>JALIRH010000011.1:7037500-17037500 GCA_023055505.1 Callipepla californica brunnescens
AAACCAGGCAGGGGAAAGAGAGCCAGCACCACTCCTGTGGGAGTGGTCCTTCGCAGAGCCATGGGATCTTTAAGGTTAGAAAACACCTCTGAGATCATCTGGTCCAACCACCAACCCATCCCCACCATGCCCACTGACCGTGTCCCTCAGTGCCACATCCACATCTTGAACTTCAGGGATGGAGACTCTGCTCCTCCCTGGGCAGCCTGTTGCATTAGAGCTCACCCTGAGAATAATTTTCTTCTAATATCCAGCCTTATCACCAAGACATCATGCGGAAAGACCTCATTCCCCCGCACCTTTCCCATGGCTCAACAAGCCAGGAGGGTAAAGGAACAGGTTTTCAGCCCAGTACAAGCTAACGAGGCCCCAGACCACAGCAGGCAGCTCTGCTCTGCAGGGCACTGTGTTGCTGGGAGGGCTGTGCCACAGGGCTGCATGCATAGCACAGACATCCCAGAGCCCCGTACACACCACATGTCTCAGGGAGATGCACTGACAGTGCCTTGTGGAGGACAGTGGGCACTGTGATGGGGCTGGAAGACATTGTCTGAATGCAGCAAGATGAATTATCCTGGCACCATCTGGTAGCAGTTTTTCATTTCTGACAACATTTAAAACTTAATATTGTGCTCCATCAGTGATAAATAGGTCTCAGATCTCACCTGGCTTTGGTGACCCCTTGACCTAAGCACACAGAGTAATTTGCTTGGGGCTGTGCACCCTGATATTTTGCTGCCATGCCTGATCTAAAGAGATCATTGGACACTGACCAATGGCACCCGGTAACCCCCAAGTTGACCCTGCTGGGGCCAGGGTGAGGCAGAGAGCTCCACACTCTGCTCACAGCAGGCGTGGGAGAAGGGCTGGTGGTGGTGGAGCATGCTCTCCCAGCTGGAGGCCATAACGGACCGTAGCCATGCAGAATCAGCGCTTCCCAATACCTAATGACAGGAGACATTTATTGCTGCTATTAAAATTATCACTGTTATTTAGTTTAAATATGAACTTAGATGTAAGTAACCCACTCTGAATACCAGTCATGATTGCTTCAGTGCATACACACCCATGTGTGTATGTACGCATCTATACGCCCGAGTCTTGATATAAATAAATAATCCCTTTAGACAGAACAGCGTGACAGCAAAAGCTTTCAGATGAAAACATGGTGTGAAAATGTAGCATGTCTCTTCTCTTTATGTTCTATGGCAAATGCAAAGGAAATTTATCACTTAAAATATGTGCAATCATTTTTACCTGATTACCTGTAGGTGCTCTATATGGCTCTTGTACAGGAGATGGTACATACTCTGTCTCCTGCAGAGATCCGGGTTTATTACGAGCACACTTCCATTCTTTCACATGTCTCTGTGAATTTGAAGAGGCTGCTTAGAATTTGTCACTTATTTTTAACAATATAATTTTCTTTGGAAGGAACATTCTTGCTAAGCTTGACATGTGATATTTAATCACATATTGACCACTCAGCGTTACTGTAATGCTTCCTGTCAGCTGCAGTGCAGCAGGCAGAGTTCAAGCAACACATTTGCCTGGAGTTCAGCATTCATTTAAATCAAATTTGTCAGCTTTCAATTTTTTTTAAATGTAATATTTTATTTTTATTAAACGCAAGTTAATAATGCCTTGTCAGGCCAAGGGCGTATTTTAATGTGAACAACTCCGATGGTAAGTGAAATTGGAGCCGTAGCGCCCTGCTAATAGAACTGTGCAGTCGCCCTAGTGCCTCAGCCCAACGCAAACATGTGCTGGCTTAGCACTGCGTTATTTCAGGGACCCTCTTCAGATATGGAACAACACCCACATATCTGGCTGTGCACACACACACACACACACGCTGCCATAGGGGCATGTGCTCCTGGTGTGGGAGCCCACAGTGCCTGTGCACTGCTTCCATGTGGCACACGCTGTCCCCTCCTCCCCCACGTGGAGGGTGGCACTGCTGTCTGCATCACAAGTGCTTCTGTTCTCAGCTTATTCCAAGTTTTCAGTGATGTAAAATGGAGTGACTCAATTTCTTTATTTTGTACAGTGCTCATGCATGCAAGTGCACACATGTGAACACTGCTTTCTACTAGGAACACACGCAGCACGTGTCTTCCTAGATAGGTAGGCTGCTCCAAAAATAATACCTCCCATTTATTGCCATGGGAATGACAACAGCTACATAGAGCAAAATAACACTGCTTACAGAGCAAAGTCTCAGCTTCAAAACACTGTTCGTTTCCAACAGTCACCACCGTTAGCTACATATTTTCACTAGCAATGAACAAGAGCCTGCAAGCCACATTCATAAGAATCTGCACCAGCAGAGGTGGCCACTGTCTCCACTGCTGAAATGCACTGCTCACCACCTTACTGTGCTCACAGTATCTGGTCCCCATAAATGTGCAGCAAATGGTGATGAGTGCCATTGTGTGCAATTTTTTCCCCACAAGGAGAAATTCAATGACATACCTTTTCTTCATATGGACTTCCATGTCAGATGTCATTCTGTGAGACAGCCCCTCTGCTGCCATCTGTCAAGGCAACAAATGTAACATGATATTGGTGGGAAAGTTCATCCCTCAACCACTAATATCCACCTCCGATGTTGTGGGCCAACATAATGAAATGGGAGGCATTACTTTCAGAGCAACCCTTGTACATACAACTGCGTGCATGGTTGGGTGCACTGCATCTGTGCCTACTGTGCATTGCTGATGCAGAACAGTCCATCTGCAGGACACGCACCCACGGATGGCAGCCAAGCCTCTGCCACATTCATCTTCCAGTGAGCAAAACACTATCCCTCTTCCCACTGCCAAAGACAGATGCGCAGCAATGATCAGCCGTCGTACGCCAAGGAGAGAGAGATGGATGGAGGCTCCTACCCGTGCTGTGAGCTGCAGCCACGTGGAGGAATAGAGAATATGCACAGGGGCATAGAGCATCACACTGCTACCAACCATCTCTCAAAACCGTGCCCAGCCCAGGCCTGCACTGCACCTTGGTGCTGTTACATTGAAATGTTGCAACTAGAGCCAGTACAGTCACATTGTTGTGAAATAATACAAGAGAAAGTCACCCTGAAGAGGTGCACTCACATCTTCATTCTGACTTTCTGGACGTAATAAGGCTGTCCAGATTCTAATGATCAAAAATGCTCACATTCAGCAATAAGGCATATGTATTAATTATAACTGCACAGTTCAAACATGAGATATTTTGCATAAGAGTAATTAGAATCACAATTGACCTTTTGTAGAAATGTAGGGTTATGCTTAATTCTAGCCACCAGCATTCAAAACATTTATTTAAATACTATTCCTACTTCCAAGCTCATAACTAAACTGTCTGAAAGCCTCCCGTTAACTTCCCTGCCTTTCTGCGTAGCTGCTCTCCATGTTCCATACCAGCCAGGGTGACACTGCCCTCGCTGACCCATACAGCATCACTCAGCAGCCCCGGCCACAGCCTCCCCAGCGCTGCTGAGACAAAGCAGCAGCCAGCAGGCACCTCTGCAGGAGGGCATGGGGAAACCCTCTTGATTTCAGCTGCCTGTAACGGCTACCAGATATCCCGCAAGCCCTCCCCCATGCCAAGAAAAATACCACCGATTTTGAGAGTGAGGTTTGGAGGGTCTGTCGGAGAGCAGGAATGTTTCGCATGAGCGGGGACAGCTGGGGCAAGCCCACCATTTGCAACGTGCCTGTGGTGCTGCCTTCAATAGGTGGCACTTATGAATAATAATATGCATAATCTATCTTGTGCCCAGGCAGGAGAGAAAACATAAGTGGACAAGCCTGAAGGCATGGCCGTCTATTAAAGGTTGCTTGGGAATTCTCTGCAGAGTTAGGGCAAAACTGTGCAGCTAAACAAGGCTGGGGATTTGCATGTTTAAGAAAACAGCACTAATTGAAAATCACTCTCTTCTGGATGAGCGATTTACATTTCTTACAGATCAAATTACAGAGGGGGAAATACAGTTTTGCCCTTTTATTGTTTATTTGATTGTGGGCTTTCACTGCTAACTTTCCATTTTCTTAATGAGCTGCAGCACAGAACATCAAGAAGTGCTCCAATCCCCAGGCCACTGCGCACACCTAGAGCCCGAGCCCTGCAGAAACACACAGCCCTGCTTTGTTCTGTAGCTGTTTGCAGACACCTTGAGTTAAGCACCCAGCACTCGGGATCTCTGTAATTAAATACAAAAACAATTAGAAAATGGTATAAATCTCCCTCTCTCCCAGCTAACGCTGCATACGGAACTCAGGTCTATTCCCAATGCAGTGGTGAGGACAGTACATCACCAGGGACAGACAGAGCTGATGTTAGAGCACTCCAAGAAATGATGAGGTAAGCATTTCAAGCTTTCCCCAGAGAAATAGCCAGACTCGTCCTTATTTTATATCTGCTTACATTAGGCCCTCGTTGCTTTCTTCCAAAAGAAAGAAAAAAATTGTATTATTTTAAAAGAACTGGTACTATTTTTAGCTCAGTTGAACATATCTCCTTTGCTCTGCTAAGTAGAGAGCAGCCCCAGCCACATCCCCATGGGCTGCCCTGCTTCCAAGGAGCATGAGGAACAGCTCCCCACCACAGGAGGAAACATAGCCCGGGAGAGCACTCCGCCAGGGCAGGAAGCAGCCAAACACTAGGCTGTGAGCCTGGCTGGGAGAGGGGTGAGGAGGAGAAGCTCTGCAGCAGGAGCGCAGCAGTGTTTCAGCCTGTCTCTGGTGGACACCCTACTCACATACAGAAAGGTCACTTTCATTCTATGGAGATGACAAGGAATAAAAAGTAATAAACGCAACAGTAAATGATTCCTGGACAGACCTCCCATACCACTCACCTCTGCCTGGAGAGCAACAGACAGCCGAGTCACTGAGGAAAGCCCCTCTCCTCTCCACTTATCTGCCACACCCTGCAGCTACAGGAGGTTATTCGAGTGCTGGCAGGAGGAGTAGAGAACCTTGTTGTATTTGTATTAACAATAGGTGTGTGGAAGGGAGTAGGGGAAAGAGAATAACAGTGACAATTCAAAAACACAAAGGTGCGTCTGGTGGCTGTGTAAGTCAGTGTGCACAAGATGGAGATTGTAATGTGAGAATTTGAAAAAACAATGCTCGGTGATGACACATCAAACATTTCAGCTTTGGTATTGCTGATGGCCAAATGAGAATACATCGGCATGGGAAGAACCCATCTCCAAATTTGCCAAAGCCCCTGAAGGCCACAGGAAGGGAGTGTATGGGGCAGTTGATGTGGCTGTGCCCTGCTGAGACAAGTCCCATCACAGCTGCCCACCTGGTGTCCCACCTGCTCCTGGGCTCTGCAGGGATCAGAAACAAGTGCACGGAAGGGTGAGGATCTGGTGCTGGGATTCCTATCTGATAGTCACTGTACATGGGAACTGGGTGCAAAGTGTTCCCACATGAGAGCTGGAGCTGTGCTTAAGTGTGAATTACTGCACAGGGTTCAAGACAGCGCTCCTGTGTCCGTGCTGCCTAATTAGCAGTTGTTAGTGTGGCAGAGCTAAAAAGTGATAATATTCAAATGTTATGACCGTGCTGCCTCTTACCAAAATCCACAATGCGTTTGGAAGCTGGCTGGCATTACAGGCCCAACATTCTCTTTCCTTGTGAGTGCAGGATCAAAGGCAGCTGTGCAAATTAACTCTTCTGTTGAGCCCATCACGTGGACACAAGGCACCACAACCATGCACTGCTTGGCCCCAGGATGTGATGCTGTAGCGGTGGTCCCCTTTTAGTTCAGCCTCTCTCTGTCCTGAGTTTGGGATGGATGGAAAAAACAAAGAATTGAGTATTTGCATGTAGGTCTGTTATTGTAAAGCAAAGCCTGCCGCCTTGCACAGTCAACCTCAAAAACACCGCCTACAAGACTGGAGAAAACATTCATGTAACATATACTACTTGACATTGCCCATGGCTAAACGTGGGGAACAAGATGTTCTCCGTGGCCATACCAGGCTCCCTCAGTCAGCCTCACTCTAATCTGAGCCCCTCTCATGGAGACATCTCCTGCACACTGCTTGTTGTGAGCAATGACAGAAGGGAGCGCGCCCGCTGAAGCATGTCCAACGCAACACGGAGGCTTGGCTGCGTGCGGATCAGCCGTGGCAGGCAGGAGCATGCCCCTCTCCAGTTAATTTCAGAGTTATTTTCTGTGCTCAGCATCGAGATTATTGTCTCGTTTATTCCAATGTAACTCTGAATTAACCAAAATACCATATTGGTAACCAAACCGAAACCATATCAGCAAGATGGTCCAGCACAGTGGCTTTATTTCTGGAGCTCTGTTCCGCCTCTGAATTTTAAGAAGGATGCGTTCATGCTCAAAGGCAAACTCATTTTCCATCTCAAACATTTTATGCAATATTTTAGCAGGCTGTTTTGCACTGTTCTATAGTTGCCAGTTTTTAAGTATTATCAGTAATATATTCTTCAGTGTAACCTCTTTAACACTTGCAATAGAATAAAATAAAAAAACACATCAACAAAAAATTGTCTTCACCCGGCAATGCCATGTGAATGTTAAATTTCCCATCTCACAATGCAGCCGTCGCTATAAAACTCTGAGGGCGGATTAACGCTCTTCTGGTACTTCACTGTATCAGAACATGGATTTGCAGACAACAGCTGCAGCAAATTCCCTTGACTGAGAAGAATTACAAGTATTATCACCTAGATCATTAAACCGGGTTCATAGATTGCAGAATGTCTTCAATCAATTCATCTAAGATAACTTGAAACCAGCTGGACCCCCTCAGTGAGAACTTGACTTAATTGGCCAATAAGTGGCTGGAAAAGGTGCATGCTATTTGATAAAATTACAGACTGAAGAAGCGATTACAGTTTGGAGAACCGCAGAGGGTAGCCTCCGGGTCAGCCCTTTTGGAGAGGGCTAAGTTAATGTCCACTATTAAGCGCTGCTGTGAAAAATGTCAGCCTGCTCGGTGCTCAGATGGAAAGTGTACCCAGGTCATTCCTCAGCTGATGGAGAGGGAGATGTGCACATTTATCACCGCTTTGGCCTCATTTCTGCCTTGGTAATAGTCATGCACTAACAACTGCTGGCAGTTTCATGGTTTTCTGTGTACCCTTCGTTTTATTGGCATAACTAAAATATTATCCAAGCAAAGCAATCCATCTGCTAAGGAAAAACACTTTCCTTCAATTATGTCCCACGAGTCTTTTCTTAAGAAAGGTTAAAGCACCAGGAAGTTGAAAAATATACATTAGTTTGTTTTTATTCTTTCCAATCTACTGCAAAATCACTCGCTTGTTACCGGGTAAGCGGTAGGTCTGCATATTTACCACCGCAAAATGCGAGGGAACGCGCCTAGCTTCAGAAAGGTGGTGAATTCACAACGTCGTATTTGTGTGTAAGCAGAAATCGTTATTTAAATGCAACTGCCTATTTCCACCCTACGCACCCAAAAGATAGAAAAGATTATGTAAGAAATTCCCCTGTGTTCTTATATTCAGTAATGAAAGAGAGTAGGCAATTTGCAGAAAAGCAAGAATTAAAAGAACGCAGCTAGCAAGGAAACAACCACGCTACCCCAGGGTGCTACATGTGATGGGAACCCAGAGTCTGATCCCGTCAGCACCCCATGAGGCTCCCACTGACCTTGTCGGGGGGACACTGTGTGTGGGTGCCTCCAAGGCATAGAGTCTTCACTCAGAGAGGCCCAAGCTGGGATTTGCCATCACTTCTACACAGAGCCACTGTAGCTGCCGTGATGCCGCGTCACTGAGGCTGCATATTTTTCATGGATTGGGTAATTTTCATGGGTTTTGTTTCGTTATTTTTAAATCCCTACCTTTTACAGAGCCCGCTCCAACATTCAGATGCACATATTCAGAAGTAGCTCGGGCTCATCTGTAGGATTTTTTGCTGATGGGTAAGTTGTTGTAACAGTAATCGGTATAACACAGAACCGAAAGCCTAGGAGTGGCACACATAGCTGGGGGCACACAAATGGCAAATTAATGAACTGTAGGAGGTCATATTACATATTTTACCATCAAAACATGGTTAGAAGTTGCTCTAACAAAATGATTGCAGGCTGCAGGTATTGGGTCAAAAACAAAAAAACAAAAACAAAACACCTCTACTTAAGAATAAAGAAATACCTACTTTCTTAAAATATTTCCCTTTAATATGCTGGAACTGCATAGTGGACAGAAATAAGGCTGTCATTTGGTTGTTAAATCTCCTACTGTGTAGTAGAGTACATGTTTCTTCCTAAATAATGATGTAAGCTCTGTCCTACACCAGGCATAGAACACAGCCACCCACCGTGTGGGATGAGGGAGGCTGCAGAGAGCTAAGCATGCACAGAGCATGTGATGTTTGAGTGAAACACCTTTCCACGGGAACCCTCCTAATAAAGAGATGTCAGCTTCACTTTGTCCCTTCCTATGGGGAGAGGATCCCCATTCTTACATGCTTCTGCTGAAAGTCATCCATTTTAGCTGTCCAAAAATGACCCTTCATTTTGAAATTTGAGGTAGAGTTTGAGAAATAAACTGAAGAAGTGTCAGTGTAAAGCAGGATGTCTCCAGCTCATCACTGTTATCACATTCCTGCCCCTCCACCCCATCCCAGTTTCAGGCACCCCACCCTCTGGTGGTGCAGCCTATTAGGGGCCTGCACATGCTGTGGGCATGACAATTTGATCCTCCCACCCGTAATGGGAAGGGAAAACTGATGGATTTCTGCACAGCTTTATCACATCAGCATCCCCAGCACTGACACCACCAGTGCCCTGATGAGCCCATGCCATGTATGTGGTCACTGGTGCTACTGCCTGCCCCGGGCACTGCGCTCCAGACACGCACAACTGTCGCTCACATATTTAGAAATCTATTTTTAAAGCAAAGTAAGCAAACAACTGTGCTTTTTCAGCCTGTCAGAAAGATCACCCAGCAACTGATGCCGGCGGGGCTCTCAGTGGGCAGCGGGGCAGCCCTGGTGGGACAAGACCTCTGCCCCAGCTCATGGCTCCCACTGAAGGGCAGTGACAGCCTCTGGCAGCCTGGCTTACCCAGGCTTCAGCAGGAATGAGGAGCGTGTGCTCATCCAGCAGCCCAACACAGTCATCAGAGCTCTTACCTCAGAAAGGAAAAGCCATCCTGGTTTGTCCTGCCTCCCTGCAACCAAAGGACAACGCCACCTTCAGCCAAGCTCCACCGCAGGACGTCGATCTGGCCTTTGGATAGCACAGATGGCCCTCAGCCTCCAGCCTAGGAGCTCCAGCATTGCCTTCCTCACCCATCCGCTGCTGGGCTGGAGATGAGGGAGTCAAACAGCTCTAGAGGTGGGAGCACAGATTCCATGGCTGAGCCATGGGCAACACATGTACTCAGAGCACCCTATGGGTATGCATCAGACCTAAGTGCTTTGCTCATCCAGACAACAGAAAAATCCATGCGAGGCCCTCTTTAACATGTTACAGATAGTCTGCCCTCCATCAACATCTTCGAGTTGAGCTATGATTTTTAATTATCACTAGGCACAGGAGTGGCTGAGATAACCTTTCCTTCAGTGTCTTTCAGGGCCCAGAAGGCGGTGTGGAGAGGGGACATTTGTTCAGGAAGGAAAAAGCCTCGTTTCTGTTTACTTTGAAAAAGCCTCGTATTGACTTCCATTTATCTTCCAATAAGTCCTTGTCCAACATGGCACGGACTGTAAGCTTTTCCAAGGGCAGGTGCTCATTAATGAGAGAACTGAAAACTCCTTTTCTTTTTCTTCTTCTCCATTCATTAAAAGGAAAGAGAAAAGAGGGGAAAAAATAGAAGAGTTAGAAAATGGTATGAAAGCATATTACCAGTAAATTGTTTCCACTGTGTTTGTGACTGTTCTTAATGTTTTATGAATATGCTAAGAAATTTGCTCAGGCATTTTTCCTTGGGCACTCCAGTTAATTACTTATTCAGAGCGCTTCTACTCCGTTCCTTGCAAAATGTGTTGTGCATTAATTCTGATTATGTACAAAAACCCACCTGCAAGGAAAAACTCTGAATCAGTAATGCTGATAAAATGAGCAGCTCTCCTGGGGCTCTACTGAGAAACAGGATACTGGACAGAATTAGAATCTTGTAGCTAAGGCTATTCATAATGTCATTAACATAAAGGCAATTAAATGAGTTTTTAACCTACAACCCTTTATTGTTATTAATGAACATTAGAAAAACACAGGAGATAAAATTGGTAATTATCCCTGCACCAAGCTATGCAATAATGTGTTTAAATATAAAAACAAAACAAATGATTATTGTTAGTATTTTCAGTAGCAGAAGCCCCAAGGAGCAGCTCAGTCACATTTAATCACATGGTACTACACCAAGAGGGTTAATTAAACGAGGGCTTTACCTTCAGCACGCTTGGTTGTTCTGTTTAATATGGAATCAACAAACAGCAATGTGAATCTATGAAATATTCCAGGCTGTGGCTCCCACCTTCGGGTTAGCCACCTTTTCCGAAATGGAGAGCGCCTTCATTTCCTTCAGGACAAGTAGCCGCAGTCCTGCAATCAAGTTTTTATTGTAGCATGCTTTCAGAACCAATTCCAGAAACAACTGTATAAATCCCAGCTTGTGGCCTGGTCTTGCAATTCTGTAGGAAAAAATTTTGGAGTCTGAGAGAGATGTACATTTTAAAGGAGATGGTAAATGAGGCTCGGGCACCACCGCACAGCCAAAGAGCCTCCAGTTCCATTTTTTTATGCAAACTATTGTATCCTCTACACAAGCAGTCATAAATTACAGAATGTCTTCTTAAGGGGAAATACATTAAAGCTCAGTGAAATAGCCTGTGTCTAGGAACAGATTTGAACTTATTAATTCAATTAAAGTTTTATGGTTTAAATCTCCAGAATGGTTTAGCATCTATCTTTTTAAATTGTTTCTTTTCTTTTTTTCAATATGTATTTACCTTGTTCTGTGGTTACAGATATCCATTTTCTGGACACTCCACAGCTTCCTAAGAAAAGGTTAGACGTGGCACTGAGTGACATGGTCTAGTGGGCATGGTGGTGATGGGTTGATGATTGGCCTGGATGGCCTTAGTGATGTCTTCCAATCTTAACAATTCTACAATTAACAGATGACAATGAATACATTTCCCCTTCCACTCCACTAGGCAAGCTTTCCCAAGCATGTCCAGATGTGACTCAGAGGACAGACAGGCCAAGGCCACACTACAAAATCACATTTTACCTAAGGACAAAGTGGAACTTGGCCCCAGCTATGCCAAGTGGGGTGTGACTGCTGGAAAGCTCCCACGGCTGGCATCTGGGCTAGGAGGCAGCACCTGGCCAGGGCTGAGCATGGGGCCCATGATGGGAACACAGCAGGCTTTCCCTGGATGATGCTCTTCATAGGCCTGCCGAAAGCAAGTGAGAAACCGTGAAAGATCCAGTCAAAAGGGAAATAACCAGACTGCTCCCTTCCTGCTTGGGAAGTCTGCCTAGAGAGACAGCAGAGGAGGCATTAAGAAAAGACAAACAGAAAAGGATGAACAATTAGCAGCAGGGTTTGTAGCAGTAAACTGCCAGACAAACCAGCTGCTACTTCTGACAGACATCCCAGTTAGGAAGAAGATAACCTGACAACTTCGACATATGAAAGAGCTTGCAAAGCAGCGTTGTTACACCTGAAACCAAACATTTTGTGACTGCAAGTACCTGCACTGTCCCATTATGCAGGGAAACCTGGCACAGCTCCAACCCTGTTCTAGCGAGAGGTGAAACCAACCCACTCTGTTTAGGTATGGAAGAAGTGAGTTACACTGCAAATACAGAAGACAAAAGGGAGATAGAGGAATAAATATAATCAGAGAAGTTTTTAAGACCAAAACTCACCTGGTACCTACTGTGCCTTCCTGTCCATTGGACAGAGCCTGGGGCAGGGGGGTGGCACCTGCTTGGTGGGCAGAGACCTCTTTGTGTCTCGCTGCCATGACACCCCTGTGCCCATGGCACTGCGGCTCCCAAGCCCTCCTACAAGCACAGGCACTTCCCTGCAGCGTTGCGTGGGATCACTGCACCGAGGCACCGTGCTGTCAGACAGCAAGTCCTGGGCAGCTGCAGGATTATAACAAGCAGCTCCCTCTGATAAGTTCACAGCTTTAAATACCTGAAAGTGCTTTCCCCAACAGCCACAGATATCTCTTCCTCCTGATGTAGAAGCTGATTGTATTTGCTCGTGTAAGCCTGCTGTCCGCTGGTGTAATGGGAAAGGCGCAGGCTGTTCAAGTGCTGTGCGGGCACAGAAAAAACATGCATATTAACCAGCTTCTCCCAGTAAAATAAGCATCACTGATTCAGCTTTTTATGAACCATGAGCTGTTGCAGAAACCACTAAGCCAGGTGAGCTGTGGTTGGGGTGGGAGGAGGCCCCAGTACTGTGTGCACAAGCCCACCCTCTGCAATGCTGCCTGGCAGCGCTGCAGTGTCACCATGCTGCCCATGGCACCACACAGGCCACACTGCAGACACATGGAAGAACTCAACCTGTTCTAGTGTGACAAATCCCATCTTCTCTATGGGCTTAGTCATGAAAGAGCTACCAAGTCTATATTTTATTTATAGTGTTTTAGTGGGTAAATGACACTTGTGTTCCTTTCTTTGCCAGCTATCAAGTGTTTACAGTGACAACAACCAGTTGTCTGTCACCCAGAGGGCTGGCACCTGCCTGGATAATAGCACAACTCAATATTCCTGAAGTAACAGATTTCTGTAAGAGAGGAAAAATCAATAACTATGACAAGTGCTATCCATTAGAGCCCAAGAGCAGAGAGCAAACGATTGGAGGATGTCATTTGTTTAATATAACGAGGCTGTAAATGAAAGCCCTTACAACTGAGCTGTGTGGGATAAAACGTCCTTTCAAAGGGAAGGTGGCCACGGACCAGATCTGCCTGACTTCCCAGGGCCAGGATGGTCAAGAGCAGTAGAAGCTCAGAATTCCTATCTTGCCAGTGCCCCCCAGAGATTAATTGATCCCCACACACAGGTCGGGGCAGGGCAGGCACTCAGACCAGCCACCAGCATCTCCTCCCAAGCCAGAGGCAGAAATGCTTTTTCCCACAGAGCTCTGCCATCTGAGCAATACATACATACAAAATCTGCATTGAGATCTCTATTATGTATTTACAGTATAGGTTTATGCTGTAAAGAGCAACGCTTCTAAGTGCTCAGCGAAGGGATGAGGGGACGAAATTTGACTTGGTGGTGCAGACACCAGCCCATCCTCTGCCACTTGGGCTGATGTTTCCTTTCTAAATGGCATTTCAGTGCTGGCCTCCCGCACTGCCTTGCACCCTCTCCCGGATTAGCTCTTGGGTGCCATATGGTACAAATGGCCCAGCGCACGCTCTCGCAGTCAGTGTTTAAAAACCTGCCAAAGTGCTGCCTGCCTTGGCAGCCTGCCTGGTGGCTCCATAGGCTGCAGAGGGAGCACAACGCTGCCTGGATATAATTGAGATGGTGCTCTGCCAGGCCCGCCACCATGGTGCCAGCAGCAGCGCTCCTCTTGTCCTCTTAGTCCCCACTGGCACCTACAGACATTCCTGTGCACGTAGCCCTCCGTGGCCCACTCCTTTCCAAACACTCACCACACAAAGAGAAGAGGTGTTGCTTTATCACAGTGAGTTTTCCTTTAGTTTGTGTTAAGTGCTCCTACCTGGCAACACAGCAAGTATCCATCCCCACTGCTACATGAACACCTTCAGGTTCCTGTGACTTGCCACGGGGGTGCGTCTAGGTCACTCCGCACCAAACACCAGGTTTTGGCTTTAATCCCTTTTAGGATTTAGGATTTGGCCAAGAGCTGCTGAAGCCCAGCACTGCGGCAGGGCTCATACTCAGCATCAGAGAGCTCCCATCCCGAGTCCTGCCTCTGGTGCTGGGCAGCTGGTTTTGTCCAGAGCCTTCCTGTGAATGAGACAGAGCAGGGACTGCAGGCAGTTGCCACCAGGTGCCACATGTGTCAGCCATCCAGCATCATTCAGTGCTGGCAGAGAAAAGCCTGCAACTTTCCTGTCACTTGGGCAAATATTGACCTTCTTATTTGCAAGGGCACACTGCTGGCTCATGGCCAGTCAGGACACCCAGGTCCTTTTCTTCAGAGCTCCTCTTCAGCAGGTCAACCCCTAACCTGTACTGATGCATGAAGTTATTCCTCTCCAGGTGTAGGATCCTACACTTGCCATTATTGAACCTCATCAGGTTCCTCTCTGAGCAGTTCTCCATCCGGTCCATGTATCAGTGAATGGTAGCACAGCCTTCTGGTGAGCCAGACACTCCTTTCAGCTATGTATGATCATGAAATTGCTGAAACCACACTCCATCCCTTCATCCAGGTCATTGATGAAGATGTTGTACAAGACTGGACCCAGCACTGACAGCTGGAGAGCACCGCTAGCTACAGCTCTCCAACCAGACTCTGTGCCGCTTGCTGATCACAACCTTTCCAGCGCTGCCCATCAGCCACTTCTCCATCTACCTCACTGTCCACTCATCCAGCCCACAATTCCCATGCTGACCTGAAAACTTTCTTGGAGTGCTTACACCCATACTCTGGCAGTGGTGTGGAAAGAGCAGAGCTGAATGAGTACTTCAGGACACAGAGAAAGCCAGGCTTGTTTGTAATGAAAAAAAAATTATAAATTATAAAACCATGACAGAACCCCGCCATGAGTGCTCACTAACAGCCACGTACTTCAGATCTCCAAACTAATTATGTAAAACTGTGTTTATGGGCAATACTATTAAACCAAATGATTTCTTAAAAACAGTGCCACAACTACATCTGGATCATGCCTAAGCAGAAAGCAGTTTCCTGTGATTTCAATGCAAAGACTTCACTACCGAGTTAACTACCCTTTATCACAGAGCCCCGAACATATTAAAACTCCACCACAGTTCATAGGCAGAACTTCTACATTTCTTCTTACTTCAGGCTCTGATCCTGAACCTGAACAAACTGCTAGCACTGTTGGTTTGCTTAGAATAAATCCCAGGCTGGGCTAGGAGGGAAGGGAGCTGGAGCAGAGCCAGTTCTTTCCACAGCCTGAGCCACTCAGCAGTCGCACAGATTGTGAGAGAAAAGGGGATCCACTGGCTAAAAGGCTGAGTTCTCTCAACTGCTGCTAGTTCATTGCTTCCCAAAGACTTTAAGGATCTGTGACTTGCCGGAATCAAGGAGCAGACAACGCTCTGTGCTCTCTCAAGTTATTCAGGAGCAGCTTCCATGGATGTGACTGGTATAGGAGCTGTCGCTGGCTTTGCATTTTCACAACTCTTGTTACTTGGTAAAGCATAGCAGGATTTTCTTTCACCTGCATACTCATCTTCTGTTAATTGGTGACAACCACAATCAAGCCTTCCTTAGCACATTGGAGGGCCTTGTTCCTGGGAGTCAGCGGCATTGGGAAGCACAGGCACGCATCAAGGAAGCCTGCTGCTAGTAAAACAGGGCTCCTGCCTGGTTTCATTTCAGCTACAGGGCGCTACAGAAAGACAGGCCTTTGTATTAGAGCTATCTGCTACCCTGCTTCCTCCTCACTGAATATCTTTTTGCAGTGCTGTTCTTTGCAGTCAGAAAACTTGCACGTTACCGACAAGTGCATATTACAATGAGAATATTTTATTGGACTTTGATGAGGCTGGAACTAGAAAACACTGCTGTAATCATTGAGATCCCTGCACTGAAAGGACATACTGTTAGCTGAAGTAAATATGTTGCTCTGAATTTCTGACTTAATTGACAGAACATTTTATTGTGTGAACTTCAAAATCTCATTAGGAATGTATCAGACTGAGGCCGTGTGCCTGTAACATTGTTAATACAGACGTAAAGTCAGGCCCATGCTGCGCTCATATCATTTCTTCATCAAGCAGCCAGGAGATTCCAAGTGTAATTTAATGCAATCAGTTATAATTCTTCATGGCCATATTTAAAACCGAATTGGATTAAAAGAAATACCACCACCAAAGCGCGGCCTGGAGACAAATCCCAGGATTTCCAGTTGATCCCAGGTCTCATCCACCCCTGGCATACCTAAGCTGGAGAAAGGAAGGGGTTGTCTTGCAGACCTCAGGGTTCGGAGAGTCTATTCACACCAGCACAGAGCAGCTCTGCAGGTAACACCCAGCACAGCACAGGTGGCACTCACCTGTCCAACCTCTGCATCCCCACTCATCATGGAAGTACAGCTTAATTCAGCAGCTCCAGTGTTGGTATTAAAGAATGAAGAACGAAAGGCTCCTGCAGATGTTCCATCCCTGCCTGCTCCATGTACAGCTGCACACTACTCATCAATCCCAGCCCTACTCTGGTTGTGCTCACCCCTGCCTGTAATTCACACCCACACTGATTGCACTGGCAAAAGTAGATGGGGTTATCCAGATATACAACCGCATTAACCTGCCGCAAGATGCTTTATGGACAGACAAGCTCATTTTCCACAGCTGTAAAACATTTGGAGAGAAGGAGATTGGAGTGATTACATATACAACAGCAAATAAAGCAAACCAAGCAAGAATGCCTTGTATGGATATTGTCACTCGGCAGTGAGCTACCAGAGGCTGCAGAAAAGGGGCAGAAACCAAGCTGCCACCAGCACTCATCCCTGAGCTCAGCTGTTGCAGCCCAGTCTGTTGCTGGAGGTTGAGGGCTGGCAAACACCCTGCTCCACAGCTCAAAGCCCCCACTGGCATCACTGGGTACATGCATTCCGTTCCCCTCCAAGTTAATGTATCACAGAATCATTAAGGTTCGAAAGACCACTGAGATCATCTAGTTCAACCACCAAGCCAACCCCATCACTTCCACTAACCATGTCCCCCTGATGATACATCTAGACGTTTCTTGAACACCTCCAGAGACAGTGACTCCACCACTTCCTTGCACAATCTGTTCCACTGCATTAACACTCTTTGAAATTCTTCCTGGTATCCAGCCTGGGACTACTTAAGGCCATTACCTCTTGTCTTATAGCTGTTGTTACCCGGGAGAAGTAGCCAACCACCTCCTCACCACAACCTCTTTTCAGGTAGCAGTAGGGAGCAATAAAGTCTTCCCCTTACTCTTTTTCTCCAGACTGAACCACCCCAGTTCCCTCAGCAACAACCCATCATACTTGGACAACAAATCTGGTTAAGAGTCTGGAGTACTTCTTTGGGCACATTCCAGGGCTTTACTGTCTGCTGAGTCCAGCAGCACACACATTAAAACATCCAGCAGATTGCCCACGTACTGATGATGGAGCGAGCCTTACAGCCTGTTAGCATGTAGCTACCACAGCTCCTCCAGCAGCCACATGGAGTGGCCAGAGCGTTCTTCCCTGTTTCAGGCATTTGGGAAAGGCCTTTACTAACAAAAGTTTTTAATCAATTATACCATCATTTTCCTCATGGTACATAGCCTAAAATGGAGCCCCAGAAGCATCCCCTGGGTGCAGACAGCAGCTGCCCTGTAGAAGCTGCACCAGTTCCTGCTGTTACATCTATACCCTTCTGTGACAAGAGGCTGCAGGGTATGGGATACCTGAGCAGCTATTCAAATGAATGGCATGACTGAGAATGCTCCTTATATCATCAGTATAAGGAAAGAAAGCCAAAATGGGTCAAATAAAACAGAAAAACAAGGGGTCAAGCCCTGAAGAACAAACCCTTTTTTCTTTCAGTTTGGCAAACCCAGACTTAGCAGTGAGGTGCTTGTGGGCAGCCGAGCCCACAGCAGGCAGCTCCTCGGCAGAGACACGCAGCCGTCCCTGACCTTGGTGGGCAGCATTACAGAAGGTCATGCTTTCAGATGGATGGTCTGATCTCAGAGCATCCTCTGGTGTAATGAGTGCAAACAAGCTTTTCTTCCATCTCTGGATCTCTTTGTTCCTCTGTTTTGCACTTTGCAAAACAGATTTCTGATGGCTGCAGGAAGAACCAGGCCAGGCAGCACATCACCTCTAGACCAACACTCCTTGTAAGCCACAGGGCTCACACCAGGCAAAGGGCTGGGCTGCAGCCGGGTCAGCTCTCGTTCTGCTCCATGGGGCTGCCCAGCCTGAGCCCTGGGCAGAGCACAAGGCCTTGCGTAGCAAAACCTGACAGCATGCAGCTACAACACATCAGGCCAACCATGGGAGTGCTCTGAATGCAAATCACACGTGATCAAGGCTCAGTCTGAATGCTATCTTGGTGGATATATATATATATTAATCACAGGTTAAAGAACTCTTTCTCAAACAAATACCCTTTTTTCAATTGGCACTGAAGATGTTGCTTGCAGAGATAGAGCTCCCAGCTGGCTCACCTCTCACCCAACACGATGTCTTCGTATTTCATTTAAACAAAACTTATCATCCACAAGCAAAGAAAGAAGATGTGTGAACGTCTTAAGCTTATGTAAATTAAGAGGCTGCACACACTGGTCCTAAAAATAGTAGGTAATAACAGCATTTCTTCACTGTACTACAATTATGGGCACACTGTCATCCCTTCTATTCTCTGTAAGGTCACAGTTGCATTATACAAAATTTACAGTATATTATCAGTTAAAAACACAATCATTAGCAAACACACATTGTCCTTCTTCAGCACCAGTGATGAATGTTCTCATTCATGAAAAAAAGCTCATGGCTTGCTTTATGTGGACAATATACACTTAAATTTAATCATCAACTCCTGCTCTACAGTTTTGCTATTATAATACTATTTGCCGAGATCACATTGCACCCTTGGGATGAATTTGTCCTTAATGAAGGGACAATGAGTTGGATATCTCACTATCACATCACTGATAAACACCTATGCAGAACTATGAAGTTTGAAGAAATACATTTGACTTATTCTACGATGACGTCTAGGTAACCTGAGAAACTCTTGATTGTTGTTTAGAGCAGCTTGATAAACACCTGCACATATCACTCTGAAAGCTTAACTCATGGAGTAATGAATATTGAGAGGGCCTTTCCTTATACACATCTCTTTTTTTTTTTTTTGCATCCTTACCTACTAGAAGATGGAAAAAAAAAGGTCCAATTCATCTGAAAACTCATAACAAAGCATCACTAAGAGGTTGCACTACTCTTCATCACTGCATTAAGACCTTGGAAAAAGTTTATGATTTTCTCCTGGGATAAATGAACTTCTGACATGAAGAAATAAAGCATCTACCTGTTATTAGCACAGCCAGCATGTTACAGACCAAGGGACCCAAAGGTGGCACTGCAGGGAGGAGGGCAGGAGCTGCGCTGAGCCATGCTGGCTGCCCGTCTGCCTGTGACACCCTTCCCCAGGGAACTGCCCAGGAAAACACCTCCATCCAAACAAGACCAATGACAGCAGAATTGCCTGCTTGGCTCTGAAAAGACTCTAATAATGTGCACCGAGGGAGAGGCTGTGGTCTGACAGCCTTCCCTTTCCCCTAGAGTAAAACATAAAAACACATCTCGGTGGCAAGGAGAGCACAGTTTGAAGCACATCCCCAGTTAATTATATCCAAAAGAGAAATAATAAAATAAACTATTAAATTTTAGAACTCCCTCTTTAAAGCATTAAGCGCTTTGTTACTGTGGTGCAGTTAAATTGCATGCTACGCTGTGCTTTGCATTCCTTTATAGGGAGTTAAGGAAGGAGTTGTTGTGAAATTAGACATTCCAAGCAGATTCCACCCCATGCACACCTCCAGTACCCAGAAGATAACACAGCCATGGCTCAGCATTAGCTACCACCCAGCAAGGTGCACAGTGGAGGGACCCCCCTTGGTTGCATGTTTCTGGATGCAGGGCACCTTACCTGCCCCAGCTCCAGGACCACATGTGCCTGGCTAGCAGGGGTGACACTACCATAAGGGACAGCTCTTTGCAACTGCTATCTAGGATTTGCCACATCTTTGGAAATACGAATTATTTCATACAGCCCTGTGGGTGTGGGCAGAAACTATCTCATTTAGGACAGCTGCCTGCTCCTGACAGCTCAGAGCCATCAAGCTGTGATTAAAAACATCCAGAGGTGCATTTATGGACGGTGCGACCCAGCAGGTCTTTCACATCCAGAAAACAGAAATATTTTCTGTAGTTTAACAAGTTATTGAAAGGTCAATCCAGAAAATATCTGGCAATAAAAGTAGTCAGACATTTCTGTTTCATCTCCTCTGGTGAGGGCATTGTAGCTCAGCTGGCAGAGACTTACCTCGGGCTATAGCTCACCCTGCAAGGACTCGTTCCTGTCTCACTCTTGTTATTTACGTACCACACTGCGCAACACCCGCCTAGGTGCTTTAGAAATGTAAGCTGAAAAAGTACCCAGCCCTCCTCAGATGCAGGAGAAAGCAGCACTTCCCAAGCTTCCAGTGTTCAACTGATTGACAACGAGCCCTCCATCAGCTGTGCTGGAGTTAGCAGATTGGCCACAGGTGACTGGAAGTCATCCTCCTTTGTAGCTTTGCTTCATGTAGGGACACCTTCTGAAACTATTGCTCCATGCACCCAGCACAGTCCCGTCCCCGGCTGCTAATGAGTGCTCACAGAGCTGGTGGTGATACTGCTATTTTAGTACAGACCACTTGCACTTTCTACTGCACCTACCATCAACTCTGGGCATGAATTCATACCACATTTAAGTGGTCACATTGAAAAATAAGTGACAAAGGACTCCTTTAACACAGAGCTGACAGCAGAGATGGTGGTGAAGTCACAATCCCTGGAAGCATTCAAGGAACACATAATTGTGTCACTGAGGGGTGTGAGATAGTGGGCATGGGTTGATAGTTGGACTGGTGACCTTAGTGATCTTTTCCAACCGATAATGATTCTAGAGGGGCATAGAGTGGTATTGGAGCAGTTTTGCTCCTTGCCCACTTCTTGTCCCACCCACTTTCTGTCTCCTCACCCCTGCCTCTGCTGGCTTTGAAGAAGCTGGCACCTGAGCACAGTGTAGCTCATTGGCCACGCAGGATGAGCAGCATCTGAGCCACCTTCAGGACAGGCGCATGGCCAGCATTACAACTGCACCTTTCACTAAATAATCCAGGTTTTGAATTGGACAACAGTTAATATTGGGCCTCTTCTCTTCTGCAAAGAAAGGCACTATATTGTGCACCCTGAGTACTGTCACAGTGAAGGTTATGGTGGACCTTCTGAACACCAGCACATCCCAACATTCAATAGCATGCCCACGTCAGAGAAGAAAGCTGCTGGGAGAATACAGCAGCTAGCAGAAGGCTGGCGGCAGGCAGAACACTACTGCTGGCACTGGGGGTGCTGGCCACAGCCCTGCATGCGGGAGGCAGAGATGCAGCAAGCCACTGTTAGGGACCCTGCGGGCTGCAGGCTGGGGCTGGTGGGTGGCACCGAGCAGGCAGAATGCTGCCGAGCCCTTTCCAAGCCTGTGTTTGTTGGGAAACATCAAAGGCAGCAGAATAGTAGGTGTCCCAAAATGTCTTAATTCAGAGAATTAGTGTTAACCGAGTCTGATTAGCTCCATTTATCTCTAATTAATTACCTTTACCTAATTAGACACCCTGTTTCCAGTAGACATGGAGTCAAGTAGACTAGATTATTAGTGTAGTCACTGTGCCTTTACAAAATCCTGAAATTAATGAAACGTGCAAAAGAATCCGCAGCTTTAATTGCACAGGTGTTGCCTTATGGCAAAGCTTTATCATCTGATTACACCAAGGGATTATTAGTGACTTTTTATATAGAAGATGAGCCTGTGAAATGTACCTTAGCAACAGCTCATTAGTTTAGGGTTGTTACTGTATTATTTATTACATTCAGCCTGCCCCATTATCTAGATTGATTCATGGACCTGTATTTTCCTCCCCTCTGTGCGGGAAATAAAGCAGTGCTGCGCAGCTCCCGCCGCCCAGCTGCAGCGAGGGGCAGCAGCACTGCTCGGCTCCCGATGGCCGCCCTTTACAATAAAGCTTTAAAGTTGATTTAAATAAAAATCTTTTTTCTCTCCCCTCCCTCGGCAAAGTAATCAATTTAAGGTTCTGTCAAACCAGGACGCTTTCAGCGTGCCAGCCAAACAGTTTGGGCCATCTTAAATCTTTTTTAGATAAATAAGAATACAGTACGATTGAAGAATGAAATGCAATATATTAACATCCAAAATAATTTCTTCTGCTATAAGTCATCCTTTATGAAATCCATCAGAAATATTTCATTTTGATATTTCCTTTAACGGCTGGGTTGTTGCTTACCTCTGAAGAGGTAAACCTGAAGGCTTGGAGCCTTTGCCAACCAGCAGAGCTGCCTGCGTGGCAGAACACAGACAAAGACACAGCAGCCTGTGTGCTGGAGCCACCTTCTTTCATGGAAGCTTCCCAGGCCAACAAGGCTGCCCCACTCTGACCTGTGTACTCCTCAGAGCCCCCTGGGTCTGGCCAAATACCGCTGTGGGGCCAGATTACTGCACCACAGCCCCGGTCCAGCAGACAGACTTGGCATATGACAGCATGGTGCATCTGTGTGGTTTCTGTGGCACACGTCTAAAAGGCATCACCCTGCATCAGTCACCCAATGTTAATGATGGGCAGGCTCCAAATAAAAGTCATTTGACCAGCACCTAGCTGTATGAAATGGCTGTGACACCCACCTGCCACAGGCCAGATGGGACTACTGCTCTTCCAAGGTACCACTACTACATTGCCAGGGCAGCCCCACAGCTGCTGGCCTGGGCTGCTGAGAGCTGAAGCATGGGAGATCGATGAGCACTAGCAGAGGCCTTCAGTACCTCGCACCGAGTGGTGACAGAGATGTGTAGGCATCCCAAACCCCTCATAGCACTCCCAGTGCCACAGCCAGCAACTGGAACTGCAGGACAAGGCCTGACAAGACCGGACAACTGCCCTTCCCAGCCCCAGTGCTGCACATGCTTTGAAGTAGGATCCTTCCGCTCTTCCCATCAGTGTCCCATTTGTTAGAGACACAGACGCTGCCCTCGCCACCACACCCGCTTCTCACACTTACTGAAGGCACATCTCTGAAGGAAGCACAAACTTCAAGCACATGGAGCATATTCCTGGAGCTGAAGGCTCACTCCATCCCTCGCCACTTGTTCCTGAAGAACTGACTTTGCCATCAGTAGCAAAAACGGGCAGCACAGGAGAAGGAAGCAGGAGGTATTAAGTATTTATTTGAAGTATATCCACAGTTTTACCAGCACAAGGACACAAGAGAGATGCTGATCACATTGATCATGCACTGATGGTGGAATGCAGTCCAGCAGCCCAGGGCAGAGGTGGGCTCTACACACATTGAGAGGCCCTCGCAGGCATACACCCATGGCTCTGCACTGTTTCCAGAAAGGGATGAGGAGGCCAAGGGCGGAACGCAGCATGTCCATTTCCTATGCACGAACTGTGTTCATTTTCTTCTGAAAAACATGACTGTCATTCCCTGTCAGCACCACATCTCCTCCCTTTGTCCCTACACGTCCCCTGCCTGATGAGCAGGCCCTGGCATCACAAACAGAGAGCTGCTGGCACCACATGTGCTGGCTGGAACAGGTGGCACTGGTCAGATTGGCAGGGCCAGCACCCTGGGCCAGATACCACTGCTGCCTCAGAGCCAGGCCCTGGTCCTTGGCCCCAGGTGTATGGCACAGCCTCAGGAAATGAAAATCAATGTACAGGCTCCAAGGAGATTAGGATAGGCAGGTCAGGATCAAAGCCGCCACACTCGCAGTGCATCCAGCAGGGTGAGTTGGGGTAGAGCAGTGTCCCCGCAGACTGATTAGGAGCCTGGCAGACCTCAGCCCGGGTTCTGCTCTGGCCACCAGGAAGGGACATCTCTACAGCCACACTGATGGTCCCGGTGGTCCTTCTGGAGACCCCACGGGGCAACGGCTAGGGGCTCACCATCATGAGCTGAGCTGAACCTCAGTCTCAAACACCTCTCTGCTCCAGTTGCAACTCCCCCCCCCCACCCCCGGACCCCACTCGTGTGGCACAGCAGCACTGGGGCTTACCCAGGGCTCCATACCCACCGCACGGTGCCCCGGCCCTCCCCATTTTGTGGCCGTGGAAGGAAGGGCAGCGGGCGGGGCCGGCCCGGCAGGGCGGTAGCTAATTGCCCCCGTAAATCACCGCGCAGCTCCGCGCTCCGCCGTTTATTTTTCTGACAGTAATTTAGTGCTTGCTCTTTTCCACACTTGTCACCGCGTGTTTTTCCTCACATTAGAAGCCTGTAGGAAAAGGACAGTAATTAACGGCGCAATCCATCCTGGCGGAGGCTCCTTCATCACGGGGTGATAATTGCCCCCCGCGACTGTCAGGGCCGCCCCCCCCCCAACCCCACACCGCCCGATTTGTCACGGCCCCGCACCGCGGGGCAGCGCCCGGTGACCCCCCCGGACCGGACCGGTCGTGGGGACGGGCGGAGCTCCCGGAAAGACGCACTCTCACCGCCCCCCCAGACGGGGGGGGGGGGCTAACGGGACCGTCAGGATTTGGGGATCCATCACCACCGCCTCCGCGAGAAGGGAGCGGCGGAGCCCCCGCGTCAGCTGCCACAGCTGTCAGCAGCCCCGCCGCCCATCAGCGGCCGCAGCCGGACCCGCCCGCCCCGCACAGCCCCGCAGCCGCACCGCCGCTCTCTGCGGAGGAGGCGGCGTCTCCGTACAAAGGCTTTTCGGTGGGAATTAGTCTGTTCGAAACGATTAACGTAATTAGGAATCTCCTGCCCTCGCGGTACGAGGCCGTGCGCCGGCGGTCGGCGTTGCGGGCTCTGTGCCGGGGTCTGTCCGCCTCGCCTCCCCCGGGCCCTCCCCGCAATCACAGCCGCTCCCGTCCCTTTTATTTTTTTTTTTTTTTTATTCGGAGATTATATCAGTATCTGCTAAGAAGGTCACGATAAAATGAAAAGAGTAAACCGGGGCTACAGCTGGGGACTTTCCTGTTCTTTTCCTTCCCCTGATTAGCAAATCAAAGCCGCCTGAATGATTCACACTTTTCACCTGATTTTGTCCTTTTCACTAATCATGTAGCAATTTTCCCTTGACTGACAGTTTTCTTTATAATTGGCCCTGATCTAGGAGGGTTCTAATAACCAGAAAATCCCCTCTGTGGGCCCAAAGGCTCCGACGAATCGGCGCTCCGCTTTCCCTGGGCCATCTGCGGGCCGCGGCGCGGCGGTGCGAGCGGAGCGGCCTCATCTAAATGTTCAATAATGGTGTGAATATTCTATGAGGAGCGGAGTTAAGGACTGGAGGTAGCAGATTCTAATTACTGTTCATTTGCCAGAGTATCAAAGCCTAATTACTGTTCATTTTATGCTCCCGAGGAAAGGAGAAGTCAAAGCAGGGTTCCAGAGGCTCCCCCTGAGATCTCCATAAGCCTTTATCTGTCTCTCTGTTTAAATAGGTTGAGTGTTAGTATGTTAAATTACATCCTGGAAGCAAACATATTCCACAAACAAACACGATGATCCATGTTCTAAATAAAGCGGGACGGCTCCGTACTACCTGCTTCGTGCCTCGCTCTCTCTTCTCCCGATTTATCTTTTTAATGCGCGCAATAAATATCTGTGAGAGATTTCTCGAGCCCCCCCGCAGCCCTCCTCCCACCACCCCCCCTCCCCAGCTCTCCCTCTCCCTTTTTAAGGCAGCGGTTCGGCTTTGAAAGGATTTTCGCACCTTCTGGGGGGAAGCTACCGGAGCCGCTATCTGCCACTTAGCTGACAATTTCTGTCACCAATTAGCAGCTAAATCAACAGCAGGAAAAAAAAAAAAAGAAAGAAAGAAAAAAAAGAAAAAGGAAAAAAAAAAATAAAATAAAGCCCTACCAAAAAGCAGAAGGGAGCCCACCGCGGGGCCGGGGTCTGCGTGCGGCTCTCGCCCTCTCCCCCCATCCCCACGCGCGTTTTCCTATCGCCCCGTTAGGACGGCATCACCCCGTTATCGGTTCACTGCGACGGACCCGCGTGCCCCCCCATCCCCGCCGGGGAGGGCCGATTGAATTGTCTCGCCCTTCCCTCGCAGGAGCTGTGGCAGCACTGTGCCGGCTGCCGCCGGAGCGCAGACAACAGCCTAATGAGGCGGCCGGGCTGTGCGGGCTGCGCCGTGATGAGTGCTAAATGCAAAGCCGGTGCGGCGCACGCGGTTTGTTATCATTCAATCTGCTTGAAACCGCAAACCGGTCATTATCCAGCCATTATTTTAGTTGATTTACAATCGCGGTGGATGAAGCAATTGCTGTGGCTTGTTCAGTCCCCTGGCGGGGAGATGGAAACCAGCTTGTAATTTGCATTTACACGATCTGACTGAGCAGCTTATTAGATCTGGATATTTATTTTCCACTTAACCGATGTTTGATTACACTTTAATAAAGTACAAGAAAACTGTCTGGCTGCCTGCGCCTGACGGCTCCTGCCGGGCGCTTCGCTGGGATTTGGGTAATGACACGCGAGAGCCCGGGCGGGGCGCGACGTGGGGACAGCGACAGACCCGCCCGCAGCGCCCGGGGGGGCTCGGAGGGGACCGGAGCCTTCCCCCTCGGGGTGATCCGGGGCCCGGTGTCGGAGTGAAGGCGGCGGCGGTCCTGCCGTGCCCGGGTCGGGTCCCGCAGAACCCCTCACCTGGGGCTGAGACAGCGGCCGGGGGCTGCCTCCGGGGAAGGGGCGGCTCCGTCCGGCTGCGGGGTGCCACGGACTGCTCTGACCTGGCGCAGAGAGCGGCAACCGCTGAGCAGAAAATAAAAAATAAAACTCAGCCTGGTGCGACCTACAGGCGCAGTGCAAGCCCCTCTCGCAGGCGTGCAAAGCCGGCAGCGCCCTGGCGTCCGCCCCTCCGGCTGTGCCGGGCCCCGGGAGCAGCATCCAGCGGACGGGCACCGTCCCGCTGCCGTTGGACGGTGGCTCGGCCGGGAACCAGGTCCCCGGTCCTGGGGTCGACGGCGCGGGGGCCCCGGCTGGTATCTGGACGGGGCAGCATGGCTCCAGGGCTCACAAATGCACGCCGGACGGTGCCGGGCGATGCACTACGGGCAGCGTGTCATGGAGCCGGGGCCCAGGCCCTAACGTCGGTTAACTGTAAGAGCGAAGTACCCGGGCAGAGGCTAAACTGCCAATCCTGAAATGGCCGAGATCAGGGACCTGCCTGCAGGACGCATTTTTCTCAAACTGCTCTTTTAGGTTCCAGCTGTCCCGCTTACCTACGTTCCCTATACGGAGTGTCAGTTTGCTGAAGAGCTTGAGTGAATTGCTGAAGGCCCTGAATTTATTGCTCGGGATCAAAACGATTGAGCTCAGTGCACTGGAAACTGGGAAGGTGCGGGGGCCGCGCGAGGCAGGAGGACAGGCGGGCGGTGTCACGTCCCCTCTGGCCCGAGGACACGTTCATTCGCTCTCTGTCCACCCGGGGCCACGGTGACGCCGAGGGCCGCCCGCCCCGTCCGGGTGCCCCGTGTCGAGCCGCGCTGTGCCCGCCGGAGCCTCCCCGCCCGCACGGGCGCGGTTCGCGATGGACATCCACGATCCGTCCTCGGGGCGTCCCCTCTTCGTGCTGCTCCCAAACACGGCGCCGGGCGGTCCGCCGCAACGCGCTGGGGTACGGGCACCGGGATCCGGGGTCGGGCTGGAGAACAGAGACAAAGACAAAACGATGGCAGCAATTAGAGCGGAGCGTCGGGCATTAACCCGTGAGCCCGCGCAGCGCGGAACTTGTTCTGCAGTCGGTTCTCTTTAAGGAGTGTTCGGAGTGAATTGTTTCTTTTGTTTACGAGCGAGCCGACGAGCCCCGGTAATCTCATGTTTTATCTCCCCACCATATGGAAAAGCCATTTATCGCGGCCAATCACGGGGAAGCGAAGAAAACCCCATTTTATGGAAAGGTATATATCACAAGTTTGTTCATCATTAAAGATATGATTACCGGTGAAAACCCTCCGAAAGTGGCACATTTATGAGTCCGGGAACAGATGGGGACATCCATTTTCCTTGCAAATACTTTTGAAATTGCTCTACTGGTAGCAGTATAAAAATGATATACAGACGCCAGCGCCGACGGAGCCGGGACAGGGGCTGCAGATTTACGCAGGAGCGCTCCGCACGCGCCCGCCAGCGCTGATGGATGCGCTGCGCACCGCGGGACGGGGCGGGGGGGGGGGGGAGGGGCAGCGGCTGGGCCGGGGACTCCCGCACCGGTAAGAGCCCCGCACCGCAATGCGTGACCCCGCGGGGGCGGAGGGAGAGAGGGAGGGGGGGGGGGGGGAAGAGCGGCGGACTCAGAGGGAGCCCAGCTCGGGGTGGTTTGGGGCAATGGGCGCCGCCGCCTTCTTCACCCCGAGCCTTAGCGAAGCCGCTCGGCCCCGATTGTCATTATCATATTGATTAAGTTCATCAGAGAGCGATTTGGGGTTTAACGGCAGCGGATCGGGAAGGGGAGCGAAGGGCGATCTAAGGAAAGCGCAGCATTCCTGCCGCGGGGACGCTTCCCCGTTCCAGTTCATTGAGGGAGTTGATTAAGTTTAAATGAAGCAGACACCGGATAAAAGGGGGGGGGATTGACCACTGGGCCGCGCCTGAAAGGGCCCCGAGCCCCGCAGAAAGGCGAGATCTGCTAAATGCTCTAATCTTCAATCACATCTTACATCAATACAGACAAAGTTTGGTAATGAGAGATTCAATGAAGCATGCGGGAGAGAGAATTAATCCTCTTGGTCTAAACTGGGTTCAACTTTGAAGCCCGCTCCGAAGGAAAGACAGTTATCTAAATGCTAAATAAGAAACTTATTGTACTTTTCACGGCATGCTAATCTTCGCTCTACTCCATCTCCGTTATTTGTATGCCCATAGATGGCAGTTGTCATGGTGATTATATCAAGCCACTTCGGTGCGGATGGCTGCGAGCAACCCGGGGCCTCCCCGCAGCCCGCAGCCCGCAGCCCGCAGCCCGCAGCCCGCAGCCCGCAGCCCGCAGCCCGCAGCCCGCAGCCCGCAGCCCGCAGCCCGCAGCCCGGTCCCGGCCTCGCCGCGCTGCCCGGGGCACTACGGAGCAGCCCTCTCCTCCCCGTATCACAGTCCCGAGCCCTCCTCTCCCCGCTGTTCCCCCCACAGTCCCACGGTCACCCAAACCCGATCGCACTCTCCCTCCGTGTAGAGGTGCTTTTGTTGTTGTTGTTGTTTTGAGCTCGCCGTGATAAGCTTTTGATGTCACAAATCAAACACTCTCCGGGAGGTGGATAATGCGGAGTGTGATCTCCTCGCAGCGCTCCGCCGCTGCTGCGCACGGGGCGATGGCCGCGGCCGCGGGTGCGGGAAGGGCCCCCCCGCGGAACCGTGGGCGCAGCCGGCGGCACCGCGCCTTTATGCGTCCTACACCAGTCGCCAAAGGGAGGGAGGATTAGGGCCCCCCCACCCCCGCTTTGTGGGCCCTTCAGGGGCCGGGAGCTGCCCCTATACCCCGACAGCACTTATGAAAAGCTTAAAAAGTAATAAAGGGGAGCGGGGGGGGTGGTGATCCCGGGAGAAAGTAACGTGTATCACTGTTATTAAAGGAGCAGCGCGCTGGGCTGTGAACTTGAATAACGGTTTGAACTTTAATTTGTTCATTAACAGGATTTGCCCCTGACTGTGAGTGTTATTACTTCTCCTAATAGCGAGGTGCAAATGCGATGCCCCAATGAAAGGGCCCGGAGAGAAGTTAAACGCGCTGCAACCGCGGGGCCCCGTGCGAGCGCGGAGCGGCACCGGCCCGGAGCGGCTCTCCCCGCACCGACGGGACGGTGAGCCCCGGAGCACCGCACGGCAGCGCAGCCCCGCTCCGGCACGAGGTGCGTGACCGCACCGCAATTCGTCAGCAGCCGAGCAGCGGCCGTCGCTTCTCCCTCTCCCAGCTTTGTCAGCGGGTCCTTCAGCTCCATGTGCCCCCGAACGCCGCCGGAGCTCCGCGTGCGTTTTTTGCCTCCGTTGTCCAACACGATCGGGAAGGGGCAAAGCGGAGGAGCGCGGCTCCGCGGCCCCGCACGGAGCGGGCACGAACCCCCGTGGGATGTGCGCGCTGCCCCGCAGCTCCGTGCTCACCGAGGGCGGCTGCCAGCTCAGTGCCACCGCGCCGAGGGGGGGCCGCTACAGCGCTTGTAAAGAAATACAGTACTTTATAGGTCCAAGCATTTTGCTCTGGCATTTTTTTTCTCTCCCCATCATCGTTAAATTCATTAGGGATAATAAGAAAAAGGCACTATCAAATCGGTACCCAGAAGAAAAAAAAAATCGTGTTACTTACAAAGTATATTAATTTCTTCAACTACACTTGCCATCCCAGCGGGCCCATCAGCACTGTCACGGGGGGGACGGGGTGCTGCAAAACCAGGAAGACTCAATTCAGCACAACTGTGACAAATGCGGCCCGGCCCCGAGCAGGAGGTGGGAGGGTGGGAGCCGGGAAGGGAACTGCACTTTCTGGGCTTTTACCCATCAGTACGATCGCACCGACACGGACATTTATAGAGATTTTCTAACCTCACCAGGCCCCAAAGCGGGGATGGGAGGGTGAACATCTCTCCCCTCTGCCCCCGAAACCCAAACGCTGCCGGGGCAGTGCGGGAGGAGGCACGGCGGGGCATCCCAGTGCCGCAGTCCCGGCCGCCTTCCTGCTCCCCTGGGGACAGCATCCCCACAGCTCCGCACCAGCAGCAGAACGGCCACCTCTAGGCTCCCTCGAAGTAGACCCGCAGCCTTCTTCCCCGGCAGGAAAACGTTCCTGCAAGGTCCGCTAAGCACTGCCGCGCCCGGGCTGCTATTGGGCTAATTAATAGCAACAGTGTCCTTAGATGGCCGCGCCGCTGCCCCGGGCCCGCACAGCTCTCTCCCGGCGCAGCGCTGCCCGCACGCGGCGTTCCCCCGCGGGGTGCGGGGTGCGGGCTCAGGGCAGGGGCTGCCCCGCTCTGCGCGGTTCCCCCCTCCCAGCCGCCGGAGACCACGCTCCGAAGGGACTGCGCGGAGCACGGGGGGGCGGGAGGGGGTCACGGGACGGAGCCCGGACGCCTCCGGGATACCCGGGCACGGCGGGAGTCGGGGCCGCTCGGAAAGGGGCGGGTACCGGCGGACAGCGGCCCGGAGTCCCGGGGGAGTCATCCGGCGGGCAGGAGCCCATCAGGGTCAGAGATTATAAGAAGCGAGGAGGGGGGGCTTCACCCCATCCCCCTCCCACCTTTGAGGCAGCGCGAATTGCGCTTTCAGCGCGCACGGGCAGATCGGTCCTCCGCATCTGAGACCGCGTAGCTGTCGCAGTTCGCCCCGCACACGGACGGGTCGCGACAGCCCCTCCTGGCTGCCCTACCCCCCAACCCCCCCCACCCCCCGCAGCCGCCCCGCGCTCGGTCACAGCACCTCCGCAAATCCGCACCTACACGCGCGGTGCTGCGGCTGAAGCTGCTCCGTGACACAGCCCGGAGTTCACGTCTCGGTACACCGGGACAAACAGCCAGGGACTCACAGCCCAGAAGCCCCGAGGCTGCGGTGAGAAGCATCGATGCGGATTTCAGCCGGAGCATCCGTATTTCGATGGCAGCGCAATCACGCACACGCGCAAACCATAAAGCCGGTTTTCCTTCAGATTAAAAACAACAATAACGAGAAAAGAGCGTTTCCACGGCGTGAAGCCCTTCCCAGCGAAACGCCAGCGTTACAACTTTCTGCTGTCAGCGATTCCCCCCTCCCGCCGCTCCTGGCATCCCACCCCGGGCCCTGCGGGGCCCCCACCGCCCTGGGCTGCCCGTCCCCCCCCGGCCCGGAGCCGCTTACCTGCGGTCGGCAGCGGCACGGCACCGCGTTGCCGGGCTCGGCAGCCCCTCTCGCCGCTCGCCCCGATTTCTCTCGAGCGACCGGCGAGCCGAGGGCTGCGTTTCCCCCGCTCCCTTCGCAAAAAAAAAAACAAAACAAAAACAAGCAAACAAGCGTAGGTTTTAAAATGAAGAAATCGCGAACGTTGTTCGCAGCTCGCGGGAGGGAGGCTTCAACGCGGTGCTCCGCGGGCAGGGCAGGGCAGGGCAGGGCAGGGCAGGGCAGGGCAGGGCAGGGGAGCAGCGCGGTACTTCGGCGGCAGCGCGGGCGGCCGCGGTGGGAGCGGAGCGCGGAGCTCGGAGCGCCGGGCTCGGGCTCGGGCTCGGGCCCGGCCGCCGCCGCGCGGTTGCGGCGCCCCCTGGCGGCCGAAGCGGGCGCAGCGCCGCCTCCGCCATGTCGGGGCCTCGGCTCGGCTCGGCCGGAGCCGTCCCGTCCCGCCGGCGGAGTCATCATCCGGAGCCCGATTGGAAATACTGATTATCTAATCACGCCACGCTGCGGAGCGTAACTTGTCTGCCCAATTAGCTAGGACAATTATTAAAATGCGGCGGCCTAATTACGTCTCAATTTAATGCTGGCAAACCCGTGCGCAGAGCAGTAATTAAAATCCTCTCCTTGGCTCTGCCTTTAGGGCAGGGGTTGATGAGGACCTGTCAGGGGCTGCGCCGAGCCGAGGCAGCCAGGCGTGTTGTGCAACATGACCCCGCATTGTTAAGTGTGTCAACACATTAACCTGAATTCCCTTCAGCCCTATAATCACGTTCGGTGGGAGGAAGAAAGGGGCTAAAACATGAAGCGTTTTATTAAAAAAACATAAATTCTTTTTAATTCATGCTGTAAGAGATCTGACGCGTTCCGAGCCACGGAGCGCTGCGAGTCATGTCGGGCTGGTGCTCCTAATTACAGCAGGAAGGTTCGCTCAGCCCCCATACAAACGCTTCCCTCGCCCCTCGCTCACCGAAACGGGCTTTCTTTGGGGCGGTGTGTTTGCTAAAAGGCAGCAGTTGGCTCCCAGTGATAGAGCTGATTACCAGCTTTGTGTTTGATGATGGAACACAGCGAATATTGACTTCCAGAGAATCAAACAGAGGACTGGAGGCGTAAATAAAGCGGTCAGGATTTAACACTTGAAAGGAGCTAATAAAGTTGAAAATTAAAAATCATAATATTGGGATAATTTCTAAATATTTATTTTTGCTCGGCGCTTACGCTGTCTCAGAAGTCAGCATTAAACCACAGCCCAATGAGGAATCAAGGCCCAGGGACCCTGAGCACGCCCATGGGTGGGGGCTGTGAGCCCACTGCCCCCTGGCCTTGCCCCACGCAGGCCAAGCCTGCCCTGTCCGGCATGGTGGCAGCATTGCCCTCAGCACATCCCTTTGGGCCTGGAACACAGCGAATGAGCCCATCCCCCCACACGTGCCCCCCACCCTGGTGGTGCCCCTCCGAGCCCCCTGGCTGCTGGGCCAAGGCCTAGAGCTGCACGGTGGCTCGTTCTCGTGGCTGTCAGCATGCCTTCCTCCTGTCAGCAGCAATTGACTGGTCAGGTTCATCCCTGTACAGCGCCCATAACAGCTCATTGACAGACCGGTGACCCAGCCGGACCCGATAATGGAAAACTATTGATTTCCCCGGGCTCGGTGGATCTGCAGTAAGTGCCCAGTATAATGTCATCAACTGTCTCGGACTCCAATAGAACGAAGTATCGAAGGCACGTTGCCTGTCCTGGCAACTGTCTTGCAAAAGGAAACTAACTCCAAGTGAACACTGAAGTGGCCTTTCCCAGATTCCCTCTAATAAGCAGCAACCAGTGCCTAATAAGGGACCCCCTGACTGCGTCTGCGTCATTGCCAAGAAACTACAGACCAGGAGTACCAGGGCCCCTGGCTGCTCCTTCCATCATAGAAACCTGTGCTCAGCATTGCTTTTGGTCCCCCAGAACAGCACGGGGAAGCATTGCCACCCCTCCCGCACAGATCATTCCCCCTGTGGCCAATGAGCTCCACTCAGTGCTGTGCTTTGACACAGAGGGAAGCCATGGAGATGCACCTGGCCTAGAGCCTGCGGGCCCACAGGCAGGGATGGACACCGGGGTGACACCAGCACATACTGGGGACATTGCACCAGGCCCCACAGCCCTTCTTGGGGCTCAGAGCCTTCTGAGCTCAGCTCCTCCCAGACCAGCAAGGCCTGCTCTCCAGGCGGGAGGAGGGAGCTGAGACAGCCCTGTCAGATGCCAGTACACATTTAACTCAAGCTCCAGCCCAGTGGAGATTGGAACAGCTTTGTGATCCTGGCACAAAACTCAAGTGACCTTGGGGAAGTATTTATTTTAATGGTGAGCAATGGGTCAGTTTTATCACAAAAACACACCAGCTCTATCCTCAATGAGTTGTCAGCTCTCTGTGATTCTCCCATAGCCTCGTGCTACAGCTCTGCCCACCTCGGGCACACACACAGCCCATGCTCTTGCAATCCACTGCATGCACGTAGCAGGGGAAGTGCTGTCATGCACTGCCCAAATACAACTGCAGCTGCACACGTTTGGTTCCCACATGCATTCCTTTCCTACACACTTGGCACAGAACAGCCTGGGCTCCCAGCGCCACGAGCTCGAGGTGATGCTCAGAACCAGGCTGCTCATCTGCAGAGCCTCAGGGGTTCTCAGCCCCTCTCCTGCCCGCTCACTGGCCTCCAAATCCTGTGTCAAGTGGAGCGAAGCTAACACCTACACACTGTGCCCTTCCTCGGCACAAAGAACGCGCTCAGGCCCTTGGACAGCGAGCTCCTGAGGCAGGGATTATGCTCTATAGCATTACTGTTGTCATATTTTCCCTGCTGTAATGTTCCAAGCACATTTATGCCATCTATAAAATGAAATTAACAGACATATTGGAATCTACAGTGGCACAAAGAAGGGAATATTAGAATAACCGTGTACATTGGCTCCCGCCAGCTGTGCTGGCTGCAGCGAGCCGCTCCCAGCCTGCAGTGAGCCATACCCATAAATCACAGCCCTGCATATCATGGAGCCAAGCACTGCCCCAAGCCCCTTCCCAGCTTTGCTGCACAACACCCAACTCCTTGCTGCCCGCACCCAGCCCCAGCACGCCTTCCTCACCCACTGAGCCAGGCTGCTGCCTCATCCAGCCACAAAGGATGCATGTGAACACAGTTCCCCTGCAAGCAGTTGCCAACATGGACCACTGGAAGGCTTGCACTTAAGCCCTGTGCTCCCTGAATGGGTTATTTACCACACTTACAAAAGTATTTGCTATGGGATCAGCTGGCCCAGGGTTCAGTAAAAGGCAAAAAAGGAACATCAATTTCCACTTTTTTTTTTTTTTTTTTTTTTCAACCAAGCTGCTCCTGAATCAGTGCATATTCTGTAGTGCTCAGAATTGCAATAGTGCGTCCATACACGTATGGAATTTCACACCTATTCCCAGAGACCAGCTTACCTGGCAGCCCTGGCCATGCAGGGCTCAGCACTGGGAGACTGCCAGGGACCCAGGCTGAGCTTTTGTACTCCGACAAAGCCCAAACAGTTTTGTGCAAATTAGGTTTGTGCAAATAACTGATTCTGCTGTGGAGCAACTGAATGAAACAATCAACCAACAAAACATACGTTCCTACCCACTTGAAATAACACTTCCCAGTATTCTTTGCTAGAGCAAAACAACCTGTGCACATTTTGCATTGAGAAAGGTGCTTTGCTTCAGCCAAAATACTGCATTTGGGGTACTTGCAACAGAGAAAAAAAATAAAAGGAAAAAAAAAACACAGAAGCAAAAAGCCAAAAACCAACCAAGGGAACAAGAGGTTGGATTCACCACAGCTGCTGTCATTCCCCTTTTATCTGTTAACCCAGCAATTAGGGCACTGACCCGGGACATGGGAGATCTGCGCTCAGTTCCTCGCTGCCCGGAGGGATGCAGCCCTCCAGCTGCTGGCACAGAGCTGGGGTAGCTCCCTTCGGTCTCTCTGTGGCTCTGCTCCCCAGCAGGCACCCGGTGCCCTGGCACATTGTGGTGCTCATAGAGCATCCTCCTCCACACGTGGCCCAGGCAGTGCTGTATATGGCCATTGATCTCCTGCAGCAGAAATGGAGCCCTCCTTCCCGGGCACACACCACAGTGCAGGGCTTTTCCCCCAGTAACTGAGCAATGGAGGTAAACCAGTCATTTGGTTCAGATAAATACTGTATTTCTCTAAACCTAAATCTCTTCCCACCTTCCTAACTACACTTTGCTACAGTCTTGGTTATTCCCCAATCCACTTTTGCCTATGATATATTTCTAGAGACGTTAGGGAACACAAATGTTAAGAAGAGTTCCTTAATGTGCAGTTACTCCTTTTTTGTTATCTTTTTGGTCCCTTCTAAGCACAAGCAGTTCACAAGCAACGAGCAATGAGCCAACCACCCAACCCGAGCTCTGCAGGAAGGTCCCCTCACAGCAGCTCACACACATCGCTTTCATCTCAGCAATGAAATCAGCAGAGATCCTTTTTCTTTATTGTCTTCGGAAAAAACTGACATTTCGGCACTACCATTTTTGTTAATTTCTAAGTTATCTTCATCATTTTAATGACTACAATTTAGAATCATTTCCTACAGTGCACTTCTATAAAAAAAGAACGTCCTACTTGATCCAATTATTATTTTTTCCCTAGAAGGTAAATACACTGTCTGACATTGCTTATGGGCAGACTCTGATGGCTGAGCAGAGCTTTATCATTTCTCAGCATTTGATCACCCTTTCTCACAGACCCTCGGGGGACTCCCTGGGCAAAGCCATTGCTGTGAAGGGGCCTCGCCCGTCCGAGCGCGAGGAGCACTGCTCTGTGAGGAGCATTAAACCCCAACGCTCTGCAAGGGCCTCTGGCACAGCGTATTTACGGAATAACAAAGCAGGGCTTCGGGCCTTTTATTCTCATATGCCAGTAACATCGTTCTCCTACCACACTCCCATGCTCTGCACACTGTGTAATTTAGGGCATCTATCTCCTCACAGTTAATAGTATCAAATGCTGTAAATCCAGTAAATCTTCTGATCCCATCCTCTCACAGGAATTAAATCATGACACGGGACTTGCTGACATCAACCCCATGACAGCTACTGTGTCTCCCCCAGTGACTGCTGACCAGTGTCATCCTGCTGAGCTGCTCGTGCTGCTGCTCAGTGCTGAGTCCCACTCTGGTTATTTCTGATTCTTTGCATTATGAGGGACTTCAAATGAAGGGCCCAGTACCCAAACTGGGTGAGAAGCTTCAAAGTCACTGGAGTTGGAGATGAAAGGGAGAAACTGCAGGGAAACATAAGCTTCCATGGGTCAGTGAAAATCCCTGTTAAGAATTTCCCTGATTCTAACCCCACAGGGACACCCTTAATTCAGCCTTCCTGTTGCAGAGAGACACAAGGTCCCTCCTGAGCCTCCTCTTCTCCAAACTGAACAATCCCAGTTCCTTCAGCTGCTCCCCATAGGTCCCGTGCTCCAGAACCCTCATCAGCTTCACCGTCCTCCTCTGGACACACTCCAGTGCCTTAGTGTCTTTCTTGTAGTGAAGGACCCAAAACTGAACACAGAACTCAAGGTGCAGCCTCACCAGTGCCAGAACAGACGGACGATCACCTCCTGCTCCTGCTGGCTGCACTATTACTGGCACAATTCTGATGACACTTACACACAGCCCAGGAAAAACAGAAATCCAACAGCTTAATTTCCCAGATTATCCATTTTTGACTTCAGACTATTTGGCTAATTGCCGGTGGGCTGTGCACAGCCCCACCATGGTGCTCATGTCACACTGATGCCTCCTGTCATCACAGCCCTGGTGACTGCTCAGGCACACGGAAGCAGCCATGCTGCAGTACGCTTGTTTTCCACTGCTGTCTCTCCAGATTTGTAGGAAATACAGGAAATCACTCATTTTGTGGAATCCTAATAAAAATACTGAAAAGAGCTCCTTTCCCTCCTTTTTGGCTCTCATTTCCCAGTCTGTAACACACATTGCCTCTATTTTATTTATTTATTTATTTATTTTGTGAGAGGCAACAACTTACCCAGGTTAACCATCATTTATAGGAGCTGCAGATGCACTGCTCAGCCTTCCCCAGGCACGGTTAATTGCTGGTGCTCCTTGTTTACACAACATACAGTCCTGAAGTACCAACATATGCCAGGTGTCAGCTGTTCCTGTTCATCCAAAGCACTGCACTTCACATTTTCTTATTCTCCATCAGTATCTCCCCAGCAGCTCAGCCCACTATCCCTGTGGCAGCCATTTCTGAGCAGTGTTTGTGGCAGCAGGCACTATCTCCCCTCACCCGGTGTCACTCTCCAGCACAGACCCAGTCAGAGACTGCAGGAACTCCAATGAGATCTTAAAAGGAAGGAGCAGGGCCCAGCTCTGACCAGTTCTGCAGCCCCTGCCCCTAGCTTTGCTGCTCTGCTTCCGAGATGTGGAACCAGCCCTACTTAAAATGTATGGGGATTTCAGTCATAGAATTGTTTGAGCTGGAAGGGACCATTAAAAGCCAGCTGGTCCTCCCCCCTGCCCTGATCAGGTACTCAGAACCCCATCCATCCTGACCCTGAACATCTGCAGGGATGGTGCACCCACTGCCTTTCTGGGCAACCTGTGCCAGTACCTCAGCACTCTGAAACAAGGACAGCAGTTGCACAGCTCACGCTGAGGCTGAGACACTCAGCCTGCTCAGGAACTGACGGCGTCTGACATCTGGGACATAACTAGATAAGCAAACACTGCTTCAAAAAATTCAAACAGTCTGTGTGTTGTAAATCTGGCTGCTATGGTACTGCATAGATACCATATACATCTGAACTGTATACGATCCTCTAACATTGCTGCTACTTTCAATTTCTAAGGTTACATGAAAAAAATACTGAGCACCATCACACAGCCTCCAGTGCCCAGTGCTCAACACAGACACAGGAGGGCAATGGAAACCCAGGGCTCCCCTCTCCTCCCCACCCTGCATTAAATAATGCACCAGCTATGACATCGTGCAGGAGGTTACAGCAGCCCACAGGTTGCTTGCTTGCAGCTAACACTGCATGCACACAGGTGCTACTGCCCAGGTACTGCTGAGATGCTTGCACTCATACAACAGAAATCATGACTTAATTTCTTAAGAAATTCTTACCTGCCATATTCATTGTTTATGGTTGCCAGCCTTTAGCACGTGTCAGTTTCCCTTTGCTCACAGAAGCCAACCAGCTGCTTGTTCACAAAAATTGTTCAAGCAAATGCTCCACATTCTCAATATTATCAGAAAGGCTGCCAGGAGGAAAAAAAGACAAAAAGGCAACGGCCTACCTGTGTGCAGGCAAAGCAGAAACATGGCACCAAGTGTTCAGTGCCAAACATTAGAGACCTCCAGGGCTGTACAAGTTTGGGGTTTTGCTCTGAGTAGTATGTCTTCAAAAGTCACTTTAAAATGCCCAATCTTCCCTTGGCTCCATGTAGCATCAGAAAGCAGTTCATAAGACACACTTGTGAGAACACGGAGCAGCACTCTGTGTTCACACCAATGACAGCTTGCAGGGCTAGTCCCAAAAAATGCCAGGCCAGTGGTAAAGGCCTGAAGAACAAGAGACAAGAGGAAAAAATAAATACATGGATGTAGGAAAATAAATTGGGGAAATGAATTACAAATGAAGGTAACATGAAAGGTGTGCTGGATGACCTCCTCAGAGAACTACAGCCATGATTCATAGCTGCTCCGACTTAGGTGTACGTCATCAGATGTTTAAGCTCACAGAGGTTGGTGGCTCCCAGCAGATTTAAGTGTCAGACGATCGATCTGGAGGAACAGGCACCAGGAAATTCATGTTTCAAGTTGCAGGTCTGACACAAAACCATCACTTCACATGTAAGCTCCATCTCTTTGGAGTTGGACACGAGTGGCCCTTTCACAGAGAGGCAGGCGAGCCGGTGTTAGGACAGCCAGCAGTGCTTACCTGGACTTCACAGAACAAGAACGAGGCAGGGTATCTGTAGGTGACAGCCCCCATTTACTTGCAAGACAGATTCAGCTTCACGTCTGGCACCCAGCTCTGGTGATGCTCCCTCCACCACCAACCCTTGTTTCTGGTCTCCAAGACCCGCAGGACCTCCAGCCTCACCGCCAGCCCCCAGCACTTCAGCCAGCACATGCCCTCCTTGCCTCACCACTTGGCTGTTCAGGGAAGCAGACCCAGGTTAGGGTGGCTCAGCAGAAGCACGCTGTGCACGCTCACCTCAGGGCAAGGGGAAGAACACCAAGCAGCCTGCAGTGTTAGAAAGGAACATTTTATTGCAAGAAATTACAGACCAGGCGCTCTGGCCAAAATGTTTCCATTACATTGAAATTGCTACCCACGGATCAGGCAACAGCACCTACAAAGCACGCAGATCGAAATACCTGAACTCACGATGCAGTCGACCTTTTTAATAAGCACTGTTCTAAATAGATTTTTTTTTTTTTTAAACAGAATCAGGACTATGTGAACTGGTTTTTGGAATAGGAAGCTAGTGGTTAAGTATCCAGGCCGCTAACTACTGTGGTAAAAAATCGGAAAAGTCTGTCAACGGTAGTGCTGAAGTGAGGAGGCTCCTTTCACAGCCCTTACAACTTATTAAAAAATAAGTACTTGTTAATTACTTTTATTTTTTTCCACATATTTTCAGCCACTTTTCCCCCTGTAAATTTTCCAGATCAGGTCAAAGTCTGAATTAATGAATAGCCCCTTTACAGTATTACTGACTTGTAGGGTAACGTAGGGTGAGCCCAGAAAAAAGCATTTGTTTCACAACAGCTCTGTAGGAGCAGCCCTGTAAAGCTGGCCTTCCCAAGCTCCATGCACGCACATCTCTGAGCCACAATTCACATTGTTCCTCCTGTGAAGCACTTACCTCAGACCTTGATTTTCCTGAGCATGGCTGAAAACATAGGACATCAAACATAACAAGTCTGACCCAGGACAAAAATGCCAACTGTTAAAATCCCTCTCTTTGTCACTTTTCATGCTCCCTCTCGCTTCCTCAGTAGCTACTGTCTCACATACGCTTTCACTGCCATCAAGAAGAGGCCCAGCCCTGACACCAGGGAAAGGTGAGCCCCAAGCAAGCAGAAGTTCCTCCAGCACGCAGGGCTGGACTGCCTTGGCTCATGGGTGCCAACAACCTACCCAACAGCACAAGCCACACAGTCCGTATGAAACAGTATATGGCCAGAAGGAGTAAGTGCCCAAGGATGTTCTGCTGCTCAGTTTTCCACACATACAGTCTGACCACACTACCACTTGGCAGTGCTTACCACAGACTCTTCGAAAGCACATTTCCAAAGTCTTGCAGAAACCTCTTTCAAGGAACACAAGCAGAGCTTATTCAATTACTATTATTTTTTAAAGATGACTTGGAAATAGCACTGGATTTCTGCTTTCCTGACTTGAGTATTCTGAAGTTTTCCAGAAGCTGCTACTTAAAGGAGCTTTACCAGAAGGTAGGGTAGGTACTGGAAGAGGAGAGCAAATCCTGATCTGTGGAAGATTGCGACACAGAACCAAAACTGACCAACCACCACCAACAAATATGACTAAAAACTGCAGTCTTCAGCCTGACGCAGTACAGCCAAGGTGAGACTCGTGCTTGTATGTGCAATTCCACAAGTCCTGCTCTTCAGCAGACTGCCACACAGCTTCTCTAGCCTAGCAGTACACACAAGGCAGTGAGACTCGCTTACTGATGCCAAGGTCTAAGTGTGCCACACAGACCTCAAAACATGAGACCTGTACAATAAAGTGACTGATTTAATCAACTCTACCCATTCTATTGGAATCTCTGTAACTCTGGAAAGGTGGGCTTCTATCTCCCAGCAGGTACTGACAAAAGATGTTTACTTCCAAACAACAAAAAAACAAGAAAACAAATAGCCCCATCTTGGACCTATAAGCTAAAGAAAGCTTGCGCACTTTTTGTTTGATCATTCAGTCTACATCAGCTTTATATGCAATCAATTTACGAATCAGAGGACTTCCAGCACTTCTTTCTACATTTCAAAACTGTACCAGCGAGGATCTGACGGAGGCAGGGCAGGAACACCAACAAAAAGCACACAGCTGAACACCCAAGCAGCTCCAACACACATACCCCCAAAGCCTGCCAATGATAGCAGCTGCTCCTAACCAGAGGATGTCATTTGGGAAACCAGCCAGGACTAGAGCTTCCTGCTCTTCACACGGGGCCTTACATTTTTGGTTCACTACTGGGGCTTAACGAATCAGATAAATTTAACTAGATTTACTATTTACAAATCTAGACAAGTATCTTTTTTTTTTTCCTCTTTTTTTGCAAATGCTAAATTTTGCATGGTATGGCTTTACCTTATAAACATTCTAGATAAATATAATTTGCACTTAATTGGATTCTTCATGTTAAACAGCAACAGAATCTGGTGCTCAAAGGCACCCTTTTTGGTGACGTGAGTAAACAACCACTCAATTAAAGCATTACAAACATTCAAGATGATCTGATCACTTCCCTCTGTTTCAACATGTTGCTGTAAATATTTCATTTTCACACCATATAAAAAATCCCACAATTATATACAAATCCAGAGTTTTTTAGTCAGTCTGTATACACATAATATATCCGCAATACACTTTAACGTTCTATTTATCTTTCCTAAAATCTCTGAAGTAGTTTTTATTTGTGGCCTTCAGGTGGACTGATGGGCATTTTCCAGGTTAAAAAACAAACAAACAAAACCAAACAAAACCCAGGAGGAATACATTTGGACAATGAAGTTTATGTTAACAGTAGGAACTTGTACAGTAAAACACCCGACAGCATTAACTGAATGACAACCTCGCCAGACATAGGATGGCCTTGTCTCAGGACTCCATTCTCCACAACTGCTTGTTCTTAGCTCATCTATTTTGTCAGAACGTTAACAAACCTCGTGTGTTCACTGCACACGTACAAGGCAGACAGACACCACTCATATTTTCCACCAACCAAATGTAATGTGTCTGAACAAGTCATTTTATTGCAAGTAAACTTATTTTTACTTCAGGTAATGAGAATATTAATTTCAAGCAAGACAAATCCATTTCACAAACTTAATTCACACAATGTAAATAAATGCTTCACATTATAGACATTTAGATTTTCTTTAAACCTTTTTTATTTAGAGATTTTTCTGGTAAGGAGATATACCATAGGAAAGCAATTTCACTGGCAGTGAGGTATGTATATACTCTACCAAAATACTCCTCTTGCTTTTAACTGCTTTTAACTTTATTTACATATAAGGAAAATATCAATGCATATCCTTGGCTTAACTACAGTATTAGTTACCCTATATGAGTAAAATGAAATGTTATTTGCATACAAAATTGATTTGTAGAGGAATCGGACTTATGACTTAAACAAAAATCATGTTTTGAAGACAGTCTGAATGAACAAACACAATTCAGCATGACCAAGACACCTGCACCATATTTCCATCCTCACAGCACATTTATTTCAGTAATTCTGTAAGTAGGTCCTTAGCATGAGCATAGTGTTACAGTTTTCATACATATAATCACATCCAAAACAAGCTCTAGAATTTAAGTTGTAAACATTCTCTTCATATGTAGAAACATTTCAACCTGTGTTCAAATTTTCTAAAATGATCATCCTTTTAAACAGAATTATAAATGAAAAGTCTATTCTAACCGTGTAGTGAGCAATGCTTATTAGTACATTTCTACAGTGTTAAATAAAATAGGAGAGAGGCAAACTTCCGTAAGCAAGTCAGACTTTAAGTAAATCATCATAAAGAACAAACTTGTTAACAAAAAAGATGCTTTGTAATAAAGAAAGTTGGACTGAATCTACTATGATACAGAAACATAAGGGTAAATACCATCTTTGTTGACAAGTAGGAGGTAGCATGGATGCACCACTTTATTGTCAGTGAGAAATGCAACTGAAGTAAAGAATATTTCCTTACCACAAATTTCCAGTATTATGTACATATTTATCTTAGAAATTTGTTTAGACAAGTTTCCCTCCACTTTTTAGTACAAAAAGCCTTATGTGATTTAAAAAAAACACTTACACACCTAGATAGAAGAGTACTAACTGCCCTATTCGAATGAAACAGTCTCTTGAACTATGAAGTAACATGGTATTTAATGCCCTAAAGTTGAGTAAATTGTATTAGCAGTTCTTGATAATATACAAAACACTACATACATACAAACAAAATATAATATCTTATTTTACTATGCAATTTTTTTTTTTAATTTTTTGGAATAAACAGAGCCTCGATTTGGGTAACACTGCAGAGAACGTGGGTTCGTTGTTTTATTAAAATCTGTCTTTTAAGTACCCATGTGCAATGATTTAAAAATGGCTGCCATACATGTAATGGTCTTGTATTGATAGTGAACACAGTAACTGACAAAAAACATAATAAACCTTAAAAACACATCTTCCACCCTATATAAAATATAAAGACTACTTACTGTAACTGTTAAGTATTCAATTTATTTTGATGTTATTGTAATCCACTTCCTCTATTTTTGCCTTTAGGATTTATAAACATAATTTAGTGTAACAATTTATTTAAAAAAATGACAAAGTATTTCAAATTTACATCCAATTCAAATTGAAAATGTTTGCTCGTTCTATGATGCTGCTTCTGCCATCAGTAAAGAAAATGAAGTTTCAGTAATTGAAGCAGGTTTTTTAAGTAGCGATGTGACTTCAACCATGCCAGCTCCAGTCCGTGGAAGATTTGCGTTGACAATGTGTCGCTGCAAGTGCTTTATCCAGTCTTCTTGAACAGACAAAGGTCCTCGAAAGACCAGACCACAAAACCTATTCAAATATTAAAATTGTTCCATCAAGATGTATCTAGAACTACTCACAAATTATCCAAGCAACAGTCCGCCTCTATATATTTAGCTGAAAACCTTATACTGAGCTCATCTGTATACCCATAAACACAACATACTGCAGTTTACGCAAATTGTGCTCCTATGTTTGTGGCATTAGCAATAACAATCCGATCTCTTACTTCAGGTTTCTTTTGAAGAACAGAGCATTACTCTAACAAGACGAGTAAAATTTTAGAGAAATGGGAGCTGGCAATCTAATAACTATGTATGATTGATTCGAATTATCTGGACCAAATTAATGAAAATAATAACTGCTTTCCCCCCAAGTCTTACCCAATATCATCACAAACATTACGAATATAATCTTAAATCTTCCTACAACTAAAATTAGCAAGCTCTTAAGAACACAGTCTTTCAAGTAAAAAACCCTATGTACCTGCATCTGAGTATGTAAACTTCATCAGCACTATGAGGTAAGGGCAGCATTTTTTTCTTGCTTCCAGATCTTGACCTTGACTTCTTTTGCTTACAGTCCAAAGCTAAGAAGAGAGAAATTTCCATATGTAAAAACCAGCATTTCAGTCAGTGTTAAACCAGAGATATTCAGTAAGTATTCCCTATGAAAGTGGTAAAAAGATAGCTACCTCCTTGTTATTGTATGCTTAATTACAGTTACATTCCAAAACAATTACAATATGCTATAAGAAATGTGCTGGTGAAACATCTGATGCCTTCCTCCCCACCTCCACCTCCTTTAAGCACAGCACTTGCAGTTTGAAAGACTAGATAACTGACATTCAGCACTAAACTGCTGGTTCAGTATCAGCATGCACCTGCGAACTTCTGGAATTATACAAATCACAAAGCACCATTGGAAATATCCTTTCCTTCAAAAAACACTGCCAAAAGGTTTAACTTGTTTTGTAATTCAAGTAACACTGTAAGACCACTCGTGCTTGGCCAGGTTGCATCTTCGCAAAGTTGTAGCTTTCAGCTAATGCAATGAATTTCTAGTTTGAATGCAACACGTGTCATCTGTTTTCAACAAAGCAAAAACTTTTTCCTTTTATATACTATGGATGAGTTTCAAAAGGAACTTCCTCCTCACTCTTGTCTGAACACATCTTGTGAAAATTACGTACTGATCCTTTACAGTAGGAGATGGTATCAGAACAACCAATGGGTATGGCAAGGCCTTTTTTTTTTTTTTTTTTAATTTGAAAATCATTTATGAAAGTAACGTGTGTTATCTGGAAACACATAGTTTTTTAACAGGTTCAATTAGCATTAAAAGGTTTATACCTTCCATAGATATTCCACAGATGCAATGGGAACCTATAAAAAAAAAACCTGGAGTTTCTAGGATGTAGCCAAAGTTGGAGGATGAGGGCATTAAACTGAGTTACTATTGGTCTGACGTAAAGAGCTGATGAAGGCTCAAGAAAGACAAGAAGTTTGGAACTGTGAAGTGTTAACTAGCTGTTCTGTATTCTGAAACAAGATCCTGATACTAAGACTACCCAGAAATCTGAATGACAGTAATAAGTGATATTGATACTAAAAAGGCATATGCTGTGCTACTGAGACATCTTAACAGTGGAATTCAAAAGCTATTAAACTTGACTAAACTCTGACTCGTGTAACAGAAAACAGAAAAATAAACTGCTCAGCATCCTGAAGCAAAAGACGTCATCTGTGGAGGCAAAACATGCTGATTTAAAGGACATACAAACAGGCTCAATTGCATCCATCATTCTTCTCAAGTTTTCCAAAAGAGCATCTCTCAAACCCGGCTTTTACCCTGTAGCTGAACTTTAATCTCATAGACACACCAAGCATTTCCCATTTCCACCCCCTGATTCAAGATTCTTACAATATCTTGAAAAAAAATGAACAATTTTTGGAGGTTTGAAGGAACCAGAGAATGAATCAGACTGCAGTCAAGTAGAAGAGGAGACACCAACCTAAAGAAACTTCTGTCAGACTCCAGGTAAAGCCATCATTACAAAGATGAGATTCAACAATGTTTTTGTGTTTTTTATTCTGGCAGTATCAAGGAAAGCAGTCTCAATATAAAGCCAGTGAGAGAGAAATGGCAAAGATAACTTCTGAGAAAGTGAACAGGTAAGGGGTCCTTACTGCTTCATGTTCTCATCCAAAAGATACCCTTTACATAATTAGGAAGGAAAATCACTATCTTTAAAGCTTTGAGTATAAATATTTTGCTTACTGCAACACCAGTAACAACATCACCAGAAATGTAAGCAGATGAAATACTGAAACCTAGACACTAATTCTCTGAAGAGAATTACTTGCACAAAGGAAGACTTATCTGAAGCAGCTGTTATAGCAAAAGCTTTACCACTGCCGAGTTTGCAAAACGTCATGAGAAGCAAGGAAAGCTAAAATTAGAAGTCAACATTTTCTTCGAATGTAAAGGCATCCATGAGTTGCACCTGAGTCAGTTAGCTGATGTTAGTTGATACAAATGAGTGAAAAAAACAGTACACAGCAGGCTCCACCTAGAAAAGCCTACAGGCATTTCAAACAAGAACTACATTGTTTCCTTCACCTTGGCAAACTTAAGACATTTGTTCCCATCAAGAAATTTTCTACTCACACACATCCCAAGCATTTCAGAGTCTTCACCTTCTTATTTGGTTTTCTGTAACAGAGCTCCCAAATAATTTTAAACGTTTGTATATTCTTCTAGGAAAAAGCCCTCTGAACTACTATGAAATCAACTGGACAGCAAGACAGATAAACAGGCAATTGTAATACACCAGGAGTAGTAGTAGTTGCTACTTCCTTGAAAGGTATATTTTCTCAAGAAGAGATACAAAAAAAAAAAAAAAAAAAAAAAAAAGCAAAACAAACATATGGACATCTCTGCATCATTTACTACAGACACTCTAGACAGAAAATACAAAACAGAGAGCAAAAATACAATGAGACTTCAAGAAAAACAATAATCAGGTAACTCAATGCATTCTTAGCATAATTTAGCTAGGATTGGGCACAGAACATTTGCCCAGCAAGAAGCTGCTGTTAAAAAAAATAATAAAATATACTAAAATATAACTCAAAATAATAAATCTGTGCTTTGCAAGGATCATTTCTGTTAGTCTGTCTTATGACCAAGTGGACACATTCCTTCACATTGTAGAGGGCGCAGAGCAATATAAATATATTCTGAAGTTAGCCCACTGAAGGAGAACAGAAGTGGAGAAAAAGAGTAAGGTCTGGGTAAACCTGATTGAAAACTGTAATTCCAACACCAGTTATCAAACACACAGACCAGTAATTATCACATTAATTCCACTTCAGTCTACCAGAGAGTAACAACTTTAAATGAAGTTACATGTCACACCTGCTTACACCCTGCTGGTACGATGCTCACAAGCATTTGCGAACATCAAATAAGACATACCATTGTCTCATCTGCAACAAAGCATGCTCTGAACAAAATTCTTTCAATATTTTTACAGTAAAACAAAGGTTGACCTCAGTAGAAAGCATTTTTAGCACTTTCAGGAGGAGACCAAAGATAACACAGTCCTTGCAATGGAAATTCAGAATGCACTAGCAGCAAATTGCCAGAGAGCTACCTGTAATTATGCCAACTTTGTGGCTAAGACAGCTCCCAAAAGTATCATCCTTCATTATTATGGGTCTTTCGCCATAAAGGCCCAGTTCCCTCTCTCTAAGCCTCCTTCCTTCAAGATTGGCCACCTGCTACTTCCCAGCTGCTGCTTCCAAAAGCCTTTTGTGAACAAGTTGTACCACTTCATCAAAACTCTGACACAGCATGACAGGGAGAAAACTCATGTAAAACTGAGGAAGATAACCAAACTTTGGAGTAAACTCCATGAGGCACACAAATTCGATTTGACCATAATGTTTAGGAAAGCACATGCTATATATCAAAAGGCTGTGTATAAAAACCTACTGCATCTGTGACAGTTTATCAAGAAAGACTGACAAGCAGATGGAGATAGGAGGCTACAATCAGAACTTCTAGGACAATATGAATTATGAAAGTCACAAATGGAAATCCTTAATTCCATGATCTTTGGTCTGAGTCTCAAAATTATAACAGACAATAACCTGCATGCTCCACTTCTTAATATCCCCCAAAGCGGAACACTTTTCAGTAGACTGAAGCCCCGTCTTTGTTAAGACTTCATGACTTTGTCAAAAATGTGACACAAGTTGAACAACTGCATACATAAGTGACTCCAATTAACCATTTAAAAGCGGTGCCATGTTAAAAAAAAAAATCCTGCTTGTGTATTTATTCACTTTTGTCAAATTCAATCATTTTCTACCTTGTCTCACCATTATTGCACAGTATAATGCAAAAGAAAGTCAGATTTTTTTTACATATATATTTTTTATACTCCAGTAATTTGGGCTCCGAAGGATTTTATGCATGCTACATTTAGCTTCCAGTGTTGGCTGATCAGCATCAAATAAAGACATGCAAATCCAGCAGATCTCTGATCCCTGCTGTGGTTGCACACACTTCTTCAGCAAACCCCCTGAAGTTACAATTGTAATATTAGAAACTATTTGGAAAGGTGGTGGACACAGAAATCACGACCTCAGCTATACTGCTGGCTCCAAGTCAAAGTCCTTACTCGTATATTATTGCTCTCTCCCAAACTTCTGGAAGAGTATTCTCCATCTACAGAGGCAGAGACCAAAGAAGAAGAGAGTGATGACTCTCAGAAAATGACAGCTGTTAGGAAGAGATTGAGTATGCAGACAGAGTCAGAAAAAGAGGAGATGTAAAAAGACAAGTTGTAAGATGGAACTAAGAGATTTCAGGTAAGAAGAGGCCTGGGAAAAAAGAAAAGTAAGGAAGCTGGATCTAACTGTATCAAGAAGGGCAGGATGTGTTCTGAAGATTTTGCACAGGTCTGTTTGATAATCATACAAGAGTCAGTTCGACACATACTCTGAGGAACACGAGAAGACCATCACGCAACCACTAATACAAAAGTCAGTAACTGCAAGAATGAACTCAGTGAAGTATTTGCTATGCAGTGGTGAAGCACAAACTATGCTCACTAACAAATACCAATTTTGAACAGCCAACAGCCTAGAAAGTTCCACTTCTGAATGTTTTTCTCCTGAGCCCATTCTCAAAATTTACTATTATGCAACTGTTTCAGTTATAACTAAAAAATGTCAAATTGCATTTAAGAAAAAGTAATTTGGTAACACTGGACTGAATGTAATCAAAATTGCTGATTCCGAAGAAAAAGGGCATCTGCTAGAAAAGCAATATGACAACCATCTGTGAAAACATGCAGACAAACTGAACTGAGTAGACCAGAGCATATACTATTGTAGCCCTGGGACAGGTCTCCCTTATGTGACTTGAATAGATTACTGTACTTCTTTAACAGAACAGTAACACCTAGACAGCTCCTATAACAACTGCCAAATCATAAAAGAACTAGAGCTTTCATGTTTGCATGCAATTATTTTAGTGACAGCAAGAAACTTAGATAAATATGCAAACAATATGATTTCTTGGTAGTCATGTTTGCTTTAGAAGATGTAAGAAAGACTTCGTGAAAACTGAAAAAGAAACCTGTATAAATGTATTGTCATTGTCTCCATAAGGGTTGCAAGATAGAGCCAAGAGAAGACGGCTGTAAATTGCTCTCAACCACAACTATTTTTAAAAAGATAAATTGAAATCTTCCCAAGCACAACACTAAGCAAAGTTTTAAACCAGTGTGTGCTACTGAAATCTTGTACAGTTGCCATCCTTCTAGCAAAACTTTCAATGCATGGTGGAGTATCAGAAAAAAACTACTTAGAAGTGTATTTTCTGGTCAACTGGGTTTACACTGCACTGAGCTTGCTCAAATGAAGAGTCAACAAGCAAGCTGTCAAATTTATAAACTTTGCACAGTTACACATTTTTAATGGTAACTGCTAAATGAACACGTGTGCATTGGTTCCGTAACATTACAGCTATAACTTAAGTCTCCCTTAAGTCACCACTGACAGTGAAATGCCTTTATCTGTGTGGCATAGGCTAGTACTCTAGATCAGCTCTAGCTTCTGAGACTGGAAGCAAGTTTTTGTTGTTTTTAAGTTTTCTTTCTAACTTGATTTTAAATAAACTTCTAGATCCAATGAACAAGACTCAGGAGTTTTAAGTTCTTAAAAAGAAAGCATCAACTGCTCAGATGAGCATGCTACTATTAGCTTTCAAAATGTTTCTTAAAAAAAACAAAAACGAACAAACAAAATAAAACCAAACAACCACAACACAACACCACAAAACAAAAAACCTTCAAAGCTGAGTTCACATTTCCTATTTAGCTGAGGTGAAAGGAGCTTGTCCAGGATCCAGGCTCTGTGTACTATTTTCTTTGCCTCAGTGTCTCCTTCATTTAATAACTGGTACATTTTAATGTGCAATTTAAAGATAGTTATATTTACCAGTAGGTATATAACCTAAATAACTCACCACAGGGCTAGAACCATCAAATGACAGCAGTGGTAAAAGAAGTCCATTATCATCATCTTTCTATTGCATAAACACGAAAGCTTTCAGAATCACCAAAATCAAACTCTCCTACACAATGGATGTTAGTGCAACTGTTTTTCTTCTAAATCCACTGTATTAAAGCATTATATAGCATTTTTTAGCCTTTCGCAGAGAAAGCCTGAAACTATTTGTTATCATATACGTAGTATATGATATTTTCCCATCATTATGTAAATGCCTGTGCTGCCATTCTGAATTACCTCATATATTTATAATTTGTCTAAGTTTTTCTCACTATATTCCATGTCTGCTCCACAACTTGCTGCTGACCATACAAAATTCCACTAATCTTAGCAATACTCCAAGTAAACTCAGGATTTTGCCTACAGCCAAGAAAACTGCATGCCTCTGGAAATGAGTCAATGACGGAACACTAGAAGAATTTCAATATACGTGTGTTAATAAAAAAGCATTAATAGCAGTGCCAAGTGCTGTACCACACTCACTCTATTATCAATTGCTCCACAATTGGTTTGTGAACCAAACAAAAAATGAAAACAGCTACAAATATTACGTTGGTTGAAATATACAAGTTGGAAAATTACTTGGTTCTTCCATTTTTTAGCCACAGTATTCTTAGAAGTTATATGTAATATAATTATTTCTTAATGTTTTTAATCGTTGAGGTATTTATAAAGACTTTGCCAGATGGTCAACTAGTTGGTTTGGAAACTGTGATATTGTGGCAGAATGAATTTAAGTGAACATCTCTTAGTTTTGCTTACGTACCTTAAGTGTTGGATCCAAAATAAATGAGTAATAATGAAAATCAGACATGAGAGTGGACAACAGCAACATATCTTTGTTTACAAGTTGCTGAAGTTTTATGGCAAATCAATTGTTTACCAACGGAAGTGTCAAAATTATTTTGAATTAACATATGCTTTTGTCCAGTCTGATGAGGAAAATGTATCATAGACAGACTTGCTTTTACATCTGTAACAAAACATACCTGTCCCAGTCAAAAGTCCAGCACTCTTCTTTCGTGCATAAGCGCGTAAGTGGTTGGACAGGCTAACAGCACTTGTAAACGTCGTATTGCAATGCACACACGTTCTAAGCTTCACAGGCATACCTATCATTCAAAAGAAAACTATAATCCAGTTCTCTCTTCAAAAAATGAAATTCTCAAAGCGTTGTAAAAAGTTTTCTGCAATAAAGATGGTTTTAAATATATTCACTGCATTGATGAAATTGCTTATTATATTAGCAGGACTGAAGTTAACCATCATTAGCTTTCCATGTAGCGCTTTAAGCCAAACCTTGTTATTTGAAAGGAACAGAAAGAAGGCAACTTGAACCCATTAGGCTACTCTGCATCAGACGACTAACAAATTCCTACAGATCTCCATAACACGAAGCTCTATTCCCAAAACACAATCCTGCAATTTGAATAGCAAAGTACTGTTGAGAAATTTCAGAGCTTGTAACATTTCCAATAAAGAGAATTTTTCAAGTCCGGTTGACAAAGTGGTAATTAGAAGTGTTTTTATCCGTAAGACAAAAAGGCTCAGTACTAAATTAGGCTACTGTTGAAGGCTTAGAGAGAAAGGCAGTAAAACACATAACTGAACAGCTGTTAGGCAAAACATTTTGTTCAGTGCATTTTCTGCTCATTGTTTCACATGCGTCACCAATAATGAAAGTTAACGATTCAAAGTTTTTTGCTAAAATCTCTGTGCTAAATAACCAACAAAGCAGCATGCTTTTATCACAGGAAAACAGTGAAACAATACTGAACTCCTCACTTACCAGACAAAGAAACCATTATTACTTCTCCCCTGTGCAACTCTACCATAACGTTCTCCCTTCGTTTTACAAAAGACATACTGTTTCTAGTTCTCCACTAATAAATTATTAGATAAACAGACAAAAAAAAAACCAAAAAGAACCCAAACCAATCTACTCAGAAAGAATGCCTCTGGTTGCAGGAAACAGTCTTATTCTCCAGCAGCACACAGAAGATGTGCAGTTTTTTTCAGGTAAGTTAAAGAAGGAGGAGGTCTGGTTGGTTTTAAAAAACAACAAACAAACAAAACAACAACAACAAAAAACCCTACAAAACTTTTTGAAAACTAAAAACGAGATAAGGAACATTTGCCTTTGTAGGATGAACTGAAGTATTTCAACTTGATGCTAAGTAATTTCTCACCAACTCAACTGGCACAGTGCGATCGTTAGTTGTCAAACTGTTAGCTCAGCCGCAGATAATTACAGGGCCCCACACAGAACTGTTAGTATTATGTAAGCATGTGTTTATTTTAGCCTGATTGTTCATCACAACCAAACAGGTGCTACTACCCAGTATTCAGCAGTAAATATTAAACAGACAGCAATAACGGTGTCTGTTTTGGCAAGCCTCTCCTCCAGCATGGTTTTTCAAATAATTAAGCCTGTCAAAGACACACTCTCCTGTATGAAGTAACCTCCTTTCTTAAACAACAACCACATATATCCACAAGACATTGAATGTAATTCTGTTCCACCTCTTCACTTTAGAAAGCAACTTTAAGAAACTGGTTATCACACCTTCATAGCCCAAGCACAATAGACTTCTTATTTCTTTAAAGGTAGACAAGAATATAAGTGAAAAAAAAGTACAACACACCGCCAATTTTCCTAACCTGCATTGGGTAGTAACAAGAAAACCAACAGAATAAAAAAGAGAGGTATAAAACTAAGATCCTTGTCCTCAGTCTAAAGAATCCTGTAGCTCTATAAGGAGATGCTCCAACAAGGAACAGGTAAATGCAAGCTCTACATACACATTGAAAAGTATCCTGCTAGAATTCCCCAAGACTAGAAATAACTCATACGTGGCAAGTAGGTTAAAAACATCACTCTAAAGATCTGCTTTATTACTACAGAGTACCTAGAAAGTTGATTACAGAATTGCTTTGTCAGCCAAGTTTCAATGCAGGGAACATCTTGGTCCCTATCAGTCAGATGCTGCAGATTAGAACCCTACTGGCTACAGCTGTATTCCAACTAACACACACCTTCACTCAGGACAGACAAGATCTTAAGAAAGCATCAGTTTCCCTGAGCAGCCACAATTTTAAAACAAACAACAATTAACCTATGGCATAAGAGTACGCGTGCCTAAAAACATCAAAATTAGTCAAGAGAAATTAATCAGTTTCATATACTATGCGCTAATAATGGCATTGGCAGTTCTGTCAGTTCGAGCAAATGCTGCCTTGCACAGATCTCCAAGACTTAAAGGATGTAATTCTCAAACCAGCAGTTTTAAAGCCCAGAAACAGGGTCACAAGCCCAAAAGTTTCAGAACCGTTAATCTACCAAATATACCCAGACACTTCAACACTGCAGGATCTGTCTTCTTCCTTTTTGAAGCTCGCTCTGTGCCCACTTTGAATCTGTAAGCCCAACCACATGCAGAAAAGGTACTACATTCTGTGCCAAAAGCCCTCAGTGCTGAATATTCAAAAACTACACAAGACAAATTTCTTGTGCTACCTCTTGCAGTCACCACCTTCTGGAATTGAAACAAGAATTAAATGAACAAAATCCCAAATAAAATCCTCTGCACTTGTACATATTCTGTGAATTAAAACATTTGTTTGGAAATGCTGTCAAGACAGCAAGAAACACCTTCTTACCTGACTGCATAGTCAAGTCCATTTTTTGTGGCTGATACATCAATGGACTGTCTTCATTTAATGGAAGAACACATTTCTGAACAAACCTCTTTCTCGCAGTTTGATTATGAATCTTTTGAGAAGAAATACCAGGATTCCTTTCTTCTCCTAACCTTTTATTTTTCAGAAGTTCTATCAGTGTAAGTGACTGATTTTTTTTTTCATTATGTAGTACTGCTTTTGTTTCATCACATTCATTTAGGAAACTCAGCCCTTCTTCCTCTGATGCAGACACAGATATATCTTCAGTCTTTAGGCCATTATGGTATGCTTCGAGAGGTATAACATTCTGAGATAAAAAGTCATCATTTGATGCAAATTTCTGAGCAACAAACGGTCTGGGAATAACGCGGCGACTATTCAAAGCCTTTAGTATTTTTTCATACTTCTCTTCATTTTGCATCATCTCATTCAAAACACAGATCGGAGACTTGTGTGCATCCCACTTGGTTTTGCCAAGCCTCTTCAGGTGTCCTCGCACATGATTTGACAATCCAATTTTAGTATCAAACCAGCCTCCGCAAAGCTGACACGTGTGCTCAGAGGAAGTTTCAGATTTCTCAATTGCTACAAAGAAAATAATTTTCATGTATTTTGACAATTATGTACTATTAAATATTACAATAGCAAATCACAAGGACGAAGAGAGGCTTTACAACAAAATAAAGCAAGTCTTGTTTAGTGCTCAATTTAGTGCACTTTGTCCCCTCTACACCAAAACTTAAAAAAAAAACACAACAAAACTAATCCAACAATAAACAAATTTAAAAACACATACCTTTTCTAACACGTTTAACAGGAGTTCCTGTTCCAGTTCTTTTAAAATGCTGCATTTTGTCACTTGTTGCTATCTGCTCTGGTGAAACAACATGACGAGCTTCATAGCTTAATCCAGCTCTGTGAAGATGTCCTCTGACGTGGTTGGATAATCCAACACCTGTTTCAAAGGTTGCTGGGCAGTATGGGCAGGACTTCTTTTCAAGTGACAAATCAGTCCAATGGAAAACTGAATTATGCTTTGGCAATGTAGATCCTACATTTTCTAAATTCTGTGCATCATGCAAATCATGCAGGAAGTTACTACTCTCAGCATCTTCATAATACTCAAAATAAAAGCCATCATTCTGCTCATAACTAAGCGAAGATTTATCACCAGCTTCATGATCTTCCATTTTACCTTTGAATATGGGGAATAGGCTTACGTGTTCCTGATTAATATCACTGTAAGATTCATCCTCCACAGACCGTGTAGTGTAATCACACAGTTCAGCATTATCCCATGAACTTTCGTCCTCCGTTTCATAGCTGTCTTTTTTTTCAGCAGAGTTAAGTTTCTGCAAAACAACAACAGCCATTTTATGCAGAAAATCTGAGCAGCAATCCAAACCGTTTCCTGTAACAGTGCCACCCCTCCTTAACCACTCTTATTACAGCTACATGCTTGTTATCTTTATTGCCTTCTGCTCTTTTACAATGAAGATTATTTGAATCCATGACAAAAAATTATTATGGATGCTACTTGACAAAGAAAATAAATGTAAAGAACTCACACAGACGGACTCTTAAGTGTAAAGGATAAGAGTCTGTATATTTTTTTAATCATTGCAGTTTTCATATTTAGATCTACAGAAATAATTACTGTCTGTTTTGACACTAGCTTTCTACATTGCTGCTTGACGAAAACTTTTAAGTTTCTGGTCACTGCTATTTCTAATCAAAAGGGTCTCGTCTGGAGAATTTAGATTGCACACACTTACAGATGACTGTGAAACGCTTTTCCGAGCCTTCTGTATCCTGTAGGGTCTCTTGTGAAGTTTTCCGAAGTTACTGGACTGTGAAGTAGAGCCAAAGGATCGTTTTACATCTTGTTTTAAAACTGAGTTCTTTGGAAACGTAGAAGATTGTTTGATCAACTGTTTTGTCCTGCTACCAAAATCTAAAGATTCTTCTATTATGCTGCCTTTTCTTTTTTCTAGTCTAAGATGGCTACCAAAGGGATCAACGCAAGATGCAGGATGCAAATATTCCATGTGTTTTTTTAAAATGCTTCTAGCTGAAGTTGTAAATGGACACATCTTACACATGTATGTCGATGACTTCTTCGAGGATCCTAAATATGGATCTTTCATGGATGCTTTCTTCTGTGACTTCCTCTGGGATATGTCACTACCAATAACAGAACACTTGACTACTGCTCCATGAGCAATCCCTCGATGGCATTCAAGTTCATTTTCTGTCACAGCCATGAAATTGCATTCCTCACAGCAATAGTATCTTTTATCTTTTTCATGGGTCTTTGCATGTTGCACAAATGTTTTGGGACAATTGGTACCAAATACACACTGTGGGCACTGTAACCGTGCACTCCTACCCTCATCCTGAAGTTCCTTCAGCTCACGGATTTCTTCCATCAGTTTCTGTCTTCTTTCTTGGTGAATTATCATGTGTTTAAGAAGTGAATTACGATCTCTAAATGTCCTTCCACATTCCCTACATGCATAAGGCCTGGGGACATTGAGATGTCGGAAATGACTGTTCCCATCTAAATGGTACATCATATGCCTATGCAGATGTTTCTTCTCCCTAAAATTCACATTGCACTTTGTACAGGGATAAAATGATGGTTCATCAGTACTGAAGGTAGATGGTGATTCAGAATCATCCTGTTCACATTTATTTTTTAAAGTATTGGAAAGAAAAGTGCTAGTGTGAACAGGAGAAGCATCCTCTGCACAGCTATCAGTGGGACTATAAATGAGCTGCTGGATAGCATCAACAGCTTCCAGCTCTTCATCTGTGGATTCAGGCTTTACTTTACTCAATGAGTATTTCTGAGGTTCTACTATTTGTAGCTCCTCGTTCTGTTCTAAGAAGTCAACAGTTATCAGTTTTGATTTACTAGGAATATAAGTAGCATCACCAAAACAGTCTTCAGTATAGCGTGTTATTTTACTAACATCCATTTTTCTTTTTCTCTTTTTTTCTAAACCTACTTTACAGTGAATGGGAGACTTCTCTATCGTTTCTTCATTTGTCATAAGAAACTGTATAAACTCTTTTTGTGGATCCCAGCTGGGTTCACATCCCGATCTGAAACCACCTGTACCTGAGGAAATGCCTGTTAATGCATCAACACAATCGTCTTTTACCAGTAAATTTTTATCATCCTCACAAACTTCTACTTGGCCTACTAAAGTGCTGTCTACACTATTTCCTACTGATTTCTGTGAATCACAACCAACTGAAGCAGAGGTAGGTAGATTTTTAATGGAATGAGTCATGTTCTTAGCATGTGCTACATCAGGTAACAAAAATAAAACTTGGTGCTGATTTGAATTTTCTGTTGTACTCTTTGCAGGCAGCTGAAGATCATGAACCACTGTCAGGGTTGAGCAGGAATCTGTATGATGACCTACAGGCTGACCAGTGGTTAGTGAAACACTGCCTTTATTCATAATGGAAGTTTTTGTTGAGGTGGAGTGTGAAACTGGTCCATTAACAGCAGTTCCTCTAGACAAGATAAAGTCTTCACTAGAAACAGTAGGAGCACCAGTGTGTATAAATAGAGAAGCCTGGCCTCCACTTAAGGCTTTTTCAGATCTGTCCCTGGATAGCTCCTCAGGCAGAGTCAATGTATTGTTTTTCTGAAACAATGTGTCACTCTCTTGTGATTCAGGAATGCCACCTTCTTCCTCAGATATGAAATCACATAGGATTTCTTCCTCTTCTTCTTTAGCACCAGTGACTTCAGTATTTATCTCTAAATCATCCATGTTGCTGGTCTGTCCATTAAGTATGTTTACACTGAAAACAAAAAAACAGCAAAACAAGCAATAAAGGAATCAGAATCACAGAAATAAAAGACATGCATTTTTAATTTGCAGTTTTCTATAGGACCATGCTTCTTCACACTGTAATCAGAATGTTCTGAATTAAAAATAGGTTTTAACAAGTTCAAGACATGTTTAAAATTAAACAGTAAAGGAACCAAAAACTGCATACATGTTTTATGCTATGCTCTATTAATAACCATACAGCACTGTCCAGTAGTATCTCAGTCCAAAAAAAGTCTCAACACCTACATGCAAGATGGAAAAAAATATGATTGACAAAAACTGTGCAAATGCATTCTACACATAAATTAATGTGAACATACTGATTATTCTTAATTCTGTTCTAAAAGTAAAACAAGGAGTTAAGGTTATTCAGACATCTACTATGGTCATTGTAGTAATTTTTTTTCCCCTTTTTTTAAAGGAGACCTAGGAAATAAGCCAAAATAATGTTTACATATCTCAACGTATCACTTTTTTCCAAGCACTTGTATACAGTTGACATGATGATACACAGAAGCTTGTAGTGCTTTTACTTTGGTATGAATAGAGAATACATCTAACTAGGCCAATTTTGGACATATAATTACTGATGGAAACATAGCAAAAGATCAAGTTCACTGAAGAAATGAAATGTTTTCCCACTGTGTTCTCAAAAAAAAAAGAGCCCTCCTTGCTTTAACACAAATACATAAATCAGATCCTGCTGATGTTCTGAGCCCATTTAAATTGGTAAGCAAACAAAACAGCATTTTCTTAAAGGTTGAACTAGTACAGAAAATACTACATATTAATTCCTCGTGTGTGTTAGTATGTCTTTCTACAAGCAACTTTCATTTGCACACAAAATAATCTATCCAGCGCTTACTGAGTACGAGGATGTTTCCTATGTATGGGTCTTGAAAACACAGTAAGCATAATGCATTGGAACATTCATCAAGGAGATGAAAACATTTGTCTGTTTTATAGAAAACACATTACTCTTGAAAAGTACTTTCATATTTCAGAGGATCTGTGTCTGCCATCACACACTTAGTTTCAGACATTAACTAACAATCTGAATAAAGACTTCTGTTAAAAGGAGTCATTACCTAGACTCTTTGAATTACGGTGTTATAACTCACAACAAATGTCCATGGCTCCTTGCAGTGGTCCTTTGTCAAAATCAAGGAAGACCACACCTGACATCCTTTTTTCCTGAGGACAGAAAACAAGTTGTTTAAAGGACACCAATTTCATCTTTATACACACTAAACACTTTTTACATACATCACAATGAATTCAGGACTATTAGTTTTTCCAGTTCAATGTCATGATAATTGTTCATGTAATTCAAAGCTAGCAGAGCCTCATGAAATTCTGTGCTCTTCAAATCAGCAAAAGGACAAAATAATCCGATATCCTTAAAGTTTCTAAAAAACAAACCCCAGTATACTATGAATTTTTTCTTAACCATTTTGAAGAAAAATAAACTGTATATGTAGTATAAATATAGTGGAAAAAAACTTTTTAGAGAAAGGCCTTAAAAAAGTGCTTTGTTTGCTACCCAGTTACTGATTCATTTCATTCAGCAATGAAGCCACACTCACACCAGCTGCGTAACAAATGCCCAATGCATATTAAATGACTGTATTTATTACGCTACTTATAATATGCCCTAATGCATAAGTTCAACTAGATGGTCCAGACATCTATCTTTATCTCTTAGATTTCAGAATTTCTTTGCTGCTTTCATGAGTCAGTTTCTACACAACACAAACTTCCAATAACATCATATTCATCCTTAAACAGTGATAATACACCACCCAGAAGTCTTTACAGTACTAACACGAGTTAGAACAGGGAGTACAAACATGCACTAAAATCCAGTAGTGCAAAAAAAATCAAAGAGGGGAGAAAGCTCCAAAGACACTGAACTGCTCAAATGATTTTATTACTGAACAGCATAAGTGCCATTTAATATTAGGCAGCAGAAAGTTTAGAAGAAATACAGCAAGTCAGCTTTTCCTGAAAGATGTGCATTTTCTTCATTTTGTTACTGCAGATGTAGACAAGTGCATGTTCAGTCAATTTCGGAGCCTACATTAGCTTTTCTCAACAGGAAGCAATGTTGCTAACAAAGTGGTAAATTCAGTGTTAATGAGTGGCTTCACTGTTACCACCTCTGAAGTAAAACCTTCCACAATCCAAGATCCACCCATCTGTTGTGGTGTTAGGGGCTCAGAGGAAGAACAGACGCTTCCCATTTAAAGCAACCCCACTGGTACCCCCCAGACAGCAGGGAGGCTGACTGAGAACACCGAGACTGCAGCCCTCAAATGGCTCCTGAAAACTTTTCACAGGTTTACAGGGTGAAGGCAAACTCATGTTGCTCCATATTCAAAAACAATGTGTATTATTATTAACACCTGAGTTAAAACAAGGAGGAAATGGCACCATACAGCCACCTCAAACTTGGGGATCCCTTCAGAACTATCATGGACAATATCCAAAACATTACATCATGCAATTCCGTATGAGATTCCTTTCCATATTGTGCCTTTATGGAGATTATGAATTATTCCATATGGATCTGATTAGAAGTCATCTATGGTAATACAACAGTCCCTACAGATTTCAGGCTTTGAATTAAGCCTTAGCTGCTTACCATATAGATATAATCATTGTTACATGTTAATAATTTTCTGCTAATTATCACATTTTCTCAGCTATTGGGGTGGCACAGTCCACTCTTAGGCGTGCAGGACAACAACAAGAGAGTTGCATTTTTAACAGTGTATATATAAAAAAAACATAAAACACATTCTTAGATTTGTGAATACTGTGATAATAGGGAGCCAAAATGCAGTACTCAGTATGCAGGAATCTGCTCAATGATTCCACACAATGCCATTACTTTTGAGAAGAACATTATCGTTGTTTAACTTGTGCCATTCAGGAAGCACAATACCCAGACTGAAATGCTACACAATCCTGAACAACTTGGAAAAGAAGAAAATCAATCACTGAAACAACAAAGATTTAATGAAGAGTATACAATAATCTTTGCCTTTTTGCAGCATCGTTTATTAAGTAATGCTTTCGATACCACATTAGAAATGCACATTGTACTAATTCTGTCAAAATACACAGTAATTAATCCATAGAGTACTTGAAACATAAACATTAAGATTAAACTTCAAATATAATATTGCAAATAGTGCTTGCCACATCCTCTACCAGGGCAATGAAGTTCATTTTTTATTAAAGGACATATACATAGAAGATGAGTGCAAAACAGCACTCACAGTGCTCAGAAAGCCTACACAAGCATCCGCGATTCTAGGCTCATTCCTTGGAAATGTTTTATCTGAAAGACCGAAGTTCTATTCCATTGCTTTAGCTAAACTAGAATGAATGTAGCATGGTTAACAGTTCCTGACTTAGATGATACACTGTTTATTATAGTGGCATTATGTCATTTTCAAAAAAAGGAGAAAATGGCCAATTATTTAGCCAACTAAGCCCAACTGCAACTGACTTAATTAAGTACTTCTAGATTTACATATTCATCTTCTAAATATTATTTTTATTCATAAAATATCCATTTCAAATAATAATTAGTTCTGCAGATATGAATGCCTATGGCCAGATACTCTAAGCACTGAAAAAGTGTAAGGTCAGATCTGTCTTCAAGCTGACAGATCATCATTTAAATGCCTTAAGCTAATCTTATAGTCTAAAAATCTTAAACATCAGTATTTTTGCAAACTATCAGCACTTGCTATAACACCCTTACTACACTACATCTTGAGGTTACTACAGAAGAAATGAGGTGATAATTGCATATTAACATAATTATTCAGTAATCCCTCTCAGCAAGCTTCTCAGGTCACTCAGTAATTCAGATTAGATGCAACCTTCCTGTCATCAAATCTATGCTGTCCACTTTCTGTTCATTAAGCATTCTTTTTGATAGGAACCTACTTAATTCCATTGTTCTATGTACATTATTAATTGTATTTATTACAAGTAGGTTTATGACATTTCCAAGCTGCTACTTCACAATGACAACCTTTGCTACACAGCAACATCACACACCAAACTGTAGTGCCTCCCTGCAACACTAATTCATTAAAGCTTACACTGCAATGCTAAGCATATTATGCTGTCATCTACTAGCAGGTATAGAAGAGGTTTGTCCATTTCCGTTACAGTAACTCCATTTTACAAGGATTTACAACAGACTGGAAAGGACACCGCAGGCAAAAAAATTAAGTTGGAAAAACATGGTTGAGATTCTGAAAAGCATTAAGTGCTTCTATGTGTTTTGATACCAAGTTTCTCACTAAATTCATAGATATAAACCAGTGAGCTAAAAGCACAGAGTAACTTCTAAGTGTCACAACGACTTAAGAGCCATCTCCTAAATGGGCTGAATTTACTCAGCCTAGCTGAATTAACTGAAGAAACAAACTATTTAAACAGTGCTGCAACAAAGGCAAAACTGAACTTGTTCTGTGCCAAGTAACTAGTTGTAAGTCGAGTTCTTTAAGCCACATACGTGAATAACCAAGGTACTTGAGATCATTCAAATATATTAGAGATAGTAACGGTGTTTCAGGTTTGTACTGATCCCATTTAGATTTGTTATTCCTTCACGACATTGTTATTAAACCAGAAAAAACTTCATCACTTCTATCCAGAAGCATTGCTGAAATAAAGCTTTCTGAAATGACAGCTGATGGAAACAAAGTCACAGATTTTCCAAGAACTGCAGACCAGAGCACCTAACTGCACCTAAGCATGCTGTGGCACCAGAGTAAAGCAGAGGCTCCCTGCCTTGCCTCATTATGCGGACTACTTCTTTGCTAACTTAATCATGGCCCACTGTCAAGTACCGAGCTTCCATCAACAGTGAAATGTTTATAATGTTTGGAAAATGAAGGCTCGTACAAAGCAGGAGGAACTTGTATAAATGTTTCCCAAGTCAACATGAGGGGATGAGAAAGCCAAAAAGCTTGTTCCCCAAATAACCAAATGTATAAGCATAACCTCATCACATCTTCATGAAGAAAAAAAACATCTTATTTAGAGGGTTATCTGGACAACAGTGTTCAATGCTTTAGCCTACTGAGAATGGGGTGCTATCTTGCAGTATGAATACCCCACAATGATAAAACTATGGTATTGTAAATATCAGAAGAATACCAATTACTAGTTTTCCTCTACCCATCCTTAAAACCTATCCTGATCCACCTCTCAGATGAAAACAGAAACTAAAGCCTGACAATCACAGGACAAACCAGTGATACACTTTGCCTTCACCAAGCTTGTTTGCAAATTCAGTTGTTGAAAATACATTCAATTCTACACAGCACAGACTGCTTACTCATAAACTGCCTTACTGAGCTTTTGAAATCTACAAATTCATCTGAGCATCTCTGGGAATTTTTAACTTCTGCAGCAAACAGAGAGCTTGCTTAGCATGCACCATCTGTACAGCCCTCCCACACCTCTACACACAAGTGTATGGTCAGTAATATGACTTCAGCCTGAGCAGTTCCACTGAAAACTAAACAAACTGTGACATGAAGCTGGCTATGTGAAAGCCCGAACATCAGAAAGATCTCATACCTACACTGTGCTCCCAGATTAAGAGTGATTTGCAAAGCAGGAAGGAAATTCACTGAGGCAACACTGTGAAAAATACAAAAGTTACTGCAATGAACAGTGATGCCTAGTGACAACAATACTGCAAATGTTCAATTTTATTTTAAAACTTCAAGGCTTGCTCCCAATTCCTTAAAAAGGCAGCAAGAAGAAAGTAAGTAAACCAATATGACAAATTTTCACCAAGTTGTCATATTGCTGTAGAAAAAACAGACCAGAAAGAAACTTACATGGGAGTCTTTTATAATTATACAAGCTAGCAGAAGATGAACACAATTAAGGGGGAAGAAAAAAAAAAAAAAGCAACTGCGATTGTTCAGCAACAGAAAATTCACCATCAGCTGTCACCAGCTAGACAACTTTACCACAAACTTTACCTGTATTTCAAATAAAAAATCCAAAGCACTTCCAATACAGAATATGGGAAAGAGAAGAGCAGTTTCATAGCAGTATGTTATTTACTAATTTGAAGTTTTAGAACTCAGAATTCCCTAAGCAACAAAAAGACAGCCAGCCTACAAAATTTTTAAGAAGAGGTTTCTTCCTGGCTAAAATCCAGTTCAGATCTTCCAGGAAAAGCAAGACAGCGTTTCTATTAACCTATCAACTTACAAAAAAAGAAGTCTGTGTTTTTCAGTACGATCATAATCAACAATGTCAAACTTGAAGCCATTTATCTTCGGGAAGTTTATTTACCCGAATATTTGTAGTTAACAAAACAGTTTCTTCGAAAACCATGCATCAAATAGTTAGAAAAAAATAATAGAATTTTATAAACATGATTTCTGGTTTAGAATGTGTAAAAGCAATACTTAAACAGCTTGCATATACAGCTCACGACCAAAGCAAGACTGCCTTACAATTCCATAATCATAGAAGAGAATACTGTTAAAGCCACCAACTATTCTTAATCTTATTTCTCTAATATTGATTTGCTTGGGAAAATATATCAGTTTGTCACAATGGGGTACATCATGCTAAAATCCAATACTGAAATCAATAAAATAAATGACAATACAATTAAAGTGTCAAAAGAATCAGATGTATGACTTTCAAAAATACTCTTCTAGTTTTAAATGCTAATGCAGGCATTTAAGATGATCTAATTGACAGAGCCTTTCAATGTGAACTAGATAGTTCTAAAAGATTCCTAGCCAGTACAAAATCAAGGCTTTGAATCTTGAATAGAAACACTATAGGCTTCCATAACTCCCCACAGCACCTGACAGCCCCATCTGTACAGGACAGTCCTTAAGTACTTAAGTCCTCACATTCCTGCATGTCTGTCCATTTTGTATTTTCAGAAGAACAAACAAGCTTGAAGTGGCACTGCCCATAGTTTCTACTAGAGATGAGAACTACAGCCAAATTACTGACTTTTTCCAAGATGGACAGTAAAACAGATACGGTAATAACAGCATACCAGGAGCACACAAAGAACTTCTAAAAATACAGCCTTAATGCAGTGAGATAATACCCACTATTTCACAAAAAACTGTTACCCTCCATAGTTTCACATGCACAGATAAATTACTGCAGTCAGATGGTAGTGTGGGTTCCCTGCCTCCCCCCAGTTCCCTTCAAACTGTCAAAAATTTTAAGGCTGTGAAGAGTGGTGTGAAGCTTAGTTGGTGGCCATTAGCTAGTGCTGCGCTCTGGGGGCTATACTACATCCAACACTGCTTGATATCTTTGTAAGTAAAGGGGCAGAATGAAACCTCAAGAAAGAACTGCTGCTGATATAAAACCAGGACAGGTGGCTGAAGCATTAATCACACTGCCATTTGACAGGCTGGAGACATGGGCTGACAGAAACCTTATGATGTTCAACAAAACAAAACACAAAGTTTGAGTAACGCCACACACCAGTACATACTGAAAGCAGCTTTGCAGAGTAGTCTTGAGGGTCCCAATGGACAGCATGCTCAACACAAGCAAGCAGTGTGCCCCTGTGGCAAGGAAGTCCAAAGGTATGCACAAAGGCTGCACTTGGAGGAATGCTGCCGGCAGATCGACAAGGGATCCTTCTTCCTTACTCAGTCCTGGCAAGGCCATATCTACAGTTCTGGGATCTGCAGCACAAGACCTAGAGCTACTGCAGAGTCCCCTGAAAGGCCATTAGGACGATTAAAAGAGACCAGAGCACCTCATATGAGGAAAAGCTGACAGCAGTGGGTCTGTTTATCCTAGAGAAGAGAAGGCTTGGGGTCAGATCTCATCCATATGTACAAACATTTGAAGGGAGAATATAAAAAGGTACAACTGCACTTCTTTCAGCGGTGTCCATCTTCAGTGGTGTCCAGTGACAGAAAAGACATACGGGAACATGTGAGTTTCCATTTGAAGAGGGCATCTGCTCAAGCTAGGCAGCACATACAGCAGAACTGTACTCCAGTGTTCCTGCTTTCCAGAATTTTCTCATTAAATAATCTAGTTATTCTCAAATTTATAAACATGCATTTTCCAAGTTCTATCTCATTTTAAATTAGTATTTCTATTACTTATGACTTGCCACAACTATTACTTTTTCACAGGATGAACCCCTCTTCCAGCTCACAATTTGCTTAGATGACTTTCTGGCATGTCACATCTCAGAGGGGCTGGATCCTCATTGTCAGCTTTCCAAAAAATATATGAAAAGTATTTTCTCATTATGAAATCTACTTCCATCAGTTTTGACTATAGTCACAGCAAGTGAGGAATTACATACAGAGAACATGTTTAAGAAAGTACATGCATTCTTATCAGCTCTAGTACCACTACTAGAGTTCTCGTAAGGGAAAAAAACAATTAAAACAAAAGCTCTGCTGTCATTGTGGAAGATTTCAGCTTGCAGAGAAGAGGAAACAGTCTCAGCATGTAGCCATACACTGTCAAATCACTTGGTTATACGTTGGAATTATGCCCTTCCTAGCAGCAAAGCCAATTTAAATGACTCCTGCCTTCCTTGGCGACCCTGCCCATAACAAGGGGGTTGAAACTAGATGATCTCTGAGGTCCTTTTCAACTCAGGCCACTCTATGATTCTATGATTCCATGACTCCTTCACTCCTCCACATCCCTTCATTCAGTTTATCAACAATTTCATTACCTAGTGTAACAGCCTGGCATGCTTAACAGCTGAACTGGCACAACTGGCAGGCAGAAACTAAGACTAAAGGCAAGAACTTATAGTAGTTTTGTTGACAGAAAAATCAAATGGGGGAATTCTTTCCTAATATTTTTATAAATAAATAAAAGTGCGGAGAAAATTTCAGAAGGCAAGAAAGAAGTCTTGTCATTCCATTATTTGCCTGCAAGAGATAACATTACGAAGAACACTACTATGAAACTTATGTTATCCTCTAAAATAATTTGAAGTATCCTATCAATTTAAGTAAAACACTACAAGTAAAGGCTGTGATAATTCAGCTGGGGAACTGTAAATAATACATCTTCTGAGAATACTACTAACATGAGAAATTATCTTAATATATATATATGATAGCTAGATTTTCCATGGAGACATACAAAAGCAAATCCTTTCATTAGGTTAAATAAGAATTTTTACTTCTAAAGTGCATCAGTGACTTTTAGGAAATTTAAAACAGGACTGCTCCACTTTTAATTGTAGTTCTACAGAACCAAAGTGTTTATCTGCTCAGAAAAAAAGTCCTTTTGAAGCCAAGTAGTGCCACCAAGTGGTGGTGAGATTCTGTATGCAAATGCAGTTACTCCACGTGTAGATCCCACAGAACTAAAAATGCTCCCCAGCCAACAAACAAGGGACTGAAGGTGTACTAGGAAAAACACTTATAGCTCTCATCAAAGCAGAACTACACATTTCTAATAGTCAAATCCAGAAGTGACTTTCAATTTAAAGCAAAAGGTTTTCCTACAGTTAGGTGTTTTTGTTCAGATACCTTTTGTGAGCAGTAGCTAAAGAACTTTGTCTTCCACTACAAATACAGTAGATATCAGCAAAGTGACTAATAATGTTTTCCATAACTCTATTTAAATCCCCAGTTATGACAACTGCACAGTCACAGAGGTCTTATTCCCACTGTACTTCCAAAACTCAGCATGTAGAGATCACAACCAGAGTAGGAAGAGTTTTGGAAACAGGTTCATCTAACTATTTTTGACAGAATTTCTCAGATTTGTCAACCATATACTGTTAGTTACCAGCGCCAGCTATTCCTGGAATGTCACTCCTAAAGATCAGGTGAGAACCTGCACAATACTGCCACAAAGGCTCAGTACAACTATATATATATAAATATATATATATTTTAACAGAAGACATTAAAACAGTTTAACTCAATTTCATTGAAACACATCTTAGAACATGACATACCCTTCAACACTGGGAAAATTCTGACCTTGTTTCTCACTACAATGAAAAAAAAATAGTATTTTTTTCCTCTCCAGCATGTTCTGAGAGGTATCCAGCAATTTATTATGCTCTTTACTTTTTTTTGACTGATAATCATTTGCTGCACATATTCTAGTAGCGTCACAAATTCTAAGATCGTACCTCCTGCTGACTTCCTAAAGCATGCTATATTTTCCAATTACTACAAGACTTCCTCAAATTAACACACTGCTTTTACTCACTTGCTTTACAGCTCTAGAGTAATAAATGACATTTAGTGGCATCCAATATGACATCTGAATTTTTTTAGAAGACTTGTAGCTGCGTAACACTGCATGTGACCAGATGAACAGACAAGAACTCGTACCTACAAGTAGTAAGAGGTGTTAAGTTACTCACCTAATAACTTTCTTTTAAGTCATTACTGTAAATAAAACTCATCTTATAGTAACCAAAATAATCTGAACAGTAACATGAAAATTTTATGTTTCCTGTCTGACCAAAAGCATAAATCAGACATGTCCAAATTTATCCTGAGCTTCTATACATATAACCGATCCTTCTTCAACATCTGTGGTGCTATTATTCATTTATTACATTTTCTGCTCTTAAGTAAAGCAATTCTGAATACATTCAAGACAGCTTCTGGTAACAAGTCCTGTTTTGCCAGTTACCTCAAATATTTAAAACCTGTCTCATGCCACAAACCATTACAGTGGAATTCAGTACATCAGTAACCCCGCCTCTTATATAGAAGTGTGATCAACTATACTATTAGCATATTGAGACCACTATCATTTTTCTTACATTTCCCCCATATGCAAAATAAAATAAAAAGAAGACAGGTCTTCCTACTGAGCTCAGACAGATCAGCCTGGAACTTGGAAAACTTACGAACAAAGAGAACATTTACCCTAATAAAGTACATTCACGGTTTCTAAACAGTTTCTTAATTGCATACATTTAACTGGCAATAAGTTTTTTGATTTCTTGGAAGTCAAGATGTCTTACTATTTACATTTGCCATTAGGAAAGTAAACGACTTGCAATTAGCAAAACAAAAACCCAAATTCATTACTCACAAAGAAAACCTGCATAGAAAGCACTTTCCATCATCAGGAAATAAATTCCTGTCACAAGTAGATGTTTGAGTGAATTAAATCACATTTTCAACTAGTGCTTTAAGTGATGTAAGCTGACATGAAAGGTCGAGTCTGTATTGGAGCTGTGCAGACTTGACTGATTAAATTAATTGGTCAGAAGTCTACAAGATGCTGCAGCCACTACACTCTTGAGTGGAGACAGAAGACACAGGCAGTACACATTATCTGCGTACTTCTATCAGAACCTCAAGATCTCCAAGCAGTAACAGTACCAATCAAACATCATTATACTGTTTCAGTGCAGTCTTTCACTTTTTCTGTCCTCCTGTTGCGTATACAGTAAGTATACAAAGCCTGCGAGTACAGGCTTTCTCCTCAGAGATCACCTTAATTTTATCACAACCACCAGTTAAGATACGGTGAAATCAAGTCACCTCCCTAGCCTCAATCCTTTCATTTTAAATTCAATCTCAGATAAAAAAAAGTATTCCTTTTGTAGCAGTATTTATTCAGTTTCTCAAGCAGTTCACTCCATAAACCCGCAAAGTCAGGCAAAGACATCAAATGTTTTTCTATGCATGCTACAGCAGTAGTACTTTTAAATTGTTGTACTTCAGAAAACTACTACACTAACTGAATCAGTTAGATGATGGTTACACAAAGGTACAGCACTGGTCACAATGGCAGTTACCAGAGCTCCACGTTCTGTTAAAATTGGTACCTTACAGTTGAGAGCAGTAGCTCTGAAAGTTTTAGCGCAGCAGAAGATCCAAGCAAAGCAGGCCATGTTTACTGTAAAATGCACACACTATGTTTTTTAAATTTACATTAAGCCTATGCATTAATCAGACTATAAATGAAGACAAGCCCATGTGAGCAAACAGAACCTCCTCCTCACCTGTTCAAAATACTGAGCTGAATTCTAGGATGGCCTATTAGTCAGCAGCAAGGAGAAAACATGGGAACCCAGATCTTACTTGCTGAAAAAGCCTGCACATCCAATTCTGCCAAGATCTGACTCCACAGTAATGAGAATTTACTGAATTTGGGGTCTTAAAGCCACTTGTAAAAGAATCAAGCTAAAATAGATGAAAGCAAACTGCTCTTAAGTGTGTTTAACGTAACTTATTAGAGAATAAATTAATTAATCAAAGTATTTCTGTTGTAGAACACAAAGTAACATGAAGAGAAGCAAAACCTGTATTTTAACAAAATTTTTTGTCTCAAAAAATTAGAGCGGGTAGGAGAGGCATACCAAGAAATGCTTAAGCAATGATTTTTTTTTTCCTAAACTGACACTTTGCAACTAAAAATAGACATTCAGATTCTACAATGCATTTTCATATACTTTCTCTTACAAATAGCTCCACAAGGGGCTCCTTCATAAGGTCAGGACAGGGGAAAAAAAGCACGTCATAATTAAAAAACTGAAACACTGTTCTGGTAGCTGGCAGATTTCCCACGTGGCTAATTATTAATAAAATAAGTGAAAGTTCAATACACTCCTGTGACAATGCAAAGTTATGTTTACAATACTTAGAAAGCAGGCAGATAATACGTAGAGAATGAAATCCATGTTAAGGACTCATAATTCTGGGCCTCAACAGCTAACAGAATGCCAGGATAGCTTTTTGACTACAGAGGAAACAGTACCATAAATGTTGCAGAGAAAAAAAACCATAAATGTTATCATAATTGTAACTATTGGGGGAGGAGGAAAGGTGTTCCTCTTTTGGCACCAAAGCACTGCATACGTCAAGATACAAGTTGCAAAACAATTCATTTTGTCACTGACTGCTTTTCTGATTGCTTAGCAGTATGTGCCAATGGATTCACAGAATCTGGGAAAAAAATCCACATACCTTTGTTTGTTGTTTTTGCATTAAGCTCTGAGATCCACTTCCACATTAAAACAAACCTGCAAAATAAAACATGAATTCAACACATCAGTGAGAAATCCACACTTGTTCTAGGTTAGAAATATCAAAATTCCAGTGGTTTTCTCTCAAACACACATGATTTTCAAATGACAGATATTGGTACTAAATCTATCAAGAAACCATATAACGTACACATATGCTGTGAAACTAAGAATGGGGAAAAAGTTGCATAGCAAGAGAAGTTCTGCATTTTCAGCTGGTGCTTTAGAACTCAGCTATTTTATATTCCTTGAATACAGAATGAAGCAGAGAAAACAAATGGTTAGAAATAAAAGCTTTTCTGACTTTTTTCATAAAAATTATCAAAGTACCTGACATTAAATGTTGGAAAGTTTTAATACGGAGTCTCATCAGTTCTTCATTTTTCCTTTGAAAAAGTTAACTATAATTTTAAGGCTAGCTGGCCCATTTTTAAATTATAACCTACTTTGCTTTCATATAGGTTGATTAATACCAGATTAACTGCTCTATTTTCAGTTTTGGTTACGAATCTTCAAAAGAACTACATAAGGGAACTTTCCACTTCCTAGTTGGATGTACTCGACTACATGACATTTGGAAGAGACTGAGAGATACTGAAGCTGTACAAAACAAGAATGGATCAAGGTAAAGCATCTCTGCAGAACTGGTTTACTACCAGTGAAGGCAAAGAGAATAAAGCTTCATAGCACAAGACACTCTTATCTAGACTAAACTCACAAATCCATCACCAGAATTAATTCACTAAGAGGTTAAGTCCTCACATACTACCTAGGATTCCCCTTCTAACTTGGTTCACAAGCAGTAGCTTTTTTGAATCTTAGTTCCCCAGCCTCTATTGCAAAGCCATCTGTCTGAAATACAAAGGCAGAGTGTAAGGAAGGAGTCCTCTGTGAAGTCTCTGTAGGCAATATAAACCAGCAGAAGACAAGTCTCCAAGCTCCTTCCCCAAGCCACAGGATAATTTCCTAATTACAACATAAAACTGTAACCTTTCTTCCACATTACTGAACAGATACATTCCTTTCTCTGTTATACTCCCCCCCACAAAATAAAAGTAATAAAATAAATTCAAGCTTATAAAGCGATAATTTCTGTGCCTAGGGAATCAAAAGCATTGTTTTAAAAGAGCAGTGAAGCCCTACTAGATGTAACAGAAGGCTCAGCAGCAAGTACAGTTAAAAACTCACATGCATGCATGGAGAGCCAAAACACCTTTCAGAAGAGGGGAAGGTGACCTATGCAGCTTTGCAATACCATGCACTAAGATCAGCACTAAAACAGACATCTCAGTAAGCCTGTGTAATTTGGCTGGCAAAAGTGAGCCCCAGCCAAAACTATCTCCCACTGCAAGCAATTTTTCTACACAATGACCCTGCCACCCTGCAAACTCATCTCACCATCGCCACAATCCTCTTCTGAAAACTGCAACTGGTCTAACACTAGCAATAACTGCTCTACACACAGTTTCCATGATTTCTCATTCAACTGCACAGCATCTTCTCCATTCCATACAGATGGCCAAGACTTGTACGTGGATACTGCACAGGCAAGCACAGTCACTCAAGCACGTGTGAGCTACAGAGAGACAGAAGGTTCTCATAAAGCATCTGAGACATAAGTTAAAAATATACAGTCTACAAAATTGTTAGAGATGACCACACTACAGCTGTTACAAAACTGTAATCTTTATGACTAGCTGGAGATCAGCTACAAAAGCTTCCTTAGTACTGCTTTTCAAAGGAAAAAACTACAGCTGCTACTTCAAAATTCAGGTTCATAAAGAACAATCAAGGTAATCACTTTCCCATCTATACGTAGAGCAGAAAATATTTCACCCAAGATTCCTGCATTGAGCTCAAAGACATTCACACTACACAGTTTATAAGACGACAATTCACCTAAGTTCAAATCTGATTCACTTCACAGAATTTGCCCAACTTCTCCTCTGGTCATTACAATTACACCTTATTTTACAATTAAATACACTTTTGTTCACTTACTAAATTATTAGCATCCTGTTTTCAGTAATGAAGTATCTTCTACAACAGGCCCCTTTCTTGGAAAGACCTCTGAGGTACACTAGATTGCAAAGATGTACAAGGAACCTTTCTAGTAATCAGCAGCTAAGATTTTTGATGCACTTATCTACCACTTAGTCCTTATTTTCAATAGAAAAACCCTAAGAGATATGCAACAACCGGTACTTCTATATCTACCTGGGAAAAAGCCCTTAACTCTTTCCAGTCAGCTCCTTCACCTGGAACAGCTACAGTCAGGAACGTAATTGAGAGAAGTGCACTTTTTTTGTTTTAAAGTATAAATTCTAATGTAATATAAAATTAGCCTTTGCCTTCACAGCTGATTTATTACAGGAGTAAGCAAGGAAGACAAGGAACAAAGGTGAGAATAAACTGTAGCAGCTGCTTTTTCTGGTTGGTGCAAGCTGGAGCTGAACTTCAGGAGCTTAATGTAAAAACACAGCGCCAGCCTTGCACCTGTGGTCTTAAACTCAAGCGCTTCCTCAGACGAAAGAAACATGTATTTATTTGGTTGAGAGTGACAGATACATTCATTAGGACACTGCCCTCCCACTGTTAAGATCTGATAAACTGATACATAGGAGGAGAGAAGGCACAGTGGAAGGGCACAAGTTTCCTTCTACTGACTGATGCAGATCTGGAAATCTTCTATAGAAATCTGATACGTCTAATGTGGCAGATAAGAAAAAGCTCCTCAAGGAGCCCAGAAACAGCTCCCACTAGCATGGTCACCCACAACTACCAAGAATAAAATAATGTTAAAAGAAGACAGATATAGGGAACAACTTCACTGATACTAGCTTCCTCTGTGAATCAGTCATTACAGCTGAATACTCACCAAATACAAACCTAGACTGCCTTTTTTCCAACAAGTCATCAGAAGTAGCCTTGTCTGTACAAAATGTAGCTGCTTGTTCTCTGGCAGAAGGGATTCTGATGCTTTTTGATGTATGTTAGAACGTTCAGTACCCATAAACATTTAGAACTACCATTCAGTTTATGTTAACAACCACTCAGCTTACGTTAAACAATTGCTTGAACTTCAACACATTCTTCTCTAAAACCACAAAATTCATTCCCTTTGAGAATTTGTAGAAGTTATCACAACCTGTGCTATTCCAACTTTAATCAACTGAATTATAAATGCCACAATCAATTTTACAAGTTAAACTTGTAATAGTTATTGCAAAGCAATATTTACATACAGATGCAGCTCTGAAGTCATTATCTGAAGAATTATCCAGAAATAAAATTAAGCCAAAACCTAATGCTTCACAACTCCACAAAGAATCAAGTCCTTTTATTGGAGATACTTCTGCCTCCGAAGAGTCTTCAGTGACTGAAAGAACAAGCAAGCAAGGAACTGAAAGAGAGAAGACTGTCTCTGGCATTTCCCATCTCCTGCTAGATTTTCAGTTACATATGAAAAAAACAGTTCCAAAAAAACCCAAACCAAACCAAAAACCATACAGTTCTTCCTTAGTTTACCCATCACTGGAAAAAGCACGTGCGCAGTTCCCAAAGCTGTGGTGGGGCTTTCACGTGGAACTGTTGATCTCATTTTTCTACTGAAAAGAAGTTTTGCTTTTTGACAACACCCCATATGGGATGGTGAAGCACTTCAAGGAGACGTATGACAGCTCAGGAGATGAACACAACTGATACTTCAGAGGGAAGCTGTTTCAGTCCAAACAAAAGATTACAAGTAGATGAATGTAACATCAATTGGACTATCACAGTGGGAAAAAAGTTGTCAGAGGGAATAACTTGAGTCAAGAAAAAAGAGCTCGTGTTTTATCATCAGACAAGTCAAATGACACATTTAATTATTATTTCAAAAATCTCTATTACTTAAATAAGAAAAAAAGGAAAAGCTCTCAAAGGGAAAAATTCTAGGTAGACTGGGGTTTGGACTAATGGAACAACTATCAGTTAAAAAGGTTATTTTTCATCTCCATCTCTAAACAGACAGAAGCAAGCATTAAAGATGCATACAACAGGCACACAGTCAGGGCAGAAAGATATCTGCAGAGAAGCAAGCGGACATGAACAAAAAACAGATATATTTAAAAGCTGTCTGCTTTGAACACATATTATCCAGTAAGCAAATACATAATAACCAACAAATTAAAGCATCATAGAAGCAGTCTGAAGCATTAGTTTAAAGAACTTCTGGATCCTTAGAAAGAATATTAATATATCATTGCTAAAGGTTACTTCTCACAGGAGCTTCCCCGCCAGCTGAGGTTAGCTGCAATGTCCAAAATACTGTTGATGTTCAGTCCATCAGTACTTGGCTAAATCAAATGGCACTCCTCACGACGATAGTGACCATAATTCATGCAATAAGCTGCAGAGCAACAATTCCCCTTCTTTCTGTAACACTTCTCTACCAGTTTAAAATACAAATCAATATATTCTTTGCATAACAGACATCCATAGGTTTTCTGTCACCCTTCAGTCCATTTACCTTGACCACATGAACTAGCTTTTGATTTCCTGCCATTATATACCTTGAACATAACAGCTTCACTCGAACAGGAAAAGCCTAAAGCAGTGTGACATCATCTCTCTGATTCACTCCACATCACTGACACTGCACATAACCTTGGCATCATCCTTGACATTGAGCACTTCTCTCATCGTTATACTGTCAGCAAAATCTCTCCATCATATTACCTGTGCAGTAACTACCTCAGCCCATAAGCTGTGGAACTCCTCCAGTCTGAATTACTGCATATTCCTTCACTGTATCATCACATAAGTTTTATATACACAGTACACCAAAATACAGGGACGTGCCTTTCAAGTGCAGGAATGTGCTTCAGAACACAGACACAGTCACATGAGACTGTGCCTACTCCACAGAATTTGGTCAGGGAATTTTTAGTCCAAGTCTGCATACTCAGTTTCACTGTTGAAAATAAGTCATGAAAAATTCAAAGCAGAAAGCTCCTTCATGGAAGTGCTTTTCTAAGTTAATAAGGGCCTTAATTTGAAAGCATGCATTGCCTTCTCATTTTTTTAAATACCAGAGGCAGTACCTTCCATTCACTCATCTTCAGAAAATACCCCTTTCCACTTCCAACTCATTTTTCAACTAACAACTGCACTGCTGTTAGCTGTCTGTATGGCCATCCTCTCGAATTTTGATAAAACACAAAGGAGATAAAGCTGCACGTAAGAGTCACAAAGTGTTCAAGCTTTGTGTACACCACGGTGCATCCTTTCCTGTGTAACACAAAGCAACAACATCCCGTTGCCCAAACGACTGCTCTTACACAACAAGCATTCTTCTACAGTCTTGAAAATTGCAATTTGTATATCCGACACACATCTGAGATGGAGCAATTGAGGCAGAAGACTGTTTTGTACGAGACAGTAAATGGGTGGAGTAGGATTGACCAATTCATGGCTGTTGAACATTAATGGAAACCAACCAGTAGATGTGACCACAGCGAGGCAGTGGCAGCTTTCCTCCATTGGTGCACTGTTACAAGTGCAGCGTGCAGGCTCTTTTCACTGCTGGTGAAAACATACAGCTACTTGTGGTGACTATGTTGGAAAATACTGTCTTGTAGCTGATAATTTGCTCTATCAAATATTCTTATTTTGCACTTTGCATCTGTTGTAGTTTCCACAGAAATAAATAGCAAAAAATAATAAATAATTCAGAGCAACCTACATAGATGCCTTTTAAACTTACCACTGAAAGAGATCACTTACTCTGTATTTTATCCTCCTGCAGATTGTTTTCTAACAACAGTTATTAGTACAATTGAAAACCATTAAGTAATTTATTTTTTGTAGAACACAGTATTTAAAAAAATACTCACTACAAATCAGTCTTCCCAATAAATAGATTAATATTCTAAAACAAGATGTTCATGGTTATTGTCAGGTTTCCAAGTAGATTTATATCTATTCTCAGTAAGGTTCTTTTTACCTAGGAGCATCATCTCACACAACACACCTAATATGATGAAAGCAGCACATTAATAGTCAAGCCATGTTGTTACTGTAGCAACAATGATTTCAGGTAGCCATTTTCTTCCCAGCTTTAGCACTGTTCTGACACCAGCAACTCTTACTACAAACTCTGTTTAAATGCCAAGGCAGCAAATTACTCAAGTTTTCTCTCTGGCTGCATACTTGAAGATATCTCACTCCAGACTACTTTCCTTAGTCAGATGTACTTATCTAACAGCATTCTCTAAATACTGTTCTCTGCACAAATTTGTTTATGTGAATAAAAACAGCATAGCAGTGCACCTTTGAAACAGCTACATTTAAGAGACTAAACAGTTTGTAGGACACCAGAAACAAGACCAGTAATATAATTGATTATTTTAACCCACGGGCTGTAAGAACATGGTCTAGTACAAGTGTGCTTTTCATCCTTACAGGAGCAACCACTGAAAAACCCTTCTCAGATCAGAGATTACATAATCAAAGCAGGTGCCATAGCCAAAAGCAGTTTTTTAGTAGATTCACATCACCCTGGATTTTCTGTTCAGAAAACATGAGACAAAAATAACATGTATCCCCACTTCCAACTCCTTCTCAAAGTTTTGCAGCCTTAAAAACAACAAAATCTGGAACACTTTTCTTGCTTTCTTAGGGCCGCAACTCCGTATTTAGAAAAAGCTTAGCCTAAAATCCTATAGCTCAGGATTACCGATAAACACGACCATTTTCATAAAATCACATACGGGTTTGGGTTGAAAGGGACCTCAAAGGCCACGTAGTTCCAACCCCTGCCATAGGCAGGCTCTGTCCCCCAGCTCAGGCTGCCCAGCCCCCCCCAACCAGGCCTCCAGCACCTCCCAGGACGGGGCACCCACAGCTCCTCTGGGATGTGTCAGTGCCTCAACAGCCTCACAGCAAATAACTTCTTCCTCATATCTGATCTATCTCCCCTCTTTTTGTTTAAAGCCAATCCCCCTTGCTCTATGACTACACTCTCCAACAGAAGGTCTCCCTCCAGTTTCTCTGTCCCCCGTTAAGTGCCTGGAGGCAGCTACAGGCAGCTACGTTGTCTGCCCAGAGCCATCTCTTCTCCAGGCTGAACAAGTCCAGCTTTTCCAGTTTCCCTTCACAGAGAGGTACTTCAGCTCCCTTCCACTCCAGGGTACTTCCACTCCCTTCTCAAAAAAACCTTTTTCTCCTGCCAGTTTGAAAGCATGCAAGCAATAGTGGGAGGGCACTAATAAGAAAGTGAAATACACACTTCTTTCATAACAGTAGTAGAAGAAAAGATTAAATGAGTGTTTCTGAAAGTTACCTATAGGAATTTAGCACAACTATCCCCTACTAACCAGGGCCCTAATTCCAAGTGCAACTTTTCACAGGTCTGTTCTAGCTGAACATGCAGCTGTGCTAGGATCACAGGCCCTAAGGCCTGCTGCATCTGGCAAGGCAGCACTTCTGGCACGTCCCGTAGACCATGACAGGAGAGGGAATCTCACGCTGGTAGTCGCAGCGGGAATGTGTCTTCCATGCACATGAACATTAAAAGTCTTAATTTTTTTCTGGAGATTTCATGCACTCAGATTTCCATAAATATTTGTAAAACAGTGCTTATGAATTTATAATAAGTATCTCATGGGTTTATGCTGAACTATGAATTGGTCTGACTGTGACACTCATATTCTGACATCCCTATGATGACAACCTCCAGCAGAGGACACAGCAGACCTCTGGAGCATTAGCATCTATAAGCAGCACAGCTGACTTCCACAGAGCTTGCTTATTGAAGGGCCAAGCTGCCACTGTAAGCAGTGTTCAAGGAAGGAGAAAACTACACAGAAGTCACCTAAACACATATATTCCAATACCAACATTCTTCCTGGAATAGTTTTGTCCAAATAAAATATACATTTAAAAATGTGTTTTATTCAACTTCTGCTCATCAAGTTCAAAAAGAAGATACAAAATCCTTTGCTTTTTACATTCCATTCCCTATGACATATGAAATACCACTTTGAGGAGTCACATATGAGCAATGTAAAGCCTCCATTTCACAAAAGCCTGCTGTACGAAGACAGAGGACTGCTCTCGGTGCTGGGATCGAGTTGTGCGCTGTGAGTGTTCAAGGCCAGGCTGGCCAGGACCTTGAGAACCCTGAGCTTGTGGAAGGTGTTCTGCCTGCGGCAGAGGGGTTGCACTACTGTGCCTTACAACTCAAACCATTCTGTCATTCTATAGCAGGTGCTGCAAATGGTTTTTCAAGTAAGTAAAACTCCATTCCTCACTGAGCTACTCAGTGCTCACTTTTGGTTTGGCAGCACTTCAAGCTTCTAACACTGCCCATCACTTACATAAATGCCACTCTCTTCAAACTCACACCCTTAAAATGTTTGTGGATCCCTGCCTCCCTTTATTTGCATACACTAAGTAAACTGGGTTTCCTTGCACTGTTTTGTTACACATTTGGCCTAGTTTCCACTACCTAGCTATCCAGGTGCACAGCCTATAAACTGAGCCAGCACTAACAGTCAAAAGGTCACAACATACCTGGCATGCCACAGAGAAGAAAACCCATTACAGCCTGAGTGTTCGGTCACTTACTCTCTACCTCCTTAAACATTCTGTTACGGTCACAAGACACACGTTGCTACTCATATGAAATAATGACCTCATGATAAAAGTGCTGAAGTCTCCATCATATGATGGATTACAACATCAAATTCCCTTATTCTGCCTACAGAAATCCATCCTTCTGGAATGCTCCTCAAGTTGTAAAACTTTCAAAAAAGACAACAGCAGAAAGCAAACCACATCAGTTCCACTGATCTGTGCACAGCCAGCCCGCTGGCTGCAGTCGGGCACATGATCAGGTTGGGGCTTAATAATAAAGCACACATTCTTGTCGTTGCTCTGGTATACGGCCATTTATGTTCTCCAAACAAATTCTCTACAGCAACTCAAGGAACAACACAGACATGAGACCTCACTCCGAGCCCATTCTATAGCCTTTACACCGAGTTACAGGAGAACACAGAGAACTGAATTTGCACTTGCTAGTGCTGCATATAACCAACATTACGAAACATCCACACATCTGGCTTTAAGTTACACGTATAACCATTCCATTTCAGAATACAGACACAATGACAGTTTTTTAATTGAGGCTAAGAAACCAGTACGCTTCCCATGCCACCTCTGCACCTTAAAAGGCACACAACCAGAAGAAAAATATATTTCTTCTAGCAGGTAAGTAGTTTATTTTATTTCATTTGCATGAATAACTTCCAAACTTCCTAAAACAAATGCAGGTGAGCACCTAAATTAAAAGAAGCTTTGCCACTGGTCTTGCACAGCCACAATTAAAAAGAGATCTGATAACACCTCCTGCAAACAATTCATACTTAATAACCAACACATCCCAAACAGTCACTGAATTCTACAGAAGTTTCCCGCACGCTTTTAGGCCCCTAAGCAGGGTTAACTCTTCACTCACTGGTTGGTCCAAAAATCATCACCTCAGTTAATCACTGGAAGTTTTAAAAACATCCACATTCAGATTTTTAAGCTCAGCTCCACTGTTTCATATTTGGTTTCTTCTAGAACACTGAAGAAACTACAAGCAACACTAAGTGCTTTGGGTACACCATTAAATCCTTGCCCATAGCAAGGAGGTTAGAACTAGGTGATCTTAAAGGTCCCTTCCAACCCAAACCGTTCTATGAAATGTGAATTAATCCCGTTTAAATGCATGAGAGAGGGACTCTGCCTTAAGTTGATGGACAAAACAAAGGAGCATGCTTCATCAGAGCACTCTGATCAAAAAGCGTTCTAAGCTAACCGGATCACTTCCTATTTAATGAACTTAAGCAACACAGAAAATAAGATCCAAGAAGCAATTACACTCCAGAACTTCGTTACAAGTACAGAAATACACGAGGTATTACTATGACTTCATTTAAGAAATAGCATCTTCCTCCTAGATTCACAAAACAAAAGGTTATGAACAAATAAAACAGAAAATAAGGGAAGGTACAGCAAGGAAGAGTCAAATTCCTCCAAAAACTAGGCCTGGGAATATCCTAACCAAACCTATTCTTTGACTACATAAGCCTATCAGAAAGTTGCTGGGAATTCACAATATTTAGAGCAAAACAATATAATATTTGTATCTTTTTTTTTTTTTTAATGATGTATAGTATAGGCTGTCACAAAGCACTCAGATTCATACTGAGGACAAGACTAAAGGAGGGGGAGCTGACTTTGGTGTTCTTCTGTTTTTGTTTTTTTTTCCTCAACTGGAAGAACTGTCCTATTAAAAACAAAGTGTGAATTCTGAATTAAAAGTACTGGTAACAAAAGGTTATGCTTCATAGCAGCACTTTAATATTTATGCATTCTTATAAATAAGTTGTTGATTAAGATCACACATCTCTGATTTTCATATCTGAATGCCAAAACCTCCTTTAAGATCAGGAAGAAATGCTAATGAATCAATAGCGACAGAAGACACGAAGAAAAAGGATAACACTAAGCTTTTTCCTGCTGAAAATGGCATTCCAAATGATTTACTGTAGAAAAAAAGAAGAAAAGAAAAAAAAAAGAAAGAAAACTGTTTGGAGGAACAAAAGCAAAGTCATAGGGAGATAATTTTGAATAAAATTACCCTGCATCCTAATAAGCTGGAAGATTTTGTTTTAAGATTATGGAAACCACATTACAAAGGACTACTTCCAATCCCTCCTCTTTGGTATTTTTACATCCACTGAAATGGCAGGCACCAGCACACTTAAGAATCAGCTTACTAGGTTTACTTGAAATACATTAAATACAAATTCAATTAAAACAGTGCCCACCATCCTAAATATCAAAACGATCACACCACAGAAACGGAACAAAACCACTTTTCTCTAAATGGCTTAACAGCCAAAAAGCAAACAATTCCCCATTAACACTCCAAACACTAAGAAGAAATTTTCAGCTGGAATACTGCAGTACTTCACATGCAAAAGTACAAACCCAGCCTTCTAATTCCCTTATGCATTTTGTTGGTTTCTGAAGAGAAAACAGAACTTGCACATCATCCTGATTTTTCAAAATGCCAATAAATTATCTTAGACATGGTATTAATTTAGAAGTTTACATCTTGTTTCATAACAAAAAGCTCTAACACTGGAAAATAAAACGGTATTCGAATTGCTTGCTTCTATATGAACATTTGTAAAGATTTATGTAGATAGCTAGGAAGAGGAACGTGGACACACAACTCCTGAAATGATTACAAAAACCAACATCTCAATTTTATTATTATTTTTAAATAAAGCCTTGCTACAGTACCACCTGCATGCCTTCTTCTCTGTTCACCAGTGTTAGACCCAGAAATGCAAAGTTAACCAATTTTTACATAACTGAACAATGAAACCAACCCATTTCAAGCCAAACAAAACTTACAGAATTCTGAATCAAGAGCAGAGATGCAGAACATATGAGACCACTACAGTTCTTAATTCCCACTATCCATTTCAACATTTAAAGAACCATCTGTGTTGAAAAACCTCTTTCAAGAAGGCTGCAATCACTTTTTTTTCTCTAGAGGATGCAAGTGGGAAAGCTTCTCCTCTTTCAGACATTTCTAAAAATGAGTTATCGCTGTACCTGCATGGTATTTTTGAAAATAGCAGGACACTTCTGCTATACACTAACTCAAATGGTTTCTCCCAAGCAGCTTTTCTATTTTTGGCTCCCTTCCTTCTGCAGAAGAAATAAATAATGTGTGTTAACATAACATTTCTACTGGTACAATGGCAAGCAGCAACAGCACTCTTTCAATCATGACAGAGTGGTAAAACTAGGAAACTATTTCTTGGGCAAGCTGTCCTCCTCTCCAAACCCCATACACACCAGGAAAGGAAAGGGACCTCTAATCCACGTGCAGTTTATGTCACGCACAGCAGTCAGAAATTATAGAGAATTTATCCACTAAGTCTTGCCACCCAGAAAGTTTGGGAACAGAAGCTGGTAATATACAGCAACACACAGAAAAGGTCTGAGAATCACTGCTGAAGCAGCTCACAAAAAAGCTTACCATTTCTCATCACTACGCGTGTCACTGCTGTCCAGAACATTCAAGGCTTTATAAGGACACGGACACAAGTGCTAGCCCAAAGTGCTTAACGAGCCAGACAAAACAAATTTCTGAGGATTCTCCAAAACAGAGATGCAGAAATATCCAACAAGCAGTCTTTACAGTCTTCTTTGGTTTATGTACCACACAAGCAACCAATCCACCTCAAATTCACCTGCCCTTCAGTTTGCCCAGCTCTCCCATTCTGTAATTGCTTCAAAGCCTTCGAGGCTGCTACTCACAGCTCAAATTGGTTCATTCCCCATCACTTACCCTCTCTCCTTTCCTGTCATTTTTTTTTTCCTGTTATTAAGTACCTGAGGAGGAGGCAATAACTGGAGTTTTGTTTTCAAGTTAACAGAAGACAAAAGACTGTTTCTGCAGCAGATTCAGAGCTCTAACCTTTGGTATAAACTTTATGCGTTACAGTTGCCTTCGCTAGGTGCAACAGGTTCTTGTCTTTTTAGAAGTGTTGCTCAAGAAAAGATTAATTTCACTCATGCCTACACACATATCAAAATCTAGGAAAATATAGAAAGAAAAAACCAAACAAACAGGAAGACAGGAGAAAGGACGAGTACTCCCTGCGCAGCCAGCTGCAGAGCTGGCACTTCCCACTTGCTGAGAGCACAAACACCCCGAGCTTTCCCACAGAAGATACCTTCACAACTACAGCACAAAACCCAGCAGTCCTGTGGGAAGAAACAAAGTTATTTATACTAGAACTTTTCAAGCAAATGTTGTCCTTTGTTGAAAATATACTCCCAACACCAAGTCAACTTAGAGTAAATAATGAAAAGCTTACAGAAGAAAATACTCCCTCTTTCCTTGACGGTTATCAGAGGGGCACAGAAACTGAAGTCTTTACTGAAGGCTCCCTAAGAGCAGCTATACTTTCTTTGCAAACAAAATAGTCATAAATACAGCAAAGCTACAAGCATTGTTTAGGTGCATGGAAATCTAGTTAAAGAATTAACAGTTTATGATTTCCCTACCTCTTTTGACTAAGAAATGATATTTTCTTTAATATTAAGTTAAGAATAGAAGAGACAGTTTCTGAACCTCTACAGCCACGAAGCTGTTCCTTATTCCTGGTTATGAAGATGACAAAAGAGATCAGCAGCAAATGCTGTAAACATTCAGGGCTTTTGTAAACACAGAAAGTCAAGAATTACTTCAAACAGGATGACAATGCTCCTAGAAAAGCTGAGTAAATCAGAAGCAAACAGCAGAAATACTCAGAGGACTGACACTTGAAGCAAAAAGCCAAAGATTTAAAAAAAGAAAAAAAAAAAGGAAAAAAAAAAAAGAGAGCAACCTACTAAGCAGAATAGGCAAAACCAAATAAACCAAGCCATCCCCCACCGGCCTGCTGCCTGCAGCCAGACAAGAAACAGACACTCACCACACTTCCTACCAGCAGCACAGAGCCATTCCAGCACTGCCATGCTCTACGAGCAGATACAAGTAGCACTTTTCCCAAAGCAGTCCCCTGACCTCCTGCTGGATGTCTTCACTGGAAAGAAATCTCAAGTGGAACACCCACCACTGCTTCCCTGAAGAAGCAGAACTGGAAAGGTGGATGGGGTAAAGCACAGCTCTTTATTCTGTGGACAGGTAGGAAGTTTCTATTCTTCAACATTACAGTGATCAAATGTAAAGGAAATCCTTGCTTTCTGCATGAGCTAAAGAAGGAAAGATCAGGTAAAATGCTGTAAATAAAATGTTTAAAACTATACAAAACCTGCAATTTGCATCTTGCTTTCTTGTGTTCTACCACTCAATTGGTGAAAGCATTCTTACACAGCATGCTAACAGTCAGCCCCAGAAATGGGAGAGCTACAATGATCCCAGTTCCAGTCTTCAGCTACAACTGAATCAGTCACTAAAGCACCTGAATTCCTTCCATGCCATTTCCTAAGATGCTTCCTTCTCCATTCCAGCTGCTTTGTGAAGAACTGCAACAATAAAAGCAGGGAAAACAAAAACAAGTTTGAATACTCATAAAATACCAGCCCTTTATAAAAAAAACATCTGACTGTAAGCACCACAGACTGCAACTTCTACCTTCACCTTCCTTCAAAATGCACTAAGTCTTTAACTCCAAAGTTTGTGTAAGTATGGGACACATTCAACCTGCAATGCGAGTCATACAAAATCATTACCACACACTGACAACAGCCCTGAAATGTTCCCAAGCCCAGTGATCTGACCTGGTTCTGATTTAAGTGGACTTTGTACCCTCAGGATTACGTTTCAAGAAATACTGTATTTCCAAATAATCCATCATCCTTGAACTGATCAATTCCATGTAAGATTAAGCACTCAGCGTCAATCAGCAGTAACACCAGCTTAGATAGAGATCTACCTTTCCCAGCAGCTGGACTTAGCCACATCTAAGAACAGCAATTCCCCTACCAACAGCATCACAACCACATCGGTAGGAGGAAGCAGTCTGTATTCCCAAGATTGCTAAGAAGCGGTCAGTTAATGTTTAGCATAACAAAAACAAGAAAGATGCACACTCACAGTGAATTCTCCACCTTCCCCCCTTTAACCTCACTGGCAACTTAAGGGTGCTGAAGCAACAACTTAACCTAACAACTGTTCTATGTGGTCGAAGAGAAAATTAGCACAAGACACTGGTTTTTATTTGGGCATTTTCCTTTAGAATTTTAAAAAGCTTTCTCCTTCAGTGAAGGAGATTTATGAGTGAATACAACAGAATTACGGGTAGACTTTACACCAGGATTAAACGCACACCAGGTAACGTGACCGATCCCATGACCATCATGTTCTCCCCATTTTTTTTTAACGTATTCTAAGTCTGTGCAAACTCATTACACGGTCCTTCCTGACAAACAGCTGCGACTTTAGCATCAAAGAAATCTTGTACAAACAATATTACTGTGTCATAGAGATGCACCACGTTGGGTCCATTTCAAATGATTTAAGCAGTGAGGGAAATCCCGGTGACTGTTTCACATCCTCACACAGCAGAAAGAAGCCTCTTCTACAATGCAGCAAACGTGGGCATGACAGCTACACCACCCCTGCTTCGCTATTAGCTGACACAAGTTCTGATCTAAGAGACATGTTGCATACAGGCATAAAAGACTTCTTTAATTAAGCATAGAAAGGGTGTTTTCCAGACCACAAACAACAGGGAAACATTTAAGCCAGTAAGCCCAGTAGTACCTACATGTATCAGCCAAAATGACCAGCATTTGTAGATTCCTTGGGTAATTTCTGCCAGCAGCTGTATGCAGTTTGCATCTACAGCCCAAAGAAGCAGCAAGGAAAAAGGCTCACTATCAAAAATGGGCTTATTTTTAGAGTGCTCGGGAGGATAAACTAACATATTTGGAGAGAAAGACAACTTGTTTTGCTCTGTTTTACCAGGAATTTCTTCACACTTTCAAGTTGTTTGGACACACATTTCAGCTGAAGGATTCATGCTTTGGAGGCTCTGCCAGCCTAAATCGTTTTACAAGTCAACTGCAGTGAGTGCAACTTTGTTCAGACATAACCTAATTTTACTAAATGCTTTCCCACATCTCTCAATACACAACACAGAATATCAAAATGCAGAGCACATACAGAATCAGTTCACTTTGGCTTAAAATAACCATAGCATTAGAGTGGTATGTCGGTACTGAAATAATAGAGGGAATTAAAAGCAATAATCTCAAAAGGTAACCCACTAAAAGCTGCATCATTTGAAGGCTGCAGAACACAAAAAGCTGTCATAAAATATAAAACAGAAACATGCTGACAGTGAGCTCCTGACCGGGCAAACCAACCGGGCCAGTCTGCAACTGCACAGAGAATCTTCATCCAGAGCAACCTCAGGGGAACTGCAAAGCAAGTGACACAATGACACCACATTCTGTCCAATTTTCAATGCTGACATCTTGTGCAAGCTGGGAAAAAACCTGAAGTGTTCAAGGTTAAAAGAGGCGTGAGCACGCACGCGCTTTACTACTACAAAGAATCTCATTCTCTTTCCGTTAGTTGTCTACAGAAGGCTCCACAAGCAACAACCTTGTGCAAGCACATACAAGTGTGAGCACAAACCATTCCACCAGAAATTCCCCTGACAACCCAAGTGTCCATACCTAAACTCAGCCCACACTATTATTTTGAAGTGGAAGGCACGGGCGCTATTGTTTAACATCCTGTTAATTCAGTTGCTGATGCTACTGTTCCAATCAATTGTTGCTCTGATAATTAACTTCACAAGGATGCTTAATGTCAACAGGGCCTCTTCTTCCTGCAGCTCAGGTCACCTACCGAGATTTCAAGGCCACACTGATCACTTTCAGCATTCACTCACCAACTTTTAGGCACTTTCCTAAGCATATACATTCGAGTGCTACCACTGCAGAAGAGATGCTGGATTTCACAACGTTGCAGAAAAAGAAAGTGCCTGAGTAATACACTTTTGCCCTGACTGCAAAAATGATACTGCCACGGATTTTTTTCAGTATGACAAAAGATAACAAAAGAAAAGTTATTTCTGTAAACAAGACAAGTTTTCACTGGTAAAATTAACACCCTCCTACCCCCCAAATGTTTCCTGCATAACTTTTTAAACAGAAATAAAAAAACTCTATTTGAACTAGTGCTAGGCATTGGAAGAAACTATTTTAAAGGCAACACTTCGAAGACTCTTCTATTTTAGCTATTTTTCAGGCATAACCCTGCACTGCATCCCACTGTGTTTATACTAGACAGGTCTGCATCATCAGCTTTGATGGTAAGTCAGTGTAATAGGATTGTCACACTGCACTGCTCCTCCATGCACCCTACTTAAACCCCTCTCCAATAAGGAAATTGCTGCGTTTTCTCTCCATGTAAGTGACCCATTAAAAGCTTCTCAGGATCTATTCTGCATTGCCTAATCAGTTCATCTGCTCTGCCCTCAAATCACCTCCTTCACACCAGTGAGGCAGTGAAGGATTTCATACAGAAGAAACATTCTGTCAGAACTCAGATGTACATCTTCAGTGCAAAAAAGCATCAGTTCAAGCCTTGTTCCATAACAGGAATGAAAAAAAAAAAAACTTTACAACTTTTATTTAAAAAATGCAGCACATAAGCTACTCAGTAAAAGGCACAATTCCTTGATGGAATTCCAGAGATCCTTATCTCTGGAACAGAAATCTCTCCAAGTGTTTGTCCATGTGTTAATTCATTAAGCTATACAACATGAAATGGCTTCTTCCTAAAATCTGGCGCGCATTCATTCGCCATATGAACCTCAAAGCGAAGTACCATGACACAATCTTCATAATTAAATTACGTGCTAGGAGGGAGGGGAGGTGGAATCACAGTGTGACTGTAGGTGAGATGTCGCTTAAAGGGCCAGAGTTCTACAGCACTGATGGAAGCCTGCTTGGATGAACAGTTTGTTTTTCATTACCGCCATGACTTGTCACTTTATGTAGCCCATATTACCCCAAAGCAAGTAGTTCTGATACACCGAAGGTTGTATACAGAGACACATGACGACAGAAAACTTTACAGATTTTGTACAATAAACGATCCCGGGCGGGGCGATGCTCAGCGCTGCAGCCCGATGTAACGCAAACTTTGCCCAGCAGCCCCCGCCCCACGGTCCGGGTGCCCGGACCCCGCTCCGGCCTCAGCCCCCGGCGGGCCCAGCCCGGCACAAGCTCACGCCGTACGCTGCCCGCCCCGAGCCGAGGCGGAAGGGAGCGGGCGGGCACCGCGCGTCACCGGGCCGGACGGAGCGCCGCGGGGCAGCGAGCTGCCGCGGCCGGAGCCGGCGGGAGCGCGTCCCGCCGGAGCCCTCGGGCTGACCCCGGCCACCCGCGAGCCGCGGCCTTCGCCCCCCCGCCCGACGTTACCTGCTCCCCGGCCCCGCCGCTCCGCGCCCGGCAATGGCGGCGGCCCCGCTCCCCCCCGCCCCGCGCTCACTGGCTGCGCCGCTTCATGTGACCGCGCAGAGCCCTCCTCGCACGGCCCTTTGTGTCCGGCCCGGCCGGGGGGCACCGGGAGGCCGCTCGCCGGTCCGGGAAAGGGCCGGGTGCCGTCGGCGGGACCCGGAGGAGGCGGCGAAGCGTCGGTGGAAGCTCCGCGGCCGCCCGCTCTCTCTCCCCGCCGCGCCGCCGCCACGCCGGGCCCGGCACTTACCGCCGCGCGGGCGGCTGCGGCCGAGCCGCGGATCCGCAACGGGTCGGAGGCGGCCGCCATGTTCCCGCTGCGGCAGGATGGAGGCGACGGCCGCCCGCCCGCCAACCGCCGCTAGGGCGGCCGGCCCGGCCCGGCCCGACCCGCCGCGCCTGCCTCCACCCCGGGCCCGGCCCTGCCCGCCCGCGCGCCCCGTGCCGCCCCCGCGGCGGAGGGGGAGGGGAGCGCGGGGACGGCATTAAAAAAAAAAAAAAAAAAAAACCATAACGGGAAACTCACGGCTCGCCGGGCTGTGCGTCACGCCGGGGTTACGTCCTGCGCGCGGCGTCATGACGTCATCGCGCAAGTTCCCCCCCCCCCATAGTGTACACACACGCGCACACGGAGCCCCACGTCCCGGGGAACGGAGCACGCATGCGCGCCTCCTTCCCGTGCCGTTCCCGCGCCGCCGCCGCCCCCTCCCGCGGCGAGGTGCGGGGTCGGGACCTCGCTGTCCTTCCCGAGCGCGGCCGTTATCGCCGCGCAGTTTCCGCCCCGCCGTCGGGATCGGGCTGTGCCCACAGCGCTGTGAGCGCCAGTGGGAAATGCCTTCTGTGGGCGCGAGGAAACTCCTAACTGCTCTCTTCAAAATGCCGAGCGCGGCCGCATCCCGGCCCACCGTCCCCTCCCCATACCTGCCCCGAGCTTCCTGCCGCGCGGGGCAGTGGCAGTGGCAGTGCCGCTCCTTGGCAGTGCCTTTCCCGCAGAAAGTGGAAAACTAGGTCAGACGGGGAAGGAGCTCACAAAAGAGGCAGTCCTGCAACAAACCGGCTGGCGAACGGCGTGACAGGGCAGCGAGAGAGCGGGGCTGGAAAGCCAGGGCAGAGCGGCAGCGAGGGGAGACGAGACGACGTGCGGGTGATCGCTGTGCCCTGGGGAGCGCCCAGGGTGGGACACCAAGAAACCAGCGTGTGCTGCCAGTCCGAAAGATTAACGGTTGTGATGGCAAGCAGCGGTTCAAAAGGGCAAGGATTGAAGGGAGACAAATTGGTAAATTAGGGACGCCTTTGATGAATTAGATTTTCATTGTTTTCTTCGGATTTGCTAGGCCCGAAGGATTTCACGCTAGGGTGAGAAGGTGATAAGGTGATCTCAGAGGTGTGAGCAGCTGTCACTGAGAGCTCATGAAGACAACTGGTGCCTCAGAAGAGGGGAAAAGGGAGCTTGTACCACCTGCACTTCCAAGGGGACTTAAGGAAGACCCGGGAACTGTCAATCACACCAGTGTCCCTTCCATGAAGAGTACTGAAGCAGATAATCACAGATCTTTAAGTGAAGTGATAAGTCACAGCCAACGTGGATTTGTCAAGAAAATCATACCAAGCCAAACTCATTCTGTTTGATGACAGTATCATGGATCTCAGGTGGGAATAGCAGAAGGTCTGCTGTGGTTTGACTTCAGTCACGCTTTGGAGCAAGTGAAAGAAACGAGAACAGAATGAAAAGACTGCAGTGCTACAAAACTACTCAAAAAGTAAATGGCAGTGCTTGTCTGTGAATAACAGCAGAATACCACAAACAAACCTTGGGCACGGACATGTCCTGGATCTCCAATTACCTGAGTAATGGAGTAGACTTGGGTTCCTTCCAACTGAGGATATTATGATTTGCCAATGATAACAAAATGGCTGCAAGGATGTTGCTGGGCAAAAATAGAATTCCAAGTGATCTTGATTGCAGAAATAGGATGCAACTGTCAGTTTTTGTATTCAAGTGGGAAAACAACAATTGCACAATTGCAAGGCTAGGAACAGATGAACAAACACCATGGCTTCAGAACAGGGGCTGTGGACCACAGTAAATCACAAACAGAACATATGTCCACGATGTCACACTGTTGTGAAAAAAGCTGCAGTACAAAGAGATGTGTAAACAGAACTGTCATATCTAGAACATACAAAGAATTTTTCTTCAGATTTAACACTGTTAAAGCCTTGACTGGAATACTGTGTTCAGTCTGGGGCTCTCTGTTTCAAGAAAATGTATCTTTCAAAGAGCACCAATAGAAGGACACCCAGGAAATAACAGGAGGGGAAAAACACCTATGAGCCAATCAGAATTTTTGAAAAATGTAACCCAAACTGAAAATAGGAATGATTGAGATTTCTTAGTCTAGAGAATAGAGGACCACACTAAATCCATCCAGCTGAGAACAAAAAGTAACAGTTTCAAGCTACACTAAAATAAACTTCGGTTAGACATAGGGAAAGTTTCACTACAGCATGGATAAATTAAACTGATAGTACCCTCTAGAGGGTTCTGAAAACGTCATTCCTGCTGTTTTTTGTTTTTTTTTTAACTGAGCTAAATGTCTGTGTGAAACGATGAGAAGTGTTTTAACTACTGAGAAGAAATGGAGGCACATTAGGAAATCATTTTTTTTGCATCATTTTCCATAAATACAGTTACTGTCCAGATAGCTGTTCTGATCCTAAATATATATATATACACACACACACATACATATTTATCTGATTGAAATCCCAGAGACATTTAAACACTGAATGTGTTGGTGTGATTTTATGTACAGTTCTAGATAACCCCTTTGGGAGTCTTTGTCACACTGCTTTCTATGCACTGTTAAGTGGTAATGTGTGTCACATGCTCAGCTATTTTGCTAATTTACAGACTTCATGTATCACTGCAGATTCTACATTTACAAAGGTGCTTGTTAGTGCTCATGAAGCTAGCGTGCACCAAGACTTTTTCTTTTCTTTGGTTTGCTTTTTCATGGTAACAGATGAATCTTTCCCCAGAATCCGTTAAACTTTTGGGTTTCTCTGGAGCTTGCCAGTTAGGAGAAGGCAGAGCAAATGGTTTACATTATGGGACTGAGAGCCAGCAAACTCATCTCATTAGAGATGACTAAAAGGCCATTAAATAGGACAATTTTAAATCTCCACTGAGTTCAACTGAATTCAAACTGATAGCCCACAGGCAAAAGGCAATGAATTTCATTAACACTACCCTGAAGCGCTCAGTCCCCTAATGAGTGCTAATGTGCCTCTTCTGAGAATTAAGCTTGTTTTCTGAAAAGATACATTTATAAAATCAAGTTCTGATATTTTGGAGTACGTATGGATAGTTCTCCACTGTTCCTTAGCACAAGAAACATCTCACACAACCCACAGATTTCTTCTAAGGGTCTTGATAATATGTGCTCCATGCTAGCCAAAATGCAGATAGAAGCACAGAAAAGGAAAGATTTCATTGATACTGGCTCTATACTTCTCGCTAAATATCGTATTTACTATTGTACTTAATAAAGTAATCACATTCGCTCACTTCTGTTTTGCCCCTACCAGATAATTTGTAAGCAACAGCAATTCCTGCTTCAATTCTGTAACAAATATTTGAAGGAAAATACCAAATTCTATGAAGCTGTTACAGAGAATGGAATGTTTTATTATACTTTATATGTAAATAAGTAAAGTGGACACCATAAGGAAATCTGAACTTCAATGCTGCCATATCACGGCTTTATTTATGAGCTTGAAGGTACCTCGCATTTCATTTAGGTGCCTCAGCTTTGGGACCTAACATTTCCAATTCTGAAAATAGTACGGAACTGTATAGTAATACTTCCGATCCACACACTGTAGATCTACACGTGGTGTGAATTCATGGGGCACATAACTGCACCATTTCATCAAAATGACAGTGGAGTAAAATTATTAAGGCGAAGTCCAGTTGTCTCTAGACTCATGTGATTTCCAGTTCTGCCAGCTTTACCACTTCCGCTTATAATATGTGAGAAGTGGTAGATTATCTTAAATGTTGCATGCTGGGTTAAAAAGAGTTTAGAAATACACATAAATATACACATACAAAACCAATCAGTCTGATTTTAGAAGAAAGAGAAAGCCTGCAGTGAGGGTCTGTACGATCAGTTAACAGATGTGTGCAGCCACGAAGGCCCATAAGATACGATTCTTGAACTCTACTCCCTGTAGTGCACAGTTGGCTTTTTGTACCCACGTATCTTGGCTGTGAACCTCTGTCATTCCTCCACCAGTGCACACAAGGCCTAATAATGGTTAAAACAGAGAATGAAAATCTCTTGAGAAAAGGTTGCTACCTAGTTCCTTTTGGTCTTCAAAATGGTTATAAAAAGCTTTTACCAAAGCAGACTCTTTCATGCGAGCAGCAAAATATGATAATTGAAACCAATTCGGGAACTGTTTCTTCATAGGAACATTTCTGTAGATGACACTGCAGAGAGAGTTGGAGCAGGTCTAAGCTGAAGCGTTTTGAATGAAAGAGGGTTGCAAATGCCTCCTTGAAACCCTGCAAAATCCCAAATGCCTGGAGGCAAAAACTTTTTAATGATGATTTCTTACATTTATATACCACCTTTTATTCCCTAGGACACCAGGCACTTTATTAATTCTATGCGAAAAGCTTCACTGTAGAAATTCAGCCACCGCATGCATCACTCTGAAAAATTCATTTTCAGTTTACACATTTCTTTCAGTACCAAAATATTGTGCTTACTCGGTATAAAGGAACCAACACAAGAACACAGAAAAAAATAGATTACATAGTTTTGAGTTGTAGAATAGTATGATCTTCAAATGAGCAACACGCTCATGTAATGGTTACACTGCTGTAATCCCATGTGATTCCCTCCTCACTTATCACACTCATTTCATCTTCATACTGTGACCTTTGGTAAAAAAGATTATCCGTAACATTTCCAAAATTGTCATGATCCTCAACATCAGAATTTCAGACAAAAAATGAGTTTATGGGAAAAGGCAGCATCATCTACTCACTTACCTATGAAAATGTCAAAAGAGGACTTCTTGAGACTTAATGCTTTGGTTTTTTAGCTAAGAACATTGTTTTCAAAAAGTATCTTAACCTCCACCTACAAAACTATCTTGTCATCATCCTTAGTCCCTCACAAGTACAAAAACAAGGCCCCAGATACATCATGTGAAAGATATGGGTACTATTGCTCACCTTGCTGCAGTTTTTCTTCTCACCCTACAGAGATCCTTCCCCTTCCATGTCCTTAGAAAAATATACTATACTACTTTGTTCTTATAGAAAAATATACTACTCATCCCACTGACAGAGAAAAAAATGGGAACTCAATATACTGGTTGTTTCTACAAGGAGTAATTAGCATATTTCCACCAATACTTTAGAAGAACTAATAACTAATAGAGGAATTAATTGGAGCGGTTTGATTTACTTCAACACTGTAAAAATTGAAAGAAGAAAAATGATTTAACTTTTTTTTTCCTTGGAGCTGTTGATTCATGTTCTGTTGGCTTGCTTCTTTCACAGGCTCTTTTGAAATAGTTGTCAACGTTAATTAAAGAGGACTGTCTAGTCTTGTCTTTTTCTGACAGGAAAAGAAAATCTGTTCATAAGATATCTTTTTCCTCTGCTATAAATCAAGATATTTTAGTCATCTTTGTCAGTATCAATAAAACTTTTAGAGTTGCCAGTAAAACAATGAGAGGGCAGTAAGAATGTATAGGGAATGTTACATGCTATTAAAGCCTTCCGCTCTCCTGACAGCAATCCCAAGGCAAGGTGAGTCCTCAGGTGCATCAGAGGGATATTTGGGGACTCTGTCTAGGGGAGAGGTTCTGCTTGCCACTGTGAAATGCCTTTAGAACTGTCATCCCCTTTTAAATCTCCCACCTAGGAAAATATTTCCCACATTAAATAATAAAGACAACTGCCAGCATTTTCTTGTTTCTAGGTTTCTGTCCATAAGCAGCAGCATGGAAACACAGTATCTGCTGCTCAGACCTGCTCCTTTGGCCCAGACTGCTGCTGCCCTTACAAAACAGCTTTTGTCACAAGGGCACGGGCTCTGGGTGCAGACTGCCACAGCTGCCTCCCGTATTCAGTCTCACACCAGTAAGGAGTGTTATTGTCATCTGGTCAGAGAGGAGCAGTTGCTGGGGCAGCACTGGCTGCCCGGCACACGAGCCTCCATTCCTAGCTGTTCCTCAGGTACCACGTCATAAACATTATTTGTTAACAAATCCTGGATGATTATCAGTAGACCAAATTAACCTTGGTCTTTGTGCTTTGCTTTTTTTCACGCTTTTATCTTGCATTATTCTAATCCATCTCACATTAAAAAGGAGGAGCTGACATCTCTTTTCTCATGTCTGAGTTACTGAGCTCAAGTCTCACAGAATTCAAAGATCACAAGACGGCAGAGCAGGAAAATATCACTATATATTATAGCATTGACCTTCTTAAAAAAACAATGTATTGCCTTGGAGGGTTGCCATTTGTATCGTGCACAGGAAGTATTAGAATAAGAAAATATGCTACAAACAAAAAAATGGTAACAGATTTCTTCCTGAGCCTGTTGATGAATTATAATTCAGTGGGACAGGAGAAAAGCTGCAGCAATAAACTGGCCTTCAGCAGATAATGGAAAGGACCTAGATATAATAGGAATAAATTATCACAGCTCTGCTGACCTAGTCTGATGATTCAGTTCACATTACAGAGCCAAAATAGCACACACAGAGAAGATGGAGTAATTTCAAGTTCCCTGTCTCAGGTGTCCCTCTAGTAACCTTACAGTATCCCTGCCAAGGAAGGCTGTAAGGGAGTCCAGCTCCTACCACCACTGACCTCGTGCCTGACCTTTGACGTGAGCACCCCACGCCAGCAAAGCCATTGCTGAGGAGAAGGATTTGCACCGGGCTGTTGGGTGCCAGGTTACAGCCTCCCAGCTCTCACACCCCACCATCTCCTCTCCTTAGTCACACCCATGGCACATGTTGGAGTCTGAGCAATGTTGTGAGTTTGTGACAGTGGTCCTTTTAGGCACACTCCAAATCTGTATTTGTGGCTTGTACAGGTCACAGTGAGGGACAGAGGTAGCACAAAGGGGGAAAGCCACCTTCTTCAGCTGATCACCATTTCAACACTCTCACAGGGGGGACAAGTTTTTGATTTGTTATTGGCAGGCAGTACCCAACATTCCTGTACAGCAGAGTCACCTGGCCACAGAGGACAAAGGTCTAAGTAAGGACAATTTCACCAGAAACTGCAGCCTCTAGAAGCAAGTGCTATATATTAAAAAAATGAACAATGAACTGTATGTCCCAGCTGTCACTGGCATTGCCAGGGTGTCAATACACAGCAGCCAGGATTTCATGCTGCCTTCTTTTCCCCACAGCATCCTGCTGCCCTGCCCAGCAGCTCCTACCTACATCACCAGTTGTGATTACTTGCCTTAACTCAGACAGACGTACAACCTCTGGTCCATACACCTGACACAAACCATAACATTACATCTTTATCATCATCTGTAGAGCTCAAGGTTTGAGCATGGGAAGACATAATAATATCTAAAGAAGAAAAAAAAAAAAGACCAAACACCTTTATTATTATTAATGTGAAAGTACCAAGGAACTTATTTTGTCTTTAAATAAGATCACAGCAGCAGAAAGTCTGTTTGATATGCCATACCTTCTGTTTGTTTCTTAATTGTAAGGAGTTTGGGTTTGATCAAGACAATTAATTATGAATATAGCTGAGCTTCCTAACATCAGAGGTAAAGCTTAAAAAGCTGCACAAGCCTTTTTAGTGTATATTGTGCTGTATAGATAAGAATATATCTTCAGGGCATGAAAACAGACATCTTTGTAATTGAATCCTGAAAAGGAGGAAAAAAAATATAAAACTGTGATAGTTTTTGTCAGGCTAAGAGTTACCACCCAATTCTGAAAAGTTATTTATCAGATTTTGTTGCACAGAATCAGCATATGGCGTGGTTGGTTTGTGTACCTCATAGCTCAGCTCGGTCATTGGAACATAAAGTTTCCTCTTGTGGAATAAAATTAATGTCAAAAATGAAAAGAGCAAGTTAAAACCTAGGGTTATTACAATGCAAGATTCATTACCCAGCAACTTCTTTCTTTGCAGCCTCCCTGCCTCTCTTTGCAAACAAAAGAGAAGCATCTCCCAGTTTCCCAGCTTGGCCACATCCCTTACATCTCATCTGCCAGAAAGTATCTTCAGTGTAATGATCAAAGCTGCATTACAACGTTTGCTTCTCCCTTGTTCATCCAGTATTTCCAGATCGCGTCCTGCCTACATTCTCAGACGAATTATTTGTTCAGCAGTTCACCTGCCATTATCCCATTTGAGAAATATTGTCTTAGGTTTGGGATTTACAGGCCAAACTTGTAGTATAATGCTACTTATGAAGTATGAAACACATAGGAACATAAAACATCCTATTATAAGCTCAGTGAAATAGCTGAAAAAACTGTAATAAGCTTTCAACAAGGCTCAAAGAAAGAGAATTCCAGCACTAATTTTCCTAGTAATAGAAATGTACACATTTAAAGTAATTGCAAAATAGTTATTTCAGTGTCTTGCAGCGCCAGCTGAGCACAACTTTTTCAGGCAACAGAAAGAACAGAGGAACAGGCATGTTCATTTTATAGCATGTCCCAGTTTCACGTCACTTGGCTCTGGTTCCCGACAGTGTGTTCCACAGGTCAGTGTGTGGAATGGGCTCAGGTTAAGGCAACAGAAGTGTATTTTTAGTTGGACCATGCAGGCAACTGACGGAGTAAAAATGGGCTACCTGTAAGAGCAGAACAGTTAGCAGAACAGTTCCACTTTGGGAAGTTCAACAAATGCAGCTGTGGCTGCACGCCCTCAGGAATCTCTGAATCCTTTAATATATCCATGTCTCTCTCAAATTCCATCCCAAGCATACTGCACCTCTTCCCTAAGTTATGTATGAATGGTTGTTCAAATACACCTTCAGCTTTGAGTTACAAGGTTCACATTCTGCTTTAAAACAGGATAACTGCTTTTACTTCCTCTGCTCAGAAGAAAACCCTCATTTTGAACCATTACAAGAGCTAGTGAGGTAATGGCGGTTTAAAATTTCATGTGGACATCTAAATCAGCAACTCATTGAGCCCAGTCAGGGTAAGACTGAGAGCACTTTTAAAAGTAATCCATTTATGAAGGAGCTACAGCCATGTTTTTGTAACAGTTTTTCCAATTGCATACCCTAAAAGAGGACGGAGTCATCACATTTGTGAAGTGTATTAGGAAGAACAGCTTCTCACAGTGACCACTAAAACAGCACATGCTGGGAAAAACTGTGCTATAAGGATTAATTTAAGACAGTGGGTACTCCCTAAGCACAGTTTGTATACAATCACTTCCATCATTACTCTTTATTCCATTCTTTATAAAGAAATAAGGACACAACGAGAGCTCGTTTCATTGCTAGACCCTGCCCAGCAGGAGCTGACCCAATTGAAATCTCACTGAGGAAGGTGAGCAGTGGCCTGAGAACCTGCTGGGACAGCAGCGGGGTTGCCTCACAGCAAGCAGCTGCAGAAACACTGGGTACCTCCCAGCACTTCTCCCAGTCACAGGTGCACAGAAAGGCAAGAGAAGAGGCAGGAGCTTCCAGGCAGCTCCAAATGGGGAAATGCTGACTGGCTGGGGGAGCAGGGTTCCTGCTCGAACACGCCTGGTTTGCCCACTAGTCCAGTTTTTGTACACAGGTGGCATATGCTATCTTTGAGGACACGCCACATATGCATGCTGAGTCTGTAGCTGAGGAGGGATAAGAGCAGCACATAGTAGAGAGCACGGCCATGCCCCCACCTGTACCTCACCTTCACTGGGACAGCCAGCGCGTCTCTCAGGTCCCTCAGGCCATTGCAGGACAGCCCAGTCAGGCTCTTCATTTCAGAAACAGACTCTAGTACTGGGAAAGAAGGCTGCTGCTCCTCTACGTTAACAGAAGCAAGAAGATCTCAGCTTGTAGCTGCAGCCTCCCAAGCACAGAGGAGACTGGCTGCGAGGTGACCAAAGAGCTTGCAGATGGCAGCACAGGGCCAGGTGGAGGAACTGGGCTGGAGGCACAGAGAACATGTCACCACATGGCCAGATGGTGCTGGGCAGGGCCGGGCAGGTACGGCATGTGTACAGACAGAGCTCAAGCCCAGTGCCAGGCCATATGGCTCTGTTGGACAGGTATGGGGGTGCCCTGAGGACAGCACTGAGCAGTGGAGGCAATCCAGACATATATGGGCATTAAGGGGATAGAGTACGTTTCTGAGGAAATTCCCCCCAACATCCCAGCTGGGGCACTCCCAGGGAGACAATGGCCAGGTAATTAAACTCTATGGGTAGCACAGGAGCAATTGTGCTGGGCAGGAGGACAGGGCTCGCTGGCCCCCCAGTACTTGGCAGTCGTCCTGCTCTGAGTCGGGTGAGGACATAGTGCTTGCAGGGCGGCTGATGGAACAAATCCCATTTCCCAGCAGGAGCAGGAAAATTAAATGGCTTGGGGAGTTCCCCACTGCTTATTTGGCAATGTCTTGTAAGCAATTACCTGTGCACCAAAAAGGAAAAACAACCAAACACAAAATGAAGTACGCTTCAATGTCAACTGCAGTGCCATCCAAACCATGGGATCCTTCCTTCCCCACAAGTTTCAAAAGTACTCCCTTGATGCAGTGAGTGAACAAATCTCAAGTCCCGTGTTTCATTTCGTTTAGAAATTACAGTTGTTTCTTTCTCTTCACTCTCTTTTTTCTTTTTTTTTCTGGACAAGTTTCAGTAGAAACTATGAAAGTAGAACTATCTTGAAAGAGCAAGTAGAAATAAGCCCAAATTTCTCCTCATTTTTTGATTTACCTCAGTGGAACTATGAGTGTATGAGGGCTGGCTCGGCCCAGGTTTAATCCTTCTCTTCTAGAGCCCGGGAGACCTGCAGAAGGGTAGCCTGGATCCCTCTGCATTCTCCTTTAAGGGAATACTATTTTGATTTTCATTTCACTATTTAGAAGCCCTAGAAGTTCCCGCAGCTGCTGGGTCACATAACAACAGACAGACTCTAATTTCTCATGCACGGCACCCAGCATGGTGTATCAGAAAAAAGGCCCCAAACCTGCTCCTGCATTCTAATAAATGCGTGTCACTTTGTAGGAGATCAGAATCCTGTCCAAATTCTGCAAAGTCTAACAGAACAACAGTTGCCAAATGACAAAACCTATCAGAAGGAACAGAGTAAAAAGGCACGTCTTTGTTTCAGATCTTCACAGCTTCAGTACTGGCAAGAGAAATGTCAAGGTTTCCAAAATAAAGCCAGTTAACCACTGTAACTGCTATTAAATGTAAACAAGGACATAAAAGTAGAGATGTTGGAAGCTGGAGTAAGAACGTTTGAAACAGTAGCTGTGTATACAAGGACAGGCAGGCAGCACCAGGCAGCTCCTGGGGCTGCACAGCACTGGGAGCTGAGGCGCAGAGCCGCGGGCCTGCAGCACAGCCCTGCAGCACAGCCCTGCACCGCAGGCAGCCTCAGGCCCCACTGTGCAGCACTGCTGCGGCTCAGCGGGGGCACTGGGGCTGCAGTGAGGTGCTGCCAGCATCACACAGGGCGTACACTTGGCAAGGAAGCAGCTATAGCCTGCCTTCACTTCCTTCACCCCCGTGACTCTCCTGATCTCAAAGCGAGCAAGCTGAATTCACGAGGGAAGCCTGCTTGAGGTTCACAGCCAGAGAAGAATGGATTCAGTCTTGATCATCCACAGGACGCGGTAGATGAAGACAGTGTATTCCTGAGAATTATGCTATTGGCTGTACACAAAAATCACATCCATTTAATTTAATCAGGAAAGAAAGGAATGAAGCGCAGCCATCACGCAGACTAAACTCAGGCGGTAAAATGACATTGCATGGATCTGTCCAAGACTTACAATTGTAGCAGCCTTGTGTCCTGCAGATACAATGTTGGCATTTTCTCTCAACACAACAGAAAATGATCAAGATTCTGGATGCAAGGAAGGAAAGAAATGAGACAGTAACCCACAACCCGTGGAGTCCACATTGGTCTCAGAGCAGCTAAACAAAGCCCAGCACAACTGCCCAGTGCAGAACCACACTTAACTTCTCCCTGAATGCGGCCATTGGTGGACCACTGATGTTTCAGTTAAAATAAAAAAGAAACATGCTCAAACCATTAATCGGTTATTAAACTTCCATGTTGTTGAACACACATTTCACTTAATACATGCTGACAATCCATTACGTCAGGCTTTATGGCAATAATACTGTGATAAATATTTCTACAAATCCTAAAGCTGGCTGTAGGAAGAAGTCTGCATATCCACCATAAACGGCCACAAAACCAAAGAGCTGTCAAAACAAAATGAGCTATAAAAACAATAACATTCAGGCCTCCCTCTCATTAAACACCTAATGATGCCACAGGCGTATCAGTGGGGAAATGCTCATGAGGATCACGAGGAATTAGGAGAAAATAAATAAATAAATGGAATCGCTGCCCCTGGAACTGCTTGCCAAGCTGCTCGTGCGTTCTGCCGCAGGCAGCTTCTCAAACAAGATGGAGACGTGAGTGGAGGCAGTCAGGGGCTATTAGGTGCTGCTGATAGTGAGGGCAAACAGAAGAACTGATGGTAGAGATTAGGGGCTGTGATCTGCTTTCTTTTAGGTCTCACATCTCAACATTTCGTGGCATTTAATTGAAGCTGTTCCATCAGCACTGCTCCCGTCTGTGCCGCTCTGCAGCCATATTCTCCTTTCTGGTATGGATTGTCTTGGGAAGGTTGCCAAGCTGTGACCAGAGCAGTGCAGAACGGAAATCATGCTCGTACGCTGGGGGTGGGGAAGGCTGCAGGTGAACAGACCCAGTGCAGCACTATGCACAGGCTCCTGTCTCAAAAACTCCACGTTTAAATGAGACAGGAGCCAGAACACTTTACAAGAAGCACACAGTGCTGCTACAGACCCCAGACCATCACCTCTGTTTGTACCAGGGAGGTGTAAGCACAGGGCTGCTTTAGGAGACTGCAAGAACAAAAAAAATTATTTCCTTCTAAAATGCTAGAAAATCCCTGTGCAGCATTGAAGGCCATTCCTGTCAGATGCTGAACACCTCCTTTATATTTAGGAAGGATCTAGACCTTGTAATTAAAGACAGAGGGAAATGAGGGTGGACCCAGGCTCCCGTGGGAGTAAGCTATTACCTACCTGCCAGGACCTGCCCAAAAGGCCAGGCTCTTCCTACATAATTTGGTGACTGCACTCATTGTTTCTAAGTCATTGTTTTATTTATTAATGGCCAAGCTCTAAGGTACTTGTTGCCTTTTCATCTGTAGACCTCAAAGTGCTTTACAAAGGAGATGATTATCAACAAAGGAACACAGACATCTACTTTTGGGCTGTGCCACAACAGGAGCATCTGGGTTCACCACAGCAGTGGATTTGCCAACTGAGCTTTCCTCCAGCAACACACCCCGCAAACAACCTTTGAACCTTAAATGACTCAGGGGGCTGTTCTCAACTGGAGGGTTCTGCACACAAGGCACCAGCCTGGCTGACACACTTTTTCATGGAAACACTCATCCAGATGCCATGGGACAACCTACGGGCAGCATCACATCAGAGTGGGATCCGTCATCATGAGGACTGTTGTGGGTCACAGCAGTGAGCACCTGCAACTGCTCCATCCCCAAAGACAGTTTTACTGTCCTCTGGCCATCTTCAATTGCTGTCTTAAAGAACAGGTGAGGAAATGTGCTTAGGCTGATACATTTTTTGGCAGTTTTGCACTACACACAGAAGAGGAGTTTTCATCATAATGACCTGCAGCTGAAACAGATGTTTTGCTTTAGTGTTTTAAAAGCACTTCACAAAACATAGCATTAATTTATTCTTTCACAGAGCAGGAAAAAAAGCAAAAAAAACCCATGTTTAATATCGTTACTCACATAACAGAACAATGTGAAAAATGGAAACAGATGTTTCTCATTTAACCATGAATAAGAAGGAAGTGAAAGAAAAAAAAAGATGATGCAGTAGTAATGATTAAGAGAAACGTGTTGTCTTGGTTAAGTCAGGACCGTTTCTTCTGGATCTCCAGTCAGTCCTGAAGCATCACACTAATGTCACTTGAGCCCCATTCAGGGAGCACGTGGAAGTGCTCAGCTCCAGCTGGGGAAGTTTTCTCACATGCTTCACTGGTAACAGCCGAATGAGTGCTTCATTGTTAGCACTCATTGTTGAGGGCGGAGGCATTGTTCCTGTGGATATTAAAGCACTAACTTCTCATACTGCAAACATCTATATTTGAATACCGTCAGAGAAACGGAGTCAAGATGAAAATATATTGTTTCCTGAAACCAGACAGGCTCTGATTTTATGGCAGCACAGCCGGCATGCTGTGAGACCCCAGAGAAGCATATTGGGCCCCACCGTGTGCTCCTTGCCAAGCAGCCCAGCTCCTGAGCTGCAGTGGCCCCACACTGTGCAGGCACAGGCCTCACCCCTGGTCCCCTGCAGCTGGGAACTCCCACTAGAAGGCTTTAGGAAAGCTGCAATGACTCAGGTTTCATTGTAAGGAAACATGGCCATTCCCAGTCCAGCAAGGAGGAGAAACTGCTCACTTGCACAAGTGAAGCTGGGGAAGGGCTTCAACGTAACCTGATAGCTCTGAACAGTGGGATTTGGGCGCAGCCCACAGACACACATTTTGTTCTTGGTATGACCTTTTGTCCTAAAGTGCCACATCCCTGCTCCAGGGCCCCCTAGGTTTTGCCTGGAGGGAGACAGAGATGAGCAGGAGGGGTGCAGATGCAGCCTGGCCCCCAAAAAGCCTTGCAGAAGGGAAGCTATTTCTAATGGTCTCCAAAAGAGGAACAGCAAAAGAAATGTTCAGATTCCTCATGGATTACAGCACTGTTAAAAAAAAATAAAAAATCAACCTATTTGTCTCCAGACTGTACTAATCCACAAGGAGTCAACAGACAGAAATACAAGCAGGATACAGTTCCTTCCACAAAGAAATATTTGGAAGAAAAAAAACCCAAAAGCCAAGATTCAAATTCTCTTGTTTGAGTTTGAAGGAAATGCCCCAATTCTACGAAAAGCTCCTTTTCCACTAACCTTTTGATATTAAAATTTCTGAAATTGTCACTGATTTCAGTGTAGATGCTGAGAGAATTTTGGCCCTGCGTGCAGCCCACAGACTGTGCATGCAGAATTAATAATCTCGTTAACATTACTATATGCAAATGCTCTCAGGGTGCAAAGAGAGATTTGTATTTCAGATTAATATTTTATGGGAATTTTGTGTGTACATGATAAATGAATAAATGAAGGGACACAAGGGGACATGCAGAACATGTGCATCACATGCGAAAATGCATTAATTCTTAAATGTTTGCAATGGCCACAAGATGGTTAAGGAACAACAAGATTTATTACTGTAATTACATAGGAGGAGAGGGCAAGAGAAGAAAAATGAGAGACCAATGGAGCTGTTTCATGCTACAGTTTCTCCAGCTGCAGGGCTGGCTTGAGGAGTCCTCCAAACCCTCCTGCCCACAGCCCTTCTACCCTACGTGCCTTCCCGTGGCTGCAGAATACCATCACTTTAATTCTGTCACTTCAACCATTGGCATGCTCAAGTTCTAAAACAGTTCTTAACTACAGCATGGGATCGCACCCTTAGTCGTCTTGGTCTCCATCCATTTTCAGCCGCTGTGTAACAAGGGGCGATGCCACATACCATCTCAGCATTGATATAGCACCGCCCACATGAAAGAGGGGCATGGAAGGGAGGACTGAGAATGGGTTTCAGAGCCTGGGGGGTTGAAAGGCAGATCACTGCTTCCTTCCTGCTTCAGCTCCTGGGTTACCCCCTTTCCCTGCTCTCCAGTTGTCCTTATTCCACTGAAGTTTTATTGCTACCCTGGAATGGCACAAAGCTCTCTTGTGCTTTAGCTATAAAAAATGTAATATTGTATTTGTCCAAAAACCTACATGAGTAAAAGAAGATCCCTGAGGGGATATTATTAACTGCCTGCTACTTATCATTGATGGTTATTCTCTGAGACAACTCTCCTGTTTAATCTTTATGCTCTCAACAATAACCCCTCTTTCTTTTTGATCAAGTGTTTAATTTTCTTGAAAGATTTTCTCTGACTTTAGTTATTATTGAAAGGGATTTTAATTTTACCCCAACTCTTTAATGGCTAAATCTTGCATATCCACTATTTCAGATAGGGGTATTTCAGTTATTCTAAGTAAATAGTTCAAGGATTTGGTCTTGATAGGTAGATGGAAAATTTCACATCAAAACAAAATTGAAATTGCACTTTCTTTTCCACTCCAGAATAGAGGTTCTTAGTCTCCCTGAGTGACCTGTCAGTGCACTGGAATAAGAAATGGATACTGCCAGACTGCTGCGGAGCATACTCCTGTGACAGGGAGTTCCATCAGCGTGAGTGGCAGCCCTGTGTGTGTGAGCAGTTAGCTGGGTATTTCATCTGCAGCTGATCAAAGATAAAAAGATAAAAAAGACAAATAAAGGGAAGTGGCGATGTAGAATGTATTCGTACTTTCCTAGTCTCCGCAGGCAGTATTACTGCTAAATTTCCTCTAATTGTTTATAGAACTTTAAAGAATAACAGGAGAGAAAAATAAAGAAGCCAGCAGAGGTTCAGCAGAGAGCAAATCTCAGAAAGCCTCGCAGCCTGCTCGCTTCCCCTTCCCACACGCATCCTTCGCTGTCACAGTATCTGTGCAGACCAGTGGAAGTCTAGATCATGGGAAAATTAACACCACAGTTACGCTCAGGAGAGCCCAAACTGTTTTGGAGCCAATAAATTATTATGTTTGGCCCATGATTTTGTACACTCCGTTCCATATTCCCAAATACTGCCTTTGCTTGTCCAACCCAAAGGGGTGTGACACAGCCCCCTCCACACACTTTTCTGCCGTACTCCCCTCCCAGAGTCCCCAGCTCAGAACGGCTGCTTGGTGCATCCCCTCTCAGCCCGACACATCAAAGCCTTTATTTTCCCCATCTGTAAAAACTGCCTCAGAATGCTTCCCTGTTTCCCAAGAAGGTTACCGGGGATAATAAAATAACGCTTAACTTCATATTGTTTGAAAAATATTTTCCCTAAATCAACATGTTTTCAAATATTTCAGCTGAAGACAAATTAACATTCAATACAGGTACAACAGATTGTAAATGAGGCCTAATAACATCCAGATGGTCTCAAGATTAATCTAATATTTCAACATTTTTCAGTATAAGCATTCACTTCCTCTGTCGCGTTTCTATTGAGGCGGTTGGGCTCAGCAGCCCTGTTTGCTTTCTCAGCATCTGACAGCAGAGCAGACAAGTGGTATGGGCGGACAGAACACAGTGAGAGAGAGATGTAATCACCAAAGAAATGGAGCAACAGACTTAAAAGGAGTGTGATCCTCCCAGCAGGTCAGCTACGCAGCAGCTGTGTGCTTCTGGGCCAGTACCAAGTGTCTGCCACCACCCTGCAAGAGCCTTGTGGCTTTAGATTTTATCCCTATTGACTGTGATAGGTAAGTGTTTCTTGTGGTGCTGCTGCTTCTCAGAACGCTCTAGTTCAGCCCCAGCATAGGACAAACTTTTTCCAACATGATCTTTCTAATCTCCCAGCTCAAATGAGATGTGTGGAGAATCTTTCTGTGCTGCCTTTCACACTTGCATTAAAATCTTCCCTGCTTAATGAGCCATGGGCTGTTGCTCTGAAACAGAGGACATTAACAGTTCAGAAAAAATAAACCCCTGCAGATTAATCACCTGGCTTCCTCGTGGGCCCAATTCCAGTCAGCAGACAGTGTGAAGGGAGAATACTGCCACGTACACTGCTGGACTGATAAGCACGTTAGCCGATGGCAACGCCTGGCTCTGACAACCACGTAGCATGTGTGTCCTATTCTATTGTTTATTTCAAATGAATAACAGAGGTCTCCAAATGTCACTACATTCACAACAGCTGACAACTGTGTAGCCATTACATGACTCCCTTTGCATTCCTCCTTCTCTGTGCCTGTGGAATAATGTCTATTTCATACTTCTTACTTCTAAAGTGAGCGTTTCATTGCTTTCTAAACAGCAGCAAATAGCTACGCATCCCTCCTGAGTCCACCACATAATAATCCTCAGAAAAATCAGGATTTCGATTCACCTTGAGAACTACGCTCTGCTAGGACCTGGCTACTCACGGCATTCTAGGAAAACCACTGGTGGCTTTACTGTTACTTAGCCCATCCACTTCATATCTCGGGGAGGTATGTGAGGGGTATGAAAAGGAAACAGGATTAAACGATGGCCAGAAGAATGGTAAACCCTTTGCCAAACTTCAAACATAACACTGGCACAACACAGCTTAATTCTCTGGAAACACAGAGAACGAAAACAGCCAATTGTGCTGTCAGCACAATCTCCTGCATCTCACAGCAAAGCAAGCTCATAAAAGACAAATGGGATATGGCATTAAACGGTTCAACAGACCTGAACAGCTCCAATTTATGTAATGACAATAACTCCCCTTTGCCATAACCCACCTCTTCATCCCTGCCAGCCCCAGCCTTCTATGGTTTGAGGGACTTTTTGAACGGCACGACTCTAGCATAAAGTGAAGTAAATATCCGCCCTATCTCTTGATCATTTCTTACTCATCTCCTATCTATTGCTGGGTCAAATCCCAGTCTCACTGAGCTCCTGATTTAGCACATTAGCGGGGAAGGGTGAACGCCCATCCTCCTTTCTTTCCTTCATATATCTACCAGCTTGTTTCCCAGGTTTCCATTTTTACAGCCCTTAGAGGCTACAGGAGCGCGCTGCTTTAATTGCCTTTACCCTACCCTTCCTTACAGGTCATGCAGGCCACTGACACACCTGGAACAAACCAGGACTGCTATTTCAGCTGTCAGTCATGCTTCAGCTGGAAGGCAGCATCCCATCAGCGGGGAGATGGAAGCGTGGCAGAGCAGAGCAGAACACAGTATGGTCTTTGATGGCAGCCGTGTGCTCTAGCTCCCGTCTGCTAACAGGTATCCATGGGCACCGCTGCTCCCCTGGCTCTGTTCCCCTTTGATCATGTTGTGTTTCTAGTAGAGCGTTTCAGTAAACAGGGCCCCTGTGATCATGTACCACGGGCTAGATCCCCAACAGACTGAAAGCCAAAAAAGTCACGGTGCTTTTCCTAAGCTGAGGGCTTCGCCCTATATTCTTAGTGCTCCTCTGTTACCAAGCAGGGCCCCATCAGGCGTGATGCTGAGCAGCGCTGGAGCTAGTGAAGACCAGTGTGAATGGAGTATGCACAGCACCACAGATTCCCTAACACCAGTCCTTTAGAAAAAACAATCTGCATGTTACAAAGCAAGTCACGACCAGAGACCTTGTAAATATAACAGCACTTCAAGCTGGGCTTCCTTGCAGACCTTCAGCCTGTGCTGGGGTCACAAGCCCTGGATCTGCGTGCATTAATTCCTCATTTCATAGAGGCAAAACTGCTGCCAAGAGGGATGCAAACGTTCACTTTATGAGACTCTGCCTAGAGTCTCCCGAAGAAGCCTCTCCTTTCCTTCAGCAGCATACAATCAGTGCACACTACATGCTTTAAATGGGATTCGAGTCACTTCTTTCATCGCTACTAAAGCAGGTACTGCTGGAGATAAAAGCTGCTGTCTCAGAAAAGCAGGTATGACATCTGGTACGTAGCACCAAAAATAAATCTCTAACTTCCTCTCATACCTGCCAAACCTGTTCCAAGGAAATAAGACCTGGGAAACGTTATAAATGCACACTGCTCTCTGATTTCAAAGGAAGAGCTGACCTATTTTTTTCTTTGCCCATTTTAAACACTTCCTATGACAAAATCGGTTTGCTGAAACAACGGGTTGTGTTTGTAGTAACCAAAATCATAAAAGAAAACTGCATGCATGTGACAAAGCCAAGCGGCCTGGTGTTTGCACAGGAGGTAATTCACGCTAATACCGCTATTTATAGTGCGGCAGCACCTCGGGGACCAGTCACGCTCAGCACACCTACCTGGCAGGCAATACACAAACATGAAATCTGATGGCCTCTCTCCTGCAGTGCCCTCGTACCTGGGATTTCTGGAGACTGACGGTGTACGTGGCCATATAATGTGGGAGGGATCCTTTGCTGAATTATTTCCTCTGCTCATCTTTGTATAACAAGTATTTCCCACATCCGTTCAATAGCGGACCTAGCTTATAACACGGGAGATTTGCGTGTTGGTGAAGGTGACCTACTTAAATCAGAAACAATTAAAGACCCGCTTCCTATTTACAAGCTTAACTAAGAAACCACACACAAAAAGATCACACTGAAGAAGCTGGGAAATGTTTCCCAGCGCTACAATTCTGGTCATAGAGGAGGGTCTGTTGGGGGATCAAAGAAGGAAGTGCATGTGATTCTTTATTAGCAATGTAAATAGGACACATTTGGAGGCTGTCACCACCCCGATCGCTCATCTGCTTTTATTAGGCCTCATTCTTTATTCTTATTGTCTTTGGTTTTCTGCGCTTGTCATTAAAGTTAGTTATGTTATACGCATCTGCTTAGCATATTCTATATGAAAATGCAAATGGAGATGAAAAACAGTAAAATAAATATATGCAGCTTCCACGTCGCATATATATATTTACTGTGGCATGTCAAATACAAAAGAATTGTTTATCATTTCCTAAGTCTGCTTCTTCTTTATGCGCATTACTTTTTGACCAGCAGATGGCAGCTTTCCATTATTTTAAATAGGTTCCGCTGTAAATACCAGAGATTTGAAAGTTGTTAAGTGGTTTTTGAAAAGCCTTGAGCTCATTTCAAAGTTAATTTTTAATTCAGTTTCCTTTTGCACCACCCCCTCTGGAAAAAGCAAGGGCTGTGCTGTTTGTGTCAGTTTACAACCCTGCCGCTGACTGAGGCTAACCATTATCTATATAGGGGTTACCTGACAGCGAGTTCAGGCAGCACTGTCAGGTGTTACACACACAAACACTGCCGGCTGCCACCAGCCCCCGATTCCCACTCTGCACCGAGGGACAGCAGCAGCATTACCAGCAGCAGGAGGCACGTGTGGCTGTACAGAGGTTGTCAGGGGTTTGTTTCCCTCTGTGTCATGTGGACACTGAATTTAGAAAACAAAGAGTTAAATCCACTGCTCTGGCAGCTCCAGGCTCCCTCCTGCACTGCTGCAAGAAGGCCTGAAGGCACAGGACATCTGTGCCAGGAGACACATCCTGCAGGGCGCTGCCAGAAACCCGATGATGCTGAGGGCAGCCCTCACCCTCTTCTTGCTGCCCCAACAACTGCCTCCTCCATGTCAGGCAGCCTGACGGGCTGGACTTGGTCCCTCACCCAGCCACACACCAAAGCACTCTGCGCTCCTTTGGGCAGCACCAGCCACAGGGAAACTGTCATTTGCTCATGGGCCCACTGGCTAGGGGCTGCCAGGCTTTGAGGCTGGGCTGGCATTTCATTCACCTGCTTTTTTCATTCTGCTTATGTGGCAAACTGCCCCTTCCCTATGGCTGCACAGGCCCTCTCACATGCCGCAACTTCTGAATTTCTGTGTTCCTTGCATTCTCAAACAGGAGAGGCAAACACGTTACAATCCAGAGATCATTTTCCATGTTTAGTATCTAAACAAACCAGAATTTCCTAAACCTTGTGCACAGATCAACACCAGTCTGCAAGCTATCTCGGGAACACAACATTTTCCTTTGCAAGCAGAACCACAGAGCCTCTTATTAATGATCTGCAGAGAGTGAGAAATTCACCAGGGTACTAAATTAGATGAAAACAACAGAGCACACAGATGCATTATACAAGTGGGCAAGAAGAGATGAAAAACATGGGGAGGAGAAAGGAAATATGACCTCATCTGGGAAAAATCAGGAACCCGTTATGCTGTGAGGAACAACATGCACATGATATCAGGTGTAGGTAGGCCGGGGAAGGGGCTGAGTACGTTCTCTTTAACTCCGAATATTCCCAAGGATGTGGGACACTCCACATGGGTACCCACCACGGGTCCTCACGCTCAGAGCTGTGTTTGTAGACTACAATTCCAACAATCTTTTCTAGGAATAAAGAGCAAATGGATTATGAATCACATAGTGACTTTCATCCTTTGTTATTTCCTAAGACAATCATACAGGCAGATAATAGGCATCAGTTAACCTCTCTGCCGAGTGTGTGCCACCGCACAGAGAAAGCAGCTGTCCAAGTGAACGTGACACCATCCTCTCAACTTTTGTTCCCATTTGGGAAGTACTTAAAATAGTATTCACAGTAGATTTAATATCAGTTATTACTCTGATTATTGCATTCCTAAGATAATAGATATCAGAACTGTATTTTCCAGTTGAGGATTAAAGAGCTACTTCTAGGCTCCCCACCTTCTTTAATAAAGAAAGATTCAACCTAGTCTCGAAAGTTGAACATTAATATTGAGGAGATTTGCTGCCATCTTAGTAAGGGTTAGCAGTAATCATTTATCATTCCCATTACTTTTCCACCTAAGTCTCAAACTGCTCACGTTGAGAAGCAAACTGGCATTCTTATCCACGTCACCTGCATCACACAGATGCTCAGGGATGTGTCCCGCCACCGGACCCCAGCTTTTCTGCTCCGCCTGGCAGAATGAAGGCAGCTTTGTGCCTCAGGGCAGTAGCAGGGCAGTTTTTCACGCCTGTGCTGCACAGGTGCCCCAGACCCACACAGCCTGCTGCCCTCAGGGGAGGTGGCTGCAAACAGGGCAGAACATGGCTGCTTCGCTGGGCGGGCAATGTGCAAACAGCATCCAGGCACTGCGCTTGATGCTGCAGTGTATAGCCGGCATTGGAAAGCAACAGACTTCAGAGTGCAAGGCAAGCAGAGATCCTTTCAATTGTCAGATCGTGCACGTCAGCAAGCAGTCATTGCCTTCATTTTGCAGGCACAAAGTCCCAGCTCTTGCTTACAGCATACGTTCCCAGAAACGGGCTGGGGGATGGAGGAAGAGACGCAACAAACCTCTCTGCAAGGTGCAGAGCTGAGCCCTCCCAGCCTCACCCTGCAGAGCTGAGGTGGCTCCTGGCCCTGCTGCTGAAGGAAACGGGAAATCCCGCATACTCATGAGAGCAAAACTACACCCCATAGATTTTGGCTGGGATACAGCATTACTTTATCTCAAAGATGCCTTGGCTGACACAGGAGATCTAATCCCACACAGTATGGGATGGAGACTCCTAATTTCCCCAGAATCTGTTCCTAAGCCAAGCACTCACAGTTATTTCACAATCCTACACACTGTGTCACATTAAAAGTTAAATCAGCATCAGGACTCAGTCTCTGACTCTCTGCCACTCACTCCCTGACTGTGCTGCACTGGGAGGAAGGAAGACAGGCAATCCAAGCCCAAATGCCAGGGTATGAGCTTCCTCTCTGCACCCTCTGCTTCTCTGGCTCTATACCAAAAGCAGAACAGCAGCCAGGTGACGTATCATGCTGTCAGCACCTTCTGTTTTTCTAATTTTCCTATCAGAGCACAAGAGAAGCCATGATGCTCGAGAGCCACACATTTCACTTGCACCAAATTTCCCACCTCCCTCGTGACTTACCATGCCAAACTCCTTGTCACTTGAGTTACACAAAAAAGACGAAGGCTGAACAAAACTTGCTGTTTTGCTCAGGATATGGAACAAATATCTCATTAGAAATTATACGTATGGACTACATCATTGCCCCAAAGTATCACTACAGTGTCACGCACGAAACAAGAAGGGTTGAGGAGAAGTCTTAATGGAGAAACGTGGCCAAGTACCAGGTAGGGAACAGAAGCAGATCAGAGCCTCAAAGCACTTGGCTCTATCAGGCATTGGCGTGCAGGACAGGGACAGAACAGTCCAAGGACAGGAGAGCTTCAGGACATTAAATACCTGGTGGCTGAGAGCTGGTGCAGCTGCAGCAACCAAGACAGGTTTGTCTTCATCTGCTCCTGAGCAGGGCTGTGGGCTCCTTCCCGGTGCAGGCGGACGTGGGTCGTGTCACGTGCAGCCGTGTCCCTGGAGTCTGGCTTCCTGCAGCATGCTCTGCAGAGGGCAGCAGCTCAAGCAGCTTGGGAACTGAAGCCAGCGAAAACAACTCAGCCTCTCATGTCACATGTCTCACTGCATGTCCCTGCACAAGATCTGCGCCTTTGCTTGATTTGGGGTAAATTAAAGTCCTACAAATGAGCATCCCCAGCCTAGCGCCACAAAATGGATCTTGCAAATCAGGGGATGTTTAAAAGATTTGCACTATGACGTGTTTAGCAAAACTGGGAATTAAATATATAGCTAAAATTCAGGATATGATTGTGTATGAAGGAGGTCAGGCCACAGCAGCAGCCAACCTATGATTAAAGTCGGGAATAAAACAAGGCCTGGACACCTACAGAATGGAGAATACCCTCAAATGAAGCAAACACTGTAAACAAAAAGAACCATTAGAGCCAAATGCCCTTTCACCTTCTGGCAGCAGGCAAACTGAAGGCCAACCGTGCTTTTTTCCCTGACTAACAACTTGGAGTTTTAGACCAGCACCTGAGCAGGCCTTTGAACAAGCTGCACATAGCTATGTGCTCTGCAGTTCTGCTTGGCTGGGGTGTGTGATAAATGCGAGGCAGATTCTCCAGCCAAGACTCACCTACCATGGAACGTACGAGGAAGGAAGAATATATTCACTAGGTCAGAGTGTCCCATAACGTGCAAGTGTGGCAATGATTACTAACAAAAGAAATTGCAGTATGTACTGAATTTCATGCACAGCTTGTTTACTGAAAGTAAGGATCCATACCCTGGAGTGAATTCTGCTCAACGAAACTCCAAGTAAACGCAAATAGCCTCCACTGGAAATGTGAAAAATAAACAAAATATAATTTAATTTAATTTGAGCATCCAAGCAAGTCATTTGCAAGTCTGTTTAATGTTTAGGAAGAAAAAGCCTTAGTTCAGTCTCTACAAATGGTTTTACTTACTTCTGTTACTTTCCATCTCTAGAGGATAATCTACTCCTAATAAGGACAATTGCTTAGATTTATTACCCCACAGAGGTCTTGTTAAAGATCTAACAAAAATCCTATTTAAATGAAAGGACAATAGAATCTTTAAAGTCAATGTAGAGTTTAATTAAAACCCGAAACAGAATCCATGTCTTTATGCATAAGAAAAGCAAAAACAGATTTCAAAGCTGCTAAACTACATGTAATTGGCATAAACTACCCATTGAGCCAAAGTTAAAAAAAAGAATGTAGGCTATCGTATGGAAATTGGAGTCCATTAATAAATAACAAACCTGATACATGTGCATAGGGGCACATTTTTGCATGCATTTTTTAATTTGTCTAATTTGCTAGGCATATCTTAGAGCAAACACGAGACGCGCTAGCTGTTAAGCTGAACAAATCCAAAAGGGACAAAAAGGGCTGACTGAAATCAATGCATTAACATGCACCAGTATTTAAAAACGTTTCATAACGTTCCCAAAGAGAGCATGTAAACGGCAGCAGTCTCAGTGCAAAACTGCTGTAAACTGTGTTCCCATGTAGTCGTTACTCACACATGGGATTATACAGTTCCTACAGTCATTTTTCATGCATGAATTCTTTAAAACCCCCAAATCACTGACATAAACACACAAGGGGGACCTCCCTTCCGAAAGTCAACGCTGGGAGGGGAGGTGAGGGCAGACAGCAGCCCCGTGCTGGCACGGCTCCGGGATGCTGTGGCCCAGCCCTGGCAGAGCAGAGGCCTGCAGCTCCGCTCCCACCAGCACACAACCTGCGCGTGCAGGAAGGGAAGGTCAGCGCAACGCCTGCTTTGGGCACGCGGCTTCCTTTTCAAGAGGCAATAAATTTGGAGACAAAAAAGAACAAATCCCTTATTTCTGCATTCAATAGAAGGCACTTTTCCTTCTCTGCTTTTGCACACGCTGGGCTGGCAGGGCTGGGTGGACGTGGACTGCACACGGCAGCAGAGGCCGGGAATGGTGGCATCAAGATGGTGGCTGTGCCCTGCCAGCTCGCACTGGCTGGGTGTGAATGACCCAGCCACCGGGGGCCGGCCGCTATTTCGGCTTTTCCCCGTTTAAAGTAACAGCTCTTTCCAGTGCCATGCTACAGTGGTTCTCTGCTTTCACGCTGCACTTTTGCACAACCGACAGCTGGCCGTACACCTGACTGAGCCGCGGCGGCAGTCACCGACCCCCAAGCATCCCTCACGGCCGGGGCTCTCCCCGCCAGCCGCCCAGCCACGCCGCGGCCAAGATGGCGGCAGCAGCGGCCCGCCCGCCCGTCTCCATGGCGACGGTCGCCCGAAGACACGGCCGAGCGGCCTGCGGCGGGCACGAGCTCCGGGCAGCGCGGGGTCCCCGCGCTCCAGCCCGGCACGGCCGCCCGGCCTCGGGAAGGCGGCGGCTGCTGGCAGCCGTGCACAGACGGAGCGGGCGCCGCTTTGAAAACAAACAAATAAATAAATAAGCTGCCTGCTTTCCGCGTGCAGTTTTTCCGCTGCAGATGGGCCGCCCCTCAGCGTGCCTCAGGCTGGAGATTGTTAGTGTGATTAAGAAAGGGACACGTCCAACGCGGGGCCTGTGCGAAAGCCATATTAAAACACTTAGCGTGCGGTGCATCCTGGGGGTTGTACTCCTCAATGGTCTTTTTAAAGGAGCGTGTTCTGAATCTCCCGTTGCAGTCTGTGGGCAGGCACAGCTGTTAGCCGGTGCTTGAAATGATATTACCGATTCCACTTGGCTCATTTCCCTTTGCATCCACACTGCAACTGGAAATGTAAATTTAATGCTACTCTTTGTTCAGCTCTTTGCTGGAGACACGAGCCCAGCAGTTTCAAGGCCGCACGTAAAGCTGCGAAGCTGGATGGACCCCTGGCACCTGCAGCCTTCTGGGAGGCCACCAAACGACTGCTAAGATGCAGTCAAAATATGCACTTGAAAAGACATTAGTTGCTGCCAGTGGCAGCTCCATTTAAGTTTAGGATTTAGGATCTCTATTTTCTTAGTGTATTTCACCTGTCCTTGACATCCTATGCATGAAGCAAAGGCTATTTATTTTACAATTTAAGTATGGGCAAATTATAAGCTTGAAAGGTAATTTTTCAGTCTGCTTTGTTTTTTGTACACCTGCAGTTTATCCCATAAATAACAGCATTGCTGAGAGGTAGGAGATGTGCTTCCCAGGGAGCGGGGAATACTCGCAGACTGTAACTCATTTCACAGAACAACCCCACAGAGCTGCATTGGCACAACAGCTGGCGTGGCACAGGGCATGAGCAGAGCACGCTTTAACACCAAGTTATATTCTCAATGAGTACTTTCACTGCTGGTGGTGTCCCACTTTCCCCATGAGCATGTTGCAGTCATTCTGACTTCCAGAATAACTGCCCAGTCAGCACAACCAAGCCTAGCAATAAAAGTCATGCCTTTCTACCCGCACCCACACAACGTTCATCCATAGGAGAGAAAAGGCAAAAGGCAGATAGTGGCACTGAGGAATGCCCCTAACAAGTGTCACCTCTGGCTGCCGACACAAGTGGATACTGATACTGTGTCAGCCTAGCACTCACAAAAGGTATAAAGGATGTGGAAGAATACAGATCGTACCCATCATCCCAGCACAGACAAGGAAACAGTTCATCACAGAATGTGGAGTAAGCAAAAGGTGTGGCGTGCAATTAAGGTGGGGCCACAATACCTCAATGCACAGTGAAACCTTTCAGTACTAACACCTGAAACCTTGAAAGTGGAGGATACATTTTAAAATCAACAAGAGTGCCAGATAACCCAAAAAAGAATATATAGCTACTTTGGAAAGCATTAATACAGAATAAATCTTAGTCAACAGCAGGAGTCAGAGCTATCTCCTAAGCTCTTCTGATCCTTAGGTTTGCTCTTCCAGAAGAAGAGCACAGTAAGAACACGACAGACATTTTGCTTTTGAGCACACTGCTCTAGAGCTTACCCGAGTGAGCATGAGTTACTCAGGTCCCTGAACAGGCCTCTCCGACAGGTTTGCAGGACCACCAGCCAGTGATCTCTGTAAAGCTAAACAGAAAAACAAACAAACAAACAAACAAACAAACAAAAAACCCCAACAAACAAAACAAAACATGAGAGACAAGGTTAAATAATACCTATCTCTTTTTGAGTTGGATCATAACCCGGAATTAACTGTCCTTAGGTGGAAGCTTTTCGTTGTGATAAGCATACCCACAAAATCCAGATTTATGTAAGAGTAGATGTGATTAGAACCACAGGATATAATTGTTTTAAACCATGAGAAGTCTGATCTGTTAAGAGAGCTAGAATAAATTTAAAAAGCTTCACAATGAACCTCCACACTAGGTCACTGTAGGATAAACCTATCTTTCCACTCCTTCTTCCAATCTGAGCATTTCCAAGTGATTTACAGAGCACCACAGACACTACTCAGCCTGTTCTAGGGAACCGTCCACTCTCCTGTCGCTTCTAGAGCTTAGCTCTAGCCTGTAAACAGAGTCCTAGCTCTTCCACAACACTGCCTACAAGATCTCGGCTCACTGCATTTTCCTTCTTCATTCCACTTGGGAGTGCCAGATGTTCCCTCCTCTGAGCATTGCTCAGTTCCTCTCAGAGGAGGAGACATCTGCCTCTCCCGCAGTAATTCAGGGGCTAACAGGCAATCTGTGCCGCCTGCCTGGCTGTGCCCTACTGCACTCCCAGCTACGGAGTACACCGAGCAGTACTGCTGCAGTGAACTCAGCAAACTCAGCACACACTGAACGCCCATGACAAGCAGGCAGAACCTGGGATGGTGGTTTACATAAGCAGTAACTGAAGGATTTTTTTTTTTTTTTTGAAACAATCCTTTGTATTTACACAGGCTATAGAAAATCCCAGTTTTCTTCAGCATTGGGTTTTTGTCTGTCTGTCTGATTTTAAGCTGGAGATATATTATTTGCTTAAAAGCCAAAGGGACACCTTCAACCACTCTAAACCTGCCCACACTTAGCACTTTCTTAGGCAGGCTACTTCTGCTGTCACTGTGACTAGTCCCATCTTACTGTCCTCTTACTCTTCTGCTCAGCAGTGCTCAACTTCATATGCATGCACATGCAGATGCATCCTTCTAAGAAAACAAAATGCAGTCAAGCCTCTACTCAACTTCAGACCTACTTCAACCAGCAGTGCAGCCATGCAATGCACTAGGAACTACCTGTAAGTATCCTCAGGAAAATGCAATTAAATTTAAGTAAAATCCAGAGACGGTAACAAAGTTAACAGCAGGTCCAATATGAGGGTTGAGAAAAGAACTGACTGCCTTCTTTCTTTTCTGTTTACCTTTTTTTCTTTTTACTTTTTGCTCTATGTTTAAATACTGAAGAACGCTAGCAGGAAGAAATGGTTGTGTTGTTATTCTGGTGTTTCTCCAGCTGAACTTCTGCAGAGGCAGGCTGTGATAACAGAATGCATTTAGAAATGATGGCCAGATGGTGGCACAGTAAATACCCTTCTTTTGAAGGGCTGTACACCCATGTTAGAAATATGCCTTGTTCAGTATGCGTATTAGAGAGCATTAGGCACATACACTCCTCACACAGAACAACGGCCTCTCAATATGTATGGCAGCAGACTATTTACTGCCAAATCCAGAAGGAGTTTATGATTCTAACACTGTCCCCATTAATGAGAAAAATGTCACCGTACAAAAGCTTTTTTTTTCTTGTTGTTCCTTCTTATCAAACCCTTCAAACAGCTGATAAATAGCTTTTATAGATTGGAGAATCAGACAGAATTCTGGATCTATTATTTTACTAAAACCCCAGGGGTCAACTTATCACCTGAAAACCATTTTACATGGACAATTTGACTTTCATGTGGAGTGTCAGAACATACCCTAGATGTGAATGTAAAATAAATTATATAGAATACTGCCTTATTTGTGCTGAAATTTATTGGTCCCACACTACAGTAGTTTTGAAAATCGTATCCCTTAAGCTGCAGTGCAGAGGTATTATTAACTGCTTGAACTGAAAGAGCATTTCAGATTGGCTGCTATAAACTCTACAGACAGAGACTAATTTCTATTAAATCACATGCTTATCTGAAGCCATTTTCCACCATTCCAAGCAAACAACTTCACCTTCTTTCAGAACATACTGTCTGTTTTATCACCACCATCTGCTGTATACGCTCTAATTTCTGTGACTGCTCCAGAAACTATGCCTTCACCTAAGCTTCTGCTGATACAGCTGTCCCAACAGTCACACCCAAGGACGGGAGAGATACACTTGTACTTATCTTCCTACTACAGGTAATTCTCCTCACTTAAGCAAACCTCCAGCCTCTGAGATGCATCTCTGTGATATATCACAAGTCAAGCAGATCTTTTCCACTACTATTAATCACTTTCTGTGTCAGTTCTACTGCCATCCTTTGCTTTGGCAAATGCTGCTTCTACACCTATGAGTACAAACTGTAGAAACCACCCAGCTCATCTCAAGAGCCTAAATTCAGGAGATACTGAAAATGTTATGAACAATCCAGCTGCCGAGTGACTGTTCTCAAAGTAGAAATTTCCAGCTTGGCAGAAAAAGCTCCTCCAGGCATAACTTGTAAGACACAAGAATGGTGCCATGGGATGAAATAATTTCATTTCTACAAACAGTAATGTAACATATTGTGACTACAAAAGCTAAAATACAGCAAAAAACCTTTGGAGATCCTAGCAAAAAATTCTATAGACACATTTCTGGTCAGATGAACTAATAACACTTACAAAGCAAAAGAAATTGTTTAGAAAGAAGTTTTCATCTGAATATCTAAGTTTTCAGACAGCACTAATTTAAATTCTTTACCGTACTGCATCAGACCTCATCGAGAGGCATTCAGAACGTGGCAGTTCATTGTGGCTGGTCAGCCTGTCTGAGCAGACAACCTCCAGCTTCTGCCAATGGCACTCAACCCAGTGAGGCCTTTGCCAAGGAGCAGTCTGAAAAACAAGGTTTGGAAGCCTTTGGGAGACATTTTCTTCTCTTCCAAGCTCTTTACTGCCTGACTCTCCGACATTCTTTCATCTTAAGATCTATCTGAGAAACATGAGGAGCCTGTCAATAAATGAGCAGTCCATTGCCAAGTCATATCATAGTCCCAGGCGTTCTGGGATGGAAGGGGCCAGTCGGTGAGCACAGCCCTGCATTTGCTTTCTCTCACATTACCTGGCTGCTTAAGGGAATTCCTTGAGGATCTCCAGGAGCTCTGCTGGCTTGCTGGGGAGTGGAAGAAGTCCACTTGCAGAGCTTGGCTTTGCTTGTTGTTTAAGCTTTGTGTGAGTACTGGTGCTGAAGCCATGCTCAGTAGCTGAACATTTATGTTCAGTAACTAGATCTGAGCATGTTGAAGGTAGTTCATTATTAAAATAATCTAAAGCTATACTTCTACCAAAAGAAATGTATTTTAGAGAATTTTGCAGTGAGCTGGAAGAACGCATAGGATGGCATATGTTGCTTTAGTTTTGAAACACTTGATGTTCTGGCTGAGCACTCCAGTTGATCAGTGGTGTCCTACATTGGACAGCAATTTCAGAAGCATGAACTTTTCTTCAGTAAAAAAGGCAACCTGAGGGAACTATTTGGGACAGTAAAATTAATACTCCATTTTTGTCTTTAATATATCCTACCATTTATAGAAGTGACCTGGGCAAGTCAGCAGGACTCTTTCTGTCTTATCTAAACAGTACCATATCCCTTGCATAGCAGTCAGCAGTACTGAAGAAGAAAATTAGAAATCAAAGTTACCCATTTGTACTGATAAAATATTCTGAGCATCTCTGAGTGCTTAAGCAGACAAAATAAATATTTGGGAACCTAATTCTAAAGCTGATGGGTTAATTAGCTGCAAAGCAGAAATTCACAATTTCATAGTGGATACAGCTGACAGTGCCTAAGTCTAGCTGCAAGTGTGATCAGATATCAACATGCAGCAAAGTTCCACAAGCTGACCTTAATATGTGCGACTATCAGGTTTCCACTGTAGAAGTATACATATTTCAATATCTTTTCTGAGCTGAAATCATGTCATTTATATGCAAATCAGACTATATTCTACAGCTGTTTCTTCTCTGCTGAAGCCATGGGAATTATTTGCACTTAATAAAGCCTCATAAATAGGTTTTGCCTCCAAATGGGGGGGGAGCAGCAAATATATCATAGCCATTTACAGTTACAAGCATCTTTTTATTTTGGAAGTTATATGCATCCTTTAATGGGAAGTTTCACAGTTATGAAAGAAACACTGTTACATTTATACAAACAAAATACCCTTCCAGCCTCCAAAACAGAATTTTACGTTTTTTCTTATGCTCAGCCATCTAAAATACAAAAATGGCTACGTAGCATGAACCAAAAGGTAAGTCTGTGTAATCATTAAATGTACTTTTCATGTACATTTCATGTACTGTAAGTGTAAGATGGGGAAACAGAATCCCGACAGAACCAACAAATGTACACCTTGCTAGTATACCTGGGCACTAGTTCAAATGAAAGCACATACACCCACTTTATGCAAAATACATCCACCTCAGGTACTGCATTTCTACAAAATGTGGTACATTATCACACACCACTGCTCAGATGCCATGCAAGCGCTGGCACATGGAAACAATCAGTTTAAAATCTGCAGGAGGACAGACCCAGTAACAATCAGAGCACATCCCACAGGACCAAAATGAAAGTGGCTTTCACTGTGGCAGTTAGCATACTGGAGTGAATTGGAAAGCAGCTCTCCCTAACCGATACCAACAGCCTACATCAAGACTTCACATTAAGAACAGGACATGCAGAGCAGGACTGCAGGTTAACAGTAACACAGCTTCTCCAGCCAGTTCACAACCACAGCAAAGCAGAACAGTCATCAAAGAACTCATAGAGCAGAGGAGACAAATACCCCTGCCTCCTCCTATTACTCACGAGGTGCAGGCCAAGCCTACTTCGTCTGAAAGAACCTGCCAAGAGCACACAGAGACCAGGAGTTGTCACTGTCAGAAAGGAGGGGGCTTAGAGGGATACAATTTTATCTTCTTAGAGGTTTGAGGAATAAATATAGGCAGCATGGTTAAAAAGGAGACCTGTTTCTCAGCTGTGCAGCGGTGGCCAATAAAGCCAATGACTCTTTTAGCCCAAGCTGAATTTCATCACTGCAAACTGTCAACACAAAGTACCTACCTCAGTACATCCTCACATAAATCTTCAGTGAGATTTCAGTGCTCTACCAAAAAGTGAATTTCACTCTTATTGAGTAGTACTTCTTTATTTCCTTGTTAAACAATAAACAAAAAAAAAAAAACAAAAAAAAAAAAAAAGGGAGAGCATCTGCAAAACTCATTTCATGGATATCTTTTAAAGATTCCACCAATAGAATGACTGACCTACTACTCTTACTTCTACATATAAAGCAGAAGGGGACAAGAGGTAAAGCACGATACCTTTTCATTTAGATGAGAGACCACTAATTCTGGCATAATAATGTCTTAGGGGTATCATTTGTACTGTACAAAATGAATGACTTTAATTATTTCCAGATGTGTATTGGTTCAGCAATTTCTGTTCCATCTTTATTACTGTTAATTGTCTTTAAGAGCACCAGCTTTTATATCTCATTTGATTATTCGGGAAGCTATATCTAAGTAAAAATAAATCCAAAAAAGTTAGATTGCTACTCACCACAGCTGCCATTGTTATTTTAACAATTAGTGCACTGTTTAACTCATTAAAGTGCTCAAACATACGAGTGAAGTCTGTATAATTTAAATGAACGAGACAAGCTGCATACAATTGTCACTGTATGTTTATAGTAATCCACATGCTCTAAACGTACCTTATACACAGACGTGTCTGGCAGCATGCTTAAACACCAGAGATATTTTTCTGCTAGCAATTTTTTATCATGATTTTTGAGTACATATTGCATTTTCTTAAGGCACAGACACAGCTGACCTTACTTTATATTTTGAAACCAATATATCTGATAGGACAAGGAAGCATATAAGGAAGATGAAGTTAAATTAAAAGCAGGTATGAGCATGTATTTTATTACAGAGAATCAGACAAGCAAGACAGTAAAATCTGACTTCTTGTCACACTGAATTTTCTTTCATGGGTCCATTATGGGAAACAGTATTTTTATAATATACATTTTATAGAATCATCCGCAGACTAAATCCAGTGACATTCTGAAAGAATTACTTATCAAATTCAACTGATTTAACTCAAGTCACTTATTTAATATTACAACTCTATGAAGAATTAAAAATATCCCTTTGTATTTATACAATATTTCTGTTTATTTAAGTCAGTTTTTTATCTACGGGTAGCAGTTGAATGAAACTGTCTTATGCTGAATTTATTTAGTATATTTTTCATCAGAGTAACACCTGAAAGGAAGTCGCATGCAGCAAAATTAGCAGAGCTCCACCATTTTTGCTGTACAGAAATAAGACTGCTCAACATAGAAAAACAAGATCCTTATGGGGGTAAAAGAACCCAGGCATCTCATTTACACAAGATCAGTAATATTAATTTAATTTACTATGAATTTACAGCACAGCAGCTTTTCCACACTAACTGCATGTGGTCACTTTCATCATAACATAATTTGATAAGTTCCACTAGAGAGCAATTCAGCCCACTTACGATCTGAACCATCTTCTGACACTGTCTGCCTCTTTCTAGGGAGTACAGGCAAACAGGGTTTATAACCTTTAGATTATTCAGTTAAATGACTAAAATTAGAGAGCTCTTAATAGCAACGTCTATGCTACTTTTGGGGCATGACTTGGATTTTGTTCCCCTCGTTACTCAGATGTACCATCTGTGAAGAAACACCAGAATTCCTGCTATGGAAATCAGGAATGGCTTGGAAGAGGTCAACTCTGCATTTTTACATGTCATAACACACGACTAAGATTTGCTTAACTGTGACTGCTGTCAAAACATAGCAGTAGTACAGTAACTGCGAGTTACCTTCACTTCCAAGTTTTAATTAAAAAATAAAATAACAACAACTACAAAAGCTCAAATAAACAATCTAACCTTGAGTAGATTTTTGTAATCCTGCAGTCAAGTTTGGTCTTTTTGCCCATATTAGTTTTGAAGCACTGTGTATCTGAATTTAATTATTGTCAAGGAGACACACTATGGTTATCAGTTTTGATCTTCCAACTGTTATGATTTGAAAAATGGAACAATAAGAAAACAAATGTTACCACATGAAAAAATCATTCCTTCCCTTGAGACAGTAAACACTTACACATCTTTAAATGCTACCAAACTGGTTTTCTGAAAATGATTTATACTTTAAAGAGTCATCGAGCTAATATGAATAACGAAGCAAAACATCAAATAAACTACTTATCTTTGAAATACTATTTTTGCATCAGAGTTCAACATTATTGTAAAGACACTGCAGTATTGATTGTATCTTCTGAAGTGCTGCCAGTAACAATACCACATTTTTGCAATTTTCCAAGTATGATATATAGGATGCTGGTTTCCTATGAAAAATAGTCAGGGAGCGATTGTAGAAACCATCTGCAAAGTACTTCAAATAGTCTTGGAAGTACTGAAATGCATTTACTATCATGTGTTCTGACTGCGGATGAAATTAGAAACTAAAGCTGTTTAAAATTAACAGAAGCAAAAAACGTGAATACAGCATCAGAAAATTAATCAGTTTGAACCTCCCAGAAATGAAAAAATAGCTACTGAACTCCTGCACTGAGAAAAACCTTAATGGAAAAATAAAATACCTACAAAGATAACTTTGTCTGAAGTAACACTCTGAACATAAACCTATCACCTAAGCTAGAAATAAGTGACTAACACTTAGATTACGCTAAAAATGAAGCATAAGTGGCAAAAGTCAGTTACATTCTAGACATTACACATATTACCATACTGTTACAGAGAATAATACAAATATACTCTCAGTGTAGTCAAAGACCATCTCCAAGCTGAAAAGATACTTCTTTAGTACAGAAAAACAAACACTCTACTACACTACACTCTGACCTAAGCACGACCAACTTTCGCTACAGTCAGTGACACATGGTTCAGAACCTTTAGGGGGAGTTTCACGAAGACCAGCAGTAAATAGTTCAGTGTGTGCCATCAGAACCACACTTGGATCACAAGTGAGATCTGAGCTACTGCTATATGAATAAGGTTTTGGAAAGTCACATGTTGCTTTCATCCCAAGATTACATAAATTATTTTTAATCACAATAAATTACTTTCTTTCCAATCCTCCACAAATTCCTAATAAATGGACACTCAGAGGTAATACTAGATATTAAGTAATTGATGGCTTTAGCCCAGATCCATCACAAATATTTGTGGTACTTGACTTAGAAGGAGATAAGAACACTAAGTCTGCTGTCTTCTGTCAGCAGAAAGGAAACACAAAAACAAACAAGGAATAAGAGAGAAAACTCAAAAATGAAAAGATCTTATTACTGCCACTCAGTTCCTTTCATGGCTTGAAGAACTAAATGCCAGAATTTATGCAGGGAGCCAGCAATCAGACTGTCTAGGGCCACGTAACTGCTCTGAACTCAACTTTGTGCAGAATTCAAAGCAAAGCACCACAGCACTCAAGTTCACGTGCAGAATTTAAAATAACTTTTTCTATTCTACCTAGAGACCATGACAAGCCATCTTCAGTGCCACTACAACTTATGATAACTGTATATGACTAAAAGGACACATGGATACATTAGGTCTTGGTTTCCAATTCCAATCTGGACACCTCTGGGATGTGTAACAGTTTCCATATGATATGCTCACATGGGTTTCTTTTGTGGAGATCAAGTTGCAGGGAAACTAGTGTTTTCCGCACCTAACTCTGGTATCAGACTGTTCTCAGACTCAGTCTAGATAAAGCCAACTTCTGAGCTGAGGGAAAGAAGGATTTGGGAGATCTGACATACAACTGAGTACTGGAGGCAATGAAATAACTGAGATGCACCAAAGTGTGTTGAAGATTGGGCCTGCTGGAAATTGCCCAGACAAAAACTTGTATTGGCTGGGTGCTGAGGCTGCTTGTACTTGGTAATTCTTTCTTATGGAGAAGGATATATATGTACATATAAGGGGTAAAGTAACATATTACTCACCAGGAAATATAGAATCACGTAGCGCAGTGAAACATGGTTGTGTTTGGTTGCACTGAAAGCAACACTGCAAGAACAAACAGCTAAGGCTCCATGTGCAATTTTGGAACTTTCACAATTTTGAGTAATTAACATTGAAATTTAATATTGTCTAAAATCAGTATGAAGAGAATGTCATATATTTTTCTACCCACTGAACTTGCAGTGTCTTTTGTTCAAACAAGAGAGCTGTAAGAAGATAGCCAAATCCAGTACTTGGTTGCCTGTTTGTATTGAGATGCATACAGGTCTGTTTTATGAGCTCAAGTGTCACAGAGAACAGCTAAATACAGCTTTAGAATACTGTTTATAGACATTAAACAACTGCTTTGTTTAGATCCTGGAAAGACACTCAGATGATGGAAGTTGCACTTTTTTTTTGACGAGTGGGTAGCAAAAGGAGTATCTCAAAAGGAGTACAGCCTAGAGTAACTTACTATTCCATTACTCTTTATTTTATTTTAAATATAATCATTTAACAGAATCAGAAAAACCCAGCATTAAAACACTTGACAAACAGAATAAAAAAGCTTTAAGAAATTTCCAAGGAAATAGTTTTTCAACTCCTTTGACACATTCCTATATTTTTCTTTTCAATCCTGAAAACAGCAAGGTCAACAAATGAAAACGTAAGCAATTTTCAAAATGAGATAATATACCCAGAATTCCATTAAATAGACATCAACTTTTTATTTTTATTATTTTTTTTTTAATATACAATATCTACTGTATGGCAGTAATCCTACTACTGGTAAATAGCTGTAAAACAGAAGAAATTCCCTTAACAGTATCTGAAGGCTTCATACTGGAAAAATAAGGTGGTTTTTTTTTTTTCCCAGCACTTACAATATACTGTGTTTTAAAATATGTCATCAAATAGTCCAAGTAAAGGCTTGACATCACTGGTGTCATCATCAGGAAGATATCTAAGGAATAGTAAGCAAAATAAGACAAAATTAGGTACAATGGAGAGAGACCTATAAAATCAGGAACACTACACAAAATATTTTCTTCCTAAGAATAGTTAACTGATAGTACTACCATGCAAATTCATCTTTTGAAAATAAATTTGTAGTAAATCAATAAATTGCCGTGAAGAACTAAGCACTTAATGCTTAGACAACAGAAGAATACAAGCAACTTCTTATTACCTAGGTTCCAATTCTTCCTGCTCCTTTGTGAAAATAAAAAAATTCTCTTTCCTAGTGAGCTTAGAAGAGTCTGGGATTATTTTTGAAATTGAAGAACACTGTATTTTTTCCAGCTCTTGTGAAAGATTTGAATGCTTGTTCTCTTGAGAAGTGAACTGAAAGGCAAATATTAAAATGTTAAAAACACTGCTGGATAGATTCTTAAAGTCCTAGTTCCTCCTGACATCAACATCACACTGAACACAGAACACATGCTCATTCAGGGTTTGGACAACTCAGATACATTCAGAAGCTCAGTATGTCCAAACCGATTCACATGTCAGATACAGTAAATAATTTACATATGAAAGACTTATTTAATTACAAGAAATCCTGTTATATAAATGTTTTTACTCACTGTATTTGTATGTTCACTCTGTGCAGATAATTCCACTTCCAATGAGCTATTAAACACAGAGAGAACTGGGTTCTGAATACTGGTATCACCTTGTAATAGGCAAGAACTGAAAATGTCAAGTTGAGAAAATAAAGTTATTTTTACAGAAGTGCAAAATGGTTTACTTTTCAGTTCAGGCTTTTCCCTCCACATTTAAATAAAAAGTAATTTCAAATTAGTCAACAATTCCTATCCTTTTAAAGTTGAAATTTTACTAAATGTTCTCAGTAAACAATCTTTTATATATTTAATTATGCATGTGAGCACAAAAATGTGAACATAAATACATGTAAAATATAGACAATTTTAAAAATGAATAAAATTGCAATAAATAATATAATGCTTACTCTTCTGAAATGTCACTTGTGGCTTCACTTGTTGAATGCTTGTGAAGGGTTTCATGCTCATCTGGAATGTGAAAACAGGTATTTTCACATTCCATTTAAGAATCAAAGTTTTAAACCAGCCAGCAAATAACCAAAAAACATTGGAAATGTTTTACGTATCATAAATAATAAATATCCACATGCCCCAGCAGGAATAGGCCCCAGGGCAGAGCTGCAGCCTGTGGAGAGGAGCTTGTAGTGGAGCAGGAGGCCTGGGGGAGCTGCCACCCACGGGGACCTGTGCCAGAGCAGCGTGTTCCTGAAGGATGGGCCCTGTGGTATGGAGCCACGTTGGAGCACTGCTAAGAGCTGCAGCCTATGGGAAACCCACACAAGATCGATTTGGGAAGGGAAGGACTCCTGTGGGAGAGATCGCCACATGGACGAGAAGCAAAAAGTGATCACTGTGAAGCAGCAGAGAAGAAGCACTAGGGATTGACTGCAGTTCCCATTCCTGAGAGAAGCAGAGAAGGCGGATGAGGGAAAGGTGTTTAGTTTGCTCCTACTTCTCACTGCTCTAGATTGATGCCAATAGGTAAATATATGTATAATATATATTTATATATATTGAAAATAAAATATATGTATTTAATAAATCTTGTGCTGAGTCTATTTTGCCCATGACAGAATTGCTGCGTGATCTCCCTTGTCCTTATCCCAGGCCGTGAGCTATTTTTCGTAATGTTTTCTCCCCCTTTTCTGCTGAGGATGGTAAGTGGAAGTACAGAGGAGCTGAGCTACCTGACATATTTATTCACCATAATCCTGTAAAATAATTTATATATAGAATTTGTCAAAATAATTTTACCTAATTCTCTACTGGAAAGGTTGCTAGCAACTACTAATACTTCATCATCAAGATCATCCCAAATGTCATCTCTCAGTTCAGTGTTCATATCCAAAGGATCTGAAAAACAAGATCAGCTTTCACCTGTATCAGTCAAGTTATGCATGAAAGATTCTTTAAGATTTATTTATGCCACTGTCTCTCAGCTTTTCTTACACACTCTGAATGATTTAAAGAGAAAGTTGTAATCCATAGACAAGCAAATTAGAAACTGCTCTGTTTTAAGACCAGTCGTTCAATCTATTGAGGGGAGGACTGTCACATGCTTTTTCATCAGCAACTACATTTTCTGGTAGTATTCAACAGAGGTGGTTTTTAGTCAGCAATATGTTCCTTTGGTGCTGCATGATTTGCCTCAAGATATTTACTAAACTATAGTAAAACCAGAATATTCAACTGTCTTTCTGTTAATTTATTCTTATAATGCATCCATATCACATACTGACTGGCTCACACAGAGCTACTGATGATATGGTATGCAACAGTCTTCCATCTGAAGACTAAGGTAAAAAATACAGCAAGTGGCTGAGTACACAGGAAAATCTGAAGTATTAATTAAAAGGAATATTTCATCCACTTAAGGCAGCATGAGCCAAAAATTATATACATCAGTTTATCTCAACACTGTTTACACATCTGAGTACTATCACAGAATCATTAGAGGTGCTTCTTACTGAACCAACAGACAATCAAAACCTGATGCATGTAAATCTGCAATCACCAAACAGAACAGCAAAGGGCATGCATTGAGGAGGACATCGTGGTTATATGCTGATAATAATGACTGACCACGTAACCTCAAATATAAAAACATTAGTGCCCTTTCCAGTGAAAGAAAAGTAGATTTTTTTCCTAGATAGTGATGCTTTACTAGTTATGGACTCAGATATTGAATAGTCAGATTTTGTTAATGACCAAACAAAAGCTTCCATTTATTAGCTTCTTCCAGTAGAAAAGGAAAAGAAGACAAGGTATAGATACACAGATAAAACACTTTTCATATTGCAGGTGTCTTCAGCAGAAATACCTTGCATGAACTATTTAGATTTATACCCTCATATATTTGAATTTAATCATCATCGTTTTAGTTAGAGGTACACGTACAGCCTTAGCTCTGCATCTGCATTTCTTACTGATACTGGAAAGAAAGACGATTAAGGCCACATTATTTCCCCGTACTGGTTGCTGTTATGACTTCAGCAAGCTTCAGTTTACACACAAGGTATGTTCAACAATAAACAACAAGTTTTATAATTTCAAACATTAGTCCTAAACTTACTACTCTTTCCATAATCTGAGGACTGGAACTGTTTCTGTGATCTTCCTAAGTTGTTAAAATTATCTACCTGGTCCACTGAAGGTGATGAAAATGACCCTTTATTTCCAGATCTATTAAAAAAACAACACTGACGTGTCAGTGGAACAGTTAAAGAAAGCTGCAATACAGAATAATTATATTCAGAAAGCAGGCACTAGTTAAAATTAAACATACTACCTAAAGACATCTAATTTTTGTTATTTATATTCATTAGTACCTTGATGATGCTGGCATCAAAGATTTGGGTGCAAAAACAAATTGCTTGAGATCCACACTTTGAGCCTCATTTAACATCTGCATCTAAAGAAAGCAGGTTAATGTAATCAATAAGACAAAGACTGAAAAGTATTTTTTTTAACAATCTGAATTATATTATTAATATCCTATCAAGCTAACATATTTTTGAAGATCACACATTATATCTTTCTGACATTAGTTATCTCTTGGGTTCTCTTAAAGTTTGAATTACATGCTTCTATTATAGTTATCCAAATAGCCTGGCAAAGTCAGACTGGGTATCACTAACTCCATCTACATTAGCTGAAAGCCAAATCATTCTTCTCTGTTATGAACAAACAAAACAAAACTGCAAGGAGGAAATAAAACTCTACAATATCTCAAATGCACAAAAGATTAGTTTGGCATCATGTTCAAAGCTACGAAGGTCATGCCAAAAGTAATGCCTCCTGTTTATTTTCACAGAAATGACAACAGAAATGAAGAACACAGTAATAGTACCTGATAGAGCAAATTCTCAGCAGATCTCCTTACTTTGATAGATACCAGTATTTGCTTTTGTTCACACTGTATTTGCCAGAACTAAGTTATAATACACCATCCAACAATGCCTCTGTACTTCCCCCACCACAATCTATCAAATGGCATGAAAATAAAAACAGAGTACATGCAGAGAACTGCATCACGGGAAGTATTCCAAACACAAGTGGAACCTGTCAAGGCTCCCAGAATTTTAGAACCTTTTATTTCTTTGCTTTTTGCATTCCACACAGACAATCTTGCAAGTCTGTATTTACTTATGAAATATATACAAATAAAAACAGAGTAAAAAAAAACATATTCAAATGTTGACTGTATTCAGATGAACCTTTAACCGCTTTACTGGGGGTACAGATGAAGTAGAGTTCCTGCTCCTTAAATCAGCCAGGTACAAACTAAACTTTGAATCTCCACTCATCTCAGACTTTGAATGTACTCCAGTTTTACCTGAGAAAGGGTATTGAAAGAACCTTCAATTAGTTTACAAGGGATAAATCATAGTTCTCTCCAAACCAATGGAAACTTTGCCTCTAAGTTTAGTATTTCTTAATAGAAGATAGCAAAAAATTTAACACACTAATATTTACATAAGAGGTCAAGCTTGACGCACCTCTTGAATCATATGCTAGATGATCTCAAAAATATTAACAGCCTTCATAATCTCAGTTATTAACAAAATGTGGCTTGTTTGTTTGCTTTTAGCATAAATGTATGCCTGACTCTTGCTTGTATCACTTCTGTTAATGCAGACATTGGTATTAACAGAACTAAGTGAATCTAAACAGAAATAATGAATTTAATGAAACTCACAGCAGTCATGGCCACACACATCTTTATTTTTACAGCGATGGTTACACTCTCTGTTACTGTATTTCTTGTAGGTATTTTCTTCTTTAGATCTGCTTCCTATAGGAATAGGATACAGAAGTGCTCACTTTTTACTTTGTATGCATTGTTGAGAGAGTTTGTCATGCAGCATAGGATGGGCTACAAATAATCTGGATCACTAGAATTTTGTTGCCTCCAACAAAACATTGAGCTGCTCTAACACTATAACCGAAAACAAACACCATGAAAAACAGAGACTACCACTATTCCCAAAATCAAACAGCAGTATTAGATAGCAAGCTCACAACATTTTTGTAACTTTCAAATTCAAAGAATTGCACATTAGCACTCAACGAGCAGAAACAGTAATACTACATCTTTGTTATAGTTGAAAGAAACAATATGGATAAAGAAAGATCTAACTCTCTACTGAACAGAAAATTAAATCGTCTGTTGACTTTGGAGTGAGCCAGGAGCTGTGATCTCACTGATTACCTGTATCCACTTTTGCTGCTGGCAGACTTCGTGCTGAGCCACAAGATGCATCAAGAGAAGACTCAGCTTTCAGTTTTTTATTTGTAATTATTTTACTTCCCACTGTCCTTGGTGTTAAGTAAAAGGCTGTATATGTTTGCTGTATATCAAGGCCAACTTTCAAAAAAAAAAAAAAAAAAAAGTATTTCAAATTGCTATGAACTACTTCTTGAACTACTGATCATTTCCACATTTTCAGAAATTAATGCCATCCCTACTATACGAGTAATACAGCTGTACTATACAGAACATTATTTCCATTAATAAAAAAAAATTCTGTACTGTTGTAGAAATAGGCTTATCTCTCACTTTTCACTGCTGACATAATTTTCACTCTAAAACTGTACTGCAGTCTAATTCATGGGACAGCAGTTTTGTACCAACAAAGAAGTAAACTGACAATGTTAATAGCACTCCTGAATTTGAATGCTAATGTTTCCAGTTTTAACTAAACCACGCTTGGCAACAGACTATGAGAGATATCAGTTATAAGAAAAAGAGTATTTTGGACTTCAATTAGGCAAATGTTGGTGATAAACAAGACAGGCTTTTCAAAAACGCAACATTTCTTTAACATCTGAAACAGATGCAGACTGAAGTAAGAAGGCACTAAGACGTGCTTGTAGTGTAACTTCACTGCTACCAATGGGACAGTTTCAGAGAAATTAACTTTGTTTTCCACTGCAGTTTTACTGTACTCAGTACAACTTGTAAATACTGAAGTATTAATAAAATTATAATGTTTCTTTATTTCATTTGATTAGAAAACACACCTTCCTGCTTGACCCAAAGGTTTAAACATAGGAATACAGATCATTCTAGAATTATTCTAATAGTCTTAAAATGTAATGGTTTCCTAGCAAAAAACCCCATATATTTTAGTTAATCTGGCACACAGAAATCTTCTTCACAGCTGAAGCAGGATGAAGAATTGATGACAGCCAGTTTGACAGGTCGCTACTGTCCTTCTCCATCTACTCCTATAGCTTCAGTTTCATGGAAACTGGCCCTGAGGGAGCTAATGTTAAAATCTTCACACCTTAAGAAACAAAATCTTTCACTGTAGAAATTTCTTGCTACTGAAGCGGAGATGGATCTGTGTCTAATACATTTATAGGCAAAATTCAAAGAACATGAGATCTCACCATTTGCAAATAGAGTTCTTCACCATGCAAATAACCAAGAAAGTTAACTGAATTTAAAGGTAACGTGAAAAAGAAAATCTTAACTTGTATTAACTGAGCAAAACTATTTCTCAAGAAAAGCTTTGTTTGAGAATGCTAATATTCTACTAAATAAATGGATTTGTAATTAGGACAGACTGGTAATATTCAACATTATAAAAAGAACAGAATTTGTTTTTCAGTTGAGTCTATTATACTTTGGTCTGATATAAAGAGTTTTAATAACTTATTTTAAATTCTTATGCAGTTATTTTTATATTACAAGTATACCAATTAACTTACCATAATCAGAACTAATTAAATTTATACTAATGTCATCTGATTTAAGAGCTCTTTTCACTTCAATTTTCTTCATCCAATTTCCAGTTTTCAGCAGCATGGAATCCCTGTAAGGCATCAGTAAAGCTTCAGGAGATATGAAGACAAGAATCTATACAAGACTGTATCGGTAATTAAGTAAAGGAATTTTTCTTCGGCTGTGGCTCTTGGACTTCCTTTGATAAGGGGCCTAAGAACAGTGTTTCAAAATATATATCTGTCTTAAGCCAGGATCCTGCATATATTAGTTTCAGCTCTGCCAGAAGTGTCAGACCTTGGCCAGCACTCCTGCATAGATCATGCAGTTAAAAAAGACTTTTGTCTCTTTTTCCATTTTCTCCAAAGCTAAGTTATGTAACTGGAGAATTTAATTTCATCTCTGACATAGGGACAGTTCTGACAGTGATATTATTAAAGAAATATTGATAACACTCTTGTGTAACAAGTTGAGAACTTAAAAATATTTTTAAGATACTTTACATTTTTTGTCTTATAAAGACAAAATGAAGACAACAGGGCATTGCTGTTGTCCAGACACTTGCACATACCCTCTGTGCTGACATGCAAACAAGCATGTTTTTTTGTCTGTTTTTGTATTGGGTCGTGGCACATTTCAGGAGACAACTGAGTAACTACATGATAAAGACTAATTTCGTAACATTTGGCATAACTAGAAAGTATTACAAAAACTGCAAGGCAATAAAGGATTAAATGGCAACAAACTTGAAAGACATGAGGAAAAAAAAGTTGATTATACATACATTATTTTCTGAATAAAAATTACTTGATTGTCAGCATCTCCTACAATCAACGTAACATAGTGAAAATCTGATGCTGTTCTCCTTGTCTGTAGCTGCTCAAAGTTCGTTAATCTAGCGGTTACTAAAATTTCAGCCAGTGTATCACTGTATTTTGGAAGCTAGGAAGAAATTATATAGATGACACAGAAGCTAAAATATGCAAAGTAAAACATACATCCCTCCATAAATTTTTACTGTTGATACAACCACGAAAGGCCAATTTGAGCAATTTGCAGTACAGTTTCTATGTGCTGTGCTTTGACACTCTTATGTGACCAGGTAGAAGCTGTGTCTTAAGTGGTGGCACCCAGGAACCTACCTTGGAACCAGCACTCTCCAGCATCTTTATCAATAACATAGACATTGGAATTGAGTGTACACTCCAACATCCCTCTATGTTTAGAATTGCTAAATCTTTCTTTTGTGAATAAATTTAGAGACATTAATCAGCTATTAAGTCAAACAACAAACAAGAACTTTTTACAAAAAGAGCATTTCACACAATATTACAGTTTTATACCTCAAAGGCATCTTCATTTGTACTGACTTCACAGAATGTGAAGAAAATTTACATTAGCAAAACTTGTTCAGTAAGTTTTATTACACAGTTGTTTTTCTGTCTCTAAGGTGGGGTGTTTCTAAAAAGTATTTAAATATTTACATTATATTTAATTTAAAATATTTACATATAAAGCTAGAAAGTGAATATATTGGTTTGTAACCCTAATACAAAATGCCATTAACAGCGGCAGAGAGAAGGAGCAAAGTTAATGTACTATAGGGAATGTTTATTCAAAATCTGTCCTTCAGCATTTAAGAGTTGAAATGCACTACTGCACCTGCTAAAGTGAAAGGAGGTCATAATACTGTGCAGTGTTCTATCAGTGAGGGCTCCAAATTTCCTAACAGTAATATTTGCACTTTCATTTATTAATATCAGCAAAAATCAATAAAATAAACAGAAAAGCCTTACCTGTTCAACGTTAAGCTCATATTTTGGAAGGTGCAAAACAGATTCTTTAATCTGGTTTCCAAAAGGAGGATGTCTGTTTAAAATCTGCAAAAATTTAGTTTCATTTCTGATACATTCAACTGATCAATGATGCTGGCACAAAAGCAAATTCAAGGTCATAGTCACCAGAGTAATTACGCTAGAAATGAAAGCTCTTAGCACTCCTAGTTCCCTACTGTCAGGGATTCCCAGAATAGCAACACAGCCAAAAGAAAAGAAAATTCTAACACAGTGCTCTCTTCTGTTCAGTAACAGCCAATGAACTAGCTTATGACGTTGAAGAACTAGGCAGGTTTTATCAGTTGACACCCTATCTTGAGTGAAAACAAAACCGAAATGAAAGGAAAACTTGAAAAAAGGGCAGAAAAGAAAAACTCAAAAACATAACTGAAAAACCCAAATAAGATAAATTTCATTTAGAATTCCAGAACACAGGAAAAGCAGTCAAGAGCATAAGAACTTTTCTAGTGTAAAATCTAACTCACTTAGAATTAGGAGTGTTTTAAAGATGATTCAAGTAACATTTTATTCTATGACTGCCTTTAACTAAAACTATCAATAATGGAAATTCAGTATTTTCATTATTATCATAAATTAAGAGTAACGGTAAAAAAACACAGAAGGAATTATGTATTTACAAACATTACTAAAAGGGGAATGAATGTTACCTTTTGTTTCAAATCACGTTAATAATGAAATTCTATGTATTTAAGCAGCTACTTTCCACAACTAGCAAAATCTATGAAGTGAGTCATATTAAATTTCATAAACTGAAACATCACGCACATTTTCAAGAGAAAAACCAGAACAGTAACTGCACTTTCTTAATTCACTTGTATAAACAAAGAAATCACTTTGAACACTCAATTTTGGTGGCACTCATATAGTAGATATATATTATTTTCTTAATGTTTATCTGCATACAAAAGAATAAATTACCAATTCAAGTTCCCTTGCATTTGTGTCTTCTATTTTTTTAAACGATGTCAGCCCAGCATTCACCATGGCATTTGACAATGACACACCTGTGAAAAATTTTTAAAGTTTTCTGTTGTTAAATGACAATTAGTGATCTCAAATTATTTTAACTGTATGATAGCAAGTAAAAACAAAGCAGAAATAATATGCTTGCTCAAGATTTATGTTAAAGTGTAAAGAATCTCAAATGCATTTAAGCAAACTAATAATAAAAACAACTGCAGGAAAAATATTTATGATAATCTTCTAGGAATTATTGCAAGGTTAGCAAAATATTTTCTCATTTATGTTGCACGATAAGAGGACTGGCAGAGAATTCTACATGCAATCTTATTCCTCTTCACGATCTCCATTCTTTTAAACTTTTAGTAAGATTTAGTCAACGCTCTACATATGAAAAGGCATTTCCTCAGCTAGAACCACAGCCTACTACAGGGACTGAAATAGTTTTAGATAAAAGATGCCAATTAAATGGCTTTCATGCATATGAGTAGCAGGATATACACAGACAGTTTTTTACAAAGAAACTTGTCACCTACTGAGAGTTATGCAATTATACAAATGTGGAATATGTTCTAAATATGGAGAAGAACATTAAAAAAAAAAACATCTGAAAGAATGAATGATATCAACAAATGGACTACTTTATCCAAGAAGACAACAACATACTTGTAATAACTTTGGAACTTACCTGTAGACAAATGGGTAATGGGGAGACATTTAATTATGTAAACAGTCACTACAGAAATTATGAGTTTTAAGTCTCTTTCACTCTACAGCTTACACCATTTCTGACAGGTACATACCAATTTTTTCCAATTGTTTAGACACGTGAAGTGAATTTTCCCAAAGTTTGCACCTGAAACATTTAGCTAAAATCAAAGAGTTTAATAAAGCAGAAAAGTTGTCTTTACTTGATGCCAGAAAGTCAGATAACCCTGTAAAAATAAAGCTTACTTGTATTAATCAATACATACACATTTTTAGTTATCATATTTATGGAAAAAGATTAAATTTTACCGTACATCTAGTAACTCTTACACCATTTCTAAATATTTTGCCAGTATCTTGTGTCAAAGTAAAGTCCTGAACAGGAATGCATCCTAGGTGAGCCTGAATAAGACTGGAAAAGAAATATTTATGTCTTGGTACATAAGCTCTACTCTAAGCTACACATAACAACACAGAAGTTTCTACTTGAAAAACAGAAGAAAATTCAGAACAGTAAAATACAAGCTCTGGTCCATTCTGAAGTGACACACCATAGCATGAATTTCAACAGACATAAAAGAAATTTTTTTCATTAAAAAGTAATCATATAATGTAAATCTTACCAGTTCACTTTCATTTCTCTTGTTTTAATCCTCCCCTCCATTGGAAACCTACACATGAAAATACACTTATTATTCACTGTTCATAGCTTTTGTTGCTAAAAGCACACTTCCCTTTTTCAACGGATATATATATTTTTAATACCTGATAGTGACTTTATCCTTGTCTTTATTCAAAGCATTCAGTATTTTCTTCTCATTTGTTCTTAATTTGACATCTAGAAATTCTGAGCAGTTGGAGACCATTGTAACCTGTAACAGTTAAAACTTTTTTCTTATTTTTCTTTCTATAAAGATTATCCTGTGACAGAAGGGGACTTTTCTTACAGTTTTCAGATGAATAATCCACTTGAGCTTATCCAAAACCAAACACATTATTGCTAAAGTTTATGACATGCAAGGTAAGTATAAATAGTTTTTGCTATTTCTTATTTATTTCACTTTACTTTTTTCATCCCTTAATAACAAAAAGAGCTGTAAGGGAGCAGGCATTCCATTTATTCATGACCAATCTGTTCTACCACAAGAACTGTCTGAAAACAAAATATATTTTGTAACTCAATTGTTGCGATAATAACTTGCTAACAGAAAGCGGAAAATGACTTAAAACAGAAAGACAATAACATTTCGTAAACAATAAAAGCTGCTCTTAATGCAGCTAGGATTTGCAATAAAATAGAGCTAACTAAACTAACTGTATTTTTTACATAAGCAGAACCGCTTTGGCCATTTCAGATCTTCCTAAGAAAGGATAGAGATGGGAGAAAGAAGTGGAAGTTAAAAGATCTCCCAACTAAAAAGACTCAAAAATGCTCCACAGGTATTCTCTAATATGTTACACATTGTGTTAACAAAGCCTAAACTCTTCAGCAGACACAAAAAAACCTGAATCTTATTTTTTTATTCTGTTTAAAATCAACTGGACATCTGTAAATTTTCATTAAGATTAAAATTACCAATTCCTTTAAAGTTTCGGTTCCCTTAATTCTGAAAAACTGCTTTACTGTATCAAATGCAATATAATACCACGCCATTAATCTTCCAGTCTCTGTAAAAGAAGAACATGCCTTCAAAAATATATAGGCCAAGTATTTTTTTTCATTGTATATGTATTTTTAAGTCACAAAAGTGAATTATTTTCTTATTAGAAAGCTGTATGACATTTAACACTGCTGTCTTAATATGCTGACAGATATTAATGACCCTGTCACAGAGAGGCAGAAAAATATGCACCATTTAGTTTTCTCCAGTGAAGATGAAATTCATGCCAATAATTCAGACTGTGAACTGCAGTTGCTGAGAAGCCAACCACCCCTACAAGAGGACTGTAGAGTACAAGTGGTACTGAGAAAACCTCTCCTTCACAGCACTTCATTATATCCTATTATCCAGTGATAACATTCTATAATTTTCTCCTATCTACAACAAAATTTTCAGCAACATCAGAAGAGAAATTTGTTCAGGGCTTAAGAGAACAAACTTCCACAACTTGTTGGAGAAACAAATCACATAATTCTAGGCACAGAATTTTTCAGATTCTACTCTCTATTACATTTGTGAACTCATATTAACAGTTCTCAGGAATAGCTGTAAACTTTTGTAGTTCATTAGCTCAACATCACTCTAGAAATTTAATGTTTTTTAGATAAGCATTACCTGTTGGCTTGAAATTGTTTTCTTCATCCATCCTGATCAAATCAAAAGATGATAAATCATTCAAGTTCTTCAAACACAGTTCTGTCCACAATTTGAAAATATACATATTTTTAGCATGCTGAAATAACTTACCTATGTACAAGCCAAGAACAACACCATCCAATTACAATGGACATATTCAAAGTAATTCCACTGAGTTCAAATAAAGTTATTTCTCAAGACAGTGACAAATTCTTGCCTGAGGAAAGCTCACTCGAAGATATTTGACATTAACATTGCAAATGTAGCAAAGTAAAAGAGACTGGATACATGACACACAGGCTGCCATTTTGAATACCTAATGATAAGCCTGAGAATTTATGGTATGTACACAGATGATTTCCCCTAAAGTTTGAACAATTACATAGTTGAAATTTCAAATATCCACATGTGTTTAAGAATCCTTTGTGAAAAAAAGAAATCATACTGTATCAGCTGAATTTGTATTTACTTCACTAAATCTGTTTATTTGCTTGTATTGGATACTGGCATGAGGCTGATCAAAGTGTTTTGTTTGCTGTTCTCTCTTTCAAAATTAAGGGAATGTTAACACAGCGTTCAAAATTTAAAAATAAGTTGTGAAACCATTCAAAGTGATAACTCTAAGAGCAACCAGAAGTATTTCACTTTGCACATGCAATGTATGAAAACAGAAGTAACTACAAAAATTATTACAGCATATTTCATGTGTGCAGGGAGAAGAAGCTACAGATTCTGGAATAGGGGAAGAGAATTTGTTGAAAGGGGTTTTTGAAAGTATATATGCAGAAAATAATAAAAACAAATAAGAAATATAAGTTAAAGGAAAATTACAATGAATGACAAGTAATCAAAATTAGAGACCTCAACACAGTCTTATTTCTGAGAACATACATTGGAAGACTAGGTACTTTTCTACCAATCAAAACATAATGACCATATTGCGAAGTGTTAATAATTTACTACGTTGTGCTGTTATATTACTTAAATATATTTGTTCTCTGACTGGATCTACTGAAGAAATGACATAATATGACCTAAAACATAACATGTTACTGACAGAGCTAATAAGCTGCTTACCTTGTAATTTTGCTTCAATTCCAATTTTATCCAATCCAGATGAAAAACCTTCATGAAACAACATTTTTTTTTTTTTTTTACAAAATTAAATATGATTATATATTTCCTCCTTAATATTATAACCAATCAAAGTCAACTTCCTAATTTTTTGGGGCCAGATGTCCAAAATGAAAAATTTCTAAATGTTTTTATTATTCTAGGAACGAATCAAGTGTCTTAAACAGAGTAAGTATCCAAGTTTCATGAAGAGTTGGTTAGAACAGATACAGAAAGCTAAATGCTCTACATGCTCCCCTATGATACACAGAGTCCTAACAGCTGCAGGAACATCTGTAAGCATTAGCAGAGTGCCAAATTCACATACGGAATCCTCCTATTGTAGAATACAGGAAACTACCTAAACTGCGATACTTGTTCAAGCAGTACGTATATTATGGTCTATTCCATTACATCCTTAGTTTTTGTTAAACTGTTTCCAGAAAATGAATAACCTCTTTATAACCAGATGTAGTACAAGTGCCAATAGCAAGGATATGGTCATGGCTGGCAGTTAAGATGCTGTTCTGGACAAGACAAACTGAAGACACTAGAATATTAAAATTTTCTTTAAGCAAAATTATGAAATGCTAGCAACAGATTACATATTCAGTGCTGAAAAGCACATTATGACTAGATACTATATGCATACATGGCTGAGTGTATTAGGATAAAAAAAAAATCCCAGACCACTATGAAGCTGTAAGTGGCTTCTTCCTGGTTTTTAATGTTTCATCACAGTGAAATTCCTAGTATTTATATTATTGGAAAAAAAAAAAAAAATTACTTTTCCAAAAAGCGTTTTGAGTCACATTACACAACTTGTTCTCAACCCCTCATGAAACAACGGTCCGTAAGGAAACAAAAGGAACAAATTGTACTGATTTAACACAGCCCAGTGTTAAAACCGAGAAAAACTGCAAACAAACCATAATGAGTTGGATTTTTTAAAGCTCTAATGTACAAGAACGTTGATCGTATCCATTCCAAAGCTACAGTGACATCTGTGACAGTATGTAATGCTATTTCTGCGTTTAAATGCTCGACAAGGTGTCGGTGCAAGCTGTCAAAACCAAAGAAACAAAAAACCCTCTGTAAGTATATTTATCAATTAGTTATACCAAAAAAAATTGACAGTCTTATTTTTGCTTACTGTCAACTATTCACTTTAATCAGTGAAATTAATAGGAAATAGTTAAAAAAAAGTAAACAATCAATAATGCAATTCACTATGGCTTAACATCCAATGAACATAATAATAATCTTGGCAACTATGAACTTTCATAATTATTTAGGAAAAAAAGCTTCATACATCTCAAAGTTATATCACAGTATTGATATTTTGAACATATTTGGAAAATTAAATCTTAAAAAAAGCCCCAAACATCTGTGACTAAAATTCTGTGTTTTAGAGTTAGGGTTTGGATCTTAACTTTCTTATGCATGTCTCCCCCCTGGTATTCCCTACATCTCATTTGACTCTGTAGTCTGCTGTTTTCTAGGCTCTACTGTCTACTAATTCAGATACACGATCTGTCTTTGCAACACATTATTTCAGTTTCTTATGTTTTCCACCAGGAATCTATGTCTAATTTTTTTTTTAAGATGACCTAAATATGTTTTTACCTACTAAAACAGAGGCTGTTACCTCTGACTAGGTTGGATCAGTTTTCTCTCCTCTGGGTTCTTAAATTTCTTCTAAGCAGAGGAAAAATTCCAGAAAAAATACATTCTGTAGAAAATGCCAATTTAATCTTATGAAAAATTAATTACCTGCTCTCTATTATATCTGCACCATTTAACATCTGTATATATTTCTCCCTTGTACTCAAACGAGTGAGAATTACTGCCGTAGCTGTTGTGTCAAACTGCAAAAATAAATACATAAACAAACAAACCCAGTAACAACCCCATCCTCTTATCTCGTGGAAGTAAAATGCATTAAGATATCGTGAAGGTAGTGCTTTCAAACTGCTTCTCTTTAGACTTCTTCTAACTTAATGTTTGCTCATTCTGAAGTCATGAGAAGAAATTGCACTGTATGCCATTAAATGTTCCAGATTTCTTTATCGTGCAACTTATAAATTGCATGCTAGCTTCTTACTTGCTCTCCAGTCTTTATTCCACACACAGTCCAATTTCAATCTTTGGATCTTTTACTACAGCAAGGTAAAACAATGATTTTTAACAGATAATACAAAATCAAACATTTATATCTCATGAACCACTAATAAAAAAATTAAAAAAAAAAACAAATGCTGCAATGAAAGTTTTGTAATTGTCATTTCTTTGCCATATATACTTTCTACTTATCTGCCTTTAGACAGAACTGCTGTAATACAGCATTAACTTACCTGAGGCCTTCCTGCTCTCCCAATCATTTGCAGAATATCAGTTTCACTGTACTCTTCAAACACTCCCCCAACATAGTGCATTGTAGATTTTATAACCACCAGATGTGCAGGTAGATTGACTCCCATAGCTAAGGTGCTAGTAGTAACTAGATCAGATCAAAGAACATCAACATCAGGATGAACACCTCTGAAATGTTACGCAGACATTAAACAAGCAGCAAATAAGTGCCTAATTTTCATCACTAAGAGCTCTTATTTTCTAGTGGAGCCTGTGAGAATCAGGACCATTATGCACTAGAAAGAATTAGATCTAGGATACTGACACATATTTGCATAAGAATTTTGTGTATCTGATTCTCAAGTGTTATCAAGCACTCTTTACCAGAATACATATGTTTAAAAGTAGATGTTTAAATATTAATTAACAGAATATACATTCTGGATTATCTGCAAATGTTGAGGAACATTTTCAAATAATCCAGAATGTAATGTTTCTTCAGTAAAACACAAATGTTGAAGAAATATCACCTGTAGTTCTTCACAATCAGTATCTTTAAGAATTTATTTCAAGTCATCCATCACCAGTACTATTTACATTCACGGTAGCAAAAAAGTAGTCACCAATATTATCATGATATTTTACCAGTACACACTTCCATGGAAGACAGCAGATGCTTACATGCAAATTATCTCCCCCCAGAATTTATTTTCTCTAATGAATAACAAGATTGCAGAAATTCAGCATGGAAAGTCAGCTATGCAGGCCAGCTGACTCCACCACTAGGAAACCAAAGTATTATTTTTCAAATGAACTAATGGCATAACCACTCCATCTAGTGAGAATAACACTGGTTTTCATACTGTCTTTGTATGCGTACTGAAAGTTTGCTGAAGCAAAACAAACCATATAAAAAGTGGCAAAGAAAGTTACCAGCACAATTGGATCTGCAGTCCACGTATGCATACACCCCCAGTGTGAATAAATCTATACTTCTCCATTTTAAAACCAAAGATTTCTTCCACTTTGCAGCTACAGAAGAGTGCCAAAGCCCTATTCTCATTCATGCTCCCAGACATATTAAGCAACTTTGCATTCTTTTAATGGCAGTCCATGTGTACATTCACACTATCTTCAAGCACAGGATCTCCAGTTCTTAATGCAAGGAGCAATTTTTGAACTACTGTCTCCTGAGATTTCAGGAATAGCACAGCAGTTGGCAAAGACACACACAAAGTCCCAGGAAACCTGAGTAGATTGCAGGGATGCAGAAATACTTCTTAATATGTTAGGAACTGCAGCTCCATTAAGGTTTTCTAGATCATAGCAAGGAGATCTACCTTAACACCTAACAGTGAATCAAGACCATTGTACAGAATTGAAAACAAAGCTTTCACTGTTGTACATGAACAACACAGTCAGTTTTCATAGGGTCAGAACTCCTGGATATCAAAAAAGGAGGCCTGAACTCAACTATCATGTCTCAAACAGATGCCTTCTCATTTTACATAACAGTAGGTGGAATATCACTTAAGAAACTCCCTGTTCAGGGAACCCATGGCTGCAAAGCACAAACCAAGAACACATCACGTGAAAGCTGAGAAAGGACACAGAGAACTCCATCTCAACTAGAAGGAAAGGAATATGAGCCAGCCCTATACCATTAAGTATATATGTATTAAGGAGGATGACCTCTGTGTTACTGAAAAGAAAGTTCTCTGGATTTCAGTAATAGCATATATGTATACTCAAAGAGACAAATTATATATGAAATACAAAAGCATTTTGACCTGCGTTCTACTAAGGAATTTCTAAGATCAAACAGAAATAATAGAATCATAAATTGTTGTCACTTCCAAGCTCCCATATTTTCAGGGTTATATATCGATTCAGAACATTTTGACTTTCAAATGGAAATTTACTTACAAAGTACTGGTAGATCTCCCGCAGTAAAAGCTCCTTCAATTATTTTTCTGTCAGAAACCTCCATACCCGCATGATGATAAGCCACACCATACATTAAAAGATCTGATAATGAAATAATTACATCAGTTACAAAGTTTACTCAAGCAAATATTCATTCACAAGGGAGAAAAGTAGTAGGTTATACTTACCTCTGAGCTTGGAATCTTTCAATGAATTTGCAGATCTCTGTAATCTGCACAACAAATAAATAAATAAATGACAAAACAGATTCATTAATGTCAGTATATGCAAATATAGAGCTTCCCATAAAACTAGATATACAATTACACCTTTAAAGGTTATTAGATGTATTCCTTGGCAAGTACATTTTTTACATAGTTTCTCATAGTACTTCTGTATTTGCATTTTTTAAAGATGTTCTTAGCTTATGACTATATGTTAAACTACCAAAAGGATATTGCCTTAAAATAACTTTATAAACACACTTTCTTTGCAAATTTTCAACCTCCACCTTTCCCAAAGCAAGCAAACTGACTCCCTGGGACAGCTGCTGCACTCTCTCCAGCCCAGTTATCTCTTCGAGTCACAACACACAAAACAGTTCTCTGACTCAGATGCAGAAAGTGAAATCAAATACAGATACTGTTGGCAGAAATAGGAGAAGCAAGTAAAGCAACTGATATGTACTGCTTACATAACATAGAGAGAACAACAGTTGGACTCAAAAAATCAGGAAGTAGCTTCTGCAGTTGTGATGTTGATAATTAATATTTATTTATTAAAGGTATCTGATAATGCATAGACTTCTCAGGAGCTTAACTTAATGCACTAGTAGGATCACATCCAATTCAACTACTTGTATACTTAATCTTCTTAATACAAGGCCTTACAGGTCCATGGAGATTAACATTTTTATGTTTCAAAAACACCTTTTACAAACAACTTACTGTTAGTGAAATGTATCCTAGAAAACTAAGAAGCAAACAAAGTACCCACAAAAGAGTGCCAGTTTACCAGCAGAAATGTCAGCTGTGATGATTTTGTTGCAGACACCCTTCTGCTAGAAACTGTATTAGGTCAACAGCTTTGCAAACATCGTAAGTTTACTAGAACACACAAACACAGATCAAAATATAACAATACCTTTGTTTCTGTTCGACATTCAACAGAAATTTGGCATCTTTTGAAAGAACAGAAGCGGCTTGCTGCACTCCTTTTCTTGTGGCACAAAACTGTAAGAAAGAAATTTTTTTTTTTTTTTTAAATCAACACTTGTGAGTAAGAAACAATTTTAAATGTAACTAAAAAAAGCTTGTACCACCAGTACTGGCTTTTGATCAGAGTATGCTTGTATAACACTAGCTATTTTGTAGTTCAGAGTTAAGTCAAATTTGAATTCTGTCTGACTGTCACTGCAAGGAAAACCAAGAACAATTTTGCGTAGCTTCACTGGTCGCTGATCCTCATCTACTTTCAGGCATACAGCAGGCATCTTCCCATCTGAAAGCCACTCTGCAATCTTTAAAAAAGAAGAAATAGAATTTAAATAATCATCTTCTGTTTTCAATCATGCTCTACTCTACCTGCATTACACAATAATTAGTTTTCTCTTCATCACACAAACTATTACTACATTTCACACACATCTTACCATTAAAATCACGGGTGAAGTTCTATTAGACCAATATAATTTGGATTACAATCTCAAGACCGTTTGGATTTTTTATCTTTAATACAAAGCACAGATATCTAAAACAAAAGCAGAGCTGCTTTTGGCTGATAGTTATCTGTGGCTGACCACCATTTCTGATGATGATAACTTATGATACCAACCATATATGACAACTTTGTTATTCATCAATCTTTATTTAGAACTCTATTCTATATTAATTAAAATGCAGTTGAAATGCAACACTTACATCTTCAGCGTTTGGAATCGTTGCTGAAACAGCTACAAATCTCAAAGGGGAAACATCATGATTCTCTGAAAGACGCCAAAGAGAAGACTGAACGGTCTTCATCCGACTGACTACAACTTCTAGTGTTGCACCACGGCTTTCATCCTTTATAACATGCACCTATTAGGAATTTTAAAAACATTTGTAAAATATTTCTCCAGTTATACTCTAGACATGTGTTAAATGTTTTATTTTCTAAGAGTTTTCCTTTCTTCTTCAAGAAGAAAAAGAGCATATAAAAATCATTAACTTTCTTGCCTCATCTATGAGAAACAGTCGCACAAGCTGAACTATAGAGTTGTCTTTCCACCTTCTAGTCATGCTATCCCATTTTTCCTAGGAGATAAAAATCAAGAGGAAAAAGATGTTTAAAAGACCAACATATGCCTGAAACAGAGTACATGCAGGCATGCATAACCTTTAAGACATCTTTAAATAAAATCAGTTACACGAAGCCAAGCTAACCTATTGTGTAGGTTTCATCTGACACACCATTACATTACTCATTGTTTCTATGAAGGAGAAGCTTGCACAGCAGTTTACAGACAACTGTAAAGTTCCTAACACTGTTCTGAAAATTGCTACTTATTAAAAGAAAAAAAAAAAAATGCAGAGCTGGCAGCATTCAACCTGTAGACCACTAATATCTGCTAATTCTATGTTTCTGTAAGAATCTGGACTGAAACCTACAGGTGTAGTGATAATAATATGAGCATGATGTATTTCAAATAAATCGTCCACCACTGTATCTCCTGTCAGTTCCTTGCAGCTGAGTCCTATAGGTCCAAATTTTTCCTTCCAATCATCAAAACGCTGACTGCATAGAGCTTTTATTGGAGCCACTAAAAATAACATGAAATGATCAGTTACATCATGAACACCAGACCTTCAACAATATTAATACAAATTCTAAATGGCAGATATCTTCATGAATTCTTCAATGTTCTGTTTTGTTCCCAAATCTGTAACATTAACAACTGATGATCATATACCTTGTGCATAAATCAGTTTTGAACATTAGGCCACAATTCTTCCCTATCAGCAATTGGAAATTGAACCCTTTAATTAAGGTTATTTATGGCCTCTCTTAATCCTGATTTTTTCCTCAGTCCCACATGGAATGAATCGCTCAGTTATCAAAGGTTTTCTCACAGACAGAAGAAACCACAGGAAATGTATCTTTTCTAATGAGAGATCATACAAATACCAACCTTACTCCCATTTAGAATGATGTGAGCACTTTCTATTCAGAGAGAAAGGGGAGTTATATATGAGAAACCATTCACAAACAAGCAACAGAATACTACAAGAAACCAAAATTTACTAACATTTAAGTGTAGACAGCATCACACCAGCTAGCACAACTCCCTAAAATTCAGCCACCAACCCTCAGAGTTGTTTCTAATAGCTTAAACATACTAATTTACACAACTACCACGAGCTAATTCACATACGTTGGGCCACTAGCAAACTGAGTACTGCAGAACTCTGCACATACTCTGATTAACACCTCTGTTCCAATACTCACAAAACTGACATGTCTTGTTCTTCATCTTTAAACCTGAAAAGCTCAGCAGATCTGATTCCACCAACAGTTCCTTAGTGAAAACTCCAACCAGTCTGCATCAATTCTATCAAAGCAATCAAAATCCTTACAGCACAGTGAAGTGCTCTGCCTTGACCTGCTCACAGAGAAACTGTAACACGTGCTTTTTTATAAAAAGAGCAGTTCACACTACGCAGTAAACTCTGAATCAAAACCAGCATTATTTTAAGAATTTGAACTCACTAGAATGAAAAAATAAATAAACATAAATAGGGCAGAAGCTTTTGAAAATATAAAGATTAACCATTAATACCAAGGCTGACAAATTCATCCTGGTATGAACACTAGGAGAAAATGACCAATACCATCTGCTTTACATGATACAAACTGAGTTCACCAGAAAGGAGTAAAGTCTATGAAGTGACTACCTTCAAGTATACTTTAATTCCTATACAGATCAGTTAAAACTAATGAGGACCATGGCTCCACTGCCTTTAAGCAACAGAAAACAACAGTTAGTACGAAACTTTTCCAGATAAGCAAATGTAGAAAAACGTTCTTTTCTTAGACCAACAGACAGACACACAAATGACACTGATTAAATTCTGGCTCTGCCTCTGAGAATTTGGGTTAGTTTCATTTGCTTCACTATTTCCTTTTCATGCAGATCTTGCCTCATTAGAGGACAAAATTTTTACAAGATTTTTATTTATATTAAGCTACAGTGGTCGCTATATTTATACAGTGCTGTTACTAATATAATCATCTCAGTATTAAGGCACTCAGTCTAGACCTCCATACCTGTGGAATGACATTTTCTACTGCTTTCATCAAAATGCTTAACACTGCATAATACTTACTATAAACAACTTTAATATTTAACCAAGGTGTTGGGACTTCCATAAGTAATCTGGTAATAGCTAGTTCGAACATTACAGTTTTTCCAGAGCCAGTTGGAGCACAAATCACAAAATTTCTATCTGTATAAAGAAGCTGGGAAAGAATGGCAGAGTAGTAAATATAACACAGATATTGTACCTATTCGTGCATTCCAAAATAATTGTCTAGGTGAAATGGACACACACACACACACACACATTATGCTGATTTTGAAAATCATTTAAAAACATTAGAAACCTGTGTAAGTACACATACAGTTTCTCACAGAAGTATTTAAAATTGAGAAAAATGATTTAAAGTTCTAGTGTCTTCTCCCAGCTGAGCAGAATTCTGCTCAACTATTTCAGGAAGAAATTCTAGATACCTTGAAGCCTTCTAATTCCTTTTAGCTTCTGAATATTAAAATTTCTTTCACATTTATGCAATATGTTTACCTACAATGTACTACTTGCAGCTGTAGCCAGTGTTTCATACTTACATCATCCAAAGCTTTAGACTGTGCATAGTTAAAGTATGGAAATTCCTTAAAAATACCCCTAAATTGTGTTGCTTGAGAGCATTAAGGAATTGAAAACAACAGAGTGAAAGCTTTAACATTTCTTTTAAAATAAAGAAATGAATGTTTTTATTTATTTGTCTATTTATTTATTTATGATTTAAATTCAAATCCAAAATACATGACAATTATCAAAAAGTAACTCATTAAATGATATAACAGCTTTGTTTAGATTCTTGGAATGCCAAATATTTCACTTCACAAAGAAATAAAACCCTCCACCTATATAAAAGACCTCAGGATTATACCATAAACCGAGAACCTCCTCTGTGAAATAAGCTTAATGGAATTCCATGCAATTATGGCATGTGAAAGCATTTAAAAGAGCACTGCTGTTAAAATATCTGCAGAGACAAATGCTATATTACATGTGTTACCTATCAGAAATTAACGAGCACAGTAATCATTATGAAAGTAGTAATGAAATCCACTTATGATCTCTTAGCACTGATAGCGGTTTTCATGGTATTTTCAATGGCTAATATTATGTATTTTCCAGAAAAACAAAAAAAAAAATCTTATCTTTATAAAACAAGTAAAAGGAAAGAGAACGTTGTTTCATTATAGATCCAAATAAACAAGTTGATCCTTGCCCGGACTTGCGCTGAAGCTACACAAAAGCAGTCTCACTGCAACCATCTGATCAGGCTGCACATGGACGCAAACACAGCTGGACATAACTCCAACAGCAACACTAACAACAAACAGCTGAGGCCTTTAAAATGAATGTAACATTCGTTTAAAGACTCAATAACAAGGTGAAGAAAAAGGAAGGATTAAAACAAGAAAATAAATAAAAAAAGTTAAGCAAGATTTCTTTTAAAGGCTTCTCTAAAATTACTCCCCTAAATAAAAGACCCATTTTTAAAAGGAGAAACATCAGAACTACTGAATAGTTCCTTGTTTGGGATACTATATCGATTCTTAAACTGAATTTAGTGGCCTTAATGCAGACATTTACTCTTCGTGATATTTAGCCTATCATTTGACAGCTTACTAGCAACAAAATATTTAAGAGTGAAAGAAAAATGGCAAAAACAGTGTGACAAACCAATGGATGATTACTTGTGTTACGGATTCAAAGCATGAACAAGAAAAAGAATTAGCATAAAATCTGCTTAAAATTAATGAATGGAAATATACTGTATGCACACAAAACCAAATACTGACCTGTAAAACTACACAGGTCACTCTGAAAGTAATGCCTCCTATTTAATTCCATGGATACAAAGAATGCAGTAATACTACCTGATTCAGCAAAAACTACAAAACACAACTTTTCAACGTAGTCACCACCATTAGCTGTGCACTTTTGCCAGCCATGAACAAAAGCCTGCATGCCATGCTCATAAAAATCCACACCAGTGAAGGTGGCCACTACTGTTGTCAGCACTGCTGAAATGCAGCACCCGCTGCCTCCCTGTGCTTAAATCTGCTGTGTGGTCTCCATAAACACTCAGCAAGCATCGACGGATTTCAAAGGGTGCAATTTTTTCCACTTGGAAAATTTCAACAATACACCTCTGCTTCATATGCACTTTCATAGCGATGCCTTTCTGTCAGACTGCCCCTGCACTGCCATCTGTCACACAGCAGCAAGCTGTAACAGAATACTGGTGGGAAGGTTCAACCTGTACTTAAATACCACCAACATCCACCTCAGATGTCATGGGACAACATGACAAAATAGGAGGCTTTGCTTTCAGAGCAGCCCTCACATGCAAAGCTTTTTCTCTTGAGAATATGAGACAAAAAACAGACTCACTAGGAAGAATGAATCCTAAATACCAACTGACTGGGGTTTTCTTTATTTAAAGAGGCTATGTATGTTTATGTGTCTCAGTATGTATAATGTAGCCTTAAGAATATATTCTGCAAACTAAAAATTTTATGTTTTTCATTTAAAAAATAAAACACTTTGAGGATAAAATGTGATGTTTGAAATAAGAATAAATTTGCTTAGCAATGAATGATACATATTTCTTATAAACTGTCCTATTTTCACCCTAACTTTGGAAATCCCAGGCATAAACACACCTGTTCATCATGTGATTCCCCCTGGCATTACGTTGCAGTTCAAAACCATTGCAGAGTAACTCATGAGTTCCTATTGCTGCAAATTAGACACTGTAATTTTGTCAGTGTGGAAGCACGGTAGATCAGTAAATCAGATACAACAAATAAAAGGATACGTATTTCTGTAACAGACCTCAACATTTCCAAGTTTCTTCCTGTAATTCCTAAAGGAATATAATTAGATACATTTATAAAAATATATTTCATTATTTATGACGAATATCCATGAAATCCTTACTCTAAGCTATGCATTCTGTGAGCTGCTGCAAGGCTGCATGCAACAAGGAATAGGAGATACAGAAGGAGCTGACAGGACAGGCTTATCATCTGACAGAATCATTTTGGTGGCCCTTTGCTGAACTCACTCCAGTTTCAGGATGTTTTGCTTTATCAGAGAGCTAAATCTGGATGCAATATCTACGTCTGAGAAATGAGTTGAAAGTTATGCAGAAGTGCTGAGAAGGTGATAATTGCTTTATTCAGCTTCCTGGCTTTGTTTTCTAGTCAGCCCATTCCACAGGAACTCCAGGGATTCCTCCCTGGGCAGGACGTGGCATCTGACCCTACTGAATTTTGCCAGGTCTCTGCCAGTCTCTGTGGATGGGCCTCTCTGAAGAGCAGCCCAGCTCTCAGCGCTCACTGGCATCCACTCCCAGTTCAGCAACATCTGCAAATTTCTCAAGCACACAGCAGCACTTCCCTGGGTCACTGAGAGGGGTGTCAGGCAGATGAGTGCCAAGACAAAGCCCTGCTTCTCCACTTGAGTCCGGCACGTGGGTAGAGCACAACTCACCAACCAGTCTCTCTGAGCCAACCATTCTGTAACACGTTTGTAAGTGATCCACTCACTGAGGCCTCAATATCCTGACTTAGATATAAAACTGTTGTAGACAACAGTGTTCCTCAACTACTCTAAGATCCCACAGAAACCCTTGCTGAAGTCATTGAGATGGAATGCTCTCCTCATCCCCTCAATACTAGAATCTAGTAACTCAGGCACAGCAGGCAATCAGACAGGAAGCATGCCCTCCGTTCCTGGCTGGCCTCCAAATCTCTGTTTCTACTTACAATAGAACAAATCATTACCTGTCATATCCAGGATCTTTGAAGCACTGGGCAACGATTTTATCTGAATTCCAGTTTTAGATGCCATGTCCCCATTATTTACCCTATGTAGGGTGAAAGCTGAGTCTGTACTTATTGGAGGCAGATGGTTTTCTCTCCATGCATCTTTTTTCACTTCTGTCATATTTTCACTTGTATTAAAGTGAGCATCAACTTCTTTCATAAGCACTGAACTACCTTTAAATTCTGTATGTTTATACATAGAATCAGACATTTTAAATAAGCTGCAAAAGATGCAGGATTTTTATTACTTTGTTGTATGTTAAATAGTTTCTCCAATATTTGAAAAATAGGCATATTTATATTAGAAACATAATACATTACAATAATGATAAAAGTTCTTATCTAGTTTTATTTGATCTGACATTTCTGTGCGTGAAGAAGACAACTCTTTCCAAGGTACATTTTAACTTCAATATCATACCAGAAAGAACCCCCACCAAAAAAATACCTCCCTGTCCAGATGCATTCTGAATCCTAATAGTACATCAACTGCCAATCTCTGCATAGTATTTAAAAACAAAACAAAACAAAAAAACCCAACTAATAGAAGGTTAAAGAACTGAGAAGAGCTGGGCATAGAAGAGGCGCTTATCTTTAAAACCTCATCTCCCTGGCAGCACTGAAATCATGCTGTGAACTGCTAAAGATATTCCTGGTTGGCCGAAAAGCAAATGATCTGTTTTCTTGCTCTTCACAATAGATAATGAACTCGAAATGGTATTTTCAATAACCTGTCATATCTAAAATATTAACATGAATAAAACAACAACATACTTACCTTCCTCATAAAAGAACCTGCACTCAGGACATGTTTAATTACAGTGCTAAAATACTGCCAAAAGGAAACTTCTTTTTTCGTTACATTGAAAGGATTAAATGTCTGGAACCCTACTGCAGTATGCAGAGCATCAAAAGCTCTGCATTTATGAAACAGACCTAAAACAATCACACAGCTGATGAATTGTCAGAACTGACTGCAAACATACCTCCTCCTAAATGCTGAATGAACACTCTCATCATCACCATTTTCTGGAAAATTAATCAATACTTTTCTCTGTGAGAAATTTGGATCAGGTTGCTGAAAAATCTCCATTCCTGTTTTATATTTAGCTTGACCAGGAGACAGAAACATTGAAGCCATCTTCAGACTTTCAGGCTTTTTTGTTCTTTCTCCTACACATAATTGGAGCATTTCTTTTTCAGAGGCTATGCCAAAATGAGTAGGTGCTGGTGATTTATCATTTATTTCCTCAGTGATATTCTTACATTGTTGCACAAACTTCTGGTGCTTTATCCCTCCTAGAATATACAATAATTTATTATTTCTATTGATATTCACTCATATTTCTACTTATACTCATTTCCTTAAACATCTTCCACATAAAATTAGCCAACTTCACATGTATTACATGAACTTATCCTCCTATTTCATTGCAAGAAATCTCTACGTTTTATGACTCATTCTGACAAATACAGTAGATACTGTCAATTAAAAAAAGTTATACAAATAGGGCCACTTTCCACGTGTGTTATTCAGAGTAATGGAGCAAAACTACTCCTGAGCACTACGAAGTAGATGAAAATTACTTCCAGACATATCCCTCACTTTAATCCCAGAAATTTGTAAAATGGAAAAATGTTACTCTGCCTCAGAACAAAAACGGTCTGTTTTAAAAATTCATACAATGAACAGATTTGAAGTTCCTGCTAAGAACAGCTGTGAGACAAGACCTGCAATCTCAACAATTAAAATTCCTAATGAAGACAGTCCGGTTTCACAGTCACCTTAGTTACTTAGGATTTGTAGGCTCAGTTCTCGGTAGGATCAGTGTCCTGATCTGAGTGACCATATAAGCATCACTGTCAGCGAAAGAGGCAACAGCAGAAATGAGCAACTGGATGCAAAAAGATTAATGAATAGCTGTAATACACAGCCTCCACTTTGGTTAATCCTTTAACCATAACATTATAGCTTGGAGTATGCATAAAATTCATTAATAAAAATAGCAGTCTGACACCATTCACTGCAATCCAGGGGCCAGATATTCTATAAACACGAGACAGCTTACTTGAGAGTAAGCTGCTCTTGATGGGATTGCTCTTGCATAAAGTGGGAAAAAAATCCTCAACCTTAACAATATAATGCCTAAGCAGAGAATATAATAAATCAGTACAGCAGCTAAGAAATGCAGAAATCTAGTTGACAGTGATAAAGCAACGAAATTCTTAAAAAATAAAAAATAAAAAAAACACTACGTGACTAAATATCAGGGTGGAAGAAATATTCCACTTAGCAACAATGACTAGGTTCTTGTTTATTTATTTATTTAGCCTCCTGAGTACAGTGTGGGAAAATAAAAGGGGAGAGAGAGAGAGGACAGAGAAAGAAGAGAAAAAGGAAAATGAAAGGAGGAGGAAGGAATTTACGTTCATATGAACTCTCTGTGTCTTGGGTGGGAGAAGGTCATCAGCTCCACACACTGCTTTATTCTTGCAGCTGCATCCTACTCTTCCACAGAGCACCGTAACACAAAGTGAAATAGCTTACTCCCTACACTGCCTGCCTCTGCACACTGAACTTGCAGGCTGTATGTGCCCAAAGAGAACTGCTACTAGACCAAACCTTTTCTTTAACCAGGACCATTCCTCTGAACTAAAATAAGTCTGCATTTGCACACCTAGAATACTCCATAACTCACAGCACTGAAAGAAAGAAGAGGAATTATGTGTCCAGTTAATCATCTGTCAAGCCATTTAAAAAGAACGCCCAATGTTTTACCCATGCAACTGTTGGCTGTGTTTTTTTCCAGTTCCCTCTGTAACTCCTCTGCAGGTGGAATTTCATCAATTGCTGGAGGAGGTGCAATCCACCAAATATTTGACTTGTTATTTTCCAGATCTCTATCATAAAAATGCAAGTTAAAATGCAACACTTGGATTAGAACTACTGGTCATAACATACTGTTTCTCCTGCTAAAAATCTTTCAATTCAGGCAGTTTTTAATCACAGTAAATTTAAGAGGCAAAAATTCTGCTAAATTCTTCTTATACCCAGGAGATGCACCTGCATTATCCAAATCTCATCAGCTATACTGAGAAAAGTATTTCAAAGTACGAGTTGGTGGAACCAGGAAATTTCTAGCCCCAGATTTATATTAAGAAGTGGAAAAGGAAGTAACACAAAAAATCTTTTATAAAATGATTCAGAGTCTGGAAATGCTCGGGAAACAATTATATGTACTTAACAGTAAAGATTTACCTGTTTTTTGTATCTGGTCTTTCATAAAATAAATTATCCAATGAAAAAATTTCCTCTGCAGAGCTGAACATTTTTAGATTGAATTCTGATCTCCAAATCTGTAAAAGGCAGCACAAGTAACTGAAATTAAGCCTCTACAACCGGACGTGTATAAGGAGCATACATGCCATCGGTGCCAATATTGCGTCTCTAGATTTACTTTTCCTTCTAGAGATCCTGTCTGAACACTTAATGCGACTTCATAAAGAGAATCTCTCTCATGATATAACACAGATCCTATTAACTATGTCCTAAAGGATGTTTTGGGCATCACTTTAAACAACCTATACATTACCATGTGTCAAAAGGAAAAAAACGGTTAATACTGAAGATCCAGGTAGAGCTTTTCTCTATCTCATTTTTAAAAATAAGACTGAAATCTGTTTAAACATTTGCAAACTATTCTTTTTTTCTCAGACTGTTTTTGTTTTGATGTAAAAAATATAACATTTACCTCCAGAACAGACCGTCAATTTTACAAAATAAATGAAGGGTTCTATTATTTTAAAATATATATTAATTCTGAAGTGACTCAGACTTCTTTTTTATCTATAAGCAAACTGCTTATCCAGATAATTGGACTATGGGCTCAAATCCTTAATAAGACTTGTCAGGGAACAATAGGATCACAGCTTATTTCTTAAGTATCAGTTTTTTAAATAAATATTAATAGAAGTATTATTCTGTTAGCACCACCTCTAGGCATTAGAACATGTTTACACGGCTGTGTTGAAAAGTTCCATAGCTCTTAATCAAAATAAAAGGATGGACTGAAAAAGCAAAGATCTTACTAGAAGAATACCACAGAAATGATCTCATTAGTCAAAACCTTAGGTTCACTTATAGATAGTAAAATAGCAAAGCAATTTCAACAATTTAGAAACGCCAATTTAAGACAATTCTTACGATAAAATAACATAAAGCAAACCTATCTTCTTTGCCTATAAAGACAAACTAAAGGTGATGCTTGTTTTTCTGTTCTCCAGCATCTCATTAGAGTAACATGAGAAAAATCTCAGTATGCTTGGCAAATAGAATTCAGGTTTCTTAATTACTGTGTACTGTCACTTGTGAATGTAACTTAAAATAATATATTTTCCTTCCACAAAAGCTGCAAAACTTCAAATGCTCCAAAGAATCTTTTAAATTTAAAACAGAAAACATGCTCACAATAGGCGCAGAACAGGGAGTGTATAATCATAACTGTGACTACAGTGATTTAGATCCTAGAGCTTCAAACAATAAACCTGTCAATGGCCCCATTGCATTCCTTTGCAGCGCAAGTCTGCAACACTTCTGCAAACCTTTGCCATTCTCCAGTAACAGGTTTTGCCGTTTCACCCAGCATCAGCAGCATTAAAAATCAGGTTAATTTTGCCACCATTCTATGGCATATGCAATGCCAGTAATCTAAAGCAGGAGTTCTCCTGCTGGGTATCAGTAAGGGCAGAAGAAAGCATTTATGAGTGCCTCCAAACTGCATTCAAGTAGCAAAGGGCCACTGAAGAAATAGCCACCTCTCCATTAGCTCCAAGGAGCTGCAAACACTGCTCACAAGTATTGAGTGGTTTTCATACACAAAGCACAGAACACGCAAGCCAGGATTGATCAGCACCATCTAAACATTTTTTCTTTATGCTTCTCACCCTTGAGTAGTCTTTGTAATTCACAATATTTAAACTCATCGTGCTCCAGGCTCCCTCTTTGCACAGCCTTTATTCTTCAACTGGCTGCATAAATTCCAATTGCGTAGTGACTTCAAAATGAGACAAGGTGTTGAGGGGAAAACCCTGTCTCAACGCTCCTTTATGCCGCGCTGTATTTGCCCATCTGCTTGTTGCCTGTCCGTCAGGACATCCCCACAGGAATTCTGAGCCAAGACATTGTGAAAGCTGTCTCAGACTCTCATGCACTAAAAAAAAACCCAGAAAACCTCAACACTTAATGCTGCTGGGTAGCACAGGGAAAACACGTACTCAAGATGGCAAAACAAAGACACGCAGGTGTTTGCAGGAGCACCACCAAATACTGGTTCACTTGCAAAGGGACGTGTGCCAACTCCTGTAAGCACATTCCATTTTATGTATCTGCTTAAGGAAAGTTTCCAACAGACACGTGGGCTTTTGAAGCCGCTTTGCTTTTTACCTCCCGCTAAGCCCCAACCCTTGCTCCATCCCGCTGCCTTCACCTCGGGATGTTCTCCAGGGGGCGCCAACTGAACGTCCCCACCTCCAGGGACTCCGACCCAAACAAACCCTCCTGCTGGATCCCAGCCGTGGAGAGGTGCCCTTGGGGCAAGGCGGGGGTCATCCCCAGCTCGCAGCGCTCGTTCCCCCACTCCCACAAGGCCGAGGTCCTGTCGGGCTCCCTCTGCTCTCCTCCCTCGACCGAAGAGGGCGAAGCTGTCAGGGCGCTTCCCGTCACCCCCGCACAAAATGGCGGCGGCTGAGATAGCGAAGCGGTGCTGCAGGCGCGCGCTCGCTGCCCCCAGCCCGCGGCGGACTGAGCCCTGTGCGCGAGCTCCGCGCTGCGGTGCCACACTTAGGGCTTGGCCTCACCTGACATTGCGCTCCTGTCGGGAAGCCCTTACTCGTTTTTGCCCTGATACAAATCGCCATAGGAGGTTGATTTCATCACCGTGTGACTGCAGTATCGAAAGGGTTCCTACGGGAAGGAGGAATGAATACAATGAAAATAGTGGTCCTTAAGATATTTTCTAGTGGGTTTCTGAAACACTGTGTATTTCTATTCTTGCTGCTGCACCAAAGCAGCGAAGGTGCCTCAAACACTATATGAACTGAACCACTACCACGTGAAGTATTTGGGTTGCTATTTTATTCTCCCACAGAAACGTTGCAGCTCACAGTTCAGGACTTGCCTTTAGAGCACAGCTTCTGAACAAATCAATTTAAAATAAGTCGTGGAACTGTCTCAGGAAGACTACATTTTGAGCTGGTTCAAAGCTTCGTGCCATTCAACAAATACTATAGAGGCAGCGACTGTAAATATGTATTTCCTCATACATAAATAGATGAAAAGGAGACATAAGATTTCCTCGTATATTGATTGATTTTAACATAAATAATTTTTATTTAAGCAACTTTTTTTGGTTTTACTTTCTTGAAAATATTAATTTTTAACTTTCAATTTTGAATCCGTAGACATCATTTACATATGTATGTTCTCTTATGCTGCGCGAGCCCTGGTCAATTAAAAGGGTGCAGGAAAGGTTATAGTCATTTGTACAATTCTGTGTATGAGACTTTTTTTCCCTTTATTATTACTTCTAATTGACAACTATCTGACTCGCATAAAAACTCTTTCATATTACAGTATGCCAAAATTGGCACCACGTGTTTAGATGCTTTCATCCACCTCCCATCTAATGACTGGGCAAAGAGCCAAGGGCAAGAAGCACTTCATTCCTACCTCCAACATGACAGGATTTTGGCCGGCACAGAGTAACAAAAGATTTTATGATAAACAGCTTACAGTACAAACAGGATTGCTGATGAATGCATTCGCTGAGATTAAATTATGAAACTACCAATATTGTTCACTAATTTATATAGAAATAGGAACACTTTTGAGGACTACTCATTGTATTCTTACAATAAATTCTGAAACCAGAAAACATTTTTACTTCTTACTATTAGGGAATGCCTTCTTCAATTCTGGCCTCAGGCAAGTTTCCATCTTAGTTCGCAACATCTGCTTTTAGCTGACCAGACTTTAAAAGTTTAAAGCGATAATACAAACAGTTCATTTTTTAAAGCTATTTTTTCTTCGATTCCCTTCCCTAGGTGACATCTCCCTCAACACACATACACAAATCACATAAAATATATAGCAAAGCAGTCTCTCAACAGCTCTGAGACAGTTTAATTTTTGATTTCCCTCAAGCCTAACATCTGATCTGCCATATGCTTTGAGTCTTTCCAGCTCATAGAGATCACATACTAAGCCATAAACCTCCGTATTCTGTGACCAAAAAAATCACAAACACCAGACATTGGTCAGTTATCTATATGATAACAAAGTAATCCACATACTAAACACAAATCTGTTAGAACCTTCAGTTTTCTCCAGAACTTAGAAATTGAACAAATCAAATTAAATGCAGAAAAACAATGGGAACCAGAAGAACGACAGTTGTCAGTATCCTATTTTAGTTTCCTTTGTCCAGCTTCATCCACAATTTCAGAGATGTAACAGCATAAACAATGGTCTCTAACAAATGCCTCGCCTCATAACAAATCACTGTGAAATATCAGGTCTTAAAATCACAGGCAAGCTTTAAACTATATCACTTTTGACCATATGCTTGAGATCGTGACTGATTGGATTATTTAAGAAATAACTACAATTCAAGAATTTAAAAAATATTTGCAGTAATAACATTCTTTTCGGTCAAAACTGAGAAATAAAAACATAGCACAAACTAGTTTGCTTAGTTGAAGAAAAGCATGGGTGAATTTCTTCTGTTTTGTCCTGCTGGCTAGCATGTAGAAATTTGGCCCTGTTGTTGCACCCCTGCAGAAACTTAAACACGTAAGTAACTTGACTCATGCAAGCTAAAGTTACTCATGTGCATAAGTGTTTGCAAGATTGGGTCTTAGGAGAGCTAAACGCAGCTTCCCCTGGAAGCTGGCAGTGCTGCCCTGCATGTCAGCCAGAGGGGATCTCCCAGACTGATACACGGCACTGCTCCCCTGGGTCCCTGCAAGCAGGCTGTTAGTGCCTTGCCCCTAACATATGCTTTCCCAGGAAGTGTAGGTCTTGAACTTTGATTTTTGTGTGGCTAAAGTACGATATATCTAGCGTATGGTTTTTCATGATGAGTTTGGGGAAAACATTTTTTATTCCTATACTTCTTTACCTTCATTCCCTGTTTTCACTTTCTCATCCATACATTTTTTTAGACATGAACTGCTCCTACCAAACCTGTCAAACAGACTAGCCACCAAGGACCATTTTCATTATGTATAGTATTCGCATCTTATTTCTAATTAACAAAAGAATCACATTCCATATTTACAACTCCACCCTGAATAAATCTCATTGTGTACAAACACACATTTTATGTCATTCAGTATTTAGAGAAGCAATTTTGCACATGGACAGAAGAGATAATATTGAGAATAGATCTTACAGTTCACATAGCTGATACTCTGTAGTTTTTGTATGTTTAACTTGTAGCCTGTTGATAATATGAGGTACACAAAGGAAATAAAATGAGATGGATGCTGTAGGAGTATTTGTTCCATTGGAGTGTACTCACTAGGAGGCAAGACATTTCAGCTTCCCTTAACATGTATGGAATCTCCTATTGATAAAGTCTAGGTGGATTCAGGTTTTTAATAAGTAACAAATAAAGCTGAAAGTTGTACCTGCAGCCCCTGTTTTGGAAAATAAGTGCTATTTTCATCTTGTCGGTTTCAACAAAAAAGGGGGGAAGGCAATAAACATTCTTGAGACCAGAAGAATTTGTTGTAGTCAGAGCTTAACAGAAGCAAAAAGTACAATAAAACTCAATTTTTTTTTTTTTTTTTTTTTTTTTTTGCTCTAAATTACTTTGGATCGATGATATATTGATCCATGTAACATCTGGATGCTGAGGTCTCTGGTGGTTTGTTCACTCTGACAAATCCTGTCAACATCATTTCTTGTTTTCACTGGAGACTACAGTACTCTAATTGGGAAGAATGATTCATAAGAACCTTAAAAGTAATACATTTGTACATTTCTTCTTTTTCTCTAATGTATTATAAAATTTACAGATTTCTCCTTCTGGAATAATTTTATCAGTTGTAAAAAGTAGAAGCACTTTTAACGAAAATTAACATCATGAATATTCCCAGTTCTACAGTAAGATCCCTGTTCTGCACAAAAATTAAGTCATGATGTTTGATTTTTGCAGTGTGAACTTATTCATAACGTTATCAAACTGGTTCCCTGTGAAACAGTCTATTTTGCTCATGTTTTGAAGTAGAGTGAACTGTTTATGAATTTTATTTTGTGCAGAGCTTTGGCAATGAAAAAAACCACCACACAGTAGACTCCAAAGATCAATCCAAATCACCAGACAAAAGGGAATTTGTGAAATCACATCCAGTTCACTTATCTTCCAAATCTTCAGCTCTACACATATTCCCAAGCACTACCTGCAGAACAGTTGACTACAAATTCAGATTATAACTGAAAGCCTGTTAACTTAAACTGGCAAAAAACCCCCAAACATTATAGAAGGAAGAGGTCCACAAAGTAAGTCAGGATATGTAACTCTCAGGGAATAGTCTTGTCTTGGAAAAGTTGCTCATACAGAAATTTTAACATCATTGAGATATTTGTCAATGTTAAAGGGACAGTTTTGAAAATATGAGCCAGATTTGATGAATTACTGTAATAACTGTAAATTTTGTTTTTCACTTGGCATTTTTATTCATCAAAAGAGTTTCCATTAAAAAAAAAAAATCTTATTAAGTTTCATGTATAATGGCTTCTGGAGCAGCCTAGTGGTAAGAAAATCTTCATTCTTGGTGTGACATTCAGACCACTTAGCTATCTATGTGTCTGATTCTTTCTCTTGAAAAAAGTTATGTTTCTGTTTCTGTGTCCATTCCATTTTCTCTAGGAAAAAAAAAAAAAAAAAAAAAAAAAAGCTACTGATCTCTTAAAAATACTCGTCCACACTCCACTGTCTTCTGAAAATAAACCCAAAGATTTCTAGAGAAGCTGATTCTACTCCCTTCCTTCCTTCCTTGATCTCATTCCATTAGCAAACTTATTTTGATTAAGGTCTTGAAACATACTGACTCGTGTTTAAAAGAATCAACCTTAACACGTGATGAGCGCATAAGGTGAACTGCGTCCACCCAGTATGATCAACAGCTTGACATAGTCAGGTCAAAGACACGTATGTATTCTTGAAATTACTTAGATAAGAACCATCTTTCCTGAGATGACAGTCTGCTTACTCAGTTATTTCTAATAATCTGTACTGTAGCTGTGCAGTGCATTTTAAGTTAGACAGCAACAATATGCCAATTAAGTTTCTGCAGAGTATGTCATCAGAACACACTACAGATCCTCAGCTTTTTCAAACTAGGTCCATGTATACAGATTTTGTTTGATCTCTATTCCATGTCATCCTGGTTTTGAAACAAGCTGTAACTAGAAGATAGTTCTTTATGATATGTTAGTTATCAAGAGTGTAATCTACACTGATATAGCGGGAAAGAGTTCATCCACGAACTGTCACGATGTGGGCCTTAGAAAGGTGTGAGGAAACGGTACTGCTGTATATGCAAAAAGATGTTAACATTATAGTGCACACAAGAATGGTGTAAGTATCTAACATTAAAGCATCTATTATGTTGAATACATCACAGCTATTGGTCTCACTGACTTTGTTCTACATACCTATTGCACAAGTCTTGAAATAATTTCAACAGGATATTTTTTCCAGTTTAACCAAATGTATACCTATTCAAATTTCAGTGTTGTACGTTTGGTTTGAAAATCCTTTTGAAATAAGTGTTATTCAAAATTTAAAAATAGTGTCTTACATTCTGCTATGAAGTAAGCTTACAGATATTCAGCTTTAAGCTAGGGCACGTGAGGCCATTTTGCCACTTCTAACACATTCTGAAAAAAATGAGATTATCTGAGAAGCAGCAGAATTAAATGCCTGAATACACTCACATTTAAGAAATTGTCCGCCACCACATGGGTTTGTTCCAAGCAAACTGCAGACTTCATATTGCAGGACATGTCAGGAACAGGCATTGCATCAAATTGAACATGTTCTGGGAAAGTTCCAACTGAAAAGTAAAGGCAGTGACTGAAGCTTAGGGATTTCTCACAGTCACAGAAACCTTTGAATTCAGATTCCCTCTGTACTTTGGCACAAAATGCTGAAGATGGTTTACACACACTCAACTTAGCCTCAAAGTAACACAACAGCTTTGGTGACAGTGGAGAGCCAGAGATATCAACATGTTGCAAAGAGAGAGAAGAACTTCTGTCAAACTACATTTATTGACAAAAATGGAAGAGGCAGCAAAGAACACTGTTGAAAAATGCAGTATGTCGATACACTACCAAAAGAAACAGAGTTAGAAATGAAACACTTTTATAACAAGCTGACTGCTGACAACGATACAGAAAGTAGGTGACAGCATTTCAAAGTCAAGACATTCTACATACTTGTTGATGTGTTTACAACATAGATGAAAGAGCAGCTTCAAGATTTCACAGAGAAATGCAGGCTGACACATTGACATTGATAAAGTTCTTAAAACATCTTCTCATATAAAACCATGAAGAAAACTTTGCAATTTGCATATTTACCCCAGCTATTCACTAATCAGTCCCAACACTTCTTAATTCAAGCTATGTAGATATACTATATATATTTTTATTTTTTTTAAGATACACAGAAGAGGACATATACTTAAAGATGAAATGGTCAGTGGATCGAAGACTGTAACTACAGAAGAACAGAGGATGTCATAATGCTCCATGCTGAAAGCTTTGTGTGTCATCTTCTTCTGAATGTGTTTTGTGTGTTTTCTATTGGAATACCCTATTGAAAATTGAAAGCCTTAGCTTTCAGTTCTGGTGAAGGTTTGGGAACTTGCAGAAACAAACAAGTTTCTACAATGCATGGTAGTTCTCTCCATTCCCATTTTCCCAGACAACATTGTTACTATAGCACTCACCAAAGAAATCTTCCTTTTGTGTGAAGCAATTTAAATCCACATCTCCCACTCCGATTGAGAGCTCTAAAATACTCAGTAACTGGGTTTTGCAGTCCTGGTTTGCCTCATCTCTTTATGGTACAGCTGTCCAAGTTGGTATGGAATAATTAAACCTTATGTAGAGAGAGAGTACACATGTGGAAACATAACTGCATGGCTTAGGGAAGTCACCTGAGGACTGGGAGACTCCTCCAGCCAAACCACAGCATTCCCCTAGGCTACAAGAGAATACAGTCTTGTGCTCACTTGTCCAAATATTTAATTCATGCAGGGGAGCCTAACCAGATACCCGCTGTAATTAACCAAAGTAGGTCTAGTAACATCATTGACATTTGGTTCACATTTGCAAGGAGAACCAAAGGGTCAAGTCAATATTTAAAAGAGGAAAAATTGTTCACATTCTAATATCTCTAAATTGCAGGAGCAGATTCTATGTAACTCTAAAAACTGTTTAATATATTACGAAAGAAAATGAAAATTAAGAACTTCTACCTTAACAAAATGCTTATGGAATGCATTCTAACTTACAAACATTAGTAAGATCCGGTCAACCTAAACTGTTGTTGCAGCACTGTCAACCTATGTATAAAAATCTATCACCTGTCACTGTCACCTTGTTTTATCTTGTTTTTCTCTTGGCTTTTGCAGAGCCAGAGTTGTAGGACCAAGGAGATCATGTTAATCTCCAACATGAGCTCCTGCACGTAAAAATTCAGAAAATTTCACCAAGTCACCACCTTTTTAAAACAACTTTGCCTTTTCCCTCCACCCTTACTTGCTTTCTCCAAAGTGTGACCTTCAGACTGCATTCATGGCCTGTACACAGACTTTGGAAGTGAAGGGATTTGAGACTGAAACATTTCCTTAGGCAGTAGAAGTGGCAACAGCAGGAGTACCAGGGAGAACAAAGCATTAGGATAAATCTCCTCTAAAAAAAATAAAATAAATACATCACAGTGCTAAGCTATTCCTCCCAGCCACTACATACTCACAGGGAAGAATCTTAATCACCAGCATTGAATGATATAGAATAGGTATAGAATATAGATCTTCAAGAACTTAAGAGCAAACTTAGATAAATCTACATTAGTCATTAGAAATAACAGTAGTTAAAATAATTGAGTGTGAAAAAGAGAAATTCACTGAAGTGTTAAGGCAGAAGGCTGGTGTCGATAAAATTTTAAAGCACTTATTCATGGTGTTGCCTATCAGCAAACTGCATCCTACAGCTTTGCTGCTCACAGCTAGCTACTGCTTTCAGGAATGCTGTAGGAAAGCAACGAGAGACAAGGCAATTATTGTGGTGAAGATGAGACCTATATAATACAACAACAACTAAACAATAAAATAGTGAACATCGGATCAGTGGAGGAGATTACTCAACAGAAGTGAGACAAAAGGAAGACCATAGGGAAAGGCTCTGAGAGTGGCTGAGAGACTCGTGGGGTGGGCATCCAGACCAAGAGGACAGGAAAGTAAAAGCTAGTGCATTACTAAGATCAGCAAAAACATGACTCACATCAAAACAGTGCAACAGAGGAATAAGAAGCATGTTTCCATCTAGAATCAGTCAGAAAACAGTTTTCATCCTGGTAAAACTCAGATACCTCAGATTGTTTTGCTTTTAAAATTCTTCAGTTGTTACAAGACTTCCCATCATAACCTTGGGCAAAGAAGCTGAACATTCTGATTATGGCGAAACATCAGAGCCCGGCTTTGCTTCAACAACATTTCAGTGATTTCTAATTCATTCAGAACAGGCTGTACTCAAAGGTATTGAATTAAACTGTATTCAAAGGCATTCAATTAAGATCTTGAAGGTTCAAAATTCCTTTTTCGATTTCAGTTATATTTTTGCAACATCTACACTTCTCCTACTTTCAGTTTTATAGTGGGAATCCCGGCAATGTTATTTGCTGCCATCATGAAACAAGCCATCCTTTTACCATGATGAATTCCACAGCTAGAGAGTGTGCAGCATCTACCTAAAACCACAGGTAGTTGAAATTTGCATGAAGTAGTATTTTTATGTCATATTTTGACATTATAGGAAGAGTTGTTGGCCATGTGTTTGAAAAGGATTAAAAAAGCACCCTTAGTAAAGTGGGGAGTGGGGCTTGCTATTTAGCAATTGTGTGTTGTGTATTCATGACTCAGGTAACTGCTGTTTTAAACATCAAAATGCTCATGAAACATCTACAAAAGAGCAAAACTAATACTAAGCACAAAAGGAGATACTGCATTTCATTACTATGATTGTTGCAATAAAGCAAGCTTTTAGGTTAATAATCTATCAGTTCTTAGGGAAAAAAAAAAAAAGGCAATATTTCTGTCACACATATCCAATTTCTCTGGCTTAAAATGAACTCCTTTCAAAGAAGTTAACAGTTAGTACTGCTAAGGGATTTTACCCTGTTGCAGTGCTGTCTAGTTCTAAAACACTGGCTGGAAATAGGACTTCAAGGCAGCGGAGGGGTGCATAAGCTGAGTTCAGGAGCTTTCTGTGATTCTGCATCTATTGAATCATTAGTACTTCTGAAACTCGAGAAAACTGGGTATTGTATAAAATAGCTGGAGGGAGCAGCTTCAGAACATTAAAATACAATCCACAGGCAATCTTCTAAAAGAACTCCTCTTTCCATAGTTCTGTCCTCCTTTTTAATATTTTAAGCTAGATGCCTTAAGTGATATATGTATTACTTTCTGTTCAGTATGAAATCTCTATCTTTGATGGGCGCTTTGGTCTTGGGGCCCCAGCGCTGCTGTCTGCTGGGGGCTCCACAAGCACTTCTCAGCCTGCTGGGATTCGGCACACCTCAGCCAAGCCCGCTGGAGCTGCGTAAAGCTCAGCTTTCTTTGTATGTATTTCTTTGTTCCTCTGTGTAGGGCTATGAAACAGTTTTCTTAGGAGCTGCAACTCTCTGTTGTTGCGCAGGTAGCTCTTCAGAACTGGAAGCACGGTAGACAAATGGAAAACAACAAGTATACTGTTGTTATTTCTCATTAATCAGTGAACTGAGGGTTTAACACTACTTCTGTTACAGTGATAGAAACAAGCGGTAAATACAGCATTGTCTGTAACTCTGAAGTAACGTGAGATAAACGTCTAAGAGTAGTAGAAGCCTGGAGTTTTGGGGAGGAAGAGGAGCTGGCAGGTTTTAAAGGTCAATTTTTATTTTTCTTTTTAATTCTAGAGGTCGGAGGTAAAGTTTCCTGTGGGTCAGAACTGTAAAAATAATATAAGTGCTGGAAGTATAAAAGATGGCTTGAAACTCTTTTTTACTGCAAGGCTGTTTTTCTGCTTATATGTCCTGGGATCAGATTTTTTTTTTTTTTTCCTCCGTTTTGCACCACTGATGCCAAACCATGGAAAACAGGAACACTGGCAGTTTAAAAAAACAACCCTCAAAATAAAACTCAACACCTAAATATTTTTAAATGCCTGTCAAGAAGTAGAATATGCCTAGAATTTAAAAAAAATACATAAAATAATACACTTGTCAAGAGTGTGCAGTATCTTGTTTTCCCCAAATGATCTTTAATTTAAAGAATTTAATTTTGCTAAAGCAGAACACAGACTTGAAACAGGCAAATGTTTGCTCATGGAAGATGCACAGAAATCTGCAGTATCTAAAGGACCTTAATCGTAACAACAGTGAAAAAGTAAAATTACAATTGCCTAGAAAAAGACAATAAAAACTTAGCTCTGTGAACTGATTAAAGAAAAAGCAAGCAAGCTTGCGTGCATGATGTTCAATCATATTGAAAGTGACATTGTGCTAAAAGGATTCAGCCAAAGAAGTTGCACTGGTGTAAGCTAGGGCAGAATTGGGTCCTACCACATATATTATACATACACTGCTTTTTCTTTCATTCTGTCCTTCTCTGACCCAATGGTTGCCTCCCTTGTCTGTGATGCTGACTTCATCCTTGAAACTATCTTCCTTTTCCTGTGTAGTACTACTTCCATTATTTTTCTACCAGTTTCATCCTCATTGTAATCTCCCACTAAGAAATCTACTGAAACTATCATTAGATCTATTTATTTGCTTTCCTGATGAGATTTTTATATTTTGACTTTGTTTCTCAACATAAGCACACAGTAGAAAGCTTGAAATAATAATTGAAGGCAAATTTTAATGTAAAAATGATTTTTTTTTTAATCCTCAGCTATCCATACAAGCTCTTCACTGATTTCAGGATCTGTTCAAAGTTTATTTCCTTGTTTTCCTCCATGGATTTTCTCCAGACTTCCTTTTTATCTAAAGTTTGACTTTCCATTCCACCCCTCCTTAGGAGCGTTCCACACACACAATGTACTGCTTTTCATTGCATATATACAAATACAGACAAAGTCAGTGGAGAATAAGTTCCCACTGGCCAGTACCATGCAAAAACACCCTGGGATGAACAAACCACTCACAACAAAGAGTATCCTCAACTGTGGCTGAGGAGTATATTTTAGGTAAAAGCAAAAGGAAATCGGGTTTTCAAAGCAGAGAGGAACTGTTTAGGGCACAACGCCTGTGGCTACAAGAAGACTGAGCATAGTAGGGATTGTGAAGGAATAACCTCTCAGCCCTTCTTCAGGCATGAAAGGCAGTGTTCATAAGGAAGTGGAGCACTGCAGTTGCCTTTTTTATTTGCCTTACTCATAAGACAGCCTGCTAAGTCTTGGGCTTCCACAACAGCCTCAAGATCCTTGTAACTAGGACAAAGACTTCTCAGCTTTCCCCAGCAACTACAAAATTAAGACTGTAATCTTCCAGTGACTTTTCCCTGATTAGCATTATTCTCCATTCTGTCCTTCGTTAGCTTTACTGACATAGTTTAAGAAACTGCCCATAAGCTGCTTTTGCTGTGTAAAAAAAAATAATAAAAAATCCTTCCATCAAAATAAAAAAAAAGAACAAAGCTTTTTTTTGGTCCTTCCATCTAATCTTATTTCCAATCTCTTATGAAACCTTGTAGGATAATACCCATTTCTGAATGAGTCCTTTCACTTTGCTAAAAATTCCATTTAACAGAGGCACAATAAAATAGATGATCATTATGACAGAGAGGAATACCTGAAGAACGCCAGAGACACACACAAGTGTCAGTTTATTACCAAATTTGTACAGAAACAATGACATCTCAACACCTTGCTTGTGTGGAGTATCTGTGACTAGCCATATAGCTGACAACTCTCATGGACAAAGTGTGATCAGCCCCATTTGCCTCACTCATTCCCCTTTCAGGGGCAGTAGTAGGAAGCCCATTTTGTGGTAAACAGAAGAATAGATCTACTCATTTTTATGGTTTAACCTGGCAGGTAGTTACACATCACAAGGCCATGGAATGGCTGAGAGACTGAAAAAATGGGAAAAAAAAAAAAAAAAAAAAAAAAAGGAGGAGAACTCATCAGCTGAGGTAAGGGCACTTAAATAATAAATTAAACAAACAAACAAAAAACAAAGAAAAAGCAACAAACCATAACACAAAAAACACAAAAATAAATAAGTGATGCACAAGGCAATTGCTGCCCTCCAGCCAAGCTGTGCCCAGCCAGCAGAGGCAGCCACCCCAACAACGGCTGATGCCATTCGTACGGATATCCCTTCCGCTGGCAGATGGCCAGCTGATCTGTTTGTGCCAGAGCAGTGAGCTCACTGACAGGGCAGCATCAGAAGCACAGAAATCCTTGGCTGCGTATAAGCGCTGCTCAGCAACAACTCACTCACTGCTGTTACCACCGCTATTGTCATTTCAAAGCCAAAACTCAGCACCATGCCAGCTGCTAGGAAGAAAATTTACTCTATCCCTGCTGAAACCAGAACGCTTACGTATTCATTTCAGTTATCTTAACATTAGATATTTTGGAAATGTCTATTGGGCAGCAGTATTTCATTTCCCAGAGGTGTCTGGGGTTTGCTGCCTTCTCAAACAGTGACATTATTTTTGATCCATTTAACTCACCACCTCCATGTTTTGGAGCTATATTAGGAAGCAGTTGCATAACAAGCTGACACGTTTCTGCAGCTATGCCATATGGTCCTGTGGTTTGCTTACCACAGACTGAAGAACAAAAATAAAAATTAAAATGTAGCCATCCAAATTCTGCCCGGAAAGCAGAATGTGTGTGCAAGCCAAACGCTATTTGGAACATGGCCACACCAAATTACAGTACTAAAATATTTCCTCACAGAGGACATGAAGGAAAACCACTAAGTCCAAGAACAGGGTTTTGACTTGAGGAAACATAGGAGGCCTCCTGTACTCTATATCATTCCTCAAAAACAAACAGAAAGCAGGCAATCAGGTACAGGCTAGGGAACATGACAACAGTAAAGTTTCCAAAAGAGTTTTCAATGCTTAGAGGATCATTAGAGACTTACAGCATTTGAAGATTCAAAATTTTTGTCCCACCTATTCCACATAGAGCCATCTTTGCTGCTTTGTACTGTCCCTGATGTGCCTGGAGAGCACTTGTCTGCCACTTGATCTGACAGGGACTTCCCACATGAAGAAACAGAAAGAGCTGTTTCTCATGGTCCAGCTCACAAGTGCGTGTGTACTGTGTGTGACCCTTGTAGTGTAGATTCTGTGAGAGTGGCAGAGGATGGCTCTGTGCAGTACTGAACTGAGGTGTGCACCTGGATGCTACTCACCATGAGGAAACCTTGACACCCTGAGCAGAAGTGTTCAGCTGCCTGTCAGAAATCCTATGTCTTCCCTCACCTAGAGCAAGTTTCTCTACTGAAGTAATAACAGAGCTTTAAGAACCCAAGAATTTGGACTTACTTGACATCACAGGCTGCCTATCTTGACATTTTCATATGCCTGGGATGGGAGCAAGCAGGTAGCAGAAGAAACCAAACAGGATTCCCACATCACTGCACTGCTAGCCATGAGTTGGGGCCTGAAAAAAGACTTCTGCAGCATTCTAACACAAAGCTATGTCTGTCACACAGGACAGAAGCAACAGTAAGCTTCTGTGTCTTCCTGTGCCAGCCTGGAGAAGTTACCGCCTTTTCACGTAATTAGTCAAGTCAGTTCTTGCAGCTTTCCATATCATAGCAATGAAACTGGTTTTCTTTTCATTGCTTGTAGCAGAGAGGTTAAAAAAAAAAAAACAAAAAAAAAAAAAACCTGACAATTACCTTGAAAAATAAATGAATCAGTCAAGTTGCTGAAAACTATTCACAAGAGCATTCATCCTTGAAATTTAATATAGAAAAGCTCAGCAGTGCACCAGTGCACACTTTAAATAATGCTTTTCCAAGACATGTTATCCTCTCATTTTAATGAAGGCAAAAGAACAATAGGCTACATACCTAAATTCAATAACTACAACCTCTGCAGCCACAGGTATGCACTGCAGTAGTTCTGGAGACTTAAAGGTATGACTACACTGAATAAGAGCAGATTGCAAGAAATTAACTGCTTTTCTCAGATTTTAGTACTGTTATCTCAAGGAGAAAACAAAGTAGCAACAGAAGAATACTCTAAGGGTATCACAATCTGCACTGATAATTGTTCTGATTTACTGTTGTACTGGGAGAGCTTACAGTCATGTTATTTAGTTGCCTAGACCATGGCTTGCAGTTCAAGTTCAATTTCTGTATTTGCCTTTTGGCCAAAGGACCTGGGAATGTGAACCATGATCACATACAACTACAGACAGATCCAGGCTGGAAACACAGACACCAAGAGCTACCTACAAAGAATGCTTTCATGGAGAGCATCTTTTATACATTCCCTGCAACAGAGAATTACTGGAAAAGCAATAAGGCACTCACTGGATATCTTCCTCAATAAAATTCAGCTATCCTTACATCTGTGTCAGAGCATGCAGAAAGCCAGCAGCTCTGGTGCTGGGGGTGGACAGGGCAGGACTCATCCCACCACCACAGCAGGGAGCAGGGCGGGGAGAGTCCTGGGGAGCTGAGGCAGCTCTAGCACCCATCTGGCACCTTCCTGGGGTCAGGAACAGCCCAAGGTCGGGCCAGGATGGCAGCCCCCAGGTGCTGCCTGGATCAGAGCAGAAGCCCAGGTGGAGTCCTGGGTGGTGAGCTAAGGCCAATCAGGGCAATCAGTGCCTCCTGGACCTTAGCAAGTCTGAATAACTTTAGGCACTTCAAAATGAACTTTGGAACGAGGAAAAACCCTAACAATGTCCCTGGCTTTCCTGCCTTTGGAGAACTAGGGTAAAATTTCCATCAATCTCAGTAGTGCAAATTAGTTATCTGTCCCCTATCAGCAGAGAAAAAAGGAACTGTCTCTGATTTTTTGGATCAGTAGCTTGTCCCTTACACTTCAGTCTAAAAAATTATTTCACTTGCAGAAAAACACTCACGCTGCAATATTCTGCATTTACACTTTCAGTGGATGAAATGTAACTGAATACTGTATGCACATTTTTTCTCAGCTTGTCTGAACTTTTGCTTCCAACCTTACTAGAATACTGCAGTAATCTACAACGTTACTTTCTAGGTGATTTACAAGCTGTTGTGTTTTTTTTTTTTTTTTTTTTTTTTCCATTTTCAGGCATGCACGATCAAACCCACCAAAATTAGCACTCACTTCAAGACTTTTTTTCCTTCTGTTTTCACAAGTAAAGCTTCTTAAGAATTAGAATTTGTGTCTATTTTCAAAGAGAATTTTTTGTCTCATCAAATGTCTGTAGATCTCAAAAGTTGCTATTCTTGGCTGCAAAGCTGTCACAGACATCTCAGGAAAACAGAAGTTTATGCTTATAATACCTCTTGGTTTGGCTCTGCTTATTGTAAATAACACCACGAACAGGCAGCAAATACATAGTGCTAAAGGAATAATGGCATTCTTGTGCCTTAATATTTCTGCTAGTATTCAACATGGAGAGGGTAAAATAATCTCCAGGAACAAAACAAAACAAAAAAAAGTTAACTATAATATCTCTAAAAAGAGCAAAACAAAACCTCCAGACATGAAAGCTGTTGTGCTACAATTATTCAGTCTTCAAAATTAACGCAGAGAGGACTTATTCAATATTATGAGAACAGACAGCATTAAAATCCATGATTGCACAGGTGTAACAATGGAAACCACGGCAATGACAGCAGAATAGCAAGGTCCTAGGTTGCAGCAAGAAAGGACTTGCTCAAATACAACAGCTGTAGGTACAGAAACAAAGGAAAGAAGGTGCTTACCTACCAAAGACCGCACGCATGCAGGGACCTCCAGCAAAATACCCTTGCCTCCAAGGCTAACCCTTAAATGAAGTCTGGGAAGGGATGGATCCTGGCTCCATCCCCTTCTGATCACTCAGATGCATTGTATGCACCTGAGCTCCCCTGGGCTGGTTCTGCCTTCCCACCAGGTGCTCACTCACAGCTTCAGCCTGTGACTTAGCATTTCTGCTACAACAGGCTAGCATAAAAAGTGTTTTTTGAAGAAGTTCTTAAAAAGATCACGTGTAGAATAGTGCAGAATTGAGGTATGATTACATTTTGCTCTGACTGCCATTACTACTTCCGTAACAACTATACGCAGGTGAGAATTTTCAGAACATCCTTTGCCTTGTTGACTCTGTCGGCCAATACAGTATCCTTCAGAGTAGCTGCTGCAGCTGATTACTAAGGAACGCTCATCGTTACCCTTCTAAACGCACATATGCCTACCTAGCACACAACCCAATCAGTGTGTTCAGGAAGGTTACATATGTTTAAAGTTAAGTGCACAGTGAAGTGCTTGATTGGATGAAGTTCAGTGCAGCTCACAAACCCTTACTTCAAATGAAAAATAAATTGTTAACTTCTCAGTCTCAATAACTTTGAGATGTTGAGAGGCTTCCATAACATGTGCTCTGTTTCCACAGAAACACAAAATTCAGTGCATACCTAATTTGACAATGGCAAAATACAGTTTTTCCCACAAAACATCTTCAGCTCTTGACACAAACTTAGGCAGCTTAGATTTACTGGACTACTTCTAATTTGCAGTAGTTTTGCTATGGTCGATTTCACATGTACAGTGAAGGAGAATAAAATACTGCTTGGATTAGAGCATACAATGATAAAATGAAACAAAACCCTAAGGGCTGATAACACTCAGCAGGTATTTCCCTTCTGGTACTTTTCCCTTAAATTTTCATTGGTTTACGTCACGTCCCTGGCAGTGTTCAAGAGGTGTCTGGATGAGGAACTACAAGATATGGTTTAGTAGCTTGTGGTAGCAATGGTAATGGTGGGCAGTTGGACTAGGTGATCTTGGTCCTTTCCAACCTCGTGATTCTATGATTCTATATACAGACACTCAGGTAGTGCTGTGTAATAGAATTGGACATCTCATGGCTGCATTGTTCTGTGTATCATACTTCAAAACTCCAAGGGGAATTCAGCACTAGTGTTTCAAAAAGTGCCTATTTAAAGTGCAGTATAGATACCTAACTGACAAAGCAATTTACACAAATTTAATTTGGTTTCTTTAGCCTGATTTTGCTGTAGAAAGTCCCCCTAGTGCACACTTGAAGAGGCTATCCTCAAGATAGCTTGACATCTTGACTAAGTAGAGCATCAGGGCATCCCTGCTGTACATGAACCTATCAGGAGGCTGCAAACCTGACTGTCCCATAGCCAGGATTCAGTGCCAGGGCTCAGGCCCTTGGCAGCCTAGCCTCATTTACAACTCTGGTGGATTTGAGTTCACCTCTGGAATATTCTGACCGCAGTCTGTACCTGAAGGGAAAATTAAATGTTGATGGTTTAAAGACCAGGCAGCTTCAGGCTCTGCACTGTAATATCATACGTGTAGCTATGCTAGGTCTGCACACCAGCACCTCTGCACAGAAGAGAACATTTTCACTGCATTAGTCTTTCTTAGGCCTATTTTCATTATTCAAAATTATTTCAGTGTGTATGATAACAGAAAGGTATTAAATTGCTTTGTTCCTTTCATATGCAGCTCTTGGAACACAGTGATGGGGACTGGGTATAGTCCATTTCCTAGAAAGTGCCTCTACTGACAAGAAATGCACAAAGAAAATGTGTTTCATCCGTATAACCCAATGTTACAATTACAATCATATAATATCTAATTATGTACTCCATAAATCTTCATATTTTGTTATGAAGCTCATAATAACAAAATCTGATAAATAGATTCACTCCTTGGCCACTGCCAATTGAGTAGAAAAAAAGTACTTATTTATGAAGTTTTATTAATAAAATGTGAATAATTCAAACAGCTTCTTCAGTGAAGAAACAGCAGTAGAGTATACTCTTATTTGCATATAAATGAAATGATGCTTTTGTGTCAGAGTGAAGAATTAAATAATATGAATTTTTACAGTGCAATCCTGACAGCCTCATAAATATCATGGTCATAAGTTGCAGTTTCCTAAAATCTCATTTTATCTTTTATAACAAAAACATGACCAAAGGGCCAAGTCCTTCTCATTTTACATGTGTGAGTATTCCCAGCGACAACATAATTATGCAGTAAGTGAGGTTACCAGATTCAGCTTTATGTCAGATAGAGGAGCAAAAGCACAGCGTTACTGACGTTTCTATTAGGAGAACAGAATCTTTCATTTAACTATTAAAAAAGCACACCTCATGTGCTGGCGAAATAGAACAACAGTGACAACTGTAACTCTACTTTCAAACAGATGTTCCACGTAATGATAACATATAACACGGGGAAAAGAAAAGCACTCGGTTTAATTTGCGTAAGATGTCAGTTTTCCCCTTAGCTGTGCAGGTACCATTTTGGCCAGGCACTGTATTCCTGTTAAGCTGTAAGCAATCACAGAAGTTGCAGCAAATACAAGAGCATTCAAATTACTTCAGATAGATAGTTGCTGCACAGGAAAGCTTTAACTTTGTTTAAAGGCTGAAAAAGTCTCTGAAGCATCACTCCAGGCTGGCTGTATTGCTTTGCTTTTGGCTGTAGTGCAGTCACTTGCTGAGGCATGGCTGATGAGCTGACCCTGTAACAGAATGCAGTAGCAGAATATGGAAGGATGAGATTTGGGAAGAGAGAGCATAGTTGGACAAAGCGTATTCTTTGAAGTGGCAAATAAAGGCAAGGGCTGGAGACTCTCCTTGAGAAAGTGCTCTGAGAGATGCTGAGTAATCTGGAACAAAAAGTGGGTGTAGTCATCTCCCCTTTACCTACAATTTGTCCTTCCCACCCCACAGCACAGTGCTGTGCAAGTGGGACAGGACAGTCAAAGATGGAAAAGGCATACATAGAAAGGAAAGGCAGATGTGGGGTGGTAGTAAGAAAAGAATTATTTACGGAGTTCATGGAGAGCTTGTGAATATAGAAATGTATTTATAAAGAAAAGAAAAGATAACGACATCAAGAAGTCCACCACAGCCCTTACCTGTTTTGTTTTCAAGATTGAGTACTGAAAGACCACACTTTCTGAACTTGCCTGATTCCAGCTACCAGGCATTACTCCCTCCTACACCACTTAGTAGATGTAAAGGGCCCTAACATTCAGTGTTTCTTTCTGTGCATGTACACATCACTGTGGTAAACTAAACCTTCAATCTTTTTGATTGAGTAGTTAAATTAAGATTTTTAGTTCTTCAGTTAAATAGCATTTTCTCTGACAGCTCTTTTCTGCACCCATTTCATTGTTTTGGTATCCACCTTGCAGAGTCATACAGATTATGTTTCACAATTTGTACATACATGTAAAAATTGCCACCATTAACATCCGCATTCTGTCCATACAACAAGGTTTGCACGGACCCAAAAAGGGTCCGCTACAACATCACATGTGGAACTTGTGTTCAGTTTACTTGCCAATTGACTTACTGGTCCTCTTCAAACTTTTCCATTGTGTAGGATAACCTGCAAACACTTATTCTTATGTCTGTGTCTTTTACTGACCTTATTAAAACATACTTTGTTCAGATGGAACCTAGTTTATGAAAGGTCAAGAACTCCTCTGCATTTTTGCCTGGGGTAATTTTTATGTCTATTTTTAACTCTCTAAATAGGCTGTAGAAGCTGCTATATTCTAGTATGCTTTCTGACACCGCAATATTTCTTGACATTTTAGATCGTTCTAACTGATCAGAAAATACTGGCATAGACAGTCATTGCCACATCCAAGTGTATTATTCTAGGGCTCCCTAGCATCACAAAATACTCATTTGCATGTGAGAGCAAAGCTGGCAATCTCAGCTTTCATGTAAAATGGTTAAAGTATGGAAATGGAAAATGAAAAAAATTTAGTCCCATGGTTTTCAAATCAATCTCTTCATGTTAGTGCAAGGCTCATGAGTCCTGAATGATTGAATTTGACAGTATTCCTAAAGGGCACAATAACATGAAGAGATTTGTCTCAGCCTGGTGCTAAAGAGAGAAAATTCTGCCACAGAATCATGTTGCTTGACAATAAGAGGAATGAAGTTAGGAAATACAACATTTAGGCTAATGAAGACTGAATAACACATTCAGCATATTAACACTGAAATAGAATTTTATATATTGGTGTACATGTATGTTGCTACGGCAGCAAAAAACTATACTTGTAATATGCTAGTAGTATACTGAGTCAATCCTAATTTCTCACTCTAATGTATGATTAAATACTTCTGGCATTAGTGGGATATAAGGATCTCTTTCCTTTGTGCTGGAAACATCCATCAGTTTTCTTTTTGGGATCTTTTCTTAGAGACTGACGCGCAGTATAAGCACAAAGAGACTTACACTAGCTTAACTGACCTAAGAAGAGGCTAATAGCTGTGTTCTGGCATCAACACAGACTATTTTAGAACTGTCAACAACAACAAAAAATTGATTCACCTGCAGATTCTGGCAGCAGTGGATGCAATCACACAGCAGTGTTTTGATCCTTTCTTGGAGAGCTCCCAGAGGTTGGCTTTGGCAATTGCTTGTCAGCCTTAAGCAATGTTCTTCTTGGGCCTGGCATGTCATTTGGCTTCTCATCCTACAGATCCAACCTAGAGATAAAGCCACAAAGAGAAGACAGTTCAGCAGTTTGACTTGTAAAGCATTAGACATGCTGCTTTGTTTGTCATATTTGGCTGATGTAATTTCTTCTCTTTCTTTCTGAGAAGTTCTGCCTTAGTACATTGTTAGAATTGGAAATTCAGAATTGAATGAGAATATGGAGGCATCTCTGCCCCAGCACCAAAGAAGGCAAGGGATTTCTGCGTTCCCAAGCCAGAATGAAAGGAGCATTTTTCATGCTTTAGAAAAGGCACATAAGCTGTGTTTTTACCTATTTTACATTCATTCTGAATAAAAGGAAAATTAGCTAGAGACACTTAAGCAACTATTAGGGAAATGGAGTGGAAACAGTATGCATCATCTATTATTCTTCTGTTAATATGTACATGAAGAAGGACATGGATGAATGGGTGAATTTTGGGCAGATGATTCTGTAAGAGTCACAGCTAGCTTTACTGAACTTCTCCCATAAGCAGATGAGAAGCAAGAATATAAAAAGTGTTTTTAGGGAGATAAATGAAGGTGAGCATCCAGGCTGGCATTTCCAGCACACTAAGAAGAGAAGGACAATAAAATAAGAGACAATATTACATTATACTGCAAGTGCAGTTACGCTTGTGAGAACGAATACATGTAAATGTGACATAATGGAGAAGCAGAAACAATGGAAAGACAGCACAAGGGAGCACAATGCATTTAGATCAATGGAAAAGGAAGAAATTGAGAGGAACAAGTGATCAAGGTAGATAAATGATGAGGGTCTAAATGAAAAGGAAACCACAGATATGTAGAATCTATTTTAGAAGACAAAATGAAAGGTATTTCTCACTGTCCGTGAACACAAGCTAAGTGGTAGGGAGAAAAATAGTATTGATACTGCTAACAAAAAAATGCCAAGAATGAGAGCTTTATGGAAGGGTTGATGGTTCAGTATGGAGATTCTCACAGTACAAAAGCAGACAGGGCAAGAGGCAGGCAGCAGATCTGACCTGGTCAGGAGGCAGCAAAGCTGAACACACAGCTCATACACATAATCACCAACCATTTCACAATTATCAATTTGAAAAACTATGGCAGTAGAGCATTCAGCAGCGACTGCAGGTAAGGCTGCCCCGCCAGGTTGACTGCAAATGGCGGTGCCTGTTGCTAGCAGCAGGATAATTCTGCCTGTATGAATGCTTATGCAACCCTTCTAACTTCTAGAAGATTACGTGGATAAAAGAAAGAGCAGAATTCGTCTGTCGTTATTTTGTCACAATCCCTCATTTAACTCATGCTTGCTATAATCTGCTCTAAAATACCCTCACCCTTAACCTGAATTGTTAAGCCTTTCTGTATTGAACTGAGCAAAACCTCTGAGCTAAAGCTGCTGCACTGCCCGGTGAAGAGCTCTGAACAGAAAGCGCCGATTAGAACTGCTGGAAGAAAAGCAACCACCCCAAACGCAGGGCAGCTTAACAGCGTGTTTCGGCACCCTCCTGCTGAACTGTGTAACAGACCACACAGCGCAGGCAAAGCAGTGCAACCTGCTTCTGCTTTTGACGTTCTCTGCCGGCTGCGGCGTGCTCGTACGGGCGGGGAGCCTCGGCAGCACCACGGCTTCTCGTTCTTCACCGAGGGACGAAGGTATCTGCGGTCAACTACACGAGGGCCAGTCTTTAATAAAAACAGCGCTTACTTTTCACCCCAAAATAACGACCGAAAGTCAGAATATAACATAATAATATAAAGCAGCCCACAAAAAAAACAAACACGTGCACGAAGCAGTCTCGCGGACTCCCACGGGACTCAGCTGAATTGATGGCAGATCTGAAGAGAACCAGATCTTACCGCAGGCTGACGATTATTTCGCAATAACCACACACAGAGAGAGCAGGATTCGCACGGGCCGTCGCCCCGGGCGCCTCGGCGGGCACACGGGGCCGCCGCCACACAGCCGTGCCCGCGCCGGCAGCCGCGGGGCGGCGGGAAGCGGACGAGCGGGCGTGCAGAGAGCCCGCCATCCCCGCCGCTGGGGGCGGGCCTCCCCCGCCGCCGGCCAATAGCGGCGCGCCTCCCTGCGGCCCGCCGTCCCATTGGCCGCCGCCGCCGCTTCCGCCGAGGGCCGGGATTGGTCGCGGAGGGGCGGTCGGCAAAAGGCGGCAGCGGGCAAAAGTCCTGCGCGTCACGGCGGCCGCGTGAGTGAGTCCCGCGCGTGTTCCCGAGCCCCCTCGCGCCCCCCATCCCCGCGCAGCACCGCGGCCCCGGGCAGCGCCTCGTTAGGCAGCGGCGCGGCTTGCTCGCCCCCTGCCCCCGCTGCGATCCGTTGGCGCTTCCCCGGCGCCCCGTCCCCGAGGAGGGCCCCGCTCTGCGCCGTCCGATGCCCGCGGGTCATCGCGTCAGGGTGCGGCGGGACGGGGCCCGGGCGGCCCCGCTTCTCCGGGCTCAGCCCGGGGCACCCCGCGGGGTCCGGCCCCGCTTCCCGCACGCCGCGTGCCTCGGTGCTCCGCTCCGGGTGCCCGCAGCGGCGGTGCGAGTGCCCGCGGCACGGCGCCTGACCGGGAGCCTCGCTGCGAGGGCTGCGCGTAACGCTAACCCGCTGTGACACGTCCCAGATGTTTGCCCTTTGTCTGCGAGGACCGGCGTTATTCAGCCCGAGTCGGGGGTGTGCGGCTCCTCCTGCGCTGCTGGCACGCGGCCACGCGCACGGTGCTGCTCGAGTCGCGTTGCTGCCGCTGCTCTGTGGCAGCTGGCGGTGCTGCAGCCGAGGACGGCTGCTGAGCGCTCGGGACCCGACTGGAAGGGCCCTGGAGCTGTGTGAGCTGTGCCTCTGCCCGCCCTCCTCTTATTGCCGTACTGTGGTGCGCTTTTTTCTGCGATGGGAGTTGGGACAGCTGGGGTGAAATGAGCTGAAGCTTTGCATCGTCTCCATCTCCCTCTTTTTTCTCCCAGATGATCCCTTTCAAATGTTTCGTAACATAAAAACTAAGTTCCTGACCAGATCAAACTCCATGAGGTTCCATTTTATAACCATGAGACCCGCTCCCACACCTGTAAACTGTTTTCAAACATATTCAGGTATTTTGGGCATTCAGATCTGCAGCCATCAGCTCCTGTTTAACACAAAGCCGTAGAAGGGGCACGCTGAGTTACTGAGCCCCCTCCACACTGCTGTGTTCCCGAGGTCCTCCAGGCTGAGCAGCTTTGCTTCCAGCTTTCTGAACACGCTGGCCTTGCGGTGGCAGATGCTGGAGCTGGGGCTCCATTTCAGCACGCTTGCAACAGGGAGTGCTTCCAGGTGCTGACGTGCCCTTCTTGCTCCACTAATGAGGCCGTGCAGTGTGGGTTTGGAACAGGCTCGTCTGCCTGCTCAGCACTAGCAGGGCAGCGCCTACCTGCAAAAGGCTGCAGAGTACCGCCTCACTGTGAGTCTGCAAGCTGCACTCCAGCAAAGTTCCCTCACAGAAAGAGGCTGCTGCCTGTCCCCATTCTGCTGCGTGAGAATGACAGAATAAAGGTAGCCAGGATTCTTTGGGGACAAAGTATGTTTCTAGCTCGCTGAAATAGAGGAATCCTTTCATCTGAAGTTTTTCAAAATACGTCCCCCCCGTATAGAAAAGTTCAGCCAGAACTTTGTGGGCTCAGCGAAGTTATGAGCAAGGAGGATCCTTGAACAGAAAATGGTGCCACTATGAGAGGTGGTGATGCTGGACTCCCTTGTCACTGTTTGTCCTTCCCTGGTGCTCCGCATCTTTTCATGAAATCTTTTTTTTAAATTGTTCATTAGTACACTAATTTACACCTTTTAGAAGATTTGGGAAGAAGCATTTTGAAATAAATATGCTCTATTAGTTCTTTTATGAGAGATTAGAACAATAACAGTGCTTTTTGGTTAAGTTCTCTAGCAGAGGGAGAAATCACATGTCTGAGAAGATTTTCTCTTGTATGTTGTCAGGTTTTCTGTCTTTGTAGGGCTGCTGTGGTGTACAATGCAGCTAATTCCACATGGACCAGATGCCTACTTTTCAAAGCAAACTTCAGGAAAAAGATATAGCTTTAACATGAATGAGCAAACACATCAGATTAAAGAAAATCATATGTGCCTAAGCTTATCCTGCTCTCTTCCTTCTCTTACCCCTTCTTACCTTTTACTGGAGATAAAGTGGATTTAGCGGTTTGATTTTTCTCTGGGATGGAAGGTGCTTTGCGATTTTAGGGAGCACAGAACTGCTCACACTCTCTACATTTCATTTTGGATACTGAGTGCAAGGCAGTGAGGTATATTATGAGATGTATTTGCTCCCTCAAGTGTCCAGAAGTGGTTTTCAAGGTCTTGGATTTTTTTCTTTAGTTTTGCGATGGAGACAGAGTCGAAGTATCACTGTGATGAACAGTGCCCTCATCAGGCTGAGGACTCGAGCAGAAAGCACGTGCAGAACAGCAAGCTTTCAGGTACGTGCTAAAACAGGGACGGTTAACGGTATGTTTTGTTGTTGATGTGCTTCTTCATCACTTCAGGAAGTTTTAACATCAGTTATAAGGCTGTCAGCATAGGATCGTATTGTGTAAAGAATTAATGAAATGAGAACATTAGAAATTGCTATTGACATCAAGCTTATTCCTGCTTTCCATGTGGCTACAAAGTCATCACCAGTTCCCTTATCCTATTTATTTATCACAGAATATAGTATTTTAACCGATAATAGAATTCCAAAAGGGACTTCTTGAGAATAAAGTTCTCTTACCAGACAAGAATATTATGTAGATGTGTTGGTGTGTACAAACACACTGTTCTTGCTCATGCAAGAGAATCTGAACTACAGACACGTGCTATGATAGTGGTTTTGTTGCTGTTTTTATTTTGTCTGTTTATGACTTAAATATGGGCTTTCTGGACACAGGCACCATCCCTGCTCAGTAATTGCTGGTGGTCAGACAGTTTATATATAATGGCTACTGATTTTCCTAGAAATAGTCCTCTGTCATTTTGCTGCACATCCGTGTCCAGAATTAGAGCAATGCTGAATAGCATTTAATGTCTCACTTTGCAAAAGCTTGTCATTCTGAGAAGTGAATAAATTGCTTTGAAATCTCACAGAATAAAAATGTTGCAAAAAATGGCTGCATTTTTTAACCGTTTTGCCAACAATGGGGTGAGTGCTGTGCCCAGCTGGGGATGCAGACTCCTTGGAAGAGAATGATGATGTTTATGCTGCTGTCAACAAAGACAGTCAGTGTTTATTTGATTTGAGATCTTTCACATGCAAAGCTACATTGAGTTGCTAGATTCTCTCGCTACCTGGGGTAGGTACTCCTGTGGCCTAGGATCACTCAGCTGTTAGAGCTCTGGTAATGTTCAGCTTTTTCAATTTGGTTTCACAAAACAGAGTAGCTGGCAGATCATATCGCAGCATTTGTGAGAGCTTTTCATTATTGTTACTGTCTACCTTGAGCCATTGGTCTGGTGACAGCAAGCAGCTCAAAATCTGATCAGCTGGTGGGTTTCAAGTCCTCATTGGAATCATTTGCATTTTCCCAAGGTTAAGTTCTTTTTTCCAACTGAGCAATTTTACCGGAGCAGTCCCGGTGCAAATTCTGTGTAATCAGTAGGAACTGAAGATTAAACTTCTCTTTTCAGAAGTCAAACTCAGATACAGGCATTGGAACAAAGCTGTAGGTTGCTTTATTTGGAGCAGGTTGCGTAGCAATCTAGCTCTAAACAAGGCAGTTCTGGCAGAGCTGTGAAGAACCGTATCAGCATTTTAAACCACTTTCTACATCTGTCCTGTGGCACACGGCCTTTTGGTGTGAAGGCCTGTCTAGGATATTTCAGAATAACACTTCTATCCTCTCCAGTGCTAATGCCCATGTTTTACTAATCCATGCTTTGTTACAGGCACATCAGTATTTTGAAAACAATTCTCATTACTTATAACTTCTTTTATGTATGCAATACAATTTATATTTTTGTTAAATTGAATTTATTATTCATTTTAGAATGAAAGTGATAAGCTTATGTTTTTTTTTTTTCCATTTGTTTTAGTTTCCAAATACCAATTATTTGCATACTTCTACATAATCAAGTATTCTTTAACCCTGCTTCATACACAGCTTCAAAAGAAATAGAGAACTATTAAAATAGAAGCATTCAGGGACTGAATGGAAAACTAAGTTTTGGAAGGAATGAGTTCAGCATCCTTGTCATGCCATCTAGTGATTGCAGCACGAAGTACAATAATTTAACTGTAGAGCAATGTGCTTTTTGGTATTTACTACTGTGAGTAACATCCTAAGAAATCGTATTAGTGATCTTAAATAATAGTAATTTTCCTACATTTTTGATTCTTGATTTGCATCTCATGGATGCACCCCTTTGCTTATGTAAACTATTATAGTTTTGTCTTTTGTGACTTTGACATTGCATATCTCATGAAAATATTAATCAATGAGCTTTTCAAATAGCTTTTCCCTCTCGGGAATTTCTAGGTGGCAGGTAGGCAAAATTGTTTAGAAAGCTGCTGCATGTAAGGGAGTGTAAAGAAGATGATCAAGTGTGCAGAAAGTAATGCCAGCAAGGACAGGTACCCCTCTCCTGTTTTTCCTTCAGTTTGTCAGCTTACAGTACTAGAAACTGGAGTGTGATTGATGATCTGAAGTACAGACCAGATACTGAATCGAGCAATAAAATTCCCAACTGATTTTCCCCATTCTTTTTTACAGCAGGAATAAAAAAGGATATTGAAAAACTTTATGAAGCAGTGCCACAGCTTGTAAACGTGTTCAGAATTAAGGAAAAAATTGGAGAAGGTAAATGTTTTATTTTAGCTTACTTAAACTTACGTCTCTTTTGGGTTGTATAACTTAACAGGTATAAATCTAAAACGCCGGTACGTGCAATTTAAGCCAGATGCCTTTTGATTTACTTTTTAGTGTATGCAGTAATTGTAGTTAAGTTTCTGAACACATAGGGGTTTTAATTAGGAAATATTTCAAGAGGGTTTCTAGAACATCTGTTTTATAAAAGCCTTTTCACAAAACCAGCATTCTACTTTCGACAGCTAACATTTTTGGGTGTAGATAAATAAGTCTAAGAAAGCCAAATAAGTCTGAGAACTTTGCTCATTTTTACATGGAAAATCTATTTAAGTGCATTTATGTTCTGACATATTTAACTACTGGCTTTGTTTCTACTGAAACTGTGGACAAAAGTGAAGGAGGAGGCTGGAATATTACAGCTGCTTTAGTTTCTGTTGTTGGTGCTGGGTTTTGGTTTTAGGATATACAGGATCAAATTTTGGAACGCTCAGGTACTCCTGACATTCAAGAAGTACTATTGTAGATAAGTTTATTAGAAGGCAGGTATGACTATCAGTAGATTCCTAGTGGCTTCTGAGTCTGGGACTTCAGCGTGTTTTGAAACTTTACTGAGGACACTCCTCACCTGAAGATGTTTATGAGAAACAGGATAGCTTTGTAGCTGCTTTGCAATGGAGCAACTGCAATGGCAAACTAGGGGGCTAAAAGTTTGTCTGTCAAAAAAAGTAAAAAGCCCTGTTCTGCACAGTGACCCAGAATTTCTAGAAAACGTGTCGTTCTTGTCATAAATAAGATAGAATAGTCAGGCTAAATCTCCAGTTACGAACAGTACTCCAATTTCACTCCTGGAAGCAAACAATGCTCTTGAAAGCCAAAAATACCACTAGCAGTTCTGTGGCATAATGACAAGACAGGCTTCAACTCAGGATTCCATTCAGGAGTCTGTTTTGTTTTAGCAGCTCTCACCACCAAAATGAGGGTCTTAGGTCAACTTGGTAACCCACGTTGCTATGAGCAATTCTACTGAATTTATGGGACACTAGATTTCTTTGTGACTGCAAGAAGTATGTAGAGGTTTTGCTGACATTTTCATGTACATTTACACTTACGGACTGTTAAATTTAACATGACACAAACACAGTAGTTAAAATATAATCAAAAGTAAATTTGAACTTATTCATAGGGAAGAATGCTTTGACTTGTATGTTCAGGTATCTCAGATCATTAGGATAAACTAAACTTCCCAGAGATATTTTGGGATATCCTTCCAACTGTAACAGATAAAACTGTAATAATAAAACTTATTGCTGCATGATTATTGTGCAGTGTCAGTGCTCTCTTTCTCAAAGGAGTCTGTTGTGTTCTGTCTATGTGATAACGCTGGGGGTAAACAAATAGTAAAGTTATGCATCAAGTGAGAAGCCTTACTTTTAAATAAGATAACAGAATTAAGGAAAACGTAATGATTTCAGAAGTGCTTTGAATAGCGAAAGCAGTACTATCCAGATTAGCATTAGATAGCCAGCTTACATTGCAGGGAGAGAAGAGTTGGATGTCAGATGAAAGAGAGCTACCTAAACAAGAAAGCAAATCAAAGATAGGAAATTTACAAAGAGCTCTATGTCCCAGGCAAGTTAGACAGTGTAACATTTGCATTTTTCCTGACATAAAAAAATGGTATACAAGATCACTGAATTCAGTAATAGAAAAAAGAAACTGCCTATTTTCTCTTCTAGAATCTGCTTTTGATGTAGTGTCATGTGCTCTGTGCGACTGTGAACATTTAAATCATTTTTTCTAAAAATCTGAATTGACTTAATTAAAGATGCTGAAGACAGTGTTTTTCTCCCTTTTTTGCAGGTACTTTTAGTTCTGTTTACTTGGCCACAGCACGACTACAAACAGGATGTGAAGAAAAAATGGCTCTGAAGCACTTGATTCCAACCAGTCACCCTCTGCGAATTGCTGCTGAACTTCAGTGCCTCACAGTAGCAGGGTACTTAAAAAAAAATTAGAATTGTCAATTAAACTGCTGAATATTGTCTAGCTGATCTGCATTTGTTTATGTAAAGTTTTGGCACTTCACTTGCTTTTTTTTTTGTTTTTAACGTGAAAAATATTTGAGACTTATAGCAGGAGCAAATAAGAAATGGATTCTTACCTGTAATGAATGTCCTTTTCTGCTAGCCTGTTTGCAGACCATACTACATTTTCCATCTGAGAAGTTCCATAGTGTATCTTTGTGGGAACAGCTGCTTGGAAAAAAAATCATCTCTCAGTCAGAAATTACGGTTTTAGGAATGAGTTGTAGTCACCGTTGTACTCAGTGGCAGCTTTTTAGAGTAGCTGGTATCATGAACTCCTACATTTGAATGCAGTGGTAACAACAAACCACGGGCGCCACATCCATAGAGCCCTCATCACAAACTGCAGAACTCAGATGGAAGTAAGAATGACATGAGAACAACACGGTTACTGCTAATAAGACTGTTGCCAAGGTGTAAATTAGATATTAAAAGAAAGCCTGACTGAAGTTTACAGGAAATAAAGGAAAATCAGAATTCATCTTCTGGTCTTTATTCAGTGACATTGCTTCTCTTTTTAGGGGACAAGATAACGTTATGGGAGTTAAATATTGCTTTAGGAAGAATGATCACGTGGTTATTGTTATGCCATATCTGGAACACGAATCCTTCTTGGTGAGTCCCAGACTTCTTAGTTGTGTAAATTTTTATATTTGAAAGTACTTGCATAATAATAGTATCCAAATAATCTTTCAGGACATTTTGAATTCTCTTTCCTTCGAAGAAGTGAAAGAATACATGTTTAATCTGTTCAAAGCATTGAGGCGCATCCATCACTTCGGTATTGTTCACCGTGACGTCAAGCCCAGTAACTTTCTGTACAACAGGAGGCTGAAGCAGTAAGTCTGTCCAGATGTCCATATTGTGATCTCGTCTGGGGATGTGTGCCTTGGCAGAACAGAGTAAATGAGGCTTTTGGTTTTCTTCCTTCCAGCTGCCTAACATGTGCTTAAGTAATAAAGCTAAAAATGACTTTTTTTTTGCTTTTTAATTTGTAAAACTTTTATTTCGGTGTTTAGGAATTTGAGAATGGAAAGATTTTTTCTGACATTTAATTTAATATCTGCCTCACAGAGTGACAAGTACCTGAAAAAGTGAAAATTTACTGTTGAATGTAGATATAACATTTTTTAATGAGAATGAGAATGAGAATAAAATCAGTAATGGTCTGAAAAAGAGCTAACAGATACTTCCTAAGCACAGGCTGGTATTTGTAACTTTCGACTCATTAATTTTTCTAACAGATGCATTTGGTAGCTGAAGGCTGTAAAAAGTCTTTTTTGGGGGGAACAGATTGGGTAAGGTAGTGTTTCAGTGCTTGCAGTCCTATGGAGACTGGTGTGTAGGGTGCAATCAGTGAATGTTTCCTGGAGAATCTTGGTCATATTTTGCCAAGCCACAAACTTTGAAATTTGAAAAATTCTGATTTTTGTCTGTTAAAATGAGTTTCCATGATCATTTTGCATTTCCAGCACTGTTTGAGACATCCTCTCTACTTAACGTGTGAAGGCTATGGAACTGAGTTTGTCTGAGACCCAGAGACAGCAGCTTGACTGTTGCTGTACCAATTTTAACCAAAAAAAGAGTTATTGTAATGACAAATCTGGGATATGAACTAAGGTAGTCCCACCTGGTTAAAGAAAGTGGTTTACAGTAGTATTGCTTGAAGTCTGGCAAAACTTTTAGCATTGTCATTATTCCAGCTGTCTTCACTGTTGCATTTGTGCCTCTGTCTGTGACAGGTCAACTCACTTTTACTTGGCTGCTTGCTGAGGCAGTTCAGAACTGTAGCATGAGAACCTAAGAAAGAGATCACTAGGCATAGCTTTCAAAATGTCAGTGGTGAAAGTACACACTTGAAAAGCTTGCACAATGAGAAACAAAAAGCAAGAGAAACAGGTACGGTGTAAAAATGAGGGGACGAATAGGGCCAGACAGATAGGACAAACAGAGGAGAAGGAAAACAGACCTGTGATGCTGACAACAGCATATGAGCAACTTGAGGAGTAAACAGTGAATAAACAAGTAATGAGTAGTTGATAAAACCGGTTGATACTTTCTGACTCTTGATTCTAACTTTGTTTCTTTTAGGTATGCCTTGGTAGATTTTGGCTTGGCACAAGGAACTCCTGATACAAAAATCGAACTTCTCAGAACTGCCCATTCTGAAGGCCAGCAGGGAAGTTACTCCCAGAGTAATCCCAACTCAGCCTTGGGAGATGGGGTTTCTGTCGGTGTCACAGCACCTAAACCGATTGCTCAGCAGTTAGCCTCAAGAGCGACTGATAAAAGGTCACACCCCAGCTCACACTCAAAAACACAGATTAAACATGGAAGAGGAGGAAAGGTTACCAGTCTCTTTCATTAATATTTTTGCATGTTTAATATATTTTTTCATCCAACAGGGGGAGATGTAATACCTGAAACAAAAGCTGTGCTGATCTTGCAGGATTTGATGCACAGAATCAGTTTTCACATTGAAGCAGCTTGTTTTATGTAAAACTATTGTCATAATTCAGTATCTGTTAGATATAATACAGCATTGAAAGCTGCATAAAACTCTAGCATGGGTTACTCTAGACTGCCCTAAATTTTTATTTTTATTTTTTAAATCCCATGTGCTGTTAAACTCCTCCCCATACAATAATCATTCATGTATGCTTACTTGCAAATATATGACAAACGCAATACAGATGACATTTCAGATCATCTTGGGGCACATGAGATGTGATTAACTCTGTGAGCACATTTTTGGTGTTCTGATTGGTGAACTGATGCCTGAAAATGACTTACCATGTACATGCTCCAGTTTTGTGTCACATAACACAGTTCTTCAACTCCCAGTATCCAGCTGACTGGATAAGATCCTTATTGTCTTCTTTGTTGATATTGTAGGAGGATTCTGTGCACCATTCTGCCCAACGTTCTGTCTTTGGAGAGAGGAATTTCAACATCTATTGTTCCACATACCCGGAGAACTCAAATACAAAAGTAAGAAACATGACTCATCAGTTAGAGCAATTTGTTATGTCTTAGACAGATTAGAATTACTTGGACAGAACCCTGTGGACCTTAAAGGTTCTCAGCGGACCATTAAGAATGCAGAGTCTTAAGTGTGACTTCGCTGAAAGGCTTGAAGGGTTTTTATTTGTCTCAGTCCCTTTTGAAACTCTTGAAGGGGTGGTTATGTACCTGTCTCCCCAGCTCATCTTGTTTGTATGCTATTTAGTGTCTTTCCTACACATGTACCTTTCCACCAAGATGGCTTGAGTTTGTGAAACCTTAGCTTTTATGTTGCAACTAAAGCTGCAGAGAAAAGAAGTGTGTAGTAAATGTTTTCATTTTATAGTTAGGTTTTAACGTGACATGGAGAAAAACCCCAACTAAATTAGAAGGCATGTCTAACAGTGATCATCCTATTGTAGAATTAGAATTAATACCACCTTGTTGTCGTGGCATTAACTATTTCATACACTTGTTTATTTTTAACTAAGTTGAATCAAAAGAATACTTGAAAAAATATGCTAACTTGAAAAAAAAACTTGAAACTACAGAATATCCACTGGCTATTAATTTTTTGTAACCACTGAAAAATGAAGTATGTTTTATAGATGTTGTGATATTGGTAGAAAGATTTGCTATCATCTATTTTAAAATTGGAGCTCTTTGCTGATGAGAGTCTTTTCAGTAGTTTTGAGACACGTATCTGTAAGGGAAGCTTCTTAAATATTTCACCTTCTAAAAATAATTGTTTTGCAGCTCATTAAACAATCGAAGATGGTAGATGTTTCATCTAGGAAGTTAGTAACAAAGAAGATTATTTCTACAAAAGCAGTGAGCAATGGGGTGAGCAGGAAAGCTGCCAGTAGTTGTCCATCAAACCTGACCTGTGACTGTTACGCAACAGACAGAGTTTGCAGTGTTTGCCTTTCAAGGTAATTTGCTTCAACAGTGATGTAAAATTGCTTACTATCCTGTCAAATAAGGTCAAAAAACTTGAATTTACTAGACAGCTGATTTAGTAGGTGAAAGATAGCATTTGATCTGTGCAGCCCTTAAGACACTAAGTGTGCTCTTTCAAAAAGAATAGTTCGTGGAATTCATGGAGTAATTGGATTGCTGCTATCTGCAGCAAGAGATTCACTGGTAATGATTTTCTGTTGCTGTTGTATTTAATTATCTGCCTACTTGTGTTGTAGAAAATAACCTGAGTTAATTACAGCACTTAGAGTAGACAATTATCTGTCACTGAGCAGTTATCTAATAGGCCTGAATTATGCCAAGTGCATTAAAATTCAGTGATTGGACTCTTCCTTTCTGAGAACATAAGGTTAAATACATTTCTCAGGCTGTTTGCATTCTGGAAATCACAAAATGCAGAATAAAAAGGAAAGATGACAGTGCTGTATTTCTTAATTTGAAATATTTTAATAGTAGATAAGTCAGAGAGTCTAAATAACTCGGTTCAAATCCAGTCCTCTGTAGTTCATTTTGGCTATGATCTACCCTTACCTTGTATTTCCACACTAGGGAACACAAATTCATGCAGAGAATTCTGCTTGGTAGGCACAGTCATGAAACTGTGGTACCTCTCTTCCCTAACTGCCAAAATCTGGTGTTATCAAAGCCAGTTCAGAAATCAGACATGAGGAATTTGCTAGACATGAGAAAGTTGGTCTGCAGAAGGAAGGTGCTTTGGATTTACTATACAGGAAAGATTTTTAGTAATGATCTCACACCTTTTAGTTAATCTAACAAGAAGAAAATTCTTGTCGACACTTAGAAATAGTGAACCTTAGTTTGCTCTGGATTAATAAAAAGCCATAATGTCCACACTCAAGAAACAAATGCATTTTTTGCCATTGGCTAATTAGTCTTAACTTTAAAGTCCCCTGTGAAAACACGTTTTGTCATTGAATGAAACTGAAAATACCATTGTGACTGAAGAATGCAGTAAGTATTCCTTCTAAGTATTATAACAAGACCAATAATATAATAGGTGATTATAGTCAGGTTATCTCATATGAGTTAATAATCAAACGCTAAACGATTATAAGATGCTTCAGACTTCAAAGCTGAATAAGGCAGACTTACACATCTCACAAAAGTATATTCTAATAATATTAAACATCGTTATAGTTAGAACTTATTTCTCGATGTATATATTCTAAACGCATTTGTCTTTTACTACGAGGTGTCAGCAAGTTGCTCCCAGAGCAGGAACACCTGGATTCAGAGCACCAGAAGTACTGACAAAGTGCCCCACTCAGACAACAGGTACTGCACGACAGACAAAGCTTAATGCCTTTCTTTTTTTTTAACCTTTCATTTATGCATCGATGTTATCTTTTGTATATTATGCCGTTTCCATGTGAAATTAATTTTATTATCCCTTCTAACGTTTATCAGCCACTTCCAAAATTTAATTTAAAGTTCATTACTCAGAATAAGAAGAAATTAAGAATATTTTTCTGTGCTTGAAACTTGAATATGTCTTCATCCCTTTGAGGGGTACTGCCATATGCAGGAGTTCAATAGCAAGTGTTTTAAAAGAAAACAAAGTTGTAAGCTTTATCAAGTTTTTTGGCTTATTGGCTTATTTATTCAAGAAAAGTCTTACATAAATCTTAGAGGGATATGCTTTAGCCTTTTCTAGACAGTTTGACGCATGTATTTTGCTGTCATAGGCAAAATTAATTGGATGAGTGCAATTTCTATCGTTTTTATGAAGTGTTAGTGAATCAGTACTTTTTTCCTTTTTGCTAGTGCTTTAATTAGGAAATCTGTAAATTTCAGGGCTAAAACCTATCGAGTTTGTATGTTTCAATAGTCTGGTAAGTACTGGAGCAGAACAGTGGGATGGTTAATGCATTAGCTGTTGCAAATAGAGTGGGAGAAGATGTGTGTACATGGAGAATTGAAGGTGTGATACAAACAGAATTAAATGTGTCATGTATGACCAGAAGTTTTGATTATGGAAATGGAGGATAAATACAAATGTTCTCAAGATTTGTGTTTAAAATAAGTTTACAGCCATCTTTTTGTTGAGTACTTTGTAAGAAAATAGTCAGTTTACACTGTTTAACTTGAAAGTGTTTATACACACTCAGAGTAGCCTTACAATATGTTTGATCAGCATATCCCTCCATAGCTTAATGTTATTCAAGACAGCATCTGAGCTGTGGGCATGGCTGGGAGTTCAAGAGGTACGGCAGCTTACTTGGAGTCACTGTGCCTGCGCAGTAACAGCCAGCTTCAGGAGCTAGAAAACATCCAGAAATCCAGGACAAGTTTAGACAATCCCTGAATCTGTCTAGACAGAATTTATGCAGAAAGAAGACATACTTAAGAAATCTTGGACACAGGGTTGTCTTAAGTGTGCTTTCAGACAGTTTTCTGTTCTCTAGGGTAATGGAGAGCAGGATTACAAAAAATGTGGGTAAATCTGGAAATCCTTGGGTGCGGCACTAAAGGTACTGAGTCAGTGGTGCAAACCTTCTGTAGTATGTCAATAAAGTGCTTAGTTAGAACTGGTAGACTAATACTAATATTTATGAGATAAGATACTAACCACTAGGGAAATGCACAGAGAGGAATCATGATCATGATGTCACTGCACAAGATCTTGCAGTCTGCTGATGATCCCAACCCTATCAGAACCGTAGGACTTACTAGTCATTCCACTATATAACTGTCTGTCAATGTCAGGAAGAGCTAGATAAACATCTTTAAAAGTCTTCACCTTAATGTCTATCTTTCCCAACCAAGTACTAAGGGTGATGTGTAACACCGTAAGCAGGTATTATGATCAACATCAGTACAGTACTACTAAAACTTTCTCCTTAAAGATGCAACATTTTTTCACACTGAAATGTTGTCTGCAGATCAACTGCATAGTATCAGAGTTCTTTGCCAATAGTGTTTTTTAGTTACTGCATATTTTACCACCTATTTCTGGAAGATATACAGGATGATTATAGCTTTATTTCCCAATTTAATTTTTCTATTTAGAATTTGAGAACTCTTCAGACTCCCTCCTTCACTTTCCTTGCCATCTCTCAAAATGTGCAGTTAGCCAAAAAACTACAGCAGACAGGTATTCTCATAACATTCAGAACTAAAGTTTCCATCATGCTCTGGCTTCTTCCTTCAGAGAACTCCCTGTACTCTTCACAACACAATGAAAGGGATGAATAACTATTACAGTTCTTAAACTGTCTTGTCGAATGTTTTCATATTAGAGAACAACAAAGTTTTTAGTATGCCCAACTGGCCACCTCAGTCCCAGAAAAGTAAGATGCTCATTCAATTCTGAATTATTTTTTCTTCATGAACTTTATATAAAGTTTTCTCAATCTAAGCAAACTTAATGAAGTATCAAAACCAGCTATCTTTTCCCCTCCCAGCTCCCCAAGTAGAGTACATTCAAATGTTGTTTCAGTACTTTTTTTTTTTTTTTAGCAAATTAATTAAATTACTCACGTGAGAAATTCTGCTTTCTCTCTGTAAAAGCAGGCAACTGATTTTATTTACAAGTATAGCAATTTACACTGTTTGCTGAAGTGTTATCATTGTGACCACAGCCTCTAAGTAATTCAGTACATTACTTTCTCTGATAACAACACATCTGGTCATAGTTTCTTTTTAAAGAACTTGGGATTTTGCTTTTGATGAAGTTGCGAGTTTGCTTGTTACTAAGCTTGCTTTCTATTGCAGCAATTGACATGTGGTCTGCAGGAATTGTGTTCCTTTCTCTGCTCAGTGGACGGTATCCATTTTACAAAGCAAGCGATGATTTAACTGCTTTGGCACAAATCATGACAGTTCGTGGATCTCGAGAAACCATTCAGGCTGCTAAAACTTTTGGTATGCAAACCTTAATTACGGGGAGAAGGGGAAAATGTATGCTTGGTCTGCTGTGTAATACAATGATTTACGATCTAGTTGGGACTTGTTTTTATTTTAAACAAATTTTTAAGTTTTGGGAGTCACTTTGGAGGTAAGTCACACTTCTTGCACGTAAAAGAGCACTACTTATCCACACATACAGAGATTTAGTAAAAACTGCTATTTTCCTATCCTTTATAATTTATGTGGAGTAACTCGTTCTGTGGATTTCCTAACTTGTCTGCTGCCTTTCATTAAGTCAGGGCCACTTGAGGTGAACTATGCCAGCTTCCTACTTCTTAGAATTCTTGAAGTAATGTTTATTTGCCATGGAGCCTTAAGTTGTACTGACTTAATATTTAGATGATGTAAACCTTGCATTTTTATCCAACTTCGAGAAGGACCAATAAAATTAAAAAAAAAAAAAAAAAAGCAAGAGGGCCTGTTTGGAAGGAAGAAAAAAGAGCACAAAACCAGAAATAACTGTTTTCCTAGTTGTCTGCAAGCCAAACATTAAAGCACTTGGTACCTGGAAGTGTAACTGACAGCATCAATTTTAATTTTCCAGACAGAGGTGTATAATCAGTGCTATAAGCAATAAACTGAACTGGGTTTTTAATTTTTAGTTCTGTTGAGAGTGAAGTGGGAAATGATGCTGTGTGGACTGAGCAATAAGTTGTCAATTCATAACTTCATGAAAAAACACAGTTCTGTTCTGAGCAGAGATACTTTTGGTTTGCTGGGGCCCTTACTGTAAAACATGGCTGCCTTGGTTTGTTTTTTTTTAATTATTTTTGAACTAATGTCAGTTATGCTTCAATATTTGAAATTTCTCTGAAACAAACTTTATAGTCGCAGAGCAAGTTAAATGAAATGTCACTGACTGTAAAAATGGCTTTCTTCCTAGGTAAATCAGTTCTGTGTACCCAGGTTGTTCCAGCACAAAACTTAAGAACCCTCTGCGAGAAGCTGAGAGGAACAAATAGCAGCTGTAACAGATCCCAGGGTGACATGCCCGGCAAATCTGGAGATGACTCTGCTTTGCCAGTTGAAGTGGACAAACAACGCGCTCCTGAGACACTCAGAAAAGAAATTCAACACTTAAAGAGCTGTCAGGAAGGTGGTAGTGCTTCGGAAGTTAAGGCAACAGACCTGAAAGGATGGGATCGGGTTCCTGATGAAGCATATGACCTGCTCGATAAGCTACTAGACTTAAACCCTGCAACAAGAATAACTGCAAAAGACGCTTTGCTGCATCCCTTTTTTAAAGACATGAGACTGTGAGAATATACTCTGTTTGTGCTTTTGTACATTTGATGTGAAAATGAGATACTGAAGGAGTTTTAATCTGTTGCCCTTACACTCACTGAAATACCATTACACGGTGCGCAGCACTACTGAAATTGTCACACACAATTGGACTACAAATGTGACTTTAGTTTAAAAATACCTGCAGATGTAAATATTATGTAAACATTACTAGCATGGTCAAATCCTAAGATGCTTTTGAGGTGTTATTACTGTGCATACCTGTTCTCTAAGAAAATTAACTTTGTTCAAACTGAAGAGTTTCTCACACTAAGATTAACTCTCAAGATACTCTCAAGACATACAAATTTGCATTAAATATGACTGAAATGAAAAAGTGCGAGAGACTTATTTCCATAGTTTCATACCCCTGCTATGTTCCCAATTAGCACATGGGAGACTAAAGTGCATTAATTTTCTTCAGATGGTTTTCAGAGAACAGTTTTACTTTGGGAGTGTTGCTGGAACAAGGGACAGACAGTGCAGGTTTTATCATCAGAACAAAAGCATCACTGTTTTAGAAGTACTTTTCTTCCCCCATCTGTTCCTTCCTACTTAGGTGACGCTGATAAACACAGTTACTCATTTTGCATAGCCCATATTTGTTCTATGCAATTGGTAGCTGTCACTACACAACTGCTGCCTTCAGAATGCCTTGTGTGACACGTATAGTTTTGATTTCTGTTATGGAAACTGATTGTCATAGAACATCTTTTAAATAAAGGATTTGTTTTTATAACTTCAGAAGTGTGTCTAGAAATGATTCTTTAAGAATAGTTAGGTAAGGTTTCCCCGTGGGATACTTCTGTTCAGGAAGAATGATGCAGCTTTCTTTTCTGCATAAATTCCTCCGTGATTTATAGTACTTTTCAGATAGTACCAGCATATATAGGTGTCATAGCAGAAGTAACAATTATCAGGGAAGTCTTACTACCTCATGTTAGAAGCTAGCTATTGTCTGGTCATAAATCGGAATCCCAACACCCCCCCCGAGCCCCAGTGCCCTCTAGCCTCATTAATTCATTGTGCACATGAAGTCCCGTTATGCTCAGCAGTTACCTCTTTAGAAACCCATGATACTTTTGGAAACTGAAATTTACTACAGTGTTTTTCCATTTTGATTTCTTGAAATGCTCTTGGAGTTGTTACTATAAAAGGTTACAGCCACTCCAGGAAAAGATTGCTGCTTTGATAACTTTTGTATAAGCCTTTGCAGAGAAGCTGGTAGTTACATCACCGCCAGCACTGCGGCTGAAGAGCAATTATTTCAGTACACTGAAAACGTTCAGTATGTACAAAGCGATGGTAACATTGCTCTGTCTCTGGCACCAGTTGTTAGAGAAAAATATTTGTAGATGTCAGAGTACTGATGGTGGGTTTCAGAAAATGTTGAAACCCACAGTACTCTGGGGCCCAGGTCTTAGTAACTTGTGCTGTTTATGTAATTTCAACCCAGCACATCATTGAGAAATTATTTATCTAGAGGAACTGTGGCCAAATTTGGCAAGTGATGCTGTCTGCCAGCGTCTGCAGATGTATTGTTTCCTCCTACGTTTGCTCATGCTGTCTGTGGTCTTAAGAGAGCACTAGCTGACGAGGAAAAAAACACCAGCTATTGTGAACTTTCTAAATCACTTCAGCTTTTTCAGCCCTCCTGCTCACCTCTGCATTGAGCAGCTCCTTGCAGTGGGCACTGCAGTCATTCACCACTACGTAAGCTTAATGATCAGAGCAGGAATCATCACTGCTGATGGTATAGTTTACCATTATTACAGGTAAATACAATTCTGCAGGTAACAAGTCTAACCTTAGAATATTTGATAACAAGCTAAAAGAAAGCACTGTTGCTCTTCCTCCAGATAGCTATCTGTTTAAAATGTGAGGCATCTCCTGGAAGAAGGATAAAGTGAAAAGAAAAATGTTTGAAAACACATATGCCTATTAAATACTGCTTCTGGAACACTCTACGGAAGTAAAAAAAAAAAAAAAAAAAAAAAATCAGAGGCAAAATGTTAAATGCAATGGGCTCTGAACAGGAAAGGAAAAAAAAAAAGTTAATGTTTAGGCTTGTTGGAAAACAGCAAGGAAACACTAGGGGTGAGCTACTAGCTGCCACTGAGTTTCTCCTTATCTCTCCAATGGTCCTACAGGTAAGAGCCAAGATAAAAGATTCATTTAAAGTTGAATTATTTGACGTGTTTATAAACTGGATGTGAATTTCATACCATGATAACTGCAATTAGGAGAAGCTGCATGAAGAAACAACAGTGCTGCAACATACATCTGAGCAGTTGCAAGATCGCAGCTGGAATATTTAAGTTCTGGACATTGTGCTATGACAAGGATGTTAATACGTTGGAAAGAAACCAAATAAGGCAGCAAAAATGAGCATGGATCTGGTTAGATAAAGAGAAACTGATAGGAATAATCCTGAGAACGAAGTGTTGGAGCAAATCTAAATACATTTGTGTATCTAGCGTAGGGAAGACAAGCTTACTCCTACTTCTCAGCAAGTCTAGGTGAGGAAATGGTGGCACATTTTAAGCTTACAGCATTTTGCCTAGTTGTAAATGACAATCAGAGAAAGGGAAGACACCTTAGTAGATGTGGTTGAATAAGCATCTGCAAAACAGCAACAACATTTCCTGGATAATACTGACAATAATGTAGAAATGAATTCCCAAATCCTGCTGGCACTGTAGCACTCTGTTTTGAGATCAGACTCAGTGGCTGTTTGATATTGGACTTGAAAGCCTTACATAAAGCAAATTGTTACATGGATAAGAAAATAAACCATACATCCTGTCAGAATATTCAGTATCCTCCTTATTTTCTGGATTTGCCATACCTAGAGTCTTTGCTATCTGAATAGTAAAAGCAAGTCAGAACCAATATGCAGCCCAAGCTTCCTATGCAGGCACAAAAGGATCTTGGTAATCTTTGGTGGCTTCTGAAGGCCACTGGGTCTGGAGGGACCTGAAAAGGTTTCCGTAACTGTCCAGTATCTAGCCAAGTTCCTAAGGTGAAGAGCTAGACTGGACCTCAAGGTGGAACATAAAAAAAGCTTCATTCCAGGAGACTGACATGGCTGATCTAGGAATCAAGGCACTGTGATTTTGCAAGAATTAAAAAAAAAAAAAAAAAATCCCATCAAAGTCACGGTGGGCATTGTAATCTGTTCTGGCTACTGTGCAACTTCCTGCTTTAATTACAACTGCCAAAAAAAAAAAAAAAAAAAAAGGCATTTCATTTACTAAGATGATTTATTTCCTTAGCAGACTTCTCACTGGTCGTACCCAATTAGCAAAATGCAAAGGAAAAAAAACATCAAATCTTTAATCAGAGGTAGTTTTTGGTGATGAAGAGGCACTTACTTCTGAACTGGATGGCATGTTTTAAATGATGCATTAGTATTTAGTACAGCACACCTGAAATTTTCCTATGTGCTGGGATCAGACCATACAATACGAGTCAGACAAGTCAGCTTTTTCCTTTTCAGCTGTCATCTCACTTCAAAGATGCTTTTGCTGATGGGAGGAAATCACTAAACACTGAAGGCACTTAAGAGAACAACAGCATTTAAAATGAAATTAATATCTTCTGTGGCTTTGCAGATTCTTATTCTATAACCAATGTTATATCTCATTCAGTAGACTTATAGTAAAGACTGTTTTCTGAGACATTAATCATTCCATGCAACATGTCCCCTTTTAAATTCTTTGTTTGCTTTTCAAACTGTATAGCTGAAAATTAATTAAACTATATAGCCTGAAATTAATTTTACCACTCACGTAGCTGCTGCATGTTCACTGCATCTTGTCCCTTCTCCAGAGAATAGTACACGTTCCAGGTCAGTGGCAGCACGCAGGAGGTTCACGCTCCTTTCTACTGCTGCATTCCTGGTTGGCCAGTTCAAAGGGTGGTAAATATTGAAGTTGGCAGCCTGCACGTTGCGGGTGGAAACTGGATAGGCCCTTTGATCAAGTGCTCGTGAAGGCGGGCACACACAGCTTTGTTACTATGAACATTTCTGGTACCACTGAGGCACAGGTTCAGTAAACTAGGTATTTTGAAACGGGTACAGCGTGGCTGAACAGTTAAAAACTTGCGGTCATGTACTTAGTTCTGCCTCGCTATGACACAGCCCTTTCTAATTTCATGTTCTTTTGACTCTGCAAGAACGTTGCCTCTATACAATGCAGTACTGTATCATGTTAAAAACTAACCACTGAAAACATTCCTGACTATCCCCAGTCTATTCCATCTCTGGAAAGACTGAAATTCTCCGGTGGGACTATGGCAGGGAAGATGATGCTTTTGTTACACGTTGTTTGCCTTCTTGCATAAACTTCTTCCACAGTTTTCAGAGAAGTCTGATTTCATTCTAAGCCTTCATCATGTGATTGCTGCAAAAATACTAATTCTAAGAAATTTTTAATGAGGGTTTAACAACTAGGGCATTGGTAGTTTTATTTCTTAATGTGAAGAGGTAAGGGTGAAGCCTGGCAATTGGAATACTTGAAAAATATTACATTTTTTGTGATGCAAGTCTGTGTAAGTTGATGTAATGAACGCCCAGCAGGAGGCAGCTTACTGATAAGATCTCTTGTCCTTTTGATTTTCGTGTTTCCTTTCACTAGCTCTTAGAAAAAAAAAAAAAAAAAAAAAATCATACTAGACTGGATTCACTGCACTGTGTTGCTGAGAGATAATCATCTACAATGATTCTTTTATGCTTTTGGATGTTAGTGTGCATTATGTAGTGCAAGCACACCAATCGCTTCCATTTCCAGACATCCTATAGGTGTTCTCTCAAGTACTGCCTCTGCTCTACTATACTTTGGTTTGTTTTGGAGATTTCAGTCTTCCTCATCAAAACACTTCACTTGGGCTTGGCAGTACAGGTAAGATATTCTAGAATTCTCATTGCTATTTCATTTTTCTTGTCTGCATTCTTATCACAACTGATCTTGGAATACCAGTTTTAAACATGGGAGAAAAAAAAAAAAAGAAATATATTTATCTTCTGCTGAAATTTCTACTAGATGCCTACACACTTGTTTGCCTTACTCTGAAAGAAAGCAGTAAAAGAAGACAGTAATGCTGAATTCAAAGAATACAGAACACATTGCTTTTTTACTTCTAGAACAAATCAGCCACTTCATTTTCCCCTCAACACATACATATCTAGATACAAATGTTGTTTCAAACTTGCTTTCAAAACTCTCCAAAGATTAATTCTGCCCTCTGATGTCCTCCCCATTCCCATGGTCTGCCTTAGCTACTCTTGGGGCTCCTTTCACTTTCCAAAATCATACCTTGCTGCAGGAAGGTAAGACACTCAGACTGGGGGTGGCTCTGAACCTCTGGCACTTTTTGTTGTGATGGATTTTGCTGGGATAATTTACCATGGACAGTTCATGCAGAGTAGATTAGTCCTGCATGCTGCTTACAACCAAGCAGCTTTCACCTGCTGGGATGCCTTGTGTGTGCCTTTTGGATTATATTTTCCATTGCTGGTCTGCTTGCAACTGGCTCTGTAACTTGAGTCGCGTTTACTATGAATAAAGTGACACGCAGTTTGAATTTATAGGTATTTCCCCCAGTTGTCCTTGTGAAAAAAAATCAGTGTTGTGAATATTCACTGACAGCCCATTCTGAGAGAGGAAAGGATCAGGTTACTTGCTGATTGCTATGCTTTTCCTTTGTTAAAATCAATGGTTTGACTAATTTGATGCATTGTAACTTAGATATGGTTAATCTCCAAATAGTCAGAAGAATGAGAGCTGCGGAACACTTGGTAAATTATTTCGGGGATGGATGAAATTATACTGGACTAATAATGCTCCTGAACTGCATTTTCTGGCCTTCTTTCAGGACATATAAAATGAAACATTCCTGTGAAGATTCATTTCATAGAGCCCATAAAACTCACTGCTTCTAGCCAATTTAGATCCTAATGAATTTGTAGGAAGGACATCATTGTCCCTCTTAAGCTAACTGCTACTGAACCACACACTTTCTGTGATCATGTTGCCTCTAGGACTCCATACTGGACATGCTTCACTCTGCCTGTGGCCTGCCTATAAAATGTAGGGTAAAAAAAAAAAAATAAAATAACACTATACCAAAACCATCACTCTTCAAGTATTGACAGTCCACAAATGCGGTTTGTGAGATGTTAATGTGTGATTATCTCATGTACTAGTTATTCAGAAGAAGTAGCTATACCACTTACAAATCACAGCGGGGTGCTCCCCGCCTGGCTCTGCCTGTGGCTGTGCAAGGCTCAGGAGGGAGTGTGGGGAAATGTTGGGTCCCCCACCCCACCCCACCCCACCCCATCCCCCGGGCCCCGGGAGCAGCCTATGTGGAGCAGCAGCCCTCCCCTCCTCTTCCCACTAATCATTTCCAGTTTACAAAACTGACAAACAGAGAGTAATAAATAGCTCTTAAAGATATGCAGCTTATTTATCAGGAGGAGCAGAGCTGGCTGCAACAGCACAAGATTTTTTCCTTATCAAAACAGGCGTAGAACTGAAAGATGGATGCTACCAGATACTGCAATAAATTCAAATTCCCATCAAACAAACCACAGCAAACTGTTAACATCAGCTCTGAGGGAGCGAGATCTTCCTGCTGGCCTGTGCCCCCACACTAGGGCGACTTTTTCCCCAAGCCTCACCACAGCCAACAGAAAGTAACTCCTGCTGGTAAATGACAAGGAAGACAATGCAATCCAGGCCTTATTTCTGCAGGAGGAAGTCAATTACAGCAACAAGAATGGTTGCTTTTTCCTTCCCTTTCCTTTTACTTCTACGTGGTCCTCCCCAAAAATTCCTTTATGAAATTTGTAATATGCAATTAAATATACCAGACCTAAACACAAGATCTTTATGTCAACTCTTTAACATCTCTTAAGATCTTCAATAGCTCTTCCCTAAATTGCTGTGGCAACCAGAGAAGTAGCAAAGGTCTCAAAGCAAAGCTCCTTGATTCAGGTGAGGCTGTGCAACAGTTCCCATTGCTGGGAAGAACAGAACTAAACAGGAAGACTCTAATGGACCAGTGGTGGTTTGCCAGTAGCTTTGCAGATTTCCTATCTGTGTCAGAGCAAGAATCTGATTTCCCCCACTAATTTTCAGATGTGGCACTTCTTTGAAAAGAACTGAAAAGTCCTCTTTGCCCCTGTGGTCACAGCAGCTAGGCCAAGTAAGTATTTAAGTCAGATATCTGTTACAGAATAATATATAAAATACACATAATGAACTATTTCACCTAACAATTATTGTATGAGTACAGGAAAGACCTAAGCAGACAACAAGCAGAAAGTAGATGAAAGCAGCAACTAAATGAAATTGAGATGGAGTTCAGTGTAAGAGGTAGAGCTGTTTGTTTCCATAGCTTGGAGTAGTAGGAAGAAACAAGCACACTGTGTGTTTTCACAGCCAAAGTCACTCAGACGAGTGAAGGAATACTGGGGTCAGCCTATGCACCCAAGCATTACTGAATGCACTAAACCATTTGAAAGTGAACAAGCACCAAAGATGCTGTCCACTATTTCCTTAACAGGGGTTGACACACACCCATGCCCTGGGAGTCCCAGGCCAAGGACTCACACAAAAAAGCTGCTGCTCTCTTTGAGGCTGGGGCACACAAGGTTCCCTCCTCTGAAAACCTGTATGGAAGGACACATGAAATGGAGCACAAGTTTGGGACTGCACACCTATATCTTATCCCTTTATGCAAAGGCGGGCCAGGGAAAAGAATTTCCATCCTGGTTGAAAAGTGCTTCCTAAGCATAACCTTGTGGAGTAAAACACTCAGAAAAACAAAAACATCCCCCTCCGTTAGGAGCCCATGCCAAAGAAGTGTAAGCACATGCCTTCAGTTAAACAGATGTTTAGGTTTTTGTCTGAGTGGGGCCTGTGCTGACTCTGCAATACTGCAGATTTGCGGGACCAGCAGCGGCAGCACCATTCCCTAACACTGCTGGTACCTCTGCTCTGCTGATACACACTTCTTGGTATGCACACACTGCCTCACATGCCAGATTTCTGTAACATACACAGAGCCACAGAAGTACTTTTCAACCTCCAGCAGCATATTTGACTCAAATAAAGCATTTGCATTTCTAGATATGAAATACCTGCATGTAATTGTGTGCTGCATAGGTACAAAATGTTTTCATAAGCTGATTATTGACTCAACAAAAACAAAATGCCACATTAAACGAACTGTGAACAGGGAAGAAAATGCAAGCGGAGGTGAAAGTAGAAAAATAAAGATAGTTATATGATATTTTTCAACTATTGACATGCTAAGAAAGTACCTTATCAATAATGTTTAGAAATGAATACGTATGTTACAAATACTTGAATTTAATTTTTAAACTGCTCTTGAAAACTCTTTGCCCTTTGCTACTCTAAAGCAGTAGACTATTCCAAACAGACTTTATCTGCTTTAGAGACAAACTGCATCACGGGGGAAGCTCCTTTTGCCAAGTACTTGGCAAACGACCTTGCAGTTAGGTACTTCCCTCTACCCTTGGGAACCTGGATGAGAGCAGGAGACAGAGACCCAGATTTAACTAAATGAACTGCACCCACTCCAAAAGCAGCATGCCAAGTTTTAGAATATTCTGGCTTGCAATAAGCTTTAAAGATAAGTTTCCAACAGTTGTCTCAGCAGCCTGCTCAACACACACACATTTCATAGAGAAATACAGCTCAGACTAAGGCCTGGGTAGGGCAACTTTGCCAGAATTAGGACATATATAGAGTATGTGTCATGCATTGTCTGTAAAACACAGTCCATTTATTATAGTTGGCAAGCAACACATATAGGAGGCAAGGGGGGTTGTGAAATAGGTGAAAAGATCTGCTGGTTTTGGTTTTTCAGGGCTTTTTTTTCCTTTTTTTTTTTTTAATGCAAATGAAAAAAAGTCTATGTCATAGGTACATAAACATCCAGTGAAGAAACAAGCATATCCCTGCAAAAAGTGGTTGTGAAGACAAACTGTATGAGACCTTTAGCTGGTGCCTCATATGCACAGTGACCAACTTGCTATTCAAGTTATAACTGTAAAGACCTCTTATAATTTTTTTTTGAAAAATTGCAGATACATAAATCCTTTGGGAGGAAGAATAAAAGGTTCATAACATGTACAAGCCTTGTCACCTTTCACAGAAGTATTTTTCTATTCCTTCGTACTTTCTCAAGCATGGGATCTATGGAAGAAAGCCTAAGCATTTCTCTTAAAAGCCTTCACAAGTTTGCTCCTTTTACATGTGAGAATTGCAGTGCTCTCCTTTCCTAACTGGCTGAGTTTGCTGAAACAGACTGATCCCCAAAAACTTAGATCATCTGTCACGGGGATGAATGCACACTCAAAAGTGTAAGCAATCTGACTACTTCAGAGCATGAACTTTAATCCCACTGTTTTGCCTCCTTTAGGAAATGTTCTCTTGCCTTTCCCCTCCCAACACCAACAAAGTTTCCTGTGAAACTCCATGCAACAGTGAGTACAGAGAACAAAACAAACAGTTAAAAAAAAAAAACCAAAAAACAAAAAACATTTATCACAAAATTATGGAGTTAAACAAAAGCTCTGCCCAGAGGGTGACCCACCCATCCCTGCAGGTCAGGCAGGAGGACGAGCTGGGTGAGGATGCCAAGATGCCAGGGCTGTGCCCAGGCCCTGCTGGTCTGACCTCACCAGGTGTCACTCACAGCCAAGGCCAGAGCAAAGAACTATGTGCAGCTTGAATATTTACACAAATTCTGCAGCTTTTGTATAAGGAGAACCTGCAGCAAAATGCAAGGGAATAAACAGGAGATCTCAGCAGAAGAATTCAAATTCTCTATGAAAATGCTGAAGGCAGCTCTAGTAGCACACAAGTTGTATAATGTCTTTTCCAAACTGACTTTTCCTTTAGGTCTCATAATAACAAGCAGTACTAGAAGTTAGATACTTCTCCTCCCTGGAGAGCTGTACTGTGTAAGTGATCTCTCAGATGGGCAGCTCTGGAGGTACCAGCACTCTCTTGATCAGGTTAGCAGTCACAGGGAGCAGAGAGCTCACCTCAAATGTGTAGGCAGTATCTCATGACCTTCACAAATCATGAATTTTAGCTGCCTTCTTGTTAAAACACTGTGATACAAGAAGTTTACAAAGCATCTTGCTTAGTGTTGTTGATGATAGAAGTATGCCATTTCAAAATACAAACAAGTTTAATTCGCCTTTGAGGAATGTACTATTCTAATGACAATCTCCAAGTAAACTGAGAAGCAACTGGGAACCACAGCAACATGAAATTAATTCTTCTATGAAATGCACAGGAACTGCTTATTTCTTTGTCTGCTCAGATGCAATCTGGATTTCCATTCAGCTATTACTGTAGCAAAGTGAAGTGAGAGCTGTAGCATCCTGGGGAATTAATTACAGCCTACTTTCCTCCATCTTCTTTTATGCTACAAAACAGATGGGCTGTTCCCTCCTGCTAATCCTTAGGAAAGGCCACACTGCAATACCACATATCTGCAAGAGCCACATTTAGCACATATTCCCTTCAAACCCAGATGGAATTGGGTCACCTTCTCACCAGAGGAAGCCCTGCTCAGATATGGACTTCTTTACAGTGAGGGTGACGGAGCACTGGCACAGGCTGCCCAGGGGGATTGTGGAATCTCCTTCTCTGGAGATATTCAAGACCTGCCTGGACGCCTACCTGTGCTACCTGGTGTAGGGAACCTGCTTTTGCAGGGGGTTAGACTAGATGATCTCTTGAGGTCCCTTCCAACCCCTAGATTCTATGATTCTAGGGACAGCCTGTGTGGTAGAACCAGCACAGCCCTGACAAGTGAGCACAGGGTTTGGGAGCTTGGATGGACTGTGCCATATCTACACTACAGCTGCTGAAGCCAAAGGAGCTCCAGCTATCACTAGCAGGCCATAAAGTACTTTTCAGCAGCCAGCACCGAGGTTCACACTTGCAGCAAGAGGCCCAAAGCCTATTAACGTACCATAGGAAGATCACTGAAAAAACTCAGCATTGCTCCTGTTCCGGTCCCTGCAGCAGAAAATGTGTCACACCAAAGCCTGAGCTCATCCCAAGAAGCAAGCAGAGGCTCCACTACATGGCAAAAAAGGCACCCTAACAGAGAGGTCAGGAAATGTGCTGGCAAGTAGCACAGCCTGAGCACAGGCACAGCCAGACCTCGACAAGTGTTGTCAACTGCAGGAGTGGAAGCAGTGGGGTCCTGCTCAGATGAAGTGACTGTCACCAGCTCCAGCAGCTATAGCTGCAGCGAAGAACACTGCTGTCTGCCAGCCACCCTACTCCTTGCAGGAACAGAGCCTGAGCCAAAGCACAGGCCTGGGCTGTGGCAGGGACCTGGGATGGATGCTGCACTTTCATCCCTGATGTGCCATGTCCTCATGGGACTTTAAAACTACCCCACTGCATTTATCATTGTGTCTCCAAAAAGAAAGACAGCTGCCACAAAACTTCTGTCGCTCTTAGAAGAGAGCAGTTTCTTATCCAGCTGCTAGGGTAATTTAAGCTCGTGTTGTCAAAAAAATTCACCATGAAATTTATGAGGTTTGCTTCATTTAGACCTTCTAAAAGCAGCCTGAGGGACCTCAGCTTCCCTGTCCAAGTAAGTATTTTGTTGTTTTAACTTTATATTGAACACACATTGCTGCCACCTTTCAGTCTCCATTTGTCCATGCCACACAGGCCGCTTCCTGCCACATCACACTCGCTGGTGTCTGTTTTTCTCTCTCTGCCTGCCACGGGCCTGGCGTGCTCGCATTACATAAACTCCTGCTGCCCAGCACAGGAATTCGGGATGCCGAGCGGTGCACTTGGCAAGCTCGGATCATGCTTCCTGTGAAACTGGAATGCAGAGCAGCTCACTGAGCTTTGGAGTTTGTACAGCAAATACCCCATTAAAGAGTTCAGTTGGGAAAGGAAAATAAGACAGGCGTTGAAGCAAGCCTACTGCTGGGTCTGCAGAGCTGCACTCTGCTGGAATCAAGTATTTTAAAGTAGGTCAGCACACCATGCCATGAATATGAGCAAGTGGTTGCTGTGGTCAGTTCAATTGTGGGTCCCTGGGCTGCACCAGAACAACTGAAAGGAGAGCTCTGGCTCAACACAGCCCAGAAGAGGCAAACACCTTCTGACAGGGACCAGAGCAAAGCAGAGCCAAACGCCTGACACATCTCTCATGTCCCTTTTAGGCCATTTCTTTAAATGAAGGCACCATTTCCAACAGCAGTGGGAGAATGAAAAAGCAGGAGCAGCCGTAACATACAAACAGGCACTGCAGTGCTGTATTTCATTCAAGATAGGAACTTCTTGAGTTTTTTGAGTAGCCTTAACTTTACGTAAGCATAACTTGACCACAACAGACTTGCCTCACTCCTTCTTTCATTACATTATTTGTTAACGTCTTCTGTTATTACTTTTTTAAAGTAAATCTATTTCTTGTTGAATAATGTTCATCATTCTGACTTTGTGATGGTCTTTCTCTGCAAGAGAAACAAACCAGATTGCTTTCCCTTAGAGCTAGAAGCCCAAACAGTTCTTCATGATGGAAAAGTGCACAGCAGGATCATCATCTCCTCCAGGTCCCAGGGTTTCATCTCTCCTTGGAACTCAGCATGTTGCTGGCACACAGCAACTCCACTCTGCACTGCACTGACACCGAGCAGATGATTAGCAATTAGCAGCCCTACATTCCTTCATTTCTTAAAGGAGCTGCCCATTTCCTGGTAGCAAAAGGCATCATGCTGCCCCTGCAGCACACTTCTGCCCCATTGCTGCTGCCTGCTCCCAGTGGTGGAGTCACTACCTAGGGTTCCCACTGACCGAGCCGCTGTCAGAGCTAAGTAGAGGCTGGGCAGAGTAAGAAATAAATTATGGTTGTGCTAAAGTTAGAAACCAAATCCTCCCAGATTTTTGGTAGGTTTGCTTTTCTCTCTATTTTAATATTTTCATAAGTGACGCAAGTAATTTCAACTGTATTCTCCAGAATACAGGATTTTCTATACTTTTTTTTCTCAATTAGGAATCTAAATACACACTAGTTATGGACAAGATCTAGCAACGGTTAAATAGTCGTCATTCTCCCAGAGATAATGGGATTACTCATATGAGACCATTCTGAAGCATAGCAGATTGTTTTAAACATTTCTTCTGGCTTAAAATATTTAGAATGAGATCTCCCAAATTTCCAGCAACACAGCTGTTCTGTGTCTGGCTTTAAACCCAAATCTGTTTGTACCATACTAGTACTCCCAGCAAATAGCTGCCTGAATAACTCCAAAACCTCAAGGCTGATCTTGCTCAGCATTGATTACTTATTACTTAATCAAGGGGTGTTATTTTTACTTTTTGTGGGCTACTTCAGTTACCCTGATTTCATTTAATAGCATTTATCTGAGTATGCATTCTGTCACACAGATATCTGATAAGATTAGGGATCTCTCAGGGCTTTAGTCTAAAACCTGGAAACAGTAACAATTTTTTTTTTTTTTTTTTTTTTTTTTGTTTCTGCAGAAAATTTTCATTTTCAAAAAAGCCTGATTTGTACAAACTTTCTCATAGGTAAGACCTAATTTTGAAAAAATGCCCTGATCAAAAGGCAACAGCCACAAACAAGTTATCTCCCAAGACATTACCAACTCACACAAACTCAAATTTTGACATTTCAAAGATAGAAAATATACTTTGAGACCAAAGTTACACACACTCTGAAATCTTTCTTACTATATTTAAAAGGTTCAGATATATACTTTTTTTCATTACTTTTTTTAATCATACAAAACACTGAAATTCTAAAGGGATTTATATCTACTATCTTACAAATAAAATCAAGGTAGGAGATGATAACCTTTCTAGACATACTTTTGTGCTTCTAGAACTGGAGTAAAATACATCTTCTAGGTTTGATTCCTTCACATACCAATTAAAAAAAAGGAAAAATAAAATCCATCTGTACCACTCCTCCACCTAGAGACTAAATCAAATGTATCCAATGACCTGGAGGCCAAGTGGAGACAGAGGGAAGTACTTTTTTATTCCTGATGGTGGTTGGCCGGATTTATGCTATACCACAGAGAGAATTGTGGGTATTTTATGTAGGAAAAAGAAAAAAGATAGATATATCTCAATACTCTGTTCTTTATTAATCTAAAGCAAATAATAATAATGAAGATATCAAAGACTAAGATCTGAGCTTGCAAGCTTTTGAGTATCTTTACTTCATTGGCAATCGAGGCAACCACAGAACAAGCTCTTCCTAGTTTAAATGTACTAATGATTTATAGTTTTGTAAAAGTTAGTATATTCGACTATGCTTAAGAAAAATGGAAAAATGATTCAAGAAGAAACATATGGAAATATTCCAACTAGAGCAGAACTCCACAAATTAACCATCTCCTACACTGTGTTGAAGTAAAACGATTTTGATCTACAGTAACTAAGATGGCGGCATGCATCAAGGAACCCATTTTGTCCACTTCCATATACTAGCAGCTATTGTGGGAACAGGTCTCTCCCTGCACTGACAATGCTATTTCACTCCACCTATGTGACAATGTGACATAAGTAACACATGCACCTTCCTCACACCAGCCCCATCTCTCCAATGGTGCCATGTGCAGCCAGAGACCTCAGAGGCGTACAAAGCCAAGACCCCTGTCCAAACCCCACACTGCACTCATCTCCAAGCTTACTTCACTGAACCTTCCACCCATGCCAGGTTTGGACTAGATACAGTCCCCCATTCACAAGCCATTTCTTTACCCTCTTAGACAATAAAGAAGAGTCATAGATGTTGTACTAAGGGACATGGTTTACTGGGGGAATGTTGGCAGTAGGTAGATAATTGTACTGGATGATCTTGGAGGTCTTTTCCAACCATGGTGACTCCATATTTCAATAGACACCAAAGATTTTCCAAATAAAAACCTCCCTTTGAATAGGACATTCAGGGTTTGTACATCTCGGCACACTTAGCAATCCAGCCATCACAAAGAAGCATTGCCTGACAGGATGTTTTCAATCATAAGTACAAAGCAACAATGCAGTCTTTCAGCTATCAGTTCCCGGCTTTGTGGGGCAGCACAACTCCAAAAATGACCCACTTGTGCTTTCTGCTGTTGCTGCTATTAATGTATCCCTATAACCACGTACAGTTTCATAACTCAGAAGTTCCCCTTTGCAATTGGTGCATTACATCCAAGCCAACAGCCTCCTGGCAAGCTGGCGTGACTAATCTGCTAATTTCTTTGCCATAAGACTCCTCACAGAAGAGACTTGACTGAGCTATTTGTGTTCCCCTGACTGCAGTTCAGTTTCAAGTTAAATGTTAAATAAAGTAGGAAATGAAGTATAATCTCTTTGTCCTAGGGAGAAATGTCTTAGGCTCTTACAGCTAGAATATAGCACACGGCTTTTGGTGAGTTTCCTCAGATCAGCTGTAGAGTCACTTAAAAAATTAATACATGGTATGAACAACCACAGTTTCAGTATGTTTACCAACTCCAAATTTCAAAAAAGTGAGATGCTATGCTCTGCTGCAAATTGAACCAGTGAAACAAAGCACTCTCCTTAATGCTACACTGTTTTAGAAACTTTGGCTATGTCTGCTGTGAGGCTGATCAGCACCCAGCTGCACCAACAATATGAAGACCAAAACGACGGAGAGCTGCAAGGAGAAAAGAAATGGGCTGAAGGGACTACATCAGTTGTGTCCAACCAGTGGACTGTAGACTGCACATAGCCCTGGACAGCTAGTATTGCAGACCTAAAGACTACATTTTTAGCAACTATGAACACAGCATTTGAAATGAAACGTAAGTAAGGCAGTGTGAAGTTACGGCAAATAGTTCTATGCATTTTGATATGTTGGCTAAATACAGTCCTGTGAGCAGCGAAAACTAAGCAGCCTATCTTTCCATATTGATAAAGGAGTTTGAGAATAAGTTTTGAGATTTCTGAGAAAAAAAAAATCATTTTTGGTACATTTGTGACTCATTTTCAGTTGACAGAAATACATTACCTGACTATTTTCACATGGAATGCATAGAGTTGCAATCAGACATTCAACTCAATGAAAAATTTGATCATGCCTGTTCACTAGACTTTTAGAAGGCCTCTCTTACCACAGAAAAATATCCCTCACTTAACAATCATGTCTAATTCATGTAATCGCTTTTCGGCAGTCAATATATTTGGCAATAATTATTTTTGAAGATGAAGCATGAGAACAGTAAAATTAGATCAAAAATCTCTGATGTGCCCCTTGAGAACTAAGAATTCCAGCCACCTCTATCAAACAAGATCTTGATGCATTAGTTCCACAAAAACAAGGTCAAATAGCCCACTAGTTTTATATTTTTTTTCTCTTTATATTTTAATAAAAAATAAATATAAAAAACGTTTTGCTACTTGTATACATTCACTATACTATATATTTCATATGCAGCCCAAGACAATTTCTCTTCACACAGTGAGGCCCCAGAAAGCCAAGAAGTTGGACACCCATGGACTAGAGTATGGGATAGACAGATTTTCTTTCTATTTTTCTAGAAAGCCAGAAGTATCAAGCTATACTTTCAAGTTCATTTAATACAAAATAATGGGAAATGCACAGTCACTGAGAAGGGTACATAAAGACCCCATAAAGTTCTAGAGAACACATACCCAGAGCTTATAATTTTTCAAATATAGACTGGATATGACAACCATATCAGTGTTGATGCTGAAGGTCAAACCAAAACTAATAGATAAAATGTTCAGCTTTTGGATAACATAACAATACAGTCAAGGTAGTTTGAAAGCAGCTCACTTTCCCAACCATCCTTGCCTTCAAAAAGACAGCAAAGCAGTTTTATCCAGAATATAAAGTAAGGATTTTGTCATAAAAGTAAATTCATAAGGAGCATCTCCTCCACTGTAGGATACTGACACTCCTGGAGTTTTCTAATATTTTTTTGTTTCAGTCTTTCCCATCTCTGTTAATTTCTATCAGTTTTTAAAAGAAGCTTGCATTGCCTCTATTGCAATGTAGAATTTTGTCACGCTGCTTTGGTGCATTTCAGTAACTTTTTGTCAAAATGCATTTTACAAACCTGTGAAATATTTTGCATCTTGTAGAAGACAGAAATCAATATCACCCAAATACTTTATTTATTGAGAACATTCTGGAATTTGCCCCATTGAATAATATTTGTCAGAGTAAGCCAGATTAAAGTAATTTGGCTGATGTATTTTTCCCACTATTTCATTCAAGTCAGCAGATAAGGATGCTCCCTTGAGAACTTCTCAGCTTTGCAGAATTCCTAACACTATGGTCTGGCATTTTGTATTTTACAATCAAATGAATCCCAGCCGTTCATTCCCCCATCCAACATGTTTCACTCAACACACCCTACAGTTAAACAATGATACATTCCTCTCTGTGTTAGTTAGGAGGCATTGCTTTTTATTCTGGACTCCTATAGGAAGGAGGCTTTAGCGTTTGGGCTGTCCACACATCTGCTGCTTGTTTATCCCCACACACAAAATCACTTTAGTCCATTTCTACCACATCTGCTAAAAGTCTTAAGAGACACCTAAATTTGCATCCCATGAGGGACCACCTGCAACATGTACACAACAGTAATACAAGACAGCAGGGAACTGACCCAGGAGCACACAAAACCTGCAAGCAGAAAGCCTGAAGCCTCAGTATGACATCTGTGTCCAACTACATGCACAACACAAACTCTGAAATGCTGACAGTTATAAAGCATGTTCATGCTTTAAAATCTGCTGAAGTAGAGCCATGCTACTGGCATAGTCCCAAGCCCTTGACGCACATTAGCAGAGTTGCACAATCTGGCTGTTCACTTTCTTTCCTGTTGTCTGTTTTCTTTTTTTTTTTTTCCCTCCTAATTTTTCAAATACTTTAAGTTTGCTGCTATTGCTTGCCTTCTCTTTCTCCTTCTAAGAAGACACTTCATTTTTCCATTGTGTCTCATGCTGCCTTAGCACTGGAGTTGCCTTCCATATAAACAGTGTCGTTGGTTAAATGCTGCCATTTAACCATTATTCACTGTTCTGCTAACTTCAGACAAGGTCTCTGCTGTGCAAACTGCTTGCATTGGCACTATTTTCTGTGCTAAGCACGAACTTCTAATGGTTTGAATTTTCTTTCAAAGAAGAGTCCAGGCAGAGTCTTGTTTTAAACATGGAATGCATTTCATTCACCGAGTTATCTATTCCATCTTTGTCTGTCGTTCTTTTGAACTGCTCTACTTTCTGCTGTGCTCCTCCATAAAAGGCATGGTTTACAACAGAAAATTCTAAAAGTGCCTTTATCTTTTCTCCTCCAACCTCTTACGTTACTTAGTTCTATTTCCAGTTAATACAAACTTACTGTAGCCAGCAACAGTGATTGTTGCTATGTTTTTGTACCCCTTACATTTGTTTCCATTTGTACAGGTCTTATTTCAGTTGCTTGACATATTTTCAGTTGCTTCAACTATAGTTAATCTCTTCATTGCATCACTTACTTAGGTATCATCTGGACTCTTGTAATCTGATCACATAGCTGGAATGTTTCCAGATTTTTAGAACAATATTGTGAGAGATTACACTTAGAGTTAGGTGGCAGTGTAACTCTTAGCTAAGCTCGTTTTCCTAATGGGTGACTGCAAGAATTTTGAGGAACACAGCATGCTGTTCTGGTTGTACTAATTATGTTTTTGGACTTCGACTGAAAACAGTTTTATATCCTGCCATGTGCAGACAGGCAAAACATTAGGAATGGGATAAAATAAAACAGAATTTAGTTCATGGTTCCAGCTTCTGGTGGTTAGCAGCTGGCATTCCGGTTGGTTTTCTGACCTTGCCTGGATACACAAATCTAGATATTTTCTTGGACTCAATCATAGTTTCAGTGCTCACTATAGAGTCCTGAGCCCAAACCCTTTCAGAGTAGGACATATTCTTGTCAAGAGAGAAATGAATGGGTGTGCGTTTGCAATCAACATCTCAGTACAATATGTACCTACTTCCTACTGAAGAAAAGTTAAACAAATATAGGAAACTAGACAGTAGAAGTTAAATGGTGTTGGCATATTCTTATTCCCATAAGCATTCCCACTAGAGCTGAAGAAATTACCCACGTATACACGCACCATCACAATTACAGATTAGACAATCAGAATCCTAAAATTAGGAACAAAACTTACACAGACACAATACTATTTTCAAGTCTGCAGCCAGACAGTTCAGCCTTCAAGTTTTCAGGCCAAACTGCTTTTCATACACAGACTGTCTGAAAATACTGCTGAGTCTCTATTTTAACCTCTCTGTAACACAAACCAACATTTTTTTTAATGTGAGACTTCCAATCAAAATTAACCTTCCATTACAATTCCTAGATTTCGAGGAATGATAGACTACTAAGCAGAAGATTTGGATCATTCTTCTTGTAAACAATTGCTGCCTAACCTGTTTATTAGGGATGATTTCTGAACACCACCTGCTGTTACTTGGTAATATTTACCACTTAACTCATTTTTAATTAAGCTAGATAATTAGCATTTACAGACACTACACTGAGATCTAACCAAATATTTCTGCATTTCTCCTCCATACTAAGAAATGTACTTTACCATTTACAAGTGTTTATGTAGTAAACACTTGCAGTTAGTAGTATATAGTAAGAGTAAATACTTTTATTTTCTAAACCCTTTTTAGCACTGAAAATTTATTACAGAGAGCTTGGAAACCGTGCCTTTACAAAAGACACTCTGGAATTGGCTTTATAACGTCACTGTCACATTGCTCTTAAGAAATCAGTATTTTTAACATTTGAATGTGTTTTCTTGGTACAATAGTAGTAATGGTAGTACTGACTTGGTAGACAACTCCATGACTGCCAAAGCACTTTTTAAAATGTGAATGGCAATGTTTACCAGTCCCCAACCCTTCAGCGCCTTTCTTGTGTGCAATAATATTATATTTCTCGTGACCAGATTGGCCGATATAATTTCATTACCAAATTCTGCCAGAACTCAAGAATTGAGACGTAGAATCTGTTTCTGGTAAAGCGTTCTTAGCATATACAACATGTGTGCGATATCGTACACAAGGTGACAGAGCAAGTCATGAATACAGGAACTCCCATCTCTGCCAGACCAGGGAGATTGAAAATGAACATATTTCCTTGACATTTTACTCTTAATATTCACATTGCTTTATCTAATACTGTCTTTTTCGATGATATATTTTCTGGTCTGGATATATTCTGTTCTGCACACACAAAAACCACATCTGGATAAAAGGCTCCAAGCCTTCTCTTCCAGAAGGCCCCCACTCCTCCCTGGGTTCCCAAGCACTTCCTTATCAGGGAGTCAGAACTTGCCAATTACAAGTCGCTGCACAAAATCAGATCATCTAGTCAAACTCCAGAAACAGCCCCATCCTTCTTAATTAAATATTTATTTAGTGGTAAAGTTCACGTATGGAGTGTTTATAACATATCTCGTAATTTATTAAGTAGTACATTTTCTAACAAAATTTCTCAGGGAAAAATCTGCTTAGCCAGAAAATAATTTAATTCTTTTTTACTAGTGAAAATCACAATGGAAATCCTTCTATAAACCCCCTCATAAACACTATCAAAGAATCATACCAAATAAGGCCTGTAAGGATCCTTTATTTAAATAAGTAACTAACTATTTACACTTTTACAAGAGTCTGTCCTATTTTAGTAAATATTTGGCAAAGTGATTGGATTAAGAGAGCAACCTGACCCTCGTTTAACATAGTTATTTGTCATAAACTGAAATGATGGAAGATTAAGTTAACTAAACAAATAATTTTTTGATACCTTTTGGGTAAGGAATACTTTTGGATTGCTTGGTTTAGGCTGGAATTACTAAGATAAGTGGCCAAGTATCTTTGACAAACTTTTCTGCAGACATCTTAAAGCTGAAATTACTCCCAGCAATTCAGCAGTATGTAGAAACTGGGGAGGAGTGTGATTACCCTTTGTTTCGTGACCAGATGCAATTTTTATTCCCACATCAAACCTTATTTTAGAGGCTCATTTAGGCACTTTTCTTGATCTCCGGAAGAATTCTAGAAGTTGTGACTCTCAGCCTGGGCACTGGAAAACCTCTTCATCCCCATGGCACACTACCTAATGCAGCGTCACAAATTCCTGTTCTCATCAGTCACAGGAGAGCTTGGCACTTGTCCTGCATACGTACGAGGCAGTGAGGCACCATCACGCATGCTGCAGTCACAGCGTATTGTCTTCTGGCATTTATCAGGCAGCAGCACTTGGGCACATTGTGCTCCTTCGGAATCAGCAGCCACACACAGTACTTACAGACCAGCCCTGGCCTCTATCGCACAGCACCATTACTGTGGTGCAGTTGATTTTTCTGAAGGAATTCTTATTGATTTCTATAAAGCGCTTCTCCCTGATTAGGATGGAAACTCAATTACTCATTCCTTGCACACACAAAGATATGAGGATCAGTGGAAATACTGGGTGTATGAGAGACGCAGGGTTAGCTTTAGAATTGATTTCTGGGAGAGGCTGATTTTTCCAGTTAAGCTTTTGGACAGTATAAGCTCACTTTTGGCACTGACTGTATGAAAGCTGTGACACCTCTGAAGAGACAGGCACAGGCCGTGCTCCTGAAGCTTTGGGAGCAGCATGTGGAATGACTGACCACAGCTGCTGCAAAGAAAGGTGAACTTATCTCAACAAAAGGGGACTAGAGTGTGGCTTTGCTCTAGGCAAGCAATTAACATCAGGAACAGATGGAGCAGATATTTGTCCCCGAATCTGTTACGGGTGCAAATGTCTTCCTACATCACCTAGATCTATGGGGGCTAGGGGCAGCTATGAAGTGCCCATCTCAGTATGGAGGACCTGAACCAAACAGTGAACTTCGAAGGGAGCAGCATGTGCGAGCTGTTTTCAGCCCATGCATTCCTTTCTGGCAGCTCGTGGTGCTTGCTCTTGTGATGGTGAGCTTGGTACAGAGACAGGAGTGGTAATCCCATTTCTACTGCAGTTTGGCTTTAAGTCAACACAAATACAAATCACATACATTATGATAAGATAGAATTTTGGTGTGGCACTATGTAATAATGATAGCTTCAAGTAAGTAAGAATGGCAGTAAACAATTAAGTCCTCCACGTATAGGTCACCCAAAAAAACCTGGTCAGAGAGCATTGAACTTTAACAAGATCCTAAGCCAGTCCATTCAGATGACATGCATTTCCTGCTTGCAAGATACTGATATGGTTTCTTTTTCCAGGATGTACACTGGCCCTGTATTACAAAATAATTCCACAATGCTAAAGTAATGGATGATTCCTGCTACAAATACAGTATTGTCAAGAAATTCTGCTGCAACACAACTCATACAGACAAGCTTTAGCCTTCTCAACATCCTCTTGTGATGGACTGTAGCTCTCTACAATCATTTATGAATACTTAATGTTTATTTAGTTACTGATACGCTTAGTGTACAAATAGATGAGGGTAGGGCACAGTAAGGTGTGTTCACTCAGTGAACAACTGAGTGCTGGTAAGACAGTCTCAGTGGATGATACGTGCATATGGGAGGTCAAAAGGGTTAGACTAACTGAAGTGGACCTTATCAAAGGAAAAGGAACAAAAGAACACGGAAAGAAGTAGAAGCAGCAGAGTGACTCGTGACCCTTTAGGACGTCTATGAAATTATATCTAATGTGCAACAGAAGACTTGCTATGCAACGTATGCAGAGTGCAATAACCAGCCATCCTCACATCCCAATCACTTTCCTCCTCCTGATGAATTAAACTGTCAGAATTTGGGAAGGCTGTTTTGCCACTGCCCATTTCAGCTTCCAGGAAGAGGTACTATGTTCCCAGGACTCATTCAGATTACAGCAGTCAGGCTCTTCTTAGGATACATCACAATTTCATCCCCATGGAGGTAAAGGGAGAAGCCCTGGAAAGCTGCCCTTAGGAACCAAAGAGCAGTTACCTTGTGGCATTTCATGGCTTTCATGGATGTACGAGTGTATCAGATCAGAATACTGCTCCTTCTGGATACCCCACTGATGGCACTGAAGATGGTTATTTATCAGAACATTGCTCTCAATCTTTGTTCCCATCTGTAAATATTGGAGGATATTCTCAGAGCTCTGAATGTGTGAATTGTTTCTGAGAAACAAAATAAATCAAGCTATTAATGTACAAAGACTAAAATTCAAGTGTAAGAGGTGAGGAAAATAGGAACTCCCTATCTCCCCCAGTACAGACTTGAAAGGAAATGTGCATATTTCTGAAAATGATTTTGTCATGAATTTAGTGAAACTTTCCACTCTAGCACAGAAACAGCATGAAAAGAGATTTTATTTTAAAAAGATCAAGTTGTCAGTGGGCATCACCAGCACTGGTGATACATGTCTTAAAAGATCAATATTATGTGAAAGGAAAAGTGGAGTCTGAAGCAAGCAGATTTCACAGCTAATAAACAGAAAAGGAGTTAGGTCCTGATGGAAGAATGGTGATGTTGTTGTTGTTCCTCTATTTTCCTGCATCATCTTATCTACCAGAGTCATCAAAATAACCTCACAAGGTTCAAAAGACATCTCTAACGATCATTCTGATAAGGATTTCATGAACCTCTGACTACAGGCATCTTATGAAAATGGAACTCCGCACAACAGGTGCAAAATAATTTCAAGACATTTAGAAAAAAAAGGAAAGGAAAAAAAAAAAAAAAAGAAGCACAATGAAGCATCGTGCTTTAAAAAAAATGAAATAAAGCACCAGAGCACTCCCTTTTTACCTTCCTTGGCCACGAAATAAAAAGTACACCCTATTCTGTACTGCACTGTGATAAAAACAGCACACATTTCAGAAAGTTTCTTATTCTTCATTCATCTGCATATAAACAATCTGGATAAAAGTGCTTTCCTGGTACTCGCCCCAGATTTCTAAATGAATTATATTTTTACATAAATGCATATTCATATGGAGATGTACACATATATATAATTAAACCTATGCATGAAAACACTCAAGTACTGCTAATGCATTTGGTGGTGCTTTGCACCACTGATGGAGAAGCAAAAAATTCTAATAATTTTAAGTTTCCTGGCAAAATGCTCATAACGTGAGAGCTATTCAGGAATAGTTAAATGCTTTGCCAATACATAATAATATTCACTCTCCAACACTGACAGCATTAGATATCTGTACTAAGTGGAGGTTTTATTATCTAGAGAGATGACTTCAGCTTCAGAACACTAAAGACATGAAGTTTATAAAAAGACTGTGGTCTAACTGCCAATATACCTGTTCTTTCACAATATGGCAGCCCACAGGGTCCTTGAGTAAGCTTTCTTACAACTGAAAATTCTGTTTTCTCTTAGTGTGACAGAATGCCTCTGGACTGTTTTAGGACCCCCATTTTCACACTCTAATACTTGGAAGATTTTATAGATTCTACAAAAGCCAAGAACTGCACTGCATGATTTTAGCACTTGCTGTGGCTGTTATTTATGCACCCCCACAGGTAAATAGGACCAGTATGATGTATTATCTGATTCAGTGCCCACTGAGATCAGCGGGAACATTTCCACCGACTTCATAGAGCTTTGCACAAGGCAATTAAAAGAGGCTTTAAATGAAAAGAAATGCTGTGATCTGTCAGTTTTCATTAGCATTATCAACTTCAAACTACGAACCTGTTAACATCTCAGAGAACGCAGTAGAGCTGAATGGAGAAGAGGATATACAGCCCCTTGGGGCTCAGAGCTTGAATCTGCTTTTAATCCTAAATCTGCTGCCCTTAGAACATAGGGAGAAAGTATTCCTTATACTTCGTAGTTTTCCTAGATACAGTCTGCTGCTTTCATGTTATCTTGACACTCTCTTTCCCAAGAAATCATGCAACAAACATCCGATTCCCCAAACCAGCCTTGCATGCACAACTGAACGGCTTTTCCCTGCCCCACGGAGCCCTACAGCCAGGGGTGGTGGCAGCAGACATCTTTTGTGCCGAAGAGTCACTGCAGCCAACTCAGAGAACTCAGCCTTCATACTCAGCATGCAGGCATGTCTTGTTTATAAATATGGTTTCAATTATCATCCCAGACAAAAAACAGGCCTATAAACAAAGATACAATAAAGCCTCACAGGACAATACTGAATAATGTCAGGAACAGTAACATGCAACAGGAACCTCATTTTTAAGCTCCAAGCAACATCCACAGGGAACTGAGGGCATTCAGCAACTATCAGTTTCAAGCCATCGATAATTCTCTCTTTTCCTGTTTGTGTCACATTAAACTTCCAGCATGAATCATTACCCAGAACGTATGCCTCAGACCCACTTGGTTATTTACACAGAATTCATTCTTTCCTGCAAATTCCACATCTTTGTGTCTATTAAGCACAACCCCTTGCTGTCAGTTGTGCTCCTGAGACCCGGGCAGCACTGAGCTGCCTCATAACGAGGCATTCCCAGCACGGGGAAGCTAATTACAGCAAACCGCTGACAGAGTGCCTGCACACAGGGGGGAAACGTGCTGTGGTACAAGCTGAAGAAAAAGAATGTCAGGCTGGAAGGTGACTCCATAGTTCACATATTCCCAAGCCTCAGCTTCAGTGAGAACATTTTTTTCTAAAACAGACTATTCTGAGGCAAGTTTTGATTTCTCTCTGTTCAGTTTTTATATGTTTTTATTAATTTTTCAAACTTCCGGGATACACCCAGAGGTGCCTGTGCAGTGCCTGGGGCACCTGCAGCCCAGCACTCAGCTCCATTGCAGGAGAGCAGCTCTCTGCCCACACCCTCTGCATGGCGACACCAAGGGGACTAATGGCACCCGCAGTGCTCCCTGGAGCTGTGCAGCCAGTAGGTCCTTGGGGCTGCATGATCCCAAAGTGAGATGCCAAGTGGAAAATGAGACTGCTGCACACAGGTCCAGGGGCAGACAGCGAGAGATCATTTCCCCAGGCAGACTGCCTGCAGCCACAGCCATGCCTGCTCCAGCCCCACCTGAGCAGAGCTGCAGGAGACAGGCTCCCAGCAGAGAGGAAGGGTGCTGCTGTCAGTAGCACCTCTTTCCCGGGAGCAGAAGCAGCAGCCCTGGAGGCCTTAACATGTGGCTTTGGCATACAGGGTCAAGTCCAGCCTCAAACTGTAATATCTGCATTACAGCAATAGTGCAACTCACACCCAGGTCTCAGCAAGCTCACTGAACCTTCCACTTGCCTCCTGCCCACCTGCTTCATTCAGCAGCACTAAGTCCTCTCCTCCTCAGATCTGAGCTGATCTCTAACCTAATTACCCATCGGCACAAAGGAATAGCAATGGCCTCCTCTCACCGACAGCCAAAGCAGTAGGAATGGAAGATAAGAGGCAGTGATTTGCAGCCTCTGTGCAGGCTGACAGCACTGCTCTGTGATCTGCGCCTGCGCAGCAGGCCTGCCTCCCACCCGCAGCACTGCAAATGATGGTAACAGGCCTGTCCCAGGGAGCCTGGATAGGAAAAATGTCCTGTCAGCTATAAGTGTTTCATTTGTTAATCTCAGCAGGGTCCATATGTTTGCATCTGGTTTCTGCCTCTGAGTTTTCAAGGTGTTTTGATTCCAGGAGAAGGATGCATCTTTATTAGAAACCACTCAAGACCACAGCTTGCAATAGCAGGCCCCTCTATCTCACAGAGTTAATTAGGTTTTCCTTCCTTCACCACTTAACCACACATTAACCTACGTGCATGCACACCTCAAACCATTTAAGAAGCATGACTACTGCCTGATAGCACTTGTAAGGGTTTGCTAGTTATTATTTTTCACAGAAAAAGATCACAGAAGTGTTAGATAAACCTGTTCTACATTTCTTTTTCAGAAAGAAAAGTCACAGGGAACAAAACTGAAGTCTTCCAAATCGCAGCACCATTGCTTCCCCCAGACTTTGACCGTGATACTTTCTGTCATGAAGATACATATATCTTCAATATATAACATACTGAATTTTCAGTCTTGTTTTTCCTAATGTACCACCATCTATATCTTCATTAATCCCATTCCCGTATTTCAGAGAAGCAATCTTGACATTCAATTGTTTGTACCTTAGCTCCACTCAGTCTGCTGTCTGTATGTTCTCCTCCAGTTTTTCCATCTACGGCACTTATTTTAGCAGTCAGAGTTTCAAGGAAGCCAGGAAAGATTTCAATCCCTGGTATCTGGAAAAAACATCTTCAGACAAAACCCTGCAGTCTGCTCAGTCTCAGCTTACACTCCGCAAGCACACGCAGCCAGCAGGGCACCCTGCAGCATCACCCAGCTGCATGCACCAGGCCAAGGGTAGTGAAAACTGTTTGCTTCTTTCTGTGCTTAACTTGCTCCTTCCCTGAAATAACCCCAGTAAGTTATTTTGCAGAAGCAAATATGTATAAATGACTGGATACTATTATCAGAACGTTTTATTCTGGAGCAAAAAGACAGCCCCAGTGTCCCCCTCTCTGCCTCCTTGCCCCTCAAGTCAGACAGAAAATGTCCAGAACAGCCGTTGCCACACTGTGCAGAGCTGTCTGTGACTTTACTCATATGAAGTAATCATCAAGTAAAGGTCAGAAGTGTACTTATTGTACATATTTTAGATGATACTACATCTTTAGTCTTCTTTCTTTAGTCTTCTGCTAAAGGTGGTTTATAACAGCAGAGACCCCAGCCCATGAAGGGCATCAGCCCTTCTCCAAAGCAGCAGTTTCCAGAGCTCTGGCAGCGGCAGATCAGAGGTGTCAGAGGGGCCAGGCTGGAGCAGGAGGTAACCGCAGTGTTTTCGCCAGTGCTGAACAAGGCAGACTTTGTGAACTATGTACAGACAGGAAAAACATTTCAAGACTGAGCACACTTTAAAAACAAACAAACAAAAACTAACAAAAAACAACCAAGAAATCCACACCGCAGAAAAATGAATTGCTGTTCACAAACGCCCACAGAGCTGCCCATTGCTAATGAAAATCCCTCATGGCAGAACACATGAGGAGATGATGCACAGAGGAGGAGCAGACAGCAGCAGCCACTGCCCAAGACACAGGCTAGCGTGTAGCAAAGTTTGGGTTGCTTGAATGCAATTGGTTCCAGCAGCGTGCCAGTGGAGCATGGGCAGGTGCCCAGGGTCCTGGCCATGAGAGCCTATGAGGGGAAGGGGCTGCAGCCGCCCGGCGCCAGTAGACAGTGCAAGGCCTGTATGGCTGAGCAAGGAAGCTGCCTCCAGTCAGGAGGAAGAAGGACACTGTGTACATTTCTGGGGGAGGTGGGGGGGTGAAGCAAGTGAGCTGCATTCCTGCCAAGGGAACACATGCTCCTGCCAGCATCTTGGACCAGAGCAGGCGCTGAGCGGCCCCTGGGCTCCAGAAAGAACGAACACACTGCAGTCCTGGCACCTCCATCTCCTCTCCGGCCATTTGCAAACACAATTATCCTCATCGGTTTTCACTTTGCCAGAACGTGTGCTTAATCAGCTGAGCACATCAAGCACAGAGGGAAAGCAACTTTTTATTGCAGTCTGAATTGTTAACGTGCTCTGGTCAGCTATTTGTTTTCTCTTTAATTTGTTCCTGACCACTTTGCTAGTGGTGAGGTATTTGTGTTTTTTATTATTTATATGAGACATAAACTAAAACCACTTTCCACCCTAACTAGCAAAATAGTCCAGCAGGGTGTTTCTCTTGCACAAAAAAAAAAAACAGTCTCTGGAGGCATGACAGCTATCTTCCCTCTCGTTATGCTAGCCCTTAAACGGGCAAGGCTTTCTTCACTACCAGCCGTGCAGATCCCTCTTCAGAGCCATGCCAGCAGGCCCGTACCAGCACACAACATGGCAGAACAGCAGTCCTGCGTCCTGCCACACACTGGGCTCAACATCCTGTGAGGGTGCATGGCCAGCAGCCTGCCAGGCAGCTCATGTGGAAGACATCTTTCATTTCAGTAGGAGTAGAACAACAAATAAACAGAAAACAGTTTACTGATTTAGCTGTATGCAATTTGGAAACAGAGTGTCATGGGCTGCTCCTGCAGCCTGCAGATCTCTTTGAAAAGCAATCTGAGAGACTGAAAAACTGCTAGGCAGAAAAGGCACCTGGCTTCACTTTCATCTGGGGAAAGGCTGGGGAAGATGGTGATTCACCACTCCTCAACTTTGTCCTAGAGATATATTTCATAAATACCTCAGATTTTATTAAAAAACAACAACATCAGCAACAAAAAACTACACACAACAAAAACCTCAGTTTATTGTTATTGCAGAGAAATTTAGTTAATTCTGTAGTAACTGCTTTGCCAACAACAGAGCAGAAATCCATACCATCTTTAAGCCAGCTAGCATGGATAAGAAGAGCTTTCTTCAAACCTACTGCAGAAGCTGCCTGAAGCAGCTTATTCACTCAGCTTTCTGTTGAACATGTCTGTGTAGCGGTATCTCTTCAGCACAGATGTATGCTTTCAAACCCCCCGCACCACAGCGCTTCACAACCTTAATAAGAGCACAAACTCCAATGTAACGAGATTTCCAACAGACTCGATAGGAAAGCCTGACACATAGAGCTAACCACGTGCCTTATCCAGCACAGCTTAAGAGAAGAAAGCAGGAGGGTGTAGTGGACAGAACATACATCTGGAAAGAGAGGAAACAGACCTAATTAAGAGCAGGAAAAGCTTAGGGAAGCAGCTAGGGACAAACAAACATCCTAATAATGATACGAAAAGAATCTCACAGCAAATTCAAACAAAAGGACTTTGCTTCCCCAGTTATCTCAGCTAAGTCATTTCCACCAGGACTCAGAGACAAAGTGTTCTTGGTGTCGGTTTTGGCTATTTCACTGAAACACAGTATGACAACTGTTCCCTAGAGGCATGGGAGAGAATACATTTTGAATCACCTCAAACCATCAGAATTTCCTTTCTGGTTAAGAAAATATTCTTTCTGCCATCCATCCAAACATGAAGGGGAGAGGAGGAAGTTGGGAAGTACACTATGGCTGCTCCTAATACACACAGAGTGCCTGTAGAAAAGGAGATGAGCAGAGTGCTAAGCAACTCACTTGAGCCTCCTTGAGGTGCAATTTACTTTCCAAAACAGTCTAAATTTCATCACCAACAGGGATGGCTGGAAGATTACACAGCTCCTGTAGGTACCACCACTCCATAACACACCTGTCCTTATAGTGAACGCATCACCAGACAAAGAAGAAAAGGCAGCAGTATACTAATAGTATGATAAGCCTGGAGCTAGAAGGAAATTGCTGAACAAAATGTACTCTTTCACAACAGCATTTGTTTCTAACAGTTATCTCAGAGAGTTCCTGTTAATGACCTTCTGTATCTTAACTAATCTGAGCTGCCTTGGCCAAGGCCAGGTAGCGTACTATGCTAGACCTTGGCTTAGCAGTGACCAGACTGTTGAATACATGCTTATCTTATTCATGTTAGTATGGTAGAGATCTAAAAAGCACAGGATATAGCCTTGATTTTTACAAATCATTATGCAGAAGAATCCTGAAAATTCCTACCAGGTTACAAAATGCAAAGCCCCCACTATAAATTATAAATTGGACTCCCGAGAATAAGCTGAATGGCATTGGAATCATTATTCCTAACTGTTGCAACAAAACTGCTTAAATTCTTGCATCAGTGTTGGGTTTCCAGCTTTCATTTTCAGCTGTAAACAGTCAAGGAAATAATGTTTGTGTTTCCCATTTTCCCTAGAGGAAAGAATACTTAGAGCTTTCCAAAGCTTTGTGAATTCCTTCAGCACCTCCTAATTGAGATCTTCCTTGCCAAAGAATGAGTATTTTACCTTGTGGTCGTGCCTTAAAAAAAAAAAAAAAAAAAAAAAAAAAGTCTTATGATGTACTGAACATTTTGTCAGCATTACAACCATTAGTCTATTTTCATGTTCTTGACAGTAATTCTGTCCCAGGATGAATGGCTTAAAGTCAGCAATCATTTATTCAAGGGTACATATAAAACAGAGTTACTGAGCACAGCATCACAATACTCAAATATTACAGGTATCCAGCCTTCTAAAAATGCAGGCTGGAAGAAAGGAGATCCTACATTGTTCTACCAGAGAGGCCATTTGCACTGTCTAAGAACGACATGACAGGGAAGCTTTGGCAGAGACTCTGTCAAGAAAATTAGTTACAAGTCTAAGTGCAAATGAACACAAAAGCTGGCTGGCTAGCTACCAAGTGGAAAGGGCCCAGAGAAGATGCATTTCTTATCTTAGGGTTTTTTTGTTTTTTTTTTTTCCCCTAACGTACTTGTTCTTAGGTACACTATTTTATCAAGGTTGGAAAATCTCCACTAATGTGCTCATTACCTTGAGAGAATAGAACTTCACAAGATAAACTGAGATCAGATCTGCTGGAATAAATTAAAGCAAATGACAGGAACTTGCAAAATCTGCCATACCAAAAGAAGAGTGCAGGTCCTTGATTAAAGCCAAAGTGGGGAGCACACAAGATTAGGAACACTGCAAGAGCTCCAGTCAGAGCTACCAGGATAAAGAACAGACTCTAGAAAGATATAACCACTAAAAAACTTGTTTATCTTCATTATTTCTGTAGGCTGTGGGATGATGTTCAGCTCTTGCTCAGAAGTAGGGTTTGGTTAAGGGTTAGGAGAGAGGCAGAGCTCAGAGCTGCAAGCAGAGCCAGACTGCAAAGGGACAGCCAAAAGAGTAGGTTAGCTGCACAAAAAACTCCACTCCTGGAAAACACCTGGGCTACAACTGGGCATTATTATATACTGACCACTCAGAGTTCAAGGTTAGGTGGAGTAGGGCTTCAAGGGGCTACCAAAGGGAAGTAGTGCTGTAGAAAAAATATTTTTCTGGGCTATAATTGAGGCCTCACAGGTAAAAGTATAGCCCCCAGCTAGGATTAGGATTCAGGTTCCAGTCAGAATTTGCCTAGGCTTCATCTCTCTGTTAAATCTTAAACCCAGGGCTAGGATGAGCTTTTTTCCATATGAGCCAGGCATTCCCTACGCTACCAAGGGCAAACCAAAGAGTGCTTGCTGGAGTCCTAGAATAGGGAAGTGGTGATATGGAGTTTCTGTATAACACCAGACTACCTGCAGAAGGACAGAGAATAAACAGCATTGTAGATGGTCAACAGTTGTAGACCTGTAACCTCTGAAATAACTAAGGCAGCTGGTAAAATCCTCTACAAGGAAAAACTAATGCAAACTTGTAATTCCAAAAGCAGAAGGAGAGATCAGTTGGCACAAATAGTCTATTCCATATTGGGAAGAAGCAGTCAAGGTTCCTTGGGGGTTAGATGCATTTTGCAATAAACACCACCTGCAAGTGCAGCACACAGCCAAGGGATGTAGGGTGTAGAACAGGAAAGGGATGAGGATGGAAATCTTGCTATCCAGTCCCACCACTTTGAGGAAACAGTACTAGATACCTAGATGCCTGGGTGGTTTTCCTTGCCTTATCGTTCAGTTTTCCACGTAGCTTAATAATTATCACTTTGGCTGATGGTGCCATTTCACATCTCTAGGAAGTGTCTTCTAAAACATATCTTAAAGTCATTTTGTAAACAGACAAAGAAGTTGCATAACACTGATTTTGCATGTATGGCAGTGACGCAACCAGTCTGACTCCTGGAGATCTGCCACAAGGCACAGTTATACCAATCAGTCTCTTATAATCCCAGCAACAGCAAAAAGCTAGCAGGAAGGAATAGGGCATAGAAAAAAATATATTCATTGACTAAACAAGCCAGTGGTCATTGTACCCAGGTTACTTTCCATTGTACAGTGAAAGTATCTAGTGAGGTCAAGCCATTGCACAACACTGTCTGCATACAAAGACAGAGGAATTCACTGTTCCAGACTTGGAGCTGTATCAGAGACAGCTCAGATGCACCCGCAGCTTGTTCTCTTTGGACCCAGCACTGACATGAGTAAGCACTGAGCAGCAAGTGATCTGGTGCATGTCAGTCTTCCACTCAGAGCTGACAGGACACCACAGCCACAAGAAAAGCACCAAAGGCAGTTACAGTTTGGCCTTAAATAATAAATAAACAAACAAATAAAACCTCCCTGTACACAAATTTAGTCATCTTAAAAATAATTAAGCAACAATAAATAAACTTAGTAATGGCAATATTTGTCTGTGCTTCCTCACTGATATCTACAGCTAAATCTGATTTTATGTCAGGCTTTCTGCCACCACTGTGTACCAATTCCTGCTTTTTATTAAAACCAAGATTGTGTTGTACATTAACCAAGTTTATGTTGCATTTGAGTCACCCTCTGTCGCTGTCCTCCTTTTTCAAACTTGATGATATCAGACTGCCTCTGCATGCCTGTGCCAAAGCCAACACATCTTAGCCTCAGTTCCTAAGGCTTTCAGTATGAATCAGTACTCTTGATCCTATGCTTTTTAGAAACACAAAAGTTTACTGAATTGATAATGTTTCATAGTTTTAGAGATGCAAAGAAGAACGAAGCACAGTCATCAGAGAGAAACCCATTTGTGCTTGCCTGCATTGATTTCTTTCCTCTATTTACCTTGTTTCTTAAAACCTCTTTCAACGACCAGAGTTGCTTAGATAAATAACAAGGCATATCCAAAAGAAACAAGAGTAAGTGTCAAAGAAAATCCTTAGGTCAGCAATGTTTAAACAACATTGTTTCGAACCATCAACATTTCTTAGATTTCAGCATTAATAACACACTTTTTTGAAGCTGCCAATTAAGTGATGAAAAAAATGCAAAACGCAAAGCATTTCATTTCCTGTACATTAGCACCATTGCCTCTGTTAGAAAGCTAGCAGTCTGTTATGCCTTGAATAAAGTCATCTCATGTTCAAGCCTCCCATCACTGGAAGTGGATAAGGAACCATTTGCACAGGCCCTTGCTGAGTGCTGGGACTCAGGGCAGCACAGGCATGTTTGTAGGCCCCTGGAATTGCCTTGGTGGAATGTGGAGAGCAGTCAGCACCAGCTGTGCTGCATCCTGTCCCATCTGCTGGTGTATGTCAGCATTTTTCCCCCTGAGCAATGACCCTGCTTGGGCATCAGGGCACATTACTGCTCCTCTGCAGCGCTCCCAGGGAATTCCTCAGAGCTTGGAATCAGGAAGATACAGATCTACATATTAATGGATCTCTGAAGTATAAAAGCACAGGAAAATGGAAGCAGGTCTAAGCTCAGGCAGCTGGGCTCAACTTGTCCAAGCCCTGCCTGGTGCTGAGACAGCAGGAGCACCACCTTGCTCCAGGGACTTGCCTGCCCCACCCATCCTGCCCCGGGTGTATACAGCCCTGTGCTCACACCAGGATCACGCAGGACAGGCAACAAATACAGGCACGGTGTTTGTTTTCAGTGAAAGTAAAACAGAAGTGGGCTGAAAACTAAACCATAGCCCAAGCTCCTCCTCCACATAAAACAGTTTTTGTAAACTTCAGGGATCACCCTGAACTGTGAATTTATTATTTTCACATTGATGTTTCTCTTTGCTTAGCAAGCATGTTTTTCCCAAGACAGCCTGCCCTCAGCCATCCAACTATCCTTTCTTCCTATGAGCAAAGAGGCGTGATTTTAAGTAAAAATAAAGGAATTCAGCACTTATCTGATGGTCTGTTTACTCCTATACATCACCATTGAGTAAAGTCTGTAAATACTTTCCATATGCTAGCTAGAGCATTCTCTCCATTTCAGCATCTGCAACATCTGCACACTGAGTCTCTTGAATTAGCGTTAATACATTAAGACTGACAAAAGAATAAACACAGCTCCCTCTTCTCCAACCATTACAGTACAACTTTTCCCCTAACATACAAAATCACCCACAGTACCTCAATATCCTTAGGTTCAGTGGCCTTGTTTCAGAAGTAAAACTTGAGCACGTTGACATTTCAGTCTGCCTTACCTTTACACCAAGCCACAATGCACTTCTCACACCAAAGCCAGTAGCCCTCCATCAGTGCAGCAGGAGCAGCCCTACCTGCAGGCCACCTGTGGGGCTTTTCTGGCAGCTTGGGGCACAGGTGCAGCCTATCAGCCTGGCTATGCTGTTCAGCTGGGAAATGGGCTGCACTGAGTTCTGCTAGCTGAAAGAGCAGCGCCAGGCACATTGGAGAAATCCAGGTTAAGTAATTTAAAAATAAACACTGCTTTTGGCACCAAAAGCTCAGAACAATTCAGCACATTGACCTGATGTAGAAGGGGAAGCATCAGAACCGCTGCGTGTAATCCTATTCCACCAAAATCACTGTTCATGTGGAGAAGTGTGGTCTCTCCCTCTCGCTGCACCCAGCAGATTTTTGTGGGCAATAAATTCTTATGGTCATGTGCAAAACTTGAAGTAAGACATTCGAGTGTAGTGTTCCTTGTAAACAGATTCTGCAGTGAAAACGTGAATGTCATAGTGCATGAGGTGCAAAAGGGTTAACTAGGGTGGCAAAAGCCACAAAACGCTCCTGTGCCTATTGATGAAACTGACTAAATGGCTTTCTGTTAGGATAACGCCAGGATGACTGCATTGTAGGAAAGTATTTACACAACCCCAACCATCCACAAATTGCAGTGTATTAGATATTCAGATTTTAATTCACTGTTCTTTTGTGCTCCACGCCTCCTTCCTTTGGTATTTACTCATCTCCCTTGTAACCCTTATTTCCAGCTGGCTGCACAAATGGGAAAACATCTTCCTTTGCAAGTGAAGTCATCGTCAGGCCGAGAATAGGATGAGCAGATTCCTCTGAGAAGTTATAATGTGAACTCCTTGGAGAGTTTGCAGCAGGAAGCCCATCGCTGCTGTGCCATGCTGCCTGCTGCTCGTGTTCCTTCACCCCGCAGCACCCGCGGCATCGGGTGAGACGGCTGCACCGCATCCAGCACGGCGTGCTGCCCAGCTCACACAAAATGAGTTCCTCAAAAGCAATCTGTGCTTAATGTTGTTTTCCAAGAAATCTCCAGTGCAGTTTAGTCACCCCTCGCCATTTCTCCCAGTGTCTCACCCCAGTTTCAAGGAAGTCATCCTGGATAAAGTCCACACTGAGAAAACAGAGTTTTTTCCTTCTTTGTTACTGTTGTTTATTTGAATGCATTACCTGCTCACTCTCATATGAGGGGAATGTCAGAGAAAAAAACACTGCCGTAGAGAAATTTTCTTATTAATCACCACCAGTTGAAAGTTTTTATTGCTGTGTTATGGAGAGTAAAACTTGATGTTTTTACTAGATTTATGTGCTAGTTTTGACATCAAACACTCTTCCTCAAGAAAACAAGACCAAGAGTCATTCTGCTGTAAAACAGACAGCCTTTCCATCAGCCTGCTGTCACTGCGGCAGTGACATCCACACAGAGGTACGACAGAAGTCGTACACACAGCAAAGGTGTGAATTTTCCACAACCAGATGCCAGTACATGCCTGAGTTCACAGGCAGAGGCATAACGGGGTGTGCTGCAATTCAATAAATCATCAAAACGAGCTCTGTTTTAGATCTAGAGGTCTTCAGGAAAATAAAGCCAAGTTCCAGGAAAGATGTGAGATTTCTGCTGAAAGACTGTCAGGTCCACACTGGGAGCCCGCATGGTACCGACCTCTGCCAGCGTCTGCACCAGCGCATCTGTGGCAGCTGCTGAGGAGCACCGCTGTAACGGACAGTGAATCACCACGTGCTGAAAGCACAGCCCGTGATACATGGAGGGTGTACAATTCCCTTGAATTTTATGACTGATAAAAGAACTATTTTCATTCCTTTAGAAATGTTTTTGGCACCGCCCTACAGCTTCATATGTCTGTATTTATAGAACTGGGCAGTAATTTTTCTCCAGGCTTAAAATCTTATCCAAAGAGTTCAGCTAACCAATGCATGCAGCCTGTACAGCCTTTCTTCCCCTTCTTCCTGCTCCCCTCGTTGCCTGAGAGCAGTGTGTGGTTTTACTGCTGTGGTTGCTGTTCTGAGGCATTTGCTGAGTCCTGAACACAAACTGTGGCCAATCTGCTGTCTGCAGACTGCTTTCTGGATGTATCTCTTTCACACCAAAGAGCTCAGTGCCATGTACTAGTTGACTTCACCACATGCTACTTCTCCCATGAGATTATCAACTTTTCAAACTCACTTTACTTCCAGACAATAGTGTCAAACTAGGGATGTGCTTGCTTGTTCTCTGCTTGCTCAGAGGATTGGACAGACCACGTTTGGTGAAGGAGGGGCAAGGAGCTGGAGGGGAAAAAGAGAAAGGAACCTTGGGTTAACAATATGGCTTTTGCACCTCATAGGTATAAGGACCGGCTTAGCAGCTAGAGCGTGTGGACATGCTTGAAAGCATTCGCCAGTTAAAAACATCTGGAAACAGGCTCTGTGAATAGAGTTCACAATGGGTGGGACAGTCACAGATGACTCACATGTGACTAACGCCAGCACTTCCCTTTGAGACCAAGGCCCAGTGCTGCCTCAGGGGGACTCGAAGGCAGAAGTGTTGCTGGGAGCAATTCTCCACATGACCGGGACAGGCACAACACACCCAGGATGACAACTTGTCACATACATCACTGTGCATTTGGATGGGGACAGCACCGAGTTCCACAGCAAATGAAGAGACTTCAGGTGTTACTCTGTGCTGCAATCAGGTCCAGAGTGACCAAGGACTGGCAGTGTCAGACAGAGCCTGTGGCTTTGCTCTAGATACCTCTAGGACTAATTAACATGTTATTTGTTTGCTTGAATGCACACAGCCCAGAACACCTGCTTCAGCCTTCTCTGGCGGGTTTTGCAGTAAAGCCTGAACAATTCACCAAGGCCCAAATAGCCCTGCTCCTTTAGTAATCACAACTTCATTTTTAAATAAGAGCTCGTGTTGCTGATTAGAGCTGTGGAAAGAAGTGTTACTGCTGCAGAGAGGAACTCAGATGGCTGCATAAGTGGGTGGGGTGTGAGCTGGCGTTTGGAGAAGTATGCCTGTGGAGACCAGGGAGTAAGTCCTGCTTTCAATAGAAGTCTGAAGAGGGTGGGGGATGCTGGGGTTCAAGGAATCATCTTTGGATCTGAAGTGCTTTGGCAGCTGTTCAAACTGGCTGCTTGCCACCTCATACTGCTTCTATTTGGTGCTTTGGTGCTTCAGAGAAGCTTACGCACTTGAGAGATTCTCTGCTGCTGTAAACAGACACAATTTGACTGAAGTTAAAGGAGCTGGTTTATACCAGCTAAGAACATGGTCCTTAGTCTGTTCTAAAAATGAAACAGTGACTCTGAGTAACAGCAAACTGTTTTTCTGCAGATGTGGCACTGATGTTGGGTATTGGCAAGTGCCTCCAGCTTCACACATGTTGGTTTCTTTCAATGCTGTCAAAAATCTTCATCCAACTTTGTAATCTGCATGCAACACTTTATTATCCCAGCTACAGACAGAGGCTGCACACCTGTGCAGCACTGCCCTGATGTCCTCCAACCTCCTCCGCATAACTATAAACTTTGCTAATTTTGTCACAAGAAATTTACATTACCACGGTTTTACATCAGCACCAGTGGCACACACAGCCTCTGAGAATCCATCAGTTCATTCCCATCCAGCTACAGGACTTCAGGGTCATCCTGACTGATCCCAGCTGACCTCAGACACTCAGGAATTGCTGTAGGACCCCTCCTGTGCCCACAAGGGAGACAGGGAAGGTGCAGGGCTCCAGGAGAGCCCATGGCCACTTAGGAGGAAGCACAGGCTGGTGGCTCTCCAGCTGCTTGCTCCAGGCCAGGACAGCCCATTGCTTTGAAATTTGAACAGTGAGCGCAGAGAGAAATCATATCTTCCAGATGCAGGAAACTTGGTAGCAGGAGCACTGGCCTGCATATTCCAGGTGCTTTCAGGCCTATTCATATCCACATGCGCTTACTCTCTATGCTACATGTTGGTATTTTCTCTTCTGAGTTCTCCCATTACTAGATGGAATAATGCAGGCTTGTATACCCACATGCACTTATATTTGAAAACAGAAATGTACAAATAGATAGCTTTTTGATATCACAGTTTTGTCCTTGTTCAATAAAAGCATAGAAATACTATAACATTGTAGTTGGGTCCCACAAAACAGTGTTATTTATCATTACTAAAAAAAAAACAACCAACAAAAAACCCCACCAACACAGCAATTAAGCTTTCTTGCATCTTCTAAAAGAGAAAATAACAAACTTGTCCTTGGTTTACAGCAGTTTAACCTGATTGACTGAAATATGAGATCTCACTTTCAACACTTGTATTCTCAGCCTATTATGTAATTTTTAATTTCAGCTCTTTTGTCTTTTCCTTTGAATGGAATATTAATGCCATAAATTAAAGTTTAGAAAGCAACAGAGCAACCTTCTGCCATTAGCTTGGCATAACCTGCTCCTACTACTAGACAAAATCAATTGCAATTAGTGCCAGGCCAGAGCTAGGATGGAGATTACCTGTGAGCTCCTTGGCAGGCAGCCCAGGGACAGGGGAGAGGCCATTGACCAGCGGCCAGCAAGAGCCTCTCAGTTTATGACAGACCCTTGTTGTCTAACATCTAGAAAATATGACTCACTTCAGGGACACACACTTGAGGGAAAACAGAAAAATTAAGTGAGTAGTGCCAGCAAAAACATGGGTGTACTTACAATAGCTTTGTAATGGGACAAAGGGTGTCATACAGTGTATAATAACCATCCCTACACCCTGCCCAGATTGAAGCGGCATTCTCCAGTTCTCATGCTAAAGTACTCATAGTCACAACATTGATTCAACCTTTCCTCTTCAGCAATAACCTCACTGCAGATCTTCTCCTTTTTCTGCCCTCAATGACACCCCCTCCTCACACCATCAGAACGAGGGTGCCACCAGCTTAGCTGGTGCCCTCAGCCTCAACTTTTTCTTCACATACTTGTTTGTGTTGTCTTATATCTGCCCTGGGCCCCTCAGAGCTGCCTGACGAGCCCTTGTGTGGGACTGGGAGAAGGTCTGAAGTCCGTCATTAGGACCCACTGTTGAGTCTCCTCCCATTTGAAGCAGAAGAGTGAGGGAAAGTGTGGTTTTTGAACAGAGCCCCAGACCATGCAGGTGCCTCCTGCACCACAAGGATATACAGAGAGGAGTGAGGACTGTGATCAGTCCCCACACAACTCAGCAGCAGCAACAATTAGTCAAAAGACATTCACAACAGCTCCACGTCATGCTCTTCTGTTCTGTTCTCCCATTCTGCCATGTTTGCACTCTTTCAGGTCTCTCTCCAAGACCTCCTTCTTCTGAGGACTTGCTTCCATTCTGCCCTCTTGCTTTGTGCAAGCCCCACCACGAAGCCTTAGAGGCAGCTGGACACTGTGCCGCCATTTTGTGCCACCTGACAGACCCTGAGGGTCCAGCCAGAGGGACCATACTCAAAGCATCACCTTGAGGGCCTCCCACCTTGCTTCAGGAGTGACACAGACAGGGACAAGCTCACCCTCATTCATGACAAAGCTTGGTGCTTTGGTTTCCGAAGCATGTTTTTTTTAGCAGTTGAGAATTTACCTAGAAGGCAGGAGTAGGACTTTATCTGTTTGCCTCCTCACAGTGTGAACATTCACCATCTGGCAGACCTAAATGTTAGCACCTCAGTTTGGCATTTGAGTTAGTGATTCCTAACACACTTTATTTCTATCTCACTGTCCTGTTTTCTGAAGCAAAGGCAGCCACACAAAACTGCTTGGATTACCCAAAAAAACGTGCAAGTCTGAAAAAGAAAGCATCTGTTAATGAAGAACTTACCATGAGCCCAGATGCATCCCAAAGTTAACATCACAAGGCCTGTCAGTAATAATCCTGCCTGGATTGCTGATGCCCAGCCATCTGTGTGTGAATTTCTGGCAACAGCAGCACGGCCTGCAGGCCAGGGCTCTCACCACACACTGCCTGTGACCACAGAAGGGCCTGCAGCCCCCTTCACACTGCACACCACACTGGCCTTCACTGCTGTGTGTCCAGATGCTTTCCAATTGCCTCCTTCAGGTTATTTTATCACTCCCTGCCAGTGATTTAAGTTACGTCCTTCACCACTCAGAAATTCTGTGAAATCTTAAAATATGCCTGATGGAAATGCTCTGCATATATAATACTGTAATCTTGTTTGTTTGCTATGCTTAACAGATAATGTTACTGATTGCTTTGAGGATCAGAGACCACTAAAAACACTGTTCAGAACAAAAACTTTCCCACATCCCTAATTCTTGTGAGTCCAAGGGATATACCTATTTGTGCTGAAGGACTGAACAAAAACTTGTTGATCTTTCATTCCATTAACAAAGAAAACCTGGAAGATAAATGCTCTGTGAAGTGGAAACACAACAGTCCCTGACAGAAAGTGCATTTTGATTTTAACTAGGACACTCTGAAAAGCTCACAAGACTGGCAAAATGTACATCAAGTTTTCTGAGGCACTTAAAAATACCATCACCATCAGCTTTCTCAGCTTAACACTTGGTTAAGATCTTCAAAATACCGATTTTTGCAAGTACAGTATGTTCCTTACTAGAACCGACTTAGGCAGTTTACAAGCAGCAATAAGCAACAGCTGAGCAAAAAAGAGACTCCACCCAAACATTTTTTAACCGATTTTTCATATATTCATGCCAAAATAATTGGATGGAAAAAGAGCTGTAATTTTTAAAAAGTGCAAGAGTGACAGTTTTGTGCAGCTTTTCTTTTTCAGCTCTGCAAACCATCTCCTCTTGATGCTGTTTCCAGACAAAAAGAAACTGAAGCACTGTGCAAGACTGAACATCAGACAAGCAAGCCTTGGGGCACAGCAGGCCCAATGGCACCTCAGTCACCTCAGTGTGTATCTTCCATACATGTTGCAGCGAGTCCCTTAAGGCTCCTAATGAGTGAGAACCTATAGAAATGTAATTCCAACTGCTACCTTCTTTGGGTAGGTGAAGTGATGTAATTTGATCTTTCTTATATGAAGAATTCCAACTGTAAATGCATACAGGTTCATGAGGGCTGCTCGTGGGCTGAAGGACTGGGATTGCAGTATGAAATCTAAGCTGCAAACAGACTTTCAGCCCCATAAATATCTACTTTACCATTACAAAGTGACAACTATGAAAACGTATCAAAAATATTGGCTCCTTTTCCTTTTGTATTGTGTTGGAAGGAATGCTGTAATAAATTTAATTCTGTTTAAAATAGAATGGATCTGGACTGTGTTTTTCATGAAACTGGCACTTGGTATTTTTTGACATTCCCAAATATTTGTTTCACTCACAAAGGTCTTCAGAAACAAATTCTTACAGCACTGATACTTTATAATATGGTAAGACTCGATTCTTAATGTATAGAAGCTCATGCAAATATCGTACCATATTTTGTTGGGTATTACGTTAAAATTGAATCCTAACATAAAAGATTGATCATGTAATTTGCACCACATTTCAGTCAAAATATATATCTTAAAGATGAAGAAAAGCTCCAGTATCTTTACGCTGTCTAATTCAGAAACTGATATATGGCTGCTAAGAAGCAATAAATCTATTGCACCTTTGGGAGTTAAGCTTACAGCTTGCTTATGACTTATGATTGCTTCTAATTAATAGTCGTCTTTATACTGAAGGAATCCTGATATTTTAAAATGATCATCAAACATTTGGAATTCCTTTTTAAAGGAACTTTATTTTGTGAGTTAACAGCCATAACCTTTGAATAACCCAAGAAAATACAGCTGAGGCCGGCTCCCCCAGACTGCCCATAAAGAATATTTTGCACATGAAATACAGGAAACAAAGCAATAACTTAGGATAGTAAACATCCAAACCCTTGCCCTGCTGGCACTTGACCAAGCTATCTGCTCTAGCAGAGCACGACCCCTCAAAGTAATGAAAATACAGCTCAGCCTTGTTTGCTCATCTCCAGTGTACTTGCAGTTAAGTGTACAACAGACCAAGGGAACTCTGCTGCTTCAGATGGAGGACTCCCAGCTGACCCTTGGTTTGGGCTGCTCTCAAGCCAGGCTTTGTGCAGGACAGGACTTAGGACATGTCACAGTATACAACAACTGAACACACCTGCAGGACCTGAACTTTGGACTTGGAATGAAGAATGGCAGCATTCAAGTAAATATGCCTGCTGCCTTCTGCAAGCAGCCATGATACTGAGAAGCCAACCAAAGTCACTGGATAAAAGAACAGAGAAAGGAGAAAAAGATAGGACAAAAATCAAATCCTGCCTTAACAGACAATTCTCACTGAAGTTTATAGAAGAGGAGGGAATAGGCAGTAACACAGATCTCAATTGTTTTTCACAGTTTGTTGGTATCAGTTGTTTCAAATAAATGAATCACAGCATCGATTGTTAATAAACTGATATATACTTTATTGTGCACAAGAGACTAGGATGACATGAAACTGTGGTTATCAAAACTGTACAACTAAGCACTTACCACAAGTCTCCAAAATACTGAACATAACGCATAGTACAAGTGGGGTGTTCTGACTGGCCACAGGTATTAGCAAGTACACTTCTAATGCTCTTAGATTTAATAAAATCTGGCATTTGGATCCTAAAGAAATATACTTATTTATTTAAAGGTGAGAATACTGTGTGTGGAACTGGTAGGTACATGGCTATGAAATATTGTTAACTCTATGAACATCCCCACAAATGACAAACAACAACATGGCAGAGCAGTCACCTCACAGGAAGGGCTGTCAGCACAACCAAGAGTACAGTCTTCTTGTGAAGCATGAGGTAGATATACGTAACAGAAAGAATGGTACATACAAGAAATGGTTAGAAAAAGGCAGGGGAAAGTTTACAATCATCAACATCTACAGACATTTTGGAAAATCCATTTCCATGTGGAAAACGCTACAAAAACATTCTAACACATAAAGCTCTGACTTGAAACATCGATATAGAAATGTCCAACACCAAATGCTGTAACAGGTTAGTGATTAGGCAGCGAATGCCACAACAAGCAGTATGCTTTGGAGTTTAAGAATGTTACTAATAGCTTTCAGAGAAAAGGTGTCCCTTTTAAACCCAGTCCTCCCATTCTTGCATAAGAAGTTCCTTCGGAGTAAATTTGATTACACTAAAAGTTACCACTGTGTTGAGAGCCAGCATGCAGCCAGCCCCCCCTAAGCCCTGCTTTAACAGCCTGTGCTGGGACATCAGTGGTACACGGGTGTCCTGGTGGCCCTCCAGCAGGCAGACATTTGACACATGAAATTCAGCTGACAAGCCCAGGTTCGATGCACTTGGGAAATGAGTGTCTCTGTAGTTACACACTCAGATAGCCTGCCACACCAAATACAGAAACTTGAAGTAGATATGAATGGCTGCTATAAAAGCAGAGCTTACAGGTGTATCAGTACTCTGAATCACAGGCAACTTAACAGCTGCTGGAAAGTACTATACATTTTTGTAATAAAGCTACTGGAACATTCATTTTAGTTCTCTCTCCTGAATCATCTTCTAAAGAATTATATGTATTTTTGGTAATCTCCAATAGCCAATTAATTCAGATTGATTAAAATTTCTGAATTAAACAGCTAAGTAAACCCAGTTCAGTTAATTAAAATCTTTGAAATAGAAGCCAATAAATTGAATCTTTGAACTTAATATATTTTTGGTTTATCCAACAGTAAATATAAATCTCTACATCATTTTAAAATTAGAGTAATTTTTTTTATAAAAACATTGTTAATGCAGCACATTTCTCTCAAAAATATAAAAGTCATCTATTTTACATAGAAGTTTTTAACCCATCCCTCCCAACAACCAAATCTAATAACTTCTTATGAGAAACTACTTAATAAAATATCTGAAGGAAAGGGTAAAAACGGGGAAAGAATTTACAGAGTACATAAATTTCACAGTAACTGAAATTAAACATTTCATATAGAGTAACTTACATTTATCTAAAACATTTAAATATATCTTTATACACAAATTTAATGTAGTAAAATATAGCTATGATTGAATTTAAAGACTCTAGTCTTCTCTGAAGACATCTTTAAAGACTTTACACATAGAATATGCTTTTACAATACATTCTGCTGAAGGTTAGGCAAAGCGCTTTCTTTTCGACCACACAGGTAGCACCTTCAACCTCCTGACACCTCAGAACCAATCTGTGCATGGGCACAACCACACCTGCATGACAATTCCTGCTGATGTTTCCAGGACTACTCATTGGCCTAGTAACATAAACCACGTGTAACTCTATGCACTGGATGTCCCTACTGACTCTGAGAATATCCGTAAGCTGTAGAGCTAAGCATGTTTATGTACTACCAAGATGAAGCATGTAGCTACCCATAGGCATAAAAGTTTGCAGGATTAGTAACAAATCTGATTCCAATTGAGCAATACTCTTCTACCCAACTCTGGTGCTTAACATCCATTGCACATCTTGCACTTTGACTGTCCTGGCATCAGCAAGGCACAAGTGTAGAATCAGCAAAAGAAATCTGCAGCTCAGACTTCAGAGCAGACTATCACTCTAGTGTAACGAATTCCCTTCTCCTCTTGCAAAACACAGGTAATCTTTACCAAAATCAGTGAAAGTTACTTATCCTATTTTTAGAGGAAAACGATGCTCATTTTTCCTTAAAGGAGAAAGATCAGTAGGATACATTAAAATTACAAAGTGGCAACATAACAGTCAAAAAATCACACAAAAATTACACACAGTTTCTTCTCATTTGGCATCTAGTCAAAGGTCAGGCTGGGGCAATAAACTAAAAAAAAACAAAACAAAAAAAACCTCAGATAATTAGTACCTTTTTCCACTACTTTGGGACTACTGAATTGTAATCTTCATATACCGATTTGGCACAAACAACTGCACACACATCTCAAGAGAAAAGCTTAGTTTCAAAGGTGGCATTTTACAAAAACAATAGTCTCTACTGCACGTTCTCTCAAAATCATCTCTCATTTCAAAGGGAATCTGGGGGGAGCTAAAGGAGTAGAACAGCCACCTTTTTTTATCTCCTCTACCTACCCATTACGAACTGAAGAGCCAGTTGTTTCAGATATATGCATTCTATGCTTTACCCACAGAAGGCATGCTGAGCTAATTTTGCAGTTGTTGAATTAACAAGTTTGGACCTAAATATTCAGACGCACATCTATCTGTATAAGGACACTGCTGTTAAATGAACACACACGTTTATACTAGTGCACAAGAACATTATTTATCTCAATGTTTGTGTGTGTTTGTATTTGGTATGGTAGATTAAAGAAAATCTCTTATTAAAGAGCTTTGGCCTGAAAAACAGGAAAGGGAATGTCAGAGTGTGCTCTTCTGCAATAACCAAATCAACATGTATTAAAACAGAAATAACTGGAAAAAACCTGAAGCTGCAAACACAACAGAAAAGCAAATGAGATGCTGTAGCTGTAAGCTTAACAAGACAAAGGTTACCCATAAGTTGCTAACATAGCTGTAGTAATAAAGTGTTATTAACCAAAGAGTTTTGACCTTGAGGCTTTCTTGCTTAGAGAAATAGAAATCTTTCGACCTATGATAATTTTTGTTCTGCTTATCTTTTTGAAATCCCTTAATGAATACCTTGTGTCAATGAGAAGGTTTAGGGAAAGAAAAAGTCATATAGACAAAGCAGCATTTTTCCAAACTGGCAAAGATTTCACATTGAGGGCCCACAGACCCCTAGAACAGGTTGCAGTACTATAACATTAGTAGCTTTGTCACATGTAGCACAACACACGCTGTAGATTCAAAAGGCTGTGCTTACCCATGTGCACACACACACATAGTGGCTTCCCCAAAAGAAAATCAGTCTTTTTTTGTGTGTGTAGAACAAGCTATCCTCACTTTTCCATAAAGGAACCAAACTTTGAGCTTTAAAATGCTGATGTCAACAGTACACAGTCATTTGAACCTCCGCACTCCTCTGCTGATCCTCAGTGCTGCTCTCCCTGCAGTTAGGTTGCACTGCTGCTGGAACAAGGGGTGCTCTGCGTGCTGCCGATGCTGTGTGCTGCGCTGCTGTTCTCAGAGGCCGGTGGGGATGTAGGGACCTGCCGTCTTCCTGCTGTTTCTCCTGAGGGAAAAAGTAGAGAAAAAAAGGAGACGGGAGGAGAGAAATTGAAAATGTTAGTTGTCATAGAAAATATTCCATTCCTTCCCAGTTTTCTTCCTCTGGTGTTTTTTTTCTCCACACAACTAATGCTTTGGGTGACAGACCCCAAAGAAATGCTGAAAATGCTACTGTACTTTGTTACCTTAGCATCACTATGCACATGGGGAAAATAATATCGCTGTTTTCTTAATCACTGTAAAAGCAGCAAATTGAAATGACCAAAATGGACAGTGTCCCCTTTCTGTTGTCAGCCATCACTCAACTTTGTCTCATTACGTGACTCAGGCGACTTCATAGCTTTTTCTGTTCCATGGAGAAAGGCCAGTGAAATGCAGACTTTTATTCCAACGCACATTTGCTATAACTGAGAAGCTGGAGCTTAAGACAAAGTTCATCAGTCAGCAGGATACCACATATCCTGAGACATGATCCATTTTCTTAGTGTAGAAAAACAACAGGCTATGCTGCAATCTTGACTTGATGTACTCCGAATGTAACATGTAGGAAGTTCGCTTACAGCTGCCACAGTATGTGGAGCACTTACAACTCAGTGAGAACAAGCCTCACCACTTCTTGTAAATTGTTTATTGACAATAAATTAAAAGACTATTGTTAACTGGATTGCCAAATCAAGCACTCAGGAGTTAAAGTCAGATTTACGACTCCTGGTAAAACCTAGATTCCGTCTGCTGTCTTCATGTCCCTTCTGCACATGTGGTAGGGATCCTCTGGAAGAAATCCAGCTCTTACTGGATTGTGTCATAAAGTAAATGCCCAAAATATCACACTGAGGCCACATAGGAAATCATAAATAATATTTAAAAAAAAAGCCCCATTTATTTATTTATTTTGAAGTTTCAGTGCTCACTATTGCAATCTCATTCGTAGCAACACTGCAAAACAGCCTCTTTAGAACAGATGTGAAAATGAAGTTTACGTAATTTACACTGTCACTGCCCCCTCCCATGGCAGGGGCTTGGAACTAGATGATCTTTAAGGTCCCTTCCAACCTGAGCCATTCTATGACTCTGTAATCATAGACTGGAGATTAAGTCTGAGATCTCAGCACAGTCACAGAGAAATCATTGCCACATGAAGCCATGGGACAACCCATGGCAACTAACCGACACAGCCACTCTCCCAGCAAAGTCACAAGAAGGAACAATTTTGCAGGTTCATGGGCAGAAATAATCAGGAAGAGCCAAAGGCTGGTGGACCTCCTGCTTCATGAGTTGAGGGGGACTGCAGATCTGCTGACAAATGTCTTGCTGGAGGTTATCTGATACCACGGCCTAGGTCTGCCAATAGCTGGAGAAAGGTGGAGTCCAATTCTTTGCTTGCTCAGAGCAAGCACTTCAGTGACAGTGTCACAGAGCAGGGACAGGCCCTCCTGTGGGTGCCTCACGGCACGCTCCATGCCCTGGCTTCTAGTATCCTGTGCTCCTCAGGAAGGGACCCAGGAGGCTGCGTGTTCTTAACATGTTGCATCTCAGGCCAAAGCCAACAGACTCGCACCGGATGAAGAAAACATACTTCAGCCGGCTGCAGGGTCCTCAGAGTCTACTTTGAACAAGGGAGGTCTGAGGATTTCTCACAGCAGAGGCTGCAAGTGTTCTTTATAATGGGAATTGCTGGGGTCACTGCAAGCTTGTGCTGCAGCCACAACTATAAGTTCAGGCACAGCTCTGGAGCACACAGAACTGCCTTGCATCCTGCTTCTCTCTTGGGATGGGGAAAGCAGAAGGGACAGAAAAAAAACAAATCAACTAAGCCACTAAAACTCATTGCCCAGGAGGCCAAAGAAATGTTGAGTGGGAGGGTCAGTCTCACCCTTACAGACATGAAGTAGAGCCTTGACTTTTGTGAGTGGATTCTGTTCTCCTCGGTGTAAGTAATACTCACATAGCTCATCAGCAAAAAGACTTCTGCTTACAGGCAACAAGTCAGAATCCAGCCCCAGTCATCTGCACATAAAATGTGTTTCACCTCTAACTTGCATTAGAAACAGCTTTATAACTCATCAGAATAAGCTGTATCAAATCAGTGCTTTGTGTTACCATACTGTAAAGACTTTCATAAGCCTCGTTTGGATAGCTTCCCCCTCCTAGCTGCTCTCTTCTCCTCCAGTTGTTTGTGTATGAGACCTCCTTCCTTGGTACAAAAGGATATATTTACAGAGGCAGCAATAAACAAACTGCCTTTCACTAAGACAAAACAGGCGAAGGAAAAACATCAGAAGGCAGCGAAGGGCTAACCCCAGCTGGCAGCACAGGAGGACGCAGCTCCGGCTGGGCTCCCCTAGTGGGGCCCCTGCCTCCCCCCGCTGTCACCCACTTATAAACCGCAGTTACACAGCTCTGCGTCAGTGTGTCAGAGCAATCTGGATGTATTTAACCAGAAATTCATTTATAAGCTAAGCGTGTGTTGTTTTCTTTACAGAAAAGTGAGAGGCACCATGTCAGTCTGTGCAATCCCTACGACACTACCTGCTCCTTTCAGTTCATCTTGGAAGCGTCCTACAGGCACTTCCCTTCAGTTTGGGATGGCAGTCCCTCCCTCACTGGCATCCCCCACTGGAATTCAATTTCCTCTTCAGTGTCTCATCTCTAGAGCATTATTGGCAGCTTGCACATACTCCAATCAGCTGTGGAATAAATTTTCAAGGACTGAAGAAAAGAAACTTTGTCACTGTGTTGTTACAAACACAGACCAGCAACTGTACTTGGACTGGCTGATTTTTCCTACATCTTATTTCCTAAACACACAGCAAAGCTGCAGCACAGTATTTTTAAAGAATATTCATGAAATGGACTTAAAGAAATGTAAATTATTGCTAAAGAGGCATTTCCCATCTGTCTTCTTGTAAACAGCTTAATGTATCCAACATTACTGAACCAGGACTACTCAAAATGGACATGTCTGTTGACGGTAAACAAGCTTTTACTCATCTGAGCACGACAACATGCACTTTATTATTCACACTTAGGAAAGCTGCCAGTTGTACTCCCTGTCCAGGAAGTCTGAATGTTTGCTTTTCTATCTCCATTTGCCAAATATAATTGGTTGCTATGTCAGTTTATTTTAAATCAGACCCCATTAAAAAAAAAAAAAAGAGAGAAGTGGGGGAGGAGAGACGCTTTTAACTTCTCAGATTTTGGAACATTCTATCCCTTCAACTTGCAGCACTGTCTGAAGCAGAAAAAAGCACTTCCTTAGAGAATGAAGTGATTGACATTCTCTGTAACAGCTTTCTGTGTTCACCTTTGAGATAGGATAGGCAGCCTCACTAACTCACAGATTTGTACAGGTGCTTTCCTTAACACAGCCAATCATTCCTTTTAAGATGGATACTTAATATTTTCATAGCTAATTCTGAAAGGTTTCTGAAATTGCACACTGCAAGAATTTTTGTTTCTTTACTTAATTGTAGCAAATCTCTGCTGCTTTCCCTTCGTTCTTGAGCCCTCTCCAGTCACACTGCTGTCCGTTGATTTTCATGGCCTTTAATCAACTGGACAAAGGATCAAAAGTAGGGAGTCCTTTTTGCAGAAAGGTGTATATATATATATATATATATATATATATATATATATATATATATACACAGTATATATATATAGTATATACACACACACACACCTCCTCCAAGGTCATAATGATAGCTTCTCTCTCTTCTTCTCTCCTTCTACCTGTTTACCTTAGGACAACTGTACTCTACGCTGAATTGTTTCAGAAAGCCTGGCACAATTTTAAAGCACAATTTTGATACTTTTGGAAGAAATCTCTTATTTTTTAATCATCACTGAAAACAGCAAAAGTCTTAAATGAGGGACAAAAACGAAACAATTCCTGCTCAATATTTTGAGATTAAATTCTACTTATTTTTAGTTCTTTTTTTGTTATCAACTGAGGTTTTGATGGTAACAGCCCATACAAATGAATAAAGGAGCTCACACATGTAAAGTTTTCTCCATGCTACGATGTGTCTGCCAATAGAGCCATACTGGTAAAAACGATCAGCAAACCTTATTATTGGCAAACTGGCATTCCCCATCAGTAGAAGCTTTCCCCTGTTCTCTGGGTATCACTAAAATACACAATTTTGATGTTAACTCTTTTTCCAATTTTTAGAATAAATAACAGATTAGAATAGAAATTTAGTGTTACTTGCAACAAAAGATGAGATTTCAAAGAATACAACAGTGTGAATTCTGTAACAGCAAAAGACAGCCACTCTATAGATGATATTTAGATAACTTTTTTTTCCTCATTTTCATAAGTCTGCAGTTGACTCTCAGATGTTTCCACTGTAGCTGGATTATCTTGTCTGTCACAGCAGTTGTCCTCTAAGAGACTGTTCCTGCCAGAGTCTCCACTGTACTCTGCTGAAGTTCTGCTTTGTAGATACAAGTTGTGAGTCGTGGAAAATTTGTGTGCAGGAAAGTGGGCTCATTTGCAAAATCCAACCCAGATAACTTCCTAGATAATTTTCTCATCTTACTGCTACAATTCTGATGAGTTACAGTGTGTCCTTCCTTTTTTTCTAAGTAATTTTTTTCTCTTAGTCAGGCCTTTTTCTCCACTTATTCTCATCTCTTAAACACAAAGAGAGAGCAGCTGTCTTCTTCTCTACTTTTACATGGTAACTGTAACTGATGTACTTTGTTAATGTAATAGTTTTAATGGGATTGGTCCAAGTCTTGCTGTTACTGAAGGATTTATCATTGCTTCTGAGTTTTCTGTTATTACTGACACATAACATGTGTCTACAGTTGATTGTGTATATGAACAGAATCTCAACTTTCACACACACAGAACCAACAATATTAATTTAACAACTGCTTTACTGTTTTTGTTAATAAGTGTTGCCTATTTGGAAATTACCTCCTATTTACCCGTCAAAATTATACACTTACATTTCTTGCATAATGTTTCGTTAGTATATGGGGCTGGATAATACTGTTTATACTTATGATCCCAGCATTTACTGTTTCCATATTTGCCTCTGAATTCCAAAGAGGTTTCATGCACAGCTGATGCATTGGGAAGTATTAAAATGCTTATATAAAGTTGTTGTACTGTCAACTGGAAATAAAACAGATTTTTTCCAAATCAACATAAGCTCCTGGGTCATAATATTTACAGGAGCACTGACCTGACAGGGCTGGATTCTTAAACTTATGTAGTTTCCATAAGGCTTTAAATGCAGAGAAGAACCCACAGTACCCTGTAATGTGCTATGGGGCAATCCTAGCCTAGGGCTCCAGAGCTGCACAGTTTTGGAATAAATGACCTCACATTCTCTCCCCACCTCCCAGAGATCTTGGCAGAGCCTTGCAGTGTCAAAAATGGAAGCAGTTGGGAGTCCAGCAGGCTATAGAGATCCTGAGATACTCAATAATCCACAAGCAGTCAAGGTCACACACCCCAAAGCAAGGCCTTATCACTGTTCAGCCTTTGTCCACATCAAGTCATGAAACAGACAGCTCCCTAAACAAACTCTGCTTCTTATGGTGTTATTTCTGCTAACTCACTGTAGTACAGAAAAAAGTGAGAGAAGGAGACACTAAGAGATGCATCAGTTTCAGGCACATTTTTGGTTATTTGCTTGAGTTAAGCTGCAGGAGATTACCCAAAGCTTCTGCCATCTTGTGCAACAGCTGATGAACAGAGAAATAAGTGGCTGAGGCAAAATTTCTATGTAACCAAGAGAAACATTTTAATCCTAGTTATATTCAGAAAATGTCAAAGCAAGTAAGGCATTCTCCCAGACGCTTAGCCCACTGGTCATATCACATCCTGAGTCACAGAAATCTAATTTAGTAACTTAAAAAATAAAAACACTAATAAATTAGAAAAAGTAGCATGCGAACCAAAAGGGAAACATTAACGGATATGCTAATTAATTTGAAACACAGAGATGCTTCTAATGATAATACACAACCCAGGAAAACTCAGTTTTACTCTCAAGATCCCAGGTGAGTTTTTCAAGACTCACATTTAAGATATTTTTTAAATTTTAAAATATTTTCATAATACATAACATCTCCTATTAAGGCAGAGCAGGTACTCATCTGTTCATAAATATCAACAGGTTCCTGCAAGGAACTGCTCACAGAGAACAGCGAGTGAGAAACAAGGGCAAGATGGCTATTTGCTAGCTCCCTTCCCCACCCTCATTGCAAGGACTCACACTACACTGTGTTTCTAGCAACTCTTATGCTTACCTGTGTGAGAGTAGATGAACCACAGTGCTCCTGTAAGCAGGGCTCCAATTACAAATGCTGCAAAGGCAATGCCCACAACTGTCAGGGTGTCCAAGCCATACAACACAGCTAGAAAGCAAACACACACAATAAGGGCTTTTAATGTTGTCAGTGACAAACAGTGTTTAACAACACAAACTTTCATGGAAAAAGTTGCTTAGTTTTTAATTTAAGTTCATAGTTAATTAAGCACCATTTTAAGGAAGAGTGCAGCGGATCAGCATCAAGGAAATAAAAATGATGCTGTTGGAGACTGGCTTCATTCCAACCATTCTACGTCACAAAGCAAAGCTTCAGCTCTGCACACCCAAATGTGGAACACACTGCAAACATTAAGCATTTTCTGTTGGCTCTTAATAAGTTACTTTCAATTAAATATCCTTTTATCTTTAAAATGTGTTTCACAGAGGCAGAGATTTTTTTTTGGCAACAAGATTATTTTAATCAAAATGCCCTAATATTCAAACAAACTTTTCCCTACATCTCCTGCAAGTTCAGTCTGAATTCTAGGTGGAGAACGGAACTGCTGTTAAGAGGAAAGAGATGCCAACAAAAAGTCAGCAAAAACATAAATAGAAACAATTGAAAAGATTGCCAAATGTGAAAAACAATAACTGAAATTAATTCCAGAACACAGAAATAGAACACTACCCCCACCACACACACAAGATCACTTTCTAGGGGAGGGGCAATTCTGCAATACCATTCCAAGGGTAACAGCATCTGGTTCCTTGATACAGTGCCCCAGAGCTGAACATCAAAAAAGCTTCCAGCTTTTGTCTTTTTCTTTTTGGTTATTAGAAATGCTTCAAAAACACTCTTTAATCAGCCATTTGGGGGAAATCTCTTACAAAATGGATTACTAGTTTCAGTATTTTTTAATGTCTCCCAGTACACGTTGGCTTAGGCCAACAAATAACATTTTACTGACTAAGCTGGCTAGGAAATGAAATGACTAGATCTTCTCAGTAGTATCCTTCAGAATTCCAGTTCTTAAAACACAACCGGCACCCTCACTTTACAAATAACCACACATGTTCCTGCATTCAACAGATATTCTCACAGACATCCCTCAGCCCACCAGCTCCTGAGATCCTCAGGGCCATTCCCATTCTGACAGATGTCATCTCCAGCAGTTTCTGTTGGCAAGTCTGCATGTGCAAAACTAGATGGATAGTGGCTTAGACGGCTTTTCTCCCATTTCTAAGTAATATGGGACTATTTTTCATTCCTTCATCTGTACCTGGTCATTTTTAAACGCAAAACAGAAAAGAACCTCCTCAGCTGAGCTGTTCTTTTTCCATAAGGCACCAGCCCCATATACTTTCCTCTGAGAAGACGTAGCGAAGATGAGAAAGTCATCTAGAGGCTAATGCAGTAGAAGCATAATTTTTTCATTACTTTTGTTATTTAGAATAAATTCAGTCCCAAAGCTAAGGGGACAAAAATAGAGGGAAAAAAAAAAAAAAAGCACCTTCTTTGCACTTCCTCTTCTAATTTCCCCTCTTATCCATTCATTCCTGATTTTAGCTGCAAATCACCTTCACCTTCTTGTTTATTCTTGCCTTCTAGTGCTGCTTCTCCCTTTTTCTCCCTCTCCAGGGTCAGTCACTGACCACAGTGAAAAATAAAATTCAATATATTAAGACAGCAAGGCAAAAACAAATAAATGAATCCACATCAATTCAGTGATCTCATCTAGAGCATAACCTACAATTGCTGGTGCCGTGGTAATTGAAGATGTCAGCAATTGCAGTGCAATGTAGGAGTAAGGCTTGCAATACAATACAGGAGCTCCTTAAGATGGTATTGCTGCTGAAACTCTTGTATTGGGAAGCAGCAGCCTTGGCAGAGATGGGGGAAATAACACACATATTGGCAAATTAAGTCATTAAGACTAAAAGTCTAAGCAGTGTATACATATATATATATATATATATATATATATATACACACACACACACACACATGATTACAGTCCTTCTCTCTAAAGATCAGTGGGAATGCCTTTAGCAGCACTTTGCAGAATTCTCTCCTGTCCCAGAATTTCACAAACTCACCCACACACACATAATTCAGAAAGCTTGAAGATAATTTTCTTAGACTAAGTTTAAGGCTTTAAAGCAATATGTTGAAGAGTTACTTACATGGCTGCCTCACATTTGATTTTGGAAGAGAAGAATCTGTTTTAAAACAAATAAAAAAATTAGAAAGTTTTACACAGAGCCTCCAAACTATGAAAGTAAACTTCAGGATCTGATCAGGCAGAAATAATTAATTGTAATCTTTGAAACCAAAAACTTCAGGAAAACCAGTCCAAATCTTGCTCAGCATAGAAAAATTCCATTCATATATTACCATTCCTCAGAGAAACATCATAGCATGAACTACATTCACACAACGTGTGATTTGCTGGCAAGTACATTACAACTTCCCACCCAGATATCATCAGTGCTAACCTGCAGTAAGTCTAATAACTTGTATGAGAAGCTCTTAAATGAGCACAGATTACAAGGGCTGTCCTAAAGCTATTACTTTCATCTGGCTACTGACCAGTCACAAACCTGAGATACCAGCATGCTAAATCACCAAAAAAAATCCAGAACAACAAATGGCTATCATCTCTAAAGGAAAAATCACTATTATGGCATAATATACATTTGTCCATCCAAACTGCACGAATACACATTGATTCACACACACATCGGCCTAATTCCTAGTTGGTATTCTGTTTTGAACATTGTTTAGTTGCTTTTTTTTAGTAGTGGTTGGTTGTTTGGTTTGGTTTAAATACATACAGGAAGTCAAAGATCATAGCTATTAAACCAAAGTTATTATTCTTGGCATTATCATCATCGTTATCAGCGTGCAGCAGAAAGAGATTAAGTAAATACACGTTCAGAAATGAAGAATTTTTTCTTCTTTTGCTTAACTGGCTCCTCTTATCTTTCTCCAAGAATGCCACCTCAAGCAGAAGAGCCAGAGATTCTGGCTTCAGATCTAAGTCTTTGTTTGGTTAGCTGCAGAGTTTGCTTCTGTGCTGCCCAGTAACCTAGGGATCTTGCATAAATTCTGGCAATATTTGAGGATATTCAGTGCAATAGCTGCAAAACAATTTGCTAAGACAGTGCCCCAGTACTTTTATATGTTTAGGGACCAAAAAGTAAAACAAGTGCATGTGCAACATAAACATAGTGGTGCAAAAAAACCCTGAAAATAAATGTTATTTATTTAAAGTGTTCATAAACAAAGAGAGTTTTTCTAGCTTCTTAAACTCAAGCAGCAGTACTGAACTGACAGCAATATCCTATAAGGGCATTACACTCTCAGGCACGTGTGCCTACAGTATCCAAGTAGCATTTTATCCTTAAACTACATTACATTCAGTTGTTCTAATGCATGGTTATCTCCTTCAGCTCACTCTCAGCAGGACAGTAGGAAACAGGTGGAACAGTAGTAGAAAACAAGTGAGAGAAGAGGGCCTGGGGAAGTTTTTCCACACATAACTGAATGTAACATTTTGGAGGAAGGTTGAACTGAAACCAGGGAGCAATCCACAGTACAAACATGGCTAAAGGCACTATCTGATTGTCTAAATACTCTACTGGCCCCAAGTGCCAACAACATGCCTTCCAAGATAAGAGGAGAATTAATTTTCCACACATGTTCTATCATTGGCCTCCATACAAAGAATATAAAGGGCCCTAATTAATAATAGGCCACGTAGCTCATTATCAGTTCTCCCTACTGATCCAGTTTTTTCATGTTATTTTAATGTGGGTTGCTCAGGGCAACATGGGAGCAATGGGAAACCTTGAAGCCAGAAAAAGCAACTACTGGCTTTTAAACACTATCATGATGCTCTATACTGTTTCAGTACAGAGGTACCTGTTAGCTGTTCAGCTTGACTTCCTTTTGCTGAAATAACAATCTGAAGTTTCAGAAATTTGAATAATGAATTTGGTAGACTATTTCAACAGAAGGGCAAATATTTCAAAGAATTTAAATGGCTACAGCTATATGCATGTCACTGAATTGGGACAGGGGTGTTAAAACACATATGGAAAGAACATGAGATGAAGCTTTTAGACACTTCCACTGGGATCTACCGGAACAGTGTATGTAACTGAGCCTGTATAAAACAGTAATAATACTAGTAAAGGAGAAATAATTTATCTCATACAGATAAGACAGTTGTGATTTCTACCAGGATCTGTGAGAGTCGTAAGATCTGAAGAAAAAAATAACAAACTAAATATTACAAAGGTAAGACTTTCGAAACTACAAGTTTCAACTCCTTCACTTGGCTTACTGAGCAGCTGCAATACTGGTTATGGTCTACAACAATGAAAGCTGACCTGTTCATGTGAAAAAAGTTATGAACACCACCTCTGAGATGTAAATTCCTCTGTTCAGTAATGCAATGTGACTTATTCTCCAAGTCTTACTTAGATGCACTGGTCTGTACTTTTAGAAAGGCGTCATTTGATTCACTGCCGAACAACTGCATACCAACAAAGCTGCGTTGTTAATGTGCCACTTTGTATTATGTCTGAAAGCTGTGATATGCTGGGGGAGATTTCCATGGAACGTCCCACAATTAGACTAAATCACCCACGATGCAACAGAATACTCTATCACATCGTTGTCTTGCAACTAATCTTTATAAATTTAGCTCGTCTTCGCACACTAAGACCTTGTGCCTCTCACAAAGGCAACATTCTCAGTGCAGTCCTGGATGGGAGCTGCACACAATGCTCCACACATCAGAAGGGCAAGAGAGCTCAGAGTATAAGTCCATTTATTGAAAGATGAACTTCAGTTGGGGGATTTACTCATCTCCAATAGAAAACCAAATGAAAAAGCAGGAGCTTTGTAAAAAGAAAGAACACAGAATCAGGCCCAAAGTAGAGATTTAAGCTGTATCACATCGACAAATCTATTATTTGCTTTGAATTAATTGTGGATTTACCTGTATTAACAAGAAACTTGTAAAACAAATCATTAGCTGTCCTTTAAGTTAAATAGAAACATTCATTCCTTAAGTTCCATAGCAATGCTGTACTATAAATTCCTTGAAAACTAAAAATCTCACACTGTATAATAGAGGTTGAAAGACTTCTCATCCCCATCTTTAGACATGACCTGAAAAGCAATCCAAAATTTCAAGTAGCCTTTGTACACAATTGTAAGACTTTGATATGGACATAAAGCTACTGGAGCTTACTAATTAAACTGCCACGCTTATACAAAAGGAAAAGATAATGCATATGTACCTTCTCCTTCTGTGAATACATCAAAACATGACTGATGCTGTTGTCAGAGGGATTCATCAAGAACTTTCAAACTAAATGAAACTGGAGTTTCTGTTACTTTAGAAAAGCACAGGGCATATCCTTAAGCTAGAGCATATTCTCACAATGCCATTTTTGTCAGCTGAGCACTGCTGTTTCACAAAACTAGAGCTCCTCAGAGGTTCCAAACTGTCCGTAGATAGATACAGCTTTCACTAACATGAATTAGAGAACTTCTCTACTAGATATGGGTGCAGAGCTGAGTTTAGTTCACTTATACTTGCTACCCTTCAGATTAAAGCAAATCTTTACATTAAGGTACTAAAACCATGCTTATTATTTCTAAAATATGACACACACACAAAATCTATCATATTAGAGATCTATGCTGCTCAGAACTATGTAGGTTTAGGATGGGAAAATAATCTTTCAGTTTTCTTATACCTGTAATAGACATTAAAGATAAGCAACAAGTTGCTCCAACAATTAAACCAAAAGCAGTAACCAAATTACTCCACGAAAGATGTGAATGTTTATCAAAAACCTCCACTGAAATAAATGTACCTGAAGTGTATAAAAAGAGTTGCACAAAAGCTCATCTTTTTCACTTTATTGTCCAACAATCTAAGAAGTTTCTTTCCAATGGCCACCCTCTTGCTTTACAAACTTAACTGGGCTTTAGCATTCTCAAAACTTTGTAATTCTACTGCTGTTATTCCTAGATACATACTTATAGACACAATAAAGAAGTGATACAGCAGGGGACAGATTACTGCCATTGACCTATGGGCAACAAGAAGTTGCTGGAAACACTAGTGATGTATTCATACATTTGAAATCAATGTTGTTGCTTACTATGGTATTCCTCTGTCAATGCTGGGCAAAATCCCATTCCAAGGATCATAAAGACCATTAAAAGATGGCAACACACTGCCATGAGGAATTCTGCCAGGGAAAAGTCTGAAAAAACAAGTTACTGACCCTGTACTACCACAAGATGCTTCATTCTTGGAGTACTTTTCTTTTAACCCCATTTCAAATGGCTATATAAAACACAATATAATATATACAGTTTTATTAAACAAGTGAAACCAATTTTCACACCTTCTGATTTTCCTTCATGAGTTATTACAAGAGGCTTGGTGAAGGTTTTTTTGTTGTGCATCATGGCCAAGATCATATCCACGTTCAGAGAAGTACAAGCTTCATCAGGAGGAACACACTGCAGACAGAAAGAACAGTGAGTGAGGTCAGAGTTGCTCAAACATCATCAGTGTCTGTCAGTCCAGCTCTGCCAGCTGCACAGTTGTTTCCTTGCAAGTTTTATCAAGTATTGTTTACTAAAAAATACAGGAGAAATTCCAAAAAATATCTGCATGACATACAGGCAAAAATAATCCTCCACAGAGCTTCAGGATGCAACCCTTGCATTCACTAAGAATCCTCCACGATTTCCAAGAGTGTTATTATTGAACTTCAGTTGTAGTAATTACTTTTCTTTAGGATAACATTTTATAAAAACAGTTTAAAAAACTGTAGCTACAAATACATACTGTCCAGTAATGACAAATAATATTTAAAACATACATTTTGAGGGCAGTCTGCAGAAGTCATCAAAAATAAATACGAATTCAAAGTTCTTGGAATACATTCTCTGGTAGCAAATTTAAACCATAATCATTACTCATAAAGCAAAATTTGGTGATTATCTTCTGTAAAATTTCAGACAGAAGGTAATTTTCATTTAGAATCAGTAAAGTAAGTGCAGGACTGTTTGCTGTAAAAACACATGATGGTAGTACCGAAATGTAGCAGACATACCGGTACTTAGTTACTTTCTACCCAAACTGTACTGAGATAAGCTTATCTCACAATTCATAAAAGGAGGGTCAAACACGCTTGCAAGATTACCTAGTATCACACATGGGTTTGGAAGTTAAAGTCACCATTGTTTGCCATGATGTTATGTGAGATTGATGGCAAAGATAAATCTGAACCACTTGAATAATGAAAAGCAATTTCCATTTATCCCACAGAATGAGATTTAAATAGAGACTGTAATTTTGTGGTCAAAACACACAGTATCATAACTCATATTAAAATCTTGAACCAAGAAATATCATGTTCATTATATCAATCCAACAGAAATCCATTTAGTCTCTTCAGATTAAAGTTCAGATTAAAAAAAAAAAAAAAAAAAGCACAACTTATTTTTACCAAAATCATAAGTTTAGACTTTAAAAGAAAATACTGACCTTAGGTAGTCTTTGTGTATCTTTGTCCTTATTTGTACACAAAGTTAACTCACAGTGAAGAAAGAGCAGTGAGATGTTGAATATTGGTTTAAATACAAAGCTAAACCTTTTTCTATCCTTCTGTGCATGTGCTATTGGGAAGTTCAACTTCTCAGTGCTGTAGAATTTAACAGACTCATCCTTAGGACAAATATTTTCTATAATAGTGTAATCAGACATTCTATCTGGATTTGAAAATGGGGAAACAAAGCACGTTTGAATGGCAAAGCCTAAGGATCTGTCAGCTTTAGTCACAGACACCTGCAATAAAAAGAAAGACACAGTAAGTTCTCCAAAATGGCATTTTTAGTTCATGTTTCATTCCTATTTTTGACATTTGTTTAAAGTAGTGATCCAGTTCCACTTTCCAGTTGAACTGTTTCAAAAGCTAAATGTTAAGGGTAGGCTGTCACACAGAGAGAGAAAAATCTATGGTTTCAAAACTAGCAGCTTTTTAATAGCATTACCATGCATAGCAACAGCAATTCCTCATCTTCAAGATAAAATAATAATAATAAAAAAAAAAAAACAGCAAAAAAAATAATACAAGAAGTCCAGGCAAGATCACAGAATTGCAGGCACTGGAAGGATGAAGTTGACTACAACTACACATGGTGCTGCTTCCCTTAAAGCCAGACAGATAAAAAAATTAAAAAAAAAAAAAAAAAAAAAAAAAAAAGGAAAAGGAATAAAGAAAAATAAGAAAAAAAAAGGAAGGAAAAAATGAAAGAAAAATGAAAAAAAAACAAACAACAAACAAACAAACAAACAAAAAAAAAACAGAAAGAAAGCCACACACATCAGAGAACCCAGCTCCAGCCAAGAGTGGAATGCAGAGGCAGAGTGGAGGTCAAGGTCTGACATGAAGGTGGCATTCCAGGACTGGGGGGTGTGGACAGTCTACTACGAAGCCTTAATTTATGGTCAAGTCTGAAATCAATACTCTTTCATGAAAAATAATTAAAACGACCAACTTGCAGGGCACTGACATGCTTCAGCTGAACTGGATAGAGACAACAAATAGACAGAGTAATAAGGAAATAAAAATGGAATTTGTAACAAATGAAGCATGCTACTCTTAACAAATAACAGGACTATTTAACACGATGTGATAAAAACAGTTCCACAACTAATAATTTTCTCCTTAGAAGTAAGAAATGTGCCTTAAATGCGTACTTAATTCTTATGTGCTACAAGTATATTTAAGAAAGCCTTCCAAATTTTCCATTGTCTACACAGAAATTGATGAACATTAAGCTGTGCAGCGAAGAATGGCATTTCCCTTTTTCATCATGTAAGCAATATCAAAGGTGAAAGGATGGGCAGAAGCACCTAAACAGGAGAGATCACCTCATAAAAAGAACAAGCTGATGGTATAAACTAGTTTAAAAAAAAGACATTATGACAAGGAGGACAAGTATATTACAGGGTTCTGAAACGACATGGTGTAAATAAAAGGATGCACAATATCTCAAGGAAGCAAAAAGAATCAGACTAGGAAAGTGAGACCGAGATAAGGTAAGGAAATGAAATCTGGGGAAAAAAAAATCACAAAATATTTAGGCTCCGACAAAGAACTTTTTAGCAGAGAAGAAAAAGACAGAGAGAGTTCTTACAGATTAAGGCCTAAGCAATTTACTGATCAAAGACAGTGGGGAGTTTCATTTGCTTTTTTAATGACAACAACAACAACAAAAAGTAAAGAAGTCTGTCAGAAATGAAATTACAGAACTCCAAAACTGATATCAATTTTCCATTGTGCAAGAAGGAGAAACAGAAAAAAGAAGGGTTTTTGCCAGGACAGGTGGTGAAGAAATCAGCACATCTGTCTGAATAAACAACTCCAGAACCAGATCAGTTCCAGCAGCTAGGAGCCAAGGGGATTCATCCCAGATTGCTGAAAGAAGCAGAAGGTTTTATCCAAATGAAAAAATAAAATAAAAATCACGTCTTCCATGAACATATTCTTAACTGATGAGGACATACCTTCTTTTTGTTTCAGCAGTCTTAAGTACTTTTCACTGTCACATTGTTTAAAGTCTTTTCCACAGAAAACAGTCAACTAAACATCTACAGAACACACAAAATAAACTACCACCAACTAAACATCACAAATATCACTCCCAGGTTTACTTGCTAAGAATCTCTGATGAGAGTGTTAGAGACAAGTACATCTGTTTAAAGAAAGCTTCACTGATGTAATGGACTTCAGTTTAGCTCTGAGGGTATGATAAAGGCAAAGCTTCTGTGGTACTCTTTGCACTGTTTAGATGATATTTTACTCTCACAAAAAGTAAGAGAAAATGGAAAAAAGAAATCAACAGAACAAAAATCAAATACCTTCACAGACTATTGGCTGTTTAGCCACCCTGAACTGAAGTTTTGAAAAAAGGAAGCAGAAAACTGCTCTGGTAACTAATACTACAGTGCAGTAGGAGCTGAGAGGAAACAAGAATCTGGAGCTCTGCTACTACATTCACACTTCTGTTTCCACCATGCAGTGCCCTGGTGCTGTACCATACTACAAAGACTCAGAAACTCATTGAAAATAACTACTTTGGGATGAATCACAAAATCCTTATGACCTTTCTCTGAAGAAGCAGAAACTTCTTTGCTGGGTAGAGAATGAGACTCACCATACACTGGAACAGTGATTACAACTACTAATGTTAAATGAGCCACTATGCTTATTGTTGCTGACTTTGCTGGGGTATTTATTTTATACCCTTAGATGCCATGTGTTAGCACAAGAAAACAGGTGTTTGTAAGTACACCAGAGACAGATCTGAGTCTGTATTAACTTTGCAACTTGAGAACACTAGCATGTAAAAGATAGAAACTCACAACCATTTTTTTGCACATCCTATATATGCGGTTCAACCACATTACCTAATAAAATGAACCACAAAGTCATCAACAAAACGTGCCAGGTCAGAGCAGAAACTTAAGAGACTGCTTTAGGTTCTGCATAGCAAAGCAGATATGAAAAGAATGGTCCCATACTTAAATTACCTCTACATATATTGGCCCATTTTCAGCAACAGAGAAGAGTCCTTGGGAGGGAGCAAGGAACAGATCTGTTTTGTAGAGCTCCATGTTGAAAGTCACATTGGTGATGTGTGGCTCGGGAGGCCAGAACATGGCAGGATTAAAAAAGTCTTTCTCTGGTTGGCGCAGAGTGCAATTAAACTGAAATTACAAAAAAGATAAAACAAAAGTACAAATGCATAATGAGTTAAAGTGGTAGCAGGGCAAGCACAAATTTGAGTATGCAGTAATGCTCTTTTCCACACTGCTTCTACTTAGTACAACCCTTCAGCAGGGTCACAAGAAATTGAAGTGGGAGGAGAAGTGGTAAAGACAAGTTAATTGCTATATTTTTAATGTAATTTCTGTGAACTGCCTATTACAACAGGTTTTTCTCAGTTGCCAGGTGCAAATCCAAGAGTAACATACCGCTATTTCAGGCCAGCTTGAGAAAGTAACATCTCCCTCGTCAGCATCCCCTGGAAATCCATTATCACCAGATTCCATATCATCATCATCAAAGCTGCTGCCTTCGGCTGGCGATGATAGCTGAATGACAATCTGCACATAATGTATTACAAATGCATACAATTAGATAATAATTGAGCACTCCCTCTTTACAGTTATTTTCTTCTCTCTTCAGAACAATGTGAAAGCCAAAAGAAGAGCACCGGCTAAAAACATGGTGAAAGAACACCCTACACGCTCAGCACAAAACTGTTTAAAACGCATAGGTTATGTTTAGTGAAAGCTCTTCAGTTTATTTCCAGAAATCAGAAACAGAAAAGACATAAAAATGCTGGCCTGGGTGCTGGCATCTAAATGAGCATTCCAATATTTCCATTCTATTTCTGGCATTTCTATAACCAACACCAATTAGAAAAAAAATGGCTTTCTAAAGTGATTTTTCACAACTCGTGGTTTTCCTTGATGCACACATGAAAAAAAATCACTGCAAATATTAGGGTTATTAAAGGCTTTTCTGTCATTTGCACTTTTATTTTTTGAGATGCATACCCGAAGAAATTTTGTCCTTTTTCTTTGTTTTTTTTTTTTTTTAATTTGAATTTCTACTCAGCTCTTCCACTCCTCCTTAGCACACTTTTCCATTTCCTCACTTGACAATTCCAGCCTTCTTTTAGCAATGTCCTGCACTCTGCTAATAATCTACACCCTGCAACTTCACAGCTCATCCCTGTGCCTCTAAGACTTCATATTTGTTTTCCCAGACACAGAGCAACCACTAAGAAGTGACATATCCTCTTTAAGACTCCACTGGTACCAAACACAATTCTGATTTTAAGCAAGCAACCAAGGCTCTTGAAAGTCATGGAGAAAGGAGAGAAGCAGTAAATACCCATTTCAGTTTGGGCCACAACAGAATATAATACAGGAAAAATGACAGTTATTAGCTCTTGACATGTGCTATTCTACAGGTTGGAGATGTTTATATCTGCAGCCTCATTTTAGGACTTTTTCTTATATTAGGCACTGCAGATTTGCCAGTTTTAGTCAGGCAAGGTCAGATCAGATGGTCTTAGCAGTGTTTGGGTTGGACCACAGGCTTTCCATTATTTGCCAAAGATATGCACTGGAAAGCTCAGCAAGAGAAATGTGTCATTACTTCCCAACCCAGATTAGTCGCAACATTTTTAATGTCATAAGCTGAGACAGTGTGGAAGTGGTAGAAATTAAGGGGGCTCCTCAACATCATCACTCACATAAAAAACACTCAGAGTCTCTTCATCATGTATATCAACAGATAGCAAATATGAATACAAAATACAAGAGAGAAGCATGCACTCTGTTCCTCACTTTTGAGAGCCTTTTCACCCACTATTCTGAAAGAAAAAAATTCATCTCAAATAATTTAGTGTGTGAGTTAAATGGTACTGCTCTCTGCAATCACAGAGCTTCATTCTTATCCCTTCTTAGAGCAACATACCTACTTCTTAAGTGTGGATATATCTAACTGCACAGGGAGAGTAGATGTAACTTCTCCAAGACTGATACAGATGGTTCCCAAAGTTCAGCCATGTAATTTTGTAAAAGCATGCAACTTCAACTCCTTTTTCCTATGGGATACTATCTCACCACAAGGTCAGATGGAATGTATAGCCTTCATACATTCGTGAATACAGGGACTGTAGCTACAACTAGGTTTAAGCTCAACAGGAAAAGGTCAGGATGCCTCCTTCCTGCTAAGGCTAAAGCTAACTACAGTGGCTTCCTTGTATCACTACGTTGTGCAGCAGAGAAGAAGGCTCCACTTTGTAAAATACTCACAGAGTTAAAATAAACAATCTTGTCCAAGATATATGATGTCCGAGTCCCGCATTTGTTCAGCAAAGACTCCAGAATGAAATGGGTACCATTCATCCTAGCTTTGCAAGAGTGATCCAGCAATGAGAGTTCAGTCCTTGTGTAGCCGCTTGCCTAAAACAAAGATGCTTTGTAAATGGCTGCAACCTCTGCTGAAACTGTGTTAGACCCTTGCTTAAAGTGCAGCTCAGAATACTGCTCATGACTACTGATGAGAAGAAATGAAGTTCATTGTACTGACATCCATGGAAGGTCAACCTCAAAATGTTGTTATACTTGATAGACAGGGAGTAAGTATAACGTGGAACAAAGGAAACAACAGGTTCATTATTAATCTACTGACAGAAACTCTATTTGTTCTCAAACTAAAAATGCTTTAGTCTGTATCAAGCTATTTTCCATAATGCAAATGGGTTCAAGCAACCTATCAGCTGGTAGATGGTGAAGACAAAATAAAATACCGCATAATGGGTAATAGCAGATAATACTGTTTCACCCTCTAGCTTTCCATTCCCTTAGCTGCCTCTTCAGAGGTCTGTTCAGATCTTACACAGCTATCAAAAGCAGTTTCTTTGTACTTTGGAAATTAAAAACAGATCAATGGTTGAATACAGTAGTCTTCTACAGAATAATTCTGCAAAGTTTTAATCAGAAATCCCTCTACAAACTACTGTATTACTGAGAAGAGGAAACAAGACCCAGAGTTATGGCAAATAATAGGTTCAGTACAGTTTCCCCATCAGAGTACTGGGGAGGGGGTATGGCATGGGGAGGTGAGGAGGATGGAAATTGCTGTGGATCTTAGTCTACTTATTTTTCAATCAAAATACAAATATACAAAATGGTCTGATCAAAAAGGTCTGCCCAAATTTGAGGATAAGAGACCACACATACCTGCAGAGACTCTTTTTCTACAGCCACTGTCATAACTTTGTCATCACACTTTATTGACAGGGCTACATCAGCACTGCCTTGAACTTCTTCAGGTTCTTTGTGTCTTGAGAGGGAATGCTCGAAGTCATGATTAATTAACGCGTCCACTGAATCCCTGGATGGGAAAATTCCTTCTCCCCCTGTATCATGTCCTCCTCTATTAATGTGAAAAGGAAATGTCAGGCCATCACTTAATGCGGGACTCTTCACACCATGCAGCAACTCTGTAAGCTCTGGAGGAGGAGAATGGTCTTCTTCATCATTCATCTCTTCTAAAGGTAGAAAAAAGAGTTCATTTTTATTTGGTATTTTTCCTGAAATTATTCAGAACTGAAGGACTTTCATGTAAAAAAAAACATAAATCCAGAAAAGAGTTTCTGAAAGACATCCAACATCCTTTGTACTTTGTTAGCCACAATTCCTCCACTAACGGAACAGTTGATACTGAGGCATGTAATCTTGGTATATTTATTCTCTTCTAGAAATATACTTCACTAATAGTTAAAAACAGTCTTTGAATGGGCCTCATTGTATGCAAAAGGCCACCACAAACAAAGAAATCATCATACCCCAAAAATACACTAGTTCAGTGCTGCTAAAGTTATCAGTCAGTCATACGAGTCTATGAAATTCTTCTGTTACCTGAAAACACAAATTCCACTATTGTGGAACTACTTATATAACCAGAATGAAGTTTAATCAGAGTTAACTTTAAGATGAGGAAATTAGAACACTTTATCTTCTGGCTTGCAGGCTATACTGCTCAGGATTGAAATCTCAACTCCTCACCCAAGAAAGTAATTATCTGGAAACGAGGAGAGTGGAAGAGATAAAATTTACATGAATATAAAGTTTATCAAAAAAGAAAATGGTATTTTTAGGGGCATAAATTCAGAACCATCACCAAAGGACATGCAACTCTACTAGCAACAGTGGCCAAATAATTTTTCTCTAATGGTTGCATTTCTTCCAGTTGCTCAGACTTTTCTGGTAACCAAGTTTTTTCACTCCACAATTTAAATGTTCTTTTAACTGTTTGAAGAAACATGTTCAAATTTTTGATAAGAATCAAAACTGCACATATTATCAAATAAAAGATGCAGTTGATGAAGTCTCATTCCAATAAAACACTGAGTATTGTTGAGCTTCTGAACTGAACAAAGTATAACCATTTAATTCCACCAGCACTTTAGGACATAACACAGTTTGTCTGGAATTTTCTAATCAAGAAACCACAGATTTATTTATTTCACTTTTAAATGAGCATTTACACATACAACCAACACGCTTTGCAACGAGCAGTGAAAACAGCACAATCCACAAATACAATGGTCCAAAAATGAGAAAGGATTTTTTGAAGCATCACACACCTGGGAAGACAGTGCTTATTTCTTCTATATGATAAAAGTCCATCTCCAAGCTCACCTGTATGTTCAAGTTGCAGATGAAATCTGTTGGCTACAGGGGCTTTTGTATAGGAAGTAACCGGACTATATTTATGGTCATACGCCCACTTGATCAAACTCTCATGTGACGAAGGAATATCAGGTATTACTGATTTACTCATAATCATGGATCGTTCTGTTTCCTTTCCAAAACCAATACTATTTGATGTCTGCAAACAAAGAAAAGCATGGTTCATTACTTACCATTTAAGGATACTTAACATGGACTAGGGACAGTGATTTCATATTTTGTTGAGAAATTTTTTCTCTTAGTAATAGCAAATTGAGATCACCTAAGTAATAAAATAAACTACCACCTTAAAAAGAGAACAGCTGCACACATGGAGAAAACTTTCTTGTCCAAATAAGCAAGTTGAAAGGATATATAACAAGTATCTCTATCTGTCAAAGGGGTAGATAGAAAATATTCACTGATATTACATTCCAACTTTTTTTTTTTTTTTTAAGTGCTTGGCACCTTAAGTTTAAATACACATTCCCACAAAGCTAAAGGTACATGAATTTAGTTTTACATTTACAATTGTACTATTATCACTGTAACAATTCCATTATGAACTACATAACTAGCTGAAAATACTCAGAGCAGGAAAGGGCATGCTGACCCACACAACAATTCCTCCAATGTGACTGAAATGCTTTTTCTATACGCAGGTAAAATCTTTCAATCTACAGCACACACTTTCAATTTCCATGCCTTATTATATTCTCCATCATAGAGGCTGTACATTATTTATCTTTAGCTCTCTCCTTCATTTCCTTCTAATGACCCAGCTCCACATTCTTTAAACACTCAAAACTTAACAACAGAAGTTAAAGGGAAATTAGGTGCAGTTTCTGGTTTGAGGATACTGTTACCAGTTGTCAAAGGCCAGTAAAGGCACCGAAGAGAAGAAACAAAAAGGAAGCAATGAGTACCCTAATTTCAGTAACTTATTACTGTTCTTGGTCAAATAATATTTTATTTTCCAATAGATACAAATCTGGATATGATTTATCACACATTTTCGTATTACCTCACAGCTCTGACCAGCTGAAATTACTATGCCATCCCAATGTTGCTGGATCTCCCTCTCTACTTTCCTCATTCTTTTTTTTTTTTTTTTTGGTCAAAATGAGAAAATGAGACAGCTGAACAAATATTATCCGAGAACTTTTCTGTCCTATCTGGCACCTGACCATTTTCAGGGCTTGCTTATACCTCTCCATGGCACAGTGAGCCTGTAGAAGTTCAGTCTTGCTGTCACGGTGTTATCCGTGACAGTGGCACAAGGGAAACCGAGAAGGGAGAGAGAAAAAAAAACCGCACCATCAGTGGCCACACGGCTGCCCGAGCAGAGCCGTGTGCTCCGGGGTGGGGGAACTGAGAGAATAAATGGGGCTACAAAAAAAAACAAAACAAAACAAACAAACAAAAAAAAACAACGGCACGATTTGAGAAGGAACGGTAACTGTACTAAATCTAATACAACTGAACAATTGAGAGAGAGAGAAAAGTTTCCAAACCAAAACTGAGAGCTTACTGCAGGGGAAGCACACGTGCTGAATCCCCGCAGCAGCCGAGAGAGCGTGCCCAAAGAGAGCAGGCCTGGCGTCCTGTGCAGAGCTCCAACCTTCTGCTGCTCCACAACAGCATTAACTCCTTAACTGCCTGCGTGATGTTCTCATGTGGAATACCGGCATCAAAACCACAAAACCACAACACTTGCATCAACAAAATGCAACAAAACCAAGCACAAAGGCTTCCAGAAATAGACATACCTTCATGTGCCTGCCCTGTCAACGCCCTTGCACAGTTCAGGTAATCAACACAGAGCCACCTAGAAAGCTATTCGAAATGGAGAGATCCTTACAGAATCTGGCAGGCAGTTTTCCTCATTTAAAGAACAATTCCTCCAAGCTGGAATCCTCAGAGATTTATTATTCTGAGCTTTTTACCTCTTTCACTCTTGGCACCCCATCTCAGTACACATAGAACTGGTCAAATCTTTCTGCAATTTCACTTCTTTGTCCACTGTACAATCTATGGCTGTGTAAGAAGACACCCACTCTGAAGGGAGCAACATGAAGTGCAGATAGCCCAGCAAGCAAAGAAACTGAAGCTGATGTAAGGACATAAGGCTGCAAACAGGATCTGAAAACAGCCCATGAAAAATACACTGCACATACACAATATGCAGTTATTTTTCCTAGACTGTTCACTCTTTACTCAACTTTGTGTCCATCAATTTTCAAGAAGCATGGCAAGCTGGGAAATGATAAATGATCATTTCTTATCTATGAATCTGGACTTTAACCCACACTCTCAGGGCTGAGACAGCACAGCATTAACCTTTCACTCCCAGTTTGCCAATCCCCTCAAGACTCATACTGAGGGCAAGATGTTAGGAAAATCGAAGTGCATGGAACCTATTCAACTAATAAAAAAGAACATTGTGAAACATTACCTAATTGTTTAGTAATGTTTCTGCGTATTGTCTAAATTTGGGCTTGGAAAGGCCTTTAGCTCAATAGAAATACGAACAGATCCTAAATACTTGATGTACATGCTTTTTGATAATAAGTGGTTGTTTAGTTCCCTCCCCTATATAAAGGGGAATAAACACATTTGGAGAATTAGTGATCCGTGAATGAAGCAGTAAACATTCACAAATCCTAACACAAACATACAGTCTGTAACATACTGTCATTTTCATATATTGTATTACTTTATCCTTTTGCTGATCTAAGTAAAACAATATTTTTTGCCACTCACTGGAGAATTTTTTCACTTATACTTTTTATTTACACTTCCAATAATTACTAATGGCGAACTTGAAGAAATACTAATATTTCTTTTTTATTCTCAATAAAATTACTGCTTTTTAAAACATTTTAAAATCCCCTAAAAATACTCTCTTTGAAAATTCATATCTACAGAGAGGTAGCTTCGTGGCTTTGAAACGTGTCATTGAAGTGAACTAGTGCACAATTCTCTACCCTGTGAAAGAACTATTTAGTCTAAATATACAACGGCAAATTATATGCAATAATTTAGACTAAAACTTTCAAGTGCAATGTTATTTTTTGATCTTCTGTTTACAAATGTACTAATCCTGAGCAACTACCTTTGATCTCACTCTTTTAGGACCTACTGGAGCAGCCCTATCTGTCCATAAGATCAAGACGTGCCAGGGATCAGAAGAATTCATTATCAACACTAGAAAGTCTTTTCAGACAATTTACTAAGCAACACCATAATTTGTTTCCTTTTAAATCTCTCACTCTTAAAACCACAGATCAATTCTTAAATGTAATGAGTGGTGAGCAGATTTATGACGGCTGCTCTGAAAGTAATGCCTACTATTTTATGTTGTTGGCTCACAAAGTCAGAGATGGATGTAGGTATGGCAGCAGTGGCTGAACCTTCCCCAACAATATTCTGTTACGGTTTGTTGCCATGCAACAGAAGGCAGCAGAGGGGCAGCATGACAGAATGGCATGTAACATGGAAGTGTATATGAAGCAAAGGTGTGTCAATGAATTCCTCTGTGCATAAAAAATGGCACCCAGTAACATTCACTGCCACTTGCTGAACATTTATGGAGACCAAACAGTGGATGTAAGTGAGAACAGTGAGGTGGTGAGCGATACATTACAACAGTGGTGATAGCAACAGTAGGTCATCTCTACCAACAATGCGTATAAGCATGGCATGGAGGCTATTGTTCATTGCCGGTGAAAACACATAGCTAATGGTGGTGATATGCTGAAAAGAAGCGCTTTGTAGCTCAGAATTTGCTCTAATAGTGGTATTGTGGTGTTTGTTGTATACGGAAATAAATAGGAGGCATTACTTTCAAAGAGACATACGTAGATTGAACAGCCTTTGGACCCTCTCAGTATTGACCTGCATGCATTCAACAGAGAAAACTACCAAATAAATTCTTACAAAGAAATAGTTAGAGTTTGACAATGCATCTTAGTTATTGCAAAACTGTTAATCAATAGGCCACTGACAGGTCCTGAGCCAACATTAAGCTCAACTTTACAATGCACTTAACTGACTACTTAAGAAAGAAATAAACCCAATCTAACTTTAATCTAGATTTTTTTTTTTTTTTTTTTGGGAAAAGTGTATTTTTTTAGTAGAAACAATGCTGAGTCACAGAGCCTGTGCCAAAAACCATTCTGAATTGGAGCTTCCAATTATGTATAAGTATGGTTTCAAATGCTCAGCTTTACAGACCCTGGTTTTAAATTTCATAAAACCCATTATTTGTGGTCAGAGCAGAGGTGAGGTCAATTTGACCAAACACTGGCTAGGGACAGAAATACTGGCAGAGAAGAAGGCTAGAGTCCACTAAAATCACAAGTGGAAGGTGCAAAGCAGTTTCCACTTCTAAGGCAACGTGGGTGTGTGACTTCTATCTAGAATTATCCATTCTGCTTTCATAGGCATCTTTCCAACTTCTTAGATGAACCTGTAGATCCACTCACCAAAGTAACAGCAAGAAAGATGAAGATTCAATTCAACGTTGAGAGTACTTCAACAGAAATCAAGAAAGCATAGACTCTAAATTCTTGCACTAACCACTTGGCTTCCAGAACATGTTGGTCAGTATGTAAAGGAGAAAAAAATATATACAGTTTCTATACTTACCCTTTGAAACATTCATTTGCATCAGCAGCTAAGAATACATTCAAAAAATCAATATGAACTAGTAGTATGCCACATTCTAATGGATTCTATACTGTTGATGCATAATAGCTCTCAAAAAATAAGAGTGCCATAACTTACAATGACTTCCAGCTTTCCTTGGACATCATGTGACTTGATAACCCAGTTGACCGATTTTTTACACTTGAGGATAAGTACGACATTTCTGTCAAGTTTGGCGCCTGGCTGAGATGGTTTAATGTCAACGATTATATCCACCTGGAAGGCACTGAGTGTGGAAAATAGAGAGAAAGTAAGACCAGAGTGCCAGAAATTTCCAGCTATCAACCTTCTTCCAATCCATCATGTTTCCACTGTCTGGCCAGCTGATTAAAATGCTGGAGGTTATCCCAGACAACACAACATGTGCAAAACAGATTGTTATTCCATATACTCTTAAATGATTTTGCATAGCAATAGATAGAAGTATTTTTTAGACAAATTTTTTTATTTGTTTCTTTGTTCAGAAGAAGTGTGCTACTGATTTCAACTATTATTTAGAGCAGGTTAGTTATATGACAAGCAGTGTGTTTTACTCTTTTCTTATTTTGCTGCAACTGTGCCTAAATATAGGTTTAGTTTCCACTGGGTATAACTGTATTAAAGTTCAAAATAGTATCTTAAAAAAGCAAAAAGACTTGCAAGTTAATACCAAAAACCACACAAATACTGTATCAGGCAATGTCTCTGTCTATGCAGTTAATTGTGGAAATTACTTTGCTTAGGATCGTGTATGTGTTGAGGAATTAAGCTGTCTTATTTAGTTTCCAATACTTCTGGATATATAGTTTAAAAAGTCAAGAAAACAGATGTACAGTCTTCTGATCACTGGAAAATAGATGAACACTATCCAGATTTTGAAGACTTCAGTAAAGTAGAGCAATAGCATTTCATCATGCAAAATATTAATTCAACATAAAAATCTTTAGTTCCAGATCATCTTACAGGAACATACATCTAAGAATGTGCTCATCTCCAAACATAAAGTTTCAACTAATACTCTGCATTGAGACTTTATATCTTGGAATCTTTTCTTTCATGTCGTGTAGCTTTACACACATTCAACTCAGCTGCTGTGCAAATAAACTTTGTAAAGATAGCTGTGGAACTAATTATGAAGCAAGCAGAAATTTAACATACTCATTGTCTTTTTTAATACTGTAACACTTAAATATTTCGCAGTGTTATCATCTAAAAAACCAATTCCTATAGTGCACTCTCAGCCAACACCAAATGCTCAGAGGAATAGAAATGATGCGATGCTGCTGCAAACTAACACCACGATTCAAAATGGGGCTGCTACCCACTGCCACACACAGACAAGCCATTTGGACTTAACTACTTGCCTTTTATCACCTCAGACTGCTAGGCAAGAGAGTATTTTCAGGCTCTGAGTTGAGCATTATGCAATGAAATCATTAATCTCCTTCCACCTCTGTCTCCCTGTGAGATTTCCTGATTAGGAATGGGAAATGTAATGCATGAGGAACAGAAGTGGACAATGCTGGAAAGCCAGAGTCTGCAGAAAGCAGATGGCATTTTAATTCTACCTCATCTCTGATGAAATTGTGCTTTTCTTCTTGCAGAACTAAGTTTCATGGCAAATTTCTGTTCTAGCAACAATTCTCAGCACTTATGAAGAGCTCTTTCGGGTGTGATTATCTGAAGCAAACACCACTGATATGTTCCCACTATTATCCAAAAAAGACAGGCAAAGGATGAACACTTTGACCATCTTACTTCCCAAGTTTACAGTACTTTTGACAATTTAGACAACTATAATAACATATTCAGAGTGCTACGTAATTTTCCCTAACAACTACTTATAAACCTTTTAAAAATTAGTGGACGGTTGTCAATCCTTTTTCTTACAGATTATCAAACTACGTCTTAATCTCAACCAGAAACATTACAGAAAATACTGCTATGATTCTGCAGAACTGTGGAACACTTACCACAGACCACACATCACTTGTGACCTCTAGATCACTGTTTGGGAATCAGCACCCTTGGTTTGCTGTTAGTGATCAATGCCTATGACAGGACAAGATTACTTTAAATTCCTCTCTACCTCCCCATTCATCAGACTTATTGTAATCCCTGTCAGATTCTGTTCTTATTTGTACTTTCTTGTTTGTTTCATTGGAAAATATCAACTGATTGAGCAAGATTTCTGTCTACAAGAGGAGGGCAGAGTTAAAATCCATTAACACTGTGCATTACAGTCTCATTCAGAAAAATCCTTGAATCATGAAGCAGAATCCAGATTTTTTTGCTTAAGGCAAAGTAGGAAGGTCCAAGCTCTTCCTGTAACGATGAAATGACTAAAATGGCTACTTTCATTTAAATTCCAATATATAAGTGAAATATCTAGCTAGATCAGATTTGATACTTTTCATGATACCTTACCTGTATGGATTGGAATTTGGAGTGATTAGCTCAATGATGTGAACTTCCCTTTCTTGGACCAAGTTAGACATTAGGCACCCCTCCGCTCTTTTTGGTTGGAGGTATCCCGCAAGGTAATTTAAAGAGAGAAAATTCTTCTCTATGTTGCATGTGGGAGGGAAAACTTGATCTGAAGGAAAAAAAGAAAAGAAAGCATAAGTAGCTTCATACAGAGATATCTACTAACATTCATATATGTACAGCATCTACTTCAGTACAGCACTGTATTTTATGATGGAGATCTCCAGCACAAGAGGTACATCCACTACTCATCTTAAGTACTTTGAAGAAATCATCATAAAGTTGAAAGGGAGATAACTGTTGCAAAAATTCAGCACTCCTCTGATGTAAAATACATACTTTTAAACTACAGATTTAAATATTTAATAAACTCCCTTTCTTCCCCCAAAAGAAACCCAAGAATAATACTGCAGGAAAGTACGTGAACATTTTCCAAAATGAATAACATATTTGTTTCTCTCATATTTCTTTTGAAATGAACTCAGATAGAACTTCTGCATTAAATCCTCCCTTTACAATTTTTTTTTGTTATTAAAAAAACTTGCCATATTTAAAAGATCACAGAAAAAATATTCAATTTCCATATACAGTATACTTTCCTATATTTTGTGTAGTCAGAATCAGCTTTGTATAGAAATATCACAGTTCTCTTGCGCACAAAAAATTGAATATAACAAGAAAATAAATGGTTGATAGAATACACATAACTGAAGTGAGGAAATCCTAGAGTTAACTGTTTTAACTGTTTAGCTGATCACGTGCATTAATTTCTGTACAATATCAAACAAAAAAAAATAGTCACTCGGTATGAAGTCCTCATCCACAGCCCGGATTGCTGCACTCCAAGAAGCAGAATATATAAATACTTTATTTCTGAGATAGCTTTACATACAAATTACCATAATACACAGAAGGACTAAGCATCATTCTCAAGACAAAGTCTTATAGGAACAGAATTCCAAACTGTTGCTACTTCGATCTCTGCTTTACAAAGCAGGCTTTCCTATCAAGATCAACAGCACAACAGAAAAAAATAAGAAATTAAAATGAACATAGCATATTATGCATATAAAGCTGTGGACAAACTCCTAGAAACTGAGAGGAGATCACTGTTCGCATTTGCTTCCTAAATCGGAGCTGAAACGTTATCCCTGAAGTGCATTTGCATACGGCACACAACTTTCCAGAGAGCTCAGGGATTCCTGTGACCCCCAGCTATAGTGGAAACAATTAGGAGAATTTCTTCTCCTGATCTTACACAAAGCCGCCTTTGAATATTAACCTTGTTGCCTTCTGTGCAGAACCTGTCAAAGCTGCATGAGGCAGTACCTCCTCATACTGTGCAAGCAAAGCACTCCTCCAACATCTGGTGTGTGCCCTGCCAGATTAGCCTTGAATGCAGCTGCACTCCTGCCAACTCCTCCCACAACAGCACAGAATGGAAAGTGATCCCAAATGATCTACACTAAGCCTGAACTTATATATATGCACATACTTACACACAGATAATGGGTATTTGCTTCTCAGTTGCCATGCTACAACACAGTTAAACCCATTAAGCATTAACCTCTAAGCAGTGTGTGGGTAATCACCACACATGCTACCACTGGCCATGGCACAGCACTCGCCTCCTGCTCCTGGCCCTTCCCTGCCGCGTCGGCACAGCTCAGGGAACTGCTGCTCTCGCTGCTAGCCCCGATGCTCCCCAGCCTGGGCCCCCGCTCCTCACACGCCTTTCTTCTGTGCTCATTTTAACTCTGTCAGTAGATGCTTGATATACACATTCACTTCTCCCCATCTTAACCAAAACGCACTTACTCTTGTCAACCAGCAACCAAGATTTGGGCTGTAAGAGAAAGGGAGATTCATTTCTTCTTTCTTTGGTCACCACACATTTTATTCTTCTTTTTCTTCCTTCCAGAGCTGCTTGCTTACTTTAAAAAGGTGCTTCACATGTCTGCACTTAAACCGATTAGAACAGTCCCCACGAGCCCATCTAGAAGCCCTAGGCCTCCCTCATCTCCCCAGACACCCCTGGCACAGCACCAGGAGAGCTGCAGGCCTGCAGCTGGGGAGCTCTGCCTGCCACAGGTGTGCATCCCTGCCTCTGCCCCCAGCTTCAGGCTGCTCCCAGGAGCAGCACTGCACAATGGAGCTGGAGTTCCTGTGGGTGACACCTGCATTTCAAAGAGGACAGACAGTGCCTATTCCCTTCTATACACTTTAGGTGACACACGCAAGTTCTTGGCTAAACTGGATAAAACTTGAATACCCAGCTTTAATTCAGGAGATTTTTGTGCAAATGAGAGCTGTTAACCAGGTGTCACTCTCCAAGACATGCACTCTTGGCAGCAGCAGCTTAATTCAGCAATAAAAATCCCATCCAAGAAGAAATCACCTTTCAAAACTCTAAGCTAGGGATGAGCAAGGTGTCTGGGATTTTCCCCTACTACTCCAACGCAGGGCTTTTTCAGGAGCATTTTACAGTTCACTAGCCCTTAGCGCTATAGAGATCAGCACATCAGCTTTGAAGTAGCACCACATTATAAAAAAAGGAAAGGACTGCAGTCTTTGCAGGGAGAGTGGAAGCTCTTAGCAGCACTCACCATGAAGTGGTGAGCTGGAGCAATAACAAGACAAAACAACACTGAGCATGAATCTAGTAAGCCCAGCAATTCTGCACAGGGCACCAACTCAACAACAGGACTGAAGCTCCAGCTTCTGCTAGGACAGGAGCACAGTGTTATGTCATAAACAGAATGTGACTTTTTCAGACCTGTTATTGTTGTGGTTGATTCTTTGTTTAGAAATATGTTGAAAATAAGCTACCCTCCATGCTAGCTCACCTAGGCTAGCACACCTGCCCTGGATTTAAACTGGTGACACCAGCTACACTAGGTAACATTTAGCTAACCAACTGATATGTCTACCTGACATGTATAGTTATATCTTATTGAGGCACAAGGAACTAAACTGACTTCTTTTATACAGAAAAATACGCTCTAACATCACTTATACTGTGAGCAGTCCAGTCTTCTAGGATCTGATAACAATTATCACGAATACCACTTTGTCCCCTCTTTTGTCACAAAAGTCCAGCTGACCATGACACAGCTACTTTGTGGGCCTCCTGGCTCAAAACCCTCATTCTGGCCTGTTCAAGTTTCCACTGTGGTCACCACCCCTGCAGAGCTGGATCAGCCACACTCAGGCTCTAGGTAAGTGGAATCTTAATAAGATACAGGTATGCCTGGCCCCAACCCAGTTTTGACAGGATTCCACACTCAGCTGCCTTTCACTCATAGCTTCAAAACTGATTTAAGAGACTCATGCCATCAGAGGCATCAGTTTTATTCTATGAAAGATCATCCTTCTCCAGATTTTTTTTTTAACTTCAGCTTGAATTTTCTTTCCTTTGTATTCAGCTAGAGACCAACTTCTGAAATGTTATGTCTTCCAGTTTCAGATTTTTCTAACTTGAATAAAGATGAAATGGCAGTATTCAGTTAATTTTCTACATTAAAATCTGTCAGCTGCGTAGCTATGAATGACTTCATGCAGCCTCTTATAAATCATGAGCAACACTAGCTGTGAATTCACAGACTGACAACTGAGGGTACCTGACTGCATAGTGTGATTTTCATAGGAAAAGCCTGAGCTGTCCATCAGCATACACTGTAGTTTGTAGAATTCACTGATTCTATTGTTCACTCTGCAGAGAAGCAGATCAGGTCCACATCCCACGTGTTTTTCATAGAGCTCCATGCATGACTGCTACAGTTCAAGAAGTGACCCTCTCCCTATCCAGGAAAACACATGCATGATCTCTCCACTTCACCCCCCCACCCCTTTAATTCTTCTGCCAAGAATTCAAGTCTAAATCAAATATGGTTACAGTTGAACTAGTTTGCAGGAGCCTTCTCAGAAACTTGGTTGGTTGCTTGCCAAGTTCCATTTTGTGTACTTAACTCCTAATTAAACTGTGTTTACATATATTCTAAATGTGATGCAAAGCTCTCATATTTAGCTGTTGAGTTTGACCGGAGGCGTGCAAAACAAAAAATTATCTGTTTTTTGACATTCCTAATTAAATGCTTATCTCTGTAACAAAGAGACCACTACTCCCATATCTGTGTTCCAAGAGGACTTTAATAACCTAATAAATGTATTTCTGAATGATCTTCTGGCATTAAAATACAAGATCGGTGCCAAGCAGAAAAAAAAATCACGCAGGGGAATCCTGCACAAATTTAGCAGGTTTTGGGTAAAACCAACACAGCCATGCTCTGATTTGGGGTAACAAGCCTCACACTTGTGAAAAAATCTAATGATCATATGCAGGTGTCCTTGCTAAGACACTAGATTTGGGTTTTTTTTTTTCTTTCTTTTTTTTTTTTTTTCTTCTGGTAGCCAAGTAGTACTGCTTATTGGGAGTTTCTTGAGAAATATTGCTCAAGTGCTACTTAGTTAAACAGTCTGCTGGTGCTAGTCGATGCTGAGTCCCCCAGTACCTTTTGGCTGTTGTTAAAGTGTTCTACTGATTTCTAGTATTTAAAAACATCTGGATCTCTAGCTACAGTGCAGAGAACACCCCCACTTCACTATTCTCATTGTTTTTGGTTTAGCCTAGCCTTGAATGACATCTTCAAAGAACTAAAACAACACTGAAACAGGCCTTTAAGTAATGAACACTGAAATCTTACGACATTCCACGCCTGCAAATAAAGCAAGTCACCCCCCATCTTCTTGTACTTTAAAGGAAAGTTCCTTTTGCTGATAAATTCCTTTTGCTATCTATATATGTTCCAGAAAACAAATCTGAATAAAGATGAATAGTTTATAAAACTCTCCTTAACTGACAGTCTTACTCCAAGATCACAGTGAAGAGCTGTGGCTGCTATGTTATCCATGGCTTAAGAACAGCTCAGGTACCACTCTTGCAGAAGATACGTTTAGCATGGTAATGTAACCATGAGCCAGAAGATACTGCACAGACTCCTATTTTTATATTTTTCTGATATTGTTCAGTTGCACAGCTGCAGCCAAAGACCCACTCCAACGTGGGGCATTGGAGTACTTTCCCAGCTTCCTTTAGCCCAGCTCACAGGGATAGAAAATCTTGTTCCTTAGGGTAAAAAATACACAAAGATGTAACATCAGACTGAGGTGACTTATCTTCATGAGAAAGGCAATAATTCTTTGCTCAAAAATAGTCTGGATCCTCATACAAGGGAAAAAGAAAAATAGAAGAGAACTCAGGTATTTCTAGGAATAGCACATTTCCTTAGGTTCTCAACTTTAGTCTTGTACATGAAGGCACCCAAACAATCACCATGAGTAGTATATTCCTTTTAAAACGTGAATACTCGATTCTTTTAAGATTATGGCCAATGATCTTGTACCTGCATTTATAAAAATGCATAAAATTGTGGCACCAAAATCCATTGAAAGATGACTAAATCTAAAGTCTGGTCTTCAGACTTGGTTTCATTTCTCTGCCTCACCCCTTTCATAATATCTCTTTAGAGAATGAGAGGTTTGTTTAACGATCAAAATAAAAAAAGCAGGTGAAATACTACTACAATGAAATTTATTCTCCAGATTGAGAAGTTCTGTTGAGTTTTGTTTCTGTTTTCTTTTTGCTTGTTTTACCTTCTCCTACTTTAATATAGATGTTTCTTGATATTTTGAGTTCAGTGAAAGATGTAACTGCTCCATATTCCTTTTGGGCCCACTGTAACAGATGTTCATTTCTCTCAGGAAGATTCTTTTCTTCCATTTCTGCTGACAAAGAGAAATTTCCCTTCTCAAACCAAACAATGGAACCTGAAGACACCTGATGGAAATAAAAACATAATTTCAATGTGGTACATTTATCTATACAGACAGACAACCTATTTAAGCAACACACTCTGGCACACCCAAATGCATGTTTACAGCTTCCAACTTCACGTCAAAATTTCATACATTTTACCATTAGCATAATGATTATTAGCAGAAATTATTTATTTTAATATAGCTGTTTTAAACACCACTGTTTCCAACCTATCAACTTGGCTATAATGCACATGGCAGTTGAATTAAAGTGTCTCTGAACCACACTCAGATGTTGGGCTGCTGACAGAAGTAGTTTAATAATGCTGCACGTGGAAGATGAATAGGAGGAGAAGGGGAGGGCTGGAAGACAACAGGGAAATGGGAGGGGTTTAGAACAACAGAGTCCAGGTAACTGAAGGGAGAGAAGTATGTGAAGCTCAGCAAACCTGGGAACTACTGAAGTAATTTCCAAATCAGAAAGAACATGAGTTCAAGCTCAGTGAAAAGACCAATGGAGAGACACAGTAAGAAAAGAGACAGGCTATGGAAATATTCACTGCTGCTTCACTTAGAGTAACAAAAGAAATGTTTTGATCTAGCACGTAAAGCAGATTATTTGCATCTTCAGAAAAATCATTATAAATAGGTTGTATTAACTTAGGCCTTGATCAGAAAAACTAAAACCGTGCTTAAAATTGTCAAAATGTGGAGTATATATATGTCTTGCACCTCAGCACAAGTCAGACAGAAGCCTGGAGGTAGAAAATATACCACTGTTAATATACATTGCTGCAACATAATGGCTTTCTTGTAAATTTTATTTCTTTGTCAAAAGAAGTCTAATTACTTCCCCGAATCCAAAACAGCGTTGATCAAAAGAGTGAAAAACACACTGCAACAATTTCCAGTGCCTTCTGAGTATTATTTACATGCTATAGCAGGATAATGGTGACAGGTATCCCTCTAAGCTTTCAAACAATTTATGATAGCAATTATTTAAACAGATCAGGCTCCAGTTAGATAAAGTTATCTAACAGCAACCAACAATTATAATCCCTGTATATATTGTTGACTTCACAGCACTATTTTGAGATGTTCTATATCAGCTTGTTTAGCACATACAAGTATTTGTCTAAGCAGACATAAATTACGCCCTTGGCATGTGCAAAGAATTTAGTCTAAAATTCTTCCCCATGCTTCCAGCTATTACACTGGCATTTATTATCTATATATCACACACTGCTCAAAAGAAGAACCAGAACAGCATGCAAAGTTTAAATTAATATTTGTTCCAATTATGAATGATTTTCCTTAGTTGTTTTTCATATGACTATCAGAACACTTTTCCCTTAAATTAGTCTTTATTTTGTGTAACACAGAATATACCATACTTCCCAAATAAGAAAGCAGACTCTAACATAAGAGAAAATCTAGGACTTTCTAGGAAATTTTCCTAAATTACTAGCATAAGTCAGCAACACATTTAGGTTTAATAAGTAGCACTTAGCAAATAGTATTCACTTCATAATTCCATTATCTAGAAGCAGTTATACCATGAACTGGCTTCCATGGAGAATATAATGATTCTAACACTGGATTTCATAGCGTGCCCAGTCTTACAGGACACAGACCACACTGTCAGCTCAAGACATGTCACGCAGAGACATCCTACACAGGATTAACTATGCTGTCTTTTCTATCCAAAGACATGAGACATCTTTGTAGTGCCCTGGCCTAAAAAATAAAATTCCCTGTGCATAAAAATTGCTGGAGTTAAGAATTTCATCAGTTATTATACAGGTATATTGGTACATTCTACTGTCAGGAACAAAAATTCCCTACCTGTCTCAAAAAAATTCCTACAGTGCATCTGAGAATGACAGTAATTCTTTTTCATTTACACTATTTCATACTGATACTGACCATGGAAAATACCAGGGCCAAAGAAAAGAATCATCAATGTAATCTTTTAAGAGATTTGAGGAAAAATTCAGGAGGAAAACATTAACACTTCTAGAATATTGTCTAAAGAAATGCATTTGCTTGCAATAACGTATTTTCACTGTATCTTCTATTTAGGATTTGAAATATTTAAGTGTCTCTTAGCAACAGGTTTTTCCTCAAAGCTCTCGATTCTCCATTTATTTTATTAAATTTATTATTTATTTATTATTATTTATTTAATTAAAACTTGAAAACATTCAGCATAATTCTGGGCCAAGAGAAATTGTCTTCCTGCAGGACAGATCCTATTAATGAACCCCCAGATTTCTATGTTTTACTAGGGAGAAAGTGAGAGACAAAAAGCAGAATCACCAAGGTGTCTGGCACAAACATCCACAACTACTAATCAGATAGTGAACATCTTTATATAGAGGTGAAGCTTACTGTTGTTTGTTTTTTAATCACATACTGAAGTCAAGTAGGAATAGTGGTTTCAGTATTACATTTTTAAAAGCAGAGCACAGTTCTGCTGTTCCTGCCAATGTTAGGATTTTTACTACATGGACCTAAGGCAAGGTTAAGTGGGCCAAGCACGTTATTTTTCCTGGAAAGAATTCAACAAGGTCTTCCAAAAAAGGCGACCATGACTGTTTCAACACCTGCCTTGAACATTAACTACTTACTCTTCAGAACAAACCAAAAGCAGCCCTCTTGGAAGTACTTTGGGCATGGAAGCCAGAGCATTCAAACCAAAGAATGTTTTACATGCTTAGAAATATGACAACAATTTTAACATGAGCACTCATTACCCAGCCTAATGGGAGATTAAGAAACTGCTGCCATGTTCACTCTTATCTTCTGACTTCACCTCCTTCAGTGGTTACTTTCAGAGGTTACGAAGTGGAAAAAGTGCCCCAGCTGTATTTCTTCCTGTTGTGCAGGCATTAAAGATGACTGCACCAGAAACATCTCCTGTTGCTGAGGTCATCTACACACCTTGCCACATTTCTGAGGCTAAATGAGCAACTTCCAAGTCTGATGTGGAAAATCAGTTTGCAGGCCCAAAACACTGTCCACAGACAGCAGTATTCCACAGCAAGGAACGCAGTTCAAAAGGCTCTGCAGTCAGCAGGAACAAGGATCAAGTGCAGCACCTTGCAATTTGCTACCAAAATCTAAGCTTTCTATCAAGCAATAAAACATATTTACAAACCTACTATGATTACATATACTACTGCCTAGATGTAACTTGGTGGTCCCCTGTTCTGACCAATGGGAGAAAACAGGAATTTTCTTTGCAATGTACAGAGGAAAGAAAACTTCAGGGATGTATGTCTCATCTTGAAAAAAAAATCCTTTAAGTATCTCTGAAGAAAACTTTCCAGTCTCACAAAAATTGTTCTTGCAGTTCTGCCAAGGCACCTCGGGACATCAGCTACCTGGCATAAGTGCCAAACTGCACAAGTTACTGCTCGTCGGAAGGAACACCTCAGAACCAGCTGTAAGTCATCTCACTGGTAAGCATGTGCACTACAGCCACTCAAAACAGTGACTTCTGTTTCTTATTTTACCTATTTCCTTCTCTCTTTAAAGTTTTGTTTCCTTTTTTTTTTTCTTTGAACCTGATCCATTGGGGATATATATATATACTGTTTGCTTTATGAGATTTTAAGTATTTAATGTAGCTGTAACTCAGAACACCCAAGTAGGAAGTAAGCTCATAATTTACCCTTGAGAAAGAGGCAGGCACCTTTGGAAACTGACTCACAATACACAGTTAAGTGTCCACAGCATGAATCACCTCTCCCCTCACAGCAACAGCCACTCACCAAGAACCCTCCAGTACAATTCACCAACAAAGCCATCCATAATGGGGCAAACAAATCAGCAGAAGAAAAGCAGCACCCTTCATGTTTCTAGATAGTGTCAGACCTGTGGCAGAACATGTCAGAGAGGAGTAAATCTACTCAGAGTAGAAGTAAAAATCTTGACCTGACTTTCATAGCAGCCTACACAGAGCCAGGACTCAGTTGATTTCTTTTGATATCACACTATGACAGACTTCAGACACCTTACAGAGAAAAAGCAAAGCCACAAAAGGAGAAATGTCAGGTACTCTGAAACTCAAAAAATATTCCCTTCATTGCTCAAAAAATCAGCATGCAGCATACAATAATCACAAAGGGAGCTGCTTTTGAAATAAGACACAACATAAAGCATGCTGCACATTCGCACAGCATCTATCAGCTTTGCATTAATCCCTACAAATGTCAGAGATAAGATGCTTTCACATAGCAGTATTTTTTTCATTTTTGGTTTAGTATTCTCAAGACCACTTACAATCATGACAAAGTTTCACTTCCATTTCTCACTGTTTTTAAAACAAACATGAAGGAATCAGCCTCATTTCATCTGCAGATTTTAATTCTGTTTCTGAAGGGATGTTGAGTCCACCAAATATCAAAGAACCTGATAGGAATTAAGGCTGCTCAACACTTCCTCAGGATGAACGCAGAACCCTGTGGGATCACTCTTGCACATTTATATGCATCTGGAAAGAAAATCTAGAAATTTTCCATCTAAGTTGAAACCATATCAAAGCAAGCGCAACTTTTGAAACCACCATGGGAAGAACCATGATAAAAATGAAAAAAAATGACATGATGGAGAAGTCTGTCCCCAAAGTTTAGGGCTCAGCAGGAATTTAACATATACAGGTAACTGTTCACTCACCTCACAGTAATCTAACACCATCTTAATAGGTTCAACACATTGAGTTGATCTGAACAAAATAATGTAGCAGAAGCTTTTTCAGGGATTTTGTTTCAAGACAGATTAAATCTAGCAGAAGGAGAGTAAGAGTGAATTAAATCATATCTAGGCAACTGCAGCTATAGTTTCCACTGGAATCAGTGACTCAATAACAACCTGTTGTGATTTATTATCTCTGCGTCACTAACACTAGTTGTCTGCCAAAATGTGCTGCTTTCTTCTGTTAACTTCCACTAGCAAAACCCCCATCAACTGAAGCAAGTGAGGACAGGAAGGAACTGTGACAATACAGGAGAGACAAAAAATGAGCACAGGAATCTGGCTCCGGACACTTCAGCCCATTGCAGAATGGGTCCACTCCAATCTCCAAAAGCCAGAATGTTACTTCTTTCCTCAGTCTTGCAACTTGATTTATCATAAAGTCCAAGATGAACACAAAGCCTCTGTTGGAGCAGCAACTCGTGAAGACAGCCCACCCTTGAAGCTTAATGAAACACCACAAGATGAAGCCTGAGTTTTGAGAAATGGCTTTAATCACCTGGGCCAGGAGAGAATCTAATAGGAGCTGTGATAGCCTTAGCAAACCAAGCTCCAGAAAAGAACAGGGCCTGACCATCCCATGAAAGGAGAAACTAAGGCACAAAGACATGCATAGCTTCATCTGGTATTTACCAGCAACTTGGGAATTTTGAAATATTTTTTCCCACATGAAAGTGCTTTATGCTGAAAGCAAAAGATACTTCCATGCTGTAAAAAGTCCCCTGCTTTGGGACATCATGCTACCACATACAGACTTATTGGCCATGCACTATATCTAGCTTCATAAGTCAATAATATTCTCTTCTCTAACCTTTCATGAAGTTTGAATCAAAACAATCTAGGTATTTAAAGATGCTTTACTAGGGCTATTGTGCTCTTTCACCCTCCACTTTACTGAATGCACATAATGCGTTACTGTTAAGCATGCATTAAGCACTCTGTCATTTTCTACCATCCCTACTTCTGACAAAACCCTTCCACTTGATTGCCAAGAACAGCTCTTATATGTAGCCTCTGAAATTTCTAGGAGTAAAACAGTTACACAGACTAGAAAAGCAGGATTTTGTCAGGAGGTGAATCAGGCCAAATGAGAAAGTCTCTAAGGAATTCTACTATTGTGACAAACATAATAAAAGTTACTGTTTACAAAACACTGTTTTTAATTAGACACTTAATGTTATTTTCACATTCTTTCAAAAAAGCACGGAAATGGTATGGGAAGGGGGAATATGAACTCTGCCAAGTGGAAAAGGGAAACTATGGGATTATTTCCTGCTTCTAAGTAGAACTATGAAGATTTAAACAAAAAAAAAACAAACAAACAGGATTCTATAGAAATGCAATCGTCCTTTTAGATTTCTTTTCACACTGTTACAACACTGAAAATCTACTGCATTTTATTTTGAATAGTGAAAGGTCACTATTTATTGTAAATTTATCACTAGCCATGCACTTCTTATCCTTTCTCACTCTTCTAGCAGAGCACTCTGTTCGCATCTGGGTCTGTTTAGCAAGTGATTGGAAACTTAGTCTCCTGATTTCCCGTTAAATACTAGGCACAGGAAAACAAATAGCACTTGTTTTTCAGTGAGTTTTGTCAGTCATCCAAAATCTAGTGCAAACCATAGAGCAGCTTGTGGTTTGGTGGCAGGGACCCAAAATATGTGAACCATATTTTCATGAAGGAAAAGGAATAAACTAGCTATTGGCTGAAGAAATAAGAACATCCTTTTTCTTCTTAGAAATACACAAATGACTAATAATTAAATTCATCATTCTATCACTTATTTTTCTTTACAGCTTTTTCTTTTCTTCTTCTCAAATATCAAGACAAAAGCACATGATGAGGTTTTGCATTTATTATTACTACTGTTGCTTCTTTCATTTTACCAATTTCTTGTCAGGTTATTCACTTCTTAAGTGTTTTTGCATCCGTAACTCTTATTCAGCCAATTACCTGAATAACTAACTCAGAGGAAGAGCTGAAGCACCACATCCTCAAACAAATCCTATAAGCACTACTAAAGTAGATATTTAAGAATTTTTTGGGGGGAGGAGGAGGTGGGGAGTTTAACAGTGATTTCTCTCAGGAAAGCAAAAAGGATTGGGGTACATTTTTTTCATTTAATTCTGATTAGTTTCACTTGCCCAATAAAGACATTCCTAGGCTATAAAGGCAATTCAGAAAGCTAACAAATCTGAAGAGAGAAATAACTAGTGAGCAGCATCTGCAAAACCCTCATTCTGGGCAGCTTCATAAACCTTCTGGTTTTCTGCCAAGACATGTTCTTAATAAACTGCTTTTAGGGAAGGAGTGAAATAATGACTTCTGGGGAAGGGAGGAAATTATTTTGTTATACAGAAATTTAAAAGTGTGGTGGTGGGAAAAGTCTGGTTGGGTTTTTCTGCAAAATTGGCTTGTAAAAGGATCAAAAGTATTTTCTGCAGGTGCTGCCTAACTTACATAAAATTGAGATCTGGTGTAATCTGACCAGGCTAATCTCCGGTAAAGATGTACCCTCTCTCTCGCTGGCTCTTTCCGGTACAATTCTGATGCTACTTCCTAGTGAAGGAAAAGCAGTATTTAGCACAAGTGCTAAATATTCCCTTTGCTGAACTAAACAGACCTTCCCATCTGTATGCTGCTCTTCCTAGAGGGGGCTGAAGGTCCACCAGCACAGGAACTCTCCAACCAGAGAGTGCCCAGTCCTCAGACTATTGTATGTTTTGTGACACATAAGAATAAGAATCATACTAATATGACTAGATACATCAGTAGTCAAAGTGGTGATTTTCAGTGACTTTGGTCACGCAGACATCATGCACTCAACACCGTGCAGGTGTTCCCAGATTGAAATACCATGATAATTAGGTAGGTTAATTTTCAGCATGATGAGAATAAACTCAGGACTTACTGTACTAAAATCACAGTTATTTTCCTGGCACCACCTATTTAACCCATCAAGATATATATATATATAACTCATGTAGACTCTTTGAAAATAATCTTGTCTAAGCAAGATGTAACATTAACACCGTACTACATAGTCACCATTTGCCCTTTTTGTTGAAGCTGTGGGAGTGTCAATCTATCTCCATCCTTCTGCTTTCTCCCAGGTAACCTGAGAGAACTCAGCTACAACAGGGGAAAACAGCTCAGGAAAAGCATCTGTTATCTATTTTCTTTTTTTTTTCTTTTTTTTTTTTTTTTTGTTAAGCATGTAAAGCACAAGAGAATTATCTGCAGTTTACAAGAACACTTGTGCACTAAAACATGGCTATTAGTTTTCACACCTGACCCCCTCATCTTGCACAGCACAGAAATATTACATACACCAGAGAAACACAGCATTACAGTTCTATAAACATCACTGCATCACTTTTGACTTGAGAATACAAAAAAATGTATATTTTACTACTTCTATTTACTGCCTCTCCTCCTTATGATTAAGCATACGATTAACTGCCTTTTGACTCTCAAAATAGAGAATTACTATGTGAGTAACTTAGGTGAATGCAATTCAAGGCAGTTCAGAGGGGATTCAGGAATTGCATTTATATGATTGACAAATAAAACTACCAGGAAAATTATTATATCTTATGTTAGTTTTTACTGAGATGCCAACATTTTTTCTTAGGACTAAGAATAGTCACTAATGTTCTGCCTGGTTCACAGAGGCGGAATGCAGCACAATAACTACACAAAGGCAATGGGCAAGTAAAGTCCTTTAAGCACCATCCCAGGGGCCTTCCTCCCAACTACTGTAACCATCGCTGTGCTTCCAATTCATTGCATTGTTTGGGAAAAAAAAAAAAAAAATCTACAAAGTAGTTTGTACTTATCTCTACACTTCAGTCATGTGCCTGGAGGCCTGATTTCCTCCACCCTTCATTTAAACTTCTTCCTAATGGAGGACCTGACCCAAGACAGCAATCCAAGCTGTAGCACATGGAAAGAAGTTGAATTCCAGCCTGACTCAGTACTACTACTGTATGCTTTCCCGGTCTTCTGGATGACACAACCTTTAAATCTCTTCATTTTTCTCCATATATACATATAGAGAGATGATAATAAAATAAATAATAAAATAATTAAAAAAAAAACCAAACACACAGCAATCTGAGACTACTTATCTTTGTTGCCTTCAGCCTAACCTATTGAAAACAATGAATTCACAAACTAAGGGGAGCAGAGTATCCTACTAACAAGGATACCAAGAATATGCAGTCATAGTTCTACTCTGCCGCAATAGCAATATTGTTTAACCTCAGTGTATATTATTTTCTCCACCTGTACAAGGCTACTAACAGCATTTCACAGATTGCTTTATTATCTGCTCATCTCCTAGAGTTATCTCCCTTTTAATAAATAGCTTTTGACCTTTTAATATACCTTGTGTATTTATTTATTCAAATAACTTCTCCGTAATGACTTAAAAACTTTACTAGGATGCTATACGGGGACAAACTTAACAGCTAGTAATTGTAAGAAATAAACAGCCAGGACTTGGCTCCAGGAGTGTTTTCCTTACCACTAACAAGTCCCAGAAGTTGCAAATTAAACATTTTTACTTACCTAACTAGGCCCAATCAATAAAACAGTGCAATTCACAATTTACATACAGTATATTAATAAAATTGTGAATGAACACATTGTATGAAATGTCTGAAAGAGAGGCTGGAAAGACAATGATTATCCTGCCTCAGGCTTCCATAGAGACAGACACAATAGTTATGACACTCCTATGGTATGCATGACACACATTCCTGTTTTGAGCATAGAATTCACAGACATCAAAACATATTTTTATATTTGAAATCCTTTATGATTCAAAATACTCTGTTTTCTGGCTTGTAAACAAAAGGAGAATGAACAAGACGTAAATGCAGAAGTATATGTATAAGCCAAGTATCTTCAAACAAGACTGGTCAGTGAAGCCAATTCTGCACCCTATGCTCCTTACAGCTCTGATTTACACACTTAAGCTTAATTCTCTGGAACTTATTAAGGGGTCTGGTAAGGTAAGGAGAAAGGGAGAGTAGAAGAGGTGTGCCCATCTGCTCCATGACTCACCTGGAAATGCATGGAAATAAAAACCCCCCGATTCTGCAAGGAGGCAGGTGGCTCCTTCAGGTCAGAAGGTGCACTAGTGACAGCAGTATGGCATGGCCTAACACAGATCAGCAGCTCAAACTAGGGCTGATCTATTTCTTTCAGGGGTGGTACACTTGTTCACAAGATTTTTTCACCATTTCCCATAGTTTTCTGTGCAACATGATTCCGTGTATTCTTGTTTTTTAAAAGAAACATACAGACAAAACAATACACGTATCTTTTTGAGCAGAGTGGAACTGTGAAACTAGGAAATTAACCTTTTACCACAGGTTAAGTTAATCAGCCAGCTAACACAAGTCATAACTACTGAGAAACTGGTATACAAGGAATAGGAAGGTTGATGAGTCCCTGGCAAGAAATTCAAATAAACTTCTAATGTCTTTTTTGGCACAAATCACAACTGCTGCTGCTCATGTTTTCAAGACTGTTTTTGTTTTCAGGTCTGTTTTGAGTCAGAAGAGATTGAAGAACTTTTCTGAAGCAAACACTTGGCTAATCAAACGGTTTTGGCAGCTAAGGCCTTAGGCACATTCCTATTGTTCTCGTGCCTTGCTGCAGGCTGCAGAGCCAAGCTAAGCAAGCCCAGCACAGTCACAGTCTGAACACTGGCATGGTCTGCTGTGCAGAAATCGACGGCTCTCAGCAGTCTCTTCAATTCCAAAGTCAAGGCAAGGCAAAAGAAGGAAAATACTGAAGAGAGAAGAGAGGGCTGAAAACAGATTAGCTGAGATGAAATGGGAGTGATGATATAGTAACTGCAGGAGGAGATCAAAACTAAACTGAAGATAATGACTAAGTCTAGATTAACTGGTGAAAGGTGCTGTTTCTTTTGGAGAGAGGAAGAATGAGGACTGCGATACTGCTGTTCATCAACATCTTCAGTCATTTTCTTAGCAGATCTGAACTGTACTGGTTCCGTTAAGGGCATATACCATGAACAGTAAACAAGAAGATAACAGTTAGGAGTCTCTAAAATGTTAATGAGAAAAATTGAGACTCAGAATGCCTTTAGAATACAATATTCTTTTGTTTGTTTAGAACACTTGCCAGTAAGAAATAGCACTGGAAACAAAATGGAGTAGTAAAATATTAAAGGTCTTCCTACTGTTGTACCTTGATGGAAGGAAAAAGAAATCAATCCCAGAAAAACTTCTGGTATCCTGTGAACTTGATAGTGTCACCATTATACCAAGACAATAGAGAGAAGTGACCCTTCACAGTGTGCTAACTGCTGCAGCACAGAGCATCTTTTCCTTCTGCTGATGCACAGTGACACCATTGAGTTCCCCCCCATCAGGTACAGCAGAATCAATCAGCTATGCTGGAAGAGCAAAACTGAACCCTATAAGGACATAACTAAAAATAATCAAGTTTAGTTCTGCAGTTAGAATTGAATATAGTAAAAGCTGCAACTTTAATAACGACAACTCATGATTAGACATGATGTCACACATTAAAAATTCAATCCAAACAACTTGTCTGTTTCACTACAAATAGCAAACTTGAATGTCCTGGCAAACTGTATGGACATGATTTACAAATACTAGGTAATATTTGGATCCTACATTATAAGCAGCGCTCCAGTCCTTCTGAGAAATAAAGATGACTTCATTCTAGGCTTAGATAGTCATTTCAGTAGACCAAGCTTCCATTAGAAATAAACATATCTTGAACTCAATACATACAAATTTTTGTTTGTTCAAAGACCACACAACTGGCATTCCCCCCTAACATTTCCCATTGCGTTGAGGGTTTTTTTGCACTGTATTATCAAACTTCTAATCAGGACAGGCAATCCATTATGATCTCACAACTTCTTGAACTGGAATTGCTGCTGGTGTTAATAACTACCCGATATGCAGATTATAAAAAGCAATTTTGGTTTCTTTTACTTGAGTTCATATAACAGGTAATTGGGTACTTTTTCCAAACTGCTTTGCCCTACCACCTAACTGTTCCCCAGAGCCTGATATTGAAACCTGACCTCCTGTTAACTTGCTTTTTTTTAATGTATGTTTAAAAATTTTCCAAATGAATGCCATTAACTCAATGTCTTGTGTGACTAATAGCTATGACACAGAGCAGGCAAGAGGACTGTGTATACTTACAAAGAAAACCCTTCGGATTCCAGGTGCCAGTCTTTCTGTTTTTAGCTTCCAGACGAGAGGCAAAGGTGAGTTGAGAAGAAACACCAGAGGTTTCTGGTGAATATGCACTGATGAAATTGGAGTCAAGTGTAAGGTGACCTACAGAGAAGTAAAGAAATGCGTGAGTGCTGTGTTACAAGTTTTGAAACAAAAGGGAAATTCGAAACAATGAATCAGAGGTCACTTTTATTATACATCAGGGCTCCCAACATTCAGACCTTCTGACCCAAGAAGGACTAATCTACTTTCCAAAAAAATGTCAGTCAACAGAGTACAGATGAAATAAAGAATGAAATAGTTAACATTTCTGCTCTATGCTTCCAAAGCACTGCTAAAGTGTTTAAGAAAACCTTGACAAATGCTGATGAAAAATAGTTTACGCTAAAGGTCAAACCACTAAGTTCAGAGCTGAAGAACAAGGAGATAAAAAGAACAGCAAAGAAAACTCCAATTTCTGACTGTAGCCTACAAAGCTGGCTTAGAGTACAAAACCTCATCTATTTATGCTATTATGGCATAAATCTAACCTGCAAAATAAATAAAACCAAACAAACACAAAACAGAATTTCAATTATATTGTAGTATATTGTGTCATTTTGTATTCCAATATGTCACTTAGCAAATTAGTTTTCCTCCTCAGAACATTGCTGCTACTTTGTTTTTAGGCCCATCTCCCTACGCTTTCCCTTTTCCCCCTTCCCCTTTCCCAGTGCATGGGTCCATAGGTCCTCCCCACCCCATTTGTTGCAGAACCAGGCTGAACCAGCCTGTAAACCACTGACAGCTTTTGGTGGAGAATGTGGTCAGGTCTGAACTGAATCTGTACTTTTTAACCTAAGCAATGGTGAATATGAGTCCAGAAAGGGTGCATTGAAAATGGGAAGAAAGCTAAGAGGTGACTTTTTAAACTTCCAGTTTGTTTTCCTGGAAGCCCTACCTGTCCAGACCCACTCATTAACAGTGCTGTTGCCCTTAGAGAAAAGATCCAACACTGGGCAGAATTCAGTGCATGAAAGAGAACATTCTGCCAGTTTTCAGTATATGACAACTTGTAAGTGAAATCGCAGTATCGGTACAGACAACTAGTAAGATTGCTAAGCAGTCAGCATGTGGCCTGATTATACACTCTGCTTTATTGAAAAAAAAGCATTAGGATATCATATAGCACACAGAACAAGAAGACAAGGTCACATCCCTGCAGCAGACTGCAGGTAGGATCCCTGATGAACAGCCACAGCTCTCTGAACGTGCACACAATCACAAAACTCAGGGTGGCTCAGAATATGGAGCATACAGGTAGTTCAGAATGAGTTTTGTCTCCTGCTAGAGAAACTGAATGTATTGTTTATTTCATTTCTCTTACATGGTGGTAAATGTCAGTTTACTATTAGAGTAAATGCAGATTTATGTAACTAGATGGAAGCTAGAAACCAACTGAGTATACCTACCATTGCTTAAAACATTTTCAAAAAAAAAAGAAAAATGATGGTAAAAATCTCATTTCAAGTGGTTGAACCTACACATCTGTTCTAAATAAATTTGTTCTTTCCAGGACAAAGTGCATGCTGGGCAACGCTAACTGACTGAAGAAAGGCTGAGCAGCTCCACTTCCCAAGGAAATGCAGCCACATCACCAAGCACTTGATCTCTCTCTACAGGTGGCCTATTTGTATTTATGCATTTCCAGAAGAAAGCATGAAGTACCACAGATTACTTCGTGTTCCAAGGACAGCATTTCCTTCCATTTTCAGCTTCAAAAGAATAAAATAGCTCCTTTTAGGAAACTACAGGACGTTAGAACTGTGAATGGTAGCAGAGAATGACACAGATTCAGATACCGAACAGTCATGATCTTAGTTACGAAAACTGCTTTAAAGTATCACGCTATAAAGTCAAAATAATTCAGTTAGCTGAAAATAAATAATTAAATAAATAATCTTTGTTTTTTAAAAGGCTCCCACTTGGTTGCTCCATCTAGAAATGGAAAGAGCTAATAGTGGAAAAAGTTGTTTAGAACTGCTATTAAATTCACTGCTATTAAAAAGCTTTCATTAATTCTTGTGGTTTTTCAGCTGTAATCATGGCTAATTAGCAATAAGCTGTTTAAACTATTAAACATAATTACCTTGTTCTGGGGTTATGTAATACAGTTTTCTTACAAAGCAATACAAATATTGTAATCTAAATTTACCAAAGCAGTCAAGTTTTATCTTTTGCAATCCTTATCTGGCAAACAAGTTCATAATTTAGTATGATATTTTTTTCAGTTCCAAAGGACATAAAGTCTGTCTGACTGTAAACACTACAAACTCAAACCTGCCAACAAAAAAAGTCTCCTACACTAAGTGCAGTGAATATTGCATTTGTCCAATCTTACTTTATCTATCCACAGCCACATTTTCACAGCCAAATGGTAACTGGCTTCTTCTGATCCGAAACTAACCACAGGCTAATGTAAATATTAATGAAGTGAGGTATAACATAGGTTTCTGTACTTAAATAACCAAGAAAATAAAAACATCAACAATTTCCTGACATTGGCCAGTTGGGGCACACAGTTTAGGCTTGCACACTGCTTGTTTTTTTTATTAAGACACCAGTTTAATTAAAAGAAGATGCTTCTATAGACATTTTCAAAATTGCTGCTATTTAAAATCTCTAATATTTATTAAAAACAAACTGTTACTTTGGTCACATGAGAGAGCACAAAGAGAAATCATACCTGAGAAAATCAGACTCTTTGCAACTGGATCTACTATTAGATTTCCTAGTTGCTATTACAAGTATGTATATAATACATACATACATGATTACATCCACCTATGAGAATACAGTATCTATGGAAATAAAGCTCTTCAGAAGTAGTGGTGTATCTATGAATGCTTTTGGCTGGAACTGTTACATAAGTTCTGTCTCATAATGAATTTTCCCTGCATTTCTGCTTGAAAAGTGCAGGCTGATCCGTAAGAAAAGCTGTAAGACATTAATCCAAAAATTAATTTTCCATAAGCAAATCAAGTGCTTTTGTGAAAAGAATCTGCATAAATGGGATTTTGCATTACTGCACTCCTCATTTTGCTCATGAGCATAACAGCAAATAGCATACTGTGGAATTCGTACCCTCAGCCCCAGATTTGCCAGTTAATACAGTTCACATGCACACCTTCTGCGCAACCTCTGTCACTACATCCCTTGGCAAAGACTTTCCCTGTCTACCTCTTGGAGTCCTCAGCACCAGTGCAGCTTTACTAGACTAAAAAAAATCCCACAGTGCTGCTCAACCTCTGCTCAGGACCATCATGGTCATTTCTAGCACCTGCGCAGCCCTGCCTGAAATGCAACTATTCCCCATGAAAAGACCTACAGAAGTAGTTCTCCTCATGGTGTAACCAAAAAGTCATTTCTGCTAGGGTGCCTCCCCTGTCCATCTAGGAATCGATATATATTAGCTGTATTTGACACGATGCTCCACTTCTCCCAGCCACATTTTCCTCCTTTCTCATCTTAGTTTTTGAGCTCTTCAGGGCACATTCTTTTTCTAATGTCTAGACAGTTCATAGCACCATCTAAACACTGCACACATTAACAGAAAGGTAGTGGATATTTCCAAACCACCAACAAAATGTTTCTAATTAATAGCAGAAGAGCTAACTACAAGTTTTCCCTTACTTTTTACCATTTTCACTGGCAGAGCTTATACTATTAAATATTCATGTGAAGGATTTCCAATGGGGTTTCTAGGCAATGCTGTGTGTGCTCAGCTCGGTACAGCTACATATGAAGACATGGTGTGAAACGCTGAACCCATTAATAAACACAATGGTAAAGCACACTTCTGAACCTTCCACAGAAGCTTATTATTATTTAAAATGATGGATCTGTAGAGATATTCTCCATGCACTCTTGTAAGTTCTCACAAACTTATGAAATTCACACATTTTGTGCTTCTCAGCAGCATACTACCTCAGTATCTCAAATAGCTCTACAAGAGCAGTTTGATCAAGCAATACCAAGAGAAAGCTAAACCAGCATCATTAAGTGCACTAAAGCACCCAATCCGTTTAACAACCAGCTGCTACCGCTCTGACCACGTTGTCTTTAAAATACATAAAGGAACAGCATTAACCAAGCAGAGAGCAGCATAACAACAGTACAGGGAAAAAAGCCACTGTGGCCCAACATGTTCCTTGCTGCTTGTGAAGGGCTCATGTGAGTACTGAGCTGGTGTGTAGGAGCACGGTCCCCATGCAGCCAGTGCTAGGCCAGACCTTACGGGCATGTGGCCACCACTGCATGTTTCAGCAAGGTTCAGGTGCAGGAGCTGTTTGCAGAGCAAAGCTGCTCTTCCTGGCTCGGGTCTGTTCTTCCCTGTTCCCTTTTGCTTGCAAATCACTCCTTCAAATAAGTGACTACTTTGCGAAGAATACAACAACTTAGGTCATAGGAAAAAAATAAATAAATAAACTAAGGATACTCTACAAACATCTACAACAAAATCTACCAACACATTAAGATACAAACAATACATTTGCATACAAACATAAAGGATGCAACTATGACTAGGAAATGAGCCACAGAGCAGCTTTGCCTTTCTTTTAGAATGAACCTTCCACCATATTTTATGAAAGATATTTTATAAAAACACTTCAAAAGGACACAGCATTCACTGGCACCATGTCTACTGGACAGAAGCTGGCATTACTCAGCCAGCTCACGATCATCACTACTGTCTGTCAACAGTCTGCAAAGTTCCTTTAAGGTCTCCACAGATGCATGTGATAGCAGCAAGGTTAGGGCGGCTGCAGCAGCTCTGTCTCCCCAGAGATCACAGTTTCATGGATGGCTGAGTATCACCACAGCAACCAACTGCAAAAACAGTCTATGGGCTCCTGCCCCACTACTCTGCTAAAGCAATTTGTACTACGTGAAACGCAAGGGCACAGAAGTTGAAAACTGATCAAAGTAAACACTCCTGCTAAAAAGTACCATTTTGTTTTGCTGACTTCAAGGTATCAAATCACAGACTGTGTTTTGTTCTAAAAGATGAAAGTCAAGAGCCAAGGATTTGCGAGGATGAATTAACTATTCCAGCGTGAAGTCCTTAAGATAAATCCATGGCTCTTTTTCCAAAACAGCCACTGTCAATTTGTGCTAATAAACCAGGACAAAATATTCCATGTTGTACTGAATTACCCTGCCCAGGCTAGGACAGCTGTTTCATAAGACAGAAGGGGAAAATGAATTTTAGGTCACAGATCATGATCATGGAAACAGGTTTTCTGACTTACTAGTGACACAGTGAAGATGGACTTATGAAAACTTCATGCAGAGCTACAGAGATGAAGTTAATTAGTACAAAGCAGACAAGAAAAGAAAATGGATTTTTTAAATTTATCACTGCCATTACAAGTGTTTTCAATCTTTCTAATATAATACTTATGGAAAAAATTATTCTAAATTTAAAGAAAAGTTAATACAAAGAAGCTTACCTTCACAGTTCATTAGCAAGACAGTATACACTATCCACTATATACTGGTATATATTTAAGTATATAATATATATTATATAGAGTATAAATATATTAGTATATACTATTCAATATAAGAAATTTAGACATTCTTCTGAAATTCACTTGAAAAATTTTAGTGCCAATATATTGCTGTAAAAATGTGCAGTAAAAGATTAAACCACAAACCCACCTCTGATGGTGAGCTCTGGTACTGTGCCATTTCTAAACACTTTTTATCAGTTACTTTGGGAAGGATCTCTGGGCCATTTTATTTTTTCATTTTCAAGACTAAAGTAAAGAAAGTAAAGTAAAGCTGTATTATTTGCACAGGGACTAAGAGTTCAAAACAAAACTTGTATTTTATCAATTTTTTTGGTATTTTTGCTATGTTCCTTAAATATTGTGTTACAAAACTGACATCAAGCCAGCTATAGTAGATTGCACTGAACTGCTTTCAGGAGCCAATGGTTTCTGGGAGAGAGTTTGCATATTTTTCCAGGAAAGACAAACTACGTTCATATGGAATTATCACTGAAGGAAATTTTGCCATTGCCACAGCCTTTGCCAGAAAGACACCATGCTTCTCTGTCAGGCCAGAAATAAAGAGATGCTGCTGCTCAAGCAGCACTACCACAAAGCAAGCACACAGCAACCCCACACAACCACATGGTGAGCAACATGGTGATGCCAGGAGAGAGCAGGGTTGATTTTATTTTACCCTAAATGCACGGTTGTAAATGGATTGGCATTGTCCAAATCTTCTCATCCACATTCTACGAAGACATTCAGATCAACTGAACCACAGTTTTAGTTCAGATGTGAAAATCATGGGAAAGATTCACCCTGGCACAATTCCACTGCAGCTCATGGCATTAAGCCAGAGATGATGTGGTCCCACACATTACCTAGTAAAAAAAGCATACTATTGTGCAATCTGCTGACCCTTTTGGTCTAATACTCAGATGGGAATACTGGGATCCAACAAAGAGAGAGGGCAGGAGAACAAAAAGGCCGACATAGATAACCCAAGTGATTTAGGGCCCACTGCACACTCTTCATTAGGAATTATTTTTTTCAAAGGATTCTGATGATATCACAGTAAGAAGAGTACATTAGAGCACATTACAGCACAGTGGCATGCTGTATGGCATCAACATACTGCTCAGTACCTGGCAAACACATCATCTGTTCATAACTGACCTTGTATCACACCAGTAACCTCACAAGTACAGGGGTAAATTACTGTTCTGGTAACTTTGCCTGTAAATGAAGACTCTGAAAAGCCCATCCCGAAAGCAATGAAGCTCATACAGTGTCAGAAAGTTACGACACAGGGACGTTACAAATAACGCTTCTAATTTTCTAAAAACATTGGATCGTTTCTGACCATGGCTCACTCACATCATTTATTGTCAGACAAAAATGTAGTCAGTTAATTTCTAATGTTCTAAAGCTGTTATTTTAAGCAGGAGCTGCCAAATGTAATCACATTATATTAGATGTTAATCATTTATGCAAATATGTAAGTAATCCAAAAATTAGAACCAAAGCTGTCCCAGGAACAAAAAACTTGGCAAAGGGGCAGGACAGTTACTGAAGTTCTATTCATATTAGCAAATGGTATTGCTTAAACAGTGCAGGAATAACAAAACAGGAATAACAAAACAGAAAAAAAGGAAAGTCAGTTTATATAAGGAAAGCTATTTCAGAACACAAAGGGTAATAAGTCATACATAAACCAGTACAACTACTTCTTCAACAATTTTAAAATTAGAACCCAGCAAACAGATGGGCTTTCAGTAGGGATTGTACATTCATGTAAACAGCCTACCTGAATTTCGCTCACCTGTATTACACAAGATCCAGTTTTCCCCATGGATATATAGCTCAAAACAGTTTTTATGTCTTTGATAACTCAGGTATTATATGGTTTAGAGAAACAGAGAACTCCTGAAAAATTAACATTCCAAAACCTTCTGGCTGCATCAAATGGAGCAGTCTCTGTGCAAACATCTCTGCTCTATGAACTAAATTTAATCTTCAGATGTGATCCTCGTCTTCAGCACCTGCAGAGCATGGGCCGCCTCTAGCAACCAGTCCAGCAGTGCAAAGGAGAGCCCACACCCAGCTTTGCGAGGCTGGACCACTGCACGCATTTCTCCTTTGACCCAAACTAGATGCTCAGACTCCCAAAGATTAAGTGAAACCATTTGTGCCATCTGCCCTTCCACATAGCCATCAAGCTTCCCAGCACTTGAGACCAAAAACATGACAACTCACTCAGCTTTGCATAAATCAGTAGATGTCAATACTGTTCACATGCTGTATAATGAATCCCAAGGGGAAATTCCTCCTTTTATACATCTTGTGGGAAAATTTCTTTTTGTCTTTATATATGGTTAAGGGTACAAGATCCATTTCTGCAAGTCTTGAGTACAGTATCTGCCCTACTGTTGTCCTGTTCACAAAGTGGTATCACATCAGACTTGCAAGTTTTATTTTTAACAGTTAAGATAGAAGGCTCATGGGAAAAGGATACATCTCCCCAGACAACATTCTGCTCTGTACTTATGTGTACATGCATTGCATTTCTAAGCTCTTTGGTGAATCACCTGAGCTGCAAGGTAAGTCAGATATACTTCTTTCCCCCCATCCCTAAGCTATTATCACATACTTTTGTCTTCCTAACATTGCCTACTGTCCTGGAAAAAAAAAAGCAGGCGTGGAAGGGCTAACATGTTCAAGACTTATGAGTACAAAATGTAAAACCAGATCTTGTTTCAAGGGAAATGTTTCTTACACTGAAAAATAAGATCACTACGTTCAGACAGATCCATTTACATTAAAGGCATTTGAGGTTCTCTGAGTAAATCTACACAGACTTCTCAGGTAGACAGAAGTTCCCGCTGCCTGCATTTTTAGCAACTTAGATATGCACGAGCCACCCAGCTAGAAACTACATGGCTGCATTAACAGACCACTGCCGTACTGATTTGCCTCACCTGTCCTTGGGTCTCATTAGTTATAGATCAGCTCAAACTAATCCTGGTTCAGAGACCCAGCGTGAGCACAACCTCACATCTTACAGGCTCTGACTGTAGACACAGAAAGTTCATGTTCACTGCAAAACAATTTAACATAGTACATGGTGATCTGAGATCATCATGGTCAAACTGGAATCTGAACGCTGGGTTTCCAAATTTGAGAGTAAGTCCTGAACAGATGAACACATTACTTTCTGCTTTTCCAAAAGCTGCAGGTGGAGAAGAGGCTGAGGCAAGGAGACTTCACAAAGCAGGAAAAGGCTGCTTGCAATACATGCAAAAAATATGATGGAAGACTGCAGGACAAGGGGTTACTCCATTTGACAGCCTCTGCTTATAAGAGGCTTTGCTCCTCAAAGTTTTGCCAGACCACACATTGATCCAGATGAGTGGAAAACAGAAACACCATTCTGCAGGCATCTTATAGAAAGGCACAGACAAATAGAGAACTGTAAATATGGAGTTCACGTTTTTACTGGACATATAAGACCAAATTCTTCCTCTCCAAGCCTGGGAAGATAACAGCAGGCACACGCATGAGGCGGAAACTGAAAAGGTACCACCAGCAGCAGCAGATTTAAGAAACAGCTTTATTCACTTTATTTTCACTAACCTATCAGCCTGATTAAAAGGTGCTGCAGGAGTGTCTGAAATACTTAATTTCCATTACATTTGTGAGAGAAAGCACAAAGAAACCTGTCTTCAGAAGATTCAACAATCACAGTCAATACATTGTCTTCTCTATTCCCCTATCATCAGGTAAGGTCTTCATTCTTTCCAGTTTTATTCTGTTCTCAAACTTAAAAAAAAAAAAAAAAAAAAAAAAAAAAAAAAAAAAATCATAGCTTTTACTCTGTACAAGCAAAATAGTATTTGGGGAATACTTCAGAGAATGAAACTACGCCGAGTGCTTGAAAAAAAAAGCCCTGAGGAATAAAAATTTCTCAGTTTAATCAGTTCTCCCATATATGTAAGACTCCTCAAATTTGCATACACTTGCAAAATCAAAGCCATGAACACCTGAAAAAACCCTCCAGAAGAATTAGTGAGGCTGTCACACAAGACATTTCATGCACAGTGACACCATTGTGAGCATTTCTTATCTGTATGGTCTTGCTGATTACTGCTTGAAGTGAAATTCACTAAAGAAAACACTGCCTTGCTTTCCATCTAGCAGTGTAAAAATGGATTGCAGTTTCCTGCTTGCAATGGTTTTCCGTATAGCTCCAGGTGTCTGTTTTAGAGTATATTTTATCCCATTCTAAGTATCCTTTGAAAGCCAGATAAGCACTGGAGGCAACAATGCATGTCCTAATGGTCTAGTCTGAAAAAAATAAAATAAAATTAAGAAGCAAGCTCCCCCATGCTTCTCTGCTAAACAGCAACACAGCATAGCATTTCCCAAAGGGTCTTAAAATTTCACTTGAACACTTGCATGCTCTAACAGAATGCCACCGCTGCCACACTTAGCTTATATTACACAAGCGCCAAACATAAAAATGTTTCCATCTTTTAAATTGCTAAAACAACTGCTAAAGGGACACTGTGAACTATAAACTACCTATAATTCTTTCATACTTTTTAAAGCAACCTAAATTTCATCTATTTATACCTCTTGGTGGTGCTATTTTCGCATCTTCTCCTTGAAATAATTTTTACCACTGTGGAAGTGCTCTGTTTATGTTTTATATGGAAAATGAGAAACCCGTCTGGAGAAACAAAAACTTGAGTGCATGAAAAGCGTTAGTAAAAGCACAATCTGTGTACATTAAAAAAGTCAATTAAAATGTTTTTTTCCTCTTCTCACACCTTCCCACCACAGATTTTACTTTCTCAACCAATCCAGGAAAGTAAACATGAAGCACTGCATGCTGCACACAATTTATGTTGGAAATTTTCCCTGCTGCTGGGAACAACCAAAGAACAACTCAATAGATTCCAACTTTAGTGTCAAACAGACACTCCAGAGAACAACATAAATACAGCCACTCATGGCAAGTGCTGCTTCAACATCTCCCTCATACACACACACATGCCCAAAGCCAGACTGGAGCCTGTCCATCAAGTTCGTGATATAAACAGATGTCTGGAAATGCTATCACTTCCAGAACTATCTTTTCTTGGTAAAGTAACTGTAGACAAAGAAGTAATTTATAAATACTCCAAGCCACAACAGATAGAAGTCTTAAGGAGAGAACTAGAGATCAAGAATTTGATTCACATTTTATGATCAAAATCACAAAATCACAACACATACAATGTACGTCTACACATGTGAGAAGCAGAGAGGAAGGAAGACTGGTAAGCCCTGTAAGCAAAGGTTGAGGCAGCTGTCCAGTTCTCCCTACAATCCTGAAAGAGCAAAGTGGCATCTGAGGGCACACGCAGCAGAGGAAAACAAACATCAGTAAGATTGTCTGACTTCCAGCTTCTAACAGGCCATTTCAAGAACAGTCAGCAAAATCAAAAACTCAAAGCAATCAGAAAAGTCATTCTGACATTTTTCCCTAGAGCCCTTTAGCCTCTTGAGGTGGGCCTTGGCATTACTTCACACACTGTTCCAAGAAGCTCCATGAAACAGAATAGGTCTCATTTTCTGCGCATGAAAAACAATCCCACTTCTTGAATCAGAAAACACCAAGGGTTTGCACAGCACCTTCCAAGTAGTGCAAAGTCACTGTTGTCTCTTTAAGAGTAGCCAGGCACCAGGCACGGCTCCTGCAGGACAGCAACTCCACGCAAACAGCCTCTTCTGGCAGACACAGAACTTCCTCTGGCAGTTTTGGTGGGCAGAGCATGAAACGATTGCCAGATTCAGTGACCAGCAATTCCTGAGCTGACTGAAAACAACCCACAGCAACTTCAGGCCAGGGCAAAAAAAAAAAAAAAAAAAAAAAAAAGCCACATAAAAAAGGCTGGATTTTTATGCAAGCGTATATGCTTTAAAGTGCTAACAAAGAAAAGAGAGTTGTGAGCCTTCTCTGAATGAAGGTGTCTTTTGTTTTTAAAGACGTGGCAATGTTGTGTCCACTAGGCAAGGCAATTAAGATACCAGGTTCACTGAAGAGTATCAGCTGCAAGGGAGCTGCAGCTTTGGCAGACATGGCATCACCTGAGAAAGGCAAGAACAACTACAGCTCTGGGGAGCTTGCCACCATTATCTTTGGGCTTCAGAAGTTCCATGTTTGGCTCCACTTCCTCACCAGCCCAATGTCACAGTGAGTACACCACGCTGAGACACCACCTCCCCATCCACCAACTGAGACCTCCACACAGCACTCCTGGCTCCTGCCCTGTGCTGCTCTCTTCACATCCTTGCTTCTTTCTGACTGCAATACATATGAACCACACAAAGGTTTCAGAATGCAAGACCAAACAAACAAGGGTTGTGCCACAGCCATGTTCAAAGTCAGCATATGTACAAGCATAGTGCGCAGGGACAGTGGTACCAATATTTGGCCAGAGTTCCACAGCACTGGGCAAAAAGAGATGCCTTTGCTGACCTACAACAATGATGGAGAGTTCAGGAAGCTGAAATGCACACACACACGGGATGTAGGTAAGCTGAGTCAGGTCAGGAGTCAAGAGAAGCCCTTGGCAGCACTGACCTCCATGACATTGTGAGCCACAGATCATCAAGGAACAAGCAGTAACAGGGTGAAAGGGATGCTGTTGATCTGGATGGCCTCAGTGTAAAAAGATAGCTGGCCTGTATTTCTGAGACCGAAGCCAAAAGTTGTAGAAAACCAGAATATTATGCAACCACTCAGAGCTAGAGAAGGACCTTACAATGTTGAAGGTGGTCCAAAAAAATGTGCAGTACAAAAGCAAATATCGCTTCTTGCAGGTGGAAGATATACAACCTCACTAAATACCTTGACAGCTAGGAAAGCTGCAGTGAGCAGTCTGGCATACACACCACAGTAAAACTAAGTCAAGCCCAGGAGGCACAGAGCAGGATCTTCTCAAACAGCAAAAGTCACCTCCCAAGTTAGACTGGGATCTGTCACCTTCCAGTACTGAAACAGCTAGCTAGAGGACCACAGGTGTTAGACTCTTTCATGAAAGACTCCCTTATGTTGGTTGACCTGCAAAGCCGAATGAGCTTAGCCCAGACCTTCACCAAACTTCTCCCGTCTTCTCTTTATGATTTTCTTTCTCATGTTTGGAACAAGGTGCTTTACTTCTGAGTTACTCTTCCTCTCATCTAAGTCTCAACTCTGACTTCTCCATCCCCAGAGAAGCTGAACATCTCTTCTTCCACCTCTTCCTACCGCCAGACAGTCTGGGCAGCACCACTCCTCTTTCAGGCCATCTCATTGTAGATATTCCATGCCATGCCTGCTTCAAAAACCCCGTGTATCTTTGCACTTCCTCATGCAATGTTTGCTGTCATAGTTAGATATTCTTTATCACAGCAAAGCAACGGCATTCAGAAAATGGAGAGGTATACTCAGCCAAACGCCCTTGCAATGCTGAGGTCTTTTGCAGAAACACAGGCACATACATCTATGAAAGTTTCTTTTAGAACAGAAAGTATTTTTCTTCAAAACAAAGGCCTCTGGCCTACCATAGCCACCAAACATGCCCAAATGCAGCAGCAGAAGCTTCCCACTGTACCACAGCTAATGAGCATAGGGCAGATGGAAGCAGCATGGCAAACCAAGCAACATGCCCTGTATTTCCCAGCCTGAATTCTGTACCACACATACCCTGATCAGCTTACCAGAAATATCACATCTGTATAGCCAGGTGATATGACAGCGCACAAACACAGCATTAACGGTGACAGTGAAAACTGTGGTCTAGTTTAATCGCACAGGAGTAAAACAACCTTCTTATATCTCTGCCTTTTGACTCAGTACAAGTTTCAGTAGTACATAGGATAATAATCCAATTCTTTCAATTTGTGAGAGTACAAACGAGAACTGAATTAAGAAGAAGAGGTTGTCAGAAAGTTTTTAAGTCCATGCTGCCAAGTGCTTCAAAAATTCAAATAAAACCAACCCATCATTTTGGTCACTTTCAGAGTATTTCGTCACACCAATGCTGAGAGCTCAGCACTAAAAAGCACAGTAGAAAAAGAAACTCAGTTTTACTGTGTCTGAGATACTGAGTCTAAAACACCCATTGTCATTCGATTGCCACTAAATCAAAACCTGTTTTTTAGAAATGCATTTTTAGAAGAAAAAATAGGCATAAGGTGAAATAAAAGAGATGACTGAGTAACAAACTCTTAACTACCCTGTCAAATAACAAACCTTGAATTCCCTTCCTGTGTTATTGCCAAGAATTCAAGGCCTGGGTGATATCCCCTTCATTAGAGCTCTTTCTCAAGGCCGCCCTCAGATCTCTGGGTGCCTGAACATGAAACAAATATTTCCACCAATACACCCATGGCACACAGTTGTTGTCTAATTTGAGTAATCTAAGGAACCTTGCTTTGAAGGTCATAAAAATAAAACCTAAAACCCAAAGGACAGAAATAATCACAATCTATTAATCATGCAGGGAGAGAAATGAAAGTTAAGAAGTACTACCAAGAGGAAGTGTGAAAATGGGAACAAGGTGATTATCCAAGCATTTGAAATTAAGAGAATTAGCATGAAAGTCGTAACACCAAAATAACGTCTGCCCTGCTGTTTCTGCAGAGACTGCCACTCTGGGAATGAGAACACTCTCAACACTGAAACGAAAGTCTGGAATTACTACAGCCTCCAAAGCGTTAATCACAATTATAAAAATAAAGACGATTCCTTGCTTTTCCTGCCTTCATCTCATATAACACATGTTAAACATCTGTATCAGGCATAACATCTTAAAGCTATTGAGGATGAGGATGTCAAGAAAACAATAGCGAATCTTTTGCCAGGAATTCTGATTCCGTGTAGTCACATGTATTCAAATCCTAAGTACTCACATGAGAATAATTTTACATTCCCCTGCTCCGCCTTTAACTATTTCAGTTGTGACTGCATGCCTGAAGCAGATCAGGAAAACTCAACAGGCATTGAATAAAATAATGCCAGTTGATATTCTTATAAGAATAAAAAGAATCCCACATTAATTTAAGACTTGATAACATACTTGTTTAATAAGTGACTTTAATCTTTAAAGTTTTTCTATACATTTTTTCCTGGTGCAAATTGCTGGAAACACAGCTGCCTTCAAAAACAACTCTTTCTCAGAATGAATAGCCTCATGTAAAAGCAAGCTCTTCTGAAAACTGGGAAACCTGAGCAGTAAAGACACCAAAAGCCACAGAGAAAGTTCCTGTAAGTGTTCGGCAGTTCTGGCTTTCAGCTGAGCCCCAGGTCAGTAGAGAAATGCACACATGCACTCATTTCCCCAGGAATATTTGATCAAATAAAATAAACAAAGAAGGCTTACATTTTTCATGCCAAGCTCAATAAAAACACTTGTGGCTATTACACGCACCCGTATTCTATTTCCTATGATAAAGCACAGCCAATACGAAGTGCCATAACAGACATATCTAAGAAGTACTCCAAAAAGAAGGAAACTTTCGGGGGGTTTTCTGGAAGAAAATGTCTTGACAGTCTCAGTAAACAAGACATTATATCAACCAAGATTAACAACGTAAAATACAAATAAATTCCTAGGAGATCAGAGAGACGATTGCAGCATTTCATTGTATAACCTTATACTTACGAGATGCCAGCCATAACCTGAAAGTGCTAAGTTATCACTTCAGATTTGCACTAGCACTCTTGGGGTCTAGCTATTTTGTTTTCTGCTTCCAGGGAAGAAAAAAGCAGCCAAACCTATTCTTAATGGTTAGTAAGAAGTCTTCACATGTTACAGAGGAAGATGTTCCTCCATCGTGCCCTCCCCCTACATCAGCCACCCTTCCTAAGTTTAAGTTTGTGAGTGTTTGTTTTCTGTCTATTGTACGCAAGTGCTAAGAAAGTTAAATTAACTAAACCTATATGCTGCGCATTCAAGACAACGAGGATAACTTTGCAAGTTTAATGCATGAAACGTCCAAAGAATTTGCTATAGGAAATTCACACTCCTTCCGGGATGTAAGAGACATGTAATTTCACAGCATCTAGCACAGGACAGGTTCAAAACAAAACCCAGCCCCCCTTCTCCCCTAAAGCAAGCCCTTGCTTAAGAGATTCTCAGACCTCGCATTCCATGTTACCAGCACTTCAGGCAACTGCTGAATGAATGACTGATTTATTTAAAATAATTTTGATGCTGCAGATTCTAGCTACTGTACTGTAAAAACAAACAAAAAAGCCCCACCTATCTTTATGCTGGAGTATATTAGCTATCCCATATAACACCTCTCTCTACCTTTGCTATCAGTATTTGCAGGCAACAGGAAAAACCTCAGCTAGTAAATGAAATTAATTTAACATGAGGTGATGGGAAATTCTACTTCAAGACAAAAATGGAAAAGATATTTGCTTTTTGTTTTCAGACTCTGATCCTCCAAGTAAAATCTGATCTATCAAAGTTGTGTACACTCTCTTGTGCCGCACTGTTACCAGCAAGACCTGCTGGAGCTTCCCATTCATTTTCACAGCACTGATCTCTGAGCACAGCAACTGGAAAATAGTTGGGAGGAGGTGGCTAAGGGCTACAAATTGTGGAATATATTCTATACCAATCACTTTAGTACACCAGAGAAATATACAGAAAAAACAGTTTGGGCCAACTGCTTTCATAACGTAAGTATGTTAGAGCAGGCACACGCAGCGTCCTTCTGCTAGACAATAATGAATCTTTATGCAAAGCCAAACATTTAAATCATCTACCATTCTGTCAAGACAATTAGTACTAGCACAGCCTGCAGCCTTGTGTGTATGTGACTCTACTTCATGCTGTGCGTGCATAACTGCAGAAACTGCACTGCCACGCAATTCATGCTGAGAGCATCAAAACATGGTAACATTTAGTTTCATGCAAATTTAAGCCTTGCAGCTGATTCATTCTGGCCCCTTGGACGATGTGAACTCCAGCTGTAGTGTATTTCATCTCACATTCGGGCACCCTTTGGTCACTAAGAAGTTACAGTGAACACTGTGTCAGGTTCCTACAGCAAGGGCGCTCTTGTACGTATTTTCAGTAGAACTTGTGATTACCTTGTGAGACCTACCCATCAGAGTAAATTTGTCTAAAACTTGCCAATCGATTTAAAAGTTCCTGGGAGACAAGAGAGGCACTGAAAAATGCACAGGAGAACTACATGAAGCTTTTTAGTTTCTGTAAGAAACTACATTGCACTGTTTCCACTGTTTCAATTTCAAACAGTTTTTCATGCCCAAAAAGCTGCCTGAAAAAAAGGTAGGTATAATCATTCACAACAACCCAGTGCCTTACAAACTTTAAGACAGCAGAAACTTTGTTGTTGCTCCTCATTCTCTGACTTGAGAAATTTATTTTTCTATTCATTCTATGACAGTTGAACTGAAGTAGATGGACGTTTTTTCTTAAGGGCAAACAAATTCCTTTTTTTTTTTTCCCCATACACTAGACCTTTCAGGGAGTGTAAATACCAAAAATGTATACAGCAGTTGAAGTTCCACCAATGCATACAGTGAACACTGAGCTAAATACTGTATAAATCCAACAAAGCTGCTATTGAAGTCATAGGAAAGACTGATTATGGCCAAGAGTATCTGCCTGAACTGAACACACTATAAAAGATTTCACTTACAACTTCTTCCAGAACAGATTTAGACTATCTTTCGCTAAGCTTCCATATGATGGAACATTATCTTTCATCACTAATTCTATTAATTGTGTACACACATGCTGCTCTCACGAGAAACAGTGCTCAGGATTTGTGTGTGTAATAACTGTAGAAACATGAAGAAAGAAACTCAGCTGTTGTGGCATACAGTGTTTTCTTTTCACTTCAGCACTTGGTTTTGATAGTAAACAACAGTACTGCAGAAGTTAACATCAAAATTTTTCTTCTCTTGCTGTTGCTTCCAGAGCAGCTGAAGTTCTAGCCAGTCTCTCCAAGTGCAATTTATATATATAAGTAATTGGACTGTACTTAAGAACTATCACAGTCAGCAACACTTGCTATCTACTCAGCATTCCCCCTCAGTGAAGCACTAAGGATCTATTACAGGGCTAAAAGAATCTGAACTTCAGTATTTGTTTATAGTGGTCATGGCAAAGATCCAAAGGCATTCATGTTAATTTACAACACATTTAGGTAAATGATGTGGCTTTGAAGACAGCCAATTCTGCAAAGGCCCCTTGTAGATCCCAATCTGTTTCTTATTTCCTTTGCCCACCCCACTAGCTTTTTAAACTATACTTCGTGGTTGTGAAAGGTGATGGAGAGAATGACTGGGTATGGAAGTGGTTTATTCTTATGACATGCAAAGCATACGTGGCCAATATCATGCAAACGGCACATGCTTCTTTGTATAGTCTAGATATTCACAAATCAGAAAATAAACTTAGAACAATCCATTTGCAGACACACTTCTAGTCACAGATCTGGAAGAAAAGCAATTAGTTCTTTACCTCTCTTTCATGATGGTCAAGACCTTCCTCAGGATTTCTGAGATTGAGGACATGCACCTCTTGTGGTAGGCCAGTTGTGCCTCGGCTTGCACAGCCAGATAAAACTGTGAAACTCTCCAGTAAAGCATGGACTGGGTGCGAATTGTTAACAGGAGATAGCACACACTCACTCCTTGGCACAGGACCTGCAGGGGAAGAGACAGATGCGCATCATTTAGAGAAAAAAAAAAAAGGAATTCATAGATTACATCTGTCAAATAACAAAGACCCTTTTGGTCACAAAACCAGTGGGAACACAAACAGAGATATCAAGTTCATTACCCATGTTATGAACAAATTTTAATTTAGCATATTCTCCTGAATATGCAAAATTGTGAATTTATTTCTCTCTCTGAAAATCTAAATTTAAAATACATTCTTTAAAACTGTTGTTTTAAAACTGTTGTCATTATCAAAAAGGAAATTAAGGGAGGAAAAAAAAAAAGGATGACAAATTCCCTGAAGGAGAAAAAAAAGAGCAGTTATGGTGGTTAAAAGGAATTGGTTAGTCTTAGATATGAATTATTTGTTTATGTCAAACATTGTTATCTCCAAACACTGAAAAATGCAACTATGTATATATAACAATGAAAAGCTAATCTGTAGCACAATGTAATTCCAGCAGGAAGGACTTGGGCAAGTTGCATTTGTTGCTTTTGAAGCACTCCTGATTTATGGTGAACATCGTTCAAATACGTAGGACAAAACAGATGCTTATCACATGATAAAATGAAATGTTTGTTTACTGAGCCTATTTTGTGTCTGACAGCAATTATCTACACTGATAACAGATATCTAGTCCAAAACAGAGTGTACGCCCTTTTAAATAATCACCAGAGCATGACATAGTGCTGTACTCTTGTATAGTACGTGAGACAGTGCGATGTGATACAGTAAGATAGCGCGAAAGCTGAAACATACGGAGCAGTTTACATTTGAACTATATCTCAGGAAACTGAAGCAAGACAAATATTTATGAAAAGCAGCCTTGCTTTTCCAAAATGGCTCAAACGCACCCCTGACAGTTACAGATACAGTATGTTTTGGATTCAGGAGGTCACCAGAGAACGACAATTGACTTAACCCCTAATCTGCACCAGAGTCAGTTAGACAAGAACTAGATAAACTGGTCAGCTCAAAAGTTGCACCATATAAAGGAGAACCATAAAGCAGAACCCTGATTTGTCTGGCCGGCATACAACTATAATTAAAGTAAAATGTTTCTTTAAAAAAAAAAAAAAAAAAAAAAAAAAATATATATATATATATATATATATATATATATATATATATATTATTAGTAATGGCAATAGAAAGTTCACAGTAAAAGAAAATCCTCAAGTGATCAAATAGCAGAGCTCTTCCTCTTTCTGTGAAGTCTACGTCCAGCTATCTAGCTAGCATTAGAGATCATCTATGTGGGTGCACACATACTAAAGTTATGAGGACTGACCTACACTTTGCTGATTAAGATGACAGTTCACTCAAGATTCAGTTAGCAACTGGCCATTTAAAGTGAGAGTCCACCTTAAAAGAGCTTTTTAGAAAAAGCAAGGAACAGTGATATTTCTGCAGCACCTTGGGTTATGCATGCCTTGTCCCGCAGCAGAAGGGGCCACTCCTGAGTCCCATTGGTGCATGCTGTATATCCTGCCAGCTCCCAAAGAACGGGAACAGTTGTTAAAGGCAGTGCTCCAGGCATAAATTATAGATGCCTGTGCTTGGGGTGCAGAAGATAAACAAATTTCCTGCTCTCTGTATAAGGAGCTTAGTCTTAGCACTGACTGGCTGTGTGGGGGATTGCAGGTTTGTCTCTGTATTCTTTTTTAAGAATAAGCATGTAAGATGAGAGCAGTCCAAGCAATGACTCAGTTTAAAAAAAATAAAAATAAAGCAGACTATTGCTGTTAACGGTTGAAGAAACATTCAGAGATTCGTAATAGAAGTATTACCAGCAACGAGGGCACATATTCCTGATGTACAAATGCAGATCAATTAGCCCAACCACTGACGTGCAAGTCCAGCAGCAGAACAAGTTATTACACAGTCTGGACATAAAAAAGAATTTCTAAATACGTGCATTTCTTGGGCTAGGGAACACTCTGAGAGCCAAGAAGCAGTTGTGTTTTGAATTGCTTGTCTTGCAGACCAGCATGGAGTTGACATTTGTAAAGATGCCTCAAACACAGAGGAAAAAAAAAAAAAAAAAAAGGGAAATAAATATTTATATAAACATACACCAAAAAAGAAAGAATAGCAGCATGGGGGAGAGGTTCAAGAAAAGAGGCAAGATAGCAGCCTCTATGAAAAGGACAGAAAGATTAGAAGGTCTGGCACAGGAATAAAAACCTGTAAGACTTGGAACAGGATGGAAATGGAGCTGCTGACAAAAAACACACACTTTACTTTGCAAAGGTTCAGGAGAAAAAGCTAGTAACTCCCTCCTGGCATTTGATCCCTTTCTGACTACCTGTTTCCACACAGCACACATACCAACCCTCCCCTCCAGCTGGTCTTTATTCAATATACATTTACCACACTAGAGAAGGTTATGTGGATCCTTCCCCATCTCTACAGGGTTCATCTACACAAAGATGACAGCGACCAATAAGTACAGGTGTGAATTTACACAGCCCTGAGCTTTCTGTAACGTCCTCCCTCTCTGGTGTTCCCAGGCACACACTAAGCAAGCGATCTGCATGGCAGGCTGCTCTCTGCAAAATGGAAACACGCAGGGAGTAGCAGTTCACATCCTGGATAACCACGTGCAGCAGGGCTTATCTACACAATGACAGGCAGACGGAGGCATGCCCACACTGCCTGCGCTCCATCCAAGCTGGAGGTGAGCCATAAATCCTGCAGAACGCTTGTAACCCCGCTGGCAGCTCACCCGAGCAGCATACCAGCCCTTGCAGGGCTGGCTGCCCTACGTCCCCAGCCACACGAGCACGGCCCCATGACTCCCGCACACAAGTTGGCTCTGGGCCTACCAGCACAGGGCAGGCCTCAATGCATGACAGACACAACAGGCCTCCTCAGCAGACAAACAGCATGCCCAACACTGAGAACTACCCACCATCACTGCAACAAAGTGGCCACCTTATCTCCAGGCCCCTAAATGATCTCCTAATCTCCTTGCACATTCTCCTCCCTTCCCCTTTGCACCTTTGAGCAATTACACTTCCAGTGCTGCTGCTATAAGCACGCATCAATGTTTCCTCTTTGATTCTCTGTGACTTCTGTCAGCTCAGTACACCATCCCCTTAAATCACAGTTCTTCTGAGCAGCTATGTATAAGAAACCAACATTTCTGGGAAGGAGACGGGGCAAAGGCAGATAATTTCTTCCAACAGAGTTGCTTTCAGTCCATTTTAGTTAGCAAACAAACTGTAGCCACTGAAAATGAACTGGAGATCAGAGTGGATACTAAAGGCTAGTTCTACTGTACTCCAACCACATATGCTGTCAGATTACCCAAATACAGGAATTTATGGTGGGGTAGATAAGAGAGACTTACACTAGATGTTGCATTTCTGTTAAGTTTTGCATAGATGTTTGTGTAGCAACATCACAGGTCCACACTCTTCCTGGGATCTTCCTAGGAGCTCAAAATTCAGGAATATTCTCTTAAATGTGCTGGCAGTACTGCTGTTATCACAAAGTCCACCAATGCTCCGTCTATACATGATGTGACCCAGTTTTTTCTGCCACCTTCCCTCCATTTATGCCTTATCTAGTCTCATTTTACAATGCTGCCTGAGCTACCTGCTCACCACTCAATAACATTTCTTTCCAGAACTACCTACTGCATTCTGCAGGTCTTCTCTCATGCCAGTTCAAGGCACTGTCATTCTAGCAGGAACTCTCCTTTCTCCAAATTAACTGCTGTCACTCCTCTTGGCTCCTCTCAAACTCCTCCTGCTGATCTTCCTTCCATCCTCCTGCCACATCACCTTCCTGTGGCTAGAAAGGTGCTTACTTCTAGGTAAAGACTACAAAGTGTGTATTTACAACTCCAGGGGTAAAAAAAAAAAAAAAACAAACACCAAAAAGCCCTATGACATCACCAATCCAATTGCACCAGTCACATTTGCAATATGTGCTTGTGTCTGAAAGCCAACATGAAAATGCATTTCTCCAGTTCACTAGGCTACAAGCCTTTAGGATTCATTCTTCGTTCTACTGAAAATACAACATAGAATGTGCAGTCATTATTTGCCTTTTCTTGGACTATGTATTTATTCAATGAATGTATTCAGTTAGTAAACCCTGGCTCTTATAGCAATTATACGTTAATTGCTTAATTCCTGCAAAGTCTTTTGAAGAAGGAAAGCAGCTTGGATAGTTCTGTAAGAACTAATTACTGCAAATGTGCTTTACAATGGCAAATGTTAGTGAATTTAGAATTTTAGAGAACCATTCAGTATTTAATTATTTTCCGCTTCCAATTAATAAGAAGACCTTTAAGAAAATCTTAATGCAGATCCAACCTTGTTAGGTATGAACATCTGGAACGTATTCAAAACAATTTCAACATTCTTGTTTCCCATATGATCTGTGTTTCTAATGAGTAACATGTGCTCTAAGAAAGTAGCAGAAAAGGGAGTGAATACTACATAGGGGAGTACACAGTAAGTAGCAAAGGGGGATGATACAACCTAAAGCTAGCTTACAGCTATGATGGATTTTATTCGAATAATAAATGCTAATGTACTTTTTCATATTTCCATGGAGATTTCTATATTGTTGTCAGTTGAAAAGCGTGATCAGTTCCTGAAAATAACATGAATCTCTGCTGTGGGTTCAAAAGCACATTAGCATGGCTGCCATATGTCACACAAGAGGACGCAAGACACACCAATGGGATGTAACGCTTCAGTAGAACTATAGGTTTAACCTAATTAATTTTTGATTGTGGCTATGACACACACCTAGTCATTATAAAGAATGACAAAAAAAATCCAAATCCAGACTTGAGAAACACCAGGGATTTCTGTGCCGTCAGGTGCAAAGCAATATAAATTACTGCATATCCAGCTACAAATCATCACTTTAACATTGAAAAGCAAGCCCTTAGAGGAGGCCAGCTATCAGAGCAGTGATTTCAGTATGCCCAAATGCCAGACTTCCATAGAAGCTCTTCTGGAGAAGGTTAATTTAAGGGCATTTCTTACATTAACTAGTCACAGTGACAACTGGGAGAAGAAGGAAAGAGATAGGATCCTCAAACCTAGTCTTGAGTGACAGCAAAGTTCTGAAAAACACGAGGATTAAAAGTCATTTTCTCTGGAACTGAAAAGCTTAAAATTCCTTGCAGTGCACCTAAGCAGGCTTAGTAATAACTTCTTCCTAAAACCACTACCACTCATTTCTGAAAGATACACTGCACAGATGAAACACCACTATTCTATATGAAGTTATGTTAACACCTGCACATCATAAAGGATTCTTCACTGAGGTATCTTTGATACAAAAAAAAAAATACACAAGGATTGAGGCAAACAAGAATCTGTAATTGCAAATACAACTTGAACCTCCTACACACAACCTCACATCTTCTCCTGAGAGTCCGAGATCATCCTGTTTCCACACCACTAGATACATGTTAAGGGCTGAAGAACTACTAGAAAGACTCATCATTCACCCCAAAACCCTCCAGTAGAGCTGGTGAATACACTGAAAAACAATTAATTCCTAATAAGTTTAACAGAATCACAAGACAAAAACCTAACAAGAGTCCCATCTCAACAAGTGGTATCTCTCTTAGGATCAATAGAATTAGTGGTAAATGGGGCCACTTCCATGACCAGTATCTCATTTGCTAAATATCCAGTGAAGCCTTGACATTCAGTTGAGTCGCCCAAAGAGCGACTCTCTCTATGAGAGAGAGACACAGTACTGAAAACACAAAGACAGTATAGCTGTTGAACACAAGGCTTGATAAGCCTTCGTTCACATACTTAGTTTTCAGGGAGTCTTTTTATTGCCGTATCTATTGTTGCCTTCTTGTCAGAAAAAAAGAAAAAAAGGCATTTTTGATGGTAATGCTTTTGATTGAATTACATACAAGAGCAAATAGGAAAGGTTTAAAATTTCAAGGGAACAGTTCATGGACAAATTGTGGCCATTTTTGAAAGAAAAATCTGAAGAAAAAAAAACTGCAAATGCGTTAGTAGAGGGTCCCAAAAACCTCAGGCTCCACATGTTTATATTCGTGAGCTATAAAACTTCAACAGAGAAGATAAGTACATTGTTAAGAAACATTCAATACAGATGGCAACATTTGGTTGTAGATGGAGTTAAGAATGTACAAACAATATTAAAAACATGTGCAAAAACAGAGGCTCCCTATTCCAGTGCCCAAAGCCTGCTAATCTTCCATTTCATGCACTCATGCTCTTTCTCTGTTCCTCCAAGGGAACAAGACCTATTTTCTGGAAGATAACATTCCAACTTAACACTGACTTCTAACGTAAAAGCTACACGCAATCAGGACTTTGCTCCTCTATGTGCTTTTAATCCACAATTACTACTCCAGAATTAAGTCCCATTTCACTACCACCAATTCTGTTCCAGATAAATGCTACGTATGGACCCAACTATTTTGCCATTTCAATATATCATATTAAATTACCCTATCCGCAATGTATTTTGATCCTTTATTTTCCTGCAGTTTGTGCATAACAGAAATGTCTAGAAAATCAAGTCTGTCTAGTGTCTTCTGTCTGACCATTCTGAGTTGCTCAGATCTACAGATGACGGGTCCCATACCATTTTGGGGTCGCAGTTATGTTTGGTATATGCTCCAACAGCTAGTTTTTCTTCTCTTATGCCTCTCTAGAGAATGTAATGGAAAAAATCTCCATTTCCATTGCTCCTAAGCACTGGTAAAAGCATGAGATGACCAAGCATCACTTGCTACATGCATGGTTCTCATATTTTTTCCACTGATGTAAAAAATTGAATTGTCTTGTAAGCAATGAAAACTTCCTTCCACTTTCTTACAAACAAATACCTAACAACATTTTGTCCTTACCAGGATGTAAAATTAATGCACGTTAAATTGGAGAAGTTAACTATCTAATCAAACTCAACTTCTGTAGCAATGTACTGCTACTTACGAAAGTAGAATTATACCTAAATGCTCAAAGTATTTCAATTTATGAAAAATGTAAACAACAGTCAGATTTATAAAGCAAAACTAATGTTGATAACTGCACAAGCAAGGCAAGGCTAGCTGATGTCAAATAGTCAGTATCTTGTTTACTAAATAAAACTCCAGGTGTCTAAATAAGACACATATTAAGCTAAGTAAACAGAAAATGCAAAGATTGAGAAGTCTACTTGGTTTAACATCTGCTAATCACAATTTTAAGACATTCTAGCGCATGAGACAATCTCAGAAAGCAAACATCTGTACCTGTAAAACAAAGAAGCCTTTCAAAGCAGATGTACTGCAACACATGAAGTACTGCTTTATCAAAGAGCTGCAGTTTTTATAACTTCTGCTGCACTTATTCCCGACCAAAGGTACTGTCAGAGGCCAACTTCTTGAGATCTGCCACAAAACACTGCTTACTGGACTACTTCTCTAGTAGTTTTCCACACTTAATGCATACACACTCATGTACACATGCTCTCATCCCTTCACCCAAATATTTGGAAAACACACCACTCATGTAAGAGCATCTTCTAATCTGTATAAACAGAACAGCATGAATGTGGTGACATTCATTTAAATAAACATTGAAATTACATCTTTACATCTTCTGTTGTCCATACCAAAGCAGTCCACCACTTTTTCAGATAGAGTTGCTGAGTTTCTCCTGTAATTATCCTCAAGCAGCAGCAAAGAGACAAGTTTCCACCAATTGGTCTAAAATACAAATATAGGTGATACTCTTAACATAGGTGCTCCATAGGACCTGAAGTCTATCTTTTCTCAACAGCTGCAAACATTAATCAAAGGCATGGTTCCCCTCCAGACGTGTCTGCATTTTAGAAAAGCCTGAATTCCATCAATACTCACATCAAGACATAAAACCTGAACTGCAAGAAAATATTACATCTTAACTGGCTGAAGAGTCAAATGTAGTATTCAGTTTTACCCCTTATAATTAAATTATCTCCAGAACCATTATTATAAAAAGATGAAGAAATTAGTAAAAAAACAACACCAACATTTCTAGCATTCCTTGCTCATTATTCCAAACAACATGTAAGGTTTTGTTGTGAAAGTCTCTTTCCCCAGAGATAGCCTATAAACTGTCACAGATTTATTCCTTCTTACTGTATAAAGGATAGGAAGTTGCATGGAAACAATGAATGGAAGTACCTTTTTTTCTTTTTTTTTTTTTTAAATCAGACAACGACAGGAAGCATTTGCCTTGGTTTACATTAGAGCTCCATATTGGGGCCAAAAGGAAAAACAAAACAAAACAAAGGAAAACACCTATAAAGATTAAACGCCTGCTTAGAGCAAAAACAGGGTTCAAAACCATTATATTTTTAATAAACTGTATAGGAACTCTTCAAACCATCCTACTCACACTGCTATTGGTATTGTATTACTGAAAATGAATAAATTAAACATAACAGAGAAAGAAATTCCAGACTTCATAAAGTCAGTTTCAAGAAAAAGAATCTTACTTTCATGATCAGCCACACAGGAATTCATGCATCATCAGATACTATACACAAACACACAAGAAATTCTAGATCAGATCTCAGCAGTCCAGACCTATCCAAGAAAATGAGTCTCTCTCAGCAAAATGTTACCTATTTAAATTGCAAATAGGTACTTCAGTTCTTTGTATGCTTTTGAACACTTTTGAAAACACTGATACAAGTTCTGATTTTCAAACCAAGACTAATGTTGAATTATGCAGAAACTGACAATAAAATTCAAGCCATTACACCATGAGCTGTATTCTTGCTTTGATACCATACCATGAAGAGGAACAGAAGAACTGCCTTTCTGTGATGAACCAGTGACCTATATAATTTGGTATCTTATTGCAGGTAGCATCCACAGGTAGAGACAAAGGTATCAAAACACATAATAATAGCAAGTTAATATGTTCTACAATCTTACTATGAAGGTGAGGAAGGACTTTGGTTTGTTTTGTTTTCTTCTTTAAATTCAGACCAAAATCTTGTGATAGTTTTTCAGAAACCCAAGTGGTCACACACTTCAGCCCTATCAGCTTCAGTTCAGAACTATATACACAGCTCTTCTTTTGCCCCAAAACATGAAGCACTATGTTGATTATCTAAGAGACAATACCATGCAGTGAAAGGAGTCTGTTACGTCCAAAGCCTTATCTGATGGTTGATGAGATCCACCTCAAGGATATCGGGAAAGATTAAAGAAGGGCCACAGAAGCAGCAAACGCCAAAGGGAAGAAAAGAAAAACAAAAAACACACAGGCTTGGGGGAAGACTGCTCCATAACTTAAAGAGCACCAGCCCTTTTCTAATTAAAAATAACAAGACTGTGAGTTCAGTTGAAGGCTGAATTCCTACAGCTGACCCTTAAAGGATGTGTTCAGTATCGCTAAACATCTCACTGCACAAACCTTGAAAACTGATCCATGTCATGATGTTAAGGAAAACAAATCCTCCCCTCCTCAAAATACGTTAAGTTTCTTTCTCTTATTGGAGGGAAAACATTAAAAATAAATAAATAAATAAATAAAAGCACAAGAGCAACTGAAACTTGCAGCTGCATTTTGTGTTTAAAACCGAAGCACCCTTACAGCAAAGATACAAACTGTCATAAAGTTACCACAGCACGTTACCCATGCTGCTTACCCTTGCATTTTAATCCCCATAAGTCATTATTTTTTAACCACGTGATCACAAACGTGATCAGTGTTGGCTGACTGCAGCCATGGTGGCCCTCAAAGACCAACAAAACCATGAAAACTCTTCAAGACAGCAAACAGCAGGGATTTGGCTTAGTATATTCAAAAGCACACAGAACAGCAAACTTCAGACACCCATGGAAAAGGATGACCCTAGCACAATTTTAGTAATGAAAAAAAGGGCGTGTACTTGCACATGCTGTACAAGTTACTGTCATCTTTTATAACTACTTTTAATTTGTGCTTGAAATTCAAAAATCTGATCTATTGTACACTACCTTAAGGTGAAAAAGTTAGAAGACAGCCACTAAAAGAACAATTAAAAAAAAAAAAAAAAAGCAACTGTCTACAAAAATCGAGAACATGGATTTTCCGTGTTTCCATGTTCATGCCTGCAGAAATACAGAACATGGACATTTCTTTGTGCCCTGGACATGAGAGCCCTCACACCACGCATCCCATGGGCACAGCAGCTTGGCTGCAAACAGGGTGAAGGGGGAAGCCAAGGCAACAGCTGAACACCATGAACTGGAGCAGGGGTATGAGCTGAGTCGTGCTGGCAAGCATAGGCCCTGGTACAGGACAGCCAGCTGCTGGGTGGCAAATGCTGGACTTGGCATCCAGGTGCAGATAAATGAGGAAGGCTCTGTGCCTCACATACACAGGCTGCTCTTTCATTTGCATAGGATGACAAAGTAAGACTTAATGAGCAAGTTGCTCATGGGATGGCAGATCTGACAAATCTATACATACACAGCTACCAGTAGAGGAATGCAAAACCACTGAAACTTAATGCTACAGGTTTATGAGACATGATGAATCATCTAACATCTCACCATAGTCAAAACCAGCATGCCTCATTCATTCCATCTCTTCTTCCCACCAACACTTCCAAGCTACCTTATGCCCATTTTGATGGTCAGACCCATCTTCCCCAGGAGCTGATTTAATGAACAAAAAATTAAAGGAAACTAACCTAGCAATAAAGAGACTAAGCAGGTTTCTTTTGGGTTGTAATGCACTGAATGGCAGGGAGGAAGGCTCAAAGAACACATAGGCTGGCTTCCACTGCGGGTGGGAGGCTGGTCTGCAGCCCTGGGCCACATGCAGAAAGGGCTGTCCTGTCTGGGCAGCAGGCATCCAAGCCAATACACTTGAAGGTACCCACAAAACCACAGACTGAATGCAAAAAAGACCTTCCTAGAAAGAGATACTGTTTATTTTACAAGATCTGCTGACTGGGCAAATACATTTTCCCCCCAGTCCATGATCAGTACAAGCAACACACAACACCACTGTCAGAAGCCCCCATGCATTTTCACTTTGCAGTTTTGACTCAATAATTTAAATGGAGAACACAATTAACCACAGCTTAGCACATGCCTTGATTACTAAACAGGCTTCGTGCAAAGGATTGCTAAGGTATATAATATATATTCTCCAAAGCTATCACACCAATATTTTGAATTAAATCATAGTGGAAATGAGAGCAGTCAAAAGTCATATAACGGTGTTTGTTCCACTTTTAAAAAGCACACAAGAGACTTTTGGTTTTGAGCATGAAAGCTTTTCCTGAAGTGATGCTGTGCATTTCCCTCAGCATTACTAAACCCACCCTTTATGGCAGCAGGACACTGTAGTCATGACCCAAGGCCACTACTGCTCCCTACCCCAGCATTCCTGAAAGCTCATTGTTAGCACCTCAGGCAGACAGCAAGGCTGAGGCTGCCACCTCCTTCACTGGTAACCACGGCACCTTTCAGCATGTCCCTCTCCTCCTCCTCATTTCCTGCCTTAACTTCCTGCAAACAGCTTACAGCACATGGCAAAGATCATCTTAGATGCAGCAGTAATAGACCAGAAGTGGGAGAAGTCTGAAGTTAGAGTGATTTTGGTCTTTCAGTAAATGAATATTTTGTAACTTCAGTCATTTAGATATTTTGGATCCCATGGCACATCCTTCTGATACCATAAAATTACTTACCCTTGTTGAAGTAACCTAACACACCATATTCAGATGATAACTTTTTAAGGAGACAGAAAGCACTGTCAGATCCCTTCATCTCATCAGCCTCTAGACAAAGCTGGTTCTACCTACAGCTTCCAGGGTGGCAGGAAGAGGGCGGACACTATTAAAAATAAACTAAAAATGAGGATCAGACAGTTACAATTACTGTTCTGATTAAACGGAATGTGAGTCAACCCTGTTTGATTTACAGATTTTAATAATTACCACATTACAGCAGTTTTTAATATGACAAAGTTGATCATTTTGAGAAGACACAGATTTTAAAACTACCACGTGTCTCTGTATCTGCGCATCGCCTTCATCTCAGTGCCTGCATCCCCTCTGCCTGCCTGCAGGATCATGCTAAAGTGACCACTGGCTGCCAGCTATTGGCAGCACAGACAGCAGCCTGCAGCACACAGAGGCAGTCAGTCACAGCCAGCATAATGCAGACCAGAAAGCCTCAATCATCAACACAGAATCAAAACGACAAAAGTCACATCCACTTCCACTCTCTGTTTTTACAGCACAAGATGATTTGATACAGTTTGCTTGGTATAACATCTAAGTGCATGTTCCTTCAGCTTTGATTTTTTGTTTTGGTTTTTTTCTGATATTCTTCTGCTGCTTCTATAGAACTGTCAAAATTCAGACAAATAAATTGATCTGCTCTTAAAGCCAACTGTTTCTGGATCAGAGCTAAGTAAAGTAGAAACTGTCTTTGTGTTTTCCTTCCAAAATGAGAGGACAAGGTTCAGCTTCTTCCAAATAAGGTTGACTCAACAGGATGAGTGGAATACAAGCACAGAGGTCAAGTGACCTTAGAAATCCCTCTTCTGATCCTCCACACGAAAGGACTAGCAGGAGCCACAGCAGCAATACCTGAACATTAACAAGCTCAGTGCTTGCACACTCTGATAACAGGCTCTGTGTAAAATGGGATGTTACTTATTAAACACAATTCCTAAGCTAATACTCAAGTGTGAAAAACAACCAACCCTCCACTAGTCCTCAAGCCATTTCATCAGAATTCAGCATTGTCATAATTACAGTTATCTTAAAACAAGATGCTCTGAACCAAAAAAAACCAGGTCAATCTATAAGCCTACAAGAAGCATTTTTCAGTGTGGTTTCTTTCAGTGATTCAGGGATCTGAAACTTCTGAAATGTTTCACTCTGGCAAAACAAATGTCAGTTTTCTAAATGTGTGACTATCATTTAAAGGGCAACTCTGCATGTAAGACAAATGGTTTGCACTAGCATGACACCATGAACACATTTTCCCCTTTTATAATCTGTTAACATTACTACCATTAATTTATAAGCCAAAGAAATCTAGCAGTTCAAAGAGTGAGTTTGTCCTTAGGCAAATAACTCAGTGGCTTTTAAATGACAGATCAAATTAACTTTACTTACCTAACACAGCATGTTCTCTTTGAATACTTTATGTGAAAAAGACCACTTCACAGTTAATCACAGCTTACCACAACATAAATAAATAAATAAATAAAAATCCACAACCGAAAAACAGACATAATGGAAGAGAAACTGAAGATGGGAATATGGCCACAGTTCTGCAGTAGTTGGTGAATCTCAGGCCCTGCCTGGACCTCTACTCCTTAACATAGCAGAACAGCCACAAAATACAAAACCACAACAAATGGGAAGCGACAGACTCACTAACTCTACTGAAATTAAAACCTCAGTATGATTTAAGGAAAATCCTAACTGGGAAGTTATTCCTTAACAGTTGCCAGGAGAAAGACAGAGACACACCATTTCTCTTCTTCCAAACTTCTTCCTTCTTTTCTCCCCACTCAAATTCTCTTTTTACGTCCTTGAGTTACTACAATAAAAGTTAATGAATGCAAATTTACTGGTTCATATAATCTTCTACATCCTGCTGCATGTTCAAGAGCAGCTTTGCCAGTCTTTGTTTTCTACTTTTTCTTCCTGATAATCTTTTTACAGCAGGCATCACTTGGGCCTTAGCAAAAGGATATCCATTCTGTCTCTTGATTTGCGAGCATCCAAGCACAGCTATTTCTATCTGCATAAACCTCATGTGTCACCAGATCATCTCAACAGAAGTCCACACTGCAGGAAGTCAAGCGTGACATGTTTTAACAGACAAGTGTTATCTCATTCAACCAGAGACTACATCATATGAAACCAATTACAGGATTTAAAGAATAAAAACAATTATACGCATCAAAAAAATGCTTAAAGTTCCAGGATGCTTTCTAGCATTCAACTCAAGAAACTTCTGTTTTAAGGATTCTCTCTTGCCACCTTAATACTGAGTTTCAGGCCCCTTATTATGCCTAGTGCAGTAGAACTCAGAGAAAGCAACTACCAGTATTACAACAGTAAAAAACTATTTTTTCTTACATTAAGTTATCTGCAACTTAAAATGCATCACATATATATATTTTTTTTTACTTAAAAACTAATTTGGAGATTATATGAGAATTTCAATATTTCTTTCCCTGTTCTAAACTGTGAGATTCCTTGTGGAGTTTGTTTTTCTCTTTTTTTTTTTAAACAGGAAGTCCATGTTTGGGGTAGTACACATTGTCAACATGAAGTCAAGCAAACAGCTGAAGGTCAGTACCCAGTTGGTGCTCATTATCTTATTATATAGCCTAATGCTGTAATGTGTTTTCTTCCAGGATGTGATAATTAGCTTTGTGTTCTTTTGTTTTTCCACAAAAACGTGGAGATACCGGAATCTTTTAAGGAAACACTGAATCATTCTGGAAGGCTGTACGTAGTAAGAGTTGAAGTTACAACCCTTCCTAGAACTTAGAACTTAATGGCCTCAACTTCACAAAGGAAATCTGCCCTCTTGGATCCTTGCTTTTAGGAAAACAGCTCCAAGAGTGCTACACCAATAAACTGGAATTCTCTGCCGAGGAACATCTCAACATACACATTCAGAAAATGAAAATTCATTCTAAATAAGCCACAAAATCCACAGAAAGACCACGTGTTTTCCTTTCCGCAGAGGATTAAAATAACGGCAATATACTTGCAGCTTAATCAAGTTAAGGCCAACAAGTATGTGTACTGTAACTCAGCCAAGTGCTGAAATCATTACCTTAAACCCAGCATATAAGCTGAACACTTTAGCAGCACATACTGCCTTCAACTCCCATTGAAATCTGTGGATCCTTGTGGGGATGCTGGGGTTTTTATTATCTCACAGGGTCAAGCTCTTAGTCCTTAATCAGGCAACAATCCAGATGAGGTCTATGGGAGATTTGCCAGAGAAAAGACTAAATGGAGAGTGAGAAAGGATGACTCTAAACAACTTGGGAGCAGATCTTTATACAGAACAGAGAGCACACATATTGTGTGCCTGATTCATAGGGAGTAATCTGGCTCATGCAGATGGCAGCCACATGCAAAAAGATTTGGCCATATATATCCTACACTCATTCGTTGATGAGAAAAAGCAACACCACTGGATGATTTTCATTATCTAAAACATAAATTTTGGATGGAGTGAAATTTCCCAGCACTGAGATTTTTGAAAATCACCAAAATATCATAAAAGAGTTCAATCATAAAATAAAACATTAATTGTCCTGCCCAGTGTTCTTCTCTGCCCTCCACTAGTAATTAAATAAACCCTACAGGAAAAAAATGAAACAAAACAAAAAAAAACATTCTCAATGAGCAGGTAGTTTTCTTCAATTGAGAAATCTCTCTCAAGAGACCATTTGCTATATCAGTCAGGTATCCTGAACAAAATCTCTAACGTCTCTTTCCTTCTCCCTTGTGGTAAAGCTTTAAGAGGTTTCTTAACAAATGCCACCACTCAATCTTCTTCTACCTAGGAAAAAATTAAGTCCTGCTTCTCAAATCTTCTTCCTCCCTCCCAAAATACAAAAAGAACTGACTTTGCTCTCATCATTCCTTCCTCTCTTAAGTGCATGTTCACTGCTCTGTACAGTTCTGACAAGGACATCAGAAGTACAGAGATGTGGTTCCGCAAGAGTTAATAGCATCTACATTTTGTTAATGCACCAACCATCTGCTGGTTAACTGTAACCAAAAAGAGCATACACATAGGCAGCTCACTGTTAAACACATTTGCAAAACTATTAATAATTTGAAAATAATTCGAGTTCGGGATATGAGTACAGCGAATACTCCCAGGCCGGCATCAGATACAGAAGGAGAACTGAGATGGCCTCTGTAAGAAATCACAATAGCTCCTCACCTCATCTAATATTACTGGCTTTTACTTTGTTTGTTGTCATCTTTAAAAAAGGAAACTGGGGAAAGGATGCCCAACATTAACAGCCTGTGTAAGGCACATACTGAAATGTCACCGCTGTCTGAGAAAAGAATCTCAGCTCGAGTTTCACAGAAACTTTAAATGTTCACATGCACATCTAAAACAATTACGGAATTGCGTCACAGAACAGTAAGAGATGGAAAGGACCTCTGGAATTCACCTAGTCCAACTCCATGCTAAAGCAGGTTGCCTTCATGAGACCACACAGGTGCTGAAATCCAACTTGTTCTAAGCTAAGAGTTTGACATGTGCCCCACAGCTTGCCTGAAGAAGACCAATCACTCTCAGCACTGCCAGTGGAGGGGGACACAAAGAGGATCCCAGGGATGATGAGGGTTGCCAACTCATCTTTTCCAGCAGAAAAGCCTCCAGATTCTTTCAGAACAGCCAAACAAGACAAAAACACCAGTAGACTGCATTCTGTCACACTGGCCACAGAATAATAGCTAGCTCTAAAGGAGTAAGGATGCTTACGCTGCAGGCTCACAGAAACTTTCTTGCCATGTTACTTCCCTGGAACTAGATACTTCAGTGAGTCTTTCCCCCTTCAAACCACCCTGCATATGGTGTAACGAGAAATCTTACAGTGAAACTTTCAAAGTGACTTGGCACCACGACACTGACTTATGTTTTCAAGTACAATCAGTAAAGTTCAGCATTATTTGGAAAACAGTCACTATCCTGGAACTTACTAGATGTAAAATAGCCTTGCAGCAGAGTCAGCAGGCTGTGGGGCCTCACATATGCTTTGTATGCTTTGAAACAGTCCCCAAGAAAGAGTATTAAACAAGATGAGTAATTTATCTTCCCACTAGACACGAGACACACATAAAAGCTGTCACTGAGTCAGAACACGGTGGTGGCAGTTTGTACCATAATATTTGTTCTGCTGGAATTGGTAAGAGTCTGAAGATGACCCTTGCTATGTATCTCACACATCCAGATTATTATTCTTAAATTATTACAATTACTTTTGTAGAAGAAAGTAACATTTAAATGACCCATTTAAATGGATCCATAAGCAGTACTGTTTTTTATTCTGAGGAACAAACAAGAGCTTGCAACAGTCTGTCTAATGCAACAGAAGTTAGAAATTAAATAAAAGGTAATGTGACACAAATAAATGCAAATAAAGGATCCAACACAGGACCTGGTTAAGTCACTGCAATTCTTCTCAGACTGTATAGCAGGATTGAGAAGAGTTCAGCTGTTTTAGACTTCCACTGGCTAACACTGCAGCACAACACACTGAGTTTGAAGGATACCAGCTCAGAGTTCTGACAAGGACTGCTGCCTTACAATAATTCAGCAATTTTAAAAGGAAAAGCATGCAAATATCAATGCTATCAGAGGTACAATGGTGCATTTCCTTTCCATAATGCATCACATTTCATTGTTGTAAATGATGTTAAGTTAGCAAATTCTTCCTACAGATATAGTTACATTGGTTACATTAATTTTGAAAAAGCATTCATCAGTTTTACTTGTACTTTTAGGATAGGTGGTGTAGCTATTCAAGCTATATCCTTTTGTTGCCACATGCCCCATTTTTGACAGGGAATGTTTTACTTAAGGGTTGATGTTTAACTACCACCAGGTGAACCACAGATCAACAGATACTCAAAAGACTTCAGCAAAACGTTGATATCACACTTCCATAAGAGAAAATTCAGTTTTGATCTAGTGCAAACATGGGCTGCTATAGAAAAGGGAGGCCCCCCTGCCCTGGCCACCCACCCAGTCAAGGGTGCTCCTGCATTTGCTCTAGTGATCATGATGGCACAGGGTAAACAAACCACTCCTCTGCAGCTTCAGATAACACTAAATAAAAAAAAACCAGACATCTTGGATAAATTCAGTCAGCTACTTGACACAGGAGGAAGAGCATACTCCAAGGAAAAGAGAAAGAGAGCACAGTACACATTGCAGTCATAGTGTCCCATTGAAAGGAAGTCATTACATGAGTCACCTTGTTTGCACTACAGCCCTTGCACAGCAGGTTTCCACTAAACATCTCTAATTGTCCTACTGATGTACAGCACAGAGAATCTAACTAGAAGTAGATAAGGAGAAAAAGCCAACAAATCTATGTATCACAAATAGAGGAAGAATATCAAAGGACTTCTGACTAGGACAGCTGTGTTCTTACTGCTTCAGGACACAAACTCCAGGATTAACTCTATCAAGAAGATGATCTGTGCTACACTGCTCTAAACTGTGCTGTAATGTCATCCTAGAGTCATAATGTCATATGACCATATCTGTAGCAGACACCTACTGGCTGGTTTAGAACAAGATTAAAGGGTAGAAGATGAGGCAACTGTACAGGAAACTATGATTTGAATGCAATCTTTCCTGTTGCAGTAGCTCATACCCATAAAAGAGTCATCTGAATCCCCAGAGAAGTATTCCAGCAAGGAACCCCACTAATGAGCACAGGGATGTCAACATACAGGCTGGTGTTGAACAGTAATACAGAAAAATAATCACATTCCTTCTACTGGATTGAACATCTCTGCTTTCAAAAATAAATGAAAGCAACTGGAACATGGAGAGAAGTTAGGTACCAGAACTGGAGTGACTGAATTAATTCAGTCAGCTACATCAAAACAAAGTGCTTTATCTATTGCACCAATGAATCCAGTCCACTAGGCCAAAACACACCAATTTGTTGGTCAAAAAATGTTCCCTTATGAACCCAGATTTCATTCTACTTTTAGACTGAGCAATCTCATCAAGTCACAGACATACATAAGCACTTGACCTATAAAACCATTTCAAGTGCATTATTATACTCTAGAGAGAGGGAAACTATATTCTAGGACTCCTTGAAACCAGGAAAAAAAAAAATTGTTAGCAATTTCTTTACCTGAAATCTCAGACAGCTTTAGGCTGAATACTTTTATAGTCATTCTATGATGATGAAGCAACAGAAAAATTAGCTGGTTAAAGGTTTTTTCCTACATATAGGAAGATTTTAACAACACAATAACGCAGCTCAATGCTCAGAACAGTTTCATTAGAATTCTTTTCTCCTGAATCACACCAGTAAAATTAAAGTTCAGCCTGGTATTCATAAGCACTGACTTACTCACAGGCTTCTTGCTACAAATGTAGCTTTGAGATGCTGTAAAAGTAACAAAAGCCAAGACATCAGTAACTTTCATTTTTAAAATGATTTTACTTGAAATCTACCGTTGCAGACTGCCTTAAACATCATTTTACTTTGTACACAAAACCACTCAAAAGATCCAACTTAGCTAATTAAAAAAAAATAAAAAAATAAAAAATAAAAAACACACCTCTAGAAAATTTACCAGCCACAGAAAAGCTTTTATTTTTTCTGCTTTTGTTATGAAACACTCCCTATTCTGAGTATTTCAGTAATATGGTTGGGTTTTTTTGTTCCTCGTTATTTTAGTTTTGTTTTTGCCTGTTGTAGAAAGTATTGCTAATGTACTGCTAAGAGACATTTGAGAAGCATTTACTTATGTGTTACAGCTTTGGCAATTGCAATCTTTTCTTTTAAATAATTTCTTCAGAGAGTCCTGCTTATGATGCATATTTTAGCTCCCCTACTTCCACCTATGATGATACATGTTGTCAGAGAGAGCAAGCACTGGGAGAAGCAAAGCACAACGTGGCCACAAGCACTTACTTCAGTGAGAAAAACAGCTACTACTGGCCTAGTTCCAGAAAGCAGTTGAGACAAGTAATATCCAAGGTAATCTCTAAAGAGCTTTCTTGCCATTTTTCTCAAATACTTATTACTTTCTCAGCTTAAAAGTGAAAATATCCCACAGAACAACTAGTTACAGCTTTGAATTCATTTGTCCTATGAAAAGAAATTTTGTTACTGATCTAGCATTTCAAAGCAGGAAGTATGAAAAAATAGCAACCTTTTAAAGAATATGTGGATATCTCTAAAGAGATATGTGCCTTAACACAAGAAACTGTAGCCACATACTGCATTTCTAACATGTACCTCAGACTCACATGGATGTCGTACCTGCTTTTGCAATCTTTCGTCTAACAATGCAATAGACACATTTCACCTGAAAATCCTTCTGCCTTCAGCAAAGTAAGAGAGGTCTCATTTCCCCCATCCACTTGATTTACGTGTGATTGGTTCTATTTCCCATAAGAATTATATATTTTTTTTAAATAAAAGTTTGAATGGCAGGAGAAAAAGAAAGAAAAAAAGCAGCAGCTCAATCAGTTAAGACACTCCTCAGAATATTGTAACTAATTTATGGCTCGCCAAAACTTCAACTGGCTTGCTCCTTATCTGAGATCAGAGAGAACTTTTGTAGTTCAACATCCATTAGTCTAAATACAAGCAAGAAAGGCAAAAATTTTGACATAACTTTAAATAAAGCCTTTGTGATTTTCACGCTTCCAAAAAAGGGCATGGAGAGGTTTTGAAGAATTAATAAGATAACTGCAGTTGGGACCAACGTGATCCAAGCACTTGAAAGCTATGACGTTAGCCCTTCAAACAGTCCTGCATGGAAGAAGACAAGGCAGAACACATCTGTTTTATGTATCAGGAGACCAAGACTGGGAGATGAAATAACTCATGGCAAGATCACAGAGAAAGTCACTAATCCAACTATAAGTCTTTCATCTTCAGTCAAGAGCCAGGGCTTGCAAATGACTCCTATGCCTTCAATTCACCTGTGGCCACCAGAACTAGGGGCTATACAAGAAACATGACACTTCCAGCAGCCCAACAATCAGACCCCCTGCCCATGGCCAAGGACAGGCTGGAGCTGGAAGGAATCACTCTGACTGCCTACAGTTCACTCCTCACCCCGCCCTCTCCCGAGGGTCCTGCAGACACAGGCATTTGCATTTAGTCATCACAGAGAAAGAACAGATGCACACAAAATCATACAGGGCAGCTGTATGTTGGCTATGTGAAATGCATACGTCAGTCCCAGGGCAGGAGAAGGCTCTACCTCAGCCTTCAGCCAGGGCCTGCACAGGCACTACCCTGAGCCATGCATGGTAGGACCATTAACCAAGGTATCAAGCAGGTCAAAAATTACTAGTGTATCTCAACTGGCTGGTCATGTTCCCACAGCTTCATCACGGAAACCTGGAATAAGCCATACAGCATCCACACGGTGATGTCCTTTGCTATTCAACCTGTGAGAAACTGCATGAAACCTCATTCATTCAAGCTCTGAGGATGAGCAGGCAGCCTGCACATCAAGAGTACCCAACATCTACAGCAAGGCCACACAGAGGGCACAGAAAGGCAGACAAAACTACAGAGTACTGCGGTAGGGGAGGAACAGCCTCAGTCACATCTGCCTGCTACCCAGAAGCCAGAAATTTAGTGAGCAGTCTGCTCTGTGCTGCTTTAGTCACAGCTTCTTTGGAGACAATAAAGAAGTTTCAAAATCATGTCAGTGTAACTAAAAGCAAAGCAGAGCTCCCGTAAGTAACTACAAATTTTTGGGGGAGTTGGACACAACGTCCCAGCCTATGCATGTCGAGATGCTAACATGCAAGAAGTGAAGATAAGTACAAAAATCTATTATTAACCTGCTCATGGCAGCACTACTTAAACAAAAATTAATAAATAGTAATAATAAACATACAGGGAAAAGGAGAGGGGAACACACAACAAACAAGAACTGTTCCAGAGTCAAGTAAAACTTGCTGAAGGCATAAATAGCAACAAACCTCAAAGATGTTTCCACAGCTTACTGCTGAACTGCTGTGTGCTCCTCCACATATTGCTCCCAATAATGAAGGAATAAATATATTCTCAGTTTTGTTCTTTTCATCTCTGACAGTTAAAATCCCCTTTTTATTAAATGCCTATTAGTAAGTCCTACAGTGTTGCAGCTGCCAAATAAGGGAACAATAGTTTCATCTTTTACAAAGTACACTTTAAAACATAAAGAAAAGTACACTGTGCTTGAAGCAGTGTACACACAATTATTAAAAACCTTTGCTTTTGTCACCTGGAGTCAAAATTTACCCTTGATGAAATTCCATTGACAGAGAACAAGCTTACACCAAAGATGAATCCAACCCAGTGCCTCGAGGTAACAAAACACTGTACAACCTCTGTGCTGTTTTGTTGTTTTTTTTTTCTACTCCAAATTCATCTCTTCTCTGACTTACAGCCTGAGGAATTTCAGTTCCTCTTACCATGATTAGCTCCAGAGAAAGAATATATTTCTCTTCTGCGGAACAGAATATACCTGGTCCTTACATTTTCTCTATACTACAGGAAACCAGTACAGAAACAACTGTATTGACACAGGTAAATATATTTAAGTAGAAAAGCATATCAAAAAAAATGTGTTCTAGAAACTCAAATTTTCCATGTGAAAGTAACAACCATTTTTCTAACAGCATATGCTCCATTTTCTGTTGCGACACCTAGGATCACATTGGGGAATGATGGTTTTGGGGGGCACTACAGTCCTTGAAGCCTAATTTTTTCTGTCTTGTGTCCACAGATAGAAGTCTGTTGTTTGATGCTTGTACATGCCCTGTTTAGTCCAAATTACAGAAGTTATGTTATTCTGCAGCAAAAGAAAAAACATTTTAGGAACAAATACATACTAGCTAGAAGGTAAGAAATTAGGTATGTTCCAGAGTACCTAACACTGCACTGAAGACATGAAGGGTTCAGGAAATTTCTGTATCTCTCTTCAGTATATATGTTTCAGTTAGCTAATAAGCCCTTTTCATTTTATCATAGAGATTAAGGCGTTGTGTTATTTTTAAGACAAATGACAAACAGAGAAGTTAAAACAGCATTAACAAGTGCCTATAGTAGAGGAAAGGATATTTAAAGATCTACAAGCAAAATCCCAAATCCCAATTCCCTTCAGAAAACAGAAGAATTATTTTTAGCATACTATTTATAAAGTTATTATGTGCTGCTTACAACTTGTTGAAGACCAGTTTCTCTTAAATAAGACATAATAAATTTGCTTGGAAAGACAAGGATTAATGTAAATCAACATATCACACCTTAAAATTTTCTTATGACTGTTTTTCATCAGTTGAATACTATTAATGCTCAGTAATGCTACCATTTGCCTGCATCTGTATAATTCAAGTGCTGCATTAAGGGCTTGATATTTCTTTGAATTCATTTGGCATCATCCAGTGTCAGTTTTATTCAAAGAATGAGACATTTACATTTACTTACAAATGCTCTTGTTTCAGCAAAGCACTTACATTTACACTCAGTTATTTTGATGAATCAGGACCTACAACCCCTCCATGTGGGTACAGTGTTCTGAAATTCAACTGTTTATAGCTTCAGAGTCCTGCTGATAAAGCAAAAATGCAGTCTGCTGAGTTCCAGCAATTCTGAGGCTGCAGTACAACTCTCTTCAGAAATATATAGCTTTTCTTTGTATCCAGATACTTCAAGATCTCCAGAAAACTGTGGTTTTTGTACTATTTAAGTTTAAGCCGCACAGAAATGGCACCAGATCTGATTCACTTGAGAGACAGACAGATCACATGAAGAAATTAATGTACACAGGAGTAGATCACCAAACAGCAGAGCTGTTGGTGGTTTGTAATTAGCATTTCTCAGAACTCAGTGATATTTTCTCCTTTAAGAAGCACAGCTGCTCTTTTCTGGCCCAATACAAGGCATCCCAGCCCTTCCAGCCCTGCTGGTGCACAGTGTGGCAGTGGCACAGGTACAGCACAAGTCAGGTAGCACACAAACCACCCACTGCTCTCCAAGCATACAGGTCTTTAAACACTCAAGAGTCCAACTTCCCTAGAAGGCTTGCCCATCCAGACAGCTGAGTGGCAGAAATTACTGGGTGATGTTTCATGGAAGGCAGAGGTTGGTTATAGTAATAACGAACCAAAGAAAGAGGGAAGTGGAGAGTAAAATCTGAAAGTCAAAACCAGTCTGTGCTGTACTTTGATAATTTGAGAATCAATCTCTGTTCTCATCCTCTAACCAAAATTTAAACCAAAAATCCCCACACCTCTGGCAACAAGTATTTTTTAGGGAAAATAAAATCAGTACCTTACATCTGGGAAATAAGCAGCAAACACTGTCTAAAGGGGAAGGAAATTTGTGTGACTCCCATTTTCTTTCAATTATGTCCTTCACCTTAGAGTGGAAGGACTTACTATTGTACTTTGAAGACTCCTATATCGCTTTCACAGTGCTGAAGGTCAAAGTAAATTCCTCTTAAAGGAAAAAAAAAAAAAAAAAGAAAAGATGCTGTAGCAGAGCCTGTTTCTTCCTATTGTTGTGCTTGTTAATACAGCACCCCATCACCACCATACCTAGGGAGTATAGATTCAAGAGATCAGCATACAAGCAAATAGCCTTTTTGACAATGAAGCACATGTGCTCTGAACAAAAGACTGTCTATAAGGACAAGTACACGTGGACAAAAAAAAAAATAAGTGAAGGTAAAAACATAGTAGAGAAGGAGAGAATAGAGTTGTAGAAAGAAAACCATAAAGGCAGATGTAATATGAGAAGGAAAATCTCTAAGTTTCATATAATGGAGGACAGAAATTCTTCAACATATATCCACTTACAACTCAACTCCTATAGTCTCTCCAGTGGCCTGACCACAACAGCACCACAAAGAGAGATGTATCTACAAGGCAAACATAGGCAACACCAAGTATTAGGTGGGTCAAAGGAAAGAGAACACAGCTGTATGGTGAAATTTTGGTCATATCAGATGCCATGGCTGCACTGCTTTGTCCACAGCAGGGACACTTTCACTGCCCAAAGATCTACCTTAGACAGATCTGCAGTCTGCATCACTCCTCTGTTCTATTGTAAACGGCTAGGCAAGATGTCAAGAAAGAAAAAAGAAAAGAGGTCCAAATTAAAAAAAAAAATAAATACTCTTTGTAGAAGCTATATTGTTGAATGTCTGACCCTCAGGCTCTAGGACAGGTACACTTTCAGCTTCTCTAAGGCTTCTTATCAAGACATCATGCACCCAACAACACAAACTTGCCATTAAGTGTTTCAGTCTTTGATCTAAGCTACATTAGGATTGCATATTTTTACTCCCAAGACTACAAAGCTAGAATTGCTTATGAGGTTACGCATGGCTGCAGCATATGCAGTTCTAAGACTCTAGGTGAAGTTCCTACCGCAGGTTGCCTGATCTTTGTTAAGCACACTTCAAAACTCTAATTCCTTCAGACAGGCAGATAGTGTGCCAGAAATTCTCCTCACCATCCTGCTCTGGACTTTCCATTGGGAAGAAAAATCACACAGAAGTCCAAGTTTTCCTCACAGTATTTTTCTGTACAATTGAAGCAGTAGAAACATGAGACTATAAGAGATCAGCACACAGGGTGGAAGTAAAACAGATTCATTTAAGCATTTAGATACAAACATCTCAGAAGTAAGAGGAAGTAGAGAAAAACATTATTTGAATATTTCTATAAACCACTTCCAATGGAAAAATCAGTGAAGTGTATTCCTTAATCTATTAGCATTAAGAACATGCAGTCTTGTAGCTCAGGTTTGAACACTCATCTTTGTACATCATGACATCTAACTCAGCTTTTTGGCTGTTTTTCTCCAATATATGTATGTTTAACACACAGATACTTGAAAAAGCAAAACAAAAAGCAACAAGATTCTTTCTATAAGATTGACTGTATCTGAAAAGATAATGCTGAAAACTGAGAAAAAATCTACAACATCAGTGGAGGACTAACAAAAGAAAAGTCTGATCTCCTGTATCACCTTCACTACTTAAGAAATAAAGAGGAAGCTGGAAAAAGGCTCAACGTATAAAAATCAACACCCCAGGGAGGTGGCATGCTGCCCCCTGCCTCCCCCAGGCTTCACCACAGGCATGCAGGGATTTTATTTATACTTCAACGTTATTTATGTTTCTTAGTTTTATTTGTACTATGATAAGTACTAGTTTGTTAATTATTCAGGCTTGGTAAGGGAGAGTTCTGTGCTCTGGTGATTAACAGCCAAATCTGTGGCACCCTGTCCATCACACTGACAATAGCTCAGTCATTTACCACTGCTTTTTCCACACTCATGACTGAAACACATTGCTGCACAGGCTTGCTGCCTGCCCTTATTTCACTTATAACTATAAACTCCCTCATTTACTTCTGTGATTGTAAAGTGTAATTATTTATATTAACAGGACTTGATGACTACTAACAGAAAAACATTGCAAAAGCTCTCTTTAAATAACCTTCACAGAGTTACTCCTCCCCAGTTGTAACAGTATTTGCTTTATCACAATCTATCCCCCTCCTTCAGTACAATCCATCAGTTCCTAATTGCTTGCATCTTACTGTAATCATGGTACATTTTAAATGACACTCTTCTTGCTCATTAAGAATCTGTTGCAAAAATAAAGAGCCCAGAACAAAACCAAATCCCACTGAGTAGTCACAGCCAGAAACCATGACAGCAGCAGTCCCCACTATCCTCTCCCTAACTAAGTGACCCCACTACTCCCTTCTTTTACTCTCTTATTCCCATTGCGGATAGTGGGAAGGATGTCCAGAATGGAACCAACTAGGACACTAGCCCTTCTCAGAGCAGGGGGCTGGATTGTGCTTCCAAAGGCTCTTCACAGCCAGGAGCACTCTGTGATCATTTTATGAACATGCATCTAAATGCATCCATGGCAATTTTGATTTTGAAATAGCTGTCAATGGAGGAAAATTGAAAACTTGGAAGTAAAACCAAAAAGAAACACAAAAGATTGCAAAAGAGATAGTAAGGTTTCTACATGCTGGATAACTTCCTCATAGTAGTACTATACTTGATAGCACCTTTAGTAGTGTTTTTAATTCAAGTAGGCATTAAGCAATCTCAACAATAAAATGGAACCGTGGTTGTCATGAACTAGAATACAGTTTTTATTTTCTACTCTGGTATTATCTCTTTAAGTAGATTTTTCATGAACTGATAATGATTCAGAGTCACACTAAGCAATCCCTCCTGAGCCAAGATCAGCATTCATACCCTCAGCTCAGGCCGCAGATGCTGACACGCCCTGTATTGCTAAAAGTTCATCTGTAATGAAGCTATTGCAAAATGTTAACATCGTGTGCTGTTAAATAATCGAAGTTACTAATGTTGGATGGATGCCTTCAGGAGGTCAGCCCCAGAGAAAGTCCCGCAAGGTTTGAGGACTAGAAACAACATAAATTTCCATGCTGATGGTGAAAGGAAGCCAAATTGTAACATATTTAATTGCTCAGCCACGTCTCTTCCAATGCTGGTCATCTTTTCCACAGTGAGGGCATCTCAGATCTAAGAAAGCCATCTGTCCACTGTCCACTTTTCCCACTACCTCATTTTGACTGACTATATATCCACTTGGCGGCTTCTCCAGCAGTCCATGCTGTATGCAAACTGGACACATAAGAGGCTTCCCCTTGTAACCACAGGAAGAACTTTGACAAACAAACATAAGAAGAATCGCTTCAGCACTTGAAGAAACTTCAATATAATCTTGGTACTTGAAGTCTACAGATCTTTCTCATTTATCTGTCACAAGTTATTGCAACACACAGTCATAAAAACCCCTGCTGAGGATGAGATGTGCAGCAGGCACAGTCCTCCTAATCAGCAATGCATCTTCCTAGACTACAAGACCTCCAATAACAATGACAACTTTTAATAAATTTAATAAAAAGGTCTTTATCACCACTGACAATTAACTTCACAACAGATTAGACAACTGTCAGGAGTGACACACATGTAGCTTATCGATAGAAGAAGAAAGATGGCTTTTTGTAATTGGTCGAATTGGTAAAAATTGGAATTTTTGACTGATTTATTTCTATAAACTAAACAAACAGTTTAATTATAGATTGGAGACCTTGAAGGAAGCACTAAGCTGGTATGTAAGTCACTACTACAGTTTCTGAATGGTTTTAATTGGGAAGATAGCTGCATGATAATTCTTACAGAAACAGCATTTCTCACACCATCACACTAGCCGGCCTACATTTTTCCAGTGTTAAAGCCAACTTTTGATCAGTAATTCTGAATATACACAATAAGTTACACTGAGTGCATGATTTACATAACACCACCTACCTGCAGCTGCAAAACACAAAAACATCAAAGCAAACACTGGAGTCACACAACTCGAAGACATTTTTGCAAACACTGTCTTCTTAAATCAGCTATTTCTGTAGGTCTTCATGTAGATTTGCTTCCTTTGAAAACTGTGTCGTGCTTTGAAATAAAATCTTCCAGACTTCTAATTGCCTACAGAAAGAAGAAGAAAAAAATAAAACACAATATAAATACAGCTTACAGGAACGTTGCTAGCTATTTAAAATTATCTATTAAGAGAAATAGAATGCTCTTTCTCAAAGAAGTATTGGAGGAGTAGAGTTCATATTGCCAGACAGCCTGTGCAGTGGTAGTCTAGCACTCTTTCCCCTCTGTACTTCAGCACTTCTTGGCAGTCATTGCTCTTCAACATCATGCACTGTGCAAATAGTGATCTTCTTGGAAGTGAAAACCTAGAGTTCCTTTTGTCAACTAATAACCAAGTCCTGCTGAAGCCTGGAAACAGTGTTCAGACTCAAAAGTTTATTTTAACTATTCAAACTCCCTGGGATAATTAAATATTCATTTATTTATCTGCTGCTAACTTTATTACACAAAAAAGAAATGTTTCATGTGTGCATTATCTCGTTTATAAGTGATGTGTTAAATTTGATTCAGATGTCAACATAATGTCAACTGGTCTTGAAAAGATTTCAGAATATATTAACATTTCCTTTCAAAGGGATTTCATGTCTTGATGTACTAGGACATTAAAAAACCAATATCCACTTTGAATATTCTGAGCAAATAAGTGACAGTACAATGGATACTACTTGCAAACACCTGAAAAACAGTAAGAACTTCTGATCAAATGCATACCACCTGCTTGCAATGGGGAAACAAATGTAATACATACAACATTCTATTCCACCTTTTTTTTTTTTTTTTAAATCTATCTCCAGCAATCTAAATGTCTAAAATGAGACCACGGGCCAAGTAGGTAGGCAATGAGAATGTTGATATCACATTAATTAAATAAAATCTCATATAAGTTGCTTCTTTAACAGGAAACACAAGGCACAAGGAAGAAGCAAGGTATCCATCATAACCCAGCTCAAGCTTTGTGTTCCCTCAATGAAGCAGATTGACTTGCATTTACTAAGAGTTTTTCGCTTACTCTGGGGAAAACAAGTTCACAGCAGACTCTGAAAAGGAACATTCATTCCTTTGCATGATGAAAAGACCTGTGTATCTTCAAGGAAATAAGTAAATATGGAGAAGAATGAACACACACAAGCAATACTGGAGACCAAAAAGAGCTCAAAACAGGAAAACCTCAGAAAATCAGTGCTTCCCTGGACAACTTACAGGGCTTGTAAAACATACTCATCTTGAACCTACTAGAAGCAATCTGTGAGCTCCCAGATACCTCCCTCTTGTTACACACAAACACACGCACCAAGAATGTAAGGTTACACAGCTAAACTCATCAGTCCACAAGGGAAACTGAACTTCGTGGTAAATTAAGGCCAACCTTTATTAAAGGGAAATAAATTGTCAACAGGAGTGTTGGACAATCCTTTAAACACAGTAGTTTTGAACATGAAGATCCAAATTAAACAAGTTTAATGCCAAAATGGCAAGCCATAAGGAATTTGTGGCTGATATTGAACATTGTTTGGGAAATCAAATATGAGCTGGAATCATTTGTTGCTACTTCCCTAGATGAAGGGAAACCTAGATGTACTCAGTGAGAATATTTGTTTGTTAATTCAACATTTAAATGCTGCCATTAAGACAAATGATGAACACAGCACATCAAAAGGCTTCTAGCCATGTTCCCTTTGTGGACTCAATGATCCTTGCAGGTCCCTTCCAACTCAAGGAAGTCTATGACTCTGTAAAGATCATCACAACACTCTGAAAGAACAAACAGGCAATGAATGAGCATTCTGAAATGAAACAGTTACGTGTCAGTAGGTCTACACTGAACAAAAGGGAAACCAGAAAGAGCAACTTGAGCACATTCACTTGATAACACATTAAATAGGAACATGTACAACATTACTTAGATAACTGCCATCAGAACAAGCCCCTCAATCTTCAGTGAAAATTTTATAAAGTACGCAGTTATGTGGAAATGGGGAGTACAGAGAAAGAAATAGTTAAAGCTGTGTTGCTGAGAACAAATAAGCGTCCTATTCTATAGAGATCATCTACATAGGTATGTTAAAATGTCGTGTTTGGATTCAGACTTGATTCAGGACAGGTATTTAAAAGAGAGAGAGAATACATACATACTTCCATTCTCAAGTGGGAGTGACTGTTTTATCCCTGCTGCAACCCACTGACCAAAACATTTGTAACTCAGCTGACAGTGTACAAACCAAAAGCCCTAAGCTTCTCCTTGATTCTATCAGGTCAAAGGTGGAAATAATAGAAAATTAAATGAAAATTAGAAAGATCTTCCTGAAGAATGTGTTCATTTGCATGAAAATTCACAAAATTAAAAAGGAAGGAAAATTTCATCCCTTGAGAGACAACATGAAAGGGCTACGAACTGACAGCAATTTTCACGAATTTAGGAACTCCCAGCTACACAGATGTCTGAAATAAAGCAAGTTAAGTCAAGCACAGACAAGAACGTGATTAATAATTAACTTAAGAACAAACCTAGCAAGAATGTCCATTATCAGTATTTTGGAAAACCTGATTGTCAACCCGTGTGACTTTAAGTCACAGATCCTCAACAGCTAGCTCAGCAATTTCAAAAAGGGTACCTAAAAGCAAAGAAAGAAAGAAGAAAAAGGCGCCACGGAAGAAGATGGGGCATCAGTTTGACATACACATTTTATATCCTTTTTTACTGGAAGCAACATGCGCTCACAGACCACAGAGCCAATTGTATTCTGTGTCACACCAAAAGCAGTGTGAGCAGCAGGAGGAGAGAAGAGATCCTTCCCCTCTACTCTAATACACCTCAAGGACTGCATTCAGTTCTGAGATCCCCATCAAAAGAAGGACATGAAGCTATTGAAGCAGGTCCAGAGGAGGGCCATGAAGATATTCAGAGGACTGGAGCACCTTCCTTGTGAAGCCTGGTTGAGAGAGCCCATAGAAGGCTCCACAGAGAAATTACAGTGAGCAGAAATGTGTGCTTTAGTGCAAAACATGTCATATTTTACAACAGTGTGAAACCTCCTGTAGCCAAAGAATACATGAAACCTGCAAACTAGGAAAAGCTGATGCAGTCCACTGAATGGTGGGATATCTCCTTTAAAACAAGGGAAGAAAGCTGTGCAAAAGGATTGGGAGCCTAAACTATTTATCCAAGAAATAAACAGAACTCTTAGTGAATTTGAGATTCAAAATAAATTTCCAAGAGAACCATCTTTTCCTTTGGGGTATATCTGGGTAGCTATTTTTGCAACTGAGGTCATGAAAGGGGATATTAAAAGTATAATCAAAAAGTTCTGATGAGGAAGTGGAAGAAGATGACATGAGAGCATCTGGATTACTAAACATACTATTTTAATCCCTACGTTCTAAACTACTATGAGCTGAAGAAAGGTGGACAAAAGAGGGCATCTGCATCTGGAGTCACTGAAGACTCACAGACAAAAGAAGCATAGCCTGATAGGAACATTCTGTTTGCTGGGGTAGAGGCTGCTAATCCTGATGAAAATGAGGACCTAAACACCACAAAAGGGCTGCTTCACTGAAAAGTATCATTTTGCAGATGCAATCAGGAATTAGTGCTATTAAGAACATCAGGAAAAACCTTAAAGGAAGATTTTATTAGGTCTTAAAGACAACTGGGGAAAAGGATGGGGGGGAGAACATATGGTGAAGCACATGAGGGAAGGGACAAGAGAGGAGGAAACATGAAGGATTATAGTATGCCCAGCAGAATTTTGATGAATAAGGCTTTGCTGAGAATTCCTACCCTCTGTGGACTTTTTAAAGACATCCTTGGAAGCAGAAATTTACCTTTAATGCTACAACATGACCAAAGAATTCAGAAGTTGAAAGCATGCTGTATCCCCTCAAAAAGCACCATTTTCTTAAGGATTTCCCAGCCCCCACTGGCAGGAGAGACCAGAATCTAATGCTTTGTGGACCAGGACTTCATCATCGCTGCAAAACTGGGTTCCTATTGCTTTACATTTCCCTTTCCATTTCTGTTCCTTTAACCTTTCCCCTGATAGCCACCATTTCTCTAATCACCGCCTATCTTCCCATAGTTCTACCCCTGCCTCTACCATCCTCCGTGTCTAATTTTTTCCTTTACTGCTTGAAGAATAACTTCCTCTTCCTCTCCTCTTTATCCACACGGACTCTTCTATTTCTGTTTTCTTTCTATGCATGATGCCAGAGGCGACACAGCTCTCTACAAATGCTTCTGCGCCAAAGCAAACCAGAAATCTCTCTCTAAACCACGTCAGAAGTCCCACCGAAGTGAATGGGGATGCTTGAGTGAAGCCAGCAGGATCTGTCCCTTTGTGTTGTTTTGCCATAGCAACGTGAACTCAAGTTTCTAGGCTATCCAAGAAGGCCTTCACAGCCAAAGCTTTTTCACTTTTTGTTTGTTTGTTTTACGCATGGCAACCATTTCGTTTATTTAACCAGTTTTTCTCCCACTTGCCCATGCTGGCTCACCACGTGAGTGCAAGAAACACATACATTCCATGCATAAGTAATAAAAGGCAATCATTTGTAATCAAGTATGCCTATGCTCAACAAAAATTTCACAGATGGTTAAGTACACGAGCAGCTCTATAAACTTATGGATAGAGCAGTTTTGGAAGAGTTTATTTAACTCCATTTCTATTAAGTATGCATTTTAGCAGATTCCTTTTTTATTAGATGACATTTATCCTCTGTCAATTCTGCGTGATTTGTACATGCACAGGTTGGAAAGCTGACTAATAGGGTTAGCAAATATTAATGTGGGATTGAAAGTTTCTATGTATTTTTAATGCCTCTGTCCAAAGCATATACATAAAGTTGAACCATTGAGAACTGAATACAGTAACTCACTCATAAACTATTAAGGGGATAGATTCTGTTTTAGAAACATCAAAGTGGTTTCATTTTCAGGGAATATATGAATAGTAATAAAACCAAAAATCCTGACATATCAAAAGCACAGGGAAAAAGTAACTCTGATGTCCTGCAGTTCACATGCTGCTGTGCTTGTAATGGGACATTTCAACAAGTCACTGTTAAAGGCTATGGGAACTGGACAAGTGCCAAGGGAAGATATTTTATGCCATTTAGCAATTGTGCCCCTCTATTCTGAGTGACTTTTGTTTTAACATTTTGTTTATTTATTTTCATTTTAATGTATTACAATATATCTTGCTAAACTACAGGAAGCCACAAAATATACACAAATCAGTTCATAAAACATGTGAAACTCTTTCACCTTTTAGCAACATGTAACTTAAGTTGGCTTTGTTACCTGCTATGTATACTGCCCACAGCTGCCAGGAGGCTCCATGTCAGATAGCAGTGCCTATTCTCAGTATGATTTCATAACTAACTTTCCCTTCAGCTTCCCAACACTTTCTAAACCAGCTGATCTGAATTGCTGTGAGTTTAGATCAGAAAAGTAAAAGTCATGAAGTCAAACAACATGGAAGCATGAGCTAAATAATCACTGCTCAGCACAGCACAAAAGTGAAAGACAGTTTACACTAACAGGATAAAAATCAATCTTTTGTATGCTCCCAGGACTTCCCTTTCCCCCAGATCCAGTGAGGTATGCAACTGAACCTTCATGGGCTCAGGGGCAAGGCTGTACTTAAACGTAAACAAGAGAATAGCCTCTTGCAGGATCAGGATGTAGGAGGGTTTCAATAGGTGGAAGGGAAGGAAGTGCACTCAGGCGTCTTTCTTAGTGGAAGGAGTACACAAGATTCTTCCTCAAAGAGAGTACAGCACATATTAACAAAAGCAGAAATTCCTAGAGATTACTGAAACTCTATGGAAGGAAGAGCACATGGCACAGGAGACAGAGCTTAATAGCAAGGCAAACATCCTATGTGTAACCTGAGCAGTGAATCAGAACTCCTCTAATTTCACACAAGAGCCTATGTGGACATCCTACATCAGAGGATCCCTAAAAGGAGCAGAGATAACAAGTTGGGAGGCTGAGCAGCTGTTACGCTATAGTGGCTCAAACAACCTGGAACCTAATATCAGCTTCAGTCACATATTTTCCACACAACTCACAGAAAGCCTCATCTTCACACGCAAATGAGTCATAACAGCATCTCTGCATGGCCACAGCACCTCAACATTATCTACCTGGAAAGATAAGACTATTTCAGATAGCACTGCTTCTGTCTTCCGGAAAAGATCTCACAGTTCTTACCAAGGAACACCAGCGATAAAAATTATATGATGTTTTCCTGACAAACATTCAGGCAGCAGAAGCAGCAAAAAAGTTTCTTGAATTTGTAAATACATATGTATATACGTAAAGATGGGATTCAAGTTGCAAAGGCAGCCCAAAAAATCTGAAAGCATACACCTGAATGAAACCCAGGTTCCCAGGAACAAAACCAGCAGTACCTCACCACCACTAACAGTAACCAGGCTTCTGTTTTTTAAATGGAGATTGATTACTGCTTCTGGAAATCTTACCCTTAAACAAAAACATTGCTGCTGCTGCATAGCAGTCTTCAGGATGAAGAAGATCAAGAACTGCATGAAACAAATCTCTATAACTTTCCCCTCTCATGGTTGAATGCCTTTGGCCTAATTATTTTTATTTTTTTTTTTAATGGTTTCTAATTGGAAACAGAATGGGTTTCCTGGCACTGGACTATCTTTCTCTTCACAAATGCAGCCAACAACCTCACACAAATTTCATTAATCTTAAGTTTTATTTGGCTCAGTTTCTAATTGCACACCTAAATTAAAAAGTTAACAGCTCTAATGCACCTATCCAGGCCAACATGGCCCTAGGGACGCATCTCCCTGCAGCTGTGCCACAGAAAGGAACCGCAGCAGGTCAGAAAGTTATCAACACAGCATGGCTGCTTCTCTTCAGGGTAAGAGATTTCAGCAACTGAGTCCCTCAAGGAATGCCTGATGCAGATATTTTTTCCAAGACTAATCTGCACAACCTTAGAACTGTATCTAGAACTAGTGCTAGATGCAATCTCCCTACCAGCAACACAGATAAATCAATCTGATTTTAAATTTTGAAATTACCTCTGTACATTTAGAGAAGTGGTTTTCAAACTGTAGCCTACATTATATTACTTTTAATACATTAAGATGCAAGAAATTGTCCAAGTTAATTGTGAGAAGATCACAAGGGATGATAGCAAAGAACAAGACTATGGTACTGAACATGAATTTGGTACGTAAGGATGCAGGTCTTCCTTGGGGGAAAGAATGGTGGTCATCAAACCTAAAAATGCAGAAAAGCAGTGCAGAGCAATGGAATGGGGTGACACAAATCAGCCTTCCCCTCTGCCATAGTCATAAGATACAAAAAGATGTAAATGAGCAGCTTAAAATACTAACTAGTGGGTATGCTGAAACTAAACACATTCATCATCAAAACCTTATTTTGAAGGGAAAACAATAAATCAAGAGAACTGTGTTTTGAAATCTGCTCTCTAAAACAAGGTACACATGAGAGAGCAGGTAAATTAATTGTGTTTCTTCAGGCTGCTCTACAACAACCAAAGATAAACACACTTGTCAGAAGCTAACCATCAGCCACTAGATTTGCACATACATGTCTGTAAGATAGGAAAGTTCTTTCACACAAACAGGGAAGACCACAAAGTTTTGCACAGTTAAAAGAATGAGTCAAAAGGAGCTTCCCTTTATGTAGGAGTAACCTAACCTCTCACTAATTGTCTGCCAAAGACGTGTAATTTAATTTGTTTGGCAGAGAAACACGTTCAGGCTGAGGCAAAATCTTTTTCCATAAAAACTATCATTTATGAGTGCTGCGAGGAGGATTTGTTTCAACAAGGATCTGTATCACTGGCATATTCCACTGAGAATGCACACATACACCCACATAATTTTTACCATGCAGAATTTCCTGCCTTTCATTATTACATTTACACACAGAGACTGCAAAAAACTTTAAATAGAAGGTTTGGGATGCAGAAGGCCACAACAAATTCCTAAATTCATACAAATAAATAATCTGCACACCTGTTATGCAAAAGAAAATCATGGCTCCTCATCTCCAGAGCGAACCAAACCCCCGTCCCATAAGAACTCAGAAGAGCTGATCATCTTAAAGAGAGGAAGGGGAGTTCATCCGTCATGTAACACAAGCTGCACATACAAGAGGAGTGGCTTGGTCCGCTAATTCAAAAGCCTTCAGATGAGAAAAAGCCATGCTTTTCAAATCCTGCAACAGCTGTTTTGTCGATCAGAATGCTATTTTGCTCCACTCAAATCATTGTCAAAACCTAAGAAAACAAGTACAGCCTCAATGATATGAGACTACCACAGCTCTCAATCACAGTGTGCCACATGCAGCTATAGCCTAATGGATTACTTCCATGAATCTAAGACAAGAAAGGACATACAGTTCTTCAGTCCACTTCCAGCTTCTTGGCAAAGAACCATGTTTTCGGCAGATCGACACTGCACAGTTGGCTCCCTTGACAGTTGGAGATCTTTTGTTGTTATTTATTTTTACCATCCCTGACTCAAACAACAAAACTACAGCAGTTTCCAACAGAAACGCCTATACTTAGAAAATCAGAGTCTAAATGAATTTCACCCCTCCCCAAATCACCTTCTATATTACAGCCCCGACTGCCATCCATGCAGAGCAGCCCATACATTCAGGTATATAATTAACCTGTTTCAAACTCATGACCTACAGATAAGCTTTTCTCCCAGAACCTAAACAGGTTTCTTGCAAGGTCATAAATAAGCTTATTTGAAAAAGTGAACCTTTCCAGCTGACCTCCCAGAATTTTACAATAGCCTGCAACAGCATAAAAATAAATCCCGAGTTGGTCAACTACTCTATTAAAATTGGATAAACTATTAAAAAGAAGTGTTAAACAGCACAATTCAATTTCTTAACAACCAACAGCAATAACTCAAATTGAGGAACTATTTAAAGTATGAATATGAATGAGCAGCTTTTGCATTTTTCCTCAATAAATTCATAACTTTACCACAAATACATCACAAACCAGTATATTTTGCCAGACAGTTTCTTGTAAGCTGTACATATTCAACAACATAACAAAATATCAAATGTTCTCTGCTGAACTGGGTAAAGCTGAGCGTTTGGATATATAAGCTAAAAGAATGCATTTTCAGAAGTCTACTCTGTCGGGAAGGAAACTGAAAGATATGGGGTATATACTGACTAAGCAGCAGTTTTGAAGTCCCTCTTTCAGCAGCTTCCCAAACTGTGTAAATCTGTTTCATTTTGGCTATCGTAGAGTTAATCGTTGCTGTCATAGCACAAGAAAAGCTGCTCTACTGGACAACTGCCAGCTCATGAAAATGAGAATCTGCAGTTATGGACAGAGCAGTTCCAATTGCATTACTTCTCTGCTAGTACATTTTTATGGCAAAACACGCTTCTATTCATGAAGTGGCTAGAAACTTGCACACCGCCGTTCATCACCACAAACACTGCTGCTGCAGAAGTAATGCTTATTTATAACACACAAATATTTTGTGGAATTACACTGAAAGTAACATGATTGTAAAGATATTTGCAATCTGTATCCCACAGAACAGTTGCAGATATCAATTGCCTCGGTAACACATATCTATAATAATATTCAGTTAACATTTAAGATATCAGACAAAAGCACTGTAATTTAAATTCGGCAAAGCTTTAGTGCAATTTTAAGTAACATTAAAGCAGAAATCTCACAGTGACTTTATATATTTCAGCATCTCATAGAACTGCACAGGGAGAAAGTTCTGCGATTCCCAAATAATCAGAGCAAAAATAATGGGAGACACAGATCACCAGTGAAGCTTAACACAGACCTTCAGTATGTGGCAACACAGGATACTGCTCCTAGGGAAGAATACGCGGCCACTGGAATATCTATATACCTGGTGGCTAAAACACTAGGGAAGAAAATACTGGTATACCAGTGTTCAGTCAGTGCCACCCCAAAATCAGGTAGACACATACCCAGAGGAACTCACCTCCTCCCATAAAGGTGATTTGGGACCATTCATTCTAATGAGACTGTATTTCATCTCCATTTACTCTTCATAGGCTTAAGGCTACGAGTATGCAATGCTCTCCAGACACTGAGGTCTTGGAGTAAACCTGCTACTCCACAGCAGATACTTCCAGGCATGTTGTTACCCTACCTACAGTATCAGTTGACCTTTGTAAAAACAAGCTAGTCATGGGTTCTTAAAACCTAGGATAACACCTACAATATTTTCTTTTATGGAAGCCATAAATATTGGGAATAGTTTCTTGTAAGAATACAGCTTTTTTGACATTCAACTTCAGTTTCACTGGGGCTATCTCACTGTCTGAAGCTTTGTGGGATTACTCAATATCATTTCTCATTTTCACTTAATTCACTTCAAACGTCTTGACAGTAAAATTCCACTCAGAAGACTGAGATAGTTACCAGAACAAACTAATAGGCATATATACAAAAATAACGCATTTTATTCTAATGCTTCTTTTTTGTCCAGTAAATGGATATTCATCTTTTAAAGTAATACTATCAAAGGCATAGGCCCAAAGGTTTAACAAACTGCAGCTGTGGTACAAAAAAAGACTTCAGAGACAGTGTTGTGTGTTCCCCCTGCTGGTTAGCAATTAACTTCAGAGCACTGTTCCTAGAGGTAGCCACCAAGATGTTATGGCACCATGAGATACTGTGCACGTCAGAGAATTAAAAATCAGAACTTTATGAAAGAAATCCCATCCATTGGGAGGTATCAATCACACAGCAACTAGATGAGGCACTGCACATGCACCCAAAGCTGAAACGTGCACAAGAACCAAACAAGACCTCCCGAGAGGGAGAAAGGAGGGCAGAAGAGAAAAAATTTTGAAGTGCCACTTTAAGATCAGCAAGGTTGGACTCGGCAAACAACTGGGGGAAGCAAGCTGCAGAGTAAAGGGCTCTTCACTGAAGGAAGCCAGCAGCCTGCTCCCCAGCAGCCAGCTCTCCCTGACTGCAGCTAGCAGCTGCCCACATGGCCACAGCACCAGGCCCTGGAAAGATGAGCTCCTCCTGGGCTGGCAGCCCCACCAGCTCCCACAGTCTGACTAGGGCAATTTGCACAAACCTGTACCTGCCACTAACACTTCACTAACACTTTCGTTGGGATTGCTTTGGCAGGACACCTGCACAGCACTAACTAAAACCCAGCTACCTACTCATATTGTCCCTGAGATCCATGGAAAAAGTGTGGACTGCATGGGAAATAAAGTATTCCTGGCAAGAAGCAGTAAACAAATAGATCCACACTTTGGAATTTGTTGTATTTACAGCAGTTGAAGGTCTGTCCTGTGCAAGGCTCCAGCAGCAGCCCGGGGTCACAGCTCAGTCCCCATGCTGGGAGCCTCCCTGCAGAGCTGGATCGGCCTGCACGGCCCATCCCAACAATGCCAAATCACTCAGCCTGCTGTAAATGCAGGGTGCTCAGGTAAGTACCCGTGGGAGAATGACATCGTCCAACTCTTCTTCCTCCACACTGACCACAAAACCTTACTAACCTTATCTCAAAAGTTTCCACTAAAGCTGATCTGGGATGATGAACAGATGCACAGAAAATACTATGTGACAGCAACTAAGCTACAACAGCTACAGTGTAACATAACTGAGCGACATGTGTGGTTACATCCCCAGCACCCCGGGAAGGCACAACCCTGAAGGCAGCTACACCTGGAAAGGTAAAAGGACAAAATGCATCATCTTCAATAATGCCAGCAGCAACTATTCGCAAGTAGTAAGAGCTTGTGAAAGTGAGGAAGACCAACAAGTGGCCTGGGTACACCTGGTGGGTGAGAGGCACACGGAGGCGCTCAGAGGCCACAACAGGACGCACACCCCACGGGCCAGCAGCTCCACACTGAAAGCGCGCTGAAGCCGCACCACGCCAACTCGCACACCGCCTTCACGCCTCTCGTGTCACCACCGCAGCCGCTCAATGCAGCGTTCCCACAGCGCTGAGCTCAGCAGTACGCGGGGCAGCACCGACCCCACAGAGGACGGCCCTGCCGCCCGACCCCCCGCACGCCGCTCCCGGTGTCACCTGTAGCGCACGCCGCCGGACCCGACCACGGCTCCACGCACCCCGTTGCCGGGACCCGACGGCCGCTGCCGCCCGGCCTCGCCTTCAGGCCTCGTCTCCCGCGGTCCCGCGGACCGGCCGCCCTAACCACGGTCCCGACCCCGCGGGTGAGACGCGGACCGCCGCCCGCCCGCGGTGCGGGCCGCCCGCACGTACCTGGCAGGGGCTCCGTCCACGCCGCGTCCCGCGGGGCAGGCGCGCAACCGCGCGGCTACGCCATGGGCAGCGCGGCGCCGGTCGGGAACGGAACCGAACCGGACGGGACCCTCGCCGAGGCCGACCCAGCGCCGGCCGCTGCTGCCCGGCCCGCGGCGCGCGGGAGGAGGAGAAGGAGGAGGCGAAGGAGGAGGCGCGCAGCCGCCCGGCCGGCCCCCAGCCCGCGAGTAACCCCATGGCGGCAGCGCCGCGCACACGGCGGGGCGGGCCGGGCCGGGCGGGGCCGCGCCGTCATTGGGCGCGGGGCGGGGACTGCGCCGTGACGGCCCCGACGGCGCTCCCGCCCCCGCGGCCCATTCGCCGCGCGGACCCGGCCGGGCCCCGCGCCGCACCTGAGCGGCGTCCGGCTGCACCTGCGCTCCGCGACGCGGCGGGTCTGCGCGCAAGAAGAGCCCTTCACTTCGTGCCCTGTACTGCACGCACTCCTCGGCTTGTCAAAGCTCCAGTTTCGACAGAGCATCGTCCGAGGCCCGACGGCTCTGAGGAGCTGCACCGAGCCCTGGTCCGCTTGTCCGAGTGAACGGCTCCGACGTTCACGGGGAGGACAGGCAGAGATACAGCAAATCGGAGTTTCAGAACGCTTCACCAAAATGTCACCGGTTCGGCCTGCTTTAAGAGCACTGGGTGTGATCGCTATGGCACTGCGTGACCCCACTGAGGGCTGCAAGAGTTCAGACAATTTATCCAATCTTGAAATGCCAATTTGCAGCCCTGAATAGCCCACCGCCACCTGTATTTACTGCTGATTTCCCCTTTGGAAGAACCTTGCAGAGCCCCACCATGCCTACCAGGAGTCTGCAAGCAGCTTGGTCCTGAGAGGTGCTGGGCACTGCTACTGAGTGCCTCATGGAGACAAAGCCTCAAAACGTTGGCATTAGCTGAGGCCTTCAGCAAGTAAACCAAAGGTTGCTATAATAAGCATTTGGTTTATCAGAAATAAATCAGTAAGCTGCTTTATAAAACCTGAAGAAACAAGCAAAATACAAGTTCAGGCTGCTTTTGGCAGCCTAGACCCGCTTACACCACTTCTGATTTATTTTTAAGTGTTTGAAAAGTTGCACATGTCAGAGCATGACATAATCCCCTATTACTCCAAGTCTGTTTGTCAGATGCAAAATCTTTGCAAGAGATAGAGGTGGGGGAAGTCCCTTCACTAAAGAAGCCACTTTTTTACTTTTTTTACTGAGTATCCATGAAATTGAGGCTTTACACCACTTCATTGACATCTGAAAAACTTCAAGACTTCCCAAGATACACTCAACACTGATTTGTAGCTATAAGCTTCCATGTAACTAGTGGATGTACATGAAGTTCAGTGACTTAAGATATGCAGTACTTTTCATACAAGTACAGATAGGTATAAGGTTTGGCTGACTGAGGAACACAATGACTGGCTTCAGCAATACTTCTTAAATAATACTTCATGAAAGAACAAACAAAACACCTGATTTCTTATTAAAACCAAGTTAATTCCTCTCATTTTTTAGTGAGAAGCTGTGGAGAACACTGCTATATGTAATTCACATTCTTCCTTACTTTTTAAACATTTGCTGCTCTAGTGATTCACTATTCCAGGGCAAGACTATTTCACCTGCAGCCACCAGCTAAATCCAACAATGCAATGGATTATCCTCAGTAAGGTACATGAAAGCTGGGGCAGATCACTTTTGTGAGAGGTTTAGAGTGCAGATTTCAACCTAAGTAAATGCCAATCCTTATCTTAAGGCTGTGCCCCAGGTTAACACTCAGTTTCAGTGTCTATTTTTATGACAGCATCAGTTCTGAGTCACTACTACTAAATGCTTTTATTTACTTAGACCCATAAAATTCATTAGGAATGCTTCCATGAGTAACAACTACTTGTGCTACTCACAAAAAACTGAATTAATTCACATCACCCAAACCAGAATCAGTATCAGTACCCTGAAATGACATCCTATGTGAACTAACCAATCTTTTCTAGGGACGGGCCTTATTAGCATGGACACAATTCAATGTTATTCTGTTTGGATCTTTATAATCCAAAACTGCATTCACCGTACACACTGGCCTTTGTCACATTTACCACTGATTCAGCAAATAACTTTCAGCACACAATTTCAAGCAGACACTGCTGAGGAGCATACGCTTATAAATCAATGCTTATTCATTTAACTGAAGCCACATCATTCAGTTTCTTATGAAATCAAATTTCGCACAAATTAACATTTTTTAATGCACTGTAGTTTTTTAACACATGGAGTTTAACAACACAACTGGAGTTAGCTTGTTCTCAAAACTTTGCCATACTAAAAACCTTTACTGCTCATGTAATCCCTGCAATTTAAGGAACTCAGAATCATCTCTGACTTCTGTAATGATTCTGGACTGGGACTTTGAGACTGAATTCCTAGCTAGGGACTACATTGTTGGTACAATACTGAACGTGCCTCCTGCTTACAAACATAGATGAATCCATCACCACAAGCAGAAGCACATTTGAAGCAGACACTTCAGGATGCAAGCATTTGATGATCCTTCACCTATTTATAGTGCTATTTAGAGCACTTCACCCACCAAAGGAAATAGAGGGTATAACAGCTTAGCAGTCTCTCAAATCAATTTGAGAGACTCTAATTCTGAAGGCAGAGATTTCCATTAAACAAGTATGAAAATATTTTCCTGTCAAAGTACTTCAAGATCACAGAAGTGATTGACAGACATTAGTAAGAACTAATTTCTCCTTATGGAGAATTTTATGACTTCACCTATACAACTTTTCATATGAAGGTTCAATTAACAAAATTAAGCCATCTAAAGCCACTTAGGAAATAACTCATTAATACCAACTAGCAAGGTTAAAACTCCGCATTCCTTACAGAACGATCCTGCATTCCTTGAACACCTAAAACTTCTGCCAAAGCTAAGTAAACGTTAGTGTTGTACTGTGAGGCCTGTCTATACTTGAAAGTTGCTTTGGATTAAGGCAGGGAATGAATTTCAAGTGCTATAGCAAATCTGGCAAAATGCCAAACAAAAGCAAGCCATGTACTACCCAAACCTGGAAGGTACTGTGGAGTTTGAGCTCAACATTGAAGTTACAAATCTAATTTAAATAACACATTCCTGAAGATTTAGTTTAATAAAAAAATGGGGAAAAAAAGCACACAGAAACCCTGTGGTGTGACTAACCATCCCTTGTGTGCCTCCTACTCTTACCTACACACCACACACTGACTCCTCTGTAGCCAGCACCCCTCTTCAGCTGACTCTGATACGCCCCTTATTCTCCTTCCAACATTTTTCTGATAAGATGTTTATAGGCCCTCAACATAACAAGTGCAAGCACAACAGAGCAGAAGAGGGAGAAAAGAAAGAGTCTGTATGAGAGAAGGAAAAAAAAAAAAAAAGAAAAAAAGAACGTGAAAGCAGCATACCTCCACTGCTCAACTGCCTCTTTCTGGCTGGATTCCAGACTGTGTTTTGTCCATTCAGAGCCTCATCCAAAATGCAATCAAATAGGCAGAAGTCAATACGTGATTTTAACCTCTTCATTTCTGGACAATTCTCTTCAGATTTGATCACAGAACACCTAGAATTTAAGACAAAAAAATACTAAGTAAGATATATACAAAATTTCTGATTAAAGCATGCATATTCACCTCTGCAAATAACCAAACTATAGAATTACACATGACTAAAATTGGAGTTGTGGTCTTCAGAAGTCCCAAATTCTCTTCTGAGCTTGTGATTCAACTCCACATTATGGATGGAATTCTTTGCAGCCAAGATGCAAATGTCACAGGCTAAAATCTTCTCATGTATACAACGGCATAACTACTGTTTTTTACTTTATGTTGTAAACACAGGGTGCCAAGGATTTCACTGAAAAATGAACAAGACAAACCTGTTTCTTAGAGAGATAACAAATATGCAAAGGTAAGTGAAAGAAAGAAATGCACAACAAAGTAAGTGATCACTGAAGTTTGATGTATTGTATTAGTTACACGATCTGGATATTTTTCTGTAGCCCTTTTGAACTTTTGCTCATTTGTTTCTCTCTTGTCTTCCCAGTCTGATTTGATTGCAAGTGCACACCTCACAGGGTCGTGACATAGAAATTGAAGGAGGCTCAAGCACAGACAGCACCACAAACGAAGCAGAGAAATAAAAATTACAAAGCCAAGCATGGAGAAATGCAGACATTTTTTAAATTAAATTTCAACCAGCACAGCAAAAACATTGGAAATAAGAGTGTTCAAGCTGTAGTTCTATTCAATTCTATTTCATTACAGATGTTTAGAATCTAACTACAACTTTTAAAAAAATTAGAAAATATTCCATGTTAATAAAAGTTGCAAGTGGTTGTTTTATTAAATAAAGCTATCATTTTGTTAGCATTCTGTTCTTAAGGATGAGGATATTGTGAAACTGGTCATTTAAAATATCTGGAGCCCAAAAGAAGCAGCGACATTTTTAAAGTGGAAAAATTAGCTAAGTACATACTCTGCTTCCAAAACTGCTCCCCAAGAATGGAAAGTCACCCAGTTAAACACAGCATCTGTAGGAACTTAAACATCAACCTGTGGCAAAATTCCTAGGTTTGTCAATCAGAATAACGTACTGCATAGGCTGCAGCTCATTCAGTTGAACTCCGAAACTTCAAGGAAGGAATTCCACACTGCCACTCCATGGTTACAGTTAGAACTGCTAGGAAAAAAAAATATTTTCTTTAGGAAATTACAAAGACTACTACAAAATAAACACATAAAAATGCTTAACTTTATACTTTCCTGTGTGGTTTTCAGTTTAGATCTGGCTAGAGTTATGAATTCATGTAAAAGCATTTCCTTCACATATACTGTACTGCTTCTGCTATTCCAGAGGACATTCTACATTTTTGTTGTTGTTGTTGTTGTTTTTTAAATAAGCATTCAAGTCCTTCTTACAAGTATTGGGCCTCTTCTTCTTCCATGTGATTTCTACTGCATTATTATTATTTATTTATTTTGCTTTAGACTGCTACTAATTAATGCCGTATATGCTGGATAAAAGCTCATTCTCTCCCATGTGTTAGCTTGTCGTCCTTGGAAGAAGAATAACAAATGTGCCAGGGAATGTGACCTATCCATTTTAACTGTCCTTCATTGAGTCTGAGTGGAGATGTAACACAAGTGCATACATATAATTCCTGAAGGGTTTATACTTAAATTTGACACATGATTTGCTGCTGGAAGACTTTCATGTCATACATAGATTCATAAAGTATCAATTATTTAGAGCAGATGTGTGTGAACTGCTATCAAAATTCATTCTTTGTTCCCATTCACACATAGAAAAAGAACTTTGTATTTGGCTTTTTTTATTCTCATGTACACAAAAAGATCAAGAGATCTTGAGAAAACAGAAGGAAAAAAAACAAACCAAAAAACAACCAAACCCCCTTACAATCTTCGCAGAGCTTGGTAAAGGGGGTAGAAAGAATGATCTCATCTCGACATTCAGATGCTTGCAAAGCCACATCAAGCAGACAGCAAGGCAAGTTCTGTACCTGAGTTCCAAAGAAGAACATAAGGGATCCAGGACAATTTCAGGGGAATATGCATCACTTCAAACACATCTCTTGACTGTACTAGTGTCAGGGGGGCTTGTGGAAAAAGATAATCTTTCGATATATGGGTTGAAAGCAGCTGAAAGCACCATGAAATAAATGAACCAATAACACCAATCATAGAACAGATCTGAACTCAAAGACTTGTGAATATCTGTTCAGAAGCAGTCCAAAGTATCTCCCAGCTAGCTGTAGATTCATGAATATATATATGAATATATGAATATATGAATATTGGCCCCACTAAAGGGCCAAACACAAACTTTAGTGATTTTCACAGCTGCTTCCTGTAATCCACCAACATCTCCCTTGCACAACTTAACACTGACAACCCTTACATATATCTGAATTATTTGTTCCACACAACTGCTAGTGTCAAATGTGAAGGTGACAGTGAGCTGAAGGACAAACTAAATACCTCAGAACCAGAATTTCCCCCAGGGTTATCACATTGGCATCACTTAAAAGCAGGAACAATCCAAACCCAGCTCTATCTCAGGACAGAGAACCTTCTGTACAAAACAGGTTGCTTACAGTCAGCTTGTATTCACTGGATCAGCTGAAGTTTATCACAGATAAAATTACACGCTCGGTGCTGTTGAAAGCAGCGGTCAAAGAGAAGAAAAAACAAAAAAGGAAATCAAGGGAAAGTTATAATTTTAACAGAGATCACAAACTTACATAGCCAATAGAACTATTTAGATTTTCGTTTTTTGTGTTGTCTTAAGGACTTGTTTTATCCTGAAGACCAGAAGTCCCATCCATTTTTTTCCTGAGGTATTTACACAATGACATGGTAGGGACCTAATACTGCAATATGGACTTGCAAGACGTTTCCAAGCTTACACAGATATTTATGCTTTCCTGTACTATCCAAAATGCACCCAAAATAACAAACCAGCACCAAGTACAAGAGACCAACACTACTAAGAAACATTGTGTGCTTGCATTTTCTTTTCAACACTTAAGTTTAACTTGCTCTTCCCAAAAAATAAAGACAAAAAAAATTGAAATGATGTGCTTTTTTTTTTTGTGACAGACAAAAAAAAAAAAACTTACCTCCCCTAGAAGACATACTGATACAGCCAAATATAGATAGACGAGAAAAATCCTTAAGTCAGAGACCTGTTTGTCAGACTATCACATATTCACTTGGTTTTTTTTAGGCATCAGATGTCAATATATTTTGATATCAAGAGATAACAGAAACAGAACAGTTAACTACACGGAAAACTGCTCTTAATGAGCGAGCCACAGTACTATCACTGTGAGGGTGAGAAAGGCCTCATGCTAAAGAATACTAGCTGGCTACCATCTGCCTCATTACATCACTTTCAGAATGAGCAATAATTAACTCCAGAAGGAAGAGGAGAGACAAGAACAGATTTGAATAAACACATCAGAAAAAAGGTTGTGATCTGACTCCATGTGTATCTCCAGTAAAAAAATAGTGCAATACAAGAGAAAGGGGTCAAGAGAAGAAAAGCTATGTCTTGAGTCTCTGATAATAGGGTGACTTACTTCCAACCAATTCCAGTGTAGACTGCACACCCACTGGAACACAATAGGTGTTGCTTCAGGCTGTGACTTAATGTTTCTGCTACAGACAGTGTACTAAACCATCCTTACAGCAAAAAGGCCAACTTAGCATCTGTTAGATAAAGTTAGCAAAAGGTAGACAAAACACGTGACTGAACTGCTCTCTTTTGCAATCACAAGAAACATAGTTGATGTTTAAAAGTAAATCCCATCCTAAGTAGTAAAACTAAAGATTCTATTGGTTTTTGTGTATTTATTCTGCTTCTGTGTCTAAAAATAAAAAATAAAAAAAGAGTCCAAACCAACATATTCTGTAGTTTAGTACAATTCTCCTTCTAGTTTTTTAAATACTGCTGATAACACGGTCTTGGGTAACTATTAGTAACTATGCCTGTATGTACATTTCTTACTGTAACCATATACATTTCACATAGGGGCATAAACTGGGGAACAGTCTTAGCTCATATTTGTTTTCCCTGTGTATCCACACATGTGGTGAACAGCTGTAAAAGTTGTAAAATTGTCTTTACACATTGCACATGTTTTTGAATATACTATGCATGTACATATATGAAGTCCTAAAGCAAAATAGCACACTGTTTCTTCTTACATTTTTTTGGTAAACTTTTTTATTGTTTTGTTTTTTAATAAAGACAAACATTTTCTGCTTAGCTTCCTCTTACAAAATAACAGCAGTTAATTATTCAGAATTACAAGTTTACCAGTCCTTAATGTGATCAACTACCTCCACTATGGCACAAAATCAAAAGCTGTCAAAACCAAACCTTCAAAGCAACTGTTACTATGCTATTGTGAGCAGCTCCACTGCAATAAAACACAGAAATGAAAATGTAAATTGTTACTTGTATATACATTTTTCTCCAGGGCGCTATAAGCAAAAATTGAAAACAGCTGAAATTGTGTCACCCTTCTAGAAAGTAAATATTGCTAATATGAATCTGATGTGTTAAAGGGTGGGGGGGAAGCTCCAGAGACTAACGCTCCCTTCATTAATGTTCTACCACCAAATTAAAGAAAGGTGGGGTGATTTCCCCAACTCCAGGGAGAGCTTAGTTTTCTGAACACAGCTAAAACAATTCCCAGTGAGCTATCTTATCTGCAAGGCTCATGAAAAATATCTGAAGAGTAAATGGTTAGCATCTGGAATGGACCACACTGCATGAAGTAACAGTTATTTTGTAAGTGATTTCCCATGGTAGATATTCCCAAACCCAAGTATGAGGTCTTCACTCCCTCCCACACCCACCAGAAATGATATCAGTTTAAATGTTGTACTATACTACTAATACACTCAGGGAAATTTTAAATAACTAAGCATATACAGCCAAGTGCAGTAAAATGATACAGTAAAACTATACCTAAAAAATATTTAAGGACAGCTCCATTAAATGAGAAACACCTCCTTTTGCTTCCATCTTTCATTTACCAACAAATGCACATATTGCCTATGTGGTTTATCACAGACTAAAAAGGAAAGTGATACACAAACCACTGTTATATTTAGCTATGTAAATCTGAGCAATGCTTTTGTTCAGTTTGTCTCTTTCTGCTTTCCTACTGCCCTGCTACTAACATTTGAAAAGCTTCCAGAGAATGCTCATTTTTCCAAACATTTGTAAAACTACTTCTTTTTTTTTTTTTAATTTATTTTATTTTGACCAGCTACAAAAAGCAGAAACGTGCTTTCACCTGGGTTTTAATGTTGGCAGGTACAAAGAAAGATGCAGTCAATTGTGCATAGAAATTGTCTGCAGGCATTCATTTACCACACATTTTCCGCATGCTCTAAAACTGGTCAGATTAAACTTAAATATTCTCCCTTCAATTTAATTGGCAAAAAAAAAAAAAAAAAAATTCATCTGATTTATGGGTCTGACAAGACAGCTTATAAAAAATTTTCAGATAAGTAGAGATATTTCACAAAATGTTTTCATTGCGATATATTATGATGACATTCTTCTCTCCTTTTTCTGTATGGTACAGATCAAATGAACTTTTACAATTTAGCTTTAACTTTGCTACCTTCAGTATTAACTTTTATTTGTTCTGCAGATTATTCTGATGCTCTGATTAAGTTTATCATCTTCCCCATTTTTGCCAGTGACATTTTCAGGGAACTTTATCAGCAGCTCACATCTTCATCAAGCCTTGGTTCAATAGACTACTGATGTGTTTACCAGTAAGTTAGTAAGATGTTCCATTCTGAGCTAATGAAATTGCTAATGTGTCTTGACTTCAGTTGTGTTAAAAAAAGCCCATCTATGTGGAGAGATACAAGCTGGAACCCCTCACTATTTCATGCTACATGAGCTCAAATCTCCTATTGGTACTAAAAAACAAATGCTAGCCAAAGATCAACATTCAAACAAAGATGAGAATCACACCAAAATCAGCAGAGGTGAACTGTACACACTGCTTTGTAGGATTTGGCATTATTCAACTGACACGCCTGTCCTTTTAGTTCTACATACTGGGACAAGTTGGACATCACTTGACATGCATGAGAGTAGCTGAATCAGGCCACTCCAGATTTAAGAGCCTGTGAACTTCAGCATTTAGACATATGTTCACCAGATAATTTTCTCTCTCAAAAGTGGGTTTTGGTGTTGTTTTTTTTTTCTCACTTCTTATTGCAGCAGTTGTCATGTAGTTAAAACTCTGTTCACAGACAGGTGAGAGACTGGACTTCTATCATCTGAAGATTATCCTCTCAGCTACTATAAGAGATACAGGAATACATTAGGTCTGCTTTCTGGTGTTTTTTTCCAGAAGACATCTTGGAGAAGGGGAGGAGGGGAAAGCTGGAGGGATCCCTAGACCAGGAATGTAACTTCTAATAATGACTTGCAGATGTTGGAGTAACATTCCAGGATCTTCCTATTAGTACAAAGCTATTATTTGTAACATATGCAGAATAAAAGTCTCATATATATGGCTGTAAACAAACTTCTCATCTAAACTAATTGTGACTCAGCCAACTTCAGCCTGGAAGAAGGGAGGGACTAATGGCTTGAAGAGTGCCCAGTTTTACAGTATCACACTCAGATTTTATTATTTTACCCTTATACTTCAGAGGTGAATTATTTCTATTATTTGGGTTCCAAATCACCACCACAGCACTATTAGAAATGACAATGATAAAACAAAGAAAACCATACCCATTATTATTAATAGAGATACTTGAGTTCATATATGCAGTAGTAATAAGATAAGATGGGAGTTTTTATTTAAAATTTATAAAATTACTTCCAAGAAGAGAATGAAAATGTGGTTCAAGTTGAGCAGCTCATATACATCTAGAAGAGTTTAAATGCATTCATCTTTCAGAGTAAATAGTATAATATGTAATTAATTATATTTCAGCACCAAATATTAGGATACTAAATGCTCCATTTATCAAAAAATGCTTTCAAGGCTTCAATTTCAGACAGTCTTATCATGTAAGCTGTTCAATAGATTTTTTAATATAAAGTTAACATTTGATCTTCGTACTGGGTTCTTAATTACCAGACAAAACTCTAGCAGTATGTTTGCTGTAAAGCAAGGGAACTTTGGAGATCGCATATTTCTTTTACATGCGAAAATAAGTAGTTCATGGTATGTCAACACAGAAGAGATTTGTAACCACATGTCACCAACAGGGAACAACTTGACTGTATCTATTAGATTTTCATCGGGATGCCAGTCAGCATTTTTACCTGCAAAAAGACCCCAGAGTGTGTCTGTGAGCATCAACTGTATCTGTTATCAAGGTTTGCTGTAAGGGAGCAGACAAGAAAAGGCACTCCTGAAGTCTCACAGACATCCATGGGATGGATGCTCCCGTTACCAAGTCCCAAACAACCACACTGAGATGTCTCTAGCAGCGTTCTGCCACTGTGAAAGAGCACAGATCTCCTAGCACATGAGAATGGAAGCACCTGTTCCTCACCAGATACATGGGAGTTATACACGGGGAGATACATAGGAGAGCCTGGATGCACCCAAGCTACATCTAAGTTTCACAACTTCAGTAGGATTTTTTAACACTTGATGCTTTTACGAGCTAGTGCAATGTAGACAGCTGAATTTGACTTTTGTTACCTGGTATAACATAGGAAACTTCCATCCAAGATTCCTACAGTGGTGTCAAGGCACCAGGAGAACTATACTCAACATCATGGGGAAATTTCTTTTTTCCACTGCCATGGGAGTGGAGGAGTAACTGTAGTACTGGACCAGGCCTGTGGTTCCGCTGATGCAGAGCCTTCTCCTTGGCCATAGCTGTTGCATATGAAAATCAAGGACCTTTGCAAGCTGTAGTCAGGTCACATCTGTTTCAGTTAAAGATTCTTCTAGTCTCCAAGAGTCAAAAGCATAACAATTTCTGTCTTCACTGAAATACTTAATTCTTTACTTAACAGTGTGTCAGATCTGACTAAGCTTGTTTTCTTGTTTCTTTTATTCATTGTCATCTCCTTTTCTAGATCCTACTAAGCTCAAGATATAAAACAGTATCCTAAAATAACGATTTCCCCAAGGAAAATACGCATCACATTAAAAAAAGCTTCCTTTTGATTTTGAATGCAAAACATTTCATGAATATCTTCATCATGTTCTGCAAGAATTAGCTCTTCCCACTGACTCATCTACATTTGCTATTTCTTACAACAACAGATACATCACAGCTTGGCTTATTTATCTATGATATATCATGATATTAACCAGAGATTTTCACCTCTTTTAACTTGAAAGCTTTTGTAAGTTTTTACCACTTTTTTGACCAAACTTCTCTTTCTGTAGCCTGCTTTAGTTGATGTTGCAACAGCAGGAGTCTTACTGACCGATGTGACAGATATTCAGTCTTTTCCATTCCAGTTACTTTCACAGTGCACAAAGATGTGATGCAAGGAAAGCCACTTGCATGAGTGGACACACAGGGAATTGAGGATGTCTGGCAAGCAGCAGCTCTGGGCTTTCTATGTTTGTAGATGTCAAGTAGACAAGTAGCAATATCTCTATAATTCTACTTCAGGGCAAAACATTTGCCAAATAGTTGCAGAGGACTATATTCTTCTGTAATAACATGAAGAAGCAATGCAGAGAAGTGAAATGTTTCCAGCAATGGGGTTAATAATTTTAGGACAAGTCCAATAGCCCTTGTTGAAACTGCACATATGAGAGGACTGGCATTTGACAAAATTTTTAATCATAAGGGAACACTGAGAGAACTGAAAACTATTTTAAACTAATGGAAAGGGACATGGCACATTAAAAATTTAAAAGGATCTCTCTTCAAAAGAGATTCAGCAACACCATTCAATTTAAGTTTCCCATGAGCCTCAAAAAATGAAGTATTGAATAGACTTTTATTCATATTTCATGAAATATTAGAATTATTTATGCTCCTACATAATTTTGCTGAAAACTACAGCTAAATGAGCACCACCTGTAAAATTTACATATTCTGTATAAAGTCACACAGACAAAACAAGATTTCTTCAGGCTGTAAAATCTGCTTCAGTCCTCAGACCATCACTACAGGACAATATTACCTGAAGAGAAGCAGATTTTGCTCAGAAAGCAAATCTGAGACTTCTCTCAGTGCTTCATTCTTCTCAGTCACATGGCTGATGAGCAGATGCTTATAATGCAAAATTCCCTCCGTTCCAGGTTCTATAGCCTGTCATAACCCTAATACTTACAAACTGCTGAAGCAACTGTAATGAAGCCCATCCCACTTCTGTTCACTGCATTCATCAACACCTAACACCTATCAAAATTTAGAATGAATGCATGTAGCACCAAGTGTTCATAGAATATCTTTAATATCCTGCAAGACTCTATTTTGACTCTCCCATTTTTTTAAATGCCTACAATTTGTTCAGAAATACTATTGCTATATTTTAATAAAGTTTACAACTACACTTTAAAATTAATGAGATGCAATGTGAAAAAAAAACAAATCAGATCTTCACTCATTCCATCATAATTTATAATTAGTAGTATTAGAGAAGACAAGATAGAGTTCTAAATTACAGTCTACAATACAAATATTTCTATTAAAATCAGTAATTTACACAAATATTATACATACATAAATTAGTACAATATTTTTCTTCATTCTGAAGACTTCTTTGTCTCAGTTATTTTAGGACTATGCAAAGAAAAAGCAAAGCTACTTGTCATGCTATGGAAATAACTGTTGTCTCCATGCCAGAAACACAAAAAGAAAGATCTCTGAAAATGCAATATATATTTATATAAATGTATCTCCTTCCCAGGGATTTTTAAGTTGTGTTGCAAATAAAATTCAACAAAATATTTAAAAAATATTATTTAATATTATATTATTATTATATTTAAAATGATTTATTATGCTGCTATAAACATATTGATGCTGTCAGCCTTGGGTTACAGTCAGATAAATATTTGGGTGCATTCATCCTTGATTAGCCTGTTTTCATTTTAGATGAAATTCTAGAATATTTCTATATTTCTAAACAGATCTTCATCTTCATTTCAGTATTTCTATTGGAAGAAATAGTATAACAGAACCAGAAATAATGTAAGGAATTTGGTTAATTAAAAAAGAGTTTAATAATGCGAGTTTCACCATGTTGAATCTACCTAGAAGTTATTCCATTTTTAGTGAGTAGATATAGTTTATAATTATTCAGTTTTATTTCTTGATCAGTAAAGAGAAGGACTGTGGAGCCTCATGAGTAATGCAAGAAATCCTAGGTTTGATCCAGCTCCTAGTAAGAGCAGTTGAAGTGGGCTCTATTTTTCTCTTGATGTCTCCACTGCACTACAGGCAGATAATCATTTTTCCTTTCTGCTCTTACACCCTTTTTACATTCATTATGTATAATGAAGGTAGAAGTAAATAAATAAATAAATAATGTTATGCTCAGAATGGGGATGTATCATCAGGCACTGCCTGAGATTATTCATTTTAATAATTTTTAAACAGTTGATTAACTGCATGAATCAAATACTTGAAGAAAGTAAGTGCTCAGAATTCCCATTGAATTATGGAGTTTTAGATGTATCTTTGGACTAAACTGTCAACACATCACATCGTTGTACAAGATGACTGTCATCCACCAGTCACATGGGACAAGAACCTCCGCAAATAACTGAAAAAATCCAGAGTACCTGGATGTATGCTTTTCCTCCAACACTGAGACTGTACACACTGCATTCAGAATTATAACTCCACAGAGTACAGTAGGATTTGTCCCCCGGCATGCAGCAATGCTTACAATTAGAAAGCACTGAAAAGTCACAATGAAAAGTTAATGAGACACATTATTTCTCTATGTTCAGAATATTCCTTTTCTGGTTGGATACTACAGTGGATTTATGTTTGTAGGAATCACCTGAGAAAGGTATAGAAAGAAATGGAAATAAGTTACAGTTTTTGTTACTCAGAGGCAGAAAATCTGTCCAGAACAATTTGTTCTTAATGGCTGTTTTAGTTCAAAAGAGGCCCTGAAGTAAAGAATAAACAAACTGTCAGAGGAACAGAGAATAAGTCTCTTAAGATCAGGGTTAAGGTTCATCGGTACAATTGCTCTAAGGCAAAACATTACCACATCTTGGATTAATCCTGGCATGTAGATAAATATAAAGGTACAGCAGTTATGCACATGTAGTGCCTTTTCTGTGACCGCTGCACATGCAGGGCATCCGAAGACATAATACAAAATGTAATGCCTTGTTAAGGTGAATTATTAATTCTAAATATATTGAAACAGAGATTTAGAAATTCAGAAAAATAGATGATAATAATAAACAAAAGCTATATAAATATACTCTGTGATCCCAGACTTGCACAAACTGTATTACCCTTCCTTAAGCCAAACACAGACTCCAGCCAGAAATCCATCTCAAAAGAAAGCCAGTTTCCTGATCTACAATTGGCCTTCAGCTTTTTTCTCCCTCACAAAGCCTCAACATTTTATTTTTTGTTTTAAAAGATTATATCTTGACCAGTCCATGAAGAAAATCAGACGTGAACAGTGCAATTCCATGTTGGAGGATCATGCAGGATTTGGGGAACAATACAAAAGCCATCGCACACACTGTCTGGAGAAGTCCACCCATATTTGTCTAAGTGTCATATCATGTTCCTGAGCAAGCATTTACTTTAGCATCAGTTGTATCAAAGCCCTCTTCCCTTTTGTCTACTCATAATGTCCAAGAAGTCCAAAGTCCAGGATTTAGCCACATTTCCCCCTCTTACTGCTAGAAATACACTTCTGCACACACTTCTTGCCCTTCCTTGCCACAAGAATTCTCTCTTTCAGAGCTGGATCAGAATTAGCAGCATGCAGGTTGCAGTCCCAGCTCAAGTACTCTGATCCCCATCTCCACCTTCAGCTCTGCCACTGCCTCAGCTCCAGACAGTGCTGAGGACCATCGAAATTTGGGCACATGAGAGGCAGGGACAGGGCTCTTGCTGAGGGCACAAGGCTCGTCATCTGCTCACTATGAACACAGTTTTGGTTACCATAATACCTCACTCAATGCTAAAGTGATATTTCACTGTGCTGTTACAGCAGTAAACATTCCCAATTAGCTGAGGAATGTTCCTAACAGCATAGACTGCAGGGCTGCATATGCTGTATGTCCACACTGCTTATCCACCCTCATTTATTGACAGAGCTGAGCTATGATGGTGAAGGGGAACAAGCTATTGTTCTGCTAGCAAGCATCTGATCCCAGGGAAGTGTGCTGTAATCATTTCTCCTCTAATAAATACTCTATTAAAGGAAGAGCGGTAACAGTATGAGATTTCTGGACAGTGCAAACTCAGGAAAAGTATACTGGTCACTTACTAAGCCTCTCCATTTGCTGATACACTGTTCATTTCACAGGCTCCTTGGCAGAGAGTTGTGGAATATTCCCTATGGCCTCAAGTATTCGTTCTTTTTTCCATTGTGGTATTTTAGAAAAGGTTATATTGTCCAGGCTTTCTCTAACAGAAGCACAGTTAGAACCTTAGTTAGATTCTATGATTCTGTGAGCCAGCACTGCTAACAAGCTCCCCCTGGGCTAAATTTTAACACTGCTGTTAACACAACGGGCCTGCAGATACTGTTAGCAAGAGCTGCTGTTGGAATGTTCAGAGGGAGGAGGAAGGAGAAAACAGGCCTTGCACGAGTTTTGCACTGAAGTGGATGCAGAATGCGGTGGGGCACAGGCTGAAAATGCAGGGCAGAGTCCTTGCAGGATGGAGGCCTAGGAACAGCAGCTCATGCTCATGAGATCACTGTGCAGCCTGGGGCCAAGGGCTTGCATTTGCAGTTTGAGAGCCAGCTTCTCTTCCAGCTTCAGCATCAGCACCAGCATCCGGACACTTGGCTTTAAGCCCCTTCATCCAAGCATTATAATAATGTTAGATATTTTGAGCACATAAACATACAGATTGTTTTAATTCACTGCATATGAGTTTGTATATGAACACGCAGCTAGTGACCTTAAAGGGGTTTGGCCCTTATTTCGGTTAGTTAACATTTTAGCTTGTTTTTACAATATGTTACTACATGGGTTCCACACATGCCAATGAACAGATAGATCACTAAGCTTTATTAAACTTGTTAAATGTCACAATCATACAGAACCCAAAGCCATATTAAGCCTGTAAGACATATGGTCATTTAACACATAAAAATCTCACTAAACCTATAATCCCATAAAGGCTGTGACAAATTAACTGATGTCCATATAGTAAAATCTAATTACAAATTGACTAAAGTCGTTAAAACCACAACAACCTCCCTTAGAAATTCTCACCCTGCATACTCCAGTAACATCAGGCACATCTTACTCCTTGTACCCATCCCAGTGATTAAGGCACTTTGGTTTCTCATCCCCACTCTGTAAAAAAACCCGATTCCTTGCAATATCCAGGATCAAAATATCCCTGCCTAGAAGTGCAGCGTTTTGTGAAGCCCCAGTCTAACTGGTGATCCTGACCGTGTCAGTATGCAAATGGAACTATTTAGAAGTGCCCAATTTTCAGCAAATAGGCACCTGATCTCCTCAAAGCATAGTGTTACATGAATTTTGTCAATGAATTATATTGTAATTCATAACTATACGTTGAGCTAGGCCACAGTTTACACAAACAAAGGACAAACACAATGAAGCTCTCTTGGAACTGGCTCCCACTAGGTTCTCTAAAAATAAAGCATCTACAGATGTGCCATCTGTAGGATACTTAACAGTTCAGGCCCAATCTCTGGAAATTTCCATCATTTCTCCATGAATTTTGAGCAGATACAACATTCATCACCTTACAGAGTGATACAAATAGAAAATTTAGTGATTCAAACAGAAAATATAGAAAATTGAACTACCAACACAAATGTAATTTTAATGTATACATCAATGTATAAATTAAGATTTGCAATATACATAAGCCTGCCTGTGCTAGCTACCTGTAGGTAGCTACCAGGTTAGCATCCACAGTGAACGTGTGCACAGAGCCAGTGGTGATGGTGGCCATCACCTGTCCAGGGACCATCAGACATGTTCATGGTGACAACCAGGCCCAGGACCAAGCCAGGAAACCATCTGGGGGTAAGGATTAGCAAAGATATTGGCAGAAACAGCTCAAAGACAAGGGCTTGAGTTTACATGCACCTCCTGAGCCAAAAGGGAGAAGGTCCCAAGGACGCTCCTTGCAGCCCTTTTTCCCACTGCTCTTTTCACAGCAGTCTTGTTCAAGGCTACAAAGCTGCACTGTGCCAGAGCTGGCCTTGAACACAAGCAACCAAGCCCATCCCAGGAGAGAAGGGGCTTATAAGCCCCCTGGTGCACACAGGATCTTGACAGGAGAAAACTCCCTATTTGCGTTATGCTCTAATTCCTGGATATCCCACTGCTGCGTACAACATGGCCTCAACCCATCCTGAAGTCCCAATCCCTACACAAAAATGCACACTGACTGCGACATTCACCACATCCATTGAGCTTATATTTTCACTTCCCTGTTCTGTACCTGCTTTATCACAAGAAAACTACTTTCTGAATGCCAGGGATTTCATCAAACGCCTGCTCCACAGCACAAGCAACAATCCACTTATAAAATGCAGATTTGATCAGACAAACCTCTGGAAAACACAGAATAGGAAATGCCTTAGTTGAATGTGACAATGGACTGAAATCGCTTCCTCAAAGGGCACAGCAAGCTCTCTCTCCCAGTGTACCACAATCCAAGTGTCAGTACAGCTCCAGTTGCTGAGGCACTAGGATCTCTGGGGGATGCCTCCAGCAATCCTCAGGAGAAATAGCTACAGAGTACTGTGAGTGTGGGAACATACCAGTGGTGTGCCTCTATCCCTAAAGAAGGAATTTCTGAACCTAAGACTTACAGTCTTGTACTTGCTGGCTCACAAAACACATCCTAAGTCTTCATGCTTGGGAGAGCAATAAAGCAAACAGAGACAGCACTATGACACCTGTCTGCACATTAAGCAGAGAAATACACTTCCTGTACCAGGTTTTAGATGCATGCACCACACTACTTCAAAGACAGATGGCCAAATTTCTCCCTCTCAGATGATGCTCCAGAAATATATATAAACTGTAAATAGCCTTATAATTCTAAGGAGAAAAAATCCCCATAGAGCTGTATACAACAAGCATTTCCTCCTTTCACATTCTCTCACATAGGTGACTAATTTACTCCTTCACAAACTACTCCTAATGCTACAGTAATTATGTTTCTGGTATCAAAGAGGTTGCTACAAATTGCTCCTACAGTTCTGCACCACAGTGGGTTCTGTGCCCTGTCTTACTACCTGCATCTATGTCACCTTGAACACCATTTTGAAAATCTCTCCTTAAAGTTTGTTATCATGTAGAAAAACTGGTTTTCCTTTTTTCAATCTCATATTATCTGAATTCTCTCTCTTGTTATAAATATCACAAAGTATTCAAATGTCACCTCGTCATACGCTGAATTTCTGAATAGGAACATCATGTTTTGCATGTCAAACAAGCAAAAAGTCAAGGATCAAGTCAATGAACCACGAATTTCTATTACCTTGAAACAAACGGAAAAACCTTTCACCAGTTCTGAGCTGACATCTACTGGTAGAATGTCGCAACAGTAAATCAGGAAATGCACATCAAGCCATTTCAGGAATGATCTACAAGCGGTACCTGGTGAAATGCTCTGGGGTTGTAAAGGATAAGAGATCCAAAAAGTATGTATTTTATGCAGTTTTGCTCCGAGGGTAGTTAGAGCAGGCCAAGCATATGGCTGAGGCTGTAACTCCTCTGTTTCGTATTTCAGGCATAACTTAGAATATTATTTATGCAGAAGACTGATGAAATTCTTTTTAAACAGATTTGTTTTGGGTTTGCTTAGATCACAAGGGGTATAAACACATAATAGCCTGCAATTGTGTTAGAACAGTTTAAAAAGATCTTAGGTCTCAGCTGAGGCACAGTAATTAATAACATGCACATCCTCCCAGCCAGCTGCAATGTAGAGTCAGCCCAGTTAGCATAAAGACACAAGTGAAGTGGGTTTAAAAATTCAGATTATGCTGAAATAAACCATTACTAAATCAGAAAAATATTGTTCTCTCTGGGACTTGTACCAGTGCAAGAACACTCCTTCAGCAAAATCTACTCAGTTCAGTATGCAGATGAAGCTGTGCAGATGAAGCTGCAGGTGGATCTTTTCAAACCTCAATTTCTCCACAGTGTAATGAAGAGACTGAAAGAGTGGGGAACATCCAACTCTTCTGAAACACATGAAAGTGGTACGCAGATTCTTGGGAATGAATCATATGATGTAAGCAGTGCCATATGTAATATTTTAAATAACAAATTAGATCACTAATTTATGACCAAACACTCAGAATGTTATAAAGTGCTGTTGCTTTAGGCAAATATTAGCAAACATTGTAGAAAAGAAATAGGTCCCTTTCTGACATATTCAAAGGAAAAGAGATGAAATTCGGAGTCGATATGTGTTTTGTTTCTCCTGTTCTTTGCACCCCAGTTGGTTCCAGTAGCCACAAACCATACATAAATTTAGTACTAATATCAAGCATCAATATCCTGGGAAATGCAAGACTATTCTGAACAACCCAGTCCTTTTCCCTTGACAATCCATTTAAACCACTGGTTCTGAAAAGGATGCTGGAAAGTTTTACACATTTAGAAGAGCTTCCTTTTCAATGCCAGTAGAATTTCTAGAGTTTGCATTATTTTTCCATTCTCTCAGTATACCTAAAGGCCATGGGATAGGGGAAAGAATTGCTGGGTACTTGAGCTCTTCAGAATTATGCTATAAAGTCCTATTCAGGGAAGAGACATCAGTCTCTTGCTACCTGAGGGTTTCTTTTCTTGCTCAGTTTACAGAGGAACTAATGTTTTCACAGGATATCCTTCCTTTCAAGCACATATACAGTGTCAGTATAGATTTCCATCACTGCTGCATGAAGAGAAGTAAGCTGACCATTGGAAGTGAAGGTCTGACCAGACAGAAGTGATTGTGAGGAGGAACAGTAAGTAGGGAAGGGAGTAAGGGCAAAGGAAGAACTTGGAAGATAAGGGGTAAACAGACGTTCCTTACCAGCCCAACAAGCAATAAGGACAGGCAAAAAGCAAGGCAGCTGGTTGGACACAATCATTTTGGGTAAGATGAAGCATCAAAAAAATCTCAAGGCAAAAAAATCAGCAACCTGCAGATGAGCAGAGTCCAGGAGAGCAGCAGCAGAAGCACAAGGAATATCTTACTGGTTGTCTGTCAGAAATAATCAACTCAGATGTAATAAAACAGTTTGGAAATTAATTTTCAGAGTCAGATATGGTTACCAGCTCTATCATCTCATAATATGCCATACGGTTCAAATCAAGATCATTCTGCAGTAGTGCCTTGGTTGGACACTGGCTGAAGGCTGAGTTAATGAAGTGTGAGTTATCTGTAGCAAGTGATACCTCTCTTAATGGTGAGGAAACTATAAATGGCAACAAGGCTGTTTTCTAGAATGGATGAATTCTTTCTAACAGGTTTTCTGTACCTTTTATAGCCTTGTGTGTATAACTTTCCCAGTGTCATGGTTTTGACTGGGATAGAGTTAATTTCTTTTGTAAAGGCTCGTACGATGCCATGTTTTGGATTCTGATGAGAATAGTGGTGATAACACACCAGTGTTTTTAGTTGTTGTAGATCAGTGCTTACACTAAGCCAAGGACTTTTCAGCTTCTCACGCTACCCTGCCAGTGAGGAGCTGGGGATGAACAAGCTGCTGGGAGGAGACAGAACCAGGACAGCTGCCCCAGACTGGCCAAAGGGATACCATATGATGTCGTGTTCAGCAATAAAAGCTGAGGAGAAAGAAGGAGGAGGGGGACATTTGGAGCGATGGCGTTTGTCTTCCTGAGACACCGTTACATATGATGAGCCTGCTTCCTGGAAGTATCTGAACACCTGCCAGCTGATGGGAAGTAGCAAATGAATTCCTTGTTTTCCTTTGCTTGTATGTGCAGCTTTTGTTTTGCTTTGTAAACTGTCTTAATCTCAATCCATGAGTTCTAACACTTTTACCTTTCTAATTCTCTCCCCCCCATCCCAGCTGGGGAGAGTGAGCAAGCAGTTGTACAATATCTAGCTTCTTGACAGGGTTAAATCACAATACATGGGTACTCCAGCATAGCATATCGTACTGTAGCTTTATAAATAACTGGAAAAATGATTCAACAAATTAAATGAACAGCACAGGGGAATGATCTTGGGTGCATCCTCACCTTGAATGTTGTGTGCAGTTTTGGACTCTGTAATATAAAGTGGGCACTAAGGTACTCGAATATATCCAGAGAAGGGTAACAAAGCTGATAAAAGGGTTGGAGGGCACGTCCTGTGAGGAGAGGCTGAGGACATTTGGGTTGTCTAATTAAGAGAAGAGTTTTGAGAACTGACCTCATTGCTCTCCGCAGCTTCCTGAGCAGGGGAAATGGAGCAGGAAGGGTCAGGCTCTGCTCTCTGGGAACCAATGATAGAATGTGAAGGAACAGCATAACGCTGCACCACGGAAGGTTCAGCCTGGACATTAGGAAAATAGGGGTGGCCAAACATAGGTACAAGCTTCCTGGAGAGGTGGTTGTTGTTGCAAGCCTGTCAGTCTTCAAAAGGCATTTGGAAAATGTCCTCAATAACACGTTTTATGTTTTGGTTAGCCCTGAAGTGCTCAGGCAGTTGGATTTTATGTTCTTCCACCTGAAATATTATCCTGTCCTGTCCTGTCCTGTCCTGTCCTGTCCTGTCCTACCCTACCCTACCTTACCCTAAATTCTATTCTATTCCTATCCTATCCTATTCTATCACTAAGGCAACTCTTTTGAGGTAGTGGAATTATTCCAAATTTGACCTATAAGTTAAAGAACTAGTCATCACCTTCAATTTCTCCGTCTTGCTGCGAACTAGAGTTGACTTTCATAATTACATTTTGTGTGTCGGGAGCTTCAGTCCTTTTTGCTGTTTCCCAGTGTTTCTGAAGTATTTGATATTTGAGTGGTTATGTGTGCTGTTGCAGTATTCACAGTGTGAAGTGGTACTTTAAATACTCACTGGGAGAACAAAATGAACATGCTGTAAATGATGACTTTAGGGAAATACCATTCAATTATAATAAAGTATTAATTCACAAGGTTTCGATTTTGTTTGCATTTGGCATGTTGCAAGGCTGATTAAACAGTCTCAAAGCAACTGCCAGAAACACAAAGTCTATATCAATGTGCAAAGGGGAAGACAGGAAGGAAGTAACAGAAATTTGATTCATAAATGATCTTGTTTTACACATCCCCACAGTTCTCTCACCTGAATGGATGGTGCTATGACTGTTTTGGAAATAGCATGTGCTGGGTGAGGACAAAAGCATAATGGTGACCTCTTCTTTCTACCCATTTGTTGGCCTGTTCTCCTCTCTCCGTTTGGGAAAACTGCTGAACACACTGTGACTCAGAGGTCACAGTCAGCCAGATTCGGAGCTTGTAGTAAGCTCTGAGACTGCAGAACCAGGAAGGAATACTACAATATTTTCCAAGATTTTTTGGTTGTTTTGCTTTCCTAAATATCATATTTAAATTAAACAAAAATATACTAATGCATTATTTTCTCAGCTTATTTTAACATCAGATACGTGCCAGACAGAATTTTAAAGAAATCCCTAAGTGATTACTAACCAAACCAACATAGTTTTCAAATACAGCATTGCCCCACTCAAAGGCATAGCCTATCCAATCCAGCTGACTGAAATTTTTCACAGACCAAAGACAGATTCAAAGGAGGTTAAGCAACAGCAAACTAGAAACTAAAGAGAAAAATTCAAGTAAAACAACAAACAAGTACACTCAAGACACAGTAGCTTCTCTTTTCTTTTGCCACTATTAGAATTTTTACCAGTACCTTTCCCATCTCACTGTTTGCTATAGCAACATTTATTTAATGTATTTGCTTTTTAAATTCAGTAAGGGATCAGAATAGTATAGGGAGGTGCAAATACTACAGAGTGCTTAAGCTGATATGCTATTCCTCCATCCCTGTTATACTATAACTTCGCATGATTCAGAATAACTGATAAAATGCATTATCTTTAAGCTTTAGTCTGCAAACCACAACTAGTCTAAGTAGAATCATCCATATTTTTACATTCCCTCCACCTTATTGTACTGATTAACTAGTAAGTGAGTACGCATGGTATAACAAAAACAACTGGTGTCTTAGCTCTTAACAGCTGTTCCTGCTTTATAGAGACAATTTCTCAATTACAATTTATCACAGACTAGGTTTTAGGTTGGGTTGTAGGTATGCAGCTGTGCTGATGAGTAAACTGGAGGACTGAGTAGTAGATTATAAAGACTTTTCTGTCCTTTCTTCTAAATCTCTGTTCTTCCTTCTCCCCTTTGTTGGTAAGGCACTCAGTTCTGTCTTTTCCTAAAACTGAGGTAAAGATGATGTCTAGTATGCTTTAAGGGCAATAGTTCAGTTTAGAATTACCTGAGGTCTGTAAGATTGGCTGGTTATGATAGAAACTGAAGTCAGTGACTTTTGTGTCTCTAGCACTAATGAAATGGTGCTCTATGGATGGGTGTAAGGGAATTGTTCTTTTAAAAGAAGATCCTTTGCTGCTTGAAGTAAAGTGGCTGTGCTTAGTTCTAGGTGGCTGTAGTATGTTAACATAAGAGGGTTTCTTCAATATTTGTTTATAGAGATTTTTGTTGAGATAATTGACTATTAGCTAACCAAAAAGCTGTTAAAAAATAATAAAAAATAATAATAAAAAATTCCTTGAGGAATGTTATTATTCAATAAGTGGGATGCTAATGCTTATCTGAGCTGCTGTTTCTGACTAGGATAATCATGTTCTACTTCAGTAGATATAGTACTGAATTAAAGCAAGGGAAAACAGCCTGATTTCTTTCCTCTCTAGTAAGTTAGCTAATGCTCTCTCTCAGAGAACTATCAGAGATGACAAATATTCTGTTATTTAGAAATTAAAAAAAAATAACAAACTCAGAAGTGGCTTGACGCTTACTTTACTTCCACTGTGGCTATTGGAAGATATGGTATCTTGCTAAAAGCATTCATTTCCATAGGGATATAATACATGAAAGCTATATCTTTCTTTTTTTACTCTTAAACTGTTATGTTTTGGCAAAAATCCCTCAAGATAGTCTCAACGGGGGACACCCAAGCCTTCTGTGAGATTGATGACTTCAAGGCCAGCCTCAGCACCTCAAGAATGCACAGGGTTGTGAAAGGGAGGTTTGAAATGCATCAAACTACCTGGCTACAGTCTCATCGCACTCTTCTTTTAGAATACAAGTTTGAGTTTTAACCAGAGTGCTATGTGACCAAGGTGAAGAGGAGTGAATACAGAGAGAGAGATGGCTCAAGTATAAAGCCTTGTCTCATCTTTAGACAATGCAGTCTTGATTATTCTGTTGGGATATAAGTTAGTTTCTATACTGTAAATAAAGGTTTAGAAAGCTGTGCCCAAGGCGCTGTATGTATTATGCATGCAAAGCCTTGATGCTTAGGTTTCCTTTTACTTTGATAGCAATACTGTTAACTGAAAGATATCTGCATTCTGTAAATGATGAGACTGAACACATGGGGGAGAAATGAGAACATGTCTTCAGCTTCAAGAGCTGTTAAAGGCTTGCCTTTAAATGTAGAAATAAGAACAAATATGCAAGTATGCAATATGTAAAGTTACATGGAGTGTTAAAATTGTAAGGAAGAACATAACTCCATCCTAGGAGTGTGCTGATTACAGTAGCTATCTAGCTACTTAAGATTTTTTCTAAAACTTTCATGAAATACTTTATGCAATGATCAAATCAGACTCTCTGCTTTTGCTTCTTTAGCAGAAAGAGGTACAGCTAGAGAGCAGAGTGATACGTGATATATTGAATGCATAAGAAGCAACTGTTATCTGGATAAAACAAGAATCTAATCTTAAAATAAGAAAAGTGGTCTTAATGGAGAGAAAGAAATAAGACTCTTAGCTTAGTATCTGGAACACAGTGATGGGTTATGAAGGAACACAGGAAGAGGAAACCATGTTATCATGTCTAGGTCTTGCTTAGCCTGTTGCTGGTGCTATGCACTCCAAAACACAGTCTCTCTCTGTCCTTCTGTGCATCTCCACATTCTATCCCAACATGAAAGCAGTTACCATAGCTGCTGATTGTCATTGTTTTTTCTTTTTTTTCTTTTTTTTTTTAACAACATAAAATGCAGGATGGGGAAGTTAACCTTTCATAATTCTACTGTATACAATAAAGCCAGTGAACGCTGGCAGAAAATAAAGTTGCTTTTCAGGCTTGCATATATGTTTTGGCCTAAAAGTACCTTTTGTAATAGCATACGTTTTAATGGTGGTGACAGGACTTTTCTGAGGTGAGTTTGACAGAGATGCATGAGGAAGGTAATACATATGTGTTACTTTGTGCTAGATGACACTTGTGTGCGCAGTAAAACTGTTCATTAGGTCAACTTCTTCTGTAAGACTCAATCTGTTGAGGTGGGGAGGTAGAGAATGTCTTCCTAGACTTTGATGGATGAACCTCTGAGGAAGCTTATTTCCATGGAAATCTTGCAGAACTGAGGAATCCTCTTTAATCCTTCTCAAATGTAATTGTTAATAACTTAAAGAACTGGATGTGGTAATTCAACACATCAACTGGGTGTCGTAAAACAAGCATGTCTTTGTTAATTCCTAAGTGTATGCGTGTATCAATGACACTTCATAAACAGAATATGAATACACCAACAGCAGTAGATAGAGGTATCTTTACTGAATAGTAATTTTCCTCCCTTCAGGTTAGACGTGTAATGAAGACTTTGGAACAAGTGGACGTATGTTCTTGCTGAAGATGTCTCTTCCAAGCCAGCATCGTTCTATTATTACTAACCCTCCTCCACCAGAATATATAAACAACAAAAATAGTGGTTGTCAAACAAACCAACTTCAGTACTTACAGAGAGTGGTCATGAAAGCCATGTGGCGACACAACTTTTCCTGGCCATTTCATCAGCCTGTAGATGCAGCAGCACTGAATCTTCCTGTAAGAACTGTTTCAGAAATAGAATATTATCACGTGAAGGATTGCAGTATTTGTGAATTATTATTAGAAGACTACTTTAGCATCAGAACTGTTTTAATCACCCCAGCTTTTTCAGTCAAATGAAAACACCAATAATTGACACAGTGTTTCAGGTATTTCAAATTACCTGACAGGTACTGCTTTTGGCAAATGAGTAGAAGGGCGTTAACACCATGGTATGGTTCTTTTGATTCTTTATTTCCCAACTTCAGTGTTTTTAGTTCTCTCAGTCCCAAGATTAACTGTACATAATGTTCTGTGCAACATAATGCAGTTTTTTCTCTTGCAACTTAGTTTTTATAATTGTATCAGAATTGTCATGTCCCAATATTCAATAGATTTGTTGTGGTTCTTTGCAAAATACAGGATTACTACAGTATTATAAAGAAACCTATGGACTTGAGCACAATTAAAAAGCGTCTGGAACATAATTACTACACAAAAGCTGCAGAATGCATTGATGACTTTAAAACTATGTTCTTGAACTGCTACATATATAACAAGGTAAGTGAAAGAAGCTCCTCTTATTAGTAATCAATTATTATAAATGCCAACATGTCTAAAAACAAGCAGATGCTTATAACCACCTGTAGAACTTATCAATGTCTTCAAGATTTCTTGAAACTAGTTCCATTTGAAACTGGGGAGGGCTCTGCTGCTAGATTATGACTGAAGAGAGAGGCGAGGCTCAACTTGCTGTTAATAACTGAATGTGTAGTTGTCATAGCATGTGGGTTCTGGCAAAACTTCAAGGTATATTTTGCAAAGCTTACAGTTCAGTGTATCAGCTAGACAAGTTCAAGGCCAGTGATTCTGAGGAATGCTCTCCTCCATTAAGCTTAAGACAAACTAATCTAAGCCAATATGTGAGTAACTCCCTGAACATGGATGTTTGTTGGCTGTGCTTTATTATCTCTGAGCTTTCTTCAGATCGTAAAGCAATTGAAGCTCTGCTCCCTTTTTCTTTTGCTATGGGAAGCACATGGGTTATACAAGAAAATAGGATAGGACAGGGCTGGGGAAAGAGGCTGTTATTCCAATAGGGAAGCAACTTGTATCATATAGGTAACAGGGATGAGTACTGACTCTCTGGTACAGGTGACTAGTTAGTTACTATCTGTTCAATACAGACTATGGTTACTTGAAAAAGTAACACATTGTTACTGCAGCTTCTCCTGCACTCTGAATGTTATCAACTATATTTTGCAGCCAGGTGATGACATTGTTTTTATGGCCCAAGAACTAGAAAAAACATTCACACAGAAAATAGCACAAATGCCGCCAGAAGAAATACTGATTCCCAACAAAGGAAAAAGAAAAGGAAAGCTGTCAGAAGGTAATGGCTATGTGCTGAATTGTTAACATTAAATAAAAGCTGGGAAAAGAAAGTCCTCTGCAACTTGTCACAACTCAGCCCAAAAGAGGTCAGGATGCACTCCATCTTTCCCAGAACATACTGGACCAACACTACTACAAGGCTTTGGTGGATTCAGCGCAGCTGTAATACTGTTTAGGTACTTTCTACTAGTGAAAAGTATTTAAGATAAGGGGAAAAAACTCACCAGAATATTGTAACTGACAACACCATCAGTAGTGTAACAGCATAGCTTTCTACGTGAAACACTGTGTTCTTGTCCACAAGAAAGATGATCCAGTCAAGACATCTCAAACTAACGAGGAAAGTATGTTGTAGGTACCTCAAATTACACTGGGAAGACCAATTAAAATGGTCCAGAAGATTAGCTGCAACTAATTACTCATCTTTGACCTCCTGTGCTGTCTTAATTGCTCTTGTAACCTGCTTCGTTACCTTGAAAAATGTTTCACTTCAACAAAATGCTTCTTTCAACATCTAATCTTTCAACATTGCCAGACCAATATTTTTATCAATAGAAACAGGACTGTTTAATGTCTTGAATCATACATGCATCTCAGTGGATGAATTTGGAGACCTTCAAGGTAGTCTCCCAAGTGAGTCTGGAACTGATGCTAGTTGCTGGTCAGCTCTAATGAAAAGACATTGTTCCTTAATAGGAAGAATGTGTTTGTTGAATAGGTACCAGCAGTTCCCAGAAAGTTTGAGAAATGCATTAGAAACCTAGCAAGTTCTTAAAAATACTACAGTCACGGATGCATTCATAATGCAGTCTTACTCACATTGAAGCTATTTAAGACCACTTAAAGCATTTCAGAACTCATGTGAGATGCACGTTTGTATATGTAAAGGTTCTAAGGACTACATTTTCATGTATATGTAGAGTGATTTTGTATTTTCTCAGTAAGAACTTCTCTTTTCTTACAATATAGGGGGCTTAGCATGTTGCCTATTAAATCACCATTGAGTTTAATACAGAGTTTTCGTGATGCTAAGTATCCATAACTTGGCACAGTACTCTAGCTGAGGTACTGAGGAGCTGAGCAGAGGATAACCGCATTGCTATATATATCAAACCTTTTATTTGCATTCGTTACTTGCATAGTTTGTGTGGAAGATGTACTATTTAAAACTGCCCAACATGATCAACTGTACTGTAACTTGAAACTTTTTAAAAATAACCAGAAACTCAGCAGCCCAACAGTGGGACTTCATCTAAACAGAGCACAAGGCAGAAAAAAGCTGAAGGTGGTGAGCAGCCTACAGTGACAACTCAAGAACTACAGAAGGTTACACTACCTCCTTTGTCTGCAGCTCACCTGACTGCTTTAATGCCAGCTGCTGTCCCTATCACAAAAGTAAGTTACCTCAAATAACTTTCAGAATGAAAGGTATTGAAATCACTACCCCAGGCTTGAACAGCAAAGCCATCGGAGCCATGCTTATCGCAGTATCCCTTCAAAACTTCTATTGTGTCAGGATAGTAAGAGATGTAATGGATCTTTTAGGTCTCTGCTAAAAAACTGGGCTACTACTATTTCTAGAAAGTATGGGGAAATTGAGATGACTGTTTGGTAGATTTTTATTTTTATTAATATGAACTAAAGACTGTTTTTCCTCAAAGTAAACTAAGAAGCTCATTCTTGCAAAAGTACAGAAAACACAAAGTTTCACCTTGATGTGGGAATTCTTTCTTTGTGATCTAAAGGTATTGAAATAGTTTTTTCTAAGTTTTCGAGTAAAACTTTTCACATTTTCAATTTAAGCTAAGTGCTTGAGTTTCATCTAATACGCTATTTTTGGAACACTAACCAGCTGGGAAAGGTGTCAGTAGTTCACAAAAGCACTTGTTAACTGTGATATGAATTGTATATGGGTATCTGACACTTCTGATCAGATGAACAGGCTTGTACTACCTTAGCTTTCTTTATCCTTTTCCAGCAAGGTATGTGTACTATGTTCTCACTACAGTGCACATTTACACTTCACTAGAGAGTATGAACATGAATGGCAAAGTATGTGCATCTCCTCTGGACCAAATACCACTCTATTTTTTTTTTTTATTTTTTTTTAAACCTTTAGACATAAATCCTTCCACCAGTTCAACATAAACTGCAGTAACTTTTTTTATTTTTTTTTCATGGTAGTCACATGAGTGTTTTATAACCTACCAGTTTCTCTGAGTCTTCTCAATTGGCTACAAGCTACTCACAACCTACTTTCCATTCTTTCCTTTAATCCTGAGTGAGCTTGATGTTGGCTTGTAATATCATGTAGGTTCTCAGTCTAAACTCGTGGAAATACCATGTTCTTTTGGTTTTGGTATTTGTAGAATTTTTGGACCTTTTTGTGTAGATTCAAATCTGACCTCTCACTGTCCTGTATGTACGTATCTTTCAACTTAGATTTCATTTTTCTAGACAAAGAAAGGTGTGAAAAGGAAGGCTGACACTACAACTCCTACTGCTTCCATATTCACAAGCAGTGAATCTTCTGCAACATTTGATAAAAGAAAAACTATTAAAACATGCAAAGGTGAAAACGAATGTATGATACCAAAGAAGCTTCTGAAGAAGGGCTTGCCAGATTCTCAGAAATCACCTAGAGTTTTTAAAAAGATTCAGTTATCAAAACAACTAAAATATTGTAATGAAATACTTAAAGAAATGTTTTCAAAGAAACATTCAGCATATGCATGGCCTTTCTTAAAATCTGCGGATGTTGCATCATTCTCACTTGGTGAGAAACAAGAGATCACCAAATGTCCTACAGATCTTGGAACTATTAAAGTAAGTATGTTTTACAGGGGATTGGACAACTTCTTTGCTTAAATAACTTGTGTAATGATGCTGGATTTTAATACGATTAGCTGAAGAAGTGTCAAGAAAGCTGCTTTTGAAATAAATAGTTTGAGAGAACTATATATAGCTGCTCTGCCCACTAAGGAACTATTCACTTCAGTTCTTCAGAGCATCATGATAACTATGTACATACTGGCTAATCCACCTTGAACAAGATAATAGCAGTAGCGCTGAGAATTACCCTTTTAAGTAGGCTGCTAATAAAGTATATTGTCTCTTCTAGTCTGTCTGATGCTGTGGCTAGTGCTATATAAAACAAAATGCAGTTCTATACTGTCTACTTCTGCTTCTGTCCAAATCTCTTCAGTCTTGCTATAGTGCCCTGAATCCACAAGCAATGGATATTTGAGACACTTTTTACCTTTTCTGTGACAATGAACCCTCCTGTAGGTGGACACTAGTGGCCAGTAGTCTACAAATACTAGGTAGATCTGTCTGGGGCTGAGTTAGTTAATTTAAATCAAAGGCATGGAGGTACTTTTAAAGTTAACACCTAAACTTGCATTCACTTTCATTCCCTCTAGGAAAAAATGGATAATTCTGAATATAGAGATATACAAGAATTTGCCACAGATGTTAGATTAATGTTCATGAATTGCTACAAATGTAATTCTCCAGACCATGAAGTGGTTGCTATGGCAAAAAAACTTCAGGTGAGTTATTATTTAAGTCAGATTTGAAACAGAAAGACTTGAGGATTTCTTTGTACCTCTAGGCCCAAATGTACCATCTGCTGTGATCAACATCTACAGTGTGTAGTTCTAGAAAACTAGCAGCAGCTTCACAGTGCTTTTTGAGAAATCTGAAGTGTTCTTTTGCTGTTCCTAAACAAAATTATTTAGGATGTTTTTGAGACTCACTTCGCCAAAATTCCTGATGAACCAGCTACAAGTGGTCTTCTGCCACAGCGCACAAGAGAGATTACAAAAGCTTATTCCAGTGACAGCAGCAGTGATGACTCTTCAGAAGACAAGTCATCTAAAGACTTTGAAAAAGAAAAAACAGAGTACCTTGCAAAGCTTCAGGAGCAAGTAAGCATTAGTAGTCAATGTTGTGACTGTAATCTCTCCGATAGTGCCCTTGCAATTGTCTATTCTAAGGCTTAGCACCAAGAATCTGTGTTCACAGGTCTCTATAGTAACCTGGATTTTGAAAAGTAAAACTTGATTCTGTTTGGAAGTGCTTCCAAATGTTATTAACAATCTGCAATTGAACAGTGTCACAGCAAATGTGAACCGTTTTTAGTGAAATACGGGTCTAGTGCTCTTGCCTCACTTTTCTTTTTTTTCTTTCAAGATAAAATGTCTTTTGAACAAAAATAAGACCGTTGCCATGATACCATGGATGACAGCATCCAGGTACTTCACACACAGCTTAGAGTCATATGCTTCTAAATGGCATTTGCTTCATTTCATATGGTTAAAAAGCTCTCTTATGCTTAGTTTGTCAAGGTGTGTTAGCTCCTTTATGTAGTCATGAATATACTTCTGAGTCACATAAAAGCAAGTCATAAATTCTATCAGAAAATAAAACAAAGGTATTTCAAGTAATGACAACAGTAAGAATACCATAGCTGTCTTGCTTTCTAACAGTGCGATGGTTCTAATTTTTGCCTGAACATAGCACTTTAAGCTGCTGCTGTATCTATAATCCAGGAAGGGAGAAGTAAGCCTTGGTTCTTGTAGTCAAATAAGGAAGAACTTAGTGTTCAGTTTTTGCCAGAGTAGAACATGTAATATGTGTTCATGAATATTGGCTTGAAGATAACAAATTCTACAAGACAGCCTTCACAACAGTTAAGTATTTCAGTGTGGTTGAAAACTGAATTCTCAGTCTAATTCCTCTTTCTAATCTGTAAGAGGTTTAAATAAGCATGAATCTTTCTGTAAAGCTATATCAACATGTGACACAAAATGGCTAGCTGGAAACGGGTTGAAGATGCCCAAGCTCAGTCCAGTCAGCTCAGTGCAGTAATCACATCAAGTATTTATGTGCTTCCTAAATGCCTGAAATTAAAGAGAAGCTGCTGGATACTACTACTGAGGATTTTTTGTTTTGCTATTTAGTTGTTAAAGTATGTTGGAAGATTCATGCTCTTAGACATGCCTACATAAAAATAAGTAGTCTCATTTTCTGAAAGTCTTGTATATGACTTCTTTTTCCAAGAGACTGAGATGCTTGAAAAACAAGTCTTGTTTGGACAGCAAACATTAATATCCATTCTAATGCCAGAGATCTGATTTTATATATAGAACCAGCTCACAATTCTTGCTACGTTACTTAAGAATCTCAGCTTTTTCTTTTGCTTATGATAGCTTAAAGCTGTTCACCAGCAGTTGCGAGCTTTGACCAGAGCATCCTTACCTAGACTGAAAAAGAAAAAAGATAAGGCTAAAAGAGAAAAGGGCAAGAACAAGGAAAAAGATAAAGTAAGACTGATTCAAAAGAAGAAAGATCTGAAACACAAGAAGTCTAAGAAAAAGCAGTCTTCAAACATGTAAGTGTGGAGGACTTGTGTGGGTGTAAAATTATTTTAAACCACAGTTACTGCAGTAAACTTCTTTTTGCAGTCAATCAAAGAAAACCATGCAGCAGATCTTGTTGGCATGTAAGTCAGAAGATGATGATGGTGCCAAGCCTATGAATTATGATGAAAAAAGGCAGTTGAGTTTGAACATAAATAAGCTCCCTGGAGATAAGCTTGGGAAAGTAGTCCATATAATACAGTCAAGAGAACCGTCACTGAGGAATTCTAGCCCTGATGAAATAGAAATAGACTTTGAAACTTTAAAGGCTTCGACACTCAGAGAATTAGAGAAATACGTGGCAAACTGTTTGAGGAAGAAACCAAGAAAGCAACGTGGTATGTAGAATCATGTTTCAAAAAATCAAACAGATATTACCTGATGAGTTTGCTGCAGTGTTAACTTCTATCTCACACACAGCTAAAAAAACAATGAAGTCAAAAGAGCAACTTCTTTCTGAGAGGAAACAAGAACTAGAGAAGAGACTCCTGGATGTCAATGGCCAGCTAAATCCAAAGAAAGAGAACTTCAAATGTAATGTGACCTTCATTTATTTGCAACAAAAATCCTGAAGTGACAATTGAGCCTGTGTAGTATTATGTAAATTATGTAAATGGAGACCTTCTCCTCAGAATATTCAAAGTCTTAGACTTCCCTTTGCTAGCTTTTAAGATTGCATTTGCTGCTGTGACACCACAGGAATAGTCAGTTACTTGTTTTGTATAAAACACCTTTCTTATTTCTCCTACCTAATCATTTAATACAAGTAAAAATAATATTTTCTACTTCTGCAATTAAAGACACGATACAAAATTCACTAGCCCCATAGCTGTCAGGCTATAGCTGATAACCAATGGTAAATTGAGAAATCTAGTGGAATGGCTTAAAAATATCCTAGAAATAAAAGCTACAAGAAGCAGCTAAGTTATTAACATAATGAAGATGGAGGAGGCAGGCTAGAATATCTCTTAAATTGGCATTTGGCTTCTTTACAAGGGAGAGTTGAAGATAGCATTTAGCACATATGTATGTCCAAGGAAATAGGTATATATGTTGCTTCTTGTTTTTTAAGATTCAACTGGAGGAACAATTTGGAGGAAAAAAGCTTTTTGTCTGGAAAATATTGTAAACTAAGCTAAATCAACTCGGCAGATGCAAAATAGTCAGATGGTGGGGAGGTGGCAAAAGATAATTCTAGACTGCATTTAGTTTGAGAAAAAGGAGATGTGACTGTAGTAAAGGCCTCAGTATGTGAGTCTGGCAGCACTACTAAGCACAGACAGACTTGCAAGCAGGAAAATTTCTGGTGGAAACTGTGCTTGAACAATAGCACAGATTTTAACCTGGTTCAGGCTTATAAGTTGTGTGTTTACAGTTCTTAATTGGATATTTCATTTAAGCTAGCCTACTGCTGGTAAATTTCCCTCTTCTATAAAGGTCTCAAAACTGTTGCTAAGATGACAGGGTAATGGTAGAAGCCTAGCAGCCATATGGGAAAACTGCCTTTATAAAGAATCCTAGACTTGTATATGGAGGCCTACTGTAGAATGTTTTGAACTCTTCCTTTTTATTCTGCAGTTGAAAGTAATGCTGAGTCCAGTAATGCTGGACCAAGCAGACTGAGTGAAAGCAGCAACAGCAGCAGCACCTCAGACTCTGGCAGCAGCACTAGCAGTGCTTCCAGCTCCTCAGACAGCAGTGACTCTGAATCAGGTCAGAAAGCTTACTTTTGTTTCTGCCTGGGCAGAATATCTGCCTTCCTAATTTGCACCTATTTCTCCAAATGCTTACCAAGAACTTAAATCATTTGTATAGGCTTCTTCTATGTTGAAGACTCAATTCTAGTGTTACTAAATGAATGTCTCAAAACTGAGTGAAAAACAAATAATGAAACAACAGTGAAGAACTGTAGAAACTAAAATCTGCTATTAAGTAGCCCGCGTATCTAACAGAGACCTGGCTCTCAGGATATAGCTTACTTCTGTAGGTTTTTGCTTTGCCTCTTTATTTATTTATTTTTTTAACTGCTTTTTGAAATTTGAATTTATTTTCATTCTTCTGGGACAGAAGAATACCCGTGCTTCATACGGATGTGTACCACTGAAACAAGAGTCTAAGGTTAGATTAATCCCCACATTTGGCCCTTGAATGCAGAGAAGCAAATAATAGAGTCACTGAGGGTAGGAAAGATCTTGATCCTGCAAGGATTTCTGTGTGTTAAATCTGGGACGAGTTCTTTACAGCATTAAATTGAAGTGTTCAAGATAAGGCCATTTCATTCCATGTAAGGTCTGGCTCTTTGGGTGCACACACATCTTATGATTTGTATGTATATAATGCTATGTATTCAGATGACTGATTTATTTTTTTCCCCCTTCTTCTCTTTCTGCCCACCTCACTGTAATTGCAGTTACAGAAACACGCTCAGAATACAATGCAATGAGGCAAAACTGCTTAACTTCTTTGGAACAACGTAAGGTAAACTGACAGTTGTGGATAAAACTTTGATCTCAGCAGTTAATTGATACACGTGGCAATACTGGAAAGTGCACAAGCAGGGAACAATAAACATAGCTTGAATACTGTTTGCTCTGTCAACTTAGTGATATAAAAACTATTTGTTAAAAGTATCTTCTGCTTCTTTACAGAAGATGAGTGTAAAAACTGCTGAGTTTTTTATCCAGTATGAACACTGTGGAAGTTCTTTGTTGGATGAAGACGCGGGAGGCAAAGAATGCCTCCCTCATCTGCCACCAACTGAAAATCCTTTCCACTTTAGTCTTAAGTACAAACTTGACCATTGTGCAAAGCTCACTTCATTTCTTTCTCTATGCAAATACCCTCACTTTTACATGCTTCAATTAATCAAATGATTACCCCAATCATTTTCTGGATACTTGCTATAGTCAGGGTATTGTTTATAGCAACAGCAAAGCCTCATCTAAAAACATATAATGCCTTTAAGATCCGTATAGATACTGAGTGTTAATTCCAGTCTGGTTTATCTCTGCCTTTCACAATTTCACTTAAAACTACCCCAGATAGAGACATCAGATTTTCAAGATCAGCAAAGCCTTCTCCTTACTACAGACTTGCTTCACTTGAAGTGCTTAGCTTGACATAGCAATTGGTTTTGCAAACTTAAGAAGATGCAGAAGGAGCAGATGAATAAGAGTCAAGGACTTCAGGGGAGGAATTACGTAACAGCTTTTCTTTCTTTATTTCTTTTTTTCCCTCTCCAGAAAGCTTAGTCTCTGCAACAACAACAAAAAAAAAAAAAAAACTGTAATGAATAGCAATTCATTTTCTGTAATGAAACAAAACCTTGAGAAAAGAGTATGCAGAAACAGAGTTTCTGCTTGGTCAGTCACAGTGTTTTTCTTTGAGTATCAAAAAGCATAACAGTTGACAACAAAACGGCAAGTGATGGTCAGTTTCTGTATCTACCAGATCAAGGCAGGGCATTTTACTCCACCAGGCTTTGTTATTTAAACTCTCAGGAACACCACACTACAAGAAGTACTACTGCATCTGATAAATGCTGTAAATGGAGAGAGAATCAGTCATTAAAAAGATGATTATTATTATTATTATTGAGTGTATTAATTAGTGCCTTCCCTTTGCAGAGAACATCACTGTGCTTACAAAGGATGTCCTACAATGCTGTTCTGCAAGCACAGCCCTCATCTATCACTAGTAGCTCACAAAATCACGGAGCAACTGAACCACAGCTATTGTCTCCCATTGTGCTACAGAAGCTTAAACCTTCACAGAGTAAATCTCTTAAGTCAGCAGAACAAAATGCCAAGTCTCCTTCAGGTAACAACTTCATGGCAAGAATCACGGCTTTGAGTGAACCTTGAAGAAAGAAGGGTGGTAGAAATGGTGTTCACAGTAAGCTTATCTTGAAATTTTGGAGGTTATTGGGTGGGTAATAGCAAAGTTTCTTGCAGTATGGATTATTAGGAGCATGATATAAGTAGAAGTATGTCAGACAGGATAGAGTTTTGGATTACTCTGGCACTTAGATTGGGATAGAACACTATTAAAACAGTGAGGTTCATGCCTCCCTCAAAGAAGAGAACCAGCAAATGAAGGCAAGATGGGAAATGATGCCTTAATGAACCTGAGGTTACAGGAAGTAATGAATGCTTCAAGGCAGGAGTCAAATGCTTAGACTCGCCATCATTGTTCAACTTAACATATGAATTACTTAGTTGTTTAGTAAAAGACACCTTGAGCTGGCAGCTGATGATCTGGGGCTTTAAATAAATAAATAAATAAAAACCCTAATAAAATAACTGTCTCAGTGTAGCTGGGATGTATGTCTTTATAGCTGGCAAATCCAGAGCCCTGTACAGTGTGACCTGAGATGCAGAACTGCATCTGGGAAACCATTCACCTCTTCTTTCTCAGGTATCCTTGCAGGTGTAAGTGCTTTGCATGATGCTTCAGTCAAGCAAATGCCTCAGAGTACTCCAAGGACAGATCAGTGTACGCAGGCTGTTCCAGAGGTGAATACATCAATACGTGCTTTAAAAATAGCTACTTTTAAAGAAATAAATATTCATTTCATTGATGTAACACTCCAGTCTTAAGTTTGATGCAAAGAAAGCTGCTTTAGATCAATAATAAAATGTTTACCTAAAAGCCCACTAAATATGGGATTCTTATCCTCTAATAGCAGCATTAATTCACTGGTCACAATGCCAAATTCTTCCTCTTTGTATTGACTGAAGTGTATCAACTTTATAATGTACTATAAGTACTCACTTATTCTGTTTTGGTGCTGAAGTTTAAATTCAGGTCGCCCTTGTAGTCATGTACGTCAAAAGCTCACCCTATAAACATACAGTAATGCATAAGAGATGAACAATTCATGCTGTATGTTCTTAGCTGTTTTTTCCTTTCTGTTAAGTACTTAAACATATTCATTTTCTTGGAGAGTACACTGTTAAGAAGGGCCTCTGCATGCACTGGACTCAGCAAAAGGAAGCTACTGATATCACTGCAGCAGCATGATCTCTTCTGTGTCTGGATAATTGAACTGTTTCTCAACATGGCTTTGAATGCAGCTGCATGGTTTTAGCCAGGTTTCAATAGCTTTATTTCTGCAATGAGAGGAAACTAACCTTTTTCTTGGTGCTGGGAGCACAGAAACATGTTGTGGCCTTTCTTGCAATTTACCCTTTCCCTTTCGTATCTAACACCTGAAGATGACAGCAGGTAGTATGCATTATAAGACTCAGGTTTATACACTAATTTCCAGTGTTCAATGGCAATTACATGATATTGCACAGAGAAAAGTTACTATTGAAGTAATGGAGGTGTTTTCTATCTGTAAACTGGAGTGTGGGGCAACTGGCTTCACAAAAGGTCCACCTTCTATTACATTATACTATGTTAAGGGTTAAAGAGTTTGTACCAATTTCTTATTCTAACCAGTCCATCACTTAGAATGTCTAAGCAGTTCCTAGTTTAAAAAATAATTGTGTTAAGATTCTGGTTTGTCTACCATTATATGAATAAAATCTAGTTCTTCTCTACTTTTTATGGAGGCTAGAGGAGCATCAACTTACTGCTCTAAGCTTCAAAATTTTAATACTGTTATCACATAACAAGAAGTAATATGTTAACCATTTCAGAGGATGTTTTGAAGTCTAATTTCTCTATTTGTCTTCTAGGTATCCAATACAACTTCTCCTGCTGACAGTGCTGATGGGACTAAAGTTGAAGAAACATTAATTAATCTAGATGAAGCTCGAAGCAAGGCCAGTGAGAGAACTGCTGATTCAGTATCTTTAAGTCAAGAGCAGAGTATGTACTATCATAAAAAAAACTAACTGATGTAAAGGCTACGAAGTTAAATGTATATGAACATGGCTTGAAGGAATAAAATGTTGAACACCTGTGCATGAATTGATCAACAGAATACTTTTTTTATTTGCTGTGTTTTTGTTGTTGTAACTTTTTTCCTTTCTTGTTCTGTGTTAAGATACAGAAAGTAAAATGGCTTAATACTGGAGGACAAAGTATTCTAGGAAACTTGGAGTGTTAATTAAGCCTTCAGTCTGCACAGAGTTCTGTTGCCCCTCAAGCTGTTTTCTGTTGAACCTCCACGCTCATTCCCTCAGAGCACTTCATGCTGTTTGAGTAACTATCTCCAGTTTTTGTGATGAGGATCTGATAGCAAAGTGATGTCAAATAACTGCAAATTTTTTCCATGACTAGAAGTAGGCAGTGCCTGTGGAATCTGCATTCCATAGAGAAATACTTCAGGCTTCATACCTATTGCACACCGAAACCTGAGTGCTACCAGACACAATTACTTGTTTTTTGTTCCTTCTTCATTATTCCTTGCATATGCTGGAACAGGAATGGGAACAAGCATCTGAAAAGCCTGATTAAAGTAAAAAGTGTCATCTTAACACAGATCAGTTCTTTAACTCTGGTCAAATGACAGTTTTTCTATTATATTTAAAAACCATAGGAAAGAATTTAAAGGTATGTCATAGATGAATCAAATCTTCACACACAACATTCTTTTGTACTTCTGGAATTCAAACTCCTGTCCTCTGTACCACATAACTATCACAATCCTGGTGTTATCTTTATATGTTAAAGGGTTGGAAAAACAAGCAGGAATGAATGAAACTTACTTAATGCTCACAGAGTTAGCAGGGGGATGCAAGCACAGCCAAAGCCACTGTCTACTGCTTAGTTTTTATTTCTCTAACTTCTGACTCTGATCTGTCATTTAATTTGTCCACAAACATTTTCTAGACTGGCTAAATAAATTACCTCAATTTGAGGTAACACAAGCCATGAAGTCAACGTGTCTGGAAAACCCTTTATTTAATTCTTTCTCCAGGTCATTGTAATACAGCTGATGCTACGAAGATACAAGAGACAAAATCCCAGAGTTCTCCCGAAAGGGTAGGTGGGGTCTTGGGAATTCATGTTTTCTGGAATTAAAATTGCAGAAGTGAATATAAGGGACTGCATTAAAATAGCTGTAAGTGTTACTGGTTCCTGAACTGTTTTGCTAGGGAATTTCTACATTAATGAGACAACTTATTGAAGTCTGCTCAGAGTGTAGTATTTGCTCTAATATTCTGGAAAAGTAAAGAATGTTTTGTTTTAGGTTGTTTACAATAATTTCCCTGAAAACAGCATTGTGCTAATGTAGGAATTAAGTAGAAAATGGATAACTGAGGGGAAAAAAAATGACTTCAGTAGTTGCATTGTTGCATCTTCCGTGTTTTCCTCTTTTTTTTTCCTTTTCCTTTTTAAAATAATTGTAGGCCACAGAAATTAAGAACATAGACTCCTGGGTAAGCTTGTGTAAAACGATGATGCTTCCAGCCCCAATAAAGTCATCTGCTGAGAGCTTCAAGCATTTCAGGAAAGTAGCCTTACAGAAGACAGCTGGGCAAGCGCAGGAAAAAGGGAGGTTTGTAACCACATATGTCTAAACACTGATTTATTTTTGCTTATGTGTTCAACCTGTGCACGTGGTCTATCATCTGGATAGTTGAATAATTCTGTGGGCTGAATTTAAGAAAAAAATTAGCTTTGGATTGCTTAGGTAATGCAGTAGGTGTCTCACATCCTGAAAAATAATATGAAAGTGATGAAGAATTAATGCTTAATAAACTAATAATATTATTATTTAAAATAGTTTTATAAATACAGTTAGAGCAGGCACTATTACTGTTGAAGACACTGGCACTATTACTGTTGAAGACACTGGCTTGCAACAGTAATTGCAGCGAAGCTCTGGTATGATGTTCTGTAATTGTGCTGAGAATATTTTAGAAGAAAATGAATTCACTAAAACAGTTCTGCAGTTTAATAACGATTAGCTAGAACCTTTATGGCTGTGTGTTGATGTATTACATGCCTAGTCAAAGAGGTGAGAAAATCAGCATCTTTTGAATTAACAAAGGCTGTAAGCACATGTTGTCTGCTGTCTGGAAGTTTGATGCTGAGTTGCATGGCTATTCCAGAGAAGTGGTTCAGATTAAGCAACTGCCATGTGAGAGATGCCTGCCAGCAGTATTTGGGGGAGGGAATGTTGTACCAGAGCACAACTATGCATCCTAAATACATTAAGTGTTCTTTCCCTCACAAATCAGTATTATTTCAGCAAGCTTCTTGGATGCTCCTTTTTCTCCTTTGCCCTTTTTATTTATTTATTTATTTTTGTAGCACTCAATTATTCTGGTCATGACCAGAATTCACACCTGCACTCAATATATTATTTTTCTACATCTATCGTCAGAAAAATCCCTATCTTACTGATTTTCAAAGGGGCAAATAGGATAATCTAGTCTTCAAGAAGTTGGTGTTAATGTAGCCAAAGTAGTGCCAGCATGAACTAATTCAGATAGTAAAATTCTCTGGTGGTGTACAGAAGCATTCAATAGGTTACTTTTGTAGTACTCACGATCAGCTATTTGCAGCTACTCCTCAAGTGAGCGTCTACATGTATCCAAGCCTGAGGTCAGTGGGATAAGTAGCTGCCTATGAACTACTGTCTTGTGGCCATATCTTAAATAGCTGTGTGGCACCTTTATCAAATGCTTTCTGTAGTATTTCCCTGCTCAATACTTCTGATTTTCTTTTCTTGTCTGTTTGGCCCCATGTTGGAGTCAGTGCCTAAAAAGTGCCTGCTACTGCCTGGTGCTGGCTGTCTTAAATTGCTCACTTGTTTGGAGTGTGTTATTTCAAAAATCAGAGAATAAGCAACACTTCCTTTTCTGAAAATATCGTGAGCAGTCATGGTACCTTTCAGCTACTGGTTTCCATGAAAAGGAAACCGGGGTGTAACTCATGCACACAAACTACATAGCAGTCTGCTTTGGGTGACAGGCATTATGACCTCCTAAGCAGCTGTAAGACCTTGAGGCCCTGAATTTCCTCCCCAGCAGCATCCTTGGTCTCTACTGAAAACATTTCCAGTTTTACGAACTTTGTTTCACATTCAAAATGGTCAATCTGGAATCCTGCAAAATGTGCAAATAATGCTGGATCTTGATTAAAGTTATTCCTCTCCCACATGAACCCTGTTTAAGTATTGAAGCTTCAGCAGAACTTAGTACAGATAATGGTGTAGCCTATACCCAACAGCTGTAAAAGCAACTGTCTCATTTGGCAGTGCTTTCCTTCCCCACTGGCATGTAGTATAAACAACATCAATTTCACTTATTGCTGGAGCTACTCAATCTTTCTTTTCATCAATAATCTGACAGTCCATCTTTGCACTCTTGTATACCTTCTATAAATACTTGTAAGTTTTCAATGATTCATATTTACTGGCTTATGAGATGTTTTGTCTGGTTAACCTCTGCACCATTTTTATGGTGAGAGACATCCACTGATTGATATCAGATATACTTGTCTAAAATCAGTGCAATTGAGCTCAACCACTTTAAAAGGAAGAAACGGAATCAAAAAATCAAAACTAACAGAAAGCTAATCATGTGTGAATGTGACTTTAGTGAACGCTTTGTGTAGCATGCATACAAATCCTGTGTGCATACATATTAGAACACAAGAAACCTTACTACCACATAAAAATTGTGTGCACCATACTTCTTGCTAAATTATTATGAATTAACTTGTAAAATGGAACCACATTTTATGTGCTGAGTACTCATTTATTTGCATAATGCAGTTGCACAGCCTTGCTTATACACACATATATATATAATACACATATATATAATATATAATATATATATTATATTTTATTATATATAATATGTCTATAATGTATAATATGTATATAATACATATATATATAAAGCATATATTTATTCCTTTTCCATTCTCTAAAGGGCCCAAAAGGGGAAAGAACTGGATGCCACAGCAATGAAAGACTGTAAGACCCAAAATGAAGAGGATATGAGCAAACAACTGCCAGAAGCTCAGCAACACACTCCTGTTCAGGACCGTAACTTGGCTAGAAAAATGGAACAAGAACGCAGAAGGAGAGAAGCAGTAAGTTGCTGACTCTTTTTGGTTGATTTTGTTTCAATTCTAGTGCACAATTGAAAAAAGAAAATTCAGGTCCTTCAAGACAAGGACCTGAACAGTTGAAAACAACAGAACTCTGCAATCTGAAGTTAGACCAGAAAATAAAATAGGATGATTAAATAAATCTTTAAGTGACAAAAAGAACAAAAAGAAGTTACAATAACTCATATAATGTTACAATAACAAAATCTAATTTTAAAGGGGAATCTCTGCCTGCTTAATAAACTCAAACGTCAAGTCTATGCAAGTTGCCTTTCCTCTTCAACGTGCTAACGTACAGCATGGCAACAAAAGTGCTAGTCATACTGTACTACTCTGAAATATCAACACTGAGCCTTTTAAAAACTAACTTACTGGTCTTACTGGTATAGACAATGAGTGCTCTTAAACTGCTACTATTTTTTAGATTGAATGTTTTTTTTAACCAGCCCAATGTACAGCATTTTGCAGTTTGATAAAGACCATAATAGATTCAGATAAAGTCTCCTGAAGTTTTCATCCTGCTCAGCACTTTTTAAAAAGGACATGAACAATAAGCATGTGTAAATCTGTAAAAACAGATGAAGCATACAGTTCTTTGGGAAGAAGCTTTGTAGGTTTTCATTATATCTTTATATTTGTCCTGCATAGTATTCATTACTGCCTGACTACTCTGAGAAATACACTGATTTGCTTTCTTGCAGATGGCTTGTACAATTGATATGAATTTGCAGAGTGATATTATGGCAACTTTTGAAGAAAACCTTGAATGAAAATAGTAGTTAACCTAGAATTTAACTTGGGTACTACTGCTGACTGTACAACTTTAAAAATACAATAGTTATGACCTTAAACACTAAAATCACTTTAAAGAGCATGCAAGCTCCTGTAAATTGCTTGATAGTGCAAGCTTGCTCACTGACACCTGAAGCACATGAAAATAGTTTTGTTTCTTGTTTATAGCATATATGTAATCTAGTCTGTTATGCAGTGAGATGCTGTTGTTCTTCCGTTTACAGTTTATATTTTGTGTGTGCATATGCATGAGAAAATATCTACTGCTTGATTTTCCTAATTCTTTAATCCATTATTTCAGAAGCACTTCAGAATCTGTTACACCGTCCACAGAATTCTCCTGGTTTAGTAGTCAGTGCACTAAATGTGCAACTTTAGAAACTACTTGAAATCGAAGTCTTACCAATTACATGGTTATTATTAACACAGCCATTTGTTATATTGGCACAGAATTGGGATGTGACAGAAGATCTCATAACAACAATGATTTCTACAGAGTGTGTAACATTACTTGACTAGGAAAGAGATTCTGGGTGAAAGACGGGTTGTAACACACAGTGCTACTGGTAGGATGTCATGTTTCCATTCTGCATCAAAAGTGACTTAGTCCTACCTTCATTTCTAGTTTGTGTCATTAATAACCCTCCACTCTGCAATAAAGCATTATAGTTCACAATCAGGACTCTCTCTACCTTGCCATTGCCTGGACGTGCTTTCTGACTGAGTTAATGCAAGCTGAATATCTCTTGCTTGGGAAATATATGAGATGAAAAGGATGAGGAAAAATTATTTTCATTTCATCAATTGGGATGAATGCTATGGGTGCATTATGGATGGTATATAAGAGTTGGTGTTCTTGCCCATTCAAAATTTCAGCTTCTGTAGCAACTTTTCTGCTCACAGTTTCACCTGGAATAGATACGAAATCGGCTTTCTCATTAATTGTGATACACAAGTAAAAGAAAAAAAAAAATCAAAATCACACTGGTATTTTGCACCATATTGTCATAATGACTTTAGGTGACAGTGTCAGTGGTGCTAATGCTAATCTGATAGAGCTTTTATTTGCACTCTGTAAGTTACTTAGAGGATAATCAGTTCCTCCTACAGACAGATGCCTGAGTTCAGAAGAAAGGGAGATGGCCTCCAAATGTGTGCAGTAAGCCTGTAATTTTTCCCTTATTCTTGAGCTGTCACCCTTTCAAGACAATACAAGTTTCAAACAAAAACTGGCTGAATACACTAAGTATTGCTAGTTATCTGACTATGCAAATGTGTGAAGTTACACTATGTTGCCTTAAACCTTTGTGAAAATAGCTGCACTAATGCATGGTTTCTATACTAGCATCTGCACAAGTTCATCACATCTAAAAGCTTGTATGTCCTCTGTCACTAACCAACAGAATGTGTTAATTTGTTTACTCTCAGCTGGAAGCAATCAGTGACGTGCAAAGTCGTCCTCTTTTGACTCTCAGAAATGGGCTGAGTTGAACTGACAAAAGATGAGCAGGCAGATGGCACATAGCGGAGGGCAAAGCAAGCTGACAAAGCTTGTAAAACAATCTGCCCTGAGGTTGGTTTGGCTTGGAATCCATTACAACATTCTAAAGCAGAAGATGAGAAAATCAAAAATACAAAGATGCTAGAGAAAGATTTGTAATTTTAAGGCCTTTTGACTTCAGCCATGTTTCCCATTAGCTGGCATGAGATCTACAGAAAATTCTGAACTCTCTTCGGAAAATAGCGGAAAATGCGTGGAAAGTATTTGTTGAGCAAGCTGGTTTGCTTCGTCTATGTAGACAGCATGGCCCTTCAGCACAAAGAAAGCATTCCTCAGTGAAAAAGAAACTCTGCTGCTTTCTTGGCAGAAGGCAGCTGATGGAGGTGCTGAGAGACATTGGGCCAGGTTGGGCTGAAGGCAGCCCCAACATCTTTGTACAAAAGCTCCTCAGAACTGCAAGGTTCCCAGTACTCCCATTTTCCAGCTCTGACATGGGATCCATATCTAACTGCTGAATATCACATACCTAAACTCCATCGGCTACTGCAAAAGTTGTGTATCAGTGAGAAATGTGACATAAAACCACATAGGTACTTAGATGTATAAACTAGAAATAGATTTATTATTATGGAAAAAAAAACAACCAAAAACTTTAGCTCTGAGGTTTGTATGTCTTGTTTTGTTTGGCCAAATGCATGCTTGTGATAATGCATGTCACTGTTTCATCTTTAATCCTTCCTCTATTCTATGCTTTGGGGAAAATCCTGCTGTGGCCAGTCTGACACTGAGCGGCTGAGAAGACTTCTTCCCTGCAGAAAAAAGGCTATTAGCACAACGGCTGATGCATAAAAATTAGTTACGAGCTATTGCTAGGGTTGGCAGTATGAGTAATCAGAGTATGAACAGAAGGTTCAGGCTTGGTAGGCATGATTCGTGTAATCCTGCTGGAGTCTGCAGAGGTTGGTGTCTTAACTGAATCATAGCAGCTTCTGGTGTTATTGCTGCTCTTCTTGCCTAAGACAAGGAAGGAAGCCTTATGTAGCTTAGCACTCTTTTCTCGAGCAGCTTGATAAAGCCTGGACTTCAAATCTGCAGGGCTCACATTAGGACAACAGATATGGATACTGAACAGCGGGATTCAAAGATAGTTCTGATTTCATAAATAAATAACGCTGTTGTCAGCTGCTGTGGGTTACTGATATTTCAGCTGATATTCAGCTGTTATGAAGGCAGACAAGTTTCTTTACAGCTAATTGAAGATATCACCTCTATTAGTAGAAAAAAAGAAGAGATTGCTTTTCTATTTTTAAGCTTTAAAAATGCAAGAAAATTGGCAACATTCCTTTCTGCTGCTTCAGTTCTTCATTCCAGCACCTGACTACTGAGAGAGTGGTCAGGTGTTGGAACAGGTTGTCCAGAGGTTGTGTCTGCCCTGTCTCTGGAGGTGACAGGGGCCACACTGGATGGGGCCCTGGGCTATCTCATCTAGTACTTGATTTAGCAGCTGGCAGCCCTGCCTGTGGCAGGAAGATTACAACCTGGTGATCCTTGAGGTCCCTTCTAACCTAAGCCATTCTGTGAATCTATAATTCAATTCAAAAAAAAAAAAAAAAACTTGAACATGTTGAAATGAGCATTAATCCTGCCTCTGCCTTCCAGAGGGGACTACATTTCAGCAGTGGGGTCTATATTTTTAAGTGTAAATTCAAAACAAGCAGGAGAAAGCATTTGGTATATAACAGACAGTCTGCAAGCTGTGTTCCATGCACAGTATAATATACACTGACTGTATGGATGCAAGTATGCAAGTCCAGTGTGGTTGGTTGTTTCTCAGTAACTCATTAAACTACCTGTGCCAATTAACAGACACATCATCACTTCCCGACAACTTTTGCTTGCACTGCTCGAGGGAACAAAAACACCTCTTGGAAACTAAACTGGAGCAAACACAAATTCTGGTAATTGGTCCAATGCACATGACATCAGGACAAGTCGCCAGACGCCAGGCAGGCAGTGGCATGCAGGTCTGCGTTAGCGGGCTGGGATCCTACCCTGTGGCTTCTCCAAGCTTTGGGCCTACTGTATCCCACTGAGGAACAGGTGCAGAACAGGGAGGGAAGGTGGAGGGCCTTGCAGGGAGGGAGTCGGGCTTGTTCAGCTCCCTGTGTCAGCTTGCAAGGGCTGAGAACTCGGTACCAAACTCAGTGCTGGAAAACAGCCACTAAAGATGGTCCAGTTGCCTCCACTAGACAATTTCTTGATTTTGAATTTCCACTTTCTAAATCGTAAATATTTGTGCTGAAGCTCAAAATCGGTATGTTTTTCAGAAACACTCATACTAGCATGCAATTAAGGTTGTAACATATTTACACAATCAACTTTCAGTGGACAATAGTTAAGCAGCAGAGACAGAACGTACACGGTTTTTAAACATAACTGAGCTGTAACCACACAGCCGCACACCTCTGTTTCATCTCACGCCGGTAAGTTAAGCGTGTCCAAACACGCGATCAGAGCGAGCAAAGCCACCGCACGCAAGGACCTTGCAAAGGCATTAAAGGTGAGGCTGTCCCGCGACTCCCACACGCACTTCTCCCAAGGACCTTTCCGGCGAGTTTCGGTGCGTGCGGCAGCCCCGACCGAGGACGCGGCTGGGAGCAGCCCCTTTGCTCCGGGCCCGCTTTTTGCCTCGTTCCCCGCGGGCCATCGGTCGCGGATCCACCGGCCGGGTAGGGACGCGCTGCCCGGTGCCCGGCGGTGCCGGGCGGAAGGCGCCGCGCCGCGCAGTGCCCGGCGGCGGGGCGAGGGCCTCGGGGACCGCGGGGCGGGCGCGCCGCCGCCGCCGCCGTGAGCGGTGCCTCCGCTCGGGCGGCTCCTGGCGGCGGCGGCGCTGCGAGCCCCTCTCGGCCGGCGGGGACGGCGGCGGGGCCCGATGGCGAGACCGGGCGCGGCGTGCCAGCCGCCCGCCCGCCGGGTGATGGTGGCCGCGCGGGCGCTGCTTTTCTGGGCGCTGGTGTACAGCTACTGCGGGGTGTGCGCCTGCATCGCCGGACTGCGGCTGCTATGGAGCATCGGCCGGCGGCCGGGCGAGACCTTCCGCTGGCTGATGAGGGAGAACCCCCCCGCCTGCCTCAACGACCCCTCCCTGGGCACCCACTGCTACGTCCGGATCAAGGTGAAGGCTGGGGTCGCGGGGAGCGGGCCTCGCCGCGCGCACCCGTGCTCGCGTCTCGGCTGCGTGCCTGCACGCGGGCACCCGTGCATGCTCCCCTCCGCCGGCTCCCCCGCGGGCTCGCCCCGCCGCACGCACGCACCCGGCGCCGCTGCCCCGGGGCCGCCGCGGGAGGAGCCCGGGCCGGGCAGCGCTGCCCGTGGGGTGCGGCCCCGCGGCCTCGCGGCGGAGCTGCCGGGGGAGCGCGGAGCGAAGCGCTCAGCCCCGTCCCTGAGACTGCGCGGTTAGAGCCCGCAGGGTTGGTAAGAGACCGCTCTGGGTCTCTTCCTGCGATTTGCTCCTCCGGCACCTGCCCGGAGTGAAGTTGTTTTAGCCTGGTTTCTTCCACAACTGTAGGTGAGCACTACAGTGTTCATAGCGTTATTTTTAATGGAACGAGTACTGAGAGTGTAGTGCTAAGGGACCTGCGCACCTTTTTTTTTCCCAGGCAGTGCTAACATAAATCGTTCAGCCTCCCAGTCCCTCACAATTTGCCTTCTTCCCTTTTTCCAACATCACCAGAAGGCACGCACACGCTGCTGCACTCACACGCTGCATTTGTGTGTCCATAGCGCCAAGCAGTAATGCCGGGGTTGCTGAGAAGCGAGGGGATGGCGGTAGTAACGGAGCCTTTGGGGCAAAGCAGGCTGCTTGCCGGGATGACGATCTGCCACTCGGTACAGGCAGCGTGAAACTGTCTGGCCGCTGGGTAACAGCAGACTCATGTGTTACCCCCCAGACACACTTATCCTAAAGATCTGTGCAGGTTTCAGCAAAAGAAAGATAAAAGTGTGTTGCAGAGAAGATGGCAACATCCTATGCTGTGCTGTTGCAGTAACAGAAAAGAGGAGACTTAAAGGAGCAGCTGAACAGGTGGAGGATGGGTTTAGGCTGGGGCATGTGATGTTTAAATTGCTGCTGTACAAGTGGTGATTGAATTTGCATGAGTAAAAGCAATGTCCTTAAAAGCAATACATTGATGAGGGTAAATCCCTAAAGGACACTAAGAAGCTGGATGGAGAAGGACTAGATGACTGCCCACAGAATTCAGAGGAGAATCTCTGGAATAAAACTGAGAAACTTCTGTTGTGTTAAAGAGATCAAAGGCAGGGACGGCATGGAGAATGGCGGAGATGATGTAACGGCCCTAAAATTTACTGGGAAGGGATCAGTAAGTACTTAGAAACACTTATTTCAACTTCATTGGCATCCTAGAGGAGAAATATCAGTGTAATTTTTGGTAGAATTGAGCAAAAAATCCTTACTGTATCCATAGTGAGTACAAAAATAAGAAAATAGATGTGCCCTTTTCAGAGCCCTCTCAAACACCACGGCATACATTAATGGCTTCCTAGCTGGTTAGTGACTATGCTGTACAAAAGTATTTCAGACAGTTTGAAGCACCTTGGGCAAGAAAAGCTTTCTGCGCAGCTCTGACCCTCAGGTCTCAATTGACAGCAGAGGCAGGAGTTTTATCTTCCCTTTTTAAAAAGCAGAGACAGTTCAAGCTCTGACATTTGTTCAGGAGCAGTATGGCCTTTCATCCTGCAGTTTCCTCCAAATGACTCCTAAATATGTTGTATTTTATGAGCTAAGTCCTTCCCACCTTCTGAATTCACATCTGTGTAAGAATTCAGTAAACCTGGTAGGTCACCATTTCAGTTTTAAATTCTACCAGATTTGACCTTGAATTAGTGTGAGCTTGCACACATCCATTCATTTCAATGGCATTTCAGTATTCAGCCTCTGGACAGCTATCACCAACTTGTCTGCTGGTGATAAGATTCATTTGTTTAAAAGATGCATTGGAAATAGTGACTATAGACAGGGAAGAAAGAAGAGGATTACATGAAGACTATCTCATCAGGAGCAAATCTGAAGCCCTGAACAGTAAAAAAGCAAGCAGAAAGAAATTCCTTCAAAGCTACTTACTTTTGATTGCTTTGTTTTTTCTAAGAATCCATGCAGTACTTTATTGTGCAAGATTGTAACTTGGTGGTTTAAAATAGGTAAATAGTTAAACCAAGCAAAAGATGACAAGTGCATTAACAGTACATTACCTCTGAAAGTCTATCCATCAAGCATATGCTACGTGTGTGAGAAAGCAAGGCCATGGCTTTTATAGTGATCTTCATCCACCTCCTCACCCCCGTGCCAGGGGGTGGTCTCTCAGAACCCTGAGTGTGCTGTGCTCACAGCTGGACTGCCTCGCACTCTCATAGCTGGGCTCTTGTCAAAGCTGGCCATCTGGGAAAGGGCTGTGGCTGCTGGGGTGTGGGATGCTCAGCATTGTCAGGGCACAGCAGTACCTGACCTCAGCATTACAGAAGACTTCAGCTTTGAGAACTGACAATTTGATAATGTTTTGTAGCTTAGAATGTTGTCTAAAACTGTACTTATTCTTGAATACCCATAGAGCGGTTATAATACAGAAGTAAGAACACCAAACTTCTTTTTCTCTCCTTTTAGGATTCAGGATTAAGATTCCACTATGTGGCTGCTGGAGAAAGGGGTAAACCACTCATGCTGCTACTTCATGGCTTTCCAGAATTCTGGTAAAAACTCCCTACAATTTTTTTATTTTTTTATTTTTTGTATAAATGGGGCTGCTTAAGATAACTGAGAGAGACTATCAAAGCTTAAGTAACCTCAGACAGAACTGTTTTATATCTCTATGCATATTAACAGTATTAAGATCTAGTCAAGAACAAACCATTGACACTTCCAATTGCAGCAGCCATAAAGCATTCCTATAGGCTGACTCAACCCAACTGTCTTTTTTGCACTGTCATTCTGTTATTTCCCAAGTATGTATTCTTTTCTTCAAACTTTGTGGAGGAACTGCTAGTTTTTAACTTTCTTTTTGGAAAATACACAGTGTTTGTACTAACAAAGCCAAACTTCAGAACTATAGCAGGGGGTGCTAAAATGAGGATCCAATATTGTTAAGTACAGTATGGATTGCATTGTTAAAAGTACTATACGTGAGCTTTAACAGGGGAAGGAAGAGTTCTATAGGCTGCTTTGCAGCCTAATTTCAGAGTGCTACTCAGAGGAAAAAAAGCTCTATTATTAGTTCATCATAAGATGAATGACGAATCAAAACCTGTCCTGTACATTAGTTAATAACAGTGAAAAGCAGTCATGTGTCTGATGTTTGAGCCAAATCACTTGAGCTGTCACAGCCTGGTTTAACCAGGAGGTGTGGCTTGCAGAACTTCCACATAAAAAACAGTAAGTGAATAGAGAAAGTAGTGGTGCCAGTAATTCAGCAAGTTCAACGACCCTTTTCCTTTCTAAACTCAGATATGGAGCTGTAATCTTTCAAGCCACAGTCAGGTCATACCATGATAAATTGACCCAGTTCAACGAGAGGCCAGTTCTCTTCCCTTAGCAATTTCCTGTAGATATAAAAGGCATTGAGGATGATGGTGGAGAGTCACATTTATTATTTTAAGATAAATTTTCAAATAAATCTGTTGTTCTAATAAAAAATTGCTAATTACAAGTCTAAAAGGTGTACACATCAATTAAGAAGTCAGTTACATTGGGGGGATGCATATTCAACGCAAGCACTATGCATATCTTGCAGAATGTGTATTTTATGTGTATTCCAACACAGTAAGACAGCTGAGAATACAGCTCATTTCTACTATACTGAAAATAATATGCAAAAAATTTGCATTTCATGTACATATTCTACTGAAATCCAGTATCTATCGAAATTCAGATGGCTGTTTTTACAATTTAGAATGGTGACCCATGCTTTAAGTGACAGTTAATATATTATCTGACCATTCATATGGAATGGAATACTGATTAAAAAACTGCGATGTAGGTCACGGGGACCACCAATAGCACAGTTTACTATTTTTAGAAAGAAGAATACAAGCTAACAGTTTGTGAAGCAGCCACACTACAAATACTGATGTTGGCTTGATAATTCAATCAGTGCAGAATTTTTATGCAAGGATAGAGAGTGTTCTCAGAGCATGAAAGAAAATAATCACAATTTAAGGGAGAATTAAATCAGCATCAAATTCGTACTCTTTGACTAGAAAGAAAATGGATACAACTCACAGTTACAATTGCAGCAAATTCTTTGCTTTCCAATGCCTCAAGATTATAAGTAGGACAACTATAACCAGAGAACACTGACCTTACCGAGTGACTCAGAATGTCTAAAGATGAAGGATCACTTAAGAATATAATGCACCAGAGCCATTAAGTGCTTCAGATGTATAAGAACTTGAAAATCAATATCAATTTTTTGGAATGACAAAATATTTGAAAGTGAGCATGATGTGTTGAGGCTGCTGGGTACCTGCAGGGATGTGTGTAAGATGCTAAATTCTGTACAGCTGCCTTTCAGAAATAACATGATTAGAAAGTCACAAAATAATTTTGGTTATTTAGCCTTATGATAATGAAGGCATTCACCAGCATTCTGAATCCTGCTTGCAAAGCTATTGTCTAATGGTTATATTTCATACATGGTAAAAAGATTTCTTTGGATATGAAACACATTCAGTCAGACATTTGCTGATGGAAAGGCTGCTAAGGATAGCAGCTAGACATTTTCTCAAACAAAAACAGTTTATTTATTTATTTATGGCCCTTCTTGTTTCTTCTTACTGAAATATACATAAGACAACAGTTACCATGGCAAATTCAGCTTCCAATCGTTGTATAATGCATTTAAAAATTTAATTCCTAGAGATCTGTGATAAATCTTGCATTTGCATTATACAGCACTGAAATAAAAAGGTTCTGACTGTTCTGTTCACATGAATATAGATTTCTATAATTAATAGGTATTACTGTAATATTACTTATGGTGTATTCAGAATGCCTAGTAGGCTGGAGGCAAAGCTACAAGTGGAATACCCAGTGGACTGATATTGATAGTTTGGATTTGGGTAGAATTTTGTGCCTCTCTCATGATACCTGATGATTCTAATGCTCTCTATCATCTACCTGATGGAGGCTGTTGAAACAAGAACAGAAGAAAAAGCTAGATCCTAGCAAAAAGGGATGTGGTCAATGTTATATATGCCTAGAAGGATGATGTTCTTCACATATCTTTCTATTACAATCTAAGGTCAAGTTTTCTTGGTGCTGACAATTCTGAAATTTACTTGGTGTCAACAGTTCTTTCAGGATCATCTTCACCATTTTCTTGATATTTCTGCATTACAAACATATTCATGCAGTCACTACATACTATTGCAGAATGAGGAATAGCTTTCTTCATTTTGTATGCCTTTTAAAGTATGTGATGCTCTCACTCTTTTCCATAGAAATGCAAGCAATGCAATGCTTTGTGGAGTACCAACTCACGGAGTGACTGTTCTAGAACAATTCTGAAAGCTTAGTGACACAGATGATAGTGTATATCATATAAATCACATGGAACTCACTACATTCATTCGTTATTCATTGTATTTCTTTCTTTGGTTAATTTAGCATATGAATTACCCGACATTCCTTTTCTGAGGAGAAAAAAAAATCTTTCCCTTGAGGCATATTTTCCTATTCCATCAAAATTTGCATATGAACAAGCCAGGGAGAAGAGAAACCTTTTCAGACCTTACATTTTTGATGATAGAATGGTTACAAGGATAAAACCGAATACTCCTATGTGTTTTATGCCTGCTTCCTTTGCAGCAAAGGGGCATTGCCAGACTCCAGGAATTGCTAAAATATCCAGGCTCTGGCCATGCCCACTCTTTGGCAGCTGCATATCCTTACTGGAAAATTCAAAAAGGGAGCACAAAATTGCCATAGCCACAAGGGATAAGCAACGTACCTTAGAAAGAAATAAGAATCTAATTGCAAAAAAAGCCATGATAATTTATCCTCAATTGTTTGGAAGCAAAAGCATTGACTGCATTTTCTATCATACTGCTTGACCTTATAACTCCAACTTTTTTTTCCCTCTGTTAGGTATTCTTGGCGCCATCAATTGCGGGAATTTAAAAGTGAATATCGAGTGGTGGCCCTGGATTTGAGAGGTTATGGAGAAACAGATGCTCCTTCTCACAAAGAAAATTACAAATTAGATTTCCTGATAACAGATATAAAGGATATTTTGGAATCTCTAGGTGCGTTAGTAGAAGACAAACTACTCAGCTCATGGGAAAAACCACAAGTGTAAAAATATTTTTTCATTGATAAAGAACAAACAAACAAAAAAACCAACCCAAACTAATTCTCTTTTAGATATACACATTCTAGATATGTAGAGATATAAGGCTCAGGATACTTCTGTTTTATGGACTACTACAGTACTAATGGAAAAGGTTTGTTTTCCAATCAAGATGTGTATACCAGTAAAAACAATATGTACAGATGATTTTCCATCGTGGATTTCAAAAACTCTTCTCTGTGTGCTGTGAAACGCAGCAGAAGAAACCTATGATATTTTCCCCTAACTAAAAAGACCCTTCACTTAATCCTAACAATTGCACTCAATAAATACTATTATGGGTTAGTTTAATAGCACTTGCAGACAAGAGAATTTATATCAGATGAAATTTTTCTAGCACTAACGAGATAGAATAAATATTGTGAGTTTTATAATAATGATGACAGTACATTTGCTGCATTAAGAAAAAATTCCCCAAATACTACTCCTGCACAACAGTCGTTTTTCAAGAGCTGAATCACTGTCTTACACAACAGTGAGAGGAGCAAAGGGAGAGAAAAAGATGCACTGCTTTCTGTGGCATACACACAGTGTAGTGGATCTTGAACTGAAACATTTTGGCAAATTTTACCCCTCCTGTTCAGAAGGAAGTGCAGTCATTCTGACAAAAAAAAATAAGACCTCACGAAAGGTATTTCCTCTCTATACAAACAGTGAGACAAAAGATTAGACTCATTTTATTCTTTAGATACTCTAGGGATAGTAAAACAACTAACTGCATTTCACATTAAAAAATAATACAGCAACGGTCCCAGTTCTAAGGCCTGAATTGAAGATCCAGTTTGTTTGCAATGTCAGAATACTGTCAAAAGATTGGGCAGGCAGTCTCCACCCTGCTTACATTTTCCAACCTTTGCTGGTTGTGATAATCTCCATGGTAATGCCATGGTTATGTTTCTGAAGTGCTCTCATCATAATGTAATTATACAGGGATTTAAAATTTTCTGGACAAAAGTATTTCTGAGACTTTTTATCTTTGTTCTAACTCTAAGGTAAATATATTTGGAGACGTTGATTATATCAAATGTGCTTCATGAGATTTTTCTTCAAGAGGGATTTTAAGGTGCTTTGACAACTGTCCAGATTTGTCAGATTTCAAAACAGTTGGGCTTTTATACATTTTATTTGTCATGTATGTGCTCAATATTACAATCCTTAGTGAGGACTGTGATAGTATCTGATACTGTAGTATGTATTCCAGAAATGGTTACAGGAGGAATAGTTAAGCTTTCAAAAACGGACATGATTTCCCCCCCACACACCTTTTCTTGCTGCAAAATTCCCATTTCCATCAATGGAAGAGTAATCAGGTGAATGCTAAGCACTTTCAAAATTGACATCAAAACAGCATATGGAGAAGTGCTACTTCTGTACATCTAAATATTTAAGTGTGTGTATTCATCTTTGCATGTATATGTATTACATATATGGCTATTAAGTATAATCTTGCATAATGATGATGTATGGTGCTTCATATTCAAAGCAGTCCATAAAGATTAATTTTGCTCAGGAGGGACTCAGGACATTTCCCAGCCTTTCAGTCTGCAGTTTCAAACTCCAAACTCCCTAAACACAACATATGTACATACATTATAATGTCTACAGTTTGAATCATATATTTGGCTCTGCACTAGCTGATATGTGACCAGAATGGCATTTGGATACCACATTACTTCAATTTGACATTGATGTTAAAGTGTAATTGAAGCCAAATTAAATAATTTTAAGTATGTATTACATTTTCAGCTATAATAGGACTTTTTTGGGGGGGGCATTAGTGATGGAAGCAGTGCAGTGTTAACTAGTTATATTAATAAACGTGTTGTCTCACCTATTTAGTCCAGCAGTTACTGTATGTGATGATTTCTATGGATGCAAATTTCACTGAAATAAAACACAGATTTGTGTTTATGTGGTAGGATACAACAAGTGTGTGTTGATTGGCCATGACTGGGGAGGAATGATCGCTTGGTTAGTGGCTATATGTTACCCTGAAATGGTGACTAAACTGATTGTGGTTAATTTCCCTCATCCTTCAGTGTTTACAGGTGAGTTTTACAGTAGTTATAATGTTCTATTTGTTCATCCTCAGTGTTTGCATTTTCATTAAGATTGTGTTTCCTGTAAGTGATTGAAGAAGAACCAGGTACTTGGTCCTTCAGATGTTCTGTTACCTCTCACAGTTTGGACTGAGCTTTAGGAAGCAGTAAGGTGTCCAGCATTATACTTTGGGAAATAATTTGTTGTAGGAAGTGGGCTGTTGGCAATCAAATTTACTGGGTTTTATTCTTAATCCTTGAAGTTCCACAAACATAATTTTCATAAACATGAATCTGACGGGATAGAATTCCCTGAACGTGGCTGTATATTGCCTAGGTTAAGGTCTCTCTGTGTTATTAAAACTGTATAAAACAACCTGGGAATCAGACTTCTAGAATGTAATCCTGATTTAGGTGACAAGTGAAACTTGTGCAGTATTCATTGGAACAAGACAATGGTTCCAGAGTACTTATCAGAATCTCAGGAATGTGCTAGCAGTTAGCTCAAAAAGGGATTTAAGCACACCAGCAGAATTAATTGAGCAATAGGCTTTGAGCTTGCCTGCTACCCAAAGTACCAAAATATTTCATAGGGATTGGATCTACATTCAGTAATTACAATGACAGCAGTACCTCATTCATTTTAGTTTCTCAAATTGCTGACCTGACACTATTTCCATTCTTAAAGTCACCCCATTTCCACAGAAATAGCTGAGAAAATTCAGCAAAGCTTTATTTCTCGTCTCTATTGAATGTAAATCTGACCTTATGACACCATGGAATCAGAACTCTTCACACATATTGTTCTCGCAGTGTACTTGGCCACCTTTCCAAGGTATTAAAGAACATTTTGCCAGGTAGTTAAGCTTCACTTACCCAAGGAAATGTCTGTTCTTCTCCACCGGAGCAAGTAGGAACTGCTGCAGTATTTTCATTGAGAGGAGGAGCCAGGCTGTACAGAAGCAAAATGCATATTACTAAATATATATACCTTTCTTAATATTTGTTTGTATAGTTTGAAAGAACAGAATATGTTATGCAGCTTGACAAAGTATCCCTGATCTAATTTCTCCTACTGTGAATGAAATAAAAACAGAGAGCTTATACACTGAGCATTCTGCTTACCCTTACTACCATAATCTTTACAATCATCAAAGTCTTATTTTATTTTTTTTTAATATTTTTGTTATTTGCACAATTAATGCCATAACAGCAGTTAAAACACTCCTGGGCACTCCTAAGGGATTAATGTATTTATGAATTTGAAATGGCTTGATCTTCAATGTTGTACCTTCCATGTCACTACTTTGGGCACATTCTAATCACTTAGTTACTTAATGCATGCCATTCCTCATTGCTAACTGATAGCAATTATGATACCAGATTTTTAAGAGTTCCATCTCAGGTTTCTTGACTTACTAATCACAATATAAGAGGATTATCATCTACAGTCTTCTCTACATCTCATCTTTGATGAGAGAATCACTTACAGGCAAAAGTAATATTTGTATTTATGCATCTTATTCTACACCTGAAAAAATGCTTTGGACTAACTGCACAGATAGAGCTCTTAAATGAAAACTTCTCATGTGATTAAACTCTTGAATGTCACTGCTTTCACCTGATGTTTGACAGGCTTCTGTTTTGCTGCCTGTTTCTACTAACATGTATAAAAGAGGAAGTATACCTTAATGGCCACGTCATACACTTACTGCTGAAAAAATAACCATCTCTAGTCACATAATGCAGTATTTTTAAATCATTCCTTTAAGTTTAAAAAATAGTGATATTAACAGTAATTTTGTTTAAGTCATCAGTTTTCATTTTTAATTCATGGTCATTTTTGTTTCAGAATACATTCTACGACATCCATCACAATTGATTAAATCTGGTTACTACTTCTTTTTCCAAATGCCATGGTTTCCTGAATTCATGTTTACAGTAGATGATTTCAAGGTGAGCAAATTGAGTGCTCTTATTTATATATTTAACTGTGAATGATGGAAGAATTACCACATATGTTGATCCCTTCTCATGTAGTGATAATTATTGGAAAAAATACAGAGCTTTCTGACTTTTTCTTCAGTTTTATATATTTATACAAAGCAGAACAAAAGCATAAAGAATCTGTGTTTGGTTTGGGATCTCTGGCAGGCATTTGGGTACACACGAACTGTTAACCTCCAGCACTACAGTGTGTTATTCCACCTTGGAAGTCAGCTGGTCACATGATGCTCTCCACCATGGACACATCTGGTGCCAGGTGAACTGCTGACTTAACTGCAGCTCCTGAGAGTGGTGGGACATTCCCTCATCATACACTGACTGCTACAGGGTGGACATCCTGGCAGTTTAGATATTGCATTCTTCCAGGTGGTTAATTCTGCCTGAGAAACCAATGAGGCCAACATCTTACATAACTTTAAACAAACAAAATGAATGTATAGAAAAAGCAGCTGAAGGCATGCACAGACCCACGCATATGCAGCCCAGCCCAGCACTCCCAGTGCAGAGCTGGGGGATGCTGCCTCCTGCCACCCTCCTCTCAGCTGCTGGGCTCCATCCCAAGGTAAAAGGTATGAGTCTATAGCCTGTCACTGCCTGTCACAGGCAGGCTAAGGTGCAGAACTGAGTAACTTGGTAATAGTGATATTTGTGTGTACTCCAATTATTCTGTAGTAAGCTATATATAAATAGTTTTTAGAAAGATGTGTCCTGTAGAAGGAAAGAAATTGCATTTTCTAGATTTGTGATGGCTTTTTATTCTTCCTTTGGTAGGTTCTGAAAAGTTTATTTACCAGCCAGGCCACTGGAATCGGAAAGAAAGGATGCAGATTAACAGCAGAGGATATTGAAGCTTATCTCTATGTCTTTTCACAACCTGGAGCATTAACTGGACCTATCAACCATTACAGAAATATTTTCAGGTCAGTATAACATTTGGAAACAAGGTAAAATATTCTAGAGCCCTCTAGAGGTCAAAAGCGTTATTGTATCTTCTGCCACTAAGGTAGAAGGGAAAAAATACATATATTTCTGAAGTCTCAACAGTTAACAAACACATTCAGTGTCAAGCAGAAAAGTACATTGGAACAGGTATCCATGCAAAATGAAGTAACAACCAGAGTTGTCTCAAGCAGCCAGGTTTGGCCTTAGAGGCTGACACTCTGCTTATCTACCAAAAACCTAACAGGGCCAGAATGCATTTAAATCTGGTCATTCTCTACTCAGGACTTGTAGTCCTGGGCTGTAGGAATATATCAAGAGGTTTGAACTCTTTATTCTCTTAATGCCTGTTTCCAGCAGTGTTAAATTCTCTAACTTCCCTAAACTCAGCAGAGTTTTTGATGCAAAATAACTTTCGACTTTCCTTGCTTCAAACATAGTGCCACTTTTCCTGCTCTTCTTGTACCTTCCTCATTGTCACTGTTAGAAAAGAAGTCAGCAGGGCAGTGATGACAGGAAAACATATGTCCAAGCTAAGTGCTGTCTGCACAGGCTGAGTCAGAACAGCATAGAGAGATAGCATATTATCTTCTAAATAAGCTAACAACAATAGAAGACACCAACGGTGAATGCGAGAAGCGGCTGCACTTGTAGCAGCATCCCTATTTACAGGCACAGAAAAAAGAAGGTATTAATCAGGAAGTATCTTCACAGAGCTGTTAATTCATCAGTGTGAGCATTCTTGCGCACTGCGTGGTTTACCTTTCTTCTTATGCGTTACTGGTTTAACACTATCACGCTTGATCATTAGCATAATAGTGATTTCTATCTGAACGTATAGAATCTGTTCTGAACTGTGGCAGTTAGTCTTTTCCAAGATAGAGTTCTAAGATAATGTCATTCAGGAGTAAATACAGATAAAATTATCAAGATGATAATAGTTGAAATAGATAAATAATGAATTCTGATGTGTTAATATGACTTATGTTGAACTAGTCTTTCATCTCTGCCTGCGTGTCTTCAGTCTTCTATGACTACCCTCAATGTAAGGAAACATTTATAAAATAATTACATTTGAAATAGTTGTATTAAGAAAAAATGACAAAGTTTTTATAGAAAGCTTAAATGTGTCAATGTTGCGGTATGATATTATTAACACTTTACTTTCTAAGGGCCTTTCTTAAAAAAATCAGTATCTTGCAATGTGCAAATGCTTCTGAGTCTGCGTTGTGGTTCAGCGCGGCTGCAGCTCAGCTTGGCTCAGCTGTTTGCTCAGTGCCCCCAGTGTGACGGGGGAGAAAACTGCAAAAAGGTAAAACTTGTGGGCTGAGATAAGGACAGTTCAGTAGGACAGAAAAGGAAGGGAAAATAATAATAATGTTAAAAGAATACACAGAACAAGTGATGTACAATGCAGTTGCACACCACCTGATGAGTGATGCCCAGGCAAACCCTCCCCAGTTGCTACTGCTGAGCACAATGCTTTGTGGTATGGGACATCCCTGCCATTTTTTGGTTACGCAGTATGGGTAGTCATGTAGCTGGATGCCTTGAACACTGTATTCTGAACATGATGCAAAGCATTGTGTTTCACTGAAACCTATGTACAGTAAATAATACAGGTTCAGAAATCTGCCATAGCATTCATCAACCCAGGGAAATCCATAAACCACCAGAATTCTGGCCATGTTGTTCTACATTCACCTTTACAGAGGTTACGGAACCCTGGCCTATTCATCCTGAAGAAGCATCATTCATGCTCCAAAAATAAGACTTTTGTTGCAACCAGCTGCTGATTACAGACACGTAACTTTCCTGTCCTTAACACTTAAAGCGCTTTGAGTCACATGAGGGTTCTTTTCATATTGTAGAAGATACCCTGGAACCTGAAAAGCTTGCAATAATGTTATCTGTGTTGACTTCAAAAACTTAGTTGAATGAAATCTGTCCTGGTGATTTTTATAAAACAAGACTAAAGTAAGTGTATTTTTTTTAAAGCTGCCTACCTCTGCAGCACCATGAAGTCATCATGCCAACCCTGCTCTTATGGGGAGAAAGAGATGCATTTATGGAAGTTGAAATGGCAGAAATTACAAGGATTTATGTAAAAAACCATTTCAGATTAACTATTTTGTCTGAAGCCAGTCATTGGCTCCAGCAGGATCAACCTGACATAGTGAACAAGTTGATATGGACCTTTCTAAAGGAAGAGACAACGAGAAAGAGAGAATGACTGTACGTGCTCTAAGGAGTCTACAAAAAGCTCTTCAGATTTAAAAAGTAATTGCTATCAGGGCCATACTTCCAGCCTGCCTTCTATTTTGAGCTCTGTTAGAGAAAAGTGTTTTTGATGTACTGTACATTCAGACACCAGTGTTTCTGCTAAAAGATGAAGTATGAGAATACCAACATTGATTTTACCTGTATACTTGTATTTTGCACATAAAAACACCTGCCTTAAGATGTATGTATTTGTATAGAAAGAAAATCATGGAAAATTGCTTGGTTTTGTTTTCTCCCTTGCTTTACAGCCTCTGTGTGTGGTGCCTTTACAAATTTATAATGAAATAACGGAGCGGTACCATACAGAAGAAAGTCACAAGTTTTCATTCTCAATTTGCCTGAATTTTTTTTAATGTATTTTACCATTAAGCAGTTACTAACTCTTTTTATTATGTATATTTTAGCATACTGGATGACTGAAAAATTTTTGGGCACATTTCTAGTCTTCAAGTGAATAATGATACGTATCTTGTTGTATTGTTGAATGCAGATGCTTCGTGCAATGTGTTTTTCTTGACTAAAAAATGGGAACCTGTACACTCAATGTCTGAACAAGAAGAATGGGAAACTAAGATCCAACGTGTATCAAAGCCACCTCTGTCTAATAAAATGCAACTTACATTACTCCCTTTACCTGGCTTCCTATGGAGAGGTTTCTTTATGATGCTCAGAACCAGGTTTGAATAGCTGAAGTGCCTGTGCATTTCCTGACATAATGTTTTATTGTTGTTGGTATCATCCTTCCTGTCTTAGCATCTACCGTTCTCATCTCCGAGAACTGCTGCCAAGTTTTTTTTGCCAGTGTTTCAGACACTGATCCTGCCTTTCCCATGAACATTTAAGTTTAATTTTCCCACAAACCTTTCCAACGTTTGTACACTTCAGTGGTTAGAAGCCTCTCGCACTGAAGTATAAAGTTGAGAAGACACGTGTCTCAGAAGGATGCTGCAGAGCTGCTTTTCCTATCTGCAGGGCAGCTTAACCTCTGCGGGAGGCTCCGGCAGGTGGCGGGGAGCGGCCGGGGCAGCGCGCTCCCGCCACGCCGCTCCGCGGAAGGCGGGGTGAAGCCGGAAGGCCCCGCCCCGCCCCACGCCCCGCCCGCAGGGACGGGCTCGGAGCGCCGCGGGGAAGGGCGGGGCCGGGCGGCGCACCGCGGCTGCTCATTGGCGGAGGCGGCTGCCGGCCTCAGCCGCGCCGAGGGGCGATCGCATCCTACGGTGCGACGGTGCCGCGGTCCCGGTGCGCCGCCGGCGTTGGCGGGAACGGTGGCGCCGCCCCTTCTGCCGTAGTGAGGCCGGCCGGCCGCGCTGCGGCGTCGTAGCGAAGGGACCGTCCCCGATCCGGGCGCGCGGTGACCGCCGGCACATGGCGCGCTGCGGTAGCGGCGCTGCCCCGAAGGGCCCCGGCCCGGGGGCGGCGGAGCGGCAGCGGCTGAAGGAAGCGCTGGCCGAGCAGCTGCGGCAGGACCTGGGCAGGTGGGCGCGGGCGGGCCGGGCCGGCGGTGGCGGTGGCGGTACGGGTAACGGTGCGATGCGTTCCCGCAGGCTGCTGGCGGAGGGGACGCGCTCCGACGTGACGATCCGCGTGGGCGACGCGGCGCTGCGGGCGCACCGGGCGGTGCTCGTGGCGCGGGCTCCGCGGCTGTTCGGCGGCCTGGGCGAGGGGCGGCCGCCCCGCGACGCGCTGCGACTGCACGGGCCGGGGCCCGCCGAGCTCCGGCGCTTCTTGCGGTGAGTGCTGCGGCGGGCGGGCAGCGGGCCGGGGGAGCTGCTGGGCCCCGCCTTCCGCTTCCCCGCACTAACACCTGTTGTGCAGCTTTCCCGTTCTAAGCAGTTCTTTCACAGCCTTCCCGCGGCGTTTGCAGAAGACTTTGCTGTACCTTGCTTATTTCCCACCGTCTCCGTCTCTCCTCTGAACAGCGCACAGCTATACACTTCTCAGTGTACTGGTATGGTATGTAGACACTTGTGCGATCAAAACAGAGGAAAAGCAGAGAAAGCGCTGAATGCATCCTTTAAACTTGTCGGTGGCTATCACTACACTATTAGTAAGGCTAACTGTCAGAAACAACGAAGGAAAAGTGTGCCAGTAGTGTGTTGAAAAACTCGCTACTGACTAGGAGAGCCAGGAGGACTTCACAAGTGACACATCAGGTCAGCCACTGCATGGCTATCTCCGAAGCCATCATGGCCAATGCTGAGCAGCACAGCTCCCTGGAGTGCTGGAGAAGATGCGTGTGGGCTGACGGCTGCCTGGGGGTTGCTGCAAGGACTGGGCTGCATTCCCAGTGCTAGCTACTAGCACCTCTGTGGCACTGTGCTTGTCTTTAGGCCGGTACATGAGGGATACTGACCGGTGCCCCCACCAGTCCTCAATGACCCATAGTACCTCTCATCCTTCCCAAGAGCTGAGCAGTACGTGCTTTACCCTGACAAAGTCACCTACCTCCTTTGCAGCAGTGCTGATGTAGCCCATGGGCGCACATGGGAGCAGAGCAGCAGGCACTGTCACGCTTCCCAGAGTTCTGGACGTGCCTAGAAGAAAACATGCACTTTTAGGCTCTTGAGGAGTTGATGAGAGAAAGGAGAGGGTGTTGCTTCTAGAGTTAAATGCCTGAAAGCAATATAGGCTGTCCTTTTGTTGTTGCTTTCACCCATACTTTTCATAAGTTTGTAAATAAGGCAGCATATGGCTAAAATATTTATTCAGGGTATGAGAATTTTAAGTATGAAATTACACTTCTTGAGTTGAGATTAATATCTAAAGTCATGTAATCAGTGTAGCTGAGCACGCTGATAAACTGGTGTTGGTCAGTTTATCATTGGTCTCAATTAAGTATCAGCAATACAGTGAGAAGCAGAAAGCGGTTTTGGTCTCGTCTTACATACATTAGTTCAATTTCATTACTTTACCTGTCATTTAAGTGGCTGTGCAAAAGACTTTCAGGCAGAAACATGACATTGCAGATTAAAAAATCTCCAAAGTGTTTTAACTTGTGAATTGGGAAGGTATTTGGAATAATTATCTTAATTATTTATATACTGCTATAATATACCTTTACTGTCTTAATGGGAAGCACTTAATGTGTCTACAGCCCATAAATATTTGCTTTCACTTTGGTCTGTGTTTGCAGCAGGGCAAATAATGACCTCTGGAGTCCTGTGGGCTCTCTAAGAAGTACAGTCTTAGTTGTGAAAAGGTAACTCGAAACACCTCATCTAAATTTAAACCTTCTTCCATTCTTCTAAAACCTATTATTGAAAAGAGTCCTCAAACTCATTTCAGTTCTTAGATGAACTGCCACATACCTTCTGAACAGTGTACAAAGTTGCACTTTGCAAGACTTGTTTTTTCTCAACTTAATCTTCAATGTTGTTTGATACTTCAACATTTGAATCTAGTAACCTAGCATGTTCTGTGGAAACAGGTGCCACAGTGCACTGAAGTTTAGTGGCAAGGAAAGGCTTTGGACCAAGGAAAGGAAACAGCTCTGGCTGAAAACAGCCTGCCTTCATTGTTGGACTGGTGACTAATGCTAATATCTGTGATTCTTATAGCTAAGGTACAAATGACTTTGATCTTATCATTTCCAAAGTGCCTTGAGTTACAGTTCACTGAGAAAAGTGTTTCCTAGTTCTTGGAACACCTGAGTCATCATGAGAAATTGCATCCTAGATCTTAACCAAAGACCTCATGCTGCATTTGAGCTCCCAAGAGAGAGTTGTTGTCTATTAAAGTTCTAGATTTTTCTAGTTATAAATACTGTTTCTCAGTAGAATAGAAGCAAAATGATAGAGTGTAGTACTGAAGCCTTCATCAAAGCTATAAAAACATTTCATTCCCTTTCCCTGTTTGCATTTAGCTTGTCTTTTAGCTTTCCTTGGGGATTTAGGATTTCTTTTTCTCATAAGCTATTTTTGGCTTCCATCTCGGTGAGATTTCCTTTGGGCCTCTGCCTTTCTTGTGCAAGAGGGACATAGGCCACATGTTACTTGTGTGCTGCAGCCTGTGCAGCTCCCTTTGCCAAACTTCTGTTTTGAGCAGGCTGGAGGACATGGTGAGCTTCGTGCTGGTCTTTCTGCACAGCCTTAGTGTGAAATAGCTGAGCCCTGCTTTGTTTTCCCCTTTAATGTCTTAGGACACCAGGAAGAAACAATTGGACACAAGGAAGTGCAGCGCCCATATTGCAGATGCTGATACTTTGCCAGTGTTACAGCCATGTCATAGTCCCTCCAGTAGCCTTCTGTCAACTCTTAAGAACACAACTAAAAAAGGTCAGTATAGTTGCAAGCAAGTCAGAGTCAGGAAATTACTGCTCAAGCAGTTCTGCACTCTGCCTCAAGAAGTGAGACACTCAGCATCCCAGGACAACAGTTTGTCGCAGGTAATTAGGTCATTAATATCTTGCCCTCTGAGAGGTAAGCTGCTTTTTACCCTTTTTCCCCATTAAGGGTGAGAAAGTATATCAAGTTCCGTAGAATCCATACTGAATTTGATTAGTTCCTCCAGTAAGGATGGACTGTTGTAATTATGGATTTTAAGGGAATTTTGTTCCTTCATATCATTAAGGTGCAAAGAAAATTCTTTTTTGGACGCCCTATTCCTTGAGGAGTTTAGGGCCTTGGGCACACTGATCTAGTGGGAGGTGTCCCTACCCATGGCAGGGGGTTGGAACCAGATCTTTAAGGTCCCTTCCAACCCTAGCCATTTTGAGATCCTATGGTTTATAGATGTGGAACCTACATTGTATTAATTCATGCAACTTAAAAATGAAGAGAAGCACAGGTATGAAAAATACATACTCAGTAAAATCAAACAGTATCTAGACAAGGGATTAAATTCCACAGATCATCAAGCAGGGCTATATGGAATATGTGTATATATATAGCATATGTAACCAAACAGGGCTGTATGCACTAAGTGTTCAGTCTCAGCTACAGAGTGCTTTCTTAACAGGTGTGTAGCCTGAACTGTACATCTCAGTTCGCTGTAATGCTCCTCTTGTCACTAATACACTGTTAGCATGGCTAGAATTCTAGTGGTAGTAGATTGCCTTGTTTGTTTGGCTTTATTTTACCAAGATTAAATAATAATAATAAATAAATAATAAATTAATGTCAGGGCCTGCTTCAATCAAATTTGACCCAAGGCCCAAATTTAGGTAAGAATGAAAGGAACTTCCTCAAATTGACAGACTTGTTAAGAGTTTGGACTGCTTGCCTGTTTAGGATATCCTGTACCTGAGCTAGACTTCTTTTCTCTGTAGTTGTAGCCCTGATTTGATAAGTGTTTTAATTTTAGCTGCAATATCTCAAACGTTATTCTGCTGTATTAGAGTAGTATTGGTAACATTATGGGTAGGAAAAGTGAGTATAATTGCATATAATAACAGACATAATTTAAAAAAGAAAACCAGGAAGTGTTTATTTGCTAGTGTGTGTTAGAGTATGCAATGTATCTTTTTTAACTTTCGTAACACTTAGATATATTTGAAGTTTTATATCACAGTGATTCAGTACTGGTTTAACTAAGTAAAATGAAAATGGCAGTCTGTCATTTCAGTCTGGAAAAGACAGCTTTAGAAATGAAAATCTAGTTACTACTCCATTTCTATTTCTATTAAACGGGATGTGATTTTAAGGAAGGGAAGAGGGAAGACCTAGTGACAGCCAGATGAAGTTAAGAAGCATTACATACGGATAAAAAGCAAAGGAAGAAAACTGTCATTTACTTTTACATTGACACTTACTGCCACAAGGGTTAATTTGCAGCACCAGCAATTGACTCAAAGTAGACCAACCAAGGCTTTGACCTTGTTATGTTTGTACAGTTCTGTATCTGACAGTAGAAGGATGCTATAGTTAAGTACAGAGGAAAACATTCTTGAAGGGATGCTACTAGACAGTGTGATGACAGTTTCTCTGTAGCCTCTACGCATGCCTTTCCTTCACACAAAAAAATACAGTCTATAGCTACTACAATTAGTGCAGCAGATGCCCGACAGCATTGTTCCAGTTTCATCTGTCACTTAGTCACACCTCTTGCAATTTCACTATTGTCATGTCTGTCAGAATCTTTCCTTTGTGCACGGAAAAGAAGACAAGCTAGAAGGTGGGGTATCTGCTAAAATTATACAACCTCAAATACACTGCAGAAGATTTAGCTCTATTTTTAGACTGACTTTCTCTTGCATGTCAGGTTTCCATAAAAACTTATACTTGTTCTTTAAATATAGTTAATTCTCATTTACAGGTCCATAATGTTGGTTTGTAAAGTAGTGCGAATGAGAAGCATTTCTTTAAACAAACTGAACAAACTATGTGTGTGCTGTTACTCTCACTGGCTGCTAACTATGTTCATAGCTCCCATTAGGTACTGGCCATTCTGGAAGGGAAAGAAAACAAAACTTCTGCTCATGTATGCTGAATTCCCTTAAAGTTTTTCCTTAGAATGTTACTTTTAAAATACAAGCATCTATGTTCTCATCCAGTGGGTTATAAAATCACAGAATGCTTAGGGTTGGAATGAACACTGAAGATGGGCAGAGGCACCATTAAGATTACAAACCACTCAGCTATTTTTCAGAATTGCGCGCCTCCTGTGTTCTTGAAAATCTTGTGGTTAATACAGTTTATTCTGGCATGGCCTTTCTATTTTATACTCCTCACATTTGTGCCTATTGATGTAGTGAACTACACTACCAAGTGATACCTCCTCAGAAAGATTCATGTAACTTCTTTCTGTTGTGTATGCAAACTGAACTCCCAGGAAATGTTTCTAAATGGGAAAATGATACTTAGTAAATAACAAAAATCCTGAAAATCTTGATAACTGTACTGATACATGGCTAAAAATACAAATTGATTGTATTTACACGACACTTTGAGAAACAGCTGGAAAAAAGTCATCCTTCCAAACAAATGAGATTAACAAAACCTGCCCTCTAAATATGGGAAATGTGAGAAAGCTGATGCAACTATCTTTATGAAACAATTGAATTTTAAACTGTAGAAGTTAAGATGTTACATGAAGTCTCAACTTCAGTGATCAGTAAATGCTGAGAAAATTGGGAACAAATGATTGTAAACTGAAGTGTTTATCCCCCAAATTAAGCGATTAAGGATTTTGCTCCTCTGACTGGTTCTTCTAAAGGCATTGGTCTAAACGACCATGTTCTGTGATCTGAATTTATTACAGCACCAAGTTAATTTGCTGCGGTTGTAAACATGAGCTTAGCTAGTCAGTGGGAATATTCAGACTCTGATAACTAAGGAATGTGGAACAGAGGGAAATAGGTCAGATACTACATGTGCTTTGTAGATTTAATGCCATGAATTTATGCATCCTGCACACAGAAGTAAAATTCAATTCATAAGAAATAGACAAAAACCTATTTCACTGGGACAGTGATCCCTTAAAGGCCAGATTGTTCTTCTGCTGGCATAATTAGCTTTCACATGGAATTGTAGAATTCAGTCTGGTGGCAGTGAAGCAGCTGATGTTGTGTCTGATGAGGAGAAATTTACAGAAATACTTGTCACAATAAATCAATTAGGTTAAAATAACCATCTCAGCTACAAAAAGCTAAGCACTATCGAGCAGATAATTCTTCTAGCAAAATCTAAAGGGAAATGGAACAATCTAAAGTGATTCAGGTAAATTGAGGCTGCACATGTGACATGCCTATAACTTACATTAATAAAGATGCATTGCTACAGATATATTGCTGAAATATCTTTGCAAGTCTTCCAAGGTGAAGTGCAATTCACAGAAGTATTTGCTGCAGTTATGTTCTTTGAAGACTTCATTAAAAACATGGGTGGGAAATTGTATTTTCTACATTTTCATTGTTATTTTATCAGCAAAAGTTAATAGATCTTGATGATTTTGGCATTTCATTGTGGTAATACGTAGATTACTGTTTCAGTAAAACAGTATGATACAGTATTTTAGACATCTGCAGAAGGTATTTGAGGCAAATCTAGTTACTGCTTGCAGTTCTAGCATGTGCTATACAAAGTTCCTATTGTAAACAACACACAGTATCTGTGCAAGTTGTAAATAAATAAAAAAACAAACATAATTTATTTAGTCTGTGTCTGCTGATTGTATTATCCCTCATAATACTTACTGTTTTGGCAACTGTACTCGTTTCTCTATGCTAAAGTTACCATTACATTAAATTGTTGGTGTGCTGCGAAAAGGTAGATATAGCCCTTTTCATACATGTCAGACCTCTGTGCTTCATGCTATCTGTGGTATTTATCATGGAGTTTTCTGATGGTTTTTAGCATTAACAGTTGCTCTGTGTTGCTAACTGAACTAAAAAAAAAATCAAAATGGAAAAACGACCCTCTCTCCTAGCATTACCAACTTGTTCAGGTGTGTTTTGTAATCTCTTTACTAATGTTCTGCAAATCTGGGCATGCATGTCATTGTAGATACGTTACGTGTACTAGATCTTGTCTGTTTAAACACAAAGCATTTAACAACTTGAAAGCGCTTATCTAGTGCCACTGATGTATGTGTTCATATAAATATGCATGTGTGTATATGTATTTACAGATCTATTTATATATATAAATATATATATACAGATATATAAACATGTACATAAGTATATGTGTATGTAAAAATAACTTGGTTTAAGGAGAAGGAGGCTAGTAGCTGTTTTCTCCAGATGGGCTTTCCTCTCAGAGAAAGCAGAATCTGCTGTAGGGAGGATTTAAAAGGCTGCTACCTGAGCAGCTGAGAATATGGTTTTAGAATTGGCTAATATTTAAAACCAGTTTTTTAATGCAGGCTTACAGCTGCTCTGAGACAGTAAGATTGGCTGTCCTAATAGATTTCAGTAAAGCTTGGTCTTCCAGTGACTTTAGGAACTCTTGGAAATAACAAAAATTAGTTCCACATAACTTTAAATATGATTTGTTTGTTTGCTTTAAATAAAGTCTTTTTCCACCTTTTTGTTTGTATTCTTTCCATGGCTTTTAGTGGTTTGGACCATGTCAGTTCGGGATTTTTGTCAATCTAGTGGACAGCAGCTGTGGTCTGCAGGAAGGAGACATCCTTCTTAACTCAAAGGCTGAAATAAGTGGATCATAGAGTAATTGTGGATCTAGAAACCAGTTGCTCGCTTCTGGTTTAAGAGCATAAATGTTTACTTGTTTTACTTGCAGACTTCCTAGTTGTGGTAACTGGTACCATTTTTATTGACTTAAGCTTACTGGTAGTAAGACCATATTTCTGAGGTTTCCTGTGTAAATCATCTGAAAATACCCCAAGGATTCCCTGCTGCCTTGTTGCCTAGTTTAGCAGATTGCCTATGGATATGTTTTTCAGTTACTGTCAGAAAGAAAGTAAAAATACTAAAACAACTTTACAGCAAAGCGGTACATCTGTTAGAACCAATTCTCCCCCAAAATCAAGTTGTACTGTCTTTACAGTGCTGAATGTGCAACAGCAACAGAATGGTGAGCACAAAAAATTTGTGCTGAAACATTAACCCAACATGCTGACAGTTAAGAATGAGGACTCAAGTCTTTTGAATGTGGGAAGGTGATTTCTTTATATCTCTTCCCCTTTAACAGCATAGTTTAGAGTAGCAAATTCAAATTACTACATTCATAGCATTAACAATAAATCCTCTTTGCCATGGAATGAGTGTCTAAATGCAGATCTGCATGCATCTACCCATGGGATCCTAGGCAACTATAGCTCTTCTGTTGAACTTTAACTTCATCTATCTGGTATGAAACCATAGATAAAACACATTATCTGTTCACATTGGCTATTTAAGCTCTATTAAGTTACTGAAGAACAGCATCTTTCTTTAAATACAAGAGCTCTGCAGTCACAGACTGCAGGCTTTGTTAGCCTTTCCAGATCTTGAGCCAAAAATAAGTTGGTGAAACAGATGGGAAAGTGGGAAGCTGGAATTACTATATGAGAAAAATGAAAACTTTAGACTAATCTTAACTGAAACCTTACATGCTTTCAAACAATTCCTCTTGAAATTATTTTTTTTCCCCTCTAAAGTTTCCCATGGTTCTTCTTTCAGGTTCTTGATGTCAGAAGGTCTTTATGTTTTGTTTTTTTTAAATCTGATTTAAAAGATAATGTCTTTTCTTGGTCATACTAAGATTTATAAACCTCTGATCTGTCATTCCTAATACACTTTGTTTCTTTTGCCAGCACGTGATGATGGTATATGAGCTATGAAGAGTAGGCCTTTGTTCCTTGTAACTTGACAGTACATTGTATTAGTTTATTAGTTTACACTCTTTGGTTTTTTGGGGGGAAAGCGTTAAAAAAATGCATTTGTTTTCAGAGTTTAAAAAAGTTTTCTTATTAATTGCTATACAGTCCAGTCTTTTTTTCTTTCTGATCATGAACTTTGTTAGACAAAAAAATGTCACTTTAGTTGTTGTTTTTTTTTTTTGGTTGGTTGGTCAATTAAAAAATTGCAGGAGTGAAATTTAATGTCATCTTTTAGGCTTGTATATTCATCTGATAAAAATCTGCAAGAATCTGAGGAACTGGCTATGATGAAAAAGGTTCTGGGGCCCAAATTAATACAAGAAAACAACACTGCTGCTCTTCAGAACACTGCAGCAGATGTAAGTTGTCTTGGAGATGACAAAAGCACAACAGCTGATGAGAATGCTTTAAGCGGAGATTTTCAGAAAGAAGTTACTTGTTCACCTAGCAGCGAAGGGGAAATTCCAGAAGTCATGGATGCAGAAAGGAACAAAGACATGGCAGGTAGGTTTGCTACTTTATTTTTCTTGGTTTTGTTGTGGGTTTTGTTTTTTGTTTTCCTTTTAATTGATTATCCAAAGTTTTATACAGATGTAAAAATTAGGGAAAAGATTAAAACTTTTGTTTTAACACAACCTACTTGGATATTTTTTGCTATGGTCTACCTCATTCTCATATACTCTGGAAAAAATGAAGTGCTGGAGAAGTTTGGCAGGAACAGTTCCCTACCAGCCTGTAGTGGAAATCTGAAAGGATGTGCTAAGTACTGATCACGTACATCATCACTGCATCATCGTGCCTTGCTTTTTGTCTGTAATGCAGTAAATGTCTGTCCTGAGCACATCAACTTTCACAGAACATCTTTCCCTGCCCACCATTTTTTTTTTTTTTAGTAATCATACTTGCTCCTATGTGTCTTATTTTATGAGGGCTCTGTAATCTTTCAGAGCCTTCCCTACTGCAGCTGTGACTACATCCACACTGGAGGTGGTTGCTGCTACAGCTGTGTTAGGAGGGTGGGATCAAGCAACAAATCTGTTCAGGCAGAAGCGAGTTGCACTACATGACCCTGAAATTCTTCAAAGCATATTTTTCTTGAGTACTGAGGTACCAGATCTTTGTAAAAGAAATGAACTGGCTACATGATCTTAAAAAAGAATCACTGCAGCAGTCCTTTTGTATAGATACAGATACCAAATGAGAAGCATGTGCCAGTTTCCAGTACCTCTGCTCACCGTGCCAAGTAAAACACATGTCCCACTGCTGGTGCTGAATCAAGCAGAATTCTACCTTGAATACACAATGTTAGAATCTGAGATTGTGGAAGTATTTTTTCTTTCAAATATTTCAAATTGTATCATGAAAACAGTCTAGTGTACCCTAAACAAAGTGAAAATGGCTACTTCTCCCCACCTTTAGGCAATTCCAAGCTAGAAACTGCATCTGCATTAGGAGATGACTTACTGAGGCTCTACAAGAAGCACTGCTGCTCTGATATTAATATCTGTATAGAAGGCAAGGACTTTCAAGCTCACAGGTATATAAATGATTAATTTAAGTTTGCCATTGTAAACTCATAATAATGATTGTATCCTTGTGCATAAGTACTGTGTAGGTTTTCTTTGCTAACTTTTCAAAAATAACCTCTGCTCCCTTTAAGAAAAGAAAAATCTATTAATAAACCATTCAGCTATTGCTACTGAATAAAATCACTGTACATACTTAAATATATATATATATATATCTGGATTTATTCTTTTTTCTTCCTACTCTTCAGAATCTGTGCATACAAGATTTGACTGTATGCTGATTACACCAGTCATGTGTATGTACAGATCGCTAATCTGCCTTCAGGAAGTCAGCAGCCTTTACTAGATTGAAAGTCCAAGACCGTTTAAGAACTTTGGCCCACCTGACTTCTGTAGGTTGGGAAAGTAAATTAAAGAGGCAGTACTATTCTTATCTTGTGCAGTTGATATCAGTCTGCTTGCATGTAATGTTTGCATTTGGAGTAGCAAATTGGAGAGCCTGCATTTTGTTTGCTTTATGTACAAGAAATAACAGGGAGATGTTTAAAAACCTACGCTACTTTTTGTATTTTCTCAACGCAAAACTGCTGTAGGGTGTTTCATTACTGACACTAGAAATATCTTTACAGAAGGTGCATCATATTAGTGGTGGTGGGTTGTTTGCTTGCTTGAGGTTTTCTGTTTGGTTTTATTACAGAATTAGGATATATGTTAGATTTCCAGAATGGACTGTGGTTAGGCATGGTTTTGGGTTTTTTTTAATTCTAGTCTACATTATAAGAAGGCACATTCTCAGCGTGGCAACTTTGAGAAATGAGTACTTTCTTGCCAAAAGAAACTCTACCAGAGTATTTTATCATCTGAGATTCTTTAATTGAGGCCATTTACTGCCTGAAGCTGTAAAATTAAATTGCGACATTATTGTTAATGCTGAATAAATCACTGGAGGAATGTCCAAGAAGTTCCTAATCTTAAATACTGAAGCTCCCAAGGAAGGAAAAAGAGAATGAGTGACTACAGAATATCTGACTAGAAAATAAAGCATAAATAGCATTCTTCTTACTTCTTCCTATGCAAAAATGAAAAGTGCTATGGAACCGTTTAAGAGCCAACAAATATTTAAAAATATAAGTATTCTCATGTCAGATGTAACACTTACTTTTTCTGCCACAGGAAGTACATAACAAACAGAAGTTGTTTAAACAACAGGAATCTTAGTAGGTGTCCGGAAAATCTACCTATGTAGATGAGAATATCATCTACAGATACCATAGTCCAGAGAAGATGCATAAGGGCTAATGCTGTATGTGTAAATCTGGAAGGCTGAAATCATAAAGCACTTCTCATCTACTATCTTCTCTTGCTTTCTGCCCTTTCGCTTCTACCATAAGAGGCTCCTGTTGCAAATGTTTTCTCATCTGTTCTCTGAACACTGACACTGGGAGAAGTATTGCTGGCCTGGGGTTTCTTTATTGCCTTTAAAGTTGTAGTAAATAGGGTGAGCCCTTTTATAACCAGTTATACCTTTTGGATATGCAATACAACATAGTAAGTCTGAACACAATGGATAGCTCTTTTCAAACCGTGCTGGAAACATACAGCATATTGTTGGGTTATGTTATTAAGGTGGGTTTTTTTCTTTACTATGTGGTGGTATGTGGCCAGACAATTTTGGGTAAAAAATCATATACTTCTCTTTTCATTTAAATAGAGAGACGTATTGTAGCATAAGGAGAATCTGATAGAGTTTCAGAGTATAATTATTTGGCCAAAATGATGCTGTATGAACAAGTAATTTACTTTATTTGGTAAATAAAACAGAAAAAATAAATTTGCAGTTTCATATTATATAAAAGGAAATTATTTGTGACAATAGATTTCCTCTGTGTCAGTTGTACTAGAAGAAAGCTGTTACAGAGAAATTTAAAGTGCTTTTATTTTTATTTTTTTCTTTAGCATAGTTTAAAATCTGGGGGAAAAGGGACGTGGTATACAGATGACACCTCAATGCATAAAGGGCAAAGATTTAAATCGATGTTATCAGAGAGTCTTATATAATAAGTATCTGTATCTAGTGAAATAATGTTTACTATTTCTCTCTCAGGGCCATTTTATGTGCCAGATCTAGTTACTTTGCTGCCATGCTGAGTGGAAGTTGGGCTGAAAGCTCCCAAGAGCACATCACTCTTCAAGGGTAAGTGTTGTCTTTGCAAGCCATGTGAGAGCAAAGGTATGCAATTTAAAATCACTGCAAATATATAGCAAGTGTGCTGTGCACTGAAATTAATCTGCCTTGACGTTTTTTTCAACCTGATACATTTCCTGACTACTGTTTTGACTTAAGAATGAAATGATGTATGTATATTTGTTAGAAAATATCAGATGGCTCTGGGGAAGTCTTTTTCATCAACAGAAGGGTACTAATAATTTTTTTGTAGCGTATTTTAGTATTTACTCTGTTTAACACTTGTACTCCATGTTGTACATGTCATGAAAAGTATCACAGCTGGAAGAACAGTGTACCTTCAGATACTACAGAGAAGCTGTGGGTGCTCCATCCCTGAAATTATTCAAGGCCATTAGCATCCTGATCTAGTGGGTAGCAACACTGCCTATGGCCGGGGGTTGGAACTAGATGATCCCCAAGGTACCCTCCAACCCAATCTGTTCTGTGATTTTAGGCTACTATTTGTGTCAATTTTGCTTCCTAGTGTGTGGCAACATTTTTTATCTTTTCTTTTTAGTTATCAGTATCAGTTATAAGTTATCACCTTAAACATGTCTCATATTTTACAGGATCTTAACTCAGTCTGCATGTCAAAGTTCTGCTTACAGTAATGTATGCAGCACTAACAAGTTTTGAAAATTATAAACAAAACTCTGTGAAGGACTTCCAAATTTCTTAATCTGAATCCAGCTATAAATACTTTGTCTAAATATTTTGAAATGCAACATTCCTACCTGGTGTTGTAATAGAACTACTTAGTCTATTTTTATTGTAGGAAACGATTAAATATATTTGTGAAAGTAATGAATTTAAAATATTATAAAACAATTGTGAAGTTTATGCCTACTTCAAATTTGACTTATTACTAGTAAAGGACTTAGAGAATATTTTTAAAGCCTTTCTGTGTATGATCAGTATAAATAATCTCAGTATTTTAGGTAATTGTGTCAAATCTTACTAGTAGATAGTCTGCTTATGACTCATTTAAAAAACTACTGACTATGAGTTCAACAAAAATATAGTCCATATAGTTATGTTGCAGTGATCTGGAAAATATATGTAATATTATCAGGTCATTCCTGATAATTCCATTACCTTCCATTCACAGAATGGCTGAATGACATACCACCCTTTTGATGAACTTCATTTGTTTTGTTTTGTTTTGTAAAGAAATGTGGTAGTTTTATCCATGCTTTCTTTTCACTTCTATTTGTGTTTGTTTGTTTGCAGCATAGGCCATATAGAAATGAGTGTCATCTTGGATTTTATATATGGAGCTATTCTGGACTTCCCAGATGAAGTTGATGTTGGGTATATGTCAACTTTTATTACTTCTGACTGTATTCTGTGCTTGTTCTCAGTTAAGAGTCTAAAGGAAAATCCCTCATGTAGAATACATACGAAGTTGTAAATGTCTTGTAAAAAAGACAAAGATGTCAAATGTAATGATTATTACACCTAAACATATTTGAGGAAATTCCACAAATAAAGCTGTTGAAGAAATATTGTTTATTCAGCAACTACTGGAAAAGATGGACCAGATGTTTTTGTAGTATTATGTAAAGACAGTGAAAAATGGGAGGATGTTTTATAGCAGAATGATGTACTTTTGCTTGTATATTCCTTTTAGCTCCCAAAACAATACCTACAAGATGGTAATATATAACAGTGAATTTTGGGAATATATTTTGAAACAATCATTTGATGTTAGGGCTATGTAGTCTTAAATCTTGATATAATTGTTGGCATTTTTTTCTGACACAGTTTTTAATCCCAGTTTCATGTTGCTATTCTATATTAATTCTGTATTAGTGAAATAAATTCTGAAATGTATGAATTAGTTTCTGAAATGATTTGTATGTTAGCTTTGGAACTCTGCCACTAAATACTAAAAAATAAAAACGCTAAAATTTCTCAGCATTAGAAACATTTTGACTTAGAATTTCAATCTGAAATAAAGACAGCATTGTTTACAATGTGCCCTGCAATGTCAAAGTTTAGATAATGAATTAATAATCAATACATTAGCATTATTTTCAGCAATTGTATATAACTAATGGTTTGGTCACTATTCTTTTTACTGTTTGGAAGGGACACGGTTCTCAGATACTATGTAATAGCTAATGTTTTATTTAGTGCTTGGGAATATAAAAGAATGCCAGAACTTCACTGGCACAAGTATCTTTTTGATTTGTTGCACTTAAGGTAGAGAAACTGAGAGTCTTTTTAGCTTTCTCAGCCAGTAGCTGAGAAATTTTAACTGAGCAGAGAGTAGAAATCAATGTGTGAATTGTCTTGTAAGCAGAACGCGTGCATCCCAATGATTGTATGATTCCTATTGTTTTCACTTTCTCTTCAGTCGCATGTTGGGCATTGCAGATATGTATGGGCTGGACGGGTTGAAAGAAGTAGCTATCTACATTTTGAAGAGAGATTATTGCAATTTTTTCCAAAAGGTATGTTAGTTCTCATGCTACTTTGTGAATCATAAAGCCTAAAGGAAGAATTTTGATTCCATGTTTTACAGATCATATGGATGAGGTGCTCAGCAGCCATGTGGCTCGTGTTTTGGCTGAGGCCAGCAGAACCTGCTCCTATGTGTGCATTTATTAAATTAAGTGGGATTGATGATGGCAATAAGACCTGTGGTATCAGCCACCTGTTTATAGAAATTTGCAAACTACAGCTGATTAAAAAGCAGTATTCTACTCCACAAACTAAAATGTAAAACATGCCATTGTATATGTAATTGTTGTTAACAAGAGTAGAAATATGTAAACACTACATACTTTCATATCAGATTTCATGGAATTATAGTTCATGTATATTCCTGTTCAATAATAATAGTCTAAAAACAAACAGCTGCTTAGAGTCACACATTTTCATGCATTAGGCTCATTAAGCTGAGTGCTACTTTATTAACCTGTGTGGGAACACACGACTTCCCTGTTCTGTATTAGGGCAACCAAACATAAATACTGCAGCAACTAACACTAGTTCCACAGACACTGTAGTTCTGTACAGTTACTCTCAGTCAGAAACAACAATTGTGATAATGTTTTAATTTCAGCCTATTCCTGGAAAACAGCAACCCGTACTGGAATGCATGGCTATCGCTCATTCACTGGGAGTGGAACACCTATATGCTGCCTGCATGAAGTAAGTTGAAATATAACAAATTATGCTTTATGTTTTTTTGTTTCTCTGCTTTCAGTTGAAACAATTTTACTTTGAGAGGTGGGGTTTATTTTGACCTATAGAAGTTCACTTTTTAAACACTCTTCCTCACACTTCAGTGGATTCACTTGCACTAGAACGTTTACAGTCATGCTTACCTAAATAAGACCTTTTTTTTTTTTTTTCCGAACAGATGGGTAGGAAAACATTTTGCAAAATGCTTGTCAGAAAGAAGTTTTGCCAGTCTACCTACTGAACTGCAGAACAACTGTCTTCTTATGTTGATTAAGTCTTTGGTAAGTGGAGTATAGTGTATTTTATATAAAAAATACTACTTTTTTTTTAAGTGTATAAATACATTTATACGCTTTAGAATGTAACTTCGGAAAGAATTACAGGAGTATTTTAGACCTGTATTGCATAGACAGTAGACAGTAACAGAACAGTGCAGAAGTAAACCCACACCACATCAGGTCTTTGTTCCCCTCTGTGCCTATTAATAAGTCAAGATGCTGTAGATGCAGTTTGTGCTGAAATACGTGATGTATCTTTATCTATCAGCTTTTGCACAACAGTCAAAGGCTGTGGTACCACTCCAGCCGTGTACCCAGCCCTTCCAGAAGATTTTGGAGTCTGGACTAAAGTATGGTTTGGTTCCTGTTTTAGAGTGAAAATTTATTTCGTTGAGTCTCCGTAAGACTCACGAGCGTTTTATAAACTGAAGCCTATCAAACTTCTGTAATCAGAAACTGAAAAAACAAAGCATAAGCTTAATCTGCCCACAGAACAGTTCTGGTGAGTGATCATTCAATTCTGAGCAACTAAGACCCAGTCTAAAAACACATGGAACTCACTCTGAAGTTTTTAAGAATTCAGAACCCACAAAAATGCTTCAAGTCGCTTAAGGGAGAAGTCTAACATGAATTTTGCAGAGACTATCCCAAGTTTTGCAATCTGTGCTCTGCTGTAGAACTTCTTAACAGTTATACCCAGCTAAACAGTATCACTCTTTTTATTCTTTCATTTATCAATTTTGATAACATAAAAGCTTATAAATATGGGGCAGCCCTTAGAGGACAAAAGGGGGCAAAGAGAAGGAGACTTCTGAGTATAAAATCTCTGGGAAGGCACAGTCATAAGCACAGAAATGTTAAAAATGGGAGTGTATCTCAGGGGTTTCAACTAGGTGTAAGAAAATTACCTATCCTTTTTTAGGTAAGTAAAGTGAATTTTAGTTTAGAATAGTTAGGAAAAACGTTACAAGAGAAATAATATCCAGCTAGAGCCCCTCCTGAAAAGTACTGATTTAATTAGATGTCGATGAAGGCATTTTTTGTTTCACTGGAAGTGTCTAATGGGAGTGAACACTTACTGTCTTGTGAGCAGGGTGTAAATTCTGGACAATTCAGGAAGCTTGCAATTGAGTCCAGGGGGAGCAAAATCAAATTATAAACACGCTTAGTCTTTAATTTACCTTGTATGCATATAAGCAAACTGGCTTTACTCACAGCTGAGTAAAGTAATAAGAAGCACAGCTGAACAGTGGCTGGCCATGTATTTTAACTACAATATGCATGAAGAAAGTCTTCACTGTTTATTAACTGCATGAGCCAAACTTGGTTATAATCTGAATTAAAAATTGAGTTTTCTGTGTCAAACATTTATCTGATTTGTTGTTTTCTCCACAAATTACCAATCTTCCTGCATAATTTATCAGTGACCGCTAGGTTATGCTGAGTACAGCTGTCAGTCTGTCCTGATGTACACGTGATAAATGGCATGTTCCTTTTAAGCTGTGTGTTAGCCAGTGGAAGCTGCCCTCAGTTACTGTGTTGATGATGCAGTGGAAATAGTACAAGTATGAACAAAACAAAAGCACTGACCAGGAGTAAATACTAGGAAATCAATTTCCATATTTTAAATTTAAGTAAAAACACAACAATCAAGTTTCTTAGAGAAACATTAGACAACAAAGAAGGTAAATTCAGTTAAAACTCCATCTGGGAAGATTTCATGTCTGGCTCCATTAAATAAGAGAAAGTGATTCATACCTATAAAAATGCTTGAATATTTATCTATTCTGAACGTTGGGCCATCCATGCTCACTTAAAATATTCACTTATTTCATTGAAAAATTCATAAATCTTTCAGTGACCTAAAAAAAATTGACTGATTCAGTAATTCAGATTAGATTTTGTTCTGTAGTACATAATCACGCTCAGTTGGAAAATACAGTAAAAACTACTGACACTGTTACTCCCTAACATCAGCATGCAAAACAAAGCAAGCAACAGATTTTTTTTTTCTTTAGTTTCAGAGGTTGATAATTCTGAACGTGATAGCTAAGTCCAAATTTGTTTTCAAAAGGAAATGAACGCATCAGTGAATCCTCATACAGCATTCAGAAACTGAACAGAAGCTCTTTTACAGGCAGCAATTCTTTGGGCAACAGGCTAATTTTTGCTTTTATTTTAAGAACCACAAGAATGCTGCTTCACTTCTGATGGAAAGTGACCGGCTGATCAATAGCCTTCCCCAAGTGAAGTGGACTGAGAAAGCTGTGGCCGTGGCATCTAGGCTACAAGAAGAATGCTTGACTTTTATTGGGGCAAACTTTCTACATGTAGTACAAAGCGAAGGCTTCTATGTTCTGCTGCAGGTAAAAGTGCCCTCAAGTTGCTCTACATTTCCAAATAAATCCAATTACAACACACTAGTTCAGAATGTTAAATAATCAGAATAAATTCAACTTTTGCTTTAACATACAATTATATGGGGAAGAGGGGGGAAAAGTAGGCAACACTATGTTTAAATAAGTGTTGTTTAATATTAACCATACTAAGGGTTAATACCTTTCTTGGGCACGCACTTCAGTTAAAATAAGTGTTCACAGAAGAATTTAGTGGGACAATCTCTGTGCCGTGTAGAGATTGGTATGTACACAAACTTCACATAAGCTTCCTGAACTTTGAACCCCCAGAATGACAGCTTGTACTTACAGGAACAACTATTAGCAGCATACTCAAACTTCCACTGATTTTTTGTTGCGAGAAATTGGCTATGCCACAGATCCTAATTAGAAAATATTTACCTGCTATGAATAGGTTTCTCCAATGAAAAGAAAAAAAATGCACAGAAGATTTTAAAAAAAGTAAATGCAGGGATGTTAAAATATTTTCTCTTTGAATTTAGAGTTGTCTGTGGTGACAAATTCATCACGGCACGTTTGTTCCTAAAATCTGGCTTAGCAGGAGATCTCAAGACTATTCATTAGAGGCCTGGAATGGAGTGTGTATGTAATGGTTACACAGGAAAATGCTCAACTTCCTGCACTGACACCACAGCAGATTCTCTCTGATAAGTAATGCTTTTATGGATGCAAAGTACATTCTTTTGTTTAAAACGTCTGCCTTTTGTTGTTTTCTCAGGCACAGGCAATGAGCAGCAAACCTGACCTGCTAGAACTAATTTTTAGTGCAATTGAAAAAAATATAAATAATGAAAGTAGCTGCTTTCTTCTTGTAGCTGTGGATACGTTGTTGGACTCTGCAGACGTGAAGGAGTTGGTATGTTTTGCAATGTGCATTGTTCATAGGACAAAGTACTCAAGTTCAGAGTTCCAGTTGCATGATGTAGTTTGAATCCAGGTGGCACAGTCCTGCAGTTGGGCAGAAAAGCATCTGCATAAATGCAAAGACCCGCTGGAAGTGCCTAAGACATTGGCATTTGTTTAGTGGGGTGTTAACACTTCTTTCTTTTATGTAGAAACACCACATATGGTGCATTACTGAGAAAGTAAGTCCCATGTGCACTATTGCTCTGGTGATCTTTGCTGCTGCCTCACATTTGTGATGAGGAAAACCTTATCAAAGTGTTGCATTACGTGAAACTTACAGAATAAGGGAGCATAATTTGTGGACACATCTTTTTCCCATCTTTTTGTAAAAGTCACAGCTATGATTCTTGTCGTTTAAGACTTCTGAAGCAAGCACTTCCTCTCAGTCAAGTGTGTGTTTTTTGGACTCGAGGGGAGGTGTCAGTCTCTGTGTAACACATCATGTATATTCCTGCAATCTAAATAATGAATAAAGATATTTAAACTGTGGTTGGCTGGGGATAATTCATGAATAATATGATATACTGATTAAAATCCAGAATGATGCTACAAGCAAAGAATGAAAAATAAATGCAAAATGAATTACTGCAGTCTAGTGCTATCGTAGATCTTCTTGGTAAAAGCAATGAAAATTTAATCAGATACATTATTTTTCCCTGGAGTATTTGACCTTGTTGTGACACAGCTGACAGTAAAGAGCTATTCAGGGGTTCATTAAAAAAAAAAAGTAGGTAAAAGAAGAAAAAAAAATGGGAATGTAGTGTTTTTTAGTGCTTAGTCTGCCTTGGAGTGATTTGGTGTCAAAGTATTGTAAAAATTACCATGGTGGGCAATAATCCTTCAAAAACAGCATCTCCCTATACCAGGCTATTATAAAATATAAGTGATGACATCATTGATCTAGCTTAGGGAGTAAGTAGATTCTGAAAGGAATAATGACTGGTTGCTATGACAATATGCCTCTCGCCAGCTGCTGATTTGTTACTTGAACACAGGGTTTTACGTGCAAGATCCAGGCTCTGCGTGATAAGCTCTGGGTCTTCCTGGTTCAGTCTTTTTATGCTGTTCGTCACACAGAAGGCTGGAAGCTGATGAGGCCAGACCATCAACAGAAAATACAAGCAGGTATGTCTGGTATCAAATGGCTTTAGAATTTTTTAGTAGTCTGTTTAGCAGATAAAATATAGGTGGTATTGTGGAGCCAGATATAAATTAAAGCACAGTTTGTCATGCTTCAGGTTTCTGAAATGTTATTTTAGAACAGATGCGTGATAGCATACTTAGGTAGTTTCAAACATAGAAATCAGTGAGTCTCTCATGTTTTATTTTCAGGACAGTATATACTAGGAAGCAGAAATATCTGGATTGATTCACTCTTGTTTACAGCTACCCTAAATCATTTAAAATACTGCAGTAGGATTAAAAGCCTTATCTGTCTCATTTTTAAGGAGATAAGCACCGTGGACATATTAAATCTACACAAAACAGATGATGTATTCTATGAATTCTGTTTCTGTCCTTTATCTTACCCTACATAACGCGTAAATATTGCTTGTCTCTTGCATAATGCTTCTCTCAGGCTCCGGGAGTAAATGCAGCCAGCTTGCCTTCACAGTTGATTGGTATTGTGACATTGTGTGTGCTACTGCAGAGCCCCCAAGGAGCTGCATAGTGTTCACTAAAAATTGTAGCAGGCAGCGCTCCCAACAAAAAGGAGTTTTTGTTCTGTGCGTTTCTTTGTTTTGAAGTCCATAAGTATCCTGAGGGTGCGGAACCAACCATCAAGTTTGGGCTGCAGCTGAATATTAGCTTTGATGGTACAGTGTTATAACAAAAAAAAATGTTTAAGACCTCTTTAAAATGAAAGCACTTTTGATTCAAAGAAGATAAACATTTCAGTGTTCTTTCTGTTAAAGGCTTTAGGAGCTGCAGAGCTGTTTGTGCCGACAGGCCGATGAAGATTTTATTCCAGAATTACAACATGCTGAGAGAAAGATGCAGTGTCAGTCTCAGAGCATGGCTGTGGGGTGTAGTCAAATAAGGTCTCACTGCTAGTGGAGAAAACAGATTTATGATTGCTTTTTTTCTGATTATGAAGGTCTTCAGAAGCTAAGGAGCTGGCTTCAGAAACCAAAGGGGTTTGTTTGCTTTGTTCATATGACTGTGCCCTTACTGTAAATGACGTTCAGACTTTTATGCTAGTGCTTTCAATACAAAATGAAACACTAAAGACTGAGGCGTGCCTTAGTTGTCCAAACTCCATCTTGACAGATACTGTTTTGTTTTCTTCTAGATTAGACTGTAACCCAGAGTTAGCATACATGTTATTTGTAAATAGCCAGGCTGCATGAATTATCTGGTTTTAATTACAGGCAAAAAAAACAACAAAACAAAACAAAAAACATGTAATACTGGTAGGCAAATTTTAATCTTCAAGTGAAACTGGGCTCAGATAATTTCAATCAACTTTTGTCTTGAGCATTTCTGGTGATGGTGGTGTGTTTTAGGATTTTAACCTATACAGAATGGGAGGGAACACTGTAACAAGAGGAAAAATGCCACAGGAAGACATGATATTACTGCGCGTTTATCATTCACAGTGTCTCATTTTTTTTAAGCATAGGTTTATATGGATTTTATCTTAATGTACTATAACGTATTGAAGTGCAGAGTCATTGCTGGAAAAGGATTAGGTCCCTGGGGTGCCATTTTCAGCATATCTTGTATGATTTTTACAGTGCTACAGTTAAAAATTATTATCTTTAAAATTCTGTTGAATTTATTTCATTGTTACACGTGGATACATTTTTGTGCATATACAAATACTACATCAGATCATGAGGGACTGAATGAGTAATTTTTTAGTAGTGTTATTTAGAAGCTCTTTTTTTGCTGAAACTTTTTTTTTTTTTAAAGGAAACTATTGACTGTGGGTCCGTACACTGACTATAAATATCCTTTTCTATTCTGTAAACTCGATTGATTTAAAAGCTTTATTGAAAAGTGCTTCTCTCCCAGAGTAGAACAGTCAAAAAAAAAAAAAAAGGCATTCAGTGCCTGCAAATTTCACATGACAATCACAGGGACAGCTCTCATGACATGCAGCTATATGCTATTTAGAGAGGCACTGTGACCTTACTGTGTACATTTAGATATTCTGACTTTGCCACTTTTGAAAACTAATACAATTTACCTTACTGAAGACAATTTCCTATTTAAATAGGATAATTTAATCTATAACTGACATTCTATCAGTTCATAGGCACTAATTCTGACAGTCTCTCTCTTTTTGTGAGTTTTTTTACATGCTTTCAAAGGCCTCAGTGTACTTCAAGGGTTACGTGAGGTTAGCTTGGATCAATAAAAGTGTTACTGTGGAGACAGGGTTAAACAACTTTCTCGTGGCCACATGACATTATAGATACCATATTTCTTGTTCCAAACATAAAAGTTCATTTTTCCCATGTCACCAAAACTAGCTTTCATAAAATCAAGATGGGACCTGAAAAATTGCTTTCTGATTTCTTCTGTCCTCCTTCTTTTCTGCTAAATGATCAATAAAGGGCTTTTCCTTCTTACAGCTGCATTTGACAAGGGTGATGACAGAAGACTTGGCAAAAAACCTGTATTCACTAGTTCTCAGGTAAACTTCATCTCCAAACATCAGAAGTAGTCCGAAGCTTGAAAACATAACTCTTTTCATTATTTGTTTCATATTCAATATTAATTTGTCAAATTTAATTAACAGGCCTTCCTTTTGGAAAACTTGTATTCTATTGATGAACATCAACTTCTGCACAATCAGTAACGTCCATTATTTTGAAACCTTTTAGGACTTGGCTTTATGCAGTTAAGCTCAAATAGAAGACAGGAATTTGTGTTCAGAATCTCACATTCCCCTGTTGCTGCGTAATGAAACTGATCTGTTTCCCAGAGCAAATGGTTTGCTCCTGAGCTAATGAATCTCTGTTGTTGTCACAGCCATGGCAGCACCACGTCTCTTCCCTCCCTGCCCTGAAAAAAAATGTTCCTCTGGCCTCAACAATGCTTCTGTTTAGATTCACACTAAAAATTACATTACTATTCACTAGAAAACTAGTGTGGATTTCATATGATTTGATGGTCATGGATACAGTATAATTACGTGAAGATTCCATTTCATGTACTTAATTCTCCATCTTTCAGAATGGCTTTACCTTAGAGTAAGGATAAGTACTGTCACTTTTCTGGTGGATACACTGCTTGGTAATGGCTAAGAAAGAATCACATGAATTTTAAACTAATTCTTATGTTTGTAAAAATGTACAGCCTTTATTCCTCTTTGGAAAATATGCGTATGTAGCTCAAAAAAAGTTTTCTTCCATTAGCAGGCACTCATAATACACAGAAAACAGATAAATTCGACTGTAGTAAAGACTCCGCTTAGATATTTCTTTACCTTCCACACAGAGCAGTGTTTTTTGCAAGGCAAAGAAATGTACATGGCACTCTAGAGGATTTCTGATATTCTTATACCTTTGAAAGACAGCAGCCTGAGCTGAAAATACAGATGTTAGAAATTATTTCACTTCTGAAGCTTGTTTTAGATTAATGTACTACTTAGGAAATTCAAGTTGTTTAGCGTGAAAAATGTCTTCTGGTTTTTTTTGTGTGTTTTTTTTCTGATGCTTTTTTTTTTTTTTTTTTTTTGTATTTTTTTTTTAAGCTAAATAAATCCATCCCTGAATTTGCTGGTAAAAGGAATACTTCTTGGACAGAACACAGCAAGAAAGATTGCTGGGAAGATTCTCCCACTAATTGGGATAAAATGAAATCTGATGGATTAGGAGCATCTGGACACGCATCAAGCACCAACAGAAATGCTGCTAATAAGACTTCAAAGCATGAGGATTTAAAGGGAAAAGATGGCAAAAAAACAGTTTCCAAGATTAACAAAGACTCAAAGCCTGGGGAAAAAGCTGCTTCACCAAAGGCTAGAGCTGTCATAAAAACAAAAATAGAAAATAATGGAAATGCAAAGGCTGAAAGCATGCTTGCCAAGCAAGATGCTGAAAAGACATCATCTTCAAGCGGACAAAAAAATCCAGGGAATGTCAAAGGATTAAAGAACCATGAAGGAAAAATAGCAGGTGCCAGACCTAAAGTGCTGACAGTAACCTCAAGTGTGCCAACCAAAGCAAAGCCATTGAAAAAAATCACTGGGAAGGAATCTCCATCCACTGCGACTGCAGCAGGAACATCCAGCAAGTTAACAAACTCCAGCACAGATATCCAGGCTGGCAGTGAACAGACAGAAGAATCCAAAGATGAAAAATCGGCAGAAGAAGGAAAAAAACATACTGGTAATTTATATATACTATTTTAACCCAAAGAAGTCTCTTTCTGAGTTGTGCCAGGACAGTCAGGCAGTGATGAACTACCTGGGGAAGCTTCAGAAGAAAGCTATAAATTGATAGAGTCCCCTTCTCTCCCTGTAAGTGAATATTAAGTCCAGAAAATAGTATACTATTATATAGTTTACTAATTAGTAAACTATTACAATAATAGTACAGTATTAAATTAAGACTGTTTTTTTTTTTTTTTTTAAGAAGTCTGTCCTCAACTGCTATCCATACAAAATGCTCTAAGTTTTACAGGTTTAGCATCAATCTGACTTTTAGTTGCTGACCTTCATATATTAGATTTCTTTCCTCAGTGATACACATTGAATTTTATCTGATAATTAAGTTTGAATTTACTTCAACAGTGATAACAAAGTCTTCTTTGAAAAATGGAGTCACCAACAAAAAGAAGAAGACTGAGCCTGAAGTTAATGTCACAGCAAGCAGGTTTGTTACAAATCAGCACGGTGGGTTCTGTTGGTGCGTGCTTCTATGCTTGTGAAATGTTTATTTTTTTGTTCAGTTGAACTATTAAACTTGCTATTAAGGTAATCTATTCTTTTTAATCTGAGAATATTTCAGAATGACTGTCTACTGCATGCTATTAACAGAAAACAGAATTAGTAGTTGGGAGCTATTTTGCACATGAAAAATTAGCTTGGATTGTCTATTGGATTTTTTGAATGTTTCTATAAGTCATTTAGAATTCTGCACACTGGAACTGTTAATGACTACACAAGGTGTTGTAAAATTATCACTTCTGGAATAGCTTAGATTGAACTGCAAAAACACTGGACAGGAAGAAGTTGAAACCCTGTGAAATATTACACTCAGCATTTGTATTTTTGTGTGTGTGTGTGTACATGTGCCTGTATGTAGATATCACATAGATAGGTGAGTGTACATTTTCTTTCAAAAACTACACATCTTAGGTTGGATTTTCAATGTTTTTATGTATGTTTATAGATTAAAATACATATACTGCTTGCTTAAATATAATCAACCACTGCTAGTCTTCAGCTTGAAAATAATGCAGATGATTTCTTTGCAGTGTAACAAAAAAAGCAACTGGAAAAGCACCCATTGAACAAAATGCACAAGCTGTTCTAAAGAAAAAGGGGAATGGGAGTAGCAGTGCTGCAGCACAGCAGAAGGCTCAGGACGTACCTAACCATTCTCCCAAGAACCAAGGTAGAGTGGCATAGGGCAATGAAACAGCCCTCCCTTTGTGTATTTTCTTTTTTATTTTAAGTGCAAGCTTTGGCAAAATCTTCTGAACAGTTCTGTTTTCCATAATTCACTTTCAATGACAGCTCTAGCCAGTGAAATGCATCTGAGTGTCAATTTTAAAAGATTTAAAGAGACGGCCTTCACTTCTACTTGTTTTCTTCTGCTTATTTAACCATTTTGCAGAGCCTTTTACTTGCAGATAACTTGCACCACTACAATAACCTCTAACATTATGTTCCACCAAATTCTCTAGGTTAGGCATTTATAATAAGCACCAAAGATCAGGACTGCAGACAGCCACCCCGTGTTTGTTCATGGCCCCCCCAGCAGTTGCTGTATTGATGTTGACCAGCCCCAAACCAATTTCAACCATAAGTGTGGGAAATGACTATAGAGCACAGAAGGGAAACTCAGCATTCAGGATGGAGGTCTTAATCTCATTTGAAGCTGGCATTCAGCACCGGGGGTAGAAAAGAGCATTCAAGTTACATTAGCTTATATGCATTATGATACAGAAAACACAGCTCCTGTCAGTTTATGGTCATTAGAGATCTTGCAGTATTGTCAGACAGAGCAGGGATATTAATTCTGGTATTCTAATCATATTACAACTAATATAATTATTGTCTGCCTACTTTCATTTCCTCTACAATATAAATTAAATACAGTCCTCATCACTTCCTGTGCTAAAGTACTGTACATGTGCAGTGTTTTTATCCCATATCACAGAGCTGTTGCTTTCTGCTCCAGTGATAGCTTCTTCAGCACCAGGTCTAATTCCTTTACAGCTACAAAGTGCTTTAGTTCCAGAGATAACACATTAAATACAAGATGCTATTTTCATCTTGTATTTATACTTAGATCTCAACTCTTAGTGCTTTAACAAGCTTTCGATCCCTTAGTTGCACAAAAAGCTGAATAACCTGCTTCTCAACACAAACACATGCTAACATAAATTCAGTGTGTAAATGCTGACTGAACTGTATGAACTTAATTAATTTATCTTACTGTTTATTAGGAACTGTGGCGGAGTCACCAAACTCCCTGAAATCAGGAGTGTCTCCAAAACATAATGAAGAAAGAAATGTGGCACAACATCTGGTTCAGACAACACCCCCAGAAAAACTTCCTTCAGCCAAGAAGAAGAGTATTAAGCCATCACAAACATCTGTAGCAAAAGCCACTGCAAAACTAGTAACACAAAAAGTTCAAGCTCCATCAAAGCATGGTGAGATAAACATTAAAGACCCCAAACCAAAATCAGCTGGGCAACCTGTATCGAAATCTACGCCAAAACATTCAAGGAGTGAATCTCCTGTTGTCCAGAAGAACGCGCACACCTCTGAGCACAGAAGTCCAGGACAGAAACTTGGCAAAACCATAGTGGCAACCGTTCAGACTCACGACAACAACGAATGCAGCTCTGCAAAGCAAAGTGAATGTCTGAAATCTGCAATGGGAAGTAACAGGGAAGATGAGCTCTTGGCACCTTGTCAACCTGATAAACAAAAACTGGATCCTCCTGAAGGTGGAGAACACAAAATACAATCGAAGTCTTCTCCTGTAATAACAGGAGAAACCGTTTCTAAATTGCATACTCCACTGCAAAATGAAATGGAAACAAGACAAATCTGTGGGGATCAGGCTGAAGTTAATCAGAATAAAAACAGAAAGGTGGCTGATAATACTGCTGATCTTCACTGTCATGCACAATCTACCAGTGATGGATACTCAGACTTTTCCAAGGAAACAAATCAAGATGCTGCTACTTCAGAAGAATTGGTAGAACAGTCAAAAGCAAAAAAGGTCAATATGGAACAAAGTGAAAAGTTAAGCACTGACACTGGTCTTAACTATGGTGAAAATATTTTCCCAAGCTTTTCCAAGGGGATAACTAATAAAAAGGATGCGATACCATCTCCTCAGATTCAAATGGAGGGATTTCATCCAGCTAATGAGTCATCCACTACATCAGCCTTGCCTGAATACTTAGATGATGTTTCCAAATGTTCCATAGAACAAGTAAGAGACAAACATTCACATGATTACATAGAGTCTATTGATCCCACAGAAATGCCAGGAAACCATGAAAATGCAGAAATTCCCTTTGTGGACCACTGGAGTACTGGTCCTCTAGATCCAAAAGAGAGTCCCGAATCAGATACTGGCAGTGCAACCACATCCTCTGATGATATAAAACCAAGATCAGAAGATTACGATGCTGGAGGCTCTCAAGACGATGAAGGATCCAATGAGAGAGGGATTTCTAAATGCAGCACTATGTTATGCCATGATTTTCTTGGAAGAAGCAGCAGTGACACTAGTACACCTGAAGAACTGAAAATGTACGACAGCAGCCTAAGAATAGAAGTCAAAATGAAAAAAGAAGGCTCTGATCTCTTCCGTGTTAATTCAACAAGTGATGATGAAATACCAAGAAAGAAAACTGAAATTTGGTCCCATCAAGAAAGTGCAAGGAACAGTACCAGAGAAACTGAAAAATCTACTTTTGGCAATGCACAGTTTACTCAGGAAGCAGACCAAGTTTCTTCTTCTGCTGATGAAACAGAAGATGACAGATCTGAACCAGAAAATGTTGCAGGAAACGTTCTTTCATCAAACGCTCCTGCTCAGCAGTTCCAAGGAATTGATAATTTAGCATTTGAAGATGCAACAGAAAATGATACAGCAAGTCAAGAGTTTTCTAAAAGTAAACGTTTCAAAAGGTCTGTTCTACTTTCAGTAGATGAATGCGAAGAATTGGGATCTGATGACAGAGTGGAAACTCGCACTTCACGTCAGCATTCAATAGATTCACTTACTCCTTCAGATGTATTTGACAGTGTATCTGTATCTCAGGAGCACCAGGGAAAGACTTTCTATTCAAGATATTCATTGGAAATAGAAGATGGATTCTTGGATAGCAAACAGACTAAGGATCAAGACAACAGAATGGATGAAAGTGAAAGGTCTCTCCAACATCATCACAGTACTGAAATCACAGGGAAGGAGGATAAAAGAGACTCAGTGACTGAACAAAACTATGCAGAGGAAGTACACTCAGCAGCTAGTCCTTGTCCAGGGGAAAATCAAAAAGTAAACACCAAGAATGAAGAGGCTACCGAATTTCAGCAGTGCAGTAAATACTTAGACAATGATGCAAAATCTCAAGAAAGACCATGTCATCTCAACCTTCAAAGAGAAACTAATGCTGATATGCAAAAGAGCAACTCCTCAAAACCTGGAGAAGCCAGTAAGAATCAAATTCTGACTCAGGAAGGCCAAGTGAGAGACAGTCAACCAGCACCTACTGAATACGCTAATACTGATTTACTTCCAGGTAATGTACAGAAATAGAAACATTCAATCATTCAAAAGCAAATTACTAGGGAAAGCTTTGGCAATTTGTCTGGGATTGAATCCTGAAGTAATTTTGCCTAAAATTACATTAAATTTAAACTTTAAGTATTTCACTTTGGTGCAGAATGACGGTCTGTCTGAAATATCAGTAAGTACTGTGCTGTTCAATGAGAAACATTGAAAGAAATTTTAATGTAAAGCTAAAGGAAAGATTGGATGCAGATTTCTGTTCTTAAGTTACTTTTGATCCAATCTAACATTGACAGCATCTGATGGAAACTTAGTATTTGTTTTGTCTGTTCGACAACATACAGTATGTCTGAATGGGATGTGCAATAACTACAGTAATAACCTTAACTAAAGCGCACTGAACTGTTTACCTGAACAGCTATATGCATCACTGTTGTAATTTATTTATTTATATATTTTACACAAATTCGGATCCTTCTCCCACTGAATATAACTGAGTATTTGCCATATTCATCAGTGGGAGTGGGTTTGAAATCTGAGCTTTTGAGATGTCTACAATCCTAAATTTTACCAGTAAAAGCTTATTTCCTAAAATAGAGGTTATACTTAGAACTGATGCTTATACACAGAAAAGTTTTAATTTGTTTAATGTGGTTAGATGGAATACTTGTCTAGTTGTTTTGTGTTTTGTCTTCTTTATACCAGTAACTCGGTCTGTTTATCAAAAAATATACAATAGTGTTATCAACTATTGTGTATTCAAGAGTAATGACAAACTGATGATGATCTATGTTCAGCCAGACTACATAAAAAGAAGACATTAAAAGCTGTACTATTTTTTTTGAAGTTTGCTTGCCCTTGCCTGCAGCTGCCCTTGCATGTGCAATGTAGAAATAAGCCTGTGGATAAACTATTTTGCTTTTAATTATTTTCTAAGCTGACATACCTTAAGTCACCATACAGTAATCATTCTCTATTAATTCCCTCCATGCACCTTCTGGTCTAAATTTAATTTATGTAGTAAATGAGAAATTTCATGTGCATTTAATGTGTATTTACATTGTCATTTTCTGTATCAGAAATTTAATTACGGAGGTTACTGTTAATTACCAGTGGTGATGGCTGCTTTAACTTGATTTATAAACCATACTTTGTTTTTTATATAGGAAATAAATACCTAAAATTTTGTCAGTTTTTTTATAACCCTCCGTTATTCCCTTTTATAACCTGGTTGGATTATCTTTCCTGAATGAGTTAAATTTTGCTCTACACAGCCCTTGAGGGGAGGATCGTCTGCAGTTTTTACATTGTACAGTATTGTGAATTATTTCAGGAGACATAGATGATTATGACACAATGGCACAAACCTGCATATATGAGCATCGGCCTTCAAAAACCCTTTCTCCAATATACGAGATGGATGTTGGAGAAGCAATTGAGCAGAGGATGGATTCAGAAAGAGCAGTTCTTGATGTGGATTTTGAAGATCAGCAGTTTGCAGAACAGGATTGGACTCTTCTCAGGCAATTGTTATCTGAGCAGGACTCAAATGTAGGTTTCAAAAACTCTGTTCCTGAAGACCTTAACTTAGCACAATGTCTAATCAATCAGACACTGTTTCTGGCACGAGACGGTTCAAATCCTCAGGGTACCTCACAAGTTGACACATTCAGTAGGTGGACTGAACTAATGTCCCCACTTGACGATTCTTCAGCAAGTATTACAGTGGCAAGCTTTTCATCTGAAGACTGTTCTTCCCCTCAAGGGGAATGGACAATTCTTGAACTGGAAACTCATCATTAAGGTGATCAGATGTTTGCAACTAACTCCAACCTGTTCCCAAATCTATTTTTGATGCGTTGTTTCGATACCATGAAATACTGCATCAGTCAAGAACAAGCAATTCTTGGTACTGAGGCAATCTTTCTGATATAATGAGGTAAATATGTTAATTTATAATCTAGATTTAATTGCAAGTACAAAAATTTTTCAAGTCTTAACCATAAGTCTTTTCTAAAATGAATTTTGAGCATGTATTTTCTAGAATTGTTAGACAAATTAGATGATGTGAAAGAAAGATCTTGGTTTCTACTTTTATCTTCCTTTTGGCCATTTAATATGCTCACTGAGCAAGAACTTAAAGATAACTGCATCTTTAGTAGGGCTACTCCCTCCTTTTTCTTTCTCCCTCTCTATATGGTGACTTCATTTTACAACAATAAAGATTCAGAATGGTTGTGTCAAAAGGTCATGCGTACCAACACTGCTTCTAATACTAGAAACATTTTTGTTAACAGAAAGAGGTTTCAATAGGAATCCTCTTTGGGCTCATTAATATGAACAGCTAGTTTCATCTGCTGCTGCCAGATTTCATTTTTTTATTACCTTGCTTTTTTTTTTTTTTTTTTTTTAAACAAGTTTTTTTTTTTTTTTTTTTATTTTTATTTTTATTATTTCCTTTAAATACAAGGATTCAAAGGGTCTATGTTAGAAGAAGGGCACTGCTTCTTTCTTGGAAACGTACATGTTTAAGTAAATATTTTTTAATGACACAGCACGTTAATTCAGAGGAGTTGGGAGAATGCTGCTCCTGTTTGAAAAACAGGATGTCTGATACTTTTAAAAGTATATGTCTCAAGTCCTGGTAGAAATTATCTGGCCTGGTCACTCTTGCCTTTCTCACAGTTGAAAGCCTGAAGAGGAAGCATTCTACCTCCTCTTAGTCACCAAGAGGGAAAGTGCCTTCATAAGAGCCATGTGGCAGTAAAAGGCTACTACTGTTTTGGGTTTTCTTTTGTTAAAAGTGTTTAAGATAAACGCACAACTTTAGCTGACTATAACCACTCATAATAAGGTCAGTTTTGCAAGATTTTTGCAGAACTTTGTCAGTGCACCTTAATTGTTTTTTTGGGGGTTTTTTTGTTCATGGACAGAAACTCTCAGATGTGTCAAAATATGACTAAAGACATCATAACTTGTCTTACCTTTGGACTTGACATAGTAAAGAGCTCTGAGGCAAAACATCTACTTTGTTGCACTTCTGATACAAGATCAAAAATGATATTTTCCCACAAAATAACCAAAAAAGGAATTATTCTTCAATATCAAGAAAGCAGGAAAAAAAAATAAAGCTTCCCTTTCCATTTGACAGTGAACTCAAAAACCCATGTTAGAAAGATATTCAATATGGTAATAAAAATCTTTCCCCTACTACTTATGTAAGTACTTTCTGAATTGAAAAATAACTGATAGCTAGCCCACAAAGCTTCACATTTGTCATACTGGAATACAGTCATATTACAGGGTTGTGGGTGGGTTTTGTTTGTATTTACTTTTTCAGCTGTAGTATAAAAATTAAATCAGATTCTCTTCTGAAGTCCCCACTGATGTTGGTGCTACTCCTGCAATAGTTTTGCAATAGACTAATTTGTATTGTTCAGCTGATGTATACATAAGAACAGAATTCAGCTTCCCACAGCCACATAGTCTCTGTAGAAATAGCAGGAAGAGAAAGCCATATTGTTTTTAATCCATGCTACCAGACTGCCTCTGAGCCTTAATCAGGCCAGCATCCCACTGGCTAGACACTGTACAAACATAGAATAAAAGGACTTCCACTGAGTGCTTATAATCCAACTTAAGTCAAAAGATTTAAAAAAAAAAAAAAATAGATGGAAAAATAAAATCAGAGCCAATATTTGTCCATCTGATCAGAAGTGGTTTCAGTGCACATCAGCTTGAATATTCCACCCCCCCTTAATCACTACTGGAAGGGAAAATTGGAGAGTGAGATTAAAGAACAGATAATGAGGGACAAATGCTAGTTTGAAAGCTTAACACACAGGCAATCAAAGCTAGTCATGTAAGAGCTCCCAGTGACCTGCAAAGTCAGGACAAGGTGTGTACACCAGATAGAACAGCGAAGGGGAATTGGTGATAATTAAGGAAAAAAAACAGCATAGTCAAAACTCTCTCTTTTGGCAGTAGTATTTTAAATGAAAATACTTAGAGCAGTAAAATTGCTTTTGTCAAAACCTAAGACAAGAAAGGTGCAGGCAAGAGTTAATACTGACAGCTTACATAAAATTCAATTGCGTGAATAAAGATGTCTGTATCCTACAGGAAATAAGGAAGTTGAGAAATTCAAAGAGGAGGACTCAGAAACTAGATGTTACAATCATGACCTTGGGGTTGCCTGTATAACCTGAATAACAGTTTACCAAGTGAAAAACCAACCATTTAACTGTTCAGCATTTTTGGATGTTCAAAATATATGGATGTATTAAGTTTAAAATAGGTTGGACCTCCAAAAGGTGATGTCAGTAGGTGTAATTACCATTCTGGGATGGAAAGGAAGAGTCCAGTTTGCTCTGGAAAAGCTGTTCTGACCATTTTTACATGTCACTGCTAGCAAAATTGTATTTGTGCAGCAAATCACCTATTGCAGAGAAGAAAAGCAAAAGCGGAGGCTGAATACTTGAAGTGTTAAGGAAAGTGGAGGTTCTTCCATAGGATTTGCTCAAAAATAATTAGAGAAGCTAAGGAAAGTATCTAAGATGGGGACAGGCTTCAATTGAGGGAGGAATTTTCTTTTTGAGGTTGGGTAACAAGATGTTGCTAAGTGCAACCAAAAGGAGATTCTGGCTTCCCTCAAAAGAGCAGCCAGCAGATGCCATTTGGAAGAATATGAGAGTATTAGGAAGGAAACTGGTAACATGAAGACATACGTAACAGTTAGCAAAACACATCAGTTAATGCTTACTTTGGGTTTCAAAGGCATAGACATTATATTCATGAAGTATAGCAAAAGAATTCAGTAAAACAAATGCTCACAGAACACAGTCATTTAAGATAAAAATATTCACGTTATAATAAAATCTCTGAGCATTGTTGAAAAAGATTAGTAACAAAATTCAAAAAATACGGCTTGCTTGCAATACTTTTAATTTCTGGGTAGTACGTGACCTAACTGCACGTGTTTAATAACCTTATTCCACATCTTATTTGGCAAAAAACCAAAACCATACTGAATTCTCAATTTTATTACTGGGAGGAGCTAGCAGGCAAGGAACTTGCCACTCTCCCTCACACACACATGCTGTCCATAAGGAGTTCTCCTAACATTGTCTTACTTTCTTTCAGGAAATATGTAACAAAAATTAAAGCACCTGTTCTAATTACAGATTGCAGGAGAGTGTTTTATAACTTCGACTATATCTTGTCATCTGCAGAGTAATTACTTGCATGTTCATTCTACTTTGTTTCAGAAAAACTAAACTCTTGCATGAAGTAAGATCTGCTGTTACGTTGTTCATCTGTTGCTCAGAACCAAGACACTTGTGTAGGCATAGTTTTGCTGCCACTAACATCAGAGAGATTCCTGCTGACCTCAGCTGACGCAGGTTCAGGACTTAGCTCTACTGAATGCATGTACTAGAAATGCTACTTTTACAATATACGTATGTCACAGTTTTCTATTTTCTATTCTAACTTAACATCTTACTATTGTAGATGTGACAAATTGCAGCTAGACAGATTTCAATTTAGGAGTCATGACTGTATGTATTCTGTTAATATTTTATGACTGGAGTGATTTAACATTTGTACATTGATAGATGACATTCTTGCCAGGACTACGTAGGAACTGAGGACAAAAGATAGAAGCAGCAGCCCTGTTAGAACAGAGACTCCATGGAAATGGGCTTTTAGATTTGAAAATCCAATATAGACAGAAGCTTTAATCTCTTGTAGCAAATCCATAGTGATTTCCACCCGTATCTTTTGAACATAAGCTATGTATACTGTTTTTTGAAAAATAAGCTTTACTATGTTCACTTTCGGAAAAATCACAGCTCCAATCCATCAGCAACTACTACATGTTTAAGAAAACAAAAGCTGTCACAGAGGAGGATATTCACATTAAAAGAGGCTATCAATTAAAAAAAAAAAATGCTGGTTTCTATTTATTTTTTTTAAACCTTTGATATCTGTTAAGTGATTAAGCTATACAGTGCATGCATACACATGCACACCTGTTTATTCTTGCATTTGACCTTCCTTTTATATTTGCTGGGTAATCATCTGCCCTGTATAGGCAATTAGGCTATAGTTCTCCAAATGTGAGTAAGTGCACTTAAACATTTGCAGACTGGCTTTCAGGTTAATGTTCACTACTCAAAAAGGGTAATGGAACTGGCACTGGGGGCAGGCAATATGCATATTCATGTTTTTACGTGTTACTCAACTTAATGAGGCTCTAATCCTGATCAGCCATCTGGAAGCAGTTAAAGTAAGAGATAATTAATAATGGAAAGCCATTAAACTGCTTCCTTGATCTATCACTGGAGTTCCTAGCCCAGAAGACCGTTCCGTTAGAGAAATCAAACTTCTGAGAAATATAACATTTTGCATCATATGCAACAAAAGACCTATTGCTGTGGTACTATAACATATTGATCAGATCTTCAATAACCGAAGCCTCAGTACTTGGGGTGGGAGGACCAAGACCTCAGAAACCAGACAGTTAGCAAGGACATCAGTGGTCACAACAGCTTTTGCACATTAACAGAAGATGGGTAAGCAAAGAGGAGTGAATACTCAGGTCAATCTGAACAGACTGGCACATACAGATCTGGGGACTGACCCAATTACTCAGGCAATTCATCAGATTTTATATTTATTCAAGTAAATGGGGCCGTGCCATTTTCTCAGCTTCTACTGAAGTTACCATGAGCAGTACCGCATCCATATTTATAAGAATCAGGATATTTTAAAGCATCTGAACAGAAAGATTGATAACCTGAATAAAATTTTGTCTTATATATCCACTTGAAACTGAGCTGAGTAAGAGTGTAATTAACAACTAAAGTTCACATCCTCATATCTGCAATCTTTACTTAGTCCTCTGTTACTGTGGATTTGCTCCAACCAAGCAGATGCATGATTATCTCAAACCTGTGCTTAGTGCGATCATTTCAGTTCTTCACAGTTGTTTGTTTACAACCCCTTTTGAATGTGGCATGGCATCCTGCCTCTCCATAGAGTCATAGCAATCCACTGAAGATTAACATTACCAGACAAACCAGATCCAGTGTAGGAAGCATCAAAACTTTGTTACCTTCATAGAATGAGGTAATTTTCACACCCATGAACATAAGATCCACTTCTAAATAAAATCTTCTGCCTGTAACAAAATCCCTGCCTATATCTCTGTGGTAGAGCAAGGAACAAAAAACCCTATTTTCTGGACTATCATACTCTAGTAATGTAGATTAATCTTATATATGCGTAATAGGTTGCATTTGGAGGAAAGTTTGAGTCACTACCTTAGTCCATGGCTTTACAATCCTTTAATATTTTGACCATTCCTTACTTGGGAAAGTAAGGGGCATGTTTAGTTCTCAAACTGAATGCTTGCATGTTTTCAACTTGCTTGCTTTCCAAACATCAGTGATTAGGACAGTAGCTTGGGCCTAAGTAACCATATTTCCAAGTGATTCCTTGTGAGCCCACTCTTTGGGTTCCAGAATCACTGTAGGTTTGTGTAGTTCCACAAGCTTTCTTCCCCATGCTACATATTGAAGATTCTTAATTGATTTGTGTATGACAGACAGAAATAATAAATCCTATGTGTAACTTAAATGCTGAGTTATTGTACTTCATTGAATGCGTGGACTGCTGCCAATATTTATTTTTAGCTTTGTACATTACAAAAAAAAAAAAGTTACTTTTTTCTTTTGCCACCCATTCGGTGGACCTTTGGGTCCTCCTTTCTCTCCTTTAATAAGAAAGGAATACTTCCTCTTGGATTACATCAGCAGAGAACAAGAGAGGTGACGTGTGTGAAAAAAAAAAAAAAAAAATCCTGTTCTCTTAAGAATTCATAGAAGATAAGAAGCTTTGCAAATGCCTGACAAAATCTGATATCCAAAAGGTGCTGATTCACGATATACAGTAACATGACCCAGAAGTGTGCAGAAAAACATTAGTTTTGTGAGAAATGTTGCCTTGTTGTAAATGAGTTATTAATCCAAAACTTAACCCATTATCTTCATGATACGGGAGTTCTAATCCACAAATCCTTCTGTTACTGCCTAAGAGAGGTTCTCTGCTGTGTCCCCAGGGGTTATTTGACATGCTGCCAGACAGCCCTATCCTCCCTCTCCGCTTCAGCTTCACCTGCACGTGAAATGCACCATGCAGACACAGAAAAGGAACGCTCATGAGAGTTAAAGCTAGGGCTAGCAGAACATCAGAGATAGTCATAGCAGCACTAACTGTAAGTGATTAAATGAAACCAATTCCTGTTCTTTACCATAAGAGCAGCATAAAAATCCTTCCACTTAAAATTACTTTGCTTGCTATCGATTCATTATTAGAATTCAAACCATGTCCCTTAATGCACTAGTCAAACACTCAAGATTAAGACTCTAAAGCTGTAGAGAAATAGAAGATCCTTCATAACATCACACTAAGCACTGAATTAGCATAGGTATGACAGCAAAGCAGATTTTAGCTCTTAATATCAGGCAGAGGTTCCCCCAAAATCACTTATCAGAACACTTGGCAGAGGGAAGGACGAATGTTCTGAAAAATCTTTCAGTCCAAGCTCTGTCCAAATGGCCTCCTACTTAGATGGAAGGAACCATCTGCACTTACATTTCAACTCTAATCAAAAATAGCACTCAAAAACTAAACCCAGTCCAGTATATAGATACTGATGTTCCTCGGGTAAGCAGTTTATTAAAGAGATAATAACAACACACCTCTGGGGACTAGGAATTTGACTGCTGAATATGCATTCTTGCTTGTTTGTTTTTGTGTAGTTACAGTAAAAATATTTATGCTAATCATGGTTATCCTAATGGTAAAAGGACAACATTCCTCAGAATTACTCAGTTTCGCTACTTGTAAAAATGTAGCATCTCCTACAGGTTAAGTCTCAGCCAGATGTCAGGCTCAAGGAAAAAGAGAAGACAAATCACACAGTCAGACCCAGGGTCGCATGGCACTGCAAAACAGATGCTAGGCCCCAACCAGAATTGTTCCCTGCCCAGCACCCAGCTTGGGGCTCAGCATCCCACTGCCTGAGACTCAGGCCTGACAATTGCTGGGCAGGCGTGGCTTATAAATGAGTGGCAACAGGCTCTGTTCCCCTGCAGAACTTAACATTCACAGTCCCATTTTTATTTCTACTGCAAACTCTTGTCAAGCACAGCAACAGGCAGAAACACAAAGATACACAGAATTTATACATCTTTAAAAATAACAGCTGCAAAATACCAACAGGAAGCAATTTCACTAATTGAAGTTTTTTTTTCCCCTTGTTATTCTGAACTTATCTACTGTGCTTTGAGGCCTCTCAAGTGGGTGTTGTGAGCTGCAGCATGGAAGAAGACAGTTTCCTGTGTGTTAGGTGACTAAAGGAAAAAAGGTGTCTGCCACTTTCCCCAGAGCCTAAAGCCAATATTTTTAAACATCTGTTAAGCTCTTAGAAGTGTAATAATGTTATGTAGCACGTATTCCTAGCAGTACTACAAAGAAATGAAACAGATCTACTCACCTGTTAAACATCGTTTTCACTGTGAATTGTCATTTTATTCCATCCTAAAATTGCCATTTTATTCCAACCACTTCAACAGCTCCTACTCCATACCCCAGGCTTTCTCTAGCTGAATCACAGAGCGGGAAGACAAGCCTCTTTTTTTCCCTTTTTTCGTGCTACTTTGGATGGCGGGAAGCGCGAGCCCCTCCTCCCCAGCGCCGGCGGCGGGAAGCGCGAGCTCTGCCCGGCCACGGCAGCGCTCCTCAGCCACAGCCCCTCACGGCACTGCGGGGCCCGCGCCTCGCACCTGTGCTGAACACCAGGTTCGTCACGCGAGGAGAGGCTCTCGGGACAGAAATCGGGAACAAAGCAGCACGAGGCTTTGCACAAAGCAGCTCTCTCTGCTCAGCAGGTATGCCTCGGGTGGGCGGCCGCACCCTGCTGGCACAGGGCAGGGGGCCTCAGGCAGCAAAGCCCCACAGAAATACTTTCTTGAAGCCATTCCAAACCTCTCTCCCAGTTATACCTTCAGATACAAGCTTACATAAAGTTCCACATCGATATCTAATTACAACACTTCTGTATGTAATCCAGCAGTAGGTATCTAGAAGCGTCTTGGAGCACTGGATACTGCCTTGCTCTCCAATCTATGGGGGCTAATGCCTTAAATGTTCCACCTCCTCAACAGATTAATTTACCTCTTTCCTCAGGTTTTTTTTTCCATTTCACATTTGTTTTATTTCTTCCAAAGCTTTTCAGAGGATTTGTAACACAAAAAGCACAACAGACAGCACAGCAATGACAGTGAGGTACAAAAACCCCAGGCTGCAACAAGAGAAGATATGCTCAAATGCAGCAGCTATAAGCACAGAAACAAAAGGGAAGGAAAAATAAAATGTACTTACCCTCTGAAGGCATCAAGTATCTCCAGTGAGATACCTCTACCTCCACTGCCAACCCATAAATGAGGTCTGGAAGGGCTGGATCTGGCTCCGCCCCTCACTCAGATGCACTGCACACACCTGAGCTCCCCTGGGCTGGCCCTGCTTCCCCACCAGGTGCTCAATCACTGCTTCAGGCTGCGACTTAGCATTTCTGCTACAGGATTGCAGCTGACGTTTCCTCGCAGAGCCACTAGAACTGCGAAGATGACAGAAAACAGCAGGCAGGAACAGCCAAAATGGACAACAACAGTTATTATGAGTGCAGGTCTGCAGGTATGACACCATTTGCCAAGAGCAGTGGCTACCTAAGAAGCACTGGAAACAGTGTTTCCTATGTTCTGGGCCTGCAAACACTATATGCAATGTCAGGAGTCAGGATAAAGCACTGAGGTTATCTGAAGTTGTTTCTACCATAGCATTCATTGGCGTCCATTTTTTTATTTATTTTTTTGGTGTGTGGTTGGTTTTGTTTGGCTGGGTTTGTTGGTTTTTTTGTGGTTTTTTTTCCTTAGCTACTTCTGTACATATTTAGCACCCTTACCACTTGCTATTCTGAGTTGCAGTGCTCTAGGCTCATCCTCCTGACTCATTGTTTTTGCACTGTACTGATGCTGCTTTCAGAGACTACTATAAATAATTCTATCAGGGATGATTTTAATTTTCTGAACTTCTTCCTAAATGCTTTATTTTCTACTTTACAGTGTTAATGTCGGGATAAATTATTACTCAGTAAATGTGCAGTTCAGCTTAAAATAGCCTTACAGATAGTGATTTATATTTATATCTGTTAATTTCAATTCCCCAGTAAAGTGAAAGGGGCTGTCAAGGAGCTGATAATTAGTTCCTGCAGCTGAGGCTAATTTCATGCCAGCTTGAGAGAATTTAGAGGCTGAGGGCTTTGGCTCACTCTCAAGGATAGCTTGCACAAGCTTGGTTAATAAGGTTACTATTCCATCTTTGTTGCACAGATAGATGAATGGTATTGAAGTAATTCTTGAGGCGCCTCGGTTTAAAGACTTTATTGGGGAGTAACAGCCTGTAAGCTGTTCCAATTTCAAGAGCAACTTTATCTGTAACAGGGTGAGAAGTATCTGAGGGTAGTGATCACATCAGCTACGCCAGAATAAATAGCTCTTACTCATAATCGTTAGCACGGACTCCCAGATATGGAAATAACTGAAGTACAAGTCAAAGATCTTTTCACAAAGATATTATTTTCTATCAGTTTTGGTTAGTTCTGCATCACGAGCTTCCTTTTCTACCGATGTAGTTATCCTCTTCTCGAAGCTGTTTCACATTTGCGTACTGAATAACTCCATTTCAGTGGCGGCTTTGAAGCAGAGACTTTTTCCAGAATTGCAGTTACATCTCATAAGCAGCTGTCACCGAGCGTTCCCATTCCATACAAATGCAAAGCATAAATGTTCTGGTTACTCTCTCCTTCAGACATCCCGACTTCATTTCGTATTCTTCCACTAAATCATTAAAGCTCTCTTTATGGCGGGTTGCCTACATTTTAAATGGGTAATTAAAAAACATTTTATTAGCTAAAGAGGATTCAGCAGTTTAATCTTTAAAATGTGTGGGTTTGAGCAGCTTTTGCAGAGCATACTGCAGAAGTGCTTTCTGCGGGCTGAAAAATATATCCAAACCCACTCAATTCCTCAAATGATTACACTGCATAGTGCAGCGTTCCAGTTTTCCTGCCTGGATTGTGTTCTGTCAAAAACCACTAATGAAAATCACTTCCTTTACAAATCTTCTGAAATATCTTTCTAATGAAGTGCTGACATCAGTGAGAATAATGCAGGCTAATTAACGGGAGCATTAGAAATACACTACCCTACATTCATCGATTCCACGCATCCTATTTTAGCATTTACTACAAAAATAGACTAAAATGTTTGAGCTCTTTTACGTTTTATGTGATGGTTTCCTGTGGCAAACTGAATGTATGCATACAAATCACAATTCAATGATCTGGTATCTTTCAGTACAAATATTCTGAAATGAAACTAACTGAAAATTTGGAATTAACTTCTTTTTTTATAAGTAAGATTTAAAAAAAAAAAAAATAAAGCAATGATGCTGAAGTTCCTTCTATAACTATTCAATGTTTTAAGAATATTTCACCTAATTTGTTGGCTGAAGATAACCTGTTAAAATTTATTTAGAATCACGAAATCTCCACAGTTCTACAGAGGCAACAACACCGAGTCCGATATTCAGAATCAGTGGAAATGGGTTCCGTGATATTTTCTCTCTCTGGTACAGTACTTTGTTTTTACATTCCTAAACTCTAATGAGGCACAAGATCAGGCTCTGCTGGAAGCTGTGCTCAGCTGAATAGGAGCTGCCACGCTGGAGTGTCATACAGTGGTGGGAGGAGTGGTGATGGCACATAAATCAGAGGCTGTAGCAGAGCATTTTGTGGATTAAATGTTGCCATTGGTCTCTGCATTGTATTTGATGATAATCAGAGGAACTGTTTAGCAAATTCTTCTTATAACTGTACAAGCGTGTTGAATGCCACTTAATTATAAGATGACCGTCAATACGCTCAGTATTTGTGGCTACAAATAAAAGAGAGTGGCTTTAATCGTCCAAGTTGAGTTTGCAGAGCTGGTAGTAACAAGGGACTTGAGAAAAGGATTCTTGGAGCTGTTTTGATTAGGAAATTACTGAAACTTCAACCATGAAACATCTGTCCATCCTTCATAGTGCAGAGGATGCTTTAGACAGACAGACAAGATCCTTAACCTGCAGCTTTCCTGAACGATAAAGACTAACAAGGCATTGATTGGCCCAGGCCTTTGGATGCTGCGTTGTTTAACCCTCTATAGACTTATGCCTTACCTTTGAACTTAGCTGTGTTGATGGGATTATAATTTCATTTTTCACGGTAGACATTTCAGGTCAATATGAAGATGTTGCAGGTGTATTTGCTGGTCTTGTTTCTGAATCAGAATTGCTGAGGTCTTCAATCAGTCCACATTTGTTTTAAGTTGACCCCACAGCAGATTCTTGCTCCTGAAACATTTGCTTACCGAGGCATTCAGATATCTATCACTTTGAGTGAATTGAATGCTTTTTTTTTTAATGTTACAGCAGAAAACAACGTTTGAGTTATTTGTAGTTTTACCTTAAAATAACTAGTAATTACTGGCCAAATGTCACGACTGCATTAGACTGTCGAGATGCATGAATTCACTCACATTTTTTTTGTACTACTGCCTTTTAAACTAACACTTGACTAAGAATCACTTCCTGATCAGGGTATTTGTAGTGAGAAGGCTCAATCACATCACCGACACAAATTCATACCAATCTCCTTAACAGGTGTTGCGTTTCTGCTGGCAGACACTCAAGACTTGCTTGTGAGAGGGGAGGAACAGTTTTTAGAAAGAATTCAGAAGTTCATAAACATCCATCGCAACAGTTTTCTGGTTTTGTCAGCTGCTCTTCATGGACCACAAGAATGGAACATAATGTTTAGGATTCAGAGAAGGTATTATTTCAGCAACAAACTTCCTATTGCTAGGAAGAAATGAAGTTTAACTGTTTACTCAGCAGTTGCATATACACTGTTGCTCATACACTGGAAAATTAACCAAAGAATTAATGGAAAATGAAAAGAATTTGTGAATCAATCTGACATGTTAGTTAACAAAAGGAGATATTCCCTCCCCCCCAAAAAAAAACCCCACCACATCCCTCCTGTCACTTCAGGGCTATATAATCTTTCTCAAGTTTTTTTCTCACACTGGAAAATGAGGCAATTTTCTTAAAGTTCTTTTTTTTCCTACTTCTGTCAGCATCTTTTCATGGGAATCTCAAAACAGAACAAGCACGTTTTACTCATAGAAAAGGCTTAATTGTAAGCTATAGATTCTTTACCAGGTTTTAAAATCTGTTCACTTGGAATAGTGTCTGTTATACTGAGCTGGAACAATGGAAGTAAAGCCTGAAGATTTGCATTTTTCAGTACATACCTGCTCAGAATAGATATCAGATTCTGTTCCACACTTCTATCCAGAACTGTTTTCTGGTAGGCACAGTAATCTTTGCTGCAGCTCGTTTTCACTCCTGACATCACAGTGACTATTCTAATGGTGTCTTTGATCTTTACCTCCCTGAAACTAACACCAGCTTCGTTACAGCCAGTCCGCGTTGCCAGATGCTGATGCATGGCTGAGTGTATGGGATGAAATGTAGGAAATCTATCATCCACTTGCAAAAATTCCATGAATTTTCATGAGAGTTCTTACAAGCTCTGCCATCATTCAGCAAGAACACATTTTTCAGCTGATGGTAATGCTAATGCTCAATCTACATTTCAACTGATCTTGTATGTGTGTTGATCACTGAAAAATGTGATGTTTTGAAAACGCATTCCCTTTAGCAACTCAGAAATGTAAATAAAAATATTAGTTTTATCATTGCAGGCCACAGCAGCTTGATGACAGACAGGGTACAATTGTACTTCAGATACACATGCCTCATTACTAGCTGGCAGCTAGTTCTGGCATTGTACATGAATCAGTGATTGAGCTTTTGCACTGGTGGGGTTGCAGCGTATGCTATATTCTCAAACCATATCCAAGTCATATTTTGGATTTGTTTAGTTGTTTTTTTTTTTTAATCCCCTGATTAAATTATGTAGACTTGGATGTTCTAATGAAAGTGTTAGGATTACCCCATTATCTAAACGTACAGATGGTTATATTTAGTAGTATGCTACAAAGACGAAGTTCAAATTCTGAGGTATTTTTAGCGTAATATTTTTAGATCCTTTCCTGTGTTTTGTTGGTCATGGAAAAAATAAACACATATTTTACTGCCGCTTTGAGAACAGTCTGCAACAACACAACACGGGAGTGTTTTGTTCTCCCTGAACATATGCACACTTAAGAAATTATGACTGACTGTCAGGGAGTCCTTCAAAACCCCACCTAAACAAATGGTGTAGAGATGGGATAGATAGGTATAAAATCAGCAGGAATTTGCCTGTTGCCTTAAAAGATAAAAGCAATTTTATTCAGCTGAAGATGAAAGCAACCTGTGGTGAAGACAGAGAAGTTGTTTACATTACATGAGAATGGTTTTTTTTTTTTAGTTTTATGGCATAATTAAATGTGCACTCTGAAAGTAACCTTCATTTATTTTGATGTGTAGATTCCTGGGAAGCAATTTACATATAATACCAGTTCATAATACTGCTGAAACTGTTAAGTTAATGCTAACCATAGCTAAGGTAAGTCTAGTTAAATATAATTAAAATGATTAACTCCTCAGAACTTCAGAGATAATTTAACATGGAAAATATCTGGTTTTCCTTAATGCATCATTTTGCATCACATTGACTATAATCATAGAATCATTTGGGGTGGAAGGGACCTTAAAGATCATCCAGTTCCAACACCCTGGACTCTGGCTGCCCAGGGCCCCGTCCAACCTGGCCTTGAACACTTTCAGAGATGTAGTATCCACGGCTTCTCTGAGGAATCTGTTCCAGTACCCCACCACCTTCTGAGTAAAAAATTCCTTTGAATATCTAACCTAAATCCCTCCTCTTTTTAATTCAAAACCACTCCCCCTTCTCCCACCATTACCTGCTCATGTATGAAGTCATATTACACAATCCATGTTACGCACTGAGGTGGGACCGTTGCTCAAACGTTTCAACTGAATGCTTAAACTGCTGTTAAAGGTAACTTTAAATTAACAGCATGCAGGAAAGCAAATAAGATATTTAAGAGTTAATCCAGCTCTTATTTACCTCTGTTAATGTACAATGTCACCATGCTTAACCCAGAGAAGCTGTGGATGGTCCTTTCCTGGAGGTGTTCGTGGACCAGGACCAGGTGCATGGGGGCCTCAGCAGCTTGATGTAGTGGGTGGCAGCCCTGCCCGACAGATGGATCTAGATGATCTTTAAGGACCCTTGCGAACAAAGCCATTCTATTAAATCAGAAAGTCTTCATTTCACTTGCTAGCACTGATGTGACATGAGATGAAAATGAGATTTAAAATGTAACAGCTTCTGAAGTAAAGTAGTAATCTGAAAACACCAGTTATCTGCAGATTTTTAAGTGATGCACATGGTAATACATTATTACTACAGCTTAACGAGGGTAATTCATCTACGTAACAGCAACATACCTGAACATATAAACATCCTCACTGAGGCCTGAACTGCTTTAAATAACATTTTCCATGAGAATTCTAACTTAGATGCTATCTACAACAATGCTAGAACCATCCCACGTACCTAAAACAAAAGCAGCAAGTTAGAAAGCATGTTAGAAACTCATCTCATCTACTGTATGTTAAGAGTTGATGAATGCTTATTACAACATTGAACACTATTTTTCTAGCTTTGTATTGGATTCTGCTGCTGTCTGGCCCAGTTTCTTAATGCAGCATTAACTTAAAAGCGTTTAAGATTACTGTTGATCCTATGAAGTTGAATCTGTTCAGAATGGATACACCAGACCTCAACAAGACAGCCCCATGAGAAATCATGATAATACACACCACAAATATCTGTTGCCTTTATGTTATTACTGATACAGTACAGTCAATTCAATGAGCTCTCAGAAGAGAGCCCCTAATTATCATACATCCTAAAAAATAAGTTTATTTTGACCTAGGATAAGGAACAAGGCCAAGGGAGCAGTACCACCCACCCCGTCCAAACCCACCATACCAACTCCTGTAGAAATACCCTCTGGATAAGCAGATGCAGTATTGATGGGAGTAGTTATTTTAGGACTGGTCTTGCCAGATAAAGAGATATAGAATCTTCATTTTTCAAAAAGTGAATGTGTCCTACTCATGATATATTTTTTCTTTCCCCCAAGATGAATTCCAAGCCATGTGCAGATGATGTTTCTCACAAAATGGCAATGACAAAAGCTCACATAATAGAAAACAGTCCAGCCTGGAAGATGCTTCAGGAGTACCACGAGTTGCACAGGAATTAATTTTGTGGGGAGTTTTATTCATAAATAAATTATAGCAGCTATATTTTAAACAATATACACAATGTTCTTAAAATATACTGTTACGTTTAAAAAAAACTATATATACAATTTCTGCATTTCAAACAAATTTATATTAAATAACTATACAATGAAATACGGTACACGTTATACTCAGTATGTTTTCTAACAAAATAAAAATGTGGTTTACCTGCACTGTTGAGAAGTCATCCCGACACCTGGTTTGATTCTGAACCAAGTGTTCTGCATTCATCTGTTTCTAGTAATTTCTCAAGATATGTAATGTCTCTTAAGGAAAATTTTATCCTTAGAGATAATGATGACCAAAACAATTTCAAAATACGGGTGTCCCATATTAAAATAGCTGTGTGTAAAGCCTTATACAGTGCATTTTTAAACACAAGTTTTATGCATTCTTTTGCTGAGTTTAATACCTTACTTAGCTCAAGGCTGATGTGTTTTCCTTTAAACCTGGTTTTGTTTGCCTTAATCTATTATCTGTAGCTTATAGACCTGTTTGTAAATATAGAAGCTTGTTTGTCAATATTAAAAAGTACTAATAAAAATAGCTACTCCTTTAACAGTGCTTTTTAATTCACAGTTCTTCAGGTTACTTTATAAAAATCTTCATAATTCAGATCATCAGACAGCAAGTTATCAAAAATATTTTGAGAATGAATAGAACAAGAAATGCACAACGGTACAAAAACATCTTGTAGATATACTTTCTATACTTTAGGAAAAGCATTGAGTTCTGGAGACGAACACTTTAGTAAATGGGCCACCTCTGTGAATCACAGACAAAAACAGCAAAAGAAGGATTTGAAAAAAACAAAACAAAACAAAACATCCACAGAAGAAGAGCAGGATTTGCAGTTTTCCCAGAGGCCACCCCAAGCTCCTCTCTAACGGTCGCTACAGCCTTCTTTTCAACTCAAGACTAATGATCAAAATGATCTTGCAAGAAGTATGTTAACTCAGATATTTCAGTTGACCTATATATTTTCTCCTACTACAGCTTTTAGTTTCACTTCAATGAGTTCTTCTACTCGAGCTAGAACACTTTCTATTAAATCAAATGTGAAGAGAGCTGAGTGTAAAACCTGAAATGACAGAAGAAATTAACGTTATTTTTTATTAGAAAAATTGATTTCTTTACTGACTGTACACATACATTTGGCTCCAGACTGAAAAGAAAATGTAAATACTTCTGGAACTGCAAACTCACCTGAAGTTGCATTTCAGTAGTCATGGCAGGCATCTTTTCCCCACTGACAGTCAAAGAACAAATTGTGTTAGAACTCTGTGACTCTGTAGAAGAAAAGAGCCAGACATCAGGCTGCTGTTCCAGCTGGTTTTCAGAATCAAAAGAACTTTCAGTATATTAGTATTTATGGGCAGTAATCGTTAAATCAGAAACATAAAGACTGAACAAACACCAAAAAGGAATGGTACTGAACTCTGAGGACAGGGTGAGCTGGCTGCTACCGCCGCAGTTACTATATGACTACAATAGCAAACAGGCAATATCTGGAAACCTAAAACAATTTTCTGTAGAAAAAATTCTCCTTAAAAGGAAATATATAATGTGGTTGTTTTTTTAGATGCACTTTTAATGCTTTCACATCCAGAGATATATAAGATGACAGACAGACTTTATCAAGAAAAAGGCTGCAGGTTTCTCTGTTTCTGACAGACTACTTATAGCAGACAAAACTACAAGGACAAATCTCAAAACTGAGGGGAAATTTCCAACATTCAGACTATGTACCTGAAATGTAACATAATGCTTACAATTACTATACGCTGGGGAGAAAGATTAAATCATTGGTATCTGTCCTCTCTTGAACTCAGATCTTTTACACTTTGTCAAAGGCTAGAGACATGTAAGAAACTAAAATGAGCTTTTCCTTTGACAGGACTCCCTTTAGAAAGATATCCACAGGTTATCTTCAGAAAAAAAAATCACTCTGTTTTGTACTTACACAGTTTCTAACAACACGGAAGGATAGGACTGGCAGCAAAAAGCTGCACTGACAGTTCTGGCAGCAGAAGTAATTTCCTTGGGCTGCCTTAATTATACTGGAGACCATAAAGGCACAGGGGATCTGACATACGCAGAGCTGACCTGAAGCAGCTACAGTTTCATTCCCTTTGGAACGTATCTGCTTAACCCTGAGCAGAATTTGATTCTATATGTCAGATTAAAAAAAAATCTAGAATGTAATCCTTTGGGCTTTAAGACACCACCTATTTGCTATGTGAATTATTTCTCCTCTTGTTAGAATCCCCACACCTAGTATGAAACCCAAGGGCTATACATTCAAAGAGAGACTTAGCTGTTCCTGTCTAACCTTAAAATCAAAAGTATAACTGCAGAACAAGGTTTGAATGTCTTCATGTGACATTTCTGTCAGGTCACCGTAAGATTCACAAACATGATGAGAGATAAACAAGTTCAGATTCTTCCAGACATTAAAAGTATTAATATCAAACAAAGCAACTGCTGAAATGCTGTGTGAAACCTCTAATAAAATCAGTACTTAAACACAAACATTCCTATACAGTATTCACCAATTCCTTATTTCCAAAGTTTCCAAACATAAATGATAAGAAAAAAAAAAATGAAACAACACAACAAACCTTTTCTGTTCTCTTTCTTATTCTTTATTTCTGCCTCATAGTGTGCTTTTGACATATTGAGTCCAACATGCAGCGGTTTTAAAAAATTCTTCTCAATCTTGGCAAGTGCAGTCCACACACCAGTCTGCTCAAAGAGAACAGCACAGAGAACGCTGCAAATTATTTTCAGTGAAGTATCGCAACGCTACGTTTTCAAACAAAATTTTTGTGACTAGTCTTTAATACATAAACTTCTATAGCGGGAAGGAAAAAAAAAGACATGCACTTAAGCACACATAGCATGGTAATATTTAAAACTCCTCTCCCTCTCTTCCACACTTTCAAAAGCATTTATTGAAAACTGGAGGATGGAATAGTCAAGAAAATGGGCAAATTCAGTATATAGGCTGTAACTGCAGCAATGGAAACGCACATTTTCAACTAATTCTTGTAAATAAAGTTGAAAGGATCTCGATAAGTTGGCAGTGGGCAGACAGCAGCCACTTTCTAAGGCTACAATCTGTATGGTCAGACAACATAAATCACAGATTCCTCCTAATTCAGCAGCAAAATAGCACAAATGTTTGAATGAACATTCCTGAATTAACCCTGTACTGCAATGACAAGTGAGTGCTGCCGTAAATGTCCTGCTCCTCAGATATAACACTCCTGTCTATATATTGCACACAGTTTAAGAAGCACTGCAGGAATGTTACTGGATATGCTGCTAGACCACCTTTGCTTTCTCAACTGTCACAGTGAATTACACTGAACTAGCATGTAGGAACTATATGTGCTTTCTTCCAAGGTCTTTTTACCTATTATTTTTGGAACATGTACCAAGTATGGACCATATTCCAATCTCCCTTAAATCATACACAGAAGTATTAAATATTTGCTTACTGCAGAATCAATTTCTTTTTAAGTGATACCTACATTTCTACTACCCACTATAAAGAGTACAGACTTGTCACCGGTTCTGTTGCACCAGAAATTCAGTATTTGCAAGCAAGCCATAACCCCCATAAAGGCTTTATGACTTGGTTAGAAATACTGTCTTCACAACAATTGTCTTCTGTTAAAATCACTATCTATATCAATTTCACATAGAAATATAAAGTGTACATGAATACATATAGTTCATCAAAAACAAGCACTAAGCATTTTACTGGAGTTCAGAGCTTAATGAAATCCCTAATGAATCCTATTTTTTTAAAGCTGTTAGATTCCTGTGCTCTGTATTCGTGTCCTCAGGGGCAGGAGCCAAACCGACACATGAACCTCCTCTGCAGTCTGGGATGGGTGAAAAGGGCTGATAATAATGGCACTCAGAAAGGAAAGAGATATGAGGGAAAGCTGCTCAAAAGCAAGGCTGTTCAAGGTTACACAGCACGAGTGGAAAACTGTGCTTTGGTGCCTTCTAAGCTTGCAGTTACAAAACTGCTGTAGAAGGAAACATAAAGCAGCCTTTGTGTCTTCGGATACAGGAGCCATTTAAACGACTCCTTTCCTCAGGCAGGATCACCAAAGGGCAGGGTAAAGATGGTGAAAATACGAATCCTCAACATTGAATGGTACTGCTGATTGCAGGGAACAATTCAAGAAATCTTAATCAAATAAGAGCAGCGATTAATTCCACAAAAACAGCGCTGAAAGGAAGAAATAACTACAAGAAAAATCTGATTTTCTACTTGATTCATGAAAGCGCTTGTTATGCAGCTATCAGAACGTGAACTAAGATGAAAGGAATTATTTTCTTTGTGTTTCACTTGCTCTGTCTGAAGGGAGCCAAAGGAGAAGTCTGTAAGAACTGGCATGGCTTAAATGTAGGGGGAAATTTCAGAAAAGTTGATGTTATTTTCTCCTCAAACATTGATGACATTCCTTATGCCAAATACCAGGAAGGCAGTTACAGCAACTGTGCACAACGTATAGAGTTTTAATATTAAAAGAGGAATTCTTTCTTTCCTTACAGAGCTATACATGTACATGAAGTTCAGTAGAATATAATGGGAGCATAAGTTAAAATCCCTCCATAAATCTGAGAAACAGATAATAGTTTATATCTACTTAATTAAATAGGAAATGAAAAACTGAAAGCTATTTTTACAGTTCATTTTCATTATTATTATTTTTCCATTCAAACACCGTCTAGCACTCACAAAACTTCAGGAGAACCCAACGCGCTCTAAAAGTGGATGTATTTCTTGTATTTTAGGAGAAAATGAGATGCCAAATTCAATTAGCCCAAACCATAAAGTCAGCCAACTGTGGAAAAACAACTACCTTAGGATAATGAGAATATTTGTCTGACCATGCCATTGCTTACTGAGATCAGGAAATGTTTCGCTGCACTTCAATAAAAGAATAAGCTTCTTTACTGTAACAGTTAAGTATGACCACAATCAAACTTCATCAGAATAAAACAAAACATCACACATCTCCCAGTACAGCTAAAAACCACCTCTGGATTACTGACTATTTTGGAGAACAGTGCCAAAGCCATGTTTGTGAACAGAGAATAACAGTGCTCATGTGAATTCTGCTCAGTCCGTGGCTAATCAAAAATCAATCATTTTCACATCAATCAGTACTTACTTGATTATCGCTTTCACAATCCTTAAGGACTAAATATCTCAGCAGATTTAGCGATGCCATAATCCTGTGAAGTAAAAATATAATATTAATCACTTAAAGGGCAGATATCTATTATAGGGATAGTAACTTTAATTGCCCCTTAGCCAGACACCCTAAAAGATCTGTTTGTTCGAAGTGAAGCCATTCATCTGTTGAGCAGTGTGGCTTAATCAAGAGCACCGCAACTTCCCTGTCACAAGAGAAGCTGGCTCTCTGCAGGTAAGATTAAAACTAGCAGCAGACTGGAAGGTCAGTGACCGTGAGGGAGTTTTCTCAAGTGAGAGTCACATTACAAAAAATCTGTAATATTCATCAGCAATAATCCAAAGGTGATCTGCAACTACCCTGACAATGGTTTTTTATTATTATTTTATTAAATTGTTACTCCTGCATCTTTTTTGCTTTTTCTCTTCCATACTTTTTAGCAAAAACTTTTCTTTCTTCTACATAAACATCGTTTGCTGTAAGTAACATGGAATAATTTTTATACCCCTGTGGAGAGACACACCACGCTTCTTTTGTGGGTTATATTGCTAAACTTATTCTTCTGCTTCCACACAAAGATGACAAACCATACTTTCCTGAAAGAATAATGCTTTACCAGCTAGTTCTGTAAGCTGCCATCAGGCCTTATATTCTTGGGGAACACAGAAGGAATTCCTCTCTTATCGGCAACATCAGCATCACTGCAACATTTTTCTTTACAGAGTTACTTGAAAGGATGAACAGGTGAAATTTACATCTCTGTTTTAAAAAATCTACAATGCATTGATGTTTTCACCTGATCAGTTACGTGATGGTACACCTCTCACTGTAGTAAGGCGGCCTGACGACTTTTAAGTGATTAAAAAACAACAGAAGCCTCTAACTGTGATTACAACTCACCTATCTGAGTTTTGGAGAAGATCTGTCTCAGCACCCTCAGGAAGCAAAAGCACTAAATCTAGAAGGGAGATGAGGTGATGTCCCGTAAACCAAACGTCGTCACGTGCCTTCTGAAAAATGATACAAAAAGTTTAGCTGAGTACATAATTTAAACCTTAAACTGAGGTACCTTAATTAAATCTTAAGCAATTTTCTGTTGTTATCCATTGATTTATATCTTCTCTACAGCAGAATTATTTGCAACAAATCTAGAATATTCAAGTTTCTATAATGAAATTTATAAATTATTTGTCTTTTTGACAGCTCGGGTCCTCTACAGAGAAGAAATGTATTCACAGAATTCTGAAGCTGCGTAGTCAACAAATCCATTAGTAAAGAAATGCCACAGTATGTTCTACCCATTCAATTTCAGTGCAAGCCCTTTTTGGGAGAGGCTTTAAAGTATTATCTTCTTTAACCTCTATAGTTCAATATACGGGACAGACTACAATCTAAAAACAGTACTTCTCTGTTTTATGTCATTACTGTGATATGAATTATGAATGAACGTGTTATAATATATAAATGTTATGACAAAATATGCATGAGTTCACTCCATTGTCCTATCTGACAAAAAGGAAGACCTTAGAGATCAAATTTGCTTTGAAAAAGGCCCTAAGCAGTAAAAATGAGAGGAAAAGCAAAAAAAGAAGTTAATAATTAAAATTTTATTGTTTTCCATTTTTCTTCCATAAATGATTATAAAATATGAGGTTTAAATGGCTTTGATCTAGCTCAGCTCTTTCTGATGAATTTAGCATTTGTGAAACACTCACAGTATAATGTTGAATGTTATCATATAAAACAAGATTAAAAAATAACAGTTCCCTCTGGACTGTAGCATTTGAATAACATTCAGAAAATGAGCAACTGTGAGGATAAAATAAAATACTGCGTAGATCGTCTTCAAGGACAATGTTTTTCATGTACAGAAAATATAATAATAACCCATTAAAAATGCAGTAGGATCGTGTGATTTAAAAGCACATATGAAGAATCACCATGCAAAGAAGCCAAATCAATATTAAATCATTTCCCAATCTTATGCTTCCATTCATCACGTGGCTCTTCTGTTTTTCTTTTTTAAATGCACCACTCAAATCTTAAGTCACACATATTTTCTCAAATTACTTTGGATACAATTTTGAGAAGGCAGTTTGTTTTTTAATAGTAACAGGCTCACCGTTAACGATAAATGAATCTGATCTTTTATATTTTTAATAATGTATCCTTCCACACCAGCGTGGTTGCTCGTCTTCAGTAAACACCTTCAAACAAAAATAGATGTTATACCTTCAAACCTGCCTGCACCATTAGCTAAAGACTTGGATAACACTACGCCTTATTCACTCAGTGGGAGCTTCACCACGGAAAAATAAGATATGTAACCTTTCAACACTGGGTTACATCTGAGAGCTGACTGAACGAGGGGCAACTGACATTCATCATTCATCCACCAATTAACATAGTAAAGTTAAAGTGGTTTACCATAGATAAAAATGATTTCGGACAGTTTGTAAGCAATGAAGTTGCAGCGAGGCTCGGATTATACCATCTACAGTAATTTGAATGCATACCTGAATAACGTATATTTTCCCTCTGCTTCAAATTTATCTATGAACAATTGCAAAATATTCAAACTCTTCTTTCTCTAAAAAAACAATCATATACGTATTAAATGCTAATAATAAGAAGACATCATCTGATTTATTCTAATTAAACTCAGTATATAAATCATCCTGTAGGTCATATTACATACCAGATGCTCCATGGGACAAAGTGTCATAACTTTCACCAACTCCTGCAGTTGGACAGAAACAAATCCTAATTACATGTCCGTTATGACATCACGTTGAACAAAACCTGTTCAAGAAATTAATAAGCCAGGCCACGAACAGTCGCGTCCAAATGAAAAACTAGCCAAGCAGCACACTTGCAAGGAAGAAGCAAAAAGTAGCAAGAGTATCTGAAGTACATTTTAGCTGCCACTATAACTTCATGCTGCAGCATGGATCAGAGGACAAACCATTCAGTACAGCATGCAATTCAGCAGAGCACGACACTACAGGTTTCAGTTTGTCACAACTGCGTGAACACGTAGTAGCACATCCTCCCTCCAACACTGAGGAAACAGCCAGGTACTGCTCATCATCAACTACACAGGCGGTTCTGCACATTGTTTCTTGTTACCTGAGGCACATCAATAAATTCTCTGAATTCCAAGTACTGATGGAGAAGGCCATTATCTTCCATTCTCAATAAACAGCTCTCAAACAGATCCTGCAGGTGGGGAGAAAAAACAACTGCCAACACTCTGCATACGTACAGGAGATTGACCTATACACCCAACATTTCATGGCTAAAACTACCCTTACTATGATTCAGATATTTGGAGCTCCTGGGTACTTTGAATTTAAGTGGCAGCGGTAATTTAAGCCCCAAAATATTTCTCAAACTGTTACCTGAACCACTCGTACCTTTCTAAGATCACTAAAATTGAAAAGAATAAGCATTCTAACAATGAAAATTTGATGAAAGGAATGGTAAACTTACAAGTCCTTTAGACAACACAGATTCTTCTGTTCTATAAAGAAAAAGACATCAAGTCGTAAATTAAGGAGACCTTAATGATGATGTTTCAGATGAAACAGCAGAGAGATGCCAAAAAGGTATCAGAATATTAATGAATAAAGAGAATGAAACTTTTTCCAAACTACTCTATGTGCACATATAGCTCAGCAAGCCAAATTAAAACAAAGCAAATCCTACAAGGAAGGGGCCAAGAAGTTTTGTTATACTGGGAAATGATAAAGAGTCATAATCAGAAACCTCTCCCCTCTACAGCAATGCTAGAAACTATTTGGTCAATGCTGCTGCTTATGGAAGGCAAAATAAATACAGAGAAGTCTGGTTTCCATAGAAATACAGACCTGTAATCAGGTAGAGTACCATATCAGAATACATTCAGTTAAGCACTATCTTGTAGTCAGTAAACTGATACAGAATTATAAATAATATACACTGATTATTCTGCCTTAATTTTGAATTTTTGAATACATTTTCTAAAAACAATAAATAAGCGTTTTAGACAATTTGTTACAGCTCTTAGAAGAAGAATACCATGTCATAGAGCTTGCAATTTTAACTGACAGCTTTAAGGATCTCCTCTGAACTTACTTGGTTTGACTAATTATTGTTAATCAAAATTTGATTCTGTGAATTATTATAAAAGACCAGAAATAAACCACGGGACAGAAAGTTCCCTCTATTATCTGCAAATCCAAATATCAAATGATCCTACCTTTTCAGCAGCACTCCTATATGTGTCATGTTGCATTGCAGAAGGTACGACGGACTGAAAAAGAAAGGTTTATGTTAAACTGAATAAGCTACATACATTTTCACAACTAATCCATCTGACAGAATTCATCCTTTTGGAAAAGTCTATAGAAGTATATTTACAAAATTAATAACTGAAATCGATGCAAAGCACTACATCCAGTTCCCATTTATAATTCATATGTGGTATCTATCTCCATCATTTTAATACACAGTTTTCAGCAAGAGATTAATCCTATCAGTTTCTTTAAAAGGTCAGATCATCTGCAATCAGACTGTAATAGAGTAATCTGCAGGACTGTTAAACTACATAAATGGTATGTAGAACTGGTGAAATCGAGTTTTCATTAACAGCTATAAAAAAATAAGAGTTTTATTTTGCTCAGAACATTCCAAGTACAAACTTAAAGTAAGTGAGGAAAAACAGTTCTTACCTAAATACCACCGGAAAGCAATTGATGCCAAAATGCTGAACAAACACCAGGTATGACAGACATGCCAAAGAATCGGCAGAATTCTTTCTCTCTATATCCTCAAACTCCTCATTCTCCCAGTGTGACCTTCTGCTTTTATGATGTAAAAACACTAGTGGCATTAATTCTCTCATATCCAGCAAAATGTCCTAAAAAAGGAAGTTAGATTTCATTAAATTGCTGTTAAAAAAATCTGTATGCTGAATAAACCACAAACCTTAAGCAGTATTTACAGTAACATATCTCAAGTAAGGTATGTGGACATTACTATAAATATTTTGTGAATGTTTACAATACATACACAAATAAAAAACCTTCTGGTAAAAAATAAATATGGTCAGAAAAATGTGTCATGGTTTTATTAAGATAGCAAAGTCAAGCACTCAAAAGTTAGAAAAGACTTAATAAAAGCCGCCCTGCAAAACACAATCTGGCTCCATTATCTATAGACACTACGGTTAATAATGGCTTCCTGACCACAATACGCCACAAGGCTTGTGTTTTCCACAGAGCACTCGGTATTCTGCTCTCTGGTCACTAAACACTACGCAGCACGGTGTTTGCCTGTTTTAAAGGCAGAATTGTTCTGTGGCCTTTCCAGAGATTCACAGTGAAGAAATGAAACCTGAGAACTTCACAACTATTACATGAGCATTCTTTTCCCAAACACACTTATGTGGATTAAGAGTGAGTGCAGTTTCTACTGTATGGACCATAAAGAAGCAGAGATGAATTCACCCTTCCAGGGTTGTCCAAACTGAACATCCATGACCCAACACTTTGGAGAATCGGGGTTATACAAGACGACACTCAAACGCGTCATTACTGACCTCCACTGCAGTACTCATTACCCAATTCCACAAACATCAGAAGTGGATTTCTTGAGAAAATGAAGAAAAAGTAATTCATAATTAGCATAATAAATGGTTTCAGACTGTGCCCACCAGGAAAGGCAGGGATAAGAGTCCATTATTCAGAGCAGCCATATGTTAACCTTTCTATCATCACTGCAATTCACACAAGTTCTGCACTAAAAGCAGCAAAGTTCTCACAGGCAAGCTTCTCTTTCATCGCACAGCTCTAATTAAGCCATGCAGCATTTCCATCCTACACTGACTGAGATACACTGTGGAAAAAAAAATGGAAGCGTTCATGACAGAAAAACTAATTATGTTTGAAAATAACCCAAAGTTTTGCTAACTACATTGTGTGCTTGACTTTACAATCTTAACATTGGGATGTAAAATTTTATGTGCAGTCTTACGCTTTTAAAAACAAATTGGAAAAGAACGCGTTGCATCACATAGCAACTTCCAGACTTGCTTTGTGTGCACACATACACACACACTCATAGTGATTTCCTCAGCTCAGATGGCTTCGAGTCTTCCTTCTGAGATTTGTCCAGTCTTAGTCTGTATCCCTAGAATAACCTGACCCAGTCTGTCTGCTTTTCTAGGACTAGTTCTCCCACTATACCACACAAAAGCCACCTTTTTTCTAACTCCCTGGCTGATAATTCACAGCCGTTTTCAGCCTTCTTCCTCAGGTAGTTGGATTTCTTCAGTTCTTCTTCCAGGTTCAGTCCCCACTCTATGTCTTCTAAAATGTCCACTGCTCTCCATGCATTTTTCAGCTTTTGTCATTTCTCTGTGGCATGTGTACTTTCCTCCTCTAACCAAAGTTAACAAGATAATAAATTTCAAAGCTCAAATTTAAATATATTCCTTCATAGAGTTAGTATTAAAACAAGAACAAATGTATCCAGAGTCACTGAAACAAAACCAGAATAACTGCATTGGTAGCATGGCGTGGCCACGGTTACACTGAATTTCCAGCTGCAGCTGCAACAGCAGTCAAGCAATAGTTTTTATTCCTTAACTGCCAGCTGGCACTGCACTTCAGGCAAGTAAGAGATTGGATGAATAAAATTTGGATGAATACTTAGATTTTACCTTCACTAAGCAACAAAGACAATACTTCAGATGTTTTAAAAAAATCACACTTAACCAGGGAAAAAGAAGCAGTTAAAACAAAGTAGCAGCTGCTGATTCAGAGAACAGTCCAAATGGGCTTAACAAGGAGCAAAACTGCATCTGTAAGGTTTAGAATTCCCAAGGATGGAACCTTCCCCTCCTGCAGACCTTTACATACCCACGTTATCTTATGGGGCCCGCTAAGCCATCACACTAAGCAGCAACAGAAACGCAGTTAACTTCCTACAGGCAGTTCTCAACCACACAACTGCTCTAGCAAACGCTTCAATTCATTTTGACTGCACTTACTATAATTTTAGCCGCAAAGTGCCGAAATGGATGTTCTTCAGTGCCTTCCACTTGCTCGAGCTGAGCTGTCAATAATGGGTATTTCAGGCTTTTCATACAGCTGAAAAAAACAACAGGTGAAACTTATAAAATCTCACAGATAGAGATTACAGCAATGTCATTAATTGTCAACGAGGTCTATATTCATTCTGGCTGCTGTTATTGCTGATATTCCAGGAATAGAAATAAAAAATGTCTCCCATTGGAGCATTTCTTAGAATTCGCATCCAGAATGGGATTATCCTCACTTCTGCACCTTTGAGTTGAAGCACAGGACTACCAAGTCAGCTCCATACCACAGAGACTAATACTTCTTCAGCATTTCCTTGTACTAAAAAATTTTTACTATTCTTCTAATATTTGAATATTCTTTTAATTTTTACTATTACTTTCACTTTACAAAAATGAAAAGAATTTCTTTTTCTTTTTGAAATACAGCATTAATTTATCTGTAGGCAGCACTATAAAAACATTTATAAGATTATTTATTTACTGCACGTGTAATAAATGTCTCCCGTTCATTTTGTTTCTTTATAGGAATACATTAAGCTATTATCAAATACTCACAACTTCAGTAATTCTTCTTTCAGCTCCGTGTCATTGTATTCTGATGACTCTTCCATGTTTTTAACTTCATTCACAAAAGGTTTAGCAAAGTCCACCACAGCATTACAACATTGACAGAGACCAAGTTTATCTTCTTGTATTTGTTGTTTTGTATAAGGCACAGGCAAGGGAGTGAGCTGATTCATAATCATGGCCAAAGATAAGCCTACTGAGTATGCCTTCTTGTTCTGAAGTTTCAAAAGCACTGAAGAAAGAGAATATTTTGAGACATTAAGTTAATATTTGCTGGAGAAAAGTGTGAAAAACAACAATGGGCTTGTATAAGAAAGGTTTCACTTTCAGGGGAGCAGAAGGACTAATATCTCAATTCAGATGAATCATCAGTCCAGTAAGACTAAACAACATCAGCAGCAGATCTATTACACAGTAGTTAATATGACCACATATTGAGAGTGATGCATTACAACATTTATGCAAGCTTTTTCAACATTCCTCATTTCTCTCTTGCAAAGTCATGAAGACTGAAAAAATGTCTTTCTAGAACTAGTCTAAAGAAGATAATATCTTGTCAAGACTGACCCTCTTTACTATGGCTTTTCTGCTTTACTCTTTCTGTGCTTTCTGCTGAGATCTGACTCTTCACGAAGCAGCTCAGAGCTGTCCCGTACTCTGTGGGTCTCACAGACTGAGGGAGCAGCACAAGTGGCCTTCCATTTAAACTGAACACAGGGCACACTGGCTGCAGATCAGTTATGTAACAAAATGCACACTTCCCATCATCAAAGTGCTCTCTTGTTAAATTGTAACTTAATCCAGTAACACGGCTCAGAAATTGCTACAACTGGACTTGAATCACACCTCATCATATCAAGAGAGAAACCACTACTTGTTAACCTACTTAACTACCATCTTGATCTATCCTTTTAAGTTTTGTATGCAAAACAGAAGAACACAGGTTTTCAATTCAAATATTTCAACCTGTTTCAATTCAAATAGAAGTTTTACAATGTTAAAGTTTTAAGCGAATGAATTCTCCAAATTTGTATGTCCACGTAATTCTATTTCTGTAACAAGAATGTGAACGTTTTACAAGTGCAAAAAATAACCAAATTTTGCAGATGAAGAAAAATGTTGCTTTTTCAACTGAGGCCATCAATTCTATTTAAAATCTTCTCAAGTGACCCCAGCAAAGGCTAAGCTAATTTGATAAATAGCTGTCTCTGTCAGAAATCACATGAGAAAGTAAAGGTTACCTGTCTGCAAAGGCTGAAGCAGTAACATGATGGTCTGGCACACCTGCTCTCCTGATGCCTGTTCAATCTGCTCAAGTAAACCCAAAAACAGTTCCTTCGGATTGCATAGCTACAAGAGATGAACAGTATGTATGTTTTCATCACCATAGTCATAAAGCATAAACCAAACAAACAGGGAAAAAAACCATCACAAACAAACCGCAATACAGAAACTCCTGAACTTTAAGAAAACAGATTAGAACATCCAAAATGGTCTCTAAAGAAACAAATTCTAAAGAATAAATACATCCCTATTTGAGTGTATATGCAATACCACATAAGCTGAAAACACAGAAATCAATTTTAGTGCCATTAGATTTGCCACATTGTACAAGCACCTCAGAGTACTTCAGCAAGAATTCCTTAGTAGTAGAGAGAAAAGAAAAACTTCAGTGTGAATTTCACTCAGTTTGCAAATTGTTTTCTAAGTACACAAATGAAAACGAACTGAAAGGGAAATTCCTACAGATTAAATCTTATTTCCCTATTACTTCACCAGAACCATTAGATACTCACTGTCACGATCTGAATCCTGACAGAGTCCACAAAGTGTTTGGACAACACTCTCAGACATAGGGCTTAAATTTTAGGTGGTCCTGTGTGTAGCCAGGAGTTGGACTCAGTGATGCTTGTGGGTGCCTTCCAATCATTCTATGACCTGCCATAAACAAGAGGTAGCCTTGCTGTGGCTACGCTAACTGCAAAAGCTGGTCATTAAGAACTCTGTATTGGAGGACGTCTAGCCCCATTTTGTCTAAACGTTTTAATAAATCTTGAGAATTTAACTACCTCTGAGAATGCTACCACTGTGTCTACTTTAGATAAAACCAGCCCACGAGTTTAACAGTGGTGTGGAATGGACAGAAGAACTCAGAAGTATTCATGTCCTATTTTCTCTTGCAATTCCTCCTTGCAATTATCTTATTACAACCACAAATTTCAAAAACCTACCTGCACCAAATGATCTAGTATCTTCAGGCAGTGTTCTCGCTTCTCATCTTCCTGTTTATATGCTAAAATACATCTAACAAGAGGAGAGGTGAGATTCCAACCCATATTCTTGATAATAACCTGCAAATCAGATTTTCAGAGAATCAGACAAAACTGGACATTTTCTAAACCTAGGGGGATCATATCTATGAAAGTCAAACTTAAACTCACCTTATTTTTCACATTTTGAATCACTTCTAATAATTGAGCAGCATAACCATCTTCTAAACATTTCTGACCTGCTACCTGAAACAGATTATAATCTTCTCCTCTAAAATCAGCTTCTTCCAGAATTTGCTATAAAGAAAATAAGCACGTTTAACTCCGCATTTTTAAAAGGTAAATACACGAATAGGTAAACATAAGCTTACATTTCAAAGTTAGACACAGCGTCACTGAACCTTTTATTTTAATACAGAGGATGAACTTATTAATGTTTATAAATGTCTTAAGTGTGGGAGTCAAAGGGACATGGCCAACCTCTTTGCAGCCTGCTGCAGTGAGCCTGCTTTGCAGAGGGGTTGGACTCAATGATATCTACAGGTCCCTTCCAACCTTCCAATGAAATATAGAGACTGAACCTAGATACCAGTGAGGAGATCTGCTAGCAAGAGCCTTGTGTTTTGAAGTCACAAGGTAAAACTTTCGCTGCTTGCATTTTGACTTTTATGAGAAGTACTTACACATCTTTGTACTACGGCTTGAAGTTCATCAACTGCCATTGTAGTTCGACTTCGTTCTTCGGGCATTGAGAACTATTATGAATTAAAAGGCACAGTATTAAAACACATGAAGCAATTACAGAAACTTTAAAAAAATCACCTTATTAAAAAGACACGCCTAAGTCTGGTTATACGTTAATGCCCGCTGTACTCCGAGCTCTCTGAAGCCCCCCCGCCCAACCGGGTCTCACCTCGGGCTCAGCACACGCTCTCAGGCCTTAAGGCTTAACCCAGTTTCTATTCGCGTCTTTCTAGCGGCTCCAGCGGCAAACGCACGGCATCGAAATAATCAGAAACTTTCTGCCGCTAACACTCAGCGCTCTGCCTCCTCTAAAAACGACGCTCCTCAGCCTGCTCCCCAGGTGCGGCGCAGCACACAGGCCAGCACGAGGGGCCGATAGCGTGAGCCTTTAACCCAGGGCTGAACTAGAAACAAACGCGAAGACACCGCTGGAATCCGGCTCCGCTCACTGCTCACCGCTCCCCGCAGCGTGCGGAGCCGAGCCGAGCCGAGCCGAGCCGAGCCGAGCCGAGCCGAGCCGAGCCGAGCCGCTCGGGCCGCACCGCGCTCCCACCTCTCCTCGCTCCCGGCCCGGGCTATGCCGGCACGGCTCCGCCTCCCGTCAGAGGTCAGAGGGAGGGCCGGCAGCACCATGATGGCGGATGGGAAGCCGCGGGGCAGTGCGAAGGGGAGGCCCGGCCGGCGGCGCGCAGGTGAGTTCCGCGCCGCGGTCCGCTCGGGCTCCGCAGCACTGCGTCAGGCTGAGGCTGTCTCCGGTGGCGGAGAGCTGTCGCCTACAAGTACATATCCCGGGCATAACGGCGCCGGGGCAGGCCGTGGGTGCCGCAGGATTGGTACGCAGTCTGTGCCTGGCGTTGCTGAGTGGTTGCTGCCTTGCTGAAGGCACAGCCGTCCAAAGCGATGCTCTGTGCATTCCTGCAGAAGTCTTCGTGTTTTTTCAAGCTCCGTTGTTTTTCATTGTTAAAGGAAAAAAAGTCACTTATGTGCTTCCGTGTTTTTGATTTCTAGGAAATAAACGATCAGCTGCTCCAAAAAATGAAGACGCTGCTCAGAGGTATCATTTCTAGCAAACAAAATAAGATGGTCACTTTGCTTTACCTCACTCTGAAATTGTACTCTTTTCTTCCCATGGTTTTGGCTTTCTTAGAGATTAGTGACTTCAAGAGACCACCAGCATCCACTTCCTGCAGGCTTCTGGTGCGATGCCGTGCATCTTTTAACCAAACATCAACCTGGTCTTGCTTAGAATAGGCACAGCCATCCTGCGAGGCCAGGGCTGCACGTTATATCTTAACAGGGCTGAAAGCTGCATCCCCTTTAACCAGCACAGAATGGTGCAGTACAGCTGCCTCTGTCACCTGCTGCCCAAGGAGACATCAGATAGCCATCTCTTGGTGAAAGCTGCCCGAAGGAATTCAGATCCACAGCGGTGACATAGATGGCAGGAGAGCTTTCCTGGATGAGGCAGAACTACAAGGGCTGTCACTGTTCTGTCACATGGCTGCTGCTGTCTGATCAGCCTGTCCTACAGAAGGAGAATGAGAATAAAATTCAGCAAAGGCTAAAATCCACGTACATTAAGAGAATATAGTAAAATGTGCCTCACTGCACACACATGAAAGGTACAGGAAAATACATGACCAATAATTCTGTTGTGGTTTGACAATAAAAATCAATACTTTTCCTGACTGGGGAGGAAATAAAGCAAACCAAAGTTAGAATATTTTTTTCTCTTTTTTCTTTTTTTTTTTCTTTTTAGAGGTTATTACAAAATTAACAGTCCACTTGTTGCTTTGTTTGGCCAACTTGATGAGATACAGAAAATGTAAGCTACTGTATTTCAGAAAGGAAGATAACTATTCAGTTAGGGAACTGCTTCTGGGAGCTGCTTTCTGTTTCATTCACTGTCTCTTATATTACAGGAAAGCAGCCCTGGAGGCTTCTACTAGAAGAAAGATTGAACTTGAGAAAAAGGCACTGCATATTGTTGAACAACTCCTGGAAGAGAACATTACTGAAGAGTTCCTTCTGAATTCTGTAGGAGTTACAAGTTTTTGCATTATTTTCTATCTTAGCATTCAGCTGTTCTTTTAAGTTCTTAGAACAATTTGCTGCAGTTCAGAGTGGACAAATTAATTCTCTCTCTTGTCAGCTCTGTTGATGGTTGCCTTATTTTCAATATCCTGCAGTGAAAATACGCTCAAGTTTTGTAAGATAATATGTAATTATGAATCTCTATGAGCATAGTTTATTCATGCCTCTGGGAAGTACAACAAGTTAGGTCCGTATCATGTCCTCAGTGAATTTAGACAACGGTACTCTTTACCCCACAGTTCATCTGGCAGCAGTTTTACTGGGAAGGTACAAGGGTTGCTCCTGTTGAGGTTGTAAATGTGATGGCAAATAGGTGTATGTAACATGTAAAGAGGAAAACTGTGAGAACAGGTGCCACACTAGAGGCATATGATGAGATGCTTGTGTATGCAAAAATAAGTGCATGTATGTATATATATATTTTTTACCCTTTAACCATTTTTACTGGGTAGGTTCTCAGTGCTGCATATTACGCTTACTGTTATAAAAATGGAAAGTATGTATTTGCTTGTTTTCATTTGAGTTTGAAAAATGACAGATCTTCCAGTATCTGATTTGGAACTATTTTCTTGTCATTTCAGGGAAAATGTATTACTCCATCTCACTATAAAGACATTGTCGATGAACGGTCTATCATCAAACTATGTGGTTACCCTGTATGTCAAAATAAACTGGAAAATGTAAGTTGCTTTTTCATGAGTAGTGTTATCATATGAACCTGTTAGCATTTTTATTCTCTTATTTATTTTTTTCATTTAAACTTAGAATGTTAAACATAGATCAAAATGCTGTCAGTATAACGCTTCTGAAGTAAACAGATAAATCTGATTGGTTGACGACCATTGCTGTATAAGAGAATAAATTACAACCTACTATGACCGTAATAAAGATGCATAGGATATGGCTTCATAGCCTTCCTCTGTGCATGTAGAAGCTTTCTAACCTTGTTCCTTCTGTACCTCTGTGAGAAGAGTTGAAATGAAAAAGGGCAAAATGCACATGTATTGCTATGTTTCTGCAAATACATCCCAGTTGTGATACAACCAGTTATGTGGGGAAAAATATTATGAAAGATAAATATGTACAGTTTTGGATTTCACACGTCCCAACAGAACTTGGAAACTATTATATTTTATGCAAGTTCCTCTCTGGATTTGTCTGAGTAGTGGTGGAGCCACGCATGAATGAGGTTTCTCCCGTGGCAGCTCCACTGGTTCCCCCTCAGCAGAAGCTTTCTTGTAGACTTGAAGTTGTTTTTTACTGATAGTAAGATGTAAATGAATAACAAGAAATTGCAGCCCTTATGTCTAAGAAGATACAGTACCAAGAGAAATGAAAAAATGTTGTTGTAGTTTGTAATACTATTAAATAAAAACAGAACACATTACACATATTAGAAAACATGAATTAGGAGGAAAATTTTATGTAAAATCACGACTGATATGATAATCTTGCTGATGAAAGCATATTATTTTAGGTACCAAAACAGAAGTACAGGATTTCGACAAAAACAAACAGAGTTTATGATATTACTGAAAGAAAGGTATGGTAACAAGTTGTTTTTAAAATGTATTTAATATCAACTCCGCATTACGAATGCATTTTGTAACAACATTCATATAATGGCTTGAATCAGAACCAATGCATTTCGATCTCATGAAGATCATTTTCACAAATGATTAGATTATAAAGTTCCTAAGTAGTGAATTTCTACCTGCAAGCTACCAAGCTTGACTCTGAGAAGAGCTGAGATGTTGTCTTCTCTGACACAACTGTGCAAGGCAATTCTTTTAAGATGCTGCAAAATTTTAGGAGTTGTATTGAGAACTACAAAAAAAGCTCTGTTGCTGACCAGAATTTACACTGATAAACACCTGAATTTTATTGCATGTCGTTTAAACTGTATGTCCATCTTATAAGGTTCAGGATTGCTCTGAGTGTTTTTGTGTTTTAATTACTATTATTAAAGATGCCTTTAATCATATTTTGCATATTTATTTCCAGTGCTTTTGCAGCAACTTTTGCTATAAAGCATCTAAATATTTTGAAGCTCAAATTTCTAAAAGTCCAGTATGGATGCGAGAAGAAGAAATGTAAGTGTGACCTTATACATTTGTAGCTCATTTTCAAGGATATTATTTTCTCTGTCCAAGCTGCAAAGCGAATTAATTAGTTGCAATACATCCAAATGGTTAGGGTGAAGCAGACAAGTGATGTTAACGTGTTAACTTAGCAGGGTACTGTATTAAGCACTGTTGCCATACGGATTGCTGCAGTTTACATGGCCCAGTTCTAGTAATGATTACTCAGACTGTGTTGATTTAGAGGGCAGACTAGTCATAAATAATAATGAACTATTGATTTTAAAATGTATTTATTGTGATTGGATTTTTACAAGCCATGTAAGGTAAAAGATTATTTCATCTTCCTCTGTTACAAGAGATTTTCTCATTTTAGAGAAAACAGAGCACTTGCATTGGGCTTACAGTTAGACTGAGAGTCTGTGAAATGGAGAGGTTCCTTATCCTGCATAGAACTGTCATTTCAGATCGCCTGTTTCCTACTATTACTATTGGAAGTGTTATATAGTCCGTGCTTTAATATAAAGTGAAAAGTTAGGAAATATAGGTGTGCAAATAATGAATTGAGCCTCTGGGTGTCGCTGCTCAACAACAAATACTTGCCTAGAGAAGGCTCAGCTGATTTATTCCATTTTCATCAGACACTGCTTTTCATAGTACCCTTGCTTTCAAGGGAATAAACAATCTGAAATTGTGTGAGCTCGGTTTCACAGTAGGAGGACTTAGATGAAATACCTGCCTGTGAGAGAACATGCTTAGAACAGCTGGCGCTGAGGAATTTGGTAAAACTGAAATATTTAAGTAAGTTTACCAATGTTGTCATGGTACTGTTGGCTCTCTCTAAAGAAACTATTTTTAATATCTCTTTGTTGCTAACATAAAGAGCAGAGTTGTGATACGCCTGACTTGGTTAATTATTTATGCTGGGGTGGGTGTATTTTCCAAAACAAACCAACAAACAAAAGCAAAAAACAGGCAGTGCATGGCCAGTAATATTCACTTGCATAAACACATACATGCGCACACTGATACACATTTACACATAGTATCTGAAATTCTCTTGAGAAGGCTAAAAACCTCCATGTAAAACTCTAAAAGAGTAATTATTTGGAGTTACTAGTTTAAGTCACTCTTATCACCTTCACTTTCCAGAGTTGGTTCATTTATATGACTAGTGCAGCTTTCATCCTTTTAAATCTGTTGTGTTGTTATTGTTTATATGCACTGAGTTTAAGGTGTTGTTTCACATATTCCGAGTGTGCTTAAAAGGATTTCTGTCATTCATTAGGCAGGTGAGGATTTCAGTATTCAGCACTGAATAAAATAATTATCATTGTGATGTGCTGCCTTATAACTGAAATGAAGGAGAAGAACTGCAGATAGAAATTTGGAATGAAACCCTTCAAAATCCATTCAGTAACAGTTCTTAAAGTTTCTGGAAACCCTTGAACTCAATTTTCTTAGATGAGTATGACCTATTTTTTAACCAAGTGAAATTTCAAATAAAGATATCCTGAATATTCTGATTTCCTGTATCAGTTTGGAGCATTTTTCTGCAAACTGGTCAGGTTTGTTTTTCCTGTAGGGACTTTGTGACCTATGAGGATCTGAGCCTGTTTAGTGTGACAAAGAGGAAACTGAGGGATGATCTGAAAGTAGTCTACTACTACTTGAAAAAAAAATCATAGATTACAGACCCAAACTGATCTTGGTTACTATCAGAAAACTTAACGAGGAGTGTTTGCCATAAATTATGGTATCAGTGGTTTACATTGGATGTTTGGGAAAAAGGTGTGCTCTAAGAGTGGTGGAACAATACAGTGTACACAGACGGGTTTCAAAATCTCTATCTTTGAGATCTTCAAGATTTAAATTTACGTAAGATGTGGCTGACCTAATCTGCTGCTGGTGACAATCTCATTATAAGGAGGAGGTCAGATCAGAGACCTCCAGAGGTCCTTTCTGACTAACAATTGTACAATTTGCTAATTTGATTAGTTGTTAAATGTACCATGCTGCAGGCACATGCAAATTACAATCAGTGAGTGTGTATGTATGAATCTGCTCCAGGTAACCCTGCTTTGAACAGAGGATGTTGGACTCAACGATTATTAGAGGTTCTTTCTAGCCTCAACTATGGTATTTTTGTGTGTGTTTATGTATATTTCAAGAGCACTGATTTATCAGAAAAAAGTCTTCATTCTTTGTATTCTTTTTGCAGACCATCAGACATAGAGCTGCTGAAGAAGGGGCAAAGGTACACTGAACAATAATTTGCTATAATATTAATATTTCTATCTATAAATGTATGTATCAGGTAAAAGGGAAATCTTTGAAAAGACCTTATTAGACAAAGGATTATTTGTCTTTCCTCCTTTGTGATTCTAAACTAGCATGTTTGACCTGTATGATTTAGTGTACAGCTGCTCTTGGCCTATGTGTCATAATTGAGCCTGTTGAAATCTGAAACAAATACACTGTTTGTACTTTAAATATTTTATACCATCTCTTCTTTATAAAGAAAGTGGTACCAATTACAGGTGTTGAAAACTTCTGTACTTATTATTCTAAAACATCAGTAATAGCTAAATTGAAGTCACGTTACTCTGTCATCTCTGTGTACCTTGCTGTGTACTGCGACTTCATTTGTTTTCTTTTACAACATCCAGCCATTAGATGGCAAACATACATGCCAAAAACAAGCTCTTCTGGCCATCTGATTTTCAGGTACTATGTTCATATATACATGGAGATACTGCTCGTCATTTTGAAATTGTAGTATTTTAAAATTCCTCGTACTACATTGTAACTTTAAGTCTGTTGTCTTTAATAATAACTTGTTTACTATTCTAACTGCCAATAAGCATCTGGGAACTCTTTTATTTAAATAGCATTTAAATTTGCCATCTTAATTGCAAAACGTTAGAACTCTGAGTTTGAAGATGATTTCTAGAGCAAAAAAGTACAGTTCTACTATAAAGAAAAACATTCCATTTATCTCATTTGAGAGACTGAAAAATCATTATATAGAACATCCATTTCTTATTTCATTGATTGCTTGTGTTTTCTGTTACAGTGGCCAGTCTGGAGAAGAGGTGAAATTAGGTGATGAAGCAATTAAAGCTTCTGACATTGAAAATCCTAGGCTATCTTCAGATCCATGTCAACCTGCTTCTCATGGCACAGCCAGTGATAGCAGTAGTGATACCGAACAGGAATTTGTTTCTTCTGTTTTACAAGGAAGTCAGTCAAGTTCAACCAATTTTGCACAGCAATTGCACAGAAACAGCATCCTCAAAAAGAAGCACGTTCAGAAAGTCTGTTCCAGCCCTAAATCTGAAGACTCAGATGTGGTAGAAATCACTGAACAATTATCTAATTGTAAATTAGATACTCAAGAAGAAATGCATGCTTGCACTGTTCAGAAGAAAACAACTGCAACGCTCTCAAGAAATGCTACTCCAGCAAAACCAGATGCTTCTGAAAACTGTGAAAGCACCTGTAGCAATTCACAGATAGTCTTTCTAAGTGTGAGCAAAAAAGGAGCAGAATATCTTAAAACACTCGCTAACTCAGACCGCTATAAAATTGAACACAGGGATTCAGTTCCTTCCTCGGCTGCCAAAGGCGGTTTATTAGAACTGCTTAAGCAAACACTTACAGAATGGAGAACTGAGGAAACCTTGAAATTTCTGTATGGTCCAAACTACACTTTATGTTCATCAGAACACCTTTTATCTGCCAACCAAGGAAATGAAGAACTTGATGAGGATGACTTAGATACACCTGAAGATCTTAACAGTGTTGCAGTAGGGAAGTCTGAAAACAGTCTGAACTATTCCTTACCTTTTACAGGCTCAGGTGAAATAGTCAAGCCTGTGCCAAGTTATGAAAAGTTAAAAGAAGAAACAGAGTTCCTGCAACTCCGAGTAAGAGAGTTCTATAAAGGAAAGTGCATCTTGGCTGAAGAGGAGTTAGCACATACACAAACAGATGAACATTCAAGTACAGACAAAGTAAGTGCCTAATGGAACAGTGTACAGGCTATTTAAATCCTGCTTTTAAGTAGATGTTACAAGCCTTTTGTTGCTGCCTTTGTAAGTGGATATGGCCATGGTCACATCAAGCTATTAATGTAAAATACTAAAAGGAAGGTTGGATAGATTCAAAACAATCCCATAAGATTTAAGAAAATTACTTTAAGTGCTAAGAATGAATGTGACTGTTCAGGAAGCGTTCAGTTCTGGTAGCTTCCTTACAGTTTGAGAAGCATGAAAGATGACTTGGTTGCTTGAGCACAATTTGAACATGGACTGAAACAAGGAGAGGGAAGTGCTGGCAATCAGGAGTGGGAAAGAAGTGAGTAACTATATGAGCCCTGTATAGTTTTTCTAGGACATGAGAATGGGTGAAACTATTGCTATTGTAGTCTTAGTAGAAAGATGAAGTACAAATACTATCATCACTTCCCAGGCCTGTCCTTTTCATCATCTCTACAACTGTTGCATTGCATAATTGCAATGAGGTGAAGCTGTTAAAGAACCCCAAATGAGGATAGCTTATTGGGTGAAGGAAGAATTGGATTGTTTTTCTCCTCCTTTTATATGTTACCTAAAATCTATGGTGGTTTGGTTTGGTGGTGTTGGGTTTTTTTGCCTTTAATTCATGACAGAGAATACTTGATTAGATTTATTTCTTTTCTGGAGTAAGACTGGATCTCTGGCATTACGTAGAATTAAAATTCTAAGTTGGTGCCTGCTGATATTTTTGGATATATTGCTGCATCTTAGACAATTTGGGCAAAAAAGAATCTGGAGGATTTGCAGAACTAATGAAATATAACATGTTCTGAAGTTTGATCAATCTAGGAAGGCCATCTGACAGCAACCAGGTCTTCTTGTCATTGCTGTAAAACAGTACATTAACTGTCCTAGGTAGGTTGTACAGTTTGTACAAGCATGTGAAATCCCTTTTGCTTTTAGAGGTCAAGTGTATTATGAGCATAAGAGGGTATAATTTTCATAATACTGCTTCTTTTAAAATAAAGCTACAACTTTTTTTTTTTTCTTTTTTTTTTTTTTAAGCAAAGTTTAGACTTATTAATTAATTTAATTTTTGAATAAATTTCCAGTAGTTGAATTAAAGTATCTAGCATACTGCTGTGCAAGGAAAGGGGAAAAGCAGGTTAGCTACAAACTGTATCTGAGTGAAATTAACCAGAGTTCTATTCACTAAGAAATTACTGGCTGTTTTTTTCTGTTTGGAGACAACAGTTTTCCTATGTTTAATCATCAGTTGATAAGCTGTGACCATTTTATGCATTGACTGCAATTAAATATTAGGTTGTAATTATTAAAGGTTTTAATATTGTAATACAGGACGATCAACAGCAAGACCTCACGTTCCCACTTGTTGATTCAAATGCACAAATGCAGATTAGAAAGCGAATTGTCCTCGAAAAACTGAGAAAAGTGTAAGTATTTCTTATTTCAGTAAATGTCAAGCTGAAGTTGATAATTCATCATCATCTTGAGTAATAAACACATTGGGCAAGGGTATTCTTCACCTATTTCCGGGTGGCATTATTCCATATTCCATATTTCCCTGAAGAAATTATTTCTGAGACCATCATCCTATGATGGAGTGGCAGATGTCAGTTTGCACAGCCTGCTGAGATAAACTCAGAATCTTGCTACTAAGATGGTCTTGAAGATAAACTTGCACCAGAGCTTGTAGCTGACAAGTTGTAGCATTCAAGGCTGGCAGGACAGCATGTTCCTGCTTGTCACTAGTTGTCAGCTGTGCCATTACACTGAAAATGCCTGTTTTCCTGATCTAACCATTGCTATAACGTATGGAGCTTAAAATGACATTGTGCTCCACAGAAAGCCCTTTATCACCCTCCTTCCCCTCACATTCCTGGAAACATAAAAATTGTCTGAGTTGTTCAAAAGCAGCTTCTAAGGGATGTAAAATAGGAACTGAAAATCAACATTAAGTACATAGATACGTAAATAAGAATAAATAGCTGTGTGTACTTTATGTACTTTATGTATATACTTACTGTAATTTTAATTGTAGTAAGGCAATGATTTTTTGGTTCAGATGAAGTTGGTGGGAATATGCAGTTCTAGTAAAACATACAGTGATATAAAGACAAATAGAAATATTGGCTATTCCAACAGTATCAGCACAGTGCCCATACACAGAAGTGCAAATAATTGGATAGTCAACTGCAGGAAGTTGTTAACCATTAAACAAGCAAATAGAGGCAAAAGTTTCAGCTTAAATCCACATGTAGTATGTGAAAAGCAATACATCTTATTGCCAGCATCTGGGGATCCCAAGAACCAGTCAAACAGTACATGCAGTTTGCAGTGTGCTCCATCAAGTTTTATACATTCAAGCAGGGAGGCAGTCTGTCACTGACATTTTCTGATTGCCCTGCTAACATGTTTGTTCTAGCAATCAGACTTACAAAGGAGTGTTATTTCTGTTGCATCCTTTTTGTATTGTATATGAATCTAAGATTAGCAGATATTCTTTGTGTGAATGTCACTTAGACATGTAATTTTCCTTTTGTGTTGTTATTTAAAGCATTTATGAAGCCTGAAATTCTAGTCTTTATAATGGAAAACGTTTGTTTGTTTGTTTGTTTGTTTGTAAGAATGTCATAGAATCATAGAATCACCAAGGTTGGAAAAGACGTACAAGATCATCCAGTCAAACCATCCATGTCAGAACTGACATGGAATTTAATAGATTATGCATGTAAAACTACATCCAATTTCTACTTCACATTCACACTAAACTACAGCTCCTTATTAATGTTGTAAAAGTGAAGTATTGCCCAAAAAGCACTGAGAGGAATCAGAAATGTAAACTACATGCCAAATCTATTGCACAAAAATATATATATTTTTTCTTTTCATTGCCTTTAATGAACTCTGATGGAAGTCTCACTTGAGGTGAAATTAAAAAGAGACAAAAACATATTAACTGGTGTTTCTTGCCTTCTAGATTACCTGCAGTTTTGGGCCCTCTTCAGATTACACTAGGGGATGTTTACACAGAGCTAAAAAATCTTGTCAAAACTTTCAGGTATGTATTGGTCTTTATTTAGCAATTCTTGATAGATTAAACATCCCATGATTTGTACTTGTGATTTGGGCACAGAGAGGCTGTGTGTTCATGTAGGAAATGTCACATTCCCTGTGGACTAACAAGTCAACCCTTTCCTTGCTCCTCACAGCAGCTAGGTCACCAGGAGTATTTGTAGATTTTTAAAAACTAGGGCAGTGGTCTCTGGAGGATGATGGTGAGTCTTTTAAAGGTTCTGCTACCTCGTCACCTCCTATTAAGCGTGAGTTTCTGAGATCTGTCACTTTCTTTTGCTCTACCTTCCTGTAACTGGGCTAACGGGTTTTGATATAATTAATAATTATTACTACTGATTTCTCGAGATGGAATGAAGGTCCAGCTTGACCTTTCTTGCTCCTAATTTCAACGAGAAGTAGGTCTAGGGTACACTCCCTCACCTGAAGAGGATATTGAGAAACACTGGGACTAAAAAAGGGGGATATCAGAATGTTTCTAGTTTTTTGAGGAGCCACCACTCTTAGATGTTGGACCTAGATTGGTGCATTACCAGGAAAAGGAGCAACAGGAGTTGCTGCCTCTGTGTAGGCTATTACTCTTGAAGTAGTTTCTTCTCCCTTGCCTCCCACCATGCATAATGTTTACCTGTAATTTTCCAAAGCTCATTCTTGTGGCATTTGTCACAAGAGATCTTGTCTTTGTTGAGTAGAAACCCAACTCTTCCTGTTTCCTTCTGATTTGTCTGATAGCCAGAGAAATGCCACTGAAGTACAGATTTCTGTATATGCCAGATTTTTATTTTTATTTTTATTTATTTTTATTTTTTAACTATGAAGATGCATTTTCTTTTCCTTTCTGGTGATTCTGTGCATGATCTTTTTAAAATAAAAGTAATTAAATAAAATAATTTTTAGTGTTTGGACCTCATTCTGCAACTGTAGTCATTTAATTGTGATTAAAATTTTATTTTAACAACATGGCAACCAGGGAAGATACTTCTGGTTATACTGCAGGACCATCTGTATCGTCACCTCCTCTTTGACTTGGATCTTCGTGTCTTAAAAAGGCATTTCTGTTGCTCTGCACTATAAATGCTTAGTAGTCACTTTAAGCTAAAAAAAATCTCAAAAGTAGAACTTACATTTTAAATTATTTTTGCTATTCAAAGATAATGTGGCCTGAATACCAGGTTTCGAAAGCAGTTTGCTGCAAAGGAGCTTTGCTGAAGGAGGCTAAAGAAGTCTTTTAAAAGCATATACAAACAATGTGTACACACTTCAAAACAGTTGTGGACTTACAGAATGGAACCAATCTAATTAACGCGGGCTTTAATCCAAGAATATTATTGTTAATATCTGTTAGTGAAAGTGTGACTAATGTGATTGTTTCTTGTTGTTTGGCTGTGGGTTTTGTTTGTTTGTTTTTTAAGTCTCCCAGTCTACTTCTATCCCTTAGATAATACTTAATGAGTTTGTTTTTTAGGGTTTTTTTTTGTTGTTGTTGTTGTTAATGAGAAAGTTGAAGGAAACGTTAGTGATTTCTTGGGGTCATTTACTATGAAGATTCTAGATAAATTGTTCAGAGATACAGCATTTTGGGAGAGAAGTGGTTGGTAACAATTGTGAGTGCTACACAATAATTTGTTACTGTTTTGTATGCATCTCACAACACTGGGAGTTGTTACTGTTGCTGGGAGTAAAGTAGTATGAAAACAGTGCAAATAGAGAAGCCGTAACAATATTTGAACCCTTTCTCCCTGTTTCTGGTACAAAACTGTCTGATACAAACTAGCTCTTTGGCAGAAGGCATGGGTTTGAGTCTCTAGTTCAGTATTTACATTTAATCAATATGAGTCTCTCTGATTTTAAATCGCTCTTTTGCAGGGGTGCTGGGATAAGTTATAAGCTGTTTATGTTTGTAGGGTTTATAAATTTAAATGTTACTTTCTTTGTTAATATGGTTGAAATGCTTAATGACTATGGAGACAGCACTGCGTGTGAACTTCCTTGCTTTTCGTACTAGAAATATTTCAGGCTAAGGAACTTGCTGTAGAGGGAAGGAACTAAAATACATGACAATAGTAGAACTTAGCTGAAGAAGGGTAAAAGAGCATGTTGTGAACTAAGCAACAACAATTTTCAGCTCCATTGGTTTTTAAAGGAACACTTGCAGTTCAGCCTCCTTTGGGCAACGTATTATTCAATCACTACTGCTGGGAAATGCACTAGAGGCATCTCAAGAGACATTTTAGAATGGTTAAAGCTCTTCTCAAACAAAGTCCCTCAGTGCCTGTAAGCTTTTGTTACGAAAACTGAGATGTCAAATAATTCTCCAGAGTGTGTAAGGGCACTTTGTTAAAGACAAAGACAAAAACAGCTTTTTATATAGAAATTGATGCTAAATTATTATGTTTGTGAATGTATGATTTTAATTTTTCAAGTTCAGTATCACATGCTGCTAATGCAATTCCTGCTGTACCTTAAGGTTACATACATTTCAATTAATTTTATGGTACTCATCATTTACAATGAATTAATGTGATGTTGTTTCTTAAATGTGTTCAAGATTTTCTGTTACAACTTTGTCTACCTACTATTCCCTGTTGGGCTGTTTTTCTGTATCAAATTGTTTCCTAGAAATCAGAAAATGCCAAGGTGGCGTGCACCGGCAGTACTAAGAGTTTCTTTCCTTTAAATTCAAGTACATTGATGTTCCTGTCCAAGTTCTAGCACAGGTCTCATAGGAGAGTACTTAAATTTGCTGCCACAGCAGGCAGTGGTTACAATTTACACCAGCATTTGCTAATGGAGTTCCACTAGCAAAATCAGTGTCTAAGAGTGACTGAATGGGAAAATAACTAAAGGAAAAGGACCAACAGCATGGAAAACAGACTCCTCTGTTTTCCCTGAACTTCCATATTAGAGTTGCCTTTTTTTGCATGCTGAGCTCCAGTCAGTTACTGGGAAGTGATTTGCAATGGAATTTGTCTGCATCTTCAGTCCGTCACTTGTCGATTTCTGACACTTTGATCCATCTACTCAGTCTGAGCTCCTTCATACGAGCTTTGTCGATCCTTTTGTCTAATGGCTGAGGGAAGAAGTTAGTCCAGCTATAGCACACCCTCCCTGCCAGCTGTGCTGGCTTGGACCACAGTATTCACAAACTAGCAACTAAGCAAGCCACCCAGCATTCTTGGCTTACCTATTCATTCTTACAGAGCCTAAGATAGTAGAGATGCTCACTTTTGAAAAGTCCTTTACTTACTTTGAGTAGCTGTGAGGAAAAATTAGCCCAACTCTTTAATAGAAAATATTTCTCTGCAAAACCCAGATCACATGCCAGAGCTTTTGCAGCGGTTTAACATTTTCATAGTATGTGTGAGACAGAAATCTGACAACCTTTTTCTCCTGTCTTTCATAGATTGTTCTTAAGTACTAGTTTTGGCCAAAGGCAAGGCAAAGAATTAATGAACCATTTTTTCCTGTTTCCTGAAAGCTTTACTCTTGAGAGGCCTTGGTGTTGACACACAGCTTGTTCTTGAAAGTGACTGCCCTTCCAGTGCACCATATTACTTAAGGCTTTACACCTGTAGGTTGCTAGTTTTAGTCTGATCAGCCTAAAATGTTTTCTTTTTCAGTTGCACAAGTGCTTTAGGACAGGTGTTGTACTGAAAGGTTGTGGAAGCCTCACTTCATCCAGTCCGGTGACAGCAGTACATCAGCAGATCCATACTGGCATATCCTGATGGTTATCTGCATCTTGTGACTGCCTCCTTCATAAATAGGATATTGATGGCAATGTTGAGAGGTCTACTAGTGTTGGGACCTTGCCAATCAATACTAACATTGAATAAGAGTTAATTGACACAAATAACTGCATCTCTCAGTTTGTGTACGAGAATGACACCTTCCTGTGCTCTAATCAATAATAACTCCTTGTAGAGCAAGGAAATAAAGCTGCTTTCTCTATTTGACAGAGTTTTCCCAGGTGTTTTGGATCTGTCTCTTCCATTGTGTCTTATCATAGCAGATTAACTGGAATGTTACATATGAATTGTCTGTCAAGATGATTCCATCAGACATTTCTTAGTGTTTATCACTGTCATCAGTATTGAGTGAAGACCTTCAGCCTTTGTTTTTACCAGTTACTGGCTTTGCTGCCAGCTACTGCCATTAGCTATTTTAATAGTAGGTGGTAAAGGTGCATCTTGTAATTAAAATAATTGTATTTACCAATATTATTGGTTCTAGTTTGACATGATAATTCCTATAAATGTAGTATATGTTGCTTATTCTATAATCATTTACATACAGCAGCTGAGACTATGAATTCAAAGAATTAGCTTTTGTTCCACCTTCCCCATCCCATTTCTCTCTGGAACAAAGACAGCTAACTGGCAATTTTGTAATTTCCCTGAGCTGGCTGAGAGACAGAAAGTTGGCTGATTGCTTTGATGCAACTGTAACTGCCACTTTGTAATGCTGTATACAGAGTCTTTAAAGGGCAGACTTCTAATTCAGCAGCTAAAGTCTGTTTACTTTCACTATGAAATGTTCTGATTTTTTTTTTTTATTGCTATTTTTTCAGGTTAACAAACAGAAATATTATTCACAAAATGCCTGAATGGACTCTAATTGCTATTGTTCTGTTATCTGTGTAAGTACCCTTTTATTCTCAAGCACAATTGTCCTAACTAGCGTGTTAAGAGAAGATTTAATCTTCAGATAAAACAGAGGAAAGACTTCTTGAAATTGACTGGAGGAATCAACAGAAATATTTTTTAATGCAAACGAAATAAAATATTTGGAACAAAATGTTAGCAATGGACAAACAATGTTATTTTTAAGAGTTAATTAAGTTTTAGATACTTTTTAAAGAAGGATGGAAGGAAGGGGATATTTCAGTCTCTTCTATTTACTACTGCCAGACACTTTTCCCTTCTCTAATAGGACAAAATGATATTTGAATTTTGTGTTCTTTGTTTTAATGTCACTTTCACAATTAAAGTAAAATTATTTCCTTCAGTAAAATTCTGTTCACAGGCATGAATTATACAAGCTGTAGTCATATGCGTCACGTAAACTCCTTAATTTATATTTTCCAAAATAATGTACGTTTCTGAAGTTAAAAATATGAACTTTTCAATGTATAAAACAGACAGTTGTCTCAGAAATTCATATTAAACATTATTTAACATTAGTTCATCTTTTAAGAAATCACTGGTGGTTTCACATACTGTCAGGCCCTGCTTTTTAGTAGGGTTAAACCATCAAGCAATCTTTGTATGTCTTTCAGCTTGAATTACAAGATTGCAGAAATCTTATTTCAGAGACTGTTTATTACCGCACTGCTGCTTCTTCTTTTGCGTTTCCTGGGTCACTGGAGCCAGGAGGACAGAGAAGTACTTACACATATTCACAGGTCAAGAGATGTTGTGGGCCAACCTCATAGCATCCCCAGTACTGCATTTACTTTCTTTGATATTACTTCAGTCTGACACATTGTTCTGGCTTTCCTGTCCCAAGGAAGGCCATACCAGTAGGCATTAGAGCAGGCTTCAGCGAGCCCTGCATCGCTGTCACCCAGCCAGACACCGCTCAAATGATTCATTAAATCAGAACACAGAAAGTAACTTTACTTGAATGCCTTGGCATACATTTTTTATCAACTATAAGAACAAATCTTTTGTCATTTTTACTATATATTCTTATGGTTGAATTGGTAATTTGTGAAACAGATCTTATGAATTTTTCAAGTAGCTTCTGTACATTTAAGGAAATTGTGACTCCTGAACAGAAACTAAAACATATAGCTGCTCTGTGCTGCGTTATGATGAGGTCTAAATGTTTTCATAGTTAATGATTGTTTTACAATTGCTTTTAACTGTTCTACAAGTAGCAGGCAGTCTTGGTAGCAATCGGTAGAAGCAGAGAAACAAGCTGTTTGTTGTTTGTTTGTTTGTTTTACTTTTGCTTTCGAAAGGTGTGTGCCTAAACAAATGAGTTATATTTGATCCAAAAGTAGTAGTTACTCCAGTAATGTATTCACACATCTTGAACAGGTCCCAGACACAGGATGATGATTTTGTCATAATGCTCAGGAGTGCAGTAGCATAAGCAAGAGCCCAAAACTTCCTCTTTCCAGCAGGAAGAAAGACCACATTACGCATACTCAGTGCTGCATCAGGTGTGAGAGCACAAACAAAAGAAGGCAGGGTGAGCATGGGATTTCAGGGTATACATCAAAAGAAACTTATAAGATCTCAAGTATTTTTGTTTTCTTTGGAAGGAGGGAAACTGTTTAGAGTAGCAACTGTTGGACTTGCACCCCACTTTGTGCATCAGTATTGTGGCTCACCACTTCCTTCTCCTAGGGACATACAGCGTGCTTAAGGTCACAGTGCGCTTTCGGAGTACAGTGACACTCTTTGTGGTATGCTACTGGGAGAATCAGTATTATCATTACAACTATTGACTTAAAGAATCATCACTGCTTAATACTTTGTATTATGATAATATTATCCTTTCTTCATTAAGAGTTTGTGGAGTAAGTCTTTGTGAATCTTTGTGTAGGACAGTCACAATATCTAATCTTACACCTAATTTTAGTGCTGAAATAAGACCTGGGCTCCCTTTGTATTCTGCTGGCTCTCCAAAAATTATTCAAAGTACCTACATGCCCTCAAATTTATTGGCTGTTAAAGAAACTTGGACTTCTAGTTCATTTTTCTGATGTAGAGTACCTGAAACTAAGTGATCTGACTACCTTTTTAGAATTATAAAATGTTGGAGATCCCAGAGGTGAAGCATTTCCTTTTTCTAGTGAACAGCTGGATTTATTCAATCAAATTGAAAATCTAGCCTGAGGCACTCCTGTCTTTGTGACTGTATTGACTTTCTTAGAGTACACTTCAACAGACAGAGAATTTTTTGCGACTGCTTGCATTCATGCCTGTTGTGGAGTGGCTGACTCTAAAATGATCTGTAGGTCAAATTTCTCATTTATCTGCCCTTTAGGTGTGGTAATTTTTTTTATCTTCTTGTCATATTTAGTGCCAGTGTAAAGCAGAATTTTATATTACACTAGTAGCTACTTTGTAATGTAAACTAGAAAACAGAAGTTGTCTTTTTCTCCCAAACTACTTTCCAAGATGTTGAACTGAAGCAGATAAATAGATACACATACAGTAGTCAAGAAAGAATGAAGGGAGCAATGAGAAGACTGGCTGCTATATAAGCATGGGCACTTGCTGTTTTTACTGTATACCCCTGGTACAGTCTAATGGAAAGCTTTCAAGATATTTTCAGGAAATGTCTGCTTTCATCTTATTTATCTGATCTGGCTGGTTCCAGTGAACTGTGGTCAGCTTCGTCTACAAAGCCTATGCAAGAGGTTCCTCCCGCTAAAAGCTTTGAAACGTTTCCGAATGTTCTGGGATTAGCGTATAGGCATTGGGCTGCACTATTTAAACAAACTCAAAATGACCATGATCACAAAACAAAAGCCATCCTTATGTGTGCAGCCACTTTAGATAAATGTGTCGTGTGGAGATGTACTCTAGAGGTTTACTCTCTTGGAGATAACAGTTCAGGAACTGGAGAATCTTATGATCAAGTATGCGTTTTTACTTCTTTGCACAACAGGGCATTTGTATTATTCAACACTGAAATTCCTATGTTATTTTTAGACATATTTAGATGTTTATGATATCTCTGTTCTTCTCTTGCCTGGAAATGTCTACATGTGTGAAATGTGCAAATACATACTGGATATGAATCGGATTTGCAGTGACTGTAAAAATGGCACTTGTACTCAAGAAAGCAGCTTTTTCCTAAAGAAACCACTTAAAAATTAGAGGGATGATCTTTTATTCCACAAGTCTGATGACAGAAAGCAGGTTTCAGCTGAGAAGAATTGTTCATAATTGAAATAGAAATGCAATTTTTTTTCCCTTCTGAAACAGTTTGCAGGATGAAAAGTCCAAAAAAACATTTCGATTTATAAATGTATTTAAAATTAAGACCCAGTCTTTGTCCTCCTGTTCACAACTTGTAGAGTATTCTGTGAAATAAAGAAAAGGCAAGGTTTTTTGGCATGGTTAAAAAAAGTATGCATATATTCCTCCTTCTTTGATTCTTAATTAGCTTTAGATTGTCATTTTGTAAGTGTGAACTCAAACATGTTTTCTGTTAAGCAGTTCTTACTTATCAGCATTTCCTAAGCAAACGCAATCTGCTTATTTGGCATAATGTGCAGGAGATCAGTATTACTTCACTTCCTCCCAGCATGTTCCACTATTACTTAGGAAATATAAGTACATAGAACAGTATTTTGAGGGATTGCAGTGTTGTTCATTAGGATGTTAATTAGTGCCAGCTTTAAAATTAAGTATCTTGTTCATTTGTAAAGGAGAAAGAAGAAGAGTTCTTAGCAGTTTGAAAGAATCACCTTATACTCAAAGAAAAAACAAAAAACAAAAAAGATCTCTGTGCCTGTCAGTTTTTCTGCCCATCACAAGGGAAGAGCAGGGTCATGGATTTCTGCCAGGTGTACTGGAAATCCCGCAAAGAGATAGAAATCTGTGTTGCAGATGTGTGTGGGTGCGTGCAGAAGGCTAAAATCATGCTCGGCTGTGCAGTGGTGCTGCACAGGTGTCATGGTTTTGTGATTTTTTGGTGCTGGTATTCCACATCATAACATCATGTATTGCATTAAGAGTTAAAGAGCTAATGCTCTTGGTCTAGTGGTTAGGAGCCGGCGCTTTCACTGCCGCGGCCCGGGTTCGAGTCCCGGTCAGGTATACCCAGCATGCAGCTGGAGCATTAGCTCTTTAACTCTTAATGCAATACATGATGTTATGATGTGGAATACCAGCACCAAAAAATCACAAAACCATGACATTAGGAGTGCCTCACCAGTTGCAAATGGACATTCATGGTGGTGTTTTCCTGACTAATCCCTTCGTTAGAAGGAAACATAAATCCAGAATTAGTTTTATGCCAAATATAATTTTGGAGCTTCTGCTCTAGTTGCCTTGTGAACTTTATATTCCAAATATACTTGTAGTTTATGAATTGAAAATAAGGTAGTAGAAAAAGTACTTTCCTCTGACAGTTCATTTTCTTCCTGTTGTATAAGTTAACTTGTTTTTTTGATGCAAATTCTGTTTCAACCCTTTGAAGGATAGCTTGGCCTGTTCTTGAAGACATTTTTATCATGTTGCCTGTTCAGGGAACTATTGCAGTTTGTGTCCTATTGAACTTCATGCCACAAATCTGTGATGATCAATAAATAAGATGGAAAAAATGCCCAGCGCTATTAGAGAGAGAACTCTTTTAAATTTATGTTCACTGAAAATGTACATATTAAATAGATTTTTTCTTGCAGTCGTATTTTCTCCTCCTTCCATACATCTTGTTCAAAGTCATGTCACAACAAAGTTGTGCAGTCAAACTGTAACAGAGACAGTTCTGAAGTAATGATTCAAAAGACAAGGTTAATGCTGTTAACAGCTGCCCTAAACTTAGTTTTAAATATATATTTTAACTTCAACCATTGAGCAAATTGAACTGTTAATTTTGCAACTGAGTCTCAAAGCTCGAGCCTTATGAAAATATACTCATTTCCTTATTAATAATTAATCTTAATACATTCAATGTAAACATTTTTTATCACGAAACACAACCCATCTGTTATAAGAAAAACATGACTGACACAAGTGTGTCTTTTATTTTCAAAGTTTTAACTTTATCTTGGTAAACTTTCTGAAGAACAGCCTACATTTGCTGGGGACATGACACGTTGAAAGAGTTCTTGACTTAAAGGAAATTTGATTGTAAGATGCAAATCAGTGTTGATTTGGCTTTTTTTTCTGGAAAAAGAAAAAAAAAGAATAGAGGCATACGTCATTGGAAAGGTTACTAGAGCTTCCTAGAATGTGATCTGCTGTTACTCTGTACCGGTTGAATTGCCAGCTTGTGTTCTGGATTAATTTTTTTGTTCTGTGCAGAGAATTATGATGATACTTGAGACACGATTTCTGTTCTTTCACCTCTGAAATAAATTTTGGCCAAAGTAGAAGTGTGGTATTACTGAACTCTTCTGGAACCACTGTAACAGAAAAACTTTGATTGTGGAAAATCCCTGAAAGTGCAGTATTTTTTTTTTTTTGAAGATCTGATCAGTCCTTTCCTTACACTGCATGATGCAATTATGAAACATAAAACATGATAATGCTAGACAGTAAGACGGGCTGTCTAGAAAACAGTACTTCATTCTGGAGATTCTGGTTTCTTTTGTCTTCTCCTGTTGAAAGTGTCAGACCTGACAAGACAGTGTTTTGGCTGTGAAATAAATAACTTCTTTTAAGTGGGAAGAATCATGAAAGCTATTAAAAAACATGAACATCTTCAAAATCTGGCTTTATGAAACCGAGCTAAGTTATAATTTGCTTGACATAGAGCAGTAGTCCATAGGACTACTCAAAGACCCATGCATCAGAAATCTGTGTTATGGGGAAATAAACAAAGATGCATTTCATTAGCTTTCATACAGGAAATGTTATGCTGGAGAATGCTGCCATTTCTGTAATAGCCTACAGTGACTGGAGATAAACTGAAAATTAATTAGAAGCTTGAAAAATTAATTCTGAAAGCAGACAAAGTATTTTTGATGTCATAAATAATAGTGAGTAGAAAGCTGATGAACTGGAGACTTATTTTCACTTCCTGATAATGCAGGAATCAAGTGCAAAGAAAGTCTGTCCTTCTCCTTAGTATGTTACTTATAGAGACATAAAAGCATTTTGACTTTGAGAGTCCAAATCCACTGTGGCAATTAATTAAGTTCTGATCCTAACACTGAAGGCAAAAAAATTAATTACAGTATTTTCTGAAATTTGTTCCTTTTGTACTCATGAAAACAATCAGAAAATGCAGCCTCTTATGGGAGTCCTTGTGTTTAACTTCTTGGGGAAAAAAAAAAAAAACTGGGCACAGAGTTGAAGCAAATCTATTCCTAGCATGTCTCTTTACTCAGCTGCATTATTCCAGGTGTTTGATCTCTATATCAGAGTGAAAGGCAGGTAATCAAGTTACAATGTTAGAAAGTTCTGCAACTAAACTATAATCAATTTTATGATCATTGTTTCCATACTATCTGAGTGCAGGTGAGTACATTTTACAAAGTCGAGTATTGACAAATTATTTACCTAAGCTTATTATGTTGTAGCTGTTCCACCTGTATGACAGTATCGTTCCGATTTAATCTTTATTGAAGGGGTGGTTGTTTTGTCTTGTCGGGGCTTTTTTGCATACCTTTGAGATAATGACTTGTCAGTGATCGATTGCCAGTGTATGACAGCAAAAAAAAACAAGACAACAAAAACAACAGCTACAGAAATAGATGTGGTTGAAATATAAATGCATCTTTGCATCTTTTAGATATTAAATGGTCTCACTGCACGTGTACAGTAATTTATACAACAGTCCTATTTTACAAAGCACTAGTCAGCATTACAGAGACTGAAATGTTTATTTTAACATTTCTAAATCTCAGTGTCTTGTATCTGTGCATACTTTCATGTAACTAAATAACATAAGGATTCCAGTATTTGGGAAATGTCACGGGAAATCTGAGGAACGCAAAAAGCTAAGGAACAGAAGACTGAAAAAGACAAAAGGATGAATTTTAAAAGAAATTTCAAATCCATTTAAGTTCAAATTTTTTACTAAGTTGAAAAAGAGGGACAAGTGGGAGCAAATGCTAGGACTGAGAAGTACCTTTGATCTGTCAGCTGGATAGCAGGAAACAGACTTCAGATAAATTGAGCTCTTTAAACAAGGCCTGTCCTTGAAATGTGTACCTAAGAAACCTAGATTTGTTAGAGGGAAACAGCTGATAGTGATTTCTTCTGGGCTTACATTGTGAACTTTTTATTGCCTTGGATTTATGTACATAAGTGAGCTAATTTGAAACCGTTTGGAACAACTCCCTGTATGGATGTAAGTGCTTTAATTGACATACTTTATTATGAAAGTTCTGATACTCTACGTCTGTGAACCGGCATTGCTGTGATAACTCATGGTGGTGTAAAGGTGGTACTGTACCTGATTTGGTATTTAACTATCAACCTGCAGTCATATTTGTTAGTAAAAAATGATGAAACAGTCTTTGATTCTGTTGACTGTTGTATTCATTCAGCTCCACCAGGAGTGACATTTTAGTCCTGTTGAAAGGGAATTAAGTTAACTTGTATCTGGAAACCAAGTAAATGCTAATGTGTGAAAAGTGGACTTCTAAAGAAGGAACATATGTAATTATTCAAAGTGTATACATAAATATGTATTAAAAAAAAACACATTTTTCTTAAATAGTTTTGTAAAAGCTGCATATGAAAAAGTAAAGGTAGTGGAAACAGTGACCAAAGCTTACTTTTGAATGAAACTTAAGTTTTGCAGTGTATCTGTATTATGTAGGAATGCCAGCTGATTTTGAATCTGTGTCCGTAGCATTGATTTAAATGCAGTGGACAAAAATTTTTAAATATGAATAATTTAGTTTCTGTTGCCATCAGAGGATTAAAGTGTCTGGGCTGAATGTTGTGGACAAGTCAGTACACAATAATGAATGGAAAGTTAAATAATAAATAAAACATAAATTGCACTTTAGCTACAAAATTCTTGTCTTTAGCATCTTTGGGCTGTATTTAAAATTAGTCCAGAAGTAGCTTTTTACCCTCAGTAAGAAAAGTACCTGCTTATTTCTGTCAGTTATTATCATTCAAGAACGCTGTTTTTAGAGTGTTTATCTTTCACTGAAGAAAATAGAAAACATGAATAAATCTGTGGATACTGATGAAAAATGTCTCTGGAAACTGACTTCTGTCTTTGACCAAAAAGATATGCTCACAGAGGGCCCCAGAGCAGGGGCTGCTCTATTTCCAGAGTTGTAAATGACACTAATCATAATCACATTTTTCTTCACTAGTATCATCATTTAATTAAACAGAAGACTTAACTCCAGAGATGTCTTTAAATACTTCTGCATGTTGTTTGTAAGTTAAATGCTTCCAGTTCAAGATTGTCTGTCAAATATTAATGTGTTCTAATGGAACACGCTTGCTCTGGAGACAGCCTTTTGCTTTTAACAAGGGTATTTTTTTTTTTTTTAATATGTTGAGCTTTTTAAGTCATGTTCAAACTAAAGTAATAAGAAAAGAGTGAGGCTTTTTTAAAACGAAACTGAGCGTAACAGCTAAATTACATAAGCTGTGGGTGTAATGTTTTTATTTTCTGAGTGCACATTAACACAGGATGCCTGTATAAGCATTTAAATTTATAGCTGAAGACGTTTTTTAAGTTCCCTGGTGTTGCAGCTCTAGCTTACAACTGCAGACACACTGTGTTTCAGATCAGCTTTGTGAACAATATTAACTTTTGCCTGATGGAAAGCATAGCTTTGAGTTCTATGGAAATCCCTGCTGTGATTTGAGGTACTTCACTAACAAAGCTGCTATCTGTAGACAAGCGTACTGCATGCAGTGGTACACTGGTTAATTAGGGACTCTACCTCAAGTTAAGCAAGTAGCCAGTATATTGGGTAGAGCATTCAGAGTTACAGTGATGCTTTGAGTTATTCCATCAGAATGCTCCCTTCAGTAGGGATTTATGCAATCAATCATCCAAAGTTCTAATTTTAAGTGATTGATACATGGCTACACTCCAGTTGCACGTGCAGGCAGATGATCTACAGGCTGCAATGCACAACTACTTCAGTGAGTTTTACTGCTGATCTGCAACATTTGTTGTATTGACTCAGTCATTATGCTGCATTAAATGTAATTTCTAAGTAATAACTTTTTAATTGCATTGCTGAGCCCATCAAGTCTTCAACATGAGTAGTTCAAGTATACCTGAAATATTTAAGATAGGAAAAAAAAATATGTCCTTGTGTTTTGAGGGAGTAGAACAGATTATAATGGAAAGACTATACCTACTGAACAAGGCTCTGTATACTTCTAGAGGATTCTTAACCTTACATGAGATGAACTATTACTGAGAATGATTTGCAATATGATACTGCTATTTAGTATTTATAAATCTGTTCAAAAGCTTATTTAGATGTATGGATGAGGTTTTACGCTATCCTTCCTGGCTGCACTGCAAGGAATGGGAAACTCAGTGTAGAGAGCTGCTGAAGGAGTGTTGAGCTGTTGATGAAATTGAAGTACCTGCTGCGGTACTGAAACATCTTAGGGGCTCTTGTCAAAGTGATGGCAGCCTCCCTGGTACTGTCCTGTGTGGGTCAGTGTGCTTAATGTGGCCAGCAGCCTTCCTAGGGCAGGCCTTGCTCTGGCCCTCAGTGGCCTGCCCTTTGGCCTTCCACAGGGTCAGGTTGCAGACAATTCCCTCTCCTACCACTTGCCAGCTGACATTGCTGCATATAGAATATTTTGATCCTGTTGCAGTCCTTTATACCTCAGAGAAGCAATCAAAGCAGAGATAATTTAATCCCAAAATGATAGGTACAGAGTTGGCAAAAGGCACTCTTCTTATTAATACTCCTTTTGAATCTCCAGTCAGAAAATATTTAGGTAATACTGTCCCAAACAGTATTTTTGAAGAAAAGAACATTCAGAAGGAGAAAAAATGGGAAATACTATTTTTATGCACTCATAGCTTAGTTCCTCTAAGTATTGTTTCATTATTCATAAAGATGGTAACCGCTGTCCTACATTCATGACTTCATTTTTCCAAAAACAGATGTGATTTGTAATAGTCCTGCAAGTGTGAGTTTTGAATGGAAATTAGACAGACTTCCAAGTTAATTTGCATTATTTGTGACCCATGTGACAATGGCATTCCCTGCCTTTGCTTTGAAGACGTACATCCACAAGACAACAGAAGTGACTCACAGACATCCAACTATTAAGGTGTTAAGGGATGTCTGATACAGTAAGAAAACCAATCAGCAATTGTTGAGGGAGTCTGTTTTTTGTAATAACAATTAATTTATATGTCTGCATATTGCTAGTAATTCAACCCAGTGTGGGAAAGTAGAGATGATTATGGCCAGGAAAAAACAAAGTGCAGAAAAGACGAAATGATGCACTTAGCTTTTAGCAGCTTGCCCAGTGAGGAAGTCCTTAACTAAGAACTGAGATGAGCTCTGCTTTCACACATACAAAAAACCATATAGCATTCACCAGTCATGCCAAACCCCAGCAACACAGTTAGGTGTAGAGTTGCCATTAAAATATTTTTCACGTGCATCTGGTGATATTTGTGAAGACTTTAGTATTCAGGTGTTTTCTGTTCAGACAGGGATTTGCTTAATGCTTTATTGCAGATGACAGGTAATCATTAAGTGCAACTCCACCTGCTCCGTTCCAATGCTTCATGTTTTTTGGCATTGTTTCTCCTAAATCTAAATCAGTCCTCACTGACTGTGTGACATGACTTTGCCATAGTAATAGAGCAGATATGCTTTGGCCTTTTATGTGCTAATGGCACACTGCTGGAATGGCTATTTGATCTTTCTGGACCATTAATAGCTAAGTTAATAGGACCTAAAGCAGTTCAAGAGGTTTGTAACTATTTTAATTCTTTGTTATGTGTAAATAGCATGTGTTTTCAGACTTTCAGCTAAAATTCATGTGAGATGAGAGGACTAAATTGCTCATAGCCATGGTCCAATTGGTGGCCATCCAAAGACAATTAAAAAATGCACTAGAGTTCCTTGCAGGTGAAGGACCCTCTCTAAGAGTCCTACTGATGTGATCAGAAGTTGTTGTTGGCACTATTCCTGTAGTACATAGTTGGTAGTCCATGACTGTTTGTGTTGGGGAAGGAAAAAAAATGCACTGCTGATAATTGTCACTAGCTCTTGCTTCGTTTCCATGTTCTGAAATGAGTATTTGAGAAACTTTTGTGATCATCAGTGAGAGACTCCATCAGCCTGGTAGAAAAATAGGTTTCAGTCATCATGGCTATGATGATCTTAAAAAAATATATATGGTCTTAAATGCATGAATCTAGAAGGAAACAGAGAATTAAAAGAACTTTTATGTTGTGATAATTGTTCTGAGAAGCATTTGCAGTGTTTAAACAATGTCTTTCATTGGTAAAGATGTTTATACCTAATTCTGTAAAACATTCTGTGGAAAGATAGGATGTGCCTGTTCCTTTATTTTGCTTTACATTTCCTTCTTTGTGTCACTTCCAACCGTGCCAAACAAGGTAAAGAGCTGAAATAAGTGAGTTCATGGTTTCTGCCACAGCGACTGGCTTTTAGTTTTTAAGCTTCTACCTTTAGAAAAAGTAAGAAAGACTGGCAATACTTAAATTTTTCTAAGAGGAACTGAATATTGTTTTGAGAATAAGAATATGGCTTTTCTTTATGATTTTCATGATACTGGGTAAATTTCTGAGCACCTATGTTCTTTCATTTTTTGAGTAATTTTAAGTGACCAACTTTGGATAGTGGAAAGGAACTTGAGTTTTCTTAGGTGGTTGTGTTATTACTGTTATTTTCAGGTGCTTGTTTCAGAGCCCTGTAACTGGATGATGCCACACTGGTGGCATTGAAAATGTAACCTTTTCAAAGGGGACCACAGAGTTCATTTTAAAACTTAAGGAAAGAAAGGTTTTCTTGAAGTGCAGCATGTGAGGGAAGGATGGTATTACACAATTAGATCACATTTTTTTAGGAAGTGCCAATTAGTGATTTAACTACATAAAATATATTACTCCACCATCATCTTTTCCAACTGCCTTCAGTTGTAGGGGTTAGTGTAGGCATTGATGTTGAAGAAACTGCAAACAGTATCAATCTGTTACAGTCAATTCACACAATGTGACTAACTTTTAAATATGTTTTATTTTGTAACAGTATTTGTTAAATGTTTTTGTAAGGAGCCTAATTAATAGAAAGCTTGAATCTTGAGATGAAGCACTGAACTATGTAAACATTTTTCAGTAGCCAGATGTCATTTAATAGCTTGGTAGTAATACCTTGCTCTTCACATTATTTTATTTTTTTTTAACGTGTAGCATATGTGGAATAGTCAGCGAATACAAATTTTATCAGTCAGATATAGCTTGACATTCTTAACACTTTTTAAACTTTACAAAGACCTATTTACCATATGGTGTAAGTGGGTGTGCAGGAAACGACTGTTTCATGAAGTCTGATATATACTTTACAACTTTTCCATGAAGTGAGCGTGAAGGTTTCCTTTTAACAGTGTGCTGAGGGCAATCTTTTGAAGCACGGGTGTGTAATGCTGGACAACGTTTTGTATGTTTCTGTAGGTGACAGGTTTTTTTAATAACTTAATTTTTTAGCTTTTCTTACTTGAATTTTTCACAAAAGTCTGTTCCCCATTAATGTTGCACTACGTGAAAGAGCTAACAAAATAGCAGAATTTATATTTTGTTTTGTTGTTGTAGTAACCAAATACTATTACTGTGATTCAAATCTTATTTCCTGTTTACACTCTGATTTTTCTGAAGATGCTTCTGAGTTTCAAGTCAATCCCATGATCTTTACATTTAAATCTTGTGTATCAGTAAATTGGTCAGGATAGTTTCTTCAGAGATAGAGTCACTGTAGCTGTCAGGATATTGATCCGAAAAGCCATCCTGGTTTTATTTGCATGAAACTATGGTTTGATTCAGTTACCGCTTCATGAAAGGATGAGAGTACAGCCCTTGATGCTCTGTTCTGCAGTACATTTAATTTAGGTGGGACCAGTGTTACTAAGACCATCAAGTCTAGCAGTCAGTACAACCTAGCAGCCTGTGCTTGCTCCTCTTGCAGACAAAAGCATCTTTTGTTCAAACAGCCATTAAAAAAACATTATAAAAGTAGAAAAGTACCTGAGAACCACAGTTTTTCAAATGAAAAGTGAAAATATTATTTAAATGCCCAAGGACAGTTTTCTAAAATTAAAGTGTTTGTACATATATTCATAAATGTTCCATCTAGGCACAATTTTTTAGTAAGTGCTAGAAACTTACATATGTGTCTCTGAAATTACTTTCTGATTTTGTCTCCCACTTAACAGATAATTAGTAGCTTACGGACCTTTCAAACAAAGCTCTGGTAGGAAAAAAATAATCCACAGCTATTTTCATTTTTAAGTTTGTTCCACATTAGTTAAGACCTGGCCACTGCTCTGACAATAATACCTTTTTCTTTTTCTTTTTTTTTTTTTCTTTCTAGCATGGGCTAAAACAGCTTCTCTGTGAACAGAGTGTCTTAAACGGCACAATAGTAAGAAATATTTGTAATTTATGAAACTGTGCAATTTCACAAACTTCAGTTGCAAAAATATACATAGGGAGATACACTGTTTAGCATGTGAGCAGAGTAGCATAAACTTGTTACTGTTACTTAAAACTGCACGGTCTTTTTGCTTTTTTTTCTTATAGTATTTTTATTACTCTCTTAAGCACAAGGCAGAAAGAAGAAAATTCTGTTAAAATGCACGTAGATTTACAACACTGCTGAGAATGCTTTGCATCCTCCTGGCACCAGTATATAGGAAGTCATGACTGCTGATGCCACCAATCTCTTTTCATATATGATGTACTAAATCCTGTGAAAAACAACTTGAAGAGTAGTAATAATGCATCTCCTGATCTTTCTCTCACTATCATTGTCTCCAGACCAACACTCTGAAATTGTCACTGATCTTATATCAGCACTTCCTCTGTTTCCCTGCTGATAAAGCATCACGATGCAAAAGCCAGCCTTCAGCTTGTCAGCCCTCGTTGGAGGCACTGTTCTACCAGATTAAATACTAACTATTGTACTTCCCACCAGGAAAGAGGCAGCTCCATCCTGTCTGTCACGAAATACAGAACAAAACCTAGCGGCTTCAGTTCAAAAATCACAAGACTAACTGTGAATACTTCACTTCTCTGCAAAGGTTTACACGGCCGGGTTTATGCACCAGTTTAATTCCACAACACATCATTACTTTGAGCATCCCCTAATATTTTAATAAATGTCAGTTAAAGTATTTAATTAAATGGACATACTGAAATAGAATCTCCAATGAAATGGAAAATAATTAGGGTTGTAAAAACTCTTATTTATAAATGAAGAAATTTTAGAAACTTATTTCTGTGTTGGGGAACTGTATTTATTACACCTTGTAAGACCCTTAGCTTGTGTTCTAGCATTGTTTTAGCTTAAATTAAGAGTCATTTATACGCAGCTTTACTCCAGGGGAGGTGGTCTTCATACAGATGCCTGTAGTGAGACTGATCTCAGTTGTTACACACTTAACAGGCTCTCTGGGTGTGAAGTTTTTAATAAGCTGTAGACTACCTGGAGGAGGTTCTTCAGAGTACATCAATTCTCAGATGTTTTGAAATATTCCCTATGGTGTCTATTTCTCTGCAGCAGTATTTATCTGAATACACTAATTGAGGCCAAGCAACTGTTGCTGGGATGTGAGTTCTTGCCAAGTAACATTTGATGCTAAAGTTCCTCAACATTCGCTAAGCTTCTACACTTGACTTTGTTCATTATGAGTTTCTAGTAGCTATGTTTAGGAAGTACACTCAGGTGTTAGTGTACTTGCAATATTTGTATTAGCATTATGACAGGGTTTTTTAGAAAAAAATGTTCAGTACAAATGAAAACTGATAGGTCAACATTTCACTTATCTCTGTCATAGGTATTTTGTATGTAGATGACCTACATGATGATTCCAGCTGCTTCCAGACTGAGAAATGCATTTTAGCAGCACTGTGTATGTTTAGTTTTAGATCTTTGAAAAACATTGCCTGCATTTTGTTCCTGTTACTGTTGGTTCTGGAGCTAAATGCAATGTACAGCAATGCATGCCTTGCAGTTTCCACTATTTCATTTGATGAGTAATGTTCTCTTTGGGACTGCACAGTAAAGCACCATTTATTTCTATCGCCTATTCAAATAAATATACTTTATACTCCTAGCTGGCAGCTACTTTCTGCTTCCATTCATTGTAAAATTAAAATCAGTGGAAACTGGATGGACTCCATCCTACTGAACAGTTCAGAAAATCAGGTCAAATTTCTGTAAAATATTACTAACTAGTAACATTTACTTGTAGAAAGTCCAAGTATTGTTTGAAATTTAAAGCTGAACTCTACTAGCTACATTCAGAAATACAATTTTACTTCCTTTGATTCTATTTTTTTTCCTGAACATTCACTTGACAACTCTAGGCACTTCGAGACTTTAAGCACTCCACTGTATTACCAAAACAAAAACCAGTTTGGCTATACTTTGCTGTAGCATCAGTTGTAAAACTGAATTGTAGTATCTTGTATAAAAACTTCAAGCTCAAACAATCTGTGTTTTCTTTGCCAAAGGATCGTTCCTTTCTAATAGAGTCTGGTTTTGACTATCTTTCTTAAAGCCTGATTTCATAGCACTTCAGTGTGTAAAACTTACTTTACAGTACAGACTGTCAAAGCTGAGGAGTCACATTCTGATTACAACCACAATGGTAATCAGTTTGAGAACGTAATTGATGTTTCATGTGCACACACGCATCAAGTAAAATTAATACTAACCCAGAATGCCTCTGTAGGAGGCTTCTGTGCAATGGGAGGAATCTTCTTAAAGCAAAATCTCTGCTGTGGCATGCTATGCATTTTGTGACATACTGCAGGGGGCAGTCCTCCAATTAAACGGTCCCAGCCGTATGTCTTCATGAAGTCTGACAGTGTGTGACAGCAGTTAACTACAGCTTCTGTCCAGAAGCCCTACTAAGGATCTGTAGTAAGAATGTTCTTCTTGGTTACTTGATGAATTTCACAGCTCTTCCACATTTTACAAGGAACTACACAAATTTTACAAGATGAATGTTAAAGAGCTTTTAGAAGAAATTTTTCATTGATATATTTTTTTTACAAGTAGTTCAGCTTTTTATTCTGATTTTTTTCTAAATTAAGTAAAATCAGCATACAATTTATTAAAGGCATACAAACTACTAGCCCATTTTCTTTATTTTTTCTTTTTGTTTCAGTTTCACTATGTCTTAATAAATTTTTGCATTTCAGTACAGGTCAAACTGCGTTGCTCTTCTTGAAAAGTCCCTTTTCTGTATCAGATATATACAGTGCTTGTTGTTTGTTTTCCAGATTGTCACAAATTATTCCAGTTTTTAGAAATACTCAGAGAAGCCCAACGTACACACAGTTCTTGACCACATTACTAGAAGAACTCCATTTCAAAAATGAAGATCTGGAAAGTTTAACAAGAATATTTAGAGTGGACAGCCCACCGGAATGGTCAGTCAATTTTCAGCTATTCTGCATTTCATAAAACTTAACCAGTTAACAATTTTAATTTCATCCATCATTTTGTACCTGTGCATTATAACTGTAGATGGTATCAACCAGAGTAGAAAGTATTTTAAAATGTATTTTACACGAAGAAATATATGTTGCATGGAAATGAGTGTCATGATTTTGTCATTTACAGTAAATGCTGGCTGCTTATCACTTTAATCTTTTGAGAACGTATAGCTGATTTGCTGAAATTTTGGGAGGAATTTTTCTCAAGCACTATTAGGATTTATTAAAAAAAATAATCTGAGTGATTATAGCAACTGTCTCAGCAGAGGGATTTTTTTGTATGCATTACATCTAGTCTAGGCGATATAAAATTAAACTAAAAGCAATAATGCTGAGACTGCATTTTGCATTCTAGACAGGCAGAAGAAGAGTAAATATCTTACATATACCAATCATACTCAACTGATTTAACCAGTCTAACATCATAATATTTAATTAAGGACTTAGTGTATTAACAATTACTCATCCTTTGTTCCCCGCAGAACAAGGTGATCATCTTAACATCTCATACCACTTGAAACAGCGGCATGGAGGAAAACAAAAACACCTTCAGTTGTTGGAACATCTCTTCTTATCGAAAAATAAAATTAGGTACTCACTGTACTTCTTGCACTTTTGCTCTCTCGTTTATTTCTTAGAATAAGAATTGTGAAGTCTTGCAAAATGACTCTGCAAGGGTAGTTGTTAAAGGAAACTAGTTAAAATGTGGATCGTCTCAAGACTTCCTATTTAAAGGCAATAGAAAGGAATCTGGATGTTGGGTTTGGTCTTAAGTTTGTTTTGGACATTTTTAGCCAACATTTGCCTGCGGGAATTGGAGAAAAAAAAATTACCCTGGGGAGTTAGAAACACTGTTACAGACATTTTTTCATTTGACTCAGAGCATGGAGTGGTATTCTTTAAGAACGATGAAGATGATACACAAAGATACCTGATCTATACCCTGTTTTTCTTGCTACTTCTAAGAAAAAGGGGGGGTGTCTTTGAACATTATGTACAACTTATTTTCAAACATTCTCTAATTGTTACCAATTTCAATTTTAAAATAAGTTTTAAGGGTGGTTTTTTTGGGGTTTTTTTTTTTTTTTGGTTTTTTTTTTTTTGCTTTCTGAAGAAGGTGTGGTGTTTAGAATGAGTACATTTGAACTTGCTCCTGTTACTAAATAATTGCAAAATGCAATTTAAAACAAATCCAGTGGTAATAATTCTCAATAGTGCTGTAAGTTAGTATATTGCATAGTTCTCAGTTGATAGGGCATTCTCTTTTGAGAAACTTGAAAATAAAGTTGTACCTGACAGTGCTTTTGGTCTGCAGCAAATGCCAGCACTGAAGCAGGACACGCCAGAACTGCTGCACAGCAATTCCATTTAAAAAGCAAAGTTTACTCCTCCATCTTGTTTCTGCGATTAGTTACCTAAAGCAAACTCTGTGTTTAGGTTATAGTATATTATGGTAGATTTAGATTATTGCCTGGTAGTTTCTTCATGACAATCAGCATATTTATGTTGATTTCCTCTGACACACACAAGCTCATGCCTGGGTAAGCTCCACTGTGCAGCAGAGTTTATTTAGGTGATGTCTGAGTTTTCCTAATTTACCTCATAATGGGAAGTTACATCAAATCTAGCTTGTAAAAGCAGTGATTTAGGGTAAGGAAAATTTTAATGCACTTAAAGCTATGCATTTTTCTAATGCAATAGGAAAAAAGTACCCCATCAGAGAGTGTCTGGTCTCCAATTCATAAGAATGCATGATGTAATTTAGATACATTCTTTTTTCGTACCGTGATGGAAAACCTTTTACTGGGTACACATGCAAAGAAAGAAAAAGACCTTACCAAAAGATAAGCTTACAGAAGATTAGTAGGCAAGATACACTGAGGAAAATTTGATTATATATCTATCTCATTCTGATTTAGAAAGTTAAATATATTTCTGTTTCATATTTATTTCTATTCTTCTAGGTATTGCTTCCCTGTAGATTCTGAGCAAGCCATTGTTCTGTTCCATGGATGCTTAACTTGGGGCATAAAGATTACAATTACCTCATGACAGTGATGCTGTTTGATATTGAACGTACATCAAACTGGGAATACAACTGTGTTTCAATACATTCTGTCTCTTATTTGAAAAGCTTTTACATTTCCTGTCAGTGTAGTGGTGTAATTTTCTTTTCTATTTTTAGGCTTGGTCTTCAGCACTTACTGTGTTGAAAATATTACCTTGTAATAAGAGTGAACAGGTCATAGGTCCAAAGACCTCTTTGTTAACATTTGCTGTAGGTGATTTTACTGTCTGCCACTGCAGCTCAGGAAGTATGCTACCAGGATTTTTGCACCTCCTCCTTGCTCCCTCTTTCTTTTCTTTTGCTTAGAGAACAGAATAACCTTTCTCCTTCTGTGACCTTCTTACCCAGCCCAGAAGACTTCCATAAGTTGAAAATGCCCTGAAGTGATATTCTTCACCTACATTTTAATGACCTCATTGCCCTTAGACTTGAGTAAAACAAACGTAAATAAATACAGAAAGCATACATGTAGCCATTGCTTTGCAGTAGTGGGAAGGCTGCAAACATCTCAAAAGGGTCTTTTGTACAACCAGCCTTAACCAGTTCCACAAAGAGCACAACTCAAGCACCAAAAGTGCTTTTTGTAGTCCTCTTACGATCATGTTTTCTAATAGCTTAACTACTCAGAACCATTCAAATCTAGACCTTATTTATGAGCTTAACGCTAGTTTCTGCTACAGCCGTCTGTCATTTCACAGATCTCAACTTTTTCAGCTCACTTTTCTTTTCCCTTCTCATTTTGATTATGTTTTTAGCCAGGTGGTTTCTTTGTCATCTCGCTGCTGCTCTTACTGCTTTTCCTTCCCATGTGTTGAGCAGGTAAGAACAGGGGACGCTCAGAAGAGAGCAGTGGGATTTAGCCTCATCTCAGATACACAAAATTTTAGTGGCTTGCTGGGCTTAGTGTAGCTGGGACATAAACCTCTATTTCCAAACTGAACTACAAAGTAGACATAAGCTTAGTAAAACCGTCACTTAGATCGTAAAGATCATGAAGCCCTAGTAGTTCATTACAGTGACTGTGTAAATCCTCCAAGCCTGTCTGGTAAGGCACCTTCAGTAGAGCAAATACAGTAGTGATGTGTGGTTTTTTAATTTGAATAATATGGATGGGTCAAATTCTATGATTTTTTATGTTTTAGACATATAGAGTAGTTATAGTAAACAACAGAACCACACTTTGTCTTAAATTCTAAAGCAAAGCATCCTTCAATGCTGTTGCAGCAAGTGTTAAACGTTTCTGCGTGGTGCAAGGACGGATTTCTTACCAACTTGTTTTTTTGTTTCGTTTTTTATAGATGTAATGAATTAATTTCAGAGAATGAAGTTAATACAGAGAAAGTCAGTGGTTGCTCAGAGTTACTCAACAGTCTCTCCATTGGACAGAGAGGATGGAGGAAAAGCTGTTCTGTCTATTTTAACAGCACATCTCCTCTAATAGCCTTGTACATACTGTCAGCGTAAATGCTGCACTCTGTACTACTGTATCTCCTAGCACAGATCCCTTCATTGCTACTGTTCAGTTCTTCGTGCCCACTGACCAAGCTTGCTGATTTTTCCATTAGTTCTGCAGGGAAGAAATGGAATCAACGTAGTTATTCTGCTAGTCACTCTTTCAGGGAAGCAGGCAGGTCATAAGCTACCAGGTATTAAAGAGACTACGTTGCACCTTGGAGTTTGCAAGTCATGAGCTCAGATAAGATAACCCAAAATTCTGAGGTAAGTAGAAGACATCTTGAGTTACTTCACTGGAGGCTATCAAAAGAAAAAAAGCGCTTCAGTAAATCTAAAGCAACATAGCTCACAGCTGTACTGCTATCTAAACCCTGGACTGGAAATTTCTATCTACCCCGTCTTTAAAGAGTGGTGCAGAGAGCAACAAAGAGCACAGTACATGCATGAGACATCTGGGGCCTCAAAAGTCGCATCCACACAACACCAGATATCACCTGTATTTTCACACTTCAGTCTCAGTGAGTAGAGCAATGCATCTGTTGTGGTTTGATGGTGGAGAAAGTAATGGTTGTATGTATGTTAGTTTTGAATCTGCACGTCCTACCCATTTCTCCTTGGGCTGAAGGAATCTGGACTCCACAAAATGTTAAGAAGGGATGAGCAGCTCGACTAGACAGCAAGTCTTAGCTGACCCTTAACTGCTGGAGAGAAAAGAACAGACACATATCAGGGCGAAGCAAAAGGAAGAAAGAGGTGGAAAGTGGTATTCACACCTGCTAAATTTAGGCATCCAGCTGTAGCTACCTGCCTGTCTCTGATTCAGAGAGAACTGATGCTCTTAATTTAGGTTCTCTAAATCATACCTTCCTGCTCTGTACAAAGAAGGTGGTTAATGACTCTCTCCCTTTTTCCTGGTGGCAGAAAGAAAGCAGATTTGAGAGAGCTTTGACCAGAGCAGACTCTCTCTGGAGTTGCTTGTGTAGTAATGAAAGGCCTGCCACTACAAAGCAAGGATTCCCAGTCCTAATCTGTTAGATGTTGATGGCTACCGTTTCACATTTCTTTTCTTACTCTGCTTGAGTTAAAACCAGAAGAACTGAAGTGAATAACAGTCTTCTGAAAAGAAAAAAAAAAGTGCCATTGTATTGAAAGTACACCCAAGAGGTAACAGCCCAGTTCTACAGCTTGCCTTGAAGCTTTCCATGCTGCCTGCTCAGTACTGGGGTACAAACAGCCAGTGCTGTGGGTAGCATTTAGATTGCTCTCACTGGGGCAACAGGTTACACTGAACTGTCATTTCCAACGAGCATTAAATATTGAAAACACATAACCAGCCTCTGTTTGGCAAGTCTTAAGTTTCCATAAGTGGCAGATGGTATATAAGGCAGAGCTAGGTATTGTAAAGCTCTCTGTTTCTCAGCTGCATCTCTGCCACCTGACGGTCCTCCTCTGGTTAGAGTCAGAGGAAGTAGGAGTGCCTTCCATTAGCAAAGAGTAATATCACTAGAGACTTTTCCTCCTATGATCTCTCTTTCTGTGACTTTTCTCTTAGAGCCACTTGTCTGCACGTACTTCAGATGGCTTTAGAAGATGAGTGCCCTGGAAGGTGCTGCTGAGGAAAGGTGCAGTTGTGCTGAACACAAGGATTCAGGGAGGGAGTGGGGAGAGCTAGAAACCTCTGTCTTTAGGTAGCTGTCATTTAAACACTCTGGTTTGAAAAAGCAAGTGAAAGCACACATCGCCTCAGTGACTGCTGTGTATGTGTGTGATTAATGTTGGTCATTCCCCCTGGGTTGCCAGCACCTATAAATCTAGAAAGAATGCTAACTAGAGTTCTCAAAAACCATACAAGACTAACTAAAAAGAACAGTTAGCAAGAAGAAAGGTGTGCAACAAGCACCAGCCTTTAAAAACTGTTAATACCCTGGAAAATGGGCAGTACTGAGAGATACTTCCTAGGTACAGTGACAGGTTTGGGGCAGCATTACCAGCAGTGCCAGGTGCAAGACCTCCTGCTTTGGCACCAGTGGTTCCTGACTGTGGGAGCCAGGCTTCCCCCTGACTTGGCCACCATGGAATGCACACCCTTATGTGCTCTACTGAGGAAGGCTCAGCAGTCAATATCACAGGAGCCATGGCCCTGCAACACTTTCGCTGCCCACCACTGCTTCTCGCTACGTTTTGCAAGCTGTGATTATCTGCAAGAGCTGCATGCAAAGATCAGAGAACAAAGCCTGCTGACTACTGCCTGGAACACCCTGCATCGCTGCAAACCACATCAAATCAATGCAATTTCTGGCACTTTTTTAGCCTCTTAAACTTCTGGAATATATAACTGAACTGAGCACAGAGTGGGACAGCAGCATCTCTCTGAGCAGTGGTACAGTTTGGTAAGGATTAGCCATCACTACAGCGAGCCCAGGCAATCTGGGTGAAGCTTTAATCAGTTACAAACACAACAGGATTTGCATCATAAATCCTTGCCTTTTTGTTGTACTCAGATGAGAGTGACCACAAATCAGGTTAATACAATTTAACAGCAAAGTAGTTAAGTAACAACAAAAAAAAATAAATAAGATTGCAAGTGGTAGTATTATCTAAGAAGACAGAACAACCCTGCATACAGCTGCCAGCTAAGATCTGACTCATCTAAGGTATTTTATAGCAACCATATGTTAGGCATGTGTATCTCATATATCATGCAAAAAAAAAAAAAAAAAAAAGATAACATTTCCTAATCAGACTTTGCCACTGAGCAGGATTTTCCGTAAACTTTTTAGTACTGCACGAGCCACAGGCTGGAGAAAGCCTGCTGCAGACACTTCCAATCTGTTAACTTCACAAATAGAACAAATGGCAACAGATCTGTGACCGGTACTGATGCAGCAAGGTCATTTTAAAGCACTGATCAGGAATTCTATGTTAAAAGGTAACTTCATAATACCTGCCCTTCTTGCACAGGACACTGTTCCAAGTTGCTGGCCTGGTCCAGAAGCAGGGACTACCCTGTGATTAATTAAAAATACCTGATAACAGCAGTAGCTGTCATATCTGCTTAGTGCACATACTTGCAGAGCCACAAAAGAGAGAGTGAATTCACATCAAAGAAAGAAAGATTAAAACCTGAGACTGAAAATATTAAATTAAGGTCTTTTGACAAATCCACAGTTGGGTAAGCTAGAATAATCATTGCATTTTAACAAAGACAAGCAACACTGTAGGCTGCACTGGCTGTTGATTTTTAGCAAGCTTTCCTCACAGTTCACTTCTACACAGGCATGTGCCTCAGCCTGCACACCTCTGCACTCCAAACCCGGTACCCCATAGCTGAATAGCCATATGCACTGCTCCAGTGCCCACCTGTCCCAGCTACTCCATGCTCCCCTGCAAGACCCACACAGTCTAGAGAACTACAGGGGATGCAGCTGCACTCCCTTTTGTTCTTCAAAGAGCAGCAACTGTGCTGCCCATTGACAATAAAGCCCCCACTGACACAAGCAAGAACGGTCCTGCCAACTGTATCCCTCTTAGGGATCACCATCTCTCACTTTTCTGAGACCTTCACTTAGGAGCTTTTTTGAACATGCTCTTTTTTTGAGAATGGTGCCCTATCACTAAATTAAAAAGAAGGCAAAAAGCAAAGTGCACATTTTTGCTACTTTAGATGCTTGGCTTATTATAATGTCACAACTGCAAATGTAGTTAAACTGTTTCTTTCATATTACAGTTATTTTCCGGAGAGCATTTGAAAACTGGAAAAATAAGTAATTTTACACATTCTGTATCAGCCTTCCCCAGCTCTGGGTCAAATACAAGTCATCCCTTGTCACTGTTCATTTCTAAGATCCTCCCAAGCTCTGCTTTTTGTGCCCTGAACGTCTGATGTTCTTGTTTTTCTTCTATAACCACAGATGTGCCCCCTTCAAAAAGCGCACAATCTCAAAAAGCTAAACTGACGCGCAGAGTGTCAAACCACACACCCCAAGCAGCAAGCAGTGCTGGAGAAAAACAGAGTCACGCTTGAAGAAAAACAGAAGAAATCAAACAAATTGTTTCCAAAGATGAATCTGAATCATTTTCAACTTGATGCAGACATGTTTCTTAAGAATGCAAGCACTTCGTATTTTTACATTCACCATGTAAGCGGAGGCTGCTTTCTGAAAGAGATGAATCTGAGCAACGCTTCTCCCTCTATGAGCCAAGCTGGGGCCTTGCTGTGGGACTGGGGCCCACTGTTCTGCCCAACACAGCCCAGTGTTGCAGTGAAGGGACTGAGCATTTACAGCACAGCTGGGTAGTAGTGCTAGGAGATACCCAAAAGGACTCACAACACTGCAGAAGGACAGGCACAGGCAGCAGGTTTCATCTTCATGCTGAAAAAACATGTAACATCAGCTCGCTGATTTCTTAACTAACGTCGAACACACTGCAACATGCTGTTAACCTCATCTCCACAGTTCAGAAATTGTCACAGCATTAAAAAAAAGCCAAACTGTAAACCATGTAGCTATGTCTAAGCTGCCTCGAAGGCCCTCTGACAGCATGCAACTGTAAGATGATCTGTTGTGCAGTTTCACTGAAAGAAACATCCTTTTCTTAATCTGGTGATTCAAAGGTAAAACCCTGCTCTCCAGTTTCAGTACATGAATGCTGATCTTCTGAAAAAATCTATAAAGAGGAATGCTGGATTCTGGGTTACATCATTTATATTTTAAGGGTCTGAGTCAAAAGCTGGATTTTTTTTCTAGTTCATCTCTACCTGATAACCTTGAACACACAGGAGACGACGCCTGAAGCTGGGCTGATAAAACCATCAGCACCAAGGAGCAGCTGCATCAGGGGCACGGCACAGATACTGATCTTTACATCCCTGTTTCCTCTGCAAACGCGAGGAAGGAAGTTCCCAGCAGGTTGGGTCAGGAGCATCCTGTCTTACGGCCTATCTTACAACTAGTAAAATGCAATTTCCAAGAGCCACAGGACTCCAGAAGTTCTGATTCCAGTATTCCACCAATGATTGGGCTTTTTTTTTTATCCCTGGTGCTACTGGAAGCCTCTTTACTAAAAAATGACAACTGTGAACAGCTTTCAGAGTTACAACCGCCCACCTCGCTTCATCTCTTCCCACATCTCCCAACCCTTTCCAGTTCTCTCCATCCCTGTGTCCACCCCACTCCCTCCCCTAACCTGCCATCCACTCTCGCAGCCGGTGCCCGGCCTCCTGCTGTTCTCAGGCACGGCTGCTGCTCCTGCAGCTCACACTTTCAGCCCTGGCAGCAAGCTCAGCCCCACTGCCTCCAAACTTCTGTCCACACACGGAGAGCCTGCAGGGAACCTGTGACAGGGCTCGCGTTGACAGTGCAAGGGGAGAAGTGCCCAGCTGTGCCCCTGCTCCTTGTACATCAGCTGTGAGCTGCGTGCCCATCACACCCGTGGTTCCAGCACAGGGAGATGGCTGCCACACGTGAGGACACTTCCCTGTGGACCTCCGACTGCCACCAGACACACAGGGCACTCAGAATGATTCTTACAGCAGCACCTATAGACCAGAACAAAGCTGGTTTCTAAAACAGATTTGAATCACCCAAAAGCTAAAGCAGTGCAAAGGTGATTAATTATAATTTGTACGTAACTTCTTTAATCAGAAGAGGCCTACTCGGTTGAAAATGAAACCTCAGCAGGAAAAGGTTGGTTTTGATTAATTTCTCAACCAAAAAAAAAAAAAAAGCATTCGGGTTGACAGAATGTTTCAGTTCAACATTTCTAAACACATAAAAAAAAAGGGAAAAAAAAGAAAATCAAGTTTAAAGTGACTTTTCATTTTGAGTTAAATTTCACTATGATCAACTGGTTTCCATTCATGTTGACACATCTCACCATACTTTTTTTTTTTTTTTTTAATTTACATTTTCACTTCTCCAACCAAATTGAACAGAAAAAAACACTCAGATGTTTGTTGTAGGCTAGGTTATGTCTTTTTATTTAGCAGAGATACAGGATTTATAAATAAAACTAACACGATGAGAAGCAGCAACACCTCTGTTCAGAATTTCATTCCTACATAGGGCTCCCCAAAGAACATCCTCTTATCTCTGCAGCCACTGCCTATCAGAAGCCATTATCTTTCATAAAGCAATCTCAAGGAAGAAGCTACTGCTCAAAGATGTGCTCCTACCTTTAACCAATTGCTATAAAAAATAGCCTAGTCTTAGAATCAACTTTGAACAAGATTACAAACTGAAGATGAATCAAACTGCGGGATTATGCCTATTTGCTGTTGCTAATTTTTTCCTGAGTGAACTGTCCTCTTAGGCACGTTTCTGCATACTGAGCTGAGCTCATTCAAACGGATCACCAATTGGCAGTTTCATCATCAGAGTCAAGGCATTTTCCAGAGACAGGTCACCCCTTTTCACAGAAAAGGAAAGTGAAAGGCTGCTGGCATGACTCACCCAGGCATGCGGACTGTCAGACACAGCGCCCAAAATAGACTCAGAGCTCGTGGTACCCCTGCTCACAAGGAGACTGAGGCGGGCTTTCACCAAAGTCAATAGCAGGCATCCCACCATTTGCAAAGGAAAATCCCTTTCCACACACCTGAACACACATCTCTAGTTGCTTTTCTTGGTGATATATGTTCTCATACTTCCTTTACACTTTTGGCAAATCCAGAGCAGAAAGAAAAGGAAACTTCACTGAACACTTCTCTGTGACTTTGCCTTGTTGCTGATGCTATAAGCTTCACACCACACCAAATAAAAACTTTACAGCTGAACTGTATCAGGTTTTCGTAAGTATTCACCACCAGATACAGGTCATATTTGTAGCTATATTCACTGCAGCCTTTGGACTTGATTTTCAGTGTGGATAAGTATGTTGAGGCCAGGTACATTAAAACAAAAAAAGATGAAAAATGGGGTATTTGCTCCAGCCTCAATTGTGAAAGCTGAAGTCTTTGACAAATCTGGGCCTTTTTGTCTATTTATGAGCTTCCTGTCCATTGAAGAAGAAAGACAAGCCTATAGATGCAGCGGGAGCAGATGGCTGGGCTCTGCAGAGCACGGGATGGGAGTGAAGTAGGGACAGAGATCCTCTGTCAGTGATGCTCAGTGAGCCCAATGGCTCAGCCCAGGACCTCTAACCTGACCTTGAAGAGAAATTACCTGTCACTGCAGTCCAATGAGCTACTCTACATGAGTAAGGAACCAGGATGATGATACTTTTCCTGGTACTGTGAATGGACTAGACCAACTTATGTTAGTTTTTAAGAGTCTTGCAAAACATGAACAAGTTTGAAAGCATCAGTGAACTTCAGTATGTTTCCCATAGGAAAATATGATAGAGGACGTGAGAGACAGTCAGCTCGAGGAAGCCTAAGCCAGGTGGTCCAACCCTGGTTCTGGAGTGTAGATCTCTTTAGATGTATGAGGACTCGGCAAGGGGGTGTACTGAGAACAGGTTCTTCCAATAAAATAACCCTGATTATCCCTCTCCCAGTAAGGCTGAGAATCTGGAGTTACTTCTACCAGACAACAAACCCCACTATTAGGGGGAAAACTAAGAAAGGCACAAACCAAATGTACAGAGAACCAGCTTGCTGAAAAACCTCAAAGTGGAATCCTTTAGTAAATTGGACTCAAAGACTCCAAGCATTAGTCCTTGGTGAAAAACGCTTCTCAGTAGTGGGTTGTTTGGGGTTGTTTTTATTTTGATTTTTAATTTAAGTTTAAATTCTGACCACCAGTCAGTGAGAAGCATTTTCCCCTCAATGAACTGTGTCACAGGACAGGTAAAGTGCAATACATACAGCATGGGCACAGTAGAGCAGTAGGTGTTGCTAAATGTGCCAGCTCAGAGCGCCAGCTCAGAGCACCTGCTCAGGAGGGTGTCAGGAGAGGAAGATGAAGGTGCTAGGAATCTCCGTCAGTGGAGCTGGCACAGAACATCACAACAGAGCACGCGGAGCAGTGAGGTGACAAGAAGGGTGGGTTTGTATGCCAGATCACAAAATGCCTGTTGATACAGCCAGATGCAAAGGAATTCGTAGAGGAGAAAAGAGAGCAAGCACATAAAGTAGGATGAAAGTCTGCCTTTGAAAGCAGTGTTGCAGAGGTATACAGTCAGCTGGGACAAACTTCCACTTAATGTCCAGTGTGAAAGCATTAGTATGTTTTCAGCATTTGCACCTATGTCTCAATGCTGCATATCACTTATCTCTGTACAGATGTTAAAGCACAACCGTAATTATGATAGAAAAATCATCAGGAAATCAGCGCGAGCATCACAGTTCTGTGAAACCGTTACAGCCTCAAGCAATGTTGCAGATGATGAAATCCAGTGTTGCGTGGGAGTCAGCTATTTCCACATTAACGTTATTCAATCACTGTGGCCCATTTTCACATAGCTTGCTGCACTTCTGAAAGTTTGCACAAAGGTTAAGGTTTGACATTTCGAGACAGAATAGCTTAGTCCTCTATCCTCTGGCAAGAGCTACAATAAATAATCAATAATACAAGAGAAATATAGAACCTTACTTCAGTGCTTTCCAGGGTGGGAGCACTGAAAACATGCTTTTTTGACACAAATGCTTATTCTGAGGTCTTCATTACCAGGATTTCCAGTAAAATAGCCATAGGCAAGAAAGCACTTAATCTGACTGTTACATTAGGCTTCCTGAAACCACATGCAGCGCAACTGTGAGTGCAGGCATAAGGAAATGGCCTCACATTTCTAATGGACAAACAATAATTTTTCTATCGATACGTAAGATTGTGATGATGATCTGCATAAAGAGTGGTCATTTTGTGTGTTAAGATTTATTTTACTGTTTAACTGGTACTGCTTCTGTGTTAGTTTATGCAAAGCATGCCTCTAAGAATGAAACAGACTGAGCCAGGGCAAAGCACCTTGTCCACAGCAGCGTTAAGTCATGGCTGTGCTCAGAAATCACTTTTCTATCTAGATTTAGAAATCACTTCTAGAAACACTCAGCTCTACAGATGCCTCACCACGTGCTTTGCTGATTTACTGCTGCTGCATGTTTGACTTCAGAAGTGCAGAGCACTCCGATATTAAACTAAACATCCTTTGCTACGGCTTAGATCTCCATTTCCTGGAGCAACGTAGCAAAAGATCCGTGGCCTGTGCAGGCTCTTCACAGGTAGAGGTAACAGGCAGGGTCACTAAGAGAAAATCCCACACCCCCATCCCAACCCCGAGGGTCTACTCCCCTCCACATACCAGTCCAACTTTCCCTGTGGCACACAGTGAGGTGAAGTAACGGCACTGAGCACAGAACAGCAGCTTAGGAGGAATAAACTCTATTGATCACTCTTCCCCTTTGGGGCAAAGCAACTCTGCAGAAACCCTACAAGTGGGAGCATGTAGAGAAGGACAGGAGGTCATCCCACCTGGAGTGCCACGAGAGGGAACTACAGCCTCACAGCAGGGCACAGAGCTAGAGCAGTGCTTCCCCAGAACCTCGCTCACAGACTGCTGAACCGCAGTGACTGCGACCCAGGCAAACAGCCACCTAAAAACTCAGGCACTGACAGTTATAGGCAGACGAGACAGGGACCATAACACAAATTGCTAGGCAACTTCTAAACATGTGGTGTTTCCTACAGTCATAACATACAACAACCACAAGGAATAACTTTTGAGTGTGATGACTGCTAAGTCGCCCACAAGAAAAAGAAAAAAACAGAACAACAGCACAGAACAACTCTGCTTTTTAAATGCAACAAAGAGATCCAAATAAGTTGTTTAAAGGAAACACCTGCTACAAAGGAGGATAGGACAAGTCAAACTTTGCCACGTGCATGCACTAACTGGACCAACATGCAGCACAGAGCTGAGGCACGGTGTGAACCCACAGCTTGTAGGCTTCTGTCACAGCAGTCTCCCTGCTCCACAGAGGTGTGTTTCTGTGGAGGGGTTGACCCTCAGGACTGGCTGTTCTGTGACAGCATGGTGTACACCAGCTTGCATGCTTCAACACAACAAACTTGAGGCTGACCACAACCCAGTGGTCAGCTGTGAGATGCCAGTTCTTTCTCCAGCTGGGCTTACAAGTAGTTCCAGGCACTATGTTACTTCCCAGCCTGGAAGCAGAGCAGTGTAAAAAACAGATGCTGTCCTCAGCACAAGCTCAAAATCTGCTGAGCCATGCAGAATTGCAGCGGAAGTAGTGGAGATAAGAGCAACGCTCACTGACCTGATAGTCAGCAGTGACCAGGAAACAACCGTTTTTCCCCAGCAGTCTGATCTCTGCCGAGTTCTGCCTGCAGACACACTGCACCAGCACGAGAGAGGTGCTTGCTCTGGCAACTGGATGCAGTTCACCTATCACTGACCCGGCTACAGAGCTACAGACAGGTGCAATTCAGTTTAAAGCACAGACTGCTCAGGTTTACCCTAGGTATGACAGATTGGATGTAGGCATCCTACAGTCAGGCTCTCACTGTTTGATTTCAGTTACAGTAAGAAACACGTGCTGTGAGAGTCAGCTCCCTAACACTCTTGAGGCAATGGGACTTTGTCTGTCTGCAGAACCGTGTAAATACCAAAAAAGAAACTTTAAGTTTGACCTTTGTTGACCCAAGCAATCCCCTATTAACCAGAAGACAAGTCAGAGTATAATACAATTTCTAGGACTGATTCAGCCATGAATTAGGCCAGCCTCCACAACCCAACTGCACGCACAGCAAGTGTGCTAGCAGGAAGCCTACACAAAAGCTGCAACAGCACCAGACCACAAGTCACACACAATAAACAGTTTGGTGCAAAAATCTGGAACAGGAGCACAAGCAAGACGTTTGCACGCAGTGATTTACCCACCACCTCCACACATCCCCACCACGCCCCATTTTCAGGGGACACCTAGCAGACCAGGAGAAGGTGCAGGAGCAGCACCCACCTGCCAGCAGCAGCAACAATGAACCACCCCTGTCCACAAGTCATTGCTGGGGTGACCCAAAACGTCACTAGCAGCAGCACCAGGGGACAGCGGCAGAGACACCCCATCACTGAGCTCTGGGTCCCTTTGCCTACCATTGGCTCAAGATGAGCCTTCAAGCACAGCAATCTTCCCTTGAGTCAGAACTTCGTGATCGTCTTTGTAATACCTTGGGCAAATATTGACTCTGGGATCCAACAGACTGAAAGTATTTGGTTTGTACCAGATGCGTTGCGTATGTACACCTTTGAAACATTAGCTAAAGGAGTGATTTGGGAAAATAAAAATTCTAGGTGGATGTGTTTACTTTGCTAGGTTGTTCATGTTGTGCTCTGATCCTGAGAAGCGTGCATGAAGCCCTTAACCACAGGAAGAAAGCCAATCCAGTGCCACAGCACACGTGCAGCCACACACGTGCAACCTGCCTGTGCCCAAGGGCTGAGGATTGCCGCCAAGTACAGCAATGAATCCACACATCCCTGCTCTGAGGAGACCCAAGAAGGTCCATCACACAAAGAGTTCATCACTCTGGGGACAGCTCCTCCAAAGAACATCCCACGCTAGGCTTTCTGCAAGAGCCTGACCACCATTTCCCTGGCCCTGCACTGCCCAGCCTTTGGGAGCACTGGCACTGCTCCTGCAGGAAGGCAACGTGACAGCCCCCTCCTCCCCCATTTGTCTCACCATGCAAAGAGCACATACACAAGCAGAGAAACAGTTTGTGCCAGAAGCCTGAAGGCAACAGAGGTGGTTTGAGTGGTTTAAGCTGCTTCAGCTTTCAATTCTTACATTCACCACCACCACACAAAGCTTCAATTCCCCATGTGTCTGCTCTCACCTGCTAAAAATCATCATTCAGGTGTGGTTTTGGCAGTTGCAGAGCTTGTGTTGTGGAGCTTGGGGGAGGGAGAGAAAACAACGTGGGAACTAAAGTGAAAGCAATGCAGCAACATTACACTACCTGTGGGCAACCCTTCTGCCTGCATCTCATGTGGGAGTGGGTGGACAGGAGTGCCCTGGGATGCCCCCATGGGGTCCTATAGGGCCTTTTAGAAGGATCAGGGCATCCATTTATTTTTTTTTCCAAGCAGGGGAAAAAAAAAAGGAAAGGAAAGAAAACTAGAATGGTGTTCAGTAACATTCAGAGTAATTGGAGGAAAAAGCCTAGTGAAATAGTTCACTGGACGACCTAGGGCTAAACTCAATAGCTAGAAATTTGGACAAGACAGAATTGTTTTGGACTGTTCTATATGCCTGCAGTGGCACTCAAAAGTCAAAACCACTTAAAAGTAAACCTATTTGAGTGTGCAACACATCCCAGATAGCACCTGAGATGTACAAGAGTAAGAATTTGCAAAATCATTTTTCATAAGTGAATCTCCATCAGATACAGAACAAGGCACTGCCAATGCGGGCTGTCCCACCCTCTAACAGTCACCACATGGTACTCAGAGCAACAAAAGCAAGCAAACCACTGCTCCCCATGTACATCCACTTCAGGCAGACTCCTTCCCAGTCCCACTGGAAATTCACAGGTTTGGATTTTCCTGGTCATCAAACTGTACTGTGTGGGCCACAGCAGCCAACCCATTTCTCTCAAAGGCGTACCTAAAGCTGACTGTCAATGCCTGCAGGAAACCAGCTCTGAAAGCTTCACTCAGATATTAACCTTGCACTGAAATCAGCCTGAAAACGTCTGGGAGCTGCAGGAAGACCACAACCTCCTAAAGGGCACTTACAGACCAGTTTCAACATGGTGATCAACTCTACCTGCACTGAAAAAGAAGTTCAAACTCAGGCTATCTGTTTTCACCAAAGTATCCCCTCACGCCACAGGCTCACTGCAGGAGGCCAGGACACCCCACAGCAACATACCATAAGTTTGGAAACCAAATTTATTTCAGAGAACCTCCTGCAAAGACACTTTTTTCTTCTGATGACAGAGTAGTTAAGCCCAGACCAGTGACTCACCAGCATACAGAGCTTCCTTTTAAGTAGTCAAAAATCCAGAAGGGCCAAACCAAAGTTTCCCAGCAAGGAAACCCTTCAATACGTGCAGTCAATATGCTGTGTGCCTGGACAGTTGTGCGTTGTGACTTCACCCAACAGCATTTTCTGCGCTCCATTCCAACATGCTCCCAGCAAGGCCAGCCTAGCTCTCCCTGCTGCAGACTGCAGCATGTATTTGAGTACCCATCTCCCAGGTCACACCCAGGCCATATTTCCCCTTCAGGGCACTTGATGTCTTCCTGAGAAGGAATTCAGACCTCCCCAGCACTACACCATACACCCCACACTGATGCTGTAGGCCATGTTGCCCACAGCCTGGTGCAGGCACTTGCCACTGTGGACACACAATTTCACTCAAGTATTATTGTGGAGTTTCCTCCACCTCTTTGTCAATCGCTGTTACAACACACATTTGAGAGCTACAGTTAGCGAGATGAGCAATTGCCCTATCTGAAACTTCTCTTACAGGGCTATAGGCCTTCAGACACACACAGACTCCCAGGACAGAGCCCTCTCGGCTCTCCATGGACATGAGGAACTGGACACCATCTCCCACAAGCTGCAGCCTTTGGGCACCTTCCCATCTCCTTCTGAGCCTGAGCTGCCTTTAGATGGAGTGACATTTTTGTTTGTTTCTACCCCATGCAAGTGGATTTCAGTCCTCAGGGCACCAAATAAAGTCAGATTCTCAGCCACATGAAGACCGCTTTCTACTGAGCTAACAATAAAAAGGGTCTTTGAAAAGCCCTTTTATACTGCTAGGCAATAAGATCAGCCCATTTCACAATCATGGAAGTTGACAAAATACTTGGCTATGACACTAACAGCAAGAGACCTCCCAGCAGCATGGCTGGGGCAGCTGTGTTCATGTGTTCATGTGAACAGGGATGAGGCCATGTCCTCATGGGCCATGCCAAAGTGATGCCTTAGCTCCTCTAGCTTAAGCTCCTGGCTCCCATGACCATCCTTCAATCACAAATTCCTGTTTCCCATCACAGTCCTTCAACCACAGCAAGCACAGGAACACCCTTTGGAGCAATGGGACTGAAACGGCAGGAACCAGAGCACTGAGCATGTTCCCCTGCTGCTCCTGGCCAGGGTCCACCCACGGGAGCCACTCCTAGCAAGGGCACCTGCAGACACTACCACACAGCACAGGGTGTCAGGGACAGCACAGCATCAAGAAGCCCCAAGTAGCACGGCTACAAGGAGGTTAAGGCAGCTCTCTGAGCAGAAAGCGAGGCTCAGTGGTTGCTGGATTTTACAGAATTCAGGAAAGCCAAGACACAAAGAAGTCAGGTTTTATTTTAACTTTTCATCCCCTGCTGAAACCAGTACCAGCTGAGTTGCAGCACTGCCGGGCCACTATGGCTGGGAGGCAGCAGTACCCCACAGGCCAGGATCACCTCCTGTGCCCCTACAGCCCCACTGAATTCTGACCCTCAGCCACCTGAGTGGGAATGGGGCACTGCGAGAACTTTGGTGTGGTGGTCTCACTGTCTGCGATCGCACTCATCTCCAATAACACCTGCCATGTTGAGTGATGCTGATTGATAGCAACATTTCCATGATCCACAGGAACAGGGCCAGCACCCAACCCAGCCAGCACTGGGATGTCCTTCTGAGTTACTCACAGCATCCCTAGGGCCAAAAAAACCTTTCTGAGTAAAGACCTATATCTTATGCCTGCACTTGGCAAGCTCCTTGGCTTTCCAGCCCCTGCTAAGACATAAAGCATTGACCAAAAGAGTGTAGCCCTTCAGCTTTCCCAAGCAGTCCACAGCACCCTTCACCATCCTGCCAAGACCCACAAAAACATTGCTCAAACTCAAGATTTCAGCAACTAAACCTGCAAAGGAACGAAACGGACATCCCAATGGCAAGTGGAAAGAGCCACAGTTAAACCAAACCACAGCGTTCTGAAAAGGGAGAAGTAATAGCCAGGCATCTCCCCCGATGCTCTGTGATGCCTGGCACTTCGAGGCACATCACACTCATCAGCCATACGCTCCTCCATGCCCAGCATCTGGCTAGAGTCCCATTCTGTGCCAAGTGGAAGGCTTCAGACCAAGGTATTTAGAGAAGAACAGAGAGCACAGAGCTCATTCCCCTTGCATAAAACCCCTTCCACCCATAACTGCAACCGTCTTTTCCACTCCCTGCAAAGGGTTGTGACACAACCTTGGCTGGTGAAAGCGAGAAGAAAGCACAGGCAGGAACATCTCCCCCATCTCCTGGGATCAGGGAGAGGAGGCAAACAGCCTCACCCCACAACTGGCTGGCCACAGGAATCGGTCCATTCCAAATCTCATCAGAAATGGCACCAGGACCCCCAGAGCCACACTCAGCCTGAAAAGCAGGCAGTGAGAGAGGCTTCCCTGCTTCCTTTCTGGAAGCTGGTTGCTCTCCTGAGCTTCATGCACATCGCTGCGCTGCAGAGAGAAGGCTGCAACAGCAGAGGCAGAGCTGACCGTTTGTGAAGCTGAGGAATTAGCAGGGTGAGCAGATGATATACAGTCCACTGGCTTAACTCGAACTAGCTAGTCTAAATTGCTTGTATTAGGTGAACAGCCAATCTCTTCTGGCTGATGACTTAAGGAAGCGCAGTTAATTAGCTGTGGCTCTTCATTACCTAAGGATTTCAGTATGAAACACCAAAAACACATTTTACCTCTTCTCATCAGATGAGCATACTCTTGAACAATCCCTGGAGTTCACCTTCCTGTCTTTTGTACCAATGCTTCTTATTACCCTTTGAACTCACCTGCTGAGCCTGTCAGTTTTGGGAGTGTGTTATTCATGGGAGAAAAATGAAAAGCAGAAAGCGTAAAACATAAGTAGATACATCACGCTGAAATGTCTGACACCTCAGAGGAGCTTAACTTCCCCTTAATGCTGGCCGTTAACAGCAGCTAACTCAATGGAACACACTGGCCACCTCAAAGGTACGGGCATGCCAGCTGCCAGCCTGACAGATCCCCAAGCTCTGCACAGGCAGAGCAAGCTGGGGGCAAGGAGCAGAGCCAGGCACTGCTGCAGCAGCAAGCTGGGTCACAGTGGGCCTGGAGCACCCAACCATGGCAGCATCTGACACCCAGAGCTCACACATGCTGGGAAGCAGGCTGGGTGGCAGGCAAAGGCAGGAAAGCCATCCTTCCATCAGACATCAGGTTGTTTTCATTCTAGGTTTTTCTTATTCTGCACTGTTTTATTATGTCTCCTCTACCCAAAGTAAATAAATAAATGCAGGTGAGAAATGCACAAAAGTGGTTTTTTTTTGTTTTTTTTGGTTTTTTTTTTTGAAAGATGAATCCCATGCTCCTGGTTAACATCAGGCAACATTACGCTAGCAAGGTGTAGCCATAAATTTTGTTCTAACACATGAAACTTTCAGATCCATATCCTCTCTCTATTTGTAGTCCATACATTGTATATGTTACAGACTGGAGTGATATTTAGGATATTCTGAGACTTGTTTCTTCACACACACTCCCTCCTTCCCTTTCCCCACCAACTACATGAACAATAGATATCAATATTCAACATATATTCAAGAGGAGTTTACAGCTTCAGATGTACCAACATTTTCAAATCTACTTCTACTGCTCAAAATACTTTGCAGCGCATTACAGACATGCGTAGGCCTTAAATCCATGTTAACCAGTATATTAATCAGAGCAGAAAGCACTGGAAACAACCACAGTCCTAATAATAATAAAAAAAAAATACTCCATCATTCTCGAAAGTCACATTAGCTTCAGGTGAAAGCGTGCCTGGCAGGCAGGATATGGCTCTGCACTACCAGGCACTGAGGCATAGATTTCAGCAGGGAAAACCTCCAGAATTCCAGCTCCAAGCAGGCATCTCATAAGCAAGGTCCCTGTTAGAGAAGCTCTTCACTGACTTGCATGCATATTTCAGTGCTTTTCTCAATCAGAATTCTCTCAAAGTGCTGCATGCCGAGCTACATTCACTGCAAAGTTTAGAGTAAGACCAAATAAAGGCAAAATCCACTCCTGATGTAAACCAGGGTTACGCTAGGGAAGAATTTGACACAACTGACCTGTTTGGGTTTTTTTTTTTTTTTTTTTCCTCTCAAGGAAAGAAAATGTAGAAAAGAGAGGAGTTCTTTATCAACACGCAACAGCAGCACAGCTTGCAAATACAGTTGCACCAGTCTCGCAATCTTTCACCCAGGGCTTCTTCTAGAAGCCTCTTCCTCCTCCCCCATCAATTGCAACCGAGGTTTTGCTTGAGGAAGGAGCAAGACCCAGAAGAGCCGGGCTCTCCCTTCTGTTGCAATATCCAATCTGAGTGTTAATACCTGCTTTTGGAAACCATCTATGTGAAAAGCAAAGATGATGTTTGCATATTTTAATTTTAAACATCTCTGCTCACTATAAGGACGGAACCTAATAAGTTGATTTGTTTCTGCCTCATGAATTAATTCACACCACTACCTGATTTGGATAAAGCATTCCGATTCCAATTGATACGCTTGTTTTCCAGGCAGGCGAAAGAACTTTTGGAGGATTAGCAACAGGTTAATTAGTTTGCCAGAAGTACGTTTATAAAATCTATAAGGTATAGATGCTTACTTAAAACAAACCTCACTCGTTCCACCCATTTGAAATCAATCAGATAAATTCACCTCATTTTTCAATGCCCTGAATCCTGATAGCTCTGCACATTTGATAGGTAATTTAATCATTGTTGGTGTGGATGAACACAAGCTCAAATTAGCTTCTGAAAGGCTTAGTCATCCTGCAGATAGCTCTGCCTTTCCACTTTTATGCAGGAACTGAGCTTCACCAACTGGTTAGCTAGAGGCGTTATTAAAAATTTACAGAAAGAAACAAAGGTGTGCTCCAGTGTCTCCCCTTACCCTTTCTACTGTTACTCTGGCAGACAAAAGGTATGGAACCTGCTTCATGAATAATGAGTCACGTAATATGCATAATGTATTTTTAATGGCGCGCAGTAATAACACCGAGGAGAGATATTTCCAATCTTTAGACTCGCGCTACGGCCTCTCAGTAGCCTGCTCTGATTCTCCACAGATAGAGGTTTTTCCACCCCACCGTTTCGAGCAGTCCCCTCAAAGCCGGCCGAGCTGCTGCCCCCAACCCGCGCAGCGCAGAGCCGCGGCAGCACGACGCCGCCTCCCGCCCGCGCCGAAGGCAGGCGCCCTTAAGCCGCTAAGATTTCCCTCCGGATTCCTTCCTTCCCAACAAAGTTCCTTTCCAGGAAGGACAACCCGTGCGCTGCCCAGGCCCGCGGAGCAGCGCGGCCCGCAGGAGGGGCCGTGCAGGAGCGCTCCGTCCCGCGGGCCGAGGCGGCGCTCCCGTGACAGAAACGCGGAGCGCTCCGGGGCGGGCCCCGGCCTACCTGCGCCGGGCAGCGAGCCGCTCCGCGAAGCTTCCCGCGGGCAGGGCAGGGCTCGGGGCACCGCCGGGCCTCTCCGGGAGCCCGCTTCGTGTCCTGCACCGGTCTCCCGCATTCGCGAACACCGCGAAAGGGGTACAGCCCTCCGCGGCGGCCGCCGCCTGACTGAGGGCAGCGGGGGCACGCGGCTCGGCGGGACCGCTTTCCCCCTGGACCGCCGCCTCCGCCGCGCTCCCAGCTGGGCCCTGCGATCTGCTGATGCTCTCACACCTGCCCGCCGCCGAGCCGCTGCAGGGCGATGCCACGCGGTGCCTCGCGAGCTGCTCCGCATCCTCGTGCGACTGAACGAAACGTTCCTCCTGTTCAAGAGGGAGAAAGCGAGCAACGCTAACCCTGCAACCGCTTATCAGCGTGCGGTCCTATCCACGTGTAATGAGGTTGTACCCAAAATAAAAGCATAAGCGAAGCCAGAAACAGAGTACAAGGTGATGTGCGCACCTAAAAAGCTCAGTTAGGAAAAGGGCATGGGAACCTTCCATCCTCCTCCTGTTACTCTTTTGCAAGAAAAACTGTTTCTCTTTTGTTTTGTTCTCTTTTGCTGCCAGGTGCAGCAAGCCCTGCTAACGGGGCAGACAAAAGCAATTCCAAGTGCACCCAGGCTTCTGTGTAAGCGACGCACCTGGTACTCAGGTGTCCCTGAAAACTCCTGGCACAGGTGTTTTATCTCAGAGGATATCCAAGTTCCTCCTGCGCTGAGCAGGGTCTTCTAGCAATCTACATTTCAAATGTATACACTTAAAACGGCTGTTCTTCTAAACGGTTTCACGGTGATATTACATAGGGTGCTCCAGCCTTCAGAAGTGCTAAGTGATTAAGTGAAATCTGCGGGATCTGGACACATAAGCAGGACAGCAGTGTTCTTTAATCACCAGAGCTCTTCTCTGCAAAATATACTGTGCAAATTATGTTGTTCCTTCAATTCCTTTTGTATGCCGTATCTCTGACCACTGGAGGTGATGTATCCTTATAACATATGCCATTCACAAATACTCTGAAGTCACACATTAAATAAAGATCACTCTGGATGATCTTCAATAGTTTATTAATTTAAAACATTGTTCCAATAAATACATACTAATAAACATTAAGACACTCCATAAAATCTAAATAGGACATTTACAAACCCGTTAACAAAGTAAAAACAGCATTTTTTTTTTTAGCTGAGGTACATGCAGGGTCATTTAAGGCAAATTCAGTGAATTATTCTTTTATAGTGACTCCTGCCCACCTCAGGTGAATCTCCCTTTAAAAACCTAAAAAAAAAAAAAAGAGAGAACAAAAACAAATATATGAAGGATACTACTGAGTAGCTATTTTTCCAGTTATTTATAACAAGACTGAGTGCAGAAGCCAACAATTGTCCTGGTCAAAAGTCTTTACCCCCAGTATGCCCCTGCTCTCAGTCAGGACCAGTCCTTAGGTGGGTTTCCAGTTATAAGGCAGAACTCTGTGCTTTGGCTTTTCCAGTTGTCTTTCACAAGCTTCCTTTTTGCCAGCAGATGTAACAAGACGTAACCTCACAAGCCTCAAACACCCACAGCCAGGCCTTGCTTAGGCACAGAGATAGCTTTGGGAGGTAAAAAGGGTCTCCTCCTAACTCTCAATGCAACTCCTCATTTATACCAGAATAAGTGAGAGCAGAAGTAGGTCCAAGCTGGTGCCTCAGCATAAAAAAAAGCCAGATGTCAAACTGCACACTTCAATCCAGATGCCCCAGGCTTTCCTGACAGGAAACCAAGAGTGCAGCCTTTCAGTACTGAAACTCAACCAAGGCAAGCACTGCCTTTGCCATTTACTGACTGCTCTCTGTGAGTACCATGTAAACACTGTCATACCTACGTATCCGTGCAAAGTAATTCAAGCTATTGAAAACATCAGGGTTTTTATCTTGGCCATGGGAGAAACACTTTCCAGCTTACAGGTATTTGGTAGCTTATCCATCTTTGGAGCAACAGGCTCTGTATCTAAAAGGCTTATTTTCCAGTGTTATTTCAGAAACAGAGGACAAGAGAGAGAAACCTCAACTTTTGATTTCCACTCTCACAGTCATGTAGGTTGAGCTGCCAATGCACAGCCCTGTCCTCTTCTTTCCTCTCCAAGCTCCTAATCAGAAAGGTAATGCCAGGGTCTGTTCTACAGACAGGGCTCAGGTCCAGTGGGGAAGCCAAGGGAGTCTGTTCTCCTAGTGTTGTAGGTGCTTTCTGCACTGTAGGACTCATTTAAGGCCATGCTGTGTCTCTCGGTGTCTCCGTAAATCCACTTTTCTTTGGAAGCCTTTGCCACACAGATCACAGCCGAAGGGCTTGAATCCTGTGTGCTTCCGACTGTGAGTGATGAGGTTGGAGCTCTGACTAAAGGCTTTTCCACACACCTGACACTTATGAGGTTTCTCACCTGCAAGCAAAAGGTGTTAAAGAAGGTGTGAAAGACGTAACATGCTGCACACTCAGGGTCAGAGCAAATAGTAAATGTACTCTGGGCCTCAGAGTTAACAGAAGCATTTCCTACCTGATTAAAAAAAAAAGTCATCCTTGCTAAAATCATGCAGTGTTCTGCCTTGAATCATCAGCTGTGGCTGCACCGTGGCTGAGCAGGCATGGATCTGGCTGTACTTGCATTGTCCCAGTACAGTCCTGGGAGCAGCTTGAAGCAAAGAGTGCTCTGAGGACATCACAGCTTGTGAACACATTGCTATTTGGCTGCATGGCCTCTGTGATTTAAATTGCTTTTTTTTAATTTTTTTTCCAAGAAACATCAGGAATTCCTGGAAAGACCCCAGCTCATGATGACTGTCTGACATATATTATGGCACCAACTTAGGTATAAGTGGAATAGATTGATGGATGTTGCTAAGCCAAAACCAGTGAGCTGCGGCCTGCTTGCAAAGGAGGATGAGGGCCCTTGAGTGAAACCTGAAGGGCAGGGTTCACACAGCCAGCTGCTCTTCTCTCTAGTCCTCGCTCTGAAATGCTAGCTGTCACTCCAAGTGAGTCCTGAAGTTCTCCTCCTGGGAAATAATGGGATTGGAAATAAAACCAGCCTCTGAACTTCTCTCACAGAGGGGTCAGTGGCACAGCTCCACTGGTCTCCACAGGAGCAGCATCTCAATGCGTTTCCATTGTGTTTTTACTACCAAATAATGGAAAAAAAGGGAACCCCAACCACAAAACCAAGCCTGATTTTCAGAACCACTAATTTCAACTGGAGTAACAAACACTCTTTGTACTTTTGAAAATCAGATTCGTAGAAAAATAAAATCCACGTGAACTGAGTCTCCAAAACATTTTACCAGTGGATGTTGCATATGAAATCATCCCTAATTCAGTTAAGGATCTGGTTCTCTATTATCAATTAAAAGCCCAGAGACAGCCTGTGATCTTAGAATAATAATTCAAAGAACACTTTGGCCCATTCAGATTTTGGTTGAACTTCCACTTAATCAAAACTCGTTTGATAAAGTTACTATGGAAGTACTTTTCATTTTTCTTCCTAAATAGTTCATTTCATCCAAGAATAATCTCGTGGAGAATCTTATAAGTACTATAGGTTTGATCACAGCCAAGCAGCACTACATATTTACCACTTTTATATTTCACTCTTGGTATCTGCTGATATCCCACTCTTGGGAAACAGGATTTTGGTCATCTAATCCTTGGGCAAGGCCAGTACAGCTATTTTTTTGTGCTAAAAATGTTTCTGTATCTCACACACCATTCATCTCCCTCTACCTTAAATGAATGTAGTGAAGGTAAGTAAAGTAAAATTCACTTTTACGGATCTCTGATAAACCTGCCTTCTCACTGAGCAATATTTTTAAAACAATTTCCTTTGGTGATTCACCTGCACTTTATTAGTTTCCACGTTTATTACTAACAGTGAAACTTGAGAACTCTGCACCTCTCCTTCCATTCTGTATCAGGCTGCAGCCATTTCTCAGAAAGTCCGGGTGGAAGTGCAGATAATCAGACTCTGAACAAATATTTAGACTAAGAGTTGGACCCTGGGACTGCCAGTTTACTGTTTGACCTAGAGGAGGAGACTCCTCTTGTTCCTATTGTAAATTGGTAGATCCTGGATGAAGAGATGCTGCAGTCAAATTCACCTATCATTTTCCAGGGACTTCAGCTGTAAATCAAGGCTGCAAGGATATCATACTCCACAAATCATCTTACACAAAAGCTGTTTAAATAAACATTGGTAGATCCTATTAAGTGAACACTGATTGGATTGCGAGGATTTGGGTTATTTTGCAGCTGCTGTTCATGAAACCACATTCAAATCACCCTCATTTGCACAAGTAGAGCTCAGATGGCGTGAACCACAGCAGGGCCACGAGAAGCACAGGGAGGTGCACATGCTGTCCCAGCTGAGGAGGAGCAGGCTGCTGCAGGGAGACCTCCTCAGAGACCTGCTCCTATAGCTGAGGCTGAACACCAGCAGCTGCAAGGCATACCTGTATGAATGAAGGTGTGTTTCTTCATATCAGATTTCTGGTGGAACCGCTTCCCACAGTACTGGCAGGGATAGGGCCGGGTGTCTGAGTGGATAAGCAGGTGGGTAGACAGAGTAGAAGATCTCTTAAAACTCTTGCCACAGATCTTACAGTCAAAGCTGCGTTCCTGCAGAAAGAGGAGCCCAAACACACCCACATTACACCATGCCAGACATCCCACAGCAACAAACTGGCCAGCAGCACATCAGCGTTGCCCTTTCTGACTTAGCAAGCACTTCTGCTTCTCCAGAAAGCTGGCCTGAGGAGATGCTAAAACCAGCATGACAGTGCTGCATAATCAAAAAAATAATGTACCCTCTCCCACTGCCTGCACATTTCAGCACGGACCCAAGGTGTGATCATTCCACTGGGAAGACCAGCAGCTGCAGCACTGTTCAAAGAGCACTCTACACAGGAAAGTGGGTGTTGAGATCTGTGTGGCTCTCTGAGGAAATCTCTGTGGCAGGTTAACTTGTGCTGGAAACCTAACAACTAACTGCATATTCCTACTATCATTATAATTAAGTGAAAGGTACCTAGGGCACCTGGGGAAAAGAGCTTTTCGGCTTACTGCTGCAACGAATCTAACCAAAACCATTAACACTCCTTTCCCTAACACAAACATCACTTTCTTTCACCATAGATCATCTCTTTAACTCCCATTACACCTTCCTCTCCCTGCTCTGCTTAATATAAACACCTTATTTGGCTTTTTATGCACACTCCCAGAAATCTACTCCCCTCCTTGGACTTAATTTGCAGTACTGCTCTTTTCAACGTTATTTAATGGGTGATGAGATAGTTCTCCTCATTGTGTGCTCTGCTGATGCACGCTCATGCAACTGTAAATAAGACAGCAAACAAACACTGCTGTAATTCTATCCTCCCAAAACCAATCTGAGGAAGGAAGATTTGCCAGGTTAAGTGGGTGGGTGAAGGGGAAATATGGAACAATATCAGCAGATGGAAAATGTTACAAATACTCCTACCAAAATTAACCACCATATTCTTTTGGTGTGTGACTCAGAGGGTGTCGAGACGGATGAAGTCTGTGCTCTGTACCTGACTAGTCTTTCAGATGTTCCCTGCACGGACACAATGACTACCTACAAGGGAAGATTCACTTTTTTGGTGGAGAGGGAGGAGAAAAAAATGAGGAGAGCTGTGTCAGAAGAAAGCACAGTGACTTGTCTTAGCTGTTAATAAAGTCCACACCTTCCTCAGTTTCCAGCTCAGAGAGCAAAAATTTATTATCTCTTACTTCTGGAGTGCCAAAAGAGTCCATCGCGTAATGTACAGACACACACAGGGTCAGGGGAATGGAAACAAAGCCTGTATTCTGTAATTTGTCAACTGGTTCCTATTCTTCCTTTGCTCCTTAGCTGCCCACCCTTCACTCTGCCTGCCACCATACTCTTCACCCACAACTGCCTACTATAGCCCTACTATGTTCTCTTCCTCTCAGCTTAAACACCCACCTACTGCCCTGTGATGGCCTTCATGGCCTGCCCAGTGCCTGCTGAAGCAAGCAGGTGGCCCAGGCCTTCCCACCTTCATTCTGGCAGTCTGCCCTGCTCTCACCTGTGAGTGCACAGCCTTGTGCTGCTCCAGGCTGACTGCGTGGCCGAAGGTCTTGCCACACATGTCACAGGCAAAAGGCCTTGTGCCACTGTGCGAACGGCGCACATGTACCTCAAGGCCATGTGGTGTGGAGAAGACCTGAAAGGGAGAGAGCAGACAGGGTCAAGTTAGCAAAAGAAAAGGGGTCGGGGAACAGCCATAACCAGAGTGGGAGGAAGGGGTCCCTACCTTGCTGCACTTGACACACTTGTAAGAGCCAGTACTAATGAGTAAAGGGCGACACAAGAGGTCTGACTCCACTTTGAGGCCACCAGGTCCCTTCTCCTGCTGTAGCCCAGGCTGTGTCTCCGTATAGAGTCCGGGTGCTGCTGCTGGAGGCCGCTCAAACAGCCCTGGGCCTGGGGAGCCAAAATCCCCATAAAGTCCAAGGGAAGAGCTGCACTCTGCACCATAGAGGGCAGGCTCAGAGCCCCGCTCGCAGAAGAGCCTCAAGGCTGAAGTTCGCTCCAGTGCTGGGCAGGGCCGGTAGCTTTGCACGAGGTGCCTCAGCTCAGAGCCCCCCAGGGTACTCCATGTGTACGGTTTGAAGGGCACTGAGAAGGGAGGTGCTTCATCCAGGGAGGGACACACAGATCGCTCAGAGGCTGCGGAAATACAAGGGCATGAGAATTAGCATACTTAATTAGTCCAGCCACCATCATGAGGCAGAATTGGCTCAGTACCCAGGCTTGTGCCAGAGCCAGAGCTTATACTGCTTTTCATACATTTTATATTGCTCAGTGCATCCAGTGCTAACTCCTCACCTGCTACCCCAGTCAAATAATTCAAAGTAACCGCCACATCAGTTTTGTCTACCTCCATCTTTGGGTGCCCAGGTGCATACATACCAATCTGACTGTTGATATACTAAACAACTCAGTCTGCCAACTTCCTTTGGTTTTATCTGTTGCTCCTCAGAAAAGTGTATCTACTGCATCCCTAGCTGAGCATCAAAGCTTCACAGTCCAAATATTTGGACTGTCCCAGAAATGCCATTATGAAGGTGCCAGAAGAAACTAATGTGCTGAGATGTACCCGCTCAATGGAACTAAAAACCGTTTGTTCCACAATGCAATGCCCAAATCCAGTCTCTCAACTTCATACCATAACTGTCTGTTACTTGCAAAAGCATGATCAAAATAGAAAGCAGCTTCTGAAGTGCTTGAATTTCATGTCTCACTTTTTCAGGGGAAAAACAAAAAAACAAAAAAGTGACACTGTCTGAAATAAAATCATGTTTTTTCCACATTCCTCTGTGTAAAGACACTGAATCCACTGAAAATTCTGAGTTTATAAAAGCATTATGAAAATCATTGGTATAGACTGCATTAAAAATTGAAGAGACAAAGAGATTTTCCTATCAGCCATAATCAAAGCTATCTTCCACCAAGACAAGCTCAGGTGACTTCAGCTGGCTGTAACAGCCTCACCTTTGGCAACAGCATCTGACCAAGGGAGTATGCAGAAGATCGATCCCACCTGCTATAGCACAGACTGATGTAATGGCAGGGAAACGGCCTTGGAGATCAGTGTACAAAGGCACAAACGCTCAAGGTATAGGGAAAACACGGTTACACAGGGAATATGAGGTACCAGAGCCTCACTGTGGCTGTCACAGATGGTGACTCATGTCCGAGGGGTGCTACTTTCGTTCTTCCTCACAGAAAGCAGCAGAGCTGGGAGAGTCAAATGTCTCCACTGGACAAACACAGTAGTGAACCAAGGAAAAGATTAATATATTAACTGCTGAAATGCTGACGCCTTCACAGAAATATTGGCACCCCCTATCACTTTGTCTACCAGAATAGCTTCCCTGACCCAAAAACTTGCACACTCAGAATTATTTGACTTTTCTCCTTCCTGCCAGCTACACAGATTCCACGCCTTTATCAGCCTTCAGCAAAAGGAGGCAACCAGGAGTGGGATAGGGAGGTGAGGCAGGAAACATTAAGCTACCCATTCAGGTAGGCAAATGGTCACTGAGGATGACACAAAGGAGTGAAATTACATCAAAAATCAAGTTTTTAATTCTTATATCTTTCAGATAGGTTCGTACGTTAATAGACTCATGTTTTTCCACTAAACTATTAGTATTTCAGTTGGGAATATATGCACACATACCAACTAGAACATCTGATCAGAGAGATGAAATCAAATTAGCTGACATGGTGCTAAGCATGATTTTTCCTGTTCTGCACTGACTGCAAAGTTGTGGTCAGCATCACATCATCTATCTTGTGTCTTTGCAACCAGTTTCAATGTTGTCATGTCTCACGATTTTATCACAAGATTCAGAACTATCTTAAAGCCCCAGCTCTTGAAATGGCATGATTTCATCACGCAGCTTTCCTTTTGTTTTCTAGTTCTTGTAACTACATTTTTTCCCCTTAAAGTCAACTAGTAGCCCAGACTATAAAGAAAAAAAAAAAAAAAAAAAGAAAATGCAACCCCTCAGCATCTCAACACTAGAATTTAATACCCATAAGGCATTTCATATTATTTTGATTTCTAGGCCAGTCCATTGAGGGCTAGGGGGAAAAAAGGCTGACCTAATTTTTGAGCCCTTGGAACTGGCAACACTGGACACAGTGAACACTGCACCCCGTATCAGTTTGCGTGCAATGTTCCTTCCATCAGCTCACAAGCTTTAGCAGCCTCGCAGGCACAGTTGCAAGGGAGCCACTCATGCTACCAAGGGGAAGTTTAAGGCATCCAAGCCCCCACATCCACCATCAAACCTCCTCTACCACACTGTACAGCAATACACACTGCTAGCTCTGCCTCTCCTCTGCTCCGCAGCCATCTAGCTCTCCGAAGTGTGAACGGTGGAGAAAGACAGACTCTTCCTCCTCTCTATTCCTAGCAATTCTGTGCAGCCTCTGGGAGAAGAAACATCAATGCTCTTTTTGTGATAGCAAGGAGAACTCTGTGAAATGATTGGGAATTGACCGACGAACACAGAAAGATTCAAGTGTCCTCTTCCATAGAACAAAAATCACCATGATCCCTGAGTGACAACCCCATTACAGCCAGTAAAAGGTTCCCTCCAAGACTACAGAACCAAGAGACTCATCAGACAATACCTATGTACTGCTGCAGAGTTATCAGGCACCTTCTATATACGCAAACATATGTGATTACAGGCACACGTAGAAAGTGAGATTAAATAACACAGTGATGTGTACTGATGCAGTCAGTGTATGTAGAATGCTAAAGGTTTTGCATTGTGTTTGTGCTAGCTCTCCTGGATTGGCAGCACTGCATTCAAAGACAGATCTGAAGTCTGTCTTTCCTGTACAACAAAGCATCCATGTTCATTCCTCAAGATGAGGAGGTGACAGTACTACTCACTACACCTGCCCTAGGCACGATTTAGGAACATCATTTCTCATCTGAACTGCCTGTGGAAACACAGAAACATGCAGAGAAACACAGTTTCAAAAATCCAGCCTCAAACCAGCACATCTTACAGAAGTGACCTGAGCACAAACTCCAGTTTCACACCAGATCTGACAAGGCAACTGGGAGAGATTTGGAAAGCTGTGGAAGGAAGCCCACTCATTTAATGCCACTGCTGATGACTTAATCCTTCACAGCACCTCCCTCGGTGCACCGAGGTTAGTTTAATGAAGCTTTTTCGTGTCAGGGCAGCGAGTCCCAAACCTTCACTTTTCCCCTGTGAATGGAATCAAACAGCTCCAGGACTGTGCCCCCTCCTCTGAAAAAATCTTGATCTGGAGACGTCACCGTCACTTTGCAGATACCTTTGTCAGGTAACCGGATGGTTGGCACGGAGCTGTGATTCCCACAGCCAGGGAAGAAATGAGTGCAGGGGAGACAAAGGCAGAACAGCCCCGGTAAATAGCTGCTCCATTTTCTATTTGCCTTTTAGATATCCTGTGAAAACGGCATTAATTGGGGAACGAGGAGAACAGTTTGTGAGAATAAAAATTACACATTGTTATGCTTTGTGGAGAAATGCTAGCAAAACAGAAACTGTCGCGTTCCTGCCTCAGGTCCAGCCTGTAGAGAAGGAAGCCGATGTAGCTGTAACAACACTCATCAGCACTGTGAACATCCCTCAAAGGGAACGTCCAAACGAAGCTTTTTTAAGGGACGGGCGAGCTTTAGAAATGCAAGTCCCCATCATTACAATCAGCCCCAGATATGCAAGAACACTACAAAATGAAGTCGGAAAATCAGTGCGGAAACAGGACCACGTATTCGTTTGCAGGCGTCCTTTCGAAAAGCTGAGACAAATTTTCCTTCGCTAAGATAGAAATTGTTCTTCTTTCAGCTGTCACTTTTTAACTGAGGCAATAAAAAGTAGGTTTTACATATACATATTTTTGTTATAAAATGACAATGTGGTATTTTTAAATGAGATAAGTCCTTGTGCCAGGCTGGGGACAGCAGCTCCCACAGCTTCAACCACATCAAAGGCAGGACAAGGGAGCTAGAGACAGGCGCTGCAGCCAGGAGTGTGTTTCCTGGATCCAAGGTGTTTAAATCTCACTGTCATTAGTTTCATCTGTTTTTTGTTGTTGTTGTTGTTTTAATGAAGGCAGTTTTAGAAAAGAAAGAAGAAGAAAAAAAAAAAAAAAAAAAGGAAAAACAAGGAGAAAAAAAAAAAAGGGAGAGATCCTTTCCTTTTTATAGACAGTAAATAACCTCAAGGGGAGTTTGGGAAAACATCGAGCAGGCAGTCCAAAACACAGAGTCACTGCTGTTCACTACAGGTAAATAGATAGCCAAGTATATTTGCTGTAACGTTTACTGTCTTAAAACACATTTATCTGCGAAGATCCCAGGTACCAGGGCCCTGTAAGAAAACGCTGAGACCTTTAAAAACTCATGCGGCTGCCTTCGGCAATTAATCAGAATTAATCAGAAACAAACGACAATAAAAATACAGCTCTCCTACCACCTGACCATAACATGCGGCTCCCTTAGCCGGGGGAGTCCGCCTGGAAAAACAAACCGAGAGAGAGACAACACGAAAACGAGTGGGAAAAGGCAAATCTGTCCTTCCCACTCGTTTCAGATGGAGGACGGAGGGCACGAACAAGGGAGCGCAGCCGGAGCCCGCCGGGCGCTGCTGCCCCGCTCCTACCTGGAGAGACGGAGGGCGAGGGCGGTCTCCAAAAGTCTCCGAACTCGGACACCCTGTCGCAGATGCTGCCTTCGCAGCTGGGCGCCGACTCGGAGGTGCCATCGGCAGCCTCGGTGAGGTGGGACTCCGGGGAGAAGCGCCCCTGCGACGGCTCAGGGTCGGGCAGGACGGTGCGGCACAGCCCCGCGTCCTCGGAGATCTTGCTGTCTGCGGGGAAAAGGAGGCGAGAGGAGCTCAGCGGGGCCCGGCCGGACACCCCCACCCCACCTGCCCCGCTAAGGGCGAGCTCTTACCTGCGCAAATCTGGGCCAGCACCGTCTCCAGACGCAGGCTGTAGTCCTCGTCGGCGGAGCGGGGCTGGTGGTAGCTGTGCGCCTTCTTGCTCTTCACCAGGAAGGACCTCGGCATGGTGGGGTCGCTGCCGCGGCCGCCGCGGCCGCACTCAGTCTCCGAGCGCCGGGCACGGCGAGCTTCACCTCCGAGTGTCCCGCGGGGCGGCGGCGGGGAGGTGACCTGCGGGGAGGCGCCGAGCCGCCGCTGAGGGCCGGGGGCGCGGGCCGGGAGGGGCCGCTCGCTGGGGGCGGCGCGCAGGTGGCTGCTCCCCACCCCTCCCGCCCCAACCCCGGGACGCGCGGCGCGCGGGGTTTCGGCCCCCGCCGGCCCCGGGGCCGCCCGGTCGGGGAAGGCGGCCCCGACGGCGGAGCGGACGGCGGCTGCGGCCGCGCACAGCGCGGAGCTCGCGGGGAACGGCGGCGGGCGCTCCGCGCCTCCGTGAGTGCTCTGGAGGGGTCGGCGCGGCCCCGTCACACGGAGGACACGAGGGGAACCGCTGCGGCTCCGACGGCGGTAGCCTGACAGCGGGGAGGCACCGCGCCGTCGGAGGGACCGATTCACTCAGCTGCCACGATAACGTGGAAACGAACACAACGGAATCTCTCCACGCGACGCAGCTGTCGGCGCGGCAGCGTGCAACCGCGGGCACTAAAAGCCGGGGCGGGGAGAGGGCCAAGTGGGAAAACCTCCCGCGGGCGCCGCGAGGAACGAGCGCGGCCCGGCCGCTCCTGGGCGGCAGCGGAGGGCGGAGCCGCTCCCCCCCCCCCCCACCCGACAGCGCCAAAGCCGTTAGATCGCGGCCGTTCGGTTCTTTTCGGGAACTCGGGGGCCGCCGTCGCCGCTCCCTCGAGGTTTGCCCAAGAGGAGCGGAGCGGCCCGCTCCGCCCGGCCCGAGCGCAGCACGCACCGCGCGGGGCCGCCCCGTGCCGCCGCCGGGCACCGCTCGGAGCGCCGCCGCTCGGTCCCACCTGCGCAGCGCCTCGGCCTCGAGCGGCGAGCGAAGGGCGGCGCCGCGCCCGACAGCGGCGGCCGTCGGGGCCCCCGGGGCCGCTTCTGCCTCACGGCTCCGTTTCGACGCGGAGCTTTTCCCTCCAAAAGCCGTCAGGCGCCTCCGGCCGCTCCCGCCCCCGCCCCGCCCCGCCCCGCCGCCCGGGGCCGGAGCCGGGGCCCGGGAGAAGGCCGCGGGTAGCGCGTGCCGCCGTGCGCTCGGCCATTCGCGGGCCGCGCGTTGTGCGGCCGTGACCGTATCCGCCGTCTGAGGAGCGGCGCTGCTTCGGTATTTTGCCGCGCTTTTTGGTGCTGGTGTTTGGTGCTTTTTTTTTTTATTATTATTTTCTTCTGTCTGCGCTCCTCCGGAGCTCGGCCCCCTGAACCACAGATTCCACTTCCTGAGCGTTAGGAGCTTCTGCATCGAAGAAACAAACAAAACAAAACAAAAAAGAAAAAAGGCGCGGCGTGCCGAGCCGGCGCCCCGCTGTCCTCTCCCCGCTCCCTGGGCTCCCCGCTCGGGGCTGCCCGCGGTGCCTTTGGGCGCTTCGCCCCTCCGGGGCTCCGCTCTGCCCGCCGCTCCGTCGCTGAGCCCGGCGGCGCCGCGCGATGGGCCGGGGCCGCGGAGCCCTCCCCTGGGGCAGAAATAACTTGTTGTGGAAAACTCGGTCGGGATAAATACGCCCAACGGCGCTGAAAATACCTAAAGCCCCAAGCCTGGAGGTTTGCTCATTTCCCCTCGGCTTTAGGTAATGGTTAAATATGGAAGGGGTAGGCGAGATCCCCCCCCCGCCGCCCCGCCCGGAGCCTGCCGTCGCCTGACAGCGATCGAAAGGCGTCGGCAAACGCGGACGGAGCCGGGAGGGGCGGCCCCGGCGTCTCCGGCCGCCGTTCGTCTGAAGCGGCTCTGGGCTCCGCTCGGGCTCCCCGGGCCGTTCCGCTCCGACGCCGTCGGAGCCCCACGCGCGGCTGCCGGCGGCGGCACTGCCTTTAACGCCGTCCCGTGCCCCGGAACGGCCCCGCGCCGCTGGGAGCGGGCGCTCAAACGCGTGGGGAGGGCGCGTGCAAACGGCTTCGTCCCGCGATGCGCGGAACCGGCCCCTATCCTGACCCGCTCCCGGCAGCGCTCCGGGGCGGCACCGCGGGGAGCTGCGCGCGGCCCCGCCCCGGGGCACCAGCCTGCTGCGCCTGGCCACGTGCGCGGGCGGCGGCGCGAGGCGGGAGAGGCGGGAAGCGGCCTGAGGTGACCGATAAAGCCAAGGAGATGTCAGATGAGGAAGGAAAGGCGATGGGATGCAGAGGGAACCTCCGCGGTCAGGAGCTGAACGCGGGAATAGACAGACAGGTTAGCTGCTCGGCGCGTACTTTTCCAAGCGTTTTCGTACGTGTGGAAGCCAGCACTGGGAGCAGCAGCAGCGTTCTGTGGGGAGCTCTTGGGAAAGGTGTCGTTATTTTGTGTACTTCCCGCTGATTGTACTATTTTTGTTTTGTTCTCCTGTTGGCTCTTCACGATCAGTTCGTGATTTTGATAGTAACTTTTCAAGTCACTGGAGAAACAGAAGCATTTCGTCTGCTGCTCCCGAAGTACTGATTTCTGTCAGCACAAAGTGGAGGCAGAAAGCAGCAGTAGGCCAGGTCGTGGTTGAAGGCTGAGGTGAAAAGCAGCGTTCCAGTTTTGGGAGCGAGTAGACCCAGAGCTTAAACCTTTGTGCATCTTAGACACAAAGAGGGATTTTTAATGCTGAGTGTGGTGAGGCACTGCAACGGATTGCTCACAGAAGCAGTGAATGCCCCATCACTGAAGTGTTCGGTTTGGACTTTGACCAACCTGATCTAGCGGTGATAGATGTCCCTTGGTCGGGGTGGTCTTTAGGAGTCCGAGCCCAAACCATCCTGTGGTCATGATTCTTGGGAAGAGAAAGATGCTAAGATGTTATATTTTGGACCAAGTATGTGTATGATTGCATCTGATTCATTCAGCTGACTATGTATGTTTAACCATGTGCGTGTTAGTGTGTTTTCTCCACTCTACCAAATGGGAACTTCAAGCTATTTAGAATTTATGTTGGAACTCAATTTATGATGCACTTTTCATTCCACCGTTCAGAATCTCGGGTTCCAATGGCTACTGCATATATTTATTTCACTGATTTTTCTTACGTCCTGAACCAGTTTGTAAGAAATGATAAATAATTTTTAAAACTCCTCAGATAATTAAAATATATATTAATGTAATTACACTGTCAAGAGTTATTTCATGGAACAAAATAGAACAATTAAATCCAGAAACCCATCAGGTTCTACATAACTTTTCCATTCCATCTCAACGCACTCAGATTCAGCAGCTGGTGCATCAACTAAATGCATACATAGATTGTACTAACCTCAATATTATAGCTCGTTGGTTGGTTGTTGTTGTTCTTAGCCCCCGGGACCTGCCTGCTGACTGCCCTAGGAAATCTGCATTATCCTTCGTTCTTTACCTTCTCTCAAGATGTGCAACACTTCTTTGATGCCCCTGCAGGTAAAGGAATTAGCAGCATATCCATTCTAAACTGTAGTCGTATTATGTTAACAAATGTTTAGGCCACTCTGAATTAAATATGAATTTGGAATGAGCATCAATTTTCTCTCAAAATCACTAGCATAATCTTTTATTTAGAACAGCGATTACAGAAAATCAGAACAAAAGCATGCAGTTTCTTCTGTGTTGCTCTTCCACAAAAGAGCTGAATGGTGACTAAGTACCGTATTACATCATCGTCAAAGTGGTATTGTTAAATCTACGCTAGACTTTTTTATTATTATTATCAAATAGGAATTTATTTTAGTGAAAATTATAAAGCAATTTACACTCATAGTTGAAAGTTTAATTTAGAGGAAGATAAAATAATTGTCAAAACATAGAATCAGGGGTATCTTGAGTTGGAAGGCACCCACAGGAATCATCCAGTCCTACTTCTGGCTCCACAAAGGAGCATCCAAAAAGCAGACCACATGTCTGAGAGCAGTGTCCAGACACAACTTGAACTCCAGCAGCTTGGAGCTGTGACCACTGCCCTGGGCAGCCTGTTCCATGCCCACTGCCTTCTGGCAAAGATCCTTTCCTTACTCCCAGCTGCCCCACCCCTGACACAGCTCCATGCTGTTCCATCGGGAGCTGTCTGTCACCAGAGAGCAGAGCTCAGCGCAGCTCCTCTGCTCCTCGTGAGAGCTGCATGCCGTGAGGCCTCCCCTCACCCTGCTCTGCTCTGGGCTGCACAAACCCAGTGACTTCAGGCAGTACTGATACGCCTTACCCTCTAGACCCTTCTCCATCTTTGCAGTCCTCCTTTGGGCACACTAAATAGTTTTGTGTCCTTTATTAAGATTCCCAAAACTGCACACTGTGCACAAGGTGAGGCCACACCAATGTAGAGCAGGACAATTCCTTCCCATGACCAACGGGAAACACCATGACCAACACACTAGCAGGCCCTAAAATATTTGTTCCCTTAGCCTGAAGGAACAACAACAAAAAAATGTAAATATTCAAGTTTTCATAGCTAATGAAAGTATTTTGATTATGAGACCAGGGAAACAGAACCACTTTTTACAACCAGAGAATTTAAATGGAAACTGTGTATGTTGGGGACGCTTCTTTCCCGCTTCACCTAAATACTTTGTCAGGTTTCTTGAATATGCACACCTATGGTTCATTTTTATACTCACATGTTTTTAATCTTTTAACACTCACTTTGACTTCCTGCAGCCCCAATGTAACAAACCTAAGTAAGCTACAAAGTTTATTAGAAGGTCATGCAAGCAAGGTCATGAAGTGTAGCATAAATAATACAGCTTATTTATGGACTTACTGGTGAAGGTACTATCTGTGCTGTTAACATGTTGCCATTATTCTGGTACGTATTCACATGGGCAAAGAAATCAGCATCATTGTTAGCAGAAGGTCTGAAGAAAAAGTATGGTTATTCACAACAGCATTCTGTGCGTTGCCTTCTGTTCCCTGCCAAAAACTTCTCCAATTGTAGCATGTTCAACCATTCACCTTCATCTCTACAAGCAATGCAGCTAGCTGGATAAAGCCGTTTATTTTTCCCTTGATATTTTTATTTGTGCTGTTATTCAGTATTTGTAATTATACTATTAGCAATACATAAAAATATAAAACTTCAGGAAAAAACTGCTAACTGATCTTACTTATTGGCACTTAACAGTAAGGCAGATATGGCAAAATTAAAACACTCAAACAGCATTTTTATGGCTCTCTAACTGAATCTGGCTCCTGCCACTAACTATGGAACACTGCATTTAAGAAAGGCTTGCAGCTGGTATCGATGACAAGCAAAAAGACCTTTGTCACCATCATCTTAGGCAACAATTACTCAGCTCCAAAATATGTTACCAGATCCTCACTGGAAAGAAAAAAAATGCAATGCTACCTGTAAGCAAACAAAAAAAGCACAACTCATTTTTGCACACATGAGATTTCCAGTGGCGATCAGAACCTAAGTCAGGCTAATCCTCCTCAGAGGCAATTTCCACGGGCTGTACTGCACATGGTGTAGGAAGCAGCAGGTTGTGGGAATAATTTGAAGAAATACTGAAGTGAGTCAGAACTTGTAGAAGTAACTTAAAATTTTTCACCTGCTTAGAGACGTAAATCACATTGCATCTGAACAAATAAAGCAGCTGAGAAATCCAGAAGATGCTTCTTCCATTCAGCCTTCCCTGTTTGTTTCCTCCTCAGTTTTGCTGTTTTTCTAAGGACTCATTCAAAAGATTTTCTTCAGCACTATGCTTCCACAGCTCCATGATTCTTAATAGCTACACTGGTTCTCACAAGTAATAAGACTTCAACATGCATGCCGTTACTACCAACATAGCCCTTCTTTATTCTTAAATAAAATACAGCTGCAAATACTACTAGAAAACAAATCCCAAGGACTATGTATTTATGTAAGATAACATTTTTCACTACTACAAATAAAACTCTTAACTAGCATGTCTCAAAGAGTGCTCATGAAGCTCTTCAGGAACCAAGGCAGGGGGCTGTGTTTCTGTATCTTAGTTTACAGGAGAAGGTGAAAGCAGAATTGCTCAGCACTCACCACTTTGACTAACAATAGCTATTTTGATGACAGGATCTATATTATTTCTCAGATGACAGCAGTATAAGACTGCAAGAAAACTAAACTTAGATATTCCTACTGCACTCGTACCTTCATTAGAATTGTTAACTGGAATACACAAATAATTCGTTGTTTTCGAGAGCCAGGGGGTAACTAAGGGCTGTAGCTTAGAAGTGACTAGACAGCAAATGCTGCAACCTTGTTAAATCGTGAAAAATTTATTTTCATTACATACATATGACGTTAAAAGATTTCAGTGAATAGTGTTTTGAACAAGCATTTCAGTTAGACAGGAATCTGTTAGCGTAGCTAGACCAAAACTAAATGTAAATAAATGCCAAGTTAGTGTTTTGCTTTTATTTAGCAATTCATTTCTAGTGTGTATGTACAGAATTCATTTTCCAGGTAGAATATGAGAGACAGTCATATTGCAACATTTACATTCCTCGTATAAAATGGTATAATACACATTTTCAGCTCCGTGCAGTTATATAAATATGTACAAAATAAACATTATTGTAGTTAATATATTCAGACGAGGTATTATTTAGCAACATCAAAAGCAGATGCACATAAATCTAAGTGAAAATGGTGAAAAACACCTTTATGACATTAGTGACCAGTACTTTTATATATGAAGTAGTATTGACTGTGGCTCCTCTTTCAAGCCTTCTGTGGGCATTTGGTAACTTTAATAAAACAGAAGTAATTGAGAAGCATAATTACATAAATGCCACGATCTGATGGTTTGAGTCTACATTGATCGCAAATGCGTAACAACGTAAAACATACACATTTGTTCAGAGCATAAAATATTGCACAAGAGCGATTTCTTTTGAGGAAAATAATTCCCATCCTTGTGAACAGCAAAAAGGGTTCTTATACATTTAAAGAAACTAGATATTTGCAGTTTCTAAAACAAGGAACATTCAGTAATACTGTCAGAACTGTCATCCATTAACTTCTTCCCAGCCTATTTTGTGGCAACGGTACGTCACTAGCAAGATTTGGCAAAGAGAAGGCAGATGGACAGTACATGTATATATTTATCACAGGCCAGACCAGATCCAATAGTTACCTAAACCAACTGTTGGACACCTTCAATTATCTGACAATTTAATCCTTAAGGAAACAGAAAGTCTTCAAATGCTAGTCACAGTGATAATCACACAGTAGTAGAGTAAGATTCCGTTCTCCTCTGTTTGGAAACCATCTTGTCCAAGTTTCCAGTTTGGAGTGTGCTTTCTTCAGTCTCACTGTCACTGCTGTCTACAACTGTGTGATCCAAAGCCATCTGACCAGTCCTCCTGTGTAGATGAAAGTTTACCCCACTCTCCTGTATGGAGTTAGTTATAAAATCTTCATCAGAAGAATGAAATGACTCATCATCTCCTGTGAAATGGTTGACAATGTGAATCCCATCAAAAGTGGGTTGGTCTGAGAAGTCTCTCTGTCCTTTTAGGCATTTGATCTGTTTAAAACAAACGCACACACACACAAGTAGGATTTAAATTAATCAGAACTAAGGAGTCCAGCAGCAAGTTCAAAACAAAACCACTCCATTTTCAGTAAGTCTGTCCTCACCGGATTAGAGTAAATGTTAGAAGTAGCAACCATTTCCTGATCACTTCTGGAAGCAGAACAAAATGACTTCTCATTCCTGGCTGTCCAGAGACTTGGAAAGAACGTCTTAAGAAGTACTTTAATATTCCAAAATTCTTCTCATACATCAGTTTATATCAGTAACAGATTTTAGCTTCCCGTAATGGGCAAGAAGGGATTTCTGTATTTACCATGGGCTTATGTAAAAGATGCAAAGCTTGGAAAAAAGATTGCAAGAATCACAACCATTCAAGAAGCTGTCAGATCCAATGCAGATGGTATATAAAAGCTCCATACATCCCATCACCTTAACGTTTATCAAAATGTTCCTGCTAGGAGCATAGGTTCATGCTGCAGACCTAAACCTTGGATGCATATACGCATACTAACTAGTATTTGCATTTTCTTATACGCTTAAGTTGCAGCTTTTTCACAAGGAACTTGATTGTTTAAAGACAAGCAAAGCAAGTTTCACACTCAGACTGTGTCTTACTTAGGCCGTGTGTTAGATATTAGACAGCAGCGTTTGTCAGGAACGAGTAACTCACTAATTTATATACCTGGATGCAGAGATTCTTGCATTAGTGAGAAGCACTGTCCCTAGAAATATCTTGCGATGTGATTAGCTGCCAGATGATTCGTTTCCAGAACAGCTATCAGTTTTATTCACTAGGAAAATTAACTCCAGGAAAACAGAACAGCCCCACAAGGGCTGAACAAGCGACTACAAATTTCCACATTTCAGTAAGAAATGAATGCCTCCATGTCTGCACACTTAAGCCATTCGTTCATCTGTACTGTAAATGTGATATTCCATGTCAGTTCTAAACATTCTGAAAGCGAAGCTAGCGACCTCAAGTGCTTCCCTGAAAGCTTCAGCATGCGATACCTTTAGACTAACGCATTTAGGAAACATGACAAAAATCATGGTTTGACAGTTTCAAGCAGTAGCCTTTTCTGACACCAAGTGTAAGCCTAAGAAAAAAGCTGTTGATCAGGAAAAAATTCTAATGCTAGCTATGCAAAATCCTAAAGAGTGTGGGAAAACTGTAACTGTAATTAAAGTAACAAAAAGCCAACAATCTGTTTCCTTCCAGAAACACTTCTTTTGGCCTGCAGCTCTAACCTTGCCTGCCTTTTTCAACTACTCATGTTTGAGAGGAATAAGACTGCTAGGAAGAAACATGAACATATTGCAGAGAATGTGTGATAAAACTGCATGGTCATACAGTCTTGTAACATTTGTCTGCTTGAAAAATGACTTGCACAGGGAAATACGGAAGCAGAATTTTTATTATGGGAATAAGACTAACTCTGATGAAGACAATGTGGGAGACTTGATATACGATACACCTCGAGACAGCAGTATCTCAAAGTAGTGAGCAAGGTCGACAGCACAGTACACCATATGGAGAAAGGCACAGCCAGTACATTGTGGGGCTGTTCCTACTTTATCTAGTACTCAGACCGCACCTCACTTTGCATTTGCTGCCTCAACTACTTCCTCAGCACAAGAAGCTGATGAAAAGATTCCCTGGAGATCATCAAAAAGTTAAAAGGCAGGAGCTCATGCTGTAAGATGACTGAGAAGTGTGCTCCTTTCCGAAATGTATGACAGGAGAAGATAATCATAATACAGAAGGTGGTTTGAATACGAAGGGAAAATAAATACTTAACTACTAATAAAGACTTAAAGCAGGTTGCCGAAAGACTGAGGAATCTCCATCCTCAGTGCTTTTCAACAACCAGATGACAAAGTCCTGAGCAACCTGTTTTGAAATCATTGGTCAACGCTGCTCTGAGCAGGTAGTTAAGCAGAGACTCCCAGGGTCCCTTCCAACCTGGAAAGATTCCAGTTCAGTTATGTGCGAACAAACACCTTGATACTTGCCAAGAAATGACCGCACTTGTTAAAATGTACACGCTGTCATTCATATAGCTTTCTAATTGTAAAAATAGAAGAAACATACTGTTGAAACATAGGTTTCTGAAGTAGTGTGCTACAATATAAACTTGAAAACATTGACAATAATTTCTCAATTGAAATACAGATGTAAGATCTGCATATTAAATTCTTTCAAATATGAATGTTGATAAAATGAGATTTTGAAATCAACTCATATTCAAGAAAAGCACCCAGCAAGATGAGGGTGCGAAGACCTTCACACTGTTTTCAGTTTTGATTAAATTCGGAGTTGAAGACACTTCAAGGGCATCTCCATCTAATATTTGTTCAGGCACATTTCTGAAAGAAACCCTTTATCTTTAGATCTGGTAAGCATCTGGTAAGGCTTCTCGAAGCATTTGGAACAACTTGCAGACAGGATGTATTCCAGTGTGATAGATATCAGCTAATATCAGTTAACAAATGTTTAGTAAATGGCGTAAGAACTATTCAGTCATGATCCTGAAAACCCTGACCACAGTGCTTTCCTTCACCTTATCTATAAAACTGATGAGTCCCACCCATTTTAGCCTTTCCTCCTGTAGCAGCAGCACTCATACAACCACAGGCTCGTAAGGGTTGGAAGGACTACTGGGGATGCTCTAGTCCAATCCCTCACTTTCTGTACAGTAGGTTACACTCAGAACCACTGATAACTTAATTGCTCTTTAACTTCCTTCCAGACTTTCCTTAACTTCTCTACATCTACCTTAGGGCATAGAGAATATCTTTCAACTAAAGTTTTGTAGTGGCTATAACGTGATACATATATTTTTTGTTTTTAATACACTGCCTCTTCATTCCCAGCATTGTTTTGTTGGTTCTTGTTGCTGTTGTACACTGAACCAACGATACTACAGGAGTCTCAGTGATAACTACAAAATATCTTTCTTCAATTGTAAATAACAATACATAAGCATAACTTAAAATTTTGTAGTTGATAAATTCCCTTTTTTTTTTTTTGTTCACGAGTTTCAAGTGACTTCTTGAGATCTTGACCAGCAGTGTATTGTTTGAAAATAAGACAGTAAAGCATCACATCAAGATGTTATTCACGTAGCAAAGCACCATATCAGTCTATTCAGAAGTCTAATTAAGGACTCAAGGGAAAAAAATATTTTACTGCCATTCTTATTGTTTCATCTGAAGAAAAATAACAGCTTTTTTCTTGCAGCCACGTTGAACAGAATATGGACTTACACCCCAGGTACACACCAGGATCTGTCACTTATTTTCTCCTTTGTAAAGAGAGAGAATACCACTTTATCCTTTCAGTACTAGGTCCAATCCTACTTCTTTTGAAGGGAACTAAACATGTAGCATCCCAATTACCCCAAATCAGATGAATTTTGGTTGTTTTTACTGCTTCAGTTTTGCAAGAACCTCAAGACTCATCAAATCTGTAAAACTAGGTCTGCTAAACCCACAGGTCTTGCTTTAATTCTCAAATTCAGGTCATATTGTCTAGATGACTGCAGCTTTTACCCAGTTTTCATTATAACATTCACATGCTCTTCAGAACACTTCAAAGGGCTAACAACATTATGCAACTAAAATATAGTTCACTGTTGTTCCTTCAACAGCCATCTGAACTGAAAACACAGTTGTCACAAGTAAATGATTAAGTCTTTACATGCATGCACCATTCTGTGATTAAAAGATTCAGCATTCTAAAGAGAATCTGTGTGCCCTACTGGTCAACATATTAGGAGACTGGTGGATAATGGTGTACTTCCAGAAAAAAGAAAGCTGTCAGTATTAACAACCAGATGCTTGAATCCCAATAAACTTTCTTACCTGATGCTGACTGCCTCATCGAGCCAGGCATAAGGGAGAGATAGCAAAGAGAAATTCAGAAGTTTAAGCACAATTCATAATTTCTTAAATGTTAAATGAAAGGTAATTATCAGAAACATAACTTGCTTGCAGCTAAGTCCCTTTATTTTCTTAAAAATAAATGGTAAGTTGAGTTTTTAAAAGTGGGGTCTTTACAATTAAGAGTTCTACTTAAATACTAGGAAATGTTTTTGCTTAACCCCTGAGATTACTTTTTTTTTTTTTTTAAGCTTGAAATTCAGGGGGTAGAAAGAAGTCCAAGTAAAACGCTATTTCATTTCCTTCAAATGGCTTCAGTAATCAATTCTTGAGACTCATCCAATTCTGAATGCTTGTCAGTACATATTCAGTCTACTCACAATAGGGTAAGCAAGCAGTACACAAATTAGATCAAAATATAAAAATACGGCCACTCACGTTGGTGTTACAAAGCTGTTATTGGCAGGAGACAGTATGTTAAATTTGTCCCACTCCAGTTTAATGCACACTAGCATGTTATCGTTTCTTTTAAAAAGACTCCCAGCAACTTCCTTTGGGAAAACTGTCATATTACAAAAAATGAAGCAGTCACAGCATTTCAGAATGAACAAATGGGAAATGTAACTAAAAAGACATACCAGTATTATGTCTAGTTGACATAATGTTGAAGCATTTCTACATGTACACACAAAAAGAATAAACAAGATTAACAAGCCTTTTCATGCTACATTTTCACTTCCACAAACACACACGTCTCCTTAAGACGTCTTACGCCTTCTGAAACCCATTTTTAAATATGAGGTCGTACATCCACAGTGAGCCATGTTCATAATGAAACTGTCGCAACAAACTCTGCTCAAATGGAGAAATCACAAGCTAAACTAAACACATGCAGGAACTAATATTAGCAATCCTTCATCTAAAAGGATTCTTAGCAAGTTTAATGGCTGCACAGCTACAATGCAAATGGTGGTTGTAAAGTTCCCCAAGAGAATCAACTTCCTTATACAAGGGCTGCTTGCTATGTATTGCTACAGAGCTGCATCACAGCATTCTAATGAAAACTTGAAATTATTGCTCTGAAAAGTCAGATATTTAAGATGAACAGAACAAAGTCACACAATCAAGAAAAACCTTTTAATGCAGAAAAAGAACTATTTTAAAAGGCATCCTTCATTTTCCTCAGTTATGAGGCAGCTTATATGTGGATCATATGCAAAAGGCAGGAGTCTTGAGACTTTCTGATAACGTGCACAACCTTCAAGCAAACAAGTAAAACAATTCAGTGATGTATATTACATCAGGTTTTCTTTGTGTAGAAACATGATTATGGTCATTAAATTTAAAAAATAAATTTAAAATATTTGCTAAATTAGAAATGCACTGTCAGTACAGCCAAGACAAGGCTCAAGGTTGTGGCTTTTATGTCAGCACCTGAGAATTTCCTGTTTCATATCACTGAACACTGCATTCTTTTGCTGCTGTTATTTGGTTTTGTCCATCACCCCTCCCCACCCCTACACCCCCAAAGCCATAGCTATAAACTCAGCTACCAGCAATGTCAGACACAAGGGTCATTCCTGGAAATTACTGATGATTCAAGAAGCCCAAACCAGCCAGGAGAGGAGTCAAATCCAGGAACTCCCATGTATTCTGCTTACTACGGTTAACTTGATCATTGCTATTCCTCCTGAGGGAGAGGCCTTGATAACAGGGACTCGTTGTTTAAAAGACAGCAGTTGAGAAGGACCTGCAGTGGGATTCTCCTTAGTGAGATCCATGTGAAAAGGCCATCCTCACATCTCTTACAAAAACCATTTGGGGCTCTCCATTGCTCCATATACCACTAGATTTAGAAAATGAAGCAGATAAAAATACATTTTGCAGACCACAAAAGATTTGTGAGAAATTCAAAAAACCAAGAAGAAAAAAAAAAGAAGTGAAATTTTTCTTTGATTTTGAGGCAGACATGGAGATCTGCAGAGATATTCTTAGCAGAGGAATTCAGGAAATACGTTACATCTTCATGATTTCAGACAGCTTTTATTTTAAATATTATGACTTAAGTTACTAAGACTATTCCAGAACAACTTGGAGTCTTAATGATTTACTTCATAAGTTCCGTTTCAATTTGAGCTCCAACTCACCAATTTTGAGACAGACACAACAGACAAATATATTCTTAGACAGGAAGTATTACTAAGATGTTGTATTTACTTTCCCTGAGATTTAATTTCATATTATTTAAAAACAAAAAACAAACAATCAGCAACACGCTAAAAACAAGAAATTGTCTGGAGTTTGTTGAACTGCAAGTCATTCAACGTGTTCCAATGCTGTTGAAGAGACATGAACAGAAATATGTAAATGCATTTGAAAACGTCTTAAGAGACTGGAAAACTATTTCACGAAAATGTGTTCCCTAAAGAAAATTAACTCTAGTTTTTATAGATGAGTTCAAGCTGTTACGTGCACCCTGTTGGCCACTTGCTTCCTTGATACTCAAGAACCCCAAGAATTTGATAATGTACGTATCACAGAAAATTAGCTGACAAGTATATTTAAGAGGATTTGGTGCAGTACTTGGCTCCATTTGTAATGTAATAAAATTAATTTTAGAGAAGTGATTTGATTTGTTAGTTTTTGGGTTGCTTCCGTTTTCTTTGAGCAGAAAGCAGCAGACAGAGGGAATTAATTTTGTATTACATTTAGTATGGCATGAAAGTTGAAAGTGGGCCATCTGCAGCATAACCTAATGGCAGAAAGATGCTCTGTTTGTCTCCCGAATCTCATGTGACTGAACTTCTTGATCCACAGCACCTCAAAGAAGTAAAACTGTTTCTAGAGTTTATAAACTGAATTCAGTCTAATATGATAGCTAGCAGTGCAGCCTATCAACTGGCTACAGCAATTGCAGCAAAACTGCAGTTTTCAAACTGACAGCAACATAAGTTAATTGAAAGACAGAGCAAATATTACACACTAGGTTTGGGATTTTATTGTGGGCCCAAACAAGAACAATAGCATTATTTTCCTGAAAGGACACAGGCTGCTTTTTTGGCTGTACAAATATGGCTGCTGTTCTTAAAAGACAAAAGCCCAAAGTCTTCAGACATTTTCCTGTCATCTACACAGATTAAAAACAACAGTCATAATATACTGCAATCTTAGATTAATCTTCCCAATTTACCATTAATTATTTGAATTCCAAGTTCACTGTGTGATAAACTACAAAATTATCCTGTTTAAATAGTTACCTTTGGGTCAGCCTTTAACAATAAAAGCATTGAAAAGCAGTCTGTGTGCACCAACACGTTGCTCTATTTACCACAAATGAATTTTGCTGATCATATTACTAGACAGAACCTAAGCTACTGCTTAATGTGTCACAAGTGCAAAGCAAAACAGCAGCAAGAAATTTCCAAGACTTAGTCATTTCATGCCTTTAGAGGTACACTCTTTTCTCTTACAGCACTTTATACATGGACTCTGTTTTAGATTGCTAGCTTCTGTAAATCATATTCAGTTTCACTGTAGTATGAAACCCTACAGATGCCATCGAGTTGAAATAAACTGTGAAGTAGCTTTAATGCATTAAAGCTCATCTCTAGTTGTTTCAAAATGCATTTCATATTACTCAATGTAAGAGTACATTTTATAACATTTATCAATTAAAAAACACATTTTTTAGTATTACCAGTTAAAGGAGCTCTAGATTCAAAAGGAAATATGGTAAATATATGTTGTATATCAGTTTCAGTAAAGACAAGATTGCTGTGTTGTAAACGTGACACAGATTAAAACTAGCAACAAGCATACAGACCAGAAGGTTTCCAGTGAATCAGAACAGGAAACCAATAAACCGATCAATGGGAGGTCATGACTTTTTGATCACTGCACAGTATGGTCAAAGACTTCTTGACCTGCTGCCACGTAATCAAATTAACCTTTGAAGTTCTGTATCAAGTATAAAATAAAAAACAGCGCTAAGGAAGTACTTAACTTTTAAACTACACATATTTTGTAAAGTTCAGTCTCTGGTAACTAAGTTGTGTTCTGACTATTGAGGGAGATCTTGACAAATTTGTTGTAATGAGATCATACGCAATTCCAAAAAAGTTCTAAGCTAACTCAGCCTTGGGAAGTTTCTATAAGTAGCTTGTTGGTAGGTGGAAGGAAAGTTCCCAGAAACTCTTCCCACAAGAAGTTCTAATGAAAGTGTTTATTTGGAGTGAGGACACGGCAACAAAAACATTTTAAAACAGCAGCATGATCACATTGAATGTACTGTGATTATCATAAACTTCTACCCAAAGAGCTACCTAAATCTCACTGCTCCTTTTCCCTAGAGCACCTGTCTATAAATAGAAAAATGACTGAAACCTCAAGCGTTAGCTAGAACGTACTGGCTGATACAGAGACTGAAAATGTACCCATAATGCGTGCAGTTACAGGAAACGATCATTTCGCACTTTTACTCTATTCTTTTAAAACAGGGAGTTAACCTCAGCATTTTTAAGCAGACCAAGTAACATTTATTTTTACCTGATACCTGAACTTCTATCTGTGCTGCCTGCCTTTCTGAGAACAGGATGGGTAGAAACATGCTAACACACAGCATTCCTCTCCTGAGCTACTTCTCAAGTAGGAAATAGCCACCATACATAAGTGCCATCTAACAGTTTGTTGGTTTTTTTTTCCAAGGAGCAATTACTCTAAGTTCAAACCAGCACCTCACTCCTTCCACTTCTGAATTCCTAACAGAACTTGTTTTGTACACAGGATAGATCTGACAAAGCTCTATGTGGTACGGCAGACAGGTCACACAGCTTTAGAGAAATAAAAAATGACTCAATAAGAAGTGCATTATTGCTGCAATAGTAAAATAATGTTACCTATGATCAGTTTACTTCCTTTGACAATCCAGATAAACTCCAAACAGGGGCTCTATAGTTCAGGTAGCTGCATTCACTTCTATTACTGCAATCAATAACTAGTATATTTCTCCACAAGACAGATCTGGAGCTTAGATGTAGTAGGATACAATCAGGAAAAAAAGAAAAAACCAACCCAACAAAATAAAATGTTTCTACAATCACCAAACTTCATTTATTTTATCACTGAATCTAATCTGTCAATAGTGGCAGTGAAAGCTAAGATTCGTATCTAAAACTGCTGCCCTCATCTTCTAGTCCCACCGCAGTGAACAAAGTCATACCTGCTCTGAGAGGAGACTGGAACAGAGTTCCTGGTGACACTGTTCACTCATGGCTTTGTTGAAGGCGTTTCTGAGGGGCAAGTAGTTGGAATCAGTATGGAATCAGTCCTGCCTTTCTGAGCAAGTGTAGGACGTCTGGTCTAGACTACAAACACCTATTCACAACTAATCAAAATAATTCACCAATTTTCCATAAAATACACACAGCGATAATGGTTTCACTTCTTCACTGCTTAGTTTAAGACATACTGCTTAGTTTTTAAAGCCAGCTCCTTTAAAGTATAAAGCAATGGGAAAGTACTAGCACTCATCTGCTCAGCCTCACACTTCTGTAACACTGGTATTACCTAGCCAGAGTAACATCTTTTGATTCTGAAGGAGAGGCTGAATTAAAGGAATAAAGCAATTCACTTTTCTAAAGCACACAGTATATATTTAACTATCCTGTGTAGACAAAGCTGCTACATTAGACTTGGTGTTCACAAACCACATGACCTCACAAACGCTATCTTATCACATCACAGGTTCCTCAGACTGACCACAACCACTTAAATCAGACTCCACCAGCACGGAGACTCTGTATCTTTGACACGTACCAGTAGACCAACTACATTTTTAGCTGTCCAGCAGCTTTGCAAGAACTTTGCTTGTGGGGAGGGAAAATCTGATGGTCTCTTGTCCAACTGTGCTTGTGAGATATGGAGGAAGAAAAGCTCATGATTTATTGTGCTATAGACTTCCACCACAAGTTGAAATGCTTTGTAAATCTGAGGGCTAACATATTTCCTTTCAGAGACAGCATTTCTTATCAAGTAAGAAAACATTTACAGAACCACATATTTTGAAAGCACTCATCCAATAAAAAAAACTACTAGAAGGTGATAATGTGATCCTAGTCAGTATTGAGAACTACTTTGCATAATTTAATACAGTATTTGTAGCAAGAATTAGCAAGCATTTTAGCAAGAATGCTTGCTAATTCTTTAGCAAGAACTATGAATTAAGAACTGTGAAATTGACAAATCATAGAAATTAGCTGCTTTTACAAAAGCAAGCACAAAAAAAATGACAGTCTGGAAGAGCCCATTACATATCTGCTGCTACTACATGGAAAGTAAACAGTGCACTTCTTCCAACCTTTCCTGAACCTCATTTATCTGCAATACAAAAGAGGGGAAGTAATTTGACAAAAGACTGAGTAAAAACGTATTATATTCAATTGTAAATACTACATGAAAAGTACTAAGACTTTTTTGGGACTTCCTCATCTCTAGTTCTGATGAAATAAGTTTATTTACAAGATTGACAATACTGATCTATTTGATCTCAATTTATTAACCCATATGATTTGTTACAGTCACCACCCTATGAATGTCTTCAGTGAAGAATTCTGTTTTTAGTAGTGTGAACTAGGATTCACTTCTTCCAGTTAATCCCTCTATGTTCATAACCCAAAGCTACATACAACCCATTCACAGCTATAAATGTTACTTAAAGATGTGCCCACATTCCAGTCATTTATGACAAACACAGCACAGGCACATCCAAACAGAGCACCTTTCCCTGCTTCTAGCCTAGAGGCGTTTCAGACTACTGAGCATTTGATTTGCAAAGCACTGAATCCGACTCAAAGGAGAACTACAAGAAAATAAAGAGGAAAGACAGAATGCTCCCTGGTAGTAAGCCAGAAATATGGAGGAAATAATTTGGCAGTTTTTAAACACAACTTACTTATCATGGAACTTCATGGTATTTTAAGACCAAAAGGACACGGTGTGAACTTTCCTCTTGTGCATTATAACACATTAAACTATTTGGTTGTTGTATTTGCGATCTGCATGAAATTTTTCATCCTTCATACTGCTGGCTTTTGCTTACTTTCCCTTCTCCAATCTAGTTTCTAGCAGTGAAAGTCTAGAAAGCTTCACTAAGTTGTAAAATGTAGCCTTAATTCTTAGCTTTAGCCATATTACTCCTTCGGTCATATCTTATACATCATCTTCAAAGTAATTACCTAAAGTGTCTTGAATTTTATTACAGAAGCACAATCTTTTAAAAGCATTGTATGTAATCTCCAACTTTTATATCTCTCTTCATTAAGGCAATCTTAAAATGTAAGCTCACCAGAAACAAGATCAGACAATGAGATAACACCTGTATCAGAACCTTACTGACTGCATTAGTTTCTTACAACATAATATCAGATCCACCCCTAGATAAAAACTAAGTGGGAAAAGAAAGTAGTAAACTAGCAGTCTCTATTTCTCTAAGAACTCAAGTTCTCAAATGCTAAATAAATAAATAAAAGGACCCCCCCCCCTTTCTTCATTGTCAAGAAGCAAGAACTTAAATCAAAATAATTTATTTTGAGATTATTCTAGTCTTCTAAAAAAACTCAAAAAATTGTTTTGGAAAATAATGCTTCAGTCATCTATCATCAGTTTTCCACTGGCCGTGCTGAAATGTTGCTAATGAGGGCAGCTGGCAGAGGGCTTTCGAATCTTTTAAGCACTAACCTTAGCAGCACACTAACATGAGGATTTGGGTTTTCATTCAAATACAAAAGCATACACAGGATTTCTACATTGGAAAGCTCTCTCCTTCTTCTCAAAACACATTAAACAATTATTTATTAAAAGCATCTCTCATTAAGAACAGCTCTAGCTGTCCTTACATTTGTGCTGTGGAAGAGAAATTAATAAATAAATGCACAGCAAAGGCAGCTGAGAGGCAACTAGCTGATCTTCCTCTGCAGAGGCACAAGTTGTGCTGGCTGCTGAAGGTGACTAGACAACAGTGTAAGAAGCAAAGTGAAGGGCACTGAACAGGTGGTATAGTCAAACCTTGTATTTTACTTCATGTATTTTCTCTGTATTTGTTACACCTTCTAGAATAAGTTCACAGACAAGTCCTAATTTAATCTTTTATAGGGGGTGTGTGTTCCTTGAGAACAGGAAGTGATGTCAGATAAAGATCATAGTATCTTTTGAAAGCTACACTCAAAAATCACAGATAAATTCACGGGTTTCCTTGACCCCATAGATGTCTCAAACTTTTATCTGGAATTTTTTTTTTTTAAACCTAAGAACACAGATAAGAGCAGAAACTATGGGAATTATAAAGAATATTTTGTAGGTCAAAAGACAATTACTTGTCTTACATAAGAACAAAGGAAAACAACTCTCTTCTGAGTATTCTTTAGCCACATGTGAGCTAAAACTACCAGATCACTCAAGTATAAGAAAAGTCAAAAATAGAGCTTAAAACAAACAAAATTATTCCATAACTTATTCTGTGATGTACTATATATCTAAAATGTGTTGAAACTGCATTAAGAAGATAGAAAGTGAGCAAAATCAGCACCTTATAAGTGAAATTCTAGACACTATCTCAGAGCTACTGAATGCTAGTTCTTTGAAAACAGGAATTTGATCCCATCTGGATAATAACAAATTCCACTACAAAAAAAGTGTCATGATTATTCTTCACTTAGACTGTCAGTGTCACTGTCTTACTCTCAAATACAAAGGAAAAGCTCATGTTAAGTGAAGGAAGCACTAAGTTCCTGCCTGTTGCTGCTCCTGCTTCAAGAAGCTGTTCCCTAATGCAGTTGTAAAAGCATAATTCTGCTGCATGTTGTACTGAACTCTCTACACAATTTGTGACCGTAGAGACTGCTTGCTTTGGGGTACTTCAGTGTACACGAGGCCTTAGGCTTTTTATTAAAATTGTGCTGAGTTTAAAACTGAAGGCTACAGTTGAAATAAATTAGTAATAAATAAAAAACTGAAATCTAACAGCAAAACAAACTCATCAGAGCAATTCAAGAGACAGACCACCTAGCACTATGACAAGGACAAATTTTAAAAAGATCTGCTTCAAATATCAACTTAACCTTAAGCATTTCAGTCCTAAATCACGAAGACTTACAGACGGGAAACCACTTGCTTCTGTCTCCAAAGGTGTCTTGTGGTCTGCCAGTGTAGTCTGTGGGTACACAAGTTAATTCTAATCTTTTGTACCACTCCTGTAATCTAGGTAATACATATTAGCCTTGCAACATCCAACAGGAAGCAGAGACAGCTGCTGTGTAATATATATACAATGACTGTATACACAACAGGGTAGTATGTGAAATCAAGAACTTTAGGAGTTTGTAAATCATTTAATTTCATTCAGTTTGAATTAAAAGTAAAAAAAAGTGGCAAACTACAAAGTACCTCTTTCTCTTTCCTCCCTCCAGTAGTTCATTTCAACATAAATGACAGACTTGTTTATGACCCTGGTTTTCCTTAAGCCCCCAACTTTACTTAATGGAAATTGAAAGCATCCCAAACTTTCCAAGTATTACCCCCTTCGCCCCCCATGCTCGCTGCTTGCTTGAGTGTTACCTACTGACGTGAGATGTTTTTTCCATAAAAACTGCTTCCACCTAACATTTTAGGATCTAATCAATGGAAACTTCACTGAAGTTCTAGCACCCAGTGTACAGTCAGAGTACACAAACCAAGTAATAAAGTGTGCAATGCCTGCATACTTGTGCCATTTACACTGCATCAGTGAGAGCAGGTTAAATTGTAAGGTCAAGGTACAGAGTATAGCACCATCAGATCTTCTGTACCAAAGGCAGCTGAGAGAAGCTTACAGAAGGTACTGACAAGTAACAAAGCTGTTTGGTAGCAATTGCAGCCTGTAAAAGCTGTAACAGCACTTTAAAAATCCTTGTAAATTACAGGAGGCCACAAACATTTAGATACAGATGTAAGAAAGGAAGTAAAATGAAGAAAATATTAGCTGTAAAGACTGATTTTTAAAATTGCAATAGAACATGAGAACGTGCAAGGAGTCTACTGGATTTTAAAAGCTCTGAAAAGTTAAGGTCGTGACTTCCTATTTGCATCCATTGCAAATTTCAGGTCTTCACGCTAGAGTTTCAGCCTTCAATGAGAAGGCCATAAGGCAAAAGATAAGCAGCTAGCTGTGCACCCAATAAAAAAAACAATCAGTGAGGAGGAAGGGAAGCCTAACTCTAATGTGACACTAAATACACGTGACTTTGAATATTGATAGGTTGTGTAAAACAAAAGATGGCTGTTGTTAACTTTCTCAGGAATCAACACAGACCGACTGACATATTTACTGAAGTTAAAACTGCAAGTTCATAGAATTGATTTACAGGCACATGAACTCAGTTTGAGAGCGGGCTTGAGGAAATTAAAGATGAATTCTGCATTTAACTAAAGATAAAAGAAAGCAATATAAAAACTTATACTAATCTATAATCACAGTCTGCTCCAAAAGTAATGCCTTCCATTTCATTACACTGATTCATGACATCAGAGGCACGTGTTAGAGATTTGGCAGTAGAGGCTGAACATTCCCTCCAATAGTCCATTCCATTTTGTTGCTGTGCAACAGACAGCACCAGAAGGTGCCAACTGACAGAACAGCATCTGCAGGTGAACCAGAGGTGTGTCACTGAATTCCTCTGTGTGAAAAAAAATGCATCTACTGACATTCATCAATGCTTGCTGGACACTTATGGACACTAAACAGTGGATGTGAGAACACTGAGAAAGTGGGTGGTGTGTTTCAGCAGTACTGATGTGACATGGAAGATGAGCCATGTTCTGGCTGTATACATTTGTACAAGCATGGCACACAAGCTCTTGTTCATCGCTGGTGAAGCTGGATGGCTACTGGCAGTGAGTATGGCAAACAATAGTGTTTTGTAGCTGAGGATTTGCTCTATCAAATAGGATTATCTGCATTTCCATGGAAATAAATAGGAAGCGTCACTTTCAGAGTGATCTGCATACCACATTGTTTAACTGCTAGCAGAGCTGAGTATTACAAGGTACATGGAAGCAGATCATAATGCAAAGGTGACCAGGCGTTCTGCCCATAGTGAAGCGATAAGACATTTCTTCATCAGACAGGATGAACTGAAATAAGCCAGTGAGCATAGAGATTACATAAGCCATCTCAGTTTCAGGACCGTCTGATCTTTTTAACAGTTACTACAACTTTTAAAGCAAGGAAGTTTGAAGATAGAAATTTCATAGGTCAAAGGTTTTGGCAGTTAAAAAACTGTATCTGTTAACCAGTATTAAGCAAGCATCCTTTTTCTTTTTAAGCAATCTCAGTACACTACCACAAAATTAATCCTCATAATAGCAAACACCAAAAGAGATCTCTACAGACTCTTCTGCATACGCAAACAGTTCAGTTTCTAATTGAAGTAGCCTTAAGACCTGTATCAAGTAAAAGCAAAAGAGCTTGTTTTCATGCTTGCATCTCTGAACACAGTAGATACAACACAACAGCATACTATCAACTCATGAAATGAACAAGACAGAAGAAATGCTGTCCTCAGTAATGTCAAATCACATAATTAACAACATTTTAGCTTTCTTACATACAAGAATACAAGGACAATATGCACACAAAGGTATTTGTTCTATTGCATTCATTTAAAATAACTTACATTGGCAACATCAGGTAAGGAAGCTCTAACAGCTACTAGAAAGGTAAAACCTGCCACACTTAAAGACATATGACAAAAGGTACAAGAGATCAGGCAGTGTTTTATCACTTACCTCATGATGCAGCTCAGCTATCTGATCTTTCAGTTCTCTGATATACTGGTTAGAATCAGATTTATTAAGCTGCCCTTGAATCTTTCCTTCTTCTTTCTGTTTTGGTTAAAAAAAGAATCTTATTCAAATTGTTCACAAATATACAATGTTAAAATGCTATTTTAGTTCTCTGCATATTTTTTATCACGCACATATTCACACACTTATCAGTGTTTTTTCCTTGGATTAAGTTTTCACAGGTATCCAGGGGTACCAGGAGCTCAGAATAAGTTGATTCACTAGGGAACACTACGTATGACAAGTTTAGTTAAAAATATAGTGATATTATTGTGTGGGAAGACTCTAAAGCAGAAGGGAAGGGAGGAATGTCCCCTAATACCACTGCTGTAAGAGATACAACAATAAATTGTACAACGATAAAGAGATGAAGAGGACAACTGTCAAGTAAATGTAGTCGTTAACTGCAGATGACTTTGTCTTGAAACATTAAGGCCTCCAACACTAACTTTCAGCTTCTCTCTACTACAGCCATACCAAATCCTTAGTAGATATTAAAAAAATAAAAAATGAAAAAAAGCAATTTCTAAAGCAGCCACCAACTCTGGCAAATATTTTATATACAACTTTGTACAAACAATGTGAATTGCAAATCACATACAACCAGTACACTACAGAAATCCAACTGTACATGGAGCATATGGCTTTCTAGCTGTAGCTTATTTTGCTTCATTCCTATTTCCACTTGAAGAATGCAAGCAATGAATTTCAACAGGCACGCTCTAAGCAATTTGCAAACAGAATTTCAGTGCCTTGTAGAATGAGAGGTATCAAGTATTCTTAAAAATAGAAAGTAAAAAACTTTAACAGAGAACTTTCCCTGAAACATCAGCACCAAGACACAACACGTGCCTGGAAGTTCGCAGCAACACACTGCCCTCAAAGCTATTTCACTACACAAAGAAACCGGAGCACCATCAGTGTTTTCAATCTCAAAGATATTTTTCGTTTGGAGCTGTCTTTAACTGCATCAGATTACACATTACAAAGTTACATTGTGATATTTACTATTAATTCACATAAACAACAGAATAGAAGCACATAATACCACACTGAATTCAGTTCCAAGCCAGTCTATGGCTCCAATTCACACACACAAACTGAGAAGCATCATTATTTTTCCAGTGCTAAAGAGGTTAAGAGAATAACATGTGTGTGTGTGTGTGTGTGTGTGTGTGTATAGAACCAAACTCATCTCCATTTACAAGGATAACTGTTACTATTTAGAAACAGAAGGAACATAAGTTACAGACCAAAAATAATATAATTTACATTCATCTACAGAAAAAGCTACATCGATGCTAGTAATTTAGACAAGAACGATTTCATCTCTTGTGACAGCGGGAGCACATGGAAGGAATGTTCATCTAAGTCCTTGATTTGAAATGGACTTTTCCATGTTAGTGTCTTATTCCTTTGATTCCAAATTACTACGTAACCACAAAGCAAGATGTCAGAAAGCAAACATAAAGCCGGTTCTTACACTAAATATAAGACAGGTGCCACCTTTTTAGACTGTAGTAACATTTGAGTTTACATTGGAATTGGCGCACAAGAGGACATGAAGCAGGCATTTCCAAGTTGTTGTGATAAGATAACAGCAAAGTCAATAAAATTTACTCGCTTAAATTCAACACAGCAGAAACAGCTGAAAGCTGCTATCATATACACAGTATACATTCCTAGGAATTATAATCTTAAATGATTTTTATTCTAAGTAACACTGTAAAGTTATCACATATCAGAATAATTTAATACTGTTTGCTCACAGAACAACAGCCTACCAGTCAGCTTAAACTGAATGTCAACAGAAACCCGACTTGCGAGGTCCTCATCATTAATGACGGCCAAAGAAAGTTTCAGTTTTCCTTTCAGAACTTACAGATTTTGTAGAGGTGTCAGTTCATCAAAATGCATTTAGCACAGGAACCTTACAAAGTGATTTCCTACAAACACATTTTTCAAAGAAAACTGCTGCTGCAGCTTCCTCTTTGAACAGTCAAAACACTAGAGGTCAGAAGATGATCCTTTTATACAGCTGCAAAAAATTTAAAACACAAGCATTTCTAACTACCTGTTTAGGTCCATGTCCTATAAGATACAAAACCTACTCACATTGGGTAAACTGGAAGTGTAGCACACAAATTTTAGGCAATGCATCAGAATATTCTTCATCTCTCTGTGCAGCAAAGATGTATCTTTTACCTACTTTATTTTTCCTTCTGAGTTGTTTATGTCATTACTTCTTTAAAAGGCACTCATGCAGGTGCACAAGCAAACCACTGGAAAACATGCAGTTATCATACATCCTAGCATTAAAATATTTTTCAGTTCTTTCAAAACTATTATTTGAAATATAAATCAGATAAGCAGACATCTGAAATCATACACCTGTCAGATAAAAGCAATTACAAAGCATTTGTGTTCATCTGTCAGTATCTGAGCCTCATTACCCATCGTTCTTTAGAACTGCAAGAGCTGGATGTTTCTCTTCAATACATCCCTGTATTATAAAAAATACTATGCAAAACTGTTTTGCTTTCCAGTCATTTTATATTTACATTAAGATCATATTACTTGCTAGCAATTTTCAGCTTCTGATAAGCATTTATTTTAAGGCAAGTTTTAACTTGAGCAGCTTAAATTTTGGTTGTGACATTCTTTAACACTAGTTTTTCATTGTGACAATCAACATCTGATGGCAGGAAGCTTACCTTACGTGCAGTTCATTTTACAATCGCAGAAAGCAATAGGAATGTCTTTCCCTACCATTTTTTTCTGGTATATCACAAAGACAAAATACTTTCTCCTAAAAATTCTGTAGTTCTAGATCTCATTCTCAACCTGTGCAAGGTTATATTTTCATGTTGTGCTTCAGAGGTTTTGTATTTCTGAAGAAAAGTTTCAGATCAACTGAACTGTTTCAAAAATGAACACTGAAATTTAAGAGGTACCTTAACATGTGTTTAAGGTATGGATATCACACCTTTTAAAAGGAAATCAGCAATTAATAATGTCTTTCTTCACAAGAGTTTAAAGATCTAATATTGTATGCATAGGATGTGGTTATTGTTTCTTTGTTGATTTTTTATTTTTTTTTGTGATAGAGTACTATTGCAGAAAATCTGTGGTATTTGGAGAGGTCACAGTACAAAGAATGCCTGGCCTCCTGGCAATTATTAGACATTCTAAGTTAGAAATGAACATACTTAAAGAAACTGGATAGCATCAAGAAGGAAAAAGGAGTAAGTAATTGGAACAGCAAAAGAATGAAACTTAGGCCACTTCAGAATCAGTGACTTTTTGTTTACAAACCCCTTTTCACAAGTAGTCTTGCTCTACATGAATTTCCACAGTACGCTGCTTCTGCATATTGGCAACACTCCAGTGCCCATCTTCCCTTCCCAGGAATGTTTTTAGAAACGTAATGCACTATGTCATTCAAAAGCCATTATTTCAATTCTGCCCACTCCCCCAGCCTTACTGTCTCTTCCAAGTGACCAGCTCCTCCAGCACAGACACAAATCTCTGTGCTTCGGGGAAAAAAAAAAAACAACCTGGTAGGCGGGTAGCAGCTCTGCTCAAGAAAAAGGTACTTGTAACAGATTAAGCAGTCATTATGCAGTCCAACCTCTGACTACGGGGGGTGCATATAAAGAGGGGGGTAGCAGTAGCACAGGCAGTGGAAGGGCAGGAAAGGAGCCCTGAGGACCAAAAAAGCAACTGCTAAAATCTTTGCATCCCTTCAGTTGTAGAAGCTCTCACCTCCCTCACTCTGCTCTGAAGTACTAGAGTTACTGTATCTGCCTGCACACGAAGACCTACTACAAGAGCATCTGAGAATAAACCTTCTCCTCCTGCTTCCTCAGACTGAGGAAGAATTCTACCCACAAAAAAGTATCAGTTGAGATACACGGCTGTAGTATCAGACTGAAGACCCCTTTGGCTGACTTTTTAAAGAGAAAAGCATTTTTGTACCCAAGAAGCAGTAGTTAGTCTTCAGTAGCATTTACACCAGATATATACAACTGTTGAGTATATGGAGCTTCCAAACTGCGGGCACAGGACTGAGATACACAGCTGGCAATGCAATAGCACAGATACAGACTGTTTCAGAAAATGCTTAATTAAATACTCAAAGCTGTTACTATATAGTGCCCCAGATAAAAATCAAGTATAGTTAGTTATGATAAAATGAAGTTCAAATTAGAAATTCACCAAAAACATCTGAAGCACTTGGGAGATCTTATGTCTGCTTTTGATCCTAAACTGAGGAATGTTTAAGTTAAAAAAGGTCAAAATAATAAAATTCCAGCTGCATTACAACAGTAGCACAGTTTTACAATATACTCTGATGATCACAGAGTAGGAAATTAAATGTCAGAAATTACACCACTTAAATAAGAGAATATCTAGGGATTTTTTCACTTTAATAACTATGAAAAAAACACAAAACCCAAATCAATAGTTTTACTGGCAGTCAAAATGAAGAAACACGAGACACTTGTTCCTCAGATAAGAATCTATCAGCTTTACTAAAAATGTTTAAGGGGTAGGATATTTCCTAAATAACCTTGATTTTTTTTCTCTCCTGACTTCAAATATTTACTTAGTAACAACCAACCTCAGCTTCTTTTCAGGGTAGGTTTTAAATTCTTACCTCTGTGGCAAGACAGAACACTAAGATGTAAATGAAGTTTATTCAGAAGGGTAAATGTGGTAACTAGTGTCCTTTCAGTGACTTTACAGTGACTCATTCTAGACTTTCAAAAAACACATCACTAACATCACATACCACTATTGATAAGAGAAAAAAAAGTTTCCTGTAATTTGAAAAGATGGAAACAATTTCTTCACTCAACAGTCAGTACTTGGAAAACTTTTTAAACAGAGGGCATAGAAAGGCTTCATTCTAGTGAAACAGATAAAAGTTTAACTGTGGGAGAGAGAACTAGCACAATCATGGACTTCCTTTACAGTTGTTCTCAAAGCAGCTTTGACATGGTTAAATATGGGTAAATGTGACAATTCTCCGAATCTGCCAGGAAACACACCAAGAAGGAAGTGATGCTACCCCCTGACCAGATCAACCTAACCAACAGAAGAGTTTTCCTACTGAGATTACTCACATGTAAAACTAGTTTTCTATTATAGAAATGTGCTCTGCATCTCCACATCCCAAGCTAGCCATGGACTATTTTAGAAGGATAGCAACAAGTCACTCATCTGAAGGGAAACAGAGAGAAACAGATCAAAATGCAGAACAGAGTCCACAGCTTTCCCGGCTCTGCTTCCCAGTGTCATGCTTCACTGGCACCATGCTCCTTGCTTCAGCCAGCTGACTGACATTAACTGATAATGTGATTTATCAGTTGCCTGAATTTCTCCAAAACCATTTTTTTTCCTCCCCCTCTCATTTTTCAGCCCGTCCTGTCTTCAACTGTTACAAGAAAAGGTTAAAAAAAAAAATGCCCACAACAACAAAAATCCCACCAGTGTTGAGTGACCAAGAGGACCAACTACATATGGCTAGAAGGATCATGTGCACTTACAGTCCAGAAGATTAGTGAGGCTTAGTAGAGGTTTTCTTGAGAGCTTTAAGATAGAGACAAACCAGAAGTATTTTAAAGGCTGATATGAAGGAGTTAAAAGCATTTGCATGTTGCAGTTTGAAACTCTCAAGCCAGATCAAGTGATAAGATCAATCCCCTGGGGAGCAAACCCAGGGATTTACTGTTGGACTACAGGCATAAAGCGAGAATATCCATTCCTTGGTCTCAGCTGCCTACATCTTACCAAAGGATGAGACAAAAGGGGTTTGCACCTCCACAATGGGGCTAAGCTGTTCTCTTCATGTGATGTTTCACTTTCTCATAGAAGAGAGAGACTTGCACTCCATAGCTGACTAGTTTTGGCCAAACTATCAGCCTAGGCATCTAGAAATCCATCATTTAGTTTGTAATAATTAAGTAAAGCATTCTATTCAAAACTGAGACGCCTGCTAAGTACTTGATGTGACACTTGCTTCCTAAGGATTTTATAACTTTAACTGGTGATGTAAATAAATAAATAAATAAATAGGGCAGAGGAAAAAAACAAAAGCTGACAAAGCACACCTTTGACTATACACAGCTTCAAGGTTTTTCTCCATCACTTCTGTGAATTAGGCATTCCAATTATGCTATAATCAACAAGTGTCCCTCAGACTTTTAAGTAAGAATGTTCATGGATTATTTCTGCACTTCAACACACAGAAGCTGAACAGGTCAGCATCAAGAACTCAATGCCTAAGATAAAATGTCATTCAAAATACGTAGAAATAACAATATCATAGCAAACTGAGATCTTGCTACAAAGTTACAACTACTATTAAATGATAGAACTACCTCCTTCTCCTTGTCATTATTACTTACCAGAACTAAGAGTGACCTCAAACTGTGATTTAAATCTAGCATTTGTGTATGTCAGAACAGTTCATGTGTGGGAGTAGTGATACTCTGCAAAAGTTAATGCCAGTGTCTCACACCTACACAAACATTTAAAAAGAAAAATATGATTTAGGTCAAGCATTGCTATGGACCATGTGGACCTTGCACTGAATCCCTGGGCCTTCCCCTGCTTCCTAGAAGATCGCTGTTTCCCACACACACAAAAAAAAAATGAAGATTATGAGGTAAGCTTCATCAGCTTAGAAATAATAATCACAAGCAGACCTACTTATGATGCTGCTTATTCAGCATAATTACTTTGAGACATCTATGCTCCACGATTAGTTACAGGCACTATTACTAAATGCTATATTTCAAGTCATTGAGGCAAGCCTCAATTAACCCCCGCCCCAGTGCTGACATCAGGTCACAGCATACCAGTGGTAAGCTTTCTCCAAAGAGGAAAAAGTTATCTAGTATCTCATCCCCATACTAAGACTTGCTGGTTCCTTAAAAACCAACCAGGTTTTCTTGGAGCTGTAGGATCAGTAGTGAGTTTTAGCTTGCTTGCTTTCAAAGCAAGCTTACAACCCCATTAGTACTGTTTTGTTGTTGTTGCAGATGTTTCAGACGCCTTTGAGCCTGAGTACCTAAAAGGAAGTTTTGATCTTAAGTTTCACATTTGCTGTCAAAGACTGATCAAATAGCTGTCTGTGTAAGGTTCTATAAGCAAAAATAAAGAATCTTTCACAGGGCAATAAAACATTTCAAGACAAGTCTTCACTGTGAAAGAAAAGAAGACATAAGAGGAACTTATTTCTATTAAATCACTAATGTTTCAAATTTATGTATTAACACTCAAAACATGTATTGCACAATCACACAAGCTATATTTCAGACTAATGTAAGCTTGAGATCAGTAGTTCACCAAACTCTAACACGGAAACTCTGAAGTACATACCACAGCCACAGAGTGACTTCATGCTCTGACTACACACAAAGAAAGTACGGTCATTCTCATTTTTACAGAAATGAAGGGATCTTAAGAGGCTACAGATGAAGAACAGGCGATCATCTAAGATGACAATAAAGACTGGAACTTGAAATGCACTTCAGTAGGAGACAAAAGAAAGCAACCTAGAAATTGATAAAAATGGAAAAACATAACCAAAGATTGCATCGTGAAAAAAAATGACCACAGGAAGGAAAAGATAAAACAAGTGAACATGATATAAGAGCAATATCATGACAAAACAGGGACAGTGAAGTCTCTGCATGTCTAAGGCAGACTTTCACAACAGATTACCCTTCTAGCACTTACTTTCTTTAAATGCCCCTAATAGTGTAACACCTGCATACAGTTCTGACACCCATTTCTTAGGCAGAAATACAGCTGTCTCCTCTTCCCTTTCTATAAGATTATTATGCACTGATGATTTGATCAGTCAAACCATAAAAAATAGACCTGTTTACATTAAAAAAAAAAGCAATTCTAATTAAGCAACAATAAAAAAAAAAAAACAAAAAAAAAAAAACAGATTGCTGGATTCTCTATTTCAGAACACCAGAACTATACTGCTTTTTGGAAGATCCGTGTTAGCCAAACAAAGTTCTCAGGATGGCATTTAAAGTCAGTGTTAAAGTAGAACAAATAAGCTACTGGTTCCTCACCTGCAAAACCACAGTTTGAAATCAACAAAAACAATTATTTGACAGATAGATTGCTAGTATAGAAGGAAAAGTCTGACCTGAACTCAGCTATTCTCTGACTATCTTTCTAGAACATAACTGAGTCATATGCAATACTAACTTATCTAAGTAGTTCTAATGTACTCATCACAGCATTATCTAAGCATTATGTGATCAAATGATTGCTTTATCTTTTAATAGACTCTGTGCCTGCTGCACTACAGGAAGAAACACTCAAAGTGAAAATCCTTTATGCAAGCTCCGTCACATTTATTTGTACAGTCATCTACATAAAGCAAGCTATCTTATAGAAACAATATGAGAACACTACTTGACATATTCTTCATGCTGTTAGCAAAATGGTAACCAACAGTTAAGAAGTAATAAAAAACTGTTTTATGAAGCAGCAAGTTCATAAGGGAAGAAGTAGAACAGCATAAGGAACAGCACAAGGGCTACAGAATCCATCTTCAGGTCCTACAGTGATACGTAGCACTAAATAAAATTACTGGTTTAAGAAAATAATGGATGTAAGTTTCACAACAAAACTGCCAACCCTGATCACAGCAGAAAATTAAGTGCAGACAAGAACGTTTGCTGAAATCAGAATGCGTTTGTTGTTTTTTTTTTTAACATCACCCTGATGCAGTGTTGAAAATTACCAATTACAAAACAAATACAGAAGAAGTCACATGGTGCTTGTACAGAAACTATTATTAAAAGTTCATCAGTACACCCAGAAGGTAAATGTAAGGCCTTTAATTACAAAGGAGGCACGCTCAGCAAGATAGCATTATCCCACTTTGTAAAGTAATGTCCTGTATTGACAACAGGTTATAAAAAAGAAAAAGCGAAGGAAGAAAAATACAGAAAGTAAGGAGTACGAAGTTACACATTTAGTATCATCAGCTGTTACCTGGATTTCTAATTCAGCAATATGCTGCTGGAGTTCAGCCACAGCTGCTATCCGGTCTGCCTCACGGAGCCGCACTGCCATCACTTCTTCTTTACTCTGGAAGGAAGAAAGAATTAAAGCTAACCCATAATACCAGTTTCAATCAATGACTACAAATTGCGTTTACTCAGAACTACATAAAGGGAACTTACATTGCTGAAGAATACTATGCCTAATTATAAAGTACATTCTAAAGAACCCAGAATTATTTTTTATATCCCATAGAATTGCATAAGCATTTCATACTAATTCCAAACTACGATCACCTAACATCCATGACACTTTGAAAAATATTGTCCACGAAGCTCTGGGTCCAAGAAACAGATGTATTTTGTTTGAGAACAACTAAAAAGTAAATTAGGAAAAAAAAAATGAATAAGCTAATAACAGAAGACCAGGTCATTCTTCAGCTTCTGCTTTTGTTAACAGACAGCAAAGATACACTGAAGTTATTTAATTTATTTCATCTTTCTCTAAAAACATAAGAACAGATATTTTCAACCTCATTTATGTTCAGCTATCTTAGTGACAGTGTACAAGAAACACTTCCAATACCTTTAGGATAAAACTCTAATACCTGGAACTAATGAACAGATTCCTGCTGTGAGATTAACAGTGATTAGCAATTTGAGTTTTGACAAGAGAAGGAAGTTCCCTCTTTTCTGTTTTACGAAGCAAGCCCTAAGGACTCGAGAACACAAAACTACCAGTGTTATATTGTCATCAGCTTGGTACAGCCATAAAGAAAACACAGATAGATAAATAGGTAAGTCAAAAATTCTTGCAGCTACAGTGCATTTCTAGAAAAGAGAGCGGTGAGTCCCAGGTACAGCCTTCATGGCAGAACTCCGCAGCTATAGTTACTGGAGGTTACTTACAGTATTGCAGTTATTTTCATGTGTGCTTCATTTAACGTGTGATTCAAATTGACAGTACTTAACTATTCCTGATTCTTTAAACAATTTGATTGAAACTGAATTTAGCATGTCAAAACTTATCCACAGCAGCTACTTGGAGATGCTGTATGTTTAAAAAAAAAACAAAAAAAAACTTGTGTAATGAAAGTGCACTATCTAATTAACAGAATTTGTAGTCAGCTAATTCCATTTTAGAGGAATCCGTCAAAGTCAAAGCTTAGCCATTATTGCTAAATTCTACTGCATCACTGCCTGCATGAAGCCAAGCCCACAAGTCTACAGGACCACATGTAGTCAACTGTGAGCTAGGTGACTGTCTTTGGCATAGTTTGACTTCAATATCTGAGAAGAGTCAATAGTGTTGCTGTAGATGGCACTGACACTTTATCACTGAAACAAGGCATGTGCTCAGTACCACAGGAGTTGATAGGAAAGACAACTGGGGTGAGGACACAGCCCTTATGCTGTAAGTTCTTTAACACTGATTAGAGAGATTATTGCCATGTTTCAAGAAACAGTTTGAAATGAAGTTCTTGCTGCAGAAGTGGCAATCAGATAAAAAGGCATCATGCAGTACACACCAGTGACAGAAAACAGTAACTGCACAGGTAATACGAGATGCAGCTTGCTATGCAATTTCTACTGAGTAAGCTTAACATTTGTCTGCCTTGCTCCATGTTATTATATGAAAGACCACTGAAACTTTAATTTTGATTATGAAGCTGTTGCATCAGTGACTTCTTAAGTATTTTGACTATTTTAAGCATTGACTGGACAAAACTTTTTTCAAATCAACCTGCTCTATATCTTCTATATTTCAAGCCAAATCAAGACAGTAGCAACAATACTTAGTAAAGTGAAAGGTACTAAAGCTAATTCTGGCAGGATGGTAGGTAAGACAAGTGTTATTGCAGTATATCAACCCTTCACACTTGCATCTCCTAACACAGCCATCAGTGGATAATACATAGGCATTTTGTAAACCCAGTTAGTACAAAAAAGGAAGATTTGTTACAAGGTTTTGGATTGACAGGCATAACAACGCTTCCTTCTACTTCAGTTTCTGCCTCACATCTCTTAAACATTAAAATTTCCTTTTGTTCACAATGTGAAATAACTTTGAACAATCCCAAGCAGGAACTTGCTTCTTTGCCAGGGGGACCTATAACAGCCTCTTCCAGAACAAAAGATTTGTCATGACTCTTAGATTAAACTAACAAAAAAATCATCCTTCAAGCAGATCGAACATGGAGAGTGTAGGGCAGGAAACATACCAACTGTCAAAAGGACAGGATCTTTTCAATACCCTCTCATTTTTCACTTAATACTATATAATCATATAGTTTGTTTGAAATTGAAAAGTTCTTCATAAACATAAAATAGCAATACAAAGTTCAATAGTAAGGAGTGAGACAACAGTTAAAACTCGTGTATTGCTCAACACTGCTTAATCTTTGGATGACAACATTCTTACTAAATCTTAATGCGCTGTATGCCAATACAGGTACCTCAGTTACAGAGAACTGCTGTCTTCAAAGAATCTCTTAAAAACCTGCCCCTTAAACTCAGCTGGCAATCCTTTTAATATCACATCTTTTTCTAACCCACATTACAGCCTCACTACGATCACTTGTACAGGAAGTGGTAATGGTCATTAGCCAGGTTAAAGATGTACTACTACTTTTATAGTCAAAAAAATCTTCGAAATACTGCCTACACCCACACAGTGCCAAGTATTAACACGGATTTCTGGTATGAAAAAGCAATCCAAAGTTACAGAATACACTAAGACACGTTACCAAGATGTGAGTATAAAATAAAACAGATCAGTAACTTCAGCATTAAAAAAGAGCACTTGGAAATGGTGACTATGCTAAACAAAACAGCTGATGGAAGTGATTACAGGGAGCAACCGATTAGGAGGAGTGATTTCTTTTCTCAGACTTTTTGGTCAAGAGTCAGTAGAATTTAGATCTTCACAGAACCTTAGATTCAGGTTCCATTTAAGACATAAAAACCTAACCAAAAAACTGGAATACTTCAGAGAATAACTAGAGTATGTGCAAGTTATTCACTGTTCTTAAATTTGTTAAAAGCAGAACTGAACAACAACCAGCTTAATTTTCCTTTTGGAAAGAAGTGAAAACCAGCAAAAAGTTGCCAATTACAAATCACACAATGTAGCTTAGGTTAATGAATACACAATTGAATTGATTATATTTATGCATTACCTTGAGGAAAAACAATTACATGAAGAAATTAAGAGACTGTAAAAACAAAATATATTACAGCAAAATTACACCAAGTGCCAGTTCACCTCCAGATTAAGCAACAGTGGTAAGCCATTCAAGCTACACTCTTGATTCATATTATCATCAGAACCTTTTGATGAGACGACAGCCAGACCTTAAGTTAGATACTGTTAAAATAAAATACACGTACATTGGAAAAAATGTGAAATAAACTCTCAGCTGGTAACTGCATTCTACATGAGCAAAAAAGAAAAAATGCCTGCCTACATCAAGGGCAGAACTAAGATATGATCAACTTAAATTATGTAACAGCATCTGCTCTCAAGTTGCCAAATCTGCAGCCAGAGTACAATAAGGGCAATTCATCTCGTTACAGGATGAATGTTAACATACTAACAACTTAGCTATTTAGAAATGACTGGCTGCTCAGCTCTAGCCAATTTTATAAAAAAAATCTGCAGAGTATTGGAAACAGTGTGAAGTTCAAAGTTGCTTTAGTGTCTCCAGTACATTAGGTCTTAATTACAGTGATTTCCTAACTAATATTGCACTTTTTTGAGATACGTATCAGTACTCATTTCAGGAAATGTTTCATCCAAGTTAAAAGAAAACCTTGTAGGACTAATCCTTTATAATTTTTACATACTGCATGCATATGACTGAAAGAGAAATTATTAGGGATTGGTTATGGAGTTACTTATGAAATTAAATCTGAGATGAAAACATCAGGTAGAGTTCTGGTGCACTGACAGTAACAAACACTTTCTTGCCCAGTATTTTTACGCTGTTCTCTTAATATCTTTACTATTTAGACAGTGAATACTCTATCACTCTTCTCTGCACACCTTCCCATTCAAATGCAATTCTTACCACCATTTTTGAACCCAAGCTAATTCTGCAGTAATATTGTTGAAGTTGCCTTCTGTCGCTACACAATCTAACACAATCAGAGTACAATGTAATCAGAATCCGTTGAGTAGAAGTGACTTTTAACTCATTACACACAGACAGTAGTAGAGAATAGAGCAGAACCACACTATGAAGTCAGAGTTTATCTTCGTGAGACCACAAAGAAGCAGCTCTGTCAAAACCTCAAATGATTTTGAGATGGTAAATTTAAGATGACACTGTCAAATTCGAAAAATAAAGTAGTGGAAAATAATACAAATTACACATACAAAAGCATGCACGTAGTGTATTCATGTTGTTTACCTTACATTCAATCTCCGCTTGTCTACGCTTTGCTTCATTCAGCTGAGCAAGAAGTCCTTTGTTCTGTGCAGTAAGATACTGTACCTTTTCTTGCAGGCTGGTGACCTCCAGCTCTGCCCTTCGCAAGTGGTTATTATTGATCTGATTCTGACATTTATGATAAGGAAAAAAGAAAGCACATCAATGAGAGATTTTTTGTATTAGTTTACCTCCCTAAGGTCTGATGAGACAGACTTGACAATCATTTGCTGTAAGGAAAATTTGATGGAAAAACATTCAGAATTTTTAAAATGTAATCACAGAAGTTTGTATTACAGTTGCTTTTATAACCATGATATTTCAAGAGTTCTTAAGTAAAGAATTTATTTTAAGAACAAGAACAAAGTCGCTGTATATGTTTCTACTTATCTTGCACTTTGACTTTCCTAAGACTTTGTGAAGTTGCATCCCAATTACAATTACAGGCTGGTGCAACCAAGAAACATCAAGTATGTCAGAAATAATACACGCACACTTCTCTGACCAGTGAAATCCTGGAATTAATACAGTACAGTTCAGATCAGTGCTTTAATACAAGACAAACTGTTTTTTATATGAAGATGTGAATAGATTAACACACAATCTGAGAACCACTGCATTTGTTTCAAATGATAACTAAGCAGCATAAGCACACAGACTTGATGCTTAACACTGAAAAGAGAACAACCTAGAGGTCTTGTGATTATTGGAGTGCAGGATACCAATGCCCCCTACTGACTAAAACAAATAGAAAGGAAAAACAACAAAACATACAATAACAGCATTAATATTTAAATACAAGTTTTAGAAGCTAAGGCAAGAAAACATTTTTATCCAGTTACTACGGAAGAAAGTGGTGCCTTTGTCAGTAGTAAGCCACCACATATCATGCAGTCATCCTGTCTCTCCTCAGCACCACATCCTTACACCCATGGGAAGATTCCCCAGCAACCTGTTACAAACACTTACCAATCAACACTACATTCACTATCAATTCGGTTGAGAGCTCACAAATGTAATAGGAATGTAACAACTGCAGTGCACTTTCAGATTTGACTAGTTAACTTGCACTACGGTTACATAATGAGGACCTTATCTGCTAAGTTACTTTTTGCCTATTCTGCACATCTCAGCAATGCTGAAATACACTTTTTCTTCTTAGCAGGTGAAAGGTAAAGCTTCTGCTTTACCAAGATTCCTGTTTAGTAACCATATTCATGCTTTCAGTAGATGACATAGTACCAGCAATTTCACCAGAAAAAAAAGCACTATCACCTTAAGACCTGAAATCACTAGAGGTGAATTATCAATTAGGTACAGGTTTGTGACAGTGGAAATACCTTAAGCGTACTTTTATTATCATATCAGTAACAACTGAACAGACAAAGATTCAGACACATTCAGGCTGACTGTATGCACTTGATTCCCCCTCCTAACCTAAGAGCTGGGAAGAACAGTTAAAAAAAAAAAACAAAACAAGACCATAATATTTTAGAGCTAAACTCACATTCATAAATGGTGCAGACCATTAAATAGTATTGTCCATCTGATGCTAGCCTGTCAGCATTCAGGTCAATTCATATGTTAAATATCATACCTGTGTTTCCATCTCCATCATTCTTTGTTTGGTTTCTTTCAATTCAGCCTGAGTTTCTGCTTCTCTCAGTCGGACTGTCATCAGCTCATCCTGTAGTTCATTCACTGTATTTTTTCTTGGAGGATCTTTCCACCTCCCAGTGGTGCGAGCTAGGTGACGCTAAATAAAACACAACATTGCTGATATATCTCATCTTTCCTGGTGTTCCCTAGTTTCATTTAAGTAATTTCCATCACAGAACTCCTTGATGCCTTTAACTGAATGACACAAAGTTGATAAGAATGCTACTGTTAGGTCTAACATCCAGAAACCCATGCAAGTTTACTGGTTTTAAGAAGAGAATTAAAAAGCCAAGGACAGCAATTCCCAACTAAATTAAGTCAGAGGATTTCAAGTATATCCTGAAAAATATTTACTGAAGTAGGAGTATTGATAGGGGATTTCCTTTCTACCAGGATGGCTGGCTGTTAGTACAGACCTCTCTGTCATCTGCAACAATTAGAAATCAACTTCCAAAATACTTTTGAAGTGAAGTTTATTGTGGCAGTTTCACAATCCATAATCGCTAGTTCCTACTTGACACATCTCAAGATTTTATTACCTTGTCATCACACTAAAAAGAAGAAAAGAGGAATAGTATCTTGGTACCCATACCTGCCAGTGTTCCTCCAAGTCTTTGACTTGCTGCCTTAGTTCTTTGAGACCCATCAGAGCTTCTGCTTCTCTTAGTTTTACTGCAATCAGTTCTTCTTGAAGTCTAGCAACATTTTCCTCATCAGGGAGAGAGCTGTTCCTCTGGAACAAGGAACATCCTCTTAAACATGTATTTGAATGAAATGACGCTTAGCAAGACCCACTCCAAATTATAATATAGAAAACTTCTACTGCTAACCAAAATGTCTTAATGATGCATCCCTTATAAAATGAAGTTCTTAAATCTGAGTGAAAGTGTATTAAAACTGTCAATGTGCTGGATAGCATCCCTCATAAAGTATTATTTACACTATTTTTGGCACATGAAAAATATGGAAATAAAAGATTATGAAGTAATTGACAAAAATAAAGCAAATGAACTGAAATTACATCTTTAGAGTTACAGCTCTTACTCAGATTTACAGGAAAAAATAACTGGAAATCTAGGTTTTGGGAAGTAGGTAATCTGCCTTTAAAGAAGGAAGGAATGTTGACGAAGGAACTATCCATTAACATTAACCAATAATAATCAGTTAAGAAAGCTCTTAAGTGAAAGTTCACAGATGCTCACAAAGACACGTGAAGAAAGTAGAAAGGCTGGAAAAAGCTACACAGAAAACAGCAATACACACTACAGAAGTTACCTGAGAAAAGTGATGAAAGAATGAATGTCTGGAGGAAAAAAAAAAAGAAAAAAACCACCAGAAGGGAAGGAGGACAGTTTGCCCAACTACAGTTTCCTTTTGTTCAATCTTTGGACAAACACTCAAAGTTGAATTGTGTTTCATCACTTTCTACTGTACTTCTCAGTAGTAATCTCCAGCAAAATCAAGTATTTTGTAGAGACATAGTGCTGGAAAAGCTTCCAGGTTTTCCTGAGAGTTGAGAGTGAATTACTTCAACATTAACACAGCACAACCACCATTTATTAGCATGTTTCATATCACGAGCTGTGAGCATTAGCAAACCTAGGAGTTGGCAGAATCTGTTTTTTAATATTTACATTTTTGGCAGGATAGCCATTCAAGTCTCAGGTTACCAAGCAGAGTTTTTCCAGATCTCTGCTGTTCGTGACATGCCATGTAAAGAGCTGTACTTATAGAAATTGAGGGGAGTTCACATCAGTCACTTTCTCATGTATCTAAGTTCATTACGGACTGAGGGAAATAATACTTGACATCCAAGTTTGTCTGGTACATCATTTTTTCTCTCAAAACTCCGATGTCTTAGTATTTAAAGTTTTCAGTATATGCTACCTCCATAGCTCAAGAAAAAAAAAAAGTGTTTGCTTTCTAAATATTTAGAGAATCACGGGTATCCAACCTTCTAGCTACCCGAGGTCACAGTGAATAAAGAGAAATTTTTTATGCTGCCCAAGACAATATGTAACAGTTTAAATATACAAGTAAGAACACATTTTTAAAATAGATTTTTATTAAAACAAAGAGGGCAACAAAAACACAAAACTAGTAGACTGGACATAGATGCTACATTCTGATCTCTTACCAATGTGCAGTAAAACCTACACTACTACTACTCTGTCTGATTCCCAGTCAAGCTTCTTAGTTAAAGTAAAATCTTAACTAGATTAATCCAGTGAAGTTAACTAGTGAGTTCTGTCCACATTCTTGAATACATGGCTTTTTCAAGTTTCCATGGGGAAATAATTTCCCAAAACAACATATGAACTGAAGAGTGTGCTTTATATAAGGTCAATTGGATATTTTTATTTTCCTTGAAGAAAAACCTGACAGCAAATAGAATAAAGCATTGGAGAGATTGTTTGAGCACAGCTAAAGCTCTGACATCAGAAAGCTCCAAAATGAGATGGCACCTGAAAAGCAGAAGAGTTTGATGCTAAGGACAGTAGATACACTTTCCTGCTCACAGCAGAAGGTGGGAGAGACTGAAGAAGTCAAGACCAGGGAATGGCAATCTTGAACTCCTTTGTCCATATCCATTCCAACCATTCATAATTCCACATCACTTCAAGGATCCCATAAGCTTCTATTTATTGCAGAATATAGTTTTAAAACAGTTAATGTTTACTGTTAAGATTCAACCCGAATTCACATTTTCCAACACAGGAACAAGAGAAAGCAATTGTAGGGCTTTCTCAGTGCAAACAGATCCTGTTTAGTTTGTGTTGCTGTTTCTTTGGTACTTCTGTCCGCTGTGGGGTTTTTTGTCATTGTTTGTTTGTTTTTGCTGTACCAACTTCGAAGCTGAAAAGCACCTTGCAATCATGAAAACATATGCCAAGAGTATAGAGCACAGTTACACAAAGAATTACAGGGACCTGCATTCCATCTCTAGTGCCATTTTATACAGAAGATCCTGGGCTTGGTTTACCTTTTCCATCTCTAGAACTTTATCTTGCATCTCCTTCAGGGCACAATGGGATTCTGCTTCACTCAGCCTGGCTTGGACCAGCTCTTTTTCCAGCTGTAGCACAAAGTCTTCACTGTATCGTGAACTGCATTTATGCTACAAAGTTTGCAGAAAAATATTTAGTGCAAAGCTACTATACACAGTAGCTTTTGAGTGAAAAAATATATTCAAGTACTTCAGATTAGAAATACTACTATAAGATACAGAAGTTCTTAGCTTAAATAGGTCTACTAACATGCCCATCCCCACTGGTAACAGCACAAACCCTAATACTACTCTTCTCAAACAACTGCAACCACACGTGGCCAAATGTGTATGATCAGACTGAGACCCGTCTTAGTACTGATGAGCAATGACTCAATTTCTTCTCATCGTTATCCAAACTGGTGGGAAAAAAAAAAAAAAAAAAAAGGATCTCTGGCTATTTTGAGACATGTTGAAAAAGGCTTAAGAAAAATCAGCTGCTTATAAGGTTAATACAAGGATCTCTCTTGATGCATGCTCACTTAAACTTTGATTCAGAAGAAGCCTTCCATAATCTTGGATTTAAAATAAAGTCATGTTTGCTTCAAAGCATTATTACTTGGCCTTGCCTCTTTACTTCACTCCAACCTTTGACTCCTATTTGTTCACACTACATGTGTGTGTGTATATATACGCGCACACACATTTTTTAGGACAAGCCCCATGCATTGAAGAGGAAAAAATACAGGCCTAAGGAGTATAGCCCCTTCTAGACAGATGGCATACCAATAACATAGGTCCAGGCTACGTCAGATTTGGTACTTCAAACACAGAACGCACTCCAAGCCTATTACTATGCTGCATTAGACACCTAAACACACTGCATCGGTTTTAAAACATCAGAATTTAAAGCTACTCTTTCTGATTTTCAGGGGGAAGAGAAAAATCCGACAACTGGATTAATTTACCATTAACTTACTTGATTGATTAGTCAGAGTTAAAAGTGAGAGCTATTCTTTCATTTGCTTAAGTACAATTTTGTAAAAATGTGTCTTTCAACAGATAAATTCAACTGAAGTCAAGTATTTCTATTCAAAAGACTCACACAACTTTTTAGTCCAGTCAGTTGTTACAAAACTTTTGAAAAGAAGTGACTTTGAAGTAAGCTGAGATTCACAACACACGGTCAGACCTGCCTGACTCATCCTGGCTTCCTACGTCAGCATTTCTACTACTGTTCTAGGAAGAAAAAGTTATAGTACTAAAGACACAGTTGTCCGGTTACTGATTATACACAGCTACCCCAAACATTTAGATCAATAGGAATTAATTGCATACATCTTTGATGCTGTTAACTACACTGTGACTATACCTGGATTCACAAATGAAGTTTTACTCAATGAACAGGGTAACTTCAGAAATATTCCATACATTTTTATAATATTATATCTTGTTTTGTTTTTGCAAGAAACAACTTAGTTCTCCATACCTAAAAAGAGCTGAATTAACAGCAAAGTTTCGGTTCTGTGTGCTGCCATTAGGATATCACATTCCCTGACCTTCAAAGCACAAACTAAACACTAACAGGGCAAAACAGGAATTTACCACATACAATTACACGGTCACAGAAGTAGTTTATCATTTTTATACTTCTGTATGCCAACTACATGTAAAGTATATCTAATCTAACTCACCTGCTTACTGATACATTTTTATTTCATTTTAAAAATACACAGGATGTATAACCACAGGGAGTTACAACAGAGGGGTACAAAGAAAACACCTGAAGGCAAAGGTGGCTTATGCAAAGAGTTTTCAGTGTCACAGACACTATGCATTTAAAAGTGCTCAACCTGCCTAGCTGTGCAGCTGAGTGCACCAGGAACACTGCACAAAGATATTAACTTCTCTTACACAACACTGATGTAATGCACGCTATTTTCAATCTGCATGTTGTCTTCACACAGCAAGTAGCAGAGGTAGCCCTGAACTGAAATGTCAGGGGAGGCTGGATGGACAATGCCGATGTGTTTCCAGAATCACTTCACGTGATACGAGAACGTAATGTAGCACATGAAACAATATGCAGAGGCAGAGAACAGGCAACAGCTTTCTTCTTCCTTGACTGTGCAAGTTTATCAAATGACATACACAACAACTTAGAAGGACTGATGGACTCCCAATTACTTGTCCCAGATTCCCCAAATAAGACAATATGAAATAAAAATCTATGCTGCAAGTTTTCTTTAGGTCAAGAGTCCTCCTATACTTCTCAGGAATTTGAGTGGAAATAGCAGATCTGAAGAACAAAGCACATCCTGATTTGGCAACAAGATATGTGCGTACTGTAAACAGATTTGGACTCACAACTTTTTTTTTTTAAATCTGCCTTTAGACTTAACCTCCTTAGGACATAGTTAAATGCTTCTAACATATCTAGCCACAAAACAAACAAACATCACAAACAGCCACACCACTCCTTGAAGTCTATTATTGGAAGACAGCAATAAGGTAGAATCAAGATCATAATTAAATATATATATATATACATACATATATATATATATATATATTCAAAAGCTCAGAGCTGTGATGTTTAATTATAAAAAAGTGCTTTATACGTTAAATCACTAAACTTGGCACATTTATAATTAAAACAATGTTAAAAAATGCCACTTAGTTTGCTAAATTCATCAGTCTTAACTGCCCTAATACAGCATTTTTATTTTCTGCTTTTGTTAGAAAATTCACAACAAAGTATATTGTAAAATAAAGTGAATAAAATAAAACAAAGCCTTCAGTAAGTGTATGGGAACTGCTGAATCGCAGCCTGAACCACTGATTGATCACCCGAGGTGAGCACTGAGTCAGCCTCAGGAGCACAGGTGAAGGCAATGTACCTGTGTGACTGGAAGGGGTGGAGTCTGGCTCCACCTCTCCCAGACCCCATTTAAGGGCTGACCACCACTGGGGAAGGATCTCTTGGAGATCCCTCCCCTATGGAGTTATCGGCAAGCCTCGACCATCCAAAAGTTGAGCCACTCTTTACTTACCAGTTGTCTGTGTACTACCTATACAAGCCTACTAAAAATATACCATCCTCCACGCTATTTTTCTTGAGTACATTCTTGGGGGTTATTTGCCCTACAGAAGATTGCAGTATCCACGCTAAGCATGTACTTCCTATGTCAGTTACCACTGGAAAGTAACAAATAGCATTGCTCTTAATCCTCCAGTTACCCACATCTAGAAGCCTGTGGCAGATTTCTCTGTTTAAGACTGCACGTGCCACAAGGGTAAATTGGCATCATTTTCTTCAGAGCCATTTAGGCAAGTGAGCAGCTGAAGCACTGAACTCCAACAGTGCTTCAGAATGGTGTTTTAGCTTTACAATTGTTTTTCCTAGGTAGCAATATTAAAAAAGTGTAGACTATCTTTAACATTACACTGTTAGTTACTCCATAGAAAGATGTAAAAACTAGCACCTAAAGTAAAAGGATATGCAAAGTCTCCATCTCAAGCCTTACTATTTTATGCTTCTTTCCCCTCCTTCTTTCCTACTCCAATTTCCAAATAACCTAAAATTTATTCAGAAATATGTAGAATGTACTTGATTACTCTTCATATGCAATTAATTATATGAACATTAGCACAACTTTGAGGTTATCTGAGATAAGAACTATAGCAGAACTTCCATTGCTTATACTGGAAAAAATGGTAACAAATACCTCTAAATTGATTTAAAACTTCATTACAGCCACTCCATTTCAACTGAAAACTCCCTACAATTATTACAGTACAGGAAAAAAATTAACTGTGTGTAATCTGGGCTTTAGTTGTTAGAATACATCTCAATCCTCACCCTTAGAGAAAAGTGTCATAAAGGAGCACTTCTTCAAAGGTACATATATACTCTATAGGGAACCTTCAACATTTACTTTTTTAAGCCATGCTTTTTGGTATCAACTCTCACAGCATATGTATAAATAAGCCCCAGATAATTTTTAAATTCAAGTGCATAACTTTTTAAACTAAGTATAGGTGAGCTCTCTATGGCTTGTATAATATTCTTGCTACCAAATACCACACTGAAACAGAACTCATCATTTAAATAGATTCAGTGTACTCAAGTATGCATGATAGATGCTCTACCTTCAAAAAAGATCAACTATGCAGCCATCTATCAGCATGATCTGCAAACATTTTTTTCTATCCATAAAATAAACTGAAGTAACTGAGAAAAAACAATCAAATCAACTATGAAGAGGAGCCACTGGCATTAGGCAGTGGGAAGAAGAGCTATTAGGGGATTCTGCTTGAAGTGAACACCAGAATTCAAATAGAATTCGTGGCTTCCCACTAGGTGGTGCCCGAGATGCAGCCAGCTGCTTCCCCCCCCACACACACACCTTGTTCCTGTTGCTGACGGTGGAAGTTTCACCACCTTAATTCAGCTGTCTTTACAACCACAGTACATTTTCTTGCACTTCAAAAATGTACCAGCTAGTTAGTAAAAATCCCTCCGCAATCCCATGAATTTGCAGCCTCAGCTCCAAATACACTCAGACTATTTCCTACTGTCACTCTCACACTTAAGTGGGGAAAAAACAAAGCTGCAAGCACACAGGTTAGAAAATATGACTTAAATTAACTGTCCACTCTCGCATTGCTTTCTCTACTTCTGCCAAACCTACTCAATACCTTGTATCCACAGCTCCAATATAGAAACAGTTCCACAGTTCAGTTTTCCATCCCTTTGCTCAGAACCAGCTCCCATGTTCAGACAATCTGCCAGGCTTCCTGATTATGCAACCTAGCAACGTTCCCCCTCATAACTAAAAGCATTACCTTTCAATGCTGTATTATTCATTAATTAACAGATATAGTTAAATAACCTAACTCTGAAAAGTCACAAACTGAGTTTTTACCATGGTCTTTTTCTAACATGTTACTGAGTACAGGAAATAACAGTCAGTAGGATTCCTCAAATAATACACACTCCAAGTATATCAGTCTATGCTTCCAAATTACTAACGTAATCAGACAGTGAAAAAAGAAATACTACTAGCTAATCTATAAACATGTCATCTTATAATCTTAGAAGTGAAATAGAACATCTACAGCTTTGAAAAAATATTAATACAACCTCCTCAGTCATCAATTTTTCATGCTTTTCCCTAAGGAGAACATAGTTAAAATTAAGTAATCAGCATTACACATAATGGTGTCATAACTCAATTACAATGCCCTGCAACAATTCCAGAAGATCTCTCATTTGTACAGCTAAATGCATTACGCAGACTACTGCTGCATTTAAGTTAGTAGTAAATCTGTTCTTCACCTCCCAAGAATAAAAACAAGTACCTTCAGAGTGTTGGTGTAGTGTAAAATAAAATGCTATGCTGCCCAGAAGGCAGTTGGTAAGAAGCTGCAAAATACCTGAGTTCTAAGAAGTCATGTTTCAGACACCTGAACTGTCTAGAGCTCCAAACAAGTACACCTGTTCCACTTGGTAAAGCAACACGGGTATACACAGCAACACTGCAAATGCACAACTTATCCAGCAAGGGAAGATGGCATAAACTGGTATCCTCTTTCAAATAGCGAGAGGCTAACACTGCAAGTGGCTCAGGGAAAGTCACTTCAGCCTCATGGTAACGGTCTGAAGTCTTGCACACTGAACAAATTAAATATGTAGTACACACAAACACAGTACTTGCTAAATACAGCAGCTAATATTTATTTTCCTGTTCCACCTGCACATAGACCCACAAATTTTAATAAACTTTCTACTGTCTCCAAAGCAAAGGATAGTTACTTTGCTGATGTTTTGCAAGAAGCACACTGGGAAAATACGCATGTATCCAGAAAATCATCAATATGGAAGCAACCAACTTAAATGAGAAGCTAGGAAATGGCTTTATCAGCTCTCAAGTTTGAGTATTCAGAGTGACACAGTTTATAATGGCCAGTGCTCTAAGAGATGAAAAGGTTGTGTGCTGGTTTCGGCTTTTGTTTTCTTCTTGATTTCTGTTTTAAATTTCTAAACTTACATTTATCCAGGGTATGAATTCCATCATCTATCAGCAAGAAGAGACCAAAATACCATTTAGTGCAGTTTGTATACTTTAAGAAGGGAAATCACAATACACAAGCATTTGTAAGGACAGCACAGAGACCATGTCATGATGAGAAAAAATAAACGTGAATGAATGGAAAACATGAGATGATGTGCTGCCAGGCTCCTTACCCATTGCTGCTGCTGTTGGAGTTCCCTGATGGTACTCTCAGCTTGCTCCAGTTTAGTATTGGCCTCATCACTCTGCTGTTTGATGGTGGCCAGCTCCCGTTTTATGAGGTAGTTTTCCTCAGCCTCCTGGGCCCTTGTCACTTGTCCCTTAGGACATAATCATGTGGGTTTTTTTTTTCCCCTCAAAAGCAATTGACAAATCCAAGAAAGACCGCCTTTGCAGTACTCAGGTGCTTATTTCAGATCGGTTTTACAAACAGCATGAAATACAATTAGTAGAAAATTTTGGATAATGTAGTACTAAGCAGCTGCTTTAGTACTGTTACTAAGCTTGATATCCTTTCAGCAAGCACAATTGTGTACCTGCATTCAATAGAAGTCAATTCATGCAATATTACTCAGTTGTACATGCAAAGATTTAAGTTTGCAATATTCAATTTAAGTGTTAATAACAATGTTTCAATCCACTTGAAACAGATTGTCACCAGAATTACATTAGTTTAGAAAGTTATTATAACGTGCAACTATTAGGTTTATATTTTTTAATATATTAAACAACTTTCTAATAGGAGATTAGCTGTATATTTATTCCAAATCAACAAGGCAAGGACAGAGCGCGGCATGCAAGTATGCATGCATTAAAGCAGTTTGGTTTTTCTGGAAGTAAAAGGAGTCATACAGTAGAAGACTATACCTGTATCAATCTATCTGCCAAGGAAGCACTTTCCTACAAAGGAAAAATTCAGATAGGAATAAGGAGAAAAAACAAAGGAGCGATAATAGTGACAAAAAAAGACTAGAGCAGAGAAAGAAAATGCCCAAACTCTAACCATTTTTCTATACAGGCAACTTGTTTTTACAAAGTTAAGAACTCTTCATATAAGTTGAGGCAACTGAGGCTGGAAGTTGCAGGAAGCAGCCTTTTACTGCAATAGATGCAACGAGTCAGTCTCAGGTACAAGCAGATACCAAAGCCAGACTTCTATTATGCTCAGAATTCACTTACATGAGATTGATTGTTTTTTATCTAAACGGCTTATTTTCTTAATTAAGAGTTACTGGCACATTGTGTGATATGATCTAATAGAGGAATGTAGACTTGGTCTGTGATCCACCCACACTACGAAAGGAAGGCATAATTTGAGCATATAGGCAACTCCAGTAAGTGCAGAACTAATACTTCCATCAAGATGAACCAGGGAAATTAAATTGTGCAAACTGAAAGACCTAAGTAGAAAATTTCAACTATGACAGCAAATATTTTGTTCTACTGAGCTCTAACAGTAAATCTGACAGTTGATAGATTCTTTTCCCTTACTAAAGTACAATAAGAAATGTATGCATGCTGACAAGCACTACATTTCCTCCGGCCTGCTAAGATGGACCATTTCATTAGAGTCATGTCCACATTACCACCCCTGTAAGCACCCAATTTTCACAGATTCTATGGCATTCTCTTCACAGACAGTTAAACCATCCAGAATCTTACACACACGCACAGAAGACAAAGTTTGGTTGTTAGGAACTACCAGCTAAATATAGTAAGGTAACATCCTGAGGTGTTTATCATTATGGTGCAGTAAGAAAATCACAACTAAATCATCTGCAAGGATGAGGAAAGGAAAAGTTTCCAAGAGAAGAATGAGGGTTTTTTTTTCCTTTTATGATCTGTTATTAGATGCTTTGATGACAAGAATTTCTGATGAGATTAATATGATATTTTTTCATTTTGAAGCATTTCAATTCCAATCAAACTGGGATACTCTGAAAATAAATTCTGAAATTTTAGATACAGAATTTACAGGCACATTACTTGCCTGGAGACACATCATTGAGTTCATAGCAAAAAAAACACTTCAAAACTCTGCTAATGAAGCACAAACCAGACACATTTACTATTTTAAGTCCACATCTTAAATCACTGAAGTGAGTTGCTACAGAATTAAACATCTCAGAGTCTGTTCTCTTCAGTTAACCTTACCAACAACTCAAACTTCTGAAATGACTAGTTCATAAAACTGTATTTTCGGTCACAACTCTGTTTCACAAGATGTCCCCATGATGTGCATTTTTCCCAAACCAGAGTTCAGAAATCACAATTAATTACAATTTGACATAGACTGTTAAATTTACTATGGCTTCTTGGAGAAATATCTAAAATATGACATCATTCAATTATTTCACACAAAATTTAGTCTGTCCTTTTCCTTGCTGTGAAGCAACTCCTTGTGAGCCACGAGCACTTAACTTTATTTGCCCAAAGACAGCTGTTACGTGCAGTTAAAAAGGGTAAGAATGTTCTCATGCTAGAGCAGACGTTCTTCAATCTGCCGCACGAAGCGTGATATCACAACACAGGAAAGACAAAGAAAAATGCCTGCATGCTATCAACATGTAGACAACAGTTCTCATGCATACTTGGAAATTATATCCAGCTACAAAGAAACCTAACAAAACCCTATTCCAGACTATACCTGTGAGAAATTCTTTGCCCTGCCCCCTCTGTATCTGATTTCTACAGAAATTCCAAAGCATGTAAGATGAATTAATAGCTGACAGCCTGTACTAAACGTGAATGCCGCAACAACACCCCTCTACTGCTGCATTCAGTGATAATGAACTTCCACCTTCGCCCCTCTGATCATTGATAAGCCTGTCATTTTGCTTCTATGTAAAAGTACCCAGCAACTTCAGATGCCAGAAGTGAGAATCCTCTCACTAACCTTTCCCACCATGCATTCCTCTGTTCTATGCAATCTTCTCAACTTTGATACTTCTAGTTCAGGAATAAAATGCCACAGAAGTCAGATATATCAAGATGTTCAATTTCAAGTAAGAACTAGACAAACATTTATAAGCCCTGATAAGCTTTGTTACTGCCATGCTTTTGGCCATGCACTCCTAGTGAACATTGTAAATCAGCAGGAAAAAAATAAGTTACGAGACTCATTTCATATAATAAGGTAATTGACATAATGAATATAAAAAGATTAAATTTGGTTACCAGCATACTTACTTTCTCTAATGTTTCAATGCGCTGTTTTAGGAGTCTATTTTCAGTTCGTAACCTCTGAAATGGAAACAGTTCAGAATTTTATTTCTCAAGGTATGAAAGTCTGACAAGGTCAAAGAAATTAGCTGAAGAAAATAAAAAACCAAAACATCTTATCACACCTATGAAAATCAACATGAGTAGTGACACCCTTTTCAAACATCCTTTTTATTTGAGGTACTAACTCAAAAGGTTAATTTAAGCAGCTTAGAGAGGAAAGATAAGAAAATAATTGTGTGATAAGAAAGTAACTGTATTGGTGTTATATGAAAGCAGGTGAACCAGAGGGCTTAGCCAGACTGCTCAATTAGCCTCCTCTTCATGAACAGAACCGGACACAGTCCTCATGGTAAACAGATGTGAAAAAGTCCTCCCTCCTCTGGGACAAGTTAATGACATGTTACAAAGGTTCCCCTTCTCTTCTCAATAAAGAGGATAATGTAATTTCTTTTTACCTGTTAGAAATTGTATCAACTATTATTTACCTCAAAAGTAAGAAATGACTGTACTTTTTTTTTTTTTATTTTTTACTAATGTATTTCATACAGATCTTAATTTGAGAAGCCATCTCAGCAGCCCCTAATAGAAATAAAGAATGCAACCTGTCTTGCTGTCTGTTTACAAGCATAAACTGCGTGCAAAAGCATGGGTAATTTCTATGCTCCCAAGTGCATATCATTGATTTTTTCTGAAGAACTGTTGCCTTTGAAATCGATATTAAAAGACAAATTACCAGAAACGTATGGCAAGAAGGAAGGATACAACTCACTCCCTCTAAAAATCTTAAACATGACAGGAAAATACACCAAAAGCTTATTTACATAACACAAATAAATGTGGTCATGAAGTGTAAGAAGCAGGTCAGTTAGTAAAAGAAACCTAAGCCTGTCAGAGCAGATCTGAACTTGCAGGTTTTTCTACCAAGATCTCCAGACCTCAAAATTACAAATTACAGAAGCTCCATAAGGAAGAGGTGAATGCAGACAGGTCACCTAACCTTAGGCCCAAGGCATGTGAGGGAAAATAAATAAATCTCAAAACCAATCTTGAGGAACTGGAGTGAACTGTGATAAAATCTCCCTTAAAAGTGTTTTCCAAATCTTCCATGTGGGACATCCACATCTTAAACCAGAGTGTTGTGAACCTCTGATAAATGAGGCTGACTGTAAATCAAAGTTTAGACAGCAGCAACTAACAGGAACTCTGTATAGCAGATCTCCACTGATGAGTTCTCTTCAAATCTGTTCACCAGAATTCTCACTGTCAAGTGCCCTTTATGAGCAAACAGTCCAATGCAAATGTTGAAAAAAACCAACATGGGGACCTCAATTACATGTTCAGCTACATGTCCTTCCTTCTAGTACTTAAAGAGGATCCACAGGAAAGCTGGAGAGGGAATTTCTATCAGAGACAGTAGAAATAGGACTAAGGGTAATAACTTTAAAAGACAGATTTAGATGAGATATTCAGAATAAGTCCTTTACTCAGAGGGTAGTAAAGCACTGGAACAGGTTGCCCTGAGTAGCTGTGGATTCTCCATCCCTGGAGGCATACAAGGCCAGACTGGATGGGGGCCTGGGCAACCTGATCTACTGCAAGGTGTCTCTGCCTGTGTCAGGGCTGTTGAAGCTTGGTGACCTTTAAGAGGTCCCTTCCAACACAAACCATTCTATGATACACAGATCAGACACATAATCCACATCTAAGAACTTAACTGCTCTATAAGTAAATTTACAGATGCTCTCTTACTTTAATTTCAACTTGTTCTTCCATTTCTTTTGTTTTTATTGTAGTGTATTCCTTTTCTAACCTAAAAAAAAAATTAGAAATAGTAAAGGATAATTAGAAACGTTACTGACAATTAAGCTGGTCTAATACCTACACACAACAGGAAAACAGATACAGATTATATTTCCTCTGTTTAAACAACCACTTGAAAGTTGCCAATATACTCCTCCTATAAATACTTGGGACTTAACATTAAATTTAGTTTAAGTACATAAATACTTCTGCTGACTCTGAACTTCATACTGAAGTGTGGGTGCTTGCTCATATAATCTTGATGAGATACAGATCTGAAATGACAATGATTTGGAACTACAGTAACCACTCAATGTAGTTATGCAACAGTCAATTCAGTACAGTCAGCCAAAGGAAAACAGAGCTAAGAAAGCTTGGAGGACAGAATGATGAAAAGAGATCTGAGGAAAAAGGCTTAAAATTACTTTGGTCCCTTCTCAAGCAAGCTCCAAAATTGCCCCAATGAACAAAGAAAGGCAATGAGAGGAAAAAAGCTGCAATACTCAGTGCCTCTACAGAAGGCAATCAACTAAGTTTATCCTGAATTGGTGTTTTAAACTACAAGCTCTTATACTGGTTTTCAGAGAAAGGGTTTTCCCAGCAGGTTTGGGCACTGTGTCTCACTCTGACGGCTGACAGGATTGGTAAACTTATTTTGAAAGACCCAAGCACATCCACTCTCCTTGCACTGCAATACACTACAAATCTCCTGCCTTAAGAATTGAAAAATTGCCCAACTTAACTCTGGAAAAGCACAAGGAGGGTAAATTGGCTTATCAAGACAATTTAAAGATAACAGAAAAGTGAAGACATGCAACTAACCTTAAACAGCAGTACTATACTCAGGATTTCAAACCCAGAATCAGTATTACCCTTACAATTATCCTCCCCTCCATACTTCACAATCACAAAAATAAAATTAAATTAAATTAAAAAAAAACAAAAACAGAACACACAAAAAATCCACAGGCTACACACCTAACACCACCCCACAATGGATTTTCTATTCAAGTCCTCTTTAGACAAGCTCTGTACTTTACCATAACACACAGCTTTCCTCAGAAGCTTTTTGGTTTTTAAGTGAGATTTCATTACATTCAAGAACAAAAGCAAACAGCCCTTTAGAAGAATCTTGCAAACAGAACTTCAGTTTTTAACTGCTTACAGTATAAAACCCCCAAAAACTTAGACATGGAAAATTCAGAGTGAAGTAATGAGTAACTAGTTTTGAACAAACAAACAGTAACTCCAAGCAATAGTATAGTCTTTTCTTAAAATGTTATACCTACTTTTTCATCTTTTTTGCATTGTATTTGACTTGGTAAGATGCTTGGATTAATTTGTCTGGACCACTGTCAAACTGATGTGGAATGACCTTTTGAAAGTGCTAAAAGCAATCAGAGCACAAGATTACATATAATTAACAGCTGCAAATAAACACACACCACACATTTCTCACATCTCTTACAACATTATCATCTTAACTTACCTGTAACATCCCTTCCATGTCAAGTTGCAGTAATTCTGCTTGGTTTGTCTGAAGCAGTGCTAAACCTACTCGAAATACTATCTCTAAGCCCTGTAAACAGAAGTGAAAACAATATTCGACAATTATTCATAGCCATGTCAGTGCTACAATATGATTCTACTAGTTACAACACTGAAAAGCTCACCCAGTTTCCCAAACAAGAGAAAGGGAAAATGAAAATCTCTAAAGAACAGATTGATCCCGGGTTCCTTGTTTTGTACAAACAGTCAGGCTTCTTGTCCTGACACAAGATACTCCTCAGAGAGCTAGAGGTAAAAATCTCTTGAACAACAGTTCCTTCTGCGAGCTGCATCAAAATATTTAAATACGTTTAGTTCTAAAATGAATAAAAATTTTTAGTTCTAAAAAGAATAAAAATGAAAAAGGAACCAGGTACTTCTCAAAAAAGGCACTTTAATTTCAGACAAGGTACAACACAACTGAACAATTTAAACAGATGCAGGGGAACATTTGACTCAAGAATGTCCTAGATACTATACACGATGTGGAAGGAATCCACCTCTGACTTATTATTTTCTAGATTATTGCAGAGGAAGAGCAGAAATGGACTAAAAGCCTTGATTTGTTACTGCTTACAACTACCAAAAGCTCTAACCTTAGGTACGCCTTAGCCATCAGTGATAACTCCACTGAAAAATTCCTTAAATCCTTCTGGCTACTAGCCATCTTCTAAACAGAAGAAGCTCTTCCATGCTCTCCCCTCCTTATCCGCCTCTCCCCATGAATTTTTAACTTGATCTGAAGGACGATTTTCTGCCCCAAACAACTGAAAACCAGATGCCCCTGTTGCATGATGCCATCATATCCCATGCAGAACTTCTGGCAGATGCAATAACTCTTCAATAGGCTTAGGCTGTAACACCGCAAACAGCATCTATATGCAGATACATAGTAGTTTTTCCTTGACAAACTACATGCACAGACATCTTCCCCTAGCAAATTATTGATAAACAAGCATCTGCAAAGCAAAGGTATTTGAAATTTCCCCATCAGAACAGTCTTCATAGTACTACTGAAATAGCTCTCTTAACCACTACTCTTGAAACAGAACATAAGCATTGAGTAGTTACCTCAGACATAAAGATATCAAATATTCTTGTTGCAATTGGTAGTGGAAAAGTTGTAAGAAATATAGTTAAAAACCATGATGATGCATACATAGAAGTGTGGAAACTCTGAGACTGAAAGTGCACATAAAGTTCTGGAAGATGCTCCTGGAGAAAAAGATGAGGAAAAATAACATTTATATTATGCTTTAGCAAGAAGTATTCATCGTGAGAATGGCTTAGGCAGACATGGGGAAAAATAAAATAATCAGTATTTGCCACAGCCAGCAGTTACACAGCACACAACTAGAAGAAATATTACTCAATATGGATATGAAAAGCTGTCATTATGAAGAACTACGCAGCAGACAGTAATCTGCATTATTTCCACACTGCACAGTAGAAATGAAAGTATTTCCATATCACAAAATTAGGCCAACTTGTCTGTCAGCCTGACTTCTTATTCACTTGGAAAAAAAAAATCAGCTGTAAATTGAGTACAAAGACATTTGACTTTTAATTTTCAATCCAAGCTTCACTACTCATAGTCATGAAGTACAGCAACACACGTCCTCATGACACTGTCTGTTAAAGGTTAAAAAGTACATCATACAGACACAGACCTTCTCCCGCAGCCCTGAAATCAGCCATTGTCAGAGAGCAGCCTGTTACCAACACACAAGCCAGCTCTTGAACTGCAATTCCCAAGCTTGTTACACTCAGTTACTGAAAAGGTTAGACAGATGTACCTGTATCATGCACTCAAACTGGTACATACAAAGGCCCAGTTCAGCCATGCTTGGTTTAAAGAGTTCTCGTAGTCTGTAATCCTGCATTAATTTAACAAACACACAAAATGCTTCTTCTTCTGGCATCTGTGAAAAAATAAAAACAAAAGAAACAAAAAATCAGAAGATGGACTGGATGTTTGGGAAGGTTCAGTGTTCTGTTGTTTCTCTAAACAAGGAATTTGTAACAGATGATTACTACCAGTTTTCTTTGTATGAGCTGAGTCCTATCAAGTGGTTTCTAAACTGAAATGGAGGTCTGCAAACTTCTCACAATATAACCTGCCTTATAAAACCAAATAGAAATGTAAAGACAACTGTTAAAATATGAAATTTGTGAAATTCCAGTTGAACTAAGAGGAGGTTTAGCGTAAGAGAATTGAACTGACTAGTTCATCAGCAGCTGAAACAGTATTTCTCAGAGCACTTGCAAGTCTGGGATCCCATCTTAGAAATAAATGTATTCTCCCACTCAGAAAGGTAGTAGCTTCTTAACAAAAGACAAGCACAGAGTAAGTCTCAGTTGAATTGCAGAATAAAAGGCAGCCTTCCACAATTACACTGCAACAAAAAGTGATTAGGAAGAATCACAAAAATTCCTCCCTATGACACAGTACATAATCTAGCAGGGATTTTCAAGGTTCACGTATTTTTAATATAGCATTTACCTGCATAAGTAGTAATCCAACAATAAAAGCACTTCCTTGACAGTATCCAACCTCACGATCAACCAAAGAATAAGCCTGCAAAATAACACAAAATAATACTTCCAAGACTCTGAACAATTAAATCCTCATTACTAATAAAATATGTATCTTACTCATGCTGTTATTTTGATAACAACTTTGTTTTGCTCTCCCAAACCCAGAGGAAATATAGACATTCCATGCAAAAACTCTGGTCAGACATTTAGCTGCTACCTACAGCTACAAAAAGGTATGAACTCTGCTCTGTGCTGGCCTTCAAAGCACCAACTCACACCTAAAGAAGCCTGCAGTTCACAGAATATGCCAGGCTTTAAAAGATAAGAAGGTCTCTATACCGAATGGATTACTACATCTACAGAAGATTTGACAAAAGAAACATAAGTCTGAGTCAGAACAATTAGGAGCTGCAGTTTTATTTACAGGTGGCTTCCATGCATATTGTAGAACTGGAAGCTACTATGACATAGAAACATGCTGACTTTCCTGCTGAAACTCCATGACATAGAACAATTTAAGCTCTAGTAGAATGGAGGCAATATAGTGACGTTTTATGACGCTCTCATTTGTGCTTGGGCACTAACAACTGCTCATTAGCTTGCACCTTCCATTTTCTTCTACCACACACAGATTCACCAACACCTGAAACCCATTTTGATTTACTATGTTCCCATCCGTCAGTATTGTTTGTTTCATGGCGCACTTTCTCCAACACTTACTATGTGAAATTGCTTTAATGCAAGTTTAGTAAGCAAATGTTTTAAATCTCTATAAAATCATATTAAATAGAAATACAGTATTTGAAAGCTATCTTTGAAACCAAATTTGAGAAGTGGAGTAAGTTTAAAAAACAGAACACGTGAAACTGATGCAGCACATCCACAATGTAAACTATTTTCTAAACCTCTGTGCTTGCTTATTCTTGCTAATGTGTTTTCAAGAACTGAAATGCTGACTTACCTTCATTACATTAAATAAAACCTCCTGCCCAAGGCTGTCTTTCTCTTTAAAGAAATCATGTTCAGGATACGTTCTAGCAATGTCCCTTCTTATTAGCTTCTCACAAGGAGATGTCATTTTCAAAAGCTCTGAATACTGATCTTTTATTGGCATGCTTTGAGCACTACACAGCAGCTGCCAAACAATTGCTCTGAAATGATGAGGAATCCCTTTTCGAACAAGCTCCTAAAGCACAGAAAAGGACACCAAATCATTAATATTTCCTGAAAATACTACATCACGTCACAAACCAGTTATGCAGTTCATAAGGTGCAAGCCTCAATTATAGCCTGACAGATAATTGGCAGATAACAAAGATAAATGATTTTTAATTAGATACTTTAGATAATTAAAGTAGGTTTGGTTGTTGGTGGATTGTTTGTTTTGAAGTAACTGATTATGAAAAATGCTGAATATTAAAAAAAAACATTTCCAACAAGAACTCCTCTGGGCCAAAGAGTAATAGTTATTCTTAGTATTTCAAAAACTATTATTGAAGAAAGCACTCAAATATATTCCTAGATATCTAAAAAATTTCTAAAATTACTGCTTAATTTCCAAGACAAGTAAATGACAAAAAAAATAAAAATAAAAATAAAAAAAATGAAACTAACTGGAGCACAGACAACTAGAAAAAAGTGCACAAGATTTCTATCAGAAGTCATCTGATGCACGCTTCACAAAAATGTCTGATTTCTTCTGTTGTGACAGTATTTCAGTTTCCTTTTTTTTTTTAAAGGAAGTATTTATATGTAATTACTGACACCATAACAAGAATACACTGTTTACATCAACTGAGCTTGCCTCATTTACCTGAAATTCCCTGGAGAAAAAAGAAAATAAAAATCAGCTAGTTACTGTACAACTCAGAAGTTCTCAGAAAGATCTGAGAAATCACATTCCAAGTATGGTACTTGTCTTTTCAGAAAGGACAAGTAGGAAGCAGTCTTGTTGCTTGATCTGAAAAACCGAGGGGAAAGTATGAGTCAAAGTTAATAGGTTCAGTAGTACTTTCTGTAACAAGGATCGATTCAACTACAAGACTGCCTCCTCAAAACAAGAGGGCTCCTTTGTCGGGGGTGGGTTTTTTGTTTATGGTTATTTGTTTTTTGTTGTGTTTTTTTTAAGCCTTATGAACTATTATCAAATGCTCTGTCTCCTACAGGAGAGTTTATTTTGCTGCTATTTATTCTGAGGTCAAAATAATCTTCTATTTCTGTTTGTCCATGCACCTCTTTGACAAAAGTAACACGGTTAATTCCATCAACACTCAGAGGAACAGCAGGAAAACACACCTAAGTGTCACTAAAATGATATTATTTTACACAGTGCTGGGCACAAAGCAGGACTTACAGTGTCACCTTTCAGAATCTCTCCAGAAAGGGGAAGAGTTCCAAAGAGGATCAAGACACGCAGATGGATCATGTCACATGCAAGAAAGCATATACAAACACAACTAACACTTCAAAAATTTCCCAAGTACCTAGTAACTAGCTTTCATAGGCACTACAAAATGAAACTTGGGCTGCTAAAATCATACCTATCTGTACAACCAAGAAACTATGGATGTTCCACTATTCCAAAGTTTACCCTGATTTTTGACAAACAAAAAACACATCTGAGAATTATTTCACCAATGAAAAACTCACTAGAAGTATACTTAATTGACTAACTTTCAGTAAATATTTGTTCAACAAACAGTCCTTGACCGCACTTTATAAATAAAGAACCCAGGCAAGCAGTTCAGACACTGAATTCTATCCAACCAGATCTAGTTATTACCAATCTAATTCTCCTTCCCAGGTTCATGGGTCTTCTTTTCACAGCTTTTTGGGAACACCTTTCCAGAAACTATTTTCCCCATACAAGCAGAGAGCCTTGAATTCATTTTCAGCCCTTGTTTCCACTTTCGAGTCATGTTCTCTCTTCACAACTGCTTCACATAAAAGACGCTTTGCTTAAGCCCATTGTTCCGCCTTCCCCTTATTCACACTCTTGAACTTCAAACTACTCAAGAGACCTTGAAATTTGTATTCTGCACATAAAACTACAGACTAAAGCCAATAAGCAACTGAAACAAAACAGACTGCCTACAAATAAAAATCCTACACTTCCTGTACTTTCTGCCTCTGGAACATGGATGTTAAACCCCCTAAATGGTTTTTATTTAATTGTTGTTGAATTCTGTTTCTGCACGTGGCCACAACTGACTTTGACAGGACATATACTACCCAAAATTTATCTGATCCATTCAGTTTAGAAACTGTTTTCTTCCACTTGAGGTTATCCTTGGCCTGAACAATTGAACTAAATTTGTATCAGAACCTCGAACAGTAGAATGATCAGCTCCTCTAACAAGCATGCTTTTACACAGACAGCTGATCAGTGGGGAAAAAAAAAATCACAGCATCCAGCTACGTTATGGTCTTCAGCAGCTTTTCAGTAACTCCATTTTGAAAACATCAAGTATATGACTCAAGGGAATCTCTCCATTAAACAGAAAGCTTTGGTTTTCACAATATGCATCTAGTTTTCAATGAGACATTGCTAGACAAAACTGAAGTATAATAACAGTTACGTAAGAAGGCTTCAGGATCAAAGTAGATAACATATCTTAAAAATTCAGCCAAAAAAGCAACCACACTACAAATCTTTCCTACAAATGCATCCAACTACCTTAACTTGCTTTTCTTTCTTTTTCCGTACATCTTCCCATTCATTCACAATTCTTCCCCACAGGATCCACGAGTCCTCTTCAAGATGGCTGAGATTGCTAGAAGCTGATGAACTAGATACAAGAGAAGATCCACTATTTCTTCTTGACCCATTTACTGATCGCAAGGATTTGCTATCTGTTTCCAGCAGCCTGCAAAGAGACCATGCACACACACACAAAAAAAACAAAACGAGAAACTACAAGTTCTTATCACAGTATTATCACACTATGGTTTGTTCTCAAATCTGTGCTTCCAACCTCTTCGCAAAGAACAAGCACAGAGTTCCATTGGTACAGTTCTCCCAACATCCATCTGTAATAAATTCAAATAGAACTGCTCGACGTTACTATTTATAATCGCTCAAGCATTTCTGCAGCCAGAGCAGCAGATCACATCGCAGCCTTTTAAGGAGCAGACAGAAGTGTCACATTGTGCGCCAATACCAACAGAACTGAGATTTTAATCAGTGTTTTGCCATCTCCTGAACTACATCTTAATAAAGCCAAAGATCAAGTTGGAGAAAGTACAAAAGCACCACAAATCTAACTTCTTGCATACATTCACCAACTGGAGATTGAAAGCCAAACACGGAAGATTGGAAGGTTTCAAGGTTTAAGTATCAGCAAGAGGGTTCAGCCTTACAAGCAACACACACACACAAAAAGTAATCCAAGAGCTCTTGTGCATTGAACTGACAAAGGAAACACAAGCAAATAAGTTAAATGTTCTCAACAATCGTTTCAAATGTCAAAGGCACTGGAAAAGACAGTAATTTTAAAGGAAAGAAAAGAAGCCAACTAAACATCTCCCCATTAACACTATATACATTGATAATGTGAATGGAGACAGAATAATTAAAACCCAAAGTAGTTTTGTAACGCCCAGATCATGCTGACAACTGTTAAATATGGTGTTTTTATATCTGGATGAGAAAAAGAATCTCAGATGTAACAAATGGGAACTGGGCAACAAACACTAACGGATGGATAAAGCCCAGCTCTTGCACATGAGAACCTCTGGGACTATCGGGCAGCAAGACTGTTCATGCACATGCACAAAATCTAAAAGTCTCGCAGCATTTTGGCAAGGTTGTGTTAAGTTTTAACTACTCCATCAATCATAACCCTCTTATTACAAGTCTCAGAGCACCTGCAGCTTAAGCTCCCAGCTAAGAGGTACCTACGTTAGCCTTCCCAGTGCCCACCTTTCACCTATTGTTTTTTAATGTTTAGAAACCTAATACCAATGCATAATGAAAAGCTAGTTTGAAATTCCTTCTATCAATGACAGTCAATGTCAAAAAAGCAAAGTAATCACAGATAAAAACAACAAGCATAGAAAAAATATTACGATTATAAAAACGTGATGATAATAAAAGGCTCTGACTGGTTAATTACCACAGCTTTCTATAAAAGCTTAGCTAGATTTCAGTAGGTTGACCTTACCTGGATAAATTCATTGTCCTTGGATTTGAAAGTGGGAAGCTGTTTCCAAAGTAAGTAGTATGCGAGTTCCGTGCTGTTCAACACAAATGAATTTCTGATTTCTTTCACCTAAAACTTTATAAATGATTTACTAATGCCAAACAGCTCCAACAGGACTCTGGACTGAGCTACCTCACTATTCTGAGGAGACTTCCAGTAGAACCGGATTACGGAATGCTTGATACATTCATAGCCTGAAACAGTTTGAGTTCTTCCAGTTCCTAGCCTGTTTAAATAATCTGTATTGTTCTTATTATGCTGAGGTCAAGAATATAAATTAAACCTTTACAAATAAATATCCAGCACCAGCTGTTCTTCCAGACCGCAGAAACAAGTTCCCTGTGTTCAGAACACAATTCCTTCTCAACAAAGTGCTACTGTGTTAAAATGCAGAGTCAAACTTCCAAAATTACCGTGCTCCCTCCACGATAAGAGCACCACACTTTAATTTACTTCATGTATTGTATCTCACAAGGATAGAACATTTGGTGTGATATATCTGATAGGATATCCCCTAATTACAATTCATACACAAAACAAACTACATGTGGAATTGAATAATATCTGTCGAAAAAAAAATTTCAAATAAAAATTTATGAGTTAACCTAAATTGCACTAAATCAAGAATGCAAGCAAGAAAAGCTAGCAAGCCCAAGCTCACATGCTTCGAAGAAGCAAACTAATTTAACCGCAGGGCTTAATGACTACTCCAGACATAGAAATCTTACGCCCAAACACAGATAAGCAGTCCAAAGAACAGCTATTACAGCTTTCAAACATAAATGAGACCCTTGGTCATAAACAGAACTGAAAGCCTCAGATTAAATGCAAATTAGCTTACTTTAAAGCACTCAATTTACCTCTTTTTTATTATTATTCTTTTGATAAATTTTAAACGGCTCCTAGGATAGCAAAACCCACACATATTGCAGCTTCAAAGGAAAGACAATCCCATAAACCATAAGGAAAGGAGGATGACATGGTTTGAAAGCTGACTTCCATTCTCACTCATGAACTAGACGGCCACAATTTCCTTCTAAGTTACTTTACTATTAGGCAGCAGAATCAGAGTATAAGAGAAGACATGCCAGCTGGCATTACCTCCTCCTCTCAGTTATAGCAGCCTATAAAAAAATTCAGGACAAACAGGAATGACTGATTAGGGATTTATCTTTCATGAAATTAAGTCATTCTGTACCAGTCACTATTAGCATAACAGCAGGATGCATCTATTATTCCTTGCAAATAAAAGATGCTTGAACACTGCTCTGTCCATAACAGTAGGTCTCCAGCCACAATGCTGAAGAAACTGCAATGCCTCCTTTATTAGCTGTACTTGTATGAAACAAGCCGAGCTGCAGACTAAATTACAGAGTACAAACTGAAAGAATCTGCTCAAACCCTTAAACTAAATAGCAGAATAGCTGCTTCTACCTTTCTAGTATTTCCAACAGAAAATTCTGCTCCAGGTAGAACATCATAGGTAACAGGTACCATGCTAAGAGGCTACATGTGAGCAGGCTGTACGGTGGAAATCAAAAAGGATCAAAGGAATTCTGAGGTACTTCACGTTTCAAAAAGCCTATAAAAATACCATTTTTATCTAAGGAGGAGGTTACACAGAAGTTTCATTCCTATGGTACTCCATTTCAATTGAGATACTGAAAACCACGTGACTTCAATGTGAATTTCCAGAACAAGAAGCAGTTATGAGCACTTTGTTAAAACCAGAAAACTAACACTTCTGATCATTAACAAAAATATATCTTCTAGAATATGTATCTCAAGAACATCAATTCTTAACATTGAAATTAAGGTGGTGTGCTATGAACAGCAACCTTCTTTAACAGTCTCAACACTGAAGCCACAATAAACCAATTCAGTCTTACTACTATAGTCTGTAAACCAAAAACTCTTGTGTTTACCTGTTCTGCTCCTCAAGTTTAGCCAGTAATTCTAGGTCGTCTGGACTCAGCTGCGTTGGTGAGGTTGGTGATAACGCAGGTGTAGACAGAGTGGTAGAGGAGGATGTAGTGTGTAAGGAGGCAGATGGACTTGCCACCTGACTGGCCATCTGACTGACGGTGTGTGATACAGTGTTCTTCACCCATGAGAGAGTAGAGCTCAGCTTTCCTGCAACCTTGTCTGTCGCCACCTATGATGATAGAAAGAAGAGGCTGCAACAGTTTTTTCATCTTTTCAGACAGCGAAAAGATACAATATGCATAAATTGACATTAAGATTGTTTATTTCTCCAGAAGACCCAAAGCTGTCAGAAGGGATACAAGCAGCCACAACAGCAATACAATATTACAGAAGAAATAACACACAAGGATATTGCTAACACACAAGAAAGATACAGAAGAATTTGTTTGGCAGGGCTGGTTTCTGCTACAGGTCACTTCAGACTGTCCACTACAGAATAAAAGCTTAGTTTCTAAGACATCCTGATAAGCTAATAAAGGCACAGGACACCTAGAAAGATAAATAATGAAGCAGCCAACTACTTCACAACTGACAGAAGTAGCAAGAATGTATCAGTTCAAACACTGTTCCTGACTTCACCCCTTCTAGTCCCTGAGATGCACTGCGTGCACTGGAGCTCCCCGGGGTTGGCCCTGCCTTCCCACCAGGTGCTCCATCACAGCTTCAGACCCTGACTTAGTATTTCTGCTACAGACCCCCAAAATAAGCATCTGAAACATTCCAGTTGGTTCCTGCACCACCTAAGCTTTCCTATGCAACTTCTGTCCTTTTACATTTACTTCCGTCCTTTTACTTCTTCTTCCCTTTCACATTACTAAAAAAAAATAAATCCCACAAATTTTTAAAGCTCCTCTTGGAGATGCACTTTGAAAACTAGTGTTTTAACACCACCTTTTATAACCAAATATAAATATATATATGGTAGAGATTTCAGAGTCTTAACTGTAATATTTCAGTCAACATTCATATTCTATTGCTACTGAAGCACAAATTATTCATGTTCCATTTTAAATAGCAGATATGTGATACAGACAACACACGCAGCTCATTCGGTAAGAGGACTGAGTCTTTTCTCAAATGTTCAACTGCTTCAAATATACCAGGTAACACAGCTATTCCAAAAATAAACACTGGCAGAAGCAGAAACAATCTTAAAAATATAGCAAACACCTTCCAGAAGTCACACTTCTGTTTTCAGCAGATATCCACGTATAAATTAGAGAAGCACTGATTTAGAGTTGCACACTGAGACACAAACAGGGAAGTAGCATATAATCCATTTTGATCTCCTTACGAAGCAAAGTAATTAAGAAGACTTAAGGTGAGAAAGTAAATCTCTTGTATGGCTTACACAAGACTCATACTCCAAGTTCAGAAATCTGAAGGGGATGATTAAGTAGGAAAAAAAACCTTAGAATTTATTTGCCAACAGATCACTGGGCATTGAAAAAGTAACTTAAAAGTTTGTAGGAATGGATTAGGTGAAGAATACTAAGAGAAGGCATGGTCAACAAAACTATACAAGACAGCAGAGTTCAGTCAGCATTTTTCAGATGCTGAATTTCAAATTAAATTTGAAAAGTAGAAGAGGTAACCACAACACCAAATCCAGAGAACTGCTCAGAGGACCAAACCAAAATTAACATTATTCCGCATGAGCAAAACCACAGAGTCAATCAACTCAAAGAACACACTTGCTTCCCCACAGACGTCTTCCTTAAGACCCTTCCAATTAGTTGCACTCCAAGCACAAACACAGGTCTCAGCACACACCCACGATCCCCACTATCCCACTCAGCTGCTGTAGGTTTGTGAGCACGGCACACAGGCTCTCGTCCATTGCTGGCTGAAACGCACAGCTAATGGAGATAACTGTTGAAAAATAGTGTTATTGTGCTCTTGCTAGCTGTTGTAGTTTCCATGGAAACAAACAGGAGGCATTACTTTCAGAGCAACCCACATGTATATATTCTGTAGACACTGAAGTTCCACCAATATTCCACATTTCCCCGAAACATGACATAAAGCTTCGGGTGTCTCAATTATCAGAAATACTGTTTGAACTGTTCTTATCATATGACAAAGTAAAAATAATCACAAGCCTTAACAAATATTAATACCTTAATGCCTACTACATGTATTTCGTGTGCTCTCTACCCTTTCTTCTCTTCCTAAGAAAACGGAAGTACTTCTCATAGTACTCTGCATATAAAAAGAAAGTCTAACACGATTATGGCTGGTTATATGCGCCGTTTACAAGCAAGTTGTATAGCATTCCACAAACCCAGACTCCTGCTTGCTTCAAAAAGTTAATAGCATTCTAATACCTGACTAACAAACTGCACTGACTCGGTGAAGGACGTACAGGAAAAGCAGCTGGTGAATCAGCCTGTTCTCGTGTCTCACGACGAGCTAAAATCCTGGTTCAGGACTCGAACATGGTTTCACTACAGGCTCCACCTGCACCTTCTATACTACCAATTCGTTTAACTCAATTCAGCTTAAGTCTGAGGAGATGAGGCGTGCTTTGCTCGTATATTCTTGATTTTTCTCATACTATCACTAACCAGTAGTCAGAAGTATCACCACTAGTGCTCACCAGCTTTCACCCCAACCACCAACTTCAAGTCTCTTTAGTAGGACAAGTCCACTAACAAGTGGAAAATAATCCCAGAAAGGCCAACAAAGCAAAAATCATCCTTAGTGCCACTGAGATCCAAAACAACAGATTATGTAAAACTCCCAAGTCTATATGAGGATTGGTACGTACCTTACTAGGAAATGTTAACTTGCATTCATCATTTTGTCTTTAAAAATATCAAACAATCCTTTGTCCAACTGTCTAGGAAATACTTGCTAAAGCTGCAGCCAAACCCTGAAAGTTCCATCACTAATACGTTCCAAGGCAAATTGAAAACTAAAATAACACCAAGAAGCACAATTGCTTTGCTGAACGAATTTTACCTCTGCTGTTTCAGAGAACATTTAAGTTGCAAATTCTTTTATTACACCTGAAAGTAGCCTGCCATTCAAATTGTATCTAAGTCAAGCATCTTAGAGATGTAAAACTAAGTTCTTATATACATCCCTCTATGCAGTCATGTGGAAAAAACACTTTCAAAAAGTTTGTTTTCGATGCCCATTTTAAACAGCATTCAATAGTTTTTCCTCTCATTATGGGAAGAGCTTACTGTTACCCTTATGTCCTGCTAATGACAAGTGCAGGGCCAAATTCTGACAGCAGCACTCCGCTAGTAAAAGACTAGTTCCATCTGACAGTCTGAAGAAACCATATTTAAAAAGCAAAACCAACCCACATCAGATTTAATACAGCATATGATACTGGTGAATCAGAGACCTGTGTCACCACAGTATTAATATTTTCTAAAATTAAAAAAAAAAATTAAAAATCAAGGACATTTCATGATCTCATCAATGAGGCATTTAATACTATCAGGGACAGACAAAATTTGTTCAGATTAAAAAAAAATAACACTTGTTGGCAGCTTTTGGCTGTTTCCCAAGTTAGGAATGAACACAATCTAAATGTCCACAGTCACTCTAAGCCAACATCTTCATTTTAGTCCAGAACAAAGCCCAACCCTGGTGCTGCACTCCAGCCTCAAACACACAGTAACTGCCTCAACCTGACTTAGAAGGGTTAGTTTTACAGAAAATTAGCAAGCAAAGTTGTCAGTTAATAGAGCCTGCAGTAACAGCATGACCAAAGGGAGTTCATGTTCTTTGCTGCTCAACTCCCAGAGCAGTACAGGTATTTCCTAGGCTCCCCCTGAAACACCCCTTCGCAGCTAACTCAATAGTTTCCAGAGATCTTAGGCAGTTAATAAGTTCACAGCAATTGAGGATAAGCCAGACTTCACTACATCACTTCAGCTTCTACCTCACGGCCATGCAGCTCCTGTTAAGCACACACGTAACCAAGAGCAATACCTCGCAGCCAAACACGGGCTGAGCAAAGGGAGCTAAGTCCCCCCTCCATCATGACTAAGCCACCTTCCCAGCTACCAACCCGCACTTATTTCAGCCACCACTTGCTGCAGAAGGAAAAGACGCTCTTTAACCAAAGACATTTAAGCAGATGACTATAATGAAAGGAAGACAGTATTTACATTAAACAAAAGCTTGCCAACAGATGATGCTGGTTTGCACAAGGTAAATAAGACACAGGATTTTAATTCAGCGTGCCATCCAAAAGCACCATTATCTTAGTTAAAACTTCAGAGGATTTATCTAACAGAATAAAATTAAAAACTTAGGTATTTACTATTTGTTTTGTATTTAAATACACATTTTGTCTTGGAAAAAATACAGAATTCAAAGTATGAAATGAAAGCAAGGAAAAATTGTTTGAGCTAAGAACAACCAGGATTTTTTTTTTCTTTTATATTGTTACATAAGAACATGGAATTAGCAAGATAAACAGTTCTGTTTTTCAAAATCCACTGAGACTTCACTTCCCCTTTTTTCCCCATTTTTCAAATACTCATCCCTCAGTCTTACCCAAAGAAGCAGACACTAACTACTTAAGCACTCCACTTTCCCCCACCCTTTCTCCTACCAACTTTGAAAAGCATCTCCCATCTCCTTTCCACAAACTCCCTTTCACCTATCCCATTCTCCACTACCTCCTGCTTACTTGCTCAAAACCCATCAGACAAGCCTACAGGAGAAAAACATACAGAAGGCAACGAAAAAAGACACGCAAAGAATCCAAGCCACCGACCTCCAGCTCAGGAAGTGTCTGAGCTTTAGTGTACTGGGAGCTCAGAAGAGATCTGAGGAGGAAGCAGATTCGTGTTTTTAATTGTTCTTCTCCAAACATCTGCTACTCTCAGAGGCACTGCTGGGCTGGCTGGACCTCAGGGACACTCACCACAGCTGTTCTCATCCCAGCTTAATCAAATTCAGGCAGCTGATTCATAATAGCTAGTGTTTTCCTCCTGATTGTGTCCCTCTTTCACCATCCCCCATTTCCTCTCCTGACCCTTACTTGAGAGCTAAGAGCTACCGCAAAATATACTTAAATATTAACATTTATATGTAAACGTAGAGCCCTATAACTATGGCTAAAGCAGAAACCGGAGGTTAGAAGGGAAAATAAATAGATAAACTTAAGCAAAACAACCACCTGTAGAACAAATAGAATCCAATTACCTTATCTTTTAGGAACATGAAGTAAATTAAGAAAAAAACAACTGGGGGAAAAAAAAAACAACTTGAATTTTGTGACAAATTCTTTCAGAGATAAGTAAAGCACGCTAAATGCTGCCAGATCTCCTCTGCACAGACACGATGCTTTCCTACATATCCTGCGGGCCACCTTTTACAAAAAAAACTGACCCAGGACAATATGAGAACGGTTTAAAACACGCTCACTGTTAACGCTGGTAATTCCAAGCACCGTGCCAACCCCACACGAATTGCTCTCTGACCGGCAGCACAGAAAACGGGCAGGAACGCCGTGTGACTTCAGGACGCCCCTGGAAACCGAAGCTGAAACGCACCCCAAGTAGCCACAACGGCAACATCGGCTTCTTGTCCTTATTACACAACCGAGTCGGTGCAGATGCAGCACGGGCGGCAGACACCTCCGAAAGCACCCTCTGAAAACTCCCACCCCAACAGCCGCGCACCCAAACGCTCCCGGTTTAACAACACCTCCATAAGAACGCGACTGGGAAAAATCTCTACAGATGAGAACGCACCGCACGCCAAAGCCGAGCGCTCCTCCCCATCGCCACCCCGCGCTGCCGGCCCCAAGGGATCGCTGTCTCCCCGCATCGCGCACATTCCCGCCGGGCCCACGGTCCCCGCCGCCCCCCGGCCCGGCAGCGCCCAGCCCGCGGGCGGGGACAGCCCGGCGCCGCACGGCCCCGACCCTCCGGGACAGGACGTCGCGGCCGGGCCGCCGCGCCCCGCCTAGGCCCCACCGCGCACCGCCTCCGGCCCCACAGCCGGGGGTGGAAGGGAGGGCAGCGCTCCCGCGCCTCACCTTGGAAGCGTCGCCCGCGACGGACAGGCGCGAGCATCGACGTCCCCCGCGTCCCGCCGCCGCCTCCCCTCCGCCGAGCCGCCTCCCGCCGCCCCCGGCAGCCGGGCCACGTCCGTGCCGGCGCCGCGCAGGCGCGCTCCGCACGCAGCCGCCGCGAGGGGCGGCCCCGCGCCCCCGCAGAGCCGGGCCCGGCCCGCAGGGCCCTCTTTCCCGCGCCGCCCCGGGCCCGGGCGGGGCCCGTGCCGTGCTCCCCGCGCGTGGCTGCCGAGAGCCGGGGCGGCCGCGCGGTTCCGGGCTCGTCGCTGCGGAGCCGAGCGGCGGCCCTCACCTCCCCCCGTCTGCGCCGCGAGGCGGCGGCACCCCGCAGCCGCTCCGTGTCGGAGCCCGTGTGCGGCGCCGTGCAGCCGCGGGGCTCGGCCCCGCCCGAGCGGCGCTGCCGGGCCCGGTGCCAACGGGGGGATCCGGGGCAGCTCCGGCGCGACCCCGCCTGCCGCCGCGCTCCCAGAAAAAGAAGCGATCCAAGTCGTTTACGTTTCCACCGTTAAGGTTTTTAGCATCAAAGCCGCTGCTCTTTACCGTGCGGTAAGCAGCGCCCCGCTGCCGCAGCCCGTGGCGGTACCTGCGCGGCTCCCCGCACGCCTCACACCTCCGAGCGCGCGGCGCTCCCGCCCGCGGCCCCGGGACCCCGTCCCGCGCGGGCGCTCCTCCGGGCCGGCAGGGGGCGCGCGCCGGGCCCTGGGGAAGGCCGCGCGGCGGAGCCCCGCCTCGCCGGGCAGGGCAGGAGCCGCGCCTGCGCAGTAGGCGCGGCCTTTTCCCCCCTGCAGTCGTTGCAGTCGTCGTGCGGAGCGGGCCCCGGCCTAGGCCTAGACCGGACAGTACCTGGCACGATGGTCAGTACCGGCCCGTACGGGACCCCCGCGCCGTAGAACAGCTCTGCCCTCCGCTCCGCGCCCGCCGCGCGGCTCCGCTCGCCCGGATGGAGCCCGATTGACCCGGGCCCTCCGCCGGCTGCTGCGCCCGCAGCGTGGCAATGGCTGCCTGCGGCACGGCGGGGCGGGCCGGGCCGGCTCTAGTGCAGCCCCGCGGAGCCCTCTCCTCAGCGGCGCGCTCCCCCTCCCTTCGCCCCCCACCGCCCCCGTTCTGTGGCACTGTGCTGCGGCGAGCACGGGCCTCACGCGTGGCGGCGGCAGCTGGGGCAGAGCCCGCGGTGGCACGGGCCGTGCGGGCGGGAACAGCCGGAGCATGACACGCTGCCCGTCCCGCCGCCGCTGTGGGGCCGTCCGGCTGAGGGCGGTGCCAGGACAGCCCCTCGTGTGCTGCTGGAGGGGGCTTGGGTGGAATGGCCGAGGGACCGACTGACTGTGTGGGAGTGTCTGGCAGCGAGTGGGGATGCTGCTTCACTGTGTGCGGGCAGACGTTTCATTAATAGGCAGAATTTCTGTTTCTCTCTTGAAACCATATGAAGCCGTGGGCAGGAAAGTTTGTGTGAAGGATACGAATCCTGCTTTCTTAAGGTGGTTTTAATCTCGTGTAAGAAAACCTGTCGTTTTATTCCCGATTTGCCAGAGTTACATGAATAACAATTCATGTAGTTTGGATGGCCTTGGCTTATGCAGTTACGTGTTAGTAACGTCTTATTTTTCTTATTTAAGGGGTTTGTGAAAGTTGTCAAGAATAAGGCCTACTTCAAGAGATACCAAGTTAAATTCAGGAGAAGGAGAGGTATGGCTCAGTTCCCTGGATTGCTGAATTACGTTATGCTAACAAATACCATGACTTTTTTTACACATTTTCCACATTATGACTTGTTTTTCAGAGGGAAAAACTGATTACTATGCTCGTAAGCGCTTGGTAATTCAGGATAAAAACAAGTACAACACCCCAAAGTATAGGATGATTGTGCGTGTTACTAACAGAGACATCATTTGCCAGGTAAGGTCTGTGATGCTTGCCGCTTCCTTCCAGAAATAAACAGGAAAGGGGGATCGTTGAGGCACTTGTTGGTTGTTCTCATGCCTCAACAGTTTTAATCTCTCTCTTTGGCTTCTTGGAGAAGTCTTTGAGGCTGATGCAATGTCAGGAATGAACCATAGACATAATACAGAATAGTTGTGCTCGTGTCAGCATTCTAAAACAGTATGAAGTTGTACTCTTCTGATGATGATGAAATCTGTTGAACGTTTTAGGGAAAAACTTTTTCTATCCTTTATGCTGTCTTTTACGTGCTTTGAAAACAGAGGTCTTTTTTGCTTGCTTGAAAACTGCTGTGACCTGTCAGCCTGCTCGCTGTTACTGATACCTAGAGGTGCCCTCGCTTTCAGGACTTTTTACTGTGATGTTGTGTGGATGGAGTGAAGCAGATAGGCCTTAAGATAATTTCACAGAGATTCGAGGAGACTGATGAATTAGAGTAGCAGGCACCTTTTCGTGGACCATGGTTATGTGTTGCATCATGTAATGCAGATTCGCATTGTAGTTCATTTTCCTGGTTCGTTTCCAGAATGTTCTATCATAAATACGTGCTTGTAAGCTTAAAGCTAAAAAGTTTTCTTGTTGCTTCTTTCTTCATTGAATAGTTCTATCTATGCAGAGTAGTAAATAGTGCTGTTTTTAATCAGCTCAGACTAAACTATATGACCTTGATGAGGTTACCTTATCTCTGAAATTCAGAACTAAAACTGGTGGTGGCAGATGCTTGTATCTGAGCAGTCACGCCTTTCCAGAATGTGGGAACTCTGGAGAGAGGGGGCAGCTTTTAGAGGCAGAGGAGGTGTGGAAAAGTCAAAGGGAGACAGTTCTGTTATTATTGCTGCCTCACACGAGACCCCCAAGACCACAAGGATCTTACATCTTAATACAGGCGCTCTGTAATGAACAGCATCCTCACAAACATGCACATTCTTGCATTTTTCAGAGGTGAGTTGTATTCTGTGTTATGGGAGAACTGTGTGCAGAAAGCAGGACAGAATCCATCTCTGTGTATAAAAATTCTTTGAAGTGTTGCTTTTGTTGGCGTTTTCTTGGTCTCTTGTTTTATACAAAGAAGTAAATAAAAGTGGTTGCCATCATTTACTTTCTCAAAGCCAAATATGGATTTGAATGCTTAGCTTCAGTACTTAAGGAGTTAATTATGCCATAAGACAATTTTGGAAAGAAAATTGAAACAGAGCTCCTTAAGCTCTCAAGAAAAGCATTTTGCTGGACATAGAGTTCCTGTTGGCTATAGTAGAAGTCAGAGAAGTGGTCCACAATTACAGTGAGAAAACTAATAGTTGTTCTGTGGCATTTTTTGCTGTTGTCAGATTGCCTATGCCAGGATCGAAGGCGACGTGATTGTCTGTGCTGCTTACGCCCACGAGCTGCCAAAGTATGGTGTGAAGGTTGGCCTGACCAATTACGCAGCAGCATACTGTACAGGTCTGCTGTTGGCACGCAGGGTAGGTATCTGTCAGACTGTCTGGAAGTTGCTGCTTTGTTTTTCTTAAAAAAAGGAAAGCTATCTCACTGTGTTAAGTGGCATTGGTAGCATAGATACCACACTGTGTGGGCCTGTCTCAGTGCTAACTTGTACTCTTTACCGTGTAGATTTGATGGCCTCTTGTGACTGTCAAATCGCAGTGAGAAGTATGACAACATGCAGGTTCGACCCCAGCAGCCCACTTTTAAGTCTCTGCACTTAAGTTTGGTGGAGGGAGGGAGTCAGGACAAAAATGTAAGAAATGTACCTTCGATAAGAATTTAAATACGTGTAAACTGTATTCATCCATTTTCCTGTGAGCTTGTGGATAGGTCTTAAGTTTATTGTACCCATTGGAACAAGAGACTGAAATATAACAGGCGTGTTTATTGCAGTGGTTATTGTGAGCATTAATACTGGTATGTAATGCATAATTTCTGTGAAGAAATTTGCTGAAAGCATGGAGATGGTTGCAACTTCCGTGTTTTAATTTGATGATGATGCTTTGTTTTGACTTTAAATGGGCAGAATTTCAGAAGTGTTGCTTTTGTTTTTGCTTTCTTTTTTTCCACCCACAGCTTCTGAATAAATTTGGTCTTGATAAGATCTATGAAGGCCAAGTTGAAGTGACTGGTGATGAATACAATGTGGAAAGTGTGGATGGAAAGCCTGGTGCTTTCACGTGTTACCTTGATGCAGGTCTTGCCAGAACTACAACTGGAAACAAAGTTTTTGGTGCTCTGAAGGGTGCAGTGGATGGTGGTCTGTCCATCCCTCACAGGTATCGTTTCTCTAGAAAAACTCCTTTAGAGTTACCTGAGATAATTCTGTGTGTGACAGTCTGCTTATACTGTCATTTTTATGCTGAAATAGCTATTTTTATGACCTGGTAATGATTAATCTAGTGTGGGATCTGGGATATTGTTTGTTTAGTTGGGCTTTTTTGACTCAAAAGTTGCAGTTCTGAGAGCACTGCAGTGAATCTTGTGACTATTAAGAGATGCTGATAAATTTTTAGAAACTGCAGAGCCATTTCATTACTTTAAAGCATCCAGAGATTGAATGCACTCAAGTAAATAGTCTTTAGTTTTCACATTGTTACAAGACTTTAGCAAATTGTGTGTAGGTATTAATTTTGCTGTGTGTACGTATGAGGTCCAAAAACAACCACTGGTGTTTCCCACGTTTGTCAAGACAATAGCAAGTCGGGGTAGTCCACCAGCACTTAGGATTTGCATGCTGAAGCTGTGGTCATTCTGTCAGAGGCTGTGTGTCAGAGGCAAATCAAGATTTTGCCTAACTCTTAATACTACACTTGACTGCTTCTTTCGGACAGCAACTGTAGGGAAAAAAAAAAAAGTGGTATCTGTTGTGGATTTTTATATTCTCTCGTGCTGTCCTGGAGTTGTTTTCTTGTTTGTGGTGGTGTTCTGTCTTTCTGTATGTTGTTACTAATTCATTTGTCTCTATCCTGGCTGCTGCGTGATGATACCCAATGACTGACCACTCTGTAGTAGGTCCATGGTGTGTAAATGATGTACTTCACAGTTTCAAGACGGGACTGATGGCAGCTGAGATGAACTTTAAAACTCCTGTTTTTTCTTCTTGATATCTGTTTTCTTTATGTTTCCATTTTTAATTAGTGCCCTATTCTTCAGTTAACGATAGCAGAATCTGCTCTCAAGTCATTTCTTTGTGGAACCTGCTTTTGAATCAGAGCATTTGGGGAACATGTGTTACTCTGAATTTCATGCTCTTCCACAGTACCAAGCGTTTCCCTGGGTATGACTCAGAAAGCAAAGAATTCAATGCAGAGGTTCACCGCAAGCACATTATGGGCCAAAACGTTGCAGATTATATGCGTTACCTGATGGAGGAGGATGAAGATGCTTACAAAAAACAGTTCTCCCAGTACATAAAGAACAATGTAACACCTGATGGGGTAAGATTTATCTGTCTGGCTCTTGTAGCCATGTAGATCTTCTTTAGTATAGAGTTTCCTCTAGTAATACAATTAAGGTCTGTATAGATAATAGGAATGTGGTTATTTTGTACGCTTTCCAGACAGGTAAAAAATATTTCTTCTGTCAAATCTGTTGTACAGTGTGTGACCCTTACTGGTAGCTGTAGGCTCCAGGCAGATAGAGAAAATCTTAATCTAGTTCTGTTGCAGAAGTCACTGTCTTAAGAAATATATCTAGTGTTCTACATCTTGAATTCAGTATGGCTTGGAAATTCTGAATATATTGCAGAAAACACTGAAAGATTGGTAAAATTACCATGGTGCTTTTTTAACTTCTTTCAGATAACTTGTCTCCTGTTCGGTTAGCGGCTCAGAAGTGTGGAACGTTTTTATGCAGTAACATTTTAACTATAAATGCCAACTTTGTACTAAACAAACTATTCATTTAGAAAAGATTTTGCTATTAAGACTCTAGTTGTCTTGATTACATCATCAGCAAAGATACTGAAATTGAGAAAAAAGGAGGAGGCAGAATAGAGCCCTTTGGTGGCTTCTGCTGTTGATCTGTGTAACTGCACAGATCACCTCCATTTTCCCGTGTACATGTTAAAGGAGAATAATTCCTGCATGCTGACCTGCTACCCAAAGTTAAGGAAGGACTGCTTCTGTGTAACCTCTGCTAATTAATTTCTGTTGTTGCTAGCAGACTGCTGCTACTGGGGATAATGCAGGATTTTGAGTGATGAGTTAATTTGTAGCCTCTTTCATACGACTTTTTGTACTAAGCAGCTTTGTAATATGCAGTGGTAGAGGTAGAGTCTGACAGGTGGTAAGATAACATCTGATGAAAGCATTCAGGTCAGACAGTTCTCATTTCATTTAAGAACTAAGTTTTCAGAGCACTAAACTATGTAAGGAAAGCAGAAGAAGTAGAATAAGATTGTGTATTGCCTTTCAATTTAAACATAGGGAAACGAGACCATAGGAAGTAAGCTTCAGAGGAAAGAGCACTTCCACTGCAGGGTACTAGCCTGTACTTAAGAGGCCTGTAAGAAGTCTGTAGTAAAATCAGGATAAAAGTCATTTGTATTTTTGATATTTAAATACTTGGATAGTTCTAGTGGGGGCCAGGAATTGTAGTAGGTTTTAACAGTGATTCACAAGAAGGAAAACTATTAAAGGGATCATTGTAAGCTGTACTGTGATGATAACTGGTTCTAGAGCCCAGTTTGCTAAGGATATCTTAGTTTTTGATACCATCTTACAATGGACCACTGGGGAACTGTAACAACTTCTGCTTTTTCAAGATGGAAGAAATGTATAAAAAAGCCCATGCTGCTATACGGGATAATCCAGTCCATGAAAAGAAACCCAAGAGAGAATTCAAGAAAAAGAGGTAAACATGAATGTAACTTCTCTGCTGAAGAGATTTTAATTAGTGATGGCACCAAGTAGAGTGATTTCTGTGGTATTTGTGTCAGAACTCGTTTTTAGATCAGATTAAGATACAACGATTCATACATAGCCTTGTCAGGAAGGAACGTGAATGTGACTAATCTAAAATATAAAAGCTCTTAACCATGCAAAAAAAAGCTGAAGCACTAAGGCACGTCTTTGTCCTGAATAGCTGAAATTCTTTAAGTATGCATTTTAACACTTGTTTTCAGGGGCAAGGCCACTTCCCTTAAGGAGAATGCAGGCTGACTCATGTGTCATTACAAAACTATTTTGATTTTTTCAGAAGCGTGAGGGAAGAGAAAGGTGCAGATACCCAAAGAGACGTGATTGTGTCTAGTCACTTAAGAGTTCACCTCTTGAGAAACTAAACAGTATTTTTTTGTGGTGCCCTAACTAAAGAACTTAAGAAATAGAGCACGATAGAGAAGTGGTAGTATGTTCTTAGTTGCAGTGTACGTCAGCTCCCTTCATTCCCGTTTTTGCCTTTTTCTGTTCAGGTTAGTAATGTATTATACCATGTGTTTACTTTGCAGAGTGAGCAGTACCAAGATGTCCCTCGCTCAGAAGAAAGACCGCGTTGCTCAGAAGAAGGCTAGCTTCCTCAGGGCCCAGGAACGTGCAGCTGATAGTTAAGACAACTTCCACAGTTTTCTATGAAGCTTTGGAAAAAGTGGCAATAAATTTATTGACAAAGCAGCTGTGTAAGACTGCCTTATTAATACAACTTAAAGATCAGAATTACTTTTTATAATCCAGGTACTCTGGAGCCTTAAAGATTTTTTTAATATGAACTGCTTCAACAAAGATAAGTGGCAAAGACAAAGCTACCACACTAGAATTAATCCTATAACAAGGGGAAATAATTTTGATTAATTTATAGTGTGACTACTATGAAGAAGACTAGGAAGAATTTTCCCTTTAACTACAAAAAAAAACCTTTACAGGTGCTTGACAATTTTTCTTTCAGGGTACATAATACTATGGGAGATGAGTTATGTACCTTAAGGAAAACAAACTATAGGTAGCCATAAGCTTTTAAGGAACATGAACAGTAGTGCTTTCCATCTTGTAAATGAGTATAGTTGACAGTAATACATGTTGCAATACTGAAGATTCCTCCACACAGTGAAATAAGTACTAAAAGATGCTGGCTGCTACTGAAGCAGGTACTATCTTAAGATGAAATATTTTTTATTATTTAGGGATTAGATGGGAGAATTTGTTCTGAAGTTCAATGTATTTGCTTAATTATAGAGGTTGTAACTTGCCTCATTCTACAGCTGTCTATGAAACAAGTTTCACATTAGACTTGCTGAAATTGCTTGCATGCTTTCATCAAGGAGGATATGCTGATGAACTCATTGCTTCAAGAGACTGATAGATGGGAAGTACAGCAGTTGGAAAAGAAATAAGAAGCCTGTTATTTATTTTAAACAAAAGTATGTTGTTTTTTCAATGAAAGCTCCAGCTTAGTGCAACAGCAGTGAAAATGAAGGCTCTGTATAGTAAACTGCACTATTAAATGTTTCCCAGTTTTTCCAAGGAGCTGTTCAAAATGCCCATCACTACTTTGGGTTCAGTTAATATTTCTTTTTGCCCCAAACCTTGCAGCAATTAGTCGTGTTTCCACCACAAATATCCTGCTTTAGATTTCAGTGCACTGCTAGTTAAAAATACTTAATTAGACAATAGTTAACAGTAATTTTTCAACTAGGAAACTGACTGACTACAAACAGCATGCACCTTTTTTTACCCAAGCCACACATTGTTACACATGGTAAGGAGAAATTCTCTGATGTTAGTCAACATCATTTAGTATAGAACAATTAAGCAATTAAACCATTTTAAAAATAAATTTGAAATAAAGCTAATTTTTACTATGCTGTAGCTGAATCAAGAGGCTGACTATCTAGAGGGATAAGGATGACTGCCACTAAGGCTCTTAATTGCTTCATACTTAAAACATTTATAAATTAAACAGATAGGCATTGAGCACGCTATTAAGGAGTTTTAAGTACATCTCATTCTCTACAAGATGAAAATCTGAAGAACAGGGTTGGTGAATAAAAGTGGTGCAGTGGTCATGCCCAGAGAGCGTTTACTTAAGACTTGAAAGTTAGAACTCTGATATTACCAGAAAAAAAAGAAAAACAGAACAACAGAATACTAACATACTACAGCATACCGTTACTCCACATTGTTCCTTTGCTGTTACTATCCCCTATGGTCCACATTTAAGTAATATTCTGCAGTCCTGAGCAATTCCACCTTCTGTCCAGGAGTTACAGTCTGGCTCTGACTTGTATGATTTCTGCAATAATTCAGGAGGATTTAAGTACAAGTGTGTAGCTATATTTCTGTGGGCAGGAAAAAGTCAAGACTTAACCACAAGTGTCACTTTTTTCACTTGTTGTAAACCAGCATCCTACCATGGAGGGTTTTTTGGTGGTGTTTGTTTTAGGATAATTCTGCTATCAGTACTTCAAAAATAATCTACATTTTCAGAAGCATATTGCTGCTGAAGTACATATATCTTCTGAGAAGTAACATTCTAAAAATGCTGGCTCCCAGCGTGGTGTACTGTATCAGGACTTTTAAAGTGTTGAACTACTTAAAACATTCAAGATGTAAGTATGAGGTAACAAGGTGTAAACAGAATTCAATTTAAATGTCATATTACAACCTAGCAGTTCCAGAATAAAATTTTAATATTCCACAGTTTAAAAATTATCAATGTGCAAATTCTGCCATGCCAAGGTATTAGTAAACTTCGATCTCAGTTCATTTTATTCGTAACAGCAACTTGGACTCAGCCACCATATTTGCAGTAGTGGTGGTTCCTCATAAAACCACTTGGTGTAGAAATCTTCTGCAGGTATTTCACAAATGAGCAACAATTTTCACAGAATTTTAAGATGCTGCATTACTTGATGTGATGGCACAGTGAACACTGTCATCCTGTTTGAGATCCAACAAAGTGCACAGAACAGTCAAGCATGCAGGATTGTTTGTTTCCAAAACAGTGCACTGGAACACCACGAGTGCTTTTGGCCTCGGCCAGATCACTCGGTGTTAAGTTCATCCTTTCAGAAGCCCTGTGAGGAACTGACTGAAGGGAAGAGTTAAAGAGCCATTCATGAAATCTGAGTACACGTCCTTAAAAAATGCTGCAGACCATTTGTATCAAAGTGGTTAGGCCACCTCAAGTGGCAGACGGTATCTTCTGCTGGTGGAGAAGCTACGAATCAGTTGTGTGGGAAATTTTCTTCCATAGTAATGTTTTTAAGTTATTGAGTATTAAAGAATGCTCCATTTCCATCTGGTTTGCTGAGACTTTAAGGGCAATACATAAATACAGTTGTTTTTCTAGTTCTTCGTGGATATCTGAAGGAGCACCACGAAGCAGATAGTCTTTAAGTAGCTGACAGACTTTTGCCAAGTTTGGCTGAATAACCTCTGTGGTACACCTCATTTTACTTTGGTCGCATAGAGTTCTACAGTCTGTACCATAAACACAGTCCATGTCTGATTCACACGGACGATCTTTAATCATTTCCTTTAAATTCATTTCTGGCACAATTCTTCTCATGTCCATCATTTTCAAATCATATTTATCATTGTATCCCAAGTTTTTGGCACTTGTATCGCACATAAGAAAGTTACCGTAAGGTCCGTGAAAAATATCTTCCACAAATTCTAAAAGTCCAATAGCTATTTTTGCCTTTCTTGGCCACGATGGAGTAAACCACTGGTCCATGCTTCTCCTGAATCCAGAAGGAATTAAAATTTCTATGATCCATGGAAGGCTGATTCCATAGAGAGAGGTATATTCAACTCTTTCGATCACATAGAGATCCCCACAAAAACCCATCAGCTTGGGAGTATGCTCCTTATCCTGTAACATCACCATTAACAGAAACTCATCCAGCTGCAGAAGTGCCCATGCAGACTTTGCCTCAGGCAAAGAAACTCTACCATCTTTGTTTCCATCAGCAAAAGACAGAATGATGTTAACCAGCTCTGAAAGATTTCCTTGTTCACCCAACTTTGCCTAAAAACAACAAACAAAAAAGATTACGTATGATTTCATTAACTACCACCCATGCACCTGTAATTCTCGTCTTTTTATTCTTCTGGTATTAAAGGGTATATCATGTTTAGTTCTTATTGGTTACAGATCTCTGATGAGCTGCTTTTTTGTTCTGTTTCCAAGGCATCCAGTGTATGATCTTCTGAAAGTAACATTCTCTGTGTTTCAGAACGCAAGGACTACAATTCAAAGACTGTCTTTTTCTAAGGCTGGTATGTTGAAAAACAGAGTGGCCCATTTAATATTTTCTTAGAATAAGCATCTAGAATTCAGACTGAGTTCGGTTTTCAGCTGATCAAACCTCTTACATATAGAGAAGTAGTACTCAGAGAAGAGTAGTAGCAACTACATTTCATACAGAGTACCAAGATATTTGGCACGGTCAGACTAAACGTACTGAAATAGTTCATTCTGCTATTTGGTATAACCACTTCCATTGTAACAATGTAAAGAAAAAAAGACATTGTTGGAATAACAAACACTGTATTTTCAACTATTACCAATGCATGCAGAAAAAGTCACACAAACATTTCCTAGTTCCTTTTAAAAATATACTACAGATCTATTGCACGCCCAATCTTAGAGACAAAGCTGTTGTAATGTACAAAGAAGTGTTAACAGCCTTTCAGTCCAAAAAGAATAACTAGGCATATACTTACTTTAAAAAAACCATACACCATTTCCTTGAATTTCTCAACAGTGGTTCCTCTTGTTGGTTTATCAAATAGGATTATTTCTTTCCTTGGTTCTGGATCTGTACCAAAATCAAGTTGAGCAGCTTCTTCCATCTGGCATTTTATGACTCCTTGCAGATTTCCCCAAATTCCTAAATAGATCTATGCAGGAAAATGGGAAAAGATAAAATCATTGTAGAAGTCCCTCACGTAAGTGTCATCCAAACTTCTACCACTGCTTCAAGAGTCAGATGGCAACACAGACTGGAAAACCATGTCCTGCTTACAGGACAGCAAATTCAAGAATGGCAACTTCACATACATCACTGCAAGGACTCAGGAGACACTGCCCTATCAAAATATGAAGACAGCTTGAGAAACAGTGTACTGGCATTACTATAATCTTTGCTTGGACTAAGGGGCTGCTGATTCTGTTTGAGAAGCAGGATAGTGCACAGTTGGTATGCTGTACAGAAGTATAGGTATTCTGTCAAAATGTGCAAGGATCTGATCATCTCCTTGGAAACTGGATTCCATAACTATGAAATTAAAGAGTCCTGATGGCAATTATAGTTTTACTGCTAGTTTAAAATACAGGTCCATGAAGATCCAGTCAGTGGAATATTTCTTTGTTTACAGCTAGTCAAAAACAATCCATATAACACAATCGTCAAACACTTACCTATCTGAATACATTCATGAAACATATTCAGAGAAAAAGAGCAACTAGCAGTAATATATCTGTGCTACACTTGGGCTTTGACTTGAAATTGCAGTTAGATAGGTACAGCCACTTAACTTGCCATGGCTGCTGGTTCTTGTTCCCGAGTCTGTCTTGATATCCTCACATCCCTTTCTACAACTGCATTATTCACCTCATGAGAAAAGTTGCTACAGCTCAATGCCCCACAAACATAAGAAAGCCTGTAACACTTCAAATTACATCTGCTACCTTAGCCAGCACAGCCAAATCCCAGGGAGGTAGGCCTATGCAGCTATCGCCAGCCCCAAACACTCAAATTGCAGCACAGTAGTTATAAAGCATGATCATGTTGAAATCCAGAGTGTGTAACAGGAGCAGAATAGCATTGCTCCTCACTGTGCAGAGCTTCTCTAGGTGCCTTTAATGGCAGGTAACCTGCAGAAGGGAAGTGCTACATTACAACCTCCAGCCCCTCAGCCATGCAGTCTGTTTCTCTTTGAAGCCAAGAGACAAAAGCCAATGCAACGCTTATATACAGGATCACTGACATTTCAGAAGGAACTGATAAAGCTAGGATATGAGATGAGTTTTAGGATTAATAACCTTACCTGGTTATTAGGCTTTGTTGACAAACATTTTCCAAAATACAGTGTCTCTTTTGCACAAAGACTGCTGCATGCTGATCCATCAATAACTCCTGTCTTATATTTATCACACTGAAACAGAGAAAAATATTTAACAAATCACTTGAGAAAGAAAGCAATAACCACCTCTCTCCCAACATCTCACTCTTGAAATAAAAAATAAGAGGTAACTCTGTGCTGTAAAACTCTGTAAAACTGTGTTAAGAAACAGAACAGGTTTTATCTGTAATTGAAGATCTGATCTTACTTCCGCACAACAGAATAGCAGCATTTGAAGAATTTATGCGTGGCACTGACCAAAACAGCTGTAGAACAAGTTAAGGAAAACACTTAAGAAGTAAACTGTGCTAAATATACTTACTATTATTTTCCTACAGTCATGTCCTCTGCATAGTTCTGTGTAGGTAGAGTACTGGACGTACATAACCCAGCTGCCAATGAACACCACTAACCAAGAGATGAAGAGATACTTCATCCGCATATATGAGAAACGTACCTAGAAAACACAAAGAGAAAATATTTTGTTCATTCAGCAGTAGTAAGAACAGTAGAAGCAAATGAGTTTGACTTTCACAGTGATAAAAATAAGCAGACTGTATTACATGCAACATTCACTTCCATTGTCAACAAAACTATCCAGGGAGGTCACAGTTTGACTTATTTAGGTGGAAGGAAAGACCACCACCATTTCCACTTGGAAGAGGTAAACAGCTACAGGGCAGTTCCACAACACCCAGAGGTGACGCCATCCCGTTCAGCTGCAGTCCTGCCACCTCTTTCTTGCATGGAAAAGTGATGGCTCTGCATCACTGTTCCTCCACACACACTCACTTGACTGTAACCTACAATTACCTAGTTAAAAAAGGATCCAACTATTTTTTTTTCCTGGAGATTCATCTTGGCCAGAAAGTTCCTTTAACCAGTTTTATTTTGATGGTACCTCATTGGGAGTGTTGTAAGAAAGGAACAATTGAAGCTGTTTTCCCCAGAGCCACAAGGACCCTACCTGGAATAACATGTAATTTCCTCTAAAGTACGTTACCCACAATATAGATATGAAGATCTGAACTGGATGAAGTACAAAAGGAGACCAACAATAATGCTGTGTGGTTTAAAGCAAACTTAGAAATCATTCAGAAAACCTATGAGAAAACAAGCTGGTGAGGACAGAACAAAAAACAAACAAATAAATAAATAAATAAATACTCTCCTCAGCCATTTGCATCCAGTAAAAAAAGAAATACTATGCTCCCTTTGAAAGAACATTACTAAAATGACAGAACTGAAAGATTTTAACATAATTTCCTAGCCTAAGAATACCACATCTACAAGTTTAAAACATTAAGAATTACAAACCACACTACTTGAACAGACTGATGAGGAACAGTAGGAGTCATCTGAGATGTGAACCAGCAATAACAAGAAAGGACACTTTACCAACAGGTTCGGAAATAATTTTCTCCATACTTCAGAACTGTGATATCTGCATTCATGCTCTGCTGGAGCTTAATCTCTTTTGTCCTCCAGTCTGATTTCTATATTTATTTACCTATCATATCCACCTATTAGTTTCTTCCTTTTCAACATCAATCTCAGACTGTTTGCTCAGGCAATCCTCTCAAGCCACACACCACTGGCTGTTCCTTCTTCTGGCTATTTCCAGTCTATTTGCAGCCCATCCAACTCTGCAACACTAGCCTCAGGTCCGAGCACTGCTCAACACCTCTTCACACTGCTTCTTCAGTCTTCCCAACACAATTTTCCTATTGAAGAATCCTTGTCCTCAGCTACTGCCCATCTACAGAATTTGCTTATCACCCCCAGAATCCCCCTTTCACAGAGCTGGGAAGCCAGCAGAGACAGCATGGCAAAGTCCCAGGAGTGTCTCGCTCTCTGTTCTCACCTCTGGAACCAAATTAAATCTGTAAGCAGGACATATGGATTCTCTGCATAGTTTCCTTGTTAGTTAGACATGCTATTTTGATAGACAAAATAAACTGAAACAACAGCAAAGACCTATCTTTCCCCATCAGATCCGCACAGGAAGCCCAGCTTAGCAGCTCTGAGGCAATCGTCCAGCAGAGGTCTCTTGAAACACAGGTCTGAACCGAGAGGTGAATGGAACCAGCAGAGCCAAAGCATTCAAGGCACAGCACGGATGGCTGCCTCTTCTGGCTCTGCTGTGAATACACAATCCCATTTCTCTCAGACTGTCTAGAGAACACAATGTGTTGTTTTTTTTCTTCCACCTTCATACTTTCCCAGGGTTGAAGGGCAGACGATGCACAGTAATTGTAGCACTTAAAAATTACCACAGTATAGTCATGCAACTTTAAGAGACTTAGGTAATAACGTACTTATTTTTATTTGTCCTTATAATCTCATTAGAATTTGTGTGTTCAAAATCTAGAGTTTATTTATACTGGTTTAAGCACAGCAGTGAAACTAATGAGCGTGCTGTAGAGCAGCTCCTGAAATCGCCAGCTGAGTCTCACACTTATTTTTCTTCACCCTAACGGTTCTGTAACCGAGTACAGCATCAAATGTCACGATCTTCCCCTTTATAAGGACAGTGAGATACAACAGTATCTGAAGAGAGGTACAAAAGTTTTTTTTATAAACAAAGCATGGTATTTTGATAAGATCAGATCACGTTCAATTACTGTGAACTATTCAGTGAAGCCAAGTTCATTAGTTTTTTGTGTACTCATCTTTTTACTAGGATCAACTATTCAGATGATTCAACAGCTGCCCATTATTCCCACTTCCACCATTTTGTGCAATCCCTCATCCAAGGTTACCACCACAAGAGGCTGTAGAAACAAACACTTTGATATCTCATACTCTGCGCGTCAGCTTCTTGAAAATCCACTTCCACTGCAAGTCTGCAACACTCAAACAAATAATGAGTTGCATAACTAAGGTATGGTCAACAAGCTCACTCTGCCATCTTTGCCGTACTTAGAGAAAATGCACAAAGCATGTGGTCAGAGCACTTTAACTTCCTTTCCTCTTTGGACTTTTAGGCAAGTCCTCCTTCTTACCACCCAAACTCCCACTCTGCTGAGGCTACAGCTGCTGAGATAAACCACATGCAGCAAGAAAGAAAGCAAGTCTCCTGTTCTCCATCCAGCACTTGGCCCACAGCACCTAGAAAAGCTGACAGACACAAACTGACGCTGCTACACAATCAGAGCCTTCTTCCAAAATGTTCTGTAGTAAAAAGGACAGTAACATAAGCATCATAATTTAAGAATTCAATAGCAAATTTGCGAGCCTTCTCTGTCTCACATACTTGAATTTTTAACTCTTCTTTACAAAGTCGAATGATGTCGCTTCAAATTATTTTTCTTAATCTAAGAACTCATATCCTAAAAAACTGCAATCAGAATATCTGTTCTTGCAACATAAGAGAACCTAACTTACAACTCAGCAATACTAAAATGACATTTCATAGGAACACGTGTAATGAATGCCAATACTTATAAACATTTTGTTAAAAGTTCCAAGTTATATTTACCTAGCTTTCTTGGGGCAGCCCATAGGTCTATTTCATGCAGTCTAACTCCATGACTACCCCATATTGCATTCTACAAGGGATTCCAACCATTTCTTCTGAGTTGTTATTCAAGTTTTACAAGGAACATAAGGGGAAAATCACCGCCCCCACCATTTCTTTCCAAAATCCATGTGCACAGCAAATGATTTAGAAACAAAACATCTTCACGGACTCCAATATCCTCCCTAAGGAAGGCTAATCCCTCTGTAGGGAACTCAATTTGGTCTAGATTTGCAATCCATCTTTATCTCATTATTCTAACACAAACTTTGAGAATGAAGGTTCGTGTCTTAGTGTGATTTTCCCAGAAGAGAGATCATCACTCGGTGTAGAGCTGCTTCTGACTTCTCTCTACCAAGTGCAAACTGCTCTGCTTATCTCAGTGCCCAACAGAACCTCCCCCAATCTGGTGCGAGCACCCCGCATCCTCACCAAAATGACCAATCTCAGAACCTCTGCTTGGTAGTAGTGTTCAGATGCTACAGCTTCACCAACTGCCACTTCACACGTAGGGTGGGGAGCAGACTGAAATCTTATTCCTTCCAAATGGGAAACTTCAACTTATCCAGGGCTCATTTTTTTGCTCCCGTCATGTTAAACATTTCTTTAAAAGTCTCATCTCGCTTTTTTGCTATAAAATGTATATTATCCCAAAGCAAAGTAACTGAATAAAGGCAGAAGCAATAGCAAGGCACCTCTTTTCTTCTGCTGAACACCAGACATTATGGCAATTCCAAGTGCTTTCCCTTAAAAGCAAATTTTAGTTTTGAGTGCCCAAAAGGTATGAGAGCCAGAAATGGTTATAATTTGAAACGCATTCCACGCGTCGATCTCCACAATCACACATAAGAACAATCCATGATAAAAAGCTGCATCAGTATAGGACTTCTGGATGTGGTTACTTCAAATCACCAGCACATCTTCCTGGGCTTCCTAGCTCAGAGAAGCGCCAAGTTGGACCTTAAACTCCAGTACACACAGTTTCAGAGGTTAAAAGTAACAAGAGAACTTCTTGAGTCACATGAAATTGCACCCACAAACAAGAAAGGATACCAACCATTATGTGAGGTAGCTTTCAGCAAGTCAAGCAACATCTGCATGAGACAGCAGCTCATAAAACTTCTGAAAAAAACACGAGTTGCAGATGATGATGAACAAGCAGCCACAAGAAGGACACAGATGTGATATACAGATACTAAATGAAAATGTATGAGGGATTATTGTTCTACAGCTGGGAACGAGGTGCTCAGGGCAAAGTTTGAGGAGGAAAAACAGCATTCACTTTCCCAAAATTGATTTTTGTTTTTAGAAGTAAACATTTCATAACCATTTAGTTACCCAGACCTCAATAACACTGCAGAACACCTACAGTGAAAACTGATTTTATCACTTCCTCATTTCTAGAGAGGATTCTGACAATGCTGTTCCTAAAGCCTAAAGGGTCACAAGACCCTTCTCAACAAATCTTTTATCCTATTAATAGGATTATAGACAAATTCTAATAAAATGATTTTATTCCTCCTCTCCTCGAATAACATGAAGTTCCCTTGGACCGAGAATCACAAAGTAAATGCTACTGATTATCTTCAGTCTATCTCAAAGAAAAGATACAGTGATTTCATGTAGAGACACGGCCTTTTTTCAATAAAAAAGAAAAAAGGAAAAAAAGAAATGCTACTTCTAGTAGCCCTAATACCTTTAATACCTTACAGCAGAACAACAACAACACTCCAACACTTATTATTACAGATAAAATCTAATACAGATTATTTGAAATAAATTTGACTTTTTTTCAGCAAAGCTGTTCCATTTGTAAAAACCACTCCCAATGCTTTCTGGGACAACAAACCACCCTCCTTCCTCAAACGTTCCTGCTGATTCCTTCCATGCCTATTTACAATACTAGACTTTACTCCAAAGTGCTATTTAAAGCAGTTTTGCACTACAAGCATAGCATTTTGTATAATCTGAGGCTAGCAGCAGTCTCTGAGCCCCGGGAACACTACTGAGTAACAGCCATATTCACAGCATAGGAAATAATCCTCTGTATCTGGGCTTATCCAAATTTGTCCTCCTTCTCAGGAAGACAAGAATGTACTTGGGACAGAAAACCCTCCCCAGACGCCATCTGACTACATCACAGACTTGGCACGAGGTTCTGGAGAAGCCGTGTTTATTTCGGGCTCAGCACTGTGCCAATGTAGGCATGCAGCTTTTGACTGACAGGACTCCAGCCCTACTCCCCGTTTAGAGCATGCAGCTGCTCACAGAGGACCAAAAGGTTCTGCTCTCTCCAATTTAGAGGGAATTACTCTATTTTGGAAGTTCAGCAAAAGGCCTGATAATAATTTAGTTTCTTCCCACAAATTCTTTCTAAAAATATGTATTTTGTCCCTAAAATCTACAAATGTAGACACCTTTAGATCACTTCTGGGAAGTGCCAGCACTGATGTGCAGCAGTAATGCAGTGAGGACACTGACTTAGTGAGCCTGGTTAGGCCACGTATGTGCCAGCCTGAACACACCACACTCACTGCACACACGTCATGAAGATTTTTTGAGCACATTTCCGAGCACAAAGTCCCAGATGGAAATTAGGGAGCAATGCTTATAGACAAGCTTCATTTGGAACCAAACACACTCTTAGAAAACTTCTAATAGTTTACTCAGGATGTCAGAAGGACTGAGAGTCTTGAAATGATCAAAAAAGGCAGAAACTTCAGAACCAGGAAATATAATTTCTTTTCTGCTCCACTCTTCCCTCAAGACATGAAACACGAGCCAGGGAACACAAGGATGAAGGAAAGCACTTGTAACACTTAAAAGGATATTACAGCATCAACTTCATCCATCACTTGTGCGTTCCACTAACTCATGTGCATTGAATAAGAATTAGACATTCATTCCCTGGAACAGAACTGGAAAACCACTTCTGGCAGAATTCAAGCCTGGATGCACTCCAAAGCATATGGAAAGTAGCAGATCCAGACACAGCGTAACTATTTGCCAATTTTTTGATAAGAGCACTTTTTATTTAAAACATTTTTATTGTTAGGAAGCATGGAAGCGTTCATTTGTTCTACACTATAGAGAGCTTCGTTCAGTCAAGTATTCCCTATAACCAGAGTTTACAATCCTCTCCGAAACTCCAAACTACTCACATAGTTCATTTGACATAGCAGCAATAGGAGAGAACAGAAAAATCGTAGGCTGATTATGTTATAACTCCTGGTTTGTTTTACATTCAGGTTGATTTATGGTTTACAGGAAGCATTTCAGGTTTCTAAGAGCTTACGCTGCACACCTTGGATTATGCTATGGTCTTGATTTACTTGTATCCTGAGCAAACAGCATAGGATGTACCCTTTGACATAAAAACAAAAAACAATCAAGACAGAAAACAGGATGTTTCCACTTAAAAGGTTAAACAACAACAAGAGAATTCAAAGCTTGGAGGAAATGATAACACATTAACAGAGCCTTTGATATCTGGGCCTTCAAAATATCTTCTACATTACAAGCATCTACAGGACATGCCTAAAGAATCTGTAGAGGAGGTCCAGAATCTCTAGTGCCCAGAAAGCTTCCAAACACAGAAGTGTTCTTTAAAGATCATTGATGTGTATAATTCTACTAGTGCGACCTCAGCCTCATAATGCAGTTGTTAACTACAGTTATTGGAAAGAAATTCAGAACCACGTTTCCCTGACTTTGAGACATCCATTTCTTCTCAAGAAACATTATTTACCACAGTAGAAAAGTGTTAGTCTCCCAGCTGTAAGACACAATAAACAATACCAGGGCTTGCTGTAGTTTTATTTGGTTTACTAGCCTTGCAGTGTGAAAATTCTGTATTTCATAGTCACTGCCCATTTTGCAACAAAGCTTCAGCACTGTTTCTGTGGATCCTAACCACTAAACTTTGAGCTGAGGCAAAGATGCCCTCAGTTTGTCCTGCTCATCGTACATGAGCTGAGGCTGCCTGGCAGCACTGTCCCCTTAGCTAGAAAGACTAAGTGATTACCTGTGGATAAATGCATTCTGCAAGCAAGCTAAAGAGCATGTCAAAGAGTAACAATAATAAATAACAATAGAACGCTTGCCATAGAGCGCTGGTTGCAAACCAACCCATAGCATCTTGCTCCCACTACAGGAACAGGTAAGCTAGAGGAGGTATAAAGTTCCTTGTTACAGAACTTGATGTTCTCAACTCATTCCACAAGACAATTTTCAAAAAGTATGAAACACCAGCCAACAGAATTTGGAAGTCAGTCAGCAATGCTTTCCATCGTACAATGCGCTTCCCTAGTCTGCCAAATTAAATATTGCATAGCAACACCACACAAGTCTTAAAACTTCCATCTCACTCATGGCTACATCTCAGTGAATTAAATCTAGCATTTATAGTTAGAGAGTAGCAGCCTCTTTGGAGGCAAAAACTCAACAGAGCACACAGTGAGTAATCAGTACAGCTCAACCATGAATGCATGTCACGTACCAACAGCAACGCGCAGTCACAAAGTCAATACATTGACAGCCTGCTGCCAGTCTGTGGATGCATCAGCTACCACCACACATCCACTACGTAACAGAAAAGAAAGGTCATTTTCATAAAGCTGGTATTAGCTCTCCTCCAACTCCGTAGAATATTCCAACAGGGTCCAGCGTGAGAAAGCATCAACAAAAACTTTTCTTACATCTCCAACAGAAACAAATATTTAATTTCTCTGACTTGACTAAGAAATGATTTTGACAGCAATCATACATTTTGCTAAAAAGACCTTTAAACGATGAGAAAAATAAATGAAAACAAAAGGTTATCCAATGTCACCATAAAATGAACAATGTAGAACTTCTAATGACTTCTAGTCAAGGCCAACAGTGAACAGAGTCCTAGTTTGAAAGCGAGTACAGACACGGTGAACTCCTTTTCATTTTATGTGCACCAGAAACTTCCTCCTATGGGAGCTGAAAGTGTCTGCTTTGCTAAGGAGATCAAGGACAATGTTTTTTGGTTTAAAATGAAGTGATACGTGAACCACATCTGCAGACAGAAATGCTGAAGGCGCTAAGCTTACACCTGCACCGCACACTGCTCCTCAGCTGCGACATCACATTTTAGGCACTTACAAAAAGAGAGTGGGATCAGAAAAGCTCCAGAGGAGAAGGAATTAAAGCAGCTGGGCCTTCATGATGCGTGAGAATGAAGCCCATATTTTTTTTAATAAACCAATTACCAGAAAGCATTTAATAACACAGCAATAGGTGACAAACAAAAGCAGCACATACCCGTATTTATTACTCAAAAAACTCAACTCAAACACGCAGCAGAACTGCAAGTGAGTTAAAGCACAGCGCAACAGACAGGAGAGCACCCCTGAGCGAAGCACCAGGCCCTCGCTGACGCCTGGCAGCAGAACTTCCTGCTGCACCGCAAACACGGCGCTTTCGGCCGGAGCACCGCTCCGCACAGCTGGGGTGACGTCCGCGCCTACCTGCGTACGCCAAGGCAGGAGCGCGGCCGATAACGCGCACGCGAACGGCTCCAGCGCTGCCGTCGGGCAGCGGAGGCGCGGACGCGCTCCGTGAGCGGGCATGGAGGCGCTCACCGTCCCCGCGGAGCCGCACGGCCCCGCGCCCGAGGGCTGAGGGGCGGCCGGCGCCAGACGGCTCCCGCCGACGGGCAGCGCTCGGAGGCCCGCCCGGCACCTGCTCCCCACCTCCCAGCCCCGGCGCAGCCAGCCCGGACCGACGGCGCGGTGCGACAGAGCCCCGGCCGCGGGGGGGGGGGGGGGGGTGAAAACGGCGGCCGAGGGTCGCGCTGAGGGAGCCCGCCCGTCAGGGTCAGGGGACGCCGAGAGGAAACCCGCCTCCAACGGCCTCCCCAGGCCTCCCGCCGCCGGCCTACCTGTGCGTGGTGGGGTTTCCTGAGCCAGGCCCCCGCGAAGAGCCGCCTCGCCATGGCAATCACACATCCCCGCAGCGGGCGGTGGACGGAGGCGGAGCGGAGCGCTTCCCCGCCCGGCCTGCCGACGGAGCCGCGTCGCCGGCCCGGCTGGGCGCGCTGGCGGTGAGGGGAGGACGAGCGGCGCGTAAGACGCACAGCGCCAGGCGGCAGCTGTCAGCGGCGGGGCCGCACCGCGGGGAGGAGAGAGCAGGGGAGGGCAGGAGCGCGGCCGCCCGGGGGCAGAGGGGCGAGGGCGGGAGGGGCGGGGCTCCGCCTGCTGCCGCCCCCTGCCTGTGAGGACGGCGGGTGGGCGCCGCGAGGTGACGGGGTGGGGTCTGCCCGCGCTGCCCCCCAGCTCCCCGTGGCCATCTGCGTCCACTGGAGCGCGGGCAGCTCCCAGGGCCGGGCCGGAGAGAATTATAACAAGTCCGTTAATGAATAACGCGTCCCATTGATGGCAAGCGGGCACCCGGCTGGTACTCGGCTGGACGAGGGCCTACTGGAGCCCACTGAGCTCTTCCCCTCGAGTTAAGGAGCGAACCCCGGCCCGCGGCCATCCCCCCAGCACGGCCTCCTCCTGCAGCCCCGCCGCGCTCTGGAGGCAGGTGCGTACCTTCCTGGCCCTGTGGCACTCACTGTGTTCGCCAGATCCAAGAGTGGGTTTGCTGCTGGGAGAAAAAAGACACTTGTGCACTGCTTTGACTAAAAGAAATGCTACAGAAAAGCTGGTGTAAGAATAAACTGTGGTATTCTGGCAGGGATTAGTCTCAAGGAAAGATGTATATCTGGAAACCAAACCTTAGGAGGTCACAACCCAGTAAGAACCTGCAAGATTTAAAGAGATTTGTACTTTAAGATTCAGGAATAGTCCACAACTTTTTTTAATAATATAATCACTGCCAGGCGCACTCTGAAGAATAAATCAGAAAATTAATTAGTAAGATTTGGCATACCTGCAAAAAAGCTATCATGGCTTCAGTAATACCCTTGCAGTGAGAGTGTTTTCTTCAGCAGGCCCAGATGGCTGTGCTTTCTGCATCACTTCCCTCTACAGTTCAGTAGTTTGTGCGAGCTTAGTGAGATAATGGGCATGCAACAGAAAGGTGACACCAGGAAACTACAGAGCAGACATTTAAATGTTTTGCTGAATAATCTCAAGTAATTAGTCCGTGCAAGGGAAGGAGAGGCTAAGAGTAACCATAAAATGGAGGTCTCCCATATGGCAGGCAAGGACATAAGTGTTTTATTTCTGTTAGGACTGGATCAAAACAGTTCCTGGCGTATGTTCTTTAGGGGATACATGTTTCACTTAGTACATGTGATCTTAGTTATTTGTGAGACAGGTGCTTTACTCCAGCACTGCAGCATTTAGTTATTCTTTTAGTTCTTTTTGTGTCCAGGCTTTGCTAGATGATAAAAAGTAGGGCAATTTCAGCCTTTTTCAGCTTATCCTTTAAACACCAAATTGCCAGTTAAGCCTTGGTAAATGCAAAGCCCATGGCATTCTACATGTGCAAAACTAAAGGGGCATTCTAAAGAGCAGGGAATAGATACAGAAATGCAACAGAGTTAGAAAATAAGTCATACTGATGTATTTACTGAACTGTATTTTTTCCCCATCTCATGCCTTTCCTTTCTGTAGTTCACACATTATTCATTTTTGTTATGACAGTACCACATCTCAGATACAAAAGCAGCAATAAATCAGCATAGCTTTTACTATCTGTTGGTACTTGCTTCCTATCCAGCCATGAAAAGATCAGAGAGACAGAAATCCACTGGTGATTATACACACACACCATTTATCCCGCAGTGTTAAAGGGAAATGTGGCCTTATAATAACCACATGCCATCACTTTCAGTTCTGTGACAACACTCACTGCACTGAGTACGACTCAGGAAAAAACTAAGAGCTATTTACGTGCACTGAAGCATCTGAGAATTTTGGACAATCAGTATTTGACCAATAAGGATAATAGAAAACTACAGAAAAATCTAAATTCTTTAAGGTACCAATTATAATGTGCATCTTCATTAATATAATACAGCATTTTATCCAAGTTCTTTTGAAGGAAGTTATTTGTTACCTGAGCAAGTAATACAGGTTTTAACATATTTAAAAGGTAAATATTAACTCATCGCAATATAACTGGGCTGGACTCTAACACAGGAGACTCCATGGGAAATCCTCAGGGTTCACACACTCTTCTCACAGTCATATTAATGCAGAAAGCCTCTGGCTAATGTTAGTAATCACAAGACTTCCAATGTTGATAGTCACAGACTTCTCTTTCTCACAGCAGCTTTACAAGCTTGCAGTCTGCCTGGCACAACTTCCTGCATTAGTGCTCTTACCCAGAATATGCCTCAGGAATATCCAGTCATCCTGGCAGTATCACAGTTTAAGCACCAGTAGGAGTGGAATGTGTTAGTATTTGCCAGTTACCTCATTTTTAATTAAATTTTAAAAAATGTATTTAGATGGTAAACAATGCGGTGATGATTTTAAATAAAACCACTTCCTATTCCTCAAATGAAGCCTCTAAAAATGGCTGCACTCTTTGTGCGGCCCAGCTATCAAGATTCATGCTCAGAGATCTATCCAGGACTTTGTTTTTTATTCTGACTACTTAATCATGTTTGTCTTTGTGGAGGAGAATGAATATCTGGGATACATGCAGTCTTCAGACCTAAACTTTCCCTCGTGTTTCTTTCAGAGTGAGATTCTTTCCTTCACCTCCTGTAAACTTCTGTGAACTTGATTTTATCCTTAAATGTTATCCACTGATTAAAAGTTACTTCCTATTGCATCCAAATTCTTACTGATGTCAGTGCCTCTAGTGCATAGAGAGGTGAAGCTATCTCTTAGAAAGCAAACAAAGCCTGTTAAGGATTCCCTTGTGGCTTAATTTGTTATAAACAAACCATTAATCTATTTGTGGAAGCAGCATCTTCTAGCCAGTGAGTTTCATTTCTAAAGCTGTACTTTACATATATTTATAAACCTAGCCTGCTGCAGCAGCAGTAGCTTGCACTTCTCTCGCTGCCTACTTTTCATCCTAGGGTTGGCAAAGCCATTTTTGTTGTAGTGTAAAGAACTAGACCGAACTATTTGAACTATGAACTAATTGTACTTCATTTTTTTCTATGGGTTAGGTTATAGGCGCTCCAATGCCTTTCATCAGTAGCTTGGATTTATGCCAAAATTGAAGTGGCTGTTTGTAACCACTGAAGCTTTTATCTTATTTAAACATATCTGTATCAAAAAAAATGTGCTTTAATACAGACAGATAAATGACAAACACATGTGACTCATTACTAGCTCTTCACTGAGATGAGACCCTACTATTATTAAACATTCAGAAATGCTGATTAATTTGGGATAAAAGCCCTCCAGTCCTTGCTTTGAGAGACACAATGTCTACTGCTTTTCTGATATATTGTTTAAAATTCAAACTACAGTAGAAAACTTAAAATGCTTACAGTAAGTGAGCTCTAATAACATGTTTACAGTAAATAGGTTTCCACAGATTAAGAATAAAAATCTTTATAAATCTGATTCTCTTATGGATTAGAGGACAGAGAGAACTCCAAAAAATACTCCATTCAGAAGACTTGAACGGAAGCACAACCTTGGTAATGCTCATTCCTAAGCAAATGCTGAAACAACAGTTTGAGTTTTTCTCATTGTTTGAGAGTCCATAGTCACAACAGTTCAGATTCAATCAACCAATAAAATAAAGTTTTTTTTGTATACAGTTTCAAGTCTCCTTCCTCTATTAATTGCTGTCATTATGATTTTTTTTCTTAAGATTTATTGGGATTAAGTGTACTGACTGCACAATCTTTTCCTACCTGGGAAATCATTTTGGATTATTTTTGGCAAAAATAATCCATTTGATGTTAAAAAATGTGCCCATGTCTCAATGTGCATACTTTGATCAGTTACCAATTTTTTTGAATTAACAGTGTAATAAAGTTATAATCTACTGGGAGCTTCTGATCACACCAAAAGTAAAATAATTTGTTTTGCTTATCATCACTTTAAAATCTGAATGCTAGTCTTAATTGTTATTTGTGGAAGTTCCCTATAACCAAAAAACAGTCCAGCTGATGTTTTCTTAATTCCATGCTGCTGTTTTTCAGAGCTTCTTACCCTAAATTAGCACTTCCACTTCCCCCCTTACTCTGTAGCGTAGCTCAGAGAGCTAGGGTACATCTGAGATTTAGTCCATCCACACTCTTACAGTAATCCTACTTGTAGTCTAAATACTAAGTTCTAATACTGAAGCTAGTAGACACTTAAGAACATCAGTAACAGGAAGGAAATAACAGCAAAATTAAGTGCAGAAGGTATATCTATCTGTAACTCCTTAGGAAGTTTAGTATTGGAACAAATTACTTAGTGGGAGGATACATTTTTCAACACATGGTATACTTAAGAGCTCTGACTTAAATGCAATGAGGAAAACAGCTGCAGTGTTTAATACATTGCTACTCCCAGCTGTCCTGCCATCCCCTCTGCCTAAGGACATTTCCACAACAGAACTGCTTAGTTCACAGTCTAGCATATTTGCTTTAATTGCCTGTGAAAGTTAGTTCATGCTAAAACACTGGACTGTGATCCTCAGCTGGTGAGGTGCAGTTCAGCCTTCCTTTCTGCCAGCTACAGAATGCAAGAGTAAAAAAGGCAGAAAAACAACTACATATAACTGAGCTGCTATGTGAAACCTTCCCTTTGTGCTGTACAACTTACACCTCCTCCCGTGTTCTCCCTGTTCCGTCACATAACTGGTTGCATAGCTGAATGGTGAACTGTTTGATGACCCTAAACTAAAAATAACCCAGAAAAATAAAGTCATGTTTTCCTCCAGTTTGATTCTACATACAGCTCAAAGGACTGTGATATTCATAAAGGCAGAAGAGTTTGACATTTAGAGTAAGGAGCAAAACCAGGAGCTGCTCAATCTGCCCTAAGACCAATGCCTCCTTAAATACATATACTAACCCAGTGATTTGTCAGACAGAATGAATCATTGTGTTACATTCAAATCTGAGCTGAAAAAATAATTCCTTCAAACCTTAACTAATACGTAAGTCACTCTACTTCAGTTTATAGTCTTTAAAGCTGAGAATTTGGACCTATATGCAAGAATTAATGCAACATACCAGAATTACTTACCTAACAGCCTTCATGCTACTGGTAGAATTACTCAAAATATGACACCTGTCTTATTAGCTTTGCATTCAGAATCTCTGCATGTGAAATGAAGAAGCTCAGTACTAAATTGTTAGATGATTCTGAAAGGGCTCCGCAAAAGCACTACAGATAGCAGAAATACTTAGGAAAGTGATGTTTTCTTTTTAGGAATCCTCTGATTGTAAGGATTACAAGTTTGTTAAGTCTTTTTTTAACCCTCTTTTTCTTAACAGACTTGGTAATTCTAATGTCATTTGTATTACAAGACTTCTTTAAAAGTTTATCACCTATGATAAGGGAAGCAACCTCTTTAAATTCTGAGCAGTTAACTGACTGTAAGTACAGTTGATCTACTTCAGTATTCACCTGAAGTTTTTGATGGTGGTAGATTTTTTAGTAGATTTAAGTTTTAGTTTCCCTTTAAATAAACAGAACAACCGACCAGACACAAGCCATATACCTTTAGTGATATCTAGAGTAGGTAGTCTGTTTGTGGATTGATTTCTGTAGCCTACTATATGAAGTATTGGTGGATTTTTGATAGAAAGTCTCAGTAGGCATAAGGTATGTACTGAATTACTTAGATTTCTACAGTAGTTAAGAGCAATTTTGACTATAAACACCATTACTAACATAAAGCAAAAGCTATTTATTCTTAAAATGATTTTTTTAAGAGCAAAAATGGTGTTTTAAGCAAAGTAAGGAACTGCATTCACACACGCTTTCTTGCATTACTAATCACACTGAAGCAAAATAAATTCAGTAGTCTAAATGATATTCTTTGAGTTACTTGTGCTATTACTCATACTGAGCAACAGATATTTTTCCTTCAGCTATATGAAAGCCTGAATGAATGACAACACTGACTACCAGGTCACAGCATTTCTAAAAGGACTTCTTCCTAATTGTATGGCAGAAGGCAAGTTGGAGCAGTAATAGTTTAAAACTATAAATAAATGACCAAGATTATGCTAAAATGGTATATGGAACTATATATTTATACACTTCATTAAACCAGAGCAATAACTAGTACCGTGGCCATAGATTGACAACAGCACATTGATTGGAACACTGTAAGAGTATCTCGACAGGTGAGGCTTCTGCTTCATTTCTGCAAGGGGCTGCAAGCCTGGCCCCACATACTGCAGCAGGTCACACTGACCAGTTCTGCAGTGCAGGTTTCCATTAGCATTGAAATTCACATCTGAAGTTACTTTTCCCAGGGCTTTGTTGCTATGCAAGCTGTACTTCATGTGACTTTCTGCCTCTTACGTAGATTTAAGTCAGTGGAAAAACAAAATAAATATTTCTTTTTTGTATGTACAAAGAATAAACTACTTTAGTTAATGAAAGTTTTTATTAACTCAAAAGATCCATTGATAATACAACCTTTATGGTTATTCTACTGAATATACTAACTGCTGTCATGGTGAACAGTGCTGCTGTTGTGCTTGTCTTAAGCTCTCTTTGTACACACACTCAGAACTTTCTTTGCAAACAGAGCATTAAAATGATAACACCATCACACTCAAGCAGTAGTTACAGCAGATAAAGCGCTTCCTTTTGACTTTATTGGCAACCAAAGCTTTTCTAGACCTTCTGAATCACAGAGTAGCTACACAAAATGAGATTTAATCCACAAACCTGCATCTCCAACTGTAACGTGACAGAAAGGACAGCAATGACAGCAAGGTAGCAAGGTCCCAGGCTACAGCAAGCAAGGACATGTTCAAATACAATAGTTGTAGACACAGAAACAAAGGAAAGAAGCTGCTTACTTACAAAAGGCCTTAGGTACATAGGGAACTCCAGCAAAATACCTTTACCGCCAATGCCAAACCTTAAATGAAGTCTGAGAAGGAGTGGATCCTGGCTCCAACCCTTTTGATCACTCAGGGGCATTGCATGCACCTGAACTCCCCTGGCTTCTCTCTGCCTTCCCACCAGCTGCCCAATCACTGCTTCAGGCTGTGATTGAACATTTCCTGCTACACCAGCTTATAAAAACAGTTTGGGCTTGGGAGTATGCCAAATAAATACATACATGTGTACATACATACCACCTGAAAATAGCCTGCAGTGAGCAAGGTAAGATGAACAGTTCTTTAAAGATATAAAGGATCTTTATGAGGCTTTTACACCTCTAATAAGGTTAATTGGTAGTTGAGTCAATGTAGTCATTCTACATGACAGCATGGCTGCTCTGAAAACATTTCAGATGACTAGGAATACTTTCTATTTTGTCTAGAGATACGCGTAGTAAGCTTTTTATACAGCTTAGGTTAATTTTATATAAGATTTGCAGAATTCCTAAGTAACGTATTTTGGGAGCATCCCCATATACACAGACTTACTGTGTACTGACATCTAAGCTGGCTACATTTTACCTGTGTTTAATCTCATTCTCCTGTTCCTATCCTGTAACTGTCCTTATAAAAATTGTTCTGCACAATATTGTTCAAATCTGAACTCATTTAGACAACTGAGGATAATGGTTTATAGTAATTCTTATTAACAAAGTTCATCTCTAACTGCAGTTCTTGTTTCCCATGCATCAGAAATTAATAGTAGCTAATAATATAATGAATAATAACTAATTCTGACAATGCAAGGTGGAGTGCAACCTTAGATGGCAGCAGCTTTTGGCCAGGACATGAAACTGTACCCTCAGCTCCCACTGTGGCGAAGAGCCAGGCTCCTCCTTTGGCCCAGTGCTTCCCCAGGGAGTAAGATTAGGGTACAGTACAGGCCGGAAAATCACCTGGATTAGAGGACTGGTTTATATTGCCTCATTCTACGAAGAGGTTTGCTGTAGCACCAGAGACTCTATGAATAGGGATATCAGTGCCTGTGTTAATGCTGTCAAATCAGAAAAAAATATTGTTTGATGTGATAAGAAATGATTTTCATCCTGTATCTGCATTCAGCTAGAAAGACCAGAATCAAATAAGCAGCCCTGATTTAGAACATAATCAGGGTTTTCAGGCTGAGAGAGCATGGCATGAACATGGAAAGATTAAAATGTATGCAAGAAGATGCATTGTTTACATTAGCCAAAACAGCGATAATTAGGTTGCATCTTTTACTTAAATGCATCAAGGTTAACAAATAGAACCACTGTGGCAAAATGAAGTATGGAATTTATGACTGGACCAATGTGTCAGCCTGGGAACACTAGTTTTTTTTCCCACCCAGCCCTCTTGGATTGGCAGCAGCAACAGAAAGGGTTACTGCTTTACCTTCAGTGCCTGTAGCTGAGTTTACAGGAGTGTGAGCAGCTCTAGTGTTACAAGGATCCTGTCATTCTGCAACATTCAAAAGCATTTTGTCTTCATCAGATATAGAGATGCCATTAAAAAAAAAAAAGGTCTGCTGAAATGTTGTGAGAAGGCCCATACTGCGTTCCAGGTGGTGGGAACACAGAAGGAATGCTGTACTAATTCTCCCTCCAGCCAGACTGATGTCCAGAACAGATTCTTCACTGCACATGAAGCAGCAATATTCTGCCATGTAACCGTGTCCTGAGGGAATGTTAAACTTTTTTTCTTTTTTTTTATCTAATTCAGTTTAGAGTTGAGAAGTAGGTCTGGTCTGTACTGTTACAAAATGTAATCATGCAAGAGATGGAAATTCTGCTCCGGCAGATGTTCTTACAGTATACAAAGAAGCAGACAAAACCCTGCCATAAAACTGTCTGATGCCACAATCATCATGAAGTTATATTATAACCACTATGAAGTAAAATATTTGAGACTGTAATTAGTTTTGCTACTATGCAGAACAGAGCTGAAGAGAACGATTAAAGGTTCTTGCTTAGGCTTACGCTCTGAAATGCTGACTGGATTTTTACTCAAGTCTCTAAAGCTTCAGTGGCTGCTTTCAGAGCTGTGCTTAGAGAGCAAGCAGAGGAATGGAATGCATCACACTGTTGTGTGACTGAATTCTCAGAGACTTTGGGAGCCTGAATCTCTTTCAGATCCAGGCAGTTTACCAAAATTTCTAGTCTTGGCAGCTGTTGGTTTTCTGAAAGAAGCTGATTATATGACTACAGCAACAAAGTAACAGTGCAGAGAGAGAATTAAAGCTCTCTTAATTTCCAGCTCTGAGTAATAAGCTCATTTTTATACATTGCCCTCAGGATGAAAGATTACTTCTGCAAATCTTCACAGAATTCCCACTAGCTAGAACAGTAGGAATTTGTGGCTATTTCTTGTAGCTATTTTCAGGAGCTAAAACAATGCTACATATGCTCATGCGTCTTCAATACAGAAATGACAATATTGCCAATAAGAACACATGGCACCCTTAGGCAGCCTCAGTGCAGATGCACATTTATGAGCGCTTCCTTTTTTTCCTTTCAGTCACTGCCTTTAGGATAAAAAGAATTATAGTATATCCGAGATGGATGTCAGAGGCATGCTCACGTGTACCTCACAATAAAAGCCTCTCCCACTCCTCAGCTTGTGCACTCAAATACATTGTAAATAACAGGAATGTTATACTTAAACATCTCTACCAATTAAAAGCTTTATTTCTTGCACTGTGTGTGTGTGTATATATATATATATATATATATATATGTATGTATGTGAACGAAGGGACTTCTTGTTCAGCCACTTCTAGCACAGAGGTTCCAGTAGTGGTAGGCTACAAACTGCAAGTTAGAAATAACTAGGTTCTTGTATTATAATCATGAAAACATTTAGCAGCTTCTAAGTGCTTTGAATTGTGAACTATATCGCACCTGAAGAACCACCCATCACTTACCAAAGACCAGGCATACAGAGTCTGGACTTAACGTTTTACAAGTGATTTCAGGAAGATTACACATCTGGAATAAAACTTCAAGCAAATTAAGAATTCAGATCTTTTAAGATGTCACTTGTTCTATTTTATTTTTTAATGTATCTTAGGTGTATTTTCTTATATGCAGAGCTAACATCTATCTATAGGTGTATTTCAGTTTGTGTTTTTGCAGTCCTCAGTACTGTGTCTGATTGTGCTAGGGAAAGAGTTTCAGAACAGATTCATGTTGCTAAATGTTACTTCGTAGAAGGCAAGCAGGTTCCAGTTCAAGATTAAATGGGCTTAGTTCAAACAGTAATAAAGATTGTGATACAAAGTGTACAAATATATACTATCCCACGGAGCAATTGGTGTCCCGGGGTATGATGCAGAAGTTGCTTTACAAGCTTACAGTCTAAATAGGACTGCAATACTCTGGGTATTCTATCTTCAAAAGATGTAGGCATTAGGTTGTTAAAATATAGAAGATAAAAATGATGTAATATATAAATAATTACTTAGGAAGGAAATATGTTCCTTTTATATGATTCAGTGGTCTAAATTAGGTCAAAGATGAGTGTGATAGTGAATATATTTTTAAATAAATATATTTAGTTTAAGATTTACCAAGCAAGATCCCAATAATAATGAGAAGGTGAGGGAGTAGATGGATTTATTTTTTCAGGAATTCCTGATACTTCCTGCAAAGATGGAAATGGTAAAGTGCTCAAACTAGAAAAAAGCAATTCTGTGTGAAGACCAGCTCATCTGCAACGGCTCCTTTGAAAGTAATGCTTCTTATTTTATTGAGTTGGCATGCTACATCAGAGGTGGATATTGGTGGTATGGCAGTGGAGGTTGAACCTTCCCACCAATATTCTGTTATAGTTTGTTGCCATGTGACAGATGGCAGCAGAGGGCAGTCTGACAGAACAGTGTCTGACGTGGAATACATATGAAGCAAAGGTCTGTCACTGAGTTCCTCCATGCAGAAAATATGGCTCCCACTGCCATTCACTGCATTTGCTGAATGCTTATGGGGACCAAACAGTGGACGTGAACACAGTGAGGTGGTGGCTGGTACATTTCAGCAGTGCAGACAGTGATGGTGGGTCACCTGTGGTGCAGATTTGTACAACTGCAGCATATAGGCTCTTGTTTGCTGGAAAAGAAGCATAGCTAGTGGTGGTGACTATGCTGAGAAATAGTATTCTGTAGCTCAGAATTTGCTCTATCAAATAGTGTTATTGTGCTTTCTGCATCTGCTATGGTTTCCATGGAAACAAACAGGAGGCATTACTTTCAGAGCAGCCCACATATATCTAGTAACATCAATTTATTTTCCTTGGTATTGTTGTTATATGAAGATGGAAAAAAAAATATTCATCTTGTTGTCCAATTGTTTTAAATCTTGTTTTTTTATCTTTAGTATAAAGATAAAATTACAGCAATCATTCTATGATAACAATTGCTACTTGATTGTGAGACAATATAAAACACTTTATATCTTAAAATATCACTTGCCTACTCTTTAGATTTATAAATTGAAGATTCTTTTCTGAGTCAAGCTATAACCAATGCATATAGGTGAATTGTCTCACTATTATAAAGCTTATGTAAGAATAGACGTGCCATATTTATCTTAAGATTGGAAGAACTCAGATGAGCTATCTTGCTGTTCCCATGCTTTAACAATGCAGAGAAAATGGCCTGGGATCTAATTTTCCCTCCTTATTGAATTGTGGTCATGACAACCATCTGTACAAGGATAAACTTCACAGTATTGTCTTGTTCAAGGGTACCATGTCAGTGTTATGCTGTGTGATACAGTGAGGTAATGGAAAATAAGACTGTACAGCAGTTGGTGCTTTTATCCTCATATACTGCTTATACCTTTTCATGTGTTTTCTGTTTGCTTTATATTTATGAGGCAAGGGAAGTATATAAACAACACCAGCTTTGAAAAAATAAGCAAACATTCAAGAGAAGGGCCATTTGCTTGGAAAAATGTCCCTGTTTTTGACTGTTCCCATTTGTCCAGATTTATGTAGTACATTTATTTAGAATACAATGTATATATTTTTTTCTTTTCTGCTGTGCTATCAAGCAGAGAAAGCCCTTGCTTTTGCTCGACTTTATAGCGAAAGCTTGCCTAACAATATGTGGATAAAAATAAACAAAGGTAAAGTCAGTGCCAGGTCATTATTTTTGAGCTCCTTTCTGCAATAGAGCTGTTTGCGAAATGAGATGGTATAAAGCTGAACATACCTATTAAACAGCATCTAATAAGTTATCGCAATCTGTTGTTCCCCCCCCCCTGAAATTTCTACATAAGGAAGCCTTTACTGACATCAGAGGGAAAGTAATTTAATTTGTCTCTGCCTGCTCTGTGGCAAAAACTGCATACATATTATGTCTCAAATTGAAAACACAATGGTGGACATTGTATGTTCAAGTACCTTGGAAATGCTGTGAGAAGACAAAAAAGAACGGAGGGCAGGATAGTTCCTTCTGAAGTAATGACATACAGTCTTGCCATAGGTTAACAGAAGCAATGGGATAAAATTATTTTGTGGAATCTAGGTTGTGGGAAAATATTGCTGCATTCTGCTGCGTGCAGTGAGAAAATTAATGGTAACAGGCTTTGGGAGCAACATTCTGGTCTTGCTAGCACAATTCCTGTTATAGCACACTAATCAGGCACTAATTATTCTCCTGCAATACAGGGATTCCTGGTTTCTTTCAGTGCTACTCTCAGATAATGCAACAGCAGCATCAACTCCTGTCTTTGTGGCAAGAGCTGCTTTATGGTGGTATGGGGCCAGGCTGGAGTTCAGCGTGTTGGTTTTGGGAACTGTTCTACAGAAAAAGCATAGAGCTGGCACGTGCCAGCTTAAATTAGAAAGGAGAGATTCAGCTTTCCTAAGTTTTTATTGGAATCATTTCCGAGCTGCAGCAGGATGAGAGGTCGCTTCAGCCCCCCCCATACGCTGTGAGCTGGCCATGCGTGATCACAGCTGTTGTTGCTGCCTAGGAAGCTGCTGTTTAACTTCTGCTAAGCACTGCGTCTGACACGCCTGTTGTGATGACAGACTGCATCTTTGCTTCTCACGCTGAATACCATTTATTTCCTACTGACCTCTGCCTCAGCGGTGCCCAACTGCTGTTTGGACAAACGGGCCCTCCGCGTTGTGCAGCTCTGACTTCGGGGCCAAGGGAGAGCTGCTCAGTGGTAACCTGTGTTTAGAACACTCGTGAACCAGCGGTGCAGAGCACAAGCACTGGCTCACGGTGGCAGGCCTGGGGCTGGCCGAACGCCTCAGCCCGCGGCCTGTCAAGAGCCAGCCGTGCCAGCTCTAGGAAAATCTCCCAAAATGGCAGTGCCTCGATGCCACGGGCAGCCCAACGCCGGGCACGACCGAGGCCGCACGGGCTGCGTGCCGCTCCCGCCCCGCGTGGACCATTCCCCGGAGCACCGCGGCGAAGGAACTCCGGAGGCCGCCCGGCCCGGCTCAGCCCGGCCCAAACCGCCGCCCTCGGCTGCTGGGGAACAATAGGCGGCCGCCGGCGGCGTAGCGCGAGCCCCGGCACCGCCGCAACGAGGCCCGGCTGCGGGCAGGGATCCCGCTCGGAACGCGAGCCCAAAGTAGTCCCTCTTTGTTCACCGGCGGAGAAGGTTCGGTTCCACCTGTGTCCTTCCGCCGCGGCGCCGCTCCCCCCGCCCCCCGGCCGCGGAGCTGCCTGTCGGCGCAGGCGGGGCCCGCCGGGGCGGGGCCGCGGCTCTTTGTGCTCCCACAATGCACCAGCTTCTCCTCCGCGGGAAACAAAAATGGCGAGGGGCTGCGCCGGAGCCGGGCTGGCCGTGAGGCGGGTCTGACCCCTCCCCCGCCGCCCTTCCTCTGCCGCGCCGCGGGCTCCGCGTCGGGGGGGGCTCGCCGCGCACCGAGGGCCCGGCCGCAGCGCGGCGCCGGGGGGAGGATCCCGAGCTCGCCATTTCCCTGCATGAGGCGGTTGGCACCACTGGAGAGACCGAATGAGGTGAGGGGTGGGGGGGGCGGGGAAGGACGGACGGACGGAAGGAAGGAAGGGAGGAAGGGAGGGAGGGGCGGCGGCGGCTGCGTGGGGGGGGGGGGCGGAGGCGCGTTCTGCGGTTCGGGCCGTCGGTACCGCGTCGGTCCCCCCTCCCTCTCGGCCCCGCTCCGCCGCACGTAGGGCGTGGGGTCCGCTCCGGGTCCCGGCTGGGGGTTCCCGGCGGCCGGCGAGGCCGTTCCGTCACCGACACAAAGGGAGCGGTGCTGCGACGGCCTGGGGGGCTGCGGCGGGGGGTGCCGGCCCGTGCTGGCAGCCGTTCGTCCTCAGCTGCGCCTGTTGTCCGGAAAGGCGACGGCCGCTCGGCTGTGCGGGAGCGCACAATGCGCCGCCGGGTTCGCTCCGCGCTTGGCTTCTTTCAGCGCTTCACCTCTCGGTCTGTCAGAGCGGAGCCATTGGATCGCGTTTGGAAGCTCGCGTTTTAACTTCGTCTAAACACGGTGACTGCAGCCGCCTGAAGGGATGCGCCGTTACGCGTTAGCTCTCCTTTCGTTCTAGAACGGCTTAGGAAGAACGGGTTGGTACGTGCGGTGCCCGGCGGGCACAGCGTGGTGCTGTGCGGGGGTACCGGGCGGCCCACGCTCCCACCCGGCGTCGCTGGGCCCGCGCACCTCTGAAGGCCGTGCACGGGGACGGGAGCTGCGCGGCTCCTTCTGCCTTACAGCAGAAAGGACGGCGATCTGTGTGTGCTGCCGGAGCTGTCAGAAGCGTGAAGTAAAAGGGAAGTAGCTTGCCTCGTTTTGTTTATAATCACGTTGTTGAAAGCAAACATTCCGGTGTTTGTTCTGAGAGCTCACGTTACAAAAACTTGGGAGTGTTTTTGAGGTTAAAAGAAGGGAGAAAAAAAAGCTTAGTTCAGGAGTATTAGGATGCAGGTTAGTGTGTTTATGCCTTGTTAATTTAAAGTGAGATGAGAGTAAGGGGACGCAAAAATAGAAAAGATGAAAGAGTGTAATGAAGTACTGAAAAGGAGGGTGTCTGCCAGGAGTTGCGGTAGTATGTTGTGGATCTGTACTGAGGCCATTACATAGCAGTTAACTCCCCATCAGATATGGGAAAGAGCTTGTTGAGGAGCTACAGAGATACTCTGGGAGAAACTAAGTATTTGTTGCTTCTGAAAGGTTGTCTTTATGTGTCTGGTTACTGATTGTTGAGGGATGTATGTATTTACATGTGAATGTATACGTAAATACACAGCAGTTGTAGGTGATGTCAAGGCTTGGGTTGGATATGTTTGTCCTTCACTGCAGCAGGAAATGAGCATACCAGAAAGCAGCCTTAACAAGTATTTAGTAGTTCCTTTACTGTTGAAGAGTGGGCATATGTATTCCATGGAGATAGATGTGAATGAAGAGGCACCTAGAGTTCCTTTAAAGTGCGTTTTGCACAACACAATGAGGAGTAAAGGAAGCTTGGTTGGAAGAAATAAGTGTAACTGAAAGCCAGTAGAAATCTTTACACAGTTTGGGAATTGACATTTACTCTGCAACTGATCCCTGAGCTTACTACAGAATTGGTTTTGCCTTCTTTACAGACCTTGCTTGCAGGAAACAGAGGGGAAGTGTGATTTTGACTAAAGCACACTAGGAGAATTGTGTGGCTATGGGTAGTGCTGGAGGGACCTTGGGCAAAGTGATACATGTCCCTGGATGTGCTGAAGCTTGTTTTATTTATGCTTTAAACAGTCTGCACTTGAAATTGATGGTCTCTTTCCTAGAAGGTAGAATCTCTTGTGAAATGAAATGAAGAGGAATCATTTGGTCTGAGATACAACTAAAAAGAGCTCAATGGAAGTCTTTGATAGAACTCATTTTCAGCTACAAAGCACTGATTTCACTAATGTCGTCACCAGAAGTTGTGCATTTTCACCAGCAGCGATGAAGAACCTGTATGCTGTGCTCATATAAATATGCACCAGCAGAGGTGGCCAGTGTCACCTCCGCTGAAATGCAGCACTCACTGTGTTCACATCCACTGTTTGGTCCCCGCAAATGTTCAGCATTGTCAGTGGGTTCAATTTTTTCTTCATGGAGGAATTCAGTGATACACTTGCTTCATATGTACTTCCATGTTAGGCACCATTTTGTCAGACTGTCCCTTTGCTGCCATCTGTTGCGCAACAACAAATGGTAGTGGAATATTGGTGGGAAGGTTCAACCTCTACACCAGCATCTACCTCAGATGTTGCAGGCCAGCATAATAAAATAGGAGGCACTACTTTTGGAAGAGCCCTCATAGTACTTCATTCTTTGTGTTAAATGAAATTAACTTTTATTTTTGTGCAGTGCTCATCAAAGTCACAATTCTTGTAAAAAAAAAAAAAAAATGGCAACAACAACAAAACCCTTTAATTATCAATTATCTTCATGAATATTGATCACCTGATTTTTTTAATTTCCTGCCCAGGTCAGCATGTTGTCTGTAATCTTAACTGCCTGCATGGGTTCTCATCCCATGCTCCTTTAGCTGTGCTGCTGGGCGTGTTGTGTTTGAGTACTACAGAAAACCAGAAGGCAGTTGTGATCAAGGGGATGCTGAGTGAATATTTAAGGGAAGATCTCAGTACCGTTGTCTTCTCCTTAGTATTATCTTTTGCCTCTTTTTGTGCGTAAACACGTCATCCATCCCCAGAAAGTGCTAACCAGTCCTGTTTCCCTACAAACTTCAGTATGTAGGGAAATATGTTCTGTAATGATATTTTGAAGACTAATCCTTTGGCCTTGCATATCAAATAGAAGTAAAACACTTTCAGTTATTTCTTGAGAGTGGGCTTAAGCAAATAAAACCTAAGTCATAAATGATTGTATAGCTAGGTAGCCACCAGAGTGAGTGTGTTCTTCCTTTTTGTGGTGTGGATCAATCCTGTTACAGAAGGTTATAGGATCAGGAAATAGAGGTCATAAAGGATCTCAAGAGGTCTCTGGTTCTGCTCAGTGCACCTTCGGCCACCTCTCCAGGTATACTGCAGGTGTGATCCAGTCAGTCCTTGAAAGCCTGCAGTGATGGGGGCACCCAGCACCCTGGGGCCTGTTCTGCTATCAAACTGTCCTCATGGGAGAAAATAACATCTCCTGTATCCATTGGAACCTGTTTGTTCAGCTTCCTACCGTGCAGTACTGGGAAGTGACTTGTCCCATCCTGATAATCCTCTCACAGGCTGCTGCAAAGCTGTTTCATTTCTCTCACAGAACAGCTACTCCAGTGTTTCTCTTGCACTGGGCTACCCACAGTGGAGTACCCTACACACTGATGAGTTTGGAGTAGAAGGGAATAATCGCTTCCCTTCAGTCTTCTGCCTCAACCTGTTTCCAATGCACAAAGGATTCATGAACATAACTGTTAATCAACTGGATGAGTTGCTAGTTCTTACTACTTTTTACTGCTTAAAAAAAAAAAAGTGCTGTCTATCAAATAATGTGATACGCTTCTGAAAGCGTAGAACTACTAAAAAAACAAAAATAAGAAAAGAGTCCCCAACAAATGTTCTGTGATTAGTGTGTGCAGTTCTTCTGTCTGATTAGACACCTTAAAGAGCTGAGTCCAAAATTCTGGCCAAAAGGCAGGTCTCTTTCAAACGATTTGAAAGAAAACAAATGCAGTCTTATTGGGATGATAATGTGTTGAATGAAAATCACTTACTGTTATGGCAGATATATTATAATATGACCTGAATAATGCTGAGAAGTTAGCAAGATGAGGAATTTTAACTTGTCTACAAGGAGCAGCTGCCATGAAGTCTTTGATAGATTTGTCTTGCTGCCTTAGACAATATTTAACCCTCTATCTGTGTTCGGATCTGTTAAGTGTTGCTTACTTGAGTGGCATTTGAATTGGCTTTTGTTACACAAGTTTAGTTAAATGTGTGAACCTTACTCGTACAGATCCATGGGACCAGACAGGCTGCTCTCAGGAGTGCTGTGGTAACTTTGACGTTCTTGTGAGACAGCTCTTTATCCTCTTAGGTTGTGGAGATCAGGAGTAGCCAGTGATGACCAGAGAATGGCAAATGTTCAAGCTGTTTTCAGAATGGTCCAAAAGGTCAAGCCGGTGAAACACGGCTGGTCAGCAGAGCAGGGCCCTGGGGAGGATGTGAGGCCTCTATCATTGGGAGGCTTTCAGGGCTGGCTGGGTAAACTTGCAGCAACCTGGCCCCCGGTGGTTGAACTGAGCAGAATGAGAGACCTCTGAAGTCCTTTACAACCTGAATTATTCCATTATATTCAACATCTGCAAAAACTGAAGGAAAAAAAAATTCTTCTTTGTAACCTTTATTGTTTGTCTAGATTGAGTGATGCCTAGGTTAGCTGATGGTGTGGCTTGTGCTTTTCATTTTACTGGAATATAGGATAGTATGAAGGTAGGGAGCTCAAGTGTATACTGTAAATGTTCTGTGTCACAGCAGTTTTGAAGTAGCGTGAAAGGATAGGCTGTGTCTGGGCTTACATTGGATCTTCTGTTTAAATAAGTTACTGGCAGATTTCTAGTATGATATACAGCAAGAGTCTAATTGGAAAAGTGACTTCAGCAATAAATTTCTTGTTATGACAAAGAAGAGATGACAAGTGAACTTGTTTGGTTTTTGAATCAAACTGGTCCTAAGTTTGGGCTTGGGGCAGTCAGAGGGAAGTTTCCTCCACGATCTGTTGTCCCTCTTGGCCCAGCAGGATCATTCTGTGTGGTAAAGGGGTGTTGCTGGCACAGTGAAGGGATATTGTTCAGTATGAGGTCTGATAAATGGGAGAGATGATGCAAAGAAGGGGAGAAGAAATGTGGCTGAGATCCAGCTCTAGCTGCAAATAAAATGCTGGATCCTTGTATCAGGTTAGCAGCTGCAGTGGAAGCATGGCTTTGGACTTGGTTACACAGCACTGGTGCTGGGTAAACAATTCTGCAGCTTGCAGAGCTGCTTGGTTCCCCTTTTCTGCTGCCCTCTGGCTGTGAGCTCCTGCTGCTTGCTTGGTGTTGGCTCGTCTTGTCACCCAGCCTCTCTGTGAAGTGTTTTGACCTGTTTAAAATACCAGAAAATGAATCCTTATTAAGAGAAAGAAAACTGGATAGAAAGCTTATGGAGAAGTTGGCCTGTCATTCCAGAGCTAGTGGGAGGGAGCGTGAAGTGCCCTCAGCTCTGTGCATTCTGTCTTTGTTAGGCTCTCCCCTCCTTCCTCCACTTCTGTTCCCCGTGGCATGCTGATGGTGCTGTGCTATGGAGCAGAACAGGCTGCTGACATTTTACAACCCTTATTTGTGGTTCAGAGTGTCCTGTGTTTTTTTGTTGTTTTTTTTTTTTTTCTTCCTTGTTTAATAAGTATACTTTGTAACTTTAGAGAGAATAATTGAAACTGAAAGGGTGAAGCTACTTCTCATCAGAACAAAATGCTTACCTCTGGTTACTCTAAGTTCATTCTCTAGGTCTTCTGTGTGACACCATGTTTGCCAGCTTTGAGATAGCGTTAGGGCCTACATGAGTTGTCTCAGTAGGATGCAATGTATGCATGTATAAAAATAAATGTTAAAATTTCTCATTTCTAAACTGAATTCCTTTCTTCTGAACCTGCTGGGCTCTCCAGGCTTGGTCATGCTTCCGTGTGATTTGTACTGGGAATAAACAAATAATCTCCAGGTCCTCAGTTTGAGTTAGTTGTTAACAATTAAAGTTTTAAAATTGGCTTCCAGTGTCTACCTGTGCTCGTAGGGTAGATGTCATCTGCAGCTGTATTTGTGAACTGTGCAGTCCACATGGAAGAGGGCTTGGAATGGCACAGGCTGCCCATGCAGTGCTCTGTAGTTCAGTGGTGTGCTGCTCAGGGAGTTCCTGTCCCAGCTGCCTGCTCACACTGCACTGTTGTGCTGACAAGCTGTTCTGTGAAACAAGGCAGAGAACAGAGCTGTGTGAGGGAATAGCTGTCGGGGGAGCAGTTCTTAACAGGAGTGGCTCAGAGCAGTTGTTATGATTGAAGGAGAATGGGAATATGAATGACCTATCCTGGCACTGCTGGATTTGGAGCAAGGCGTTAATCCATTGGATAGGTGAGAGTGAATGCTGCTATCCTCTTGACATGCTTTTTCCCCAACTTCTCTGCTTCTTTCTCTTATGGGGCTTATGTGAAGAAATAGCAGTTGGAGGTATTACGTGAACAGTCAAAATTGCTAACCTCCAGTGAAGATACTTGAGAAATTATCACACCAAAATCTAGTTTTGATGTTATTAGATATGATGTTATGCATAGGCTGTCGTGGTTCAGTAGTGAGCCTAAAACAGCATTTAGTAGCTCTCTCCTGGAAGGGAACAGGAATTTGTCATTCCCGTTGACAGAGCTCCTACTGCAGCATGTAACTGTAATGTAATTCATCAGGTAGATGAATGAATAAAAGGTCTTCTGCTTGTCATGCCTGAGAATATATTTACAATCTAGACCCTGAGGTGAAAAAAAATCTGCAAGCAACTTCAGTATTTGATGAGACTACCTTATTAAGGTTTTAAAGCATATTTCAACAGACAGACAAATTTTACCAAACCCCCCACTAACTTCTGAAAAATTGCATGGACACTCAAGTACTTTCTTTGTATTTTAAGTGCTTGAATAAGAATGCAGTCACAACAGAGACAGCATTGAATGAAGCATGTAAGGCTTTGTGCATGGTTAACTTGGACATTTGTATGACAGGAAGGGTAACTTAACTGTGCAAGTTAAATGAAACAAGATAGGTTTTTGTATCAGATGTTTCCCCTTTTTCCCAGAAAGTAACTTGGTTAATACTTTGCCCTGAGCAGGGCTGGGAGAACAGTTTTAATGTGGTGGATTACATGTTTCTGAATTTATTGGTAGTTTTCTAGATGGAATGGCAGGAGGGTACTATGGAGGTGGCATTAGGCAGGACTTGGAAAGCAGGTTCCTTAAATAATGCAGACTATTTGGGTTAATTTCATATTGTCAAGCAAGAAATTAACATCAGCTTGCGTTTTCATTTAACTTTGTACAAAAATTGTTTTTAATGGTTGGTGTGAAATTTCTGGTAATGATTTGTTAATTAAAATCAACCTGATAAAACAGGATCTCTTGCCACTTAGCCTCTATGAAAATATAGAAGGTATGTCCTGCTTAGAAGGAATTTCTGATCCTCATGGAAAGGAGCTAGCTGTGACTGTCAGCATACTGCAATAACTAACCATATTTTCAGTCTGCACATTACGTTAAACTGAAAGCTGCTGGAGCAGGAGCTGCTTCATGAGCAGTTATGTCATCACTTCAGCAGTGCTGCCTCTGCCAAAGTGTTCAGAGTGGGGGTGGAGAAGTGCCTGCCTTACTGCCTCCCACCTGCACGGTCTGTCAAGATCCTTCAGTACCTGTTCTTAAGTCATTGTAAAGCTTTTCCTGTCAGTGCTTTGTGCCAGAAAAAGATACACAGGCATTTTTGTTACACTTCAATTGGAGTTAAGGGACAAACTACTATATTAGTTCTTCAAAAGTGTAGGACATTCTGAAGTAAAAAATTGAAGTATTTTGCTTGTTGACTTTTAATTAAAAAAAAAAAATCTGTACTAGATAGTATTTTAGATGAATTGATTGCTTCTCTTTGCTTACTTTGCCCAAGATCTTGCAACAGGACTTAACATTAGCACTGCTTCTCCTTCAGGATTTTATTTGGCAAATGTGCCAAGATGGGTCTAAAAGTCACTGCTGGGAGATGATGAAGGGAGAAGTTGGAAGATGATGAAGGGCATCAAATGAAATGAAGTGGTGCCAGTTGTGAGACAAACCTGAATTCTGCTTAATGTGTTGAACAAAACAAGGAAACTGTCAGAATAAAATTCCATTAAGGATGTGAAAGAAAAATTTGTTATTCCTGTTTTATTTGAATATTAAAAGTAAATAGTGAACTTAAGGAGAAAGGATTCCTGCCTCTTTGAATCTTTAATGTCTCTAATGTCTGAATATAAATTTTCTTCAGATTGCATGGGTCACTGATTTGTTTAGTTCTTCTTGGTGCTCTGTGATTAGTTCAGACATTACCGCTGCTTATAATAATGTATCTGTGTTAGCCTGAGTGAGATGAAACTTTAGCCTTTCAGTAGGCTTATTCCATCTAGCTCCTTCATTTGCCTTTGCGTTGTCATAGTTATAGGTGCACTTTGTTTCCTAAGAAAAAAGATGGTTGGGTATGGGAATGGTAACTCAGATTCTGCTCAGTACATATGAAATTTCTTCTACCTGCGTTTTCTCAACCTGTTTTATAATTCACTGTATTTTTTATATTTTGCATGGGATGTACTGTTCAGTTTGGTTTTTATGTGTGAAGGAAGATTAAAAGAACTCATGCATTTATGTTTTTTCCTGACTGATTCTAATTGAGGATTAAGCTGTAGTCTACATTAGACATCTTATACATAGACATTATTCTTGTGCTGAAAACCTTGATGGCTGTGTTTTTAGTGGCAAAGCACGGTGCTGTATTGGATGTGTTTAAATCAACCTAGACCTTCAGGTGGCACAGTGGTGGTCTGTTTTTGTTTTTCCTCTTATATATGTCTGTTGTATTATTCCAAGCTATTAACTGCTGAGCACCATGTTTACTGTAGACTGCAACTTTCAATACCAAAGTAATAGAGTTGGCTTGGGATCCTTTCAGCTTCCTTGGAATTCCAGAGATCTGTCAGTGTCTTGAGTGGTGAATGTTTTGCATGTGTAATCCTTCATCGGTTGTTTTTGGTGAGTTCTGATGACCTCATGAATAGACTGGTAGCTGGAAGGTTTGTCTCCTCATCCCTATTTTGCATTAGTTGGTTTTGCAGAGTATTTCTCTTCGGTATAAACTTGTCTCTTTTTCTCTCTGCATGTAGTTGCAGAGGTACTACTTATTAATAAAGCTGTTTAAGTCTGAGGACACGACCAGGTTTTTAATTACCTGAAGTTCTGGAGATATTTAAGTGAGTTAGAGCTCTGAATCATTAATATTGAAAATAGCAGCTTTTTTACTTCTGTTACTTAGTTTCCCTTTTCTCTTGGTTCTGTTGTTTTAGAGACTCTACAGCGGCGGGTAATTCACTGGTCCATAAGCGGTCTCCTTTACGTCGAAGTCATAAGGCATCAGCATCCTCGCCCAAACTGTCACTACGTGATGGACAGAAAGCCAAAAAGCCACTGTGTAAATTTGAAGAAGGTCAGGATGTCCTAGCTAGATGGTCAGATGGCTTGTTTTATCTTGGAACTATCAAAAAGGTAAATAATTGTTAAACTTCACTGCAGTCCTACAGTATGGTAACATTGGTTAAATAAGACCACATTATTGTTTCACATAATTAAGATTAAATACATTCTTATATTTAGTCCTTTTACTCATGGATTCCACTTTGTTCGTGTTTTCCAGATAAACAAACTGAAACAGAACTGCTTCATTATATTTGAGGACAGTTCCAAGTCTTGGGTTCTCTGGAAGGACATACAAACAGGCAAGAACTTCACTGAAGTAGTCCTTGTTTGGTATTTTATTTGTTTAGAGTACTGTCTCTGTTAAAATAAATAGTTGCATTGTATTCATGTTTCCAAAAGAGTGCTGTAGTTTAAGGTAATGCAGGGTAATGCATTAGGCAAATTAAAAAACATTTCTTTTCAAACACTATAGGTCATTATATGTTTTTGTGTAACTGCAGTGGAGAACACTTCTAAAAATAATTGCCTTTCTGTTTGTTTTGGTGGGAGTAGAATGTAATACTACAAGAAAAATTACAGACATTCATTTGCATTGAATTTATTCTGTTGCTTTCAGTTGAAACAGCATACCACAGAAAGAAACTAAGGATTTGAAAATGCTAAATTTGAATGGAGTTACCTTAGTTGAAAAATGACACTGTAACTGTTTAACAGAAATCTTTGCAGGTTTGGGGGTATTCATGTACCCGAAAGAAATGCTCATGTATCAAGAGAGATGTCTGTTTTCTATTAACTTTGTTTTTTGTATGTTTGGGAGAGTAGCGATTATTATGATAATCAAATGCTAACAAAGTGTTCGTGTGACAGTTTTATCTGAAAATCAGTTAAAACTTGCTCGTCAGATAAAAGTAATGGAAGCTGATGTGGCTCCTGATGATTCTTTTCTTAATGAAAAAAGCTTTGTATTCATAAGAAAACCTGAATGCTTCATTTCTGAAAAGCTTCAAAAATATTGGTATTTGTCCTTTTATTGTGTGGCACTGGTAGTCACTAATGCGTTTATGGTAAGCTGAACATTAGTGCTTGAGTATGATAACACACAGATTAAATAACATGTATTTTAATTTTGATTATTACACTGATATGTGTTGTCACTGAAGCAAGATTAACTTTCACTTCCAGTAAATTTTTTTCTTTGCTGTGTGTTTTGGCAAACCCATCAAAAAGGTATGCACCAAATTGTGCATGTAATACTTATTGAGAAAGAAGAACAAGCTGCTGTGAATACAGAAGATATCAATCAATTGCCCAGACAGGATGTGCTAATGCAACTTTTTCAGTCTACATTTGAATTCAGTTATTTAGTTTTTATTGTTGTTAAGGAGCCATAGAATCCATAGTAAATAGACAACATAGGCTGACAGATATGTATAGCTTCTATGATAAATATAAATGCTTGTAACACACACGAATTCCATTCAAAATGTCTGAGTTTATTTTTTTTTCTAGAGTGTTAGGCTCTGTAAAAATCTGTCTATGATGCAAGGATCTGTAACTCATTCATAAAAATGAAACTTGTATGGATGGTAATGGATCCAACTGCAGCTGTGATCTGGAAATGGCGGCAACAACGAATCACACATCTGTCTTTTTCTAGGAGCCACTGAAAGTGGGGAAATGGTCTGTACAATATGTCAGGAAGAGTATTCAGAAGCACCAAATGAAATGGTTATATGTGATAAATGTGGGCAAGGTATCTAGATTTTTTTTTTCCTATTTCCTGCATTTTAAATATTTTTGATTTGTTTTCTGAAGGAAGATGTTGACGTGACTACCACTGACTGCTCAACTGATCTTAGATTTCATAGGTCAGTGAATAGTGATAGTCCACGTGACTAACATCTATTCCATAAGTAAAGTTGCTTTACTAAGAAGAATTTTTACTAAGATCATTTTATGGCTAATCATTTTGATCAGGTGTTTGACACTTGGCCAAGGATAATGCATTGAAGTTGCTTTAGAATTATATAAACAGTTATTTTTATTTAAGGTTTTTTGTCATTTTTACCTTGATTAATTATTTCTAATGCAGGTTATCATCAGCTGTGTCACACACCAAATATTGATTCCAGCGTGATAGATTCAGATGATAAATGGCTCTGTCGACAGTGCGTTTTTGCGACAACAACTAAGGTGTGTTTTTAGAAGCACTGGATACATATCACTCACATAATTTGTTTCAGTTTGAAACCAGTAGTTTATCTTGTTAACGTGATGTGAATGGGAAAGTTATATATTTTGGAGATTAATATTAATTTTGGAAATGATGACATTTGTCTTTGAATTAGCTTTTAATAGACTAGTATACTAAAGCATAAATATGTATGAAAGCATTTCGTTGAATTATAGACACATTGTTATAACTTTCAAGTGTTCAAAAGTTTAAGGAATGTATAATCTTTGTAAACTAGTGTGTTTGTTTCAAACAGAGAGGTGGTGCGCTTAAGAAAGGACCAAATGCCAAAGCACTGCAAGTCATGAAACAAACTTTACCATATAACGCAACAGACCTTGAGTGGGATGCAGGTCACAAAACCAATGTCCAGCAGTGTTACTGCTATTGTGGAGGACCTGGAGAGTAAGTAAATAGATAATCTGCCTGAACTTTTCTCTGTAATGCACCTGCAGACCTCAGCTCTGATCCTGAAGGCTTGTACTTGTGACTTTGCTTGTTTCGGTTGTGTAGTGCGATTAAACTTAATGTCATGCGGAATTTTGAATTACTCATTATTTAAAAAACAGCAACAACAAAAAAACTGGGTAATACATTAATAATGTCTTTAATCCTTGCATCATATCTATCAGTTTGTTTCAGTTTTGTCAAATGACATCACGTAACATTGTCCCTTCTACAAACTCAGTAACAAGCTTTGTTGCATTGCTGCAAGACTTGTAGGTGGCATTTTTCTAGTATTAACATAACCGTCCTTAGTCACGAATATAAACTTATGTCCAAATGAATTTACTAAACTTAGCTGAAACAGCTGGTTGTATTTTCAAGTTCTTTGGATGTTTTTAGAAAGGCATGCTTATAAAACATTGCCTGTTCGTTTAAGTTTCTATATATATATGAACAGTGACACCCTGAAAAAGAAAGTGGAATATTTTGTTGACTGTGTCATCATTCAGATTTGCACAGGTGCTGCACTGTCTGTTCATGTGAATAAAATAATGTTGAGTTGTTCCCTTGTGTTTGAGTCAGAATTAATGTGAGGATAATGTGAGGGAGGATCCTGTCTGATCTGTGGCATTATACCCTATACTGTGATCATTATGAGGGCGGGGGGAAAAAAGGCTCTCTTTCCTCTAGAGGGTGTTATGAGGAACGAGAACATCCAAATAGGTAGAGCTGAATGCTTTTGTATCTGCGTGAGAGTGAACAAGTAGTACGGAGGGTTTGAAGTCAGGGCAAATCAGAGTCCTGCAAAAAAAGAAAGCATTCAAGTTGCTGCTTAGTTTATTCCTTGCTGTTCTTTGCTAGTAATTGTTTGCTGTGTAACTAAGTGTTGCTGAAATATTTTAACAGGTAACTGTGAAAGTTACTTTGTGTCAGAAGTTCCCTTGCTATTTAATCTAAACATAGGGAAGAACCACTTCAGTAACTTATAACACATGTTGTTTTTCTTTCTGTTGGTGAAGCTGGTATCTAAAGATGCTGCAGTGCTGCAAATGTAAGCAGTGGTTCCATGAGGCTTGCGTGCAGTGCCTCCAAAAGCCAATGCTTTTTGGTGACAGGTAAGAACACTTGTGCTGTACCTTACTGTTGTTTTCATTGACAGTGGGGAAGAAGTATTTCATAGGTTAACTTTTAATGAACTGTGTGTAGTGCTGAAGTTTTTTTTAAAAAAAAAAAAAAAGTGAGTTTGGTATAGAAGATTACAAAAGACAAAAGGTGTTCAGGTACTGGGGAGTGCTTTTTGTTATCTCTTTAAGCAGATATGTTAAACAGCCTTTAAACAAAAGAGAAAACAGAAATTAAGGAGAGGTAATCAACGGATAGCTGATTTTAAACAGTTATTGACTTTTTGTGGAGGTTCCTTATGCCATAGGCTAGTGGGGGATAAGTGTTAAAGCAGCACACCATAGTGGGCTTAACGTAGATCAGAGTTTTCTAGATCTCACCATGTAGCACATAAGCAGCAGCACTGTGCTTTGAATTAGGCTGTCAGTATGTATGTGCAGAAACCAAGATCTAGCAACTGTGTGAAAATGTGCCATTAGTAGAACAGGGTAGATAAAACGTTTTCCTATTTTCCTTCTTGTTCTATTGCTTGTAGCTCATCAGTGCTTCTGTTTCCATCTAACTCATCTAGGACCCACCAACTATTTACCTGTTCACTTGGAGCTGTTAGTAGAGGGAAGTGGAGAATCAAGAAGGATAGTCAGATGACAACTCCATATATTCTGTGTTCACATGTGATGAGTGGAGCAAAAAGGAATGAGAGCGTTGGTCTGTGCTTTTGTTTTAGGAAAAGCTTGGAGTAGTTGGAGCAAATGAGAGAGAAAACTGGATTAAGGAATCAAGGAGCATCTAATTTGTGATCTGTTGTGATTTTGTTTAGCCCTTGATTGTGCTGAATGGTTGTATGAAGAAATTAAGGTCCAGGAAATGCTTCCTTAAATGCGTTCTTGTGCAGAGGCTTCTGCATTTGAATGAAAGAAATAAGTAGGGCCACTGGGGAACTTAGTCACAAGTTAGGGAAAAAAAGAAGGAAGATGTAAAAGGTAAAATTTATCTAGTAGAGACCATCAGTTGGTCACTGATAAGGTAGTACATGATGCAGAAACTGATGTCAGGGACTCAAATGTCACATGGCTAAGTTTCTGGCCTGTTTGATTTTTTTTTTCTTTTTTTTTTTTTTTCCTTCCAATTTGTCTTTGGAAAAAAAACATGGGGAGTCCTTTCTGGAGTTATGAGGTGACAGTTCATAACAACTAGCGTATTTGTGCTTATACACAGACACCCACCATCCAGTTACATGTACATACATATATGTGTATATATTTTTTTTTTTTAGGTTTTATACGTTCATTTGCTCAGTTTGCAGTTCTGGACCAGAATACCTCAAACGTTTACCCCTGAGATGGTAAGTGTAATTAAAATAAATAAATAAAATACTGAATGTATGTGCTGCTTTTCTTGTGGTTGAGTCTCCTTGTTAAAAAGGAAATTCACTTGCTGTCTTTGGTCCTTTCCTGAGTCGTTCCTGTATGAACAGGGATAGTTTTTCTTTCAGAGTTTATTCATAAATGTATGCATATTTGCACTTGAGTTCCCTTGGGATTTATTCCTAGAATTGTTGAGTGAAGTTCCACTTAAGTACTTGCTTGTTGCCTATTTGAAGATGAGATACCTAAGCAGAAGTCCTTTATTCAGACTTTGTCTTGCTGTTAATTAAGTGAAATGTGTCAAGTATAAGAATAAACACCTTGAAACGTTTTATAGTAGTTTACTTGATGAAATCTCATGCTGTAGTTTAGAGGACTTCAACTACAGCTTGTATTGTAAGTGATACCAATTTAATGGATATATGCGCTGACAAGTGTAAGGTGAAAATTACCTTACTAAATTTTAATTCACCAGAATGCCTATATGAGTTCAGAATTGATTTGGAGTTTAAAGGAACATAATGAGAACATGAGATGAGGCAGAAATGCTTTTTATGAAACAAAGCAATAGCAGCTGCTTTAGGAGGAGAAATGATAGGACATAATCATAATGTTTCCTGGATTGAGTGTTTTATGGTGTGCTTTGTTTGTCTAACTACATTATGCTAATCTTTTTTAAAAAATTATGTTAAATAAAAGCAATTGGACTTTTTTTGTTTGTGATTTTAATTCTTTCTGAATTCTAGGGTAGATATAGCACATCTATGCCTTTACAACCTAAGTGTTATTCATAAGAAAAAATACTTTGATTCGGAGCTTGAACTCATGGCATACATAAATGAAAACTGGGATAGATTACATCCTGGTGAGGTAAGTGATTGGAATATTCTTTCTTCCCCACCTTTCACTGTGCGTGTCTCCTGGAAGTTAGTGGAAGGTTAGGGACCTGTGAACTGTTTTATGTAGGATACTAAATTCCTTATTGCTGTAACAGCTGGTAACTCCATGTGATAAAGAGATCTTCAATTTTCTTGCAGAATTAAAATATTTAAGTTGTGTATGTTTTTCTGAGCTATATATAGATAGATTCTTAGATTGATTAGGTTGGGAAGGACCTACAAGATCATCTAGTCCAACCATGAAAAAAAACAAACCAACTTCATTTTATTATTTGTGTGGCAACTTTATTATTTTGCTCAACTATTTATTCTGTAGCATGTGTATTTTGTTTGTATTTTAATTTTATTTTTTAATAGTTGCTTGAATATTCTCATGGGTGCAGACCAGTAAACCTATGCACAGAACTGTGTGCATAGTAGATTTAGTATGAAAACTTCAAGGTAAATTCTAATATAGAAATGTTGTGCCCACCTCTTGATAGACATCAATCCAGACAGAAATGGGAATAAGCCCTTTGAGCAAGATTTTTTGTTGAAGCGATCACCCATAAAATAACTGAAGTTCTTGTACTCTGCTTGCAGTTTCTTACTTTGGTTGTACTTACACCTTTTAAGGGTTAGGTAGTTTCTACAGGTAATGTTTTTTTAAACATACTTTGCATCCAAATCTATAGTTTTTAATGACTCAGAGTTCTAACTGAAATCTTTCTATTACTGAAGAATTAGACTGGTTAAATAATTTCTTAATCCTTAACAGCTGGCAGATACACCAAAATCTGAAAGATATGAGCATGTACTGGAGGCATTAAATGATTACAAGACCATGTAAGTTGTTGGTATTCTTATTCTAAATGCTTACAGCTTTGTTATTTGTAGTTGTCAGGCTCCTGCGCTCCGCCTGTCTGATGATCGCTGTGGCTGTTAGCTCTGATGTTTTGAATATTGTTTGTTTCAGAGTGTAACACCCCATACCTATTCGAGTGAATGCCAGATCATGAGAAAAATTGTTTTAATTTCCATCCTCTTCCCAGTTCTCATTCTGTATTTCAGATTGAGGGTGTCCTGTGTTAGCAGGAAAAGGAGAATAAAATAGCAGTAGGATGAGTATTTTAAATTTGTATAGATTTGTTTTGCCTGATCACGTTATTTTAAAAGTTGTTTTTCCTGGATTCAGAATGTTAACAATGAATTTAAAATCATCTAGGTTTATGTCTGGAAAAGAAATTAAGAAGAAGAAGCATTTGTTTGGCTTGAGAATTCGTGTTCCTCCTGTGCCACCAAATGCTGCTTTAAAGGCTGAGAAAGAACCAGAAGGAACTTCTCATGAGTTCAAAATTAAAGGCAGAAAATCATCTAAACCAATCCCTGATGTGAGGTAAAATATTCCCATGTTTTTTTTTTTTTTTTTTTTAGAAATGTTGTGGTAAATAGGAGCTACTTTGAATATATTTTGGTGCCTACAAAAAAAAAGTCCTTTTCATTGTATAAATTTCTAAATAACTGTAAAGGTGGACTGCTTGTTTCTTCTAAAAGTATTTTTAAGTTGTAAACTGATGTAGTTGCATGTTCTTTAAGGTGACTATGAGAGCAGGGTCTTCAAACTTACTGATTTCCTATTATGGTCCTATTGAAAAACAAAGCACAAACCAAAACAACCATTGTGACTTTGACTGTAAGAACAATACAAACTATCTTAACTTCACTGCCACTGGGGGAGGGGGGAAATCTCTTCCTTTTCCGGAGCTATTATGCAATGCTGTAAACTGGGTTTCTAAATAGGATATATGATATTCAGTTATAGCTTGTGGTAGATGTGCTGTTTCTTTAACCTTTAACTAATGCTTGTTCATTCCTCTTCAGCATTAGGGAATCAGTAATGTCACTAGAAAGAACATGTATCTGTTTATTATTCTAGAGGCAGATTATTTAGCTTTTACGTGACAGCTTTGATTTGCCAGGATCTCATTTAGCACAATGTGTATTCGTTGCCAAAGGAAAGCATTTATTCTTTGAAAATTATCTTCAATAATACAGAAAAAAATATAAATTTTCTTCTAGGGAATTAAGTAATGGTATAGAAAGAAAGGGGAAAAAAAAATCAGTAGGTCGTCCACCTGGTCCCTATACAAGAAAAATGATTCACAAAACTCCAGAGTCGTCTCCTCTGGTAAGGTTTTGGATATGTTTCTTTTATTTTCTCTAACTGGATTATCATTTTTGAAGAAAAATATAATCAGTTAATCTAAATAATGATATTCCTTTCCCCATTTGCCCTCAAACTAAGCTGAATAAGCAATTAAAACTTAATCTGAAGTACTCTTCTTTTTTCTTAGGATACTGAACCAGTTCCAGTGATAGAGACCCCAGCCTTGGAATTACCCTGCTCTGTTGGGTAAATTAAAAAATAATAATAATAATAATTAAGCTGTTTTAATAGCACATCATTTATTTGTTTGCTTCTGAAATGTCAACTGAATTTTTACTGTAAAATTACTTTCATTACATGGCAACTCTGTTATCTTACATATCAGGAAATCCGATGGAACTGCACATTCGTCCAATACCTCAGATGTGGAATCCACAGGTGCTGCCAGTATGAAAGAAACTACCTCATCTAGCTTATCCAGACATTATAGGTAACAGCTCAATTCCTCTATCTACTGTATTGATTAAGGGTTTAATATATTCATTTTCACAAGATTTTTGAAGAGGGAACACAAAGCAAGTAGTTCAGCAATACTGTACCTGTAATAAACTGAAATTACAGAAATTGTACAAGAACTATCTTGCTGAAGCATGACTCTTAATGTTCTATGTCTAGTTTCTAGAAACCTGAGGTTACATTAAGCTTCGAGTGAGTTTGGAGCCTTTTGGCTAACTTCAACTTCATCTGAGCAAAGTACTTCTTCCAAAGAGATTGGGTTTTAACAAGTTTTAAGATTGCACTTGGATATAAGAGAGACTCAAAACAGCAGTTATATTTAAAAGGAAAAAAATGGCAGTTTTCCAGTCATCTGCAGTTCAGCCACTACCAGTGATGTGTGATGGGTTCTTTTCTTTGTTTTTGCTTTTAATTGAAACTTTGACAAAGGAAAAAAAGAATAGAAGATAAGGAGACTGCTGCAAGTTGTGAGGCAACTATAGTAAATATGAAACGGAGATGGGAGCATTCCAAAATTTTTAAGAGAATGCAACAATTTAAGTCCTTCTCCAGAGGATATGGGACATCTGAGGGTATGGGAATTTGCTGGTAACTATTATAATGGGTTACTGAGATGTGAAGTAGAACTGAAAATCGATTGGGAGAATCTAAAGAAATAGAACAAAAGAAAACGTTTTCTTCACAACAGGGGTGCTAACTGTTGTTCACTGTTAATGCCTAATGTACGCTTTACTTCTTCCCTGCAAAAATAATTTAACACTTTCTGACTTTACCTTTCTAATAAAGGTCAGAAAAGAGACTGTATGTACCCTATATTAATTTTGGCAACTTTTGTTTTGGGAGGTCTGTGTACTCATTGTAAAGAGTAGTGAGTATGCTGTAGATTTTTACAGTCTAAAAATTTGATTAGTTCTTCATTAATTATTTGCATAGAAATCTGTTATAGTTCATTGCTGCTTGAACTGTCCTCTGACATGGTTGCTCAGTCTGTATTTGGTAGATGGATTCTTGGTCTATGTGTTGTGTCTCCTCTCTTTCTGGTTTATGCTATTAAGTCCTTTCATAACACATTTGTGTGCATTACTGCAGCAAATAATCTGTCTTCCTAAGCTGTTCTGTCTTACAGAACTCTGAAGTGGAATTGTTTTATATTTCCACAATTTATTCCATTGTTGTGTTGTTTTTTTAAATCTTTAAAAGATGCACTTTTTCCCCTCGTAGTTTTGTTGTAGAATGTGCATAATTAAGATGTAGGCTTTTATGTAAGGATTTTTATCTTGAATGCTTATTATTTGGGTGATGGTTTATTCTTGGATGTCGGAAACGCCTGTTTTTATTACCTCATACAAGTATGCTTGAGTTCTCCATATACATATTTTTCTGGCTGAATATAATAAATGTTTGGGTAGTCAAATGTACTCTACAGGAAGTAGTCATGTAGACTTTTTCAATTTTTTTCATGTTGTCAGTTTAAATTTGCTAAGATATTCAACTTGCAGGAGGGTGTTGGAAACCCTTTGCATAAAAACCAAACCAAAGAACAACTTCTGCAGGTAGACCTTTTTACTTATAGTCTTCACCAATATAAGATTTCAAACTTTTGCAGTACAGCTTTTTTTTTTTTTTTTGTAATTGAGGTACACCTATGTGATAAAGCTGTATTTTTAATTTACTAATCTAAGTGCTTGTGTGGGGCAGTTTCCATTGAAAAAATTCGTGAAGTTTTCTTAAGATTGGAATTTGTCTGAATCAAAATGGTACTCTAAAGATACCTAGGCAAAGCTAATATCATTTAACTAAGTTTTCTGACATGGGTTAACTAGTGCAGTTTTTATTATGCGAATTTCTTTTGCAAGTGCCATATTAATAATCTACAGTTAGAAATACTAAAACTGAAAACCAAAACAATAGTTACAAATTGAGTTTTGAGTTTTATGATTTCTGTACATTTTGAATAAGTGTTTCCTGGAGTTAATGCTTGTGTTTATTTTTTCAGTAGTTTATCTGATTCAAGAAAAAGGACTCGTACAGGAAGAACTTGGCCTGCTGCAATACCACATTTGAGAAGAAGAGGTCGCTTTCCACGAAAAGCACTTCAGACTCAAAATTCAGAAATTGTAAAAGATGATGAGAGCAAGGAAGACTACCAGTATGATGAACTCAATACAGAGATACTTAACAATTTAGCAGATCAGGAGTTACAGCTCAATCATCTAAAGAACTCTATTACTAGTTATTTTGGTGCAGCAGGTAGAATAGCTTGTGGTGAAAAATACCGTGTTTTGGCTCGTCGGGTGACACTTGATGGAAAGGTGCAGTATCTTGTGGAGTGGGAAGGAGCAACTGCATCCTGACTGTAGGACTGAACATTATGTTCACTGCACTGTCATCTGTAAGTACAGTTCATAATGCAGAGCCATGAGAGAAGCGTGTCTTTAAATGTTACTAAAAACAAAACCAATTTAGCCTTAACATGTAATTGTTATCATTACAGCTCTTGTGATAAAGACTTATCTTTTTAAAATCTGATCTGAAACTTAAATTTTTTAATCTGAACACTGTTAGAATGTTTTAGGTTGGGATATTTTGGGTTACAATTGCTTAAAAATGTGCATGGTGTTTAAAAAAAGAGAAGACGTTTTCTAGAGAACATTCCATGGATACAGTTATTGTGATTTAGAGAAATATTATGTAGATAGCACAAATCTTTGAAATTTTTTTGGTTTGTTTTCTTACCCAAATGTTTGCAGAAATGTATTTCTATTTCAATACTTTCTAGATTTCATAAGTGCAGTGTATATAATGCCTACTGAAGACTGTAAAATACTGAAGTTTTCTTTCAAAGTGTAAAAAAAAAAAAAAAAAAAAAAAAAGGAAAAAAAAAAAGAAAAAAAGAAAAATATATTGAGCCTGTAAATTGCTCTGTGACCAGACTTCATTGTCTTCTTAATATATTCTGTGTGTGTGCGCATGTGTTTGTGTATATACATATGTATATATGCACACACATAAGTTGTGTGTATATATATGTGTGATTGTGACCTATGCAATACAAATTATGGGATTGGACAGCTTCTGAGTATACATCCCATAATTCTTTTTTCAGGAATAGTTGCCAGTATTTACACAGCAGCATTTCTTCTCAGGCTTATTGAGTGCTGTTGCTTTCTGTGTACTAAGGAAAATGTCAAACCAGTGCAGCGTGTTCTGGCAATGGGTGCAGTCATTAATGTTCATATGCCTTGGGGTAATATATTCCTTTCTTTTCCATGTGATTTAACAGTAAAAAAAAAAAAAAAAAGCGCAGGATTAAAACATTAATGATTAGAAATAACTGTTTTAAAGCTCTTGTGGCATGCTGATTGTAAATTGTATCCCAGTTATAAACTAAGTTGATGGGAGTTGCACAAGATTCCTACGTATATGTAGAAGCAGTCATATTTTGATACAGGTAGTATGAGCAAAGTATTATTGCACAGGGTCAACAAAAAATAATCTTGCCATTTGAAGTAACATTACTGGTTTTAATACAATATTACCTCTTTTCTTTTTACAAAATATGCCCAGTTCCAAATCGATATGTTCATTTTACTTGTATTTTTAATCAGAAGTGTACCCTGCCAGTATTACATGTTCTTTCTGCTACTTCTGAGGGGGGGATAGCCAAAGAGTGAATGGAGGAAGAATATTTTTACATTAGTGGTTATTTGGTGTACAGCATAAGCTTTCTTCTCTTATGATGACAGTTGACCACAAAAATAAAACGAAGTAACATAAATAAGAGAGTGTTTCAAAGTTTACTACCCAAGGTAGTACTTTATTATTCCATTACTTATTTCACTTCTTTTTCCTGCTCATCTTGACAGTGATTTTTTTTTTTTTTTTTTTGTCACCTTATAGCCAAGGGAAGCTTTTAATCCTGTGCTTGGTTTATGACTGGCTGAGTAATACTAGCTTTATAAAAGTGCTAATTGAAAACTGCCACCTCTGTTTATCTTCACTAAAATGTTTGGTTTTTTTCTCACACCCTCAGCTATTAATTTAATGTTGCCTTGCCTATAGCTGCAATATTTTGATAACACAACATCTTCATGTTAATTTTTTGAATGTTTTTATATTGGATAATGCAAAATGTAAAGCCTTTGTAACCTTACTCACGCCATCAGTATCTGTCTTTTCACTTTTTCCAAGTCCTTTAATTCTAACTGAACACCAGCAGTGTTTTCAGTAAAGCTGCAGCATTTGAAGATTAAATATTGGAATGTACTTGGGAACTTCAAGCTGGGGGTGTGGGGAGGGGAATATCTGTCAAACTGTCCACAGACTTAATATTGTGAATGTCACTGTTTCTTTTTATTATTATGGTTGAATTGACTCTGATGTTCAGTTTGTGTTTTTTGGAATTGTTTTTTTCTTAGAATTAAAGACCAACATTAAATGTGTGGTTTTTTTTTTTATTATTTTTATTTTTTTGAGAGAGAACAAGAGAGAGAAGAGTGAGTTTTGAGTCTGTATTCTCATGAAATACATACTTGTGGTTTCCTCTTATCCATGGTTCCTCTCTCTGGCTTGCCTGTTGCTTTTCTAGAGATACTTGCTGTGCGCGTAGATGCTAACTAGTCTTCCAGCTGCACTTGAGATGCTTTGTTGCAAGGTGTCATGTACTGGAAAATGCTATAATGGTGCTGCTGGAGCTATGACTAGAGTAATACAATTGGCTTTCTCTCGTTTTGTGTGAATCTTATTGTATGTGGGAAAAGACAAATGTTGCTGTATGTAACAATTTTCTTTTAGTTTGGCTTGATCATTTTATGTATGCATGTGTGTAAATATATGTAACTCAGCTTTGTTGTCACTGATTTAGAACCTTTCCCTTGTGTACCAAATTTGATATTTTTTCCACTTTATTTGTATTACTGTATCATTTAGATGGGGAACTCTTGTCTTGAGGCCATCCTAAAAAATGTAGGCATTGGATAGATAAACAAGACAGCAAAGAGATAACAACACATTACTGGTCCAAATTGTGAAATAAACATTGTAGCGAACTATTTGTCAAATCCTTGTTCAGAAGTAAAATTTGAAGAGGACTTTTTCCTCTTTGCCATGAAAAAGGATTTTCTGTGCTTTTCTATGTATAACAGCCTTGTTGTGTGAGTTTCTTAAGAAATTTTGAAAGGTCTTTCAGTGTTATGAGTCATTGTCAATATTTTGTTTTAACATGAAAGATGGGAAACCCAGATGAGACCTTGAAGGTGAAGAAAAGCAGTTTGTTGTCTTGCAAGCAGGAGGAAAGATAAGTAGATCAATAGAAAAGTGCCAAGTGTTTGAAACATCTTACTGAAGTGATCTTAGTGTTGTATTTTAAAAGGAAGTTGGTGTCTTCAGATGGAACAAGCCAAGGCTGGAGATGGAGCAGTAGTCAGAACACAGTGATAAGGATGAATTGGACAAGAGCATCGGTTCTGTGCACTGAGGGAAGAGGATGGATCTTGCAAATACTGTCCAGGTAACATTTTCAGGCTTTAAACTGTCATTTCTTTGGTTCCCTGATTTTTACCTGAATGAGAAGTAAATGCAGTTGAGGACATGATGGCAGAAAACAGTTTGTGGAAATGAAGAAGAGGGTTTAGTGGAGATTTTTGCATTTAATCAGTGTGGAACCTTGTGCCTAAATTTCTTTGTGGAGATGTCAGGTTTACTGAAATCCTAGGTTGGTCAGCAAAAAAATGGGGACAAATAAAGAAAAATGTTCAACCTAAGGTCCATGGGAGAGCTGAGTTTTGGAAATTGGATCAGTTGTCTGTAGTTGTCTGTAGATAACTGTTTCCTGAAGAAAAGGGGGAAGAATCCTTTGAAGTTGCTAAAGAAAGTGGAAAGGGGAATGACTGTCTTTTTCAAAAGACAGTACAAGGCAGTTAAAAAAATAGAAAGATGAGTAGAATCAGAAGCTGTGCACAGTGTAAGGGTGAAGGTGGAATTCATTGTTTCTGAGACCTCCATCTTTCAGTGGTTATGAAAGAGGATTTTGTACTGCGTAATTTCTCTCAAACTGCGTTTTCTTTTTTTAATCTTACAAAGAATGTGTTCAATATAGTTACTTTTTTTTTCAGTCCATGCTATAGATTTCCATTTCTGCTGTAGTTTTGGAATCATTCTTGACATACAATGTAACTTCTGTTTTTCGTCTGGGGTACCACAGTGGTTTGGCCATGACATTTAGAAATGCAGAACTGAAGGCTAGCTCATCTCTGCTGTATTTGGTTGGTTGGTGTTTGTTGTTTCTTTTTTCCCAGATTTCTGCAGTGAGATCCATATACCGTGAGAAAGTTGTTCTGATTTTTATTCATATCAAGATACTTTGCTTTGCATATACGTGCACTGTATACACATACATACATACATGTGTCCTAGAAATACAGTGAGAACAACGTAAGATCGTATTTAATTAAAATGAAAATTTATTAATTTTAATGAAGTGGGCTGTGAAATGGTTATTAAAAAGCCTCTGAAGGATTGTTTAAGAAAATAAATGTTAATTCAGTTCTTACCTTCCCCTGCTTTTTGTTTTCTGTTTGTGGTAATGAGCCCGACTGTATGTGCTCACACATCCCAGAGTTGTGGAGAAGTGCACCAGTGTCCCCAGAGTGTGCTTCATCTTCCTGGTCTTGTGGTGCCTTCTTGAGGAAGGGAAGATGCTGGGAAGAATGCTTGTAGGAGAGACAGCATAAATGAGTAATGGTTGAAGCATCATTTGTGAGTGTGTTACTAGCTCTAGTATTTCAAACTAGAAGAAACAGTTATGTTGTTCTGCAATCTCAAGAGCTATGGAATCACAACAGCAAGATTTCAAAGCTTTTTCATGTCCTTAACATACAATGGTGGTTTTGCATTGGTGATACTACTTGCAAGTGGCTATCTTACTTTTAAGTGCTTTCTACCAGCAATTTGCTGCAGTTTGACTGACTCATCAGTTTTTAAAATTCGTTTCACTGATTACTTAATTTAAGCCACTGCAACTATAATCAAATGTAAATGCACTGTTTTAACTGGAAATCTGATTTTAACCCAGACTGTTTTTGTCATCTTTTGCAGAAGACCATCTACAGCTATAATCCTTCTGGCTCAAGTATCACTATTTTTTTAAAAGCACCGACAAAAAAATTACTTGTTTCATAGTAATAAAGTGAACAGTATTTTCCTCATCTGTCTCAAGTATTTAGTTGTAGAGGTTTTTCTTAACTGTGGTAGCTGCTAATACATTTTAATAGAGGCTGAAGGCCTTGTGAATTCACAGTGCTAATTCTAAGTGTATGTGATTATTTTCCTTTTAGAGTGGCTCTGAGAAATTGAATAGTTTATTCTATATATGGTTGAGTTATAACAGTATGCTTTGAATCCTTTCTGTAAAGTCCAGATGAAGTTTTAAAACATAAAAGGGACTTACATTTTTAAGAAATGACTTTAGCAGATTAAGAAAAGAGTTTTTCATGAAAGAAATAATGCTACAAAAGGCTTTCCACAAGGCACAAACCTGCGTTGCCCATTTCACAAGATAGTGTCTTGTTAACTTCAGTTTTCTATCTGAGAATGTCACATAGCATTTCTGTATTTTTAGATGGCCAGGAGGGAAGAATAACAAAAGTTTAGGGTGTTTTTATTTGTTGGTTTTTTTTTTTTTTTTTTTTGGCATCATTAGTTGTCTACACTGCACTTGGCCTGGACAAATAAATGCAATCCTGTAATTCAGTTAATACAGTAACACAATGCTGCTTTGTGCTTTGCAAAAGCACTGTACTAAGGAATACTTTTAATCACCTTTTTTCTTTTTAAGTTTTATTAATTACCAGTCTCAGAAATATGAAATATTATTGGCCTCTGCATGTCCCTATTACTCTTCCCAGAATTGCTCCTAACCTCACTGCTTGTGTAAGTGGAGGTCACTCAGTTATGGGTGTATCTAATGAACTGCAGGAGCAATATGCAATACAACCATATATCAAGGCACAAACTTTGAAAAAATTAAGATATGCGTATATATAACACGTCTCTGGTAACTTCAGAACAAAGTGCTTTTCTTTGCAAAGATTAGAGGCTTGTGTAAAATTTTGGTCTGGTATTTGCATTGATGAAGTTGATTTTGGGTTATGATGACAAAGAAAAGAATCTGAACTATGCCTTTATTCATCAGTACTGAGGTTAAGATGACCTGTAAAATAACATGATGATTAATTCCGACAGCTGACTAAATCAAATGCCTGCTGCCTGTACTTACTAAGAAATAAATGAGGAAAACAAAGGGTTCCACTAGTTCTTCCAAGTGCTAGTCAAGAATATTTGTTTTCAGCTATGCAAGACCGTTATCTGGAGTACTTTTTCCATGTAGTGGTCACCTCATCTTGGAAGGACAGTGGCTTAGAACAGGTACAAAGAGAAGTAAAATGATTTTTGGTGAAACTAAAAGAAAAAATATCTAACTCTGTCCTGGAGAAAACTGATGGGTGTTACTGGTAGTTAAAAAATCATGAAGGTTGTAAATAAAATGAATATACAACTGTTACTGATCCAATCTTACAGCTGATAAATTTAAGCTAGTAGGCTAGTTTAAAATGGGATCTAGGTGTACCGCAGATGAAAGACAGTGCTAGGCTTGCATGCACTGCATAACAGCCCCTTCTGTTTTTGAGACATTTCCTCTGAGCAGGTGCGACACTTCAGAGCCCTTATGATCTTCTCTCTGAATGTCTTTTTGGCTATTTGAACAGGTCACCCAGAGAAGCTGTGGATACCTCATCCTTAGAGGTGTTCAAGGCCAGGTAGAATGGGGCCCTAGGTAGTCCGACCTGATGGGTGACAACCCTGCTCATGGCAGGGGGTTGGAACTAGATGATCTTCAAGGACCATCCCAATCCGAGGCATTCTATGATTCTGTGAGTACAAAAGCTGCATTGTGAAAAACCACATTGTGAAAAACCAGGTTCTTTTTAGAAAAGCTAAGTTCTTTTTGGCTTAACATATTTGTCTTTTGCAGCACACTTTGTTATAAGACGAAGAACACGAACAGGCTTAAACATCATTTATTGAAAATCTCAGGGGTTTGCATAATTTTATTCAACATCCGTAAGTCTTAAAATGTTTAATTCTGAATACAAATACCATTAAGAAAAAAAATTAGATACACATCCTTTCTAAATTTTATACAGTCAAAAGCAATCTACTTTTCAAAATCCAAATGAAATGTTATTTAATGACAAGTTTAAATGCCAGATTCTTCACCTATAATACACATATTCCAGCTGTCACTATCAGAGCAGTTACAGCTTTTTGCTGTATAGTTTTCTACAGCAAGCCTTGAACAGGGAGAAGATACAGTAAGCTCTTTCTTAGTTACAAAATAATTTTGTATCAACTCTGCTGACAGTTGTTGATTTTCCTTCTACCAGAGACTGCTATCTATATTAAGAGAAACTGGTGGTTAAGTTCAGTTTTGCCTTATCAGAGATGTCTTCATTCATGAGCAGCTTAAGGCAATAAACTAGACTGAGCAAAGATAAATGATGTTGCCAGCACGTGGCCTGTTTTGCTAATGGATATGTAACCTCTATCAGAGAAGCACAGCAGAGTTGCTGGGGAGCCTAATCCATTGAGGTGCCTGCAAAATGTGGCTGAGCTTATCTCTTGGAGGTCTAAGCTGAAAGCTGGAATCCAGTAGCTTTGATGTAAGAGGTAGATGTCTTGGTTTCACTGAGCTGGTTCAGTTTTTTGTAGGTGGTTTGTAGCATTATGCTGTGATGCAAGTGAAGATTCTTTTAGCAAAAGGGACAGACCACTAAGAATCTTGATTCCCTTGCCCTGAGGGGACCTCATCAATAGCCTGGAAGTTAACTCCAATGAGCTTTAACTTGTATTCTAATGCAGCTATACCTGTGCATTGGTGGTGGGAAATGCGTGGGGAAATAGCAGTACAGTACTTTTTCCTACTGTCTCAGAAAGAATTAACATCTCTTAGCCTTTATTTTGATTGGAGGAATAATCTTTCCAATTCACAGCATTATGGGGAAAAAGAAGATATGCAGAACATAAAGAGGAACATTCTTATTTTGAACACAGCATTACTGAAAGAAAAGGCAGCTCAATGGACTTTGGAGTTCTGTATAACAAGTTCTGGATGGAATAGTACTTCCAGTTATAAAAATTTGTTAGAGATATTATTGCAAGGTCCCCCACTGTCTACAGTTAAAGTGGCATTTCTACTTACCATAGCCCTTACTAACATCTGCTTCATCTGAAGCGAGTGTTTCTTGATTTGTCAAGTAACCCTGTCTTTTCTCCCTTAAATAATTTTTTTTCACAGGAATTCTCAAATTTGCAATCCTAACTGTTCACACCCAGAACCAAGAACAGGCACAATGCTAACACACATACATACTGTCTTTGAAACACTTGTATGAAGAAATAAAGTTTAACACATTTATACAGGAATTCAGTGACTTGGCACACTGTAAAAGCAAGTAAGTTTGAACTCTATTTAAAACTAGTTAACTGTCACACAGCTGTAATCTCTATGCTGTTAGACAGTATTATCTGGAAACTGCAGTCATTAGAAATTCGAATCCTGCACTTATTGCTCACTTAATGTCTTGTTTATGTAACAAGTTGGATCTACACACACTGTTTGTTTGATTGAGTGTGCTTATGCATGTAAAGACTTGTTATGGTAAGCAGAAGGAGAAGAAAGCTTAAGTGAACAGCTTTGGTTTTTGATGCCTATGTAAGTCACTTGATTAACTGCTGAATTAGTCATAGACACGTAGCAGACAAACACAAAAAAGATTGGCAAATAAGAGGGATTTTGAAACTAAAAGAAAAAGTTAAGGTTTTCACATACCATGACCCCTTTCCCTTTCTTAAAGGGAAAAGAGATAACATCTGAAATACCTACTTGAAAAAATACTGTTACATGAGGTTACAATTATGTAGAAGTTCATCACCCACGCTTTCAGGTCTGTGTGATTTTATCTGTATATCACATTGTTGTCTCCTGACTCTCATGTAACAGACAAAAAAGAAACAAGGCTGTACAATTATAAAAGACTTCAACAGAAATCACACTTATTTTCTCCAATTCCCTTCAAGATCAATTCACTTTCACAGTGACAGTGCTTCTTTTAAAGTGCTGATGTTCATCATCTATGAATTAGAATAATAGAAACAATCTCAGTTTTTTTTCTCCCAGTGTTAGCCCAGTGTTTCTCTGTGACACTGTACCCTACAAGCTGGAGATCTGAGATGGAATTTTGAAAATAAATGTCTGTCAGCAGCCTGCTCTCATAGGCCACAATCCTGCAAATTTTTAGGCACGTATAAATTTGCTCCGTGTTAACCAGCAAATAAAACCCATATCATGAGTTGCCACTTAAAATTTTACATGAACATGAAGGAAATATTAATAATACTTTGCATATGTACCAAGCATCCTGTGCACTGTTCATAAGCAAGTCAGTAACCATTGTTAACAATTGCTATGAGCATAAAAAATTTTAATAGCAGCTGCAAAAAAAAGAAAGAACTCGGGACGAGGCATTCTGTTCACCTTAAAAAAACATAAAAGTGAAAACCCAATGTGGCTACTGCCTGTTCAAAGGACTCCTGAAGAGGTTTACTCTTATTTTTTTTCTTACATAGGGCAGTTTTTTTTGACCTCCCTTCCCCTGCCATGTTACACTGTTACAATTACACTCAATGTTAAGTTCTACTTTTCCTTTTATCTTCAAAGAGACTTTTCAACATGTAAACCTGAACAGCTGATACCACCACCATCACTCCCAAGTTGACCATGGACCAGAAATTCACTCTGTCAAAGTTGCTTTCTTGTATATTTCGGTCACGGGCTTCAAATGCTCTGAGCAGGGTCTGGATCTGCACACTTTTGCTTAATCTGGCTTTGACACTGTTGATGGATTCCTGGTAAGTAACAAAAGAATATTTTTAGAAAATTAAAACCCCTTAAATTGAAATTCATACAAAAAAACAATACTGGTCTGATACTTTTAATTTTTTTTGCCAAGAAGGCAGTTAATTTAACACAGTTTTGATTATGATAAACAGTCTAAATGAATCAGAATTGAGTTGAAAGGAATCTTCAAAGGCTGTCTAGTCCAACTCCCCTGCAAGCAACAGTGAGTCTTAGAGCATGACAGGTGCTCAGAGCCCCATCCAGCCTGGCCTTCAGTGTCTCCAGGGGTGAGGCACCCACCGTGTCTCTGGGTACCTGTGCCACTGCCTCACCACCCTCACTGTAAAAACAATGTTTTTTCTGTCCAGTCTACATCTCCCATTTCAGTTTAAAAACATTTTGCCTACTATCACAGCAGACCCTGGTAAGAGTTTCTTGCTTGCTGTAAGTCACCTAGAAAGACTCAATTAACATAGCATTAAGGTTATGTAGCCATGTCCTCCACTCTTAAAGGTGGATGGGAAGGTATAGAAGGGAAATCAAACCGGATTTTTCATTTTTAATCCTCCGTTATATCTTACGGAAATGGAAATTCCAGGTACTTGGAAAAGTAAAAAGCATTTACCTCTAACAGAGTAATTTCAAAAAAAGGAATTTTTTTTTTCCCTGCTGGACAATCAAATCAGGTTGCTTTTTAATGCTAACTACCACCAGGACTATAGCTGTAAAGGTAATATTATAATGTTATATTCCCATCTCCTTTTTTTTAAGCTTTAACAGTAGTGGTCATAAACTTCTACTTCAGCTTTGTACAGAAGCTGAATTTTAACCCCCCCTCCCCCCTCAAATTTTTTAAATGTGATGACTGAAGGTTCTCCAGTGGAGGTTAGTCACACACAGTTTAGGAGAAAGTACAAGAAAGTACACTAACACTTGGGCTGTAATAGGATCTCCCTGTCCCATGTTTACTCAGTAAGCACCTATTCGATTTGTTTGAAGTTTCATCCAGAGCCTAAACGCTGATTTACAGAACGTGCAGATTTACTGGGTCTTATATTGATGATATTACTTGAGGACACTCAAGTAACACTTAGTGAGCACTGGGTACAGTATGCTACAACAGGATGCTGTAGATCAGTAACACTTTTTCCATGGATGGTTTTTTTTTTTTTTCTTTTGTTGCAAGCTTAACAACTATTTCAAGAGTTATTTTTAGATGCCAAGTCATTTTATAATGATACTGAAGTTCATAAGTTACACAACAGTGAATATCAATTCCAGAAAAGTGCTATTTAAAAAAAACAAAAACCTTTTCCCATTTTTCACAGCTAATGTATTGTTTCAGAAGCTACCAAGTATTCACTTAAGTCCTCAAGGAACACAGAAACAATGTCAGAGCCTGGCTAAGTAAACAATGGCATCAAACAATAATGTTAACTTTACAAAAATGCAATATCTGCAACGCCCTCAAGGACAATTCCTGCATTTTTTCTTCTGGAAGAGATAGCTGTATGTACACGACAAGGGAATCCATTTAAGTACTCTTTGTAATTATTGCAGGAGAGATTTTTTCCACATTTGCCTATATAAACTTCCTTTTCTCCAGTTGTCTTGGTTAGTGGTTTAAAGAACATCTGTCTTCCCAGATTCAGTGTTCGATTTTAACTACTTAAAGAACACACTATACATGTAAAAGAACTGAGGTCTTTAACATTCTGTTCTATTGTTTAAAAATGTGTTTTGTTTACTACGAGGAATAGAATACAATGTTATGTTTTACACAGTCTTTGTGAATACTGTTTTGTCTTTTTAAAAATAACTAAGCAGATCATCCCTGTTTTAAGTTTGCAACCAGCAGAGAAAGTCCTGCATCCTAAACAAACGTTAAGAACAGTTCTACGTGAAACCAAACAATTCTATGATTCCAAAACAACCTAAAAGCAATTATTCAGTGATGCTGAAAGCAAATAAAAGCTTTGGGCAGTAGTTTTCATCCTAGATCAAACAGGCCCATTGTGCATTTTCCAGGTTGATGTGTCAGATCACAGCAAAACTGCATATATGTATATTTTTTCCCCAATTATTCTTACACTGAGAAGAACTAAGGATCAAATACTAACCAGAATGTCTTCCAGTTTCATATCCAGAAGATCTGTGCCTGTAACATACTTCTTCCAGTCCTCTTGATCTTGTCCTTCTTCCCCCATATTGTCCAGAATCAGTTCAAAGAAGATCACCTTTTCAGAAATGGTACTGAATGTATTGTCAAAGCAGAACATGTAATCCCCCTCTTCTGTCTCCACCCTGCATACACAAGCATATAATTGAATTAGGTATGCTTTTTGTGCTGGTTCTAAAAGAGCAAGTTCTCTAAGCAAGTTTTCCTTTTCAAAACTGAAAATTGTGCACTTAAAAAATGAATGAGCTTTTTACATGAACTTAACAACTCTACTATTAGTTACAGCAAAACTTCCCCACTGACTTAAGAGCTTAAAATCATCTTACTTAAATCAGCTTACTTCCCTCGTCCTTTATTTGAATTCTGATTTGTTAATGATTAAGAAGTATCTGTAATATGAGTGGAATTCTTGTAATCTACACTAAAATGCCAATAATACATGCCTTGATAAAAGATCTGGGAAAATGGGGTACTTTTCAGCTTACTGTTCCTATGACTGACAAGATCTTTTGGTATTAGACATCGTGCCTTTTTTCAACTCCATTATTTTTGTATAATGACCATTAGTGTTTATCATTAAAACACAAATGTACTTCATTCCATGGTAAATTCCATACAAAAAGCATTAAGTGTTCATAAACCAGGTAATTAATATTCTCAAACTGTTCTGTTAAAAAGTCTTCTACAATACTAAGAAAAACAGTAGTATTCAGCCTTGATTTCAGCCGTATTTGCTAAAGAATCAGAGCAGTGCTTTTACGTAACACTTCTCTCAAGTTAAACTTACGTATGAACTCCGTCTGATTTTCTTTCATCAAAAACTAAAGTTTCACCTTTTGGAGAAAGTAGATGAAAATCAACATCTAATCCTGCTCCATCTAGAACCTGTGAAATAAACAAACTGTTTACACTGCTGAATGCAACACCTTTTGGGAAGGGACTGGCACAGAAAGAATTTTAAGCCAGTTAATTACATACAAGTTAAAAGCATTCCATCCAAAAGCATTTTAACCATCTCAGATCTTAAATATAATCTAATTATGCTAGACTGTTCTTATACAGAACTCTCCTTAAAGAATGCAGACAATTTCATTGAGGGACAACCCTGCGACACCAGCAGACAGCTAAAGCTGTCTGCATCACCACTGAAAATACCACTGGTATTTTGGTATATACAGTATTACAAAGCTGTGCTGCTTTCACTACCTACACGCTGTAGGAGTACAGTTTTTCTGCCATGCCTTCACTCCTGTTTACCTTCCACGGAGCTGTTGGAGCACAGCAGCCTACCATGGCTGAAACTGAGAGCAAAGTTTAAACTGGCTGAAAAGGACTCTGGAGGCTTACCAAAAAAAGAAAGGGCAGCACAGATACATAGCTAACAACTGATCAGAGTAAAAACACAGCCAGTGATACACCTCTGGGGCTGTGATGCAATCCAAACACTACCAGCACAGTGCTGGTGGCATTATATCAGCACACAGCGTTCAGCTTTAGCCACTCAAAATTCACGATAATGAAGTAAAATCAAAACCATGTATTTCCAATAATATACAGAGCTTCTTTTCTACTTGTTCAAGTAGAAAAATGAAACATTACACTTAACAGCGCTGTAGAGAAATTTATGTCCAGGTAAAAGTAACTTCACTGTTGAAGACTTCTTTTTCCTTTGTGTCGTAAAACTTAAGAAGGACTGCTATGAATTCTTTGTACTGAAGTTTTAAAGCAGGATTTTACTTTACATTTGAGCTTTGCTTGGGGCTGTGCTGAAGTTTTATTCACACATCGATCTCCGGTTCCTGCTCAGTGTTGCACGGAGCATAAATAATTAGAAAACGACCGGGATATTCAGCATTACGTTTTTAAGGCAGAGGAGAAAAAAAGGAGGGGGGGGGAGGGAGATCCTTCACACTTGTGCAAGCAGCGGGCACTGCAGCACGAAGGGCACGAGGCCTGAGAGGAAGCCCATTTCACATTTGGAGAACTCATTGCAAAGATAAAGGGGCTTCATAGGAGCGCAGGGACGGGCACGCAAACTGCACCGCTGCTGCCATGCAAGGTCACGGCAGCTAACGTCCTGCTTTTTTTTTTCCCCTTCTGCTTTAAAGAGCCGCAACTTGAGACCCGGCAAAGCACACAAAGGAGCCTGCTGCACATAGCACGAGACAGAAGCGGCGCAAGCTGCCTTCCCCGGCGCCGTCCCGGAGCGGAGAGGCAGCGGGGCCGGGCCACCGCCCCACGGAGCCCCGCGCCCGCCCGCAGCGCTCACGCCGCCGGCAGCGGGGCCCCCGCCCCGGAAGGATCCGGCGGAGTCGCGGCCGGATCCGGAGCGCCCCGCGAGGCCCCGCCCGCCCGACCTGGTACTCGAGCTCCAGCGAGGCCTCCTTGCGCATGGGCTGGTAGAAGCACTCCTTGCGGCCGGCCGGCAGCGTGAAGGTGAAGTCGCTGTCCAGGGACGGGCTGAAGTCGGCGGCGCCGGGCGGCGCCAGGAGCGGGGCCAGGCAGCCCAGCAGCAGCAGCAACAGCCGCGGCGGTCCCATGCCGGCGGCGCGGCGCTCCGGCTTCCCGCTCGCAGCCCGCTCACGGCCGCCCAGCACGCACCGCGCCGCCCCCGCCCCGCAGCGGACGGAGCGCGGTTCCGGGACGGAGGCGGTCGCGCACGCGCCGTCGCCGCTCCCGGCAGGAACGGCGCGCTGAGGCGCTGCGCATGCGCGCTGGGGAGGGGCGGAAAAGGCGGGCGGCGCGGGAACGGTCGCGTCCATTGAGGTGGCGTTGCTCGGGACGCTGGCGGCCTGCTGGGGGCCACGCGTGGCCGTGTTGGTTTCTCCACCCGGGAGCGGTGGTTCCGGAGCCGCTCGTGCTTCATGAACGCAGGCCGAGCGTTTTCCTTCAGTAGGGCCGTCAGCTCAAGGCTGCGGTTGTCTGCTGAGTAGCAGGAGTGTTTGAGATACATCTTTACGGTTGGAAATAGGCAGGATTTTTGTCTATGTCGTTATCCATGGAAATCTAAAACGCCTCTGTAAATGACGTTCCCGTGCGCCTAATATCGTTTTAATGCTGTAGCCACATGCGGTGCCAATGGAGCACAGTGTACGGACTCACGCTAAAAGAGACGAGGAAGAGCTGCTCTCAGCTGTGGAGTCATTACGGAATCAGCTGAGGAGAACCGAGAGCAGCCTGCAGGCTGTGAGGACACGGCTGGCCAGGTACGGGCACTTGGGCATGGCAGCGGCGTGCCCCTGAGTCCGCCGTGTTCCATGCAGTGCAGCGCTGCGATTCCTAACGTGCTTTGCTCTGGGTGCCCTTCACGAGCGACCGAAATCACAAAGAAAAGCGTGGTAACAGGTTCTCTCTCTTCCTCCTAGCACTGCTGGAAGGGAACGTTCTGACAGCTGCTTTGATCAGGCTGCAGACCTCACCATGGAGGGCTTTGTTCAGCTTAATCACAACAGATGGTGCTCCTCCAGCTGCAAGAAGCCTGTTGGTAGCGCGTCTTGCCAGGATTTTCAGAGAAAACACAGAGTAAGTACTGTACTTCATAGCCAGTTTTTGCTACTCCTGTCCATTTCTGTATTCTTGCTGTCAGACCTTTGATTCCCTTGATTGTGGTCTGAATAATCCTTAAAACTGATATGATTTAAGTACATTTATTCTTCAGAGATTCCTGTGATGTGTACGTTGTTCCATATGTGTGTGTATGTATGTGGAAATGCATATTTATTTTTTGTCCAGGCTAACTTGATGCTTACAGCATTTGATAAAGCTGTGGAAGAGAATGAAAGTCTTACAGAGAAGCTGAATCATCAGTGACCTTGATGGGGGGATAGTGCCCACCCTCAGCAAGTTGCTGATGATATGAAGTCGGGAGGATTGGCTGACACACCTAAAGGCTGTGCTGCCATTCAGCAAGATCTGGAAAGGCTGGAGAGCTGCGCAGTCAGAAACCAGACAAAATTTAACAAAAGCAAGTGTACAGTCTTGCACCTAGGGAGGAATAATTGCATGCACCAGTAGAGGCTGGGGGATGACCTGTTGGAGAGGAGCTCTGCAGAGAGGGACCTGGGTGTCCTGGTGGATGACAGGTTGACCATGAGCCAGCAGCGTGCTCTCGTGGCCAAGAGGGCCAATGGCATTCTGGGATGCATTAAAAAGAGCGTGGCCAGCAGGTCCAGGGAGGTGATCCTCCCCCTCTACTCTGCCCTGGTGAGGCCTCATCTGGAGTACTGTGTCCAGTTCTGGGCTCCCCAGTATAAAAAAGACAGGGAACTCTTTCCAAGAGTCCAGTAGAGGGCGACAAAGATGGTGAAGGGCCTGGAGGATCTCCCCTATGAAGAAAGACTAAGTGAACTGGGTCTCTTTCGTCTTGAGAAAAGAAGACTGAGAGAGGACCTGATCCAGGTTTATAAATACCAGAGGTGTGAGGGACGAAGTGGTGAGGCTAGACTCTTTTCAGCAGTGTGTGGAGACAGGACAAAGGGAAATGGACAGAAACTGCAGCACAGGAGATTCCACATGAATGTGCACAAGAACTTCTTTATGGTGATGGTGACGGAGCACTGGCACAGGCTGCCCAGGGCGGTTCTGGAATCTCCTTCTCTGGAGATATACAAGACCCACCTGGTTGCCTACTTGTGTGACTTGGTGTAGGGAACTTGTTTTGGCAGGGAGTTTGGCCTCAATGATCTCTTGAGGTCCCTTCCAAACCCTATGGTTCTATGATTTGTGAGCAAAATGCATCTTTGGCTTCTCAGAACCATAATTGAAACAACAAAATTGGCATTGATGGAATAAAAAATGAGACTATGTATCTTTAATGTATCTCACTGTATTCATGTTAAATATTTAAAGTTTAAATATTTACATTTTTTTAGCAGTTCTAGCATTGTTTAATTCAGTTCAGTGATATTTTGGAACAGAAGAGTTTGCAATCTTATTCTTCATGAACAAATCAACTATATGCATTATAAATTCTATCTATTAACATTCCAAAATTGAATTATAAAGCCAATAAGGCAAATAAGTTGGAATGACCCCTTGGTATACTGAGTGATGTGTCATGGGAGGAAGAAAGCTTTTCCAGCTCTTCACATCATAAATCTTATTTTGCTAATAAAGACATGAAAGAATAAACTAGTTAAAACAATTCAGTGACGTAGTTACTTCTGTATGCCCACGTGACTATAATTTTCACAGTGCAATGAAGTACGTTAGGGAAATATTTGACTGTCTGACTTGGACAGAACAAGTAGAGGAAGGTAAACATTTGGGGAAAAAGAGCAAGCTCAACATGCAAAGCAATGACTCTATGATATATCAGCTGGGAGTGGTGCTGGGGAACTAATAAGTTATTAAATTAGCAGAAAGTTGAAGTTTCATTTTGTGTCTGTGGGCACAAGCGTCTGCAGCAAACTGAAGATCACTGTGTCATCTACTAAGCAGACGGACTGCCCGTGCCTCTCATCCAAACGTGTATATGCAAGTGTTAATGAAACCATAAATATGTTTCTGTTTCAGGTTTCTTACCTTAAATCAGCTTTAGATATGCACTTAGTCAGCATTCCTAAGCTAGAAGAACGAATTGTAACTCGGGAAGCAGAAGTTTCAGCACGAGATAAAATTCTAAGGTAATAAACGCGCTTCTCAACAGTAGTGAGGTCTGCTCATGAGTTCGGTCTCTTTTTCAAGGTTTATAATTACTGGTTCTCTGTGGGTCGTGTAATCTGGGGCTTGAAACTTTCATTTTGGAGTCACGTATAGGAAGAGTGAAGTGTTTTATTTTGTACCTATTACTTTTATATGGAGAATGCGCATCAAGAAATGTAAGAACATAATAAAAGTAAAACAAACCAGCTTAACAGTTTACAGTTAAACATGAATGTCCTTATAATGAGATCCACTCAAGAGTGGTTTTATGCTGGCGAAAAGGAAATGACCTGAAGCTTTTAATTTAGTTGCTTTTTCTGTTTCTTATAACTGAAGGAAATAGTTACTTAATTACTGAAATCCTGATTTTTAAAACTGTTATGTTGCATTGCAGAGTGGAACAGAAAACAAATGATACTTCTTTGGATGTTGAGGAGCCAACAAGAGTTTTCCAAGAGTATAAGGAGAAGATATCTGCAAGGCTAGAAAAGGTGAGATTTGAATTGATTTTTATTTTTCCCCCATTCTGTGAGCATTTTGCTTCTTTCAGTATGCTGGGCAGCGAACAACCACGATACTTATGAATCACTTCCTTTTTTCTTGTTGTTCGTGGCAAAGTCTGGAGAGGTGGAGTGTTTGTATCAATAACTTCAGTTACCTCTTTTCAAACTCTGCACAGTGTGGTCGTGCATCCCAGAGAATGATGTTTCTTGTCTCTTGCTAGCTGGAAGTCATGTATTTTACATGTCTGTCATCTTTTCTATCAAGTGTCATCTTTATAATTTGTCCAAAGAAACCCATGCTAGAGAATTGCTAAAATTAATACCCATATTTCTAATGGTCAAAAATATTTTCTTCTTCACCTGAGGATAAATTGAACAGGCTTGAGACCATTGCCTCTTACAGAGAATTTTGATTTGATTTGACTTCTTTTCTTGTGGAATGAGGTTACCAATGTTAAACCGATTACATTACATTCTCTCAAATAACAGGAAGAAAAGGAAACTTTTCTGCCGCTTTTTCTCACAACAGTGAGCAATAGAGTTATGTATGTGCTTAGCAGGAGAAAGGAAGTAATTGTTTTAAAAGCCTGATGGCTTTCAAAATTTAGACTATTGTTATAATGAGAAAAATATTTTTTAAGGTTCAAGCTGAAGGAGCACGCTTAGAAAGCTATATAATTCGTTCTGAAAAAGAAAGAGAGAATTTGAATGAAAAATGTACCATCTACAGAAAGTATCTAGACATCCAAGAAGAGCAATTAAGGTAACAAAGTTTTTTTTAAGAAAGTCTGTACAGTTATTTTTGAAGAAACTCCATGTTAAACTGTAACTGGGATGCTGCTGCTCAATTCATGTAGTTTGAACCAAATCAGGAGGACCGGCATCAGTGAGCATTTAGGATTTCTCTGTTGTTCATAGTAAACTTAATACTAGAGAGTTAAAAAGTAAAAAATACGAGGCATAAACCTATGGATTTTTAAGTGCTTTTCTGTAACTAATCCTTAAATGTTCTAATCCCCCACACTGCTGCACACTCACAGTTAAAAGCAGCATTTCTGTGGCCTGCGACTGTGGTTTATTGTGTTCACACACGGTTTCTGTTGGAAGCGTGGGTACTCTGCCTTTTCCTTTCTGCTAATGTACATGTTGGTGAGAGAGCACCCTAAGAGATCATCGGCACTGACCTTCGGGTGTGAGCACCTACTCGTTGCACAGCATGCAGTCAGTCCCTAGTTGGAATGAAGACTATTGTCAGCCTTCAATGGGGAGGCTGCACTCAGATCTGAGGGCAGGCTTTAGTGCTGGTTGCAGCTTGAGTCGGTGTTTATCTTGCTAGCTTTTAGCCACTCTGATGTCCTTTCCTGCTGCTGCACACTTTGATGCTAAGTGTTCATTTATTTCAAGACTGCGCTTTTTTTTTTCAGTGCTAATTTGTGCTGGAGTTGACGCTCATCAGAATCGTTAAGCTAATTCTGTTTATTATACCAACAGATAACTAAAAATGTGAGTGTGCAAATGCACAGAGTCCTGTTCCTTCTCATCACAAGTAACAGAGAGTGAAAAGAATAGTAGACAAACTTAGTCTTAGTACATGACCCTAATTCTTTGTCATTTTAGGTATAGCTGTTTTGTATTTTTTCTTTTAATCCTGTTTTTAAATTTTCCTTGGCTTCAGTACATTTAATGCCTTAATGGGTTTCTTACCCTTGTGATGATGCTTAAAATGTTAAGTTGTTAAGGAATGAGGGGCACTTCATTCTCTAATTTTGTTTGCTGATAGCAGTTTATACTGTGGTCCTTAGGAGGAGTGAAGGCTTAGTAAAGCTATGAAAACTTTCTGTCCTTTGGAGCTGGTCCTAGACTTTGAGAGGGAAGAAACTACTTAGCAGTGTTGTTACCTTGTGTTCCTCTGGTACCTCTTATAATGAAAATCCTCATCTAATTATCTGTTCTGAGCTATACCTGTTGAATGGATACACTTTTTAGGCAACTAAGGGAAGAGAATCAGAACGCAAAAGAAGAAATTACAACTCTAGAGGCAAAGAACAGTGAAATGATATCAACGTTGAATCAGTCTAATCAGAAGAGATTTGAGCTTGAAAAGGAACTTACTGAAAATAGAAGTGTACTTAAAGAGAAGAATGTCCTTGTCAGTGAAAACGCAGAGCTGAGAGCGCTTAATGCACAACAGCATAGCGAGTTGAAATTATGCCATCAAGAAATGGAGAATTTAAGGCAAGAGCTCAGCTTAGCAGAAGCCATTTTGTCCAAGCTGTCTTTAAGTACATCTGAAGAGGTACAGTAACTGATACATTACTCTAAATTGTGTTTTGTATATTCACTAATTCTAACTGATATTGCCTGGAATTCTTGTGACATTGTTGAGAACGTATCTGAGTGTAATATCTCTCTGTTTTCAAGATACATGGATTAAATGTTGTTTTAGTTGAAACATTTAGCTTTCATCTTTGATTCAAGAAGGAGGAACAGGTGCTTTGGAGTCCATTAACCAGCAAGCATTTTAAATTACATTTTCTGTTCCTGTGTTTTATGTTCTGATTCTTTGGACAAAAGTATATATTCCACAATAGGATGTCCAGTTATGTGATACTATAGTTCTTCTTGGTAGAACATTGTGACACTTTGCGGGTGGCAGACTCATCATGTTATGCAGCCAGAGTTTGAGTCAACCTTGATAATGAAGAAACTAGAGCAGCAGAGAGATATTTTAGCAGCTTACCTTATTTAATGCAGGCACTTAAGAGAATAACTTTAAAGTTACCCAAGTTTTTAATATCATAAAATGATACGGTAGGTAAACCAGTCATACTGTTAGGCAATAAAAAGTTTATTTTGTTTTTCCTTTAACTTTTAGTTTAATTGGCACAACTTGAAACGTCAGCAATCCACTTTATCCACAAAAGAAGCTGTCTCTGAATCTTGTGAATCAAACAAAGCGTTGACTGCAGGCCTAAGGTATAACTTCCTGGTTACTGAATTATGGCAAGTGTGGGCAGATGCTTAGGTGGTTCCAGAACTATCCTGTACAAAGTGTTACTAAATAATTATCTCCTTTTTTATAATAGCATTGAATTATCAAGGAAGGAAGCAGAAATTGGAAAGTCTCACACAAACTTAACTGCCTGTAAAACATCCGAGTATTTATTGAATGATAACGAAAGAAAAGAAAAAAGAGGGTTATGTGGCCCGGAAACAGAGCCTGTCAAGTTGATGAAAACTCAAGGAGGTAAGCTCAGCAAAACGTCTGACAGTTCTGTCTGATTAATCTGCAGAAATGGGGATATTTCTTTTGGTGGAGTTCCAACTGTTTCTTACTGCATGTGTATTTTCTTTTTAAATGTCTTTCTGTCCAGAGATGTATTTTAATTGAATAGGGAGCACTTTGTCACCTGTGAGTTCTGTAAATTGGGATTCTGTAGGCACAGTATTCTTGTAGCTAGTTATGTTCTGCAGCAATATACTAGGTACAAGTTGTGTTGAAATGGAGCCACATATGTTTTCTTTTCACAGGTTATGCTAATATCTCCCTGTTTTCTTTGATCTTTCTGTCTGTGTCTTGCTGCTAGAGAACCTCTCCAGTAACCTCTGCAATTTGTTAGAGCAGAATGAAATGACTTTAGAGCAGATATGTAGTGACTGTTTGTTTGCTTTTTTGTTTGTTTTCCCATGAGGCATAGATTGTAGATACGTTATAGAGAAAAAATAAGTGTTCTTGTTTCTAAATACTGTGTGTTAGTTCAATATTCTATCATTAAATTATATTTCTCCTCTTTGGAATGTATCATAACTTGCTTCAGTGCTGGTTTGCATGTTCTGTTTTCTTTAAAACAAAAACAAAGCTTTTATAAATTTTTATATTTTTTTTTACTTTGAGAAAAATGTCAACATTTGGAACTTGTCAGCAAACAATTTGAAAAGGAGAGGCAAAGATTCAAGAAAGAGATAGAAAAATTACGTGTTAAACTGACTAAATTAGATAATGAGAATTTGTCTTTGAAGACCAGCATGGCTCAGAGAAGCGGTCAGTGTAAAAGCATGCAGGAAGAGCTATCAGCGAAGACTTTAAAAATTAATACCTTACAGCAAGAAGTAAGTTTCTAATTGAAGAAAGTGTCAGGCTTCTCTTAGTTCAGTCATTAGAATTAAGATTGTTGTGGAAATAATGGAACTGTTGTTATAATTTTAAAATTTGCCTTATTTAGAAAAACTTCAAGATGGAGTGACTTTAAGAGAATGCAGGGAAACTTTAAGATAGTAGCCTCAATCTGTCTGTTGTCAGAAATCTGTAGTTTTTAATCTGACGTACTTAGTGGACTTTACTTCTGTTTTGCTTTGTTACTTGGAAAATGGTCTTGTTCCTTAGTTATGACTGAATTAATGTGGAGTCTTAAACAGACGTTCAAAGAACAGTTACAAGTATTTTTCCTCACTAAATGTCAGTGCACTTGCCAGAGATTAACATCATTAATGTGAGGAAAAAAATTTACGTTCAGCTAGCCCTTCTCTAATTTAACAAGGTAAAGTTTTAGTGTTTACATTCTGATGACAGTGTGTTAGTTACAGCATAATTTTATTTGCTATTTTTCCTAATGATGATCATATATATTATAAAATGCAGTTAATAATTACAGTGTATGTTACTGATAGAATAATTACAGACTGGACAAATCTGAGGTAAACTATCCTGAATTCTGCAATGATTATAATGAAGTTTTCTAGAGGATGTGAAAAGGAATTATGCCTAAAATTTAGTAAGGACTAAAAGTAGCTAAAACAGAATCTTTGATAAGAAAGCGTAGGAAAACACTTGAATTAGCCAATAATATCTTCATGTTTGTTTGTTTGTTTTCCTTTTTTAATTCCAGATAGCAAAGAAATCTTCTCAGCTTTCTGCACTTAAGAAAGAATTGGAAGAAAAGGCTGTTGCTTATTCTGCAGGTACAGCACGAAGTACTGAGTTGGAACAGGAACTCATGGTATGACATGTTCAGTGAAAAAACTACATTTGTGTAAAATGGCATAAATGATGATGAGAGTTGAAATTGAGGTGGTGGTGTTGCATGTATTTGAAATGACTGTGAGGCTAACCACATGATTTTTAGAAAGCATAGTTTAAAATTATCTATTTATCTATATTGTTTGAAATAAAATATACATTGCTTTTGTGCTTGGTAAGTTTGGAACGGATGTTTTGCTGTTTCCTTTTGATTACATACAGAACAAAAACTTAATCCTCTTGAAATGAATTGTAGCACTGCCATTTATTATGGGGAGATCAGAATTTCATCTGTGCTACTAAGAAGAACCCTAAGATTTTCCAATTTTTTTTAATTCTCCATTTAATGAAATTACTGTTTTCTCCTCCTCAGTACACTCCTAGAAAGAGTGTACTGTGTTCACGTTGTTCCGTTTTTCTTTTCCTAAAGATCTCAGGGAGTCTGTATGAAATCATTATTGTAAGAGGTAGCAAAGATGGATTCCAGGTGTTAACTAAAATGTAGGACATATCACTTCCATTTTATGCTCTTGTTTTTAATTTGTGTATTCTTGAGAAATACCCGTAGACTGTAAATAAAATTACCTTGTAAATGGAACTCAGATCACTGTATCTTCCAGTGCTCATATGGTCATACAAAGTTGTTTGATTTTAGGGAGAGGTCTGAGGTTGCTAGTGAAGTGAACAGCTTCCAGATGGAAACCCGTACTTTGAAAGATTCCACATATCCATATAAAAGTACCATTTATTTCCATTAGGCGTTCTTTTTTCCTGTTATGTCCTGATAGTCTGCCTTGGCATACATCCTCTCTGTGTAAAGGCAGTGCTGGGTGGTATTCTCCATCTTAATTATATATCTTTATATATATATAAAATATATATATTCTGTATCTTTATTATAGGCATTCTTTGAGAGGAAACTTGCTGTGTATAACAGCATTTTCTAGATTGTTTATTAATGGCATCGAGGAATGCGATTATCAAGTAATAACTACTGAGTATCAGAAGTAAACATTTTTATTAAGTCCTTGCTGTTGTCATTTCCCAGGTGAAAAACAAACACATCCGTGAGCTGGAAAAAACTGTCAGTGAAAAGCACAAACAACTAACTTCTGCTTTTGAAAAAGCAAAATTGATTCATCTTGAACAGCACAGAGATATGGAGAAACAGACAGAACTAGTAAGGCCTTATTTGTATGCTAATACGTGTGTGTGATTTAGGTGGCAACTTTTCCACATGATAATTTCATCATTTATTCAGTTGTTTTGATGCAGGTACATAATGAAAAATGTTTATTATCTTCTGTATTTTAGTTCATTTTCCATCTTACATGCTGAATGGTGTCATAACTTCCATTTGGGGTATGGATATCCTCTTTTCTGTGCAATTGAAGTAAAATGCAGGCTCAAAAAGAATGCCGTGGCTCTCTGTTCCAAACACCTAGCACAAAAAGAAGTTTTTTAACTTCTAACCATACTCATACTGTGAATGTTTGTGTTCAGGGAGAGCTGTCAGGATTTTTTTCATTCTTTATAGAAGAATCCACTTGTTTTGTGCCGTTAGAAATACAGCTTTGGGTATTTCTAGCTGTTAAATGAATTTGTTACGTTTATTAAAGATGTATGTATGTCTTAATTGCCTGTCGTCAGCTAAGGCACTATACTTTGCCTTCCTTCATGGTCTTGCTTCTCTTTTTGCTTTTAACTATTAAGGATATTTTCAATACTGTGCAATATTGCTGATGGCAGAAATCTACTTCTTGTTTTTAGTGGTGCATGAATAGAATTGAATGATATGTTTAGATGTGTAAGTTCTCTGAAACCGCTTATTAAAACAGTAAACTATGAATTACTTATGGGCAGCTTCAGACACAGCTAGGCGAGAAATGTCAACAACTCGTAGAGCAAGAGACAACAATAACTGTTTTGCAACAAGAAATTGTACATAAACAGCATCACATTGAGTCATTGGATGGGCTCCTGACAGAGAGCAGAGAGGTAAGGCTAGCTTTTGACTTTCCTTAAGTTCAAATCAGTCTAGTGACTAATGGTGAAAAGCACATCCGTGGTCACATGAAAAAATGGAGAAAATGAAAAGATAACGTGTCTGTGTTTCATAACACTTGTTTAACTCATCAACTGAATCTGTTGTACTCCTCATACTACTCTAAGTTGTTCAGAACTCTTAATTGTTTACTGTCTTACCATTGAATTTATACTTTTGGTTTGCACCATTAATCGAAGGAAAGAGATCTGGATAAAGATCTCTCTGTTCTAGATAAGGTTAGCAAACAAGGACATTATGGTAGGCAATCCATGTTCCTTTAAATAATTAATTTTGCTGCTGAGTATGAGGGGATGCCTCTTAGGAACCAGAATAGAATATGCAAGCTGTATACCTAAGTGTACTGTTCTACTTTTTCACTTGCATGATTCTTGCTTGCTGATATTTTATTACTGCCACAATATTTAATTTTTTCTCTTGGGGGGGAAAAATGTACAAACAGGAAATGAAGAAGCAAGATCTCGAGAAAGACGAGAGACTGAAGATACTGGAGAGTCAGTTAAATGAGCAAACAATCAAAGTTAGTAAACTCTCTGTAATTTTCAGTTCATAGTCTCAAAGTCTGGCAGTTCTTATTTATTTATTTATTTTATTTTATTTTTTAATTCTTACCTTCTGTGGAAGGCTATGTTAAGGTTACTTTACAGAAATGTCTTTCACTACAGAAACCTAAGTCTTTTCAGCATCTTTTCCTAGTTTTTTATTAAAAGGTTTAGTGTAACCTTCCATAAGACATTATGCAATGCATAATTGCCTTATGAAATTACTGTAGTTCTAAAGAAGGGAGACCTGTACTTGTAATTCTAGAATAAAAAGTTGTCTAACAAAAATATTATGTAGGTTTTTATTTCAGTTTCTATGTTCTAGACATGCAGTAATGATATTCGTTACCTTTTTGTAGCCCTCTGTACCTCTTATTAATGTTGGCGTGGTATCTTCCATGCAGTAGATGCAATAGTAGATTTAGTAAACTTTATGATGTGGTGATTTAATGCCATCAAGTTTTATATGATATTAATTTCTCAGGATGTCACCAGAAGTAGTTACTATGGACTTAGCTGGTAGCGTGTGCTTTCTGAATTTGTGTCAGTTTTCTATTTGAGTATCTTTCTAGCACTTGGATTGTTTATTAGATAACTGAAATTAGGATCCATAATTGCTTCTTTTCAAAAAGCTCTTCATTTTGATGAGGAGGGAGGTATACAAACCAGTACTGTTCAAGAAATCAGTAGCATTGAAACATTGTACACAAGGATGTCAACAAAATTCATGTTGATGAGAAGTTTCTTAGCACTGATATCAAATAGTTAAGAAGTGGTAAATTACTATTCCTAATGATTTCTGGAAGTTTGTTCTTTATAACCATGGAGAGATGCAGTTAAAAATAATTCTAGGGCATAATTAAAGTCCATATTACCAGTATTATTATGAGTAAATGCCAAAACAGCAGTGTTATTCTTGCTAGCATAAGATACTACTATACCATCTGTTTTGCAATGAAACTCTAGCTTTCCATTTTGGTAGAACTTGGACATTATCTCTCAGCTCAAAAAAAAACTAAACAAAAGCTTTAGTGGCTTTCTGAGATATAGTATAATAACATATGAATTCTGTTTTTGACTTCTGACAACTCAAATGATAGTTTCAAATTTATTCATAGAATTCTGCACGTAAATCTTAATCTGTAATGAAACATGGGAGTCTTATGCTTTGATATTTTGAATAGACTAGGTTGTAAATTGTGACTACTGACAAGTACTGGAGCATCTTTTTATAACTGATAGTCTTACTTGATTAAAACAATCCAGAATATTATAATTAAATTTCACAGCTTTCATTTCTGCTTATCACTGGAGTTCTTTGCTTTTTTCATGCCTGTATTGCTATTCTAAGATGAAAATGTAGCTTCTCAGACATTTTGCATGAAGATATTTTAAACATTTTTAGGTTATTAGCTGGTTAACAAACAACATGATCTTAAAGTAATCTGTGACATTCAACTAGGTGAAACAACTTGAGTCAGCGCTGGATGCATGTAAGGAAGAATTTGTACTGTATGTGAGAAAGACAGAAGAAGATAAGGAGATGTTTGAAAATCAGCTCAAAAAGAAGTCTGAAGAGGTAATATCTTGTTTTGGCAGCTTTTCTGTATTACAGAGATAGCTGTTGTTCCTATAGCTTTAATCTGAAATCCTGTGAAATGTGAAACAAAACCTTTGTAGTGTGAGTTATGACTGAATTGAGCTGGGAGGAAATACTATACATTTTGTGATGATCAAGGGGAAATTCGTTCTTCAACTAAGAAACACTGGATACACATAAGGAAATACCAAGAGAATGAAAGAGGTAACAAAATCAAGATTAAATGGAAGAAACCAATGTCTCAAAAAAATGAGTGTCACACTGTTGCAGTATGAACTTACATTTAAATAATCAATTTGTGTTGCAAGTATCTTAATGGAGAAGATGTCTGAGACTGATCAGTTATATTAACTGAATATATAACATATTCATGTGAGGTTTTTGTTTGTAGTTTCCTCTCCCTTCTGCCCCATCCCCCTCGGTCTGTACAGCCCTACTTAATGAGAGACAGGCATTAGTCACATGGAGTTTACAAGAATAATGGAGTGGCAATCTATGCTCTGTGTTATGCACAAGCCTGGGATACTTAGTGTTTCTGAGTCCTAAAACTTGTTGCTCTTATACTGTGTGTGGAGAGACTGACTGCTGTGTAATATGGAAGGGTGGCAGGTGAGACTTTTGTGATAAATACTTCCATGCATAACTGGCATAGTAACTACTTTCATTTTGCTAGTTTTCACTTCTCCTCATACACAGTTTGAAGAACGTGACTTTTAGATAGCTCCTGGTTTTCATAACTGAGGAATCAGACTTCTCAACATGTGGTGAAGCTAGACACTCAAAATAAATGGCTGTTATTGGAATGACTATTGTCATAGAGGCAGGAAGAAGTAAAGGGAGAGACTGAGCTAAATTTAAAGGGGAAGACAGGGACTTCCTGAGAAATTAAGAAGAGTGGCAGGAAGAGAAATAATTCAGTAATCTATAAATGAGAAATCTTTGTTAAATTTGTTGATTTTTTTCTTAAAATATTAGCAGTTTAAATGCAGTTAAAAAGCAGGAATTAAAATATTGAGGTTGATAAATGACTACTTCACTTGTTTTGTAAAGCACAACTGGGTGATAAGATGCATTATATACTGCTGAAGCTAATGCACAAAATTCACAGCCAAAATCTTATTGAATTTTTAATGAGTCTATGGTTATTAATAACAAAGAACAGCTGATTGTGAATAAAAATGCTTCATAGTGATGGAAAGTAAATGTATTTTCAGGTTTGTTATTTAAAAAAGGAAATAAAACTAAAAAGTCATAATCTTCAGGACACAAGTGAACAGAATGTCTTTTTGCAACAAAGTTTACTTCATCAGCAGCAAATGTTGCAGCAAGAAACTATTAGAACTGGGGAACTGGAAGACAGTCAAACTAAGCTTGAAAAACAGGTACAGTACAGTTGGAAGTCTGCATAGGGACAATTGTTTTAATTCTTTGATATGCATTTCTGTAATACCTTTAGAATCTGAATGTTCATAACTGATTTGATTTTCATTATTTTAGATATATCTAAAATAAAGGATTAACAGTTTGGTTTGTATTAAAGCACGTTCTCTGTTATTGGGAGCTCTAGCCTTACTGTGTCTAAGTGCTTGCTAAATTAAGCCCTATACTTTAACTAAGGATAAGTGTATTGAAACTCAAAAGCTAAATCTATTTATATGTAACTCAGAACCATTTGTGTGTTAGATGTGACTGCAAAATCCTAGCCATAAACTGGATGCAATTTGAGACCGTAGAGATAACTGTTTTATTAAAAAAGTTTCAATGTATGTGTTTGTCACTAGACAATGATGTATTTTTCTATGCTGTGTAACTTCAAAAATACTGTTTTAAATAGGTATCTACTTTAGAACAAGAACTTCAGAGACAGAAAGCATATGCAGAAGATGAGTTGAGAAAGGTAGAGGAGAAACTCTACCTAGCTTGCCAGGATGCAGAGTTCAACAGACAAAAGGTGGATGAACTTAATGGCATAATCCAGTAAGTTTTGAATAACTGAGAGGAGTATTCTGAATATTAAATACCAAAAAGGAAGGTTGCACTCTGAAATGTTATTCAGCTATGTAGTTAGATCAATCATTGTTTGTCTGAGCAAGGGACTTGATGTTAGAGTTTTTAACTAGCAGAGGCATGAGGTTCTGTAGCAGTTTTCAGATGGAATTAATATGTGTCTAGGCAGCTTATTTAGTCTAAAAATGGTGTCATAGTACAAATTAATTCATAAATATACCAAATTGCTTGTACTTCCTGGAGGGCTTGGTAAGTTTAAAATAATGCTTTGTCTTTATTGCAGAAAAGCCTTCTTCAGGTTTGCTTTTTTTAAATTGTTGGTCCTACCAGGTCTGTTATTTACATAATTGATGGGAATAATAAGAACCAACTTTATTTTCCTGCTTCAACTGAAATTGCCAGTCTCTGTAGTGTATCTGTAGCATGTCTGTTAACGGAATTCCCCTGAATTCCACAGTATTCACTATTCATGGAAGTATTTGTCTTTTCAGAGCACAAGGATAAAGATGTGTTGCTTTTGTGGTTACAAGGTTCATTTTGTTCTGGCTGCATCTTTTATTTAGACAAAAAGCACTGGAGATGGATGAGTATAAGAATGAACTTACTGGTATGGAGAAAGAGGTAGTGCAATTAAAACGAGACACTGATGACAAAGCAATGCAAATAAATCATTTGGACATCACTTTGAAAGAAGCACAATCAGAGCTCAGTGAAAAGACAAGTGAGGGTAAATTGGCTGTTCTTTTTTTTCAGGCTTCCTTTAACTGTGCTGTTTTGCAGTGTATTAGGTCGATGTTTCCCCATTTTACGTATCATCAAGCACAGAAGAGTCAGACTGTGATAGTCCTGCAGATTTTTCATGCTCATATTTTTTATATGTTGGTAATTCCATAGTTAAATGACAAACAAAATCCCACTGTCTTATTTTCAAGGATATCTGCAGAGCCTCATTACTGTGGGATGTACCTTTACCCTGTGTGAAATGACTGTGCAGATTGCCCACATAAGCTGGTAATGCAAATTCTTAATGTGGTAATCAAACAAGAAGTACAATTATAACAAAGGTTTATATTGTTCATGAAAATTCATCTCTTGTTTAAAAATGAACAAAAATGATGAGAAAACATACGGAGATGACAAACTTCCTAACCATCCTTCCCCTATCTAGATTTATATGGCCACATATTCATGGCAGCTAACTTCAGAAGGAACTGTTTATCTGTATTTTACTATAAAAGCAGTGATCCTGAGAACTGATTGTGGCCACCAGTGCCAATTGGCAGTGATGTTGTAAAAAGAGCCTTGATTCATGATGAAACATTTTGTGATTTGTTTTTTGTGTATGTTAATTAGTGACTGTTTTAGAAGATAAACTGCTTCAAAGTGAGACTTGCCACAGGGAAGCATTACAGAAAATAGTGGAACTAGAATCTGCATTGCAAAATGCCCATGGAGAATTAAAAGTCCTTGCAACACAGCTTCCAGGATTGCAAGATGCGTTACTGAATGCACACTCCGATCTGGAGGAGAAGCAGGTTGCTGTCACGAATCTAACAGCTGAGCTCAGGTAAGTTAGTATCTTTTCTATCATGAAAATTTAGTTACATGAATGTTCAGGAATAGTGTGTAGCTTGGATGTTCTTTTAACAGGTATCTGTAATCTTTAGGTGTTTTGTGCTATGCTTGCTTTTTGTTTTTTGTTTCTGAATTCCAAAGCCCTGAAATGATATTAATTATAGGGAATAACTGTCTTATATATGGAAACTGTCCAGCTTCCTTTCTGACTCTTGATTAAAGTCTGTTTCTCCTATGCTATTGTTTTTTAACAATGTTAACAAAATGTTGTTTTGATAAACAATTAAAAGCTTCAGGTCGTGCATGTTTCTCAAAATGGGTGATAGCACAGTTATTCAATTTGGTTTTGCTTTTTTACTAAGTTTAGTCACACAAAAAGGAAAATTGGCTTTAAGTAATAGATCTGATTGATTTCAAGATGGCTACTTGAAGCAAAGTAAATGACTGCATGTTAAGTAGTTAAACATATATGGATTTCAGGTATTGCAAGGCAGAAATTGAAGACAAAAATCAAGAGCTGCTTAACATGGACCAAGCCTTGAAAGAAAGGAATTGGGAACTGAAACAAAGAGCAGCACAGGTCAGATAATTTTCAGTATGTTTTTCACAACTGTTCTTATTGCATAGTAGTAACTTAATTAAAAAAACCTGTTAGATTTAATTACCTTATCACATCATGTTGTTACTTTAGCCACAGTGTCAACATGAAAACTGGCTGTATGCTCCTGAAGCCTTATGGCACCTGGGAAGATCAAGTTTTGCATTCCCTAAGGGTGAGCAGACTGTTGGTATTGTTAATCCATCCGATAACTGACAGTAATAAATAAATAATAAATCCTGATGTTTGATAGAAGAGAGCAAATGTCTGCACTGAAATGCGCATTGAGATTATAGATTCATTTCCTTATTTGTACCGGAGCATATTTGTCGAGATGTAAAGAAACCTCTGAATATGAAACAGCATTTTTGCTGTGAAGAGATTTTTGTAGCTGGCATGAAGTGTTTTCAGTCTTTTGGCTTGACTTGAGGATTTGGTATCGCTTACGGAGAAACTACTTTTCTGTCAAGTATAATTAGCCTTTAGTTTTCTAATAACTACTTCCTGAAGGGGCTAACAGCTTGTGTATCCAAGAATATTTGAGGGGGAGAAAAAACACAGAAGGAGATGAGACCCTAAGGATACGAGATCTTCCATTATATTCTTGCCACTGTACTCTGTGAGCTGCTCCAGGAATTTGTTGAAGCAACAGGACCTTTTTTTATTTTCTGCTCAGGCAAAATTTGCACTTTCTACAATGACAGGTAGATATAATTGGCCCCCTGACTGCAAGAAAGACATTGAGGCCCTGGAACATGCCCAGAGAAGGGCAATGAATCTGGTGAGGGGTCTGGAGCACAGGCCTTCTAAGTATCAGCTGAGGGAGCTAGGATTGTTCAGCCTGGAAGAGAGGAGGCTCAGGGGAGACCTTATTGCTCTCTATAACTACCTGAAGGGAGGTTGTAGCGAGCTGGAGGTCAGCCTCTTCTCTCCTGTAACTAGTGATAGGACGAGAGGGAACGGCCTCAAGTTGTGCCAGAGGGGGTTCAGGTTGGACACTAGGAAATACTTCTCCTAGAGAGCGGTCAGGTGCTGGAATGGGCTGCACAGGGAGGTGGTGGAGTCACTGACCCTGGAGGAGTTCTGGGAACATTTAGACGTTGTGTTGAGTGATGTGGTTTAGAGAGAACTTTTGCTGATAAGTGGATGGTTGGACTGGATGATCTTGTAGGTCTTTTCCAGTCTAGGTGATGCTATGAATGAGCTACTAATTAAATTCAGATTAAACTGAGAACTTGGTTTATATTTTGTGCATCTGATGACCAAACATTCTGTTATGGATTTCTTTTTCCTCCAGTCTTTCACTCATTTCTTTGTTTACCTCATGGATTTTTCTTAACGCTCTAAAATGAGACTCACTTTTATATTATATTTTATATACTATTTATATATTTTATATATTTTTTTACACGACAAAAGATGGGTTTTCAATGAATGTTGCTATATTTTGTAATACTGCTGCTTAAATTTTGCATAGTAGCTGAAAATAAATATTTCCTCTTTTCCTTTTTTATGTCTAGATTGCACAGTTGGATATGACAGTTCGTGAACGTAAGGGAGAAATGGAACAAAAAATAATTCAGTTAGAGTTCAATTTAGAGAAATCAGAGTTAGAAGTTAAGGAATGTAATAAACAGGTAATTCTTGCTTTAAAACAGTTTACCTAACAAATGGCAGTTGATTGCATAAGAACAGCTGCTCAGAAGAGGATGAGTGGTGCTGTATTTTAGGGAAAGGAAGGATACTGTAATACTGTACCAGCAAAAATATTTTATGTTTGTCAGTTTTGTTAGATTTGTATTTGTAATTTGTCTTAAAGAGTCACTAGTATTAAAATGAAAATTTATTTCTGTTTAGTAAGATAATTCCCAAATTGATAATCTAATATAGAAAACCATTGGCAAAATAGAATCAAATGTCAAAAAAGAACCCAAAGTGAATGTTATTGCAGGATTTGTAAGGTTTCTTAAATTATTCAATACAGTTTAGTAAAACATCTGTTCTAAACTGATTGAGTTTTCTGTTCAGATTGAGGGCTTAGAGAGTAACCTCCAGCATTTTAAAGAGGAGCTTCGTGAAAAAGACTTGGAACTGCTCCAGAGAGATCAAGAAATAAATCAGCTGAGGAAGAAAATGGAAAGAAAACAGCAGAGCCTAGAAGCTCTTGAAAAGGTAAAACATTTAAACCTGTTTTCCCCCTTGCTAACTGCTACTCACAGTACACTACACAATTCCTAGTACTTTTGCCTGTGAGACTGTTTAGCAAACAACAAACATGACACTGACATGTCACTAACATTTCCAACTTCTTCTAACACTTCAAGGCTGATTCTGAAGGATAGTGTTTCCTACTTAGTGTGTGTAGAATTACTGACTAGGTGTTTCCAGACAGAAAAGTGGTCCAGTGAAAAAATAAACAAACATGATTTTTGAAGCAGTAGCTGATATAGTTAGTCATAACTGCTTTCAGTCAGCTAGTTATATTTGGACAGGTAGAGGGTAACAAGATTGCAGCCATTCGTGGCTTCTGTGTTTTTATTTATCAGCTGAGATGCCAAAGGTACCTATTCAGCTTATCTGAATCCTCCATGAGTTACATAGTTGCTTATGGAGTTAATTCCTAAATATCTAAGATAGCCATCAATCCAGAAGAAAACTTACCTGCCCATTTCATGTCATTAAAGGACTAAGCTCTAAGATCCAGCATATTACTGGATTCTTCCTTCTCTCATGGTGAGGATGATATGAGTGCACTTAAGGTTATTTTCCTGTGCTGTGTTCTTTCTCATCGAAGAAGTACTCCAGGATAAAACTCTGAGAGGGATGAAGGTTGCAAGGTTGCATAAAGAAAAAAGTTAAAAGGAAAAAATAAAATCCAAACGAGTAAGCTAGATGCACTATCTGTGAAGCTAAAACGCTAATGAAATTCTCTGACAGGAAATTTTTGGGCTATGGGAAAAAAACATTTTACTTGGGTTCTCAGGGTGAGGTATATTCTTGTAATTCTCAATAGTTCATCTAATTTCTCTCACATGGAAGAAATACTTCAATACTGTTGATAGAGGTTTTGCAAACACTTCCTGTATTTTCAGAAACTAAAGTTGCTAATAACTTTGTTGTCTGGTTCATAATGAAACCTTAAGCCTTACACAGAGGAGTTATTTCAAGAGACAGTGCTCCTTGAAGTTGTACAAAATTTTGTACAATTTCTTTTCGTGTTAATATTTCCCACTTAACCCGTAGAACTTAATAAATTTTGAAAACTGTGTAAGCAGTGTTCATTTTGAAAGAAAATCCTTTCTGTTGACAGAACAGTAGACAAATGCATTAATAACTTCAGTCTAGGAGGCAGAATTTCAGCAAGAAACCATGGACTTGAGAACTGCAGGTAGTTGCCTTAATTTGTTAAAAGTAATCTTCAGAATGAGAAGTAACATCTTAGTGCATAAAGATTTAGATATGGTAAATTGAGCTCAAACATTTTAAAGAGGCTCTGATCACAGTTCTTTTGTTTTAGGCTTCAGAATTATGAAGGAAGAAATACTGGCTGTTGGACAACACTAACTCTTGAATACTACTGCTGGCAACGTAATTCTGCATTCTAAGAAGAAATGATTTTTTTCCAAACTAAAAATCATAATAAAAATATGACTCCTAAATTGGAGTCACATTGGTACAAGTGTGATTTTTACAAAATAAGATGGATTTATAATTCGGAAAATCCAGTTAGCAAAGTTATTTGAACAAGTGAGGCACAGAAATTAACGTATTGCTGTTTAAGTCCTAAGCCTGAATCAGATGTTAATTGTATTAAAGTGCATCTCAGCCAGAAAAAAAGCCTAGCTCTGTTATTTCAGGAGCTCTGTGGGTAGAAGTGTGCTAAACTCCTTGCTGGCAGGTGGGTCGCTTTAACTAGATATGCAGACATTCTTCTCAAGTCCAACTACTCAATTTCTGGTGGTATACAAAATCAGGCGCACATTCGCAACTGTTGACAAGTTGCACTCACGTATGGAATATCTATTTAGTGGTTTCAGATTATTTTTCCATTATGAAAATTAGGATGTAGTGGAAAACACTGTTTTGTTATGAAAATGACTGTATTTTGTGTTTTAAATCAAGCTCTTCTCTAAATAATCATGAATTAAATCCAGTAGAATTAATTGGACCAATGTAATAATTGAAAAGTATTTTTCCTCTTGCTAAGCAGATCACTTTGCCTATAAATTTGTGCATCAAACTTCAGACTGATGTTTTAAAACATGTAAGCCCCTCAAACCAAGATTCCAAGGAGAAAATATAACCTCTCTGTAATTACAGTTGTCACCACACTAGTGGAATTCCACTAATGTGGTGTTGCATAAAGCCTCACTTGCCCCTCCTACATGCACTAAATATAAATGTGCATGAACAGCAAAAGCAATTTTCCTAATAGCTGGATCAGCCAAACTGTGTTTGTACTAAAATCGTGTATGTGAATACGAAAAGCTCTGGTAATAGCATGGGCCAAGCCTTATAAATATGAAGAATCATTATTTTTCTACAAAATTTTGATGTTGCATTGTTGTTGTTGGTCTGAAGAGTTAATAATGCCACTCATTGTACTGAGAACATTAATTTCTTCCTTTGGAAAGCTAATGTAATTTCAGGTAAATGTTTTTGTTGAATCCTACTCTTCTTGAGTTACTATCTAGTTTGCAGCTACAGAAATCCTGGAAAATTTGCTCTTGTGAACTGTGATGCACTGACATGAAGTTACTGTCTCTTGGAAAACCTTATTTTTGAATCTGAATAGAAATGGTTGAAAGACTTCAGTGATTGCAAGGATGTAGTAAAGCTGATGTGTTCAGAGTCTTCCTGGCTGATTGTCGCTGCTGGTGTACTTGCTCACTTTCTCTTACCTTGGATAGGAGCGGTGCCAGAAAGAAATGTGAGGAATGTGTCAGAACAGCTTGTCTCATTCGAAATCTACATCACCTTTTGCAATTTACTTTTTTTTTTTTTTTTTCTAAGGCTCTTAGGACTCGAGGTACAAACATTCCTATAAGAAAGAATTGGGGAAATAAAATCATGCGCTGTTCTACTTCAAAAGAATAAGTACTTTAAACATAGGAAGTCTGGACACCTTTAGCAGAAGGATCATCTGTTGAGTGTTCTGTATGAGTGGCAGACTCAACACTAGAGACTGGTTGTGATTGTGCAAGGCTTTTCTTACCAGTGGTGCACGAAATAATTATTCTGCTACTTAAAATAAGACTTTTGTATTTACACATCTCATTTTTAAGACTAATCTTATTTTGTGTTAAATATAGTCCGTACTGACAATGCAGATTATAAACTCATGCAGGAGCATATGTTTCTGTTTCTGTCTAGTTGGAGATTATCCCTTAATCATGCAGGGTCTAAGTGTGCATTTTTGGATTTGTTGACTCAGGAAAGCTGGAGATAGCATTAAAGGCCAGTGACATATACTGCAGCTGCATTTAGGCTGCTGCTCCTCTGAGCAGGAACTGTTGCTTGAACCACGCAGTTGAAATAATGGCAAGAAGAAATGTCCTTATTACAGGTTGCTCCTCAGGAATTGGATTGGCCTTAGCTGTAAAAATGGCAAAAGATGAACAGGAAAGATTTAAAGGTAACAACATTTCTGTTATTTATATTTATTAAAAATACATATATCTTTCAAAGCAATAGTTTTGTTTCCTTTCCCCATTATTTAATAGATGGTTGCATTCAATCTGACTCTTTTCTTGTCAGTTTCCCCTTCCTATCATAAAGGAAATACAGTGCAGAGAAAATATACCACTTCCTGCAAGCAAATAGTATTGAAGCTTGAACACTTGCATCAACTGAACAGATCTCTCTCCCTCTCTCCTCTCCCTCTCTCCCTTTCCTCTCGTGCTTGTAGTTAGCTTTGCTTCTGGCTACTAAAAATTTTGTTGAATGAAATGTATATGCCAATTGAAGGTAAAAGAAAGTAATTTAGAAGAAAAAATAATAATATTGTGGTTATTTTCCCTGATGTGTTTCATTATTCTAACCCTGTGCACCTGTAAGAGGGTGAGCAAACGAACTAGGGTGTTTGTTGAAAATGGTTGGCAAGGTAAATGCAGCAGCCTGCAGGAAATCAGTTTCTCATCCTTATTCTTAATGTATTTTACTGCAAGGGGGCTGATTGCAGATTCATAGTTTTATGGATAATTATGATTATAGTTAGCATGTGATTAAAAAAAAACCAACATATATAGACTCCAATATTATGTTTGGAATACTAAAAATGACTCAGCAGCCTGACTTGGTACTCCTTAGTTGAAGTTCTCCTGATATGCCACGTGTTTTACTTTTTGCATACTTATTTTACTTTTTTAAGTTCTTGAAGGTTTCAGAACCAGATTCTGGAGAATTACCTCTACTGTATGTTAAAATTAGGATCTTCCTTCTTTGAGTTTTTATCTGGGTTTTTTTTACTGACATTTAAGATACAGATGAAGAAAATTCTTTAATATTTCTCAATAAAACTGCCACAGGAAAGGTTTTAGTTCTGATTGACTATGGTTTCTGATATGTTGCAGTGTATGCCACAATGCGGAATTTGGCCAAGAAAGATGCACTTGAAGAAGCGGCAGGTCATAATCTGGGCAAAACCCTGGAAATTAAGCAACTGGATGTCTGTGATGAACAGTCCATTAAAACTTGTGTGAATAGTATCCCTGACAGAAGGATTGATATCCTAGGCAAGTACAGGATGTGAACAGATAAGTACTATTTGCCTCCTCAAATACACTGGAGAAGCTTCATCAGTCCGGTTTTTCAAGCGATTAAAGTTATAGTCATTACATAGTTTATTCTGTTTGTGATTCTTAAGGCTTTTTGCAGACATTAAATAAATCTCACTGTGCTTCTATGAAGTCAGGAAGCTCGTTTTCTTCATTTACAGAGGAGAGGCTTGATTGCAGAAAGTGTCTGAGATAAGATGATGCAATTCTTTATAATAAGAGTGTGAGAACTTTTGCCCAGTCTGCATACTCGTGCAGGACTTTCTGCCCTATATATCAAGCACAGCCCTGTTAGTACTGTCTACTAAGAAAGCAATAACATTAGGAAATCAGCAAGTAAAGTAACATGCAAAGTAAGAGTAGTTTAATTTGGTGTGGAGAATTATAGTTGTGCAGTGCAAATAATTCAGCAATTAGTGTTCTCTACTCTTGCTAAAAATTAACACTGATATCTTAAGATGGAAGATGCTTACACCCACAAGAATGAAATCTCTGCGAGAAAATCATGGACGTGCCTTTCTTTTGATAAATCTTAAAGAGCTGTTTAACAAAATACATTTGCAAACTGTATTATGATCTACTTTCTGAAACATGGTAGTTTTATTGTGTAATGCCTGCTCTACCAATCATTCACAAATATTTGGGAGAAAAAAAAAAACAAAACAAAAAGCTGTGAAGGTATTGTGTATATTTTTTGAAGATATATGTATTTCAAACAAAGAAACAAAACCTAAAAGCAGGCTAAAATACCACCTAGTCTGTCTTCTTTTGGAATAGATTGAAGACTTTGTTCATTGCTATGGGCATTGACTGTAGACTCTAATTCTTGCTACTGAATGATGAAGAAATATATATGGTTCTTGAGTCATTTTCCTGTAATCCCTTTCTAATTTAAAGGACTGAAATAAATTGGTTGAAATGAAAAATATAATTGGATTAAAAGTGTAATAAAATAAAAGTGTATTCATACAGTTTGAGTTATACAATAACACCTTTTTCTTATAACCTTATCTTTGAAGATTAAGGATCATTTAATGACTAATCGTTTTACTTTTAAATGCTTACAGTGAAGAGGACAAGTTAATGTTGAGGAAAGTTATTGGCACTGTTGTCTTCTGTTTGTGCAGTTAGCAATGCTGGAATGGGGCTCATTGGACCAATTGAATGTCAGACTATTGATGAAATGAAAACTGTGATGGATACCAACTTCTTTGGACTGGTTCGACTCCTGAAGGAGATTTTGCCTGACATGAAGAAGAGGAAGAGCGGGCATATAGTTATAATAAGCAGTGTTATGGGAATACAAGGCAAAGTGGTTGCATTTTGTTTTCTTTGTTCTTAAAGTTCAGTATTCAAAATCTAGGGAGTAACTCTTAGCTGAAAAAAATGTAGAAGTTAGCATATCTGGCTACTGTGCTCTATAACGCTGAAGATCCAGCCACCTGATGGACAGCATCTAGATGATGTTTTTATGCATTCCAATAACCTGCTACTATGCACAACTACTCTAGACGTTTAAACAACAAAATCTGCAGTATTTTTTTTCCATGGGAGTAAGGCTATCAGTTTTAACTACATTTCTTATTTTATCATTTTTTATGTATTATTAATTACTAGAGATTATCTGGGGAAAAAAAAAAAAAACAACAAGATTTAGTAGTGTAACTTTTTACTGTTGGAAAAGGTTGTGGAGGTGAGTGAACATACTGCACCCTAAAGTGTGGTAAAGGAACAAAATCCAGTAACATTCTGGTCTACTATACCACCTTTTAATAAAATTTCCTCTCATAAAGCTTCACAGAGCTAGTTCTAGCAAAGAGTAATCATGTTTCTGCTCTCATGTTTCATCTAGTCTGACTATATTTGTTGCAATTACTAAGACAGTGGCATTAATTCTACGTGGCTTGTTCTGGTGAGAAGAATCCTAAGGCAAACTGCAAGGGTTGTTACTGTTTAATACAGTACCTCTTATTCTCCTAAATAGATTGTTATATTTCTTTTTCTAAGTCCCTCAAATGCAAACTGGATCTCTTACATAATCAAATCTCCCACATTGCTCAGCATCTGTGTTTATTTATGGTCAGTTAGAAGTCTTGCTGATAAATGATGTGAATGGTATTGTGTGTACAAATGCATATTGTATATGCATTTTTAAACATTGTTTTACATAATAACTAATGATCCAAAGAGATCACAGCATCAGCTAGGAGGGGGAAAAGTGTTAGTCAGTCATGCTTTCCTAGTATAAGCAATTTTGAGAACATATGCAAATAAATCAGGAGTGATTAGTATAGTTAGTGTTGTTTCACTAAATTAATATACGCAGGTATTTTTTCATGTTTTCCCACCAAGACTATGGAAATTGTGGGGAAAATGCAAATGTTTTTAAAATATTTGCACGTTGAATACAGTTGAGTTCTCAGGATGTTCTGTTTGTTCCATCAGGTATCTTATTTAATGATGTTTATGCTGCATCTAAATTTGCGGTGGAAGGATTCTGCGAAAGTTTAGCTATACAAGCACTCAAGTTCAAGCTGCAGTAAGTACTGATCCACAGATGTACACTGTTCTTGAGGCAGATTTAGATATGTTCAGAGCTACCAAACAGATCCTTAAAGCTTGCTGCTATCTCAGAGAAACAGACTGAGGAACCCATGGAAATCATACATTCTTCATATGCATAATCAAGAAAAGTTTTGATACTGAAATACACATACTGTCACAGGCCATTAAATGCTTTTACTTATGAATAATTTATTTAATACTTCCGAAAACAGATTCTTGCATACACTAGAAATATTATGGTACCAACCTGTTTTGTTTTCCTTTTGAAAGGAATCTAGAGATAAAAAAAGGTCAAGGACTCAGAGGGAGACAGAGAAGAGGGAATAGAAGGAGGGGAAAGAGGAACATCGCATAGAAATTCACCAGAATGGAACATGGAATGAGATTTCTACTGGGACGGGTGGTAGAAGGAAAGCAGCAAGAATGTGGTGTAGTAATTCTTAATGCTCAAGACAGTATTTAAGAAAACAGTCCTGTTCATTATGGTACTTTGGTGTTGGATTTGTCACATACATTTACATTGGAACTATTTTTGTGTGAAATCCAAGAATTGTTAAACATCACTTCATCTGTGCGTGCTTGAGTGCTTAGCCCTTGTGCTGTGGGAAGAGAGACAGCTGCTGACCTGGGATTTGAGAGACAAAGCTGCCTCCAAACTTTGATTTTGCATAAGGCTCTGAACAGGAGGGATTAAAAATAAATACTATAACAAGATTATAAGACTTATAAGACTATATTAGTTCTGAAGAAGAGCCTGCCCAAAATTCAACTCTGGAAAGAGGTCCTATCCCAGGAAGTGTTTTGATAAACATTGTGATTGTTATTACTGTCTGAGAGTAGAACTAGAAAAGAGTTGACCAGTATTTCTGTGACTTGCTACAGTACCTCCTGATCAAAATCAGGTTTTTTTTGTATTTGTCAGCAATCAAATCTATCTGTCAAAAGCAAAAATCTCAGTATTTTATGTAATATTGTAAAGGGATCTTTGTAGCACTGACAGCTTTTTGTAAAGTTCACATTTGGGTAACTCCGCTTTCTTTCAGCTACTACTAACAATATCACGGGAAAACTATTAACAAAAACAGTTCATGTGGGATTTTGTCCAGAAAGTAGAAGAAATGAATTTTTCATCATCTTTAAATCATCTGTCTTTCTGTATTTCCGAAGTTCTTGTGGATAAATAATCCTCAGATTCTTTATTATTTATGTGAGTTAACTGAAAGATGCTGTACAGACTTTCTACTCTGTGTGGACGTACAGCATTCAGACCAATAATGTGATATTGGCCACCTTGGTAAGATATATGTTCCTATTGTTTGCTAGCTCAAATTCAGATTGCAACTCTTCAGTATAACTTTTTAAGAAGTATAGAAAGGTGCATTTCATATGGAGAACAGTAACAGTCTGTGTACCTTTGCTTTTGGATAGGTTAAGTCTGATTGAACCAGGTCCAGTGGTTACAGAATTTGAAAGAAAAGTGTTTGAAGATGGAATGAAAATGGATCTTTCAGCTGCAGATGAGGAAACAGCTGACATGTTTACTAATATTTACCTTAAAAATTACAAACAAATTTTCCAGAGCCTAGGACAAAGTGCTGAGGAAGTTGCAGAGGTAACTCATCAATAATTCTTTGTTTTCTTCTTTATTTATGAATGCACTTGCTCATTGGTTGTTGTTGTGTTTTGTAGAAATGTTTGATTTAATTAAACTATTTATGCAACTTAAAAGAATTTTAAAAACTTAAGAGAATTTTAAGAGTTGTACATAAAACCCTCTGGAATATTAAGGGAATACATATTTTTTTTCTGCTCTAAGGCAACCTTTAGCTCTAATTTCAATACCCTTGTGGACACGTGTACTTACACATCATCTGGTCAAGTCTGGCCATTCTGCCAGGGTTACATCTGCCCATTTAAAGCCTCTCTCCTCTGTTTCACAAGAAGCTCTCCACAAATGTGAGGCAAGTGTGAAGCTGACTATTCTAGACCACCAAAAGCACAATAATAAATACTTGGTTGTAGCTTTTGGTGTTGAGGGCTTTCTTCAGGAAGACAAGTGGAGGCAAGTTGTGAAAAGGGACAATTTCAGATGCTGGCTGCTAACACATAACACATGCTGACACTGAAGCTTCTCTTGCTTTAAGTGCACTGTTCTGATCCTTTCTTAGTGAACTTAGTTTAACTACCCACCTATTGTGAGCATATAGGGATAATTTTGGAGGGCTGTGCAGGACAGTTTGTATACAGTGCTATCTCTGTGGAGTAGAGGAACAGAAAGAGGATTATGAATAAATAAATACTTTTAGCCTTAAATACTAGAACTTCATTAGAATTTTTTTTTCAAATCTCAGTAAGACATTTCATGCAGTTCTAGCATTTTATGCATCTACTTTGCCTCTACTTGAATTAAATCTGTATTTTTAATTTACTGTTTTAGTAAAGGTTCTTTAACAATTCCACTTCTCATTCTTGGCAGCATACAGTAAAGATAATACTTGCAGAAAATCCACCTTTTCGTCATCAGACCAACACCTTGTATACACCTATGACAACACTGAAATATGCAGATCCAAATGGAGATCTACCCATTGATATATTCTACAAAATGGTTTTTCATCATGACAAAGTCTTCAGTGCAAGTCTTAATTTCATCAAATTGCTGAGGTGGAGAAGCAGAAAAAGCTTTGACTTGGGAAAATCCTCATCGCAATAAGTATGAGATTGTGCAAGATGGAATTATGTTATTGCTGCTGCTAACACTGTGTTGTTGTTTCTCCTGTAACTGTACAAAGGCATTCAAGATCTTTAAGCTTACTTGAGATATTCACCTCAGTATGTTTATCTTTAGTCTGCAGAACCTTGAAATTTAAATCCTCGATCTACAGCTTTAGTCCCTTTAGCAATTGCTATTAAGAGTTCTCATTTCATGGAAAGATGAACACTGACTTAAATTCTTAATATCAACCTGCTTCCCTTCACTTCTAACGGTAACACACAGTGAGCTGCGTACTGTATGAGAAGGCTATTGAGAATCTGCACATTATTATGTTTATGAAAAAGTTTCATCGGTCTTGAGGTGCAACAACTAGAGTATTTATTATTTCTATTGAAGTATTCTGATCGGCTTCCTTTAGATGCTCTGACAAAGGTATTACAGAGAGGGGTAATTTTTTTTTTAATTACCTAATTAAAATACCTTACTGTCTTCCCAGTGTTTTATTTCTTTGTTTACGGAAGTAACTATTTTTACTTAAAGGAGACAAGGCATTTTTATTGCTGACATTTTTTACATGGGGAAAAAAAAAAGTAAATTCCTTTCTTTCTCCTTTGAAATAAACACAAATGGAAGTGCAACAGAAGCAGCTGAAAATGCAGCGCAGGCTCTTCCCAGCTTTCCTACTCTGCATTTATCCAGCCGCAGTTTTAGCCTAAGGAGCTTTCTCTCTCCATCCAAGGGCCAGCACTTAGCTGCTCCCGTCTCACGCTCGTTCTCCGCCGTCAGCTGTGCCTGGGGGTACGGGCTGTTGCCCCGGGAGGCAGGAGGCACCCAGCGCGTTCACACCGCGGATCCGCTGGGCCTGGGGCGTTGGCTCTCTCCTTCCCTCAGCGCTCTCACTGTAATTCTCCCTTCCTGCCCAGACTTGCAGCAGCCCGGCCCTGCCTCTCCCCACAGGCGAGGACTGAGCCCAGCGCTCGCCCCGGCGCAGGCAGCGGCTGCGGTAACGCGGTGTCTTCCACAGCCAGCCGCGGCCTTCCTGGAGTGCCCGAGCCGCGATGGAACGGAGGGCTGCGCTGGGAACTCCGCGGGCGACCCTCTCACGCGTCAGTCCGGCGGGGCTCAGAGCACAGAAACGAGTCAGTAAGGCTGAACGAGACCGCCGAGCAGCCCAGATGCGAGCAGCCCACTAACCCGCCCCTCGGCGCCAGGCGCGCACGTGCCACGGCCTCGCGCGCCGCCGCCGCTTCCGGCGCGCGCCGCGGAGGGGGAGGAGTCGCGCGGCGGAAGCGCGTTCCGACTTCCGGCGGAAGCGGTGCTCCGTGCGGGTCGAGCCCGTCGTCGGTCGGTTTCCGTCTCGCGGCAGCCTTTACCGGCGCCGCCGCCCGGGAGGAAGGAGCCGCGCCGCACCGGCGCTCCGGGGCTCGCCTTCCCTCGGGCCGCTCATAAGGCGGCGGCGCCGACGCCCCGGAGGATGTGGCGAAGGCGGCAGTGGCAGGCGCCGCGGCCGAGGGAGCCCTGAGCCCGGGCAGCGCTTCCCGTGCTCCGAGCCCCGGCGCCCCGCCGGCAGCTCCGAGCCCGTCGCTCAGCGTTCCCGTCGCCCGGCGCCGACCCGCTTGCCCTCGCCGGTTCCCACGCGCTGCAGCCCCGCGCGGGGGCCGAGGACAGCTCGGGAGCGCGGGAGCGGGGCGGAGCGGCCCTCGGGGGCCGGTGGCGGTGAGGATGGCCTCGTCGTCGGGTAACGACGACGACCTCACCATCCCCAGGGCTGCCATCAACAAGATGATCAAGGAGACGCTCCCCAACGTCCGCGTGGCGAACGATGCCCGGGAACTGGTGGTCAACTGCTGCACGGAGTTTATTCACCTCATCTCCTCTGAGGCCAACGAGATCTGCAACAAGTCGGAGAAGAAGACCATATCCCCGGAGCATGTCATACAAGGTGAGCTTCCGGCGGCACCGTGCTGTGGGCCGCTCCTGCGCCGCTCAGCTTATCCTTCTTGCTGCTCTCTGATGGTGTGGGAGACAAAAGGAGAGCCTTCAGGGTTTGGGGGCGCAGCGTGTGGTCTGGCCGGTCAGCGTCTTGCGAGGGAGTGGTGTGTTAGTGCGGTTGGAGACTGCTGTGTGCTCCGCACCAGCTCTCAGCTTGTCATTCCGGGAAGTTTGGTGCCCTGAGAGGTCTCTGAATCCAGGAGCCTTGTTCAGGCTTTTGAAATGAGAGCTGCTGTTTGCAACGGTAGTGTAGCTTTCTCTTGAAGCACGTTTTGAGGTCCCAAGCTTATTAATTCTCTTTCTAATTGGAGACTGAGAAAAAGCCTGTGACTGGGGATATATGGTGCTTAGTAAAAAGTGGGATACTTCTCCTGGGCTGTTCATGGATCATTTAAAATCAGCTGTTCCTATCTGTTGTGGGAAGCATGTAATCGTGATATATTCCTTTGTGTCCTGCTCAGCTGTTGTGTCCTATTTCCCCTCATTGAATGAAAATTTCCTCAGTACATCTCCTTTGCTTTTCTTTATGTTCTATCACAAGCAATCTACACACCTTTTGTCAAGAACCATTCACTTTGCTGCTGAAGTAATGGTTGTTGATGCCAATGGCTGTTGCAAGCAAATTGATAACAGTGATCCTGAGAGTGCTTCATTCTGTTATGTGGTAGGGCTGTTGGCAGTAGTATTTGCCGTGGAGGTATTTCCAAGATTGTAATGCTGTCAGGTTAGTTCAAGAAACGAAATAATGAGATTTGCTGTTTATAAATAGTGAAAAGTTTTCTGCTCTTACTGGTCCCAGCTTGCTCACTGGAAGAGTTTCAGTTACTTAATGGGATTATGAACAGCAGTTTGGTAACAGATTGAAATCAATATGTGTATCTATGGTTGTAGACCAACTGCTAATGATATATGCCTAAGTATTTTACTGAACTCTGTGTCATTGTGTTATCATACTTCAGAGTAAAAATTGCTTTTGTATTAGGCCTGTCCATTTTGCTTCAGGTATTGCTGAAAAACGCCCTGGAGGGGTATGCTTTTTCTGATGCTGCCAGTGGTAGAAGGGATTGTTCCTAGATTTACTGCTCTCCCCGCCTGCATGGTTGTGCTTGACCTTCCTCCAGATGTGGTCAGTTGGCAGATGGGATGCACGTCAGGTGTGATGGTCCAGGCCGTTTGCTTTGCAAGCAGCAGAGGTGTACACAGAGGCATAACATATCAGCATTTTGATTGGCCTTCAGACTCTGTAGATAGGACAGAATCACAGAATTCTAGGGGTTAGAAGGGACCCCTACAGATTGAGTCCAGCCCCACTGCCAAAGCAGCTCCCTAGTCTAGGTTGCTCAGGTTGGTCCAGGTGGGTCTTGATCATCTCCAGAGAAGGAGACTCTATGACCCGCACCTGTTCCAGTGCTCTGTCACCCTCACTGTGAAGAAGATCCCATGCACATTTGTGCCATTGTGGCCATTTCCCCATGTCCAGTTGCCACACACTGCTTTAACTGTACTTCAGTATAGGTTCATGACCATGGTGCGAATAAATTCAGTAGTTGAAACATGTTTGTTGTGATTAAACCCTTTTAATGGTTTACGCCAACTCTGTTAGAAAGAAAATGGGCGCTGCATCACAGCTGGACAGGCTGCTGCCAGCAAGAATCTTTTTGCACCCTCTTTAGAGCTGAATGTAGCTGTTGCTTCTCTCTCACTGTGGCTTTGTGAAAACTTGTGTGTCAGGGAAGACATTTCTATGTCACTTGAGGTTGCTGTTAGGATTGTTCCTGTGAACAAGAGGTGTTTGGATTAGAAACAGGGATAGGGGAAGAGAGGGAGAAGAGGCATCCTTCCAGGTGGTGACATCCTGCCACTGGGCTGTGACAGAACTGATGTGGAACTGCATATTCCTCATTGTAGTTTCCTGTCTGGAACAGTGGTACTGAGAACACACCATTGCAGTAGTAAAAAATGTCTGCTTGGCCATATACTGGGCTGGAACACTTTCCCCCACACTGCTGGGTTGTTTTGGAAGGGTGAAGTCCTTGTGATGTTTCTTTGCGTGGTGGCACAAACGCTTGACTGGCACAGTGCCTATGGATAGCATAGGGAATGTAAAGCAGAGGTTTCTTACATCCTAAGGGAGATCTGGTGTGGTAGATTTACTCAGGCTGTGCCAAAGGCTCACGACTGATAAAATGTGCATCTGCTTCCTGGTGAGTGCCCAAAGATGTCAGAGCTGTCCAAGTGGAGTTGGATTGCTTCTGTGGCAGTTAGACGTCAGGGACCAGTTGTGGGAAATAGAAAGTAGGCTCACTTGGTAGCTCTGTGAGTTGTGGTGAGGTTGGCTTTTTGGGAAGCTGGCCTTCTGCTGGATTCTGAACGTGGCGAGGTATGAAATCACCATTTTATGAAGCTGATTGCTTGGATTACATTGCCTTTGTGGAGCTGAGATGCACTAAGGTGTGTTGAGAATCGATGGCAAATCCTGCATCCTCTCTTCATGGGCTGTTGGGATACTGGCATTGTTTAGTTCACGCTTTAATGTAAAAAAGCTTTAGTTTTCACTTTGGAAGTTGCTCTATTTTGGAAGGGCTATAGAAATAAAAGTCTCATATATGAATAACCTGATCTTATTAAAAATAAATGTAGAACTATGGGTAGTTACGCTTAATGGGTTAATCAGGCATATGTGTGATTTGAAGTTTGTAAAAGTTTCCTTCTTACATTCCTAAAACACTGTTTTGGAGTCCAGCTTTTGAAATATTGTAGGATTGTTCTAATGTCTGTAATATATTAAACTTCCAGCAATCTGGATAGACATGTAGACTTAAGACCCTAGCAATAGTAAGATTCTGGATTTTGGTGGACAGGTAGTTCTGCTAAGGTAGTCGTTTATTCAGCGTTCTAGAAAGGGACTGATGCTTACTCCTTCTGTGCGTGTGCTCCGTAAAGCCATGGTATGTTTCAAGAGACAGTGAGTTGCTGATGTTTCACTGCCAGTAGCATTTCTTTGCAGCAGGCATAATGTTTTGTAGCACAGCTTCATTGCTGTATTTGTGTCAAATTATTGTACCAATCTGTCATAGTTGCATCACACTTTCTTCTGGATTTTTTTGTGTGTGCAATATTCAGTATGTAACTCTTAAGTTCTCTCCATTAATTTCCGTTCTATTAAGTGCCACATACAACTTCTACGAAAACATACATCTTTCTGTTGATTTCAGATTGGGCTGCTGCTCTTACTCCAGTGCAGCAGGTTGCCCAGCCTGGTTTCTGTCAGTATTCTGTTGGTGAACATCTGTGTATTCACTGTGATAGTTCATCTTAGTGAAGTTCCACTTGTAGAGTTCTTAAAGCCTCAACACTAAAAAGAAAAGGCTTTAAGTTTGAAATATGTAATAATGAGTTTACTGTTAACGTTTTGAAATTAAATGTGTCTTTAATATTAATGGGCTGCTTAGCAAACCAGTTCTGCACCGTGAGACATGTTTGCCTCCTCTCTGCTGAGATGCTATTAAACAGGTCTGAGAAGGCTTTTGGTGATTCTCATGAAACTGTGGACTAGTTTGAAATGTTTCTAGCGTCTCTGTGGGCTGAAGCTGAACTGGCATGCTGTCTAGAGTAATTTAATTATCTTGAAATTGATTTGTATCTTAACTTTGTTTTTCTTGCGAAGTAGATACTATGTAAATTTATTTGCAGAATCTCTGCAAAGAATGTCAGTCCTGCTGTAGCGCGCAGCCAGATGGCAGGCAGTGCATTAATTGTCTCCTTGTACGTGTTGGAAGCCACAGGTTCACAGAGTGGCTTAGTGGTGCTACTTGGGTGTGTGATGCAATGGCATGCCCCTCAGTTATCGGTAGGAAAAGATCACTTAAAAACATGTTAAAAACTAGTCTGATGTATTAAGAGTTTCTTTTTAATGTTGTTACTGTTGTGTAGTTTATTTTTCTTGAAAAGCTTGTGGCGTAAGGTTGAAATGAAGTAAGATAAATATTAAAACAAGTATCATTCTGTAAGGGAAACTCAGATTTGCGTAACTACTGGAAGTGAACCAGGTGTTGAATAAAACTGGGGCTTGTTTCTAAGTAGTTGGTGTCTTGTAATATTTCCAGCCTGTTCTGTATTAAGTTCTGCTTAGGGATGTGTGTGTGTGTGTGCTTTGAGCCTTCTGGTAGCAAGTGACATATCAAAGAATGCCTTTTATCATGATCTGCCTGTTTTGTTTTTAACATTTCTGTTACTTTTGCATTCTTTAAAAACTGTTTCAGAATACAGCTGTATTTTGTATTTCCTTGGGCAGCTTCAAATGCTGTTTTAGCTTCTGACTGCATTTTCATGTCCAGGTAAATCTGAGGGTTTCCATTCCAAAACAATAAGAAGGGGTAGTGTTAACTGTCTATGTAAAATACACATCTCTATCTAATTGGCATCTGGGAAATGAATTCAGATACTTATGTACAAAAGCTAAAGCATAATTGTATAGTTATATTCATTATTTTTGTCTTAGTGAAAGACATCTCTGTTGTAAGTAAACAATTTAACTTTTTCTGAAGACAAAAATGGAAAGATAGTATCACTGAGAGAGTAATGGATCACAGTTCAGACAGGAAGGGCATCTTCTCTCTGTAGTTTCTATGTGATTCTCATGTGCAGGATATGAAGACAGAGGCTTTCCAAGAATAACGCCTCTCTAGCAAAATGAATCAGTCTTGAGTGCTTTGCAAGCCAAGACTTCTTTGGTTGCACTTCAGTAAACTTTATATTTCTAGCCTGAAAGAGTGCACTCTTAAGTGGCACAGGAGAAGAGGCAGGGAGAATAGCTATCAGATGTTCACATGAACACAGCTTTTCATCACCAAATGACAGAAAAATGATCAGACGTCTTCTGCTTTTTGGAAATGTGTGTTTGATATCAGGTACCGACATGTTTATTTTAAAAGCCTTCTAAAAGATGAACATTTTATTTTTTTCTAGCACTAGAAAGTTTGGGCTTTGGCTCCTATATCAGCGAAGTAAAAGAAGTCTTACAAGAATGCAAAACCGTAGCACTAAAGAGAAGAAAGGCCAGTTCACGCTTGGAAAACCTCGGCATTCCGGAAGAAGAGCTTCTAAGGCAGCAACAGGAATTATTTGCAAAAGTAAGTGAAGCAATACAGCTCACACTGATGAGGTTGTAATAATTAATGTGGTGGATCTAATGCTTCAAAAACATGTACACATAGCTCACATAGCTAGTAGTATTCCTATCCTTGTTGACTTGTAGCATCTAAGGTGCTATTGATCTTCTTGTCCTGTTTGTATCGCAGAAAGTCAAGTCAATAAGTAAGATACTGCTTGTGGTTACTCCTGCAGTTTGACACATATGAACCAATTTTGCAGGTACTGCCCTTGTATTGTAGTAATACATTAAGAATCAGCCAAGGAAATAATAAATGGAGGAATTTGCAGTTTTTAAAAAATTGCATTTGAAACATGAATCTCTTCTATTTCTGGCCACTGGTGCTCAAATCTCTGAGGCTTTGAAAGAAACAATCGCTAAGAAGTTCTGATTTCTCCTTTCTCATCTTTATTTACTTGTGTCGAGGTTCTATTTGGGTGAATTCATGCATGCATTTTTAAGGAGGCAGCTCAAGCACAGGGAGAGAATTTGCCTGCAAATGCTCCTTCATCCCAGCCTTTCCCATTCCTGCTTTAGCTGATAGTAAACATTTCCAAGTTTAAACAACTAAAAGCTGATCTTATTCATCCTTCTACAGTGTCTTTCTCTGTATTATTTTCAGTCTGACAAGACAGTCTTTCTCTAAACTAAATGATGTGAAAGTAATCTTTGCTTTCTCTTTCCTCTTACCCAATCCAAGTCTTTTTTTCTCAATTTACATACTTTCACTTCCTCTGAAAATGCTTATTCAGTTGTTATTATGCCTGATTACTATGACCTCCTTTCCCATCACTTAACTGTACTTGCATCTTGCTGAAACACTTAATAACTGTTGGTTTTGTGTTATAAGGTGCCAACTATGCTAATCTTATTTGCATGATGAGTTTTTTGCCAACTGAAGGTTCAGCATTCATGAGGCTCTTGTCAGCATGCATTGAACTAGTTAGGACAAATTCACCTGCCTGACTTTTTTTGAATGTATTACCACAGGAAAGACCAATACGGCTGCTTCTGATATAAGGTTTGATTTTTAAATAATAGTCAGATTGATTTGTGTTGTTTTTTTTACTTAACTTCTTGTTCAGAGACTTAGTATGTCTACAAGATGATGATAGATTCAGATCAACAAAGATAGTTGAGGGAGTACTACCTCCTAAGTACCATAAAACAAGAGTACTAAAGCCATTGCTACCATATGTAGCACACACTTGTATATACAGAATTGACCATGCAAAGTATGTATTTTTTCTTTAAATTCTATAATACTGTGCCTTAATGCCTTAGTGCATGATTGATTGTTTGTGTTAATCTTGTTAATATTCCAGGGCAGGACACCAGTGCTGACTTGTTGAAAGGTGAACATACCTGCTCTAGTTTTAAAATATTTGCCTGTTAATGTTATGAATGTTAAATCTGTACTAGTATGATAGTGAATATTTGAAGTCAATTTAATGGTTCCTCCTGATATTCATGCATGTCTAAAAGTGTCTGTGTAAGAAGAGGTCATCAACAGAAGTGGGGTTTTTTTTTGTTTTTTGTTTTTTGTTTTTTCAGGCTTCCTTACTAAAGATTGCTTATAAAGTTCCTGTAAATGGGTTGCTGAATAAACGAGTTCAGTTTACGCCAGGTGCTTATGAGGCTTCTTAGAGAATACAGCTCAGTGGAATTTTTAATTGCTTCAGTTTTTGATATGACTTAAGAAAATCATGATAAAATCATACGGTCACCAAAGCTGAAAAAATGACCTCCAAGACCATCTAATGCACTCATCCGCCTACCACCAATATCTTCCCAGTAAACCATGTCCTTTAATACTACATCTAAATGTTTAATGAACACATTGAGTGATGGTGTCTCCGCCATCTACCTGGGCAGTCTGTTCCAGTGCCTGACCACTCTTTCATAGAGGAAATCTTTCCTAACATGATTTTTTTTCCTAACAGATATATAATGATATAAATGATTTAAGTGATAGGCACTGAAAAAATGATCCATCCAATGTGAAGTATCAATTACTTTTGCATTCTTGTGTATTACTTCACTGAATATACCGCAGACTTAGTTGTAGCAAGGTTAGTGGGCAGGGGCTACTGCTATTATTTATTGCTAATATGTGATCAGTGTTTATGCCTCTGCTACGTATACAGATGCTGCAAATTTACAGTGTCTTAAATTGTTTTCCAACTTTTGTTAACTCGACTATCACTTGAACTCTAAAGTATTGTAAAGTCCTCATTGAAAAGTGCTGAACGGACTGAGAAAGTGCGACACTTCTTACAGCACATGAAGGCTTCTTTTTTTTCATGTATACTAAATAGGTCAACTGGTTTTGTTCATTACTTTCTGTGACACCATCTTTTGCCGACTTGAAGTCTGGAAAGCTGATTTGTTGATGCTTTGCAAAAAGAAAGGAAAATTCAGTGAGCGTATGAAGAATAATGAAGGTTTTAATTTAAAGAAACTTCTTCTAATGTTCATTCAGAACAGAAATTGAAACTTTAACACAGGGTTGAAATCAAAAATAGTTGCTGAAAATCAAGCAAAAGCTCTACATGGGAAAGTGGGAAAGCACAGTGTGAACTACTTGAAAAATTTTGTTAGGACATCTTGTACTTTGAAGTATAGGTATCCTACCTTTCTGTAACAAGACATCTCAACCTGCTTATCCTTATTTAAGAAGAGCTCAGATTACTCTGTTTCCCAAAGATGGCTTAGCAAAGTAAGATAATAGCTTTCTTCACTTCTGTTGTTTTGTTTTTTATAGTAGTGTGTGTGGCAAGGGAGAGGGATGCAATTGGATGACATTGCAATTGCAAACTTTATTTGTAATCAACAGAGTAGGACTGTTCTCATTCCTGAATGGTGGTTGAATGCTAAGAGCCCTTGAAACTGAACCGTGTACATTTTTTGTTGCTTTGTCTTACTTAATTTTTCATCAGTAAGTGATTCAGCACAATTCTTATAATTATACAAAAGAGGCATGGTTGAATGTACTTGTTCTGGAAAGTGTAAGTCCTCTAAATGTTGGCCACTCCAGAGGAAGAGGGAATATACTAAACATCTTAATACAAATAATAAAGGTACTTCTAGACGTGTTTATGTGTGCACAGTTAATTAAAAATTATATAAAAGGATTCTGCATGTGCAGATAAAACTGCTTTTAATGCTGAGGTGCTCTAGAGTTTCTTCATGAGCTATATAGTATGGCCTTAACGTTAAATTCATGTCTTTAGGCTAGACAACAGCAAGCAGAACTGGCACAGCAAGAGTGGCTGCAGATGCAACAAGCAGCTCAGCAGGCACAGCTTGCTGCTGCCTCAGCCAGTGCATCCAATCAGGCAGGATCTTCTCAGGATGAAGATGATGAAGATGATATCTGAAATTCACCAGCTGAGTTTCTGTCTTCACTATGAAAAATTTTTCCTGCACAATGAAAACAGTGAAATGAATGCTTACCTGTAAGTTTGTATGCATCATGGACTGGCAGTTGGTATTCTAGGGGTGTCTGCTGTTGTGTGCTGTACATGTATAAACTGTCTTTTTTTTGAACTCTTGAAGATTTAAGGTTCAGTATCATATCGACTTTGGATTTTTAATGGTGTATATGGAAATTTTAGATAGCAGTGCGTCACTTATTTGATCAATAAACAGTGTTATGATAAACAACAACTTTATAAAATATAGTGAGATTTATACAAAAAGCTCTAAATCCACATTTGCATTTCTTCCCTTTTAACTAAACTATGAAATCTTACTTAGAATTTTTAATTGTTTTTGGGGGGAGCAGTACGGTAGAGGCAAACTGTTAATGGGAAAAAAGTCATGTTCAACATAGTACGGTCTTGAATTCTTTGTTCTTTTTAAAATGAGGATATATATGTAAGGCAATAAATATTATAAATGCTCAAATACCACACTTGCTACAATTGGAAAACGATATCTTTCCTAGCTTGGTGAAAATGTATGTTTAATAGGAGTACAAATTGAATACTTTTTGGTATGGGATGGAAAAAGATAAACCCATGGTTTTATTACTACATCCTTTGACAGTCAGTCCCAACTGAGTATTTTACTTCAAGGACTGCCCGTTTTGGAAAACTAACTCTTCTTATTGTTTTGCTCCAATTTAATGTTAACTGTTGATGTTATTGCGTAGTCCAGATATGTTCATATTGTTGAAATATAAAACTGGAACTTGATTAAACAGGATTGTTCTGGTTCCACTGATGTAACTGGGAATGATTGAATATTCAAGCCTACAAAGGCAAAAGCTGAAGCTGAGAGCATGCTTACAATAAAAGAGGGATTTTACTTAACCTTGATTAGTGATCGTTGTCAGCGTAATGCTAATGTTTTCCACACTAGGTTGCCACTGGATTACTAAAATACTTTGAAAGATAACATTTTCATCACTCAAATTGGTTTGTAGGTAAGTCCAGGTTTTTGACAAAGTATTCCCCAGAAGAGATCGGTAAGACATGGAACAGAAATGTAGTAGTCCTTTTGATAGTTGATTTGAGAATTCTGTTGATTAATGGATGAGCAGCTGTTCTTTGTGTTGAAATAAAGCACAGTAGTGTCCATTATTGGGTTTTAATGTGTTACTTGAAGTAATACTGGCATATCTTCTGGTACACTAATCTGAGCAGACTAGAAAAGCCACTTGCATACTGCTGTAGATGATCTCATAGCTCTGTAACAATGCAGTTTGTTTTATTTTAACCTCAGCAGGTTGCTCTAGTCATAGGCCCTGAGGAGGGCAGTAGGCCTGTTTGTGTAAGGATGCAAATGGAAAACATCATGTCCATTTGTACATAAAGATCTGAACAAGGTACAATTGGCATATATTCAGGTCTGAGTCTCTTAGTGACTTTTAAGTGTGAAATGCATAAAGTTTCATATAGAGTAAATGTGAACACTTCCTTAAATGCATTCATGCAGTGAAAACTCAGAAATGTATTTTAATATTTAACTTAAACAAACAAAAAGCCTTTCATGGCTACTACATGGTATGTGTTAGACAAGGTTTGACTAAGGAAGTGGTTTTCTGTGAAGGTTTAAGTACCAAAGGTAGAAAATCTAGTCTAGTGATACAATGTTAATGTGCAGTGTTGGCTTTTCTAATTTGTACTGTAACACCTTCACACCTTTTTATTTTAAATGAGTCTTTTCTTTTTAAATAATATTAGGTATATTTTCACACCTTTATTTTCTGATGCAGAATTCAGGTTAACATTTTACTGCATCTGGTATGTATGGTGTAATATGTTTGGATCCTTGTGACCTTTCTTTTGGACATTCTTGTGCTTTTTTCATATGCTGTATTCTTCAAGCAATAAAATTCTGATGTGTTTTTATAAAATTGCTTTTATATTTAATGAATAGTCTGCCTTCTTCATTGCATTTGAAAAGAAGACATTTAAGACTAAAGTTCTGCTGTTATTTGACCCACTGAAAACTTTTTGTGAGGGAAGACTTTACAACCTGATTGCTGTTGGATGGCACTGCTGTTCACTGGGGTTGTTATGTGCTTGCAGAGAATATTTCTGGGCTTGTCCTGCTTTCTTAGGAATTGCATTTTGTGTATATGCGGTTTTATAAGCTTACCTTTGTGATTTGAAAAGTTGGTCCAAAACCTTGTAGATCAGGTAACTTCCTGTTAAAACTTGAAACTATTTCAAAGGGAAGACCACAGACAGAGGCTGGGGAATTAAGAGTATAAAGAGTATATGTTAGTCTTCTGTTGAACTGATTTCACGTAAATAGTCTTGCTTAAATTTTGAGACCAATTCTTTTATTCAGCCATTCCAGCTCAGGAATGAGAAGTCAACTAGCAGTGGCAGATGGGAGAATCTTCACTGGTCATTCAGTAAATTTAGGGATTTTGCATTACTTTGCTCTCGTGCTTCCGTGTGCTTGCTTTTCAGTGAAGATGAGACTTGTGAATTTATGGTACTGCTGAGTTTTGATACAGCAGATATTTACAGTGTAAATCAGATCAGTTAACCGGGAGGTTGCTCTCTGTCAGCTACTGAGCTCATTGGATCATCAGTGGGTTTTCCATAATTATTCTGACAGTCTGTTTCAGAGTGCTTTCACTAAGTGACTTTCTTGCAAAGGCTTTCTTTTGTTCTTCTAATGAAGTTGTACATCTGCAAGACTTTGTGGATGTCTAAATGGGGTAACAAGCATGCTCAGGTGATGCGCTTCTGGAAAGGAATAGATCCATGGAATGCTTGACTCGGAGGTGATTCTGTTCTGTGCACCTGTGCTAGAACGCAACTAAGGTTTTGCAGCAAAATGATGAGACAGTGAATCCAACTGAATGCAGCAGTTCCCATGCACTGATCATTTGTGCATCCAACGGAGCAAGGATTCTCCTCTGTTAATATGCCAAGTTCTCTACACTTACTGTTCATATATTCAACGATATGGGTTTTGCTGTATGGGTATTCTTGGTATAAATATGAATAATATAACAGAAATGCATTTCAGATTGTTTTGTATGTTGGGGAAGGGGAAATTTGTTCTTGTTTTTTTAGCGTTCTATTGCTATGTCAACTACAGGAATACAGAATGAAGGCTTCTGTCCTACAGCCTGAAGCAGATGTTCAGGTAAGAATTTTCGCTTTTCCCATCTAAAGCTAAAGAAAAGAACTGTAAGAGTTACTATACCTTATTTGTGTGGGATTAAGATTTACAAGAAGCATATTACATTGAGTAAAGAGTACGTTTAGTTTTAAGGTTGAAAGTTCATGTGTTAATCTTCATAGTAAGCTAGATGTGTTTCACTGTGAGAAAAGAAAGAGGGACTTAAAGCAAAGGCAGTGAACTCTATTTTCATTTGGTTCAGAGGCAGAAGTCTCATCATGCAAGGTCTCCATTTGATTTATCCCTTCCCCTCCTTGGCTGGCAGCTAGAGTAATTAATGCTTTTGGAGCCACAGTGATGTGTAATATACCTTAGAAGATTTCCGTACCCATTTCATAGGAATTATTCCAATATCCAGTTTTGGTTTTAGTTCAATACTGTTACTAGTCAGTTATTGAAACTTTTATACATCTTCAAAGTGCTACATGAGTATTAATGAGGTTTGCGCAGTGTCCTGCTGCCCAGTGAAATAACGTCAGTATTTGGGCAGTCCATTCCGTGCTTTGAAGTTAATGCTTTCACATGGTACAAAACTAAAAGGTGCTGCACTGTGCAGAGGTACAAGATGTTATCATCACATCTGACTCAAGGAATAGTGACTCATTTTGAGAGAGTAAGTAATTGGAAAAACAAACAGGCTTGTTCTGAAAGTCATTGTCTGAGATGAAAGTATTTATTTGCAGTAGCACGGTACTTAAGATTGTTGGTTATGGGCCAGGACTGTTTGATTAATGTTGTTCAGGTTTCATTCTGTCACCTACAGAGTGAAAGCCCACAGCTCAATTAGAAATCAAATTCAGTGTTGTTTTGTGCATAAATTTAAGTTTCCTGAGGATGGTGGTGGTAACCTAAGAAATCTGACAGTATTCACCATCCTGTCCTGCTGTGAAGGAGACCATTTTCAAAATCATTCCAAAATTTGTGTGACGAAGGAGGAATATGAGCAGGAGAAGGTGTTTTTTCTGCTATAATGCAGATGGCAAACTGGTGCACGATTTCATGCGTGAATGGTTATTTTTCATGTAAGTAAAATTCAGACCTTTTAAATAAAGACACGGAAGTAGCTGATTCTTACTTCAGAATATATTTAAGAACATACACACATTTTCTGTGTTTTCTGATCCTCTTGTATTCTGTATTTACAGTAATTGTCTGAGGCTGCTGGGTGAGTTGTATGCAGCTGAACTCATTACTCTTAAATTATGAATAACTATTTTCTTGCGGTCAGTCTATTGGAATGTTGTAGAACTGGAAATTGTGAGAAACAGTTTTAGTTTTATTTATTTTTTTCTTTTCAGTTTTTGAATGCTTATTACATGTTTTTTCAAGTATTTAATTCTAATAAAGTTTGATTAAACAAAACTAAAGCTTTACAAATAGGAAATTAGTTTAGGTAGTCCTGATTTTTCTTTGCTGGAGTTGTTACTGCCTTTCCCATTCATCACTGTTGTGTCCTACATATTGTGTTGTCTTTTGGCTTTCTCTCTGAGGAGCTGAAATCCAAAGTAGATACCCCAAAGTAGTTCATCTAACCCTTTTCAGAAAGATTTTTTTCCTGTTGAGTGCTGTGCCAGCTAGGGGTTGATTTCTTCCCGAGTGTCTCCTGCATGGTGTAGACCTTCTTACATTGGATCCAAAATCTGTAGCTGCTGCTTGTGAGTTCTCCTAGGCTGTTGCTGCAAAGGATTACTTTCCATTGCTGGAGGTTCCATACGCAGTCACAGTGGGTCATCCCCAGTGGCCTTTTTCACTTTCTTTTAAGTACTGTTTTCATCATGAAGTGTTTCATAGTATCTTTAAAATCAAGGGAGCAGTTTTGGACTAAATGTGTAGAAGTGTGGGAACACAAGGCTAAATTGTAACTGCTGTTGGTGAATGCATCTTCCCCAAAATGTTAAAAAATTGTTAGCTGCTTTGAGTGTTGATATTCTGAGACCAAAATCACCATTTGGACTTTTGTTTCAGGAAGATGGTAAAGATTTATTATGTGGATTTTGGTGATGAAGTGATGAACTTCTGGACCCAGATGGGTGCAGAACAGCATGAGCACAAATAGAAATGGTCCATCTCCACATATGACAGAATATATCAAGAACGTACACAGGTAGAAACTCTTACCCTAAATTAGCCTCCCTTTATAGAAGAAAAGGTTCTAGGACATGAATCAAACAGTCATGAGGGTCATTATGGTAGCAGTTCTCTCTAGACAAAGAAGACTTTTCACTGTTTTACTGTTTTCTTTGTTTTTTTTCTTTAATTGGGTGAGAAAGGGATCAAGAACTGGACATTGTCCTAAAATGAAATCTCCGGTACTGTCTGTGTTATGCGAGCATGTTTGATAAGCTTCTCCTTTAAGAACTCAGGATAAAACTTATGAATGCTGAAATATTTTCTCATGCATCTGTGTTTACATATACTTCTGTAATTTCCAATTCCAATGTTGTAACTTAAAAATTCCAACCAAGATAGTCTAGTTAGTCCTCAAATTTGGTCCAATTTTTGACTTGGTAACTTTTCTGTGGACTGGCTGTTGAAGACTTTGAGTAGCTCTTCGAGCTTTATATATAGGTATGTCAATATGCAACAAAGTAAAATGAGTAGAGAATTCTGTTTGATTGGATGCTTGCATGATTTTAGACACTAGAGAATCAAGAAGACAAATTCTGAAAATATGACTTAAACCTTTCTATACATTTAGTTATTATTAGAGCTAAATGTCACTATTTCCAGTACTTTTGAGTATTCAGAGCAGATTGTGCAAAAATTATACTGCAGGTCTGTGGCTAAGTTAGCAAACCTCCTGCAATTTTGATGGTTTTGAATTTAAGATGAAAAATACAGGATCCCTTGGGTTTGTTGAGAATGTGGCTTACAATTTGCAATGGTATGACTGGGAGGATCCTGTGTGGCCTCTTCCTTGCCAGCTCTCCAGGTGGGAAACTCATTTGTGTGCCTCTTCAACAGGCAGCTCATTTACCAGGCTAATTAGCAAGAGCTGTGCTGGCCTCAGGCTCTGCTCTAGAGGTTGAGTCGTGTGGGTTTCAGGGCCATGTATATGATCTAATTAGCAAACTATAAAGCCAAATTTATGTGGATGTGTTGAAGCCAGACAGAACCTGTAATTAAGTTTTGTTCTTAGTTCTTCACTTAACTTAATACTTGATTTTTTTTTTTTTTTAATATTGACTTTATAATTACTGTCTCCCAGTTTTCCTATGGGAGAAAACCAATGGTGTGCAAGATGAAGGAAAAACAGCTACTTCCTAGGGCTCGGTTTGCTACCTTTTAATCTGATCTCCATCTCAAGTCTGAAGAGCAGAAGTAGGTCTTGAAATTTAGCTAAATAGAACTCAAAAAATGTAATGGGTAGGAAGAAAAATAAGTCTTGTGACAAATGGCTTATATCTCATTTTGTCTGTTTGGAATTGCTTAAATTTATGCAGACAGGCTCTGATCACAATCTCACCCTGGGAGAAAGGATGATGAACAGAGTTGTAGTGATTTTTTTTTTTTTTTTTTTTTTAATAATTAATGTGAGAGAGAGACTTAGGGAGGTAATTGGTGCATAGAATAAAAATGTCATTAAGCAAATCATTGGCAGTGTTGGTTTATTTACATTCCTGTTCTTACAAATGATTAATAGTGGAAAGGTGAGGATGCTCTTGGATATGCAGATTACTCTGAGTTTCCTTCCATATTGTGATCCTTTGCCAGTTTTTTCATGCAAATGTGTTATGCAACATGGACATCCACTTTCTACTGAGAAAAGGAGGTAGCACTACAGGCTTAAAATAACAAAGGATGGACCCTCTGACAGTGAGCTGCTGACCACTGAGAAGGAGGTCCTGCGGAGGAGAGAAGCTGAGGCCTGCAGTAGTGCACAAGGTAGGGCAGTCGAGGGCTCACTGTCCCCTCTGAATTTCAAATTAATGCAGCTGATACTGAATCAATTAAATGGGATCTGATGGGCTCGAGCAGAAACGGGTCGGTACTGTTCCCCTGCTCGTTCTGTTGATTGCCAGCAGGTGGCTGTCAGGTTCAGGGATTGGTTTCAGCTGGGAGCCCCATACTGCTGCCAGCAGTGGCCTGTTACTGCTGGTGCAAAGTGTGGTACTGGCACAGCTGTAACTCAGAATTCCTGTAAGGAGACAAACTGGTGACCCACAATGGTGATAATGATCAAATCTTATGACAGCTTTTGCACAACTGTAAATACATTTTTCTGAACATAAGTTCAGTCAGATAATAGTTAAATTTTGTTTTAACAAGACTAAAAATATGTGGTGCTATCTGTAGCTGCTCGTTCCTCCACTACTCGTATTTCTGCGGTTCTGATTAATACCATGACACACTCTTCATGTTTCTGTATTGATAATCCATTATGCTCTGGTTGAAAACAGCTGGCTGATCAATGCATGTGGAAGATGCTATGCATGCCTTGGCTCATTATCTTGGCACTAATAATCTTTATGCCTGCAGATAATGCAGTAGTGAAATAGCTTGTCTATCAGAATTGACCGTTCCTATTCACCTGACTCCTCCTATTCGATACAGCTTAATATTCTTTTAATGTAGGAAAATGTGCATAGAGTTGGTGGGAGAATGGAGAAGACTTGTGTTGGGTGGAGATCTTGAGGCAGCAAAGCCGTGGTGGCTGTGGTTGGTAGAGAGACAGTATTCAGGGAGATGATTCAAGCGCTAAAAAGTTCAGAATAATATTTGAAGATTATGACTTACAGACATTCCCTGATATTTCTATAATGGTTGTCCATCCTTCAGCTTGGGCTGCAATTGTATGTTATCAAAAGCAACTGCCAAATTACCACGAGTCTCTCTTCACTGAAAAAATCAGGATGTCTGCGGTTAGAGCATTGCCAGTTTATGCTGATTGACCCCGCTTTCCCTTTGCCACATATGGCATGGAAAGATGTGCTCTTAGCTTAGGTCAGGCAAGAAGAACAAACACAGGATTTCATAAAATAAAAGCAGGTGGAAGTTACTATTTTTCTCCTGCTTACAGCTGGTGTAAGTTGTATTCTTTTAGTTCTGTTATCACTGGTGGTGCCTTTGGTTTGCTAGCTGGGGAGAAAAAATACACTTCTGCTATTAAAAAGCAAAAGAGCATTTCAGTATGGACTGGAAATGATGTAGGAGGGGGGATACAGTTCTTCCCACAAAAATTCAGATGTAGGGAAGTATTTAAAGTACGATCACTAAGCAGTGGCTGAGGCTGTGCTACTAAGTGCAGTTGTACTTCTGCCTTGGAGCAAAGGTGGTGTGGTCTACTTCAGTTGGTTTTCTGCTTCAAAATTCTTAAAAAAAAGGTGAGCCTGGTAAGTTTAAATATTTTTGCCTAAAGGTGGAAATAGGAACCCAGTGGCAGTAAGCCCTAGCCAGATACATAGCTATGGCTGCGTTGGAAGCTGCTGGCTGCTGTTGACCATGTGGAGACAGCAATGCAAGGTGAGGTGTCAGGGCTCCCTTGTCTCAGATACTTCCCTAGCTGTGGAATAATAGTCAGTTGCTCACCACACAGAGGTGTAAGTAATGGTAATATTTTTAGAAACTTAGAGTGCTGATGATGGAGGAAATGCATCTATAAATAAAGGGATGAAGCTAAATTCTTCTGTTTTCAGAGCAAAAAGAGATAATGAGCTTTTGCAACATTTCTTTGTGGAGTAAAAATCCAGTTTTGGTATGACAGAGATTGCTGGCTGGCAGAGAAAAGGATTAGTGGCACCTCACACTGAGGAGGAGGCATTTGGAAGTAATCTGTTGGCCATGCTGCTTTCTGTGACCATGGGAAGTTGAACTGCTGCTCTGTTAGGGCTCGTGCCTGTGGGGAGTGCCAGACAGAGCTTTGCCACTCGTGCCAGTTTTGGCTCTGCCAAGATAACATCCTGTGGTAACTTGTAAACCCAACTAGCTTCTGCTGAGAGGTGAACAGAGTTAATGAAATATGTACCAGTTGTAATAAATACAGTGACGTAGGTTTGGCGTAGACAAAAATTGGTCATTTTTCTGTTAAAGCTTATGTAATTACTCAGTGATGGGGAAAACTAGCTAAATGCAGCAGGGTGAGCATTTCTCTGGGCTGGGCTGCACCTTGGAGGGAGGGGGCTGGCTCCTAGCTGAAGTGAAGGTGAATGCACACCTGTGTGTGTGTGTGCCTCAGTGCACACATGTAGCTCTTGATCTGGAGGAACTGCAGCTTGAAAGCAAGCAAAAAATCATGGACCAACTGTGAAGCGTTTTTCAGTGCAAATATACAGCCTCTGAAATATGTTTTTAACAAACAGGCTTTGCATTTGAATTTCTGGGACCTTGTAAGAGAAAAAAAAAAAAAAAAAGAACCCTGCATGAGGCCATTATGAAGGTCTTTATCCTGTGCAGCACAGGGCTGACGCTGATTTTTATTACTTTATTTTTAACGTACTAAAACAGGGTCCCAATGAGATGGAGAAATGTGTTGCCTCTCCAGGAGTGATGGAGGCACCACTGGCTCTCTGTTTCCCTGCGGTGTGCCCAGCTCTCCCCATTCTGTGTCCCTACAGCTCTGCGCGGCCTGTTGTGGTAATGCCTGTCCCGTTTTCTTTCACGCTCCCATCCAGGTGTGAGCTGGGAGCAGAGCACAGCACTGGCCTACGTGTGCGGTGTTTGAAAGTGATTTGTTCTTCCTGAGTGCTGTGCAGCAGCGTTAGGCGCATTGATCACTGGTGTGCTGCGCGCAGCAGTGCTGCTTGCCCGAGCACTCAGCGTGCTGCGCTCAGACGGACACAACTCGCAAGCGGATTGGGTTCACTGCTGCGTGTGGCTGCGGTGTGCCCAGGTGTGGCGTGACATGGGCACCGCCTCAGAACACCTTGGAGGAGGAGAAACCGATGCCTTGCGAGAGCAGCTGTGGTGGCTCTCAGTCTTCGCCTTCTACTGACGGCCTTCCAACAGCCATCTTGGTGGGAAGAAATTATTGGAGGAGGATTCATCGCCCCCTCCTTTCCAGGTGCAACCACGTGAATCACCGACGTGCTCGGTGGAGCACGGGAAACGCGGGGCTGACCTCGGCTTCACCGCCCGCCGCTTTCGCGGCGGCCACGACGGGCGCAGGTGTGCGGCGCCGCCCCGCGCCGTGACTCAGCGCCGCGCGCACAAAGCCCGGGGCTCGCGCCGCCCGCGAGGCGCCCCCCGCTCGCGCCGCTCTCCTCGCGCTGCCGGGCGGCCTCTTCCTCCCTGAGGCGCCTCGGGCCCCGACCCCCGCCCCGCCGCCGAGAGGCGCTCCGGGAGCCGCGGGGCGCCGCGGCCGAGCGGGGGCCCGGAGGAGCCGGGCCGCCCCGGGGAGCGGCGCCTCGCCCCGTCCCGCGCCGTCCCCCGCCGCCTCGGCCGGGCCCGCCCCTCTCCCAGTCTCCTCCGCGGCTCTCCTCCCTGAGCCGGGCGGGGCCGCAGCTCGCCGCGACGCCGTCCGCGCTCCGCCGGTTCTCGCCTCTCCCCGCTGACCCGGGGCGCCGCCGCCGCCGCCCGGCGGGACTCTCTTCGCCAGCCGCCGCCCGATCCCGATCGCGGCCGTCGCCCGCGGAGCCGCCATGAGCTGGGGCACGGAGCTGTGGGTGAGTCCCGGCTCGCCTCATTGTGTCTGGGATCCGCGCCTCCCCTTGTCTGCCGCGGCGGCTTCCCCGGGGGCACGGAGCGGCCGCGAGGCGCTTTGTTCGGCGCCGGGAGCGGGCGGGGCGGGGCCGCGGCGGGCAGGGCGGCCGGGGTCGCTGGGGGAGGAGGAGGGGGGGGGAGAGGCACCGGGAGGGGGTAGCGAAGACCTTTGTGGGGAGGGGGGGCGGCGGGGATGGGGGCGCGGGGCAGCGCCTCGCCCCGCTCTGCTGCGCGCGCCGCCCGCGCGGCCATGGCGCTCGGCTTGGGGCCGGGGGCACGCGCCGCTTGGCGCTCCGGCGCCCGCATCAGGTGGGGCCGCGCCCCCCCCCCCCCTTTCCCCGCGCTGGGGGGGCGGCAGCGTCGTGCCCGGAAAGCGCCGAGCGGCTCCGGCGAGGAAATCGCTGCGGGCAGCCCCCTTTAATTGGAAGCAGCTCGTGCGGAGCTTTGTCTCCGAGCGTGGCCCGGAACGTCGGTTAACGCCGTATTGTGTGCGCTTTTATTTCTTTCTTTATTTTTCTCTTCTTTTCTCCCTTGAATCACGGTTTGCTCTCGGTACGGGCACGCTGTGCCGGCGCTGCGTTGGCTCCCGGCTCCGCGGCGGGCAGCCGGGCCGGGCAGCCGCGGGGAGAGCCGGCCGGGAAAGAAGGGTGCCGGCGGTGTGGGTGTGGACGGGGCTTTAAGGGCTGTCCGCTCCCCGTGGCTTTGCTCTCGAAGACCGCGAAGCACATACGCACGCACCCCGGGTGGTTTTTCGGTACCCGAACTGTTGCGGCTTGAGCTCCGTTCTCGATCTCGCACGCAGCGTCGATCGCTGTGCCCGGCTGCTGTGGCACGGGGCAGCAGAGCTGTGCGCGCTGCTGTGCGCTTTGCGCTCAGCTTGGGCTCGTGGGAGCGCGGGTAAAACGCTGCTGGAATGTGGCCGGCTGTGCTGTAACAAAACTGAAATGTAAAGCTCGTGTCGTTAACTCTAGGAGAGTGAAAAGGTTTCTCATGGGCGGCACAGGTGTGTCCGTTGGTGCCTGTGCGCGCCTCGGGCGAGGGGTCACAGGTTGGTGCTGGGGAGGACAATGTGGAACTTGCCCATGTGTTGCTGGTCCGCTCCTTCTGGCAGCCTCTCGAATCTCTTTGTTCAGCTGTGAGTGGCAGAATACAAAACATTAGCAATCTTGTATCTAGTTTTGCAAGAAAACGTCTAAGAAACGCCTGCAAAAAGGTGTGCTTTGACTCTGTTTTAATAGCAGGCACTTATATGTATATATACTACAATTTCATCCAGGTTATTTATTTATTTATTTTCCCAGAGTCACTAATTTGAATGCGTTGGTTTGAAGAAATACTGCCAGCTTTTAACTAACAGCATTATGCTATCGCTTTTATTTCAGTCAAATTTAATACACGTTTTTCTTGCTATTAGGAGGTACCTGCTTCTCTACCTTCAAGAGCTAGCTATATTCCAAGTGGCCTGTTTATAGCTATGTAACTGGCTGCTGACAGCACAGGTTTTTACATTTAACTGCATTTTTTAAAAGGGTTCCTTTTTTTTGAACTTGATGGTGCTGTTTGAAAAATTGTATCTTCGATCTACAAAGCAAGTTATTTTCTTAGATATAAAAAGATCACTGTTTCTTGTACCAATTGGAAATGGTATCAGAGATTCTTCTGTCAATTAAGCAAATACTTTTTATTTTTAATCTGTCGAAAAAAAAACAAAACTATTTATTGAAAATTAGCTTCTGTTTAGTCTAAAAACACAAGGAAAACCAGTGTTTTTGAGCTTTGAAGATAGTGGGGGGTAGTCCAGTGCTAGATGTGCTTGCTGCAGCCTTCCCTTTCCCTGTCACTGCTGCTGCCCCCAGCTCAGGCTGCTGGCAGTGGGGTGCTCTCCCCTCTGGGCTCTGTGGGTCCTGCTGCTGAGTCCCCTTGTGCACAGGGTCACTGTGGAGCCTGGGGCTCCCCTCTGTAGTGCTCACACCTGTGCTTACGCAGTGGAGTTCTTCAGGTTAGTGCTGGCATCTGCATGGCAGTTTGCAAACAGGTAGATAGGCAAAAAGCGTGTGGGCTTCATTTATACACTGGTGATTTTGCATCAGGCTCTTCAGTGTCTCTTCATGCAGGTTGTTAGTACTTGATGCGGATTTGCTGTTCTGATTTGTTTTTGATGTCTTTTCTGGTGGAGTCTCTGTGCTACTGAGTAAAAAGCGTGCATGGAAGTTCAGGGAGAAATTAGAATCCAGGAGATTATTTAGGGGATTAGGAAAAGCAACTCATGTCCAGTACTTATGTGGTACTCGTTTAATTTGGATCTTTGGTGTTACAATGCTGCATGTGCTTCTTATATTTGAACTGTTTTCAGTGGTTATGTCAGGGACATAGCGATGAAAAGGTGTTCTTTGGTTTGCCAGTATTTCCTAGTTCTTAAATCGTATAGCTGCTATTTCATTCAATAGATTATTGGACTTTTTGCCTTCAAACCAGCTGGTTTTGTAAGTACACCGCCTCACTGACACAGGTGTGCAGTGGCCAACACTATTGCCTCTCATGTAGGCTGAAGCACTGGGGATGTGTTGTGTTTTCAGCATGTCTTGGCTAAACAGTGTCTTCTGTTTTGCGTTCCCGCTTCCAGATGTGAATGCATTCCATTTGTAATGCCAGGTAAAGTCATGTGAACCAATAATAATGAAATGAATGACAATTTGCTTAAACCATTAAACAATTTGTTTAAACCATTCTGTTGTTTTACGTTTTTTTTTCTGTGCTGTGTGGAATATGTTCCCCCTTTACACCTTTTTTGCCACAGCAAATTTCGATGAGTTTTGAAAGTATTATTTCATGAAGAGTTTTATTCTTTTTCGTTCGTTTGTCTTTGTGGTCACTCTGCATTGTGTGTTTTATGATATGTTCACGCTAAATCCAAGACACTTCAGTGAGCTGTGTGGTGTGACAGTGTCCTGTTAGCGGTAGGAGGCAGTATTGAGAACGAGAAGGTCTTGGCTCTTGGTGTCTGTGATCCAGTTGAAATTGTATTTTCCAAGGCTGTGCTCTTAGGGTTTCCTGTGAGTACTATGCAATTTTTTCATAGGTGATAATTGTAAAGCAATAATCATCTGGTGGAAGTGAGTTCATAATAGCAAAGTATCACTCCTGTACTTTGCTCATTTTGATACACTTCTCTGTGTTTTTGCTTTTTAAATAAGCTTTTTTCTTTCCTCCCCTCAATGTTATATGATTGTGAGCCCCCCGTGGACACACATAGGGTGCAGATGTTGAAGTCCTGGACAGACTGGTGTGGTGCCCCAGACTGATTTCTGTCAAAGAACTCTGCATATCAGATGCAGGAATAGATAAATGGAATTAAAATTGCTTTTAGTGGCTTGAAGCCTTTCAAAATACAAATGTTGTGTTCTTAGTCCTTAAAGAATCTCTGCAGCACAAGCCTCTGCTGTGTATATGTTTCTGTACATCTGGAGTTGTTCTTGTGATGGGCATGAAGTGTACAAATAGTGTTATCACAGACAAAACCTCTGTGGTTATTGTCATCGTGGGTTTTGGTTCAGTTCAGTTGAATGTCCAGTGCATTTGTTTTGGCACTGAAGGCTCAGTGTGCTCTGAGGCTGGAGGGTGGTTGGTAATGAAATTCTTGGCTTAATGAGTGGAAGTGAGCGAAACTCAGTGTGTGATTGGCACGTTTGTTCTTGAAGTAACTTCCCTGGAAATTAATTACAGAGGTTAGTGCTGCCTCTTTAAAAAAATTAAAATCAGAAGGGATGTTTTTCAACTTTTGATACACATTCTGTGTTTGAAACCTCTGTGAACCTTTTAATAGCAGTTGGCAGGAAAAGAGGTTGAATACTATGTCAGAGCATTTCTAGTCTGTAAAACCAGTCTAGCCATCTGTTTCTCACCTCCTGATAAATATTTAAAGCAGACGTTTTGCTGAAGGCTTTTGTGCCCTTAAATTTTATAAATTAAGAAAATACTGAAGATGTAATGATGCTTCTTGTTGTGAGCTCCTTGGGGCCAGAAGCACATCATCTTTTATAATTAAGAAACGACTGGCATTGTTGAATACTGTTTCAGAAATGTGACCAGGGGAAGATCCAAGTAAGTTTGATGATGTGCTCTTTCTAATCATCCCTTAAACATTATCCTTTCCATGCATACAACAAAGTTCTATTTACTAAATGATGTCTGTTGAAAGAGTGGATTTTTTAAATTTTTTTCTTATGCTTTATTGCCCATTTCAGACATTGTTTGCCTCTTGTTTTTCAATCATCTGTTTGCATAGAAGAGGTTTCGTTGTATGGTTATGTTGGATGTTGCCTTATCTTAGATGTCGCCTAGTTAATTTATTAATTAAATGGAAAGCATCAACATAATGTAAGAAAGAACTTATGGCAAAAAATAACTATTATGTAGCATATTACTGTTCTGATAGTTTCTTCAGGAAAAATGTTTTTTAATCTAATTAAAGTGGTTTTTGTTTTGTTTTGTTTAGGAGGAATTTGATGCTGAGAAACCTTTCTGTGTGCTTATGTAGTTACTGAATTGTTAGTACTGCTTATTTGTTTTAACAGCTAAAAAGAAAAGCCCTTGAGAATACTACATAGCAGGCCGTATCCTATGAGGAAATTATTTTGTGGTGGTTTTGAATCTCAGTGTCTCACAAACTGTTTTTCCAATATGGTAATGTGGTCTTGTGTTTTAGATGATACTCTGTTTAATATGTAGATGTTTATGAGACGAAACTTGTTGTTTTTCTCAGAGTTGTTCTTTAATCCCAAGAGTGCATGCAGTTCTCCTGCTGAATGCGGTGTTCTTGCTCATGTGGTCTGTAACTGTGTGCAAGCATAGTGTGTCCTGTGGCTGAAGTACCAAATGGTACAGTTCTCCAGGTGCGTTTCCTGTGTCAGCAGTGCCGTACTGCGTAACCCCTGTGAGGTGTCAGTGTGTTTCACAAGGAGGTTGTGCTGCATATCTCGTTCTTGTGAAGACCTCTGTGATTTCGAAGTGGAAAGTTATGTAAGGATTGAGAGACCGGTTATTGAATGTGTAGTTACCTCAGGCTCTGCAATGAAAACAATTGTATCGAGTTTTAGTTAGAAATAATATTTGTCTTTATTTTTCCAGCAATTGTCTGGTTCCTAAACATTTGACCTTTTTACTGGTTTTTCCAGGAAGGGGTGAGTCACTGTCTTGAGACTTTATCAGTTTGGCTTTCATGTTGAACATGATTTAATTTAAGGAAGCATACGTGTTTGCACCCTTGAGTATCTGTTCAGATAGTATTTTTTTCAGTTTTGAAAACTGTTTATCATCTGATACCTATTAAAGTGGCACACAGTTTTTATTTATGGCCTCATTTCTACATGCACTGGGAAATACAAATGCTCTTCAAGGAAGTTTTACTTGGGGCTTCTTTTTTAAAAACCGATGTAGTATCCTAATCCATAGCATGAATTATGAAAGTTGCCTGTATCATAAATCTGAATGCTGACGGTTTGATTTCCTCAGCAAGAATGGCAGGAGGTTATTTGAGATTACAAGATTATTTTTATCTCAGCCAAGCAGAAGATTTCTTTGAAGACTGTACCTGGCAAAACAGTGCCTGCAACAAGATTGCTTGCAACTGTAAACCCATCAGAACTTGAGGTGGGGAAAAAGCATGAATAGAGACAAGTCTGTTTTCAGCGTGTTCAGGTTTTTCCCTTCTTGATAAGGAGTGACCAAGTAGGTGTGAGTTGGGCTGTGAACAGTTTGCAAATAGATACTCAGAAGCAGAAGGTTTATATCAGTGTTTCTGTACAGTTGTCACTGGTGCTATAGACATACTAAAATAAAATGTACACTATGGGAAAATGTGTACAAGTTTGTGTATTTAAACTAGTTCATATACTGCATCCATGGAGGTGAGACTGTTATTAATACTGTGGTTAAGTACTTCAGTCCTTAAACTTGCTGAGCGCTTTTTTAGCATGCTTGATGAAGCCAGTAATTGAGTAATGCAGTAATTTTTTTATGGAGGGGGAGTTCTTCAGAACGTTCAGATTAAATGTTCATTGTTCGTAGTGCACATGCATACTTTTCCATCAGCTTGATTTCCATTTGGTAGAAAAAGTATCTCCGAAGTCCAAATGTGATCAGCTTTTTCCTTGTGTTGGTGAACAAATTGTTCAGTGAAAGCTGAAATTCCAATCAGCTTGTTTCATTTTGCCTCTAGTGACTTTACGTACCCCAGTCTCAGAGCTGTCTTGGCAGGATGCTTTATAGGTTCGTCCTCGGAAGCGTTTCAGTGTTTCAGCTGGATGGAAGGAGAAGGAAAAAAAAAAGCTTAATAAACCAGAAGGTTTTCATTAAAATGCTGACCCTTTACACGGTCTTTGTTCATAGAATTATCTGCAATAAAATCGTTAGTCTGGGTTGCTTTTTCTTTTCCCTCTGCAGGCTGTGTTGTAAGAAGAGAGTGGTAGCAGTATAGTATTTCTTGCTGGGTGATGAGAACAGGCTTAATTTCCTGTGTAGTTATTTTTCTGCTTTTTGTTATTAATATTCACTGAAATTTGAAATACTTGCCTTGATATATTCTTTGGTCAGAACTCATCTTCTGCTCTGTAACTAAAAAGGGTATTAAACTGCTTTGACTGCTTGCTGGAATTGTGCTTTGCATGTTTATACAGTGTTGTGTTTCCTCTTTCAGAGGAGAAATGTCATCTTACAGGCTTGAAAAACCTTTGAAAGGCCTTTGAAACTTGAATTTTTCTTGGGCTTTAATGTGGACCTCTTGTGGTTGTTTCAGGCAGGTAAACTTATTTTGTATCTGTTAATTAGGTTGTAAAATTAGAATACAGTTTGTTTGCATTGAATAACTATTGCAACAATATCTTTGTTTGTGTAATACTTCAAGGTTATTTAACGTGTAAGTGCAAAATAATGCAGTGCTTTTAAATGTCCTAAGCAAAACTGAAAAAAGCAGCAAATTCTAGTAACTTCCTCCTGGCTCTCATTTGCCAGACTGCCTACGTGAAGTAACCATTTAAAACTCTTCATTGTAAAGCAGAATTCCCTATTAGCTACCTGGCTAGCTTTTGTCCAAAAAAGGCAGTGTTTTATTTGAAAGAAATGTATTTACAATGTTTGATCAGACGTCACTGGAATGCCTGCTGTACACTGACATGAAGGTTCCCCATTTAATCATGGTACTTATTCACGTAATGCTTGCTCTTACGAAGTATTTGTTTAGGAGGCAGGTGCTGTGCCTTGACATTGGCTGGTACACAAGACATAGTGCAACATGGTTATTTTTATAGTTCCATTCTTCCAGCATTGTGCAATGAAATGGCATCCTCTTGATTGCAGTTTGGAGCGTTAACTATGTACTGAAGAGCTTCTGAAATACGACAGCAGTAGCACTGGATGGTCAAGAGGCAGTCTTCATTTTTGCAATATTTGGGGGAACCAGATGCATGTGAAGGTGACAGGGGAGAGTGTGTCTCTCGGGTGTTTAGCCCAGCATTTGATTTTTTGTGTCTTTCTCATATAGTGTGTGCCTGACACAGGTGGATGTGAAAACCTTTCTCTGCAAACTGTGGCTTTACAAAGTAACCAGAGGAGTTTAAATGTGGGCATTATTCTTGCTCATTTATTTTCCCCAGGTGCTTGATCTTTTGTTGTTGCTAAAAAAATAAAAATAAAAAAACCAACCACCTGTTACTATTCTAATAATGTTTTCAAGTAGTTATTTGATGTAGGTGGCATAGGGTTTTTTGTTTGTTTGCTTGTAGCTATGAGTAGGAAAATAATTGATATGTGTCAACCAAAGACACTATCTTTGCTGTGCTACAGATTGATTTCTCTGCGGTAGAGGAATACTCAGGTACAGGAAATCTTAACATCTAATATCCAAGATTTTTTTTCCTATTATAAATGTATAATTTGTTCCTGTTTTAGCTACCTGTTATGACATTTAACTGTTTTGAATTTTTTTTGCTATTTATGTGAAGTCATTTGTCGTTAGAGAAATATTTAGCGTGTTTGGTGTTTGTAATCAGTACTTGAAGTGTGTTTAATCTCATTTGTATTTACGTGATGCCTAGAGCCATCAGTGACACTGTGGGTTTGAACTGTGCTGTGCTCCACAAAAGCGCAAAGCTTCCCCATTTCCAGTGTGGTTAATGCTGAGTTTCAGCACAAGGTGGTTCAGTTACTGGTCATGCCAAGTGGCAGGGCAGGACTGGATGCTGTGCAGCACAGACACTGATCTCAGGATAGAAGGCAGGTGCCCAAGTGAAAGAAGAGTTAAAGGTTAAGCTCCTACTTTATAGAAGGTACAATGCAATAGAATGTAATGACTGTTAGGAGATTATATGTGTTATCTGGGTATTAATGAAACGTGTTTTATCTTAGTTTTTCCCTGAAAATGAATTCAAATCCATGATTGGTAAATGGAACACTCAATAAAGGCTTGTTTATGAGGACTAATAAAAAAAAAAAAAGTACTTCTAAAGAATCAGGAGTTCCCCCCCTCCCTTGGATCTGCTTTTATCTAGGTCTTAATAGTGCAGATACTTGCCTGTATACTTAATTGCACCATTGTTTGTTCTTTTTATAAACAAAAGTCTTGCAGGATCCCTGGAACACCTGGGTGTTCTTGAAAGCAAGTACTGTCTATAAGGAACTGCTCAGAGCAGATATTTTTTAAGGGAGGGGATGACTGGAGAGCTGATGAAACCTGAATAGATACTGTAGTGATATTGCAGTAATAATGGATTCTTCCAAGTGGTTTTACAGAAGAGTCCCTTATTTTCCCTTTGCCCAGCCCCCAAAATGTGCTTCTGTGGTGAAGTACATGACACGTTCTGAGCTACCACTTTGCACGTGGCTCAGTTGTGGTTGTTGCACTGCATTATTTAAATTGGCAAAAATTGTTATTATTTTTTGTTAATTATGGGTTCTCATTTCAGGCTTTTGAGTTTTGATTACTGGAAACTGATTTAGTAGAACATGGATATAAGTACTTTGAGTTTCTATGTGATGAAAATTGTGCTTTCTGAGTATTCAGATTTAAAAATTAAAAGTTTATCTCAGTAGCCATATTTTTTTTACTGTCAGGGGAAGTCATTAAACAGTAGACAGTGACATTTGAGACCCATGCAGTATGATCAAGAAGGTGTTTGTTTATTTGGAGGAGAGGAAAAAAAAAAGGGTGAACTTCCTGTTGAAAGGGAAAAGAGAAAAAATGGTTTATTGAAGATAAATAGTAACTTAGTCAGGAAAATCCAATTGCTTTGGATTTTTCTGCTTCATAAATGATGTGAGAGAGCTGTGTACTATTTAATTCCATTAAACTTCAAATAGAAGTGTCACCACGTGAGTCTAGCCAAGGAATTTATCAAGTGTCCTCAGTCTTTGGCATGATACTCAAGTATTTATTCCTGTAGCCAGAGGTGTGATGGTCTGATCTAGTCTTTAGGTTGAGACTGAGTAAATAAGTTGGGTGTTTTTTGTTTTGTTTTGTTTGATTACTGCTTTGTTTTGTAAAGGTGGTGAGGCTTCTCCTCCTGCTGAAGTACTGCATTAATAGAACCTGAATTACTTCATCTCTCTGGGTTTGAGACACTATTAAGTAGTTTATTCCTGACTGTGATATCTAATAACAAAATCAACTTCTTTCTAAAATGTCTTTATAAAAACAAATTTCCTTTGCTACTGGTACTGCAGAATTTGATTATCTGTTTTTCAGGGCAGTACTGTAGTTCTTCCGGGCACCAGCCTAGCACTTGAGAGATACAGGTTTAATTCCCCGAGTTTCAGTTGTATCTTTTGCATTCCTGAATTGGAAATGTGAGACCTGAGTAGCTGTGCATTACAAAAGGCTTTAGCGAGAGGATGTGTCCTATTGGTGGGTTGTGGTTGGAGTCCAGTAAGTCAGCAGCTTGGCTCTGTGTGGTAAAACGTCAGTAGGTACAACCAAAAGCAGTGACATGCCATTGGTGCTATCTGCTCTTTGTGTTTTTGTGGCTTGTATCACTTTCTGTTACTTTGACTCTCGGGAGTTATCACTGAATTTCACTAAAGTTGCAGTAATTGAAGTTAATTTCTTAAAGGTTTTAAATTAATTATTGGCAATCAGATGCTGGTGGTACTTAGTGATTCGTAGATAAAATATTTTTCTGTATTCTGTCTGGTTTATACTGCAAGGCTGTAATTGTGGACTGCATGAGGAATGCATCCTGGCTTTTAATGAAATGCTTTACCATTTTTGAGAAATAGTGTAATCAATAAAAGGTTATAATACTGAACGGGCAATATTCATGCTTTTTTCAGTAATGAGATATAATGGATTACCAATGCTTCCAACACAAGTTTAATTCTTCATTTTTAATTCTGAAAGAAAAATAGTTGCTTACTCTCTGAACAGACCTAAGGTGGGGGTACTGCTTTTACTTTTATCTACGCTGGATGCTGGGAAACTGAAAACAATCAATTCCTAACAGAGACTCTGTATGTAATTATTTCTTACTATCTTGGTAAACTCTTCCTAGTACTTCGTACTTAGCATTCTAGACTTCTGTCGTGCAGACATTCAGACTAAAGTCAAACCTGAAGCCTGTGGCTTTCTTGAATAGGCTTCATTTTTTTTACTGACTTCTGTTCATCTGACAGAGGTGGATCATGTTCTTGTATCTCCAGGTTAATCTAACAGCTGTTTAGATGCCATGTGTAGTACGTTCAGAACTAGGAGTAGTCATTCTGATAAGAAAACAGTGTAGCTTTTCATTATGCCACTTCTTCCCTCTCTTGCACAATGCAGTGCATTCTCAAGCTTGGTAGTAATGTCAGTAGATACAGGGGCGCCTTTTCAGAAATTAATTTTGTTTTATGTCTATTGTGGAATGCTTCCTTTTCAGTTTTAAACATGAAGCAGTGAATCATGCATATTTTTAAACCTTCTGTAAAGTTTTGGCTCGATGCCGGTTGTGATGATGAAATACAGAGGAAAGATGGAGCACTTGGGGCTTTGTTTGTCCTAAAGCAATTGATGCTTTCATATGGTGTCAGCTTTTCTTCTTTAAATAGACAAGTTGCCCAGCCACATACATGCTCTAAAAATACATAGCAGAAATGGCTTCTTGCTCTCCAAATCTGTAATTTTGGGCAGTATGCATTTTTTAATGTACTATACAAATGTATTTCACTTAGTTACAATTGATTTCAATTATCTCAAATTAGAAGAGCATGCAGTTAAATATGTATTTTCTTGTGCAGTTGTTTTTGAGCTGTATTTTTATAGAGACCTGATGAGAGCACGTGAAAAATAGAAGTTTATGTACTTGCAACATGCAATAAAGAGTTTCAGGATTTTCTTGAGGTTGCATCCTTGGTATATCAGTATTCTCTGCCATGGAATATGTTCGTGCTATAGATTTATACAAAGAAATGGCATCTAATGTATTCAGCATTTTTTTACAGTAAAATTCTGTTTTCCTTTTTCCTGAAAACAATTTATTTTTGTCTTCATTTGTTGAAAGTACTTAACACTTCAGTTGCCTTTTCCCTTTGTCCAGGCTATCTTCTTATGATATTTTCACGTATAATCTTTTTTCTCTCTAAATTACCAATTTTATCTCCTCATTAGCTTTAACTTTTGCTTTAGAAGGAAAGTTGTCATGCTAAATCTAAGTTGTTTTCAAGTTGACATTGAAGAAGTAACAGTTCTGTGAAGTTACATGCAGCAAGGTCTTATTTTGGGGTACAGCATGCTCCCTAATGTGTACAGTTTTCTTAAGGTGTTTGTGAGCTGTGGGGTATATTCCATATTCTGTAGTATAAATCACCTGTTGCATCTTCAAGAATATTATCAGAGGCTTTCAGTGTTACTGTTTCAAAGACTTTCAGATCAGCAGTTCCAGATGAGGAACATTTGAGTATCTATTGCTATTTTCTTGTTTTTTAAGTGGAATGGTAGATAGAATTAAGAATGGTAGATACATTCATAAGGTGCTTAGTAATTGTGCAGTTTGAGTTTACTTTTTTTGACTTTAAATCTGGAGTATGTTGTATGAAAGGATGTTTCCAGTAGTGCCTTAATTAATACTGGCACAGAAGGTAGTAGGTCTCATTGGGTTACGTTCATGTGGCTGGAAAGGGTTTACTGTTTCAGCTGCAGGTGGTTTATTTGAGTTGTATTTGGTATGCTGTTACCCTGCAGTAATATTTGGAACCCCTTGTTATATTCTGAGAAAAGTTAACAGTTCAGTTTATCATTAAGTTTGGAAACTTTGACTTGAGGTGTTTGCAGTCATTGTGAGTAACAAACTTTGAATCTAAATGCTTCATAAAGGCTTAGTTAAAAGTAGGATTAAGGTACTCAAATTTTGTATCTCAGCGTACTGTTAAAAGATTGAATGAAGCTAGCCATGTGGACAGCTGAGAATCACAGCAGTTTAGCTTGTGTTAAATTATTTTAAAATTATTTTAAACCTTTTGGAGTGCATTTTGAAAAATAATGTTCCAAATATTTTAAATATTTAGTATTTTGATGAGACTCACCGGGATGATAGTTACAAATAAAAAATATTGAACTGTTGTGCACCCTTGCCAGAATGCCATGCATCTGTCTTTGAACTCATTTCTTGGGATTTCCTGACTTCCTTTCCAAGACATTCTCTTTGGAAAAAATGGGTGCCTGGAGACTGTCTATAACTTCTCAGTATATGCTAAAGGTGCCCTGAACCTCAGGTACTGACGCAGACAAGAAAATGTCTAATTCCATTTTATTCTGTTTTTGTTTGTTTCTGAAAAGATAGGAATGGTTTTTATATGTTGGTTTGTAATGAATTACAAAGAAACCACTTATTATGGAAAAATAAATTGAGTTCTTTTTCCACCACAAATCCTGATGTGTTTTTTTAATTACAAACTGTCAGGCTTTAATCAGTGGGTTGAAAATGCTTTTGCTAGGATGTAAAATGTTATGGCTCCCCAGGTAACAAAACATCAATTTTCAGTGTTATTATTGTTTGTTTGAAATCAAGCTCCTGTAGTGAGGAATTGTCATTTTATAGGGGTCTTTGTTGAGGAGTGCTGTAATTCATAGTGATTGTGTTGCTCTGCAATAGAATTATGAGCTATACCTAGAATATATTGTTGAGCACTGTTTTGTTCTATTATTTCTGATTTGGTAATGTTGAGAAGTTATTAGGAGGGAAACTTAACTAATTATTTAATACAGGAGCTTTATTTTATTTTATTTTTGGATGTCAGTAATGGAACTAGCTGCTTTGCATGGAGTATAGAGTTAATTGAAGTGCTTAAAACGTTGCAAGTAGATTGCTTTTTTGACGTGTGCACTTTCAAAACTGTAGTAGATGAGGGATTTAATCATCTTCTCATCTTATTTGTCAAACTTAACTTGAGAAGTGATGAGAAGGGAAAAAAATGATCACAGTGCTTGCGTCAGCCACAGGTACAAGTACCTGGATTGGGTACTCATAACTTTTGGCTATATGCTGTTCTTTCAGTATCAATATCCTTGTATTTCTCTTGGCTTATATAGGAAGGGAATAACAGCAGAAGCCAGGCTTCTGCTGAAATACTCTGTAATTTCTACTTGGGCTGGTTTTTTTCTCTCTCAAAAATAAATTGACTCTTCAAAAAGGAACGAACACCATCTGGTGTCACTATTGCCAGATGTGACTCCATCATTCTGTGTTTACTTCATAGAATCACAGAATGATTTAGTTTGGAAGGGGCACCCACAGCTCCTCTGGGATGTGCTGATGTCTCAACATCCTCTGAGAAAAGGATTTCCTCCTAACATCTCCCCCAGTCTCCCCTGTTTTACTGTGAAATAATTTCTCTGGAAGTCTCACTTCTGTCTTGAAAGCGATTGCTCCAGGAAACATTTGTATCTTCAGCAGTCTTTGCACTGGCCATGCTGTAGACTTGCTTACTTTCAATGCAGAGCTCCCACAGCTTTGTAGAATGTGTTTATGGAAACCATTCTGTTACTCGTGATGCAATTGTTACACTGGGTGACTGAAATAGTATGAAATCATGATGCTTTGAGTGTGAGTTTTGTGTATGTGTTAGAGTGAGAAATGTAATTGTGACAGTTTAAAAACATGGTTTTTTTTCAGTACCCCAAAGTTTGTGCTCAACTTTTGTATACACAACTTCATTTCTAAGTATGCTGTCTTAGAGTTTTTCCCTTTTTCACTAACATGGGTCTTCTAACAGCATGCATATGCTTACAGTTTAATTATGTCACTGATCACATTCCGTGAAATTTAAGGTATTTGACAAGGAAAAATAATAGCTTGTTAACCTGCAAGGGGGATATGTTTGTATTATTTGATCTTGTAGAATACATTTACATGAGAGTTTTCTGTGGATAATCTTAATTATGTATTTTGTATGATACAGTTTGTGATCCTGAAGTCTCTTACAATGAAGTATGAGAGAATGTTGCAATATGTTTTCTGGACTTATGTCTTAAAAACTTGGAGTTGGATTGATATGCGACAGAATCATCTTACGTTGTAATGTTAGTTATCTGGATTGGGAAACTGAAAAATTCCATGGTTCTAAGGATGCCAGACATCTGTTTTTAATTTAAATTCTTTCTCCAGTTATGTTAATGTTATGTGAATTTTGCTTTAAAAGCGATGAGTGCAGTAGATTCTGTTGTAAAATAGCATATATATAGGTGGTGGGTTGTGTTTGTTTTGCAAGGTTACTCTTTATCTGAAATATTATTTAAGAAAAGATAGGAGGGCTCTAATTTGCTGCCCTGTCATTCTCCTGTTAAGTATGTGCATCTGGTTTTGAAGTCAAGTTTGAAAAACACTTCCTTTTGCTTGCAAAGATATTCATGAAGGGAAAAAGGTGTGGCTTCTCTGTTCTTCCTTTTGAAGGCTGGAACATTCACAAATGACACTGAAGGGAAATTCACCTTAGGACAGGGTGTTGAAAATTCCCCTTCTCTATCAAGCTGACAAACAGCACACAGCGAGTTAGCAGGCTGGCCTCCCGGTTCTGCTCGCTGTTTACCTCACCAGTCCTCTGTGATCTCGGATGTTCTGAAGTATTCAACTGTTTCTGCTCCCATGTAATGGGAGGTGGGTCTGCTTGGAGCTGTCTGTAGAGAATAATTCTCCTAATGTTTGCAGCCTTTCATAAACAGCAGAGGGCTAATAACTGTTAAATAAAATTGAAGTAGTTGGGCATCTTAGTCTGAATGATGTAGAAAAGCAAAGATTTATTCACTTACTGATTTATTTCTATTTTAGTACGCTTGTAATTTTTGAATATGAGGAGCAGCAAAGGTAAGGTGTGCGCTTTCCTCTTAAATCTGATGTGTGCTCATGAAAGTGCTTTTGAACAGCTTGTATTCTAGTGGCATTCACTGTGTTACAGTGTACCTATGATGGGAAGGGTGACTTTAGTTGAAACAGTTTACATGGCACTAAGTTAGGAGTTGCTGTCTGGATCTCTTGTGCCTGTGTTTAAAAGATGGAAGTTTGCCTGAAGGTACAATATTCTATATGTTTGCTGTCTGAGGCCAGTTAAAAGGGATATACCTTGCTTTCTGTGTTGCAACTGTCAAGTCGGTTCTGTTGCTCATATCAGCACTTAGGTGGTGCGTAGATATTTTAATGCTACATTCATTCTAATTGTCAGAAAGATAAGCAGTATGATAAAACATATACCAAGCAATTTATTTCTATTTATTCCACTGAGGTAAGACTTAAATGTTCATCTTAAGTGCAAAGTGCATCATGGAATTTGTGCAGCCTACTTGATACACACTATCTGGTTTTTATGACAGTTAAAAATTGTATTTTCAGAGTAGTACTTTTCAGAGTAGTACTTTTCTAAGTAGTTGAACAGCAAGTGAATATAAGGAAGTGATACTTGGATTACAGGGAGCCTGATACTATTTTCCTTCTTTTTTCCCCCTACCCCAGCTGGCAGAAAATACTTCCTTGTTTTAAATTTGTATTACTTGTCACTATATTCTTGGCTTTTAGCAACTTCAGAACTATGAGATGAAGTTATATGCAAGCTAGTAGTTACTCCACCTATGTCAAAATTTTAGTTCAGTCAAACTTTCAGTAAATAGCATAGACTGGAATTCATGGTAGTACAGTGGAACAAACTTAAATACAGCTTATGCAGGGTTTTGTGTGTGCGTGTAAGGGATGGAGTTCACTTGATAAGCAATAAAAATGTGTCCTGCAAAGCTGTGTTAGGCAGGTGGATTGCAACACTGTGAGCAGCAAAGCCAGTGAAACTTTTCTTACGAATTTATGATGTAGGGCACCTGAGTGTTTTGTAATAATAATCTCGTTACAAAACATATAGCTTGACCTTATTGTCTCTTCTGTCCTTCTCCCCTTGCACATCTAATTCCAGGCTAATTACCTCTTCCTCTCAGAAAACCCTTTCTGTTTGTAGCATCTGTGCTACTCCCTTCGTCCTAAATTCACTACTTCCTGTGTAGGGAAAAAAAAAAAAACAGTAGGTCTTCTGCTGTTAGATGTCAGGTCAGACTGGTCAGAGCAGGAACTTAGGTTAACTCTTGAGTGACAGTGCTGACAGCTGGTAAGATCTCTTTGAGGCTTTTACAGGACTTTAGAAAACTGATCCTTTTGATTGCAAGATTAGTCTGTTGGGGGTCACATATACAGGAACTGGAAAGCGTGAGAGCCTACCTGCTATTTGGCCTTCTAGGGATGCATTTTTAATAACATTGTTGAAGTATGCATAACTTTTAGAGGTATTTGTTTTTAATTTTAAGTTTTTGATAGTTTCATCAGTGATGCTTAGGAGTATGCTAAAATACTCATATTGTACATTGAGGTTAGAACCACATAGTAACCTTCTATTACTGGGGAGCAAAGTATTTGAAAAGTCAGAATCTTGTAGCATAGTTTTCTAAGCCAGATAGTTGCATATTTTTTTCAGATTGTCTACTGGATAACATTAGTCATGTGGTAGTACACTGGTTTTGTACAGAGCTGCCTCACCTGAGGCCTTGTGTGGCCACTGCTTTATACTCTGTTTTATTCCAGTCTTGCTATAAAGGTGGGATTTTCTCCAGGTCTTCTATGCAACGAGCAACAGCATCTCTAAGCATTGTATGAACAGTAACGTTTTTGTTGTGACACATCAGACCACATTTAATTAATTTATAGTTGAACTTAGAAGTCTTCCTGGTTCCTGTTACAAGTGATGTAACTAGGACTAAAATCTGCTTCTGCTTCTCTCTACTAGTATCATTCAACCACTCAGAAGGCACCTGCTTTCAGGTGGACCCACTTATAAGCTCAGGAAGAATTAAGTTTTTCTTCTCATATGTTTAGATGCTGATCTAGTAAACGCATCATTCACTCGGTATGAAGACACCTTTGCATTAAATGAAGAACTTGAGGCATCTTTCACAGGCTGGACAAATAGCAGTGTTTATGGAGGAGCCCACTCTGGCAGCTTGTTACTTTGTTTTGTTTTACTAACTTTGCTGTTCAGTGTGCCAGCTGGGGACTGGGACAATCAGTTTGCTGTGGCGGCAGAAAACTAATGCTGTTAACATCATTATTCCAGCAGATGTAGTTGGTGGCATGGGTGATCTGGAGTGCATAGTTATAATCTGTAATACCAAATAGTGTCATCAAGGTGGTGTGCCATAAGGTGGCTGAGCCAATTCAGCAGCTCTTTGGTTCTGAAAGAGGTGGTTTGACTGTTCGCATGCGTAGTTTGGCAATTCCTTGGATCCTAGCTTACTCTACCTTGAAATTGGTGTCAGAATTTGTACTTCCAAATGTAAACAGTCTCTTGTAGTACCATAATACAGTAGACGTGTTACTGTCTGTATTTACCTATTTGTCTTTCAGCGTTCTCCAAGTGCAGAACATTTCTTCCAGCTCTGACTGCTTATTCCAAAAGTAGTCACAGATATGTCTTCTCCCTTGCTGTCTGTGATACATGCCTGTCCCTTCCTAGAAGGTGGTGGACAGGAGTCCATCATGCATGTGAAGTTGCTAGCTGACAAACAAGGCATGCCCTCCTGGCAGATCTGACAGGAGCACATTCCCAATGCAATTGTTTTATTGCTGGTCTAAGGAGATCTTTGCAGAGCGAAGCACGGATTTAGACTGCCTTGTGAGGCTAAATGTGCGCAGGTCTATGGGGCCAGGTGACATGCATCACAGGGTTCTGAAGGAACTGGCTGGTGTGGCTGCCAAGCCGCTCTCCATCATATTTGAAAAGACATGGCTGTCAAGTGAAGTCTCCAGTGACTGGGGAAAAAAACATAACAATGTTTAGTCTTTAAATTTGCTTACAGATGCATTTCTTCCACTCTGTTAACTTCAACGCATAAATATTTCCAGAGAGGACTGAAGTATAATTTGCAGGTTAGTGTGTTTGGAAGCTACTGTACAGAACTTGTAAAGAGCAGAAAAGAAACACGCTTCATATTTTGTTCTTTGTATAGAACAGCTCTTTGTTAGTTTTAAATCTAAAAACAACAGGAAGTTTAAAAAAAAAATAAACTTCTGTTTAGCTGGAAGTAGTTCTAGTCTGCCTGATAAAAGGAAGTTTTTTTTACAGATTGCAGTTGCAAGAAAAAGATGAGAAGACCAAATAGATAATTATAAAAGGGAGCGGGCAGGAAGAGAAGTGGTAATTAGTTCAGCCAGTGAAATAGAGGAGTTGCTATACTGAGAGAAAAGCAAGCAGGAATGCATAAAGATGGAGACAAAAGGAAAAGGGAAAAAAAAGCACAGAAGAGGTTTCAAAGATCAGAGGATCTGAAATGTATTGTCCAAAGTTGATAACTGTAACATTCTCTCTATCTAAAATATAATTTTATAATCTAATGTGTGCTGAAGACAAGCAGGGGAAGGTGCACAAAGCTACACTGGTGACTTCTCATTAATAGGTCATGGTTTCCATACCTTCTAATATAGCAAGTCAGGTAGTTCTTTGCACAAACAGTTCAAGTTAAAAAAAATAATAACTAATAAATTGATGTTGAGTAATCTCAGTGATATAAAATGTTGAGCAGCTTGAACTTAATTCAAGGCCTTCATCTTCATTAAAAGTAAAAATTAATAAAAAGCAAGCTGCAGCGTTTCATGCAAACATCATCTATTTCAAGGGAAGGGTTTGATAATATGTGAAGTAGTTGCTTTGTAATGTAACTTAAAATGTTTAACTACTTGAGTATGTTTGAGGCTTATTGTCTTCTGTGGTACTTTAGATGCAGGAAGGAAGGTTTATTTGAGAAACTCCCATGGGTATAAATTCAGTAAACAATATTAAATTGAGTTATATAATCTGTCCCAGTTTCTCAGTTGGATTACTTTAGACTTGCAGTTTTGTGGATTATTTATTTGTTTCCTTTCCTAAAACTAAAACTGTACTGGATATTTTGATACCTAATGGTTTTTGGGTTGTTTTTTGACTTGGATCCAGTTCCATGCTCTGAAACATTCTTCATGGAGTCTTATTGGCACGTAGCATGTATTTCCTTACAGACTTGTAGAAGCATTAAGAATTGAGGGATCTAAATGCAGAATTGAGCTTATAATCTCCTACTGACTGACTTGGAAGTTTGGACTAGCCAAGCTAGGCAGCCTGGAGAACTAGGAACTGAGGAAAAATGTAATCCTGTGCCAGTGTTTCAAAACTATAAATAAGGTCACTTATTTGTCACTGCCAACTGTTAGTTACCTGTTAGGTACTAACTTAGGGAGATACTGATGTACAGTTGAGTCAAAAGAGAATAAAATGGTGTTAGCATACATCTGAAGTGTCATGATGCTGAATAAGATATCTTACTAAATGTATTTTATAGAGATTGTGGATTTGATCATTGTTAATTGAAATAGGCTGTCTGAGCTTTTAAGTTGTTTCTACTTTCGAGTAGTTTTGTGTCTGAAACGGTTCCTGAGGCTTAGAACTGAGTTGTCTAAAGATCATCAAAATGGAAATCAGGGAAATGGAAGATAACATGCATTTAGATGTTGATCTAGTGAAATTGAGCTTTTTGGAAAGGAATAATTTAGTAAAACTCATTTAGCTACTTAATTATTTTACAGGATTTGTTATCACAGTTTTTGCTCTTAATGCTTGTATAACTGCGTCCTAGCATTGGTGGATGCTGGGAACATTAGCTGTTTAAAAATTGCAGTCTGGGCTAACACATTTGACACTCTTCTTAAATAAGAACAGTGGCCGGACTAGCCAGAGATCGCTTTTTATGAGGAAATGTAAGGCTTTTATGCAGCATTCCATCAGTGTTCATTGCTCTGAAAAGAAGGAGATCCCTCCCCCCTTCCCCCCTTTTTTTTTCTATGACTCTTGAGGTTTATTTGGGGACAAAAACGGGTGTCAGTAAGAGTTGGAGAGCAATTCCCGAGTTCAACCTGGGAAATTATGTTTTTGGCTTTTGTGTAAATATGATTTAGCTCAACTTCTTGCCTTGATCCTTCACTGCTATTGGTATCTCCAGCAGCATGATAAGTTAAGAAGAGCATAACTGAAGTAATCACAGCATTACTCTATTGTTCCAGTAAATAATCTGGAAGTAAAAATTAGGGAGGTAAACAACTGTTTTGAAATAATCTTTACTGACACACTACTGGTTCAGTTTTTGTGAAGTCTTGAATTTGTTTGCAGCAACGTGAACTGCAGTCTGAATTTGGAGTGGACAGTACTTCTGGCTGCCATCCATTAGCTGGAGTTAATTAGTTTCTTAATAGCTGTAGTTTTAATTTTGTTTTTTACAAGAAAACTTACTGCTCAGCTGTTGAGGATGGTGGGGTGTTACTGGACAAACAGTGATTTGTTTGCTTTCTAACATTGTTGAAAAAATATTTTGCTATCAAAGTAGTAGCTAGCCAGATCTCGTAGGATGTGTTCTTTTATTCCATAATTTTCCTTTGCTGATCTTTAGTTAACACTATTTTCACATTTCTTTAGGGGATTAAGATGTATTAATACAGTGATATATAAATATACAGTATAAAACTGTGTTTATTTACGGAAGTTCCAAGCATATATTGTATCCATTTGGTTCATTTTCTCCTCTGTACATTATTACCCAATGTTGGCTTTCTTTTTTTTTTTTTTTTTCCCATTGCATTGAAGAAACTGCTTGCCTTGGTTTGTATGGCAGTAAATAATTTGGCTATCTCTTTAGCAATATGGAGTATCTTCTGCTTGTGTTCCTGGATGAAAAGGAAGCCTATGGCTGAATTGATGCCCAGAGCTCAAACATTGATGCTACTTGAGAAGTTGAAGGGACCATGAATAAATTTGTGACTCGCATCTAGAAGCCTGTCTAAAAGGAACTATCTTTACTTTCTGCTATCTTACCTTTCTTTTTTACTCATTTATCTCATTGTCATTACTGAGCAGTGTAAGGTAATTTGTATGACTGCAGACTTTGATTCCCTGGTTTCGTGTCTGAGAATTGGAAAAATTGTGAAGCCAGATGTAGTCTCAACTTATTTTAGACTAGGTATCAGTAAGAAGTTATTTACTGAGAGTGTGGTGAGATACTGGAACAGATTGCCTGCTAAGATTGTGAATATCCCTTCCCTGGAAGTCTTCAAGGCCGGGCTGGATGGGGCTTTGAGCAGCCTGGTCTAGAAGATGTCCCCGCCTATAGCAGTGTTGTCCTGTTTAGGAGGCCGGTCCACCCAGGGTTGCAACTAGATGATCTTAAAGGTCCCTTCCAACCCAAACCATTCTGTGATTATGAGAGGAAGTCAAAATGGCAATCCATGGAGTGGTTGCATGTTAACTCTCCATCAGAGAGCAAGTTCAAGAAGCAACCCTCTGCAGGTGAAGTGATCTGGGCTGTTTTTTAGGATACGAAAGGAGTGATCCTTCTGGATTCTCTCAACCATTGATGTCAGCTCTGGCCATTTCCTTGCTGGCTAAGCTGAAGGCTTGAACTTCCAGAGTCAGGCCAGAGAAGAAGGAAACCTTTCTCTTACAACATGATAACATGATATTAGTTTGAAGACCATGGAACACCTAGCCATTCTTGGCTGGACTCTCCTACCACACCCACTGTATAGTCCAAATTTGATGCCTTCTGACTTCTGTCTGTTTGGATTGATGAAAGATAGACTGTGTGGGCAACATTTTCCTAGCAATGATGCTGTCATAGGATCTTATAGGACAATTTTATAAGTAGAATTACTTTCGTATATCAAACAAATGCACTACTCGTGTTTAAAAAAGTACATCATTTTAGTTGAACAGCAGCCTGTTAGTTACCTAATACTTATCTGTGGTTATGTCTTAATTGGTGGAAAACGTCCACTTGTGAGTGAGAGAATTTTTAGGGATAAAGGGATGCATTTGCATTGTGAAAGTGCTGTATACAACTGAAATGAAGACATCTAGAGCTGTTTCTACTGGAGCTTGATCAGTACCTGGTCACACAGCAAACTGTTCCTGTTTGTGGTCAGTGTGCATAGTACATACAGAGGAGTGATTTGTAATTGGAATGACTTCAGCCCAGATGGCAAGCATTCCCAAATGAGCAACTCATGAATTACATGTTGTTTCTGGTGTTGGTGCGATTCTTAACTCACTCTCAGTATTTTTGTTTCTTTTTGTTTTTAAGGATCAGTTCGATAACTTAGACAAGCATACACAGTGGGGCATTGACTTCTTGGAGAAATATGCAAAATTTGTAAAAGAAAGGATAGAAATTGAGCAAAACTATGCAAAGCAACTGAGGTAAGTTGGTTTTTTTTAATTATTCTTTTTAAATGGATCTTACCAGTTACTTAAAATCAGATTATGGGCAACTGTATTATTTCATGATTAAATACTTTAAAAAAAATTTTTTTTTTCATTTAAAGAGTGAATTAAATCATTAATTCTTTTCATGACAGAGAGGATTTTCTTTAGCAACCTAAAGCAAAATAATCTTCAGGTGTGGGTTTGCTTCCTTGTTTTTCTCCGCTGTTCTCCTGCCCTCTCACCCACCCTTTACATCTTTACTAAAAAACCTTAAGGTTCAGACTTTAGTACACTGTTGTTGTGTTTTGAATCTAAAAGTTTTTCCTCTGTCTACTTTGTTGCAAAGTGCTTTATCCAAGTCCACGTTTTCTTTGTTCAACCAGATTCAATCCTCTGCTACTAATTAATTTCCTATGTCGAATTGGCAAGAGCTTCACTACGTTTTGTTTAAAAATCTGATTGAAATTAACATCAGGACAAGGGGAAATGGTTTTATGTTGAGGGAGGGAAGGTTTAGGTTGGATGTCTGGGGGAAGTTCTTTATGATGCGAGTGGTGAGGTGCTGGAACGGGCTGCCCGGAGAGGTTGTGGATGCCCTGTCCCCAGAGGTGTTCAGGGCCAGGGCAGCCTGTTCTAGTATTAAATGGGGAGGTTAGTGGCCCTGCCTGTGGCAGGGGGGTTGGAGATTCATGGTCTTTGAGGTCCCTTCCGCCCCGTGCCATTCTCTGACTGAGAAAACTTCAGAAAGCAGCAGATCTTCATGTCTTTAAAACATGACCTTTCTGTAGCTAGTCATCCCATTTGATTCAGACCTTTATCTTACCTCTCTTGTTCATTTTCCGTTGTTGCCAAATGAAAGATAATTTAGGTCTTAACTGGAGTTTCCCCTTCTAGAGAAGGAGATCATACAAGAAGCACAGGAGCAGTAAATTAGCCCAGAAGGGCCAGAATAAAGTGTGCTTTTTTATTTTTCTTTAACAAAAAGACACAGGTTACTTGAAGAGCAAGATTTAAATGAAGACACTACTATGAAATTGGCTTTAACTGTTATCTTTGTGTTCCTCTGGGGACTCAGCTGAAGCTATTTCCTGGCCTTTGGCAAACTGAAACTAATAACAGCAGCTTCTCTTCGGTGGTGTCTTCTATTATCTCATCATTGGCAAACTAGATTGTCACCAGATAAGAGTTGAGGAATCCTTTGTCATCAGCATGTTTAAGAGGTTTACAGCTGAGAGGGTGAATAATGTCTTCTGTTTGATTTCCTTATTAGTTTCTTTTGATCCAGTAATGTATATTTACCAGACATGATAGCTTCTTACTTTACTGAAGGACCTTTTTCCTAAAAGAAATAAATATCACTTTTCCAAAGCTGACGTAGAAGAACTTCAGCAGGTAAAGGAAAGTTTAAAGCATGCACAGCACTAGTTCACAGCCTAGTTTCAATCTGTTTTGTCTGTTTAAAAATGGAAATGTTTTATTTGCATGAGTCTAGTCAAATATTTTTCTTAAATGTTATGAAGAAATGTTGCTCTGCTTTGTTCCACTTAAGTGTTCATTTTCTACAGCTAGCAAGATGACATTAGTACTCGAGGATGTGATTAAAAATGAGAAATGTATTCTGTGTAGCATTTTATTACTTTGGGTAAAACTTTAGATTTTTCTCAGAGCATTTTTGAAAAGCAAGTTATGTCAAGTGCTCCTGCTGTCAGATGGCTGGGCTGCTTGTGTACGTGCAGTAAGTATGGCAGCTTCGGGAAGCACTGGTCTTGCACACTTGTGCAGTGCATGCATGCATTTCCTGCCTGCTGCCCACGGGCGTCTGGACAGCACTCACACAAAGAGGGTGACTGATTTTCTGCCAGTAGACCAGTTGATGAATCCAGTTAGATATTCCTCCCAGGGTTTTCCATGGGGGAGAACTGCTGATTAGTTGTGAGTTGTCATGTGATAGTGCCTTGTTTTCACCCGTCCTTTTTCGTGAGGACACTCATTGATGTTAACTGTGTAAAAGAGAACAGTCATGGGGCCCCATGGGAGATTGAGATATGTGAAGTTTTCATCTCCAGAAAAGTTATTCATCCTGCAGCAGATTGTTCCTTAGAAGTTCAGAGAGAGAAGATCATAGGGATAGACTGTGGTTCTGGTAAATTTTAATGCTGGCAGCATGTGGCTTGTGATCTGGATATCAAGATCTCTGATAGCAGTTTCTTGATTTTATCTTCTTTTTTCTTTTTTTTTCCCTCATAATGAAATACAACCTGACAAACACACTGCTGAGAATCTCTATATAATGTACTCTGATACTTACTATGCCCTAATTTAGCACATACATAAACAGTATAGAAAGTATTCACCTCTTGGTAGTTCTTTGGCTGTACTTGTGTGCCGATGGGAGATTGAAAGGAAATTAAAAATTCATTGAGACATATAGAGCTACAGTGCTAGAAATGTATAGATTTTCTTTGTGGTAAGTTTGTTTTTTCTTCTGGTGGGCTGTATTGTTGGTTGGGCCTTACTCTCACAGACTTAAACCTAGGATGTAAACTTGTGTTACTTATTCATGCAGTTTTCACGGATCAGTCTGTGTCCTGGCAGAAACTCATGCTCACTTAGTGTATGCTCTTGCTCAAGGGATTTTTTTGTATACCATCACAACTTAGTGATGTTTCCAGGTGGCAGCAGCTGTTGGAAATCTTTAAGGAGATGGCAAGCAAGTGATGCACATCGAGCATATGAAGAGGTGTTTGAATGAAGTCGCTATATTATTACTGAAACTGATAGTTTATGGTTGCTGAGTAATTGCAGAAATGGTAACTTGTAACTAGGAACAATATTTGGGACAGAGTTCTCACAAGTTATTTATTGTTTTTAACTGTTGATGCCAAGAAAGAATATATGAAAAACTGTCACCGTTCAAGAAATGTCCAATGCGTACGGAAAAGAAAAATCGTGAAGTTTCTTTTGTCTTTGAAATATGCTTTGTTCTGAAAAAAGAACCATAAATTCTTTTTTTTTCTTTTTTTTCTTTAGTCTTTACTTAAAGGAAGTATCTTGTGTTTTGTGTAGCTTTGTTCTCAGCTAACATATTGTGTTGACACAAGGAATGTGGAGTTTACTATAGGCTGTTACTGATTTACAGAGATGTGAATTAGGGCCAACGTGTACAAGATACATTGTAGATTCATTTATTTAAATTTGACTATACAGCTGCTTTGTTTGTTCCTGTTTTGTTAGAGGGAAAAAGGTGTATTTGCTACATTACTGGGCTCTTGGCTGACTTCTTTAATTGAATTCGCAGATGCTGGTTTTGGTCAGCATGATTGCTTAAAAGGTGTGAGTTTTGTTTAGTACCAGATTATCATTTGGAAAACATTTCTGAGGCTTTACCCTCTTTTGCTTCTGCCTGAAGCATTCCATCTCTTGATAAAGTGTAGGAGTTTCCATATTTTCTAATCTGTAGCAGTGGTAATGGAGTTTAGGCGAAGCTACTATGCAGAACAAGATTGCTGGATTTGGTCAACTTTTCTATATTGCTGGTTTAAATAAACAGTGTTGGTTGCTCTTGAACTAGTGTTCAAGAACTGTAATCTTCCTAATTGATCTGAGCAAATGTATTTTTTTGTGTCCTTTGTTACTTCTGCACACCATAAAGTGGCTTTTTTTCTAAATAAGATATCAGTATATGCATGCATCTAGCCAAATTGAAAACTGTTTCCTGCATTTCTATATGTGGAACCCTGGGGTGTGATTTAAAATGCATATAAGCTGAAACATGAGCTTGGTGACACAAATTATCACCGTATATGTTTGTTTCTCAGTTATCTTTCTTTGATTGAAGGTTGATGATTGTCTAACTATGGATGTGACAGATTTTTTCTTAACGATTCCAAGGACATTCAGCTTTGGAAACTCTTATTTCCATGTTAAAAAAAAATTAAGACTCATCTTAATAAGCTGAAAGCTTTTTTCTGGTAAGATGATATTACTAAATAGAGTTCATTGTCACCCAGTCTGAGCGCTGATATGCACTCTCAGTGTTTTAAATTATTGCCTTATGTGTAGATGTGAAATGCCTTTAAGTTCTTACTGAAGTTTAGAATTAATTTCTGAACAAAGAATTCTAAGTTTGCTTCCAGTCACTTGTAGTATGATGTAGGCACTGTAGAGGTTTAGTATAAACAGATGTCACAGATACTACCTTGGCAAAAATTCTGCCCCGTTGATGCTGCTGCACCCTTTCTTTTCATTCTGTTATTTGACTGAGTAAAACTGAGCTTTGAGTTCGTTAACATGTTTCTGTGTAACTGTCTGAACAAATATAGACATCTTATGTAGATGCCTATAAATAATGCAAATGTATCAATTAGGTCATTTTTGAAACATGACTTAAAATCAGCAATGTAGCCCAGGCTGCTTTCTCACTGGTGTTAACCTGAGACCAGCTTACAGTGAGAAGAGAGATTTGATAAAATTACAGGGTCCGTAAGACTGAATGTTGTGCTGAATGAAATCTCCTTCCAGATGCATGTAATTCAGGATGTGATAGAATTCTAGATTTTATTTCCAGAGTATTGAAGTGTCATCTGTGCACTTTTCCAAAGAAACACAGAGCAATTTATCCAGCAGATTTGGTTCGGTTCTGATGGTCAGCAATTACTTCTGCTTTTTTCTTTTTTCTTTTTTTTTTTTGGATCGGACAGTAGTTGCTCATTCTGTTACTTGCATTTTCTTTTTTCTTTACTTTCCTTAAAATGAAATTAAAATTTGAAGGAAAATGAAGATTCTGCATTAATTTTGAATTGAACTATAAGACACCTATAATGCTGGCTGGGCCTAGTGAGTTCATTCATTGGCCTTTGGAATAGATTTAACAAGAGGCATTCTAAGACTGCTACATCCAGCTTATAGAATGACTCTGAGAGAACTAGCTCATAGTATTTTTTCAGAGACCTTCATCATTTCCAACATGTCTACCAAAATTGCTAGGTGCTCGTAAAAATTATACTTCAGTTGAGTCTGAGTGTTGATCTGCTAAGGGTAGCTCATCAGAGACTGGCTCCTGATCATTCCTGAGCACTGCAGTAGAATTAAACAGGACAACTTAGCAGAGTGATAAGAATTAGTTGAAGTAAGCACTTGATTTAGTTTAGTTTTTTTTACTTTTAAACTCTTCTCTAATTTATCAACCAATGCATACATATGCATATGCATTACTTTATATATTTTATCTGTGCAGATACATATACGTGTACATACACGCACATAAAACTTAGTCAGTGTGGTTGGGGGATCAGTACAAATCTGACTGGGAGTGTGGATGTGTTGTTTGTAGTTTCTCCTGCTCCAGATAGGCTTCTGCAGGGACTCAGCTTAATTTAAGCTGAAACATTGTCAGTCCAGCTAATAGAAGCGTGTTTAAGTGAGTCTCCTGGTCTAGGGCAGGAATGGTCTTGAAAAATAAATCAGGTGATTTTACACCCACTTGTGGTCTGTTTCAGTGGTGGAAGAGTCTGAAAACAGGCAAACTAGATTTCTTTCTAGTGAATCTGAACTGTTGGAAGTGCACCTATTCTGTAAATGCTGGCAGGTGTTCAGCTCAGGGAAGTTGGCTGGAACTGGACTGGACTAAAACCTCCAGAAATCGGTAGTGTGAGTGCTGAGCCCTTTGGCACTGTTGCTTTGCTTTAGAGGTCTGCTTAAAGATGTAAGCAACTCTAATTGCTGCTGTAGATATATGGCAAGGTTCCCATGATTTGGATAAGTGAGTCCAGAGCCATACTTGGATCCTGAGAAATAGACATATGCTTAGGTAAAGATAAGATCTTTCTAAACGTTGGTATTCACTTCTGAAAACAAAAACATACAACACGCATTAATGCTTCACTGTTCAAGTGAACGCTACTTTTTCTTTCAGCTAGAAATGTTGCATTTGCTAGCTTCTTTTTATTTATTAACTTTGGTTGTTGTACTTTGTATTCTTTATTGGACCTTGAAGTCCTTCTCTTTTGCAGCTTTAAACTCTTAGGTTTGTGATGGTAGATTTTTTTTTCTTTTTTTTCTTTTTGAAGTGGCTTACTTTCTCTTTTGTAACACCCCTGGAAATCTTCCCTTGAAAAGACTTGCATGGTTGCTAAGCTACAGCATTGTGTGCTTGGGATGCAGTTCACCTTCTGAATATTAATAAGGTGAAATTCAGGAGAATTCCAGTCATTAATAAGCCCTGAGTCGTGAAACAGAAGTGTAAGGGAAACTGAAACATGGGAAGGTTACTTAAGATCATTAGATTGTTGGTTTTTTTTAATTATCTTTTGAATTTTACATTCAGAAAGTCTCCTTTTAATCCTTACCAAGTTGAATTTAACAATGGGCAGTAGCTTCTGATGATGGTGAAGAACAATCCTTGTTTTAACTTCAGTGAGTAAGGCGTTAATACAATTCCTAAATACATTTTTAAAAGTCAGTGTTTGTCCTTAGTGTACAAATGGATGTGTTAATGATGTGAAGATCTTTTGATTGTTCTTCCTGGCTGTAGACTTGAGTGTATAAAAAGACAAAGGATGCAAGCTTGCTATTTCCACTGACTCCCAGTTCATATTTTGGTATATACTTAATGATTGAACGTGGTCTCACTGCTTGTACCTTAGAGACACGTGATTTCCAAGTAACCTGACTGGGGAAATCACACAAGGTTATTTTAGATGAAGGCAGGACTAGCACTCGTCTTTTAATGATGTAATGGTTCATAGTTCATAGCAATGAAGTCACAGGCAGCCGGTGGGAATGGGATACAAAACGCACGTGCAAGAGTTTGTTCATGTAATATTCTGTGGCGTTGGCGGTGCCGTTTGCTTCTTATTGGAGAACTGCAGAGCTTGGAAGATCTGGAGATCATCTAATCCAACCTTTCCGCTTGACCTGCTTCTCAGGGAAGGTAGTGTGGTCTAGATTAGATTAGTAATGCATTTGGGCTTCTAATTATGATCAGTCTAAGATGCCAGAGGCCAGTTGTCTCAATTATTACTGGATGGACAGCTGGAGAAGTTATGTTCAAAGGCCATTTAAAGTGCGACTGATATAGCAGCACTAAAGGTTAATGTTGTGTACTTAATTTCTTCTTTAGATGGATGTGTAAAATAGTTTAATTACACAATTTTGTCCTTTTGCACAAAACAAAACTTTAAACAAAGCCTATTTCATACCAGTTAAAAAACCAGAACCATTATTTGCATAATCCAGATTCATCGCTCAAGAACTCACTTTGAAAATTCTTCCTTTACTGACTCAAAGTGGACATTCTGCTCCTTGAACGGGTGTTTTTTGTGGTTTTGGGGTTTTTTTTGTTTTTTTTTAATGGAAGGTATGATTGTATGAAGAGATTTTTGCTTTTGTTTATGGGTTGTAAAGAAAGTAATTGGCATTCCTTATTTTATGAGAAGTTAATTCACACTTAAAAATATGATGTGGTTAAATCAAAGGAGATGTGTCCACATTGGGCAGTCTGTTCTACAGTTTGAACCTTATTAGCAGGATGTTAATGATCTGGTTCTTATATTTGGAAAATATGGGAAATTCTGTGAAGGTGGACGCTGGTCTTTATGTACTGGTCTATTTAGAGTAGTAGATCTCTTTAAATACAGTTTGCTACAGTAATTGAAATGCTTTGTGATTCTTTATTACCTGTAAAATAACTCCCTCAGGGACAGGAGAACTGTCATAAAATTATAATTCTAATGTAATGGAATAATACAACGTAAGTGCAATGTAGTTCTCATATAATAGGGAAATGACAATCCTGAAAGTTGATAGAATAATTGTATGGGGGTTTTTTTGTTTGTTTGTTTGTTTTAAGTCCGACTTTATGAAAATGTGAAGGAAATTAATTCTTTTTTTTGGCATTATGTTTCCTCTTGGATTTCAAGACTTTTAAAAGACTTGCTGTGAGAAAAGTACTATTTTAAGCCAGGACAGAATTCTGTGCATTAGAAAGTGTGCACTCTGATGTTTAAAGCAAAAGGTTGGCTCACAAAGAGCTGAGAATTTGAAAAGATGCTGCACATTTTTCTCCTTCCCTCACATCCATCATCACTTTAAAACTGTATGACTTAATTTCATGTTCATCACAGGAGTAGGGATGTTGTGTGCAGCAGGATTTTGCTACTGCAAGTATTTTGTGGTTGTTTGTGTAAGCGGCGTATACCTGTACTGTTTGTGCTCTAGGGTGGAGTAGATGTGGTTTGTATGTTCCTTAAGGTGCTATTTCTGCATTGCATGTTAAGCAAGTAAGTTCATATCAGTATTCTTGCAGTGATATGGTATAAGGTGCTGCTTCCATGGATCCTCTTTTAGAAATTTTCTTGGTTACCAAAAATTTAGTATTCATAAAACTGGCGGTATGGTGAAATGCAACATGCTTCCTTAAATTTGCCCCGTGTTCTGGAAATACACATACGGGGATTGAGAGGTACTGTAGTTAAAACCACTGATCTGAATGTGCACTCTGAACTTAATTCAGGCATGGATGAGTTCATGGGCATTGTGTACAGTGTCCAACATGTGTGTGATTAAACAGTGACCATGTATTTGCTTTTCTCTTGTTAGCTTATTTTAAAGAACACTGCCCCGTCTCTGGGAATTAGAGGTTCTAAAATGTTTATAAATGCGTTGCTCTATGTCAAAGTGACTTAAGACTTTGGAAATGCTGTAGATTTCTGCCTCGTGTTAGGTTAATGGACCCTTAGATTAAAAAATGAGGTAATTGAAAAGAAATTATTTGTTCCTTCACCTTGCTCTGTGTTCGTCTCGTCAAAACACACTAAAATAGCATTCTTTTTTTCTTCTTCCTTAATAGAAATCTGGTTAAGAAGTACTGCCCTAAACGTTCATCCAAAGATGAGGAACCCAGGTAAATTATTATGTTCTTCAAGTTCTGTAAATAAGAAAAAAGGGCTGCAGGATACTTTGTCCTTTTACACATTTTTATTTCTTCTAAGATAAAATACTTAAATGTATAAGACAACAAAAGCTGCTTGGCTTCTCTGTTCTTAGTTATAACCATGACACACGATGTTTGTTTCTGTAGTATTTTCAAGTAGTAAACATGGCAGGCTGTACTTCTGTGTTCCAAATTAATCTTAATCCCACTGAAACTTTGAAAGCAGAAGTTTGTTCGAGGCTTTTTGTTGCTGTTTATTGGTTTGATTTTTAATAGAAGAGCTATGATGTACCACTGGGCTGTGGTTTTTCTTAGCGTAGTAGACTTTTCTTCAGCATAGTTAGATATTCAGATCTGAGTGTAAACAAAACTGCCTTGACCTTGGCAAGAAGAGCTTAGACGTCCTAAGCTTGCTGTCTTTCTGTGACTCCAGAGACAAAATAAGTCTGAATGATAAATAATCATTAAGTTGTTTAGCATAGACTGCTCCTCTACAGTTCCACAGAGGGAGGTGCTTGTTCTGTGGTCCCTATCCATTACCTTTTTTTATTTAGAAAAGAAGAATACATTGTTTCCTTCAGAGATAAAACATGAATGAAAGAATGTGGGCTAAGTTTCAGATTTGTGACCAGAGCAGGTGCTGTGTGCAGAATGCCTGGAAATCCACGCTAGGATTTCCTCTATCTCGTTTGGCTCAACTTAAAGATCTCGGGCTACAGGGAACAGGAATTCTAGCTTTAGGATGGCGTTTAAATTCCACAAAGCCAAGCCTATGGAGATGGCAGTATTCCACAGTTAAAAGAGAGAAAGATGTATATTTTAATGTGGTGCCTGTTCTTTGTTTTCTTTCTTCCCTTCCACACACACTTTCTACCCTTTGCCCCCCTCCTCTTCCCCCCTTTTTAGTGCCAGCCATAGTGGCACCTTACTTCCAGCCAAGAGGTGGGCAGGCATACAGGCAGCTGTCTTCAGAGCTGATAGCAAGCTTGTTCTGTAGATCATCCATCGTGATGCATATGAGTGGTATGATTGGCATGTTCCACCCTCAAGACTACCAAGTACATCATCTCTGCAACAAGTTCAGCCTCCAAACCTAGGGACGTATGTATCCGTTCCCAAGCTCAGGCCTCTCAGTTGGCAGCTTAGGAGATGCCACTATACTACAGGGCTTTCCAGGTAGTATTCTTCTTCTTTCTTTTCCATCCACAAAAATCTATATTCTTATAAAATGTATTTGAAGAGACATTGCAACATACAGTACGTGCTAGGCTCAATTTAGGCTTTCCCAGTTTTCATGTGTTGTAATTCAATCAGCATTAAAACAAGGTTCATTGCAAAATGTATGATTTTATTTTATTTTTTTTAATTTAATCAGGAGCACAAACTATGTTAATAGAATTCTATATAAAAAAAAGAAACAAACACAAAACTGTCTCACTTGTATTTGTTTGTGTATGTGCTTTCTGTCAGGTTTACTTCATGTATTGCCTTTTTTAACATCCTTAATGAGCTGAATGACTATGCAGGACAACGCGAAGTAGTTGCAGAAGAAATGGGACACAGAGTCTATGGAGAATTAATGAGATACTCACATGATCTAAAAACTGAGAGGAAAATGGTAATTTCAGTATCTTCATTTTATCATAGGATATGAATACAGATGCGTCTCTGAACGAACAGATGTCTTTGTGAGCTTTGCAATAAATAGGTTTCGTAATACATTTATAGAATACATATTTAAAGCTGTTGTGGCATTTTTATGTACTGTTAACAGGTACTAAAACCTGAGAATGAAGATCTTGGGAGTCTGCTTACTGGTAGCTTTTTTGCCAGTGTAATTTTACTTATGTGGTACTGTTCTTACATAATTAGTCATGTCTTTGAAACAGTGCTGATAATGTGTGGGAAGCATCATAGTGGGTCAACAGAGCACACACTAGGTAACGGTGATAGGGCTGAATATGTGTAAATGGAACTTCTTTGTGATGATTTTAGCATCTTCAGGAAGGACGAAAGGCTCAGCAGTATCTGGACATGTGCTGGAAACAGATGGATAACGTGAGTTTGTGTTTCTTTTTTATTAATTAGAAAAAAAACAGTCTGTAAATCAAACCTTTAAAATCTTCCTTGCTTATAATTTAATGCATTATTGAATGGCCAAATCAGGTTTAGCAACACTCAAAAGACATTGAAATGTGTTTGTAGTTCATTGCTAAAAATAAAATGAAAAGTCTCTCATAAACAGTGTGTGTATGTAAAGCCTTGGTGTTTATCCAGAGTAAAGGAATCTGGTTAAACAGTGGGTACAGACTTGGGTGCTTCTCAGTGGGCTGCAGAGTAATCAGTAGGGATGATTTCTTTCTGTGAAATCTTTAAGTCACCGTATTACATGTTGTTTCTCCAGAATAAATTAAAAATATTGTCTTTAAGGATTAAGAAATGCGACACAAAGCATGTTCACAATGCACTCTGATATTTTGCTTTCTGTGCCTTTAAGATTTATTATCTTTGATCTAAGTTGCTGTGAAGCAACACTGGAAAGGTGAATTTCTGTTTTGTTGTTGTGAACTCAGATGATTGATGTCTTGGTTCAGTGTCAGGTCAAAGAGTTTTAGTTCACAGTCAGAAGATCAGAGTAGAAGCAGGTGTGTAGGTGCAGATGCTGTTACCTTTCAGGCAGACCATCCCCGGAGCTCACCACAATCAATCAGCTGTGTTCTGCGTGCTGTATTTTTAAGTGCAGAGTGAACCCTTTAAGAGGGATGCATTAACCTTCATTGCCTGCCTTTGCTTTAAAGCAGAAGAGTGATACCCACACTATGTGATACCTGTCCTCTCTGGAGTTACTAACTTCCCAAGCTGCAGCAGTTTTTCCTACAACGGTTATCTTGAGAACAGCCAGAATTCTTGAATGTCAGGTGTACTCAGTAATGTTAACAGTGTATTTACTTAAATAAAGGTACTTAAAGAATTTAAGGTCTCAAAGAAGAGCTTTGATATTTAAAATTCAGAGTTGCTTTACAAAATTAAAATGGGATAGTAGCTGATGAAGCAGTAAGTTTGTGGCTTTTGTAGAGTAAAAAGAAATTTGAGAGAGAATGCAGAGAGGCGGAGAAGGCGCAGCAAAGCTATGAGAGACTGGACAATGACACTAATGCAACAAAGGCTGATGTTGAAAAGGTAAGAGCAGTGCCATGTTTGATTGTTTTTATGTTTCCTTTACTATAAACATATTTTTGTATTGATCATACTGGAAGCACATTCATTCTTCTTATAGAATTGTGTATAAAATGTGCTTGCTTGCTTATTAGTGCAAAATCAAAGGGTAAAATGTACACAGAATGTGCTTCAGTCTTGTGATGATGCTGAGTCATTTATCTTCCTTCAGTAGGCAAACTCGCTGCTATTTGGTATTTTATGCTATGTATTTAGTCTAGTTCAGTCGGTTTTATGTTTTTTTGGATATGTATTTAAGCAGTGTAAGGGCTCAGGGAGCTGAAATAAACACTACTTTCTCTGTAACAGATTGGGTCCCTTGCTGTCTGTATAAGTTAAGGTTCGCATTGCTTTTATTTTAAGGATGTAAGTTTTGATAATGTTTTTGATTAGTGTTTTTACATGGTGGCAAAATAAATGATAATACTGCTGTATCTCATTGAAAAGCACAAGATGTGTTTGAACTGATAACACTTTCCTGCTAGGCTAAGCAACAGCTGAACCTGCGTACACACATGGCTGATGAAAACAAAAATGAATATGCTGCACAGCTACAGAATTTTAATGGCGAACAGCACAAACACTACTACATTGTCATCCCTCAGATTTACAAGGTAAAGTAACCAATGAAGGAAGTATGACTGGTGTTTCTTAAAGGAAAGAGAATTTAAAATGTCAAACTTCTCTTTTCTAGTACCACAGTAGATAATTTTATTGAGAAATTAACAATCTCATACAGTCAGTGTTTATTAAAAGACTTCCTGTTTGCAGTAATTATGCTTACACTTGCACTGGAAATACTTTGTTATAATTTCTGTGAAGGTTTTATGTAATACTTGAAATATTAATGAAACAGAATAGAACAATAACAATTTTGGACATCTGTGTGAGAGCAAATATTAAAACAGTAATTCTAGCAAAGTTCAATCACTAGTTTGTTCTTTATTTTTGTCATGTATTGACTCTTGTAGAGACGTACAAAAGCATCTAAGCATCTAGCTAATGGTGACAGTGTGGTTTGATGTGTCTCATGTAGCAGGTTTATTCTGGGTGGATCTGGAGGCTGAAGTGCTCCCTCCACACCCATGTGGTCATTGCTTCATCAGTATTACAAGCAATGCACAGAACCCTCTAAAATATCACAAGTACGTGGAGTGTGGAGTTGGAAGGAAAGTAGAAATGTTTACTTCATTTGAAGGTGTGTCAATTTGAGAACATTTGATGTTTTCCTGTCTGATTAAGGAATTTTATAATATTTTAACTGGTAAGCAGTACTTCAGTAAATCTGGCATTACACTGATGGAATAATTGCAGTGAAGTCCTGGGAGAAACAGTTCAGGTGTTTTTTTAGCTTGGTTCTATTTTTCTGGTGTTGAAATCACTTATGTTTTCTAAAAATCTCCAGTGGAAGTAATAAGGCCTACTCCTGCTTTCTCTTGGCACTATGTTTTTTCAGTTATTTCCTCGCAAGTGTTTGTAACTGTGTGGGAATGCCTGGGGAGAGGTGCTCAGCAGGTCTAAGGTTGTTGCTTTGTTTCACAGATTAACTTAGACAGTATTTGAGATATCTGCCTTTGTTAGAATAGATACAGGAAAGATCCGTCTTCTTAACCTGTTTTTGATGACCCGTTTATGTATTTATTGCCTTTTGTTTCCTTTGTTTTTCTTTTATGCCTTAATTTAAGTGAAAGGTTATGGGCTATTAATAGCATTTCTCTTCAATTTGTTCTTTTCTGTTGTGTTCCATTAGACTTTATTTACAAATCTTGTATAATGGTAATCTTTTTTCTTTATTTTCTTGCACACTTTTGAAGGAAATGGTTTGTATTTGAAATTGGAGAAAGGTTCAATGCATATGATTTTAATATTTCTTACCTTTTGTAATTTGTGTTAACCATAGGTACTTATAGGAGAGGATGAAAATAAATGCAGATGTACCTATTACCAGAGAAGTTGTTCGTAAAGAGAGAGTGAGGAGATATAGAAATGAATAGAATTTCATCACTGCGGTTTCCATTTTTGCCTGGTATTTTTTTAACTAAGTAGGAAGCTGTAGGCACGTTGCACAGCCTTCAAAAAATAAGGAATAGAAAGTTGAGTCCTTCAGACATTGTTTTATAAATTAAAAAATATCATCTCTTATGTGAATCTCAAGTCTGTCTCTGACAGGACTTTTTTTTAAACTTAATTAGTTTAAGTTTTAAACTTAATTAGTTTCTGTTATGTTTTGTAAATAATAATACTGGGAAGGCACAGAAAGTACATACTACACTGTGATGGACACAGTAACTGCATACATCAGGATCCAGAAAAAACGTCCATAAATATTTATTTAATCTTACTTTCTGCTTGCAGCAACTTCAAGAAATGGATGAAAGAAGGACTATCAAACTTAGTGAATGTTACAAAGGCTTTGCTGACTCTGAGCGCAAGGTTATTCCAATCATCTCTAAATGTTTAGAGGGGATGATCCTTGCAGCAAAATCAGTTGATGAACATAGAGTAAGTAGAACTGAGCTACTTAAGAAATGCCTGTGAGAAAGTGAATTAATGTGTGGAGAGTGGGAGAGTAAATGACTTCATCCTGTACGTTTATATGTTTTCAATTATGTGCCATAGAAGCGTTAGTCTAAATGATTGCTCCCAACTTTCCTGGTATTTGTTTTCTTCACATTTTGTTGTTTCAGTTTGATCTGAAGATGCTTAACATTGTATATGATTTTGGATGTGTTGTTTTGGGTATCCTGAAATATCCCAGAAATACCAGCACGGTTGGTATCTTCTCTGTTACATAGCATTGGCTAAATTATAAAAGATGGAGTCTAATTTAGATACAAACCATTGCCCTGCCTTAAATTCATGAGAATGTGTGGGGACTGTGTGCTGGGTTCTGAATAGCAGGGTACATAGGTGTATTAGTGCCACTGGTAACACTGCTGGGAAAAAAAGAGCCTGCTTCGGTTGATGTATCCAGAAGCACACATTTCGTGTCCTGTTCACCTGTGCATCTTTTCACTTAAAGGGAAAATTTGTCTTTGTGTTTCTTTCTTCTCTCTGAATGACTGCATGTTTTTAAACTCACTCACGTCCCGTGCAGGACTCCCAGCTAGTGATAGACTGCTTCAAATCTGGTTTTGAACCTCCTGGGGATTTCCCATTTGAAGATTACAGTCAGAATATTTACAGAACTATCTCTGATGGAACCATCAGTACACCAAAGCAGGAAGGAATGAGAATTGATTCAAAGACTACAGTGGGCAAAGCTAAAGGAAAGCTGTGGCTATTTGGAAAAAAGCCAAAGGTAACAATTCTGAAATTACTATTTGCAAAATTAAAATGTGAAAATTCAGAGAAGAGCCATTATTTATTTTAAACATAGATTCTCTTTGTACTGCACTGTTTTTTGATGACGTACAGTTTGAGTAAGCTTGGATATTTTTATCATATTAAAAATCAGCTTTTCATGGAAGGGAGTTTTGCAATTCTTCTAGTGATTTGTCCTGTAATGGATTTTTCATCATTATTTGATGTTCTGATTAGGTTTAAAATATAGAAAATAAAAGTAGATTCCAGCTCCTCTAACTTTTCTGAGTTGCGGTGAAGACTTTCTGTGACTGCGTAGGGAAGGTGTTGATTCTGAAAGTAAAAATTAGCAAAATAAGTCAGGAAGGTGGGTTTTATGCTTTGGAATCAGGCAGATATCAGATCTCTCTTTAATACTAGAAAAAGCAATCTTTAAAATGTCACATTTTATATATGTTCATCAGTAGGAATAGTGTGTAGAGGTTTTTCTTTTAACGTAATGTGCTAGTTGTGAAAATATTAAAACTTGTAATAGTTCACTGATAAAACATACTGTTGAAGCTCCGCGCAGGTAAATATCCCTGAAGAAATGTAACTATGAAAAAGGTAAAAATATGCCTATGCTCAAGAAAAAATTGAAAGCAGGTTCATATTTTAAATGTTGTGCTAGGATTGTAGTTAGTGTTGGAGCACGTCAGTGAGTGGCTTTAATGATTCCATCCGAGTTCAGTGAGACTGTAGAAAACTATTGTTAGAGCTCATGAAGGGTGGGATTTATTTTCCAATAAATAGTATTCCAAGCAAGCAGGTCTTTGCAGAAAAGGTTCAGCTCATTCTTTTCCTCCTCCTCAATATGTTATGTGTAACTGCAGCTGTGTTAAATTGAAAACTGATTATTTACCCTTCATGCAGTGTAATTAATGATTGATAGTAGCTTATCATCTTGGCATGTTACCATTTTTTTTGCATTTGGCTGCAGAGATCCTGACTACCAGTTCAGTAATAACCCATTTCCAAGCGTTTTGCATCCATAGACAGTAAAACAGCGACAGTCTAAATTCATTTGCAGTCTGGGTGTTTACTGTAGATAGAAGAGATTCTGTCATATGATGATGGCTGAAGAAAGCTGTCAGGACTATTTTCCCTACTCTTTCTTCTCCCCAGTTTGTTCACCTCATAGAGGTGACTATGAATGCTACATGCTATTTCCTGTACGGAGTCACAGATACACAGATAGGTATAAATTCTACGTGTTTTTCCTTTAGTACCTGGAGTAAATGGATGATCTTTTTGTTTGTTTGTTTGTTTTGTGGGAAGGGGGGGGGGGAAGGATTTATGAACGCACTTCAAACAAAAACAAAAGCAGGTGGAAGCAAAATATATATCAGATTACATAGATATACCTATTATATAGATATAGATATATATAATATCTATATATCTATATCTATATTATATAGATACAGATATATAGATAAATATAAAGTATATGTTATTTTTTGTATTTTCTATAAGAATATATAACATTATTAAAGTGTTAAAGTGTTTGAAAATATTAGCTATTAGAAAAACAACACAAGAATATTAACTCACTGTATTTGAGGTGTTTGTGGTGCCTGTGGTGCCGTTTTAGGCCTTCATTTAGCTTGAACTGAGGCTGGTCCTTACTTCCCTATGTATGTTTACCAATTTTTTGATGTTGTCAGACATAAAGGCCCTTTAGAAAGGGAGTGACCGTGTAGCAGAGAAAATGGAAAAACTGAAATAGGCAAAAGCAGCAAGAGCAGGAGAGAGAAACAAACCATCAGAGAAGCAAGTTTTAAAAAGGGAGAAAGAAAGCAAAGAGGAAGTTCTAGTGACTGTGTTGGTTAGGAGGGCCGTGCAGCCATTTTGCAAGTGCAGTTTGACTACAGAGATCTGGGTATACCTCTCTTATGGTCATCTGCATGTATGGACATAATATTTCTATTTCTGATTTACCTGGTAAGGTGCATCAAAATGTAGGAAGAAAATGTGAGCACAATTGCACACATTTCCAGAATGACCATAACTAAAGTTGGAAAAAGCAGAACTTCCTGTTCTAAAAGAACAGAGAAACAACTTAGGAATCTCTTTAAGATCTTATGGAAGTTGAGTCTAAAGCGTTCTTAGATATTCCTCTATCTCTGAAGATTAAGTTGTGGCAGCGACCTTTAAAAACCCATCGGTATAAAAATATCTGTGAAACGTTGAAGGTGTTTGTGTTAGATGGAAATTTTACTTTTATAAGACAATTTTCATTTTAAAATCACTTTGAACATTTGGCTTATTTGTTGCTTTCTTTATTTCCACATTAGCCACAGTCCCCACCCCTAACCCCTGCTAGTTTATACACATCCAGTACTCCTAATGGGTCCCAGTATCCCATATTCTCCATTGAACCAGTGCATTATTGCATGAGTGACATAAAAACAGGGAAGCCCAGAATTCCTTCTTTCAGAAGCCTCAAAAGAGGGGTAAGTTGGATAACAAGTTGAAATGCATGATGGGCTATGAACAGTGTGTTTGTGATGTGGCTTTTCTGATGCTTTTCACCCTCATTATAAGGCTTACTCCTTTTTAAGTGACACCTCAGCTGTGAGGTCACTTTTAGGATACTGTGGATGTTGGGTTTTTCTTGTGGTGTTTTTTTTTTTGTTGTTGTTGTTCCGTACTATGCAGACCTTACCAACAGATTAAAATTAAAATAATGCAAATACTCTTTATAACATTCCAAATGCTTGTGCCTCAATTAAAGGTGTTATAAAGAGGGTGCTCAGCATGTGTTTGATACCTTTTTTTCATTGTTGTTCACATTCACAAATGTTTTCCTACCATCATGTAACATATTTCTGTAGTGCTACATCATGAGGTATAAATAATAACCGTAAAAAATCTTACAGATATTGCTTTATTTGCTGACTTCTAATTTGAAATAATAGTAGTTGATGTCAAGACAGAACTAAGTTTCATTTATTTTTACGCATCAAATGTTACAGCACACAGCACTCGCTGATTTTGCAATGCTGATTTTCTGAAACATTACCCTCTTAATTTTGTGATTAACAAATTTCCTTTGTCCAAGGTACTTTTGGTAAAAGGTATTGAAAAAGTACTATCAAGGGCTGTGTTCTGAGATTTATGGATTCATTTACCAATCATTAGTGGCATATTCTGCAAACAGAATTTGTTTGGAAGGCAACAGAAGAGAATTGTGAAGTGGTTTCTTAGCAACATTTACAGTATAAGTGATATGTAGTGGCACTTTCCTGTTACAGTGAAACACAAACTGCCTAGTTTGTGTGTTTTAAGATGTTAATGAACCTTATAATGAGATGATTAGATGTGTTTTCTATTTAATTCATTATTTTCTCGTATTTGAAAACAATCAGCTTTCTATCTCGTGTGCATCAGGAGTGGCTGGTTACTGTAATGTGGAGATCAAAGTACAACATAGTATTGCAGTAAAGTTAATGATTTAGAGGCTCCCTTGTTATCATTCAGAAATTAGTTATACTTTAATGTTGTTTCTTTAAGTCACATTGTGGCATCTTCTATCAGGTCCACTGATATTTTGTATGTATTTATGAAGGGAAGCTTTTCCTTTTATTTTCTGAATTGCATTATAATCTATTTTGGTCGTGATGATAATATTCTGTCTTAACTACTCAATGAAGCATTGACTTGAAGTTTTAGAAGTAGCGGAGATCTTGATGAACTTTTTGTTTACCTTTGGATATACCAACTGCTCCCAATTAGGCACCGTATAATCTTTGTAGGTGTAGAGATTGAGTAGAATCATAGAATCGTAGTGGTTGGAAGGGACCTCAAGAGATCAAGAGCTGTTATTGAAGCAAAAGATCATTTCCTAGCAACTAGACAGTGGCCCTGGAAAATAAAATAATATTCAGATTTTGTATTCTTAGTAATTAACTGATCATGTTGTGAACTTGAATGAACTTAATATAGAGCAGTATACTGTAAAATTAATAATCATTAATTAATCATCCAAATCTGGATTATCTTAATTATCTCACAGTGTCAAATATTTTGAAATTTCAAGGTGAACACTTTGTTTTACTTATTTTGAAACACCTTGCAAACATTTCAAGGCATCACATATCAGATGCCTTTAAATGTGTACTGTAATTTGTTAAACTGTCCAGTTTTATCTTTCTAATACATTTTGGTTCAATTCTTAATAGTTCCTAATGTGTAGTGCTATGTTTTCCGTGGTTTTGTCTCTGGAAAACTGTCCAAGTGGTAGTGACAGGCAGAGCTATCAAATGGTACTTTAATTTGCTTTGAGATTTATCCATGAGCAAAGCTCAGATAATAAGCATACTGGTTATTCTGTTTGATACGCCCCAGATGTCATTGGAAGCACCAGAGATTGCAGAACCAAGCTGCTCTCATCCTGTGCTTCACGCGGCAGGATTTTTCCTGTCATCTGCTGTGCAGACAATGTCATGTACAGCAGCTGCAGTTATCACTGTGTACAAAGCTGAGATGCTGTTGAAAAAAGTCTTAGGCACAGCCATGCCTCTTTTTTATTCATACTGTTATTCAGTGCAGCTTATTTTTTGAAATCTTAACGTCTCCATGTATTGATGAGGTTTTTGCTCAGTGCTGCCTGATACATAAATAGCTGCATTACGAACACTGATATGTAAACCTTATTTTGCATTTTCTTGGAAGACTCTTCATAGAGAGAAGTAGTAGTTTATTCTGTAGCCATTTTACTCCTTTGCACTTCGTGGAGGTTTCTACCGTAGTATTGTTTATGAAGGACGTTCATTTTCGTTATTGCTAGAAATGCTGATTTTTTCTGTGTGCCCGATGAGCAGTCAGCACAATCGCTAAGGCCATCTAAATGATGTTGCAGTACCTGTGTTCTTCCTGAGCTGTGCAGCCATTCTCTGGGAAGGCTTGTACAAGGTCAGGGAAAGCATGGCCAACCTTCCAAGTGCTGTGACGTGTTAAAGCAAAGACATAACACCTGTCCTTTGGTTTATTTACTTCTTCCAGATGGAATAACTAAAACGTTTCAGGGTAGCGAGGCTGACCAAATGTTTGTTTACAAAACGTAAAATCATTCAGTTGAAAAAGTTGTTTGTTTATTACAGCTTCCTGTGATAATAAGGTGAAAGTTACCATTGTGAAAGTGACGGCAGTGGGTTGTTAGCTATAAATAACAAACTGTTTGCGTATGGCTGATCAGTCCTTCATCATCATCAAATTCTGCTATTTTGTGCGGTGTTGGCTGTGTGCTTGTTTCTTCTCCCACAGTAGAAGTTCGTTAAGTGTATTATTTGAACACTAAAATTCAAAACTAGCTTAATGAAGTCGTGTTTTATGATTTCCTAAGTTGAACTACCTATTCTCATCTACTGATTTTTTTTAATCAGTAATGCTTAACGCAGAAGAGCATTCCTGGTTACTGTGTTGTGCCATTCCTGTGCTCATAGTAAAATGCATTTCTAGAATTTAAAATGTTACTGTTTAATACTTTAAAGATACATTTTTAGGCATTAATCATTTTTGTAACTGGTCGTTACATGTGAGTAATTTCCCGTTTCTTTCTGTTTTCAAATGAACTGTGCAGTGGTCGGTGAAGATGGTAAGCCCGTGTGCTGATCTGTCTGCTGTACTTCTGCTAAGATAGCATGAAAGTAACCTTCTGGAAGTGTTTCCATACCATAACTGCTTTAAGTCAGGCACTGGAATACATCTTCAGACTTTCCACACTCATACACGGTCGTGTTCTTTATCATCCACATGCTCAATGTGAGATAATGAGGCTTGTGATCTGGATGCAATTTAATCTGTGATTGTGGAATTTTAAGGTTGACCAGCACTCATCAGTTGGTGATGACGGACATACTCAGTGCTTGCTTTTTTATCAGAAGTAATTTTTTAAAGCGGCATAGAATAAGTATCCAGAAAGATTACAAGACTTGTTTGAAAGAGGGATAGTGAACACTGCAAAATTCATGCACTTGAATTTAAACCTGACATTTACAGTGGAGATGATCTTTTATGTTTAGGAGTATTAGAAAGCTTTTATATTAAATGAAAAATGCCCCTTAATCAGTACTGTAATTTTGCAGAGTAAGTAAGTCAGTAAAATTCACATGAAATAACTGTGTTCCTCTGAACGTTACACAGTGGTTTTAATTAGCTGACCTGCAAGGAGCAATGATACAAAGGATGTGACTATCTGTTTTTCTGCAGCGTGTAGATGCACTGGAAAGGCTTTTTCTTTTCCCAGAAAGAAACGCTCTTGCTTTGTTCTTGAAACACCATACTTTGATTTCCTTCTTCTTTTATTTTTTATTTGTTGTGTATTTCCATCTTAAGAAGTAGAGGAGGATTTTAGAAGTGGAGAAGAACCAAGAAGTTGAGGGGCGAGGAGATCATTAAGGTGGGGGAATCTAGAAACATCTGAGCCTAAGGCAGCTTCTGTCAGAATCTTGTCAGGCTGCTTCTGGTCAGAAGAAATGCTGTCCAGTTCATTTTATATCCATCGAGGGTTTCTGTAATGGCTAGCAGGTTTTCTTGATCTAAAAATACTCGTAAGAACTTTGTTATCAGTATGTGTACTGTATTTCCTTCTTAAAAAGCAGTACAGGAGTCTGTTATGCAAGGAGGAAAGCTGACACTCCAAATTCACCTGATAGGTAAAAATCTCCTCCCATGCTGTATTACATGCAAATGCTGCCATACTATTTATTATCACAGCACAAGCTTGCAATCAAACCTTTGCAAATTTAGGCTCATAACAATACTTGGCCTTAAATTAAAAATTAAAAAAAAAAAAAGTCATTTGAAAACTAGCATGTTTGTTCTTTCCCTCCCTTGAAATGTTCTTTTTCATAATTCAGAAGGTTACTTGGAGTATATGAGCAAGTTCTGTTTGATTCAGAGTAACGAATTCAAGTCAGAATTGTGATTGTATAAATTCTGTGCTCTGTGAACTGGTTTTACTCCAGGTAAAATGTGTCGGAACTTTCTGACTGAGATTCTTTGAACATGCTTTCTAGCAACACTGATGAACTTCTGAAGAAGAACTACATTGTCATTTGGACCTTTGTTCCAAAATAGGAGTGTTGTTCTTTTGGCAGCATCCAAGTAGCCACAGAAAGCAGTCCGTGGAAAGATTCAATTATATACGTACTATTACTATATAACATCTTAGATTTTTGTTCTGACTGAAGTAAGTGTTCAGTAAGTAATGCTGGTTTTGCTAAATTTGCATTAGGGGCAGTGGATAAAATAGGGAGTTTCATGGCTCAGCTTTGAAGGCTAATTATTGCTTAGTCTAGAAGTTATTAATCAGAACATCAAGCCAGCTGTTACAGGAGGTAGAGACAAGTGTGACTGCAGGATAGCACCAGAAGCACGCATTAATCTTGTTGTGGTCTTTCAAAGAGCTGTGTGTCAAGTAGAGTTCTGAGGTGGTCCATCTTCCTTCCAGTGAACACTGTTCGTGTGTGGGTATGTCAGTCAGCTGTCCGGGTGTGTGTGCCCCATGTGTAACAGTGTTTGTATTTACAGGGCCCTGCGCTGGAAGACTTCAGCCACCTTCCTCCGGAACAAAGACGCAAGAAACTGCAGCAGAGAATTGATGAACTCAACAGAGAACTACAGAAGGAAACTGACCAAAAGTGAGTGCACTGTGATTCTCTTTGTCTGTTTCATTTCAAGCCAAAAACTTCAAAAACTAGGAGAGAATAAGCTGTTGTAAGCCAGTAAGAGCATTTTTAATTGATGGTTTGCTATATGTAGATTCTGCTACCACTGCCTCCTTCTGACTGAGCATGTTTGCTTAGTATCTGTGAACTCTAATCATGGGTTAAGATTTCAAACGCACAAACATTATTTTTGCTTTAAGGAACCAGTCCAGGCATATAGAATTTTTATAATTGTTGTGGGGTTTTCTATGTTGGTAGAGATGCCCTCATCAAGATGAGAGATGTTTATGAAAAAAATCCCCAGATGGGTGATCCAAGCAGTTTACAACCAAAATTAGCTGAGACAATGAGCAACATGGACCGCCTTCGGATGGAAATACACAAGAACGAGGTTAGAACCTAAAATAATTTCTTAAAAAAAAAAAAGTATGTGAATGATATGCGGATGTGCTCTATATGTGGCTATACACTGACAACTAAACGGTGTATGTAGCTAGGTGTGTTTTTTAAATTGTAGTTGCAGGTTTAGAATTGGCTTTTGTCTTGATACCAGTATTTGTCTTTTTTTCTTCGAGGCCTGGCTCTCTGAAGTTGAAGGAAAAGTAGCGGCCAGAACTGACAGGCGGCACAGCAGTGACATCAACCACCTCGTAACACAGGGCAGAGAGAGGTCGCTGTTCTATCTCTACTGCTTTTATATCTGTGCTAGAACCAGTATATCTCTCTGATAGTTAGTAGAAGTAATGTGCCTTATCCTCTGAAAGTCATGTCCTTCCAAAGGATAATCCTACTGGTTCTAAATTCTAGAGGTCACTTACGTCATCATGGTAATGTACAAAAATTGAGAGTCGAACTGTAACAGCTGCTCACAGTGCCTTTTAACGCTGTCATCTTCCATTAGAAAAGGCCGACCTGTTTTCCATGTTTTACAAAGACAGGTATGTCGGATTTGTTTGCTTATGTAAGAGAATTCAGTCCAGACCTTTGTTCTTAGATAAAACGCTTGCAGAAAATCACTTCTGGGAACTGTTAACATGGCTTCCCAAGGAAACATCCCTGGTCTTGCCCTTTCCTATGCTGTATATATGTTCAGAGTTCCAGAGCTGAGAACTCTGAAGAATCCTCATGCTGCAATCGTTGCATTATAGCCCTGAAGGGAGTTACACGGATGATGCAAACCAGGAAGTCCGAGGCCCACCACAGCAGCATGCGCATCCCAATGAGTTTGACGATGAGTTTGAAGATGATGATCCGTTACCAGCTATAGGACATTGCAAGGCAATATATCCTTTTGATGGTAAGGTTAACAACGTGTACTATGATTGTTTGACTTTAGGGTGTGGATTTTTTGTTACAGAGAAGACAGTTATTTTAACTTGTATGAGCATCTAGTTGCTTAAAGTTAATTGGAAATATAAATAAGTTTAATTCCTCAATGCTACTTCTGTGCTGTTTTATCAGAAATTATAGCATGGCTTTGGCAAATATTCAGCTGTAGCGCTTGGACTCGGGTTTTGTCTGTCAGTGTGTCTGACCATATGTTTGCTTGCACGCATTTTTGATACCTCTCCTGTTTATAAGCAATCTGGAAACTGTGATCTGCAAAAAGACTTTACATTCTGTTGTCTTTGCCTTCTGTTTTCCCAGGTCATAATGAAGGCACTCTAGCGATGAAAGAAGGGGAAATTTTGTACATTATTGAGGAGGACAAAGGAGATGGGTGGACAAGAGCTCGAAGACAAAATGGAGAGGAAGGCTATGTACCAACATCTTATATAGATGTAACGCTAGAGAAAAACAGCAAAGGTGCAGTAACCTATATCTAACAGTAAATTGGCAGCTTTCAGGGGTACATTTTCCAGGGAAATAGTGGAAAAATAGTCAGGCAGGTTCATGGAAAGCATTAGAATAACAGAAGTTAGGAGTGGTCTATTTTTTGCAATGTGAATTTGCTGTAGCTTTTCCAGAGATGACAGCATTAAATTGGTCTATAATTCTGGCTAATGCTTTCTGCTTTGTTTCACTGATACAATGTTCCTGCTCTACAAAGCACTAAATTCAAGTCAGCTATTAAATGGAGAAAGACCAGGATTCCTGCTTGTTCTATAGGATACTTTGTCTTTCTAGAGAAAAAATACTGAAAAATTACATAAGTTTTGAAGACCTCTAAGATAAACTGTTCACTTCTCTGACTTAAAACGAACGATATGCTTAAACCAGTGTTTTACCCTCTACTGACTAACTGAATTTGGTTACTGAAAATTATTAATTTCCTTCCTCAGCAAATACTTGGCTTCTTTCACTTCTTAAACAGGAAAATCTTTTCTGAATCAAAAAGCTCAACAAACTTACTCAGGAAGAAACAGTATGATTAAAAAGGACAGAAGGTCCACTGACCTCCCTCTCCTTCCCTTTCTGTAGTTTTCATTTAGAACGTTGTGTATTGGACACAACTCCATTGTTTTAACTATAGACACTTTGGACCAAAAAAACCCTCCAACAGCAAAAGCCACGTTTAATTAATGCCTGGTGTTTTACTCAATTTTAATCTCCATTTGGAGCTGAAAAGGGAATTATTTTATATTCCTAATCTGTGCCTGGAAACTGAGTCTTGGACTTGTATCATGTTTAGTTTGAAATCAAGGTTTTTATGAATTTTATTAATTCTGTTCCCCTCACTGTTAAATCACTGAGGCTTGGAAACTGAATTGCACTACTTGATTTCCATCTAGAAACTATGGCTTGTATTTCTTTTGTGAATTTATGAGAGTAATACAAGGCTAGTGGATAGCCACTGAGAATGGCCTGTTAGAACTGAGCGCGCTTCCCTATCTTCTCAAGGCCTTCAGTAACTTTGTTCTTTTCTTTTTCCTCTTGGACTGCAGGTTCCTGAAGCGGGTTTCTGAGAAAATGGGCGAGATCTTGAAGGAGGTTACATGCAGCTGCTTGGGGCGGGGGTGGGAGGGAGGTGTTAGACTGGGATGCCCATTGAACAAGGGGAAAAGCTAGTTGCATGATTGCATGCAGACGTACATTTAGTCACTAACATTTTTAGCATTTCCATACCTAATTAAGGATGTATTACAGATTCTTAAATTTGTGCAGGAAAATAGCATTTCATTACCAGAGTAAAAAGCAGCTCTTCCTAAAATTACATTATTTTCATTGTCATAGGTGGTCAGAGAGGCCCAAACTATATTTCAGCTTTTGCTATGTTCTGGTTCAGTTATATTCTTTTCCTACTCATTTTTAATGGCAGTCATTTAGAACCATGTCAGCTACCAGTCTGCCTGCACCACCTCCATGCTCGCCTTTAACCTCCTCTTGCATGCCTAGGACAGTCAGGCATGCCTGCATAACATTTGTTTGACATCATTGCTTCTCTTATTTCGTAACAAATCATTCTGTTTAAATACCTTCAGTACTAGAGTTTCATCCAGTATCCATGTATGCTGCTATAACTTTTCCACTGCAACCATCATTACATTCCAGTTTTTAGCATAACTGGTAAGAGACCATAATGTATTTATGTTATGTTGATTCGGGGAAATAATACATCACAGCTCTAACCTACAATGCCGTCAAGAGAAACTTCTAGACCTGTGGTCCAGCTTCAGCACTTCCGTAACCTATTGTCAGCACTGAAAACCTGGAACACCACCAGAGAGATTCACCACTGCGAGCTAATGACTATTTTCAGAAGTCAACCACTTGCCATTCTACTGCTGCCTTAAACTATAGTGCCTAAATCTGTTGTTGCCAACACTACCACCTACAGTATCTCACCAAGGGCTTTGTGTCTCAGCTCTTTCTACAGTGCTGCAGCTGCTGAGGTAGACATGGTAGGCGTTTTCTAGAGCTCTACTTTACAGGATACATGGTGCGTCATGAATTTTATACATCGAGATGTGTCTCTCTTATAATTTGATTTTAATATTTTTAAAACTATTTTTATGGAAACTGTCTCTTAGTTTTTGACTATGAAGTTCTGATTTTCGTTAAGTTACTGCAGTGCTAGTCCGTTTCTAGGTGATGCTTCATTGTATGGACCAGTTGAAATTTGAGTGATACTTCGTAATGATCTATGTGCACTTTTACTTGTAAACAATTGAAATTTGGATATGTTTATACGTGTAAATATAGTTGTCTGCAGTGCCCCTGTTGCTTATGTTGTCTTGCCTCCCATTTGTGGTTCTATTATAAATACATCATATCTGATCTATTAGGGTGATAAGGATTAGATTAGAGATGTTGGGCGGGGGGGATATTTGCATCAAACAAAGCTTGTCAACCCAGCCAACTGCTGTTTGGGGAAATGAAATAATAATCAAAACATCCTGTTTTTCTGGGGTCTGAAGCAATATTTGGATGCAGAAGTGCTGGGTTCTTTTTAATTTCAGTGTTATTAGGAACTGTACTACCAGTAAAACTGAATTTGAGTGACTTGTGTAGAGGTTTATTCATTATTTGTTATATATACCACTATTACACAGCTTGACCTAGTGTGTTACGGGGGCTATTAAACGCTAAAGTTTAGATTTTTGGAGCTTGTATACAGGGTTATTTATATAATAATGTGACAATACTCAGTACTGACAAAACTATTTACGTAGGGATTTTTTTGTTTGTTTTTTTTAATAGTATTTTTTTCATTTTAAAGCTAGAGGAAAGGAAGAAATGTGACCTGTGCATTTTCTGCTAAATGGCCTGTGCTTTGCCTGGCTAGCGGCCGTGCAGGTCAGTAGTAACACTTCCTGGGAAAGGACAGAATGTTCTTTTTACACTACTGTTTGTTTTTGCTTAACCAGGATTTGCTTCCATTGAAGGCGGATTGCTTTCAGTAGGGATAGTGCAACTTGTGGGAGGGTTATTAAGCATAGGAAAAAGTACATCTGTCCTTGCATAGCTAGTTATAAATCACTTCTAAAATTCTGAATGTGAATTGTCTAAAAGACTCTTGCCTTTTCCAGTAATTTTTAATCATCTTTTTGTGCACATGTTGATTTCCTAAATGTTAAATGCTTTGTTTAAAGATAGTGTTCTCTGTTGAGAATATTTTCATGGAATAAAAAATCTTTTCATGGTCTAAAAAATTTAGCTTCAACCTTTTTCTTAAGAGCGATAGGGAGACCTGGCAGTGTGTCAGCATCAACAGGAGCTGTGTTACCTCATGGTATGGCTGTAGAACCTCTGCAGTGATAGTAGACACGTGGAGAGGAAGTGATTGCCACCACTCTGGTACTGGTTGCTTTGCTCATTTGCCTGCTTCCTCTGTTGCAGTACTTTCAAATGCTGTAATGTCTCAGTCCTGAAACAGGCTTGCTGACAAAGAACAAATGCAACTGTGTAACCACAGTCCTTGCCTAAGTATTTATCCAATTTCTGACAACCCCTATACATAAATCTGTACATGCATACGGCAGTGTAGTATTTGCTGCTGAAGCATTCTTTATATAAACATGCATTCTGATTTCCTATGGAAAGTTCTAACAAGTGACTCTTCTTTTTCCTCCAAGGAAAAAAAAAGTAAGTACCGCTCATTGTGATTTACCTCAGTATGTGAAATAAGTTTTAGTATATTACATACACCCACCTTTACTTGTATATGAAGGCGTTTTCATTACCTAGGTTGGTTGTTCTTGCCATTTCATCGTTCGCTTCCTGGCAGCATAGCTGTCCAACCTCCAGCAAAAGTTAAAGTGCTACGCATGCTGTCTGGAAAAAACAACTTTCAATTGTTCCAACAAATACACAGCTACTTTCCTACTTTCATAGGTAAAGTGAAATTTGAGCCTTCTGTTGCAGTCACAGATTATTTCTTCAACCGTAGTACGGAAATAATTTTGTTTAAAGATATACTTTAATTCACAATACTGTACATAGTGTTTTATACCCAGTTAAGGATTATTATACAGCTGTCACATAGTTAATCTGTCACTTTATTTACACTGTTTGCTTCATTTTAATATAATTAATTTTGATGCAAATGCCCCTATTCTTAGGTATTACCAAAACATTGTAACCTTAGAGCAATACAGAAAGCTACAGAAGTACTTTAGGGAGTGACCCACCTGCATGAAGGGATCATTACGTGATATAAATAATTTGTTGTAGAAATCAGTAGTTTTAAAACAAGTGTGCACTGTGCAATTACAATTTCTAAACATCTTGTTTAATGCAAGAAGTTTGTGCGGTATCAAATTTCTGAAAGAAAGCTACGGTTATTTCAAGTATATCACTTAATAGTGTTTATAGTCTTAGATACTTAATTGTTCCACCTGCTTCACTGGAAGAGGTTCCAGTTTTCGGGAAAGCGCAGTTAAAATCTGGCTGAACTTCTCATATCTTTCACTCTGATTAACTTGCGCTCCTTTGCTGCCCCAGAGCAATCTCATTTGAAATTCTGTCTTGAAGATTTCACTCATCTCTTCATCTGGCTGGAAACCTAGTAAGTAAAAAGAATCCCACAGTATCACCATCAAGCAAGTTTGTTACTTGGAAGAATTGGCTTTTAAACTGCATCCCCTCCAACTAAGAGAATCTTTATATTCTGTTGCATTTCTTTTGCACAGTTGCTTTAACAAGCCAGAAAAACAATGAAAAACTTCAGCATGTTATATTCCAGTAGCAGTAGAATGGCTGTTGGTATTCTGGGATAATCTATCTTCTGCTTAATTCTGATGGTCTAGAACTGTTAACGGATGTAATTATCATTACAGTCATTAGAGCCTGTAACCACTGATGCATACCTGCTGCCTGTGGAACTACAGTTCTCCCTCAACTTTTTCACTGCAAGTTTAAGTTATAAAAGTCACGTTACTAACACTGCTGCTTTCTGGCTGCAAGAAGCCAAGATCTTTGTGATGCACCTTGGCCTCCGAGTACAGAATCTTGCTATGGTAGATGGTGATTTATTTCCAAAAAGCAGAGTGCAGATTGACTGTACAGGAAGCAGTGAGTTTTCCTTGATCCTTCCTGTACTTACATTCAGTTACTGAGTTTCCTACAGCACCTTTGCTACTCTCTCAGCTCCCATGAAAGCTGAGAAGAATTCAATGTAGTGACTGTTACTTTCACGTAAGTAGAGATCTTGTTCTTCAGACATAACCTACGTGTCGTGTTAATGTGCAGAAGTTTCTCCTGCAGGTGCTCCCTACCTTCCAGCATCCGTTGTGCAGTCAGGCTGTACGTTTCTGCATTCTGTGCTATCTGACGAGCTGTGGTCAGGTGCTTGAACATTATTTCACAGCTTTGGTCACTGCTTTCCCACAGATCCATCCCTTCAAAAGTGACAGCTTGTCGCTCCATCAAGGTAACAAGAGGCATCAGCAGTGGCAGTGTTAGGTTCTGTGGAACACTGACCACCTCTGGAAGAGAGGAGAACAAACCATATCAGACATCGTGAAAATGTTAATTGAATAAAGTATTGTAAATGCATTACTATTTTTTAAGTCAGAAACTAGTATTTGTTTCGAATCTTATAAAATTAGCACCTCACTTCTAATACATTCTGTCCTACCAGTAAGTTGCTTGGCTTGGGGGAGAGGGCCCATGCATCCTCCGATCGAGTAGGCAAAGCACATGGAAAACAAATCTGCCCCAAATAATTTTCCTTGTACAGGAATAGGGAGGTTGCAGAGGTATTCTGCTTGGTTTCTGCTCCACCGTATCTTTCACAATGAAGGAGGGGTTGAGCAGGCAGTGTTATTATATCCTGCATGGATACATGCAGACAAGCACACGCATATCTTTTGCTTGAGCACCATTTCATCCTATTTCATTGTTTTACTGCTTTATGTCATCATTTTAATATAGGATACACAGCTGTCAAAACAGCAACTTATCTCCTTCCACAGGCTGATGGCAGAGGCAGAGTTAAAAGGCTAAACCAAACAGTGTCATTCGTGCTCACTATTCACTCACCTTGCCCTTCATGCAAAGCTTTGCTGAATGGCTTGAGCTGTTTTTCGTACACGATGGCAGTCTGGGTATAATGATGTCTTAAAGCAGTCCAGGTTTGTTCTAACCTAGTGACCTGTTCAATTGAAATCAGAGAAATACACATTTTTTACTCTACCTAGTCACAGGAAAAACATACTGCTACCGCATAAATTAGTTTAAATGAACCAACTAACAACTCCGCGTTCTGGAATGTAAAGAGAAAATGGGTTTGTGTTTGTTTGTTTTACCTGTGGCATTTCCAGTGCTTTCATAATGGCAGAAAATGCATACAGGTCCCCCAGTGAGTCCTTCAGCTCCACTGCGACTTGGATGATCTTGTTTAACGTTGCAGCTCTATCTTCCAGACTTCCTGTGCAACCTAAGATATCCACAGCTATTCCTATTGCCATGGTATTGTGCCTGCAAGTGAAACAATTTATACTACTGGTTACTTATTACTAATAGTACATTATGATGTATGTAAGTTCAGAGAAAGTCAACCCAGGAGTATTTCAGTATCACTTGCTCTTTACAGCATCGTTGTATCAAGATCTGTAATGCCATTATATAGAACACAAACAAAAAAAAAAATAACACGTTTTCTTCAATACTATTAATTAATTACTGGGCAGCTGGATCTGTGGTGCTCTGTTCATGAAGACAAAACCTGGGTAGTGCCCTGTCAGCACTGTACAACGTTAGCTGCCCAGCCCACTCAACAGCAGGCACACAGAGCATAAGCAGCCAAATGAGTTGCTTTTCTGTTTTACTCCACTTGTGAACAGGATGCAAGCTGCCAGTAGCTAGAAATCAGCCATCAGCAATGCCTTATGGCACACTAGCTGGCTGCCTGCCTGTTCCTAAAGCTTTTAGCACACTATTTTGCTTGTGCAATCAATGACCAAACTCTTTGTGGATAATAGCCCCGGTTCCCACTGTGCTCCTCTGCTCTCAAATCTTGAGACCTTCCCCCTAAATTTCAGCAACCAGCTCCTCTGATTCTCACTTTCAGAAGCTAGATCAGGATAAAACATCCTCATTACTCCCTCCTTAACTTGGGCAGTATTTACAGAAAGCTTTGCTGATTAAAGGAAAACAAACAAACAAACACCCCCACCTTTTCTCATTCTGTTGCTCTCTCCCTCGGCTGCAAAAGGCAATTACCATTATTGTCTACCATAGAACACTTATGTGGTCAGCTAGAATGTAGGTCCTCTGAGCTTTCCTTAATAGGAACGATTAAAAGAGAGCTGAAGATTTTCAGCAGCTCTAGGATCCTGCTTTCCATTACCATCCACCTCCCCCACTACTATAAGCATGGAGTTGCCCTATGACCTCAGGGAACTTAGCTTGGCAAAAAGAACTGATAAACTATCTTCTGTACACATGAATGCAGAAAACGTGCAAGAAAGCATTCTTTGTGGAGATGCTGAATACAAAGTAGCAGTGCTGTGCTGGAAATGAGGAGCAACAGGAACAGTTACCTTTCAATTAGGTCCAGGCGCAACTGATGTCCATAGGGCAGAGTAATCAGTTCAAGACCAGACTTCACTCCCATAATCCTCCTCATCTCTTCAGAAACTTCTAGTACCCTTGCCACCTGACAAACACAAACATTTGACCATGAGTTTTGAAACTACTTACCACAAAAAAAAGCCCACAAACTTTCCACAGGGCAGCACTCAAGGTTAGTGCGGGACATAAGCGGGAGTGTATGACACTGGAATGCAGTAATCCAACAACTCAACTTACACACAGCCAGTGTCTCACACACACACAGAAACCCACACTAAAAGCCTTTCTGCACAACGATCCCATCATAAGAAAACAGAAAAGGTGTGACCAAAATATTAGTCAAACTGTGTCCTCTGCTTCCAGAAGGAGGTCCATCTGCAAGCTCCTTGACCTGATGCGCATCAGCATGGCGCTGCTCTTTGGCCTTAAAGACTGCATTTCATTGGATTTGTTTCTAAAAGGACAATGTTGCTGAGAATGTTTTAAGATTTCCCCACAGGGTACTCATAAGGATTAACTAGCAAAAGGACTTTGGGGAGAACATGGTGCTGATGAAATCAGTGTGTGAAAACTGACACTCACTGATTTGCCCTTGCTTTTTAAGCACATGGTATTAGCTATTGGTAATAATTAGCAACAATTACAAGTGAAACCAAATTAATATAATGTGAGATTATCTGCTAGATTAAGGCCTATACATTGACATGTCTACAGACCAATCTGCCTTTTATTTCTAATATACTTATCAGCAGTCTTTTTTGGTTACGAAAAGATGAGAGCAATGTGGCACACAGCAAGCCTTGCTGGTGCAAAATCTAGCACTATGGAGAAACTTTCTTCACTTCTGGAGAAGCAGGAGTAATACAAAGGCCCTGAGTACACCTGGATCACCATTACTTCACAAAGATTCCTCTCCTACACGCACTCACTCCACCTCTTAATGAAGAGGTGCTTCTTCCACGAATGAAAGTTTCTGTAGAACTGGAAACGTTACTTAAAAGGAAAACTGAACTTCCAATGCCACAGGAAGGTCAATGATCCTCAGCCTTAACACAGGTGACAGTAGAAGCATCATTCCCAGTCTCATGGTAGTGCAATAGTATCCAGCAGGTTACCAATGAATGAGTCACTGGCTCTCTGCTCTACAAGATGAAGACACACAGACTTCTCTGTGTCGAACTAGTTACTGTTCCTGCTCCAATATACAAAAATCTGAATATTTAAGACACTCCAGCCCCTCCTTAATCTAATTGTACAGATTCCCACACTACCAGCTATCTAGACGCCTTGGCCCCACTCCAAAGTTTACAGGATTTAAAATTAAAAAGCCTATTGCTGGAAGAAGGCTCCAAAACACAAGGCCTCTGCAGGAAAGCATCCTAGAGAGCTGCTGTCTTGCTCTGAGTTAAGCTACTTGCCCCTACAAGGTTTCTAAGTCACCGTGTCTCCATGAAGCCTCGCTTAGCAGCAGTCACCACTAAGAGAGAATCACAAAATACACAGCAACTGATAGGAGATTAAAGAGATGTATGGAACACTGAGAAATTGAGTCTAAAGTCGAGGCTGATAAGAAACCTTCAGTCCAAAAGGATCTGGGGCATTCTTGTTCTTCAAATAGGAAAAAATAAATAAATAACTGAAATAAAATAAAATGTCCTGCAAGGCACTACATTTAATATGCTAGCTGCAAATCTACACATTAACCTTTTCAAATAGATTCTTTGAAAAGCCTATACTTGTACAACATAAATAAAAAGTATACTGAATTTTTTTAATATTATTATTTTTTTTTTTTACCTTGCAGTCCATTCTAAGAATATGTTGTGCAATAACCTTTGGGTTATTTCTGGTGAAAAGCTCCTTAATTTTCCTTAGCATTGATGTTTCCAACGGCTTGTTTTCAGAAGGAAGTAGTTTGGAGTCAAAATCATTTGGTTTAAAAGTAGACAACGTCTCAAAAAGGGGTGCAGAAAACACATTGTTTTCTTCAGCCGTCTCAGCTGAAGTATCTAAAGGACCTGCAGAGTTCACGGTATGCTCATCATCATCCAGGATCAAATAACTTGTCTCAGAGTTCCTGAACTGTGTTCCCCTCTCCTTTTGTGTCAGATGCTCCACGTAGCTGTTTTTCTGGCACAAGTGTTGTTTTGTTGCTGCAGAATCTCTGGCAAGGCTTAGCTCACAATAGTGTCCTTCCGAACTATGGGGAGCTGCAGGAGAATCGGGGTTCTTCAGCAGGGCTGCTTTGCTGGGTTTAGGCGGAGGCTTTGGATAGAGCTGGCTGTCTGATCCTCTAAGAGCTTCCCCTACTTGTGAAGCATAGGTGACTTTCTGAACAACCGTAGGGCTTAAAGAAGGTTCACTGCCTGTTCTAAATGCAGGAGAGCTCGGGCAAGAGTCAGTTTCTGCGTCAGGTAACAGAGATGGGTGTCTCGAACCTGCAGGAGAAAAGAAAAAAGTTCTGTTTTAACGATATGTTAATTTAGAATGCCAAAACACACAATTCCTGGTGCCTATATCCCAGGGTCTTTTCTTAATGCTATTTCCTGAGGAAATTATTGTCTGAACACGCAATTTATTCACTGATTAAATGTATATGAAATTATATTTTGAGGAATGAGCTAGCCAACAAATTCCATTCAATTGCTGATCCTCCCAAAATCCCAAGTACACAGAACAGCTGCACCGCGTTACTCTGTGGTAATGCTGACAATAACTCCAGTCCTGGCTGCATACATAGGCTGTAATGTCAGAGCTGGACAGACTCCATGGCTTGGAATAGGAGGTTTCTTTGTAACATGATCTATGCTATAAAAACAGAAACTTCCAGCCACACCACATAACAGATGAGTCATTTCTGAGAATGATAAGTTTGAGATGAAAGAAAAGCTTCCCAAAGTCAAGCCTGAGCACATAGTAAAGTATGGAAGGAATGAATTTCAGGGATGCTAACTTTTTTTGCTGAACAGTATAGCTGGTTTGAAGAGCTAGAGAAATGCATCCATACATTTCTGTTGAACACTTATGCCTCATCCTGTATTCACTGCACATACAGAACTCAATATCCAGTGTGGGACTTAAACCTTTGTCAGACATTCCCAATCTGCAGTTCTCAGTGCATTTGCTGCTACCCACAGCAGAGCGGCTTTACTGCTCGTTTCCAGTTGACTCGATTCCTGTATCAGTCAACCAAATATATCAATCACAACCCACCACCACTCCTTAGTGTATGATGTCAGAACCTGCTCAGAGGATCCCATGACAAAACACACAGCAGTACTTTTCAGATGAATACCAAATTCAAGATTCACAGTACCAAATTAAGATTTTGCGACCACAGACTGGAATAAGATAATCAATTTAATTAATTACAGATGGACAGAAACTCATTTTCTAAATGTCTCTGTCCACCCTACAGTTAAACATAGAAACACATCCTTTCTATCGAAATACAGTCTCACTATCCAAGTCCTTAGTATCGTTTTTGTCTCAAGTAGTCTTCCCACAATAGGCAGCATAAACTTTTAACAGTGATCATATTCAGAATGACTGGCAGCCTCGGAAAAGAAGCACTAGAATTTGCCCAGATCACAACAGATGCATCATTGTGAATTTCCTTACTAGCTGGGACAGCTAGTAAGAAACAAAGAATCTACTCCAGTGAACTTAAGAGTGCAAGCAGTTTATTAATCAGCTTATATTGGCCATTAAGTAGTAACTGTATATACAGTACTCAGAACACTGAGCAGTCTCACTTTTGTCTGAAGCATAACAGATAACTTAGTCACTCGCTGCTTCTGTGTGTGAAATGTTTGATCACAAAACATACCTATCAGCAGATAGCTCTCCGACTGATGAGTCTTCAGAGGGAATCTCTTGTCCAGAACATGATCCAAACTAGCTGGCTGGCTGCCACTTTTTTCTTTGTTCCTAGAGTAGACAAAAGTCCAAACAAGAACATAAACATACTCTGCAATCTTAACACACATACCTAAGTGAGAGAACATGCTGTGGCTAGGGCAAGGATCATTAGCTTTCTACACAGGCAGCTTGTATAATTAGAAGATACTTCATGCCAGCATGGGAGCAATGAAATGAGTTATAATATGTGTGAACTTCCAGCATTTAGGGGTGTGTTTGAATGCTGAGAGTTCTTAATAAAACATTTGATCTGGACACTGCAATTAGTGTCTGTTATCCCACACCTACAGTGGGATGTAGGAACTGATGGAGCTACCTCATTTCACCCTTTAAGAACAGTGACAGTACCTCAAAAGATTTCCTCTAGGTATGCTGTGCTCCTGGGGTTGCATGCTGGATATACCAAGACTCAGCCTTTTTGCAGCTTCTGTTTTTCCTTCAGGGATACTTCGCTCTTTTTGTCGGTCTGGAGTTACACCATACTTTTCTTCTAAACACCTGAGAGGCACAGTCCTGTTGATAGGCTGAAAAATAATTGCTCCACTCTGTTTTGATATCGGTGTGCGATTCCCAACGTAGTATCTCACTAAGCCAGGGATACTGTCAAAACTTTCAAGTTCAAACTGATACTGAACGCGGCAGTATGCTTCGCTTAATCTTAGTACTGTTCTGTTGATTTTAAAATGCTGAGCGGTGTTCTTCCACTGACAGGTAAGAACAAAGTTCCCAGGACAGGAAAGAGAATCCCTAATCAGAAAATCTCCATCCCTCTGAACTAGGTCTTCTGCCACCTGTAAAGAAAAAGATTGCACAAAAAACACTTTTAGAATTAGGGAGCAAATAATCAAACACCACCAAACAACAAAATATTCTTAAACATAGGACTTAATTTGGCTACTCTAGCAGGACAGACAAAGTCAGAAAATATAAAGAAAAGCATAAAGCGTGATAGAAAAATTCCATCTCCAATTCTGAAATTACGAGGTCATCCCGAGCACAGATCTGGGAGCTTCTTGGAAAACGCCCAGCCACCAGAAGCATGACCCACCTCTGCATGTATATATTTCTTCTAGTTCTAGTAAGGCATGAAGGAAAATCAATGACTCTTGATTTTACAGTTTAAAGCATCTGAATATACAATCACACCAACATTTAGAAATCATTACTACAGGACCCCAGAAACAGCGCTTTCAGTATTACCTGAAGTGGCAGAAGGTTCCATTTTTTATTCTTTGTGTGTACTGCATAAAACTAGGAAGGAGTCGGAAAAATCCCGTTTTGTGGTATTAAATTAGTCCTTAGACCACAGTCATAAGCTACGAGCATGGAGTCAGGCAGCTGTGCCTGCTCTCACTGGTGGCGGGGCAGGAAAGCAGCTGGCGGCTCCACTGAGAGCCGGGTACGCAGAGAGGAAGCCCGCAGGGGGAGCTCCAGGAGCTCCTGGAAGCTGAGCTCCAAGAGGACGGCTGTTTAAACGTATTTCTAACTACAGACATAACCACCGGAATCAACTTATCGAATAGATTTTGTGCTTTTTTCCTCCGCAAAATCAATGCACAGAGGAAAACAAAGAATGACAAACTTTAGTTCAGTATACTGAATCAAAGTATTGTCTGAACAATCTGTGGGGATACTGTTCTGATAGAAAGTTTGAATTCAATTTCTGCCATTATTCAGTGGGGGGGAGGGGGGAAAAAGAAAAAACAAACTACTTATAATTTCCACCACGGTCTCCCCTGAATCTTTTTTCAGCCTCCTTTTGCACCAAGCTGTGATAAATATAACTTTCACATGTAAAAAAAGTATTATGTTTCTACTAAATGAATGCAGATATCAGAGGTGCATGTAATACTTCAGTTCAGTTTTGCCTGTGAAAGCTCAATACACTGCTGGCAACAGAAAGATAAGGAGCAACATACCTGCCGAGGAATACGTCCATGGTACCAGGCATGGCTACGCAGGTCTTCACTGCTTAGCTGCAGCTCTTCCTCTAATTCTTTCTTCAGTTTTTCTGGGCTGTTGTCCATAACTTGCCGCTCCTTAGAAAACTGCAATAAAAGATTAAAAGCTTCAGCCGTGCCAAGTTTAGTCATTAACATTTTACCTGGGTAATAACTTCCATCACATGATCTACACTAACCACTGGAATGCAGGTGCTGCTTTGAGCAGGCTGGCCTGGCTTATATCTCTTGCAGTATTTTGAAAAACCCAGCACTTAGTGAACATGCAGTTGTTTTACACTGCACAGAATACAGCAGTGTTCACTCTCCACCAAACCAATAATACTACACCTGCAAAAACACTTCTCTTACTTCCTCTTCCCAATAAGAATTCTAGCTACTCCATAACGTGGAGCTGGACACAGACCTTGCTCCAATATTCTCACTCCTCTTTAACACTCCATTTTAAATTCAGTCTCTTTGGGTGTTCTTGTGGTGGTGGTGTAGTTGTTGGGGTTTTATCTAATCCCTTTGGCCCATGTAATTAAAAATACTGACACTACCAAATTAAATTTCTATCCTTAAAGGGCTTACTTCTAAGGGTCAATAAATCTGTGCATACAGTTTGTTTCCTTCTTGAGGGAAAGCACTCTTGCTGCCCCTCAGCCCAGAAAACACGAGATGCTGCTAACACCAAGACTTTTCTGGAAGAACATCTATCATTTCCTCTTGGAGTTTCCACACTGGAACAATCCCATCAGGGCTTATTCATCCTTCATTTGAACTATCAGTATCACTATAACACTAACATAAGGTGCAGTATTTTCTCTAGCAACATTTCAAGTACTCTTTCGTAGCATTTAGTGGAGGGAATTTCTTTGGACTTCTTTATATTCTCCCAATAGTAGGGGACTCCAGGCCACCTTCAACACTGCTGAGAATTATAATGGTTAGGTTGAAAGGCTGTTCAAAGATGATGTTCAAGACCAACTGCATGATCACTTCAGGGCTAGCAAAAACTAAAAGCGTGGTACTGAGATCATTACCCAAATGCCTCAAATGCAGCCTGGACCAGGGCACCAACCACCTCTCTAGGAAGGCTATTCCAGTATCTGACCACCCTTACAGTAAAGAAATGTTTCCTAATGTCCAGTTGGAACCTCCCCTGGTGCAGTTCTGTGCTGTTCCCTTGTGTGCTATTGCTGGTTCCCAGGCAGCAGAGCCCTGCACCTCCCTTCTCATTAAGTTGCACAGAGAAACGTGATGCCCTCTCAGGCTCCTTTCCTCCAGACCAGGCAATGCCAGCCTCTCCTCACAGGACATGCCTTCCAGCCCTTTCATCAGCTAGATGCATTCCAGTTCAAGCTGAGGCCACGCCAATGATAAATAGAGTGGGAGAATCACCTCTCTGGACCACCTGGCTGTGCTGTTTAATGCATCCCAAAAGGCAGTTTGCCATCTTGTCTGCCAGGGCACACTGAGAGCTTCAAAAGCCTAAAATGCTCAGCAGAAAGGGGCTCAAACCAGCAGGTAATTTGCTGCTATTTGATTGAAGAATCAGAGTACACTCCCCCTTGAAGGAAAGCAATAATAATAAGATAATTTTTAAGAGAGAGAGCAACACAGGCCTCCAGCAGTGAAGTAGATTAAAAGGAAACACATTCCCATGGCATTACTTCCTTTTTTTCCTTTGGCTCTGGGTATGAGCCAAAGCTTAAAGGTTCCCTTCTCTGACACACTGATGTAAATATGCAATGCATGCATTATTTTAAAAGTAGCTGAGAATGCTGCTGGTCGCACACCAGCCTTACTGTTTTCACGAACACTACTTTCTATAGTATTTTCATTTTTGAATATTCACAGCATCTAACTGTGGGAGCAGGTGGCATACATTTAGCACTTCCCTCAGCAATCCTCACTGCAGTTTCAAGTAGAATGAATTGCAGCAGATTACTACACAGCAGATTTAAAGGGGAATAATGCCAGAAGAGGAAACCTGCTGCCAAGACTTATTTAAACATGCTGGGGATGCTGAGAGGCCTGAGAAATTCTGAGATAAATTCTCTACTCTCTGTGCTCTTCTTTATTTATTTATTAAGATGAGAACAAGTGAGAGTATTTGCTTAAAGAGAAAGAAAACAGACAAGAACATCCTGTTAAAGGATCACTTCTCATCAGTGTTGCTTGTGTGATCTGCAACTGAGTTATATTTATCTATACAAATGTGGTTCAAATTTGGCAATCATTTTTGACCCTCTTATGCAGCCAAGGCCTTTCACAAGTCTTTTCAGAAGAAAAAGTCTGTACAGAAATAGTCAACACCACCAAGACCATTTTCACTGCATGGACTTTTAGATAAAAACATGTCCAACATGAAGAGATGAAGGTATTAAGCGCTGAAAGTCACACAGGAGGCTGCGGTGAGGTCACAAACCCTAAAAGTCACTCCAAGTATCAACATGTAGTCAAGTTTCCCCTCCACTCCAAAACTCAGTGAGCTGTCAGGCTAAGATAACTGAAATGACCTGTAGGACTTGCTTACTGCCTCTGATTTCCCAACTCAAATGGCTGGCTGTGCATTTAAAGCTTTCTGGTACCAATTCCAAAATTAACAGCTAGTTACTTCACTGACACATCTAACAAAAGTATAAAAAGCATTACAACATTTACATAAGCCAAGGAGGCAAAGGTAGGGCACACAAATGGAGAGTACAATTTTAAAGAGCACCCAAGCCACCGCATTTCCCTTGGCTGCACTGGAAAGTGGTGAGAGCTTTCAAAGTCCCCTCTCTGATCTAAACAGGATTCAGTTGTAATGGTATACACATTTTTATATCCATAGCTGTGTGTTTTGCTGACTTTCTGAAAAAGACTACTACTTTTAGGTGGACTGTACATACCACAGAAACGTTTCTGAAAGGTATTTTGACTGAGTAACTAGACTAGAGATATTAAAAAGAACTAGACTGCTGTAGCAAATTGTCACCTTAATTCTAGAAGCATCTCACTCTGTCTCAGCGGTAAACAAAGCCATTGTAAATGGAACTAGATTCTTTGCCAACAGAAAGAGCTGCAGATCTTCACATATCAACTGACTTCATCCACAGCGCTGACATGAATTATCTTAAAAACCAAACAACAAACACAACCAACAGGGGCCAATCCAAGTTACAGTTGCACACGAATTTCAAAAAGAGCAGACCCACAACTTCTCCTAGTGGTCAGATGGATGTTTCACTACTCAAATGGAACAAGACACATTTTGCACTTGAATTAAATCTAGCAACACAACAGAAAGACACTTAAGGAATCCAAAACAACTAAATTGTTAACATTCAGTTATTGATTTGTTAAAAATCCACTCTACCATGGCTTACCACCCTGAACATACCTGCTTGCCAGAGGTCAGCCATATCCCAAGACAAAGCAAACATGCTGAAATAACCCTTATGAAACTCTGAATGCAGTGGAAAATCTCCCGTGGCTAGCATGTATCCAAAAATATGCAGGGCACAAACTGTCTAGGTAAGCAAGTTCAGTAATAGCATGTCTTCCTGGACAGTTTTTTGTTGGCTAAGACATTTCTTTTATAACCTGAGTGCACTGAAGGGAAAATGGGAATAACAAAGTGCAGTCACACTGGCCCATGTCTTTCTATTCTAAATACTATATCAAAATCCTCCTATCCTGAAAGAATCTCCGCACACACTGAACTTCACATCACGCAAGGAAGGCCTCAAAAATCAGCCCAGACACAACCTACACAATCACGTTAGTCCATTCAGTCAAGAAAGAGTCAGCTAGGAAAAGCACAATTAGCTATTTCAATGGAATTGCATTAAAAAGAGGACTTATTCCACGCAGCATGACACAGATACTCCAGCCTCATTTCTGAATAAGTCACAGCACATAAGTGTCATTTGGACAGTAATGGTATGCTATAAATTTGCACCAACTTTATAGCAATTAGCTTGCATTTAGCAGCGTGTCCTCAGTTTGTGGATTCGCTTTATTGGCTCCTGCACAACGACAGAAGAAAACTGAATTTACATGTACAGCTAGAGTATGAAGTGGATGGTAAAAAGAAATTAACAAACAAAATGAAACCTAGCATAAAATTTAATGCTCCAGTATATTCCGCAACAAAACAAATTTGAAGCAAAATGGAGAAGCCTTCAGTTCAGATACATTACAATTTCTAACTAGTAAAAACTGAAAAATCTTTGGAGTACGTGAACAAATGAAGTCAGCAGGTCATCTTTCCAAGTACAGATGCATTCACTGACCTACAAAGAACTCCCCCTGGAAGACATGCTCGCCAAAAACTTTTGTTCACATTTTAGTCGCATCATTTTCAGTCTTAGAATTATTATTTTTTTTAACAGGTCTCTGTAAGAAAAAATACAGATCTACCTCTCAATACATTCTCAACTTAAAAAAAACCTAGTCAGAGTCCTGCTGTTTGCTACTGGCACTGGATTCTTTCTTCAGTTCATATCTGCATCAGCCACAGTAAAGTACACGTACTAGCAGACTATCAGAATAGCTGAGAGGAGAATCATGTGGGTTCCTACATATATCCCTGAAGCTCTACCTCATGCATCCCAGTTTTCTTGACTTACCTCAAATTCTATCCCAGACTGGCACACGTAAGCATAACCTAATTAGAGGACAGCCTAAACAGATAGCAATAATCTTAATTTCTCCTTCAAGGTGATCAAGTGTTCTTTTATTTTATTTACTTATCTATTTTTAAATAGTTTAAATTATGAAGGGAAGAACTTCTACTTTTTAGATGCAATTTTCAAGTGGTCCATAATCTGTTATGCTCTATCATTTCCTTTATTTCTGATAATGAGGAATTTCATATCATCTTTCCTTGTATCCTGCTGGCAAATAATTACTTTTATGTACTTAAAGCACAGCCAAGGAGTGTTACGGGTACCTGACTAAAGGTAGCTGCATTTTCATCCAAACTCAATTATTTCCTGGTGATCTGCAGAGTTCTGCCTGCTGGTATTCAAATCAGACCCATCAGGCAGCCTCAGAACCACCTGATTTTTTGTTGCTTTGAAGATTTCAAGGGAAAAAAAAAAGGGGGGGGGGAGGGGAAGGAGGGGTGGAGAGGGGAATAGGCTGGTGGGAAGGAGATAATTATTAGGGATAAACAGAACAGCACTGTGAAAACAACAGCATAACTTGATTCAGGAAATAAGCATACCCTACCTATCCAAAACAGATCTATTAAAGCTTTCTATCTATCTTTTCTCCAACACAAGAGGCCTGCTACTTTTCTCTAAGTGCACATGAAATCTGAGCTACAGCCTTTTTCCCTCTGTAATATTAAGAAGGGTAAGAAAATTGAGAAAGAGAAAAAATAATGAACTTCTATTTCCAAACTGCTGGAGAACACATCTTAATCGACTTGATCATACAAAAAAATGAACATGTCCAAGTCCAGTTCTGAATTAAAAGCTGCATCACTGATTTAGAGACCCCTTAGGTCTCTAGCCACGGACTCCTGTGATTTCCATCAGACTACTTGCCTGGCAACACGAACATAAGTATCTTAAAATATACAGTTTTATGTATTTATGTTTTAATTTTGTTTATAACAAGTACAATGCATTTTATTTCATGAGAAACAACAGGGTTGCTTAAGACATTTAAGGAACACTCACACAGAACCAGACTCTCAATCTTTGCTTGAAAACACACTGGTCCTATTTTTTCTCTGTCCAATCATTTTTTGTGAAAGAGCTTACAAAGGGCCAAGAGTACACAGATAAAGCTATTTCTCAAATAATAGTACCAGCAGGAAAAAAAAAAAAAAAAAAAGTAGCTTTTAAATGCTTTTAAAGCTTGAACGTTTTGAGCAACTGGGAAATGTTCCTCTTAAGGTCAGTTATCTCTAACCTTTCTGAGTGCAGAGTTCATGCAGGGCTGTAGCAACAGCACTATGTCAAATAATGGGAGGTGCAAAATGAAAAGTTGAAGCCTCCTTGCATAAATGACTGACAGCTTCTGCAGGATTTTATTTTTATTTCTAGAGGCTTAATGGGTTGACTGAGACACAGAAAAAGTAACATATAAACTTTGTTATGCCCAAGCCATCCCAGAGAAACCAAGAAGGAGAGAGCAGAATCAATGCAGGAGAATGGCAACTTTGAAACCACAAGGTTTCTCTGTGCATGTTTAGATACAATCTGACAACTAAGTTATCAAAGAAAAGAAAACAAGTTACTAGGACAAGTACCATCATGACTTCTATGGCTCCTTAAAACTAAATTAACTCCATTTAGCATATCTATTCAGATTGCCATTATGGAAAATATAACTTACCTGACATCTACACACAGCAGCCATTTTAAACTAGCTAATAAGTGAGATGTGTTTGAAAGAGAGGAAACAAAAAAAGACTTGTCGTACCAAGTTCAGTCTGATGTCAATGGAAGGCAATGGAAAAAACTCCACATTGACCATCACTCCTTAACTTTCTAGGTGTCCATATTCAGAGCTAGGAGGACAGTTTCATTTCTGGAATATGGATCCGGACAAATCCTGAGTTTAGATTCAGTCAAATCCTAATCTCCTCACTCAGCAACCCTGGGGATTTTGACTACCAAATCTAAACAATTTTAGAAGTTGTTTACTCTTTCTGTTATAATCTGAGAATCACTAAACAATAAACAGTCCACTGGAGAGCATCTCCATAGCAGTGAATTGGAATCCCTCACAAAGCAACGGTGGACTTGGTACTATCCACACATACATGAAAGAAAGCATATTGCAGTTAAAAATTCTATTGATCATGTAAAATTAACATGGAGATTTGAACAAGATGACAAGGTAAGACTTAGCAAAAAGTCAAACACTGCATCAAGACACCAAAGCATCAAAGTCCACGGAGCTATGCAAAATCTCACACCATTTCTCTCCCGTTTAGCCCTCTCCAACATCAACAAATCTAATATCAACAGGCAGACCCATAACGCTGGGTGGTGTCAACTTGTAAATTTATGTTATCAAGTCCAACTACTTCCACATACATGCCAAAAGTGGATATGTAAAGCCTAAGGATGTCAGTGAAACAAATATAGATAATCACATACTAAAGAAATATTAATGAAGATCTACTACATATGAAAAGTATTTGCAATTCATCCAAGATAAGAGATGGCACTTGGAATAAGTAGCTGCTTATAAAAGGCTTCTGATCCATGCCACATTTATAGCATTAGTACGTTACCCAGCAGTGAGATAAATCAGCATGTTGGAGGTTTTAAAACGTGGCAGCCCTGGTAATTTGAGCGGCTCTCCCCTTTAGCACAGCTTTAGCTGAGGGTGAATCATAGTCAAGAATTAAGAATGAAAACACTTGTGAATGTCAAGGTCTGTATTTCCAGTTATTATGACTATACCAGCTAAAATTAAAACAAAGAAACAAACAACCCTGTCCTTCACTTTTTAAAACACTATTTTACCACTGATTCATTAATTCTTACCTCCCCAAAAAGGCAGAAATTAAATAACGAAGTCACAGTTCATCATTCTCCCTTCACAGTTCTCCTTCCCCAACAGAAAACCTAAGTCTTAAAGTTTCCCTTTATTTTCCTCAAACGTACAGCATAACCTTAACTCTAAACAGCTATTAGAACCGAATTAGATTTTTAAAAGGTAATGACACATTATGACTGAAGACTAGGTTGGATCCAAGTTCAAATTTTCTCTTTGTATTTTCTATTAATTTATATAAATGAAGTAAACTTCTGCTCAAGATCCTAATTGAACATGCTAAAAGTAAGTACAGCAACAAGCAAGTCCTCAAGTACTGAACTTTCCTGTGCTTTGAGAGGGCATGAGGCTCCCTTGAGATCACGCGCATATCACTTTCAATTAAGTTTAGATAATACACTGAATTTATTTTGGCATGAGGGACTGGGGAGGAGGAATTGATCTCAGAGGTAGCTGTTTGACTTCAACATCTTTATTTATGGATCAATTTGGTATTTAACTGCATGAATATTTCCTATTAAAACTAAAAGTTAACCTCATCTAATTACACAGACTGATTTTGCTTGAAGTGCTGTTTCCACAAATTAAGAAGACAATTCACACCAAGTTCTTCAGTCTTTGGCACTCTGGCACCAAATGGAACATACATCATTTGCCCTCAAGGTGCAGACCTTACCTGCTTTTACCACCAGATATTTCTATACCTACAGCCATTTTCTTTGAAACAAATAACTCCCGTTTCCTACTGTCAGAACTTCTTAAAATAGCAGCTCATCAGATTCAACTAATGCTAAATCTACATGATGGAACAAATGTATTCAAATCTATTTTAAATGGTGCAAATCCCTTTAAATAGAACCTTATTTTAAAAGAGCCCAGCTGTACTTTTTTTTTTTTCCTACATAAAAGGTTTTATTTTTTACCCTCCATATAGCAAACACTATTAATGTTTCAGTTTCTCCAGAGAATGTATGGATTAGACCAAATGGAAAGTTGCTATGACAACACCACCGTTATTTTAGGTATTAGGAATTCATGCCAAGTTAAACAAAGGGCACACATGGTCAAGAACAACAGTTTTATAACTGTTCTGACAGCCAACAAAAAGCCCATTTTTCAAGTTTTAGAATAATATAATGTTAAGCCTTATAATTAAAATTCTATTGAAGATCAAGTTTACAGTAATAGGACAGTATCTTTAGCTCTCCATTCTGATGGTAACTTCTGACATTTGTCACAGTCAGAATGAGAAGACAGTCTAATTAGAGTCACTTTTCCACCATACCCAGAAGACTGAGCACCACATCCCACTTTCAGAAGTTAAAAGGCTGAACTGTAAGGGACAAGAGAGGTGAGCAACGGCTGTTCCCAAATTTAAGCCCCTGCATCAAAATGTGAAAGCCTGTAAGCTACAAGTTAGCAACCTTCACACCCTTGTTGCAAGTATGCCAGAAAAACAGTACACATTAGACAGTGACCTATATAGCTAACACTAGATATTCAAAGAACAATGTAAGCATAAATTTTAAAGAAGAAGAAGATTTTAAAGTTTAGGTGCAGGTCACAGACCCCAAAAGTAATTGAATAACCTACCTGATTACAGTTCAACTACCCCTTCTAAAAGGTCTCTAAATATTTATGAAGGCTCATTCTTTGCAAATAGGACACATTTTCTGTGTTTTTTTTTAATTTAAAGAGATAGAATCCTAAATTGCCCCGTGGGCTTTTCAAAACTGAGCTTCTAAGCAAAACCGTCAATGCTTTCAATAAGCAAGTGAGAAAGTTAGAGAACCATGTGGTTTCATTTACATTCTGAAAGCTTGAAACTCTGCTAAATACTTATGTGTTCTTAAGATTTTCTTTAGAACAGAAATACACTGCATCCATCCATCATCTAAAAACTAAATGATACTAAGAGCATTTATTTGCTGTTATTGAAAAAGGATACCTACCTTGACTCTGATAATAGACTTCCGGTGATAAAAGCAGCAAAGTGCTGCAATCAGCATTTGAAAAACGTTATAATCCTTCGGCATGTTCAGTTCTTCTGTTTGTGTGTCCTCAAGCCTGAAGATGAATGATCACTACTACTAGTTTCAGAGGTTCTGCAAGCTCTTCAGTACGACCACTGTGCCTGACAGAGCTGACACACCCCTCCGCTCACATATCAGACAAGGGCACTTTCCACAGCTGAAGCTAATACTATCAATGCAGCAACCGCTGGCATCCTTGATTTCAGTATGCCATATAGAGTACGCCAGAATCCTCATGTGATCTGCTCCACTCACCAGTGAAACCCTAGCTCCTCTATCTTTGTATTCCCTGAGTCAGAGCTGCACGTAAGCCACCAGTTCAAGACAAGTATATATATATATATATATATATACACATACTGCCAAACCAACACTGCCAGTGTGGTCAGTGCGAGGGGTGTAAACAAGGTACTATCAGCATTTAAACTATCACTAGATAGTTCTAGCTTAATGATCATCCCATGGAATAGTGCAAGTTGCAAGAGAAAGAGAAGTTGCAATTTAAAAACCTGTGGTTTGACAAAGTAAAAATTTATAACAAACAAATCACATTTTATGCCTATGACTCTCTCTCCTTGGATTCCACAGTCACACACACACATCATCATCAAGACTGTGATAATTTGAATAGTTTATCTGCTCTTTTCAATCTCTCCGTGCTGTGGAAAAAAGAACTAAAAAGTACCTAACAGTTTCTTCTACACCATGCTTTTAATCTTCTCTCATATATTCTGCATTCCAGTTTAATTTATGCATCATAATAACATATTCTTAGGATACAACTACATCACAAATTGCCTAGACAATGAGATCAGCACATTTTTTCATTACCTGCTTATACAGCAGACTCTTCAACCAGGTGAAAACTAAATTCTTCAGCTGCATCTCGGATTTTTTATTATGATGCAGGTTGCAGACACTATAGCTCACGTATAATCTGGAAAGTTGTTCTATAGCTGCAGAAAGTTTTAGTTCTCTTGTTATAATTTAACGTATGACCTGCTGTCTGAAAACAACTAATTCAGAGTATTTTAAGTAGCTAAAAAGTATTGTAAGTAGCTAAAAAAATCTCATGCCCTACTTTTTCCACATCAACTAGAACATGAAAGACAATGCTGGACACTAATTTCAGTATGTTTAGGAAGTTTCATTTCCATCAAAATTAACTAATGATTCAAGAAAATTTGCCTCAGGACTGCACAGTGCAGAGTGAAATGACAAGAGAAATCAGAGAAGTAAAGTTAGATCAATACAGCACTGATTCTCACAACTTTGCACTCACTCTACCTCTTACACTTTAATAAAGATGTTAAGCACACTTATTCTGATGTGACTTCATCTGGGAAAGAGATAAGTTATCCACTTTCTGCAGTCAAAGCAGTTTGTATTTTAATTTAAAATATATATATATATTTTTGCCATGAAACATGCTAGAAGAATGATGCTTTCTTGTTTTGGAAGGTAGCTTCTACTATCAGAAGAAAGGAGAAGAGGTGTGAAAAGAACAGAAACTCCCCAGAAGAGGACAGGGAAGAGTTAAAGAGTTAACAAATTCCCACATTATGCAGACAGCGAACAGCTCACTGACTGGTAAACCACTGATCGGCAAAACATCTGCCCTACACACCTCAATGCTCCTCAAGAACTAAGGCTAAAAAGGGCAAATAGCTTGCTTAATCATACCAGCGGTTAGGGACCAGACCTCATCTCCATAGCAGCCTAACTAAGAGACTTAGTAAAAGGAAACAAAACACACTGAGGACTGCAAAGAAGCCTGTAACGCAAAACATGAGAAACTTTGAAGAGATTTATCCCTTGGATGGTAATAAAAAGTCCAGAAGTTACAGATAAATCAGTTAGCTCCAAGGAGTGTTTAAAAGGAAGAGCTACTTGTCATTTTTGTCAGCGATACATTCCATAATTATGATGTATATATTAAATGTTTGTAGATGTTCTCAGATAATACTGGCAAAACAATACTTCCTACCTAATAATAGAGTACCTCCTTCCCACCTTGAATAATTGAACAAGGTGAAATGTCCCCAGTGTTGGAATCAAGCAATGGGACTCAGCACATAGGCTATGCAGCAGCACTGAGCAAAGAAAAGCGTACAGTACTCTAAGGTTTCATTTGGTATATATCACAAACAAAAACTATCAAGACAAGAACTCAAAACTACACCAGGTGACAAGAAGGGCTACAAGGATGATTAAACTATTTTGGCAACAGAAACCAACTGTTTTAGCAATGCAAAATAAAGTGAGACACTTCTATTCCAAAAAGTGTCAGAAATAAGTTTAGAAAAGGAGAAATGCTCTTCAAGGCAGAGGGGGAAAATGGACAAAATATTTTAAGACTGGGCAATGAATAAAAATACACTGGAATTTAGACAAAGGTTCTCAGTCATAAGACATTCCCAAGAATTGAGGGCTGGAACAGCAGTTCTAACAAAATTCAGCATTAAGCACTTCACTGAAAGAAAAAAAGAAAACAAACATCCAAATCTCCATAAGAGCATGATACAGTACTTGCGATAATGGGGAGGATGCAGCATCCTTTATGTACTCGTGGTTTCCTCCCTTACCAAGTTATAGACTACAAATCCAATCAGCTGTTGTTAGCTAATGCAGTCTTATTTCCCCAGCCTTTGTGACTTCACACGTACATTCACATCTTACAAAGACCTTCTAGTTTTGTAGCTTCTTGTGTAACTGATTTACGTGAGGAAACTTCTGGGTATACTTCTAATGGCCTAGTCTGAATTATACAATTTCTGACATGGTTGCTTCACCTGAAATAACGTGAAAAAACAAGGGAGGTAAAGAATTAAGTTTTTGTGCTTATGAATCATATTCCCAAATATTTTTAACAGGAGCTGGACTCCTCCTCTAGTATTTTCCATACTGACAGCACAGAGACTGAATGAGCGCAACATCTTCAACAAACACCTTTCATTGTAGGCACAATCTCTTTACTTCAATGGGAACAGCACAGCTAAATTGGGAAAGTATATTTGGCTTAGTGTGTGTTTAACTATTTTTCATTTGAAAGGCTAAGCATCAGTTAAAAAAAAAAAAAAAAAAAAAAAAAAAACTTTTACAACCACAGCTCAACATAAACAATACTGCATTAATCACTAATCATAATTATCAGTTCTTCGTTTCCTGTCTATAATGGGGTAAGAATAAAAAGCTATGTATGTTGCTGGAATGAGAGAAACAATAAAACAGTACAATACAATCTCACATAGCAGCTCTTTTTTTTTTTTTTCCCTTCATTTTTATTTTTAAATCAGCAGTATCACTAACAGGAAAGTGCTTTATTTGGATGTTTAGATAGCACATCTTGGCAAGCATTTTAACACATCTGATAATGCCTTCATTTCTTTCTAAGGATGGCTAGTTGGAGTACCTTTGGCAGTTAAGTTTACTTTAAGGACATTCAATCATATAAATGTTCCAAATCAACTTCCTAATAATCCATCAGCAAGAGAAATTGAGGTGTTTCTTATTACAAAGCCTCTACAATTACTTGGTGTTTCATGATCTGGTTTAAATGTCACTTATTCAGCACTGCAGATTGGGACTGTCCTGACACATCTGAACTTTTTTCAGCTCCACTCACAGCACATTGTGTATGTAAGAGCTTTAAGTGTTCACACTGAATAGTGTGAACCTGTTCTGGGGAAATTCTTGTCAGCTGCTTTAATCTTTCTGATTTATTTTAATCTTTCTGTCTTTCTTTCAAGACAGAACATTGAAATCATTTCTCTTGGGGTTGAGGGTTTCTTTTTCTCTCATTACAAAAAGAAAACAAACAAATAACAGCAAAGAGATTTCTTCAGCTTCAAGGATGCAAATTGTTCAAGTCAGGAAACCAAACTGTCAAACTGTCAAAATACAAACTTCTGAAAACTCTCAAGCATTCTGAAGTTACCAAAGTCTGCAGAGCTAAAAAAAAAAAAAAAAAAGCTATTTTGAACCAAATGTCACCTGTGTTCACAGGAACGCTTATAATTCACACAAGGAATTATGATTACCAATTTCGTACTAAAATTTTCAGACCAAGGTTCATGAAGGGATTGGTGAGTTGTAACTATTTGGTTCTACATCAACAAATCAGTTAAGCATTTAAATGAGCTTAAGAATATTCAAAGGAACACGCGATGCTACAGCAGATATCTTTCCACTAAATGAAAGTAAACAATCCACCCAGAAAGCCAACCATAAACAATAGAAGACTTAGTGTACTGTACAAGGGTCAGCAGCCTGTACCCTGTACAGCACACAGCCAATCCAGAGCACGCTGCTCACTGTTACTGGACCAGGAACACCACAGAGAGTACAGAACCTGCTGACTGCACAGTGCAAATACACAGTCTAACCTGGGTTGTGACCATCTATTGCCATGAAATGGCATCTGTTAAGGCTGTAATGAAGTACAATAAGAAAAAAAAAATCACAGCACTTAACTTTTAAGATTGGAGCATTATTCTTTTTATATGTATGTATTTTTTCTACAGCAAATTATCTGTGGTTCTGATGTGAGAAAAAGCCAGAGAACAGAGGACAGCAACTGATAAATTATTTGTTCACAGAAACAGCACTGTCAAAACTACCACTTAAACATCAGTACTCAGCCCTTCGGACAAAGCCCAGTGCTTCTAACCAAAGCTCTGTGAGGGATGCCTCCAAATACTAGTAATGACCAACTGTTTACAGCTGAACAGTTTTTAAACTGTAGAAAACATGGAGGAAAGCGGATGACAACACTGAAAATGCTACTTACTTTTATCTGTCTTAGTCTCAACTGGCAGTGGGCACATAATGTCCCACTACCTAGCTCATGTCATACCATTCCTGTGTCAGTTCTTACTAGAACTGACTCTTTCATATACTAACCTCACTTCCTGTACACTCTTGTTGGTGCAGCTCCTGATCATAAATCAATAGATACAGCTGTAGCTGTTATTACACTTGTTTGCATTGCAGGGGTGTGGTATTGGGAGAGGTCAGCCAAACTCCTTCCTTCTCACTATAGCTGTACCATTAGGAAAAGTAGAGAAAAACTCTGTAGTTATTGTACAGGAACAGTAAGAAAACAGAGATCCCATTTATTTCATGTTCAGTGTTGCACAAATAAATTCTTGGAAATCAGTCATCTAAAAAAAAATAGATTGGAATCTGCAAAAATAGGTGCCTAACCTTCACAAGAGCTTTCCACTGGGTAATAAGTATGTGAACTTCAAGACTTCTAAGTGCCTTAAAAAGTCTTCTCTTTTATAACTAAAACACTCAAACCTCATCAACATCTGGCAATAGGTGTAGTTTTTCTTAGAGCCATTTATTAAGAAGCTACCAGACACTACTACTGATCCTACCAAAAACTAGTCTACATATGCTTGAGCTCCACCTACTGTTTGCCACTTTGCGAATAAGCATTAAACTATTTTGTAAGGTCACACTGCCTTTCTTTCAATTTATTCCTTGTACTGCAGACAATAAAGAAGTGAAAAAGCATATTTATTTCTTCCTTCCATTTTCTTCTTCTTTCTTTCTTTCAAGAGTTGGTTCAAGTTTCTGGCTCATATTTTCTTCCCTTTCCTGTTGCTTTAACTGCCATTAATCTAACTTCAATCTTGCTGAACACTGTACAGGAATTCTCTCTCACTTCAGAGGGACCCACTAATACAATTAATAACTGCAGATTTATGCTTTCGAAAGTCTCCCAACTTCTATAAAAGTAAAGCATTTGTCTGAGATTTACTCCAATTTCAGCTATACCTCAAAGATGAAAAAATTATTTTACCTCACCAAGGTTAACTGGAGGAACCTCAAAATCAACCATTTATCAGAACTCCTGAATACCCTAAAATACTTTTATAGAAGGAGAAATTTTGAATGTATAATAATTGAAAATTAAAGCTCATAGTCAAAGGGTTCTTCTGGAGCTCAGCTTTTCATAGCCTTCAGCATGAGTTTGAGAAAGCCTGTTTCTCCCCCCACATTTCTGCATGATACACTTTCATGAAACTGACAAAGCAAATGCAGCAAGCTCACCTCAACTCACAAACCTCCCCCTTTACTAACTGAAAGATTTGAGGACAAGGAGGGAAATGATTGCAGGGTATTCTATACAGCCACTAAAATTATATTCCCTCAATTGTGTATGTGCTTAGTTTCTGATAGTATTACGCATATAAAACCCTCAATTATCAAATTCTACTCCTTTGAGAGTATAAATTTATAGATGATATCCCAACTGAAATGTATTTTCAATGCTCCTTCTTCTGCTCCCTCTGCAGGCCAACTCGTATCCAAACTCTATGCTTCCAAAAATAGGAATACACACAATATACTAGTTCCACCTTCATTAGATTTCATCTCCACGTACTTTGTCACTAAGAATACCCAAAATGTTTATTAATAATTTGACTTCCACAAGCCATATACACACTTCCCCTTGTAGTTTATGCATTTTTATGTGTTTTAAAATTAACTTCAGTAAAGAAGTTAAAGCAATGTACTTTTGAGTTTTCAACTCAAATCTTACTGCTATCTTGGTGCAAGTAGTAGCTTTTGGTGACTCCACACCAGAAATCACTTAAGAGATAACAAGAAATAATATTTGAGATCTGGAACACACACATTAACAGGTTCAAATTTGTAACGACAGGGTAGATATAAGATTGATCCTTAGCATAAAATCAGAGAGAAAACAGTGCTCAAAGTATTAACATTTTGGATTTACTGAAGCCTAATAAACATTATGAAAGCTGTTTCACATGCAAAATACCATAAACTCTACTTCAGCATCAGGGAAGGGGAATGCAAGAGCTACTGCAAGACGACTTCATAATAAATGCCAGATTAATTAGAAAGCCATTATCCACTTCATTGGATTCACATGAGGATTATCATTCACATAGAAAAAAAACCTCTGCTCACAGTATACTTAAAAACAAAAACAAAAAAAACAACACAAGACCTCCAGATCTTCAATGCTCATCAAATTGTGCAAGAATGGTGTGTTAGGAGAAAACAAAAAGCTTCAAACAGTTACAGGCTAACCTGGGACTTTCCTTTCCAGGAAACATGAACTAGGACAGTGGACTGAAAAGTGCATTGTCTTGTACAGCAGCAGAGTCACAGCTACTGCATATTTACTGGAAATATCAGCTTAAATTCTATTCATCACTTTACACCCCAAAGACTATAGAATTGCTGACACAATCATCATCCCACAGAGTAGCCTGTCAGCCAAACAAACCTCAGCATTGCTAAGAACCAAAAGGGTGGTCAGGCAGGCACTGGAATGGGCTGCCCAGGGAGGTGGCTGAGTCACAGTTCCTGGAGGCGTTCATGGAACATTTACATGTCGTACTAAGGGAGATGGTTTACAGTGGAAATAATGTCAGTAGGTGAAGCTGGACTAGATGATCTTAGAGGTCTTTTCCAACCACGATGATTCTATGAACTCCTTAAGTCTTGAAATTTTCCTTGTCTGCTATACAAACTATAACATCTATCCTAACAGTGTCATTAATACCCTAAGAAAGAACTTCCAAAAAACTTGTATGATATAAGAGGAAGAGTAGATGGGGAAAATCATTCATCCCTATTCTGTGCCTCTGAAGAGAAAAAAAAGAAGTTACTATGAAGGTTATAAAGAAATTACTATGAAAATTTAATGTTTAATCGACATGACAATTAAAAAAATCCACAGTAACAATGTTTTTCTCCAGCAGAGGGCAATGTATAACTATCAGCTACTCAGCAAGTCTCAGAAGAATTTTTTTAAATTATGAAATGGATAAATGTATGCATTTTACATTAGATTAGATTTAGCAGGGTCTTATCTTTATGAATAACACAACATTTATACCGAAGAGGCAACTGCTGGGGGGTAATGCTTGTGACACTAAAGATCCTACTAATTAGAGAAACATAGAAAACTGTAAGTATCTCTTAGTGAAACATCATTTAGATCAACGCCCAGGTCAAGCCAACAACCTTCAAGTTGGATATCAATTCCATAACAACAATAAGACAGGTGAAATGAAATTCAGCTATGTGGGCATACTCCTTATTAAAACATATATCCTGACACTTCTGCCTTCTGTGATGCTGCTGCCTCTGTTGCAGTTGCAAAAAGGAAAAAAATAAAGACAAAGAAGTCAAAAGGAACCCCATGATCACTTGGTGCCTTAGCATTAAGCACTCCTTTGAACACAAATACTTGATGTGTAACACAAAAATCCAACAAACCTTCCATTCACAAGTCATAACTTGAGTCTCAAGAGACATGTCCGCACAGGAGAATGATACATAGTGGTTCATAAACAGGAAAACACTGTACTGGCAACTTTTCCAGTGGGATGGGGATTTCTCTAATATATTTCCACATCTAAATAAGTCTCCTTGCAATGAAATTTCAGTGTCACCAGGAAAAGCTCCTTCCCAAACTGCTGCTACATGTTATGCTGACAAATATTTTTTCCTAAATGACACCTAATATACACATCCAGGAACCAACTTCCATTTTAACACTACTCTTCCCAAATTATCTTCTTGGAACAGCCATTAGAGTGATGCATGTGATTGGTGTCAACAAGAAGATGAGCTTTTTCAACAAATCACACAAGCTGTACATAAATAAACCTCACCTCTGAATCAAAGTGCCCCAAAGCTGAGAAGTTAGACACGAACAACACCTCAGAACATCAAAATTTATTTTCCAGTCACATTCACAAGAGCTGTCATAAATGACAATAATAACTATGACATAACTATGTTTTCTAACAAAATCAAAATAGCATAAAATTAGGAAGAAAATGAGCACCATGGGGCTGAGAAAAACAAGTATGCTTCAGGAAAACACCACACTGGAGTAATATTTTTCTGCAGCTCTAACTTCCTTAAACCAGTAACTTTTTTTTCCGAGTCTGAATCTAAATATAAACATTCCTTGTGATGGCACTCAGCAGACAATCAGTCAAACTCTGTAATTCTTCCACTAATTAATTAAAATACATCTCTAAAATCTCAGGCTATAGAACAACTTTGATGAGTATTTTTGTCATTATTAGCACTTTTTCTAAGGGAAATGCTTCAAAGATTTCCATAAAACAGAGAAATCTGTTTCTTTTTCTTTCCACCCCAATAGAGCTCTAATGATCACAATATAACTTCTATTGAAAGATCCCAAAGTATTTACAATACATAGGAATGAAGCAGAATGCTGTCTCTAGTTCACATGAATCCGATGGAAACGACTCTCAAGTTCTCTAGCATGCTCTAAAGTTGTCAGCGCTTGATCCTTTTCTCCCCTGCAGGAGTCTGTCCCCAAGAAGTGCAGACCCTGGGTGTGGGAACAACCTGCCGAGACTATGGTTCTATTATTTGACTTGTAAAACTTGTAAAAATCTCACAGAATGTACAACGCGCTATTGTGTTCGTAAATCTCTTTCATGACTTAGTTAGCAGCCTGTCTCAAAGCAGTCTGGCCTGTTTTTGCTACTGCCATAAAAGGATTTTTTTGAACAAGCCATTTAACTGTGACCATGGTTTCAGAAATGCTGAGTAGACAAAGGAAGGGCTGAAGTCATACAGACACTTCAGTACTCAGACTCCATCAAATCAGTGCATGTTTTTTCCTCAGAATGAGCTTATGCATAATTAGCTCTCTTTGTATACTGAATGAACAAATACATCAATATTCAAGATGCATAAAACCGCCACTTGTGAGCTGTAGTTCAGATTTAAGCATTAGAAACCATGGTGCCCCACCTATAGAGAGCAGACCATAAAAGAACATCTTCAGACAACTAATTTGATAATTGTGTACTGCCTTGCGTTATTTAAAAAAAAAAAAAAAGAGAAGAAAAAAATAATGTATTTTGTATGTCCCCAGAGTATTTTTAAATATGAACAATTATTCATATTACTTCTTGTTACTGGATTCTAGCAAGGAAAGAATTATGTAAACAGAAATTGATAAAAGTGGCTTCTGAGTTTACCATCAGTCTCTGTTCTTTGTAGCAGTGCCTGTGAGTAGTCACTACTGCATGATAAACTGTACAAGATTATCTGTACTGTGAAACTGAGCATGATGAATCAAAATATATTTTTTCTTATTCCTAAATGTTTTCTCCCCATTCTATTTAATGGAGATACTGATCACCTTCCAGCGAGAGAACAATCTCAACAAGTATTGATTATGTAGCTTATGGGACCCACGAAGTCAAGTAGCATATTTGCATTACTTAAAGAAACCGGTAATTTGCAATTGTGAAATTGTAAAATCAGCTCTGTGCTCAGCTTCCCTTTTTAAGAAAACTCTTAAGTCTAGCAAGTTTAAAACCAGCAGCTGTGGATTAAGTATGTCCATACAGCCTTACACAGTGCATCAGAGATGAGGATGGCATACATTTGATTGCTTCTGATAGCGGATCTTTCAACACAGTCTACTACGATTGGCATGTTATGGAGCAGTTCCCCGAGGGAAGGTGAGCTGAGAGCTCCAGCGTGGGAAACAAGCTCACCAGCAAGGTGCAGCCCCACAGCATCAAGCAAGCCGAGGAGGGTGACGATCACACTGACTTGTACTGTCACAAACCAATGAGCCTCAGGCAAGATAGGTTAAGAGCCAAGTCTAAGGTCCATCTAGGGCTTCTTGCACAGCAATTCAGGAATGGGGCTTAGGGGCAGGCACGCCAAAGACAATTCAGGAATGGCCTGAAGCTACCAGTCCCAGCTTCAGCAGAGCTTCTGCTCGCCGGATGTGGGTAGGGGCCCCGAGTGAGGCCAATTAGTGCCCTTAGGGCCCAGAAATAGCACACGTCATTAAGGACTGTTAACTTGGTAGAGACACCAGGAGTCTGACTGCCCGAATACAAACAGATACGAGCAAATGCAAATTTGCTACTGAGTAAGACACTACAAAAACCTTTTTTAAAGCTTTGTAACTTGAGTATCTTACTTTTCTGCAGTTTATACCTGACTTCATATAGCCTTCACCATTTATTCAATGAGCTGAAAATTCTATAAATTTAGAAAGCATTTTCTTGAAGTTGTACCTTAAGATTTCTTCTCCAGAATTCTAATTTTAAAACCACCGAACTGTGAACCAAGTTTACAGTTCATTAAACCTAGATATACGGACAGGAAAAACTATTGAAAGGGAGTTGAAGGAGAGGGTAGCCCTTGTCTTCTTCCTTATAAGCCTCTTTTCGCCAGGCTTTTCAACCCAACATCAAAGTTTTCTTTAGTTCAGCACCATGGCTACTGACAAGAGTCCAAGGCAAGCTTCTACTAGAAAAGTGAAAATATGTGAAACCACATTTATAATACATAAAACAAGACAACAAGACAAGACACACTTATTGATGAACTAGCACATGACACCTCTGTCTTTTACTTATTATAACAACATACACTGTCCAGAACATTGCAATATATACAGCAAATTAAATAACAAAATTAATGTGCCTTTGTTGCCTTTGGCATCCATTCTTTTACAGTGCTTTTCAGACAGGCCCTCTCTGTCAAAGAAAACTACATTATCATATTTCAGCATTAGTCTGTGACTAAAGCCAGGGATCTTGCAATACTGAACTAATTGATGCTTAGTGCAGAATTCTAGCAGCAGTCCTGTGAGTCCTTTGGCAGCTCCTTTCCCATTGTTCTTTCCTTCCCATTATTTTCATCTTCTTTCCTTACTCCAAACCATAACTCTAGCTTTCACTCCAACCCTCAGCTGACAGTCTAGAAGAGGACTCCACATCACAGTTCCTCCTAGTTTAATTCTTCTATCAACCTGGATCCTATCCTGGCAATCTCTCAATTTTCCTTGACTACCAACACCCAACAAAGGAAACTCTCACATCATAACTCAACTGACTTTGGAATTTCCTCTTCAATCTGCCACTATCGGCCCTCCTCAATCTCTTTGTCACTTGAATTCTAACCTAAAGCAGAAATTCAACCATCTGAGAAACTCAGACCATCCACATGAATAGTACAGAAACACCCTATAGTCATGGATAACCCGCATTTCTCAAATACTTTGCAGAACATTATAATCTCCCAAAAGAAGAGAAAAGAAGCACAATTATTAAATAACATCATATCTGAGAGAAATGACTTATAAAACAGTTCTTTCAAGGTTCTAAAAAAGAATATTAACTCTAATTAGCCATTAAGAAAGGTATTAATTCAGTGGAAAGTACATACAGACAGCACTTCAAGAGGCTCCTTCAACAGAATCACATCCCTATGGTTTCCTACAGAGTTTCTATACTGCCCTATCAGGACTGATTTCTGAATAAGATTTATGAATGCTTCAGTGTGCTTGTGATTTACACTAACACAAAATATTTTTCAGCTCTACGATATGTACAAAAGGAAAATAGAACATAAAATTTTGACAAGATTCTAGTTGCTTTTCGGATCAGAAGTGAACTTTGAACTGTAGCGTCAAGTAAATATATTGCTAAAACCTGACTTCTTTTTTTGTAGATATGTTTCTTCACATCCCCAGAAATCAATTAAGCAAGAACATGGATTCTTTTAAGCTGTTAACAAAGACAAGATCATGGGTAGTCATCACAGAAATTAAAAGAGGCCCCAGTATCAAAATGAAACACTGTACCCAAAGTGTATCACTGAAGCACACAGAAAATTGTCTGATATTTATTATTAGTTTCTCTGTAGCAAAAGTTAGACAGGAGCACTGTTTGGCTACAAAAGACTGGAAATACTCATGCAGTGGTAGTTACATACTGAATGACACATTTGTAGGATAAGAACTGGTACCTTACCTTAACATACTCCACAGCAGGATCTGGAATATTCTGATCTCTAGAAAAGAATGGGGCAAGAGAAAGGAAATGGAAAATAAATTAATAAATAAACAGGTGAGTCCAAATATTTCTTGTACTAAATTACTAGATCACATTAAAATTCTTGATAAAAATTGCCTTTGTAAAGCCAGGTGGCCTACTCAATCATTTAACAAATATATTAAACATCAACTCCTAGAAAAGTCAGCAGAAGAGCTACTATTATTTAATTTTGGAAATCAACATCATTGTACAGAACTAAAATCAATTTTATGACAAAGAAACAGATAGTTAAAAATAGTTAAGTTACATTTAAAGTAAATTAAAGAGAGAACTCTCAAGCTTTTAAATTTCTTTCTCTCTTGTATGTTTTCCCACTTAAGTTACTGATAATGACAGCATGTTAGTAGTCACTGCTAACATAACAGAAGTTAAAACATTGCTCTGATGATATCTAAAATGAAAGAATGAGTTTGCAGAAGTAGAATGCTTCATTTCACATTTTGCAAAAAAAAAAAAAAAAAAAAAAAGTTCTTGTATTCTTTTACAAACTTCACAAAATTATCATAATTTCAACATTACGTTTCTTTGAAAGTCAAGTAATCAGGCCCTATCTTAAAAATAAGATCTGTTTTTGCAGGTTATCTATACATACACATGACAAATATTCCCAAAGACACAGAAGTCTAATAAAGAGTCATGTGATCATTATAACTCAGGTAATAAATAAGAATAAAAACAAATATATATTGGACTAGATCTCTAGAGGTCCCTTCCAACCCCTACAATTCTGTGATACTTGTTTTTGTTTTGGAACAAGAAGGCTACTAGAATTTGCAATATAGGCTTGGATGATTTCTACAGAACCTGAGATGACATGCATGGCACTAATTTAAACACAAACAAACAGGCAACAGACAATGAAAATCTTACAGACTCATAAAGCCATCGGGAGCCTATTATGGCAATCTAGTTTTCACAACTGCCAATACATGCCCCATAAATTTAGAAAGGGAATTCTGTTCAAGTGGAAGTTGCTATGATGTAACACTGGGAATTTCAGCAGGTTCAGACAGGTAGAAAATAGGTTACATTGGAATCAACCAACTCAAAGTACAGTGTCAAACTTCACATTCATTTGGAATGTAATTGTGTATCATCAGGAATGAAGTTATTGTTTAATACTCTGTTTTAGGTCTGATTCCCTCACAGCTTTTAATCTAGAAGCAAAACAGAGCCCTCCTGCTTCTAAGTCCTGCCTCTAAGGAATCCTGCAAGGTGCTCAGCTGTCCAGGTCGGATCACATGTTGCTGTTTCTCATTATCCCAATACTTATCAACAGTAAAAATCCATTCCCATGTATGTTTAAAAAACAAAAATAAAAACATCAACAACGGCAAATCCAGTAGAAGTAGAATTCAATCTGTTTGAAGTATTTTTCCTAGACAATATCCCAAAAAGAGACATTTGAGCAACCACACACACATAAAATAAGTGTAAACATATCAGAGAAAACAGGTGAAGCAGAGAGAAAAAAAGAAAAAAGAAGCTAGTGTAGGAAAAAAAAATAATTCACAACAGTTCGAAAACTAACTGGGAAAAAAAAAATGAATTCTTAACCAGTTCAGCCAAGCTCATACTCATGGCTAAACTCTTCTCATATCCTAATAATCTGTTGAAAGCTGTGACAATACTGAGTACTGTGGAAAAAAAATAAGCAATTTATTTTGCAATTTACTTATCATTTGTCTGTGGAATCTTTCAGGAAAAGGATCTGACAGCACTGTATTTGTAATGTACACCTAAACAGTGAACCTGAGCAATAAAACTAACTAGTTCACTTGCTTCTTTAGCAGTGAGAATGTTTTCTTCTGGCATTCACAAACTCTACTCCTGTACACTGGCCTTGCTATGGACTCTACTGTTCCCACTGTCAAATGCAAAGCAACAGATCTTTAGGACAGATTAAACCGAAGGAAAATGAATGAAAGAGGTGGGAACATTGTAAGACAAAGTAAGCAGTCTGTTTACTGCCATATAAAGCAAAGAAACCAGGACAGAAAGAGAGAAAGCGACCTACTTTTCTTTCACTGTACTTATTCACCATCCACATGACAAAAGTGCTTTGAAAATTTTAGCCCTGGGAACAAGATGCTGTAGCAAATCTCTACAAGAGCACTATGATATTTAATCTGATGAAGTGGTGCACAATAAAACGTAGCAAATGCTACAATGCCCCACTAGTGCAGCTTATATAAGTGGATGCTCATGCTGCAAGCTCTCCTCATCCCAGCCACGTTTCTTCTAATAGATCTACCATCCTCTCTCCCTACCTTATCCTGTCTAAGTCTTAATTTTTGTGCAATTACAATTTTTTGAGTTTATTTTCAAGGAATGCTAACTTTCATTGGTGTGCAATAACTAATAGTAAATAGTAATTGTTTCATTTTTATTTAATTAAGTTCCAGCATAATGCTGCCACACTAAGTAGCCAGCCAAAACAACCAGGAACCTTGCACAACACTAACTCCTGAACCTCAGCTCCCAGTTAGCAGTGATGAAGTGCTTCTTTATTCCACACGCTGCCAGCAAAGGAAACCTATCCTGTCAAGACCCTTAAGAAAAATAAAAGCTCCTTTTGTTGTTGTTGCTATAAGTTATCTTAATAAAAATTGTGAATTCAGAACCTCAATTTTTGTACTGGAGAGTCTTCAATAAAGAAAACCCACAACATTTTAAGATAAGTACTTGCAGGCTCTGCTACATCTCAGAATCAATTCAATTGAAGGTTGGTTTCAATAATACCAAACTCCTTCTCTTTCCTAAGATTTTATTACATTTCAAGTAACCCTAATGTTTCTCTTCATAATGAGCATGACTTCACAGCTTCGTTCATTTGCAAGTTTACCTACAATATGTATAAATTGGAGTCTGCACATAAGTCAACCATTACTGTGTGAACTGTGGGTTCACAGGTTAGGCATCATTTCATATTTTGGTTTCCTAATAATCAGATAAGCCCAATTCCAATTCAGACAAAAAGCCCATTAAATGTAGAAAGACGTAATCTGAAATGATTTCAGAACACTTCAAAGGCACAAGGTAAGGTCACACAATATTGGTTTTATGTTCTTCTCATCCTCAGTCTGTCACAAAAAAATAAAAATAAAAATTAAGAAAGGGGTGTGAATACACACTCCCCACATCTATTTTGGGTATTCACACACATGCTATCTCATTTCAAGAGCTAAAAAACAAAACCTGTCTCCAGAGTGTTTCTGTTAACCCTTCACCACATGTAAAAGCATTGCACACGTACCTATGTACAAGTTAAACTCCTATACATGTCTGCGGGGAAACATCAGGAGAAAAAAAAATACTCCTCCAGTAACAATTCACCAGTAAAAGAAAGCAGTTAATCATCACAGTCTTAACCTCCAACATTCTAAAGCTGCCCTGGCCAGAAGTACACTTTTCTTGAGCTTCCCTTGTTACATTTGAAAATACTTGCTGAAAATTTTTGCTGCTGGAGCACAAAACCTGTTCTGATCATTCCGCTCAATGTATGCAGACTTGCCAGAATTTTCAAGAAGCTTTTCTTTTTCTGCAGACTGAGGTTTGTTCAACATTCTCTAGCACTACATCAATAAAGAATCTTTAAGCAGATATCCTTCAATTTTTTGCTGCTAATTTTAAGAAAACTCCCATCTCCCTATGATTGCATGTTACCTCCCAACCTCTCTGTTGCTCTGAAGAACCCTGCAACAAACAGACCTGCACAGACTGAGCCACATTAAGCACCTGCTTTCTCCAGGCCTTTGCCATCCTCATAGCCATAGTTATCAAGTAACTGTGGTAATTTAATACAATTTAAGTGTAGACATAACAGCATTATCAAAGATGCCCAAATTCTCATCATCATACAAGTAGGTAACTCTTACATTTATGAAAACTGCTGACGGTCCCTGAAGCACATTTGTGACATTAAGCACTTTATAATATTCTTGTGGGGAAAAATATTAGGACACATTTCTACAAGAAAGCATGCTTCTTTGTTTTACAGTAACTGTTGCTAGTGATATTTTTTCAAGCAGCTCCTTTCTACTACATTGAAAAAACAATGCTGAGAAGAACAATTTTCTCAACAGTGCCAAGGCTGCTGCCTGAAAAATCAGTGTGAAGACACTGCAGGCTCAAAGGAGCCTGAAAAACTGAAAATGTACCAAGCTGTTGCATGGCTGCTTAGACAGACAGAACTACTACAGAGACCAGACAGGACCAAAAGCCTTCTTCAATTTGTCTCCAAAATCTTTCCATCTACATAGATTTAAGACATACAGAACTACTTAATTGTGAAAGTACAAGTCTGAACACGTTAGACATACTGTATTTAAGCATATGTACTGCGGATCAATGTTATTTGAACTGTAAAAGACCTGGAGATTTTATCCTTGAGTAGCTTCTGCATCACACACACTCCTACTACATTCCTAACTTCATTCCACTCTTCTGTCTACAGCTGCCCAACACTATGGACATGACTCATGCAAACACCAGTGGAAACAAGTGCAAACTTCTATGACTAACTACATAATGACCTGCAGTTCACACAAGAACAGCAGGGACTCTTCAATAATTAAGACTCAGGAAAAGATAAGACATCCTTTTCTCTGGAATTAAATTAAATCTTCACTCATTCACATTTGTTCAGAATGCCCCTACAGAACTAATATTAGAGCTGTTTACTTTCACCACTTCCATCTTCTTCAATCCTTTCACTTGCTCCATTCTACCTATCACAGCAGAACATCTACCCTATTTTTATTACCTTTTTCAAGTCAACTTCTTGAACCATACACAGAACTGTTCTCTCTACAATCTGACCAAAAGCCTGAAGTAGGAGCTTCCATTATTCTGTTTTTCCTAACATTTAGGACCCCAAGAGCTAAAGCTTGCTCTTTAAGGCTGTTCTTAAACATTCTTTTTCCAGGACAGTCACAGTGCTGTGAAAGCAGCAGAATTATGGCTTATCAAAAACAGTTGCTGCTTTTACAAACTCCTCTGCATACATGCTGTCATCTGTTGATTTATGCCTTCGGCTGGCAACTCTTTACAGTTAGTGCTTTATTTGCTGTAATTCCTCAGAATCGAGTTATTTGGAAATTTTAAAAAAACTTATAATTATTTAAATTAAGAAAAGAGGCACACAAAGTAGTATCACAGAGTCCACCAGTCTATCTGAAGCCCACGTAAATCTAGGTAGAAAAATTACTCACAAAGGATGATTGTCACCTGGCTGATGTGTTCTAAGAACGCATGTTTCACCTGAAACAAAGGAAAGTTAATCCTTTGTTTTACTACTAACTAAGAAGACAGCAGGAGGAAAAGCTGTCCTACCAGACTGCTTCTTTACCCCAGTTTAAGAAGCTTACTGCATCAGGCACCCCTCTATACTGGATGTTGTAAGCGAGCAAGACAAATATACTATATACTCCTCTATGTGACATTTAACTCTCCTGTGTATATTTCATTCAATTTCATTGATTTCCTCGTCACTAACAGATCAGAAATCTATAACCCTACATAACACTTGATTGCTCATCTCCCGTCTTCACGTCATCCAACTAGGTTCTGCTTCAACAAGTTGGTACTTAGTGAGTTGCACAGCACAGAGCTCCAAGAATATGCAGTCTTATCATTACATAATAAACTGTGGCTTCTACAGTACTTGCAGAAGCCAGCAGGTATCTCTCAATCTATCATAAAAGCACGTATCAGACTACAACATTAGAAAAATCACAGTGCAGTTTATCTTTTTGCTAATAAACATCTTTTGCTAGAGAGCAGAAGTACAGACACACATCACAGTTTCAGCCAGGGTGTGACAGACTGGCAGGTTCATGGCAGCAGCCATACAACTAATAAAAACGGTCAATTGTAATAACAGTAAACATGAGTGTGGTTGCTCTAATACAATATTGGCACGTTCTCACTTGATTCATCATGTTTCTAAAAAGAACGTCCCTAAAATGGTTGCTGCCTTAATTCAGAAAATATTTTTGTATACTTAAAGTAAGCAACTAATCACAGTTGGGGCTAAAAATTAAGCTGAATAGCGAAAACGAAACTATACTTTATACCACCCTTCCTTCAGAGACTGAAAAGAAATCATCAGGTTTATCTGCATGATTGGGGTTCTTAACAGCAGGATCTAACGTACTGTTGTTATCCTCTGCAGTAGTGAGGGAAAAATGGAACTTTATTTACAGCATAAAAGTAGTGGAAAGCAAAATTAACAGCAATATGCACAGGATATGAGATGGCAAACCAGAAAGTACTGTTACAAGATAGAACACATTACCAAGAGGAGCATAAGGCTCCACAGTCTCTCTAAAGAAGAGACCATGAGACATCAGCTGTAAGAGGGCAACTTCAGGGTGATGGAAAAAGAAACTGAAGTAATATTCCACTCCATATAGTGTGCTTTAACCGATGAAGAAACAGCCTGAAGCAGCAGCTTCCTGAAGAGTTTTTAAAAAGTAAGTAACTCCAGCTTTGATTGGGGCCCTGAGGAAATTGGGCTCAAGTTTACCTAGCAAGATAATTAACAATAATAAGGACCTGATCCCACAATTTCAAAAAAATAAGTTAAATTGATACATATGTGCCCATATGGCACTTCAACTCATCTGCTCAGAAGCTGAAGGACTGGGATTTAACTAAACTCCAATACCAATCTTTCTCCCCAGATTAGCAGCACGTGGGCAGTTTTAGATACCTGTACATCCTGTATTCCACCCATAGCCATGGTTCCCGGGTATAAAATGCAAGAAGCAAAGTTTTAGTTCTTTATCAAGGAAACAATGGCAGTAGAAGCAAGCAGGAGCAAAGAGATGATGAGCTGAGTGGAACTTCACAACAGAAGAATGTGGTCCCAGCAACAGCAGAAGGGCTGGGAACAGAAGGCAGAGCCAAACTAGAAACGAGCATCAAATACGAAAAGGCTAAGATAATTTGATTCTGAATATAAACAGAATATTAGCTATTATCTGCTTGTATGATAGATTTATGGTAAAAAGGGAGTTCTCTATCAGCTTTAATGGGAGGCTCAACTCCATCTCTGAGAAAGCACTGACGAAATTTGCAAGTGTATATGTGAATGAGATAGATCAACAAAGGGAAATTCTGGGACAAAAAGCATGATGCTTTGTCAACTTAAGCTCTTCCCTTTTGGAAAAGCATTTCTGCACACACAGGAGAAGTAAAAGACACTCAGTAGCCCTAAATTCACTATGATTATCTTACTCCTATGAAAAAACACAAGCACAAACTCACAATCAGCCCGGTACAAGCTTTTAGGAAAACAAAACTCAAATAAAGAGGAAATTCCAAGCATTACAGCAGAATATTTTTAGTTAAAAATAATCTGTGCTTTTATAACAAGTTCTTCTCACCCTATATTGCAAATTAAAGGTAACTAGAGGTATTGATCTTCCTAATTGTCTTACAAATAGTTTCACACCCAAATAACTATACTTCAACATCTAAAAACACTATTCAACAAGCACTATTATAGATTCCTTAGAGTTGGGAGGGACCTTTAAAAGTCATCCAGCCCAAGTTCCTTGCAATGAACAGACACCCACAGCACGAGAATGGTCCAGCCTGGCCTTGAATGCCCCCAGCAACAGGGTTTCTACCACCTCTTTGGGCAACCTGTGCCAGAGCCTCACCACCGCCACTGTGAAATACTTCTTCCTTATATCCAACCCAGATATACCCCTTGTCCTGTTACCACAGATCCTGATAAAGAGCCTGTTCCCTTCTTTTCTGTAGCTCCCCTTTCGGTACTGAGAGGACACTATCAGGTCATCTCTGAGCCTTCCCCAAGCTGAACAGCATCAGCACTCTCAGTCTGTCTGTGTTGGAGAGGTGTGCCATCTCTTGAATCCTTTTTTTGGCCCACCTCTGGACACACTCCAACATCTCTCTTGTACTGAGGACTCCACATCTGTAAACACCTTACTCTACCTGATACAATTTCATTTTTATCTTAGTTTTCAAAGTGTACTCAACCATGTGCTTTAATTAGATCCCTAGAAAGAAAGGAAAATTTCCTGGAAGACAGAATTCAGCCATTAATGGCTTCGTAGCTCAATACCCACACCTTGCTAATTTCCAAATGTACTACCCTCCAAGGACACAGTTCAGCAGGGAACATTCAATCTGCTCAACCTTCTGCTGACAAAGTTGACCTACTGATGTCAGTGGTACCAGTTAGTTTAAAATCGAACATATTTTTTCCTGGACAGTTATTTAAGATGCTATTACATATCTGAGAGAAGTACACACATCTTATCTATCTAAACATGAATAGACTTGAAAACCAAAAAATTTAAAAGAGTACAGAACATCCTAAATTACCAGATAAACTAATCTACTCTGAAAAAATTCTAAGCTGCATCACTAGGAAGTTCAATGCTAGGTGACAGCACTTAATCTGAAATTATGGAGAAAGAACTGACAGAGAAAAGTAACAAACAAGCCTGCTGATCAGTTCTCAAAAGAGCCTGAAGTCTGGCTAAATATGAACCTGGAAATGTATATCACGCTTTCAGAACTACAGATACGAAGTGCTTGTATGGAGATACTTCGAGCTTGTTTACAGAATACTACATTTCAGTCTACAGGTTTACCTGCCACATTTTATCTTTAGCAACGGGATTTAGTGGAACTAAAAGATATTAGAGCTACTTGCTCACTTATTTCCACAGAGTCAAGTTAACTTCACCCTGCCCTTCCATTTCCCCACATATTTTCAATTACTATTTTTTTTTAATCTACCAACAGATATGCATTTAAACAATTTTCACTTTACAGCATCATAAAACAAAGCCAAGATAATTAAAAAAGGATAATCCATGGATCAAATGTCAAAAGGGAATTCCAGCTGTGCTTTATTCAGGTTTAATTGTCAACATCAAAGAATACTACACACGTGGCTTTACTGTTTTACAAGCTAAAACCAAAGTTCCCTCTTGAAAGAGAAGAGTTTTCAAGAGCTCAGGTGCTTCTAACTTTGGCCACTTAATTATTTACGAGAGACTCTAAAAATCAGATACACACTTTCTCACAAAGCATCTTTTCCCCTTGAACTAACTAGTACAGACATATATTCCCAAATCAAACATCGGAGAACACAATCTAACTTTACTGAACATTAACAAAATAATATTTCCAAGATTCCAGAAGTGACAGTCAGGTTTTTGTGTCTTCATCACCTTTTTGTGTGTGATTTTTTTAATCCTGCAATATTTGCATGAATTAGTTACTGCAACATTAGAACACTGCACATCCATATTGTATTTTCTATGTTAATCCCTAAGACTCTAAAAATTCCCAAAAAACATGCTTTTTCATAAAAATATAAAAAAAATCAACTGAAACATAATCCTACAAATGACTATACATAAACATAGCTGCAGAGTAATGCAACTCAGTAGCTATAAGAGAATTTTTTTGAAATCAGAAATTCTATTAGATAATGGAACAGTCCATTATCTTTTTTTCCTTGCTTAGTCCTATTTATTTATTTTTCTGTCCCACAAACAATTGAGTATTTGTATAATAAAGATTATATTATTCATTTTATTATTCACATTACATTATTCAATTTCAGTTCAGTATAAGCATTATCCATGTATGCATGAAACACTGTAATCCTAAAAATGGTTAGTTGTGGTCCACTGACTTCAAATAGAGCACTAGAGTTGAACAACACATCGTGAAGTCTGACTAAAGCATTCACACTTCTAACTTTGTGAACAGCAATATAGCAATTAAAGACTGCTTTACTCCTAACGATAATGAACATTACACATCTCTATAACAAAATCAAAATACTCCAAGGCTATTCTGATAAAACACAGATAAGGTAATGTGGACCATCCTATACTATTAGCATAAATAATACAACTAAATAAGCAACTAATTTGAATGTGAGCCTAAGCATTAGAATATACCTTAGCCTATACCGCAGAATTTGGTTTCTCAATTTTCTTTTAAATATCCAAGTGAAAGGTGCAGTCATCACAAGAAGACTCAAGAAGCACAAACATGACAGCAAATATGACAGTGTCTCCTGCTCCAATACGACTGGGTTGCCAGGTAATGGAGCAGGCCACATGAAGGTCTATTTTTAAAGTTAAAGAAAGCAAATGCAGAAATTGCTACCACAGCACTGTGTGTACCTTAGTAAAGCCATTGGAAGATCAAACAGAAATAGCACTTGCTGTTATGATTCAGAAGATGTAGATTCTATTAATTGACATTACTGCAAAAGGAAAATTACGTTGAAATCTGAAATGTTTAGTAAATCAAAAAAAAGAAGTTCTCAGAATTCCTGAAATCTATCCATCAGATTCCATCCTACCTCGAATATTGCAAAATTTTACACTGTTTTTTGTTTGGCTTCTCTCACCAACAAGTAAACCAAGTACTAGAGGGCACATCAGTTTCCATTAACACACAAAGTTACAACAGCAGCACCTGTAACTAGACATTTAGAGGCCTAGAAAAACATCAAACAATTCCTATGCAACAGGCAAATCTAAATCAAGATTTTATAATTACCTGGCATGGAGTTTGCTGTTCTTCCCATTCCACAGAGGGTACTCTTCTATGACATCCTGTACAAAAGATGGCTGTTGCCTTTGTGTCCTGGTGGATGGGAACATTCCCACGTGGCTAAACATATCACAAGCCCGAACTTGAACTGTTCCCTTCTTCTTCCTGGGGAGAGTGCCATGGATAGAGATGTCTTGAAAGGAGTCTGAGCGATGCTCACTCAGTGAAGGTTTGGTGGTCAAAAGGTCCATGGATGACGCTAATGAGAACTGATGGTTCACTGGGACATTTCTGGGAAGACTTGCAAATTTTCCTGCGGCTATCATTCTTGATTCTGGGGAAGGAGGGAAAAAAGAAATCAGCATGAATCAAAGCCCCATTTTAATGGAAATCAAATATCATAATTAACAAAAAGCACATAGAACTGAACTACACTTTCCTTTAATGCAGTCAGCTTCAAGGTGTAGCCTGTATTATAATCAAGCTACATTTTGCCCAACTGCATGCGTCGAGCACATAAATTTATTAACTTTTAGACATTCCATTTTTATGCACAAAGTTTTTTACTGTGTTGTTGTTTTTTTTTTTAACTCCTTTACATCCATCCTCTGAGGATTCAGATATCAAAATAATTAACAAAAAGCAAAGTTTAAAGGCATTTTTGACAAAAAAAAAAAAAAAAAAAAAAGAGGGACACTCAGTAACTTGGTTTAGAAGAGTACACTTATAAACACAGTGGCTGGCACACTGTGAGGAAAAATCTTTCTGGGGAGTATTGCTCAAGTAATAAATCCAGCAAAGAACTGGTCGCACATTTCTAACTGGCTGAAAACTAAAGGGCTCTACCCTGGAGATAAGGGCAGGAGCAGATTACTTGAATCCTCTCCTGCAGCATGTGCAGCCTGTTGGCTCAAGTCACTGTTGACAATATGGATTTACATAGCTGTCAGTCTCTTGTTCAATCAATTAAAGCCTGCTGTACAGTACATGCTTTTCTGTTACCATGAGCAAAAAACCTTTTGAGACAAATGCTTCAGACACACTAGTAGATCCCTCTTCATCAAAAGGAAAAAGAACAAAAAAACAACCATCAAAACAAAGCAAAAAAAAACCCACCTACCTCATGCTCACTTCATAGCATTTATGTTACAGAAATCAAGCTGCCTATCCAGATACATTAGACTACAAAAGCCATTCTATGGAACAAACTACACAAGGTCAACCAACCCCACACTATTTGACTCAGGTGGTAGCCTACCAGGTGTCTCATACACAAACAGGAAAAATCACAAGAGCAGTGCAGACTGATAATCAGAAGGCAGGAAAGATTTTCTGAAGCAGCTGACTGAGAGAATCTGCTCTGACTTGGTCGAGTTTGGTATCAGGGAAAAAAAAAAGGAATAGTATCTCAAAGGCCTAGCAGCCTGGAAGACAGCTGCTTGCAGCCACATGAGAATTCCTCTGGTTTTGGGAAATGTACAGGTGTTGCAACAAAAGCATAGCTAGGTCTATAGCCCTGCTCACTTCCCAGCCTGAACACCACAGGTACTAAGAAAGGGAGGCTGAATTGATACTATTGTTACTTCTGCTCAGAGATTAGTAACACTGAAACTGATCTCAAATTTATTAAAGAATTTTGCTATTTTCTTCCAGCTGCATTGCAGAGGTTCACAGGTTTCCAGAATTCCATCTCAAACCTCTCCTATGTTGAAGGTCCTAGAATAAACACTCAGTTACGAGAAATAATATTTAGACCATGGTTTCTTGAGCTTCAATTTGCCAGGGCTTTCAGCACAGCTGCTATATAAACTAGCAGAAAAGCTTATGGAAATAGCTCTGAGCAGACAAAGTATCTGTTTGACTTTGGTCAGGTTTCTTGTTGGAAAGACAAGAAAAGAGCTGAGAAGTTGAAATGAAATGATATTGTTAGTTAATAGATCCAAATAATACTTAAAACTTGAAAGAAAATAAGCCACATACCCACAGAAGTCCTTAATAAATTACCATAAGGGCCCTTAGTGTGAAATACTGTCACCTCTTCATTTATCAAGTGCCTTGAGGACACAGTTTCTGCTGCCTAGTATTAATAACATCACATGATCATTTTCAAAATAAAACAAAGTGCTTCAAGGCCTTTGTAATAAATAGAATATTTGTAATACAAATATTTGTAAGCAAAACAACTGGACCAGAGATAGGAAGCTCTAAAATGCAAATGTTTATCACCAAGCTACAGTTCCCTAGCTAGAACAAACTGAGAGAGCTCCTTTCCAGTAAATTCAGCTTAATTATCAGAGAGGAATAACAACATTGACCTTAAGCAATGCGGGGGTAAAAACAAAACAAACAGACAAAAAAAAAAAAAAAAGTTTCTTAGAAGTCACACAATCATTTGAAAGCTTCAACCTTTGCACGCTTAATGTAAGGAAGCAAATGTAACTTTATAAAGGACCTAAAAATGGAGACTACCTTGCTCACATTGTAAAACGCACTGCTATTCTCCTTTATGGTTTGAGATTCTGTACTCAACAAACATATTTACTTATTGATTTATTAAATAAAAAAAAACCACTTTCAAAACTCTGAATTCTGACTATGTAAGTATAGATCATTTAGTCGGTAGGAATTAGCTTAGGCTTTCCTGCAAGATCCCACTACACTGAAATAAAACATGGTATTTCACACAGTTTGGTTGCAAAATTGAGTAGGTATAAATGCAACCAAAGGAAGCTTCTGTTTAATAGTTAATTCCAGGTGAGTCCATGATAGGGCTTACAATGGCAGTACACTCCCGACAACTTTTATGGATCTTGTGTGAGGATTCATAAAGAAATGTAACTGTTCCCTCTCCTAACCCTACCTTAGGAAAATGATAGCAATCTAACAGGCTTCCAATTCAGTGTCAGTTTTCACCAAATAAACAATGACCCTCTGAAGTACATTCTCCTTTTAATTTTCCAATAAACACATTTCAAAATAGAAAAACCAACTAAATTTTCCCCGGTTACGTCCTAACCATTGTACCTTTTAACACCCTTCCTCAGTAAATCCTACATTACACATATTCAATGCCTAATTCTCAAATTAGCATTCTTTTTTTGAGTAATCAAAATAAGCTTCCCTACTTAATATATACCTAACATTTAAGAACTTATAGGACATGTAGCTACAATTATGTGTGCAAAGAAGCTTAGATATTTCAAGCAATACTCTCCATCCCCAAAGGAAAAAAAAAAAAAAAAAAAGAACAGCCCAGATCTGCTAACTCATACCCATAAGTTTACCTGCCTGCCTATTTGCTGTGATACAATGCATTCTTGACAAATGGCAACTAAAAATTACAACTAACTTGGTAAAAGTCTTGCCAAACTATCCATACATTTTTCTTGTATTGAATGTAAACAACGCAAGGAGGGAGCCTCTTCAGCTAAGAATCTGGAATGTCTCAAATACTTTAGCATATGATTCAAAGAGTGTTTAATTTTGTTTGACTAGAGATAAAATCACTTTAGTTTTACTTCCTAAGAGACATAGCGCTTAAAACATCTTCAACCATGCATTCAACAACGGAAATGGTAGAAATAATAGAAGGATAGGACAAAATTAACTTAGATGAACAAATTCCTATTTGTCAAAATGCAGTGTTTAACAAAACAGAGTGCTTCACATGTCATGCAAGTCCCCTCTAGCTATGCACAAACAAATTAACTCATGACACTGTACTGTTAAAAAAAAAAAAAAAAAAAAAAGCCTAGATGATTTTGTATTTTAATGGAGTATGGGATTTCCCTTTCTTCAGTCCACAACTGAGGAAAGAATAAGGGGATAAAACTGGCAGAAGTCAGATTCTAAACTCAGAAAATTGGAGGGTGTGAAATGTTTCCAGCTGACTTTGAAGTTATCTTGTCTTTTGGTTATGAGTGGGGGAAAGGGGAATACAAATTAAGTTATCTTTAAAATCAACATGGCCTTTAAAAAACCTCATGAGATCATACACAGAATGAAATGTGTATCAGGTGGGCAAGATCAAACATGAACAAAGCTATAACTCAATGGAATGGGTATCTCCCCACATCATTGCTCAAAACCAAAAGAAGACATATGAACAATGAAGCAAACTTTGCTTCCTCCAAAATAGTACACAAAAATCCTTCTATTAGTGCCCTCTTGGCTTTGGAATGCAAATATGTATGTTGCTCTGAAAGTAATGCCTCCTATTTACTTCCAAAGAAACTTCAACAGATATGAAAAGCACAGTAACACTATCCAAAAAAGAAAACTCAGCAACAAAACACTGTTTTTCAACACAGACACTACCAGTAGCTATTCATTTTTGTCACTGATGAACAAGAATCTGCTCATAAAAATCTGCACCAGTGAAGATGACCCACTTGCTGTTGTCACTGCTGAAATGCACCACCCACCACCTCACCATGTTCACATTCACTGTGTTGTCTCCATAAACATTCAGCAAGAGACAGTGAATGCCAATGAATGCCATTTTTTTCCCACAAAGAAGAATTCAGTGACACACCCTTGCTTCATATGTATTTCCATGTCAGATCCCATTCTCTCAGATTGTCCCTTCTGCTGCCAGATGTTGCACAGCAACAACACATAATGAAATATTGGTGGGAAGCTTCAACCTCTACTGCTATAGCAATAACACCCACTTCTGACGCTGTGGGTGTACACAATAAAATAGCAGGCACTGCTGTTAGAGTAGCCCTCATACAAACTTTCTGGTTCAGACTTCTCAAAAAATTTCAGACGCAGTTCACAGTCTGAAGTTTCACTAAGGTTTGGGACAGGTGCAAAAGTAAGCAACCTTTCCGTCCCAAAAGGAAACACAACCAGTGTTGTTGGCTGCTACCTTGTTTTCATACTGAAGAGGAAGGGAAGTGAAGGAAATTTCTGGTTTGGTGTCAGATTTGTGAATGGCATAACCAGCAGTCCAAGGCTGTATAGTGACATGAAGTCTCATAAAAGGAAAAAAAAATAAAAAAATAAATTTCAGAGCTCTGAATCAGACTCTCAAGCTATTTCAAAACTCTGAATTATATCTAGACAAGTTTTGGATGTTAGAAAATTCACACTTCTCTCAGAATTTCTCTTAGGAAGAACTACCAAGACTTAAGAAACTCTGAAGTCTAGACTTGGCGCTACCGCATTGCCATCAGTGTGACACTTTACTCAGTCTTACCGCTCCTTTGTCATTATATACACTATGAAGCTAAGAGGGTTTGAAAATGGTTTAGTATATCTGATCAAAAGAACAACTGCTTTACCTTCTCAGGTCTTAATGGGATAGAGTTAACTTTTATAAGAACCCCACTTACTTTTGACACATCAAATTTCCATACAACCATCTTCCACCTTCCCTCCAACCCTACAAAGCAGTAACAGCAAATACAGAGGGATACAGAACTCCAATCTTTCTGTTGAGTTACTTGGTATGTTTGCACATGATACACAGATTTTGTGTTAATTATTTTCTGAGAAGCAATATAGAGTCTTCTTCATAAGTATAGAAAGAAAAAAGAAAAGATTTTTTTTCTACTCTCCAAATGGCTGCAACCTGTATTTTATGGGTTTTCATTTGTTTGTTCAACAAAACAAACTTACACAGTAGCTGCAAGGGGTCACAGGTCTTTGAGAAGAATATTAAGGCTCAAGAACTTACGATAAGCAAAAATAGATTGAGAAAGCATACACAATAGTTCAAAGGCTTTAAGCTGCTATCTGAAAACATGCAAGTCTGTCAAACATCAGAAACTCCCCACAGGATTAAAGACAGGTCAGTGCTTCCAAAGGATCTTGGGAGTTAACAAACTGTTCTTGCTCTCTCCCTGTATGCACACACAACTTCCCCCATAGACCCCTGCACTGTAATCTGACAATCTATTTAAGATGCACTTTATAACAAGCATTCTGAAGCAACTGAAAGCACGTAGGCCAGGACACATTATCTTTGAAATTGTTCTGTTTTGAGATGAAACAAACAGATAAAACCCATGCTTCTCTTACTGAGTTTTCACACTTTAAATGCTCTTACATCTATTAAAAAGTCATGAAAAAACAATCGGTGAAGAGGGCTCAACAGACAAGTAGATCTCATCATACGTTATAATCTCACAAACTTTGGTAGTCAGCTGGTTAGCTCAGTATTGCTGAAGCCTTAACTTGGACTGAACATTCTATCTCCATTTTGCTGGAGGAAGAAGAGGCGTTCGTTACAGTTACAGTTCAATCCAAGCGTTTCTCAGCCAATGCTTCAAAATACAACTTTTGTTCCTCCTCTAATACAGGAAGTAATTTATCATTTTCCTGCTGATGTGTGGCCACAATTTTTGTAAAAGAAAATCCTACACTAACTGCAAACTAAATATTTCAAACAATTTTTTCAGCAGCAAGTACGCACTTTATGATCTGGAACAATCACCTTATCTACACTGCAAATTTGGACAGAAAGTAGCGCTTCCGCACAAGCTCCTCTTTAACCGATCAAAAAAGACGGCGGCAATATTTCCTTTCTCCCTAGAGAAGCAGCTCGGCACCCCCAGCTCACAGATCTGTACACCTGCGGGCACCCGCCGCATTCCCGCGGGCGCCGTTCCCGCAGGCCGCCGGCTCACGCACGGCAGCGGCCCGTGGTACCGCAGCGCTCCGCCCGCCCACGCGGCCGGGCTGCGGAGCGCCCCGCTGCTCCGGGAGCTCGGGGGCACGGCCGCACATCTGCTCTCGCACAAACCCGACTCGTCGTTCTCTGCCCCAGAGGAAAACGCCGTCCCAGCAGCTGCCGGTCCGATCGCTCCTGCTCTGCTCCGGCTCGGCTTCCCGGAGGCTGGCCGCAGCTCCGCTCCCGGCAGGGCGGTCTCCCTCCGGGCCCGAAGGGCGGCCGGGGCGCCGGCAGAAACGGCCCGGGGCGTTCTCGAAGGGCCCAGGGTTTCGCCCTGCCGCGGTGGAAGCCGGAGCGAACACTCGCACCAGCTTGCCCCGAAGAAGAGCGGAACGCGATAACGAGAGGTGACTCAATCTCAGCCTTCCGAGCGCCTTATCGCTCAACTCGTCGGCGAGTACAGACGGCGCCTTATTCCCCGGCCGCGGACCTTGGTTCCTGGGTTCCGTGACCGCAGCCCTCACCCCGGTGCCACTCACCCGCGGAGCCGCGCGGCGCTGCCCGAGCCCGGCAGTGCGCGGCGTGCAGCAGTCCGGCAGCGCGGCGGCCGCGGGCGCCGTGAGCAGTGCGGGCGGTGATTTACGACGCCCCGCCCCTCGGGGAGCTGCTGGTGCACGCACCCGGGTACACTCGGTGACCTCTCGCTGCTCCTTTTTCATGATTTTAACAACTTGGCTTCCCTAATTACTTCTCCCAAATTAGCACTGAGAAGCTAGAATTAACAGCTTCCAAAATCCACCCCGCTCACGGACAATTCGGAGTACATCGCTTACATGCCATTCACCCACTCCTTAATCAGCAGATTTTCCCCTGAACCCTCCACATGACTAGCAGTTATCTGGGCAACAGGTTGATGGAACAGAACAAAGACTCAAACATCTGCTAAGGGATTGAGCACTAACAGACCAGCTGAAGGCAGCAAACTCACCGCCCTCTCCTTCCTCAAAACCAGAAATGCTGAGCTAGTTCCTCTCCTCCACCAAGAACAGCACAGACTGACACAGCGTCCAGACAGCCATCCCACTTCCCCCCTACGTTTTTAACATCGCCTCTGAGATGCACACTCAAGCCTTCCATCTCCTTTCCTCAGACAATCCCATTTATTGCTCGTTTCAATCCAGCCAGGCCTGTGCACACCTGGCACACTACTGCTCCCTATGACAAAATGTATTGCTCTTTGGAGCCCAAATGAAGTGCCCGACACAGAAGCTGGACTATCACACAGACTACTTTGCCTTGCCATCCATCACTGCGAGTCAGCCAGCAGGAGTTACTCTTAGCTGCCAAGACCTTTCATTTATGCAATTGGTTGAACTCTTTACTCCAAAGCCAGAGGCCTTATAACGACTGGTTATAAGGGAATTCACCTCTCCCCAGATTACAGAATGTTCTAACATTATACAGACACTGAACAAAACCTTGAAGTTATGATCTGACAGCACTACGCAATGCTAACTTCTGTCATTGCCAACTGTGCAAAAATCAGGTGAGAGCCTGAGAACAGATCAAGAGATGTATCGTAAATGTTTCAGAAACCATCAGTTTCCAGAATACCGTGCCACAAAGAATAATCTATGGAGATTTCGCATAGGATATTTCAGCATGATCTTTCTTCAAAACAAAACAGCAGAAGCGGGGAGAAGGTGCAGGGGAGAGTAAATTAATCAAAACAAAAAGACTATAACCCCATCTTGGACAACAAAATGTCTTGCTATGGCCTGTTCAAGAAAATTATGTTGAAAAACAAAAAGAGAAGTTGAGGCATCTGGATTATACTTCCACTATTGTGAGCCATGCACTTTCTGTATACTTCCATTTCTGTGACACACAGCACAGTGCCATTTTCACAGGAAAGGCCATATAATACTTCACCAGTTCAACAAGAGGAAGACACTACATAAATGCACGTCAGTATTTTCCTCAGTGCATAAAGGAAAAGGCCTTACTTCTACTACACATTCCACGGTTCAGTGAAAAATATCTAAAATCACACACACAATTCAGATCACTTATTATATAAGATGGTCTCCATTGACAACACTAAAAACTTCAGGAAATTTTCAGGCACTGCCATTACATAGAAACTAATGTCATGGTTCATTGTCATGTTTTATGAATAAGACTTAGAAAAGAAGTAGCAATTTCCTTAGTAACATGACCGAGTGCTTACTAATGGGACTGGTAGCTGGGCAGCCCTGCATGAACTGTGATTACTCTTGCATGAGTCATTACAGCTTTTCCTAAGAGCTGACTTCGCCTTCACATCAAAAAGAAAACTGGTCTTTTCCTTCACATACAACACTTTATACAGCATGTCCTTGTACGTATTTTACAGAAGATTCTTACAGGTTTGCAACCCATAAGAACTCTTAGGACTGCCTATGCTAGCTGCATTATGCCACTGTCAGTTACTGCACTAAGCTACTGAAAGTTAATTTGAATCAACCCAGATTAGAGACCGTGTTGCCATTTTTGGTGTTTTCACACTGTATTAAATCTACTCCACAGATGGGTTTATTCAGATGTCATCTGAGAGTCTGAAAGCACTAGTGCCCTAAAACAACTGCAGCTCCTCTGCCAAGCCCTTCCTATCAGTATTCTGACCTGTCATAGCCCTTACTCATCTGTTTATCTACACAGCATCATGTTGTCAGCTTATCATCTTGCTGCAAAACTTTTAGCAGTGAATCATTGTACTTCATGATATCAGATGAGGGAGTACTGAGAAAACAGTGGTGTTCAGAGCACTGGTGGCCACACATCACACACAGCTGTGGCCACATAGAATCACCCTCAACTTCCGCATTCTGAAGGAAAGGACTATGTACAGCTGCACATTTTCACCTAATGCAAAGACATCAATATGAATACAAACAGGTAAGTGAGGAGGAACATAACTGACACCGAAAACAGTCCCAGTAACCGTGCCGATGTAGGTTGCTTACCTTAACTGTGCTAGTACTTGCTGGTTCACACAAGATCATTTTCAAAATGTGCTTGGCTCACAGATAGAAAGAGAAATGATGCAATAAAACAAGAGGATTCACTGGAACTTTTCAGTTTGACCTTAAACATTAAAATTATAGTCCTAAAATAACAGGGAAGAACTCTACCTTAAAAGCACTGCTGTTCAGCTGTAAAGATAGAAGTAGCTGTACAAGATGAATACAGGGGATGCACAGATTGCTCACACTGTAGCTCTTGCACATTTCTCAATAAATAAAAGCTAAAGTTTCTACTCTAGACTTGCCTTAGAAGAGAAACAACCCAAACAAGCAAAATGTTACATGCACTCAATTCCCACAGACATCACATGGAAAAAAATAACGCTCAGCATAACTGCTGGCTAGGAAATCAAGTTAATTTGCTAGTGATTCTGAAATTCTGAAAGCCAAGTTACTGCAACAGCGCTTTCTAAGATTTGCCTTGGTTGCCAGCTGAAATGGATGATTTTAGCCAGCAGCTCTGCAGACCTCCATGAGAAAGTTACCAACATCCAATTTTGCTGCTTGGTCTGTCTTAGGTCTGGAGATGTGGTATCTTTATGAATCTTCAGAGATCTATCTGTTATAAGCTGGAGCCAAGAAGCCTTGAAGTCTCTAGCCTTAAAATACTGCAAACTACCAGCCTCATAACTGATCATCCTGGAAATAATGCTGCAGCAAAAGCGGGAGAGTTTGATGAGTTGCAAAAATCTGAGCTCATTCAGTGACAAACTGAAGCATGAGCATGCTCTGGCTTGTTGGGACTTCCTTGCTACAGCACACTTAATTTTTGCAGACCTAGAAGAATGCAAACTGGGTTCATGTAATGCCAGATGTCTGATTCTCATTCACCACTGGATAAAAGTTTCAGTTCTGATACATCAGTATTTTCCAGTAGAAACTGGTTTACTGCTAGACACATCTAATCCACAGCTCGAGAAAGTGTCTCAAGTCAGAAAGAAGTTGAAATTTTTGGAAAGGTTTTCACTGTAGCTATCAGAAGTTTTCAGAGCCGCCTGCTGCTGAATTCCACTTGCCAAGAGTCAGCTAATATCAGCTACTCTTAGAAACAAAAAAGAAAAGTAAAATACACCCCTTCTCAGAGAAAATAACAATTGAAAGATTATCATTTTAACAACTACCAATTAGCAAGTCCATTCTACACTACAAAAATACATTATTGCACACACTCTGCAACAATAACATGTTCAGCAGCACCACCTCTAGCCTTCAGTTTGGTATTGAAAATCACGTCAAACAACTTGTGATGGTATAGATTAGACAGACCTGCTTCAGAAGTCTGAAGCACACAGTTTAAATTGCACTTAAACCATTTCTTGTTGACCACTTCTGGCAAATGACATATTAAACTGTAAGACAGTATCAAAAAAAAGTGATATAAGATACTAAATTATATAAGTTATATAAGATACTAAGAGTTCCTTTTTGCCAGGGGTTCTATTTTCCTTTTTCCTTCTAGCAGTGAAAAAGCTATTACTGTGGAGCTAAGATTTCCTTGCGTGATTTATTTTTTTCATGTTTCTGTAAAAAGTCTTGAATACAAGAGAGTTAATAACATCTCTACATGTGACAAATGTTGAGTTGTAGGGGTTTTTTGTTTGTTTGTATTTTTTGTTTTTCCCATTTAGAACATAACTGATGTAGAAAACAAGGATAAATAGAAGGCTAAAAAGCAAGCATAAAATTTGGAACTTTCAGTGGATTAAATAATAATATGGTCAGAGGTTTATAACTTTGTAATAGCTTCCACATTTCTGAGCTCCTTAAACAGAAATGGCAAAAACTTGCAAACCTCTCAGTGAGAGAGAAGGAGACCACACAGGTAGCAATACCGCCTCTATTACACAGATGAAAGTTTTCAAAGCAGCCTCCTCTCCATCTATTGGCAGAGCTACCAAAATACTTGAGCACTAGTCTGGAATCTGCCAGGTTGACACCACATACCACTCCTCCAAAGCACTCTGGTTGTGTTTGCACTGCTTCAAATAGAAGTACAAAAGACAGAATGGGCCAAAGGGCTTTATCTGAGTGACCAAAGGCAAGATATCTGTAAATCAGTTATGGCTTTAATCTAATTATTTTGTCCTTCTGATAAAAACACTGAGAGACTCTCAGTTATTTTATGATGCTTTTTAAGATGTATTGCTCACTATTTATACTGTCCCTAGCACAAGTAAGAATCTGCGCTGCCACTTGTCTACTTTCTTAACAGTACACACCCTATCTCTCTCTCTCTCTCATTCACGATACCTAAGGTCCATGTGGCAAGAAATCACATCATATTTAACTTTACACAATTGCAGCAGGGCAAGAAATACGATACATGCAGAAACAGTGATTTAAAAATCTAAATGAAAAATATCTTTCCCCCACCAACAAATTGGAAGTTACTGTGTGTAAATTATGTCAATATCTATATTTTATTTAAATGCACTAAGGCTGGCCATCTTTATGTGACAAACAAAATTATTAAAGTTCTAAATACATTCCTATTAAAAGTGCAATCTGTTTGTAGAAGAAAATCAATGTAAGTATAAGACAAAAAGGAAATATTTTTGTAACATTAGTCTCTCAAAGGAAAACCCTCTAAGATGTTAATGAAATCATACTCAGTCATAAGATTCTATTAATGAGAATCCAGCTCAGTACAGAGAGATACCGGGAAAAAAAACAACAAAGCTCCAGCTCTTAGAATGCTTTGTAAAAAACTTCTTTTTTAATACGTATTTCCACTTGCAACACAACCAATGTACAGAAATATACACCATGACTATTTATAAATGACATTTTAAAAGCAAAAAAAAAACCAAAAACAAACACAAAAAGCAAAACAAAACAAAACGCAATTCTGTATTTAAAGTCACAGAGATGGAGGAACCAAGAAATACTTCCCATACCTGACAAAATCCAAGGTGTTTTCTGACCAATCTATTTCCAGAAAAGGTTTTGTAATTTCCTGACTTACTTCCAATGCTAAGCAAACTACAGAAATACGCTAGATGACAACTGAGAACATTCCTATAAGCACAGACGAAAACATAGCCTACAGTTTGTAATGCCTGGGAGTGCTACCCAAATTTTGGGTACATCTTGATTCCATACTGGGACAAGCCATGGCAAGCAGCAGGCCCCACCCTCTGACTCTACAATTTCTCTGAAACAAAAGACAAATGTACATCACAAAAGAATAACAATCTGCTATGAACACACAAATACTTTCCAACCTAGATGACAGGACACCACTGTCCAGAATACGCTATAGAGCACATCAAAACGTAAGTCAAGACAAAGACAGAAATCCTGTGGTAAGAACATTTGTGGCTCTCAGCACAAATAATTTGTTACTTCATTTTTGTTAGGTGCTCAGAAAGTATTCTAGAAAAGCATCAGTATAGGTTCACGTGCTCTCGAGATTGTGTTTCATTTTCTACTTTGCTACCATCAGATACAGGAAAATGGACTTTCATATAACAATCAGTTTGACTTGGTATGCAAGACATTTTCGTAATCTTCCAGATACGTAACAGCATTAGAAACTAGGTATGTAACTAGTAACATTTAGGAAGAAAGTCTGCAGAAACTGGAAGAATCTTTCCACTTGTGTGCTTCAGTTTTTGAGCAAATAAAATACAGTGTAAGCCCCAAGCAAAGATTTGAGATCACCATTGTTTAGAAAAGAGGAAACACTCCCTTGGCATTTGGAAGGCTGTACTTAAAAGAAGAGATTTTATGTTCCAGGACAACTGCAGAGGCAGCTCTACAATCAACAAAAACCATACAGACATCTACCTAAGTTAATTCATATCCAGAGTGGACAGAATTCTTGCCTGAATTTGTCTATCTCTTTCTAATATCTAGAGGAAACATAGGGTGACTCGCCTCCCATTGCAATGCCCTTGGCTGTGCTTTCACTGTAAGAAGTAGGGCTGTTTCAGCAACCAGCGCTCAGCTCTCCTTTTTCTTCCTTGGCCATCCACAATTTGTATGAGTGTTCTTGCAGCTGAATGGTGAATTGTTATGATAACTTGATCTGGATGAATGAAGTGGAAAAAAAGTTTTTTTTCCTGTCAGACAATTTTCTTAATTGGGTTCACCATACAGCTGCAGCACAGTTTTACCGATAACTAAATGAATGTCAGAAATGGGAAAAAGCAGCTAAAGAAAAGCTGAAGAGGGCACCAACAGCTTAGTTTGGCATTTTGGAATCCCAGCTTCAGTCAAGGTCAGGAATCAATGGCAGAGCAGCCTTTCAGCTTCACAGATAAAGAATACCACAGCCCAAGTACTAAAAGCACTGATCCACTGTAAAATTCATTCTGGATTGAAGTGGTTTAACAACTTTGAATGGTTATTTTTGCACTAATTAGCTAATGCCACTCATGTCAAATCAGTTATTCTAATAAATTCCCTCCCACTGGCTGGTATAAAGATAGCATTAAAGCCTAAAGGTAGTGAACTTTGTATTGTGTACTCAGTTTAATTCAACAGATACATGATCATGTGCACATATTTGATTGAGGTCAAATGCGCTGCTGGGAATTATGCCAGTGCACAGACTAATTACTGATATTAATTACCATGGAACCAAAGCATGAGTACCTAAAGTTAGACAAGATTAATCCAAATCTCAGTGTACTGAAAAAGGTTCTGTTAAAAACAGTTTCAGGACTAGATATGATCTCAGAATACAGAAAGCGCTTTAGCAAGATTTTCCAAAAGTTAATTTCACTGCACAAAGAAATGCTTAGTCCTATAAAACTAATCTTGTGAAAGTGCTTGCATATTGAAGTGACTTATCACATCAAGCACTATCTGGAAACTGTTGAACCAGCAACAAATACTATGCCATTGTTTGAAGCTCAAATTAACAGCAAATAGAATAGCGTATCTTTTCCTGTGCACTAGTTTAACTCCTAATAAGACATTAATATTTATTTAACAGAAGATTACTTTAAAAGTTAATTTTCTAATGCCTGACTTCAGTTCAGTGCTGAAAAACAAGCATTGCAGTGTAACTGATTAAGTACTCTGCTCCTAGACACAATACTCTGTCAAAAGACAGACACAAAACAAAAACATGCCATAGTAGGCTAGAGACTAGATAACAAGTATTAGTCCCTATTGTGAAAACAAAGCAGTCTGCAGTTATGTTTGACTGACTGAACTGTTCTGTGACCTTCCCAGAATCCTTTAACATAATAGGCAAAGCCATCTAGGATGTAAATATCCTAGTGTAAACAGAAGTCAGAGATTAATCTGGCACAAATTTTCCAAGCACATAACTCAATTATTCACTTGTTTGATAAGCCAAAATCGAAGACTGAATGAAAACACTTATCCCCAAAATATATTTAAGTGCCCCAAAAAACCACGAAACAGCATTATTTAAGTGAAAACTTAGCTTAAAGAACTCAAGCGCTGAACTGCAAATAAACGTACGGCATCAAGCTATCACCTTGCAAGATAGGTGCCCAGCAACCACAAGACATATCCTGTATTCTGGAGATTGATTTGATTCAAATACAAATTCACCAAGATTACCAGCAGTACAGTAACACTAGATCTATCTTAACATATCTACCTGAAGCTGCACAATCAGAACTTGTACTAGCGTAATTGGGAACATTCTAGTTGGTTGATTAAGCTGTTACATAGCTATCTATAAATCAATTTGTCAGGTGAAAGGACTGTTCAAATTGTCATTCATCTGAAAAATGTTCCATTCAGAGTAGTAAAGTCCTCATTCCAAATCCTGAAAAACTACAAAATGCAGTCCCTAAACCAAGCGTGAATATTCAAACTGAAATACGTCTAGTTTCACTGCAGTGATCAACTTGAATCATTTCCTAATCTGTTCACAGTAGCAGTTAACAAAAGTCATAATTATATTCATGTTTTAATGAAGTTCAACCAATGCACTGTAGAAGCTCATTAAAACATTTTCTGAACTCCTCAGAAAAGACTGAGAGAATACACTGACCTACTTGAACACCAATAGCTCAAGATTCTTCTGAAAATTTGCAGTAGTTTAAACCATTTTATGAATATTCAGTTTTTACGTAGGCTTCAAAAGTCGTTACTTTGACAGAGAGAGGGGAATAGCAGGAATATTAGCTAAGTAAATCACAATCTTAGATTAAATTTGTAAAAGCTTCAGGCATTGATCTTTAGAATCATTAGCCAGGCTGCACAATACTTGCATCTTGCCAAATATCCTGTACAGCGAGTCACAGTTGAATAGCATCTTACTACATTCTTTCACTTAGAATGTAACACCCTACAGGGCTTGTTCCAACTCTTACAAAACCAAGCTGGATTTTGATATTGAACTGATAAAAGCATCATAAAAGCAACAAAAGACAATGATCAAGTCTTAACTCGTGACAAAGTCCAAAATGGAAAAGGAGGGCAAGGGCCACCTACACAAGAACTCTTGCACTCCGTTCAAAAGACGCACGAGATGGCACATAGACAAAATTACTTGGTCTTGAACTTTGGCTATGATCTTTCCAAGTGAGGAAGGCAGATTCACGACACAGACATTTGACAGTTATGTTCTGTTAACATTACAATATCTTGTTAAATTGGAAAAAGAGAGCAATAGAAAATTAAGAGAAAATTGAGCTAAGTTCTAAATGACAAGTTGGAGAGTTGACTTTGACACCTGATAAAATTACGTAGAAGATTGTTCTGGGAAGTACTGAAAAACAGGTGAAAAGCAATACAGCCCTTTGTCTTAACCAACGCAGTTCATAAGAGGAAAGGAGGAAAGTTCTCTTGAACTTAATTTCCCTTATGGAAACTCACACAGTTGACCAAAAGAAGACAGTTGATGCAAACATTATGGATTTCAGCACAGCATCTTACAGTATCCTTCTGGACAAAGCGTCCAGCATAGAGCTGGACAAAACCATAACGTGATGGGTGAACAACTGACTGAAGGGTTGGGCTCTAAAGGTTATAGTGAAGGAGGCAACCAGGCTGGTGGCCAGTCACTACTAGGGTTCCATAGGGCTCATGAAGTTTAACAAGAGCAAGTGCAAGATTCTGCACCTCAGCTCAGGGCAACCCTGGATATATGTACAGACTGGGGGATGAGAGGCTGGTGAGCAGCCCTATAGAAAGGGATCTGGGGTTTCTGGCTGATGCAAGTTGAACGTAAGACAGTAGTGTGTGCTGGCAGTCAACAGGGTTAATTGTACCCTGGTGTGCATGAGTCCCAACACAGCCACTGGGCAAGGGGAGGAGCTGTCCCACTCTGCTCTGAACTGTGTGGCCTCACCTCGAGAACTGTGTGCAAGTTTGTGTGTCACAGTACAAGAAGGATTCTTAGAAAGAATCCAAAAGAATGTTACAAAGACATTAAGATTCTAGAGGGGAAGATGGAGGAGGAGCAGCTGAGGTCCCTTGGTTTTCTTGGTCCAGAGAAAAGGAAACTGAGGGGAGGTCTCATGTCAGCCTACAGCTCATGGAGGGGCAGCTCTGAACTCTGTTCTCTGGTGCCAGCGACAGGACTTGAGGGAACAGCATGGAGCTGTATCAGGTGCGGATCAGGTTGGGGAATAGGAAAACGTTCTTCACCAGTGAGTGGTGGACACTTCCCCAGGGCAGTGGTCACATCACCAAGCTGGTGGAGTTCAAGGAGCAACTGGACAATGCTCTCAGACGTAGGGTTTGATTTCTGGGCTGTCCTGTGCGCAGCCAGAGGTTGGACTCAATGATCCTTGTGGGTGCCCTCCAACTCAGGATATTCCATGATTTTATGAAGGCAGGAGACTGTTCTACATGCTGCATAACATTTCCACATATTATAATTGCCTGCCGCAAAACACATGGCAAGTTCTCTAAAACTTGCACACACACACACACACACACACACACACACACACACACACACACACACACACACACACAAAAAAAAAAGCTCCCACTGTTACCCTGAGCTTATGTTGTTTCTTATTGGAATTAATACCAAGACTTTTTGAGCTCCTACTGAAAATCTTTCTGCTCAAGTTTGAATAGTAGGCATGTTGCATTTGCATTGTTTGCATGTGTTTTCTTAGAGGATGATTTTGTTGCTGAGTTCAATGAAGCACAGAATATCTGCATTGGGAGGCACCCACAAGGACCACTGAATCCAACTCTTGTGTGGTATTCCAAACTAACATCTGGCAAATTGAAGTCACCTTGCAGGACAAGGTCAGCGGATCTATAGGTATCTCTTACATTATTCTTCAAGCATAATACATTGGTGTCATTGTCCTGGCTGGGTCACTCACAATAGATTACTGCAACGATATCTACTTTATTTACTGGTCCCTTAATTCTTACCCAGAGGCTCTCCAGCGTGTCATAGCCAACTGCAAACTCTGGACAGTTCAGGCCCTTCTCACATAGCACAACCTCAGCATCTTGCCTTGCCTTCCCTGCCTATCCTTTCTGAAGAGACTACAGTTATCCATCATATCACATCAGTCACAGGTCTCTTCCCACCAGGTTTCACTTATACCAATGATGGCACAGCTTCTCATGCTGCATGCACCAGTGTAGAAATATCTCAAAAGTGCCTCATTATACCTTGCAACTTTTGAAACATACTGAAGGATCCCATGAGCACGCAGTCTCTTAGATCCTGGCTTACTGTCTCATAGCGTATCAATAGCAAGCCTGATTTTATCCCTTTTTCTCTCTGAAGCCTTGAAGGCTTCTTGCTTCATTCATCTGTCTAAAGAACTGGATAGATGAAGACCTCCTGCAGCTACAGCTATGAATGTACAACTTAGCTAAGAATAATTTAATTCAAGACAGTGTATCACTCTCCTCAGCAAAATGGATGTGATCATCTTATCTTCTACTGTACGGATTAAAAAAAATCAGACCAATGTAAATAGTTGCCAGTAATTATTTTTAAAGTTAGAAAACATCAAAGCTTAGACTTTCAAGTACTCAGAAATTTAGATCAACATTGTTGCTAAGCACACACCTAATATTAGGCAGGTTAGTAAGTATGTGAAGTCAGGGTTAGTCAGGCATTTTGTGTAATTAAACTTTTAATTCAGGAAAATATTCACTTTGGCTGAGGAACTAAGAAATGATATAATGATTGTCCATGGAATGAAACCTATTGATATGGCAGAACTGCAATTCTGACTCATGGTCTTGAACTTAAAACAAGTCCATTGTATCCAAAGCAAGACACTAAGCATATGTCTAACATAACAGCAAAAACTTTTTAAAGCCAGCTTTGAAGGCTTGGTTAGATGTAAACTATTTTTGCTGTTACTTTTTTGTTGTTGTTTTGTTTTCAGTTTCTTCTTCAGTTTGTTGTCTGTCAAAACAGCTTTCCCAAGGTTCTATATTAACGTATTAACATCTTCCATGTTACAATATGAGTCACATAAAAGCATCATGTGTTTCTAAGTCTTACTGACTGAAAATGCAAAAAAAAATAGAAAATGCAGTTCTTTTCCTTGTTGCTACAAACTCTTTGCAAATCTATGAACTCCAGTACACAAGGAGCACCAATGTTACACAAAAGCTAATTTTAATTAATTGAGAATTTGGTTAGTGATCCCAAAAATTTGATTGAAAACTTTTTGAGAAATTAATCTAAGGGTACTTTGAGCTTAGGAGAATATTTAGTTAGACTTCTACATTTACTTTATTAATTAGGAACACAGAGATCTAAAACATGTCAAGGTAGCATTTAATTGATGTTATAGTGTCAATAAATGTGTACGTTGAAGATAACTGAAACAACATGGACAAGAATGGACAACAGAGAAAATTTTGATCAAGTAAAATCTGTGAGAAAAGGGCTTCTAAAGAATTTCTAAATAAGCTTCTAAGGATCTTTAAGATGACTTCTGTAAGGCCATACAAAAAATGTGGTACTTGCTTAACAGTGAAGGTTATTTTTAAGCCATATAGAATCCATTCCTTTAAAAACAACTTCATATAACAATTAACACATTTCTCAAAATTCCTGACTAGATAAAATATAAAGAAACTTTTTTGGTTCACTTCTGAAGAACAAGAATTATGTGTTCCTGGTAAACACAGTCTGAGGAATCCACAACAAACATTGGACAAGCAGCTTTAAAAACAGTAAAACATTCATTTTATCTACTTCATTTGTAAGTGACTATTTCATTGTGAATGTTACGCAAAAGATACTGGCTTTATTTTCCCCTTTCCTAAGACAAAAGGAAGCATCACCCGCCACTTGTTTGCTTCAACAGCACATGATGGAACACAGATCACTATAACTGAAATTTTCTCCAGGATTTTATTGAAAAATCCGGTTCTTACCTCTATAAAAGTGTACTGTTCAAAGAGCATGGAATATTCTGCAGAACCAAGGTGTGCCAGCCAGTTAGAAGTGAGAAACTGTTTCATGACCTATTCCGACAACTTGCAATGTATTTGACTCTGGAAAACAAAAACAAAATCTCCATTATAATACCCATTGCTTTTGAATACTGAAACAAGTGAATAACACAGAAAAGCTCTTGGTAGCATGCAAGTCCTATCCTTATGGCCAAAGAGATTAATACTTTCTTGGTCAGAAAGTAACTGAAAGTTGTATATGCATATTATTTTTATGATACTGTGGAGGGCATTCGTCCAAGATGAGAACACAGTAAAAGTCAACAACTTATAGCATAACCAATTATGTCTCTGAGGAAAGCATACTGCTAGAACGTGGTCTCTTGGATGCCATTTGTATTTAAGTTATCTACAAGTAAAATTTATTTTTGTTACTTTTTCTCCCAACTTCTAAAATGAAATAAAAAGATAGACAACAAAATATAAGCATGACAGATGTAGGAAGAAAAAAGACAGATGCACAAATTATCATCCAGACTTCAGTGCTCTGTTTAAGCAGTTACGTAAGATCTACATAAACAAACACTTAAGCTTCCAAAAACTGCTGAGTTTATGAAGAGATTTCTATTTGCAAGTTTGAACATATCCTAAATAAGTTCAAGGACGCCCAGTTATAAATCTGTAACTTATGAACTAAACATTTCATATCAGAGCACTGATGCCAGAAGCAGAAACTGCTCATGTTCAGACATGCTGTATCTTCAATCTTACATTTTTGATACCCCTTTTTATTTTAAGAATTTCCACTCATCCATTGTTTAGGAAAAGAACTTGCTCATTAGATCTTTATAAACTGGAAGGATGACTTTCCAGCAACTAACCACTTGTTCTAACACATTTATTTGCTCTGAACACATGAGAAAGAGCTGCCTGACGGCTGACGTGTTACAGTCAAAAGAGTCTGCATTGCTCTCTGTCAGACAGTGAAGATGTTTAGCATTTTTGTAAGCCCTGGAACACTGGAAATATTTTGTTTGTTTAAAAATATAAACTATAAAGCCCCAAAAACTTGTCTTGCAGAAAGGTGAGACATAACAGTGGCATTATCTGCATTAAGATACATACCTAGAAATATTTTAAAAGCATTCAAATTGAAATAACTATTGCTAAGTCCCGAACATTAGTTGGAAGCCACTATGAATTTCAGCTCAATGGTCAACCCAGGAAACATGTCAAAACTCTTGAAAAAGTTAAATAGACATGCACCATTTCACTGCAAAAATTGTTATCTTGGAATTCACCCACTTTGCAGTCTGTTACAAAACAAACTGGCTACCTCAGATCCTGTTGTGAAATCCCTCAGACTCCACTGGAATACTCCATTACATTGCTTGCTTTATTGTAGGCTGTTTTTTTAATTATCAAAATACTACAGACTACAAGTATGCCAGTATCAAAGTGCATCCCGTGCAGTAACATCGAACAGAAAATCTCAGCATACAATGAGCACACCACAAAACAATTTATTTGAGGAATTTTTGAATGAAAAAGCATTCTTATGTGAGGAGGGGGAACAAACTTAAGACACCGAAATCTTTCATTTACTGGTTTGCCTTAAACAGGTACTTCCAGATCACAAGACTGAAATTCAAAATACATTGTAATTTCTAGGAAATGCACTCAGTTTTTTACCTACACGCAAATGACAAACAAGTTTGCTTTTACACTCCCCAAACTGCATTTCACATGTATACTGATACCATTTAGCAGCAAGTAAAACAATCCAGGCATATATATCTGAACACTTCACAGATCTTTCACTTCATAATTGTAATTACATATTTTCCATAAATATTTTAAGTAACTAAAGCACAAGCCAAATATTCGTACAGTGTAAGCATATGATGACAACTCCTCCTAGTGGAGGCACATCTGTTACAGCAAAATTCAGCAAAATGTAGATTTCCTGTGTGAAATACCAGGTTTCTACTGGTACTGGCTTGCTCCACATTTTTGCCTTACCCTTGTTACTGATTTAAACTAGACTCACGCAACTTTTCAGTACTAAGGGCCTTAAAGATCAAAATGAAAATAACTTTTAAGTATTGTTAGGCTTTAACATTATTAAACATTATTTATTTATACAAATGAATAAAAATCAGGCTTCAAATGAATTTAAAGTAATCTTTCACTGTAAAACTGTTTCACCACTACCTCTTAACATTTTGGGCCAGACTGATCTGACATAAGTAACTTACACGTACTGTGAATAATGAAGCTCTGCAGATTTACTCTTGCAATCAGTGCAGCCCTCTGTGCCTCCTTTTGGTTTCCTCTTACTCATGCTTTGTATCAACTGTGCCAGGAATGATTTCCATGTGAATGAATCCCCTGCATTTATCTGAATAGACTGCTCTGTTCAGCCAATTCCATCTCAAAGAGCTCAAACCGTCACAGACATCCAAGTTTAGCTTGAACCCAGAGTAGAGGGTTATTTTTTTTGTTGTTTTTTTTGTGTTTTTTTTTTTAACAATGATAGTTCAGAGCAGACAATAGGTGCATGCACTACACTCATTCACTTATTTTAAACCCGTACTTGCTTTGTGTTTCCTTGTTCAAATTATTGCTTTAAGCTTTCAGAATCAAAACATTTTTGGTAAAATTTTGACCAATTGTTGTGAAGGAATTAAGGATATGAATTCTCTGAAAAAAATAAAAATAAAAAATAAAACATCAGTATAAAAATTGTTGGCAGCCTAGCACCAAAGTGACATTTAGAACCTGAATTTTTGGTTCACTCTGAATTTAGCAGCTCTATTACAGACTATGCTGAAACAAACTTAAAACGTTACTCAATTTGTGTTATTCTGGCCAACGTTTACATGCAGCCCACAAAATACCAGTTGGGATTTAAAAACACTGACTCAGCAACCACACAGCAAATTAAGATTATCATCCATAACTAATTAAACTGTATGTCTTTAACATTTACTCAGATTACTCTGTCACAATAACTCTATTATATAGAATATATGTATTTGGTTTTCTTCTGGTGATACAGTACTGTTTTCCAGACATCTCACAAATAATACCACAAGGACCGTGTTAGTTGCATCGGATTTCAAAACAGGTATTTTCCACTGAAGCCAATACCTATCACCAACTGCACAAGCAGAATCACAGAATTGTAGGGGTTGGAAGTGCAGACAAGAAACAACTTTTGAGTTAGATAGTGCTCCATCATTTTGACTGTAATGCTCATGGAAGACACAAACTAACCATTCCTCATTTAAATTCCTTACAATACAAAAGTGCAACTTTCTCTTATAACAACTGTTTTTTTGCTAAGCAGAAGTCCTAAAACAGAAGCAGCAGTATTGCACACAACTCACGTTCAATGAGGGAATATAACGCCACAGGTGTTTTGGCTAGCAAAAGTATAAATAAGCTGAAAAAGACAATATGTACAGGGGAAATATACTATTCCAAATGGAGACACAAGCAACAAGAATCTCTGAAAATCCTCAAGCAGTGGATTACTGGGATAATAAGCACATACACATATGTATGTACACGTATGCTCTTACATCATTTTTATAAGCACAAGTTTGTACTGTGAAGATACTGATACACTTTGGTCTAATTCCACACAGATGCTCTGGCATCTGAGCTCAACTGTAGTCCCACTCAGCTAGAGCAAATTAGTTCAAAGAACTCAGATAATGTCACTTTGCTCTTGCAGAATTTAATCAGCTGACTGAACCACCATATCAGCAATTCCTTAACTCTGTGACTTGACTGGTTGTTTTCCATCCTCCCACGACTCGCCTAATGTTAACAAGAATGCTGAACTGCATATGCTTGTTGATGGACAGAAATGGTAGGTGTTTATGCAGATCAGATTTGCCCTGGCAGGTGATCTGACAGCAATCGCATGACCAAGTACTAATGAACCTAACATCTCACCAGAAAAGACAAGTACAATTTTCCAAATTCATTCTGTACATGCATCTTAGCACATAGTTCAAAGACTAGGAAAAACTGTAGTAGTATTTGTGTGATGCAGATTCCAGTTAAATAAATATAATAGAACTAAAACCACCAAGCTCTTCAACAAAGTGTTAATCACTGCAGCCTAGTCTGTCTTTCCTCTTTATGTCCATCTGTGCAGTCCTTTGATTGATGAGAATTCATTCCACCTGTGCCCGAAGCCAACTAAAAGCAGCCTGAGCTGGTAGTGCCATACTGAACCTGAGCCAGCATACACTGACTAAAAGACTGCACAGCTGTTTCTCAGCTTGAGCAGTCTGTAACACACCTAACAGTAATGGGCTGTAAATGCATGTATCACATAATGAGATATCTGGTTAAAGCTGGCATGCTAAACTCTGTGGAGATGGGATCAAGAGAAAAAATGAAATAATGGTTGTGATTCCAAGCAACAATTTCACCATAGATTAATCCAATTTACAATGTTCCAGCCCTTCTCTTTTCAATTCCTCAACTCTATCAGCTCAGAAGTTATTCATCTCCATTGTGCCAAGCCAGTGTTTGATCTGCTGAACTGTAAAACTGGGTATGTGAAATGGTTCTCTTTAGAAAACAAAAAAAAAACAGCTCCCCCTCCAGAGTGCTTGTTTTCAGATGTGTAGATTCAGGACCACTTAAATAGTTAAAGAAAAAATAGATAATGTTTAATAACAGTAAACATACCCTTTTTATCTCCCTTCTGGATTTCAACTTTTTATGGTATACTCAGATCTTTTAAGTAGCCCAACAAGAAATGTAACCTTTTTTTAAGTCAGAAATTTTCATATGATGAATTAACTCTAGGAATTGAGTGCTATCTAATCTGTCAAATTAGACTTGTGATAAAAATCAAACTGACAGCACTATAATTAATGAAATAGAGCACAGGTGCTTTTTTGCTGAATTATGGCCACTGGCCAAATATACACACTTTTTTTTTACAAGATGCCAATCATTATGTTCCTACGTAGCTTTCTACTGCAGTGTAACAGAAGAAAACTGACTGTGTTGGCACTCCTCATGCTCCTGTGCTAAATCAACCATTGTAACATAAAAAACCCAGTTGATTTTGCATTGAAGTGGATTAGAACAAAATTTGAACTTACCTCAGCGTGGTTCCTCTATTCCTGCAGTAGCTTAATTGTTTTTGCCCTCTCTACTCTGCAAACTCCCACTGCTCTCATGTACATTTATTCTTACTGCTCAGCTGCCTCAAACTTCTGAGCTATGAAGTCAGCAACAGTCCCTTCCTTCCTTCCTTCTCACTCCCATCCATTAGCCTAGTATCCCAAGCCACAAAGCCAAGCCCAGTCCATTTCCCTAAGCCATTTGTGCACTCAGTATTGTTGATTCTTGTTATACAATTTTAAGGACAGCCCCTAATGTAAACTTCTTCTGTTTATTTTAATAATGGATTAAGCAAAAAAGACACTAGCCAGAAGACTCTGCAATGATTACTCACATAAATTACAACTATTCCAGTTATGTACTGAAGCTCATAAAATCAAATGAATCTTAGTGACAAAATATACTTCATGGTAAGACCTAAAAATCGTAAAACAGAAGTTTCTACGGAGCCATAGTGCTTTCATTTTAATATAAAAGGCATATTTTGTAACTTTTTGTCACAGTAACACTATAAAAAAAAAAAAAAAAGAAAAAATTCTCAGCAACAAAACACTGTTTTTCAACACAGACACTACCACTAGCTATGCATTTTTGTTAGCAATGAACAAGAATCTGCACACCACGCTCACAAAAATCTGCACCAGTGAAGATGACCCACTTGCTGTTGTCACTGCTGACACGCACCACCCACCACCTCATCACGTTCACATTCACTGTGTGGTCTCCATAAATGTTCAGCAAGAGACAGTGAATGCCAATGAGTGCCATTTTTTTCCTGACTGAAGAATATAGTGACACAGCTTTGCTTCATATGTATTTCCATGTCAGATCCCATTCTCCCAGTCTGTCCCTCTCCCAGTCTGTCCCTTCTGTTAGGCTTTCCTTACCTTCTGACTTCTGTACTGTGGCATACTCCATAACAAGCTTCCACCACTACAGTGCTGTACGTTCAGCTCCTTCATCAGAAGTCTCTCCAGTGTTGCCTCACCGTACTATGCTACACCGTACTATCTGCTACAGTAACACCCAGAGATAGAATGATCCCTACTGCTGCAGTATAGGACATCATCAAGCAGAACTTAAATGAAGCATGACTTAAAGAAAATCAGGAGTGAAGTTTACTGCTTCAGGCAAGCTCTGCATTTGCCCCAGTATATGAATACCTGCTGAGTGGCACAAGTGTACTCTTAGATTTCATTAACCTTGATGCATTTCAGGTGTAGCACTGGGCTTCTAGCACCTGTACTTAATTACACAGTGCCTGTAATCTTGCAGTTACTGGATAAACTCCTCATCAGAAATTTTATGTTATATTAAGTAAAAACTAAAGGGCTTTTTATCTTGTTCTTTTTCATTTTTCATATTACAGGATCATGGACTCCTTCACTTCTAAAATCTGACTAGAAAACCTTCTAGAAGTATTTTAAAAGAGTAGGAAAAAATACCACAGAACAAAGAAAGGTGTAGAGAAATGTCAGATGTGGAAAGAGGAAGAGAAGCTAACAGAAGATGGAAAAGGAATCAAGAATGATTATAATTTTCCTCATTTTCTTCCTTCTTATTTTCCCCAAGCACAACAGCACTAGCGCAGTTTTATACAAGAAAAAGTCCGTACATTTCTGGCTAGATAGTAATATTCCTTTTTTTTTTAACAAACATATTTCATCTCCATTCTTAAAAACTAAACAACAAAAGCAAAACCAAACTCACTCTCTGCCTGGAGTGGATCAAGTTGACTGAATCACCGTGAAGTGATACCTTCCTCAAGGCAGTTTTAAAATTTAACTTTATTAGGTCTTTGTAGACAGTTAACAGCAGAATTGTGTGTTGTTTTTATTTATTTTTATTTATTTTGTTTTTTAAATCATTAACTTTCTGTTAACTAATGTTAATAACAGTTGTAATGCTGGGTGAGAAAAAGACTTGAAAGTAAACAGCTATATTGCAACCTTCTGGGTTCAGACAAGCAAATGGATCATCAGCTATCCCACAGTCAGTGTTACAGTTCATTAATGACAACTCTCCCCACAGGTATATGGTAAGCTTTCCACGCGTTCTTCTGTACCAGCTTCACTGATGCTACTTCTCTGTGCTCAGAGGGCTACAATTATTCCAGCTATCAGTCAACGATGTGAAGTATAGCCATGCTCAAGCCAGCTTATACATTTATCAGGATGATGGTGGAACTTCAATGCTAAAAGCCTTTATGGTAAGTAATAACAATTTTTCTTTAAAATTACAAGTAATAATTTACTTTAACACAATCAATTATGATGTAATAATGTTATACAGATTATTTCCTTGCTATTTTTTGGATAATTTATTCAAGAAAGATAATCTGTCAAAGGTTTTTTTTTTTTTCTTCTCCCAAAAACTATGCACAGTGCATTCTGTAAGTGCATTCACTAGAACAGAGATATTTTACTTTCTCAGCAAGCTATCCAATTCCAACAAGTGATTAATAAATAGAAGGCAATTCTATGAGATAATCCAGTCACAAATAATTGCACAAAAGATCACTCTTCTCTATAAAAGAAATCACATGTATTCCCACTGAAGAATATTTGAAATGGAGATTGCTCCTCACTCTGTTAAACAAAATGTGTATCAATTAGGTTTTCACATGTTCTTCTGGATCAGCAAATTAGTTTCACACGCAAACCAAAATACATATATTGTAAATATACACTTGAAACCAGAATCTCTGTGTAATTTCAATGTTCTTACTAGAATCACCCTCTCTTGGCTCTAATTACAAATTCAAATGAATTCTTTTAATGGAAAGACTTTTAATAATTATGTGTAAACTCTTATCAATGCCCTGTATGTAGCGAACAAAAAACGTGGTCACACATTTGGAAATCAAGAAGCTTCATATGGGATAACAGTATTTTTCTTTTTAAAAAGTATCTGCCTGCTTAAGAGAAAGTCCAATAAAAAAATAAAAAGGAACAAAACCCACTCCTCAGTCTACTATACCATATATCGGTGTTAAAATAATGTTTCAGATAGCCCTAATTTCATCTGTGTAAGACAAGGAAAGTACAAAAAGAGACCAACCAAACTAAAACTGTACTGACGAAATGAAATGCAGTGTTTCTTCTCATCCTAAGATACAAAATACTGCTGGTGACAGCTTCAAAATCACAGCTCTGCAATACTCTGTAAATGTTGGCTATTGTTCAAAACCATTCAACTTTTACTGACTCTCTGAAAACACTGCTAGCTTCTACAGTCAAAAAAATATTCATGCAACAGGGAGCCCCTGCAGCAATAATGAGTGGATTAGAACGGAAAGTGAGAGCACTGAACTTTCTATTCTGACAAAATAGTTCAAATCCCGAGCAAGATAGCAGGACAAATGTGCCAGAGGGGCTTCATTCATTCACCATCAAACAATGCACCACAAAAGATCCATACATTTTGCCAGGAAAATACTGGCATAAAGACTAAGCAGCCTTGGAAACAGAAATTCTTGACTCAAAGTCAGGTTGAAGGTCACTACACTCAATGCTGAAAAGTTCAGCTGATTTGCACTTCATATATTGATATTTAAATCATTTTCTGAGTTATTATCTTTTATTTCCCACAGATGATCCAAAGATGGAAGTAAATATTAATCTTTTTCATTTCATAACCAGATGAAAGAGGACAGCAAGAAATGCTTTACATTACTGAAGAAGCTACAGAAAATGTCATCAAACTTTGTTCCCATTTCTGTTAACTGAACAGCACTAAATTAAAAACACGCCTGTCTAAAGGAAAACAGTCAGACTCAAAGTTTCCAGCTTTGTTCCAATTGTTCCCTATAAATAATCTCATATCCAATTTGCTACTTCTGACCCTGTTTAACAGCTTCAAAAAATTACTGTTAACAAACATGATGACAATGAACTCATGTATATTGATTTGCTAAAATAAACAAAAATGATTTCAAAACAAATCTGTGCTGATTTTTTCATTTCATGATGCTTGAGTCAAATGAGATTAGACACATTTCAGAAAGCAGCACTAATCTGAGGATACTATTTCATCAAATGGAGCAACAAGCCTATTATTCAAAATATAGAGAAGTCTCCAGCAGCGATTACATTATTTTCTTCCTTTCCAGAAACCTTTCTATATGACATAGAGAGCTCTTAGCAACACATCTAATTATAATTCCAATCAAACAATCCACTGCAAAGGATTGTATAATCTTTGCACAATTTGGAGCTCTAACTTCCTGCAGGAACTAATGCTGCACTTAAACACCTATCCTCAGCACAAGTCAGACAGGTAAGTGTCCAAGCATTAAGACTCTTGATTGCAATCAGCTGCTGGGGCAGAAAGAAAAAATATTGGCCTGAAATTAATGGTTGCTTCTAAGAATTTTAGTCTTTGCAGTTAATTATTTGAACTCGGTTTAATAATGAGTGTGGCCACAAGAAGACAAAAAGAAGCATTTGCTTCTTTGCGAGAATTTGATCAAATGCATTTGCACACAGGGGATTTTGACTAATCCACCCTGGCACTACAGTGATTGTAATCTGCTGAACAATTTGATGTCACTCAAGTCTAATACTGTGTGAGAGTATTCTTTAGCCAAAGACCTGTAAATTCCTATGGCTGACCTAGAACTAAAACCAACTTTAGAAATACACTGCAGTTCTTCAGCAGTAAAGACATTAAGGTATGGTATTTTTTACCTTTGTAAGAAAAAAAAAGTAAGAAAGAATATGTATGTAATTCAAAGCACCTTAGATCTTTTACCATTCAAGGGACAAAGGCACATCCATCTCCTTAAGTCAAATTTCTAGGCCCCCAAACTGCAAATGCCTCTGTCAACAGTACTTGCACTTTAGTTCTCCTTGTTCAAAGCATGCTAACGGCAAGACTCTGAAGATATGAGAACAAGGAACACGGGCGGATCTGACAGTCATCACAAAAATAAGAGAATTATAAAATTAATTGCACTGTGAGGTCTAACTAAGAACAACAGATGCATTTCAAAGTTATTATTACTACTTTTGCTGATAAACATGGCACGTATGTAGAAACAGAAATCCCAGCTTCTGACCCCCCATCCCTCCTAACTAAAGACAGAACAAGCAAGGCAAGGACATGACATGAATTGCAGCTGTAGCTAACTAAAGGTTTATCTGCATACTTGAAAATTTGTCTTTGATGGTGCCAGCTGCTGGTGAGAAGAATGCTTTGCTATCATTACACAAAAATCTAGGGCCAGGAGCACTCTGGTACTGCACTATAACAATGGTGAACACACAAACAAGAAAATACTGGGAGGATCAAAACAGGAATATTTAGAAAAAGTACATTATGTACATAACACTACCAGGAATTTTTCAAGATTGCATTGCCCTTTGGCACCCTCTGTACTGACTGGTGCTGGGAATTAAAATTCAGAGAAAAAAAAATCCACTTAATAACATCACTGACTGTTAAGATGCTCTGCAGTTCATAAAGAATAGGATTCTATTATTCTAAAGCACCAAGCTGTTGCTGCAAATCAAAGAAATACAGAAAGACTAGCAGCCAACCATTACCTAAGAAAATCTTTGTATTTTTGAAAGGCTGGGGAAAGTTACTTCTTAGCACTTGTCTCTTAGCTTAAAACTAATTATTTACCATTTTGTTTTGTTTACAGTAAGTTATATATTTGCTAAGAAAATACGATCATTACTCCTGTAACCTTAAGATGAAAAAACTGTTTACTATGGCTGCCTATATCATCCCTCACCTGGAAGCTGATGCCTGTGCCATGCCTGCAGCATTTTTCCAAGAGCAAAAACAAGTACAGGCATGCAAAATGAGCTCTAAGCAATACTGCTATCAAAGTGGGAAAAACAGACGATATACTGACATATTCCTGTATTTTCTTCAAGCTTCTCCCTTCTTTTTTCAAAACCAGATATAAAGACATGTTAATATAAGATTACCTTCCACATAATTTAGATTGATAAACTGATCAAAAATATCAAAATTTGCGTGTCTTATAAAGATGAAATACAGATATATATAATATTCATTATATATTTAAAATATAATTTAAATATTATATTTAAAATATTTATTATATATTTTAAATATATTTAAAATAAAATTATATATTTAAGATAATTCACAATATTATATCTATATCCATGTGTGCACAAATATGGAAAGGAAATAAAATTGCCCTGAACATCATACAGCTCAAGAAGGAAGCCTGTCTCTCCATTACTCAGCTTGTGAGTTGTTAACACATGCATATTTTTGGGTGCGTAACAAATGCATATCCCATACAATCTTACTACAAACCTTCCTCTCTTAAAACACTATGCTACAGCAAAGAGGACTTAAATCTTGGTTATTTGTATTTTTTTGTTTGTGGATTTTAGAAGAGCTCTCATCCACCTTTCCTCAGGTTTTACTAGAACTATCACTATTAGTCTATGGCCTGTCTTTATGGTTGCCCTTTATCCATTTATTCATCAGATTCTGCCACTGTATTCTCGTATCTTCCTGAACACCTGGAGCCAAGGTTCTCTGTGTATTTTACCTTGGTGTGAGAATACTACTCGTCCATCCTGCCTAGAGACATTATTTCTGACACTTTCTGCAAATGGTGTCTGACCGTTTTCTCACTCCGAAGAGTAGCTACATCTTACAGCTCTCTAGAAGATAACCACATAGCTGAAAAACTGTCAGTCAAAAGACTCAAGTTCTCCATATAATACCAATTATGTTGCAATTAATACTAAATATAAAAAGTGACCCCTTCCAAACTACCTAATTTTTGTAGCATTCACAATAATCTTTAAATAAAATCCATGTCTATGAAAAAAATGACAGAACCATCAAGGCTTTTTCAATTTATTCCTCTGGATTTCATAACTTAATGGTTGCAAATTGAAATACAGATACCAAAGAAGCCAGAACTGCTTATTTTAATTTCCTCCAGTAATGGTTGGTACACATTACTAACTCAAACAAACGAAGATGAATGTACATATAAGTAGATACAACTTCCACAAAAAAAGGGAGACCTCTGAGTTAATGAGAGACTCCATGGGCAAATTCCAGACTTTTTTTTTTTGGTAAGTTATTAAGTCAGTGCTTGCAGCCTGACAGTATTTTTGGAAATAAAATTAAAGCTCCACAAAAGAACAAATGGACATTATTGTACTGCAACACTAGAATTGAGGAAAATTCAGTACTGATTTAGAGTGGCAGAGCTAACTCTGCACATTCACCACAAAGAAGTCTTTGTGTCTGCACTATCTGCACAGAAGAGCCTTTGATGAGCAGCATTTTGTCCCTTCATACTGTAAGTTCTGCAGGGCAGTAAGCTGCATTAACTTCAGGGACTGGTTTTATGAGGAAAAAAAATTGGAAGGAATAAAGAATATCAATCAACAATTAAGCAAGGTTTAGCTATAAATATCGTTTGCTAGTTTAACATTCTTTCACTATGGCTGTTAAAGCAGAGAAATATAAGTCCTAATAGAAAGAAGTACAGAATATATTTAAAAAACAAAAAGCCATTTTCAAAAGCTTCATAACAAATGAACACATTTTACCAAATATGTGACATTTTCCCCAATCCACACAGAAAATAGCTAGCTGTAATACAATTAGAAAGTGTAACAAACTACAACAAGGTGGTAGACAATCCTTGATAAAAGTTGAGTGTTATACTCCAGCAGAAATGTTAACCAACATTAACCACGTTAACCACTACGGTGCACATCACTCGCCTGTCACCCTGAAACTCCTTCACTCCCATTTATTCTTCTTCCGAAGTACCAGACAGTACCTTTTCATCTCACTATCATCCCATCAGTATGCTGCCCACAGACGCACTTCTGCTTCACACCATTTGTCACCTTCCCATCCAATTTATACATAACCTTCAGGACAGTTTTTGCCCAGCTGACATAGGATTCAGTCTATTCCTGTGTTTTTTCTTTAACTGAATCTTGAACATAAATTACATTAAAATAAATCAGAGGACTTTGTTGGCTGCTTGCTAAAAATTAATATCAGATTTCTACCTGCATAAAAGAGGTATTCTCTCACAAGAAGTGAAAAGTTCCTGTAACTGCTGCAAAACGGGGCAAGCCTTGTTTGCCCTTTGGCAGAGCACATGCAGCAATGCTGGAGGCCTCAGGTGTCACCAATCGTGTCCCTCTTGCAGTGCCTTTTCATCTGAAAGAGCTGCAGCACCCACAGGTAACTCCTTTATAATACTTGAGCTTTGTCATCTTCCCTGCTGTTTTCATTGGGGGATGGGACACGTGTGTGTGCACAGCATAAGCTGCCGAGCATCTTCTCTGCCTGCAATGAGCCAGGTGCTCAGCAGCATGCTCCATCACAGCCTGCCAGGCGGGGTGAAATAGTGAGAAGAACATCCATGCAGAGCTAGAAGGCCGCAGGTACTGACTGGGGAGTTGGCCAATTCAGCAGACAAACTGTGAGCTACAGCTCCTGTGGAACTCTGAGCTGGACACAGTCCTCACTCTAACTGTAAGTGAACGTGAGCAGCTTTCCAAGCCACGCCATCAGTGAAGGACAAGCACTAGTGTTCAAGAACTCCTGGCACCCTGTCCTATGCCACTCCATTACCGTATATCGCACACTGTGAATTTAGCAACAAAATCAAATTTATAAATCGTGATACAGTTCCATTAAGGGAAGTTTCAAGGAGAAAAGTCTATTTACAAATAAACCTTCAGAATACAATTCACATTTTCTGGTGCCAAAAATCAACAGCAAGATAAATTTCTGAAAGTTTCCAGTATAGTCAAACCAACACGTATTTAAAACAGATCTAGTAAAAACTTGTTGAGGGAGAGAGAAGAGTATCTTACACAGTTCTGGGCTAGATTCCCAGCCTGGATAATATTTGTAATTAAAGGACTGACAAACGATATAATTTTTATATACCATTGTTTCTGCAAATAGATCAGATTCAGCATTCACATATTATGCTGAGTCAGACACTTATATTCACAACTGAGTGAAAAGCAAAATTTAATTAAGAATAAAAGCTTTTCTTCATTTTAGAATGTGCCTGGCAAGTTTTTTCCAGCAGTAGTTTCACAGCCAACTTTAGGGACACACTTAGCACCGGCTGGCAGGACATAGTGACCCAACTGCAGGTTTTGGTTGTCAGGGTAAATAGTCTGCACAACGCTTGAGTGGGAAATGTAGGAAATGCAACAAATCTCACAATATTATCAAAGAAAACAAAGATTCTGCTGCATTTTCTCTTCCTACCTGTATTTAGTTGGGATCCAAATCACTACAGATTGAAAACACTTTTCCCAGAAAGAATGGCAATAACAGAACGTAATGCTTGGGTTTACTAATAAGGGACATCTCCAAAGAAAGGTTAGTCACCTAAGGTGAACACTGTGCTGCTCTGTTGGCAACAAGAAAAGACACTACAGGCCAAAATTTACTATCATCAACTGAGCTGCTTTAGTTGGGTCATGTTCAAAGCGGTCCAGATGAAACCAGAAGTTAACCCAGCATGTTTACCTAAAAACATTCCCTTACCAGCACTGCAGCACTGCTTAAACGCTGCACTTGTTTCATACGTGCGCATCATTCAAAGTGTATGCGAGTGAGGAAAGAGAATAAATAGTGCATTTAAACAGTGTGGCAGAAGGCAAGGACAGGTTCTGATTGTTTCAGAATCAGTATCTTTTAACTCTATTTTCAAATTCTTGTTTTTAATCCTTTATGAACAAAGTTTATATATTAAATATTTTGTAGTACTACAATACGCACAGAAGCTAGAGAAACATGTTCTACTTGAATGTTCCTGATGTCTTGAGACTGAATCTGTACACTTGCTGTGGGTTTTCTATTTGTTTTCTAAGTAAACTGTCAGAGATGGCAAAATCAGTATTGGTGTATCAAGTTCGTTCAGGAATATACAACTGTGTCATTCTTAATAAATGAAGAACCAAGTAACAGTTGGGGAAGCAATGGAATGAACAGGGAATGGGAGAACTTCGTCAACCAATGGCATTCAGTGGCATCATACAAAGGAGAAGGGAAGCTTGCTGAAAAGCAGCTGAGCCCTCTGGATAGATTCCATCATTCGTCTTTTGTCACTCGGGTTTGATATATGGAAACTGACAAATAAAATAAGGTATACACAGAAAGGCTTTTCCAGAGGCAGTTTCACCTCAAAATGTTGAAGTTACCTCACAGATGACCAATTGTGCATGAGAGGATCTGAACTACAGTGACACCTGTGAGAAGCTTTAGAGGAGCAACAGAATTCTATCGGTATTTGTTAGTTTAAAAATAAAAATTGAAAAATGAAAGCCCAGATGGTTCCATGTAGGCTGCAAAATGAAAAGCAAGAACACAATTTTGCACATCCAGCATTTTCTTTGGTGATTATTAGCTTAGGCTTGTACTCTTTGGGACTGTTCTGCCCCTTTGGGGAAATCTGAGGACCCAATTGAGATAAGAATATCTTCTTCTCATCTCTTTGTTCACTCTGAAAATAATAAATAGCAAAAGAGAAGTGAGATAAAATCTCACAGTACCAAAGAAATCAACTCAAGCCAAAGAAAAACAAATGTGCACTGAACAAAAAGGTGAATGAAATCTAGGATTTCACTATTCAAAGCAAATAAACAAGCAAACCAAACAATAACAAAAACCAAGCTGACAAATACAACTAAAAGTGGAACTAGAAATGGAGAGCTGCCACACAAACAGAAATCCCAATATACAGAGGTCAGAGACCAGGAGGAGTTGGTATAGTTAAGAACATTCAGCACTAATGCCTCACAGACAAGTACTTTGCTCAGCATGCAACTTGTGGAAAGTGCACAAAAGAACACTGAAAAGAGCTGCACGAGAAAGTTGGAGAAGTGACAAGCTTACTATAAAAACTGAAATGTTAATGCAGAGGGAAAGAACTCTGCACTCCCAGAATAACCTGGGCAGGCTCTCTATCCTTTTGCAACAAAAATGCACACAGAGTAATTCTCCTGAAATGGAGCACCAATATGAGTGAAATGCTGCAGGACTGTACAGCAACTCACTCACAGCTCTTTGTCAGAGTTAAGCTATGTGAACAAGAACCAAAGAAATCAAAGCAGACATTACCTATAAACCAAGCATGAAGTAATCCTACAAAGCAATTATCCACTGGAATACAGTGCTGAAGCCAAAGTTTTAGAAGGTCTCTTGAAGAATACTTCAAATTCATAACTAACATTTGGACTTCTTATTGTCAAAGGAAAAGTGCTATGCTTTGACCTGCCTTTGATCCACTTGCTGTCTTGTGTCAAAATATTACTACTGCAGCTTCTGCTCATGTTTAAAATTATCAGAACAGCACCCATCTTAGCCCAGCAAAAACTGTCCAAGTGCCAGTAACTAAAACCAGCTCTGCTGGACTCCTATAAACTCTTACTCCCTGAAACACAGCATAACTTTGAAGAGGAGCTAAGATGAAAGACAGCTTACAAAAGAGCTGAGCTTCAGCTGGCCACAGGAGAGCTTAAGTCTAAAGGACACATCCAAGTCGGCAAAAACTGATCTGTCGCTTTTGCGCAATATAACCCATTTCCTTAGCTCATGAGCTGTTTCTCACGCAGCAGCTCCATCTGCTGTCCAAAACGAAACGTTGACTTTGCACTGGGACTACATTTACAGGGAGGAGTCTGTATCCAACCCCTGACCTACACTATCTGCAATCATTTAATGATATGCTGTCCAATGTTACCATCGTATCAAAGCACGCTGGTGGTGTGAGCACACTCCGTTTGCCCCACAGTAAATGCCAGAAGTTTCCAAACCATAGAACGTTCGTGGCAATTCTTAGTTACATACAAGGGAAAATCTTATTTTACTGAAGCACTGCGTATTTTAACATGAATTTAGAACAGTTACAATTCAGTCACTGCTTCCTGGAATGATCGACACTCACAGTATTTGGAACAGTGATCCAAGTATAATTTTCGTTTTTCAAGGCTCCAGCACATTCTCAGCCACTTGCTTCCAGGTGCTCCCACATCTCAGCACATCTCCCTACCTGCAGCTGTTAGGACCGACGCAGTTTCCCGCCGCTTACGAGAACCGCGCGGGCGGCGAAGCGCCCCCCAGCACCCGGGCGGCGCTGTGCCCGGCGGCGCGCGCAGGCTCCATAGGCGGTGCGCGCGGAATCCAACAGGTGGCTCCGTGGCGCAATGGATAGCGCATTGGACTTCTAGAGGGTTGAAGGGATTCAAAGGTTCCGGGTTCGAGTCCCGGCGGAGTCGTAGCTTCTCTTTTAACGCTTCGCCCCCTCTCCCCACCGCGCTCCTTTTCCTTTTGTACCTAAATATTCACCTCGCTCCTCCGCCCGCCCCACGCCGCGCGGTAACCCGGCGAGCCTACCTGCCGCTGCACGACGGCGACCTTTCCGGGCGGGACCGGAGCGGGGAAGGCTGGGAGCGGGAGGAGACGGCGGCGGCCGTCTCGACTCGACCGTCCTCCAGCAAGGAGCGACACGCTGCGGCGCCTCACGGCAGCAGACGGAGCGCGGCCGCCGGTCGCCTCCTCCCTCTCCTCTCGGCCGCTCCTCGGCGCGCGGGCACTAACGGTCGGCGGCGCGCGGGCACGAGCAGCGGCAGCGCGCGCCCTTGGACGGCTCGCGCCAGCAGCGGCTGTTCGTAACAACAAATACCACCACGGCACCGAGCACACCGCCACGGCAGCACCGCCGGCGGCAGTGCATCCGCGCCGACACACACGCTTACGCTGTCACGTTTCCAGAACGGCTCTCAGAACACGGTCTGAGGTAGAAATCAAAGCGCTGCTCCCCCCGTGGCTCAGCAGAGGGATCTCAGTTCTACCTCCACGCTCCAGCACGAGCCCACAGCGAACTGAAGGGAAGCTCGCACCGAGCCCTGCCACTAACACACACGTACCGCTAGCGGCAGCCACTGCAGAGACGGCAGAAAAAACGCGTGGAAAACGCGGGCAGCAAAATGCCACCACCAGCAGCAGCAAACCAACCGTGACTGTATTCAGCTGAAATAAATACATTATTTACCCGTGACCGATAAAAACATTCGCGCTTGGATTCATAAATGGGTATATTTAATTGAGGAAATAATATTTAAAATGCATTGTAATCCCGCATGTGTGCCTCTGGCCTCTTTTCCAAGCTGAAAAGCGTGCTATTAATAACATTACTGATTTATGGCATAGAAACCCATTCTGGAATGCTCCCCAGCTACAAAATACATGCAGTCATTTGCAGGAACATTCATTTTCACCAGAACCTACAACAAACAGCCAGCCCTGATCTCTTACACGGATCCCATACCAAGCAGCAGCACCAATAAGACAGCAAAGCCCTCCTCCCTGTTCAGTCACCGCCAGCAATCCAGTTACCTCAGCACTATTCCTTTCTGCTTTTCTTATTTAAGGACAGCCTCATCTTACCTGCCTAATTCCCAGCAGAGGCTTTTCCATATACACCCTTGCATACTGGAAGTGACATTCACATGACCACTACATGACAAAAGCCTAAGTTAATAGACAGAACTGCGTGCCAAAGAAGCAGGGAGCTCCTGGAGGTTAGCACACAGGCAGCACAGGGACACCATCTGCGAGATGTTTGCAAAGGGGGCTCTGAGGAATGCTAAGATAATATACTTTGACTGAATGCAGTAAGAGAATCAGTTGGAATATGACCAAGAATTGCAGCAAGCAATATAAACGGGACAGACCATTAGAAAGCCTCAGTGCTAAGGAGCCTAAGTTGATACAGGAAGATTATCCCAAAGAATGGAAAAGGAAGACGTGTGAGCAATGAGCGCATAACAAAGAAAAATGAGAAGTTTTACTTCTGCACACAGACTAACTAGTCCACTAGTGGTACCACGCCAGTAACAACAGCTCTGCCACCCCAGCCAAAGCCACAGACATCCCAACTGCAGCACCCAGGAGACAGGCTGAGCTAGCTGCAGCAGCAACCTCAGCTGCTCTCTGCCCAAGGGCATGGGGAACACAGGCAGAGGCAGGGGAGTGTGAAGGAGAAGGAATTCTATCCACACAGAACATCCCAGTGGCATCCAAAACAGCTCTAGTTGCACACATAGACCTATAAAGATTCCGACTGCCCTTTAATCCTTAGAATCGTTGGTAACATTTTATATCAACAAAACATGAGTATTTCTGACAGCAGTCACAAGCAAATACTTGTAACTTGTAGGCAAATAGTTTCTCAAACTACACCAATGTCTCACGATTTATTTTTTTATTATTGCCAGAAGCATCTGATAATCTGATAAGTTTATGCATTTTTTTTCTCCCCAGCAACTTTAGATTCGTCACTTGCAAACAAGTTCAATTAAGGGTAGTCTGAAGCCCTACGTTCCTACATTTTTATGAAGATCAGCAGCTACTAGACAGCACACCTCCATGCGATCTCTGACAGAGGCTGAAGCACAGGCTGGGCAATGGCTGACAGCAAGCAGGCAAACACCACACACACTGGCCAGCACAACTCACCTCTTGCTCACAGAGAACATGGGCACAGCACATGACACAACAAATGTGAGAACGTCTGAAGGAACGGGAAGGATGTAGAACATAAAAATCCCTCACTAGCAATGTTGAACATAGACTGTTTTAAGATCTGCAATAAGCTATTGAGCAGGCTGCACAACAGACCTGGAGTTGTCTCTTGCAGTGTAACACCAAAGCTCGCTTTTCTCTTGGAAGGGCTTTCAGAGCAGCACATTGCTTTCCTGAAGTTCAGGATTCAACAAAATGACAACTACTGTGGTGGCTTGTTTTCTTTCCTCCATGTTCAGTATTCCTTTCTTCCTTCCATTCCCCATCCGGAGAACAAGACACCATAGTTGTTTTTATTGGTTTTACCATTTCCAGGTTCAAGATTTTAGCAAATATGATTGTATTGGAATAACTACATGTTACATGAGACTTGGGGCCAGGTGGTTCTACTTCTTGTGTGTCTAACACTTCCAACAAATTCACTTCACTTTTTGCACCATTTATCTCCAGGTGACTTATAAAAATCCATTTTTCCATCTGTGTTTGGCAGCAAATAATTTATGATTAACTTCAGAGGAATACAAGAAAACCTGCATGATCATGGGAAATTTTCTTTCAAACTTCAGTTGGTGATCAACATATGCCATTTCATCTCTCTCCAGCACAAACTGCTGTTAAAACAAACACCACCACCACCCCCAACTACTCACTCTGCAGAGTGAAACATTTCATGGTTGAACACAGCTCCAGAACATCCTTCTCGAGTAAAATCTGTAACCTTTGTAATTCATTCTTCTTATAATAAAACAATAAACGTCACTGGACTTCTGATGACCTTGTCTAAGTTTGCCTCAACTCAGTTCATCCAAGATAAACTAGAAGAGATAAAACTGTACTGCATTCTGCTATCTAAGGACAGTAACTGAATTATACAAAATGAAACAGCAATACAATAACAAGGTCATTAAAAAGCAAACAAACAGCACCACACTCAATGGTCACTATTAGTTATGAAATGACACAGAAAAGTAACGGGACTGACACCATCTTTAGTTCTACCAAACTCACCATATTCATTTTCCTGAAGAACTATTCCAACAGCTACCAGAGCACAGTCTGCATGCTGCACCCTGCTAACAGACCCAACTGCTGAATTATTGTCACAAAACTCATTAAACAAGCATATGGTAACACTTCAGTGGAGTAAGACTGGTTATTAAAATTCTAGGTATTAATACACATCATTTAGTGCATATATTTATTAATTAATCAGTTATATATATCTGTAACATATATATTATTTATATATGTGTATGCATGTAAGTATAGACATTTATGCTGAATTCTGGGGCATTCTCAACTCTATGGTCACTGCTGGAATAAACTCTACAACCAAGCTAATGCTCAACACCCTGTTACAGACTTGGCCAGCAGCATTTCTGATAAGGTGCATAAAGTTTTCTGTGATATACAATGATAGACCTAACTTAAAACTAAATTTGCTAATTCATTCATAGTAAGACTGAAAACTGATCAGGCCGTATAACCCATAAATTGGATGTTGTGCTCAGATTAAACAACATGTTTTCAAATCATCAACTTTTAAAATAAACATTAATTAGTCTTTCATACAAACATAATTTTAGATATCTGATTGATTCAATAAAACTTCTACTAAATGCCTACTGCAATAAATTCCCTAACTCCCCATTTGCATGGCCCTTAGTCTTAAAATTAAAATAAATAAATAAACAAAAATCACACCACAAATCAAAGCAATCTGAGAAAAGCTTTATGACAAATAAGTTGTTCCAGCTTGTTATTTTTCTTCAAGTCTTAATTGTGAAATTTCTTCTTCTTCCGATTCCTCTTCCCTGCTGCATAAGCTGCTTTCTCACTCATGATCTCCTGATACTTCCTTTTATTATATCTGAACAAAATAGACAATTTACTTTTAAGCATGGTAAATCAAAGTTCAGGAAAAGATAATACGGACACTGATGCGTAGGTAAAAGGATACTGACACTGGGATTACAGATAAATACAGGTGAATTTGTTTTGGAAATAATTTGATTGAAGACTCAGTAATTGTGGTTTAATGACTGGGCTCTTCATGGCATTTATCAATCACATTTTGGACAGTACACTAAAAAGCTGCTACGCTTCACAGTGGGAAGACTCATCAATTTTGACAATGCAGAACAAACCCATTTCTCTCAGTGAACTATCAACCTTACTCTACTCAAGACAGGAGACTGAGATTAACACTAAACAGGAGACTGAGATTAACACTAAACAACAAACAGGATTTATGTATTGTATATAGGCAGCTAGTTCCTCTAATAAGGGATTTTTATGTGCCCATCATAATGGACCATTGCACACTTAGCAGTGCTAAGACTTACTTGCAAGAGTAAACTCACAAATATTTGCACTAATGCTAAAATAGCTAGTTACAGCCCTGACTAGCATAACAGAAATGAACCGGTCAAATTTCAGACACATTCATTTTTTAACACTGCTCCTAATAAATACCTTACACATCAGGTCAAGCCATAAAACTAGAGTTAAGAACTAGCTATACTAACTTGTATTAAAAATGAGAGTACCAGCCTGATGATGGTAACCTTATTAGTCCAAACATATGTTATTTACAAGGAAACATGAGGTTCTGGTGGCAATGAGAAATGCACATTAACATCATGTAATAACCAATATGCAAAAGGTCCAACTAAAGGATCTACTAAAAAAATCTGGAGGTTAGGCAGACATTGATTCATCCAATCACGCTGTGTAATTCTGATTCCTGTGACAGACGGCAGACTGACATGCTTATGAAATGAAATCCTACCAATAACTTACACAGAATTATAGCCAGAACGTTTCTAGTGTTTATACCAAGAAAAATTTATCAGTTCTTTAAACAAACAACAAAATGTTGATGCATATGCAGAAAGCACTCATTCAGGTTTCTGGCACATGCCCGAAAGGACACTTAATTTATAAGTAAACCAGAACAGGTCTGAGTGTTTTCTTTTCAATGCTGATGCCATTTTAAGAGTGACTGTCAACAGCCATGACCCCTGAGTTGGATAAATCCCTTTTAAGATGATAGAAAATATGCTGTCACAGTCCATTTATCTCCTGTCCCCTACAGCTTCTCAACTGCTAAAACAGACTAAACTTCTTAATTTGAAATTTAAAAAAAAACATTTAAGCTGAATAGAAATGATAGGAGAGTTAAATGGTTTAAAAATACACCCCTCTTATATACAGTATTAGAATTACAAAACTGATTTTAAATACCTTCTAAACTCAGAATCTGCAAGCAGCTCTTCAACAATAGTTTTCTTCCTCTGCTTCTTAGGGATTCGACTGTGGTAAAAGTCTATGGGAGAATCAACCACAGTTCCAACCTAGGAAATTAAAAAAAAAAAAGCAAAATAACAGAAAACAAAAGCAATGTTTGGCATGCAAAGTCACTTCCTGTCTCATGTTTACTGCACAGAGTCTGAGCTTCAGAACTACACGGCTTTCAACACTGACTACTGCATCAACTCTTATATTCATTAAAAAAATTCAGGTCTTAACTTCAAACACCTTCCCAAGGAGGAAACCCCTATGAGCAGTGGTTCTCTGGTCAGGTACACAGCAGTTGATCCAGGTCTAGTAAGGGTTTCTGGCTATAAAGCATCCCATTCCTTCCAATTGTCACATTAGCAAGTTCTTTTGTTATTTTAATGCCCATAATCTTATATATGCAATAAATTCATCCTTTAGCATGAAACGGAGATGCAAACAATTGTCTCAAGGATGCTAACTATTCAAACAGCCATGAGTACATAGAACCACATCCACTTCTACAGTTTCTTAGCAATTTTCTTTATTTCTTCTTGAGTGTTTTTTTTTCATGCAAAGCATTTCAAAAATGAAAGCTACAGTAGCAGAAATTCTAGCTGATCACAAAGCTAGTTGTCTCCATTCAAACTACATTAGCTAGGAGAAAATGAAATGCTAATTATCCATACACTTGTTCAAAAAAGTTAATACTTAAAAAACAGTGGATCTCTTGTCACTAAAGGCTCAAAACAGGGACTAAGTCATCTGCTTGTTCAGTCCTATGAGACGAGCCAAAATAAAGAACAGCATATACACCTATATGATAGAGCTAAGCAGTTGTAAACTGCAGTGAAGTACTCAAAACACTTAGGAATTTAGCTAAGGAAATTAAATCAACAAAAAATAGAGACTATCTACAAAACAGATTGAGAGTAACAGATGAGAAAAAAGTAGTACAATGCCTTCTTTTGCTTTTTCCTTACCTGGAAGTATTTGGGCAGACCATCTCTATCATTCTTCTTATAAAAATGCTTGGGGTCCAAAGAAGCTCTCATCTTCAACACTTTAAGATCATTTTTCAGTTCACTTGTTATTTCTGGGGCTTTCATACCAAACCAGCCATCACCTGTTGTCTTCTCTCGCTCTGCCTGTACCAAGAAAAACAAAGATTCATTCAGTTACCAGGACAGGACACAGCTGGGATCTCCCTCACTTCTACCTCTGAAGGATGGATACAGCATTTGGAACTTAACTGTGTACCTTTAAAAATATTTTATGACTCTTTTAATAAGAATTTTAATAAGAAGGTCATCAGCACTGTGTTAACCACAGACTTGTATAATACGAGCACTCGTTATATTTCCCTTCACTGCCCCAGTTTCTGAAAGGATGAAAGGATGGCCATAAACAGTGTGGCTCAAGGAATAAACAAGACTGCAGTTTATCACTGCACTTCCTCCAAGCCCAGAACGTGCACACAGTCCCCGTGTGGGGCTTCCTATTAAATATTTTCTTTGTCATCTGAGGCACTGTAGCTCTTCACTTACTCTGCGCTGTTTCTTTAGCTGCTGAAGCGATTCCCTGAAGGGTGGGACACATTCCTTTCTTTCAAAATCCGGAGTTATTATACTCTTCTGCAAGAGCTGTAAGAGTTTTTTGAACATCAGTCAGAGATATCAGCTTTACCATTCACCTGCATTTCCAGAGCCTACTGAAGGAATGACACAGAATCTACGTAATCACTATATATACTAGTGTAATAAAACACTACAGTTCAAACTCCATCCTTAATCTCCACCAAAGGAAGCACAGACCTTCAAAACACAAAGGCAGAGCAGAACCCTGGCCAGTAACAGCTAATTCTGGAAGAAGCATGACAACAAATGCTCCAGAATAAAGGTTACTGCGGATAAGGCTAAGAAAACAGTCCCAATGAAAATAATGGACTTCCTTTATCTCCAGGAGCATTTTGAAATAAAACTACTGTCTCATACCAGGTATGGTACAGGCCTGTATTTGCTGAAATTCATTCTTGCTATGGACTACAGACCTCATGAGCAGATCTTCAGCTTCTTCCATTGGGCAAAACTGTATGCACAGTCAACTTCTTTTTATTTTACAAGACAACACTTTTGAATACAAGCTGGTTTTCAGTTTCCGAAAACATGCATTTGAACTCTAACCATTGAAACCAAATGTAAACACACATGCTGGCCAAAAACGTAGAGTTCTCAGCAAAACAGAAAATAATAAATAATAATAACAAACACTTATTTAAATTAACAACTCCGTATTAACGTAGTCATGGGTGACTGCATAATTAAAACACATTACCTGGTCCTTCTTTTTCTCCTTCAGTTGGTTCATTACACTTGAACTAGGTTTTTGTTTTTTCCCATCAAAGCTAATATATAAACCTCCAAGCTTCTTGATATTCAAACCAGGGTCTATGCTGCTGGAAAGATGCAAACTAAAAACAGAAACGGGAAATGGTTAGAATATTGTAACAAATCTTATAATGCCCCTGAGGGGAATAAACAGAAAAAAATATCTGTCATCATCTTCCAACTTATGTTCAGTACTGCAATGACTTTTACGTCTCAGTATCCAGACAAAATACATAATTAAGCTGTGACAAGTTAAAGGGAAAAAATCATGCTATTATATGGAGTGAAGGTTTGATAAAGAGCAATGCCAGCTGATTAACTTCCACAGATCCCTCACATTACTTCTAATTCTGTAATCTATTTTAGATATTACTATACTCTGTAAAATTTAATTCTTAATTTGCTTAACCATGCCAAAATAACATCACCAGCTTCCTTCTTCTATACCACTTAAAAGCTCGCTAGCTGAAGAGGGGAAAAAAAAAAGCCCCAAAATATTTTCAACACTTAGTGGAAAAATATGAAGGTACTATTAATTCATCAGAGAAATGCTGTCTGGAATGACAAGTAACTGCCTGTACAATAGTGCTAGGAACTACGCTATTAAACAACATACAATGGCTGACTCAAAAAGAGCCTCCGCATATCAAGAATGCATGACACCTATGAAGTACTATGGAAAAATATGATGATATCTAAACGAGCATCAGATACTTATCATGACTACAATGCTTAGATAGATAGATAGATAACACTTTCTTTTTAACTATGAAGCAATCATCTATGATATCTTTACACAGAATTCCTAGCTAATTTTTTGGTTAAGATTTCTAGCCTATCTAAAGGGTGCTTGAAAATGCAAGACTTATTTGCAGAGTATTTAAACACATAAATGATACAAAGAGTTTTTTAGCAGGGAGCTGGATGAGGTAAGCTCAAAAGGTTCCACCTAACTTACATTACTCTATGATTTTATCCTGGGCTGGTTTCACCTGGAGTGTTACCATATCATGATCTAGTGATAATCATATTTTAAAAACAATAATTGAAAACATAAAATCAGATGCAACTTTTCGGGATTAAAAAGGATCATCTAATAAAGCAACGTACAAGTCTTTTACTGAATTTCCATGATTTACATCTGAACTAAAAATAAAACAAGAACAAAAGATTAGCAAGTAAGAAAACTGTGATCTGAATAAGCAATTATGTCAGCCCAACCAGTTAAAACCAGTTTCACATTTCATTTTTAAGCTGAATGCATACAAGGCCTCAAGATGCTTAAATATTTCAGATATTTCTGTTCTGCTTTGTGTAAAACTGGAAAAAAAACACCTGAATTACAATTCTATTTGATAATCTGAACAACTTAATTTTCCACACCTGCGATGACACTACTCCCTTTTCTGCTGTGCCACTTCATGTGTAATATGCCTATCTTATGCATGTACCTCATGCGATGCACGTGTTTTCGGTTATTCACAGAGAAATACTTACACATCAATTTTATTTTTCAACAAATCGTCATCTTCATCTTTCTCATCTTCATCTATTAGTTCCTCTTCATCCTCTTCTAGATCTGAGGATTCTTCAGCTTTTTCACTCGCTTCATGCTTACTTTCAACATCACTACCTTGCTCTACCTGATCTAGGTAGTACTTCTTGCTGGAACCCATCCCAGGCTCAGTATCAATTACAAAAAGCCCTTCAGCGTACAGTGAATTTTCTAAAGATCTGGAAGGAGAGCTCTCATCTGCCTCTGTGTAGCTCAGATTCTTTCCCGCTGTACCCACGTCTGTCGCATCACTGTTTTCAGATTCATCACTTCCATCTTTGCTCAGAAACAATGCAAAGGAATCATTTTCACCATTGGATCTCTCACTGCTGCAGGATTCAAATTCCGCACGTTCTCTTGTTTGGTCTTTACCACTGTCTACACTGTTTCCAGCCATTCTAACTATGCTCCCAGTTGTTTGTGCAGCAGGCACCTCCTTCTCTGAGCTGCTCACTGCACTAGACTGTTCACCCTTTCTTAATTCACTGGCATGGGTGGAAGATCTCTGTACAGCTGCCTCAGCACCTACTCTTCCTTTTTCCGGAACACTATTATTTTCATTTGGTTTTATTTCCCCTGGGGATTCTAAAAACAGTTTGGGACTCATGCAGTCCATCAAACAAACATCCATATTCTTCAGTTTCACCTTCCGTGGAACTTCACTGTACTCGTCCTGCATCTGGCCACTTTTTTCCTCAGAATCATCTACCCCAACAAGCTCAGTATCTGCTATTGCTTTTTTTACCGGTGATTCAGTAGTACTCTTTCCTTCCATTTTTTTAAGGCTGCTGGATGTCATCTCATTCAAAATGCCTTGTTTCACATCTTCACTCGAGACTGCATTAGCAGATTTCAGAGAACGTTTACTCTTAGGTGAACTCGGGTCTTTATTACACTCAGAGACAAAGGAAGCAACTTCTGTGTTAAATTGTGCAGCAGGGCTAGACTCAGAAATTAGGTCTGACTCAGATTTAATTGTGTCCTTAATTACATTCTCTGTTTTTGAAACAATTCTGCTTACTTTCTCAGCACGCTGAGTATTTTCTGCTTGTAATTTCATTTGCACGCTTCTAGTAGTTTGTCTGGCAGTAACGGATGGTTCTGTATGAAAACAGCATGACTCTGCATCAGAGACATCTTCACTCTGGGCTTCACAAACTGGATCTGATTGCAACTTCTTTTTGCTTTGCCTGTTTCTTGTAGTTTTGCTAACATTAGGCATATAGGCATCAGAGACAGCAGAGGAGCAAGACTCAGCTTCAGAGATATCACCCTCATCTACAGTCCTGCTTAACTTGTTTGGAAAAGCAGTCCTGTTGTGCCTTTTTTTGGCAGGAGAACCTGGTTGATAAGGAACTACAATTTGTCGCCTTCTTGTTACTCTTATAAACAGAGGCGTCTGAAGACCAGACACAGTAGAGCAGTTTGATTCTGCCTCTGACACATCCCCATCAGCCTGCGGATCAGCAGATGGTTGTGCCGAATGAACAGCTGTATTCTCATTCCCACTAACTTGCATTTCTATGCTATTGCTGACATCTGGTTTTGTTCCTGCACGGTCCAGCTCTTCCAACTGAGATTCCTGAATTACATCAGCTTTACGAACTGCTTTACTCCTTGAGGACATCCTCGTAGATACTGAAGTGCCAATGTCAGCAGACGCTGTCTAGAAGAGAGAAACAAAGATGGTATTAAAGGATAATGGCATAAAAGGCACGCTGCACAAACCACTGACAATCTTTCTTACACAAAGCTTGTCATGCTGATAATGTGTTACAGGTCTCCAACGAGTGCTGTCTATGTGGAAGAAGCATTACTCCATCATCCCTTACGTATTTATTTGCGTACCGTCTCATGATCAAAACAGGAGAATAAAGGGAAGCATAACATCAAGAAACATAAATGGGTACTTTGCCTCATTCCAGAAAGTTCTGGCGAGGTGTGACAGGAAGCAGGTGCAGAAGGTGACGTTCTGGAACGCATGCACATCTGCTCAACTATAAAACATGCAAGCCCAGCCACCGCAGGGCACGGCCTAATAAGCTCACGGCTGTGCCAGCAGCTGCAGGGACAGATTGCTCCCACTGCAACTGCAATGCTGGGCATACCCTGCTTCACTAGGGCTTGGAAGTGACCCTGCAAAGCGGATCAGAATAGCAGAAACGCTGCTTTTGTTGCAGAAAAAGCATTCTCCGGTTGCAAGTCATCTCCCGACGCGGAATAACGCCGGATCAACATAAAACAAGCTACGCAGAGGCCGCATTTGCACGACCTGCCTCGTGAAAAGGCCACGGAACATCGCTAACGTAATCACCGTACAAAGGACGAACCCGCAGCCGGCCGGCCGGCGGCCAGCTCTCACCTCGAACGGCGTACAGGCCCTCAGGCCCCGCGGGGGCGGCACCGGCGGAGCGCGGCAGGACCCCGCTCCGACACGTCAGGAGGAACGCGGCCGCCGCAGCCCCGCGCCGGCACCGCCCGCCCCCACCCCCCTCACCTCCGCGGCTCCGCCGGGCCCGGGCCCGCCGCCCCCGGCCGCCGCCTCCCGCCGCGCCGCCCTCCTGGTGGCCACCATGCCGCCGCCCGCGCCGAGCCCGCCCCTTCCGGCGGCGCCGCGCGGGCCGAGTTCCGGCCGCAGCGGAAGGGCGCCCGGCGCGGAGGGGGGGCCGAGGTGTGCCGCCCCGCAGCGCTCCGGGCCCAGCGGCCTTCCCCACATTCGCGCTCCATTCGGTCGCAAGAAGGCAGCCCGTGAGAACCGAGCGCGGCGTAAAGGTGAAAGCACGGGGGGAGGAACGTGAGAGCCGGCGCTTCTTCAGTAGCGACAATGCTCTCTCTCTTCGTGCTTCCTCCCCCCATCGCACCGCGCAGCACGGAGGGAAGGACGACACACGCCGTTCTATGGGGAGAGCTCCGTTTTAAATACACGCTTTATGGCAAAGGCTCCGAGAAGGTGGATAAGTAGGAGGAGAATAGTGAACATTCATACAGCAGCCTACGAGAACTTCAGCTTTGAATTCAGCTTCTCTATGAAAGGAAGCCCCGCCGCTTCACACAAACTAACACTGAAAAGCTGATCAATCGTTATGCTCTCAGTGACGTTACAAAAACCAGGCTCTTAAAGGCCGTTTTCCTAAAGCAACAGAACTGGCAGCAGTTGATAGCCAGAAAGTAAATAGCAGTTGATAGCCAGAAAGTAAATAATTACACCGTGAGGGCAACCCGCACTTTGTTTTCTTAGCACGGCTCTTACTTTATGGAATTTCCACTCAAAGAACAGAACCTGCGTGCACATCTAGCAACGGCAGCAGTCAAACAACTCACAGTGGTTAATCAGCAGCGGCACACAACTCAAAGCCGTACACAAGGTAAAAGTGAAACACCTTTTGCAAATCTGATGCACCCAACATAAAAAAAAATACAACTATATTTTGAGTAGGAGGAAAAAAAACATTTTATTGATGCAGTACTAGTTCAAGTTCTCTGGCTTTTGTTTATCAAAATAACTGAAGCAATAGTAGAAATGCACGTATTCCTAGGGTTTGCCATATACAGGTAAGATATGGAAAAATTCAAAGGCATCTCATTAAAGAATGACGTTGTAATGCAGTGGAATGGTTTACAGTGAGCTGGTATTTCCAGACAGTGCCTACAAGCATTTGGATTCCGCTCAATGCCTGCACAACAGCATTTAAATGACGGTGGAAATTTGTTTCCTCACAGCTCAAAACTCAAAAAATAGGTACAAATAATTTAACTAGCACTGGTAAGAAATACTAGCAACTCCCACCTGAAATTGAGAGGAAAAATAAGCATTTGATTTTAGACACTTGGAACCCCTGCTGAACAACAGAGAGCTTTTTTTTTTTTTTTTTTTTTGGCATCTTTCCTGATTTAAACACCAAGGAAATTAGAAGGCCTCTTCAACAGAGCACATGAAACCAGAAGCCTTGCCTTAGCTGCAGCCATCTCTCACTAAGTCTCCACAGCAGTGTGCTAAGCTACTGCCAAACAGAAATATGTCTAAGCCCAAGATAATCTTGGTTGCATCATTTCAGAACGGCATCCCAGCAAGGAAGTTTCCAGCGCAATCCTCAGTTACCACTTTTCCATGAGCACACATCCAGCAACCTTCACGTTTCCCACTGCTTCTCACATGGCTGATTCACACTGTGCAGCTCCTAAATACTTAAAACACACAGCGCTGAGGACAAGCCAAGTACTATTTGATTTCTGATCGACACATTTCTCATCATTTGTTTCCAGTTCTTATTTTAAACGAACAATAAAACATTTTCTACTCTAAACTGTGAAGGCGCCATCACTTCTGAAGTACTAAAAGCACACTGAGGTACAAAAGACAGAAGGAATTCAAGTAGTAAAAAGTAAAGCAATTTGGAAGATGCATCTTCTAAATCAAGAGATTATTATTTTTTTTAAACACTGTATTAAAAATAAATCCATTTTTCCCAGCCACACAAGTTAAACAGCTAATCTGCCTATATACATACCGAGTAAAGATAGTTTATTTAGAATATTTTTTCATGAAAGATGGCAATTTTCTATAAAAATCAGTCCTCGAATGTCTGAAATCTAGGCACCCACCCGATCAGTAAATATTAAAGAGAAATCAAATTAAAAAATGTTTCTCTCTACTACCTAGTGGTAGCTGAAATATGACAGCTTTTACAGTGAACTGGTCATAAAAAGAAATATTTTAAGCTGTTTCTTTATAAATCATCTCAACAATAAAACCAAAACATTTTAACGAACTGGTCAATACATTAAAAATATATCGTTAGAACACCACAGATGCTCCTTCTGACATCATACTCAATAACTACAACTTTTGGTCTTTGTTATAAATGATGTGAAAGTCTCTCTATGAAGAAAAAGGCATGTTCCTCCCATCCCCAAGAAATGAAAACAGTAGGCCATTTCAAAGAATAAAAAAAGATGAAGCATTTTAAGAGGCATTTCTTTTAGCTTGCATGATATAGCCTTTGGACTTGATAATTCCTCTGCTTTTAACAATGACCGAATACCGGAGAATCCATAGAGGAATCCACTCGTGTGCTTTGATGTTCTGGATGCTTTCCTGAAGAACTTCTTGAAAACTTGCTTCACAAAGTAATTCTGAAGTTGAAAAGGAATATTCATGATTTAAATAATGCCAGATAAACAACTGCAAAAAGCAACACTTGGTAAGAGAATCTTTTGCCTACAGTGAAAGCCTTCAGCAGTGTCAGGTGCTCCGCTCCTGAATGCAAGCAAGGTGAATTCCATTCAACATCTCGGAAATAACAGTCAGGACAGTCTTCCCCTTTCAACCAATATTATTTCCCACAGAACTAATAGACAGAGAATTCCACCATATCCAGTGGAGTTGATCAGCAGAGCTATCAGCAAGTAAAAGCAAAAATTAAAGTCGAGACACTAGCTAGACAAATCAAAGGACAGTAAAGCATAAGGCTGAAATCAGCAAAGTTCTCAATTCCTTTTGCAGTCGCAGGAAGCTCAGCCTTTATAGCAACTCCCATAATGGGACTTAATAGTACAAGCCCAGAAAGAATCAAGAAAAATAGAGATAACTGCTACAAAGCAGAAAAAGCAGGAAAATACAGACTCTCCTCATGTCCTCTGGAAAGTCAGTCACTGCAACAATCTGTCTGATGAGGAGCATTCCCAAAAGACAGTGTCAATACTTTTCAGCTGTCCAAGACAGAAAAAACAACAACTAGGCTTTGCAAACAATGCACGAGAAAATGACTCTGCCTTGTTTTCAGTCAAAATCCTCTTCTTCATTTCATGACTCTTGTTTGAGATTGGCTATTAAACTGCAGGCTGTGCTTTGGACACAGAATTTGCCACAGTGAGCAGCAATTCCTCTTGTTGCCTGCTCGGCTGGTGCTCATACATGCTCAAGCACTGATGTAATCCATTAGTTATGACAGCGATACTATAAAATATTGTACTTAAACAGCATTTCATACAATTTGCTTACAAAAAAAAAAAAAAAGAAAACCTAAGGGAGAAAGGGAAGAAAGAAAAAATACAATCACCATGAATTGCGGATTGTGAAGAAAAGCGCAGGGAAGCACTGAATTAAGTACTGTTTAAGACTTCTGGCTTACAGTTCCAGCAAAATACTTAAGGAATCCTTACAGCAAAGATAATCTGATGAGTTTTGAGAGGAATGAATGCGACATTCCAGAATATTCCAGTGAGGTGACAGCTCAGAGTTCCAGAGATGACAGAAAGTCTCAAAGCCCTTCAACTATTTAATAAACTATACTACACAACTGAAGAATTTAAGCTATAAAAAGCTTATGTAAAGTCATCACAAATGAAAGAATCCTTCATGAAGTGTAATGATTTTCTGTGTCTAACATTATCCAAAGATCAACTGACCATCAGCATTCTCATGCAAGATATTCTGCAGAAAATTTATGGGCAAGTGAACTTTCATTGGTAAACGACCGTCCTTCACCACAAACAAAATGAAAGTTTGTGTGATTTATAGAAGCAAGTTATCTTTGAACAAAGCACAGTAAAAAAAAAAAAATTTCAGCACTTTGTTCTTATATTTACTTTATTTTCTCCAGTTAAAACTATTTGAAAAGACTAACAAATGCTGGAAGACTGCTGCTCCCTCTGCACCCACTCTCCCTTTTCTGGAAGGGAAAGCAAGAACATAATATTTATATTTTATAGAAGCGACATTTCTAAAATCCTTTCTTCAGGGATCAAACCTAATGAAGTTTGAAGTGCAGAGAAAGACTGTCCCTGATTCTGTGCTGACTGCGTGCATTTAGAAGCCTTCGGTTACCACTACACATCTGACCGTTTCAGAACGGCTACGTTGCCTTGCATAGCCTTACCTTTCGGGTCATTGTGAGTCAGCAGCTGTATGTCAAACTGCTTGGCAAATGCTGTGAGATCAGGCGGCATCACACAACAGGAAGCTAGGTTCACCTGATTGCTACTTGGTTTCACCTGGAAGTAACAGAATGCTTTTGTAAGAAAAAACATTGTAGCTCTTCGCCCCTGTGCCCGCAATTACAACAGTGCCTTTAACAATCTTCCACTACTGTTGTGAGACCTGAGCAAGGACAGAACTTCCTGCAACTTCCTGCAGCACAGGGCACAAAACAAGCGTAAGATCTAACTTCAGGTACTATCCCAGTGAGGCACATTCCAACCCATCGTGGCTTCCTGTCTACTGTGCTCCCTAAATAGGACACTTCTACCCCCTTTCTGTAGTAATAAGATTATAAGCACATTACTTTGAAAAAGATCTCAAAACCCAGTTTTGTTAATCATATTTGCCATATCTTTCATACATTCAAATAAAACATATCAAGTTAAAAGGGACTTTCCCACTGACTGCTCATCACAAGCTGCATCCATGATCACCACGCAAACGGTTGTCCATTCCCTGAACTTTCTCTCAGCACACAACACCGTGAGGAGTACAAAACAGAACTCTTGCAGGACCTCTTATACAGCTGCAGTACATTCCCATATACCACAAAAGAAAAGCAAGAGCAGCATTCAAAAACTGACACAGAAACACTAAATCCCCAAGCTTACACAAGCACGGTCAGATGCTAGCACAGACCTGCAGCGCTCAAGTATGAGGAGGCAATTTGTCACACTGGACAAACACACACTGTGCTGCTCGATTCAGTCTCTCTTCCTCTTTTTATGTTTAACATTCAAGAAGCATTTTTCCAAAGGGAAGCCCCTCCATTCTTTGAGGTCAAAACAGCAATAATCAAAATGTAACTGGAATAAACCTTTAGGTTTGAGAGTACTTTTTATGGTTCATGTTCAAAAATGTATTCAAAACTAAGCACTCCACTTCTTCAAAGTATCTGCTACTGAACAGAGCCACAGCCTACAGTCCTCGGGAGCCTGGTTAGAAGAATACTGAACAAGTGACAACTGCACCTCGAGCATTCTCCACATGGAAAAACATTGTGACAATCAATAAAATGCTGAAAATAACTGGAGCCAATTTATTTTTAATGTATATGTTTTGTTATAATAGTTTATGACAACACAGCAACCAACAAAACTCTACCTTAGAAATGCTATAAGTAGGAAGTGTGTTCTCACCTGTGCCCACACATACAGCTGTTCTAGAAGTGTTTTATCAAGGTCAGAGGTGCCTATGGCAACTATCTTTTTGTTTTCAACTAGAGTTTCAAGCTCTTGCCAATAAGGTTGCAAATACTCCAAGGAGAGGCTCGTCCCGTCTTCAACAGGAGGTGGGGCAATAATGACTGAATCTAACTGAGCAACTCCAAGGGAAGAACACGCTGAAGAAATAAAGACAGCACATTTTTTGGTGAGGTAAGAACATAAGCAGCATCGCATCTCAAATTCAGCAAGAACAACACAGCTGCTGCTACACTGCTTCCAGTCCACCATGTGAGAACTCTCTATCAGAAGCCGAGGACAGTAACACAATTTCTTGAGCCAAGATTCAAACTTTACAGATCTAAAAACATCACAGCAGTGAAATCTGTAGTGTTGTTAGTTGCTTTTTTTTAACTGGTAAAAACTTACTGTATCACTGCTATGAAAACACCACACGCTACTCTGTAATAAGCTCTGTGTGAAAGAATAAAAGCTTGCTGCTGCCTGAAGCAAGGAACCAGGCTGCAGTTTTTGGATCCAAGATTACAGGGATGCACATTTAACAAGTTTACCGACTGAAATAACATGCAAACTGTACTTGAACACTTAAAGCCTCTCTTTAGAAGAGCATATATCTGTGACAGTCACTGAACAGATCTCTTAATGGAAAAAAAATGTCCTAACTTTAGTAATTTACTGAAGTAAGAAAAAAAGCCTTGAAGTCCATCCAAGTTCCACACTTACCCATGTCAACTGCATCTCTGATGGACGAAGAGCAGGATCCAACAATGAAAAGTTTTGCTGTTTTCAAAGAGAAATCAACAACTGAACAAGCCAGCAATTACCAAATATGTAGTGTATATAGCAGAAGTAAATGGCTATTTTCAAAGTTCTTGGTAAAGAGTTTTAAGAGTATTCATCAGTACAAAAACAGGAAAAAAATTCTGGAAGGTGACTGCCCAAAGACAACACTGTTCTCTTGAATCTGAGAGCTGTACAGAAATCATCCAACTAGGTGGTCTGGTAAGCTATGAAGCTAGGACAGTAATAATTTGCTTCAGCAAAGACAAAGATCCACAAAACAATTTTTACATGTCCCAAAGGGATGGAAATTAAAACAGGAAAAAAAACGCCGAGCTGCTTTAAAACCTGAAACATGCTCAGGTCTTTCTCAGCCAACTGATGTAAGCGTGACAGTGAGCACTGATGACATTTGACTTTGCCATTACAAACCAGGAAGAAAAAAAAATCCATGTGAATATCCTATTAAAAAACAGCATATGAAACCCTTTTATCCAAACAGTTTTTTTTTAAATCTGTATTCTTACCCGATACTTTCAGTTCATCCCTTTCTTCTGGATTCATTTTTTCTACAGCTTGAGCTACAGTACATTCCAGAACATCTACTATTTCCTTTAGAAAGCACATGAGACAATTTGTCAATAGGTGACAGTAAGTTTCTGAAGAATATTTTTAATTAAAACACAACTCCACAACCAAAGCCTTACAGAAACAGGAGTAGCATAAAAATGCAGTTACGCACATAAAAAAAAAGGAACACAGCACTTCTCGACCTCTGTGAAGTCAGAGGAAAACAGAATTGTATGACAGGGCCCATGGGTTCCTAACAATATATATATATATATATATATATATATATATATATATATATATATATATATATATATAAAACTTACTGATACAAACTACTGGAACAACATTTAGCAGTAATTTGCTTTTGTGATGTAAAGAGACCTCTATGCCAACCTTCCTAAAGAAAGCAAACAAAAAAACCAAGAACTTACTTGGCTGAGAAATCTTATTTCCCCATCATCAGAATTCTTTACTTAAGCAAATCTCAAGAGGTCAAGAAATATCACACATGAAAACGCACAAAAAAAAGCAACCAAAACCAGGGGGGTTGACAAATACCACTTTAAGACCCCTGGAGCTACAGACAGTTTTGTAAAAATTCAGTAGATTCATTTTTATTTTGAAAGGTGCAACAAAGTACATATTTGTGTTCAAATGAAACATGCACGATATCCCTCCTACCTGATTCTGATCTTGTCCGACCTTTGAGCTCCATTCAGTCAGTATTTTCTGAATGGAGTCCCGCACCTAAAAAATATTTTGATGTTCAGATGTACTTATGTTTCAGTTGCATAGAAATACAATGATTCATAGGCACGTGGCACACAGCAGGTAAACTCATGACCCCATCTCTTCAACCACAGATGACTCTTCTTTCATAGTTTCCATGTGAAACTTGTTCAAACAAGCTAACTCTACAAGAATTCCTCTCCTCTTTCAAGAAGAGTTTTAGTAGTAACAAAAGTACTGTACTTCATTTACGTCTGACTAATACCATCCTAAAGGGAACTGTCTGCAAGGAATAGAGGTCTGTGGTTTTTTTTGTTATAAAATGCAGAGATTATTAAGTTGCGAAGTAGACAGATTAAGGTTGTTACAGAACGTAAGGTATTAAGTGGTTGACTGTACTCATTATATTCATAACTTCTCTTTCTAAGGTGCAACTGACCCTTTTCCTCCTTCCTATTCCATTGTGCCAAATCTATGTGGGAACCTTCAGATCCGACCTTACAATTGCATTTTTTCTGCTTCCATAGATGCAGAATAGATCCAATAACGATTCTGACCATGAACATGAATAGTTTTGCCTTGCTACATCTCAGTAAGGTAGTTAACAACTGAATGTTGCACTGGTGCTTCAGCTGCACCACACTCTCACTTCCCTCTCACTACCCTGCTGAGTAATGCTACACACTCAGACTGTATCTGCCACAGAGAGGAGCACTTCACAACCCCCTGTGTTGTGAATATGAACTCAGAGAGCCCATCATAACACATACCGAGGCCAATGCCATACGACCATGCATGAACTGAGCATCACAAAGATGAAGGCATAGTCCTGTAAGATCACTATGCTGCTATAATGTAACTGACTCAAAAAGCAGCAATCCATGACGCTAGAATTTCTTAACGCGACATTTTCATTAACACAGGCTACATTTTCCTGTCTGAATAAAAGTCCGGGAGTGCTCAAGTATATCCAATTTCTACCACCTTGCCACTCCCTGCTGCTGCTGTGCTGGATTAGCAAAGCTCTGTCCCCAGGGCACCGAGCCACCTCCCAGCACACGGAGCCGCAAGCGGTTACAGCTCACCGCCACCAGCCCTACAGTTCATCCCTCACAACTTTCCGGCTTGTGTTCTTACGCTAGGGACCACAGACACCACCACGCTCAACAGAATAGATAAAAAATAGTGAAGTGTGGGCTCTGTAGAGCACAGCGACCGGATCCCGTGGTTACACAGAGCGATCGCAGGCCACGACACACGCGCTGCCGGAGGGATAGCTTTAAAGCACTAATCAAGAACGTATTTATCAAAAACAACGCACGGCTGCTGCAGCCTGGAAGGAACACAGCCCTGCCCTCTGCCTACCCCCGTCACCACCACTGAAGCACTAAAATAGAAAGTGGGAAAGGAGAAACCTCACCGCGTGCAACAGCGGTTTGCATCACACCGTTCTCCTGACGAAGAGCGAGGAGCCCCTCACGTCGCAGCCCCTCACGTCGCAGCCCCTCACGTCGCAGCCCCGTAGCGCCGGGCTCCCCGGGACCAAGCGCACTCGGTGACATCGCAAATCCCCGACCGCGGCCGCGGGGCCGCTCCGCCCGACGCGTCCTTCACGGCGCGGCCGCCGCGCTCCGGACGTGCGGGAGAGGCCCCGAGCCCGACCCGAGCGGCCGCCGCAACACCGCCGGCACTGCTCGCGGCGGCGGCGCGAAGGGCACGGCCCGCCCGGCCCCGGTAACGGGCACCGGGAGAGCGACCCAACGCAGCCGGAGCGGCGCGAGCGGATCGGGTTCCGGCGCTCCCTCAGACGCGGCCCCGATCCCTCCCGCGGGCGCGGTGCCCGTCCCGAAGGGCGCCCGGAGCCGCCCGCTCACCTCCTCGCTGGGGGTGGCGGGGCACTTCTTGCGGCCGCAGCCCCAGCTCAGCAGGTTGCCGGTCTGCAGGTTGAGGGTGCCCGCCCGCTCCAGCAGGGCGCGAGCGCCTTCCGTCCCCATGGCGAAGCGTCGCGGCTCGGCGGCCCCGGGCAGCGCCGTGACTCAGCACGCGGAGCGGCGCACGCTTCGTAACCGCCCGCGGTCACATGGACGCGAGGACAATGGGCGCTGGGGCGGGCCCAGCCCGGGATGCGGCGCGCACCGAGCACCGCTCGCTCCGCCGCCGCCGCCTCAGAGCGCGCCCGCCACGCGCCTGCGCGACACCGCCCTCCGCGCGCGGCCGGCGGGGCGGGGCGGGGCGAGGCGAGAGCGAGGCGGGCCCGGTGCCGCCGCCGCTTCGGGTGTCGGTCCGTCCGCACCTCGGCTGCTTGCCGCGCGGCTCGGTGCGGCCGTCGGGCCGGTACCGCCGGTTCAGCCCACCGAAGCCGCTGCAACCGAGCAAAAAGTCCCAGAGCGGCCGAGCGCCCGCTTGGTTCTGTTGCGCCTTCTTTCTCACGAAGCTAATGAACGTAACGCAGTTATTCCGGCGCGCTCTGACACAAACGGGGCGTCCTTCCGAGCCCGCCCGGGCCCGGAGGCGGCGCCGTTCGGGGCGGGGCTCGAGGGGGCGGATCCCGGCGGGGCGGGGCCGGGCGCTCCCGCTCGCCGCGGGTCCCCGGCGCGGGGCCGGCGCCGCCCGATTGGCAGCAGCGCGAGGCCGGGGACGGCGCCTCGGCGGCCCGCAGGATGGGCGGCAGGGCCGGCTTCTTCGAGGTGGGTGCGGGCGGCGGCGCCGGGGCCGGGGAGCGAGAGCCCGCACGGGCGGCCGCCGGCGTAGGGGTGCCCGGGAACCCGGCGGGCCGGGAGCAGCCTCATCCGCGGGGAAGCGCCGGGAGCCGGAGCCGCCGCTTCGCGGTGCCGCTCGGAGGCGGTCGGCGAGCCGGGCTGCCTCGGGCGGGGAGACCCGGCCGCAGCGGGCGGGCCGGAGGCAGCGAGGAACGTTCTCGGCACCCCACGTCCCCGGCTCCCCGAGCCTCCCGGCTCGGCACGGCTCGGCACGGCACGGCGCGGCTCGGGGCGCGGCTGCCAGGCGGCAGTGCTCCGCGTGGGAAGCGCGGGGCCGCCTGCACGCGCTGCGTCCGCTCGGCTCCTCGTGCACGCGGAAGGTGCGGGGCGGGATGCACGCGGGGACTCGGAAGGGCGACGTGCCCGCTCTCCCGTGCAATGAGACGGCTAACGCAAAAATCCCCAGGCGTGCCCGTATCGCACGGCGAGGCGCTGCTGGCTAAATGCCAGCTGCCCTGTGGTTCTGCGGGCTCACGCTTGGTGTTCTCCAGCGCGAGACTGCTAAAAATGAACGCTTTCTTTTCTTTGCCGCGTGCAAAATACACAAAACAACAAAACAGTCGTTACTGTAACGTTCACAGAGTCTAAAACATGTGAAAAGAACCCGCGTCTCTATGGCCTAAAAGTTCAGCTACTGCTTTTCAAAGGGGTGGAAGTTTTTTGGATGTCACGCCCTGGCACAGTGTGTAGCTGCAGCGGGAGCAAGGTGTGTGCCTGCTCTCTGCCCTTCCCCTGCAGTGCTGGCCTCCCTGGTTTTTAGGAAAGATGCCCAACCTTGTCACCGCCTCCTGCATTTCTGCTGCTGTCCCAGAGTCCTGTGAAATCTGGATGCAGGAGGAGGCACGTGGGTGATGCCCCTCTCTGTCCTCACTGTCTGACCTGCAGGTTTGCTCTCCTGCTCCCACTGTACTGAGTTTCTTCACAACACCCATTACTCTAAAACGTGGAGGTTGTTATAAGCTAATTTTGAAGATGGAGAAACACGTGCAAGTGAAATTGTGTGCTCCACCTCACTGGGGTGAACAGGAGTGGCAGATCCTGCTCTTTGGAGTCTAATCAGTGTCCTGTGTCTAAGCAACCTAATCCAAATTGAGATGTCACGTGAATTTACATGTCAACTTCGTGTGCCTTAGTCCTTTTCTCTGCAGAGCAGGCAGAAGCAGATGTGCCTAAAATCATGCAGTGTGTGTCTGATCAGACCTGAGGTGTGGGATGTGGGAGGGGCAGTGTGGGGTGCTGTTGCCTATCACTTTCTGCACCATTCTCCCAACATATCTGTTTTTTCTTACAAGTTCAAGATATCTTGGAATGCTGAATTGCACTTCCTTAACAAACACCCAGAACTAAGTTATCAAAGACAGAAAGTGAATGTCCCACCACTCCCAAGACATCATAAAGGAGAAAGGAATTCTCTATTGATACCACAAGTGGTAATATTCTCTATTTTGGATTAGTATGCAATTCTGTACTTGTCTCTGTACATCTCACAACCATCTGCCCCTTATTGCTTCTCTGTGGTCCCTCCTTACAAGAATTACAGAGCACTTTGCAAACACCAAACTCTCGCTGTCTGACTTTTTTCTAATACGACTGTTGTAAGTTTAGCAGAGGTTTATTGGAGGGGGAATATTCCTGTTTTGAGGCATTTTATCAAGGCCAGTATGTAATGAATTTTGTACTGAGTATGTGGGAAAGTCTTCTCCCTCATTCCTGTATGGACCTACAAAAAGATGGGTAAGAACGTCAGACTGGCTGCTCGTGATCAGACACTGGCTCTTAGTTCTTTTATGAGAGTCTTTCTCATTGCTGCTAAAGGTTTTCAGAAGTAGGGAATGTTGTACTGGCGTGCCTTTTAAGAAGCCGGTAGAAGGTAGATGCAGCTTTGGAATCACCTGTAACTTCTTCCTTTGAATTGGCTGTGTTCAAAGTTAAGCACCAAGAACTATGAGCAACAACTAAATTACGCCCAAATACGCAGGATCTAATGGCTGGGCACTATAAAGTCCAGACCGGCTGGGTGATTTGCCTCTACTTAAAGATGTCTGCATGAGAACTGATAGATGGTCAGGTCCCCTGCACTCCTAGACCCACGTCTAGATGCCTGCCTACATGCTTCTTCTTCTGCAGTAATGCTACAGTGGGTCTTGTTTGCGTGCTGGTATGTTTCTCATTTCATCTCACAGCTGTTTTATCACTAATAGCCCAAAGGAAGCGTAGCAAGCACAGCTACTGCTCAGAGACATGTGCGTGCCTGAAAGTACCGCATAATAGTGATCATTTGGAGAGATTCACTTCTCAGAATGTAGACACCCTATGATAGAGGCTGGTCTCTAGATAACTAATGTTCTCTAGGAGTGCTCATTTATCTAATTGATTAGAAAATAAGTCTTCCGACCTATTTGAGCTGTGTTTCAAAGCTTATGGTATGGCTTATCCTCAAAGTGCCAGCTTTTCTCCTTTCCTACAAAGGGTTTATATAAGATGCTCAGACTTAATATCTGGAGCACAGAGCTCTGAAGTTAGGCTGATGAATTCTACTTTTTTCTGTTTGACAGGTTTAGGTCTTCAAAAGCGTCACGCGTAGAAAAAATAGAATGGTCCTCTGTCTTCCCAGAGGAAATATGTTTAAGCAAATAATGTAGAGAATCAGTGTTGCAAGAGCTTCAGTTGTCATTTTGCCTCCTCAACTGGTTTGGATGGGAAATGCCTTTGGTAAGCAGTACTAACCAAAAATGTTTTGGAGTCTTCATTCCCTGATGATAGACTGAGCTGGCATATGCAGTACTGCTAAAACCAATAATGTAGTGCCTCCCTCCTCCCCGCAGTCCTCGCTGGCATTTAAAGTTTCTCCCCTTCTGACTGTGATGAAAGCCTTCTGAATGCAGGGGGATGGCTGCTGCCTAGCCAGCATTGCTGGGATGTCGCAGCTCCTGTTACAAAGGCTTCTTCCACTCAGAGCTATGCTGTCTAAAGCCTCATCGACTAGAGACGCTGAGAGCAAGTGCCAAATGCAGGACTGCGGAAGATTTTAAGATTCTGTATACTCCCAAGAGCTGCCTGAGTAAGACAAGGCCACGTGTGAGATGTTTGAAGAGTCATTTAAAGTGAGACTGCTGACAATTGCCCTGCCATTTGAAAATGTCATCTGCTTTCACAAGTAACATGTACAATTGTCGTCACAGGAAGAGTTAAGAACATGGGAAAAAACATTTTCCCTTTCTCTTCTCCATATCCTTAACACTCATCCTCATCACTTCTCCATATCCTTAATGCTTTGTACAGCCAGTTGTGCTGCTTCATTTAAGAGATGGGCAGTCTGTTCTTCTCTAGGGAACTTAAGGGAGAAACTCTAAATTTTGTACAGGGAAATGTGACAATAAAATGTTACTTGGCAGGGAGTACATGGAGCCGTTCAGGATTTGAAGGCTGCTTTTGAAATCAAGTCTCATTTTAGAGGAAAGAATGGACTTCTTCAGAGTATACTTAGAAAAGTAAATATGAGTACTGTGAGTTCAGCCATCAGTATAAGAGCTCCAGGCTTCCCACATGTTCTGGTCTTATTACCTTGCCAAAAGACAGCAAACCCCATCTTGATGTCTCTAGATTTAAATAAATAAATGAATAAAAAGGACAACCCCCCACCCCCATTCAGTCTCTACAGTTCCATGTTGGAAGTGTGGAAGCGTACCCTGGATTTACATTCTGACATTCACCCACCAAATAATTTGTGAAAAGTAGTAATGGAACTATAGGTACTGAAGTTCAATATTGCGAATCACAGTGCTCATTCAAAGACATGACTGTTTTCACAGAGAATTTATAAGCCTACCTGAATATTGTCATTGTGGGAAATAATCACTATGAACTAGAGCCCTGAGCTATAGATAAGACTCTTTCGCACACATACAGGGCTGTGAAGTGCTGCTGAAAAACCTGGGTATCTACTTAGTATTGCATCAAAGCTCGCTCAGGTTCTCAGATAGAAGCACTCCAGTCTGCTTAGCAGTGACAGTGATACTCAGTGAATGATGTGAGTCTTCAGCATGACTGTGAAGCTGCCAGCGTGCAGCTCTGCGTTAGTCAGTGCAAGAAAATACCCACTGAGTCAGAATTAACTGCTGCAGGTCACTTTCCATCTTGTGTATCCCCTTGAAAGATATAATGATACCAAAAACTGGAAAGCTTTCATAGGCTTCCAGGAGTCAGAATTCAATGTAATAACCTCTAACACGCAAACTTATCTCAGCTGTTCCTTTTTTTTTTTTTTTGGAGAGGCAACAAAAATCCAGCCTCCCACTCCCAGGGAATAAACCTTCATTTTCCTTTCTGACTGTTCTTACAGACTCTTTTAATCAGTTGTATAAATGGATTTCTCTTTCTGAAGGATGACCATGTGTGGCCCTACACCTGTTACCATTCACAGGTTCAAATCAGCAAAGCAAACTAAGCTTGCCATGTTAGGCACCCAGCTCCAAGAGTGATTATGACAGTTTGGTTAAGTTATCCATACAAGTTTACTTCAACTCTACCCCTTCACTGGGCTGTATACCAGAAAGCATCTGCTGCAGTGCAGTGATGAACAGAATGACAATGGAAGGAAGCAATGCTTAAAGCAATCCAGAAAGATAGGGATTTAGGATTTCTCCTTTGTAGAAGACTCCGTCTTTTTAGTGGAAAACACTCCTGTCCTTTCCTGTCTGTACTTTTTGGTCTCCTGAATCCTTTACTCCTTAGTGGTTCAGATTCTATAAGAGGAGTCTGTAATGGCAGAAGACAGTCTAGAGAAGTTTTTCCACTTCTCGGCAGTACTGTTACACATAAAGCATGAAGGACCACACCACCTCCTCTGCAACATCTTAGTTTCATTCAGAAGTAATTTAAATGCTGCGCTTTGTGCTGACCTTGGAATGAAGATGCTTACTGGATCAAGGTCCTTAAGGATTTACATGCAAGCATGTCTAGCTAGCAAGTCTGAGACAGGTAGAAGACATTAAAGAAGATACCAAGTTCTAGTACATTCCAGGTGATTGTTCTTGTGGGCATTCATAGGAGCGGAATTTAGGAGGCTGAGGAGTAAGATGCCTGGGGTGCGTTTTGTGAACCTGTGCATGTTAGACAGCTCTTTTATGAAAGAGGAATTTAATTGTCTAAGTAGCACTGCATCTCCTTTTTTTTCCAAACTAAGTAGAACGGTAATAAGATTCTAGTTTCATGAAATACGAGCTCTACTTCAGAGAGGTAAGGCTTTATGTAGTCGGACTACTGACAGAATAAGGTATAGCTCTCAATAAACAGTGATGAAATTTGGCTTTGTGGTTACACATTTACTTTGGTTCTGCTCTGATACTTCTTCACGCAGCATGTAGTTAAGTTGTGGAATTCTCCACCTCATGATGCTTTGCATGCTAAAAGTTTACACAGGTTTAAAAGGCACCAGAAAAACTAATTGAAGAAAAATGCATGAAAAGAAACTGTGAAATACAAAGACAACGCTTCTGCTGCAGGAAAATCTCAATCCCTGTCTGTCTTTTACCCTCTCCCTGTTCTCCATGTTCTTGCTGTTACATTTCTCCTGCTGCTGGCTATATCAGAAAGAAATACCCTTTTAGATGGACATCCTCTGCAATGGTTTGCATGTTCTTTTGCAAGGGAAGTTTCAGACTGAAAGTCAATTGTAGCAGCAGCGGCACAAATGCAATTTTCAGGATAATGACTGAAAACTATAGCAATTCCCCCTTGGCTCAACTCTAATGAGTTTAAGAAAGTTATTTCCAATATGCCCCAGTGAGAAACACACTGAGGCATGTCTGCTTCCTTCATGACAAACATAGTATTCCAGAAAATTCTAAGAGAACAGAGAAAATGACTAATACTATAGGAAAAATAAAATGTTTCAAAAGATATCATTAGAATTGTGGCAACCACTGATTTTTTTGTTGGTTAAATTAAAGGAACCTTACTTATATAAGCAGTCCCAACAGTTCAGGGATAATTAAGCTCTCTCTTGGGCTGCTTGGCTCCTAGGCTGTGAAATAGGCAGGTTGGTGTGTTTTTTATATTTTTTTATTTTTTTCCTGATTTAAAAATAAACCGATACAATAAATGCTTACATCAGTGTTCAAAAATCTCTCTAAGCTGGAATTCGAAGTTTACTGAATCTGCTGAGTACAAATGACTGCAAATAAAGTTTCCAACATGCAGAAACATGATGTGTCAGTATTTCCATAATAGTCATCACATCACTTTTGACTATCTGTTGATGCTTAAGCATCAGGCAGGCTTCAAACTGGGAGAATTTGATTTATTGTATTTTTGTAATCCTATTAAAGAGGTAACATCTTAAAAAAAAAAAAAAAAGCCAACAGTTTGCTCAACCATTTTTTCCCCTACGGATAATCTTTCTAACCCTCTGAATAAAAGTCCAGCACTTGAAAGTAGTTTACTTGGCTTTTATCATAAATTGATTACTTTGATCTTGAGCTGTCCTAAACAATAATTCATATTTTTTCTCTGCCTTTTAAGACATTATCAATCTTTGTTCTATTTTATAAGAATAAATATGTCTTCTTAACATTGAAGGTATGTACTTATAATCACTTCTTCTAGAAGAGTTTTAACTAACAGGTATCTTGCACAAATCTGCCTATTGATTAAATTCTATTCAAAGTAGTTTTAGAAAAGAGAAAAAAAAGTGAACTGCAAGTCACACCACGCTACTTCAAATGGACCGTCAGTGTCCTATTGTGCTAAATGCTTTAAGAACGCTCCAAAATTAAAATCCTCAGAGCCAGAACAAATTTCTGTTTAAAACGGACGATACCCATCAGTAAGTGTTCCAAGAACAGATTGCTGGGTATCTAAAGACCGTTGCCAACCAGTACATTAACTGCCTTGGTGCTGTGCCTGAAGACTGGAAACACTGTGTTCAGTGCTATCTAGGTTCGTGTGGCTGGCCATTATGTTCAGAAAAGATAACATTTCTTAGCTTGGATCAGTCTTTTCTGTCTGTTATGCAGGGAACAGCTAACTACTGTGGGGACCTTCTGTGGCAGATAAGAGGTGTGATAGTTAAAGGAAACAATTACCTTGCTTTCACTCTGTCCTCACACAAATTTCTGCAGGCTGGAATGGAATCTACAGCTGTGTTCTTTTGTTCCTCTGCCTGAAAGGGGAAAGCATGCGTGATATTTGCTTAGATCTTCAAAGTAACTGATAGTAACCAAAATATTTCAAGTTCAGGAAGGACTGTCCAAAAATACAGTGTCATTGAATTACAGAGGCTGCAAGGAACTTCTGGAAGTCATGTAGTCTAGCTGTCACTCAAAGCAGATGCAATCAGACCAGACTGCACTGGGTCTTGTCCAGCCCAGTTTTAAATACCTCCAAAGACAGAGACTCTACATTGCCTCTAAGCTACCTGGGTCAAATGCTGGACCATTTTATTTGTTTCTGATTGGAATTTCCCATATTGCAGCTGGTGACCATTGCCTCTCATCACTGACACTGCACCTTCAAAAAAGTCTGGATCCATTATGTAGGCTCTCATTACGTTTTTGAAGAAATGGGAACATACAGGAAGGTATGCCAGTTTGGCAGTTCAAAGAGACATCTTGGAATTAAACCAAATAGGAATACAGAAGATCCTGGATGAGTCCGTTGTTTTCCACACTGATTCCAGTTTTTCACAGAAATACCAGAATTTCTGCTCAGCTACCCCCAACATCACAGAGCAAAAGCAAATGTTTTGCAGTTTTCTGTCTGGCCTTGAAAATACTGAGAATAAACCAATTAGAAGAGCGTAAGTGGCAGAAAGATGGTGAACCTACTCTGTAATTGGTGTGGAGAGGACTTCTTTAATATGGACATAATATACTGTAGAGTAAAATTGCCTGGGGGGAAAAATTCCAATCCAATATGCACACACTGGCTGTGGGTATGGAATGAGGCCAGTCACTGCTGTAGTCAGAAGGGCTGCCCAATGGTGTTCTTTGAAACAAAAACTCTGAAATACACCAAAGGTTTCAATAAACCTTGTAGCAGCTCAGCATCACAAGGGACAGAAACTGATTTACAGTCCCCGGAGCACCTGCTCTGCGGGTTGTGAGAGTCAGAATGCTGTAAGTCAGCACTGCAGAGTAACCCAATTGACTTCATTCGCAGAGATCTCCCACAGAGTCAGTAACACTTGTAATTTACATTGTTTCAAATATATATTTAAAAACAACAACAAAAAAAAAAAAAAAACAAAAACAAATAGCAAAGAGAGAATTATGTAATACCCCCATAATTTGGCACACATTCATTATGAATTGTGAAGGAGGAAAAAGTGCTTACCTCCCTTGGCTCCTCCTTTAGAGCTTACAGTGTGCATGCAGAAAATGCTACTGCATTAGTACCCTTTGTGGGAATCAGTTCTGATACTTCTGGCTGGAACTGAAGCGCTTCATTGCTACACTAACAGAGAAAGAACAATTTGGGACTAGTAAAAGAAGGAAATAAAATACTCTAACCAAGTGAATTCAAAGAAACCATTAGAACGATACTGGACTGTGACTCCTGTTTTCAGTCAGGAGTCATATTTAAAGTCTACTGTTAATCTATCCTCTTGGTCAGTTAATAACAAATGTAATAAATGCTGAACATTTACTTTAAAAACATACAAAACCAAAGAACAAAAACCAAACTGAGTAATAATAGTCACAGTCATCTAGTGTGACAGATAAGCTTTGATCCTTCAATCTTAGCTGTACCACAGAGTTCCATTACAAAGAGTTTGATGAAAACAAATGAAATTAAAACACAACCAGTTTATTGTAAGAGCCTGCTGCGATTGGGCTTTGAAGCATCTGGGGACTTTTCCTGCTTGGCTGTTGATTAAAATAAAAACTTTTACCAAAATGTCACTTGATCATGAAAATAGTCTACTCTATCTTTGTCTGAGCTGCCATTAAACCACTTCTTGGAATATAAAATGCTGATATGTAGTTAGTAATACAGGTGATCTGAGAGGCAAGAGTAACACAATATTACGATACTGCTGTAACAAACTCTTGATAATGTGTGTTTAGTCTTTTCACACTTTTCACTATTAGCAAATTACAGGAACAATGCACAGTAATCTTCATGCTTTGTATATTCAAAATATTTCCTTACATGCATGTATGTGTACATTTCCATTTTTTCTCAAATCGTCTTTTTAGTTTTACAAATTCAAACAATTCTGAAGATAAACTTGTTCCTTAATGATTTGCATGAAACTTCTCTTTCCTTCATTTGTTCTTTTTGTTTTGCTTAAGAAAACACCCCTGAGTATGCAAGTTTTGATCAGTAAATTAGCTACTTCTCCTGAATGTATCCAGGAAGGCAACTTGACAAGAGCACGACTTTTTTCTGAAGTTGAGTTCTTTGAGAACCTGGCTGTGATTAAAACTCTTGAGCTCATCAGAGTTGTTTCTAACACATAGATCAGAGAAAAATGGTGTCTCATTCTGAATAGTGAATGTGAATTTGAGACAACTAAGAGTTTAGAGATTATGCAGTCATTAATTAACAATTATTGTTTTGTGTCCTATCAGGTGGAAATCCTTGACTGGAAGACAAAAGAACAATTATGCTTTCTGGATAAGGTAAAAGAAAAATCTATTCAAAACACTAGGTGAATATTTAAAAACTGCTAACTGTTTTTGAAGTAAAGTGAATGTTTGTGAAAAGTGCTTTGATAGCCCTTCTTTGGCATTAGAGAGAGGATAACTATTCATTCTTCATATGCTTCATAGTCACTACAGAGTACTTCATCTCTTTTCACAAAGGAGCTCTTGTGCAAAGAGCACAATTTCATTTGCTTCTCTAAGATATTACCAGTCCCTTACTCACTTAGAAGCCATCAGATTGTCACCACTGCCATAGTAACACTGAGCACTGCCACAGTGGCTGTCTCTGAAACAGATGCCACAAATCAGGTCCTTCAATTTTCCTGTAAGAAGTATTTTGAATCATTCATACCAATCCTAATGGCTGTCTTTCAAAATATGCATCTTGTATGTATGTGTGTTCTTTTTTGCCTAGGTTGAACCAAATGCTACAATTAGGGAGATAAGGTCAATGTTCCATAAATTCTGTGAGTATAACTTTTGCAACACTCTGTATTACATCAGAATATCCAGTATAAAAATAAGAGAAAACTATATAACTTGAAACATGTGATGCATATACACAGTAGGGGTTGGAACTAGATGGTCTGTACGGTCTCTTCCGAGCCAGGCCATTCTATGATTCTATGATAATGCAAAGTAACTTACATATGAATGTGATCACGCTGAGACTGCAATACAATTTGTTATATTAACCTGATACACCTTTGTATTTTTCCCGTTGCATAATTTCTCACAGATGTTTATGTTGAATTAATATTCCTGATTATCTTCCAAGAAATCTTACTCTCTTGTGTTTCATTCATTGTAACAGTGGATAATCTAAAACAAGCATTGTATATCACATAATTCTTTATGGTTTTACAGATCCTCAGTGGTATCCAGCAAGACAATCAATAAAACTTGATCCAAGTAAGTACCTGTGAAGGCTAGAGTAATAAAGGTCTGAGCAGTGGTCTCACATAAAAGGTGTACTTCGCATGGGTAGTAGCCCTTAAAAATGAGTTTCTAGCTATGCTACTTAACAGTGTAAAGGGTGAAGAGGCTCCAGAACAAATTAAATTCTTTTGAAGTATTGAAAAGAGTTCCAACTATATGTTTGGCAGTGGTAATTAACTCAGTAGTCTGCGTATTGTTCCAACACACTTCCTAACTACTGAGCACTTTTGCTTTAAAGACACACAGCACAGGTTCTAGACACTAATTTCCCTTAGCTGCAGTGAAATGATCCCCATAGTGACGCTAAGCTGGGAGCACTGAAGAGTTACAGCTATCAATTCACATAATCCTCTGCTCTCAGGCAGGAATTATAGTTTCTATGAGGTAAGCAAATACAAAAAACATTGCCATGAATTTGCTGACAAGTCTTGATGCCAGATGGTTGACTGGACTAATGTAGTTGCAAGTATCTCTGCTAGAAGCCTAGCAGTACATGACCTGGGTGCACAAAAGATAGTCTGGTTGACAAACTATGTTAAATCATTTTAGCATTCAGTACTAAATGTATCACTTTGTTCTTCTGCTTCTATTAAGCTTAATTTGATTTATATATTTCCTTTAAAATTATGCTGGTGATGATTAGTTCATCACGAAGGATCTATCCATGGAAAATAGGTATACGAGTGCCTTATTTCCTTCTTCAAAGATCTACCTTTTCAGATTCCTCCAAATCTAGGCTTAAAAGAACTTGAGCACCAGCTTAGTTCCTGTGGAATTATCTCTTGGCTGGTTGTTTGGAAAAAATAAACAGGCAGTGAAAACCTCTGTAGGAGGGCCTTCCCATTACAGCTTATCCCATCCTTGTATCTGCTGATGAGCAATGAGAAGCAGGCAAGAGAGAGATGGAGGTGAAGCTGACTAGATCAGTTAACTGTACTAAAGGGCAGTGGCCCATCAGCAAATTCTTCAGTAGCAGAAGTAAAGCAAGTTTACTAGACTAGGCAGACAGATAGGATTGGGAATTCTTCTCTCTTGGCGTGAACAGAGGACCTAGATTTACATGTGATCCCAGGGAAAATTTAAAATTAAGTGTAAACTTTCTTAGGCTTTTTAAACTTAGATTCCAATAAACCTATGTAAGGTCGAAGAATCTCAGAGACTTGTAGAAGCACAGTATGAAGCTAGTTTGCTAGCACAGTTGACTTGAATTTCACTGAGATGTAATTACCTCTTTCCTTCTCAGAAGGAAAGTCCTTGAGGAATGAGGAAATCCTGCAGCACCTCCCTGTTGGCACAACTGCTACTTTATACTTTAAAGATTTAGGGCCACAGATAGGATGGACTACGGTGAGCTATGCTTCAAATCTGAGCCAATTTAATGGCTATTTCTCCATAATTAATCTTTACATCACTTTTTGTCTCACTCCAATATTTCTGCATGATGCCTGCTCTGACAGTGGATGCAGGCAATGAACCCTCATTGCTTCAGTTCATTTTAATCAGGGAAAGCAGCAAGAGAACATTCTGAATGTCTAGTTCCCTAGGAGAGCAGTAGAGGAAAACTTGCTATGGGTTAGTTTGGCCGTACTGAACTAAGGTGCAGGTTCTCAAATGCGTTTTGATGTCTAATGTAAAATCACTAGGAACTAGTATCTAAATTCCTGTGCAACTCTCCTGACAGAGATCAGGATTATACTTCAGGTTTGTCCTGCAAAGAGGATTCAGGGAAACTTACCTGTCAGTAATTGAGCTGACTTCGGCAGAAAAATGGATGAAAGCCAAATTAGTTGTCTGCATGTAGCTATGTCTCAGGATGCTAATACCAGGCTAATGACAGCTTATCATTTCTTTGATCCTTGAAGAGCTCATGTTTACTCTCTCAGCACAAAGACAAGTCCAGTCACAACTCACTCAGCAGGTGACACAGCATTCATGTTTATGCAATGAGGTGATCAATGACTCCTGAAGGTTCTTCAGAAAGTCCGTAGTGCACATACTAGCTCTAGTTCTAAGGAAACAGCACAGCACAAAGGAAAAGGTACCCAGTAATTTAAAGATACATTTGCTACTTCTTATCTATGAAATATTAATAAAATATTTTATTAATGACAGATAGCATAGATTCGTAGGAGGCAAAAAAATAATAATCTGCCATCTTTAGATTGTTACTTTGAATGCTGTGCTAATAAGTAAGGCAGCTGATGCACAAACCACAGATCAGTAAGATGGGCAAAACTAATGACAGAGTAGACTTCAAAACACATATACATGAATATATACCAAAATATCACGTACCAGACTTCCTCCAATCCATTATTCTTCTACCTTTTGCTCTCCCTCTCCTTCAATTACTTCATACAAATGTAAGCCGGAAGGCAATCAAATCCTACCTTTGACACAGAAAATGCTGATTCTGTTACAGAAGTTGATATGAAAATAACTTTTCTCCCAGTCAAAATAACCAAACACATTAGAAAAGTGACACATTGTGTGCTTTTTTGAACAATCAACTGACCTTCTTTCTTTAAAAATGAGGTGTTGACCTACCTTCCTCACTCAGAAAAGTGAAAAATTCAACTGATAATATAAGGTGCAAAGTTAACCTCAATAGAAAGCGAACCTCATGAGAAATACACTCCTATCTGGAATGAAATTCAGTTAGATAATTACTTATTTGGTTTCCTCTAGTTGTTACTTTGTTCTTGGTAATGTTTATTTTATTTTTCCAAATGAAAGATTATTTGAGTATAGAATTAATTGTTTTCTGGAATATCTGCTGTGCTAACTGTTCATACAGATGGAGTCACCTGAATACTCGCAAATTGGGTTTCTAGCTTAAATGAAATTATTTAATTAGAAATGAAGCTCATGTCTTTCAAGAGAAATTCTTCACCTAATTTCATTTTAAGCCAAAATAAGTTTTAAAAAAGTAGGTTTTGAGGGCAAGAGGAGGGTGAGAGCTGCATAAATGTAACCTGCATGCCCACTTATCACAATCTCTGGGCTACCATGTTTACCTTTTCATATCCATGCTGTGTCAGCTGCATTGGCAATGGCTGTTTGTATGCAACTGAGGCAAATGCATTGCAAAACATTTATGTGCATGTCTATTGATTTCATAGCCTAAGCCCAAACCTGCTATTCTCCCCCTGCATCTCTAAATGCCATTCTGGGTCAGTGGAAGTATTTATCCCACTGCATTACTTATTACAAAGAAACCAAAGCAGAACCACCATCTGATTCAGCTGTCTAATTATTTTCTCTCTTTTTGCAGGTATTTTTGATAGAATATACAGGTCCATTGTTCATCTATTTTCTGTTTTATTTCCGCATGCCTTTTGTGTATGGACTGGATGAGAGGTTTACATCAAGCCCACATCCAGTAGTTAAGTAAGTCTGTTGCAGGCTTGAGCTGTATTTCTTGTTAGCATTATAGTCTTACTCCAAATGTCTTGCCACACGTTTTTTTAAGCACTCTTAAATGCTTTTGTCTTGCTGTTTCTAGCTTGGCATGTATCTGCCATTCTTTCCACTACATCAAAAGGTTGATTGAAACAATATTTGTTCATCGGTTCTCCCATGGGACTATGCCACTGAGGAATATTGTGAAGGTAAATTGTGACAGAATCTATCCATAGCCCTTTACAAATCCAACCCAGCCAACCTATTCTTTGCCTCAGCAGCACAGATTCTTTTGGATATGGCTTTTTTAGTAATATGCAGCAAGTCTTACCCGTGAATCTGTAGTTCCTTCAAAATATTTCTTAATGTCACTATTGTATAATGCACATGTTGCTATACAGTTATTCATGTTATAGTTTTCTCATTGCTCTTTTATAATTTGAAACTTTCAGCACTCGCTTTGTTTTATTCAGCTAGCTCCCTGGGTGTGAAGACTTTAGTAACAAAGTTGACTTTTCAGGTAGCACAGACAGGTACAATGTTGAGAGGTTTGTTTTTTTGTTTGTTGTTTTGTTTTGTTTTAACTTTTAGAAAAGACCTAGTACAGTCTTTGTTGAAAAGCAACTGTTAACTTCTCTTTCATTGTTCCACTGCAAAGCAGTCTGGTTGTTCTGTACTTTCCGCTCACTCAGGAGCACTCCCCTGATGTTGTCAGTGCTGCTGTGGCTTAAGGCAGCCATCAAAATGCAGATCCCCTATTTCCTAGCAGTCTGCTCAGCTGCACACTTATGCATGGGCTGTGTTTTTCAAAATCGTTAGCAACAGTATACCAACTGCTATTCAAACACTCTTTATACTCAGGAGAACAAGAGACTATGATCTACAATTTAAAAAGTACACAAGATAGCATCAGTATTTCAGTAGTTAATATTTTGCATTTAGACCGTCCCTTGGACTTTGCATTATGGCAGTGACACTCCAGGCTGTTTAAACTTTACCTTATGGGTAACTTCTTACAGCTTTGCAGTGGCTCTAGCAGTTCTGGCAATAGCTTCATGCTTTCTACATGGAATGAGAAAGTTAAGCCAGTGGATTCCAGAAATAGTCCTCCCTGGAAATTTACTGTCATTGTTTTCTGAAGCAGAAGGACAGAGGGAATGTTAAATGCTAGCAGATCCCTTATGGACTTGTTCTTGACACAACAGTAGCACACTAAACAACAGGTATATGGGCAACTTTACTTTGAAAAAAGAATCTACACAGTCTGAAAAACTGTCATTTTTCACTGCTGTCTCTGCCAGCTGCTAGTTCCTTTCATACCAAACAAAATGTCACTTGTACCAATCATTCTGACCACGTTCACTTTTCCTCCTTTTCAGGCTGGTGATACTTGCTTTAGTCCATAAAGTTACTCACAGTTCTTCTCCCTGCTTAGCAGTGCTTGGGTTTGATTTACTTTTATAATTTCATTGACTTTGATGGTGTCACTCCAGAATTGCACCAGCCAAAAAAAAAATCACATCCTCTTCCCTTCTTTCTCTCATACACAGATGGTAGCCAAAGCTTCTTACTTTAAGTGTATAATCACCCACAAAGCAGATGCTTATTTCCAAAGCAAAATGGAATGCTACATTTAAAAAGAGACACTTCAGTTTCAATAAGCAGAAACCTGAGACAAGAATTGATATGATTTGTGATTTTCAACCTTCATTCACCAAATGGAAATAGACATAAATGACGCAGCACAATGCAGTAAGGGTTTACCACAAGCAGTTCATGCTGTACTAACATAGTGTAATTCTTTCTAAGATACACAATTTTCTAGGCAATGTCAAGATAGAATACCTGGCTTACTTGGACTTAGCCAAATGTCTGTCTCAGTACAGGGATTAATACAAAAATCGTGTGGTGATATAGGAACTAACTGAAGGAAGGATGATGGCAGTCGTGCAAGAAAAGGTTCTGCCTGACATTTAGTAGTAGGGAGCTTACCCGTGGAATTCCTCAAAGATTTTTAAAAAAGGGTAAAAAGACAGGATGTCCTTGCTTCCTATGATCATATCTGGAGGAAAGAATACACTAGAGCTAAAGAAATACTATTTAAACCAGCAGATGATATAATGAAACAAACAAAAGGGTACACACTGGCTGTGAGTAAACACAGGCAAGACATGAAGAAGTAGTTTTGATCATTATAGGAATAATGATAAAATGGAGGAGAGAAAACAAAAGTCCTAACCAGAACTTTTAAAACTTAGGAACAGGTTTTTTTTTTATGGGATCTTTGCGATATCTGGACCTGATGTCTTTTCATTTACCTGCAATAAGAAAGATGCACAGAAAATTCTCCTCTTTCAAATTAATTTATTAAGCCCACATATACTATGCTATTCCTATCTGAATCTCACTGGAGACTTTTGTATGAGCAATAAGGCTTCTACTGACACCTTGTCATGTGTAGTGTTAGTGCTAAGGGCCGCAGCAGTGGCAGACTCCACTCATCTTTAAAGCTCTTTTTATTATAACTGAGGTATAACTTTTAATTCCTGTGGTAAATCATGTTCTTTAGATGAATAACATTTGTTCAGTTTAATTATAGCATGTATTTTTGGGAGCGGAGCCATGATCATTTATTTAATTATACTTTACAAAAATCCACTGCCATATGACCCATCTTGTGCCAGCCCAAAGTTACAGAAAGATTTTTCATAAATAGCCATTCCAAGATTACAGGAAACTGTTTTCACCTAAGTTTGTACAGCAGCTAGTACACTGAGGGCGATGGTAGAAGAAATCAGCATTAGGGAGGAAGCAGCAATTTATGGTCAGGACACTGACTAGACTGATCCTCCCTGGAGTTGTTCCTCCAGCTCCACTGCTTTTCCTGGATAAACAAAGGAGGTAATCACAGGGAAGTTACTTATATTTCCCTTCTTGTCCCACCTGATCTGTAACCATTAGTTAATAATGTGCTCTCATTATTAATAAGTAATCCCAGAACAAGGAGTTATGTGTTTGTACTACAGCATATCCTAAGGGGTCTCCATTTTGTCTGGGGTCTCTGGGCACTTTAATGGTTCACTTAATTCTGAAAATAAAGTGGATTGCAGCAGAATGTCTGATGGGGATAGGGAGGGGGGTTGCCTATCACTAGCATTTTCAGAAAAATGACCTTGCAGTCAGCGTGGGCTGCAGATGCTGAAGTTATCACTTTTAGGGGTATTATTCCTAGAAATGCAGTTCTGGTATTTATAAGGTAGAAGGTCTGAAAAATTCAAAGCCAAAAGAAGAGTTAAAACAGGACATGAAAGAATGCATTCTTGAATAAGAATTTGTCTATGTGAGCAGAAAGGAAAAGCTGTGAAGGAAAAAGAAGACCCAGAAATGTCTAAGGTATGTGAACCTATTGAAAGGACAAGGAAAAAGCATCAGCAGAGTGAGAGAATCAGTATTTTACTCAAGAGAGAAGAATAATAATGGTGAAAGAAAGATAAAGGGTTCAATTTTGATTTTGTAGATTTCCAGGTAAGAAGAAACACACCCTAAAATGTGAAAAATGGAGGAGCTGGGTTTGATAAAGGAAAAAGATCTCAATAGACAGGAGGCAAATTTATGAGTTGTCAAGAATGGCACCTATAGTTGAAAGCATAGAGGAAAAAGGGTAATAGGTCAAAAAAGGGCTTCCCTCCTACCAGCAAATATATAAAGAGAAGAAAGATAACCTGTCACCAAGATACTGAAGGAATGAGCGTGAGAAGTAAAAACACAGGAGGCAGACCAGAAAAACTAAACATGAATTAGAAAAGGCAATTTTCAGCAGGATTTTTTTTGCTGTTGTTTTTTTTTAATGAATAGAGATTTTGACCAAGCTCTGAAATTGGTCAGAAATGAGTGAGTACAGTGAGAACTGCATGGAAGCTGGATCACAGAAAACCAAGAACAACACCAATAAAAAGAAATAAGCAGGGAAGAGAGCACAGTGCCTAAATCAGGTTTTATGAAGTCTCAAGGGTTATAAAACAAGTCTGTCTTTAACATAAAGTCTGTATGGCATTATCATCTTTGGACACATGGCTTGTGAGACAAGAGAAATCTGTTTTCAACAGTAGATTCATAGTTTCTAAAACTGTTTATAAACATAACAGCTCTAAGAATATTTGAGGAAATCTTATCCTATGAGCATTACTTCTTCCCTCTTATTTCCTGTTGTCTGCTCCTGCCTTACCACACCCAGTATCATCACTTGTATTATCAGCAACTTGGAGGATCGGCCCAATTGATTGTTATCAGTGGTCCTTGCAGTGAATTCTTTCCAAGAAAATGATACTAAAACAAAGAAAAATTCCCTGTTTTTCAGAACTGCTTGTATTACTGGGGATTTGCAGCTTGGCTTGCTTATTACATCAATCATCCTCTTTACACTCCTCCTTGTAAGTAGCATTACAGCTCTCAATATGATTTAAGTTCTTTATAAGTTGTATTTTAGAGCTAACCACATGTAAACATTTTGTTTTATAGCTTATGGGAAAAAACAGATTAATTTTGCTGTGATCATGTTTCTGGTAGGTCTATTGCTCTTTCTATAAAATTCTAAAACATGGTGGTTTATTTCTGTTGTATAAGTGGATGAATGGGTAGGATAAGGAGATACTAAAACTAGAACACTTGGGACAAACTAAAGCTGAGCACCTGCATGTAGAGCAGATACATCAGTCAGATTTTAATGTGACCTTGTACACAATGGAAGATTCTGATTAAGTATCCATTCTAGGACTAGAATGTGTTATTTGTCTGTTGGGATGATCTCCAGTCTCTAAAAGAATCCTGGCACAAATAGTTTGTGACACATTGTTTAAAGCCACTGAATTTGTCTTGTGAACTATTCATTGAGTGTTAAGAATCACAAGAGGTCATAAAATTTAGAGAACTGGCCAACTAAGATAATACGTTAATTACTTCTAGGGAAAATGTTCCTTTTGATGCAACTGCTTGCAGCAGATGGAGCAAGGGGAAGTAGGTGTTGCAGGGGCACTTTTAAGCCTTTTAAGGATTTTTTATGAAACAAAATTCTTAAGACACTGTCTGTTCACCCTCGCAGTTCCTAGGAACATTTCCATAGTTGCACAGTGTAGCCAACAAAGATGTACCCATTTTTCCCACTTACATCTAACTCACTTAAAACATCAGCTGTTCACTTGCTTTGAGAAGCTAATGCTCAGTTACCAGAGGCTCTCAAAGCATCATCTTGTGAGTATGAAATTTCTGTGAGATACTAAACTAGTCCCATTTTGTGAAGAGACTACATAAGTGTACACAGAGCTTGTGATAAAACTCAGGAGGTCTGACCACCAGTCATTTGTTTTAATAGATATGCAGTGCAGACACTGAAGAGACCATCCATAATCACATAAATGGGTTATTCCAATACACTTCCCTCCACATAATTGAGGAAGCATTACTTAAAACCAGTGGAAGAAGCTGGGTCAATTACATTTCAAGATTCATACTAATTATACTATAGAGAAGAAACTTCCTCTGAGTCCTACCCTCGGGATTTTAATGACTTTTGAGAAACCAAAACTGCCCAGATAAAATTTTCTGATGTTCTTGAAGATGCGACACTAGCCTTCTGACAAAGCAAGTAGCTCCTGGATCTGCTTTTACCTGCTTTGGTTTATTACTTTTAGTTCTCATGGGGACTACATAAGAAATAAATTTGATCTTTTGGATAGTGAGTCTACATTTGTTGGAAAATCTCTTAAATATGTAACAGATCATAATATGTACTTACATTTGAACAAAGAGATTCAATCCTCCTGTCAGAGAACAATCTTTGTTATTTGCAACACATTAACTCCCTTTTTTTTTATCATGTTTGCAACAGACTCCTTAACTTTTTTTTTTGCTTTTGAGTTCTCCAGGAAATAACAAAACAAAGAAGAATATGTAGAAGGGAGGAACATTTTTAACTGTCATACCTTTTATTGCAGCTATGTGAAGCTGGAAATTTTTCCATTCATGTTGCACTTAGTGACCTCCGGAGAGATGGTAAAAATTGCATTTATTTTTTTTCCTTCTGTGCAGCCATTCAGTACTTCACTTCCACAATTAAACTGCCTCATGAAAGGACTGACTGATCCGGGAGGGTGCTGATACCCACCTTCTGACTGTGGTGGAAAATCAGGTTGTTCAGCACTGTAAAGACTGGATGCTAGAGGAGATCAGGCAGTAGAAGGAATCCAGCAAGAGACTGTAAAACACCACTTACCTTACTGTAATTTTTCTTGGTTAGGGCTCAGATGTGCTGTTGTGACTAGATGTACTATTTAGACTGGTAGTTTAGAAGGACATAGTACTGGTATAAGCTATATTTTGATGAGGAAGAGAAAGTAATTTCACTGACTTTTGCAGAGGATCACAAGATCTTTGGGCAGTCTAAAGCTCCTTGTGCATGAACAGTAAAATAGACAACTACATCTACTAAAAACCAATCCTGTGACAACTGGAGAACACCTTTAACTTCCAACACATAAAACATACTTGAGCTATCTTTTATGGGCATGACTATGATCAAAGTATCATATAGATGCCTTTCTAACACCCAGAGTGTTTCCTCACAGTTATTCTATTCCTTACGGTGGGTCCAGAGAACATCTTGTTCTCCCCCATCCTGCTTGCCTGACAGTGGTGCAACAGAGGAGTGGGCAGGTTTAGGTTGTCTTTATTAGAGATGATATGCCCAGGAGTGTGAACATTTTGTGATTTGTTTTCTAATCTATAGGGTCCAAAACTCGTAAGATCCCATATCCAACAAAGAATCCTTTCACATGGCTGTTTTTCTTTGTATCTTGCCCTAACTATACCTATGAGGTATGTATTTTCAAAAGAAATGTTACAATTTTAGCTTTGATAGACAGGTCTTCATTTCTTTTGGAATGTTTATCTCTGAAATAGTTCAGCCTGAGCTTTAGTGTAGCCACTAGACAAGATACAGATGTACTCTGAAGCAGTGGCGCAGAGGAATTTACATTGAGAATATGTTGCAGTGAGGGGATTGGGGCATCTAGTAGTTTTAAAATACATGTGGGCCCAGGAATATCACAGCATGCAAGAAGATAGAGCACAGGTAAACAGAAGATACTGTGGTAGAGAAAATGGGGAAGCCACTGCCAGGTCTTAATCTCCATTGGTGCTATCTGGTTGAAAAGCTTGAACCAGTTTATTGCTTCATATTCCTTCATCAGGAGGCAAACTCCTGACTCAGCTCAAAATATTGCAATTTGGTGTAAAATTCACTCTTGTGCAGAAAGACTGTATCAGGTTTTGACTTCAGTGGAGATTAGCAAGTGTTAATGAGAAGAGTATCAGGCCTCAGACCATACAAAGTTACTGTTTCTAGAATTGATGGATGAGTGACAAATGCAAATTAGGTAGAGAAAAGGAAAGAAAGCTATGTTGTAATGCTTACAATTGTCATATTGGTTTGTTCGTGATAGCAAGGCACTGTTCACATTTTGGTTAACAGTTACTAACAACAGAAATTGATATGGCTGACCTTGGCTTTTTTATTTACCTATACTAGGACAAGGTTGTATTTGATCAATAGAGACATAAATGCAAATGCTGTCATCAGAAATATTTTAAATTTCCTTGGCCAAAACAGGTGGGGACATGGATCAGTTTCACTATCATGACTCAATGTGTTCCAGGTGAGCAATGTTTTGGTACTTCCTGAAGAACTGACAGCAATGAGAGTTTGAACTTTCTCTAACAATGACGTATTCTGTTCTTTTCCCCTTCCTCCTAGTGGGGCTGTTCACCTTGCTTTGCTTCATTCAGATGACAATCTGGGCAAAGGATAAGCACTATACCTACCTACGAGAATTCAAGGATTATCCAAGTGTTCGAATGCCAATTATTCCTTTTTTGTTGTAAGAAAAACAGCTCAGTTTCAGTACTGCATGGAACTTCAAGAAGAAAAAGGATTTTTTTTATTCATTAACCTCCTGCCAAATAAGTGAATTAATTGAAAAGATTCCAGTGTATGCTAAATCTCCACTGCTGAGGAAAACAGAATACACTTGAAAACTATACTTTCTTATATTCAAAAATTCTTCAACTCAGAAGCACCTTCAAAAGATAAGGCTTCATTGCAGAGCTGGTAGCCAAAAGCCTCTGCAGTTCTCTGCAACCTGATTGACTGAGATTTCCTTGTACCAGTCAGTTTAGATTGATACATCAGAGATACTGATAAGCTTGTGCTGAAAAGCAGCTCCAAATTTAGCAGTGGCTAAAAGACTCACTGTAAGACTGTGACATAAGTACATTGGAATGAGAACATAGCCGCCAACTACAAAAAAGCTTGACTCAAACAGTGTGGCCAGCTGGCCTGAAGACAGATGCATGTTTTGCCTACTTTCACTTGAAAAACAGTGTGTGCTGCCTGGAGGCAGGTGCTTTGTGACAAACAACATTACCAAAGAACATGAATGGTTCCTGGAATGAAGAATTAGGCAGTCTCTCAAATACCTGTTTTGGGTCTAAGCTATAATTTGCCAAATGGATCTAAGGAAAGAAGAAATTGTGGATGTAACATACATCCTGTGAAGACCTTCTTTGGAGGGTGTTTATTTTGTTTTGTTTTTAATATTTTTAATTAGTAAATTGTAAATAAGGTTCACAATATCTGATCTATGCTGTATCCATGACATTTAGTCTGTTTCAGATAACAAGTCCTTAACATATTCTAGAAGATCCTAAAGGACATTTAACCTTATATTTTTTTGTTGGCATTTTCTGAATAATTTCAGTGTACTTTGTGAATACATGAAGTGACTGCTAGCATTCAGAATGGTCACTTCCTTCTTCAGATCCAGGGAGAAAAATCTGCTACAATTTGAACTTCCTGTTTTCTTTTTCACAAGATGTTCAGTGGGATTTAGTTGGGTTTTGTGCAAATCTTGGAAAAAAAAAAAAAAAGAAATATGACTGCAATCTATCTGAAGAAACTGTTTTAGAATATGAAGAGAACGTGTAGATACTGTTTTGTTTCATGATGAATTTATTTAATATAATGGATGTATAGAAAGATTTTGCAACTGTTTGTAAGGGTGGAATCTGCAATAAATTCTATGTTTTGAATTAAACTGAAATAATTATGGCAAAAGAGGAAGATTACAGCTGGTTGCTAAAATTTCACAATTGTTTGCAAAGTACAAAGAAAGAATGTCCTTGCATCAAATAAGTTCTATATAAATTGAAGAAAAAAACTAAAAAAACAAAAGTACGCGACCCACATTTTATTTCTGTATAGCACATTGGAGATTTTTTTTTGAAAACAGAATGATTTCTTGGCTAAGTGAAACAATACGTAATTGTGAATCTGTTTGTAATACTGTTATTTTATACTAGTTTAATGGTGAACCAGAGAAAAGAGCTAAATGTCAAATGATTTCCCATCATGGAGTACAAGCAAGCTGAAACTTTCTGAGCACAGAGAAATCACATAACCTATTTACACTTGAAGTCCAGGTCACAGGAAAGAAGAAAAATTTGGTCTTGTTTAGTAACGAAGATGTCTTTCCAAGCCTCCATGAGAAAACTAACCTTTGGCCAATTTAGACATGCTATTTTGTTTAAATTGGAATTTGATATTCTGCTTCCATTTCTGAACTTGAAGATCAGTGAGTATTAGGTCATTTTCATTAATATTTTTCTTTTAATCAAATTTCTTGCCTTAGTCTGAGATTGGAATGAATTCTTCCCCATTGCTGAGACAAGTCTGTTTCCACTGGCAAGAATGAAAAGTAAGAGTTAACCAAGAAAATCCTACTGGCTGGAAAGGACCAAGTAGAGAGACTATTTTTAATTCTCTTCACATGTCAGCAAAGAGGAATGAGGCTTCTCTTCTTGCATCTTATAGCTAACTTCACATCTGAGAGAGATTTTGTTATAGAACAAGTACCTGCTTTTAGCATGTACTATATGTAATGTTCCTGGTAGAGCAGCAGAAGTTTGCCATTGCTAAGGACTTATAACCACACTTCTCAAAGTTACAAAAAAACAATGTAATACTGTGCATAGCAGCCTTTCTTTTACCTTTTTACTGCTCTGGTATGGCACACTAAATGCTAGTGACCGTAGAAATAGTCTATGCAACTGCCTGCTGCTGTGAAGCAGGGGACACCTTTGCTTCTCGGCTGGATCCAGCTGCACGAGGATGCAGAGGAATTTCCTCATTCTCCACCTGCTGCTTAGCAAAGTTCACAAAAACCTATGTAAAGAAAGAAGAAAATGACATCAACTGAGATTAGTTAGTGGAATGTCTCTATACATTTGTCTTCACTTGGCCTCTGCAGGGAAGGGGCAGAAAGGGGAATCCAAAGATATACACCAAGAACTGAGACACTAAGCATCAGCAGGGATCGTAATTACTCCTTTATTTTGATAAACTTCCTTGCAATTTCCTTCCTTTGGATGCAGTGACTCGCAACTAAGATCCTATTTTGCCTTCAGCAGGAGATGGATATTTGTACATTATAATTGAGCTTACTGGTGGTGAGGAAGAGTGGACAGTGGTTTAGTAGGAAGCTGTAAGGCAGCCAGAATGTCTCTCTAGCACCCTCACCAACACTAGCTTTTATCTATGTGGATCATTAGCTACTCATGAAAGCAGGCAATGGGACAAATATCCTCTACAGACTGGCTATTGTCAACAGTCCCAGTGGATTTTCCAGGCTCTATGTATTAACTGATTTTGTATAATAACATGCAACAGAGACATAAAAGCATTTACCTGTTACCATATCTCTATCAGCATCTCAGACACAACGCAACCCAAATCTCTTACACAAAAGAACATTTAAAGAATTATTAGATCATTCCCAGCTCAGCAAGCCTTAGTCTGACTAGCTGACCTTGCTCAGGTGCTGCTCCTGATGGAATGGGTTTGCATGAACTCTGGCATCTGGGAAATGGTGTCTCAGCAGCTTTCAGTTGGCACCTTTTTACGTGGAATTAGTTACAGATTTCTTATCTGACTCACCCTCCTTGATGAGGGGCCTGGAATTCTGTCTGAGAAAGAGGTTCAAGACAATTCTCTACTCTGAGCAGTTTGGTCCTTCAGTTGTTTGGACACACTGTCACTGAATTGCCTAATAGGCTTTCTTATGGATGATTTATTTTTTCACTCACCTGATCTAATGTTGTTTGAGAGACAGAATATTCTTCAATATACAAGTTTTCCTTATTTGAAATTATTAACCGAAAAATCTTAGCCAGAGAGGAGGAGCAAATTTGATACTGCAGCATGTTGTAGTGTTTCTCTCTCTGTAAACTCCCTGGAAAGTTTATGCGTATGAACTGTTCAGCACGACTTGGATCTGGAGGCAGCCCAGTCTTTGGAGCCTTGATTTTCAGGGTAACGATGTAGCCATCTCCAAACCTGTGAAACATGTACAGGTTTCAAAATTGGATGAAGAAATCATTTCACAGTTCATTGAAAAAGTCATTTTCAGTAGGTATGAAAACATTACCAATATCTGAAAAATAATGCCTAAGATCTAGCCTGGTAAGAAGCTCTAAATTTGCCCTGCAGAAGTGGCCTGCAGCATAATGGAGTTGAAATGAGGTCTGCCTAAATTGTCTAGAATACCACAGAATCGCACCGAGAAATGGGTCTGCTCAAACAAAAGCTCTTCAGATTGATTTGCTGTATTAGGAATGGTTCATGTCACATATACTAAATTTTCCCATTAAAAACGTTATAATATATTCAACTTACTTATATTTTAGCTGCTGAATTGTGCCCAGGCATTTGAAGGTACCTTTTACCATGATGGCTAGACGAGTGCAGAGAGCTTCACATTCTTCCATACTTTCAAAACAGAGAACAGATATTTGAGATAGAAGCTAGCAGACGAACGTCAGCTGCTCTGAGATTCTGAATTCCAACTCTATACCTGTGTGAAGTTAGAACTACAGCTCGTCCATCTCTGAGCACGCTCACAATAGAATCCCACAGGAGGCGCCTGGACTGAGGGTCCATTCCAGTAGTTGGTTCATCCTGGAATGTAAATATTAAAAGCAGTGAGATTCAGAGAAGCGGGAAAAAAAAAAAAAAAAGAGGAAACCATTTAGAAAGGAAATCATCAGAGTCAATCTTGCACATTTGGGATCTAGCTTATCACTGCTTCCCTACCAAAATCTGTGCCTTGAGAATGCACAAGCATCTTGACAAGTGTGTAAGTGAATAGGTAGTAACGTGCTTCTTGACACAACGCAGTAAGAAAACAAATACAAGAAATCAAAGATAAGAACACAGCACTGTCTGTGTAGGGCCCAGCAACAGGAAAAGGAATGCACTGACTGGAACAAAGGCAGTCCAAAGTCCAAAGCTCTTAGCTATCAAAAATGTAAGTACTCTGTTACCAAAAGATTTAGAACATAAAATAAAAGTAAATGGAAGGAGACCCACGATAGTAATCACATCAAATCACGTCAAGTGTGGCTTTAAAAGCAACCTTTCTTAGAGAGAAACACAGGATACTTTACAACCCAAGAAGCTTGCGAAGCTACCCTGACTTAGATCTGTGGATGATCTGATCCTGTATAAATTAGTCAACCCAGTTAGTAGTTAGAAAAGTGAGAATACATGTAAAGGCATATTAAATAGCAAAAGTAACAATGCTATTAAAAAATTACTAACATGTTTCCTTATAGCCCATCACTGCAGGCACTGCAGTATATTCTGAAGAATTTCTGTAGCAATTTCATTTAGAATTACCCTTGAGAAATGCAATTATGATAATTTACACTACTTGATAAGAACTACATTTTATTTGTTGTATAGTTTATTCTAAATCTGTATAGTTCATTTCAAAGATAATAGAGGTTGCAAAAATGTAGCTGTCTTACTCTGTTCTGCTGGAAAAAGCAGCAAGGCGTATGTCATGAGATCACAGAAGCACGGAATGGCTTGGGATGGAAGGGATCTTAAAGATCATCTGGTTCCAACCCCTCTACCATGGGTAGGGTTGCTACCCACCAGATCAGGCTGCCCAGGGCCCCATCCTACCCGGCCTTGAAGACCTCCAGGGATGGGGCATCCACAACTTCTCTGAGTAACACGGGCCAGTGCCTCAACACCTTAAGTAAAAGATTTCTTCCTAACATCTAATTCTCCCCTCTTTTAGTGTAAAATCATTCCCCCTAGTCTTATCACTATCAGACCATGTAAAAAGTTGTTCTCCCTCCTGTTTATAAGCTCCCTTTAAAGTTTCCCTTTTAAACAGTGGAAGAACACAATGAGGTCTCTCCAGAGCCTTCTCTTTTCCAGGCTGAACCAGTTATCATTTACATGATTGGTTACACTCTGACAAAAAAAGACAGGCTGAAACCAATCACAGATTTAAACTCATTTTTCTGGATGATATATTTTAATATCAAACCTTTCTTTATCGAAAATCTTTCATAATAACTTGGGTTCCATCTGAAACATAGTTATGCATTCCAGTCTACTCCTAATATTAAAGAACTCAAGACTACACCAAAGTATATATAAGTTGAGGCAGAAAGGAGCTTGCAAGAACAATCACGGACATCCTTGTAGCTCTCAGGCATATAGTTTTATGAGATGTCATACTGAACTACCACAGAGCAATGTTACCAAGACACTTACTAGCAAGATGAGTGGAGGGCAGCCAATCAGTGCAATGGCAGTGGAGAGCTTGCGTTTGTTGCCACCGCTGTAGGTACCAGCCAGCTGGTCAGCATACATAGGAAGTCCCAATTTCTGGATGCCCCATTCAGCAACCTATGAGATAGACCATCTTTTTTACACAGCAACTAATCCTCAGCAGACTGGATTATTGATACATCCCTCTTCTGGCAGAGAATGAGCAAACCCTTGGGTTTTAGTCGATTTCTTTTTAGAATGCGCTGTGGTCCAAAAAACTATGATAATGAAGGGAATTTTAATCCCCTGAAGCAAAGCCATATCTCCAGCATCAGCTGTAGAATTCTTATCAGTGCAAGAATGTACGTTATTTTTCATCCAGAACCTTCTTCAAGTTTTCTCTCTCATTTATGAACAACTTCAAAGACCAAGAACAAAACTATAACTGTATCAGTTCTGAATCATGTTGTTTGCCTTCCAGAGATGGCTCTACATTTGTTTAAGTACTATTAGCCATCTAAGATCCTGGATTTGAAAGCCCATTCTTGTACTTAACTCCAAATGACAAGAACCACCCCCAGGACTTCAACACAGAGAAAGGCAAGCCCAATTTGGAAAATCTGGCCTTTGACACGAGGTGAGCTCATCAGAGTCATCACAGACATTCACTGTAACTACATACAAATCAGAAGCAAGAAGGCTTTACCCTCTTGATTTCCTCTGCTGGAACACCCCGCAAACGAGCATATAAATAGAGATGTTCTCGTCCTGTGAGCAGGTCATCAAGGGCATCAAACTGAGGGCAGTATCCCATGTTTTGATGAACATTAGAGATATGGGTCAATATGCTGGAGAAACAAAGAAAATAATATTGTATCTATAATATTAGCTTTAAGACAGTTTGAATAAAATCTCTATTTTCTGGGACAAAACTCTTGTAAGGGAAATGAATAATCTCCAGTACAAGATCCTACTAAAATATGTCTGTACAGTATAGCAAGGAATATATTCTCTTCTAAGTCAGCTAAGTGCTGGTTAAGAGTGCAAACTCACTTCCTGTTTAAGCCAACATAAAGAGAAATTCTCAATAGATTTTTTTTTTTTTTTGCAAATGGTGCGTTTTTAAGATTTAAAAATCATAAAGTGTCATCTTGGAGTGGAGTGAAAAGACATGCAAGACACAAAGCTAACAGTGTTTGCTGGTAGTAGCAGTAAGACAAGATGAGAGAAGTACAGAATCACAGAGTAACTGAGGTCAGCAGGGACCTCTGGAGATCATCATGTCCACTCAGCCTGCTCAAGCAGGGTCAAATGCAGCAGGCTGCCCAGAACCATGTCCTGGCAACAACATAGCAATGTGTTCAGATCACATCAATGGACAGTCTAACTCCAGTGGCAACTAAGAAGCCCAGACATACAACCTAGAACTAAACTGACATAAATAAATATCAAATCATGACGTAGTGATCACTTATGGCATTATACCATCACTATGTAAACAAAGCAGCTAAAAGCAGCCAGATAAAATTCCCAAAGGTCAGATCAAAGTACTCTACTGGATAGATTATCTTCTGTTTGAGAGCTCTTGCTGTTACATTTGATTACATTATCCCATTTCTAACATTATTACAACTCATCCACAGATTTTACAATACTGTGTTGAAGGTGCGAAGTGCTGGTGTGGTCCCTTTCAATGCCATATAACAGGAAAGGAGCTGCCGAGTCATTCAGACTATGAGTTTACTCTTGTAAGTGGATTGTCCCAGGGCTTTTTGTTTTGTTTATTATTGTTTTTTCTGTTTGTTTAAGGCACTTACCTATTGCCAGCCACCACAGCATCTCCAGATGTCACTTCAGTGTCTCCAGTCAGCATTTTGAATGTTGTTGTTTTGCCAGCACCATTCACTCCCAAAAGACCAAAGCACTAAATTACAAAAAAAAAAAAAAAAAAAAAAAAATCACATTCTTTAGTATTTCCAACTTATAAATAAACAGGAGCATGCAATTTGAACTGATCCCTGGAATGACTGATGTAGTGCTACAGAACAACTTACCTCTCCAGGACGGATGCCAACACAGAGTCTGTCCACTGCTGGCTTGTGCCTGCCTGCATAAATCTAAATTGACAAAAACAATCAAAAATCCTATTTCAAGATTTTTGCAGCAAAGACAATTTTCTAAATTTTTTAGTTAAATGCTATTGGGATGAGGCAACTTTAGAACCACGTCAAAAGTAAAAGAACAATTAAATAATATTTTAAAAGAAAGAGAGAGCAAACATCAACAAGGTTAGGCATTTATTTAAGTAAATTAATGCAAAAAATGCAACTTTTCCCTTCAGGAACCTTTTTCCTTCATAACTTTAGCACTAGAAGACAGACCCGATGCTTTGCTGGTACAAAGTATCTCTGACATCATACAATACAACAAAATAGCTTGAAGAATGACATTTCAATTCTTTATTCATGAGGTCCCAACAATGTGTGCAATCTTTGCACTTCTGTAGCTCAGGCTTGCAAGTATTCTGATAGCATCGATTACATACCTTCGATGTCTGGAAAGAAGATAAATTAGTGATTACTATTGTCTTTAATGCGAAAGGGACTAAATGGTTAACCTGAGATTGAAAATCACCTATGGAGAAAAAATACTGCAAAGGAGAATGCTAGCATTAGAAATGCATATTCAATAGATATGTCAGGATGGATGATGTGAGGTGAAATACCTTAAGCAAGGGAGTTCACTGTCCTGGACTTTCGTGAGGTTTGATCTCTATTATAAGGAAACTGCCAAAGAACATATCACACCTGACTTCCAAATTGTTTCTTATTTTTTAAGGCACAAGGCTGATTTTGAAAGTAATACCATCTGAATCCACAGCTGAAAAACATTCTGAAAGGATCAATTTACACTGGATTCACTTATTTCATTCTTCTCAATATAGTACCTTGGTCAGTTCCTGTAATTCTAAGATATTTGTTTTGTTCCCTCCATTCATAATTCTTTTTCTTTCTTCTGCAACATCCTCATCTTCACCAATAATAGGGGACTTGTCAGTCTCAGCAAACCTGGAAAAAAAAGAACTGATATCAGAAACGATGAGTTGATTTCAGTGTAGTTACCACAGTGTGTGAAACAAGAGCTATTCAATTGCCAAAGCTCTGACTGGTGGGAGCAGTGAGATTGAAATTTCATACTGCAACACTGGCTAGAGAATTCCTGCTGCTGGAAGAATCCCTGGCCTTTGAAAGTTAAGCCCTTAATACTAAAACGGGATGAAATTGTTTGTTCAAATGATCATGGCATTGCCAATTGCTTAAATGGCACAACCTGCCTCTAAGCCACAGCTTTTGCTATTTGACAGTTCTTCAGTACCTACTAATAGATTGTATATGCATCTTTTGATTTAACTTCCTTGTAAGATGGTATTTTCAGAATTATAACCACTAGTACTCTTGTTGGCAATCTCTAACAGCAGTGAATGACCAACTCACACTTGGCAGGCAGCTGTTTTCATTGAAACAGATATGTAAAGCAGACTGGAAAAGCTTGAATAGTACCCTGGCTGTGACTGCTGTGTGCAATGGACTAGAATTCTAGTCTTGATATGTCAGGCTAGTACTATGCCAGTACTCAGGGAACTACAAGCTTTCCAAGTGACTATAATCTCACCATTAGGATTTTAATCTATGAAATTCACACTGAAGTCTTAAAGAAAACTCATGTGTTTAATAAGCTGTATAACTATACTCTTATTTCTGTTTAAACAATGCAGATACATAAGCACAGATAAAGCAAGATAAATAATAAATACCAACACATTAAGATGAAATCAGATGACTAAACAGAATAAAACTATAGAAGGTGACAAAAAATTTAGAGGAAAAGGAAGCAAAAAACAATAGGAACAGACAAACAACAAGGGCGCTCACCCTGCCAATGAAGGAGTACTAACAGAAACTTTCAGACATACCATCTTGAAGGGAATAATCGGAGCTGCATAAGGAGATTCAGAATGAAGAATGCAACTCCTTGAACAGCCATGGCAACCAGGTTCTTCCCAACAAAGTCCCACTGAAAAGGATTGGAAACGTGCTCCTCACCTTTGGAGAGGTAGAGCACCAGAAAGCAATGAAATACCACTGAAAAAAAACCACTGCTCATCAGAACAAAAGGTGTAAGCATAATAGTTTAGGAAGAAAATCTGTAATTTTTAATGACAATCAGGCAATGTCTGCCGTTTTTCACTGCATTAAAATACATATTCTTAAGAAACAACTGTGGCATGGGAGCAAAATGAACGTAAGCTCTCTGAATATATATGTATTATATAACATGGAATCTGCATGGATTATATGAAATATATTTTCTGGGTGGGGAAAAAACTGTGATATCACTATACTTTTTATTAAAAGTTTGGTAGAAGGAAATTTATACCAAACATCCCTAAAGAAAGTATTTGAAGAACATCTACTTAAAATACTAACAAGTGCCACTTAAGTATTCAAATGGAATGAAATTATATATCCTAGCTGTGATCTAGGAACTTAAGGACAAGTTATGAAAATACACCAGAGTCTGGCACTGAACAAATAGTTTAACTTTCAGTACAGTCCACTAATCAGGCCCTAAAGTTCTGGCAACTTCATCAGCTGTGATTCCTTCACTGAGGCTCTACTTTCATACTCATACACCTGATCACGTGAAAAAGGAGGATTGCTAATATTCCAAAACCACACTTCCAACCATCTCACCCAAGATCAGGACACGTACCACTGATATACCTTCTTGTTGGTTATTATATCCTACTTACCAAACCTGGCATATACTTCACTCACAGCTTGATTTATGGCCAAATCAATGAGGCCACGGCCCAGGCAAAAGTGTGGGAAGACAATTAGCACATTTTTCAAAGTTTTATTAAATCTCAGCAAAGTCTATAAGAAACAGAAACAATATAATAAGCAATTGAAACAAGATTTTTTTAAGAAAACATGGAAAAAAAAAAAAAAAAAGTGATTTTTTTTTTTCCATGTCAGAGAAACGGGTTTGTTCTGTATTTATCAGCAGCAGAACAGAATACTCTGTGCCAGGCAAGATGCTTGTGAAAAATTTTCAGGGGGGGAGAAAAGTTATTCTTCGTAATGGAGTATTTTAGTGTTTCAGAGGCAACATGTACTTCTGGTGTCAGCTATTACAAACAGGAACTGTGAGCAAAAAGTGTGGTACTTCTCTATCATAATATCTTCATAGCTGGAATATTTCCATAGTCAGGATTCTCACAATCTTAAGAAGTACTAGTGTCTGGACATAACTACACAGTAGACTTTGGTGCAATGTGGAAACACCTAAAACAGTACAAGTACTTGCATCAATCTAATTGCTCCATCACTGAATCCAGAGAAAGGCAGTTATCTCTCTGCCATTATGTCATTAGAGACAAAACGTCTGCAGTGGAGATGCATTCCCAGGAATCATACTGGCCTGCTGTCCCACAGACTGACTGGCAGTAGACTTAACCCCATGCTGCCCAGGGACATGACAGAGAATGCAAAAACAGCAAGGATAGAAAGTATTGTAAATGTGGCCCCTGATGCCATGACCCCAGTTGAATAAAGATGTGGTTTTTTTTTCTTCCTGATCAGCTCAGCACGTCTAAAATTGCATTATTAATAGTGACAGGTAAAAGGATTGAGTCAGCTACAGGAAAGACGTCAACCTCAGCAGTTAAAGGTATTAGCAGCTGTAGAGGCAGTAGCAGAGCATACAAGCCACCAGTGTTATAAACTGGTCATTCTAAGAACTACTGTATTCTAGCTATTCTTGTACTTGGCTAGCAAAACTAAGTGCTACTTCTTCCTGTACAACAGAGACTGCAGAAGCAAACACCAAGCCTCATGCCCTCTCCTCCTCAGCTGTGAAAGCGCACAGAAGTTTGCTCATAGGGATGAAAAACATTCAATGTCATTCCTCGTGTATATGGATGGTTGGTAACCCAAAATAACCAACTGACCTGGGTTATTCTGCTCAACTGTTCCTGACATAACTTGTCATTTTTCTGACAGTGAATAAGCGAATGGGGAACTTGCCAAAGTTGAAAAAGACAGCTAGAGAAGGTTATGTTTTGGAAACAGCCTTTTAAAACCATGTCACAACAAAAACATTACTTACAGGGTTATTTTCAAATAGCTCCAGGATGAATGTAATGGCACTGCTGTTGATCCCCACAAAGAGATTAATGCAAGACAATGCAACATACGCAGTGCTAGGGACACTGAAGAAAGAAGCAGCGGGGTACATCATGGGAATTACTGCCCACCTGCATGCAAGAGATGAAAATATTATGGTATCTGCTTATCGGTGTTATGTCAGCTCACCTAATAAAAACATAATTATGAGCTTTGTTCTCATTTCAAGTGTAACCAACCAGAGGTTCCATTACAATATTTTTTCCCTTGCTACTAGATACAAAGCTTTTCTGCTTAGTCTTGTTTGCTGTTGAAATGCAGGGCAACAGATTGTTAAAACTGAGAAAACAGTGCTAGCAAGATTATAATCACCCCAGATATCCTTGCACATTTCACTGGACTGTACATGTAGTGGGAGAAACAGGAATCAAAGACAAACCAGGAGCTTCCTGTACCATTATTTCCAAGAAATAGCTAACACATATTTAGCAGCACACGAACAGCACACTTCTGGAATAAAATTACAATTCTTAGCAATAATCAATCCGACCAGGAAGAATTCACTAGCAACAGACAGACTTGGCTAATGGGACAACATACAGAATGATCCTAAATTTCCCACTGTGACAAAGGCTGGATACAAGGGCTAATGTGGGATTATATGAATTTACTTTCCTTTTTTAAATTTTTATTTTAAATAGTGAATTATGAAATTATTACTAAAGTCACTGCTATGTGATTATATTTTTTCATCTTGATAGATGCTTTATAATATGAGAGGAAAATTCAAGTGTCCATGGGGCCACATATTACAGTATTTAGGAAACAAACACACATACTCACAAACAACACAGCAACAGAAAACTTACTAAAGGGACTATAATTGCACTTAAGAAAAATATAATGAAACAAACAAACTTTCTAATAGCATTTAACATTGACTGTTTTTACAGAGAAGGAATGATTATAACGATTTGCATTTTCTCAGGAATGTCATTCAAAGAATATAAAAACTTCAGAAAATTAATGTTCTATGTCCAGAAAAGACCTGTGGCCTCTAAGGTTTGATCTGTGACATACATAGGAAGATAAAAAGTTTTTGTTTTTGTTTTTGTTTTTAGCTCCAGAGATAGGTCTAGTGGATTGTTTTATTGTTTTCCCTAATTATCCTACTACAAAGCTAAAAGGAAAACAATCTTATGGATAGAGACATAAAATCACTAATTAAATTAGAGGAAGTGAATTCTACTCAGTCTCATAAAACACTGTTTTTCCAACAGAAATGCTCTTTTGAAGGAAAAAAAGTTGACATTCTAGTATTTTTTGCCTTTGGATAAAATACTGATAAATATTTCAGTACAGTCTGTCATTGAAGCAAATATAATACACAAAACAGAAAGGAACAAGATGATGTACTAGGTTTACAAGGCAAAGTGCACATACACATGAAATCATTTCCATGTGAAAGACACGGCTCCATATGCAAAAAAACCATGAAGACTCACCCATACAGAAGCAGCAAGGCCACAAACACAGGAAGGTTAGTCCGAGAAGTGTACGCTTTCTTCTTGAATCCAATGAATATTACCACAACCAATCCAGCACTCACTGCATAATTCACCTGCCATATCATAGTGTGAATGAAGATCAGTGTGTAAGACCTGAGGAGGTTTGCAAACATATCCAGGTCCTATAAATTATTTTCAAATGACTTTGTAATGAGGAAAACCAAAAAGCTGGACTAGTTGCTCAAGCTTGTGGCTCAAGAGACCTCTGGCAGCAATAGATAATCTTCTATCAGATTGTTCATCGAAAATAAAACATGCTGTTGCTTAGATTATATCTTTGGAATGAATTGTTTCATGGTCCTGCTGGCAGGCAGCCAACAGAAAAAGGCAGTGAGTATACAAGGAGATGTTATTTCTGGTGATGTAAAGGTGTATAGGAATGAAAAAGCGAGTAACTTGAGCCACATTCCTGGGATGAAGCCAAACTGAATGATGCTTGGCCAATGCTCTGCTTGATCTCTCAGTTCAGCATTAATAGTGTAGGATTACTGCAATACACAGAGCTCCCCATGAATAGCAAAACGTGGCACTTCATAGAACTGCTAACCCTAGTTAATACCTTTGCACAATGCTGTCAAGGGCCATGACCAAGCAGAATTCCTGGCTGATGGGATGTTGCTATGATCAGCAGGGTAAAGAAACTCCGAGATCTGCTTCTTTTCCCTCATTTAATATATTCATGTTTTGCTTTATCTTCTCAGTAAAAAATACTCTCTAAAACATAAGAAGTTTGGGGCATTCCAATAATTTATCTTTTCTCCTCCTTTCTTCTCCTCTCCTATGTCTATGCTTCTCTAATTTGATAAGCCCTTGTGCTCCATCTTTGTTGAAAAGCCATAACCACAACAGAAGCTCTTTGCTATGCCTCTAGCAGGCAAAGAATGTATTCCTTCAAGAGGCCTGAGGAATAACAACAGGATAGCTGAGCTTTGCCTAAGCATGCCTGGGCATGTGCTCTAAATCCTTTTGAAACAACACAACAAATATGATTCAATGGCCTAAACACACACATCCACATTATTTTAGACACCCTAGAGTATTTTGTCTGACTTCCAGCTGTTGTTCCAGCAGCTGATGAATCTTCTGCTTAGATACCTTGAATATCTTGAAACATGTTAAGTTTCTTACAGAGGGTAGGGTCTGTCTGGCAAAGGGGCTCTCCCATGGTATGTAAAGTTGCACTTAATTCTGATTAATTTACTGATTATGTCCTAGTTAACACTGCAGACTATGAAATGAGACTAGCAGTTACTCACTATGTCCCACATGAAGTTAGTTAGCCAGTAGATAGCAGGGCTCACACCACTAACAAACTGGAGATGCTTGGCTTTTGTCACACGTTCTTGAATCAGGTATAAAACAAAACTAGCCGGAATAAAGGACATGGCAAAAATCACACAGATGGCAACAACAGCATCCACAGAGGTGGTCAGCCTACAACAAAGCACAAAAAGGGACTGTGAACAAGGGAATGGATGCAACTTAGCACTATATTAGCATTTAGGAAAGCTGGTAGAAATTTTAAGATCTAACAGTAACAAGGCTATTAGATAATTAGAAGATTTTTCAATTTCAAAATATGCTAGTGTATCTTCCTATATTGCGCTGGGGACAGTAGCTAACAAATGTGAATGATGATGGCACCATTTCTTGTTTTTTTCTAATTATCTTCATTCTCTGGAAAAGTTCAGCTCCTACAGATATCTGTTTGACAGCCTTTCCTAAACGGTGCGTGTCAACGTAGATATTAAGACATAACGGGTGAAGTGCTGTGGGAGCTAGGAGAAAAGGTACTCAAACAGGAAAACTGCAAAGTAAGATGAAGCACAGATCTTACCTCTTTACTAAGGCAAAAATTTCCATTTTCTTCACTTCTGAACCTAGCAGAAGATGCTGAATGGGAATTTGTATCATCTTAAGGATGCTTTTTTCAATAAACTATGGCTGTATGCTGACCTTGGCACCAAGACAGAGGTTACTGGCTATGCCTATCTGTAGTTACTTGGGAACAATTTCTGGCACCTTTTTCTTATAATCTCTGTGTTATTTCTCAAAGAGATCTACCAGCTTTGAAGCATGAACAAAGACCTTGGAGCTTTGGAATCAGTAGAAATATGCAATCACATATAAACAATGGTTATAACTCCTAAATTGGGCGGGATTAAATATTTAGAGAAAAAAGAAAGGAGTGTGTATCTAATTCCTGATTAGAGAACATTTTGAGTAAATTACTCCATGTTCTATCATCTGAACTATTTCTCCTCTCTGTAGGTGGTAAGCTGACAGGAGAGGGAGAGGTAAAAGCCAGTAAAACACGCAGACTTACACGGTGACTTCAGAGAGCTGCTCCTTAGTGAGGTTCAGAGGATGGTTTACAACCGTGATCCCATACTCCTCAGGGGCTTGGCCAGTCCGCAAGTTAGCTCTAAGGATTGCATTATTGGCTACATTAAGGAAACTAACCATAGCATGCCAGCCCTTATTGTTAAACCACACCTAGAAGAGTCAGAAAGCATAGATTCATTTAAGAAGCTTTCACTAATAACTCTGAGTTGCTGGAGTTGGCTGCCTTTTATTTACTTTGGTGGCCACTGTCAACAGGGAAGACACTAGCACCAGGACTTGGTAGCTCCTAGATAAGTCCAGCAGTCACATACTGTGCTTTTAGGAGAGTGACTGCCTAGTGATTTTGATGAAATTTTAAAGTTCAGCAGAATGTGTCCTACTCACAAGCACTTAGGGTAGCAAGAAGTACTAAGAATATGGGTTAAAAAAAAATCATATTAGAAATTACTATGAAGGTATTAATACTATTATTACTCATAATAAATACAGTAATTCAGCTCTTCTTGCATCTGAGAATTCCACCATCAGCATTCTCACTATTTGAAGTCTATCTCAAGAAAGTAAGTTTGCAGACTATTTCCAGCAAATACCTTAATATTATCTTCAGTTTCCATGTATTTAAGGAAATTAGAAAATTCTTTAGCAGCAGCCAGTGAAGTTTGTCCCTAAAATTAAAAAGAAAAAGTTACATAAAGAAAAGATTCTGGTAAACAGTGGTTGTCTAGGGAAACTACACAGAAATTTGTGAAGCAATATATCCAGCAGGGAGAGGGAGGTGACTGTCCCCTCTACTCAGCTCCTGTGAGCCCACATTTGGAGCACTGCATGCAGGCCTGGGGCCCCAGCACAAGACACAGAGCTCTTGGAGTGGGTCCAGAGGAGAACCACTAAAACAATCAGAGGGCTGGAGTACCTCTCCTATGAAGAAAAGTTGTAGGAACTGGGCTTGTTTAGCTTGGAGAAGAAAAGGCTCCAGGGAGACCTCATTGTGGCCCTCCAGTACTTGAAGGGAGTGTATAAACAGGAGAGGGAATGACTGTTTACATGAACATTATAGTGATAGGACAAGGGGGAATGAGACAGGGGATTTAGGTTAGATATTGGGAAGTTTTTTTCACTCAGAGCAAACAGGTTGCCCAGAGAGGTTGCAGATGCTCCATCCCTGGAGGCATTCAAGGAAAAGCTGGATGTGGCTCTGGATAGTCTGGTCTAGTGGTTGGCAACCCTGCCCATGGCAGGGAGGTTGAAACTAGATGATCTTTGAAGTTCTTTTCATCACAAGCTATTCTAAGATTCTAATTCCAGTGCTGCAGGTTTTCAACTTCATAACAACTATTTGGTAAAGAGACCAAACAAATCTTGCTTACTCCTGTCACATTCATCATTCTGCCCAGGTTACTTAAAAAATTGACAACTTCATCTCCAGAAACATGAAGGACAGGGAGCTTTCCTCCTATAGAAATTCCTCCATACCTAATGAAAAGAAACAGCAGCATCAGTCACTTGTATCACTGTGACCCAAAACTCTGTAGATTGATGTAAACACTAAAAAGTCCTTTAATATAAGTTTGATTTACATATGTGATACAATTTATGTATAACAATCTCCACTCTTTTTCAAGCAAGTTGTATGAGGTATTAGATTCTCTATAAGGCTTGCAAATACTAATTATTTCAATTTATGAGGGGTTCACATTGAGATCCTGAGAAAATTATTATTCAGATAGAATACTTGGAAAAAAGTCCTTTCTATAGTCCACAATCTTTGGATCAAGATAATTAACAACGTAACTGTTTGGTTAACATGAAGGACAGAGGACAGAATGGACCTCCGGTTAAAACTTCACCTCTCCTGAGAGGAACAAGTATTCACCAATGCTGGTGTTAGCCAATACTCTGCAATAATAAATATTTTTGAATGACATTAATCAAAATTTAATCCTATAGAAGTAATGTTTTGCAAATGATCAAGGAAATACTCCCTGAAGGAAGCTGCTGCACAACTAAGCGCTGTATTGTACTGTAACTTTCATCACTCAGGCTTCACTAGTCAGACCTTGTAGATAATAAAATAGTGACAATTCCATTGTGTGCCTCTGGCCTTCACACTTGTGGGGCAGTCCAAACAAGTACAACCCACAACATATTTCACCCTGCATTCTTCTCTTTGTTTCATACTATCTGTCACAATTCCCCTAATCCATTCAGAGAAACATTGTGAAGCCCCACTGTTAAACAGAAGTTCTTTGTTTCTTTATTTACCAACACAGCCCGTGAAATTGTTTCTTACCTTTGCTCATTGACCCAGTATTTGCTCTTCAAGCTGAAAGAGACAAAGAGAATCCTGTCTCTTAATGCACTGAACCAAAGTCACTGATATATTATCAGGCTTAGATAGAAATTAGAGTTCCTGTGCTTTGCAGATCATCAGTTTTCCAGTGAAGGTTTTTTGACTGTTTGTTTTAAATCTGCAGATTACACTGAGTCATTGGTTGTTAGGATTTTTGGTGCTCCCTAAAGTGGGCTTATTACTTTTAAAATTTTTCTTTATTTTCTGACACAGAAATCCTTAAATCCTCTAAAATAGACATACCCTACTCTTAAGTCAGGAATATGGACACGATGTTCAAGTCTACACAGTACTGCAACAAATCAAGTGCTATGTTGTTATCAAATGAGGATTTCATAGGCAGGTATAAAACGTCACATGTGAAAAACTTGGCAGTTCATGCCTACCTCCCCTTTATCAAAATGGGATATGTTTTCACCAGAAAATCTGAGATATTTCTGTGAGTCAGATCTTGAAGGACTTCTGTGCTGTGTTGCACTCTCTGGAAAAAAAATAAAACCCATTCAGCCACATGAAGCTTTGAAGTCTCTAAATCTGTTGTTTGTCAGTAAAACCATTAAGAGTAGCTTTAGATCGGGGGAATTGCTCAGGTTCATGGTATCACTGAAACCAGAGTGAGTCAATCATTTTCTAGTCCAAAAGTCTATTGTGAGATCAAGAAATCACAGAAATTTGCAATGCCTGACACAAAACTGATGCAGTTAATTCTGAAACCTGGCCTGAGTTGTTTGCTACAAAGGCTAAGGTTGCTCAAAGCTTTCTCCTCAGTATGAAAGAAGGAGCTTTATCAAACACATTGAGGGCCCAGTGAAAATAAAGTAGTTCACTGATTTCAACTGTAGCAAGTTGAAATAAAAATTAATATGAAAATGCATTTATTTACCCAGCTTCACTAGCACATTAAATACCTCAAATGAAAATAACCTTTTTTTTTTTTTTTTGTAACGGCATCACCCATAACTTCAAGCACGTTGATTTCTTCCCAGAGCAGAAAATGCTTATAAAAATTTCAGAGCACAAAGCATGCAACCTGAAAATTACATTCCTACTTTCTGTCGGAACTCCTCTATGAACATCTTTGTCCACAAAGAAACAGTTCTGGATGATACAAAAGATGCATTCCAAATCTCTGTCTGATTCTAGATCGTTAACAGGAAGATTGGTAGCATACTCATAAGTGTATTTGTCAAATGATGTATTCATTGTTAGACATACTTCACAATTATTTACATACAATTGCTTCCCTGTACAGACTTAGTATCTGTGACAAGTTAGACAAAATGATTGGGATAATATGTTTTAATAACATATGTCCCATAGAGGACCAGGATCTCCAGCAACAATTTTGTGTCCCACTTGCATTAGAAATGTTAAATTATCATCCCACATATGGTAGTATACAATTAGCAAAATTCAACTTTGAGATTACTTGGAAATGTCTTTGTGAATAAGATCATATATAACTGCTTTATTAATTTATTCTTCATAAAGAGGGATTCTACAGATATTTAACACAACTTTGTGAATAGTGATAGTGAAACCAAAGTAAACTTCGGGTATTTTTAATAGAACATGGCATGGATTCAGAAATTGATCAGCTTGGTGCCACTAGTTTAAAAACTGTATTTTAGTAAGTCATTTTGCTAATGTGTGCAAGCCTGGCAAACATGGATATTAAAGCTGAGCAGTTTGCACAGTGAGGTAGAAAACCAGTGAGCTACTACTCAGTGTGGTTGCAGTTCTGTTCTCTTTAAATTATTATAAAAAAACGTAGAAAATGTAAAAATAAACTATAATTTTCTCTTGTTCATCAAACAATTTTATGTGCTCTTCAAGCACATTTTATAAAGGACACTACTAAGATTATTCATTGATAGGAACAGGTAGGAATGTAGTTCTTATTTCTATACAGGATCAATGGTTACTAAACTATTCATCTTCACATACATGTGCACAAATATTCACTTCACTTGCTCACTACTTTCTTTCTAGAAAAAGAATTAAAAGACATGTAAAAATGAGATGACTCCATTATTTTCCAAATTCTGATATTTCTCTTTCCTTTCTGCCTTCTTCTCCATCTTTCCATCTCTTGAAGAAAGGGAATCATTTACAGTAGAATTACTCTTTTGAGGCAAGAATTTTTTTTTAAATATCTGATTGATTGTCAATTTTTTTGTGATATTCTTCTGGACGAACTTGAATGATAATAGACATTATAATTAGTATTATTTTTATGTGCAAGCTTTTCCAATACCTCTGAAATTGAATTTTGTTCCAACAGTTCTTGTCCCCTTAAAAACTGTACTTAGTTCCTTCCAAGAAGGCAAGATGCTTAACACTAATCCCTTTTCCAGCACTCACTACAAAACTTTTAGTCTAAAAGGATCTATAGCACAGGGACACTACCTGTGGTGGTGGGAGGCCTCCAGCTCCTGGAGGGCATTCTGGCAGCATGGTGAGTTTCTTGTGAGTGCTGCACTTGCAGGAAGGTGAAGGATTCTCCGAGCTCCACTTCTGGCTCAGCAGGAGACTGCTTAGGTTGGGATGAACAGCAGGTATACTCCAGGCAGTTGGCATATTGTTGCAGGGGTAGTTTCTGTGTAGAGGAAGAGTCTTCTAGTTGTGCAGAGATAAATTCTAAGAGCTCAAAATCTACAAAAATCACAATGTTTTCACCAGACACTTTCAGACCATGTTATTGTTCATAAGTCACCAGACATCACTTAAGTACAATATCCCTCCAAACTTCTGCCAAATTTAACGTCTTAAGCATACAGATAGGAAACTGAAGAAACACAGGAAGTAGTAGCTGCACTGCGGAGACACCTTTGTAAGGAGACTATCTTTCTCCTTGCTCCTTACTTGTGCAGCATCTCTTCTCTCTCCTTTTTTTTTTTTTTATTTTTATTTTTTATTTTTTTTTAAGAAAAAGAAAAGTTTCCTCCTGGTTTGTTCTGTACAAAAGGAGGTGAAAATAGCCAGAAAAATCAAACTGCAGGATATCAGGGAAAAAGGCAAGAGAAAACGAATGGCAAAGCAGAGTGTCACAGTGATACTCCAAAGCAGGACTCAAAAGACTTAAATTAATGTTAATAAAGATCTCGACTGATGTAATTCTCAATTCAAACTGAAAATAACTTTGAATCACAAAGACTGCCCTATTGGTACTTCACTGTCCAAGCAACTGCTCAAGCTATTGTTTCCAAACACATCAGTGGGAACAGGAGGATCATGAGGAAGCTCACACCTGGAAAATGCCAGGGAAGCTGTGAAGATTTGGGCTTGATTCCAGACTCACATTTAAAAGTTGCTTAATTGCTAATACAAGATTACATGAGCTTCCAGTTACTAACATCTAGTACTGTGACTGACTCTTAAACCAGAGGAAATATTTTCTTGCTGTTTCTTTTTTTGACCCAATACCAGATGCTTTTGCTAGAACAAATCTGAAGCATTGGGTCAAGCAAAACATCAAGACAACTAACTTTTTTTCCACTACACCAGTACTATTTGTAATATTCTACTGAAGACAATTTCAACACATACTAGCAGGCAACTTACAGAAAAGACTGATTCTTCAAGCAGCGATTTCCAAATCCAGGTTTATTTAAGAAAGCATTAGTGAGGGAGACCATCTGCTCACTGCCAGGACGCTCATTGCTAAGGGAATAAGATGAGGCTTTCTCCATTGAAAAAATTCAAATTGTTGAACTAGAATATACATAAGCAACTGGTGAAAGACAGCAGTATATCAGAACCAACTAGCCAAAGGATGGAGTGTGGGCTGAAACAGTTAAGCAGCAGCATTACAAAACCTAAGACTCTCTGCTTTCATCTTGTTTTCAAAACTGTACTCAAATACGTACTAACTTAAAAAAACAAACAAACAAAAAAAAAACCTATCGCAGGTCATTAGATAGGTTTGAATCTCATTCTCTGTAACATATGATAATGAATAAAGGAGTAGTTCAATAACGTATCAGACCTCTTACTGTACTGGATCTCCTGTTAGGATATCTAACTTTTTAACTGCCTAGGTCATGCACTCAGGTAGGAAAAGGAAAGTAACAAAGACAGTACTATAACAGAGGATTACTTGTTAGATATACTAACAGCTGCATTCCCTACTTGTGCTAATTTTATGCTATTTGAGATCTGCTGATTCCAGCAAAACTTCCTTTCTTATACTACACAGAATGAGGATAGCCTAGTAAGGCAGGTCCTCATGATCCTAAATGTATGTATATGACAGATGTGCACTTATTTATTGATTCTTCTTACCTGAAGAAAGTAAACTGTTGTCCATAGATCCATGGGTCTAAAGTTAAGGCAGGATATTCTCCAAATGGAGGAATAATGACTGTAAGCACTAAAGACAGCAACACAAAACTAGCAGGCAGAACAATCTGCAGGGGACATGAAAACATCACACTCAGACATATGCTGTAGAGTAACACTATATACAACTCATACATAAATTAAAAAAGAACAGCAAGATTTGGTTTAGCTATCATTCACCAACTATTTCATTTCCAATGATTTCAGTTAAGACTCTGGTTGTAAAAAAAACTACTGTGTTTAAAAGAAAATGCTGGGTTGGTAGTGATTAAATCCTGTACTTGGTGAGGACAACAGATTACAAGCAGAAAGAAAGACAGGAAGAAGCAAAACAACTGGAAACCATAAGTTAGAACAGCTAGGAACTATTTGCAGTACCTCTGAGCTGGGAAAGCCTCAACAAGAAAGTTGAGAACACGGTAGGAAAATAGTCAAGGACATCAACAGAAAGACAATACCTGTGTTAGGAAGTCCTTGTGGCTGCGGGAAGCATGTTGGAACCTTTTGATGAACAGTGCTTTGAACTGCTGATGCACAAGTTGAAAACCTTTATACTGCTGGGACCCTTTGCCTTCATTTTGATCCCCTGCTATGCCGACCGGCATTCGAGAAGTGTCATTGGTTTCCACTGGGGTTTGTTCAGCTGTTTTGTTCTCATCAGAAATTTTGCCAGGAGTAGAATCATTTTCTAGAGTGTCTCCTACATAAAGAAATACACTTAATAATAGGAATTATCCAGATGAAAGGTTACCGAGAGGACAACTCCTTCCATATATGCAGACAGCACAGACATTTCACTGAGTTCCAGATTTTAACAAACGTATATATCACATCAACAGATTGCTTTAATTACAGCCATTGCAGTGTGATTGTACCCAGAATCATCATACAGATTAACACGCTTACTTGGCTGGATTTACTAGTTAATCATGTATGTATTTTTTGGACTAATGGTAAAACAAACAAACAAAAAAACCCAACAGCTTATAAAAACAATTGACATCTGGGAGCTGGATGTTACATTTTTATTTGCACAGCTAAGGACCTCATCCAATTCAAATAAAAGTATTTCTTCTAACTTCATCTGGTCTCTCAGATATCATGACAAGCCCTAAAAACAGGTCTTCAGTGACCAAATGTCTTTTGGTGAGAATTTCTTAATATTTGGTATTCAGAATACAGACCAAGCACAAGAAAAAAAATTATTAAATACAGATACATAGATTTATACCTGCTTTTTCCACTTCAGAGTCAGCTTCTGCAGTGACCTTTAGGAAAACCTGCCACAGACAAAGACATCTGGTTAGGAACAGAACATCAACCTGAAACCTCTGAAACACAATATGGAATCACAGAATCACTTAGGTTGGAAAAGACATTAAAGATCAAGTCCTGTCATGACCTAACCACACCACCCTAACTCTAGCAACCCTCTGCTAAATTATGTCCCTGAGCACCACATCCAAATGGTTTTTAAACACATCCAGGGATGGTGACTCGACCACCTCCCTAGGGAGCCTGTTCCAGTGCTTAACAACCATCTTCTAATGTGCCATAAAAAAAAAGTTGGCATATTTTCAGTATTGCTTATTATACAATCAGAGATCTCTCAAAATATTTCAGAAAATAAAGAAATGAACAAAGTTAGATACAGAGAAAGAGATTACAAGCTAATGAGCTATGCTCCACGAGGCTAACCACAGCCAGGCTTTGATCCTTTCCCTATGCCCATTCTAAAGATTTTCTGAGTGAATCACTGCATGTGTGACTGGGTTTTGAAGGATATTTAGGAATTACTAAGGTTACATGTTGAAGAACAGTAACAGTGTCAGAAAATGCTTTCAGGACTTACAATAAAATCAGCACATATTTTAATCTGTTACCTCTTCAAGTGGTGTGTCTGAAACTCCAAAACTGCTAAGTCCCAGGTCATCCAACGTTTCCTCCAGTTCTCTGAAGAGACTTGCATAGGATCGCTGCTTAAAGTCTTTATTGGGCAAAAGGTAAACGAGTTCCTGACCAATATTTTCAATTAATTTTGCTTCTGGAATATGATGATGAATTACTTCTGCTAGTTCACTCAAATCTCCTGTGAAAAGTCAAAGCAGTGTTCCAAGAATGAATATATAATCACGCAAAGCATGACTTCAGAAGCTGTTGCTTGTACTGTACAAAACCAAACTGTTCTGTGATGTAACTTAAAGATATCTCAGTTAACTCAGTACTAGACTGACTGGGCCATATTGCTAATTACAGCTCAAGAATAATGTAGCAGGAAACTACTTCAGGTCTGCAGGACAACACAGGAAAATCTATTTAATTTCTTTGACGTAGAAAGGTAAAAATGACTTTTCCTGAGAAAGACACTTTTTTTTGCTCCAGACGTGCTTAAATCTTCATTATCAAATTATGTATTTTAGTACAGTTGTTCTAAATTCAGTCTGCACTTCCAAAGCACACAAACTTTCAGTTCAACAGCTGTGTTTGAGATCACATATATACGTATATAAGGAACAATGGTACGGAAAAGCATGAAAAAAAATTATCGACTGTTACAATTAAATATAAATGTTAGACAAGTTCTGGAAAAGCAGACCTCAGTAACGATGGTCTGTAGGGTGAGGCTGCAGCACAATGGGAGACACCTCCATGTGTGAGAATGCTAAACTATCCCAACCATCCCACTTCTTACCACCTAGTTCCTGCTCTTGAGTTCCTTCATCGCCATTGTGTGCACAGCTCGAACAGGAGCAGGAGCACTGAGATCCACAGCTACAAAGTGACTAGCACAGACAAGCAACAGAAAGAAAGATCAAAGTGCTTCAGATACATGCAAAGATATAAGGGTTGACCAGTACGAGTAAGTGAAAAGTATATAATATCTGAGGCATCTGAAACATATTGCACTGAAAGTCATTTGTGGACTGGGCTAAGCAATACAGACAACATAAATCCACCTGCACAGATTGTGTCTGTCAGTTCTAAATCACATGCAAATACCTGGGGAAATGCAAAGACCAGTGTCTGTAAGTATACAGATCATGTTGGTACTAAGACTGAAAGTGCTACCAACAACAGAAACAATCCAGACCCATACTTCTCAAGATGTAGAAAGCTGATATAGCTATGAATTAATTTTCTGCTTGTCTGGTATTTGAACTAGTTCCAACAGAACACCATGTTCACAACCACTGTACTGCCGTCAGAAAGACCAGGATGCACACAAAGCAACTTGACAGGTAAATAACTGAAGAAAGTGAACTACAGACCACTGAAGGCTTCACATCCACTTAGCTTGCCTTGCCGAATTTATATTTATTAAATCAGATAATATTATTAGAGATATTCTCATGCAGCCATATAATTTCATGAGGTATTACCAAACTTTCTCACTGCTTTCTTTTTTCTGAAATCAGTTTTAAACAGCCTCAAGCAGCATTGTTTATTTTCTAGCTTGGTGCAGTACATAAACATGAGCTTTTAAGATTACATGTGCAAGGATGGAAGTGTACACTCACTACACTCTTTCCAGTTCTGTTTTTCATCTTGCGAACAAGGGTGAGGTAGAAGCCAGATCCAAAGCAGTTCTTGAGGAATACAGGAGAACCTGAGCAGAAGAGTTTCCCTTGAGATATGATGGCTATTCTGTCTCCAAGGATGTCTGCCTCATCCATGTGATGGGTTGAGAGGATGATGGTTCTGCCTTGAAGGAACAAGGACTCTCTCAGGAACTCAAAATGGTGCATAATCTTTTGCAATTAATGCAGGAATTTTTCTGTACCACAGCCTGTACTCATGATTCACCATACCCATAGTCACGTGTTAAGTAACCCCATTTGTATGTAACTCCTGCACTAACAGTTGTTTAAAAAAGCAGGCACTGGTATCTGTACAGTATGTGTGACAGGTTTTAGAAAAGTCAGTTCACTCCCTCAAACCTGTTACCTGAGCGGTACTTCAGCAGAAGATCCCAGATGGATCGCCTAGAATATGGATCAACTCCAGAAGTAGGCTCATCCAAGACCACCACTTTTGCTTCACCAACAAAAGCAATGGCGACAGACAGCTTCCTTTGCATTCCGCCTACAAGAGGACAGAGACATTCAGGGAGTCTGAGATGATCAATGCAGGAGGTAGGGATGTAACTTTCAGAGCTTTTCAGAGTAGGGACAGACAAATTAGTACAAACAAAATCCATCCTCAAACAGAAATGTTTCCACAAAATTGAATCAATAATCACATTTTTATTGTGAAGTTCAAATCAGCTTTTCTTTTTAATAGAATTTATCACTTGTGTTACATTTTATAGCTCTGACTGAAGCAAAAGGATGAAGATCTGAGATTTTTCATGTTCTCGTGTGAAACTGACCAACTTTTACAATGGCAAGCTGGACAAAGTAGTATTAAGAACTCCTGGCGGTTTATTCAATCCAACATCTGAATCTGTAAGTTAAATGTATTCAGATACACTACATGCACTTTTAATTCTAGAATTAAAGAAGTATTCTGCATTATTTGTATTGATCCAAACAGGGTTCAGGGGACCAACTTCTTGTGTTCAAGAAACATTTAGATCTGACACTAAGGGACAAGGTTTAGTGGGAAAATATCAGTGGCAGGTGGATGGTTGGACTAGATTATCTTGGAAGTCTTTTCCAACCTCGGTGATTCTATAATGGTATAATATTTCATTTGCCTTGTAATAATAGACATTGTATTTTGCTGGCTTCTTTTTTTCTTAGATGGATGGATGTATTTTTTTTATATACTCATTTACATAGAGCAACTTTAAGTATATTTTAATTTGTCACACACTTAGAAGCAGAAACTGTAAGGAAAGGTAGTGTAAGCTTTAAGTTTATGCAGTTTCATTAAGCAATTTCTTTGAGAGTGAAGACCACTCTAGTGCACAGTGATGTGGCAAAATACAGCCTTAAACATGGAATTCAATACTTGAGTTCTTCACTCAAAGACAAGGAAAAGACAGCACATACACACACACACACACAAAAAAAAAAAAAAAAAAACACTTTGAAAAATCTGGTGGGCACCTGACAAATTCTGAGCCTCTTCATTCCTTTTATGGGTGAGGCCCATGTCTTCTAGCATCATGTCCAGTTCTTGCTCAGCTTCATCCCTGGATCGCCCTTTCAGTTGAGAATAAAACAAGATGTGCTCTGCTACAGTAAGGCTGTGAAATCAGACAGAAAGGCATCAAGACAATTTAAACAAAGTCGCAGACTTTTTTCCAAATAACAAAAATCTAGCTATAGCTTTATTGTGCTAAAGGAAGAGAGGTTGCTTTACCCCAGATGTGAATCACAGACACTGTTTGGTATCAACTCACTTCACTTAGATGTCATAGGACCTTTCTCCGCCTTTTCAAAGTAGAAACAGCTGCCAGAGGAACAGACATAGCAGGCTACCCACATACCATAATAAAATGGAAGCTGACATGGGCATTGAGGAAGAAAGGCTGCTGCTGAGATGAGCACAAACTGTTGTCTGCAAGGCTGCAAATCATCAGGTAGTCAATTGTTCAGTGGTAGCGCAAAACAGACATAAAAAACAGTCTGCTGCTGCACTGCTGGTCCAGCTTTTTCTGCTTTAGGAAAAAAAATGTGTCCTAAAATATAGAGGATGAATCTCCAAGCTGAACTACTTATCCACACTACAGCATAAAACAACAATACAAGAACAGTTATTTTCTTCGCACCCTTCTTTGTTCCCAGCTAAATGATGCAATAGAATTCTACTGAGGACAAACCACAGCTATCCTAAAGGTGTGTTAAGTTAGAGAAGTACCTCTGAGATAAATCTACTACCATCACAGCAAAAGAAACCACACAGGTTCTGGTGATAAGCCACTCATACACCTGAAAGCTAGAATGGAATGATACATACTGATTAAACAAGATGTTGTACTGAGGGCACATGCCTAGTCTTTGTCGAATGGAGTCCATGTGAGTTTGAATATCCAGGCCACCAATCAGCACAGTTCCAGAGGTGGGGGGGAAGAGACCTGTCAGTATCGACCTGGGGGAAAAAATAAGGAAACTCCCACTCGTCCTTCTGTTTCAGATTAGAAAGATGCCTTCTAATTCCACTAGAGGGAGCATGATGACTGCTTATGGGCTTTGAAGAAACCACTCTAACGAAACATTATACAGATATATATATACTCTCACTGAACTAGAATGAGAATCTCAAGCATCTGCTAATGTGTTAAACTTCTTACAAACCTACCTGGTTCTGATTCAGAGTAATTTGCTAAGCACGTTACACCACTCCTGTGTACAAACAGGTCTAAAATGAAGCTCAGTAGGAGCAGTAATGTTTTAAGGTCTCTAGCCATGCTGACTGGCACATGCCTACACCCTTATTTTCTGTGAAAAGGGGCAGATAATTAGGTTACAAATGGATGCATAATGGATTTTTCAGTTCTGAAAATTTCAAAGCAAAAGACATTTTTGTTTTTATCAAGAGAATAAAAAATATTTATAAAACACTCCTATAAAACAGAATACTTTTATTTTGGGTCTAACATTTTTCATGGGAAAAATGTAAAATTTTGAAGGCAATTTACAGTGCATTTGAAATAAAAGCCTTTCTAAATTAAAAAAAAAAAAAAAAAGGAGGAAACCTCATACTGAAGCACTTCAACTTTTTCAACATTTGGTGAACTCATCACAGACTGATTAAATGCTTTGTCTACCAATTAATCTAATTTTGCCAAATATAGTCCTGAAGTCTGGCTTCCTGGGACTCCAGGGTTCTAGAACTAAAGGAATATTTTAATCTCGGTGTAATCTTGCATGTATAGAACCATTTTGAATAAAGAGGGTCTGAATTTATAAACTTTTGCATGCAGGCAAAAAAAACATGACTGACAAAGTCTGACAAAAAAAACAAACAAAAAACAAAAAAACAGAAACATGCAGTCTGCAGCAGCTTTAAATCCTCAGCTTTTTCAGTTAGAAGATCTTTTTCCCTTTTCACCTACTGGGAGTTTGGATATGCAAAATGAACACTGGGGGAACTAATTGCTTCTTACTTTCTGTACTTTCACTAGTTTTCATCACTCACCTCACTGCCTTCCACTCAGTGCCCTGGTTATACCAGGATACCTTCTCTTTCTCTAGGGGCAGCATTTCCCTGTCTGGGACAAACTTGATGATCTGCGTCAATCTAGCTTCAGGGGTGGTGAGACAAGGGAAGAGTGAAAAGGGAAGGCTGCTCCTCAGGACTCAAAGCACCGCGACAGATTTGCTGCTCTAAAATACAGACTTACATGGTGGTTGTCTTTCCTGCTCCATTGTGACCAAGGAAGGCTGTGATCTGGCCTTCATAAAAAGTAATATTCATCCTATCTACTGCTGGCTTAGGCCTGTTTGCAAAAATCTTCACCAGGTTCTGAATGCATACTCCTGGAATCAATCCTGTTGGCTCAGGTTCACAGAAGGTATTTACTTGAAAAGCAAAAATGAGAAAAGAATTTAAAGATGTGCTGATCCTAACTTTGATGATGACACATCAGTAAGTGCAGAGGCAACAGTACATACACAGTAAAATACCAAATCATGTGCCAGGGCCAGATTCTCCTGACATGCCTGTATCTAATTGAAGAAAGATTCTCAACTGCAGTTCAATTTACTTGGATTCACTCAAGTATGAGTGGCAGAAGGAGCCCAGAACTGTAATGGTTTGTGGAGAGGTAACTCACTGATCAGGTGGAGCTGAACAAGCTTTCTGTTTATATTGTGTAGCAGATTATTTAAAACAATCATCTGCAGATACTTAGATAGGCTGAGAGATTACATTAAACAAGCAGCATGCTGCCTCTCCAGTCAGGCTGTAATCTGCCATTCAAATCATCTGCCCAGCTGTGCATTCTTTTATAATGACGCTTCTAAAAAAAACAACAATTGCCTTTAATCCTGGTAGGTGAACCTACCCCCTTGCTGAGGCCAGCTTAAAACTTAGCCAGTACCTAACATGAACTGGAACATGGTATGATTATCTCTCAGGATTAAAAATGCATTATTGTAAATAGCACCATCAGATTTTTTATTGCATTGACTTCTAGACAAAACAAACTTACTTTGAAGTAAATTAAGCCCCTGGGCAATATGAATTATGTGAGTTGAGAAATTTAAATAAAGACACCCCTCCCCCTTACTCTCCTGTCCACTTCTGTTTACACAGAATACTTAAGGCTTTGTAGGAAGATTTGTTTTGCAATTGCAGTTAACTGAAATCATTCAGTACCCAGCAGGCCTGTGTGGAGAGCAGCCAATACCATCTGGGTGAAACCAGCCCCACCTCCATTAGTGGCTTTTAAGACTGTGTTATTATACACAACACTTGGGAACAAGTCCCAGATATACTGTACATTAGAGAGCTGTGTACACTAAGGACCAGATGAAATAACTCATCTAGATGAGTTCATTTGAAATAAAATGATGTTCTGCTTTTTGAAGGAACCTAGACTTTTAACTCAGTGAGCCTGAAAAACTACCTGACAGGTTCTGAGGCAAACACTGATTATCTCCCCCAGTATCTGTTTTGCATTGCTCAGAAGGTAGTGAGCAGAACAAAACATCTGTATGTTCTGATTCTGTGTCCTCAGAAATTTTTGGACAATCCAGGTCTGCTACTAGGCAGCAATATTTGTAGGGGATTCACATGGGGGCTCTGCAATATTCTCAAAGTACATCAAGCAGTTAGAACACATTTATACTGTCTGTTGTGCTCTATTAACTTCTGCTAGTATTGGATGACACCAGAGTCAGCCCATTATATTTTCCACTCCATTACTATTACATAAAGCACCAGTGCTACCTTGAAGCCATTTTGGAAAGTATACTAGGACTATACCAGGTCTACTCTTGGCATCTCCATCCATCTCTCAGTTCCTGTTGAAAGGGAAGGAAAACTCTGTGCCTTCAGTGACAGGCAAAGCCTTTCCTTTGTGGCCATGTAGCAGCTGGAACCAGGGAGCTGATGAATACTGCACCACAAAGATAAGGCAGTCCTTAGAGAAGACTGACTGAGGTAACCTTTGCCCTCTGCCTGTCTTTTTCCTTTGAAGTCCTGTCCTGTTTCTATTCACCCTGAATGCATGTTTTCAGTGCCTACGTGAGGAGCTCTGATGACCCTACTATTATCTCTGGCTTCTCAAGGGAGAGCTGTCTGTAGTGGTTACTTTTGCTACAGAAAACATATGCATTCCTCTGAGCATTGCATGCAGAAAACTCTGTCTCTCCATAAAAGAAGACACTAGCACTCAAAAACAAGACAGGTCATTCAGTGTTCTTAGGTGGTGGCTAATATATCAGCATCAGAAAAGGCTACAGACAGATACACAGCTTTTCAGATAAATTCCTTTGAAAACAGCCTTTACCCTCAGATGCAAGACACACTGAAGATAGGCAAAAAAAAAAAAAAAAAAAGGGGGGTGGGGGAAAGGAGGCAGGAGGGAACCATATTCCCCTCAGCACAAGTATTTATATATTGAATTTATGGTTCTGTTTAATCCTAGAAGGTAAGTGCATGCCTCTTGGAGATTTCCCTTACCAAAAACACTAACTTGTTATAGAGGTAGCCTGTATTTCCACTCTAAAAAAACAAATTACAGAGCTTTCCTGTAAGGAAACTCTCCTGCGGGTGGCAGCTAGAGTATTTTGAGGGACCTCAAATGTAGGGAAGTCAGTGAGAGAGTAGCTGGGAGAGTTAGTGCTGCTCTCAAGCTTAGCTCTGGTAGTTGCATACTATTCTCTGCAATGACTCCAATCATTCCCATGTCTACTTTGTTATTAAATACAATGAGTACAGTGACTGAGAAGTACTCAGATTACTCTCTCTCCTTACTATTCATTTCATCTTTGTCCTGGACATCTGTCTTAGGCTTCCCCTGCTCGACGAGTTCTTTTTCTCGTTTGTGTTTACATTGTTTGTTTTTACCATCCTTCTTCCCCTGGTTGTCATTCTTTTCTTCTGGCTTTTCAGGTTCTTCAGATTCCTTTGTTCTGCTTTCATTTCTTTCCCCATCCATGGCCTTCTGATCCACACAACCTTCTGACTCTGAACCTTTTTCTATATAAACCAAAAATAACCAACATTTAGTCAACTTAAACTTATTTTTCTCTTTAGAGGTACTTTGAGGAAAAGGAGGTAGTCCTAAACTTGACCTCTGCAAGAACATAAATCATCACAATGTGCTACTGAAACAAGCAACACAGTACTTGAGGCCATCTAGCTTAAAGTCTGCTTCGGTGTCAGGAAAAGACATTTAAGGAAGAAAACTGACAATTCTGCAATTATAGATTCAAGAGTAGAATGTTTTATATATATATATATTTTGTCCATGCAGCTCTAAACTAAATTATTCACCAGACTAAGAGAAAAAACACACAAATATTTTGGGCTGAGACTCAGAGGAAAAACAAACAAACAAGCAAAAAGGCTAAATGAAAAACAACCTGCTACTTAGATTAAGAGACTAGCTGCAGGCCAGAGTGAACGAGTTGGTGTTATTTTTTGTACAAGAAATTCTGGCTTTCCAACTTGGTCTGAGATCTTGCTTCCACAAAGTAAACAGTCGCACAAAATCACTAATGGGGACAGGCTTGAAGCACAAAGAAATGTGACGTCAGAAGGACTTCCTGAAGCTGCTGTTTACAAAACAGACTCAAGCTGGCAGCCTGGAATGCAACTAGCATTATCATCAGATGGTCTGGGACTAAATTTCATTATGGAACTTCATCATAACTTTCTGCTTTAAGGAATTATAGCACACAAAGCCATATAAAATCATTAAATGAATACACAGCATCATGAACAAATCTACTTAGTCACCAAAAATTGGAAAATCAGTCAAACAAAACTGCTCTAGAAGCAGACTTTAAAATTATCCAGATGATTTACCAGCTTAGTTTTATATTTAACCTAGCATTTCATTATCTGACATTTTCTTACCCTATTTTCTTTCCAACATATTAACCAGCTATAACAAATAAACAAAATACCTAGTGACAGAAAATATGTGTTGAGAGAATTTTCACTTTTGTTCATGTAAGCTGTGGAACCAAAGAATCTTAATTCTTCAGAGAAATAGGGGAGAATTTCATACTTACTACAGAAGAATTTATCAGATAAAGTTATCTTTCCAGTGGTCCATGCTTGAGAAAACTCAAGGCAATGTCATTTGCTGGAGAGAACAACTTCTAGTTATAAGTATCCACATGCCCTAACACTAGCTGAGATAGTCGTGGAATAATTTATATCAGAAAGGGCTTCCGAAGGCATAAAAAATAGTGCCAACTTAGTGCAGGCTAGCTTTCCTGAAGAATGGAGATTTCACAGCCTCTTTGGGAAATCTGTTCCAGTATTTGACGGTATTTTGACAGTAAAGATTTTTTTTCTATTATTATATTGAATCAAAATTCCTATTTTCCAGCTTGCACCCAGTGCCTTTCATTTTTCTGTTGGGCGCTTCTGAGAAGTCTTGCTCTCTCTTAGCCTTTTTTCTTGAGGTTGGGTGTATTCAGATCTCTCAGCACCTCTTCATTTGTCATATGCTCCAGGTTCTAAATAACTTGGTGGCTCTCTGCTGATATCTCTCCATTAAATATCCCTTTCACTGGGGATACCCAAATGGATAACTCAGTATTGAAAGTACAGTCTCACAAACCGACTAGAATGCAATGATCATTTCCATTGAACTACTAACTACACTACTGTTAATGAAGTTCAGGATGCAGTTGGTCTTCCTGGCTACAGGGGCACACTTGACTGCTCGTGTTCAACACACTGTCCACGAGACCTTGCCTACAAAGCTGCCTGCCAGCCAGGTCAACGACAATCTGTACTGTCCTATGGGGTTACTCTATCCCAGATATTATGCATTTACTTTGTTGAACTCTGTAAGGTTTCTGTGAAGACATTTCTACAGCCTGTTTTGGTCCCTCTGAAATAGCTGCCCTGTTCTCCTCTGTTTCCTCCAACTTGGTATCTTCCACAGGCTTTCTCAGGGAGCACTCTATCCCATCACTCAAATTTAAAGACGTTGAGCAGTACTGACCTCAGTGTCAGTCCCTGAGGATGCCACTAACTGGCTCCCAGCTAGGCTTTCTACTGCTGTTCACACTCCTTTGGGCCCAACAGTCCAGTCAATTTTCTATTCACTTCACTGTTCACTCAAGCAGCCTAATCTGACTAATCTGACTATCAGAATACTACAGGAATTCACGCTAAAGGCATCTGATGCTTTTGTTTTCTTCAGTAATCCAGTGCTTCCATCACAGAAGAAAAACAAACTGGATAGGCACTATTTGCTCTTGGTTAATCCATGTTTTTAATTTACTATCACTTTATCCTTAGTGTATTTGCCTTCCAAGAAGGATCTACCTTATAACCTTACTAGATACTGAGGACATCATCAACAGAGTGAGGATGAGAACTACAGAGACTGCAAGATTGTACCATTTTTTTCAGCAGTGAACTGTCAGGTCAGCTATCTGTTATAACTCCATCCACAAAATAAACTCTAGGCTTTACTTAGGCAAAAAGTTTTTTTTTTTTTTTTAAGCAATAAGAAAAATAATATTAAAAACTGGCAATAAAGTAGAAGCCACTAGCTGTTCTGTTGAAGACTCAACTGAATCTTTTGGTATTTTCAAGCCTTGTATTGGAAATACATTAACAGCACACAGAACCTATGAGTTATTGAATCATGCAGAAAATTGTTTTTGTTTGTTTGTTTTTTGTTTGTTTGCTTGTTTTACTAAATTTAGGTTAAGCTAAGTAACTAAAATATGGTAAAACCCTGTAAGCAACTATGCTCCGATTTTTAGATACTTGAAGGATCTCTGGCACAGGAGAAGCCCAAATTCCACAATGAAGAATGACAATGAGCTGACATCTGTCCCTTCAAAAGTTTGTCATTCATCCATAAACATGACATGTTTCAAGTCTTCCTTCAGCTCTTTCCTTCTCCTTCCTACGTGTGTGCTAAACCAGAGGGCAGCAGTTGCCAAGCACAATGAACACACTCTACAATATCTAGATGAGCCTATACCATTCTGAATAGCCTCACAGCAAGTATAAAGGAAAACTTGTTCATTGTCTCAAAACATACAGCAAGGCAAAGGTTCTTCAAAGAAAATAATGTTATAGCTTCCCCTTTCCTGACAGAACATGTGAGCTGTGGATGTATTATCAGCATATTTAAAGACAGGATTAACTCCCTTCTTGTCTAAAGGTGTTCTATTGAAATGAGACTCTCAGTAGTTTGAATTGATGAAGGGTAAACACAGTAATGAAAAGACCAAAGAAATTATTTCTTCATCTGTCATTTTGATTAATTTCACTGTTACTTGTCAAATTAAGATAGGTTTCAAAATATCACATTCAGCAAGCCTCTTCTCCAGACACTAATCATTGTACTATCACCCACACAACATTACGTATTTACTGTGCCAGTACCAATGCACAGGAAAAAAGTGCAAAAGCAGGACTTCAGGATTCACTCAAGTTGGTCCAAGGGTAACATTAATTTTGATCTTGCTTGCAAATCAAAAAGGAAACAATTAAATTAGTTTAAATTAGGAAAGAATCAGGTTTAGATAGATGTGGAAGACTCAGTGTAAATAAGATCAACACTTCCATTCTAATTTAACAAATGCTGTATTGAGCAATAAGAACTTCTTCAACGTCTCAAAAAGTTTAAGAGGGTGGGAGGCTGATGATGCTTGCAAACCCATGCTTTAAAGGCTCTCACATTGAACACTGACTCACCTCTAGTAGCTCTAATAAGAGCAGGCCACTACAAGTTTAAAGGCACCTGCTGAGAATCCCATTTAATGTCCATCTCTAATCTTTGCAGCAATTTGTGTATTGGAAATGTTGTACAGCCACATCTAAGCAGATTAGTGGCTTTCAAGTTATTTCTAAATACCAAAGTTCTAAAAGAACTCACCATCAGCAGTTGCTGTTTTTTCAGCTTTTGGGTTTCTAGAACCAAACCAGTAAGATTCCTGCAAAGGGAAATACCAAGGCTGTGGTAGACCATAGTCCCCTACAAGAAAAATAAGCAGGTGATGTGTACTTTGTAAGCACATTCTTCAGTGAGCACAAATTAATCTAGACAAAATCTGAATTATAACTATAAACACTTGCAGTTGCATTAGTAGTCATAGTGTTAGATATCAGAAGGACAAACTGCCCACTAACTACCTGGCAGTACAGATTTTATTTGCCTTTTTTTTGTTTGTTTTGTTTTTGTTTTTTGACAGGAGTAAAAAATTCAGAAAATATGTGATCTGATTAGCCCTATTTTATTTATTAAATAAAATGTGGTTTAGTTACAGAATGAAACTATTCTCTACCTGGGGATAATGTGAAACTTTGCCAACATGGCAGCATGTCCGAGGCACATCCTGATTGCTTAAGATGGGATCCCATCCTCACTCACTCATTTTCTTTTAATGCCCCCTCAACTCTCTAGAGTTGAGAAGAGCAAAAATCTCACTATACTTACATTTATTACATTGGGCCTGAATTCACAACTAGCAGTGAGGAAAGAGACACTAGTTGCTCTTATAGCACACAGTCTTCTGGGAAAAAATGACAACAAAGTAATCCTTTTCTTAATCAGACATGGACATTCCCAGTCAAAAGTTTGAAAAAAGGAAGTACAATAACATTATCAGTACTTGCTGGACCAGACTTGAGTTTGTGCCAGTCAACACCATGTTCTTGGATCTTACTGATTCACAGAATATAGGGATCTGAGCTGCTGTGTTTAAAACAGGCATCCTTGTGAACGTTGTGAACACAGAATTTGTGATGTCCATTGAGAGGCGGTCAGTTTTTCTGTATTGAAAAACTGTTAATGAAACAGTCTGTACTTTTTTTCCTGACATAAAAAGTAGCATTTATGTCAGACGACGAATTGTACTCCTATTTTTCTACACACAAAAATCCCACCTGCATTCATAAATAGTTTGCCTTGCACTTAATACAGACTGTATTATATCCTTTTGAAAATGGTGTCAAAAACAACTGCTCCTTGTTCAGTATGAATGCAAAAAGCCAAGTGAACTCCATTAAGGAGCTGAACGCTTAAATAGCCAAAGGACTAGAGTGTCAACAGGTGGTCATCTGCAGAAAAAAACTTGAGCAGAAGCTGATCCATATGATTCAAAGGACTATCCAGGGAACTCATACAGTAAACTAAAGCATGGATTTGGAATGGCTACACACATATAAGAGATAAAGGCTAACCAAAACACCAAAGAAACATAGGAAAAGAAAGACAAGAACAAATACTGGGAGGAACTGAAGCTACTGGATAGAAAAACAGAGAAATACTGCTTTTGTGTAAAGTGTTAGTACATTATGCACACTTGAAAAAAAAAAACAGATTTTCAACACAGGCTTTTCCCAAAAAGGACTTTCATGAAAATTACTCCAAATCAGCTTTGAAAAGAAAAAGATAAACAATAAATTGCATTAAATTCCTTTGGAAGAACATGTTTGTTAAAATTCAAAAAAAGGTATTAATTTGGTATAGCACAGCTCATTTATGAAGGGACACAAAAATAGCAAAATTAAAATTTAATCTGAAGCAAAATATTCTCAGACACAGCCATTTAAAACATCCATGTTTCTTGATTTGGATTAACTGTTCTAAGTGATGTGCTCAGACAAGCACTGTCTTACTGTAGCCATCAATTATTTTTCCTCATAGGTAGAAAATCTGGTAGATCTCAAAGTCTGAGTAATCACAGAACCAAAGAAAATAGTGTCTTGCAGATAGTCATCTGCCAAGAAACACATTCTGGAAATGCAGTTCACATGCAGAGCAGAAAATTAATGAAAACAAGGCTTGCTCACTTGCATAACATAACTGACTGCATTTATTGAGGAATAATACTCAATAAGAAGGAAGATAACCACTTAATCTGCAAGGATAAACTATTTTCTCATAAAGAATTTACCTAACCTTTGTAGTTGATTACCAAGAAAGTCCTTTTGTGAACATACAACTAGAACCAGGATGCCCATTCAGAAATAAATCCATAAAGAATCTTTCACAGCTGTCAAGGAAACAGTACATCTCAGGAAATAATTTCAACCTTTAAGAAAGGTTTGGCATAATGTGGCCGTAGCACATTTATGAAGTAGTCATTATTTTGTCATTTCTAAAATGTTTGGGTGAGAATCATAAATTCTCATTGGAAATGTTTAAAACTTCTCAAGAGGAAAATATGCAAATAAATTGACTTTGAAGATATTGTTAATTTAATTTCTATTTAAATTTTAACACAGAGCCAGAACTTGCATCATCTTTCTTCTTTCCTCCATTTCTCTTCATTTAGGGAGTAAAACGGGAAAAAGAAGAAAGAGAAAAAAGGAGAAGCTCTTAATAAACCAGTGGGGCCATAATGGGTAAGACTTGCAGGCTAGAGTGACAAGTACCATGTTTCTGAAAGATAAATACCCAGAAACTGATTAGATTGATATAGCTTACAACAGCTATCGCTGCCTTATATGACTAAGAAACTGGTGTACCTGGAAAAACATGATCAAGGTACCAAGAAACTATTCCATACAGAAAAGCATCAAAAAGCATCATCTTAATGGAAAACAGAAAACTATATTCATCTCCTTCCAAGGGACTGGTTCTGATGTTACCCCACTGCAGGCCAAGACCTTGCTCTTCATAGCGTGACAAGTATTCTGTACCAAAACCAAAAGCTACTTGAGAAAGCAAACTCTGGAATAAAGAAAAAAATGACATTAACTCAGACAGAGGGACATCTTTTAACACAAGCATAAAAAAATAGAAAACCTTTAGGGACTGAACTTCAAAACTTAATACTGCATAAAAATAGTAGGGAAAAAAATGCTTTAACTTTATTATCAGACTGGAATGTCTTATTATGATGATCCACATGAATGGTGGCAATTCCAAGCAGTAATGAGCACTAATAGACCGAATTCAACCTTTCTTTAGTAACGTGGGAACGTACAAAGATTTTTTTTTTTTTTTTTAACATGAACGTCTCCACTCAGAAAATACTGTGGATTCATCTAGAAACCTGGCATGTACACTTTATCCATACTGAAGAAGTCAACTGACTGGGTGTATGAGACAGGTCCAGTGTCAGGAACAAGATAAAGCACACCAGATGCTCAGAATGATGTTTGGTTTACAGCTATCACTCACTGTTAAATTATTTTACTTGCCCTAAAAAAATATTTTTCAGACACTCATCCACATGCACATCCCTGCAGTACTTTTTGTAATTAGCTGTTCTTCAGAGGCCAATGTTTGCAGAACAAATATAAGACGACCAAACATACCAGGAAAAGAAAAAAGCATTCACTGCTTACAGCTAACTAATATCCTTTCTTGGTTCCCATGTCTTTCCCTTTACAGTGAGAATTGTCTTTATGCACAGATTGGGTGTAAATATCAAAATTTCTTCTCAAATCAGAACTTGTCATGGGCCAATCTAATTCACTTCCTGACTCAGTGACACGATTATTTTGCACTGTATTGCTTTTATCTGTAGAACTTAAAATGGTATACACTCCATCTATATAGATTTTCTAATGTAAGAGTAAAAGACGACACATACGTCACCTAAGCTGTTGAAATGCTCAGCAGGGATGGGGAGACTGCATTTAGTTCCCTTTCCCCCCTTTCTGATTCATCACAGCATAAAAAAATCAATCTGAATAATTCTGCATGCTCATAGTTCCGTTTCACAGAAAAGTAAGAAGTTTCCAGCTTCACTGTAAGACATTTGCCAGAGCTTTGGTGCCTGTTTTCAAATCCTTTCTCTAAGTTCACATACAGAAGGAATGCGAACGCAAGCTTTTCTCAACCTCATATTACCATGCAACTAGGTTACAGCATATGAAAATACAACCCCTTCTGTTAATTGCCTTTTTATTTATTAAACATACCAGAAGTGAAAATTGCTTTGAATTATAGGAACTATTCAAAACTTTCTGAACTGAGCTCATTTCCTAACATTCAGAAAATTTTAATTGAATTTTCTAAAAGCCATTAAATAACGTCTTGGTCACAAGAAAGGCTTACCGCCAGAATCTTCAGATTAACGGTCATGCGATCTTGCCAGACAAAGCAGACAATGTGAGGCAGGTACAAGGTGAAGTACAGGACACCACTGCAGGCAGCTGCCAGATTTGCTTTGGAGAAAAATGTGCTGAACAAGAAGCATTGCATTATGGTGGCTGTAGTGAATGTCAATAGGAATAGGAAGAAGAGAAGTGGATTGCTATAATGCAGGACTTGGCCATGCTGTAAGCAAAAGGAAAACATTAATTAAAGAGTGATACTACCTTCTGGACTACTAGAAAATGTCAGAATTGCCAATGAGACATAACACGTAATGAGCAATAACCCAGTTTTCCATATCTAATATGCTTTTTTTTCTTTTCAAATCTTCTAGCCAGTAATGTTTCAACACTTGAGGTTATTAAAACAACAAAAATCCCTCATCTAAATTTATCCTTGCTTTTGGATCGTGACTTCAGGTCAGTACCAGAAGCTGCAGAGTTCATATTTGTATTCGATGACTGAATTAAGACTGAAAACATATTCTGTCCTCATCTTAATATGTAAATGATTCCAAGCAAGATGTACCTATGTAGAAACTCATATTTTAAATGAAACCATCTGAACTGTCATGGTAATTTTTTCATCGATCTCTTCTTCTCAGTTTATTTGTTCAATATGCAGGAAAAAACATCTAAGAAAGCCTGAAAAAAATGCAGCTTTAAAAAATGTAAAAGGAAAATTGTAAAGCACTACTTTCTGAACATAAATTATATTCTAATTCCAGGAGACTATCACTGCTGAGGAAACCAACTGCAGTTTCTCAGAGCTTCTTGTGTATTAAGTAATTCATAGGATATCTTTTGACTTTTCTTCCTCAGAACTTTTGTAGATTAAACATGGTCTCTCAAGAAGAGCAAGGACTGCTGCTGAATATCTATTTACTTATAAAACAATGCTGAGATAATGCTTAGCATTATCCTAAGCTCTATGAAAGGCTCAGTATAACTTCATAAGGCTATAAATTAGTCACAGCACTGTTGTACAATTCTACTGGGCCTGTGAGACTGATTTCTTTATCAACAAAGATGCAATGATGCAATCTCCCCTAAGAATGTATTTACAAATCCATCTCATGCTGGTATAGTGAAATTCAGGAAGTGAATTGTAATTATAAACACATTCTTCTCTGGTATTAACTACATCGTCATTTTTAATTAAACCACAATAGCAAATGAAAGGTTTCTCTATCTAGCCAAGCTCTAATGGAACTGCAAAGTACTATAAAACTTCTTCAGAGCAGATTGATTAAGACACAACAGATTGAATTCCTACTACAAATTTGTACCAATATCAGTTCTCCATATCATAAGAGACACAAAGGCATTCCAGCCAATCAAAACATTACTAAATAATTTAACAAAATACAGCAGCCAGGAGGTGCTCATTTCTCAGGTAAAAGAAGTAAGAGATGGGCCTCAAAGACAAGACCCCAAATGCTCTGAAATGTTACAAAAGTAGAAGCAATTCAGCCAGAGAGAGAAAAGATGGAGCTGTTTCTTCTTTTTCCATCACAAAGGTGCCATAGTTTCTAAGCAGACAAGCAGTGAATATTATAAATGAATCACAAACAAGAAATTTTAAGATAAAGATTCTTCATGTTATGATTCCTTCTATATAAAGCTACAATTATTATTTATTTGGAACTCTGTCTATAGGAAAACAATACAGAGTAATTAATTAGATGCACTGTTTTCTGAGGGCTCTCACAATAAATCTTTCCAGTGAATTTAACTTTAAATTTCTGCTAAGTGCTCATTCTGTATTTAGGACTACTTACAAAAACGTGCTTGTTGCATGCTGTGATCAGAACGGGTCACCAGCTGCTCCTATGAATGGCTACTCTACCTTCCCAACAGTGAACTGGTACCAACAGTGCAAACACAACTGGGAGAGTTTTTACAGTCATTTATGTGATAATTCTTACCATAATCAGTGCTGTGAGGAGGAATGTGCTCACAGCCATCATAAGGAAGCTGTCTAGGAACCAAGTGCACCAAATCACCCCATTAGTAATGCCTCTGTTCTTCATAGCCTCCTTTAGACGCATTTCCTTCTCCAGCACTATACTCTTCACAGTCATAGAAACAGAATATATCCAAGCCAGCACCATGAAGATGGGAAAGGAGCGGTTTAAGGTTATCATAAAGCTACAAAAGCAAGAAAAGAGAGATGAGTAAAATAGATAAATATTAAGATGAAAAGCAAGAGCAGAAAGGGAAAGAGTGGGAAAGAATGCATTTATTAAACAAGGGACTGGAAATTCTCAGTCAAAAACTAGGCTGTGGATAGTGCAAAACACATTTTCACCACAGGCATACATTTGCTTCACTTAAGCAAGCTCTCTACAGAGAGCATCACAGGGTTTGCATATCAGCTCTGAACTGCCTGTGGCTGCTGTAGGCTTCAGAGAGCTTTTGCACAGATGAAGATTCTGTATTGCAGCATTCTCAGAGGGGAGGAAGTAAACAGCAGGCTTGCCAGGGCAACTGTCAGGCTAGCAGGTAGTGGCAGGACACATAACCTGTCTGCAACATGCAGTTATCTGAACTTCGAGCATTGTCTGCAAAGAAGCACACTGAATGAATCCTAAATTGATTTCTGTAACAAATTTTTTTTTTTTTTTTTTGAGTGAGTGAGATTTATAATAAAACTGCAGTAGCACAGAGCACAGCACTGGAACAGGCACACTTTAATCAGAAAAACTGCACCACTTCAAAAATCTACAGCACATGTTCAGGCAGTGCTAAGGAGGGCCATATCAACCACAGACCCTCTGAGGACCCTCTGCACCCAAGAGATTTGCTTTCTCACTCTCTGAGCAAAAAACACTTTTCTTCTTCAGGGAAAGAAATTCCTGGAATCTGTTGCTAGATTTAGGTGATATTTAAGACAAAAGCAGTCATTCTATACAAAAATCAATGGACTGGAATTAAGGAAAAGAAGGCTAGTTAAGATCAGGTAATTGCTGAAAACTGTATCTTATACAAAGGAAGGAAAATGGCCAACGTTAGCAGAAACTGCCAGTGCAACTTCATTGCAAATATTCTTTCTATAGTTATAAACAGAAAAACCTTTAGGGATTAGGATTCTGTGAAGAAAAGGTTTCTAGATCCTAAATCGTCCTGAAATTCTGCAAGGTCTGTAAAGAGCTGGATGTCTTCAAGCACCAAAAAACTGCAGCTGTGGGAACTGTTATATCTAAATACAAGTCTGGGCTAGGGTTTGATAATACACTTGATGAGACCGGGTTGTTGTATTCTTCAGAACTTACAGAGATAGAAAAATAAGTACAAGTTCTACTAAAATCTGTACTGTTTGTTCATTTTTTTCTATAGAAAATGTTACTTTTGATATGAAAGCAGATTTTAGAGATATAATTAGGGAAATAAGCGTGCTACACTTCAGGGAATTCTACAAGAGTAACTGAAGGAGGCAGAGTTGGTTCTAACACAGGTCAGTGCTTTGCATTTGGTTTTGCTGCAGGTGCTGTTCAGTTTTGGAGTTAGTTAAAAACTTTCATAAAGATAATGTTTTTTTTGGATCCTGTTTAACACACAGGGACAGACCTTTTATAGGTACCAAAGCATTTTATTTGGGTATCATGCAGACAATGAGTTCTCAGCTGTAATCAATGTAAAAGCTTACATTAGGTTATTACTGTTGCCTGGAATCATAAGCCCTTAAACAAAACAAACAAACAAACCCCAACATTGATTCGTTATTTATTCTTGCTGTTAAGGGGGCAGTGTTCTGTGTTCATTTTTGGTCTGGACACTGGTTGCTTGGGTGCAAAGATCAGGACTGGGTTTAGGGTTAGAAACTTGGCAAAAGTGCCTTTTGGAATCTGGGTTATGGAAGGAGATGGAAAAGAACAAATACATTCAAGTTATGTCTCAGTTCTTGCTCTTGCATATATTCCTTAGGACTAGAGCTAGAACTGGCGCTTGAGAGTGTTATAGTGTTCATCACTCCAATTATTCATCAGAATTGGAACAATAAAATGCTCTTACTCACACATCATCCACAAAACATGGATATGGCATTTGCTGAAGATAAATTCCTGGTGGCACATCAGTGTTGGTCTGAGTCTTTATAATCCCATGCTCAATCATATCTTGGAGATATGCAAAGCCTCCCCAGATATAACGTAAATCATCCACAGGATCAGCTCTTGGACCAGGATCCCAATACCTTAAAAAAAAATTTCACATGGAAATAATTTGGGCAAACAGTAGATTTAAGGAGGAAGGAAAAAAGAAAAAAGAAAAAAAGGAAAAATTAGCTACTGAAGTTGTATGGGCGCTGCTTGTAGTTGCCTTTTCCAAACCTCATTGCTTGGCAAAGGTTATAACCTAGAAGATTCTTGTTTCCTTTAATTCTTTCTATACTTACAAAGAATAGTAATTTTTAACAAAAATGCGCACAAATTAATCACGTTGCAGAGTAATTATTTTAGAATAGAAATAACTATTTGTAACACAGTATCCTTAGACATAAAGCTGAAACAGTAAGATTTTAGTCATCAAACACTATTAGATTCCTCTCTGTAAAGCATTCTGAGAAGTCACTTCTGGTAACCCTCTAACAAGTGAGTCTGTTTGTGGGGGCATTTGAGGAGACAGAGAAGAGAAGTTCAGCTGTCCAGGTGGAAGAGAGATGAATCACAATCCATGTGGGTTTTCTTTGTTCACTATTCTCTGCAACAGAGCCAGTTACCATCTTGCAGCAGATTACTGAACAGATTCTGAACACAGTCATTCCCTTTGCCATGTGTCCATGCACCTAACCACTACCTGGTCTGACTGTCACACAAGTGATACCACTTGTGCTAGAACCTGCTAAGTGGAGATGGATTCTGCTCTGCATTACATACTAAATATTGGTGAATACAATTGAATTTCATGCATGCATCCAAGGCAGGTTCTAATGTCCTTGTGCTGTTTATACTCATGTGATAGCCAGAAAGAACCAAGAAGGAATCATCACCTACCTATCTTTGATTTTATTTGTTTTCTCCACTGCATCAATGTCCATCCGAATCTTGTATTTCACATGTGGTGGAAGACTTTTTGCTTCAGGGTCTATATCTGGAAAAACCACACCAGCCCAGAATTTGTTTTCCTCTAGTAAATAAAGTGCTTGACGAGTCAGCTGGGTTTCATCATGATAACCTTCAAATTTATCCAAGGTTAAGCACTACAAATAATCACAAAGATAACAACTGCATTTGAATAAGCTAGCAAGAGCTATATACTAAAGCAAACATCAACAGCTGACAATAGAAGAGGTATACAGGTTCATCTGAAGTAGCTGACATTTTACTGCAAGGATGAACAAATACTGGAAGAAGATGTCCATAAAAAGAAAACTCCAAAGTTTCCATCTTTGGAGATATTCAAAACCCATCTGGACATGGTACTGGGCAGGCTATACTAGTTGACACTGTACTGAGCAACAGAGTTTATTAAATGATCTCACGGGTCCTTTTCAACCTAAAAAACTGTATGACTATTTGCAAACAACTCCTACGAGTAAGGATCTTCCTATAAGGAGCAGAGAATGCTAAAATCCCACGTTTCAATCCCATTTACAATCAAGGCACTCTTTATTTATAGAAGGGTAAGGACTGAGTTGCCTTGTGCACTGTAAGTTTCTATACATGACATCTCATCTCTGACATTTCCTTCTTTGCTTTGCAGACTGGCCTCAGAGAGAGGCTCTCTCATACTGCAGAGCCTTTTGAAAACAAAGAGAAAGTAGAATGAAAAGCAAATACATTAACAAATCCTCCTAGCATCTCTTGTCTGGTCTGATAATATCTGTATGATTAACCAAAATGACCTCAATGTACAGCTGAAGAAGAAAATCCAGCCGCACGGACAAAAAGGACACCACCCCATCCTATTCTAGTCCTTGCAGGGCTTCAGGCAGTCATGAGAAATACAGCTCTTGGCTTCCTAAGCTAATAAATGCTTTATAGGCACACAGTCCCATTATCAACTGACTCTCCTACAGATATCACGACAAAGCACTGCCTTGCTCAAAAAAGCTGTAGATGAGAAAAATAATTAAATTTAGCATCAAAAAAGAATCTCTTCATCTCAAACTGGCTTCTTAGGATGGTTTAGGAGTTTCATTTAACTGACAGCCTGCAAAAACACAAGGCATAAATGATCTCCACTTCTGCTCTCTTATCATGGAATGTAACAATAAATCATACAATTCCTGAAAATGTAAAAATAAATTAGCATAACTATGGTATAAAAAAAACATGGACTTGAGCACTATGAATCCCTTCTGAATAAAACAGCTATGGCTGCATGTTATTGTTGAGGAACAGACCTGATGATCCAGTTGATTCCTTTCAGTTTCTTGCTTCCAAATATTTTGCTGTATTTTGAACATACAGCAAGCAGAGAACAATTCTACTAGCAGACCTGCTGTGGAGAATTTCAACCTTCAAATCTGATAGTTACTAAGGCAGGAGCTGCCATTCAAGCATGACAGAACAAATTTAGATGTAACAAAGCATATAGCCAGTACTAGGTTCAGCCAAAACCTACAGTGTCACACATACAAATTAGATAGAATGAGACCATTTTCTAAAACATATTTAAATCGCTGTAATCATCCAGCCATGGAGATGTGAACTCTATCACTTGGAATATATTGGGAAGGCTTCCTTATACAGGCAAATATCTGAATAAGACAGGCTCAGTTGTAAAATACATCTGCTCACTGGAGCTTTCTGGCAGACCAGTTGAATCAAAACACAATCCTGTCTCATGTTACGGGACAAAGACTAGGAAGTGCCTGAGGTAATACCAAGAAGCTGAAGAATGACTGGATGCTTTCCATAAGGAAAGCAAGTCACCCATGGGTTTTGGCTGAAAAGCGCTCTGTCAAGTGAAGTGCTGGCAGAATCAGAGAATAAATTTAAATCTTAAAAACTTTTTATTTTATTCCCAATTCATCATTTAATATCAGTCCTGTAATCAATTGACTTCACTGATAATATGGCATCCCTGTTGAACCCCTACATAGGATTAACCTGCTGGTTTAAGTTCATATCCTCTGGCTACATCAATAATAAGACATGCTTTACCATAAGCAACAAAGGCATGCTTTTTAAGTCTCACTCATTATTGTTAATGCATTATTATTAGTCCACATATCAGATGCTAAGTCATCAAAATCTAAGCCCCCTACATCCCCTCATTTGATTCCTACATAACAGACTCAGTAAGAAAGACAATGTAAACTCTACAAACTCCATCTATAAAACTGCATACTTTTTTTTTTTTTTTTTTGTATCTTTAGCTTCCTTCCTTCATAATCACCAAGACATGACCAGAGAGTAGAAGTGTTTAACTATCCAGTGTACAGGGAAGGTACGTACCCAACTACCTTCACAGAATCACAGAATTGTAGGGGATGGAAGGGACCACTAGAGATCATCAAGTCCAACCCCTCTGCCAAAGCAGCTCCCTAGCCCAGGTTGCACAGGTAGGCATCCAGGGAGGTCTTGATCGTCTCCAGAGAAGGAGACCTCCACCACCTCTCAGGTCAGCCTGTGCCAGTGCTTATTTCATCTGGTTTTCTTCATCACTTCTTGCAGGCCAATAATCCAAAACTACTCTATAACAACAGTGCTCATACAGGCAATATGTTATTTAATGGACCAACATCTTAAAGATCTTAAACATCCTTTATTCAACTTTCTACCGTGATAAATCGTACTGTTTTGTTTAGAAGTTGAAATATCACAGTTTGATTGTATCTATAATGGACATTACTACATTTTTAACTGGTAGAAAAAAAACTACTGAAATTGACAATTTTTTTGTTGCTTTGTGACACAGCACTACATCTGCAAATGTTGATTATCCTAGTTTGCTTTAGAAGATCAAAAAGCAAAAAAAATTCTTATGAGAAAGCAAAATTAGGCAGACAAGTATTTTCCATTTGTATTTCAGAAGAAAATTTAAATGAGACTGACAGCTATAGGTTTTTGTGTTTGGGTTTTTTTTGATAGGTTTATTCCACATAGTTAACTGAGTTCTAGCACTAAGTTTGGATGCTTTTGAAGTATCAGTGTTTCCACAGCAAAGTGCTGCAATGTGACTTAGTCCTTCCATTACCATAACTGTCTTTCCAGGGTCTGAAGGACTATTTACTATTTCTTTGTGATGAGGTGGTCTGGAATTCTATTCAAGAAACATATGCCAGCTGCAGGAGAACTTACGTAGCTCTCCAGCTGTACTGGTGGGAATAGCACTGGCATAGTTATGACAGACAAGTAATCTTGCTGAGATTTTCACTGAGAATGTACAGTGTTTGGATTAGACTGATGAGCAGGACAGACTCTTACCCAGGTGTCCAGTCAAGGAAGTGGCAAAGATTCAAAAGAGAAAACGTAAGCGTTTATGGGTTTTCTTTGTGAGTAGAAAGAAAGCAAAACTCGTGCACAAGCTAAAACATTAGTGTTGCAAAAACAGCTCATTTTGAAAGTGAAAGAAGATTTTATATTGTAGTCTACTAGACAAAACCTAGAATTCTTTCCTTTAACATAAATTGCATTCAAAACAAGTGCTGCATTCTCTAACTAGGCATTTTTTTCCAGTAAATTGAAACAGCTTGTGCCTTTAGAAACATTGTTCAGTCAAAATGGATCCAAAATGGATCCAGCCATCCGCTTGCAAAAATTTATTTCCTATCTTCTTCTAGTCAATATTTTAAATGGCCCCACAAGGATGGGAAATCCAAAATTAAATACCAATAAGAGGGTTAGAAGATTAAAACAGAAGTTAGTATGTATTAAGAGGTTCTTAAATAGCCCTCACAAAGAGTTTATCTGTACCATAGCCTAAGGTAATCAAAGGGAGTGACAGGAAATTCTTGGGGTGGAGTGAATAAACAGCTACCGCATAACTTCTAAGATTCTCAGCTGCGCCACACAGATCTGGAATCTCCACAGATAACTTCTGGCATCACACTGTGCTCCCTTTATACTATGGTGAGGGGTAGGGTGAACCTGAAAAGGAGTTCTTTGTTCCCATTGTGCTTAGTACAATGTGAAAACATTTCCAAATGCTAGCAACTTAGTGTAAACAGCAGACTTGAAAGAACTAGCTCATTACAATGAACTTAGCACACTAAGAACTATTACCAGGTACAGTAACTGCTCTAATACTGTAGATATTTCACTACTGATCTGTATCGAAGCAATATATCTCTATATAGACTTAAATAAGAAATATTTCTGCTAATATGATGCTAAACATCATCAGAACAATTAGCAGAACTTTGTGCAAAAGCTTTATTGCTCTTTATTACAAGATCTGTAAGGCAAAAAAACCTTAAGTTCCTGTCATCTTACATGGGTTCTTTTAGTTTGAAATAGACTGCAATCAAGAGAGCTAGGCTTGCTCCTGTTGCCTACAATTAGTAGCAACTTTCCCTGTGAGCTTGAGGCTTAGCCATTTAACTATTAGTACTGACTATCCCTTCAGAGATACTGTAAGAAATACTTAAGCTCTTTAAAGACTCTGAATCTCAGATGAAAGGTGCTAAATGTAGTGTATTATGGCCAAGTGCAACAGCTTTTTAAACCCCCAGTGTTAATCTACAGCACTGCAGGCTCTACTAGTTTTGTGTGGTTTCATAAGTTTACAAACAGTAGGCATTCGTTCTAAGTCAGCAGGAATCCATCTCAGATCCAATTCCAAACACATTTTCACCTGATGTCAGAAAGATAGAAAAAAAAATGTAACTCCTGTCACATTTCTGGCTCTGGAAAGAAATGGATGTAGTAGTTTGTCCAGTCCTCTAAAAAATCTAATATTTTTTAGCATTGGACTTAATCTGAGTCTTACAAACTCATTCATAAATTACAATGTCCATGCTAGAGCAGCCTGATAAAAGCGTATTCCAAAGCATTTTCTGTTTAGCTTGATATTTTTATCTATGTTTTAGGCATTCCTTATTAACAGAATGAAACTTCATGTCATTTTCTGCACTGTGACTCTCAAAAAGCCAATAAAAACACAGCACTCCTAGGAAATGTCAGAAGTGGCTACAAAACAAGCAGAAACTCCCTATTTTTTTTTTTTTTTAATCAGGTGCTCAAAATCCCATTTTGGGAATTCCCAAAGAACTATTAGCTTCTGTAGTCCTGGCCTTGTTGAAAATAGCACTCTGGTAATCATTAGAAATTTATAAACAGAAACAAAAAAACCTACAGTGTTCTTTAAGGGAAAAAACACTTTGTGCTTCTCTGTCTCAAAGCACTTTCAGACATTCAATCAACACTTCAAATACAGCATTAAGGGACTGTAAAATTTAAGCTCCTTTTTTTCTTTGTAGAAGAAAATGTACACATGTTCTTGTGCTACTGCATTATTTTAAAACATCTTTAGTATTGAGACAAAACATGAAACACATGAAGATACCTTATGATTTTAACTGTCTTGTCTGCTGCCACAGACCCGAAGTACTGTCTAACACACTTCAAGATATTCTCTAGGAATCCCAGCTGGGAGAGAGAGATGCCCTTACCTGCAGATACTGACTGACCAAACGCAGAGCTTGGTCTGCAGCACTGAAGATGTTCCTCCAGTCAAAATCCACCATTCCCTCTTCCCTACTCCCTGGAGGCCCATTGTGAAGAAAGTTGATAATGTGTTCAGCAGTTAAGCCTTCAGCACCCAGTTGGCTGTTCAGGAAGTCCCTCACTGTAGCGTGCTTCAGAGAGTCCTGAAGAAACACATTGGAACAGCTTCACTACAGTAATTCTCTTCATGTACCCCATTTAGAAAGAAAAGTTTCAATTTCCACAGCACTACTATGAAGTAGTACAAAAGGGTATGTTTAAAAAGTAATTTTATAAATAGTAAATTTGTACAGGAGGAGGTAAAAAATGAAGAATAGATAAAAAGAAATACATTCTTGACTACTATTTGCATTTGTTTTTCCTTATAAGCAAGGGGATAAATGTAATAAGTGTTTAAACTAATAGGAAAAGAAGTTTGGAGAAACATATATTTTATTTAGAACAAACTGCTTTATGGATTTCAGTCACAGATACTACTTGCAGCTGATCAAAATCACATCTAAGGGAAAAGGAAATAAGCAATTTCCTAAGGCAGTAAATTGCTGGGTCTAATTGAAACATGATTCTACTGCCTTATTTCCCTATTTAGAACTCTAGGTATTCTGAAGGACATTTTGCAAAAGCCAGAAAGCAGTATTAAAAACTCATTAGCAGACCAAAAAAGTTTCGAGATCTGAGGTTGTCAGAGTCTCTGTAACGCATACAGGAGTAGTCTTTAAACCAAGCTCAGTCAGCAGTCCAACAACCTCAAAGGTTACTGATTCCTTGCTGCCAAGGCTGTGCTTCCATACAAACCTTCTAAAATATTTATCTTATTGCTTTAAAAAAATATAGGATGGTGAAAGGCTGCTCTTACTGAGGCTTCCTGCTAAGTTATAACATACACGGATCATATTCATTTGCAGGCTGTTTTGGAAGAAGTACCACAGCTGAGGTCCTACTTCTTCCCAAGCTTTGGTCAACAGTCTGAGGCGTTCAAGTTCCTCAAAAGTGGAGTTTGCCTGAAGAATAACAACAGCAGGAAAGAAAGTTTAGAATGCTAGAGACAAACACATCGAATTCACAATCTATGCATTCAGTGATAGTGAAACCTATACCTTACAAATGTGATTTTTACTTTCAGTACTTAATAACCTTTGTAAAATGGCAAAATATTAATATTCCTCAAAAAAGGAAATTTGCAAAATCCATCTGTAATCTAAGTCACTTAGGATATGTTTCTGTGGTACTCATAATGGAAAAAAACAAACCAAGAGCCCACATTAACTCCATTTGTCTTCAATTCCTTTAACTACTCAGGTTTTAGGTAGAATGATTTCCTCTTGTTTTCTTTCCCTTGACTATTTCCTTCTATACCGTGTAGCTGGAGTCTTGGCTCTGGAACTCGGCTCTTTAGGTGAGAGCCTAAAGCTGCACGAAATTTATCAGAGCAGTTATATCAAGGTCACATATGACACTGGTTTTGCCAATCTCATAACCACCCTGTTATGAGAGCAGCTCAGTAGAGTTCATTTCCAGAAAGGAAGATAAAACTACAATTCAAAACTGAGAAAGTATCTTTAGGCCAAGCTTTGAGCAACTTCTTGCCAGTTTACCTCTTTTTCAGCTCACTTTCCTTTGCACCAAACATGCAGTATTTTTAAGATAGCAGAAGTGTGATTTCTTACACACTAATATTAATCCAGGATCCTAATTTCATGAAGTCCAAATTATTAGTTCCTTCTATCTACATATTGTTAAACCTTAATGTTGCGCTAGTGGACTACAATTGCTCAGTGTCAGATCTCAATAAGCCTATCTAAGCCTTACACATGCCTCATTAAAATTCTTCTAGCACGGAACTGCTGATGTTCTTACATCTGTAAAATGAGAGGTACTCCAAAAGTAATGCCTCCTGTTATTATGTTGGCCCATGACGTCAAGAGAGAGATGTTGGTGGTATGGAAGTAGAGGCTGGACATTCCCACAATGTTCTGTTACATTTTGTTGCTGTGCAACAGATGGCAGGAGAGAGGTGGTCTGACAGAATGGTGTCTGACATGGGAGCCTGTATGAGGCAAAAGTGTGTCACCATGTAGACAAAACTGTGCCCACTGACTTTCACTGTCACTTACTGAACGTTTATAGAGATCAAACAGTGGACGTCAGCTCAGTAAGGTGGTGGATATTGAGTTTTAGCAGGGGTGTCAGTGACATGAAAGAGAAGCCATGTTCCAGAAAGCCACGTGCAGATGTTACACCATGGAATGAAGAGCATCTCAATCAGCTCATCTGCACAAGTCAGCTAACGGCTATGACTGCGTTGAAAAGCAGCATTTTGTAGCTGAGATTTTACTCTATCAAATAGTGGTTTTGTGCTTAGAATTTGTTACAGTTTCCATGGAAACAACCAGGAGATATTACTTTCAGAGCAATCTACATAAATGTGAATATCACTATTTCTACCAGTGTAAATATAGGAAGAAGCCATAAAAAAGGCTACTTGAGCTGGAAAAAGTAGTTTGGGCCGAGGCATGATGAATTAGTAAAGATTTGTCCCTGGTCATTTTGTTTTTTTAACTAAATGCAACCAGTCCTCTTCTAATGACCCTCAGAAGAGAAGGAATCCTAAGAAGAAAATCTGATTAGGTTGACTCTTTTTCAAAGTATGCTTCTTAGAATGCAATTTTTTAGAAAGACATCTTTGTACCTTTTAGAATTCCTTACATTTTTAATGATTTGCCGTACAGAAGGTGAATCGGGAGCAAAGAGAATTTTTCCCATCAGCAGGGGCTTCACAGTACTCCAAGCTATTTTGGTTAAAGGGTTTGATTCCAAGTTCTGAATCAACTCATTGCAAAAAGGTGCTGAAGACAGAAAGACAAACAGTCTTTATGTAACCTTCCTTAAATCTTACCACACATAACATCCTGCAGGGCTTTTTGCTGCAATACGGACAGCTATAAGTATTACGAAACTGAATAGGATAAGCACATTCTATAATACAGTGCTTCTAAAAAAATGAAAAAACTGTTAAGTAGATTTTAGAGTTGCAGAGTAGACACCAGAGAATACAGGAGAGCAAACAAACAAATTTCATAGCATCACTGAATATCCTGAGTCAGAAGGGATCTAAATACAAGGACCACTGAGCTCAACACTTACTCGTTTAAAAATTGTTATGATAAATAAGGTATTTCTAATGGAAGGAAACTAGACAGCTCAGATGTCTCTAGGCAGTCTGATGATTTCACTCCTTATTCTGGTATCTGATACTGATCTGAAACTTTTTCCTATTCTTACACAGGATAAACTGAAGGACTGTAGATTCAGCAGTTCAGAAATTGATCCTACAATGAACTTCAAACTAAGCATTTTTATGTAAGCATTTCTATCTTACTTCTGCATTATGAATTAGTAAGTTAGAATGCAATTGCTCTATTCCCTGGCTAAGGAAATGGAAGTACTGTGTCTTCTACTGGTCTTGTGAAGGTTCAGGCATAAGTAGAGCCACGTATCAACACAGACAGTGGCATTTAGAGTTCTATTTGCAGACAAAATGCTCACCTGTACTCTGCAACCACACAAACATATCAACCATACCAAAAAAACCCAGACAAATCTAATGTTATCTATAATATGACTGTTGATATAACAAAAATAGTGAGTGATTTCAATACAGAAAAAAAGATAAACGGAAAATAAAAGACGACAAGAAAGAGATAAAGTAACGAACAGTAGAAAAAATAAAACTGTTTCCACTTTGATTTCTCTCCTGTTACAACTGCAAGTAAAATTATTTCATCTTTGTCTAGTTTCTCAAACCAACTGCTTTAAGATGTTATTTAAAAAAAAAAACATAGTGGTATTGCATCATACACTGCATGTGTCTAAACTACCCATCACAGTTTGGTGGAAAAACTTACTGGTTGTATTATCATAAAGATAAACAGATTTCTTTGTGGAATCAATCCCCAGGAAAGCTTTGTAGTTGTTATCTTCATACCAGTTGAAGGAAAGCACTCTGGATCCACCTCCTTCTGGGTAGCCACAGAAAAGATCAGAAAGGGAGCTCACCAACTGGCCTAAGGATTCTGGTATTCCACCTTGTACGAATGGTTGCAAAACCATTAAAAGGTCCTGAACACTTCGCTTCCTGGCTAGCTGCAGTAAAACAAGATTTCTCTGTTAATTGCAACCTTCAAAGGAAGAAAGTATTTGGAGAGGTCTCCACTGTGCAAAGACTGGTATAGTCTAGATGCAGTCAGAATCTGATTCTTTCATCAACTTTGTGCTGGTTACAGGCACCATTTTCAGTTCTTGTTCTCTCATGCCTATTCTGAAGAAATCAATATGCTTCATAATTGCTAATGCTTATGTCCCTGTTTATTTTGTAATGAGGGAGGAATGAACTTCTAAGAAAGCATCTTTTCCCAATAGTTCTGTTTTCTTTCCGATAAAGTGGGTAATGGGAAAAAAACAGAACAAAAGATCTACGATTCTATGATAAAGAATTACACACTACCCAGAAAAGTGATGCCATCTATTATTAGACCACTTACCTTTTGTACTGCTCGGGAGACATTAGATAGCACCCTCCCCCAGGACTTGAGGTCAGCACCTGGTGAATTTCTGTCCAACACAGTGGGAAGCTATGAATACATAATCAATATACAGGTAAGTTTTGAATAGTTTCTAAATGACAATAGCTAATATGGTGAGAGAAGAAAATTCAAATGGCATCTCTAGTTCAGTGAATTGTTTGGAACTCTGTCTTGAGAGTTTTGTTGGTTCACAAAGCCATTACCCATATGTAGACTCACACACCAGGTTGAGTGAGTGGTCTTGTATGAGGCTGAAAGAGTCACAAACCATAGAAAGTATAGCTTGGTAAGTATTGGTGCAGAAATGAATAAGGAATAAAGGAGCAGCCATTTATGAGAAGCTGCTTCTCAGACACTATTCCTCCAGTGAGATATAAAAACTCCTGTTAGCTTTGGAATTCAGTATTGTGATCCAGAAGCTCCTGCTTACCAATGAGGAGAAATAGCTGGTAATACCTGCAAGAGCTCCTGATTTTGGAGATTGGTTCTTGCTGTCTGTTAGATCTGGAAGAAACCACTGATTCTCTAAGCTCCTGCAAACTGTCCAAACAGCCTTGCTGCCAGACGTTGACACTTTAGTTATCACTAGCTTTCTAAGAAACAGGTGATCCCATAGCATGCTGTCATATACTACTTGGTATGCATCACTTTTTATCTGCTGTCTAAAGAATTACATCCATTTTGGGTTAGCACTCTAAAGTTTTTGCAGGCATTTATTTCTGATATACTATTAAGAAAAATAGCTGGACTTTTCAATAGCTTGGCTGTAAAATTTATCAGATAAGCCCCTAAAAAGATTTCTTCTAAACTGTGTACCTATACACTGATAGTACACTGCCATTCCTTTCAATCAGCTGGTAGTTAAAGCAGAAGACAGCTGCACTCTGCAGGCACCTGGCAGGGAACCACAAAGGAATGAATTTTCATGGAAAGCTTATGCTCCCACGTTCTGATCTGCGACTTGCAGTCAAGTCGAGAAGTACTTCAAAATTTACTTCTTTGTTTCTTGAGGGAAAACAGTTTCTAAATAGACTATACAGGATTCTTGGATCACTTGTCTTAACATAGCACTTACAAAACTATGAACAAGCATTGTAAAGAGCATGAAGCAAACCAGAGGAAAGCCAGAGATAAATACAAAATTAAGAACCTCCTTAATGTACCTAGAGGAAAAGAGAAATGGGGGCAAAATTGCATGTGTTTTTTCATTTATTGCAGAAGGCATGTGAATCAGATCTTAAAAGAAATGCTATGCTATTGTTCTTAAGTTAGTTCATGTTCTCTGGGAACATGCAAAAGACAGGACCAACAAATGCTATTTACAAACTACACACACATACATAAGCATACAGTTGGGAATATGTATTGAGCCTTAACAGAGTGGGACAAAAGCTTCCTCCAAAATATTTATCCAAGTATTTTCACACTCACTAGAGTTAAAAGTGGTACCCTAAAGCAAAACAGAACAAAAGAAACAAACAAAAAAAAAAACCAACTAAAACACTGAAGAGATTCTTTCTCACAACAGAAGTCTCAGTTCTGGAATCCACAGTCAGCTGCTGATCCTAAAATGAGGCCTACACACAAGGGGCTTTGCAAAAAACAAATTTTGTTATGGTTACATCAGCATTCCATATCACCACAACATGAGGCTGTTGGATGCAGAGGCAAAAAGTGCACTGTGGAGCTGTAAGTTTAATTTTAAAATTTTGAATAAAAAATCACTCTCCCTACAGAACACAGTACAGATTTACACTGTTTAATTACATATCAAGTGCATGTAATGATGCTATTCAAAGCAGCTATTTCAGCAGCGTGTCCATGCTTAGTGAAGAACTCCTCTCCTCCCAAAATTGCAGTAAAGTATTCAAGAAATTTGTTTTTATATGTTTAAGGGTTTAAAGAAGTTCAAAGGAAAAAAAGCCATAAATATATTAAATTTATTATTTATCAGCTATAATGATGGGAGTGCAGAAAAGCTGCTAACAACTTGATTTCTCATGGCACTATGCACCATGAAAAGATAGACCCTTTCTTTGCAGTTGAGCTCACACTAGAACTGTGAACGAGGCTGCAGATTGCCTTTCAGTGCTGAGGGGAAGTCCTAGCAGGCAGATCTTGAGTGACTGACAAGACTACAAACCATGATATGAAGACCCAGTTTTTCATAAATCCAGATTTTGGCTTCAGGTTTATGTCCCTATTTCCCCACAAGTCTATTTTTGTTTAAACGCTGACAACTTCTTGATCAAATTTCACCTTTCTACTTTATTTAATATAGCAAGAAAATATTTATATTAGCAGCTTAATCCTAAAGCTGGCAGTGCAGTGTGCCTAAGGAAATCCTTAAGTGCTGAAAACTTACGTGAGAAGTACTGCAGGACTAACTCTGCCACTTCCAACAAGCATCAGATATGTAAAAATATCTGTGCACATATTTAGAAATGGAAAATAGTCAAGAGCTGACTGCAGATTCTTATTAGGACTGGCAAAATCAAATAGGCACAATGAATGAATGCTACAGAAGCATACTCTGTTCCCAGTTCTGAGTAACGCAGAACTGAATTAAATCTAATTTAAATTAATCATGATATTACTCTGCTGCAGCAGAAAAGTCTAATCAATGTTTTCTATGTAACCTGATCATCTGCATAATACATACTACCTGCTGTATACAGGCATAAACTGCCAATGTGATGATCTCATGATATTAAGTTAGTGTTGCAAAATACAAAGTCACAAACTTGTGGAAAACCAGCACTGAAGACATACACAGTGATGGACTATCATGAAAAGAGACCATGGAATCTTTACAATTAGCTCACTGAAAGTACCAGGAAATACTAGTTAATACAACAAAAGAACAGAGAGCAAGAGCAAATATATATTGTTGTATTTATCTCCATGATACATGGAGAACCCTGGCTGCAGTTGTGGTTTATTTATGACAAGGGCACAGTAGAAATGTGAACAGCACAGACAAGGGCAACAAAAATAAACAGAAAGAGAAGGTTCTGTAGAAGGAGTGATTAAAGCTAGTAAAATTTGTTTAAAAAAAATCAAAGCAAAAATTATTTGTATAGGTATCTTAATTCAAACTGTGCCATGGCTTTGACTTCAGAGTAAAGTCCTGCCATGCTGGATGGAGAAGACAGGATGAAATAGCTGGTGTTATTTCAGATTCCCAGCAAGGACTGGGTAGGTCTTGCTGCATCCTGTTCTGTTACACAGACTGGGATGGTCAGATACCAAACACTGATTTTAAAATTTTATTTGATTCTTTTACATTGTATGCTGAATTTCTGTTATCTCCTGAAGTATGTTTCAAACTGACTACTGCTCCAGCTGATGGTAGGTTAATAATCCCACATCCATAACTTCACATTTGGAGTGACAAGTGAACAAAGACCACTTAAAACATTGGTAATACACTACAAAGTTCAAAGAAGTATCAGCTGAAGAACTACCACATAAGGCAGGATCATTGTGTTAATACTTACCAACTGAAATAGTTTAAAGAAATCAACATTTGCATACAAGGCATCTTCTACTCTCTGTAGGCTTTCCTGGGAGAGAGCACACATGGCCTTGTGAACAGAAGGGAGGCCTCTTCGGCTGCTGAAGATAATAAAGCGGTCCAAGAGCATCTGACTACAAGCAATGTCCTTCAGAGTCAAGTTTGGTACTCCATAAGCAAACTGCAATCAAAAACAGAACCTCATTTATTATTTGTTTTTGTGAAATCTTCAGACTGTGCAAGAACAATTAGAGATTTAACAAAAATGGACAATTGATATCAGCATCTGCTAATATTTTCATGATTGACAGAAGGACATGGTCAGCTTAAGCACTAACTCATCAACAGTCTCCACTTGACGGTATGCTAGATCACCTCACCTTCAGACAAGTTTTTCTTCTCACTAGAAATTCCTCCTTTCATTGCATACTTTATGAGTTTTCTTTACTTCCTGTCATTTAAGCATGCCTGAGGCCATGCTATGCCACCCATTCTTATGGTTAAGCTTTTACCTGCTTGAAAGTATTTCCCCAGAACTAACCAAATGTGCCACACAACCCTAATTTTTGTTTAGCCTGGTCATAGTTTTGTTATCGTCTGACCTCAAAGAAAAAAGTAATCCCAATTATTCCCAAGCTTGATTTCTTTCACTATTTTATTTCAGTTATGATTATTCCCACCCTAATGCTTCCCTACAGCCATTATTCACCGCCACTGTGTACAGGCAGACAGCCAGGCACTACAAGTCATTTTACATTAAACCACACCCAACCTAATTATTTCAGTTTCTAACGTAAACATGAAACAGAAAATTAAAACATTTCTGTAGTGTTTAATGAGTGGGAGCAGTTAAGTTTATAGTTAAACCAATGTAAATAAAGAGCAACTGCACAGAAATCAGCATACCTGGAATTTTTACTGTTGTAACAGAGTATGTTTGGAGGTCTACAATTTAGTTCTGCTTGCTTGAATATGTAATGGTTGTACTTGAATATGTAATGATATGTAATGAACAGAATATGTAATAATATAATAAAACATAGCACTGGAAATTGTCCATAAACTAATGTTCCCATCCTCTGTCCATCTCTTCCACAGTACAAATTGTATGCAAAAAAGTTCACAACACCATGATGACTCCAGGTCCTATCATGTTCAGGACAACCACAGACTTACAGATATATTTTTTGTAGTCTGAATTACACACAGATTGTGTATAATGACAATGCAAATAAAGACATGCAGATTTCTAGTAACATACCTGACAGGTACTGTCCCTATCATCACTACGTATATTAGCATAATCTATTCTACTTGCCCTAGGGAGTCTCTGAACACAAGTACACCAACAAATCCTCAAAGAGTTCTAACATAATGCAACTTTAAAATACAGGACCCCAGAATTTAAATACACAGCAGTAATTAAACAAATTAACCCCCATCAGTCTTCTCATCCTTTTCACCATTGCGTGGTCTTTGAGAATATGTATGACCTAAATTATCGGTCCAGTCAGCACAGGCATTCTCCTTGCAAGGGAATGCCCTGCCATAATTAGACATGGTGTGGCAAGCACTTTATGCCATTCAGTGATACTCTACTTAATAGATTACGAACTTCTAAAAATTAAATGACAAATCAACAGTGTGTCCTCAGCGTCTTTTCACCACACAATTTCACCTACAGGTGAATCTGCAAGTGCAAGTACTACTAAGAAAGTGAGACTGGCTTTACAGCAAAGCCAAGGCTTGTGACAAGAGTGACACAAACAGGACATTAATGCTGCACTGTTGACACAAGTTAGAGGGAGGCAGAATGCAAAAGAACAACTGATAGGTAGAGTCTGGCTTGCAAAAGAAACCTCCTAAACAACTCACTCCTGCTACAAACTTGAACTGACCTAATGTCAGTGAAAGGCTATTTCTGCAGTCATTACAGTTCTGGAATGGTATATGTGAAAAGAACATCTCTTAACTGTGCATGTCTGACTTGCCATAGTCCTTACAATCGAATGTGAACTGCAGTACAGCTGAGCTGCACAGGGAGGCAACATGGGAACTTTGCTTTGATACATGAAGTAAGGAAACTATGACATCAACATAACTGAGGAGGATTAAACACAGAAAAAAAGAAAGGTTATTTACAAACTGCATTTCAAGAATGTTCACAAACAGATGGGTTTAGAAACACATGAAACCTCCGCCCTTCCAATTCTTCCGGTAGAGCAGGCTGTGGCCAAGCTTTCCTGAACTTATTGTGTTTAACATGCTTCTTAGTCTTATCTTAGAATGACTCAAAAATCAGGTCCTCAGAGGAAAAATTCAATGCCTTTTTTTTTTTTTAATTGATGTGTCACTGTTTGTCTAAAGAAATGAAGTCCAAATTATTTTTTCAGCTAGCTGCCTGTTTGATCAGGTTTAGTTTTCAGTTCTGTGTGTCATTTTCTGCACTCCCAGGCAGCTGGGACCTAGATCTGCAGCCAACTGTTGGCAGCAATCAGGCTCTTGTAAACAAGCTCTCAGCTTGCTTTTAGCCCAGTCAGCTCTATTCCATCCCAGCCAAGGAGAAAGGACATCTAGCAAAACGCAGAGTGGAGTGGCATGAAAAACTGGAGATGAGCTATTATAGTAAAGGCTTAAGCCAACCCACAGTTCTGTATTCCAGTTATGGCCCTGAAACTTCTATTGCAACCAACCACAATCAGGTCACACAGGCTGGCCTTATTATCAGTAAGACCTATAAGGAAACTGGACTCCTGCACCCTGGAAGGCCAATGGTATCCTGGACTGCATCAAAAGAGGGGCGGCAAGCAGGGAGTGGGAGGTGATTGTAAGGCCCCATCTGGAGTACTGTACCCAGGCCTGTGAACCAGGACAAGAACGATGTAAAGCTGCCAGAGTGGATCCAGAGGAGGGCCACAAAGATGATCAGAGGGACAGAGCTTTTCTCCTATGTTGGAAGGTTGAGGGAGTTGGGACTGTTTAACTTGGAGAGGAGACGGCTCCAGGGAGACCTTACTGCCATCTTCCAATACCTGAAAGGAACTTACAAGCAGGAAGGGGAATGATTTTTTACACAGGTAGATAGTGATAGGACAAAGGGGAAGGGATTTAAACTGAAAGAGGGGAGATCCAGGTTAGACATCAGGAAGAAATTCTTCACTCACAGGGAGGTGAGGCACTGGCCCAGGCTGCCAAGAGAGACTGTGGGTACCCTGTTCCTGCAGGTGTTCAAGGCAAGGCTTGATGGGTTTCTGGGGAGTCTGATCTAGAGGTTGGCAACCCTCTGTTGCCCATGGCAGGAGAGTTGGAACTAAATGACCTTTGAGGTCCCTTCTAATCCAGGCAATTCTATATGATTCTATGAATTGTGATTTATTTCCCATAGTAGAGTATGTATTCAGTTTCTACTGAAAATAATTCTCTTCTGCTCTTTTGAGAACTGTGGTATTAGATTTTCCTCATTCTGTTGCTCTTGGAGAAAGTATCCATAGCTCTTTCTTTCCTTATAGTTGTAGACCAGCTTCTGTGAGAAGATCTTGTACCCCTGTGATAACTGGTAACAATTAAACATCACACAAAACAATAAAAGCGGTGTTTAATCACAGATTTCCTCCAGCTTCATTTCCAGCTGATGTTCAATTGTTTTCAATTCCCAGTATAAAAAAACCCTACATTTACTTCTACGTTAGCACTGAGGATACAGCAGAAGGACAGTATGCTCCAGCAGGCCTCAAGCATACTTTTGGAGATGGTGCTGTAATACCATCAGTTCTGCATTCATTAGCAGCTGAAGTGTTTTTAACAACAGATGAATTAAGGCCACTGGGCAGCTAATATAGCCTAATACAACAGCATACAGTTCTCCTGGTGCAGCACAATTCTGACACAGGAAACAGAGAGGAAAAAGGAAACAAGCTGCAAGCAAACTATTTTCTGCCATTTCTGCTGATACAAAGATGTAAGAACAAGTTGGATGTATCAAATGACACTGCTGGCTATGGTATGCTCCTGTGATACTGCTTCATTATAAAGTGGGGAGTGGTGAGAGTTTCCTCTAGTACTAATAAAGAACACAGAAGATAAATAATCTGGCAAACGGTCAAACTATCTGGAATCTGTGGGGCACAGAAGTCACTGTATGCAAGCTCACTAATCTCATCCCTTTCTGGCTGCACACAGTTCCAGCATTTGCGTTTTATGTGATGATAAAAAAGAATTGAGTTCTGAGCCTCAGTTATTCACTTGATTCTACCCACACACAAACAGTGTAGAAATAGTTCCAGAGCTCTGATTCAGCAACACTCATTCACTAATACAACATTCCCCTCAGCTCCCACATACCAGTACGTGCAGTTGCAGAGACTGCCTGGACTTGGTCAAACACAGACCACCATTTAGATATTTCAGGAGTGATCTGACCTTCAGTTTTTCACTGTGAATTTTCTGAGAGGGTCTGTTATTCAGCTGGAATCTAAAAAATTGGGTCTGCTTTTACATTCCCACCCGTAAGGCCAACCTGTTACTTGGCTGACACTGGGGCAGAGATTTTAGATGTTAAGAACCTGAAAACTGCTTTCTGCTGTTAATCATCAGAGCTCTCGTCCCAAAAAGCTGAACTGATACCTTATGCTTTTGAGAGAAGTCTTTAATCACAAGGACAAATGCACTGCCTGCTAGTACCATTTCTTAATGTTCAGTTGTTCAAGAGCAGCAACACCATCAAAACAAAAACCTCTATTCAATGCATATTCAAAATATCCAGAGAATCACAGAATGGTCTGGGTTGGAACAGACCCCAAGGATCACCAAGCTCCAGCCTCCCTGCCGCAGGCAGGGTTACCAACCACTAAATCAAGTACTAGATCAGGTTGCCAAGGCCCCATCCAACCTGGCCTTGAACACCTCCAGGGGCCACAACTTCTCCTGGAAACCTATTCCAGCACAACACTCTCTCAGAGAAAAACTTCACTGACATCAAATCTAAATCTTCCCTCCTTTAGTTTAAAACTGCCAAGACAAAAACCCCTTCACACAGACCCACAAAAAACGCGCAGCCACTAAAGCAGATATAGAGTGTGAAGTCCGCACAGAAGCTGTGTGTGTACAGCTCAAGAGGCTGTACCCCAGGCAGGTAACAGTTTGGTATCTTTTGTACTCCACCCACCTGTTCAGGCCGCACTTGAGCATTAACAAGCTGGAAAACGACTGCATCCGGGAGGCCAACATTTTCCAATAAGAAGGAAGTGAGAGTCTCCCCATCTTTCAAAATGTCTAGAATTCTTATTCCTCTTCCTGGATAAATAAAGAAAAGAGTACAGGGATAAGAGAAATGACAGATTAAAAAAGATAAATGCCAGATAAAAAAAGATAAAGAATATCACAAACCCTAGCTTAAACCTGCAAAAATTATGTGCTTTGGCTCACAAGCTTATCAGTGACTAATGGGGTCCAAAACTATATCTGAAATTCAAAATTATTTTAATATTTTTTAGGGAATGTTTGCCAGAAAACACTCCGCATCTGATTTCTCAAAGATGCCTCTGAGTAGGAGTTCAGAAACAGAAGTGTTGATAGCACCCCTATACATTTGAAACTCTGCCTTTTTTCTGAGGTAATGCATTATTTTACATGTTACTATTGTTAGTTACAGTCCCTTCTGCTGGGCACTCTGTAAATAATTAACACTTCCATGAGGTTATCACTTGCTGTTGACAATTTTATCTATTTAACCTATTCTACCCTTTCTGCAAAAACAGCCCCTTGGAAATTTTTCACAAGCAAAATTTCTTTTCCTTTGAGAAACATAAATGTTTTACAGTTGACAGCCATACTAAATTAGTATGTGACTATAAATTAGTAGTGACTATTACACTACAGGCCACCAAAACTTCAAGCAAATGAAAGGCTGTTCACTGTTAAATCAAAACATACATGAAAAAAACCATCAAGTTTTCCTAATCCCATCTGCAACAGTGTGCACTGTAACATTCAAAATACTGCTGTGCTTAACCAGTGTCAGTCTTGTTTAACTTTCCTCTGCTACAAATCAGATTCACCACGAATTCTGCCTCAGTACTGTTCAAGCAGAAGCTTGGAAAGTGAACGTGGCTCATGTCTGTTGAGTAGTACAGCTTTTGCTAAAGGTAGTTCATCAAGTACCACCTGATTTTGTTAAAGAATGCTTGAAAACCTGTTTGTTGTCCTTCCTGTCTTTGGAACAAGAATTTGAAACTGTTGGGAGCAACATACATCACACTGACAAGGGGAATGCAGCTTTGGTCCTCTCTGCATAAACACGCACAGATTTCCTGCTGAATGCCTGTCCGCATGAGAGCTCAGGAGAGTCTTGCTAGAGTCTGACAACTAACTTTCACAGTGTGACCTATGTTAAGCATATTTTGCCCTAGGATGGCAGAAACATTGCGGAGCTTCTTCAGTCCTCCTCCATGTATCCATTCAAGCAGTAAACACTGAAAATATTATCAGGTGACTGTCTCCTGTATTTTCTCTGATGCCCTTCCTGGAACCTGGACATAATGGAGGAACAATAATGCTGAAGAGATGGGGGAGAGTGGGACAGGAAAGAAGGATTCAGGAGGTGGATTTGCTTCAACAGATCCAGAGTAGGAGCAGTCTTGGTTCTGGCATTTTGTAATTTTTCATTTTTCAGCACTGCAACTGTAATATTCTGTTAAGGATTTTTATAGGCAGTGGTAGAAAACACACACACAGATCATATATATTTAATTCCACAGCACCTTTTTCCATACAGATAAAAGTGGCTATTCACATTTCATTACTATAGCTCCAGAACTGACCTTGTTACTTTGCTTTATGAAGTAGAACATTGAAAAAAATCTTTTTAATTACACATATTAAAAACAGATTCCAAAACAGTATTAACATATTAACATTGTGTTTCACAGGACTTGGGAGCAATGTGTTCTGTTTTACTTTTGCTAAGTAGATACAGAATGCAAAGGCAATCCCCTCAAACCATGGGGTGTGACCCCTTATCAATACACTGCAAAGCCATTGACGTTTCATGCTTTGCCTTTTCCCTACACAGGTAGTTTGAGTTTCTGCAGCCATGTAAAAGCCATGCTTCAGATTATACTCGAGTTCTTGTTTGCAGTTTGATTTTCACACCATTACGTACAAAGATCAGGCCTTTTCTTACTTCAAATGAGAAACTCCTGATGAGACAGTGGAGCAAGTGTATATGATGAGTTACAGGCATCTTATTAAAAATATATGCCAGGTGACAGTATTTGATTTTAATATTACTCCTGTGGCACAGGACTTGAAAATGGGACAGATCAGTTCTCAAAGGCAGTTCATTTTTGTGTTGTTAGTTTTATGAATATATTTTCAAATTATGTATTTAAAGACCATGCTATTAATGGTCCATTTTCTATTTTTCCCAGGACAGTGTTTTGAGTTTGGTATGTTACTCTAAGTAAAAATTAATGGAGTCTTTAAGTGAAGGGAATTGCAAATAATGCAAGCATATAGTTTTTTTTCTCTTAAAATGTATCATCAAAACAACACAAAGCGTATTTTTAATCACTGTCACAAACTCTTCTCTGGGTTACCCCCTTTGTTATTTATTCAAACTTGATCCTGGCTTTTAATTCCTCCGTATCTTCCAGTGATGCTTTCTTACTGCTTTTGCCTCTACTGTAACAACAATTAGTGAAATCTCTTCATCCATGTTTTGCTTTGGGTGGTGAAATATCCATATTTTTGCGCTTTGAGTTTTGTTTACAGTTACTTAAGGAAGCTTGTCGCAGAATGAAGCCAGATGATTCTCTCTCAAATGTTTTTTTTATGCCACTAGTTAACGAATTTTAGCTTACCTTCTTGAGCAGTAAGAAGAGTTACAGGCAAGTGTGAAACACATTATGTTGCTGTTAGTCCCTGCATAGTAATTACTAGATGGATTTCAAAAATTCAATAGTCCAAAGGACATAAAGAAAACAATTACCTGCAATTCTTTCAGGGTTTGTTCTCATTGTTTCCATAAACTGAGTCATAACGATCAGTTCTTCCCAGACTCTGCCAAGGTCACGGATTTCAGGGGCTTCCAGTAAGAGCTCTTGTGCATCTTTATACACTCTTGCAAGACTGTAAGAAGAAATAGGAAACCAATTATAATTTAAGACTGATGAATATTAAGGACACTTTACATATAAATCTTCAAATCTGACTTTCTCTGTGGTAGGAATGAGGAGAAAAAGTTTATTTGTCTTGGTCCCTGAAACTCAATTTTCTGGTGACAACAAAGTAATTTCAGATGGATAGTTGTGTGGCAGAAGGCTGCCCTCTCATACACTTCCACTACCACGCATTTCTGGGGAAGCAGGGCCTTTCCCATACAGCACTCCACATCTGTGGTGCGAATCTGCTCTGGTTATGACTAAAGATCAGCTTTGCCAGTTGAACAGTCCACTCAGGCCTTCTCAGTTGGATAAGTGACAGGAATCACCAGACAAAGAATCCTCCTCCCTCTCTCAGCGCAAACCCTTCTAATGTGATGACAGCGACTTCTGAAGGACTTTCAAATCATTTATTCTAGAAGTGGAAAACAGCAGCGCCCAATTTTACCAGAGACAGCTGATCACTGATTGATCAGGGTTAAGACATGCATTTCAAGCAAGGATGCAGTCAGGTTCTGTGTTTATAAACAAGTATGAATGACGTCTTATTAGCAGAAGAGGTGGCTAAGCACATCTAGGAATTGAAATGTTACAGGCTTCTTTTCCTTCTGCAGTAAAACTGACATAGAATTTGAGCAAATACCTGTTAAGAAGCACTGCATCTCTTTAACAACTCTGGTTTCCATATAAGGAATGGTAAATTTCAGTCCATGTGACTTATTTTAACTTACAGGAAACAGCAAACAGGAAGGACAAAATTCTTTCAGAAAACACAATGAATTTGCTTCCTCTGCAATGCGTTGAATTTACTGACTCACAAAGGGACAGTTCACTCTGTAATAAGCGACTGGGAAAAGCCAGAATATATATAATACAGAACCCTTTAAATTCACGGTGTGGCTGAAAAAAAGCTCAGCTCAGTTGATTATTTTAAATGCTGTTCAGTAGGAACAAAATACAAAAGTCTAAGTTAACGTGAAGCCATGGAATTAAATCTTGTTAATAAGCTTAGTATCTGAAAGTTACCGTGCTGGCTAAAGTCTCATAAATACATAGCCAGAAAAGGTGCTATATGAGAAACAGTAGTGCAGATTTTCTCTTACTGCCACTTCATCAGAGCCCCCATTCAGAGGGAACAGCTCAACTCATGAGAAAAGAAAGCTTACAGATTTCATACTGAAAAATATTTATCTTCAAACAGTCAACAAGCAGTAGGCAACAGAAAAAGATGATTTTATCATATGAATACATGTTCTGTAGAGACTAGTGTAACTGAGCTCATTCTGATGATAGGCATCAACCTGTCATTATAAGCTCTATTCTGACACTGCTGATCACTGTTGGAATAAAACTGACTTGCTAGAACTGATTTTTTTTGCCTTGCAGTAGTTGCACCCTGTAGTCTTAAATGCTCCCCTTTCATCTTTTGCTTGCAACACAGAACAGTTCTATACACTATCCTCAGCACACCAAAGGACCAATATGAGCAGGATGAAGGTACTCGACTCTTTCTCCCCACATCACCCATTTTGTGCCACCAGGTGTCAAGGGCAAGCTATCAGCAATTGCCTAGCAAGCCTGCATTACAGCAATCCCCATCTTAAACACAGAGCTCTGCTTACATGGAATTGTTGTAGTTGGACACAACACCCGGGCCCTCTCCACGGGTTGGACTGTGGAAACAAGGGTTGTTCATGTTACAGAAGATGCCATGTAACCACGGCAGCGTTCCTGCAGATGGCATTGCCTTGTTTGGGAAGTGACCTGGAGTATGGAAACAAAAAATTACATGTCTTTTCTAATACAGCCTGTGTGAACCTTAACGCTTTTTATGGGCTCTTTTACTAAGAAAAAAGGTGAATTGTACAGGATTTTCAAGAGTAATCTACACTGGGCTAATTCAGCTTTCAAGGAGACAAGCAACAGAACAACTTTTTGCATCAATAGAGATGGCGAAATACTGAATGATTTGAAATATTTTTCATATGATACATTCACTAACAAGCAACCTGGTACATCTAGAATCAAGTAATTATGTAGTCTGTACCCTAAACAGCATGCTGACTCCCTGTCTGATAAGCAAAATTACACCTTATCTGACCTCTCTGAGCTAGGATGTTCTTTACACTAAAGTACATGTAAGCAGTAACAAGTGAAAAAGGGAGTCAAGACAACCAGCAAAGCAATAATCAGTATTCTTGGCCTTTCAGTACAAACGTGGTCTGAGGTCTTTGCTCTGCATACCACAAAAGAGACTCAGCCTACTGCATAAATTTCATCTTTGGTTCACTATGGTTTACACTTGCACTTGAACATTTATCACTGTCTACACATAAAAGCTTCTGAGAGTCACTGATATAAGCAGTAAGATTATTCTATATTGCTATTCTCTTTTTCTTTTTTCTTAATCAGTAGTCAGGGAATTTCTCAACAACAAAATTATAACTACAACTTGATAGGATCTTGAAACCTCATGTTAAATCCAACCATAAAGTATCTTACGAAGACTTGAGCTTTTCTTTCCCTCACAATTCTCACAATACATGGCTATAAATAACTAAAATGCTTTCAGCAAAGTCCGTCTTTTTGGCATTAGAAAATAATACTTGGCAAACAGGCCCAGAGCATCTGAGATTATCTAGCACAAGACAGAGTATTAAAACATCTCAAACATTCTTACATTCATGCTGGCGATACAGTGGATTAGCTTTCCTCAGCCAGACCAGGGCAAGAAATAATGAAAGAGGCCATATAATCTCCACCAGAATACGAAGCTGGAAAAAAAAATAAAAATCTATTCAAACCAAATTTTACAGATAAATCATGCAGAGTCACTAACAGAATAGAGCTGAGGCCCTTTACCATAGCAGCAAAGCCCAGTGCATCATGTGCCCATGGTCATCCCTTTCCTATTCCACCACTTTGAAAGGACACCCAGAAACAGCAAGGATTTAATCAGAGCCCGGTGAAGCATCACCAGCAACTCAGCAGCTTCTGCATATCTACTAAAGTAGTGTTTAAGGATGCTGACCGTGACAAAAAGACCTACGCAGTACTAAGCAGTCAGGTAAACTCAATATGGATCTCAATAGCTCTTACACGACATGGATGTCTCTATAACAATACAGTAAAATAAGATATGATGCAAAAGGCAAATGGGGATTGCATCCATGCTTTTGCAGTGTTTGCTGCATTAGCAGGCTTTTGGCACAGTGTGTGGACCTAAAGGACCGTACATTTCTTAATCTTTACTTTTGCCTCTTTTTGTCACCACTCACTTCAACATTATTCATTTTCTAATACTAGCTGAAGTGTATACATTAAGATCAAGCACCGTATTCAACAACGTGTGAGAGCCCATCCAAGGCCACTTTACTGCCCAGGTCTCTCAATACACTTAGACACCAGGTGTTAGCCACGATGAAAAAGTCAATGGCACTACTTTACCACAGAGTAACATCCCACCTGGTTTTCAGGCTGTTTCCTCCACTCCTCTTTTTCAGTTCTATTGCCTCTGTGTTTTTTGGCAGAGGTTCGAAACTACAATCCTTTGATCTTGTGACACGGGCTCTGGGCTCTGAGGATCAGCTATGGGTTTTCTGTGGGCAGTCGCATTGGTACTTTTCTCCCTCGCCCCACAAGAGCCAGGACAAACTCCTTCCATGTGCAGGAAAGCTCTCCCTGCCTCCTTTCCTTTCCTCTCATTTCCAACATCAGCCACCAAATGAATAACAGTAATGCACACAGCAGCAGAGTCAAAGAATGTGGGTTCCCCCATCAGATACGAAATAAGTAACAGTAATATATACAGCATTAGAGACAAAGATTGATCACATACGAACGTGAGTTTTGTTGTTGTTTCTTTGTTTTTGTTCTTCAGACTGAGCCATGCAAGGGAAAAGATAATCCCCAGAATAACTAAGAACAGGTTTTTGGAGCTGTCCTACTTTTTCCACTGCAACTCTGTCTTACTAGCTTTAATTAAGACCAGCTATGACTATGGCAAAAGAGTAGAATGCTTTTCACCAGTTTTCAGTGTTTCCTATTTCACACATTGTCCTTAAGGTTTATTTGTTTATTTTTAAACAAAAATTCCATCACCTAAGAAGTTACCATGCCTCATGTTTTTAAAGTCTGATAAAATCTTGCTAGCAGTAAAGGACAGATGACCAAGTTATTAGACTACGAAGTCTGCCACTACGTGCTGTACAGAGTCAAAAACCATTCTCAATAGCCAACGTATCAGCAGGGTCTGATTAGCACCAACTGACAACCACTACATTAGATGTCTGGGACAAGCACTGTGGAAACAAACTCAAGCGGTATAAGAACTGGGGAAGATTACTCAGTTGTTTTTGTTGCAGGTAACTTTGGTTATTGCTCAGATGGTGGCTCTTGCTCCATTCCCAGGAAACACAAAATCCTCAGACTTGAATTCAGTTACTACTTTCTCTGTGAGCTAACTAGTTTGGGTGGGACCAAAGGCTAAAGCAAAAGGAAAGCTTTCATTCAAGTTGGTAAACAATGTTGTGTGAGGAGGACAGATAGAGAGCCGTTGGCCCTCTGATATTTTCCTGTAGTTCTTTTCTTGAAGTCACACAGCTATCTCAGTACCCACTAGGAAGACACAGAGAGCAGACCACAGAACCATGAGATAAAGAGCAGAAATCCTAGCAATATGCAGAGGCACATAGTATCCACATGGACCTGCAACAGACCATGCTCAGTGATATAACTGTACAAATCTGACAAGCCTAAATCAGCTGTGGATCATCTGTTAACTGTAATGAATCCTTTCCTCTTGTGAATTAGAGTAAATGGTGAACTTTGGTAAAAGATTGGCCATGCATCCATTTGTGGTACTGCATGATGGTTACCAGAAACAAGGCTGATTTTCCCAAAACACATTCTGTAGCTGCTGCTTCTGTTCACTCAGACAAAGAAGGCAACCAAAAGAAAAATCTGAAACAAATCAGCAGGTAGGTTTATAGAATAATTTTTACTGACTCAAATTGTTTTGCCCTTCAGAGCAGAGAATATATTTCTTTGATGTGGATTAAATGAGCGTGCTTAAAAGCTAGGAATGATCACCACAGAAAGGGACTCTGGCAACACCTAGGAACTCCAAAGCAAATTTTTGAAGTTTTGTAGAAGTTTTTGAAACTTCTATAGGAAAAAATATAATTAAAATATGATTAAGAAAAAAAAAAAAGAATTTCTGAAATGAAACTGATGATTTTAAATTAAATGTCTTGATAGATTTGCTAAAATCAAATAATAATTCACACAGTGAAAACACTGAAGGCAAGGATCCATTTGTTAAAAATTAAAAAACTCTTTCAGTTCTCTCAGTGTAACGACTCAAAGATCAGAAACACGTGGTTTTCTTTTTTAGGGTGCGTGTTTTTCTGAATTTGAGAATCAAGCTATGACAACCCCCTGGCGACCTGTAATTGCAGTCCAGCTTTGCAAAGGGGTCCTTATATTTGGTGCAATTTATGTTACGTGTGGACTGTCGAATTCCATGAGTCTAAGAACATTTGGGAAAGAAAAAAAAAAAGGATGAAATACGGTACAATGTTATAGAAGAATCTGCTCTAATCCATGTGTCGTAAGATCTAGAAGGATTTGAAAGGATTTGAAATACTTCTGACTTTCAGTTTATTTATCATGCTATTCAAGCCTATTAAAAATAAACAAATTCTTGTGAGCTTTAGGACCTCTAACTAGATTCACATCTGGGAGCAGTTGGGTCTGAGGAGCAAATCTAAAATTAGAAATCAATCTCCCTGAGTTGAGCACTGCACATTTTCCTGACCTAACAAACTATTACTATTCACAACTGTTCTCCTCAAATGCTGTACTACTTAAACAAACAAACAAACAACATTTCTCTATGCTTGGTCTGTAAAAAACAGCTTGGTAAACAGCACCAAACAAGACCCCAGACTTATACTGTTGAGGAATTTGTGACTTTTATATGCTGACAGATGTACCACCAGTCACTTCACCCAGGGGACAGAATGGTCCAAAGCTGAAATCCAACAACAAAATTATTACCTTTTGTCTTTTTCGAAGGATCCAGTTCTTCCACAGGAGAAGTCTGATTTGCCTAAGGAACCTCATTCTTCTGTATCAACTGTCCCTGGTTAACCTATAGCAGAGGATTCAACAAGATCTTTCAGCCAACAATTCCAACGGAGAAAAATAACAGTTTTCTGATCTTAAAATAAGGACATTATCATAGAAATTGGTTCCTGTCATTGTCTGCTTTGCTTAATTTTGAACTTGATACACTATTAGACAGAAAATATTCTGTCTTTCCTTTGTTTGGAGACTGTTTCCTGTGACACAACTTATCAGCAACAAAAATCAAGACAGAGGAAAAGCATTTCTTTCAAATGAAAAATCAACACTAACATTGATTCCAGGTATTATCTTGGAGTTGTAAGTAATGAAGGGAGTTAACTGTTGCATCAGTCATCAGATTAAAACAGTGTTTTCCAACTGATTTTTCAAAGAAAAGATGGGTTTATAACTGGACATTATTTTACATTAATTTTGGCTTTATCATAACTATTTTTTAGTCTTTCCATTCAGGCACTGTGAGTGTGCACTGAGTAGTACAGCCTGGAATGGATTTTATATAGGCAAATTATTTTGGCTGCTATTTAAAACAAAACAACACAACAAAACCAACAAAAAACATATAGAATTTAAACCATCATACGCTTTGCTTTCTAGGCTATTCTAATCACCACAAATTTTTACCTCTGAAAGGAAAAAGAGAATTGGATATGCAAGTCGAAATAAATGCCTTCCAGACATACGGACCTGTTTTAAAACAAAGAAACCACTTAAATTTGCTCTCTATATCAGCTTCTTACTTTACAGCTGCCTTGCAAGATTTAAATGATTAGAGAGTAGTTTCTTCTTGAATGATTATTAAGTGGAAGTGAGTGGAAAAGAATATGCAAGTTAGATATTATGAAGTGTTTTCTCACGATAGAAACTATGACATAGACCTGATTGCTGGAGGTTACCCAAATTTCTATCAAAAACAGACAAAAACTGCTCTAGATTTGATGGCTTGTTGACATTCTTGTCACTGTTCTAGAGTAGGGTTTTTTACAAGAAAAATTAAGTGGGAAAGATTTTGTTTTGTTTTGTTTTGTTTTTAAGAGGCAAGGCTTGGATACACAGAATATACTGGCCTAATCTTTGTTCAAGGCAGTATTAGTTGACACAAAAATTAGTAATAATTCTCTGAGCATTTCAGAAAATCATCTCAGATGCACCCAGGACAGAGAAGGACAGCACTGGGGAGAAGGGCTGATAAGTCCTTACTCAACTTACTGGAGAGTGTTCCTAAAACACATGAAGATTTCTTCTGATACACTCCGCATGTAAAAGGTTGGAGCAGGATGTCTGAGACCTAACTTAGCTATAGTTGGCTGTGTTGCTTATTGGGGATCAAATAACAAGACATCAAGCCTACAGAATTATAAGCTTCTACGCAAAATTACTGGCAACAACTTGCAGCATTTTCTATACATTGTTGGTTAACAGTTTCATGGATTTTTCAGTGCCACTCCATCAACAGTAATGACTCAAGTTACACAGCATTACAGAATATTAGATTAGTTATAAAATACAACTGCTGTTGTAAAAAGTAAACGGATCAGTGTTTGGTGGTTTCAAGACATATGCTTCCTCCTCTAGTGCAACTTGAGGCCATTCCCTCTAGTTCTACTGCTAGTTACCTGGAAAAAGAGACTGACTCTCACCTTGCCACAACCTCCCTACAGAGAGTTGTAGAGAGCCCAAATGTCCCCTGTGCCTCCCTCTTTCCTAGACTAAACAATCCCAGTTCCCTGTCCTGTTCCAGACTTGTGCTCCAGATCCCTCACTAGCTTCCTCAGAGACAACACTAGGAAACCAATTCAGATCGATCACCTCATTCTTTTGTGTAGACTGGAGATGGAAAAATCCAAAATTTAGACATGAGCATTCACCTTTTTTCCTCTTTTACTCATCAACTGGAGAAAAATACATCGTGTTCTTCAGACATTCACCCAATCCAGAACATTTATGAGCAATTAACTTTTGGAAGGGTTTAGAGTCCTGGAAAAAAAACTGGCTGAGCTTCAAGACAAGACTCTGGCACTGATACTATCTACAGCAGATCCTGCATCTGAACAGGCTGATGCCTTGTAAGAACACTCTCACTCTGAAAGTCACCTTATATTTGGCTGCAGGCAGCTCCAGCAGAGACCACCTTGCAGTTGCCACTGAAGCCGCACACCTGCAGCTCCTAAGGAGTTCCCACTGAAGTTCTCTTTGCTGAGCTGTAGACTACAGGCAGTCAGTCAGCTTCCTGACACACATTTCACTCAAGACTCTTGAACCCAATGCTGTTCTGAAGAATTAATCCTGCAGTTAGATACATGAAACAGGTCTGTTTCAACTCCTCTCAAACTCCTCTAAACCCCACATGGACACTCTGCAACCTTTCTATAACTGCTGTGAAAGGAAATACAAGCCTTCAAGTCAAGGCCATAAAATCTGTACTCTGCCAATGGCCTGGCCTCTCCGCTACTTCCTCTTGGCTCATTAAGGAACTGTCCAATATGTTCTTTCTATCTCACTGAGATATTTTCTCATAGTACACAGTCTGTCAGCTCACTGTGTTGTTTCCAGTGTATAACATACCTGTATTAATTTGTAACTTTCAGTACTACTGTTGGCAAAAAAAGAAAAAAAAAATTGCAGTGTAAGGCCATAAATGAGATTAGGATTGCCAGACAGAATGTCTTAACATTTGCCCTAGAAAATCTAGGTATTTTTCTGATAAATTTCAGATTGTGTAGCAAGACAGAATAAATAAGGAGCAACTCATTTCTACCCCAGAAATATTCTTTCCTACTTGGGCATCACTCAAGAATAGTAACATAGGAATGTACGGCCAGGATGTAACCTCTACTAATTGATGTAGAAAAAACACTACAATGAAGTCATGTAGTAGGCCCACAATAAACACAGTACCTAGCAACAGCACACTGAGAACTCCACATGGGCTCAGCTTCTGAAGTGACTAGTCATGGTGTAGGTCTGTCTTCATTCTTAAAGGCAACCGCATTCTGCTCACGGGACCAGAGGTGGCTTGAAACAACTGTAATTAGGAACAGCACAGGCACTCAGAAGAAATTCAGTTACAAAAAAATGAAGTTTATTATTACCAATGCCCCTACAAAAACTGGAAAAGCCCCCACACTTATGAACTGCTCATTCATCTTCTCAGAAGGTTATGCAAATCAACTCTGTTAATATTTAGAATGGCTTACACTTGCTGCCTGAAGATAACGGGTTTAAGGGATGTGATTTATACCCACGGCACACATAAATCTCAGTTTGACTAATTTTGCTTTCAAAGGCACTGCTTTCCCCTTCCAGGGGGCTCAGTGTAAGGGGTTACAAAAATGATTTGTTTCTATCAGCAGCAGTTACTGCACTGTGGGAAGATTCTTACAAATGCCCAAGTCACAGGAAGAAATATTCACTTATTCTGTGGTTTCTTCCTTTATATTTTTCTAACAGTTACCACTATAGAATGCTACAGTATACTATAAAGCATATTCTATAGTATTCTATCCTATGGAATACTATTTCTGTAGAACCTGGACATTTTTGCTGATAGCACGTGTCAGAGTGTTACAGCTGGTACCATGGCAAGGTGTCTCTGTTAGGAATTACGTATTTATTTCTCAGCTGATAATAAAGGAGACATGACAGTAATGAGGTGAATGAGATACTTCTGTATTATATCTCATGTTAGGTACGAGGAGGGCCTAAAAATGAGTAGGTTTCATATTCTGGCTGGCCACCAACAGCAAACAACTGCTTGTTCTGACTTAACCCTAGAGGACCCCAGAACATTCCCTTTCTCCAAGCAGACAGCAGCTGTTAGCAAAGAGTCCTCTTACCCTGTTTTTACTGTATCAATCACACCTTATTATCAAATGCTATCAAGAATTTCTCTTACCTACAGTATGTTTCTGCTTTTGGTGGAAAAGCACCCCTGAGCTCCAGAGGTACTGACACAGCAGATTTGCTCCGGTAATATTACTGCCAGGTTAAGAATAGCTCAGTGTGCAACGAATTCTTAAACGGTTTAACATCATGACAAGCAGGTGCTGGTCTCAGTATCTTTTCAAGCAGATTCTTTCAACTGTACGCCTGCTGATACCGTCGTAGAGAAGGTACCACTCTTTCCCACTACTTTAAGCTTAGTTCATAGGAATGTCAATGCTTTCTCTGAGCTCCATCTGCTTCATTAGAGTGGCACAAATACATTTTCTCTATTAGAGACAGCATTCTAGAGGCCAGGAACATCTTCAAGGATTTCTAGACAAGTAAGAAATGCAGTACCCCACCCATTTTCACAAATGATTCTGACAAAATAAATGCTGTTAATGTAGTTTTCATTAAAGTCATGGAAGGTTTGTTCCCGCAATGTCTGTGTGCAAAACAGTCCAGTTAAAGTAGTTCAGAACATTCTTCATGGGCCATTGCTCTCTAGGAACAGAGAGAGCGACACACACAGAAGTAACCATTTCACACCACAGCTATCCGAGAAAAAGTTTCTTCCTGGCATCCAAAACTCTCTATTTAATGTTTACTAGAACTTCCAACATACCAGCCAGCTGCAAAGTCACAGAGAAATACAGTAAGCTAAATACAACTTGGCCATACACACATTCTAACTAAGACCTCCAGAGGTATACTCAGAGAGCAAATGCTGTCCTACCTCAACATTTCCCGCATCAAGTTACATATCAGGATTAAATGACGCAATGCACATCTCAAACATTAAATGCCTTTAAGGAGTATCTGCTTATGAACAAACTCAGTAGCAAAAAGCAAAAAGTAGAGTGAACAGTGAGGCTTGTTTGCTTTTGATACCATTTTCATACTTAGGTGTTTAAAGACACCACCACCAGTGATTCCACCACGCAGAAGCTCCGTATATGTATGATCATAACCCTCCTGGATGTGTATTCATATCACAGCTGAGACTCTATGCTGGAACCTTAACAGAAAAACTGAGGGCTTCATGAAGCCGCAAAGAGAAGTCCACTCAGATTAATGGCAAGAGAAACTAGTGCTGCTAAGCTGTAGCCTGTGCTTAAGCGGTGCTACTGCGTGCAAGGCAATCAGACAACTGAACTCCCCCACTCAGCAAACATTTTCACCATAGGACTAATTCAACTTATTTTAAGAAAATAGCTCTTTTTTCACCTGCACAGTACTCAGAGACAGCTCTAGCAGATTAAACTAATCTTCCCTAAGTAGATTTTTACATCACAAAGATAGCAGCAGAGTGTATTTCTTTTCTGCGTTCAACAAGGTCAGCTGTGCCTGTGACCCACTTTTGCACGGTAGAGTGGGATCTTCAAAAGTAAACACAGAAAGCCAGCGTGAGGCCAAGCAGTTCACATGGGAGGGGAAAATGCAGCTCAGCTCACACAGCACACCAGGCAGCTCCCGCAGTAGCTCTACCTACACTTGTCCCCGTCACTTAGGGATTTCCCAATCTGTAGCTTGCTGCTGGCAGCAGCAAAAAAGGGGACATTCCATGTCTGTGTAGGAACACAACAAAAGCTTTAAAGGGAAATGCAGGTTTGGTGTATGTTTGATGTCTACAATAAATGCAAGATGACATTCCCTGTGCTGTATGTTTATGAACACACATGTGAAAATACACAGCCACGTGGTATACAATGGACATGTTCTGTGAGTATAAGTCCATGATCACAATTTATAGAAGACAAAAGTTACAAATAAGTCATAATGGTCACTGTGAGATAGAACTCAAAACTCACATTGCCCCAACCATAAGTGGTATAATTTTAAACAGCTATTTTAAATGCTAGCATTTTATTTGTTCTCTTATCTCCTGACTTCGTAGTCAAAAAGTCAGCAGTCAGTCAAACATGGCTGAGTACCATTTGAGCAGCAAATGATAAACAACATCCCTAGTAAACCCTCCAGTAAAACAACCAAAGGTTTCTCTAAAATTACTAAAAATGACCACAAAGATAGCTTTGACTACATGCATGTGTGTACTGGGTGTATTCATGGGCCAACACTTTAAATTTTCATTAAGAAGGCTCTCCAGCGTCCCAACAATTTATTTGCTGGTTCCTTCCTACACAGACAGAGAAGACTGTTCGCAGGCCACTGTTCCCAGGCAGTGCCTCACTAGAAAGTTAACATTACCAACGCTAACACAACCTTGTTGAGACAAAACTAGAGACGTGTGTGTGTAAACATCTTATACAGAGAAGTAGTTAAAAAACATTTATACAAGGAAAAGATAAACAGATGTGTGCATATAGAAAAAACTGCATATATACACTCAGGATGGAATTTTCTGAGTTAAGTTCTGCATTTGGTTATCCTAAACTCCTGTGGAAAACCCAAGTGGAAAGTCACTTATATTTTTCCTGATGTGTCTCAGATAAGGCATGACCTGAAGGACAAGAACATGCAGTTGGGTCCAATAATCAGTTTCTTTTTATGGCAGTGAAAGAATTATACAATGGAGAGAGAAAGGTTAGTGAGTGGTGACACTTGAACAGATGGCAAACAACAGGGCACACAGAAATCAGTGTACAGAAACTGGGAGAAACTGTACCTTAAACAGGTCCTGCGACATGCAGGCTCAGCAGTGCACTAAGTACCTCTACCTATGCAAGGCATGCTAACGTTAAACAATCACACGCAGCTTACCAGGCACAAACTCAGAAGGAATGCGTTCTGCATCTACCATAATCCAGTTTACTCACGTAGACACTCAGCTACCAACCAGGAGCTCAGGGGGGAGTATTTTTCTTGCATTCATCTTTCTGAAACATTTTATGTTTCACAAGATTAAGGATGGATTTTAATTCCATCTGTGAGTGAGAATTCTTTTCAGAGGGATCCCATACATCTCTATTAGAAATTGAACTCCTATCCCTTCACAAGAAAGAAGAATGGCAGTGCAAATATAAACTTCAGTTCAAAAGCCTCCTGCTGTGCAATTTATTTCCACGTTGACATGTTTATATAAAACAGCATTATTTGTATCAGGACTCCCCTGCTTTGCTAATGAGAAATAAAAACGACTTATCCCATTCTTCCAGCACAGTCTGCTTCCACTGACAAGCACGACAGCCTGATGGAAGCACATCTGTAGAGCAGAACAGAGAGTGCTGAGGACCCAGTGCCACACAGGTGTTACTCCAGGTGGGCTCCAGCCCTGCACACCGAAGGCACATCAATGGCCGCAGCACACTGCGTGCTGCAGCACAGCTCAGTGCAGTGCCACCCCAAACCACACAGGTTTGTGTGCTCTGGGATCCCTGCAATATGAACCATAGTCACACGCAGAGGGGTCACTTAACCAAGAGAAATATGATCTAAACTAAAATACAAATATTAGCAAACACACAGTAGTCGCATTCACAGAACATTTTGCGTTAGTTTTCAGATGACCCAACTAGGCCTCCACTACAAAAGCCAAAGAATTTGTGTATCTACAAGCACAACAAGGACTTCTTAAACACAAGCAACAAAACCTGGAAACCTCACCTCAAAAGCTTACCTCATGTGTGAGCACTGCTGCGCTACGGGGAAGAGGAAGGTCTGAAGGCACAGCCAGCCCGGCCACGAGGAAAGCTGTGCTGCCGGAGCCGAGTAACCCCGCTCAGCATAAGCAGCTTGCCTTAATCCCAAGCCTGGTGCACAACAGCGCGTTCCACAACTTTAATAGTTGCGGAATAAAGTTTGTCACTCAGCAGCACAAGCACGACGTGCTGTGTCCCTTCCTCACGAGGGGAGCTCAGAGCTCTCCTCGGATCCCAACAAACTTTGCCTTTGGAAACGTGCCCTCTGAAGGGCAGCTCCAGCAGCTTTCAGAGGCCCTGCTAAACAAACAGCTGTCACGACTAATTAGGTCAGGACATTATGGAGACTGCGCTCTGCCAAAGCCTTAAGAGGGATGAGGCAGCGCAGCACAACTTCAGAAAATCTCATTACGGAGCCAGCGCTGAGCAGCAAGGTGCTGCCACGAGGGCAGGCCGCGCCTCGCCCACCCCAAGCCGCCATGAGGGCAGGCGGCCGGCTCGCGGCTATGAGGCGTGCCCGGGCCGTACCGAATCGTATCAGAACCGAACCGGGGCCTCCAGCCGAAAGGAGGGCACGCGGCGGGAGGGCGGGAAGCGCCACACCGCGCCGCCCCCGCGAAGAGGCGGGCGGAGGGCCGCGCTCTGACGGGACGCTCCGCGGCCAGCTGCCCGCCGGCAGCCCCTGCCCGCTCCGAGGGCCCCTTCGCTTCCCAGCTTTAGGAAGGACTAAAACGGCGTTTTAGAGTCAGGATCGTTGGTAATATGGTTAAGGAAAGCGTGCTCCTCCGCCGGTGACAAAGTTATTTAGCATCGCAAAGGCCAACTGCCTGCTTTTTAATAAATTAGAAGGTACCCAGTACAGAAACCATAGAGTCACTGAAATGTTAACAAGTTAATATATTTTCAAAGCAAATATAACGGTGTACACGTAAAAACCATTTCATACAAAGTGGAAACCGTTAGATGCACCTACTGCTGTAGATTTTTGGTTATTCTCGGGTTTTTCACTGAAACTTGGAAGCCGTGCTCTTCATTTCAGTTACACCAGGTTAACGGTAGAACCGATCCATAGCAAGCAAAGCGCTGCCGCTCCGGCCCGCTGCGAAAGGCAGCACCGCTGCAGCTCAGCCCCTACACAAGGGCACCCATGTGAAACAGACTGTGCACATTTGTCCCACTCACTAAGCTACACAAGCAACCAGATGTGGCTCAGTCGCTGCTTCTGAATGGAAAAGCTCCGTAAGTGCATCCTTGCTGTACAAAAAAAAAAAAAAGTTAAAGTGACAACATAGAAAACTGGCAACAGATAACCACGTCTGCCTAAATATACACATATGATACATAATTACGGGCCGTCCTGGCCAGTGTGTAAGTCTGTTCAAGAGCAAAGCTTTAATTGCACAGATTAGAAAACTGAACAAAAGCTTTCATAGAGCAAAGCACAAGCTTTGGTTTATGCTTAGACAGTGAATATCAGACCTTCCATTTTTATTAATAACATCTTATGAAAAATAGGTAATTTCATTGCTACGTGTGATAGTTATTTCTCTATAGTTAAGTACCTCATTTCATACAATGAAACGAAGCTCTATATATCTTATTCAATGAATCCATTAGCTGTATCTAGACTGGGAATGCAATAAATCTTTATGAAAATCCACTGAATTGCATGAAAAATCTTGACTCGTTACCATCACAGTTCCACACCCCCTCCCCCCATTTTTAAAAGGCTGCATATATAAAAAACAACTCCCCTATGGCACAGAAGTAGGATTCTCAAGGGAAAACAAAGGATAAAGCATCAAAATGAAGCTCCCTCTGGCAAGATCAACACATTGCATTCAGTCCAAGAGGAATTTGCGCCCTATACAAAGTGAGCTTCCCTGTGTTCTAGCTCTTGGATCCTTTTTGGCCTTAGTCTCTGGTAAGTAGGCTTCAGATCTGTGGAGTGAGTATCCTCTGAGCCAGTTTTTTGTTCATTTGTGCTTTGTCCAGGATTGGCAGAAGGAAGCGCAGAGCTCCTAACCAGTTTCACAGTACTCTGCTGAAGCACAGAGCTAGCATTGGTTGGTGCACAAGCTTTAGCTTGTTCCACTGAACTCTTTTCACTTTTAGAAGGTGGTTTATAAAATGTCCCTGGGGGTGGCTGCAGTGTTCTTGGTACCCTGAAGGCAGCAAGAGGATGGGCATCGGGACCATTCCCATCTGCTGCTGTCCTTCCTGACCTGACAGGAAGAGAATATGGCTTACTAGGAAGAATGGCATTAGCTGAATTGTTACTACACGATGAAGATAAGGCACCTGCAGTTCCACTCTCAAGTGCTTTGTACTCCTGGGGCGCATTTGTCACAATCATTGCTGTCCTTGCTGTGATATCATACTGTTTATATTGCTTGTCCCAGTTTTTTTGCAGCATCTGAGTGTCCCAGCAAGAAAGTCTGCAGGATGTATTGACAGCTGGGAGTGCCTTAACCTCTGAAACTTCTTCAATAGTAGGGCTCCTGCCAAGCTTTTCTGGACTTGCAGCTCCTGCGTTTCGAGAATTTCTCTCATTCAAAACACAAGGAGGAAGTATTCTGTCCACAGGTAAGCTCACAGGGCGAATAGTTGGTTTTGTCCTTGGAACTCGTAATGGAACTTTGGTAATTTGACGATTAGGTTTGGCAGGAATTAAGTTAACTTTGCAGCTCTCTTCACCTGGAGAAACAAAGGAATGATTGTCTTTCTCCAAAGATGGATTCACATCATTGCCTAGAAATACATAAATAGATGTTACTCAAGTCTGCACAATTTTTACAAACAGAATGCAAGCTTCACCAATGACCCCTTCACAGCTGGCACAGTAATGGGATAACAGTAATAAGTACAGGATATACCTAAAAGCTAAGAGCATCTTACAAGAGCCAAATATTAGCATTTCAATAACAGTAAAACAGATAATGTAGAGATGTTACCAAGAAGGAAGAAATCAGAGACACCACACTAATTTATACTAGTTTTCCTTTTGCTGGTGCTTTTCGATTCCTATTTATTTTCCTATTTTTTAAGATTTTGCACTGTACCTTGTTCTTTTTGAGCAGAAATATGAATGTCCAAAATGTCTGTAGCTGAAGATTCTGGAAGAGAATTACTCTTTCCAGAGCCCTCTGATTTAGTTCCACCAAGTTGCAGTGACACATGTTCTGGGGGAAACAATAATCAAAACACGTTAATTACTCAGTTTTGGTTCATGGCAACATAGCAGATTGCAGAAACTCACAGTCACTGCGTGTGTGTTTTTATTTTGTGTAAAGAAAAATCACAAAAACTCTGCTGTTTTCTCTTAAATACTTCAAACTAATTCTTTAAATTGTTTTTTACCAAAAGCCTTAAAAAAGATGCAATCCTGCACCTTTTATGAAGGCAAACACTGCATCAAGCAGTGACTAGCAATTTTTGAACAACACTGACTTGTCTAAATCGAAGAGCAGCTAGCAGTAAAATCTGCTTAAACCAGGGCTGCTACTTATTTACCAACTCAATATATAAAACCCACTAACCAGTTACAGATGTATCTCCTTGTTCTTTTGTATTCTTGCTATTGTTTGATTCCAAAAACAATGCAGTTGTTTCTGAAGTTCTGTTTTCACTTGCAGCTATTAGAACACCCTGTTAACAGAAGTCAGAGCAAAAGTAAATGAGAACAAGAGAAAAGACATTCCTCCCCAGAAAAGTACAAGAGAAGTTACTCACTTCCTTTACAGCAAGAAATGACTTCCTCTGCTGCTGTGGCTCCCTCTCTTCTTCTGATGAGAGAGCAACTCTGACTGTAATGGCATTTTCTTCAGACTGTGATGCGCTCAGAAATGGTTGCAATGAAACATCAAATATCTTCTCGTAGTATGTTATGAGCAGCTCCACTACGCGGGCCTGATATGGATAATCCACAAGTGATGATAAAGAAACTGTAGCATCTGTTTGACGTGGCCTGATCAGAGTTGGGCCAAATATTATGCCAAGGTTGCTAGCTGACATTTTATTTTCATCAGATTGTTCTGTAACCCTGCATAAGGAGAGATGAGAAAAACTCAAGAGTTAGAGGATTTCACTACTTCAAGAATATTTTAGATATTAATTTTCATTCATATCCGAAGAGGCTAAAAGATGATAAAATCTTCAGGTGGGTTTGTTGGGTAGCAGGCAGAATCACTACTGGAGATAGCACTTAACAACTCTGACTAAGCCCCTTCCACACAGGGTGTGGTGTTTTAACACTTTATTTAGCATCCTTAATGACTATCCGGAATTTTGAGGAATTGGGAGGGCAGTGGAAGGAAAGGGAAGAGACACTGGGAAATAAAAGCTTCAATTTAGTAACAGGATGACTCAAAAGATTTAAACCCAACAGACTTAAATGTAAAGTATCCATGCTGTTTCTGAAGCACCTAATGACAGTGGTTTACACATGGGAATGCAGATCAGTCTTTTTCCATTGGTCCTCTAGGAATGTCAGTAATTGTCTGATTTCGTAATGTTCTCTTTTGGCATAAGGATGCAGTATATGACCAAAGAGCACAACTGCAGCATGCTCAAAACCACTCAACTATTTCTAGGAATAAACAGTGGCAAATACAAATAAGGCAACTTCTATTGTAACCCAGAAGGTACAAGAGTTTCCTAATACACAATGCGTTGTATACAGTTCAACTTTAAACATCAACTGGCATTTGAAGTCTTTTCTCACCTGTGAAGGTGGCCAATAAGGTACTGAAGAGTGTTATAATTTGGCACAGGCAATTGTTTCAGAAGATCCTTAATTTTAATGATGATCCTATTCAGTTCAATACAAATTGATTGTCTTTTCTTTGACTTGGGGCTAGCTTGTTTAGCATCCAATTCCTCGTTGACGCTCTGGCTTTCTTTTGCAAGTCCAATGAATTCATTGTAAAGACGAAATAAAATCAAGGGCTCTGGAAGCTGAAGAAACATGAACATATCAGAAACTACTCAAGCCTGAATTTTAAGTTTTGCTTCCTTCCTGTTTTTCCTCAACCTTGTCTAGTCAATTGTATATTTTTAGATGATGCTTAGTCTTTTGTTTTCTAGCTCAAACCAAGAAAAAAAAAAATCTGGGTAAAGAAACTCCATCTTATACTTTCTTCCATGCATCTTTTGATAGTACTTCGCTACAAGAGCTTCAACACTGAGCATTTGTCAACAAAGGCACAGATTTCAAGAAGGTGACTGCTATGAGGAAAGAATTGCAGTTACAGAACAATTCATGATAAGACAGTATTTATTCATCTTTTCTTTGGGAGTATACTGCATGAGCAACCAAAAGTTTTAAAAGCTTTGGCTTCACCATGAATGGACAAATAAAAGCTAATTCTGTATATGGTACTGGCATTTATGACTCATCATGACCACATGGAATCTAGATTGTAATACCAGCTGTCAGTAATCTTACAGTTTTCTCTGCCCCATTACATCTTTTATATGAAAATTAAGAAAGCCTAAAGCAGATATACAGGCATTCATACAATCTTCAGTTGCAGGATTGCTGAAAGGAGTTTTTTTCTTGCCTGAACTGGAGAAATATGCTACATTACTGTGATTTTCCATTTGACCTCTTAGGCACATACCTGGCGAAGATACAACTTGAGAACATTGCTAATATCATGTGCATAAAGTTCTGAGAGCTCAACCAAATCCTTTCCGTTTTCAAAAGCTTGACAGAGCTTTTCAACTCTTGATTTAGCTCCATTCACACGATAGATACCCTGAAATTAGAAGACTAGCACAGCTCAATTTTAATTTGATAAGCAAGTTCAAGAGTATAACACAGATGAGATTAACAGTACAGAATTATCATCTTGAAAGGTGATTTTTTTCCTCTGCTCCCTCATTATTTCTGTACATTAAGTTTTTATAAACAAACTTGACCATACCTTGACATTCAGTGCTCTGCTTTCGATTTCTGATGTACACTTCTTGATGATGAAAGGAATGCCATCAGGAACACTTTTTGCAGCTTGAGCAAATTCCACTCCGAACAAGTGAAGCCTTCCATGAAGTTTTTTGTGTCCACACTGTATAGCTAATGTCTCTAAACATTTTTTATGGCATGCAAGTGAACACTGCGGGGGGGAAATGTACATGGTTTGACACAATCTAATGCCATAAGAAATATCATTGGTGCTTGCCACCCCCACACGAGGAAAAGCAGACTTGTAATCCCCATAAGCAAACAAGATTTATTAGTTGGTGATCTCTCTGATCACGAGAATTACATGACCCACAAAATCTGTACTTTTTACAGATAAAGAAGTTTACAAAATTCTCAACTTCACATAAAATCAAAGCAGCAATTTAAAATACTTTTCAACTTACCTCCTCACATTCAGCTCCATGAAATACCACTAAGCTGTCACATTCTCTGCATTTAGATGGAGCTCTCAGCTTACGTAGCTTGTGTGTTTGTGCTGCTTTAGACATATTAGTATTTCTAAAAGGTCCTGGAGAATTTGTAGTTTCAGATGTCAGATCATTTAAACCTGGAGAGAATTTTTGTTTTAGTCACTGAAATATATATAATAGGGATATGGTGCTCATTTTTATTTTTTACAGATAAAAGAAATAAATTAAAGCATGTAGTTAACTGCCTAGAAAGCTTCTTAAATCTCAAGCATCGATTAAACAAATGTGCTCATAATCACAATACACAGTATTTTTCTCAAGCTCATTATAAAGAAGAGTCACCCTACACAACAAAAGCCATCTTCTGGGGAATTCAGGTATGGAAGCAACATTACCACAGTCTGAAGGAGATGGTGGTTCTCTTTCATCAAGATCGTCTGCAGATGACATAGTACCAGTAGAAGGTGTTCGTGGAAGTCGTCTTTTAAAATCCCCTAGGAGATGACAGAAAAATTCAGGAAACTCACAAAATATCACTTGCACTCATTTGCTCATTGTCATTATAGGCTCTGTCAAACGTTTGTTAAATTAACAGCATCTTCACTAATTTGGAAACAGTTTAAGGTAAAGATTTAAAAATTCATACAGCAGAAACTGTAGCCGTACCTGGGCTAGCAGATGGAGAATCCATAGATCGTGACTCACTGCTTCCCCCTGCACTTTCAGAGTCACTGCACATTCCTCCACTCTGGTTTCCAACTGACCAAGATCTGAATGGTGGTGGCCCTCGGATCACTTTTAGAAATAAAATCCACAAATTACAAATGTGAAGAACAAAATGACAATCTTTTTGTATAAAAAGTAGCTCTGACTATATTCAAAACAGGAAAATATTGCTAAAGTTACTTGAACAGCATATATACCTGTGAAAGCTTCATATGAAAAAAAAATGAATTTCAAAGAACTTGGTACTTATGCTTCTGCAGAACGGCTGAAATCAACATACTATTTACAAAAATATATATGATTATATTGCTGATACTTACTGAGCTTAACAGAACCTGCTGTTTGAGTGACATCTCACCATTCTGGTTAGAGAACCTAAACTACGCACACAGACAGTCTTCCATTTTTTCTGATGCTTGAGAACACAACTGCTTTTGGGCTTCAAACTCTACCATGAATGTTTTTCTCCTTTAGTTCTGTTCCTGATAGTAAGTCATCAAGCGCCTGTTTTTCCCGGTAATTTTTTTATTTAGAGGCTGAACTCTAACAGAAACAGAACTACCTTGGATATCTGTGCTGCTGGAAGATCTCTTCTCACCAATCCTTTGGGAACGATGATAGATTGGACTTCCCACATCATCTAACATCTGGGTTGGAAAGTCTCCTGAACACTGAGATAAGTTGCCATGTGATGTATGGATACTGGCTGGTTGTTTATTAAAAACCCTTCGGAAAGAAGAAAGTAATTTGCAGAGTGAATAATACAGAATTACATGAAAAAAATTATTTTTCATGTAACTAAAAATGTTTCATTTAGTAGCTGTTCATGAATATCTGTATTTGCCCTGTCATTACTAAAGCCAAAATTAAAAAGCAGTATGGCAATTTATTTTTAAGTATAACCTTTTTTCTTTCACGTAAATCAACTTTTCCACATCTCTGCAAGGTTTAATGGCTTGCTTTTCAGATTTTGAAAATACAGCACATCTGCTGAAAGACCAGAATGATTTTGTAACTATTTCATCCTGTTCTCACACTTTCCTCTGAAAGATGGTAAATGCCCACCCATTACCTACTATTCACATACAAACGTATTGACATTAAAATTTTGCCAGGTGCTGCTGCAGGATCTTTTTTTTTTTTCTCCCTTAAAATCAATAGCAGCAACAGCAACCAAACATTAAAAAAAAAAAACACCAACCAAACATTAAAAAACAAAACAACAACAACAACAAAAAAACCCAGCAAATACATTGAACCTGCTAGAGGCCTAAATCCATCAAAGAAGTCTGCTCTCAAGATGAGGACATGAAATAGTTAAATCTAATCAATGTAAAGTACTTTGTGGACAAAAAGGACTACAAGCCAAGTATGGTGGCTTAATGCATGCTACCCTAACCAGATGAAGCAAACGGACTGAAGATCATTCAAACGCGCATTTGCCCAAGCTACTGTCACTTAAACTAGTGCAGACCTGAAAAAATAAAAATAACCACTTCAAGTTCACAAAGAACCACAAGGCCATGTCACAGAAAACAAACGGAGGGGGGAAGAGAGGAGAAAAATATCATATGACTCTTAAGCAGTAAACAGCTAGAAGAGTATTTAAAAGTTTGAGATTTCATACTTCCCGCTTTCTTGAGGAGCCCTGAAGTTAAATCTGTGAATACAGTCTGAATCAGTCTTAAAAAGGTAGGAAGTTGAGAGACAAGGACAAAAAAATCTCTGCTTTAACTTAGCATTTCCTGTCTTTTGTTGGTACAAGTCCAGCTCAAGTATTAGGTCTTTGTATTTAGCTCTCTTTTAAAAGAATACAACAGTTTCCCTGAGAACTGTGAAACCTACAGATTGGAATGGATGCTCTCATACTTCGGTGCCAGGATGACTATTTTACAACAAAGCTTTTTGAATACTGACACAAGATCTTCTTGTCTTGTTTTTGTTTCCACATTAGCTATATTTTTAGTAGATAAACAGAAAACGTTACCATTTCACACTGTTCGGAAAAATACTTCAAATTTTTTTTGCATGAGACAAATTCAACACAACTTCCTTCCTGAAATTTTCAAAACCTAAACACATACAGCAGCAGCAAGGGCAGCAAAAGAAGAGAGCAGGACCACCTCAGATTTTTCTAAAGCTGAATATTAAATACTACTGCCACACTAGTAAACAGTAGAGTTTAAAATTTATGTTTTTCTTTTTTCCACGTTAACTGGTATCTACATATCTACAATAAAGCAATAAGAAGTGAAACCTTACACAGCAATCGTTAATGATTTTGCAAGTCTTAATATGCAAAGCAACAATCTGCTTTGGAATTTAAGTCAAATTTCAATGTCAACATACATTACTATACCGTGCTACCAAAAACATGAAAAAGAAAGAAAACATTAAATGGTAAAACACCAGGACTAATCTTGTTCTTCGAAGAGTTCTGTTTTACTGCTAAACATCTATGCCTCACTCACATTTAATTGTAAAGCTAACAAACATCAGCATTAGTTTGGGACTCACCCATCAATCTGGGAGCTCTGGGTTTCAAAAGAACCCGGTTCAATACGAACACCTTCCTTTGGCAAACTTTTCACAAACTCTGAATACTGCTGACCAGGGTCATAAAGTTTGGCACTCTCACAGAGTGACTGACAGTTAACAGGAAGAGATACAACCTGAGCATGATGCAGCTGGAACAGGTTAACCGTTACCTGTTAGGGCAAGAAAAATTTCAGTGTTTGTATATCATTCACTAGGTATTTCTCAAATTAGAATCAAGACATAAAACAATTTAAAGAATGCTACTAGAAAATCCTAGGAAATAGTAAAAACTTGTAGGGGTGGATTTAGCACAGGATTCCTGGATGCCTCCTGCAGATGCTTCTTACGTGGCAGTATTCCTCCTTTCCTCTCTGGCTTCAAAAACAAAGTAGCAGAAAAGCCCAGTGGTTCCCTACTTTGGGCCGAATAAGATAGTCAGCATGGTTTCCTGCTAGCAAAAAGGCAATTTTCACCCTTCTAGAGGGAATGTTACAAGGGCTGCTCTGAAAGTAATGCCTCCTACCTCGTTATGTTGGTCCATATCAGAGGTAGATGTTAGTGGTACGTCAGGTTTCTTTCTCCATTAAGAATCTTTACATACCTCTACTTAGAAGTTAGTCAAAGTCACCTTATTGCCAGTAGTATTTTGAAAAGCATACTTACAGCTTTCAGAGTAAGATCACACTGGTAAATAAGTTCCCGAAGCTGCGTTAAAACATCACTTTTAAAGCTTTCCAAATCAGTTCTTTTTTCTTCAACTTCTGCCATGCTTGCTTTATAGTATTCATTAGCCTCTTCAGCCTAGACGAAACACAAGTGAAAAGGGTTGATGGACTAGTTGCTACTAGAAGCGAGATAAACTATAAGCACACACAAAGCATAGCCTGTAATGGGAGATTCCATTTAGGATAAAAGCTCGAAAGAACTTAGCACGATTAAAGCAAAGAATTATGAACAGAACACTTGCTCAAATGATCTCAGTGGGAAAGTATGAACAAAACCAGTAAGTAACAAAAATTCATACTTTTTGAAGAGCCTCCTCTTCTAGCCTTCGTTTTTTTTCCAGTTGCTTGCTGACATCTTTTGCAAAGCTTCCACTTGAGCTAAGATGTTCCTCCTCAGCACGAGCGGTGCAGGATTTGGCCTTTTCATACTCATCTTGACGCTGCGTATATAACAACTTTGCTTTTCTTAGAGAAGCTTCCAGCTCTTGCTGCAGATTACCACAAAAAAAAAAAAAAAAAAGCAAAAATAACAACTTTAAATTTTTGTTATTTAATGTGTTAAATAATCTGTGCATAAGACGTTATGCACAAATCTGTACTTCGTAGTTCAAAGTCATAGAAAAAATTACCTCTTACAAATTGGAATATGCCATGAAATTAGTGGTTACATTCTACACCAATACACTGTACACGTTCTACATGTGAATTGAAGTGTGTAACATGAGACAGCCCAGTTTGAAAGTGCTGACCTTCTGAAGAATTTGAGATTTAACACTGTTAGATATGAAAAATACCAACCATTTTTTTCTGTTCTCGCTGCCAAAGATCCTTGATTTCTTTCCTTTGTCTATCCAATTCGTTTTTTCTTCCCAGAAGAGGCTAAATAGGAAACATTAGAGTATGTGAAAGACTTAGAGGCTGAAAGTTTGTTCTTCAAATAATCTGTGCTGCAACAATATTTCTTAAAATCTAAACAATATCTTTGCCATTTTCTGTAGCCTTACCTGCACAAATTTGTTAGACTGGAGAGCAGCAGCTGTTTGTTGCCAAAGTTGATTGTTCTCAATATCATTTTGAAAAGCATTAAGGAATATTGACTGGAATGGCATATAATCCTAAGATTACAGAGAGAAAGAACATTAGTATTCTAGGTAAAGCAGAGGTGGGCTGACATTATAAATGTCAGTATAATTGAACTAAACTTTCTATTGCATCTAGTAAAAATATTAAGGTGTATGTGGAGGTCATTTAGGTAGGAATGTTGAAACTGACTGATTTCTCTGTTACATTTCATTTTACTAGAAAAACTCAAAGTCTACAAGTCTAAACTACGATGCATAGAAGACACTAAAGGGAAAAAATTATTTATGCAAACTTTCATAAAGGTTGAAAAGATAGAAGAGATGTTTTACGGTGAATTGCAGTTTAAATCAACTCAATATTAAATAAAAATCTACTCCTCAGTGTTCCAAAATCTTCTCCTCAGGGGAACGCCTCCGATACACACTGAAGACTTAAAAAGAGCCTAAGTCCTACTCACCTGGGGTCCAACAACAGCTTTAGCAGTTTCAGCCATTTTTGCTAAGTTTTTAGCACACTCCACTTCTGTTAAAAAAAAATAATAATCACATAGTTCATGTTTACTGTAACAATTGTACCACATGCTAAATGCTTTTTACATTCTTCCTTTAAGAGGTCGCCTAGGACCACCTTCACTTTGTTACAGGCCTTTAATTATAGGAAATGGATGATAGTTCTGTCCATTTCAGTGGAATAGCCACTAATTTCGAAATCACATTATTGACAGTCTGCAGCACAGGGGCCTGACAACAGGTTTAATTCCATCATGACAAAGCTGATTATATGCCAAAAAGAGCCACTCACCCAAGCTAAGCTTTTTTTCTACCCATGCGACTACATCCTTGGTATATTTTGACCACGCTTTAGCATACGACAGAGCTGATTCAATTCCACTGTCGTTCCTTAGGAGCATGCTGTCAACCTCCTCTGCTCGAAGATGTCCTGCAAAGAAAGCATCAAGCACAAAGGAGTGAATTTTAGACATGACCACACACTGAGTGCAAAGCCAGTATTAGCCAACTGTGAATACTTAAGCAGCTCTCATCCCGAGTTGCTCTTTAATGCTAGTTGACTCTAAACAGGACTGACAGAGGTTTTAGAACAAATTAAAGGGTCATAGTATTTTATCTTTACTAGTCATATGGTCAGCGTAACTTTCTTTAAGAAAGTGACCAAATAAAATATCAATTGTATAATGACATACAGAAGTGCTTTGGGTCTTGTTTTCTTTGTTTCTCACAAAAAAAAAAAAAAAAGAAAAAAAAAAAAACCCAAGTGGTTACTCACAGAAGCATCACTGTGAATGCAACAGAGATTTTTTTATGCTACAGTTTTACTGGAAGCAAAGGTGCTACAAAAGCGACCAAGATAAACACAATTCTTTATCTTTACTTATTAAATATTAAAGGAATGACCCACCTTGAATATCATCCCTTTCATGCAGTGAACCCCCAGACTCCACAGAGAGATTCTCAAAAGACTGGTGTACAAGAAATAAAAAGATCAAATTAGAGAAGAAAAGCAGAAAAGCTCTTACTAGAACTAACAGGTTAACAAACTTGATGACATCATTTGCCCCTTGCCTCACCTCCTTTTTCTTTTTTTTTTTCCTGTTGCAAATCAAGCAAGAAATTCCTGTAATTTCCTCTCATCTAATATAGGTTTTTGTCTAAGCTCCCACAGCTGTTAACTGAGACATCACAAATAACAGAATATCATAACATACTTTTAAACCAAATATCTTGAAAAGTTGTGATGAAAAAATGTTTTAACACATTTGGGCTAATATTCAAGTGACCAATAGCTTTTATTGGACTTTTGCATGTAGCTTTGGGTGCCACAACATACACAGAACTATTAGAGAACATCCAAAGGAGTACTACAAAGATGGGGAAGGGTCTAGAGGACTGGCTGAGGACCCCGGGTGTGCTCAGCCCAGAGCAGTGGCTGAGGGAAGCCCTCATAGCAGCTACAGCTCCTCACAGGGAGCGGAGGGACAACGCTGAGCTCTGCTCTCTAGGGACAGTGACAGGGCCCCAGAGGCTAGGGAAAGGTTCTGCACCAGAGAGTAGTGAGCATGGAACAGGCTGTCCAGCACACGATCACGGCCCCCAAACTATCAGAGTTCAAGGAGCATTTGGGCAACGCTCTCAGACACAGAGTTTGATTTTTGTGTGGTTCTGTATGTATCCAAGGAGTTGGACTTGATACTTGTGGGTCCCTCCAGAATTAGGATATTTGAATAAAATATTTATTTTAAATACCTGCATCATTCTAAATGAATGGATTACTCTGGGAAACTCAGAGGCAGAAAGGAGGTAGAAGATAAAGGCTAAGAAATATCCACAAAGTAGTCTTAAGCTTTAGAAGAACAGCATGCTCCCAGTTTAGATTTTGGTGCTGTGCTATTTTCAGACAAAGGTAAAATGGAAAATGGTAGCAATGGTACAAGTAGGGTTTTTTTTTTGTTTTTGTCTTTTCATTTAAATGTAAATAGTAACTGATCATAAATAAGAAAAGTCCCTGCACAATCACTGTTTACTTCACAGCGAGAATAGTTTTTCTATATATCCAAACATCCAAGGTATGTATTAGTTGCACTAAATTCAATCTAACGGGGTAAAGAATAGCTCAATTCCTAAAGAAGTGGAGGACTTCTATAGCTGCTGTCTAATTGTAGAGTTTTAGTAAAATGGAATGATATTTTTAAGAATAGGTAGGAAATTAATCTCTAGATTCAGATTTTTTGTTTTGTTGATACACAGCTTGGAATTCATCAATATTCCATTGCACAGAAAACCTAAACATTCCACAGATTTAGTTTTTGCATTGGTATCACATAGTACCATCTTGAAGTAGCTTTTAAAGTGAGATACACTTGTTAGGAAAAAATAAACAAGAAAAAAAATAATACACAACTCAATAGGTTCTTAGAAGTTCTAGCCCTAAAAAAATTATTTACCACTCTATAAGATTGAAATTATTTTACTCTTGAGAACTGTTCACTCATTTCCAGCAATTCAGGCACACAGTCTGATTAGGAGGTACCTAACTTAACAGGCAAGTGAAATCTTCCTCCTTAAATAACTGTCAGGATATTTACAAGTTAAATTCTACCAGAATGCTAGGCTCTAATCTTTAAGATACAGCTAGCTGCTATGTTCAACTACTGAATGTATATATCTACAAAAATGCATAGTTAATATAGCTATTTATATATTTCACCTTTAATTTCTCCTAATTCAACTACTAGTTGGCCTTCAAATTGCTCTCTGAACAGCAAACCCAAATGAAATGTTTCACGTGTTAAATATGTATTTATTCATCTGAACACAACGTAGATATAACAGACATTTCCAAGAAATTGAACCATGGTATCCTGCCTGCTCCAAAACTTAAAACTGTTCCCTTCCACTTTAGGAAAAGCAGACAAGACTACAAAATGAGGCCTTTAAATACAAGCTGGTGTCTTCTGGAGCACCTAGACTTGAATTGCTTCTTGATTTCACTGTATTCTAACTTCTCACTTGACATTCTCTTATCCCCACACTTAGAATCATGAACATCTCATTCCCTGGGTATCCATTTCTGCATTACAAAGCCTTTACAAGATTAAAAAGTAGCCAAATTCATCACCATCCTTCTTCTGACAAAACAATTATACATAAATTGTTTTGAAAAAGTACAAAGTTACTTGTGATGCAAGGCTTGTATACTATTTTACCTCCCATTTTGTATCAGCAGCCTAATCCTCTTTGCGTGCCTGCTGTAACCAGCTTTCTGAGTAGTCTTTCCTCTCTCTGTCCTTAGGAAATACGAGTTTGCTATCACTCATCATGTGTTAGCAGGCGTAGTGAAAATTAAAAAGCTGTTTCTCAGCTGTAAACTGTACTGTGCTGCTATGAGCAAGTTCCACGAAGGAATGGTAAGTCCTACATATTTTTCAGTAAAATCTTTGTAAGACAACAATATGATTTTTCACCTTGCTACAGCTTTATTTGTCATATGCACCAATTATTAATCATACTTTCATTATAAGCAATTTAAATTGATTTCAGACCTGAAAGTCTGATTCTAGCAAATATTCTGATTTTTTTTTTAATCTTACCTTCAGAGTGTTTGTTTGCAAGGCAGTTTAAAACCCTAATGCTTTTCTTTAACTACCTGTAAGTTAACACTTATTTTTAGCTTTCTTAGTGAATTATTCAAACAGATATGGTACAGGCTGAGCTCTGGAAGAACAGTATGTTATTTTGAAACGAATAATCATCTTTAATAGACAAAAAGAGGTCATCAAACCCCAGTTTAGCTTCTAGATCAGATACATACAATTCAACTGCTCCTACATGAAAATCGTTTATTTAATCAAGTATATTCTTGTAAAGTATTTAGTTCTTAAAATCTTGTAGAGTTACAAGCAGGGTGTTAAACCTAATATTTGAATGCTAATCCAGTTGAATCATCATCAGCACATAGAACTTGGAATACATTTGAATATCTGAAACACTGAAGATCTCTTTTCCCCCCTATTGATTTTATCTTAACATTCAGAAAACTCAAAGTGTGCACTGTATGCCTGGGACAGAGTTTCAGTGAAAAGGAATGTCTCCTTTAAAAGATATGATTTCACACTCCATTAGAACGGGGTTAGCCTACCCGACTTCTCCGAGATACAGGAAGTCCCAGCGACGATCCATTGTCTACATCTCCCATAAGGAAGTCTGAAATACTACCAGAAAGACAAAGAACTGTTACTTCATTACTTAACCTAAATAATTTCAGATCACTGAGAACAAAAACTTTGGATAGTCTCTAATATTCTTAGGACGTTCTGCCAAAAGATTTTTGGGAGTAGTTTTTAATTCCCAGCAGTTTCTATACCATCACCGCTTTCCTTATTAAGAAGAAATACTAACACAATAGCAGAGCAGAAGAAGTACTATAGATACTGTCAACGGACAGATACAGATAAGTGTATAAGACAGTATTTGTCTAAAAGAAAATAAAGAAGTTTGTTGTTTAGTCTTAATTTGATTCAGCTCCACTGAACTGTTAAAACTCCTGAATTCTAACTTACACGTTTCCAAAAGTGAACGCCAATGTTTCAATGGAAACAAATACTTCACTGAAGAGTTCTCTTTTGTTTTCTTCATTAACTTCTTTGAAGTTCACCGCTTAGGAAAAAAAAATCAAAATCAAATGGTGAGAGGTGGAGTCAAGTGAGTTCACTGCGAACTCGCACACAAAGTAACAGAACATGCAATATTGTATTTTCAATGTATTTTTTAAATTGTTCATTAAAAAAAAACCTTAAATACAAAAAGAAACACCATCAAGATGTGTTCATTTGACAAGCAATTTCTACAATACAAGCAGATTACTTTGTCATATCTGGTAGCTTCCCACTTAAGCAGCATCAAATCACAGCTACAGCAGCAACACCATAGAGTGGCTCACAAAAACAGGCAAAATATTTCAACAGTTGCTTCTCTATTTTTCTGGGTAAAAATTTCAGAACGGGAGTAGTAGTTGCCCCCAGTAGTCCCCCCCAGTCTGTATGCAAATCTGTGCATGTCCAGAACATGGCATTTCTGACTTGAGTATTGATAAACAAAATCTAGCTTCCAACTCAGTTTCTAAATTGTTGGCCAGAGGAATTTTTTTGTATGGAAGTCAAGCATGCCCCTTTGAGCAAAAGCAGAGTCCTCTAGATGGAATTCTGTTTTGCTCCGGGAGAAAATTCTACACTGAATTACTTTTAAAAAGCTTGTTTCTATTTCAGTAACAGTACTTGTCATCGTCTTTATTCCTAAGTTACACTAGTTACTATCATATTTTTAAGAGATACAACATTGGCATATACAGCGACTGACTCCTTTTCGTCACTTTTAATTGTAATTTTACTCATCACTTTTTCCAAGAGCTGTGACTATTAATTTATCCTTCCTACATTTCAAGGACTACCATGCAAATAATAGTCTGCAATGACTTCTAAAAGTAGCAAAACTTAATTTGCTTTTAAACATTAGCCACCCTATACACATTTTCTCAACAAATTAAATTAATAGTCTTTAATCTTAAAGAGCATTCAAGCTTCCTGCCAGGAGCCAAAACACTAACAAAGAATGTAAAGCAATCTGCTCCCCCATTAGACTTCCCTTGTGAAAGGAAAAGTTTTTAACCAGTGAATTAACAGAATTCAATCCATTTCTTCTTATACACCACTCCAAAACATCCTTATAACAACTAATTCAGTACAAAGCTGTTACAGAAAATACGTATTCATCTTTTGCCCATTTACTTGCAGACCTGGAAAAATGTGTTGTGACAAGCCCACAGCAATACAAAGCACATTACAAAAATGTTAACAGTCTTCGTAGCTACATTAATGCTTCTCCCACCTCCACACTGCTACAGTTTGTGATTACATAGAGTCTCCAGTAAAATTTTCTGAAACAGGACAAAACAAAGCTCCGTAGAGAACAATTTTTGAATAACTCTGTAAATACCAGTGGTTAAAAAAAAAAAAAAAAAAAAAAAAAAAAAAAAAAAAGCTTAATTGAAAGTCTTGACTTTCCAGAAATAACACTGTTTATAAACCTCAACTTTGCATTCCACATCAGTAAGCAACAACCGTTATTAGGAGATCTATTGATTAACAGCGACTAATGACTGGAAAAATCATTTGAGTGCCACCATTACATGCAAATCACTTCATAATAAAAAGGAATCAATAAAAACCAACTGCACGTTCAAAGCACTTACCATTGCAACATTTATATATCCATTAGCTGCAGAATTTTCAGACAAGAGCAACTCTCTCACTTTGCTAATGAGACATTAATACAGCTAATCTCTCCCTAAAGAAATGCTGCCTGTTTCACTCTGTCTTCCTGTTCCAGGAAGAGTTTTGTTAAGCTTAACATGTTGTCTACCAGCAAAATCACTTCTTTTCAGGATCCATCACAAAGCAAATAAAACTGAAGAAAATTTCAGAACTACCACATCTCCCCTCCCCCACAAAAAAAAATTAGTCCAATCTCCAGTCCAATTGAATACAAACTGCTTTCTTCTCGCTTATAACCGCTGGAATGCTGATGTACTTAACATCAACTTTAAACCAAGCACGCTCTTTCCCCAGGACATCCTGACTGCGCACAATAGCTACTGACAACAATGAACTATAGTAATATTTCCATGTCTGGAAATGACAGCTATCTATCTATAGTCCCACGCATTTCAAAGCAGGTATGCAACATAGCAACGCTTTTAAGTAAGACTTCAGATGGCACACGATGAGCTTAGAAAAATTATTGGGTTGCAATACATTAAGAACTGGAAGCTATTTACGTGAAATGCAAACCTGGCTTGCATTAAAGTGGATCTGAATTTGCAAAAAAAAAGACGAAGGTATCCTCATCAGAATGCTGTCCGATACTGCTAAGTTTCAATTTCTGGGTCACACCATCAAAGCTTTCTGAATCAATCACAGAATGGGCTGTGGAGCCAGCAGTCACCATGGGACTTCAGGAAGCTGCAGTCCCAAGAGATGGCACAGTGCTCGAGGACACCTGCACAAAGATTTGGAGACTCAGCAAAGACACTGTTGATCATCAAGACTAAAGTGCAACCAGGGCCTTTTAAAGGCAACACACAGAACTGTCTGTGACCACAGTGCTCTCATGTCCCCCTGCCAGTCTGAGGACGATGCAGCCCAAGAGCCCAGGGGACACAGAGACAGCAAGAGCTCCCCTGCTTCCTCCTTCCCCTCCCCAGAGACTGGTGCAGGTCTGCAAGCAGCACCGCTTCCCCACCAGAGACGAGCACAGCCAGGACACCTCAAGGACAGACTGCAGAGCTTGTTCTCTGCTGGTCAGTTTTCTCACACCTGACAGACTGATAGGATGCCACCACCTTCATCCCCCTTCCTCAGACAGGAATTTAACTTCAATCCATACTTCACTAGCAGCCTTTTAAGCACTAAGCCAATAAGCAGCTGGCTGACTTGTTGTATTGGCCCAACTCAGCAACCTGTTTTCTTTCCTTAAATTCCCAAACACTTTCAAGAGCCCTTCAGAACTGCTTCAAAAACAAACACCACAAACAAAAATAACCAAAACCAGAAAAAACAAATGTCCTCCAAAATGGCAAGTATTCTAATGCCTGTTATTATTCTGTAGCTTTAAAAACATATGGACTAAAGAGCGATAAAATGCCAACTGGAGAAAGAAAAATAGCATTCCTGGGATCTCACAACAACTGTGCAACACCAGGCTGCCCAAGCACCTCAGTCCTACTTCTAGCTTTGTGCCATGCAATTCCACCAACCCATACTTACAACCAGGACTGGCAATGTCTCCACTAGCTCACTGCAAATGTGATAAGTTTTAGGAACCGTTTTCTACTTGCTCCATAGTAAGTTTTGCCTTGAATTTATACCATAGATGCACCAAACTGAAATTATTTCCCCTTACTAGAAGTATTTACCTTTGATGCAGAATTTATACAGAAAAAAAACAACAGGAATTTCTAATAAGCACAATTTTCAGCCCTACTAGAAACCTTTTTCTATCCTAGTGATTCAACTAAATTGAAAGGTGCAACTTAGAGCAAAAGAACGCTGCAGCCTTGAATTCAGCATGTGACCATGAGAACCACACACTGCGTTGTTTGTGGCCCTCAACTATTTAAGGATACCAAGTGGGAAAATAACTATGAGTATTACTGCACGCCAGACTGGGAAGTAACTTCCAGAAACAGAAGTTTGAACAGGTTCCAAGTGAGAAGCTTCAGTGAGTCTCTGTTCTTCCAGACTGAGTGAGGTGTCATTTAAAAAGACACTCTTTCGAAAGCACACAAATAAGCATGGATGAGGAGGACAATCCAAGCAGAGACATAGTGAACCAAGTCACATCCAATCTGTATTAGCTAAAAGTTCATGGGGCCTGGCAGAAATTCAGCCCAGAGTCCTGAGGGTGTTAGCAGAGCCTGGAGAGAACCCTAATGACTGGAAGTCAGCCAGTGTTACACCAATCTTTGCAAGAGGGGCAGAAGAGAAGATCCAGGAAACCATGAACTTATTAGCCTAACCTCTGTGCTTGAGAAGTTACAGAGATTACTCTGGGTGCTACTGAAAGGCATTTAAATAACTAAGCTATTATCAGACATAGTAAACATGGGCAGAGGAAAAAGGAACCCTTAGTGATTTTAAATCCTACTACAGCAAGTTTACTTGGTGGGTGAAGGGAAGGCAGACAATACGATCCTGGATTTTAGGAAGGCCTTTGATATCATCCCTCACAGTACCCTTCCAGACAAACTACCCAAGTTGGAGATGAACAGGTACAAGCTATGCTGGGGAATATGGTAGAGCTCAAAGGGTTGTAGTGAACAGGGCTATGTCTGGCTGCTAGCAGGTCACTAGTGGTGTTCCCCACAGCTCAATTCTAGGGCCAGTCTTGTTCAAATATTGATTAAAAATGTTGAACGTGTCCTTAGCAATGTTCACTGACAACACCAAACTGGAAAATGCTATTAGCTTCCTAGAGAGAGGTTGATGGGTTGCCCCAGGCCTGTCAGCATTCAAGAAGCATATGAATAGCATCCTCAATAGCATGCAGTAACTTTTGATTAGTCCTGAATTGATTCATTGGACTTATCTTTGCAAGTCCTTTCCAACTCAATTATTATATTCAATTAATCTCAATTAATTAACAATTAATAATTAAACAATTAACCAGAGAAATCAAGTGGCTTTTTCTCCCTCCATATTTTCCTGAAAGCTGAGTCTAAAATAGCCATGTCTGACACTGCCTGTTCTGCCAAACATCACACTCTGTATCAAGATCAAGGTAACATACTATAGTTAATTTTTCCTTCAATATAAGAGAAAAAGTATTAGATATCAAAAGAACAGAACTGCAAACATAATTAAGGCAGAATCCTACAAGTACAGGATATTCAAACCATTCCCAGTGGAGGACCTGCGATAGCCTTGACAGAGGAGGCACAAGCACTCTAATTTCTGCCAGCACTCAAAACATTCCCACTTGCAATAGTTTAAAAGGGATTGGTATGTCTGCACAGGACACTACATGTAAAACACAGTGCAACCTGTCAGACTTAAGAGAAAGCATCACAAGCCAGATCTTCAAGTCTTCTGACAGTCACTGCTTCTAAAGTTACTCTAATGGATTTTGTTCAGAGGAAAGGCAGTTACTTGCTAAAATCATCAGTTAACCGTAGATGAAGCTCCAAATACAAACTACATTTGAAAACCTGGAGTTTCTCAGACATTTCTAGAACAGTTATGTTACTATTTCTGAAGAGGGGAAAAAAATCGTGTAAATTCCAGGTCATTGCTATTTCACAGACTCTAAATAAACATCAGAAATTTTCCACTGCAGGTTAAACTTCCTAGTCATAAATCTGACTCCACAGTGCTTCCACATCTTTTTATAGTTCTGTCCTCCAGTAACAAGAAGCAGATTATCCAGATGAACTTATTTCATAACACTGCATTAACACAGCCTAAGAAGACACAGGAAAAAGGATACTACTTCTAACCAACTGAGTCTCGCCTTCTCGTAACTTCCTGTTTGTTCAGAAGCTAGCAAAATAACCACCGCTGAAAATCTGAGAGCTTGTGTGTTACTGACAGGCCACTGTAAGCAAACGTGAGGTCTGATACAATCACTATTCGCCGCAACATGCTGTATTTTACTTCCTCAGTTCCAGCAGTAGCTTACTTCAGTTTGAATACAAAACCAGAGTAATACAATACTCACAAAAAACAGCTGTAAAAAATAAACAGGTACTGAAGACAAATTGCCCTTACATTTGCTTGCTACAGATGATGCTTTGGGGAAGGCAGGCTTTTTTCGTACAGCAAGTTTTGCTGTTCTCAAAGAAGACTAAAGTAACTGGTAGAGCTGAAACCATGTAACTCCATTTTACCCCTAGATATGAGGAATGAGCATAAATGCAAATGCAAACAGTAATAAGCGATACTGAACTCTTCATATTTAAAACCTGTACTGAATGATGCAAATACAGAGGCAGGACTGACTGAAACCACAGACTTCAGTTTCACCTGAAGCTCTGTTCCCCTGACAATTAACTTGGGAACTCCACAGCGCCAGGTCACACAGCACTGAATGAGAAGAATGACGATTCACCACAGAGTGAGTTAATGCCTGCTTTAGCCAAAGAATAATCAGACCATTTAAGCCAGCCTCTAAATTCTAGGCCTATTGAATATATGCTGCTTATAAAACAGACGAATAACTCCACAAAAAAAAATATATATATATATTTAGAATTCTACTAACAGTAATTTCATACCACAGTGTTTTATTTCATCAGATAACACCATCTACTTATTTATTTAGCCTAAGTGAACAAACACATTTATGTCACACTAGCACTGTGCACCATGCAGTCACTGAGGAGGTATCTAAAAATTAAATTTTCAGTCTCAAACCACTAGCTATGAAAAATTATTCAAAGAAGTAATATAAACAAGGGAAAAACAAATCAAAACACGTACTCAGTTCCAGCTCAAGGACAAAGACCAGCAAAATCACCTAATACCATGCTTTTTTTCTCTGAGGTTTGTCATCTTACAATACATTCATATCTAAGAAAGCCCAAGTAAACTATGGCTCAACACAAATTCTTCAGACATACCTGAAGTAGTGTCTTATAACTTGACCCACTTAAACACATTCATCAGAAAACTGTATGACATGACTGTACTACCTTTGTTTCAAGTGGTATTCTTAGAATAAAGAATAGAGTTATATCAGAATTCTATATTAATACAATACACAGTGTTTTTCTATCTTTCCACCTAGAAAATCATGCAATCCTCCATGACAACAGCTCCTGACAAACTCAACATATTAAAAGTGAACTCAACAACCCAAAATTAATGTTTGTAGATATTTGAAGTGTAAAACCTTAAAAACACTTTTTCTCATGTTGATGTAAGTATCTCTGTTGCCAAAAAGCAGCTTAGCAGAAGTTATTTTTTCTACTCATTATCCAGAGAAATGATGGAATCATAAAATAATTATTCAGAGCAGCTATCCATCAAACAAGGAAGAAACAGATGCACATAAGCACCACCAATACAGCTGAGCAGGGTCCAGTGCTATTGAAATTCAACAATGGAACAGAGTGCACAAGGATGAGAAAAGAAATCTGTACGGCACCAGGTTCAGAAGGCTACAAGTACTCTGAAGAAACTGATGAGAATTCAAAACATCTTACATAATTTTGAATGAGCATGTTCTGGATGTAATTGAGCATATTAATTCTTCACTTCAGAAGGCAAAGGGTATTGAAGAAAAATATTTAAGATCTGGATAAATTGTTCTGTAGAACTACAGAAAGTGGCCTAGGACTAAGAATAGACTTGAAATCAAATACAAAAATCGACAAAAAAAGTGATGACATTAAAAATAAGGCCAAAATAATTATGAGGCCTGTCAATAATATTACCACACAAGACAAGGAAAGTAATCCTACTGCTTTATTCAGCAACAGTAATCATGAACAGCATAGGCAATGATCAGCTTGGGGCACTGCATATCAATAACAATCTTGGTAAAGCAAGTAGTCCAGAAAGGATCAATATCATTGCAGAAGTTTTCAGAAACATGAGTTAAGGGAAGCTGATATAATTTGATTATTTGTGTATCATAGTATGCCTTAGGTTGGAAGGGACCCCAAAGGTAGGGCCACCAACCTCCAGATCTGGTACTAGATCAGGCTGCCCAGGGCACATCAAACCCAGTCTTGAACACCTCCAGGGACAGAGCATCCACAACCTCTCTGGGCAGCCTGTTTCAGCACCTCACTATTCTCTCTGTGAAGAACATCCCCCTGACATCCAATCTAAGCCTTCCCTCCCTCCTTGAGCTTAAAACATTCCCCCTTGAGTCAGTTCTCCTCAAGGTTTCCCAACTTAAATAAAGAACAGCTGAGCATTGTCGTGTGTTCAATGATACTAAAGAATAGCAGAAGACAGAAGTTAAACTTGAAAACAGCTTTGTCTAAGGTGGCTGTAGAATTGTGTTCACTGAACTGGCAGTGTATATTCAGACACACTGAAGTAATTAGGAAATGGGATGAAACCTAGAACAAGGATAAAACCTAGACTAGGTTTCTCTTACAGAGGATATTCCACGTGATTTAAAACAGGCAAAAGGTGTGTACATTTAACCCTTTTCAAAACCCACACTACATGGAAGAAAACACTCATTCCACGGGAATACACTGGCCTTACTCCGGAACAGCAAGAGATGCAGTCAAAGGCTACACAGAGAAAGAAGAGCTATGATTTATCGGGCTAGAATAATTGTGCACTTTGCCATTTGTATTTGTCTGAAATGCAAAAAACTGCAACAGTGAAGGCCAGCAACAGAAAGTACTTACATATATGCCTGTGAGCCCTTTTTTATTTATACGTTACACATGCTTATGATGTATTTGAAGGAATTTATAAAGAAAAGCATTAAGACTACACATATTTTGATTGCTTATTTAAATATTTCGTCACTTCATATAAATCTAACATCATCCCTACAAATCCACAGAACTAAGCTAAGACGTTCAGCAAATCTCTATGTGGATGAACCCAAGGTTCATCATTCTATGATATTATCCTGAGATACGTGGGTAAAGATCTACAACTCCAAGGCACAGCCATTCAAGTGACTCACTAAAATTTTCCTAAGTTTGAAAATAAAAATTTCCTTACCTTTTACTTTTGCAATAAGAGTTCCTGCAGCACTAAGAATATCAACTGAGTTTAGAGTCTGATGTTTATTTATCACTGCTTTTAAAACACGCAGCAACTCTCCCAGGCGTTCGTGTACTACCTGATGCAGGCCATCTTGGTTTTCTGAAGAAATAAAGAAGAAGCTACATTAAATATAGCAAATCAGTGACATTAAAAACCACTCTGATAGCATTCAACACAACAAAATAGGGCACGTAGAAGCTAAGACTGCTTAGAACAAGAACATTTTTTGAACAGTGATACCAGCATTTGCCAGTGGTTTATATGTAAGTGATGCGTCATGGCAAGAAGTCATTTCCCCAAAAAAAGACGAGCAAAACCAACTTAAAAATAGAAAATAAACCCCACAACATTAGGGATTATACACTAATACACTAAGGTTGCTCAATTAAACCAACTAATGCCATTTTGTCAATCACTCAGGTCAATTAAATCTTAAGCATTTTTAGTATATCTGCCTAGATCTCCAAAGTTCTTTCATCAGGTATGTCAGTCCAGATTTAAAAAAAAAAAAATAAACAACACCTGAACACCAAAATAATTTTGCTGAATTAGGCCTAAACTAGAAAAATTCTCACATAAGCACTCACGCAGTGCCATGTCCATGCCTTTCTACACCTATTTCTCTTGCTTTGTGCCTCGAATCCCTTATCCCTCCTAAATATAAATAAATAAATAAATAAAAATCATTGCTGCATACATTGAACAGGTTAAGCCACAAGCTCCTTTCTGCTGCAGAAGTAGTGCTAGTGCACATAATTTAAGTTTCACATGCATCAGAGTGCTGTGTTGCAAGTTGTGGTAAAAAGCTTTCAAACTAGCTTATGAAAAAGAAAAAGAGGATCTAGTACAAGCTGACTCACTTCCCCGTAGAGAAAAAGGAATGGCATTTCTGTGTTGTCTGTGGGCATTATAACAAATAGGTCAACACAGACGATATATTATAGTGCCACTAGAGCCAATGTTTTCAGATTTCAATATCAATTTTGAGTCATTTTATTCAAAGACATTATGTTTGGACTAGAAGTACCTATTTCTTTCTAAAGAATCAGTGAAGTACAACATGATGTGTCAGTATGGTGTATCACTACTGTCATACACATGTAGGCAGGAAGACTACAAACAAATAATACAGCATTATATCCACTACAGAAGTCCCCAAAAGCAAGCCTGAAAAAGATTACTGTGCTTCATGTTTCATCTCCCTAGATGTCAAATATAAGATTTTTTTCAACTCTGGCTAGCTTACACATCGTTAAAGAAAAAACCTTGACTCAGGAAGTGAACTAAGGCAAAAATATTATCTACTATTCACTGGCACTTTGTGTGCCTTTTCCTGTTGGATGGGGGGTAGGAAGCTCTGTATTCTTAACAGGATATACAGAAGTCTAGAAAAACCCATCTTATACCACCACAGATTAAGAAAGCACTGTGAAATTCACTAAACACAGCTGTAGCTTTGATCTTTATTTACAAGTACACATACCAGATTTTGACTGAGAATACAAACACAACAACAGCAAAAAAATCTCAAGAGGCTGGCACTACATGCAGCTAGAATTCTGTACATACATGACTGGTAGAGGTAATTTACGACAAACACACCCTGATGTAAAGGCTCAAGGTTTGAAATTTAACGCAGGAAACCTGGTTGGAAACTTCCCACTGCAAACAACAGAAGGAGATGCCAGAAGCTTGGATAAGAGAGGACTTATAGAGGGTCTGAAAGAGGTCTACAAAAATAAATAAAATCAAGAAAAGTATGAAAATGGGTAAAATCAACACCTTACCAGCTGTCGATTAAAAATATATAATTCAGATTATGAAATGAAGTGAGCAAGAGCTAGATTCAAAACAAACAAACAAAAAAAAAAAAAAGGTGATTCTTCACGTAGAGACCTGTGCAACTCCTCATCAAAACACAGCGTTGATGGAAACTAGCATGGAAAAAGTGATAGACTAAATAAGCTCTGAGTGCCTCATTGGGTTACAAGTGAGATAAATACTTAACTGGATCATGCCTGTGTCCAGTTAGCCTATGCCCAATGCAGCAGTGGGTGATGCTACTCAGGGAACTAGTCAATACTGGCTGTTTTCTGTGGTACAGCTGCCTCAGATCCCCTTGTATCCACAGCTATTGCACCATGCTTCCTGGGCACATCAGTAATTGCTTGCAGATCTGCTGTCTTTAAATTCATCATGTTCCTTCTGAAACTACCTCCACAATCTCTTTTTACTCTACTCCTCTCTTTGCTGAGATACTAAGCATCGTACAGAACCTACATAACCTGCACCAGCTCAAAAACTTCCCTATGAAGAAAGCATTCAGGGGATGACAGAAGTATTTAATATGTTCAACTTAGTATTTTTTTGCTTTTCTCTAGCTATTCACTTTTGGCAGTGATTGGAGCTCAGACACTGAAACAGACACAGCTTTAGTTTAAACCAGCACTGCCACTGTCACCTTCAAATACTTGGAGAAGTTCCATGGCCATTACAGATAATTATAATGGTTCCTTTAGGCTTTAATCCATCAAAGGCTCAACTTTAGTCCCATCAAAGCAACAAAAATGTGCTTGGAGTATTGGGTAGCTTCAGGCAAAAGTAATGGAAAAAAAGAAAGACAGCAGAGCTGCATTGGTGCCCAGAAACCAAAGGAGGATCCTACAACACAAAAACCATAGCTGATAATATCTTTCCAAACAAATAGAATTGGGGAAAAACAAAAGGCAAAAAAAGGGGAGAGAGGAGGCAGAGAAAAAAAATATCATAAAGGACACGCTTTGAAACAAAAGCAGTTGTTTTCAAAAGAAAATGCATGTTAAAGAACAGCTGCTGAGTTTAATTAGATGTTTATCATACTGTCCCAGAGAACACTATCACTAAAATAATGGTTAGTTATTTACTCTCAAAAGCAGAACTCTGGCTACACCCAGCTGAGATTGCTTTGTATCCCATCCCTGTTTTATGTGTTTACAAAGTATCTTAAACACTGTTTCTCTTACTTCCCAAAGAGAAAACAACTGCAACACAAGTAGGGAGGGCAGAAGCCATCGGGAACTACAGTGACCCCACACTCAGGAGCTGATACTGACCAAACAGACGCTAACAGAGGGATTTCCTGTTTGTGACAGATTTATAAGCTTTAGGTACTAACAGAATCTAAATATACCAGATTAACAGAAACAGTTTCAATACAGTTAAGAGACCAAACCAACCCCTAGAGCAAAACAGTTCACTGGGAAGAATGCAAGAGGAAATGAGTCTCCAGCAGGCTCCTGCAGCAGTGCAGTCTGACTTAAGTAGTCACACTAATTAAATAAATCAGTATTTACTTTCAGTTTTTCTTTTGTTCCTTCTTGCTGTACTGTATGAGTTAATTTATCTATACGCAGTTAAGCCGGAAATTCCTCCACCAACTGATGCTATATTGAGTTTAAAATATCTATCTGTGGTTCTCAAGCTCAGTAATAGAGATTGCAGTACTGTGGAAGACTCATCATGCTCTGGACCACAGGAATGCAACTGCCCTGGTGGTTCTGCAGCACAGAGGATGTACAGGTCCAGTTACAAGTCTCTTGGAACCTCCAGAAAGAATCAGCCAGCCCTCAACCCTCTCAGAAGAAAAGAGCCCTTGAACGCAGGGAGGGGGAAAAAAATAATAGGAAAAAAGGGCTTGAAAGAGCTTAATAGTTTGTCTGCAAACCTTTCATCAGGGCTTAAACCATCATTAACTTCAGCAGAAAACAAACTTACCCAAAATAACATAAAGATAACCACAAGAAGAGTATGCTATGTAAGAGAAGCAAATGAAGGAGAAGTCAAAAAAGAATATTCAAAGTTTACATCGAGATCTTAGTCTACAGCCACAACTCTTCATCTGTAGAAAAAAAAACAAAAAAACAATACACAAGAGCATCCCAACAAAGCAGCTGGCTCACTAAAGCTGGCTGGCTTCCACCTCAGTGGCAAACTGGTCTATCATCAGGATCGCAATGGAGCAGTAATGAGATGTGGTGACCAAAGCACCTACATTTGGTGTTTAAAAAAAAAAAAAAAAAAGGTACTTAGTGGTATTTCTCAAATGGATGTCCTTTAAAAAAAGAAAACAAAAAACACAAAACCAAACAAACACACCAGCAAGCAATAATGGCCTTACAGCTCATCCAAGAAAAAATTTGCTCATCAAGCCTGTCAGTGCCAGCCACCCCCTCTGCCAAACCAGGGCTGATTACAACACACAGTCAGGAAAAGCACTGCTGTGTCAGTTGGCTGGTATTCCTTTGTCTGTCCTGTCTCATTGTTAGCCCAAACATTTCTGAAGCTGTTTATTTCAACAGATTTTTTCCAGAAAAACTTTAAATATGGATGAGCAATGCTTTTTCCCCTGCACAGCCATCATACACCCTACATGCTATTCAGATCCAGGTAGAAGATGCATGCAGCATTCTGCTTATAGCTTCTTCCCGTAGAAGAACATCACCACTTCATAACATCAGCAAACTTATCCCCACCACCAAATTCTACAACCCATGTGCTAGAAGAAGCCAGTTATACTCTGCATCTTCTCTCCTTCAAGAGAAAGTGAAAAAAAAACAGACAATGGTATGCCAGGGTTGTGAGAATAATTATGCAAGTTAGGAAGCAACTTCTTAAATATCCAAATACCTGGTTTATTAAAGTTCCATTTTACAGGACGTGAACATTCAGCTCCTCATCGCTTCTTAACTTAGAAGGATTCAAATGGAATCAGTTTGAGTAACCAACATTTGGCAGTCTTTTAGCCAAGGTTCTGGGCTTGCAGACTGAAGTTTTATTTACCAGTCTCATTTTTGGCATCAATGATCAAGGTAAACTACATTCTGTTTCCATTATGTTTCTGAGGAAGATTAAATTGCATCGTTAGTTATGTCACCAAGGTTGGGAAAAAAAAAAAAAAAAATCAGCATTTGAATGAAGCTAATCCAAAGAAGATAACTTGAAATTAGAGCTTCATCAATAACCATGTTGTGGGCTAGGAAACTGTCAGCACTCAGTTCTGAACCGGATCCAAATAATGACATGACTTCCCAGTGAGCATCACAGAGTAAGCAAAACAATTCAAATCACACCACAATGAACTCTGTGGAAGACACCTAATTCATGCACTTGGAGAGACAGTTTCAGATTTACCTGTTATTTTATTCTCGTCCTTCATCCTTCCCCTACTTCAGCCCCACTAACATGACTACAGTCTGCCCTGTTTGTCTGATCTGACAGAGGTTACTATAAGAGTCAAAACACCACAAGACCTAAATTAAAACACATAATTAAAGAGTTTCACACCATGGTTTGGTCATACACATGGCTAACCTTTGCCGGTGCTTTTTTGTCCAGTCTTGGGGAAGCTTTTGTAAGGCAAGATACATGTAGGCTAGATATGACTTACATTAAAGCAAACAAATCTATTTATTCTGTAGATATTTACTGTTGAAAGTCACAGTAGCCTTAGTTATCATTTACTCCTTCACTTGGTTGTACAGAGATGCTGCAGATATGAAGGAGTGAAGTATTTCAAATTACTGAAAAGCAAACTCAAACTTCTAGAACAATTTATCCTAGAATCTTTTTGTATTACTAAAATCTCTAACAAGGCTGGAAGCTGCCAGTGGCACTAGTAAAGTCATTGTGCTTCAGTCTCATTTACAATGCTGAATTAGAAACTACCTGCCCAACCCTTCAACACCAAGAAACAGGCAACCCATCTTCAGTTCTGCAGTAGCAGAAAACCTATTGCTACATGGTATAGAGTGTTGGTCAGTTTTAAAAGGACTGAGTTTGTTCAAAATGGCAGTGGGTTAATGATTAGACACCACATGAAGGTACCTCCTGCTTCATGCCAAATCATCTGTCTGTCTTCTCACAACTGACACAGACTATTGGTGCAGCTGGCACAAAACTATGAAAGGAGCGTAAACTTTGTACTCTGTGCTCTAGCAAGCACAATAAATACAGTCATGCAATCCAGAACCATTTGGGCACTGTTCAACTATTCACTATTTTAGCCAGATCAGGTATAATTTATTCTTATTATTTAAAAAGCCACATCTTCCGCGGTAGCAATGGCTCCTTTGAGTTATGCAAACCAACATCAGTGGCAATCAGATGGACAGAAACAGCCTTTTTACACAGAATGAAACAATTCAAAGCATATAGATCCAAATCCTTCGAGAGTTACCAAAATCTACAAGAACAAGATGCAGCATTAAAGAAAACTAAGCCCTGCAAACTATTATTTTTTTCCTTTTGTTAGGGCAATTATAAAGGGACTACTTACTCTTTCTTGCTTTTGAGCCCTTTATATTTCTGCTTTCAAAAAAGGATCTTTGACTACAACCCATTTATTAAGTTTTATTAGTAAAATGAAACTATTATTACTGTTCACGTGCATTGGATATAAAATTAGAGACTGAGTGCATTAAAAAAAAAAATCTTTGCTTTGTAGTTTCACAAATACAGTGCAAAATGAAAGGTCTAATTTTCATAGTGCAGAGTCTCATATTCAAGTCACGGTCACAGTGTATGAAACACTTCAGCCAAATCCTATAATACAGTGATTCCTGCTCTGATGGAAACCTGCAGGCCTGAAGCCAAGAACCACACACTGCTCATTATTTGTGTAAAACAGCTGGTAGCGTTCTTGATAGGAAGTCACATTAAAACAGCATTAGTGTCCATTACATCCTTGGTATTGCTCTCTGCCATTTTATTTTGCTCTGCATGCCTAAGGCATTAAAAAATAAGAAAAAGAAAAAAGTACAAACCAAAAACCTATTCTTATGAACCTTTCATTATTTACCTGGTTTACAAGAGCCAAAGATAAAAGCTCACTTATCATCATAAAATAACCACTAAAAGATTTTTAGAATATTGTCTTTATTACAGGTCTACTTCAAAACAAGCACAAACCAACCACTAGGAACAGCACAGAGGATAACTTGCTACGGAATTTCAGACGAAATCAAGAGAGACCTGTTTCAAGTATTTTGCCAAGGTGAATGTTAATTACTTGGGCATTTTCTGCTGAAAAATGAGAAATTGAAGTTGTAAAATCCAACTTGAATTAAAATAATTCTTTTAAAATCAGAATAAATGGTGTATGTATGCAAAGTACATAAAAAGAAAAAACTTTTAATTCTGCAACACTGAGAACAGTCTTTTTATTTTGATGTGCCATCTGACATCGACAGTATACTTATTACTCCACATTTGTTTCACATTTAAAGTCACAGGTAAACTTCCCATGTGCGCACGGGGGAAGTCCTTCAAGGAACCTACCACAATGTAGTTTTTCACTAATCTATTTCAATATGCTGTATACCACATTCCTTCAACTTTTGTATCCTAACCAGCCTTCAGATTCCAATCAACTAACCTAGACGTGTTCATCCATGCAGTGTAATCCTTACAGTATGCTAATGTTTTAACACAATTTAAAGGCTAAACAAACCAGAATGAAAATTGCTGGAGTTTCCTTATTTACCCATTTCTGACAAATGAGAGTGAACACATTACAGGGACATTTTAGCAACACTTTCTATCATTTCCAGAATCTGAAAGTAGCTGAAAAATAATACCAAGTGAGAATCATGCTTTAACACTTCCAGAACCCATTTAAGTCAGAACTGTAATTCTGACATTGAATAGACATAAGACTACACCCTTTATAATGAATACATTTGCCCTAAGCCTGGCCAGTTTCATTTCAAAGTTATATCCATCAGGGTTACTGTCTATTAAACTACAGTTTAGTAGAACATGCCCTGAACTCAGCAGTTTACAATCAAAGATAACTGTAAAATAAATTGAGGGAAAAAAAAGTGCCTTAAGAAACCACATTCCTTGTACATTGCTTCAAGTTCTGAAAAAAATACAATGAAGCAATACTAACCTTCCTCAACACAAATTTCTGAAAAGAAAACAAGTAATAAAAGGAATAACTATCCTCAGAAGTTTGATATCATCATACCAACCTGGTACAGAAGGGATACTATGAAGGTCTTTAAGATAAACTCAAAAGAAAATAAATCTCGCCTTTGGTAGGCCATACCAAGAGATTATAATATACAAAACACTTAACCTCTAACTCATTTTACTTTTAGTCTAAAATACTACATGTTCTACCTGGCTTATCCTTTTAACTTAAGTCACTGACTGAAGAAGCCGTTTTGTTGCTGCCTGCCCACCTAGTTTCCAGAAGACCACACAAAGCCAGGATTACGAGATTATACGGTGTTAAACAAGAGGTTCCTTAGTGCATTTTGTTAAATATCTTTTAAACACAATTATGGACTGACATAGGCTGTGGATAGGACTCCTCTTCAATTTTGCTGATTAACAGAAAACATCACAAAAGTCAAAACCACTGTAGCCATCACAAGTTGCTTAGAAAACTGGTGAACATAAAGGATTAATTGTTTGACCTTCCAGTGCCAAAGTCCTGCTGAAACAGCCACCCAACAAGATGGTAACTCTCGAAGGATTTGGATCTATATGCTTTGAATTGTTTCATTCTGTGTAAAAGTCATAAAGCACAGCCTGGCTTTATGACTTGCACAAGTGAAGACAAAATGATGAGCCACGTGAATCCTCAAGAAATATTTTCAAAATCTTCCTGTTTCCTAGAATTAGGAACAACCAATCATCACTGCAGAACAGTGATTTGATATCAGGTATTTCACACTTACACTGTCACTACAGTTACAACTGATCTCACAGAAATACTGGCATGACTCAAAACAAAACAGCGACCCGCTGCACAGCTCGTTAGGTATATTTAATTGTGCAGCATTTCTTCACAATTTACTTAAAATAGAAAGGCAAAAGATAATCAAACAGCAGAATGTTTGCTTTTATGGTTCTGGATTTACAGAGCTGTTCCCCCCCGTGCCCATGAAGCTGTCACTCCAGCTAACCAGTGCTAACTGGAAAACGAACAAACCAAAGCATGCACAAGCCAGTAAAAGTTACAGAAGTGGAAAGCTATAATAAAAACAGGTAGGACTTGGTCAACTACATACACTGTAGTCCCATGCACTTCTCTTTTCACCCAGGGGCACACAGCATTTGATGTTGCATAACAAGCTTCTCTCATTATTAAGAAAATGACTTATTTACATATCCCAGCCCTATTGCTTACTTTCCAATTAAGTTTGCAGCTCACTTCTCATGACTAGTTATCAGCTGAAACCAGCTAATAAAGAGTTTGCCATTCCTTGCTGAATTTGTTAGCTTGTCCTCGTACATGTATTTAAGATGAATATCACAGTTTTTAAATGTGACCACTCAGCAATCTCAACCCTAGTATTACTTTCTCCTTCATAACCACAGACATATTCATGATGGTCACCTTCTCTCTTCTACACTTTCACAAATCATCTTTGCCCAACTTCAATCATTTATACTAAACTTTCAAGTAAGCAACTTGCACCTTATCTGATTAAAGTACACCACATCTGGAACCATCCATTTAAGCACTGCCTCCTCCACATGTTCTTTTGCTAGCAGTGGTTAACATACTTACATACTGAAACCAAAGCACATTTTGTTGGACAGTACTGTTTTGTTTATTTCCACCTCCTCTTTAGTGATTCCAGTAAACACTTTTTCCACTTATACTTATTTTTCCACAATACTTAGAAACTTCTTGATGGACTTTGTTCCATGGATGCAGTAGTGCCAATACCAAACCCTCTTCACAATGCTTCATGAATAGAAAGAAGTCCCCAGAAAAACAAACAAACAAAAAACCACAAAAGACCTTAAATATTCTAAGAATCTGTTCATATAGCAGCCAATACTAAGAATTTTTGAATAATGAACTGACTTTGAGCTAACACTTTAGGAATTGCAGTTATCTCATTAACACTGGACCTTACCACTACAGCTAAGACACAGCTATAGTCCAAAACAGAGTATCAGCCAAAATGTTCACAACACAGAGGCCTGAACTGATCACACCCACATGAGCTGGGAAAATCTCAACACAATGCTCAGGTAAGAGCGTCCTTGAGAAATCCTGTGTTACAACACTCAGATTCAGCCCCAAACGCTAAAGATGTCAAAGACTTTGCATAGCATAAGAGAGGGAACACACTCACACTTAAACTCATTCCTATAAATATACCTCTTACAAATTATTGAATGAATTGCAGGATTGTAGATCAACGAAAGCCAACAGGGTTTTCAATACATCTTGCTGGAACTTCCTCACTAGGTCTCCCACATATTTCAGATTCCTAAAACTAGAAGAGGATTAGGACTTTATTACTGAAGTTATTCTTTCCTTTAAACTTCCCAAAATACACACTTTATTCTTTCTAAAGTAAGAACCTCCCCATCCCTTTAAGGCTCACAGTGTATACATGCCCACGTACACAGCGTCGCTGTCGCTATGTCTAACAGATAAGCAGTACTAATGGGGCTTTTACAAGTGCAGTATAAATATCAGAGTAATATAACACAGTAATGTACGCACAAATAATAGAATAAGACCATGTTTCACATGCTACAAGAACCTAAACCTAATTATTTCCCATAGCCTCACCTAAATCAACTCAGTCTTCTATTAAAAAGAAACATTTTGGGGGAGATGAAGGAATGAGTCCCCATAAAGTCTCCATTTTACTGAAAAAGGAGAATCAGCTACATGTGAAGATAGAAATCCCAGCTCTGTAGCTTTGCCATGCAGTTCTGATGTCAGTTCATTAATGAGACATTAAAAATCTAACAATCAGATCACTGCATCCAGCAGAGCGCAGAACATTTGCTTGAAATTAAGAAACACGATGCTTCAGTTCTGTGACATAACGACATAAATAGGAAACAGTCTCAAACAGAGACAGGGCAGTTTGGTCTATGAAATCCTCATAGAGTTGTGACTGCTGAAGCAGCGGTGACAGTCCGCAACTCCACGCAGTCAGGTATGCAGTAATTGCTGATATTCTTGTTTCACGCTGCAACTTGAATAAATTCATACATCAGTTATAGAAACGGAATACATCTGCGGATGCACTGTAACACTTAAAACCCCACAGCTGCTCCTACAGGTACGCATGAACTGCTGTTAAGAGACTTCCAATAGAAAAAGCTAAGGTTCTTTCAATACAGCGCTTTGAAATTCTTGGAGCATCGGAAAGCAAAACGAAGGCCTTTATTTTCATTACGCTTCCGAAGCAAGGCAGGAATGGACGGAGGAGGCGCGGCGGGCTGGCAGCGCGGCCCCGCCGGCAACAGGCGCGCGTTGTGCCGAGGAATGCGGGCTATGCGGCGGGGGCGGGGCGGCACCGCCAAGTCAAACAGTGAGTGCGGGCTGCGCAGCCTGCAGCGGGGGGGAACTGCCCGCGCTATCCGCCGTCGGCTGCCCGCGTTTAGCACGTAGCTTACGCTCGGACTCCGCGGGGCGCGGCTTTGTTTGAAGTGAGCTCCGAGGTGTTTTTCCTTCCCTCGTTCTGGGCGCTGGAAACAGCAGACTCGTTCCGCGCGGATTAATTAAGCAATGCTCCAGCAGCACAAACCCGCAAAGCAGGAGACAATGCCCGGCGCGGGGCAGGGGAAGCTCGCCTTCCCGCCTCTGGAGCCGTCCCCACTAAGTTCTGCTGCTGGTTTAAGCAGCGCAGGCTCGCCGCTGGCCTGCATTCGCACTGGTGTCACTAAGCTGCTCTAAGCTCTCTAGAGCACAAACTTCTCTCTTCTTCAGGGAAACGGTTGGAGCCGATGAAGCCGGCACTGTATGTGGCAGAGCACACAGCCAGGATCCCAGGATCTGCCGCTGAGGGGTCAGAGGAGCACAGCAGCAGAAGGGAAGGGAAAGCTGGGACGGTGACAAGGCTCCGGAGCGTTGCGGTCCTTCAGCTCTGCTCAGGAAGGACAGAAGGACATTGATGGGCCTGGCAAATATCTCTTCCCTCCAAGTCTTGCCACAAAAAGCATCAGAAGCTGTTAAAAATAAGTCGCTGCTGATGGAGTTGAGTTCTTAGAATAATTCGTAACTTGTTAAACAGAAAGTTCAGTGAAGTATTTACTTTGCTCTTATCTCTATTTACATCCGTTACATCTCTTACCTTGAAAGTCATTTGCATTTGTCAAAGAATAGTTTCAATTTCAGAGTGGCAAAATTAATATCTAGGAGTGATTACGAGGAAACATATGAGGGTGTGATAAAGAATTTCCAGATCAGAAAGACTGGAACGATTTATGCCTTTGCATATAGAACGCAGGTTTCAGAAGGGAAGTCTAAATGACGACAGTACAATTCAAATACACCTGAAGCTCAGAGTGAAAAACAAACAATTGATTCACCGCCCATACAGGGCATTTTCTGCTTACTCTTCTTTCCTCACCACCTTCTTATGCATCTCTGTCAAAACTAACAATCAACAGAGGAAATAAAAGACAGTAGAGGGTTTAGCAGTGCACATTGCCACAACTGGCTGGTGGTTTTTTTTGTTTTTTAATTGAATACCTTCGCCAACTGCCTTCTCCCTCGTCTTGGAGCTCCCTTCACTGCACAAGCTCACAGTCAGTCTGTTCACAGAACCAGCCTAGCTGAAAATGATTGTTTCTCCCTAAGACTAGCATTCAGTCAGATCTGCTCTTTAGAACATAACACACAGATGAAAGGATGACTGCCAGGGCCAGGAAGCAATGGTGAGACCACAGGAGCTCACACTTTCAAATTTAAGAAGAAATACATTCTTTGTTTGGTTTAAAACAGAGTCCTAAACATAACAAGCTTGATAATGAGACACAAGAACAACGGTTTAAATTGCATCTTGTAAGAATTCAGCACAAAGAATTGTGCCATCATTTCAGCCACTGGCATGGAAGAAAACTCCATGATTTCTGCAGGATCACTTTCAGAAGTTTCAGCTGTATATTCCCTGCTACTGTGCTTCACAGGATCACTTCTGCCAACTGCTATGGGAACAACATATAAAACAGCAAATACAAGTTGTCAGAATTCACCTTTTCACACCTTATTTCTTTCAGCAGCAATCTGAACCAAGTTATTCTAAGCTGGTAAATTTAAAACAGGCAGTTAGTCCTAGTGAACTGAGTGTGAGTAGAGCTACAACATTAAAAACAATTGCATGTTTTAGAAGTTACTGAATTTAAAGGACTATTCCACAGGCATTATAGATGTATAGCACTTGAGCAGTTCTACATAAAAATTCCATTTCAGACTATGTCTGAAAAGCTGTGAAGACAAACTTCCTGTAATAGCATTAATGATTTTCCAGACATCACTTATTTTATGCTATATGGAATAAGAGAAACAACTAACCACACTTCATGTGAACTCTGCCTTTCCAGAGGATTCCTGAAGGTCGCTTAATCAATTAACAAACAGATTGTTTACATATTTGATAATCACTTTGTTCTCACGATCCCAGAAAGTCAGCTGCTCTGTCAGCACCGACCTTCCCCTCCTCCATAAAGCTTTTTCATTCAGGATACAATAGTATCAAGAAGAAAAACAGCCGTTTTCCTCCCCAGAACTGAAGATATCAGTACAATCTCACTCAAAATAAAAACAAGTATATAACCATCCCTTCCAGAGCACTGCAAAGGAAGGTAAATGCTATTGACTTTGCCCATGTACCACACATTCAGACTACAAGTTAAATTTTCAGAATCTGACGTGTCATGAGGCACTCAAACATCCAGCTTAAGGTGTATCAAAGACTGCACCTTTCACTGAGAAAAACTAAAACTGGAAAATAGGACAAGCAAAATTACACCTAGTATTGTAACCTACCACAATTTCAACCTGTAATCTTCATTTCCAAATCTAACAAACTTCAGATTTCCCTAGCAAAACAGGACAAGTTAACTTTCCAATACACCACCTCAGAACTTTGCTGTAGAGGACTTTATCATCTTCTAATGCAAGACATTAAGAAATAAAAATCAAGAACTAAAAGTGCTTTAGTTTCTTAGTCATACTAAAAACATGGAAAGTGTAAGGAAAAGCACACATTGTCAAGTCTGGAAGGAGTGAAGAGAAGTTGTTCATCTTTGACCCCCAGGCACTATATTCAGCAGACTACTTCTGGCTTTTAAGGTAGCAATACCAACCTCCACAGTGGTTTTGAAATTACTAAACTTGTTATGAGGAAGCTACTTAACCTAATGCACCTTTACAGGTGTCCCACTGGGCTGAACATCTATCCTTCAAGAATAAGCACCAGATAGGTTTCAGGTCCGGCAGCATTCCTGACCCTTTTGAAAGCATCAGTGCAACCATAAGGAGGATTCAAACGTTCCTGACCAGGCCATCGAGCTTCACCTGTATTTTCACTTCTGCTGCAGTTTCAAAAACACTCATTGAACTTTAAGAAACAAGACAGCAAAATCTGATCCTCAAAGACAGACCTGTGATGAAAGGCAAGAGCTTTGACTTGCCACTCTGTTTTCTAATGTATCTGGAAAAAAGGGCACATTACCATTTTATAATAAGCTCTGATTTACATTATTGAAGACAGACAGGATGAACTTGAGGAACAAAGCTTTTGCTCATGAAAAGGATGCAGAATTACCCACATGAAGCACACAGTATCACACTTTGAAGATTACTTCAAAGTTTGTGATAAAGAAAGCAGTAATACGTACAGATATTCTGTAGTCACAGATTATATATTAAAGTATAATTACACAAGCACTTTCAGACCACATGCAGATTTCACCCTTACAGCTATTCAAAATACAACAGTATTTCCCACAGTCCCAAGGGCAGAACTTACAGCATACGCCACATTCCTAAAAAAAATAAATAGCAGATGTGGCAAAACCAGTAGTTAACTATCTTCAGAGGAGGAAAACAGGACTGTTTCCTCCATCTCTGACTTGATACAAGTAAAAGCTACTATTTACTGTCCAAAAGTGAAAGAGCAAGTAAAGTATTTTAATTAGGAACTCAGACTTTGCCCTAAATATTCTTTTATGTGATCCTTTGAAACTGAGTAAATGACGCTCATTTGAGCAAAGGCCACACAGTGACATCATCTGCTTAAAGCAGTAGTGGAATTTATTAAGGGCAGTAATGAAACAGACTGTAATGGCAACAATCACAGGCACAGATACAGAAAGCACATAAGCCACTTCTGTGAGGTATAGACATCCTTATACTTCAAAAAGATTGGACAGTGTGGACTAATTACCCCACATCTCCTCCCTGCCAAAGGAACATACTCTGTATGCTAAAGTCACTCAGCCTCATAAAATTCAACAGCATTTACTCACAAGCACACACACATGCTTTGGGACAAGAATTAACCTTCTCCACGTTACAGGGCTTGGTTGTGGCATATCCACGCACATCAAATTCTGCAGTATTTTCAGCGCTGTGGTCAGGTTGCCAGGACCTCAGCAGGTCTGCAGGAGGTAAACAACTATTCAGGTCCTACAACTTCCTCTACCAAGTTACTTTTCTTTTTGAATGTCACTATATCCTAAGATTGAAAATAGCCCCAGCCTTTAGACTACGTGCTGCTGCATGTCCTACCATTAGAAAGCTGGCTGCCATATGAAGGCAGCAATCTTTTACTTGTGCACTACGGAGTTCAGGTAGTGGCTTTTCAGCCAAACACGAACAGAAAACCCATCAGCTTTCAATCTATCACATTTAGACAGCTTCTACATTGGATGTACATTGAAACAAGAACTAAACTTGGGGAGGGGGAGGGGAAGACACAGAGAGAATGCTGTCAATAAAACTAAGAACTCAAACTATCTGAAGAGCAGCACAGACTGTAGCCGACAAAAATAAGAGTCTTCCAGGTATTCATTCAGCACATACTCTCAAGTTTGGCCTGCCCGGCAGGATTCCTAAGGAACTGTTTTCCATTTCTCCTTACCAGAAAAGAAAGCTGACTGATTTATTTTCAGTCACCTCAGTACATTTCAATTATCTTTGACCTCAAAAAGTACTAATGCTACAGAATGAGCAGGCCTTTCGGTTCAGTCACAAAGACACGATGACAATATAATCATCTTTTCTAATATCAGCCGTATAATGCTACCTAACTCACCTGCAAATCACACTTAAGACCAGACCAAAAGACTGATCCATTGACATTTTGGGCAGTCCAACCACTGCAGGTTCAGACTACCATCAGGCAGAATTACATTTTTTTTCTTCTTTGTGAAACAGCACTGAATTCATTGATCTAGGTACAAAAAACAGAGCTCTTCTTTAATGAAGATGTTAGTAAGTACCTTGGCCTTGTGCCTCAAGAAGAACTGCTAATAATAGAGCATTACGACCAACAAGTACAATACCTAGATTCAGAAAGGAAATTGAACTCAAGTGCATGGAACACATGGTATTTCACTCAAAGCAAGAGGCAATTGCAGCTCCCCTGTGTCCAAAGGGCTGGAAAGTATCAATCTGGCAATTCTATTCACAGGGAGGGACATTTTCCCACCACAGGGGTAGAGGGATAGTGTTTTGCTTAGCTTTCTCATGTTGCCGAGAAGCAGTTTTTCATATTGCATGTTTTTTCTTGCAATCTTCATTACATTTCTACGTTTAAAGGTAAAATCGTTATTTCATGCAGTGTTATGAAAATAAAACTGCAGTAAGAAGTTAAATTACGTTTACATAAGCGATGCAAAGAAATGGCACTGAAACTTGCAAGAAAGTGGATGAGAAATTTCTGTTAACACTCTCTCCTTAAATCATATGAAGAAGTTGCTGAGGTCTTTTATCAACTTGATTAGTACAAGTCTGTATCTAAAGGCAATTATGATCTAGTCAAGACATGAATACATACTACAGTCCAAAATAACTTAAATTTTTCACCCCAGATAATATCACCACATCAGGAGAACACTAAGTGAGCTGTTAGTGAATAACTGCCAGACACTCCAGTGCGGCTCAGCAAGCAGGGACCATGGAGATCCAACCACACTGTGGAATTCAAGGCCTGTGCCCACGGGAGCCAGCCCAACTGCTGCTGCAGGCCTGAGCAGCCTGCAGCAAGCTAAGCCACATGCTCCAGAGGGAGCTTGCAGTGTACTACAGAGGAATTTTTAGACAAATCTGCCAAGAGGCAATACTATGAGTAACAGTAGCCATGAAAGCTAACTGGGGGAAACACTAGCTGGAAGTTGAAAAACTTACATTATTAACTTACATTATTCTCTAGGAATGCTAGCCAGACAAATAACAGGGCTTGTTAATCCAACCCCACAGCATCACAGTGTCTGCCACTTCTAAACCAATTGAAGATACACATATCAAATAAGATGTCTGCTGTAGTTAGCATTATTTATTTCTGGTTCTTATCTCTTAAACTTCAGAGCAAAGTTCTACTACTGGACAAAAACTATATCAAGACATTACATTAATTTATTCCTTTTGGGACAGCATTGATTTCCCATCTCTGTAACTGATTTCACCTTGAAATAAACCATACTAATTCCAAAACGGCAGTAAGCTGCAAGTCTTACAAGTTAATTTTGCATGTAATATGTCTGTTCAGCCACCTCAGTATGCTTTTGTCAGGTTTTGGACAGACAACTATGAACATTTCTGAAGATAAGTAAGAGGAACTAATGAAATTCAAACTACTCAGCTGCAAAGAGGTTAACTCCAGCCAGCAGCAAGCAAATCCAGTGGAGGAAAAGAAACATCTCTCCTTCATAAAGCAACAATCCTTTTAATGGATAACATTGTTTCACAATTCAGTTCTGCAGTCTGACATAAAACAATACAATAACTCCTATTTTCCATGTTAGTTTCTTGGATCTTCTGAGCCCAAAATTCTACACTGACCATCGGCTAACAGGCAATGCATAGCAGATGGAAGACATTAGCATTTTGATAGATCTTTCCTACTGGATGCCTATTTCAGTGTCAGCAGGCACTAGACACCTGACCTCACAAATAACTGCTCATCCTGTGTGCTCAGCAAAAAAAAAAAAAAAAAAAAAAAAAAAAAAAAAAAAAAAAACTGTTGACACGAGGCCATTGCTAGTATCAAGTTACTGTCCTGGTAAGATCTGTTCACACTTTTTTGGCACTGCAGTTTCAGCTGCATACAAACTCCAGCCTTTGAGGCTTACAAAGCACAAGATCCAATCACTTCACCTCCTTCTTCCCAAAAACAGATCACTGTAGGATCTGAAATCAGAGTAATCATTCTTTTCATTCCTTTTCAGGAATGTTACATCATCCATAAATAAAAAGGTAATCCTGAATACAACATTAAAGGTAACAAGCACTGCACAAGCACAAGGAAGCAACAGCAAATTCACTGCCTTTGAAATGAGTGAGGATCTTAAAATATCACCTTACTCTTCATGATCTACTTAAGTTTGCTTATTAGGAAATTTGAATTCAATTTCAGAAAAAAAAAACCAGACATGATAGTATTAAGGCATGAGGAACAGCAAAAAGCACGCAACATGAAACACAGAAGTAACTACAGCTGCTTTGTGTTCGTGACATTTATTAAAAGCTGCTTTGGATGTCAGTTCAGCTATTAACATAGGAATATTTCTGTAAAATCTAGACAAAAGCTTTCCTGCTGATGACCAAAAATGGACTAATATCCCTAAGGAAATCTGAAGCTGCAATAAGAAACACTCCTCAGAAACAAACAAACAAAAAACCTTGCAGATTCCACCAGCTGGCAGAGGACAGTATCAACAAATTGTTGAGAGTAAAACTTTTCTCTGCAATTTGTCTCTATCTTAAAACCCTAATTCAAGATACTAACACACGAGCCTCTCAAAAAAGCAACCAATGAAAAAACAGAATCGTACCAGTCTAGAAAACAAGAACATTGCTAACAATTTTTTGGAATTACAAAAACACTCAAGTAGTTAAGAACTCATCAGTTGATGCCCCTGCTAACTTTTAGTGGCAACCTTAGTAGTCTGTTAATAGTTTCTTCTCCCTTGTCCTTTCAAGTATTACATGCTCCAGAGCACTACACAGCTGATTATGAAACACTGCAAAGCATTCTGATTAGGAAACATGGAACCCAAAGTAATAACTACTACTTCCTAATTATCATGCAGGGGTAGCGGGGCAGGACAAAAGGGAGAAGCAAAAGGGAGGATAACAGACACAGTGAAAACCAGATGAAAAACACATGAGTAGAGGCATGGGAGTTTCAGGAAATCTAAGAATTCAGGAAAAAAAAAAAAAAAAAAAAACCTGCCATACCTTCTGAACATATGGCTTCCTTCAAGAAGAGCAGCACATCTGCAAATTTTCTGACATCATTCACCAGCTGCATGATGTATTCTGGGTCCACAACAGGATTATCATAGCAGTCAGAGTTGGAGCTGATGCTGCTCAGAGAGCTGCTCTTGGTGCTGCGCCCCATTCCCCAATTCCCCGAATTAGAGATGGTGAAGAAGTTGGAGGTAGACAGCCGGGCTAATCCCAAACTACGTTTGTTACTTCCACCGTTCTGTCGCAACATCCCAGCAGCCACTGTGCCTAGGGAGCTCCCACAGTCAGCATTCAGGATCGCAGAACGTCCATTGACCAGCTGAAGACAAAGCCCTTAAAAATGGAGGAAGGAAAAAGGAGGTGGAGAAGGAAAAATGTTGGTTAGGGCAGGAATACACACAAAGCAATATTTTTGTACTGAAAAGATCCAAAGATCGTTTTCATATGGCACTGCTTTAAATTATATTGTTTAACTGAAGCACTATCAGTGTTTTTGACCGTCTGATACTTACTTTGGAAACCAGAAGAGACATGTTTGCTACACTTACCCCCAGACCCGTTCCCTACCATGAAATGTTACTACAGCTGACAACAATTGCAAAAGCACTCCATGTGATACAGACCACAAGCACCATCCCAGCTTGCATCAGCCACCCAGCAGCACTCAGCATCCTGCCTCTTCAGATAACAGTCGACTTTGATCTGATAGGATGAGTTTTTGTTATGCAGACTGTGCTGAGCAAGAAACTTTGACCTATGCAGTCTGAGAAGCAAAAACATCCTGAAAGTTGGTACCTGGGCTTTTAGGCCTGCCGTCTTGTAATAAAGACAAAGGAAAGACTTAGAAAAGTGAAGAGATTTAAAGCATCTTAGCACAAAAGTTTATCCACAAATCTCGGTGCAGTTAGCCCAAAGGCTGCTGCGCTGCTTTAGCACACCTTAAGTGTTCCACTACCAAAATATACAAACTTGGGGGCTACCAGATAGCTCTAAGTAAACAACTACCTGCAGCCATTGGTTTAGGAAGCACAAAGCTCCTTCAAGAGCCCCCACAGCAGGTTAGGCCAATTGTCTGAAGGCAGCCAGCTGCAGGTGGCGGGGCCAGAGCTGGGCTCAGCAGTGCCCAATGTCCTGCCGTGACACTCTGCACCAGGCCAAGTACTCAGCGCTCACACTACATGGCAAACACTACAACAAGAAAACAAAATTAGAACATGCCAACTAAGCAAGTTTGTAGCGGCTGCAGATACGTCCACGGCAACATCTCAAGTTCAACCACCGTTAATAAAAAAAGATTACTATGATCTGAGTACTAAACACAGCTTGACATGGGAATTGCACATATTTCTGTTGTAGCTTAGACCAAACACAGATCCAGCACCCTTAGTGCTCCCACTCTGTATTTTATAGGAGTTACTCTAAAACAGTCCCATTACTTCTACTTTATTTATCTATGAAATGTGGAAAGATCGGAGGGAGCTGCTCCGTGCTGTTGTTGCAATGAGCCCTGCAGGGGCTGTGCCGGGAGCCATGGGGGGTTCCGGGACGTAACGCCCGCACCGCACGGACTGGAGCAGCGGGCACACGGCTGCACGGGGACTACAGGAAACAAGTGACTCCAAACACCTCGTCCGCCTTCGGAGCAGAAAGGCGCCCACCGACCTTACTATAAACGCCTCCAGCCCCTCCGGTTTGAGCGAGCCAGCCCCAACGGAACGAAGAAACCAGCAGGGGACATGCCAGCAGCCTGCACCGCGGCACGGCGGGGACGGGAGCACAAGGCAGCGGGCAGCGCGGGGAAGCCGCCGCCGAGAGGGGCCCAGAGGGGCCCTGCGAGTCCGCGCGAGCCCCGCGTGCCGCGGCAGCCCCTCCCGCACCCCCCCCCCAACTCCGCGGGCAGCGCGGCCCCTGAGGGCCGATCCCACCCACCGACCAAAGCCGTTCTCGGAACCACCGGACCTTACCGGAGTCACTACCGGAGAGCGGCGGCCGAGCGCGGGCAGCAGCCGGGCGGCCGCAGGCCCTGCACACCGCCTCGCGCCCATGCAGCGCTCTCCTCCCAGCGCGGCGGCGGCCGCCGCCCCCTCCCGCCCGCGCGGTGCCGTTGGCCGCCCGCTCGCGGCGGGGCGGGGACTGAGCGTGCTCCGCCCGGGGCTGTGATCCGCGGCCCCCTCCGTGCGGACGAGGGGGTCCCAGCGGAGCTTACGGCTCTTAGAGAGCCAGCTGCCGGCACTGCACAGCTTTGGTACTGCTGTATCTGTGCGTGCACGCACGCTGTCGGGGTTAAAGAAAGAGAAAAGCTGGAAGAGATCTCCTCAAGCAGCGTCACACAGAAACTCCCCGGATTCTTGCTCCGAGGACCTCTGCAGACGGGTGGCAGTGGTTTGGTTTTCTGTTTGTTGAGGCAAGGATTACAGACCCCAGGGAAAACCCTCACACTACTTAAAATGTAGCTCTAGAAACTGAGTAAGTGGTAATAAATTCTTCAAGTCCTCGGAGTTTGGAGAAAAACAAATAAAGCAATGCCCTGAGCTTCAAAAAGATGCTAGCGATTCAGGTAATCGATTCAGCAGATGTCAAAATCAGGCCAGGGCAAACAGTTGTAAACTAATTTAATGCGCAAGTGGGGGAGTGCAAGGCAAACAGTGCAATCGGCCAGCGTGTCATCAGGAAAAGTATTAAAGGTTTGTTGTGGAAAAGTAATTGAAACACTTTGATAAGTGTACAATAGCAATAAAAAAGGTAAACAAGAAATTCCACCTCACTTATCAATACATAGGCTACAAAGCAAGGGATACCATTAGGTCTCCAACCCTTTGTTTAGAAAAGAAAGCATACAGCTACAGCAGACTGTTTCAGAAACTCATTTTTAACAGAAAAGTATCTTTATTTTGCTTTATCTGTACAATTTCCAGGCACATTTTTAGCAAACACAAGGAAGAATAAGTGCTGCTGACCGCAGTACGTGCCCAGCTCAGTTCTTCTGCTGTTACTGAAGCAGACAGGTTCCGCTGTTCCTCTGGCACTTTTGCATCAGTGATTTCTCTATTATCTTGGCTCCCTCACAGGCCAACTGTGTCTGTACTAAAATTCATCAATTCCTATGGTGAATTATTTATTTGGAAGAAAAAAATCAGCTCCAGAGGTTAAACAAAGTGACAAAAACTAGAAATCCTTGGATTAAATGTTATTATGCTATGAAATATTCTACTGCAGGTGCATGATCTGAAATATACAGGTATTCTATCCTGTGGGAAGCCAAGCTTCAGACACTTTTTGTAAAAATGATTTGAGCCCACATCTACACACTATACGAATGTTAAGCGAGGCTTTGTGTTTTCTTCAAAGTAACTGTCCTTTCCTTTTCAGTTGTTTGGAGCTTTATTCTCCTCCTCATTCTCAGCTTGACTGCCAAACTGAATGCAGAATTCTCTGCATTCCTCTTGAATCAAGACACAGAACAGCTACAGTCACATTCCAGACTGTGCAGCGCTGATTACCTCCTAAGTTGCCCTAGAAAGTGCTACGTGATGGAAACATGGAAGTAACAGACCTTCAAGAAGATACAGCTTCATAAGAGGCCACATCTGCACTGTGGCTTGAAGCTTTTGCTGCAGTAGTTCACTGAAAGGAAAATATAAGTGTGACAGCTGCTGTATTTTCATCATCCTTTGCCACTTGATGGAGTCAAGGGTCTTTTTAGCCAAACATAGCCTGCAGCATCAATAATGAAGGCTTCAGGAGGGCAACGAAAGTCAAGCATGTGCACAGCTACTGAAAGTCTCCTTTTTCTGTTCTTCATCCAACTATCATAGTTTACTTGGAGTAAACAAGAATAATGAACAGTTATAAGACAAATCACTAAGTGCAAGGCAACAGAGATAGCATAACATCTCAGCAAAGAGTTCTCATAGAAGAGAAACGAAAATTCGTTTTCATCAAAAATTTTCCTTTGAACGGGCACTGAAATCTGACTCATTAGGAGTCACCTACACAACTATTGTAATAGTTTTTTCCCCTGATGGAGCACATGCACGCAGTGAAATAATAACCACAGCACACTTCTTTTAAGAAAAATCAACATTTAGAGTAAACTTCTAACGACTGCTTCTCCCTTTCAGTGTTGAATAGTACTTTGCTCACAAAAAAAAGACCCTTTGAAACCCAAAGGAAAGGTCTGCCTGATGGTAGCTACTCTATATTGCAGCCTCCAACCACCATTAAGAGAAGAAACTTTTCCAGGTAGCACCATTAGCATAACTAGAACTGGGAAAGTGATATTTGCTAAGAAACTATATTCAAAATACTGGCTCTGTACTTCTGCTTATCAGCCAAAGAGACACATGGTATGAACTAGCTGGATGACATAAATTAGTATGTAAAGCAGTAACAGCTCCCTGCAGAGCCAGACACTTGTGATTGAGCAGGTTGCTTACAGGAGGTTGGTAGAGGATTCCACGTTCTGTTTACATTCCAGTGAGCAGAATTCTGTTCTGAAGAAGTTTCTATAAACCCCTGCTTTCCAACAGCCGTTCCCTCATGCAGGTCCCTGCAAAAGGCCACATTATTTGCTTAACAAAAATCAATTCAGGACTCAGCTGCCATTAAGGGAAATAATGTGGCTTTTCTGGTAAATAACGCTTGTCCATAGCTGCACTGTAAGATTTCACAGCCAAAGAAGAGCAGCTAGAACTCAGAACTGAAAATGGTCTCTACAAAACCATCCTACCTAGCAATGAGGAAACTCAGAAAACTGTTCCCTTGCTACTACATCCTTTTATTTTCCTCACACAAGTTCCCCACTTTGACTGTAGCAAACACCACCCACTGTGAACCCATGAGACACACATGTCCATCTGCATATTCCAGCGTGAGCACCAGACACCCTCAGGGAACTGATGTGGGTGAAACTGAGGCACCTCTGAGTGCTGGGCAATCCACAGAGCCGCCGCAGCCCGCAGGGACTGCACCTTCCTCCCCTCAGGTCTGAGCCTCCATGCAGACCTCAGAACACTTCAGGACAGCAAGGGAAGCTAAAGGCAAAAATTTAGCAAGTGTAAAATAAAACAAGCATTTTATTTTGTTTAATGGCTTGTTATAGTTTAATCTCCAAGATGATCCCTCTGTAGTTCTTAACATGGTGAAGGAGGTCTCAGTCTTTATTACAGCTTATCATATCACCTCACTCCTGCTAACAGCCCCCTCTACTGATCTCTCCTCTTTTCCACAGTTGCTGTCTTCTTCTCTCTGACGATGTAGTTGACACATGAACTCGGTTTAATGCAGAGCCATTACTCTCAGTTTTATTTAGCTCTGCCCTTCTCCCATCTCAGACCCCGCTCTACAAGAGACATTAGCTTTCTTTCCAGCTGTATCAGCAGGTCTGACCAAAAACCCTTTTCCCCAGTCTTCCTCTCTTTACAGAACATCCTGCTGCACTCAGGTTGAGCTATACACTGTCATAAACTACTCCAAGCTTAAGCAAGGCTGGAGGCACAGTGTGGAAGAAGTGCCAGACACAGAGCAGCTCACTGCAGTCATCTTCCAGGAAAAGGATTGCTGTTGGTGCAGGCAGCACACCATTTCCTAACTTTTAACAAGCAGCTTCTTAAAAAAACTTCCACCTTAACTACCAGTTATCCAGAGAGGCAGTGAGTAGTGAGAGACGAGATGAAGGACTGCATGATAGAGACAACCTCCAGAACCCTCCTGGCTTGCTAAACACACTATTAGCCAACCTTAATTAGAGACCAGACACCTGCTGCTTTCAGAGCCAGCAGGCCTGGAGCTCACCACACGCCCCACCTGTTGCATGGGCACCAGCTGGATTTAAGGCAGAGGAGGCCACTTAGCTAAGGAAGGCTGTTTCTGCAGGGAGTGAGCAGCTAGGTGGGGCTTCTGGAGGTGGGGGGTGCTGGTACTGGTCTGATGCATTCAGGGCATCAAGGACCGGTCTTTGCTGTGGTGGTAAAGCAAGCTGCTGGGGTCACAGTGAAGTATCTGCTGTGCTTGGACTTGATATTTGGAGTCTGCACTAGATGACAAATGTAGGATAGGCCAGTGCCCTTGGGCTGTGTTGCGGCATGCTGCAGTCACCGAAACCACTGAGCAGTGTTGCTCCAGCAGCAAGCAAAACTCCTTTACATACATCTGAAAGTTCTTAGTAGCTTAAGTGTTTGATAAATATGATGGAGAAACAAACAAGGTAGCTAGAGACTTTTTTTTTTAATGCACATCCTTTATAGTTTCATAAATAGTGCTAGATAAAAAGGGGAGCTAAGAGAAACACTCTGAGACAGAGCATGAAGAAAACTTTTGGTGGTGAATTATGAATACTTCTTTTCAAGACAGAATGGTTAATTTCATCTTGGGAGAGCAGGTAAGGTCCTTAAAACAAGTAAAAGTACTACATCAGATGAAGTGGTTGTTGCTCCTTGCTCTGTATTTATAACTCTTCCTTCTCTCACCTCTGATGTTCTGACACAGTTGTTCTAGTCCTGACAAAATGATCCAGTTTAAAGTAACCCCTTATGATTAGAAGTGTTGTAGTCAATTGTAATATTTTTACCAAGAATGAGAATATGGCTTGTATCAACACTGGTAAGTTTAAAGCGTAACTGTGTGCAATGGAGTAGGGAGCTACAGCCTGCTTTAGGTGAAGGTGGAGTATCTTTTCTTGCTGTAGCCTAGTTTTTCCTGGGCTAGTCTCATAGCTTTTTTGCCATCCGTATGCACCTCTGCTGCCAGGGATCATATCTCCATGTTGGAGCATAAGATAAACTCTCTAAGATCAGCACTGTTGATGTCTCAGCTGTTGTACAGTTTGTGCAGGAAGAAGTTTTCATATTCAGAATTTATGCCAATATATGCTTTACACACAGGGATGCATGTTTTGTGGTTTGTTTTCATTGCTGCCTACCTCAGGAGGAGGGGGAAAAGAAAAGGTAAACCAAAATTATTCCTGACTTGCAATTACATGTGCACAAATTGCTATATTTAGTGCACTCGCAAGCTACATTATTCTTAGTATGTTTATAAGAATCTTGTTTAACAAGTGGAGTCAAAGAGTAAAGGTTGTGGCTATTAGTAAGGAGCACTGACCTAAGGGTGGTGAACTTGTAGCACAGTGACTGTGAGCCAATGTAGCACTGTTGGAACTAGGAAAAGATACAGCTCCTAAGCAGGGGCAGAAGGGCTGGTGATGATAATGGACTGTGCTCTGCTGTGCATGACTTAATGGCAGCATCTCATACTTCTGAAAAGGGCTGGAGACTAAAGGCTATTTGCATCATTTTGAAGTGAGGAATATCTTACCCTCTCTGTAGCTATTATAGCATAGAGATTTCTTAAATCAGTTTTATAACTAGGAAAAAATCTGACCATAATATTAATTATGCTAGAAAAAATAATCAAGCTACAGTGTGTAGCTGGTCCGCAGTTTTTATTAAATTCCATCTGTTGATCATATCCTGCTGGAGAAAGTATTATTTTAATAAGGGACTAATTCAGCTGTTCCTATCATGAACTTCATAGCATTAATATCTCAGTTAAGTTCTTTCTAATGTCTTCTTACCAAATCAGGCAATAGGGCTTGCTTTGTGATGTAGCTGTCTTAATCATTTGCATTAGTTTGTCTTTTAATGCCATCCCACTTCCACTGAACAATGGTGTGTACACATGCTGGAGGGTATGACTTTGTTTAATGAAGTTGCTGAAGTAATGATGTGTTCATAGGTTTTGAAAGTATAATGCTGCTGCCTGTCTCTTTGGGTGCTAGCCATTTCAGATTAGCATTCTGAGGCAGTCTTATTCCTGTGCTTCCTTCTGTTCCTTTAAAGTACTGAATATTTGCTCTAGTGATATAATTATGAACAGAGGGGATGAAGACATGTGATATGCAGTCATGAGACACTGAGGCATCATCTTCAAGCGAACAGATCTGTCATACATGAACAACTGAAGGAGCTGGGGATGTTTATCTGGGAAAGAGGAGGCTGAGGGAAGACCTTATTGCTCTCTTCAAGCACCTGAAAGGTAATTGCAGTGAAAGCAGGCTTGGTGACTGGTGACTGGACAAGGGAAAATGGCCTCGAGTTGTGCCGGAAGAGGTTCAGGTTGGGTATAAGGAAAAACTTCTTTACAGAAAGGGTTGTCAAGCACTGGAACAGGCTCCCCAGGGAGGTGGTTGAGTCACCATCCCTGAATGTGTTTCAAAGCTGTCTGGATGTGGTGCTCAGGGACATGATTTAGCAGTGGGTTGTAAGTGTTAGGGTAGTATGTTAGGTTGTGGCTGGACTTGATCTTGAAAGTCTTTTCCAACCTGAGCAATTTTATGATTCTGTGATAAATATGAGCAGAAAAGATGCAGGTATGGGCCCTTTATGAGCAAGTTACTAATAACCTCTTAAATATCTTTGAGTACTCTAGTCCTAGGTACGGTGAAAACTAGTGAACTCAGTTCAGTTTTTGATGGAACTGTGGGTGCTTGGTACCAACAGGAAGCTCCTGAGCAGAACTCAACTGGGAAATTCCCTGCAACTTAGGGGTGGAACATAAAATTCTGAATGGTATTTTCTACTGACCTTAATGGCTCATTTCTCAGGGCACAGGTTGTTTAGCCACTGTGTAATGAGGCTCCTAAATCTTACCGAGCACAATACAGGTAGTGTAAGTACTAGCACAGGATTCCCTGCAGCCATGGGCCAGGGCACTGTGTTGTAGCCCATTGCTCTCACACTGGACTTGCCTCAAAAGTCTCTGATCCAAGATGAACAGTGGTTTGGCTGTTGTGTTTTGTTTCCTGTTGTTGCTTTTAATAGTAACAATGAATCTGATTAGCTGTAAGACAGCAGATGCTATTGTAATGTCAGATTTGAATAACAGATGTGAACATATTCTACCCTTGGTTTAAAATACATATGTTAGTTATTATTGAACACTCTCTCACGCAGTAGAAACCTGGTTTCCCTCTCTTTGAGAAACTACTTGCTGAAGAATATGCATAAAATTAGGACCATTATTTTTTGCATATATATGAGGGAATATTTGTTTAATAGAGGAGTGTATTTTGAGATACAGTATTGCTCACAGAAAGTTTAAATAGTAGAACTGATCTACTTTGTGTTTAGGCAGAAGAATTATTGGTTAAGAGCCAACTAATTAAATGCATAGAGCTCTGTTACTTTTGGTTGAGTATATGGCTTAAGAATACAGATTATAGTTCATTATGCTGAAAACCACAGTATTTTAGCAATTCAGTTCTGACAGAAGCCAAAACTAGTTTGCAGTTTTTGCATAGGTGTTAAAAAGGAGCTTGGTTTCAGTAAATACTGTCTTAAAAATCTGTATCCCTAACGAGATCTGAATTATACATACACCACTATAGTAAGAAAACTGAAATAATAGATTAAGAATAAATAACCAGACTTCTAGATTAGGTTCAAGTTATTAACAGCTTGCTTATACCTTAGTGTTATGGAATTTTGCTTGAGAACAACATGAATGGCAAGCCTGCCTTGACAAGTTTGCAATCCTAGTAAACAGTGAGGCTGCTGATGTCCCCTGACCCACAATGCACTCCGGAGACCTCCTGGCCTTCTACTGTGAGTCAGCCTGCCTTGGTAGGAACACACAGAGAATTCAGCACAAGTACCCCAGTTTTCCCCATGTCTCAGTAAGGTGGTGGTCTCCATGTACAATGGGGAGCCTGTAAGCACACTTGCCATGTGCGGGGTCTAGGTGATAAGGGCAGCTATTAAACTTGAGGATTCAGTGTCAGGTTCTGTCATTCCCTTTCTCAAGGGGACCATAAAAAAACTGGAGAAACATAAACTAGCCTCTTAAAAAATGAACACATTTCTTTAGGAACTGAGAGGAGATACTTGATTAGGAGGAGTCGTTTTTAAAATCAGAAGCCTATTTCCACAGAGAATACGTTGACTATCTCTTGGGAGTCACAAGAGAACTCTGGGGGCAGAGATGAGGCTGGAGTTTGTACTGTTCTCTAATTGTGATCTGGTATGCCAGTGCCTCAGCAGATCCGTTTGTGACTGCAGAGGGTTCTTGTGCTTTGGTGGATGCTGCTGGAAGCTGCTCTGAAAACAAAAGTTAGAACAGGCACGAGTCTATGGAGAAGAATATTCTGTTCTCCTAGAACCGGATGTTTGTACTGAGGGAGGCCACAAACCTAGGCTGCTTCCTTCCTTGCCACCCTAATACTGTTTTTGTAGTGTGGTTTTGGAGACCATACTCCTCAAATAACCACCAATTTGAGATTTATCCAGGAAGCAGCACATAAAAGCAACACTGGTAGTCTTTTCTTGCATAGGAATGTAACTCCAGTGCTGATGGAGCATTTGCCATTCAGTTTCAATAACTCCTTCAGACCAGTGAAAATGCCTGAGACAGGTTTGACTGCCAAATGCTACAGGCTTTGAAGTCCACTGGCAGGTAAATGCTGTATGTCAGTGACCTACAGAAACATCAAACAGTATGTCAGGGAATGGTGCTCCAAGGGTAAGAAGCTAGAAATCCAAGAGGAAATCCTCAAAGATAACATGAATAGACTGCAGAGGTAGAAGATGCATGGAAAATCGATGACAGTGATTAAAGTCAGACAGAAACAAGAAAAAATCTGACTAGAATGGAAGTTGGAAAGGAAATAGAAATGACAAATATGCACTTTTTTTTTCCTCATGTGTACATGTACTGTGTAAATAACAGCTTTCTTGTCTTCAGAATAAATGTCAGTACATCCAGAATATAAATATAGATAATTCTTCAAAGGGAGACTAATAATTGATATCAGTATCTTTTTACTCATGTATAAATGTAGTGCATTACAGATCTTTTTAATAATGCAGTTTATAAAAATGTAAAAAAAAAAAAAAGTAATAGTGAAAGGCCCCGTTACTACAGATCAGATTATTTGCATAGCTTGCCAGAATCTAAGCGTGGAACCTACAAGGCTTGGTGTAGGAAACTTACTGGGATGTGGCTTTATCTCACTAGAATGTCTCTTTTATCATTTCTGGAACCTTATCTCTCAAGTAAGGGATTTTCAGCATTAGAAGTGTAACATGAGAAAATAAAATTATGTAGAAGGAACTTTGGAAGTGAAGATAACAGGAACATAGGAGTGACCAGGCTGGGGAAGATCAAGAATTTAGTAAGACCAGTATTCTTCCTCTCATAGTGCCCATGAATAAATGCTTAAGAAAGGTAATAAGTACTGGACAGGGATATCTAACATCCTCCCAGAGCTTAGAGTTATTTGCACCTAAGGAATGTCTAGAGCCAGGCATTATTTCTGCATATTTAGTAATTCTCATGGAATTCTTCTCTTGTGGACTTGTACAGTCATCTGCTGAAACCATGTAACCTTCTAGAAACATCAAAACCTTAGCAGGGAGTTTCACAGCTTAAATAATAATCATAATAGCAGGTATGTTTTCTTGTTATATTGGGGGTGTGGATGAGAGGAGGAGGAGGAGTATTATTTCTGTTTTGACATTTGAGGATCACAGCTTTGTACTGAAATTCAGCCTGGGTTTCTGAATCTGGCTCCTGCCACAAAACCTGATCTGTGAGTGCAAGCTCTATCTGAACAAGCTGCAGGAATGGGGCCTCCATTGCCAGTGTGCAGTGAGTGAAACTAATCAGTAAGGAGGAGAAAGTAACAGCAGTGAATGATCCTGCACATCAAAGTGACCAATTGAGGACATTTTCAAAATGCAATATGGGATGTTTTGAGTGCTCTGTGTGGCTTAGTACAATGCCACAGGGCTTTACTTAAAATTCCTTTTTTTCTTTTTTTTCTTTTTTTCTTTTGTGAAGTTCTGTTTTCAATTTTCAGAGTGTAGCAGTGTTACCAAATATGGGAGAATCTACTGCTGCTCTGGATGTGTATCACTGCTTCTGCACTGGAGATGAAAACCAGAAGCCAATTATTCCCCTGCCTGGTGGGAAGTACTGATTCCCTGTAGCTTCTGTAGCAGGGACTGAGGGTTATAGGCAGGTGCGATGTTTAATCAAAGTTTTCCTGCTTTGCACTCACGGAATTTAAAAATAAAAAGATTGGATATATCATACGGAGTTGGAAAGGGTTAAGCTCCTAAGACTGTCTGCTTTAGGTGGAACTTAAAACTTTTTTTTTCCTTGAAGAGGAAAATAAACAATTCACTTATCCCTAGGGTGGTAGCAAGCCCTAACAGGGGAAAGCAGGACACATTCCTTCCTTCCTTTATAGCTAGTCACTGAATTGCTCCCAACGCATTCCAGATCTGGAAGGATAGCTTAATTGTCTTCACCTGCAGGCCAGTGCCTGAATTCCTGACAGTTAATACAACACCTATGGAGTGAGGCACCACAATTTCTTTCTGATGAAAATGTGTTATGCACCCACTCCCACGGTTGTTAGCAATTTCATAGGCTCGTTTGCATCTGAAGACTTAGGAGTTTCTTGGGTGGAACTCTGTGAAAGTTTGAATCTAGTACTGTCATCAAACACAATTCCTCACTAAAGACTTAGAACAGATATATGAAAGGAGAATTGTTTATTGTAATAAGTTGTGGTTATGAATGACATTAATTGCTTTCTTTAGAATGAAAGATCTGTGTGGAGAAGGGAATGCTGCTGGTTTGCTTTCTCTGGTGATGAAACAGAAACATTTCTGTAGTGATTTGTGATCAGGTGTGTGATGTTATCCTACAAAGAAGATGAAATTTTGCAGAGCTGTTCAGGCATATGACAGAATAATTATTGTCCCAGAATAACATAGACCAGTGCTCTGGATTACAGTGCCACTTTTCTGCAGAATGTTGAGGGGTTCCACAATCCAAATTGCAACAAAATGTAGATCAGTAACATACCAGGAAGTTTATACCTTTTCCCAAACAAACAGCTAAATAATTAAATGAGGAAAATAAAATACTTGAGTATACAAAGTCAAAACAACTTGTCACTGTTACACGATTATTCCATTGCAACCACCACTTCTGAGGCATTTTATTAAATGCTTTAAAAAACCCATCCGTGTTGCTTGGTAAGCAGAGATAAAGTTTACTAATGTTTCAGATAAAGACTTAGAAAACCGTAGCTTCCTAGAAAACATTTTGTTAGTTTTGATGAGGCATCAGGAAGCTACCCTACAGCATGCTAGTACAATAATCAGTATTAGTTTCAGCACAGAGGAGAGGTGGTTCTTTCTTTGTATGTCCGCTGCAGAAATGAATATAAAGTAGCAGAAATTCTCTAAGGCTTGAAAATGGTGATGAAGGTGACCCTGAAAGAAGTAAAAATGTGCATGATTGTAACTAGGGTGATACTTAAAAGAGTGAAAACACTAGCAATATTATTTTTACTTACATTTACTTATTGACTTATTCCACTTCTTGAGTGGAATAGTGGTTTAATATACAACTTTTGTCAGCATAATGAGAGAATTGCATAACTGGGAGATGAGAACAGATGGAAATTAAGGGGGGAAGAGTTCTGACTATAGAAAGGCATCTGTTTCACCTGTATTATATTGGCATGCCCTCAGGTGTTAATCACAGACAGAAAGCTTACATAAATCAGAGCCTTGAGTTCCCACTGATAAAGAAATGTTACTCAAAACTGTATCCGGTTATCATGTGTTGTATGCTCTTGTATATATTGTGTATTGACAAGTCTGTATTTTGAGCCATGTCTATAGATACTGTCAGATCCTGTAATTAATTTAGAAATAAATGTGAAACAAGAAGGGTCTTGAACATGTGCAGGGCTCTTTCTGGAGTGAAATTAATGGTTCTGTTACCATAACCATGTAAGGTTAATGCGTGATGACCAACAGGAAACATCTGAGATTACAGTAAATTTAAATATTGCTCTCCATTCATTTTATAATACTTGTGTCTATTCTTTCCTTTAGCACGGCGCCTTTAAAAGTTGATACGACCGCCGTGATTTACGAACTTAGTATTATAGCACCATCATGTGGCACACTTAGTAATTGCATGACTCTTAGCTGCAACTAATTGGCTGTAACTTCTTTTCCACACGCAGAGTTAATACAATCTAGTTCAAAGGCAATTTCACAGCAGAAGTTTCATGTCTCTCTGGCTTCTACAGTGGTGACTCAAAGTTTTTGATTTTCCATGTGAAGGTTCTTTGAAGGGGAAGGAACTTTCTCTTCTGTCCCAAAATAGATTTAAATGCACTGTTCAACCCATGGTTAGTACAATTAGCAGAAATAAAAATACAGAAATAGGGTATGTTTGAAGAAAAAAAAATTGAGTGAGCTTCAAATCTTCATCCCCACATCCTGTAGAAAACTAGAATATAAATATTTCAGCGTTGGTTCCATGAGAAATATTTCAAGTGAGTGTAAAGTCAGGGTGGCACGTGACTGGAGAACAGAGAATACAGCATCTAACTGTAAAAAGGAGGGAGGAGAACAGAAGTTTTTCATGTCTGATGGGTCCTTGAATGTTGTGTGTGATCAGTGAAGGGAATGTACCAAGCTGTGTACAATAAGAGTGAAGTGGTGTCAGGAGTGTACTGGACTTGGTTGGTTTTTTTCCCCAAACATAATTGCATTTTCTAGGCAAAGGCAGCGTGACACACATTAAGTGAACACTGATCATGCACACTGTGTGATGCTCAGGATTTTTTTAATCAAGCTTGCAAAGTCAATAATTTTTATAAGGACTATAATATAGGCAAGAAACTGGTTAAAAGTGGCACTGAATGTTTTTTGGAAGGCGAGTCCAGCCTAGAAGAAAGCTGTACTGATTTTAAGGTAAGTTATTAATGGTCCTGATGTAAATGTTACTGGTGTTCTGTTAACAAAAAAAACTATACGGAATCATTAATATGGAGGAGAGACGGGATATTATACAAGGGAAAAAAAACTGTTTCATCTCAAGAAATGGAGGCATCAGAACAGAATAAAACTCTACAATATAAGCTGTAGCAATGTGTTGCTGAAGAATTATAAAAAAGAATGTGCCATAAGATGGCATTATTTGGAAGTAGCAGAACAGGCTGATCTAGTTAGTACATGTAAAGTGTGATAGAGTTGTAAAAACATCAGGATTTACTTACCACCTTAAATATTTTCCAGCAGAAATAAGAGAGTAACACTGGTATGACTTCAAAACAGAATATTCAGTAAATCCATATGCAGAAATGACTACTGAGGTGATGAAAGGAAGAAAAATAAAGACTGAAATTAAACATACCATCACCATTACATATAAGTGGTAAACACCAAGTATGAAGATTTGCTACAGCAAAAGGGCAATGATGGTGAAAAATAAACAAGTAAAAACTGTCCATTTGTAAATTAGCATCAGAATTTAGAAGTAAGATCCTAACCTAGAGGAGTAAGTTTCTAGAATAAATTTCCAGTTGGAAGACAGGAACAAAAACTATAGCTGCATTTTAGCTGAAGCTGACTAGAAAACCTCTGGGGAAAGACCCAGAACCATGCGCTACATGCTCTCATGCAGAGAACCACTCTCTATGGAGTTCTCCAGAGTCTTCTGGTGGTTTCTTTTCAAGAGATAGTTAGTCTTCCATAAGCTGCCAGCCCAGCTTTACCTGTGGTGGGTCAGATATTGCCAAAGACTAGTTGGACATGTTAATTTATTAGAGCTGCTAGGATTATACCAAATGATACCTTCAAAGCTAAGAATGCAGTTAAAGATATGTGTGCTGAAATGAATATACAGTGAACAGTCACAAGCATAGAGTAATTGTCTGTTTTGATGGCATAGTTTAATTGAGAGTTTTGTGCTGTTTCAAAGTTCTTGTTTGCATTAATACTGCCTTGGGGAAGCAAACAAACAAAACCTACAAACAAATCAAACATGTGAAGAGCTAGTTTAGCTTCCAAGCCCAATAATTCACTACCATGAAGTGAATTATTTTTTGAGTCCCTTTTCAGAAGTTTTAGTAATTAGTATCTGGAAGGAAAACCTGAGATACTGTGCTTTGGTTGGGTGTTAAAGTATTTTATCCTGTTGGAGGAGACTTTGTGGATTTAAAGTAAACTTTGAGCATTTGCACCCCCTATTCTCACATTTGTTTGACTTCTGTTTTCTATTTCTCTTTCTGTTTCTTGCTGTTATGTTTTAGCTCAGTGATGGAATTTTGAAAACAGCAAATTCCAAGAGCACGAGTGGCAATAACTCTAAAATGGTAGTGTGAGGCTCTCTGAGATTGCACTTTGCATTTAAAAGGAAGATGATGAATTTAGAACACTTGGAGATGAACTTAAAAGTTAGTTTAGATTATTATTAAGAAGTTAGAAAGATAAGTTAATTTTTATTGAACCAGTGAAATATATCTTTCATGTAACCAGCACTGAATAAACCTGGTATCCATGGCTTGCTATTGTAACTGGGAGGTCCTATTATCCGTCTCTGAAATTTCTAGGAAATTATGGTTATGATTTTAAATTTATATTGTAGGAAACTCCTTCCCTTGCCTTTTATTTCTTGTTTTCTTACTTGCTCTTCTGAGATTTTGGTTACCTTCCTTTACGCAAGGCGGAAGTCACAGTGCGCTGCTGTCCATAAAACCCTACTTTATTTACACAGTCAATCTTTTCCTCACACATGTTGACGTCCTAGCAGAAGGGAATGCACGGGCAGTGGATGTGCTATGCTACAAAAGCCTTGTTTCTGTCTTTAACAGAATCATAGAAGCTTCAGGTTTTCCTTAATGTGAAAGAAAAAAAGAGACATTTCTGAAGAATTGAAGGTTCACCAGTAAATGAAACAACTGCTTTAATGTGCAGCAGCAGACAGGCCTGCTGAACATCCACTCAAACAGACATTTCAGTGGGTCTGAAGTAACCTCTGCAGACTGCCAACAGGGTGCTTACATGTCCTGATCTAATGCTTGCTTCTAGCAATTTTATTTATCCTCCTCTTCTTAGAACTGTAAAGCTTTTGGACTGAAACGTATTTCAGCAGTACAACTGCGACAACATAACTGTCACATAAGTTAATCCTGATTTACATTTCAGATGTTGAAAATCTAATACACTGGAAGATTAGGACTCAGGTGTACTCAAAGGACAAATGTACGGCACAAAAAAGTTTAGGAAAAGAACTAGGAAGATAGAGCTTGTTTCTTTTGGCTTAGTTAACATAGACAGTTATTAGAGACTTGGTCTGTACCTAGTACTTGCTTACTTCTGCTGTCTGTTTGTGCTATTCCCGAGTTAGCAAGAGATCAACTAGGGTGTGAACATTCAGTGTATTAGCTAATATGTGATGATAACACGCAAACTTGCCCTTACATGTGGTAAAAACTCACTCGTCTCTCTTCAGATAAGAGGCCAAATTGGCAGAAGACATTTGACTTGTAGTGATGTAATTTGGGTGATGATTTACTTAATAGTTAAACTGTGTATTTTCTATTTATATATTCTGCATTAAGATGAACTGTGTGGGTTCAGTCTTGCTGAGCTGGAGCAAAGAATCCTGCCCTACCCTATAAACTCTGCCCTAGCTGGCAGGCAGGAGAGGATGAGACTTCAGCTGTGGCTGAGGGTGTAGCTCTACGTAGGAAGGAACAGAGAATTTTCTCACGTTGGTTAGACACATAACTTTGTGCCTTGAGGCTGAAGAGTAATATGATTTCTTTCTGCTGGAATAGGATAAAACTTTTTTTTTTTTTGTATGAAAGAAAGGATTAATTTATTTTCTCTACCAGTAAAGTTTGGCTATGTATCTGTGCATACAATATTTATAGACGCATGTATATGTGTGTACTTGTGCCCACAGACATGTTCAGTTTTTTAAACATAAAAAGCACCGGCCTACAGAGTGCGACGGCAACAGTCCTGATGGGCAATGCATTTGGACAGCTTTGTATATTTTATTCACTGATAATTCAGCTTCAAGTTATAATTTTCTGTGGGTGTGAGCTATACTAGAAACCATGTAAGCAGTATCTCCAACTGCTGAACAAGTTAATGCATGTTTGACTGCAAGCACTGTCTTGGGCACTAGTAATCTAAATAACTTAATATCTGTTGTTAAATACAGTATCAGTAGCACCACAGAATTATTAGTAGTACCAATATGTAATATTAATAAATTTGTAATAAAGAATATTATTAACATATCCTAGTAGCACTCTATTAAGTATTAGTAAGTAGTAGTAATAGCAGTAAAACGTAGCTGTAAAGTCCTTTCATAAAAGAAACAAAAGCTATACCAGCACTCTTTCTATGTGTCTCTGTGGCAAGTTCTGTACTTCTTCAAAAGTTTGCTATTTTCTTCGCATTCCACAGGGCCCCATCTCCTGCCTGCTCCTCTACTTTTCTTGAAAAGCATACTTGTCACAATTACACATTTTTTTTTTTTTTACCTACTCTATTGTAGATTAGGAATGTGTTTCTTCCTAACTCTTCCATACCGCTATGAGGTTCACCATGTTAATGTTCTTTTCCCTTTCCTTTATCTATTTCATTCCTCTCTTTCTACACCATCTTTGCTAAAGCTGATCTTGGATGGTCCTGAAGGTAACTTCCAATCTTGTTCTTCACGATTTTATGATCTTTAACAAATAAAGTCTCTCTTGCTTTCCTCAATCAAATTCAAAGCTCCACTATAGTTCAGTTGAATTCTATTTTCCTGTCACTTGTTGAGTCATCAGTCATTCATGATTCACACCTGCCTTTGTTGCTTCTTATCCTGTTACTAGTGCACTTTTTTTCAAATTTGTGAATGAATTCAAATGCTTTGAAAGGAGAAAGCAACTAGATCTCATATATACAGTGATTACAGTTCTACAACAACATCTCTATTATGACGGTTGCTGGAAGTCAGTGTGAGCTGCAGAGCACTAGAAAGATACCCCCTTTATTTATTTTTTTACTTCTTGGTGTTTTCTTGTTTGTTTGTTTTTTTTTTCTTGTTTCTGCCCCCTTCCCCCCCCCAAAAAAAAAAAAAAAAAAAGAAACAAAAAACAAACAAACAAAAAAAATTGCTAATTAAAGTAGTTGGATTCTGCATGTGTTGAGTCAACTGCATGGCTTCACACATTTTACCACTTTATTGCTGTCTCATTCAGTGAATAAGCAGTTATTTAGAGTTCATTTGGAAAAATTCACCTGTAATCGCTATCTAGCTCTAGACTTTGATGAATGCCATTCAAATAATATGTAAAATTTAAAAATATATTATGAAATGCTTATTGTTTAAAAACTACCATGTTCAAAGCAAGCTCCACTTAATTGCAATTACTTAGCAGCACAGAATGCTCCCGCAAAGGCATCTCAGATGTGTGTACATATATATATATATATATATATATACACTTAATAAAAGGGTAAAATGCAATTAATGGCCAACATTGTGCACTTATTCTGGTGCAGCACCCTGCAGTGACTGTACCAGTCAGTTGTACTTCAGGCCACCATTTAGCTGCCTTAGCTGCAGAACTATCATTTTGCTTCCCATCATCACCTACCCCATATGTTGTCTCTCAAAATATTTTGTAATATGTGACAGAGCAGTCCTGTAGGCAACAGCCTGCTTACCTAGACAGTCCTGATCTACTGACTAGTACAGCTTCATGCAAGAACTGCACGTGAGCTTCCTGTCAAGAGTCCTACTACATCTCTACCAGAAATTGCTAGCTCAGGTGTCACAGATTCCTTGTCCAGACAAATCTAATTCATATCTTACTAAATTTAAGTACCTTCTTTCAACCTTTCTCCTTTCCAGTCAATTAACTCAAAATCCCTCCCTTCTGTTTACCACCTTAGCTCAGTGTCATCCTCCTGTTTTGTAACACCCATCTAGTCTGATCTTCTTGCCCAACCATTTGACTCCCTCCCAATACCAGAATCATTGTTCAGCCCCTCTAATCTCCTTGCTTAACTGGTCTCTGAACCTTTCTTCCACTGGCTTCCTGACGAGGGTGTCTCAGCCTCCCTCTCTTCATACTCCAGGGCTAAGACATCTCAGTTCACATGGCCTTTCTTCTCTGATTTCTTCTCAAGTGATTTATTTATCTTCTGGTCTGTCTTGCCTCATCTTAATATGTTCCTTTCATCCATTACCTGGTTTTTCCTCCAGTTGTTGAGATCAATAGGATTATTCTTAAAGCCAACAATTGTTACCTATGCTCAGTTCCTGCGCCCACCTGTGTTTTGGTGTGGCACAACCACTGGAGAAAAAGCCTTTAAGCTTGTTTACCATCTGATTAACAGATGACTGACTACTCAATCTGCAGGAAGGAAGGGTGCAGAGACTGAAAAGCACGATCTGTAAGGAAATCTGCTGTGCACAATTACTTTACAGGGTGATACACTTTTCTTAGCAGGAGTTGTGAGGGATCCGAGCATACTTAATGATGATGTCTGCAGCTCTGCAGGCAGCTTCAGACCGAGAATTGTCAGAAAAGGCACAGAAATCTGTTTTTCAGAAGTCAATTTGGCAGCGTTAAGCAAAAAAGTGAAAAGCTTATTCAATAATACTACGAGGATATTGTATATGGCTTGTTGTTAGAGTGTAAGACATTAGGCTCATAGACTGTCCAGTGTCTCTAATGTAGTTAATTACTAGTGTTGCTATAAAAACTGCCAGCTTATGAAACAGTGGGTGGAGATAGGAATTCAATTCCAGAAACCCTCTTCAGTTACCACACTGTTCCTCCATCATCTATCTTGTTTCAGCAAGGTGAATGTGTAGCAAGACTGTAATTGAGCTGTAACAGATGCTCAACAATAAATAAAAAGAAAAATGCTGCAAAAACTATTGCATGTGGAGGAGAAATTCTAATTATCCAAATAAAGATCTGAACTATACTGACTCAGAAAACAATGATTAAAATGTGCTCATAAAGGACAGAAGTTTAATGTAGGTAACAGCAGTTTTCAGGAATATGACAAGGAGAAGAGTTCAGCAGAGTATAAAAAATGTACCATCATTACTAATTTCTTGCAGTAATTAACTAAGGAAATAGAACCACATGCAATGTATTAAAATCTTTGCTGTATTCCATCAATATCCTTTCTACATTACCAATGTTAGAAATAAGCTATAAATGTTTTTACCCAGGAGACATGACAATCACATGAAAAACAAGCTTGTGGGACAAAAAAATATAGCTAGAAATCAAGGAAATGCAGAAGGTAGATTTCTGTGTAGCAATTAAGTGCTTGTGAGCTATGACATCAGTTAAAGGTGATAATAAGTACTGCTATCCCCATAGAGATAAGGGGGAAGCAGTAATAGAAAATCCTCAGGCATCAATGAGTTTAATAGCAAACAGAGTGCATTCTAAGCTCTTCAATATTTTTGTTCTATACAGCCCTTACCATCTCACCGTGTTATTCTCAAATTTAACTTTCTGCCCAGAACGACTACCTTCCTACCAATCTTAAGTTCCTGTAATATCCCAATCATTTGGGGCCCTGCAGGAGGCGGGTAGGAAAGGGCAAGAACAGGAAAGAACAAAGAAGTGGAAACCCTTCCTCTCTCTGTTCTGCAGATCAAAGGAAGCTTACATCTGTTTCAATTTCAATCCAGCAGACCAAACTCACAGCATAATTGTCATATATTTCAGGGAGGTGGAGGTGTGTTTTTTGAGTGGCAGACAACATATCCACATTACTTCACCCGCATGGGTGCTCCAAGTCATATCAAGTGACTAAACATGAAACTGGTATCAGCTGTATTGACAAAGTTGTCTTTGGAATAATCCATATCTTTATTCATCACACGTATATACACTGATGCAAAATTAAACGTAGCTCAGCTTCAGATGTATCATTTCCTTCTGTTAAAAATCACACAAGAAATTAATACTCTGACACAGTACTTAAGCAAAACTGACAAAATCTTATCATTTAACACTTACGCCTGCATTAATAGAGCACTCATTGATCTGCCTGAAAACTATTCCAGATTCTAAAACAATAAACTGAAAGTGGCTAGATAAACCTAAGAGAGAACACAGATTTGACAGAAGACACTATATCAGTCCCTGGAACTGTCCTTACTCTACTAGTGAGTGGAAGTAAGTTTCAGATATCACAGTAACATCAAACAAGTGAAGAATCTTGCTGAATTTATATAAACTTACGTATCAGGCAAATGCAAGTCTACAGAATGGACACCAGCACCATACAAACTACTTCCAAACTTAAATTACACATACTATACAATTTGAATCTTAGAGCTCACATCAACTTACATAAATTAATTTCATTCTTCTGCTACCTTTCACAACACTTGTAAATTGCTTTCGCTAGTATTAATGTTACACTCAGCCTACAATAAACAACATGGTTTTCATTTAATTATGAGATATGTTGTTCTCAGAAACTAGCTGGTTGTTGTATGCCAAGTGCCAACAGCAAATAATACAGGTTCTTCCTGTTCTAAGAAAAAACTAATCACAGCATCTTCTCATTTGTTAACCTAGACTCCAATTAAAATAGATGTATTTACATGGTTGGACAAAATACTTCACACTAGTTTCTGATATTCCCCTCTTTAAAACTATTCCCTAATACTGAACAGGCTAAAATCAATATCGAGTGAGGACATGACGTGAGAGTCTACACTGTTTGGCAATTTTATCACTACTTTTTATTAAACAGGCTTTTCATTTACTATCAAACTGAAGCACAACATATTTTACCCAATCAAGTATTTGAAGAGTTGCAGTGCAAAAATAGCCAGGGAGTGAATCCAGGTTAAAAATAAAAAGCTTGTGACTTTAATCTGTCCTCCAACATTAATTTTCTAAGTTACTTCATGAGCTGGTATCATAAACCAGCATAACTGAAAATATGGTACCCTGTGTGGAAAGCAGCCAGCTGGGCTGGGAAGTGCTGCTGGGTACTTCTGCTTAACACTTCAGACAACGGATCAAACCCTAATATTGCTGTTACGAGCTCTCCTTATTTCAGTTAACTGGATTTGAGGCTTTAATAGTAAACGTGCTTTTCTATTCCTAGACATTTCAGTCTTCCACAGCAGTCTCAAGTCTAAGTGGTTTTCTTTCTCTGAACATTTTTACACAGCTAATGAGAAGTCTGAACCATACCATTAACCATACCAAAAGCACAGTTCTCAATTTGTGCTTCTTCAGAGAAATGACACATGATGTTATTAATACAGATGACAGTCTTGGTAGTTTGATTTGTTTTTTTCTAAGCTCTGGCTTTTACATTTGAGATATATCTGAACTAAAGCAGTCATTACCTGCTACCTGGGAAATTTCTTCCAGCTGACTCACACCGAGAATGCCAAGAACATAAAATGACCACAACATGTGATGTATTAAAATGCAGCAGATCTCAAGTTGCGGGACAAAGAACGAACTTGTGTCACAAAAGCATTTGATCAGTGTGGGTGATTTTACCACGAATATGCTCATCCATGAGTGCTGTTGGAAACTGACGAAATAATGGATCAATAAAAACCTCATGTTTTGGACTAAGTGCCTGTTTATCAGTTCCATTAACAAAGTTTTTTTTTATATAAAAAGCAACACGGATAAGTGAAGATGGTAGATTAAACAGTGAGAGAGCTGGATGCATGAGAAGTTTCCTAGAAGATGACAGGCAGTTGTGAAATTATTTAAAGACAAGTTAGATGAACGAAATACAGGACATAGTAATGGGTAACCTCAAAAAGTGAGGTGAGGACAGAAGATAAACTTAGTGGGACACAAGTCATGCAAACAACAAAGGTCAGCATGGCCTAAATGGATGGACACTGCATGTACAGAATGTTGGGCTACATTAGAAAGATGGTTCAGTGGAAGGGTATTATCAGAGGGAGGAGGATTTGTAAAGAAAAGACACAAAGCTACACTGCTCTTGAATGCAGCACAGACAGAGAGATGAAAATTGACAACAAAGTTGAACTTCAAAGAAAATTTCTAGACTTTCATTTTCACAATGATTGGAATATAAGAAATTTTATTTGATTAGGATATTACCTATTTTTAGTTTCCCAGATTTACCTATTGTCAAAATATTTTAACAACAAACAAACAAACAAACCCATCAAACAATCACCAAGACAGGGCCCTCAACTTGAGCAATATAGAGAGTAAAATTTTGATACACAATAAACTTCATAATGTTTTGGAGTCCTGCTGCTTTTTTTCCAGAGGATCAGAAAACACATGGAATAGTTTACCACATTTTCCCCCCGAACATCAATGTTCTGATGCTTTAAAGCAGAGAGATCACCCAGTTGTCCAAGACACACAAGTCAGTGCCAGAGAACTGGATCTGAACAGCCCTTTCTCCAGTGCTCTAGAACATGCGAACAATTGGATGTTTTGAGACTCCAGCTATGACACCAAGAGACAAACATGCCCCAAGTGCGATGATAGTGATGCTGGTCCGGGTGCTGTGCCCAGGAGAACTGCTCCTGACTGAGGGAAAAGCCCCTACGAGCAGAAGAGGTTCCGCGGGGCGGCTCTGCCCGGGCAGGGACAGCTTTTCTATACTCACACTGGCTAAACGCTCGTCTCTCTTGAAAGTTAAGCTCGGCAGCTCCTCTCAGGGCCCTAAAAGAAAGACAGCGTGGCAAAACTGACGTGAAAATCTTCCTGGAAGGCTTATTTCGCGCTCTTTACCCATGTATGACAGCGGGGACTCACTCGGGTGACACAACGAGCCGCCAGGCCGAGGTGCCGGAGGGAGAAGGACGGTGCCCCTCACGACCCCTCAGAGGCTCTCGCCCGCCCGTCCCCTCCCACCCGCTGCTCGCCGTGCGGCGCGGGGCGCTCCCGCCGCGGGGCTATGGGAGGGAGCGCCGCCTGCCCCCCTCCAGCTGCCCCCGTTGCACAAGCCGCCTCCTCCCCGCTCCCCAGGCGAGCCCCGGCGCGGCGCTGACAGCACGCACCGACACACACCCGCACGCCGTCCGTCCGCCACAGGCGAGGCCGGCCCCGCCCCGCCCCTCGCCCCGGCATTCCCTGCGTCCGCTCGGCTCCGGCTCGGCTCGGCTGCGGCTCTGCGGCTGCACTCGCGCCATGGCTGCCTACAGCAAGTACCTCACCGTGCGCCATTCCGCCATCGTCGGCGGCACGGCCGCCGCCTGCGCGCTGCTCTGCCTGCTCAACAAGCGGCGGGCCGCGGCCCAGCACGGGTGAGCGGGGCGGGGGCGCGGCGTGCGGAGGGCCCGAGCCGGGGGAGAACCGCGGGTGGTGCGCGGGGCCGAGCGGCGCGGAGCGGAGCCCGGGGGCGGGCCGAGGCCTGCCGCACGCTGCCTCCGCACTCGGGACCGTCTCTCGTGGAGGCGATATCCGCTGCCCGTGGTGCCGCGGGGCGCCCCGGCTCCGCTGCCCGAGCTGTTTGTGTTTTCTCAGTTTTCCCATCTGCGAGCTCGTGCTGAGAAAGAGTTAAATGTTGAGGTTTGCCCTGTCCGCACGGGTAATAGCGGGCGCGGGTTGTTCTGGCGCTGCACGCTCGCGGCTGGGCACGGTAGCTGGAGCAGAGATTGCAGGCTGGGTCGCCGGTGAGAGTGTCTCACCTGTGTGTGTGTGTGTGTGTGTGCTGTGGCCCCAGGGAAGCACTCGGGTACCAGAACGTGTGGTGGGTGAAGATGCTCCAGACTCAGTCCTTGCCTGATTCTGGCAGGTCTGCGGACTTCGGTCGCTGGCCGTGTGCTAAAGACCCGGCGTGTACAGTTAGATATCGTGTAATTGCTATTACCTGATCTTGGTGCTAAACAGTGATGGTGAAATGGCCTTACTCAATAGACTTAAGTAATAACATACCTGCAGTTAAGCAACAACCTAGTGTTATTTTACCTAATTCCTTCTGTACAGGTGATATCCTCAGAGTTTTCTGAGGTTAGGTAACTTTGTCGTATAACATACATAAAATGTGAGCACCGCAGGGCTTCTTGGAGTTCATGTTACGTTGTTTGTGTGGGAATGGAAACGAAAAGATCCCAAACTATTGCTTATGGTTGCTCTTCTTTCCAATTCTTAGGGAAGGGTGATATTTTCCAGTTATCTCTGCTGAATTTAGTCAAACACCTTTTGTGAGAAGGTGAAAAGCTATATAGATGGGCTTGAAAGTAGTAAGTTGAGAGGGTTACAGATACGTACTAGGAGGTTTTCCCACTTCATGTATTGTAATGGTGTCCGTAAGAAAGACTGGGCCAGCCAAGTGTCCTGGGAGAATCTGTGTTCATATTTCAGTAAGAACATAAGCTTTTGAAGTGAACCTTTTAATTGTCCACACTTCCTTTATTCCCTCTTTGTTGAAGAATGAGCACGACCTTGGGTTATGTTCAGTTTGGAGTGCATCTTCAACTGCAGATTGAGGTCCAGTATAGTTTTGAAGCACATTCAGTACTCTCCTGGAACGCATATAATGTGGGTTCTGGATTCTCACTGATCTGTCTCTGTTACAGGTTTCTTGGTGTTGATTTGCTGGACTTGACAAGGATAGTCCCTCTATTAGTTGAGAGTGAATGTAGTGAAACTGAATGCTGGCTTGAATGCTGAAAGCTGTATTTGGAATGTGTTCCTCGTGTAGAAATCTTATGATTTTGTTAGGTACAGTGTTAAAAATCTGAAGTATTTGTATGTATTAGGTGGACCACACACCACTGTAATATTAGTGGCTGCTGCAAAGTGGAAATGATTCATACGTTCAGCAGTTGAATGTAGTTGAGGTGGTCTGACCTGACACGACCTGTCCCTTTTCCTCTATCTATACTACAGTTATCCTGCTACCGCATTGTTACTGCTATAATCTGCCTCTCTTACGACATTTTTCTTTCTCAAATATATTAGAAATGCAATTTCTAAAATAAGTACCGTGTTTGCCAACTAGTTTCTACCTGTGCAGGTATTGCTTTAAGCTTTTGAGGCACTCCATTGCATAGGTCTTAATACTGCTGTTATGTTGGGGCCATGAATTCCAAGTTCTACATCCACTGTTCAGTTGTTTTGTAACCAGCTATGCTGCTGCTTTTCTGGGGGATGGCATTTGCCCATTGGTCTTCCTTTTCTCCACGTTTTCCTTGTGAGGCAAACCTTGCCAGGAGCATTACAGAATGCTGCCTGTCAAGAATAGGCAGTAGGCAAGCTACATTGCCTACGCCACAAAAGCAGCCACTTATTACCGTTGCCTCATCCTCTTTTAGTCTTGTTAGTTTATGTATCATTCATTTCCTAATGCTTCGTTGCTAATGTAAATTATAGCATACTTTTTGAAAGGACTGTCACTGTGCCAAGATTTTACATATGCCAGCGTACTTGTGCTGGTATACAATAGTGACATACAAGTAAGTGGTAAATCTTCATCGAGTAATGATTAAAAATGTCTAAGGTCTAGTGTGCCATCTCATTTCTCTGTCCACTTTGGAAAGGCGGAGGAGTGTGACTGGCCTAAATTTCACTTCTTCCTAAGGAAAATAATCTTTTTTGGCATTCTGGATAAGGACTTGTGGCATATTTGCATCTTGAGGCTAACTGAAGCATGCAAGTAGTGGCAAACTGTAGTGCGATGTATGTGAATGCCTTTGTTTACCTTAGTGTATAGTGCATAAAAACATTGTCTTGTTTGTGTCAGATGGATTTCAGCTTCTTGGATTCTGGAAGGTGAAATTGTATGGTGAGCTTCTTAAAGGTCAACCTTGAGGACTTGATGGAGACCAGCGTTTTGCTGTGCAAGTGCAAAATGTACATGCAAACTTATTCTTTCCTAGCCCAGTCTTAGTATATATACTTAAATGTATTTCATGTTTCATTCTGAATGCAGTTATTATATCATGTTTTCCTGGAATAAATGTTGAGGTTTTGGTTTTTTTTTTTATTTCTGCTGGGATGCTGGCAATGGTTCTATATCACTGCTGAGTGAAATTGAGAAGTAAAAGAAGATAAAATGTAAATTTAAAAAAAAGCAAACAACCAAACATAGCAAATCAAGTGTTTGTTGCCTGCATAACACGACAAAACAAAATTAACCTTATGTAGATTTCTCAGATTGTGTGTGTTAATTTTGATAGGGAATAGTCAGCTACAGAAACTGCTGTAGGAGAAAGAGACAACTCTCACCTACATTTCTGCTGTCAGACAATAGGGGCAAAGTCCGGTACAACTCATATCAAGTAGTAAGGTATGAATAATTAAACTGGATGTTATACTAGCCTACCTTAGTAGGTCAAAGATCACTTAATTAGTGTTAGTTGGATTAGTCACAGCTGTTCTTCTGTAGGACTTACTACTACATTACTCATCAGTTTTGCAGAACTGAGGGCTTGTATCACTTGCAGTTGACAGAAATTTGTAGTTAAAATTTACTAAAATCCTCAAAAATAACCCATCTTCAGAACTGTTGGCTCGTAGTAAGAAGCTCAGTGGTATTCCACATTGCTTCCTTGACTAAAAAAGCACAGATAGCACTGTTTTTCCATTTGAGTTGCTTTTCTCAAAATAAAAGTCAGTTTCTGTGGAAAGGCTGTCATTTCTTGGCAGAGAGAAAATTGTTACATGTAAATGCAGTAATGACCTGCACTATGGTACTTGGAGTGTTTTTAGAGTGAAAAAAATGTTATCCTGTTTGGGAACTACATAATTCTGGGAATATAATCCAGGAGACACCAGTCCTGGCTTTAATTTGTCAGGAGCAGGTTTTAGGAGCACAGGGGACTTCAGCACTGATGATTTTTTTGACCACTGAAAAGCTCACTTCCATTTGGGGAAATGACTCATAAAATCTGTGTTCAAGATCAGTGGTTCTGATCTTTTTTTTTTTTTTTTTTTTTCCCCACCCCACTATTGAACATTGGAGAAAGATTTGAAGAATAGAAGAAAGAAGGAAAACCAACAGAGGTCTGATCAGTAGTCTTTGTACTTTGTCCTCTGTCTGCTGAAACAACAGCAGAAAGTTTAATGCCTAAGACCTGGTCACTGAACAAGATCTAAAAGGGCTATTTTTTGGAATTGTTTTTTTTTTTTTTTAAAGTAATAAACAGTACTGAAATAAAACTACTCAAATCTGTAGTATTTTCCGAGCTGATGATGTGTTCTGATGCATTACAAGTACTGTTTGGCTGTATGCAAACACAAACAGCAAATATTTCCTTTTAGTAGCTGCTGTTACTATGGGATAGCAATTTGTTGCTAAGAATTACTATTTTAATTGAATGCAGATGGCTTTGAATTTACTGACAATGCATGATTGTAGTTTGTAATGCATATTTTTTGTGACATTAAAGAAACCAACCCAACCAGTGACCAAAACAGCTGAAACGGTTTGGTTCCCCTAAACATTTTTTCTTTTTTAAACAAGGACAGTGAGCTCATATTGGATACTGACAGTCAAATAAATGGTAGATTACGAAGTAAGTTTATACACAGTATAGGACTGACTGTGAAAGGAAGGAAAAAAGAAAACCTATGCTGTATAATGTTTAAAGTAAAATGAAGTTATTTTTCACTTGCAGAAGTCTTACCCCATGTCTTACTAGCTTTGTCTTGCATGTCAGACGTTACTGCCTACAACAAGAAGCTTAAGATTTGGTTGCTTCAGAAATGAAACTTTAATGGCTGTTATGTAAACGAGCTGGTGGTTGTCTGTGATTCTCTCACTCTAGTGGGAATTGTTCCTTAGTCCCTTTGTAGTTGAAAGTGAAGTACTTGCACAAATAGAGAGTGTACTTGGATTATTTTCAAAAAGTATTTAACACATACAGATTTCTGCTGGAGGATGGGACTGAAAGGAGTTGCAGGAAGTATTTCGGTAAATAGCTTGGAACTTCAAGGTTAGGGAAAGCTGAATATAGTAGGAGTTTATGGTATATGGAAGGTGGCAAGATATTTAGAATCTGTTCCTAGACACATTGTCCTTCCCTGTCACCCAGTATATCCATTAAAATCAAAGTGGATGCTGGTGTATGGAAACTTAGTTTTGTACACATTAAACTTTTGAAATCCAAGTGATTTCTGTCCTATCCATGAAGTAAAAAATGCTTAGAGAAGAAAAATATTTGCCTGGGGCTTCAGAGATCAGATTGGGCCAAAGCAAGGGGTTGTTGATGCGGTGTAGTCAAGCAGTCTTTTACACAGGTCATCTTAGGTTATGTGTGACCTCTGTACTTACCTGTCACCACGCTTCTCAGCCTTCTTCCTCTCAGGGAGTGGAAGCTGGTGTTTGTCAGGACTGCCCTTGAACTTGACAGTGAATCATGCATGTAGAACCGGAACTGATAAAAACTTGTTCAAACATTACAAATCTAGAACAGAAGTTAAAACCTAGCAAGTGACGCTTGTAACTTAAAACAAGTCTCACTTGTGGTTATTCAGTATTTTTGCGCTTTAAGATATTATTCTCTTTATTATTCCTCGTTTCTTTAGGCTCTGAAGATGTGTGTGTGAGGTTCATGCTAGGTACTTCGCACAGAGGGCCGTGTTCCAGTGTGGAAATGCCTAGACTGGCAAACAAAGGCTGAAACTGCATTGCTGCAAATGTCTAGATTGCTCACATGTATGTGAAAGCTTTAAAGAGAACCTGTGCTGCACAATGGAAAGGTTAAAAAAGGTATTAAGAAAGACTAGGCAGCTGCATCACAATGGACTTAACCAGAGTGTAAATGTGACTTATCAGTCTGTTACTCACCATTCCTGCATTATTATGAAAAACAAAACTCACCAAATCATGCAGATAGGGTTAGTAGAAGATATGTCTAAATTCTGACCTTGTAGGGGGGAAAAAAACCAACCCTGCCTGAGGCTCAGAAAACCTGTCTTCAGCTGGAGGGCACAGGGACAGGAGATATGGGTGATTTAGGGCTCCTCCAGTTCAGGCTGCCTTTGTTTTTGGCCTGGGTAGTTAATTTGTAGTTAATTTCTCTTTTATTAAGTTGCCAAAAATGGTTGTTCTCTAAGCCAAGATTTAGTGTAAGAGTGTGTGGCAGTGTGAAGCAGGTTGTTGGTTTCCTTCCACATTGCAGGAAGGAGAAGAACAAAGTCTTTTTCCTCTAATGTACCTGAGGGAGAGCGACAGCTTAGGCTGGAACACGAGCTTATGGAAAAGCCGTAGCTTTAACCTTTTTCCTTTGTCTTACTCCATTATTGAGAAGCAGGCTTCTACTGAAACTGAGATTTTTTTCCTCTGCAACAGTACTGCTTTGTTGCCTTCTGAATTGCTTCTAGAAACTCTCTGAGCTTTAGCAGCACAGTAGTCAGAGCTCAGCTTGCAGTCTATGCCAGCCAGAAGGTCCAGATGCCTGTGACCTTCTCAGTGCCTTTCTTGGTCACCTGAATGCATTCCATTATGTAATTTTTGGTTATGCTGCAGCTAGCCACCAATGTTGTGTCAAGAAAATGGTTCCCTTCATTTCTGTGTGTGCTCAGGGTGCTCTGTGTAGATATGCCTGCTTTTGGATTGTGCCCATGCTTCTGAGTAAGGCCGCTGCCCTTGACCCAAAATAGCTGTGCTGTTGCTCTCTTGCTCAGTGCAGGGTACGCAATGTGGAGCTGTCTGTCTGTGATTACATACACTAGGAGGTACACACTGTGTTTCTCCATAGAGCTGTTTGTCCCTGACACTCTAATGGCCTATACAATTGTATTCCTTCTTCAGTTAGTTTAATTGTATTGTCTTTGTGTTTTAAGAGTGTGACTGCAAAATTGACTGAAAATTGCACCTGTAATCATGGAAGGTCTGCAAAAGACAGACAAAAATTGTTTAGAGGTAACAGTGATTTGAAAAGCTCAATTTTTCTCTATAACCTAACCTCTTCCTTTGTACTGTGTTTAGCAGAAGCCACATAACCTGTAGAAAGCAGGTAGCATGACCTGAACTTTGTAGCTTCTTTGTATTTAACCACAATATACTGTTTTCAAACTCTGATTTCCTCTTTGCCCATCATTAAACTGCAAGTCTTGCTTATCTCTGTCTTCGTCTGCAATTCCATGCACTTGGCTCAGTGTAGATTGCTTCCATGAAACTCTAATGAACTTTAGTCTAGTAGACTTATACTTCAAGAAGCTGTAACTCTTTAACTTTCCTGTTTACTAACAAATACCACAGAGCTAGTATTCCCAATTAGTTCCCTTTAGGTAACCAGACTCGGTGGTCTCTGGAAGACTTTTCCCAGTGCTTCTGAAATCACTTTCCTCTGTAGTGATGCAGAGAATGATCTTTTGAGCAACCGCCATTGTTGCGTGTTTCTTTTGAGAGAATAGTTTTATTGATAAGGGAATACAGAGGTAAACCCAAAGACAGAGTGCTGTGCCCCTCTCTTACGTGGAGCCTGAAATTGAGTGATGCTATCTTCAGGTTTTCTGCCTCTCACTGTGTTACGTTGCTGCCCTCCAAGTAGGATCAGCTGCCAAATGCCTGGGCAGTCCTGAAACTGTATCGCTTTCTTTATACATCTTGTTGGGTTTTTTTCTTTCTTTTTCTTTTCCTTTTTTTTTTTTCCTGATCATGTTTCTGAATACTCAGGAAAGGTGTTTTGTTCTCTTACCTTCTATTTATTAGGTACTTAGCTATTTACTTATCTTCGGTGAGCTACTATTCAGTTACCATGTGCATACAATGTGAAGCTGGATGTAGCTGTGTTAGCCCAGTACAGCCTTTCTTGGCCTGCCGTATATACATTTTCTGTAAAAGCTCTGAGCAGTTAATTACAGAGAGCAGGATACATCTTAGATGCTGCTTTCACTGCAGTTTCTTCAGGTCATATGTGTCCCACTGCATCTATAGTTTTTGGATTGTTTTGGTTTTTATCTTTTCTTGGAAGACATAGAATCATAGAATGAATTATAGAGTAATCCAGAATATTGGAGGCCTTAGTCCAAGTGTGTACTGGAAGCAGGATCCACCCTGAAGGTTTGACTGCACATCATCTGCTTGCCGTTTAGTGAAGTCTGCTTGTGTTGGCAGGTCTTCTTTCTTAACTGTAGCTGTAAACTTAGTTTGTTAGCATCTTCCACGTGGGAAAAATCAAAAGCAAGCAGCCCTTGGAGGTAAGTTTTATTAAGAAATAATTCTGCTGGATAAGGCTGTATTCATCTGGCACAGTGATGGGCAAGAAAAGCTAGTGCATTTCTGCAGGTTTTGTTGTTCAGGATAAATAAATTGCTAGAGCAGCTCAGTATGCAAGTTTTTGTGTAATTACTGTCTGCGAACTGCCATGTATCAGTTTAAAATCACAGTGTTTTTAAGCTGCAGAGTTAGGCATTCATGGCTTACTTTCCTGGATGTCATTGCTAATATGCTGTATACCATTGTATTTTGGTTTTATTTTTGTTGCCGTAGATGCTCCTGAGAGTTCTTGTTGCCTTATTCAGACACTCTCACTTTTTTTTTTTTTTTTTAATCAGAAGTTGCTGTGCTCTCCTGGTGTCTATGGTATAACTGCTTAATTTTGTTTGGTAAGGTTTCATGGCCTATGGGATACTGGTAGATGGAATTTAAAAGAAAAAAAGACAAAGACAATGAAACAGCAAAAAAAATACTCCACAACAATCAGAAGTCAGGGAAAGTTAGAGGAAGAACGCTGTACTTTCTCATATAGAAGGAGAAAACAGAAAATGAATGATGAACAATGGCTGCACAGTTTAGACTAGCAGGTAAAAAGGAACTGAAGTATATTCCTTATGGGACATCTGTTGTTTCACTGCTGAATCTAGCATTCCTTTCTTTCAACTGTCTGGAAATGGCTTTTGCTTTGGTAATTCTCGTTACCCCAGCCTGTCAGCCTCTGTGTGTGTGCTCTCGGGGTAGGTGTGCAGCATCACTCTCTTGTAGTGAAGCGAGAGCAACTGTGCTGAAGACTGAAAGTATCTGCAGTTAGATAGTGTCTGTCTGAATGGCAGTAACACTGACTGAATGATCGTGAGACAGACTGCACTAACCTGAGCTGTGTCCATATCTGTTTTCATACTGCATCACCAAATCACCCTTTGTAGCTCTGGAGCATTGAGGCCCACCGATGACGGGTGCACTGACTTGAACAAGGAGCGCTGTGTTGTGCAAACCGGAGTGGTGTGTGTGGGTAGGGTGATCTCAAGTAAAAAAACCCACCACCACCAACAAAAAAACAACAGCCTGTTTCTGTTCCCAGCAGCCCTTACATATGCTGCTCAGATGTGAGCATATCCCCATACCAGGAAGGTGCAGCAGAAGAATCAGGCAGCATGCAGCAGATATCCTCTCCAGCACTAAGGGCTGTGCTGCTCCAGCATTAGGTAAAGTCTGAAATAACAGAGAGCTGAAGTGCCTCGTGCAAAGAGCTCTCTGCTGCAACAAGATAGTCTTGCTGTGTTCTTGCTGACTAATTGAGGGTATTATTTAGTCTTTACATTCAATGACAATGCAACCACAATTCTCACACAAACCTCTACGACAGTGTAATGAAATTTGGAGGAGTGCCAGCACGTATCAGCCTGAAAAAGTGGCACTTCTCAGAAGGAAAGTTCTGTGGTCTTATCCAGGCAAAGTTACAGATGAGTCTTTTGTTGTAAGCAAAACAGTTTTACTCTGGAAATAGCACTGGACTAATTCTGATAATACTGAGAGCAACTTTTTGGACCTCTGGAGTCATAGCTGTTCTTCTGCATCTCAGTAATCTATAGTTGATCTGTGATTGCTTCATTTGTTATTGATGTATCAGTCTTGTTGGAGCTTGCGTGAGATTTTTTTTCTAGGAAGAAAAACACTCTTACAGCTTCATTTTCATTAGGACATCATTTACAGTTATGTAATTTTTGTCTTAAGCTTTATGAATACTAATACAAATTAAATGCAACTTTACAAATATGGCTGTTTCTGAACAATTATTTTTCTGTAGCGGATAATCAGTTTCATGTGAATTCAGTTACTTCACCTGAATTTCTATAGTTACTGTAGGAGAAATGTATTAAATACTTCAGGTATTCAGCTGGACCTCATTCTTAATATATTACTATTTTGATACATTGATGTCTGGTTATTTTAAAGCAGCATTAGCTGTATATTGAGTGCTGTGACATCAGACTTTGGCAGATCTTGAAGTTACAAAGGTAGGAATTATTAAAGGATCTCTGAAAGAGCAGCATGCTTTTATTTGTCATTTCTGCCAGTCACAAATCATCCAGGAAGATATCCACTTAGTTTGATCATAGTTATTAGCTAATAAGAGTAATGCTTTTCTCTGTCTTCCAAACCAGATGTGACCAGGCTCCTAAACTGATCCTCACTTTAGGAATTTTTTGTCTTAATAGGTTTTTTGTACTTTGAAAAATTAATATCAAGAAGGAAAGAGGTTTCTTGTAGCAGCAGTATGTCACTCCTGCATCACCAGGATGTAGTCTCTAAATTATTCCTTAGTCTCTGCCTGCTGTTACTATATACAGATATTTCCTTTGAGTTGCATCTCGTCTGAGCTTCTGTTATTTCCCACTGGTCTGCCCTCTGCTGTCTGTCACATTCTTTACTCTGTATTTTGCACAAGTAGTCTCAGATTTTTTTTTCTCTTTTTGAGTTTGTTCCTCACTGTTACCTTTAATTAAGCTCTTAAGTAGGCATCTCTTCCTTCTCACTTTCTGGTCTCCTTTTCTGATATTATTCTGCTGCCTGTTGTAATTAAGTTATTTTTCTTCATTGCTCAATGACATCGAGGTCTTCCTAACAATCATAAATTAAAGTAGGTATAGTTTCATCCTAGGTGCCTTCTTTGCAGCACTTTCATCACCTCACACCGGTGCTTTAAAGTTGTGGGTAAGAGGTTACAGGACAGTGTCTGCACCTTTTTGGGTGCTGGAGGCAGGAGCAGTGCCTTGCTTGCTTTCTACTTCCCTGGGATTTCCTAGATGCTGGCTTGAAACTGTTAATGTAGTCCAGCCTGCTGTAAATACTTTTAGTATGATGTTTGAGAAATAAGTTACAATTTAAAGCTGTCACTTTCCAACTATGTAAATGTATAAGCTCTCCCACTGTTTTCACGTGCATATTTGATGTTCAGAAAGGAAGTTAAACTCTGTCTTAAATGTCAGTGTGCCTTTTTAAAGGGGAAAAACAGTACTTCTGTGTTCTTGGTTAATTGTTTTTCCTGTTATCTCTTTTAAAATGAGGGGAAGAAAAAAAGGACGTATGAAATGAAAGTCACTGCACACCTTTGCATAGCCTTGTTTTTACAAGGTCTAACTCTTTTTCCCCTGCAGCACAGGCTAATAAGTAAATAATCTTTACGAATAGCATAATGAGCTGAGTTATTTGAAAGTCAAATTCCTTGCGAAACAAATCTGTTTGGCTTATGTAGGCAGTCTGAAATTGAAGTTGGATTCCTGAAGCTGTATTCAGATGGGTCCAGTGACCACAAAGGAAACTCTGTAGCCAGACCTGTGAAGTATTTTTTAGAGATGTAGGAACAGTGGGAGTTCGTGGTGCAATACACTAGGTGAAGCAGAACTCAAAAGATAAGAGGGAGACTTAATGTCCTTACATGAAACCCGATAGTGGAACAGATAACTTTTTAGGTAGCAGTGTAAAATTAGCAAGTATGAGATAAAAGCTATTCTTGCTGTGGGGACAGCACACTGCTTTGAAATAGGTGGTGGGGATGTTACCTACAGCTTTTCTTTCTGTCTCCTTTGTGTCAAGAGAAATGCATGTTCATAAAAAGTAAAATACTTTATTTTTCTTTTACAGTAAAAGAAGTGGAAAACAAGCCTTACAGAATAATGAGGTAATTATTTCTTCATGTTAAATATATTTAATAATTGTGAGTGCTCTTGATCCTTTTTTTTACTTTCTGTCCAATAATTGCAGTTTTGTTTTGGACAGGATGATGGGTGTGATGCAGATGTAGTTTGAATGACACCTTCAGACTTGTAATGATCAAACAAATGGAGGAATCAGAGTAATCACATATAACTGGTTTTCATTAGTCCTTGATGTGTCCTATATGTTTTTTTTTTTTTTTTTTAATCTCTTTGTGCATTGGAAACATTTAAGGACTGGTTTTATAAGTTTGACCATATGCTTAGCAAGAAAGAGCTACCTGTAGAGTTCAAGCCATCTGTGGTCTAGAGAAACAATGGAATGTGACCTTAGAAATACTGACAAATGATCTCCTCCAGAGACAAGCAACTTTGAGAGGGCAAAATGCTTTATGACTTGTACATTGATGCTTTAATGCTGTGATCTGCATTGTTTGTGATAATAATTTCTAGCATAGAATTGAACTAACTATAATCTTGTATCATAACAACTGTTTCCTATTGCAGCTTGTTCTGATAGCTTAGTTCTTAAGATTTCTGTTAGCTGTTGATGTGTGCAATCCCAATTCCTATATTTCTCTTAACTTGTGTGAGCAAGTCTTAAAACTGGCAGGAAAAATTGCAAAAGCTGCAGAAGGAAGGTAGCTGTAAGTAATGCAGATAGGGAAAATATCATGCCATCTAAACATGCTTTACAGAAAATCTCACTTTTCTTGTTCTGCTTGTTCTGTGTGGAGCAGAAAGAGGGGAAGAAGGAGCGAGCGATGGTGGACAGATTGTTTATTGCAAGGATATGTCGAATCCTGAAAATAATGGTCCCTAGAGCACTTTGTAAGGAGGTAAGCATCGCCTGCAGTAACAAAGAAAAGTGGGTGTTTTTAGAGTTGCATTTTCTCTTGCAATATACTTTGCTAGAATAGGGCTGAGTTGTAGTGCATACTTTAAAATAGCAACAAAATATGTAAGTATAAAAAATCTACATCCACTTTCAGTTATAAAATGCTATAAATGTGCTGACTTTTGTTCATTATTTAACTATTACGTATCTCTTTCTGTATTAGACAGGTTATTTGCTGCTTATTGCTGTAATGCTGGTAGTCCGCACGTACTGTGATATTTGGATGATTCAGAATGGAACAGTCATTGAAAGGTATCTGTCCTAAGATTTTTTTTCTTTTAGCAAAGAGCGTGGTCTACTTCAAACACTTCACTGCATATTGATGCACCTGGATGACTGGAATAGTCATAATGTTATGGCTCCTGTAATTTTGAAAAGAAGAAAATTATTTTATTGTTTTGCTATTGAACACTGTTTATTTATTTTGAAACCAAATGTACCTCTTGGTAAATGATGTTTTCAGTCTTAGTCACATTTTGTACCCTGATGACTTTAAGTCTTACGCTGATCTGAACATCCAAGGAGGTGCTTCAGAGTGGTGGTGTGGTGGTCCTACAGTGAGTAAAGTCACTGTGTGGATGATTATTGATGCATAACAGAATTTTGGAGTGCTAGAACTACAGAGGTGTGAAGAATTTGAATAGAATCAGAAATAGTAGTTCTGTTAAATTACAGATATTTTGTTCCCATAATGTGGTTGTAATGAAACATAATAAGGGGCTATTCAAAATGGTCCTTTGAAATTTACTGCTGCTGCTCCAGTGCTAAAGAACTGCTGAACTTGGTAACATAGGCAGTCATATACTCTGCTGGTTTTCCATAGCTGCAGCAGCGCTGAGGCAACTATGCTATGCTCTCGTTATGTTTTTCTGTTTGCTTCAGAACCTGCGTGCTGTTAGTCTCTCATCTGCTCCATTGCCAAATAAGTGTAGCTCTTCATCAAGGGTGATTTTTCAATTTGTTATAGATCAAATTGACTCTTATCTTTAAGATGCAATGAAATTCTAGTGCTGATACAGTTCTACTTAATACTTTGTCTTTTCAACTAGAAAAGTCAGTTTCTATTCTTTCAGAACTGTCAGTCAGCCAGTAGCAATAATATTTTTTGTCTGCCCAGCATATCTATTAACGCCTCTGATCTTGTAATGTGAAGAATACATAAGGAAGTTCAACAGCAGTAGCTACATCTTTATATCAGAGGATATAAAATATATATATTTTTTTACTACTGGGAGACAATAAGAATTCTCCTGATACATATTTTAGTTTACTTTGTCATTCGTGATCCTACAGTTACAAACCTCAGATCTTCGTCATGAGTTTTCTCTGCTATGTGACCCACTGAGAATGAATCTGTCTGCTTGAGTACTACTAGTTTACAGTTTCACTTGTAAATAACTCTTAGCTTATGGTTGTTTGCAGCGCTATCATTGGTCGCAGCAGAAAAGATTTCAAGAAATACTTGTTCAACTTCATTGCTGCAATGCCTGCCGTAAGTGCTTTTTCTGCTATAAGAATGGTGTGAATTAAGAACTTGAGGAAAAGATTTCAAATGGGAATCTCAGAATTTGTGGGAAATAGACTTTCACATAAAACAACTGAATTAAACAGATTTAATTTTCTGGCTTCAGTATGTGGGAGACTATTCACATGTTTCTGTTTTGCATGCTGATTTATGTTTAGTTTTTCAGGTTGGTTTATTGGCAATTTTGGCTAACTGCTTAGTATGACACCTGTAGTAGCTTAATAACATCCTATGAATTGGGTGATGTTTCGGCAGTGCAGTTTTGGGATGTTTTTGACATAATTGAAGATCGCTTTTTAGTTTTCTAGTTTTAAATTTCTTATGACTTTTTTCTAAGCCTTTAGGGTTTTTTTTTCCCACCAGCTTTTCCTTCAGCTTGTCAACACCTGACCCCCACTAGATAAAAGCAGTTGTTACTACCTAATAGATAACCTTCTTGTTTTATGATACTTAATAATGAATCAATCATTTTGAGGCATTAACTATTAAATGCTGTCTTTTAGTTTAGCAGAAAAGCTCAAGATATGTTATCTGAATGTTGATTTAAATTAGATCTTCTGATATGATGAGCACTGCATGTAACTGGAGTTGTCAAAAATGTAGATGAAAACTTAATCAGTGGTTGTGCAGACATTATATATTTGGTTTTAAGTAAGTTAAGCAGTATTATTGATTTCAAGAGGACAATTCCCCTACTTTAAAGTGTTTGTACAATCTGTGCTGCAACTGATCAAGGTATATTAAATTTTGTTGGCTAAATATTGAAATACTGTCTCTTTCTAGATCTCTTTAGTAAATAACTTCTTGAAATATGGTCTGAATGAATTGAAACTCTGCTTCCGAGTAAGGCTCACCAAATACCTCTATGAGGAATATCTTAAGTAAGTAACATCTTGTTAATGTCTAGGGGTTTTATAAACTGAATTGATCCAAATCAAAACCAATCATTTTAAGGCCATAGTAAGAAACTAAGCACCTTGATAACAGCTATATTGTTTAGAAAAGACTTCTGATTGCATTTAGCTTGAAATAAAGGATGAGTGTTCACCCTGGTTGCATATGGCAACAGGTGCAAAGACAGCAGAGTTGACTCAAATGGACCAAAAAAAAAAAAAATTGGCACCATACTACTTCCATTAATAGGTGAGCTCTCGAGGTCCTTCAGTTGCTCTTGTGTAGTCTAATGATCTACTGACTGGTTTGGATACATGAATTGGAGTAGCTTCCTATGTTTTTCTGCACTAAATTTATGTTGTCAGGCATGCTGTTACTTTTATTTTGTATCTTGAAATGTACTATGAGAGCATAGAGCAGTCTGGGTGATGACCTGGAGCCTAAACATCTCTGCAGGATTTAATGTGGGTCTGTTCTTGCATAGACGGTGTTGACTCCATGCAGTCATTTATTGTCTGTGTTGCTTTTCCCATTATTGTATGATATAAGGGGTTTCTGATTATTTGAGATCACAAGGTAATTATTTCTTTTTTTTTTTCTGCTTCTTAACTGCTGTTTTGTTTCAGAGCCTATACATACTACAAAATGGGAAATCTGGATAACAGAATAGCTAACCCCGATCAGCTCCTTACACAGGATGTGGAGAAATTCTGTAACAGTGTAGTGGACCTGTACTCAAACCTTAGCAAGGTAAAGCTTTTCATGGAGAACTTTTGAGTTGTGGCTGTGGTCAAAAATTAGAGTAATAGCTTAAACAAATATCTTTTTCCTCTGCTGTTTACAACAGTGTTTTAGCAGAGGCTGTAGAGATTGTAATATTTTTCCTTAAATTTTGTTTTAAAGAGCGTAATTTTTTTTTAATTTTTTTTAACAGTTCAACAGGGATGTGTGTACACTTTCTCAGCTAGTTAGATTTCAGAGGAAAAATCATTGCTAATTCATACTAAAGTACAAATACCTATTCTGGTTAGGGAGGTGTGACTCAATAAGCACTTTTGTCTGTTTCTTGTGTAAAACTTTTCTTGGATGTAATAAAGTAAAATCATCATTTTATACTCATATTACATTGATGTTCTAACGTTCATTTTCTTCCTTTTTGTTTCTGTGACAGCCATTCTTGGATATAGTTTTGTATATCTTCAAGCTAACAAGTGCAATAGGAGCTCAGGTAACTTGAGAGTTTTCTACATGTGTTGTTTGTTTTTTTGTTTTTTTTTTTTTACCTTCTTTGTTATAGCATTGTGTCTGTTTGGAGTCTGAGGAGAACGTTAGATGTTAATCATAGTTTCATACGTTATTTCAAAGGATATACTAAAATATGCTTTTATAAACTTCAGTGCTTTTTGTCTTGAGGCAAGCAAGATAAAAGCTCTCTAGCTTAAAGAGTATAGATATAGGTTGGACATATGGAAGAAGCCTTTTAAAAGAGTGGGTGTTGTGGCACTGAGACAGGTTGCCTAGAGATGCGGTAGATGCCTCATCCCTGGAGACTTTCAAGATGAGGATGAGATGAAGCCCTGAGCACCTGATTTAGCTGTGCAACTCCCTGTTTGTTGCAGGGAAGTTGGACAGGATGACCTTCAAAGGTCTCTTCCAACTCTAGGGATTCTGCGATTGTGTGATCTACAGTAAAAGCAATATTAGCAGGCACTCAGCTATTATAAGACATACATTCTTTATTTTCTTTAGCTGTTGCTTGGGAATTCCCTTTGGAACAGTGCCCTTTCTGGTTCCTCTTACCTTGCGTGACTTTCATTTCAGGGAGAAATTAGTTTTCCTTTTTCTTTATAACCTGTGTAAAGAGGAGCCATTACTTGGGTAGAAATGAAGGAGAGGAAATAGGAAAGATTTAGGAAAGTTAGTGAAACAAGTAAGCAAAACAGGAGATGATGAAAATCTCTGGACAGTGATAAAAATTTGAGTAGAGAGCTGGTCCCTTCCATACATCTGGAAACAGGGAATTAGGAGGAAGAAGCTAGTGCTTGCTACACAAAAGAGGAGCAGCATGACAGGAATTTTAAGGGGCTGGCAATGCAGACACATGGAAAGGAAGAATCAAGGATGTCAAGAATTTGATGCTTTCTGTATTTTTTGGATAAAGATGTTGCAGTTTCCATTGGATTTTAGATTTTGGTTGCAAACCATTGTATTGAAAATTTCTATTCTCTTTTGATATTTGCAGGGTCCAGCTAGCATGATGGCATACTTGATTGTGTCAGGGTTTTTCCTTACACGTTTAAGGAGACCAATTGGCAAGATGACTATCATAGAACAAAAATATGAAGGGGAGTACAGATACGTCAACTCACGGCTTATTACAAACAGGTATAGATTTATTTGGTTTGCAAGATAGAAGTGACAGAATGATTCTGTGGCATAAATAGAGGCTGGATGTTAAAACATGTTCTGAAAGGCGTATGCTATCAGCTCTGAGTAAAGTGCTCACATCTTTATGCAGATTATTAAATCATTTATATTTGGACCGTATTCCTAATTTGTAAGAAAAGCTGCATGTGTGATAGTAGTTATAGGGTATGGACTCCTATTTCAGACAAGAAGAACAGTCTGCATTTTATAGTTGACTATTTCAAACAGTCATTTAAAAAGGTTGTTTTTTTTTTTTAAGTGAAGAAATTGCTTTCTATAATGGAAATTTGAGAGAAAAACAAACTATTCACAGAACCTTCCGTAAACTGGTAAGTCTTTTAAAAAGTGAAACTTTGGTTAATTTTATCATCACGATTAAGTCTCTTTTTTCCTGATATTTTCTTGACCCTTTCTCCCGTTTCGTATTGTCAGAATTTTGAAAGGGAAGGGACTAGAAAAGAATTTCTCAAACTCTGTCTCTGTTAAGGTTATTACAGCTGATTTTGTACTTGCAATCCCCAAATCAGTTCAATGATTGCCAGCTTTGCGTCAAAGAATTTTTGTGTAGTGATTTCAACTGCAATGATGGTTAATATAAATGTGTTTCATAAACTGACTTTAAGGTTCTGATCAGAAGAAAGATGTTGTGTACTACAAAAATGAGTAATATCTTGGATTTCTGTAATATGTGACCTATTGAGAAGTTGTCACTGATTTCTCAAAGAGCATGTTGAATAAGTAATAAACAAATGAACTTATATTGAAAGATTTGTACTTTTTATTCTGTTCAGAAAAAAATTGTATACACTTGCATACCCAGAAATAGAGTGGAATGAAAGTGGAGAATGTAAAGGAAAAGTTGAGAAATGCAAATGTCCAAAGTGTGCACGTCTGCACAAACAGTCATTTAAAACTACTCATGGTTCTCCTGATTAAGTCTTACTTTGCAATTCAAATGTGGTTCAATTCTTTGACACTGATTTTTTCTCTGTTCAGCACATTACAAGTGAAATGCTTCTCAGACTTCCTTTCTATTGTAGGTCTTTTAGCCTTTGACTCCTCATGCCTTGTTCAGAAACCAAGGGCCCTTTAGTTTATTTGTTCTTCTGTCTACTGTCTTTTTTTCTTGTTTCTGTTCTTTTTCTTTGCCAGATTACAGAACTTCTGTCCATTCTCGTTACTCTTGCTGTAGAGTTTCATTTCCTTGCTCACTGTGTTTTGTGTTCTTTGATTCAGAACTCTCTTCTAAGCCTTTCCCTTAGTCTTTATGTGTATATTTGAAAAAATTAAACAGAGTTGAGTTGGTGTTCATGCAGTTACTATAATCAGATTATAGATCTGTTTTTAGAATAAAATCAGGATGTAATTTTCTGACAGAATGGTCTTTCTATTGCTGCTGTACTCCTTTTACTCACCACAGTTACTGTCCTCTCACTGCTTAATTTCAGATATAGGTTTTCTTGATCTAGAATGCAGGTGTTTGTCAGCAGGGACATTGGTAATACTTATCACACTTAGGCCATAGGCATTGTTAGGGGTATTTGTGAAGAATAACTATACTTGGATTCAAACTTCTATAAAATAATAAAATATAGTAAAACAAGTACTGATAAAGTTTGACTTTTTTATTTCTGTAACTTGCCAGGTGGAGCACTTACATAATTTCATCCTGTTCCGGTTCTCTATGGGTTTCATTGATACTATCATTGCCAAATGTAAGTGTTCAGTGCTGATGGACTATAAAAAATAACCATCACTAAACTGCTTTTTTATTGCTTCAGTGAATATGTGGTTTAATGTTTACCCTTAAAAACTGCAGATCTTGCCACTGTGGTTGGTTACCTGGTTGTTAGTCGTCCATTTTTGAACCTGGCTGATCCTCGTCATCAGAATAGTACCCATGCAGAACTTCTGGAGGTAAACAGAACAGAATTAAATCAATATCTTGAATTTATGTTGTGTTAGTTCATATAAAGAAACTGTATTCTACTCTAGGATTACTACCAAAGTGGAAGAATGTTACTGAGAATGTCTCAAGCATTGGGTAGAATAGTCCTGGCAGGTCGTGAGATGACGAGATTGGCTGGGTAAGTGTAACAGTACTTGTGTAAGATGATCGATCTTAAAGCTATGTTTTTGCTGTTTCTCATGTCATTTTAAGAAACAGGTAACTGTAGAGTTAAAATGAGTTATGTGCTTTGTTCAGAACAGCGTATTCAAAAATTAAAAATATTTTATGCTGAATATGCTGTATTTGAAGATGTGATGTTTATCTCCACTAAAAAGTAGCAGCACACAGTTTGAGTGGTTAGTTGGAAAGAGGTTAGCAGGTACTTGTGAATCAATTATGTGTTGTTTTACCAGAATGTTTGGAGTTTTTTAGTTCACTTATGAGAAGTCCTTCACTAAAATATTGAGTATTTGTAGTAGGAAAAGGTTCTTGCAACCTTAGTGCAGTTCTAAACTCTTTACTTCCTATGCGGGGTTGAAGAACATTTTCATTTTGACTTCTTAGTAGAATACTTGCTACTGCTTAACATAGATTTCTGAAACTTCTGAATAATTTTAGGTTTTGTTTCCTTTAGTTTCACAGCTCGAATTACAGAATTAATGCAGGTTCTGAAGGACTTGAATAGTGGCAAATATCAGCGTACTATGGTATCGCAAGAAAAAGGTAAATGATATATATGCTGTGCAGTGCTTGGTGTCTCTTCTTAATGCTCCACTTTCTAATATGTTTTTTCTTTAATTTAAGATGCAGATGTAAAACAAGCTTTGCCTTTGATACCTGGATCTGGAGAAATTATCAACACCGATAACCTTATCAAGTATGCTTATCAAGTTCCCACAACTTCAGTATTTTTAACGTAGCCTGACTTTTTGGTCTTCTACCATTGTTACTAGAGCTCATACACTTAATAGAGCAGTGCACATAATTACAATAAGCAATTCCTGCTGTACCATAGGTCACTTACAGACAATTCCCTCTCACTTCCATTTAACGCTTCTGTTCTGTAAGTCAGTCTTTGTCTTTGGACGTCAGCAGGAAACATAACACCTGCTGTATTCACGGTGCTTCCTGCTGCCAAGACTTTTTTTTTTTTTTTAATGCTCCATCAGTTCTTTAGAAAAGATCTTGATAGCATGTTTTGTTCAGTGGTGTAGTTCAGCTGCAAAAATCAGGAGGAAGTCTGTATTCGTTTTCAAAACACTTGTATGCTTTCACTGGTCATTGATGTACTTAAGTAGCGTTTGTTTTTTTGTTGTGGCCTAAAGAACAGTGTTGATATAGCTGTACTACTAAAACAAAGGCATGAAGTAAGGCAGGTTAAGACATTAAGTAGCCTCAATCTAGTTAGTGTGAAAGCCAGACATAGGAATGGAGGAGGGGGAAGACAGGAGAAGGAAGTCGCTTATAGAGCTATAAAGTAAAAGCAAGCTAAATGTAGGTTAATATCCATAGGATGTTTTGAAGACTAAAGATTTAGAAATATTCAGAAAACAAATATATGAAGAAAAAAAAATTTAAGACACTCAGCAAACACCCTTGAAACAAAAAGCAGTCTTAATTTTCTTATCTGCTGATTGTTGGAAACTGAGACAGCGTACTGAATGAAAATTGTTGAAGTCTTCTCTGTTCCTGAAATCTTTGCCTAAGCGTGACATGCTAGCTGCTTTTAGGTGTCTGCTCTCATTTTATTTTTTAAATACCAATAGGTTTGATCATGTTCCACTGGTGACACCTAATGGAGATGTTTTGATCCAAGACCTGAACTTTGAGGTAAGAATAAGTATTATAGAAAAATGCATTGCACTTTGTTTAATGCTTTAAAGTGAAAATAGTTGAGTGGTCTGAATTAAAAAAACAAAAAAACAACAAAAAAAAAAGCAAGTAAACAAAAACAAACAGAGATGCTTATATGATGTGCATATGCAAGGACAAAATTCATGGCTTTTCTTGGTTTTGAAAAAGAAAGACAGTAAACTGTTGTAACAAACTTTCTGCAACTAGGGTGTTTTTTTCCAGTTGCAATTGATGCTAAACTAGCTGGGGGAAAAAAAAATGCTACTATGTATAAGCCTACAAGGGGAAGAGTTTGTGTCATTGTTTGTAGCAGTTTTCAGTAGCTTTCAGCAGTAATTTCTCACTATGGTTTAATGTGTTGTCTTTGCATTTTTAGGTTCGATCTGGTGCAAATGTTCTGATTTGTGGGCCAAATGGATGTGGGAAGAGCTCACTCTTTCGTGTTCTTGGTGAGGTAAGGAAACTTTTTCAAGCAGATGTGGAAGAGCTTGCAGCAGAAACCTTACTGTAGAACTCAAGTTCCTCAAGTTTAAACCTTTTTCTTGTTGTAGTTGTGGCCTTTGTTCGGTGGTCGTTTAACAAAACCTGTAAGAGGGAAGTTATTCTATGTTCCTCAGGTGAGACAAAATACTTTTACTGAGTAGTCTTCTCTTTCCTTCTTCTATGACTGTTTACAAATATTTGACATAAGTTATTGTTTGTAACTGTCTCAGAGACCGTATATGACTCTTGGAACACTCAGAGATCAAGTTATATACCCAGATACTTTAGAAGATCAGCGAAAGAAAGGCATTTCTGACCAGGTAATAAGTGATTCATTTACTCATCTTAAGTGAAACAAGTGATTATGCTTTAGATTAAAAATACTGATGCTATTTAAAAACAGTACATTTAGTTTGTTTCTAATGTTTTATCATGGTTGCATAGGAGGATAACCCTTTATAACTCTTAAATATTTTTTTTAATCAAATTTGCATAAACTTCGTCACTGCTTTTCAAAAAAGGTGCTGAAGGAGTACTTGGATAATGTCCAGCTGGGTCAAATCTTGGAACGTGAAGGAGGCTGGGACAGTGTTCAGGACTGGATGGATGTACTCAGCGGAGGAGAAAAACAGAGAATGGCTGTATGTATCAAAAGCATAAGTACTTAAAAAATGCAGGAAATAAGTTGAAAATGCAATCTGGATTTTAAGCAAGTTTTGTGTATTAAATATTATAATTGTAGTTAAAGAAGGAAACCCCAAAAAGTGAAGTATCTGAATACTGCAAAAACAGATAGTTAAAGTTACAATTGCTTGAAATGTAACGGGAATGTTGAACTTGTACCATTCCTTACACTTAGATGATGTGAACAGATGTTTTTTAAAATAATAGTTTTGCAATTAAAGAAAAGTCAACCAGTCAACAGTAATATGCAGCTCTCAGAATTCTCTTGCCACAGTAAATTTTTGGACATTGATTTTATGTTTAAATTATCACACTGCTGTACTGATTGCAATCCAATTGGTTTGCTTTCCAGATGGCAAGATTATTTTATCATAAGCCACAGTTTGCAATTCTGGATGAATGCACCAGTGCTGTTAGTGTTGATGTAGAAGGCTACATTTACAGCCACTGCCGAAAGGTAAGTCCTTTCCTTTTATTTTTTCAATAGATTATGCAAGAAAGAGTTCTGTATTCTCACTGCTTTTAGTGAGTTTCTAATCTAGAAAGTCTGATGTTTGGAGACAAAATTACTAGCTATAGAAGTTGTGCCAGTCCTTATACAATGAATACACATTTCATCAGTGCAGCATAATTATTTTTTCCTGCAGTAATACCCCATATGAATATCTAAAGTAGAAATGTCCCACTGCTATTTTGGTTCTTTGCACAGTTCTGTGAACTACGTAGCAAATAACTTGCTCATCGTCCCAGACATTCCGCATGTTTCTATGATGCCTTGCAGAAAGACAATCATTTTTTCTTTTTATTTGAGAGGGCCAGGCTACAGATCTTCCAACTACAGACAAGTATTCTTTACTGCTTTAGAAAAAAACTTCCAGTAAGTGCCTAGTATTCTTTCAAACGTAACATGAGAGATCAGATATGTGTTGCACAATAAAGTATTCAGGGTGTGCAAGAAGATGTTACTAGAGGAGAGTGCTGCAGAAAAACTTCGGCACTGCCAACCCACTCTTTCTCGTTTGTTCCTTTTTGCGTCCCCAAGGTTGTATTACTAAGAAAATCTTTGTTTCTTCTTTAGCATTCATCTACTGTTCTTCATCATGGCTGAGAAAAGCAAAAGAGTTTACTTTGTTACAAGAGTTATTTGAAACATACTCCAAAAAACATGTAATTTTTTTTCCTCGATATTTTACATTTCTAGAATTATGTCTGAGGTTAAGAAAAGACTTGAGAAGTTATAAAAGTATAAGGTGGACTGTATCTTATGCCTAATATAGAGCTTATTGAAAGAGGGAAGGGGAGAAGCTTAAGGCATGCACTTTTTATGCGTGCTAGGGTTCAGTAAGTATTTTGGAATCTCTTGATAATTTAGGTGTACATGTGGTATCTCTGTATCAGATTCATATTAGATGAGGACTGCAGAATAATAGACATTGTTTCTTGAAATAATTTTGCCACACAATTTTCCAAGTACTCATATTAATAAAAACAATTTTGCATGTTTTATTTTGTCAAGACTGGAATGTCCACTTGTTTTCAGAATTACTGTTGCCAGGTAGCTAATGTGTATTATTGAAAAACAGAGTTCCTGCCTAATCTGTCCTTGCAGAAAAGAAAAAAAAAACCCAAAACCCTGTTTTGTTACTGTAGCCATTTTGTGGGTTGGGCATTTTTTTTCCATGTTCACATATAGCTGATAATTAAAAAGTCTATTTTAGTCACCTGCAACTTTATCTTCCTTGCCCTGTTAATTCTACCAAATGATAAGGAGCAAGAGAATGGTAAAATCAATTGGAGAAGTTAGCACTCTTTTATTTAATTGTAAAATCTTGTATTAAGGCTACATATTTTCACTACTAATAGTAATCTGGAAGTTTTAACTTCATCAGCTATATCAGGCAGAAAAATAATAGTTTCTCTCCGTGAGAAAAATGAAATCAGCTGCCTTATTTTCTTATTCATGTAGGTTGGCATCACTCTCTTCACTGTTTCCCACCGGAAGTCCCTGTGGAAACATCATGATGTATGTAATCTATCCTTTTGCTAAGTTGGTTGAGATTTCATTTCATTTTTCTATTAAATTCAAGATGTTCACACTTTGTTTTCTGGTAGATCATATTCTGTTTTATTAAATGGTTATTGTTTCATAGTCCTGTTGCAATATTTGAAATATTCTTATACTTCTAATTATGAAAAGTTTTTAAATAAAAAAAAACCCTGAAAGAATAACTCTAATCCAACAACAACCAACTTTAATGAAAATCCAGTAGACGATATGGAGATCTTTGCTTTCAGAAGATAGCTACCTGCTATACCTGTGTATAAGTTTGTCTCTGACACATGGAGCTATTTTTAAAAATGTAATACGTTACTATTACCACACACAATTTGGGTAAAAAGTGTAGGTGAGGAGGGAGGAGGAGGGGTGGAGACTGAATTAATATAGAGGAATGAATGTATAGTTCCAGTATATTGTCACAACAAACAAGATGTCAGCATTAAATCTGGATATGACCAGTAGATTGGTGCTGTATAAGAACAAAGCCTGTGTGTGTGTATTATACGTATATCCCCCCCCCCCCCCCCCCCGAGATAATTGAATTTAGTGAAGTACGAGGTGGGAAGCCCTGGCCAGCTGAGTTTAAGATTTTACTTTAAAGCTACTTGAATTGTAACTTATTTATGCATTTATAGAGCTGGTAATTTTTTAGGGTTTGATAATGTATACGTTTTTGTTTCAGTTTTACTTGCACATGGATGGCAGAGGAAATTATGAATTCAAGAAGATAACTGAAGACACAGTTGAATTTGGATCTTAAAACTCAAACTGAACTGCTACAGAGACTGGTTACTGGAAATGTGTAGAATGGCAGACATTGTACAGTAAAACTACTCAGCTTGTTTTTAAACAGATTAACTAGAATAACTTAAAACAAGCTGCTAAGCGTTTACTATTATGTAGGATATTGCTAATTGTGTATATGTTGGTTTAATTATTAATATGTACTAAGAATGTCTTTATTCTTGTGGTTTAAAAACCTGCCTAAATTAAATTGGGCTTAAATCAGTGTAACCTGATTCATCCTGGGATGCAAACCATTTGAAATCAGCTGATTTGACTTTTGTAGACCTTCTTTCCCTTCAGTGAAAAGCCCTGTTAAAATTAGGGCTGCTACCTCTCTTGTTCCTGCAAAGCAGTCTTGGATATTTTGCTCTGTTCTATGCATATTTCTCAGTTATCTCACACAATGCAGGACGTTATCCCATCTTCAGATCTGTGCTCTGCTTGGTTGATGAAAGAGCCTTTTCCTTCACCAAGCCTTGTGATGTAGCCAATACACCTTTGCTGATAAAGAATGGACTGAACTTGAAAGGTGAAACTAATTCCTTCTGCTAAGAAAATTATGCTAGTTCTCTGGTGGGTTTTGGGTTCTCTTTTAATCTTTGTCTGTCCGTGCAGCTATCTGCTGCTCACAAATCTTGTTATCTTCTGATTTAGTAAGACCTCTTCTCTTCCCTAGCTCCATCTTTTCTGTCAGTGAATTCCTATGGTTGTGAAGAGCTAAAAGGAAACTGAGGGAGGAAAGGGATTGACCAGTCAGAAGGGAAAAGTGATGCTCCACCTCTCGGAGAAAGGAAATAATTCCCACAAAGTGTGGGAGCAGTCAGTCTTCTCTTGAAACTGGTAGAAGTTAGAAAGGACTCAGATCTTCATTGCTCTGGAAGGTAATTCTAACAGATTGTTGTGTGTCCTGTGTGTGTGTTCAGTTTTCTGGTAACAGCAGCTACTGTTATTCATCCTCCTCAGAAAATCAGATCTCCTTGTGGTTTTGGCTGCTTTACAGATATGAGTTTGAAAGTATGTGATAATGGTACTCCTTGATTGATTGATTTTTTTTCTAGTCTGTGAAACTTGAAATTACACTTTCATACTTCATATTTTTCTCTAATTTCTTGGTTCCTGATTAAAAAAAAAAATTACCAGCAGTTATCAACGCTGTTTAAATATGGCTAATTCCTGCTGGTTTTCTTATTCTGGCTGCCAAATCCTTTCTTTGAATAAATCAAACTCTTAAATAGTTTACTGTAACCTTTTTTCCCCCATACAAATGATGACTCTGGTGGCCATGTGACTTTTACAAACATAAATGCAGCAAGGTGAATTTTGTCATCGGGAATACGAAGGTACAACTCGAACTGAATCACTGTTTAAGCTTTAAAACAAAAAATTGCAATACCTGTTGTACAGTGAAGGTCTAATAGTTCTTTATTGTTCCACATAAGATATAATATAGGGTTGCATTACATGAAGGCATGCATAAAACATGCAATAAATCTGCTCTCTGTGCATCTTTTATCACAGATTTAGATTTAAGAAATATATCTTTTCACAAAATGGATATGAATTTGGATGTACTGCTGTATGTTGATTTTTTTTTCCCTAATTTTACCATCTTTCATGTTGAGATTGCTACCTGTTAGTATTTTTTCTTTGGTCATAGTACTTGCCCATAACTTTCACTGCTAGTATTTTTTGATAGTATTCAAGTGCAAACAGCTATTCTTGTCTAAGGATCCAGTGATCACAGTAGATATGTAGTAGGATGCACCAAGGAAAATCAAAGTGTACCATATTCAGGAGCATGAGGTGCCAGAATGAATTTTTATGGTTGCTCCACAAATAGAAAACAAATAGACAAAAGCCATCTGACTAGTTTTCTGGACACTCAGATTTGCATATAAGCCTAATTTGTACTGTAGCAGGTAGCAGCATGTGTTAAGTGAGGTTGTAATATTATTTTTTAACTTTAACTGTGAAAATATGGATGCCAGATGGTATTCTTGTGAAAATTGTCAGTACAAATGTTACAACTTCTCTTGGAAGGGTTGTTTTATTAACCCCTTTTTGAAACATGAAGCAAAAGAAAAAAAAATCCATTCAAATGAGGAAGTTGCTATTATGTTTATGAGTAGGGCAGACTTGGGATACTTTAACATATTTCTAACACTGACGAGCAAAACCACACACAGCACACTGATAAGGAGCCCCAGCAACCAGTCCTGTGGTTCCTCATGATTAAATTGGTTGCTAACAGAATTTTGTGTAAACTCAGATTTATTTAATAAACTAAAAAAAAAAAAGTCAAATTTTATATCCAAGGATGTTATAGATGACATGACATTCATTGACATAGAAGATGCTATTATTTCTTTAGGGTCAGGACTCAGTGTTTCTGAATATACTGAGAGGGATGAGGAAATACTCTGTGCTTGATTGCAGAAGTGGCTTGTAAAATATTACAAGAAATGTTTTGGAATGATATTCTTAAAAGGCCTTATATTGAAGTATTTTGAGATAGGCTTGATGTAATGAATGTTTGTAAAGCCTAATGAAAGTGATCAAGTCTCATTTATGTTGCAGAATTGCACTGTGACGCTGTCTTTTAGCTCTTAAGACTTTTTAATAGCACAAGTTGGAATTTTGTAAATCAGAATTCTGATCTATCTTGGTAAGGCAGAGTACTGAACTGTTGATGCTTCAAAGATGGCACTGGTACTAGTCAGGTGGCTGCATTTCTACAGTGGTGGGAAACATTCCTGTATGTAAATACTGTAAAGTGTTTTTGAGGGGAAAATGGCGCTATATAAATGTAAGACATTAAGTGCCTCTGAAATAATAAATCTGAAGACAAAGTATGTCTAAGCTTATGTTTCTTGATATGTTTTTATTTTTCTTATGATACAGAGCATGTATTCAACAAATGCTGAATTACTTATTGAGCTGCTTGAATTGTGTTCAGCTTATAAAGGCGGTAGTACTGCCTGAGATTCATCCAGGCATCAGGCAGATGGTGCCGTTCAGTTGCAGGCTTAACAGAAACATGAACTCAGTACTCAAACATGTGTACATAAAGCAGTTGAGTTATAGGTCCATTCAGCTGTTTTAAATCTGCTCTGATTTTGACCTCTCTTCTCTCTTTATGTCCTTTGCCCACTTAATTTCCCTTAAAATTTGCTGATGTTGGAAGGATGTAGACCTGCATAAGATTAACAACGGTGCTTATGTGGTAATTCTTTAGGTTGCTCTCTAGTCCTTGTAATTTGAGGAAGATACGTTTATTGTATTTGTGACTTTTTTTTTTTTTTTTTTTTTTTGCTGTGGTAGATGTACCCCTATCTGGATGCTTAAAACAGAGTAGTCTAAGAGTGATTAGATTCAACAAAATGAATTTATATCAATTGATGTAATTACTACTTTCTAATATTAGTAGCTTTTTTCTTCTCTTAAATGAGATTACATAAACAACAAGTTTGTTTGACATTCTTTAAGGATAGAGCTACCTTTGTAAGCAAGCTTCTCACATTCAATTTAAAAATTGAAGTGTCATTCAACTTAACTGAAGAGCTGGATGATGCTTATTGTAACAGATGTGATATTTAATATTCTAGTATTTTGAGCACTGTGAAGTTTGTTGCTTGTAGAATTCTGGTCCCTCTGCTACCCTTACAAATATTTTGTATGCATCAAAACCAATTTTTCCTTATGTAAAGGAAAAGCATTGATTTATGGAGCAGTAAAACTGAAATAAGAGTTACTCTGGAAAAGGTTGGCAGTGTAAAGTATGTCCTGGCCTGTAGATGTGTTGGAATGTTTTGTTTAGTAGGCACCTGGCTGGTCAGCCCAAATGTAAAACTGAGCACTGTTTGAGGGTGATTTTACTAAGAAGAAAATTCTGGAGGTGTTGGTATTTCATTAGCTGTGTGCTGTATAGAGGTGAATAACTTGTGAGGATCAAATCAGCAGTGTGGTTCTCTTTGTGGAAAGGCAACATGATGCTTATTTGACAGACATTTTAATTGATTCATTTGTCAGTTACAATTACAACTTACTACATCTCAGCATAATTGGCAATTTGAGCTTGAAGTTTAAGCCAGAGGATATTTCTATGTAGATTCAGCACTAGAGAGAGAATTAATTCAGTGATTGTTTGTTTTTATTTTTCTCCCTGTAGGACTCAGCCCTCTGCAGACTCAATAGGTATTACTGCATCCCTAATCTTTGGTATCATAAAGTGAACCAGAAATGTGGAAAGAACATTAACATGTGCTATCATCAATTAAATTTAAATTAAAAATCCATATTAACAGTTATATGGCATTATCACAAATACTGTGAGATATTTTTCAGGAGCTTCCACAATTATGGTCTCCTGAAATTCAACTGTGAAAAACAGCTGGAGAAAAGGCTTGTCTTGTTTCATTTTTTCCTATAAAACCAGTTCAAATTGCAGCTTTTAAAGGTGCTGTGTATTGTATAATATATTTCTTCATTAGATACCACCTGATTTACGCCAGTTCCTTTCACGATCATGGAAAGAGGTTTCTTGCCTTGTGTAAATCAGTGATCTGCAGTTATTTGGGGAAGAGTAGGAGGCTGGTTGGTTTTCACTTCACAACTTGTGGTTCCAGATTCTCACTCACACTATTGCTCTGGAGTTTGTGAGGAAAAACTGATCAAGTAAGAAAATCTGAGATTGTATTTCTTAAGTGAGACTTCAAGTGTTGATGTCTAAGGCATCTCTCCTCTGTAACAGACATGTGAGAAGTCTAAATCAGGTGGTCTTTTTTAATATGCATCATTCAGTCTGAATTTGTCAACATGGAAGTTGGACATCTGGATTCTTATCAGTGCTTCCTATCTGGAGTGATTGTGAGTACACAAAGTAGAAGACTATAGAGTAGAGTGCTGCAAGAAGTAAGTTCATCTTGTGCATATGCAAATTGGCTTTGTAACTTTGAGGGTAATCTGTAGCAATTGTTACAGGTAAGTCTGCCTATTTTTCTGTCTTCACTGTGGAACAGACTGCCACCCTCACCCTTCCAGCCATATGCAGTCAGATTTTATTGTAATGCTTTGAACTCCCCCTGGAAGATTAGAATAATTGCCCAGTAAAGGCTTCTGCAACACATAAGCATTCTGAGAAAACTCATCCTTCAAGTGCAATATGCAATAATTTTGTCTTCAAACAGAAATATAGCCAAGCTAGTACAAAAGCAGTTTTATCTTTGTTAAAACCTGAGGAGAATGCTATCTTAAATGTTGCACAGTCATCTTTAGACTGCTGCATCATTTTTTTTCTATGTATGCAAAAGCAGAGCCAGACTATAAATAACCTGAACGTCTACAGACAGAAGCAATCTTAAGGGAGTAGTTTAAAAAAAATAAATGATGAATTTGAAGACTAAATTGAAATCATATGCCTGTCTGGTGCAATTCTGTGGGGGCTGGCTTTGGAAGCGAGGCACGTTGCCAGAAATTCTGTGAGGAGTGCCACAGAGTAATAGTAATCATATAACTGGCATATGAGGGAAGGGAAACTGTGGAATATAACTTTCCCAAACCAGCTTCAGCACTTAAAGTGTCTTTAACTTGGGTTAGAAACCTCACTTTTGATGTCCTTTGTTGAGTCTGGTATAAAGATGCAATGGCTTTTACTGGCAAGAGGAGCTGTTGTGCAGTAATGTTCAGCCCCACTTCCTGTTCCACTTTTCCATAGACCAGCATCCTTATTCCCCATCTGTCCCTCATTCTGGGAGACACAACATCCACACATGATGCTATACCAAAATAAAACAGAACTGGAAAAATGAAGTCAGAGCTGTCTATACAAAACTTAAAGTGCTGAGACTGATTTTCTTGTAAACTCTGTACGTGACAGAGCAAATTTTTTGCATTAAAATATCTTTAGAGTTTGGCTCAGATCACAGCAATTTTAACAGAAGTTCTGGTTATGAATAGTTTGGGGAATGCTGTTCTGGAAAAGCCACACCACACACGCAATTGAAGAGAGGTACATAAATACGCCCTTTATTTTCTTAGATGAAAGGGTTTTAGTTTCTGATAGCAATAAACTGCTTAATAGACTGAAAATCTACTTCAGTCTTTTTGAATCATGACAAGGCAAGTAGTGTGAAGATGCTTCCCAAAGTAAACCAGCTGTTTATTTATTTACTTTATTGTGGCATGCTGCTGTAGGAATGTCTTGGCACAAAAGCCACAGAGCTAAATCAGCTGTGTCAGAAGCTGCTAATATGCTAGATGTTGTTCAGTAATGCAGGATTACCCTTCATAGAGGGGCCAATGAACTGATGTGTTTGGGGAAACTGTGATTAAGGAGAAATAAATGTGTATTGAAGGCTTCTTAGAACTCCAGTGCAATGTTACGTATTGCAGCAGAACTTCTCTGGAAAGCCAAGAACCACTACCAGGGGTTTTTCTTGTGTTTTGGTTTTTTTTTTTTTCTTTCTGTGTGTGTGTGTGACAGGGAATTCGGGACCGAGGTCAGATCTACACGTTGACATTCTGACCTTTCTAAACTCACTAATGCTATGTAGAAAATAGAAAATCTGATTATAATTTTCTATGTTAAGGATAGTTTTATTTATAGCAGTCCTAAGAGAATTTTGGAAGGGTTGCTTGAATTTAATCCTTACATATTCACAAAAATCTTACTGATTAGGGTGTATGCAAACTTCCTGGCCCTTCTCTGAGTTGCTGGAGTGCATCGTATCAGTGGGGATTACATGTGCTTATGTGAGTACATTTTAGAGGCAAGTAGCTCCTGTGTACACCTAAGCGTTTGTGTTCCTGAGGCTGTGGATCAGTTATTGGTCCTCCTGAGTGCAGACGAGTAGAACAGCCTCTCACCTGGCATCTGCTACTCTGACAACTTCTTGAGCCTGTCACTGCCGCTGCAATGGAGAGCGTTCCCCAGAAAAGCTTTTTGGAGGTTGCTTTGTGAGGCAAGCTCAGTAGAACTCAAGGCATGTGAAGCCCAAAATAGCCACTGTTACAAATCCAGTTGCATTCCAGTTGGTCTCTTACTATTTGTGCCTTTTTTTTTTTTTTAATTTAACTTGTCACCAGACAAAGGGTGTGTTGTTATAGTTCCAAACATACTTGTGCTGCAACGTAACCTGCGTGGCTTTCACTGCACCATTTGTACCTTGTGAGGTAGTAACACATTTTTCAGTTCTCATAAAAAAAAGATCATAGCCACTTCTCAGGGGGTCTTAATTCATTCCTTAATAGTTAAAAAGACAGCAACAGGGATCTGTTTCAGTTATCTTGGGAGTGGGGGAAGCCTTAATAAGAGATTGAATGCTGTGTGAATGTCTTTTGGTAAAAATCATTAAGGTTGGGAAAGACCTCTAAGATCTAGTTCACCCATCCGTTTACCACCAATATTGCCCACTAAACCATGTCCTTAAGAACAACATCTGATCTTTCCTTAAATACCTCCAGGGACAGTCACTCCACCATCTCCCTGGGCAGCCTGTTCCAATGCCTCATCACTCTTCTGGAGATGAAGTTTTTCCTAATATTCAACCTGAACCTCCCCTGGTACAACTTAGAGCCATTCCCTCGTCCTATCACTAGTTACATTGGAGAAGAGGCTGATCCCTACCTCGCCATTGCCTCCTTTCAGGTAGTTGTAGAGGACAGTAAGGTCTCCTCTGAGTGTCTTTTTATCCAGACTGAATGATCTCAGTACCCTCAGCTGTTCCTCAGAAAACTTTTGTTCCCAGACCTTCACTGGCTTTGTGTTCTATGCTGTGATGCTGAACTAATGCTGAGTTTTCTGAGACTAGAGGAGAAAGGAGTCTGGTTTTATGCAGATTTTAACATCATCAAGCAAAGGGTAAATAAGTACTTGTTGGCTGTGGCCTTATTTTTAACAGTGCTGGAAAGATGGACAAGTATGTTACAGCCTGGAGTCCTTGGAGAAGTGGGCAGAATGAAAAACAGAGTATGTGGAGGAATTCAGGAGGTATCCAGGGAGATAACTGCTCCCAGCTTTCCCATTGGATCTCATTTAACTGTTTAAGTTATCCATCGCTTCTTACTAGTAGGAAAGAGAAGATCTAATAAACAGTATGACCTTTCCCTTAAAGTTCTGGTGAAATCTGGTTTCAAACAGTATCGGTGCACTAGTCATTTAGAAAAAAGTAGATTGATAATAACATAGTGATTATGCCTCATTTTTACCACTTGGGGTCATCTTTTCTAAGTCACCTGGAATGCAATACTGAATGTTCAATTGCAGGATTAGCATTGCAGAGACAGCTTCTGGAATATAAATTGTTTATAGTGCTATTATTGTGATCTCACGCTATGAAAAGTAAACGAGATGTGTTTATGCTTCTACTCCAATAGAGATAGCTGAAGGAGTGACATACAATTATAGGGTTGCATCCTTGATGATTTATGGAATCAAATGGATATTTTATGAATGAAGCGGAAAGATGGAATAAAAGACTGTCATCTCTTTGAAGATGAGTTTTGAACATGAATGAATGGTAAAGTACAAAAGCAGCAGAGGGGGAATGCTTTATGTTAATCAGGAATGTGCTCTTTTAATTAAGTTTAAAAGTTTTTTGTGGAAATAATGACTACATTTATTGGAATAGGCTTTAAAAATCTCCCCTGTCATTTTAGCTCTTTTATTACACTCAATTTTTAATTTAGCTTTATGGCCACTGAAGGGGAAATTAAAAATATGATCACACTGGGAGGACATCTCTTTTCAGAGGAAGGAGATTTTTAATTAAAATTCTCTTTTGATGAAAGAGTTTTGTGATTATAATAACATTTGGGTACTTTGCTATTTAAATATGACCTGAAGAAATAAGGTAGAAAATGTGAAAGCAGGGAAAAAAAAAATAAGGTGGCTTTGAGACTTACTGAGGCCTGGAACTGTGAATATTCTTTGAGTTCAGATTATTGATTTAATTGTTAATTAAGAAGTCACAGAAAGTGTTACTACTTTATGGTAAGTAAGTACACTGAGGAACTACTCAGGAAATGCAAACTGCTGAACTGTCTCTTGTCTGGTCCTCTCAGAAACCCACTTATTCCTGTGTATTATGGAGTTCTAAAATTGTGCAGCAGCCAGTACTAACTTGGAAAATAAGAAGGAAATCACAGAATCGTAGGGGTTGGAAGGGACCTCTAGAGACCATCAAGTCCAACCCCCCTGTCAAAGCAGGTTCCCTACACCAGGTTGCACAGGTAATACTTCACAGCTGTTTTATTCTCGCTCAATGAGGAAACTATCCTGAACTGACATGCGAACAATGATCTAAGTTCATAATTGCATTCTTATTTTTGTGTGCCTCTCAGCAGCACTCTTCTCACGCTGGAAAGATGAGTCTGCTAGGAACAGATTGGCAAAGTCCTGTAAAGCTGTTCATTTGAAGTAATGTCTGTCATTTTATCACCTACCATGTTGTTGGGCTGGCAGACAGCTAGCATCACATCAGCCTTTATTGTCTTGTGTGAAGAAAAACTTGAATTTAAAGCAATATTGTAAAATGATGGTGGCTTGTTACAGTACACAATGCTGCACGTTTATTTGCACAAGTAGTGTGTCAGGGAAGTGTGCAGACGTTTTTCTTCTCTTGAAATAGTTGGAGGTGAAGCAGAAGATGGGGAATTAGGAGCATCAGTAGGAACCTGCTTGGAGCCAGAAATGTATTTGTAAGATAGGCCAGGGAACTTGAGTATGTAGGAGAAGCCTCCCCTTCTCACATCAGTTCCCTGCCTGGCTGGCTCTACCTTCTATTTGTAGTGCTGAAGCTGGCCCTGTATGTGCCCTAGATAGGATCTAGTATTTCTTCCTAGTGATGATACCGAGAAAGTTAAACCTGTGCATTAGAACAGTTTGCATGGGCTGATCCACTGAGTTTTGCAGGAGAGGTGGGGAAGGGGAAAAACCCCATTCTCAAATGTCTTTACTAACACAGAAAAACTTAGAAATGTAATCTGTAGGCCTCGTGACTGGTTAATGAGCATTGCTGAGGGATAAAGTGCTGTAGCTAGGGAACAAAAATGCCACAGGTTTCCAAAACTTGTGCAGCAGTAGGCCAATCTTACACCATTTAAGGCACTGTTTGTGGTCTGTGCTGCTCATTCTTTCAACACAAACAACCCTCACATGCAAAGCAAAAGAAAAATCTAGCTAACAAAACATAATTTATAGCATCATTCTATGTAGCTAATCAAATGCATGATATAGTTTAATAAATGCTGTGCTGTTTCCTGTGGACTTTTGTTTTTCTATGAACTTTCTACTTTCCCGAGCTCTACTGTGAATGAAACAAATGAAGCGGAACAGGGGAGTAATGATGACAACTTTGGAATGCTTTTAAGTTTACTCCCACACACTCTCATGTTTCTGATTGCTGGTGTAAGATTCCTTTTCCAAAGAAGGCTTATGCAGAAAATGCATTAAGCATTTTACTGCTTGGTATTAAGTTAACAAAAAGTTTTTTACCTCCTTGTAAGTAACAGAATTCAAGAACAAATCAAATGGCTGTTAACTGCTATGGCATAATCACAGGACTCTCAATCCCTATAAAGAAGAATCTTACTGTATAGTAAGAATGACAGACATAAAATACAATTCTGTAAAAGTTGATAGGTTGGGATAATCATTTTTTGTTATCAGTTCTCATAAAACACAGTTGGTATCCTCTTCAAAGGCACTTGTGTAGCCAATTAGTGTAAACTATTTGATGCAGGCTTGTTTTCCTTTCTGTTTTGGTTCTTATCCCCATTGTTAGTAGCAGCAATAGACAGAATATTGCAGCAGCTCTCAGCCTGGGGCTAAGCCCCATGCTGCCTTGGCTGAACACTAGTATCAAAAGTGGTACCGGTATCAGTGTGGGGAGCCCTAAGAAAACATCCAGGTGAGTATCTAACAGGCTTTCCTTTAGATTATGAAGCTGATACAGAACAATCACTCAACCAAGCAGAAAGCTGAATAGCAACACGGGACTCTTCAAAAACTATTGTTAATTCATGAAGTATGGCTTCTTGTATTTTTGTCTTTATAGGTATTAGGTGCCCCACCAGCTTATTTCACATGGTCCTGGTTAGATTTCTGGCAACTTGTGTAAACTGCAATTGCAAGATAAGTTTCCTAAACATATTTTTAACTTTAGCTCCAGAATGAATATTGTACTCCATTTAAAAAAAATAAAAATAATAAAAAAGTCTTATTTTCCCAGTCACCTTTATTTCACTAAAAAAGTATAAATTACTATAAATACAGGTATCACCAGTATAAAAATTAGACTGTCATCCATAAAATAAATATTAAAACAGTAATAGCAAAAAGTACCTCTGAATCCCATCACCAAGATGATTTGAATCTCTAATACATAAACTATTGATTTGCTGTTTAATTTCAAATAAAGTTTAAAATGCAGTAACTACTGCTACTTACTCAGCGTCTGTCTGAAGGGAGTTACTGTTCCCTCAAACTGTATAGTATTTATCCTAACACTTGCTTGGAACCAACAGGTTATCCTGTCTGTGGATCTGTAGGTGTAGTGTAATCCAGGTACCGTTTCCATGTGGTAAGCAACTATCTACTGCAAAAGCATTAGTGAGTAGTCACAAATACACTAGTTTGTTTACCACTGGTTGGATGTATCCAAAGACAAACTAGACCCAGACAGTTTTATCCAAGAAGTGTAGAAACTGCAGAATTATCTTTGTACCTCCTGAACTAACAGATCATTTCACCAGTTAATAACATCATAAGAAAGACAGAAGTAGAGGTTTTGTTTCATAGAAACAGAAAAGTGGTCCTTTCCATTAGTAAAGAACATATTTTTCAAAAGTAGTGTTTTTTCCCCTCACAAGTACCGTAAGACTTCTGGCTCAGTAAAGCTTATACTTTCAGAGTGTCCGGTCAAATCGAAGACTCATTTGATTCTAGCTGAGAAGAACATATGAGTAGGGTAAGCATGCTGTAATAGGTCACAAAAATATTCTTTTTGCCTCCAGACACTGGAGACAGGGGCTTCCTGGTATCTGTTTGGTTTTTTTGTTTTTTTAATCTGTGACTGTCTAATGGATCTTTGAGTCCTCCGAAAGTTTTAGCTTCAAATTTCCTGTACCAGAGGCTAAAGGTTCCATCCAATTCACGTTTTTTCTGCCTTTGTGTCTTCACAAGTTTCCACAATAGTTTTTCCTCAGACACCGTTAAGTGGTTCTCTTTCTCTTGGAGTTTTTGCTTTCTTGCGTTTACACAGGATCACAGCGAGGACAATGGCGAGAGTGATGACTGCAATTGCCACCACTGCAATGATGATAAAGACTTCTGCTCCGTATTCTGTAGTTGGGAAAAAAATCCAAGGTTCAGTTATCAGAGGGAGCATGTGACAGTGCTACAAACTCTTACGCTGAACTAAAAAATGCTTTCTGTATTTCACAGTGACATGGAAGTTGAATGATTACCACAGAGTGAACTGAATTTGTTTTAAAATGTATTTGTTGAACTGAAGTAAAGATTTATTTCATGTGGCTCACAGTAGGTTTTAGGCTAAATAGTAAAACAAAATACCAAGACTAGGTCAAATCATTCCTCCAGTCTCTGTGTTATCTCTGAAATTAAGTCTGAGTGGACTTTTTTTTTTTTTCCAGGTTAGAAGCTAGAAAGTACCAATGAAAGGGATTCTTAAACAAATTGAAACTTACTAGAAGGTAACTATTGTGATACATAAACGTATATATTCTAGATAATGAAGTTAATTAGAGAGAAAGCAAACTTCTTAAGAGGTTCTCTACTTAGAGTACCAGTAGCCTTATCTAATGGAGCGGAAGGAGGCATGACAGTATTGTGATATTATTTAATAAATATTTGAGACTTCATACTGAAGAAAGTATTATCCACACTGTTTGCCTGGAATACAACTGGCTCATTCACTGTCTGCTCACGTATTCACGAGTGGAGAAATCAGTCTGCCAGTTGGCATGGCAGTGTAACACTAAAGAAAGTCTTAGACCCATCGTCTACTTTTGAGAACGAGTCAGTGGGAATGCTTGTCATACAGATTTTCAGCACTCTTATACGTTAATCAACCACTTGCTATGGGATCACTTGTATTGGGAGGATCTGAGGGAAACAGTGGGGGAAAAAAGCTAACCACACAAGAAAACAAACAAAGGAAACAAAGCCAAAGGTCAGTGACAAGACCTGAAACCCTAGTGACCAGTCAACAATTTAAAACTGAACCAAAGCAGTTTAGCAAAACCCTTCAGCCAACTCCTGCTAGCTAAAGATGGTTCAAAGGTGGTGGCCTCTTACTTAATGGTGTTCTTCCCATTAGTCTGTGGTCCTCTCACTTGCACAAGTTCATTCTATAAGGCGTTACACTTTGTAGTTATAAAATAAATTCAAAATTGAAGTGGCATTCTGTTGGAATGTGGAGGGCAGCACAACATGCTTCACCAGATACATACCATCCAAAGTTGTTCTTCCTACAGTGGTACAAAGCACCGTGCTTTCTTGACCGTTACGATTTTCTCTACGAGAGGGAATGATTCCTTGTATGTAGAAACAATAGTTATTTTTATTGTCAACGCTTATTTCAAATGTATGGCTGTTTGTTCTTGCATCTTTCTGTAAATAAAAAAAAAACAAAACTAAAACGTATCAGGAAGATGTCCTCTGCAAAAATGCCTGTGCTTTTAAGGTAGCACAGAAATTACATAACAGTTATACATCTACAGAATATGTAGAAAAGCAAAGTAAGGCCTTACCTTTCCAGAACTTTGATCTTTCCAGTAATAGAGTTTGTATTCCAGGTCATGTTTGAAAATATCTCGAACACTTCGAAAGCTTCCATTAGGAAACATATAGGGTGTAAGTGGATCTCGAAACACAACATTCAGTTTGGAATCTTTTTGCGTGTGATACTGGATCTCCGGTTTTCCAATAATAGCTAAACAAGTATTTTTAGAATTAAAACACTGGCATCACCTTTCTTTCCCATTCTTGGCTGTACTATGGTTCTATTGTTTTCACATAATATGCTCTTTTCCTCCATTCCCTTCCGTTCCCTTCTCAAATTGAAGAGTTTACTCAGACAAGGCAGTACAGAACTATTAACAAGTATCTGAATCTAGCACACAATGTTAATAAAATGGTCTTCAATGCAGTGAGAAACAAATAGTGACTAAAATCTTCCACACTGCTCTGCTCTGGAAAGAAAGCTTTATGCCTGAATGTCTTCTTCTAATATATCAGTGGGGCTACTATAACAATCTATAGGAGAAAGCTTTAGGCCAAATCCAAACCTTGTTTAAGTCAATGGAAATCATTTTGAAAAGAAGCTAACTATAAATTTAATTGGTAATCCTACTTACTCTGATTATAAGGAGTGAATTTTTCAGAGCTTGCAAAAGGTGGTTCTTCAAAGTCATCGATCTCCAGGGATTTTACAGACAATACATGTGCTGTATAGGTTTCTTTTACGTTCCTGAGTGCATCAGTAACATCACACTCTGTTTCTGTAGTCATTATGCATTTTTTTTTGGTATCAGATGTCTGCCTGAAAAGAGTAAGAAAGAAACATCAACACTTCCCAAGAAGAATTTTACAAGCCAATTATATATGTTTAGAACATTTTCCCCCTCAAACTGAACAGTCTTCCCTCAGTCACTGCGTGTATATAGTAGGCTGAGAAGTAGAAGGGGAAAAGAAGACAAAAACAAGCCACTGCTCTGCACAGGCATATTGTAGAATCAAGTAAAAAAAACCATGAGCCATAGTAATGACAAAAATATGTCTTTTGGGGTTTCTCGTCAGTTGATTTATGAAAACAAAGCAAAAACGAGATTTAGAAATCACTTTGAAAATGCTATCCCTGTTCACAAATGCATCTAAAGATTATTGCCTAAAGAAACATGAGTTGTCTTAGGAAGCTCTGCTGCCATGGATAGTAATCGCTTCACATAGCAGTGCCTCCTCACTTTGTGTCATTTGTGCTTGCATCTATGCAGGTACAGACCACACCAAGAAAAATTGGAGTGCAATTCATCCATAGGAACATCTTGTCTAAAGAAGTTCCTCCATATCAGATCTGTACCTGATTCTACACTGAACCTTGGGCAAACAGACTTCTATATTTCGTAAGGAAAGTAAACTCCAGATTCATAAAACATTTCAACTTGCACAGTGCTAGATAAGGTTCTGCGTCCTGCACTTGTCTCTTTGTAAGATTGAGCTCTTAAGCTAGGTTATGCCATTCTGCTAAGTGCGTGCTTTTAAGTCCATTCATTTAATTGCTCCCTTAGCCTAAAGAATAAAAGAGTGCATTAGACCATCGCGTTGGTATTTCATCCGTTAGTCATGAGACTGCTCTCATTTCTAGGCAACTTTTATACACAGAAGAGACTACAGTACCACATTTTCATTACAAGTGGTAGAGCTGATGATGCAGTCTCCCTTCAGGGTATGTTTATTAATGATCTGTGAATTAATATGGGAGCTGAGAATAAAACAGATTTATTGCTGAACTTCACAGTTTTTGTGCAGCAGAGGTGTCAGACACTTCACACAGGCTGGTAGTTTTTATGTGTAGTAGTTCATAGCTTCTATAAAACATGACGACAGGGAATCTTGACAGAGCTAGATTAACAAAGGTAAATTTGAGTATTACCCAGCAAGACTAAACATATATTACAGTGATTCACTGATTAGAAAATTCAGACTCATTTATCAGACACTTCCTGCGATAAAGACTCAGTTCAGACATAAAAAGGTGAAGCTGCATCTAACACATTGAATGTCAACTTCTTCCAAGTACACTGGCACACGTCTCCAGTGCAGCTGGAGCCACACCTCACCCCACGACTGAAATACCATTCTAAAGCTCAGCTTCCCATTTCTGAAGTGGGAAAAGCCAGAAACCAGGAAGTGCTAGCAGTTGGGTTGGAATTTCCTTAAAATCTCTGAGCTCTTTTCCTGTCACATTCTGTCTCCAAAATTATCAAACACTAGCTACACCTCCTTCAGTTGCCACTGATGTACACACCTCTGTGTTACTTACCCGTGTATTTCTACGGTGTAGAAGTAACCCGATGGTTTCGGCTGCCATTTTAGTATGGTTTTAAAATTGATTGAAGACCAAGTTATATTAACTGCTGTTGGTAGTTCTGGGTTGCCTTTAAAGAGAGAAAAGAGTGCCATGAGCCATGTTGTACGTAACTGCTGGCTGCCTGTGCTCACTGTTTAGGTAAAGGGAGGATCGCTGCTCATCGCTGCGTAGGGGAGTTATTTCGGGCGGAAGGGCCCGGTCCTGCCCTTTGGGCTCACACTGTCTCACCAAAGGAATGTGCCCTGGCAGAAGTGAGAAATACGAGAAGAAAATTATTTTCTTTCCCTGTTGTTCTAACTCCGAGCTTGCTGAGGTAACTCCAGCTGAATCCTCACTTCGCTCTTTGATCCAAGACCGTTTAAGAACGTACAAAATCTTGAAGACCCTGACATGACAACATCCAAACCGCAATGGCAGCGCAGTTCGCGGTCCCCCCCACTGTCTTTGACGCAGAAGGCATCACCTTCGGTTGCCCTTTATTTTGGAAGATAAACCATTCAGGACGCTGCGCTGCCCTGAGCACGGACACCTCGGGGACTGCCCCGGGCCGAGGGGACACTGCGGGGAACTGTCCCGGAGGAAAGCGCGACCTCCGCGACCTCTGGGAAGCGAGCGCTGCGCTTGGCCGACCTCTCATCGCTCCCTAACCGTGGCCTCCCCTGCCCCTCCGATTAGCTCAGGCCCGGCGGCAGGGCAAGGGGAGCAGATCCCGGTGCCGCCGGGAAGCGCCGCAGCGCCCCGGCCGCGGACATCCCGTCGGGGCAAACGAGCGCTCCGCACCCACGGCCGCCGTCCCGCCGCTCCGAGGGCCACGCGCGGAGCTGCCGGCGGAGAGCAAGGGCCGCCGCGCGTGGCCGCTCTCCCTCAGGGCCGCCCCGTGAGGACGGTCGAGCCCCGCGCCCACCCCCTTCCCGCGGTCACTCACCGGCGGCGGCGGCCAGGCGGCACAGCAGCGGGCACAGCAGCGCGCCCAGCAGCACGGCCCGCGCTCCGGCGGGGGCACGCGGCATCCTCGGGCACGGCGATTCGGCGACGGTGAGCTACCGACGGGACGCGACGGTCCTATTTATGTCTTATGTCTGATAAAGAGGCGGGGATTGGGCGGCCCGGCGACGCGGGCGGTGGGAGCGGCGGAGGCTGCGGCCCGCGCGGGGTCAGGGAGGACGGGGGCGGGGGCGAAGGAAGCGCTCCGGCACCGCGGGGTTACGCAAGGCGGGACTGGGGGCTGCGAGGGGCGGCCCGCTGCGGGAACGGGCCCGAGGGAGGGGGCTGGCCGTGCCCGGAGCCTCGCGTGCGCCGTGCTGCTGGGTGTCCCCGTGCCCGCTGCCAGCCCCGGCTCCCGCCCGCTGGCCGCGCGGAGGGATGCTCGTGGGGTCGGGCAGCTCTCCTGCCGATGGTCCCGCGGTGCTGGGCTGGCCGGCCCTGGTCTGCACCTTCTGGAGCAGCACGCTGCTAGGCTCGCCTGTCAAGACAGACGATAAGTAAAGTGGGGATATGTACCTCAGCTCCCCCACAAATCAGACACCAGGTGGACGCTATTCCTGCAAAGCTGTTGGCAAGGTCTGTCATTGCGATAGGTAGCAGAGTATCTCGGGCAGGTTAGCTGTCCGCCTGCCGCCGTTGCCACAGGCTCTGTGTGTCCCCGAGGTTGCCCGTACTCATTGCTCGCCGCTGTTCTGCTTCTCCAGGCGTTCAACCCAAGGTTTGGGGCCCGGGGTCTGCTTTGATCTAATGCTCGAGCTCTAGAGGGAGCTGTGCTCGCACTCAGCTCGGGATACTTCTGCTGGGAAGGTGGGGAACAGCGGTGTATCTGTACATAAAGGGGATAGGTGTATTTTGCAGTGTTACGCTCATATTTCTTTTTGTATTGATGATGTTTTCTACAAAGTCGTACACTTGGAAAATACGTGTAGGAGAAGACTAATAAGGAATTTGCGTATTCAGTTGTCTCTAATTTTCATGCTTGGTGCAAACTTAGATGCGAGCAATCAGTTCTGTCTCATAAAGTAAAATAAACACATATGGAGCCGGCTACAAAGGCAGTTTCAACCAGAGACTCCATCAGATGGAGCATTTCAATGTGTGCCTAAACCCTGGATTTTTTAAATTACCAGCATACCTTCACTAACCTGGACATACACCTTCTGATTTTCCTGCCTTGTTTTTATCAAGTTTCAGCACTGTCGCCATGCGGATGTATGTCAACATTACCTCAGCCAGAAAGCTTGCATGCTTTCAGCTTTGTGCAGAATCCTGATGTTGTGTGACTAGATTTTCAAGATTGTCACCTGATAAAATCATAGCTGATTTCCAAAGAACTTTACAAAGAGTTATGGTACACATGTATCTAAAAAAAAAAAAAAAAAAGGTGTTTCTCTAAAGCCTTGAATATAAGCACTCTATAATATAGTACTGTATCTATATATCCTTGAATATAAGTGCTCTATAAGCACTTTTAAACTCTGTTTCCAGTTAAATGTCCGAGCAGTTCAGTTACAAAAGATGGAAAGCAGACCATCTGTGATTTGGAGATGGTCTCAACATCCCATGCTTGCTCCCATCTCCTCTGGCATGACCTCTCCTACCAGAGAGAGAGGTGACAAACCTTCCAGGCCATCTGGAATAACCACCTTAACCAGTGTTACCTTATTCCGACAGCATTTCCCACTGCTCAGCTATGTGCAGCTTTTAGCTGTGCTGTTGGCTGCTGTGGCATGAGGGGAGGAGGCTGTTACTTGCAGCAGGGAACAGACAAAAGGGTGTGTGTGGGTCAGTGGGGGTGGTGGGCTCCGTGGCAGGAGGACACAGCTAACTTTGCTATGCTGAGGGAAGGAAGTTGAAGGGAAAATTTGATAGCTGGGCGTGGGGGAGCAGTGTGGCTGGATCAGGCTGATGAGAGAAAGGGTTGACAGACGTGGGAGAAGCACTGAGGAGGAGAAAAGCTGCTGCTGCTGCCTCTGTTCTTCTTTCTCCCCTTGAATCAAGTAGGTTGGAGTAGGTTTGACCAAAGAATGGCTGTGCTGCCCTACTCTGGGAACCAAACTGGGAAGTGAAAGGAACCCGGCACTGCCTGAGGGGGCTTGTGCTTCTGGGTCGGAAGGCTGCGCTGCAGCTGGTCAGTGGATGGTGGCACTCTGGGTCATATTTCCTGGCCACATGAACGGTATTTCAACAGCACGTTTAAGACAGAAAATTTCCCACTTCATTTAACAACACATTGCTAAACGCGGGCAGGCATTATGCTGACTTAGACCTCTGGAAATTTCTCCCAGCATTTAAAATTTGTCTCCCGTACTGGAATGTCAAAATGTAGGTATCTACTGTGTGTATCTCCATGACTGATTTAGTCATCCTCTGCTTGTATTACAATTAGCAGAGAAAAATATCTTCTCTAAGGTGAAATTCATATTTTCCTAATGCAGACATCTAAAGCAAGTCAGACCAATCCATTAAATATTGAAAAAAATTGGAGATTTCTACTGATAATGCAAGGATCTCAGTGTGACTTTATTGAATGTGTAGGAATCACAGAAGAACAGGAGCTTGGCTCCCTCAAGGTAGGGAGATGATTGTTTCTACTCTGCATCCTTCTGGTGAGCTGAGTGGAATTCTCTACTAGAAAAGCTTGCCAGATTAGGAGTGGACAGTACATTCTTTTCACTCTTTGATATAGAATACATCATGGAAGCTAACCATACATTGAATATAGGAAAGTTGAGGAGAAAAGGGAAACTAAATATGTGAAACTCCTGTTTTTTGGAAAGAAATGTATGTATTTAAAGCTGTAATATAGTTTACTAGATCTCTAAACCAGTCAACTTTAGAGATAGCTAAGAAATACATTGCTGGTTAGCAAACCAAATTCAGCATCATATGTTTTCTGTACTATCAAATATCATTTGCATTATATAATAACCGTAACAGATCATTTTCCCTGTGCTGATAGTTTCGCAACATTTTAAGGAATGTTTTGTAATACTTATTAATGTTTTGAAATTTTGTAGTGCTACAGAACATTCATCATTCCATGCTGACATAAAAGTCATCAACGTTTCATGCCCAACAAAAATTCACCTATGTAAGATTTGAAATCCCTGGGGGCTTTTTCCAAACTGGAATTGCTCCTAATATTTGTCTCTTCTGGTTGACTTTCTAGATCTTTCTTTAATGTGTCTCAGTGACTCATATTACTGGGTAATGAATTTACATAAGCAATTAATTATATTTAATTAGATAAAATAGAAGCTTAGGGAAAAATCTCTGACATGGTACTTTCTTCTGTAAGTGTCTTAATGTTTATCTTGCAGAGCTGCCCAGTCAAATACAGTACTAGAAAGGCATGCACAGCATAGTTCTTTGTTCTTTCAATCTTTTTCTGTTCTGATCAAGTTTCTAAAAGGAGAAGACCATTCAAAAATCTTGAAATGACAGCAAGTTTACATTAAGATTTTCTGCCTGTGCATGTAAATGTCTCAAACTTATCAACTAGCGTAGATTATTTACATCTTGTGGGTTGCTTTACAACTACTCTTACATAGGGAGGAAACTGAATTTACCCAAGTTTTCTATGGGTATGCTGAAAGTCTGTCGTGGAGTCGGGCATCAATATTTTGATTTTATACAATTTTCTGTTTTGTAACGTTATCACAGGATTATGTTTACCTTCTTCTTCTTTTTTTTTTTTTTTTAAGCAAAGGAAAAATTATATCTTTTGGAAGTCGCCAGTGAAGATAAAGAAAACTCAGAAAATAGAATTCAGTATTTAGATACTTCATAAATGTCTAAAAATTGAGTACCTGATCTGTGTGAGTGTTCTGCACTGAGGTGCGGGGTGATTACACTGCTGAACATCAAGCCAGAAAAAGTAAGGGGACGACATACAGATTATAGATTTAGATTCTATATGAAAATGGCTATACTGACACAATTTTTATAACTACACTTGTAATTAGGAGGATTTATATAACACAGTACGTTTTGGTATTGAGACCCATTTTTGCTACACAGAAACTGAATTAGTGTAATTTTTCTGATGCCTGTGGCAATCAGTGTCATTAGATCAGTGTAAAGGAGTGGAGAAACAAATTGTATACTTAAGAGCAGTGTTGTTTATACATGGAGAGCCGTTTATTCCTGAACTCTCCACACCAATGAAATTCCTGGTAAAACAACTTTCTTGTTTTTCTTGTTTATCTCTGGTTTTATTCTTACCTGAACTATGATGAGTTATTCTGCAATTCTAAAACTGATTTGAGATTTTATTAAGTCACGTGTAGCATCAGAAAATAACAAAGATACACTAAGATAGAACTAGTTTGTAATTTAAATCCTCACCTTGCAACTGGTTTCTTATCCATCAAACAGTCCACCCATCAAATCCATATCCTTCCAGTTTGAAGAAAAGAACATTGGGAGGGACCATGTTGAAGGCCTAACTGAAGTCCAGATTGATGACCTTAGTGTCCCTTCCCCTTGTCCATTGATGCACTTATGCCTCACAGAAGGCCACTGGGGTGGTTGCTTATCACAGAAGGCCACACCAGAAGTCCCTTCCAAACCCTACGATTCTGTGATTCAGTGTGTCATTCTGAAATGGCTTCTCCGCTTCAAAAATCTGCTTATGTGTATTACACCTACAGAGAGTGTGGGCATCACTATTATCAATCCAATCTTATCTGTCCAGTACACTGAGATAAGAAGTATTGTAGGTCTGCTCTATAGACAAATTCTGAAGTGGTTTCCTTGAAGACCTTTACAGCGGTCTTTACAGACATAATCATTGTCATAAACAGTTTTAATTAAGCTGGTTTGAGAACAGGATGATTACAGCATAAACTGGTAAGAACTTAGGCATCAATCACATTCCTGTGTGTGTAGCAATGCTGTAAGTGGCCAGCATCCACATGCATTCCTTCATCATATCAGAGGAGTTAGTAAAGCAGGGGTGAGGTGAAACTTCTAGTAATCTGTGTTTAGCTAGGAAGTCTCTGTGGTTTGTAATGAAGTGCTGAACCTCCAAACCCTGAAGTCTCCAGGAATTTAAAACAACTTTACATTTTTCTTAATGTATTGGGAGTCAAGTTAGGGTCTATTGTAGAGCCTTAATTCAAAAATGTTAACTTTGAAACTTTATTCTTTGCTTAGATGCTGTTTGGGGCTTCGTCATTGTGCTTCAGTGGAATGTAAAGTACATAGAGGAAATAAGTTCTTAGGCTGAATGTTTGCTTTAGAAAAAAAGAAGAACTGAAAATGAGTAGCTTGTTTATTCTGAAATTACAAAAGATTTTGCTCATAAGGAATGTGTATATTCTAATGATTCTACTGACAGCTAGCGATAGACTACATTTTTAAGTTTGAAAACATTAAGTCCATTTCTGATTGTTCTCTCTCCGTGGTATATAACTTAAAATAACATCAGATCAAGTTTTGTTTCCTGCTATTATTCCTCATCATGTAAATCACAGTGGGCCATATGACTCTTGCTGATACCAGCAGGAACATCCTGGACTATACATCTCCTACCAAACTCGTATCTCCCTGATGGCACTCCTGTTGTGTTCTTTGGTAGTGTTTCCATTTTCTTACTTTTTTTTTTTTTCTTACTTTTTTTTCTTCCTCATGATCAGCACTGATACATCTCCTTGAAATATTTAATTAAAAAGAAGCACAGAATTCTATAGCGCCTTATTCCAGTCTTAAGTATTACTTTCCTTTGTTCTTAATCTGGTTGGAATTTTAAGGCTCCAAGTCTTGTAATTAAAACATAAAATAGGGCTAGGCTAAGTAAATCTTGGACTACATTTTTAAAATATTTCACAGGATCCTTTTCTCCCTCTCTCCTCTTAATCTGAGAGGCATACTTGGCAGAGGCAACACTTGACATACAGCAGAGTCTGAAGCTGAGTTATATCACCTTGGAATTTTAAAATCTTGGGAAGAATTCAGCAGTCCTTTGAACCTGAGGTGTTACCTTTTCAAACAAATAGTACTGCCACTCACTGTCATTAAACAGGGGAGGAGGAATTCCACTAAGAGAGGCCAGATTTTTGCTTCCAGACTCTTTTGACACAGACCTTAAACTCTTGCTGCACAGTTCTGCTTGCATCCAGATTTCCTTTCTTGTGTCCAATCTGAAACTGTGCCCCTAGGATCTTTCATCACTTGTGGTAGTTCCTACATATTATAAAGATTGTGATACTCACATCTAGGAAAGAAAGGAACTAGCTCCAAGAACTGGAACACGGACGCTTTCTGAATACAAATGTGAGCTGCTTTGCTCATGGTTTGACTAATGGATTGCTCAGTGATTCAGTCTAACCAGGAATGTGATGAACCAGACTCACAAAAGCTTTTATGTGCTACTTGAAAGAAAGGATGGAGACAAGTACTTTTTTGGTCTTAGCCTTCATGGCATAGTATAAAGAGTCTAAAAAAAACAAAGAAGAAATACACAGAAGTACATTTTCTTGCTGCCAAGAAAGAAACAGAAACAAATTTTGTTCTACCTCTTTGGTTGTTTTGCAAGCGATCAGTGGTGCAAACTCCCATTTAAAAGAGTCAGACAGAAGAGTTTTTATTAGTTATTTCATTCATCTCTCTTTTCTCTGTCTCTTGCAGCTTACATTCATAAACTGCCCTGATTTAACCATGACAGAAAAGGAATGCTGTGGATAAGTTATATTAAACTGACACACTACTTAGAATCTATAGCAGTTCTACATTTTGCCTTGTGTTTGACACAATTCCATAGCTTTCACTCAGCAATTAATTCACCACGTAGCTATATTTCTATTGGTCTTATCCAGCAGTGTTCTCTGGCTCCATTCAGTAGTATTTCACTAATTCTTCCAGGTTCTCTCTCTGTCAGAAAGAAATGGAAAATGACTGATACTGTACAGTACAGTGGAGAAATTTCGGTTAAATAAAATTAAAACCTTATATATTAAGTAACTCTTAAAATGTTGCTATACTGGATAGAATTATTTGAGTACACTTAGCTTCATATATCCTGCAGAACATCAGGAGAAATTTTTCCATTAGGAGGAATTTCTACAATAACTTGCTTTTAGACTCAAGGATAATTAATATGATGAAAAATATGTCATGTATATATTAACTACATTTGATTCTAACTTTTTTTTTTCCTTTATATATTACTTGTCTTAAGTAAGTGACTTGATCTATAAGAGCAGAACAGGAATATGCAGACAACTGTGCACAAAGTCTTTGGCCAGGAGAGTTACACAAGTCAGACTGTATCAGCAATAAAATTTCAACATAAATCTAGATTCACAGTTCAGACACTGTTCTGTCTACAAAGTTCATGACGTTTTTGACTGTACCATTGAGGCAGTTCAGTCTGAAGAAGCAAAATTTCTCTCTAGATTTGAGAGAGGTTATCAGAAAGGTTTTCAAGTACAAGACGCATTTATAATTCAAAGGTATGCGGTTCATAACAAGTTTGAACGTGAGGAACTTGGAACTGAGTTTTAAATCATCTACTTCTAATTCATTAGTATTTATTTGAGAACTTTACCTAGATGTGTAACTCTATTAAAAGGACATATTTTTGTTTATGCTGGCTATATGACAACTTAAGCTTTATGGAATTCATTTCACTATGGAAAGGAGAAGAAAATCAAGTTCAAGGTATAAGAAATTTAGGGATGCACAAGACCTACATCTGTTGGCAATAGTACCCATCTCATTAGCAAGCTTAAAATGTACATACATGAATATTGTTTTCTCCTTAAGAACTGTACCTCTCTACAAAAGAGAGTCATCAGCTAATGATATCTTCTGCCAGCCAGCAAAATGGATCCAACAGCAATTCAGGTTTAAAATTCCAAAGAAAACTTTTCTACTTATATCTAGAGTTAAATCCTTAGAACATCGTAATAATTTCCAGGTGTGAAACAACTTCACTAGCAACTGTAAACCACACAGGACTGTGTGTTGCAGACTTACCAAGCCTTGTGTTGACTAATATGTCTCTGTGATGTGGTAAAAATATGTCCACATTTTCACTTTTGCTACCACCAGTAGATACACTCTGCTGCTAATAAGGATGAAAGAATCTTAAGGTTTCATTTAATATGTGCTTAACTATGAGTCTGCATTTACTTTGCAGTAGAAACCAGTCCAAAACCCATCTCTTTTCCTTTTCTGTCTGGGCAGATGATCTTACTGAAACAAACAAACAAACAAATAAATATTTCAAATACTTTGATAATGATATTCTAAAATTCTACAGCATGTGCTGTAATGTATATGAATAATGAAATATCTTGCTTTTTCATTCTCAGACCCTAGATAACATTAGTAATCAGCACCGTAACTGCGTGCTTAGTTTTTGTTTCAAAACTCAGGGTTTTGGTTTCATTTATTCTTCTTCTGGGCTGAAATATTTCATGGTATGCTTTCTCACCTGCATCAGTGAGTGAAGTCTGTGAGAAAGACATAGGGTTTTTACAGAGGCAGATGATACAACATCTGCCTCTGTAAAACAGAAAGAGGGAAGTTTAGGGGATGTGGCTTTCCAGTGCACTAGGAGACTCTCTGTCATGCCATAATGCTATTCCAGGTCATAATTTAAACTGCTCTGTGTTAATTGCCAGTTACCATTCTCTCTCATATTCTCCATGCTTTCAGAAAGCACAGTGCTTTTGCAAACTGTTTATTAGTAAGTTTTGTAAATAAAATGTTTTGATTTTTTAGCGACATAAGCTCACTTTGTAACATGTAGATGACTACATAACATTTGAGGCATAGAGTCTGATTGTGTACATTATAAATTATGTGAATCTAGATAATTTGGTTAGGACTATTTTTTTTTTTTTTGCTTTTGTCTGGGGAAGAACAAAAGCAGGCAATGAAGACATTGGAATTTTATTGTATTTACTGCATTTGTGGAAGTTGTTTGTTTTTTATGTGATTCTATTACTTCCTTAGTTTTACTTCTTTTTACAACTATCAGTAACTCTTTTCTTTAAAAGGCAGTTTTTAAAAGACAAAAAAAGACAAACCTCAGTGAATTACATCATGATTCAAATGGGTATTTCCAGACAGAAAAACCCCACAGACTATTTAAATTTGAAGGTATATGCTTGCAGGAACACATCCAACAGTGACACAGTCCACATGTGAAATTAGCATTATTTAGGTAAAGACTGCCAAGAATGAATTTCTCATTCCCCTTTTTCAGCATGGATAGAACTCTGTGTTAAACTAAGAGTTTTCTCTCCCATAGCTTGACTGATAAATTCACACTAAGACAGTACTCTTACAGATACACTTTATCTCAGTGTATTTATATCACTGCTTTTGGTTTTTAACTCTTCTTCAGACTTATTCTCCAGCCAACTTAGTCTGAAGCTGTTATAGCATATAGTTTTGATGAACTGACAGTACCAAGAAGTACACAGCTGAAACCATCACCAAGAATTTCTGCTAGGAAATTTGCACACAAACACCCCCTTTATAAAAATTAAGCTGGTAAACATGCAAGCAGTTGAAGAGTATAAACAACTCAAATTATGAGTTCTTATCTGCTTTTCAATGTTAAATATTTTTAATAATATTATAAGATTAGATCAGGAGCTTCTTTTTCCATTATAGCAAACCTTTGTAGGAAAGTAGACTACTTTTAAAATGAACATAACATTTTCCTTTGTTGTTGAATGTTTTGATCCTCAGATTTTCTAGATTTTTTTGAGAAAGAGCATTTGAACTGAATAAAGAGTTAAGAGAGTAGCATACTGCAAATGGGATGGGGTATCTGATGCAGCTGCTGCAAACTTTGTTTATTTTCTAGAGTGCAGTTTCCTGTAATCTCAGTATACAGACTAATTTTGTAAGCAAAGTGGAGGTGAACATTCCATTTGCAGGCAAGACAATGAGGCAACTCAGAAAAGAGGTTACAGCCAAGACAGTCAAACTCAGCGGTCCACCATTAGCAGGAAGTAGGCATGTGGACTCTTCTGGCCTATGATGAAGTCTGTTTTCTGCAGCCCTGTAAAAAAGACAGAGAGTTTCAAAATAAGTCTACAGATACCTCAAGTTAGCAGCTAGCTTACCTGAGCTTTGATCAGAGATTATACCAAGTTTCCTCTGTTTTACTTGAATCCACACACATTCAAAGCACAATAATACCTTAATGCCTGAATCATTCTCTTTTTTTTTCTTCTAACTTTTTCAGTCTCTATTTTCTACAACCTTTCAGTCTGCTTTCTATACAGACAGTTTTTATTTTTCTCCAGATACAGATTTTTAGTCTTTTATTTATTTGAAATATTTATTTGAAGACTTGAGTAAGTCTCCTGCTTTTCTTCTAAACCTTTGTTCACTAAAGCTTACATAAGTCTACAAAACTCTGTTAATTGTTATTAGTCAGTGATGAGAAAACACTCAACATATATCACTGTAATTCTCTAACTGTCAAACTAAATTTTACTTCATGGAAATCAAGATCACCTGGAATTTGTAGTTAAGTCTTATTTACTTTGCCAGTTATTTCCAACAGAATGAACATGCTTTTCTTCTGTAGTTCAGCAGTAAAGGCAGAGAAGAAAAAAAAATTTGATGTCTTCCTTGCTAAAATGCTCAAGCCTCAGACAGAATTTTACACTCCTTTTATCTCCTGTACTTCTCAATTGTCTTCAAATGATCACAGTGAAGATTTATAGCAACTTCCTTTGTATATGCTTAGATTTTGAAGGACCTCATTAACTGGAATTTTGTAGCTGCTTGACACCTATCTGCGTATCATTTTCATCACATTTATTGACTGTATATTTTGTATTTGTAGTATGTTATTTTCTATTTTTTGATATTATTTTGATATTTTGAAGTTTACAGTAGAAGCAAGTATTCAGTGTTAGAATACAAAAAACTTTTCATTTGCACTTAACTCCTCAGTCTTTGTTTATGCATACCATGTCAGAAGACCTGCATTGCCAAGATTACTCACAATATGATGATAAAAGCATAGCCCATAACTCCCGCTTGGTTTCCTCTCATGTGCATAATGATAGTGTAGCGTTCTTGGCTGCATCCTTAAAAGCCTCCAAGATATCTGAGGCAAAAACTTCCAATCCTGTAAATATGTTCAGATCAGCAGAATATAGACCAGAATGAACTGATCCTTTGCCAAGAAACCTATTCAGAATAGCAGAAGATTTTAAGAACATTTGGATTTTACTAATGAGGTTTCCCAGGGAACTGGAACAAATGATATCTACAGCCAAAGACTACTCTTCTCAGCAAAGCAGCAGCCAGGAACAATAGCAGCTTTTACACTAAAGCTCACTGTTGTTGTTTCAAAGGATCTGCTTCTGTAACAAAATTTCAGTTATATTTATTGATTGAAAGGAGGTGCACAAAAAGGAGAGTAGGCGATGAGTTGTATGTTTGCAGCTACAGAAAATAGGCTCACACCATAGATTTATACCACTTAACTGTATTCTAATGTAACCAATGACACTTAATTATATTATTTGAACTATTAAAATATGCTCTGTCTCTGCCTTGCCTCACACAGCATTTCAGCAATCTGCAAAAGTTTATAAATGGAAAGTCTTTTTATATTGTGAGACTAGAAATGTTTGCTATACAATTGCAGTGAGTACTATCGATGCTACTCTATCCTTTCACTGGAAAGCAAATTATTTTATTTACCTAAACCATGAATTCTTGTCAGATGAATTCTTGCCAGAATCTTCAGAATTTATTTTTTAAAATAGTTCAGAAATTGTGCATCAGCACATACCAGACTGAATGATAACACCAGATAGACAAACTTCGGAGATGGTATTGTTAGTGTTTTTGCACTGAGGGTTCTGCTGGTAAAAGCTGGGCCTCCAGGAGGCCGTGGAAGCCAGGTTAGTTGTAGTATCTTACTGCTCTGACATGCAAGGTTTTGAAGCAATCAGTCTACGGTCAGTGTAGGTCAACAAACCACTCCTTGGCCAAACACAGGAGAAGAAAAGTCCTTTCAAGTTGGAAAGAAGATAATGGCATTGCAGGAAAAGGACATTCCATGTCAACTGTTTAGGACAGCTACTCTCCGAAGAGTCTGCAAGACCTGCTAAGAGAAGCTTAATAAATCCCATTTTTGTAACCAAAGATAAATGAGAGAGTGAGTACTTTTCAATTAGACATCCTTAATGTTAGCATATTAAATTAGCAGGCAGGGTGAGAAAGTAGGTGTCCTGTGAGCCTGATAAAGCATGGTAATGTGTGTGTCACAAAGGCAGACAGAAACTGTTCTCCTTACCTGTCTCAAGCAGTCACTGAAGATAGAGATCTTTCCATGTTTTGTAAGGGTATGGCTTCTAAAAACTCTGAAGGCAGCTGTGTATTTAAAAGGGACTGCAGCATGTTAGACTTCATAATTCATAGCAAACCAGGTCAGCCAGCTGGACTCAGTGGGAGTCTGCAGTTCATCTGCTCAGTCATTAGCAGAACTTGGCATTGATCAGTTGTGCTACTGCTCTGCACTTATACTGAAAAAGTGGAAGGAGGGATTCTGAAACACATTTTGTTTAAGTAATAACCAGAGTTATATCTGATGGCTAATATATGGAAGCACAGGGTATGCTGAAATATGAGATATAGGGAAAATACTACATGTCTAAATAACAAGCCAGGTTAATCTACCCTTGAGCTGCAGTGTTGTAGAAAGGCGTTTGCTTTCATTCATCGCTTCAACTTGTAACTTAGTTCTTCATTTGTGTTTAACATTAGGCTTTTGTAAAGCATCGGTTTTTCAAAATCCATTCATTCTCTGTTCAGAACTGATGGAATAGAGCAATGGCAATCTATAAAAATTTCAGTCACAACCAGTACTTATTTATTTTGTATCAGAACCACAGGAATCAGAAGGAAAAAGAGGCCTCTTTCTTACCTGATTATTTTGTTTTCAGCTATCTACCAAATTATATCTGGGCTGTTTGTAGGCCAGAATATTTCTTCCTATTCTTGTCCTACAACTGTATGAAGTCATAGATTTTTCCCTAATTTTTGTGCTTATCAGGTCATGTAGTCCATGTCCTTACAAAAACATATCTGCTACTTGCTATAAGATTTCATTAGGCAGATTCTTTAGATGAAAAGATCTTACAGTATTTACCTAGTAATATTTTTCTTCAATTTCTCTCCTTTATTTATGCTAGTATTTCCTTAGACATCTCCAAATAATTCTACTGTCATTTTAGGAATTTATTATCCTTTGTTTTTCTTTGGTCATCATGTAGGCAGTCAGTACTAAGTTACAGTTCTGTGATGTCCATCACGCTTCCCCTTGAGATGTATTGTAGTTCTGAAGGCTGTGTTTGTTTGACAAATGCAGAGCTGTGGGGGTGCTTGTGGCTGAGCTGTAGTCCAAGGAATCTAAACATCTTGTTGCTAGGTAGGACACGCTATCAGCTGACTGTTCCAACAGACTGCACTTCTGGCAAATTGCTCTTAGACTGAAACCAGCTGTTTTTGACTTTTTTTTCTTTGTACAGGACATCTATCCTGTGTTATTCCTTTTTAGGTCTGCTAGCACTGTCCCCACCTTCTATTTACAGCTAAAAGTTTAGGGCTTTGTCCTGTCAGTATGAGTTTTGCTGCTTCACTATGTTAAAAGTCACGTTTAAATTTAGTAATAACTTCAAACATCCCCCCACCAAAACCAATACTGCATTACAAAGCTTCTGCTGACTTCAGATAAATCTAAATGTTATGTTGGCTAACTTGCACCTCAGTGATATTTGAAAATGTAAGCGTGGAATATTCACAAGGCTGAGAAAAAAGATGTCATTGTAATACTAAAAATATTTATTTGTAGTTAGTGAATTGCAGGCAGTAACACAGATTAGATCAAAATGAGAATTTCTGCTCGCCCAGAATAAAGTCATAAAATACGAAAGCAGAATGACAAAAGGGTGAGTTTGTACTTTGTTGCTGAAACAAGAGAAATAGAACAATAGGAAATGTTCCACCTTAGTTAGATAAGATACATTTTTATTTACTTAAAGAAATGCTAGTTGGGATTCATAAACTCGGTGAGACACTTCTGGGTGTGTACTGTGATAATAAATACACACCTTCCATCCAAGAGACTGAAAGCTCTTGGTACTAATAAAGAAAATGATCAAGATAGTGAACTCTGTTTATTGGTTAATGACACTTAACTTGTGTGTGCTACATCTGCTCATAGATATTACCTTGCACTTCAAGTGAAGATTGCAACAGATGCTTACAGGGATTTATCTGGGTGGGTACATTTATAGAGTTTCTCTCCAGTCTTGGTTCATGACTCACAGAAGGCCGTATTGCAAAGTGTAACATGAGAACTCAAACCCACCTTTTTGTTCCAGTGAGCTAGTAATGATATATGCTAACGACTAGGACTGTTCAAAGCCCACCTGCCCTAGTCCTCCATTTCCAGGGGCAAGGTGAGAAATAAGGGCTGATTTCAACAGTGCAAATAGTCTATAATGTGGTGGCAATTGCTTGGTTCTATGCAGCTCTGCCACAACCTCAGCACAGTTGGAAATTACTGTCTAACCAAAACCTCTAGCTGTGGTTTGTTCACCTTTATTCCCTGGTGGTTCATCTGTTGTGAAGTCCCTTTCCATCTCTTTACATTTTTCTTCAGAATTATGTATTTTGTTGTTTGTTTTGGCAGTGATCTCCATAGTTAGTGGTTTTATTTCTCACCTTAAGTATTGCAAGTACAGCTGGTCATGTGCACACCCTCAGAACAATCTTCCGTAGAAGCAGGAAAAAATGAAAAAGATAAGAACCTGTTATGACTTCAGAAGCATATCTTCTGTTTTGTTTCGTGCATATTGTCTACTGTATTAGTAATTCAGATTAATCACAGTAGATACTATTGAACTTGTTTCACAGGGCTAAAAACAAAAGCAATTTTACCTGCCAAATAATGACTATGGAACTTCATGGACTGAATTTTTATAGTCACAGGAGGTTGAATATTTTTTGCAAGATATTATTTGTTTGTTTATTTATCTATCTATCTATAATACAGCTTTTAGATGAATCATGCAGCACAAAGAAAATGGATGTCCAATTATATCACTCCTCCTTAAGGTACTTGAGAGCTCTCGTCGCTGTGGTAGATACACATAAAAACAATGAATCAGATGCTTGCTGAATCATTAGAATGATTAACAAAGAACAGTTAAAAAGGGTAGTCAGAATTCGTCCCGAAACAAACTCCTACAGCAGCAATCCTGTCACAAAACAGGACTTAATGTAACCCTGCTGTTGGTTTAATTCCTTGTTTACACTGTCTGCTTCATCCACTGTATCTAGCGAATTTCCTTTTGTGTTCAAGAGTCCTCCTGTCAACAGATTATTCAGTACCACCTGAGTATGGTTATAGCTCTTAAAATTTACTAATTTTATACTTTAAAGGCGCGCATTATTATTCTAACAAATAAGAATTTGTGCTTATACCAATTTTCCTGTGATTTTGAAAGTCATTTCAATCTTATGTATACTTTCTTTAAAATCTTTGACAAAAAGACAAGAGTAAGAGTACTTGCCATAGTGGTAGAGATGAACATGCTGTTTTTCTAGAATCAGTGTGCTGTTGTACTGGGATGTGTATCAGAAAGTCAAAATCCATAGCTGCAGAGATTTTCAAGCATTTGCAGATGCTGCATCATCTAATCTTTTAAAAACATACAATATTTTTCCTTCCACCATTAATCTGTTCTAAAGTATTGTTATCGGAATGTTCTCATATGAGATTCAGATTAAAAGTTCTAATAGTCACCTTATATTCATGTATATTTACTTATGTTCTTGTGCTCAGGTTTGTTTTTAACACGAATAGGTGTTTTCCCTCCTCCTCTATGCCCTTATACACAGAAAATAGAGATCTGGAATCTTCTTTTATTACTTTAAACAAACTAAGCTTCCTGAGCTTTTTGTGTCAGATATGATCTCTGTTCCTTTATCAAACTACTAGTCTCTCTTTGTAGTTGGGGAACCTTGAGTTCTCTCTCCATTAACATGGGTGACCAGTATTTTTCCAGTAACACAGATGAAGATCTGCACAAAGCCACTGATACTTCTCTACAGCAAATAACTTGTCCAATACATCATTGTGTCACATATAACTCATTCAGACTGGCATTAGTCTGATAGAGTTGGTGTCTGATAACCATTCTGTGATTAATTAATATTCCAGGACTTATTTATCCTACAGCTTTTTGGCTTTTTTTTTTCCTATAGGGCCATATTCGAGAACAGAACATTCTGAGAATTTAGTGGTGTGGACTTAATGAAATACATATATGTATATATATAATTCCCTGCAATCTGCTCCAAAACCTTAAAAGGCATAGGAAAACTTAATGGCTCATCCTTGTTAGTTAAGTGAATATGGCGAAACCAATGACATGGACATTTTACAGACACTCTTTAAAAAGTGTGAGAGTTATAACAGTACTTTCTAATGATATATTTTTAAGCTTACTTATAATATGTTACTTAAACTCAGCTCAACAGTTCCTATGAGTCAAAAAACAATGTTTCTGGTGAAGTAATTGTAACATAAAGAACATAAACTTTACAATCGAATTTGTATTTCTTTAATAGCATTTGACATATGGTGGCTACTTTGAATGGAAAATTAATATGTAGATAAAATGAAGTAGAGCAGAGAGAAGATGAGTATAAGGATAATAAGATGATCTATTTTTCTACTTTAAATACCAAGATTAATATTTTCATCTTCACTTTACCCCTTTTCAATCAGTGGAGAAAGAACAGGTCTTGCTCTGACTGGCCCTTGGAGTAATCAAACACAACATTAGTGGTTATATAGAGAGATGACAGAGAGCAGCCTTATAATTTAGGCTTATGTTGAATGCTGACTAATCTAAGTATGCATATGTTTGTTCAGTCCATTTACTAGTACTGCAATATTGACTTTATTTGTAATCTAAGGCAGGGCAGACCAGTGGGAATGAGGTATGATTTCTTTTCTCTATATGTTGCTCTCCAAAGCCAGCAGGGCTTGTGAGATGTGAGGAAAGGGAGTGTGATAATTCAGAAATTCGGTCTTAAACTTTAGATATCAAAATTCAGATACGTTTGTCCTTTATTAAATAGCCGAATAATTTCTATACTCAGGAAGGAACACACTCAGGTAAGAGTGAAGGCATTATCACTGTGTAGACATGTTTTCCTAAATTGTTGAAACTTTCACGTAGTTGCAGTTATTTAAGAGGAGCTGCTCTCCTTACCTTCTCCTAGAACCTCCATAGATGCTACCTGGAGAACCAACATAACATACCTTGAAGAACATTTGAATCCAAAATGGGTTGGTTCTTCAGTCTTAGAATTTGAAGCTTGCAGTCTTCCATCAGTATGAAAATTACATCATTGCTTCAGAACTGAGGGCGAGGGAACAACTGCAAGAGTTTCAGGAAGCTTGAAGGATACAGAGGAAGCAGCTCTTGCTTGCTGATGATGTGATATCATAAGCATGGTTCTCTTGCAAAGGAGCTTTTTTAACTGGGGAGTCTTTTCAATTAAGGCTGTGAGAAATACGTGCCAGTAGATGATTGCTTTACTGATGACAGTTATCAATTATTTTGTTTATTACCATGAAAAGAGCTGTGGAGGGATTTATTGGAATTATTGTGGAAGCAATATAGACAGGCTATTGCTACAAGGTGCAATTTGCTGTGATGGCACTCATAGATAGAAGGCTGTACTTCCTTGTAAACTTTGTTGCCCAATGAAGAGGAGAGAAAATGCAGAGAAAATAAAATTTCAATGAATCAGTCTTGGAATACAATAAGAAAAGGAAGAATAGTGATAAATGTGATTAGAGCAAAGTAGAGATGGAGATGTGAAAGTGCTTGGTGCATGTTAAGGATGTGACAGATTGTATGAAGGCGCTGTCTAACAAGCACAGCGGGTATTGGGCAGAGGAGAGAAAACTACTGGACTTAATTACACAAAACTCAACTCAGTTATTGATTCTGTGATCCTACAACTCATACTGGACAATGTTACTTTAGTGAACAAATTAGGCAATTGAAAAGAGCTGTTAAGGTTTTTTGGTTTTTTTACTTATAAAGTTCAAGATTTTTTTCAAACTGTTCTACTGATACTTAAGTACTTGGTCAGTTGGAGAGGTTAGTAGGACTGTAATACTATAGTGGAAATGCTAAATCACAGCCTGAAGCAGTGATTGAGCACCTGGTGGGAATGCAGGGCCAACCCAAGGGAGCTCAGGTGCATGCAGTGCATCTGAGTGACCAGAAGGGTGGAACCAGGATCCAGCCCTTCCCAGACCTCATTTAAGGGTTGGCAGGGGAGGCAAGGGTGCCTTGCTAGTGGTCCCTTCATACTTGGGGCCTTCCAAAGGTAATCAGTTTTCTTTTTTCTTTCCCTCTTTGCTTTCGTGTTTGTGACTGCTGTGTTTGGGCTTATCCTCACTTTGTTACCCTGCTGTTATTGCTATGCTTTCCATTATGTCTTAATGTTACTAATACCTATTGCATTTTCCTCTGTTTAAATATATATATATGAAATACTTTAATTCCTTTTCTATGTATTTTTAAGAGTATATAGGTGTATGCCTTTTGAAAACAATGCGGAAGTTTCAAGTAGAAGGAGTGGTGTTGCTGAAGTTATACCTTTTTTTTCTGAAAATAGAAAATGAGTTCTTATACCTAGTGTAAATGGTGTAACTGTAAGCTAGCAGTGACATTGACTCTGAGCACTTAGAACATTTCTTCTGTAGTTAGCTTTCCAAGACAAGAATAAAAAGAACAATTTGCTGTCATGGAATGACAGTTTCAGAAAATGGCGTCACAGGGGTTGCCAGGACAGTGAAGTTGCATCTCTGAGCTGTCAGTGTGACAACTTTACAAATAGGGAAATTTCCTTGTTTTCCTCAGAAACAGTCAAATATGTTTTCATTTTAATATTGCTCTTCTACTGTCATTGTTCTGTCACATAAAACCAGGACACATAAAAATATTTTGGAATTCAGGATGTTTCAGTTTTGAAACAGTTTTATTTCTTGAATCCAGTAATGAAGCTATAGAAATTTATTTTTCCATATAATTATTGGTCTTGATTCCAAATATATGAATACATTTTTATGCTTTTATCTTCAGCAGATATGTGACTTTATAGGAGTTGAAAGTACAATCCAGTGCATTAAGTTTTAAATGGCTTTAAGTTTAATGGCTTTAAATTCTCTATGGTAGTGTAATCCTTTGAAATTCTTGTTGTTGTCTTTTCAATCTTTCTTTTTCTTTAGGCTTTTCAGGCTTGACTGTATAATTACTCATGCTGGTATACAAGATATGAACATAAGAAATGATAGTGCAAACTATTGACCTCCAAAAGCACTAATCTTTTACTAAAAAGAAAACAAAAACAAACCAAAGCCAATCTAGAGCTTCTATTATCTAGGAATATTTGAGAATGAAGCACCTATGATATAAATTGCTATGCAGTAGATTTATATACTTATTTTGTTTAGTGGGTGGTTCGGTTCAAAGCCTGGACAGACATGTCATACACAAATGCTGTGCAGAAAGTTTCTATGGTATTTTCTATAGTGGATTGAAACCCAGATAAGGCCAGTAAAACATGAATGCCAGCCCAGGGACGGTCCTGAACTGTAGTTTGGAGAGAAGGAAGGGGAGGAAGAAATATGCTGGGAGGCTGCAGGGTGAAGATCTGAAAGCTCTGATTGAGCCAAAAGACCATGGTAATCTCCACCACAATTAGAGAGTTCTTCGTAAGCTTGAGATGATACCTCTACCCTCAGCTTGTGAAGCTCTGTTAATCTATACTGTTTCTCTGACACCTTCTGACATATCCAAATGCCCCATTTACTTCACTGACACTAATCACTCACATATTCGTTTGGACTGTTTTATTTCCATGCTTCAAGCACTGGAAATAACTTTGGCTTGTGTTTCTTAAGTTTTTAATTTTCCCAAGTTTCTAGAATTATCCACTTTCCAGTGCCTTACCCACCATTTCTGTGAGCAGATCAAGCTTTAAATTGCTTAATTTAGCTTCTAGACCTCTTTTTGTTTTGTTTGTTCTCTTTGTTTTTCTGGAATTAATCTAGTCATCTTAGTACAAATAACTTGGTTCAAAGTGTTCTTGTTGCACTGTGTAAATAGAGCATTAAGAGATGCTTTTAAATGGAGAAGTTGCTAGTGTCAGCTCAGTACTTTATTACTACAGAAGAAGGTGCAGCTTCAGAATGACTTCAGCCAATGTAACTTAGTTCTGCTATAGCCCCCATTCCCTCATTTATTTTGTCACATGCATTTGAATGATCCTTCAGAGGGATGGTTTTGATGGCTAAACTGTCAGAACACTGATTGTTCAAACTAATAGTTTTCTACTAGCCTAGCTCTCAGACTTGACTCACTATAGATCAGACCACATAGAACCAACTTACAATTCAACTTTTCTGGTACTTCCCTAGAGGCATGATTAAGGCTAACAATTACAAGAGAAGGAGGTGTTTTTTTTTTTTTATTTATTTATTTTTTTTTAAGTCCTTCCTCTCAGGTGAAGAGTAAAAGGAAAAAGAACAAAATAATGTTTTGCAATACTTTCAGTCTCTTTCCTGGCTAGACGCGTTAACTGATTTGACTCACGGAATAAGTAGTTATTATCTTTTTCCAATTGTTTCACTTGGCTTCTTTTTTAATTACTCAAACATCTCATTATTTTTGTCACTATCCAGTATAGCTTTTAGAAACAATGTTGAAGAGAAAAAGTTTTCATTTTTAGTGTAATAACATAAATGGTCGGTGTAATCATTTAGAGTTTAAAAAATGCCTTTCTTAGTTCAATAATAAATTAGTTCGTTTACTTCCTTGACTGAGAAACAATTCCTGCTAGCCTTAATGAAACTGCTTGCTGCGGAGGTGGCTCTACTGTGTCTGGAGAGGATCTCGTAATGCCGGCTAGTGCTTGGAAATTGAAGCTAGAAAACCTAAGGATCAGTAATAAGATGCCAATTTTGAACAGCCACAGCAAAGTAGAACATCATGTAGATATTATGATAGATTATATAACACTTGAGATTCATCTCCAAGACAAAGTGTCACCAAGGCAGATGCTAATGCTCAGATACTTCTCTTAAGCTTCAAGTTTTAAATGTCTAGGACTGATCTCGACTGTTTCTTCTACAGTACATTAATGGGTAAAACAGATGGCGTTCTACCCTATTCCTCGCACTAGCTTTTGAGATGCTCAAAAATTGATCTCAGATCTAAGAAAAAGGGTCCTGGCCATGCATCTTTGCATCCTGTCTTTGCATCTAATGGAACTAGTGTCATGTGCTATATGCAAATAACAAGGCAATTTATGAGCAAGTCAGTCAAGATGTTGTAGGAAGGGTGATGTGAGGAAAAGAAAAAGACTCATGCTGTTTAAAACTTCATAATAAATACCAGTAATTTGGAAACATGATTTAGCTCTAGTCTGTTTTACTTAGCATGGCTAAGCACAAAAAGCTTAGTCCTGAGCTAATAAGTCTCCGCAAGATAGGGCAGTACGACTCTTTACTTCACTACAGCATACCAGACATCTGTTCTGGGAAGCATGGTATTAATATGGGCTTTATTAAACTTCTTCCTTATGATTTGTTGTCACTGCTTGCACATTGATCAATGGTAGTAATTAGATCAGTCTTGTACAATGTGCGTCCCACCATCTGAAGAGGAAGGGTAAATTGTTAGAAATATTTTCTTCCCCTCAACCCAAAGAGAGAAGTTGAAAACTTCTCATGCTACTCATGCTTTGCTACCTGCTCACTTTTCCCCAGCGTTCTGGAAAATGCCCCATATGCTCTGTGCTTCTATACTTAATCATAGATGGGTACAATTGATAGCTTTTCTGTAGCTGCTTCTGTTGAACAGTCCTTGAGCTCTAATAGGTTTACATCATGCATACAGATGTACTCACATCAGTTTATTTTTCAAGGGATTATATGGTTCAGTTGCTTTTGAAGTTCAGTTTGTTGTATCAGGTTCATATACTGATGACTGATGTATGTATGCATTGCCACACTAAATGACGTTTTACCTTAAGAATTTCTTTTTAAACAAGGTTAAGTTTCGCACAGTAGGTCAAATAACTTTTTTGTGTAGCTCCATTGTTGAAAGTCATTAAGGTGAATGTGTCATAGCATGTCCTGTTCACTTTGCTTTCAGTTATTTCTGCTGAAAATACTCACTCAAACTTTTATCTGTTATTCATGTCAGTGTACATCTGCTGAGATGAAGTGTACTTTGTTACAGTAAGCAGAAACAGGCCTAGTTAATGCTGTCTTCTTGTAAGCCAATAAAAAAAGTGGAAGAAACACTAATCAGTGTATTATCAGCAAACTTCTTCAGTATCTACTGAGATATTAAATAGCAGCACGAAGTAAGATTTAAAGAAATGAGTTGAAAAGGACATGAAACTGCACCTCTTCAGAGCAGTATTGTGATAGGTTTAATAGCCACATTCATTAAATTTTCAGTAATTTTATTTTTTTATAGACTATCATATATCACTCGTGCATTTATAAAGTCTGTGATACAATGTTGTTAATTAAAATATTTAATTTTTATTAAAATAGGTAAAAAAAATATCAAAGATGAGTCCTATGAAAAATATTTTTTTTTAATCAAATGAACTTACTGGATTTCTCGACTTTTATACGCAAGGCTCTTTGATTTTCTGTTCTCTCTCAGAAGCATATGTTGAACAATTGCCTAGAAGCAGGTGCTAGGTATGGCTGTTTCATGTTTCTCTGGGAGTAGCCTTCACAAACTCCAATTACTTGCATCTAACCCCAACAACAGAATTAATAGAAGTTCTTGGTCATCTAATTTGATCTTTGGCACTGTTGATTATTGACATTAGTGTAAAGTAGCAAAGAATGTGACACTTACCTCAAGAACTAGTAAATTAAACAAACCTATTGCAGAAGCTACTGAGCAGGGGTTCTCACAAGCCTTAAAAAATATTTACAGGTCAACACTATATGTGGGTTTTACAAAATTTGTACTCATTAACTTAAAGATGATAGGTATTTGTATCTTTTGAGGAAAATTCCAGAGCTTCGGTTCTGTATTTAGGTATCTTCTCAACACTTTTTTTTTTTTTTTTTTTTGCTGAAAGTTACATGGCACACCATATAGTTTCTAAGACATGGTTCTATTTTCATACTTGTTAAACTTATGCAAAAAAAAAAAAAAGTTTGGTGTGGTGTTAGTCCATGTACTCCACAAAGGGCTTGATATTTTGTTTAATTTTTGTCAGGTTATATGAAAACCAATCTAACGCAAGTCTAGCAAACCAACACAATGCCCAAAGGGCATTGCAAGAGGACAGAAGAAAATCTGCCTGTTCCATCGCCTAAATAACTGAAGTGCCTAATCTAATTTTACTTAAAATGCCTCACAATATATGAACGTACTTTCTCTATTGTGTTCTTTAGAAGTGGTGGCAGGTGATGTTTTATAGTATGTACCAGACAGAATGACACTTCTGTAGATTTAGAAAAGTTAGCTTTAAATTCACCAAGCTTATCTCAGTATATTTGTGTCACTTTGTTCACATTAATGACATGTGGCTGTTCATCAGATGGCTTTTGATCTTTGCCCTGAGTAGACCTACAAAAAGGTAAAACTTGTCATGGACTGCTCATCTAGGCATACGCATGTGAATTGCACTGAGTTAGGAGCTTGGGTCATTCTTAAACACCTGGCAGAGCAGGAGGAGAGAGTTGCTACCTAAACGGGATTTCCAAGGTTTATACAAATACCAGGTGATCAGGAAACTTGCCTCCTCAGAACTCACCTTTTATGTTCTGAGGTTCAAACTAGCCTTCAAGGGCACAGGTTTCAAGTGCTGACAGTGTCAATGGAAGAGAGACCAAAATTTGAATATTTGCACTCCGGTTGTAAGCTAACTAAATTTTTTGTTATGGGAATATAGAGGACATTAAGATTTATTTTAGAACTGGAAAACAAACTAATTTGTTTATCTTCATGGGTGGAATTGGCTTTGGAGGTCTGGAACACATCAACGCCTTTTATGCGTTAAGCAAAGTTAAAAGTAATGGTGTTCTTCAAATGAATGGTGTTTACATGTGGGTTTCTAGGTGTATCGATTACTGATGAGAAACTGAACTTTTGAACTGTGGTGTGGTTTGTTTTTCTTTAAAAGAGTTAAGATCTTAATGAATATCATAATGAAGAAGCCAAAATTACTTCACTGTAGAAATGGAGTCAGGTTAAACAGACACTTATTTCAAAACTTTCAGAAAATGTAGTTGCATTCTTCTAACTAAATTCTCATCTTGTTAAGGGAGCTGTTCTAATAGTACATCACATGAATCTACAGAGAAAGTTTTAGACACTGCTTTCCTGTAAATTTTTCTGATGATTGGGAAGTAAAGGTATTTCCCTTTCACTCTGCACTGAGCTTGTCTTTCAGTACCAGAATTCCTATTTCTCATTTCCTACTTGTATCATCACATTAGGAGGTTAACTGCACAGAATAGGTCAGGAATTTATTATTAATATAGAAAATACTTACTTCATGTCTCTAAATTTAGTAATGCAGTGAAGTAGATCTTGAATATAGTTACATGTACGACAGCTCAGAATTATGGTGGTACTGTTCCTTTACGGAAGGGATACAGTATGTTCTTCAGGTGACAAACAAATTCACTTACTTTCTCTGTTTCAGATTATAATATCTTTTCATGAAACAGATAATGCAATCTAGCAACCTGAATGCCTCCTTTCAGATAAAACGAAGCGTGATACTTACCCTGGACTCTCCATATTCCCCAACAGCTATGGGGCTATCAGACTACAGGACTAGACTGGGACTTTTCTAAAGTAGAATGAATGAATTACACTGCAGATATTTGGCCTGCAGGGCTAGCCATACAGTTCTGCTCCTACCTCCCTTGCTGTTGCGTTGGAGCCTTCTACCCATCACCTGCCATACTGTCATTAGCTGTGCACTGTGTAGCAGGCAAGCTCCCTTCTCCTCACAGGGATCTCCCAGTCTCTAGCTCCCTACTTACTGCCTCCCTCCTGGCTGCCTGAGGCTGTGCCCTCGGAGCTTTTCTAGTCTCAGCGTGTTCAGTTGCTCTCACAATTAAGTGTTCTCCTTTCCCAGTTGAACAAGCAGCATTTCTTTATCGTACCACAGCCCTTGTTTATCAGAATGTGTAATATGCCTCCCTCAGAGAAAATACTGAGACTTACTGTATGCTGATGTTCTTCAGGGACAGTGGGTACTAAAAATGGGATCTAGACAAACTGAAAAAGATTTATCTGTGGACCATATGGTTTCTGAGAAACTCTGAAACTTAGAGAAAGTAAATACTAATAATAGTAAATACTCCTGGCCATGTACTTTGTTTCCTGACAGATGAGGTATGAGCTCACAACATGCAGATGTCACTGCCCCCAAAAGCAACAGTATGATTTTTTTGGCACTGGTAGCTCCTGAGCTGGGGAGATAAACTGATTTTACATGTACTTGATTCTGCATGTGGATAGAATAGAAGTAATGGAGCTTTTTTTGAAGCACTTCATGAGGTGGAGAAGTTCTGGGGCACTATACACTGGGCTGTAGCTTCCTGGATTTGGTATTACTCTAAACTAGCTATGCCGCACCTCCGAGAAGAGAAGTGGGAAACAATGGCTAACAGCTCTCCCTGACTGTAAATCAGTCAGCCTGAAGGGTTAGAAGCCACCAGCTGCTTTTCTGTGAACTTCATAACATTATATCAGGGGAACAGATTGCGCAACCTATTTGTTTCACAGCACCCAAGGAAATAAGGGAGCAAATGAGAAGAAAATAATGTCTGAAAAAACAGAAGGGTATTGGATCATCTCTAGCACGGAGAGCCTTTTTTTATCCCTCTGAAGTTATATAACTTTTTGTGAAGTACTGCTCTAATGCTGCTGTGAAGTCCTGGAATAAAACTGGAACTGGCAAAGAAAATAAGTCATGATGTGTTGAGTTTGACCCCACTGTCTCCTTTGGACACACCTGCATTCTCAACTTACCATTTCACTCAGTGGTGACTTTCTTGCTGTAATAATATTAATCTCATTATCCTGCTTCCTTGGGTAAATGAAATAACGTAGTTATAATATTGCAGGGTTTAAAGTTTCAGGACTTAAATGCCTCATAGCCCTTTGTAGAGAGCAGGAAGTAGTGTAGTACTGTAGAAGCCTGAATTGTTGAAGCTGTCATGAATTTTTTTTTTTTCCCACATTCAGATGAACTGCTGTCACCTGAAGGGTTATTTCTTGCTTTTCAAATTCCCAGTTAGAGTTTGTCTCATTTACCAGTGGGCTGCTTACTGATATGTAGCAGCTTTTTCTCTGTAAACGATAGTCCTGTGTAACTAAATTCAAAATTAATCCTGGAAAACATGTGGTCCACTGACACTGATGTGTCCTTTTTCCTGTTGTCTAGTTTCCAGTTACCCTAAAAATGTTGGTGTGCTCATTGGAACTGAAGCAATTCTGTTGACAATGGGACAAAGACAGAAACACAAGTTGAGGTTTCTTTTAATTCTGTGCTTTAACTGGGAAGATTTTATTGTATTTAATTATATATAATTAAATATTTTCATGTAAGTTGTCTACAAGTGTAGTGTTAAGTGTAATGTAGTGTTAAGTGGTAGTGTTTTGTAGCTAACTGAAAAAATAGGCACATATTTGAACTACTAAGTAGTAGTAGTAGAAGTACTAAATGTGTTTGGAAGTACCAGATTTTCTATCAGTTAGTTTTGATAATCAGATGCTATTATCATGTAATCCTAGAAGCTGCTTTGTGAACAAAACATTCCTATTAAGATAGAAATTGAGAAGGTTTTGGGAAAAGCAACCTGTGAAGTCAAAGGCTGTAGAATACCTTGGAAGACACAGGTTCTGTGGAAGTATTTATTTTACTTCGTGTTTTTACTGTACTTTCCAATATAAATTGGTAAGGCCTGCAATCTGTGCCTCTTTGCCTTTGAATAGGAGGTGTTCTGGAGTTTGAAAGCCATCTTTACTCACATCATTCTCTTCTTACTCTGGTTAGAATATGGGGTGAGAAGGAGAAAGGTTTCTTCTTAGGAAAATGAGTTCTTGCTCTATTTATTCTCTGGAATGCTTGATGAAGGTTCAGGAGGCTCTCATAACAAAACAGACTAATCAATGTCACTGGTTGGCTATTATTGTGTAGTATATCTGTTAAAAATCTCACATCATTTCATCCCTGTAAGGCTTTTCCTCGTTGTACATCTGCAGGTTTTAGATTACGTAACTCATTTCTTATGGTTCAGGCCAAAAAATCTCATAATAATTTGTTCAAGGCCAAACCAGTGCGTTGCCATATAAGGCATTTTCATACTAGTTCCAACGTGTGTCGCAGAAAGCATTTGTGTGTACAGCTGTGCTTTCCACTAATCATCATCATATGTGAGTCAAGTCCATGATGCCTAGGGAGAAGAGTTATGAAATTAAGAAAGAACTGAGAGGAGCAAATAATCTTTTCTGTCACTTTAAAGATCGTTTTACTGGCTTCTCACATTATTTCATCTGTAGCCAAAAAAATTCGAACTCCTGAAAATTCAAACTGATGCTTTAAACACTAGAGGAAAATTTTTGCAGGTATTTTATGTTATCTGCTCAGAAAAGGTAAGATTTCTTCTTTAAGGTAAAGGAAAGAAGGCTTTACATTAGAAGGTTTTATTTAAAAAAAAAAAAGTATCAAAAGTATTTAGTTTTATAATGAAAACTTCTGGTTTTGGCAACAAAAGCTTCAGGGTGAATGACTTTAAATCAGAAAATCTAAATCACAGGGAAGACATTGATTAAACTTTACAGGTCACAGGCAGGTGAACTCTTTATCCTTCCTACTTGCATTGCTTGGAGGTGAAAGGCAGCACAGATGATTACATACAAGGGTGTCAGTAAGCTTCAACTGCACAGTTAGGACTTTAATGAATACTTCCTTGAAGTATGTGGAGAATTTGGGACTGAAATTTAGGTTTGGGCCCCTTTCAAATTCCCCATTCTTCAGAAAAGTGAGGAAGGAATCATTCATCTCTGAGTAAAGAGAGAATCTGGGAATTGCAATATTTTTCTGAAGCTGTTTTTAATATTTCCCAATGATCCAATGATTTCTTCAATGGGTTTTAGACCAAATCTGTCTGTTGAATTTCTTTATGACTTTTTGGTAAAACCACTAGTGTGACATCATTGGTGACATGCTGAGAATAGTGAACAGAAGACAGGGATAGGAGAAGATCAGTTTTTTAGCAGAATCCTTGGGGAGGCTTCTCTCTGCAGAGCTGAGTAACCATTGCTGGTGGATTTTTGAGATTAAAGAATACATGTGGCAAATCCCAGAAGGTGGACTATGTGAAAGACTGTAACTTTGACTCTAATTGTTACCAGCTCCTGTCTACCCTTTCCTCCCACACCAACCACTAGCAGCTGAACTTATTTGTGGGAGCCAAGGGCAGCAATTTCAAGTATTTTTCTGAGGAAATTATCCATGTACTTAAATGTTTTGTGAATTTTAAAGTAGACAATTTCAACTGTCCATGAGTCCAAGCTGCTGCTTTCCGTTTGAGAGAGTTTTTCCAATGAAAATCTCTTGCTGGAAAAAAAAGAGGAAAAAAAATTAGGAGGAGTTGGACTATTTATAGCTCTTCTGACTAAGCATAAGGGCTGCACAAGTCAAGTCAGAGGAACCTCATGATGTGAGACCATCTGGTTGACCGGGAAGGGATTCGAAAGCAACTCACAGTGCACATCTGTAGGCAATCAGATCATACATATCCTTGCCAGGAAAAAAAAGAAAATGGGGAAAAAAAAAAAAAGCTCCTTTTACAATAATCACATTCTACTTCTTTTCAAGAGGAAAGTCTTAGAGGTGCAGGAGCAGGCTGTCCCTAAGTGCCATAAAATGAGCTGAAGGGAGAGAAGACCAGAGTGGATGAACAGGGAACTTCTGCTGAAATACCAGGAGAAAAAGAGAGTCTATGAAGGAAGAGATGGGCTACACAGAGAGAGTACAAAGAAGTTGCTAGCATATTCATTGAGAAAATTAGACAAAAGCACAGCTTGGGCTCAATCTGGCCACTGTAGTAAAAGACAACAGTTTCTTTTTCTTTTTTTTTTCCAAATATATTAACAGTAAGTAAGAGGAGAGGGCTAATCTCCATCTTTTAATGGATGTGGTGGGGAATGTGACCACTGAGGATAAGGAAAAAGATGAGGTTCTCGATGCCTTCTTTACATCTGTCTTTAACTGTCAGGCAGGGTATTCTCAGGGTATTCTACTTGCTGACCTGGAAGTCTGGGATAGGAAGCAGAGTAAACCCCTGCAATTTGAGTGGAGACTGTTAGAGATCTACTACTCCACTTGATCTGCCCCAAGTCTATGGGGCTGGATGGGATCCACCCAAAGTTGTTGAGGGAGATGGAGGAGGTGATTGCCAAATCACTTTCCACTGTCTATCAGTGTTTCTGGTCAATCAGAGAGGTCTCAGGGAATTATAGGCTTGCCAACACGACTCTCATTGACAAGAAGGATTTTAAGGAGAATCCAGAGAAATATGGGTCTGTCAGCCCAACTTCGGTACCAGGGAAGATTATGGAACAGATCATCTTTGAGTGAGATCATGTGGCAGATGTGGGACAACCAGGGGATCAGGCCCGGCTAGCATGAGTTTATGAAAGGCAGCTTCCTGCTTGACCAGCCTGATCTCCTTCTATGACAGCGTGATGAGCCTGGTGGATGAGGGAAAGGCTGTTGGCATAGTCTTCCTAGCTTCAGCAAAGCCACTGTCTCCCACAGTATTTTGGGGGAGCTGGCAGCCTGTTTTTGACTCATTCAGCTTCTGCTATGCAGCCCTGGCTTTCAGGGCTTCACATCTGGAGAACACCTGCTATGTAATTTGTTGCAGGGCTGGAGATCACTAGGCTGCCAACAAAGCTCTTAATGGCGGTGGTTGCCAAACATGAACTTTCTTCTGCAGGTGTAGTTCTAGGGGTGTCCAGCTCTGTGGACTACAAACATTTCAGTCTACTTTGCTCCATCTTGAAAACATCGTGCACTCTCCAGTATTTCTTAATAGTATCCTGTTTTGTTTCAGTTTAAGTGGCAGCAATGTCTATCAAATGACAGTGTTTAGCTCTCTCAAAATTTGGAGGGAAAGACAGATGTCTTCCCATTTTATTTCTTACTGTAAGTTTTGAATTCTCAATGGTGTAAATGATATTCAAATCCAAATTAGTCAGACAAATGTATTATGTAGTTGATATTTGTAGGTAAAAGCAGATGCAGTTTTGTGTTCCTTTCAGATAGTTCAATTTAAGAAGTTAGAATCTTGGTCTTGTCTGTAAATAGTTTTCCCGTGTTTTGGCCTCAGTTAAGCTAAAGATGAGAATTGTTATTCTGAAAAATTTAGGATTTTAAAGAGAACAAAATATAAATGTTACTTCCTAAAGACATATATTCAACATTTCTTTTTCCTTTGCTTTGAGAAAATTACAAAAAAGTGATATTTCATTGCTATGTGAAAACTCACTGTTAATTGAGATTCTTTTACAGTTTTGTTTCATTTAATACACATGTTGAATTCTTCTGGGTTATATGTGATAGCTCGAACTGACTGAAAGTCAACCAAGCAAAAATTACATTTTTTCTAGTTATAAAGTACAAACTCTTGCCATGTTCAGTTTACCATGATTGTACTTTCTAGTTTTCAGTGCTCTTCTTTAACCTGGCCAATATATATGTCATACATGACTGTGCTTTTCCAAGCAGTTACAAATGAATTTGGAGCTTGCCTTCTCTGTTTGGTTTTCTAGAACTACAGTGAGAAGAATTCACATACATACTAGTGTCATACTAAAACTCTAGTGTTATCATCAAAAATACAGGGTATTTTTTCTCTGAATACTCATCTCAGTCAATATTAGATATATCCTATATATTGTTGTATCCAACGTAAATTGTAAATATCTGGTGAAATACTGAAAGTGATTCATTAAACATTATATCTTTGTCCTTGAGCTAACTTCACATTTTCTTTATATTTAGATAATACTAATGATTTGCTGAAAACTGACAAAACAAGAGTTCCTCCCATGTCAATTTTAGTCAAATTCAGTGAGCATTGATGGGAGTTTGCAGTTCTGGTTTTCAGAACTATTCCAGCAATATTCAGAGATATAGTATCAACTGTGACACTATTTCTGCTACTAGAGTACTATTTGAGTCTTGCTTTCTCATATTCAGTGGAAATTTAGTGCTTGTTTCATCTATCTCCAGGCTTTATGTTACTAGATTTACCTTCATATGTATTATATGTGTAGAAAGCTTTTTCAAAAAAGACTTTGTCTTCATTTGAAATAGTGAACTGGTACTTAATGCCTGACTACTGGCTGTATTTTTGTACTCTACCTTGCATTCACTTCATAAAATTAATGTTCAATTAGCAAATTCTGGTTAAGTCATGCTTTTCTTCCTGATCCTGTTTCTCTTTGTGATTCTTTTCCTCATAGTAGCTTCACAAGGCTATTAGAAGTTACTGTAACATAAAGAGTAAAAAACTGAACAGAGCAGAGTGGATTTCACACCATCAGTGTAACAGACAAATATTACTGCATATGTGTATAATACACATAAGCACTGCAAACAGGTGAGGTTTTTTTTTCTGCAAATTCATTCTATTTACAGGAAAAAACAAGCCATTTTTAAGAATAATAGGCTCGGTATGAAGTTGAGCTAGTTGCTCTTCGTAAGAAACATTTTGGATATCCTTCTGCAGTCAAGTAGCTTAGTGACTGTTGGACTTAAGAGTTTAAGTAATTAATTTCTGTTCTGAAATTTGAAGTCTTCATTCCAAATGAAATAATTGTAAGTGGAGGAGCTGATGAAGGATTCTTGTGCCTCATGACAGAGCTGCTGTTGATATGAGTCTATGGCCACAAACATGGTGACTACAGCTGATTTCAAAACTCTGATTTTTTTCTTTTTTTTTTTTATTTTTCCCATGCCATCATGCATTACATGCTGAGTGGATATGGGAATTCCAGAAATTGCCACACTTCCAGTACATGAGCCATGGTCAGAGCATGTGCAAAATTCCTTGTGTAATTACAGGAAAGAAGATGTAGAAAGGCTTCAGTTATTTGTTTAATAGCTGGGCAGTCTGGAGTTATCTACAGCCCACTACCACATAATGCTTTCAGAAGTATGATTTGAATTTTGGGTGGCTCAGCATGGAGCCAGAAGCTAGGTTCAGCGGTCCTTTTGGGTCCATTCCAAACTAGGGTATTCCATGACTATATGATCATTCATAGCTAATAAACTTGTTCAGTTTATTACCTAGGCAAAAATAAAATTTCAGCTCAGGATGAAATCAATCTTTTAAGTCAGGTTATGCAGCTGGGCAAAACCTTTTAAAAGAAGATAATACCTCCCTCTTTTTACAGCATTCCTGTAGCTCTCTTTAAAAAAAAAAAAAAAAAAGTATTAATGTATCATGGAATTTAACTTTATTATTAAAAGAGCTACTAGTCAGAAATTTTATGATGAAAGGTAGGAAGGTATCTATAGTAAAATTCCAGTATTTTTGCACAGATAAAAACAACAAGATGGAGTTTGAATTTTGGCATGGATATAATTCTGTATCTTGAAGGGGAATTCAGAAAAGGGTAAAAGTGAAAGAGTTTCCTTTTGACTAGGCTTGGATGGATGTGGTTCCCCACCACATCCAGAGGCCTCTGAAGGCCTCTACTTTATGTGATCCATTTTGCAATGCAAGGGCCGCAGTCTTCAGCCATGAGCCACCCAGACTCTTTGAACAGCTCTATTGGGGACAGCACAATCTTATGATGAAGTTAAAGTGATATAAACATGGATAACTATAATACCGACTTCTTAATATCAAACAATACTACTTTGTTTCTTATTACATGAAACGGTGTAGATTTTATTTTTTTTTAATGCTTATGTTCATCATCACCATTTAGCCATTTGCAAGCAAAAGATAGAAGAAAATTGCGTAACCCTAAGCAAAAGCATGTTGTAGTTTCATGCAGATCCTGTTTCTGGACTACTCACCATTCTAAGGAAAATAAAACCTACTGCTCTGTATTCTTTGGAATAACAAACAAAAATTCAGTGCAGCACTGAATTGCACAGCTCGTTAGTCAACTGAGTTGACTAATAGATGGTAAAGCAATAGACCACCAAAACAAATATGAAAAAATAACTTTTACCTGTAGTAAATAAATCACATGCATCTCTTGAAAGAGCTAAGTACAATTTTCTTTTATTTTCAGAGTGAGTTTATACTGACCACATTACAAAAATATAGCAAAGTATGTCAGCCACTGAATAGGAACTAAAGTCATGCAGAAGTAATAGCACGATTCAGAAGTACTCATTTACAGAGTACAGTCCTAGATACAGTGCATTTGGCAAGCTTCCTCTATGCTGTATTTTACTCTGCTTTCCTCTTCTAGGATATCAGCTAATGGGTCCATGATCATTGGAACCAACCCAAAAATATCCTCCGTTTCCTCTGTTGCTTTATAATAGGAATAAATTTTATCTTTCCTTAATTCTTAATGATAGGAGGCTTACTTCTTTCAGGCTTCACATCTCATGTTTTAATCTATTTATGTATAACTCAACAATCAGTTGAGTTGACATGCAGACTCCTGTGAGGTCCTGGTAGAGACACGCACAGTGGATCACCTGCCTGTAAACCAGAGCAGTTTTTAAAATTCTATTGGCACTCTGCATTCCATAACTGGGGGGCTCTGAACTTGTCAGGTCTGGGATATGCAGTGAGACTCTCTGTATTCTGAGGCTCAGGCTGTTTGCCAGTGTTGTGCTGGGTATAGTTCTATAGAATCATACCTTCTTGGAGTTTTCTAATGTTTTGTTATTCCAAGGCATTAAATATCCATTAGATTGGGATGCTGCTTTTATTACCAGAGGAAAAACAAAGTGTTCATAGACTATCTGTTCTTATTCTTGGGAGAAGTAGGACTGCCTTCTGTATAGACTATCAAATGGTGAAAAGCCCCAAAAACTTGTTTTCTCTTTTCAAATGCTTTTAATCCCCTGACCTGTTGTTACTGTCCCCAGGAAACTTCAAAATAAGCAAGCTGATCAACCATCTGCTGAACAGCATGTACAAAACAGAGTTCTTGGTCTCTGGACAAAATATGCCTTGTTACTGGAGAATGTCAGCCAGCTGCAGAAGGTTTGTGGGAGCAGTCTGCTTCCCAAGATATTTCACCAGCACTTCTTTTCTACACTGCAGTCCAGGGCTTTTTTCTCAAGTCCCTTTGGGCTGCAGACACCTCCCTGCTGTCTTGGCACTGTTTTCAGCAGGATACTGGCTAGTGATCAACAAGCGTGGGTCAGAAGAACAACATTTTTCCATTAAATATTCCAAAAATGTTTTCAGGAGCAAAGCTCATGCTTCTCTCTCTCAAGCTGATATTACTAGGTACCACAATTGCTGAGTAACACTTAATATCTTTCTCGTCTTTCTCTGCATAGGCTAGAAGTGTACATCGTCACAGAAGCAGCCTGTGTATGTACACCAATATGACAAACGGTGTATTATTAGGAGCAGCTCAACATTTGAGTCTGCCCCTTACAAGATGTATTCCTCTCCCAACTCTTAGCTGGTAATCCGGTTCTACTTTAAAGTAATTTTTCTTCAGTTATATTGCCTCTTGTAGTTGGAAAACAATCTGCTGGTTGGACCAAGATCTTCTTCAAGGTTACAGCTGAGTTGTTCTAATTCGTGTTGCTCCATACTGCCCATCCAATATCCTGTAGTTTTCAGCCTTTGTTTACATATAAACCTCCAAACGATCATGGTACTGCTCAAGGCTAGGTTTCTTGGGTAGTTTCTGCAGAGTTCATCACTAACAAGCTTTATTACTCAGAGCAGCATTATCTGAATTGTTTGCATAAAGAGATCTGCTCTTCTGCCTTGCACCTCATACCCACAGTGTGGCCTATCCCAGCAAGACAGTGATCTGTCTGGGTGGCTTTCACCCCTTTGTCAGTAGCTGATCTCAGACATTTTTGCAGTGGCTTCTGAGTTAACTATACCCCATTTTCACAAGGTTTTCCTTGTTTTCTGTGCCCTGTTTCCCAGCGCCATGGCAGGGGTTCACTCTCATGGATTCACAGAGCAGAATCTGCTGCTTGTTCCCTCACTGTAATTGTTTTTAACATAACTGCGATGTTATGCATGGCATTGCTATAATTGTTAACAGAACTGTTTTTCCTGTACTTTCTGTTGGGCTTGCTGATAGTTATTAGAGGGTTTCGGTAATTATTTGTAGGCTTCATTAGTAGTAGTTGTACTTTTTGTTTCACCAAAATCTGCATGTTGTTTTTTGCTGCTCCTTTCCCTTTCCCACATCTTCTGGATTCATGTTTTTCCGTTACTTTATTGTTCATGTTTGCCATTACATGCAGGTAACCCAGTCCAACCAATGTTTACCACAGCTCCCACAGAAAACTTTTAGAATCTATTGCTAATAAAACCGAGAGGAATGGAATGATTCAACTCACCGAATGAGAAAAATACATCTTTTCAGATGTCTGAGCCCCTTTGCCAGTTTGAAGTCTGATAAGAAGGGAACAATTCCTAGTCCTGCCCCTACATGGCTGGAAGTGGCATCCCTGGGATCTCAGCCAGCACTTGTCAGTGTTTGTGCAGCTCCAGACTCATTCGGGTTCTGCTTTAATGCATTTGGAGAGGTTCCATATGCCCTGTGCACTCCTCACAGTTATAGTGCCACAATTATTTAATTTTTCACATGCACATGATTTTGAAACCTCAGTTCTTGATAAATGTAAGAGAGAACATTCCTGTATAAGCATCTGCTTAGTAAAAACAGAACTCCCGTGTAAACAATAAAGGCAAATAAGCCATAAAATCAAACATCTAGTGGCTAAAAAAAAAAAATAATAGTTATCCATGTGACTCAGTAACAGCAGTCTGCTACAGCAGTCCCAGAAATGGAAAAGGGGATTCTTTTACAGAATAGTTCTGGCTTTGTATACGAACTTCTAATTAGACAGTAAATACCGGTTTAGTTACATAGCTACCCCTCTTGTAATAATATTTACAAATGTCTGATATGTGTCCAAATATAGAAATATCCAAACTATTATTTGAAATACAAAGAGGCCCAAGTAATTTTACTGTTATTTTAATTGGTTTAATTAATTTGGTTGTTACTTAGATCATTTTTTCTGTCACATTACTTTTAAATGTATGTAGCAGAGTATATGTTCAGAGCAATACAGCAGTTATACAGATTCACACAGACCTATTGAGTACGATTGGTATTTCTTGTTCCTAACAGCTAGTTTTCAGTTTTCCCAGGGCATTGCTGTTTCCTCCTTGCTGAGTGGTTTGGCCACAATTTCTAATTGCATGAGTCAGATGTTCTTCCTTTTCTACAGCCTCCCACTTCGATATCAATTGTTTCCAGATTTATAGGGCAAAGAAATATAAAACACTTGAGAACTGAGAGATGTGCTGAAGTACACTCAATTTAAAGCTAACAATATTTTCATTTTTGAAAATGAATTAGTCTATGAATTGAAAGTGTATAACAACCAGAAAGAAAACATTAGATTTTCTTGATACCAAGGAAATTTCTTTCCATAGAATATGACTTTAAATTTAAGAAACTTTTTTAGTCATTTTCTTGGAGTAGATTTACAGCCATTGATGTGATTTTTTTTTTTTTTTTTTTTTTTTTTTACTATTTTCTAGTATGTGAAATTCCAGTCTATAAAAAAAAGTCAAAGTTAATGAATCCTTAGCATTAAATAGATACACATGAATATAGAGGATCCATATTTGAAGCCAGCTGAACTTAACTTTTTTTTCCACACTGGTAAAAGGAAAGACTTAATGACAAATTATTACTGTAGAATGTGCTTCCACTAGCATGTGCAGTAAGTGGTTAAAAGGAAACAGAGTGGAGCAATTTATTTCTTATTCAAATATGATAGGAGTCGGCCCTTCAGCTTATTGTTTTCTTAGAAGCTCTATTTCACTAAGTTCACTTAACCTTTGTTAGCTCAACCAGTTGTGAGTAGGTAGGCCCAGGAATGTGCTGATGTCAGGTTCACTTGCAGTCGACAGAAACCAGATAAGTAATGAAGAGAGAGCACAGTAGTGGAAACAATTTTGAAAAATGAAGTTCTGGATGTTTAGTGACTTTTCAACTACCTAAAATATTTTTGAGGGTTTCTCTTCCATTGTTTTTTATTTTTTATTTTTTATTTTTTTGTTCCTCTTCAATTCTGGCCTGCTACATTGTTTACTTATGAGGAAAAAAAAATACAAAAACGAATATTGGTTTATTGGACTATGTTGAAGACACCGTACTCTAATAAGAATATAGGAAGTCAATCAATCTTCTGGAGGGAGAAGGCTGCACAGCTCCTGTTTTTAAGCAACTGTCTTGATGTTTCTTGATTACTTGATTTGTTACTGCTTTGATTTGTGTATGCATATAAAAGAATGAAAAATAATCAAAGCTGTAATTTTATGGCTGCAGAATATTGGAGTAATATGATCAGCTGGAGAAATAAAATAAAAATTATCATTTTTGTGTTGGAGGAGGAACTCCCAAAGCTATTCATTCAGAATGTGAAAAGGCAGTAACTCGCACTGGAGAGAGTGACACTGACTCAGGAAGCCAAGCCCCACCAACAGGCTGATGGTGGTCATCTGTCTCAAAATAAATAAATGTGCTGGAAATGAACAAAACCAGATGTTTTCTTAAAGTCCAAACTCAGACAATCTTTGCTCTTAATATTTGATTCCTTTGTAACTAGAACTCTGCCAAAGACCTCCCGCTCCAGCAGTCTGTTCCTGAAGCCTACAATAACATATTAAATAATGATTTTCTGATTCTTCCAGATTATTTGGAAATAATTAATTTGGAAACAAAAACCTGTTGAGAATGTTGCAAAGTTTTTAAACAGAAAAATACATATATTTTTTCTATTCATTTGGCAATTTGTAGGAAGTGACTGTTTTTATCTGTATTCTACCTTTATGCTGCTAAGTGACATATGAATCTAGGGCCAAGCAGGCTTAGGAGCCTAATGAATCCTATATCCTGTAGTCCAGACAGCTGTATTGCTTAAGATAATTTTGATATCCATACTTATGGTAAGGCATTTCAATATAAAACCAAGTCACAGAGCGCGCTTGAGCTTGAGTAGTGGTAGCTACATCCTTGCTGGTAATGGGATTATTCTTAGAAGACGCTCAGGTTGTTTCTTCCTAATGGAAAAAAATCATGTCAACAAGCCTAGTATTTCTCAAAAAAAATCTTTGAGCTAAGAGTTCTTTTAATCTATTTTGTAAGATCTTGATGGTAAAAACGTGACAGATGATTCCAAATGTCACAGTTCCTACATAAAACAGATGTATTATGTGAAGTCAGGTCTCAGAATGTCTAGTGTGTTGTGAACCTCAAATGCTACCTGAAATAATGCTTAGAAATGAAGAAAAAGAATAAATGCCAGCATTGGTTGGTTGCATTTTTAGGCAGCCAGATATATTTTGCACTAACATTACTAAATGACATACTTTAAAACTTATTTAGTTGTCTAGAAAAATAAGATGCAAATGTACAACCTGAACACTATGAGGAATTTTGCAATGACTCTGAAAAATACCTGTATATATTTGTAATGTTGCTGGCCAAACTGAATGCACAGTAGTTGCTCTCCAATTTAGTGTTCAGAATCTTTTTCTTTGCGCATTCTTGGCACTGAATAGTTATGCATTGTATTCTTTGCTAATGATAAATGTTCTTCCCATTTAAAGTTTAACTGTTTGCATATGCGATCCAAACCAGATTTTAATCAAGCTCCCAAAGGTAAAAATCTTATTCATCACAATACTGTTCTAGTTTCACCGATGCATAACAAATTTGCATATGCTACAAAAAAGAAAATTAAACAGGCTCCTAAACATATGACTAGTGATCAGCATCAAAAACAGAAGCATTGAAATTCCCTGGGAGATAGAGTGCTTCTGTTGTTTTCAGCACAGGTATTAGAAGAAATGCTTTGAGGAAAATAATCCCTTCTCATGAAGTCACTATCATAATTCTGAACTCCTGCTAGGTTCCAGGAGTCTAAAGATATAATTAAATACCTGTAGTGAGTAACTCTTTCATTTTAATTGTGGATGGTATGAGACTGAGACAAAAAGCTATTTAGTATACTTTCCATTTTATCAGACTAAAAAGGAGTGCATATTTATGTATATTCTATTTAAAGATTTTTTTGGGATAAAACAAACCATCTGAGAAATGCTGGAGAAAGGAGGTGTGGGTCTTGGTGATACTGTCTTTCAGTCTCAGATGAGGAAACTAGGCCGCAGAAACTTAAGGGGCTGGGCAAAGTCAGTTGCAACCCTTAGCTCTCATTATTTACTCTTCAGTTCTGCTGACAGCTGTGTTATATTTGTTTATATTTATAAATGTGTAAATGTTTGTATTTGCTGTAAGGATAGTTGCATACCTTTTCCATCTTTGCTTTATTTAAATATACTTGTGAGAAATATAATCTCATAGCACTCTTACAATGCTGTAAAATTACTGACCCATGAAGTAATGATAATATTTGATTGACTGTAAAGACACATCAAAGGAAGCAGCATAAAGTGATGTGTGCTATCAGCAGATGTTCTGGGTCAGTGAAGAAAAATCTTTGGTAAATGGATTGAAATCAACAAATATAGGCTGATGCAGAGATTACACTAGATTTCAAAACAAATATATTTCCTCTGTGTAAGAGGCAGTGGCTTAAGGCAAAATAACTTCAAAAGTTGATAGATTAAAATAGTATAGTGTATTCCCGTTTATCACAGCTGAACATACTCTCCTAGTTGCTGTTTAGTTTTCTAGTAGTGCAGGCTTCCTTGTAATTTTGATAAATGTTACAGAGTTAACTTCATGCTTTTATATACTCATCTGTCATTTTGTAGGGTGTTTAGGGGTTGCGTACTCAATAACATACAATCATAACTTCAATTTTACTTTGTTTTTCTGGATGTTTTTAATTATGAAAATAGTTAACAAATAAGATCTGAAAGATCACCTCAACGTACAGATTCATATTATTACATTAAGATCAGTTTCTGAGGTAAACAAACTATAATATCTCAGTTCTAATATCCTAAAGACAACAGCCACAGTCATGTCAATATTTGTTCACAAACTTGTATGAATAAAGATCCCAATTTTTAGTTTACTGTGCTTTACCAACTTTGGTGGGGATTTAGGGTTCTCAAGGAACGCAGAAATGAGATGTGGTGAGCTTTCAGGAAGTCAGGAAGCGTTGTTACCAGTAGGCATTTAGCTCTGAAATTTGTTTGTAACACAGGTTGAACTTCCTTTTATGTTTCATAAATTGTTTAAGTGATATATTTTTGAACAGCAACATTCAGAAATGCAATACATTGCAGTGTATTTAGCAGTATGTACACATATGTAGAAATATGCGTGTCACATATTTATGTATGAATATATATGTTCAAACATAAGTAGGACCATACAGGAGAAAAAAAAAAAGCTCAACACTCTCAACACTCCTTTCTAAAAGAAGAGTACTCCTCAGTGCTAAGAAATGTAGCAGTGTTCTATTCATAGCAGTCTCTGACACAGCATTTAGCATGACCATACAGAGACATAGAGACATAACAAGTGAAATAACTGGAAAAACGAAGCACAGCTGCCACAGACGCTATGCAACATAGAGTATTAAGATCTTCTGTTTGTAGAGGATGTGGTCTGAAAAAATAGCAAACAGTCTGCAAGACTTAGAGCAATTTTTTTTAAGGGTAGTATTACTCAGCAAGTTTTTTTTATGAGTCAACACTTTTCCAGTTCTTTGGGGATTTCAGATGCTCATTTTTAGCCGGCTCCAGGGTGTATAACATTTATGTGTTTTGTTGCTTGTTGTTTTTTGTTGTTTTTTTTTTTAACTGATTAAAATTACTTTTTCTGAGGGGAAAAAAAAAGCAGTTCAATAGTAACAACTAGGTGATGCTTTGAACTATTTAACTTCTGGAGTTTATAATAATTAAAAAAAACTGAAATGTGATTTCTCCCATGGCAGAAATCTTACTACCCCCTGATAGTAAAGATCCTTCTCTGCTAAGCTGGTGGAAAAAAGAATGGCAAATTGTTTAATCAACTTTGCTGCAAAGAAAAACATAGAATCAGGTTACAGCCTCTTGCCTTGGACAGCACCACACTGAAGCCAGTTTTGGATCCTCAGAAGTGCTGTTGCTTCTTGACACAAATGACTTTAGACAGCAACACATTTTTTTGTCAAGTGTTTTCAGCAAGGATCAAGGAACACAGCACGTTGTCACTTGCTCTGTGATTTCTTTCTTTCTCCATCCTCTTTATTATTTTGTCAGGGCATACAGCCAAGGTCTGGGCAATTTGAAGTTTCATAACCTCTCAGCTGTACTGCTCCTCTTTTCTCACCACACCCAGGTCCCATCTGTGCCTGTCCTAACCCAGCCTATTAGCGTCCACTGGGCCTAGCCTGGCAGCCATCCGCTGAGACCCTGAGCCTTTACATTTGCCCATACTTCAGACATGCTGCCAAGGGCTGTCTTCTCTGTAGCCATGCCAGGGACTTGCTGTACTCCTGGCCCGTCCTGGTGGATCTCCTCATCCCCAAGCCCACACCTCTGTGCCTGTCCCACATCTGAAGTGGTGCCATCAGCTGCACCTCTTCATTATGCTCTAGGTTCATTCTCATGATCCTCCCTTGCCCCAGGTCTCCCTCCTTCATGCCTACCTTACCCCTGGAACCCTGCCCTGATATCTGCCTTTTCACCTCAGCTGGTTCTCATCATCCTCCCAGCCCCCAAGCTTTCCTTCTCCATATCTGCTCAGACTCCAAAACAGCTGTAGCAACAGCTCCTCATTGCTGTCTTGCCTGTCCTACCACCTCTCTCAGCCCTGAGCCTCCATGCTGCAGCCCCACTGGCACCACACCTCATCCTAATACTCCAGGCTCTGTCTCCTTTTTGCCCTTGCTGGTTAATCGCTTTTGTATGGTTCTTCAAGCTTTACCTCCCAGAGATCAAAGTCCTGCAAATGGCAAAGCAGACGATGCCTATGGTCATCCCTAGTGTATGACTGAAAAGGGGTCGCATCTTGTGGTTATTCTACCATCTTGCACTATTTCTTCCATCTAAGATATAGCTCATGTATCAGAGCATGACAGGGTCTGAGTTTATTTTTCTTTTTTAATATAAAATGAAATTTATATAAATGAAATAATTTGATTTTTTTTTTGTTTGCATCCATTCTTCATGCAGGAGTTTGTGGACATTTCAATTTACCAGTGCTGAATGTGTATTATGAAGCTATCTGTTCAATATTTGTTCAAGATGTTTTTTGAGTCATATCATCAGAAACGAACACCTACATTTATTCACATGGCAGAATCAGATGCCAGCGAAGTGAAAAAAGCAAAAGAGAAAGGTTGTTGAATAACTTCAATATAAAAAAATATATATTGGAACTGGCATGCCATTCATTAAGAAGGGCCAAATCAGATAAAGAAATCATTATTCAGTCAGCTTCTCTTTAGGAGGGGAATTTATACACAGTAACTACTGTTACAGTGCCTTAGAGGTTATTATTGTATGGTCTGTACTCCAAGTCCTTTGAAGAATAGATGGTATTGATAAATAACAACCTAAGTACCTAAGTCAAAGTCCGTGCATCAATATATGTAACTTGCAAAATATCTGTGACATTCTGACAAAGGTGTCTCCATCCTTGTGGAAGTTCAGGCATGAGATTGGACGGCTACAGAATTAATGTTTGGGTGCATCAGGAAAGAGAACAAATGTTCAGTCAGCATCTTCTTTTACGTCTTACCTTCTCCTTTACCACCATGAGCAATGATGGAGGAGAATCATATTGAATGTTAGGTTTTGGTTTTGCCCTCAACTCTTAGTGTTCTTTTGTTTAATATTTTACAATTACTAGAATCCTTCTGAATAGAATGACTGAATTTTATCTGATGCTATATTTTGCCATTGAAACAATGACAAGCAGTGAGGCTCATGAGATTTCTGAATTAATTCTGTCTGTATTATTGCTAAGATACAGAAAAAGACAGCAAGAGGTTATCTGAGAGTTTGCTGTCCACGTTTACTATTCCTGTTTCCTCTCTGATGTCCCAAGCTCTTCTTGTCCTGAGGCGCATTTCCTCTCCCTACCCCTTTTATCTCCTCCTTTTCTGTTGTAGTCCTTAGAGCTTTTGCATCAGACCTTGGAGCTATTGAGACACCAGTTGTTTTGTTTTCTGCATTCCACCATATTTGATGTATGTCATGCAATGTATATTAACTGAATCAAAAGAGGAATGGACAGCTGCACAAAGAAAATTTTTCAGCCAGTATTAAAAAGTGCCTTCAGTGTTCCGTAGAGGGAAGGAAGTAAGATTTACACATAAGGATTTCCAAATAATACAAACTTGCAACAAACATGAGTATGAGCAATAATATGACTTCCTTCCAGTTATCAAAATTACTGACACTTCCAGAAATCTGAAGTGTTCTTGAGTACCAGCACTGTGTCACAGAAAAGCCTAAAAAGCAAGCTGCAACAGGAAAGGCATGACAACTGGCTTGATTTACAAACATATTAATAGTAGAGCTTTAAATCTGCAGTACAAAGAAAGAAAGACTCCTTGTACACACTTGCAGCTTAGAATGTCTGGAAAATTAAGTATCCTGATGTGTTTGATTTTAAACAAAGGCTTCAGGCACTCCGTAGTAACAAGACTTGGAACTTGGAGTTATGTTAATGTGCATTAAAAACTTGCAGCTACTTCCCACAGACCTGACTAGATGTCATTTAGCAGGCTACACCTTGTTGTCCATGGCTGAAACACTATTTTGGACCCCCTGCTTGTTTCATAACCCTCCTAGAAGAAGTGTGATAAGTAACACAGACCACACATGCTAAAATTCTTCAGATTATAGCTGTTGCCCTTTTCAGAGCATCACAAACCCATACAGTATGTTTCTCTTGGACTGTGTCTTAGTGAAGATGCAAGTTGCGCTGTTCTGTGGAGAGCTGGCATGCAACACTAGCTTTTTTTTTTCATGAGTTAAAAAAATGTATATTCAAGGAAATCAGGCCCCCGCTGTGACTCCCACTGATGTGAATGTTGAAACTTCTTTACAGATAGCTAATTCCTCAGTGAAAAATATCACAGCTGAATGTTTTTATTCAGATTACATTATCTAAAATAAATAAGTTGTGGTTTGGTGCCTCTTTACATGGTGCAAACTTGAATATTTGATAATTTTTTTTAATGTTTCAGCTGAAAATAGGAGACATGATGTACAGTGGCTGTTGTTTTTGGAATTTCAACCATCTCGTTACATGAGTATTGTCAATGTTATAACATGTATAATATACATATTTTTCTCATTATACTGTGGTATTTACGTTCATTCATAACAGACCATAGTCAAGTTAATATAATGAACAAAATCATGTGTGGCAAAGATAGCTTACCTTTTATACAGCGATCTGAGAGTGCTTTACAACAACAGAAAAGCACAGCAACTCCCAGTTCACCAGGGAGTGGGACTGAGGCAAGGAGAAGTAAAGATAATTGTTTGACAGCAGCTAGTGAGGAATAGAAGAATAACTCAAAAACTAAATTGTCAGATCCCTACCTATGACTTCAAGTCAAGCAAACAGTCATATGGGAGGATGCTGTGAGTTCAAGTTGGTAGCATGACCAAGTGTGCTTCAAAATACTTGACTCTCAGCAATAGGAGCTAGACCACCACCTGACCTACAGATTTTGGTGGTTTCAGAGAAAAGTCAGAAACAGAACAGTCTATTCTTGCCTCAAACTTTCTAACTGCCTGTAGTTACGGGCATAGGACGGAATCAAATTTTAAATCAGTTTGCTGTGGCATGTTGTTTTCTGAGCCAAGTGTTGACAGATAACAAGATTGCTATTAGCTGCATAACTGATGTCATAAATACAGAAATTTGAAGCATAAAGTTCAAAGGTTAATGGGGTAAAGAGTGGCACTTCGTGTGAATAAGACTTTGCATGATTAACCCATAGATGTTAGTTTTGTGTGATGCCCATAAATTCCCCTTACTGGTAGGCAGGAAGGATCATGGGAATTCCCACGCACATGCACATCCTTTGCGTTTTATAAGCTTCATTAAGCAGTTAGCATTATCTGTAACACTGTGTTGTGCAAACACGTTACGTGAACAGGAAACTGTATTATATTCCATTGCTCAGAGAGTTTCACATTCTAGTCACTAGAAAGGAGATCAACATCCGATTTTCAAAAAATATATTTCCCCTATGAAATATGCAATGACTGCAGGAAAAATGTTGTTTCCATAAATAGCTGCTCAACAAAAATATTTTCATCTTTCATCAAATGTTCTTGTATCACATATTACCCAATAGTTTGCTTTGCTGTAAGGGCATGCAGTTGCTAGGAATACTTCAGCTCTTGTAGGAGCTGTGGTAAAATGGCAACTCTGGTTTACTGCATGAAAATTAATGAGATACCTCATAACTTCATTGATAATGTGATGGATTAGAGATACTGTTATTCCGTTGTTTAATCACAACAGCTGTTTTATATTTAAACACCTGGGTTTATGTAAATGTTATAAAAATAATACTGCAGCATTAGACATTTACGTACGTTTTTCTTTATATAGGTATCAAGGCCTACTACAAAAGTAATACTGTATCTCATTTTACGTAATACCGTAGAAACGTTGTACACAATAATACTGCATATGAGCTGCGTCAGCATTCTGTAATAAGCATTATGACCAGAGTGAATTAGTTGTTATTAAAGAAGTGTTACAACTTGAAAGGAAGTCTCAGAAGAGAGACTTAAATCTAATCTTAGAAATGGAACATAATTAACTTCAGTACTGTAAGATACGTAGTAAGTACACATGGCTATCAGTGGAACCATTGTTTCAACGTGCTTAAAAATCATACAACACTATATATCAATCCCTTAAGTAGCAAGAGGCAAATGGCCCTGAAGAGCATGACACGGAACTGCCAGGCTGCAGTTTTTGGCATCCAACTGCTCTAACTAGCTGAATTTCATGAATATGTGCAGAGTAAGTTGTTAAAAGACAGAGTCTGACATATAACATGTAACGATGTATTTTACTTTACTTTTTATGATAGGGAAAATTAAAATGTCATGGATAGGACTTCATGATTCATGGTTCTTCACTCTGAAATGGTAGCATATAATGTTGGTTCATTAATAGAGTTGGTAATATTTTTCTAGCTATACAACGTTAAATTAGGGTTTGCAGAACTTGGCCATAGTTCTTAGCAAATATTTCAACTATAGGACTCATCCTGAAAGCAGCTGTGCCTATAGGGGTAACTACATAACTTCTATGAATTAGAGCCTGTCATATGTGAGAGTTTCTCATCTGTAATACTGGTGCTGATTCAGTATAACTTTAATGAGGATGAATAAACTGCATACGTAAATCATGGCATCACACATTCCGTGGCACTGCCAGTCTGCTGGTTCCATGGCTGCCTTCTGCTCACTGTTGATTTTTCTTCTCATGAGTAATTAAAGTGAAACTTTAATTGAGCAGGTAATTTATGAGAAGTCTTGACTTACTACTACAGTGAAGACTACAGGGTGGACTAATAACTTGTGTAAATTTCTCTGCTGGCTGCTTGTGTTGTGGTTGGGAGTGTTAGACTGGGTATGTTTAACAGACCAGATGATCCAATGTCTTCTGTGTATAAAACCTCTTATTTTTAAGAGGGAAAAAAAAAAAAAAAGAAAATATGTTGCTGTCCCAGCCTTACTATACAGTAAAAAGAAATAGTTTTAGAAAGACAGCCATCAAACACAAATCAAATTGTATATGCTTCTAAAGTTGTGTACAGCAAATGTCTAGACAGAGTAAACACGTAAAATTAGTCTTAGTCATGAATGAAATGAGTGGAAAGTAATTCCCGAAAGTCCAAAACTAAAATCAACAACAAAAAATCATCAGGCCACTCAGATGATCCTGTAAACAAAACAGTGCTCCATGTCTGGGTCTGCTATCTGGAGTTCACAGTCTTTTCTGTGGTGAAGTCAAAGATCAGGGCTGACTGAGAGTGACATCCTGCGGGGAAATCTGTGGCAGCAGCAACTGCTGGATTTAGTGGGACTTAACCCGTAGGTGTCCAACATTTTGGCTTGCCCGAATTGCACTGAATGAAGTGGAATTGTCTTGAACTGCATGTGAATATGTAATATAGTTAATGTAGACAAATAACAAAACTTACTTTATATTATATTTTAATCAAAATGTAAAAAACAAAGAGGGACAAAAACCTAACACTAGTGGGATATTTCACTTTGTGCTTGTGAAACCAGCGTGTCAGTGTCTGTTTTGATGAAAATGGTTGCAATTCTTAGTGAATTCCTTATTCCTATTCCCAAATTCCTTTATCAAAATGGAATGCAAGGTTGCCTATCTTTTCATTGTTCACAGGAATGTATTTAGGCAATATGTTAAAATGCATGAAATTATTTGCCATAACTTGAGCTTTCCATCATTTAACTTTCATTTTGAATACTACTGTGGTTTCAAACATAGCACAGATAAGTTGATTTTCACCTTGATGTTTAATTCATTTAAATGAGTGGTCAAATCCACAAAACATGCTAAATCTGAGACATTTTTCATCTTCAGTTTCTGGCACAAATTTTCCTTTAGGTTTTACAAATCCCTCTTTCTTATCGATCATTGCCAAGGCACCATCAGTAGCTATACAAGGTATGTTCATAAAGATAGAAAATCACTTTAATGATATTTTAATTGCTTAATACAAATAAAGAGATTTATTGTGTCTTTTAATGGCATCAAAAGAAGCCATTTCTTCAGTGATATTATATTCATTGTCGATACCTCTAATGAGAATGGCAAATTGAGCCGTATCTGCAGAATCAGTACTTTTCTCTGTTGTCAAAGCATAACATTTGAAATACTTTGTTTTTTAGAAATTAGTGCCAATCACACACTGATGCTGGGTTGGGGCTGAGTGATAGCTGTGTGCCAGCATGGGGTGGCCACAACAAGGGCTGGGCCAGGCTGCATGCTGCCCATGCCTGCCTAACCTCAAGCCAACAGTCCAAGCTCCACTGCACAAAAGACTTCCCTCTAGTCCTTGTAATGAATACATTGCTTATCATAGTGTTGGTAAAAACCATGTTGCCGTGGAGTCCATCCAGTTAATAGAAAGCCCTCATCATTTTCACTCAGATCTACACTTGACTACATTGGTCACAGAAATTTCTACAGACTCCATGCAATGCAGACTGATGCCTTTTGTGAGATACCTACCTATTTAGGCTCATCCCAGGTTATTCCCTGTTTCCTTGCTGCTCTCTAGCAAGCCATCTGTTATAACTTCTGTTTAGGTATCTTACAGAACAAGCCAGTCCTCACTTTTTGATTTCTCTGAAACTCAGCCAGCTCTCTTCCCTGGCTTTTGCCAAGTGTTGTGAAGAGTAGTGTATATACTTCTCTTTCTCTGCATTGATGCACTCACATACAGTGGCATGTCTACTCTCTGGGCTAGAGAGGGACAATAACAGTTCTGTGCAACAGATTTCCATATTAAGTTCTTTGCTCTTGTGCCACCTGTGCCATTTATCAGTCAGAACATTTACTAAGTACACTGTAATTCTGACATTTCACAAAGCTGCAGCTCTAGTGCCATTTCTTGTCTGGGCTTGTATGTAAAGTACCACCTAGTCCCTAAACAGTGATCCTCTTGCCCTTGAAATGACTTGGTTCTGAGGTTTATCAGCTCCAGCTCAGCAAACACACTCCAAACTTTCCTAGGTTCAGACTGTACCCTAGCTTGTGTATTGACAATACTGAAAGGGCTCTTTGTGCAGATCTCTGCTTGCTTGTGCGGAAACTGGAACAAATTAACTTTGTGGTGTTACACTCCTTTCTTGAATGATTCATGGTTTTGGTAAATCACAGGAGGGGTGATCATTAGGGGCAGCAAGCTGAAGCCACGTAGCTGGGCTCTAAGAGAGCCACAATCTGTTCCTCTAAATCCCTGGCTAATCTACTCAGTAATCAACATCCTGAATTGATCAGTTATTGACTGATTATTAGCTTATTAAATTCAAGTCTTTTTTAAGGCTGAGATATGAAACATCTCCAGAGAGAGACATCAAATTATATTAAAAAAGTGTGTTTAATATTATTTATCTTTTGTGCATTTTCATCCATGATTGCCTGGATAACAAAGGGTAGATTATTTTTCCAGCTGTAAACATATTCTTTTATTGATTTGTTAGGGGGGGGGATTGCATAGAAAGCAAAAGATGTCTGGAGCATCATAAAGATACTAGACAAAATCCTTACAAGGATTGGATTCCCAAATATATAGACAGCGCTCTGCCATCTGATCCAGTGGAGAAACTGACAGCACTAGCAAGTTGATCAGAGACCTGGTAGGGGGACTGAAGTTGTTAGCTGGGCTGGAGTGCAGTAGGACACTTTCAAGTGAGTTCTGCAGAAGTTTGCTGAGAGCAGTGGAAAGGTGATACTCTGGCTGTGAAAGGGAGTGCTTTTAGCAGTCCCAGATTCTTTTACTCTTTCCTCACGATCTTAATCTTTTATTCACACTCAGGATTTCTGTTATTGCTTGCTTAATCCCCACATAGTTTTCATACATCTCAGATCTCTTCTTTCCTGGCCAGCTATATTCTTCCTTAACCTACAGCTGACCTCTCTTAGCTTTCAGAGTCCTTTTTTGTCCCAACCTCACCTCTCTGTTCCAGCCATCTCCTCGTGGCGCTAACACTCACATCCATTTCTACATTTAATCCTGCATGCTGTCACAGAATCACAGACTGGCTGTCATTTCACTGCCATTACTGTGTCCTGTTTTGCTGTAGCCATGTCTTCGCTTTCAGACAGTCCCAGCCACTGTGGTTTGAAGGAGGATTAACAATCCACCATGTAGAACACTGTTAGATCGTTTAATGAGCATTCCTGATGCTGGCCTTTATGAATCCTCCGATCCTTCTCAGAGAACTCCTAGGCCCTGATTCCCTTCCTCACCGAGGTATTCCTTATCTACTGCAAGACGCTGTTGACCACCAACGACTCCTCCTTTTGTTTTCTTTGCATTCATCTCAGAATCTTTCTTTGTCTACTGTGACTGTACACCATCAAGATAGTCACTGAGACACAAAAAACAACAACAACACAGTGAAAGTATGTGACAGATCAGAAGCAGGTTTCAGGGTAGATCAAATAGTATCAAGCAGTTCAGGAATATGCCATGCAGGCACAGTCTTCAGACTGCTTAGCTTCTTTACGGAATTCAGCAAGCTGACTGAGCCTACAGTGTGATATTTCAGTCATTTGAGCGTATGTGGATGAAGTTTCTCTCAGACATGAGAAGAAGCAGAAAGCACTTCTTGTCCATTTGAAATCTCTGGTCCTAATAATGTATAACAATTTATTTACTTTTACTCTAAAAGGACATTGCATTTATTTAATACAGATACAGATATAACGTCTACTTTTCTTCTTTCATTCTTAGAAATGACCAAACTGTTTGGGATTATATTGTCCAAAAGTCCTGAGCACTCACCATGAGAAATTTCAGGCTAAATTGTTCAAGTGATGCAAAGTCATAAGAGTAGAAATAGTCAGAAAACCTGACAAACAGCTTGAACACAGTAAGTGGCATTACATTCAGTCTCTGGGTATTTTAGTTGTGGATATTCCATAGCTATGCAAGGAGAACAGTGTTTGCTTGTTAAACTAGTGTACATAAGCAAGACCAGTTGAGAGTAATGGAAACTGCCCAGCTGTGCCTCCTCTAATTAGGCAGAAGATGTTTGTTCTTAGGGCTCACTTTCTCAGTTGCTGTCCTGCTATTAGAGTAATGGGTCTTTGTGTCCTGTCTGACCCAGAAAGGGGTACAGATAGGGGTAGTCATCTCACTTAACCAGTCTAGCAAGGTATTGTCATGCTCCCTTCTAAAACCTTCCTCTCCCAATCCACATTCCTGCCCCAGTTTTAACCACATAAGTTTCTTGGTAAGGAAGAGGAGCAGGCAGCATCAGGACTCCTTCTCTGTGAATAAACACCGCCCTCATGAGGAATAAGAACCTTGTGATTAAAGCAGAAGCTTGGAGTCAGGAAGCTGGAGTCTGTCTGTTTTTCTTCCATATATATTCTAAGTGACTTTGTGACAAACCCTTGAATTTAAATCAGATAAAAGTGCCTGTGTGAGTTTTCAGTATTTCTGTTGCTGATGTTGATGAACTTGTCTGAAGCTCTTAAAAACTGAGTAATGTTGGAAACGTAAACAATAATCTCCCCTCCCTTAATTGCCCCATCACAACATACCAAGCAGTTTGAATACTTACTGTCATAATTCACAAGCAGATCACTGTGAGTCCCTGGAAACACTACCATGTGTAAAGTATTAAGATCTTAAGCACTTTTTGCCTTTACAGGAAGCATTATATTCACCAGAGAGCAGTGAAGGCTCCTAGATAAAGGCAGGCACACATCATAGTAATCTCTCAGCAAACTATCTGTGGTTGGATACAAGACTTAAGTGTAGAGTGTTATAGAAGTCAGTGTCTTGTATGTGCTGACCAAGAGAAGGAGGCCAAAGTCTCCAGCTTAAGCTTCTCACCAGAGATGACAAGTCAGTGTACACGTCTGTAGCAAAGTGTTCTCATAAAGGAACAATTCTGCAATTCAACACTCCTTTTCTCGGATTCTATTTTATCTTATTTTTATTTAAGTTAAACTGGGTACGTCTCATGAAATGTCAGTTCTAAAACTCCCGTTGCCTTCCTGCTCCAGTGCCAGCCACGCTGCCCTTACAAACCGTCACCATCAGCGCAGGTACCTGGAAGTGCTGGCAGAGAAACTCCAAGCTGTTAATGGACCTGGGCCATTTGGGCTCCAGCAGGATTGGATAAATAACAGTTTTCACTATTAGCCTTCGGATGTGGATTTTTAAACCGAGAATCCTTCTCGGGATCCTCCTCGGCTGTGACGTGAGGCCGTCATTCACCAGGCCGTCATTCACCAGGCCGTCATTCACCAGGCCGTCATTCACCAGGCCGTCATTCACCAGGCCGTCATTCACCAGGCCGTCATTCACCAGGCCCTGCGCTCGGAGCGGGGACGCAGCGCCACCCAGCGGCGCGCCGCGGCATCACACGGCTGGCGGCACACGGCACGAATGGTTCATTCGAACATCGCCGAAATGCGGACCGAAACAAAAACAAAACAACCCCAAACAATTAAAAGCCCTTCTTTACGGATTCGTTTTTAATCCTGTTCTAATCCAGAGATCTTTTCTATCGAGTATAAGCTTTCCTAGGATGACTGAAGGCAAACACGAATCTTGGACCTGCTCTGTCAAAGCAGGCCTCGCTCCTGGTTCTGCTGCTCTTCCATCAACTCCAGCTGCTTGGAATCTGCGTGACAGAATATTTGTGCCTCTTGCTGTTTTCCTTTCTGCAAAGCTCGACGAAAATCCTTCAGAAAGGGGCAGGCCGACCCCGGCAGCCAGGAGCGGCAGCTGGTGGCAGCCCGCCTGGGCTCCAGCATCGGCCCTCAGCATTCTTCTTTCGGAACTGTCTTCCTTCATGAGAAGAGGAGGCAGCTCCTGGTGCCTGAGCTACAAGTTACTGACGCTTTTGGTCGTTTTTCTTGTTATAATGAAATACTGCCTGTCCTTTCCAGGAAAAAAAAAAAAAGGGGGGGGGGGGGAACTTCACGTGTGTTTGCATGTCGAGGGAAAATACCTTTTTTTTTTTTTCCCATTTGTTTTTAAATCTCAGCACTACGAAGGGAAAGAAAAGTCACTTATCCACTAAGGATCTGCAGACAGAAAATTACCTTTGCAACACGGTGCCGTTAAATGTTAACGCTTTAATCAAAGTTTCACGCAAATTACGAAAATTCTATAAACCGATGAATGACAGACACTGACAGGCAGGTGAAGACAATAGCCAGGGGCTGGCTGGAAATTGAGAGGTTTTGGAAACCCTTTGTGGAACAGAGTTTTTAGAAACGCTTTATGCGCAATATGGGCTTTCTCTATTTTATACTCAAACTCCCATCTCTTTCAGCTCAGACGGCCGCCCCGCAGCAGCTCAGCCCCAGCCCCGCAGCAGCTCAGCCCCAGCCCCGCAGCCCCGAGCTCCGCCCGCGCTTCCGCCGCGCGCCCTCCGGCCCGAGCCGCCCTCGTGCGCCGCGGTCACGGCGAGAGAAGATGCGGCCCGCGCGGCTCCGGCGGGACGGGCTGGCAGCGCCCAGCCGCGGCGGCGGGAGGAGCTACCCGAGGTGCCGCTGCCCGGCCGGGCCGCTCCTCCCGTCGAGCCGTCCCCTAGCGAGCACCGACCGCCGCCGCGGCGGCTGCGCCCCGGGGCCCGGCGCCGGGAGGGAGCATGGCGCTGCGCGGGGAGCGGCGGCAGGTGAGCTGCGGCCGGCGGGGCGGGAGGGGCGGCGGCACCGCTCCTGGGATCGGGGAGCTAGCAGGCGGCTGGCGGTGACTGCGGGGTCGTGCTTCCAGAAAACGTGTGACGTCCGAAACGTCACTTCGCTTTCGCAGGTGTTTTGTTTGACTTTCTTCCATTTTAGGAGTCCGGAGATCGTGTTTCTGAAGCGAGGGAATGGAGACCGGTCATTTCTAGAAAGTGCACGGACCCCCTCTGGCTGTTCTTCTTCTTCCTTTTCTGGGCTGGCTTGGTAAGCGTGCGTTTCCCACCGGGAGCCGCAGTTCGCGGAGCTGTGCCCCGCGTGGGACGGGCAGGGCTGCGCCGGCACTAACGGCACGCACAGGTGCTCCGGCTGCCGAGTGTGTGCTGGGCTGGGACTTCCCTTTCTGACAACGAATCCGAGCTCTGGCCGAGCTCACATTACTTCTTATCTAACTCTCTGCAGTCTTTATCTTGCATCGTGAGTCTCTTCTTGTGTGTCAGTTTACCGTGCCCAGGAAAGCATGCAAGTTTTTAGGAGCAGGCTTTGTCTTTGTAAGCACGAACGATTTTCATGATATCTCTGAGCCTGAACATGCTATTCATCGGTTTTAGATTGAATCCCTAAGAGCTCTCTGATGGAAAGTAGTGCAGAAGAATATATGCATGCACTGAGCTCTGTGTAAACTGACCTTTGCAATTGGGGCAAGGATTTTTGTTTTCTCTGACCCTCCTTATTGCTGTTGCTGTGAAACAGTTCAGTGCGTAGATAGCTTTGTTTTCTTTTGCTTGATCCAATTTTTATAGATTGTATGAAAAAGGTGACTCTCATTTATTCCCACGGTGGAAAAAAAAATGGAAGCCACGTGAGCGGCTCTGTGCAGTGTGTATTACTGGTACATGGAGATTGACACGCCTCCCAGCACTCACTCAGCCATCTCTTACTTGGCAAAGTTTCTGGTTTCTGTCCAGCTTACTGCACATAAAAATAATGCATGCACACAGTATTTACCATACTGATGGCAGCAGATGTATAACTTCCCTCTTTAGAAGGGTTATCAGATTATATACTTTTTTGAAAGGCCATGTCAAATTGAGCTACAGTGTCAACTCCTTTTTTTCCTTTGAAAACGATTCGATTTTCAATGTTTTTTTTTCTGTGTAAATAAATAGGATCTGAAAATAATTTGTTATTGTAAAAGCATCACATATGCAAGTAGCATGTCCAGCTTTAAGGTGGCATCTCTGCAAAGATCGCCATCTTAAGACAGTGTTAACTTGCAAGCATAATTATAAATAGCATTATTTAAATAATTACACTGTAAACTCAAGCACAGATGAGAATACGCTGAGGACCAAGGAAGTACATATTTGCTCATGGATGAGACTCAGTTTTTGCCAAGATCCTATCTTTAGACACAAGTTAGAAGTAGAATAACAAAGGCACTAGACCTTAATTAGTAAAGCTGTTGTGCTGGATCTGATATGTAAAATCTCTCTCCAGCACAGCTAATGCTCAACTGCTCTGTGCAGGGTGGTGGTTCATGTGGGTTGAGAAGACTTGCAGCTGCCAGCAATTTGCATGTAGTCACTGAGCCAAGAGCTTTGTCCTTGTTATATGTGAAATGTGGTTTCTCTCCATGGGACAGAGGAGATGATTAAATCACCAAGTTCTCCAATGGCCTGAGTGCTATAAATAAGCTGTGGGGAAAAGTGCTCAAGACTTCACCAGCTTCACAGAAGAAATACTGCTTCTTGGCATTGGGAAAGGTTCTTTTAAAAGAGCGTTTTGTCCCTGGCTACTTGGGCAGAGTTTATGCTGCATTCCTAGGCAGAGTGTCTGACCAAGAGTTGCTGCAGCTCAGGCAGCAGGGTTGCTTCCCCTTAGGTTTACTGGGAGCTGACCTTTGGTGCTGGGGTTTGGTCGAGCAGCAGAGCATCTAAAAGCTCAGTGCAGTAACACCCGAGTCCACAACGGGGCTCTCTTGAGGTTTTTCAAATGCAGTCAAGAATGCATATGCCTGAGATTTCAGCTAATCTGCATTTTAACTATACTTGTTTTTAAAGTATACCTTTGGTTAAATTTGATGTTTGAACAGCTCAGTATGTCAGCAGATGTGTTGTGCAGGTGTGTCTTGAAAGACAGTCTGAAAATTGAGAAGCAGTGGCTACATAGGAGAGGTTGCTACCCAAATGACCTTGCCCAGTGACACACAGAAACTTTGGCAGAGGCAGGATTTAGTACCTTACTACTTCTTTCCAAGTATTTTAATCAGATCCCACCTTTCTTCCTCGGTAATACTCTGCTAAATTAATTGGTGTGCTTTCTGCAAGACAAGGGAGAATTCTAAGGAGACAGTAGGGCTCGTCCTCAAAACTTGCTCTGGCCATGTGCTTAGAGATGAATTTTAAATTTATCAATTTGCTTTCACAAGACAAAAATACACAAGGTGAAAGGAATATTTATTGATTGGGAGGGAAAAGCTGTCGTAGCATGATTTCACATGAAAAAAACTGTTTTTATAGATGTTTGTAACTGGCTATGCTGTGATGGCTGGTGCTGCAGAAAGACTTGTGCTTGGATATGACAGCTTTGGGAACATATGTGGCAGGAAGAATGTTCCTGTAAAAGGGGTGCCCCTTTCTGGAAAGGACATGACTAGTAAAAAGTAAGTACCTCGGATAATGTCTAAATAAAGCTACTGTTTGTGAACTGTGTCTGACTTCATGAATATACATGATCTAGATGTCAATCACATGCATATATATGTGCGCACTTCAACTAAAGGCAAATAAAAAGGTGTGGGAATGGTCAGAAATGATGAAGGAAACAAAAAATTTAAGATCTAATTTGGAAATATATGACGTCATTATGCTTTATCATGATTTCTTCTTAAGAGGGATCCAAGGGCTTCTGGCAAACCTGCTGTTGTTGGGCAATGCGGACAAATCTTTGTATTTATGGAAATGTAATGTTGGACCTACCAGTCATTCTGGTGAATTCCATGCAAGAGAACTAATGCTTGTAGGGTGGCACCTCCCTTGGTAGCTTCTGATCCCATCAAAGAAATGAAGTGCAAAAATATAGCGTGTTCTGAATTTGCTTCTTAACTTTCGGCTTCAAAATCCAGTTGTTTTGTTATATGTGGAGAAAGTTTCATTTGCTTTGTAGCACTTTTAAAAGGTGGAAAGAAGGCTCAGAATTTAAACCTACGAAAAACCAGGAGGCTTGTTTTTTGAAACGAGGATCTTTCTGTCTTTCTAGGTATGTGTTCTTTCTGAATTCATGCAGCCCGGAAATGCAAAGCCTCAAAATCAGTTCAGTTTCCTTGTGCGTGTCTAGTTGTCCACAAGAGCAGCTCAACTCTTTGGAAGACCTCCAGAGTTTTGCAAGGAACAATGGTGTGCAGCAGGGAATATGAGTATCTAACGTGTCTGTAGAACAGTTGAGAAACTTTCACTTTATTATTCTTATGTTTGCTACACTAGGGAGTCATTTCTTACCATCGGTTTCCTGAGTGGTCCATAGCAACAGTAAATAAACCCTCATCTCTGCTTTATTTCAAAACCATAGTTTCTAGAAATGGTACAGCTCTCTTATGCAGATTGAAAAATTGTTGGTTTGTTTCTGGGCAAGTCTGAGATTATCCAGCAGAAAACTGGCTGCTGAGAATGGCAGTGGGTGAACAGAGCTTGTGTGCTGTTTGAGAAACTTGTCTAACTGGTTCTTTTAAATTTGATTAAAGCTGTAGTAGAATGATTAATTCCAGAGATGTACTGGCAGTGTTATCCCTTTTGACATCAGAGCCCGAAGTTTACTATTGCAGGTAGGATTTTTTTTAGTTGTGCTGTTGAAGATGAATGTTAGGTCAGGAATAGCTGCTGTGTGAGCGAGGCAGCTCTGGTTTGTTCATTTCCAACATGTAAATGAAGTAACCCATGGCCTAACCCTTATTCCATGGTATATATATGTAAACTGCAGCCCCTGCGGATAGTAGTGGCTCTTTTTATTGGATGCCAGAATTCCATTTTTCATTTCGTTGAATGTTTTGGCAAGAGTTTCTATTTAAATTGACAACATTTATTTTAATTTCACTTTAGTATATTTTGCCATTAATTAGTTCTGCACAGAAAGCTGTGAACACCTGTGATATATAAGTAATCTCAGTGTAACTGAATAAACTTGCATGAAATTCCCTCCACATGCTAAAACTGCTTGCATGTTTATGTCAAGGGAGAGGGCAGTATTGCATTTTGAATGGCTTGAATCCATCCAGCATTTCTTTCCTAGTGGAATTATGTCACGGAGTAGAGTATTGTTAGCAGAGTACCTGACACTGTTCAGCCCAGAGAGTAGGAAATACAAAGCTTCTGGATAGACATATATTCTGCTCTAAATATGAGGGGCCTGTTCCATTATTGCACGTGTCAATTTAGGTTTTTCTGTTGTCTTAAGGAATAAGTTCAGAGCTGAAGTATTGCACTGTGGAACAAACAGTGTGCCCGTCCTCCATGAAGATCAGTGAATGGTAGTTACAGTTAAGTCTAGAAGACAGAAGATCCCATAGAATTTGCTATAGATTTATCTGGTAACTAATTTTAGTTTATGGTCCTACTGGAATATCAGTGATGAATGTGTCCTGTTAAGGGATCAAAGCAGAAGTGCAAACAAAGCTTAGTGTGTTCTTCTCCAAAACTGTAACTAAAATTAATTTTCCATTTCCTTTGTTTTTTAGGTTCTTGTCTTTGTGTTTACAACTTGAGCGTTTCCAGTTACACACTAAATCCAAAGGCAGCTGAGTTGTGTCCCACACTGCCAGTTCCACCGAGGTAAGAACTGCTGGATGCTTTACAACACCTTGGCGTCTGCACAGCTTTTAAGGATTCTTTGTCCTCACACCCTGTGGCTAGCATGATGCCATGTAAAATCAGAATGGTTTGTGCATTGTTTATTTTTGTTCCTATGTCCTTATGGTTTTTTGTGTGTGTTTCTGAGAGCACGCCTGTGTCCTGACCTAGAGAATGAGCAAGGGCTGCATTCTCTCAATTCCTCCACCCTTTAGAGATGTTTTCTTTCCTAATCAGGGACAGAGCACTCCACGTGAGAAGTAACTTATTTCCTGCACATACTTTTGCTCTCTCCCTTAGTGGAAAAAAAAAGGAGCTGTGCTCTCGGATCTTGATTATTATCCTGAACCCAGAAATTACTTGTCAGAGTTATTTCACAGCCAGCTGGCTAGAAGCACAGGTCTGTGGACAACAAGGTCTAACATTTTCCAGCATGTTAAGTATGGATATATTGGCTTAGTTGTATATTTTGATTTACTGTGAATTAGTGAGTCAAAATCCTTAAAACCATGATTTAAAATTCCACATTATGAAAATACAAAAAAGAATTGCAGTCTCCATATTTTCAGAGCTAATTCATCTACTTCTCTGATGAGAAAATAGAGGGTGAAACACCAGGAGGGAGCAGGGGACACATGTAGCCGTTGCCATCACAGTGGATCAAAGGAAGACATGTACACTGATGAAAAATGTGGCATATTGGACTTTTTAGGCCTTTTTTATTTGGCAGGGAACTCAGCATATTCACGTTGCACAGTACTATTTCATAGTAGAAGCAAAGCTAGTCAGAGAAGTTTTAATATGTTGATGAACAAACCTCTCCAGGTAGGTATGAATGTGTCTTTGTTGCAGTGCAGCCTTGCTGGAGTGGAACAATGAATATATTCATTAAGCTAGCTAGAAGAAATGTATAGTTTTATATGTAGATAGTTGATGGTGTTACATGTACCTTACAAACATTGTTTTGGAGCAGGTTTTAGAACACTCAAATATCCTCCAAATGCTGTGAAATCTAAGTAATTCTAAACTGTGAATAACAGAGTTTATGGCCAAGCTCATGTGAATTTGGGTTTGTAAAGATGTGGGAGTAAAATGGGTGAAGCCAGGCTAGAAAACGAATAAGAACTACATGCTGATGGTGAGTGAGATAGTAATCCACTTTTTCCCCATGTTGGTCTTGAATGGATGTTCTCACCCAGCAATGCAGGCACGGTGCCGCCAAGAGTTTATTTTGCAGATGAAACATGACGCCACTGCCTGAGCATTTGTAAGAGACTGCTCCCATGCTCAGTGTCCTGTCTTGCTGGGGCAGACTTCATGGGTATGGTGGAGGCAGGGTGGGATACTGGTAGGCTGCAGGTGTTGGCCGGCAGCTGCAGCAGCACTGTGCTGGGGGTCCTGGTGGGGTACTGCAGGGGGCTTAGAAGGAGCTGTGGGATAAATCACTGTGGGATTGAAACTGTCCAGTAATGAAAACATTTTTTTCTATCTTTCTTTTTAACCTTCCAGTAAATCTTTTCCATTATTTAATCGGTGTGTTCCACAACATCCTGAATGCTATTCCAAATATGCATCTGTCTTAATAAATACGGTTAATCAAATGGATGTTTTTCACCGAATTCTGAGTGGAATATTGGCAGGAAGAGATACTGTGATAGGACTGAGTGTTCTTGCACTAGGTAAGGTTACATATAAAAAATGAGGTTAAAGTGGATAGTAATATTCAATTAAAATATAAAGTTCAAAATGTTTTTGTTAACTTCATATTTTTTAATGTAATAATATTGATCTTTTTCAGGTTTTTCTGGACAGATTTATTCTCAAGAAAGAATTGGTTTTTTTTGTTATGAGGAATATAATAGACTAAAATATAGTGCTAGGAAATACCTGATTCTGAGTTCCTAGACAGGATGATATGTCTCTTTTCAGGGGACTGAGAAGCTGTTGATGAAAAGAGTGCCATTAGCGTTAATGTTTTGATTTTTGACTTAAAACTTAGACAAATATGTTGAAAAGATAATGATTCTCAAAGTGAAGTATTTCAGCTATAAACTCATAATGTTAGAGGTATCTGTTTTAGACGTTAAAAAAGGTCACCAGCTTCAGAGCACGTTGTTGCCTTTAATATCCCTCTTTAGAAGTCAAAGCCCAAATTCTGCAATAATGTTAAACTTAACTGTAAAGTAAGTAAGAGTTAAGTTAAATGGGTGGTAACACTCATAATAAACATACTTTGTGTATTTTTCAGCTTTTTCTTTTATAGTGGTTTTAACCTTCAGATTCATTCGGACGCTTCTGGTCCATACTTTGATTGCACTGGTTGTGTTTGGGTTGTTATGTAAGTATATTTACCTTTTAGCATATGCTAAATGGGGTCATGTCACTGAACTGATGGAGAGGCAGCTGAACAAACAGCTTTCTTGGAGGCTGTCCTCAGTAGCCACAGCCATTTCCAAGCAGAGTCCTGACTGCCTTGGGTTGCCAGCATCTGGCTATGCTGTTCCAGCTGCTGAGTGTTGGGATGATTATGAGTTTTAATTCTTAATAGATGTGTGGAAGTGACATTTATTTTGGCTGATGAGGGCAACTGTGGAAATACTGCTGTTTCACAAGAAACTTTAGTGAAGTTTTACATTGAAAGGGAGAGCTGTTGGGATGTGTCTAGCTAAAGCTTGCCATTCTGTAACAGTTAGCTTCATATTTCCTCAACAAAATTACATGGCTGAGTTTTAGAATAGCTGCAAGTAAACCAAATCATCTGCTGGACTTGTACCTCAGTCTAAGTCACAGACCGTGGTGTGAATTTTCTTTGTGATCATTGATACTGTAACCTTTCTTACATGTCAGCTGCTGAGAGGGGCTGGGGGGAGGCAGCCTGGGGAGCACTGCCTGTGTTCATGCTGCTTCTTTGTTGCAGTTGTCTCGGGTGTCCTCTGGTGGCTCTACTACGACTACAGGAATGATCCCAGCACTGAATTGGAAACAGAAAAGGAGAATGTAAAATTTCTATTTGGATATGCCATCTTCTCTACAGTGGTTACAGTAAGTACTATTTTACAGCAAGGAGTGAAGGGGTTGTGACTTGAAACCTTGAACTGCAATGATTTTGCAACAATAAGAGTAATTCCTTATTTCCTTGAGATTTGCAAAGGAGAATCATTGACTGCTTGTAGTCATGTAAATAGTTTGGTACCTTCATTATGCAATTCATTGTCAGCTCTGGGCACTGCCACACTTCAATTCTGTATAAACAGTATAATCATCAGTTTTGTAAAAATGCAGTTGTGTTCCATTGCTGTTATGCTGTGCATCAGCTAGTTGGAGAGTCATGGTGGGTGATCAGAGAGGCACTGGCTCCTCGTGAATGCAATCTGTGCATTCAGCCAGCCCTGTCAGTTGTAGAGAGGGATGGCTTTGTTATACAATGAAAGGGGCAGGCAGACCTCAGGCAGCAGTGCTTGTGCCTCACACTACAGGGTAAAATTCTGCTTCTTCTCTCATCATCCTTGTTTTCCAACAGAAAACCTGACTCTATCTTGCAACTTTTTAAAGAGAGTTTCTCATTGTGATGTGACATTAGAGGAGTCATTGCTCAATATGAGTGTACAGTGTGTAATTTGTGAAACATTTGTCGAGATGATGGCATCACCATTTTCTTAAAGCAGAATAGGGTCCGTAGGCTGGGATTCACCGGGTATGAACAGTCTGGCATTTTGTGGTGAAAATGAAACTCTTATAGATCAGATTGTTTTCATATCCTCTTTAAGTTATGAGGAAAAAAAACCCAACTAATTGTTTCTTTTCTTTAACAGGTTGTTCTGCTTTCCCTTATACTTGTGCTAAGAAAAAGGGTTCAGTTCACTGTCCAGCTCTTTCAGATTGTTGGTAAAATAATCGGCAGAATCTCTTTCCTCCTGTTCCAACCGCTCTGGACCTTTCTGATTCTGATCATCTTCTGGGTATTTTGGGTTGCTGTGATGCTTAGCTTAGGAACTGCAGGTAAGTGTATACTTTGCTCATTTCTTATGAATGCTGTATTTCCTAAGTTTGATTCTTCTTGTCCTATTCTGCAAAATGTGGGCTAGCCTTGTTTTACAACTGTGTTACTCTCTGTCTGTCTTCTCTTGCTGAAATCATTGCTACAGTTCTATGAGTCACAGCACTACAGAAGAGAGAATTTTTGCTCCTGGATGTGGGCTTTAGCTGTTTTCTTTCTCAATTATTTAGTTGATGATCAAATCACGACAGATTATAAATATATATATATATATATATATGTTTGATGTATTTAAATGAAGAAAGCCACATTTTCACATCGTAACTGCACTAAGTGTTGTGTCATCTCTCCTGTTCATCTCCTCTGACTATAAACAATGTCCAGTTGTCATGGAGGCAGCACTCTGTGTCTGAGCAGTACTTTATTGACAACTGCTGTAATTATTTAGACTGGTACAGTAGTATCAGGATTGATCTAGACACTCTTGAGATTGTAGAGGAGGTGCTCTGTAGAGAAAGTAAGTTGTTCTCTGAAGGATCTGTAAGAAGAACAGATTATGAACATAATATAACTGATGGACATACTGCTATCAGATCTGTCACTGACTGTGGGTAACTTGATTGCTGTCCCTTGTCCAAGCATTGCTGTGAGGAAGGGAAAGGTTGTCCTTTTGTATGTCATCTGAAGGAAGAAAGCTTGACTGGTTGTATGCAACTCTGTGGATAACTCTTCATGCAGATGTCAGCTTTTGTCCATAGGTAACATTGTGATTTAGGTGTTACTTTTGTTTTCATTTTGAATTTCTGTACCCCCTGCTAAGCATCTGTTGTCCTCTGGATTAGAGTTTGATGCAGGTAGAGACAGATTTCTGTCATAGAAGCTTTACTTATTCACGAGTTTGTTTTGTTCTGAATCTTTATGGCATTCTGTGTGTGAAGAAGTAAATACAGTGAAACTATTCTGACACTTAAATCTGATTACTTTGTCTTGTGATTCCACCACTTCTGGAGCCTCTTGCCTGGGCTGGAAAAGCCTCCAGCTGTTCTGTAGCTGAAGCCCTTTGGCAGAACTGCCTACTGTGGGGCAGAGACCTCACTGCTGTCCCATGATGCCTTCCACTTCACCTGCAGCTGGGAACACCATTTCTCTGATGCAGTGTAGGTCAGTAAGCTGCTACTTAGCCTAGACCAGGATTCATTTCCCTCCAGTTTTCATTGGTGAGCTATGAAGATTTGTAAACCCCAGTGAAAACTGCCTGTCAGAGGCTTTTTATGATTTTTCTGTGTTGTGCTATTTTCCCATACTGGGGATATTCTTTGTACTAGACGTTTCAACTTAACTCTTTTTTTCTGCTGGCTTGGGAAGCGGGATTCCAAGTTTGGAACCTGCTGTAACATGCAAAGTGCAGCAGACCTCTCCTGACTCAGAGGCATTTTGCTTTTTGTTCTTCCCCTAGCACAGCAGGGATGCTGATGTTTCCGGAGAGTAATACACATAAGGTGGGTACAGAGGGTAGCATCATAATCTTGCTGCATAGCAAGTGGTGGTGGAATTTCCAGCATGCTCTCAGTTTTCAGAGAATTGATTTCTTTCAGATTCAGCAAAAAAGGGAGAGTCATTTCCAGGCACTTAACTATCAGTGTATTACATGGGAAGTCTTGTAAAACATATGTTTTGACTGAGATCTTCTGCCAGGAAGTTCTTAGTGAAGGTGTTGACTCTTTAAGAGTTTTCTATTAGCAAATGGGGTGTTAATATTTAGAAGGGAATGTGTGTTTGATAAATAATCCATACCAGTTCTAAGTTACAGCCTAAGCATGAATGCGGGTGGAAATACATCTTATGTTCAACTGATTTTTCTGATTGAAACTTGATGCCGTTCGTTTTACCATTTCTGTTTGTAATTAAGCTTTTTATATTGCTTTCTGTTTGAAATGGTGGTTGTTGTTACCCAACAGATGTAATCTGAGTTCTTGGCAAAGTCCAGGGGCATGTATAAATGTATATACATGTATGTGTATAAATGTGTATAAATGTGTATAAATGGCATGTAAATACCCTGCTGCAGCCGCGGTGCCCGCTAGGTGCCGATATAGTCGTGTCAGAAAGGTTTCTTCTCAATCCGAGTTGTTTACAGCAGCTCTGATTACAGAGAAACTCCTGAAGGAAGCTTGAAGACAACAAAGGCAATTTTTGTCTTCTAATGATCTGGGGGGATGGTGAAGGATTGTTTTTATCTAGCCCACAGATTGAGGGGTTTTGAAGAAGGTAATGACAGAAATATGACAGTTGTTCCAGTCCCATGCACTATCCAATAAACCACAGCTTAGATTTTGTTTGTAGCTCAAGATGAGGATAAGCAAACACGTATAGTGTTGTTTGGTTAATAACATGCTGTTGGCAGAGCAGCTTTGTATTTTATACTGGTTTTCTCTAATCACCCTTTAGATGGAAGACATTTCTTTTGTTGTTGCTGGTTTTTTTTTATTTTTGTGGGCTTTTTACATCAGCTGAGTACTTCTCTGAAGTCCTCCCAAGATCTGCTCTCTTTGAACAGTTGTTTTCTCTGTTGACAAATAGCTGCTTAGCAAGCATTCGCTTTGTAAAATGTAGCTGTTTTTGTCTCATTTTTGACACTTTGACTTCTCATTAATGTATTTTCCGAGACTACATTTGAAATGCAAATATATTAAGAAAGCTGAGAAACTGAAATGTTTATATAGACTCTAGTTGTTAGTCTTATACAAAGAGATGGGCAAATGAATTTGGCTTGCTGCTTTGCTGCACCTGTTCTTAACATTTTCCTTGAACCTTCACTAGTTAAGTAATATTTAAAGCATCTCTGTGTTATAGCTTTGGAGCACCTGGTCTTTGCTTCAGCTGTGATTCACCTGATCTTTATGTGACTATACAGGCACTTATTTACATTTTCTCCAACAGTTAGTGTAGCTGTGAGAAGAGAGTGCCTTCTTGGGAGCTATAATAGGCATTTCTTAGAAAGGTACTTATGCACATGACTAACTTGAAACACTCGGATAAGCCTATTAAAATCAGTGGGACTACTTATGTATTTTAAGGTAGGCACCTGCTTAAGTACCTCAGTAATTCAGAATCTGTAAGAGCAGCAGAGAGCAAGTGAATTCCAGACCTGGAAATCTAGGAGAAATGCTAGACTCCACGAGACTGGAAACAGTGCAAACAGTGGCACCAGTTAGAACCATTAGCCGGGTAGGAATGGAATTCAGCTGTGCTTTAGAAAAGCTGATAGATGTTAGGGTTGTTGAGTCCTACTGTTTGGGAGTTTGTGGGGTATTTTGCTGCAGATCTGAAGTGGCTGTCTGGCACAGCAAAACATGGCTTTCAGCTTCCTGGAGTGCAGGTGCTGTGGAGTCCAAATGGCATAAATACTGTTTGTGTAATATAGGATGAGAATGCAGCATAAGGTTTTCCTGTAGTGCAGGTGCATGCTATGGGCAATTGAGCAATAGAACTGCTGCATCAGGTTTTTCAGTAGCTAAACCAACAACGAAGACTTATATCCTGTGACATCCTTGACTGTCCAGTTACAGCTGGCTAGCTTAGCTATAAATAACACAACATGGGAAAAGACTAAATAAAATAACACAGTAAATTCTGTTGGGGGACATCGGAAGATGCAGTGTGTGCTGCCAGAACCTTTCCTCACTTAGCAGTGGGAAGCGTGTGTTGTATTTTCATGTTAACAGGAACTGATAAACAAGCTCTCAGTATTTTCTGGGCAGTGGTTCTTTATTTCTGATAAGGAAACTACTAAACTGGACTTCCCAGGAATATTCATCCCTGGAAGCAGCCTGCTGCTCCAAGCATCAGCAAAAACTTGCAGCAGCTCTTGCCAAATAGAGGCATCTAACACTAGTCTTAAAGGCCTAGAGTGCAGCTGGTGGTGCTGTGCATGCTCTGATTTTGTCGTTGCATTGCTGTGCTGACTGACTTAGTGGCACAGCACTGGGCTGCTGAGTTGAGGGGAGAAAGTGTTCTGAATACTGCTGGAAGCACAGCTGTTTGCATTGTTAGCAAAACTTCTTTGAAGTATTTGCAGTAGATCAGCACTTGCACTGATCAGAGATTTCATATTTGATGATTCATCTGGAGGGTCCTCAGTTCTTTAGGTTCTTCATTGACTTCTTAGCATCAACACTAAGAGTGCATACTACACCAGAAAGATTGATTTTTGGCAGACTTTGCTGTGATTATTTTCCTTTTATTGGAGGAAAAATATTCTGTTGACAAATTAAATGTCTTGTGGTTTGTTGAGAAAGTTTAGCTTGCATGAGCAGTTAACATCACAGTGAAGTGATTAAGAAAAAGATGCTTTTGAAAACAAAGTATCTTCGATATCCTTAAAGTTTATCTGTGCTTCTAGGAGTGACCTTTGACAGATGACATTGTATGTTACAATACCTTACCATAGCATTGTTCTGTTGACAGCACTGTTATGTACTGGGCCACATTAAACCCAGCAGACACGGTGTCAGTCAGACAGATGTTTACATTGATGAATTCTGTGGGGTTGAAAAACAAGTTTACCTTAGCTAAACAGTAAAATGATAATGGTGAATTCACAGGTGGCTGTGCCTGATTTCTGTGCAGCACAGTGCTGTGCTGTACATAGTCTGGTGTGTAAGGCTGGTCAGAAAGGGCAAAACCATTGCTGCTGCTACTGCAGTTGTTTATTTTAGTAGGCTATTAAAAAGCAAAAGGAAGTAGTGTACAGTACAGATTATTGTCAATCCTCATGACAAAGATAGAGAAGCCAAACCTGAGATGTGCCTCTTTTGTTAAAGAAATACTCAGGTGGATTGCATGGTGGAAAACATGCTGCTACCAAATGGCATAATATCTCTGCCCTGAAATGGGGTGGTAGGAGACCTCATTGTGCAGCGCTGACCTAGCATCTGCCCAAGTTCCTAAGGAACGACTATGGTTAATGTTGGGGGCAGGCTCTGGCTGTGTGTGCTGCAGGAAAATGGCAGTCTAGAATCTGCAGGGGAAGCAATGGAGATGAAAACCCCCTTGATTTCAGACCAAGGAAGGGATATAGCACACAGCTTATTTTAATGTACTAAAATCCATTCATAGATTCATAGATCCGTTCCTTTTTAAATAGCATATTATCATATGCTATATATAGCAAATATTTCTTCTCAGAGCATCTAGGACGGATCGGTTTCTTGTGCTAATAGAAGCTAAATAATTCAGGTTTTTTTTTTTTAAGCTGACCATATAATAACAATTATATGCCCATGTAGCATTTTTTGATCCTTTCAAAGCACTTGAAGATAATTTTGCAAAACTGCTATGGGGTGGTTTCATATTTTCATAATTTACAGGCAAGTGGACTTAGGCTCTGAAGGCTTGTAAAGCTTGTCTAAACCTGATGGTGAAAACCAAAGAATTACTGTTTCTACTTCTAGCTATTACTGAGTATGCACTCTTTTGCTGTACAAAAATAAGACAGAATTAAGAGTACCACTTTGTAGGTAGTTTAATGCCTGTGGTATTCTTGAACTTGAAGATGGCTCATTCAGTACTGATCTTAGAATGTGGTTCCAGAAGTAAAATACACTTCTGTGTTGCCCCTTTTTATTTCATACGGTTAGAATAAGAAACTGCTCACCTCCAGAGTTCATTTTATTCTGTGACCTTGAAGGTTAATGAAGTAAAGGCCTGGTAAACTTTAAAAACAAACAAACAAACAATAACTGCAACAACAAACAAACCCAAAAACCAAGTGATAGACCTAGTGACCTTTCACTAGGGATGAATGTTCCAGTGCCATCATCCCCTGACTAGGCTTCAAAGTGAAGTGGCATAAATTGGATTGCACAGGGAAAGGTCTGATCACTAAGTTGTCTGAGCTACCCCTACCTTTTGTGAAAAGCCATCTTTTCAATATCAAATGAATTCTGCTATTAATGGAAGTGGAGGCAATTTTATTTAGGTTAAATAAATGCATTTGTCAGTGTTCCTCAAAACTGTAATAACATTGGAGTACTTACTACCCTACAGATGTCTTCATTATTTGTACTGGTTTTTTAAAGGCTTTCTTTATCTGCCTGTATTTTGCACAAAGATGAAGAAATATAGTGACTAGAAAGGGCTGACCTGGTTCTAATTAGTAATAGTAATTTGCAATAGTAGTTAAAATTTGTTTTGTTTAAATGATATGTTATGCATTCTTGATATTGTTACGCACTCCCTCTTTTACTTCTTACACAGAAAATGTGATGTATTTCGTAATATGAATTTATTTCAAATTTGAATGAAGATTATTATAAATTAAGATTTAATTTGCTTCTGAAGCATTTGATTACTCAAATCTTGAGCAGTATTTTCTCAGAAATCTTTACTGATTTGTAGCTGTCCTCTTGACTCTGTTGGCAGCTCTGCTTTGAATCTAATTAAGTCCAAGCTTTTCGTAAGATTTTATTTTTCAAAATTCTATTTCAATTAAAATTTTGTCTCTCTGGTTTTGTCAGAGAGGATAGAAATAAGTAGCACTTATAATTTCATTGAAGAAAAATTAAGAAAAATTGTAAACTTCATTTTTTTGTTGTTTGTATTTTGTGATTTCTATTAACATGGTGACATAATCTCAATCCCAGGTACTGCACAGACTACTTCAGAAGGACAAGTGGAATACAGAGCTTTTACTGGAATTTGCTACATGGCATGGTATCATTTTGTTGGCCTTATTTGGACTAGTGAATTCATTCTTGCCTGTCAGCAAATGACAATTGCTGGAGCAGTGGTTACTTGTTACTTCAACAGGTAAGTACTGAATTGCCCCCTTGGTGTTTTGGGAATTCACCAGCATTTGCTTTCAGTCTCTTTCCAGACAAGGTAGTCTCAAATAGATTGCATTTTTTACCAGTATCTTGGAATCCTCTCTTATATAAGATAGTATTGATTGTTGCAGGATTTTGAGTAAGATTTTATAGTGTGTATTCTATTAACATGACTCGCCTCTACCTCTAAAGTTAGTGGGCCAAACTGAGCCTTGATACAAACCATGAGAAAACTGCTGACTGAGGAAACTGCGGTTTATAAGACACGAGGTTGCATTTGACCTCTTTCCAGGAGACTGCATCATCTGCAAATGGAGAAGTAATACATAGCTCTGCAGCCATCTAATGTATTCATAGGCTGTTTGACTTCTTCCTAAGTGTTTGTCCCTGCTCTGGTTTTCATTTGTTCTGACTGCATAAATGCCTGGTCTGCTATGCTGTTCTTATTCTGTGCAGATATTTCCAGTTAACTGTTAATGCTTTTACAGTACTGTTACGAATTTAGAGATGTGTAAACAAACTTCCTCAATCTGTATACTAACCTGAAAGGTAAAGGTGGAGACAGTGAGGGAAAATCCCCACTTACTGGGATTCATACCTGTTTTACACATATGATTCTGTAAACTGAAATTAGTCTTGTTTCATGGACTGGTGCAGTGCTTCCCTGTCATTGGGGGGGGGCCTTAAATCTCACAATACACTGCTGGGCCTTTTTCACAATTGAGTCATATCCAGAAAACATTTTTCTTTGTAATTAATTATGAGCTTTCTCATCCTCACTGCTCCTCCTCTACTCCCGGCAATGAGAATTTCAGGTCTCTGAAAAGCTCTGGCATTACATTGAATGTTTTTTTTTTTTTTTTTTTTTTTTGTTTTTGTGGTAGAGGAAAATTTATCATAATCTTGGTTTTTTGGAAAACTGCCTCAAGGAACGTGACCTGGAGGTAGAGGGCCTAGGAAGCCTGGAGCTCCAGCTGCTGCCACCTGGCCAGCAGGGAAACTGGGAAGGGAACCTTTGGCTCCTCCAGAACCCACGTGGCACATTTCTGTTGGTGCTCTTCAGAATGTATTCCTGGTCATTTCAGTTTCTGAGAAAGGCCTCCTGCTGAAATTTTTACCAGTGGTCTCTTTCCCTCCATCCAGCAGAGAGAGCAGCACAGGTCCTGCTTGCAGGAGTGCTTGGGCCGCACCAGCAAAGCTGGAAGATGTGATAACAGACAGCAGTCACTGCTTTGAATGTTATTTTGTCATCACATTCAGTAATACATGAGCAAGCAGCGTTTAACACATGGATCAGGAGTGCTTCTGTGCAAGGATTCTCTGTGCAGCCAACAGCCAGGACAGTAAACTGGGGCTAGTAAGAGTGCAGACCAAACCTAAAATGGCCTTTTTCAGAAGGCTGAGTTCTGCTGAGTGGCACTATTATTTTTCATGCTATGAAAGGACCAGAAAAGGGAGGAACTCACCTTTTCTTTTCTTGTAAGCAGGTTTATGTTCATCAGGCTTTAGTAGTTGATTCAGCTTTGACAGCTGAATACTGATGCAGTAGGTGTTTGTTTAAATTGTTTGCTCGAGAAAGCAGAGGAAAAAATATTGCTGCCTCTTAGTGGACTGTGTGCTGCAGTGCGTATTTGTACGATACACTGTCTGAATCCCCAGTAAAGACACTGTCAATATCTTCGTTCCCCCTCTAATATCTTAGAGGGGAAGAAGCAGTTGGAGTTGTTGTGATGACTTCTGCTGCTACGCTAGGGTCTTCTGCTTTCCAGCTGTTTCCTACTGTTGCAAAAGTTGGCTGTGGATTATACCCAGTTGTACTAAAATCATTTTTGTACAGCTACTTCAGAGCCCTCTTCTTATTTGCCAGGTAACACATGCTGAGTTGAGAGACTTGTGCTTGGAAAAGGAAATGCTGTTTTTCTGTGGTGCTGATCCCTCTTCCTGGTCTGTAGGCTGTCAGTGCAGATCTACAGAGACACAGAGCAGGTAGAGAATGGTGAGAGGATGGTGAGCTGCGAGAGCAGTCGCAGCATTGAGGGCAGGGGTTATCTCAAGCTGTTCCAGCAATTCTGAGCTTGTCTGCTATGTGTTTTTAATATATTCCCTGGGGCAGCATCATAAAGGCATGTCACAAGAGTTTGTTGATGATACCTCACAGTGAGGCTTTCTTCTTGGGTTGTAAGTGCTCTGAGGAAATGGCATGGCCTTTCCCTGCGGAAATCTCCTTGCACAGTGTGCACAGCAGTGTGCCGTGCAGCCGGCAGCTGCGGCAGAGCTGTGAGCAGGGAGGGCAGGGTTGTTTTAGTTTTACAAGTAATGTATGTTTGACCTGTGGTACCACTGCCAAAAATGGATTTTGCCTTACTTTATTCTAGATGAAGCATGAATTTTTGAAAGAATTCATTAATTCAGTAAAATAAAGATTTATTTAGTTAATGGTTACTTTTTATGAGTTGTGAGAAGGGCTCAATCTAAAAAAAGAAATTTTTGTTAGTGTTGCTGTCTTATATGAGGGTTTATTTTCACCTTGGTGTGCTTAGAGGGTTATGAATGTGTTTGCTTTTTTGATGAGGTTTTTCCTCTCCTTGGGATTAAAGGAACGTGGTTTGGTAACTTGACTCATGTCACAGTGATCACTGTCCTGTCCGTGTTTGAACTTATTCAATAACTACTGCATGTACGTCACTGCACAGTGCTGACACTAAGAGAGTGAATAAGCCCAAAGAAGGGCAACAAGGCTTGTGAAGGGCTCACAGAATATGCTCTATGAGGAGCAACTGAAGGAGCTGGGGCTGTTTAATCTGGGAAAGAGGAGGCTGAGGGGAGACCTTATTGCTCTCTTCAAATACCTGAAAGGTAATTGCAGTGAGAGTGGGGTCGGTCTCTTCTCACTGGTGACAGGGCAAGGGAAAATGGCCTCAAGTTGTGCCAGGGGAGGTTCAGGTTGGGTATAAGGAAAAACTTTACAGAAAGGGTTGTTAAGCACTGGAATAGGCTCCCCAGGGAGTTGGTTGAGTCACCATCCCTGAATGTGTTTAAAAACCATCTGGATGTGGTACTTACAGGCATGATTTAGCAGTGGTTGTTAGAGTTAGGGTAGTATGGTTATGTTGAGGTTGGACTCAATGATCTTGAAGGTCTTTTCCAACCTGAGCAATTCTACGATTTTATGATTCTAAGCCTTTGCAAGATTGGAGTTTTCAAACTGACTCTAATGTGATCAGTACCACAGACTTCCAGTAGATTCAGTAAAGATGTGAAATGCATCTCCCAGTAAGTCCACAATCCGGCTCTATGAATGTACACTGAATTCATTTGAGACTCTGAGAACTAGGACTGATTTTTTTGGAAGGTTCCTCTCTCCTTTTCAAATGCATCTGTAGTATTTATGAGCATCCTTTGCCCTACTGACATACTTGACCCAACTCATGTAAAAGTGCTGTTGGCATGTGTGCAGTCAGAACTATTCCTGTTTTTGAGTATGGGTAGGTAAAAGGGCAATTTCAGGTATAGTCTGTGGGTTCAGAGTTAGCTTAATGGTGTCTCTTCTATTACAGATCTCGTAATTTACTGTATTTGTTTAAAACTGAAATTCATATTTCCTTGAAGAACGTATGAGTCATTCCTTAAAACTTTTGAAGTATTTTGCACTAAATCACTTTTTAAGCAGTCTTTGGAAAAAGATGAGACAGGATTGAAGAAAACCATAAGCACAGCTTTGAAAAGGATGGGCTTTAAAAACAAACCCAATTTCTTGTTTCTTTCAAATATTGAAAGTCTTTTGGGTGTGGCTAGATTGCCTTTTTTCTTCACTCACACAGAAATTGGGTTTCAAATGAAAGCTGAAATGCGCCTGTGAACATTGGATCGAAGGAAGTGTTAAAAAATACCAAATATCACAGAGGTTATAAGAAAAATAAAGACAATTGGCAGTGCTGAAGAAATAAAGTGATGCAGTATTGAGTACTGATTCACAGGAATTTGGAATAATAGTGTTCTGAGTAAATGCCTTGGGATCTACATAAAATAGGAATACCAAAGAGGAAAATTGAGCTAATCAGTCTTGTAACCAGTTCTGTGAGGTAGATTCCTTTTTCGCCCCGTACCTTGTATACATTTGAGGTTACTATGTCTACACTATGAAGTCTACAAGTCCAGAATTCACTGAACAGTATAAACTGTCCACAAAAACTTATGTACATGTCTGATTACATGTTTGTGCTAAAGTCATTTCAGATTGCAGACGTATAATGTAAAAAGCTGGATGAAACTTCACCCCTCAGGTTCTTGGGTGTAGGTGGATGGCTGAGCCAGACTTGAGCTAGATTAGAGTTACAGACATCACCTGATATTGCATTTAGCTAGCACTTTCCCTTTGCTTCCTTCTCTGAGCATAGCTACAAGGAAGAAGTTCTTTCTCTATTCTGTTGAAGCAAAGAAAGAAACTTCGTCAAATGCTGTTCTTGTGAGAATTCCTTTGCTAAGAAAAGAGGGTGTGGAAGACCTTCCAAGTGTGTATAAATTTATCAAAACTAAACTTCAAATTTTGAGATTCTGCTCTTTAATCATATCTGTTAAAATACCAAAACCCTTTTTTTCATTCTTCTTAGTAGCAAGTAAATTATTAACATGTGAGTAAACTTTGTCCTTTTTTTATTTCTCGACCTCAGTTAACTTTTAACGTGCAGAAATTTAATATTTTATGTTTTGAGATCTGACTGAGGCTATTATAGGTAAGACAGTGTAAAAGGAAAAAGGAAATACTGTTGCTACATGGACAGAATAAATCCTATGTTTTGGGATGTGTGTGATTCCTACGTGGAAGCCTGATCACTTTTTTAATTTAAATAGTATATATGGAGTATAGAATTCCTCAAGCAGTTCCCCCAGTGGTGAGACCAAAAAAAAAAAAAAAAAAGAAAAGCAACAGCTTTGCTGGAATTTCCTATTTAAAATAATGTGGTGTATTCACATATGCGAGTAGAACTTTTTGGCTCTGAAGTAGTCAGTGTTCTGAATGAACTGCAGTGATACGTTCAGGATTCTTGCAGAACTGTGATACCTATCTTCAAGGAGTGTATGTGAAGATTTCATAAAAACGTGTTTGTAGATTTTGCTTCAGCCAGTCACCCTCTTTTATTGTTAGTTTCTCCTGCGAACTATGAATTTTTCAAGGTAACAAGCTTTGAAGGAATTGCTTATGAGCACGGGATTTGTGCTGTCTGCTTGGAACCACTGGTTTTGCTGCCTGAGGAAATGTTTCAGGGTTGGACCTGTTGTGTACGGTTGCCTTTCAGTAAGGAAATGTATGACTATTAAACCATGCTTTTCTTGAACCTTCTGACATGTATTTTTAGCTATTTAGCTAGAGTTAATTGGACTGTCTTTTTTTTTTTTTTTTTTTTTTTTTTTTACAGCATTTGAAGAGGGGTGGGAGAATGGTTTTAAGTTCATTTCCTGTTCTTCCTTTCAATCCTTGAGAGCTGTTCCACACTGTTCTCTGACTGACATGAAGCTGAACCTTATAAAGGAAGCAGGAAAATAAAACTTGTATTTGGAATTTGTAAGCTAATTGTTTGAAGTCATTATTTTGTCTTTCCATTTCAAATACGAGAGACACATCATTTCCCAAAAATGATAGAGGTTAGATTGCAGTGGAATGACAAGGTTTTTCTGCCAAGTCATAATTTTAAACATACAACGTGAAATTTCTTTCTTGTGTGTTCCATTTTAAAACAAAAACTATTCAGTGGAAAGAAAAAAAAGGTATTTGTTATCTGAACAAAGTTTAAAACTGAATTTAGTCAAATTGCAGCAGTGAAAGTAAACAGGGGATCTCAGTTTTGCATGAGAGACATTATCATATTTATTTTTCTGGTTTTAATTTTACCACTAAAGCAGAAATAGCAGATTCATTCCTTCAGAGTAAAATCTTGCAGAAACAAAAGTCTAATAAAAGATTTTGGAGGATAACGGAAGTGTCAGAAACTGAAGAGAGGTGTTGGAGGATGTGTTCTCTGATGTTTGCTTCTGATATTTTCCATAGTAGGTTTTTCTAGAGATTTTTCCATTACTGAGCATGTCAAGATATTCTTTGCTGAAGAGTTAAAGTAATCCAATAAAAGTTTTAAACTTGGCTGCTTTCCTTTGGACTGAGGTTAAAGTTCATATAAAGTCAGAAGGAAAACTGGAGTTGTTTTAAGCACGAGAGGGTGTACCAGCTTAGGTCTTGTCCAAATACTGAAATGATACCATGCGTATCTCCTTAAATAACAGTTTCCAAAACAATTTTGAACTGTTTGTTTTTTTTTCCTTTCCAGAAACAAAAATAACCCACCACGTCATCCAGTCCTCTCCTCCATTTCAGTTCTTCTTTGCTATCATCTAGGAACTGTTGTAAAAGGCTCATTTTTAATCACCATACTGAGAATACCAAGGATTGTTTTCTTGTACCTTTATAGTATCCTAAAGCAAAAGGTAAGTCTATTTCTGTAATGCACAGAAGTAGTTGTTAAAAGGTGACGTTCAGGAAAAAAAAAAGTGAAGAATATACTTGAATTTTATATTTTACCCATTTTTTTCATGAAGAAAGCCTTTTTCAAGTACTTCCTTTTTTCTCTCACAACTCAGGTATTTTTAAGTAAAGAAAATACCTGTGTTAAAAAAAAAAAAAGTTTTCTTTTTTTTTTAACGTAAATGTTTTTATGACATGTAAATGAAAAATCCAGATTTGATAGAACACTATTTAAAAATTCTGCATCATAAAATTTTAGAATGTAAAGGTAAGAATGACATTGTTTGCTATAAAATACCTTTTATAGAAAAGATTCCATCTGCCTTGTGATGTATTTATAGAAGAAAATCTGTGAAGCAAGAACTGTTCTGGGGATCTGTATAGGTTCCAAATCACATCTCTTACAGCATATAAACATTTATCTTGGTTGTTGTGATCGTTGCTCACATTCCTGTCTTTCATGCATTTCTGCATCCCATACCTTCTGCTGAAAACGCGCCAGTGCGGTTAGTTCTGGCACTTTGGCAAAGAGAAAGGGCTCTTACAGCTGCACAGCTCTGATGTCAGAGGAAGATCTAGACAAAGATTTTAAATATAGGTGTTAGGATTCATTGCTTTTCCTCTAGAATACACGTCTTGGCCCTGAAGTATGTTATGTATAGCTTTGACAGGATATTTAACATCAGGCATCTCTGGTGCCTCTGAGATGTGTGCAGGCATACTTTCAGAACGTAGATAAAAGCCCTTTTGTAATAAGATGCAAGCGTTTCCATCGTTAATGTAGAAAACCTGGTGATCTGAGTGAGTTAAGAATTTTGTTTATACATGGTGAGTTGAGTTGTACTAGAAAGAAGACAGTATTGTTTGCATCTAGAGGAAGCAGAAGAAGCGGATTTACTGGGTACAAGTGTTTATAATCTGAATACATATAGAGGAAATACTTTGCAAAGAAAGATTATTTTTATCAGTAGCTGTGTGCTCTAAGCTCCTTTTGGCCCAGCTACCAAGAGTCCGGGTAGGATGTGACATGACCGATAACTGGTCCTGAAGTGGCCAGTTCACATCCCTGTTCCACAGAAGAATTCACCACTAACAAACACAGCTCCTTCTCATGGCAGGAGGGGTGCCCTGTGGCCACTTTCCTTAGCAACTCTCTGCATAGAGGGCAGGAGAGGTAGTACTAAAGGGTAGAGAACAGATGCTGCGTTCTTCTGGAGCTTCCAGATTTTGTCACCTTTGCAATAGAAGCTCCTATCTTCTGAGAAGTCAGGGGTCTGCAAGCATGGCAGGTAAATTTACACAGCAGTCTTCAAGCCAAATAGCAAAAAAGTAGTTTGCTCCATTTCTAATAAAGAGTACTTAGTGAGACTAATACAGCAGTGGTAAAATCATCTCTTTGGCAAAGCATAGCAGGATTAATGTATTACAGTCACCATTTTAAAGGAATTATCCTATGAATATTTTCAAGAAGTCTGTGGGGAAAAGTTGGGGGTTCATGGTTTTATCATGGTAGCTGTGGGACGTGAGGATTTTATACCATAACTGGAAGATCTCTGCTTTCTGAAACAGAAGAATATTCTGGTCTCGAAAAATTAATGTTAGAAAAACTCGAAAGTTACTGAACTGAATTTCCTTTTGCTGAGAAAAACAGCCGTTTAAAACGGAAAGACTACCAGGGCTACCAAGATGTCCCTTTTGTCTCAGTCTGAGCTCCTGATGGAGGTGTGGGGGGTTGAACAGACACTGAGCTTTTCTCCTGTGTTTTTGGCATGATAGTAATGTAGATCAGTGATCTGTTCTAGGAAATATAAGTCCTGTCCTGAAATGTAATGCATACTCAGTTCAACACACACATAAATCCTACCTAATTTTTTACATTTGTCCCTTAGTGTGCTGGTCGCTTCAAAACTGTGAAGGTTTTTAGATAAATGACAAAAAAAAATTTTAAACAACCAAACAAAAGGAAAACAAACTGTCTCTCTAATCACTGCCAAGTACTTTAAGGGTTACTGATTTCCCTGCCTGTTTTTTTCCCTCTGTGCAGCTGTTAGCTCACCAAGCTGCTTACAGCACTTATTTTCTTTCCTGAAGAGAAGTCTTCCATGCACAGGAAGGAAAAAAAGCCAACCAACCAACCAAAGAACAACAAAAAAAAACTTAGACTCAGCTCATCAGTCATTAATACTGTAGGGTCTGAATTGAAAACAATTCCTGTAATCTGAGGGGAAGTATCTGCTGCGTAAGTGAATACTCTATTGGAAGAGTCAGTCACCTGCAAAGCATGCCTTTCTAAAATGGCAGTTTTATTTGAGTCTAATTCTGTGGCCAGTAACCAGACATTTCATTTTATTGCAGGAAAGTGCATGTGCGAAGTGCCTGTTGAAGTGCTGTTTCTGCTGCTTGTGGTGCCAGGAAAGTTGCTTAAGATACTTTAACCAGGTACACTCTGTCATCTCTCTGTCACTCAGCCATCCACATGCCTGTTCTATGAACTGTGTGCATGCTGGCTTCATTCAGCATGACGAAGGCAACATGCAGTGTATGCAAGCCAAAGCTATGTGCTGGCCAGCTAAACAAACCAACAGAATCCTCAAGTGTTGGTAGAGGTGGTTTGTCAGCGCCCTAATGCTTAGTGATATGCAAGGTTGCTGACTGTGGTGTTTAGAAAACTTGTTAATGCAGCTTAGGATGACCCCTGACAGGGCTACCTTCTATTTTTGAAGGTAAGAATATTAACATATTGCTGAGTTGTGCCAGGGTTGTTCAGGTGGAAGGAAGCAATGAAGAAGTAAGAAACCCGCCTGGAGATGGGTCCTTAAACTGGATACAGAATTTTTCACCTGAAATCCCTATTGAAGAAAATTGAACTCTTGGCTGATTTCCATTATTGATATACCTGGGAATACAATCTGTGATGAAAAAAACAGATGATATAATATTGTCTGTGTTTGAAAGGCATCTTTGGTTTGGTAGCAGTTTTGTTTCAGTAGGATTTTCATTGGAAATTGATGATTTCTAACACGCAGCAGTTTTTCACATACTTGATTCCTACTCCTTCCTTCTTGATCCTTTTCTCCAAATGTATAAATACTTTTCTAATCTCTATATACGTCATTGTAAATAGCTTATTTTCCTCTTTATCAGCCCCTCTTTATTATCTCTGGTGGCTGTGGTATTATTAATATGACAAGGAATCAGATGTTCATGCTGATTCTTAACTTCGTATCTGCTGCTTGCTTTGTTCTCGTTGCTGAGAACAGAAGTGCAGTAAACAAGATGATGCTGATAAAGAGCCTGACTTCTCATTCTAAAGTGGGTGCATAAGTAAAGCTCACTCTTGGACAACTATGAAGAGAACATTTTTCACTTAGTTCAACCTAGATTAAGTATTTGTGCAGTAAAATCTCTGCTTCTAGCTGATGAATTTTCCAGACTTATATTTCTCAGTTAGATCTTATGGTCACTGGGCTGGTGAGGAATCTTGGAGTTCGTTTTGACTCCAGGCTTTCCATTTATAGTCACCCTTTCCCCTTGGCTTCCTGCCTTTCAAAGAGATAGCCAGCATCCTAGCATTTACTTTCTCCAGCTGTAGTATGCAGTGTGTTTGTTACAAGAATTAATTACTGTAACATACTTTCTTTTGTTTCAGAAAGCTGTAATGCAGCTCTTGTTCCCTTAAAAGATTTCCTGTTTCCTAATCTATTGTAGGCAAATTTCTGTTTTTATACAGGTCGTGATTTTTAGCATAATAATCATAACACTGTGTTTGCTGTTAGATAATTGTTTGTTTGAACATCTTTTTGGCAAAGACAACCATGTTCTGTGTGCTGAAAGTTGGGCAGTTTGGGAGACTAAAAGTAAGAATTTTTATTTTTTTTAAGATTTTAAGAGAAATTTTATTTGTAGGAAGGGGTAATATTATTCTCAAATTATTGTGTTTTGCAGAGTAATGGGTGGTTTTGGTTTTTTTTCTATTAATAATGTATTCAAGATATCTATGTATTGACTAAGAGTGAAAGTTTTCATTTCCAGAGGGGAAAAGAAACAACCACTATGGCTTTAAGAAGCTTAATATATAGCTCGATTAACAGAAGAGGTAAACAGGAGCTCTCAGTGGGGTCAGTGAAAACTTGCAGTTTGGCATAGCTGTTGAACTGGAGGGCAGGACTTCAGGGGATTTTAAAAAATTGCTTGTACTCATTTCTAACTTCTTGAACGTACTTTTAAGTTTAGATTTTGATTTTGTTTTGAGTTGAAATAATAGAAATTTAGAACAGCTGTTAAAAAAGCTGGTCCAAAGCTCGTTGTGTGTGTCAGCATTCCTTACTGGGCTTTTTATCCCACTATTACATTCTCCATAATAACCATATAATTACCTTGAAAGGTTTTTGGTGGTGTTTTTTTGTTGTTGTTGTTGTTGTTGTTGTTTTGTTTTACAGAAAAAAAGGAGCCTTTCTCCTCACTTCTGCAGTATTTTCTTCAGCCTGTTGTTAGGTTGCTTAGATAATTTAAATTCTTTCTGCTCCTTCATTCACAAGTTTAATCAAGATTAAACAGAGCCCCTTGTTCCCCCTCTGGGGAACTTGCAGATGAGAAACAGGTACATTGGTGACAGTGTGTGTACTTCTTTCTTCCCATGCAGCATCAACCAAGTGCTGTGTTGTGTTGTTGAAGGGACAGGGTGGCATTTTTCAGGTGGGATGTAAGACAAATTTGTAATTGTTGAATCTGAAGTGACTTCTCTCCAGGCTCAGCTAGATTGCGTTCAGCTCCCTTGCAATTTAACTTGAATGGGACTGAAGAGGTGCCCATTGTGATCTTCCTGTTGTGACAGATGTTGAGCTGGATGCTGACAGTTGCTGTGTTTCCAGTAGTGGTAGTTGCAGGAGGGGTAATGTAAACCCTGCGTCCTGTTCCGATTGCAGTGTGGGTAATAATATTCTGCCTTCCTAATTTTCTTTTGGATTTGCAACTAGATCCTGTGCTAAACTGTGGTGTCAGGTTGCTATGTGCTGTTAAACAGTTCACTCCTTAAGCTGTTCCATTTCAGTCATGGGCAAAGTGATTCATGTGTGTGTATAATCCATTAGTAACAATTGTAAAGCACTCTGGGTTCTATCAGGATGAAAAGTGCTTTGTGAATATAAAGTCATTATCCTTACTTGACAGTTCTGTTTGCCAACACTTGTCAGAATTACCACAGATTTTTCATCTTCTGGCTCTGATGATTTCAGTGTGTTCCAGATAAACATATTCAGCCATCTCGAGTAAAATCTGGGAGATTGAAAACTTCCATTAAAAAAATACTGTTTTCTTTATGTGGTTTGGGAGCTACAAGGTCTGTCTCCTGCTCCCTTAAATTGTAGTGGCAAAGTCTTAACTTCTGACACATTAAAGTGGTCACTTTTTTTCCTTACAGCCTTGTTGCAATGAATATATATATATATATATATATATATAAATATATATGTATATAAAAAACACACACACACACATATATATTTAACAGTGTATCTATTTTAGAATAATTCTGCTTTTCTCTGCCTGCTTTGGGTTCGTCTGTAGCCACTTGGCAGGCAGCAGTTCCAAAGCGCAGCACATGAATTTCTGAAGGAGTTGCTGAGCTCTATGTGGTTTCTCTGTTTTCTTCAGTACAGTTGCTTGCTGTGCAGCCTTCCGGGCCCTGCAGTAGCCATTACTGATGAACAGAAGTGACAGCCCACATTTGCTGGAACTGAGACCCATCACTGATACTGAAAACCAGCAAATGCCTAGTTTAAAAAATAAAACAAAACAAAAACAAGCAAACAAAAAAAACTTACCTGAAGTAAGTCTGTCTAATAGTCATGTATCTGCGGCAGCTAGTTGTCTCTTAATCTTTGGAAGGAAGCCTATCAGGAAGTTGTGTTTAAATGCCTTCTGGAAAAATGACCTAGAAAAAAAAAAAATTCAGGCATGTTAATGTTCTTCTGTGCACTGCCAAGTGCATTGTGCCTTGCCCCATCAAATACTTCTTTTTCCTCCCAAAAACAATACCTTAATATTACTGGCAAAATTTCTTCTAGATATTAAGCTGAGTTTTCAGTCATCTTGAAAATATGACTAAAATTGGCTAAAACATTCATCTTTGTGAAATCTTGATTGAAATATGTTTGTTTTCCCTCTAAAAGCTTTTATGTTTGAGGTAACAGAAGATAAATACCTTTAATTTCTCCATCGAATGGCCCATGTGGGGGAATTAGGTGGATGAGAATTAGCTGTTTTTGCTTTGATGCCTTATGTTGAAATGTCCCAGGTGTAGCAGTGGGATGCTACAGGAGAGAACACCTTCCCAGGAGAAAGTTGTGTTGGTCATATCCATTGGAATACAGCTATGGAGGGAGTACATGACAAAGTAGAAAACAAAGAAAGTTGAAAGACGAAATGTTTTCCACCGAGTCCAAACTACAAATGTAAAGTAGAATGTAAATAATGAAAAGTTATGACTGGGAAAATTCAGGAGGCTATTGTATGGTTTCTTGTAGATGGCGATTAGTCTAAGAATCAGTAATAACTTTTCCTTCAGGAAATTGGAAGAAGGATCCTGAGGACCAGGGGGACAGTGGTCTGGGATAACTCCAAATGTGAGGGCTGGGAGAGGGAAAAGCTCTAAATAGTTTAAAGAGGGAGTTTTCCACTTATAATAAGAAATCACAAAGCACAATCACCTGAAATAACCACAGACTGGAGTGGCTGAATGTCCATTACAGGTTCTCATGTCTTCATTGCTTCAGTGGGGTCTCACAGGCCTGTGTTGCTCTAGCTTCCTTCCACCAACTGGGAGGTACAGCGGTCTCACTGACTCACCAACAGCCTGTATGGCAGCCACAGAAATGTCACTGCTGCTTGCTTGCAATAGTTTTGTTTTCTGAGGGAATTCCTATGGCAGCTGTGGCATTTGCAGGCTAGGACATCTAAAAGCTCAACTTGAGCTGCGTGGCTTTGTACGGGCTGTAGGTACCCAGGGCAGCCCCCAAGAGAGTTGGCAGCAGCAAGAAGATTGGGTCAGCCTGAAAATATCAGTGGAGCAGAAAAAGCTGAAATGGGATGTGAGACCAGCATGTCTCCTGCCTCTTTTTTGAGAGGATTCTGTTGCTATAGCAATCCTGTCTTTCCCCAAGCTCATTTTATTAAAGAAAGCCCTGGAATGGAAGACTGAATTCAGCTGTTACACAAAGTAGCAATTATTCTGAACAATCAGGGAACTTATGGCCTGTATCTAAGCCACAGGGCCTTTCTCATGAAACTGGCAGGTCAGTTTTTCCAAGACCCTTGACATTCTGTGTTGTGAAGTATAGAAGGATGTATTATTTAAATAGTTTTTTTACATAGTGTGGTATTTGGAAATATGTAAACATTCACATTCTTTATTTATTCATCCTGACACTGAGAAACCAGTGTCTAGTTCCCAGGCTGCAGGCCAGAAGGGGCTTCTCTTCTTCACAAAGTTGATGATACAGTACCGACTTCCTGGTTCGTGGATGAGGACTGTTATTAACCCATAGTCTCCCATGCTTGCTGATCAATGATACGCTATCAGTGCTGTTGCCACTCATTTGTCTCTATAGGAGAGGCTACCACTGTGAAACACCATTGCATTAAGCAGAATTTAGTTATATGACAGTTTCATTGGGCCAGACTGGATCTCTGCCTAGCTTGGTGTCCTGTCTCCAACAGTGAGTGGAGTGAAGAAATAGATGTGTGTTTCCCTGTCCTCAGTGCTGTTTCTGAATTTGTTTTTGGCCTAGGAACTTCTTGAGCTGAGTGTAGTTTCTGCGTGTTTAATACCTCTCAGAGATTTCTTTTCCCTGAACTTTCCACCTCTTCCTTGAGCTCATAGGAATTATTAGCAGCTAGAGCATCCTTTGGCCGGGAGCTCACATCGTACAGACTGCAATGAGAAGAGCTATCATCTTTTTCCAGATTTGGTTCCTGCTACTTTATATGGTCCCTGCACTCTTGCTTAGTCCCTGTATTAGAAGAAACAATGAGCATCTATCCCACCTACCCTCTCCATGTTTCTCATGCTTTTGTAGTCCTCTTACCGCATCCTCCTTCAGTCATCTCTTTTCCAGACAGCGCAGTCTGGCGTACTCAGTAGTTCCCCAGACAGAAGACATTCCATACCTTTTGGATCATTCCTGCTGCCCTTCTCTCAAACATTTGCAATTCCATTAAAGCTCTTGTGCTTGAGGAAGGAGAATACAACAGCAGGGAAAAGAACAGCACATTTAAATAGTCTGTTTCTAAATGATAGCAAGCTTTTAGCTGATGGTGCTTTCCCATCTTAGCTTTCACAGCTGTCATTTTTTATTTTTTATTTTTTTGCAAAGGAACGGGCTTCTGCACATAGCCTGCAATACAAGGGCTGCTCTGAAAGTAATGCCTCCTATTTTGTTATGTTGACCTGTGACATCAGAGGCTGATATTGGTGGCGTGGCAGTAGAGATCAAATCTTCCCAGAGTGTTCCATTACATTCTGTTCCCGTATGACAGATATCAGCAGAGGGGCATTCTGGCAAAATGAGATCTGACGTGGAAGCACATATGAAGCAAAGGTGTGTCGCTGAATTCCTCCATGTGGAAAAAATGTCACCCAACTGGCATTCATTGCCTCTTGCTGAACATTTATGGAAAGCACACAGTGGACGTGAGCATGGTGAGGCAGTGGGTGGTGCATTTTAGCCGTAGTGACCGTGGGTCACCTCCTCTGGTGCAGATTGTTAAGAGCATGGTGTGCAGGTTCTTGTTCATCACTGATGAAAAGCTAGTGGTGGTGACCATGTGGAGAAGTAGTGTTTTGTAGCTGAGAATTTGCTCTGTCAGATAGTGTTACTGTCCTCTTTGTATCTTTTGGAATTTTCTTGAAAATAATTAGGATGCATTACTTTTGAATTTCAACTTTTATGTTGAAAATAAATGGGGTGTATAATCTTCTTAGTCCAAAGTCCAAAATGATTTGCAAATACTGGGAGTAGCTTATGCATGTTCCTTATTTCTCGGTGAGTAAGGGTGAGAAATTTCTGCTGATGGCTCTGCAACACTGAGTTTGTAATGAAAATGTATTTTTCCTTCAAAGGCAGAGGCCACTAGACTGAATCTTCAGCTTTTACTAGTAACATTGTTATTTTACCCATGTCAGTGGCTAGTTTTTCAGCCTTTTGGTAGTTCCTTCATTTATGTTTATCTTCTGTAATACAGGCTTACTACCTGCTTGGGTGTTGGGAGTGATTGAGACATGCATGAGTTGTTGAGGTGCCAACTGTCTTAAATGCCGCTTCTTGTTACCTGATTTGTAAATCACAAATGTCTGTGCAGGCAGTATTCAGGCTTCAGCATTGTTTTCCAGTTGTTCCAAGATAACCGTCCTAGTTAATAAATATCAGAAATTCTTTTCATTGCACATTCCTCAGATACCAAAGTAGCTAATTCCAGAATGCAAACAAGTAGTTATTTATTTAAAGTTTGGAAGCAGTGTTTGTACAAGTGCACATGCATTTTTAGCATTCTTTTATAATTTTTAAAATATAATTTATTTATTTTCCTATTTATAGTGAATACAGAATCTGTGTTTAATTAATTGGCAAAACTCATGCTGAACTCACCAGATCAAGATCTGCTTTGTGAATTCAGTTCTTATGGGACAGAAACAAACCTACAAAACCCATTTTTCCACTTTGTGTCTTGATTTCCTGTCTGTTAATGGAGATGCTGCAACAGACTTAATTCACAGTGTGTTATAGCTCTGTCCACACTTGAAAAATGTGGAGACAGCTGCAGACAGAAGATGGAGAGGGAGCAGTGTCAGTGTAAATGGAAGTTAGTGTAGAAAGCATTTTTTCGTGTTTAGGAAAGAAGTGAACTTGCTTGTTTAAACAGATTTTTATGCAAATATGTGTTTTTGTAGAGTTCAGAGGGATTGTTGTGTTTCTTTTTCTTTTCTCTTTTGGAGTAGGAAAAATTCCATGGTTCTTATTTGCACTGTTTCCATCGATGAGGGCACTAGCTGCCATCCCAGTACAGTTTTTACAGGATGTCATTCTTTAATATAGTCTTTGTTTGGCTTACTAACCAGAGGAAAAAATCCTTTGTTTACATATAAAATAACATTCAAAGTGAAATTACAAAGCATTTTTTTGTTTAATTTCTCTAATAGTTTAAGGTGCAGTAGTGTCAATATAGCTTTGCTGCATTACAGAGTATTATAGAAATTGGGTAGAAGTGGACCCTGCAGAAATAATTTTCTCTGTCTTGAGATATCTGAAGCGGTTCTGTATTTTGATATATAAATAAGAAAAAAGATTTTTTTTGAACAGAAGGTGTTTTGTAGTAGTTCAGTATAATTCTCTTTCATCAAACCATTTCTTTTCCACTGCCAGTTGAAGCAATAAATAATCTAAGACTTCAGTATGTGTAAGGGTATGTAAATTCCTTCAGAACCATAATCCAGTGCACACTGTGGTTCTTAGTGGCCGTACACTGTGGTTCTACTGACTGTAACTATTCTTTTGTGACATAATCCACCTTCTAATACTTTAAGAAAAGGAAAACTATTCCTAAAACTTTCTGGCAGAGTCCAGCAAACCTTTCGGGTGTCTCAGGTGCTGTTTTTCCTAGCTCATATTTTGGGTGCTGTTTCAAGACCTCATTGAGAAGTTCTTTAAATGAGATAGATATGTCACGTTATGCAGTACAGGTGTTAAAACAATCCAGGATGGTCACTGCTCCATATTGGCAAGTTTCCTTGTAAAATTCCCCGCGCTAAAAAACTGTGAGTGCCCCCAGAGTCTGTTGTAATGGTTATGTTTTATGATATAAGACTCGCCCAGCTAGTCCGTAGTCCTTCAACGGTTCTTTTAGAGTCATTGTCACAAGTCTTTTCATTGTTCATGGAATGATTGTATTTTATGGCCATGGCCATGAGCTTGAATTTCAGTAGTGTGGTGGACAGTCTAAAAAGGTTGTGGTTTTAATCAACTTTTAAATGCCTGGTAACTACATATCTAAATTGTTCCGCTTATGTAGGCTGCCAGCAGTCTTGGGGATAGATTCATAGAAAAGAGATGAGTTGAGATAGCATGACTTCTGATAAGTGTTTTGTGGTAACTGACATTTTTATTGACAAAAATTAGGGTAGAGAACAGTTAAAATAAATTGGTTAAAGGTAGGTTCAGAAGTTCATTCTTTATGTTTTACCATTTGCTAATGGTGGGAATGATGCAGAAGACCAGTTTGAAGTTAGAGCTTAGTTATTGTAGTCACTTGAAATTGTCATATTAATCAAAATAAGTCTTTGTATTCATAAAATCAGTATTTCCAAATCATGTTTCAGACCTTTGATTTTGTTGAAGTAACACCTGGATTGAAAGCATCTTGCCTCTCTCATTGCTTTATCTTCTCTCATTTTAGCATGTGTACACAACTACCGCCATAAATGGGACAGATTTTTGTACTTCAGCAAAGGATGCTGTCTTCATTCTGGCAAAGAGTTCTGCTGAACTCGCATCCGTTAGCTGTTTTGGAGATTTTATCATATTTCTAGGAAAGGTAAGAGTAAGGAAAGCTCTTCTGTGAGAATGAAGTGAAAAATCAGGGTCTCATTCAGTTTCTGCATACTGAAAGTAAATAAGGTTTGTTTTTGTTGAACTTGGTATTGTTAATGCTCAAAGTTGAGCTTGGAAGAGAAAGTAATGTTTGAGGAGCTTAATCCTTTTTATAGCCTTTACCATTATTTGTGTGTGTGTTACAGTAGTGTCCTTGGCACCACTCATGCAGTTCCTATTGCACAGAGCCTTTGGTAAATACATGCAGTAAAAAGTTGCCTCTGCCCTACAAATAGACATACTGAATTGAATATAAAGTGTGACAACTATGTGAAGCCAGAACCTGCGTAGTCATCTCCCAGATGGGATGTACTGTTAAAATATCACCTGTAATTTGCCTGTTGGTTTTGGTAGGTATTTTTTGTGTGTTTTTTTTTTTTTCTTTGTCTGTTTGTTGTGTTTTTCCTAAAAACATTACTATGTAATTAACAAGGCTGTATTTCTTTCTTGGTGTTCTTTTCAGGTTTTTGTTGTATGTTTTACTGTTTTTGGAGGATTGATGGCATTTAACTATCATCGGGAGTTGCAAGCTTGGGTAGTTCCTCTGTTGTTGGTTGGATTTTTTGCCTACCTGATGTCCCACAGCTTTCTGTCTGTGTTTGAAGTGACACTGGATACCATGTTCCTTTGCTTTGCTATTGATATGGAAACAAATGATGGATCTGCAGAGAGGCCATACTTCGTGGACCAGGAACTGCTGGTAAACTCCAGTGATAACAGCAAAGATACTTGCTCCATTCTAAGCTTTTGGGGAGCTTGTCTTTCCCCAGGGCCTAGTAATCTGAACCCTTACCCCATACTATTTCTTTTCCAGCACCATAGATCAGGATGGGCTTAGGGATGCAAATTATATGTGAATGTATAGGCGTAAGTAAATGAACTCCTGGTGGTCCCTGTGTGCTAGCTATGGTCTGCTGCCTTCTTTTAGATCATACCCTGTAGGTAATGGCTGACTTTTAAGGGCTTAGTAAATATACATTCAGTTTATTGTTAGTACTTTCTATATATGGCTAGCTGAGCTAGCTGCCAAGATTTGACCCACAGTGTGTGTGCAAGAAAGGATGTTTACATCTGTTGTGATTTTCTGTAGAGGGAGGAGTGAAAATAAAGGAGCTTGTTGCCAGCTGCAGGTCAAGTATCCATCTGCACCCTATGGATGGTGTAGTTTTGAACAAACTTCATTCTAGCTTGAATTGCTCTGCTTCATCTGTGTACAGATTCTGCCAAAATACCAACGTGGGTCCCTTGATTACATCCTTCTGCTGTAGTCTGGTTGTTCTGTCTCTGGTAATTACTGTGTTGTACTACAAGCTTTCCATGGATGGTCACTGCGTAGCTAATAGTGATGAAGAGCTTTAGTTTACAGCTGTATCTGAAGCATTTGAACATAGACATGCCATTATTTTCATACCAAGAAAATATTAGAAGATACTGAAGTTTTTTGGTTTGTTTTTTTTCCTTTCTTACTGTTGGGGCAGTTCTGTCTTTTCCTTCATGAACCATGTGACAAAATCTTGGTGATTCATGAAAAATTCCGCAGCCAGAACAGCTCATATGATGTGAATCTTCTGGATAGATTTCTTCAGAAAAGCATCAGAACTGTTCTTTTTTTTTTCTTTCTTCCTTCTTTTTTGTTGTTTTGTTTTTTATGCTCTCTTTGATACCCATAATGTTCCTAGATTTTCGTTAAAAACAAACAGAAAGGAATAAAAAGGCAGCCTCGATAGCCTTAACCCTTTTTACAGAGAAAAGCAGATAGATCTTTGGCCTTGATTCAGAACAGTACTTAAGCAAATGTCCTGAATAGGAATATCTTACTTAATGGAAAACTCTGAAGCCTTGACCTTCGTTCTTCTTCCTTTTCTTTTGCCAAATGCTAGAATACTTCTTAAGCCAGTTCTCCTTCATGAAACAAACAGAGGCTTTTCTTTCTCCACTTCCAAACTTCTTGGTAGTTTTTCTTTAACCCTGGTCTTCATTCCCTATAGTTAGCCATATCTTAGAGTCTGGGGTGAGGAGAGGACTTCCCGCAGGGGTGAGCAGCCTTCCCAGCAGGGAAGGCAGTATATATAGCCTTGTATGGAAAAACTGGGGGCAGCATATCCAAATTCCTCCTCGTTGCATAATTGGGAGCACGTTGCTCACAGCCCAAACTTGGAGTTTCCCAACGCACGAAGGCATTGACATGTGATATCTATGCTTCAGTTGGGTGATAAGCATCTCAGGGGTGGAAGGGAGGCTCTCTGGTGGTGGGCGGACAGATGGAAGTGATTTCAGACAGCCAAGGAGTTCCTGTTGCTGCAGCAAGAGAAGAAGTGGAGGTTCCTGATTTGTTCTCCTCAGCTGCTTTCATCACTCTTGCTGCCCCAGCAGTCCCTCCCAGTATCACTGTGTCATCCAGCTAGTTGCATAGCCCCAGGTTAATTATCTTCCTTCACAAAGTGATTGTTTTTTTAAATAATTGTTATTTTTTAAATAATGGTTTGAATCCTCAAATGATTGCACCCTGCTTTCTGTTTGTAGATGTTTGTGAATCAGAATAACAAGTCAACAGACAGGCAAAAACACAGAAGCATGAGACGGGACAGTGAGGATGGGACAGAGCTCCAACCTATGGTGAGGCAGGAGTGTGGGCTGGGAACTTGATTGCCCGCTGATGTGCTTGTTTTGTGTCCTGAGAACCTGATTAACTGTTCCATGGTTACTATGAAGCATCAGAGAACAACATTCTGTATCCACCACCCATTTCTCCTTCTGTTGCCTTTTTTCCTCAGAAATCCTCTGCTACTCCACAGTGTTTGTACTCATCCATCTTCTGTTCCCCAGCGTGCCCAGCAAAGAATGAGAAAGATGAGACAACCGCAGGGGGGTGGGAGATCAGTGCTGTTTGGGTAGTCCTTCACATGTGTGCTGTAGGAACAGAACAGCAGCAGGCTGCTGGATTTCGTGGTGGAAATGCTCAAGTTCCAGAACTCTAATATTAGAGTCTAAGCGGCTTTCCTCCCCTGGACAAGACATACCAGCCCTTCCCCGCCCACTCGTTTTTTTAGTGATATCTATATTTGTTTTCTCTGTTTTACGCTGGGGTAAAAATAGTGAGATGCTAGAAGGGAGTGTGGCCCTTCCCCCAGGCTTGGGAAAGTCCCAGTAGTAAAGTTCACTGACATCTGAGATGCCACAAATTGCCCAAGCAGGGGAGTTCAGAATCTGGGGTGATTTCAGCCCCTCAGTGCTAAAGTAAGGCATAGTTGTACTTGTTCTTTTCGTTGTTTGGGTCTGTTTTTGTGCTCTTCACTAATACTTTGCCAAGCACAGAAACTGGGGAGCTTCTGTCCCCTAAGAGAGGATTGAAAATGTCAGGCACAAAAGAACCATAATTATTTCCCAGTTTGCTTTTACAGACATAAAATGCAGTAGCAGGACCACACATTACTTGACTGCTTTTTTCTCTCTTTGTAGACTTGAATGTGAAATGCACTGGGAAGTACTAAGGCAGACCAGCAAGAGCAGAAACGACTGCAGAAAAGAAGTGAAGGTTACCAATAACCCAGGACAAAGCACCAGTTGTGTAAATCTCTGCTGTACCCTCTGCACTGCTGTAATGGCAGCCTGTCTGCATTATGTACTTCGTGTCAGCACAACTGATTCTTATTAGCAGTGTTGATATGAAGATGTGTGAAAGTTGTTAATAAATTCCTTCTAAGTTTCTATGCTATCTAACTTAAAAATACAGAATTCACAGCGTTGCAGAGCTGTCCTTTTTATCTTTGTGGCTGTCATTTAACGTGGATTAATTTTTAAACAACTGTGTTTATAAATCTGTTGTATGGAGTCCACCTTGTTGTGGACAGGGGGTTATTTTGGATTTTATTCAGTTGAACATGATTGTATTCTTTATTTTAAAGCTCCTTTAACTGTTTGAAGAGAGGTCTGAGGTAGAAAATTACTCCAATCAGGGATTTCAGTGTAACTCATTGGTGTAGGAAGTGGGACACTACTGCAGCTAAGTGACTCTTAAATGGTCTGTCATGGTCTCGAAGCAGGGACTGCAGAATAGCTTGCTAAACCTTTCATTAGTCACAGCTTGGAGGTGACATACAGAAAAGCAGTGCTCATTGGTGCTCCGAATGCCAGACCTGTTTCAGCTGGACACTGTAATCTGCTGCTGAAAGAAGACTAGTTACCTGCCAGGGGTGCTCAGAAATGCTTCTGATTCCTCTAATATGAGCTGCTTCAGTAAGTCAAAGGATAAGGGATAGATGATGAGAAGGGAAAAGAAATTAATTACTTTCTGGCTGGCAGGTGAAGTTGGATGGGGCCCTGGTTAACCTGATCTAGTACTGTGGTTCTGTTCATTGCAGTGATTGATTCAGTATCGCTGCCTTCAGTGCAGTTGCTGGGTGGAGAGAGGACTTCTAGATGCTCACTACATTTGTTTTGCTTTTTAAGAAGGAAATTATTGAATTTCCCAGTTAAAGTGTATTTGAGGGTGTTTTATTTAAGCAGTGCTGTAGCCAAAAAAGTTGTAGCTGTGACAACCTCATGTTTTCAGTCCCCATTTCAGGTAACAGTTCAGAATGCATGCCTTTTAACTAAATTAGTCCTTTTAATTAATAGCTTTCAGGTGTGACACAGGACTTCCTAATCATACTCATTCTGCTAGTAATTATGTCAGCAGCCTCGAAATAAGGCATTCGTCCATGGCTCAAATCCACACCTGAGTTAAAGGGTAAAACACCCTTTACAAAAGCTGGTGCCATTTGGTTCACATTGACATTGTGCTCCCCTGTAGGATTCCATAGTGAGGCAGCTGAAGCATGCTGGAAGTGGTAGGAGAGGATGGAGGCTGTTAGGCAGAGCTCCTCAGAATGCCACTGTTATTACTGCTAATTGTCCAAGCTGCTTTAGGTATTGGCAGTGTCTGCCCTGCAGAGCAGTCCAGTTGTGTGTGGAGCCTTGGATCAATGGAGGCAGTTTCCTTCAGCTACAGGTGACTGGACTCAGAGGAACTAAAGGTATGTTTATAATTATTTCCTTTAAAAACACAGGAGCTGGGGACTATCTGAATACCAGGAGAAAACTGGATTGCAGTATGTTTTAAGCAACGCAGTTTGTATTTGTTCGGTGTCTTTAAGGTCTCAGTTTAGTAAGGGTTATCTTAGGTACCTCAGTGAATGACAGAAACGGGCATGCTGAGAATGGTTGGCACGTTTTGTTCCTCCTTTCAGGTACATATACAATAAATGTGTGCAAGCAGTTGAAAGGATGTTTTGACTTCAGGAAGGACAGGAAGGCTCAGTTCAGGCTTTCAGAAAAGATCCTGCCTTTGCCCAAACTACTAAAGCACTTTGTTAATTGTATCACTGCTTTTCAGCATCTAATACTGTAGCTTTAAGTTGCTGGATACTGATATTTTGAAGGGGACAGCAGTGAAGCTTGGGAAGAGCAGGTCTAAACAGACGTCTTGGTCACTCCCTTGCCTAAGGTGCAGGGCTCAGACTAATGACCTCCAGAGCTCCTTTCCAACTTAAAATTCTATGAAATAAATAAGCTTGTCTTATTCTACAAATAAGTCATGTGAAAGTCAAACCACCACACCCTAAGATAATATGGAGTGAATGGACCATTTCTAGTCTTGAGGGAAGAGTCCTTAGCAAGTCCAGTACTTGCAGGTATAAACCATTTCCTATTAGGTAACTTTAAAGTATCTTCTGTTCAGTGACAGTACTTCCCACCCTCCAGCAGAAGCCGGTTTGTTTTGTTTTGTTTTTTACTCCTGTTGCAAGGAGCCCAGGTGAATTAGTACAGCCAATCTGCACTCTGCGGCAAGAAAGAAAGCATTTTCCATTTAGGAATAAAGTTCTGCTATTACTATCTAATGAACTCAGACCACAGACCAGCAGAAATGCAGAGCTGGATATCTCATTACATACTGTGTCTTTTGAGTTCTCCGAGTGATGGTATGAAGGTTATAGGCCAAAGGAGAGGCAGTGTTAAATAGCTGTAGTTCCTCATTTGCCTTGAGAAAAGGGCAGGGATTTTGTGAACTTTGAAGGATCTCCAGTCATAATCTCACAGTCACGTAGAGGGAAATGAACTCTGCTATGAAGGAGCTGCATTCCTTTCTTGTTAAGTCACTGTCACTCACTCCCAGGAGATTTTTACTAGGCTGTTAGGCTAAATCCTGTGGAAAAGAAAGAACTTGGATTGCAACAGACAGCACTTCTGCATTACCCTTAACACGGGCAATGATGGAGGTGATTTGGGAGTAATTTCTGTGCTCGCTCTTCTTTAATAATGGTAGCATAACAAACGAGACAGAACGTTCCATGTACCTTTAAGAAAAAATATTTATTTATAAAAATACACTGGGATCAGTTTGAGAAGTGTGGCAATAAATACAGTTCAAGGAAGAAAAGCATTTCTACATGGATATATTATGGCACAGTAAAAGGTAAATGCACCATCAGACATGGGACTTCCATTGGCTCAAGACTTTGTACAAGCTCCCTTTTTAGTAAGACAGCTACTTCTAAGAGTTTGGTCAGTGTGGATAATGGAATGAATACGAAATCACAAACGCACACATCTAATTAAGGACTTACCATTAGCAAACAATACCTTAAAAACATAATAATGATATTTAAATCACTCATGTAATGTCTTAGACTTAATTGGCAAAGACCACATTTAACTGGTGAGCATTAAATTCTTTGATATCATCTGGAAAACAGAAAAGCTGTAACTATGTAAAATGAAGGCTTAATGTGGTATGTAAAAACCTACTTAAGTAGATTGTAAAAATGCATAGCTCCTTATTAGAAGACCTGGCTGTACAAGAGCACTCCCCCTTTCACAGTATTCCTTTTTACTTCATATGCAGTTATTGGTTATGCTGTAGACTACAACTGTTACAGCACTAAAGGCAACTAGACAGGGAAAGGGCAGAGAAAGAAAAGAGGAATGTATGTAAGGCAGTATTTCTTTAGGTACATTAAGTATAGTCTGTAGGAAAGACAGGTAACAATTCCACAAGGCTAGTTTCGTTCTTACTGAATAAAATAATGGACTAATACTGAACTTCAGATGCAAATCTAGTAATCAATGCCTTGGTCACTGTACTGACCATGGTAATCTCTTTGATAGTCATCTTGGTACTCTCCGTGATAGTCATCCGGGTATTCTGCCTGATAATCGCTATCGCTGATTTCTGACCCGTTAGTTCCTGTTCCTTGGCTGCCGTTATGAATGATGGGTTCTGTCGGTGCAGCACAGTACTTGGGGTCGTACACTTGCCGTCCAAGCCCATACACACTCATTCCCTTCTGTGAAGCTACTTTGTTGGTGCCCATTTGTAATGAAATAGTCGAGTTATCCAAAGGTTGCAATATGTGCTTCTGATCATAGATGTCTCTTCTGGTACCTGGTGCCAGCATACCAGCCTAGTAAAACAGGATTGCAGATGCTGAGTAAGGTCTGGAGCTGTGATTATGAGGTTTATTATTACAACTTGTGCAACTTGCTGGAAGTGCTGGGAACTAGGAATCTCAGTAACAGAACAGCAGCAAGCGTTCACTAGTAAAAAAAGATCCTGAAAGGTCAATTTAATGTCCCTCTTTAGAAAGAAAATACATCAAGGTGGTGCCCAAGATGTGATATTATGTTTAGTTAGTACTGAAAGAGAGAGAGTTTTCTTCTGATACAATGCAGCGAGATAAAAATTCTTAAAGTACTGTATCATTTTTATGCCTGAAGTTCTCCAGCACGGAACACATCAGTCAATGATAAAACACCTAATTCTTCAATTACTGCATAGACGTACAGCTGAATTGTACTCTCTTGCTGCTGCCAGCAAGACACTGCTGCTGCACACACTTCATGTACCCAGCTGAGAGCTGTTATCTGTTCTGGAAATGTCATGTGCAGTCGTCCTTACCTGACTGGCTCCTTTGTTAGTGCCCATCTGTAGGCTGATTGTTGTCTGGTCAAATGGCTTATCAGTTTGCATTTTTGGATCGTAGAGGTGTCTTCTGGTCCCATATGCGGTCATGCCCGCCTGACTGGCACACTTATTTGTGCCCATCTTTATTAGGAGAAGGAAGAGGTGGACAGAAAAAGTGATTTATCTGCACAGCAAGACAGTGTAAGGAAACAAGTACAGTTGCTAGCTGTGATGGCTGGCAGAAAAAGCAACTGTGTGTTTTTCTCATCTAACCTGATCACTACCTGTAATAAGTTACCACTTCTCCATGATGAGCTTCAAAAGAAGTAAAGCTAACTGTCATCCCGAGGCATTTCAGTGACTGGCATTTGCCCAACTGCATATGCAGTAAGAAACAGATGTGTGTACCAAAATACAATCAGCTTCTACCCTGGACAGTACAGACTGAGTGTCACTGCCAGAACTTGTCTGCCACAGGAACTGTACAATTCTGTTCAGACTCCTTTAAAGCTGCTGTCAGGGATTGAGATGATGCTACTCGTATTAGCTTATTTTTTTTTCCCCCTTATTAACTCTTACTGCGGATTTAAAACAAACACAGAAACCTTCTAGATAGTCATGAGTATGTAAAGCCAGTCAGCTGCTTACAGGAATTAAAACCTCACATCTCTTTCCATGATAAGAATATACTGTAAATAGTGTAAATAGTGCTTTTTTTTTTTTTTTTACATTAAAAATTTCCCTGCTCATTAAAACAAAGTTGTTCTCAAATGTAACTGCAAACGAGGATTTCATACTTACCTGTAGGCCAATTACACTTTGACCAGCTTTTAGTTTTCCTGCATCAAAACTTCGTGCTTGTTTCTCAGCATATTTGACACCAATATCAATTGTAGTATGAAAGCCTTTGGTTTTTGCCTATTTAGCAAAAAGGAAAACAGAATATTCAGTATTAAGCAGAGTTCCTGTGACTGAAATACTGCCTTTGCAGCCTGTATGAAGTCCTAGGCTGACAGGCAGGCTGCCTCTGTACCTGGTCCTTGGGCTTTCAGGTGATGCCACAAGCAGGATTATCTCATGAGAAACTGTGTCAGGGGTGGGAGGAGATAACCATTTCTGTCACCATTTGAACGTGCACTCTGAAGCTCCCTATGTATCTTTGTCAGCACGAGAAGGATAATCTGCAGGGATTAACGTTCTCTTGTGAGCCTCCCTAGTTCAGGTCACAAATCCTAACTCTTAACTCCAAGGCTTTGCTCAAGGCAGGAGGAAGGAGGTAGGACACAGCTGTCATCTCAGGAGCAACTTCTGCAGTTTTTCAGAGTCACAATACTATCTATCCCCTCTCGACAGGTTGGACCTCTGGTGGTGCCAGGGGTACAAGTACTTACCAGCCCTGCTAGTGCCACGAGAGTAGTCTGTACTTGAGTCATATTTCCATTTTCAAAAAGATCATTGGCTTCAAAAATATCATGTGGCTTCATGCCATAGACTTGGATGGCTTTGATAAAATTCCCAATGTTCTCCAGCTAAACAGAAACAAAAAAGCCAGTTTTCTATTCAGTCTTTCAATTCAGAAAGTAAGCAACTAGTTTGAAATGGAACTTCTTGGTATTGGCTTTTGTTGGCCTTTCTTACACACATTCTTTGCCTTGTGGAGATGGAATAGAACGGTTGGCACGGTTAAGAGTAACTACTGAAGAGTTCGAGATTACTTCTGTTAGTTTTAATGTGGACTTCAGAACTCAGACTGTTTTGTCTATCAGCATCTCTCCATCAGTATCTGTTGGAGGGGTGCTCTGATGACAAAACGGTCAGTTCTGAGAGAAATCCTAATTCAAAGCTTCGAGAGTTGATTCCGAGTAAGGTAATTAAAAACACAGCCATGTGAAGTTACTGTCTTGCTCATCTACTTGGACAAATTCAGACAAGCTTTTGGGTTTTATTAGCACTGTGTGCTGTAAAACCTGGAAAGTAATACGGAGTATGCAAGTAAGGACTATCACCTTTCCTTCTGGAGTCATGAGAGATATTAAAATCCTCCACTGCATTTATTAGTATTCAATGCCAATAAAAACAGAAGACTGACACAGCAGCAGCATTAAGTTAGATTCAACAACAGTAAAGGCAGCAACCCTTCCAAGACGCGTTCTAAAGGCACAGTGCTTTCAATAGTCACATGGGGATTAAAAAAAAAAGTGCAAAGGCCACCCACAGAAATCAAATCTGGATGTACTGAAATCCAATAGGCAGTGTATTTAGTAGTTTTTTCTGAGTTTTGTTGCAACAGGATACTGTTCCCCATGACCCCTCGGAGTTTCTCAGGAGGACCCTGCACACAGTGACCTCGTGTGTCCAGGCACAGGCAAGCTGCTGACATGCAGCCTGCAGAACTGCCCAGGTGGAATGTGCTAGCTGTCGTTGCATTAGAAGTTAGGTGTTCTTATTGGGTTGCTTGTTTTGATTTTGTTGTATTGTCTCTAAACTTGGAAAAGGCCTTGCTATACAGCTCTGTGTTCTAAGTCTCCATCTCAGACTTCATTTACTAGCTAAGGCATTACTACTAAGTGTGTGTGATCAGCTGCCATTTGCGAGCCATATTAGCTATGAGAATTGCTTTCTATTAAATGCTGTTCACATACACAGTAACCTCGCTCAACTGTTGTGCATGAACCTTGTTACACACATACAAAACTTGATGCTATCAGGATTTAAAGCACAGATATTCACAGGAAATTTGTTAATGGAAAAGAACAGTTTGAGGGTTGGAGGGGTTAGAGGTATAGTTTTGGGTTGGTTTTCTGTTTTACCTGGTGCCAATTTAGTTTTGATTGGTTAATTTTCTTCACTGATCCTGGCTGCAGCTTATTTATAAGCCTAGGGAGGTGGAAAAAAAAGGGAAATGCTTAAACAATATATTTCATTCTTGTACCATCTCTGCAGGCATTATATAATACTTTCAATGATACTTCATTAGTTTAATCAGAATGGTTAGGTTTTTATTTATACAGAGTGCCTAGATCAGACCTCAGTGTGACACATCTAACAGACAGCTCATGAGAACTGTTAGAGCTGCTGTGTGCCATTTCATTATTATAAAAAAGAGCTTCACCGTTACATTTAGAATTAGTTAGAAATCTTTGCAGAACCATAAAGGAGATCTGAGTGAAGTTCTGATTCTTCTCCACAATTTCTAAGAAGCTGTCTCCCACCCTACTGACACCTGTCTTGAACTCCCATTGTTGATGTGTTTGAAGGGGACTCTTCAGAAGTCTATCTGCATTCTGCAAATAGAGAAAATTGATGAAGTAACATTACTTAATAAATGCTTACTCGCATAGGATGATGCCATCTTTTAGGCCCAGCTGAAAGTTTGCACCAATGCTCATTCCTGTAACCTCTTCTATCCAGTTTCGCAGGTCCTCTTCTATCTGGGGATCATACTTCAGGGCAATCTGTAATGCAAGCAGTAACAAAGTTGCTTCACAAGAAAAAAACGTGACTCCTTCCCCCAAGTGTTCCAGAGTTCTATCATCCATCTAGCACCGTTTTTCAGATATCAGGCTACAGGTGTATTTATTCCTTTTACTGTAATGTTTATGGCTTTACTAAATGTTTATTTGTAAATGCTCCTTTGAAGCGCTTGAACAGTTCTTCCTACTGTAAGATTTGCTAGAACTTAAGTATAATCTTTAGGCAGCTGCAGAGGGATAATGACCTTTTTGGAAAAGTATTTTACACATAAGTTGTACTTCCGCAGCAAGCAAAAACTCAAACAGCAGTTTATGTAAATAAGACTTCTAGATTTGCAAACCATTGGTACTGCTGCTCTGATACAGATTTCCAGATGGGAATTTACACATAATAGATCTGATGTTATTTATGAGAAGATTATAGTGGATTTGCTACTTTAGCTAGATTATGACCAGTGGAGATGGATTGTTAGGTTATCCCCATTGCCACAATATCAGCAGTTATCTTGTTGGGGACTTGGGGGTTGTGTGTGGTGGCAGGGTTTTCTTTTGTTGGTTTATTGTTGGTTTTCTTCAAGATAAGAATCATATTCTCTGTCATATCTCTTTTCTTTGGGTTTGCTGGAGGACTCAGGTGGAATAAGCAGTGATCGTGTGTCTTAAAGGCAAAGTTACTGCAAAGTACTATTATGTTACAGAGAAAATCTGCAACAGTCTTTGAAATTCGAGGCATCAGAGGCCAAGAGCTGTTAGCAAGCTGACTTTAAAAACTCCTTTCTCAGGCACTCAGAGCTCACCACTCATGTCAGGTGGTGCTGCACGTGCTGCAGGTCAGTGGGAAGCAGCTTGCTCCAGCCATGCCAGCAGGGACCAGCTCAGCTCTGCCCTTTGTTCCCTGCCCCACCCAAAGGATGCTGAAAAGCAGCTCAAACTTTGGCAATGCTCCCAACACAGACAAGTCACAGAAAAGGGTTTTCATCACTGCAAACAATCTCAGTCCCACATAACTTGTTCCTTTTTGTGCTAGCAGTACAAATTGTCTAAGCACAAGACTTTATGGCATAACTAACCTCCATGGGTGTGGAGGTTGGCAGCACATCTCTATGTGCATTAGGCAGTCCCATACGACACAGCAAGCAAAGTTGGGGACGAGTGAGCTGCCTCACCAAGGCTGAGTGGCACTCACAGCGATCCTCTGTGACAGCCCTGCTGGACACTGCTTAGTTCCTCATGGGAAACTTGGCTAAAGCCAGTCACGCGCAGACCTGAATTTTAAGGCTTGATGTAGACCGTCCTAGACTTGGGCCTGGAAAAGCTGGGTATCTGCAGCCATTTTATACTGCAGGAGACTGCAGTTCCAGCCTACGTGAATTACTTGGATTGAGGCAATTACTGCATCTTGGCTAGCATTCCTAATCCCCAGCTCCAGACCAACCACACAAAAAATCACACAGTATGCCATTCTCTGCTTTCTTTCAAGGGAACGGAAAATTCCTGTATCTCTGGCTTTACTTCAGAAATTTATGTGAGCAATACTTTTCCTTGAACTATCTGCAGCAGTGCTGCTGTGGTGCCTAAGTTACAGATCAGGATATTACCCTTATTGATCACTGTGTAGAACTCTGTGCAGCGTTCTGCATGAGCTCAGAGTACCTCAGTGCTTAGGGCAATGGTGGTCTGACATCCTTGAGCTCTCACTTTCCTCACAGAAGAAAAGAAAGGAAGAAAGCTCAGGTAATAAGTACTGCCTAGTGTAAGGAAAGTGATTGTGTTTCATTTTTTTATACCTTTCTGAAATTAAAAGGTGAGAAATGGACTAGAAAAGTTAACTGTTAAACTGACAGCTCAACAGGGAAAGCCACCACGCCTTTGTCCCTTTTTATTTTTATTTTTTAAGAAGAGAGCCCTCTTGCCCTTTCCTGAAGTTTAGTGCCAGAAGCCGTGCTACCACATTTTTAGTGATTCTAACAGTACAGAGTGCGTAGCCCCTTTTGCGAGGGGCCCCAGGCAGAAAGATTCATTGCCTTGAAAATGGAGATGAGGAAGCTGATAATTTTCCTTCTCCTTCCTACCCTGGCAATCAGCTCACAAACTATTTTCACGGTTATTTTTGTTTCCAATGGAAACACGGTGTGTGTGATCACACCCTGAATCTGTCTTCCCAGTAACATCTGCGTGAGTTCTGCCAAACTCACAGATGAGCTGCAGTCGTGGACATAACTGAAGTTTTGTTTCTTTGCCTGTTTGTTTTTTTTTGTTGGAAGTATTTGGGCAAAGATCCCCAAAGTCTGTAACATAGCATCATATCGTTATTCCATGTTATTCCACACTGAGACCCTACTGAAGTGCCCAGACAAAAGCTGAAGTTAGATGCGCAAACACAGGCAAGACACTGAAACGCCAGGTTTAGAAAAAGAACAAACTTGTACGAAGGTCAGAGCACGGTGTGCTGATACTCTGGTTAGCAGAGAGCAGGCAGATGGGGCTGGCTGTGTGTGTGGAGAGTCTGTGCCACGTGATGATCACAGCTGTGACATGCACACGGGTCAGGCCTCTTCCAGTGTCCATTAGTTATGGTTAGGAATGTAATGAATGTTATGCGAGCTGAAAATTCAGGTGATTTCTGTTTCGTTTAGCTTCAAGACCATGCTAAGTGATGGTTTAGCCATCCTGCAGCTGGGATTGACTTCATTTCCTCTTTTTAAGTGAGGAAATAACCAGTGCATAGAAGTGATGTTGCAGGAAGGTAAATCAGTGCTGATGGCACCAAGTGACTCGCTTTAAGGATCACTTCTCTCCTCCCTCCTCCAGTTTACAATAAATAAAAATGGAAGTCCATCAGAGTGGGTCCCACCAGCACTTCTGCACGTGTGGCTGTCGTTGCAAATATATGAAGGGAAAAAAATGGCAAAAATTTTCCTCATTTAATATCAAGTGCATTTCATACTTGAGATTACAAATGAGACAAATACTGAATGACTGCACCCCCATTGCCTGAGCTGCTTGGAAGGAATTGGATGGAATTTCATCCTCTCTCTTGAAAGATATTTACTTTGTCAAAGTACTTTACATGTATTTAAGTCCTCAGTTTTTCAAGAGGTTTTAAAGTATCCTGGTATCACTACTGAACTTATCTCAGATGGGGGGGGAAAAATCACATGAGGAAACCTGCATTTTTGGCACCGAAAGCATTACTGTGTAGTCTGCACGTTTTCTGAACTGCCTTCAGCACAGTGCAGTTTGACTTAAACATGGCAAAGGGTTTGATGTCTTTAATAGGTGGGCAGCTAGGTTACTAAATGTCAAGTAGTGATAGGTTCTTGTGAACTGCACATGATGTGTGCGGAAAAGATAAAGACATGGAAACTTCAGCATCCAGGCTAAGCATGTGACAAGGGGGGTTAAGTTGAGCTGGGCAGGTGCTGTGTCAGTGCTCCTGGAAGGGAGGTGTTCTACTTGCTTTGGGTTCTTAGCTCTTTTTTACTCCTGATGAACAGTTAGAAGTTATGTAACACTAAACTAGGGAATACTTCATATTTTCCATGTATCTCTCAGTTGTTCCAGTATTTCTTTGATTGCTATCTGTGAGGGAAAATTTGGAAGCTTTGTTATAAATGAAATATTATGGCTTTTTCCATTACTACTATTCAGCATGCCATCATTTGATCCTTTTTAATGCTGAACTTTCATGGCAGATACTTAAATCTTGTGTGTCTGCAAAAGAAAACACCTTCTAGCAAAATGAAAGCGGTAGCAGAGCAGCTCATTTCAAAGTATTCATCATCAGAGCCACTGAAAAAAGCTGCTGTTTCCGAACCCTGTAGAGAAGATCGAATTGTAGCAATGGATATAAAAGTTTAAAATCTGGTTTAAAAGCAGACAGCAGGATGCCAACTGTAAATTTATTTTGTTGTGACAAGTCTTGAAGGATGCATAAAGCTATAAATGCTGCTGCTTCTGTTGACACTTCTGAGGTACAGAGTTAGTTGTTAGAAATCCTTTCATGAAACTAAATTCTGGTCAAAGCCAGAAGTACTCAATGGCTGTGGGAAGAAGTGGGCAGGTGTCACCTGCCTGTTATAAGCTCCTGACTGCTAGTCCAGTTCATAATGTGAAGAGTTAGCTTCAGTTTCAGTACAGCAAAAGCCATATAAAATTTGTCAATTAATTAAAGACGTTTTCATTAATTTTAAGTAGAAATGTGGTAGCTTCACAGCTAGTGAAGTAGGCAGCCTTCAGAAGACTAGCATTATGTATTATGTATTACTGTAAGTCACAAGAAGAGGCAGCAGAAAAATCAGGCTCATACTGTCTTTTTGGATTGTCTTCATTTAGTGTACAAAATAAGAAATTACTCATTTTCAACTCAAGCTGTATAGAATACTTCAGTTACATCTCTGCAGAACAGTCCCACTGTCTGAATTTTTGGGACAGGAGGCTGAAATCTGGAAAATTTCTCCAGGCTTTATGAGAATGTTCTGAGCTCGTCTCTTTCACATCAGTTGAGATCACAGACACTACCTTTGCTTTTTCGTGAGCTTCACATGCTTTAATAAAGCATTATATTAAGAATATAAATTTTAATTTACCAGAAGCTGTTTCAGATGTTTATGTGTTTCTGTCGGTGCAGTGTCTGTACTGTAGAGCCAGGACAGAAGACTGCCCCATCAGTGACGCAGAGGAACAAGCAAAACACAGCTTTACTAAGACACTATGAAATTTAACTAAAATCTCTTCTTCTGCCATCTTTTATTAGAGATAAATTAAAGCAAGCACTTCTTTACTACCTAAAACTGATGCGCTTCAGTCTTACAGGTGGAAGTCTTTTGGCTTTTGTTTCCTAGATTTGTTTTTTCCTCTGTGAAGTAGAAGGAACAGAACTGGCTTTAGAACTTAGGGCACCAGTAAGTCAGTCCTTCCTGCCTTTACTAGACAATTCCTGTTTCCAGTGCCAAGTTTCATCTTTGAATGTCACACACAGATAACGTTAAGCAACCCGAAACACATACATTTATGCCAACATCCGCATTAAGCTCGAGTCCTCAAGTAAAACTTGCTTCCTCTATAGACTTCACAGTTCCTTAAATGCAGCATGAAATATTCCTTGGTGATAGCTTACACTGACACTTCTCGCAGCATGAGATACTACCCGTGCCTTCTTGTAGTATGTTTATTTTGGCAAACGGAGAATTCAGGACTCTTGAACTCTGATCTTCCCATCTTGTGCTGTGCAGGTAGGACTTCTCTTATAGCGTACAAACCCTACCCCCAAGTTTAATGCAAGGCTAGTAATCATCACTTTATTTGTCAAGCATATGGATTCCTTGTGAGGGTAACTTGCCTTTGTTTCAAAGTTCAAGGGCCATGGGCTGATCATTACGGTTGCTCAATGTGCCGTAGCGTGCTGAGCTGGAGAGATGTTAGCCAGTATTTCGCACCATAAATGATCTCATATGGACTTTCAATTGTCCTCTTATACTAATCTTTTCCAAATTACACAGTACACGCTGTACATTAAAAACTACACCTGTGCCAAATCTCCAGTTTAAGAGTTCAGCTATCTTGCTGCTACTCTGGAAAAATGCTGTAACACTTTTTCAAGATAAAGTTTAAACATACTGTGTAGCTTTTTACAGGTCACCCAGACAAACAAACACAAAACTCAATAAGTTAGAAAGCAATTATAAAGGGTAAAGCTTTCAGAGTCACCTATCATCTTACAATAGCCAGCAAATGCTTCTGAAGCATTCCCTTATGCTGCAGGGGCTGCACGGCCAGCACACAGCACGCTGCGTTTCAGGTACCAGAAGCACCTGAAGAAACTGATCTTAGGTTGAAGTTATAGTGATAGAAGTGGGTGCTTGCTCAAGTAGGAGTGAGGCGGATGACAGCGCTGATCCCAAATGATTCTGCAGCATCCCAGCTCTTTGCATCTGAGCTCCTGTGTTCTATTCTTTGTTTTTTGTTCCATAACATGTTTCCAGATCTCACTTTTTTTTTAAGAAGGTTGTCTAGATTTACTTTTTCTAATTATACGCCTGAGTTGCAGTTGATGTTCTGTAGTGTAAATAGGTACTACATACTTGAATTTCAAATTCAAAGCTAAAGGAGTGTAATACTTCTGGCTGGAATGACTAAGTGTGCCAACATAGAGGTTTAGTCATAGAACACAGAAGAGCATAATCTTTAAATTGAGACACAGAACCTGTGGCAGTGGGAAAATACAAAGCTACCATTTTACCAAAAGTGGGACAGAAGAGGCAGTGAGAGGAGCTCACCCTCAACTACATCACCTTGGCATTTGAGCTTCCACCAACCCAATGAACATTCAGCACAAGGCCAAATTAATATTCCCAATTAGTTTCATGTCTGTTGACCACAGGACTACATGTGAAAACAGATATTGCAGGATTGTGCTAAGAAACCCAAAGGTAAAAGGAAATGCAGAAATCCAGATGAAAACCAAAGATAAATACTGAAAAAGGAAAGCTGCCATTGAGTACGCCTGGCTGGTTGAACATCAGTGTTTTTCTGCCACTATGGATTGTTCACAGAAAAGCAAGAAATGCACCATGTTAACACTAATATCACTAGATCCCACCACTTCTTAGTACATTTTTACAGCTGTGTCCATTTTGCTTAATATTAAATAGTATTTTTTGTTATTTGTAGCATAGTTGATAACTCACCAACATTTCACTGTTTTCTCTGTAAATCAGAACAATCTTTAAAAGAGAGGGCTGAGAATTCATCCAAATTCCCTGGCATTACTTCCACGTGCACCAGCTTAAGCTCTGCAAAGTAAGAGCAAGTCACGCTGCACAGTTTCCATTCAACTCCTGCCCAAGGCACCTGTGGGCACACAGGGCCTTTGCTGCCAGAGCAGCAGGCAGGAAGAACTCTGTGTTCTGCTCCATGGCTGTGTGGTAGGACTTCATGCCTGCTTACAAACCAGTCAAGGTGTTCCCACGTCTCTCCTCAGACTGCTCTAACAACTTAGATTTGAGCCTGCCCTCAGACCAAACTGGTTCCCCATGGCGTTGTACTGTTGCATTACTGCAGCTTTCTCTCCCATTCCCATTTGTTTTCAGTTTTTCCTCACGTTCCCGTTATCTTTTCTTGTAATAGTCATAGGTCTGTGTGACTTACATCAGCTCCACTTCTAAATGCAGCAACATCTGCTCCTGTCACCATACATTCCTCTCGATACTGAGTCCCTTTGCATTGCATTATTTACTCTATATATTGCTGAATACTTAAATCATGTCCTGCAAAGAAACTTTGAGTAATATTCAGTACCCATTATTTGAAATAACTTGAAATAATGGGTAGGTTGAGGTTGGATATTAGGAAATTTCAAGAAGCGTTCAGATGTTGTACCAGGGGACGTGGTGTAGTGGGGAGGTGGTGGTGGGAAGTGGATGGTGGGACTGGATGATTTTAGAGGTCTGTCCACCTTTGTTGATTCTATGATTTTATGAAATCGCTGCCATTTTCATTACACAAGAAGCCCAAGAATATAAAGTTACAGGCCAGGCAGCCCCAGTGTGCTCCTGAGTGGGCTCACTGAGGCACCCACAACAAATATTCATTGGGAAAATAAGTGTTTCTGTACTGTCTGTGCTGGGACAAAGATGCCAGCAGGTGACAGCCTGGAAACACTGATCTGAAATGGCTTGTTACTTCTCTAGAGACAGAAATATTCTTAAATGGAAATTATCTATTTTATAAAGATAACTACCCTAACTATACTTATTTTAATTCATTACTTACTCTTCTTGCATCCAGCTGCATTTGCATCTCTATCCAAATCCATCTGTACTCACGTCATATGTACAGAATACTGTGGGTTGGAATCAGCTAAGAATCCAAATGAAGATTAGGCTAGACACATACTTAACTGATCACAATAAATACTTGAGACTAGTGTACAGAGAAGCATTAAAAAGTTAAAAAGACTGTTAGCAGCCAAAGTCTTCATGAAAATACCTACAGATTTGTCTGTATAAGCAAAACACATCTCCTGACTTCTTATTTCTGCAGTTTCTTCCTGGCCAACTGATGTAAATCTACGTGAGCAGAGATACTTTGCACCAAAACCAGGCATCTCCTACCACGTAACACATTTCATTTTACAGTCACTGTCACTGGGAGCTTCCTGCTAACCCCTTTTGCCCAAAGTGTCTGGCACACATCATACAACCTTGTCACTGCCACAAGGTATCAGCAGTTAGGGCTGCTGGGGTGGGGGGTGCACATACGCACTGCATCCAGAACTCTGTGTACCGCAATGTAAGCTGCAGTTTCACTGCACTGAATTCAGGAGAGACTGCAGGTTTAGAATACAAGAAGCATGGAGTGCAGGGCAATGCTGCATTACAAATATCATGTAAGAGAAGTCCCAACCCTAATATCTTTAAAGTTCCATCCTTCTTCTGTAGAACAAAATGCTCAGGTGCCCTGACTGAATTCTACCTTTGTTGGTCACGTTTTGCTCTAATTCTTTCCGATCCATCAGAAGACCAGATCTTTTTCTCCAGTGTTTAATCTTACTGCTTTTTTATTGTTACTGAAACTTTAATGTTCTTTCAAAAAGAGGTACCTTTCCATACTGAAACCATTTTCATGCCATCGTTTATTAACAGTGAAAGGCAGTTCTCAGGACAGGCCATAAAAAAGGGATACCAGTCTTTGATTTTCTAAGAAAGTTACCTGTACTCTGCTTTTGTTGGATGCAATTACTACAGTAATTTTGCAAGGCGAAGGGACAGCTTCTTGCAAAAATAAGCAACCATTTGGTGATATAGGTCTGAATTACACATGCTTCATTGGCTTAACACGTGTGATACAACCTGACTTCAGGTAGCAGGAGTGTAGTTACAGGAATTGAGGCAGCCTCCAGCTTTCCAGGCAGCCACAGCCCTGCACTGCTGCAGGAAGGGCTCTGCAGGGCTCCCAGCTCACTGCCAGGGCAGAGCTGCCTCTGACTGAGCACCCAGGAGCAAGCAAATGCTGCCTGTATCTGTTTTTTTCTGCACCTTGTCTCTTGCTTTCAGGACTCTTAGTGTTCAGTCAACTGATCAGAGGCATCAGAAAAGTACCTCTCAATGGAATTAGTCTCGTTCAGGCGTAACCAGGAATAAATTCATACTATCTGTAAATAGGAGGCTGTGGCCCTAGAAATACTGACAGGAAAATAACGTAGCAAGAGAGAGCTTTCTTGACAGAGAAGACAGGTGAAGTTTTCCTAAGAGTGATGTCCGAGCTGGGGAGGCAAGCCTGCAATCATGCTGTGCAGTAGCTCAGATCCCAGCCTTATGAAAGCCTTTCAGAACAGCAAGAAAACTATGGCAAGGAGATGCCAGAACTGTGTCTGCCTCGGGGGAGAGAAGGCTTTTATAAAGGCAGCAGGGAGCTGTCGTTAGGTCTGCTCAAAGCTACTCAACTCAGCACTGCTCTAAGAGTAAAACCAAGAGGTTGGCAGAGTTTGGGATTTATCTATTTGTTCATTTTAAGAAAACAAGAACCCAGAACTACCTACCTGAAGGAAGTCACAGCCACTGAGGAAGAACACTGAGTAATTCAATGCAACTAAATGGAAACAACATACGTTACTGAGGCAATGCTGCAAACCAGAAATATTTACCAGAAGGGAACGCTGCTGCTGGATATAGCTCTACAAGTTAACAGTTGTTTAGAATCAAAGAGTTACGAAAAGCATTTTTTAGCGAAAGAGTCCCTCTCAGAGAGAAAAGAAGGATTTTCACATGATCTCACTTAGAAAAAATCTGTTTCAAATTGCCCTACGTGTCCTGGCCTCGGGCCCATTTTTACTGAAGGCCTTTCCTGTACCATTCCGTAGGGGATGGGAATCTCTAAAAGTTTTCCTTAAAAGGATGTGTCAGATGCACAGTGTATATGGTGTTACAGAGCTACAGAAGCCAGCAGCTCTGAATACAGAGAACTTTCTATCCTTTACTCTCCAAGGCAAATCATAGCCCAAGAAGAGGCCTCTGAATTAATATTCTTACTGAGGGAGGTGAGGTGAAAAACCCACTGATGTGCCACTGCCCTGAAACAATGCATGCATGGATCCATCTGCCTCCTAGGGGTAATGACACAAAAAGAAACCAAAATCATTTCTACATTTTAAACAAGCACATGTCATTGAAATGCAACTTAAATTTTCTATTTTCTGAGACTTCTAATCCTATTTAATCATCACGACTCTGTGCAGGTTTGATGTGCTGTCCTCAGAGGCGTTCTGGCTGTAGAATGTACACTGTGAGCTTGCACTTACAGGATGCAGAACTTAAACATTAACCACAGCAAGCTTTGTATTTTTCTATCACCAATGGAAGTTATACTAAGAAGTTGATGGATCCACCAGAAATAAGGTTGCTGTAATATATTCTATAAACGTACAGAGCTGTGGCACTGAAGGTGCAGCTGAAGTGCTGGCTCAGCTTCAGCAGGACACGAGCTCCCAGTGAGCATCCCCACTGCTGGTTCCTGCAGCCTGCCCAGCTCCACCTTGGCCTGCTGCTCAGGAGCTGAACTCCAGCTGTGTGCTGCCAGTCATCGCCTTTCTCCCTGGAGTAAGCCAAGACATGCTTGCAAAATCACAGCCATGGCGTAGGGCTTTACACCCAACAGCGATACCAGGCTTGCGGCTTAAGAGCTCCTGCTGGACACTGTTCCAGGCAAGCTGTAAAACGCATCAGGGCTCCAAGAGGCAGCTGTCAATCTGAGGACGACATGCCAAAGATCACTGGGGACTTACACCACGGAGAAGAAAACGACCGTTATGTCATCGTTTACAGCAATGACTGCAGGTTGTCACCGGGCAGGCGCCGCTGGCCCGCAGCAGCAATGCCACATGCAGGGCAGCTCTGGGGGCACAGAGCAGATGCTGGGTGGCCAGGTGCTCACCTCCCGCTCAGCTGGCAATGGGAATGCTTCCATGGCAAAGCACATGCTATCAGAAAGAGATGTAAGCACAGACTGACTGTCGGTGCCACAGGTGTCCCTGCGATCGGTTTGTGCCTGTTAGCAGGCCTGCTTATTGCTGTGTCAGTGCTAACGCTGCTGTGGGAAACCTTCGCTTGATACGTGCTCAGCTGAGCAGCCCTGTCTGTGCTGGTGAGCAGTGGTCAGACATATGGAGACAGAGCCATGGACAGACAGCAAAAGGTGTGAATGAACAGGGACAGCACAGCGAGGAGCCCCCACTGCCAGAAGGCCTTCCTACTTTAAAACATCTAAACTAAGCATGTAACTACTGATGGGCACTAATGCCACTGTAATTGATGTGAGAACTCTGTACACACCGTGTGCTTAGAAACATGAGGGCTTTCTGTCCAGAAAGGGGCAAATGTGAAGATTGGAAGCAAGGGGAAGAATGCCATTGTTTATTTTAAGTGGTACACAGAGCTGTTGTGCCAAACGTGGACTGAAGGCAAGATTGGCTACCGAACTGCAACAGAACAACTGTGGGCTGTGAACAGTTTTGTATTGACTTCATTATCAAAACCACACCGTCAAGTGCCATTCTCTTCTTACACCGAGTGCATTCTATGTATCTTGTTGACAGATTTCTTCTTTAAATCTATCATGGATATTTTCAGTGGTCCTTTTATCTTTCTACACTACGATTATAAAGGAGGTTTGGGAGCAGATATAAAAAAAAAATGGAGATACTTGAAGATTAGCACTGAGATTTCTGGACGAAAGACAATACAAAAGGAAGTTATGAGCAGTCCATTTGAATGGCAGATCTGTTACTAAAGCCTACATGCAGCTGGAAAAATTTCACAGTTCTCTGGAAAAACAGACAGAGATTGGGCACAAAGACAAACACCGCAGTCCTACGCACGGTGAGCCTGATAGTTAGCTAGGAAATGTTCCCTTCAAGCTCTAGAAGCAATTGTCAGAAACCATGAATTAATCGGTGCAAAATGGAGTTTGGTGCTTGATCCCTTAATGCCCTTTTGCTGCTTCCTCAATCTCAGCATATCTATTTCTATTACAGTATTTCTGGGAGTTAGCATCAAAATACTTCATTTACTCTGCAGACAACAAACTGTGAAAATATATGTAATATGGAAAAGGTCATAGAGTCCAATTTTATTCTAAACTAAACACCTGTATTTAGTTCAGAACTTGTACATTAAAGCTATTATTTAAAAAGTCAGACTGCTCCATACAAGAGAATGGGAATGCAGAAACCCTATGCTCTCAGCACCACCTGTGTCTGACAGCATAAATGCTCACTGCCCTGAACCTCCTTACTGCCTTATCCTTCGTTTTTATTATCTCATTCTAGATAATGTGAGTTGAAAAACATTTCAGCAGCGGCAAACATGCTTATAAAAGGCTTCTAAAAGTAACTCAGCAAAACTAGAGGTTTCTCAAAGAAAAATAGCGAATACAAAGTGTCAAAGGGGAAAAATAAGTGAGCAGTTGAAACTGTTATAATGACTGCTTTTTAAGAAGGAAAACTGTATTATTTCTATGTCGAAAGGAAGGCTGTGAAGAGGAAGGAGAGGACCTTGCAGGCCAACTACATGCAGACAGAGCTTCACCTAGCTATCACTGAATCCCTGAGGTAAAGAACTTGAAAGGTACAATCATCTGAACCTAGATCCCAGTTCAAATATTCGTTAAAATGTAACTCCTGGACAAAGAAATTAAATCTGTTTTTATTCGTCCTGTAGCAGATGAAACATCATACAAGAATTTTCTCCTCGGCAGTTTCAGGAGGAACACAGTCACGCTACCTAGGCCTGACTGGTGTCAAGGGGCTGTCTGGTATACCAGACAGCTCCTGTTTGCCCTGAGAAGGAGAACAGGATGGCATTTTGTTCCCAGGCCTCCCCTGCCTGCTGGCCCCTTCCCCTCATGCTCTGCCAGCAGCTGACCCATCAGGGCACAGCTGCAGTGACTCGCTCCAGGTACTCTGGTCACTGAACGTTGGAAGTGGTCCTGTCCTGGGCTGCTCTCCTGATGGTGGCAGTGTGGAAGGAATGATGGAGAACAGACTCAGGAACCACCAACTGCCAGGCCAAGTTTAACTCCACATACACCTTTTCTGCCTATCCTCCCTTACGCACGGACAGCAATGGAGCTGGCAGCGCACCAGAGGTGAGAGGAGGGTGCAGATAAGCAGTGCCTAGCTGTGTGCTGACAGGGGAAGGGCAGAGTGGGAGAAAGCAGCTGAGCAACCCCACACCTGCCCCTGCTGCTGTTTGCTCCCAGCCCTGCCCAGCAGGACAATGCCACGAAACCTTCTGCCACCCCCTTCCCCACTTCTGCTGTAACTGAGCTGTAAGCAGCTAACACAACATCAGCCTGCAGCTCTACTTAACACTGCTATCGTCTCAAGCTATGCTAACTGCGGGGTACTGCAGACACCGCCCTGCTTCTTAGTAAGAAAATTATTTATTGCTATTACTATCCATTTAAATCAGCTGAAAAGGATCCTTGTTTATTATTTGTTTGGGATCGAGTGTCCTCTGCAATCTCACGTAAACAAGGAGTGTGCTTCAAAGGGCTCACCCTGCTCTGCCCACTCCTGCAGACAGCTTCCTCCTGGCGGGCACCCAGCACAGGTCCCATCCGCAGGGGCGGAGGGGAAGCAGAGCAGAGCAGGCACCTGGAGTCAGCCCAGGTAAGGAGCAAAACAACAGAGGGGTGGAGCCTCAAGAGGAAAAAAATAAATAAATAAATGCAAAAAAGCCCTGAACACCAAACCGAGCAAGGGTTTGATGATTCAAGATGGAATCTGGGATGTAAATTTTAAAAATATCTTGCATAGCATCAGGATGCGTTATAATCATCTATTCAAAAACCACACCAAAAAGGTCTCTCTCAACACCAACACAATGCCAGATGGGGAAATGAAGAACAGAAACCAAAATCAACAGATCTTGTGCACCGCACCAACACTGCCAGTAGCAGTACAGTGGTTTCCATCAAGATCAGCATTTCAGAAAGCCTGAGTACGACCAGTGCCAAAAAGGGTTAACTAGGAGCTGGAAAATGGATGTCTTTCTTCCAGTGTTTGATGTGTAACACTGCAGGAGTTGAAAAAAGGAACTTCTGGTCTTCACAAAGCTATTCTTTTCTGGTCCTCTCAACTGAGGGAAACAACACAGGCAGGCGCAGAGCCATGCAACACCAGCTAGGAGGGATGCGGTGTATCTGTTCGTATCACAGCGCTTTGAAATTTGTTTTGTTACGGTAAGAGCAACATTCTCAAAGTTCAAAGCTATTTTTTTTCTGGATTGTTTTTTAACAGATGAGTTCGTGTGTCTTTTGTGTGTTTAAATAACTTCATGTGGCTGTTCAGCACTGAAGAAGCCCGTGCACCAGAAATGGGAGCTGCCTACAGAGCCTCCCTCCCTACACCTGCGCTGAGGGGAGCAATGAAAGGCAGCGGCTGACACTCACAGCAGACACCCTGCAGGGTGAAGCATGATGCCTTTACGCCAGGGGCAGAGTGGCTTCAAGCCCTCCATCAGCATCATGCTCCAGGAGCCCCTCTCGAGAGGCCCTACGGAAGCTGCTGACAATAAGAAATCGCAAGGAAGGACAAAGAACTTCCCGCCCTGTCTTCCTACAGGCACTGCTGTGAGATCTACGTGGTTCTGTCAGCGTGTTTTTAAAGCTGAACAGCATTTCCATTCTTGCCAGCACAGGGGCAGAAGCACACACCTTGCTGCCTGCTTGTGCAGCACAGGTGTGGCAGGGCTGGAGCGCAGCACTGCTGGGCTCTCTAGCAGACGTTCCCCGCGCAGCAGCAGCCCACTGTGCGGCACAGCCCTGCGGTGCAACGGGAGCAGCCCCGGCACAGCCAGCTGGGCACCGCACACACATTTAGATGCTGCAGGTGGTACTTTCTGTTCTCCTTCCCCTTTATACTCGGCCACCAGCAAAGCGAGGTCAAGGAACTGCCGAGGCTTGATACTAGCTGTGTGGGAGATGACTGCTTATGGAGCTGAGCAGACACGGAGCACAGCTCATCCCGAGGTGCCCACGGGCACCTCTCCTACGGTCTCCCAGCGGACGGCTGCTCAGCACAAGGCAGCGGCCCGCACAGACGGGTACCGAGATAAGCACCTCCTGTTCCATAGAACGTGACAGAAACAAATCAAAGCGACCCCGTGCAGCAACACACAAAGGTGCGCGGAACCGCGGCCAAAGAACGCACCGCCGGGGCTGGCTTTCTGTTCAGCGTCTGAAACCACAGCGCCGGGACCGGGCCCCGCAGACCCTCAGCCGGAACGGACCCATCGCGGCCGCCGCCCCCGCGCCTTTGTGCCCCCGGGCGGGGCGGGGCGGGGCGGGGCGGCGCGGGCAGACAATGCGCGATCTGTGCGGGGCCGCCACCGATTGGCCCGCACCGCCCGTGCCCATGATGTCATGCGGGTGGAATGCGCGGCGCGGGGGGCGGCCCGGCTCGGCCCGTCCGCGCCCGCCGCCCTCGGCCCGGCTCGGCTTCGCTCCGAGGGCGCGGAGCGGCCGCTCGTACGTACGCCTCGCGGCCCGGCCCCGACGACGCTCGGCGGCGCGGTCCCGGTGGCGGCGGGGTGCCGGACCCCGTCTGGCCGCCGCCGCGCTCCCCCGAGTGCGTGCGGCCGCGCTCCGCGCCCCCGTGCCGTCGCCGGCGCGGACAAAGGCGGGCTCGCCCCGCGCTGCCGGTCCCGCCCGTACCTTGTTCTTGACCTCGGCGGAGAGCCCGTAGGAGGGCCCCTTGTTGAAGTGGGTCATGTCCGCGGTCTCCCCGCTGCCTGCGGGCGCTCGCTGCGGCGGGCTGAGGCGAGAGTCCGCCCGCGGCCGCGGAAAGTTCTAGTCCCTCCCTCGCGGCCCGGCCCCGCCGCCGTTGGGGCCGCCCGCGCGCCAATCGCGGCGCGGGGTGAGGGAGCCCCTCCCGGGGCGGCCGGGGAGGGGGCGCCGGGCCCGCCCCGACACCGACGCACCGCGGGCGGGCGCCGCGCGGGGGGGAGCGCGCCGCGAGCGCCGGGGTCGGGAGACGTCAACGGGAAGGAATCCGCCGCCGCCGAGGGCCGCGGCGCGGCCGGTAATGCCTACCACATGTGGGCCGGGACCGCTCCCGCTCGGGGGAAAGAACGCGGCGGGGGAAACGCGCGCCGTGAAAGTCTATGGGCGCTCCGGCGCTGCCGCTCCCCTCAAAGCGCGCGCTTCGTCCGTCCCGAAATAAAACGCCCCTGATTAGCAGCGGACAGAAGTACGGAGTAGTATTTACTCGTTGGACGACCAGGTTTCACGTAGCGCTGAAATGAGGCTCTTGGCGATTTTGCTTTTAGCTCGTCTGATCGGGGCACAACTGCTGTTCGGAGCGGTTCTCGCCACGGACGCCCGAGGGCCGCCGGGAGAGCTCGCAGAGCGCTGCCGAACAAAAAGGGAAACCTCGGAGCGCCGTTAGCAGCGCGTTCTGCCCGGCGTGCCTGCACAAAGCCACCGAAAGCACTCGGTGCAGGACAAAGCAGCTGCGGCGTGCGGGGTAATCTGGCTCATTACGTGCAAATCTCTTATCTTTGCCCTATTTTTTTTTTTTTCCACGTTCCTTATTACCAGGGCTGTTTGTATGGAAAGAGGATTTGTACAAGAATGATTCCCCACCTGAAATCGTAATCCTCTTTGTGACACTGTAATAACTTTTTCAGCAACCACATGTAATATCGTAAACGTGTGCTGATGACTTCAGCTGGAAACCGGCAGAGACGAGCCACAAGCAGACACAATCTGTTTTCTTGGAAACATGGACCATAATCTTGCAAACATTCTTGCCCGTGAATTATTGTAAGCATATGCGTAGTCCCATTAAACTCCCCAAGCCTAAATTATCCCTTGTGTAATTCCACCATAATCTATAGAATTAATGTGGCTCAACGGAAAACTATCAAACGCACATTTCCATTTGCACTCAGCTCAGTGGCAGAGGCCACGTAATGGGGCAACTCTGCAGCCAGGCCTGGCCTGGGAGGGATCTTCTCTTCCCTACCCATCTGATCCTGATGAAGTGCCTGGGTTTAATTATCAGGCTCAGCTGGGGAGGAGCTGGATGGTTTCTCTGAAGGATGGAGTTTGATGGGTAAAGCCACACAGCAAGTAAGAAGTTCATTTGCCTGTATGGCTTAGGAGGGTGATGTGTGAGGAGGGCTCTTCTGGTGAATTTCATCCTGGGGAGAGCAGAGCCCTTTGTTGGGAGAGGGTGCTGCCAGCCATGGGGCTGGGGAGAAGGTCCGTGGGGAGTCAGTGCAGTTCTGCCTGGAGACAGCATGGTGCCTGGGTGGAAGTGACCCTTCTTGGGAACCACATGGCTCAGGAGTGCTGCAGCAGAGGTTGTGCTCCTCGGTGAAGACAATGGGGGGCTGTGCTGCTGTATGGCTGATGGAGCTCGCTGGCCTGCAGGTAACCAACTGTGAGCTGGCTAAAGATCACGTTTTCCAGTAACTCAGTGCTTTAAGGAAGGGAAGAAACTCTTTTGTGAGTCACAACTGTTCCTTTTTGAGCGTTGAGGGGAAAAAATACTGAGTGAGTGCTGACCTGGTGAGGCAAAGGATAAGGCTGTGCTCCTGCTTCCCTTCTGATGTGCTTAACTGAAAGGAAAAGTGTTAAGACCAACTGCAGTCCCCCTAATTTCGTGGCGACTCGCCTGGGTTGTCCTGTCCCCTGTCAATCCTGGCACTGTCAAATGGCTTGTCCCATGGTGTTGGAGATGCAGCTGCTTGCCTGAATAACTGAGCTGGGAATTTAAGTTGTTAAATGTGCTGCAGGATTGATACAGCTGATGACTGCAGCAAGGCTCACATCTCCCTGCTGGTTGATTCCTGCTCACAAGAGTGTGCAGTAGCAAGCATTAAAAACTGCCCAATGAGAACTCTGCAGAACAGGTAGTGGTGAACTATCAGTACCCAGAACTATCCTTGACCTTTCATATACAAAGATTGAAAACAATTGCTGGTAAGTTATATAACATCTGTTGACCTCCAAGATCTATTTAAAACAGAGCTGTATTCATACAGCTAATTGTAACTATTTTGGAGGATCTCAGGGGGCATGCAGTCCTGACCTCTGTGCTGTAATGAAGCACACCATGCTTTATGTACTTGGTATTGCCTATGTGTCTGCTTTAACAGGCTGCTCTCATCCCAGATGGGACTCTCCTGCCTTGTAGAACAATTACGGATGCTATGAGGTGTTTGTTGCCCGCTCCTCTTTCCTTCCTCCTGAGCAAGCTGCAGAAGACTACTTTTTCTTGGCAATCATTAACTCTACCTAAGAGGATGGCATTTACAAGTGTTTCCAAACCAATAGCTAGAAACTTAAATTTATCACTTTTTGCACGTACCACAAGCTGAGACACAGGGCCAGATCCAGCCTTGATGGAATTATCATCTGACATCTATGTCCTGTGTTTTGCCTATCTTGTTTGAGCAAATTCCCTTATATGGAGATATCTTCAGTGATGCACGCAATGCCAAAATGTTCTGAGAATTGCAAAGGACCAAACCTAAAATACCACAGTAGAAAAAAGAACTATAAACCAAGACTTCCCTTGAGAGGGAGTGGTGGTGAAAATCCCTGTCTTGTGAAGGGATTTTAACTGTGGCTTCTGGAAGTTATAAGACAGGAATCTTAAGTCTTCTTTTTGGGAAAGCCTCCCCTCTGTATTTAACTTTTTACAGTGTAAATGCCATCCACGTTCACGAGGAAGAAATATCCTGAAATGAAAGACTTAAATATATTTGTACCCATAGAAATTCAGCTTTATTTAAGAATCTTTCAGTTTTAACATCTAAATGTTTGGTTCTTAATTCTTTAATTAACTGCTTTTTTTTCACTGATTCTAGTGCTGAAATCCTTTTCTGTCCTCTTAAGAAAATACGGTTTTGTTTTGCCTTGTATCAGGTGAGGTGAGCTGTTGATCAATAAGCTTAAGGTGGACGTTTGTGCTTATTTATTTATTTATTTTTTAATTTTTGAGATCCACGACCTTCTCTTAAAATGTAATAGTCACATTCTTATCAGTGGGGAGATAGCTCAACAGTAGTGTAGTGCCAAGTTACGTTCCTGGATAGAGTTAACGTTAAGAAAAATGCGGGAAAGAAAAATTATCTGCAACCCATTTAGTGCCGTGGATTTCTTCCACTCCACCCCACTTCTAAATATGAATGACAGGCTTGCTTCTTGTGTTGTTTTTAGTTTACTAAAAGTAACACACAAACAGAAAGCAGTGGAGGACTTTAGACTGCTTGCTAAGCAAAATCACCAATACCTCACCATTTTCTTCTCTAAGCATCATAACAGCAAGTAGGTTTGTTAGCTTGCAGCAGATGGGAGGGAGAACTGAATCTCTGACCCATTTGGCAGGCTTCATTTCCTGACCAGCGAGACCTAAAGCACTCCTAGACAACCTGTGTCACCAGCATATGTGTACTCATCTGTTTTATTCCATTGGTCAACAAACTAACGGATATCAAACACCTGCTTTATTTCAGTAATATTTACCTACAAGAACACTGTAGCAAAGCATACAAAGGAAATGCATGCATGTGAGGACAGTATATGTTACCAGTATTTACCCTTGTGACATTGTAACAAAGATGACAAACCTGTCTTCCTTTATGCTTGTGAAGAAAAAACGACTGTAATTTTCAGGTGTCTCCATAAGGCAGGCTTTGGTAGGCAGAGACTTGGCACTGTCTTCGTGCTCTTGTTGAAGAGCATGCTAGAGCCCTTAAGAAAGTGTCCGTTTTTTCTTAACTATTTTGTTTCTGATAGCTCTTCTGACAACTTCACGTGTGGAGCGTTGCCCTGTTGCTCCCAAAACTCAGCAGACAGCTCCTGGCAGCCATCAGAAGGCCAAGGTCTGTGCCCACTGAGCAGCACACTCTAGGACTCTTTCTTCCTGTGATAAAGAGGAGAGAACTTGTGCATGCACAGCACAGGGCAACACCAGGCAGCTTTGAGATAAATGAATTGATATAATACTAGTACAGAATGCCTTTGAAAAGAGTTCTGTGACCATGATGGTGTGTAGCGTACAGTGAATATGTGCATCTGTAACTTGCTGTAGCCTGGAGCTTTCTGTATTTTTCTTTTAACAAACTCCTGACTATTTCATGAGTCAGTTTTCTGTCCTGTTTCCGTTGGGATCATCCTACCGGGGAGTTAGAAGATATTTCGTGCTTCCATAGCTTTTGGCACTTTAGCTACCACTTTAACTTTCCATACATGTAATAAGAGGCAGTTGCTGGCTCTTCAGGATGTGGACAGACGTTCTACATTTATGACTTGGCTCCTGCCTGCTTGTCGTGACCTGAGCTTGATCCGAACACTTGATCTCCCTCCCCCAAAACCTGGTTTTCTTGCCACTTGAGCATGCTGTCCTTACTTCTGTTTGAGTACAACTCTTAGCAGAGTCTGGACAAAGTGGTCAACCAGTTCTTAGTTTAACTAATTAAAATATACTGACCTGTGAATAGGTTACTGTTTTGATAGTTGAAATCTTCACATTCGCTTATTGAAAACGACTACACCTGAGCAGTGTTGATATTTTAAGTAGGTATTATATTATGCAGTAACACTTTTGTTTTCCTTGTTAAAATCTTAATGCGGAAAAGAAGAACAGAAAATCTTTTCCTTGTTGCCCAATTCCATGGCTTCTTTCTATTTTAATTATTTAAGCTGTATTTTCTAGGTGAGACTAATTGCAGATGGGAAGTATTTCCCACCTCTGGCACAGTGCTCCTAAAAACTTGAGGAAATCTGCTCTTTTAACCTCAGTTCATTGTTCTTCTTCAAACTTATGTGGGAAGGGTTTACTTAGCAGAATTTAGTATAGTTTTAAACAGTACACAAATAATATTTGGAGTCTTTACACAGACCGACATGGTGCAAAGGAGAAAAGGCTGACGAGTGCTGCACATGATGAGTGAATGGCTGAGACACAGTGGCATTTAGCCAAGGGCTTACTGCCACAGAGAGGAGACTCAGTTAGCACAATAGTAAGGATCCCAAATCTGTTTGGATAGGAGAGCTTTCAAATAATTGGTGTCACTGTTAATGTACTTCAGTAGATGTCAGAGGATGTGATTCAGACTTCGGGGGAGAAAAGGGAATTTGCAATAGCTGATGTTCAGATAACTGAGACTGTACCGGAATACAGGATCATGAGGTTTTTAGCTGCTTCATCCCAGATCGTTAATCTTGTCCATTTTATGCTCGTATTGTATCCCACAAAACATCAGAATTTCCAGAAGATGTTGAGTATGGGTGACTTTTTTTTTTTTGTATGTGTGCATGTATGCGTGGTGAGGAGAACTCTTCCTTCCCAAGCTGTTAGAAAAGTTAATATATGAGTATTGTAGTAGTTATTTATGAACTTCTAATGAAAGAGATACTGAGTTTTAAACAATAGGTGATAATAATACCATGTACTTTGTGCTAGGTGTGCTCACTCAGTAGGAAATGCAGAATTGGAGTCACTTCTGTTCCGTACATGCAGTTCTCCTGTGTGCTTTGCCTGCTGATCTGCCTCCAAAAGGGGGTGGGGAGGGAAGAGTTGAGTGCAAGCAGAAAATGTGGGTAGTGTTTATGTGCAAGTACAAAGGAAAGTTCTAGTTATTAAGACTAAAAATGTTAAGTAAATAGCTTTATTTTGTATCTTCATTCTGTAATAAACTTCCTTTTGAGGAAAAAGCTTGGAAGACAAGCATGATATTCTAGAAGTGTGACATCATAGCCAGCACAGCTTAGTGTTACAGACTGGTCATAAATTCAGCCTGCTCAGTATGAAAACCTTAATTTCTCTGTGTTACACGTCTTGAATTTTCAAAAAACAAAAGAGGAGGAAGAAGGTGGCAGTAATAACTTATTTCTCCTCAGAATTATCTGTTAATCCTCCCTTAAGTAGTTCTTTACATAGATGCTGCTCTCTGTATTTCCTGTGTTGAAATTCCACCCCCATTCTTATTAACCAAGGAAAAAGCTAGATGGAGTTGTCAGGAATTCCCTCTAGTCTGGAGATAAATTAAAAATACACTCAGCATTGTGATCTTGTTCTTAGATAATTACCTTTGCAAAGTAATGGGTAACTTGTAAATCTGTGACAGAAGAGCAGAGGATACCTACAGCAGTGGTGTATCAGTGAATCTGTTATGTACCTAACTACGCTGAACAGTCTGACTAGTATCCTTTCACGGCCATGTTACTTTCTTAAAGAATCCTTTCAAGTTTTAATGTAGGGCAGTTAAGATACGACTAAAAGAGCTGCTTTACAAATATTGCAGCATTAGATCTAGCGTCTTGCTTTTCAACATAATTATAAGAAAACATTAACTGTGATTCCCAGCCACCATGCCTTGTCTTTTTTTTTTTTTTTTTTTTTTTTTGATGGCTGCCTGCAAAAACAGGCCCTGTTTGCTTCTACTGAACAGTGATCTCTGGACTTCATCTTGGCAAAGAAAGTTAGGGAGGTATCTTTTAAGCCACTGGATTTGAGGCTAGGACATTCATTTCTGTGTCAGCTGACACTGCAAGCTGGATCATAAATGAAAAGCAGTGGAGTTCAATTGCGCTGTATAACAATAAAGCAGGAAACACTAACTGCCAAACTACTGGCAACACAAACTAGAATTTATAGTAATGCTAACTGAGCAGATCGCACTGATGTAACACTGCAAATACCCATGCTTTCTGAATTGAAAGAGCGGGTTTTTGTTTTTAAGAATCTGCTGTGCACCAAAGCATGGAAGAGGCAGAATAATGCAGAACAGCACAACTAGTTCTAGCTTTCTACTCTCTTTAGTTCCTCCTGAAATTACTTAGGACTATTCTGATACCAGCAACTGTGCTGCATGAATTAAAATAAATCCAAAGTCTTTACTCCTTTATTATTCATTGCTTTTTAACAAAAATAATGCAATGATCTGATGCATAGTGTATGAACATCTTCATCTATGAGCATTAACTCTTTCTCTCTATGAATTAAGTAAATACAAAGCCTGCTACAGCACTTGTACAATTAAATCTAAACTAAGTACTTGAACCCCGTTCCAGAAAACCACCATGTTGCAGTCACGAGTATCTGATCTCTGTGGTTTGGGAAAAACTCAAATGAAATACTCTGGGAAGAACAGTGACAAGAATATGGGAGTTCTGGACAGGCAGGGAAGTGGGATGGTTCAGTCTTGAGAAGAGGAGGCTCAGGGGAGACCTTATCACTCTCTACAGCTCCTGAAAGGAGGTTGTAGTGAGGTGGGGATCAGCCACTTCTCCCAGGTAACAGGGACAGGATGAGAGATGATGGCCTTAAGTTGTGCAAGGGGTGGTTTAGGTTGGTTATTAGGAGAAATTTATTCTTGGAAAGAGTGGTGAGGTATCAGAGCAGGCTGTCCAGAGAGATGGTGCAGTCACTGTCCCAGGAGGTGTTCCAGAAAGGGTAAATGTGGCACTGAAGGATGAAGTTTTGTGGGCCTTAATGATTCCATGACTAGTGTTTGTGCTACCATTAATAAAGCATCCATTTACAACAGACTTGTTAAATACGTATATTGTTCTAACTGATGAAGCAGTGGTGTAACTTGTTAGGAACAGGAAATATAACTTGCAGAGACTCCCTCACTTTCCCCCTTTTTGTCTGTTAAGTACTCTTGCTTTAAGTCTCTCTCTGTTTAGATAATAAATGTCAAACATCTCCTTTAGCTTTATTCATCAGGTATGAGCAAAGATACCAAAAGTATGCTCAAAACTGAAGCTATCAGTCAACAAATAAATCTTTTTAAATACGTGCAAAGTTAAAGCCTTGTTGTGGAACTGCTTATTTTTGTTACATAGATATTTCTGTCTGATTCACTAATTGAAGTGCAGAATGTGCTAAACATTCTTTTTTCGAGTGTGGAGAGATAGGAAAAAGAAGTCAGGATGTCAGATGTGAAATCTTGCACTGTGAGGCAGAGTTTAAATAAGCATGTCAGCAAAGGAGCATCTTTCTGTATAAAACACCACTTTCTCTTTGTTCTCCATGCCCACTGCAGGGCAATGTGGAAATTCAGATGAAAAATGTTCTCCAAAGCCATTCCAGTGAAAGATACTGGTGTGCCTGTCCTTTATTAAGGTGTTTTCTGCAATGACTTCTGCATCAAAATACTTTCTATTGACTTAAACAGTACTGTTCACGAGACTATTGTTATGCTATAGGGAAGTCTGGTGATAAAAAGGAAGTCACATCCAAGTTCCAGAAAGGTCTAGGTTCAAATTGTGTTGCAGATAACCAGAATAGCTTGCTGCTTTCTTTCCTGGATCCTCACCTGCCTTCTGGAACAATCATTTATTGGTGTCATATCCAGCCTCAGTGTGGGCCAGGGACAGGAGAGGAGTAGCAAAGTGCAGAATAAGCCGGAGCTGCTTCAAACACTTTACACGGTGTTTGCTTATGCTCTGACTGATCATGGATTCCTCGTGCTGAGAACTCTTTAATAGATACCTTAATGATCAGAACTCTTGCATCCTGGCTGGTGATGTCCCCTGTTTGACTGAAAGGGAAGACTGCCTGTGTCCAGACTAACAGCAAATACAATACAGGGATGGTATAAACTCATTCTGCTCTGATCTGCACAACACTGAGAATATTTCTGCAATTGATTGTAGGAAATATTCAGGAAAAGAATTGCATTGTTTATTGTGGATTTACCACCCTACATTTTTTTATCTAACAATGGCTATTTTATGTTTCAAGTCTGCAAAGTAAGTTGTAAAGCTAAGGAATAATCTTTTAAGCTTTTTTTTTTTAATCTAGAATCAACTCTCCTCTCATATAATTATTTTATTGCAGTCCAACTGGTTCTCCTCTTTTATTTTCCCCTCCTCTCTTTCTAAAATAAAAGTAATCTGTTTTTAATGCATATACAATATATGTTCTCCCTTAGAAGACAACCAGGTAAAAAGTGAAACAACTCTGAATATTTAATGCTTGTCAACTAATGTGTTTCTTGATGAAACAATCTGATAACTGAAACTCATTTTAAATTTGGCTTCCAGGCTAAGACTCAGTGAAGAAATTTTTGGATGTCTTCTGTTCTCTTTTGAGTTTTCGCCAGTTTTGATGATGAAATTTCCATAAAGTCATATTTGTTTTCTTTGAAGAATATATTTGTTCCCTATTTTGCTTTAGATCCACAAGATACAGCTTTCCTCTTTCAGAAATAGAGAAAGAACAGATAATAGATTTTACTTCAAACTCTGTCACATATGTTATGTGAACTTATTTGCCTCAGTGTTAATATTTAAGGGAAAGAATGATACGCAGTAAAACCTCAGAGGCAAAATGTCAGGAATTCGGTCAGGAACTTTTAAGTTTTTGGAGCAGGCCATGAGAATGTTATTTTTGTGTTTCATTGCTGGGAGCAGGAAGAATGCAGTTTTCCTTCAGAACAATGACAGTTTGGCTGTACCCACCTACTACAAACAAAAGATAAGAGCTACTCAATAACAAAACTATGGCTTACTTGCTCTTCACTGTGCTTTTGCAGAGAGTTAGCAGTTACATAGGATAATCTTTTCAAGGAAAAATCAATCTGGTTGATAATGAACTTTTCTTTAACAGAATTAAAGCCAGGAACTCTTTTCTGTGTTCTGTCCCCTGTGGTTAGAAATGCAGTCTCTTGTTGCAGGCTTTCATTGAAGTTAGGCTGTGATGCATTCAGTTCTGACCTGTCCTAAGTAGTTCTAGCTGCCTTAACTTTACAAAGTGCTGCACCATTTCTAATTCAAGTTCTTACTAAGACTGATTATAACCTGCAGAAGTTTCCTTAACACAAGTTGGTAACAGATCCTGTAAGGAAAACAGCGACAAATTTAAGGAAATAAGTATTGTCCCACTCATAGTCTCACACCCAAGCTGATTATTCAGGTTAAAAACTGGTTTAAATTCACTATTTTGACTAGGATTTCCAGATTGACAAAACTGAGTAAAGAGCACGATTTTGGGCAGATGCAGGCAGAGATCCTTTTGTTTTTGCTGTCCTAAAGCTGTCACTGAAGTTAAGGGAACTGTGTCTTCCCAAGGGTGAAGATGAGACAGCTCCATGTCAGAAGGCAAGGAGCAGTTCAGCTTTTCAGAAGACACTCGTAAAGAAATCACCTGCTACTTTCTGAGCTTTTAATGGGAGGTTACAAGTCCAAGCAGGCAAGTAAATGATCCTTGAACAGTAGTTGCTGTGCAGGTGACAGGTGAAAGAAAGTCTTTGGAACTCTCTCTGCTGTTCAAAGCCAAAGCTTATGAAAGCACAGCAAAACCCTAAATCCTGCACTAGACAAGGCTGTAATGGGGAATAGGGCAGCCAGAGATGTTTCCACCCAGGACTAAACCCAGAGCAGAGTGAAGGGTGGGATCTGTTCTGCTCTGCTCTAACAGAAGCATTCTGTGAGTGCAGAGCTGCCTGAGCCGGGCCTGCGTTTGTACGCTTGGCCCGGGAGCCTGCCTTGCTGTCAGACCAGCGGGTGGCTCGGGGCGGATGTAGAGCATGAATGGGAGCATTCATTGCCTTCTTCTTCTCATACTTCTCTAAGCCTTGGGGTGTGATGCTGTACTGCTGCCCTAACCAGAGACAGGGGAAGGGGCTGCCTCTACACTCCTTCCCCTCTACTCCAGTTCCCTTGCAAAACTAAAAGCAAGGTTCAGCTCAGAGAATGCTAATCATAGCATAGTAATCATAGTACCATTAGCCATAATAAAGTCCAAAGTATCTCAAATTTACTGAACTATCTGTAACTGGGCAGAAAGTCCTGATAAGACTCCCAGTTTGAGAGAGAAAAAAAGATGTTAAGGAGGTCAACATTACTTTAGTCAGGTCATTTCAAGGATCCAAGTATGTACTGCACAAAGGTTCCTTCCCACAAGTTCTTAAGCTATTAGCTGCTCTTTAATGTCAGACACAATGTGGGGTAAAACCCACATAAAGTGTCTGCTCTGAGCTCACATGTGCCCACATCAATGGACTCTCATTGTGCCTCTCCCATTGCTATGGAGCTTGTTGGACAGGTTGTAACGGCTGGCTTCCCCAGAGGGCCTCACAATAGCAATTTTCAGCATAATATTTTCAAAACAGCAAAATATTTCTGTAACTCCTGTCTCTGGACATTGGGACCTACATTTTCTCTTCAGCTAAATGCCACTCCCTGCCCAAATAATGGCTGCAACTTTTCTGACATCCAGCTGAGACGGGGCTCTGCCTGTGGTGATGCAAGGGCTTTGCTACAATGGCTCTGTGAGGCAGCCCTGCTTTTCTCTTTGCTTTTTGCTTTGTGTATGTTTCTGTAGCCAGACACATTACTCTGTGTGCACAGATGACAGATGTGTTTATATTGGTTCAGAGGTAGAACAGTGTGTAGAGCTACATTTTGTCAGACTAATGTGATACATTAAAGTAGGCTTTCACATGCTCAGCTCCAACAAAATATGCTTTGAAAATGGTTCCTATATGTAGTACCATTTTCCATAACTAAATCTTAAGAGTATATCATACTGCTGAAAATAAGGTGCTTAAAATAGGAAAACAATACACTGAAAGACAAATTCACTGTGTCAGGTAAAAGGAAGAGAAGTTGTTACTCCCCCTACAACAGAGAGTAACACTTCTTTCCTCTATGTATTAGAACCCAAACCGGTTCAATTCTCCCAAGTGACAGTTTGCTCTCTGTGATATAAACCCGATAGGGACTTTTGCTATGTAGGCTTTGAAGAAAGTGCTTCTTACATCTGTAAATGCTGCGCCTGTAGCATGACACTTGTTGCTTTTTTATTTAAGAACTGGGCAAAACATTTCAGAAGGTGCACTACAGATTATAAGGACAATTTTGACAAGCCCAGAGGAAAAATGATACTGGTTGAATGCTTTGAGGGGGTTTGGAAGGCTGTAGAGCACAAACTGTCAAGAAGCCAACTTAATATAACTGTTTCCTTTATACTCCAAGGATTCACAAGGGACTTCACTGCTAGCATACAGGAAATCAAGTCTGTTGTGCTAGAACAAGACTTTGTTTCTTACAATTTAGAAAACTACACAAAGTTTCCTTACAGGAAATGTTACAATTCATACAAATTCCCATATTTATTTGTAGACAAAAATTGCTATTCACATAGCAGGAAAACTAAAACTAGATGAAAGCAGAAACAGCATAGACTTACTGCCATTATGGGTATTGGTGCACAGACCTTCATGATGGCAATAAATACAACTACACAAAAGTGTACTGTAATGTAGAGATATCTTTATTATTATCAGTTTTTCCAGTACTGGCCTAATTTTTAATGGGAATCCTTGAAAATAAATTATGTTACATGAATGAATTTCTTCAGTGAGGAGCTGTCAGAATTTATTTTAGGTAAAACCTATCCTCTGTTATACTATTCGACCAAGATAAACTGATTTGGGATATTTTTCCTTCAGAGCAGGCCATTGAACAATGAAGTAATCTGAAAAGTAGTAAAGAATCTTTCCAGACAGGGATAAAGTTTCCACGCGGCAGATGCTTTCTACATACACAATGATCGCTCTTTTCATTCCTAGAAGCCCAAGAAGAAGAGCAGATATACAGACAGGAACACATGTTCCTGGTCCATTGCACAATATCTAAAAGAGATGAAACATTTTACAAAAGTGAATTTTTTTTCATATGGTAAAGAATCAAAACCGCACATATTATTGTAGTATTACATTTACACCCCGTCCCCTGTAAAAAATCAAATAATATATATGTATATATTCCAAAGATATTTAAAATAAACAGAAGATGCAATTGAATACATTTAAAAAACAAGTGGGGGGGAGGTGCAACCCAAAGGCATTATTTCTAAGTAGCTGCCAAAAAAGATCTTTCATTACATGTCAAGGAAGAGGAGAAGAGCTCTGAAATGGTACAGCCTCTTTCTAGGAAGGGAGCAGAAAGAACTCCTGGACTTGGATATATAAGTGAAACAGCTTTGTGTTGTAACACTCATGAGATTTGTGCACAGATCAAGGTATAATAAGGCCAAAGAAGTTTAATTAAAATTACTAAACCTGGGATTCAGTTATGAATTTTTGAACTTCAGCTTAAGTCAGCAAAACGCTCAAAGAGTTCAGAAAAAAGTATGCTAATGAATTAGGATTTTCATCAAAACCTTCTAGCTCATAGGCACAACCAGAATATTTACTTACTTATTTTAGTATACATCGCTATTTACCTACATGCCTTTCCTATATATACTTATTTCTACGTATATGTTGCATATTTCTAGCGAGGATCTCAAATTCACTTGTAAATGTTAACAGCAGAAGAAAGTGGTCTTTCCAACTTAGACTGACAAAAAAATATTGCTTAAAACAAAAAGCTTAAAACCAGGGTATGTATTATGTGCAATACTTGAGTATCAAAATTGATTTCAGGCAAGGAATTTCTTACTAAATTTAACAGCTACCATGTAATCAGCACTTTTCTGCACAGCTGGGGGTTATGTGGGAATAAAGAGCTCTTTCACAGATCATGGCCCTATATCCTCTGAACTTACATTTTTGTTCCAAGTCCACCAGCTTGTGAAAAATACTGTATTAGTAGGGAGGGAAAAGAAAAACATCAGAATTTCTGTTTCAGGGCTGTAGCAAATATTTCAGAATGTTTACTTCCCTGCTTCATGGCAAGATCCCAGTGATAAGTTGGCTGACAGCACCTTGCCTCAGTAAATGCAGGCGCTTCTGATACTGCTGAGCTCCAGATCTGACAGCAACTACTCTCCTTTGCCTGTAAGATGGCCCCAGAAATCTAGCCTGGGGATGTGATGACCATGGTGTAATGTTTTCTTATCAGAGAAAACAAAACTGAAGATTGTATGTGAAGTTATTCTGACATTACTGTTACTCTTAATTAACTATTTGTTCACCCAAGACTCGCTGAGCTGTCTGGCAGTCCCTCTGAAACAACGTACTGTATATTGTTTTAATCTTGAAATACTTGTATAAGAAAATCATAAATACTCTCATAAGAAAATTCCAAAATTCCAACAGTGTTCACACAACTTTTATGTATTCAGCTCATTGTTAAATTACATATCTAAAAAGTCAGTGAGCTGAACACATCCAATTTGCATGCAGCACTTCTGAAATCAGAATAGTAGACTGGTTTCAAACCTCCCCTGATTTCAAGTTTTTGCTTTTTTTTTTACATTCACGTGGGGCTTAAAAGCATACTCCACAATCTGCTGAGAGTGAAAATCTGGGTTTTATATATTTGGCATGGCAAATAAGGACATGACCCAACCACACTGTGCCTTTTAGCATTTCAAAGAAACTATTCCATACGTGTGAACTAAACCGTGCATTTTGCCCTATTTCTTGTCAAGTTTGATTCATTTGTGCTGATGTTGGTCCTTTTACTGCTCTAAATTTAAGCATGTTTGGGTAATAGCATTTGTTAGTAACTGCATTTCTTTAATGGTCTTTATCAACCCACTGTGCCATACACTTCACTCCTCTCTAGACTTCTTGACACTCAGTATTCTTGTGTCTGGCTGCACACACAAAGCTAAATATTGGAATGAATTCAAACTAAGTATACTCACAAAAACACTGTGAAATGAAGTAACAGACAGACCTATTTAATGTTAAGGTCTATGTAGATCTATAGGCCACACTGAACTAGTGTTTTAACTTTGCTGAGGTATGAACCAGAAAAGCAATGAACAAAATGAAAATCACAATAAAACATATTTACTGTATGAAAATTTACATCTTCTACTAGCTGTTTAGAAGTTGTAATCTGCTTCTCAGATGTCCTTTCACTCACAGGAAACTATTTTCATGGGGAAAAGAATCAGGAAAATTATGGAGTTTCTAAAATAATCTGCAAAAAACATTATCTGACCATAGCTCTTGAGGACCTCTGTTCCTTCCCCTTCCACACATGCCCCTTCAAACAAGATGGAGCGCTTGTGACAGGATCTCTGCATGCACAGTGTCCAGAAGATATTCTGGTTATAGATGCTCACATTCTAAAATCCTCTGTTTTAGGAATCCTCCCCTGATAGAGACTGGTGTAAACCTGCTGAACTCTATGGACAAATAGATCCCTATCTGACTTAGGGGTCGTGATCTTTAAGTAAGAACTATTAATCAACCTTTCTGATCATTAAAAATTAACCTTCAGTCAACCCTAAGTGTGTGTCTAGAGCAGTATCACACTGCAACAATCAGAGTTGCAAATGCATAGGAGTGGCAATTCCTCTTCAAAAATCTTGTCTGGCCAGTTCTGCTTATGCCCTCTTGCAGTCACCAGGAAGAGCCAGCAGCGTTCCCACTGCTTGGAATTCAGCATCAGATGCTCATCAGTAGTTACAGGGGAACTTCTGAGAAAATAGCATGTGTGCTCTAAGGAAGAGGAACCGTTGTGGATCTGTAAGCTAGAAATGCTGCTGTTCAGCTCATTCCAGTGTACAAACTTGCGAAGGTTTGTGAAAGGAACTGAATTGTCTACAGCCTTCTCAAAGCTCATCACAGAAGATGAGCTGTCCAGATAGTGCATTTCAAAATGCTGTTCAAAAGTAAATTTTGGAGAATGATTGATGTCTTTCATCTTGAAAAGATCAAGGCTTCTGTTTTTCCCCTCCAGTAGAATCTGCTGGGGAATCTGGTAGGAATTACTAGCGTCCAGTGGAGCAGAAGCAAGCATTTATTGGGCAAGAACAGAGAAGGGCCTCTCCAAGGTCAATCTGGCTATTCAGGGCAAGTGTTTCCCAATATCTATTTACTTTAGCTACAAGGCTGCCTGTAGAATATTTGCGCTGCATGAGATACATTTCTAAAGACGTCTCATTTATTTAGTTCAGCCTCCTTCAAAGAGGCACAGAAAAAGAAGAGTCAGACAATTTTTGTGTGGCTTTTGTGACCTTGAGCTGCAACAGCCCAAGAACTTTCTTGGTCACTGGCCTACCTCACCCTGTAGCCAACAAGCTGCATGGGATCACTGCAGACACCAGCAAGGCATGTCTCTTTACACCTTCTGCATTCACCTTTAATGTAAAGAAGTTTCCAGGTAACTCTTGAACTGGCCACCTGGCGTCACAGCAAGGCCTGTAAGCTAATGCCTACACACTAAATTCTCATGCAATTCAACATAAGCAGTTTTCTGAATGGTAAACAAATCAATCTGTTCATTAATGGAGGTTTGAAAGTAAAGGATCAGTATTCAACGTTTATACTTAGTGACTCTATAGATCTGACTTCATATTCATCACTTTCACATAAAAACTGAATAGTTCTTGCCTTTGTATTTCAGATATTTTCTACAGCTGCTGAAAGAAAAGAAGCTAAGCTGGCAGGCTGGCACATGGGGAACTCTGGCACGCGGCACCAGTGCTGATAAAAACTTCTTTAGAGCTGGTGAATGCAGCACTGTAAGCAGAGTGACATTTACCAGCTAAAACAATGAAACACAGCTTCACTGGGACTAAATGTCAGGCCACTGGTTAAAAACAAAACCAAGAATAGAACAAAACCTGCACTTTTTTCTGTAAAGATGTAAACATATATTTTCTGTATATCCTTAATGGACATTTGAGTACTTCTTGTACTCCCAAATTAAAATAATCAATTAGACCTCCCTGCTGCCCTGGTAATGCCCCTTCCTAACAGCACTAAGCAGACTGAGAAAAAGATGTGGCTAAAGAAGACAGAGAGCTACTCAGAGAGGCATAGGAGAGCAGAATGATATAGGATTGACACAAGTCAGGTCATTGCATGTTCTTTGTTCATCCATGAAATAAAAGAGACCTACTTTTTTTTTAACTATGTAAGAAAAAAAAAATTAACAATGTAAGAAAAATTAGGTATTTTATGCTCCCTAGAAAGAAACTCGAGCCTAAACATGGTTACTTATAAAGTTTGTTTTCTTCATATTTTTGCTAGACTGCTAAAACTCATCTTTTGTTGATAAATACTTCATTTCTACAGCTTATTAACATTTGGGAACAAAAAGTAACTGTTCAGCCTGTGAAAGGTCAGAAGGTATCTGTGAGGTTTGTCAGAAAGGTCAAGGAAATCTAAATAGCTGTTCCTGATATTTTAAGGAAGGCAAGAGAAAAGGAAAGCGAATTAAAAAAAAAAGAAAAAAGAAAAAGAAAACAGGAGAAAGAGAGGAAGTGGGAGACTGGTTTGAATGACAATTGAAAAGCAGTCAGCACAGAAGATGAAGGAGTTTCAAAACATGACCATACTGTAACGTACTCACAGAACAGACTAGAGAAATAAGCCTTAAATAAGACTTTATTTAAAAATAAACAAATAATTTAATTTCTCTCTCAGGAGAAAGAAGCATAAATCAGTCTTGCTCAGCTCTGAGGCACAACTTGGACCATCTACAGATGTGATAGAGCTCCTTGGCCAAGGGTATTGCCAGCAGACCCTTGATTTGGACTCCAGATTGTACAAGTTTTCCACTTCACTGTGGAATGCAAATTCTGGCTTTGAAATGGGTTTTCAAGCATCAACAAGAAGATGTACTGATTAGAGAAAGCCGCTAAAAGGCATGTCATCTGTGCATTTTCATTTTAACTACATGTTCTTAGTTGATGACAGGCACCCAAATGTTTTGCTGCTGATAGCCTGACTTGCATAACAAAAATAAATAATGAAGTGCCTTAGCAAGTTATAACGTATAAAACCTTGGAAAAATCAGTTTTAGAAAACTTTTGAGACAAGGACAGACAAGAATGTAAGCCTTTCACAAACATGGTAGAAATAACAATTAATAAACACAATCCAATGACACTCAAATACAGAACAACACAAAACGGGCAGAACACACTGTCTCAATACAAAGAAATCTCCTTCAGGAAACTGCAAATCTGACCACAAAGTAACCTGAAGGATCTCTCAGAAACAAAGGAAATGGAGCAGAGAGAATGGTTACAGTGATAGGGAAACCAAATAGTCAGGCATACTGAAAGCTATGCAAAGGTCCTTGGACTCTGAAAACTACGAGAAAAAAAAAACATAATAGCAAACTTATTTTTATGGATGGGCCAGAGTTGGATATTTAAGAAGTTTATTGCCTGTTATGAATTCAGAGCGTAATAAATGTCTTCATGGGTGTTTTGCTTGGGGCAAGGGGGTGGTATTGTTTTCTGTGGCACAAGAAGTAGAATCTGCTATGAATTCATTTGTACTCCACCATGCAAATTATAGCATCTCACAAGCTTACTACCACTTGCTTGTCTTTAGTATCATCTTACTGTATTGAAAAATCCACATTTATGTACTGCAAAGTGTCCAGCTGAACAATTTCTTTCTTCACCTGCAGAAGTAGCAAGCAGCTACACAGGTAGGTGTAACGGGGCTTTTTGTTGTCAGCTGTGTTACCTTATCCTGTTCCATGATTCTCAGGGATCTGATTCAGCTCACCTGGTTGTGGTGCTGCTCTCTCAATATTTGAGACTCTTCTAATGAAAAGTTAACAAAAAAAGTATTGGTGAATAACTATTTCAACTTTTAATTGAAAATATATTTTATTTATGAGCTCATGATTGAGTTGCAAGCCTGGTGAACCAAGAAACTTGGTTTTTACTTGTGGCTCAGCTGTGGTTTCAGCATGAGATTTAGTTCATGGCACTTCCTCTCACTTAGGTATTTTCTACTTAGCAACAGGAAAGCAATCATTTACTTCTCAGAGAGGATGCATCAAGATTCATGTATATCCCTCTCACCGAAGATCTCCAGGTATGGTAAGTTCTGCTTTTATGAGCATGCATTTGTATGGATAGCTAACACAGAAAAGCTGTGACTTTTTCATAGCAAGTAACTCTAAAAGGTTTCAAAAAATTGTTGGTATATGTGAAGGTATTGCAGTTATGACAGAAATCAGATATTCTAGGAAATGTAAGTCTATTTAGTAATCAGAAAGGAAAAAAAGAAACAGGAGAATTTTTGGGAGAAAGGAATTTCTACTAAGCTTAACATAAATATGTGAGAGGGATCAACCTTGTTAAATCTTTTCCACTTTTAGCTCTTTAGCATGTCTGAAAATTCAAGACTTGAACCTCAAGGAGTACTACCTTAGTATTTTTAATGTTTTTAAGGTGGTTGTTGTTCATTTGTTTTAAAGCAGGATCCTTTTCCAATAATTCCTTCTTATTGCTGTGATTGGTGGGGGGGGAGAAAGACACTTTCCATTTGAACAATATAAAGGTCATTGAACAACCTACTAGTTTATTCCTTTTGAAGAATGAAGATAATACCTCGTTCATCTCCCTATGAGAACTGTATAAAAAAAACCAGCTAAAATTTCACACTTTCCTGTTTAATTGTACCTGCAGAACACAGACTAGGACAAAAAATCTAACTGCCTGTTTTACATCAGACTACATATGTAAAGTAGAATTGAATTACACCTGGATGCACTTTTATTTTCTACTCTCTAAATCACATGAATGATCATGAGTACAAAAAATAGTTACAGTGCATTATAGCAAGAGCTTGTGTTCAAGCTAGTCAGTAGTTAAAGCCTGTGGAATTGGCAGGAAAATATTTATTATCCACTTCTGGGCATTTTATTGCTAAGTTCCATTGTTATTATCACATAATATCCACAGTAGGTGAGGTGCTCTTTGAAACAAGTAGAGATTTGTGTTTCTGCAAGCAGACTGCCTAACTAGGATAAATCAGACCAGTGAATGCCAGAATGGGGGAGAGATGTGGCAGAGCAATAACGTAAATTAGAATGGGTGGTTCATTTCCTAATGCGAAGTACCTTTTCTCTACTTTATTTTCATCAGAGAGTAGAAAAGATGGGAGAAAGCAAGACAGATATCCTACCAGGGATTTTTCTCTAGGGGAGAAGAGCAGTAGTTTCAAGAAATGCTATGGACCAAATCCACAGCAGGATTTATTTATCACAGCACCGAGCACTCTCACTCCTGCCTTCTAGGTGCTCAGTTGCTTGGCCCCAAGTTCTTGCCCACTGTTCTCAGGAGCAGGGACCACAGCTGATGCACTTCATGTCAGTCTCTGTATCTAAAGCAGTGAGAGAAGCTCAGTTTCTGGATCTTAGCAGAGCTCAGGAATGTGGCTACTCAATGCTGACAAGATATAAACAGCTCACGTCTGTTTCTAGGTATGCCTAGGGGCTTAACTGTTGGAAAGAAAGATAACTGGGGTCATGAAAAACCTCAGGAGTTAGGCACAACAGCCTGGGGAAGAAAGTATGAGAACCAAGATTATTGAGACTGACTTTTGTTTGTTTGTGTTTTGATGAAGTTAACCTTAAGCACTCTGCTTAAGTACCCTGTATTTCAGGCCAAAGGTGTCAGGTCCGTAAATGGGAGGAAAAGTTTTTTGGAGCAGTAATTTCCATCCATATATATGATGCTTCTGCAGATACATGGAAGCTGAATGGGACGTGTGAGCTCAGTGTATTCCTGAGCATAGTCGTCATGTACAAAATGGGAATAGAACCAATCAATGGAAAAAAATATTGAAGGACAAGTGAGAAAGTTGTTCGAACACTCAAGGCTGTCGGAAAGTTTGTATTATAGCTTTAATTTAACACCAAGACTGTCAGTGAGACCAGACAGCATCATTATCTCTGTCAGAAGTGTGTATGAAAAAACAGTGGCAGAAGTGACTCTCATAAGAAATGGAGAGAAGGATAAAAGGTCGCTTAAAAAAGAACAAGATCACAACGGCAGATGTAGGCTGGAGCATGAAAGCTAACTCCCTACCTACATTACCATGGAGTGGATCTGTGGTTTATTGCCACTGGTGCTAAATTAGCAGAAATTAAAAAGAATTGATTTTGTGTAGATGAAAAAGTTGCTCATAATAAAACTCAGCAAAGGGCTTTTGCCAAGTAAAACAAATAGCAATTACAAAGCCACACCTTCAGCTACAGTGAGTACTAAGTGTCTTTCAGCAAGCTATTAGTGCTCTAAGCGTCATCTGAGTGTCAGCCTGACAAAACACATGGTCAGAGAGCCATGAGAGATATTTCCAACCTTTTAGAATCTATCTAAAAGAAAGGGCACAGCTCATCACCTCATAACAAAAAGTATGCTTATTATAGTAGACTGTTTCTACTTGGAAGCAATCCAAAGATTCAACCATGCATACTGCTATCTGACCTAACATAAGCCTTTAATTGCAAATATCTGCGTGTCCTTCATTAGTCAAGTGTTCATTTAATTAGAACTTGAAGTACGCACTTTAGCTTAGCTAAAACTTGTATTTCCTATGCATATTAATATCTTTGAGGCTACTGCAATACTAACTGCACTTGCTACAGCAAGAATCCACATGAAATACCTGCCTGAAATTTCTTCACGATGCAAAACCTGGAGGGGCTGGCAATCTGCCGTAGATGGCAGAGGCCTGGTTCAGCTGTCTGGTTTAGTCTGTTCACTTGAAACAATGCTGTATAATGTATGTGGAAGTAGAGGGACTGGGATGTTTGGCAGGACCATGAGATACCTAAAGAGTTAAGACTGATCAATCTTTAGTTTCCATCAGGCTTAAATCTCAATTAATCTTTATTGGTATTGCTATCACCCCTTTGAAACGCGGTGTGTATAAGCATGTCCAACTGGCAGACACAGGAGACAGAGCTCCCTGGCTTAAATAGCTAACTTGAATGGCTTTAGATGTCTGGGGGTGTTCAGCAGAGGGTAATTCTACATTGTGGCTGCAGGGCAGCTGTACGCAGCATACATGGTACAAGGTGGAGGGGCAAATAAAATTCATATTAATTAACACTGAGAAATTAAACAGGTTTGGATTGCTTAACTTTTTCTTTTTAGAATATACTATGTATACCACTGACAGTGTTAATCTGATACTCTCACTCTTGCCTGTTTTGACTGTTTTGATCTTAGAAGAACAATAGTAGATCAGACAGTGTAAAAACAGTCTGCTCTAAAAGAGTTATAAGCAGGGGAGAAGGATTCAGTATACAAAAGAATGTACCAGATAGTCTTAATACCGAATTACACAAAGTTTGCTTGTTATGAAGTGAATGGAGAAAAAAATGCCACCATCCAGATTTTGTAGTTTTCTACCAAGTTCTAATGAGAGCTGTGATATACAGGACAATAAGTTAATTATTCACCATAGTCATTTGTTAAATTGCTATGAACTTCAGACATTTTGGGCAGGGCACAAAGAATGGAAAAACTTAGCTAAATGAAATAATGATCTCCTTTCATGTAGCGTACTGTGAACACTTCTGTAACAACTTGAGAAACTTGTTGCAGTGAATTTAACCAGTCTGGGGACCAGGCATGTGTAATGGGATGTGCAGGCCTCACATGAGTCATACAAGAATCGGTAGGCTCCTACGAGCATAATCAGCTGTGCAGATTTCAGGCTGCTATAAAAGTTTAAAAGGGAGAGTCCCATTCAGCTGACAGAGGTGGGAGGGAAACAGCACAGCTTGCTGTGCTTGCTGTGCAAATGTAAACTTCTTACTAGAGACTTCCCACGGGAAGGAGGCTCTAAAGTGGAAGGACCGCCTTCTTTGCCTGATTTAACCCCGACTTTTCCAAATAGCAGTGGTCTGGAAATATCTGTTTATCTCAGGCCCTGCAGAGTACTGAAGCAGCATATGTAGGCTGCAGAGCACAGTAATGAATGGACCTACAGAGCTTCACACAGCAATTCTACACAATTTCATTACATTGAAAGAGCCAAGCTCTGACCCATTAAGTAAACATGCCATCTGTGGCTGAAAACGAGGGCTGGATGAAATCTCTGGACAGTATTCTACCATGTGGTGCACTTGCAGCCTTTGTTTTCAGCTTAAATTTCAGATATGCCAGAATGACTGTGAACAAGCCAAAGGGCTAGATCACCTGAAGACCTGATTCCACGGCTGGCAAATCTCATAGACAAGAACAATGCTCCTTGTAAGCAACAAGAAAACTGAAGACCCTCTGAACTACTGACTGTAAGCATACCCTAGTGAGGCTGTAGCACTATCCCCTCTTGGACGTGAAATAATCTACACAAGATCCAATAATTTTCTCTGTCTTTAGGGAAATCTCTGCATGGCTTGTCTACTTTCCTGTAATTGCCTGAGAAGGATTTGCATCTTTCCCTAGATAGCAGCTCTTCTAACCCTTTACTTTGGTTTTAAGTTTCTTCTCAGCCTTTTTCTCAGTGAAGGCAATAAAAATTGCTCTTCTCTGACCAGCTGCCTGCTTTCATGGTAGGAGTTTGCAGTCTTTGAGGCTATGACTGCACATAAAATCTGGCTGCGGATGACAGTGTTACAAGATTTTTGTGGGGGAAGGATGGTGTAGACAGAGGGCGCTGGTGCAAGCCTTGCTTTCCTGTAATTTCAGGTCTTTGCACAGGAAGCCTATGTAAGGTTGACATGTTAAAACTATCCAGCATAGATGTGCCTATATTTCTAGAGTTCTGCATTTGGCTTTAAGAACACAAGACAATCATCACTTCTGACATCTTAATTTTGTTACTTGGTTTAATATCTCTAAAGGGATTTAACTTTGTGGAGTGCAGATGCTCATAACTCAGAAATGGGCCTCTTGAAGATGATCTCAAACTGAACTAAACTAAATTTTACATTTCTTAAACTCTCTGGAGGCCCATTTTAAGTATGGGTCAAGTCCTGCAAGACAGTAAAGGTCTCCTGGAAGTTGTTCATTTCTTTCTGAACTCACTGTCTTGAAGAAGGGCTAGATGAAACTGCTTTCTCATGCAAAGTTAAGTAAGAAGCTTTGCCAGAAGATTTTGAGAGATGCAAAAGGGGACACAGTGCTCGTGTGAATAAGTACATATGAAGTAACTCCTGTGCAGCTAGGTTCACCCTTTCCCCCTTACAGCTCTTTTGGCTCGATAGATAAGCTCAGGTTGGCATACTAGCATATCTACTCCAAATCTTGCCTTTGTGCACCTAAGGCGTTTCAGCTCCCTTTGCAGTACTTCCCTTGTCCTGCATTCCTTACTCTGAAACTGCAACGCTTCTGCTTTTCTCTAGATTTTTGGTGTCTGGAGAAGACTTCATTCAAAGGATTGAGCTTATATTCCTCCAAACTTGCACATGTTTCTGACAAGCCTATAAACAAGTGTAAGGATTTGGGGACCACATAAACATATATTCAAATGCATCATTTCTTCCTGCAGTTCAAGAAAATAAGGTCTCCTAGACTGAAAATGTACAGTACCTGTAAGTTCTGCAGTTAAAAATTATGAAGCTCTCAGCATGATGTAATCATGTGCTTGTTTCTAAACTCAGCATTGACTTCCAGGCCAAAAGGTTTATATGGATCCTGTAAACTCCACCCTTTCTAGGTCTTTACTAATCATTTACACTCTGCCATGACTGGGGGGAGTTGAAATTCACTGTTTTCCTCTGAAGGTGATTAAACATTAACAGCTGTTTTACATGTCATACAGAATCTTTTCACTGGCAACAGTGAAGCATTTTAATTTCTGTATCACTTTACTTAGATAAGTGTTTTCAAATCTTTACGGCTTTCTGACTTACTGTGTTTTAAAGACTTCTGAAACTATGAGATGCATAAACAAGCCTCTTGTGGTAGAGTATATGTGTGGTATACAAGCCACTCAGAAGCGGAATAAGATTTGGCATAAAGCTAAAGACACTTCTGGCAGTGGCAGTACCAGCTGCTGTCATGAGTAATGATGGTACCTGGCCAAGAATCCTCCCCTACAGCCCACTTCTAATCATGGATACATAATCTTTGGACAGAATTTGAACTAGTGGTTCCCCTAAAGACTGCAAAGGTCTTAGGTCTTACAGGCCTTGATCAAATGTATTCTTAATTCTGCGAGGACAAGTGTTTTATGGAAGCATTTGGCTTTGGGCATCTTATCACAGCTTATCAACTCCAAGACCATTTCTAGTCATTATACATGCAAATCCTACTGTCACTTTAAATTACTCCCATAGGCAAAGGAACTACAGAATTAGATTTGTAACTTCCTGCTCTTCTCTTGCAATGTATCCTGTTGACACTTTTGATAATATAATAAAGCTACACAATAGGATTTTCCACTCAGTTTCTTTCACAATATTTAGTTTTAGAAACCTATATATATTAAATGAAACTAGTGGCATAGCAAAGCAATTTCTAAACATTTTACGCCTTTATAACTGTAAAATGTCTGCTGCATATAAACATCCCCCTACTATTTCCCTCTGAAAATGAAAATCACTGTAAAAAGAAAAATAACCCATTCCCTCCTCCCTCCCAACTTCATCTCCAGTTTCCAAAACAGCCTTGAAAAACAAGGACTGGAAAGAAGCTACTTCTGTTGTTTTGCACCTTAAACTGCTCTGAAAAATCCAGCAAGCACGGAGTTTTTGATCTGATAGGAACTGACCATTATTACTGAAACCAGTAAGACCAAATTATCCACAGCAGTTTCTCAAAATTTTCAAAACAACTCTTAAGAGATTTGAGCCTCTTTAGAAACTGCCATACAGTTCACAGTGAGAGTAAAACATTGTTTACACACAGCCTTTGTGAGTATATATATTGCTACTAAAATAGGTAAAATAACTTGTTACTGCACAAGTTTATACAGGTTTCACTGAAACATTAAATTTAAAATACAAATTAAAACATTTACTTGCAATTCTGCTAAAATCTCTTTTGAATCCTGAGTTTGGATACATGATACCTTAATATCACAAACTCAGCAGGTCAGCTTTTACTTTATTTTTCCTTAAAGAATTGTAGGACTTAAAGCTGGGAGTCCAATGCGTGACCTTTCGAGAGCTGCATTAATACAAAACTTTATTGATCAGATATGTCATATTACTTTATTTCTATAATCTGACAAGCCTGAATTCTGATCTGATTCAGTGTGTGGAATAAGTTAAAATGTATGTAGTACTTAGCATGGGATCACAGTTTTGTGGGCAGCTTGAAAAAATTACTGAAAGTGAATCTGAAGATTCTGTTTGCCACTGCGGCAATGATGTTTTTGTCATCAGATGAGATAATTAACTGTCAGTCAGCCAAAGACTAAGTAAATATGCATGTAGCTGAAAAGTCTATGTAAGCACAAGAACTGAATCAGTATGTATTCCTGCTGGTCTGAACGTGCCTGTTCCAGACTGGTCATACCATTTCAGGAGCGAGACCAGGACGGTATAACCAGGCTTTCAGGCAGAGTTTGTACTGTTGCAATCATGAAGAGATACGATCAAGAACCTGCAACCTTGTTTGCACTAGCTTTGCCAGCGTTAATAAGGAGTGACAAGCTCCCTGATGTTACCTGAAAAATGTGAGAAGGGAGACTGGTATTTGCTAATCTAATTCACAAACATGGCAGCCCATTGTGTTGCTTGGTGTACTGCTGCTATTCTTTCAGCTTTTAAAATAAAAAAACGTATATTCTGTAAGCTGTAAATCTAAGCAAATCTATGAGATACAATCTGCAATGTCTCAGTATTCCAAACGCTCCCGAGATCAGATTAGTAAGTTCTTAGTAATTTAAAATTTACCTACCAAATCTGGTTTCAGTTTGTACGTCAGAGGAAGGGAATAAAGTATGGAGTATGCGGTTGTTAGCACGGAGGAGGTCCAAGACTGTCTAACCTCACGGCTTCTGGGAATGCGATCAAGGGTGAACTGGAAGAGAGCACGATAAAGCGGAATTGTTATTTTTCTAAGAATGTTATTGTTCCTTCTATAGAGTTCTGAGACCTGTCTGCGCCAACATTTTTTTAATTTTTGTATGTATGGAAATGTTTGCACATGAACTCTTTTCCTAGACGCCTTACTCAGTGTCATGCTTAGCACTCCTGGCAAGGAGGTTAAACGAAATACTAGAACTACATATCTACTATTTGAATCGTTTCTAGTGTTACTTTAAAACATTCCTAACTTCAATAACAATCCGACTGGAGCAATTCGTCTGCTGTACGTTAACTTAGTGCCCCTCCTAGTGGCCACCAAGTCGCATTTCTAGGTTTCAGAAGACACGGTCCAAACTAGGTGGCTTATTACTTGCTTCAATTCTACTGGGTTTACTTCGTAGAAAATATAACAACATTTCTCAATTAACGTCTGGTGCATACCGTTAAAAATCTAACAGCAGATATCACTGTCCTTTAAATGAGTACTCAATAAGCATTCAAAATAATATGAAGATGCGTACAGAAAATGCAAAATATTTGCCTAAAGAAACAGGAATAAAATCTCATCGTTGTAGAAAAAATAAGTTTAAGAATGTTTTTCTTTGTTCTTTTTTCTAAAAAAAGGTAGAGATCTCTCACTGGTTGCAATAGGTATCAAATTAACAAAATACAGATGTTTTCTGTTTGTCTAAGAACGCTGCGCACAAGCTAACCGTAGTCAGGCTTCCTGTGCTCTTCTCAAGTGACACAGAGAAATCCCACTTAAAAATTATTCCTGTAGCAGAGGTCAGTCCTGATGCCAATTAAATTTTTCTGTGTTTCGATGAAAAGCAAATACATTAAGTACAGTGCACTCTCCAGTGATACTGATATCAGTTAGGTCTGGACGTGGTCACTCACTTCACATGGGAGACCAGATTACCACTGCTCTGGCAGAACTCGTATTGTAAGAGACTCCAAATATAATTATAAACACTAAAAACTCCCCGTTTATTGCTAATGCAACATTTCTAAGTAACACAGCTTAGTCCTGGTGATTTGAGACCAAGAGTGTTACCAACAGCTGCACATGAAATACAAACTACAAATCAGCCTTGAATAGCAGTAGCTGAGGGCTTTATTACACACAGTGGAAAGGATTAAACAAAAAACCCTACAAAGGCAGAACATTAAATTAAGTTTCTTTACCAAAATTTTGTTTCATTTCAATAATGTTTTTTAATTGTAATAGTGGAAGGCATTAACAGATGTTACAAACTGGTTGTTTTGCTTTATTTGCAGGTGTTGAAACTGACTGCATTAGTCTGATGACAAAACACAGGAAAACAAACATGCCCCCTACTCTCCATTCAACAGGATTCTCTCTATCTTTCCAAGGTTTGTAAGAGATCAGATGATAAAAAGAAATGCTCCTAAGTGGTGCTTAGACTTTGTGTGGTATTACATACTGCAAGAAGTACGTATTGACAAGGTAATTTTAGGCAGATTGAGCTTCAGTGGAACTATTCAGCTGCTCCTTTCATAGTAAGAATGGTGTTTAATAATATTTGCCAAAGATCTGTACATAATTTTCTTCGTGATAAGAAACTGATTTCAGCAAAACTCAGAAGGGACCCCAAATAGTATCAAAGTAGCAATTTACTTGTAGCATTCAAGTAAGCATCAATCAGATTTCATCTGTATTCTTCAAAAGACATGTTTGAAACTTGGCACACTGAGATCTGTATCACATGTTGGAAGTTCAGCCCATGTATCAATCAATTATTGAAAATTAAGCTGAGAAAAAAAAATAGAATTTTGTTTAAAAGCTACTGCCAGGTGTTTCTGCAACCCCAGTCTGTCACCTAATGGAGCACTGTTACTATTCTGAACAAAGACCACTCCTGCATCTTTTGTTGGAGCACTGCACAGTGTGTACGCAGTATCAGAAGTGGACAAGCTGCTCTCCTAAATTCTGTGGTATCGTCTTATACTATTGCATTTATTTTTCAGCATTTCTGTAGTGGAATCAGAGACCTTGTTGTTGTTTGACGACAAGTGTTACAGACTGGCAACTCAATAATGGTTGATGGAGTGCTGCAATTTTAAAACCAGTGATGTAGTCTGCCTAATTAATAGTGCTGTTTTGCAAGCATGCAAAGAAAAGTTGATGGAAAATCGCCCCTGCTATTATTACAATATCCTCAACTGAACATTTTGCAGAGCTTCCAAATAAACTGGCCTTAAGCAGTCTTTTTTCATGCTAAGGAACAAGATTTTCTATCACAGTAACTTTCATGAAACATGGAAACATGGAGTAGAATATATGACTAAATTACATGAAGGCTAATTAATTAGGCTCCTCTTCTCAGACATGATAAACGGGAGTACAAGATCCTGCAAAGAATGTGTGTTCTTCAGCCAACATATCTAAGTTTTCTTTTTGCTGCCAGACTAGGTCATTGAGAGCTCAAGTAGGTTCCCTGCGCTGAGAGCAGAAGATAACCTGGTGTCAGCTGTGGGGGCAACCAAGTACAACAGTTGTGATTATGGGTTGAGAGCTGGAGAGGAGAGAAAGGCAAGTAATAGTGGGACTAGAAACTTCATACAGAGGCTTTTTTGATTTTCTATTCCAAAAGACTTAGTAGGTAGAGGTGCAGCATTTTGTTTCTTGTAAGGAAGATGTTACTTCTAGCTTCCTTTCCCTCTTTTTGAATTCTGTAGCTTTTAGAATTGGGCTGAACCGTATATCAAAAAGAGAAATTGTTTATATTTGTGGGCTTTTTACACAGTAATTTGCTAAATGAATACATTTTCTCTTCGATCATTATTATAACCTGCCTTCTTAGTTCTGGAAAATATAATTTCTTGACAAGAAGAGGAAGAGAATGACTGTGGATTGCAGCTGTCAGAGTTTTCCCCTTTGTTGACTCAAAACTACAAGAAGCCACTAACGTATGATTTTTAAATGTATATGATGCATATGTATTCCAGCACACAGTGCCAAAACATATATTAGTTGAGAGCATATTCTGAAAGTTACCAAATATATGTGATAGGCACGTGATCTTTGCTTTCCAAATTTATCTTCTATTTTTGCTCTGAATGTTTTTCCTCAGTGGAAAAAGAATGGCCAAAATAAAGTGAGCATCTGCTGTGCAGACAGCAAACTCAGATGCAGCCAAGTATGTTCCTCTGGCTTTCAGCACCCAAGGAAAATATAACTACATGATGCGTTAGCAGTTGAAGGGAGTCAGGACGTGAAGTTGCTTAGCAAAACTAAGTGTACTACTGGAAAAAATGCATAACCTTTTAAAACTCAAAATATTTTTAAGAAATGCAATGACCTAGGTTTGGACATTTTTTAGGTAAGTAAACTGGGAATTCAGCATTCACTCAGGTGATTAGTCAGAAAGCTACTGGCAGTAAGGTGTTTTACCTTCTTTTTAAATACTTATCTAACTAATGCCCAGTTTTAAAACCATATCAAATCGCAGTTTAGAAACACAGAAGCACAGAAGAGGAATACAATTTCAATTAAGGTTTTTTTTTTTTTAGATAAAACCTTTTAGAAAACACTTCTCTCAAAATAATTTTAATCAAGGGAAAAGGACACACTGAAAAAGGAAAACACAAGAAACAGCAAAGCACCATATTTCCGTCTCCATACTTTTACAGCTACAAGCAATACGCCTGTGTCTAACTCATTTACAAAATTAAAAGAAACTTATTCTTAGCATGCTTTGCTTAAGCAATAGATTCCCTTCTTTCTATAGCTGCTTTCACTACAGTTACATTCCCCCATGGCTTTTAATCAATAAACATGTTAATCAGAGATAAAGATCATTTTACAACTAAGTAAGGAAGGTGGTAGTAAATGGCATTTGTTATTTTAAGCTGTTTTGCATTTTCAGGGTCTATCTAATTCAGTGTTAGTCAGCTGTGTTTATTTGGCTCACTTTTAGAAACATAAGAAACAGCGTACATGGAGTGGCACTTCAGCTGAACTTTAGTGGCAGTGACTATCAGTAGCAAGAAAATCCAAAGCACACGCTAATCTTAAAAATAACCTTTTAAAGAACTGCTTTCAAACTGCCTTGAATTGGAATGTCGTGTTAAGATCAATTTATCTTACAGGAACATACTTAACAAGTTACCTGGGAATTGGAGAACCTTTCAGCCCTTTTTTGTTCAAAAGAACGTATTTTAGCTTCACTCATCTTATCGGAGTCTGCAAGAATATAGCATCGAGGAGAGTATGATTCTGACAAACAACTGAGCAACCTCAGGATTTCTGTTGTGTGCCCTCCTGCAAAAATGAAATGAACTGCCATTAGTATATGAAACATTTTGTAACTTTCAGTTTCTTCGGCTGAATTAGTAACTTTTTCTTTTAAAACTTATTAGTACTAATAATATTGGTCACACCCTTCTAAAATGAGAATTCAATTAAAGGATATTTGAGTAACATGAAGGCAATTCAGCTTTCAGTGCAGCCATGTTGATGGAAGTGTTTCAGTTAAATGAGATCACAGAAGTGAGATATTTAATGTCCTGTACGTGATGCAAAATTAATTTGGCAGTTGTACTATAGTCCATATTCAAAACCCACACCCTAGTGTGTGACAGTCCAAGCAAAACCACATGAGACCCCACTCGAGGCTAAGATGTGGAGGAGGGACTCACACTGAGCACAGAGCACTGAGCCCTGCCAGGGGGCAGGCAGAATTCAGGGACTGTGCTGTCCCAGCTCGTAATGCTGAAAACATGCTGGCAGCAATTTCTGTAGCTAAGCCAGGATAAAAGCTGAGTGCTGGGACACAAAGAGCCTGGCCCCAGCCAAAGGCTTCACCTACTGCCCTTGAATGGGTGCTGACAACCTTCTAACTGCAAGGTCACTCTGTTCAGGGAGCTGAGCTGGCAGTAAACCAAAGAGAAGGGGTGATTGTACTCATGCTATGGCATAGGGCTGACTTTTTTGTCAGTTTGGTTTCCAGAACTGAAGCCACGTGAATACCCATAACAGTGAAGTGGGGAAGGGGGGTCACCCCAGGATCAGTTCAGCTGGATCAGTGTAACACCAAGCCCTGAACAGTGTGCATGGCCATTTACTGGGTCTGTTACTTTGGGTTCTGCTAGAAGTTGCACTCAAAATCGTGAACTGAATGGATTCCTGCTATCTCTGGTCGTGTTTCATCAGCCTCCTAAGAGACCTTTGCTGTCAGAGACAGGTGTTCTAAGCTGGGAAACATCTGATGAGCACTGAACCATGCTGCTGGGCTGGCACAGGAATCTGGCACCTTCCCAGGTGATCTATGCAGTGTTTTACAAACATGTTTGGAGGACTTTTATCCCAAGCAATGACTTGTTGAAGCCTTCAATTTCAGTGCAACCATCCAAGTATTTGGAGAAGAGCAGGAGATTTCTAGTTCAAAAAAGTCTTGAACAGCTGAAGATGACGGAAACGCTGCTCAGCATTCTGGCAGCAGCGTGGCGGTGGGGTTAGTGATGAGACCCGGCCTGCTCTGGTCTTGCCCACTGCCGTATTTCAGGACACTCACTGGAGGGCACTGACTGTCCAGCAGCCCGGGGGAGGTAACCGAGGAGCACCAGATGCACTGCCACCGACAGACGCACCTGACACTCTCCAGTGAACTAAGGAAACGTGCTATGGGTAAAATAATCATGAAATGTCGTGCGTGTAAAGAGTGTGACGATGCGGGGACAGCCTTGCTCTGAAGCAGCATCGCTGCCGGCAGACCGAGCACCCGCAGAGCCCAAGGGGTGGGCGAGGAGCCGGGCCGGGCCCCGCTGGGTCTGGCGGCCGCTCCTCACCGCGCCTACAGCTCCCGGCGTGCACCGCGCCACAGCGCCGGTCCCGCGCGGGGCCCCGCGCCGCGCTGCGTGCCGGGAGCCGTAGTTCCCGCGTCCGCCGCGAGCTCCCCGAGCCGATCCTCACTCACCGGAGCCGGCCACCACCAGCAGGCTGAGGGGAGGCGTTCGCCGGCCGCGGCGTCTCCTCGCCACGAGCGCCCAGGGCACGAGCAGCAAGGGCGGCAGCAGCAGCAGCAGGAGGAGGAAGGCGCCGGTGCTGCCCGGCGGAGGGGACACGGGTTGCATGGCGCGGCCCGACCGCCCGCCGCCCCGCGCCGAAGCGCCTCCCGGCAGACGGCGGCCGGCGCGGCCCAAACCTCCCCGTGGCCGCACGAGCGCCGCGGGGCGCTGAGGCGCTGAGGCGGGGCGGGGCCGGGTGCCGGCGGGGGCCGACCCGGCGCTGCCCCGTGGGAGCCGGACCGCGAGAGCGGGCGGCGATGCGCGCGGCCCCGCGCCCGTCCTCGGCGTGCGCCGCGCCCGCTGCCGTATGCGCCGGGAAGCGCGTGCCGCGTGCCGCTGCGGTTCCGCTGACGCGCGCGGAGCTCAGGCCGGCGGCCGGAGTGCGATCTGTGCAGGTATGTGTGCGCGGGCGGAACTGGCGCTCGCGCAGCGCGCAGTGCTGCGTGGAATAGCAGTAGTGATGTCTTACCGCCGCGCGCAGTTCTCGCTTTGATTTGTTCTAACGCTTCAGCCTTTTATTTCCGTTAGAAGCGCGCGGCACCAGATGAGCGTGCTCCCCATCGCTGCGCCGTCCGGCTCTGTGGGGACGTTGCGATGGTTCGGCACAGGACTGACCTCGGACGAGGGGTGCAGTCGCTGACGAAGGAATTTGTGGTTAGGGGAGAGGGACGTCCCTCAGCGCTGTCCTTCAGCCTAGCAGTTGGGATCCACGCGCTCCAGAACCTTTTGGAGCGGTCCGACACCACAGCTTTGTGGGTGACGTGTCGGGCATGAGGCAAGCGTCTGCTGTGCGCTCGTACCTCCAGTACACGCACACAGGAGGTCGAACGCTGCAGTTTTAGCCTTGGAAGCTGGACGGTTCTCTCATTTGTAACGAAAACTCGTGCCAGCCATGGGCTCTGGTAACTGCTGCGTCACTTACAAGTAAGGTGTTTGCTTCCCAGCTACCGTCCACCAGCTTAGGATCTGAGTGAGTCCTTCTGATTCATGTCCAGCAGTTCTTCACACTATGTCTCGTCCTTTCTTACATCAGAGCAACTTGTAATTAGGCAGCTGTCTGAAGCAGACTATTAAAAAGTATTGCCATAGTATGGTCTTCCACTTAGATGAGTAACTTGCTTGTAGACAGCCTCACAAAAGCTGTTGCTACTTAATCATCACTGACATTTGGAAACAACAGGCTTTAATTGATAGTTCTCTTGAGGATGCATGGATCTTAAGAATTATTTTTGCTTTCCACTTAATTAGCTTCATAAAACTAATAATTAGGAACAATAGAGATATGTGATCTTAAATTACAGAAGTAAGGAAGAAAGCGCTGTGGTCCTCTTTTGGAAAATAACTGCTGTGTTAAAACAAGTTTGTGAGTTCTACAGGCAGTTTAAATACCAATTTTGCCTGTTATGGTGTCTTTCTCCTCTGACACTTTTTAATTGAAAATAATGTCCTTAATGTAAAACATATCCCAGATTACCACAGGGATTGTAGATATCAATTGTGTTTAATAAAGAATTCTTTTTTCAGGGCTTTTCTTATAGCTTCCCTTTGCTATATTTTTTTCTTTCCTACCATAATAAGTGCTCAGGAGCTGTCCTTTGTTGGGTTTTGTATTCAGAAAATACAGCCTTGAAATCTCAGCAGCAGAGAGTAATACTAAGATCTTGAACTTATTTTCATCTTTTTCTTTTATTTCCTCTGTATGTGTATACTTCTCCCTTATGTTGAATACCTCTGTAAGGATGTTTTGGTGAAATTCATTAAAAACTGTTCTAAACATGGTAAATTTGTAAGATTTGTTTGTTTATTTGGCTGAGCAAGTTGTTCAGGAACAAAAGGAAAAGGTGAGGATGATACATACCTGTTCCTTGGACTAGGAAACTGAGGATCTGATGATTGCTTGGATGCAGACCAAAGATGCTGAGTTTCAGGAAGTCTGGAAAGGTAATCATAAACTCCTAGGACAAGTGCTGGAAATCTTAGTTATTGGGAATTCTGCTTGAATATTGGATGTAGCTTTCTAGTAGCATGCACAACCGATTACAAAGCTTGAGGGAGGAGTCAGAGTTTGGTGAGGCTGGTTAAAATACCTGTTTAAAGACCGAATTGACAATCCACAACCTGCAAACGCAAAGCTTTCAGATGTTATTATTATTTTAATTAATTTTGAAAGCTGAGTAAAGTAAGCTTGTAAAGGTATCATCTGCAGTGTAGCCCTGCTAATTATGTCTTTTTTTTTTTTTTAGTAGGACTTACATTTTTTAATTTTTATTTTATATTTTTGTCTTCTTTTACATCACAGCAACTCCCTGCTGACAGTCAGTGTCCTGGGGCAGGGAAATAGTGGATTCAGTCCTGTAGGAGTTAAGTAGCTCAGTAGCTGGAGTGGGCAGGTTGCCCTCTGTTTGGCTGCGTTGCACACGTGGTTATCAGTTCCCACATGTCCAAATGCCTTGAGAATGCTTAGTCTCAGGATCTGATATGCATGTGAAAGTTAATAACAGAAAGCAGCAACTCTCCTGAAGATTAGTGCATAGGGGTCACATTGGCTCAGTGGCATGAAGCAGGTGAGGTATGGAACAAGGAAGACGGCCATTAGTGATGCAGTTCTCAAGTTTGTAAAGTGAAAAGTGCTGCCACTGAACACAGAACCTACCTGTGTGAGAGAAGCAGTACACACCCTGAAATCATTTGACAGAAAATGGTGTAAGGACAGTAATTGCAAGGGCTTTTTCTGGTACTTCTGCTGCTTGTGCTGTAAGTACCTTTGAACTTTGTAACTGAAGGAGAAATTATGCACTTTCATTCTGTGAAATTGATTGCTGTTATCCAAAAGGAAGTTCTGAAACTCACAAATAGGAAAAAAAATAAGTCTGTAACAAATAGTGATGTATTTTTTTCTATTTACCATTTGTATGAAGAATAACATGCTGCTGTCCTTTTTGTGTGTGAATATTCTCTGTGGAAGCCGACTGGTACATCTGGTGCATGTCTCCAAGAAACTCTTTTCATGCAACTAAAATACACCTTATATTCATGATTTCTTAACTGGCACTTTGCTTTTTTTCTTTATGTAATGATAAGTTCTAGAAGTAGACAAAAGTATAATTAATATAAAATTAATTAAAAAAAATAGGAAAATGAAGTACTTGTGTTGTTCTGACAATATTTTGTTTTTGGTGGTTTCCTAGACAAATAATTTTTGAATTCTTTGTCCATTTGATGAGGTTTGTTCAGATTGTTTAGTCTGAGCTTTTTACTCCAAATTAACTTAACCTACCTGTAAGTAGATGATGCTGTTCTGGACAAAATCTCCATACAGCATTCCTAGTGTTTGACTATGTTACATTACATCTAAAATTCTCAGACTAGAAAGCTTGTTCAAGAGATTCCTGCCAGCCCCAGGGGAATTGCTCTGCACATACTTCTTGAACTTGTTTTCTTAAAAGCGGTCATTTTGATGTGTTTTGACCTAGAATGCAGCCCCACAAACATCTCCAGCAGCACAGCTGTGGGGTAAACAACCAGAACGGCAGAGGTTGGGTGAGGAACAGGACAGGAATCTGTCAGGCTTTACCACTGGAAAAACTGCATTCTGGAACAGTGTCACGTTAAACCTCACTCATGTCATGTATCTAAATATTCTCAGTTTCTGCAGGATAAATTTGCAAGTGAAGCGTTTTGAAAGACAGAATGTTATGTAAGTAAACAATTTCTGCAGAAAATCTTTTTGTGTGCTTCCAGTGTTATTTAGAAACATGAAAGAAGTGATTCTGTGTTCTATGATTAGAGAGGAGACTTCTGACTGGGTTCCTAATCATTCCTTTTTCATGCTAGAACTTCAAGCTGTATCTGGAAGACTTTAGAACAGTTATCAGTGTCATAATTGTTGTGACAAATTCTGCTGTTGGAAACAGAAGATGTTTTTAAGTTTGTGAAGTAGACTGCTGTGCACCAGCTAGGGACATGGTGGAAAAGGCAGCTGGTCAGTGTCCAATTGAGCAGTGACCTCACATGATGGCAACACGAAGGTGTATGGGAGTCAGACTGTGGCAAAATGTGTCCCTGTTCGCTGCAGTTACTTTCAATTACTTTGGGCTAAGTTTACTTTTACATTTTTTTGTGATTAAAGAGATGCTGTATTGCAATTATAGTAACGCAGTCTTAAAAGCCCAGGTTAGTATTTGGGATCAATAACATCTGTAATATTTATGTTCACATTACTCTTAGTTCTGTGCTTCCTGGCATAATGACACTTCTCATATAAGATAGTTCTCATTTGTTTAAACACAAAGATAATACATTTGCAAACACTTGAACAGTGCTTGACCCCACTGACTGAAAAGCTGGAACAAAATCCCCCAAACAATGAGATTAATTCTCTGTTAAAATTGTCTTCTTTCTCCCATTCACATTTGCCATTCTTTCCATATTAATTTCCAGTAGTTGCTCCGATGTCTAACGCTGCCACAGGTGACAGACAACAAAGTGGTTGTTAGCTTACAACAGCTAAATAAGGAAGGTATCTTTCCCTCCAGCTGCCTGCAGATTTTCCATTTCTTTAGAAATATCCTCATTTCCCTTTCTGGCTGTGACAGATCTCTGTATGTGGTCTATGGGAATGGGCAGGGAGGGAAAAGGCTGCTTGTGGAAGTCTCTCTGGGCCTAAGTACCACCTATGAATTTGCAATCAAAGAGGCAGCTTGTAGGTGAGAAGTTTCTCTGTGACAGGCACAAGGTGCACTGCCAGCAGACATTCAGTCAGCCCGTCTGACAGCACAACAGGGTGCTGGTCCCATTGCTCTGGTGACCCCACATTTGGTGGCAGTGTGGATGCGTTCTGAGTGTGATTTTAGGAAGCATGAACATTTGTATTATACAGCACCAAAATTGTGTACTGCAGCTTGCCCTGATTGCTGGGTAGTATGCCTAGGGAGCGGTCCTGCAACATAATGTAAACTCATGTTCTTTGATCTATTCAAAACGCTGGGAGAAAGAGGCCATTGTTTCACAGCTCAAAAGTACCGAGCAGCCTGGAGGTCACTGGGTGCCTCTGGCTGCACAGCCTGGAGGAGTAAGCCCCCCCCCGTCCCTTTCTTCTTTGTGTATATTTATATTCCTAAGAATAGGTTTGGAGTCTGATACTGCCTTCCTGAAAATACATCTTCAAGTCTATTATATGTTAAAAAGGAATTTGCAGCATACTCAGTGTGAGGTGGTAGGGCTCTCTGCACGTTTTCTGCTTCAATAAGACTGGTGAGTTCCCGTGGATCTGTAGGAATAATGTGGGGGTACACATCTGCTTTGCTGCCGGGAGAAAACTGGCCATTGCTAATGCTTCTGGTGGAAGGAGACAGCCTCACCCATGACTTCATCCAGCAGCTTGCATCAGCTTATTCCTTCTCCTCTCAGACTGGAAATTGGTACTTGAGTGATGCTGCTGGCATCTCAGGTCTGCTTGTAGATTCCAATACTCTGCCCTCAGCGTGTTCAGGCTTTAGAAAAATGCCTCTCACCCTTTTAGGCTCTCTCCATCCCCTGTTTATGAAGATACAAAATGTGATGCCCTCCACAGTAAAGATGAGTTCCTGAGTTGAAAGAGGAAAGGTTTCTGAGCTGTTTAGATTTCTGAAGATCTGGCATTGAATTAGTGAAATGTTGAAGCTGGAAAAAAAAAAAAGGTCATATGAAAAGGGAAGAGATGATGTGCTCTGGTTTTGTTCTGTGCTGTATTTGGTTCTCTTTTCTCTCCCTCCCCTTTTTCTTGTGTCTTTACGGTTATGTTTAAAAATGTCATGTATTGACTGTTGCTTTGGGGATGCTGCCAGGTATGGCTGGATCTGGGGATTGGTCCAAATCCTGTTAAAGGCAGTTGAGCGTTGTGGCTCCACGAGCTCTCCAAGGAAATGGATTTCTTTGTAGATTTACAAAGACTGCTCAAGTTACCTCAGTATTTTAGTTTGTACAAGTCTGTGTATTGATGTTGTAAGACAATATATTAAAAATTTGGAATCTGCCATTCCTTCTATTGCTTTTTTTCTGCTTTGTTACAATCGTGTAAGATGTGGAGTCCAGCAAGCTATTAGTGAAAAGCTCTCACAGTTAATGATCTAGATAGAACAAAATAACTTGCCTTCTGCGTTACATTTTAAGTCCTCAATTATGTGATCAATACACCATTTAAAAACAGATAATCCTCATTCTTCTTCTTCTTTTTTTTTTTCCCATCAACCTCGGATGACATGTAATGCTGTTCTCTCTGCAAATAAATGAATTTTTACACAAGTTGCATCAACTGTTGTGAGCTTAATGCACGTGCTGTGAGGGTCGGACGATTCCTGATATTGTGAATTAAACAATGACAATGAGACAATTGCTTAGTGCTAAGACAATATATTAAGTATTTTGCTGGCTGATTATTAATGCATGACTGAAAAGAATAAAAACTTATATGTGTGGAAACACTCGGGAGATGTAACGGTAGCTTCTGATTTACTAATGCTGGATTAAAGACATGTAAAAAAGTAGAATTTCAAATTAGAGATCTTGCATGCGATTTCATATTCTTTTAAAAACACTTCGAAGACAAGTTATATTTTCATTTTTTATTTTTTTTTTTCTGGACCTTTGTAGTGCTGGTATGATTGGAGATCCAAGCAGTTTTTACACAGGAATTAGCCATGCCAAAATTGTGTCCATGCATTGGAATATTTTTGTTTTGCATGTAATTGAGAAACCATAAGGTAAACTGCAATCTCCTTTCAAATGTCCATGGGAAGAAGAACAGTTAGTTCGAAATGACACTGAGAAGTTTCTGGCCCTGGACTTCCCTTCCCTGTGTGTTTCTTTTGGTAGTCAAGATCAGCACCAGGAGAAGCCGGGATTCCACAGCACTGATGGGGAAAGTGTTCTCTTCCAGGTTATTTTTTATTGTTGCACTATGAAGGAACAGTTGAGACAGATGTTGCAACAGTAAGATGTCCCTGTTCTAAGGAGATGTAACTTTTAATTTTTAAGAAAGACTAATTATGCAAGGTGTTGTGTATTGCCTGGTTTCATGTATTTTCCTTAGGATAACCTGAAATAAGTGTTTAGTGCCTAGATTGCCTGTATTTGTGATGATCAAATGTGCTGAGTTCTGAACATGGTGCACGTGCCACACAGTGAGTCTGGCCCATCCAGTGGGCCTGATGCTCGCTGTGTGCATGCAGAGTGCAGTGCGGCCACAACATCCCTGACCTGTCATCCGAGGTACCTTGGATGTGGAGGTTCTTACTGTCAGTGGGAAGCTTTGTTTCTACTGGGGCATGGTTTCCACATGGAAAAAGAAGACATTGCCAGAGGAGTTCCATATGCGTGACATCTGTAACCCCACAAATCAAGTGAACGAGTGCTGAAATGTAGCTTCTTGATGAAGATCCAGTTGCATTATTATAGCAAAGTGTGTATGTGTGCAATAGAACAAGAAAAATAATGTAACACTGGACAGAAACAGTGATGCTGTAATTGGTGAATGTTAAATTCCAGAAAAATTGCATTGTATGCAATTACACAGCATATTTGTTGCAGTCCACCAAGAGACTTTTCAAACTTGTTTACAGTGTTTACGTGCTATGTTTTTATGTTGAAACTTCCGCCTTAGCTTTACTTATACATATTACATAGACAATTAGATTATTTTTCTTGTACTTACTGTTCATTATCTTTCTGTTTTGTATTCAATTTCTTTCCTAATATTTGTAGATATTTGTGTAAGTCAATCAGGCTGAGTGTTGCATGTCTCTGAAAATGTTTATGGTGTTTGAATAGTGTCAGTGGAAATGGAAGCCTAAAACAATTTCCCCATTGGGTCTGAAAGGAAAGCTTTAGTTCTGTGTTTCAGCTTGAAATGATGTAAATCCAGTGTTTCTTCTTTTCTCTCACCAGGACTGCTGTTTAGATAACAGGTTTGCAAGTTACAGGACAGAGCACGAGCTCCTTCACATGACCAGAACTGCACAGAGACTTGTTTGAAATAATGCGCAGATCAAGGCTTTAGACAGAAGGAAAATCTCTAGACTGCTGGTAGCAATGGGAACTAAGAATTAAACTCTAGGTAAGAAGCTCTTAATTAGTAAGAGTGCCAATACAAATTGCTTTAAATAAATTACAGCATTAATAATTCCACAAGCAGCATTTTTGCAAAAAAAGATATCATTAGCAAAAATAAAGACTAGTGCATTCTAGGGCTTTGAAACAGGTTCATTAGGGCATAAAGTATACTTCTTTGAAAAGCAGTGTATTAACAGGGATAATATTTGCCCCAAAAAAATGAAATTCAAGAGGTTTAAGATGTAAGACATCAATTTAAATATCGTGTTGTTTTCTGAAGAGTTTATAGTTATTGCAAATATTGTTCAATGTTGTAGTAGCAAAGCATGTAGAAAATGTTTTTTTTTATTATTATTTATTCAGAATTGTTAAAACATGTTTCAATGGCATTTAGGCATAAGTAATGTGTATGCAGGAGGTTTTGTTATTTCTTTGTGCTGCTGGGTAATTTTCCTTCATTTCCTCAAGACCCACAGGTCAACAAAGGGTGGAAAACTCAGGGGAAGTGGTAGATGCATTTTTGTAAAATCGTAAAAATTGACCAAAATACTTAGGAGTAACCGTATTGTCTGAAGAAACTACTTAACATTTTCAGACTAAAGATATTTTAATGTCAGATGCATTATAAAGCAGTCTTTTTGCACCATGGTGCAAAGAGGCCTAGTTGGATGTGGTGCAGCTGCTATGGCATGTGCCAAAGCTAAGGCTGGTCTATGTGAGGCTTAGAAGCTGTCTTTAGCATGCAGATGAGAGATACCCTCTCAAGTGTGCATTCTGCCTTGTTACCTGATGTGCTGCTTCTGAACATCTGATGCTGTCACGTACAGCAGAATACCTAGGGTGAACACATGGTTTTATTCTCTACTTAAATTATGCTAATTTTAATTAACAGTCTGCATATTAAAGAGGCATTGCTTTCTGACCCTTTGCATGTTGAATGGCTGGGAAATAATTTGCTTGGTTGTAGTGCTGCTTGGCTCCAATTTCATGCTTTTCAATCGCATGCCATTACAAAGTACATCGCCTATTTTCTGCTGTTCTGACATCACCAAATTCCAGTCACTACCCCATTCCACAGTGTTCTTGTTGCTAAGAGCCTCAGCTATCACAATGCAGAAGGAAATATATGCATGCAAAGAAAATAGTCTTGAATTATCTCAAGCTTCCTCCTGCTGCTTTCAGTGTGCTCCATCTCATGGATTAGGGAACCAAGAAGTTACATTAATTTCAGAGCTCTCTAATTTAAGCCTTAGGGAATTGAATGCTTTCTGGACCCTTAATTTGCTGATCCTAAGAATGCATCCAGGTGCAGCATTGTTTGTTAAAGGGCAAAGAACATAATTGACAAAGCTGCAGTGCTGCCTTTATTGCTTCATTCCTCAGAAGTGTCTTTTGGGCACATCAGGGGAAAGAAAAACCATAGAGGAGTATGAGGCCAATAGTGAGGGAAGCTGGGGGGGAGGGAAAGAAAATACCGTGACAGAAAAGGAAAATGGGTGAGAAAATAGAGGATAAAGCAGAAAAGACCGAAAGAGTTGGTGCTCTTGAGAGTTCTGCTAACTGTGTTTAGCACCTATTGTAATGCAGTTTGATGTTTTCTCATAATGCTGACCTGCTGTGTCAGTGTAGCAATTTGTTGGACTGCAGGATGCTAAACTCACCATACTGTTCTGCAGGTCCTCAATGGCTTCTGGATGGTTATAATCAGGACAGTAACACCAAGAGAGATGGTAATGCTGCAGGAGAGGTATAACTAGATGAAGGAGGCAGAGTGTGATGAGAGGTAAATGGAGAAGACAGAAAAACTGGAAGAAAATTGAAGAAGGGAGGCTGAGATACAGGAAAAGGTTAGTGACGAGGCAGCTTTACAGAACAAGCCTTTGTTTGAGCACTGAGAGTAAGGACTGCTGTCAGAAATGCTGTTTCACATGGGGAGTTGACAGGAGCTAGGAGAGCTGAATTAACTGATCTGAGATAGAAAAGGGAGAGTGTGTTTAGGGTAAGTAAAGTAGAACAGGGGAAAACTAAGCTATTGTTTAATAAATTATTACTCAAATATGTGACAAGATATATAGTGACCTGTGCTGGAAAGGTAAGATTTACATTCCATAACACACAGTCTGAGTGTGTTTTAACACAGTGTGTCAATGTACAAAACATGTCTGCTGTTTGGAAAGAGAAGATATTGCACTTTTGTTTTCAGGCAACCGTGCAGCTAAGTAATTATTAACTGAGAACATGCAGAGCATATGAGGGGGAAGCATACAGAAACAGTATGTTTTTCTATGCATTTTTGTTTTTGGGGTGTGGGGGAGGCTGTGAGTAGGAGAATGAGTTGTGTTGTTATTTTTTTAATGGAACCTTTTTTTCCTGATTTCCAATCCCCATCTCCCTGCCGTTTTTCACTATTTTAGCTAACACCAGATTTAGATCCTTTCTTTTCAGTGCCTTTTCAGTCATGGGTTGTCTGTACTAAATGCTGTAAGATTAGTTGCCTACAGTTACTGCGATTAGACTCCAGGGGTGGCCTGAGCAATTTTCGGACAATGGAGCTGGCTCTTTTCTCACTCACACCAGTATAACTGTTGGCTTCAGTGGAGTTGCTCTTGATTCACAGCATTGTGAAAGGAGAATTGTGATTGCTCTTTCATACATTCCTTCATCTCTATGATGTTTTTGCTTACATGTATAATTGATTCTCTGGGAATATCTCCTGCTGCTGACAGGTAGATTTCCTAAGATGAAAATAAATTTAAGCCCTTTTTAGGTCACTAAGTTCAATCCATTGCTGCTACAGCACCGTGTTATATAATTTCTTTCATAAAATGATCGGGTTGTGCTTTAAACATTAAGATCCTATTCTTAATTCAGATGGAAAGGTTAGATATGTCCTAAGTTCAAAGCCAGAACTGAAATAATTTTCAGTTGCTCTGGAAGTATCGTGCTTTCTCACGTATGCCTCACTTTTCAGTATGGCAGCTGTGATAAAAGTTTCATACTCTGCAGAGGCAAGCTCAGCTCTGAGAAAGCACAGTTCTGAAATAACGGGCATACTTAGAAAGGGCGCCATGGAGTTTTCTATTCATTGTCACCTCTCAGATTTTAGTAGGAATTATGAACTGTCATCTGACAACAAGTTTCTGCCATTCCTGAAGTGGCACTGTTAGTCAGTTACAGAAGGAGAAGGGTATGGAACAGGTGTGTACAACTTGGATGGAGATGGGCTGCTACTTTTCTTTGCCGCCCCATCTTAGCAGATCCATTCCATTGCAGCCAGGTTTGTTCCTCATCTGTTGAATTTCTGAACTAGTTGACATGAAGCTTAAAAACATCAGTATAACCAAGAGGTTTTGTTGCAGTTAAAGCATGGGTGAAAGGAAGAGTCCAATTTTTCTCTTAGGTGGTGTAAATAAAATGATTCAATTTGAAACCAACAGAGTGCTGTTACCTACAAATGCTGCTGTGGTACCACCATGTCCTCCTTGCCTTCCCAATGCTCTTTCAGTTTATCTGCTCTGTTATGAAGACAGATTGTGATTTCTTTTTCTTGCCCTTTTCCTGTATATCCGCGCTTCACCTCACCTTAGCAACTCTGTTGCCCTTACTTCCTTTGCTGGCTGAAGTTTGGTTCCAGAAGTTACATTTGTTACAGGAGAACCTCTTGACAGTTACCATTATTGGTGGCAGCATCAGAGGGAGGGATAAAAATGCGCATAAGGTGTATAGCAGTTAGTTGGCCATGTTACTGCTGTAGTTATTGTTTGTCCCACGCTTTGGCTACTGTATTTCCAATGCAAAAACTGGTGCACAGGATGAGGCAGTAACCTTCGTAGTAGGGCTCGGTGGGAATGCTGTGAGTGGTTGTGCAGTTGTCAGTGACCTGGATGCTGGACTGGAAGGTGTACTAAGTAAATTTGTGGATAACACTAGACTGGGAGGAGCTGTTGAACTCCTCAAGAATAGAGAGGCCTTGCAGAGAGATCTTGGGAAATTAGGGGGCTGGGCAGTCACCTACTGCACGAAGTTTAGCAAGTGCAACATTCTGCACCTGGGACAGGACAACTTGGGGTTTGTGTGCAGACTGAAGGATGAGAGGCTGAAGAGTAGCCCCATAGAAAGGATCTGGCGTTTCTGGCTGATGACAAGTTGAATATCAGTCAGCAATGTGTACTGGCAGCCAACAGGGCCAGCTGTACTCTGGTGTGCACCAGGGCCGACACTGCCACTGGGCAAGGAGAGGGGATGTCTCATTCTACTCTGCACTGTGCAGCCTAGCTCAAGCACCATGTGCAGGTTTGGGTACCACAATATACAGTCAGAAAGCTATTAGAGAGCATCCAGAGGAGGGCTACAAAGATCGTGAAGGGCATGGAGGTCAAGGTATGAGGAGCAGCTGAGGTCCCTGTGTTTGCGCAGCCCAGAGCAGTGTCTGAAGGGAGCCCTCATGGCAACTGCAGCTCCTCACAGGGAGCAGAGGAACAGCACTCAGCTCTGCTCTCTGTGACAGTCCCAAGGGAATGGTGTGGAGCTGTGTCGGGGGGAGGGGCGGGTTGGGGTTAAGGGAAAGGTTTTGCACCAGAAGGTGGTGGGCAGGGAACGGGTTGCCCAGCACAGTGGTTGTGGCTCCAAACCTGCATGAGTTCAGGAAGCTTTTGGCCAACATTCTCAGACGTAGGGTTTGGGTCCTGTGTTGAGACAGGAATTGGACTCTGATGAGTCATGCAGCACTATGAAAGTGAAAGGTTACTCTCTTGATTTTGTTGGAGTTTCCTTGCCCATGCAATACTGGTGCAGTGTGTTTGCACTGAATACTTCTTGGGGTTTGCTGGACATAGGGCATCCAAGTTGAAGCTGCTGGAAGTATGCAGTAACATCCAATTCCAGATGTATAGATAGTGCTTAAAATCTTCCTGCAGAACGTTTCTAGCTGAAAAAGAGGACTGACAACCAAACTAAGTTAGCCTGAGCATACGGTAGCCATATTTAAATGTCTACAGCTTTTCCTTCTACTGCAATGTCTTTGTATCTCCTTAGCCAGTTCTCTTTTATCTGCAAATCCTTTTTGTCAAAAGGATGAGAGAGATCCCACAGGGAGAGCGGTTGCCAGCCAGGAATTCTCAGTGCATCATCGTCTGTCAGCTTTCCATTCAGCTTTGCTCAACACAGCACGTTGGGCTGTTGAAAGATAGCATTGCTTCTGGTGTTTGACAGCATGCTTATTGTGGGCCAAGGTGAAAGCAGTGAGGCAGGTCAGACTAGTTTCACCCACACGCTGTGCTGGGCCAAAGGAGTTGTTTGGTAAATGTGTGCTACGCAGGCCTGGTGTGGAGGTCTGGGGAGTGCCTGGTTTGTCTTCTAGTTGCTTCCTAACTCTGAAACTGCAGAATGGTGATAAGTTATTCTGAGGCTTAGAACTCTGATAGGTGGTCTCTGGCAGAGTTATCTATTCAGATTAAGACACTACCATGCTCGTCTGCCTGCTTTACCCTGCTGCTAGGTACTACCGCACTTTTATGGTGGAGCCTTCAGGCCACAGGCTGGCATATTAAACAATTACCTACTTTAATTGCTGTGCTCTGCTAGAGCAATCATGACCTCAGGCAGCTGAGAGAAAGAACACCTCAAGACAAGGCTGAGAAATGTACCAGAGCTCATTGGTCAGAGCCTCTGGTTGCGAGCTGTGAGTAGAGTCCTTGCTAGAGCCTGCTTCTCCTCATGTCCCCGTGGGACTGAGAACAGACATTGCTGCCTTTGCTGGTGCCACAAACCCTCTGGCACCCCAGAGTTCTACTGCTTATTTGGATGAAAGATGGTTATTGCAGTCATCTTGGCTAGGGAGGACAAGGTATGTAGAAAAAAGTACGTACAGAGTATGTACAAAGAAATTTTAAATCTGGTGATACAGCGCTAAGCAGAAAGCGAGGCCTGCTCATTGGAAAGTGAATTTCTGAAGAAAATGCTCTTCAGACTTTTTTTAGTTTGTCATTTAGAAAGAGGTTTATGATCCCACCATACTGTTCTTAGGTTTTATTGGCTGTTCTGTTTCATCAGAAACATATGTAACAGAGGGTAGGTTGAAACACTCCATTATATGAGGAATAAATTGATACAACCAAGTAAAATATGAGGGTTTTTTTTTAATCCCAGTTTAATTAAGAAATCATATTTATGTGCTGTTGCTGTCTCCACCTGTTTGTTGCTGGAATGGAAGAAGGTTGGAAGCAGGATTAAGTTCTCCTGCTTCACTCAGCTGATGATGTCATGTGGAATTTTGTTACCAAAATTCTGCTGGAGTCATCAGCCGTAGGACACAAGTCCAGCCAAAGTCAAGCTTCAGCAGTCCGCATCTTCACACAAATCCTTACCTGGCAGTTGATTTATTTGTTCGGCAGTGGATTAAGCTGAAGTGGCTTTGAACAGCTCCAGGTGTTGGAGATGTGCCCTGCCCACCTCCTACAGGTTTCCAGTTCTGCAGCAGGGATGGCTCAATGGCTCACCAGTCACTACCTGCATTCCAGCCTGTTACGGTAAGGCGGTTTCGGTTCAGGCTCTGAGCCTTTGCATTCCTGCTGTGAGAGACGTCTTACAAGAGATTAGTGCACACAGCTGGGATGGATGGTTTCTTGGGCAACCACAGCTTTTCCTGTTGCAGTGTACATCTGAATACCTTTAATGTTATGTCGGTTGAGAGAACTTAGACATTTTTGATCTTAAAGATCCTTAAAGGATAATGGAAGCTGAAGTGTTTTAGGATGCATTTGATAGTAGAGACGTATGAAAAGAAACACTTCTGAGTATTATATTTCCCACTTTGTAAGATTTGCCATTTCCTGTAAGAAATTAACCGAGTCAGTTAATCTTCATAGAGTTTAATTTTGTTAATACAATTTTGCTTTGATTTTTTAAACAGTATAACGGATCAAAAATGTAAAATGAAAAATGAAATGAAAAACCAGAGCATTTGATTTCAAAACCAGCAAGTATCAGCAGTATCCGCACCCTGCACGAGCCAGGATCGCGGGTGCTGCACCCGTCACGCATACGGTGCTGTCGAAGAGCATTTTTCCCGTGAAATATTTTCGGCGGTGTGTCTGCAGAAAGGCGCGGTGACTGGAATACTGTTGGAGGGTGAAACGCTCTGCACGGCAGCCGTTCTTGCTCCCCCGACACGTAAGCCTTTCTCAGCCCCGCGCGCTTAGCAGAACTGGGGGTCCAGAGTCCAGCTTGCGGGCAGCCCGCGGTGAGCGCGCTGTGCGGATCAGGCGCGGCGCCGTGGGGAAGCCGCCCAGGGAGAGAGGCGGCGGCGCGGCCGTCCCCCGCAGCTGACAGCGGGCGGTGCGGCCGTTCCGGCTCGTGCCGCATTTTTGGCTCGGCGCGGCAATGCCACCGCGGCGGGGCGGTGCAGCTGGCCCCGCTCCGGGCGCTGCGGTGAGCCCGCACCCTGCCGTTACCGCGGCCGCGCCCCGATCCGCCGTGCCCGTGGGCGCCGCCTCCCGCGGGGCGCGGTCCGGGGAGGGCCGGGGCCGGGGTCGGGAGGGGGGGGCCGCCCTCCCTCGTCGGAGCCCGGCGGCAGGTGGCGGCTCGGCCGCTTTAAGGCTGCGCCTGCCGTAACCCGAGCATCCTGTGCGGGAAGGGCCGGTCTCGCCGCCGCCGAGAGGCATGGCGGAGGCGGCAGCTCGGCTCCGGTAGCCCAGCTTCCAGGTGCGGTGGGCCGGGAAGGGTGGGCGATCGCACCCCTTCTCTCTCCTCTCCCGGCTCCGTTAGCCGGTAAGGACGAAGGGACGGAGGCTGCGAAGCGGGGGTAAAGGCGCAGGGGCGGTGCGGCTCAACCCTTTCGTCCCCACCCCTGCCGGGCTGCGCGGCGGCTGCTGCTCTCCTCCCGTCTCTCCCCTCCCTCTCGGCGCCCGCCCCGCGCGGGGCCGCCCCCAGCCCGCGGGCCGCAGCCGGCGGCGCTGAGCGCCGTGGCAGCGCGGAGTGCGGCGGACGTCCTCCTCCCGCGGCCGGCGGCGGGGCTGCGCTCCGCTCGGCCCTGTCCCCGCTCTCGCCCCTGCCCGCGGCGTCCCGCCGCTCCCGGCTGAGCGCACACCGAGGTAACGCGGCCCCGGGCCGCTGCTCGCGCGTTCCTGCGGGGCTACGGTGCCGAGCCTCGGGACCGCTGGGGCTGAGCTAACCGAGTCTCTCACAAGTTCTCTTTCCTTCCTTCTCTGTTTTCCCCCTTCCTTTCCCGCTGAGAACTTCTTGCAGTGTGAGAGGAGATGGATGTTTCGCGTAAATGACATAGCAACACGTAGCTCGCTTCGGTACCAAGCTGCGTCGCGTTGGGTCGCTGCCTCGGCGCTCCGGAATAGAGCAGAAGCGGAGCTTGGCGTGTAGATGTCCTTACGTAGAACAGGGAACGTCTTAAGCTCTGGTTGTTATTGCTTTTCTTCACGTCTCCATAATACTGCTGTGATGTGGTAGGGATATTTCCCGCGTTTCCGACTGAGCTAACAAGTACAGTGCCGAGCTAATCAGGGCTATAGAAGCTGCAGTTTAGACCCAACAACGCTCGAGCATTGCAGCTGGTTTATTATTAGGTTTATAATAAAGTGTGCCAACAGTCAGCAGTACTGCAATGTTCTTTGCAAATTAGCATAGCAAGGTTTACAAGGGCAGGATTGAGCTGTAAGTTTTAACCAGACCAGGAGAGCTCGGTACTGAGCAGGGTGCCCTGGTATTGTTCTCAATTTTACCATGTTATCTTGTTTGAAAGCGATCCCGTTTGTCTTGCAGTCCAACCTGGCAGAAGGTCAGGCCTGCTGGCCTTGTGCCTCACACTGTGCCCGCCCTGTGTCTGTGGCAGTGCAGTGTGTCTTCTCATTCTGATGGGAAAGGTGGGTGTGAGCAGCAGAGCACTGAGCAGAGCAGGACAGAACTGCCGAGTGCTATTGATAGTGCTGGGTAACTTTCCTGCTCCTTTATGCTCTCAGTAAGTGCTGGCTTTTTGGTCTCAGAAGTTGCTGATGATTTCATCTTGGGGGTGAATTAATTAATTTTGAGTTAGATATATCTATGTTTAATTTTTTTTTTCTCTGACTTTCAAGAAGAAATAGAATCTGAGGAAAACTACGTTAGTACCGGATGAAAGGATTGTGTTTTCAGCTCTTTCCGAGTACAACTGAAAAGCGAAGTTATTAGGTCTTTCAAGGTTAGTGGGATTGGTAGAGCAGTTCAGTACTGTGCTAGACACGGTGTGTAACTAACACCTTGCTGACTGTTGTTGGTTACCAGTGTGTGGTGATATTTATTTAACTAAGAGCACTTTGAAAGATGCAATAGTGCAGTTGTGATTATTGTCTAACTGAATGGTTATGACAGTAACAGGGGTAAGCCAGGAGAAGACTGCTGCCCAGTAACTGATGGTGAAGATCCAGCTGTGTTACATTACTCTTTTCCTGAATTGCAAAGTAGTTACACCAACTGTTCCCACTATCAACTGGATGAATGGTAATTAATGACTGTGCAGTTTGGGGGATAAAGTGTCTGCTCATATATAATCCATGCCGTTCTGAGTTCAGGTTGGACTTTGCTGTAATGCCACGAGAAAATACTGGGGCAGAGAGCCACAGCACACTTGAAAACTGCTTTGATTTCCTAACTTTGGCCCTTTTCCTCGGGGCAAAAAGACTATATGTAATTGGAAGTGTATTGTGTTTCTTTTAAACTATGTTTGGTTCAGCAAGGTGAATGATTTTTCTTATTTAAAAGAAAATATGGTAAGCAACAGTTAATTTTCCTGGTAAGTGGGACTCAGCTGAAAACAACTTAGACATGGGAAAATTTCTATAGCTGAACTGTTCTTCCATCTGATTTAAAACACTGCTTTTTCAGTTGGTCCTTGAAGTGAATTGAAACACAGCACTCTCTAGTTTGCCGAAGCAAAATATGAAATGATTCCTGGACTTTAGCACTTGAACAGTGTTTTGATAAAGTGTGTATGAAATCACCTTCTGAAATCAGTATTGCAAAACTCTTCTGAGTATCTGTCGGAGCAACCAGGGGCTGGGTGACCGGTTTCTCCTTTGCTGCCATGGTACCTTCCTCCCTTGCCAGCATCTCAGTTCTGTACTGCTGCCATAAGGTATATGCACGTCGTACATTCAGAGTCAGATCATACGCTTTCCTCATAACCGTTCTGTCTGAAATTCCCCATTCGGTGTCTGTAGAAGAAAGATTAGAAGAAAGGTTAACTCTTTTTAAGTCACTTTTTGCAGTGAATGGTTGGAAGTCTTTTGTTTAATTCCGTACTATCCTGTACTAAAATGAACACCCGCCATGCACTGAAAAATCACTTATCTAACCAACTCTTCTGGTGCCGAAGAGTGCTGGTGCTGCAAGGAAGAACACAGTTTTCTTTTGTCCAAGAGATTGTCGGAGCCTTTGAAAATCAGGGGTACCGGTGTGGCCATTGCAGGTGAATACAATTGGTAGCATGAGAATTGTCATCTTCTCATCAAAAGGATGAAGGAGATGCGATTGATGTTCAGTGGTATGCTATCCTTCAGAAGAGTTTTGGCTGCAATATGTTTTGGCTTCTTTCACATGCATTAGGAACTAGACCAACCTGATTTTTCCTTATGTGCTCCAAGAGAGGACTTCCTATGCATTAAATGATGTGATAACAAAGTTCCAGCCCCAGGAGCGCAGTCTGGAATGGGCACCTCATGGAGCTCCTTGGGGGGTTTAAATTGGAGGATATAAAATTGAAATGATTGATTTATTCCTTCCAAGTAAGAAGTCTTAGAAAATCAGACTTAACACTCAGGTTTTCCAGTATTAAAAACTGCATAAAATTTGATCTGTGTTTTGCATGCTCTTTGTCAGTGGAGAAATGTATGGAGAATGGTATGAAAGTACTTGATAGAACATCGGATGTACAGGCTAGTGTTTGAAACCAAATGTTCCAGTAGAATGCCCTTAAAAATGTTCTGGAGTAATCTACTGCTGAGCTAGACCTGGTCATCAGATAACCAGCTGGAAGGAATCTGGCTCTGGTGCAGTGCAGTGCAGTGCAATGTGTGTGCTTTCAAATTTTAATTTGGAGTCTAAGTGCTCTTGGTGAACTGAACCTTCTCATTGTGCTCACTTGCTGTAGTTTGAGTTGGGTTGCATTGCAGACCTGGAGCATGTAGGCTGGCAGTTAGCTAAGAAACAAACACGTTTGCTTGTGAGTTTTTTTCCAGTTTGTGTTCAACTTACCACAAGATCTCTTTTTTAAGAGTTTGTGGCCTTTGTGAGTCTTTGAATATAAAACACTTCACACACATTGAATCAGAGACATCTGGAAAATACCTCTCTGCCTTGCAATGTACTGGAGGTGCATGAGAAATGTCTGAAGCATTTAGCAACTGGCATTTGTGTTTGGAATTGTTTACCTATTGATTTAGGCCTCATGAAGTATCTAAATGGTCCAGTATCTGAAATCATTGGTTCTGATGATGGGAAGCTTCTTTGTTTGTGCAAAAATTAGGCTTTCAGGTGAAGAAGAAGGAAGTCAGAATGCCATTGCCTGCAAGGTATTGCAAGGAGAAGCCTACAGTTGGGAACAGAAGAGCAAATCAAGAAATCCTGTCTCTGTAAAGTGCAGAAATGTATAGCTGCAGTGGGTTTGTTGCTTACTGAAGCCTTCTCAGCTGGTCTGAAAATCTCTGCTACACATATGTGATTTCACTGTCACTGTTTGAAGTGCTGTCAGTAGCAGTCTGTTAAGAATGGGAAGAGTTTTACCTCTGGGGCTACTTGGGACAGGAGCAGGAAGTTCTGAGCTGGCTCTTGCAGTGCTTGGGGTGTGGAGGATTCTGTCACAGAGGATGGGAAAACTGTGGTAACATTTGGAGTAAAAAATGTACTATTTTTGCTTTTTAACTTGTAAGTACATTAGAAAACAAAAACACTACAACTTTTACATAAAAAAAAAAAGTATAGGGGCACTTCTATACTTCTAGTGAATAGTGTTTCCATTGAGAAGTTAGCTGTCAAAGACACTCTGCTGCTCGAAGTTGAATGGTCAATGGACTGAAATCAACAACTGCTTCTCTCTGCAGGCTGAAGAACAATGGCTTCCTTCAGCAACCTGACTATTGGCATCGCTCTCACCAGTTTTACTGTGTTCCAGCTCCTGTTCCATGTTTTAAGCTCTTGGGTATCGACGCGGATAACACCTGGTTTTAGCAATCTCAGCCAAAAAAGGAAGATTGAATGGAATTCAAGGTAAAGTGTTCAAAACAAGTGGTAGATAGTGAACTACCACCTGTGTGTGCGTATCGAAAACTACACATTTGGTTAAACGTGCACAAAGATTAGCAGGGCAGTTCTACGTGCTTAACAAATTCTGCACGTCAAATGCTGAATCTCCTTCTTGGACATGGAGTTAAAAATACCTGTGCATTGAACACTTTTAGATCGTCATGCTCAAGTGAAAAGGAAATAAAAAAAAAAAGAAAATAGAGGTACCAAGTTAATGTGGATTCATTTTAAATGACTTTTCTGTGATGCTTCCAGTTAGAGAATGGGTACCAAGTTCCTTTTCCCCAGACATACTTGAAAATCATATGTGTTTCTGTTTATTCCATGATCTTAATGACAGTGTATCTCTGAGTCATGCTTTTGTGTGCAAAGCAAGTTACTCTCTTCTCTTGCTACTACTATACTGCATCCTGCTTTAGGTAGGTTTTCCAGGATATATGTTGAATTGTCATTGTAGTATTGTGGTGAGGCAAAGTTATACTACAGCTACAGGACAACTACATCTGTGTTTTGATGAGAAAGAGGAGGAGACTGCTGTGGGATGTAGGGTAAGTGTTCAGAAAGGAGTTGTGGTAAAAGTGGTCTAAAAACATGCCTTGCTCCTTTTGTGTCTCTGCAGTCCTGCCACTGCTATGTATGTACCTGTGCTACAACTGCCCCTTGAGCAGCACATGGGCAGCAGCTGGTGCAGCCCTGTGAACCTTTCCCTGGGTGTGTGCTGTCCTCTATTTTAAACCACAGAGGAAATATAGAGTAGTAACTGCAAACAAGATAATCACTGAGGTTTTATTGCAGAATACTACTCTGAAAGATTGTATCTAGTACAAGTTTCTCTATCCAGAATGAATCAATACTGTATAACTTTATGCTTGAGTGGCCAATTAACTGAAAAATATTTTAAAAGTTTGTTTCTCAAAATCTGAGTTGAGAAGTATGCACTGTATGGCTGTCACTGCACTCAAAAAGCATTATAATTATCACTCTCCCTCCCTGTCCTGTTTAAAGGCATTAGCAAGTGGATGCTTTTAAAGTTATTTCCTGATCCGTGCAACATTAGTAACTCAAATAGTTTTGTACTCCATTTGGCAAATGTCTGCTTCAGTGCTTTTAGAGGCACCATCTTAATTTCAGTTCGATCTCTGAGTAATTTTGTATCTACCAAAACATCTTTCTCAATTGCCAGCTCATGATATCAGTGCAAACTGAATTTTATCTCTGTGTTAGAAATTGGCAATTAAGTCCAATAGGGAAACCAAACTTTTATCATACTGGAGCTGAACCTTTGTCTCAAAGCCATGTCAAGTGACCCCTGAATTGCATAATAAGGTTTCTGAGGACATACCTCATGCCTGGTAGCATTATGGTAAGTTGCAGAGCTTTGCATAACAAAACACAAGTTGTTTCACAGATCACAAGTGTGCTTGAAATAAGCTGCTCAGTAATCTCTGGGCTACTTTGCAGTAAGGTGTTTAATTACTCGAGTTGAAAGAGCATCTCAAACTGTGCCCTTCTTTTTAACTTCTTTCCATAGTTTTTCTTGATGCAGGATGTTGATGTTAGCACACAGACAGGTTGTGTCTCAGTTCTGGAATTAGGTTTTGTATCTGAGGAGGACACAGTAAGAGAAGGGCTGATGGTGCTGGTGTTTCTGTAAGAGGTTGGCTTTGAGCAGTGCTTCACACTGCTTCCTCACTTCAGTGTCTCACTAAAGTGAAGAAGTGCCCCAAGGAGTATCTTATGTGTTCATAGAATAGAGATAGACATACATGTACTGTGCATATGGCTGTGCATGTGGAAGAAGTTACTATCTCCTGTTAAAATGAGTTTGATTCCTTAAATGCTTTAAAAGTAGGTGTTTGCTCTTCTGTCTTACATTCAGCTGGTGTGGGGAGGGCTCAGACAAACGGTTGTGTTGGCAGTCCTGAAGGAAACTGGCACAGAGGATGGCTGTGCATTTTTATCAGCTCAGCTGGGTCTGGAAGACAGCATCTGCCTGAAATGAGCTGTAGCACTGAAAATATGTTGTTAGTTTTGAGAGTTTTGCGAATCGAGTGTTTGAGCTGCAGCTCTGGATCATGTTTTCCATACTGTCAGTTTGTTTATTCTGACCTTCCAAGAGTTAAGAACCGATAAAGAAACTGATTCTGGGATCTCTAAGTGTGCACGTTCTTGAATTGAATTAAAAGTTGCACTTCAGCACAGATGTACTGTAACTTTCTGATTTGTCATGTGTAAGATCCTGTCACCTCTTCCACAATATATATTTGCACCGCTATTGTGCAGTTGTGAAAATATGTAGATTTGGTAGGAAAAGAAGTATACAATTTACCAGTGCAACTGTTTTTCGTTGGTTTTTTTTTTTTTTTTTCTCTGCAGTTTAATGAGGAGTTAAAGGATGCAGGCTTTGACAGTAATTTCAAAGAAATGTACTGAGCTTGATAGCTTGACCTAGTTTCCATATTAAAATGGAATGTTTCCCTTCTTCTGTCTCCTCTTCTGTGGAGAAACTTCAAAGTCCGGAGTTAAGGAAGAAATCTACTTTTTTCTTCCTTTTTTTTTTTCCTCTTCAAGTGCTGTGTTTGTATATAGCTTGTAAGCTTATCCAAACTAAGGTTTGAACAAACAGTCACTCCTAAGACAAACTGCAACTGCAAACGAATGAACTATACGCTAGGACAAATTTTATTTCTTTCAGTGCTACACTCTTTTAAAGTTCAATAATCCCAGGTATTTTTCAAACCCTAATCTTGAATGCTGTGCTTTGTTTTTAAAACGATATGAAGTTCCTGGCCTTATGTAATTCTGTGTTGTGAGAGTCGATGTTTTAATTAAATCACTAATTATCATTAGAGTTCTGATAGCAGGATTTTCCTACTTTGTTTAATGTTTATGGTGGGTGCATAATGTGAATGTATCCTGCCCACAGTGCAATGCAGAGAGCTGTACTGGCCGTATCTCCTTGTGACTGTGATCTGTTTTTCAGGACAGTGTCCACATTCCATGCCTTGGTGGTTGGTGGATTTTGTCTGTATATTTTATTGTACGATGAAGCTGTTAATGCTGACCATCTCTGGTAAGATGTGTTACTTACATGTTGTGTTTACACAGTGAAATAACGTAATTGAGCGTGGAAAAAATACCTTGCAGTGTATTAACTACTAAAGTAAATATTTTATTTCCCTTTAAAATATGCAGTTTGATGTGAAGTAGTACAGACAAAAATACCATTCAAGATTATTATGCTTGTGCTAATGCCTTAGTGTATTGTCTCTGTGAGGTGGGATAGATACAATGCTGATGATTGGTTTGTCATCACGTTACATTACTAATCCATAGAACTGAGAGTCTAACAAAGCTGACAAGACAGAAACTGTGCTACTTAGTACAATTATTTATGGATGTATTTTATGGATATGGGAATTATGGGGGGGGTGGGGAGGGAAGTAGAGCTTACTATCTATATAAAATGCATGTGCAAAAGGTGAGCAGTTAGGGTGTGACCTCCCAAAGGGCTTCTACCAGTCAGTAGGAAGGAATGCTATCTTTATAGGGAATGGAAACTTCTAATAAATAGCTTTTAAACGCTTTAGTTATCAGATATTCCTTCTTAAGCTGTCCTTTTTTTTATGTCTAGTTATATTGGTTTGTTTCATGCTTATTTTTTGGGGGCAGGGTATATCTCTTGCTTTATTTAATTGATATTATATTTTTACATTTCACTCACCTTCTGCAACTCTCGTCTGGAAGAAAGAGGCCATGCTACTCCTGAAGAGTGATTAGCTTCTACAAGTTTCATTTCACATTTCTGCCATAGGCTGCTGTTTAACCCTGTCATTGACTCAGTTTAAACTCATGTAACTTTAACATCTGATGCTTATTTTACTCTTCTGGTATTGTAAGCTAATGCCAGTATGGTGTGGAGTAGACAAGATTGGGTGCTTGAAGCTATGACTTCTGATTGTGTCTCTGTCACTGATTTCTTATATGGCTTTTATAAATGTAACACTAATTCATAATGCAAATGTGCGGAATGCTGGCCTCTTACTTTTGTAGCAATACATGATTAATTTGTTGCTTAGAATTGTTTCGTTATATTCTGGTATCTTTGGAGTGACTAAATACAATCTTCAATATCTTATGAGATTGTTAACCTTGTTTGAAAGTGGTAGGTTGTTATAAATTGCTCTCTGTATGGATCATGGTAAGCTTTATCATGTACAAGTTTATTTTTATTTGCTTGTGTTGATCTTGTTCTAAGCAGTACAGAAGAAGTGAGTGATAAAATAAATACCACTTGCTGGTGATAAATCATCTGCACACTTAATAATTATCCTGGTGTATAAAAAATCAAATTAAATAGAAAACTAAGTTTTCAAAAATTACCTTTAATTCTTAGTAAGTTTATGAAGGGCTGTGAGATATTTTGTCTAATTCATTGAAAGCTTAACCTTGTTTACAGAGCCTTAGCATCCTATATTATCTAAAAAATTATAAAATATTGTAGCACAATTTTTTTTTTTTTGTGTGTGTGGGGGTGTGGGAATTATTCTGTATTTCTACTATTGGTTCTAAATAGTTTCTTCTGTTTGGATACACTTATAATGACACTTATAATGAATTAAAACTTTGTGTTGTGCTTCTTCTGTCAGAAACTACCAGTGAAGCCAGAATCACAGGTCAGTTTCCTCAGAAATTGCAGGTGTATAGTTTCTTCTAAGGATGACTTTCATGTGACTCTTAAAAAGGAGATAGCTAGCATTTGTCTCTGCTCTCCATATGTTGTGCTGGTTTCCTCTCTGTGGTGACAGAAGCCTTTGCTGACCAAACCAAGCTTTAATCATTTTTCAGTCCACTTTATGACCTAGATGTATGCTAAATTTTAATCTGTCACTTTTGCATGGATTCATTGTTGAATTCACATAATTTTGATTTTAACTGAATAAGGCTGAATAGGAAAAAGAAAATTCTAAGGGACTCTTGTAAGGCTGTTCTGTCATGGAAACCAAATGCCCTTTTGAAATGTAGTTATAAGCTGTAGAACTCATATCTCCTGCAGATATGAAGGATGCATGAGGCTTTCATTAGCAGTGTCTTATAAGCAGTGCAAGAAGCTTTTGAGTCTAGTTTTAATAGTTTGTGTGTGCCCAGAATTCCTTGATGCAACTTTTACTCATGTAGCCTGAAAGCATTACACTGGTGTTCCAATTTTAGACCACTCACTCTTGTCCTCTGTTAATTGCCACTATCTTTGGATAGCAATTGACTATTTGATCATGTCCATTCATTCTCTTCAGGAATTTTATCTTTCGTATCTGTAACGGAAAGCCATAGATTCCAATCTTCAACATCTATCAGCCTAACTTCTGGGCTCATGCAAAGCTTAAACGAAGATGATACGTGTAGGTCTTGAAAGGGATCAGGCATTGGGTGCAATGGAGGGAGGATGTGGTGTTGCTGTCAGGTAATGCCTGAAACTGGATACAGTGGATCCTAGTAAAACATAATAAAGACTGAAGCATATGTGTAGGCCGCAGAGGCCCAGTAGTCTGCTGTTTTTACACCGTTTTTGATGGTCTAGGGCTTCCCCTAACACTTGCCCTATTTTCCATATGTAAAGAGAATAGCTAACTAGCTTAAGGAGTGTAGAAATTGTTTTTGAGATGATGAGAATAACATGGTAGAAAATGTGTAGGTGGCAGAGATGAGATAAGGAGAGGGAGAAGGTGTGAATATACAGCTTAATTCACTTATTTACAAGAGAGAAGGCTTTTTTATACTACTGTCCACTTTGCAGTCATTAACCTTTTTGAAGTTTGTGCCATTTTCTTTTAATCTAGTAACTATATTTGAAAAGTAGCTGCTTAAAATCTTGAAAAAAGCCGGTTGAGCGTCCTTCTGTTTTATCTGCCTGTGTGTGCTCCTGTAATTCATTTGCCACGCATACCTCCTGAGCAATCATAAAAAGGAGACCTCTTCTGCTTGTTCAAGTCACTCCCTGTTTGTCATTCCTGGCACTTGCCTGCATCAGAGCTGGGCTGCAAACATCAAGGCTCATAAACTTGATAACATTTCCCATTCAAGCTGATAGATCAGGAAATCCAGAACATTTAGACTGAATTCTATGTTTTCTGTTAATTGAGATTAATTTGGAATTGATTTTCTTGAAGATACTGACACATGACAACAGCACAACCATGCATGCTGTCAAAATGTTGGTCTAGAAAGTCTGTGAAGACTTGTTGCAAGGCTATGATCCTCAGAAATGCTGATGGGAGGTTTTGAGTAGCCCACATCTTATGAATCTGATGCATCACTTGAAGTTCAGTGTATTTTTACACAAAATACACCTAGCTTATAGATGCACAATGAAATTTGGTGTTATTTTTATTTTTAATAAGATCTTTGGGCAGAGAAAAGGAGAATTGCTCCTCAGGATTGCAATGCACAGTGGACGATGGAACTAAAAACAAATAGAAGTTACTTGCTGTAGTGTGAATGCTTCTCCTTCTTGATCAGTGTTCACAAGTCTTGTGTTTTTGAACATGCCAGAGGAACTTCAGTATTTCATTTCCTATTAAGAGCTTTACTGAATCCTTGGCAGCAAAAGGGAGGGCACAGAAGGTATGAAACTACTCTGAAAAACATTTTTGCTGGAAGGTTCTTGGTTGCAAGAACAGGCAAATAATTCCTTTCACGTCTCCTTCTATTCTGTTTATTCATATAAGCATTCATCCTCTCACAAATATGAAAAGCACCAGCTGAGAGAGATATTTCTGTCATCTGTCACAAAGATTTAATACTGGCAGAAGAAAAAATATGGAGATGAAGACTGTCAGTCAGAGTGCTGTGGTGCTGCCTGGGCTGTTTGCTTCTATTTGCTGTTGCCAGAGAAGCCAGCACAGAGCACTTGCTGGGTTTCAGTTCTGGTCTGTAGCCAGGGGCAGGCCAGGGACAGTTAGCAGATGTCTTATATCTGGCTGGAAAGGAATCCACTTTTGTAACTCTGATCTATAGCCAAATCTCATGATGTCCTACTGTTGGGACAAACATTAGGTGATCTCATGGACATGATATTGTTTGATATGTGTATGTCCTCTGCAAATTACCTTGTTATAAAGGTTTAACTGTGCATTTTTTGGTATGTTTACAGGGGTGACCCTTCAATTGTGAAACTGAATATTGCTATTACCACAGGCTACCTCATTTCTGGTAATTATGCAATATCTTTATGATAGTTTCAACCTGTTTATACTGAGTCACTATCCTATATATAAATATATATATATATATATATATATATATATATATGTATGTATTCATATTTATCTTGAGACACTGTTCCGGAGATGTGATTGTGTAGGAATTTCAAAAGCCACAGCAGAAGCTGTATTGTAATGGAGCAATGTGGGTTGTGGTGAAACCATGGGATGTGAAAGATAGGAATGGTGTCTCCTCAGGCAGTAAGGAAATGCCATGGCATGGCTTTGTGATGGTTTGATACACGAACACCAACTCCAGTTCAGTTTGTACTTTAGCCAGTTCAGAAGGTGTGGAAGTGGGTGCCCTTCACTCACTTCTGAGCACTGGGATCTCAATATATAACCCTCAATACAAGTTGAGGCAAATTGGATCTCACTTCTCGCCTTCTAGTCTCACTTCAAAGTAAAACTTGAAAATTTAGAATTATTTTCTTAACACAACATTAACACTTAAATACGTTGATGTTCTAAATTATTCATTGTTAATTAAAATTGGCACAGGAATTTTGCAACAATTAGTTTGGGGAATGCTGACTTACCAAAATGAAAACTCTGTAGCTTGGACTTTTACTTGGGAAAACTTCTCCTCCTGTTTGGATGGAGTCTTTGATCAGAGACTAGGCTGTATACTCAATTATCCCGTGTGCTTGATTTCTCACTAATTGAACTGGTGGTCAGCACACCCAGTTCAAGTCTCTGGCTTGTCTGGAAGAGGAACTTTATCTTCCACGTTTAAATTCATTGGTATCCATTTCTAAATAGTTACGCATTAGGCTTTCATTATGAATTAATGAATGCCTTTGAACAGAGACTTGAACCTGGCCACTCATTCGTTTCCCTTTCTTACGCAGTTAATGTTTAATTATTAATATGTAGTGGAGTAGCAGTATCACATAATATGGAGCCCTGTCTGAGGACAGCTAATATGGAAGGGATTGAGGCACTCACTGGAGATAGGAAAAACATAATGGTAATGTCTTTGATTCTGAACCTTGATCTCTAGTTCCGTTCAAGAACCAAGTATTCATTTATTTGGAGAAAGTAGAGGAAAAAATTGCTTATTCCAGTAAAGAACAGAAAATTTTCTGAAATCTCAGACAATCATGGGACAAGCAAAACTTTTCTGTCAAAGCTTTCTTTAGAACATTAACTCATGTCCACTATATTGCTTTCCCAGTAACTGGGAAACTGATTAAATAAAGTGAATATACTTCTCATTCTGAGTGTTCCTTGCTCAGGGTTAATGGTTCCTGTTTGCAAGTATAACGTTCTGATTCACAGGTCTCAGTAGGAGATTCTTGTACTTACTGCATGCATCTGAGCATTGGCTAGGTATGTCCCTACCTTCTGCACCCCCCCATTTTTTGGTCACTTGTTCCAAATTTGTAGATTTGTAAGTGTGAGGTCTTCATATCAGATTCTGGATCCACCATTTCCTTCCAGAATATGTCAGCTAAAGGTATTGCCCCTGTACTTCTGTTGTTGTAGAAGATAATTTATGGCAGCTGTTGGAATAATGCTTGCTTAATATTTTGTTAGAACTTCTACTACATAAAGGAAAATCTTCAGGATAAAGAGTATTTCTACTGGTAGCATGTGTTAGCATTCATACCTCTAAAAACTAAGAGAAACGCTATTCTCAGGTAAATGGTAGTCTACTAGTTTGTTCTTTAATGTTGTTTATTTTCTCTTGTAGATTTGTTGCTTATTATTTGCTACTGGAAGGCAATTGGCGACAAGTTTTTTGTAATACATCACTTGGCAGCTCTGTATGCTTATTATTTCGTACTGGTAAGTGCTGTATTGTACAGCAGTGTAACAAACGAGTGGACATGGAGAAAATGCTTTAATGAATCGCATTTCCTAAATGTTTAAAGCAGTTATTCACCAGTTGGTTGTGTTATCTTTGTGCCAGGCATGTTTATATCTTCAATAGCGAGATCTCCAAAGCAGAATCACAACTGTGAATGCTTAGTTGGAAAACCAGAAGATGGTTTCAAATGTTTTGCTTGTTACTGTATTTTTAAGACCTGTGGTCAGTAGTGTCTAACTCTGGGCAGCTGGATGTGGTTCTTCTGTAGATTTTTCTTTTAAATAAAAGCAGTAACAGAAACAAACAAAAAACCTTAAGAATTTTGTTATTTTACACACTTATATCACCCAGACGTGAGTACTTTATTACTATGTAGGTAGAATTATGAAATACACTTCACTTTCATTATTAAACAGTTGACATACAGTACATGTTAATATGTAATCCAATCTGAAAAATGCACAATCATTTGAAGTTCCCAGTTGCATAAAATAAATAACCATACCTTCTGTTTAGCTTGGACTATGAGCTATATTATAACTGAGATTTCTCATTAAGTGTATGTTGTTTGTTTGTTCTTATGAAGATTGATGCTGACCCTCTGAGACTTGTAAGGTTGCCTTGGTGGAGAAGCAGTTGATAATTTACTGTGTATATCCACAAACATCTGTGGCATACGTATATGCATTGAAGATAAAAGGGGAAGAAAAGGATACTATTCTAGGGTGAAGACTAACTCAGTTACTCTTTGCTGCTGATTTACTGCTGGAATTGCTAACATGCCTTTGTGATTTAGTAGAAATCCTGCTGGCATCCAGAGTAATGTTGCTAAATCTCTTCTGAAAAGCTCATTTAGTAAATAAAGAAATCCTATAAAATACAATTTACTTTACTTACCACATCTCTTTCACTAGCTACTTCATGAATCCCAGGCTTAAAATATTACAAGTGTTGAGATGTCAGATTACTGCCAGATTTCCCATGTAACCATTTGAGGGGAATGAAGTACATTGACAAGTAAATACTCTATTTCTGGTTGAAGATAATTAGATCTACTAATATTGTCATGGATGAAACTGAATTAGAACTGGATATTAGAGAAATGAAAATATCACTGCAAAGGCTAATCCCTGAGGCAGAAAAATCAGAATTTTTATCTAGAGTAAATAATGTAGTGTGAACTTTAAGTTGTATTTATTAGTTGGATTCAACTCTCCCCTTGGATGTCTATGTCTATGCCATGGGTTGTTCAGGAGTATGGTTGAATTTTCTTTATCTCTACACCTGCAAACTGCGGCTTGCCTGGTCCTTGTGCAGTGGGATACTATTTCCAGCTCATAACACAATCAAAAGATAAGACAGAGAAGCCTCTGTACTTTGTCACTTAGAGGGACGTGTTCAGTTACAATATGTTTTGGTGGAAAGGTTCCAGGCTGTTATCTGGATACCAGCGTAGGGAAGACAAAGTCTTCCAGCCAAAGGGATATGACAGGGACTGCAACACAACTGATGGAAAGGGTTTTCCGTGCAGAAGGTGGGAGAGAATTTCAAGGGCTTTGTGTGCCTTATCTGCTGCAAAATAAGAGCCAATAATTCATCTTCATGTAGGGTACTTGCATTCTTAAAACAATTCAGGGACATTCTTCTTCACCTAACTGATTTTATTTTATTTATTTATTTATTTATTTAAACATGAGAAATCCAAAATATTTACTATCCTGTTAGATGGTAGCAGTACCGTTATAGTAATATCCTACCAATTCTTGTGCCAGTCTCCGCTAGCTTGCTTTCCATTTTCTATTATTTCTATGTATTTTAAAGATTTATTCAAACAAACAAACAAAAATACCCATGTACTTACTCATAGTCCTTAAAGGACAACTGCATATTCTGTAGAAAACTTTGCTTTGAAATTTTAAGGAAGATTGCCACAGGTAACAAACCTGTGTACTGTTAATTTTAATCAGACATTTGAGTCACTGTATCGTTCTGTGTACACTTGAAGACTTCAGCCATGGTTCATCTGCTAGATTGATGATTTCTGTGTCTGCTTTGTCTTTGTCCAACCAGAGCAAAAGTCTGCTGGCTTATTTTGGGAATTTCCGTTTGCTTGCAGAATTCTCCACTCCTTTCGTCAATCAGCGGTAAGTAGTTGTGGAGTTTTTACACAATTCTTTACATTTTGACCTATATTATACAGGAAGGATTTTGACATTAAATAGCTGCTACAAGTGAATTTTTATTTATTTAAAGTTTACTATCTGGAAATCTATTTTGCTATGAAAACATTTAGCTGCTGGTGTGCTCACCCCTGAGCTCCTTTTTAAAGCAGACCAACCTTCACATTTTCATACTTAGGTTTTAAAAATAGTTCTGGAAATGATTCTGAGCTCTCAAATTAGAAGAGTAGTAAAGCATCTAAATGCAGCTGTGATAGTTAAACTGCACTTGTGATCAGAGAAGAAAGTATCAGGAGGCTTTTTAGCAGACTTCACTGACAGTGGAAGACTGCCGTAGCAGTCCAGTTGTAGCATCACGCTCGAACTGCTTGCTGTATCAGAAAGGGCATGATAATGCCAAGGAAGGCGGTCCTTGGAATTTCCCAGAGCTCTGGGCTGGGTGCCCCCTCCTAGCTCCACAGCTGCTGTGACCCAGCTGGGGACAGTGACCTGCCCCAGTACTTCCAGAGTGGGACTTTGGTATAGCACGGGGCTGCTGTCAGCTCCTCTTCCTCCTGCTCCATGTTTTTCTTTGGTTTGTGGTGTAGGACCAGATCTCGCAGTGCACGGCATACACATTCCCATGCTTTTTGGGCTGTTGTTTCTACTTTTTTGATCCTTCTCGTGTAGCGTCTATTTTCCTTTCCAGGCCTCAGGTAGAGAAAAGGTGAGGGTGGTAAGAAAAAGGATCCGTTAAGCCTCCTTCACATAGGATATCTGAGTATTACCTGTTAATTGATTGTGATTGTCAACTCTGGAAGAGTTTTTGTATCATTCCTCAGATTTCTAAGCAAATAAAAAATAAGAAGGAAGGACTGAGGACCCTTCTAAATGTTGGCAAGTTCAGCTTAGAGGAGGGCAGGGTAACGGAGCTCGGCAGAGCTATTTGTTTGTCCAAGGGAAGTCACTTAGGCTGTTGGGGTCTAATTCAGGCTGGGCTCTGTATGCACAGTTACTGAGGAGTGAAGAAACAGGTTTTTTAAGCTTGTCTTATAGAAGAGTAAGAAAGCAGGAGGTAGTGTATTCTGAAGGTGGCATTATATTCTAGATTTCTCTACTGAAGTTTATGTCCCAGTCATTGTTCTCCTAATTGACTTTTATCAAGATAGGACTTCATACTGGAAATAGATGCTTACCTTTCAGATTTATTAGAAGCAATAAATATTATACTTCTAAAGTGCCTATGATGAGACTGTGTCCTTGAATGCCCCACATCTACTGTTTTCTGAGAAAAACAGAAGACTCTATGGGAGATGATAAGGTCCTTTGCACTGAGAGATGTCATCTCATTAGTGCACAATTTTTCTTCCCATTACATTTGAGAAGAACCAGATGCTTAAGACAACAAGTGGTGAATAACGATAATGATTAACACTATATTTCTTGTTTGCATTCTTAATATTACCAAAAAAGAGTAGTATTAAAATATAAAATGATATTCTAATCTCAGAACTGAAAGCTTTTCTTTGTTTTGGTGTTATTAAGGGTATTTAATTCAAGGTTGTCCCCATGCCAAGCATTTATATCTTTATGTTAATGTCAGCATTTATGCAATTAATGATAAACAATGTTTGGTAACATGTTAACAATTGCAGTAATTTACATACTTGTATTTTTTGAATTTGCTGGGAAAGTCTCTAAGCAGATAGCCAGTCACCTTCTTTTTTTTTTTTTTTTTTTTTTTTTTTGTTGGTCTGTTTTATTATTATAATAAAAAGCAGTAAATTTGAATTTACCATCTTAAAGGTAATTTTGAATTATAGTGTAATGGTCATTGACTTACATAATGGTCTTGAATTCACTTACGATTTAAATTGGGATTTTCTACACATTATTACACGTGTAGTGTTCCTGATATCACACAGTGTTTAACTGGGAAGAAAAATGAAGTCAAGCAGAAGAATTTGCAAGCTAAGACAAGAAACTGTGCGATAACTTAGAAATACAAGCAGTAGCTTAGAAATGCAAGGTAGAAGAGATTAAAAAAAGACATGCATAATTAAGATAAATAAAGTCTTCTTTAATTAAATGGACTTAAGCGTGCCTGCCATCTGTGAATACTTCTTTTGCAGGTGGTTTTTTGAAGTACTGGGATATCCCAAATCTTCAAAGGCTAACATGATCAATGGTGTGCTGATGACAGTTGTGTTCTTCGTGGTGAGGATTGCCGTCATGCCTATGTATTACAGCCGTGTATTTTCTTCATTTGGAACTGAGGGTTTCCAGAGATTAGGATTTGCGGCACAGAGCGCCTGGATTATCTCAAGTGTTGTCTTGGATGTTATGAACTTGATGTGGATGGTCAAAATTACGAAAGGTTGCTACAAAGTTATTTGTCTTGTTGGACAAGAGAAAACCAAAACTCATAAAAATGGAAAATCTGACTAGAGATCACATACATAAACAGAAATTTCTGCTATGAAAATAATTTGGGTTCACTGAACCAGTGCACATTTCTGCCATGGAATGCTCCTCTTAAGGAAACAAGGTATTACCTCTGTACTGACCTTACTCTTTCCCTAGCCACACTGCCTGCGCACCCAGGGCCACGCTTTAAGGATCTTATCCAACGAGGATCACCGAGATGAATGCTACGTGTGTGTTCTGAGCACTTAACAAACTACTGAAATGAGGAAGGAGCAGACTGGTTACTTGGCTGTTGTCCACCAGTGTGTTTGAAGTGTTTCACTCAGGTTTCTCTGATTAATGTGTTTTATAAATCTAGTGAATATTGATATCTCTCTTTTATAAAAAAAAAAAAAAAAAAAAAAAAAAAAAGAAAACTCCCCAAGTTATGATATGGTGCAATTTTCCTGGCAGTTTTCTACATTTTCTTCTAGGAATAACAATCAAGATTTCATTCTTGAAAACTTTTTAGTTTTTGCAAAAGAAGCTAAAAGCCTAGCTCTGATTCTGTGAAGTCTTTTACTGCTATTTGTTCTGCCTTGTGTGAATGCAAACCATTTGGGGAAATTTATGAAGTAACTTTACCTAATATGCTGTATTATAAGTCCATATGGGATATCTTAAGAGTGGTTAAAATTCTGTGATTTTTATAGGAAGGATTCATTTATGCTCTTTTAGATTACATGCAAGAGTACATCTTCTAAAGCAGCCGTGGAAATTAGTTCATAAGTTAGTGTGGTAAATGGTGTTTGGAAACAGGATAACTCTTACTGGAGTGCTTTATTCCTTTGCTGCTACTGCCTTTGAAACACTGCAACTCTACTCAGAGTTAACCATTGACTTTCGGGATATGAAGTTTGCTTGGAAAAAGATAAAATTATTTTGTATATGTGCCATGTAACTTACAACGAGCCTTTTTTTAATCACAAAAGTGACTCATTGGATACGATTGCTGATTTTTATTGTCACGTTTTCCTTGCTAATCCCATCTGAGCTTCTGACTAAAGAACTTCCTTGAATTAACGGTGCCAAACTTCTTCCAAGCTGAAACATGCAGTCACAGTTCACATCTGCAGGCGCATTTTATTTTCAGAACCACATATTTGTCAGTAGGCACCCTGTTCCTCCTTCTGCAGACTTAAAACTTGGAGGACGTTGCAGAGAAACCTTACTGCCTAGGAGGAATGCTCTCGATCCAATCTGTATTATACCTGGGGGAAGTTCTATTCTTTTTTTTTTCTTTTTCTTTTTTTTTTTTAACGATTTTGAGAGCAGTATTTGTGTATAGTTTTGGTTTTTGTTTTGCTTACTTTAAATCATATCTGAATTGAGGTCGATTAACTTCTGTTTGTTTCTTGACTTTTTTAACTATTGTTTTTTAATATGGTGTTGATAGTTACACTTTCTAACAAGGTGTGCTAAATGTGCACTGTTTTACTTGGTACGTCATTACGCATACCATGTATTGTAGCAGACTGTGTGTAAGAATTTATTTTTAAACAAAGAGAAAATATTTATCCAGTGTGGGATATTTTGTTTTCCTTTGCTCCTGTTCCCCTTAACAAAGCTGTGTGGAACCAGCCCTTACCTCTGCAGACCACCGTGTCAGTGCACCAACACTATGGTTCTTTTGGGTGAGAAACAGGGTTCCTCTGCCTGGATCCAGTTGTCAGTGAGCTCAGAGTGAATCCCATGGAATGTTAGTGCTTTATAGCCGAGGCAGCTGTGTTGAGTTCCCAGTTCCAGTGATGTCAGAGAGTATTGTTTGAGCTGCACAATGCTGGTTTTTATCCACTTGGTTTCACTGGGCAGATGTTTTCCAGTACTGTTTCCAATCCTGCCCCCCTGAGGGAGACGTCAAAGATTGCTAATATTTCTCTGTATATTTTTTAAATTTATTTCATGCTTAATAGTAGTTCACAATTCAGGCAGAAAAACTCTTTATGCCTTGGGAAAGCTAACAATTAATTTATTTAGCTGTATTTGGTACCAGTAAATCCATAGTCATTGTGGGGGTGACCTGCTTTGCTGAAGGAAATGGGACCTCCTTATATATTCATTTGCAGAACTTGGTATCTTTTAAGATAGTGATTTCAGTTTATCTAATGCAACATTGAGGCTGTGTACGAAAACTCCATGTCTGCATTACCTTTATGCTTCAGAAGTGCAGATCAGGGCATCATTTTGTAATGACTTGTTCCATTCTGCAATAGACTTCAAATTAAGTAAACTCAAACATTTTGGAGATTTTTTTTTATTATTATTCAGGAAGTAGGATGAAAAACTGAGAACGAAGATGAGTTGAAGCAGCTTTTAAGATGACAGCCCAGGAAAACTTCTCAAAATTAATCTCATCTTCAAATTGATCTCCCAGAATCATTTTGTTTTGTTTTCAGTGTGAAGCATCCACAAAAGCAGTCAGTTTCCTTTACTTCTAGATAGATCTGTGCATTGGGGGGTGGTCAAGCTGTAATAGGTTGTTCTACAAGTAGATTGGAAAACAAACAAACAAGAAAACAAGCCTGCACAGTATGCATTGGGCAACAACCCAGAATAGAAAGGCATTGAGATAATTCAGAACATGCAATGTTTTGGATTGCTGCTTGAAGTTCATGTAGTTAAAATAACATTTTGCAGTGCATTTGGTTTCTTTTTTCTATAGTGATATTTCAGTGTATTACTGTTCAGCTCTGATGCATCTACTGTGCTTCAGAAGACACCTTTCTAAGGGATAAACATTATTAACACTTGTATATTTAGCGAGAACTGTAGTCTGCGGTTTGCAAAATTGTGCTGTAATGAATACATTAGGATAAGAGCACTCTTACCTGCCACTAAAAGCTTATAATACAGCAAATTAGATGGCCTTGGCACATATTTTATCAGTTACGCTTTCTTAATTTAAAAATGGTGTTGAAATAACTGGCATCATTTTGTGCTGCGAGCTTGTCTCTCTGCTTTTTTATGCAACAAGTGCATGACTAGTAGCATTTTCATAAATGTTATCTCGAGAATGTAATCTTACTTTAGTAGTGGCTTAAAACTTCTGTTTTAACAGTTGAATTGTAAAGCAGGCAGTTGGTATAACATCAGGTGTCTTTGCCATGGACGTCTCGAATGAATGGGATTAGTCTAGTAAAAATGCTCAAAAATCATATTTTTTTTTAATATTCTTCAGTACCGCGTTACATAAAATCAGAATGGTGATCATGGGAATATCTGTGTGTACCACTAGAGCTGTATGTAGGTGTGCGAGTTTCTTTTTCTTTTGTGGCTTTACTTTTCCTTCAGAGGATGAATAAATACCGCTTTCAGAGCTACTACAGGAGAATGGTAGGTCAAGTTTTGCTTTTATAATTGATTTGTGGAAGCAGTAGTTGCAGAGAGCAGAAGTACTTCGAATCTTCATTTTCTTGGTGAGTGTTCCAGTGGATTTCAGTGAAGTCAAGAGCCTTACTGCTACAGTGATGTTTAATGGGTATCTGTACACATACTTCCGTGATAGGAGTTTTATCTCTGAAACCTACTCTACCTCTATAAGTAAATGCTCTTTTGGATGAGCTCAACACTGCTTAACTGCTTAAAAACAGAATCTGCTGAAATAGATGAAAAATATTCTATGAGCAGGAATAATGAGAGGAGCTGACATATAGAAATTATTTACAATTCCAATTTTTATATTAAAATTTCATAAAAATAAATTATGATGTCTGGTAGATAATCACTACCATCTTTAACATTAAAATTACAGCAAAGTATTATTCATACTGTAAAATTAATGTTAACTTCTGAGTAAAAGCTTACACAAGTGAGCAAACACATTCAAGGATGTTTAAAGAGGAGAGGTGGAGGAGATGAGGAGCACACCTGCTGCTGTGGCTGGGACAGTGGTAGAAGAAGTAGCAGAAAGATGATGTATTTCTTTGTCTCCGTAATGGTGCAAATTGAAACTTTAAAATTTCTTTTCAAGCTGTATAAAGTGGATTCTAAGTTGTTGATTGCTGAATGAAGGGGACTTGTGTGTGTTCGAGTATATGTACATACAAGCTTTCTGTGAAAGGTCTTTTAGTAGAAAAGTTTGTAAAATTGTTTTGTAAAGCTTCTGCTGAGCCATTCAGAGGAAAATAAAGGGCTGACTGAAAATTAATTCAATTTATGATCTATTGAGGTGTTCACCAATGAGGAAAGACACGTAGACAGGAACTAGAAATTTCAGATGAGCAATACAGGCGCAGAAGGCTATGAGAAGTACATGCAGCCCTCTTTCCTATTTGTAATAGCCTTCTGCTGAACTTCATTAATGAGTTGCAAGGAACTTCGCAAGGCAGGGCTTGTTCCTGGTAGAGTGTCTCTATCCAAGGAATGCATTTGACAGCTGGAGAAAGAGCAGTGCTTTGTTGCTGAGGTCCTGGCACCAGTCAAAGGGAAGTAATGATTAATATTTACTAACTTTAACATTCATCCAAACCCTGGGTGAAATCTCTTCGCTGGACAGGTGAAGGTCATGTGGTTTTCTGAATGCAACTTGAAAGGTCTTTTTCTGGAGGAGAGAAAGAAAGATGTGCTGCTCGGGATGTTTAGAGCTCTGGGATTAAGCATCAAATCGATACTTTTAGATGATAACACTTACAATTTCTTATCCATTTAAAATCTCTACTAGCTACCTCCTTTGGCATTCTTGCTCTGTTTATAATAACCAAGCACTTTATAGCTTAGTAAAGAATGGAAGGTAGCTATGAAGAATAACTTATACTGTTTGGTATAAGAAATATTTTGTCAAAATTCCCTCTGAGATCAGTTTCATGGTGTGGTGTCCTGATAGTAATGTACATAAAATTTTAATTTACTTGTAATATAAAGGAAATGTCCTTAAGAGAGTGGTTTATGAGGAGTACAGCATGCTTTGGTATCAACCATATAATAATTCAGTGTGCTATTTATAACTTCTTAGTCATTGAAATTGAAAATATAAAAGCAAAATATTCTGTAGTGTATCTTTATTTTTAATTTGTGTGTGGGATGTCAAAAACTGTACTTGTCTCGTGGATGGCACATGCCTTTATGAGCCTATAAATATTTAAGGATATGAGAATCTGCACCCAAGTGGATCATGTTGCATGTAAATTGTCTTCTAAGTTTCATAGTTTTGTTATTGAAAAAATTTTGTTTGTTTAAATGCAACATTTAAATATGAACAGTGAGCTCTAATACAGAGCATAACACTTTGAATGCAATGCAAGAGCTGCTGGTTTTGTTCATTGTAACATTATTCAAGTTTGACAGGAGAAATCCATTATATGATAGGGAGAGGGAGGAAAAGGGCTAATCCTGAGCTCTGGTATAATTTGCACACTTAATACGCATACATGCAAATATCCTGGATTTGTTTCTAGCATGCATAAACCAAACAGTGTTTAATGTCTACAGATGCATATATAGGGAGAATAATTTAACACCTAAGCACAGTTAGACTGATGCAAAAACAAACTGCAGTCTGTTGGGAACAAGTGAGTTCTGATTTAGACATAAGTGATAGTCTGTAATTAAAAAATGTTCCTTTAATCTTCAGGAGAAATTTGATAAATATGGTAATCCTGACCTGGATGCACAGCAAGGGTGAAAACTGGAAGTTCTTCCAGACTGATTTCTGGAAAACAATGACAATCTGGTTTGCAAAGTAAAGATTAATACTGTCACAGAATAGCAGGATCATATTATTACATTCAGAGAGTAATGTGGCCTGATTGTAGTAGCAATCCTTATCGCTGCACAAAAACTTAAAAATGCAATATAATAATTCTGAAGATCAATTACAACAGTGATCAGATGTAATGAAGTGAATGGTTAAATGCGATGTGTTTTAAATTTTTCTTTTGCTATAGAAGTTCTGAATTGTGTTTGCGTTTCAGTGATACTGTAGAGCATTTCTGTATTTGGTTTGAACAGTCTAGGAGCTTGCATAAGTTTATATTGGCTGACTTTTTTTTCTTTGATATATGCAATAATGTCAATGAGCAATAAATTGCATGTTGTATGCAAGGTATTGGTACTTCATAATAAACAAAAGGAACAGAGTTGCTTATTTGGTGAGTTCTTTCTTACTGCGTTCTTTCTTACTGGCAATAGCTCATGTACCTGCAATCGTAAATGCATCACAAAAGAGTGATTTGCTTTGGGTTCAGCTGAAAAACAGTCAGCTTGTACAATACCTCGAAGTTGCTGTACCTTGCTTTAGAAATATGTGGGGAGGAAGGGGTGTAAGGCAGAGATGCTGAGGTGACTGGACTCAGGGTGAAATGCCGTGTAGGACCTCACTGCAGCCAGGAATGCGACTTCCACTATAAACTGTTGCATACTGTGGAAAAGCTGAGGTTTATACCGGATAATCTTCATTATATCATAATGTGTTATAATACCACATTTCAGAAATAAGCCAAACGCTTCGCTGCAGGCTGTGGGTACTGTCATCTCATCTGTGTGTTATAGACGTGATGCATTACATAGTCCTTTCCTGAATACTGAGATACACAGCTAAGTTCTGCAGTTCTCAGATTCTCTATGGGCAGAGAACATACGCCTGGGAGCCACGAACTGCACAGAGAAGCCCAGAGGTTCCTCTGAGCATGCTCTCAGAGGAAGTTGCTGCCATTGTGTATATTAACTTTGTCGTTTGCTTGTATTTCTCTAAGCTTTCGTGTTATGTGCCGATTAGGTTTCTGGAAGAAAACAGTGATTTTTACTTTTTTTTTCTTTGTTTTTTCCCCCTCTCATGTCTGAAGGGGAATCTTGTGCTATTTGTAAATGATATTCTTAGGGTACTCGTTTCACACTCTCTGTAGAAAACTTGTCATTAACTGGTCGATCTACCTGTGAAGACTCAGGCTGGGAATGTCTGGAAGCCTTACTTGGGGTCAGATGCTATACAGGTCAGATTTCCAACTGCTTGGGAAAGGACAGTGGGGCTCAGTAGGATGCTGTTGTTCCTTGGCATTTACCACTGAATGGAGGAAGGAAGGTGTAAAGGTGGCTGGAACAAGGGATGCGTTTCTGTGGGCTGCTCTCAGCTGCACAAATTCAACAAATCTTGTGAAAAGTGTGAGAACCTCTGCCTGTGGAATATGGAAGTGGGTATACAAAATGCTTCCTACGTCATTTTCTGGTGCATAGCTCCCCGCTTTTATATAAATTTTTGGTGAACTTTTGTGTTCTTTCTGAAAATTTGTTTTTGGTAATTGTATTGGCACGATAATTCCAAATTAGGGTTTTTGTTTTCTTGTTTTACATCTCCACAGCGTGTACCTTCCATTGTCTAAAGGGTGGATATTGTTGTGAGAATACTCTGGTTTTGCTTTGCTTTTCTGACGCTTCTGACGTTTTTTTTTTTCCTCTGAGCCCGCAGTGGAGGACCCTTAAGGGCAGAGTGCGTGTGTCCTTAAGGCTGCGCCCCTGTTCTCTGCAAGGCTTTATGCTGAAGAAAAAGTATTAGCAGTTCGCACCGTCACAAAGCTCCCGAGGCCACGTACCCGCAGGGCCCGCCCGAGCGCGCCGCCTGAGGGAGCAGCGGAGCACAGCGGCGCCTCCGCGGTGGGCGGGAGCGGCTGTGCGCAGGCGCGGGGCGGGCCTGCACTCTCGCGAGGCGTGCCGCTGCCGCGCCGGGGTCGCCGGGGGGCGCGGGCCGCGCGGAGGTGAGGGCGGCGGGGCGTAGCTCAGCGGGAGGCGGCGGAGCTGCGGAGGGGCGCGGGCCGCGGCGCCGAGCCCGGCGCGGATTGGCAGAGGGGAGCGGGCCCGACCTGACCTTGTCTGCGGGTGAGTGCGGCGCTTCCCGTGCGGGAGCCAGCGGAGGCGCGGCCCGGGGCCCCGTCCCCAGGAGCCGGGGGAGGAGCCCGAGCGGAGCGGCTCTCCGCCCCTCCTGTCCTGCGCGGGGTCGGCCGCTGTACGCTGGCGGAGGCCGCGGCCGTGGGTTTTTATTAGTTCATGGCTTAGGGTGAGGTTTTGTTATTTATTATGGATGTGTCTTTGAGTAATTTGTGGTGCAGGCGTACAGCTGTACGTTCCTTCTGCTGGGAAGGAATAATAATGAATAATAAAGGATAATGAATGTGGGCTTGAGCTTAGGCTTGCTTTACAGGTGTTTTTTTTTTTTTTTTTTTTTTTTTTTTCTTTTTCTTTAGAAACTTGATCTGAAGGCCCCGTTTGCAGCAGCCATGGGTCTGTCTGCATCCTCCCCAGCGGCTGCAGCTCAGCCAGCAGCTGAGCCATCCAGACAGCGCCAGGCAGCCTCTCCACCTTCACAGTGCCCCATGCACCGGGAGAAAACGAGAGGTAACTGTGCTTGAAAGCTAGTGAAGTTACACTGAAGACTCAGAAGTGGTTGTTAGGGAATGAAAACAAGGGCATTAAAAGCTTGAGTCTGTTCCCCACCCAAGGTTATTTGCAAGTAACAGTCAATGACAGGACCTCAGCTGTGCCCCCAGGAGCTGCCTCCTGCAGAACCTGCAGGCCACTCCTGCTTGCCATGCCCCAGAGGGGCTGTGCAGGGCTTTGGGGCACATCCATGTGGGGCCAGGTTGGTGCTCAGGCCCCTTTGGAGGTGACTCTGGGAGCAGATGTTGTGCGATGAGGTCAGTGTTTGGGGAAGGAGGATGTGAGCTCTCTATTGACAGAATGAATGTGAGCTGGGTTTACATTGGTTTGGAAATCTTGGTGACAAGCAGCTTGGTATAGTGGCCAGCATGGAGCAGGGTTTAAGTGTTCAAGGCCTGCATAAGAAGCTTAGATTTGCGCATGGTGTTGGGTTCTAAAACAGGTAAGAAGAAGAAATAATTACAGAAGTTGGAATGTGTTCTAAAACTCAAAAAGTGAAAAGAGCAGTCTTGTATTTATGTTAGTATTCAATGAACTGTTTTCCATCTTCTGTCGTGTTTTAGAGGCTTTGTTTTGTAATAAAACAATAATGCTTTTTCCTGTATTTCAGGTTGCCCGATGCACATGAAGGCTTCTGATCGTAGTACTGAGAACACAGACAATGTTCCTGCACATCAGGAAAGAGCATATGAATACGTGGCGTGTCCGATGAAGTCTGGGGCATCTCAAGTGAACGATGACATAGATCCTAGCAACATGGTAACTTTCACTTAGTTCTAATGTTTTCTGCAGTCTCATTTCTTCTGAAATGCCAAAAAATGTAAATACTGATGCTGTCTAAAATGGGAACTCTGGCAATTAATGTTCTCTTTTCCATTTGAAAACTGTTTTTTCTGATGGCGAATCCAAATATTTTTCTATAGGGTTTAAGACTTTTTTTATAGGGTTGAATCATTTTTGATAAAAGGCGGTTTTACAGTTTGTAAATGTCTTATGCCATATATTTCTGTTTGTTAGCTACGTGCATGGTTCTTAAGTTACATCAGAGGTTTCTAGGCTCTGTGCAATAGCAGTGTGGGTAAGTTCTCATTCAGGTCTTTCTGATGTTTCCTCTGATTACAAAAAGTAGTGCAGATTTGAAAGCTGAAGTTTAGACAAAAGATGTCCTTCGGTCTTCTGATGACAAACTTACTCAAGGAGTTCTGTTGCAAAAAAGAGAGGTGACTTTGGTGGATTTCATGTGAAGGCTGAACTTCTTGATCTTGGTGGTAGCTGCTTAATTATTGCTGTATTTTTTTTCTCAAATGCTTAATAATTTCTAGTTTGTTTTTGCTACTGTTGTTCAGGTGATTTTTCTGTGTTTTCTAGATGCCTCCTCCTAATCAGCTGCCATCCCCAGATCAACCGTTTCCATTGTCAACTGTTAGAGAAGAATCTTCCATTCCTAGGGCGCATTCTGATAAGAAATGGGTTTATCCTTCAGAGCAGATGTTTTGGAATGCTATGCTAAGAAAAGGGTAAATACTGTGAATTGTCAGATGAAGTCTGCATGATCCTGAGATTTTTGAAATAGCATCATTAGTTACTAGTCACAGATGCTATTTAAGAGTTTCAAGTGGCAAGCAAATAATTTGTATTTGCAAAAAAAAACCAAAAACAACAACAACCAAACAAAAAAAAACCTTTTATTTTCTTTGATAAAAAGCTTTAATGTGAAGCGTGAGCTGAGGCTGTCTGCTCCCATCATCTGGAATAAGGCTGACAGTGTCAAGGCATCTGCTGCTAACTCAGAAAATTTTCTTAAAATTCACTGCGTGGTCCAAAAAGAGTTTGTATGACTGCCTACTGTCAAATGCGGAGGCTTCAGTCTGATCCTATAAACTGACAGTAAGAGTCCTGTGAATCCAGGATCGTTCATTTGACTCCAGTTCTGCTAAAAATCTGAAAACTAAAATTTTTGATTTGTAAGATGTTTTCTGTCTGTACAAACTTCAGTGTAGGCGAGATCTGACTGAATGATAAATGATTCTTTGGCCTAAAAAAAAATCTCTCTGCTGCTGTTTCTGCATTATTTCGTATTTGTTTGCCATTCTGAAACAGATTACTACTGTTTTAATAGTATCTGCATTTAAAGTTATGTGACAAAATGGTGTCACATTTTGATGCTGTCAGTGGTTTACAGACCAGTTCAGCCCGTTCCATGACTGATGGGCCGGGGGCACCCACGGACCCACATCCTGGGAAAGAGGAAAGGGTAGGGAGATGGGCTGAGAACAAGGCAGCGGCAACGATCTGACGAGGAAAGTTGATATACTAAATAAGGTATAGGAATGCAAAATAACACAATATAATACAATATAATTAGAATTGAGGCTAATAAATAAAATGAGTGTCCAAAAACTGAAGGCCTTACACTAATGCTGAAGATGAGATGGCTAGGGAGCGCACGTGCCACAGAGATGAGCAGAAAGGGCAAAATGAGGACATATAAGACTTTGCAGGTCACAGTCTTTCCTTCTGAAAGGAGAACAGAAACAGAACAGTGAACAGTCCTCTGGAATATGTAGTTCTTCTGAGAACCAGGCACCTAGAAAATCAGCAGTCCAGAACTGGAGTATTAACTCCTTAACTCCCAGTGCACTTCATGATGTTATGATGTGGAACTGATAACAAAAAACATAAAATCATGACAGATGCTAAAGACAATGTGTCATGAGCAGTTTATATTGAACGTGCAAATTTTTATCCTGTACGTGCTTAAATGCATTCAAGTTTGTGCCTGTTGGAAAGGGAGCACAGTCATAGTACAGGATCAGAGAGATGAAAGACGTTTCAAAGTGTATGCAAAATGTATGGAGTAAAGGACTTCCGTGCATTAAGAACACAAGTGGGATTTTTCCTGAGCATTTTTACAAATACCGTGGATGTGCCGTTGTTTGCACATCCTGATAACTTTCTGATCCAGTTAAGCTGTTAATTTAGCTAACGAGAAGTTGTGGATCCCTGTGATGATAACTTAGATAACTGTCTGTTTACACAGAAAATGAAGTGGTTCTCAGGATGCTTAAGTAGATGAGACAGAAGTTTCCATTCTTGTTATGTGTCTTTGCATAAACATTTAGATCTATTGATTCAATGTCCATCTGATAAATTAAGGAATGTGGAGGAGTTACTCAGTAATGCCTGTGTAATTTTTTTAGGTGGAGGTGGAAAGATGATGACATAACAAGTGAAGACATGACTAACATCATTAAGATTCACAATCAAAACAATGAGCAAGCTTGGAAGGAGATTTTGAAGTGGGAGGCTCTTCACGCTACGTACGTACGCATGAAATGAAAAGTAAATCATTTGGTTTAACTCTTGCTTTTGTAATTGCTTTGAAGTAGACTTTTCAGTTTACATAAAAATGTTCTGGTATCAATACATTTCCAAAGTTATGCTCTTTTGTGATCTCCCATTTTGATAATCAGGGAGGAAGATTACTCAGAAGAGATGACTAGAACTGAATAATTGCACTGACAAAACATATTGGTGTGTTATGTGGGTTTGGAGAAATAAGACTTCGTATTGTATATAATTAGAAGATTATTAATTTTATTATTGTCTTTGTTATGAAAAAGATGAGGGACTTAAACTTTGTTTAGAAGAGACTGGTGACCCTTTCTAGGTCAGTGTAGTCCATGTTCCTAGAAGACACAAACTAGTTAAACATACTTTGTCTAGAAATTGTTCTCTGAAATTCCGACTTTTGTTGCAGAGTGGTTTGGATTATGATTTTCTGTTATTTAATTGTTTTCACTTCTATAACTCGTTACATTTGCGGATAACTTCTCTGTTGGTGAGTTATAGCACACACTCCACAGTATTGTTCTCAAAACTGGGGGACTTCTCAAACCTTAATAAAACAAACAAAAAAACCCCAACACCCTACAACTGGCTTAGATGACTGTAATTATGCTTTTTATTGTTACTATTTCCCCCCTGCTAAAACAAATTTTGTTAGTGGTGTGTAGGAGAACTGTTAGGTCAGGACTTGAACTGGTGATTGAGCACCTGGTGAAGGGGTGTGATTGGCCCAGAGAGCACAAGCACATTGTTTGCACCTGTGCTGCCCATGGGGTCTGAAGGGGTGGATTCACTCTGGGCTCACAGTGGCCAGCCACTGAAGGGTGACCACCTCTTGGAGCTGCACTGCTTCTTGAGGAGGAGTGCAACATAGCCGGAGAGCCCCTTCACCATTTGAGTGAGTTAAACTCTTCCTTCTATATGTGTCTGTTGGCCTGCCTGCAGATACTTTGCTTGGTATCGCCAAGAACCTGGCAGAAGCAGTTTTGCTTCTCTGTGAGCAGAACATGGAGTGGACACTTAAAATTAGGCTTTGTTTCAAAAAGTGAGAACTATGATCTTTGTTCTGTGTTTGTAGGGAATGTCCGTGTGGACCATCCCTGATGCGGTTTGGAGGCAAAGCAAAGGAGTATTCACCAAGAGCCAGAATACGTTCGTGGATGGGGTACGTTGCTACGGAAGTAGGACTGCTGGTCAAGTGGAAGGGTAGAAAGACGTGTCTGAAAATAGTGTAAAAGTAATTTAGTGATGTTACAGGAGTGGACTTGTGAGTTGTAATCACCAGAAGATGCATGTAGTAGCAGGGATCTTATGCCAGAATCGGAATAAATAAATCTTAACTATGACTTCCGCTCCTTCTCCCAGGTTCATGATACCTGCCCATTTAATTTGTCTCTTTCCAGGTATGAACTTCCCTTTGACAGACACGATTGGATTGTTGACCGATGTGGAAAAGAAGTGCGCTACGTTATCGATTACTATGACGGTGGTGCAGTAGATAAGAACTACCAGTTCACTATCCTGGATGTTCGCCCTGCGTTTGATTCTCTGTCAGCTGTGTGGGACAGGATGAAGGTAGCTTGGTGGCGTTGGACCTCTTAACTACTGCTGTTACGCGTGATCACAAAGTAAACCACTTTCCTCTTAGATTGAGGGTATGTGGACAGTAGGACATGAGAAAAAAGTTTAATGGAACTGATTGTTTTCATCACAGCTGTTCTTTGGGGGGCGTGACGAAGGTGAAGAAATGTGTTGTTAAGTATACCAGTGCTTTATGATACTTTAAATTATATAATAAAGTTATAGAAGCAAAAATATGTATCTTAATTTTCTTAAGATCTGGGAAATCTTTTATTAAAAGATTTGTGTAAGATTTCCTTCTTTCATTTCATGCATTTGGTGCTGTACTAAATACACAGGTTTCTGGTTCTGACTGTGGTTGTTAGTGTTAATAATAGTGAAAACTGGAACTTTCATGAATGGTTGCTCTTAGTTAAAGCGTTAGCATACTCAGATGATAAAGCATAAAAGGTGTGGACTGTTACAAGTTGCATGTTTTACTAAGTATAGAAAACTACGTGCTTGTTTTTACATGGGCACTTTACCTGTTCAAATATGTTTCCTCCAAAAATTTCATTCAAATCTATTCTGTTGAAGGAATATGAGTATTTTAGTGGGAGCATTTCTGAAAATGTGTTCAGTTGAAAATATGGAGAGTATACTTATGCCTTAATTTGCAGTCTATCTCTGAACAGAAGAACAGCTGATTGTTAGAGGCAGGAAATGAGTGCATAGGTTACTCTTGAAATAACATTTCTCAAAGGAGAAAAGGTTTTTTCTCTAATAGGTATTTATTTGATCATTTAAGAAGTTGGTTTTCTTATGTAAGAAAGCTGTGTTCTTTTTGGTGTACTTGTGTTTCTCTGTCATTGTTGTGTCTTGTCGTGTTCAGGACAGAAGCTTTATTTAAAGAATGTGTCAGGCAGTGTGTCTGGATTTTGCATCGAAATTTCATCACCTGTAGTGTAGTATTTCTTCATTTTTTAAAATACATAACAGCTGCACTGAGGTGTATGACTGTCCATAACGTGTTTCTTCATAGCAGTAACAGGGAGGTGTATTACAGATGTGTATATAACTTGGCTAAATGTGCAAGTCAACACTTGGCAAGTAAGCGAGACTGAGTAGAGCATTTTTTGAGAGTGATGTGTGTTAATGCTGTGTGGCTGAAATATCTGAGTGATGTTTATGCTTAAGGGAAATCCATTATTTTATTTCCTTTTTAAAGTCTTCCACCGTAATAGCTTTAAATTTGCATGGCTTGGTAAATTTCAGTTACCACACACCTGAAATTACATTACTTCTCCCTTTAACTCTATGTTACTGTTAAGGATAAGTCCTCCATGCAAAAGACTTGAGGGCAGAAAGAATAACCAAATATCACATGTAGTTTCTCAAGTCAGAGTTTCTTCCTGTAACTTCAGAGCGTTTAACTGGCAACCGACTGTACCTTAATTTTCTGAAAGTGCTTATTTTTAATGGATAACAAAAGCTTTTTTTTTTTTTTTCTTGGGGGAATACACCTTAGTGCTTCAGCTAAGTAACTTAAGAAAATAATGAATCAGGGAAGCTTACATATTTCATGGTACTAATGGAGACTAGTGATGTGCACTTCAGAGGCCACTGTCCTGCAGGGTCAGAATAAAACTTATCTAGAAGACCCGAATCCTAAAAAATTACTCCTACTTTCACCTGTTTCCAACGTCCCTATCACTTTTTCCCCTTTTTTCAGTGATACATATGTATGTGTGTGTATGTATTAATAAAAACAGCTGAGAGCAAGAAACACCAAGCCTCAATCTGAGCTGGCAATATATATGTGAGATATAAGAAGTGTGTGAACTTGTATGAAGCATTGTATCTGACAGTAAAAGAGCTACTCCTCTCAGTTCTAACAGAAAAGACTGACGATAACTGCTTTTTGAGATGGGGTTTCTGAGTTTTATGTATGCATTTGGTAACTTGATCTGCGCACAATGGAGAAAGAGCTTTGGCAGCTTCGAAATGACTAGTCTGCACTGTTGGTTTTGGAAACTTGACATTAAGCGTGTTATGAAAACTGTAATTGCTACTAAATCTGGTAAAAGATGTCTCATGCTGCTTATGAGTTTACTATCTTCTGTTACGTTTCATCTTTCCTAGATTCAGAGTTGTTCTTTTCTCTGCTGCCTTGTCATTCAAACAAAAAGGAGAATCAAATAAATATACTTTTCTTAACTTTGGTATTTGTGATCATAATTCTGGTTCTAAGAATTACTAATATGAGCTGTTGCATGTGCCAAATGAGATAAATTCTTTAGGCCTTTACGATAGACTCTGAATACGTACTACACGTATTAGGTCAAGAGAGAACCAAAAAGTAAGGACTAACTTAAGTGTTAACCAGACAAACCTGCTTTTCATCTTCAGTCCAGCTAACTTCTGCAGAAACAAAGTTTTTGTTTGTTTGTTTTTTGTTTTTTGACTGGGGGACTGAGGGGCTGTATTGCTGATAAAAGGTATTTGTGTCTGTTGCTGATTGCTGTTTTGTTCTTGTGTATTTATTTATTTTTACTGCCGAAGCTAAGTGTTCTGGATTACCATTTTTAAGTTGTTATGTGAAAGAGGTACATTAGTTTAGCATAAAGTGGGACAGTAATAACAATTACATAATGAATTCAATCTCAGGACTTCAGTATGCTCTGTAAACAACTATTTAAAGGCTAAAATATGTCTGTGATTATTGTTATATCTCCAGAAGGTTTGAGAGCAGCCAGAGGTCTTTCAGTGCTCTGAAAATGATCATGGCCTGTCGTCTTAGGCAAAGATCTACATGCAGTGAATCAAGTAAGTATTGATTCTTTTGGCAATGTTCATGAGAACCTATGTCACTTTGTAAAACATCATTTTCTGTTTGCATTAGATGATGAATCACTTAATGTACATCTAGAAAAAAGCAGGAGATTATCAAATTCAGGAATCTTAATTTATTTTATGAACGTGACAGTTACTTCTGTTTAGTCTTAATACTTGTACATCTTACACAAACTCTTGTGTGCAGAATATACTAGTCCTGACTCCAAACTCAGATGTGTTCCCTTGAGCATATGTGCAGTGATGAGTTATTTACAGCTCTGAATGGTTGCTCTGGTTCCAGCAGGAGCTACTCACGAGACGTGTCTGCATGTTTGCAGCATGGGTGCTTATGTTTATAAATGGACTCCGAATGAACCAGATTTTCAAAGGTTACTATAAATACATTGAAAACGTTGGGATTATTTTTAGGAATTGTTTAAAAAAATGTTTGAAAAATCTAAAGGAACAGATACTGTTTCCTGTATTGATGTTCCAGTTGGGATCATAACCTCTCTTACGTACTAGAAACCATCCATTTGTTTTCAAAATATGAAGGGAAAAAAAGAACAACAGAGCATCAAGTTCTTAGTCATGATTTTTCTTTCTAATACTTTGCCAATGTGGTAACTTAATAGCATTTTAGTTGTTTCTCTGACTTGTTGCCATGTCTGCTTCTTTCTGGAGACCACAGCCCCATAGGTCTCCTGTCTATAGGGATAGCTAATGCTTTAATTGATCATTAGACTTTCAAAATGAGTTTCCATCTGTCAAAAGATTAAGTGTCTTAGGGAATTGACTTGGAGCAGTTTGAATGGTTGATAAATGTAAGGGCCTTTAAAAAGCGCTGCTAGACTGCAAATCCTTGAAAAACTTGCTCCTAAAATACTTAAAAGGAAAAGCAATAGAAAACGTTTTCTTCTTTGTTCAAATTACGTCTTACATATAAATGAGAATTCATTAACTTTCAAAAAATAAAGAGTGAAATGTTACGAAAATGCTGAATTTTACCTTAGGAAAAAAATACAAAAAAACCTGTTTTGTTTGCAGAGTTAAATGTTAAAATGAATTTATTCCAACTAAAAGAAACAACAGCCACCTGCTTTGGGCCCTAACCAAAACTTCCACATCAACCAGTGTCTCTAAGACAGATAATTAAGTCAAAGCGGTGTTCAAGTCCAAATTATATTTTCAGTATGCTCTCTAGGAAGCATTTTTGTTGAGGTAACATGGCTCCAGTGCTTGTTGCTATGATGCTTACTCTGAAGCTGTAAAACAGAATCTTCCACACCGATAATTTCTGAGCATACACTGTAAATGATATAGAAGGCTGGATGGGTTACAGAGCCTTGTTTTCTCTTTTTATCCAAAGGTACAAATATGGCACATTTTCTGCATAAATTATTTCACTCTTTCCTGGTAACCAACGTAAAACATTGTGGTGTAATTCAAAGATGATGTGAGTCACTTGAATAGTATTCTTGAAGCTGCATTTGATAGGGCTCTAGAATGCTGTTATATAATGGAGGTGGTCTTTCAGATTAGCCATGTTTCTAATTTAGAAGATTCCTATGTAAGTACGTATCTATTCCAAGTAAAGAACTGGCACAAAACTTAGGGATAAAGAGGTGAATTGGGCCTGATCAGATGGATTATTAATGAGATCTGCAAAGAAGCTGTCCCTCAGCTCTCTTTCCCAGCATTAGCTTAGCCATCACGCTTGTGCTGTGGTTATGGGTTTTTTGTTAGTTTGCTCTGTCGTCCGTGAATGGACGGCTTCAGAGATTTTTAGGTTCTTAGAGGTCCTTTAATGCCTTCCAGAGTCCATACTGCTGTATAACTGTGGTAGCTGGGACAGCAGATTGAATGGTGTGTAAGTGATGGCAAAAATATGTAGATGAATGGTCCAGAACGATGTTTTTATTATTATTATTTTTTTTATTATTATTTTTCAAATACCTGTCTTCTCCTCTGTCATTCACAACCTGGTTTAAGGGGAAAGCAGGTCTAAACACACACTTTTAGATCTAATCACTAGTGGTTGTCAACATAACCCCTGATTGATTGGGAGTCATAATTATAGTGAGTGGAAAGCATAGGATGCTACTTCTGCAAATAACACTGGGGAGATTAATCTTTCTGATGTATGAAAGGTTGCATTCTGTTTGCTTTGTCAGGCAAAGTGGAAAATACTGATATCATCAGTAGTATATCAATTTATGTCAGGGTGCTGGGGGTGTTTTAATACAGGGTAACTCCAAAAAGTCAGTTTTTTGAACTTTATTTGCCATGTGTTGATGGGAAAGCAGCCATTAAGAGAAATGAATATGGCTAATATTTTTCTATCAAACACTGCAATGTTTGAAGAAAGAAAAAAGGGGAGGGGGAATAGATCTTGAGTTCCACTTTAATAATAATGGAATATGAAGGCCAGATCGTAACTGTAGAAGTTCATTTGGAATTTAAATATTTAGCATTTTCACTAGTCTGTGAATACAAGAAAATTTATTACATTAAGATGGAATTTAGATCTTTGACATGAAGCTGATATTTTCATAGTGTGAAAAATATCAAGCTGACATTATACTGTCTCATTTGATGACTTCCAAATGTCAGAGTGCAGTAACTTATTCATAGGGACCTCAATGTCTTGTGATAGTGTCAATTTAGAAGACATTTACATCGACTTTTTTTATTTAAACATGTAAAATGGAATATGCAAAGTGGATGAGGAGAAGGGGGAAGGACCAGGGGCAAGAAAGTTCTCAGTATAATAGAATGAGGCACTTCTGAGGCTAATTTCCACAGAGCCTTCTGCATAGCTGCATGGACTGCTGCCTTGTAGCACTTCTGCGGCTCCAGTCTTACGTATATGTGCTATTTTACTTGTTCCCAGCTCAGCACCCCAGCAATTCTTGGTATTTCAACAGGACATAAGCCAGCAAAAATAGCCTAACACACTTTGCTGAATAAATAAGCCACCCATCCCTTGCTTCGAAGTGATATTGTAACAAACGAACTTCAGTAATGCATGCCCATGCTGTCTAACCTTTCAGCCTCCTGTTGCATTTCCAGCTGGGGAAGTCTTAAAACGTGGAAACTGCCAAATTATAACTCCGGGACAGCTGTCTGTGCTGTCGTTGCCTGTAGCAGCTCTCAGCGAGATGACCACCAGGCACCATCACTGGCTGCAAGGAGAGCACATTCCACTCCCAGCGAGGCTCTGTGTTGCGCACGGATGTGGGGCTGCCCTGGTAACTTGCCCACAGTGCTGATGTGCTTATGTCTGTATGTGCACACGTGGATGCATCAGCATCTGTCCGTGCGGTTCGGTCAGCTGCATGGAGCTGCAGCACAGCCCTGGCGGTGTTTCTGGTACGCTGCGTTTCCAAGCCGAGCTCTGGCAGCGCAGGGCAGCTCCTTGCTCCTGCGCGTGCCCCGGGGAGGCCAGGCCTGCCCCTGCCCGCTGGGCCGGGCCGCGGCACGCACGGCCCGGGGACGGACGGGCAAAATGGCGGCGGCGCCGCCGAAGTCGTAGAGCCCGTCCGTAGTGCCGCCCGCGGCCGGCAGCTGCCTCGGGGCCCCGCCGTGCGGCACGGCTCTCGGCCCTTCCGAGCAGCGTTAGTCTGTAGGCGGTGCCGGCTCCCGGCGGGCGGGAGAGGTCATGTCGGAGCAGGCGCTGGAGGAGCTCTCGGCGCTGGCCGCCATCTACTGCGAGCCGGGCGCCTGCGAGGTGCTGGCGGCCTCAGGTGAAGGCGCTGCTCAGAGCAGCGGCGGACTCGCCCGGCCCGGCGGCCGCTTCCCCGGGAGCGCCGAGGGGCTGCGCCCTGCCGTCCGCCTCGGCGCGCTGCGGGGAGCGCGGGACGACAGGAGGCGCTGCGGGGCCGGGCTGCGGCCGCGGGCGAGAGGGGCTCTCAGCGGGGTGCGGCCGGTGCTGCTGCTCGCCGTGGGCTCCTGGTGCTCATGTGGTGCTCAGCGGCACCCTGCAGCCGTAAGCAGCCTGAGCTGGACCTTGGGAAGCTGACCCCAGGGGTCCCCCGCCAGCCTCGGTCTGTGGGAGCAGCGTGGGGCTGCCCAGCAGTGTCTCGCTGTAAATGGTTACTAAGAAATTCGTAGAGTAAATCCTGATCTTTTCTTTGAAAATAGTCGTTGGAATAGAAACCCCAGAGAACAGCAGGCAGTTATTTGAAAGGAAGACACGTAGACAGCCTTAGGGGGATGCGGACATCAGCACCTGCACGGGGAACCATCAGCTGGGGTAGCCTGAAAGGGGAGTTGTGGCTGCATCTGCAGCACACCTCTTGCCCTGGCGTAGGCAGGTGGTTCTGCTGTTTTCTTTATTCAGTTGGTATTTAGAGACATATTTTTAAAATATAATTGATAAAATCTCTCAACTGAGATTTCTTTCTTAAAAGACCTAAGATTCAGATGTGTTATTTCAGGTACAACTTGAAAATGCAGTATCTAGGCTTAACAGATACTTAAAACGTAAGCGCAGCCAAACATTGTGTGTGCATGGCTGTCTCTCTGTTTCTGTTCCTTGCATACTGCAAAATGTTTTTGTGTTAGTAAATTACAAGGATGTAAAAGGCGTAGAAGCCTTCTGGGGACATCATGAAGTGCTGTGGGTGCTCAATGGGGACAGGCTGGTCTATTAGTGTAATGTGACCTTGTGAGGTTGTTCCTGCAGTATGTTAGGACCATGAATATCTGATTGATTTCCATTATTTTCTGTTGGAATTGAAAAGGTTACTTACAGTAATTACCGTTGGAAGTTTTCTTATGTTGTGAATTTGTGTTTGTTTTGGAGTTAACAAAAGCCCTAGGTTAGTCTAAAGTAAGGTTTTGCTGTATTTACTAGCTTACATTTGCTTTATCTCTTCAAACCATATGGATCGTCATTGACAAACGGTGCACAGGGATGACTAACAGTGAGGCTGTTAGATTCTGCTGTCTCTCATATGTTAAGAGTAATTTGGGTGTAGATATGTAGAATCAAAAAGGAGGCCGTTTAGGGTGTATGGCTTTGAGGAATGGAAGAAAATGCTTTTGTAGATATGTGAGTGTGCTAACAACCTCAGCTTCCTGGAATTTGACAATGAACTCTTCAGAATGTAAAATACGTTTGTATCCAAACCAATGGTTGACGAATTTAAGTAAACTAATTACGGCATATCGTTCTTACCTTACATGTCTATTTAGAAAGATTAGCATTACAGATAGAAATCCATAGTTTACTTGCTAGTCTGTTCTCTTCTGGTTTACTCATCCAGTTTGCTATAAAAATATATTTATATATTCCAAGCTTGTACTTTAATAGATGCCATTTTCTGAATATAAAAATAGTCTGCATGTGTTGCACAAAATGCCTTTGGGCAGGAGGGGAGGGGGATATCTGTCTGGCTGACATGGAACATAAGAAAAAATCTGAAGTGTGCTAGAGCTAAATATACTGATAAGGATGCCGCTGTGGGTGAAAATAGGTTAAAATGTATTGAGTTTAGTCATATTAGCACATTAAATGCCAACAGAGGTCATACCCAAACCTTTGTTTCAGAAATAATCACCATTCTGTTGCGAAGGCAACTCAGACCTTGTAGCGTGTGCGAACAAAGGATATATTTCTTTAGAGCCTCGTTACAAAGGACGACAAGTGTCGCTCTGTTCTGCCAGCAGTCTGTAGTGCTGATGCAGAACATGGGCACCGCGATGCTTAAATAAACTTCGTACGCCGCAGCCCAGCACATGTTTTGAGCAAATTCTCTTTTTTACAAGTCTGAAGCAGATGTAAATGAGCTTGTTTGGGCTCAGATCAATCTGCCTTGGGATGTGAGGCTGCACTGCTGCATTGAGACCAGTCCATCATCGTGGGGAGAGGTGTGAGGTTGTAGCAGGCGTATGGATGCACGCAGGGCAGTGGGAGGCCCTTGCTGAAGGGGCAGGGTTGACCTGGCTGGTTCTTCAGTTCATTTGGCAGGCTGTGCGTTTCAAAATATATTGGCAACCTGGTGTAAAATGAAGTGGCTGTTGGGTAGGAATCAGGTGATGCTGATGTTCAGCCAGAGACTGGAGGCCTGGCAGCCCATGCTATTGTAATGCTATTCTTCAGTTATTGTATTTGGAGGGTTCGCTTATTTTATTTTGTGAATGCTCTGCCTTTGAGTGTTCTTTGTGCGAACCAGGAAGTTTGGAAGCAGACCTCTGGCTAAGCTCTCTCAAGTACGTTTGTCTGTCCAAGTTGCTTTTAGTTTCTTTCTCTTAATAGTGTTTAAATATAAAGTCACAGAGAGTGCTGAGGGTGGTTAGCAGTGTCAGCAATACTAATCAAACGTAATTCAGCTGACTGTCGTGTGAAGGAAGATAAGGTAGGGGGAAAAGAAGGCAAGTCACTTCAAAAGAGCTCTTCAGAAACAGCTCTGCTCTCATCTACCTTTCAAATCTGGCTTCTCCTGCCCTCCTAGAGTGAATCAGCCTGATACTGTAGCAATTTTTGTGAGAAATGGGGTGAAGTGTTTGGAATGCATCAAAGGGGTGAAGCAGAGAACATCTGAAGAAGAACACCTTTTATCTGATACCCTCTTTTTTTGATTGCAGAGGAGGTTAGGTCTTTGTCCCCTCTTTCACATTATCAAGTTTTGTGTTGGTCTTCTGTGAAGCAGGAAGGATTTTATTGCAGGAATTACTGTCCTTTCATATTCATTGATTTGGATTATGTGATTTATCAGGAGAGTGTGGTCTTTTGTCCTTCATGCTTCATCCTGCATGCACACTTTTCACACTGAATATAATTCTGTAATAGACTGAGAACAAGTTTTCAGTACCTATGCAGATATATATATATATATATATGTATACACGAGGTATAAATTATGTATGGTTGTGTGTAGTATTTAGGGTCAAATGTACAGTAAAGATATTTTAATTGTCTCAGTCTGATTGTTGTAAATGTGGAGAAGTTGACAAAAGAACTAAACGTAGTTTATCAAAAAGTTGTAGGGGATGAAAAATTTGTAACTTTTTTTCTTTCCATGTCTCTTTTCAGTGTTGAATTGTCTTTGAGTGGTTAGATCTTCAAAAATACACTAAGCTGTGCTGGTATTGATGGTAAAAGCCCAACAGATTTTTCTAGGAGCATAGTTAGGACAGTACTCTGTCACTCTATTTTCAGTTGTCCTTGCTGCTGCTATTGAGCTTTAGAAACTGACTTAAGTTTTTGGGACAATTCTTTATTACTGGCTTGTCTAGACTTTAAAAGGGCCAAAAGGTGTGAACGCTTTTCAGAATGTGTTAAATAATTTTTCTTCTAGTATGATATGGAAGTGTTTCACTTTAGGATTCCCTGCAAGTAAATCTAGAGTTATTGGTTGCACCTCTGCATCCCTCCATGAAAAACACACCACATTTATAGTGCAGAATGACATTGTGTTGAATTGATAAAAGAAGATAGCAAAACTTAATGTTTTTCAACTTCAAGCAGACTATTAATGCTTATTTTTTGTACTTTCCAGAAACGGATGGAGTCATATTCAGAATTCAAATCAGCGTGAAAGAGCTACTGGATACAGATATACTTTTAAAGCTGCTATTTCATTTACCAGTCAATTATCCATCAACTCTACCAGAAATTTCTGTTAGTTCAGACCAGCTTACGAGGGCCCAGTGTATGGACGTAAAAGATAAATTACTTGAACAAGCAAAGAAGCATCTTTCTGAACCCATGGTGCATGAGCTGGTTCTTTGGATACAGCAGCATCTTAAATACGTCATTAAGCAACCAGCAGTAGTTTGCAGTGAAAAAACTACTTTGTCAAAAGGAGCAAGTACAGAGGATGCTATCTGGATGCTCCTTTTGCATTTAGATCACATGAGAGCAAAGGCAAAATACGTCAGAACTGTGGAAAAATGGGCTTCAGATCTAAAACTGACTGGAAGACTGATGTTCATGGGCAAGATAATATTGATTCTTCTTCAGGGTGACAAGAGCAACATTAAGGTGCAGGAACAATGAATGTTGACTAGTTCTATCGATTTACTACTGAAAGCTGTGTCTGAATATTTTCTGTGTGTTTTTCCAAGATTAGCAATTTTGGAAGCAAATTGATCAATAGGAGAAAAGGAAGGCCCAACAACTTGATTTCGTTTTTAAGAAAAAGAAGTTATTCTGTGAGAAAGAAACCAGTGAATCCTGGGGCCCATATTCTGTTGGATTCCCTCTGGAATTCTGCTTTTGTGTTCTCTATGTTTCCCAATAGATTCAGTCTCTGTTTCTGAAACTCCCCGGAAAATAACCTGGAAATTTGTCATCAGACAGTAATAACAGATACTAGTAGCTCATTCTTAGCTGTCTTCCTCCTTGTCACCATGTGGTGCTCCTACTGCACTCTTGAACTAGTGGTTATGCAGTCCTGCTGCATTAGGCAGGCCTTTATGGTGATACTGGAGGAGAATGTTTTGATTTTTCAAATGCAATGTTTTCTAGATTCCTTAAGATTGTTCTCAGCTTCAAGATGATGCACAGAAACAGGCATAAACTTTTTGGAATGAACTTTCAAAATTTGATTACAGTGTTCTGAAAAAGATCTTTGTTTCATGTAGATTTGTGAGTTTCACTAAACTTCAAAGATGCTGGCTGACATTTAATAGTTTGTTCTTTTTGTCACTTAGGAGTACTTGCTTCTTCAGAAAACTTCTAAGGTAGATGTGGACTCAAGCGGAAAGAAATGCAAAGAGAAAATGATTAGTGTACTGTGTGAGACAAAAGTACAGTCACAGCATAAAAGGTATAATTTAATACTGTTGTGGATAGAAAAGTAACTGAATCGATAATTACATTCTGACAAACCGAGGCATATTCATGAGTTTCTCTTGTACAATGCAGGTTTCAGATGTTTGAAGTCAAAGAATATTCAACGCTGGATCAGCTACAAAAGGAATTTGAAACTGCAGGACTTGCAAATCTGTTCTCTGAGTTTGTGCCTCCTCTCTTAAAATAAAAATAAAACACTGGACTCTACGGCCAAAGTATTATTTGACTGCAGATGCTTTTGGGAGATAAAGACTAACTTGAAAAACAAGCTTTTCTGCAAAAAACAACAACAAAACCAACCAGGAGTTGTAATAAGGAGAAAGCAACGTATATGTTAAGAACTGACTTTTTTGACTTGGATGCATGATATAACTCTTACAGTGGAATGTGAAGCTAATTATATTTGCATGGTGGATATGAAAGATTGGGAGAAAATCATGTTAAAGTAATAATTTTTCAGTTAAACTGTTTTACAGTCTCTACTTTCAATGTTTTGTTTTTTCTCTCTTGTGATAGTGGTCTTCCATTGTGTCCTGCTAGATGGTGTGACTAATTTTACTTTGAAAGCTTATATAGAAGTATTTTTCTAAAAAGCATAGCAAACTGATCTTAGTATGAGGGAGCAGCCTATACTTAATAACCTTTCTCTATTTACTTGAATCTATAAATGAATGTTGATTTAAAGAAGGAGCTCATGTGACTTTGGATATAAAAATCCTAGAAATGTCTTTCTGAATGGTAGTCTTTACTCTAAAATGTATAAAACTACTGAAGTGAAGAATTTAAATTGATTAAAAAGCTGTATCTCAGCTAAGGTAAAGCCAGTTGTAGTGTTTTCTTTGATGGATTTGTGTCCTCAGCCAGATCTTTAAAATCCTCTGGTGTTGTGGTAGTAGAACAGTAGGGTACTTTGGCCCAGCCCATATCAACATCTTGACCATTTAAGTCTAGCTGGGGCCTTATCCAGCTTGCATATAAATCAGCTGAATATTCTTTCTGCTAATTTTGGGAATTGGATGAAATAGTTTTCCTAGTCATGTGGTTTCAAGTTGTGTATGACTGCAAAAATAATTGAGGCATACAATTGTGCCCATCTTTCTTGCAAGTGTAGGTGCAGACTCTCCAACTTCTTCCTCACTATCCCGAAAGCTATGATATTTAGCTGCATTAGAAAAGCCATTTGTGGGGTAAGAGGCTGCCAGTCACACTTGGTTATAAACTCGTGTATTTTCTGGAATGATACTGTCACCGGATGCTTTCTTGGTTAATTGTTTGGTCAGGGCTTTTCAAGGAAGCTGGATGATTTTTCTATTCCAGGAGCTGTAAAAGGGAACATGAAAAACAGAATCACAGTGCCGTTATCACAGTTGAGTTTGTTACTCACTAACTTACATTGGACAAATTAACAAGTCCAGAGCAGATAGGACTGTGGTATTTATGCTTGGTTTGATGTGCTTCAGAAGAATTACAAATCTGATCGGCTTGATACTGTTCAGACAGCAAAGAAGAACATGAAAACTGATGTCAGTCTGATTCTGTCAAAGCAAATGTTTTTGCCTACCCGTCAATCAGTCACTTATTTTGAAGGATAGGAGAGATAGCTTGTGTTCAGACAAGTAAACAATATTTTTAAAGGTTGTTCTTTTGGAAGAACGTTACAGCTGTCTGTTAACAGATGGTGTGTTTGCATTTACTAGTAAAAGAGATGGGTAAGCCTGTGAGCCCCTGGGGCACAGAAGTCATCGAAATGCATACTGTGGTGCATGTTCCTCCCTCCAAAGGAAGTGAAGCAGACACAGAAGTACAAAACGCGAGGAAACTAAGCCAAAGCTCCTGAGAATTGTTAAGAGGGCATGGCTTAGTGTCTAAAAAGTAAGTGAAATATATATAGCTATTGGAGTAAGACATTGTACTTAAAAAAAAAAAACAAAAAACAAAACAAAAAAAAAACCAAAAACACTTCCTTCAGATTGTTAACTCATTTTACTTGGAGTAAGTTGAATTTAAAACTTAAAGAAAAATGTAGCATAAATATGCATGTTTCTTTATGGGCAGCACGGCCATGTAACCATACCTTATTGTGGAAGTCAGGCTGCAGTGAAAGCTGTGGCAGTAGGACTGATGACTTGAATAATCAAGTTTTTAAAGATATAACTAGTTTAATTGACCTCTATGAATCCCTTGTTTTATTAAGTGTGAAGAAAACAAAAGATGGTTTATGAAAGGTACATTGACACTGGGGTAAAATCTCAAACCCAACATCAGCCCTACTTGCACAGTTGTTCTTATATGAATACATCACATCCAGAGAATCTGTTCTAATCTTGATGAAATGTGCTGTGCTCTACAGATGGATGTGCCACCCCCAGCCTTGGGTGTGTGCCTGCTATCTCCAGGAGATATACCTAATTGTCTTAGGCAGGTTTGTTGCTATAAGGCACATACAGAGGGAGGAGCCAGAATGAAACTGCCTACTTTCTGTATCATCTTTGAAAACATTATTTGTAGTACAAATAGACTGTAGTCAAGGGTTGTAATTGATCGATCTCGAAAAGAAATCAGTGTGAGCAGACAACCATTCAGGAGAGTTTCATGGTTCCAGTTCAAGTAATGCAGAGTTCCATGATGAGGGAAGTACTTTTCCTGAGGGACATCGTCAGTACTGGGAATTTGTCAGCCTTTTCCCCCCTCCACCTGTTCAGTCTCACTTAAGATTATAGTTCCCTCCCTCCCTGCTCCCCATTTGTTGCTGTTATTCCAGGAGAGATGAGACACTGCTAGAACTCTTAAGATGAAAATCCTTGATTAGAAAACTAATTGAAAGCAGATTTGGTTGTTTTGTGAATAAGGCTAATTTTTGTATTTCAGTCGTTTTATCTCATTTTCCCATAACAAGACTGTCTCTTATTTCTGTGTGAATGACCCACTGAAACACCAGTATTAGAATAAATTATGCACAGAAGAGCAGTAATAAACACCAAATTAAAAACAAAACAAAACCAAAACACATTGCAGTAGAAGGATGTTTTGTTTACATGGTTTCTTTTAGAAACAGTTTAATAAAATGCATATATGGATGATTTAAAACCCAGTGCCTCTTGATTTGTTCAGCTTATCTGTGAAAATAGAAGCATAACGGTGTTATAGTTCATTTGAAGTAAGATGATGAAATGTTGCACATAGTGTATTTCTGTCAGAGTTTAAAACTGAAATGACTTATATTATGAAATACTGTGGTTTTAGGAATCAGCTTTCATATATCTTACAGTATTATTAACCATTATTATCCTAGTTTCTTGTCAGTGACACATGCAGTGTTGGCTGTACTCTGTTCTGGTTTTTATATTTTGTAGCTAAACTTATTTTTTTTTTTGTTATATAAGAATCATGATTGTTTATATGCTTAATTATCAACAGAAACGGAGCTTGAAATGTAAATGCACTAATAGCATTTTACGGTTATTGTTCTGAGCTATTTTCATGTGTAGGCTTTTACATCAATATTAGTTCATGTTTTCTAACCCCACAATATTAACCTGCAGCAAAGGGAACTCTTCAGTATGACAGAAGAAATTGCCTAAAAGAAACGTTTTCACATTAATTTAAGGAATTCTTTGTACTCTAAAAATGAATGCCTTATATTTTCAGTCAATTAGGTATTCACGTGCTTTAATTCTATGCTAATAAAATTACTGTCATTGCACTTTTGATTTTCTTTGTATTCCTTAAACAACATAATGCATGTGATTGTTTTTTTTAACCTCCATTAGAAAATGGCTGATTGTGGAACTGTGGTAAACATTTTATCAGTATTTATCAGTATGATCAGTATTTCCCATTTTATATATATATATATATATATATATATAATATATATATATATATATATATATATACATACATACATGCACACATACACACATATACTTATTTATATATAAATATATAAAACAATATATAAAAAAATATATATATTTATTGCTCATATATTCACATTATCTATTATAGCTTGGATGCAGAGAGACATTTTAGGATGAAACTTGATAGAAAAGATCTCTGCATAAGAGCAATGTCTAAGGAATGATCTGTTTATATGGGAAATAGTGAAATGAACACCGTTTTCTTGAGCAGACCTTAGCAGGCGATTCCCTGTGTTGCTGTAGTCTGTGTACCTGCTGGCTGCAGGTGGGATGCTCTCCAGGCCTGGATGGGGCCACTCCTGGTACAGGTGATGCTCGAGGAACACTGCAGTGCTAAATCAAGGCTGTGATTTTAAGACTGAAAGTGCTAAAATCAGTGTACATTCTATGTTCATGGGTTGTGCTTATTAAAAAGAAAGTGCCAAATATTTTTGTTGGTCTCTGCTCGAGCACTAAATTTGGTGTATTTTACAGAAGCAGGGAACATTTTAATGAAAGCATATACTATGAATACCTTTCAGCAAAGAAAATATGGAGAGCAGTTCTTTTTTAAAGCAAATGGAGTTAATCGTGCTGCCCTTGTGAGAAGCAGAAGAAAAGTGGAGCTGTATGGATAGAGCTGTGCCAGAGGATGTTTTTTATTTGGTAGAAGTGGAGGTGTTAGAAAGGAACAGACAGCAACAAAACCTAGTGATGTGGCTCTCAAAGAAGCCAAAATAAAGTGGTTTTTTTTTTTTTTTTTTTTTTTTTTTTTTTGATGGATTACTCTTTGGAAAGTGTTTTGGGGATATAAGCAAAGATGTTGCTACTGTATCTAAGCTTCAAATGGAAGTGCTTGAAATAAATGCATAGCTTCAGTGCCATTTTCTCTTTTTAGCAGAAACAACCTACACAGCTGAGAAAAATAATGGAAGGTTTCATGGGTATAGATATGACAAACCTAGCTCAAGAGCTGTAGGTTGTGCAAAGGAATTGGAGCAATTCTTAGAAATTTTCCTCAAATGACCAAGGGATGATAGAGGCTTTGTCGAGGCAATAACCTGAAAAAGCCTTACAAGCTGGGGAAAGCAGCGTTCCAGGTGGCTGGAAAGGTCGGAGAGGTGAGCAGCAGCTTTCAGGAGCCGGTTGCCTGCAGAACACAGGTGTTCTGCAAAGCAAGGACCAGGAGGGCTGGCAAAACAAACGTCTGCTTGTGTGTGGGATCAGAACATGGGTAAGTGTTTAATTTTGGTAAGATGTTTTCTGCACAGATATCATAGGAACCTAGAATGAAGGTGTTGTGTTGTCCTTTCTCAAATGAGCAGCGTTTTGGAGGCTTTTGTGCTTCAGTTCCACATAATTGCAAAGGCAGTCCCAAACGGTAACTGTGTTACAGGGTTTAACTGCTTCACACCTGTTACGGGGTAAGAGCCACCTGCTAACTATGAGTTAGGCATATCGGATAAGAGCAAGGTGAGAGGGAAGGTAATAGCTTTGTAAAAAGGGGAAGTTAATCTCTTATGTGGTTTGTATATTTTCCCTGTAAAGTCTTTGCTGAGCTGAAACAAATGGCTTGTGGATAATTGTTTAGTGGCAAAAAAGTTTTTCTGCCTTTAGGCAGAAAGTGAGATTGAAAGTCCTAAGAGGAAACGAACTGTTACGTTTCTTGTGAATCTGAAGTAAGAATGTGCTACAGCTCTCAGAATATTTCTTGCTAACTGCACATCATTAGAAGTGCTGAAGTGAATGTTACAAAATTTCAGGGCCTTTTTAGAAATTGTAACAAGGAGGTCTATTTTTTTTTTCCTGGATAGAAATAAGGATTTTTATTCCTGAGCCAGCAGCAAGAGATTATATTTATGCCATTTAGTTGCCACCTCATCATTTTCCAGTAGCGCAAAGGAAAAAAAGTTTGGGATGTACTTTTGGAAGCACATCTTGAAGGCGTAACAAATTTTTTTAACAGATTTGTAGATCTCACTTGTAATTTTTTTTTTTTTTTCTTAAGTATAAAAAACCTCTTTCTGAAGTGTTCTGATTCTTTATTCTGAATGGGAGATTTTGTTGTTGTGAAACAGGCTTAGCTCTTTGATGGCTGGTGGTGAGCAGAAGAGGAACCAGAGGCCTGGGAAAAAAATTACTTTCATGGCAAAACATAGCTTGTGGCAATCGAAGTGACAACTCTTAGGTTGTGCAAGGCTGTATTTGAAAGGCTACTGTAAGGGCAAGGGTATTTTATTATTATTTTTTGCCTACTAAGGCTGGAGGGGATGCTGGAACATGCTAAACCTTTGAACAATAACTACTATGTGAACAAATAATCTGCAGTAAAGCTCAGGTTTTTGCTCCAGGTCAAACATGATGCGAGTTGTTGCAAAATGTGGAAATTTACTTTTGGGTACAAAGTGAAAAGGATGAAGTTTTCAATGCCAAACAGAAACCTCTGGCTCCTCAGAAACAGGAGAAGTAGAATTGTTGCACAGCCTGGTAAAGCCCAGAAATGTTACATACACTACATGGATGTAATCCCATTAAATGTCCTGGCTGTTACAGGGATTGTTTCCATATCAGAGCATTTCCAGCACTGACCCTAAAGGCCGTCTGAGGGCAGGAAGCTCTCACTCCAAAAATCTGTGCTATGCAGCACAATCCTGAATTCTTACTCTGAAATAGCTTTCCTTTCGACAAGTGTAGGAAAGCAACCAGACACAGAGAGGACTGCACAGCCAAACACAAACAGTGGGACACACGCTGCCAATCTGTGAGAAGCCATACGCTGTCACTTATATAAATGGAAAAATAATTGTTTGCTTCTCTTCAGAAATGCAGTTTATGCAGTCTGTGTAAAGGCGAATTATTTAGTGCGGCACAAGGAAAATTCTCCTATTCCTATCTGAAAGCAATTTAATGTTAACTGATGAAACCATTAGAAGATACTGAACCCAGTATGAATTCCTTTTGGTGGAATATGTGACGTGGAGGAGTGGCTTATCTCACAAAAGCCTGCCTCCATTTATGAGGTAATGTTTTTTTATTTTTATTTTTTTTTACCTTTTTTTTTTCCCCCAATTTTATTAATAATACAGGAAGAGAGAGGGACAGATCTATTGGAATACTGCCCTTATCATCTTTCCAGCCTATGCTTATGTAGAGAAGAGTAGCTGGGAGTTGAAAGGGGAAAAATTCTGACTATTGTGCTTTCTGTGAGATAAGGGGTATTTTAGAGTCCCTTGTCTCATGCATAAAACCCGGTAAAAGGGAGTTATATTAACATATGGAAGAGTTTGGGGGAAAAACAGATCTTAGCCTGAGGAGCCTGCTTTTTACTCTTGGTTTGTCTGTACTTTATGTGTCTTTGAAAATGAGCGCTGAAAGGGAACTGTGAGCCATGCGGGCTCACATTCCTGCAGTGACCCGGAGAGGTGAAAGCACCAGTGGAAAGATCTATTTTAAATGTTTAAGGAATGAATAATGGCTGAAAAGTGCAGGTTATGAGAAGAACAAGCATATTCTGTGCTGTGTTACCGACAGATCCAGCACTCACGGGAGACATTTGTGACAACAGTCTTTCAGTGGGTGACATTTATGTACACGATAAAGAGACAAGACCTCTTTATGTAAAATTTACAGTGAGCTTTCTAATGTCATCAGTTTTTTTAAGATTAAAAAATTCCTTGTCTAATAAAATTAACTCCTTGCATACAGTGTTCAGCTGCCCAGGATCGAGGAGGATGAGCCCTGAGGTGTGTGTGGAGTGGGATATTGCTGCTGGCTGTGACTGCTGCACTAGAACTGAGAGTGGCAAGAGAAATCGAGAGAAATATGTGCTTATTTTTCTGCAAACACATCTGGGAGCTGGAAAGGGAGGGGTACCTTTCAGTGTTATAGGATCCAACCACATCTCTTTAGGGTTCACAATGCAGAATTTGATTATAAGTTTTAGTAGAAGGCCATAGACAGCTCGTCTCCTGAAAGCAGCAAGATTTTTTGTCTCTTGAAACTGTATAATAAACTAAATAACTAGAGGTGGCCGATTTGATTGCAGTCTTATAAGAGAAACTCTTTGCACTCTTGCTTTTGCTGGGTGATTAATGGGCAAGGCTTCTCATTCAGCCATCACCTTGCGTTCTCAGGTCTAAAAGAAAATATTGCATTTTAGGATATGGAAATGTGAGAGCTTGAAAAACAAATCCTGACATGCTCTCTGCATAGGATATACATTTCTTTCCCACATTTCGCATGGAGTAGAGGATAGGTAGAGGCAGACTTCACTTTACTCTGTTAACCCCCTGCAATCCTGCAGCAGTAGACACAAGAGAAGCTTTGTGGTGGGAGGTGTGCTCCCACTGCTATACTCAAACCCTGCCTTTTCACTGAATTTACAGTGACCTTGATTTAATCCAGAATAAGCTGCATTTTGGTAAGAAGTGACTATCCCATTCAGATAGTGTCTTAGATCTGGCAGGCTGCAGTGCATCAGAGTATTTTGATAAGCATCATGTCTCCTTGGAAACTACTACTTAGCAGAAACTTGACGCTCTGTTTGGAGTGTTATGATTAATTTAAGCCTTGCTTCTGCCAAGACACATGGTATGGGCCGCCTCCTGCAGAAGTGAGTAGTCTTGTTGAGTTTTTCAGGACAGCTCTCTTTGTTCAAAAGCGTCCCTGTGGGGTTTACGAGTTCTTCACCAGCACTCTTCAGGCTGTGTTTTAAGCTCATTGGTTATAAATCTCAGTTGTTATCTTTAGGTATGCTTTTAGGAGTCTGATGTCTAATTCAGTATCTTAAAAACATTTCTAAAAATTCTACCTCTACAGTTATGAATAAATGTAAAGATCCTTCTGAGACCATTAAATAGTATTTTAATTAGGCTGGCAAAATTGCTTTTGGCTTGTCTTTAAAGTCTTTAGAATCTTATTTCTATTAACAAAATGGTAATCAACGTTAAAGTCTAAAATGTAACCGAAGTAGGTCGTATTTTTATTAACTGAAGATAGATAATGAATGTGCCCTATATATAGATTTGGATTATATCTTCTGAGATACTGAGGATAGTATTTTAATTAAAGTAATCCTTATTTGCATCTAACAAACACTGCTGCTACTTAGGAATTTAAGACCTTAGTGATACATATTAGTGCATTACCTCAACGAATCTGATAGAGATTTAATACTTGTATTTGAAGTAGCAATCTGTCATAAATTAAAAGCATTTGCATAATGTATTTAAATAATGTTATTCTTTGCAAAGTTGATATAATTAAGGAACAGATTCAACTGCATTTTAAAAAATTTTTGTGGTGCTAGGAAGGTATAATTTGTTGTTCAGTTAGTTCTTGTAAGATCCTATGATAAGCATGTCTGTATGGTATGTATGATAAATAGCTTAGAGTATCTTGTAAAATAAAAATTGCTTATAATGCAGAAAAGCTCAGCTATTACAACAGTCCTACATCTGTGTATTAAGTTTCTTCCCTAGCCCCCCAGGTGGTTCAGAACATTTGGGCAACAGACTACAGGGTGAGTTACCGTGCTAGCTCCTCAGGTCTGCAGAGAAGCGGGACTGAGCAGACTGAGTTCTAGAGTCAGGCCACAGTGTCCTAAAAGCTTGAAGGAAAAGTTAATAAATTGCATCGTTGTCTATTACAAGTCCTGTGTTTGAAGTAGAGAGTGGGCCTGGGATACTGGTAAAAGGACAGTGCAAAAGTGTATTACAACCTGTTGATACAGATGTGTGCATAGGTGTGGTACCCACATGGTTTTAGAGAGAATTAACTTAGAAGTGTGACTCATTTTCACGTGTTAAATAATGTAACCAGAAGCATTTAAATTAAATACATTTCAAGCATGCTTTGTCCCTAAAGACCTTATCTTTCCTTTGGTTTCTTGGTTGCATTACCTATTTCTTGTGTCCCCAGGAGGGACAACTGTGAAGATGACAGACACATTGCTTGTTGCTGTGCTCTCACTGTGTGCTGTGGCTCCTGTGACATTGGGTCTAACTGGAGTTTAGTAAGAGTTCTTATAATACCCTTCACTGAGTTAAGAGAAATTCTTGTTTCTGAACCTGGCAAAAGCTTAGCCTGAGAAGAGCCATCCAGGGACAACTGGGGTCCTGCCTGCCTTAGTTTTGACCCCTGAGAGCTATAGTGAGATGGTTCTGGACTGAGTATAAGCAATGGGCATCATCTGCACGGAGGCTCTTCTCTGCTTCACCTCCTTGTGCCATTTGCTTTTGCTGATTTCACCCAAGGATGCCATTAGTCACTTGGGTGATGTATAGGGACTCTCTAGTCAGGCTTGCTGGATATCATTAGCAGTATCCCACTGCAAGAGAAGGGTGTCACAGCAAATCTGCAGTCTTCCTCCATTGAAAGTGCTTGCTATTCTGGTGTTGCTCTCGCTATGCTAGATCTTCCTTCCATTTCACGCTGGGGGATGCACAGAAGAGACCCAAGGCAGCTGTGGGTGTGCTTTGCTGAGCTCCTGTATGGGCAGGGATTTCTCTATTTCTTTTAATTCTGCTTTTCTCGTTGGGATAATCTGTGTAGATACTTAAAATTTCATTTTTGTTTGTGTAATTTAACCCTGCTGCTGTACTAGGAGCCATGCTGTGCAGTTCTTTTCTCCTGGGTATTTATGACCGTCACAAACAGTATCTTTCTTGCTCACAAACAAAAAGTGAATCATTGGGAAGATCATAAACATTGTCTTTATTAGCTTCCTCCCGGAATAACCCACAACCATAAAACAACGGTATCCTATAAATTAACATAAAAGAATGTTTCTATTAGGAGTTTCATGCCATATGTAACCAAGTAATATTTAATACTTTATTTATGTCTAAGTGATTGAATATAACATTCTTGTATGTGGGTGATGATTACAGTAGTCACAGATGAGTCTCTTTTTGGGAATGAATGACTTTGCTATACTATCTTTGTTTGATTTTCTAGTGGTACTTTAGAGAAATCAGGGAGACGAAGACCAGATAGCACAATGGGCTCTTTACTACCTCAGTACTTTATTATAAATGTCCTTTAAAATGGTAATTGATTTATGAAATTTATACTTGTTTATACTGTTTGCATTTGGCATCATTAGTTATCAAATTACAATCTTTCCTGTTTTTGTTTTACCGTGGTTGCTGGTTGCAGTGATTCTGTCTCTGAGAACTGTTTATTTTAGCCTTCCTTAAATTGATGCTGAAAATTACATGTTATTTTTGCTTTGTTCATAAACCTGTGTCACTGGCGTAGAAAGACCTCAGATATTGAGATCAAAGGTTGCTAAACTTTGCTAGATAGCATGGCATAGAGTTCGGCTGATGAATGGTACTGGGACTTGAAATAAGAGTAGCAAGTCTAAGAGCATGAGTCACTGTACTAGGTCTTCATGTCTGCAGAAAATTTGTGTGAACTGCTGGCTGAAAGCATTGACAGTTTTCCATTAGTAATGAATTACAGTAGTAATTTCATTAATTTCTTCACCTCAGTCAGGATATGTTAGTGTAAGTTGCTTAACCAAGCATCAGAAGAGCCATTGCAGTTAACCTTTAGTCCTTTGCTGTGTAACCAGGACCAGTTAAGAAGTAAATTAGCGTAACATCCCTTTAAAAAAAATTACTTTAGATAAGCAGTGGACATAATTTTTGCCTGTTTTTAATTTAATAGCAGGTTTATGGTTTTATGCAAAACCATTCACATTACATCTGACCCTCTGGGAGCTGGGTTTTTTTCGCCTGTGTAATTTGGTGTCTTTAATAATCTGCTGTCTGTTAAATCCAACACAGGCTTGATTAATGAATTGTGATGAACCAATGCATTAATTTACAGGTTCGGTCTAATACCCTAAAAGGCTACATCAGTGCTTCTAGTTATTAATGCTAATAAACTTGAGAGAAAAAGCAGCATGAGGAGGGGTAAGGAAGGCAATATATGACAAGTCTTGTCTTTATTCAAGCATTTGTATGCAGCAGCATTTCTTACAGGAGGACAGCAAAAACCTTTTAAAACACGTGAAATCAAATCAAGAACTGCTTAGTACTGTTTGAAAATATTACAGGATTCCTAAAGCTGTTTGTGTTCCACAGTCAAATCTTTATTGACTACTTAAAGTAGTTCAATAGTTTTTCATGCTGTACTTTTAAATACTGTGTAACGGTTTTGAAGTCATTTGCTGTTAAATCTATGGCTGAAACACTGCTGTGAATATAAATTTTGCTGAAATATCACAGCAGAATCCTGGTAGATGCTAGGTAGTTATGTAGAGATACGTATATGCATGAGAACGGTGGGTATTTGACACTAGCAAGCAAATAGTTCCAAAAACAGTGCTGAGATAATCCTTTTGAAGACATAAAATACGTGTATGAACAAATTTATATATATGTATGTATGTATGTATGTATACATGTTTTAAAATCGTAATGTGCCTATTGCATGTAAAGTTTCAAAAAAGTAGAATGTATTTTGCAAAGCGAGTCTCAAAATGGGAAAGGTAACCGTAATTGATTTATTTATTTTTTATTGAGATGGTAGAGTTTGGGAATGGGATAGCAATATGGTATGAAGGTTTTAGTCTGGTGTAAAATGTATGAAATTTTGTCTTTGATGCTGAGCCTTTAGATCTTGAAAACATCTTAAAACAGCATAGAAGTTCAAAGAAGGTTTTTTTTTTGTCCTCTCTCTGTGGGTATTAGCTCACAATATTGGAGCTTAGGCAACTCCAAATTATAATTCCAGCCTTGCCTTGTTCTGATAAATACAATCTAACAATTATCATTTTAGACATTGATGTATCCATCTTTCTGTCTATTAAAATATAGCATGACGTTTAAAGCCCATTTTAGCAATCATGCCTCAGGCATTTTCTTTTCTAGTGGGGCGCAAGAATTTTCACTTGTCCTTGAGATAAATGACACTGGTATGGATTTGGCATCTCTAAGTCTTGCTTCACTATCTGTGGCACCAAAGCATTGCTGGAAATTTTGGAATGGTACAGAGAAACTTGACACTGTTTAGACTAAGCCAAATCATTTATTCCTGTTTCTCTTGGTTCTTTCACTTCCCTACTGATAGGGAGAGAATAATCTCTGCTTCATCTCAGCTACTTTAATAGGATTCAGAACACATGATCACATTAGATACTGTACCTGAGGCAATCTGTGTTTAGACTGGTGATAATTACATGCAAAAGTCATTCAACAATGAGGCAATTAATGCTGATGAACTTTAATAAAGTCAGCTGTCAGCAATAGATATTGCTGGCAAGTTTCCTAATCCTATATTTATAATGCTTTGAAATTCCCTTATGTTCTGTTCCATAATACGTTTCTGTTTAACAGGATAAAAAAACCAAGTAGTTTATCACCAGAAAATATTGCCAGCAACATATTTATATATGACACAAATATGAACGAAGAGGTCAGAAGTCAGCCTCGTTATCAGATTTACTCCAGTGATTGGTGTTTACCAAAGAAGATGATAGACAGAACCAGACAAATCCTCTAACTCTCTCAGCAGAGGAGAAAAAAAGTATTAGATAAGGAAAGCAGGGCTTACACTTTGTCTCATTGTTGATTAACAAGCATTAAATTACGCTTAATGTCAGATGTAGACAGGTCATTGTAGTGTGATGTCAGTGTAAATTAGAGGATCAAGACTGTCTGGGATTTGCAAAATTCTGGTATCTGTACACTTTGTGACAGATACATACTTTTGTGAATTTCTTAATTATCCTAATTGGTTGTGTGACCAGATTTACTTACTGGAAAATTCCATTATAAAGCCATTATTCTTTAGAATAGAAAAAAGGCAGTGACTCCTCAGCTTCTTTGCTCTTCTTTAGGCAACTTTGGAGTCCCAGGATTTGGCAAGGCATAGTTTGAAGAGGTGGAATATTGTCCTCCTTTTTGAAACTTTGTTGAATATTGTGAAGGCAATACAGAGCTGTGGACCCTCCCTGCAGATCAGTTGATTTGACTGTGCGGGCTACAGCTTAGGAACCACTGTTCTAACACAAGGGTGTTGAAAAAGCAAAAGAAATTAATGCATCATGCAGAAGTGATAACTCATGAATGAGTACATTTATATATATCATAAATGATATATAAGCACTCTGAAATTTGGAAATAGATTTTAAATGATAGAAATAACATTTGTCTCATTGCTAATCCAGTATAATGCACATAAACCATGTATCATATTAGAGATACTACTTGTTAGGCTTATTGCAGAAGTTTGCCCTGGATGCTGTGAAAGAGCTGTGCTAGCAGGAGCACCAAACTCTGCTTGGTATGTGAATTTATATTTTTTCCTTCTTTTCCCTTTTGGCCATGGTTTGAGCCCTTGTCTGGAAATGCTGGTGGTCTAAGACTGTGTGACCCTTCTGCCTCCCTTCTTTTACCTGCCTGTGGGAAAAGCGGTGCTGGTGGTCCTGCAGGGCCGTGAGCGGCCACTAAAGACACGTTCAGTAGCTGAAACTACACGCTGTTTCCTATTTAAGCTGTTGAACTGTGTTAATCTTGAAGAAGCATGCACATCCAAGGAAATCTGGTTACGTCCGTTTAAAGTGTGTTCTGGTAAGCGTTAAGGTTATGAGTGATGGTTCATGTGTACAAATCCTTGGTTCCAGATAGAAAAACTCAGGTATTTTGAATGAGGTTAAGTTTCTAGGGTGAAGCTGGAGATGAATCACAGCTGGATTTTGGCTTTTGGCTTTAATGTCTACTAATCTTTTTCTAGCAGCTGACAGAAAGTTCATATTGAAGTAGATAAGCTGTACAAAATTCCTGCTGTTTTAACCTGAAATCATATGATAGAAAGGTTGAGAGTTGGAAATGAAAAATGTAATGGAAAATGTTCCTCATGAAGTGCTGGAGGCAACCTGCAGCAGAGCCCCAGCAGGAAACAGACGAGAGTCAGGCCTGACTCACCTGGATTTTTCTGACCATGGAAAAAACCTGTTCTGATCTGGGTTTGGCTGCTGGTATCTTTTAGAACTGGAAAGGGAAAGGAGAGTGGGAATGGAAATATGGGGAGATGGGGATAGAAATGCTGGAGAAGTAAATGGGCATTGTGGGGGACGGCTGTTCCTGTACTGGGGAGAGCAGGTACAGCCCGCAGTCCAGCAGCACTCTCAACTCTGTGCTGTGGTTTCAGGCGGCAGTTCTGCATCAGTGGCTGTGAGGGAATTTTCTTGGGCTTGCTCTGAACAAAGCTGTGCTGCTCCCCAAGAAAGGGAGCAATTAATGCTGAGAGAGAAAAATCCATGTTTGCATGCAGGAGATCATCTAACCCTGTCTGTGTTATAGCAGGTGATAGTGTCCTGGTATGGCTTTCACTTGCTGTAACATATTTAAACATTGCTTAGTTTGTGTAATAATGCCTTAAATTGCTGAGACATTTATGGTATGAGGCAGTGCTGCAGACTGCATAAACAGGCTTGTCTCCACAATCAAACATAGGATGTTTGTGTGATTTTCTTGATTCTTTTTCCTGGGACAACAGTGTGTCCCCTAGGATTAGTGACTGGGCTGCTTATTCTGCGTGCTGAGCAGGTTCTTACTCTGTCATCCTTTTCTGTGTTACATCAGTGCAGAAGAAAAGGCTTTGGAAAAAAATCATATAGTGGCTTGGGTTGGAAGGGACCTTAAAGGTTACCTAGTTCCACCCCCTCACCATGTTTTTTTGTTTTTTTTTTTTCTTTTAATATTACTTTTCTAAGGTGGAGTGCATCTTAAATGTAATGCAGTTGTAATGAAATGTTAGATTTACAGCAATACTCTGTAAAATGCCAAGCTGCAATTTTGTGTGTGTGAAAAGAAACAAAGAAAATAAGGAAAATGGCTGTAGAGTTGAGCTGCCGGTGTCCTTTGAGCCCCTGCAATGACCAAAAGCAAGTCTTTTCCAAGATGTGGGCACGAGTCACGCCTTGTGCAGGAGCTGGTGTGCTTTGCCTTACATTTCCAACTGGTAAAGCAGCTTGCAGCTGGCTACGGTGACCTGGCAGTAGAGGCATGCTACTTGAACTGTCTTGGCCCAGGAAGATGCCCTATTAGCTGCTGTGTCTGGCTCTGTCTGTAGAGAGGAGGTAGCAGACAGCGAGTTGTGTGTTAATTCCTCCCACCAGGAGGCTGCTCCAAGCCAGCAAGCCCACCTCAAGCAAGTTTCTGAGCAAGACAGTGCCAGTCTTCTGTATTTTGGGGATTATGTGGGTGTAGGAGAGGCCATGGGGAGACACTGGTTTCAGAGACATGCCAGCAGCCTTCATGCCTGTGAGGGCTCTGTCCCTGTGCCTTGTGAGGCCTTTGATGTAAGCAAAGCAGCAATTACTAGTCATGAGTTAGGGTTGACTTGGTTGGCACTGTTTGCCTTCTGTATGTTTATTCCTCCCTTTCTTGTTCAAATAAAGCAACATTTAGGAGAAACTTCCTGAGGAGCTTTTCATCCTTATTCTATTCCATACTCTCTCATATAATGTCAAACTGATTTTTGTAACCAGAAAGTACATCGCATCCCTCATTCCTGTGCATCCAGGCTCTGGCCAGGGCTTAGGCTGCAGGGAATTTGACATTTTAAAACATGAGCGGCTTGCTATTTCTTTCGTGAATGCCTCAAGTGGAAAAAACGAGTAGGGGTGCAAGCCCGTCCCCGCCGGCTTTCAGGACACCTCTCCGCTCAGGCCGGATAGCTCGAGGAGCCCGCCGAGCAGCCGGGCTCGGGCAAAACCTTCCCGTGCTCCGCTAGGGGATGCTCGAGGACCGTGCCGGGTCTCGGCCGCCGCTCCCCGCCGCGCAGCCCCGGGCCGTGCCGTCTCCGCGGGCCCCGATCCCCTCCATCACGCACCGTGCGGGTTTTAATCTCCCCCCCGCCCCCAGCGTAGTGTTTTTCTCAAAGACGTTAATACGATGGTTTAAACGTTCAGTTCAAACTCGATTGTGCGTTGGAAAGGCTCGAGTGTCACTCAGCCTTAGCGATCATCTGCGGTTATCGTGTTCACAGGGGATAAGTAAGGTGTCTCCCTTTCTTAAGGCAGCACCTGGGAGGTTTATATCTTGGATGTACTCTCAGGAAAGTGTTGCGATGTCCGGTTATTTCCCTTCTCGTGTTCTAAGACTGTTGGCTTCTTTCTGCTTATTTCCTGTAAAACATCGTCTTGAGAAGTTATTGCTTTAACAATGAAATTCTTGTAAAATGCCCTAAAAATACCTTTAGCTATGTGACTGCTCAGAATGTTGATGCATGACTGAGATGGCAGGCTTTGATTCACTGCTGACATTTGTGAGATAACATGGCACTGAGTGATGCCATGTCTGTTTTCGCCCTACCGATCTCCCACTGCTGATGCTTAATGAGTTAACACCAGAAAGAAGGAGATGCAGAAAAGGCAAGGCTGTGCAGAGTTCAGGGGAGTTCTACCAAGGAAATCTGGTGTCAAGCCAAAATGCCACTACCTATTTCACCAAGGTGAAGTCCTGGTAGTTACAATGTTTTGATGAAATGTTTCACTTAAGGATTTGGTGTCCTTGTAGGTGTCTTCTTTTTCTGTTGCTCCTGAGATCTTTTTCCATAAAATTTTACAAACGTTGCAGTGGAAAGAGCACTCTCCACGTTTTGTTTTTTTTGGGGGGGGGGGGAAAGCAGTTTATTTGCCTGGGTTTTGTTTCACTTCTGAGTAGGCTTAAGGATCTGTGTTAGCAACAGGGCTGGAAACATGTTGGTAACTGTAATAACCGTGCACTCTGTTGTTAAAAACGCCTTAGCAAACTCTTAAGTGAGTCTAATTAAAGCAGCCTTCAACAATAGCAATAATAAAGGATTACTCTAATTTACACTGTAATGAAAGGATTGTCCGACTAACTATTACAGGAAGCAGATAGAAATTGCATGCTGTGGTTTTGTGATCTGAGTGAAGTCCAAGCAGCCAACTTCCATACATGCAGCAAGAACTTCAGAAATGAAGCAGTTCCTCCCTCTTATGAGGAAGAAAAGAGGGTAGTCCAGTTACCCTGGTTTGTGTTTCTAGAGTGTATTTTTTTCTGTGAGCCTTGCTCATATGCACAAATCCAATTTTAGTGCAGATAGAGCCTGACAGGTTTTGTGTTGTCTGAACATCAAATTTGGGTCTGAAAATGTTGCTGATCTGCAGTTTCTTTCTTTCTTTCTTTTCTTCCCCCCCACCCCGTACTTGTTTCTTGGAGCCTTGTACATTAAGTCAGGGTTGTTTCAGACACATGAAATGACAGCTTCTTTTTCAGAGCATGATGCTAGATACCAATAGGATTGCCCTTCTCAAGTAAACCAGGTTGCCAGCCTGTGAAGGATCGTGTGGTATGATAGTCATGTCAGCTGGACATATGGCTTTAAACTGCAGGTTAATCACTAGGGAGCTCATGTCAGTTCTCCATGTTTCTGCTGTGGATTCTGTTTTTATTTTTATAGTTTACCGAATTTTGTATTTATTTTCATGGGATGCTGGATGAGACTAGAGTTGAAAGTTCTTAAGAAGGGGTAGAAAACAAGCAGTGTGTTTATTTTACTTCATAAAGAAAATTCTTGAAGTCTTGAAGTTTTCTTTCATTTTCCAGTGTTCCAGTGAATGAATATATGAAGTGACTGCAATGTGGCTAATTTGCACATTGTACTACTCTGTTTAGATGATAGCTTTTTAGTCCTTCTACCAGCTACATGTTTAAATATTGAGAAACAAGAATAACATGAGAATCTACAACCTTAGAACAGAATATAAAAGGCTGCTGCTGCTGCTGGGCCTCATGCTGATCCTGCGTATTATAACAACAACAACAACAATAATAATAAAAGGATAAGCAACTGAACTGTGGATTCTGGCTTCACATTTTAGTTCTCTACCTAACTCTTGATAACTTTACAATGAAAGAATCAGAAATTGCAGCCAATTACCATAATATGTGGTGGTTTGGTGGGAGCATGTTCTACATCAGACAGTTAAAAGGTTTTTATTGCTATTAGGAGCTTGTTAATGCCCTTGATAATGTCTCTAGTTGCTTTGTAATGTCTCTTGTTGAAGTATAGAATTCTTTTATCTTCTTATTACATTATGCAAAAACTTGAATTGAAACGATATTTGCAGGAACATTTAAAGTAGTGCATCAATCAGTTTCAAAGAAGAGAAAAATGTTCTCAGAATAGCTTATAAAAGGATAACTGTCAGTTTTATTTTGGAGGAACAAAGAAACCAATGTAAAAAGCACTTTATTGTAAAAGCACAGTGTGCAATTCAATAAATATTCCATATAAATATAAAGGAAAAGAAAGTTCATAATTATCTGATGACTTGAAGGTAATTTAAGTAATACTTTCAGAATATAGCAAGCAGTGAAGCACCTTCTTTCCTATGTATTCCTTCTCCTGTATCATGCCCTCAGTAGGAGACAACTTAAATCATCTCTTTAATGATATGAATCGATAAGGTATGGTTATAATTTAACATTACCTTCCAGGACTGTAAAACTCACAAACCACCTCACTGCATTAGAAAAACAGTGGCAGCACCATCCCTCACTCACTCTTTTTTTTCTTTCCTTTCCTTTCCTTTCCTTTTCCTTTTCCTTTTCCTTTTCCTTTTCCTTTTCCTTTTCCTTTTCCTTTTCCTTTTCCTTTTCCTTTTCCTTTTCCTTTTCCTTTTCCTTTTCCTTTTCCTTTTCCTTTTCCTTTTCCTTTTCCTTTTCCTTTTCCTTTTCCTTTTCCTTTTCCTTTTCCTTTTCCTTTTCCTTTTCCTTTTCCTTTTCCTTTTCCTTTTCCTTTTCCTTTTCCTTTTCCTTTTCCTTTTCCTTTTCCTTTTCCTTTCCTTTCCTTTCCTTTCCTTTTTTTTTTTCCTTTCCCCAAACATGATTTCTTGTTATTTGTTTTCCCTCTAGCCTTTCTTACCTGCTTTTGCAGTTATTTGAATATTATACATTTGGATTCTAAATCTTCTATATGACTTAGGTATAAAAGACTTTCACATGTTGTTATTATCCAGGAAAACAGTTGCAAATAGGATGCTCCCTGAACCAGTAGTATCTTGCTAGACCACACAAAATATGGCATGTTTCAAATCCTGTCTCATGGCTTGTAAGGAAGGAGCAGTTCTCCCTTAATTTTCTGAAAGAAAAAAAGCAAGTAAAAGATTCTGTTTACAATTCTGTATATGTAAAGTACAACAAACACTATTCAGAGAAATTTGAGTGTATTTTGTCCTCTAAATCTACAGTTTTTTCAGCATATAGTGTGCATCCCTGAAGTTCAACAGAGCAGCTTTCTAGTGTAATAATGTAATGCTGATTTCTGGAGGATTTAGTAAGAAAGTTAAGTAATTGACTGTAAGTACAATGATCAGTTTTTTTAGTAACTGAATTCTATCCACATATGATTTGTAACATTGTTATTCTGAAAAGGCGCATAGCTTAAACATGCATTAAACTATTTTTCATTGCTAAACCTTTAATGGAAACATTTACTTTTATTTCATTATCATTATCACCTTCTTCATGCCCCATTTTCAGCTTCGAACTGTGGACATTATAAAACATGTAGGTGTTTTTAAAAATTACATGTTATTAACAAAACATGGATTTTAAGCAGTTACAATAGTGGCTCCAGTGCAACCTGGTCCATCAGTTGTATGCTCATGGTTTGTTTAAGCTGGAATTGCATTTCCATAATATGTTTTACTGCAGTGTGTGTCTCTTCCCATCTGGTTTCCATGTCTGTGGGCACCCTGCAGGGCTGGAGGCAACAGTGCCATGCCCACCCTAGCCCATCCTGCCCTTTCCCTGTGCTGATGTCAGTTTCCCAGCCCTCCTTGGCTGAAAAGAGCTTGTTTGGCAACACCTCCAGTGACTTCTGGGAAGGAGCCTTCATGAGTAATTGGCAGCGAGCAAGTTGGCAGGCCTACTCTCAGTGTAGTCTGCATGGGAAGAAAAGGTTGTTGCCATGGCAATCGCAGATGCTATGTCCCAAATCTTATGGGTGAGGCTTGGGCATTGCATGCAGGCCCCTGTGCCCTATGCTGTGCCACACACTTTGCTCAGTGCTGTGACTGCCCATTGTGCTGCTGGAAGCATTAACACTGCAGGTGAGGAAAAGACGGTGTGGTTTGGACAAGAAACCTGTGCCTGGTAAGGAGTTATGCAATCACAGGGCTGCATAACATTGTTACTGGCTGAACTGGAATGCCTCCTGTGATATGTAAGGCTTCAATCAAATCAGCCTCAACACCGAGGGCTGTTTATTGTTTTACTGGGGTATTACAACAAAAATGTTATGTGTGTGGGGACAGCAGCTGCAGCATCCAACCGAGAAAAAGTGAGACAGGAGTCTTCTGCCCAGCATACTGACTGATAAAGAGTGGAGGGAGGGCATAGAAAGGGAAAGGGACAAATCTAGGAGACTGGTCCTGCTTGTGCCAGCTGCTGACAGTTCTCTTGTGACCTGGCCTCAGTCACAAACCCCCTGGCACAGGTGCTGAGCATTGCACCACTGTGACAGAACTGGGCTCTCTAAATTGCAGCAGAGAAGTGATGTCTTAGCAGAGAATTGAGTGGGAAGTGACAGATCTTGCTGTAAAGAAAGTGGAGAGCATATAAGAGTTAAAATAGATTTTTCTCTGAAATGCCCATGTAACTTCAATAGCTCCACAGGAGTTTTAGGATTACAAATGACAGCAAAATTTGTGCCATTCTGCATAATTGTATTCCCTACAAAGAAAGTTTCCTACATCTTTCAGCAAGGATGGTACTTTCCTTAGAAGAAAAATTATTTCCAAATGACATCTTTTTGTGCCAAGGATTAAAAAGGTCTAACAAGGAGTTCTAAAAAATAATGAAGCGTTTACATTGAATCTCTTAGTTTTACAGATAGAATAATGGCACGAAAATAAGAGAAAATTTTAATTGGTGGAGGGAAGGTGAAACATCTTGGTTCTCGACTTGTCACTACATTCATCCTCTCTCACAGCTCCCACCATTTTAACTGGCAATGTACAGAGCTATATTTGTCTTTACCAGCGTTCAGTTCCATTACAGCCAATCCAGTTTTATTTCTGCTAATGTGTGATTTCAGCCTTGCTTAAGGTGGGTCTATGACAGCTGAGAATGAATCCAGAATGTCTTGGCTTGGTGTTTGGTTCAATCTCTGGTAATTTTATTAATTTAAATTTTGTCACAGACAACACACTCGTGAAATGCTGTCTCTTTTTGCCCCATTGCAGCACAGACTCAGTGATTGCTTGGTTGTCATAGCTGGCGAGCACGAGCCCTCTGTGCTGAGCGTACAGTTCCGCCTGCCATCTATGGACATTTCTAATTACTTTGGAGGCGCTCCATTTTGTGGTGCATGCATAATTAGTTAGTTATTTACATTTTATTTTAGCATCTTTTCTAGCTGGTACACTAATGAAATCCCATTGTGACATCAGACCTTTCCTGTTGAAGTGGGTCTTCCCTTTGGGGATCAACTACCCTTTTAAATTAATGAGCCGCTTTACAGAAACCGCTTCAAAATCTTATGAACAGTGTCTACAAGGAAATTTGTAAATTGCTTGACTCTTTTTCCTAGGGTTCGATCCAAACTGTTGAAATTAAGGGAAAAAAACACATTTGAATTACCAGCTTTGGGCCATCTCATAAGGGCTTTTGATTTCACATATTTACGATAACTCAGTAAGGGAAGAGGGCCCTTAAACCTTCATGCTCATGAGCAGAAGTCCATGTGGGAAGAAAGGGATGGACATGGGAAAGCTGATTCACACCAGAGACCCAAGGTATAGGATGGACTATCGGTATGAACTTGCAACATCCTATTAATACCAAGCTTGTTTGTTACTTGAAGACTGGGGTAGATATAGGAAATAGGTTGCACAGATTAGTTTCCTGTAGGCCTGAGCTTCTTCTAGGCATTATTTTGATAAAAACTAGAAAATGGTGAATCTTAACTTTATTATTAGAGACTCTATAATACCATTAGTAAAACTTTAAGTGCCATCACTCCCTGCTCACATCGAGCACATCCTGGATTTTTTAAATGTAATTGAACCATACACACACACATGCACGCACACAAAAATAAAATAAAATAAAAAGAGAGAGAGAGAAAAGGTGTTGCTTAGCAACAGCCTCATTCAAATGATCTGAAATTGGTATACTTGCTGGAATTTGGGAGACATCTCAGGGAGCTTGCCAGGTACACAGACTGAGAAAGGAGTGAGTGTCCAAAATGGAGAAGAAGGAGAAGTAAAGCTCTGCTGTGGTCAGTTTAAATAATTGATCCAACTTTGTTAGAAATTTTGTTGTAGGTGTATGTGTTAAAAACATTTAGGCTTCCTTTCAGAAAAGGAAGAATGGTTTTGTGTCAGGTAAATGTGGATAGTTTCTTTGTAATGTTTGTAAATATGTTTATTTCCCTTCAGTTTTAGATGTACTTCTCTTTTCTTGCTCAATGAACGCACCTGTCCTGACCACAGAGCTTCCCTTGCTGGTGTGGAAGGAGCCACAGGGTGACTAATTTGCAGCACCATCTGTTTCCTAGCCTGAACTCCCCTTTCTGACTCCAAGTCAGTGCAAAGGAAGAATAAAACCTTATAGCCTGGATATGTGTCTACCTGGGTGAAATATTAGGTGGAAAGGAGTAGAGGAGAGGAGGGTTTGGCACTGATTTCTCTGAAATAAAATTCTTTGTATGCCATATTCTTCTTTTCCTAGGAGAGGCCACCCTTCTGCTGCAGGCCTGTGTGAACATTCTTGCTGCTGGGTAGGCACTCACAAAACATAGCACAGGACTATCTATGTGGAATTCTGGACACCAGCTCCAGTCCCAGATGTCTTTGTTTTCCATGCAGTGCCATCACTGCTTTGCGCACTGCCCGTTTGACTAGCTCCCTTTTGGGCTGCTTTGTAGCTGTTCTTTTGTGACTAGGATTTTTTCTTCTTTCCTTTCTCTCTTGCATTTTGAAGTTTCCCCACCCCTCTCATCCTTCCATGGTTGATGAGGAAAGAGAGGGAAGTAACTCAGTAGCTCCTCTCCATGTACTCTTGGTTTGCCATTCAGCAATCAGGAAGGGATTTCCAGTCTTCAACGACTTTAGGCCAGGGAGGATGAGAAGAACATCTGGGATGGCACCCCTGGGCTCAGAAGTTCAGGAGGGGGACCGATAAGGGTATGTGTTATCCTGGTGTCACAGCTGTTTAATTATCATCTGTTTTCCCCAGCATTTAAGGAACTTCTTTAAAATCCCAGTAAATATTATTTGTAAGCCTGCTCATTCTCCTGTCTGGAGTTCAGTGGCTGAATTTCTGTGTGCAGCAACAGCCAGAGCTCATTGCCTCTTTGTGGCAGCATAGCCTTAAGTATAGACTCTTACAAGGAGAAACTGCAGGAATCTGAAACATCGTCTCTATTTTGAAATGGACCATTGCCTTATTCTTGCCAGTCTCGTTGTTTTTTTGGGAACAACTGCTTTTCCCAGCTAGTGCACACAGCTTTAAGCAGGAAAACAGGAAGGTGACAAATGAACATTTTTTTCTCTTTCATGTCACAAGGAAGGAGATGTGGAGGAGAAAAAGTGACCATAGCTTCCAGACGATTAGAATGAAACTAGTTAAAATTCTGCACCTAACTCTCTTTGTAGGGGGAGAATTGCATTCCTGTGTGGTTTAACTTGCCAATTCACTTGTAGAATCAATTATAAAATGCAAATATTTATGAATCACTGTATATGTTGTAATCTTATTTTCAAAACAAACACTGCTTTGTACTGAGGCTCTTAAATGTTGCGACTCAAGAGATTTTCTATCATTTATCCAATTTCAAGTTATAAATGGCAGGGAATAAATGCTACTGTTCTGACAGAAGGGCTGTGCAATGACTACTGGAAAGCTGTCCTCATTCAACAAGTTTTTTAAAAATCACATTCAAGTTAATTTTTTTTAATTATTATTTAGTTGTTATTCAGTCACACGTCATAACTAAGTACATGGCAATATTCACACTGAATTTGGCTTGTAAACCTTGGTCTGCATCTGTCTATCTGTCTTGCAAGGCAGGAGCCTTCCTGCAGGTTGCTGCTTGTGCTGCTTTTCCCCTGCAGCTGACTGTGGATGGTGAGGAGGGAGAGAAGCAAGGCAGTTTGCTGAGAGAGCTCAAGACAGAAGTATCTGAGGATGTATGGAGAATGGGAAGAAGATGGAGGGGATAATGGAGAATTAGTTGACCATGGTTAGTGCCCAGCACAGAGACATGGCCTGCTAGGAGTGGGTAGAAAATGCTGTTCATCCCAGCTGTTTTCAGAAAAGGATGAATTGTATTACCAGGAGCAATGTGAGGTGTACAGTGAATATCCCCTCCTGATCTGCAGGCATGATGTAGGAGCTGTTTTTCCTCCCGTGTCCTTCTATCCAATGAGTCCTAGACTGGGGACTTGTTGGTGCCTTGTGCATTGCCCCATGGAGCCTTGGGCAAGTGTCAGTGTGGGGTTAATTACATGTAGCAATGGAGTAGCTCCAGAAGGGGGACAGGGAGAGCTCACTGCATATTACCTCAGAGATGGTGACTAGGATCTGTGTTTTCAGCCAAAGGCCAGAGCCCAGCTAAGTATTTCTGAGCATAGAGGTATCCTTGTTCTTGGTCATACTGGAAAATCTCATGAGGAAAATCAGCTGGACTGATTTTGAAATTAAGCATCTCGCAATCTGTTCTGTTGGGAACTGACAGGAAATCATGCTGCTGCCATAAAGTTATACGATTAATATCACTTTGCAAGATGGATTCTGGTGCCTTACCTTGATTATATTTCTCCCTATACGAGAAAATAGTAAGCTTTTTTAAAACGGCAGCCTGGCTGCAAGAAGCAGCTGTTTCTGCAGCAACTGGTAGTGTGGCTGTACACAAATACTAATGGCTTGCGTGAAGCACAAGTATTTCAGGAGCTGGGATAGTTACGAAGATTAAGGCCAGGCCTGATAGACAGGTACAATGTCCTTTATCAAACTACAGCACAATTATATGAGAGAATAAATCAAAGTGTATGGAAGAACTGGATTCTTTCATTGTGGAAAATACATTACACATTAATCATCAAGTTATGTTTGCTGAATAGATGTAAACATGACAGGGGTGATTATTTCCTTCCAAATTATGTGATTTTATAAAAATAATTCATCCCTGTGCAGAAAGCCATTGAAGTAGGTGCTGGCCTCTTGTACAGAGCACTCAGAATATGCAGCTCTGAGCTAAAGATTATTTTGCACTTATTAATTTGTCTGGATTTATAATTAAGCTCATCACATGGCGTTTAAATAAATCACAGTTTAAAGGTATTATTAGAATGTAGTTATATAATATGCATGTACCTCCAATATTAATCTGCTATATTTGTCTGTATATTAGGTCTACAGCTGCATGACACAGTGTGTTTATTAAGACCTAGCGTTTGTATATTCTAGTAATGGCAGATCTTTCCTCAACTGCTTGTGAGCCTGGGGGTATGCAACATCCATTTGTCATTGTACTCTGATGAAGTACTGATAAAAGTGAAAATGTTGCTAAGAAGTGTGGGCCTGCAGTAATGTGAGAAGCTACAATTTCAGTATGCTTCTGTATCTCATAAACTGACTTATTCCTTTGCTTATTTTCAAAGAGCTCCTCTATAAAATAGCAAAGAATATGTAGTCTCTGTTTGCACGGTAAGGTAGAGATAATCCAAAGAGTAAAATTGCTGAAGTATTCTGTATTTAAGAGAGAAGAAAATTATCTGAAAAAAAAAGTTGGATAATTTGTCTGCTCTGCTCGTACCCTGTACTTTGTAACATTCTTAACAAATGTTGTTTACTTAATTATAAAATGATATAAATGAAAGTCTGGTGATGTCTTTGGCATAATAGCTGTGCATATCTTAGATTGCTATTCTCAAGGTACTCACTTTTCATACAGATGGAGCACTTGGAACAACAGAGTGAAAACTTTTCACTTACTTCTGAAGCCCAGAAAACCCCATGTTGCTGGCTGGGTGGAGCATAGCTGAACAACTCTTGTTTAAATCAGCACACAAATCATGTGTGACTAAAAGTCTTCTGTCACATGCTGCCTGTTGTTGCAGAACACTCTGCACATCTGCATGCCTGGAGCTTTGTGGGTCACTGACCCTGACGGTGCTGCGTGCTCTCATCTTGCACTGGTGCCCATCACTCGGCAGTGCTGTGCTCACGTTGGCTAGCGCTCTGTCTGGAGGAGCTGTGGCAGACTGTCTGGATTTTTAGGTTGGTTTTGGTGCTCTCATATATTTCCCCAAGCAGTCAGACTGCTTAAGGAATAAATAAAAGTTTGAATTACAAAACCCAGCCGTTATCAGTAAAGATGACAAGGGGCAATAAATTGTTGAAAGTCAGAGAAATCAGAGCTTTTAAAACCTTTCCTTTCATCCTCCTCCTTTTTTTTTTTTTTCCTGGGGAAAGCAATAAATACTTTTTTATTTTTTGGAAAAAATGTTAAAAATCAACTTGAGAAAGGAATATTTTTACTGAATGATTGAGAAACACCACAAAGATATTATTCAAATGCAATATTCAAAAATTTTGCATTTGGAAAAAATCCAAACATGTTAAAGCTGCCACTGTTTTGAATAGTCTTGTAATGAACTGGTAAACAGAAGAAAACTAACATCCTTCCACATTGCAATAGTCAGTGTATTTCCTGTAATGTAAAAAAGTTGACAGGTAGAAGTTTGATTATGAATTATTGGAGGGAATAATCAACATACAAAATGGAAGTAGTATGTGCTTTCTGGAACATGATGGTATTTCTGCTCACTGAGGATCTGAAGTATTGTCAGACATTGTAGTCTCCCTTTCCTTTTCACAGATCCGATGACTTCACAGATCAGGCTACAAAGACAGACTCAAAAATGGTCAGTTATGTAATACTGAAAATAGAACAATCGCTATGACATAGTCCAAAATCTTCCTCACCAGTCATGTGGTACCTTTTTTTCCTTCTCTTAAGCCAAACTACTGAATGATGAGAGCTGGGTTTGTGCTTCATCATTTTCTCTCACAGGAGCAGGGAAGCACAATACGTTTTATTTTATGTTATTAGCTGGGCTATTGCTGGGCTGCTTTGTGATTGCAGGTCCTTTCCTCTTGCTTCATCATTTTCTGTCATAATGGAAAAAGCACAGTGGTGATGAAGGAAGCAACCAGCCATTGGGATGGGATGTAAAGGCAGTAAATTACTGTTGGGTAAGAGGATCTGTAAAGATCTCTTGCTCCCTCTTTGCAGATGTCTCTATTATCCTGACTCCTTGCAGGTGATATGAGAAGGAAGATATGAGAAGGGAGTACAGTTTTAAATAGAACTGTTGGCTCTTTCAGCACATCACTGCACATATATGCAAGTGTTCGAATAATTCTGTCTCAGTGTCAATACTCAGAGTCATAGATAACCCTTTTTTGCAAGCTTTTGTGTACCTGTTCAGGAATAGTGGAGTAGGCTGAGCCTGCTGCAAGGGATGAAGATTTCCAGGAGCTGCTGTGGTGATCCATGTGGCAAAGGGATGGCATGAAGTAAGTTCAGTTTGAAAATGCATTTTCCTGGTAAAAAAATCCATAAAGTCATAAAGACAGTGGTGTAATAATGAATAAAATGAGCAGATTCACCTACTTTGTATGAATGAGATGTGAGTATGTTACACAGCCTGAAACAGAATCTGGTAACTTCCTCCTATCAGTACTTGCTCTTCATTACTCTATAATCTACAGTATTTTCTATTGACTACTGAGCAAAAATAGAGATTGTCCAAACCTTCATAAGGCTGTTGATTTATGAAAACTGCCTTATGATTGCTTAAGTTCAGGATAGGATTTAAGCAAGTGCTGATTTTGAGCTCGTCCATAATTATTTTCCTAAAGGAAGCAGCTTTACTGGTATTGCCAAAGACAGTACAGAACAACAGTGCTGTGACTTCTTCATATTTTTCTAATTTAAAATGCTCTGTGGCTAAAACATTTCTAAGTTTCATGGTTAAAACAATCAACACAAATCTTTTCAGGAGGTAGGCTGCCCAAGCATATCACTGTTACAAAAGCTGATTTTTGATACGACCTTGTAGAAGGGGAATAATAAACTCAAAAAGCTGTTGCAATGAATAGATAATAGTCCTTGGCCTGTGCTGTTATTTTTCCAGAGGTGGGCACATTGAGCTGGGATGGAAGAGAAATCCCAACTAATAACAGAGAAATAAATACAAAAATTCAGGTCCAAAGGAACATGTCCTTAAAAACTAATATTTTCTAATGGATTTCATAAAACAATTGGTTCTGAACTGATGAAGGGTGAAAATTGAGCTTCATACTTATTTGACTTGGGAGTAGATGTCACATTAGCTGGGAACTAAAATGAAGTATTAGTAACAACATAGTTTTGTAAAACCCCTCACTGGAATAAAACACCTATTGTTTGGATTAGAGTATGATTACATTGCATGCATGTAGATGTATTGACCTGTAGCACCATCTATAAGAGGTGATGTACTGTTGCTTTTTGTCAGCCTTTGGAGACAAAATGCAGGATGGAAAAGCATATAAAGAGGAAAGATTCAGCGTAGACCTCAGTGACATGCTATTGACTGAAGGCAAGAGAATGGGAGGTCAATCCCACTGACAGGACTTCAAGAAAATCATACTCAAGGCCAATCCACAAAGTAGCGTTCTCGTGCAGTTGTAATGTAACAATTAAAAGATAAGCTGTTTGAAGATTGAGCACCCAAGAAAAATCAAATTGAGGAAAAAAGAAAAGGTCTAGAACAGCAAAACATGATGAGCCATGATACAAAAGTGTTCACTGTTTCTTTGTCATCTTGAAAATGCCAATTCTGAAACATGAGCAAGTTTTAAATGAACACCAAGAGCAAGAACTGCCAATCTAAAAACATATTATTAGAACGTTTTGCCGGCAGCACAAAATACAGCATTGTGTAAGCTTTTAAAGAAAATAGCACTGCACTGGATCATAAGCTAAACTAATATTGTACTGTATCCTCTGGTGCTAACTTCTTTTGTGCTTGACTTTTGAAACTCTTGCAAGTAGCTTCTTAAGTTAAGATTTTGTACTCTGAAAGGCTAAAATGACCATCCCATACAAACTAATTTTTTTTTTTTTTTTTTTTTTTTTTTTTTTTTTTTGAGTTTATACCTTATTCCAGCACTGGCTAGAACACCTTCTGGGAGAATTTATGGATTTCATCCTCACTAAACCAATCCATAAATTGTTTATCTCTTCATATCCTAATTGTCATAAATACCTGAGCAGTGACATTGTTCTAAAATACAATACTGTGCTGAATTTCCCTACCTTCTTTTAAGTAACAACATCTCTATTTGCACATTATGGAAATTATTGAAGAGACTGAAACTGGGTTGAGGAAGAAAGTAGGATACTGATGTTTTAGAAATGTTGAAAAGCCTGACTGTGATTTGGACCTTATAGTGGAATTGTGTTCTCATCTGTAATTAGAACATAGCATGTATAAAGGATGGAGTGGTATCCAACAGATTTGCAGCAAGAAATGTATTGGTTAGGGTGCCAGAAAGGCAAAGAGGAAATACACCTGAAAAAGTGTCTGAGCATCCCTTAAAAAATTAATCACTTAAACCTAAGAGATATAAGCCCTATTCAAGTAGGACATTCTTCTGGAAAGCTGGTATTGTTTTTACACCATTCTAAAAGATGATCAGAACATAATACCCAATCAATGCTTCCTTATACAGTGCTCAGCCCCTGAAATTTTATTTATTCATTCATTTATTTCCTTAATGCATGATGCAAAATCTACCAGTCATCCATCAGTAATTATTCTATAACTATTCTATGACTTGGAGGAGGGATGCTCTCTGTGCTTGTCACTGCTGGCACATCTTTCTTGTAACAATCTTTTTAAGAAGTGACAAAATTTGAGTCTTAATTCTGTAGACACCATTTCAGCCACTTTTGTGCTTTTCTTACTGTCATTCACGAGCTCTTTGTGCTAGCTGTTAAACAATTCATACATGTGGTTACAGCTTGCTGGATTTTGATGCTTAGGCTCTATTTTTCTTTGTTTATGGTAAGAAGCTAATGCACTCCTAGATTTAAAAAGAGAGAAGAAAAGAGAGAGGGTGGGTCAGTGACAACCAGGAGAAATCAAAAGTGTAACATTCTTGTAACAGCGAAGCCTTTCTTGCTTCCAAGTGGAAATCCTTTCCTTAGTGCAAGCCTTTAGAACTGCAGTGATGAGGTGAGCACGTGCCGTTGCTGTACTCCAGGGCTGTGCCCAGGTCTGGCCATGATGGCTGATGCTGGCACTGGCTCTGGCAGTGAGCTCTGCTCTGCTTGCCTCTCTGCTGTGCTGCTCTCTGGCCTCTCTGCTCAGTGGGGTGGTAAGGGAGTGTCTGGGAGCTGAATGTGTGGAATGCCTCCTTTGGGGATGTGAGTCTGTCTCTGAGTGCAGTACTTTTGAGAAGGCAAACAAAATTCTTGATGATGTATCTCTCCTTAATCTATTGAAAGTTACAGTTCTATTGAAAGCTCACAGTTGTAATGGCCTTAGAAAAGGAAAAAAGGCAAAGAAGAGTAACAGAGATACAAAATACTCACACAGCTGTAAATCTGGTTTTTCTGATTGGCACTACCAGGTACTGTAACATCTGAGAGCTAATCTTTTTGTATAGCTAGCTGATAGAAATATGTGTCACCATAAGCCATTCAGACTTGACTGAAAAACAAACAAACAAAAAAAAAAAGCACCCTTTTCTGTTAAAATCATTCTTTAAAGTACAACTTAAAGAATTATGTGTAGCCCGGAGCCAGTCTCGCTCCTTGCTCAGGCTCAGAGGGTGCTGGTTGGGGCAGTGAGCTTGGCACAGAAATGGAAAATGATGTTGTGAGTGTTCAGAGTGCCTGCCTGCAGCAGAAAGAACATAATTCTGACAGCTTAGGGTTTTGCTACCTCTATAAATGCTCATGCTTATTCTGAGGGTGAGAATTAAGAAAGGATGTGGCATCCTTCCCCCCACTCCTGCACAAAGGCTGTTTGAAGAAGCAGAGGCTTTAGGTGTGACAGTACAGTCAGTTATGTGAGGAATACTGAGGACTGATTTGATGAAAGTTAATTCTTTTCCTCAAAGCCTGAAGGTTGCATACAAGGGCACTGGAATATATTGAATGGCTTGGATGGATGTGGGGTTTTAAGGAGTTTGAGGTGCTTTGTGACACATGTCATTTCTGGAAAAATGAGCCATCCAGAGAAACAGTCTGTCTGCCCTGATGTGCCAAGGAACTTTATGTATTGGCAACAGTGATGGAGTGAGAGTGCAGCAAAAGCTAAGCATCGCAGAAGACTAGAATTTTCATGAGGGACATGAGCAAAAGACAGTCAGTGTTTTCAGCAGAAATACATACAACAGAAAGTGTTTAGGGAGCCTAAGAGGATGGGGAGGGTATTGTAACACAGGTGTACCAATAGCCAAATTGAGAATGATTAATACCCACTCAATTACTTAAAAGGCCAAAAGGAAGCTAGAGTAGCTGCTTCTTCTGTGGTTTTTTTTTTTTTTTCTTTTTCATTTTCCAACCAGTAATTTGCTTTCAAAAGCTTCTTTGATAATATTCTAAGAGTAGGATCTTCAAAAGTCCTTAGGAATCATGTAACTTTGTTCCTATTGCAATTAATTATTAATTATTAGTTTCACTTTGATTTCTAGTTGACTTTCATTGAGAATCCTACCCTATCTACATTTGAGGAAGTGGATTTGGAAAAAAATAAGTCAAAAGAAGAAATACTGCATACAGTAAGACTGGATGAATTGATGTGTGATGAGTGGTGTATTTGTGGAAAAAATATGGGAATCAGAGGGACAGTGCAACCCAGTGTGGTGTTAATGTGTGAGCCACTTGCTGGGTATCAACTTTCTTATCTGTACCATTTTTTTCAAGCAGCCAGCCTGAGCAGTTCAGACTGGAGGCACTGCACAGTTCAGCAGGAGAATACTGACACCACACACAGCTTCTGATCTTCCAGAAACCTGTCATCACAGATTGTGAGGAGAGGCCTTCTGTACACATCTCACCTGGCCTCACACCTTCACAAACATTTAACAGGAATGGTTTTCAGGAACAGAACTTCTTATAATAATCAGTGTATCATTGTTCTTTAGAAGGATTTGAATTTAGCCTATCCAGGTTTATCCTTCAGACATGGTCTTTCAAAATGAAACCTTTTCATTCTGTTATCTGAAGGTCTGGGAACTATTTCCACATGATGGAGACTTGGATTGTCTTCTCATGGCTGAAATTTCTCCCATCTCCTCAGCACTTCAATCTTTTAAGGATGAAGTGAATTTTGCTAGCCTCAAGTTGTGTGTATCTGAAGAATGGATGCGCTTCCTTTTGAGGAGGTTGCTCTTTTTGGGGATTGCTGTTGATAATTGCAAGTAGTGTCTGAAAAGGTGAGGTGAGGAGTTTTTATGAGGGTAGTAGATCCATTCCTTGAGTGACAAACAAAGCACAACACCTGAGAGAGAGCAGAATTTTTTTCTTCAATAGTGGATTCCTATAGAAGTTGACAAGGTGAGAACTGAAGTCAGAGCACCTGCAGTGTCTGCATGTAGTGTGGGATGCAGGATGGAGGCGGTAGCAAGGAATTGGATTTTTCCTTTTTTTTTTTTTTTTTTTTTGAGGGAAGTGTATGCATTCACAGGAACACAGGAAGAAAATACTGCAGGGGTTAAAGTAAAGCATAAGAAAAGCAGAAATGGAAATGAACAAACTCCTAGCATCTGAGAAGCTTTGAGTTAGGACTAGTTTTCAGCACAGTTTCATAATTTCTTAGCAATGAGTCATTGTAAGCTATCCAGTCTCTTCATTTCCACACGGGCTTACTGAATGCAGCAGTTATCATGATCATTGTTTTTGATGCTTTTAGTTGGGCTCCCTTCCTTTGTGACTCTGATTCTGTGGGATTTTGCAACTGACTTAAACAATAGGAAATTTGATCTCTGAATTGTTCACCACTGAGCAAAGGCTTCTATGTTTGAATCTTGCTTCAACATACAATTGATTAAATGAAAAAAAGTATGCTAGCATCTCTCCTGCTATGACGCATATGAAATAGAATTGGACATGAAAAAAGGGTGAACATGTCCCCTTCTGGAATGGTACAGTAAGGCTGGAGGGCTGTGCGAAATCTGGAATACAAAAGATGACAACCTGGTATTAGAGGTTAAATCTCTAAATGTTTATTATTAATTCCCTACTTTTCTATAAAAAAATTACCTCCACTCAGGAAGCAAAATTCACACAAAGATGGAATTTCAAAGTTGATATTATTAAAGTTCATATTTTTGGTAATTTTTCTAAATACAGGAGTCGATATTCATTTTATTAAATACACACAGTGGCTATGCTTTTTTATTTTTGTTTGTTTTGAAGAATGACACATTATTTTTCTGAATATAGAGGTAATCAAAATTCAGTCAAGTGGGATGACTCTGTGAGTTCTGACATCAAAGGGCAATACGTTTGATTGATATCAGTCAGATGGCAATATTGTTTGAAGAAATGTAGTCAGAAGACTGGCAATTTAAAGGCTGTAAAAAGTTACTGGAGATGTGAGTGCAGCGTTCCATACTGATTTCCCCTGTACAAGACTGTGTATTAGAGAACATGGCAATCTTGTCTCTCAGACACACACATTGTCTGAAAGGACAGAGGAAGAAAATCAAGCTCCTACTTATCAGACAAGATAGTAAGTAGGGCATTAAAGATACACTAGTAAATAATTCTTTCACTGTCATGTTCCTTGCAGAATAACACTAGAGTTTACATTTACTTGAAATATATAGAGCACATAATATTACTGAACATTAATAAGCAGCAAACAACTTTTTCTTTTTTGTCATAGGTTTATTTGTAGAGTTGTATTGATTCCACTGTCTGCGTAGAGAGAACAACTGCTCTGTTATGCCTTTCTGACAAATATCAAACATTAGCTATATAGATACAGTTGGTTTTACTCTATTTCCCAGTCTTGTTTTTTGTCTTTGTTCCTTAACATAAGTAATGGAGCAATGTCCTTTTACTGTAAATGGTTCCTTTGCTGAATATGTCACTCAGTCATTACTCCCTGCAGGGTTAAAAACAATGCAAAAAGCTACCTATGGGATTAGAACACTGCCAGCAAAGCCAAGTGAAAAGAAATCATTACAATTACTAGAAAACATTTTCCACTGATGGTGAAAAGTACCAAAATTGCAGCAAAATGATTATCAGAAATAAGTTAGTTGTGCGATAAAACATAATAAAACTTGTCTGAATAGCTATGGAATGTTGTACAAATTTAATGCTGAGGAAAAAAAGACTATATGGTATGAAATGAAGGCTAGATATGATCTGATGAATAGATGTGAAACTAGTCTTAAACACTAACTCAAAATATACTGGTCAGGGAGGCAGGTGGAAGGTACTGTTGAAGAGATCCAAGGCTGTTGTTACAATAAAAGTTCGTGCCATTGTTACTGGTAGGGAAATGCCTAGAAATTCTGGCTTTCAGCTTGGACCTCACCAAGCCAGGGTTGCCCAAATAAGAAGTGAAGGGTGGCCTCATTCAAAAAAGAAATATTTTAAAGGTGGATGTAGTTGAGCCAGCAGAGGTTCAGCATGGTCTCAGCATGGGTGGTTTCTTTCTTTTTTCTTTTAGAGGGAAGTAAATCAAAGCAGTTATAAGGAAAGGTAGCTAGAGATATTTATTGGCTGCTGCCACTTGAACGTGAGGGACAGTTAGAATGAAAGCAGTAGATCTTCAGAAATGTAACATGTGGAAGATGGGGAGTCTTATGAAATTTAGGTGTTTTTATTTTAACTTACTGGATTTTTTTAATCAGTAGTTTTTTGCACTGTGTTTGGGTTCAGTGTTAAAAGGATGCTAATTTACAGAATCACCAAATCATTGAAACTGGAAGGGATGGCTGGAGGCCCTCCAGCACAGCTCCCTGCCCAGTGCTGGGCCATCAGCAGCAGGTTGCTCTGGACTGTGACCAGTGGGGTGCTGAATGTCTCTGTGGGAAAATTTGGGAGTTCTATTCCTATTGGCATATTCTTCCTTGCCAAGGAAAGGAAAGGAGAGGAGGGTAGTTCAGTGGCAAGCTGCAAAACACTCCTTTTTCTTAGTAGCTTTACTGTTTTATTTTTTATTGTTTACTGCTTTATTGTCACAATTTTCTCACCTCTGGCCCACAGAGGGAGGCTGGAATTTCAAATATAAGCATCTGTCATTTTAACTCTTTCAGAAGCTCAAATCTGAAATGGTTTGCATTTGGACAGGAGAGGAGAGTCTCGGTGCAGAAATGAATACTTTTGACCTTCTATTCATCTCTGTTTTACACCAAATACAAAAGGATCAGAATAACTCCCTATAGCCCCGGGTTCTCAGGCCAGGCGCTTATCCAACCCCAATGGACAATTTAGGGCTTTACGCTCCAAGTACATGTCACTTTGCGTAAAATGCTTATTGCAACAGAGCTGTCAGTAGAACAGAAATAACAATCTCACAGAATGAAAAACTTCTGAGGCTGTTTAGGGATCATAGACCGTGTTGTTGTTGTTTAAGAAAAGATAATATTTCTTGTAGGCAAGTTAACATTCATAACTCTTGAATATTGAACTGTGCAAACTTGTGCCTCTCCTGTACTTTAGGGATATTTTCATAAGTGAATGGAGACACTGGCTTGCATTTTCAGTTGGGCTAAATGATTGACATCAGTGTGAAAAGAGACTTAGGATGTGGAAATGAGAAATACATGAAAACTGTAGCACTGTACACTTGATTAGTGGTCTGTCTTTCCAATTAAGTGCTAGTAAGCTCATTAACCTAGAGTTTTTGTTGTCTCTGTCTCTTTTCTCTCTTTTCTTTCTTCTTCTTCTTCTTTTTTTTTTTTTTTCTTTTTAAAAAGAGTTTGGAAACTCTTTTGGATATCTCAACACAGTTTTGTTGCCAGCAAGCTGGGGGATGTAGGCTGACATGCATCCTGTTTCTAATAGCACACACACTGTTTCTTTATTTAGAGCCTCTTTACCAGTATCAATTAAACCCCAGTTAAATTTGACACATCTTAACCTTGCGTTGGATCCAATTCATTGCTACAGCAGAACCCATATGGCACTGAGACAGTTGCAGGCATCAATTCATTGCTTATGTAGAGTTACTGGCTAAGTGCCAAGCAGTAATCACTGCTTTTTGTTAATAGACATGTTTGCTTTTGCAGTCTTTTCTATACACAGTGCTCTAGATTAATTAGAACAAAATCTGTCATCCATCTAAGAAACAACCAGAATGGTTGTGGTTTTTTTCTCCCCCCCCCCCCCCCCTTCAGATTTAAAGATAAATGAGTACTAGCAATGAAAGGTGGGGGAAGAATTAATGTACTTATTCTAGAATAACCCATTTTGTGTACTAAACACACATGTATCAGTTATTTTGCTTAAAAAAAAAAAAGAAAGAGAAAATTACTGGTAATCTAAAACAAACACGCAACTTGAGGCAGTAATTGCAGAAAGACTAATAGTGATTTTTAAGCTGACATTTTAGTAAAAGCAAGACAACTACTGTTAAAGAAGTCATAATTATGTATGTTTTTCTGCAATTAAGTGACAATTTTTTTCCTAAACACATTCAAATTATGGAAGTGCTTGTGGAGGTGGACTTGTAGAATTATGTAAATATCTCTGAGATTTGGGATATTGAGGACTCCTTTTACTCATCCCTCCTTACAGCTTGACACAACATCAGCTCTAGTAGGCAGGTAAGGAAAATAGTAATTATACATACATACATATATATATATATATATGTATATATTTCTTGCATTAATGGCATTTTAGAGAAATTTTAACCTGTGAATACATAATTTCTCTTCTCATCCCCACCTTTATGCCTGAATAATTAATGCAGTTAGGGGAACTCGTGGCTATGGAAGTTTTCTGGTTAGATCACTAGCATTTCAAGATTACATTACGTTATATCCAGACCTGTTGTTATGGTGCATACATACTTGCTAATGTACATGTTAGAGTGCACTCAAGAATATTGCTCAGCAGTGAAATAATTGAACAGTTTTAAGCTGCACTACATGTTAGCTATGTCATAAATATTTTCACTAGAGATTTATGTCCTGGTGTCTACTGTCAACAAAATAGTATAGGAGACCATTTTGTGCATGATATTTAATCAACTGTGTGATATTTAATCAACTGTGTACATTCAAATGTACTCATAAAGACATCTTTGTGGTGTTCTCCTCAGTTTAACTATTTTTGCTTGCATGTGTTTACAGAAAATAATTTTGGGAACCCAATTTAGAAGTAAAGCTGTCTGGTTCCCAGTTCTTTCATTCACAAATGCGTCACACAGGTCTAGATTAGAAATCCACTGGGGCTTTCCTTTAGATTCATTAGTATTTGGATGCCATCCACTGTCCTGATTATTAGTATTGCTTCTGAAAAGACCCCAGACTACTGCTAGTCACAGTACTGCTTGTTTGGCTAGTACTTGTCAACACTTTGCAATGACCCAGTGTTAGAAGGAAAGATTCACTATTCAAGGGCTCCAGTCTTCATTCAAAGTAGCTATGGTATTTTTGAGCTTAGAAATCTTTGTTTACTTGTACTGTATACATTATCAGAGGACCCTGTTGTCACCCTTTATTCTTCCTCAGTGTTCATGATTCATGAAAGTGTCCAGAAGTCCAGTGTCCAGAAGTAATGCCTCCTATTTTATGATGTTGGTGCCATGGCAGTAGAAGTTGAACCTTCCCACCAGTATTCCATCACATTTTGTTGTGAAGTGACAGACAGCAGCAGAGGGGCACTCTGAAAAAATGGCATCTGACATGGAAGAGCGTATGAAGCAAAGGTGAGTCACTGAATCCCACCATGTGGAAAAAATGGCACCTGCTGATGTTCATCACCACTTGCTGAATGTTTCTGGAAACCAATCAGTGGCTGTGAACACAATGAGGCTGCAGATGGTGCATTTTAGCAGTGGTGACTGTGGGTCACCTCCACTGGTGCAGACTTTTATGAGTTCTTAATACAGGCTCTTGTTCATTGCTGAAGAAAAGGAATAGCTAATGGTGGTGACTATATTGAGAAATTCTGTTTGTATCTGAGAATTTGCTCTATCTAATATTTTCATTATGGTCTTTGTACCTGTTGTAATTACCATGGTAATAAATAGGGGGCATTATTTTCAGTGCAATGCGTATTTTATATATATATATACATTTATGCACACAGCTATCTAATTCCTCTTTGGGTGAAAGAAGAGTGAAAATACCTACATTTTCCTACATTTTCTGAAAGTTACAATCTGTCTCAAAACTTTTTCCTAATGTTGAGCTAATGTTTTAGTATTCCAGTGCTGTTGGTCCATTGTTCGGAAGTACAGCTTTATCAGCAGAATGTGTGGCAGATGGTTTACATTTGCATTAGCCTTCTGGAAAAGGAATCAGCTCCCACCAACATAAGCTTCAGCTTTTCTTTTCAAAATTTACAACAAATTCGTCAGAATGGCATTTTTAGAGGAAAAAAAACAACAATCCTACTATCTTTGTATTCACTTTTTGAAGAGGAAAAACGAGTCCTGTTCTAATGCCCTCATCTGCACATATATCTTCTATCCCCTCCCCCAGTGTTTGTTAAAATGATTTAAGTATTTCATTATGCAAAATGACTTTTATAAAAAGACCTTCCTTTTTGCCCCACAGTCATTCTTAATTTCGTTTGTCACTTGTTATAGACTGGAGTTATGTGAGGCTAGGATATATTATTTGTTCTAGTCTGTATTGGATAATTTATTACATTAAGAAACCAATAATTTTCAAATATAATCAGATTTAAGTTTTTAATAAGATTCATCCTCCCATTCACACTTGCTTAATTTAAGGATATTAAATCTGCTCAGGAATGAGCTGCCTCTCAAAGCCTCATGTGCCTATTAAAGGATTTTATTCCTGATGTGTTAATAGGATTTAATTATATTAGCCCTACAGTCCGGAGACACACCACAATTGTTAAACTTGATGAACCAGACAAATGCATGCTAAAAGAGTGGTGGCCAGCACCTTAAAAACAAACAAACAAACAAACAAACTGCAAATTCAACAAAAACCAAGATGTCAATATTTTGATATCTCTGTTATGTCACTATGTACAAGCATCATGCTAAAATCTTAAATCTTGAATGTTTAACGCTGAAAATGCTTTTTTTTTTCCCCACAAAAAATCAAAGTTGATGTGAACACTAATAAGGCCTTTTAAAATCACACTTCAACATTGTTTCTCGCTTCCAATCTCAGAGATTAATTTATCTAAAGTGATTTATTTTCTGTTACGGCACACAGATAAAACTGCGGCAAGGTTTTTTGAAAATCTGGTGCATTAAGCACTGTCTTGATTTCTTTGTTTCACGTGGCTAATGAGGTTAATGAAGTAGTGGCAGAAAGAGCAAACAATGGCTTGGAACATTTTACAGAGACAGAGAAAGGGAGAAGGGAAAGAAAAGAGAGGTGCAAACTCCCGTAGCCTGTAAATCTTGCCAAGATCTCCCTCAGCAGCACTGGCACTGATCAGAAGTGCTGGCTCTTGTCAAGCGCACACGAATGCTAAATGTACAGAAGTCAGCATTTCTGATGGCTGCAGACAACTCTGGGATGGGGGAAATGACAGGATTTGCACAGAATCACAGAGAAGGAGAAAAAATTAGCAATATGCCATTCGGTTGGACATTTTGCTTCCAAAATTAGATTGACGCATATTATGGCACGTTTCCACTGGTAATCACAGACATTCAGCATATATTTCAAGAAGATTTAGGCCCAGAGTTTTTCTCTCACTTGTGCAGAGCTAGACTTTAGGCCTCTCAAAACATGATGTAGGCTGCATTTATTTGGAGAAGCTAAACATGTAAAGTAGGCTTTCGTTTAAAAAACACTAACTTTCTGGCACTTTTCCTAGCTATGATAGCCTTGGAAATGTAAACTGCTATAAACTGTTCTTTGGGTTAAGAGGGAAGTAGAAGCAGTGCTCTGCCCTGCCCAGCAAGAGCTGGGTGGTGGTGCCCCTGCCTGTGCTGTGACCTACAGTGAGGGGTTGAGCAGCTGTACCCGGAGGTGCCAGACCTGTGGTCAGGGCAGGCACAGCAGAACAAGTCATCTGAATAAAGGACTTCTTTAATTACCCAAGATGGGTTCTAGCTTTTACGTGCCTTTGCAATGTCATTCCTAATTTACACTAGCTATGTATAGCTTTTTAAGACGACATTGTGGCTTTTGTGTTCATGGTTTGATAAACTGATATAATTATTCATTCAGGTTTGCTATATACAATTTGAACAGTGTTATCAATTGCCCTGTATTGACTGCATTGGTGTATATAAGAAGCTGTGCATATTTATTGAAGAAAAGCAAGACTGCTCAAAGATGAGTGGCTGTAAACATGCAACTTGTCACCATTTATAAACACATTTACTTTTTCTTTGCCTGCAGTGCTGTGTGAGAAGGTCTTTCCTAATTTAACTTAGGATTTATAACTCTTTATTGCTTTTTTTTTTTCCGGTTAGGTGCCCGTATTTCTTTTCATACAAACCTCCTAGGCATTTAGAGGGGCATTAGATGCCTTGTGTTGCCACCAGACCCAGAAACCGAAATGGTAGCTGCCAGCAGGGATTAACTGAGTGTGCTCTTTTTCTGTATCAGATAACAGGAGCAGGAGAACAGCCTGTCTGCCAGACCTTGGGAGGCAACCATGCAGCTCTTCCTCCACAACACTCCCCTGGTTTCCTCACTCTGTTTATAAATGATGGCAGGATAGGAAATAGGAGTTGTGTATCTGGGAAAAATACTGTGATTTTGAAATTTGCTTTTGTTCTTTCCCAAAAGTCTCAAGCATTTCCACTTGAAGCAGAAAGAATAGTCACTCAGCAAAGCTCATCTTCTCCAGGCTGCGAGGTTTGTCAAAGACACTGAGACCGTTCCTTATGGAGTCAAAGTGCCAGAGAGATGCTCATGTGGAAGAAGAGTCTGAAACTAAATATGAGGGCTGTGACCAAAGCTAAGGAATTAAAACATAAAAAATTAATTGCAAAGAGAAACAGGAGAGGTGACTGTAGTAGTCTGTACCTCATGTAGAGTCCCAATGGTGAACTGATTTACAGTTTGAAAAATAATAGCAGGGCTGAAAATAATCAATGTTTTTGGACAGATACAATAATAGAAATTAGGAAGTGTTCTCAACAGAGATGAGGGGTAGAATATTTTGCAGACAAAGATAGGTTGCTGTGCACACTGATGTATTAAAGTAAGATAGATATCATAGCACGAAGTGCAAGTACTTGTAGTAGCTGGTAGGAAAAAGAAAGGGGGCTTTTGTCCAGGGGCTTTTCTGCTGAGACATTTTAGCCCATGAAGAAAGATGGCTTCAGCTTAGAGGGGATAAAGGAAATTTAGAAAAAATTCAGAATATATCTCCCATCCTGACAAAATGTTGTATAGCTTGGGAAAACCCAGCATCAAGATGCTCCTTGCTGACCTTTAATACAGTTTAAAATTTACTCTGTATATCCTTTGAATGATGATTCTCTGTGATTTCTCTCACGCATGATTTGGTGGGGAGCAATATGAATTTGCACTTGTGCTGCAATTGTTTTTCTCATGATCTATATCACACATTTGAAATTGTGTTGTACTGTCAAGATCATTTTACCTGTCTCTCATCCTATCAACACTTCCGTCTAATTTGCTTCTATCAGGCTTCTACATATCTTTATTTCTTTGTAAGTCTTTTTATCCTAACCTATGATCTGGACATTAACATTTCAACTATGTTCCACTACATCTTTCCTTGTCCTTTCCTGCACTCATCCACCTCAGCATGTTTCCTAGACAGTGCTGTTATTCATAATGTGTTTTTCTTTCTTTTCCTGAGTAACTTCAACTGGTGTTTGAAGTCCTTTCTACCTTTTCCTTCAAAGTGGAGACCATCTGGCACTCTGGAGAGTTTGCCAGGGGTTTTGGCAGAGGCAGGAGCAGTGACCAGCTCCATGTCCACCCTCAGGCTCCTTCTTGGGGCAGAGTAGTGGTTGCTGTGTCTGCTTCCCCCCAAGGCTGAATTTATTGCTTGTGAATATTGGTGGCTATAGTTATTGCTCTTGAATTCTCCTACTTACTTCTCCTATTCTCCTATTCTAAACTGAAGCTGAGAAAAAGATCACATTAATAACAGAAGTATTAATTTTTGTGCGACCAGAATAGTTTGCTTCAGTGCTACCAGGCAGCATTTCGTCCTGCTTGTGTGGTTCATGAACTACATGCTAATTTTCTTTATATTTAATTACCTTAGAATGTCTCCTGCGCTTCAGGGTACAAGCCATCTTCTAACTAATTAGGGCTTTCTCTCTGAACCAGCTATTCCCTATAAGCCTACAAAAGGTTTCATGTACTTGCTTTGCAGCCTGTGGCAGCTGGCCTGTCAGCAGAGCAGGGCTTGCTGGATGGGCTGCTCCCCAAACTCCTCTGTTATTAAACCCACAAATTTACACAAAGCAAAGTTAATAATAAGCATAGATATTTGAGTTGGCTTGGATCAAATCTTCAGCATACAGTTGTTAGGGAGTATATACTGAGTGAGCTATTGTGGTTAAAAGAAGATAAAAATAATTTATCTTAAGACAGTTACCAGTTATTTAGTGATAATTGTGCATTAAGTGTCAGCTCCTCCTCACAATGTTTTTGTCAGGTAAATCTTTGTAGTTATGTAAAAACCCTGCAGGCATCAGAATTTTACCCTCAGCGCTGCTTGGTCAGTGAATAAATAAACCAGTGCATGCTTCATGTGAAAAGCACCATAATAATGCTAAATATTATTATTGATCATGTATATAGCAGTCGATACAAACATATCATGTTTTGACTGCAAAAGTGATCATCTTAATTATGTAATGATTTTTAGCCTAATTTCTCAATGAAATTAGACATTGTGTGATGACTCTTTCTGTCTACCTGTGCTCCTTTTGCCCCATCCCTGACACTCCTGGACCTGCTGGGCTCAGTCAGCATCAGTCTGCTTTGGCTGAGGTTGGAGGTTTTAGAGACACTGAGTCCTTACTTGACCCAAGACATGAGTGAGGGCAGCCCTGTGCTTAACCAGATTGGGCACCAGATCTGCAGGCAGGAACTCATCGTTGGAGCAGTTGTGCACGGGAGTGAGGTATCTGTGATTCTGTTGCTCACTGAACAATTTAGAGGATTTTAACAAAACCTGCTTTTTTTTTTTTTTTTTTTTTTTTTCTAGAAATGGATACTGTGTTCTCTGTTCTCTGTTGAGTATCTGAAGTGTTGAGATCATGTGAAGAGCTGAGTCATGGTTACCAGTAGCACAAAAGCCAGGCTCTTTTCTTTCCTATGTAATTCAGGTTATCTATTTCAATAAACAGAATGAAACACTGCTGAAGTCACTCTTTTAAAAAGAATAGGAGCACTTTAATGCAGCAAACAGTTTCCTGCTGAAATGACGGAGTCCCTGACAGGACAGGCAATGCCAGGCTGCCTAAGCCGGTGGCTGTGTTCTACAGGGAACTACAACACAGCATCTCCAAAACATTTGTACAGAAATACAACCAACTCATTTTCCAAAGCTGGGCCATGTCCAAGCATATGAGATTCCTCAAGCATGAAATTCCACTTGACCCTATTAAGGCTTTCTCAGCATCAGATATGTACACTGCAGAGTGGATAATGTTCATAACTCATTTCACATTACCCCTGGGTAGTGCCAGTGGAGAAATCCTGTCTCGTCTAATGCAATCAAAGTTGTGAACACGAGGAAACTGAAACATCTGGCCAGGCTTCTCTGCTGTGCCCCAGGAGGTGGAATGCAAGAGATTCATGTCAGAAGGTGAGGGGACAAAGGCCTCTCCCCAGGGCGCTGTGTGTGCACAGGACTGGGTTCCCAGCAAGGTCATCAGAAGCACCAGGGTGCGCTGGCTGGGCAAGTCACCTTGGCTAACTTCTTATGCTGCACTGGAGTTCAAAGAGGCAATTGCAGTTCATGAATATTTGTCAGAGTGATCTTGAGAGCAGGTGATCTGTGCTCACATAGCCATATTGCTGCAGGTTGGTGGAGCTCTGCTCTAGCTGTGTGAATATTTGAATCTACTCAGATGGTGTAGGTGTGTGGAGGGGGATAGCTCATCTATTGGGCTGGGTGCTGCACATTGAGGCAGACCCAGGGGCAGGGCTCTGTCTGTGCCCCTGCATCAGCCAGAGGCTGGGTAGGGTCACAGCCATGCAGAGCCCTGTGTGGCCAGAGACTGTGGGGCTTGGCTGCTCTTGTAACACTGTGCATGCATGTGTGGTGCATTGGGCAGCTGTTTTCCTTGCATCACCTTAACCTGTGTCAAGAGATAACAGGTTGGCAGCTGCGGGCAGAGACCTCCTAGTGCTTGTCCCCACTGTGGTGCAAAAGCAGCAAAACTGGTATTCAAGATCAAGCTGTCTCTCCATCCTCAGCCTTCTTGCCATGGCAGGTACAGCCAGGGCCCAGCTTCGCAGTCAGAAGGTATAATTTCCAGAACTATGTGGCAAATTTATTCTTTCAAAGTTATGAGTTCTCTTACAGGTTTAAGGTACAAAGCCTGCTGCTAAAGAAGTGTCATTAATTTAACCATAACAATTAGTAGGAAAGCACATGTATGTAAGCAAAAATCACCAATGGAATCTAGAGCTTTATTGAATGCATCTCATAAGGAAATGAAAGAAAGCGCATGTCTCGTTTTCTCCTAGACCTTCTTTGCAGGCTGCATTTAACTCAGGATAAGCCTTTCAATCAGGATCCTCATATGCACGGAACTTTTGTAACTCCTCCATGGTTTTGGAATTAGCCTATATTGCCTCTGCTACAGATGAAAGTGGCTTAGTGAAATTAGGCTGGTGTAATCCTCATCTTCCAGTGCTCTGCTGAGGCTGGGAAGAAGATTTCATGAAGGCACATTTACATTCTTCTAGAAAGTATTTTAATTAGACTAAAAAATAATGGTTATGCTTTTATTTAATGCACAAACTCTAAGCTCCATTTTTTCCAGGTGATCCCCTGTAGTCTTTGAATTGCTACTACTGATTGTGTTGGTTTTGTTTTTTGTGAGGCTGGATTTCAATGCATGGGCCCCCAGGCCTTTTCCCCACTGAATGAAGCAGTTATTGTGGTGGGGTTCTTCAGGATGCACCATCCATGCCTGTCAGAGATGTTTTTTCAATGTTATTTTTGCCTTTACTGGATTATTCTGCTCATGCTCTTGTGGATTTTACCCTTTCTTTTTATAAACACTTTCAGCTCATTTGTTTAAAATTGCTATATGCAAAATGCAGGGTATAATTCTTTCATTATTTTTCTTAAAACACAAGACATTGCTCTCTGCTCACAAACACTAAAACCCAGAGCAATCTGTTGTTTCCTCCTCCATAATTAGATATTTTTGCCAGAGTTTCGGCTGTTGTGATAAAAACAGTTTCTTCTGAAACAGATGAGACCTACTGATGTGCCTTGAAGGGGAAGGCAGAGAGGAAAGGACGTAGTGATATCAGACTTTAACTTCTAAAACCAATAAAATTTTTATCAGGTGTCTCCTAAACTGAAGCTCCAGCATGGATTGATGACTGGATATTTCCAGCCTTATATTTTATAGCTCAGTGAGTTTTGGTACAGCAGAGAAGAAAAACTTGGTCTCATGAGCAGAGAGAAACTAAATAGTTTGTAAAACTGCCCCACCTCCAAATTTCTGGGAATAATGCTTTTACCATTATTGTTCAGCAGAACTGAAAATAGCTTACCTGGACACAGTGGCTTAGTTGCGTTTCCTTAACACTGTCTTAATTACTTAACACTTACATAGTTACAGTGGTTATTCAGGAAGTGCCAGTGCACCTGAGCTATTGTTTGGAAGGTATTAAAGGTGGCTTTCCAGAGGATGCTTTTTCTGTAGAGTGTTTATAATTCACTCTCCAGGTTCACTTCCCAAGTGAACACATCCAATTTTTTCAGTTATCACTGGCTGTTCACCATGATGATGGATAACAATGTAAAACAAGTAGTTTTTTAACCATTTAAAAAAACACTTTCAAAACAAGTCTTGAAGAATTGCTCAATTTGTATGAGCAGGGATAGGACATTGCCTGTATGAGCAGGGATAGGACATTGCCAAGCTGCCTGAACCAGAGCTAATCTGCTTCCCTCTGTGACAGAAGGACACAGCAATGGCTCTTGGGGCAGTTAAGGTTATGTGTTCCTGTCTACTCAAAGCTCTGCTTCAATTCTGGGCCAAGAAGACACCACTTGACTGTTAGCCTCAGGCAGTATATGGGACCATATTTGATGATTTTTGGGTTCAGTCCTTCTCTCTTTGGGCATATGGTCGTATAAAAAATATATGCTCCCTTTCCCTTTCTTGACAGTTTTTACTCAGCCAAGAAGTGAAGGATTCTGAGTTTGATTTAGGCACACGTGTGATTCTGTCATTCCCAAACCCAGAAATCAGTGTGAGGTGGTATATATTCAGCTACAAAATAAAGGCAGAAGTATAGTTAATTAGCATACGATGTGATACTGTCCTGACAAGGGACACTTAAGATTACTTGTCAAAAATGGTGAGACAAAATGTGGGAACTGCTATGGGTCATTCCAGGGCACTGGGAACAGCAGGATCATCAGTGGGACACTTCTAGAACCTGTGACACTCCCCTTCATTCTCTCTTCATCTCCTCTGGGATTTCTCTTCCTTCCCTCTCCTTAAATTAGCTAGCTGGAGCCTTGTGAACTGTGTAGAAAGTTTTTTCTGTTTTATTTAAAACTGCCAAAGTTGACTCTGCATCATTCAAACTTCTTTACTAGAACTACCAAGTCAGGTACCCTGTGGCAGGCTAAGGATATTGTCTTTCTCTGTGAAACTTGTTTTTCCTTAAGAAAGGTAACAACTGCCTGAAGAAATCCCTTTTTATTTTTTTTCTTTTCCATAAAACCATGTTGCATGACATTACACCACCTTTCATCATTTTTTTAAGCCTCATCCTGTACCAGCAGCTTCATTATTTTAGCCTGGATTGATGTCAGGCTGAAAAGTCTATGATTATCTGGGTCATCTCATTTATCCCTTTTAAATATTGACACTAAATATTTAATATTAAATACTGATACTAATGGGTGAAATGTAGACTTTAGGAACATACCGAGTTCCTGGCCCTAGAGCTGACTGGGCAGAAATGAGCCAAGTACATGCATGGGCCTTGCAAGAGTCCCATGCTAGGGGACTCAGCTCCAGTGTTGGCCACTGATAACCATTCTGCACATGTGCTTGCTTTTTGTTTCAACAGAGTCTGAAAACTCTTAAGGAGTCATGATGATAGTGTCTCGATTCCCAGCTGAATCCACGGTTGTCTTTGGTGTTTCATGGTTTCAGGCATTTCTACTGAAATTTGGAGCAGAAGGCAGATTCCTTTCTGATCACTGTCCCTGTGTGATAAATGTAGGGCTATTCATCAGTAGTGTTAGGAGACAGTTTGTGAGTGAAGCAGATGTAGTTACATCTATTTGGAAAGTGAAATCAGATCCCATAGGTATTTTGTGTGGATAAAAAATAGCCGTGGTGTTTTTCTAAGGTTTTCCCCTTTCTTGTTTCCAGGTCTGTGTGTGAAGTGTCCAGCATTGCCAAGCAGGTGTTCTTAATTATCCTGCCCTGTTTTTATTAGTACATTTTTACTGATTGCTCCTTTTGTGATAAGCTGCTTGTTAGCCAAATTAAGGCTCTACAGAATCAGAAAGTCTTCTTCACCAGGGTGACCTACATCAGCTAGCTGTATCACTTTAATTTCTTCACATGACCTCTTGCTCTTGCATGACAGCCTTCTGGTAGGTGGATGTTTTGTAGTGCAAAGGTGCTGAGAAAGGAAGAAAAAATAGCCACTCACCTAGAATGTGAATCATAAAAAGCTTTCCTGGAGCTGCCCATTGTTAATTTCCTGTGCTGGATCTGTTAGAAGCATTTCTGGTGAAAAGCCAATATGATCTGTGTTGCTGCTTCAAAACAAATACCTCCTTATCTGATAAGGTTATGTGTTCTTTCAGCTTTCCAAGCAATTCTACTGAGAAAGAAAAGCAAATCAAATGGCATTCTTCTCTTCTTTTTTGCTTTCATATTATTTTCCTCACTGTTGGAAGCAGAAAAAAAGCTTAATTTTTTTTGTTAACACTCACAAAATAATAATAGTAATAGTATTATATAGAGATATCTAGTCTGTAAATCAGTGGTGACAGTCAGCCTGGAGTCCACAGAAAGAAATGTGCAAATAGCTTTATTGAAAATCAATGTGCTTTTGTAAGTGAAGATTGTCTTTTAAATCCTTTGCGCTTGTTGCTGCTCTTCTAGTGATGACACTTTGCAGAGAATACTTCGATTCCAAGAGTTAGTCTGAAAGTGTTAGGGCAGGTAACTGTATTTCCTCCCCTGTTTTCTTTTTCCACCCTCTCAAGTTGGCTTCATACGCCAGGAAAAGGAACACACATGACCAATGTCTTTGTAGATGACAATATTGCCTACAGCACAGGCATAGCAGATGATGCCCAGCAGGTCATCATTCATCAGGCATGACTGGACACCACATCCCTGTACCTGGTGGCAAATCACACTAGCAGAGGATATAATGTAAAATATGAATGTAGGAAGACCTTGTGCCAAGCTGCTTAGACACTATCTTTCCACACATATGACATTTTTGACTATGTGGCAGCAGCAAGTCTTAATCTCTGGTTGTTTGCTACATTCATAGAAGAAGGTTATACTCATGCCTCAGCTCATCCAGTAAGAATTGGTAGGGCTGAGATGGATGCGAAAGACAGGTCTGCACTAAATGGTACAGTCTGAGGTAGGGCATTGGCTTACAAACTTATCCTTTTGCAGAGACAGGAACCTCCCATCAGGCCTGGTGAGAAGCAGGTGGAAATGTAGACCTGCTAAGCTAGTGCAGCTGCGTGCATGAATCACAGCTCACCTGCTGGCACTAGGTGTTGGGAGCCATTTAGGAATGGCTTTGCTGAGTAGGCCTGGGAAGGCTTAGTATGTTTGTAGTGCAGTTCCTTGTACTGGGTCTTCTGAGAAAGAGTAAGTCACTTTTTTTTCTTTTCTTTTCAGTTTTACATTTTTGTATTTTAGCTGTCTGTTGTAAGGTGGTTTTCCAGGAATTTCTGCTTTGTTCTGTGTTGGTATCTGGTGTTTTAACAAAATGTGACCTGGCCTAAGGTTAGAGTAGAAGTGGTCTCTTGTACTATGCTGTATTTCAGATCTGGTGGTATGACCCATGCCTTTTTTATTTTTATTTTTCCATAGGATGTGGTTTCAGATTTCCATCCTACTGTACACCAAACCTTTTCTTTTCTCATTTGCCTTGGGTCTCTTACGAATCAAAGCTACCTTATTTTTAGTTCCTGCAATCTGATGGACTTCCAAAGTTGCTTCTCCTCAACTGAATTCTTTCCTGTGTAGCTACTCCCCTCACATATACACTATAATCTTTAGTTTCTCTGTGCATATCTGTCAGCAGCACGTGCATGTCTACAGATGTTAAATCACAAAGATGCTGTGATCAGGTCTGTGTGCTCTGTGTGGTCTCTAATGACTTAACCATGCTAAGGAACACTTTTGGAAAGCAAGAAGTAGAAGTTGAGGGAAAAGTATTTCATTTAGGGCATATGGTAATAGTCTGTCAAGCAAAAGAAACACTCAGGCCTTTCTAAAAGATATGGAAAAACTATCCATCTTTTGACTGGAGAAATCTGCTGTGATTTTTGTCTGATCATCTGAGGGGTTTCACATATGCTATATTCCTCAATCTTTATACTTTTGCATACAGTTTTGCATGTATGCAGTATTACTTAATTTTTTTTTTTTTTTAGTCTTTATTATTTTGTATTTGAAGCGCAGTGGAATAAAAAATACAAGATATGATAAAAGATCTGTTTCAACACCTGAGTTTCAGCATGAGTTATTTTTCAGAAGTCTTAGCTAATGTTTTTCCTTATTTCTTGTTAGTACGCTCATAGTTACATATTGTGCACAGGAATACTCTTTTCAGTTGTGACCTACTGTGATTTGATTAAAAAAAAAATGGAAAAAGAGTGAATTAAAAAAGAAAAGTATAATGGTTGCTATAATTAATTTGACTTAATGTTATTCTTGGTCATTTTATCAAAGAAACTTTACATATAAAATGGTAGGTTCCTGTAAAATAATTGAGAAGAAAGGTAAAAACAAGTTACTCTTCACCTAGTAGTGAAACATAAAATACATTTTCAAAGCAGGTCATTGTTAATTATATTCAGTGTTCAATACTGTGAGTGAAAAGGCCCCTTTCAACTACACTGCTGTTTAAAGAAAGGATTTTGGAAGGTGTGTTCTTTAGTTTCAGTAACAGTTCTATCAGCAAAGGAAATCTCTTTGAAAAGAGAAGGGAATGAGGGAGAAAACAAAGAGAAATACTCCTTCATACAATATGTGGGAATCATGTTCTAGCTGCTTACAATGTATTAGGTTTTTAATAATGGAAAAATTCAGAAAAAGCTTTCATGCTCTACTCTCAGAGATGTCACAGCTCATTAGCACCTCTTCTCAGAGGAATGCATTAATGAAGGCTGACTTGGGTACCACTATGGTGGACATGGCATAGAAAAAGCAAGGAAGAAGAAATCTACCAAAACGTGGTTAATTTGATTTACATTGTTCTTCATGGTGCAGAAAATGAAACAGAAAGCCTCATATAATCTGATTCTGTTTAATGTGTGTGGCAAAAAATACTGGTTCTCAGTGTATGTACTGGGATGAACTGGTGCTAAGGATTTAGGCAACGGTATCACTGCTACCACTCCACTAAATTCCAAGCTTTCAGGAACTCCTCTGTGACTAAGACAGTGAGTCCCATCTGATAATTGGCAGGACTTTAGGTATATCTGTTCTACAGGATGCAATTAATTAAGCTAGCAGTGTATTGGGTAGATAAAATACTAGTAATAAGTGAACTGCATAAAACACAGCACATACGGAGATCTACTTCATCTTTCTGGGCAAACAAGAATGATTCTTCTTTTGTGTGCTAGCAATGTCTAGACATACCTGTAGCCTCCTCAACCACCTACTACTTCTGAAAGTTTTTCTGCAGTACTCATCAGTCATTTTATGTGCTTTAGAATGCTATGCAATGGCTGTTTAATTATGCAAAGTGAAGGTATAATTAAATTTCACTGGAACTTTAGGGATTTGAATAGAATGAAATAAAATAGGTTTAGTTTTACAAGCTCAGTGTGCCACAGAGGAATTGCAAAGCCTTTTGATTTTCTTTTTTCATATCTGTAATTGTCTTCAGGGGAATGGTGAGTTTAGGCCCAATGTGGCTCTCTGTGTTTGTGACAGACAGTGTAGATATTCACTTGTGAAAGTTGGATGTTGACGTGAACAACTCAAATATGAGATTTATTTTTCTCTGGGAAAGCTGCCAGGGCTGTTAATGTGTACATGTGAATGTTTTTGAAAAATAGCAATGAGGACAGCATGAAAAGCCAAATAGTCAAAATAAGCTAATAAAACATTCAAAAATAGTAGCATGGACCTGGGCTGCTAAGCATGTGGCTTGAGTGTATGATACTGCCTTTTCAGCCATGAGAGTTGCAAGCTCAGATGTTTTGAAAAATCGGGATGTTTGCATAAGAATGCGTTGGAGGAGATTGGTTTTACCCTTGTGCTTGGAGCTCTGAATCCCTCCCTTGTCCTCCTAATGGCAGGGCAGGCTGGGTACTATGTATGCCTTTTGGTACTTACCACACAGGGGAGTAATTTTCTTGCGCTTTCCTGTTTCTGGTTTTAGTCCCATTTTGGAGAGGAAAATAAAAAACATCATGGGTATAAAATCTAAATTCAATATTAGTTGGGTTACTGTTGCTTCTTAAAAATGGTGAAGAGGCTGAGGAGGGGAACATGGTTAAAAGAAAGGAGGTGGAAATACAATGCTCCTCATTTGGTCCAGGTTGTCCTGAGCAGTGACTGGTGAGAGTGTGCTGGGATGTGCTGTCTTTTCTTGGTGCTTCCAGCTAATATATTATAATCCTTAAATGAACGGAGGGGTGTTTGGTGCAGGTATGATCACTACAAAAATAGGTCTGGGACATTTGAGTACTATTGCAGAAATTCTGTGAAACTGTATCATATGTAAATTGCAGTGCATAAGCTATAAGAGTGATGAAGCTGGAATACCAATACAGAAGAAAAAGATGCTGAGACAAATGATTTTTTTTCCCATAAATCCTGCAGCATTTGAAGTTGTTGCATTTGTTTTCATTTGTTTAATAGAGAATGAGGTAAGAGAAAGTATTGAAGCAAAAGTAGTATGAGGCCACAGGCAGATCAAGTACTTCAGAAAAATGCACCAGATGCGCTTGCTACATTTGTACATAAAACACAGACAATAATTTGTGAGAAGTGTAACACAGCAGCGCTGAAGGGAAGAGGTAAGGAAAATAGAGAAATAAAACTCCTTTTTGGGAAACACAGGTACTTCCATCCTCTAGATGTAATGATGATTTTGAACTGATGAGAATATTGGACTGTTATTAAATGACTTCCTTTTTCATGATATATGCTTAACTTGAAAGCTACTAGTAGGCAACTACTTCCAGAGCTGTGCAGGCTGTGAGCAGGACTTTCTGCTGTTCTGGTGCTTCCCTCTGCAGCTTGCTATTTCCACTGGTCTTCCAACACCTGAATGTGTTGACCTACAAGTCAGGACAAAAATAAATAAAAAATCAGAATTTATTGTGAACATCCTTACAACGGAGACAGGAGGAAGTCTTTTGGGGTTCATCTGAATTACATATTTGATAGTATTGTCCTACTAGTTTAATTCTTCTGTAAACTTTCCTTCCTTTGTAACTGCCTTAGCTTTTCATTCTGTATGAGAATATCTTGAATAACAGCAAGAATAACTGCTGAGTTGAACACTTTAAATTATTTCTGTCACCTTGCCAGTAAATTCAAAATGCTACCCAGTTCCTTTACCTTTTCAGAAACGTGATGTTATCTCATAACTTGAGCTAGCATATATAATAAAACTGATGATATTTTCTGCTGTGTGATTAAGCTTTGTGAACAAAACTATTTGGGGCTTGTGCATGCATGAGCTGTAATTCCTGCAGGGAGCTTATGGCCAAGCTTGCAGGTGACTGAATTGATTTGTTTTCAGAAGTGCTGAATGGGTAGATAGCAAGAAGCAGGTGGGAAGTCTTGCTTGTTTGATTTTTGTTGTTTTATATGTATGTAATTTTTCTCTATAATGCAGTGCAGATCCTTTTTTAATGTTTTCATCTCTATCTGTCCAAGTTCACTGAGGGTGACCTTATAAACAGACTCGTTTTTCATTTCTATGAGAAGAGCTTGTCTACCAAGCAAATAACTTGGCTTGAATAACTGTAATTGTATTTAAATGAAACTCCACAGAAAAATTAAAAAGAAATACTTAAACCAGAATAAGTACAAGGTAGTCAAATTAAAACTGTAATAAAAATGGTTTGCTTGCAACTGTTTTCATTCCTGTTGCCAAGTGTGTGTTACACTGCTGTCTGTTTTTGTGCCTTGTCATTCTATCCACCTGTGTTGTTCCAGCACCCATGTTTGTGCTGCTGCACACATAAAAATTAAAGAAGTTTTGTGGTGGTGCTGGTTAGGGAGTGACATGAGAGGAACACTTTCTGCTGTACTAGAGAAATGGTTCTTGTTTTGTTAGAAATGTCTTGCAGGGTGGGAAACAGAATCAGCAGTGGGCAAGGTACTTGCTCTTTTCTGCCTTCTCTGAAGGAGGAGAAAAATCAATGATAAGCTCTGGTACATACACTACACATAGACTGTGAACTGAGATGTTTGATAACATGAAAGCACATCTTTATAAAGTCAGAATGCATTTCTGGTTTGTCTGGTGGTTGCCACAAAAGGCTTTATACTAATGCTGTTATTGGGGGCAGCTGTATTATAGCACTACTTACTTATTTATTCACTGTAGTGACAGTTGCATTTCATGTAGCAGCTGCTGAAGCCAAGACTATTCAGCAAGGGCAAAATGTGATAAAACTTCAATGAGGTTTTCTTGTGCAATATTTAAGGTTTAATTTTTTTTTTTTTTGGTACAGGAGCAAATATTTTCCATGACCGTTTTCTAACTTTTCTGTAGTATTATCACAATTTCAGTAGCCACTAGTCAGGAATATCAAATTCATTTATTGCATTTGACTGTCTTGTATCTATTCTGGCTATATATAGGCTATATATATGTATATAGTGTGCGTGTATCTGTGTGTACACATTGAGCTTTAGAGTAAAAGTCACTAAAATAATAGTAACAGCCTACTCTGTGTTCTGGATTCTTTTGGCTTTTCTTAATTCTCTTTAGTGTAATGAGAGCTTGGTCTCTGGGTAATGGGTAAGAAAAACCCTAGTGCAGTACACAAATGATTGAGGAAACTCTTGACACGCACAGAAAATGATATCTGCTCTGGAAGGTTTATTGATAACTTCTAAATTTTAACTAAGCATTTGATGGGGAAAGAGCAGACTCTGCCTTTGAGGATACCAGTGAGATTTTTGGTTTTGTGCAAATATGACCAGAATGTCTGCTGTTTCAAGGTTTTTATTCTGCTCCTATTCATCCAAGTTTGGTTTTTTTAGGTGTAGTGATTTCTGTTTTACTGGGCACTAGATCAGGCTTGAGAAATTGCTTCTTTTGTTATTTGTTTGTTTCTATTGTTATTTTTTATTTCTTTACCTCTTCATTTCATTTTTGTGCTGCTTTAATGGGAAGTCCTGAGCTTTATTCCTTCTGGCATGGGGTGTCACAAAGTTGCAATTTGTTGGAAACCAAAACTTCGTGTGCTGGCATTTCCAATGAAACACTTGCAGAAATCTGTGCATGTTTTCAGTAGGGCTTTTTGTCTGAGGAGGAAAGAGACTGCTACTCTGTTCTGGAAGCTGAAGGCTCTGTTCTGGGTCATGCCCCTTTTGGCATTTCAGTACTTCTGCAAGTACTGAAACCGCCGCTGATATAGGCTCCTGTGTGCGGCCTGCTCAATTCTGCGTGCCACTGGGCTCCCTCCCAGCTGAGTCTGGAGTGGAGCTGGCAATCATGTCTTGTGCCATTTCTTTGAAGTTTCCCAGCAAGAAAAATCCTTATATCCATTTAATTCCTTTTGGACACTGGATATAAAAAATAAAATGATGCTCCTTTAAGAACTTTGTTCTTTTAGGAGCAAACTTACCCTGTGTACTCTGAGACAAAATATTTCTGTGTTGCCTCCTGAAGAAGCCAGAACTTGTGGTTGGGCTACCCAGAGTGTTTAGAGAGGTGTTTTTTCTTCACTGAATTATGGCTTGGAATTTATTCTTTTCATGCTATTGGTGAGCTTTTGTTTAAGACTGGCAGTTCCCCTGTGTGATGTCATGGACTTTAAGGTAGCTGCTAGCTGTTTGGGCCCACACATCTTGGCCATGTTCTGTGTATCATCTTGCTTCTGCATCCTCAGCATCTCCTTTCTGGCTCTGCTGCTTGTTACGAAAGTTCCAGTAAAACAGTGCTGTATTTTCTGCCTGAACAGCATCTATTTTTCTTTATCCTTTTTTTTTTTTTTTTTTCCTGTTAACTCAGAGCTGTGTTTCTTTGAGACTGGATGGTACTGTTTTCATCGTTACCTTCCCTGCATAGGGTCTGACTTGGAAACACGCATTTTCACTACAGCGAAACCATCTGCTATGCGCAGAGAATTAGCATTGCTGGGCATAATGTTTCTTTATAGCTATCTAGAAATGTGCCCAAATAGTGCAATGTAACCAGACATAATAAGATTTAAATGCCTGTTCAATGCGCAGACCTGTGGTAAGGCTGTTTTCATGTCAACTTACATTGGTTTGCATTATGTTGTATTGGATTTCATTATAGGTTTGTTTGCTGGTATAGTACAGGACCTGCTATTGTTATTACCTCAGATGTGTGTGTTTTTAATGATAATTTTCTGAGATTCAGATGTAGTTCAATTTCCATGATGTGGACAATGAATGTGATATAAGCTGTCTTGTATTTACTGCACAATAAAAGCATGCATGTGGGTAGATATTACAAAGCAGTAAATGTGCTGTAAATCCACTTTTAACCTCCGAGGTGGAACCTGTTTGTGAAGCTATATCTAACTGTTGTCAGGACTTAGAATAATAATAGTTATAGTCATTCTTTTCATAAATCCACAGCATTTGAAGGTTTCTGAACATGCTGTATACATCTTCCACAATTGCTACCTGTCTGTGAAGGTTTTTTTCTTATTTTTCTTGTGTAAACTGCATCAGGATACACTCTTCTCATACATGCATGGACGTTATTAAAAAATAAAGCTTTTTCTTACAGCATTTTGTGTATTTTCAAGCCTTAGGTCCATTTTAAAATATTAAATGATTCCTAGCCCATCATTTATAGGTAGCTATAATCTGTTATGCAGAAGTTAAAACTGAGGCAGAGTTGAATTTGCTGTAAATGTCAGTGATACAGAAGTAAGCGTGAATCAATCATTGTAAGCATCCTTGTGGAATCATTAGTGAAGAATCCTGTTAGGCATCTGAAGTATAGGATTTCCCGGATCTCTAAGATGTGCCACTAATCTTCATATTCTTCCTTTTTGTTTTTCCTGTTATCCTGACGATAACTGTTCATTGAGTGATACATGATAAGCTGCTAGTTGTGTTTCCAAATTTTCAGAATATGAAAACTACTGATGGTGGAAGATATGGGAACAACTTTCCTTTACTCTCTCCTTCCTTCTTCTGCCAAGTTGTGAGCTGTCTGTGTTGAACAAGTCATGAGGAAAGAAGAGAGAATGCATGACTGAAGAAAACTTTGGATACTGAACAGCAGATGAACTTCTAATGTCTTTCTGCTTCCTGGCAGGTTTTACAGGACCTGAAACCTGTTTTGAACAGTGTTTTTATTTTGTAAACTGGTGTTGGCTGAGAAAAGGCTGCTGAGGCCAAAATATTAGTTATAAAATATGCTTCGTCTATATTTTTATTCTGACTGTAATGTTCAGGAAAAAAAAAGTGACTATCTGACATGGGTCCTTGGTGGTATCTCTATAATTCTGCCCTAAAACATCTCCATTCTCAGCATGCCAGAATGGCAAGCTGTAGCTCATGCTATTGCAGAGCAGACCTTCTCTCCTTACCAGTGTATTCCTGTGTTCCTTAGAAGCCCTTTACATCTCAGAAGTAATACATTATAGAGAAGAACATGGGGAAAAATGCCATCCCCAAATCTGCCTTGACTCAGGTCAAATAGATATTGTTGATCTTGGTTTCTGACTTGTTTTCCTTCTACAAAATTCTTTTCCATTAATGATCAGATCAGTGTTATTTCTCTTTATATTTCCCCCACTGCTCCCTACCACAAACATCGTGATAGAAGCACAATTTTGGGTATAGAGTATTGTGAGAGTTAAAGGTTCAGCTGAACACTGTTCCGAGCAGTTGGATGTTTTTCTCCACCTCTAAGAAGAGATAGGTGAAAATACAGAAATCCAATGGGAATTCATATTGCTTGGAGGAGTGGAAGGGTTTGTAAGTCCTATAGTTGATAATAGCAAGTCATGTACATCTGCCATTTGAAAAAGGAAGTGAAGTTCTCTGGAAAGAAGAATTAACTATTGGAAGAGCTTTCACAATAGTGTATCAAAATACACATTGAAAACATTTTTACGTTCAATAGAACTGCCTGCATCAACTTTGTTCTTGTTGTTTGAAATCGATAACAAGAATGGCTTTCAATAGGAAGGTTCCTGTGAAAGAATACTTCTTTCTGTAGCTTTGTCAACCTTTGAAACTGCAAGAACACTTTTCTCCTCTCTCCTCCAGATCTTTTAAATACATTTGGGTCTGCATTGGACCTAAGCAGCGTGAAGCACTGAGACTTAACCTTTTGCAAGAAAGTCCATGACTTGCATGTGAAGCACCATTCAGTTCTATTTTGGTTCCCTCTTGGCTGTGAGTGCTACAGCTTATGAAGGGCAGTTTGGATACTCCAGATACGTTTCTCTTTAGGATCCACATGGACAGTTTTTTGGGAAGTGAGTGCTGTGAAATGGATCATGTTTTCAAGCCTGTTTTGTGCAAGCTGGTAAAGAAGCAATGTGCTTAAATGTTGTTCTGTGACTTTCATAATGGTTACCCTAGAGAGGGGAGGTTGCTACCCTGTTCTACCCCTCCCAACAAAAAATTCATGCCCCATAATGATTTTCTGCTCCTTTAGAGCTGAGCTCCCATGTCTCTGGCTGGTATATGTGTGGTGTTTCTCGTTTTTAGTAAATTTGTTTTCAGTCTAGCGAAATGGTTGGTCACAGACTTCTTGCATACTGGTCACTCTAAGTGGTAATAGCAGCCTGGTTAATCGAAGAGTAACCATGCATATTGGAAGAAAGTTGCTGTCAAACACATGTGACTGTCATGGAATGTGCCAAGAACTCTCTTACTCCTCCGTAGCCATGCTGATGCTGAAGGCAGCTAGAGGTAGAGAAGACAGGATGTGAAAAAAAGAAGAAAGAGAACATAATGTTATCCTTGTTGAACAAGATAGATCGCCTCTGTTTATTCCTAGAGATATGTAGAATTGCATTTAGAACTCTTATGAGAAGCAATTGCTAATGTCAATCCCCACTTTTCCCTAGAAAATGGACAGACTGTCTCTTGGTGACAAAGACTCTCTGACAGGTATCAAAGTAAGTGAAGCTTGCTGTGTCACGCTTTGCAGGAAATAAAATTGGACTCATTCTATCAATCTCCTTCTCTAACCCTCTTTGGTTTTCCTTCTGCACACCCCAGAGAATGTGACTGTTATTAGATGTATTTGTTTGCCATGTCAGTTGAGTGAGCAGCTTTACTCTGATAATGCTGCAGCTTGTTCCAAGCCCTGCTCATGCTGTGTCCACTAGTACCTCTTTCCCAGCCTGCAGATGCATGGATGTGTATGGATGAAAACCCAGCTGTTACTGCTATGGCATCTTCATGGCAGATTTTCCTTCTTCTGTTTTGTCACTGTGGCTTTTGCTCCCATTCTGTCCTCCATGGCTGCTTTTGACAGAGCTGCAAGCACTCTGGTGTTCTGGTTAGCACCCAGACAGCTGTAGAGCTGTGGCTGGAAGGTGACTGGGTGCCCTGGTTTAAAGCACTAGGCAAAAATCAAAACCCTCAATCGCTTAGGTGGAAAGAGGCTTTTTGTTCTTCGTGCCTGTGGATGCTTTGAAATCTATCTCAAACCAGTGTTTCAGTTTAAAAATGCACATTGTGTTCAGTAACTAGTTGTGTAATACTTGCTAGTGCACAAAGTATGTGAATGCAATCAATTATAAGCAATTCTAGCTGTGTTAACAAGTACATATTGTGCCAAGAAAGCCTCTTCTCCAAGAATTTTACCTGAACCTTGCTTTGCTTGGATAAAATAAGATCCAGACAGAGCTCTGGATCCTATTTAAATCAAACTACTTGGCATTTGTTTGTTGCTTAGTTGATACAGGTTTTTCCCCACAGTGACGCTTCCCAAAATGTCTGGGGCAGTGCTTGGGGCACCTGCTGCTGTTGTCAGTAAATAACAGCCTATGTAATGGAATTGATTCATGATCAGCAAAGAGAGAAGTGAAGGAGTTAAAACTTCTCCGAAATGGACTGTAGATGGAACTGAGCCGTGCCGATGCTGAGCCTCTGAGATCTATTAGTTTTGACAACCTCAGTTATTCTGGTGCTTCTCATCATCTGTAAAGTTAACAAGGGCTGATAAGAGATGATGAGGCACCACACGGGTTTGTATTTCAGAACTCATAAATATTTCACAATACCATTTTTCTTACAATCAGATACATTAATTTGTCGACTGTAGATGTTGCTGAATATTCACTTGGTGCAGAGGTTTAACAAAGGCACTGCAAGGATAAACATTTTTAAATCAGCAGATAGAAGCCACGGGTTGTGCTGTGTGCTCAGCTGTTACATGTTTTCCAATGCATGTTTTAATTTTACTGAAATTGTTGATTTTTTGACCTGCTTTCTTCCTTGAAAATATATTATGATTCATAGGCACTCCCCTCCTCCAGCTGTATTTTTATCCCTTTTTGGTGTGACTTAGTAATTTCATAGTAGCGAGGCAGATACCCAAGGGTGAATTTAATTTGAAACAAACCTTATTCTTGGCAGAACAATTTTTTTGCGAGGGGATCAAACAATGCAACATACAATTTTCTCAGTCTGCACATCACCTGGAGATGCCTGCAACTCAAATTAAGTAAAGGTGCTCTTTGAAGCACAAAATATTTCTGTGAAATATAGTGTGGACAAACTCTCCAAAGTAGCAGTTATTCTTTCTCCTGCTATAATAAGATGGAGCACACAAATATCACTTGATTAACAGCTGCAGTATTAATTTCCCTTTTTGGTTGCTTGACTCACAGCAAGAATCATGTCAATGCAGCAGAGAAGCAATTAAATTGATTTTAATCTTTGTCAGAGAAGATAACATGGCTCTTTCTCTTCTCATTTAAATAATTAAAGTTTCAGCAGGTATTATTTCTGGCTTTAAAGAAATTGGTATCTCAATGTAATAAAATCCTTGTAATTATACACTTAATGGGTCCTAATAAGTTAATCATGGTTTTTCATTTAAAATGTTTTTTTTTTAACTTATTAAACTTTTATTTGCTTTGATGGCTATTCTTTTAAGAGGGCTGAAAATACTAAAAAAATAAATTTTTGAAGTCTCATCTCTTTTTCATATTTCTACATGGCCTTTCAAGTTCACAATCAGTGGAATAGTTTCAATATATACTTCAAAAATTCTCATCCAGTGAAGATTTCTGTTATGTTACTGTTAATTATTTTGTTGAAAAAGCTTCACATAATGAGGAAAAACAAATATTCTTTTATCTTCCTGTAGAGCAAACTCCAATTCAGCTGGAGTACAGGGAACATTTTCATCCCCTTTGATCCAAGCTGTTAGGCAGTGTTTGGGGTCCTCCAGGTTATTCCCATTAGGTGGAAAAATAGATGGTGGAGTCAGGTGTGCCTTTGATGTGGTGCTCCGTTCGCATGGGGCGGGTGCACGGTCTCTGTCCCCATACCCAGAATGAAGGCAGTGTTTTGCCTCACCATACCAAGCTTGGCAGTGCTTTACCCCCAGCTCCTTCTCCTGGTAATGATTTGGAAGGTTGAGCTGTTTTTTTTTTTTTTGTTGTTTTTTTTAAGTTGTCCTTTTTTGTTTTGTTTTGATTTCTTCATTGAACGCTCTAAATGTTGTTTGTTCTGATGTTCTGGCTTGGAAAGGTTTAACCCTTAAGGCTGAGAAAGCAACTCTGCTGACAGCAGACCACATTTCTCCACAGATGGTATTCTTTTACTTTATAATGATTCATTTCATGCAGAAAAAGCCATAGTGAAAGGCTTGGCTGCTTTTCAGAGGGGGTCACTGGCTGGAAAGGACTATCCCCAGGGGTCTGCAGCACAGAGACCTGCTAAGGACTGTGTGCTCCTTGTGGGTGTCTTTGGACAGTGCATCAGGTGGTGCCATCCTGCGACCTAGTCTCACCGTCTCACAGAAGTGATGGGCCATCTCAAGGACCTTAATCTGTGTTGGCCCAACACAATGGCACAAAGCTTTCCGTGTGTGCTTGTGTCCTATGCTATAGGGTTGCCAGCTTAAGGGGATGGGGACAGCTAGTAGTGTGCACTGGTGTGGGCTGGCTTCTGCTTTGAGGGGCAGAAGCCAGCCTGTTCCCTTTGCCAGTGGTGTAGTTGTTGGGGAAAGACAAACATACAAGGGAGAAACTGCTTTGTGTGTTGTAAAACAATAAGATTTAGAAATAGTTGAGGTAGAAATCATGAAGTTTGGTTTCTCCTAATTTGAATCTGGCCTTTTTCTCTCAAAATTCCAGGTTGCTCAATTACCTTAATGGAAAATGTGTTAGTGATGGTGTTATTCAGGTTTGAGTTTGTGCTGAAATCAGAGTAGGGTTGCTTTTTTTTTTTTTTTTTTTTTTTTTTTTAAATACAAATGGTAATGATGAGCAACACCACACATAAGCAGCAGGGAGCACACCAGCATCTGATTTATGTCCATGCTCAAGATGGGCATTATATTTCTCTTATTTATTATTGTATCATTAGGGTTCTTATGATTTTTTTTTTTCTTTGTCTAGAAAAGTACTTCATGTTTGCTTTTTGGATAGGTATAAAATTTTCTCAACTACAGTATCCTGTTAGCACTGCAGTGACTTGGAAGCTATATCAAAGTAACGGATTTCTCTTTCTTCAGATTTAATTACTGGAAATACTCGATTCAATTTGAATGGGGGACTAGACTTAAAAGACAGTAAAGCTACACGAGTGCTGTTCAGGGGGCCTCTGTGTACCCCTATATCCCAAGGTTCTCAAGTGGTTTGAAAACAATAGTGGGAGAAGCAGAGAAAAGCACTTGTTTGCAGTGTCTCTCAGCCTGGTTCTAATATCTCTGCAAGTAAAGTTAATGCAAGGTGCTTGGTGCCCTCAAGATTTACATTTCTTTGTTTGGGAACCATTTTTATTTACTTTCTGAGCTCCAGAAACTGCTGTCTGTGATCACAACTATGCACACTCCAGTTGTACAAACACATTTTCACATAGCAAACATAGAAGTGAAGTCTATAGTTCTTCATCTCCAGTGGAAAAGGACCTCAGGCTGCATGAGTAAGCTTGTCAAGGAAAAAAGATCCCCTTTTCTGTGAGCAAACAGCTTACTTGTGCAAGAGACTGTTCAGTTCCTCTGCTGTTTGGGTAACGCCTCTGTGTTCTGTGTAGGCGCAAAAATGTTCATAATCGGACTTAATCAGTTTCATGGGGTCTAATATGACCAATTAACATAGTCTTATCTCATTTGTATCATTGTGCCATATGGCATGTGTGCAGGAGACAGCTCAAACAGGAGTTTTATGAAGGAGAATTGTAAAGGAGGAACGGAGAGAGAAACATGGTTGTTAATCAGCCGAGACGGGGTTCTTGATAAATACATACTTTTCACACTACATTGGGAAAATGTGTGTAACGGATGCTGAATTCTTTAGCATGTTAGGTGGCATAGCATACCTGATACCAACAGGAGTATGAACAATGTAAGTGATGTAGTATGTAGGAAAGGCTACTCTTTAACTAAGAACCAAGTAGGAAAGGATATTGCTTGTTGCCTTGCCTACCGAGTCATTACTGTGAACATTACAGGCAGTCTGCAGATAAAAGATAATACTGTCTGAATGGACTGACATTAGCAATTATTGTCTATATTTTGCTCTTTGTTTTTCCTCCTTCATAATCTCTGCTCAAAATATGATTGCAATTGCTTTTCCTCGTATAAGTTTTTGTAGGACAAATCTATCGTGCTGCGTATCCCCAATTGCATTTTAAGTTCTTGATCAGAAATATATAGAGAAATTTCTGTCAGAGATGTTATTTTTAAGACCAATCTCTTTCTGTCACCTGGGAATCTTAAATGGTAACCAGTGAATATTTACCACTGGCAGCACAGTGTAGGGACTGTTTAACTTATTTAGGCAGTGGATCTAAATGCTGATCTTGTGATTAATGTGTAGGCTTTCAGTATTAGGAGAAAACTTTGTGGGTTGAGATTTTCCTATTTTCATAGTTCTATCAGTGCCTGTTTGCATATCAGACAAATCCAAGAGCACCGAACTGGGAACCTGGATTTTTGCTTTCACTTATAATTTCTAAAAGATTGACATAAAAGGGTGTATGTAATGGAAACCACGTGGTAACAGACATCACTTCACTGATACATGGATTTACTGTATTTGATGAGGTTCAATTAGAAACCAATTTGGCAGAAACACTTCACACGCTGGATAAGGAGTCGTACAAAATATTACCGTCAGCAAAATTCCATCGTAAACGCCTTTAATGACTTTTCTATATGAAAAAATATGAACTTAAGTATCACATATAGCAGTACCTCAAATCTTCATCACTGGGGTGTGAGTTGTGTGTTAATAATGCTCTCAGTAACTGTGTGTGACACATGCCGTTATCAGAATGCAAAAGATTTTCAATCTTCTTTGTCACTTCACTTATTTGAATGTTTTATCTGCAAATCAGTGATTGAAATCAGGTGGTGTTTGTGTTCAGAATGGAGCTGTACCACACCTTGCATCTTATCTGTGCTTGAGCTGAGCAGCCTCTGCAGGCACATTCCTGATTTATTTATTTATTTATTTTCTAAAGCAAGTTCAGGCGTTTGGTTAGTAGCATAGAACCAAAATGTTTCTTAAATGCAGATGCAGCAGCTTCAGTCTCAGTTGGCCATACCTTACTGTATTTTCACCTACCTCCCAGCTCCTCTGTGATGTTTCAGGTGTATTTTCCTTTTGGAACCTGCAGGATGCTTGCAGCTTGCATGGTAGGGAAGGAAACTGGAATTCCAGTTTTCTATTGGACTCATCGTGGTATCTTGGGCCCCTGGCAGTACTGAACTTCTTGGAGGAATATGTCACATTAGCAGCATTAACAGCAGGAAATAAACCGTTTGCAGTTAATTTGTGTGTTCCAGACTGAACATGACCACTTTATTTTTGCCCTCCTTGTGAAATGGCCCGTTCTCAATGCTATGAATAGAAAGTGTTTAAAGTAGCAGTGGGAGGATGTGATGTGGTAATTGTCGTGATGGAGGGCAGAAATCTGCTAAAAAAGGCAGAATTGTGGTTGCAGTGCACAGGCCTTTAGGGCACAGTAGTTACAGTAATGGTAAGATGTGAGCCTCTGGGGAATAGCAGAGAATAGGTACTGACAGTTAGATTTGCTTTTCTCAGCTTTTATGCATTTGTCTTAAGTTTTACTAACAATCACTGTTTTCTTTGCCTTATTTCAAGGCTTTTTTTTTTTTTTCCTTTTGATCCTGCAGTGCTTTGCTTGAGTGGTAGATGGAGGTGCTTAGCGGAAAAGGATGCACAGGAGACTTTTTGTATGCAGAACTGCATACGAAATCATATGTTTTCAGTTCAGCAGGGACACACAAAACGTAGTCCACCAACCTACCTCTTATGCAGGCTGTGTCAGAGCAATGGTTAGTTCTGTGGTTGGATGGTATTCCTCTTCCAATGAGCTTGGCCCTCACCTACGTCTTTGACTTCTGATATGACCAAATCAGCACCTGTCCATTCTGACCCTGCTCTCGTTTCGAAACTTTTAGCTATTCAGACCAGCTACCATTCCCGTATCTTCACGTGTACTTGGGCTCCAGTAGTAACTTCACACGGGGTCTCCAGGAAACACTTTGCAGCAGCTGCTGCTCTTTTCACAAAGGAGGACCCAGCAATTCTGCCATTTAATCCCCAAAATAGTCCTAGACTCATTTCTATTTTGCTGTGAGACCTGACAAAAGCTTACTTGCCGTACAGCTTTGTTTACACCTCTTATATAAGAACAGACCAATGAAGCGCATAAAAACTCTCCTTTAAATGATTACCTCATTCACATAATTCAAATGAGAATGGGAGACTTTCAGGTTTTGAGGAACTCACAAGGTGGTAAAAGCACCATGATTTTGGTCACATTTCCACAAACCTGTATGTCATTTGCTCTTTGCTGCACTGCAGGGCAATGTTTGTGTACCATGTGCTACTGTTTTTGTGCTATGGAAGCCAGCAGAGCTGTAACTGAGTGAGATGATCAAGAACTGTGCAGTGGGTGACTCTGCTCCTCCAGTGTGAGAGGGAGCCACAGCTGGTAATCAGTACATAAAAGTAAATTCTGATTTGGCCACAGATGCAACACATATACCATTGTAGTAACTTCTGTAAACTTGTCTTGCATGTCACTCTTGTCACATCTAAATGCATTGCTTTCTCATACCAATGAGAATACCGTGTAATACAACATCTTTGAAGATACAACTGCATAGGTACACCTGGCTGACATATCTCATTCAATTTATTGCAGATTGTCATATTATGTCATCTTTTATTCGTCTCTTAATTATGTTAACTTTTCCCTTACTTTGTAATTGCTCAGTGCAATGATTTTTTTTTTCAAACTCATAGTGTTTTTTGCTGCACACCTCCAAACCTATTGCATTTCTATATATTTTTTTTTCCCTGAAATAATTGACCATTAAGGAATATATGGCATCAAGATGAGGAATAATGTTATAATATCTTAAGTCTTATTTTTCTCTCATACAACTTAATGGCTGTCATGGGTGGTAGGATGTGTTTCTTCACCATTCATGTTTTCTCCACAAGAAACAGATAAGAGAAAAGGAAGCAGATAACTGAGGAACAATTTTGACAGAGGCAATATTCTTTCTCATCTCGCTTTTTTTTTTAGCTAGTACTGACATATTTTTCTATTTCCCACCTATGATATTACTAATATCATGATATTTACTAATATCATAGCAGCTAATATTTCTCTACTCACATGTAGCTGGGGACTATGAAGTCTAATGCTTAGGCTATGCAAGGTTTTATGTTACAGATGATCACAGAATCATAGCTGTAGAATGGCCAAGGTTAGAAAAGATCTACAAGGTCATCCAGTCCAGCTTTCCACCATTCCAGTGAAGATGATCTTGTTGTGATCATGCTCAGTTTCTGTATATGTAATTTCTTTGGGTTTTTAACTCATTCCATCACCTGTCTGAATTCTATGTTAACCTACTTCTGAGATTTAGGAGATAGGATAAAGAAAATACAGATAAGCTTGAGCTGTGTTGTCAGTCTTGCTATCTCCTACAGCTCTCAATCTGCACATGAGACTCTCCTAACTTCCAAAACTACTTCTGCTCCATGTTTGTTAAGGGCAACCCAGTGATTTCCTCTGCAAGGAATACGGAGGTCTCATTTCTCACTGGCTGCTGCTTGACAGATTTGTGAACAGCAAACCAAATGAATTATTGAGAAACAATTGTGACATGCAAACAAAGTGCCCTAAATAAGAGAATTTTATCTACCTATAAATATGACTTCAACATTTATAGTTTTGGAAGTCTAATTTAAAAATAATTCAGTGCTTTTCTGTTTAATTCTCTTGTGCTGTTGATCTGGGAGACTTCAAATTACAGCAAAAATAAGGTAATAAAAGCAGACAATGGCTATGGTTATGTATTGTGTATCATAAATATTTGTGTCTGACTGGTTGCATTTTAGCTGGCTGAGTAAATGTAGCTCACTGAAGGTGGTTACCTTTGTTCGAAGCCAAGTGAGACAGCACCAGCACTCAGTAATTATAGCTGTACAGTTTCCAGGAGACTCCTTCTTCCCCAGACCTGTCGTCTTGTGTCCCCATTTGTAACACTGTTCATTATATCCAACCTGCTGCCGTCACTCTGGAGCTTTCAAAAGGTATTCAGTGGGCTATCATGCTGCAGGACGTGGATAATGAAATAGTTAGACGTGACTTGTATTATAATAGCCTCACCTAACTTTCATTTGGCTTGAAAAGTAGACTTAAGAGTGAAAGGCATTTTATGTTTTTAATAAGGAGTCTCATATGGTACTACCTGCTGTTTCTCATTGTGTGCCTCTTCTCATGGTTTCCTTTTGAGGCACCTGACAGAAGAAGAGAAGTGAACATCTCTTAATCTCAGAGCTTTTTGAAAAACTGCACCGGTAATCAACGTTACTGATCAGTAATTCCCAACTGCAGTGAGAGTGACTGAAAGTTTTTACATCTGTATTTTAGTTCTTAAAGAGATAATAGTTTGTTTCCTGGTGAAAATAGTCCTCTCCACAAAAAATAAAACTTAAATCTACAAATTTCCAAACAAATAATATTAAATAACTTATTAGTGTATTTATTTCCAATATGTATTTACAACCTTGGAAAAATTAGTCTACCTTTTGCCGTGTCTCAAGTTGGGCTGTGAAGGCTGTAGTAGAAATGCTAAGTCATGGCTTAAACCAATGATTGAGCACCTGGTAGGAGGGCAGGGTAAGACAGGGGAGCTCAAGTGCATCCAAAGACACTGAATGACCAACAGGAGTGGAGACAGGATCCACCCCTTCATTTAAGTGTTGGCATTGGAGGCAAGGGCACCTTGCTGGCAATCCCTACCTAACTTTGGTCTTCCAAAGGTATCAGCTTTTATCCTTTGCTTCTGTGCCCATGGCTATTGCATTTTTGCACATTCTCACTTGCCACAGCCTAGGATCTTGCTGCTCTGCAGTCAGTGCTGCATGTTACAAAGGCATTGAAGGAATTTGTACAGTTCTGTGCTCCATGTAAAACTTCAGAAATTCTTATAAGTGTATTGAGGAGAAAGTATCGAATTACTTTGCTAGAGGTGATCCTTAGCATAGCTCCAGCCATGTACTTCCTGCTGCAGACCCAGACTGGCACAGAGCTGAGGGCAGGATAAACTGAGAGTGGGGTAGAGCAGGTGAAACAGACACCATAGGAAATTGAAAATATAGATATGATTTCTGAAGCTGTGTCCATAATTGTACCAGATCAGTTGTGGGAAGAAAACTCTGTCCCCTAAATGGGCAGCTGTGCCTTCAGCGGAAGAAAAGCAGTAAATGCAGACATAACTGATGCAATTGGCTGAAACGTGAGCTGACAGCAAAATACTTGGCTCTCTCTGTAAAAGGTGGAAGTGTCAATAATGCAAAGTACTTTGAGGGGTGGGCAGCTGGTTGTTCTCTTCCTTGATTAAGGGCATCTCCACTTTGATGTGTACAACTTTTCAGTTCTGCTGTCAACTTGCTTTGGGCAGAAAACCAGGGATGTCTCACCAAAAATGCTACTTTTCAAATCTGTCATCAGCTGCTAATCTTCCCATATCCTGTAAACTTGTATTTTTTTGCGCTGTCTTCTTAGCTTGGTAAAGCTGTTAGAGCTGTGATTGGCTGTCCTGAGCTTCACAGCTGTAAGTGCTGATGGACCACTCCATTGGTGATGTTCAGTACCTCCCTTGTGTTGTTTTTGCCTGTGTTGAAAAGGAGGGAATGGTATTAGACTAAAACCTTGGTCTACAGGGAAATGACTTGCTGCTCTCTACCCTGTTCAGGAGGACCTCTGGACACTGACATGGGTATACCTTACTCTATCTATGGATTTCTCTGAGGTCTGAGTTACTTATGGAAGAATTAATGTTCCTTGGAAATGTCAGTCAGAACTTTTTATTTTAATAACATGCCTGGTTGAATTCAGAACTGGCATTTTATATTGACACTGCGCATGAACTGACGCGTCATTATACACATGCTAACTGAGATTTATAAAATAATAAAATCACTGTGGTTTAAATTCCCACAAAATATTGATGGAAGAGATGTTATACACTTATGGGAGTAGCTTACTTGCTAATGTGCTTGCCATTTTTCACTGACCTTATTGTGAATGCAACCTTGCTGCAGGCTCCTGCAAATTGGAACTCTGCTACAGTATTTCTGTTCAGTTAATACCTGCAGAACCACATACTTACAGTAAGAGCACACTCTTCTTCCTCCCTCACTTCTGGAATACATTAGCCTAATAACCAAAATGACAGTCTGGAATAATACATCTTTATTTACTGATGTATTTCTTGGTTCTGTTCTGTGATAAGAAGCATAGTGACTTCATTCAGGCAGTGTATGACATTGACAATTTCTTCCCATTTTGGTGTTCATCTACCTGAAAGAAAAGCAGCTTGAATCAAGAAGAGAGAGAGTTTTCCTTTACTTGTTATGTTAAAATATTGCTATGTTAAGGGAATTAGAAGGTTGCAGAGGGGCACTGGAGAGGAGGAGGAGATTCCAGGATTAATGTAATCACGATTTAGGAGTTTCATGCTCCTGTTACTACCTTTTGTTAAACTTTACTATTTCAGATACACGATGCAATAATACTGGCAATGCTATTTCTGTTTTAAATGCTCAAGTGTGAGAAACACTACATCTCTCGGGGTAAACTGAAGGCAGAAGTCTGATTTTTGTATCTACTAAGTCAGAGAGGATGGAATGATTGAAGGAAAACACCAAGTATGTATTCATTTGGAAAAAAAGTTCTCCTTTATTTAATTTCTGAAATGTAAGAACCAAAAGGGGAATGAGATTAATTCGTAATGGCTGAAAAGCATTGTAAAGTGACTAAAAATTTGGGAATTTCTACAGCTGTTTTGTATTATTGTTCAGCTGGGAAAGAAAGAAACAAATATGCTGACCTTCACCTGAGGTCTTCTAGTGCGTATTGTTCTTCAGATGTTCATTTCACAATGGTATCTGGTGATTTTTAGACTGAGGATATCTCTGAATTCTACAGAGTCAAATTACAATTCTGTAGTTGCGGCAACAAAGTATTTTTTTTTTTTTGATAAATAGTACACTGAAAACAGTCATTCTAAAATGGTATCTTGTTAATGCACTTAAATAGAAGACCATGTTTTCAGAAGTGGATGGATGCTCACAAACTTCAGCTATGGAGTCTGTGCTGCTCCTTCTTCCTCTGTTACTTGATCAGTTGTGGGGTTTGCCTTTCCCGGAGATGGTTTCATTTTTCTTGGATACAGATAGCTTGATGGTCGAGACTTGTGTGTATCTCTGTGCATACTTATTCTTAAAAGGAGTGAAATGGCTACATCTGCAAAAGTAGCTTGTAATTTTCATCTAAATTCTCAAACTTTGTGTAATTACTGTGTAAGGAATTTCTACTTGTGTTTCAATACAGCAAGGTGAGATGGCAGCTGCAGAAATCTAACAAATTTTTGTAAAGGTAATTAATTGGGCATTTATGTGGTAGCAACAATTTCAAGAAATATGTCTCTGAAACTGGTAAAGTCAAGTTGCCCTCAAATGATTGTATCAGACTGGGGGGCTGTGAAGAAAATACAGATGAGCCAATCAAAGTCGTCATGGGCAGTAAGTGTCAGGGTCATTAAAGGCAACCTTCAGATACAGTAATGAATTAACTTTCTAAGATAGTACAGACAGAAAGTGAAAAAGGAACTGAAACTGTGACACTTGTCTTTGAATTTAAAAAGCACACAGAAATTGAGAGAGAGCAGTACTGAGGTGCTAAGGGAGGCACAGGGAGCTTGTAATGATCTTGTCACTTGTATTCCACGGTAATGTGCAGTTCTTCCCTTCCTGCAGAGATTTCTATTGAAATTACCTATATCTATCCTCTTCTAATAAACTTGCTTGTAATTAGTTGAACCCAAGTTGGTTTCTGAGATTTTTCTTTGGAAAGAGTAATAGAACTACCTTTCTCAAGAAAAATGAATCTGATACTCAACTGCAGAGAGGCTGAACAAGAATAAAAATAGTATTTTGAGATTTCAAAAAAAAAAAAAAAAAAAAAGGAATGTTTCATTTAATTCTGAGGAACTAGGAGAAAATAACTTGATGTTTCTCTGTGCTCATGAATAGAAACACTGCAGGTTGTATGAAAGAGTGGTTTGTTTCTATTAGAACAGAAAAATACAGTGGCATGTTAGCAACATGTATTGAGTTTGGAAGCATTAGAATATACTATGTTTTAAAAGTAAAAGTCATTTTGTTTCATTAAGTTACTTATAAATAGCTTTGTTATAAAATAGTAGTGTTTTAGAAGCAAATGTTATGCACTTTGAGGACGTACTTTGTAGAAAAAAAAAAAGTTCAATAGTTTTCACATGATTAATTGCTTTGGACTTGAATCTTAATAGATATTTTCTCTTTCCTCTTTAGAAATGTCAAAGGGAGCCATATTATGAACAATAAAAGAAATAACAAGACAGACTGTGTTCCTCTAATTCTTTCCAGAATTATGTACAATTTTACTAATGTTATTGTTCTCCCTTCACCCGCCCCATCTTTTTATAGATGTACATGGATTAATGTGTTAAAATGGAAATTTAATTTAGGGCTAAGCAAACTACTTCTTTGGAAATAATAACATTGTTGATGTGATTTGGTTTGGGGAATGTTCTAGAAAACACAATCCATCAACTTTTAGTTTAGACACAGACCAGAAATAATGACAATCTTTGCAAAGAAATGCTGTGGAAGTAGGAGCTTTTTTACTGGGATTTTAATGACTGCTGCCATTTACATGCATGTGCATATACGTACACACAGATACAAATGTTCTAGTATTTAGAGCTCACTATTTCATTTTTCCTTACAGAAAGACAGCAGATGCTTATCAAGCCTAAGTCTGTCTGTGGACAGGCTTTGTCTCCAAGCTTCTCAACATTATTTGTTGTTTTAGCTGTATAACTAGTTCCACTCAGTAAGTAAGAGGTACTGACTGTATCTAAGTGTATATGATCTTGTGTGAGGCTACTGACTTTCTTGTGATTATTCACAATTTAAGTTCTAAATATATACTTGAAGGGTGAAGTATAAAGTAGTATCATTAAAAAGTTAAGAAATGTTCTCTATTTTCATAATGGTCTGTGGACATACAGTAGTTTTTGTTGGTGGATGCCTACTGATGGCTCTGGTGAAGCTGAGAAATTGTACTGCATCTTGGCTAAAAGCATGTTAGCATTCAGTTTTCTTTTGATTGATTCTCTTGAGTACTTCCAATAAAACCAACACAGGAAATGTAAATACACTATAATCTGATATAATCACTTGTATTTATTTATTGAGAAAATTATTCATAATTGTCTTCATATGCTAGCGTTATTTGCATCGTCTATGTTAATGAGTGTAAAACTGCTGGACCAAAAGACCATTGTTAAGCTTTATATTTTTATAAATATGGGAGAAGGTAAGCCATTCCCTTAAATGGCACTAGATATAAAGCACTATTTACAAAGACTTTATAAATTACAGTTTTTACTGATGAGGCATATTCACATTGCTACTCAATTTATTTACTCAAGAGACCAATTTATTTTGCTACCTCAGTGCTAACTGCTTCCATTGACATCCAGGTCTGCTCTGACCAAGCAACTGTGACAAGCTGTTTATTGAACTGTAAACAGGCATTGTCTGACTCTAAACAATGGGATTATCTAATTATGAAGCCCCATGCATCATTTTAGTCCTCTGTTGCTAGATATACAAACAAGATTTTCATGTTATTAAAAAAAATAATTTTAGTCTGGGTACACCAGACAGTTCTGCCCTGCAACTTAATAGATTTGTAGCTTTCACATGAAGAGAGCTGACTGTAATGTTCTGACTGAGGTTTGCTAGGCACTGTGTATACCTGAAAAAGGACAAAAAGAGAATTGTTTTTATAGGAAAATATGAGGGAGATGCAATAACTGAACAAATTCATTGCTTATGCTTTAAATGGATCTTGTATAATCAAAATGAACTCTTAAATTAAAATAACACCAATAGAAGTAATTGAGGTGTGCTGTTGGTAAGCAAAATTGGATCCTTGAGAAGAAGTTAACTTTCTGGCTTAGAAACTAGTAACAAAAATTGAACAGACCTGCTTAAAAAAAAACTTTCCATTCTTGCCATTGCTTTGCGTCAGAAGATCGAGTGAGTTCAAAGCTTTTTGTCTTCAGCTGTTGGTAAGTCAGTTTCTCCAGGATGGCTTCAAACAATAATCCCAGATTGGATTTAGGGGTTGTACTCTTCTGTGTTGACATGACTTTATTTTCTGGCAAGTAAAAACTAGTGCAAGACTAATGAACAGTTTTGAAACCGTGAGGTGTATATATGTGAAGTATATATAAAGAGACAAAAGTAGTAGGACTATGTGTATATTAAAGAATTGAAGCAGATTAACATATTGATGTTTTATTAAAATATGTGTAAGGTTTTGAGGGTGGGCAAATCTCTTTCCCATTGAGAACTTGCACAAGCAATGCTGTTTGTAAACAAAATTTGCTTAATTCATCTTTATCACTGAAAAATTTTCAGATTTCTTTTCAAGGCACTGCTTAATGATCTTGTATAATTGCTTTCCCACATTAAATCCCTATTGGTAGTTTCACTGTGATTTCCTTATGAAATATGAAACTCTTTAAAATTTAATGGTGAATTAATATTAATTTAATCAAGTATGTTAATATTAAAACTATTAATATTTCATTTTCTACATAGCTGCCCAGGTTTTTGAAAACTGATCCAGTGTTTTCTGACAAACTACTCTGTTATACAAAGGCTATTTTGAAATCTCTTTGCTCGCGTGGTTCCTGGGTGGTAGCCAGGTTGCTGGGGTCACTCCATATTTAAATTCAGCTTCTGCTGAATGTGGATGAGATGCAGGACACAGACAAGCTACAGGAAGTTCACCAAGTCTGATAGAGTCTGTTGTTTCCATGCACGTGGCTAGAATGTGCTTAAAAAGGGCCCTGCATGGTTGTGCAGGTTAATCTCTGTTTGCAGCAGGATTTGACTAGAATCAGAGCTGGCATGCTCCGGCACCTGCGGGCTGTCACTGACAAGGGGCTGTGAGGAGATGGACTGCCACCGGCCGGCTCTAAATGAGCCAGTTGCACGGAGCTGATAAAACCACAGATTTACTGAAGTAGACAGGCCTGCGCTAGAACGAGCTTCAGTCCCTATTGAAACCCTGCCTGTCACTTCCATCACTCATCTCCTACTGCAGGTACTGGCTGTGTGCAGTGGGGACATGGCGGGTGTCTGGCTAGGGTGCCCTACTGCCCCTGGCACCAGGGAGCTGCTTGGCCCATACTATCTCTAGGAAATGATGGGAGAGTTAAAATGGGGCTGTATTCTCCAGGGGACCTGTGCCTCCTCTTATGCCTTAGTGGAGCACTGTTCTTGTGCTGACTCTGCTTTTATGGCACTTGGAGCTGTCTCCTGGACAAGATGTGGGGCTGCCAAGCTTGAAGACCCCCACCACAATGTAAGAGCAGTTGTAAGAGCCCCACCCACCGTAAGAGCCAGATATTTCACTGGGTTCTTTCTATGAATGTGGAAAACTTGCAGTAGTGGTGAACTGCTTATTATAATGAAATAAAGTAGATGGCTGTATCCAGCAGATTTCACTGAAACAAGGGGCATTTTTCAAGAGCTACTAATGTTACAAAGAAGACGTGAGCAAGGGGTGAGGCAGAGGGATTTGGTGTTTGGTGGGGAAAAAACTTGTTTTGGATAGGAGACGAGAAAGTTTCCGGACAAAACTGAACTCAGAGTTATCTTAGATTTCTGTCTGTGCTCAGCAGCAGGGGGAAAGGCCGCAGAACAGGTCTGCAGGGTGCAGCCCTGCAGTGAACTGGGGCTGCTCTCATCCAGGGTCCAGAAAAAAAAGATATGGGAGAGGTTGTTGCTAGAAGATTGTCTTGAAACAAGTAGAAGGAAAGAATGGACTCTGTGGAAAGCAGGGCAATGTCTGTGTTAACACTGTTGCAGCAATGAAATGTAGATTTTAGGGTTTCTGTCAGCAGACACAGCATGTGGCAGGCCAGGTGAAATATCAACTGGTTTCTGGTGTAATGGATCATCTGCTGATGGATTTGTCCTTATGGGGTTCAGGTCTTCCACCTCTATTTTTTTTTAACCAACGTGGAGCTGTTGCTTTAAATGTAAGTTAGAATTCTGTAATATAGCAAAGCAGCAATCAATTAATGAATCTTCATATAGTAAGGAAAATTCAAAATAGATCTTTTTCTTAAAGCAGAATTAGAAATTTCAGTTTCTTGTTCTTACTTCATATTTAGGAATCAAAATCTTTGGGGATGCATATAAAATAAAGAGGAATTGGGTGAATGTATGCAAAACAGCTGTGGCTCTAGAAGCCCTCAGACTGAGGCAGGCAGATGTACTGTCCTGAGCCAGGAGTAGTACACTGAATCATGCAAGGAACATAAAGTTAGCTCAGGCATTAATTAAGCACGGTCATCCTAAAAGAGGAATTCATGCCTCATCTTGGCAAGCTGCCCGTAAGAAAAGGATAGATCTGTCACAGTCTTGCAGACTGCAGTAATTAAGCTTTGAAATTCTTCCCAGTCTAAAACAAGCATAGTTCAGATGGAGCTAACTGTTCAAATGTCCCTTACAAACTGACATGACTCCTTCATTTCAGACTACTATTTTTTTCCCTGGAAGTTTTTCTGCAAAGTGTAAAGGATGTACAGAAATTAGAAAATAATTGTCAAAATTTATTATTTTAATTGAAGCTGAAAGGCTAGAAAATGATCACATGGAGTAGCCAGATCATTCTGTGCGTAGGTAGTGCAGAAGGTAGGAAATTAAATTTTATATCTCAGTAGTAAGAAAAAAGGTTATCTGTCTGGAGGTTTTGTTCTTTTCTGTCTGTGAACATGTTCTGTGGATGTTAATTGGATCTAAACATCTTTAGACTTTAAGGATTCAAAATTTATTTCCAAATCCTCTCTGTCGGCTTGAATCCAAACCTGTGAGTTCTGGAGGAGAGAGGTCTCCATCAGAGCTTCAGTGGAACTGCTTGAAGGTTTGGATTAGTGAGGAAATACAAAACAAAAGGTCAAGATGATTACACATGCCTGCAACTTAAATAGGATAAATGCATCATATGGGCAGGCAGTTTCCAAGTATAATTTTGGATAACGTATTATCTTTTTAGATGTATTAGCTCATGCAACCTATTTTCCAGTCGGAAAGCTCAGTCTCATTTTAAGTATGTGAGGTTTTCAGGGACCCAAGATCAACCTTTTTGTAGTGCCCTATTATTCTGTGCTGTATTTCTGGTGTAATCCAATACTTGCCTCAGAAAAGTCTGGCCTCTGGCACAGTCCTTCCACTGTCATAAGAGTTTAGTTTTCTGTGATCTCAGTGGTATTTAACAATAAGGTCTGAACTGCATGTTTAGCGGAAGCTGTGGGAACATGGATGTCAAGTCCATTAATCATGGATTAAAAAAAAAATCTCTCGGCTGGACTGTCAGCCAAGGATTAGCTGTGCCCCCACTGCAGAACCTATTCAAACAACCCACCGATTAGGTCAGCTTGTCCTTCTGCCCGGAGATCTTTTTTATTTATTTTTTTAACAGAAACTGGCAGCTACAGCTATAATCCTTACAGTACTCGAGGTTGTGTATAGATATGCGATTGGAAGACCATAGGCTGCTACTGTACAGTGTTTAGTTCCTGGATGTCAGGTTGACACAATTGCATAAAATCGATACAAAACGGCAGGTTCTGAGAAGCAGATAAATGCATGAGTTGGAATGCTTTCAGGAGTATTTTTATAGTGGCTTAAAAGCATGTTGCTGTAACTCAGCAATTCATTTTTGGTTTGACTTTATTTGGAAAGCAAATTTTAACTGTATATGCTCATCAATGGATAAATCAATTATTATTGTTTTCTAAATATCCCATTATATATTGGAAAGATCAAGTTTTTGATGTGATGTAATGTCTAGCTAGAGCCATGTACGAGGTGTACACAAGGAAATCAAGATGTGCTACAGGCGTTCTGACTTGTTTCTGTGCTGTGAACTGGTGGCTAATGAGCATGAGCAGTGCCCTCTTTGGTTGTGCCTGGTGGATTACCACTGTCTTTTGGGTGAAGTTGTGCTGATGATTTGTGGTGCGTGAGGTAGGGTGAGTTCTACTCTTTACCTGGTTCAAGTTGGCTCAAAAACATCACAATGCTCAGCCATGGCAGAAAGCTTTGTTTTCCTCCGCTGCAGCTCTCAATGTGGCTGTTTTGCATGGGTAACAATACAGCTCCAGAATCCTATTACTATGTGAAGTGATTTTGAATTATTTCACAACTAAATGTTCGGACTGTTAGATTTCCTGATTTTATGGAGTTATCTTGAATTCTCAGAACCATTTGGTCCCTTTTATTTTCATTTGCAGAATTATCTACAATGTGGAAATAGGTGTTAATTGTTTCTCTAGCTACTGTTGTTACCTCTAGCCAAACTTCATGTTGTAAATCTGTGCCTTATTATCAGTGCTGTTCCTGTGTGTTGCTGTGAGATGTCCCTCTGGCAGTATCATTGAGCTGAGCTCTGGGCTGCCAGCTCAGTTTGGAGGCAGAGCAGGTGGGGTTGTTCTTACCCTACATTGGACTCAGCAGTGTTCTCTCACTGGCTGGCACCTACCTGGGCTCCAGGGGCTCTGGAGTGCCCAACTTGAGCCATATGGCATGCATTGCTTTGTGTTCAGGCCTGGCAGGTTCTGTCCCCTTCACCACCTCCAACTCTGCAGGAATTTAATCTTGCTGTTGCTGGAAGTAGGCTGCTTCCTCCCAGCCTTGGCTTGGGGTCCAGCCCGGGATGTGGTTGGCAGGTAGGGATGTGGGAGATGTGCTTAGGGAGCTGGCTCTGTGTTGGCTTTTGCATGCGCTCTGAGAAGGGCTTCAGCTTGAGCTCATCCCTGTGGTATGAAATGTTTGTAAGGTGTGATCTTGACTTCCTAGTTTGACACATTAAAATTTATATTTAAAATTTAATTATATGTATATTAAAAGGTTGAGGCACAGGAGGAAAATGTAAAGTGGGAATTGAAATTAAATGTCAAACAAAGGTTTTAGGGCTTTAGGGTCTGCAAAATTTGATGTACGTAGAATATAGCTTTATAATGTATAGTGGTCTTAATGAGTTCTCAGTGTACCTGCTCTTCTGAAGCTCTTGAGAAAGCAAACTTTTTTTTTTTTTTTTAAGATAATGAATTCTTGGCCAAGCAGAGCAAGTTCTGAAATTTGATATTTTTCGAAGAACCATATATATAGTAAAATGATGACAATAGAACTTGTTTATTAAACTAATGCAGTGATTTTATCGCTTCATTCTTGGTATCTCAGTACCTGATATGAGACGGCTGGGGTTGCCATGGTGACTGAACACACTGTTCCTTTCGTTTGACCTAAAGTTCAAGCCCCGCTGTTGCAGTAGAAATGCCAAGAACACCTCCACTTTTATTAAAAACAGAACTATCAAATACATGCAAAGAGAAAAATGGGCAAGAAGAAAAGACAATCTGACATTACACTGTGAAGCCAAAGAGGAAAAGAGCTTGTTTTCAATGACAGGACAAAGAAATAAACAGCTGTTAGCATGTATGCTTTTATATTGTGTTCTGTCCTCAAATTTCACTGCATTTGAGTTGATTTTCCACATCACTATTGCATTTATTATTCATTGTAGAAGTGGCTATCCTCTATACGTTTGCCCTGATTCATTGGCATTTAGAACCCATGGGCGTATTCTGACCTGCCTAGCTGCATGTGCTGACTTGTTGAGGAGACAGGAATGGTGGAAAGGTCAGAGGAGACTCCAATGAGAGTCTGGCCAGTGGAGAGCTCCTGCCAGCTGCTGTTCGGGGTCTTGTAAGCTCTTTCCATCCAGCTAAGCCACTCCACATGACTTGGGGTCAGTGAGTTCTTTGCAGGCTCTGATCCACAACCAAATGGAGCCTGTTTGGTTTTGGCTAGAGCCCTGAAAATTGAGAAATTCTGGATGTTTCTGGAGGAGCTGCCCTTTCCCAAAGCCAGCTGAACTGGGTGAACAGGGGTCAGCTCCTGGAGTGGTAGGATAGGGAGCAGTGTGGGGCAGGAATGGCAGCTCAGGGTATCCGAGAGACCAGGAGATCATCTGAAGTCATGGGGCTAAAAGCAAGGAGGCTTTCCCAAGGAGTCCTTGGGGACTAAGTGGAACTTGCTACAAACTAGGAAGTAACTGAAAGGTGAGTCCAACTGAGCCAAATCTGCCGGTGGAAGGGAGATGGAAGAGGGCACCAGGAGTCAAAGTGTTTGGCTGTGCTCTCTCCTGGCACCCTCCTAAATTCTGGAATAAACTTGTATCCTGATCCTGGCACAACCTGAGCCCCAAACACTGTCTAAAATTAATTGAGCTGAGGTTCTCAGACACCTTCAGAAAATACTTGGTGTCCCTGAAGATTAAGCATGAGACTTTATCTATATAAGGAATTCATTACATCTGCAAAACACATACACAGTATTTAAATGCTAGTGTGGCCTACTTAGTTACAAATTTCAATTTTTGTGAGATGGTTTTGTTCTGGTCTTAACTTAAGGTTAGTAAGAAAGCTTATTTATGAATATTGGGACTGATTCTTACTCTTCTAACTCCAGACTGTAAACGACACAGCTGACTGTCATTTCTTAATCTTTCCTACGGTTTGCTCTAGTTAAAGGCAGTGTGAAAGAGCATATATTTTTAGGACTTGTATAGTATTTGAAAAAGGGAAGATTAATTAAGGATATGTGGACACCAACTATATAATGACAGAAAAGATGTTGCTAGTAACAAGTGTATCAGGGAATAAGATAATTTATGAGTATGAAGGAAACAAGAAAATAATTGAAAGTTCAAGTTTGCTACTAATGGGAGAGAACAAATGAGGTCTGAAGTGGAAAATGATGCAATACTTAATAGTTACTGTGCTTTCTTTTTCAACTGAAGAAGTATAATAGTTACAGGCTGTTTAATGCAATAAGTCTTTGAGCAAAGATGAGAAGGTAAGAACCATCTCAGAATGTTCTCGAAAATCTGAGTAGTAGATCACTGGAGTTTGAAAGCATGCTGTGCTGAAGGAAGCAGCAATACACCTATGAGAGACAATAAACATATGATGTAGCAGAAAGGGAGAACTTGTGGGACTTTCTGACTTTGCTTATTTTTTTAATCATCTAATCATCCCTTTCTAAAAGTGAGCCACAGGTCTCATTTGAAAGATGTTACCATTTCCCTCATGTATTCAATTGTTTAAGACATCTATATTAGTACTTATTGTATAGATTCGATTGATGTTTTTATTTAATCCAGTGATGTCATGTAAACTATAAACTTTCCTGATGTGAATTGACCAGGTGGGAGTTTGCCCCAGAAGATACTATTGTCCTTAGTAATAGCACAGTATATGGTTACTAGGACTAATTCACCATTAAAAAGCATACAAAGAATGAAACAATAATTCAGAATGTTTCAACCTGTTTTTACAAAAAAAACAAAACAAAAAAAAAAGAACAACAAATAAACTGTCTTGGTTCTAGCTTGGATATTTATTATTTAATTTTATTTTTGTTTTTGTAATATCAGTATTTTGGACAAAAAATATCAGGAATTTCATGTTTCGGATGTTTTCAACTAAGATTTTATTTACTTTAGTTATTCCTCTATACTATATGTGCAAAGGTGACAGGGCTGTCTGCAACATCCAGTAATAGTACTCCTTTGAAAATAGTACATGAAAGAAAATTACAATATAGTCATATTCCAGAAGTGTGAAAAGGACGTATCTGTCAAGATTTATTTCATATTAGCCATCTATTCCTGTTAAAGGGGATCCAGGTTATAACATTTTGTGCTTAAGTATGTTTTAGTTACCTACTTAAGTAAGTTACTAGTGGAAGATCTTCATAAAAGTGATGACATTTTTTTTAGGAATAGCTTGCCTGGTTAAATGTGAACTTATTCTTTCTCAGCCTGACTCTTCAGGATCATCTAGGAAGGGCACATCTAATTGAGATTTTCCACGACTTTGCTGTGAAATCAGGAAAAACTTTATTTTAACCTAGTTTTAACTCTAGTTCCTCTGTTAGCTTGAATGAAGATTGTCTTGGACCACGAGCACATATAAATTTTGGAGTGTGCTGCAAATGCCTTCTACAGATACCTAATACTAATTCCAAAATTAAATTATTATTTAAAATCACCCTTTATAGCTCTTAATTATTTCCATTGCTGTGATGTAAGCCAGTGGTGGTAGCCCTCCAGCATGATGTACACGTGAATGTGCTCAATAGCTCCTTGGGGTGATGTTGACTGTTGGGAGGGGTGAGGTAGGATTACCAGAAACATGTCAGTTCATTCATTTCATTCTTATCAAGCTATCTGATTACTCAGTGGGCTGACAGCATAGCAGGTGATGGACTGGAATCAAATAATCCTGTACCAGTTGGAAACATCTTTCTTGTTTTCTCTGGGTACGTGTCAGGCTCCACTGCAGCCAGCTCCCAGCCCCAGCTGTGGAAGGAGCATGCCCACCAGAGCCTTTTGAAAGGAGAGAGAGTAGGGATTTAATTGTGGAGGGTGATCCCTGTCACAGCTCTTGATTATCAGCTACCATTGTGCTCTTGTCCTAAAAATAAAGAGTAATAGGATGGTGCAGTAGTGATGGCACCTCAGCTGGTAGGTAGCATATTGGACAGGAGTTTCTCTCTCTGAGCAGCATTGTTCATCTTTTCATTGAAATGTGCTTTATTAAGGAATATATTGCAATTTGCTTTCAGCGTTGAAGATTCTCTCAAAGTCTAAAGAAGCCACTATAAATTGTGCTGGGAACTTTAGTATAGCTGTTAAATTCAGTGGCAGCTGTCAGCCTCACAGTCTGGGAACTTTTTTGATGGTGAACAAACCTTGAAAGCATTCTGTGTGCACAGCTCAAAATACTAACTCTCCTCCTAGGAAAGTGTAGATGAGGCCAGTGAAGTTGCCAGCTGTCATTTTATCTTCGTGTGCATTTATTTATTTATTTATTTAAAGTTACACTGTTGTCATCATGCAAGTGTAGTGGTGGGTGGAATGGTGGCTCATTTTAGCTACTGATTGGTGTCAGGACTGCATCTGGAGTTTTAAAGCAGTCTTCCTGATGCTGACGGAAAGATTTTACCCATCACAACAATCTGACATCCTTTTAAACGTGGCTTGTATTTTCTGTCATGTCACATCTGTGAGAACAAATCCTAGGTTATTGTATCACAATTAGGCAGGTGTACTGTGGCTATTAGATCACCTTTTTAAGATCTTCCATGGGTGCGATGTGGAATTTATGCTCTTAAGACTGATAAAAGAAAATTCTTCCATTGTTACCAGCACTATTTGCATTTTCTGTGTCTCAAGCCTCTAGACGAGAATTCTGTAACAAAAATTGAAGGTTAAAGGTTTGGGAAAAAGAAGGAAATACTAAAATAACGTTATAAGTAGAGAAGTTTAAAAGCTTTCACTCTTAAGGAAATGAGGCTGAGATGACGGTTCTGTTAGTGTGTCTTTAATTATTTCTGAAGTGTCTGGTCAATTTAGACAAATATGATGGATGGAGAAGAGAGCTCAAAGGTGCTGAGTTTCTACAAGTTTTGTAAGAATAAGAGTCTGCAGGGAATAGAGAGAGAGATACATTTGTACCCCTGGTGTGGGAAGACCTGCAGGGTGAGCTTGGATAATGATTAGCCCTCAGAGAACTGGCAGAGAGGAGAACTGCCAAGACCAGACCTGGAGGCATTTTCCCATACCTTGCTCTGTTGCTCATTGTCTTGAGGAAGTATTCCAACCCAATACAAGGTGTAGCAGAGAAAGGAGGTAGCACTGGGAATACTTTCATCTGGGGACAAAGATGTCTGGTAAGGGGTAGAGGATGCTATGAGCCAATCCCAAATTCAGGAACAAGATGTTAGACTTTAAATATCAGCAGTGCATGAATTTTGGAACAGTTTTTTGTTCCCATGATTTATCTCCACTGGGTCTGATTGGGCAGCACTGAGAACATTTCCCTGTGATGGAAAGCTTTTCTTGAGGGAATCCTTAAAGTGTAACTCACAGTACTCTCTGTAGCACTGCTGGTAGTGCTAGAGCTGCACTGCCCATACTTTCCACTGTTGTGTCCTCAAGGAACTGGATTGAACTGCAGGGGCTGATATGGAAAATTCAGCTTTCCACTATTGTGTGGAAACCTGTCAGGCACTGTACTATTCTTAATTTTCCTCTGTTGCTTTTTTTTTTTTTTATTAAAAAAAAAAAAAAAAAAAAAGAGAGAACCATGAAATGATTTCCACAGTACATCTCATAAGTTTTGTCTCCATAATGGATCCCCATGTAATTTTGATACACACCCCCTTGGGTTTGGCAACTGTAAAACAACAGCTACAGCTTTCACTGTAGCAGCTTTCCTGCAAAATCTGTTCCATAAAATGGCATGTTAAAGGTCTTCAAATATTTCCTTATTGTTGCAGGCTTCCAAGGCACCACCCTAAATTGTTTACTATACTTCTGCTTTCTTACTTTCCTTAAAGAGTGTATGCTTGTTTTTATTAGGTCTTGTTCACAAAGCACGGATACACAGCATGAGGCTTGTTACAAATTTAATGGAGTTTCCTGTCACTTGTTTTGTTCATGGGCCACAGAACTTCAGGAATCTCTGAGACTTAATGTTATTTAAGAAGTGCCTCCTGCTTCTTCTCTAATTAATTGCAATCAGAAAGGCTAGTTGGTGGACACATGGTGTCGCAGCTTCTGTGAAATACTGCCTGATGGCTATAAACATTGCCATATGTTCTCTGTGATATATTGCCATAATCACTGGCAACGGGAGCAGCTGATAGGAGGTGAAGGATTAGTTCTTTTCCTGCTTTACATTCAAAATCTGTGAAGTACCTTCTGATCACCTTAGTGGCTTCTTAGTTGCCACAGTTGCAGTGGGTTTATCTCCTTTCCAAATATTGTTTCAATAAATTGTTAGGCTTTTACCTTTCATATTACAGCTGCCAGCAGTTTTACATACCATGTCCATTTACTAACACTACTAGTTAATCAAAACAGGCAGTTAATTTAAAAATATTTTTTTAATGAATTAAGCAGGTATCATTTTGTTACAAAGCTCAACAGTTAAGAAATTAACAAGAACTTGCCAGCCAATGAAATATTGTTTTTTTTATCTAACTAGAATGTTTCTATTTTTCGTGTTGTAACTTAGAAGGTTAATTTTCAGGCTGAAATCTTAATCAGTGCTTTTGATTGTGTAAAAGTAGAACCTCCAAAGCTGTGATCTTAATGTTGGTTTATTTTGGCCTTTCATTACAAAAGAGAGCTGCTGCTGCATTTTGTGTGATGTCCAGCAACATTAATACACAAGGTTACTTCCAGTGCTGATCCAACTTCTATAAGTAAGAAATTCTAGTAAGAAATATTATCTTCCAGTAAAACAGTTCATTTCAGGTTGTTCATCAGTGTTTCCAAAAGGCTTTCTTTTGTGTATTTTGCCTCTGACATTAAGTTTTTAACACTTTGGCCTTCATTATAAGGGGGCCATTCTTTAGAAGCAGCAATCCTCCAATTACTACAACACAGCTAGAAGCCTCAAAAGATTGTTTCCACAATAAGTGTGATTCAATAAGAGAAAGGCAGTGCATTAAGCATATAAGTGGTGTTTTTTTTTTTTTGTCTCTGGTTAGAAGCATAGGGCTCTCATGGAGGTAAGAAAACAAAATTGATTCTCCTCCTTTTATTAGAATTGGTTTCTTTTAAGCATTGCTTTTCTGCCTCAAATTACTAATTCTAACAGGGTGCTTGGCTAGCTCTGAGAAAAAAAATTTGTTTTATTAAAGCAACAAATGGTTTTACATGCCTTTCTATACTTGGGGAGTCGTGGGCTATTGAAGCAAGTTTTGTCTTACATGCGCAGCTAAGGCTATTAAACTGTACACAGGTGATTGATCTCTTTAATAAAACCCTGCTCTTTAGTAAAGAGAGAGTGATAAAGATAAACAAATGTACTTGTTTGTCCAGTGCTTTGGAGATTACGGTAACACGAAGACATCAAGAATGCCATTTTAATGAATAAGGTAGATGAAACGCATCAATTTGGACTTCATTTTAGGCATGCCTGGAAACCAATATGCTTTAAGTTAATTTGATTCATGCCTTTCATTCATTTGTAACACCATGTGCATTTTAACAGAGAGAGCTTCATACTTAAGCAAAGGCAAGACTTGGCAGGTAGAAGACTGGCACTGTCTGCATGGGCATTGAGTAATGACTTTGTGAACCTGCTCTTCTGTGGCACCAGCTCTGACATATGTCAATGGGCATGCATCACAAACGTGCCCGAGAGGGGCTGACTTGCAGAGTTGGGTGTGAGAAGGGGTAGTGAGCTGCCCTGGAAATACAGAGCTACACAGATTGCTGCAGTGACACTGCCAAAAATTTTCTGCTGTGGATATGCTGGATCTGATTGTTTGCTCATATTGATGTTTCTCAGGAATAACCCTGCTGATGTCAATAGTTTCAATAGTTAGATTATTATTATTGTGTTTTTTTTTTTTTTTTTTTTTTTTTTTTTTTTTAAAGAGAAGTGTGAGAGGAGAATCAAGCCCTTTTTTCTTTTGCTGATCACTAAAAAGCATTCTTTCCATGGCAACCTCTGTTTCCATGGTACATGCTGTATTGCCCTCTGAGAAGCTTTATTAAGGGACACATATACACACACACATGCTGTCATATGAATGTGATCGCATTTTATAGCACTATAAAGGAAAACTACAGTAAATAGTCTTTTTTTTTTTTTTTAAAAGCTGTGTTTTTTCTTTATTCAATGTGATGAAGGATTATTGCTGCTACTGCTTGATAATGTCATGGGAATGCAATAAAATGTGGTTCTTTCTACTACTGTTAGAGGTATATTCTTCAAACTGCTGTATTTACCAGTACGTTAAGATCATTGTTTTCTAAACTCTCTTTGAGGGAAAGTTGGCATACAAATTAATCAAACTCCTTTTATTACTAGAAAAATTACTATATCATAAAGATTTCTTTTACTGTTAACTTCAATGTGGGAAATGAGAGATCTTGTTTTCCAAAATGATCCTGAAAAATTCTTGCAAGAAAATTAGAGCAAACCATTTTCTGTGAAGAGGGAGGAGACTTCTCTGTACCCTGAGCTTGTAAAGGTAGGATAGTCCTTTCCAGACACCTTTGTGATGTCTATTTCATTTGGCCACAGGAGTTGTAATTTGAGGTTATATGAAAAAATATTACACTGAAACATTTAGAGAGTCTTAAGGATTCACCACTTGAAAGAAGGAATGTAGCTAAAAGCAGATCAGATTGCTGGTGAGACTGGGTATGTTGAAGTAAGGTTATGAAATGTCAGGGACTTATTTTGAGCATCAGCATGTTACCTTTAAAGTTCATGTTATTAGTCAGTAGTAGACTGAGAGCTTGTATATAAATTAGAGGCTTTTATTTTGCTTTAAGATGTGGTTGCTCTCCTTTCACCAGGAGCAGGGTCCCTTAGCAGAATGGTTTCGTTAACAGCTATTGGTAACATTTACGCTTTCAGATAATTTTTTTTTTTAATGCAGTGGATGATTTATTGAAATTTCAATGAACAGTTCATTTCCTTTTATGTGATGTCCAAACAACTCTGGACTAATGTTTGAGGAAGTGCAGGGAAAGCAAGAAAGGATTAAGTTTCTTTTATTTTAAAACTGTTGAATGCATACATTGACGTGCACTCTGAAAGACGGCAGAAGTGTGGCGCACAAATCACAGAATGCCTTAGCTGTGAGCAGACATCAAAGACCACTGAGCTCCATCCACCAGATCAAGCTGCAAAGAATCCCATCCAGCCTGGCCACAAACACCTCCAGGGATGAGATATACACTCCTCTGGACAGACTGTCCTATGGCCTCACTACTCTCTGAGTGAAGAACTTTTTTCCTACCGTTTAATCTAAATTTCCCCTTTTAGTAGAAAGTCATTCCCCCTTGCCATATCACTATCAGACCTTGTTAAAAGTCACTCCCCCACCAGTGCATAGGCTCCCTTTTAGTACTTGAAGGTGGCTGTGAGGTCTTCCCAAAGCTAAACAAGCTCAGCTCCCTCAGCCTTCTCTCATAGGAGAGGTGCTCCAGCCCTTAATAATCCATGGAAGTCAGTGATAATGCCCTTAACCAAAAAGCTGTGCTAAATTTTATTTTTGATTTTATGAAGCCTAGGTTGACTGTTCTGAGTAGATTTTAACAACAGCTCTAGCCTAACCCTAGGTTGAAGGACCTTTAGGCACTGGCAGGATTTATACAGATGCTGACACTCATTTATGGCTGGGCTCTGCAGCATTTGTGTGGACAAATGTCCTCCACCCTCCAGTCCCTTTTGGCAGGTGGGAATCTGTCATGAGCAGGAGCTCTGTTTGTATGCTCTGCTGTGCTCTTGTCCTGTGTTGATGGGAAGGGCAGGTGCTAAGGTCAGGCCTCCCCTGACCCTGTGCTTCCACCTTGCTGTTTCCTTTTGCTCATTGTGATTTCTTAAAATCTGTCATGTTGAGGATAAAAGATAAGGAAAAGATGATTTCATGCCTATATATTTTGGTAGCCAAATAAAACAGAATAAGCACATGCTTTGAAGGTAATTTTCACCAGGTAGTTGCAACATTTCTGAGGACTATAACTAGATCCCTGTGCACTGTAATCAATTAATGTTCTCAATAGTAGTCAGGCAGTGGGCTCAGAGTAGTATACAGCTGGTGTCTGGGTCAGCTGGACAGCAGGGTGATGGCTGGACCCTCCTCACTGCAGCTTTCCTGAGGAAACGTCCAGCGTTGTGTGGTGGTACTCCTCCTGGGCAGCCAGCCATCTGCTTCACAGCAGAAACACACTCTGTCTTTCATAATGATCAATATGTCTTAAGTTGGATGTTGATAACTAAAGGTTTATCACATATAAAAAAAATTAAAATAATTGGAAGTTCTTATAGCCTTGGTCTGGTTTAGAGGGCTTGTAGTAGACTTTGTAGTTCTAGGAGACTTGAAAAAAAAGTTAGTTATGTGGGAAACAGTGGTTGAGATTGAAGTTATTTGGCTAGATGGGTTTCTGTGCAGTGGTATAACTCACCTGTTGGTGTCAACAGTAGGAGCTGGACGTGCAGATCTTTGTAGAGTTCTGAAACAACAGGAGAAGCTTGTCTGCAAATATAGCTTCACGCAGATAGTGATCTGGAGCAGAGGAAGGTACATTTTACTTAAGGACTAGAGAATTTTCCGTCTGACCATTACCTGTAGGTTGTAGTTCCGGGTGTTTTGAGAGAGAGAGTGTCCTACAAAGATGCCTTCAGCCCATAGGATGGCAAGGGCTGTGGCTGGAACTTGGTTGTGCTCATGGTGACAGCCAAGGGGTGCTATGAATGTCAAATTTTAAACTCTTTGTAAACATAAGTCAGTATTACAGAAGAAGTTTTCTTCTTTGTCACTTTTATTATACAAGAGAGCTTCCAAAAGCCTAAGTTAATCTAATCAGCATTTGTTTCTTGCCTGATAAAGTAAAACAAAAAAAGGCAAAATAAGAAGTGAAACCTATTTCCAAGAAGTAGAACAGCACTAGAAATGTTCAGACTTTTTAATATTAGTGAAAAAGAATTTCTCTTACAAACTGAGTGCTCTGAATAAAAGGAGGTGTTTTACACCAGAGTTCTTTTTAATTAAAGGATAACTTTCAAAGTGGTAGCAACAAGTACTCCCCATGGCTGTTTTATTCACTGGCAATAAGAATGAATGAAAAATGGTTAACACAACTCAGAACTGCCCAGCTGTAGTAAGAAATTAGTCACCTCAATCATAGTTCTGATCACTGTTTTAATATGAAGAAAATATATTTATTTTCCTAGTAGTGACTACTATTTAGTTAAAGCTGGTAAATATGGCAGTCATAAACATTTTGTGCAGCCACTTTATACAGCACTCTAAAGTCAAGCTTATCTTATTTTGGGTTGTTTAGTTAGTGGAATTTTACTGGTGCAAATACAGGGTTTAATTTGATTTTGGTCTTTGAAGGCAAATAATATTTTATACTTCATTTTCAGAACTCTTAATAGCTTTTAGAAAATACTGAGTAAAATAAAATAAAGGTTGGTGTCTAAGAGCAAATTTGAGAAATTGAGATCCACAAAGTTGAAGCAACCTGCATACACACAGTGAATGTAGCCTATGTAGTAAGATTTCTGTGACAAGTTTAATGTCACAGAATGCATTTCATTGTGATTTTTTCTTTCCAGTATTTATTTTAAGGGATTCTAGAAAAATGCAGGTGCAATACTATGTGCTAAATGTATTGTTATAAAAATAACTGATTTATCTAGTTATAAATAATATTTAATATTTTATGTTGGTATATGAACATACCAAAGCTGTTTTTGTGCCAGAGGGCTCTTAGCATGCATCTGCAGTAATCTGTGGAGCTATCATATGCAAACAGTGGTGCTGGTGCAGGTGCTATGGAGATGCAAGTTTGTGTTTGCTGAACGATATTTACTAGCATTGCCTAAGCTTACAGCTCTAAACTAGTTAACAGGACACGTTCCCTCAGTGGCAAAGGTTTTGGGTATTTCTCAGAGAAAATGAATGCACTTTGCTTATCCTTTGTCAATGGTAGTTACAAATAGAACTACAATTTCATGTAATAGCTATAAACCATTACCCTAATGGTTTGACAAATACCTGTGAGGATAGATTGCAATACTTCATCTAAGAAGGGGCTGAATATTAAATAAATGTAACCTCCCATTGGGTCCTTCTTTAACCTCCTGCTGGCTTTGGAAAGTGGATTTAAGAGTTGAAAGCATTTTAGATTAAATGTTAGGGGAGAGGTTCAGGAAGACCTAGACAGCAGATCAGCACTTGGTGCTCATAATAGCAATCCTTTCCCTCTTCCCATTATCTCTTCACACACATCATCGCAAAGTGCTGAATTTAACTTGAGTTAGGTGTACGGTTGACTTGTGCTGATCCTCTAATAGTTATGGCTACGAACCATTAGTGGTGTTTTTTTCCCCTTTTTAATTTTTCTGTACTTGTGAGGTGTGGGACTAAGAATTGGAATTTCCCCATTAACTCAGTAGACTGAACTCCTGAGGTTAGTCCTTCAGGACAATATCTCAGAGAGAACATTCTCAAGTCATAATATGTTTTTCTTCAAAATCCAGAAATAAAGAGTAATTTCTAATGTTTAGTGTGTTTAATGTTTAATGTACCAAAGCAGGAGGCTTTAAACCATTTAGATAATCTTTCTCAATCCTGAGGAAATACTTTCTATAAATTCTTCTTTCTGAAAAATATTTGTGATTTTAGTTGATCTCCATTGGAGGGGATGAGATAAAGCCAGTATAGAATAGTTTTGCTTCATTATGAAAAGAAGAAATGAATTGCTGACTGTAGTAAAAGTATTATTTATTTCTTTTTTAATTGTAGTAATTTTGTATGGAACATATGTAGAAAGACTTTAGAATAATTCCTGGTCATTATAGTAACAGCAATAGCAAAACAGCTACTGGAGTAGCAAGACCTTTAATTACAAGGTGGAAAAGAGAAATATTAGAAGCAGTATATAATACCTGATTTTGTTCTGTATTTTTATTTTCTGACAAGAGAAAGCTACTTTGGAAGCATTTGATTATTCAGATTGTAATTATTATAACAGGCAGCCAAGAGAAAGGCAATTTGTCTTTCTTAGAAAACTGATGATTATCAGTTATGTCATACAGAAAACTTAAAAATGTTTTAAAGTTGTTCAGGTGTCTTTCTTACAAGTAAAGTCCAAATAGTCATGAAATGAACTGATAAGCCAAACTGATAAGCAAATCTCTACCACTGAAACAAAATTGCTACCTGCTAAAACCTTTGTTTTTCCACTCTTCTGATACATTGCAGCACCAGGCTTGCACCTGTGACATCTCTTATAAACTAGCTGATGCTCAGAATGCTATGATAGATTAAAAGCAGACCTAATGTGCACACATCATACAAATTATCCTCTGTTTGTAGATGAAAAATGTGTAGCTATAGGGAAGCATGAAGATTTTTGCCCTGTTGAACTACCCTGAAACTAGAAGGCAGCCAGCTTGTCCTACAGTTGTTTCAGCAGGCAGAGCAGCATGGTTCTGGTGCCTAGGTGTTTCAGTCTGGCTTTTATTCTTTGACTGAGCCAAAAGCCAATCTTTTATAAGAAAGGAAAGCAATAATGAGATACTCACAGATGTCTCAAACACAATTAGAAGCTAAATATCTTCCTATGGCAGCAATAATAACACAGCATTTAAAGGTGAAGGCCATCAAACCAGTCAAATGAAATTAAAAAATAATCTCGCACTTTTTTTGGCCTAAGTATTATTTATTACTTTGCAGATGTACTCATGATGGGCTAAATGCTTTCTTGCAGCTTTAATATTCTGGTCTCAGCAAGAAGTGCCTAATTTGACAGTTGGTAGTTGTTTAGCAAGGAGTTAGAATACAGATAAGATTGCACTGAAGAAGCGACGAAACCAAATAAGGTGATCAAGTCTGGTTTCAGATAGCCTGACCTTGCCTGTTCCGTGTTTTGCTTTCTTTGCTCTTCTGGGCCACTTAATTTCAATCTCTTAGATTCCCTAGTAAGCAAGATAGACCTGTTGAGCTTTTCTGTGCAGGTGTCTTCCAATCTGCTACGAACAAAGCAGTATGACTCTTCTCATGGTGAAGCCTGAACAGATATTGCAGAGGGGTCCCACCTCCTCTCTGTCAGATTATGTGCAGCTGAGGATGCAAGTCTTAGGAAGGAAGCAGCTATTTGAGAAGAGCACCCTGGCCTCTCAGGTGTGGCTATCTTCATGTCATTGTGTCTTCCTGAAGTAAGGCACACTTACAGCAGGAGAAACTTCAGGGACAGCAAAGCCATGAGCTGCAGTGGAATTGTTCAATGTACTTCTGAAAATAGCTGCAAGGGGAAGAAAGAAGGCAGTGTAAGAATTCAGAGTGTCCAATCAGAGACAACTGCAATGTATTTTAATATAGAGTATGAAGAGATGGTCAAAATTTAAAAGAGCTTCTCCTCCTGCATTAAGGACTGAAATACCAGATGAAGGAATTTTTTGGTGTGAAAAGATAACTTTGAAGGAGCAGGCTTAATGGAAGGAGAATAATCAGTGTGCTGGGCTGCTGTACCAACTTTATAGGGAAGCTGAGGAGAGCATACGTTCAGGGGAGTAGTGCTGTACATGTCATTTTATAAAGTATAACAGCATAAAAGTATTATGGGAAAAGAAGACTATGAAACCCTGTGGGCAGAAACCCTGTTGGGTTGTGTTATCAGCCTCCTGCTCAGAGTTGTAATAGTGCTCAGGAAATGTGAAAAGAAAGTAGAGAAAACCTACAAGTTCAGGACAGGCAGCAGCAGTGGGAGGCTTCAGTAGAGGCTGGGCTGGTGCCTCCTTAGGATGGGAGGCAGAGAGATTGCATCTGAATGTGCAAAGTGGCTGCTTCCCAGTGCACCTGATGCTCAAATCTCAGAGGTAGGAAGGTGCTGTCCTGAATGTGATCTTTCAGATTCAAGTCTATGGTCTACGAAACAGTGAGGTAATTGATTGAAATAACCCAGAATATATTGCCCCAAAATCATTATTGTTGTTTTAAGGTCATTAGAATCCCTGAATATGACCCAAATAAACAAGGAAAAGTGAAACTCAGTATGTAAGCTGGGGAAGATATTGTGGCAAAACGTCTGGCAGCCAGAGAAGGGGAAGCTGGCCTGATTAAGCAGAAGAGGAAAGTCCTGAAAACATGGCAGATAAAGCCCAAAGTGTAACTGAAAAAATTTGCATGAGGAATTAGGAAAGTGCTTTACAAGGGATGCTCTCAAGCTGTTATGATATACTTTAGAACATTTTCCTATTTCAAACCCAGGAAATTCATGAGACTGCTTGAAGACAGCAGTGTAACTGGGCTGCTCATAGAAAGGGTTGGGGTAGAGAAGTTTGTTGAATTCTCTGTGTTGAGCTTTGCTGCTGAAGATGGATGTTACTTCACAACAGAACCTGTCCCTACCAAGGAGGTCTGTAGGGGATTTTAATTGCCAACATAACAGTGCCACTATCATCATCTCCTATTGAGGTTTTTTGGAGTTCAGGATGGGGTCAGAAACTGCTTTTGTTCTCTGTAGGAATTAGAATATCAAGATAGATCTCTGATTTGCTTTTACATCACAAATACATACATTAATCAGATTAAAAATAAAAAATGGGTAAACTAAATAAAATTTGTACTAATGTGCCTGCAAGCTTGGGAGTAGTGTACTTTGTTCTTCTTTTTACTTGAAAGTTTTCTCAAGAGGCAGTGTCTTAAAATAAATAAATAAATTGTAGCTGTATTTAATTTTATGTTTTTTTCAGAAATCAAACTGTTGCAAATGAAAGTAGCTATTTGTGTTGTTTCATTGGGATTTTAGGGCGCAGGGCACATAAACTTAATTGCAGAAATATTGCTATGAAAGTAGCGTTAAATATTGACCACAAGTATATAAGTTTATTATCAAAGCAGTGATTTTCATTAATTTCTTGTTTTGTTGATGTAGTTTTCTACCCCTTCCTCCCCTAGGCGGTGACGCAGTTTTGTTTTTTAACATTGTGTGTGGGTCCCAAAACCATATGGTGGTAAAGGAAAATTTACATTCACTAATTATAAGTTTAACACAGACTTTTTTTCTTTTTAATTGATGTGAGTATCTCTAAAACCCTCAGGCAAATCACCAATTGTAAGTCTGTAATATTTCTTGACCGTTCAAATTGGCCTCAGACAAGATAAATATGGGTAAATCTGTTCTTTCAGCCTGAGTATGGATGATTAAACTGATTCTGAAATGTTGAGCGTATCTGTTGAGCCAGTTCTTTCATGTCTGTGATCATCTATAACTTTTTCTCTTGCATGAAGTCTTCCTATCATGAGACAGAAGTCAAAATCTTGTCTTTCCTAAAATGAAATTCAAGTTTGATTAAATAAACAAACAAAAAAAACCGTTGTCCCCTGTAACGTTTGCAATGAGATTTACTTTTCCTCTAAAACAGGTTAATCACTTAAAAACTCTTTATGAGAATCAAAGAACATATACTGTTAATTTCTTCAGTTAATTTTATGCCTCTGACAATTGTATGTCCTTTTCAGGTAATGATTAATAAGCTTTAAATCCTGTAGTTCAAACACAGTTTTTCCTAATTCTTGTTTTTTGTTGAGGAGTGTACAGGAAAAAGAAAGGTATGAATACAGACTATTTAGGCTGTTTCTTTATTAGTGTGTTGGAGAAGTATCTCTCAAAGCTTTCTCCAGTATCTATTTGCAGTTTTGGTTCTTTATGAGCAGGGGCTCTACTGGACAATGACTTACACTGGATAGCTTCTGCCATGTTGTCACTATATTTTTTCATCACGAGTTTCAGTGTACTTGCCCATTTGGTAGAAAAATCTCTTTCACCCCCTGAAAGGAGACCAAACTTGCTCAACTCAAACCCCAGCTCTGCTCTGCAGTGATTGCAGGAAGGCAGTTGCTGACTCAGGTTCTTGAGCTGTCCCTCCCAGGAGACACACAGGAACACCCTGACCCACATATCAGGTTAGTATTTTCTGCCATTTCTCCTCCCCATATGAAAAACGCCCTTCAAGAAGCCATTTATTGCTTCCATTTGGGCAACAATCTCATGTCATTGTAGTTGTGAATAGTACCTGGTCCCTACTCAGCCTTTGGAAAGAACTACTTCAAAATCTATACGTCTGTTGTGTTTATTTTCACTAGAGCAGTGACTTGCTTGTATTCCCACCTTCTTCCAGTTTATTTTGAAAATCTTTGATCTTCTTTGGAGTATTTGTTGGACTAAATTCAGACTACTATCTCACATCACGTAATATGTATTGAGAAATGAAGATACAGATCAAAATTACATCCAGCTTGGTGTTATTTATTTATTTATTTATTTTCAGTTCAACACAGGGTTAATTGATTATCTTAACCTACTGCTGAGCAGTAGTAAATGTAGCCCGTGTTTGTCCTTATGCTTGTCTTGCCTGGTTATGTCCTCTCTAGTTTGAATTATGCTCAAGATGATAATTCACCTTTGGTAGTTTCGGCAGCCTTGGCTGGGTCTGTGTTTGTGTGATGTTGTAAATGGTGCCAGTACTGGAAGGATGAGAGTGTGGATGACCTGAACTTTATTTCCCTTCTCACATACATTCTCGTATATCAAAGGATTAGCTCTTTCATGAAAGTGTATAAGCAGACAAAACTTTATACTCTGGAAGAAAACATTCAAGTACATATTGTTTGTAAGTAGGCAATTAAGAAATAAAATAGAGGGAAAGAATACGAGAACATATCTGTATGTTTTTTCTGTTTATCATTGGCCCTTTAGACTTTCCCTTAGTATTGATTTGGAAATTAGCAGAAGAGAAAAGGATTCACTTAGCTGTGGTGGTCAGGACTAGGTGTACATTATAAATATACTGTGTATACACAAAAAGAAAATAGTGTACTCCTCTGTTAAGGATTACTCTTTATCCCATACAAGAAAGTGTGTCTAATCATGGTAAACTTTCTGTGTTATAGGAAATTAAAAAATAAGTGTTTTAAGATTTGCAAAAGCTTTCTTACAAGATAATTGTACAAACAGGTGGAAGAGTTGTTACACTTTTTTTTTTTTTTTTTAGTTTTATTCCTAATAAATTTCATGACAAAGAATGCATCAGTTACCAATCTTTGAGCCCAGGACAGAAGACAGATCATGACCCTGTCCATTGTGAATGATTGATGTAAATGGCTTCTTGCACTCAGTAAGAACAAAACCCAGAATATTTAATCATTCATAAATGTTTTTTTGGTAGTCATCTAGTTTTAATGAGTTAGAGATGAAATTCTGTTTTTAACCAATAATAATTTCCTTGCCTTTACTTGAATGGAATGGATTTCAAGAGTCCACAAAAAGATAAAATAACAGAGTCTTACTGCTTAGGAGTTTATTGATAACCGTTTATTAGTGAAGTTAAATGGCCTTTTTCTTTCTTTGGATGAGTTAATAGACCCATGTGTATGAAAATTCAAATCTTTTTTCATTGTAGTTTATTTCATTTCTTCTATTAATCTTCTGAACTTTGCCACATGGATACAGAGAGTAGAGCTGTAATGACTAATATAGTTTTTGCTATTAGGCATGAAAAGTGTTTAGATGAGACACTCTTCCTTCTCAGTGTTACAGGAGTAGAGATTGATGACTTTCTGAGAACTACTTTCTGACAGTAGTTAAATACCTTGTACATCTGGTTATTCACTTTTTATTTGGATTCATTTTATCAGAAATGAAGAAAATGATAAATACTCAAATGTATTCTGTTATGATGCAGTTATTTTGCCATTTGAGTATTGTTTTAAACCTTGATACAACCACATAACTGTGGATCTAAAATTAGTTTTTATTAATAGTGCTAACTCCAAAGCAAAGAAAAATCTTCCTTCAGATGATCTTGCTGTTGAAACTCTTCACATTGCACCACTATTTGGAGTATAGGCACCAAAGCTCAAACTGGTGTTTTAACATTTCAGGTTGCATTATTAGTTCTGGCAATTCAGTGAAGTTGAATGATTCATTTTGTTTTTAATGTGCTTTCATTATAGCATCCATGCTCACAATCAAATCTTCCTGGTGGAACAGATTCTTTATCTTAAGAGTCTATCCTTATTCAGAAGTCTGAATCAAAACTGGCTTGTCATATTGACTAAGAGATAAATTTGATGTTGCCTGGTCCATCTTCTTATACAGACACATTTTGACACAGTGTATTTGAGTGCTAATAATGACATTAGAAGATGTTGGAAAGAGATCTAATTCAGCATGCAGAAGTGACTTTGCTGTCATCTTCTATTTTCTGCACAATTGACAGCAGTACTTGGGGCTGAATTTTTCTTTCAGGTCAAATTTTCATGGCATGAAGGCTGTCTGGTAGAAACAGATAAGACCAAAACCAATACTAAAGTACTTGTTGGAATTGTCAGCAGTGCTGAGAATTTAAAAAGGATGCTGCAATTTCCTGTTCAGGACATAACACAACAACATATATTTTACTAGCAGTGAAATCCAACCATCTACTCAGTGTCAGTTTTCAGAATTTCTGACTGTGAAAATTTCATAAGAAAATTCTTATTTGTGAAGAATAAAAGTTTTTTTTAACTAATGTAGTTCTTTATCACACTCTTTAGCCTATATATCCTGGAACTCTCATTGTCAGACAAAATAAATCCACGTTAGTTTCTCATTTTTAATATTCAAGAGTTTCAAAATAGTAGAAAAAGTGTTGAATTAAAAATACCTCAAACAGTAAAACCCTCAGGCCCAAAAATACAGCACCACAAAGTAAATAAAAAAAAAAAAAGTCCCAGAAAAACAAACAAAAAAAACTTTCCAGTGATGGTGTAGATATTTTAAACTCAATTTGCATTTTTATGTACACTAGTTTTTGATAAATTTTCTTACTTCTGACTCTTCCCAGCTTACATAAATCTTTATCATTTAGTTTCTGTAGCAGTCTGTTCCCCAGTTTAATTTTCAGTGGATGAAGCAACCTCACTTTTGATATTGCCAGTTTCCCTTTCAACCCTGATTCTCGTGTTTGAAGAGGATAGTGAGCAGTGATTTCTCCATCAATGTTTCTGTCACCTGTCATTGTGTATGTGACCATCTCAACCTGCATCACTTTCACTCAGGCTGAAGCATTGTGATCTATCTCATCATCTTCAGAAAGGATTTGTTTCACAGCTTTTTTTTTTTTCCTGCCTTCTTACCCCTGCTAGCTGAAGTGCATGGACAGAATTACTCAAGTGTCAGCATTATATTTTCATAACAGCACATTATACAACATTCTTTTCTTGGAGTCCTTTGCTAATTACTTCTGTCATTGCTTTTTAAATGCTTCTGAAATTTTGGAATAGTCCTGACACACTGACAGTGTTATAGAATGTAATCCCAAAGCCTCCATCTTGATTAGTGATGGTTGGCTTAGACATAACCATTTTCTATGGAAACTTATTTCCCTGCTCCCCCTCCCTACTGCCCCGTGAGTATCACTTCATATTTTTCTTTCTTTGAATTCAATCTACTGTTACATCTAGCACATAGTCACTTTGTATGATAAATTTCTTTTGGAGTGTTTCGTTGCTAAGTTACTTGGGGTTGTAAGAAAAGGAATGCTTCAAGCAAGCATATTCACTTCCATACTTACTTTTTCCAGACTGCCTATGAAAGTTCTGTTTCACATGCTTGAGCACACACTGCTAAAGGCCTACTGGAGGTCTCCCTGTAAATTGTTATGTTTCATCCTTTGAAAAAAATTGCAGCAATATCTGTTTTGTCACTTCTGCCTCATGTATACATAATCACCTGCGTGTAAATCAAGTTGTTAGCAAAATTAGCAGAGTATAGGGAAATATATGTTTAAACTGTACTGCATGTCAGGTGTAAATTACATCCTACAAGGTGAGGACAGAGTCCTGCAGAAAGCATAAGTTTCTGCTGCTGGCAGACATGGTAGGTACAGGATTTGTACTCTGTCAATGTGCTGGGAAGTTTCTCAGCTGAAGGATGTGGTTTAATCAGATATTACAGATTAATTTCACTTGTTCTCAATGAGATCAACAGTCTGCAAAGTGTCCAGTCACGCACTGGGCCAGATGCTGTTGGCAGGAGTTCAGCCTCTATTTCTAGGAATTCATTGTATGAAGGTAGATCTTTTTTTTCACTGGAAAAATAGGGTAGAAACATTCAAATTAGCATAATTAATCACCCTAATAAATCCAATTTGTTTAATATCAATTCCAGTTCTTCACTTCAATTTCAAGTGAAAATATTCAAGGAGGAATTTTGAAAAGTTTGGAGTGACAAGCTTGGCCAAATGTTTGCAAGCACATTCCCTGTAAAGAGGTAAGGAATTCTTTGCAGACTAGTAAATATGCTGGGGACAAATCTAAGTTTTGTCGCTGTAGGAAAAGACTGGTGATGTTCAAGAGCTGAAACAGATTTGTTTCTCATTTTTTCTTTCCTTGCTGAAGAGGGTGATGTTGGGGAGATTTTGAAAAATACTGAAAAGTCTTGAGATTTTAATAAAAAAATCCAGGAAATTAAAGTTTTCATCTTGACAGTTTCAAGATGAAATGTTTTAACTTTCATATCGAAACTCATTTTTCAACTTGAAACAGCTTTTTTTTAAGAGGCAGAAAGCAGTCTCTAGTTCAGAGATGGTTGATCTTAATCCTGGGTCTGATGTCCTGGTGGATTATTGGTGCAGGGAGGGGAGCTCAGTTATTGGCAAGGGTACATGTGCTACATGCGGAAAGAAGGCTTCTGATTTTGGCTTGTAATGGAGTATTTTTCCATATTGGCAATAGCAAGGTGACAGAAAAAAAAATACAGAGTTAAAGTGTATCAGAATAAACCATCCTGGAAATTACTCACCACAAGGTCATATCCCTCTCAGCTGGAGGGGTGAGGGGACTTGTGCCTCACTCTGTGCTCATCAGCAGAACTCAGCCCCTCCTTAGAGTGAATCTGCCTGCTGATGGTTCTCATTCTTGAGATGTGAGTCTGACTACCTGTCTCATGCATAATCCGCATACCAATTTTTATCTGTCTCTAAGTAAAGGTCCTTTAAGCTCTCTTCCTCAGAATGCTGTTTTTTGCACTAAATTGTGAAATGATGAGACTGTGCATTGTACAGAATGTAGATCTGGATATACAAGAGCAACATAGCATGTGAATGTCTATTAAAATAGAAAATGTTCTCATAGAAAATACATTTTCCAGCTAGAGGGTAAATATATGTTATGGAAGCAGTGAAGTAGTTTTTACTAGGCCAGTATTCTGAGCTGGTAAATGATAATCACCCACTCAAATGGCACCAATAGATCAAAGATCGAAATAGCTAATGCCATGCTGGGATATCATTTTACAGCCCTATAAATTTCAAATGTATTATTAGGGCAGAAAGTATAAACAGATTGAATGTATTTCATTCTATAGTAAAGAACAGATATAGTTGGAAAATAGTTTTCTCATAAACATGGAATGTGTGACCGGGATACTCCCAGAATAGCCAAAAGTGCAATGGGTATGGAAAAGATGAGGTAATAAGTTGTGAGAGCGTGTTTTTAGTATATTTTTGTATGTAATAAAACTTCATTTCTTTCACAAACATGTATTAAGTGTTTTTCCTTTTTTTTTTTTTTTTTTTTTTTTTCCTGTTACCTTGCTTGTTATACATTTTGGACCATGCTGTGCAGAGCAAGCAATAAAACAGCCAGTGATCAGAATTGCAGTAAAAAGTAAAGTACTCGTAAGACTGTGGTAAGCAAGGGGTTACCTCATCCCTGTCTGGGCTCTGATCAAGCCCAGAAAAGCTCCAGGCAGAGCAGGCATGGGGATGAGCCAGTTCCACAGCCTGGTTACATGGGATTCTGCAGAACAAACTGTTGCTTGGTTTGGTTCTAAGTGTGTGCTGTTGTGCTGGTGCTCCATCTGTCTGATGTCCTGCACTGAGCCTACTCCTCATAGGTCCAAATTCAACTTTGCTGCTCCACAACTGTGTCACTGCTCAGGAGCAAGGCAGCCTCTGCTTCTTCCTGGGCTACCTCTGGCTGACAAACAGTTGCATGTAGCAGTGAGGAGGGTGCCAGTGCTCTGCAGTGATGTTTTGTCCGCTAGTAGTCAAGACTAATCTTGTGTTTATGTGCTTGTTCCTTGTCCTGTCAATAGGTTTTTGGGGGAGTCCCCCAACTATGAAAGTGAGGTATGTGTGTGTGGGCCTGGCACCTCAGAGTGCAACTGCTTTTGTGGAGAAACTGGTACTAACCAAAATGGTGCTTTCAATCTACAGATGTATTATTGCCTCTTAAGTCCAAAAAGAAACCTCCTTGAACTGAAAAGCCAGGCGTTGTGTGCGTGGCAGCAGCTGCCTTGGTGAGAGAAAGAACAGTCACCATGTGTCTGCATGGGGCAGTGCCTGCATTTGGTCACTCCCTCTTTCAATGTGAATATTCCTGTTTGATGCAGTAGGGAGAAATGAAACCTTTCTCAGTTCCTATTAAAGCCCTTAAAGAAGCCATTACTTTTTGAAGGTTACCTTCTGTATTACTTAAATTTTGAGTTAGGTAGGGAATAAGAACTTGTTCCTGATCCCTGCAATGGTAGGGTTGTATTCATGGGTTTGTAACTGGTGGATCACTTTCTACTCACAGAAATGTTGGTGTCCACTTGCCCTCCTTCTTCTCTACTTTCTCTGCAGTTAAACTAATGAAGTTTTTTAATGCATATGAAGAGTGAATCCAGATGAGTTAAACATCTTAATTTCTGATTACATTTACTAGATGGTGGCTGACTGAGTTAGACGCCACTCTTCCCTGGGCAATGAATTGCAGCTCAACTTCTGTAGAAGCAGGAGGCTGTGGATGTGTCCTTTCTTCATTTTTCCTCTCTTTCTATCTCGTAGTTTCCTTACTTCTGAGTGAGAAACGCCGGATACATGCTGGGCTGGCTGCCGGGCTGCATTTGTAGGCGTGCATTGGGAAGCTGTGATGGCTGCACTTCTCAGACCTTCCTCTGTAACCTCTACAAGTTTCCGTGAGGATTTCCTGCTGTTTCAAGAGCTAGTTGTCTGTTCTGTAGATGCCCTAAACTTTGTCTGTAATAAGACAATTAATTCTTTTGATATTTTGTTTTTTACAAGACTATTACAACTTTGACTGCTTTTCTCATGAGTCATGAGATGGCAATTGGTAACCCACTAATATTGCTGCCCACAAGGGTTTGTAATTTTAGAAGTAATCACTTTGTGGTTGATGTAAATTTTGTAATGAGAAATACTAGATTTATGACTGCAGGGTTTCTCACAGACTGTTTTATTGCTTAGAGGAATTGCTTTCTCTGTTGGGAAAATCCATCATTAGATGTCTGCCTCAAATGTTTTGTGGGACGTTTATGCTTGGAGAATGCTAATGCAATCATTGAAACAATAATGGTGATTTGAGATAGTGTAATTGTTCCCCTTTTCTTTACTCCAGACACTAAATGAGCTGCCAGTCAAGTCAGACACAGATTTGTAAGGGGACTTTGCAGCCAAAATGTGAACAATTGTAATGTCTGGTCTTTGAGTTCTTGGTCCATCTGGTAGATTCATTTTATGTTCTTGAAAAAGGCACCTGATTTCTGCACATAGACTTCCAAGCAGCTCTTCTCAGCTACTACAAGATATACTGCCCCTGCCACAGTGATGGTAACAATCAATTCTGAAGAGAATCTTTATTGCTGCCTTTTTATGTGTAACCTGTCTAGTTAAAAATGTATTTTGAGCACAGCTGTGAGGCCAGCCTTCTGAAGCAAGGTGTAGGAGGGAGAAAATTCTAATGAAGCTTAGGCCTGGTGAAGATGTGAATTTCTCAGACCTTTACAGATGAAGTGTTTCTTGGCATTCTGCTGGACATGAAAATTTTGTGGACTATCCAACTTTCATGAGGAAAATTTTAGCATCTCCAGAGCTGGTTGATGAGTGTTCTAGGTTTTAGGTAATAGTTTGAAGTAAGAAATACTGGTACCCAGTGTGTAAATCTGTTGGATAAGTGGCTGTGATTTCCTATGGGCACGTGATCTTCAGTGGTTTTGTAGCAAGTTTCTGCTGCATGATGCTGGTTCTGGACACTGCTCAGGGTTGCTGGATGTCCTTGCACTGGCTCTAAGCAGGGGGCACATTAGTGTGGTAGAACAGCACTTGGTTTGCTGGACCCTTTACATTTCTCCCCTGTAAGGATGAAGTAGCTTGCTGGACTGGCAGCTCTAGACAACAACTATGACAACATTGCTCTTATTGCAGCTAAAAAAAGTTGTAGTTATTTATGGTTTTACTTTATTTTCTTTTTCACTGACAGTCAAGTATGTGTATGGTTTTGTATATAAGAGAAGGTAACTTAAGCATTCTATTTTAATTTAATATAAATTTGTCAGCTCTATGTCAACAACACATCTCAGAGGAGAAAACTGCTGCAATCAGCAAGGTCTTTCCTTCATGGGTCTGTGTCTATAAAAAGAAACATAATGAGAGAGTGCTCTTTGAAACATCATGCTTTGAAACACCAACACATAACCTCTGGTGCTGGAATTTCTCAAAGATATTTTTTCTGTAGTAGCATTGCTTCACAGAGCACTGACCCTATGGTCACCTGCCCTAGTGCCTGCCTAATCCATTTGTGTCCTGCTTCATCTAGTTTAGGCCCAGCACTTGCTGTCAAGTATTGGGCTGAAATCGTTGTGTTAGTTCTCTGTTCCCATGAAGCTGAACTATCATGTATATCAACATTCTATTTTCTCATTTGTGTGCAACTGGTATATTTTGAGTGGAAACACGTATTACTAAAGAATTGCCTGAAATGTACTGGAGTTTTGAATCTTGCTCTTATTTAGCATATTCTTACTTTTTATTGCCATACACTTCTGTGCTGCTGATCTTATTCCTCATTGAAACAGCCCATTTCTGCATGATTCAAGTTCATTTCTTGAAACTGGTTTCAATAACTTTCATTTACTTAAACTATTAAAATAGTTTAAAACATGGAGAACAGTATCACTCGCTTCCTATTCAAATTGCAGCTCTAACCATTGAAATAAGGTTGAAATAAAATGTCTTGAGTTCTGCTTGACCTGATTCAATGTAACTGTTAAAATGTAAAATTACTGAAAGATAAAGTCAGATGCATTCCCTATTTGGCTCAAACTATTGAAACGGGAACGATATGAGTTTGCACAGCTATTAATATGTTATTAATTCTGGATATATTATATACTGCTTTTAAGCCTTATCTGAAGGACTGGATATTCTTTTGTAATGTGTTCTTTTGCTTTTCTACACTCTGACATTTTGTAGATGAGCCATCGCTCAATATGTAAAGTCTAAATGGCTCTTCTTATTCAATCAAGTACTATGTCACAGAATGTATTACAAAGAGACTATATGCTCTGCACATTAAGTTTTGAGTCTGGTGCTTATTGCAAAATCCAGACTTTTCAGATGCTAAATATATGCTACACCTTGCAAGCTAAAAATGGCAGACTCCTGACAGTTTGCAGTTGTTGAGACTATAAATGACTCTCTTATGTCCATCCTTTTCTCCTTTGTCCATATGACTTCCATGTTAGGCCCCAGTTCTTTGCAATGTTAAGTATCCCTGTGGTTCCAGAAGGCTAGAAAGCAGTAGTGCCACCCCATTCCTGGTTTTCTGAATCAGGCTTTTGTTATTTTGACTGCCTGTAAAATATCCCTGGAGAAATAATAACTTTTAACACAGCAATGGCTTATTTTTTCTCTTCAATTTGCTACAGAAGCCTTCTTTACTTATTTTTAAGTTACTAACTGTACAAGACCTTTATGTTGCTTACTATTTCCACTTTTCCTTTTCTGTAGGTAGGTTTTCAGGTACACAAATAGCAGATCCTAAATCATCTACAAGAACAATCATTTCTGTGACAGGAGTTGTTCATCACTGAGATAGAATGCTTTCAATTTAAAGAAAGAATAAATAAAAATGATTAAATGGAAATGCTTCTTCTAGGAGCAATATCAAACTTTGTCTAATCTAAATGGTATGTTAAAAAAAACTTGTGTGTCTCCTAGAGCTCTTGCCTACAAATGAAAATTCAGAGGATCCCCTATGGTGCTGTGTAAGTTCACTCTCCCCTAGGCAAGGATCAAAAAGGTTCTCTTGATTCACAAGGCTTGCAAACGTGTGGAAGCCACAGCCAAACTTCAGCTTTATATTTTTTCTTGGCAGCAGCAGCTTGGCTGCAGGAGCTGGAGCACAGGTTTGGACAGGAGGTAGTTTTACTCTGGCTCGGGAGAGCCCATGGGATGGTCTCCTGCTGGGGTGGTGCTTTTATGGTAAAAGTTGCACTGGTGGGATGGTACTTTTAAAGCAGAATCTGCATTGGTTAAGATTGTTAAGTGCCAAACCAAGAGCACTCTCTTCTCAATTTTTTTTCCTCAGGGCAGATGACACATGAGCACACACGGTTATGGCCCAGCGTGGCCACTGTGAGGTTGCAGGATGTCAGGCTGAGCACACACTGCTGCTGCTTGGGAAAGGTGAGCCGCCCTGCAGCTGCCATTCCTTGTTTCTTAGAAGGCTTCTAGGTTTGGCTTGACTGTGTGGCCCAGTGCCATGTCACACAAGGATGCCTGAGTTAGCTCAACAAGACTTGCCACACTGTTGGAACTCTGTCTTTTTAGTTTATTATAATGCTTATGCCAACATATGATGCTTCTCGTCATACAAAATACTTCCCAAAAACCTAAAATGAGATAAGTTTTTCAAAATTAGCTCCTCTACAATGGCCAGAAACATGCCTACTGAACACTCCCAAAGCAAATGTTCCTTGGAGCCTAGGAAAGCAGCACTCCCCCATCCCTGAGTGTGATGGCATTTGCACAGAGAGGGTGTATCACATGCGTCCCTGTTGTACCCTTCTGGCACTATTTTCTGTGAGGGGCTGGCAGGTGTGCAGTGTGTGAAGGAGAGAAAAGCAAGCAACTGTGACAGTTTGCTTACTTCTGCTGTTGATACCAAATAATGACCGTTATGAATAAAGAGTACTGAATATTAAAATCCTTGGTAGGTAGCTGCAGCATCTCCTTGCCTCCATGCAAGCACATAGTTCAAGATTTTTTTCTTAATTTCTCCTGATGGTAATCTTGTAAGAAAATTGCAGAGAAACTGAAGAATTTAATTGTCTTATCTGCTTTATGAATATTGACATCTTCCCCCCCCCCCCCCCCCCCCCCTTTTACTCTCATTATTATTTTTAATTTATGTTCTTCCTGAGTTATAAATTTGTGTCAACAAACTGCTGATGAAAACTTTATGGTCTAGCAAAAGTGAGATAATTAGAAACAAGAATCTCTACTCCTGCTTTTCTGCATCCAGTTCAGCAAAACACTGACAGGAGAGGCAATGTCCTTCACCCAACCCAGTGTTGAGTTTGCCATTCATCAAGATTAGGAATACTTGGAGCGCTCACTTTTAGAGGGAGGAAGGTATTGATTGTCATTAAGATGTTGAATTATATTTGAAGAAAGATGTGGATTCTAGGACTCCAATTCTCATTCTTTTAAAAATGTTTAATATGTGAGAAGAAGGATGCATATGAAGTAAATTAAATTGTTCTCCCCCAAAAAACAAACGAACAAAACTCACTGAGATCCCCAAAAAGCCCAAACCACAAAAAAATACACCCCCAACCAACTAAACAACATAAAAAATGAATAAAGGAATAAAGCCCAAGCTCAAAAACTCAAAAAAAAAAAAAAAAAAAAAAAGAATTTATTAAACACAGTTGTCACTTAACTTTTTTAGGGGGAGGATATGTTATTATGAATAAAACTGCCTGCATATCTATCTATATGAACTTTGTTGAACAAATACAGCAAGAGGGTTGCTGCTTTTCCATCAACTTTTGTGGTTTCTGCAAACATGTGGAAGAACAGTCACATAAGTCACATTTCAGTTTATATAAAGACATGAAAGAGGAAGAGAACTGCATCTGGAAACTGGTTGAGAATTAAAAACAAACAAAAAAACCCTCAGCTTACAGAAGAGAAATGATTCAAATAATGACTAATGGTTTTAAATCATTTCTTAGAAGAAGATCTCTACATTTCTTTAGAAAGCATTAATGCCTCAAATATCAGAGCACTGTTTATGAGTTTGGCCCCCATTTTGCTTTCAATTTCTTTGCATAGGGAAGATTTAAGCCACGAGAGGACTGCAGACCAGACTCAGAGAATACAGTTTGGGCCTCTTAGCTTAAGCCAGGCCATGATTTTCTCTTTTGAAATGGTGTGCAACTGTTGGCAAAGATGTTTCTGGTAATACTTGCAACTGAAATAGGTATTTGTTTTGCTGTTTTTATTATTTTTTATTCAGACAATGTAGATTCCGTTTTCTTTGCTCATTACTGCCCAGTAGGAGAGCAGGTGATGTGAAGATGAGGTGTTAGTGGAGAAGTGAGATGAATTCTCAGACTTTGCCTGAAGAGGTTGTTTTTCTTGATACACAGGAGATAATAATTTCTGTCCTTTTTCAAGCTGTCTCCATCTCCTCTCTCCACCAGCCCTAAGAAGAAAAGGGGTCTTCAGCATCACAGTCACATTTTACAAAGCCAACAGTTGCAATGATATGATGCTGATTCTGTTTAAGGCTAAATTGTGCATATTTATCCTTAGATGAAAAGCATCATTAGATTATGCCCCATGTTCATATGAAATCGATAGTAACATGTGCAACGAGCCTGTCCTCTCTTTTATGACATTACAGAATCAAGTATTTTACTCGTAAACAGGACAAGATATGAGGCAGAGTGCATACTTCCTTGAGCTGGGAGACACGCACCATAAATCAGGATATGTGTGCGTAATTACAAGATATCAGAACAACTCCCAGGGGTATTTTTAGCATTGTAAAATGTTAGACCTGCTTTCCTGCAGAACTTATCCTTTTCATTTCTCTAATCCTAGGTACCAGTCAGTTTTGTTGATCAGATTACTTGACATGGGAGCAGTGTGATAAATTGCAACTGCAGGAGTATGCTGTGTTTAATTGCACAATCAGAGTTTAAATCTTCTGATTAAATTGTGAATTGTGCACAGCCTCTGAACTAATTGTCAGAAAATGTCTTCAGGGCTGAACACTTTCTTAGCAAACTTTTGTGAAAATCAAAGGCTTGCTTTTTTTTTTTTCTGCTGGAGTTGAATATTTTGGGGCTAGGTAGATGTACCTGGGTGAATGAGTGGCTTTGGAAAACAGAAAGAAAAAAGTTGTTGCTGTGTTTGAATATCTATATTTTTAAGAAGCGTTTGAATGTTAGAATTATTTGTGTACACTAAGTGTTTGGAAGGATTTGACTGAAGAGAAAGACCTGTTTTGAGTTTAAATACTCATTTATGTTCTTTTCCAAATGTGTGTGAATGTGAATTTGATTATAATTATACCTCTTATGTTCTTAAGTTCATTTCCTCTGTTCCTAGGATAGCCTTCACATCACTGAATTTTGGATAGATACTGTTATTCTCTGTACAACTCATCCTTGTGACAATACTCAGAGTCAGCTCTGCCTTTTGGGCTGACACAGTTCAGGATCATCTTGATGAAAGCCATCAACAGGTCTACCAAGTGCCACAGAATTCTGTCTTGGGCAGTTCTCATTTTGGTGTCTGTAAAGCAATGAAAAACTGACCAAAAGGAGGAATGGAGGGGCATGGATAGCAAGGTCCCACCTATACGTATCCATGTAAAGGGATCTTCTGTACAAGCCATGAGCAGGTTTTCTCCATTACAGCAGGGTTCAGGCTTAGGCATGTAGTTAGAGCATTTACATTATTTTTGTTCCTAAGAGCAAACTTTATAGCTGCAGTTCGGTCAACATCAAAGTTTGCATGAAAACAGAATGGAGTTTTTTTTTTTCTTGTGTTACTTATTGAATGTCTAATAAAACAGCAACAAAAAAAAGCCAAGGAAAACCCCTCAAAGCAAAGCAAAACAAACAAACAAAAAAACACAAAACAGTCTAAAACAAACAAAAAACCAATGAAACAATCCCAAATCTAAACATGGTGGGAGGGGGCAAGTGAGAGATAATAGAAAGCTCCAGTTTCATTCATTTCCCAGAAGAGGGTCTATACACCATGCTAGTTTGCTCTTACAGTGAAATACTCCACTGCTGCTACAACACCTGTGATCTTCTGAATGAGATTCTACATATGAGTTACTTGTCATCCTTTTTTTTTTTTTGTCATCTTCTATTCTGAAGATACTAATACAAATGTATTTTAACGTGTTTCTAAAGTTCAAAAGGAATGACCTCTGTGCAGATCTAATTATCTGAAAGCCTCTGACTCTGCTATACTTCTACTGTCTGTGGAGCAACTAGCTGTCATTTAGTTTGATTTAACCAATTTACTTATGTCAATTAATTGGATAACAAGCCACAGGCAAGCTTTAGGTATCACACAACTATTTTCCTTATTTCATCGTTTACTGAAAGAGAAAATAAAATAGAATTTCCCTAAATACTCTGAAAGTATATGCCTATTTTAATCAATTCAAATTCTAATGATTCTATTCATTCTTGCTGTTCTTTCTTGTCCTCAGATCAATTGTTAGATGATTGTTCACTTTTTATTTGAACTGAGTAAGGGTGCTCTCATGCCTTAAAATGGTGCAACCACTCAGGATGCCTGAACATTTGCACATGTCGCTTAAATGGCAAGGCTGGCATCAGTGGTTCTGTGGGTGTTTATGGACAGTGGGTATTTTTGAAGTTAATCATGAATCCATTACACTGGGATTTTATTCTCTGCTCTAGTAGTAAAGGATGAAGTCAAATTTGCAATATGACATGTACTTCTAGGAATGACTGGGTGATTTTTTTTTCCTGGCTTTGTGAGTCATTTGTAACAGACCCCAAAATGTTTTTACACAAAAGGTGCTGCACAGACCAATGGAAATTTTAATTTGTTCACTGCTTAAAAATAAATGCAAAGAAAATTTCTTGCAGAATATTAAACATTTAATGGCCTTAATAATGGCTATTTAAGTAACTGAGTGGCTCATTTCCGTAACCAAAAAGACTTTTAGATTAATTTTTGCAAGATTTTAATTATTTTGTTGTATATAATGGTAATATTCCTCTTCGGATTTTCACATACGCTAATCACAACATCAAAACTTTAAAAATTAACTTTGCAAGTCATTCAGCAAGCTTTCTGATAAATCTAATAGTGTATTTTTTTCTGTTGGCTGAATTGTTATTTGCCCCATATCTTCCTGCTGGCTTTCTGCTCCAATCTAGGGGAGCATCTGTGGGTTAAGCCATAATAAGTCCTACTGATTTTGAGGGGAGGATATGGGTTTCAGCAACAGCCCACGGTTCCTGGGCTGCTCATAGTGTGATGAACACCAGGAACTCTGGAAGTCCATGTCCTGTGCAACTCAGAGGTATCTTATCTGTGAGCAGGCGACGCCAAAATGTGTCTTACTGCATATAATGGGATCAGTTACTGGGAGTTGAAATCTCTCTCGTTCTTGCAGAATAGGAGTACTGGATCTGTGACTTTTGAATCCATCTACCTGTCTTTCATGTACAGTCTAAATGCATGCTTAGATTAATAAAATGTATGTAATATAGGAAGATGTTATTTTTTCAGATTTAGGGCACCGTTGCTCTTTTCAAAGTATGCAATTTAGACTTGATCTTATCAAGAAACATGTATCAGTGAGAAAGTTTACGTTAGTTTTAAAAACTAGATGCTGAAAATAAGGGTGAGGCTTTTAAAGTTTTAATATGCGTTTTGCAACAACTGGTATTTTCTCTTTTGAGGGGATTAATGAAATGCTTTAAAGTTGCTTTTTGTGATGGCCCACAGCACATTACTGAGGGTTCATTATCCTGTCAAAGCCTGTAAAATATGGACCCTACAGGAGTGATGATGATGCACAGTAAGTTGATAAGGAGTCAGACCTCTTGCATGGGGCTTGGAGGAAAAGTGCTACAATAGATACAGATAGAAAGGAAAATACACGACCCTGTGAGAATCTACCAGCAGTACTGGTTCTAAATTTGTTTTGGAGAAATTGGATTTGTTGCTCTTCAGTTTTCCTTCTGCAAACTCTCTTGTGACTTTATTGTCAGCTGAAGTGTTTATTGACTGAGAAGTGCTTGCATTTTAGTGATGGATATGGTGATCCTGGTGAACACTTTGGGGCAATATTGTGATGCAGTGTGCTGTGTAAGTGTTTATGTCACTTTATAATGGAGTGGGCAGACACTTATTTAAATAAAAAGTAGAATAGAAATCTCATTGTTTCAGCAGCCATTAGTTTCATTAAAGCTAGAATAAAGATAAGAGTTAAATGATCTGTGGATATACACAAATGCCTTAAAGTAGAAAAGTAACACCAAATCCAATGCCATTATTGCTGGGACAAGTGCCAGCATTCTCGTTATTTTTAATGACTTCCGAACTGAGCCCTTAGTATCTGATGAGGTAAGCAATTTCAGATGGGAAACTTGATATCCTCTGTGCTGAAAGGTGTTGAGGACTCTTACTTGCTAGGGAGCGTGACCAAGCCTGGGATGTTCTGTGAGGCAGCAGACAATGACTGTAGGTTAAAACCAGCTGTGGTCATTCTTTTAAGAAGAAGAAAGAATAAATACTGCATGGTGCACTGCAGGAAAGCTTCAGAGTTCAGCTCACGTGGTGACAAAATATCTGCTTTGGAAGTTAAAGTTACTGGAAAGATGACTCTGTGATAGCAGACAAACTCACAAGCTTGGCAGATTTAAAGCAAACACAAAGCAAAAACTTAATCTATTGCATTAAAAACATATATATAAAGGTGGAGCTCTCTATGAGAGATTGCAAAGAGATAAATTTGTGAAAGATTGGTTAACTGATGTCTATTAAAACTGACAGCTGACATGCAGCCCTCAGATCAGAAAACTCATAAATCACTGCTTGCTCAAATTTGGTGAGATAAACTGGAGGAAAGCCTCTGCCCTGCCTCTCTTATGGTCCCTGTGCCTCTGTTACTGACAATCATAGAGGCTATCTGCACTGAGCAGTGAGCTCAGAGCTCAGTGCTGACTGAATGGCTGACTTTAAATACAAGGATTATTTGCAGGGTCAATCTTAGAGCTGAGAATTTACCTTGTCATATATATTTCATCTGGGTATGTTGCACTAATCACCAATGCAGATCTTAGACATCCTGATTGTGAATTCTCCAGCCAAGGTGATGGGCAGGGCTGTGGGTGCTGGGAGGAGTGCCTTGGCCATGTGAATGCCATCAGGGCTTTGGGAAGCACTGGAAAGTCCTGCAAGGCCTCTGTTATGCCTACCTGTAAACATGGGTGTGAGGAGAAAGAGAGGGAGAGATGGGGGTTGCTGGGAGTGTTCGTAAAGTATATGTGTGTATTTTAATTTCTGTTCTGTGCAGTGGAAAAACTTCACCTAATCTGCTTTCTTGGGATGTAGATTTGAAAGTCTGCTTTGAAAATGGAACAGAAGTACATGTACAGCTAAGCAGCTGTCAGTACCAAATACCCTTGCTCTGCAGTCTCTGGAATAGTTTCTGCAACAGGACATGTGGAAGGAGAGCTACAGCTATTGGAAATATAGGTGAGCAGTCTACTCTGTAAATTTTTACTAACCTCAAGTATAAGCTACTTTAGACATGGTAATATCCTTAATTAAAATGCTACCTTGAAGTAAATAATTAAATGAGGATTACAATTATAAGTCACAGAGTGACACAGGTGATGAGCTTTCCTAAAGTAGGACAATTAAACCATAAATTAAAATTAAACTTCTCCATGAAATTAGAATATTATGCATAGTAATTATCTAAGAGTAATAGGTTAGGTCTGTATATTGCAAAAATAAATCCTTTCAGAGATCCACAGGTTTTTAAAAGTATTTCCTGATGGTTCCAAAAGACCAAATTAAATCTTCACAATTCTTAAAATAAAATAAAATAAAAAGGATATCTTATGGAAGGAATTTGGTTTAAGTAATGCTTTCCCTTATCAAACTCTTCTATTTTGTTTTATTATTACTATTATTATTATTATTACTATTATTATTATTATCCTAGCAGAGAGATTGTCCTCTGTGGGAATGCTTGCTGCTGGAGAGGTGCTCCTGTGCCTGGGCAGAACTCGTGTTTGGCCCTGTACAGTGTCAGCATGAGGAAGCAGTATCTTCAAGGCTTCTCTCTTGCTGCCTGAGCAATGAACTGTTCTTATTATTGGTACCTTTGTACATACTTGAAGATCATCTAGTATATGAATTGCTTAATTCATTATTGAAGGTATTTTGTCTTTTTTTTCCTAATTGTTCTTATGAGAATTAAAAGGCAAACTTTGTTTTATCCTGTTCTAAAGGAATAGATTTTTTTTTTCCTTGGGGCAAAAAGTGACCATAGATCTTGGCAGTCCCTAGATCAAGGGATTATAAGCTGTTCCAAATGTAAGTAATAAAGGAATATAATTTTTCAGTATTTTTCATTTTTAAATGGATCAGTGTGGTAGGAAAATACCATCAGTACACAAGATTGTAGTGAAAAATGGCATTCTATTCTGTGTCTGTGGCCATTACAAAGGCAGGCTGGGATGGGCCGTGGCTTGTTGGGAAAGCTGAGCTGCTGTTGCCCTGCTGGACTTGCTGATCTTGAGCTATTTAGATATTTCTCAGGATATGGAACATTTTGTTTTATTGAAGTAAATAATCAGAAGTTCTGAAAAATAATACATTATATTTTAACTTTTAAAAAATTAATTAAAAACAATGAATTAATAAGAAATTCACATTCTTTGATAATCTGACAGTGAATTGCATGAGCCTGCAATCAGAGTTTCAAAATATCACAAAATGTTTTTCATATTTTATTAAATCCTTCTATGTTGTAATTTTTAATCTCTACTTCTAGTGATCCCTTTTACCCAATTTATTAATAAGACAAATGAGTATTAAATTTTGACAGCTTTTTCTCTAAATTGGAAGTAAAAAAAGGTACATTTTTTCATCTTTGAATATACAGTCCTGGAACAATTTAAATTACTTTTCAGACACTGTAGTCCATTTAGTAAAATATTTAGTGCTATTATGGTAGTGTAAACCATTAGACTGCAATTAAACTAACACAGCACTGAGACAAATAGTTCTGCTGGAACACAATGAAGATGCACGATTGCCCTATTAAGATCAGAAGTCTTTATGCACAGAGATTATTAAAAAAAATTAATCATTGTTGCAGTCTTGATTTTGTTAGATTGTAATAAAAATATCTTATTTATGGATAGAACTACTACTTTGTCAACCTCTTAAGAACTCAAAAAAATCGTAATAAGAATCCTTTGGGTTATTATTATATGTTTTACTGCAGCTGGGAATGCAGAACTTCATCTGTACTTTACAAAAGTCTCACTCGGGTGGGCTGTGCCGAGAATTGTTCTCAGGAACTATACAGGGCTTTGTCACAGGTGTTTATGAGAGTAGAGATTTAAAGGATCTGAATATTTTTCAGTTATACTGCTGTGCAAATATTCTTTTATCCATGTGTGCACCAAATACGTTTCCAGATTTCTAAGACAAGTGTAACTGAGAGGTGGGATTAAATACTTTTTCTTTGTTTTGTATAGAAGGTATTTAATAAGAATGTTTGTATGCATAGGTGTTCACAGCAATAGGGGGAATAAGAAACATTTTAAAAATAAAAAGTCTGATTAAAAAAGAAAATTAAAAATGATATAAGGTGCTGCATTAACGCTGGTAATAACATCTAAATAGCAAAAAACAATACTGATTTCATCACAAATCACTGGTATTCCTCCTGTGTGTGGGGGTGGCAGCAGCATTTCTGCCTATGCTTAATATAATTGCAGAAGGGAATGCAAAATGTTTGAACTATTCACCACTGAGGTAGTGGTTGGGGACTGCAAACTGCAGGTATTTGAAGATTATTTTCTAACGATCCACATACTGAAAAATAAAGCAGAAAAGAATCACTCGCAGCTGATGTGTTCATTTGAGAAACTCTCTGAAAAGTTAAGAAAGGATTAATTTCTGAGAGACAAGGAAGAAAGACACTGAAAATTCTGATTTCCTGCAGGTATTCAGCACAGTTAGCAAGGCAGTCTGTGCTGGATGACTCCTTTTGGTTCTTAGTTTGGTCTACTTGCCTCTCACATTCAAAAGTAGTTTGTCAGTGCAAATAAACTTATGTCGAATAAATACAGTTGGGCTTGCTTGTCAGCTGCCTGCATCTGCGATTAACCTCACACCTTCGCTGATGATAAATATTAATCAAAACAATAATTTCAACAGGGTTTTAAAAATGTGTGGGCATGACTATTAAAACACTTAGTGAGAAAAAGAAGGCATTGAAATGCAGAATTAGCAAATATGACTTGAGGGTAGGAGGTATTGCTTTAGAGAAATGATACCATTTAAATATGGTACTTGAAAATAACACATTAAAATGTCTTTAATGTTATAAATTCACTCAATTGTCTGTCAGCTCTCCAGTGGTATATTAGGAGCTAGTCTGTGTGTGCCATAGTATCGAACTGGACCCTATCAAAAGGTTGCTCTGGCGTGGGGATAACTGATGTAATGCAGAGATGAGTGTTAGCCTCAGTTGTGCAGGGCTACATCACAGTCTGGCTGTGTCCACCTTTGGATTGGACCTGACTGGTTGCACAGGGACAGTCCAACATGACGGTGATCATCTGCTCAACTAACACCGTGTTCCAAATGTCAGTGGAGCGCAGGATTCTTGATTCTGATGATTCTGACTTACACAGACTAGTTGGAATGTCTCCATGCTGATGCAAACTTTGTCATGTCTGCAGGGAGGGTGCTCAGGAAATGCTGAAATGGAAGTGTGGTTTTTTTAGGCAGAGAAAAACAGATAGAGACAGCATCTTATGTCTGCTATCGGAAACTGCATGTGAACAGTATCCAGTAGCACAACAGACACTGTTTCTCTATATTTCCCTCTTTGTTTTCACCCTGATGATAATCTGCCCCTGGCAGAATTGGCAATTCAAATGCATTTTTTCAAAAAAGTGTCCTACTGGATCATTTTGACTTTTTCTAAATATTAGGGCTTCACAAAATCATGCTATCCCTGATCAATGTATGATGCATGATTCTTCATTTTGACACCCTCAGTTCCCTCTGGCTCCTTGCTCAAGTTTGGTCCAGCCTTGTAGGGCAAATCTGGTTCCTTTTCTCTGCCTCACAGAAGCACTCGTAACAACTTTATTTTAAGTGAAGTTTGGACTGAATCTGTACTTTGGCAAGTGGCTCAGCTGTCTGTGCCTTGGCTTCTGCCGCATCCTCTGGCTGCCATCCACCTTGCAAGATTTTGAAGCTCCTTTCTTCAGTGGCCCGCTACATTTTCTTCCTTAAAGTGATCCCTGGCATTGAATACTGAAGCTTTCTGAAGCTTGATCATTTGAAAACGGTCTCTTGTACAAATTTTAATTCAATTATTTTTATCTTTGACAGGCTTTCTAGGGAAATGAGGCAGATGTAGCCATGCTGTTTACGCAATGTTTGTCACCCAAATAGCTGCTGAATGCCTTGCTGCACTTCAACCCCATTTGTTGGTATGGGACAGAGCTTTGAAGGAGCTGTGTCCCCCCACATGCTATGCTGGTGCCTTGTACTAGCACAGCTAATCTTAGCTCTGCTTTTCTTGACTCCAGTCTAACGCAGTTAGGTTCCTAAAAAAAAAAAAATTGTAGCTTAACTTGTTTTTTCTCAAACACCAGCTGTCAGAAGCTCACATAGGTCTTATGGAACAGGTGCAGTTTCTGAACTGATTTAGATGAGGAAGGGAGAGACATTTGGTAAATATTAATTGGCAGGCACTCTGGGTAAGGACAGCAGACAAAATGGAAAGTGCGTGAATTTGGGAGTACCTGACAAATGGGATCATGTATTATTTATTTATTTTAAGAAAAGGAAAAGAGGATGCAATTAACATTTGATTCTGCTTCTGTGGAGCCCTTCACAAAGGCTGTACCCTTTGGCTCATTAAGTGTGCTGCCACATTTTTTAACTGTGTAGCACCTCACAGGCTTGCACTGCACCACCAGTGTTGCACTCATTCTTAATTGCTTCCCATGCTTTCTAATATTTGAAAGGAGTAAAAGCATCAACACAAGATGTAAATGTTTTTTCTTTCCCCTCAGATAATGCATGATGCACAAACGATACCTGGGAATTGTTGAGTGTGGAGAGTCCCCATTCCCTCTAACTGCTGCCATGGCTTTATGTCAACTGTATTGCAGAGGTTCCCAATGTGAGAACCTGCCTTACAGCAACTAATTGCAGGTGGGATTTCATAGATGGAAGGAGCAGTAAGGAGGGTGTCTCTTTGTTCTCTGGTGATGCTGAAGACTTACAAATATTGTTGCCTGTCTGAACAAACAGGAAAAAATGTTGGTTATAATACCTGGTACATCAGTACATGTTTATCAGTGTGATGGTTATTACAGACTGTTATAGATCTTTAACACTGGAAAGAACTCCTTGTGCCCTGACAAGACGGATAAGGATTGCCTCAGACTCCTTTCCCTGGAGGCTTTTCTTCATCGACAGACTATATCTTCAGGTATTTGTGTGCTCAGAACTTCATGCAGAATACTTCAGCGCAATGTGCCCAGTGGGAGCAGGAGGGTCTGCGTCTAACTAGTGTCCCTAAGGTGGAAAATGGTAGGAAGGTCCATTGATGTGCATCTGCCTCAGCTCATGCAGATAGAGCCCAAGTTAACCCACACAGCTCAAGAGAAACAGTGTAAAGCAGGCAGCTTTGCTTTATCTGTTCTGCATAATGGTGTCTCTGTTTTTTTGCTGCGCATGGATGCTTGGTAGTCCTGGGATTTCATGAAGGACGTGGAGAACAAGTACACTTGCTGTACCTATTTCCAGCTGATAGCCTGGAAATGGAGCAAGTCAAAAACAAATGCAGCTTTTTGAATCATTAAAAATCCATTTTCATTAAAAGCAAAGCATCGCTGTGACATACTTACTTATACATTCACTCTCTGGCTGTCTATGCCTTACTGAGAGAGTGAGAAGAGAGCCTTTGCATAACTTTTAAAGCATTCTATTTACCTTGAATTACTTGCATGGCATCCTTTTTTTTTTGTTTGTTTTTTTCTTCACACTGTATTAGATAGCAATTACTCTGCATTCTTTCTTCGCAACCAGCTTTTTGTTTTTTTTTATTCAATGTATCTATCATTTGTTTTTATCTATATCTCCCACCTATCTATCTATTTCCTCTTTGTGCTTAGAGTTTGTTGTAAATTATATTTGTGATGCACAGAGCTTTCAATCTGCCTGTCTTGATATTATTTTATGCAACCGTGACTACCGTAGAAATTGGTTTTACTGCCTCTTTTGTGTTATTGATTCAAGCCCATTTCAGAATTAACTTGTTTGGAATGATCAGGCAATGTTATGTGCCCTAGAATCTCTCAGTAAAAATTCGTATCTCATAACTAAATGCAATAAAATTTTCAAATATATCTAAACACAGTTATATTTTGAATTTAGATGAAAGTCTTATAGGACCAATCAAATATACAAGTTGCACAAGTGTGTTGTTCTGGGCTTACAGGTAGTGTATGCAGAGAAAAGTACTCAGATACTCACATTTTCCTAGAGATCTGCCCCATATGTGCACTCTGTGAGATGCCTAATCACATCATTCACTTTTCTTTCCCAAATTAGATGGACATCATTTTGGCATTTTGACTGTAGGACTGTATCTGTAATTTGAGATTATTGTCTTAGTTCAATTAGGGATTTGGTCTTTCAAATCTTAGCGTTGCATTTTGTTCTCGTAGTTAGCTAGAAATACTTGTGTGCTGACAGTCAGTGGAAACTGATCTACAGAAAGTAATCTTTGCTCATTAATAGCCTGACTGGTTGTTCTGCAATTTTGTGTAACAGATTAGAATAAGCAGTGAGATTTGTAGTATGAGTTATTTGTAACTTTCAAAATCTCAGATTTAGTAAATTGTTCACTGACATCTGGTCCCAGACCTTTGTTTTTATCTGAATAATAGAAAGAACCATAACCCAAAACATCCATCTTTGATTAGTTTCCTTTTGGGTCCCCGAACACATGCAATAGAATTTGAAGGACTCTGTAATTTCTGCCTTTCTACTTTGTGCATCCACCCAGGCCCTGATACCAGCAAGATGACAGCATCTCCTGAGTGCAGGTGTGATGCTTGCAGTCCCTTGGGCTGGCGATAGCAGTGGTGACAGGTCTGCCTGTCCTCAAGAGGGTGTAAGCAGCACAAAGGGTGCTGGTGTAAAGGCACCCACCCACTGTGCTTTGTTCTGGTGGTGTTGTGGGAACTGGGTGCTCTGGAACTCAGCTCTGTGCCAGCTGCCCTTTAAACGTTTCAGTATTCATGGACACGGAATATAAATTCCTTTTTTTTTTTTTTGTTTTGTTTCATTTCACAGCTTTTCCTTAGTGATCTCTCTCAGTTCTTTACTAATCTTTTTATTGTCTTTCAGAGTGCAGAGCCTTTCCTGAGTGTGTGTTATTAAATATACGGAGAGGAAAGATCTACTCAGTGCAAGTACAAAACAGATGCGCGTATATCCCGAGATGAGTGCATAATGGATAAAGAACCATTATCATTCTTCCCACATCCACACTTCCATCTACTTATGAGATATATACGTGTGCCTTGTTAGCGATGATGTTATAATGCAAAAGCTAAAGTTTTCATATCGGAGGAAACATATTGTTAAATGTACTGAGAACATTCTCCCAAGGGTTAGCATTTCTCTTGTACGTGTGAAATCCTACAGAAATAAATGGCCCTATTATTTTAATTGGATCTTTTGCTATTAGAACATCTTTCTTTGTACTGCGGTAAAGAACCTTCTTTTTCTCCCTTCCCTGAAAATGTGAAATGAGCAAAAGCAGACGATGCATTTAAACATTTATGATTTCAGAGTAGAAGACTATACATGTGTGTATATATATATATATATATATAAATGCACATACTCATAGAAAAATTAAATTCATATTTTATGATGTATTTCCCTCTTCCCTCAGAAAATACACAAATAGGATTTCTACTTTTAAAATAGGTATATTTAACATTCTGCCTTGCCATTTGGACTGATATCTTGCTTAGAATAAAAGGAATGAATCAGGCACTTCAAAATTTACAAACAGCAGTGAATATAGTAGATTTTTTTTCCAGAAATAATTGCATCTTTTTAATAAACAAATTAATCCATAGGCTCTAGCAAACCTAGCAGTTAAGTATAGACTTCAGCACCTCAGGTATGTGGACTATGTGCTTAATTTGCCCCAGGGAGTGAGGGTTTATACAGTATAATAAATTAAATGGCTTTGGACCATTCTAATCTGTTTTGTAGAAGAACACAGAAGTAAGGAACTTGGTTTTCATGTGTTGTGACAAAAAGCACAGTAGAGTAGAATATTTCCTATGAATGTAGTTTTGAAAACTAATTTCTAGGTGTGTTGTTTCCTCTCTCTTTTTCGCAGCTGTTCAATTATGGAGGGGTAGTGCTGGTAGGAAAGCCAAAAATCTGTTCTCCAGGGTAGCTACATTGTGCTCCAACGTTCTAAGATTTGGTTTATTTTATAATTGGAATGAAACATTGATTATTATTATTTTTTTTTTGGGGGGGGGGAAATTCTCTTACTCCTGCGTCTGAATACTAGCTGAACATGCTCATGTATGTATGGATTGTGTATTTAATAAGACAAGTGAATACAGTAAGGATAAAAACTTGAAAACAAAATGAGCTGTAATTACCTAGGGAAAACAAATTTTTATGGCGTAAATGTTGATAAAGAAATGACTTGTTAGGAGCAAAATGAGAAAGTTCTAAGACTAGATCTTAGTGAGTTTACTAGTTTGGTTTTTACTAGGTCTGTTTAAGAGAACAAATAAGCTCTTGCTACTGAAACTTGAATAATGGCTTTCAGTTCTCTTTGTTCTTACTCAGCCCTGCAGGAAATGGAGTCTGTGGGGCAGTGCATTGTAAGGGTGTGGGGTGGAGCCCTCTGGGCAGGTACTGGTAGATGGACACTGCCTTCAGGTGGCATCATGTACCCAAGTAACCAAGCGTTTGCTGGTAAGCTGTCTATTGCCTAGGAAAACAAAACAAAAGAACAACAACAACAAACAAACAAAAAATCCCCAAAAACAAAAACAAAACCACGGCTGCAAAGAAAAACACCAAATTGCCTTGTCTGTGGGGCTTCTCCCCACAGTACAGATGATAGATTTTGTTTCCCATTTCCTCATACTGCATGATCTGCTGTTTTGGGCAGATTAACAAGATATTCAGCTGCTTGTCAAGGCAATTTGCAGCAGCTCTTGGGGCATTAGTGCTGCCATCCCTGCTCCATTCCCCACCTACCAGAGCTGCTGTTGGGCACAGTGCTTGCCAGGAGCAGGGCTGTCCCAAGCCCATGCTGGGGCTGCATGTGTGCAGTGCTTTGTGACAAATGGCAGCTCGCAGCTGTTTCCATAACAACACACTTGTTGGAAAGTAAGTATTTTCTCTACTTTCGAGATTGTCATTTTGCTGACAATTAATTGATATTAATGCCTTTTTCCATCTTTGTGTTGGAAACCATTATGGAAATAACCCAGAAATGTTTATGTGGTGGTGTGTGTGCTGTGGCCAGCTGACCCCTGCTGTGGGTGCAAGCTGAGGACATCCTTCAAGCTTTTTCTGTCACCCCAAATCACTTGATTACCCATGTCAGTCTTCACAAATTTTGTCCCGAGTGGGGAATGTACAAGAGCACTCCTGCCAAAGTGTCTGTATGCTGAGCTGTATTTTTGTAATTCTTGGACATTGTGGAATGGATAATCCCATAAATCTGCAAAATAAGGCCTTTTTCTAATATTTCTTGTACTCGCTAATTTGAATGCTAAAAACTGTGAATTCTTATTTTTTTAAGAAATCAAATTGTTCAGATTTCTGAAGTTTAACCAGTGGTACAATTGTTTAGGCTATGAATAGTTTTTGGAGATCGTGATTTAGATTCTTAGTGGAGGAAAGTTCTCTGGTTAAAAAAAATTTTGGAGAATGGCTTTCTCTCTGAAGCATAAGCCAGGCTGAGCAATGACCTGTAGAAAGGGGTTCAGAGGCTCATCAGCTGTTGCAGACACTGTCATGTGGGGTATACTTAAATGACCTGCATTCCCTTACCTTGATCCATTACCCTCTCTGAAAACAAGATGTGCTACTGTTACACAAAGCCATATGCGTTTCTCTGCTCTGTTTGGAATATTTATATTGTGCCCATCAGCGTGGTGCCATAAATACTGTAACTTGCATCTGTCTTGTCACTACAGGTGAAACTGATTTGTGAAACCGATGTAAGGGCCCAAATTAAACACAGCCACCAACATGGGACCTTTTGATAGAGCTGAGTGCCCTGGCAGTTATTTCATTCCATTCAAAGCAGGCGTTACTGAAGTGCTTGAGTCATTATTTAGCAGCTCATTCCTCAGTGTTATGGAATGTCTCTTATCTATCAACCGCTCATCTACTGAGACACAAAGCAAAAGCAGTTTCAGAGCAAGACCAGCCCCAAGAGACTGGGAATAGCTGAGCTGACTCTTGCTGCTAGACAGAGAGTAGTAAATCACAACTGGTTTAAAGGAAGAAATATGTAAAACTTGAAAATTGGAGCAAGAACTGGAGACAGTAGAAAATAAGACTCATTTTAAAGAAGTGGATCTTCGCATTCTGTGTGTTTACACTGAAAAGGTGATTAAGGTAAAGTTGAAAGGAAAACACCTTTTACTAAATGTTGGAAGCACTTTTAATGTCTTAGTGTCTGTTCTTACTGCAGGACTTTTCACTGAGACACTGTAGATCTTGCAAAAGATGGGAATTTTTGTGGGAGTAAGTCCTCTTATTTGGAAGTCATGATATTCACACTATGCAAATTCTTTTTGAAATTGTTCTGAGACGTTCTTGTAATTTGATGTACCAAGAGTTGAGTGAACACTGACCATCTGCGGAAAGTGAATGATTAGGGCACAGACCAATTTGATAGTTATTAATTTGCTTTATTTCAGTCTGGTGCTTTTATAATTCTTTACAGCATTTTTAATTACTTGAGAATTGCTGCAAGAACTAGGATTAAAGAAGATATATTTCAATTAATGAATGGGGGCCATCTTTTGCTCCTGTTTATGCATACCATATGTTTTACGTAGGCTGACCCTGTAACAAACTTGAAATCTGTGTTTTATCTAGGGGATCTTTTTGTATATGGTTAGAACAAGTCTAAACAAAACTATCCAATCAGACTGATACATCAATATGTTGATATAATATGCTGAGATAACATAGTATTAATCTTGCTAGGACTTACATATGGCTTATTTAGCACCCAGTGGCTCTGTCAAGAAGTTCTTTATGCAAAATTTAACCTATTTGTACTACAGTCTAAGGCACCAGAGAGACGAGGCCACATACCTAATCTTCTACATACTGTTGAATATTGACCTAAATATTGATGTTGTTGGAGGCTGATTTTTTTTTTGTGTGCAAATTTTTCATGTTAGTGTTTAAATTTAACAATGTAGGAAGAAAATAATATTTTGTCCTTTCAGTACTGTATGAATGTGAAGCATGGAGTTGAATAGGAGCATCAAGAAACTGAAGTCTGCTTTGTAGGCAACAGAATAGTGATTGGAACTGAAGGGAAAGTAAGATTTACTTTGGTAAATTAAGTGGACGTAAAAAGTGTATTGAGTTCTTATGGTAAAATGTCTTAGTTTTGCAACTACATTTAATGTCTGTCCTGAAAGTACGCTTCTTCACCCATGACTGGGCTTTTCTGGGCTTGGGCAGGGCAAAAGTCTGCTGATTTCTGATGGTGTGGAGAGCAGGAGCTTGGCAGATGGAGAGAGGTGGTTGTGGTTGGGCACCCACCCTGAGGGAACAGCTAGTGGCGACAACAGAGCTGTGTTGTGCTGAGTTAACATGCAAAGAGGGGTGGTGGTCAGGGTGCAAAGAAACTGCTTTGGGCAATGACCGCTGGACTTGGGACTTGGTTTACAGGGGGTTAAATATGGAGTCCTCCAGAAACATCTTAAAGAGGAATTGTTGAAAAAATTTCTGTAAAATATGTGAAGCTGGCTTGTGTTGTCACTTCAAGAGATGTAATGCTGAATTTTAGGGAATATCTAGCCTAAATATCATCCTTTTTGATTTTTAGTTCTGCCCATTTGATTATTGCTCTTTTGTTTTTCTTTCACCTATTGTCTGAATTAGTGGGACTGGTAAAGAGAAGCTGTGGAGACAAAAAGTGGCAATGCTTTGGCACATATGAGGTGACCTGGAGAGTCAAAACTTTGGAGGCATCATGATCTCTAAGCGCTGTTGCCACCAAAGTGTAACTGCAGGTCAGGAGAGGTGATTTCACTTGTTGTAGAAACAGATAAATAAATGGAGCATTTATCTGAATTTTGAACAGTACTCTGACTGTTTGAACATCTCTTAGATCTATAACAGTCCATTCATTTGTAGCCCCTTATTGCAAGTACATTTTGGAAAGTTAATAGAGAGCAAGGGATGCAGCAGCTCCCAGAAAAAGATTGGAAGAAACAAAGGGTGTCTGAAAGTTAAACATTAATGCTAATAGTATTTGAAATATGCATTAGATGAATTTACATGTTCACATAATGTGGAAAATGAAAGGTTGTTTCTATAATTTATCCTTTGGAATCTATATTTTTGCTTTATTTTGTTTTAGCTGTCACAGTAATAGGTACTTATGTTTCCAGTGGAGCCCCTAAAGACCGTTCAGACTGGGGGTGTCCCAATTCATTCCAGAAGGAATTTCTGTTCACTTTTGCTGATTCCTATTTCCAAGTGTAGGTTTCTTGGTCTTCCATTAAGAATTTTTTTCATAGAATCAATCTCTCTGTGAAATATACGTATTTTTATCCCCAGTATTTGTGCTTAGAAGCACATCACAACCTGTAATGCATAACTGATTAAGAGAATAATTTATGTTAGTGAGCCAAACTTCTTCCACAAAGCAGAGGGGGACTACCAGCAGGTCTGTGCTTCTGTGATGTGTTCATGACCTGTTTTTACCTTGAAAATACCCACTTACAAGAATCCTACATCTTATTCACCATTGATTTTGTTCTATTGTTCAGTGTCATTTTTTTCCTTTTACTTCTTCATGCTAACCCTTTTTTTCTCTTCTTCCTCTTCTTTTTCTTTGTTCTACACCATTTTTTTTTTATACTTTATATAGATTTCCCTCCCCTCTGACATTTTTACCATTTTAAAGCATAAAATAGGGCCTCTCCTTTGCCTCTGCAGCTGTGACCCCATCCCCTGCTGTACCAAATTGACACTTCTGCAAGCAGCGACTCCAGCCAGTCACTTGAAGGCTGTTGCTTTCAAAAGTGTTGATTTAGTGCAGCAGGGGATGATGTGCCAGCTGTAAAATGCAGGAAAAAGTAATAACAATAAAACAACCCTATCAAAAGTCTTGTAATGAGCGGGAAAGATAAAATTTGTGGTATTGGGGAGAAGAAATAGGAAGTGGAAGAAGGGGAGAGTGGTTTGTGCAAGCAATGGGATGCTGGCTGCTGATGAAATGGACCGGAGCAGCCACTCCTCCAACTGTGCTGTGTGCTGCAGCCCTCAGATTGCTGGGTCAGAGTGGCATCTCTGGGGCAGTTGTGGGTTTTTTGTTTCTCCTAAACTGGGGAGATATTCTGGGATAAATGTGTGATTTCGGGACCAAGGAGCACCTGTGCTCTGGAGACAATTAACCTTTGTAAATAGTACTGCTGGGCAGTAAAGGGCGTGGTAATTTCCTTCTTACAGATATATCCTGTATGGTTCATGCGTGTGCAGGGTATAATTCTTAAAAAACAAAACAAAACAAAACAAAAAAAAAAATATATATATATACACAAGTACTGCATTGATATTTAAGGCACATAAATGGAGACCTTCCAAAACATCTCTCAGTAATACTGCTAAAGGAAATAATTTACAACTTATTGGCAGAAAAGATATTTAATGATAAGTAGTATTTATGCTGCAGAACTAATAGAATTCCTTAAAGCCCTAGATGGGCTAGCATTTTCTATTACAGTTTCCAGGTGCTCAGAGTAAAGTCTATTCATCCCTTTTGATTTGTTCTCGCTCAGTTCCCTAGATATTTTCATAGGGGAAGCAAAACCCTGGTTTTCTGCTTGCTGCTGGTTTTGTGGCAGATGCCAGTAATTCCTGCTCAGGAACCACGTCTGTACAGGTGCCAGTGTTGTCCTGGCCAGGCACCGCTGCAGCATGTCCACAGGGCACAAGATCTGTGCCCTCCTCCAGCTCTTAGTGAATTAAATAAAATAAATGAAATATGCTGTGTGCTAAATATTAATGCCGATAGTGACTTAAATGTGTGATAGGATGATTTCAAGATGAAGGTGCAAAACATAATTCAGACTATTTCCCAAAGTACTTTCAGCATCTTTTATTTTAAATGATGTACAAGACAATATGACAAACTGTAATATCATTAACATTGTTCACAGTGTCAAGTTGGTTAGATCATATAGGAATCACTGCAGAAAGGTGTGTAGTTTTGACCAGCTCTGAACTGACTTAGCCTGCCCTTGTCAGTGGCAGGTTTGAAAGGTGCTAATAAAGGTGCAAAAAACATTATTTCCTTGTTAAATTTGGTTACACACAGCACCTGCCAATGTTGTGTTGAGGATGAGACAATATTACAAGGGCTCTTGGAAAATTCTTTTCTTACAAACTTGTTTCATGCCATAGGTTTGGACTGTCTTTGGATTAATGGGGGAAAGAAAGCATATTAAAAATTAATTATTACTTAATTATTACTTGAAAACAGGATTGAGGTCATATTCATCAAGTCTTGGGGAAAAAAACTGTTGTCTGTAAAGCATCTGCTTTTCAGCATTTAAAGAAATACTTTGTAATAGGCTTTCACAACTATCACCTTTGTAATCTTGTTATCCATCATATTAATTGAAGGAGGTTTTTTCTTGTAACCTTTGTCTGTTTACAGTGGGTTAGCAAATCATCAAAGGCTGATGTGACTTAGAAAGAGAAAAGACAGGATGTATCATTCAGTCAGTTTTTCTGCCAATGTAGGATTATTTCCTAGAGAACATTTTTTAGTCTTATGTCAACTCCAGTTTTTAAAATCCCAAGTGAAAGCTTCCATATTTCTCCTTGGGAGGCTATTTCACAAGGCAATACATCTCACTGTCAGGAAGATTTTCCTGATACTCTATTGAGATAAAGCTTTTTCTTTCCATTATTTCTAGTTATATCCCTTTCCCTTGATGGCTTTACACACTTCAAATATTTATAGATTATTATATTTTTTCCTTAAGAAGTTGTTCTTAAGACTTTCTTCAGTTATCAATATCCTTTTGGTTTTGAAAAACCTACCTAAGACCTTCTAGGCTGAGAATGACATTTACTATCAGTAAATGCTTACCACAGCATTTTCTTCAGGCCCTTTTTTCTCAGGGTCCAACATACTTGTGAGATTCTAGCTAAGAGAAATCTAACATATAGAATATTTTTATCAGTTCTTTCAGAAATTTCCTTTGCTTTACTTCTGCTGCTCTATGCACAAATCTTCTGGCCGTGGTGAATGAGGATACCCTGCTGCTGTTCAGTTCTTTCTCAAATCTCGGTGCTCTACTACACAGAAAGCTTGCATCCTTGTTAGTGTTTGTACTTTTGGAACTTCTAAAAATGTGATGTGCTCCTCTAAATGTTACTGCTGTGGTCAGGGCTCAGGATATTTCTAGGGAAAACAGAAGAGGAAGATGTTAATGCTCTACTGTAGTCTAAAGTGGCTTTTCTGCATCCCCCCCCCCTCTGCTGCAAAAGGGAAGTTCATCTGCTTTATGCTTATGCACACTGGTGGTCTATGGACCTTCTAAGGTTGGCAGCTGGAAATATTCTTTTAATGCAACTTAAGTTATTGTTATTAGTGCTGACTGTTAGTCCTGGCTTAAAGGGAACAGGAAGGTATTGAAATACGTTCCATGCATTTGAAGGAGTAGATGTTGATGCTAATTTCTAACTTTCTTTTCCAAAGAAATGTTGTCTGTCATCCTTCTCTAATATTTTTCTAACACAATGGTCACTATCAAAACTGAGTCTGGTGGTGACAAAGGTCCCAAAGACAACAGCACCCATGGCAGTCTTGTGCATCCTGGGAAATGGGCTGGGCTACAGGCTGGGCTGGTGGCACAGTGTGCCTGGGCACATCGCAGCTGAGAGGTGCTGGGCTGAGGGGAGCAAGGGGAAGGTGGGGATGGAGGGAAGCATGGAAACTGTGGGTGTCACAGGAAGTTGAACCTTTCCCCAGAATTTTTTAGCCCCTTGAACACCTGACATTGGTCCAATTTTTCTTTACCCAAAATCAACAGCTAAACTTTCATTGATCTCTGCTGAGACTATTCACATAACATTCCAGTTGTATTTCTGAAGTTGAGATCTATCTTCGTGTCTTGCAGAGGATTAGTTGCAAGCCACCAAAGCCTTGGTAGGTGCTGCTGGGCTCCTGCTTCTCCATTAATGTCACAGTGAAAGAGTGTGCCTAGTGTGCTTACTGCCATACTTAGATCTCTTCCTCATTCGGACTGACATCTTTCTGCTCTTCTCTTCCCTCTAACTATTCTGTTTTTCCTAGGTGTTTTAGCTGATACTTACCCAAAATAATTTTTGTTTATTCCTTCTGGAGTGCCTAATTTCTGGAGCCTGCTGTGTATGTTTCTACTTCTGCTTGTACTTTCAAGTTTTACTTCTTCCATGACTTTTGACAATGAGATTTACTGCTTAGTGCAGAGAATTCAGTGCCTTTATTTCTGTATTTAATTTTGAAAATATTACTTTGAAGTGTATTCCTAAAACTGACATAAAAAATAGTGTTTACTAGCGAGTTTCCCTTAGTTTCTGTTCATTGAGAAACGGAATGAAAAGAGTAATGATGTTGCACGTCTGCTGACTACTCTGCTCAACTGATTCACATGGTATTTGCTCTTAACATGTTGCAAGAGTTTAAAAAAAATAAAAAGTGTCAAACTTTTTTTGGCACCCAGCTACAGTAGATGCTGTTAGAAGAAACATATGGCCTCACGCTAACAGTGTTAAAGCACTGCTAAAGTATTGCATGCATGACATTGACAAATTTCCTCCAGGCTTTTTGTTTTCTGAGCTATTAAGCATTCAAAGTCCAGTATTTCATTACCACTGATGATACAGAGAGCCTTATTGACATTCTATCCATCTGTTCATAACATGCATTATTAAATGTGAAGCAACTAGTAGGTAGGAGTGCACTTGCCAGCTGTACAATGAATTCTTAGCAGCTTAGTGCCCTCTATAAATTTTCTAGTTCTTCAACATAATTTACAATGGGATTTTTTGTAATTGTTACAGTGCATTGCACATAGAAAAGTTGCATCAAAAGAATGCTTTATTTCATAATCCTTAATGGGTAATCTTCAGCTATAGTTCCAAAAATCCAGGAGTCCTTAATATACAGGGAGTATCTCTGATATCAGTTCTCACTGACTGCACTAAATTTCCCTAGGAGCAAATATATACTGCATTACCTAAGAACAGGACAATAGAACCTCAATGAGTCACCCTATTCATGTAATTTTGGAGCCCAGAGGAATTGGTTTGACTATTTACAGATTATAACAGTTGGTAGTTGAATGTTTTATTTTCATTCCCAGTTGGTACAATATGTTCACAGCTGATGTTAATGGCTTGCCCATTTGATATCACATATGGTCCACTATTTGGGTCTCCTAAAGCTTTCTTTTGTGGTCAGGCTGTCTTAAAACTATCATATATTTAGGTCTGTTCTGTCTGCTGGGAAAATGACCATGAAACTCTGTACCTTGGCAGCTGTGGAGAAAATCAGTTATTCCGTTGATAAAGGTGCAAAATGCTTGGGTCAGAATGACCAAGAAAGAATATTTTCATATGAAATTTAATACAAACAAATCTTTTACTAGATCATGTTAAATTTGAATAGAAATACTCTTATTTCTTCCCCTCATCTTTGAAGCTGTGTTTGAATATCTTTCAAGTGTTACAATACTGTTGAACCTCATCAAGACAACTTTCAGTGAGTGTTTGTTTGCACTGGAAAACATTTTGTGCAGAATTGTTATTATTCAAATCAGTATTTATATCTTTATTTTGATATTAGATTTCTGGTAACATTTTACAAAACCAGAAGACTCGAAAAAACAAAGTAATTTTTGCTTTGTCTTATAGGATAAGAGCACAGGAGAAATGAACTGAGATAATATGAGAGCAAATATTAAAATTACAAGCCCGTCTGTAGTTCTTATCCTGTGATACACAAGTGTTTATACTGTCTCTAAAATATAACTGATAGAGCCACAGTCTCATGAAAAGATTATTTCCAAAACTATTACATTGCCCTCCGAGAGCTGAAATTCTCATTTATTCATAAGAGTAGTTCATAATAGCTCTAATTCCCTGAGAAGTGGGCATTGTATGATAATTGAGCAGGCTAGTACATTAATTGTCCTCCACTTCACCTCTAGACATTTAACTCCTTATCTAGTCAACCAGTAAACAATAATGCTCACTTCAGTTCAAATAATTTTTTAACTGGGTAATTTATGTGAAACAAAGCAGAATAAGTATATTCTTGTGGAAGGGACACTGAAGTTGTTAGATTAACATATTAATTGTCATTAGTTGGTAAGATAGGGTTTTTGTGATCATAGTCTTTCAATCATATGACTTGCACAGTAACAACAGGCAGTCTCATGCGCAGGGCAGATTTAGTAGTTCTTGCCGTATGGCTACTACTTTTTATGTCCTGTCACTTCTCACTGCTGCTGGTTAGAAGAACACCCTAGCCCCCTCCCCTCCTTTTTTATTTATTAATACTATATTACTGTAGACACCCAGCAAATGTTAGCAAAGCAGCAGGAGTTCTTCCTAAGATATTCTCTCCTTCTGGGAACCTGCAGCAGGGGTGAGTGGCACTATCCAAAGCAATAAGTTCTTTTCAGCTCTCCACCTAATGTATTTCTCCTTCCTCCTTCCAGCACCGGAAGGACCTGAGGTCTGCTGAAGTTGTGAGTGCCCTGTGGGAGTGATTCATTCAGCTACAATTTGAACACTGCACATGGTGAGGGGTGAGATGGATTTGAAGGAGCCCCATTTTGGGAAATGATTTGTTAGAAAAATGTTACAGAGTTGGAACTTATTATCAGTTCTACATATGTTTTGGGGGGTCCTTTATTCCGATTGAGATTAAATTGCATATAGTGTTAATGCAGACTCTTCTGCAACAATGTAAATGAGTTGTTAACATGGCACTTCATTGCTATAATAATTCAAAGCTAGTAGCAGACTTGATAGTTCTGCAATAAATGCTTTATTATTTAGGAAAAATATACTATACAAGTTGCAGTGTGCCATGCTCATTCATGCTGTAAATCAACAAAGATCAGCAGACTGAATAGAAAAATGAAAAGCTTATTTAGGAACTGACACAAGCTTTCAGATGAGCAGGGATGGCTGAAGTTAACTGCAATCATTTTTCTTTGCTTGTCACAGTTGCCACTTGAATTTCACTGCTAAAGATTGTGGGGAGTTTTGCTTTATGAAATTATATCTACAGAAAGAGTATTTGCATTTATATAGGCTTAGTTATAATAAAGTTAAACCTAACACACCCCCTTGCCTCCACAAACAAACAAACCAACCAGCCAACCAGAAACCCCTGTTAAAATAATATTTATCCCTCGGTTTTTGTAGATCTGAATGGGATTCTGCTTAATGGGTTCCATCAAGTGCTTTAAAGGCATGAAACTGGTGAGCTGGTGAAATGCAGGAGTGGAGAGTTATGGTCTTCCCTCCAGCTTTGCTCTAAGGATATCTCTGTCCTTGCATGTGTAAAATCAGAGCTATAAAAATGTGGTAAATGAAAGCACAACTTGGGTACAAAGTTTGGGAAACAGGGAATTATCATGGTCCTCGTGGCGTGAGTTAGTGATTCTGGGTTGGGTGTGATCCTCCAACCCTCAGGAACAGAGGTGAAACCCTGCTGATGGCATTGGCTGCTGAACTGACAGCCTCCTGCAGATGGACAAAACTGGTGCTTGGACATGGTGCCCTGCTGAGCGGGGCTTCAAGACCATTCCTGTGAATGTTTACTAAATAGTCTATTTCCCTCATGCTTTGAAGGTAGCATGAAGTTGTCCTTTGTTTGTTCTCTGTGCTATCTTACTGATATTAAGGAATGCAAAAGCTGGGATCTCTGAACTGTTGGAAAGATTTTTTTTTAAATCATTTGTTTGTGTTTTGAAACAATGACTGCATCTTTTACAACTACAGAAACATTTTGAGGATATAACATTTTGAGGATCTATATAATGCATTAGAATTCTTTGGAAGTGATATATTTTGTTTCCCAGGCTATTTATCTTACTTGATCAACTTGAAAAGTTAAATGCCTTTACTTCTTTGTAATTGTAGCAATAAGGATTTTGTTTGAGACTGTTATCCGCAAATAAAAATATTGAGAGTTTTCTTACACTTGCAAGACATTAGATTAACCAAAAGTTTTGAAAAAAAGACAAAAGAAGTAAAAGATCTTAAAAAAAAACATAATAAAAAAAAATCAGATATTGTTCGTAATCTAGATCTTGAGTTTGTTTCACAGAGGAAAAGTTTTGCTTTTTAGCCAGATACTTATCTGCCAAGGAAAGTCCAATTAAGATGATTGAATTGTTAGTGTTACAAAATAAAGAAGGCAAAGGACATTTAATTATAGCCATGCTGCCAGGCATGAGTATAACAAAAGAAAAAATGTTCACCTACAACATAGAGCTGCCTAACACATTCGATGTAATAGGAGACAATATATGGTCTAAACATGTACTTTTAAGTAGTTCAAAAAGCCTGTATCTCCTGGTTTTCATGTAGATATTTTCCAATTATCAACAAAGTTTAAGGAAAAATCATATTTTTTTTTAATATTGAGACCTTCAACTTTGTTCACAGGTTGAAGAGAAAGTGTCATGCATTAAGACAAAAAGGTTGCCTAAGAAAATGTATCTGTGACCCAGAAGAATGTATAATTGATGTGTGTGGTTGTCTGGATGGTAGAATAACAATAGCAACCATTAGAGATGAGAGCTGGAACAAGTCAGGCAGTGAGGCAGGATGTATTTTATAGGTCATCTGGGGTCCATTCAGATCTACAGGTTGCTATTTCTTCTCCATACTTGAAAGCATTTAATGGATTATTATAAAAGGAAAAGGATGGTATGCAATAATGGTTTAAATTGAAGCTGTGTGTATATATCACCACTGTGCGACTTCTAAATGAATGCTTCATTTTTAAAATTCTCCCATGGCATACTTGAAAGTTTGCCAGAGCATCAAGGAATTAAAACAATGAATTCACTGCCAGCAAGAGTAAAGGACACTTAATAGTACCGTTTTTCTCTTTCGTGACATGGACCATTATAAATAAGGAAAGTTCACCAAGGAAGATTTTTCCAAAACTACTGCCTGTCCTTTTCAAGACAGATGAACTGTTTTTGTTCTGTTGTTTTACAATATTAAGAAAATAAGAGAATTTTGGAAACAGGCTTAGCTGTCAAACAATCAAAGCTGAAAGCACATTATAGTGATCTCAAAATCAGAATCCCTGCTTGCCTGGAAAATGCTTCTTTCATATCAAAATTGATATAAGTTAAAGGGTGGAGAATCTTTTCTGCTTTATTTCACATGAACATAAAAGTTTTATTCCTGCTTTTAATGGGTACTATTTTACAAATGTAATGGAACATAATTTTACCAGGCTTCCCTAAGGGGAAGTCATGGCATGATTACGCAGGCAGTCCCATCTCATTTAGTATAATGCTTACAATATACATGCAAATATACTTAGGCAACTCAAGTTAGAGGCAGATTGAATGGCATTGAGATAATCATAGAGTGGTGCAGATGTTGAAGAAAATTTTGCAAGAGAAATATGGATTGAATGGTTGCAGACGTACATGCCCTCAAGTAATGTTTCTTTGTGATGCAGAAGATTCAGGCTGTGCCAGACAGAAGAACCTGGCATGTGTATATTCAGTGGTTTGGGCTGAGCATCTCAGCTTGGTCCTGTTTACAGTTCCCCTGACAGGGTAGCCCAGCAGAGGGTGAGAAGGATGGATCTTGAACCTTTGTGGCACACAGAGTCTCCTTTTGGACGGAGCTCTCCCCTTCCAGGGATGGCTGTTTCACTGTTCCTTAGGATGCCTGATTGCAGGATGGTGGGAGGGATCAGATAGCATCAGATAGAGGCAGAGGGTCATGGAGTAGTGAATTTCAGACCAATGGAGTCTGCTCTCCAGAGAGTCACTGTGTACAGAATTTTTCAGCTACGCAGATAAAATTCACTTTTATTTTAAAGAAATGAATTAAGGCAATGCAGTTCAAAGTGCATTCCCAGCATGCTGGGTCCACTTGTTGGGAAATTCACAAGGAAGAAGATATTTATGTTACAAAAGCTAGTACGAAACGTCTTATATTTTGGGGGTCTTAGGAGTGATTTTTCTGAGTTAGCTTGTGCATTAGTAAAGGAGAGCCATGTCAGAAAAAGCATCAGAACTGCCTGCTTTTTTGCAGCAACCCAGGTTTTCCTTGGTGAAATATTGTAAGGCTCTAATCTGCAGGAACCTAAATTTGGTTGCGTGGAGATGCATGGAAGAGATGATAGTAACCAGACCAGATCTAAAGAAACAGCAGATTCTATGTGCTCCTGTGGGGCTGCTGGCAGCAGAGCTCAGAGCTGTGGCTGTAGCTGATTTCTGGGTTACAGGTGTGGGGCCAGCAGTGGGGCTGGTACCTGCAGACCTCTTTGGGTAGTCACAGCCTTTCTCTTTGGTTTTGAGAAAGCCAAGGAATAATAAAGGCAAGCAAAGAAATAAGAAAAAAATAAGTACAGGAGCTCTGGATTTGTTAGATATTTCTTAAACTTTCCCCTTTTTTTGTAGCTCAGATCTGTAAGGAGCAGTGAATATGTTAGTTAAAAAAATATATATACAAGATATGTATCTATGTTTGTTACAGAGCAAACTACATGAAGTATGTGTTAAAAAAAAAGCTTTTTTATTTATTTATTTTTGTATCATTATTAGTGCTCTCTGTTCCCTGATACATTTGAAGCCAACTGTTATTTAGCTCTCAAATTGAATATTTGGTTATTATTTTTTTCTTTTTTACTTTATTTTCTTTATATTTGTTTGCTACGTCTCAATTACTCGGCAGTACTTGGGAACATGAATTGCATTCATTTTCTTTCAGTCACATAAAATTTATCATTCGGATGAACTAACACCTGAGTTGGTAACAGGCTGTGAAAATGTTTGCTCTTCCTTGTTCATTAGTTAGCATTTCATCTGTGAGCCTGGGATGGGTAAATTTCAGAGTGCATCTTATTTAACCTCTAAAAATGTATCCTCTGCTTGGTGACAAGGGGCACCCAGTCTGTGCCTGGCCCACTCTTGCTTCTAGAAGACAAAGTTGCCGGATGCTTCCCATGGCAACCTTGTCCCGTGAGGCTGCCTTGTGTGCCTGTCTTTTTCTATCTAAAGAGATCCTTTCAGATGGGATGTAAGATTGATTTGAAGTTGTGTATCTTTGTTTGTTTGCTTTTCAAGATTAGGAAAAGCTTAGTCCAGCACTGCAGTCGGTGATCTGTCAAGTGCCCAAGGCTCAGGGTATGCTGCTGTCATTTTCTTCTACAAAAGTATGTCTCTGTTTCTGCTACTTGCAAAAAAGCCTTAGCTGTTTTTTAATCTTTTTTATTTTTTTTTCACAAGATATTTTTGATCCAAGTAACCAGGTAATGCATTGTAATATCTACCAGAAATATACAAGAGGGGAGATTTTTATTTAACCAAGGATTGTTCCAATTGTAAGAAAATCCAGATGAATGAAAAGTGTGAGGTAAGTACACCAAAGCTAGAGGGCTTTAAGCTCCTCTGTGGATGATCTAATTCTGAAGGAGAATGGCCTCAGTTCATGGTAGCTTAATCCTCTTTTACAGTAAAGTCAGACCACTTCTCAGTGAGAATATCCACACAGGAATTTAATGCATTTTAACGTACATGTACTATTATTGTGGGTTTAGTTGATTTATCTAAACTTTCCTGAATTATTTCTTGCACAAAAAGCACTAGACATAGATGTATGGTACAAGCTTTATTTAAACTGTAGTCATGCCCTTAACTTGATGTAAGCATGTGAAGTGATAGATGAAAAGTGGATCAAAAGCTACCCATCTTCATCCTGATCCCACGATGTGGCAAGATAAATCATTATTTGCAACTACATTGCCCAGAAATATTTGGAAAGCCTCAGAACAAGTGTTTGGCATTTGTTACATGTCGGGCATCACCAGGGACTTTATCCAGAATTCTGAAATCTGGGATTTTGGAAGTTCAGGGTCAACAAAACTAATTTCTGTGATTAGTCTTTCTGCAATCTATCATCTGTGTTTTTTTTTCATTTTTTCCCAAAGGCTAAAGGTATAAAATGATAACTATCAATGTAGAGAAACTTTGCCTAACATGGTGACAACACCAGCAGAATCCCAGAAGGATTTCTAAATGTTGGAAGTTCTACATTGCTGCATAGCCACTGCTGCCATGGTGTGCTGCCTTTCATCTGAGTTCCTTTTGTCATCACACATGAGGTTATGGAAGCACTAGGAGCAGCGTTCCCTGCTACAAGAGGAGCAAGCAATTCTTTGCAGGTCTGTTTAATTTTTTTTTTGTTCCTGCAGCCTTGTTTGAGCCAGTTTACTCTATAGCAAGTTTGGCCTGAAGCTTAGGACACTAATAAAGCTGTCAAATAAAAGCATTACTGGTATTTGAAGAATTAATCCTGTATTTGAGGAGTTAAAGTTTGCCCTGCGTTATTTATTTATTTATTTATTTATTTAGGCGGTGTTTGCGTACCATGTCTTTCTGAGTTGATGAATAACTCAAGTTGGTTAAAAGTGTACGGCATTAATGAAACTGTGAGCCACATAAAAGACAGAATTGCCTTTTCTCTTTCTGTAATTGGCACTACAATAAATGCTGCCTTTAGTGTAAAATTTTTCGGGGTTAACCCCTGCAGAGCTCCCAGCTTGATGGAGAAGTGTGATTAGAGGCATGTATGGGCGGAAGAAATAGAATGGCTGACTCATTGTAATTAGGGGTGTTCAAAGGCTTCAGGCAGCAGAAGGCAAAAGGTGCTGCCATGCTGCCCAGTGCCTAGATGAAGTGCAGTGAAGGTCCTGCAGCTCAGCAGCTCAGGCAGCCCTTCTCTTAGGTGCATCCTTTTCAGTCAGCCCTGCTGAGTGCTGTAGAAGGTAATCAAAAGAGGATGAAGTTACAGTTGTTGCAATTCAGGAGAAGAAGAGGAAAGAGTTTTTTGTATTCTCTGCGATGACCACTATTGTGACTAATACCCACAGATACTCTAGAGTGAGAAGGCAGATGTGGGCAGTCCCTTTATGCAAGACCTGAAAATGAAACTCCTCATTTAGAACTTCTTTTTGCCCTAAAACATTACATTTGACTAGGTGCATCCATTTGAGTAATTATACCACCTTTACATTAGTCCTCAATCTAAACAATTACACTTCCTCAGAGACATCAGCAATATGCGTTTAAGTATTACAGCATCCACAGCATAACAAACTTCTGTAACGTAAAAGAATCTCTGTCAAAGATACAGGAACTGTTTTTAAAATCTACTTTTATTTTTAAAATGTAATAAAAAGACTGTATCATTATGATGAGAGACCATCTCTGGTGAGAGTCTGAACACATTCTTCCTAGTGTTCACGTGGTCAGACATAACAAAATGCGAATAAACAGTGGTGATAGATGCTTCCTCTGCTTTCAGTATCCTATGTGATTTGTTCTGTGTTTTTCTTTTTTTTTCTTCCTGTGTTAGAATGGAAAATGTGTTTAAGAGCCTGGAAATTAGTAGATTTTTTAAAATGTCTTGAATACCATTTCATCTGGAAAAAAAAAGGTTTAGAATAAGTAACCTGCCGTGTTAGAAAAGGTTGCTAATTATCTGAATTTCACTGCGGTTTAATTAGCAGCATCTACAGTAGAAAGTGAAGGTGATGCTTATCACCTGCAAAGGAAAATGTTGTCTTTCAGAGGAGGGTAAAAGATGTCTACCAAAATACAGCCTGTTTTTTAGATCTTCCAAAAAACAAAAACCAAATCCCCTTAAATCCTTGTGGGCCTTAAGCAATAGGGTTTAGAACTGAGGCACCATTGCCCCCAGCTATATGCAGCCCCCATCTTAAGCAGGTCTGAGAGCCACCTGGTCAGTGCTGTATGTGGAAACAGACTGCAGACACACTGGTGGGATCTCTCAGAGCGCTGCTGGATGGGTTGTTCTGCAGCCAGCGCTCCATATGTTTAGGGGAGGAATTAGCACAAGCAAGAGCATCAGATCAGATGTACTAGACTAACAGTGTGCTCTCTGTGAACCAGATGCATGTTAACAGGAGTGAAACATCCCTGATAAAGTATGCTTCATCTGGAAGTTCTGCTTTTTTGTTGGCCTTGTTGCTGTTTTAATAAATGCAGTTTGTAATTCGCTTTTAATGTACTTTAGAGCTAAGGGAACTGGCCATTCAGCTAAGATACTGGCCATTCATTATGGACAGCTCTGCTTGCAGAAGCTGGATCCTTGGAAATACTGGAATTGTGTTAATGAGGTGATGGGTCAGAGCTAGACGTTGCTGAGTTCAGGAGAAAGGTGATGTTTAATGTCAGCTGGATCAAATAAAACAAGGCTGGATCCTTGTCGTAGGCTACACTTGGTCAAGTTTCTGTAATCCAGAGGATAATTTTCCTGCCCACTCTGTGTTTCCAATATATTTATCCTTCCTCCAGACTTCAAATGCAGTAAGTTGGTAGTTGAATTAGGAAGTAGTTTGTTTTAGTGAGTATTTCTCATTCACGAAAGTGTTCTAAGCTCTGTTTAGAAATGGAATCATTTTTCTGGCAAGGAGCATACATAATGCATCTCTGCTTTGCAGCAGAAGAAAGCAGATGAGGGTATTTCCTTTTTTTATGATCCATATTACTAAATTCATGTGAAACTTTCTCTCTTAATTATTACAGAAGAAATTATTTTTTATTTAAAGTTACAATTTTTTTCCATAGTAGGTGTATTGGAATTGACTTCATAATAGTGTCTGTAATGATTTTGAATGTATTAGGCATAGCAGAAAAGATCAAATGGCTGATTGGCAGCTCATAGGTAAATTATTTTTCACTAAGGTACAGAAACACCGTTATCACAGGATAAACATTTTCAGAAAATACAGAAAATATTCTGCCTGCTCTCGCATTCTGATGCTCAAAGTAGATTCAGGGAACAATCTAGGAGAAAACTTGCAAGTGAAGATACTTTATAGCAGGACCTAACAGAAGGGCTGATGACATGCTTTCATTTCTACTCCCTGCCTGTTAACTTTTCAATTATGTTCAACTGTTGTCTTGTTTCACTGTCTCTCACTTCTCCGTCCCACTGGAGTGAGTGACCTGTGTGTGGCTCCCTGTGCTGGCGCTCCCTGCTGCTCCAAGGTGCTAGTTGTCCTTCCCTCTCATATTATCTAATTGATAGCATAATAATTTCATCCCAGAGCACATCTTACCAGCATGCTTTTACTGCAGTTTGCAACCTCTGTTTCAGACCTAAACAATGGCTTATTTGCTTGTCTATTTTTCCCCCAACTCTAATACCTGGTCTCATAAAAGATATTGCCTTTCTCCATAAACCTCAGATCTCTGTGCTACATACATGTTCCTTGGGGGAAGTGAGCAAGAAAATAGCCTCAAGCCTGGAATTTCCTTGTGAGAGCAAAACTGTGTCCTTCTGTCATGTCCCCAGAATTGGGCCTGCAGTGCAGGTGGGAGCTGTAAGACTTTGGGCAGCTTCTTGCTCATGGGAGTTTTGAGGCCAGCTACTGAATGCCAGGCAGTTGTGGGAAGGTGGCTGTGGTTCCCTTGCACAGCTCTTGTAAAACACTCCCAGGCTTTTCTCCGTGAAAAATCCCTAAGGTGTTTCTTAAATAAGACAATAAGACACAGTAAAAATAAAATGCAGTAATCCAAAAGAGTGAACCTAACCCCATGGGTAGGACAACCTTTGGGGTTGTTCAATGCAATCAGACCTGGTCATAATTAAGCTGTTGATTTGGAAAGTGCTTAATCCACATCCTTTGGAAGTGGCTTCATCAACTGACTGCCTTTAATTTCCGATGCAAAACACTGATGTTAGAGACTGGTGAGGTTTGCAACTTGCAGAGAAGCTTGCTTCTCTTGATCCCCATTTCCAGTGCCTATGTGTCCCTGCTGTGCTCAGAATGCATATCAGCAGTGAGTGGCACAGGTTAGTTAAACCCACAGCTTCTCTTAACTCCTCCTGGTGACATAAATGCTAGTAGTGTTGCACAGGATTGAGGTGACAAAAGGATATAATGTGTTATTGTCTTCCATTGCCTCCTTGTGTTATTATGGGACAGTGTAGACTCGTGGCTTACTTTATTCAAAACATAATCATTATTGCAAGCTGGGGGTTGTAAGGATAGAGCTCTGCCTAAAAGGACCTGGGGGTACTTGTGGATGGCAAGCTGGCCATGAACCAGCAGTGTGCCCTTGCAGCCCAAAAAGCCAACCACATCCAGGGCTATATAAAAGGAAGTGTGGTCAGCAGGTCAAGGGAGGTGATCCTGTCCCTCTGCGCTGATCACCTGTACTAATGTGTCCAAATGCTGAGTTTTTAGTACTGGAGAGCCTTGGACATGTTGGAGAGCATCCAGAGGAAAGTTCACCTCTCCTGTGAGGACAGGCTGAGAGAGCTGTGCAGCCTGGAGAAGAAAAGGCTCCAGGAAGGCCTGAGAGTGGCTTTTCAATATCTAAAAGGGATCTATAAGAAAGAAGGGGACAGACTCTTTATCAGGGTCTGTTGTGCTAAGACACTGGGAAATGGTTTTAAACTAGAAGAGGGGAGATTCAGACTAGGTGGGTATAAGGAAAAAGTTTTTTATGGTAAGGGTTAGTGAGGCAATGGCACAGAGGTTGCCCAGAGAAGTGGCCGATGCCCCACCCTTGGAAACATTGAAGTCAGGCTGGATAGGGCTCAAGCAGTGTGACAGAGCTGTAGTTGTTCCTGTTTGTTGCAGGGGAGTTGTGTTAGATAGCCCTTAAGAGTCCCTCCCAACTCAAAAGATTCTGTGCTTCTCTGATAGTTAGACATTTCTGTAAATAAATGTCTACCTTAAGCAACATCAAACAAAGCAGGGCTACAAGAACTCTTCAAGTCAGCAGCAGTTCCTACAATGAAGTTTGTTCTGTAATTCCTTCGTGGGCAGCCTTGGCAGTTTTTTAGCAGTATTTTGGGGGTAGTGGTGTCGTCCAGTGTGAGTAGAGACCCCGGGGGCAGCAACAGGATTGCACAGGGATGCTCAGCCACAGCTCCACTGCTGCTATTTCTCACCTTGCTGGCCAAGACAAAGGGAGAAGCAGGAAAGTTGGTGAGCAGAGACAGCAGAGAGCAGCATGGAGCCGCGCTGGCGGCCGCCCACGCCGCGGGGCCGGGCCTGCGAGGGTATCGCGGAGCGGGTGATGGCGTGAGGGATCCTGTGCGCGGAGCTGTGCTCGGTGCGAGGGCGGCATCCTGGCCTGGCAGAGCTGGGTGTGACAGCAGGGACCTGGGCAGCGCACCCTGCTGCCGCTGGCACTGCGGGCTCCCACCGCTGCGGGTAGGCCCCTGAGCACCCCTGAAAGATATGGCACGACATCATGCTTTAGGGGACAGCATTGATCTCTTTTGGCGTTGTGCTGTTACACAAAGCGTGTGTGTGTGTGTGTGTGTGATTTGTCCTAATTAAAAAAGTAAGGCAGACGTAAGCCAGAGAAATGTCTGTAAATGGCACGGTCTGGTCCCGTCTTTGTTTATCACCACTGTAATGCATTGCTGGCATCCGAAAGCGATAAGCCTTTGTTACTTGATGTCAGCACAGGCTTGGCCAGGGGCATTAAAAGGTGTGCAGTAGTGAAACAGCATGAGCATTTAGCAAAGGGATCCACAGCTCAGGTTTGCTCGCTTCTTCCTTGCTGCTGTTTGGATTTTATTATGTTTGTTTGCATACTAGGAAGAAGTTGTCGAAATGCAGAAGCCCTTTCTTGCTGTGAATGAAAGAATTATCCACTGAGTAAGGCCACCCCTATGGAATTAACGCAGGTCCTTTCCCTATGTGTGTAGAGTAAGTTTTCAGATCAAAACAGACCTCTGAAGGAATATACACTGGCGCATTAAAGAAAGATTTCTGTATCAAAAAGGTTAAACTCATCGGATTCTATGTAAACACTCATTTTACCCTAGCTAACCTGTAAAGATTTCATTTTGCTTCATTTATCTTCTTCCTTACCGTATGCTATACCATCCCGAGCTTCGATGAAAGAATCATGTCTCCATTCATTTCCTATCTTGCTGAATTGCCTTCGCATTTCCTATCATCTGCACATAATCCTATTCTCTCCATTATTGTCTTAATACCAAGTACAGCACAAGATAATGGATAGGCACTGTAATAACAGTGTGGCCTGTAGGAGCCCCTCGAGGGAAATATCTTTGACGCTGGTAGAATATTAATGCATCCCAGGTCCCTGATCTTCCTCTTTCACTTCATCTCCTGTTTTCTAAACTACATAATGACTTTCATATACATGACAAAAGCATTAGAACAGAAAAAGACTCATTGATGAGCGGCGGAGCTGTGTGATATTAAGAAGCACTATTCTCAGTTCTTTGTACAATTTTTGACCACCATCAGAGACAGTGTGTGCAGGTAATTTCTGATTTGAATAGATACAGGCATAAAGAACCATTATCATACTCTGTTAATCCAAATGCCCATCACAGGCACTGCATGAAAATAAATTAAAATGTAATTCTTCAATAATGCATCTGTCTACAGGATGATTTTCAGCAGATTAAAAACAAACAACTTGATATCACTTAGAAAGGCTAGCGAATTGTTTTTGAGAAGCTTAATCATCAGCAGATTATGGATGGAACAGTAAATCAAAGCAGGGTATGTTAAACAGTGTAGATTGTGTTGTAGCAGCAATTTACTGTACATAATTTTTTAATAAAAGCGAAAAATTGATTTTCATGAGCGTAAACATTGGATCCTGAGAGAATTTAGGTGCTATTATCGAGAAAGGGAATGTTAAAAATGTTATCCTTGTTATGTGGGAGCAACAACCTTTGGTTTCCTTTACCAGAAAGAGAAGTTTGCTCCTTTCAGGACTGCCTTTGGCACAGATCTTTCTTTCTCTCTCTCTTCCCCTCCCCCCAGAATTATCATTTTTCTATTGCATTTTTCTAATGTACTCCAGAACCGTTCCCTCCCAAACCCAAGTGTGTACCCTAGCAAGGCAGAGGGGCCCCCAGACCTTCCTTTTGTGCCAGTAAGAACTTGCACAACCTATGGGTGCAGGAAGGTGGGAAACTGAGTGAGGAGTGAAAGCCAATGTATAATGTACTGAGGAGAAGCATTCTGAGGTTCAGAAAGAAAGAAAAAAAAAGCTTGAAAATTAATCATACTTTAAAGCAATGATTAAAACAACCCTCCCACCATGCACAGGCACCCGGTGTTGTAGGAGTGTGGCTGGCCTCACACCTCCGGCTCTGCAAATGCTGAGCAGTGCCTCCAGCTTATCCGCGTGGCTCTGGGTGCTGCCAGGCCCTGGGAGCCTAGGAAATGTCACAGTGAGAGACTGAAGCTGTGTTGAAGGAAATCTGTCCCAAGAGGGAGGGAGGGAGGAGACGGTCTGTCTGTTCCTGGCCTTGCTTTTGTTTTATTTATGCCCTAATTTTATTTTCAGATGATTCATTTGATTTATTTCACTGCTTTTAATGTGTTTTTTTTTCTTCTGTTCTGAACCTGAATGTACCATGTATACGGCGAAATAGTCTAATATTAAATTATGACAATTCTGCATTTTAAAATGGGCTCAGCAGGGTGAAAGAACACATGAAGCTCAGAGACATAGTGTTTTATGTTGTAAAGCTGAAGTTGTCCCTTTGAATCCTTGTAGAAACTACGTTAGCAAGTTCTGTTGCTGTCATTATAAATGTAATGACTTTTCTTTCACATGTGCTTACTTGCCAAGAGAAAAAAATGACATCCTGGGTGACACTGGTAGTGTGGGATCCCAGTCTAAGAGACTGTAAACAAGACGAGGTGAGAAAGAACTATGCTCACTACTTTAAGAATTCACTTAAAACTTGAGGTCTAAATTAGGTCTGGAATTAAAATATTAATGTTCCCCTTCTCCCTGCCCCAGTACACACACACACACTTCCCTTTCAAAAATCGATCTGACTTATGGCTCTTGATGTGGCTCCTCCGCAGTTGCCCTATGACACAGACAATAACTGACTAAAATAGGGTTCTAGGAACCAGACCCCCAGACTGGTGCTGTGGGATGCACAGACCCTTTTCTGCTTTACTGGTGTTTGTTGCCTTTACTGGCTCTGTCATGCTGTGTTGGGCTTAGCATGACATCGTAACAAAAAGAAAATCCAAGACCCTAGAAAATGCTAGGAAAAAGGAAATAATATATATATTTTTACTATTATTTGTTTATCCACAATACTGAAAACTGACGGCTGCTACAGTCCCAGCCCTTACAGCTATACCACTGATCGCTGTTATCAGCATGAAGACTCTGAAGAAGTCTGCACTGCCTTAGAGGAAGGCTGAAATCAGTGAACTTGCTGTCAGGCTGAGCTGGGCAGGGCACAGGAGCATGTGGTAGTTGGGAATTTATTGGTGTTCTCAGACTGTATGCATGGGTCCTCCTGGGATTGGTGGTGAGTTGCCATGGCTTTGGTCGCTGGGCTTGAAGAATAATATATACTGTTTTCCAAGGAGTTAAGTTAGTAGATTTCAATTAAAACTCTGCTGTAAAATATATTTCCGATCATGTATTAATTAGTCCCTGTGATGTGTCCCATCTTAATGTGGTGGGTTCGTGGCTGCCTGTAGTTACTGTCCCCTGCTTGTGAGGATTTTGTTGGAGGAAAGCACAGCACATGCACCTTGAAAAAGTCTCTAATTCACTGGACCCCTTTTTGTTGCTCTAACTTACTAAACACTGCTGACAGGTTGTTTTTTTTTTTCCTGAAAATCATATTCCGAATTTTGATGATAAATGTTCTTTTCGTGTTTTTTTGTTTTTTGTTTTTTTTTTTTTTTTTTTTTTTTTTGTTTTAAAACCCAATAGTTGGGTTACTGCCCTATCAGCCTGAAAGTATGGGAGGAAGTACTGTCTTTGCAAGGATGAAATACAGCTCTGATGCCTTTGTACACTGTATTCTTCCTATAACTTCCAGTATACAGCAAAATTATTTTTAATTGCCTTCTAACTACTGAACTCAATTTTACTATTCAAATGCAGTTTTGTGAGACAACAGGCGCTGCTTACCAACCTCCTGTTGGACATTTTTTGAGGGGTAAGGAAGGATTCTGAATTATATAATTGAGCTTTGCACCTAATAAGAGAAGTGACATGGCTTTTATTAGTCATTAGTTTAAATATTGTACCTTGTTCTACAGATTGACGTCTTTTTTTTCAAAGCACATTGCTAGCAAGCAATCTAAACAGATCATGCCTTTTCTCTGTTCTGTGTAGCTGCATTTCCAGTATTAAGAAAAATATGATCACTATTAGATTATCTGTGATGCTACATTTTTTGTTATTATTTGTATATTAAGAAACATTGCATGCATTGTGCTTGAAATATACTTGGAAGGCTTTTATCTGTGACAGCAACTCATGTTGTTTCTAATCTTAATCCAGGCATCACTAATTTTATGTTTGCGAGTAAACATAGTAATGAATGAGAATCCTCCTAGAATGGTAATTGATGCTGCTCTTTTGTATGCTGGGTTTCAAATCTGTGTGTAATTGTCGGTGCCCCATAGAAATGTTAATTATCTTGAATAATCCTGTTTGCCTTGATCAGTCTGGAGCAGCCCCAGTCAGTAAGAAGGTGTCACCCAGAAAGTTAGAGAGCAATATAGCACTGAACTGATGCACTACGTGGTGAGGTGCTGCTGTCTGCAGGACATGCAAGTGCATGCTCTGCACTGGGGCACGACATCAGGCATGGTGTGATCTACTGTTTGTAATGGCAATTCTTCTAGTTGGCCATCCAGCTGAAGTGCCTCACACCTGATCCCTGTGCTTGCTGGAGGCAGTATCCCAGCTGGCCCTGTGTTTGTAGGGCCATGCCTAGTGAACATGGCCAAGCACTGAGCTGAGGTGCAGGGCCAACCTGCATGGCACCTGCCATGGAAGGGGCTCCCCTCTGGTGCAGCCCTGCAGCCCCATTTCTTGGAAGCACTGCTTGCCAGAGCACTGGAGCAGGGACATTAATGGCAGTGATGCCTTTTAATTTTGAAACTGGAATATTGCAGTTTTCTGCTAAATGGTCTTTCCAGAGTGTATTACGTGAGGACTAAAATGAAGTGGAACAACTCTGGCAGTAATGTTTTATGGGCATTGAATTTGGTGCTTGTGTTAAACTATTCTTAAATCACTCCGACTCCCTCCTGATAACTGTTTTATTTATTTTTTTTAAGAATGTGACTGATCTCATTAAAAGGTGTTAACATCTCTTTAATCACATCATCAAATTAATCCTGTTGATACTGTTAGTATATTTATAATGAAAAATAGAGTAAAATTAAACTGCAATTTGGCATTTCCATGTTTCCAGTGCCACACTGACTTATGGGCCCCTGTGCTGATGGGCAATGCCCCAAGAAAACTGCCAGCCCTGATAGAAGGGCAGCTGTTTCTGTAGGCTTGGGCAGTCCCAAAGATATGACCCTGAGGAGTATGATGGGGATGCACACTGTTTGTGTTCATCCCCATTCGTGCTCCTGTGTGGGGCCTAGAAATACCATGGTACTGCTGCTGTCCTGTGCCCAGCACACAGACCTGGTTCTGCCTCTCTCAGCGCGCAATCCTCTGCCTCACAAAGGAAACCTTGTATATTTATGTAGAAACTGTGTCTTCTGACTGTAGTCCTTGGACAGTTGCTGTCTCACAAATAATATTTCATGTTATCTTATACCACTTTCTTAGGTAACATTTTCTTTGCTTAGAAATTCTGAATATAAATAATCACTTATAGTGCATCTCCTAAATCAATGAGGTTCTGCAGACGGGAGCTAAGCTTTCATAAAAACACCATTGTCAGGCAAGGTTTGATGCAGTAGCTACAGATTAGATGACGAAAAATTTGGAACTGTGGATAATTTCTTATCTACATATCCCTGGTGGCTGCAGTGTGTACCTGTATCTGGGAACACTTCTTGTAATGCTGCTTTTAAGTGGGAACGATACTGAATAAGGCAAAAAAAAAATCAACATGTAAAAAATCTTAGCTATAAAATAAGTTGAGTATAGGTTTAGAACAGGGGATATGTAAAATGCCTAATTAAGAATAAAGAAAACCCCTGTGCTGAAGTTTCAAAACCCAAATGAGCATTGTATGTGGAGATAAAGCATTCCCAAAGGAAAACACTGCAAGAAAATTATTCTTGGCATTTTCTATTCATTTCTTACATTGATTTTAAAATCAGTTCTTCTAAAGTATGGCACTATTTTATATACATCTCGAGCAGTATCTGCAGCAAGCTCTGTGCAGAGCTGTGTTGCACCAGGCTGTGCTGTGCTCAGTTCCAGGTGATCTTGGATATCCAGCCAAAAAAAGTGGTGACTGCAAGTAGGTGTTGGCAGTGCCCACTCACTGTGTTCTGTTGTGATTCTTTAACTTTCAGAGCATGCTTTGGGCGTTGCTGTTACACAGCCATCTGGTAGCTCCTGGATTTCTGGAATCTGCTAGGGGGACATGTGCTGACATTCAAAAGAGTAAGAGACTGTTAGCCAAAATATTCCTTTTGTCTTATAGACAATGTTTGGCTTGCAGCTGGCACACCAAAAAGTTCTGCTTTAGAAGTCAAAAATAATTAAATAAAAGACAAACTCTTTTGTAACTAATTAAGCTGTGCTCTTAATATTGTTTGACCTGCTTTCTATGGTTGTTTGTGCCACCAGATAGAAGAAATCTTTACATGCAGTGGTTCAAGCCCCTGAGTTGTGCATAGAATTAGCCTACACTTATTGTCTTCTTGCCTTCCTCTATGAAGGCTTTAAACATACCCCAATCAGATTTTTGTCAGAGTGGACCCTGAAGTGATGCTTCCAGCCCATGGACAGGACATGCTGTCTTTCATGTATGACTCTCATGTGTAAACAGATGCATTTAGTCTACTAGTTTTCTACTTCTTCTTAGTGGTGCAACTAATAAAATATAGATTTCCATTGACATCTGAATGAATTGAGATCTCTGACGGAAATATAAGGAAAGCCTTTGCAGGTATAGGTTTATCCTTCCCTGTAGATATTTCTCTGCTGTTGATATCTCTTAATGGATGAGCTGTGAAGACTTCCATTTAATCCCAAATTATTTTACAGAGGTGTGATTGTTTGATTTTTTCTTAAAATACTAGAAAGTTGCTAATATTTTAAGGCTAATTTGCCAAAGACTAATAGAAAGTATGCATCAAACTACCAAATATTAGATAGACATACGTAAATAGTGCACAGAACTTGCATATGCATGTGCAGTGCCAAACCTACAGTGAAAATGAAGTGATTTTAATGCTGCTGTGGTTTTTAATATCAGTGGCAAAATTCAAAGCTTCAAACAACCTATGATAGTGGACAAGGATTATCGGATCTCACTGCTCACTTTTTGTAGAGGGTCATTAGCAGACCTCACCAACAGCAGATGACACTTCAGATAACCTGGGAGTCAGTCTGGAGGCAGTGCAGGAGGCACCAGGACCATGACATGTGCTGAGCCGTTTCCCTTTCAGAAGGTTTAACAAGAGCCCGCTGCCTCCGGGTAAGTTGGAGTATGATGTGACTGTGTTATTTTGTGTCAGGGCAATGGAACAAATTGCTGCTTTCTGCTAAAAACATCAACTAAACCAATCCATGCTGGTGGATTTTCCCGTTGTGCTTTTAGTATAGCTGGTGCACCAAAGCCACATGTATAGCATCAGCAATTGGAGCGCAGCAGCCTCCTGTTTGGAGGACAGGGAGAGGAGAGCTGCCTGCTAGCCAGCCTTGCTGTGTGCATGGGCAGTGAGCTGGGGTGGACGCACCAAAGCACACACTTGCTTTTACACAGTTCCCTGCTGCAGTTTTATTTGTGAGTCTGAAGCATAGCTCCTTTAAATAAACAATTTGTTCATATTATGTTTTGGTATAAAGCAGGCAGAAACCTAAGCAAAATACATGAAAATAGTGCCTTCTGCTGGGACAGCATGTGTGTAACTGATAACACCAGGGTCTTCTTGCTCCTTGAGATTACGAACAGAAACTTCTCTCAGATATAGCTGTCTTCCAAGGGATGGCATGTTTGAACTCACAGCAAGTGCTTTAGAGATGCTGGACTGGCACATCTGATTCCCCACATCGGCGAATTTCTGATAGTTTTAATTCAGATGGACCTTTAATAATAATGATGTCCTTAGCACTCAGTATTACTGATGTTAAAACAAATCTTTGTATCTCTGTCAAACAAATATTTGAATTAGCTAACAAATGTACCTTTTCCCTCTTTAAAACAAACAAGCAACTTTTGGGCCATATATTTTTACTATTTTATTTCTGAAGATCCAATGGTCAGACAGAAGTGTGAGGCATTAATATTTTCAGTAGTGTATTCTAGGTAAAAAGTGGTAACTGCCAGAAGCAGGTTCTTGCCAGGACTGGTCACTTGAAACATTCGTGCAAAGGGACAGAAATGTTTTATAGTACCACAGTCAAAAAGGCTATCTTATGGTGCATATTTTTGTATCAATTTGAGATGCTAAAAATAAGTAAAAAGAACCCTCAGAAAAATCTTCCTCACTACGGAATAGCTGTTCTATAGAAACCAAAATTTTTGTACCTGTCTTAGCTGTTAAAATGGCAGGGGGACAGGCATTTCTTGTTTTTTGTATGAGACATGCCAAGGTCTCACAATGTATTTGCTTATGGAGCTGTTTAAAGAAGGTACCAGCCAGAACCTGAGGAGGAAACTGAGGCTTCCAAATAGCCTTGGGATTTGTTTGCTTTTAGTTCCCCTCTGGGTAACTTGTTGGCAAATCCTACATAGCACTGAAGGCAAAATGACACTTTTTCTCATTCCCAGGAGAGACAAAACATGAGTTCTGTGACAGAGTGCCCTGTGGCCAAGAAACTGCATGCTCGGAGTGATGCAGCCACTGATTGCCAGGAAATGGGGCTGAGGTTGTCCAAAAGGGAAGAATCTGTTCTATGACACAGTGCAATCCAAGTGCAGTCTGCAGGAGATGCTACAGGAGAAATGCTGAGGCTGCAAAGGGATGCACAGCACAGGATATTACAGAGGGCTGCACAGGCTCTGAGGTATTTATGTCTGCTGGAGGTGCTGATGTCATTCCAGGATGTTGTTCAGGGCATAGAATATATTATTTAAAATGTGCTAAAGGTAGATGGCATGCAAGTGAATTGTAATATGTTGAGGTGAAAATGTGATAAACTACTCTTAGCCTTTGACAATACTCAGTGCCACTTCAATTCTTGGAGAAAATGATAAGCTTTTGATAAAATAATAAGAAAAACAGAAGAAAATGCAAACCTATCTTTCATCTGACTCAATCTCTTTCGTTCACAGGAGTGAATGCTCAATGGGAGCAAAAGACAGAGGGTAAAGGGGGGATTGAGATAGAAAAGATTGTGATTATACTGAGAATACAGGGTACAGCCAAGAAAGATAATAATCAAGATTAAAGTAGAAAGAATACTTTAAATAAAGCTCAAATGGTGAGAACTCTGTATGTTGCAAAACAAGAGAAGAATAACTGATTGTTAGTCTGTGGTATTCCTCCCAGAACTATATAAGTAAAATAGTAACATAAATGAAATGTATTCATCTGTCCAACGGGGCTGCAGCAGGACTGTTGCTAAGGGATGAACTGGCAGAATGGTGATGAAGAGTGTTACTATAAATTCTCTTAAAACAAAGAGGAATTTGTTTTGTTTTGTTTGTGGGAGGGATTTTACTAGTGTGCTGTTTCTAAGGAAGTTTAGAGAATAATTTTTCCTTTAGAGCAATTGTTGCAGGTTACCATGAGTCTGAGAAGGCAGAATCAGGAAGCCTGGAGTTGCACTTAGATGTGAACTGCTGCCAATATTAAGGCTCAGGCTAACAGAAATACCAATGTAAGCAGAGAAGCATTAACAGTTCCATCTCCCCTGTTCCCAGCTTTCGAAAAGGAAGGTGGAAGGGCAGGAGGGAAAAACAGTTTCTACAGAAAACAACAAGAACAATAACCTAGTGGAAATGATATCAAGAAATGTATAGAACGTGAGAAGACCTGAAGGACTTGTTCCTAATCAATAGTATCTTCAAGATATGAACAGTGCAAAAAGACAAAGGAATTATTCATTGTTTGAGCTGGAGACAGGAACAAGAGCCTGAGGCAAAAGAAGAAAAAGTTGGGGATAAATATTAAGAAAAGTTCTCAAAAGCGTGGTTTTCTCCTGAAACCACTGCTATGCTCTGTAATGTGCAATGCTGTGGTAAAACGTGAAATTTACTCTTGAACGCATTTACTAAATTATAATGTCACAGCTATCCAAAGGTTCTCTGTCATCTTTAGCGCGAATACTGCTTGGAGACAAGTGTTCGGGTCCTTCCTTATAGAGTAAGAGGGAAAGCTGACCCCTTTCCAGTTCTGAGAGCTGAATCATTCCTGGGTGGGGTAGCTGATTATGATGTTAAGTACACAGTTCAGCTTTGAAACACTGGTTTTATGCAGGGTATGGGGAGTTTTCCTTCTGTGGTGATGGACTTTATGAAGGTATGATGCATTTGGTCCCTACTGTAAAGATTATGCTGCATGAAACAAAAAGGCTGTCACCTGGAATTTGCAGACCTAAAAGACAGATGAACAGATTGAGCAGAAAGGGAAGTGTAATCCTTCTTTCTTTTCCTCCAAACCCATTAGTTTCAGCATCTTCACAGAAATTCTTTTCTGAGCTGAGACTGTTCAAGCTATTTCATTCATACAACAAATTAGTGATGGTGTGCATGGTGTACAAAGTGGAACAGATTTTTAAGAATAAAAAAACTGTGACAGACTTTTAGCCATAATCAGCAGATTCTGGCTTGCATTATTTCACTGTCTGTAACCTGATGTAATGCTCTGTGTTTAGGGTCATTGAACAAGGTTCTGTCCTGGAGGAACTGCACTTTTTTTCCCCGTGAAGACAACTGTGAAGGAGTTAGGAAAAATCTGTTGTATTAGTGGGTTTATTTTCTGTTCCTCTCTCCTACATCCCATATTGAAGACTATGAATGGAAGTCCTGGTGCACTGTGCTGCTGCACGTGGAAGGGAGCAGGCAGGCACTTGAGATGGTGCCCATACAGAGACACATTCCTTGAGCAACTTGGCTTTTATCTCATGGGGCATGGGTTCTTGTAGCAACTTTATAGGAGCTTGTGTTTACATAGTGGTGTATAGAGCTGTCAGGAGAAGGGGGGAAAATCAGGAAAATAATGTTTGGTTTATAAAGCAAGCTTTCCCCTTGGGAGAGGGGCATTAGTAGCTGTACCAGGTGCATGAGAAGATTTGTCTGTAGGGCTGTACATCCTTGATTGTGTGTTAAAGATTAAGGAAAGGCTTCTACACCCTGAACTGCCAGTCTCCCTGCCTGTATTCCTGCAAGCATTGTCTTGTGCCAGGGGTTTGGGTGATGCTGTTTCATGTTCAACACAGCCATCGGCTTCTTGGAGAATCTGCCTTTTACTCATACCATGATTAAATCGTACAGGGAGAACATGTGTTTCTCAAAGCTCCCTGCAGCCTTTGGTAAGACTGTTTTAAGTTTGACAAGGGGAGATGAGGGTGCATATGAAAGCACACAGTTCTGAGTTTGTTCTTTCGGGTGCTTTCATATCGCAAAGATCAATTATTTACTTCCTGTCAGGTGAAACAGAAGATTAGTTGCATTAATTTTTGAATGCTTGCATAGACTGTGTGTAAACTGATCTCACCTTGCAGAGGTCCTGTTTGCAGCCCTTCCAGACAGCAGTGGCAGGGGAGCTGAACTAGTGCATGCAGCTTGTAAAGAACTGTCTATGAGTAAGCAGGAGGCAGGGAAGAGAGGGAACCACTGACAGACTTGTAGTTTGATGGGACTGGATGCTGGTTTGCTTTAGGCTGCTCATTGGGTAGGATTGATCTCCCAAAACATTGTATCTCCCTTCGCCCTTGGTTCAGCCCATCACCTATCCATACAGCACAGAGTTTTAGGGTGTTTTCTAGCACACTCCAAAAAGACAGTCAGCCCTTAGCCAGCCCTGCACAACGGTTAGCACTTCCTGTAAATGACAGGGCTACAGAAACGTTGTGCTCATATGCTGGTGGGGTAAATATTTGGCGGAACATGGAGTGGGTGCAGATGCTCATCCTGGCCCCTGGCAGCAGTGCTGCAGTTGTTGTGACACTGTGTGGCCCTGCCCTGCTCCACCCCAAGGATCCTGGCCCCCTTTTGCCATGCTGCCTGCCATGGGGATGTGATCTCAAGTGCCTGTGACTGCTCCCAACTGATTGCCTGTCTGTTTGGGATTAGTTTACTGGGTCTATATTTTGCTTTTCTTCATTTGATGTACCAAAGTACCGCAGCCACAAAGGAATTTCTACTGTCCAGTAGCAACATGTTGATGTTCTCACCATGTTAAAATAGACCTTCTGTCCCTCCCTTAGCCTGCTCAAGGCACAGAAAGGGATTTGTTCACCAATTTAATACTTACTCATCATTCTGGGGATGTGCCAAGCCTGGTTGCAGGTATGCATTGTAGTGGAGGTATATCAAGTCATAATTTTTGTTCAAGAATTCTTGCTTTTCATATAGGGCAGCTATCCACCCCATATCTACATGTGCTGCTAGGCTCACCAGTGGGTATGCGGCTGAGGGAAAACCACCTGCACCTGGCTCACCACCTGTGTGCTCCTCAGGCTCCACAGAGGTTCCTCAGATATGTGTTTAGCTCTGTTATCTCTTTGCAAATACTATGCCTGGTGGATATTACAGTGCTACCAAAAATGTTGCTTACTTACATTATTCTGAAAAAATGCTGGTAATAATCACCTAGCAGCAGGCAGCCGTTTCCTCTGTGTTCAGAGGAATCAATTGCCCGCCGCTGTGCTGCTCTCCTGTACCTCTCAGGAACTGCCTTAGGTTCATTGCAGTGCTCTCTGTGCTACTGTGAATAAATGTAATGCTCTGATCACATCTCTCATTTGTGCATTGATTTTGAACTAATGATGTGTTTGTGTGTGTGTACCTGGAGTAAAAAAATGTTCTGTGCTAGAATGCCTCCTCCATTTTGGACTGTGTAGCTCAGGGCTGTCATCATGGTACTACATGGAACACTGCTGCTGGGCTCCGGTTTTTATGAAGTCCTTGGAAAGATTTAATTAAAAAATACCTTCTAGATTTCATCTTCTTTAGGAATGGCCTTTTATAGGTTCTACCCATGGGGTACTGTTTATCCAATTTAAAGCATTTAAACAGAGAATGTTATTCTGCTGTATTTATTCTTTGGAAATCTATGTGTTTTTTTTTCTCCCCCGCCCTCCTCCAAGCATTTTGCTGTTATGTGGAGCAGATGTAGGCCATATCCCACTAATCTGTGCAGCTATGAGAGATGGGGTTGGAGAGATTTTAGCTCTTCTGCACTTCATCAGAATCCTGCAGGTGACTTGGGCTCCCCATATACAAACATTTTAGGTATTTTTTATGGTTCTACTATGATTCTTCCAAATATGATGCTGCCATTTATTTTATTCTGTGTTTAACAGAACACATTTATCTCCTTGGAGACTTTCTCCACCTCTTTCACTGTACTTCTCTGTGCAAGCTATTACTTCAACCTCTATTGCAGGTTTGCAGGGTTTGCTTTTGTATTTAATATTGCCATGTTCTCAGGTGTGAACATGAGTATGGCATGAAAACATATCTCTTGCACTGTCACTGCACTAGCATCAAGATTCTCATGTTTCTCAGTATGAAAGTCACAGCTGACAATTCAGCCAAGTCGTGAAGTTACCTGTCTGTGTCCAAGAATCCCTGCCTTGGAAGCCCCTTTGGCAGACTTGTTTACCCATAGCTCATTTTTCCATGCATCTCCATGGATTTGCAGTCTCGTCAGCTTCGATGAATCGCATTGCAGTCACAATTGGCTTTTCTCACTGAAAGCTGAGCAACAGCAAAGAACTTACCTGATCAATTCTTTTCACCCACAAGATATGATTGGCCCTTTTCCTCAGATCTCAGTCAATTCATCCTCCCTTTGACTTGGTTTTACTTTCAGTCTTATAGTTAAAATTCTGAAATTTATGCATCCAGACTCTTGGGTTATATGTTGCCCTATTCAAAGTGACGAGGTTTGCACCTCTCCTATACAGGATGCCTCCAAAGTCAGAAGCATTTTCTTTGAATGAAATTCTATCCTTTTCTTCCATATTCTAGACCTCCCTCAGGCACCTGCTGTTCTGCTTGGTCTGTACCAGCCTGTTTCCATCTCTACCAGACTCTTCCCACTGTTGCCAAGCATGGAGCACCTTTGCAGAGGCCAGGAGAGGAGCAAGCTCTGCTCACCAGGGATGGCAAGTAAGGAGCAGAGGTGAGCCATGTCCCCTCTACAGTGAAACAACCAGAGCGATTCCTGACCTTTGGTTTTGAACTCATGTGATTTTGAGTTATATTGAAGAAAACCATGCAATAGCTTTTAATGATAACAGTATAATTTCTTCCTGTTAGTTTTCATATTCCACTGTGGTGCAAGTTTTATGTTGTTATTCATTTTATGTACTCTTTATCATATTTGTCAGTAAATCTCCAGCAGACAGAAAGCAGTGGGGTGTGTTTGCAGTACTACAGCTACCACGGCTTGGCAAAATAGCAGTGTAAAAATCATTTGCATTAGAGCTAATAAAGACAGCTGGAATGGACCCCAAAATATGTTCAATAAACCAATAAGACTGACTGCTGATTATACTTCTACTTCAGTAAAAGTAACTGGTTTTCATTCAATGTTTAGAGTACTGTAATTGTGCAGTGTAGTATTTTACTCACAATTTAAATCTAATATAACAGTCAATGCCTGCTTTTAAATGCTGGCAGTTTTCTAACAATTTCCAGGCTCATGCCTCTTGCATTTTATTTCTTCCATATAAGAGCAGGGTAAATTTCTCACCATGTAGTTTACTGTACGAAACTCCTGGTAAATGTTGACTATTTTATTGTGATCATTATATACATTGCTTTAGGGATTAAAGGTGTTTATTTTCTTGTCTTGTTTTGTTCCCCTCTCTTCCCGTACTTTCCATCTTCCAGATTTTCCAGAAATCTTTTGGAGTTTTTGAGAGATAATACTTGGGAAAAGGAATTACATGAATTAATCAGCTAATAGAATTATTTAAAAATCTAGATGCTAAAATGATGCAGTAGGTTCCCTCTCCATTTTCCCCTGGAAAGTTTGGATTCCCTTCTCTGTGGAAATGATTTATTTAAAATAGAAATGTCTGACCTTGAGACAATAATATCCTGCCAAACCTGCATGTCTTCAAAATGTGTGCTCACTCTGAAACATGCATATATTGGCATTGCATAAAAGAATGTGCCTGTTTTTGCTTTATGTATGCCAGCAGTTTTTATAAAGAAGCTTAACTGATAGGCATTCTTAATGGTCTTGATAAATAAATAACAACTCCTTCCTGCAATACTTGACAATAGAAGGATTCTGCCTGGGATTGTTATAGATGAAAATAACCAGCAGGATTTTCTTGTACTTCCTGCCATACATGAAACAACAAATCGGTCCATACCAAGTTCACTCAGCCGTATTTTACATCTTCTAGAACTGGAATTGTGTAGCCTACAAAACAATTTATATTTTATCTGTACCATCTAATTAATTAAATGGCCCCGGAGTACCAGACTCACAAATCTCGTTAATAGCTGAATACTGAAATAAAGGCTGTTCACCCCTACTAGAATAATATTTGCATATCTCCACCTGCGATGGATAATAAGTACCTGCCACAAATCAGAATTATGAATTTTGTACGCCTAACAAAACCGCAGGGGAAATTATACCTCAGACATTCCATAATAATTGCAGCTAAGCTGTTTAGTGCCATCCACTTATTCTGCCTGAAGTGTTTAAAGCAGCAACAGTTGTAAATGAATTCAGGCACACATTCAAGAGAAAATGTTTTAAAAAGTTTTTCTGTCTTGCCATATGTAATTATCTTCATAGAAATGTTCAGTTACAAGTTATAACATGCTCACATTTAAAATTGCAAATTAAAAAGTTCTTCTGATTAAAGTATGTTTTGTAGGAGGGCTTTTTTAAGCTTACCGTGATAACATAGAAAGCTGCTAAGGCCGTGTTTATCACATTGGTCTCCCAGAATCAGTGATCTGGTGTATGAACAACCACAGCGAGGAGTCTTCTTTTGCAGTGCTTCTTTCCCAGTAATGTTTGGTTCCTGGGGGAGAGTTAACTGCTAAAGGCTTAGGCAGAAATACGCTGCGATGCAGATAGTCTTTTGTAGGCCAGGGAATTGGGACATTAAAGTAGGCAGCACAAGCTGCCTCTGGCTTGTTTATTTTCATGACAGGAAAGGAAACTGCATGTGGAGCAGAGCTGGGGAGGAAGAGCTATGAGATGCTCATGGTTCAAGCTGCCGGCTGGAATTGTGGATGGATAATAATACAGTAACATTTAAACAGTGATTTGTGTTCAGTGGGGCTTCAAAGCTCAAGATAAGTACAGATTCAGCTCTGTTGTTCCTGTAAGGATATCTCTAGGGACTGGACCTGTCTGTTCAAGAAGCTTGTGGACAATGCTCTTAGATCTATGGTTTAACTCTTACGTTGCCCTGTGTGGAGGCATGAGTTGGATTTGATGATCCTTGTAGGTCCCCTCCAACTCCAGATATTCTGTGATTTCCTTTGGGATTTCAGGGTCATCCACAAACGTGATGTGAACCCATCCTCTCAGAGATGTGTATGTGTATCCACCACTTCTCACAATATGCCTGCCCCTCTGGTGTCTCTGGACCCAACCCGTGTCCCTGCAGGAGCTGGCTTGGGCCAGGTCTTCACAAGTCACATTGGCTTTGTTAGTACATGTGTGGCAATTTGAAAGTCATTAGATGGCAAACTGGCAGAAGTCTTGCAGCCTTTTGTGATCTGAATGCGTGAATTGCTATGTTACAGATTTTAGAGAAGGGAGCGTACCAACAAACATAATGCGTCTTTGCCCTGGTTCTCACTGAACATTTTGTTGATTATAAATAGCTAGGTTTCCAGCCTTTGCAGCAGAGAAGAACAGAACCTAAGCTGTAGCCTAAGCCAGACACACAAAAAAATGTTATTTGTGATCACTGCAATAATCCCATGTTTTAAAGGTTACCCTCAGGACTTTGGCAAATTGGTTGTACAGACAACCAAACTGAGCTAAGGGCCAGGTTTAAGCCATTTGTAACGCTGACCGCTGTCCTCCTGCATGATGAGGCTGTAGCCTCACTGTAATGCTTGCTGTCCCCCCAGAGGAGGAGCAGGAGAGGTTAGAAGAGAGCTGCTGCTGGGAGGTGGGGATCAGTGCTGAGTGTCGCTGGGGACACACAGCTCCCTGGGCAGAAGGGCCTCTGAAATCCTGGCTGTGGTTCCTGTGCACAACCACATTTGTATGCCACGAGCATAGCAGTCGTTTTGCCAGTGTTCTAGCAAAGGATTAAAAAATAATTAGGATTTATATATGTTCAAAAGGAAGGGGCACGGTGCAGTGAGTCACAAGGAGGTGATTAAGTCAGGATGTCTGACTCTTCCTAGACTGACAGTGGCTAGTCTGTGTGTTTAGAAAAATAGCTGATAGCTTATGCCATGGTGGGTAGTGTAGCTTAAAACCGTATTTTATATTTTAGAGGACTAACAGACAAAGTCCCTGTGGATTCTTTTTTCATATTACATAAAATGGCTATAGAAGTTGAACCATAATCTCTCACTAACTTACACATTAGCCCAGGGCAATAAAGATGTTTTTATTGGAGGCAGATTTCATGAAAAGTTGTATGGTTTTTATCTTCAAATATTGTACCGTGCTGAAGGCGTTTAAGTATCCTGCTGGGACGCTCTGTCCTGGAAAGCTGTTACTCTCAAAAGGACAGCGAGGTCATTGGAAAAGCTGCCCGAGCTGCAGCATCTTCCCCTTTCCCCTCCTCTCCTCTCCCACTCTTTGCCTTTGTTGCAGAGACAAAGCCAGAGTTTCAGGCTGCCACCTACAGAGGCTGAAGTCCTTGCTCTGATGGTTCCAACAGTCCAGGCCATCTGAAAGGGAGGCCCTGCTCTTTCTGCTTGCTTCATCAGGCCTTGCCACATCCTCCTTGTTGTCTGCAGGCAGTGCTAGGAACCTGCCTCTGTCTTGCAAGATCACAGCCTTCTGACCTTGTGTCAGTCCTGAGATCGCCAGACTGGTTCCCTGCCTGAAGCTGCCACTTCTGTCTTTTCTGAGAACAATTAAAATGCGTGTCCTAACTTCTACCATCTTATCTTGATTTTTCACAACATCCCGTTCTCTAATCTTTACAATCGCAGCAATGCCAGCCATTCAGATGCTGCAGCACTCACCCTTTCCCTGGCATCTCATGCCAGCCACGGTGTCTCTGTGGTTACATCCTTCTACCGCTATGTCACTTAATATTGCTGATAGCATACCCTGTTTGATGCTAGCCCATTCTACTTTTCACCCACTGCTCGGTATCAGCCTACAGCTGTCTCTTGGCATCTGCTGTCATTACACAACTCTTAGATTTTTCTATCAAGCACCTCACGCCTTCCCCTCTGATTCTTTCCCTTTCTCTCATTGTGGTTGGCAGCGGTGCCTCATAAATATCCATAAGCCTGACTGCTAGCTGTGATTCAGCACTGCATGTTTGTCTCCATGGCTTGTACACTTGGAAGAGCATTTGCAGTTCAGGGGTCCTCTGTGCCCCAGTGGCAGTCCTACTCCCCTACAGGGACGCTCCCTCTACGCTTGTGAGTCTCACTTTTCTGTTTGGTTCTTGTAAAGCTCAATTGTCCACAAAAGAAGAGGGATCGTCCTCTCTAAAGCCAAAGGCTTTGGGAAGTGGCTAATGACAACAGAAAATAGATTGAAAAAAACCACTATTTGTATGGTTTTCACCACAGAGGCTGCCCTTCTTGCACTGCTGTGTAAATGCTGCTGTGTACGGCATTAGCAACAGAGTTATATGAGTTTATTGCCTTTCCAGCTGTATCTGTATCAGCTTGCGTTGTCTAGAAGGCAGATGAAAAGCTGGCGTTAGTGGTTTCTTTCTATAAACTATTATGCAGAGGATAATCTCTGATTGATGAGGTCATGCCCTGCTACCTTACAAAGAAACACGTATTTCTCCTAGGTTTAAACCCAAGGCTGCACTTGACAATCAGCAGTTTCTCATTGATTATGACTGGCAGGGATTTTTATTATGTTTATTTATTTATTTCTATTTTTTTCATTTATCTAAATCTACCAAATATTTCTGATTAATCTTTCAATCTATACAGAGTACAGATTTCATCTTATACTATGCTTCAGAGTCTATGATAAAAAGAAAATTTTCCCTTTACCTTGCAATTTCCATTCATATTGTAATTTTTTTGTTCAAGCTTAAGCAGTCCACATTTCATTAAAAAAAACCCCACACTATTCATACTTCTTTCATCCCTATAAGATGGTAAAAGCAATGTTGCTTTGATGAAATTTGGCAGGTAAGAGAATCGAGTTGAATCATCTCAAACCCCTGGAGTTTTGGGCCTCCAGCTATTATAGTAGAGCGGCTATGAGTATTCAAAAATTGGTCCTTTGTTTGCACTGAATTTCCAAGCCATCTGTAGCGCACAAAAGCCACAGCTCTCTTTATAGTTCAGAATGAATATTTAAAAGTTCAGTTTTAGATTTTATTTGTAGCACTTCAGATCTATCTATCCCATCTGTCTCATGTCTCAGTGCTGTGGTATTAAGCTGTATTTGGTGAAGGCAGAACTTGGTGTTAGAATTGAAGGTAAATGCTCATTCCTTTATAATTTTTAACAGAGTATGCACATGCATAATCAGGATCTGCACAGAGGACTGCTATCAGTTTTATTTATTCACATGCTGCAAATTATTATTAGAATATTAACAAGCTGCTGCAGATACCGGTTGTCCACTCTGAACCTTGCGGTAGGCAACTCTGCAGGGTGGGCTCCACTTGCTGGTGCTGGGTGGCCAAGCGCAGGCCATGTGCTTTGTGTCTGCCTCTGCAGGTGGCTGGGTGGTGGTGGTGGGTGTCCCAGGGAGGGAACACATTGAGAGTCACAGCGAGTGGGGACTTGTGCTGCTGGCATGGAGGTAGGGGAGCTGCTCCTTTCAGACGTAGAGTGCATGCATGCTCACATAGATGTTCCTGCCTATTTCCTGGAAAATTTAGCTAGCAGCAACAGAGCTTCCTTAAATCATAGGAAAATATCTCCTTATGGTAATTTATTCTGTAGATTAGCATCACCTGCTTGAATGATGGTACTAATGCGATCATACAGGAATCTGGGATTAAATGAAGGTTAATCTATGAATATTCTGAACCATGTCTCTGGATTTAACTGAAGAGCTGAAGCTTGTAAAACCAACAGTTTGCATTCTTAAAACAATATTATGCATCTTTTTCTTCACCAGTTAAGATTAGTAGGGTAAGAATTATTCAGGTTATCATATTGTTACTTTTTAGTGTCAGAAAAAACCGTCAGTTTACAACACGTGCAGCTCTGTCTTAATAGTAATATAAAGTATGTTCTTACAGTTATTTAGATCCCTACAGAGCACTGTGTGCTGGTTGGATGGGTGTACATTCAGCCTCACTCACCCTTCAGGAGGCCAAACTCTTGCTTTCCCAAAGACAAATTGCTTCTTTTAACTATTTTCTTTTTTTCTATCATTTTTAAAAGCAAGCTGTGTCATTGGAAAAGTAATACATTTTGCCAAATCGAGTAAAACCCAGATTAAGCAACTGCTTTTATTACTAGTGCACCTGGGGCCAGCTGCCTTGGCAGTATTTAATTTCAGATTAGGGAAAAAAACCACAAAACTTGATCCCTGGGGCTGCTTTCTCATGAGGAGAAGGGATATACACCCAGTTAAAGTCAGGCTTACCTTCTGGGTTTGCATTTCCTTACACCTTCCTTTATAAGCTTTTGTTTGTCTTTCTGTCAGTCTTTCTGTCTGTCTGTCTTTCCCGTACTTTAAAATAACGTTTCTTTCCACAGACCTCTCATTTACTGCTAGCACTCCCTGAAGAATAAACTATTGTGAGCTTGACTCAAGTCCATGCTCTACCCATACAACTGTTCCTGTAACTTCAAACAAGCAGTCTTACTTGAGTGCAAAAATTTGACTCCAAATTTAGTTTTTACTATTTTTATTCATTATTAGACAAATTTTTATGTGTTACCACTTGATGATAGACTGAAAAATATAGGCAAGTAAAATCATGTAATGTGCCTGCAGTGCTTCTTTCTGCAGCTCACTTGTCCATGTGACACTGTTGCAGCCAAGAAGAGAATGCATAGTATATGTAAGTCCTGAGTGGGGCTGGGAAGAGGGCTATCCAAGGGGTGAGGTTGGAAATGTATTCATAAATACATTTCTTGATGGTAAAATACTTCTTGCAGATGGGCCTCTGTTCTATAAAAGCTCCACCTCACTGTACTTTCATATGGAGACTGGGAGTAAACTTTGAGATTTGGATTGTAAAATGCAAGCTAGAAAGTAGGTGAAAATAGAATAGTTCAGCTGTTTTTTCCTTTCAGAAATCAGTGGGGCAATTTAAAGGATTCAAGAGGAAAGGGATTGAAACCTTTTCCAGCTGATGGTCTTAGTTTGTTAAAGTCAATTTGTAGAGCATTGTGTTAGTTAACACAGGGCTAGCTATAGTTAAATGAGCACCAGAGCACCACGTACTTGCAAAACACTTCAAGTCAGGGAAATAGTCAAAAGAAAGAAAAATCTCTCTAATTTCCCCATAGTGAAATCTCTAGGTGGAAAACATAAGTGAGTCTCAAAGCTAAGTCTTATGAAGAAGTCATACACACAAATCTGATGACAACAAAAAGGAAGTCTCTCTGGGGAGCTCTGTACCCTTTAGTTTCCACCTGCCCTTCCTTGCCCTCTTGGAAAGGCGTGAGCTCCTGGAAAGCAGCCAGGGCTCCGGCAGCATCTGGCAGCCTTTGGTCTGACTAATAATCCTCTGAAGTCTCTGGGGGGTCTCTGCAGTTTCACGAAAAAAACAATATATGGAGATATATTTCATTAATTCTTTTATAAAACTTTTGTTCCTTGGAGATGCCTGACTTCATCCATTGCAAATCTTTGTTTTGTGTAATATTTGTAATCTTTTCACTTTGTATATGAAATGCTGTGTATTTCCTGTGCTGTGCCCATCTTTACCCTCAGCAATGAAAGTGTCTTCCACAGCAGTAGGTCAGAAGGGTAGAATCACTGCTCCATTGGTTTGCAGCTTGCTTGTTTGTGAAGCAATCCAGGGCTGTTCACTTTTGCTCTTGTTCTGCAGTGCATTTAAATATCAAGATGGATTTGTTTCTAGTCCAAGATTTCTAAAAATGAAATCCTAAAATTAGACGCATTCAAAAATACTGAATGCACAGCATTTCTGACTGGCCTTAAAAAAGCTGTCCAACAGCCTAAATTTCTTAAGAAAATAGTTATTTTTTTAGTCATCTCAAGCACTGATGTAAGGACCTAGTTTCAGTCATCCAGCTTTTGGATCTGGACTTGCACTCCTACAGGTACGCAGCATGACACTGAGCTGCAGTCTAATTAAGCAGAAAGATGATGGAATCAGGCTTTTTCTCATTCAGGTGCATGTGTGCTCCCTGTCTCCTCCTGCACACACTGGGAACAAGCAGACAATACCAGTGTTTTGTATCAGGTTCCTGCTGGCTGATGGTGTAATCCAGCTGTTTCAGTGTAAATCGAAAAAGATTCTGAAAATGTACAGGTTTCAAATGCTGTCAGAACAAGGATTTAAAAATGTGACAACTGCAAGTTTCTCAGAGAATATCTAATCTGAATGCGTTGTTCAACACTGCCATATAATTTGGCATTGCTGTGGTGCAGAAATGAGTCTTTTCTCTTGCACAGCAGAGCTAGGTGTGCCATGAAAGCTGTGGAAGCTTTCCCTGGGCTGGTGGTAAGAGAACAGCACTGCAGCAAGCCTGGTGCTTGCTATTAGAACGAAACTGAAAACCATCTTGGCCCTTTTTTTTACACAAAGCAACCCAAAACCTCATGAGATTGCTGCTCTTCTTGCTGTCTTCTGCACTGCTGTGCCATGACCAGGGCAGTGTGTGGGATACAGACCATGCCCTGGCCCCTCAGCAGTCCAGGGCTGTGTGCTGTCTGTGAGAGAGGGATGAACACAAGCTGGATTGACCTGGTCCCCTGGAAAAGAAGAACCAGAAGTGTGCATACAGCTGAGTTGCAGGTACTGAGGAGAACTGAGTTCAAATGCTGATTTTTTCAGTATTTTGTTAGGACATCATGCACGCACCTTATGTCTGTAATTTTGCAAAACTGAAAAAGCAAAAACAGAGCAAGGGCAAGGACAAATATCCTTACTCCAGATTATAGGTGCATTTATTTTACTTCTTCTATTTAGCTATCAGAATCTGTGGATTGGAGAGGACATGTCTGATGTCATTCCGTATGGAGCAGCGCACAGCCAGTGTTGACAGCCCCAACTCCACCACCACATGGTGCCACCAACCTGCTGGCTGTTCTGTGCTGGGAGATTTCCAAGGTCTTCTCAACATGGGGAGAACAAGAATGATATGAACAGAGGTATGCTTGAAGTCCCAGTGTTAAGATGCTAAATAACTAGTAGCCTGAGATACAAACTATGTATTATTATTTTTATTTATGCTCAACCTTTCCTTTTTATAGTATGACCAGTGCTTGATGCCCCGTAGGCACAGTTTAAATGAATATTCATCTAAATTTTGAAAAAGGATAAATTACAGACAATGGGGAGTTGTTTATCTGTGGAAACAAGAATGTGTACCTTAGACCTTGAATGTAGATTTTGTAGGCCAGATTATGAGATTGCAGAGAAACATATTCAAATATTTATTTGTTTTGTTATTCCAGAGATATTTTAATCTGTGTATTAGCTGAATTTATGGGATTCCATTAGGCCGCATGTATGTGCTTATAAGTCCATAAACTAGCAAGATGTCATTAAAACATTCATTTACATAGTCACTGTCTACTTTAGCCAGACTTTCAACATTACTAATTCAGGTATTTCTGAATTTGCATGCAGCACCTCACCTACATGGCTTTAATGCTGTTCTCTGTTTTGTTCTGCTGTCAGGTATTCAGCTCCAGTAGAGGAATTTCTATATTACAGCTCTGAATACTATCTGCTTTGTATGCTCATGAACTAGCACTAGGACTTGGAAAAAAAAAACCTGTCATATATTCTACATTGGTTAATTTTTCATTTCTCTGGCACCTTGGTGAAAAGTAGTCAACACAGTTAACAATATATAGTGTGCAACAGTAGATATTTTATTGGATATATAATCTACACAATTTACAAGTTTGATTTTTCTCTAGGAGTCTGAATATATCTATAATTTTGAATATATGGTAAAAACTAATTTTTTACAGTGTATTACTCTGTAATCACTATGAAGCATATGATTGACTTTTTAATAGGAGCTATAGACAGCACTTTCACTTTTTTTCTAATGTTGCTATATTCTAATAAAGCTATTTTATGGAAAGGGTGGGCTCAGCAAGAAATATGGGGGTTTCATCCTGGGAACAGTATATAATTTGTATGCTAGTAAATTTTAGTGTATTTCTTATACAACATGACTTGAAGGTTTTTTTTTTTTTAAATGTGTCTCAATACACATATCTGTATAATCTATATATGAATTTGATATACACTGTTTTCTATTTTCTATTTTATTCTGTTGGAATTAATACATTTGTTTACTTGTGTCTTGTTTGTAGCTATTATTCTTGCTTTCAGCTCATTGTAATGATGGAACAAATTTTATCCTCTTTTACTCCATTATTTCTACTCTACACTTACAGGTTTGTTTTTGTTCATCATTTCATGTATAGGGAAGTATGGCTGGAGATTGTTTGCTTTCTTTATATATTAATAGATCAGGCTTTTACCTAGAAACTGTACTTGATCTGGGAGACAAAAAGATAAATGACTCTGTACTGAGGGTATTGAACTCCTATCGCTATATTGTGATACATTAATTCTTCTTTAATGTATTTATCCTCACCGTGTGCCTGTGAGATAGGGCAGCTAAGTCACACTTATCTCAAAGATGTGGGATTAAGCTGCAAAAAACCCTAAGCAACTTGACTATGACTGCACAGGATGTTGTAGCAAAATAGTGAATGATTGTAGCTCTGAGAAGTGATTTTGAGTGTGGGATCATTCATCTTTTATTCGAAGGCTTCAGTTCTTGCTCAGAAGCTATGCTTCCTTTTGATTAAATGTAATTCCATCTGAAATAAAGCAACAGTTGTGAATGCAAGCGTCATAGTCTGCAAGCCAACAGGGAAGTTTTAAATACTGTGTTACTTGTTTTGTTGTTGTTTTTTTTTTTCCCTGATAGTTTTACCATTTTCAAACTATTGACCAAGTCTTTTGATGGTGCATTAGCTCTTATTTGTATGTAAACAAGATTATGACTAGATGAAGTGGCAGCTGATGATTGTAGATGGGTTTCAAACATGTAGAGAGCAAAATATTCTCAAGTCTTCCAAAAGATGAGCTAAAAAGATGGACAGTGCACATCAGAGAAAAGCCCAGCAGAGTTGGCAGTATTTGGTCTGTTTTCAGAGTGGAAATGAAAGCTCAGGTGCTCAGTTTGAAATTAGACTATTAAATGTTTTCAGCAAATGATTTGTGATTAAAGCAGGTGTGTGCAGATTCTAATGTTTGTTTCTGTGAGAGAAACTCACTTGTATCTGGTAATGAATGCATTTGTTCTGAAACTGGTGACCTAAATACTAATGCATGTTTGAAAAATTGTATTAGCTCATGGTTTATTATTACAACGTATCACAGGAGCTATCTGTTGTTGTTGCAGATGAAGATGAATGTATTTGCTGTTGACAAAACAGTTGTCTTCATTCTTCTAACAGAGGACTTTAATGCTGCTTCTTTTAAATGTCATCTGCCTTCCCAGTATCTTTCTTTTCTGGCTTATCTGCTCTCAAAAACTCAGGATGAAGTAACCTTAGTGAACACAAACAGTTCTTGAAGTTTCATTAACCTCCTCTTGCCTCTTTGTGTGCGCTTAGTGACTAGGAGATCTTTACAACCACTTTAAAAGTGATTATTGTTCTGACAGTAATCTCTGCGAGGCTTGCTGTCTCGCTGTTGAACTGAATGGGCTGAGCACAAGACATTATCTTGTGTTTTAGCTAGGAACAGTAAGACAGAGATAAAGGAATTCAATCATCTTGCTACGCTAAATAGTACAATTTCTTTGATTTTCAGGCCCATGGATCTTCATGTAAAACTACTACTGTGATTTCTTTTTCCTTTCCTACTGTCTTTTTTGTCTCCCATTTTCCTTTTCCTGTTCTTTCCTTCCCTTGTTTAAATATATGGCTGTCAGTGAGCTGCCCCTTGCTTATCATCTGTAAACCCACCTTCCAGAAAGATCTACCTTTTTGCTGTGTCTGAAGTCAGTAGGAGTTAGCCTTGTCATCCTTTATGAGAGCCCCATCATTGACTGTAACCCCATGGCTGACTGCTGTGTTATGCAGAACGAGGCAGGCTGCAAGGATGTCAGATGCGGTATCGAGTCTGTGCTTTGACAATTGGAAAAGACACTGAGAATGAGATTTCACAATCCCAGAAGACCTTTGAGTGATCAATGAATTCTGAGTAAGTGAACTAGTAAGTGAACTTCTGCTTGTATAAGGGCAAAATCAAATTAGATCCATCAGCTGTTTCTGTCCTGGATAGCCACTGTCACCCAGAAATTATACAGTAAAGAAGTAACTAAATCTGATGCATGAGACAGAGGATCAATGATGTGTTAGAATAAAAGCAATATAGCAGTAAATCAACCACCTGAAATACAAAACATACTATAAAAATATTGCCAATAAAGAAACATATTCTATTTACAAAATCTGTGAATATTAGTACTTAGCAGACTGTTTGGGGAATAAATTCTGTTCGAAGTTCACTTAGTAAACTACTAATGTTCCCAGTCTGGGCTTTGATGCACTAATATGATACAGGCTCATCACATTACAAAGCAGCGTTCTGATGTGAAAATGCTTGTCTAGTTATTAATAATTGACAGAGCACATGATGTTATTCACTACAGGAGCCTATTAACTGAGCACTGGCAGCTGAATACAGTTGCAGTGAATAGCCTATCCTTAAACATAAAGTCATCAACTAAACCATGTAGTTTTCATTCAGCTCCCGAGGCAGTTGTCCCACTGACATAGTGGGAGCAGATGGTTGCACTTGGTCTGGAGAACACCTTCTCAAAGTCTCGAGTCAGATCTTGGGGGACCTCCACTGTATCAATTTGTTAGAGGGGGGTAATTACAGTTATGACTCAAGTGAAGCCCCAGACAATAACTATCATTTATTAACTTGTGTTGGGATATTGCAGAGAATACCCATCAAGGGCTAAAGCCACTTGTGCTTATCTGTACACCAGTGTTCATCAATGTAGTACTTGCTTCTCTGTCTACCTGATGTAACAATGACACAGGTCACAAAAAAGTCAGCTGAGCATGATCTACTGATGGCTATGGTTTGGGAAACCTGAAGTCCTGATTCACTGCTCAGATCTGGATTATTGGCTTCACACACATCCTAGGTTATTATATAGAGAGGCAAGAACAAGGCAATAATTTATTTTTTTTTTCTAAGAAAAGAAATGATATTCACAACTTAAAGCTCTTTGGTCCTTAATTGGTTCACAATCAATCTGCAATTGTTCTTGGATCTTCAGGGACAAGAAAGTCTAAAATATCCTGGTTTATCATTGAAATTAACAGATTTATAGAGCTAGTATTTTGTAATCAGCATAGCCTGTTCTCCCAAGTGGCAGGCAATATTGATGACATGTCTGCAAAAGGGGGAGGTTAGATGTACAAAACTGCTGTATTGTAGCAACAGTATTGATATCAATGAAATGGAGCATTTTGTGGTAGTAGGGACCTTGAGAAAGGATGTGTTCTTTTTGTTTTCTTTGTGCATGTGTTCCTCCTTCAGGTTAATCTTATTTAAAAACGATTAACTTTATGTCAACTAACTGGCAAGATGATATTTTTTTCTAATAATAAAAGGAGAGACTTGTAGACAGTACTGAGTTGCAGCATCTATGGCATCTCATTATTGTGTGGCAAAAGGTCCCTTGATGCTATAGTATATTCAGACCAAACATGTTCTTCTTCAGTTCTGTTCTTAATTAGCAACAAAAAGATGAACAATTTTGCTGTCATTGCAACACAATAGTAATCTGGACGAGGCAATGCCCAGTGAGCCTTGCCTTAAATCCTGTAGCACTAAATGTTCAAGCGAGAAAATGCCCCCACCCTTTATTTTGATTTATTAACTTGAGATGAATGATTTGGCTGTCAGTGTCTGTCAGTGCCATGCAATGAAAATAAAATCAGAGGCAATGCCCTATGTGTGAAGCCACTGAGGGTATGTAGCCTTAAACATTAACAGAGGAGCTCCAATCCTAGCCTTCTCCCCACCCCCATTCATTAGCTTTCTAAATCCTCCTGTCTTTGTGGAATCACTGCAGCAAGTTGAAAATGATATATGTAATGAAAAACCCTGTCTGCCTAGTGCGGAAGGGTGGAGAAAAAGACTGTGCTTGGCAGTCACTGCTGTGCTGATTCCAGCAACGATTAGTACAGACTTTGTTAGTAAAGCTCACCAAGAGAAGAATATTACGGCACAAAAGAGAACCTCGTTGTTTCCAGAAATATTTTGTTTGCCTTCCTGGTTTTGTTTTCTCTTTCAGTGCTGTGACCAAATGCACTCTGAGTGGGAAAGAAACACAGATGGTTTTGACATTTTGTCATAGTTTGGGACTATTTTAAATATTATGATACAAATACACCATTATCTTTTCAGTACAGGTTCTTGAAGAGCAGAAAACTGCATAGGTTCTGTTTGAAATGCAGGCAGAAGCAGCAGCACAGTGTTCTGTTTTAATCTGGTTCAACTTGGAAAATGATGTGTGTGGGAAAATACCAAAGGATAAATATTTCTCAGATTTTGTGGACTATGTGCACACAGCAGTAATTTAAAGAAATGTTTTATACTCTTCTGCATAATACGCAAGATTTGATTTTGCAGAAGGGCTGGATTTCAAAGCACCAAGTCAATGAGGATGTGAGTGTTCAGCATCTCTGAATGCCAAGCTATAATTGTACTTGATAAGCCAGTGTAAGGGACCTAGATGATTAAAAATCTTGTGTACAACAGAGGGCTCAAGCAGATTCTGCCTCACTGTGTGAAACATAATCTGTCTCATAACTATACAACAGGGGCTATTTTCTTGGTAGGAATGTAAATTTATTTTAGTTCAGATACAGCATAAACTAACAGGCCGATAACACAGCTTTAGATTTTGAAGCTCTGTGGTCATTTGGTTTCAATGAATGTATACAAGATGAGGTTTAATGTGTTTGCATTCACTCATACTCCTCTAGACAGACTGTTCCTTCAGGTTTCTGGGCCGAATTTTGTCAATTTCTGAAGTTCTCTTGAGTCACTGGACAGAGACAGATGCTATTCTTGACTACTGAACGTTCTAATCAGATCGTGTTGTTGAAACTGCTTTTTAATTGAATTTGTATTTGCCCCATATATGGCATACAATACAATTGTTGTTTGTATCCTGTACAAATGGAGATAAAAGCCTGCTAATGCCTAACATTCTGGAAACTTGTATTATGAAAAAATCCTTGACCCAAACTGTTATGTAGTTTCAACTCATGTGATGTGAGAAAGTCAGGAGGAAGGATAATGGAAAGCATGGAGAAATGAAATGAATTGCCCAAGTTCTGGCAGTTGGTTTCCAGCTTGTAATCCAGTCCCTGAGCACTGAGTCACACTGCTTACCAAAGGCCAATTTGTGAAGGAATGAGCTCCTACTGGGAAGCAACAGGCTAGTACATGCCTATTGACTTCTCTGCCAAATCTTCTCTGTCTTGGCTTTGTGGTGCACTTTGCCACTCAGCACAGTGCCCAAAAATGTTCACAGCCCAGCTCAGAGGTAGCAAGAATCTAGGAAAAAGCTGCAAAGACCCATTTTTTTTGTGTGTTCTGGATGCATATATGCAAGCTCAATGGGAAGGCAAAATGCTGGCAACAACTACAGCTGTGTTTGATTAATGTCTTTCTCAAAATTCATTTGAAGTAAAACAGCCTCAGGTATTAAAATGATAGGAGTGTGCTAATCAAAATTATGTGTATTTTTAGGATATAGGAACCCTGGACAAAATGTGCTGTCTCTAAATGCCTACTGCTTCTCTTACTCCATTCTATGTTTTACTTCTATAATCTCAGCGCTGGACTTCCTGGACCTCAGAGCATTGTGTTTTTGCAGGGCTTGTTGTCAAATGTTGCGAAAGAATGGATTGTTTCTCCTTTTGAATTGAGTAAATATGGAAGTATTTTTGCTTTCAAGTTCTACATCTTTTTAGCCTGTCGTGATGTTACTTAAGATTCTTTTAAAAAGATTAATTATTGTCAGGGTTGTAAGTGTCATAATCCACTCTCTGTGCTGTCCGGTGTCCTTATCAATGTGATTACTTCATTACATATATTAGATACTGTTAATTTTTTGCTTTGAGTGCAATTTACTGGGAGCTGAATGCCCTCAAATTCTGACTCCTACATTCTAAAGACTGGAGGATGTGCTGCTCAGTTGTCTTTTCCCTTTCTTCCCCTGACAACTATATTTCAAATAACCAGAGAGGAACAGACGACAGCCAGACAAAAAGTCCAGATTGTTTGGTGTTCCATCCTCCAGCCCTCAGCCTCTTGTTCCACCAAAACTCTTTTGCTTTCCCCTTTGATTCACACAAATCTACCTTCAGAATCCTTCAAACATTGCAGTGCATTAAACACTACAGCAGATGGTGCTTTTTGACGATGTCTTTCTACATGAAGCAACATTTTGTAGTGTATGCTGCATTATCAAAAAATCAAACATGTAATTATGCAAATATGTATGCCTTTATAATAATCAAGTTTTATTGTAAATGGTTGATGCACATCAATTTGATCCTGTAGTGCTGCTTTAAGTGCAGTTTAAGTGGCTTTTCAGTGTACCCAGAGGCAACACAAATGCATCTCTGGAATATTAATAAAATCCTGAATCTTTGAGACACCAACTGGTACAGCATTGCTTATACTGATTGAAACTAAATGCTAATCCTTTCCTTTATTTAAAAAAAAAAAATCCCCTTTGTTATTTAAAACACTGATATTAGTGCAATATGAAGGGCCATTTTATTTTAAATTGTATTGTAATGTAGGTGTTAAAATAATGCCTAATCATACCATATTCAGATTCCACAATGTAAATTTGATGAGACACGAATCCAATCACTGTAGAGCCATGAATGCAGGGGTGTATTTTAATATGTCCAGTTTTTCTAATTCTGTAAATTTATTAAGGAAATATCTGTTTTCAGGTTTCAGTGCTGAATGCTAGAGCTTCCAAGTAACTGATTGCTGAATGCTCACTGGATTTTGCTTGTGAAATTCAATAAGCTAAATACTCATGAAAAAGAAAATCAGCAAGGATTTTGACATCTATAATGAAGTGTAAACTTTATTACTGATCTTATCCTGGCTTTTATCCGTTGGTTAACTTCATTGGTCTAATGACAGCCATCTCTCTGAACGCACACATACACATTCTGCTGTGGTTTGAGTAAGCAGATGGGCTGTGGCTACAGATAAACCAAGACTGTAAATTACGTTTTGCCTTCTTGCTCTTCCTGTTCTGAAAGGCAGAACACAAAACAAGGAGATTACATTGCTCAATGAGAGAAGGCCGTAGCTACACAATATCCTTCTTACCAGTTCAAATAAGCTCAATGCTTATTTTTGGATCACTATAAATAGCACAGTTCTGCTAACCTGAACCCAGGTTCAAAACATAAAGGATGTGTGCACCTCGCTCCTTGTGAATCCCAGGCTTTCCCCAGAGCTAATTTCCTGTACTTGGTGGAGCAATCTAAGGAGAACTTTAGCTCTGTAAACATTTCTGCCTTGATTTTGGATTTCATGTTTTTGATTATCTTCTTTAATGAATCTCTTTCCCTACCGATGTTTCCTCTGGCTCTACTCTTTGTCTATTCCCTTTCTCCTTTCACCACTATTTTTTATCTTCCTCCAGTGTTTGTGCTTCACTGTCTCCACTTTTCCCCCTCATACATTTCCCTCCTCTGTCAGCCTTCTGCTCCTCTGTTTTTTTTTCTGTGTCTTTCTCTCAGTTTGCCTCCCCAGTCCTTCCACATGAGCTTATTTCCACGTTCATCTTCTGGTTTCTATGTTTTTCTCTCAAGGTTTCTCTGTCCTATTTCTGTGTTTATCTTTTTATTTTATTTAGTTTAAAATATTGCAGGAAAAGCTGCTCTTGTGAAATTTCATCCAGATTGCTTTCAGACCAGCTGCTGTCCTGGCATTTCCAATGCTGAGACAATCCTGAGCCCAGAGGATAGGAGGTCCTTAAAGTATCAAAAATCAGCTTCAGAATACTACCCGAAATGTTGGCAAGTGGAACACAGATATAAAGCCACAGCCGACAGCTTATGAAGCCTTCCCACAGTTCTGACATGATCTTGTATTTTAAGGGTGTGTGTGATTATTTTCTCCTCCCATGAAAGAAGGGATTTCTTTATCCTTATTTAGCATTCTTATGACACTAAAGAAGGGGAGAGACACCATGCATCTTCAGAAGGCATGAAGGCCCCTAAAATTTGCAGTACGTTTTTGCATATTTTCTTAACACACATCTCATAAATCCTAATTTTTGGAAAGCTGTTGTGAGAAAATTCTGGGTCAATAAACTGTCTTCTCACACTGAGAGAGCAGCTGGCTTAGAGGAATCAGAGAGACTGAAAAACAGCTCAGAGATATTCTGCAATGAAAAAAAGCTCTCTGGGAACTTCAAATAAACAGCAGCGTTTTCACAAAATTTCAAAAAATGAAGAACATAAAGAAAATGATCTGTTGAAGCAAATGTGATTACCTTCAAGTGTTGCAATTTTTTTTCTCATGTATGCAAACCAGAAAGTAAAATTAATTAGCAACAACAATGAAACTTGCTGACTTGCCATTTTTTTATGAGCTGTGAACACTGTAAACCTTGTTTATTTTTTGCACGGGATGCTGTTTCATTTTCTTAAATTAAACTTATGGAAAAGGTACTTGATTTTTAAAAACATACCTTTTAACCAAATTGTATCTCTTTAAGTATAAATCCTGTATGTTTATAGCACTGAACTAAATAAGCTGCCTGAGTAAACTTATTTGATTATTCATAAAAGAAAACATCCAGACTGGTGAAGCTTAATGGGCAAATGGTTTTCATCAGTTCCATAAATCTGTTTTTATATGAAAAATCTATAAGTACTATTACCTTTTGATTGCATTTAATATTCAGAAACCAAACAATATGCTGCTCAGCTTCCAATTTTATTTCAGTTGTATGGCATTTCAAGTTTAATTTAAGCACAATAATAGTGAAGTCTACATCTAATGCCTTGATTTCAATTGCAGAGTAATTTAGACCAATGTATAGTTTAAGGAGGTTTTTTTTCTTATTTTCAGGAAATCCTTAATTAGAAGTCCATAATACTTTAATGCAATTTTGCACTATTAAAGAAAGAAATAGAAATCAAAATATATCTTCATAAATGGGAGTTTTTAATATATTACTGAAGATCTCTAGGCTTGTAAGAAAAAGTATTCTTTGAAAAAAATCTGAAAAACATTTATAATGCCTGTGGTTTGATATATATATATAAAACCTATATGTATATATACAAACACACAAACACAAAATATTAAAAGATATGCAATATTCTGTCAATGAAGAGAATGTTGAAATTTCAGGTCAATTAATACAGTATTTTATAAAATATTTGAATTGCCAGGCTGCATTGGTCACAAAACAGTGAATAAACCATGAAGTAAATAAAGCTCAGTAATTGCCTGGTGTTTTGTTCCATACACGAAAACATCTGATTACTGATGGGGCTAGCAATTTGATGTAAAATGACATGCAATCAAAGAAGCTTGGTTTGGGCACAGGGGATTTTGGTTGTAGCTTGTAGATATATGTGGTGTATAGGGTCTCTCTGTCTCTTTTTTTAGTTTTTTAAATCTGCTTCCAGGCCTTACCCTCTATTCTCCCTACTCCAGAGGTCTGTTCTAGACTGCAGTCACTTATGAGTAAAGTGTTTTAGAAAGAATTTAAGCAAGGTTTTAATGTGGTTAGACCTTGCAGAGCCCAGATCCTGAAGAACAATCCCTCCTTGCTTGGCACAATGTAAAACCAGCTTTTAGATTTATGGTGAGGGCATCTGGGGTAAAGAATGGTAGAGGAAGACACTGAAAAAATAGATTCTAGTGAGCACTACCAACTCCCAGTTTACCATTTCCCTCTTACTTCTTTTTTATTTTTTCACAGACAAATTGAAGATAAGTATATATTTTTTTTTCCATGGAGAAATTTAAGTGTGTGAATTTCATCTCTTTCTACTGATTACTTTTGCTCTTATTTTATATACATTTTTTACAGATGCACTATAACAAATCTTTTTGCCATTGAAATGCTGTCTACAAAAGCAACAATAAAAGTATTTTCTTCTTCCCTTATAGTTTTCCAACAAAATCTTCCACCACAGAACTCTGGTTGAAGCCCTCTGCTATACCATCATCCAACTTGCTTGAGAAGTCTGGAGCTGGTTGTGGCTCACGTCCCAGGTGTGCCCTTGCAAGGCAGTGCTAGCTCAGTGCACCCCTCTCTCTAATCCTGGAGGATCAGCCTGGCTCAGCCACTGTCAGTGTGAGAAGGACTTTTTTCCTTCTCCTATGTGCGTATTATAGGAAATTGTTTCTCAGGAGAAAAGAATTGAAACTAGACTTCCTGAAGCCATGTGCCAGAATGGTCAACTATCTGGTGGCCTGTGTATTGGCAAGTGATGAAGTCAGTAGTAATTCTGCTCTCTCCTACTTTCAGTTTAAAATTGGGAAATAATGAGTTTTCTTTGAAATACTGCTTTGAAACAAGTACTGATGTCTCTCATATAGAGAAGCATCCCTGCTTTCTTACTAGACCTGTATTTCAAGTCTTGGGTCTGGATTTTCTCTGACCCTAAAATCCTGATGAACTTTCTAAATGTCTTTTTTGCAGGTTTCTTAAAAAAGCAACAACAGAGGCTTAAATTCAAGAGAATTTTCATTGCTACTTTGCTGAAAAAGAGCTACCCTACATAGGAAGTGGTCCCACAACATTTTTTGGTAAACTCTCACTTTGCCTCTTCATGAATTTGAGAGCAGTGTTTTTTGTTTTTGTTTTTGTTTTTTTTAAAACAACAGCAACAAAAAAAGAGATCTGATTTTCTTTGCTTCTCTTTTCCAGCACCTTCTCTCAAATAACTGTGGTGCCAATTGACCAATTTTGATCAAGATTTATGCTTCAATATTGCTCAGGAGCCATTTGGTAGCTTGTGCTTGGGTCACTACATTGTAATGGCAGCTGTCTAATATACTTTAAAGAGGACCAAAGAACATATCTACCTTGGGGTAGCTAAGTTGGCCAGAACTGACAATCAAATGATGAATAATTAAATTGTTTTGGCTATTAATTGTAAGCGAATGTTTTTTTTTAATTGCACTTTAATAATGCCATGCCCTTTATAGCCAAAATTAATGTTTTCTGTCTCTCTGTTTTTGAAGTACATGTCAGTATAATTAAACTATTAATGGTAGACAAATTTTTAAGTACTTTATATTCTTCATTAAATTGTATCTGTTCAACAAGCATAAACAGGAAAATAGACTCAGTTAGAAGCAGATTCATGTTCTGCCTGATAAATCATTCATCATCAGATAAGATGATGAGGCATGCTTGTTTTTCTGTAGGCTCACAGTAATAAACAATTCCACTTTTAAATTATAATATTTATTGAGTTTGTAGCAAAATAAACAAGACTGTTCTTTTTTTTTTTAATATTAACAACAAGCCTGAAAGCTGTTGTTTGTGTTTATGGCTGGTCAGTGAACAGAAAGCAATATCTTGATGGTCTGAGGGTCAGTGGTAGTTCATTTTGCTTGAGGTGCTTATTAGTAGAATATTGCTCTAGTCTAAGATATAGTTTTTGCAGAACCATTCAACTGCAGTAATGATTAATATTTCTATTATTCCTGTAGCGTAACCTAATTGCACCTGAAAAGAATTAAAATGTCTTTTCTATTTGGCAAAAATGATATACTTATAAAGTAAATGTTGAAAATGCTTCAGTCCTTACTCGCTTCCAGTACAGTAAGTGTGATGAAAACAGCTTTTTGAAGATTGTAGAAGAGTGAAATTATGGCAAGGTCATTTCTTCTCTGGTGGTAGAGCCTACAAATCATAATGGGCTGTTAATTGGCTAACAGGGAGAAATTTGGAAACAGTGCAGCAACTGCTCGTGATACATTCCTGTGCATATTACACAGGCAGACAAAGATGTAACTGGTTATAATAGAGACAACAACGTCCTTCCTTTGTGTGGCAGATCAATCAATAGCCAGGCATGTGATCTTGTTCACTATTATGTTAGTAATGAAACCTTCTTGTGATGTGACAACTGTGGAATAACATTTGGTCACAAAGCTGGTGTTAACAAGCACAACTGGCACTCTGGTAATTAGACTGATTTCTGGTCTACTTTCACAGATTGTCGATAAATGCAGTAAACAACAGGCTGCTTTCTTTCTGAACAAGTTATATGAAGTCGTCATCCATTTGGCGGTGTGTACCATACTCTCCTTTATTTTTTTTTTTTATCAGGCTATGGTAAGGTGCAGTGTGCATACATTTCCTTATAAAATCATGTTTCACTATAGAAACTTTACATGTGTCGTTCAGTGATCACCTAATTAATCTCAGGATTTTTTTTTTCCCTTGGGAAGAATGCTAATTTCCCAGTTACAGGTAGGCTTGTTAGATGGAGATATTCTGCCTCAAATTTTCAGTATTATCCCCTCTGATAAAGCTGAGTCTGTTGTGGACAGCCATTAATGTTGTTTAGAGAGAAACTGAAATTTTAGATGCTTATTTATTCTTGGTTTTAAAGGTCAAGAACATAGAATTCATATAAAATTGCAGTATAATTTGTTGTATTAAACAAAATAACTAAATTCAGCCAAGAATGTGCTAACCAGCTTTTCCAACACCAAGTTAGATCTATTATGCCAAATATATTTTGGTGTCTTTTGTTCTTCTTTTATACTCAAAATAGTCCAATTTAGTCTTTTTATCTACATGGAAGAGTAAGATGGAGCAAGAGCTCCTTCTCTGGGTCTGGTACCTCCTCTAAGCCAGCAGCCTGGCCTTACGCATAGGAAATGTGTGAGTGCTATAGTTCTACCTGTCTCTTTTTCCAACAATGATGAACAGTGTGAGCTGAGACATGTTCAGGAGAGTTGCTGAAATTATTTTGCATGGACTGCAAGGCATAGTTTAAGCTGGAGGCACTGCTATAGGTGTGCCACAAACCAGTATGAGTTCCTATGTTTTCTGCCCTTTTAGGTGCTTTCAGGACCTGGAAACAGTGAGTGAGAGGTGATGAATAGTGTGTGTTGTGTTGTGCCTGAGCACTCTGCTCAGAGCTGTCTGAAGCTGAAGTCCAGCTCTATGCAGATACTCAAGGATTGTTACTGATATCATTTGACTGGAAGGCATTTCTTTCTCATGCTGAGCCATGTTTTGACCACTTGCTGTAAGTTCGCTTTATAAGATCAAGGGAGCAGTGAGCATCTCATCATGGCTGTTATCAATGGTTACCAGATCCTAATTCCCTGTGTAATCAATGGAAAGCGGTAGGGAGGAGCTTTTTTACAGTAGGTGCCTGAATTTATTCAGGATTGAGGCAGGAAGATGCCTCATTAGCAGTCAGTGAACGTAAGAACTAAATCCACACTTGTAAACCATGGAGAGGATTTTGGACAAGATTACTCAGCTGCAGATATCAAGATGTCAGAGTGAATAAGTAATAGTGAACATGGAATACTAATCTGAGTTGATGGAAATGAAGATAAGAGGGGTCTCTTGCTTTTCTCTTCAGAAAACTTACTGTTCTGAGAAACCATTTAGAAAGGACTTAAAAGTGGCTTTTTAAGGCCTAAAGATTTGTGTGGCTGAAATTCCTACAGTCTCCTAGGAAAAGAGGGCTACAAAAAGTAAAATGGAAAGATAGGGGATTTTGTCTGATATAGTGGAATTATGAGTGTACCAAAATCCCATATGCTCAGGTAAGGACGGGTGTAAGAATCTCTTCTCTGACTGGTGACTGCCTGAAGATGGTGATGTGATTTTTGAGTGAGATTTCATGTTGCACAATTACACAGTAAGTTGGCAGAAAAGAACTGCAGGAGTGCTCGGGCTCAGGTTGGCATCCTGTTCAAAGTTGACTGGCAATGAGACCAGGCCAGACTGCTCAGACCATGTTCTCATCTTGTCTTGTGAACCTACAAGGATGGAGACAACACAAGCTCTTGGCTATCCTGCTGCCCTTCTGCATAGAGATCGCATTTTTAAAGTATGAATGTTTCTTTTCTCCAGTTTCTTTGTTTCCAGTGTGACTTTGAAACTAGCTCTTCTCAGAGCTACACAGAAGTTTCCATAGCTAAAGGTATTGATATAGGACTGAAACCCTCTGCTGATGCAGCGTGGAGACTGCTTTCATCTGCCAATGGGAGTCCATAGGCAATCAATCTTTCTTGCTGCTGGAAGTTAGGAAAGTCTTAACTGCTAGAAGAGACTGGACTCAAGCACATCTTACAGTAGGCAAGAAGTATGGTCATGCAGTTTAAAAAACATATGTGAAAGTGTCATGCCTTTGGAGGAACAAGCCATACACTTGGAAATAGCTGAAGGAACTAGAAAAGGAGAGATTTTACCAGTCACGTCATTTATGCTCTGCACTTCTGAAGAGGTTTTACAGCACAAACAACTGTGTCAAAGAAGGGCAAGACTGCTTCGGCCCATGTAGCTAGAAAATCTTACCCATAGTATAGTATTGTGACATAGCCAGTGCACTGTTGTAGAAAAAAGCTTTTTGGAAAAGGAGGTATTCTTCTTTCTTAATTTATTTCACGTACTAAACTAATTTCTTTAATTAAATTGAATAAATTCTTTTTCACTAGTTTTAACAGGTACAGAGTACAGTTAGTGACAGAGAAGTTGCTTCAGCATTCAACATTTATTTGCCTTCCGATACTACCATATTAAATTGTTCCATTTACAAGCTACTGTAACTTTTTTCCTGTCTGCTGCTCTGTCTAGTTGTGGAAAATGAAGCTCAGTTGTTTATGACCTGTGTTGCATTTCATCACTAACCTTCAACAATTGTGCAGGTTCTGGAATGAGAATAAATCTTTGTTGGTGGTGACACTGCATGAGGCAAAACATAATGCATATTACTGTTGCACACCTGTGCAGCCTTTCCCTTGCTTAGTGAAATCAAATTTTGCCTTGCTAGCAGACAGAATAGGTATGATTTGAGGAGCCAATATTCTCTAATTGACATACCTTGATCATATTAATGTTAATGAGCAATGTGGACATATATTGACAAGTGAGTAGATACTTTTGTAAGCACATAACCTCAGGAACAAGGATCATTTTTACAGAGTCATTTTTCTGACCATAACATCGATGCTGTCTGCCACAGTATTCTCCTGGGGAAGCTGTCAGCCCATGCCTTGGACAGGTACATTCTTTGCTGGGTAAAGAATTTCCTGAAGGGCCACGCCTAGAGAGTGGTGGTGAATGGAGTTAAATCCAGCTGATATCTGAGTGGTCATGAGTGTTCCTCTGGGGTCAGTACTGGGGCCCATTCTGTTTAATATCTTTATTTATTTGTGATTTGGATGAGGGGATTGAGTGTACTCCCAGCAAATCTGCATATGACTCCAAGTTGGGAGGAAATAATGTACCTGAGGGTAGGAAGGCCACAGAGCAGGATCTGGACAGGCTGGATTGCTGTTCTGAGACTAATGGGATAAAGTTCGACAAGACCAAGTGTTGGGTCCTGCACTTTGATCACAGCAGCCCCAGGCAATGCTACAGGCTTGGGACAGAGTGGCTGGAAGACTGTGTGGAGGAAATTGTCCTGGGGTGTTGGTTGACACTCGACTGAACATAAGCCAGCAGAGTGTCCAGGTGGACAAGGCCAGTGGCATCTTGGCTTATATCAGAAACTGTTGTCAGCAGGAGCAGGGAGGTGATTGTCCCTCTGTACTCAGCTCTGGTGAGTCACATCTTGAGTACTGTGTCCTGTTTTGGGTTCCTCACTACAAGAAAGACATCAAGGCCCTGGCATGTGCCCAGAGAAGGGCAACAAAGCTGGTGAGGGGTCTGGAGCACAAGGCTTATGGGGAACAGCTGAGAGAACTGAGATTGTTCAGCCTGGTAAACTCTGAAGGCTCAGGAGAAACTTTATTGTCCTCAACAACTACCTGAAATGAGGTTGCAGTGAAGTGGGGGTTGGCCTCTTCTCACAGATAACTAGAGGTAAAATGAGAGGGAATGACCTCAAGTGCCAGGGGAGGTTCAAATTGGATACTAGGGAAAACTTATTCTCCAAATGAATGGTCAGTTACTGGAATGGGCTGCCCAGGGTGATGACTGAGTCACTATCCCTGGAAGTGTTCAAGAAATATTCAGACGTTGTACTAAGGAACGCATTTTAGTGGGGAAAAATTGGTGGTAGGTGAATGGTTGGACTAGATAGTCTTAGAGGTCTTTTCCAGCCTTGGTTAGTCTATACCTTGAGCAGCTGTATGACTGAACTTATATACTCTCTCTATATAAAAAATACACGCGTTTCTATTGCTAAATAGCAGGCAAAAAAATTTCATGAGGAAGGCTTGGTCTGCTTTTGACCTTTGGGAGAAGAAGTTGTGAGATTCTCTCCACTTGGTACTTGTTAGGCTTGTCCTCAGAGAAACACTTCTTGATAGTCTTCCTATACTCTTAAGAGTTATCTTCCAGCCTTAATCTTTCCTATGGAAATGATTAGTTAAAATTTTATTAACAAAAAAGCTATCTGGAGATCTCAGATTTTTTTTCATCTTTCCAGTCTGGTTTGGAAGGCTGTAGATGCATGATAGAAGGTGGAGAAAGGAGACTGCTGACCACCAGTTTTCTTATTACAACGCTCCATGTTTTCCAGCAGCCTTCCACACAGCACACCATGCAGTAAGACCTGATGGAAGAGTAGGTGAACCATGGTGGCTGGGCGTAAGGAACTAAATCATACATTTTGGAGGATGGTGGGAAGTATCTCCTGGCACCAAGGCCCACCCCTGGGAGTCTATTGGTTTGTATTTATCTGCCCCATTTGGGATGCATTTAGAGAGGCAGGTCAAATTGCAGCATCTGTGGTATGCCCATGTTCGTGAGAAGTCATGCTGCTGTTCAGATGGCAGCTGGGAACTGTTTCCAGGGTAATTTAGACATTTTCAAAAGAAATGATGAAGGTGGCGAGTCTTTCAACACTAAATTAGAGAATTAAGCTCTCTTTCTTCAGAGGTACAATATCTGTCCAATTTCCCACAGAGAGTTAAATCCTGAGTTTCTAACTTGTCTGGATAAGGCAACTAGCCAGAAGAAATAAGAGATCAGCTAAGGAGGTTTTTAAACTAGGTTTACTGGGGAGCCTCAGGCTCCTTCTGGCTTTTCAGGATGAAGCAGTAGCCAAGAACATTTATTCCCATTTCCACTTGGCAAAGATATTTTTCCCCCAGATACGGGCTTCATTGCAGTTACTTCTTTTCTGTCTTTCCCAAATTCAATTACCGAAAAGCTACTTTCTGGATGCCTTTAGCTAATACTCTGTCCATTTCAAACAGATGTACAAAGATTTGATATATAACAGCTTTTTGGCTCAGTGATGAACCTGACCCAGTTCAACCTGAATGAGACAGTTAAAATAGATTTCTAAAAAGTAAAAAAAAAAAAAAAAAAAAAAAAAAAGGAAGATTTTATTCTACATCCAAAGAAAAAGAATTAAGTATTTTTGGATTTTTTTTTTTTTAATAAGTATCCTTTTGCAATCATGATGCATTTTCATTTTAGATGTTATATTTAGGAAAAATGAATCGCTTTTGAATCTCAGTTTAAAATACTGAAAAATGTTTTAACATTTAAAAAAATCAAGAAATTCCTCTTGCTCTTTCAGCTCCAGAACAGCTCCATGCCATGGACCTGGGAGGTCAGGGCGATCTGGTGATGGTTCCTAGTGTAGACACTGCTGTTTTAATGGGGCCGGCACAGTCCCACCTGTGTGGCTACTGTGCTCCTTGGCCCCTCTAAATTGATTTCTGACATTTTCCGTAACTGAAATGAATTTCTATCAGTAGTGATTTTGTGGTTACACTCTAGGTAAGGCATGATTAAAGAAGAGGTACTTAGGCCGACAGTTCCTCTCATGATATTATTAGACTCTAATTTCTTTATCTGAGAATGTATCTGTGGAGGAAACCTTTGCTAACTTAGCAGTCACAGTGGTATCTGTGTATGTGTACAGCCATCTTGAATTGTAAGGGCTGCTGTGCTGAAGCTAGGCTGTGCCTGCCACAGGAAGATGTGCAGCCCAAGAGGAAAACATACGTGTAGTGAAGAGCTCACATACTGCTGTGTGTGTTTTACTTGCTTCAGATCACCTCAGCATGCTGCATGGTCGGAACAGGCATGAGCAGTTGGTAACCTTGAGAGAATTCCCAGGCTGTTCCTGGGATTCCTCTAGCTTAGTTTCACCTGAAATCTCGTTTGTGTGCTACAGGATTGCTCCCCTCTGTGCACTGCAGTGGTAATAGCTGTTCCCCACTGTGCCTCAAAAGTGTGTCCGCCTCTCCAAATTGGGGCACAAATGTCCCTGCTCACACAGCTTCAGCTGCTCAAGCAGGGTTGTCCTCCAGAATATGGAGGTAATAGACACCTGCATGGCCCTCAGCCAGATAGCAGAACCACGACTTCCATGTGTCTTCTGGATGCTGCTTCTAGCAGCTGGCATGGGGTCAGCACTGCCAGGGAAAAGTATGCTAAGGTGAAGCCACGCACTGCTGCTCTCATGGACCTCCACTTGTCATCTGAACCTCTTGTGTGACTGGGATTTCTCTCTAGAGAAGCCACATCCTACCTTCTTGTTGCCCAGCTGAGTTTCACCAACTTTTGGGTAAATTACAAAGCGTAGTTACATTTGTAGAGTTTCTACTGGGGGATGGCTTCATGACACATTAGTTTCTGTATCAACTGGAAACACTGAGCCAATTTAGTTAACATTTTAATTTTTCTTGGATTTATAATTGTTCTCATGTGTCAAGGGGTCGGTTTAAATGGCTTGGTTAATCTGGAAAAGCCAGAAACAAATCCAATCAAGTGAATATCTTTCAGTTTCAATGGCTTTTCCTCTCCTTGTTTCAAGCCCAGAAGGAGGCCTTAAAGTTGATGAGAAGATAAATTCAATTATACTTAAAGCTGACTTTAGCTCTTAGCTCTCATACTACCTTTCCCCATCTTTACCATCCATCCTATTGCAATCGTTTAAATTTGCCCCAATAGTAGTTTGCCTATTAGCTTTGCTAATGAATTTACTAGTGCAAAAGACCACTTGCAGGGCTGTCCTAAACATAATGAATGTAATTATTTAGCACAAAACCAGGGCAGCATCTTTTTCTCTCTTGACAAGAATAATTCTTTATTCTCTCATTAGCTATGTGCCTTGGTCTCAGTAAACTAGTTATTGACCTGCTCATTTAAGGAGCTTCACTCTAAATGCTTCTTTCCTTATTTAACTCAGACAAGTTCCTATAATTTCCCCTCACCATGCAGTGTTAGCCTGTAAAATGTAACCATTGTTCATTTGTTGTGAAGAAAGCTGGAAGACAGGAAGCTATTCTTAGATGGATGCTCAGACTCCCAAGCCCTGCTTGCTTGTCCCTGGTTATAATGGATACAAAGCTGTATGGGGCTTAGTAGACATCATGTAAACTCTATAGGAAATCTGAGCCAATGAATCATGGAGACAGACCCCTACTGAGCATTGTGTGTCTGAACAGACTGCAAATAGAAAGAAAAGCAGCTTAAGCAAGTAGCTTTCATATGACAAGAATGCATAAATTAGAAATGAATTGAGAGTATCTGTTGTTTTAAGGCTGCTGGATTTTTACTTCCAGTGACATTGTGCTGTTATAACAAACTGCTAATTGCTCAGGCTACACTGGGGGCTGATGCAGGATGTTTTACATGTGCATGGTTTCCTTCACTCTTTACGTATTATGGGCAGGATTATGTGAACTGATGCTTTAGCCCAGTGGTTTCATCCCCAACTGCTCCCTTACTATGGACTGACAGCTGGGGCATCCTTGAAGGCTCCTACATGGTGCATGGCACCTGGAGAAAGCTTACTCCAACAATGTGAGAGATTTCCAGGGATGATTTGCCCCCCAGAAAGGGTATGCAGGTCCCTGCTCAGTGGTGGCTGTCCTGTGATGGCAAAGTCTATTTCCATCTGGCAGCAGCCTCAGATCTTCAGACTTGGAGAGCTTTTCCAGGTGCTTGTGTCTGTAGGAGCTGCACTGAAGCTACACCCACCATGGCCTCAGCAGACATTTTCTGTGCTCTGTGACTGTGGATGGTGGCAGTCAGGCGAGAAAGCATCACTGGGGTCAAGGGCTCCATGCAGCATCTACCCATAGATTTGCTGCTTGTTTTTTGACTATTTTATGGCTTTTATTTAGTGCAATTTTTGTAAACCGCCATTTCCTAAGGTGAAATATCCTGTCTATAATTGTTCACAGATTGTGATAATCATCTGTGGGCAGATGGCCCGTAGTCTGTGGTCCAGCAATTGTATGAAAGAGACAGACAGCAGCCCTCGATTATGTTTATAAATTCTGGCGCTGCAGCATTGCTGTTTCTCATGGCTCAATGTGGGCTGTATCATGTCCTGCTGCTACCATCTCTGTTCTCCTCTGATTCATTTGTGCCAGAAGCCCATGCAAGGTCCCTGACTGTGTCTCTGAATGTACACAGTATGTTGGTAGCAGCATTGCCTTGCTCGTGTGGGCTGGTGCCACTTCATCCTAAGTATACAGGGAGCTATTGGGAAGGGTCTGTGGGGTCCCTAGCTTGCCAGACATCTGGCAGACCATGCCCTGCACCTCTGTATTGAGTGTCATGCCTACTGTTGCCCCATCCAAAATGCACTTCAGCTTCACATGAGGAATGTCTGTGTGGTTCTGCAGTGTGTAGGCTCTGTAAGCAGAGGTGGGGAGTGCGGACAACTCAGTGTATACATGACATGTGGTGGCTGCAGTGTCTGCGTTGTTTCACTTGCTGCAAATCTATGGAAATGGAGCTTGCACAGCATAATGTAAAAAAAAAAAAAAAAAAAATCAAATTTCGTTTTAGAAGTGCATATGAATTCCAGTTCTACTCACTGCAGAAATTCAGTACAAGTTATTCATACTTGAGAAGGGAAAATAAGGTGCTGTATTTTAGCTGCCTCATTTTCTCAAAATTATTCTTAAAAATCTAATGTTTTTAATAGAAAAGCTTTTAGGGCAAGCATTTGCTATGAGGCAGCTTACTTGCAAGATGTTTTTCCATTTCTCCTTGGTAGATTCAAAAAATAAAAGCTTTATTTTAGCCTAGCGTTTGTCTGTTTGAATGTAATTGTGCCGCAAAAACTTAGCAATAAACACCTTCACCTTAGGGAAAGCTGGTTAACAATTTCATTGCGTTTTTATGTTTGAATAATGATGCTTTAATATATCTTTTATTGACTGTAATTTCCACTATCCTTAAAAGAGCAACTTGGCTTCACAGTGGGTGAATTCTGAACTAAAAAGAGACAAATTAAGAAGAAGTCTGTTGGCAGTGGGGAATGGCAGCAGGACAAATTGGTGTTACTAAAAACTATTGTTCAAAGCAGCAAGGTCTTCAGCCTGAGATTTAGAAGGTTTTGTGGCTTAATTTTGTTCAGAAGCATTAAATCACAGCTTTCTTGGTTTTTATTGGTGTGCATAAGGCTCTCAACTGATTGTGTGGATGAGCTCTGGCTTCACGGTCACAGCTCATGGAGTTGCCCTGGGCTGTGTGGCTCAGTGGAAATACAGGAGATGTGTATGTGTAGAAATTGTGTATTGGGTTCCAGATCGGTCCCTGCTGTCTTGGAGGATCTGAAAAAACAGAGTTGCTGAGGAAACTGCAGGAAAGCCTCATTCCTTCTTGACTTGCTGCTCCCTGAAAGGCAGAACTAGTTTTGTATAGCAGCGTTCTTCTAATGGCATCAAGTTTCTGTTGTAATGGCAGCAGCTGACATGAAGGCAGCATGTATGGAACACAGTCCCCTCCTGTTCTTGCCTTTCTGAGCATGCTGCTGTGGCACGATGCTTTTGCAGACTGTCCATATGTTTCTAGTTCTGGTAGCTGCTCTTTGCAAATCCTCATCAGTTAGTTCGCATGAAACATAGACAAGGAAAGGAAGCAAGGAGATCACAGACTCTGAATCTTGCCTACAGATCTTAAGTCACTCTTTCTCCATGAAAAATGATCTGGCAGGGAAATACTACAGTGCAAATTGCAAGAGGAAGATTAATATGTCTATTGCCTTGGCGAGTTTTCTTATTATATCATTAGTGTTGAGACCTTATGTTTAGCTTGTTTTAAAAGATCTGATGTAACTCAAAGAAATATGAGGTTAGTTTGATGTCATGAGTTTGCTCTTAGACTGGTATTTAATGCAGGTTTATTACATTTATTTATCTGCATTTTAACAAAATCAGCTGTGTATCGAGTGATCATTTATAACATAGTTACTGCACTTTCACAGAAAAGTAATTGCTAAAATTAGGACAAAATGCCATGCACGCGTGTGTTAGAAAACAGTGCTGTCTTATGAGGTCTGTCAGTGCAAGACAGAAGAGTGATAAAGGCAAGAGGAAAATGTATTCCCCAAGATTTATATTTGAAATTTGAACACAAAAGATGAAGGGCCTGCAATCATTTTTACTTCTAGAGGGAATGTCCTTTTTGAGGGTTAAGGTGCAAGCTGTTTCTTCATCTCTAGCAGTGGGCTTTGCCTCCCACCCACTAAGAGAAGAAAGTGCCCTGCGACACTGCGCAGACCTTTGGTGAAGTTGCCTCTTTCAGTTGCACTTCAGGAAGCCTTTTCTTGTTCCAGCTTGTGAGGCTCTCAGGAAGTCTCGTTGGAGCTGTTATTTCAGCCTCATTGTCCACCTCTGGCATGGTACCTGAGCCAGGACCCTCTGTACAGCAGCGAACACAGACGTGTGTGTCCCCTGTTGCAGACATCGTATTACTTAGTGCTGAGTGGAAAGCGAGACAAAAAGCCCTGTAATCACAAAGGCTTATGCTGTGTGCTCTGCGATAACCTTGAATCTGTGATTTATTTTCTTTTCTGCAGATACATATTTGTATCTAAGCCTATCCTTTCAAGCTCCTCTCACTAGATTGATCATTTCTTGGCATCCCAGGAGAAGGGGGTCATTGGGGCAAGGAGGAGGAGCCCAAATCACAAGATTATACGACGCATAAACACTTTAAGAGTCAGGAAGTGAACGCAGTGTGCTTTGCTCCAATACTCATCAAACAGAAAGAAGAATCTGTCTCAGCATGCTGTAGGATGATCATTAATTTTTAATAGTGTTAATGTTTATTAGTGACAGATGATTGACTTTAAGTGCCTTACAAATAATAAATAAATGATGTGGATTTGGGGCTTCTGCCTCAGATTAGTATGCAAAGCCAGTGGAACTAGCCTTTGTGGTTTTAGAGGAGTGTTGCTGCAATTCCTGAACATATACCATGGCACAAACTGTATGACTTCTCAGATTTTAGCTCTGATAGATCTGGAAGGCCTCTCCAGCCCCTTTCTGAGCCCACATCGATTGTCTGGGGGCTCAGGGTGACAGGGAAGATACTTGCAGCTATTTTGGCTAATGCGGGACCACTGGAAGGTGCATTATTCACTCTGAGACTCTGCAGGATTTCATAACACTTAAACACCTGTGTCCATCAAATAGAACACACAGGATCTCAGCTAGAGCCATTCTTGACTTTGTAATTTCACTGACTGACAGTTTAATATCTATTTATTTTCACATCTGACTCCAGTAGAGACAGGCTGGTATCCTGAATGTCAGGATATTATGCTGACAACTATGTTTTTTCATTACTATAAGAAAAAGAAAAAAAAAAATTCTTCGTAAGTAAAGAGGTTCTTTTCAAGTGCAGCAACCGTAACAAAGGCCAAACACACTTCATATAAAATTGGTAGTAACTAGTGAAACTAGTGATAGGTTATGTGTACGTATTTACAGAGGAACAAGGGCACTCTGGTTTTAGACTTTCGTGAAATCTGTCTCTTATACTGTGAAATGCTATCTAATCATATTGTTTAAATAGCTGGAATGACTGCCTTTACCATGGACTCTCATAACACTATTTTTGCTAAAAGGAAATGTTTAAAATTGGACTCATTTTAATCGAATTTCGTTTGCTTTCTGAACAGAAACAAGTGGTTTATCTCATCTCAACTGTGCAATATTGAAACTCCTTAAGAGAACATTTCAAGAAAAGAGAAATGTGCATGTTTCATAGAGGCTCAGAGAAAAGAGCAGAAAGCTGCTTCCATATTGGGTACAGGCCAACCCGCTGATGATTCTGTAATAACGTTCTCCAGATGTGAGGCAGTGAAACCAGATCAAAATGGCTGTTTCTAACTTACTGTCGTTCAGTGCATGCCATATAAATGTAAAATTTGCATTCAATTCCACTTTAGTTCAATGGATTGTGATTAATATTGTAATCATCTTGATTCACAGAACTTTTTAGACCCAACTCTTCTGGGTTTTCTCAGAGCACAGCACTATGTATCAGCCCTAATTACATGGTGTATCTGATGGGGAGCTGCTCTGTAATCACACACAGTTGCATTCCCTGAACTACTGGATGCTATGACAGTACCAGGCACAGAAATTAAATTCCACCTTATCCAGGGAAAAAATGGCACTCTGGTCTTCAGGGTGGGTTTCTGCATTGCACTCTCAGGAATGATCGCCCAGCATCCACCCTAATTGGTGCTGCATGTCTCTTGAGCCCGCCGTGGAGTGACCATGTAGTCTGTGTTTCTCTGGGAGCTGTCTGGGTGTAACCACCTCATTGTCATCAGCCACCCTAATGTCTTCAAATCTCAGTCCTCTAGCAGACATTGGTGTACATTGCTACCATGATACTGTGACAATAAGGACTTATTCTGACTGATCACCCATCATAGTGATCAGAGGTAAAGCAAAACGTAGTGGTGGCACATTTTTAGGCACATAACCAGCAGGGTGAGATTTTGCATGCTAAAAGCAAAGACTTCTGCACAGCTAATCAATGGGGCAATATATTAAGCACGGATAAAGCTTGATACTCTGCTTGTATTTACCAGTGTCAAGAGTATAGCAAGGACAAATGGGAATCTCACATGATCTGAACGTTCCTATTTATATACACATAAAATAGAACAGGATTTTAAAAACTAATGCAATTTTCTTTTATAACAATACCCTTAATAACAATATGCTTTCACTGCAGAGATATAAACAAATATAATAGAAAATGAGTTAATGCTATAAAACAGATGCATTGTTTTTGGAATTTGAAGGACACTTGCCAGAAAGCATTTATGAACTTATGCGATCTGCAGCAAATGAAATAAAAACTTAGCTTCTGCTGTTGCCTGGATATAATGTATTTATTGTGCAGTTTTCTTATCACTGTGGATTTCTAACATAATTAGTTGTTTATGTTGTCTGGTGAACAATATAAGACCTAGAATTTACTAGAACTCGATAAACAAATCCTGGAATCAGGAAAAAGATAATACACTTTTTTGATCAATTGAAAGATGCAATGCTGATAAATACTGCCTTTCTACAGTAGCACTACAACCACTGTTAGATACACTGTGATTATCTCATGCTTTTTATTGAAGTCTTCTGTTTTGATTTTGCATATTTGCTGCCAGCTGAATTGAAATGAACTGTAGTATCCAATTAAAAATTAAGTTTGTCTGCCTTAGATTGCTAATGTTAAAAATACTGCAGATGAAACTAAAATTGACCTGAACCTGCAACATATCCTATGAGCATGCTGCAACTAGAATGTATTTATAGAAAATATTATGGACTTTATTTATGAAATAAGTCTTTTCCTCTTATTACTTAATCCATCCTTTCTATCTTTGCTTCCTTAGCTCTATCTGTGATTGTAGCACACTAGCATGCCCACAAGAGGAGCTGTGTTGGTAGCTTTTGCTTCAGTTCTTTGCTGTCTGTGCATGTTCTACTGTTAATAGCATTTTTATGTTCTAATGTTCCAATGTTAACAACATTTTGTCACATAAATGACCATGTTGTTCTGTTTTGTTATGAAAGCCTGCATGCAGGGCCATGCAAGTGGGTTCCTGGATAGTGGTTATACTGAGCTTGCCCTTACCATGTCTTCGTTTATCTATATTGTTGATATGTGGGCAGTCTACAGTGGTTTACGCATGTGATGAGCTGCAGCTAGTGCAGAGCTTCTCTGTGACCTTGGGACTATGTCTACTTCCTGGAACTCAATCTTCCCTCCCTCTGGGGATGGTGGACACTTGAAGAAAGGGTCTTGCCTGCCATGGGGTGGCTGTGCCGCTGTGTGTATTGCCCAGGGGCAGGTGGATCCCCATAGTGTGAAGCAATGATGCAGAGTAAGAGTAGCACCTCCTGGTTTCAACGGGGAAAGCTGATTTTCTTGTGCAATGAAGGATTGCTTCTGCCTTTGCTGTCATGACTGATCCCTCCAGCTTCCTGCCAAGCTGAAGGGCATCAGATTGTGAACTTTTCTCCTCCTCCTTTTTCCTTCTTGCTCCTGTTCTGTGCAGGGTGGTGGGGGGATGCTGTGCCTCGCTGCCCTGGTAGATGGCTGCAATAGAGACTCTAGAGAGTCAGTACATATATATGTACCTAAGTCCTTCTGCCTTCCCCTCCTTAATGCAACAGATTTTTTTTTTATTTTTTTTTCTGGTACTCCCTGTTGTATTCAATTCAGATTGTCCAGGTAATATAGCACAGATGCTCTCCTTATTATGAAGAATGCAGTTAGGTATGCAAAATGTCACTCCGGATGCTTCCCTTGCCTATTTGATGCAGGTTTAAATCTTGGGTAGGGCACATGATACCAACTTGCCTTAAGTGTAATAAGGACATAATTGCCCAGCTGTTGGGAAAGGTCCTAATATCATTATAGATAACCTGAATGTCCAGGCAATGTCTGGCTATTATTTGAAATGGTTTCAAAACGTTTTTTTTTGTTTGTTTTTTAATTGCATATTCAAATCACATGAAAATAATATGACTTATCATAAAAAATGATATGAGATAATTCTAAATGTCAGTTTAGTATATTTTAGTCCACTGGATGTTTAAAAAGAGTTGAATAATGTCTTTCATGAAGTGAATGTCTTTTTGGTAAACTGAAAGGGACAATAGTATTTAAAGGTCAGTTAACATGGAGAGTTGATTCTAGTTATTATTACCAAAGATACAGGTATATTACCTTTACGTAACATTACCCCACAAATCCTTATTAAATGTGTGAGAGTGAACCACATCCTTCCCTCCCTCCCTCCCTCCCTCCTTCCTGCCACAACTGTGAGATCTTTGGTTTGACTTTCTCTTTTCTGTGTGTAACAATTTCTCTAGTGAATAGCACTGAATGATCCTCGCCCCACTTCTGCTTTGGTGCATCAAAAGGAGTCATACATAATCGTTGCTGTCAATGCTTTGAACTAGAAAAAACCTCTCATTTCTACCTTACATTTCAGCCTCCCACGTATGACATGAGCCACCCTGCAAACAACGATTTAATAGTTTGGAGCTGCTTAGGAAATGGTAGTTGATTTCAATTTTTTATTTAAAGAAGAAATTGCAGTGTATTATGCAACTGCTGCTACATTTAATTGAAAACAGGCAGGTTGTCTGCCTGCCCATCTATCTGCCCATCCATCCATGGCCAATTGGCATTAATAGCCTGAAAACTGCAACAGTTCATAGATGCACAAGCACCCACGCACTTGCCTGCCAAGGACCTGCAAGCAGGATGTCCCCATGCCACAGCACTGCCCAAGGAGGGTGCCATGGGGCACTGCTGTGGCACTCTCCTGTCCCTCGCACTGTTGCCTTGCCTTGTCTTGTGTTCTAGTAGTGCTTTGCCTAGATAGGCTGACCCCAGCCCCTCAGCCACCTCCTCACAGAAGCTGATGTATGTGGAAGATGGCCAGTTGACTGCTTGGGCAGGAGGTTTGATCTGCGTTGGAGTGCATGCCTGGGTGCTGCTCTGTGCTGAACTCAGACCTCTTGTTATGAACTGATCCTGGGCCACGCAGTGGTGAATTGTTGGCGCCCTGCATTCCCTAATGGGAAATGGCCAGTGCAATGCCTGGTTAGCAAGATAGCTTCCAAGGACAGGCTGCTGGCTGGCAGACTTTTTTTTTCCTACATCACCTCAAAAAAACCACAACAAACAAAAACAAAACAAAACAAAAAAAACCCTATTGTTTTTCTCTACATCATGCCAGAAATTTAAAGCAACGCAGAAAAAATAGTCTTCTGTGAGCTGCAGCTTTGGTGGACACATCAGTGCTGTTGTGTCACCTCTTGCTACCTGTAGAAGCCAAGGTTTGGTGGGCAGTGCTTTCTTCAAGGTGGACTCTTGAAGAAGGAGGTTGTTCCAACATAACAACACTGCCTAAAAACTTCATACTTTGTGTTGTGTTGTACTTTGAGAAAATGAATGTGTTGTTTCTTGCATTTGGTAGGTCCTGTTCAGAAGTGTGGTACGAAGTACTTGCATCTCACCAGAAGAGAGAGTGCTGCCTCAGAGCTGGACCCATGGACGCGGCTATCACCCAGCCCTGCTCAATGGCCTGCTGGTGTGAGCTCAGGCCCTTGGTGCTGGGTGCAGGCTGGGCACTGTGTGAGAGCAGGCAGTGGATGCATGGTATGGTGTGCACTGGGAACTGCATGGCCCCACCACTCCTTCTCGGTAAGCAATCTGCCCCCTGCCCTCTAGATGTGAGCAAGAAAATGAGAATAAAGAGTCAAAATGCTTTAATTTGTGAAATATTAACTTTCTGTAATATATATTCAAAAGCAGATACTCATTTAAAGGTTATATTTAATATAGTGCTGCACCAGTTTTTCTATTTTATTATTATTTCCTTATACATCTTTTTACTTTCTGAGGCAATGCTCCAGTGACTACTGCAATATAATAGCTGCTTTCTCTCTCAGTACACAATTTGACAGCATTTATTCTTTCCTTCAGTGAACATAATTACTTCACATATGGAACCTGTGATAGCCTACAGGCATCTGAGAGAAACCAGAATCATACAATCTGTCCCCTTTGTGAGCTTAATTTACATTCACAAGTGTCATTTTAATAGTGCTGGCAACATGTAGGATAAAAATTACAGGTCAGCTGCAGCATGTCACAGGGAACTGTGCTTAAGTCAATAACATGGTATTATTACATTCTGGATAATTTTACAAGGTAGATCTCACAGGAGGAATTTGACCCCTATTTCTTTAGTTTTCTGCCTTTTGGTTTCCTCCATAAAGTAATTCATTTAGAAATGGATGTTGCAAAGCTGCAAACATGTTGACATGGAGGTTAGTCAGTAGTAGGCATTTCCAAATCTGAAAGCAACACCTTTCCCTTACAGTAACTTCTAGCAGCACTTACACCATGCATCTGGCATATTTTAAATTTTGCACTATTATTTTTTTTTCTGATCTGTATAGTAAAAATACTGAGTGCCATAGTGTTATGCCTTTTAATTTCATACAACTGACAAAAGTTTTGGTTTTCTGCAGCTGATAAGTTTCTAGCCAACTAATGCAGCATCAGGTTAGGCATTTTACAGACATTTTATTACAGCAAAAAATAGTGAACATCACAGATGTATGTTGTGAGCAGAGCTATGTAGCACACCTTATTTAAATTATATTTTTATAATGTTTGAAAGTAGTGTCTAATTACTCACCCTGGCATCTGTAATATAAATAGAGATGTGATAAGCAATCTAATAATGCAACAGCTGATTGTTTTTGATTAAAAAAAAATCAGTTTGGGTGCAGAGCCAAATTCAAATCAATCTCTATTACCATTACTGATTACATTTTTTACTTAAAAAAATACATTACTGCTGTTTAAATATGTTTTCAATTGGTTTAGAGGAATTGCTCAAAGGCTCACATAGTATGACTACAGAAGTCTGATATTCAGAAAGTCTTTGTATGTCCAGATGAGGAAAATATATCTCCAGATGCATTCCCGTGTGCAGGCATACCCACACATGCTCACTCTCTGAGTCATGCACTCATTCTCTCCCCTTGAAGTTTGCATTCCTTTCTTGCTGTAAGCATTTTTACTCATTCAAGCAACACAAGGGAAAAACGGTCTTTTCTTTTATGATGCATTTTTGTATCTCCAACAGTGTTGGAATTCATGTAGAACTCTGTTTCTAATTAAAAACCAAACAAATGAAAAACTCAAAACGTTTTGTTCTTTTGAGGAGCTTAGACAGATCATACTTATATGTTTGTCTACTAAAAAGTGTGACAAGCCACCAGTAAGATCTTGGAAATGACCTCAGTGCATTTTCTAGGCAAGCTGTCTGCTGGAGTATTCTGCCCAGTGAAAAGATGGTCAAAAATTTGAGTAGGTTCAAAAGAATGGAATGAAGAATGTGAGGTCTGAGGGATGTTTTTCTGCAGTGAGGGCCAGGTCAGACTATTAACTTGACTACGTAAGTACCTACATACAGTGAAGATGCCTGCTACCTGAGGATCTGGAATATAGCCAAGGATGTGAGAAGTATGAGGTATAGAAAGATCTAATGATTGGATGGAAAGGAAAGGACTCCTGCTGGAACCAGTCAATTACCTACCAAAACGTCATGTCTTTCTAGAAGATATATCCTATGGGAATAGGCTAAGGACACTTTGGTTGTCTAGTTTGGAGGGAAGGAGGCTGAGAGGGGTGACCTCATTACTCTGAGCAGCTTTCTGAGGATGAGAAGTGTGAGGGAGATACCAGGCTCTTCTCCCTGATCACCAATGACAGGATGCATGGGAATGGCTCAACAATGTGCCAGGGATCAGGCTGAGTATTAGGAAAAAAGTATTTGCTGTGAGAGTGGTCAGATGCTGGAACAAGCTCTCTAGAGAGGTGGTTGTTGCTCTAAAGCTTGTCAGTGTTCAAGAGACATTTGGTTAATGTCCTTGGTAACATTAACATTTGGTTAACCTTGAGGTGGTCAGGTAGCTGGATTTTATCATCTTTGTAGGTCTCTTCCAACTGAACTAGTCTAATTCTAAATCAGTCAACCAATTAACCAGTGGTTTCACATTGGTTTCATTGCTTGTGTTTTACAGGTCAGACCAATTGTAATTGTCCCTCCAGGCCAGTTTAGTTGCATGTGTAGTATATTTTGTTCACAAGTTGTGCAAGAGTGTCTTGTCCTCCTCCCCTTCAGCTTCTGTCTTCTCCCCCACTTGACTTTAGGACTTATTACTTGTTTGATCAATGGTTGCAATATCTAGTTTTCCTATTTTCAAAAGGAAAAAAATACAAAGGTTTACAGGTGATATTTTGCAGACAGGAGAACACCAACTATGAGGCTCTGTCTGTGAGGAAGTGGTGGCATTCTGGCCTCTGAGCATAACGTGTTGGTACTGCTTTAGTAAAGTGAGCTGACAATTATGGTGTTACTGCCAGCATGGAACCCCTCCCACTGGGCTGGGGATGCAGCACCTGGTGGGGTTTACCAGGCAGCACTCTCTGCCCTGCTGCCTGCTCTACCCACTTGATAGGCATTAGAGCCCTGATTAGAACAGGCGGTCTTTCATACTGTGTTTTCTGAGAGATGGATCAAGAAAAAATCTACAGATTATGCATGTGCCGTTTTAATTAATCAGAGAGGATGAGGCAGAACAGAGCCTGAAGTTAATATACATTTTAAAAGTATAAAGTGATATTTTCTCCAAAACTGGCATCCAGTCTTATTTCACTTAGTTCTCCTCCAAAAGTCAAAACTAAACAACAACAAAAACCCTGCCAAGATCTTGTCTCTGGTTTGTTCATAAATATAATATCAAACACCTCTTCTGTTCCTCTGATGTACATTAGAGAGTCCATGTGCCACTGTCTGGAGGATGCCCTGCCTGCAAGTGGCTTGGCACAGTGTGGGACAGGAAAGGAATCTGATAGCGAGAAAGGCAGAGGCGAGAGCATAATAATGAAAGATTTTTACCCCTCACACTGCTTCTGGTAATTTATTCTTTTCTCTATGTTCCCCTTGGTTATTTTTCTTCCTGAAATGAAAATAACCTGACAAGAAAGCAATGTTTCCACTCCCATCATTTTTTGGGCAAAAAACACTAGGCATGTTTGTTGTTTTTTTTTTTAAGTGCTAACTGATGGTTGATTATTCACCAATATTTTTTCATAGAAACAAGGCTTGTTAACTCTGGTGACACTGTTGTGATGCTATGATATTCCCATGTCATCATTGCTTGATTTTTCAGTGCCTAAGGAATTATTTTCTTGAAAAACTTTCTACAGCTCTTTTGATTTTGGGCTGACTTTATATGTGAATTTGTATGAAAATAAGGAATGCAACTTTTAAGATGCTTTCTCATTTTTGGGATTTTGACTCTGTGTTATAACACAGAAACTATAGCCTTGAAGTTCTGTGCTTTAAAGCATCATGCTTCAAAGAGAGATGTTGTAATTAAGAGCAGTTCAGCTACAAACATCCTACACCTTGCATCTATTTACTCCCCTATAGGTTCCTCCAGCACACGAGGGTGAAGTTGTGTAGAGGTGATTGCCAAGCCGCTTTCTGCCATCTATCAGCATTCCTGGTCATCTGGAGAGGTCCCGCAAGATTGGAGGCTTGCCGATGTGACTCCCATCTACAAGAAAGGCCGTAAGGAAGATCCGGGGAACTACAGGCCTGTCAGCCTGACCTCGGTATCAGGGAAAGTTATGGAGCAATTGATCTTGAGGGAGATCACACGGCACGTGCATGGCAATCAGGGGATCAGACCCAGCCAGCACAGGTTCACAAAGGGCAGGTCGTGCTTGTCCAACCTCATCTCCTTCTATGACTGGGTGACCAGACTGGTAGATGAGGGAAAGGCTGTTGATGTAGTCTACCTGGACTTCAGCAAAGCCTTTGACACGGTCTCCCACAGTATTCTCCTGCAGAAGCTGGCAGCCCATGGTGTGGACAGGTTCACTCTTCTCTGGGTTGAGAATTGGCTAGAGGGCCGTGCCCAGCGGGTAGTGGTTAATGGAGTCAAGTCCAGCTGGCATCCTGTCACGAGTGGTGTCCCCCAAGGGTCGGTATTGGGGCCCGTCTTGTTTAATATCTTTATTGATGACCTGGATGAGGGGATTGAGTGTACCCTCAGTAAGTTTGCGGATGACACCAAGTTGGGAGGATGTGTCGATCTGCCTGAGGGTAGGGAGGCCCTTCAGCGGGATCTGGATAGGCTAGACAGTTGGGCTGAGGTCAATGGGATGAGGTTCAATAAGGCCAAGTGCCGGGTCCTGCACTTTGGCCACAATAACCCCATGCAATGCTATAGGCTTGGGGCAGAATGGCTTGAGGAGTGTATAGAGGAAAAGGACCTGGGGGTGTTGGTTGATGCTCGGCTCAATATGAGCCGGCAGTGTGCCCAGGTGGCCAAGAAGGCCAATTGCATCCTGGCCTGTATTAGGAATAGTGTGGCCAGCAGGAGCAGGGAGGTGATCATCCCCCTGTACTCAGCTCTGGTGCGGCCGCACCTTGAGTACTGTGTTCAGTTTTGGGCCCCTCACTACAAGAAAGACGTTGAGGCCCTGGAGCGTGTTCAGAGAAGGGCAACAAAACTGGTGAGGTGTCTGGAGCACAAGTCTTCCGAGGAGCGGCTGAGGGAGCTGGGATTGTTTAGTTTGGGGAAAAGGAGGCTTAGAGGAGACCTCATTGCACTCTACCACTTCCTGAAGGGAGGCTGTGGTAAGGAGGGGGTCGGCCTCTTCTCCCAGGTAACTAATGACAGGACAAGAGGGAATGGCCACAAGTTGTGCTGGGGAAGATTTAGATTAGACTCGAGGAAAAATTTTTTCTCTGAGAGAGTGGTCCGTCACTGGAATGGCCTGCCTAGTGAGGTGGTTGAGGCACCGTCCCTAGCGCTGTTCAAGAAGCGTTTAGGTGCTGAGGGATTTGATTTAGTAGCTTGGTTGGTAGGGATGGTGGTGTGAGGATGGTTGGACTAGATGATCTTGTAGGTCCTTTCCAACCTAATGTATCTATGAATCTATGAATCTATAAAAGGAACAAAGTACCTTGTTCAGGCTGAGTCCCTCAAATCATGTCATCTCTTGAAAAATCACCTTATCAGGTCAGAAGTAAGGAGCACATTTTAGGGTCAATTGGGTGCCCTTTATGTGGGCTGTGGCCATCTAGTCATCAACAAAACACAAATGTTTGTAACTGTGGCACATGGTGCACATGCTACCTTTGAGACCACCAGAGCCTGACACAGGCAGATAGTCTCACAAACGTGTGGGTTTGTGCAAGACAACAGCCTATCTTGGACAAGCATCTGTGTTCCCCCAGCATGGTGTGAGGTAACACAGCATGCTGCCAGGCATCCTGGTATGCACTGCTGCATACCACCTTGACATCCAGGCCAGCTTCTATCCCTGCTTGACCTGCAGGAAGAGCAAACTGTTCCGTAGTGCCTCTTTCCCTTAAGAGGTCCCAGGAGTGCTGAACACAATCTTCTACTAACCTTCAGTTACCCCTAGAGCAGGCCCATCATTATGAGCAGGTTTTAATAGGAAACACTGTGGATCTGCCTCTTGCAAAGGAGGTGCTCTGCTGTGTGAAATCTGAAACAAAATGTTTATTGAGGAAGCATTAGATAAGTCACAGATTAATTACTATTGTCAGGTATTATTCTTCTGTAATAAGAGTGAATTCTTCACTCAAGATTCATAGCAAAATAACATTATTTTTCAAATAGAAGTAATTTATATTGAAGTAAGACCTTCTAATGCCACCATCTGTACAAGTAAATTACTTCTGGAGTAATTAAATATGCATATCTAGGCTGTATAGTGTACTGATGAACCAAGTTTTATGGATGCAATATGCTTATAAATCCCTTAGGTATTAAAGATGAAGAATCCATGGCATTTTGCATTCATATAACCGTGAATAAGAAAAAACATTTTGTCTGTTGCATAATTTTGGGGAATACGTTTTTATTAACTTTTCCTAGTTAATTAATATTTTTGCCAAATAGCAAATATGATCACCGTATTTATTAGTCTGACATTTTGCAGAGACTTAAGGCTCCATAAGATATTTTAACGCTGTGTGTGTGAATTTATGATTGTGACACACTCGCTTATCTTCTGCAGGTTCCCAGGAAGCAGATCAACACAGTGAAACTGAAATCATTACGCTGTCTGAATTTGTTACCACTGGACTCGCCTCACCATGAAATAGCACTGTGCAGCCAGTTGGGATTCATGGTCACAGCCCTTTATTGGATCATCAGGGTTTATAGTCCATAACAAATACAAATACAGAAAGGAACAATAACAGTATGATACATCTGACCTGTTATCCCACCTTACTAGACGCTGTCTGTGTCACGAGTACCAGAATAGCGACTGGATGAATGCTTTCTAAGGGCTTTCTGTTGTACAGACAGATGGGAGAGTTGTGTAGAAAATAGAAGCTGTGCCTCCAAACACAGCGCTCTTGGCATGATCTTCAGTGACTAAAAGCTGCCCTTATGCTTACAGCACATTGTTTGTGATTTATGTAAAATAGTGGTTTGTAGGGAAGCTTGGGAACTTTGCTAGAAGTTCTTTCTGTACTTCAGTGGTAAAATAAAAAATAATGATTTAAAGTGCAGATAAACAGTGAATGACGAGGGCTCAATTCTTGTACTCTAAGCCTCGTACTGTCAAGTATGAACCATCTAAGACTCATACAGACATGTAGGAAATGGCAAATCGTGTGTCCTCTGGCTCACCCCTTTGGGAGAGGCTTGTATGTATTTTAGATCACGTTTCATGATGGTTGGAGGTACATGTTTACGTGTCCAAGAAGAAAACTGATAGAAGTGTGTGCGACAATTGACAATCCTGAACAACATTATTTCTGATTTAGTGTAAAGGAATACTTTAAAAGAATCAATGCTATCTGGTATAATCATATATGTATATTATACTGAAGATAGCTGCTTTCTGCATGTACAGTCTTAAAGTTTGGGTCTTGCTGCCATCTTTGTGTCACTTGGCCCCAGATCATGACAAGCCTGTAGACTCTAGTGTTTCCACATTGTCCATTTTTCAGGGGGTCCTTTCCTAGAGGTATCACTGGAGACCAAACATTTTTTTTCAGTAGGTTTTTCTAGCAGAGTTGAGGTTTGAAAAAAAACAAATCATGAATTTGGGTGTGGACAAGCTTGGTGAATCCTTGAGAAATATACTTTCATGGGTAGCTGTATGGAATTGCTCCTAGGAGAGCTGTATATAAAAGACTTTTGTAGTACCTTTGAGCAGATCTGATTATAATAGGTTATATGTAACAGATTATATAAACAATATATACAGTAATACTTATTGCTTTAAGGCAGTGGGGTACAGGTTGGAATTTAAGAGTGCTATAGAACAGCAGCACTAGGACGGGAAAGCATGTAAAAGAAATTCTGTATATTCAGAAACTGCAAAACAGATCTTTGAGTTCTGACTGTTTGCATGCATGTGACGACTTTGATTCATGTTCGGGTTCATGCTAAGAAATTCTCAGATCAGCACTGTTAGGGTAAAGTAGCACAATTTCCAATAATTTGGAAACCTACCTTTCAGTGTATTTGAAAATGCCATTGTAGGACAAGAACATAAAAATCTTCATGTCTTCCTGTGTCTTGGGTGCCCTATAGTTCTCATAGAGGCAGGAGCCTTTCTTCCATACCCTTTTCCCCCCATTTAGCTCCTAGGTACTTAGACAAAATTGAGTAAAGAAGCCTTTACCTGAGAACCTTTTTACTGGTTGCCATGCTTTTAAAGCTTTAAAAGCTTTTGCTGAAAAGGTGCCTATTTTCTTATCATTTTTTTTTCTTTTCCTCCAGAAAAAGGGCATCATTTGAAGTTCTTTTTTGGCAGCTTTATTTCATCATGATACATTATGTCAGGGCACATCAGTCACATGAAGATTTTATGGGAAAAAAAACATATCCTTTTTAGATGCCCCTCTCTGCAGCCCCCTTCAAAACACAGTTTTTTCAAGAAACTCTTCAACTATCAACAGCATTATGATACTTGAAACATCATGGGTGTAATGGCTTCATCTTACTCAATTATATAAATGCTACTTAAAGAAGGAATATAGAATTTAATGTGGTGAATTTAGTCATTCAAAAAAAAAAATTGACCATTTTCACCTTTTACTGGTGTTTACTTTTCAGTGCTGAGGAAGGGCTCCTTCTGTTCATGTGTCATTCCTTATTTTACCATAAAATGAAAAACATTCTGAATTCAAATGAAAATGAGGTACCTTGATGAAAGTGGGCTTCAGGTGTCGCACACGAAGCATTGTACATTTCTGTTTGCTCTGATCCTCCAGCACGCATAAGATTTCACCTCTTCACCTTTGAACAAGATTGTACTAACTTTGATCTTTTCAATTTTGTTCAACTCCAGGGAAGGAGCAGCTACTTGAAACATGTTATCATTTAGATGTTCAGAGATTCTTTAAAAAAAAGGAAAAAAAGAAAAAAAAGAAAGCTGCACCATGAACTAAAAGCTGTAGATTTTTAACTTGAGCAGTAGCTTTTGTAGCTGGCATGCTATGCTTTAACATCAAAAGCTATCTCTATATGTAGAATAAAACCAAACAAAATGCAGATTTTAAAAGTACTCAGAATTATTAAACATGAATTTCATTTTATGTAAACGCTTATCCTCAGTAGCAATGTGGTTATCCTTTCCCAGGTCAAAGCACAAGCTTTGTGTTCTTGCTTCTTTACTTATTGCCTAAGTCTGTTATTGGAGCCTCTGTACTACTGTGATATTAATTCATGATACTGACAGTTAATCTATTTTTATAACTGTTATTATCTGAGCAAAATAACAAACTCAGTTCTTCATTTTCTCTTCAAGTCTGAGAACACGTAACAGTAGGAGCAAAGTTAAAGTATGATATTTTCAAGAACTCACATGGCTTAGCAATAGCTCTTATAATGATTATCACTATGTGGCAGTCAGGTAGGTTTTTTTTTTTCTCCATTACAAGCAAATTTTTCACCTATATACTTAAGAAATTTAAATAACAGGGCTCTGTTTCAAACTACCCTTCAGTTTCTGAAGAACAAAGTGTCTGTAGTGTCCTAGGAAGTGCTAAAGATGACCAAAATCTTGCATTTTCATTTTTCTTCCATGGTGTACTCAGACTTGCATTGTTTCATCCCATGTCTTCTGTGCCAAGGTTGCTGTTTTCCACAGCTGTTCACACTGTTTCACTGTGAAAGCGCTCCCACTTTAACAGTCAGTTGACAGATCCTTTTGCTTTACTTAGGAGTTTATTATTTGCACAGCAGCACCAATGGGGACAGTTTCCGTCTTCAGAATGTGGTGCTTGTTGAATTCCCTTCCATTGTCAAGCTGTTGGAGACAAGTTGATACACGTTAACTTGCTATCACAGCTGATTCTTCCTGTCTGTGCTAAGGATTACTTAGACAACAGGTCATCTCCTAAATGTTGTCTACAAAAAGATCTAAAGTCTATTTTAGATCTGTAGTGAGCAATTACTCATGGTTGATCAATGGGTTAAATACAGCAAGTTGAAGTATGTGTTGTCTCCCATTGTGTTGTCCAGGTGCCTGAAACTGCAGCATCTGGCCAGACATTATCTGCCAGTGTGACACGGGCTATCGCTCACAGATCTCAGAGCCTAGAAAATTGTCTCATATCTCAGTGTCTGCTAGCTGTATCTCCAAGCTCTGCCCGTGGATAGAGGATTGAGCTGTCTGTGGTGTCCTTCTGGAAGTCTGCTGAGGGTATGCACCACCAGGAATCACTAGCATTCCCTGGGTACCCCAGCAGTGAGCACTGACAAGAAAACCTCATAATTTTGAGGTGGTTGTCTCCATCCAGGTTCAATTGATACCACTCTACTCAATGGAAACGATGTTCTGCTTTCTTTCCATTTTCCTGTTGTTTTTCTGCTTTTTTTTTTGGTTTTTTTTTTTGTTTTTTTTTTTGTTTTTTTTTTTTGTTTTTTGTTTTTTTTTTCCAGAAAACTGCAAAAGCAAATATTCAGTCTGCAAGACACCTAGTGTAAAGATTATTTATAACAGCATGATAGAATTTTCTGAGTAATACATTATAATAATTTTCCTGAGCATATGCAGGACAGCATATGGTATCTTTAAAATCACTATTACTATATATTTTTAAGAGTAGTTGGTAGTTAAAAGATGTCCTTATTGTACTGAGGAAGTAAAATCCACACTTGTTAGGCTCTTATTTCATCCTCTTTCCTAAAGCATCACCTTTCTGGCCCTGCTAACTTTCATGTCCATAATGAACTCCATTTAGCTTCCCTGCAGTAGGACCTTGTCTTTGTTAATCACTGACCCAGCGGCATGAAGCTGCATGGGAGAGCGGGGTGTTTTTTTTTTTTCTTCTGGATTTTCTCTACTTCCTTCAGCAGTTATAACTTCTAAGAAACTGCAGAACAAACAAGTATAAAAGATCAGGTAGACGGCCTGAAAAAAAAAAGTTTAAAAGATGCCTAATTCATTGTACTCAGTTCTCTGCTAGCTGCCAACTGCAGACTGACAGCTGACATCTTAGAAAGACTTAATGAAATTAGCTGTTCAGCGATTGATTGCTCAATACTGTCTTCTCATTCAGTAATGTCAGTCTTTTTTTTTTTTTTTTTTTTTTTTGTGTTAGTAACCATATATAAACTCTCATGGAGATCAGCTGGGACCTTAAAGCACAAATCTCATTTAAAACAACTGGAAATGATTTCACTTTGGCCCAAGTCACAGTATAACACTTCTCCTCCAGCTCTGCTGTGAGTCAAAGGCATTTTCTGGGCCGTTACTTTTTTTGCGCTGAGCAATATTGAGCAACTTCCCACCAACTCTTCTTTGCTTGGCTTAGTAGGTACAGCTCTTCATAAACACACACACACATACTCTCCTTTGCGGTGTCCCCCTCAAAAGCTGGAGATACCGGTTTCTCCTCAGACAATATGATTCATATGTTTTAGTTCATAGAGGCTGGTAGTACTTTTGCATACTCCTCATTATGAGGATCTTTTCTACCTGATAAAAAATAAATTATGTGAGATATATGGTACTCAGCTATCGGTATGCTTCTTAGAACCAATTCCTTTCTGCTTGCACTAGCATACTAAGTATAAATCAGATGAACAAGTAGAGCAGTACCATTTTATACAGAATTGCTGGGATGCAAATGATGGTAAGATTTGTCAAGTGGAGGAGAAACAGCTCACTCTGACTCATAACACAAATGCAGTGCAGCTGGGGGAATTTGGTCTGGGCTGAGGTACCCCCCTACCTACTGGGAAAGCTGAAATGCTGTTAGAACTTGTGATCGGTTTCAGGTAGGTGAAGGTCAGCAGGCCACTGGAAAGCATTAGTCCTTTCTGAGGAAGAGTGGTGAGGTTCCCTAGGATGCTGTAGAGACAATGTGTTTCATTGCATGGAGAGTCCCTGCTGGGGGACAAAGACCAGAGAGAGGTGTGGGGCCAGCGGTGGTGTCAGGGGTGGCAACATGCTGTGGAGCAGAATAGTTCACTTTTGTTTTTTTCTTTTTGCATATTTAACATCTTGGAGGTATTCCTGTGAAGCAAAGCAGCTCACTCTGTGCCACTGACCATCTCCCTGATCTTCAGTCTTCTGCTGTAAGGCAGTGTAGATTTGAGCACCATCTGAAAATATGAGTGAAAAATGAGAAGGCAATGCTGAGCGCTGTGCGATTTCTAGCTGGTGTGGTGGACTCACTTCTTACATTCAGCAAGGTAATGTAGAACACATGTAACCTAATAGCAAGTTCTGCTAAAACAAAGGGGGATATTTGTGTGTATAAATACATGCGTGTGCTAAAGTGCTCTGCTGGTCTGGGGCCAGTATGCCCAGCAGTGCACAGGCTGAGCCCTTCCAGATGTCTCTAAAGATAAAATGAAAGGAAAGCGACAGTCAGTCCTGCTTACATGGAACCCAATCCAGCTTTTAAAAGGCTACTTTTGATAATGAGGCATTTTATGTACTGTGGCAAGATGTGAATTATAAAACCACTAATAATAATGTAGTTCAGTCGGGGTAGCCTTGAAATTAGACCCCTAACAGAGAGGTTGCACTGCATAATGATAGTACAGTACCATTTGTTTCAACACATTTAGCGCTTCAGAATGGGATTTTTTGTTAAACACCAGATGTTCTAATGACCTGAGTGTTGACTTTAAAAGAAGACACAATAGAATAGTGCATCAAGGTCAACAGCACAAATTAATCTATATTATTGTGCTGTCATATTGTACCATGTGCCACATAGGAACAAGATCTGTGGCTAGTGCTTTCCTTCCGTGCAAATATTTTTCTACATGAGTGGAGGGGCTTCCAGTATAGAGATCTTGAGCTTCTCAAACCTTCATTTCTCCATGAAAGAGCCCTGATTCTTGCTTTGATAGTTTAAATTGTAAGCACAGAAACCTCACAGAGGATGAGGAATGTACCGGAATGTGGTAGTCACCTAGCAGAACTGGAGAGAGATATCAACACAATTATAAGTATGTCTGTCAATTGCAAATTCCATTTTTAAGGACTTTCAAGAAATGGTCGTTTTTTCTTGGTTGTCTGTATGCTTTTCTGGTCTTAAAAAAGTTATGGGGCAAAAATGAATAATCATTTACAAGCAGTTGAAGTAATGGTTTATCCAAAACGGACCCTGTGTTTTTCCTCTTCCCTGCCCTGCAAGTTTTAAGCTATTGCTACAAGATGGCAGGATGTCAATGCCCCCAAAATTGAACCTGTGATTTGTTTTTCTTTGATTTATGGGCTTGTAGTCAATAAACTTTATAAAGGAAAGTATCAGACTGAGCAATCAATCAAAGATAAGCAGATTCTTGTCCTCTAAAAGCATTTCACCCCAGTAAGCATGGGCCTCATTCATCTTTTACAACCACTTGTGAAGCTTTCAGCTGAGAAAGGACTCATTGCTGACTACAGCCAGTTCTGCTGAAAAGTCCCCTTGTCACATTTGAGCTGAGATTTTTAAAATTCATCACACCAGTATGCTGTGCTTCTGCATTATTTGCTGTCTCTAAAATGGTAGATTTTCTGTGAGTCATTCCTCACTACATAGCAATGTAGTGCTTCTGTTTCTGACTGTCAGGCACGGACTGTTGTTTTGTGAAAATAGCATTCATTTTCTTTGTTATTTTACAAAACAGAGCAGAAAAAAGTGTATCCATTTGTTCTTTTAGTAGTATGTGAATTTCCCTTTGAGTAACACAAACGTTATCTTGCATGTTTTGCTTCTCCGAAGCACAGATGGTGTGCATATGCAGATTGGCGATTTTCTAATCAATACAGTGACACTTGGGAATATATGTAAGTATTGTAATAATGCATTAGTCAGGAGTGATGTTGTAACACACTGAGATCATACACATAAATCTAAGACACCATGTCTAGACACCCCAGGGAAGATGGCATGCCATGGGATAGAGCAAGCATTAAGGAAGTGCAATATTTCAAATATGATGGGAAAATAATGCAATTTGCAGACTTTAATAAAATCATTGGGGAATTAATTTCACTAAGGGTACGCTCTCTCCCAAAACATCCATGTTCCTATGTTTGCTTCACGGATAATCAGAACGAGAGACACTTTACCTGCTATCTCAGGCATAAACACAGTGCAGTATCTATGAATTGTGCTATATCCTTAATGTGCTGAATATGAAAATAATCCCTTTATAGGCAGTGCTGTAGCAGCGTAAAACTGCATTATGCAAACAATGCACAGACTGCATAAACCTTGGAGATTCAGAATTTGAAGAGCTTATAAATTAATCTCATAATTGTTGATTTGAGCATGCTCAGGGAAGAGCGCTCAGCTGTAAAACTTGACCAACCTAACCTTCCTAGTTTCAATTATTAGTTTTTGATGATCAAATATTAAATGAAGATGTGGGATTTACAACTCTTCTGCTTGTATAGGTTTCCCTTCTCAGAAAATACATATTTTAAGAGAATATTTACTGCCTTTGGCTGCTTTTGGTTATTTTGTTGTTCATGTGTAGCTCTGGGCGTATAATTTTAATTGCCAACCTCTTTTTAAACATTTGCCAGCTGATAACTACTCACAAGTAAGTATCTTGCAGTACTATACCAGGAATGTTGTGATAAAAATGCTGGTTTGAACCTGGTCAAGGATGACACTCAAAACTATTTCAAAGTGAGAAACTTTAACGGAGTACATAACACAACAGTACTTTTTGCTTTCTGCTGGATGTTGAGAGGTTCCTGTAGCAATAACCCTCACAGGTAGCCTCATCATCTCTTCTGAAAGGCTGATAGTAGAAAATCTTTAATACATCTGAAGATTTTTAATTAAAATGTAATCAAGTCAAATGCTAGCTGCATTAATCTCATTAATTATGCGGCTATAGAAATTAGTAAATGAGGAAGCTCAGGCTTTGCAAATAGTGACAAAATTTTGTATCATAACCAAACTCTGTTTTGGAAAATAAGAAGTGTGTGCACTGAAATGGAGTAAATCCAAACATCTCAGTATTTTCCCCCCTCCTCGTTTCTCTATTCCTCTATGTTCTATGAGAACAAAAATCCATAATCCTGTGTTTGGTTAATGATATAAAGTGAAGATACCTTCATGTTTCATGTTTTGATTTCCAAGTAAGTGGTATTTAAAGTGCACAGGAGATTGTTGAGTGTGGTAACAGGGCTGTGAAGCCCCTCAGCAGGCAGATGTGAAGACAGCTCACCTCCTTTAGTGTGGTAAAACCACCTCTCGTGCTTGAGCTCTTCACATTTCAAAGGCAAAGTTTTCATATTCTAGGACCCTCAGAGATTCTGAAAAGGCCTCAGGTCTTGTTTAGGGGCGGAGATCTCTGCAAAATAATAATAAGGAACAGCTTTCATGAATCTCCATGGAGATTTCTTCCCCCTGAGCATCTTCCAAGGCCTTTTCCACAGTTGGGGCAGAATGTCTCCATTACTAGACTGATCTTCCCATTGCCTTCTGCCTCTTCTAATCTTAGCTAATGCTACCCAACTATGATTATTATTCTTGATTGTATATTCATTTGCACAGTTCTCATTAGAACTGTGGAGTGTCAGTAGCACAATGATGATCATCTTTAACCTTATTTTTGCCTCAAGAAATGTCTTCTAGTCTCTTCCTCTTTCCTTCATCTTCCCTCACTCTTGCACTTGATCTTTGTTGAATCTCTGGCGCTTCATCCAGGTTGATTACGGTCATTCTTCAATATTACAGAATTCTGAAGTCCACCCACTTTAATCACTATCACATAAAAATGCGCTCATATTTTACTTTGGAGATGTTTTGTGAAATACCAGTTCTTGTGAATGAAATCACAAATCAGGTTCAATAAATGTAATCCTCACTGCTATCTAGAATAGGAATCAAATCCTAGATTCTTTTTTTCTTGCAGGACCTACTGTTGCTAATGTCAACTTTTTCTTAAAAAATTATTAGATGGATCTTTGCAGTATCTCTGGTATGCACAGAGAGTTTCCACACACCTCCTCTGGGCCATATACATTCTTGTTTACAATCCTGGTTACATCCCGCCATGTCTGTTCTTCAGTGACATGCTTGCACTTTTTCTTCTCAAGGAGGTCAGCAGCAGAGGAGCTTTTTTACCTTTTTTTTTTTTTTAACCTTTTCTTCTGGTTATGTACCTGCATGTGCTTTGAATTAAAAACCTCTGTGATCCAACTCTCTTGGTGTGAAGGTGTAAATAGGGGTGCTGCCTTGCAGATGGGGCTATCAGATGAGGCTTTGTGGAGCCCCACCATGATGGGTGATCTCAGAGCCTGCTCACTGCAGCACCATGCTTAGGGAGCATGTGGCCTTCAACTGATGGTCAGAGACATCATTAAAACTGAGTGTGAAGGATATCTTGTTATCCTGTAGCAGTATCAGGCACTGGGCAGAACACTGTAACCTTGCTTGCCCTTTCACTGGGCTCTTTCACTAATTAGATGAATGGGAGTTTTATTGGTGCTTCTTGACCTGGATCTTTTACATGACAATTCTATTTATTTGTGCAGTCTAATGCTTCACATTTTGCTAATCAATATAGCTTTCTCTATTTTTGAAAGGCTGTAAATGTTTTTCTAGGCCTACAATCAGATCCCATAAATAATACTGGTTTTGCTTGTCCTGAAAAACTATTAATTCTGAGTTGACTTTTTTGTTATTCAAATTCAGTTCTCAGGTAAGTGCAAACATGATTCTGTTGCATTGTACCTCTTTTTTTCCTCTGCTTATGCACAAAAATGGTGTAAGTAGAGAATGGGGACCTTCTGTGCTTAAAGTGCACCTAAATTTTTCTCTAAAGTTTTATCCAATTTTTCAGACTAGGATTTAACTGGCAAATACAAGAAAATAAAACTTTGACAAAATGCATAGTCTCATTTTACCTCGGATAATGAAGGGGTAGTGATAGGAATGTCTAACATTAAACAAGTCCAAAAAAAAAGTTACATGAATTGATCTGACTAGGCTGAAAGTAAACAAACAAACAAAAACACCAACTGACCCAAACATACCAAAAAAAAAAAAAAAAAATGTTAAGAAAGTCTAAAAGTCTTGAGTATCCAATTCTGGTCTTCCCTGCAACCTCTTCTTCCCCCCAGATATTCTGCAATTTGTGATGTTCCAAAAAAAGGATTTTAAGACAGGGTAGCAAAATATTAATATTAGGTTAAGGTCATTACTCCATCTGCTGTCCTCTGTGCTTGAAACAACTAATGTTATATGTGCAACTGGAAGCGGTCAGAAAACTATTGCAGTGATGTTCCTTCTAGCCTGACACACTTATAGAAGCACTTTTCAGTATAACTTCTGCTGCCATTGACATTCCCTTGCCAAGTTTCAGACTTCTGTACCAGCATCTTCTTAGTTTCCATTCTGAACACATGAGAGAAAAAATAAGTAATCCAGTTTTCAAAACCAAATCAGATGACACAGTACTTTAAAAGACATTCCTTATTAGCTGGCTCAATGTTAAGATTCCTACATGAGACTTTGGATTGTATGAAAAATGAATTTTCATTTAATCTATTTATATAGAAGACATGAAATCCTGTTTTTTAATGTCTTCTCATAGCAAGTATTTGACACTTCAGAAGCTGAAAAGCAAATCTGGAGACAGACTCCTTCTATGAAAGTATAAAATCAATTCATACGCAATCTGAGGTGTGATAGTGGATTTTAAAGGCTAGTTTTTTTATGGTATCCCTGTCCAAATGTAACTGAAAAGAGAATTGTTACATTTCTCTGTTGAACTGGCATGTTTGGTTTTGAATAATTATTTACAAGTAGCTTTTTAATTTTTGCTCTTATTTGCTTTTCATGGTTACTGAAAGCAAAATACTGGATTGCTCAATTGCGTTTTATATGGGAAGAAAATGTGAGTTACAAGAAGGTCAGCCTTTGACTTTTTAAGAAAACAACACAGAGTAGCTAAGCAACATCAATCACATGTTACAGAAATTAATATATACTTTGTTTTCCTTAAATGCAGCTTCATCTCATGGCTATGAGTTGGCTTTCTCCATGAGAAGTACTTAAGCCTATTTTGTATATAAGCTAAAGAGAAAGTATTCATTTCTTCTTGTCAGGGGAGTGTTGTAAGAATTTGTGATAGGCGTCTAAATGTGGAGGTAAGTAATAAGCAGGTATTGACTTCTATTGAGACCAGTATCGAGATTTGTTGACCCAAAGAGGTTACAATTGACTGATGAGTGGGGCAGTAAATCTTGTTATTGAACAGAAAGCAAAAGTCAATTTATGTATTATTATAAACATTTTTCTTTTGGTAGCGATAATAAGGGTGGAGTGGTTTAAGACACTAGATTTATTTGTCCATGATAGCACACAGCTTCTGTTATTCAGTCAAAGCATATAGAACGCCTTCTTTGTGTGTTGATTATTTTCAGTTTGTTTTACATTTATTTATTTTTAATACAGCTTCACCAATCATGCCAAAGCAGTAAAGTCTGCATCAACTTTCACATCATAAACCCTTATTCTCATTGTTTTATAACTCAGCTATAAAGATTATTTTCAGATTGAAATTTGGCCTGCAAGCTCTTTGCCTAAGAATCATTCTTTTCCCCAGAAGGGTGAAAGGAATAAAGAAGATCTATTGAACTATTTATTGAATCTTAGAGGAGCAAAAAAGATGTGTTATGATTTTTATATAATTCAAAATTTAGATTGTATTCTTTATTGAATACTATTTTCTGCATAAAGCAAGGATTTACTGGACTAGAAAGGAGGAGACTGCAAATGTTATTTCAGTGCTTTCAAACACTTGCTAATATTAATCCAAGCTTTGTATTGTAAACAAGAATTTTTATGATTCTTGCTTTTTAGTCCATTCAATTATGGTCTGGTGAGTGCGTTACGTTTTAGTTTATTGCTCGGAAAAAACAAAGAAGAGACAGAGCACAGAAGAAAACAGGAATGTATCCTGCTCAAAATATCAAGCTTATTAATTAAAATCATATATAAACCATAGTCAGAGTGCTTGAAGAAGTGTTGAGTTACTAGTTTATAACATTTATATCTCTTAGTATCTTGGCTGCCAGTAGAAATGATCCTTCATACTTCCAAAATCCTCTAACAAAAACCACTCTTGGTTTTCCACTGAGGAAACAATCTGCCTACTGCCTTCCTCTTACACCCTCTTACATTTCTTTAGGATTCATGAGCTTTAGCTAATTTAGACTACTTCACTGAATCTCTTTAGCAACTCAGGCTACAATAATCATATCAAGAATACTCTCTGCTCTTTGCGCTGTCTTGCCGTGAAATTCAGAAACAAACCTAAGCCAGCATTTCTTGCAGCATTTCATACTGCATGCAGCTCATGGCCCCTCTAGCAGAGTGGCACTCTACTGGGAGTGAAACTTCCTGCTACAGAAAGCAGAGAGAGAATGACCTCATTCACAATCCTGGCCCAAGTTCTGCTCTGCTCTGTGCTGAGAAATTCTTTTTCAAAGTAAGCATCCCCCGGGTGCTTATTGGATTTTTAGAAACAGCAGCATCTACATGTGTTTTGCCTACATTCTTACTGTTTCTGTTGATACTAATAAATCAGTGTCCATTTTCAAGCTGTTATAAAGGCTGTTGACACAAAGTGTCCACCAATTTATTCAAACCTACAGAAACTTCAACTGTTTCTGCTCATAAGACAGTTTGCAGACTCCCTCTATGGATATGCATGCTGTTTAATGGCACACAAATTAGCATGTCTTCTTGTTGGTGCTGATGTGATGCTGGTGGCGGTTGCTGTTACAGGTCATTAGATGGAAAGAAAGGATCTCAACTATGTTAATGGTGAAAGAACAGGTCTGAGAATATCAAATGCATCTTTAGTATATCAAGCTTTTGCATTGTGAGTTCTGAGTTATGACTTCCTGTCGGGAAATGGATTTTTTTTTTTTGTATTTCTGTTTCAGAAAATCAACTGCTTTTTGGACTATAAGCTGTCTAAATGACTTTTTTTTATGTTTGCTGGTCTCCATGTAGAAGATGCTTATAGCAAGCGAGCTGTAAATTGGCTTTGTGAAAAATTCATACCATAGGAAAATCCACCTATGATGGTATGCTTTCCCTGAAACTCAGGTAGAGTAATTCCATTGTTTCTGAAGGAGATATCTCTTTTCAAATATTAGAGAAATTAAGCATTGTGTTAACAGATAATAAGAATAATAAAAATATTTATGGAAGTGCTAAATAGTGTTTTGAATGTCAGAGCTGAAAAACAGCTGCTTTTCTAGTTTGAAATAAGATTTCTCTGGCTGTTCCCAGGAGTTCAACATGACCTGCTTTGGTCACTGTGAGCCATTTTTTGTTTACAGCATAAGATAACATGATACCAGAGTAGCACTGTGCAGATAAAGTGGCTTCTAGAAGAATTGTGCTAGGATTGGTCTTTAAGGGATTTATTAGCAAGGGGCTCATACAGATCATGATTATTTTGACCATAACTTGTTCTTCCTGACTTTTCACCATTCAGTAAGTCCTGTGCTTAAACTGGAGGTGTGCTGTTCTCACCGCTGTTTGCCAGTGTGATTAATAGTGCAATAATGTCAAGTCAGACAAACTTAAACTGGCAAAGTAACTTACTTTTTAAAAAAGAAATGAGAACAGTGAGTTACGTGGGTGAAAGTCGTTCCAGTATCACAAGGCTGGAAAGCCCAAAGGATGTTTTTGTAATACTCAGTGGAGGTTATTAGAAAAATGAGAAGTTGAAGAGCAAAAATGTGATTCTAGCTGATTCCTGATCTTGCTGGGTGAGGCTGTGCTTTGATTTCTTCCAGGCCAGCACAGTGCACATCTGTGCTACTGCATAAAATATTGCATAAATGGGTGGGTAACACCCCAAGCTTTCTCCTTCTGATCCTGGCCCAGCCCAGCCGTAAGGAAGAAGCAAGACATGGCAGCCTTTGCTCAGGTCTGCCACGTGGACTGCACATGCTGCCCTTGGCAGGTAACTTCTGTCATTGCTCTTGGTTCTTCTGGGGAGAAAGACTAACAATTTTTTGTTAAAACAAATTCACGAGTCATGCAGATTGTAGTCTCTTCTTCTCTCCCACACTCGCAGCCTTATTGTACTAAACAGCACAGATCTGGGCTTTCCCCTCTCCGCTCCTTGTCACTCAGAGATATTTAAAAGAGAATGTAAAATGACTATTTTTTTTGCGCTTAATCCTTGATCCCTTCTGTCCCCTGCCCAAGCTCACATATTCACCAGAAATAGCAACGCCATTATGTATTTTGCAGCTCTGGTTTATAGTAATTTTGTCTTTTGCCTTGGAGAATAAATGATTGTTCAATTCAGACATTCAAAATTAAAGTGAAGTTGCCAGTGGAAACGAGTAACTCATTATACAATGAGTGAGGACAAATAAAAGGTGCCTGCGTATAATAATCAGAAGATATTGACTTTTGTTGAGGTCAGGATCACAATTTATTAACCCAAGAGGTAAATATTGACTGAAACTTTGGGCAGCTTTTTTTCTTTGTAGTTCAGAGAAGACAATACAGGATTGACTAAATAACTTCTCTCTCAGTGTGCAAGCAGATGACTTTTGCAGTTTGCCAGCAGTTTTGAGTTTGTCTTTTGTTCTGGCCCTCCCAAGGGCAAAAAGACCTATTGTGTGTTTTGGAGAAATATCACAAATTGCGCTTTGTTGTTGATTCTGCTCCTGATAAGGGACAACCCATCACCTGAAAGAGATTTTGCTTCCAAACTCTTCTTTGGGTACTCCATCCCCAGCCTAGCTGGCTCTCTGCATCTTCCTCTTTTTGCCATCCATTTCCTTCTCTCCCCCTTCTCTTCCTCTGGCCTTGTGTTTTGTTGAATAACTTGCCTTTTCTCTCTGTGTCTTCATTGCCCACCTGCTTGTTTCTTTGCACCTGCACCTTCCTCATAGGAAGGACTTCTGTTGTTAAGAACTTGATCTCTTTCAGGCAGTGCCAGTCAGAAGTGTGTTTCCATTCATGTTTAAACATCGCAAAACAACTCCAGTGAATTTTTAGTGGACAAGAGCTGCTTAGTGAGAATTGAAAACGTGCTTTGAAAGCAATTTCTGAACCTACTGAAAAATCCATCTGTGAATAAGGAATTGCACCATATTGGTACTGAATTATTATATATGAGATCAAAGTCTTAATTCAGCCTTTATTTGTGGATTTCTGAGGAAGTTTTTAGTGGAGGTGTGGACACCAGTATGACAAACATAAGCCCACTGAAAATAAGCTTTTCCTTGTTATTGTTGCAGAGCCCTTAGAACAAACTCACAGATCCCTGAGCACTCATGGATGGCAGGCAGGTTGGAGACAACCACTGCCAGGTAGCTTAATGCTTGGTGAGGTCTGGGAGGATCTTTCCTGCTTAAGCCCACACAATATGGCTTCTCTGAGCTGAGGAACCCAAATAGTGACATAGACTGATTTAAATATTTTAATCACTTTGTGGGGTTAGATACTTAACTGCATGTTGCTTCTCACTGACCTACTTGTGCCTGGTGTGATGCAGCTTGCATCACCTGATCCTGAAACACCCATTACCTTCACAGTTGAGGCCCATAAAACACTTTAGAGCTCAGATCAAAGTAAAAGGGTTAAGAGAAATAGGTTTAAAAGCCTTAACACATCTGCTGGTGGATACAACAGTCCACACTGCAATATTTATGTGCATAATTTGGAAATACTTGGCAAATTTAGGAAACAGAGCAAAGAGTAAAATGAAACTACTTAGCTGATTATTTATGTGAGACTTACGTCTCAGATGCTTCTGTAAGGAAAATCTTGCCCATTCAGTACTTCAAATCGTGAAATGCTAAAGTTTAAATATGCTGTTCCTTGCTTTAAATGAGGATCACACATTCACTCCCTATTTAGCAAGCAAACTTTCTGTATTTTTAAAGGGAGACAAATTATTTAAATTTATTTCCCAGTGCTCAGATAAAGACTCTATCCCTCCCTAGACTCTGCCACTGCTCAGTTGCCCTCTAAGTATTTTGTATGAAAGGTCATGGTCTCACAACACTGACTCTTTGCAGAGTTCAACTGGTTCACTTTTTGTAGGATAAAGCCATTCCCCATCTCCGCAGCAAGGGAGATCCCCTGGCAGCAAAACAAATGTGGTTAGTTATGTGTGGCATGAACCTCAGCTGCATAGGGAACTGAGCTCCAGATAACATGTAATGGCAATGTATGTAGAATTACAAGGCTAACCCATCAGCCTCTCTCAAGATTTAACTACGAAATGTTTTATTTTGCCTAGGGAAAGTCTGTTTGGGTCCACCATCTAGTCTGTAGCAAAGTGCAGCACTCCCTCTTCCCCCCTGTTCCTCAGTAGGATGAATGTCATATAAAGAGGTCAAAAAGACTACCAGTGTCATGCCATAAATCAGAGGTTCAGCTTAGATGAGAGCCCAAAAGGCTCCCGCTCATCTGGTGTAAAATGACTCGTTCAGCTGCAGTCAACAGAGATCTGACAGCAGCTGACTTGCCCCAAGAGCTTCTGAATTCCCACTTTAGATTTATCTAACTGGTTTTTCAGATACCACTTTCTCTGCTGTCAATGCAGGAGATTTTATTAATATCCTTCTAATAAATGTTTTTCAACTACAGATTCATAGGCTATCCATACTGCCCTTCTACCCATATATGTAATAATATATTACACATATGCAGTTACAAAAATATGAGTAACCAATTTAGCTTAATTTAAATTTAGATTTTGCCCTAAACAAATACTGATGTGCCCTGTATATTTTTACTGCCAGATCATGATTTACTAACTCCATTTTGGGGGTTAAGGAGAGCATGACCTTGCTCCATATTAATATTTAAAGATTACCTTGCACATGAAATCAGATGCTGACACAAGTCTCACAGGACTAAGAGGTTTTTAATCTTTTGAAGAAGCAATGCCACGTTGAAATATGTATTACTACATTCAGAACAGAGCATGTAACAAATGTCCCACTAGCAGGCATCAGAGACTGCAAATTTCATTCAGTGCAATCTGCTCCACAAATATCAACTTTTCTTTTTTTTCCTAGAATGGAAATTGCCGTGCCACAAAGGCTGATGTTTGACATCACAGCAAAGGCCAGCAGCATAATCTCAGACATTGCAGTAAAAAGGGTTTGCCATCCTGTCCTAAATGCAGGAGCCATTTAGTGCCCTTTTCAAAGCAATACATAGATCTTACTCTTTCAAAAGGTGAAAGTTTGCTTACATTTCTGTATAAATGTGATTTAGGACAGTTAAGGAACCATGTGATTTTTTATTTTTAGAAGTGCACAAGCCTAAATCATGAAAATCTCCTGATTTTCTTTTAACATGGTTAATTAAAAAGAAAAGCAGAGCTGTTTTAATAGAAACTATTAATAGTTGATGCCTGACATAAATGACTAATTTCCAAATATTTTTAAACATTGCTGTTTTATTAGATTAAGCGTGAATTTTTCTGTATATACCTATCAGCATTTTAATTCATTTCTGTCCATATACCTGACCCTCAGACAAAACATGAAGTAGCAAGCTGTAGAGGAGATTCATTTCTTGTTGCATTTTGGGTGTATTCGATTTGTACAAAATTGCCATAGTCAAGGTCTTTGATTACAATAGCTTTTAAGACCATCATGGAGATAATACAGGACTTGGAAAGAATGAAAGAACAGCTATTCTGTACTCTTTTGGGGCAGGGGACAGAGACTGGCAGTTGAGAATGTTCTGCTTCTGGTCTCCTGTGGCCTATAATTGCAGAGGGTCCCCAGCTGACTGATGCCTCTAGGAGATTTCTATAGTGCTACCAGAAAGCACCAATATGGTTTCAAAGTAGCAAAGACCTTAGATTGACATACAAGAATTTCCAGCATTAGAAGATTCTAGCCCTGGAGGAGTTTGGAGCCTGTGAAGGTGACCCTGCACATTTTTTCCCAAGTCTCCATTGGAATCCCACCCTTGTATTTGCCCATAAGTTTTTATGCACTTTCAGCAGACATTAAAAGCAAAAATAACAAGATCTGTTTGGAATTTATGAAGGCTATGCAGATGGAATGGGTGCAAGGAGGGTAAAAACATCCCACCTGGGGCAGGCAGTGCTGCTTGCTGCAGGGTTTGAGTGCTCCCAGCTGAGCAACCCTATGGTACTGGCCCGGCTGCCTGCTGAAGGCAGGGTGGTTGTAACTTAACCCTAACCTGGCAATTGCCAGGGCAGAGTGCATCACCTTTGTTCCCTTTACAATCTGTAGGACCTTGTCACCTTCATTTTCCCTTAGCATATGTACCCCAGACCCCTCTTTCCCCCCTCCATTGCCCCCATCAGCAGGATAACGAGGCTTGAGAGCAGACGCTATAGAAATATGTGTGCCTTCTAATTGAGTGAGAGCATAAATGAGAACAGTGAAAATGGCACAAAGACTCTTGCTTTTAGTGCCTCCCAAACATTTGATATTCATCAAATAACCCATTTTCTTCTAAATCTGGTTATCCTCTCAGATATTTCTGAGTTGTCTTCTCAGATAATTTTTTGGAGACAGAAGTTTTTAGAAGTGTGTTGGTCACTGTAAACACAATTCGAGCTATTTTATCCTAAGTTAGTGTTTTTCTTGCCATGACTTACTCATAGCATCATACTGATAAGTCTCAAAACAGATTTTCAGTGAGTCACAAGTGCAACAGTACAGCACAGATCCCTTCACAGAAATAACAACTGCAGATGCATTAAAATATAGAAAGAATTTGAGAATCTGGAGTTCTTTGCAAAATCTGCAATACTTTTATATTCAACACTGCTGATAGTACAAATGGGACTGAACCACCTGATAAGTGTTCTGTCTGGTCCAATGAATTCACTTACTGTTTATGATCCCTCTAGTCACATTTTTAACTGTTCTGTCATTCCCATTAAACTTCCTAAATATTCTTGCTGGTTCAGTGCTCTCAACCAGGAAGCCTGTGAGTTCGTGACGATTTGTACTTGATCATGAATGATTCATGAAACAGGCTTAGAAAACTAAGTTTAACATCTTATTCAATGCTGAGGAAAAAAGAGCATCTTCTCCCAGTCTTGTAGCGACTTGGCTGAGGAGGAAGCATCTCAGTGTCTCGTTTTAAATGCTGAAACTCGGAGCATCTGTTGCCTTTCCAGCTAAACTCATATCTACTATGAAGCAAGAGGAAGCATTTTAATTTGCTACGGTAGTCAGGCTAAAAATAACGTCATTTTGTTTTTCATTTCGCTAAAACATTTTACTGTACATCTGATAACATAGTGCAGTCAGACTAGCAGTGTCCAGCTGACAGGCAACAACTGGTTATGTTGACACTTCTGCACATTAAATAGTTTCTATTTTTCTCTGAAAGTTATATGTGAAATCAGCTGGTCTTATTTTAAATTGTTTATGGTTAATTCTGCAGCAGCATTTCTGTATTTTCCTTAGGACAAGAGAAAGCCTATAAGTTGCAGTGCTAGGAGCCAGTGCCTTTTCTTCTTTCTTTCTCTTGACCTCTTTGTGCTCTGTAACCCTGCCCAATAGACACAAATGCCCTGTTCTTTACTAGTTCCACTCTAATGTATACATATGGCCTTCGTATTCCTGGAATATTTCCCTGCTGTGCATATTCTGTACAGATGATGTTCAAGCCTTAGTTTTCACACCAGTGAAATGGGGATAATTGTGTCTCTTTGATGTACTGATAAAAGTGCTTTGTGAGAGCTAAATATTTCTTTGTGGAATGGGCAATAGTGTGTTTGGAAGCTCTGCATAGCAAGGAATAGGAGGAAGAGGCATGGATCGGATGTGAAAAAAACAGGACCAAACAGAGAAGGAGGACCGACCACAGATCTTCCCTTGCTGTTTTTTGCCTCTGAACTCTGCAAGAAGATGAAGGTTTTTCCTCTTCCTTTACTGAATGAAAAGAAGAGGCACACACTGAGAGAATAAAACACAATAAACATGAGCGTACTACACTGAAATATATGTTTTGTTTGTACAATAGATGTTTTGATCCTGAGTTATAAAAAGTATTAAAATCAATCCAATTACTTTTGTTACTAAACCTTGGGGATTTTATTTTATTTTTTAATTGTTGTGCTTTGTATTTTTAAGATGGAAAATTTTGGATCTCATGATTAAGAGCATTATGATAAAAAAAGAAATGGAGGTGCTTCTAAACAAAACCTTCTAAGGTGTCCCCTAGGACTCCAGTTTTCAACTGGTCTTGCATTAATTGCTGTTTCTCTGGCCATTTGTCAGACCATTGCCATGCTGTGTTAAGGTCTTGATGCTTTTATCTAGCCCTCCCCTATTCTCTATTTGTTCTTCAGTGAGGATGAGAGGAACGCTTACAGTATGCAAATACATAGTGCTTTCTGTGCTTCTTTATTTAGAGACATAAAAGGATTTTTTAAAAAGGCAAGTTGAATATAAGGCAATAAAGACGTAAATCTTCAGAGGCAGGCAAGACACACTCCCTTTGCACTTCACAAATGAAGCATGGTTTTTACAAAGAAAGAGTTTGTTAGGAGAACCACAGAAAGCAGGATTTCCATAATGATTTGCAAGAAAAAATTCTGTAACACATGGCACTGTGTTTCCTTCAGAACTGTAGTTCTCTTGGGACTAAATTCTTTACTACTTAATCACTGCAGTAATTAGAGATGATGTTGGCAAGTGTTCACTGAAAGTTGTGTCATTTTACATCTTAAAACATTTTGGCGTTACTTTCCTCTTCCTTTCTTCAATGTGATCTAGTCCACCCCCTGGCTGATTAGACACAGCTCGACTTTTCTTTGCTACCAGGTCAGTGTTACAAGAACTCTGTTGGTCTGCACTGATAAAAACAGAGACTAAACTATTCGATTTATGACTTCATTGTTAATGTTTCACCAAACATTGTTTTACAATGACTTAGATGTGAGCAACATGATTTGGAGCAGTTCTCCAAGTGAAACAGAAAATTCCTGCCAGAAAAATGGCCTCGTCCTGCCGAGAGCCCCTGGATGTGGAAAACTGCAGCAGAAGGGTGTGAATGAACATCAGTCTGAAATGAGGGCGGGCTCTGAAGGTGCAGAATAATAATGCAGCACTAGTCATGTATGCAAGAGGCAGTGATGATAGGAAGCAGCTCTGCTGGCAAGTGGGTGCTAATGTTTTGAAAATAGTCACATTTTTAAAGAGACTTTTGTGAGGTACAGCAACAGCATGGCTGTGATGGGTGACTCTCCCTGACTCCACCTGAGCATACTTCCAGCTGGGTCCACCATCAAATCCCACTCAGGTGTCATTTACAAGAGTTCCTCCTAATTTCCTCTTCTTACAGGTAAAAACAGAGAATTTGTAGAATTTAATATTAAATTCAAATGGCTATTTGTGGGATTAATGACCTTTTATAGGAACAAGATTGTGGATTGTTATGTCTTTTAAATGCTTTCAGAGGAGAAAAACATATCATAAAAATTATATGACAAACATTTAAAAAGGGGAAAAAAAATCTTAGTAACACAAGGAAACAGAAACAGCCGTTATACTCTTAAATTATCTCTCTGCAGCCTGCAAATCTTCTCTTTGACTCATGTATACTGTGCATCTAGCAAAGGGATAAGTAATCATTTTTTACTACTCAATTATAATTGATACACTACTATATCATTTTAAATGGACAAAAACTGAAATGTACCCACAAAAACAGCAACAACAAAAGTGTAACAAGGAATAGCATATAAACTGGTAGAACTTTCTAAACATACCCTCTCATGCCCATGTGTATTCTATCAAGGGCCTGAAAACTGTGTGCGTATACATCTATGAGTACAATTTAGTCAGAATATAACCCATACAAATAACAATGCAGGCCAAAGAGGTAATGATGGCATAGTATACACTCTTTGGCAGACACCAAAACTCTTTCAAATTAGCAGCAGTCAGATGTCTGAGAGGTAATATACACATGTACATACGTGGCTGCTGACCATGCCACATGGTGGAAAAAACACTGGCAAAGTTAAGCAGATATCACCACTGCTCTTAAAGATGCAATGGTAGAGCTGTGATCATTCTGACCAGCATATGTCAGTGCACAGATGCTACAATAAAGGAAGAAAGTTTTAAAACACATATCTGGGAACTGTGAAAGAAAAAATCCTTTCTATATAGGTGAATTATGAGAATCTGGGGGCCTGAAATCTGTCAGGCTGTAACAGTTAATCTAGAATTAACCTAGCACTCTATGGTCTAGGAGCAGACAAAAAGTCTTAATGAAAATTGGTTGCACATAATAACTCAGAGCTGATTGAAGGCAATTACTGTGCCTTTTAATTCTGCTTACAAGCCTTTTCTGTAATCTCAGTTATATTTCAGAGGTAAGTGATAACGTCTTTTCTTACTGCAATTAATCCATATATTAGTTTGCACAGTGGTTTTAGAACTCCACTGAGAACAAGAATTAATGGGATACTGGTATCTCCAGAATGAAACTAGCTCTGACAGATCTGAGAACATTCTGGTGTGAGGCTGATCTTTCTGCTACTATGATAAGGACATCTAACAGTCTATTAGTGGCCTGATATACTAGATGACAAGTGCTGGAATTGTTTGAAGCTGGAATTTAGATTGCATCTGGCTGTTTCCTTTCTTTCTCTAACAGTAGTTCTTAAAATTCCAGAGCTGTGGGTAATCAGAAAATACACACGAAAAAAAAACAACAAAAACCATTATTCATGATTTTGTTTTCTACCCTAAAACAAATTTGATTTATATTTTGTTCTTTCGTTTTAGAATCTGTCATACATATAAATCTTCCAAATGACGATGCATTAGTTTTATGCTGAAAGTTGTCTCTCTCTCTTTGTTACATTTAAAACATAAGCTGTACGGATGCCGAAAAGGAGTATGTTGTGAAGTTTTTCATGTAACTGGCCTAAGTACCTTTTCCTAGATACCCAGGTGAGGCACAGCTGCCCAGAGAACCTGTGGTGCTCCATCCCTGGAGGCTTTCAAGATCAGGCTGGATGGGCTCTGGGCAGTTTGTTCTGGTGGGTGGTAACCTGCCCGTGACAGGGCTTTGGAACTGGATAATCCTTAAAGTCCCCTTCAATCTAAGCCACTCTATGATTCTATGATCGTTTAAGAAAAGCCTTTCAAAAATGGGAAGTGTGAACGCTTCACCTTAGTTCTGACTTCCATCCCTTGCCACTAGACCAATTGTACAGCAGGTGAGTTTCTACTCAAACGCAGTATAGACACAGCCTCTGTCCTGCCCAATGCTAACAGGAGCCAAGTTCCAGCCAAATTCAGCTGCAGAGTGGGCAGCCCTCCCCAGTACCAGCTTTTCCCATGGGGAGTGAAACAAACTTGCACCATCTTCAGCACTCTTCCATGCTGTGTGCTATTTTTTCACTATTAAGAGCATCCTTGTAACACTTGAAGTTTGAGATAAATAAATCAGCTTGGAAAGGCATAAGGTATCTTCTCCTCACTTAAATAAATATATGGCCTATTTTCTCTCCCGAGGCTCACTGTAACATTTCCCCAGCTCCCCTACAAAATATAATTTAAATTGTGCAACAAAGACAATTATAAACCGGATTCTTCTTTTGGTCACTTTAAATCCAAATGGTATATTTTGTGCACTATTCCTTATGATGTCAGACATACAGGAATTCTACCATGTGCAAAAATCCATACTCTGTAAAAGTGAGCTTTACTTTTTAAGTCATGTCACAGTAAATTGCCTGTGAGTGTGTTGTAAAAATTGCTGTACTTCCTTGCGGGAAAAAGTGCTGGAGAGGTAAATTTCTTATCCCGCTTTTTTTTTTTTTTAATTTAATTTTTCTCTGTGATTTCAGAAGAAAGGAAATCTTCAAAACTTTAAATTGTGTTTATTCATAAAATCAGTAAACTCAGAAGTATATCCTCCGTATTTAAATGTGTTTTATCTGCAGTTCTAGGTTACAGCAGTGATGCAGTTTCCAGATGTGTTTCATATACATATAGATTAAGGTAAATATAACTCGTTGAGCTAAAATTACCAACTGAAATCACAGTACTTTGAATTGTTTGGTGTCTTTCCTGATGAAAGCTTAAATGATATATGCTTTTGACAGTTGTATCCGGTCTGCATGCCTTTAGATCAGGAGGCCAAGTGCAGCACAAGAGAAAATCAGCAGTAATTGTATACTGGCTGTGTTAGAGTTATTAATTAAGCCTCTGTATGTACTCTTGCAAAAAGTGTCCCTCTTGTTGGGAATTACAGCAGAGAGGTCAAGGACTCCAGATGGAGCGAGGCTAAGTTACCTTCTTGGTCTCTGATGGACCTTACCAGGTGTAGCTCTGTTACCATAGTTTCCATTTTGTTCTCTAGTTAGCAGATAGAAGCATTTCAGTGTATAGTTTGCAGAGGCCTTGATCAGTTGATTGACATAGGTTCCCTGCCTGTGGTGAGGTTTAAGGAAATGAGAAATAACTATACAGAGGCCTGTTGTGTGCAGGTAAAAATCATGTTTTGTTTTTTTTTTTTTTCTTGCTTGCTTTTAGTCATATCCCTCTTCAGAGGAACTTGAACTACACATTTCAATTACCAGCTAGGTAAATGATTTTTTCAGTGCTATTTTATATCTAGTTACTATGTATTCCAGAAACTCAGCTGTTGTGTGTCCTTTAGTGGGCTTGCTGAGATTGATGCCTCTTGGCTATGGCCAGTTGTACTGGGCATCGTATAGACATTGTTCTTTTTCTATTGTCATTGTCTATATGCGTACTTTCTGCAAGTCCACTCCACAATTCCATTGCAGTGCTTCTTTTCTGAGGCACTGTGAAGTTATAAAAGCACTGGATGCAGCTAACAGTTATATCTCTTCAGCAGAAACAATAATTGGCTTCAAATATTGTTTCCCTCTTCCTTCCTAAAATCACTGTTCCTTCCTACACAAGTAAGGCTTGTGAGAAATACAGAGACAAGTCTTTACTGTCTATCACTCTTCCTATTTCACCATCAGTGGCAATTTCAGATCACTTTATTCTCATGCCAGTGTCATTCCCCCTTCCTTCGCTGTCTCTGGGTAGTGGTCAGGACTTCACAGTTAATGCAAGTACTGTTGTGTAGAAGCAGTATTCTCTGTCACTGTTCCTTTTACCTTAATAAATAGATGCTATCTGCAAGAGAAGAAAAGCAGAATGTGTTTTCTTTTAATTTATTTTGTAGCTACTGTTAAAAGGTAAGGAACTCATTATGTTCCAGTCAGACAGGAAGTTTTATTTACCATTCCTTTCCTCAATGCAGCCATGGCAAATTATATCAGCCTTTCAATTCGTGCATTATCATTACTTCCCTACTTTCATACCCTTTCCAGAATTACACTACCATTGACCTGATGAACCCATTTTCTTTTAAAATCGCTCCTATTTTATGTTTAGAGATTGCTTGGGAAAGCTCAACAGCAGTAGCTAAAAAGCAGGAAAGTTTGCCTTGTATAATCGAAAGGTCAGAGTCTATTTTCAGGTGCTTGTTTAGGGCCACTGCTGAAGAAAGCAGGGAGCTGTCTGTTCTTACTTTTCCTGAAGCCATGGAGAACCTCCACTGACTCACCTAAGCCTCCTGTTTCATCATAGGTGCTGGAGATAGAGCAGATTTTACTCCCAGGACACATACAATTCACATTCCACATACCCAGAAGCTGCCATTCAATTTTGTGCAGTGGTTTTGAAGCAAAGGGACTCTCATCCCTTCACAAACACCGTCAGCTAGCCTGATATATGAAGCTGAAGTGAATGGATGAGAGTATGATAGGGATCTATGACTTAGAGGTTTATTTACTTTTTCTACAGATTTCAAAACTTCCAGTATGAACTGCCAACACACATCTTCTTCCATTTCAGCCTGCTGCTCAACTATCCCTGCTAACTAAATCAATATAGAGCAATAATCAATATCCTGCTCGGATACAACCCTAAAACCCTAACCCTAAATTCAGTACTTGTGAACTGAATCTATTGCCCCAAGCCCTAGCATCACAGGATAACTTTCCTTTTCTTGAGGTTTCTTTTGCCTGTTTGTCTCCTTAGAAAAAAAAAGCTTTAGCACTCTAAATGCTCAAACTCCAACTTTCCAGCTGAGCACAACTGAAAATTTTGTCTTTCCTGAGTTTTCCATAGTTTTTCTTCTCCAGCCTAAGCCTCTGCCTGGCTCCCTGCATCTCAGGCTCCTTCCCACATCTACCCTTAGCGTTTCTTCTACTTCTCCACACTTTCTTGACCTTTCCTCCTGTATCACAGGGCAGTAGTATCACAAAGACCATTATTTTACATGCCCAGCTGTCTTGTGCATGGGGACAAAGAACAGTCACTGCTGGAACAGGTCAGTTTAGAGCTCATCTGTATTACTTAGCTTAACTAGGTTGCAGTAAAAGCAACCTCTCATTCTTTTCTTTTTTCCCTAGAAAATGACTAAAAGCTTGATTAGTTAATTATCTACCCTAACTAATCATGCTGTCAATGAAGAAATAGGTTGTTATTATACAGCAACAAATATGATAAATTATTATATTCTGTTGAAAAAATTTAGTCTTCTATAGAGCACACTGTTGCTGCTCAATTTGCTATGAGTTGTGAATTTGCTCTCAGTTATTTTTACCGTTGAGAATTGCCAGGCTTTGTATCATGTTTTGCACAAGGACTCAGTTGACCTTTTGCTTTTTTGTTTATGGTTCCCTCCAAGGAAGCTGCCTGCTGTTCCTAGGTTTCTCTTTCTCTCTCCCTTTCAGTATCATCTTCAACTATGAGTCATGCAAATGACTGATTTAAATTTTTTATTTTGCAGGAAGACTTTCTGCTGGAACTTGGGTCTGATCAGGGGATGTCTTCTCCCTGCCTGGAGAAAACCTTTGTCTTTTGGGTAACGGCAGATGCCTAAAAGGAACAGCCACATTCTGAATGAGGGAGTTGCTTATTCCATGAGTATAGAGATAGGATTGAGACAATTCATTCAGATTGCTGTCATCTTTAACATCATCTAGAGAGGCAGGTTGTGTCACCACTGGCTTTTTTTTTCTCTCCATTGTGAAGGTCTCATTTCTCTTTGATCATTGCAAATCCCGAGTAATGATCCTGTTCTTTCCCCAACAATCCTGTTCTTTCCCTGACAGCGGGCCCCATGTCAATTCAATAACTCTTGGACTGGAAGTGAAAGACAAAATTTCCATGGGCTGTAAACTTCTCCTCTGCTTAAGGTGATAGTGGAAAAGGTTACCACAAGCTGCCATTTGGTGCTACCTGAAAGACCATGTTAATTCTTCACAGTACAGTCTTTCTTGCAACAGGGCAACTCTTTGGTGCAGTTCAAGATATGTCAAGTGATGAGTAGAAATGTTGTTTGTCTCCAAAAATGTGACAGTTCAGTCTTACTGTAGATGAAAGACAACTGCTCTATTTCTGTTTTTGAGCCTGAATAATTTTCATTAGAGTTGCTGCTGGTCATTCTTTGCTGGCCAGGAATTCAACACAATGCTAAAGTGAATATTCTGTTTAGTCAGTCTCCCAACACTTGGTCTTTCCTTCACCCATGGTAACTGATAGCATGTTAGTGAGTTTTTCATTTGAATGAAATTTCTCCCTGACTGTTGGCAAAATATAGAAAAAATCAATAACTATTAAGATTTGTAATACTGCAGGATCCAACTGGCAGAAAAACTGAAGATGTGTTATTTATTCTCAATTCTGAGTGCCAGCATTTGTTACCTACCTTCATATCTTCTTGCTCTTTCCCCAAATTTTCAGTCAGATTTTGTTGCCAAAGGCTGAGCAGAGGACCTTTTGCCCATTGTGCTTGGTTGCATTCTGCACTAGTTCCTTGTGAAAGTACCTCCAGGTACTTTCCCAGGGCTGACACTTTTTGTTCAAGAACAAGTTAAGAAAAAAAAAAAAAAAAGAGTTACTGGGGGTTTTAAAACCCATTTTCTTTTTATCTAGTGTTCTGTTAAAGCTTTTCTCCTAAGCAGCTTACGATAATATAAACAACCTGCAGAAAAAACTCACTGCCAATCTGCCGCTATAAATTCCTACAGGTCCAGGGGCTTCAGGAGCTGGATATTGCACCTACAGGCCTTGGAGTCAGAGATAAGTATCAGATAATTCACTCCTCCAGAAAATACTGCCTTATATTCAAAATGGAGAGGGGGAGCAGTAAGCAGGGGAGCAGCAGCCAGGAGGTGTGCTGGGAGGGCAGCAAGATCTGGGTATCTGGCATGCAGCTGGGGAATGATGCTCCTGGGACTTGCAGATGGGTAAGTGTTCACCTCTCCTCACGCATCTCCTTCCTCACTGCAAAACATACCTTTCCCTCTTTCAGTCTGAGAGGATCCAGGCCATCCCCCCAGCCCTGGGGCTGTTTTAGCAGAAGCAGCAGCCACGCCAGCCACCCCAGCTGTGTGAAGCATCCTCCTGGCATGCAGATTTCGATTACTCTCTCCAGCAGCACTGCTGTTAGTAGGCTGATGGCACCGAAGCAGTGCTGTAGGACAATGAGGCAGCACCATACTGCTGTGTTTTTTGGAGGTTTTCAGGAATAATGAGCAAAATCTAATTAAGAAAAGTGAAATACAGTAGGTTAAGCCAGCTGCATCAGTGTGTGAAATGGAGCCATACAAAACAAAATATTGTGCAGTGGCAGAGCTCTGCAGCCTTAGAATGATGTTGACAGACTTTTCTAGCAGCATTTGGGTAGGAGCTGCCAGTACACAGGGCTGTTACTAACCAGGACTGAGCTGTGTCTGGAAGGCTCTGCCCACAGGTGCCCCTTGTTCTAAGCAGCTCCTGCTCAAAACTAGGGAGAGTGGAGTAGAATGCTCTACTGTAGAAGCAGCAGAGGAAGAATGGGCAAGGGGGTGATGAGGTAACATCAGCATGATAAAAAGATGATGGAAAAAAAACTGAGTGAGGGGTTGAGAAGGAGGGAGAGGTGGGAGTGAGTCTGAGGGAGTAACCAGCTGAAGCTGAGGGGCTGCTCAGAGCAGTCTGTGTGTTTGCTGTCTTAAGAGCTGGGTTTGGCCTGGCCTGATGAAAATGCCTGCAAGAAAGCTGCTCTGAAGGGCACTGGGGGTAATCAGGGTGGACACAGGCACAGGCACAGAGCTACCACCCTGTGTTGCTGTTGGAGTGACTCAGTGGGTGCACATATGTGCTTGTCTCTACAGTACCACTTCCCATGCTGTACTAAAACACCACTGAGCAGGGGTATGGACCAGATGAACTTCAGAGGTACCTTCTGGCCTCAACTGTTCTGTAATCAACAAGGCAAAATTCACAAGGTAATTATGCTTGTTCTTTATGCTGCTACAACTTACAAAATGCTAGAAATAATTTTGCTATTTGAGTTGTCCAGAAAAATTGAAAAAAATATTTTATTTTATTTTGCTGGAAATGCATCTTTTGAATCAGGAAAGAATGACTGCAGAACATTTAAATTGTTGTTAATACTATTAATTGCAGTTCCTTCTGTTCAAAAGCTGGAGAAAGGATATCCTGAGTGTCTGACAGGAGGTTCAGTGAAAGTGAAGCTGCTTTCAAGTGTGCTGGAAAAGATATCTACAGTCATAAGATTAGTACAAAAAGAACGTATCTTTGAATCTAAAATCCTGAGGCTAATTTGTCTTGGTTCCATCTCTCCAAAATTTTTTGTAACAAATTACTTTTGGCAGGAACACTTAATGTTTCACTGGTAAAGCGCTCACAAGAACATTATCTGCAGTGTCTATCATAGTAAGGATGGATATAAAATGTCTAAGGACAACTTCACATCTCTCCCCTTCTTCATAATTCCTGGGTAAACTTTCCTGGAGTTTAGACTACTTGAAGAGCTGAACAACTTCCATCCTCACCAGAAGGGCAACTTAACACCAAAGCCAAGAGGGACCTGCTGCTAAGAACTGCACAGGGAGGTTTATCTGCAGATTCTGCCACTGCAAGTATGGTGGGAGGTAGTAGGGACATGGACATGGACATGTTGGCTACTATCCTTTTTGCTTCAGTTTTCAGTACTCTGCCATTCCTCTACTTGGGTAAAAATATGTTTAATCATTTCAACATATTACCCTGACAAAACATAATGTATTTATTATGCTGAGCTTAGTCTTAGTGGTACCTGGTAGATCTGCTCCTGCATCCCAAAACCAAGACACTGCAGGGCAGACTTAAGATTCATATTCAAGTACTGGTTGGTTTTTGTTTGCTTGGTTACTTTATGGAAGGCTTTTATTTGGAATAGGTGCAACACACTTAGATGTGAAACAAATTTTTGTTTGATAAGTGGAAATATTTGTGAATATTGTTGTTCATGTAGGTTGGATATCTACATGTGTTGCTCTGTTACAGAAGGATCTTGCAGCAATGCCAGCTATGGCTTACAGCTATTCATGTTCTGTGTCTAATGACAACTGCTTGAAAGAAAAATCCTGGAAATCAGTTCAGAGAAGCTGGATTGCTAATGAAAGGACATCTTTCTGTGACAGCATGGCTTATTTCATGGGCCAAATATGCATATGGTGTAAGAAACTCACTGGTTATGGTGTCTCATGTAGTATCTTTCCACCAGGAAATGCCACAAACATCTTATTACCTGAGTTTCTATTGTATTCAAAAGGTAAGTTACAATTAATTTGCTCCATTCCTCCTTTCAATTATGCTGAGCTATGCACTGATGTGGCACAATAAAATACCTATTGTACATAGCAATATCTGCATGCTAAGTTGTTTTGCCCAACACAATCTCCCTTCATCGATACGGTGTCTCCTATCTTGATGTTGCTGTGAAAAGATATTATGTCCTATGTGTTATCTTCAGAATCAGGTTTATTGGCTTTAGCTGATACAAGCAGTTTGCACTTACAGTAAAGAATTTTGAAGAATGAAGTTCTTTACAAAGGCCAAAGGCTGTAAAATATATCCAGGTAGTGTTTGATGCATGCCTTTGTATATGCATGTTTAAATTCATTGTGAGTTTATATAACTGATTTCATTTTCAGTAACAAAGATGTACAAATACCTTGGAACTAAAAAGGGACTATTTCTATTATTTAGGCTTTGACGAAATGTTGTCTTTCTTAGTGAAACTACAAAAAGCATCAGCAGCATTTTGGTCTTCTCCAGTAGCATGTTTTGGAATAGTTTTCTTTTTGCTCATATACCCTATTTTCAGGTGAACACAGTTGTAGCTGTTCTCTTATAGGCAGCTTTCTTCTGTTTTGTGCTGTGTCGTGCAGGCACAGATTTCTGACAGTTGCAAAACGTGCCTCAGATAACTCACTGTTCGCTACTGGTATGACAAGCAAAACCCTTGGAACTTCTCAGTGTTCCTGAGACTTCATAACAGGAACCTCCTTGCCGCTAGGTTCACAAAGGACAGCTTGGAAGGCCTGCATGACTATTCTCGCAGCAATATCGGTGGTTGTAACAAAGTATGCATCTTTTCCCAGGTTTGATCTTGACAACATAAACAGATATCAAACTTCACAGGGATTGATACCTTGTCACAGGTTTTGCTTTAACGGACATTTTCTCCTGATGACTTCCTACCCCGTGTGGCAGTTTTCTATACCTCTTTTTTTTTTTTTTTTTTTTTTTGCTATAAGTGAACAGCTACAGCTGTTTTCTCATTGCAAAAAAACCCCTACACAGCTGGGGAAGCAGCCTCTGCCAGGCATAAGAGGACCTGGTGCGGCCTCCAGCTCCCAGGCTGAACAATACCTCTACTGATGTCCTGCAGAGAGACCTGGGCCAGTTGTGGGCAGGACGATACCTACCTCCACTACCCTACTTCAACCTTAGAGTTTGGCATGGCTCATGCAAGCCTCTGTGCTCCCCTATTCCCCTATGTGTGGCGAGGATGAGGTAAAGCTGTTCCATGGGGTTTGGCAGCTAGAAAGTGGGCTGTGTTAAAATGTGAAGAGCAATGTGGCTTCTTTAGAGGGCTGAGGGAGAGGAAGAAGGCTAAAGAGTAGCATTTTCTTGAGGTTGTATCACAGCAAGCATTATTATGGTGGTTTCTGACATGGCACGCTCTTTCCCACTGCTGGAAAGGGAGCTTCTCATGTTTTTCTTTCATAATAAACCTTCTACAGCCATCTTTGTATCAATAATATCTATCAGGGAAGAGCACTGGCCAGAAGCAGTATCCACAGAAGGATAATGCATAGTCACAAGGCAGAAGTACTGCCTCTTTGAGTAGGAGAACAGTGCGCTCTCCTCCAGTGCTCCTCAAATCTGTGAAGAAAGGCCACCCCTGGAAGGTGAGGTTGCTCAAACTGGTTCAGGGCACTGGATGAATATGAGAATAGGTTTTCCATAACTCTCAGGTGGTCTTTGCCCTTCCTGCTCTCACACCGCACATGCTGGGACCCTTTGGCTGGAGGGGACGGCCTTGTGCATGGCAGTGGCTGTGGCATGAGGCAGTTGGCAGCACACTTTGACACCATGAATAGCTCAACTGTCTGAATGCTTTCTGCAAATCATTGAGGTAATCAAGCCTTAAAAGCAACCAGGAGGGAGGAAGGGGAGGAAATAACACAAACAACCTCAAAACAATCTTTAAAATGCTATCCAGGACTACCCTTAACCTCACTGAGCAGTGCTTGAGTGAGCTGAGTTCTACTGGCAGCAGAAGTCATAGACGAAAAAATTCCACACAAGATGCATGTGCACAGCAGGCCTCTGAAACAGTGGGGCTAAAAGACCATTTTTAAAGGTCAGAATTATTATAGGGCATTAATTAGTAATCAAATAATGCTGAAATTTCCTTAGCAAATTTAGACAATCTCGACGGATGCTTGCAGCAGAGGGTGCAGCCACCTGCGAAGAATTTGGGTAATATAACAAAAAATGTCTTGCTCAGAGCACAGGTAGAAAAACATGATGAGAAAACAATATGACTTCCTTGAAGTAATTAGGAGGTGGTAGAGTAAATAAGCTTTTGCAGAATTAAGTATTAGTGAATGAAATAAGTGTAAATATACCAGGAGTCAGATTTTCTTCAAGTGCTGGAAATAAAAGGTAAATAGTCCTCTATTTTAACAGTGTTACTTCAAATGTTAGCAAAAGGTAAAGTGGCTTTGTAGGGAGAGGACATCAGAAAAGAGATGGAATACGTTTAAAAATTCTTGATAGTGAACATGGTCAAATCCTTACCACTACCAGCAGTGATGTCTTTATTTGGTCTTTAGAGAGTTCGGGTATTTTGCAGAGACTTCAGAGACAGTGGATGGTGGGCATTTTTAGGAGAAGTTGAAAAGGCTAACTAAAACTTTGTGCATAATTTTTCATTGCTCTTGAATACAAGTAGAACAAGGCCAGATGTGTACCTCTTGCAATATAAGTGTTGCTTTACCACTATCTTTGGCAATATGATATTGGCTAAAGAATTACTGATTTCTGTGAGTTATTTGCTATTTATTAATTATATGTATATTTTAACAAGACAGTAGCTGTTGGAGGAGAGTGACAATCACGTTTTAAGTTTTTCTTCTTATTATGGGAGGCTGATTGGCAGAACTGAAGCTGAGTTTCAAAGATGTATATATTTAGTGAGAAGACCCTATTGAGCGTAGATGGAAAGAACTGAAACAACCAAAACTTGGGGTAGAATTTAGCTTCTGTTTTTGGCCTTTCATATTGCAAAAGTGAATAGTGTGGTGTATCTGGACCTCTTTGTATTCAACCTACATATAAAATGTAGATGTTTTATAGGCTTTTTGATAAATATTTTGATACATTTGCTATATTTTGATTAATATATATGTGCATAATGCAGTATATATATATTCCCCTAGTAGTATTTGCTAAGAAATACTTTCAGTATTGTAATATAGTCTTTGGCTACCTGTTACAGGGAGATGTGAAACTTCTAGCCAATTTGTTTTTAACTGTGAGAAGAAGCTTCTAGTTAACCTTTAACTGTGAATACAGAGGAAAAGAGTATAATGAGTTGGAAGGAGGATACATCTTCTAAAAGAGGGAGCAGGGAATTTAAAGTTAACTATGTCTGTTTTCCATTATGAAGTTCCACTGAATTGGCTCAGCAGCCTGAGATAAAAACAGCTGAAGATTTCTATTTATTTTTTGTTATTTTTGATGGGGACATGTAGACTGAGGTAAGAATTCTCCAAAGATTATCTGACAAGTGCCAGCTTTTAATGAATCTCATTTGTTTTCTTGATTAAGTCTGCTATTACCCCAGTTTAGTCTTGTCATGAGGCCATTAGCTGGAATTTTCATATCATGGATTAGAAAGGAAATTAGACTACAAGAGTAGCACTCATCATCAGTCAGTTTTCAGTGTATATAATAAAAATTACAATATGCAAATTTTAGAACCTGTAGCATTGTACTTATGACATTTATATACACACACACGCACACATAAAACAACATTTCTTTACAGTGAAATTAATAGATCAGTAAGGGTTGCAAATAACAATTTTAGGTAATAATATTGAATATTGCTATTATATTGCAGTTACAAAATTTCTTCAGTGAACTTGCATTTGAAAGGATGTATCAAGTCTGCGATTTGTCAGACAGAGGTTTCTTCAGAAAAAAACAACTCAGAAAGTTGTAACCTCTTATTTCCAAGAAGATAAGCATCCAGGAGGCTTATAACGCCTTGTGGCCACAAAATACTCAGGCACTTTGAAGGTGCCTAAAATTTTTGTGCTGAGTACAGTAAAAATTTGCACAGATTTATTATTTTCAAATTCTTGACTTCTTTGAAAAATGTTGTGAGACTAACTATTTAGGGCATTTAAACACCCCCATCCTTTGTTGTATGCCTTAAATGGAAAGAACAGGGTAGGCTGAAATGTACTTTCTAAATCATATTTTTCAAATCTCAAGATAAACAATTTCATCCTCTCCTGGACATGAAAATTTGAACAGTGGAATTTGCAGAGGTGCTACATTATTATTTCATCAGTGGCAAGAGGTGGAGAGGACCATGACTGAATTATTGGGTGATGCCCTGGCATTGTCCTGTAATGGGAAACCTGAGTTTGGCAAGTACTTGGAGAAAAAACATTGGAAATATTTGGATGCTATGCCATTACTTACTATTAGCCATTGTATGTCCTTGTTTCTTCTTCTTCTGTTGTTTTCTTTATGATATTAAAAATGAGAAGGCTGACCTGATAAAATTTCTTTTTCTTTTTTTTCCCATTCCTTCTCTATCGCCTTTTCTGCAAGTTCTGAAACAAGTGGGATTTTGATAATTCTATTCTCTTCGCTTTGAGTTCCCACATCGTTTTGTATTTGATGAAGAGCATGAGAAACATCCTGTAATCAAAGCAAAAACAACTCCAATCATATTGCTATTCCACAGGAGCTCCCAAAAGCGCCTTCAGGAATTTGCTGCATTTCTGGATCCACAGAGTTTTATGGAGAACACCATTTGGTATTCGCAGCTCTTTAAACCTATATCTAAATTACTGAAGGAAAACCTTTTTCTATATCCTTACCAGGGTTGTATGGAACACATGGATGCATTTCATAACTAATCAAGTCTAAAGATCCATCTTCTCATTTAATTTTTTTGGATGGATAGAAAAGTTATAAAACTGGTAAATGACCATGACTACATTTGTAAAGAATTGTTTTATAAGAATGATTTGGATGGTGGAGAAGAAAGTACCTCTCAGTACCTCTCACAAAACACAGCTTTTCCAAAACCCTACTTTTTTTTTCCAGCACAATATTCTCTCTCTAGCTACAAGACTCTTTTCTTTCAGTAAATGTATTATAACCCTTTCCGTTTGTTCTGTTTTACATACTCGATACCATGAATCTCTAAGAAGGTTAGGGGTGAGTAACAATTTAAATCTACTTTCAAATACGCTGAAAAGCCCATTATAGATGCAACCTTGAACTTTAATTGTATAAAGGCAGCTACTTTCTTAGTATTCACAGAAGTGACAGAGTTTCTTGAATTTAATTCTGCTTGGACTTCCTGACTGTGTTGGCAACTACACTATCTTCTGGCTTTATGAAAGAACAAAAAAACAAAGCAAAACAAAAAAATTAAAAAAAGCATAAGGCTACACAATATAGCATTATAACATCTATTTATATTTGTATTGAAGGTTGTTAACATATTTGAGTTGGAGAAGTTAATTTGACTAATTATGCTTCTCTTCCTGCTATTTTACTAGGCTACACAAGAGGTTGCTGAAATCCAGCATTTGTTTTCAGATATACATTGATGCTTTTTAAAGAAATGATTATAAGGAGCCAGGCAAAACTTTGAAAAAATTTTGGTTACATCTATTCCAGCGTTATCATGAACTAAGGAAATGTGAGTAGTAACTGCTAGTATCTATGGACCTGTTCAATCCCGAAGTAGTTGTAAAGATGACCAAGTAAGATTTTAATTTTTTTGTTTGTTTTTGTTTGCTTTATTTTACCAGCCCTAAGCAATGTTATCTTACACCTCCTGAGTTTAGATACATAAAAAGCTGCCTTCATAATATTTGATCAAATAATTCACCTATTGTTCAGATAAGAACATATTTACTGTTCATTTCCGTTAAATCAGGGATAACATCTGAGTGGATCTGCCTTTATTAGATCTTTTGCTCAAAGAGATAAGATGTACAAAGGAGAGCCCCATAATCCTCCTAGTTCTCTCTGAAATAGCACTTGAGAGCCTTAGAGATGTAAAGTGACTTTGAGTTGTTTGTTCTTGTATGGAAGCATATTTGCTCCCCAGTAAATGAAAAATTAAAATAAATTTGTGGGCTTTATAGTTTGACACTGTCATTTTTGTCCAAAATAGCCTAATTCTGACTCAGTAGAATATACCAAATAGCACTTATTTAAAAATAAATAAATAAATAAATAAATAATTGGACCCAGAGCTACACTGAAAATTTATGGTCTCAAGGAAGAAATTTGGGATCTCTGTATCTCCCTCCTCTTCGTTCAGAAAATGAGAAATGATTTTTAAAAATGAGATGCATTTTGGAAGATTATTATTTAATTTGGTAATTCTGTTGTTGTTAAATGATATAATACGCCATATTCACAATAAGATATACATCCTTTTTATCAACAGTATCAGTGAACGAATGTCAGCAGGAGTACTGTGGTGTTAGAACTGGGAATACTGTGTTTTGCTGCATGCCCCAACCCTGAATAACTCTGACTTTCACCAACTCCTAAGTCAGCTCAGCCCCTTCAGCTTAACCCGAACCTCCCCATCTGGAATTGAGATTCATTTCTAGGAGGAATGTAATGAACAGTCATCATGACATAGGATTTTGACTAATAAACAGTTATATGCCCTTTATGGTGCCACAGAAAGAAGAAAAATGAATAAGTAAATTGAATAAGTACATTGAATGCAATATAGCTTTTCAGATACCCTATGAAGCTGCTGGAAACTTCTAAAAATGCAAAGAAACACTTTACTTTGTTAAATGTTTTTTTTTTCTTTTGAGCTGTGTTGAGTGATTATGCTTCTTCAGAAGTGGTTAATTTTTGTGAGCAGGATATTAATAATTTATAAGTGTGTTAAAGGTATTGATCATACAGGGGTAGAAACATTATGCTTGAGTTCCTCCTGTAATCCATTAAAAAAGGAAGTAAATTGCTTCAGTTTACCATTAAAATATGAGGCTGGCAGACTGTAGTTAGAAACGTATGTAAAGTTGTTTTTCCACTTTAACTGCAGTCATCCATCGTTGATCTAGTGGTAACATAAAATGGTTTGTGGGCCTAAGCTGCAGGCATTTCAAACAACAGACTCTTCCTCTTCCTCCTGTCCTGTCCATGTGGCCCTGTAGCAGCTCCATGCCAGCTGTGCTCTCCAGGCATGGCTCTGCCAAGGTCCTTGGGTTGATTTCTGTAGCCATAGCACAAAATCTTGCAGCCCTGTCTTTGGGCTTTTTATACTACATCAACAGACTGTGTGAGCTCTCCTGTGGAAAAGGTGAGGATGTCTGCTGGGGGATGAAGCTCTAGCTGGTCCCTGTTGTCTCCTGCCCTGACCATTTCCTCATGTTGAATTCAGGAATCGATTTGCACTGGGCTTCAATGCCACATCTGGGTCTTAGCATTTTCCTGACTGAACTGTTTCCCAATTTTGCCGTAGTTGTGTAAATAAGGCCTCAGCTCTAAGGCCTAGGACTGTGGGATGTTTGTGATGGGAAGGGACATTGTCTTTAAACCAGTCAATGCAATTCCTATTATCCTATCCCTATTCTAATGAAGAAGGAAGAATGATATAAACCAGAGGAAATAAATGATTGGTGAATAATTTTATTAATCAGATTCCTTCTGGAGCACAAGTCTCATTATTTGTTTATCAGCCAGGCTTCTACTAAATCTATTCACAATTAAAAAAAAAATTACCAAGTGAACAGTATTGAACTGGCCTTTAATTAGGGCAGCCGAGATGTCTTGTATAATTAACTGGGTTTTGTTCATAATTATTTCCTGGTAGTTCAGATTGTTTTCTACAAGTAACCAAGCAATGGTAATGGCTGCACTAAGAAATGATTTTCAGTGCAAAATAATGTCCGGACTTAACAGTGCTTAAGTTCTGAGAGACCTATTTGTTCCACTGACAGCTACAAGTAATCATGTCAATTTATCTTGGCCACAGGAAAGTTTCTTTCCTTTTCTGCTTTTATAAAATCAGATCTGAGTAGAAGTATGCATCCCAACCTTTAAAATGTATCTCTTCTATCTTTTGCTTTGTGATGGCCAGCATGAGCTTATTCCTCAGACAGGTATGTCTGAGTCTTAACATAAGCATGGCAGGGCAGGCTGTCTGGGAGTTACCTGTAGATAATAATAGTGGAAAAAGGATGGAGCCAGTGGCTCCTATTTGCATACTACTGCCTCTCCCTTCTTCCTCACTTCTAGTGCTTGCTTAGGGAACAGGTTCAGAATCCTGGAGGAAAGCTGTGCCATACCTGCTTTTTTATTGTCTCAGGGTACACCTAAGTCTTCCTGCAGAGTGTTCAACAGACTCCACTGTATGGGCACATTGGAAAGAGGCTATTGGTAGAGCGCTGCTTGTTTTCAAGAGAACTGGTATCTGCTCTAATCTAGGCAAATGATAGTCATGTTACAACCTGAGGTTTACTGGGATTCATTATGAAGCCACATGAAAGGGCATTTGGGTTAAACAGGTTCACCACTAATTAACACCTTTACTTCTAACAAAGTATCTCTTTGCTCCTAGGGTTAGGCAGAATGTGAGAAGAAAAACAAGCAGGGAGCTGTCTGCATGCTCTTTCAGGGCTGAAGTAGAAAATGAGTTTACGCAAAGTTTAGGGAGCAGAGCACCAGCCACACTGCTGAGCAGGGAAACAGCTGTAACTCAAACATTCGAAAGCAGCTGAGTACCCAACTCTAAGCACCAAAGCAGTAGGATTGAATTGGTATGGCTAAAATCTGTTTCTAAAACCCTTGAGTCTGAAATATCTGCAATTTTTTTCTTGTACAATTTTCTGTGAGATTTGGTTAATGTGAGTAGTCACCCCCTGAGATATCTTAGACTGTGCTACACTGCATTCAGTCTAGAAAGAGCACAATGAAAGTCAAAAAAAATTTACCTGCCACTTTTCTATGCCTGGCAACAGCTCATTTAATCTGCTGGTTTATAAGGAATTCGGTGAATTTGGCTCAGCATCTCTGATCACTCTGTTGCTAGCAGTTAAGCCAAAGTCCATAAGCAGCAGAAACCTTTCAGAGTGTCAGGAAGATGTGAACAATGTTACTACCTACTCCAAATCTTAACAGAAGGAAGCATAGTACCCTGGAGTGCCCTGACTGTCATTCCCATTTTTGTCCAGTCTGTGCATCAACTGACTCTTTACTTATATCTGTTTTGTTATTAACTAATTATTTTTTTCACATTTGAATTACTTGCAGCTCTCTTTAAAGTTTAGTCAGTAAGAAGATTAAAATGTAAATGCCATTAAATATGCTTTAAGTAACAGACCTATTGAAATATTTCCAGGTACTGTATCCTCTTAAAAAATAATCCCCATTCAAAACAGAGAGGAAATGTCATCTGCATGAATGTGTTCTGAGTGTAAGATTGGATTATACAGGGAATTATGTAGAGTAGCTTTGGAAATCTGATAATTAAAAAAACTTTGGTCTCTTTTATTTATGACATTTTAAGCTCCTATAACATTTGTGGAAGTTTTCGGTGTTGTATGCATACAGTTAATTTAATGTGTGAAATTTTCCTGAGTAACTTCGTGTGAATTAAAGATCATACCACTGGAATTTCTATTCAGTCAAGCTGGATTTGCTGGGATTTGGAGGTGATACCTGGATGTGTGTGAGGTTAAAGTGCAGGTATGAAGCTGTTGCTCTCAGCTATCCCATACAGGCTGTTTACTCCATAGAGAGCACAGTGAGAGAGTTGCTGGAGTTTAATATTAACTGTTATGAATCTCTTCCTGAGCCACCTAGACAGAAAGTCTCAGCACTTCAGTTTTATTAACTTATTTATTTATTAATTTATTAACAAGTATCATGAGCCATGGGAGTCCATCTGAAATGGGCCAAATACAGCCCCATAACTGCTACTCCACTTTTTACATCTCAGTGCAATAGGAAAATGCATGCAGAGGATCAGGATAGTGCTCCAAGTTCTGTAGCTCATGCCAGCATAGGATGCCAAAGCATCTATAGGATGTCTGAGCCAGCCACAGATAATTTCCCCACAGGGCTGACACCACAGCAAGAAATTAAGGAATCCTCAAGTCAGTCTGATGAGCCAGGGAGCAGGACTCTTCCAGGAGAAAGAAAAACAGATTTTTCCACTGTTGGATATTCCGATTTTTGAGGCAGGAAGTAAAACCTTTAGACCAGCTTGGCCTTTTGTATCACATAAAGCTTTGGAAAAAATGCCATGTAACATAGGGAGGGAAATAGGAGAGCCACGAGTGAACCTAGAGCTGGGGTGTGGGTTTGTCACCTTGCTCTTCCCAGCCTTTGAGGTGAAGCAAGCACCTTGTGACCCCAGAGCACAGCAAACATGGTGTCTGTCTGTGGTTATCTGCACAGCCAGTTCTTCTGGGGGCCATTAGTGCATCACTACCTGTGCCTTTCACGAGACAGGAACAGAACTGGAAGACGTATGTTTTGCAGAAGTGCTCTTGATAAATATTGCTCAGGGAGTCTATCACAAATATACAGTTAATCTATGAACTAGTGGGAAACGCTAAGACAAAAGTGTTTAGGACAGAAGCTTTCAAAGTAGGCCGGGAAAATTCTTATTCCAGCAATAGGTGACACACGCCTGTTCTTTCTTCAGCTGGCTAAGCAACAGCGGGAGTGTTTCCTACTAAACAGCCTCATTAGCATAAGAATAACTACAGGGTAAATTTTCAAGCTCATTCCAAGTGAATTCAAGGGGAGGGGGGGAAATATTCTTTTAATATGCACAACTCATGCAAACAATGATATGAAACTAATTCATTTCATCATATTATCACCATATCATATTAACTTAAAAGAAATAATAATGCAACATGGAAATGTTTGCATATTAGAGAGAACTCTCATTGTACCCTATTAGCACCATATCGTATTAGTATTGCATTAGGCTATTATGCTCCAGTGCTAAAATGATGAAATCCCACTGTGAAAACTGATATTGAATTCTTGTAATGTTTCAGAACCATTTTTAGCACTGCATATAAATAATTCATGAGAGCAGATCTAATGAATTGATGAACCTCCCCCCCCACATCCCTTGACATTGCGAGAGTATTTATGAATGTAAAGTCATGAACAGGCCTTTTTAATTCTTTTTTATTATTTTTAAAGGAGATGAGCTGGGACTGAACTCTCTGGCTCATCACCAGACCCAGTTTGCCCATGTCACACGCTTCCCTGTGGAGGTGGTGCCCAAGCAGCAGCTGTCCCAGGACTGGCAGAGCAGAGTGGAGCTCTCCCATGCTGAGCTGCTGCAGTCCTGCCTTGACACACCGGTGCATGGGCAGGGTACTGGGGCACCACTGCATTGGCTGTCCGGGTTGTTGACATCTGAGACTAATGGCAATTTGTTAACAAGAAGTTATGTTCTTCCTTGGAAGGTTTGTGAGGAAATAGCCTGTAACCTGCACAGTGCTTGTATCCTACAGTGTGCCTGTTATGGTATTTATTAATGAATGCTGTGCTGAACTTTGTTTTAAATAGATGAGTTGCTCGTAAACCACATCTCAATGACTATTTAGGAAACCAGTGTCCTGTAGCAAAGGCAGATGTGATGAACTAGTGAGAGTGAACTCAGCTTTCAAAGGCCCCTTGAGGAACAACTGAACTAGACGGCACCACCCGGCTCTGTTCCCAGGAGTAGGAGTAGTAGTTGTTCTGCCACTTGCAGCAGATGTCCTGCTCATTGTTGTCAGAGTTAGACAACTTGTTCCTTTCTTTCTCCAGGCTTACACTTCAGCTTTCTCTGGCTTCTCTGCTGGCAGCATGTTTTCACGTCCAATTCCATACAGCACTGGTGACTTGTACACTGCACCGCTCCCCAGGCTACTGGAGAAACAGAAACACAGGACCACTTGACAAATCCATCAGCTTCCTTTTCACAGGGCCGTAAGGTGAGAATAAGATATGCATGGCGGGCAATGCTGGCTTACTGTTTCCTTTGTTTCCCAAAAGGACATGAGGATGCTGGCCTGCTGTGGTTCCTACTGCCAGTCTCCGGTACAGGAGCCTTTCTGGGTTCAGGGATGTTGTGCCTTGAAAGTTTATAGTGCTCTTCAGGATTGTACCTCCTTCAATAACCTAAAATATTTCTGCTATGCTTGCAACAAGAAATACAGATCAGGCAGAAGGAAAAACAAGATTTTCAGCGCAAGAGGCACCAGTTTGGGGAAAATTTCTCTAAAGGTCAGCAAGAGTTGTGCACTTTGAATGCTCTCCCCTAGTCTGGAGATTTCCAAACTAAAATTCAACACGAAGCTAATGGGATATTTCTGTTTTTGCAGGGTGCAAGTTCAGCGCGTTTATGACCTTGTTTTTAGCAAAAAAGGTGATGAGGGGCAAGATGCCATGGACAGCACTATGCAGAGAAAGAGTAGGGGAAGGGATGGAGAATTTAGGTTCTATTATGACTCTTCACATATGTGTTGTACGCATAGCTTTTCTTTAAGACTGATTGTAGAAATGAATCTATTCAGGAGAAGTTTGATACTATGGTAGCAGAGAAGCATTTGTTTTCTCTCGGCTCCTTTTTTTCTCCTCATAGCTTTGGTTTTCCACCCTTTCCCCCAGAATATATGGCTGCTATTGGAGCAGAAATGCTGCAAGAGCTCTGTTTAATTTCTATTTTTTGTGTCCAAAACTTGAAAAATGAGCAGTGCTTGGAGTTCATTCCAGCTGGTTCAACTACTACTTTTCACTGGTGGTATTGAATTACATGCACACATCACTAGTGAAAATAATTTTAGTTCTTCCTGTCGTTGGTATATACACTTTATAAATAACATGCTAGAGATAATTATTTTTCAGCTGGGTACCGATCTTCACATTTGTAATTTTCTTAAAGGAGAGTTTTCCTATGAGTTGCAGGATTTCAGAGATGTTTGAATGTTCACCTATTACGTAGTAGAAGTAATGCATTTTTAATGTTGCCATATGGACCACAGTAGCAGCACACACTGGCTCTACTCCAGAAGACAAAAAACATTTGTTTATTTCACTGGAATACTTATATAAATGCAGATGGGAAGTGGACCTTCAGTTGACTAACTGAACGGTCAGTAAACTACTATTGTGCTGTGATGTCAAAGTATTATTTTAAACAGATTATAACAGCTTCTTGTAGCTTACTAAATTTGTTTATATGGGTTATTATGGCCTAATTTCTTCCATTTAAAGTCTTCTCCAATTATAGCCATGAAACATTTTAAATGACAATTTATGAACATATAGCTACAAATATCAAGTGTTTAGGAAGTAGAACTTAACCTCCAAATGCTAGCTGCTATAATTACCACCGAATATCACTGTAAGATGGGACAACCATTTCTGGTGGAGAAAGATGTATTTTATTCTAAGTTTGAAGGAGAACATTCCTGAGATGCTCCCAGCACCAGGGGAGCACATTGGTAAGGCAAGATGAAGAAACTGAGAGCTGTGCTTGTGAATCCACCAGAATCCCTTCTGTCCTTGCCAGTGACACCTGCCACATATTGGAGGAGTGAGTTTTTGTGATGGAGAGATACTGTGTCCCCTGGGTGTAATGAACTCTGTGCACTGCTTGACAGCCAACAGGTAAGGCATGTGCTACATTTAAGAAATGCTTTTTACTTTATTAACTGAAAAAATCATATGTGCTTTAATGCAAATCTGGCAGCTTCAGTGAGATATCTAATAGGAAGTGTTACCACAGATTGGACTTATTCAGCGCTGGAGTTGTTTTGCACATTCATAAGCAGCTCTTCGAATGGCATATTGAATCTCCAGCAGAGATTGATATTCAAATAGCATACTGTTTCTGGGCACAAATGTTCTAGTCTATTTGCCACTGTAAAAGCATATTTTGATCACGAGTTTGGAGCCTGGACATCAGTCCTGCTCCCCAGTGAATTAATATAACTGGTGTAATTTTGATTTTGCTCCTCCTTGAATTTAGCTGGTGTGGGGATGGAAATGGCTGCAGTGTAAGGTAGCTAGTCTATAACTTTATTGGTTATTTCAACCTCTTCACAGCTCCATGGTTTTTACCACCTCTCAGAACTGCAGACAGCAGATCTCCTGCCTGCTTCTTCATGCTTTGGTTTCACTGCAGGTGGAGGAGCTATACATCTGCATTGTGCATTGTAGCAGCGTACCAGTAACAGACTTGTGGGGCTGTGAAGGAGCCATCTAGGCTGGATTTCCAGATTTCCCTTCTTTCCAGGTAGGCTGTCTCTACATCACTGTGCAATGCAGCAATACTTCAGCAGTAACTAGGTTATATTTCTCCAGGAGTTATTCCCTGTGTGCACTGTATTTCCCTCATCCTTCCAGGGAGCACTGGGAGATGGGGGCAGGGCCAATGTCCTGGCCTGTTTGGAGTCACTGTTTCCATGAATGTGTCTCAGCCTTTTTCTTACTTACCTCAGATACTTCTGTCCAGAATCCCATATCCTGTATTTCCCTGCTAATTCACATTTTGTACCATTAGAATTTTAAGCTGGACCACCAGTAGTATCGATCTATGCTTATCCCTGTTTCTAAACAGCAGAGACAAACAGATTGAAGATATCCATAGCTGGATTGCAAATAGCTAAGCTCATTATTTATTTATTTTTCGTGTGTGTTTCCTGCATTCATGTATACCTCAGTGAAACATTCCCTGTTTTGCAGTCCATCTCACAAATATGTGTGCACTCAGTCACAAGGACAGGCCTCAACCTAAGCTCTTAAATGAGGACCTGGAGCTGGAGGAGCTTGGATCCAGTGTAGCATCTGTCCTGTCCATCTGTCCAGGGTAAGGCAGCAGGGAGGCATCAGCCTTAGGCTGGCAGCAGAGTGAGGAGAAAGCATTAGTGCTGCCCTTTTTATGGAACTAAAACAGGGTCTGCAGGAGATGTCTTTGGGCTTTAGAAACAAAAGCTACAGTGCCAAGAGACTCCAGGAGTCTGAGCAGCTACTTGGACCATTTGGTTTAGATGAGGAGGAGTCATCAGCATCTATTTTTTTTGTGTTAAGTATTACAAGCGTACATCTGATGAAACACTAAATGAGCCATCCCATGCCACTACTAGAAAGATTTCACTACATGGGAAAACAGCCGGATGCTCATTTACTGCACACACAAAGGCAAAATTTATCAGAAGGGTGACTGTCTTCAATAGCTCTAATATTTAAAAGGAAGATTGAGGCTGTGATATGGAATGAGCATAAGTTTGTGAACTGGTGGTGAATGGAAAGACTACCTGAGATAGGGAAGGAAAAGGTTATGAGAATATAGGGGAATACACCAGGGTGGCAATGAATTGCATAGAAGACACACCCTACAGAAAAAATCATGAAAGAGGAAGCTAGGGAAGCAGCTTAATGTCTGCAGGCTGTCTGGGAAGTGCTTCTTGAAAGGGAAGCAGAAATGCTGTGTATCTGTTGTGTGTACCATGGGACTGTGCTCCTTCAAGGGTGCAGGAGCACAATCATGGATGTGAAGTGGATGTAGCTGCATCCAGGAATCAGTACTTGTAAGGGTGGTCTAGGTAACACCACAGCAGCTGCATTTGGTCCTGCATGGACTTGTCACTGGCATCACAGCACAAAAGCTCCTGGGGCAGGACTCCTGGCAAAGCATGGGGACAATCCAAGCAGTAGCAGAATCCTGGTGAGCAGAAGATGCTCGGCACCTTCTCCAGCACAATGATCTGCCAAGTAATACAGCAAAGCCCAGCGGTAGCGTGCCTATGGATTTCATATGGATTTCACGCGGCTTTAACAGGCTTCTGCACAGAGAAAACATCCTGCCTTTGGCAGGAAAATAGTTGAATTGCTTGAAGTCCAATTACAATCAAATCTTGTTAATTTGTGCCCATAACTGGAAATTCAGTGTGAATGACAAAACTTTAGCAAGTTACAGAGGAAACGGTACACACATTTTAAGAAGTGTGGCTAATGCATTACAGAATTCATTATCACCTTACAAACTTCTTCACACTCTGGAAAAGGATGAATGCTCTTAATTCATTTATTTTGACAAGGTTTGTTTCTTAAACATCTTTTGTTATAGCTGATAAATTTGTACTGTAAAAAAAAAAAGTAATGAATTGTAATTAAGGAGACATTATAATAGCCTCTCCATATCAAGTCTGTGCCTTTTTTTTTTTTTTTTTTTTTTGGTACAAACTTCAGCAGCAGGGATAGGAGTGAACGTGCTTCACTTCATTCTGCTCACAAAAGCCACTGACTTAGCCAGTGCTTGGCAAATCCCTTCTGCAAAGTGGCAATACCAGGGACTTCATTTGTCATCCTGTTGGGAACTGTTGCTTTAAAAAAAAAACAAACACAAAACAAATAGCTCTGATTCGGTGTGATATGTTTTGAAAATAAAATAAAATAGAAAGGAATCTCTTTATCAGGAAAAGGGCATCTCTGTCACACTGAGAATTGACACATGGAAGAGGTTTGACTGTTTATTACTATTCTTAAAATCTTACCAGTTTTTTCACTGTTAACATATTGTATCTCATTGAATAAGTAATACAGTTCTGGGGAAAATATGTCAGATTTGCGGATCAGAGGTTCTGCAAAAATGGGATTTGAACCTAAGTGCAGCAACCTTGAGGCAAAGCTGCCCTTCCTTGAATGCCAAATGTGAAATGAGGCTAATTACCATAACCCGCACTGTCTCTTTGATTTGGATGGCGACTGAGGCAAAGGTCAGCTCATGGAATGAATCCTTATACTGATACCTGGGCCAGTCCAGGCTGTGGACAGGCATTTTCCTTTCTTGCTGGTTGCACAGTGGTTACAGATACCTGTATCTGACTGTGTACCGCTTGTAAATCTATAATTAATTACCATAGGTTAAACATATTGAGGAAATAACTGGAGTCTTTTTGAGGAAATGTAATTGTCAATACAGCAAGACCCCTGAGTTATGGATTCAGCAATGATTGCTATTACAGAGATGGCATTGGACGAGTATCATTTTATCAATTAACCTTTTACAATTCATAGTTTATTATAGCCTAGAACAATCCATTTTTAAAGACTTATTTTTAAACACGACTCTTGCTGCTTTAAACACTTACTACCTGCTCTTTAGCCTTTGAACATAGATGGTTATACTTGCTTAGCATAATGTATAACCCTAGGTCACAAAGCTAAAGCAAACCCTTCTAATTTATGGAGGATGTCACTTTAGCTGAATATTTTGAAGATGGCAGAATTTCCTAACTTTCTGATGGCGTGATGAGCAGACCAAGGATACAAATGTATCTGTGTCCCTGGGTCCCACCACTTTACCCTACTATAATTTAAGCTTTAATTTCACAACCTACAGTGCCCTGTCTACTTAGCAAAAGAAAAAGCATTCTTAGTCAGGACTATGTAATAGAGACAATTTCTGCTATAGCAGATAAAATGACAAAGTAATTAACATAAAAATGATTCTTTTCTAAAAATACTTAAAAAATATTCTCTACTGTAGGAAAGGGAACAGACAGTAGTTTTGATGGAAAAACTCATGGAAAAATGGTGAAAGGATTTCTTTGCTGCACAAATACCATTATTTTTCTACTAGAAATAGCATTGCTGCAGCTGCAGAGGTAGAAGGATAGAAGAGAGACAAGGTTTGAAGAGAGAGGTAATATTTTTTATTAGAACAATTGACATAGTTGAAAAAATCAGAAATGCTTTCAGGGGGCTTGTGTGTCTGAAAGCTTTTCCTTTCCCAACTCCCAAACTATAACAGCTGGTCTAATAAAACACACTCCTTCTGCCTGCAATCCTTGCTATTTTTGTGTATAGCCATCTCTGCACAAACCATTTGACCACTAAAAGGACAAAGAATTCTGCAATCCTTAAAACTGGTATAATTTGGTTAAAATTGTCTCTGCAATACTAAAAAACTGTAAATGCTTCATTAAAATGCTGAGTGCTTGGGACTGACTTTGTGTTTTAAAGAGAATAATTGCAACTTATTAAGGAACCATGCATATATGAGAAAATGTGGTCAACTCTTCCCTTCAGTAGCTTTGAAGCAGCAGTAATCTAACAAAGCACCTTGCTCTTGCTGTGCTGACAATGAGTCCAGTGTACAAAAAAGAAATTAAACAAAAAAAGACATTTTAATTTCAAGGTTCACTGGAAAAAACATGAAAAAAAAAATCAATGTTTGCCAAAGAGAAAGACAAACTCTGAAGGGAAATGAAAAAAATGTATTTATAAGATTCACAAAGAACTTTATAAATAATGGGACAACAAACAAAAACAACAACAACAAAAAAAAGAAAACGAAAAAAGTGTCCATTTTATCTATTTTAGCTCTAAGTATGTGGTTTGTAAATCCATCATTAGGAGGTGACCTGAAGGAATCATCAAATTATATTGATAACAGAATTTATACATAATTTCCTAATAAATTCCAGAATTTATTATCCAAATTCTGTGATAGCATGAATGGTTGACACTGAGCCTGGCCTACTTCTCACTCCTCTACTCACTCTCATCTGAGTCAAGGCAGTGGCCTCCTCTGCTTGGTCCCCTCCAAGGGCAGAGCCCGCTCCTGTATCATGTACGTGAGGTTGCTCGGGGGGTGTTCTCTCCCCACTGCACCACTGCATTGCTCAGAGTGATGGTCCCTGCAGTCTCTGTCTGCCTTCTTCCTGGCTGCACAACATCCTGTGAGGGCACGGTGCAGGGCTCTGGACCAGGTGCAGCAGAGAGCAGTGCTGAAGTCTCTCTCCCTATGTATACTCCAACGATGCTTGTAGTTCCCACTCTGTGTCCCTGCATGCCTTTTGTGAGGATCTATGTTGCACTCTGTGCCCAGCCCAGCCCAGCCCTGCTCCCCAGGCAGTTCCCAGGCAGGCACAGCCTGGAGCCCAGTGTGGGCCTGCTCCTGCTGCTGGGAGAACCAGGCTTTGAGCAGGCACTGGCTGCAAATGTACTTCTTTCTCCTCATTATTTTTTTCCCCCATTTTCCACTTGGTCACTCAGCCGTTCACCACAACATGATAAAAATGCGCCGCACTCCCTTAACCCTAGGCTTTACAGTGCACGCTGAGAGCAATGCTGAGCTTTCCCTTGGACAGGAGAAGATGGTGATCCCTGGGAGAAGACTGGCAGGTTTCTGCACGGGACAGGCTTTGTGCTTTTGCCACGCTGGCTCTGACTGCACAGCGGCTGCGCACGAAGCCTGTAGAGAGAGCTACAGCTTCAGTTATCCCTGTGGCACAAGCGTGCACTGCACTACCACTCCACTTTCAGCCAACCACTGGGAGCTCTGAATGGCTCTGGCAATTAGCGCTGCGTGTAAATCAAACCCCTGTTTCCCATCAGCATGCCTCTGCAGCCCCGGCAGGGCTGTGGCTGTGGGCCCCTGGGTGTGTGGGACAGGCACGCTGGGTCTGGCCGCCCTATGCACCCATTGCCCAGCTGTGTCTGTGATCACAGACCACGTTTGCTCCCTGCATCGGATTGATTAACGGACGGCACATGGCTTTTGATTACATTCCCCAGTCACATGGTTTTCTCCTAAGAACCTGCTCTGGGGTGGGAGATGCAGGGAAAAAAAGTGTTGGCCTAGGATCCTCAGCTCCCTGCAGCCATCCTGCACCTCTCGCCTGGGGCTATTCTGCTTAGGGGTTAAATTGGTTTTCCACAAGCACGAGCGCTTAGGGCCAGACTCGTTCTCTTTTCGAGGCTGGTAATGCCTTTCTTAGTATTAGCTTTCTGTTATTCAGCTATTGTGGCTTTCTGTAAGGTTGTTTAGATTTTATATGTACTTTGTCTGATGTATAAAACACTTTATAAACTTTATCCATTTAATTCTACTACACTGAGCACTCCGCTCTAGGAGCATTATCTTCACTTTACAGATAAGGAGATTTACATTCACACAAAGCCATACTGGAATTGGGGTAAGGAGCAGGCTCAGGGCTCCAGATATGATGATAACCTTCTGTGTGCTTACGGTGATAGATTGTACAGCTCTTTTCCAGCACAACACTGCAGGTCAGGCCATGGATTTCCTTCTTTCAGGCTCCTTTTGGTTTCAGATTGGGTTAAACGTCATTGAATGTTTACCCTTCATTTCAAGGAATGGAACAGGTAAGATTCTATACGAAACAAAAGGAGCTCCAAACTGAAAAACAGGCATGTATCACCCACCATCCAGAACAACTGCATGCATAGAAATGTGAACTGGAGGCTTTGCTTTTTAGAGTGATGTGTTTACATGCTTGAGAGGAAGAGGAAAATCTGAAGCACAACAGCTCATGGAGAGAGCTGTGCAAAGTTTTTCACTAAGTTTTTCCCATGACCACATCCCTTAGGAAAAGATAAGGAAAGGGTTTCTCAGCTAACTTTTGATCTGTATGAAGGACTCTGTAAAGAGCTCATCTCTGGTGTTTAACTAGGTAAGCAGGAATGCATTACACAATTTAAATACTTCAGTTAATCTTCCAAACTGAAAGAAGGAAAAAAAACCAAAAAATTTTATTTGGCTTTTTTTTTTTTTGTCTTATTGCATGTGTCAGTAGTGATCACAGTATTTAATTTACAGCCATTAAGCCCGACTGCCAGATCAGCATCGAAAACATTTACAAACTGTGGGCTCATCTAAGCACATCAACTATGCTGTGCTAGCCTCAGCCCTCCCGAGCATGCACTGATGCTCTTGGGTTTGGAAATGATGTAGGTGCTGCTTGGCTGGTTTGCATCTTACTTGAAGAAGGTTTAAAGAATCCAGTTCCTGAGATAGACAGAAATGTAATGATTTAAGTGAAGCAATGTCTTGTCAGCTGTGGAGGGTTCAGGGTCTGTGAATCTGATCAAATGCACTGAATACAGTTAAGGCTGGATTCACAACTCTGGGAGGAGAAATCATCCCTTACTGGACAGGAGGATTTTATACCTAATAATTAGACTAAATGAAGCCATTACACAGAACAGTGGAAAAGAGCCATGTTTTGCTGGCATGCTATCATATCACATAATACACGAATGTGGTGTAGGTACTGGTTTCTCCTTCCAAAATTTTTGTTACAGCCCTAAATGACACTTCTTTCTCTGCCAATTCCTCTGCTCCCTTCTCTCATGATGGCAAAAATATAGCAGGACACATAGAACTGTAGACCTTGGCAGGATGGTGTGAATATGCTGAACACATATATGCTGATTAATTCATTGCCTTAGCAACTGAAAAGTCTCTGATTATTTTCTCTTGTTTATTGGCCCTTTCAGAGTTAATGTGAGCAGTAAAGATCATACAGCAAAATACAGCATCCATTAGCTACTTGCACATACAAGGATAAAAAAAATCTTCTTTGATCCCAAAAGAATACCTGTTCCACAGGAGTCATGTAGGTGTTCTTTGAAACGCCTGCCTAATAGCCCTTCTATATACACTGAGTGCACACTCTTCCCATTAAACTTTGTACTGCACCACCAGTAGCAATATGAGCAGCTTCCTGTTGTGCCATGGGTGTATGGATGGTCACACAAAGTGCAAAGGAAAAAGGACATTTGGAGCATTTGGAGCATTTGGAGAAGGATGTGCAGACAGAGTCCTTGAAGGTAATGCTGCTTTCTGTTCTGGAAGCCACCCAGTAATGCTTCCCCCTGATGTTCTAATGTCCACTTTCCCCTGTGCAGACAGCTTGGGTCACATTCCAGCAGTGTTTGTCTGATCCCATGCTCCTACACTTATTTACCAGTTTTCATTTGCCTGATTTTCATGTTACATGCAGCATGGGCCTCGCAATAACCATGTAGACATTCCCTTCCAGCCCAGCTGTGGCTGTGCTAAGGAGTACCATGCTGATGTGAAGGTGACTGATGAGAGCAATGCAGAAATGCTGGTGGGGTGTTGGGGAAATTGAGCAAGAGGAGCTGGCTCATTAGATGGGAATGTCTCTGTTCAAGAGCAAACTTTGTACTAATGTTTCACTTTTTGATTTCGTTCTCATTTTGCTCAGTGAAGTAACTTAAAACTTTTTTCTGAAATCACTGCTACCAGGTGAATTCACTGCTTGCAGTTCTGCAGGTGTGAACTATGGCAGCTATGTTCTTTCCAATTCTTTTTGAAATATTTTTCCTATTCTTTTTGAAATTCTGCCTGGTTTTCAAGCTCAAGCAATACGGTGTCCCTCATTCATTTGGTTTTGCTTTTACTGCTGAGCAAATCCAAAAGTATTACCTGAATTATTCCTCCTGGGTGTCCTCCCTGAGTTTCCAAAGATTTTCACATGTGCATCTCATGTGAGAGACCACACAGAAGTACTGGCAATTTCTTCCAGAAAAGTCTCCTTTTCTCCATCAATTCACGGTTGCAGGCTCTCAGTGCAGCTCTCCTCTGTCCCCAGACACATCACACAGTGTCTGAAGAACTTGAAAATGTCCAGGAAAAAAAGTACTCCTTACATTTTGCCCTGGCATCTTTTGAAGTCTGCCTGCCCTGAGGAGGTCTTGCAGACTTGTTTGGTGAGTGCACATTGGCAAAGGGTCCCATGTCTCTCAGAAAGGATGTGAAAGCCCTTGTGTTTATGCAACTTCTGTACAGGACCTACAACAACTTCACCACCTTTAAAACAGATGCTTCTGTATTTTTCTATTTCTGTGCAAACACAAACTGCCTCTTGGTAAACTCTGAGCTTAGAAACATCTAGCAGCGCTGTCAAGAGGAATCTGCTCTTGCTTCAAGGAAAATACGTGACTCATCCCTGAGTCCCTTCTGAAGCTGTCTAGGGTGAAGTCAAAACCCCTATGGCTGGAATGAAGCCAACTCCCAGCAATACTTCTGCATATATTGTAAGTCCAAAATGAATGCCTACAGACGTTTCATAGACTGAACTCAGAAATGTACTCCTTGACACAGAGACACCATATTAAAGGTGTTGAAGTACACGTTGTGTAAGCCTGAGGCAAAATACAGAATTAATGAAAGGAATGCTGTATACTCCAAGCTTTGTAGACCACAACATGAAATAATATCTGAATTTTTTCACATGCAGTTTTTTCAATGTGAAAACCATTATTCAAATATGCTAATGAATAACTAAATAATAACTCTAGTTCTGGTGAGACAATTCCGCACTAAGAGCGTTTCTTAAAATTTGCAGCTGCTGCTAATTAGAAATGTTTTGAGACTATTGGTTTTGAAACAAGCATTCCTTTCCCAGTACATACTGCTCGTGCTGCCTTCTTGAAATACCCACTGTTTGATGTGAGATACTGTAGGGAAAGGAAGAAGAATACCTGAGTTTTGGGCTATGAAAAATGTTTTTTTATGAAAGGAATGTAATGCATCGTGAAACTCAGAGCTCACTGAGTTCTACTGATTGATACACACAGAGGAGTTAGTATTCTACCCTAAACCACTCCCGTTCCTGCAAAAAGTATGGAATAATAAGAGGGCTCCCGGCAAAGTACCAGGTAAATGTTGTGATGGGCCCAAGAGCTTTCCCTGTCCCTAGAGCTCTTTTTTGAAACAAGCAGATGACTATCAGATAGAAGCATATTTACTTGATGCAAACAGCAGCGAGATGATGTTTGCAAATGTCTCCTTCTGTTTCCAGATGCAGTACAAACAACAATTTGCTGCCTGTGATAAATGGATTTCCACCAAATAAATTTTTATACTTTTTTGCTGTTAGTAGATTTTGGTGATGGTAGTTTTTGTTTATTCATTTATTTTTTGTGGGAGGAGGACTGAGAAGCTAATACTTTGGAAGCTCTCATTGGTAAAAGACAGTCAATGATTCTAAACAGAACTCAGGTAACACAAGCTGGCTAATTTTTTTGTCTCCATCTATTGGTTTAAGGTAACTGTTTTTTTCTTTGTTTGTTATTGTTTTGTTTTATTTTTTCCCTTGGCCTGGTCCAATTGGATAGAACAGAAAGCCTAGTTCAAATAGTTATTTTGGTCAAGAAGCACTTCAGGAAATTACTGATGCTGCTTTGAAAGCCTTGCCTACTTTACAGAGGGGAAATACTTAAAACTCAATCATATGAAACTAACTAGATATATTTGAAATATTGATTACATATATCTTCTGGAATAGGATAATGGGATATTCCTGGATGCTATATGCATGTTTATACATCTCTGAAATGTTTGATTAATGTGCACCTAATCTTTCTTTCCGCTAATAGACCATCATATTTCTTACTAAGAAATGAATAATTTGACCAGTGGTACAAGTGGCTGAGAGAAGGCCATTTATAGTGCTGCATCTTCAGCTACTGTTTCTTCAGCTAGTAATCCTTGACCTAGAAAACTGTTTCACTGAAAATTACTAATTTTGTTAACTTTAATTGTTGCTTTGACTATGCTTTCCTTATGGCAGTCTTATCCATCGTAAAAGACTTATTTTATACTTTAAAATATTGATAAAAAATAAATACAAAATAAACAAAGAGAAATCCTCATGAGGCAGAACTTGAATGGTATTTATGGAGATATTATCCCAGAACTTTGAATATGGAAATGCAAAAATGGTGTATTAACAAAAATAAAGATAATACTTTAAGAAGTGGATTTGGCTAACTCATCCTTTTCTTTGTTCATAAAATATGTTGCCATTCTAGGCTGGTGTTGATTTCGCCTTCCCTTTTCTTTTAAGATTATCTCACTTTTGACTACTTTGTTTTCTGCAACACTTGTTTTGAGTAAGACTATTTTCTTATTTCTGAAAATTGCTTAGTTAAGAGATTTGACAAATCACAGGTTGTAATAACAACAGTTGCTCTCTGCTGGCCTTTCTTCTCTTTATTAGCCTCAGTCTGGTCATTTATACACTATAAGTAGCACTTCTTCATACAATCGCTTTCAAAATGGCGGTACTAAACTTTAGAGAACAGAGATATTCAGTGCATTTGCACACAGCCAAGAACACTGAGCACTGGCAAACAAACGATGAAAATGTACAGTTCTGAGACTGGAGGAACTTTGCAGAAAAGCTGCTGAGGGTTAGTTTGCACTTTGACAACTTTTATTATATAAAAAAAGAGCATTTGTATGCATATTTTCAATAGCTCAATAAAGATCAATAGACAATATAAACCTTAGTCACTGATGTAAGTCCAGGCACTCTGAGTTTGAATCACAGCCTTTAACAGAAGTCATAGTATCCAGTTTTTCTTTCTAAACAGCAACTAAGAAGTGGTAATTTAAAATTTCGATCCACTTTAATAAACTGCACAGATTTCTGTTTGCCCTGCATCTGACATTTAGAGTCAATGTAAAGAAGGAACATTTAGAAATGGAGGCCTGCTTTCAAAAGCAGAGAACACACACTGTACCTACCTATCAGCAAAATCAAGCCTTGCATTTTAATCTGACTTCAGTTGGAGGAAGCCTGAACCTTTTCTGTTGTAGATTTTTCTGTAAATGACATGTGAAGTAGCAGTAGGTTGTATGGCATCTGCTGACATTGACATGGAGATCCTTTGTCCCACTTAATGAATTAAAGTTCTCCCTATTGTGTTAACACTGTAACTTTATGTAAAGCAGTGGTGAGGAACTTCACCTAAGGCACTACTCCTATCCTTGATTCCAGGCTGTAGATTTCCCAAGAGTTATTGGGATGGTGAATGCAAATAAAGATTGCTATGACGGGAGAAAGCAGTGGATACAATAAATCCTTCAATAAGATATATACTAAAAGGTCAGTTATAAGGAAAATGAATGGAAATAGTGTTTTCAGAAAATGGCCGTGTAAAGAGAGCTATCATGCAAACTATGTTCACCTGATGAACTGATTACTTCCTGCTCCTCCCTTCCTTCTTCCTCTTCCTCCACTATTACCTGAGGAGGTGAGTAGGGATTTCTGGTGGTGAAGAAGGTTAAGAAGAGGATTTGGTTTACTTTTTTGAACATATGAATTTGTAACTCAACAACCTATTTCTGAGGTAAAGTAACTGGGAAAGAAAAGCTGTCAGTGGAGTAAAGTACACATTATGGCTTAATGTTGTCATTCTGAAGAGTGGAAGTACTGTAATTTGCTGTGTGCTTATCAAAGTAAAAACAGTCTTCTAATATATGAAAAGTTTTATGAGGATAGTTGTTTTTTTTTCTTTTTTCCTTCTCAAAAGTTTCTGCTGAAATAGAAAAATATCTCTTCTGTAAGTGAGAAACATGCATGTTTTTTCTCCTTTAGCAAATAACACCATCTAAGATATCTGGGAGCCAGTAAATGTCTCTCTGCTCTGTATAGTGAGGTATCTTGTTCATTCTTGGGTAGAACATAGAATGAAGCACTACTGGTCTGAGTAACTTCAGCTAATTGATAAGCTGAAGTCCTGCTGGTGTTTGTAAAGTTGGAAAAAACAAGTTTTGTGGAGTATAAGAAATGGTTTCTAGAGAATTGATTTTTTTTATCTTGAAATAAGGCTATACATTTTTGCAGTGCAAACAGAAGTTTCTTCTACAGTTTAAGATGTATACTTAATAGCAAGTTCCTCAGTGCTTTTATCAAGCTCACTACTAACAGAAAGAAAAACCAAAACAAAACACACAAAAAACCCACTGCGAATAGCACAGGAAGCTTTGGGAAAAAGTTATTATAAAGGACATCCCTCAAAAACAACCAGGAAGCAGCCTGATATTCCACTTTGTTACACTGGTTTGTGAGGCCTGCTTTGTCTGGGAAGAGAACTTTTCAGGCATAGCTCTAGCATTCTGACTTTTGGAGGTGATGCTGGGGCCTGCTGGCAGTGGGATTATGTGGGATGTCAGGCAGACTCAACTCCACACGTGCTCAGAACAGTATTTAGGTCCTATCAAAGGAAAGAAATACCACCCATGGCTCCCATGGATTTGTCACATGTGCTCCCCTTCCCTCCTGGGCTCATGCTGAGCCCTGAGTGAGACACTCCTACTACAACAGGGATGATGCAATGAGCTGTTAATTAATGAGAGGAGAAAGCACTTGCTGAGGAAGTAACTGATTAATCCCTAATAGAGAAAAAGAGAAAGTATGAATCCTCTGTAAGCTGAGTATTGCTTTAGGGAACTATATTGATCTCAAGGTTTGCTTGTGAGACAACAGCTGCTGATACCCAGCTAATTTAAGGAAAGCTTTGGAAAACAATGGTAAGCTTTTGAGTTAAAAGTTTAGGTGCAAGAAGCAGAGAAGTGCAAATACCTTCAGTTCTGTGCATTGCTTAACTGTCTGCAGTTTCTCTTTCCAAGCTGTGTTTTGCACAGTCGTACCATCTCCTTGGGATACTCATGCCCTCCTCAGGAGATTCTGCAATGCCAGGCGTGCACCTGGATCTTGGCCATGGGCAGCAGTGTGCACGGTGCAGTCGTTGAGGATGGGGGGTTAAAGCAGTCCCAGCTGCTGTCCCTGGCCTGAAGGAGCAGCAGGTAGATCTGCAAGGCAGCACAACACTAGCCACCTATACAAACTAATAGACATCTGCCCAAAGGGGTGAGTCTTATTTCCTTGGAAATAACAGATTGCCAACGTTTTTCATTTCTGTAGGTTCTTTTTCTCTGGTGTCCATATTGATCTGTTCTGCTTGGCTTGCTTTCAGAAATAACATTTTTATGCATGCAACTCATCACCCTAGGTCCCTGTGTGTGTCCATAGGGCAGGGTGGGCCAGGGCAGCATTTTGGTGTGTGACACCATCACTTAGAGACACAGGTGCATCTCAGACTGCTGCTGCTGGGAATGATCCCTAGAGAATGTACAGGCAATGCTTACGAGAGGATAGTTGTGCTAAGAATAATGAATATCAGCTATTCCATAGGGACTATCTTAACTGGATACTTAGGTGCCTGATAATTAAGGAAAATGAAGATCATTAAGTAACTGCTGACACTACCCTTCTCTCCAGCGTGGCTTCACACAGGAAGGGGGCAGGGGATTCTATAAGCCACCTGCAAGGCCCTCAGATGTCACAAATCAAGTTTCTGTCCACCACCCCCTCAGGTAGAAGCTCTTTCAAATGACAGTGAAACATTAGAAGGAGGATGAGATTTTTTTATTATTTTTTTTCCCTTTCCTTGCTGGTTTCTGAAAAGCGTGGTTTATAAGCTGTCAATCATTTCCAATGATCTCAGTCCGGTGTTTATTCAAAAATCACGTTTGGTGTAGCTGGAAGTGTTGTTACTACCTGATGAGCAAGTCTGAATGCTGAAAATGAAAAATGATTGACATTATTTAAGGTAAAGAGGGAGACTCTTCATCCAGCAGAAGCTGCCACTGCAACAGATGCTGTTATAGCTTCTGACACTGATCGTGATGAGTGGTGTGTAATGTCAGTAAAAGATGAGAGGCTACAACAACAAAGTGAAAAGGAAGCCTCTGAACACGAGTCCCATGGCACCCTGGTAGCAGTTAATAGCCATGACTTTCCTAGCTAGAAATATGACTAAAAAGGTCAGGCATATATTGGCTAACTTATCATATATTCAGTAAATAAACACAAGAACTTGTTAATTAGCAATCTATTACTTGGCTCTGGGTTAATTTTTTTTTATTTTTGGTTCCTATTTCCTGTAGCTGCTGGCAAATATGTTGTCTGTTGCTCTATTTTTTTTTTCCATTTCAGGTTTTCCTTTTGGTTAAATACAGTAGATATTTACAGAGAATAATTCATAGCAGAGCTATACGTGGTCCTGAATAGTTTGAGGTACTCAGGGGTAATACTGCATCTTGGGCATCTTTCTATTAACACTGAGCAGAAAGTTTCCTTGTGCAGTTATAAACTTCCTCTCTGAAAAGTAACACAATTTTAGGTGTAATACCTTCTCTCTCAGTTTGTTACAGAAAACCCCCTGCTAGGCACACTGCAGCAGTGTGAGTCAGATGTGGGCAAGGGTAATGGGGTGCAGCTTAGGAGACGTGCACAGCTGGGCTGCAGCCCCTGGGCTTTCAAATAGCCCCTGTGCATGGGACAGCCATGGTACCTGCCTCAATTTACCATGGGTGAGAGTCCTCCTGTGGAGAAGCCTTTCATTAACCTGTAAAATGTTGATACAGTTCACATTTCTTAAGTGGCTTTTCTCTCGTACGTTCTGGAAGGCTGCTTATCTTCAAGCCATAATCTAACTCCTGTCTTCCCTGTTCTGGTCTTGCAAGTGAAATTAAGGTCCCTGTGTAACTCTGCTGTAAATTGTATTAACATTTGCACTGCTGAAATATATGAAACGGAGTCTCTTGTATATATTAGTATTAAAATGTGATGTGGTTATATTCGCATACTTTCTTGATGTGTGTGTGTATGACCAGAGTCCAGGGGCAAGCAGCCCCATTAAGCACAACATATTGCTGTGCCTCGATTTACAGCACAGCAGCAATCACAAACCTATCCCAAAGACATATCCATGGGATGTGTTGCTCTGCTTGCTGCCCTCGGGGAGCTGGATACAAAGTCAGGGATGTGCTTCAACTCCTTCAATTGCTGAATTTACCATTGGGTGATAGGGTCACCATAATTCTGTTTTCCTTAAATGCAAGAACTCTCCGTGTTGTTCGTTTGGGGACAGTGAGTTCAGCAATGCAATATTTCTTCATTAAAGTGCTCTCTCTTACATGGAGAATTTTACATGCATTTTTCAGGCAGCTACCACAAATCTAGTTTAAGGGTACATGTTTTCACGTGCTCAATTTTTTTTATTTTTTTTTTTTAAAGAGAGAACGGTTGTCTTCATTTTCTCTTTCCCTGCTTGGTGTCCTTTGGGTCTCTGTGGGATATGTGCCTGTATCTATGCTCAGGGCTTGCTGGGGATGTAGATCTGCTGTGAAGGGCTTGTCCACAGATGAACCAAGCTGCCTAAATCATTTCCTCTTCCCCCCCCACCTTTCTGAGTGCTTGCCTTACACAATGAGTTAAGCACTCTGCATCCCCAGGACCACGCTGTGATTTGTAAAGCATCTTCTCCTGGGTCACAGGAATCGGTGCATGTAGGCACCACTTGCAGAGCTAGTGGGTATGTTAGCCAGCCTTGTGCTCTGTGTGCTATTAACTTGTCATTTCCAGAGCTACCTGTTGTGTGGTGCCTGGAGGTTAGTTATCTTAGTCCATAAATTCCAGATTCATGTTGTATTTCTGCAGTGAAGGTGATGATGTGCACCATCTTCACTACTGCAGGAGATGGCAGTAGTATCTTTTTGTCATTTGAGAAACACAGACAAACCTCTTGTAGAAACCCTGATAGAGCTCCTTGGTCTCATGTGAGATGTAACCACCTCTGGACACTGCACCTCTGCAGTCTGTGTTGCTTTCTGTACACCAAAACAAGGTTTTCCTTCTTGTTCCATCCTTTCCCTTATGAATTGTCCCCACCTCAAAGATTCTTCTGCAAGGCCATGGCTCTTCAAAGGGGAACCTTCCTTTGTACAGCAGCTTTGATACAAATGAACCTGGGAGGTTTAACTGCCAGATAAAAGTAGAGTGCATTAACCCACACAATCACTCTAATGAAGTCAGGGGTGAAGCTGTGAAGTCTGGGTCACAACTAATGGATGAGCCATTAACACCTCTCAGGCATAACGGCACTTAAAAAATATAAAACAGCAAATACATTTAGTGACTTTCAGGTGTAGAACCAGTGACAGTGTTTTGAGAGCAAACAGTCACAAAAAGCTTGCTATTTCACCATATCTCCCCTACACTGCTTTCTACATTTATGTGTTAAGGTCAACTCAATTCTGGAAGATTTTTGCCATCGTTAACCTATCAGATGACAGGTAACTTAAAAAAAGAATGTTTTATGTGCTTTACATTTTGAGAGCTTATGCTGATCCAGAAGCATTACTTCAGAATTCCATCTCTGATCAGCATTTCCATACTGGCAGGTGTTTTTACTGGCATATTCACTGAGCTTGTAGCAAGAAGTTTGAGGTCCAATAGGAAATCCTTTCTGGTAGGGATAAGGTAGTTTTTTCTCTGATGCCAAAGGACTGGATTAAAAGCTGTTGCTTTACACCATTAATCTGATGGAGAGGCTGGGGATGTTGCCCCAGCAGAGAGTAAGATCTGTAGGTGTTTTGCTGCAAAAGTTTGTGCTCCCCTTCAGCTGCTGAAAGGTTTGTGGGCAATGCGGGAGCTTGCTTAAGTAAATGAGATGCTGCTGAATTTTGGAGGCCCTTTCAGAAGGTATCAGACTCTTATTGGTGGGGATTTGCCTTCTTGGATTGTGCTGCAAGGTTTTGTGGAGGAGAATATCTACAAAATGGCTCTCCAAAATTTCTTTTGGGAAGTGCTGCCTGCCTGCAGCCATTGGTATATCTGCATCTGTGGTCTTACTGCAGCTCCAGGAGTTGCTCTGGGCATCTCCCATCCCTGTGAGTTAGCAGGTCAGGAAGGCATCTGAGGAAGTTGCGTGTTTCCATTCCTTCTAGCAGCCTGCCAGTCTATAACTGAAATACGGAATTGTTATTTAAGCCTTCTTGCATCATTGTTTTTACACTGAGCAAACACTGCAAGCTGAATTCAAAAAGTGGGGCAAGAGCATGGCAGCTATAATTCCTATAAAAGCACTCCACAGAGAAAAGCTGCATTTTTATGTCTAATTCTCCACCGCTGTCTTGGATTTTTACTAATACCTGTGTTCAGAAGGAGCTACTGCTGTAAAACTGCTAAGTGTTTAGGCTTCCCGATGAATCCTTAGGGTATAATTTGAGGAAACAGGGTCATGTCTTGGACACTGTGTCTTGCACGATGGTGTCATTATCTCTTATGTATTAGCTGGCTACTAAAGCTGACATCTAATTAGCACCAAGAAACTGATTAACTCTCCATAGGGTCAAGAGAAAGAAGAAAAATAGATCTCAGGCAAGCAATTAGGTCATTTATTTAATAAATTAAAATACTTGTGATTATAAGCTCACTCTAGCACTTTTTGCTGTACTGCACAGCTGATGGCAGAAACAATGATAAAATTCAAATAGTAAACACAACACTATGTTAATGGCAGAAAAATCAAAACATGCAGACAAAAAAAACCCACACATTTGAGCTTTCTCTAATGGACAATTTATCATCCAAAACAGATGCATTCATTAGGAGAAAAATTGCATTCAAATACCAGTAAAATAAATGGAGTCTGCTCAGATTTCTTATTCTTGCAGTTGTATTGTTCCATGCTATGGAAACTAAGTAGAAGATGATTCAGTGCATGCTCGTGACATGGCAGACATTTACATTTATTACATACCTTTTGCAAAATCATCTGACCAGCCATTTTTGAGCGTTCTGATAGATGTTGAACAGATAACAGTATCTTTTTATATGTCAACCTTGGCAATTAATATCTACACTTTAAAAATAAGGCAAAAATTTTTTTTCCCTGAGACATTTTTCCATCTATGTACGCTAATGTGTGGCACATTCTTCCCACAGAGCCTGGTGTTCTCTCCCCTTTCTGCAGTGCCCTACAAGGGCTCGTTGCTTCTTGCATTAGTACTCTGCAGCCTTCTAACAGGCAAGTTGCCCATTCTCCCTTCTTGCACGCTCAGTTTAAAGCATTTCTTAATTGGGTTCATTTAAATGCTAATTTTATTGAATTTAGACTCCTCTAAATCACTGAGGTGAGTTCTTGCCAGACTCCTTCAGTAATAATAATATTTCAAAAGCTTTGAAGTTTGGAGTAGATTTGGACAGGGTCTGGAAGTGCTGCCTGTGAACCCAACATTACTGCAGCCCATGAGGCTTCTCCCGTTGTGCCTTCCTCTGACTTCCTCCACAAACCCTTCTCCTCACTGATGCAGGCTCACCTGCTTCACCCACTGCTTTGAAAACTTCTTGCTGGAGTTGAAGGCCTTCTCTGTGGTTCTATGTAGAGGCTTCAGGCTGTGCTGGAGACTTACACACTACAGTTTCCATTTCCGCTTACTTAAAAGGTAAAGTCTGTGCACGCCGCGGGGAGCAGCTGTTGGTTCCCTGTGATTTTTGTAGCTACGTCAAGTTTGTGTTCAACTCTTGCTTGAAACAAGAGATACAAAAACACAGTAAGAGCTGAAAAGTACACTCAGCCCTTTCCTAAGGCTCCAGGCTGCTTTGCAACTGGCAAAGACAGGTGAGGGGCAGCTGGCTATGGGTATTGTGGGGTGGTAGCTGGAAGAACCTGGCAGGGTCCTCCCCCATAAGCAGCCACCCATGGATGTGTTCATCTCAGTGCCAGTGTCCCTGTGTTGTAGGTGGTCCTGGCTGAGGGACCCATTGCAAAACACAGTAACCAACGCAGCAGCAGCTCTTTAAAAACAGGAAAATAACCTCATAACCTTTTTTTTTTCTTCTTCTCCTGTTAGTATTATCCTCTTGTTATTAAAACAAATTTATCAAGGACAGGGTAGTGTACGCAGCATCAGTGAAAAATTCATCACTGGTATGTAGTCTTAAACACTTGATTTCTTTATTATTATTTTTCTTTTCTTTTTTTTTTGAGACTGTCTTGAAAAAGTTGTCATAAACACCAACAAATGCAAAGCAGTTTTCAAGATGACTTTTTGTTATAGGCATATTCCTGAACTATTCATCTGTGTTAAATGCATTTTGCCTTGAATCATATGTCATGTTGCCAGAAAAGAGTTGTTTCCATGCCAACTCATTTGCAACATGGGGGAAAAAAATCAAAGCTACTAACATCTGCAAGATGTCAGTACTGATATAAGCCACTTGCAATGAAAAACACAGAGCTGAGGGAAGGTTTGCCAAATAGGCACTATATATAGGGTAGAATGTCATAAACTAATCACCGAACAGTGCATTTCCATTCCTTTTTTGGCTGTATTCTTGATCTAATCTCTTTGCCAAAAAAGGCTTGCAGCAAAAGGAGCATCAGTGGCTTCCATGTGCATTCCTCCTGTAAAACTGGAATTACTTGGATCTCTTTTTTTTCTTGAGCCTCCACAAAAGCCACTTAATTTAAAACACATAAGAACTAGCACAAGAAACTGCTGCTTCACTTTCCATACTATTTCCTTTCAATTCTCCCGACTGCGGGGTCTCCTTTCATAAAGATCCTATTCATCATCAAGATTAATGAGACCTGGTGTCTGAAACTGTGGATTCCATTTCGCAGCCACTATTTCCTCTGCACTCTTCCCACCCCCTCACCTCTTTTTTTTTCTTTTGATAAAATAAGATTGTTCGTTTATTACCTAAGTATTATGAAATGCCAGAGGCTGAGGCTCTGAAGCTCAAACAGTTCAAATATCAACTTATATTTAATTTTGAGATGATCCAGGCATTGCTGTATTGCATGAGCCATCAGAGGCAGTGGTACTTCTTTTTTCTTCCTTGGAGGTATGAGAACTGTTTTAATTTCCTAAACTATTCCACAATACTGATGTAAATCTGTTATTTATATCTGGAGCACAGCCGATGCTCAGTGTGCCTGTTGCATGGCATCTGTTGTCCCCTTATCTCTTGCTGCACCGTGTTATGGTACTCTTGCAGCAATTGATGGGACTGAAGTAGCCTTCCCTAGGTGGTGACTGGCTGTCCTGGGTGTTCTCTGGCATGGGCATCCATTCTGGCCCTGGGCTCGGGAGCTGGAGCCCTGTTTTTCTGGGCTGGAGTGGGGCTGGAACATTGTATCCAAAGGGCTGCCTGTGCAGCACAACCCATCATGCAGTGCTGGGGCTCGTGCCTCCAAGTTATTTGTAATTGCTGAATTTCACAAAGGAATATTCATGCTTTCTGAGTATTGCTTACCCCATGAAAGCAATTACCAGAGTTGTCACGGAGATGTTACGCAGCAGTGAACGGAGAGGAGTTAATTTCATGGGAGTCGTCTTTGCATAAGGGAGATTTGAAATATCAAATTGAAACATTCATGGCAAATCTTTTGTAAAGAAAAGGTCCTGTCTTTCCTTACTGGTAAGGTGGGGGGTGGGGAACAACTGATGAGCTGTATTTCAGATATCTCCATAATTTCATGTCTGCTATTGTTAGAATGATAAAATTCTCACACAGATCATCTTTGTACTTCATAAATATCTCAATCCAAACTCATCTACTTTGCTTTATTAAAACTCCTCTGCTAAGGTTCTTTAATAGAAGGTTATCACAGGCAAGCAGAATTGAGAGCAATGTAGGAACAGATTCCTACAGTACTTTATTTATGTCACTGAGTTTTGCACATTAAAGCACAAGTAAGGCCACATAAGGTTTTTCAAAATTACCTGGATCTCTTTTGAATGACAGTGAGATGCTGTGAGCTTTGCTGCTGCTGAGCAGAAGTTATGGTTCTACCAGGTGAGTGCTGTATGCCTATGGCCTTGGTGTAAATGTTCTCCTGTGCAACTGAAGTGCGTGCACTGATATGTATGTACACACAAACAAATCTTTCACATGTATTAGTCTATACATTAATGTAAGTAATAGGTTGGGTAAACAATATGAAATTGGCTTCTGACTGAAATGTACTGTGGTTAAATCTGGGATGAATGTAATTGAGAGATTAGAGGCTGTTTCCTTTCTGCTGCTTGCAAACCATGCACTTTGTGCAGCTGGCAGCAGCACCCTGTGACGGAGCGGGTCTTTTTCCCTGTGTGTGTACCACCTCAGCAGAGCGGGAAAGCATTTTTAGAAGAGGAAAATACGACTGTAAAATGATTCTTGAGAGTTCATTGGAACTCAGTCAGGCACAACACCTAGAAATGCTATAAACTGATTTTTTTTTTTTAATCAGATTTTGGGTTGGCAGTGTCCTGCGCTGTTATGCTTAGAATTCTAACTTGGATGTCTGTAGCAGTTTGCCTATCTTGGCTTTCCAACAAGCATAGCACCCCGTTCGCTCTGAGGGAGTGCAAAACATGAGCAACGAGGTTTGAATACACAGAGCCTTAAAGAACATTGAGCATGTGTTAAGCAGGGGTTCGGCTCCAAGGTGCTATGTGACAGGACACCAACTGTAGAAGGGCTGTGCTGTGCTGGAGCTGTGGAGTGCTGCTGAGGCACTGTGCTCTCATGGTGCCTGAGGCTTGGCTTGGTGCCTGAAGGCTGGCTTGATGCGGGAGCAGGGCATCACAGTGCAGATTGCCAAGTGGCTACAGCTGGTGGCCAGGAATCCCTGAGAAGTAGCTCTGCATGCTTTTCATTCTGTGGAGGCAGGCAATGGCAGTCAAAGCAAGCCTGGCAAGTATGGCCTGGCTGCACACCTAGCTGAGTGCTCAGCCACCTCAATGGCTGTTCACCACAGCCATTTCTTCATCCAAATGTGAAATGTGAGCTTCTGGCTTAGCTGCTGTACCAGCAGGTGGGCAACTTGTGGATCCCAATGGGTGTGAGGACATATTATACACACCACCATTCAGTCATCATCTTCAGTGCATTCCTCAAGAGTCTTCTTTCTTAGCATATTGACGTGATTAGATTCAGGTTAGTTTTTGTGATCTTTTATGTCTTCTCTTTATAATAAGAAATTTTCATTATGCTTTCACCTGATAATTTAGTATTTTTGATCTTTTTCGGAGCTTGCCTTTGAACTCTGAGCCTTTGAGCATGTTTTTCTGACTTGGTTGAACTTTCAGATTCAGACTTCAAGAAAATCTTTTTTTTGAGGTTTTCAAACCAACTATTCAAATAAGACCTTTCAAAACTAATGGTTCATATTTTGATTGAAACTGGCTCTTACATCAGAGTGACTATTACCATGAAACTGAGTACAGGATGAGCATCCTATAACTGTCTTCTTCAGTCTTCCAGTAAGGTCACACACTATAGTCATTGTGTGCTTGTACATTGTATGCTTTCTGTACATGGTTTTTCTAGTCCAAGTGAAGGAATTACTCTTTTCCATTCAGAGAAAGCAAGCCTCCTCAAGTCTCCATGATAAGCATGAAGTCATTTGGATAAATATACCAGCTGCTACCACTGGCACTAACTGAGCTTTTTGCTTTTGAAGAGTTCAAGATGTCAGGTGTTATCTTAGGAAATCATTACCTTTACTGTCAATATTTTTCTTTCTGAATAAGTCTTTTAAAAAATGAAACAACAAAAACAAAAAATGAACAATATGGAAGTCCTGGCACTCACTACCTTATTCCTACTAAATCTTGTTCCTTTAAGTTTGATTTGATCTTGATGAACATCAGTGGAAGAAGAGTGCTTCTTCAGACTGTGGGGGGTTGCATAAGGCTCTTACTTAAGTGTCATAAAGACCTCTCTTTATGCCCTACTCTGTTACTAGGAAGGAAAAAAATCACAAAAACAGAACAGTAAATCAGGATGTCATTAGTGATACGCTCTTTCAGAGTAACTGCAGTGAGATTTCCATACTTGTCATTTTTTCCAATTAAAACCTGACTTAAAAATACTGCAGTCAGTTGTATGTTCTTCTTCCAGCTCTTCCTTACTATATGGATAGTTTTTAAGGACCTCACATGCTATGCTATCTTCATCTTGATTAACTGATTTTACTTTCCATCATCTTGTGTTATAGGAACTTTGCATCTGTATTTTGGAATAGGTTTTTCCAAGTGGTCAGTCACACCTCAGCTAAATGAGGTTTGTAGAGAGAGATACTTAAATGTTTAAAAAACAAGCAAACAAAAAAGCAAAAAAGCAAGCTTTGAAGTGTTTCTTGTCTGAGGAAAGATTTGTATAGCCAAACTTCTTATCTATCTTCTCTGTATTTGCGTGTGGAGCATAAGATGCCACTTTGTTACACATACTTCATTTTACTTGCATTTTTAGATCTTTATGGTTATAATGATTCTCATTGCTACATTCAGGCACTTTGTTTATTTTAGTTCTAACAGCACCCACAACAAATAGTAAAACTTTGCAAACACTCGAACACAATTGTGAGACATTTGTAATCATCTGTTCCCAGGAATCAGCATCTGATGCTTGCTTAAATGTCTTCCTGCCTACATATGGAAATATTTATGCTGGAGAACCACACAGGCTCTAAGGGTATTTGCATTCCCTCCACCTTTAGTAGATGACAAGTATCTGTTGTGTGTCCCTCAGGTGGGACTGCTTTGTAAGAAAATCTGTGGATCAGATGGTTTGATCAAGCACTATTGGTTTAGCATGCTGTCAATTTCAGATTCTACTTGGAGTAACAATGGTTCAGTCATAGTTTCTGCAAAGGCTGCCTTTCTGAGATGTTTCTGAGATTACTAAACCTCCAAATACTCTGAGTCAAATAAGTATTTAGCTGTGCCTTCATGAAATCAGGCTTTCACTTACTGGTGAAACTCCTCATTGCATCACAAATAGCACTGCTCTGCAAAGATGCTGAAAGCACTGTTTTTACTTTGCTCATGTAAAACCAGCACCATTCCACCAGGCTATCTGCTGCACGTAGGGAAGCCCTACATAAACAATAAATGTTACACCATTTTCTGACGGTAATTACAAATGTATCTGCTTTGATTTCTCCAGAATTCTGCGTAAATGTGTTGTTATTCATTGTTTCAGCACGATTAAAGCTCCCTACCCTGTTAGCAATTTAAACTGTCAGGTTGGAGCACAGGTATTATGGAGGAAAATCAGTGGAGGAGGGCTAGAATTAATTCTGTGCTGAAAGAGCTGTTCTAAACAGAAATACTGCTGATGCACTCTCCCTTTTCACCTTACTGAAGAAGATTATTTATGCATCACCTTGGTTTTACTGTAGTCTGTGCAAATATCATTCTTGCAACAACCTCAGGCTATGTATGCCATATTTTAATACTACAAATGTGCAGTTGTTATGAGCACGCTTTACTGATGTTAAATGCTTTGATCAAAAGTGCGCTAGACATTGTATCTGAGCAGCAAAGGAACACACAGAACATTAATTGCTATTGCCAGTGTAAAGGAAAACCAAACAAAGCCAATGTTACATTGCGCAGTCAGCTCTGGATATAGCATTCCTATTAAGAGAAGGGCTATTAAATTTAAAAAGACCTAATACATATACTTCTTTTTAAAGTTTAATCTGGTCCTTGAGATCCTTATGAGGCCATTAACACCAAGAAGAAATCTACTGTCAAGAAACAGCAGTAAGGGACTAAATTGAAAGCAGAATGGGAGAGTCTTACTGCTACACTGTGCCAATTATATCGCCACGTTGTTTTTTCACTGCAAGACTGATAGGGATCTACAAATGTCTAGATCCCAAGGGGCTCGAGCATGTCTGGTGAAAATTGGGAATCAATAGGAGTCTATAATCGCAAGCAAACGGCATCATTTTCATTGGGGTGAATGAAGGCAGATATCCACAAAAATGCCATGGATGTTGGTCCATCAAGAATATTTGCTGGAGCTTTTTTTGCTAAACATGAGAACCACAAGGACCGTGTTTCTTGGCATATTAAAAACATTACTTGACTCTTAATTAGCAAAGCAATAGGAAAATATTCACTGACCTTTCAATTCAGATGAACATTTTGTAGTTTAAGAGGAGAGGTTTCATTTTCTGGATGTGGATTTTCAATATATTGGCAGTCCTGCTGAGGAGGCAAACATTGTTTAGTTTCCAGTTCTGTCAGTAGACTGCAAATTCATCTCAGGTATGCCTTAAAACAAGCTTCATCTCCAAAGCTGAAGTAATTTAGTGTCCAGGGTTATTCTGTCCTGGCTTTTGCCTAAGTAAAGGCTAACAATTCAATGTGACAATGAGAATTACTATCCACTAGGGGCCAAACTATGCCCACCAAATACTCAATTTCCTTTCTGAAATACTTTATTCTCCCAGTATTTGAAATTGCATGGTTTTCTGGCTTTAATTTTCTTCTTCTTTTTATTTTTTTTTAAGCTCACTACTTGATCTATTCAATTCCAGACTGTCCTTGAGCTTTCTAAGTGTAAGACTAAGGTATAGTTCACTCATTCTAGAGAAATATGTAGCAATTATGAATGTTATGACTATATTTGTCTATAGGGCAGGGAGGCAAGGTATAAAGTCAGGTTGTTGCTGGTGAACTTAAAAGAGATGTTAGTTTTCAGAGTTGGGGGAAATTATGCCTACTGAAGGCTCAAAAACATTTTTTTCCAATGTATGTAATAGCTGAAATGATCCTGCTCGCTGTGTTGAAGAAGGGATTGTGAAAGGTCTCAACCGGAGATGATTCAGTAAAGGTCTGATTCAAAGCTCCATGAAGTCAGTGGGCAGCCCCTCAGACTAGACTTGCTTCTAGGACATGTGCCCCCTGAATATCTTATGCTTCCTTCAGTATTTGAGAGAACTGACAAATGGAGGAGAGCATTTGTTCTGCTGAGACACACTGGACTGCACCTTTAAATGCCTGTTTAAATGTAGATGTACTTCGTGATCACTTGCAAATAAAATCTAACATTGTAGACTATTAGCAGGAGTTTGTTATGACTACCATTCTGTGTCTTTTCAGGCTCCAAACAAGAATTCTGAGGTCATTCTTGAGGTTTTCTTTCTCTCACAAGGTACTAACAAATGAGCTATTGGATTAGTTACAGCTTTCATTAAAATGTAATTAAAAGATGTCATACTTTTATAGTTGGACTCAGCTGCAGCCAAACATATGGGCACAGTAAAACATTTCACAGAGCTGAAAGATTTTTGTCGTCCTGCTGAGAAAATGATAGCCTTACAGCTTCTCACTTAATTATTCTAAAATTAATAATAACAATTGTTAAGGTTCCCCTCATTCTAACAGAGAAGCTTTTAATATTGCTAGCTAAATGCTCTGTGGTGCAGGTAGTTAGGCTGCTATGCATGTAGATATTCCAAGCAGCTCAGATTCCTCCTGTATGCTCTGTATTTCCAGGTGCCTTACTGCTTAGAGCATGCATATGAAACATTGCATGTGTTCCAGGGAAGGGGCTTGAACCTCTGCCACCCCCAGTCTGGGTAGGGTGACCTCGCCACCAGCTCTTGTGTGCTGTTCCGATTTCTCACTTCTGGAGCTGCTCTGTTGGATGATTCTTGCTGTGTCCGAGTCACTGCTCCAGAGTGGTGAGTGGCTGTGAGGCTGTAGGCACGTGCAGTTTGATGCTGGCTTCGGGATGTTTTGTGCCTCTGCTGTGAATGCGTGAATAAGGTGGCTCTGATGGCAAGGGGGAGTTTCTGCGTTGGATGCCTTGCCCTGGGCCGCTCATTAGCTGTGGCTCAGCTCAGAGTGCTCTGCCCAGCAGCAGCAGTGCAGTGCCCATTGGCTGGGCGGCTTGGTAGTTGTTCTGGGTACATCGGCAGGTACCCAGCAGTGGGACCCGTGTGTGCATAAAGCAGTGGATTAGTGTTGCTGCTGATCCAGTCTGCTCCTCTCCGTAGAGCTGGTTTTAGGCATAAACAAATGGTAGAATATTGCTTGGGGAAATTCAGTGTTTGCAAGATGTGGGCCTTGAACCTGATTAGAAATCTCCTCCTCCTACTCCTCATGCTTGGGCAGCTGAGGAGGAGAGCCAGGCAGCTGCTGCCCTGGCCGGCCAGGTGCTCTGGAGCATTGCTCAGAGCCAGCATTGCCTCCTGCCCTGCCTGCAAACAGCACCCAGCTCCACGCCCTGCACAGGGTGGGTGTGAGCCCTTTCTTTTCCAGAAGACAGTAATGTTTCAGCTTCTCTGAAGGTCCTATCTATGCCGTGTCCTCTGTATACCTGTGATCCAGCTAGGGTATTTCTGAATTACAAGTTCAGGGAGAGTTCATTCTCTGAAAGTAATCAGTTGCCAAGGTATAGGGGAAGTGCTTGTTTCTTCTAAAAGCTTCACAAATTGTAACGTAGATGCAAAAAAAATAGCTTAAACATTCATTGAATATTGTTATTTACATTTTCCACTTACTTGTAAAATTTGTTTAGAAATGAGAAATCATATCATGTACCCATAGAAGACGTGGGAAAAAAATAGGATGTAATAAACAGCGTTAGTGCAATCTATTTGCATGGATTACCTGAACATTTATAAGTAACTAATCTGTTCAGAAGAATCAGAGTCAGCCTGCGTGTGTGAAAAGTGCAATAGTTGCAGAATATAATTTGAGGCAGAATTAACGACTCTGCACCAGCATCAAATATTGCTGCTTCTAGGAAAAAAAAAGACTTTGTGTCACCTTGTGTATAGTGCTGGGATATTGAAAGCACTTGTTCAGCACTGACACTGCATGCAGTATATGGGCAGCACAAAGAGCTCTACTCTCATTGGTGTTAATATGAGCTAATTGGTGTCACTAGCTGGGTCACAAAGTGGTGGCATTGAGGCACAGGTCTCTTGGTGCAGCAACTCCAGCGCTTCTGTGCTCACGCTCATGCCTGTGCCCTTGCTGTACAGCAGCAGTGTCCCTGCTGCCATGTACCTAGTTCAGCTGGTAAGCAGCCCACTGCTCCAAACACCGTGTGGCTTCATGGTGTGGGAATGGCACTGCTGTGGAGCTGGGAGGAGATGACGGTTTCAGTGGGAGAGTGAGATTAGTAACATCAGTGGGATTTGAAGTAGGGGAAAGAAGAGGTATGTTCTTGTGCTCATTTGACTGGTAAACAGAGAATGTTTCCACTTCACAAGGGCTGCTTTCCTGTAGAAAGCTATCAAAGTATTACCTCAAACAAACTATCTTATTCAAAGGAATGTACCAAATCCATTTCACCAGGAGTGTGCCATCTCAGGAGGCCTGGCTGTGAGCCTGGCTCCTACAGATGCAGTGAATCCAGGAGGGACAGAGGGCAATGCAGCAGGTACAAAGCAAGCAAGTGGTGGTCAAGTAGTACCGGGTGTACAAACCCCAGATAAATGATATAGTGTGGAACTGACTGTCCGTGGACATCTGTCTAGAGATTATTCCCTAACAAAAGAGTCTGAGAAATCATTCATATAGTTTGTATTCATGTCAGGTTTTGGTCACAGACAAATTCACACATTCAGCAATGTAGTTAATCTCCTAGATACCCACCGCAGAAGAATAGGGATTAATACATTTATCTTGTAAAACAATGCAGTCCTCCTCTGAATTACAACCAGAAATTACACCGTAGTTATCAAATATGCTCAGTGAGGTTATGAATCAAGTCCCTGCATTGTTCAGATTCCCAACTCTTATCATTTGGGAGGCTGCAGACACTGGCGTGCCAGCTGCCAGCTCGGTGTGCTGGAGGCAGGGAGTGCCTCCTCCAGCAGAGAAATTCTGCAAGAGGGCAAGTGGAGGGCTGTGCTTTGCAAATGTCACCCAGAAGTCCAGAAAAGATACCGGGAGACGCCCTTGGATGCGGTCATCCATAAAGCCTTCATGAAAGTCAATGACTGTTGCAGCGCAGATTGAAGCCATCGCTTACATGGCATGCTGCTGTAATAAATCTGTCCTGCGGATGTGCGTGGGGCTGGCGGCTGTCGCACTGCACGGTGCTGAAGTCTCTGTTAAATCCAGACATGCTTCCACTAATCTAAACCTAAAAATTCCCCCCAAAAATAGAAATCAAGAGGCCTGAAGGAAGTGTGAGTGAAGGAAAGCCACTGGCCTGTAGTTTTAGAGAGGAGAGAAAGGCAGGGCTCTTTCCTTTCTTGCTCATTCTAAATATATGTGGCAAATATATTTGTAGATTAATGGCACCTTTGAGGAAATGCAACTCTTGCAGTGATTAACAGAATATTTATTTTCTACAAGCAGTGTTGTAAAATCCACATATTTCCTGCCTCCTAAATTATAATTAATCTGCTTGCACGCGTTGCCCGTCTCAAGACTTCTGCAGCGCAACACTGGTGTTTCTCATTAAAATGAATCCTGGAGGCACTTTGTTATTGTTTAGACTGTGAAAACCACTGACAATTTTTCTCCCCTCTCTGTGTGTTTTGTAAGTGCTAAACGCAAAAGGGGATTTAACATGTTCTATAAAGGACTGTACATTAATAATACATGCTAGACCACAAAAAAAGAAAGTAAAATTGTTGAATGGTAGTTGTATAAGTCAACAGCATTCAGGAAAAGGCACTCTTCCTTTAATCTTTGCTACAAAGCGATGCCCTCATAGTAGACAGTATCATTTCGAAGTCGACCGACTTGCTTTCTGTGCTGCTCTGCTGTGCCTTTCCACAGTGCTTCAGGGATTATTTCAACAGCAGTGCAGATGACAAGGCTTGGATTAGTGAAACTTTTCAATTTTATCTTTGTTTTTAAAAAGGCTGCCTGCTGTACTAGAGCGCTTGTATGGCCTTTTATGCGTCTCTTTCTCTTGCCATAGGTAATTATTTATTAATGTAAACCCTCCAAGAAAGATTGACTATGTCAAGAGGAGAGCAAGGAAATAACAATCTAATAAAATTTCATCTCAGTGCCCTTGTCTCATTTCAATGAGAGTCAATAGTTCAGGTTTGTGCCATGTTGTGTCAGCTAATTCCCAAATTCAAAGCCGGTTTTGTTTAATAGTGCTAAGACAACATCAAAACAAGCCTAGTGCTAGGATCCTCTTTCTGCTAATTGATCAGTGTTGATAACATTAGTGCTTTTCTGCATATAAGCCTGTGGCAATTCTGCAGTATTTACACAATGCTCAGGATTATGGTTAGCAGAGCTGATGGCTGTTGTCTGAAATCAGCAGTCACGTGATCCAAATGAACAGGGGAATACACATTAGGAAAGAGGGCTGACTTTGTTTTTGCATTTTGTATTCCTCCCTGATGTCCCTTCAGTGCTGTGCAATCTTTCAGGAGTCTCTTGACTCCGACATTTTGCGCTTTGTCCCTGCTGCATGCTGGGGCTCTGGGCCCAGCACAGATAAGTCCAGGCAACATTTTGAGGTAGCAGCACTGGGGCTTGGAGAAGGCTGGAAAGTCAGGCTTTGAGTCAGCAGCTTGCTTACATTTCTGGCTTTGCTGTGAGCTGCCATCTTCTGCCTAGGCCTTGATGTGTTTGTGTACCTTGTTCCTCACAAATTAATTTTACTGCTCCCTGCCTATGTTGAGGCAGTTCATCTTCAATCTCTGTGGCAGCAGCTTCCAGACATTTGCTTGTGTAAAGAAGCACTTTCTTTCATCTAAAATGGGTGAATCTTTGTGGCCTACCAGATGCATCCTTATTCTCACAGTGTAGTAACAAATTAAAAAAAAACAAAACACCCAGAATGCCACTTTTCACTTTGTCCACCCATAAGCAGTTGACAGGCTTCCTTCTGAACTAAATTTGACTCCTACAGTGCTGTGGAGGGTCAGTGTACAGCAAGCTCTACACAGACCCATGAAAGATAGTGATGTTTTGAGCTATTGGGGAAATCTCACATGACCTCCTCCATTACATCTACGTTCTGTAGGCTTCAAATAACTTTCTTTTGGTCATTCAGAAAGCATTGCTGGGGTCATAAACACAACAGTTCTGTAACTTCTGTTCATCTTGAAGTAGCTGGTCCTCACTTAGGTGTAGGAATGGTGGTACAGTTGGAGGTAACGTTTCCCTTATGCCAGAAAAACTTTGGGTCAGCTACCGAGCAAAACTTCATGAATTCCTCCTTAGGTTTTGAACTTTTTTTTCCATTCCACTGGCAAAATGCCCAGTGTGAATCAAATCCTTCAATTCAGTTTCCAAAAAAGAAGGAACTATCCTGTGTGCCTGAAGTATTAATTAAAAAGAGGCAAAAAAGAAAGATTTGGACAGTTCCCAAACCAGCCCCTCAAATATAAATGTCTGCAACTGTCATATGAACTTCTCAGTAAATGAGACTATAATCCTTCCTTCCTAAAGTGGAAATACTACTTGATTAGCCCAATTAAGAGTGGATTTCTGACAGAATATTACTTTAGGGTATAGTTCCTAAAGGATGAAAAAGTGCCAATTTAAAAACAACTGTATGTCACTAACATTATTAAAAATTGGAAACAAGAACTGACATAATAAATTAACAACTGGAATTATATATTGGCCTGAGTTTCCCTTCAAAGCAGTTTTAAAAATGTAGAGCAATTAGGGTATTTTTACAGATTGAATTGGTAAATCAATATCCTTCATACAGCTTTTAATTTACACAACTAGAGCATGATCACTGATGCTGTATTTTAGTTTGATCAGTTGTAGGGTTTTCTTTTTGGTGTTTTTTTTTGCTTTTGCGTGTTTGTAAATGCTATTGTAAAGCCTTTTAACTCACTATGCTTATGGAGGGGCTGAGCACTTGCTGGTCTAAAACCTTTTTCTCCTGGCACGTCTATTGACATATATAATTTTTTAAGAGGTCTGCAGGTCTTTAATTCTGGTGAATTCTGGCAGAAGCTGCTCTGAGCAGATGCCTACCCAGGGCTCAGCACTTGAAAGGCTGGGCCCATTGCTGGTTTGTAGTCTCTGTCTTTGGGTTTGAATCCTCGGGTCCCTGTGTCCATTCCCTAACCCACCTGTGGCACAGGGCACGTTCCCTTTGTTTAACTTTCTCAAGGATGAAAGTAATAATTCTCCACGAAGATTTCTGTTCTGCCTGATTCACAGGATTTCATATTGGAAGATTGTTTATCTGTGCAGCCATGCTTATTTTCCAGTTGCCCAAATTAAGACACTCTATAAAGAAATGTTCGTTCGTTTATTAGCAACTAGTGTTTGACAGTTTATTTCATGTAAGCCTCCAGCTTTCCTTGGCAAGCTGATTTGCATAATGTGTTATTATGTCTAAATGGAAAACTAAATGCCTCCATGTGGTCTTTAAATGACAAGTGCTTGTCAGCTTCATGCAATATTCAGAAGTAATAGATCCAAATCACAACTGCGCTCGCTGTGATGTATAAGGAGAAAAGGAAACACAACCCCAAAAACTTGTTGCATATCCTTCCTTGACAAATTTACACTTCAGTGCAGAATTGACAATTTGAGTTTTCATGTGTTAAATGCTTTAGTTCAACTGTGAAGGAATTTAGTTACTGTAGCTTTATTCTGTGCTGCTTTTGAGTAATTTCAGTTCACACCACTTTCTTTTTTTTTTTTTTTTTTTTTCCTGTTTATTTTTTTCCCTCTCAAACAATGCAGTTCAGGGAATAATCTTAGAGTGACAAGACATGTCCAAGAAATTCTGCCTTAATTACTTTTGCAACCATGAACACTCTCTGGCAATGATTATAATAGCTTTGGAAGATTTGTTATGAAGTTCACATCTGGAATAGTCGTTGAGTTTGAAAATTGCAGAGCTGCATATTGAGTTTATGCTGCCTTCAGGTAGGAAACAGGCACATTTGTGTGTGGGCACAGGCTGCTGGAGGCTTCAGAAGTGAAAGCCTTGTGAGTCAATGCTCAGTAAGCGTTCCCCCTGTATGCTTTGCTTGCATATTTGTGGTGTGCTGCTCAGTGCCTTTCAGACTGCTTCCGTCCCAAGCACACCTGGAAGTGCCTTTCACAGAAAAAAAGGAAAATCCTGAATTCCCAGTGCTTACCAAGAAGGGAGCATGGGATGATGGGTTCCCAGACTGGCTGCACTGCAGCCGAACCATGGCACCCAGTACAGGCAGGGCAGCTTAGGGCTCAGGTCAGGCCACATCCTCTTTGTGGTAAATACTGTTGTCTGCATCTCTTGTGAAAGGTTAAAAGGTACATAGTGTTTCTCATTGAGATTAATTTTAAACATTCAAGATAGATGGGTATCTTGTTTCCTGCTCATTGAGCTGCAGAGGTTATTTTCAGTTGTTACTTTTGACATTGGTAAAGGCTTTTAAAAGTAGCATCAATTGATTGCAATGGTTTGGAGGTAGATGTTTGGTTGCATACAGTTGGCTTTTCCTTTTCCTTTTCCTTTTCCTTTTCCTTTTCCTTTTCCTTTTCCTTTTCCTTTTCCTTTTCCTTTTCCTTTTCCTTTTCCTTTTCCTTTTCCTTTTCCTTTTCCTTTTCCTTTTCCTTTTCCTTTTCCTTTTCCTTTTCCTTTTCCTTTTCCTTTTCCTTTTCCTTTCTTTTTTTACTTTGTTTTGTTTCATAACAAAAACCCAGATCAACAGTAAGGAGAAGAAAGAATAAGGCGAGAAGGAACTTTCTGTCTGGGATAAACCTGCCTGGTCTACACAATTGTCACCAGTCCAAGCCTCAGTAGTGTCTTGGCATGTTTAATTTTTTGCTCCCAACTGCACCTTTTGGTTGCTTGGCAGGACAAGGAACTAAGGAGAAGCATTTAGAGGTCAGGGATACAGAGGAGAGAAGTATGTGATGTATCATCACATGAGGCAGGACAGTGGCCAGGGTTCATCTCACCTATTGGGTCAAGGCAAGGCTGGGGCACCCCCAGCAATTCCCTTGCTGTGGGCAGGCAGATGGATAGGTCATTGGGTGCTTTGCCTGGTGGGAAACGCTTTGAGTGTGCTCAGATATTTTGAATAGCATGTGTGTCTGCTATAAAAATCCCAGGAGTAGTTGGCAGATAGGTGACAACTGGCCTCAGAGAGCTCTGTTTCCATGGAGAGGTATCTCTAGTGAAGAATTTAATCTCAGTGATGGCTGTGCAAACAGCACCCATGTCACAGCCACAAGAGCTGCCCTACATGAAATGCAGCAAGGTGCATGCTTCACGTCCTGCTGCTCTTCCCCATCTTTGGGTCAAAACAAAATCCACCCTGTGCTCTTCTGTAGCTGCATTTTTGTGTCCTTTGAGCAGGGTTATTTTTTAAGTAGCCCCAGAGTTATCACCTTGTATCAGTGCAGAGGGATGTATGTAGGTGAACCCCTGTGTATGAAGGTGCGAGGATAAACTTGGCAGTGCCAGAAAGTGACAGTGTGTGAAGCTTTTCACTGCCTTCCTGCACACCTTACTCTTGACAACAGAACAGGTGAAACTATCAGAAGGAGATGGCAATCAGGCTAGATCCCAAGGCAAAGTGTCCAACAGAGCGAACTTTTAAAAGTGCCACGACTGATTTTAAAGCTATTAAAAGCAAAGGCAGTTCTTAAAAACTCCTCACCTTTCTCAGGGTAACCTTAATTATGTATGTAAAATGCTCAATGAAGAATGCAGCATTTGAGGAACTCATGTTGAGTTTCAGTATTTAGTCCGGTGATATTAAAATGAAACAGGACCAACTTTGCAGGGGGCAATTATAACACATTACGGTGTGAATCGCACACTGTGATTAAACTCATAGGAGGTACTCAGCATCAGTATTTGCTTTGAAAGGGGCACTGATTACCATTTGTGCTATGCATTTTGGTAATCAGAAATCATTATGGAAAATACTACATCAACTAAACAAATAGCCCCTTACCAGCATGAAATATACAGATTTTTAATTAAAAAAAAAAAAAGCAACAACAACAAAAGCAACAAAAAAACCCACGTGTATCTAAATGTATCTAAATACTTTATTTTTTCTTCACAACCCCTACACTTGCTCAGTATGCTGGATTTGCATGCCGTCAGGCTGTAGCAGGACCTCGTGCTGCCGGATGAATGATTTGAAGTTAAAACACCTCTTGGGGTTGGGTTTTTCTTTCACGTCTTAACTTCAGACCAGTTGCAATTACATTATAAACCATCAATTACTTGTGATTTATAAAAATAGCCTTGTGAAGGAATTAAACTAGCAAGAGGTGTTAACATTTGCTTTAGAAGTCCTGAGTTATTTCTATTAAAAGGCTTTCCTTAGGATTTAAGACAGGGGAGTCTTAAGGTTCTTACTGCCATAAAATACCAATGGGGCTGCATTGAGAAGGCACTATATTTTTCTGGCATATTTTGACACATAGACCTAATAATATTTTCAGGGATTTGGAAGTGAGCCTTTGTATCAGGGCATTAAACACTTTTATTAAAGCACTCTTGCCATTGACTTCTGAAGGCATTTCACCTGGGTACACTGTGCTGCTCCCAACCCGATGCATCTCTGTGTGGGTGTTGCAGCATGGGGCCATGGTGGGTGCTAGGCACTGCCACTGCTTACAGCAAAACTTTGTAGTGGGCTAACAGCAAACAAATAGTTGTTTGCTCACAGCTTGCTTTTTGCTTTTCTTTGATAGAATGCAATCTAGAGAAAGTGTAATGTTAATCCTGTAATGTTTCTGGCAGTTGAGCACTCTGTGATTGCTTTGGAGATGCAAACTCATCTTTACTGTATCTTGATCGCCTTTCCTCCTTTTCATCCTGCTGTACCATTTTGATTGCTTAACATAAGGTCTAATGTCAAGTAATAATAAAGCAATTACAAGAAATACAATTCATTCCAAAGTGCATTAAGGAAGAACTAAATTAAGGCACATAATTAGCAAAAACAACAAAAAAGATATGTTTGGGACAGAATGTTTTAACCCCTATATTTCTTCCAGCATTAACTACTGTGGTGTTAACTCAAAAATTAAAAAAATATAGATTATATATGCATACACAGTAGGGCTTGTGGTGATTTATGTAGGGAAATTCACAGATCATTTAAGCATGACTCTCTCTATGTAGTAATATACTCAGCTTAAACTGTCGTGCTAATTTTTTTTCTTGTCCATCTGGCCCAGCTATAAGCAAATTGTACTGAAGAAGGCTCCAGTAACAAACATGAAACAGCTCAATATTTCCAGTTGCCAGTGTTTCTCTCATATTTGTTCTTTTTAATTAGAGAGCATACCAAGTTCCAACCACAGGACCCAGTCATTTATTAAGTGATAGAGAAGCAGCAGTATTTTATTGACTAATTCCCCAGGCTTTTATTATGTTTCCTAGCAAAATGTGATTTATAGGAAAGTTAATAAAGGTATCTTCACCTGCTGCACCTGGAGACAGGACATCTACAAGGGGAAGACATTTAGACTAATAAGTGAAATCACAAATCTGGGAGATGAAATTGGATTTTATTTCTGGGAGTGTGTCAGAGAATTGATGAAGGCTCGGGTGTTTAACATCTCCATTCTTTGCTGGCTTTGCCTATGAAATGAAGGTGATAGTTTATCTGGATTTTCAGAAATGTTATGCTGATGGATTATACAGTACTTCAACATTTTTGCAGATTTAATTCTAAAAAGCATCATTAAAGTGTTGTTTCTTCTGTATTACTTCTCATTTCCCTCTCACAAATGGTTGAAATAATTGTTTTCATTTACGTCATTCTTGAACTGAAAGTAAACTCTTCAAAGCAGTGATCTGCTTGAATTGATTCTGACACACATTTCTTGCTTTGTTTCCTTTTCGCACCACTCCTGCAGAGTCCAGTGCATGAGTGCAGCACTGAGCTGCAGGACATGAGGATGGGGCTGGGACCTGGGATCAGTGACTGCTGCATGCCCCAAATCCAGTCACAGTCACAGTACAACTGGATTGGACAAATGCAATTTAAAATAAATACATAGATTCTGATTCTTAATAAGGTTAGGCATGCAATTGTGTGATGACTAATTTGTGTCCCTAATTACCATGATTGTATGTGCAAATTGAGTAATTATGTAAGTAAATAACCATAATCAGTTATTTTCATGGGTAATTATTCAATTTTAAGTACAATGGCAATAATTGGGTGTGCAAATTAAGCATGCAATTGTGCATGCATATTCAACACACACTTATGTGTCTATTCTTTCCATACACTCTGCCTCTTTCTGATGCTTTTTCTCAGCTCCTATTGGATTTGTGGTGCAGCATTACTGGGATGCTGCCGGGAGAAGGGTTTGGGAGTGCTCAGTGATCAATAGTTGTGCACATGTTCCACTCTCTTGCACGAAGGCTTTACAGTTCTGCTCTTAACTCAGTTGTGCTTTTTGCTACTTAGGCAGGGAAAACTGAGATACTGAAATAAATACACTGCAGTTTATTTGAAATATACAAATATGTGATTTTGTAACCTGTTATGAACATTTCACATATTTGTGCTTTTATATACACAACTAACTTGTTTTTCTAAATGCTCATAATAGTGTCTTTGTTGTCAAGTAGGACTTCATGCTGTACAGCATGGGAGGAGATGTCCATAAGCTGTCGCAGAAGAGGAACATGCTGTACCAGCCTGCTCACCACACTAGTCTGATTTATAAAAGCACTTCATCACTAACCTAATTTGGATCCATTTAAGGTATGTAGAAAGAAATCCCATTGACCTAATTGCCAGTAAAGTTTATCACTGCCAAGTGCTTTTAAAGACGTCACTCTATTCATAGAATAATTAAGATTGGAAAAGACCCCTAAGATCATCTAGTCTAACAATCCATCTACCACCAACATCACCCACTAAATCATGTCCGTAAGGACCACATCTAATGTTTCCTTAAACTCCACTTCCCTGGGCAGCCTGTTCCAATGCCTGACCTCTCTTTCTGAGAATAAATTCTTCCTAGTATCCAACCTGAACCTCCCCTGGTGTAACTTGAGGACATCCCCTCTTGTCCTATCTCTGTTACCTGGGAGAAGAGGCCAACCCCACTTCACCACAGCCTCCTTTCAGTTAGCTGTAGAAGGCAATAAGGCCTCCCCTGAGCATCCTCATCTTCAGACTGAGCAATCCCAGTTCCTTCAGCTGTTCCCCATAAAAGCCCTCATCAGCTTCATTGCCCTTCTTTGAACATGATGCAGATCCTCACTGTCTTTCTTGCAGCAAGAGGCCCAAAACTGAACACAATACTCAAAGTGTGGTTCCACCAGAACAGGGTGCAGGGGATGATCACCTCCCTGCTCCTGCTGGATACTCTATATCTGACACAAATCTTCTCGGCTACCTGGACACAATGGGACAGATTCTTTTCATCTATGCAGCTTTCCAGTTACTCTGCCTCCAGCCTGTAGCATTACATGAGGATTTTGTGACCAAAGTGCAGGACCTGGCATTTGATCTTGTTGAACTGCTTCCCATTAGCCTCAGCCCATCAATTCAGCCTGTTCAGATCCCTCTGTAGGATCTGGTGTTGTTTGCAAGCTTACATGGAGTGTACTCAATTCCCTCATCCAAATCATCCTAATGAATAAAGATATTAAGCAGGACAGGCCCCAGTACCAACCCCTGAGGAAACATCACTTCTATCTTAATTATATGCCCATACATTCAGGTGTTATGCTTAGGCTTATATGCTCAGATCCTTCTGGCATCAGGAGCCAGAGGCTGTTGCTGACAGCACAGCACAGCCCCTGGATCCAGACTGGTTATCTTGGCCCAGGTTTGTCCCAGCTGACATTGCCGTGCTGGCCCCAGTGGAGTCTGCGGTTGGGATGTGCTGTGTGGCTCAGCCCAGCAGGCAGCAGCTTTTCTGACACCTTGGCTGCTGCGTTTCGTGATGCCTAAAGAGCTGCTCTTGATCAATACTTTTCCTCCCCATCTCTGTGAGCGGCAGGGAGGGAGAGGGAGTAATCTGCCTCAGAAAGTGTCTCACTGCTCTGCTTAGCTGAGGGATTTAATTTCCACTGTTTGTCTCCTGTGTCTCATTCTGCTCTTGATAGATTTCCCCAGCCTCACTGATGCTAATCTCATTGTCCAGGAATCAGCAAAGGGTAATTAGCCTCTGTGATAATGATCTATTTGTCACAAGATCATGCCCTTTCATTGCACACCATTTCGGATGTTGTCTAACTTAGCACAGGAATATGGAGCACAGTCTGTGCACAGTGGTAAGCAGTAGCTGCCATTCTCTGCTCAGTGGGACCTGGACTGCCATCACTGTAGAGACAGGGGGGGGTTCCTGATGGACAGAACCTGGTGATGGCAGAAAAGGAAACCAAATCTTATTTTGTGCCTAAAACGTGACAATAACAACAAGAAAAATGTCGTCTTGTTTTGATACAACAGGGGAAAAATGTTTGACTTTTTTTTTTATTTGTTAGCTGTGCTATGAAATTACTTTTCACAGCATGGCACATCTTCTGCTTTTGATCTTTCTATTCTTTTAACATAAGAAGACATCGCATTTTCACTGAAATGAAAGTTCTTGCTCAGGAGCAAAGCATTTCTTCTGGCCATTTCATTTCATAGGTAGTATTTAAATATTAGGTTTGGGGGCATTCTGAAATGAAAAGATAATGTCTGCAAAAGCAGAATTGTGTATACAAGTAAATCGGTTTGCACCTTCTGAGCCCTTTGCTCCCTAGAATGAAGGCACAGAGGTGCCCAAGTGCTCCTTCAAGTGCTCCTTCAAGTGCTTTCTCTAGCTGCCACACCAGCCTGGCTTCCTACACGCAATGAGAAGTCACACACATCAGAAAGGGGCATGCTCAGTCCTGTATTTCATGTCACTGAAAAGCTGCAGAATCCATTCTGTATAAAATACTAGAAACTTTCTATTAAAAGTTCGATTCTACCTTCACAGGAGGGCTGTTATTTTTAGATTGCACATCTCCCTCTCATAACATTGCTCTCTTTAAATATACATAGACACGCTATGACTTTGAATTACAATATCTGGGAGAATATAGTTTTCCAGATATCCATAAATGAGGATAATTGTGCTGGGATCCTATGCAGTAATACGGACACTGAAGCTGAAGTGGCAAGAAAAATCACTAATTATAAACAATAAACACTGGATGTTGTCATTTTACAGTTCTGCTGACTTCACAAAGCTGCAGCTGCCTAATGGAAAATCTTGTTGAACCATTCTTTGTGTCAAAACAATTCTACTTGTGTAGCCCATATTTTCCATATTTCTTTATACTAAGTTACTAGAAGCATTTGCATTAAAAAAGTATCTTTGTTTCTTAAGAGTTCCTCAGCTTTACTGCTTAGTGTGCTCATGCTGAGGAAAGGGATCAGCAGAAACAACAGAAGCCACTTCCCCAGGTTAAGAAGACTACTGCCATAACAAACAAAAGCAACCCAGAGATCACACCTGACCTGCTGCCCTACCTTCTCCTTTCTCAGAGAGATTCATTCAAAGATATTGCTTGAGTCTGACAGAATGTGACCTTGGGGTACACTGGAGAATTTAGGACAGGTTGGAATTCCATGTAATTTCTTTGGAATTAAAATACTACTGCAGTCATTCATAAAAATCTTCCATTTGAAGGGATATTGATCTCCAGTAATGGCAGAATAAATAGATAAACAGGAATCCTAAGCAAGCTGGCTCACAACGTAATTTTTTCTTAGCAATGAGTAGACGTTTTAATTTTATGCACATTCAGGAGCCTTTTCTAAATGACCTCTCTGTGGGGAGGCTGGACCACGGCTGCCACACAGCAGTGTGAGGATACTACTGGCTATAACTGTGCTGCAGTAAAACACGATGTATTGCTGCTATTTCTACTATGGCAGCGCTCCCCCAAAATTCAGTCTCTTCACCCCTGATGCAGCATCTCCAGGGATCAACGCCTGTCTGTGGGATGGTACTCCTGCCTGAGTGCGCTGCTCTGCTAGCAGGTAGCAATGCTTCAGGCTGCAGCCAGTGCCACCTGCAAGCTCCCTGCTATCACATACCATGGGGGTCCTGGTACAGTGTGAGGCTTGGTGGGGTGGGAATAGCAGAGAATGATAGCTAGGCACACCTGTGACCCGAGGACAAGCCTCAAGTAACTTTTGAGTTCAGTAGGTGCTGATCTGCTGATGAGCAGATGATTGCATTGCAATAGGCTTTGTGGGTGGCAAGGAAAGGCAGGTGGGTCTTCCTGGCACTGCTGGCAGCACTTTGCGTTTCTTCGTGACTTAACCAAAGGTAAGCAGAAGCCCTCGCTGGATGAGCAAGGATGTTGCTGCACCAATTTTAAAACAGAAAAAAAAAGCTCTGTGAAGGAGTAAAAACAATGTTAATTTAAAAAATATTTTTAAATGCTTTTCTGTGAGAGGCTGCTAAAACCACAGCCAGTTCTGTCTTAGAAATTGCTGCTAATCAAATTGTGCCCATTTTCCCCTGTGAAATGCATTCTGCCCTGCTGTTTGTCATGTGTCTTGTTACTTCTGATTATACTGCTTGAGACTTATGCCTTGACTTATATAGAACAGTGCGTTTATCACAGCAAAGCTGATACTTGTTTCTTAGGGCTACTTTTTGGCATCCTGTGGTGCAAGTTCATCCTTCTGTTTGTACAGGGCTCAGCTCAGCTGATACGGTATTGAAATGTGAATTGTAAATGAGTCACTCACCCTGTTTAGTACAGTACCTTGCCCTGTCCACCCTGCAATGACAAGGTTGCTTATAATGGTGTCTGAGACAGCAGTGAGCAGGATGAACACTAAGAGAACAGCACTAAGCCAGTCATTCCATTTAATTACAGTGGGTTACTACTTGAATTTCATGTACGCTTAAATAGTTACACTATCAGCAGGTGGCTGTGCTCCCTACTCCTCTTTTCTGTAAGGGACTTCTCTTTTTGCAACAGTTGTATTTCACATACAATGAAGAACTTCAAGGAATAACTTCTTTACTGTGAGAGGAGGGTGATAGAACACTGGAACAGGCTGCCCAGAGGGGTTGTGGTGTCTCCTGCTCTGGAGAAATTAAAGACCCCCCTGGAGGCTTTCCAGCATACACTGCTTTAGCGGGGCATTGGACTAGATGATCTCCAGCGGTCCCTTCCATCCCCCATGATTCTGTGATTCTGTGATGTCTGTGCACATCTGCATGTGCAGGATGGATGAGAGCTCTGGAACAGGTGTATGTTCTTCATCAGGCAATGAGGTGAGAACAAATGCAATGATGGGGCAAGTTAGTTTAGTAAACTGGAAGGCTATGAACTTGTTTGCTTGTGCTTATGCTACAGTCTTTGAAACCACTTAAGACGTGAAATGTGAAGCAGTATGAAAGAAAAGTTATCATTTATGGTTCATCCCAGAAATTATAATTTCATGGCAGTAGAATAATCTCAGTTTGCTTATGATGTGAAGAGCTTAAAACATAGTGGAAATGGGATTATTTAAATTGATAGGGATGCATTAGCAACTGCTAGCTTGATGTGTGATTCCTGGTAACGCACATGGAGGATCAGGGGAAAAAAATCTCAACTTTCTGCCTGGAGAGATCCTGAGGCAGCTGCCAGCACTGTGTGTGTGCTGCCCATAGCAGCTCAGGTGGGGAACCCCATCCCTGCTTCATAGGGATCCTGCTTACTTCCTTGGGACACCCTGGGGAACAGCCTGGCTCCTTGGCATGGCAGCTGGAGCATCCTCCTCTTGTTCTGTACCTGTAAAATAATTCAGGGCACCGCCTACAGAGAAGCACTGTACTGGGAAGGCAATGAGGAGACTCTCCGTGGTCCTTTGCTTGAGGGCAGGATTTGCTGCTGCATTTCTCTGTGCTATGGTCTAGCTATAAAACAGAGGAAATAATCTTTTCCTATGTCATAGGGATATAGGCAGCTCAATTAAAGTTTATGAAGCATGATCTGAAATCCTTGGAACCAGAGCATTATGGATATGCAAAGCAGGACTTTAAGTTATTCATTACTGTTTATTATACTTTGCATCCTTTTTTTTTTTTTTTTTTTTCTCTCTATAACAGAGGCTTGCTCAAGAAATATGTCTGACTTCATGAGAATTAGCATGATTCTGAGGAGAAATGTGGTAATTATCAGTTATGCATTATAGTCTCCCTAGTGCATCATTTTATCCACATACCTAGAATAAGTTACATGGACTGGATGGTAAGATTTTATGCTCGAATTTCTTCCCAGTTCCAAAAAATGTGATGCTCGTTGTGTACTTTGTCTATTGAGATCTGCTCAAAGGTATATAAATACATGTGTTACAACATGTAATATTTTTATTGAAAATGATCTGTTTGTGGTCACATAAAATATCTTCTAGCTTGGATCTGACAGTGAACCTTAAGGATTTGTTTACTAATGATTTAGAAAAGAAGATTTACTCTGCTTTAAGGGTAGTTAGAAAGACTGATTTGGTGGGATTATAGAAAGTGAGTAAGAAATAAACCCAAAGCCCAATATTTAAAACATCAGTGTCACATAAAAAAGAGTAACTGACAAAACAGGATGCAATAACCCTAAGGCTACTGATTGCCTGCTTAAATGATTGAGTTAAAAGAGTGTTAAACAGAACCCACCTGCCCATCCTTTGCTTTTCAAAAAGCCCAGAAATGGAAGCTTTGAATTTTGACACGTAAAATGCTTTTTGCTTACTTGCCAGCTCTTTCTCATCTCACTGATTTGAGTTGTCCTGCCAAGTTTCATGAAAACAGAATCCTTAACTGTCTCCAGATACTCTGCTGGATTGTTGTAGGTCCATTATTTCAACAGAGCTATGTAATTTTGTATCATTGGAGCATTGGTCCTCTCTATTTATGTTCACCATTAAACCAGGAAATCCTTATCTAACATATCTGGTTGTGTAGCAGTTACGACATTATTAAGAGCAGGTGAAGCATCTCCAGCCTTCTCTCATCCCCAAATTGAATCTGAGCTTTCTGGTTCATAGTTTGTACAGATTGTAATGCTAATGTTCTCTAACTTGATTTGAGTCACTATCACAGCCCTGAATCTGTTGTGGAGTCCCTGTAGCAGTGAACAAGGTAAATTATGTACTTCGACTAAAAATAACAAGATGATACACTGTGACCTATCACATGTTCTTTCTGCATTTGTATGAAACAAAATGCATTAGCAGTGAATAGCATCTTGTTATGGAGCCCTGAGAAATGACACGAAGCAAGTTTTGTTGGCATGTCACAGTAAGAACTGGGATCATGACAACCTCTGTGAAGACATGGCAGAAACAGTAGAAAAGTTGATGATTTTGCCTCAGAACTTGCTGAAATTTTCCTGAGATAATGTAACATTTGTGGCTTGAAAAAAAAGAAAACACAGCATTTCAATCTTCTCTCTCCCATCACTAAGTCCTGGTAATGAACAAAAAAAAACACTATTTTGAGGGAACATCAGGTATTTAAAGAAATGGAGAAGTGTGGTTATAATTACATCATAACCAGACTTTTTCTACCATTTCTTCTTAGATTCTGCATCTAGAGATGCCACACAAAAGAACTGCTAAAGGCACATTGGTTGTAGGCTTAGTGCAGCCTCTTAAGTGCTTTCTGGCTTTTGAGCTCGGATTTAATCACAAAGCTCCAGCTGAACTTTGTGGGCTATGTACTTAAAAGATGATCAGGCACCTTTAAATCACTTCAGCCCATGGGCCCAAAGGAGAGAAAAGTCAGATTGGGAGTGCATACAGATACGCCAAAGCTTTTTCATCCACATGTGGGCAAACTTTTATGCTGAAGCAATATTAAATTGCTAAAGGCAAACAAAGCTACTTTGTTAGGTAGACTTTTGGTAGTCTTAAAGTTTATTTTTACCTGATGATGACATTTGCATTGGGAGTGAGATACAGCAATAGAAAGCCCACAAGAGTAGCATCAATAGAATAGATATTGAAAAGAGAAAAAAAAAATCCATCCTTTTTAAGTCTTCTATACTTGCAAATGCAAGACCTACTCTTGCAATAAATGTAAGGGTCATGAGCAAATGTGCTAGAGGATGATGAAATAACACAGGTGTGTGAAATACCATACTCAATTCCCAAATTTATTTAAAAGAAACAACAACAGAACTCATTAAAAAAAAAAAAAAATCTCAGGCAAACAGTAACGGCAAATTTGCTCTAGGGCAAGTCCTTTCACCTTCCTTCCCTCTGGAGTAGGGGGTTGCAGGCACAATGGAGAAAGTCCATCCCTGCTAGGCTTCATACCTGCAACCTACGAGCTCTCCTCAGGAGGGTCTGCAAGGAATCTCAAGCACGGCCTGCCCATGTCTTGGGCAGAAAGAGTCTCTCTCACATGGAAAAGGTTTACTGTTGTTAGTGCCATACCCAAGTGACACCTCACCATCCCTTGAGTTCAAATTGCTGTGCATCAGGAGAGCTTAGAAAGGCCAAGGAGAGAACACAAATAAACATGATTGGATTTCTTTATTCCTTACACACTGTGTAACACTTAGCCAGGCATGAAGTGCAGCTAAATACTGTAGAAATACTTTCTTGGACTGTTTGGGTTAGTGTGAACTGACAGTGTGTCTTAGTTCCAGCAGGGATGAAATTGTTTTCTTCATAGTGCCTGGTATGATGCTAGGTTTTGGATCTAGGAGAAAAATGATGTTTACAGCTGCTGTTAAACAGTATTGTACAGAACCAAGGCCACTCACAGCAAAGGGCCCAAGGAACTAGGAGGGAACAGAATTAGGACAGCTGACTTAAATTGGTCAAAAGGATGTTCCATACCATATGACATCAAGCTGAAGGAATTCTGAGGGGAGTAGAAGCAAATCTCACTCTTTCACTGCTCAAGTGGCTTGCTGGGTATTGGTTATTTGGTAGTGATCCAGTGCTGCCATCAAAATGTATGAAAAGCCTGTTTTTTAAATAACTTGATTGTATGTAGGTGTAATTTCAGTGGCTTGCACTTCTTAGCTCATTTTTTTTCTTTTTTTTTTTTTGTATTTGTCATGTGTCAGTGAACAGAACTTAATAATACTTCACCCATGTGAACCTCTGTGATTGTGTGCAGTTTCAGCAGAAAAACAAAATTAATTCTCTCACTTCACAGTATTTTTTTGGGATAATAAGCTGACCTTCTGCATTTATTTTGTACATAGAAAATACTACTAATTCATTAAGATAGGGATCTGCAGATTAATATTTTAAGTGTTACTGAAAACAATAAATTACGTTGTTTATAGAGATTTGAAATTGTACCTATCTGAGGCTGTTAGTGCGCAAAATTTAAAACGTAAGAATAAAAATATCTGCCTCAGAAGATTCAAATCTTACAGGTTTAAAAAATTTACATCATGTGAAAAGCAACAACAGCAATGCTCATGAAGAACACAGCTGATGTAAATTGGCATTGGTTCTTATTCTGATTGCAAATCAACCATTAAGACACTATCAGCCTATTGCTTTAGTTTAAAAAACCATTATGTAGATAAAATATACTGACTTTTAGGTAACTCCTTGAATGATTAATTTTTGCTGGTATATCAACGTGAGATGTCACATTATGATGATAATTAGTAAATATAATAAAACAGTAGCTTATTTAGTAGCTAGAAATGAAAAATAATATTACAAGCAGATCAACACTGGTTTTCTATGAGAGCTGCTGTTGAGGCTTGTCCAAAGATTCAATATTGTTTTTAATTTTTACTATTAAAGAATTGTTACAGCCTGAGAGAGAGAAATTTCTAGGGATGGGAGTTAAATTCACTGTCATAATCAACTCTAAGTGCTCGTCATTGACTGCTCTGGGATATTTTGGCTTACAGGGCAGCATTATGGCTAATATTTACACCATTATGTCAGTTGCTGGAATTCTCTGGTACACCCTTTCTATTAGAAAAGGTATAGTTACACTGAAACATAGCACATTTGTGAAGCAGATGAAGAAACTAGTCAGGAGGTTTGCTGACAGCAAATTTCGTTTAGCTAGTTTTACTATAAGCAATTTACTCTACATGAGCATTTTTGCATTCAAATTGTTCTTTATTAAGATCCTTCCCTAATAATATAAAAACGTGTTTATAAAGCCTGTAAGTGGTTTCTGTAATAAGATTTTTAATGAGTTGGAATATTAAATTAAGTTTTGTAGGAATGCTTGAGGTGTTGTTATAACTAACTTACAAACTGTACACCATTAACTTTATCATATAGAGTAATTTTGGATTCTATTCAAGCAATATACTGCTCCAAAGTACTAACTGTCAGACACTTTGCACTGCAAATGGAGTTTTGCTGACTATTTAGCAATAATGTTTGTAGTTATGATATCTGAGCCCCACTGGGAGAGCTATTCAGCTTGTTGGCCAGCCCAGGGGTGGTCTGTGTTGTCAGGTCCTGCACTCCTTGCTGGGTGGCATAAAGCAGAGCAGCCCAGCAGCACCACAGGCTGCGTGGCTGGCGCTTAACAGAGACTGGCTGGCTCTCTGGGGTTTACATTCTCTCTCCTTTGCTTGCATCTGGGTTTCCTTAAAAGTAAAAAAAATGTGCAGAGGTCCCCAAACATTTACTGTCTCAATGGATAGTGCGCAGCAGATGGAGCATACCTAACCTTAAGTTGTTCATGTGTAAATAAAAGTGATTAATGTGATTTCAGAAAAAAGCAGCAAACTCAGAGTTTTTTTGATGTGTTTTTGCACTCTGTAGCTAATACAAAATCATGTAACATTAGATGTATAACTTAGATTATGGTTCATCCTTCCCCTCACCTTTTTTAAAACTTCTACTGACAGTACAGGGAACTTATGCTCCTAACTTTTGAAAAGCAGGGAAACTGCCACCTTGAGATCTTCCAGAACAACTGAGCTTTGCTTGTGAGTTGCTACCCTCTTTGTTCCTGGCAAAAATGCTGTGTGTTGATGCAAATGGTGGTGTAAATAGGACCCATATCAATCTTATCATTCAGCCAGATGTACCTTTCCCTGTAATGGGCAATATTTTTTCATAACCTGACAGATAAGGGTTTTGCAGTTCTCCTCTGTTTGGACAAGAGGCCAACAGCAACTGATGAGTGAAACCTCATGAAGATAGCAGTAGTTGTCTAAAACAGACGATGTGGCTACTTTTCTTAGAGGTCTTCAGCCTCATTTGTAAATCTACAGATGCTTTCTGTTTGTTACTCACATTTTACTTCACACTGTATACTCTTTGTTTGCCTTCTCACTTCTTATCCTTCTGGCTCATTCTAAGTTTGTCATATCTCAGAGTGGCAAGTCAGTGAAAAAGCTCCCACTGAGTTGGAAAAAAAATGGGTTTTGTCATTATTTTGATTCTGACTTTGAGAAGTTTGAGCTGATATAAGACAAGCTCTGCTCTTCCAAACCCTGGTGCTGTGACAGTGGGCAGTCACAACAGCTTATCCTGTCTCAACTCCATCTACAAAATGATGGCAAGGATATGTACCTCTGTCAAATGTAGGAGAAGAAAGAACAGCATTATAAATAAAATCAGAGCATTACTATGATCTATTGTGTAGATTTAGCATCCAGCAATAGTCAAAGCCTCTAACCCCAGGGAAGCATGGAGCTGCTGGCCACACAAGCTGGAAAGTGAAAAGCTATCTGTCACTCTGGCAAGTTGTGCATCCCAAGTAGAGTTAGCAACAGATAGAAAAGGCAGTACATGCCATAGAGATGGCAACGACTTTCTTGTTTCAAGCAGAATTTGGTTAAGGTGTACTGTTATTACTGCTTGTTTTAAATTAAAATGTATTAAATGCTGCCAGTGAACTGAGAGCGGACAGTACCAAGAAACATAAAGCTGCTGCTATTCAAATATTAATTAATTAATAATTAAATATTTAAATATTCTGCAAGGCTAACTGCAGTTATTGAGGCACTTACCATTGCAGCAAATAGGATGCAATGACAGATTTTAAGATATCAGGGCCGTGCTGTTAAGCTGTGGTGCAGCTCAGATGCACTGCCTCTTCTCATGAGATTGATGGGGATTCTGTTGTGCTCACCACACTCCAGTGCAGAGCACTGCAGGGCATTCAGCAATTTGAGAAAGGTCAAAACAAGACTACATCAGCCTCTGAACCTAAAAATTCTGAACTCTTTGCTACCTATGAAGATGAACGAAGAAAAGCTGTGTTTTGAAGTGTGACATCCCAAAGAATTGCTTGCGGCAGACGAGAAAGTTACTGCTACTTAAAGGAAGGAGTGCTGTCTGTGAGCAGGATCTCACCGAGCACGGAGCACAGACTGGCTCCAACAAGCTGCCTTCTAAACAGGAGCCGTCCGCACTGAATTGGCTGTAAATATGGTAATGAGGTGCTCATCTCAACAATCATTAGGATGTTTCCATCCTTTAAATTGGTTAAAGAAAAAGAGTTCGCGGCTCATGGTTAAGGTATTGCAGAAACTGAAATAAACGGTGTTTAAAGGAATGGAGCACGGCCTGGCATGCGCTACAGGTAAATGTTACTTTGTACAATTCACCACTTGTAACATACACTGTTACAGCCTGTGGAGGAATAGAACTGCTTTTGGCAGAACTACAAAATAAACCAGTGCAGCTGGGAGGAGGCTGCCCCTGCCACAAGCCCGCCGTGGCCGGCTGTGCAGCTGTGCAGCTTCTGCTCTCCAATACAAAGATGGGTAATATACGCTCTTGACCTGTGCTCATTTCAATATTATACCTTGCTTGCAGGTCATTAACTGCCCTGCTTGACTTCAAAAATATTTCTTCTTGCTTTGTTCTTTTTTCCTTGCATTAAGATGGTATTCTAGACCTCGGCTTATAATATCCTGGCTGCTATGCTATCAGCACTGATATTTAAAAAATAAATAAGTAGAAAAAATAATAGTATTTTTATCTATTTGCTCATGTCTTCACCATGCACACCCATTCTGATAACTCTGATACAGTACTTCTGTAAGCTGTAATTTTCCTTTTATACCACATTAAATGAAGGGTGCCTAGAGAAAATGAAAGATGACTTGTGCTGATCTGGAAGAAGAAGGTGGTACACAATAAGCCTGAGACTGATCTTCTTAATGTCTTGCTGATATTGACGATACACTTAAGTACTGCTTCTTTCTTTATAAGGATGGAGACTGAGCGAGGCGGTAAGGTGAAAGACAGCCGTGGAGTATGACTCAGGGGATAAGAATGAAACTAAAAGCTTGCTATGTCTCAGCTATGGTTAGCATCATGACCACTAGGAATTTCTCCTGGCAGCTCTACCAGGCTGTGAAAGCAAAATATATGTAAAGTTTCTGTTCCTCTACTTTCCCTCTCACCTGAACAGGAGAACCATTGTGTAGATGTAATAGGTTCACAGCGGGGCCTTCTAATTCTTTTCTTTTTGTTCTTTTCAGGAATGTTGTCCTCTAGGTTTTGTTAAAATTGTAATGAAGGATGAATTAATGTGGTATATAGTATTTTTTTCAATTCAAGTCACAATCAGAATTTCTGCTGGTTCAATTACTTATGAGTTAAGTAAAAATCCAGACTTATAATCAGTTTGCCTTGTCTCCAAATTGTTTACACTTATGACATTTAATAAGGATCCTATGCATCCAGAATTAAGAAGTCACATTCTGCAAGTTCATGTATGCCTGAAATGCTACACAATTTTCAGCTAAATTAAAATCTGGATACTTTTATTAACAAGCTATGACAACTGCAGATGTAGAGAACAAACCAGAACATAATATTTTCAGCTGCCTCCTTTCCGTGTGTTCTGCTTTCTGCATGGCTAATGCAGGTTGCCCAAAGGTATCTCTTCCATGCAAAGCCCTGCATCACTACTGCATAAACTGTGCTGCTCACCTTTCAATAGCTGTATATAGGTGCTGCAAAAGAGCTCCAGTAACCTGCCTTTATGGATCATTACAGCTGCTGAGATGTAATGCTGTGATTTTAGTCACCATCTCTGCAAACTCTCTTAATGGAAGCCATGTTGCAATGACGTATCTTGTTGAAGCCAAGTATTTATTTACTAAATCTGAAACTGAAAATAGTATATGCAGAAATAAAACTGCACGTATCCTAAAATCAAATACAAAAGCTTGTCCTTATTCTTGCTTCTCTATATGCTGTGGACAGGCTGTGGGTGGCTACCCAATCCATACTGCAAGGAGACATGCTCCCTCGGTTTTCAGGCTGCATGACGTGAGAACCAGAGGCTGGGAGACTGTCCCGCTGGCTTCCCTTCCTCCCTCTTCTCTTGCTTGTGGATTACTCTGTGGGTCACTCATAAAAACATCCTTTCACCCTTACACTTTGTCCCGTCTGCTATTGACTTCTAGCTCATTTAGGAGGCAATTTCAAAGTTCCTCTTCTGAATGATGCAGTGTCCTTGTTTGTTTGGAGATGTTTATTTCTTTTTGGTAGACTTGTCAAATTTTCAGACACTGTGTATGATGGTAATCAACAGTTCTAGGATGATAACAGTTCTGGGTTGGTAGACTCCCTATCCTATCTTTTACAGATACTCTAGCAGTGACTAAACAGTTGATAAAAATCCCAATATGTATATACTTAGGCTGACTTTTCAGCTTGAGTTTAGTAAGGCAGCTAGTGCTTCTCAGACAGCTAACGTGTCAGGCTGTTCCTACCTCCAGAAGTGAAACAATTTAAGTAGTATTTTTCTGACCATAATGGTTGGGATCATTGCAGTTTTCACTGAATGCTGAGAAAATACAGTGCATCACAGAGGAAGGAGCCTTTAGCCAAAATGAATAGGCTTTCTTGAATACTTGGGGTTTTAAAATACAATTTTTTAATGTCCCATAAAAGACTCATTTTAATTAATTTCTGTGTGGAGTATTTCACTGTTGGAGATATTAAATTCAAAAGCATGATTGTCCTGTTAACAAAAAGTTCCATTGCCAATGCAACAACTTTCAAGGTGCTGCAGTGGTTAACAGAGGAAGACTCAGAACTCAACTCTGAGCTTCTTTTTCTTCCTCTGCTACCATGCTAGTCTATGATCTGAAATGAACCAGGACATCCAAAAATAAAAACATACAATGATTACTACACATATAATGGATTTTACAAAGGACTTGTGAGAATTTTTACTGGTACCACATTGATCTTTGGATGAAAACTAATGCTCAGATACATTTGCTTCAAGTAAAATAAGCTCTGTTAGCATATGAATGCTTTTAAATTGTGAATTCTGATAAACCCCAGCCTGCTTTGTTTTACATGTGCTAAAACAGAGTGAAAATGGCTGAAGGGAGAGAATGTAGAAGAGTATGGATATTACTCCTGCAATTGTTGTTGGCTTTAAAGTTTTGCTACTGTCAAGATGTTAATGCATTGTCCAACTGAGTGTGGTCTTAACAGGGCACTGCATAGGCTGTCACATCTAATTCTAAAAGTGACAAGGTGAGGAAGCATGCTATGAGGAAGGAGTAAGTTGAGGAGCTGGGTACTGCAATAGCTTTATATTGGACCATTATTGCCAGTAATTAAAAAATGTGGTCTCTGAACAAGAACATACTGTATATTAAAACTTTCCCTTTTTGACTCAGCATGTACCTTTGCTGTTTCTCTAGCACTAAGAATACGCCTTTGGTTTTGTTAGATAATTAAAAGCCAGGTTTAATCTTTAGGTCTGGTGGTCATGTTTTAAGCCTGATAGTCACAGCAACATTTTGAGATATCAATACAGCTAAGAACAAAAAACAATGCGGGCAATCGGAGTATGGAAAAAAAGAACAATTCCCAGAGACAAGAAAGAAGTCAGGAGATATGTAAACAGAATCTCTGTAGCTCTTAGGATCATGTTTTTATAGAGCCCTGTTTTGTTCAGCAGTGCATGTCCGCAGCAGAAAGGAGCTGCACTGCCTTGGGTTGGGTTGGAGCTGTAAGATACCTTGTGCCTCTGAACACACTGGTGATCCCCAAGTGGGGTCAGCAGCCTTGACTCCTTCCCCAGCCAGCAAGCTCCCACACCCCAAAGCCAAGGCTTAACTCTGCCTGCCCCTGTGCTAAAGCAGGAGGACTATGACTACACTGGCACTCAAGTCCCTCTGAAAAACCACATCAGGAAGACGGCATTTTTGTGTTTTCATTGCTACTCACATGACAGCAACTTTTAAGACACCCTGCGCTTATAATGGCTGTAATTTTTGCCCTTTTAATATCATTTTTTTTCATCTACTATGTCACCACATCAGACAGCAAGCGTTATATTGGAATGATATCTGATCTAAAAAATAGGCAAATGCTATAGACATGTAAACTTGCCATAAAGAAGATTGCTACAGCCTGAGTCTTGAAGACACTGGACTGTACAGCTGGTGGTATTTGTTGAAGTTGATGCTGTTCATGAAAGAACTTGAGGTGATAGGTGGTGTTTATTCACAAAATGCAAATACCTTTTTTGGGTTTAGATATTGTAAAAAGTTAACAAGATATTAAGTCACAAGTGGGCAGAAATTCTCTGAGGTTTGCCAGCAGACAGTTAATAATGCAGTGTGACAGTCTGCTCTTGTTCTCCAGCTAAATCAGCAATCCTAAACGGCAGCAGACTACACAGAAGATTACTCTCCAAATTACAAAGTACATTAGTTTTTGTACTGGGAAATGTATGGTCATTTTTGTTTTGTTTTGTTTTGTTAATTACATCCATTCTGGAGGTGTAATGACGTTAACAGCATTATTTCAGACTTACTAACTTGTTGACCTTCTATCCAGCACCTGCCTTCAGATTCTCAGAATCAGCTGATGCACCCTTTACCACATAACATTTCTAAAACTGTTTATGTAACACAAGAAAGAAAGAAAGCTGCATCCATGTTATATGGTTGATAGGGAAATTACAAATTTCAAACAGAAAATAACATTTAGGTGAGAGAGCAGTATTTGTGCCCTCAGAAACATTTGGAGTTTTCTATTATTTCCAAATTTCAAAGACAGGAAGGTTTAGACTTGACAAGTAAAATTATTGGGTCAGATTTGTTTCCTGTGTATACGTATTGAATCTCCCACTAACACTACAGGAATCACAGTTCTGTGAAATTGATATGCTAAAAAGTATTTCAGATGAATAGATCTGAAAGAATAATTTTATCCAGAATATTTAATAGAGAAGTGATACAGTTAATCTGATGCTAGGCAAGTATAGAAGTGGGAAGACTGCATACATCAAAGCGATTAAAAACCAGTCCAGTCTTACAGTGCATCACCTCAGCTTCATTTTGTTAAGAGCATTTGTGGTACTCAAAACCTGAAGGGAGAAGGGTGAGGGTAGCATAAGCAGAGACTGTGGAAGAGTTGGGTAAACACTACAGTATTCTATATCTATTGTATTATTGTTTGTATGAAGGTAATTGGCACCACTTTAGGTCTGCGTGGCTGATACTGTATATCATCAGGATGCTGCTGCCAAGAACCTTGTAGGTAAGAGGGAAAATGGCCACTCAGGTGATCCAATATGTTTTTTATTTTCTACAAAACAAAACAATTGTGTCTCTTCAAACTGCTATGGACACTAACATCTTGCTCAGAAAATCATTTTGGCTTGCCCTTGGCTGTGGGTCATCTGCATGTCACTCACACTCCAATAGTGTGTGCCACAACGGTCAGACCCTTTGAGAGACACTGTTGGGTCACTTCCTGGCTTCGATAAAAGAAATGCTTCAACAGCGGTCATCTTAATGTTTCAACATGACACAGTGTCCTGCACTACTCTGCAATGCTGCAACCTCACCTTGAGCACCGTGTGCAGTTTTGGGTGCCACAGTGTAAGAACATAAAACTATTACAGTGTCTGAAGGAGAGCTATGAAAATGGGGAAGGGTCTGGAGGTTAAGACATATAAGGAATATCTGAGGTCCCTGGTTTTGCTAAGCTCAGAGGTCTCATAGCAGTGCTGAGCTCTGCTCTCTTGTGACAGTGACAGTAATGGAGGGAACCGTGTGGAGCTGTGTCATGAGAGGGTATTAGGAAAAGGTTCTTCATCAGAGAACAGTGGGCAGGGAACAGGTTCCCCAGGGCAGTGGTTATGGCCCCAAAGCTGCTGGAGTTCAAGAAGCATTTGGACAGCATGTTGAGACCTAGGGTTTGGGTCTTCCTGTGTGGAGCCAGAGGTTTGACTTGATGATCCTTCTGGGTCCCTTCCAACTTGGGATGTTCTATGATTAACAAACAAATTCTGTCTTTTTATTGTTTCTGTTTTAACCTGTATCAAGGTTAGATACTTAACTTGCTCTGTTGTAACATCTATGCTTCTTCATCACTTCCACATAAAGCTTTAAACCAGAAATGATTTAATGGACTCTGGTAGCTGAAAAATAAAAGAAAACGAAATGTAATTCTTTCATGGAAAAACAGTCAAGATTCTGAAAACCACTCTATTCTCAATTGGGAAATGTACTGAAAACGTTTATTTATTTATTTATTTATTTTTACTGAGAAAAGCCTTACTTTTAAGAATTCTCTGTTACTGCTTAGGAATACAATCCACACACATATTGCCTGTGGGCTCTAATCTGTGGACTCCCTTGCTGCCATTTTTAAAAATGAAGAAGGTATTTTCAAGTCTGCAGTGCCTCTGAAACTACTTGTCCAGTGATGAAAGAGTGTACTACTGCCAATACTTCTGTTTGAAATGTTCAAGTAATACAGTTTTGTAACTTCATCATTATGTTTAAAAGGTTTTAATGATCTTACTTCCTCTTTGTTAAAGAAGTAAAGGTTAACCACCTCTGTAGTTAGCTGTGATAAAGTCACTTCCCCCTTTAATAACACTATATTCTATCAAGGAAATATCACCTTCATTTTTGGGAATGAGTAATAGTTTTCAAAGCTTTCATATACGTTAAGAGATTTTATGTTTGGTGATTCTCACTCTGGAGGAATGCCTCTTTGAGGATCTCCTCACAAAGAGATGTCTGCTTTGAAGATTTTCATTTATAAAAACAGTCACATTTCTGGGTCTCTTCTTTGAAGATACTTTTCTTAAAGCATTTCCGTTTCACCAATGTGAACACTATCTGTTTGAAAATAGTTTCCTTCTATGATACTCTTTTTGAAAACTCACACATTCCTGTAGAAGTCCATAAAATAATCTCAATTAAATAAGCCCAGTAACCTAATATTGTTTCTATGTAAGGTATAAAATAGTTTGGAAGAATTTGAGGAAGATGGGATGTTGTGAAAGCACAGTTTTGAAAAAGTTCTACAAAAATAATTGTCACCAAAGAGTAAAGTGGAAAGGCGAACTCATATATCACTTAAGTGACCTTTTAAAAATTACTGTGATTTTACTCCTTTTAAATTGTAAAGAGTTCAAAGTTCAAGTTGTGGATTCCTGAAATTAATAGGAAAACTCACATTTCGGTCCAACTGTGCAAGGACCATTCTTTGAAATTTCTGTGAGATTTCTTTCTTTGTTTGAGAACATATTGCTTTAATTTACTATGTTGATGGGGATTTGGGCTCTTTAAATTTCTAATGTTGAACATTCAATTCGTTTATTTCTGTAAAAAATGTTTTATTTATTTTTTCCACCTTTTTACTAATTATAGTTACCATGTTTTAAATCTGTGTGATCACAGGCCTTGCGCAGGCATGGGAACCTTGCAAATATTATATGAGGTCCTCTGTCTGACATTGGTCTGTGAGTTAAGAAGATGATGAGACAATACAGCTAAGCAGCCCATTTAGCTTACATCTAAGCCTAATTTTGTGATACAAACTATTAACCAGTTGCAGTTTACTTCTCAAGTAATCAGTTACTTACTCAGATTGTGGTTAAAGCCTCTGGTGTGAGTTCACTCCTGTCAGTGGGAATAGAGACCTAGGCTGGCAAACCATACATCATTAAGGCAGCTGTCCTCAGTGCTTGTCCACCTATACAGTCAGGGGAACTCTAGCTTCTCACAAACTACTAAATAATTTTATTAACATACTTGGAAAACAATCACTGCTTTGGTGTTGGGGGCATTTCTGCTGGTTCCTGCAGAGTGACAAGCCAGCCTTTAGACATCTATCTCTAGTAACAGGGACCCATACATTTCATTAGATCAAGAAGTAGAGAACTTCTTACCCTTTGCCTTATAAACTCAAAGACATATCTTTGCTTTCAGAAATAAATTATGTATTTCACCTGTTTCCCTGACAGAGCAAAGTAGTGGGAAGAGAGCTGCATCCCTGCTTTTCCCATGACACGACCCTCACAACCAGCTGAGGCAAAGAACAAGACACCTTTAGAGTACGAAAAACATAAGCAATCACCACATATGTAACAAAAACAAACACTGATCTCCAGACCTAATGAAACTAAATATACATATGTTTAATCACATAAAAAGTAGTGTAAAAAAGGTGTCTCTGCACAGGAAATAAATTTCCAGGTGGATATGCTACGAGCGAGAGAAAGGTGAGCAGGCAGTCTGGTTGTCAAAACCTGATCTATAAGATTTTGATACTTGGTAAAGTGCAGAATGAACTGTTATGTTTTGGTTTTTAAGAGCAGCAGAAAGCAGTAATGCTCCTTGCCCTTCCAAAATAATCTGTCTTCTAGGAGGAATGCTAGAAATAAAATGCTGGAAAATAGCCTGTGGGATTTGGACCAGCAAGACAAGTTCTGATCTGAACTAAAAAAAAAAAATCTTTTATTTAGGGTATAGCACTTGTATGAATTACTTGAGTAGATTCAAAACTTTAGTTCAATAAAACAAAGTAAATCAACACAGACTGCTGGGAAGAAATGTTGATTAAGGACGTTGTTTGCAAAGGAACAAGAAGATGAATAGCTACTAATAAATTTTAGGACTTTGCTCAAAGGAATCTAGGGAAAAAAATTCTTCACAGGAGTCAGAATGTTTGTGTTTCTATGTTTCTGTGTTTTAGGACTGACTGACAACATGGCATAGTTTCAAAACAAAAAAAAAAATTGTTGAAATTCTCTGTCCAGAGCTCTTGAGACTAAGCTGATATAAGATTAATAGGTACATTCTTTGATAGATGAGCAACTTATTATTTATCAATTATTAACAGTAGATTACTACAAGATATTATATGAAGGGACAAGAAAAAATAGTCTGTATTTTTACAGTAGAGGGAGGTCACTGGTAGCATACCATGGGGGACCTGTGCTGTTCAGCATATTCTTAAATGATCTGGAAAAAGGAGTGATTATTGAGGTGACCAAGTTTGCTGATGATGCTGAATTATTCATGGTAATAAAAACAAAAGCTGACTGTGAAGAATTGTCGAAAGCTCTTATGATACTCTGTGACTGAATGATAAAATGGCAAGTTAAATTCTGTCCTGAGAAATTGAAGTAATATGCAAGGGAGAAAAAAATGTCGAAGTATGCATGCAAAATGCTGAAATTTGAATAAATGACTACCACACCGGAAAGAGCTTAAGTTCTGTAAAAATATCAGCTCATTGTTTAGCAGCACTCAAACGTGCTAATCAGATTGGCTCTACCAGAAAAATTATAGAAAACAAACAAGCAAACAGAAATTAAAAAAATAAATAAATTATTAATCTGTATAAAAGCATTTGGTTTGTAATGAATAATGTGGACTATCATCATCTTCTAGAATAGAATGAAGATGGTATGTGCATTCATGAAAGGCATGGTTAGAGGAAGAGAGAAAATTATCCATCCATTTTGTTAACAACTAATAGATAATGAAGGAAATTATCAAACAACAAGCTTGAAACAAACAAGAAGAAATATGTTTTACACAATATTTAATTAAATTCTGCAACTTCTTGTCCTGCAACATTGCAAACGCCAAGAAGTATCTAGACAAATACTTATAACAGATATCCTCTGCAAATATGGATGCTGTTCTTTTCCTTAGTAACTCCAAACTAAGCAATGAATTTGGGACAAGGTTCTTGAGACAGTATCTTTGTGTGCTTCCTAACTCCTACAATCTTTCACTCAGCATACACCACTAACCACTGTACCGCCACTGGACTACAAAGACTATTAATTATTTGCTGCTCTTGAAATGAAAAGGAAACAATCAACGAAGGAGAAACATCCATATGTAGTGGTGACCAAAAGAAATTATTTTGGAAAATAATATATTATTTCCGCAGAAAGATTAATAGAATTTTTAAAGTACTGGACTTTTCTATCACTAATAATAATGTAGTCACTTAACTTCCAGTTAGAATAAGATGAAAAGAGGGTATAAGCCCAAATGTTTCACAATATTACCACTAAATGTGGAAGGTTTTGATAGAGGTGGTTTATTGAATTGTTGTCTATTCCCAGGCTTTTGAAACTTCTGAAATATCTGGTACTAGATTTCAGCAGAAAGTTAACAGGGAATAAGGAAAAGGGGGTGTCTGAGGCAGCATTTTTTTTTAACCTTCTAAAATATGAGAAAGACTTAGCAAGAACACATTACAGAGAAGACAGATGACAAACTCATCGCTTATACTATCACAGTGTTTAAAATATACTAGGTAAAGGTATCCAAAAGCATAGTAAAATACTTTTATAGTAAAAAGGGCAAAGCTACTGGAAGTTGAAAATGAAATACTGTACTGAATAAGTAACTGAATAAATGGATGCATTTTGATAATTTGAAGTAGTTTTTTTCCTTTTGCTCTGGGTCACTTTCAAATTATCACTTTTAATTCTGGATTCGGGGGACCGGAGTTTTGCTCTATGAATTACCCTCCATACCTCTTCCATCTGTTCTTTTGCTAAGTAAATGTTTCCCAAATATTTGCAATCTCAGTTCCAGCCTCTGCTCTGTAAACGTTCACTGCCTTCTCCTCTATCTCCCTTATATGGAGGAGCATATCACTCAGGATAAAGCGAACCAGTACTAGTTTGTTTAATCAGATGGATTCTGGTAGATGTCACAAAAAAGGAGAAAATTGGAATATTACAGAGTTAAGAAACGGGTTTAGGAAAATACTACTATAAAGGCAGAGGTAAGCAAGGTAGGCAGTGAGGCAGGTAAGCCAGACAGAAACACAGCAGGGCAGGCAGCTCCCCCAGGCAGGGCCGTGAGCTGGGCGGGCCGCGCCCCGTTCCCGCCCGAAGCGGGGCAGACTCGCACCGCCCCACGCGCCGGCGGAGTGCGGGCAGCTGATGGCAGAAACTTCATAAACCCCTTCCGCGCATGCTCAGAACTCCGGCGCATGCTCTGATGCGGCGAGGGACGGAGAACGGAATCCGGCACTCGGCAACGTTCGGCAATTTCCGTGCAGGCCACGCCGCCATTTTCTCGCAGGCTTTCCGTGCTCGTCGGTTGCGCGGCTCTCCGTCCCGCTGGTCAGCGCTTTGTCCTGCTCGGCGATGGACGGGTGAGCACACCGGACGGGGCTGGCGACGCGGGGACGAGGCCTGGCGCGGCTTGGCCGCCCGCTCGGCGGTGGGACCGCTCCGCGCGCCGCGTCCCGCCGCGGCCGTGGGGCGTGGGAGCGGCCGGGTATACCCGCGGCAGGAAGGCTGGAGCACGAGGCCTTGCGTGGGGCGGGGAGCTCGGCTTTGCCGTAACGCGGGCCGCTGCTGGGCTCTCGGCTTTACAGAGCCGAGGGCTTTGGGCCGCGCGATCCCGCCCTGTGCTTAGTGCGGTGCTGCGGCGCTCCTGCCCCGCGCTGCCCTCGGTCCCTCCGTTCCCCCCCGGGCGCTGAAGGCGGACCGCTCCGTGCGGCACGCGGCGCGTTTGGGGCTGCCTGTAGAGGAGGAGCGATGCCGCCTGGAGCTCTTTTGTTTTCCCTGTGCCTTCCTCCCCTCCCCAGGTAGAAAGATGCTGTTGTGCGAGCTGGAGACAGGCTGTAGAGCCAAAGAAAGGGACGCTCTGGGGGGGCCGAGAGGCAGCGAGGCCCAAGGTCTAGCGGGCCACATGGGTGGGCAGGCAGCGGGTGCAGGGCCTGAAGTTTTGGGCACGGAGAGGGAGTGAGCTGCTGGCTGCAGCCTTCATCACTGTAAACACAGCACCTTCCCGCTGCCAGATGCCCAGCAAGTTATTTGTTCTGACTCAAACAGAGAAGCAGTCCCTTTGGTATGCTTTAGGCATATGACCTTTCAACTGTGAGAGTTTCAAAGGCTTATTATGGTTACTTCTGACTGTAATGTTGGAAGAAGGCTCGGTGCTGATGAGTATTGCTGCACTGTGGAATGCTTTCACATATTCATATTTTGTGGTTTTCTTCTGGTGGTGTTTTCTGCTACCTTTGGAGTCTTGTTACATTAGTGTAAGTTAGTGTTACAGTTTCTAAGGTGATGTACCTTGGTGTACCTGTTGCAGAGTTTCGTGTGGATAGGATACCTGATGGTTAAATTTTGACACCAGCCAATACACTCTTCCAGGCTCATTTCAAAACATAACGTTTATTGCTTCCTTTTGTAAGGAGATCTCTAGGTTGAACTGGATGCTTGTCTAACAGGGTTTGTGAGGAAACTTCTGTTTACGTTTAAGTATTTCTTTTCTCCCTGTCTGTGACCTCACATCATCCAGAAACCAAGTTTCCTAAGCATCCTGTCTGGTAGTTTGTTGCATTAGAGTAATGTTTACATGGAAATTTGGACTCCTCTGTGGAAGCCTATGAACAGGGGGAGCTTTTGTAACGTTTCTCTTCTATATTCCCTCTGTCAAATTTTTTTGTTTGCCTGCGCTTTCTGGGCTGTGAAAGTTGTTAACTGATTTTATCTCTAATCACTCTGTTGCAAAACAAACCAGTAAAAGCCTTTGATTTTTGTGAGAACAAATTGATTGACTTGCGTTTTTTTTTTTTTTCTTTACAGAATTGTCACTGATGTTGCAGTTGGTGTGAAGGTAGGATGTGCATTTAACAAATAAGTGGGAACACTGCTGATACGAAATGAACTGCTTTGAGCGTCTGTCATTGCAAATTTTAAGACTTTAAGCAGTCACTGTCAGCTGATATTTAGTCAGCAGTGTATGCTTCATTAACAAAAAATCCCTAGAGTTATATTGGAGGTCCTACACAAAAGACTTTTCTAGGCACTAGACTGTAAACAGTTTGAAACTAATGTAGCACTGTCAGATTTCTATTTTAAAGCTTTATTTTGCAGGTTGTTCTTCAAAACAATGCTTTCTAATTTGTTTTGTTGATAAATGATGTTTTCTTCACCCCTCATTGTCTTTCAAAACAGTTAATGCTGAAATTAGAAAAAGTTCCTCTATCAGTACATAAAAAATGTGTGCTAGAATTTATTAGCAGAAAAGTGAACATTTTCTTTGACTTTTTCTCTTCGAGTTCAGTTATGAATTTATTGTATTTGTTAAAACAAGGAAGAAGTTTCCTATAGGTTATTAATTATTCATATCACTTCTGTATTCAGTTTTGTTGCAAGAACTGGATCAGTACTTAATAATAAACAGCTTGAGAAATAACAAGAATGAAAAGATCTGTGGCAGCAGAGAACTTTAAATTGTTAATGCGTGTAAGAAATCCTGTTTCAGGGGTACGCATGAAAACTTTTTAATGAATATGGTCTCTTCACTTGTCCGGGGAGTTTGTAGCTGTGCTACATAGCTGCCTTTTCACCTGAAGCTGGTTTATGTTAACTGCTTGGTGAATATAGTTTTGTGTAGTGAAGCTATCCAATTCATGTTCAGTAGTGGTTATGCTGGATTTGGACCAGCTCTTACATAATACAATTAGCCATTTGATAACAGCATCTACTGTGTCAGATGAACCTGCACTGTGTTTGAGTAAGCTCTCTTCTAGGAGGGGTTGTAATAAATTGTATGTTCTGGACCTGGGTCCATGTGTTTATTCAGTATTGCCGATAAATCACTCTGAGAGTCAAAAGAAAAGTAGAGTTATTAAAGTACTTCTGTGGAAACTAATCCCAGTCAGAAATACAGACTGCTATAATTGTTTCCTCACTACCTGGGAGGACAGTGTCAGCTGCCTATAACTGTAGGAATGTATTTGACAGTTAAATTCAAGTCTTTCAGAAATAAACTGCACGCATGAAAAACTTTGTGGCAAAACAAATCATAAATTGCTCTCAGTCATTTCTAATAAGGAAGCAATTTCAGACAGTCCATGTGTTTATTTGAACATAAAATTCTGACGCTCTTAATTCAGAAGTTGATTCAGTATCGGTTTCATAAAAGGATTAGAGCATTCCTGAAATACTTTGTGTGTTGAGCAGTTTTGGAACCATGCTAGCAAGGCAGCGAGTGAAGGCACATCAAATGACATAACTATGTCATTCATATGATTCCACGAACTTCTTCTTTCTGGTGATTGTAGAAATTAAATTGTGAATATAATACAAGAAGGCAAGGCAAGTGTATCAGAAAAATGATTAAGTTAAATACAGGGTAATGCAAGCAAGTACGTGAAAATGGTCTTGTTCATATAAAAGGAAACAGTTATTTGTATGCAGAAGCATAGGGAATAAAATACAGATAATGGTTTTCTGAAGGAAGTTATTAAATATGAGTAGGATAAGGTAGTCTGTCTCCCGGAGCTTCTGCAACTGTCTGAGGACACCAAGAAGAATGGAATGTGGAGTTTGTTACCAATTTGTGTTCATAGTTTGCGTAAGCACTCTAATGTTGGCTCTAGTTATATTTTTTAGAAAGCATTGTGCAACACTTGCCTATTTTTTTTTTTTCTGTGGTGAACGTTCATTGCTGTTACTAAACTTAATACTGTAAAGCTGAGGGATGCTTTAAATATTAGTTGGCATATACAGCAGGGAAAATTTATGTGGCTTTTAATTTGGCTGTTGTCTGTTCTTTGGGGTGTATTGGGAGAGTGGGTAGACAGCAGCTTTTGAGTCCCAAAGTCTTGCATCAGCAATTTTAATGCTCTTTTAGCACTGCTTTTGTCATGATTGGACAGCCATTAGACACAGACAAGGATTTACCTGTACTTGCACGTGATCAACTTACCTAGGGTATTAGTGTCACCTTGCACTTTTTTGAAATTTTTTTGTAGCTGCTGTATGTATGCTGATAATTCTGTAGCATAGTTGGTTATACTTGAATAAAAGGACTGTGACCCTTCTCTTTGGAATTTATCAAAATAATTATCAGTGATATTGATACAACTGTGAAAATTGTATGAACTGTTGTCTGGCAGACTTCTCTCATAAGCAAGAAGGTGAGCTTCTTAGCTGTTTTCTACCCATGTGTTAGGAGTAGGAGTAGAAGCTAGCAAGTATAGCCAGGGTATTGTCTTTGAATTAAAAAAAGGGTTTTCAGCTTTGGGAACTGTATGTAGGCAAGATGAGTATAATTAAAGGGAATATAATCTCAGAGTTATATAGTCTAACTGCAACTTTCTAACAATGTTGTTAAATTTAAAGCTATTAACATTTATTTGTGCAATGCAGCTTGGTTTGATTTTAAAACATGTTTTGCTCAACAAACTCTTGAGTGTTCCATTTTTATTTTATTTGTGTGCTGAGTTAGAAGAAATTAATACCAAAAGCCGAGGAAAGCATTCAGCGCAAAACGAGGGAGTGGAGAAATGATGAATGCTATTTGAAAGCTTGGTTTACATGGTGTTCTGTCCAAAATCAAATGCGTAATGAGAGCACACTTCTCAGCTAATATCTGTCAGAGAAGCAATGTGCTTATTTTCTGGAAGAATTAGAATACGTCAAAATGCAGAGTCTTGTGGCCATAATGTAAAGTAATTCCTACTTGATTTGATATGTAGTGTCTTGTTTGGCTGGCTTAGAATTCATGGCATGCCTTAGCACTAAGTACACCCCTTGCAGTACAATTTAGAGTGTTAAAACTCATTCTTTTCATATTGTTCTGTGTCTGTAACTTTGTGAACTCACACTTTATATAAATAGTTTGAGTAGATTTTTCTTTTTTTTTTTTTCTTAGTAGAACCGGAGATTTAAGGCTTTCAATAAAAACAGTTACACTGTGTCAGTTGTTACTTCTTCAGGTTTTGGTTTCTTGAAGAAATTCTGTACATCTTAAGTTTATAGAATTCTTCATGGACACTTTTGAAACTTGCTGTGTTGCATAAAATGTATGTTTTTTTGATTGTACCTCTTAGTCTCTGTTTTTATTATATGTGGTCCATAGTTAATAAAACAAAATAGCATCTTAAATTTCAGGGATTTTCAGTGACAAGTTAGCTCTAGTCTCTGTAGTCAGTGAGCAAGGTCAAGTTTGGTGTTTTGACTTCTGGATCTGACTGCGGCAGTTAGAATTGCTGTCTTGTGTTATCCTTACAGTTACGATACTTTAATCTGGATAAGTAAACTTAGTTAGTACTTGGAGTGGTGGAGACTTTTTCAACTGACTAGGTGAATGTGGGAAGTACATTATCTACCTTTTCTCTGGAGTTATAACAAAACTCTTTGGAGATACAGAAGCTGTGGTGGAAAGAATGTACCTCACACAGGTGCAGGGAATAGCTATATAGTGAGCTGATGGTTGGTATTGATAGTTCTCGTTTTCCAAGTGTGGGCCACTTCAGCTTAATGTATCATCTTTCTCCTGATTGGCGTGAGTAGCTGTGCAGTGAATGTGGCCTAACAATTGAGTGACTCATTTGGAGATGTGTGTTACGCGTGTCAGGATGGATACAGTCAGTCTGTTTATGACACTCTACCTGATGAGCAGAAAAAGAAGCATGGGGAGGTGATGAGGGGGAGCTTTCTTCAAATTGATTGAAGATAAGCTGGCACAGTAATGGGTTGTGTCTTTTTGGTGGTTTGGTACAAATCTGACATGGTTGCATGAGCTCTTGTAGCAGTATAGACTGTACGTTGCTTGGGAAGGGCGACAGAAACAAGCTGCTGGGGGCAGGGAGAAGGTAGGGCTGTTGCTTTTAGTTACAGTGTTGGTTTTAATGGGGTTGTCATTTCACAACCCACTTTAGGGGACTGATTTCAGGCTTATGTGTTGTTTTTTAAGCTGTAAATACATATGAAAACCTAAAAATAACTATAGGTTCATTTTTTTTTCTTTGAATGCCTAATGTAATTATTGCATTAAAGACTTCACAGTAGTTCTCGGACTTTGCATTCATTGTTTCAATACATCTACTTCAGAGTAACCTGTTTCTGTGCTGGTGAGAGCAGGATGATAAGTCTGATGTGCTGGAATAAATGATCTTTGTACTTCATCCAGGGTGTTTGAAGTGTTAGCTGGTCTTGGACTAGATTTCTGCCTGAAATCTTTCATTACAGTTTCAAAGTTAAGGTTTTTGATGGTGAAGCTGGGTGGCATGGTTTGAGCGAAGGTCTGAGTCTTAGTTCTTCAGCTGTCTGGTTCAATACAGCCCATCTTGATTTTCAGATGCTTTGAGAACTTTGGCTCTTTTATCACATTGTTTTGATTGAGAGTCTGGATGCTTTTCAGAGGAATGGAGGCTTGTCTCCTTTCAGTTTTAAAGACTTCAGATTCCCTTGATTGTGCATGCTTGATTTCTGAAAATTTTGCGGTATGTACTGGGCTTACAGTTGAAAGAAAAAAAAGCAAACTTAGTTTTCTGCTAGACTGATCCCTACTTTAATATTTGTACACTCTTTTTTCAGTTAATTGTTAGGAGATGCCCCCAGCCAACCATATATTGTTTACAGCATTTAGAAGAATTGAATTAGGGGGGAAAAAAGTATAAAGGATATAGTAGGAAAAAGTAGAAAAAGTATACAGGATAAAGTATGGGAAGGCAGACATTTTATCCAGTTACTTCATGAAGAATTTAAGGCCAAGTGATGTAGTAGGATTCTTAAGCGCCCATGAAGACATATTCCCTATTATGTAGGGTTCTGATGAAGAGATAATAAGCTTATAGTTGAAATTATGTGCTTTATACATAATTTCTTTTGGATTTTATGTATGGATTTGGCTTGTCCTGTCCTGAGTGAGTCTGTGACCTGTATGTGTGAGAGGTATAGCAGTCTATTTATTAGGTAATTCGGTGTATGTGTTTTGATAGCCTTCCTAACATCCACTCTCCAAAGTTAATTGAGCTGCTGGATGTTGAAGCAGTTGGCTTACACACGTGTGTCTTTGAGAGGAATGTTGCTATCTAGGTTAGAATTCTCATGACAGACTCCCATACTGCCAGATTTCTGGCTCTTGCTTTTAAATCATTCCCAGATGTTGTTAGGAATGAAATGTTTTACAGTGATGTCAGAATTCTTTAAATCATGAGCCGTCTCCTGACTTGCCATAGCTGTTGGGAAGTTTCTGTGCAGCTCAAGTTCTCCTGTGCTCCTTCACATAGAGGGGAGGGCTGGGGGGGCAGGAAATCATCTTGTAGGGAGAGGTTTTGGAACATCTGCATTTTGTATACTGCAAATCAGGATTTATTGAAACAATTTTTTTTCTTTGGTATATGTTTTTTAATTGGATGTCAAGAAGTGATTGTTGCTGATGCTGTTGTTGTCTTAAAATCCAGTTAATTTGCTTATTCTTTCTAGTATTATCAGTTCAGTGTTTCTGTAGTAATAGAAGATGCCTGCTTATATATGCACTTCTGATAAGCCTCTGATAATTCAGAGTGTTTCATTTTATATGCAGCTGTAACTTCTCTTGGAGACTTCATAGCCTTTGATTATTGGAGAAAGAGCTGATAATATTTCTCTTCTATAAACAGTTGTAAAAAATATTGTGATGCTTGAAGGAGTAAACCTCTCCGATGATTCTTAAGCCAAAATTGAGAAATGTTTTTTTTTTGTTGTTTGTTTGTTTGTTTCTTTGTTTTGTGTGTTTTGGTAGCTTTTTTTGAAGGGTGGTGGTAGTGGCTGCAGTAAGGTCTGGGGAATTTTTGAAACACTTAAGTCCTGTCTGCAGTGTGAGGAAAATCATTGGTAAGAACTTGTAAGTAGTGGTTTTTTTTATTAGCCTGGAGAGATAGTATGATGGTGACAACTTCCTGAAATGGCATAGGTACTTAATATAACTTGTGAAACATGAAGTCTCAAGTAATCTGTTTTTGTGGGGAGGAGGGGTTGGAATCTGGAATCCAGCTACGTAAATTTATTTCCAGTAGTGAGGGATTCTGAGTTAGCAGTGGCTGGTAGAGCAGGGAGCTAGAAGATTCATTTGCTACGTTAGTTGCTTTTTATTTCAATTGTGGAAGAGCCAGAGTATATACAACAACTGTATTTACTAAAAGATTTCCTTACAGATCAACTGGAATATAGAAATGCTATCTTCAAATAAAGGTATTGAAAGATCTTTATAGGTGTATCTTTAGGTTCCTCAGAAATACATATTCAGAGTCTTGAGTTGGCAGCTTTTTGTCTTTTTCTGAAAACATCAGTTTTTCTTAGTTTCTGTTGGTTGGTTAAAACCACAGATTAACATGTTAATTCTGTAACTCTGCTCTCAGAAGTACTCAGTGTCTGGGGCCAGGTGTGATAACATTGCGTTCCTTGAAAGGACTTAGGTTTCTTGCAGAATCAATGGTTTGCTGACTGTAAGAAATTAATTTGACAATTCCTTGATTTACTGTGTTGCAGTACTTTGGCAGTTGAGTTCCAGAGCAGATGTTCTGGATGTCTATGGTCTAGTTAGTGTTGTAGCTTGTAAACAAGATCAGCACAGCTTAATGTTGTTCTTGTCATTGGTAGGAATACAGATGTGGCATTGAAAACTTATGCTCTTGAGAGCTAACTGTCAGAAGATGACCTTTTAGTAGTGTTCAGTAACAGTTTGTACTACTTTTGTCCTTTGCAATCTCTTTCCCTTGTGCTAAAATGGATGTTCAGGTAGTTTCTGTCGTGTTGCTATTGTAGGAAACTTCCCTTGCAACCTGTGGTGGGGAGGAAAATGGATGTGGCACCTTCAGTTTTGTTGGGCTTATTTTTAATTTTAAACATAATTTTGGGCTTTTTTGTTGAACTGTTTGTAATCTTCAGTCTGGAACTTGTTTGCAGAGCAATAGGCAAAGATGGGGAAAAGAGCTCAGTGAATGTTGCTCTTGAATCTCCCATTCCTTACTGAATTTGATTTGCCACGTTCTTCAAAGACTTGAGCTTGTTTTCTTTGTTTCTGAAACACTCGGTAGAATTGACCTGAACTTGATGGTTTCTTTGCTTTGGATGGTTTGGCTATTGGAAGTGGTGTGCTTGAGAATAAGACTACTGTGTGCCCAAGATACTTAGGAACTGAGTTGTAATTCTGAAAAGTGTGTACAAGTAATAGAACGTTGCCCTTGAAGCAAAGTTCTTTTTGGCCTATCTCCCTCTAGAAGAAAATACACGTAGAAACTGGCCCAAACCAACAAACTGAATAAAATCTTACCTTTGCCAAATAATGTTTAGAAAAATAAGAAAGTTGGCCTCTGTCATAATTTTGAAGGTGCTTATGTTGTATAGCAGTGTCAGTTGGCTTGAAAAGCTTATATTAAACTGCTTTGTAAAACAGCTGTCATCTTACGAGACCTTTTTGAAGTAAATAGCAATTAACAGCCAGCTAACTGCTTTTGATTTCTGTAATTACTCTGTTTTGAAGTAGATTCTTCTTTTGCTGCATAGCTGTATTTTAAGTTACGTATTTAATGAGGTACAGGGGTTCCTATGCTGCTTAAAAACCAATAGGGAAAAGTGACCACATGTATATGGTAAAATGGTCTGCTCTGCTCTGCTCACATAGTAAGGTGTATTTCTTCAACCAAAATCTTGGCAAGCATGTATGGAAGTTTGCCCACGTGCTTTTGGTTTCATGGCGAGCAGTGGTTTGTAACAGTATGTGCTGTTTATAATACATGCCAGTGTAAAAACCTCACATTTTCGAAAGCGAAATTCTTTTATAAGTATAATGACAAGATCTTGTAACTGGCTATGTAAATGTTATTGTGAAATGTGAAATACATTTCAGAATGAAAGGAGAACTTTTAAGTGTTCCTAGAACATAACCGTGTAACCACTCTTTTGACTGTTCATTGACTGTTCAGCTTGGTGTTGATTTGTTTTTTTGTTGTTTTTTTTTTCTGTGGTGGGTCAAAAAAACTTAGCGGGCTTTCACAGCATGTCTGTTAGGAGGTAGAGGTAGTAATTTTTACATTCTACTAGTCTGTATTTGCTCACCTAGGCAACTTCTAGAAGCTGAAGGCAGTTGGAATAAATTCTAGATTTCAGATTTGTGAAGTTCTTACAGGGTTTGGGAAGAACATTCAGTCTTCAGTAGCGGAGGTGTTTCAGCTCTTTGTGCAGTATCTGTTGTATTGTTGCAAATTGATGACTGGCCTATGAAGGACAACTGAATCTAACACTGAACTGATTTATTTTGCCTAACTATGAATGGATTCAGTCTCTGCTGCCTATGTCTATTAAGCTGAGCTGCCCAGGCCAGGGATGAGGGCTTCTGAGCAAGGCTGGATGAGTAACTGTGAGCAGAAATAGCTGTTGTATTACTGAGTGAGCAGTAGTGTTGGGAATCTTGACCTTTAAGGTACACTATCTATGTAAATACTACATTAGAAAAATAGTCCGTTAACAAGAAAGAAGGAATGCTTGTGTAGCCATTGTACTGGTTGTTAGTATATGACACTAACAGTACAGAGTAACAGGTTGAATAGTAAAGAGTTGCTGTAACTTTTCTTACGTACGTCTTTGTTATGTCCAGTTACATTTTTCCTTATCTGGATATCTGCCTTTTCAGTTAGAATGAGATGACCTATTGGTGTTAGCCATTTTTTATTTTAAAGGAAGTCAACTGGTGATGTGACAGGCACAGTTCTTTTTTGTTGTTGTTAAGAGTGAGGAATCTTCCATAGGCTGTATATGGATTCTGCTAAAATTTGCGTAAACTTTAACATCTGTGTATGCGTACGTACTACTTCTAAGCACTTCTGGATGTCAGGTGCCATTTTTGTGTTTATATGTGCACAGAATGGTGTATTCCAATGCTAAATGTTTGATTTTTATGCATCTTTGAACTATGCAGTATAAAAAGACAATATTCTCAGGTTAATTTAGAATGTGACTTTGAGGTACTTTGCAGGACATATTCTAACTAGCATTAGTTTCTAGATTCTATTGCAGTGCCCATAACAAAATGAGAACTCATACTTTTGAAAGGAGATGAGCTGTAACTGGTTTCTTTCCTGTTTTCCACTTTAGTGGTGAGGTTAATGTTAAAGCTGTTGGGGAAGTACTTTTGAAGCAGGAAAAATCTAATTAAAAATGTTTAAAGGTTGTCAAGTTTATCATCCTTTTTAATGATTTCTGTTTTTTAAGTGAAATATTTTTGGGGGGGAAATAAAGGCTTATTGGAGTGATGCAAGAAGGAAAAAGAAAAATGGAGAAAAAACAGTAGGGGGGAAAGAAAGAATTGCCTCTTCATCTTTGCCGAGTATGTGTCTTATAAATAATTTGAGGAAAAGGATATCTTCTGAGTTTTCTATATGAATCCTACTCTGTTTTTTTGCAGCCTGCTACTATTCAAAAAGATCATTTTTTTGATAATAATCATGTTTTATGAATTCCAGTTGCTACCTGTAGGTGCTACCCTGTGCCCTAAGTTCTGTTTTTGGGGACAGATGAATGTCCCCAAATTGAAAGGTGATAATATTCTCTGAAGACAAGTCTTTTAAAATAAGAATGTTAGAATTGAGCTCAACTCACTATTTCTATTTGTATTGTTGTTTGTTTTTTTTTTCCCTTGTAGTTTCATCTGGATATAATACTTTAACATAAAATATTAAAATGATAACTAAGTATTGGAAATACAATAAACATTTAATTAAAATATGTAAATTTGAAGTGCTGAGCAAAATTATTGTTCAGCACTTCTTATTGTATCTTAAGGTGACTGCATTTCAGGGATGGGTATAACAACTGTGCTTAAGCTGCTCTCATTGCAAAGTTTGCCTTGTAAATATACTGCTTTATGTAGACTTCAAGCTGTTGCACTTATCTGAAATGAGAAAGTCTGCCAAATCTGAATAGGTTTGGTTATGCTTGCTTGAGTTCTTCTAAAGATTTTCCCTGTCAAACTGACATTTTTTAATATCATCTTTAAAAATCTCAAAATAGAGGAAAAAAAATCTCTTACTGTCTCTTTCTTTTTAGAGAGGATCTGACGAACTTCTTTCAGGCAGTGTACTCAATAGCCCGAACTCTAACATGAGCAGCATGGTAGTTACTGGTAAGTGATCCTTTCAAAGGAGAAATCTATCATTTATTCTTGGACTCATATCCTGTTTAAAAGGGGAGATCACTGAAACAAGAATCCATTGTGCTATAGAGGGATAAACTGTTGGCATGCATTAGACTGTAGTGACTTTACATATAGTCAAAATCCTCAGTAATCTGAGAAGAGTAATTCCAGAAAACAAGGAGCAACTTTCAGATGTCTGTACAGTACATTGATAGTGGATAACACGATGAAAAATCACACTTATACTGCTGCCTTCCAAGTAAGGAATCAGAACTACCAGCCAAAGGTAAACAGCACACAGCTCACTATGACTTCTCTTTCTTCTCATGTAGCTTCTGTGAGCCTGGGCATTACAGGACAAATGACGACCTCTAATCCATAACATAGTATGGATTCAGGAAGAGAGAATTTGGTCTGTTCTCGTTTAAATCACTGAAGCAGTAAACTTTACTTTGCTTCTTCAGTCTCAGGTGGCAGTGTTACTGAAATCTCAATGTCCATGCGAAGTGAGTTAGGTTGTTCTTTAATCACTGTGGTGTTACTAGATAGTAAGGCCTTCAAGGAATAGCACATAATAAAATGTCTTTCATTGCAGTGTATGGTCCTGACATTTGAACTTGCTTTGAGTTCCTTCTGAGAGCTCACCTTGGAATCTTGCTTTTTCTCTTCTGTTTTTCTCTCCAAGAACACGTAACTTTTTTTTTTTTTTTTTTTCCTTCGGAGGTATGAAGGAATTAGTTTATGGTATCAGTGTTGCTTGGGCTTCCCAAATAGTTGCTTGATTGATGCTTCAGCATGCAGTATGTATATATCCCTACCTGTATTTTTTTTGTTGAGCAGTACAGTATTAGTAACAGATTTACTACTGGATTGAAAAGAAAGTAAACAAAGATGAAGATGTGGGATACAGTTGCACACATCAGGTGCTGTGATGTCAGCTATTGCCAGAGTGGATATTCTCTTCCTGCATTCCTAATGGAAACAAGAAAAAAAAACAAATATGCAACTGTTTGTGTTTCTGCCCAGCTCAGTGCTGGAGTGTTAATACTCTTGCAATATAAGCTAATACAGCACTAAACTGTACTGCCTAGAAGAGCTCCTTTCCATTGAAGCAGCTTACAGATTGGTCATATGACTGTACGTTTGATCCTGTAACTGTGGTCCTGAACATTGCAGGGAAGGTGAGTGAGGTGGCTAAAGAGAGATATAATGTATTTGTAGTCTTTTCAGAGCCCCTGGAACACTTAATTATCTCCTCTGAATTTTGTGCTTGATTCTATTTCTAAAACAGGTGCATCATCTCATTTCCATTTTCTTGATGTCCTCAGCAGTCTGAGATAATTCTGCTTCAGCAATTTGCTTTATTTAATTAGAAGCTAGAATTAAAGGGAGTTTGAGTTGTTTGTATGGGAGTGGAGACTCATTGTTAACAGGAGAAGCTAGTTTTTCCAGAATATTTTGATTTTTTTCTATGTATTTATAGAGAAACTTGAAAATCAGGAAAGCTAAACAGAAGTTCTCTTACCAAAAGGAAAAAAAAACAGAACTTAAAACCTATAGGGGAAAGAAAAGAAATATATGTTTGGGTTTTCAGAAGAAAATTTACAGAAGCTTTTCTAAGAAGCCTTAAAGCTTGAAATCTCTGTTTTTCTCATCAAAGGTTCTTTGTAAAAAAAATTGTTTTGATTATATAATGTGGATGGAGGTGTTCGTGTCTACTGAATGCAAATTCTCCTACCCTCCATTTTTGTTTTGTTCCTCTCCTTCCTTTCCTTTCTTAAGCACCAAGGAGACAGTTTCCAAACAAACTGTTTCTCTGTTTTATACAAGCAAGACCTCTTGGTAGGTCTGCAGGCATCCAGAACTGTAAATGGTTTCTGAGAAAAGATCTCATTATCAACTGGCAGTGGTCTGAGATAAGCTCCTATAGTATCTGTTGTTTGTAACAAATTTTCTTAGTAACTAGCTGTATAGGAGTATTCTGGAAAAATAACCTAGGGAAAAAACTAAACAAAACAGTAACAACAAAACAGCCACATCCACAAATGCAGTATTTTAATTCAAGTCATTCCCTGTGGAGGTATGGGGGAAGGGGTCTTGCTTGGTTTGTGGAGTTTTGTTTGTTTTGCTTTTAAGCAGTTTCTTGGCATTGTGTTAAAGCTTCTGTTCTTCTTGCCTTTGTTAAATAACATACAGAATTTTTAGAGTGGGTTAAATCAACATTTTGCTGTTATTCCTATATGCATATGTTCTTGTATCTGTCTTGTTTATCAGGAATCTGGAAGGTGTAGTTTCCAGACTTGCACAGGTTTCCTTTGCAGTTTCAAATTATGGATGCAGAAACGATTGGGTCTGGAATGCAAACTGCTACGTTCATTTTTTTGTACCTGCCTGCTGAAGCCAAATGGGATGAAATATTCTTTATATCCAAATTAATGTCTTTTTTTTTCCTTCAGTGCTGTTACCTTTTTTCTGTAGATGAATTTAAAACTTGTATGAAAAGGATTTTTCAGCTGTAGCTGAGCCATCGTAGCTTTCCAGGACCTATTTAGGTAATCCATGGTCACTGCCTGAGCTCTTGGTAAAGGAGGCACTTAATAGAAACTGACCTACTCTGTAACTCTATGAACTAGTGCCTGCTTAGAGTTTGGTGTTATTTTATGACACCTGTCTATTGTTTGTTTTTATTGTTTGGTTTTCTGGTTTAGTCGTTGATGTTTTCAACATAAGATTCTATGATATTTTTTGAACAGATACTGTACTGTGCATCTTGTTGGTAAAAGTATGCAATCCAGAAAACAGTTGTGACCAGCACTGCTGTAACAAGGCTAAGCTTAGAAGGGAACAATTCACAAGTTTTTCTTGTTTCTTTCAGAATCCATGCTGTAAAAGTTTGTCACACTTCTTAAACAATTTGCCTCAGACCTGTTGCCGTTAAGCAGTGTTTTTTAAAACTTTAAAAACAAAGCGAAACAAAAAACTTACTCATGGCAGTTGATGCTTTGTGTAGAACTGTGAGCTATTAATGGTTCTATATTTAGAGCTAAGGTTGAACCTGAGGTTTTTAGAAATGATTGTCTTACTCTTTTATTATAGTAATATTCCCACGAGATTTTTTTTTTTTTTAATATTCAGCTCTCCTTCACATTGAATACTGTAGTTTAATGCTCTTAAGAGTGTTCTCATGCTAGTTTGTTCTTAATGGCATGGAAGATGTACAACCTTCTTTCTCCTTTGTAGAGTCTTATATATGAATTCTCCTTTTTAATTAAAAAAAAAAAAAGCCTTGCAAAATTGTTGGATAGACATTTGTTTTGCATTTGAATAATTGTTGGATAATCATTTATTTGATTACTTGAACCACTGGTAAATGGTATGAAATGCCATTTCAGGAGATGTGTCAACATATTAGACTGTTCAGAGAAATTACTCAAAATGAGGTGTGAATCTTGTACAGTTTCTGAACTGCATCTTCAAGACCGTATAGATAATACAATATACTTCCAATTTCCATTTATGATTTACTGCAAGTTATTATCTTAAGTACTTTATGTATCTTCAGTAAAAGAACTGCCTCAAAAGGAATACAAACTTGAAGAATTGAGCATGACTCTGTGATTTTACCACTTCCTTCTGACCCCTTGCATCTCCAGTTGATTGCTTCTTCTTGCCCACGAGGTATTCATGTAAGCACGTCTATTGTAAAATATACAGAAGAGCTTTATGAGCAACATGAAGGAACGTCATTCTGTAATCATCTGAGGGTAGAGTCCCATCTGCTACAGCATAGTTTGTTGCTAGGAAAAATAGCTCGTGAGGTTCTGGGTCAGCAAATGGTTTTTTTTTGTTGGTTTTTTTTTTTTCGTTATATTTGACTTCCCATTTTATCATCAGATGGCATAGATATGTTGAGTTTGCAGAACCACAGGCCTTTCACTATTAGTGTTTTATTTTAGCTTTTCTGAAAACGCTGTCTGAGTCCATTCTTATTTTCTGTCATAAGCATGCTCACCTATCATATCCTTGAAAAGCATAAATAAACTTGTTGTAAGAACTGTGAATTTGTTTTTTCATATTCATGCACAGCAGCCAATGACTTGAAGGACTACACTGAAGTACAGTTTGATAGCAGGATTCTGAGAAACAAGAGCTGAAGCCAGGGTATATAAAGAGTATCTTCTTGACATTAGACTCTATTCTTCAACTTCTAAGAGAATCAGGTCACTTTTTCTGAAGAACTACAAAGGTTATTTCCTTTATGAGGGGTTACTTTTATGTCAGACTTCCTGTGAGACTTCTTGCAGGTGAAGGACTACTCAATGGAAGTTCTAGGAACAGCTGTGTGTATGAAGGTGCTCATGCCATGAACTGTATTGCTGAAATCCACAAAAGAAAAAAAAGAAAAAAAGTTGTAGATAAGAAGTGAAAGTTGAGGAAAGTTTTATAAAAGTTATCAAAGACAAAAGATTGACAAAGAAAAATGTATTATTTTTACAATAGCTACTATCACCTTTGTTTTTGCATTTTTACTCAATTAGTAAAAGCTCTTCGAAAATCATTTTGCAACAGAGCTCAGCAAGCTCTTGTAGCTTTAAGTGATATTAATTTTCATCTCATTTTTTTACTTTATTAGTAGGGAAGGTTAGTAGTGGCTTTGATAGGTAATTTATTGTATTAACAGAATACTAGGCACTAAGGCATTGCAAGATAATATTCTCACTGCCCTGCTTAAGAGTATCAACATAGATGTTCTGGTTTTGATGGTGCATAAAATCATTTGTGATTGGAAATACCACTAAGATCAACTAGTCCAACCAGCAGCCCATTACCTCACTCTTGAAGCCATTCCTCCTATTTATTTGCATGGAAACTATGAAAGGAACAAAGAGTAAAATAATGCTATTTGATAGAAAAAATTCTCAGATACAAAAACACTACTTTTTGATGTAGTCACCACCATTAGCTATGAATTCTCAGCGGTGGTGAACAATAGTCTGCATGCTGCATGTGTAATAATCTGCACCAGTGGAGTTGACCCACCATTGTCACTGTCACCATTGCTGAAGTGCAGAACCGACCATCTTGCTGTGCTGGCATCACTGTTTGGTCTCCATAAGTATTCAGCAAGTGTTGAGGAATGTTGGGGAATGCCAAGTTTTTTTGCATGGAGGGATTCAGTAGCGCACACGCAAATTTCCACAGTGGCTGCAGTTTGGTCAGAGTGCCTCTCTGGTGCCATCTGTTACGCAGGAACAAAATGTAATGGAATATTGGTTGGATGATTCAATCTCTGCTGCCATATCACTAGCATAATAAAAGAAGTGGCATTATTTTGGAGCAGACTCAGGTGGGCATTTGCTTGTGGACAGCCTAAATTTTAATGGTCAGAATGTTTGAATGCTGTATCTTTCTGTAAGTTAAGAAACTTTAGGTGATGAACAACAAAGAAAAGAAACCATGCCGACAATCAACTATGTTCACATGTCTGGATGGGGGAGAGAGAGTACAGCTATTATAATTAATTTAGTTAATTTTTATCAGCATCACTATGCTGTAATTTGTTTTTATTTCATTTCAGTTGCATTACACTCTAGCCATAGTATTTTTACATTTCTTAAGGGTGACAGTGATTGACATTTGTTCTGGATGATCCTGTGCAACTTTGAAAAGCCAATACACCACATTATAATTGTATTATAGTTAGAAAACATAATCAGTGGATTTGGAAGCAGAGCAGACTGGATGTAAATGTGCTGTTCTAGTCTTTAATTAAAATAGTATAATTAATCTTTTATCTGCTGGACTGTGGTTATTTATTTGAACTCATGTTGCTGATGGGCAATATTCTTTGTTGGTTAGGGTTAGTTTCGTTAGTATTTGGTCAGGATTTTCCTTTGCCTTATGGCCTGTTTCTGGAGTAAGGCTCCACCTGTTACTACTGATGGGATGCTTCAGTTAGGGGGTAAAACTTCTGCAACACAGTAGTGGCCTAGCAGGAGAAGGGTTAAAGTATGTTTTATCTCATTAAGTATAAAATTTTAAAGAACATGCTCCTCTTTCCCCAGAGATCCTCAAAACAACAGAAGCCGAACAGAGCTGGCATCAAACATGTAACCTGCAATTTCAGAATTAAAAAATACAGCCTTTACAGAACTGCTTATTTTCATACTTTTTATCTTTTTTTCCATACATTGACTTTTTTCTTCACTGCAAGCCATCTGAATTCCAGATTTTATCTTTAGCCTGAGTTCTGAGATATCTATTTAAAAAAATAAGAATCTGGTTTTCCCTGTTTTGGGGACCTGTTGATGTTTACAGCAAGCCTCATGCAATCCTACTGAAGGAATCCTCTCTTCCTATTTTCGGTCATCCGTATCAGGACAGTTGTATACGCTTAGGAAAACCAGAGCTGCAATGGTCTCTTTGTGTTACAGATTCTCTGTGGTTTTCTTTTGCTGCTTTACACAGGTGATTGCTTTTGGTAACCACTGTGATATTTAATCTTTCTGTCTGGTCAGAATCCACAAATTTAAACTAAATATTTTCATAATTCCATTGCCTTCTTTTAGTCAAGTATTCCTGTGTGGATATATGCCTGATGCTACTTGTTAAAAACATTGAATTTCGTGTTTTCAACTTAGACGAAACAAATATTGTTGACATTAGCAGCAAGTATGAATAAATCTGTTAGTACAGATCCTGTCTTTAATATATGAAGAGATTATATTGGAGGATGAAGTGAGTGTTTCAGGAAAGCCTGAATACTTCAATTTCTTTCTTTTGTAGTTGGTTGGCGGTCTCTACTGATTGTGATGTAGAGTAACATGCAGAAATCATGTTTATCAATTATTTCTACTATTGCAGATATAAAAGGATTTATAGTTAGCTTTTTTTTCCTCCTTGTGTCAAACAAATAACAAATTAAATCTTATTGTATGACAAATCTTTGACCTTATCGATTTCTGTACTAGGAGATACTGTGAATGTGAGAGGAGGAACCTTTGAGGAAAATGAATGAAAATTTCATGCAGTAGCTTTTAATTTCTAGAGTAAATATTTATTACAATTATTGTTGTAGAAAATTACACACAAAATACTGGATTTGTATATTTTCAAGGTGAAACTGTACACGTTTTTCAGTTCTTGTATTTTGGCTTTGGAATATTTCAGGTTGTATTTATGTGTATCTTTTAGGGGGAGGGAGAAGGAAGTGCCCAAAGAAAAATTTCTTGGATTAAAATGTTATAAAAATATGTTTTCAAAATTAGTTCTCAGCAGGAAACGTTACTCTTGTGTAGCTTTCTGTAGAAACTACTTGTGAACATTAAATCTTTACAACTTGAATGAATGAATGCCATAGACTTAACCTTGTGTATGTTAGGTTTCATTTTGCAACTCATATATATAGGTTTTCATTCCTGTTTTAATAAAATAGGAGTTTCTCACTACAAATGTCAGAGGATGCAGATTGCTTAGATAATGCCCATTCATAGTCTTTGTCAGCTCTTACACCTTCAATTTCTGTGTCTTGTTTTTTGGTGTTGTAGGTATGTGGCTTATATGTCAGTTATGTTTAGACGACAGGATCCGATTTAGATTGGAGAATAATTCTTTTAAATGCCATTTGTAGAGGTGAGATTTTGCTTAGAATTAGCCAACTGATGTTGCGTGGAAACTGGATTTTTCTTCTCTTTGCTGGAGAACCAAAGAGGACTTTGCATCAGTGCAGTGCCTATTGTAGAACAGAACTTAATGTTTTTTATTGGAACAGCTTTTTGTCAATAAGCTTCCACTTCAGTAGCACTTCCTTGTTAGTAGTTATTAGCTGGCTTTTGAGATTTCCCCTTCCCAATTTTCTACAATTTTGCCTTTTTTTCCAGAAGCATCTTTCAGGTTGTCTTGTGTCAGACTGTATGAATAATGTTATTTTTAGTTCTTGGGTTTGCTTTTTTTTTTTTTTTTTTTTTTAATTTTGCTTGAGAGTGTAGTTGGTGCTTTAACAGTAGCTTACCTTTTTCAGTAGCTCTGAACAATTTGTGCTTCCGTGTTTTAAATACTGTTTTTTTTATACCCAAGTGTAGTTTAAAGATGTCTCTGACTGAGAAGCATTGCTTGAAATGGTACATAAGAGGCTGTATAAAGTTAGGGAGAAATGCTTCATATGGTGCCAGAAACTTTACTATTTATCCTAAAATATAATTTAATTTATTTGACTAATGCTTTGAAAATTAACATCTGTGTACATACATGCTTAGTATATGACAGTTTTTTACTGCCCTTATTGAAGTACTGAGTTTGTGTTAAGCTGTATTGGCTGGATAATTGAAGATTAAAAAAAGTGTTCTGTGTTCAAGAAAAGCAATGTTCTATCCAGTGTTGAATATTTTGGGGTAAATCTTGTTGTCTTCATTTTGTGAATATTACCAGTTTGGCTTTCATTGTCTAAGGTATGCTCCTGCCAGTAGGAAATCAGCATCTCTGTCAGGCTTACTATGCAGCACTATTGCCAGAGGTCCTCAGGTAGCCACCCATGTTTAGTCGTCCATTCTTCAGTGTATTATACTGTATATTATTTTCCCTGTATTGATCTACCTTTTATCTTGTGGAAGTGAATGTTTCTTCCCTGAAACTCCAAACACATGAAACCAAGCAACAGTCTTGAGATGCAGCAACAGAGCAGAAAAAAAATATATCTTACTGCGTTCATCCTCTTCTCCAGTGTCTGTTGGATACTACTCCCTGAATTCTGACCAGATCAAATGTTGTAAGGTTGTTTTTTTTTTTTTTGTTTTGTTTTCTAGAACAAAAAGACTTAGAAAATCTTTAGCAATGGAAGAAGCTGGAGAGCAGAAACATTGCATTAGAACGGGAAGTTTAGCTGTTAAGAAAAGAGGGTGATAGAAGTAATTTGCGATGTATAGATTTTTTTTTTTTCCTTTTCCTTTCACTTCCAGTAGTGAAAATAGAGGAAATGACTGTATTTACTGAAAATGGAAACTCTTCATAGCTTTTGTCAGAGAGCTGAAGTTCACCTGTTTTGTTAGAAGCATTGACAGGTCAGCAAAATACGTTACTTGGTCTGGCTGTTTGGATCCAGAGCTGAAATGTGGATATTCTTGATGTCTAAATGAATTGATTCCATTCTGTGTTTTTAATGTTGATTTAGTTGTCATGGTGTAGGCAAACTAAGTTAAGAGCTTAAATCCTTAATTTTAAATTGGGCACAGCCTTAGCATAATTTACTGTTCTCAATTCAGTCATATATGAATGAAATATTTTTGTAAGTGATCAGATTAGGCCCAAATAGTTTTCCTGGACAAAAAAGCTGAACTATATGTGTGATAACTGAATACTTCTTTATTCCCTTCCCTCTGGAAATAACAGCCATTGGCTTTCTTATGAAGGCAAGGCTTTTGGAGGATTTAACATAAATGCTTACTATTGATTTTTCCTTCTTCCTCTTTATTTCTTCTAATTAATTTGATTTACTAGCTAAAACAGTCTTGTTCATAAATTTATTTTTTAAATCCTCATCAACACATGAATTTGAACCCTAATAATTAGGTATATTTTACTTCTCTTCACATTGTTTGTTTTTAGAAGAGTAGGTAGCTATTGAGCAGCTTTTCAGAGATGAAAGATTAAGTATCTCACTGCATGTTTTATGGCCAGAAATACAAAAAAGGAAGTTTTAACGCTTATTTTCTCATACCTAAATACATTCTCCTTTTCAATATTAATTCTGTATTATCCGTGTGTCTTAACACAATATTATACTTTGGATTTTAATCCTTTTGAATGTTCCTTCAGTGACGTATTTACAGGCATTAGTTTGTATTGTAATGTGTATTGTATAACACTGCCAGCGTCCTTTCCTCTGCACATGTGACTATTTGTTCATGTTCTTCTAGTTGTTAACTTCAGAATTTGTTCTAAATACTTGTGTTTTCTTTTAGACCACACCAGAAGGAGGTTCTTAAAAAGATTCTTATGTTTATCATAAAAAGAACTTTTAATTAGAATGCTAATAATGGCGTACATTCTTCAAATAGTTTGAATATGTCTTTCAGCTAATGGTAATGACAACAAGAAATTCAAAGGTGAAGATAAAATGGATGGGGCTCCTTCTCGTGTTCTTCATATCAGAAAACTGCCTGGGGAAGTGACAGAGACAGAAGTTATTGCTTTAGGCTTACCTTTTGGTAAGGTAACCAACATCCTGATGCTAAAAGGGAAAAATCAGGTAATGTGTTGCTGCTTTTCTTTCTCATTTCAAAATATGCTGTTAAAATATTATTGAAATAAAGTCATGCAGCAGTTAATATTAATCAACATTAATGGGGAAAGAAGAGAGGGAAAAACTTTGTTTCTTTCTTTCAATCAGCTTATGCTATCTTGTGAATTCTGTCTGGGAACATGGATTGGTTAGCAGCTAAATAAAGGAGGAAGTAAGATAAATACAGATAAGATTATTGTTCTTCATTTCTTCAGATGAGTTTTTGGAGATGAGGTGGCCTGGCAAATAAAGTTGGTAATTGGATTACATCTTATAAAGATTGATATTTGGCAAAATTTGTTTTCAAACATCTTCTTTCTTGTGCTTCTAATACAAAGGTTATCTACTTGAAATGTATCTGTTTAACTTGGTATTACAGGCTTTTTTGGAACTTGCAACAGAAGAAGCAGCTATCACTATGGTTAATTATTATTCTGCTGTGACACCTCATCTTCGTAACCAGCCTATCTATATCCAGTATTCCAATCATAAGGAACTGAAGACTGATAACACGCTGAACCAGGTATATTTGCTATTCCATGGTATTAGAAATTTAGACAGTAGAATATGTGACCATGGGAATCAAGAATACTTGTTATTTAAATCTACTTTGGGCCACATTCAAACCCTGCTGTAGTTTTACTAGTGGTTGTTCTGTTTTGATAATGAAGATTTGCTTTCTCTGTGTTCCTTCAATTAGGAGGAATTTACTTAGTGTGAAAAGAATGATTTGGAAGATGTTTTAACTTGAAAATTTTTCATAAAATAAATATGTCTTAGTAACTGTAGGTTGAGAAAATTAACTTTTTAATTCTGACACCTGAGATTCTAGGATCTCTCTGAATTTCCCTAGTGATAATGACTTAATGTGAATGCCTACGTTTCAGTGCTTTGAATGATTACTCTAGTTGCACTGGGTGGGTTCTTCTCCTGTGATCTGCTGTTCCGGAAGAACACAACAGTGCTCAGTGCGGAGATAAACGTGCATGTTAGCAGAAAGTAAGAATGTTTTGTTTTTGCCTCTGCAGAACCTATTTTAAAAGCAAGATAAATGCATATACTTGTTTTTAGTACAGAGATTTTTTTTTTCTAAGAGGAAAATTAGCAAAAATAATGCCTTTGCAGAATCAGTTTTCATAATGTGATGACTGTTTCTTACAAAGGGAAAAAAAACATTAACTTACCACAAGTCAAATGATTATTTTAAGATTGATTTCTTACATTCATCTTCAGAAGTGACTATTTATATAAATCCTAAATATAGTTTTCAACTTCTTTGAAAAAATGCTCACTGTTGTATTCATTTTATAGATTATCCTTATTTATTAATTCATGCAAGTTCATTCACTTCATCAGGTATTTATGCTAACTTTAGTGCAGTGAAGTATGGTGTGTAAGCACACATGAATAGTGCTATCGAAGGTTAATGTTAAAAGTAACTTCACAAGTACTGGTTCTGTAGGTTGCATGGTTCAGAATTTTCCAATCACTTAAAGACATACTTTAATTGGTGTGCTGCGTCTGTGCTCACAGAAGGAGTAGGAAATAATTATGCGTTTCAGCCAAATATTGGAACAGCTTGAAATTTGTGTTTTTCTTACATTAGGGGGAAAAATAATGTGTTTTTTATCAAAAAGCATTTTATAGAATTACAGTAATTAATGTTAAATAGAGTTAAATTTTGTTTTCTCAGCTAGTGCTCATCAGGTCTTAATTTTTTTTAATCTGAACTCATTGATTCATTTCATTTTGAAGAGTGTCATGTAAGTTGTGAGTTGTGAAACTGGTAGCTCTGATACCTCTGAAAATAATGCATTATGCTTTACTATGATGGTTATTATGAGTTTGTTTTGGCTGTCGTGCTCCATTTTTGTTTTGTACTTTTTTTTTTTTGTGGGACTGTTTTAATGGAAGTAGTAACTGGAATCCATTTTTTTACGCTGTACTTTCTCAGGAAAAATAATCTTTCTGATACTTTCAGTTTTGGCAGCAGCAGTAATTATGTAGAGGTGTGTTTTTTGTGATGTCATCATAAACTTTTGAATTTCTGTAAGCCTGCTTTTTCTAAAACCCAAAAAAACAGAGGAAACAAAAGTGCCCATGGTGGAAGAGGATTTTATTTCTCTTTTTAGTTAGAAGGGTAAATAACAGACACCAGGTTGTTTACCTCACTGCGTATACTACTTTCTGATGCTGTCAGTCTTGTACATTATTTCTTTGTGTTACAACAGAGAAGCTTGGCAGTGTTCAGCATTATCCTTTCCCCACAGAACTTTCCACATAATTAAAGTGGCAGTGAAATATTAACTGTAGTAAAAACTTGAAGAAGACAAGATTAAAAATTACTGGCTTTTCTTTTTTCAGCTTTAAGAGTCTGCAAGGAGTTCTGACATCCGCAAAAACCTATGTTTTTTTTATATCATTAATAGTAGAACAATAGGCTTGCTACTAGAAAGATTAGTATTTGTGCCATTTGAAGGCTTAATTGATGTGTTTGTTTTTATTTTTTCATGGAGTTGGGCTGTGTTACACTTGGATTGTCTTTTTTTTTTTCTGAATAATCATGTAACTATTTCTAATTAATTTCTAGCTATTGTCTTGAGATAATTACAAAGATTTTACTTTCTTTTCAAGCGGGCCCAAGCTGTTCTTCAGGCAGTGACAGCTGTGCAGGCAACAAATGCTCCCATAAGTGGGACCACTGTTAGTGAGAGCGCAGTTACTCCAGCTCAAAGTCCGGTGCTTAGAATAATTATTGACAACATGTACTATCCTGTAACCCTGGATGTTCTTCATCAGGTAAGACAGATCTCATTTTAATTTGACCATGTCATTAGCAGGAACATGTGTATAAAAATTTGTTTTTGACAGATATTCTCTAAATTTGGTGCTGTATTGAAGATAATCACATTCACAAAGAATAACCAGTTTCAAGCTTTACTCCAGTACGGTGATCCTGTGAATGCACAGCAAGCAAAACTAGTAAGTATAGTTTTCTTTTTAGGCTAGATATGTTTCTATGCTCTAGACATTTGTACATTGTTAATAGAATGCTGACTACTCCATCGTTTGAGAATTTTTTTCAATAAAAATTTGGAATTTTGTACAATTTTGATGAAGATCAACATGTCATAAAGACCAGACATTCTGAAGTAAGTTAGAGTGTCTGTGGCAACAAGATAGTGAACCAAAGACAAAGACTAGATTTTATATGTATATAATATTATGTGTATATAATTTTTAATTTAATTCTTCAAGGATTAAATAGAATTAATTTATATTCTTTAACATTCACGTGCAGTCTGAGTTTTTGGAATGCTGGCTAAAATCAGTGTGCTGATTAAGTGTTGCGTGACAACATAGAAAGAGCTTATTACCCAGAGGTGAGAGAATAGCTGAGAGTATCATGTAAAAGTGAAAAGCTCATGCCTCAGATTAAGTTGATAAAGAGTGTCTGGTAGTAGAGGAAAGAAAAAACAGGCTTCGGTTTCTACTGTGCTGTTTAAAGAATGATGACTCTATTGAGATAAATACTGTCATTAAAAAGTGTAGGATTGTTATTTTCATTCTTGTCACTATATGAAGTAATGGGCATTGATTAAAAGAGTATGAGACAGCCAAGGTGTGGAATCACAAAAAATGAGAGATGTTTTCAGAAAGAAGTGTGTAGGTGTTCTTTCTATTGAGAAAACGTAACGTTAGCCTTGGAAAAGCAGGTTTTTCATCTGCTTTAAGGTAGTCTACCTCTGGAAAGTAGTATGGAAGTGTTTGTAAACTTTGGAATACAGTTTAAATTAGGGATATTGTTTACCACATGTAAAATATTATCTGGGAGGAGTGTGCAAATGTATTACTGTAGTCAGTAAAAAAAGTTTGCATCGGTGGGATACACCTGTCATGTTTATAAATAGACTTAAGTATGACATAAAGCTAGATTTTGAAACTGAAATTGCTGTGGGTATTGACAGTAAGCCATTTTGATTTACATTTCAGATACGTTTTTATCATAGTGTTCTTCAGGTATTAGTTGTTGTAATTCAATTTTGATCAATGTTTGGAAAGTTATTTTTCAGTAATAGTTGTTATGTTTTGCTTTAAAAAGAAAAAAACAAACAAAAAAACCCCACTTGTATTAGTTAATATCTTAAAACATTTTTTACTTCATTTTTGAGTCTTAAATACATTATTAGAAGATTTAATGGAAAGATGGCATCTGTGAAATGGGTTCTAGCAATTTGAAAATTGTCAGTATAATTCCAGGGCTGTATTACAAAAGAGAAGTGACTAAATAGCAGGATGAGGTAGGTAAAAGTATGATGGAAATAAAGAATCTGCTGTCACTGACTTCTGGTAAATTGATGCTAGTTTGTGGGACGCTGTTGGTCATAATATTGAGAGCAAAATAACACGTCTTTTTTGCTCTGGTTTTGCATGTTTTGACTAGGGTGGCTGTTCGCTACTGGTAGCTCATGTGTGAATGACTAAACTTAATTGAATAACAGTGATACCTGTAGTTACTGTCTGAGTTATCTTGAAACCTATCTTAGTGACAAATTGGAAGTACATTAGGTTTATAGTTTCTTATTTTAACCAGTTTCTAAATGCTTTAATGAAGGTAGATGTGATTTTTATTTTTTCTCCCTCTTCTTTTCTTTCCCAGAGATAGAGTAAAATAAGTACTGTTGTTATGATTGAGTTAATGTGATAAAACATGAAGTGTCACCAAATCAAAACTGCCTAAAGGAAAGAAAGTGAAATGATAAGGAGAAGGCCTACAGTTTAAATTCATCTGGAAATAGCGGTAGAAACAAGAGGATGTGTTGGCAACATTTAAGTTGCATGGCATTCAAAGTTAAAAGCGTGGTAAAAAAGTAAAGAAATTTTCAATTTGTTTTCCGTCAGTTGTTACTATAGAAGATAATGGGGAAATTTAATTTTCCACTGGCACTCTTCACAGGAAATCAGAATGTGGTCTTAATAGAAATTGAAGACTTTATTAAGGAAGTTAAAGAGCAATTTGAGAAACTCAAGTGATGTAAGTACCAAGGAGAGATGTTATTCATTTGAAGGTTCTGAGAAAATAGTGACACTGACAAGAATGTACAATATGAAGCCTCTAGCCCTGTGGGACTCCTGCTATCCGAATGAGCAAGTAGTGAAAAATTGCATTCCTGCTCCACTTGCTGTGTGAGAAACTCATTTCCTGTAAAAGTAGATCATGGCTGCAATGATTCATGTTTCATCACCACCTTCAGATTGGATCATTATAGTTCATTATATCTGTAACCAAAGGTGAGGACAAACTTCAGGTTACTTTCATTGCAGCAGTCCAGCTATGGTTTGGAGAATGTACTGTGAATGTGCAGCACTGGAGCACATTGAACTATTGTGTGTCCTGCAGTGAAACAAAGGGATAGTCTGGAGGTGTCTGTATTCATATGGAGATTTTTTGTGCATCAAAGCCAGCACATTTTCACAGTAAATGATAGTGCCCTCGACAGAAGCAGAAAACGTACTTAGGTTGCTATGAAAGTAATGCCTTCTATGTATTTCCATGGAAACAACAACAAATACAAGCAGCACAGTAACAGTATTCAAAGGAACAAATCCTCAGCTACAAAACACTGCTTTTCAATAGTCACCAATTAGCTATGCATTTTTGCTAGTGCTGAACAAGTGCATGCCTGTTGCACTCATACAGATCTGTGTCAGCAGAGGGGACCCACCATTTCACAGGTGCTGTGATGGCATTGTTGCTAGGAGAATGTTGTTGCCTGTGAAGTCCATCTTTCATTGATCTGATAAGAAGGAAGTCAGAAGGTGCCAAATCTGAACTATATGGTGGGTGTGAAAAGAAAAGCCAGCCATAATTGGCAATGTGCTGCATGGGCTTCAGACTGTTATGGGGCCTGAAGTTACTATTTTACAGGAAAAGGGTTATCTTGTTCCCTGTCATGACTCTGAAAGTTTCAGCCTTCACCTTAGTCAGTGTCATGATGTAATGGACACAGTTGATGGTTTGTCCAGGCTCTAGGAGATCCAGAAAGATAACCCCTTTCCTATCTCAAAACACAGTGCACATCAGTTTACCTGCAGAGCGCTGCATCTTAATCTTCAATGAGAAATTAATGTCAGCACTCCATGGACTGCTGTTTTCATTCTAGCTCATAGTAGTGATACCATGTCTCATCACTGGTAATTATGTGATCCAGGAAACTGCCACCTTCTGCTTTGTATTGGTTCTCTAGATCCTGGCAAGCTTGCATATGGTGTTCTTTGTCTTCCTCCGTGGGCATTTATTGGACGCAGCTGATGAAACCTGTGATATTGTAATGTTGCCACCATAGTTTCTCATGCAATTAAACCAGTATTCAGCTCCATACACAGCAGTCTGCCAGTTTGCTTGGTTTAGTTGGTTGAAATGCTCTTGTTTGGTGATGGGATGGGTATGCATGGCTGTCTGGGAACATGGCTTGTCTTTCACATCATTTTTTGCAGCTGCTAAAATGAGCTACCCACTGCCCCACTTTGCTTACGTGTTCACTGTTTGATCTCCATAAATGTTCAGCTAGCACTGAAGGATGTTGGTGCAGTTTTTTCTACGTGGAAGAATTCAGCAGCACCTCTTCACTTCCTGTGCATTTCTGTGTCAGATACCATTCTATTGGGCTGCCCCTCTGCTGTCATATGTTGCACGGCAACAACATGTAATGGAATATTGGTGGGGAAAGTTCAACCTCTGCTGCTGTACTGCTGACATCCATCTCCAGTGTGGGCCAACATAGTCAAATAGGAGGCGTTACTTTTGGAGCAGCAAATATTGGAACACCGCTAATGCCTTCTGTTGGTTTGCTACTGGGAGTGATGCTATGCGTGAAAGCCATCTTGACCCAGCATGAATTAAAAATATCACGTCTTTTGAGTTTCTGTTATACTTGTCTATTTGAAGCTAAGATGGCATGTTCTGGAGTACTGAGGATTTGTTTCTCTGCAGTTCTTTTAAGGGCTGACTCCACACTGGAGATGCCTTCTTTCCAGTTTCTTTGAGTGACTGCTTCATGGTGGCTCCATTCTGCTACAAGACTGCAGGGAAGACTTCTGCTAGGGTTTGTTGCCATAAAATCTGATGCGACCTTCCCACAGTCATTTTCGAAACAGAATGCGACAACATTTCCAGTTAAAATATTTAGCTTCAGGGCAGTTACCCTTGATGATTGCGTTAGGGATTTTCATGCCCCTAAAGAAGACTGTTATGCTGAAATGATGGACTGTGCTTGGATCAACTGAAGAGTGCTGGATTGTGGCCATTATATCAGGAAACTACACTAGTTACAGTGTTTGTTTTCTGGATGGTCCAGCTCTATAGAGAAGAATGTCTAGCTGGTCTTTCAACGAAGGAACTGCATGCAAAATGAAAGTCTTATTTTTGGAAAATAGTTTGTTTTACTTACATTGTTTAGCCACAGAAACTTCTTGTATCCAAGAGATAAGTCTCAAAGGAAACAAACTTCATTCAGACATTTATCCGAAGGATACACTGAGGATGCATCTCACCCAGGAGAGACTTACAGTGTAAGCTTTGAGCTGTCTGAGCTGGAGTTTTGAGAGGTTTACTTTTTTTTTTTTTTCTTTCTTTTTTTTTAACATCTTAAACTGTTGCAGTATGTCCCTTTGAAAATATTATTCCCAGTTTCTTTTTGTAGTTTCACTGTAGGTTTTGGTTACCTACTTGCTTCCTGTTAAGTACTGACTTATCTGTAGACTATGAATGCATTTTGTCTTGCAACTTTTTTTCAGAGCTAGTGGTTTTTATGAGCATCCTTCTGCCAGCCATAAGTTAGTGTGTCTGCAGAGTCCACACTGAGGTATAATGAGAACCTTGATTGTATTTTAAATCATTAGTGCATTCCTGTGATTTGGACTTAGCTGAAAAGGAGCTGTCTTTTGGTTCTAGTCATACCTAGTTTTCATTACTGTAAGAATAGCGTTTTCTTGATGGTAATGGTGTTGTTTCTGAGTGAACGATGGTTGTGTATCCCTCTTAGTGGATTTTGGAAGGTAGATTTTGCCAGTAATGTTTCATCTGAATTTCAAGCAGAAGTATTTGTTGAGGCAGATGTCTAGATTGTCAAGTTTCTTATTTTTATTTTCATTTATTTGTTCTGTTTTTTTTTTTTATTTTCCTAGTACTTGGAAGTTCTAGTAGTGTTATGTTCTTGTATGCTAACTGCTAATGGTGTTAATTCTTCTGAACAATTTCACGAGCCCTGGTGTTAGATCAGCTGAGGTAATACATCTTGTAGGAAAGGACAGCCTTGCTAACCCAGACACAGTTACATGACTGTGGGATGTTCAGTTCTTGGATTCATGCTGTATGAAAATAGCTGTGTTGCTTTCCAAACCCAGCAGGCCTAATAGCTGTTTTATAGGCTTCTTCTAGTGTGATTTTTTTCTTTTTTTTTTTTTTCTTTTTGAGAAGTGTTTGGCATTTTGTCTGCATTACTGTGGAATACAGGTTAATTATATTCAACGGAAGTTTGACAGCACTGAAATTTCAGCACTCTGCTGCATGAACAATTCCTTGGTAAGAGAAATAAACATCGAGCATTCTGGAATCATGTAATGAGAGGTTAATGCATCGCAATCTTAATAGGTTTTAAGCTAGACAGAAGGACAGGTAAATAATTACATACCGACCATGTACAACCAGCCTGTATTATGTATTATTTTAAATAAATGGTTTTCTTTTTGCAGGCCCTAGATGGTCAGAATATTTATAATGCTTGCTGTACCTTACGGATTGATTTTTCCAAATTGGTGAATTTAAATGTCAAGTACAACAATGATAAAAGCAGGGATTACACTCGTCCTGATCTTCCATCTGGTGATGGACAGCCAGCACTGGACCCAGCTATTGCTGCAGCATTTGCAAAGGAGACTTCTCTTCTAGGTATGACTCTGAGTTTATTGTTGTGTTGCGAAGTCACTTGATGAAAATATTTAGTAGTCTTAAATTTCAGTAGTTTCCTGAGGCCTGTTCAGTTTATGATGTGTTGTGGTGTGAATTGTAGTAATGCTATTGCATTATCTTCAGAAGCTCTGGAGAAGTGGATGGGAGAATGCATGACGAATGAGAAATGCACAAACTATGAACAAGCTCTTACTCTGAATGTGCGTCTTCAATTGTAGTGTTATCCCAAACTACAGAAAAATAAAAGGGATGTGACACAAGTAATTTAAACTGCAGTTGTTGAAAGTGTGTGGAGCATCAGTGAATTCAGTTGTATTTATCTTGGTTATTAATAGAGATTTTTTTTTATTGGAAGAGAGAGAGAGGAATGTAACTTTTCTGACTTTGCTAATGACCATTTGGGTGAGCTTTGTGTATCTTAACTTTGCTTCATCTGGCAAATAGAGATACTATCATATTTGCGTTAGTTTCCTCTTTTTCATTTTGATTTCTTCCTGGTTGCCTTATTTTCTTTTTACAGATTTTGAGGTGTACTGCTGAAAAACTTCACAAAAGGGCCCTTACTAGTATTATTGCTGCCTTAACTATTCAGATAGTTGTCATAATGGGAATTATTCTTGTTTGAATTTGGAAGTATTGGCCTCTCACTCTGTGCAAAAAAAAAAAAAGAAAAAAGAAAAAAAAAGGGCACAAAATACATGACATCAATATGAAAAGACAAAACAGGAGAAATCTTGAAAGCCTAAATGGGTGCTTATGCATGCAGTTTATGGCTGTGATTTTATTCAGATGCTCAAAAAGAGAAAGGTGAGAACACCTGAAAGTTCAGAAAGTTGTAAGATGAAGGTTGGAAAATTGTAATGTGTGAAATATGGCAGAATGATGGCAGTGACCTTCCTCCTGCTTCTTTTTCATCTTCATATTTTATTTTTTTATTTGCTTTAAAATTGTCTTCTGTAATGTCAATAGTGATAAAGATAGCTTCTGAGTGTACTTAGGTAGATTATCTGCCATTCAGTATTCACAGATGGTTCCCAAAGGGCATGTTTCACCACAAAACAGTGGAGCTCCATTTTGAGCTTGATGTGATGCTCTTCAAGTTCTGTTATGTTTGCGGCAATGCTGTGTTGCACCTGTGGCATTCTTGCTAAAACTCTTGCTGTATCTGCTTAAGTATACATATATGACATCTCTAACAGAAAACGTGTTGAGGCCTCAGTTTTGACTTTGTCTTCTGTTACATTATGATGTTATATAGCAGACTGTTGTACAGCTTTGCTGCTTATTTTATTTTTTTAAGTGAATAATTTAATTCATGTCAGAAGTGAGGTTTAGGTTGAATATTTTATGCGTAGAGATTTAGTGAAAGGATAAGGCTTCTGTGTTAGTCTTGATGTTTCAGTCTTTATGATCAAATATCATATATTTATATATCTGGTATATCTCAGTTTCCTTCTGCATGGAATTATCCCTCATCTTCAGTAACTGTAACTTTATGATGTGCTGTAGTAAAACGTAAAATGTAAAATGTCTTGAGCTATTAAGCATGGATTTTAAAGGAACCTGCTGTTCCCCCTCTAAATCCTTTCAGACTAAGTGTAAGAAGGCAAAGAGCAGAATAATGAGTGCCAGAAGGTAGTGGTTACGTGACATAAAGTCACAAAGAAGTTCGTAGCCCAGCTAGGGACTATATCCAATTCAGTCATGGTTATACATACCTACCTCCATTAAGATGATTACTCCTACTGCCTGTTGTTTTCACACACAGTTTCACGTTTTATTTTTAGTGTAGTTTAAATTTGCCTATTAAATATCATTAGTAATTTTTACTTCTGAAGTCACACCAAAAAAATGTTGTGCTGAGGATAAAGGCTCAGTGGCTAGGAAGAAGGGTCTAAAATGTTTCTATGATTTCATTAATATCCAGAAGAAGCAAAATCCTGTTATCTATGATTGTTGGAAGCTGGAATTAAGCTAACGATGACCAAGCTTTCCAATACAGTGTATCTTCTTGATAAAGTAGTGACAGTTTCTAAGTAGTTGCAGGTAAGACATTAAATAATCAACAATGAATTGAGTGATGATCAATAACCATAATATAAATTCGTAAAACAAGATTTTGACTTCTGTTGAGTGGCAAATGTTAGAGACCTACAAAATAAGAATTGCATTTTTTCTTTTGTGCAGGTTTGTGGTATGTCTGACCCTTCCAGTAAATGAGGGCTGTGCTCTATGTAATCAAGTAGAAAATTGTTGCGCATGTAGATTATCCTGGCTCTCACACATTATTCGTTCATGTACTGCATCCTCAGCTATGAGAAATCTAAGTTGTCCTATTACCTTTCGAGTAAAGGAGAAAATCACTACTGAACCAAATGTGTTGCTTTCAAATGACTTATCAGAATTCGGCTTTTTTCCCCCTCTGGAATGTATGTCTTTTTATATGTGAAATGGGGAAAAAAGTTACAGGAGATCTTTCAGGAAAAAAAGCCTTTGGAATAAATAGCAGCTATATTTCAGTGAACTGCTAAGTAAAAAATACTTATAGTTGCAAAATATATAATAATTTAAGTCCAGTTCAGCTGTTTGTTTATTACTACAGCTAGAAATATGCTGTTGTTATGACTCCCACTGCATTATTTCTTTATTTCTTGCTATCTTTCCTAAGCTTGTTTTATTACAAGTTTTCAATAATTCCCCTTCTTAAAATTCTTATTACATGAATCTGTTTCAAAAGATAACGTTTTTGCATGAATGCTGTTAAATTAATCTTTGGTTTTAACTTGATCAGTAGGACCAAGAATGTCCTGTAGAGAGTTTAATGCTATGAATAATTTTGTCTTTTAAGGTACCAATTGCATAGTTAAATCCAATTATGGAAAGAACAATAATAACTTTGTTAGGCATCTTCAAATTCCTTTATTTCTTAAAGCGCTGGACTACCTTACAGTTTCTAAAGCTCTGGAGAGGTGCTTTAGAACATTAGAAGACTTGACGCACTCTAATATTTTGTCATTTACTCATACCTAGATGGTTTTCTAGTATAAAGTAAGTTGTTAGCTGAAGGTCTGTCACACCTTACCATCATTCTTCACATTTGTGTCTCTGTGACCTCCACAGTAGCTGAATGTAAACAAATTTGAAAGTCAGTATGTGTGATGCAAAGCACTTAAATCACATTTCCAGACGGTAACTTCTAGAGAAAAACTTCATTTTTTAAAATTGTTGCTTGAGAATTTGTTATATATTCCCAGATTTCCCTTTGTGTTTGTATTACTGCTTTTGGCACTAAGCTGCTTTGTTTCATCTAGAAGGGTATTTTCTTTAACTGTCTCTTTCATAAGTAGGTTCTTCTTGAGAATAAAGCCATATTCTTCAGTTTTACCCCGAGAACAAAACAAATGTTTATGCTAGGTGTATAGGTTTGTGTTTATAGTTTCCTGTCTCAGAGAATTGGTTGTAAGAAACAGCAATCACTATGCTGGCAGTGGTTTTATTTGGTATCCTTTCTCTGACAGATGCTGTACTTCTATGTTCTCACATAGGAGACCTAGGACAGCCTTAATGGATGATCACGTTAGCATACCTGAGAGAAGTACTTTTGTACATCCCAAGTAGCTAGTGCTTGGCTTATGTGCTGAAGCATATTATCTATCACTTTATTTACTGTAATGGACTACAATGGGCTGCTGTTTCTGTAGACCATCTAATACTGTTTGAAATGTTTATTTATTTATTTATTTATTTATTTATTTATTTTTTGAGGGCTTTTGCCTCAATGGAAGAAAGACAAGTTTTTTTGTTCTGTTTTGTATTACAGACAATTCCACAAATAACACAAGTAAAATAAAACTTAATGTGGGAAAAAAGTGGTACATAGAGTAAAAGATTCTATTTAGACTGTCTGCTTGATGTACTGGAAGACTGGTCAAAAGCTTTGTTAGCTTAGCATCATCATGCAGGCATTTGAAATTTTGCCAAGATGTGAAATCTGAAAAGCTGGTTTCAGTAGAGAAGATAAAACACTTAAATTCTCTTTCTGTTCTTTTTACAAATTTTGCTACATAAACGTCTGGACTCTAAAATTTACAAATAAGAAATTCTTAAAGTATCATGAGGATGTTCCCGTGTCAGCTGTCTACAGCGTACATGTGTCACAGAAATCATTCACAACTCCTGAAATTAGCATACTTGCCAGGTACAGCAGTGACATCACCAGGCAAAACAACCTGATTTCTGTAGGATATGACTTTCCTTGGAAGAGTGGTTAGGTGCTTTTTTTAGGGAATCAGATTATATAAAAACCATGGAATGACCAGTTTGGTGCAACCTTGTGACTCCTCACCTCATTTATGGTGTGGGACAAGCCTTTCTTTCTAGAATATGTAGCATGAAGCATGTAGTTGAATAAGCAGTACCTCTCAAAGGGTGATACAAATACAGTGGGAAGCAGTTCTGGTGCACAAGAATGCTTATCTGAAAAGAGGAGAGAGTAGTTTTTATACCTCATCTCTCCTTTGAAGACTTTATTTTAATAATATTTAGTATTTCTGTCCCTCATGTCCACTTAATTCATTTTACAACTCTCTGGACAGCTACATCAGTTAGAGTGGTCTGCTTTGTAGAGTCGTATTCAACACTTGTACTGATGTAGGTGCTGTTTTCTTAAGCGACTTGTGTGTGTTTCGTAAAATATGCTTTATTTTAAAATTAGGGCTTCCTGTTGCAGCTGTTCCAGGAGCTCTGAGTCCTCTGGCTATTCCAAATGCTGCTGCTGCAGCTGCAGCTGCTGCTGCTGGCCGTGTGGGAATGCCTGGAGTCTCAGCCGGTGGCAATACAGTTCTCTTGGTTAGCAATTTAAATGAAGAGGTCAGTGAAGTAATTTGATTTTATTTTTTTTCTTCCCTCTTTACCCATTCTTCATTGGTCATCATTTTATTTCTTTGGGTTTGGTTTCTTAATATTTGGATTTTAAGCTCATAGTATTTTTGCTGTTGTATTTTTTTGTTACTCCCCCAGAGTTAATTTTGTAGTCATTATTGCTAAATACTTTTGTTTTCTGAGGTAGCTAATGACTTAATGTCCTTTGATGTTGGCTACCTATTTTTTCCTAGGAAAGTATGGTAACTGTTGCATGTTTGACATTCAAATTGAAAGTTTTTTCTTTTATTTTGCAGTTATCATCATTTAAACTAGAATTCCTGTTTTGTTACTTCTGTTTGTTTGCTGCTTCATTTCATGCTTGTATCTCACATCGTACGGTCTTAATTTACGTGAACTACTCTAACGCATTTTTCTTTAAAGGTTCTCCCAAAGATCTTGACGAAGCACTCTTCCAGTCTCTCTTAGTAATTTTTTCATTGCAGTTATTCATTTGTTTAAAAATAAGGAAAAGTTGACAAAGCACTTTCACCTTAACTGTATCTTTCTTGCTAACTTTGAAATCTAAAGGGAGTTTGTTTAGTTATGCATCTTTACCGTCCTTTATATTTATTTTGATGGCTGTGAAAGCTGGTATGAAATGTGGGAAGTTTGTTTCAGTCTAGCTGTTCCATTTTTAACTGGCCTCTGTCGCTATAAATCATTAAGCTTATTTTATCATCTGGTACTATTTTGTCATCCGCAGTCTTGCATGCTAAAATGTTTTAGGTCAGAGTGCCATTTTGAAAGATTTTTGCCTGCATTTCATAACCAGCCATGCTTACGCAGTTGAAGTTTAAATTTTAAAGTTTCTATTGCATGCTTTTTTATTTATTTTCGTGTTGAGATGAAATGCTGTAGTTTACTCTTGATATGAATGTACTTTACCCATATTTGTCTTGGGTGACTACATTTTACTCAGTTTTTCTTGTACAGTACATAAACCAACCATTTTCTGACCAAATTCCTGCATTTCCTATGTACTGACCTATATTTTATTTTTTTGTTCCCCACTTATTTTTTTTTTCTTCTGCATTGCTGTTCCCCCTCCCCATTTCATCCTTTTCCCTTTGTGTTCAACTTCCCTTTCCTTGTCTTTACCCAACTTCCCATGCCCCTCCCCGTTTTACCCTTTTCTCCTCGTCTTTGTCTACGTTCCCTGTCTTCATTCCCTATGTTCATGCTTCTGTGCTTGAACAAAATGTTCCTCGGACCAACTTGCCCCAATTAACCGCCTTGAAACCATGATCCATGACCACCTCACCATTCTGCGGGAACCACCCTTCGTTATGGATGATCTGTTCATCTCCGCTCTTCCTCGACTCTTCTCTCTTCTTGTCTTACGCTGCTTGCTCTTCTCTCCTTCTAAAGATGGTTACGCCCCAAAGTCTGTTTACCCTCTTCGGTATGTTATTGTTAGCACTATACTTTTATTATTGATTTGATTTTGTTCTGTTTTGTTTGTTTTTTCTTTTGTTGGTTTTGTTTTGTTTCACCTTAATTCTTATTTGTAGCTAGCACTTTGGCTTAAAATTGAGTAGTAAATCTTTTGCTGTTTTTCTTTTGCTGTTTAAAACTCTCCATAGACACAGATTTTCTTTTAATGCATGCTAATATATTTTGCATGGTCTTTAATTTAATATCATTCACATAGCTTTGAGGGTTTATCAGAAATTCTTTTCAAAACTCACTATTCAAAATCTTTATCTCCTTTATTCATTTGTGAGAGTGTTGAGTTCGAGCGAGTGATCTTGTTGCTGTTTGAATGTTCCATTGGTATGTCGAAGTATGTAACTTAGTTGACTGGCTTTAAAATAAACTTTTTCTTTTGGGTTACCTTTGACTGTGAAAAGGTGTTTATGGTGATGTGCAGCGTGTGAAGATTTTATACAATAAGAAAGACAGTGCTCTTATACAGATGGCTGATGGAAACCAGTCACAGCTGGGTAAGATGAGATTTCTGTTTCTATTCTCAAAAAATTAAGCAATGTAAAAGTAGGTGAACTAAGCATGTTTACGTCTGAAAGTTCTTCTTGTATTCTAGTTGCTCACAAGATCTGAAGTCTTATTTCATCCACGTGTATTCCCAAAAGCCTGACAATGTAAATGAATTCAAAAGTTGAAACACCCGTACTGGCTTTCTAACTCGTGTGCCCTACAGACCTAGTTTTTGATTAGTCTTCTGACACATTGGCTGTTTTGATTTTCCTTTTTTTTTTTTTTCCTTTGTTTGAAGGGCTGCATGTAGTGTGTCACATGCTACTGAAAGGTAATACTATATTGAGAAACCTGTTGTCTCTTTCAGCTATGAGCCATCTTAACGGACAAAAAATGTATGGAAAGATAATTCGTGTTACCCTTTCTAAACATCAGACAGTCCAACTACCTCGAGAGGGGCTTGATGATCAGGGGCTGACTAAAGATTTTGGTAATTCACCTCTGCATCGTTTCAAGAAACCTGGTTCAAAAAATTTTCAGAATATATTCCCTCCGTCTGCGACTCTTCATCTATCCAATATTCCGTAAGTCTTGCCTGTTGGGAAGCCTGTAGTGTTTTATGTTAATCATAACGCAGTGAATTAATTAACGTTTTCTGGTTATGCTTGTTTTTTTTTTGTTTGTTTTTTTTTTGTCTTTAGACCATCAGTAGCAGAAGAGGATCTACGCACACTCTTTTCTAACACGGGAGGCACTGTGAAAGCATTTAAATTTTTTCAGTAAGTAATTTTTCTGTACATAGTTTTAACAAAAGGCAGACTAATTGCATTTTTTGCAGTGTGTCTCAAGGAAAAGTGTGTCGAGTATAGCAAATGTTAGGAACAACTCCTGTAGCGTTCGAGTTCCTAATGCCATTATTTTGTTTCAGAAGAGATCACAAGATGGCACTTCTTCAGATGTCAACAGTAGAAGAAGCTATTCAGGCTTTGATTGATCTTCACAATTACAATCTTGGAGAAAATCACCATCTGAGAGTTTCTTTCTCTAAGTCAACTATTTAAAAAGGCAGATTGAAAATGAGGGTGTATTGCATTGTTTGGTGTTGTCACCTATTGACTGTTCAGGAGAGTGGGGACCAGAGTTTGTCTTCTATTTTTGGATTTTCTTTCTGTTTTCCATGCTGTTATCATTCCTTGGTTGTTTAAAAAGTAAGAAAAAAAATTCAAGAGCAGTGATGCTAACTGCTGTTGTCCAACTGTTGTTTAGATAAACCATCACTTTGTATAAAAGATTTCAAGTTAATACCACAGGTTTTCAACTTAGTTGACATACGTGCCTTATAAAGGAAAGCTAGTACTGCTGGAATTGCGTAACTAGTGAAAACGAATTTGGTTGTCTGGGGCACATTGTTACATGATAATTTGAATATGTTTAGGCAGGGGTGTGTAAAAAGGTTAAGCTTTTGTTTCTCCTGCTTGGAATTGATTTCTTTATCTGCTGGTTTGTCACTTATTTTTCTTCTTAATTGGATAAGATACATTGTACTGAAAGAGTAAAACATTGTTATTTGATTTTGCTATTTTTTTGCTATATGCTTTTTTTTTTTTTTCTCAATCAAAAAAAAAAAAAAAAGGCCTTTTGTACTTTATGATTCTGGTCTAGATTCAGTTATGAATGTAGGCATTTGTTAAAATTACCAAGGTACAGAATATTAATTTCTTGAAGGACAAGAAATGACTTCTGTGACTTTGAGCCCTATGTGGAAAGCATTGTGGAATCTTAACCTTTTTGTACACACTCTTGTGGGATGTATCATATAAATGTCAGCACTAAGTAATGTCTTGTTTGTGGCTGAATATTTTTCGTAGATGTTTTTGAAGTTGACATGACTTATGTGCATTTAAATATATATTGCCATCTTTAGTTTGTAATTAAGATATGGAATATGGTTGTGGATTTCTGAGCATGTACAGACTGGTCAAGCTAGTTCAGGAAATGGTGCATGTATTTTTCAATGATGAAGAAAGTTCGCTGCAAACAAGCACTTGCAGGAAATTTTGTGGCAGTTTTTTAAAACTGACAACCAGGTGGGACCAAAGTTTATGTGCCTTTAGTCTTAATTTACCTTGCATTGTAATATTCAGTTTTAATAAATCTCTTCGAAATATTTTATATTTAGAAATTAATCTGACTTTACTATAAACATGGCTCAGAATCTACAGATCCAGTTAATTTGAAAGCAGTTCTCTGTCAGTCTGAACTGTTACCTTGATTCTGTTTAAATGACCAATACTTTTTGAAATTGATGTACTTAGTTTCAAGATTCATAGATTCTGTTATCTATGTAGAAAAAATGGTCATGTATATTTTCTATTAGTTGAGTTTTTACATCTTTAGAATTGTAAAATTCAGTATAGTTTGAAAGTGGCACAATTAAAAATTAATTTTCTAACAAAGTTGGGAGGTTTGATGGTTGTTTAATTTCATTTTGTGTGTACTCTGCTTACCTCTGTAGCATGCTCAATAAACACTTCTGTAGCTCTGTATTCACCTCTTCTGTCTTTCTCTGCTGCTTTCTCTCTCCTCCTCCTCCTCTTTGTTTTTCACTTCTACTGTGCTTCTAAATTCATGTTTATTCTCTGCCAGGGTGGGAAAGGCATAATAATTAATAAAGATAATGTTATGGCTTTTTACCATAAATCTGATGCTGTGAAAAATACCAGATCTTTCAGAAAGATAGCGACCCTTTTGCAGGCATATGCAAACAAATTAAACATTTCCCACCCTGTTATAACCTATTGCTTTAAAGACATAACTTTTATTGTAGTTTGTTAGCTTTCTCTTTCTATCTTTTTAGTTTTTAAGCAGATTCGTGCACTAATAGGTCTCGGGTTTGCCGTGCTCTCTTTCTGCAGTTTCATTTTTCATTTTTTGTCTGCTAAAAAATTTCTACTAATCATACAGTATACTCGTGGGTTGAAATAACAAAGTTGTTAGCTTAGTGGACCATACATTTCTAGATAAAGTGTATTTCAACTTTTTAGAGACATGGGTTCAAGTGAATGTATAAACAATTTGGGCACTTTAATAGTGTTTCAATGAGATATTTTGAATTGATTTTTATGTTGTCTTTTTTGTTGTCGTTCCACGTGGTTGTTTTTTCTCAATTAAAAATAGGATTAAAATTTTTTTACACAGCCCCCTGTTAAGAGTGAGTATGCAATCCAGAAGTGTTACCGTGGTAAAAACCTATTACAATCTTCAGTTCAAAGCATTTTTTCTGTCACTTCTCCAATACAGCTGCTGTAGATCTATTGATGTCTGATTACTTTGACCTGATGCCTGGTTTTTGGGTTGGCTTTGAAATCAATGAATAGCTACCAGCTATTTAAAAATCATGGTACAACTAAGGGGACTTTCATTAGTCGTCACTGTGTGAAACAGAATGTATTAAGTTCTACCTGCGTTATCAGGAATACACACAGGTTCTGAATTATACTTCAGGTATCACAGAGATCACCTAATCTGAAATATTGGTAAAATCAGGTTTGTCTATACATGAAACTTGTGAATCAAAATGTTATACCAAGCTTGAACACCTAAAGGTGTGAGTGGGACTGTCTCACAGTTGTCTTGAGCTGTAGCATAAACTTGAGCTTGAGGCGGCAGCTCCATGAGTTTATGCTGTACAGTGTGATGCTACATATGTGCTAAAGTGTTTCATGTTTCAGAACATTGGTTACGTGTTTTGAATAGAAATATGGTCTGAAACTTAGTATTCTGTGGGTGCTCTGAAACATCTGTGTTTACAAATACAGGGTGGTGGTTTTGTTTTGTTCTGTTTTTGTTTCCTTAAAATAGGTTTCTGTTTTTTTCTCAGTTTAAAAAGTTCTGTGACAAAAGTCTCAAGAGAGAGAACAGATACTGAATTTGATTTGGAATAAATTCAGTAGTGTTTATTTTTTCATTAATATTATTTTTATTTAAATCAAAATGTGTTATGTGAAAAATTGAAAACAATGATAGTCATAAATGGTATGGAGGAGGTTTTTTTAATCAATTCCATGAATAAAGCCAGTTTCTTTGTTGGTACTTAGTCTTCAAAGGATGTATTTAAATATCTTCAGGAATACAGGTTTTATGTCCTAATTTTCAAAGCATTTTCGTTATTCATTTTGCATGTTAATTTGTATGCTTTTGTTGTAAAATGTGTATATATGTGCAGTATACATTTTTAAGCTGCAGTACATTGTTATTAAAATTGTACATAAGGGTTGTGACTAACTTAATTCATTCTACGGAATGAGTCTTTAGATTATTACTGGAGTTTTGCCATAAGCATATCGATACTCCACACTCAATTTCAAGTTTTTAAAAAATATTTTTGACATTAATAGAAAGCAGTTACTGAATTTTATTTTCTTCATGAATTGTTTGTTTTTTGATAATGGGACAATGAAATGGATTAGACGTGTCCAAAAGTGTTAGTTGGGAAATATCCACTGGCAAATACAGAATGCATTTGAAGTAAAACAAAACTTGATAGTATTCTGACTAACAATTGTGTTGATACTAATACTCCTTAGTTAAGTGAGTGTAAGTTAATGTGTTTGTGTTTATGATGGCTCAGGATTTTATTGGCAGGCACCTTTTCCTTGTAGGAATAGTAACTCTGGCTGTAGATGGCTGTTTTTAATGTTTAGCAATAATTTTCAGTTTCCTAAGTTGTCTTATGAAAAAATTCTCTTTGATTCTTTGTAAGTTTCCTTCCTCATTGTAGCATATCACAGCATTAAAGCAATGATACAGACGTTTCTCTTCAGAATTTAAGGCACTGCAATTTCATGCTGTAGTTTACTCCAGGTAATTTGTTGAATCCTGTGCTTTGAAAAGGACTTCTGATAGAACAGTAGAAAAATTCATGGATGATGTTTCTGTACAAACAGGTGTGTAAATCCACTAGTTCATCTCGAGAAATTGTTTTCCTCTTATTAAATATTCTATATTGAGATTTTTTTTTTGAAAACTGAGCTTGCTGTGCATGAGGCTGAAGTCTGTACATTACTCTGTCCAACTACATGTACCCTATGGAACAGTGCAGTTGAGGTTCTGACCCTTGCCACTTTGATTTCTCTGAAGCAGGAGAGGTTTCTTGGCAGCTGCACTTGACAAGCACCACTGGTGTGCTGTGTGTACTCGGGGGGCACCAGCCTTTTTCTGCTTTAAAACATTGACTGTTCTCAGGTAACAGTTGACCACAGTACGATGCCAATAAAAGTCTCTTCAGTATGCTCTGCTGTGTAATCTCAACATTAGCCTTCAGGCTTTAAGGTAATTTGGATGCATTTTTTGTGAATGGGGGTGTGTGTTTAAAAGTGCCCCATTTCTTTTTTCCCCCTTCACATTGCTTTTCTAGAAAGGTTTATGTGGGGTCAGTATCTTCCTGGTGATGCTGATCGAAAATAATGTTTCCCTTTTCTGGAGCAAGTTCTGCTAAACCTTACCCATTTTTACATTTTTAAACTTTGAAGGCAGAAGTAGCAAGACTGAGAATCTTACAGGAAACTTTGTGACTTAAATCTCTTTCTAAAGTTTATATCCATATAGAAGTGCCATATACAGATCAAATCCCTCTGTTACAAAGATGAAGTGTAGATACAGATGGTTTAGTTACTTCTGAATGTATGGTTTATAGTAGATGATTTTTTTTCCTCATAGGTGGCTCTGTGAGATTCATGACTTGCAGATTCTTTGCCTTCTTGGACTTTTCATTATGTTCTTTGAGATCATTCCATGGCCGTAGAAAGTTGCACGATTTCAGAACTCTTAAGGGTGCAGTGCTGTCAAGTGAACTGAGCTCTGTACTGTCCTCCGACTCTCTGATGCCCTAGAAAAATCTGGGTGCTCTCCACTCTGTTTTAAGATTTTCCATACTGGAAGTCCGTAGTTTAAATTTCAGCTTCACTTAATGTTTAGCAGTTGCTGGGATTCTGATTAACCAACAACCTTGTACTAAGACAGAAACTTTCTGAAGGAGTCATGTTATATTTTGGATTATTTTAGAAACTGAACTGCATTATGCTCTGAAAATTCTTTATAATAACAATTAAATCTGATGTTAAACTTTTGGTATGTTTGGTAGTAAATGTTACTAAAGACATGGTAATAGAAGTCAGTAATGCTTAATGTAGAACTCAGTGAACTTTCAGTAGGATTAGAGTTTGGAACAGTGGATATTGGTTAGGATTAGGGTTTGGAAGAACAGCTATTAACGGGCAGCCTGGTCTAGTTGGTTGCTGACTCCTCACTGCAGGGAGTTGAAACTGGATGATCTTTGCGGTTCTTTTCAGCCCGGGCATTTCTATATTTCAATTTTCCATGCTGGAAAAACTGAGTCTAGACTTCGTCCCCTTAGGAAGTTGTATCCAGGCAACTCCTGAATGCTGCAGTGTTCTCTGAGCAGATGTCTGCTCTGCTCTGCCAAAAGGAGAAAAAGTTCATCCAGATGTAGTGGCTGAGCATGCACGGGAAAGGAAGAAGAAAAAGCAATACAGATATTGAATTGCTGTCTAAGAACTTCAGCTCTCCGGAGATGAAGCAGTACTGGAGGCCTTCCCTGTGAAAGGTGACAGCACAGGTAGGGTGAGGTGGCTGACGTGTGGTGTCTTCTCTCATGTCTCCCGACACATCTTTTTAAATTGATTTTTCTATTTTCAAAAATGATTTATTATTATTTTAGTTCTAGTGCTTTAAGTTTTAAAGCTCATCTAGCAATGTTACGGAGGTGAGCTGTGTATCATTGCTGGGCCAAGCGATTCAATTAAATGGAAGTTACTGAAGACACTGAACTTTGTTGTGACTTAGACTGATTTTAGTAGATTTTCGCATGCATTGTTGATAGCCACAAGTACAACTATATTATGGGTTGGTATGGTCTGCAGTACAAAATCCCAACAAAACTTTGTATATCTTTTGAACAGAAATACCTGTGCATTGAGGTGCCATTCTGCCAGGTAACTGAATGCCTCTTTACCAGCATGTTATTCTGAGACATTAGCTCCTTCCACTAGTACAGAGCTGGTGGTTTAATCTGCTTGGTTTATGTGAAGGTACCAAGCTCATTATTGACTTCTTCGTTCTTCACCTGGGACCTGTATTTGGTAATTTTGTAAGTGTTAAGATGCCTTACACTTATTAACATTTAGCCTCCATTTTTTGCAGTGATTTTAAGCAGTAAGAAAGATGGTACAATTCAAATATTTTGAATGTCAGCTTTGTCCTAAATTTGATATTGCTGCTTGCATTTAGTTGATAATCTCTGACTCTGCCTTGTTGCTATGACAAATTTATTTGTATTAGGCAGATAATGAAGTGATTTTATTATGGGAATTAAGGCATTGCTAAAATCTTTAAGAAGCGTGTAACAGTCTGATTCTTGCACAAACACTACTAAGACTTGCAGTTTTATTCCCACACTCAGAACATTTAATGTTGATGTAGGTTGTTTGTAACTAAAATGTTTCAGACTCCTATAAATGTGATGTGCCTAAACTTTGGAGAGACTTGCTCATTATGAAGGTGGCAGATTACTGTCATCTGGAACTTCGTGACGTTATTTTCAGAAAATGCTGATTTAGTATTTCTGAAAAACAGCCGTCGTGTGCCTCACACTCACACTAGTGAAACTGAAAGTATTCTAGGGACTGATAGGTGGATGCAAAAGCAATACACTTACAGCTTGTGAAACTGTAATTGGATTTTTAAAGTCTAGTACATATAGCTACCCAATTTGCTTGAACAAAATGCAGTCCTCCAATCAGCAAAATGCAAGGAGTTGTATTCTAATAAATCAAATGTAATGAACTATGTCTTTACATCCTTTTTGTAGCACAACGTCATGTGAAACGTTTAGCTATGCACAATAGGCATTTCACTTGAAATATGTTGACACTAACTACATAATCCATTTCTTCTCATCCCTGTCCCCTTAGTGTGGCTGTCAGGGATAGGAAGGTGTTCCAGGCATGCCTTGTGCAAGAAGCATGCTGGAATTACTGACAGCATTCTCATCCTAAATCCGAAATACAGTAGTAGGAAGAAAATAAACGGCCCCAGCTGAAACAAGGGCAGATCTCAGTTTTTAAATGCTTTCTCAGGCGTAACGGTAGAAGTGGTGTGGATTTTAGATAAAGGTAGAAATACTGAGTAGCTCTTGGATTTAAGCTAGTTCTTTCTGTGATGTTCACTGACCTAAATGCCCATATGGAGCTGATGAGCTTTTAGACACTAAAAATTACTAAAATACTGTGTATTATAGAGTTACAACATAAGTTAACGTAATAAATGCATCACTTTGAAGAAGCTTCTTATGAAATGGTTTGCCACATGCTGCCAAAATGGTGAATTACATCAGCTTCATGGGCTATGCTGAATGCTTTGCTTAAGTAAAGTTATTTAAATTCCTAATTCCTTTTCTCCTCTCAATGAGGCATAAAGAATAGTTTTAATGATGGGTTAATGATTATAGTGTTGCGGATAATGATTATTCTGCACAATATTTTGAAGTTTTTTTTCCCTACCATAAGCTTATTATGGCACTTTGATGTGTTCCTAATACTACCACTCTAGGTCCAAGCAGGATTTTCCAGGCACAGGTTTTGTTTTTTTTTTTTACTTTTAAGTTTTTGTAGGTACTAATAGCTACATCATTTAGTGTTGAGGTCTTAACTGGACTGAACATTAACTCAGCAAGTTGTTGCTGGACTCAGTTTGTCCTGTCTGAAATGATGTGGTTTTTTTTCTCCTTCGCTCTTTCTCGTGTCATTTTCTGCTTTTGTCTAGCTCTGGCTAGATATACAAAACCTTAAGTAAAAATGAAGCTTTTTCTAACACCTATCCTCCTTTTTCACTAAGAAACAAAAGAAAAACAACAAACCAACACTTAAAGCATTTTAAGCTGGTTATACTTTATTGCTTCTATTTTATTCTGGGCACATTCTCCTGTTTTTCTGCTTTTTTTGTCCTCGAGCACTACCTTTCCCCTGTAAATGACCCCTGCACCTTTGCTGTGGGCTGCCTGTGGTGATTGGTGAAGGTGTAATAGTACTGTGGCAGTTCAGGCTTCCAAGTTGTGCTGTTAGCTGTCTGCAAAGGAAAGCATACAAGGAGCTGCTGGGTAAAGGTTCAGAAAATGCTTTGTCTTCCTTGTCTGAGTTCTCGTATTCGGGAGGGCTGAACCCAGAGAGCATTACCTATTAATGTACCAGACTTCATTCTGCACAGAGTCCTGGCTCCAGGAGAACTTATCTGCAAGCACATCAAAAATTGTGTAGTGAGAGAACTGAGCAAGACCAAACAGTACATGTAGGACATCACAAGATTCAGCAGGGAGGAGCCAAGATAATGCTGAAATGTACGGGTTGGGAATGCTTGGGGTCATACATTTCAAGACTGTATATGCAGGATGATAAGAAATCAAGTTTTGCTTGATAATGTTACTGTGGTGGCAGCAACCCTTGAGAAACACACTGTAAAGTGTTCTAATCTATTGATGTGGAAAAGCTGAGTGAAGTTTCCTGTGGTTCTGCCACCTACCATTGTCACTGCCTGAGCCTGCTTCACAGGCAAGGTACCGGTTGGTATTGCAGGTTAAGTAATTTGCTTCGTGTTTTTAGATCACAAGAATATACTAAAAGGAAGGGCCAGCAATGAGAAAGGATCGATTGGCAGAAGGGAGGATGCATGTGCTCCTCCCAGGGTCTTCTGAAAGCAATTTCATTCAGCATGTTTGCTAATGACCTTGAAGGTTAGGTTAATTTGGTATTGATCAGATTAACAAATGTGAAATCTAGTAAATAAAAGCAATTAATTACAAGTACTGGGGAGGACAGTAGCTTACTGCAGAATTAAAGTGGTGGGAATTTTAACTTAATGAGCAAAATGCCAAAGAAATACTCATACTCCTGATGTTCCAGGATACCTTTATGACTGCTTTTTTCTTGTTTAAAAGAGTCATAGAATCATTTGAGTTGGCAGGAACCCTTAAAGGCCCTCAGCCCAATTTCCTTGCAGTGAACAGAAACACCCACAGCTCCATCAGGTTGCTCAGAGCTTGGTCCAGCCTGGCCTTGAATGTGTCCACGGGTGGGGCTTCCACTGCCTCTCTGGGCAACCTGTGCCAGTCCCTCACCACCCTCACTGTAAAAAAAACTTTATAACCAGTCTGAATCTTCCCTCTTCTAGTTTAAAACTGTTTCCCCTTGTGCTAGCTTAGCAGATCCCTTTATGTCCTGAAAGGCACTTGTAAAGTTAAGTGTCTCATTCTTAGCAAGCTTGCTTGAGATTCTCCTATCGGAAGAGTATGAAGAGAGTGATAATAGTAAAATGAAGCTTTACATTTCTTGGTGTAAAGACTGAAAGCATGGGGCTCCAGAGTGCACTTGAGCAGAGCAGGCATTGAGGCTGGCCTGCACCTTTCCTGGGAGATATTGGGCCTGAAGCCCAGGCCGCAGCCCCACAGCTGTACTTCTTGAGAGTGCTGCCTTCTGGTCTTTGGGGCTTTATTTATCAGTAGAAGTTGAAATGACCCTTCATACCTACATTTTAAAAGCTTCTATTCTAATTGGTCTGATGTGAGGACTGCCAGTGCATGCTTCTACTTATTGGCTCTTCCAGCTTAGCAACATTTCGCAGTGCTAACAGGAAGAAGTTCTTGTTTGTGTTGGCACTAACACATGCGTGGATGCTTTAAGCAAGTCCATTCTCTTGCTGTTGCTACTACTTGTGGCCTTCACATGTATTAAATGACGAACTGAAAGAGATGAGGCAACCAGACCCCTGGTTATATGCAGCTGGAGACAGCACAGCAGCTCTGCCTTTCTCTGGTCTCCCCTGCAGTCCATCCTCATCCCATGACTCCACTGAAGAGCCTTTCACATTTTCTTATCAAAATTAACATTTGTGGGGGGAAAAAAAAAGTCTCTGCTACATAAATTGCAGCTGTATCGTCCTTTCCCAGGTGCCTGTTTTGTTTTTAAGAGAAATGATAATAAAAACACTGGTGGGGAAAGACAGAGCACAAGTAATTCCCACTTTTTCCTTTGATGCAAGCAGTTTAAAAATTGGCTTCTTTTGTTAGAACTCAGGGCAACTGCTTTTCAATAGATGAGATATACTTTTGCTCAGTTCCGATGGACTCCACCAAATCAACCTCCTACTCAATTCAATTAATTCCCTCCCCCTGTGTGTGAGGAGCAAGATTTGGATATAAAAACACCGAATGTAAGATTAAAATGTCTACGGAGATGATCAGAAGGGAGTCTGTTTTAATAACCCTCTCAGATTGCTGTGCATGAGATGTGGAAGTAGGAGGTTTAATCTCAGTGCAGTGCCTTTACAATTACAATCAGAATTGAGCAGGGTATTGGTCAATAGGAATTGTGCTCCTTGGGGTAAGGAGAATACTGTAACAAGAATTAAGCCTCACGATATTAGGGAAGGAAACCATCTGCAAAGAGTAATCAGCTGCAGTGGTATGGATCTCAGGTTCATGGAAAGAACTGTTCAAAACAAATAAAACCCCCCAGCAAGAGCCAGCAAAAAATTCATGGAGACCAAGGTCCTCATAGTGTGAGTGGTAAAGAAATACTGTTTCCCAGCGTGTAGAGATTTCTTTGGTGGATTTTGACTTTGAGGTACTTACAACTGATGCCAGGGTGAAAAGGTGAAATCTTTTCATTCTGTCTTTCCTTATATCCAGAATTGGTTCCTATAAATCAGTGCAGGGTGCAAAAAAATTTGTCGTTAATTTTAGGCAAGTCATGGAAACATGTAAGGTGTTAATTGAAAATTCTGCGGATTTCTTTCCTTCTTAATCTCCCAGGCTAAAAGCTTGCTGAGTTGTTTTTTTTTTTTTTTTTTTGTTTGTTTGTTTTATGTAGTATGTATATTTTAAATTATTTTTGGGCTGCTGGTGGCTGAGGTATTACATAGAAACCAGGCTTAAGACACGGTGTTAAAAAGTTTTTGATTGTTTTCCTTTTTTTTTTATCCACATCTATTTTGTGCGTTTTTTGAAATGAGAGATTAAGTGTGATTAACACACGTTCACTGCTCCTCAGGTTGTGCTTTGTGATGGGAATCTTAGAGTATCTCTTAAGACTCTTAGAGAGAATGGAGGTAAGGTGTAACTTTATAAGGTGCTCTAATTCCCTGCTGTACAGATGCCACTAACTTAAGACTTGCTAATTCAAACTGAATTATAATTTCTTAAGTAATTAGTGAGAACCTGAAAGTTCAGCAGAGGAAGATGGTAATTTAGAGTTTTGTAACTTATGTTTAGAGATGTAAGACTAATAAAAGAGGGATCAGGATTTAAGATGAGCATTATAAACTCTGTGCACTCCTATTCTGATGTTGAAAGATTGTAGACACAAACTTGTGGAGTGTTTGACCCTCCCAAATATCTGAGTAAGGGTCTATGGACACAGCATCTGAAAAACAGGAAAATTGGAGGTGCACATCTCTTCTTTTTCAGGCTATTGCAAAACATATCTATACAAACATATCTTCTTGTATCTTTTTCTACACACTTAGGTGCTATACTTAAAGAGAAGATGTAAATGATATAGACATGAGTTTTGATGAAAGGTGTCTGGATTTATTTTTCATACTCAAAATAGAGGAAATGTTATCAGCATTGGTCACTTAATGAAACAAAATTTACTGAAGTCACAGTGCATATTTGCATTTCTGCAGTTTGCAAAGCACAGAACGATAGAATGGTTTGGATTGGAAGAGAGCTCAGAAATCACATGATTCCAATGTTCTGATGCAGCATTGTTGCCACCCACTAGATCAAGAACTAGATCACGTTGCCTGGAGTCCCATCCAACCTGGCCTTGAACACCTACAGAGAAGGGAAGTTTCTGACCATCTATATTTATCCAGCACTTTAAACATTCATAGGACTGTGTAAACATTAAAATTTGAGACTGTTATTTATGCAAAGTCAGTTTTCTATACGAGTTAAGTGTTTTCCTTAATGTCTAAGCCTGATTTTTTTAATATCTGTCATCAGTCACAATTGTTGGTCCTTCATTATTTAAATTTCACTGTATAGATTTGTTATACAGAGAATGTATATGTATTGTGTGCAGTTCAGCCAGTGTTTCCTCAAGTTAAACCTTAATCACATGATTAAGATGCTTGAAAATAGAATTTCAATTTAAAAGTAAATTTTATTTGAGAACTGGCAGCCATCATGTCTTTTAACTGTATGGATGTCATCACTTCAGAATACTAAAACTGCTCACCAGTTGCAATGAAGCTGCATCGGGCCTCCCTGGAAGCTTTGTCTGCTGCAGAATGCATGAAAGGGCAGTGTAGCACACCTTACCTAATTTTTACAAGCACGGTGTGCAGGCTCTTGTTCATCACTGGGGAAAATGCATAGCTAATGGTGGTAACTGTTGAAAAACAGTGTTCTGTAGCTGAGAATTTGCTCTATCAAGTTGTGCTACTGTACTCTTTGTGTCTGTTGCAGTTTCCATGGAAATAAATGGAAGGCACTTCTTTCGGAGTAGCCTCTGTATGTATGTCTGTTAGGGCTGCAGGCAAACGTCAAGGCCTGGGCGTGAGGTTAAGATAACTGAAGAAGCTGTGAAAAACAGTTTGGATCTGATGTAAGAGTTTGTTCAATGTGAGAGCTAATACTGAAGCTACAGATTAGCTGTGAGGATTATCTGGATTTCAGAAGGTGGGAAAGGCATGGTTGTTTTTTTTTTGTTTGTTTGTTTGGTTTTTTTTCAGAAAACTTCAGAAGTGCTGGAAGGAGACTTGGTTGGGGGAACACTGTTGCAAGGCTGACAGCAACTAGGAGCTGCATGAGCAATGCTATTGTGCAAGGCTGAGGTTACCTGGTTAACAATGTCAGAAACACCAAATTGGTAAAAGTGGGAGCACTGTGGGAAGCATCACTAGAGGCAGGTTGTTTATTGTATGGGACAAAGTCATGCCACAGCACCAGCTCAAAACGTGAGCAAGAGATGATGTGCAGTGTGTGTGCCATGTGGGGCGAGGATGGTATGCAGGTCTCACTCAGCTATCCATCGACAATGGTTTGTCCTGCTGGTAACAAGGGCTCTGCTTGCACAAAAAGAGAGCAGGGCTCCTGAGAAGAAGGAAGGGCCTGAGCTGGCTTTCAGTTACTCCGAATATCCCTGGTGGGGATTATTTGGATGATTGCAGGATCATTTGGTGGCTCTCTCTCATAACACACCTTTGAACCTAGACTGCCTTAATCTAGTCCTGAATAGAAGTTAATTTAGAGCTATTCAGAAGCTAATTTAGAGAGATTTACTGAGCTCTCTTCAAAGGAGCAGTCTTTTAGGATTCCATTTCTAAAACATGATTTTTCTTTTTTTAGTGTGATTTCCAGGCTCTGCCTCAGGGGAAAGGAAAAAAAAAAAAGTGCCTTGGTTGCTATTGTAACATATTAGATGATGGTTACTCTATATTTTTTTTTTTTAGAAGCTCTCCTGGAAGGACTGGTACTTAAGGCAGTGCAGGGACAAGCAATGTATGACACACCAGTGTGGCTTTTGACCCCACCAGTATAGGCAAAGGCACCTCCCTGGGCCATCCCACAGCTCTGGGGATGCCCTCCAGGAACTTTGTCTCAGAAGCATGCTGGAGCTGAGGAGGAGTGGCAGAGTGCTGCTGGGAGCATGGGCAGCCCCAGAGGGATGCCAGAAGCAGCTGATGGAGGCAGGAGAAGCTTGGGTTGCTCGGTATCACCCTGTTGGCACAGCTCTGTGAGCCCAGAGATTAGAATCCTGGGATCATTTGAGTTGGAAGGGGCCTTTAAAGGTCAGCTGTCATGGTTAACTCTTAATGCACTACATGATGTTATGATGTGGAATACCAGTGCCAAAAATCATAAAACCATGACATCAGCTCATCCAACTGAACTCTGGGTTAGCCAGGCTTTTGTTGTTCCTTTTACAAGAATAAGGAATATTTATTCTTAATAAAAAGACTTAATAAAAGGGAGCCTTCTCCAGTAGAAAGATGGGCCACAATCTTTGTGTGAGAAGTGCTTGTAAATTACTTCTTAGAGACAGATTAATAACTTGCTACAAGGGGGAAGATTTAAAAAAAAAAAAAAAAAGCTTTGCATCAACTTTAAATTGCAGAAAACATCCACTTTTCTGTAAACTTCATTATTTAGGTATGTTCTGAAATAGATGTCAGGCTGACCCTTCACAAATTGCTACTGATTCTCCTGTTACTTTATGGATGTTCTGAAAGTTTTTACATCACCTTCTTTGGAAAATTTGTAAATCTGGGGGCAGGTTTCATTCAGTAGCACTGTTGTTTTGGCAAGTACACAAAGTTGAGTGGGCTGGTCACGTGCTTCCCATCTGTCAGCCCATCACTCTTAATAGGTGCTTGAAGGAAAACTGCAGTTATTTCGTGCAGCACTGGAAGCTATAAGATCATGTGTCAGGGAGAGAGGGACATGGAAGGAAAATAATCTTTTGTAAGACATTATTTTTAATCTATAGAATTAATTCTTTTAATGCTACACTTTTGGGGGCTGTTATCTTTTGTGCAGATGTGATCTTGTGTTAATTTGGACATCCTGATGCTCCTTGAAGAGGACACTATACTTGGTCTGGATTCTGTGTACTCCGAGACACTGAAATTCAGGTGGATGCTTTTCAGCATTGTTGAAGTCCACATAAAGGACAATGGAGAACTGCAGTGCACATTTTCCAACTTCTTGAAGGTACAGCTCATTTACAAGTGCCTTCTGTTGACAGCTCTCTTTTAGCAACTGTATATGTTGGTGTTTCTTAGCTGTAGAGTTGTGCTTCAAGGTCCAGTAGTACTACAAGAGCTCTGTCCTCCACAGATACAGGTACCTTGAATGCGGGTTAAACCTGTAGCTCAGTAGTTTTAATGATGAAACAAACTTTTCTGTCTTTCCTTGCCTGAAAACCTCTCTAACAAACCAAATTACCCACATTGGTGGCTTCCTTGGATGCAATTTGTCCCAGATGATAAGTGCAGAAAGATGTGCTAAGCCTGGATTAGAGGCATCCTGGAGTGTTTCAAACAGCTCAGTACTGAAGGGTTTTGGTATGGTATGTTACAGCATGACAGTAACATGACTGATTTGTTAAAATGAACGGTTTGCTGTTTATAGCACAGGACTCAAACTGAACTTGTCTCCCTATTGACTGTAACCTCAGCTTGGTTGGGTCTTTGGCTTGATTCATCTCTCCTAAATTTAGCTGCCTAAATAGTAGGCATCTCATCTGAACCAGTCATCTAGCTTAGCCTCAAAATTAGTCATCAGAGATAAGTAGCTCAACAGGTCAGTCTGACCTGTGTTAGGGAGGGTTCTAGCAGTGACTGGGGGATAAGTCAGCTCAGGAGAAAACTGTTTTTCAATTTTGATTCTCAATTCAGTGACTTCTGTCAGCAAGGAGTGAGAAGGTCCGTCCTTTGCTCTCTGTTTTCCAGAAACATCTTTTAAGCTTCAGTTATCAATATCTTTCCTCATAGTTGGGGGGGGGAAGTTTATTTGAAGTGTCAGAGTTTTTGTGCCATTATTTTTTTGATGAGTTCTTTTTTTTTTTTTTTTTTTTATTTCTTAGTGTTTCTTCTGTGGATTAGAATAATTTCCATAGTTGGATGAAAAAGTGGAAAGAGATGTTCTGTATTCTTATTTTAACACATTTTTCCAGTAATCGATAGCTGAACTAAAGCTGTGTTTCAGTGCTTTCTCCTTTAAAACATAGATCAAACAGTGCTGTGAACCTATACATCTTCCCTGTCAAACATTTAATTTATTGTGCTGTTCATTTGTAACTTGAGACTAGAGAACTATTGGTTGACAAAGGAGGATGGATGGCTTTTTTATCGAGTCCTTACGCAGCTGGCAGAAGATAGCAAATGGGGGAAGGAAATGTGCAATAGTCATTTCCAAATTTCTAATAAATCGTGGGTGGATCACAAAGGATTTATGCTAACTTGTAACTATCACATTGCATTTTCAAAGGGTTGGGGGTTCATTATCATTTGTCTCATTCACTGTGGTTAAACTGAGTGTCAGAAAGCAGGTTAATAAAACTTTTATAGTGACATACAGCAACTGTTATTATGGATATGTAATATCCACTATTTTTAACTCAGTTTTAGCTCTTGCTTCATCCCTCTGGAATTGAAGTAGTGTACAAGCAGTTCTTGTTTGGTGTTACTTATCCCACTGTATTGAAGCGCTGCTTTTCAACTTAGTCCTTGGAGGTTTTCAATAAATGTGTAGATGTGGCACTGAGGAGAGGTGGTTAGTGGTATGGTGGTGATGACTCCATGGTTTGACTGGTCTTAGTGATATTTTCCAAGATCATTTCCACTTAATGTTTCTATGATACTAGGAAGACGCTATCAGCAGCTCACTTCTTTGGTAGCAGGACTTGATATTGAGCTGGTTCATGCACAGGATGCTGCTGTGGACAGCACTTGGGAACCAAGATGGTACTGCTGCCCTGAAGCTCCCAGTTATGGTGCAGCCCACACCCCCTGGCCTTCCCTGCTGTTCTCTCTCTTCCTCTGATCATCTTGAGCTACATGAAAAAGCAAGTTTTATAAAATATGGAAGTAAACAGGTTCAATCAAATCCTTCCCTGGTTAAAATCTTTTTTTTTTTTTTCCTTCCATAATGAAAATGTAAGTTCCATCTCAGGCTTTAGGGACTCTTGACTCTGCTTCTCTGCTGTGTTTATGTCAGTATATCTACCCCATCTTTCTCTGTATACGAAAGGACCTTACTTCTGTTGGGTAATTTTACCTATTTGTAATATTCATATTCCTACCAAACCCCAAAAGCATGGACACACCCACCCTGAATTTTGCCTGTAAGGTCTCTTGCACTCTCAGCATTCAGTGCATGCTCTTACTGTAATTCCTAGCGGAAAAAAAAAGGACAATTGCCACAATAATTACTGGATTAGTAATCCAGGAGAAATTTTTATTGTTTCTGAACTGAGAATGTTTTGTCACTGTGATACTTTTCCCTAAAGGGAATTTCACCCATAACATACATAAATTTAGAATTCATATTTTTTGCAATGGTTTCTTTACCACAGGCTATCAGTGGGTATAATCCACGCAATCTGAACTTCAAAGTGCTTTGTTATCTAATAACAGTAGAGTACTTGTATCCACTCTGTCACTGAAGGGGGACAAAATCTATTTAGCATAGTAATTAGAGACCATGATGGGTTTCTATTTAACCATCTTGATGGGTCGGTTAGAATATAGATCAGTATTTTACATTTATTCTACATTCCTGAGGTTTTTATGTTTCACTTTTTCTCTGGTTGATTTTGTATCGAGGTGTGTTAGTTTAAGATATTACTACAGTTTGCACACACATGTAAATGGTGTGTAAACTAATTAGCAAAGAACACTGGAAAGGCTGCTGTGCTAGTAGAAGTACTTCTACTCAGTAGAAGGTGAATGAATGCATTATATGATAGTTCCTTTAAGAATTTTGGGCACTGTACTTATGAAGCAAATGCAAAGAAGGGATTATCTGAGCTTTTTGAAAAGAAATGAAGTTTCTGCTTGGCCATGCCTTGATCAATGAGCTAAGTCATGTTGCTGTTACCTACTCAACATGAGTGGCCCTTCAATCAGTAAACCCAATATTGGAAGACTAAATGCTTGTCAGTATATGGCTGCAAATGTCAAACGTTGTTTTGTCAATGTATTTCTAAATACTGAATTTTGCATTTGTTTATTTTTTAGGCAAAATATACCTGAATAGTAATTGGTACTGACCGTGGAAACATGTAGAATTAATAATATGATTGAGTTTTCTCCTGAAGTGAAAATTGCTTTTATGCCATGACTTCATTATCTAGAAATCAGCATGATGAAATCTTACAATAGGGCACATAAATGGAACAGCAGAAGTTAAAAATAATTGCATTCAATCCTATTTAGTTTGGGAAAGTTCCTATGGACCCTAGAACAAGTGAAGAGAAAAAGGTGGATCTGGTCTGCTGTGACAGAACCTTAGCTGCCTCCTGCACACAGCTGACCCATCTGGTAAACCACCACTCTACACTGCTGTTTGAATGCTTTTAAAAATCCTTTTAAATCTTAAAACATTAAAGACAAAGGGAGAGGGCTAAGTAACTTGTAGGAAATAACACTTAAAAATGTCTTTGTGTGCCCCTACATGGCACACTTGTTGCTAGTTTGTAGAATCTGTTGTTAGAGTGTTCCAGCAAATCTTGTGACCTTATTTATAAATACATTCATATGTACAGTTCCCCAGTGTTTCATCTGGAGATAACCTTTGAATTTCTGGAAATTGTCTCAGAAATTATTGCTTCAGATTTCTCTTCGGTGTCATAAAGATGTATCCAGCTGCTCCCTTCACACCTTCCTCAACAGAAAACCTTATGGAGCTTCTCTTATCGAATGATGACTCCAACCCAGGCTGGCAGCTGTTCAATTTCCTGTGAAACCAAGCCTGTGGTGTGGAGCCAAAGCAGTGTGCGTTGGGACAGTCTGAGTGGCAGACCCAACCTGTGGTCCCCACGTACTGCAGGATTTCCTGAATGGGTCTACAAGCAGTTTGCTACCTTAGGCAAAGAGGAAGCCAAACAGTACTGGGGCAGAACAGAGCCATGTGTCAGCACTAATAATGTGTCATTCCTTCATGTCAACAACCTTGGAACTGCTCTGTGATGAGGAGCCAAAGAATTTGACTGGAAATATGAGGTACTGGACAGGTGCAGAAGTCAAGTTCTTCACTTTGATTTTCACCAGACATACATGGCTCATCCACAAGGCTATCACCAGTAATCATTAACGCAGTGTTAATGAGCATTCTCAGTAACTGATAGATACTTCTCCAAATTATTCCTCCAGTTCTCTCTAAAGGGGCAGGTTAAAGCGTGCTAAGCTCAATGGTCTGTACTAATACCTTTAGATGACTACATGCACACCGAGATGTATGTAGGTATCAGGAATTAACTGCTGAGGGGCTACACCCGCACACAAAGGTAACTCACACCTACAAATGCATTCCTCAATGCTTGCATGGCTCTCTGTGTTAAGGGACTTAGCAGTTTCAACATTTTCACAAGGAAAGTCTAAACAAAAGCTATGCTGCAGTTGCTTTATAAAAGTGTGCAAGTTACATGCGGCTGAGAAAAGATCCATTAGAATTAAGTTGCAATTATTGTAAACTACAGTCACGCTTCACGTATTTCTCGTTCTCCCCTTCTTATTTCTCTTATTTTTTTCAGTATGTAGTGGACTTGTTCAGTAAGTGAAACAGACTGCTTCAGTAGCCCATCATGTACTTTGTTTTTGGTAACCTTTTATCTGCTTTTATATCTTGCCACTGTATCAAGGAGAGGCATGGGGAAAGCTTTCTTTCAGACTGCTTTTCATTTAAGCTTGTTGCAAATTTTTTGACAGGTTTTGTTTGTCTCAAGTGCATCTCCAAGTTCATTGTAATGAATACCAGAGTCCCTGATGGCATTGGCAGGCAAAACATGGAGTGTCTATAGGATATTTAGGTATTCAACAATAGTTTCTGAAATTCCAGACATAACCTTGGCCATATAGCATCCCTCTTCTCCCTGTAACATTTAACAGTTCTACATGCATTCTCTTTTTTTTTTTTTTTTTTTTTTTTCTCACAAGGTAATATAAAACTACTTCCCCAACGTTTTAAATGTCAAAGATGCACACTGGGGATAACACAGGAAAAGGTTTTGTTTAAAATAGTCTCAGCAACACTGAGGCAACTAACATTTTATTATGTTGCCTGGTGAACTAACCCTAGAGCAAATCATGCAGGAAGATGAATATGTTTTGAAGGCCTTTGAGAACAATGATTATTCTTCAAATGTATCCTGACTGCAGAAACATGCCTGAAAAGTAAATCTTTTATTTACACACAGAGAATACATAAAGTGTTCATTATCTTTTAGAAAAGTTTCATTGCTTGGTTTATACAGGAGACAAAAAACCTACTTCTGTATTTGTGCCTGTCTAAATGTGTCATAAACTCTTCTACTATAGGCCTGGTGGTTTGATTTTCAAGCTCAGGTTGGTACCTTAGAGCCAGAGTTTCATTGATGTTCAAGAACATGTGCATAGCTTATGTGTCACAGCTGTCTCCATGTGTGGAGGAGATGAAGCAAGTCTCTATCCATATGTTAGATACCATGCCCACCACTTCAGTTTCAGTATGGCATTGCAATGGAGTCTCTTTGCACAGAGATGCAAATAATATCCCTTCAAGATGTTTCATAGCTGAGCTCCAATCTCACAAAGCGGTTTATCCTTTTTGTTACTGCTATCATTCTTTCCCAATATCCACTATGATCTTTTTCCATAAGTCAGCGTATTTCTTCTCCCTCCCTGAACAATACAGAATAGAGTATAATAGTGTTTGAAGGTAAAAAGACTAGACTTGGCTACATGTGTCTTAGTTTTAAAGATTAGTTGGATGCATGTAGAATGTGTGCTTTTTGTTTAAGTGTTCTGAGTTTGAAAGAGTGAGATGGATTCTACTTTTCTCCATTACTGTCTTTTTCGTGCATCTTCACATAGGAATGTGTTTGTCTCTTGGGAAGTTGGCAGTGTAAGTGACTGAAAAACTAGCTAATAAATCTGGGATTAATAGGGCTGTAGACAGCGAAGTACATAGGCGTAGGAAGGATCACCAGCCACTGAATGCTGCACGTCTAGAAACTGTCAATAGGGAGTATGAAAAATGCAAAGGACAAAGCAAAACTAGGAGAAGTTCCAGCTCATTTTTCTGCTTGCTGAAGCAATCTCTCACGTCAGCATATCCTGGTCCCCTAGGGAAGAGTTGTTCTTAGGGCTTGATCTTGCTTCTATTCACAGCCAAAGTGATTCTCCCTTTAACCTAAAGTGGATAGGATCAGATCATTTATGATTGTCTCTCCAAAAATAAAACTAGCAGAAGTAACAATACTTAATGTCATACTATACTTTATATACAAAGTAGTGCTCTATTCTTGTGTAAAAAATTGTTCAAATTAATTTAGAGGTGTTTATAGATGGGTATTAGATCTTTAAAGCAGATTATTCCAGTTCTCTTAATTAGTGGACCAAATGACTGATACTGATGCTGTGCACTTGTGAGGACACTTTCTATCTGAGGAGGAAAATGTGAATAAATTTTCTGTGTGCTGGATTAAATCCCTTGAAGTCGACTGGCCAGAAATGTAAGTCAGTCAGCATGGTGCTCTTGAATTCAGTGGAGCCACACCTGTGGCTGTTAACTATGATTGATTGTCACTGAATAATGCAATGAAATTCTTTGTTTGTTAACACAAGTATGAAACAAGAAAGGGAGAAAAGCTGCTACCTTTCTACCAAAACTGGTTGAAGAAATGAGAATTGACAAATATTTTTAGCTAAAACTGCCATAAATAGCAGCAGACAAACAAACCTATGAACCTCACAGAATCATGGGACAGTAAAGAGAATTCTTGGTTGTTTGGAAGGGCAATGTGGAGGTAGGTGCTCATGGTGTCAGGTAAGCACAGGACCTCATTTACTATCGCATAAATAATCCTATTGATTATAGACAGAATGAAGTGTGTGGGTAAGTGCCAGACTGGCTATGCTGGAGCTGGGGTCTTGACTTGTAACAGCATGATTTCAGATGTTGCTATGACTTGCATTTATCCAAAGCTGTGGTTCACTGATGGGGACACTATTGTCATTTAGAAGTTTCCACTGTAAATAACGTAAGAGGCAGAGCACTAGTATATTTTTCTGGTAATGGTTAGAAAGGGATTACCATAACAGAGATGGTGGTTCTTCTTTGCACCCCAGGGATTCAAATTCTGTGACAGGATTAATATTTGTTTATGTCAGTCTAAACTGGCATTTGAGGTTTGCTTTCTCAGAACCACAGTTGTCACTAAGTCTTTGCGTAACAAGCAATAATTGTGCGGATTGTAGTTTATGCCAAAAAGAGGAGCTACTGTAGTTGTTTAACCTTTAAACTTTCAGTGAGCTTCAAGTATGGACCTCTGTGCAAGGAGGAATGCTGTATTACTAAGCCTTGGGTCTGACGCAGCCTGACCTTCGGTTCTTTTCAGAACACAGAAGTTGCATTTATACTAAGTCCTAAACTTGCACGACGTTTTTATTTCCAATATTGCATTGATATTGAAAAATATTTTTGATTTATTTAAAAAGCGTGCTCCCTCACTTTCACCTTCTGCAGTGAAGTCATGCTTCTTGTGCCTGTGACCCCAGAACCAGTTGCCAGAGAAAAGTAGTGTCACAGATTAAATCCAGGATTTCAGCACAGAATCAAGTGCAAGGAACAAAGGAGAAGTGCCTTTCTAAAATAGAAACATTTATTAGAAAAGTCCATTTGTTTTTGTCAGCTCTATTTGAACAGATTGTTCCAGTGTCAAAATCTTCACTTAATTGAAATATATATATAAATTTATATATAGATAAATTTTGCAGTGATCTTGTGCTCCTTGGACTTACCTAGATTCCACTTAGAACAGGTGAGCGGTTCTGCTACTTTCAGTGGACTTCATTTAAGGCCTCTGTTAAATTTCTCATGTCTGACAATGCTAAACTGAGAAGGGAGTACTGAAAGTAAGAATTTGTCATGTACCTCACTTTCAGAGAACCACAATCCAGAGTGTGCTGGACTCGGTGCTTTTGTTTTCTCTCAGCCACTCTTTAATGTAAAGGGCAGGATTCTTTTTCTAGAAGCACTTAAAACAATATATTAAATCATGAGTGCTGAGGTATCAGAATTCCTCATCACCCACATATCTGGAAATCTGACCTTCCTCAGAAGTTCCTACACAATTTTAGCACAAATATTATAATTACATCCACAAATGAGAAAAGTCCATTCTGCAGTAAGTCTCACCTGGACTGTGAATTAAAATGTTTGAGGAACAACATTCTTTTTAGGTTCACCTTTAGTGGAATGTGATTTAGATTTGTTGTCTACCCTTGCTCAGCCTTTGCTGTCCAAACATAGATGTGTTGCTCAGGTCCATATGCTCGCTCTCACCATTAGGGAGAAGCTGGCAGCTCTGAAGGGAGCAGGGTGAAGCCAGGTACTGAACCGTGTGCTGAAGGCTGCTGTTGACTACAGAAAGAGTTTAAGTGACAAGCTGAGATCAGCTTCTAGATGGGTAAAGCCAGGTGAGGTGCGAACTACCTCTAGCAAATGAGGAATGTGGTTGGAAGCCTTTCTCTCTGACCTTCAGGAAAACAAGTGCTAAGAAGCTGCAGTCCAGCCATCAGCCAGGAGGTTGCGTTCTCACTGAAAGTGGGTTTGATGCTTAAAGGGGAGATGGATAATTAAGACTTCATCTTCCAAAATATTAAATATTGATTTGTAGACATTTAGAAGGAGGCATAAATCTCTCCTGAGATCTAGCAGCAACTGTAAAAGATTATAAAAGATTTTAGCTCTCCTTGTAGAATTTAGCATTTATTTTTTGTTTAGAATTTATGAAATGAGGATAAAATAAATCAGTAGGTAACGTCTGGCCCTCTGAGCACCTGCAAGTCCTGCTCCATGTGACCATTCAGAGGCAAAATGGATGTGTTTTTTTTTTTTTTTTCTGGTTTGTATTGGCTTTTGGTTTATTGAAGTGTCAGGGGGATTATAAGCTCTTCAACTTCAATTTTTATTGTTTTATCCAACTACTGTCACTTCTTATCAGTATTAAAGGCAGAAATCAAAGCACAAGACCCATGGGAAGCAGTGTTTCAAATGTACACCATTGCTTCTCTTTGTCATTGTTCTGAACTATGCATCCTCCGCTCCTGACAGTGCACCCACAATGAGATAAGGAGGTGAGTTCACACTTTAACTCATTTGTGAATTAAACAAAGGATTTCTTTTTTTTTTTTTTTTTTTTGACTAGGATGTTTTTTTCTTTCCTTTCCACCTGCTTACTCCATTTTTTTTATGATCAAGGGAAATTGACGCAACACAAAAAGCCCCATACAGGACATCTTTGCCTTAGGCAACCAGTTTGTCTTCAGACTTCCACTGATTTTAAGCTGGGAATCTGCGTCGTTGCATCTATTCAAGGAGGCAAAAATGAAGTGTTCCAGCATAGCTGTGTATTACAAGCATCTCTCCCTGAGAAAAGGTGACCCAGCTATATTAACCAGGTTGGAAAACTTGGTTCTAAGCATGGTACACCCTGCTTTGAGTCAAGGCAAGCAGGTGCTGTGCTGCTGTGTGTGGGGAGTTCCACCTGCAAGGTTACTTGGATAGCTGTTCCTCTGCAGGAGGGAAATAAGTTGAAGGTAGCGGAAGAGTTAAGAACTTTTTTTTCTTTTACCTTTTCAGCTGTCTATGTGATAGAGACCAAGATGAATTTTCCCAGTCCATTTTATTCAGTTTAACAAGTGTATTGAATTTAAGAGATGACATTTTCTGTGTTTTATTCACAATAGTTTCAAGTTGATCAAATCCATTTCAGAATGTTCCCTAGCCTATGCAGACTCACTTTAAATAAGTGTAAACAAAATGTGTTCATTTTACCACTGGCTCCATTTATTAGGTTTTAAAGGTGCATTTCCACTATGCCATCCAGAGCAGTAAGGGGGGAAGAAAGGGAAGAGCAGTGACAGAAAATCTATTTGATAGAGTAAATTATCTCTTTGCTCGTGTGTATACATGTATATGTATATATAGGTGTGTGGGTTTATATGGGTAATAACAACAACAGTGATAGAGCAGACATGTTTCAGCATTACAATGACAAATTATTTAAGATGACACACTTAAAAAATAAAAAAGTTTATTGGAGGCATGATTATTTCCTATCTACAGCAAATAGAAAATTGACTGAGACAAGCAAGTTAAGGTCCAAATTGAAACACTAAGTTATGTCCATGTAGTAAGTAAAAAGTAATTAAAAATACCTCACCAGTTTCAAAGGGGAGAAAAGAGAGGTAATACAATTAAAGTCAATGCTTGAATCTTACTTAAAACACTGCAATTGTCAGAAGCAGATATTTCATGACAAAGATGTTGCAGTGGGATAATCAGGTGGAAAGACATTAAGGCAAGGCAGGCAAATCTATACATTTGCACATTTCATAGTTATTTTTAAATACGCATACAGGGTATTTTTAAATCCTTGGAATTATGTTAATTTTTTTTTACTTTCGTTGACTGTTTCAGCTGGGGTATTGAGCCGGGAGGGAAATACACTTCATGTTATTTTCATTTTGACATTTTTATTGTTAAATGTTGTGCACCGAGTTGAATTTTTTTGTGCTCAAGTTTAGATATTTGAATCTTGAGGTCTTTTTATTCATCCTGTCATCTGTCATTGATGTAACTGACTTCTGTGACAGCATTGACAGGATTTATCCAAGAGTTTGCACGATGACACTTTATAAAATCAAATATAAATAAAAGGACCCATCATCTGGGGGATATGGGATTGGAAGTCGGTGGGTGTTTTATAAAGAGCTATTCAGGAACTCACCCAACCACCTCTTACAGATTTATCTCTTTTTGTATATGACCATGTTTGTATTCCCTTCAGGTCAAGGAGCAAAATGTCATGTTTTTTCTTTTTTTTTCCCTTGTTCTTCCTTTCCAAAGACGTGCCACATGATCAAATATGTACCTGCATTTTTTTTCCATGACATTTCAGAAATACTAAATATTGTATTCTGGTGATAAAGCTTTCCCAAGAAGGAAGGAGATGGCCCATTTAATAATGTATACTTCATTTACAGCATGGAGTGTTAGCCAACTACTTGTGATGATACTTCTTCCAGACGTAATACTGTTATATGCAGAGTTCTAACTACATTTTTAAATAGAACAACAACTGAATGATACATTCAAAATAATTCATGGAGAGGAAATAGAAGTATTTCAGCATGGGAGAATATTTATGCATTATTTAACAGCAATAATGTTTGAATTCATACATTATGCAAATGCCGTTATAATCAGGAAAATGAAAGAACTTGGACTGCTGCAACATCTTTAAATCTACCATTAGGTACTTATTTGTGCATATCATTTAATACTGCACAATTTTACAGTATGTCACTTGAAGAGAGTTATCAGAGACCAACAGGTTATAAAAAATAAAGCTGATGAATTCAGATTACTACCTTGATGCTAATGTCTATAAATTTATCAGCAAACAGGAGTAAAGGCTTTAATGGTAATTTACATGAACTCTTCTTGTGGAGACAAGTTACTGGAGTTTTATGTACAGTTCACATTTTGTGTTCTGATCCTTGCCTGTGCTCACCCACACACAACAGACCAGTAAACAGCGTGGGCTGTCACAGAAGGAAAATTCTATTTATTTTGTTAATGTATCAGCAGCTTAGCCTCTAACTAACAAGACCAGCAACGCTGTTCATCTTATGCCACATAGCTTTGGTTCAGTCTCCTATTGTCTTTGAGATAAAATATGGACATGTCAAAAAGCCTGTAATTTGATGAAAGGCACCCACAGACCTTCCTTTTTGCTATTTAGATCCATTATATCTCTGCTTAATTTAATATAGAAAACCCCATGTATATGTGTGCATACTTGATTGCAGCATTCTCGAGTCACTGTTCCTGGACATACCATTCTTTGTGATTTTGTAGTTTGTACGAGTATGTGCACGTGTCTTCTGTGGCAACATAAGAAACAGCTTGTCATGCATGCTGCCCTCCAAATTGGAAGTAAGTGTTGCATCTAATTTTATTTCTTCTTCCTATGGAAGTTTATCCATGCTCCGTGTATTGAGAGGGCAGGTGAATGACAAAGGATCTTCATAGCCAGCCATGGGCTCTTCCAGGTTCCCAGGTTCCTCCTCACCTCTTAGGTCAACATTTGGGAAAAATGCTAGCAGTCCTAAGGGTTCATAGTGATGAAAGGTTTTTTCCTTGTAGTCCATGAGTGAACAAAATTTCTTCCAAAATATTTGTATTACAAAGCCCTTAATTCTTATTAATATTTCTGTTAATGATAGCACTGAGAGCAAATAGAAATGAATAGGATCTGGACAGAAGAGAGCAAACCATTTTCTTAACCCGTTAAGTGAAGGTGCCCCATCACTTGTCATGAAGTGATTTACAGAAATGGACAGAAGAGAGTAATTTACACTCTGAATTCCATGTTGTGTGGCAAGCAAGAAAATTTGCATGCAGATGCCATCAATCCGGCATGTCTCATAAACACTGTACTCATATAATAGCTCAGAAAATACAGAACAGATCTTCCTGCAATGAGTGGCATTTGGACACAGTTTGGGTACTCACCAATTTGAATCCAGTCCACAGCCTGGAACTTTCACTGTGGTAGAGTCTTCCAGAAATTATTACTTTTTATGGCAGACTGGATACAATACTGTTTGCTCCTCCATCATAAAGATTGTGCCAGGGCTTCTGCTGTAAAATCTCTTACTAACAAGAAAACACAATCCAACCAATAAATTGTGCTCCTGGCTAAGAACTTGAATACAAAAATTCATCCTGGAAGTTTTTATTAGTAGCAAACAATGCTAACTTCTCAGAGTCCAAAATAATGCATGAAATCCCTTTTGCTGAGCATTAACTAATTTCTATGGCATTGTAATAATCAGTTGTCGTAAAGCTGACTTGGAAAAGAGGGACAGTAAGATGCAGCAGGCACCAATGGTGCAGTAACAACATGTACCCACTGCAGTGCCAACTGGAGATCGCCCCCTGATGATAAGGACACAGGGCTGTAGAAACAGGAGTGTTCAGGTTTCAGCTGGAACAGAGCTGATTTTTCCTTTAGAGTTTCTGGTACATTTTCGCTTGAGGAGAAAAACAATGTCAATAATGCACTGATCTTTCAGTTGCTGCTGAGCAGTGTTGTATGGAGTCAAGAATGTTTCAATTACTCAGCTTCTATTGTCCTGTCAGTGAGGTACTGGGAGGGGACAGAATCAGGACAGCTGGCCTGAACTGGCCAAAGGGTATGCCATAAAGATGTGACATCATGCCAAAACAAACAAACAAACAAAAAAACAACCCACAAACCCTTGAAAAATGGTGAGGAATTGGTTTGTCAGGCAGCCATTGCTCAGGGACTGCCTGGATATCAGCCACTGGGTGATGAGCAATTGCTTGTGCATCATTTGGTTTGTGTGTATAAATCTATGTAGGCATATAATCGTTACTTATATAATAACTTACATATATATATATATATATATACACATGTGAATTCTAACTGGAGGAAGGGTGTGCTTTACTAAGAGGACACACCCTCGTTCTGCAAAGTTGTGAGCTATTAAGAGGGGAGCACTACGTTTCTGTAGATTTAGAAGAGGGTTTACTAAACGATGACCACAAATTGTACAAAGCCAAAAAAATGATCCATCTTGTTTGAGAGTTTAATGGTTCAGTAGAATGCCTGCATGTGGAAAAGGATCTCTGAATTTACTGTTTTCCTTAGGTCATCCTTTCATCTTTTGGAAGAGATCTGTCGTTTTTCTTGCTCCTAATAGTTTCTGACAGTGCTCAGGACATGCTCCAAAATCCAATGAAGTCAATGGAAAAATTACCTGGTAGTCTCCCAGTACAATTTCTGTGATCCTTCTCATTCAAGATCATCAATGTCCATCCCCAGAGTGCCAGGAGAGATCCAGAATAACGGCATAAAATTTGTTCCGATATGAAAATTGGCACCAGCTTCAAAAAAAGATACCCCAGTCAAATATGTTCTGGTAATTTTTGTTTAAACCACGATCTTAGCATATGCTAAGTTTCATGCTGATAGACTGATTCATTATAAGAATGTGTAGTATGTTTATTTAGGTATACCATGATATAATGGTAACTTATATACCTTATGACCATCTGACAACATTTCTTCTAGGTAGATACAATGAATGCATCTTCTCTGCATCACAAGAAGAAGGCCATTTCGACTTAACAGAACATTTCAATCTCAGTCAAAATGGGGCATCTTCATCATATGGTTGTCTGCAGTCATGGTATGGCCTTCCTAACTTTGCTAATTCCTTTGGACTTTAATTAGGAACATTTTAGCAACACTTCCTAAAACATGCAAACGTTGAGGCTCCCACCAGCAGTATTATTAAGATAGCATCTTAATTCATTTTTCTTTGGGGCCAATATGTTTCTCTTCCAGTTTACTGTGGCAAACAGTATCATTTCTACTTCTTCCAGTATCTGAAGCTTTCTGCTTTAATAAATGCACATATTAGATGCTATTCTCTCTCAGCTTGATAAGTGTAGAGTGTCAGAAAAAAGGAAGGTCACAATGATGTTAAATTTGCTGCTGAGTAAAGGATCAGAGTGTAAATGAAATCTTGAAAGATGGGAAATGAGAATGTGCAAGTGTAAATAATGTATTAATTATTGACAGCTAAGGGACCAAAGAGTCCTATTTAGTAATGACATCTTCATTGCCACACTGCCTGACAATATCTCAGGTATTTTTACTTTAATAAAAGGTTTTTCCCCCATGACAGTAAGTATTTCAATTTTCCAGTGTAGCTTTATTGATATTTTTTATTTTCTTTGTCTTTTCTGTATCTTACTGTATTCTAAGTCCTTGATTCAAAAAGGTGTGGGGGAGTAATGAATTTCCCACTGGCAAGAGATTTTAGTACAGTGCAAAATATTTTTTTCTTACAAGATCACAATATTGAGATGCAAAGGGAAATTCCACCTTGTTGGTTGTTTATAGATGTTAAAATACAGATCAGGAAGAGATGTGGGTTAGCTAAGGGCTTGTTTTTGTCAACAGGACTTTGATTCTATGATAATTACTTGTGCTTAGTATGCTAGAAGTTGAATTGCTTTCATTGTGGCTTCCCACGGTGGCCTGCTTTGCTTTCCCAGCTCATGGAGCTCACCTTCAGGCAGCCCAGGGCTGGGGAAACCTCTGTGCAGTGCCCTGGAGGACAGAAGGTGGATCCGAGGGTTAGGGTGTAAAGGAAAAGAAGAAGTATCTACTGCAGGTGCTCTCCAGCCCACTGATTGCATTTTCTTTGTCCTTTTGGAGTAGAGCTGGGTGACAGCTTACAGTTGAATCCTATTTCTCATTAAAAAGGCAGTTTCTGGTCTATGGAATTATTTAGCACGTTTCAGTGGAATTGTTAGAGATGAATTCTGGCATGGGGGGAAATGGAAAAAAAAACCCTAAAGATTTTAATTCATAATTGTCAAAACATTGTTTTGATGACATCAGAAAGACCACTCATCTGTAGAAGTTCAATTTCTGTGACTAACAGATACTGAAGTTTTTACGTAAGATACAATTATTGAAACACTTGCCTGAGATTTCCCACATGTCAGTTGCATGCAGCCCAGCTGTGTTTCCAGCCAGCAGCACTGCTTACCCATGGAGCAGCATGAGTGCTTGCCTGGCCCACAGTTGCGCTGCTGGGCTCTGTCAGAAAATAGCAGCCTTTTTACAGGGATGCTCCCACCTGCATAACCTGCTTCCAAGGTGTTACTTACAGATGTTGACACCACTAGGAGAAAATGTGCCTCCCTTTTTAAGTCTGTTTCTTACAGGCCGTGTCTCAAACATTAACAAATGCCTTATTTGATGCTGCTTCTCCTGCCCAAGAGTATAACTTTATCAAAATGAAATTTCCTGCTCATTTGAGCGGTCTCCATAGCAACAGTACTGCACACCTGTGATGTATGGGCACAAGTCATTACAACCTATGAACTAGCTGGAGTGAGCCATGCCCCACCCCCTGCTGGAGCCAGAGTACATCCTTCATGTATCCATGGCACCTGGTTCTGCATGGAACGTATCTGCGGTCTGTGCATAAGATCATCATGTTCTCAATCAGCGTGCTTACATTTAGTAAATAAATGCAAACATACTGCTTACATGAAGTTATACTCTTCCAAATTTTCAATATATTCCTGTCCTGAGGGAAGACTTTATAATGTAAAAATTATACGAAAATAAAAGCTCATGCTTACATTTGCTTCTGAAAGAATTTCCTAATTCAAAAAATTCATAAAATGCCTCACTATTGCAGATCTGTCAACCTGTTAATGGTATATCATTAAAAAGAGAATAAAGCAACAGCGTGCTGAATTATTTAAATATCGTTTTAATAGTAAACTGGAAGTAATTATGCACCTTTGGCTATCAATATTGCAAAGAGCCTGTCGGTGTCACTCTAACTTTTAGTGAAATTGAACTCACTAGTAAGGAACAAGTGGTTGCATTTTAAAGAAACCCAAAATTATTTCCCCAGGTCACTCATAAGGTAGATCATTACACAGAAACATTTTCTTATGCAAAGGGGGGGAAAATTAAAAGCAAATAGCTTACTAATGCAATGGAAATCATGTTTGAAGCTTCCTGCGTTCATTAGTTTATTTAAGAAGAGGCAAATTGCAAAGGAGAATTTTGTTTGAAATATATGCAATATGAAACCCTACATAATCATGGTATTACTCTCTGACATACTACATATGGCTAAACATAGTGGTTCCTGACTGTCCCCATGTTCTGACTTGTGTCTGTATGTTCCCATCTTCATCTTTGCTCTCAGATCTGCCCTCCTTTCCATTCTTGATTCAGTGTTGCCCGTTACTGAACGCAAGGCAAGCGTGAAGCAAAGGGAGTGAAATATGGCAGAGGATACGTGTGTATTTTCAAAACCTAAAGCAGCAGGCTGCCTGAATTTTTAGTATCACTCTGTGTTGCAGTGTGCTTGACTTTTTTTTTTTTTTTTAACCCCAGCTTTATTATACTTCTAATTTTTACGCTGGTGATTGTAGGCTTTCTGCTCTCAGAGCAAAATCTCTCGTCCTTGTTCAGCAAACAGAGTGGATGATATTGTTCTCTTCCTATTGGGGAGGGAAGGCAGGGGCCATGTAGGCTGCAGCTATTGAGGCAGTTTGGTTACGGCTGGGGACTGGAAGGACACAGAGTTTTTACTGGCAGTTTAAGGATAGGAGACAATGATCTCCCGTTGTTCTTGCTTTTTATAATAACTATTTTTTTCCTCAAGTGTAATTGTTTTCTGGTTTTCTACTAGGAAATATCTGTCTTTTATAAGCTGCTAATACTCTGCTTTAGGCAGAACATGGTGCTTGGAGCTTATGGAGCCTGATTTCAGGGAAACTAGCAGCATTATTGATTTTCATTGGGCTTATTAGGATCAGCGTAACATGCACTTTTGCTATACTAGATTGTATTTGGCTTTCATCATGAAATCTCATTACACTAAAAAGAAATGGAAACAAGTTATGCAAGTAAAAGATTTTTCAGAGTACTATAATGAAATTACTTTGCATCTGTGAAAACATGCTTTGGATGTAGGTCGTTCAAACCCTGAATGCTTCTGGTTAGACTCTGCTCTCATTTGCTTTTGAAAATTAAGAGTAAAATCTCCAGTGTTAGTGCAATTATTTTAGATTCATACCAATGTAAATGAAGGTATAGCTCAGTCCTTGAGGTAGTTATGCTGTCTGAATCCTGACAGTGAATCAGTGGGTTCCTAGGAAAGAGAAGTCCCACTTGTTTGTCTGCTTGCAGCTGGGATGGAATATATTATAGTCTTATAGAGGTGTGCGAGTTGCATGTAGTGTCAAGTGCATGCTCCTTGTAAACCCCAAGCCAGGATGAGCAATGGACAATAAGCTTGTTTTGTTATGGCAGGGCATTGGCTTGTTGCAATTTGTCTGTTGATGATGTTACAAGAGATGTGTCCTGGCAGCTCAGCATGGCAGCAAGGGCACAGATCCTATTTGCCAGGGCTGCATGGGGGTGGTACTGATGCCATCCTCCTGTATGGGGTGACAGAAGGTCTGGGGGACATCTCCATGGGCAGACCTTATTTCATGTTATGCTGAGACAGTTCACAGGGCTGAGGAAAGGGCTTTTGTTCACTGGCTTTCATTGTTTCTTTCCTTTTTAAGCACTTTAAATTGATGATATGGAAAATATTTCCCCCAAACCTATAGTTATTCTGTAAGAACGTCTCAAGATTCTTGAGCTGTCAGGAAAAAAGTATCCCCTGACATGTTTAGATGGTGTCTCTTAGAATTTCGTATATTTTCTAATGGCCAGGATGATGTTATTTTTGGAAACATTCTAAATTTGATTAAAGGCATATTCTTTTGAGAAGGCATGGCAAAATTAATTTTGAAGAAATATAGAAAGCGATATTCAGGCTTCCTTCTGACTTCATTAGCACATTTCAGATCATAGAGAAAAATCTATGTAAGGTACTAAAACCAGCAGGCAACGCTTAGTTATAAACAATTACAGAGAATAGAAATCAAGAAGCACAAATTTAAGATACAAAACCCCAACTTCAAAGTTACTTTCAGAATCACCTAAATTTAGCATCAGTCATTGTATACCCAGTTGTTTGGCAGTCTTGAGTCCTTCCCCTTTTTTTTTTTTTTCTTTACAGAAAAGCTTTAAATTTCATATGCTGAAATGGATTGATCAGAAATGTCTCCTTAATATACCCATGACTGTCTTAGCTATTTGTGAAAAGGAGTCTCAACCTGCTGACCACACGACTTCATGGAAAAGAGTTCTCTTCCACTGTTGTAATTGACAATTTCTGCAAAAATGCTACAGAATAGTAACAAAAAGTGTCTAATCCGTCTGATTGTCCAGTAATCCAGTGATTCCCTGTAGGGGTCTGCTGACCAAATGAAAGCAATTAGTAAGACACAGAGGCTTTCCTGCGAAGACTTACATTCATAGGTTTTAATATTAAAAAAAAAGAGAGAATAGCACATCAGATGAAAAGTCATCTCTTTTGCTGGTGTAACTCAGGGAAACCTGTTGCTAATGTATGGCAGGAGAGATTTTATTCTCTAAGTGCAGGTAAGGACTTCATTCAGATCTCAGCTTTAGAGTCAAATTAACGTAGTGAAGAAAATAGCTTCTTTCTGACCAAACAAACACATTGAAAAGCTGCCTGAAGTAAGGTAGCTTACTAAGACAATGGTAACAGGTGCTATGGGTAGCTGCTGGGATTCTATTTAATATTAATCTAAAATAATTTAAGCACCATCTTAATAGCCTTATTTTATGTCTCTTATCTTGATTTTAAAAATTGGAGCATTCCCCTCAGTGCAGTTAATAGGGTCAGTCTGTGAGCCTGTACTGGTTACCATGCCTTCAGTCATGTGGAATCCAAACAGCCATTATAATTTGTTTCTAAACAGATCAAGAGCTATTTACCATCTCAATGTTTTGTGCACAGCTGGGTGTCTGGCAAACATCCAATATCCATTAACATTTAAAAATTAGTCCCATAATGCATCTTTTCTGTGGCTTGAGGAGTATACACACTGACACATGTTGGGAACCAATTATATTTGCACCACCATTAGTCTGGCTGCATTCAACTTCCCAGTAAATGAGGGCTAATTTAGTTTCCAGAATGGTGTATCTTAAATTCATGCAATGACCTTAGAGAAAGCAGAGTATCTGAAGATATAAAGAGGAAGGAAATGTTCAGAAAGAATAATGCTTCCTTTTTTCTACCGAAAACATAAGAGTACATTATTATATATTCCCAGCATCCATGCCTGTCCCTGAAAACCAGATTTCTCTAATTCAATACTTCTAAAATTTGTAAGCAGGATTTATGTGAGAAGGAATCAGACCGATAGAGTAAACTCCAAGACCTCCTTGCTCAGATCAAACCTGCTAATGGACGTTTTTACAAAAGCAATTGAAGGCCTGCGTGTAGCATGTCTGACTCTTTGTGTTGCCAACTGGTTTTAAGTGTTCTATTTTCCCACCAGCAAAAGAAAATAAGAAATATGGACTTCATGGAAAGTGCTGCCTGCACTGCTTGTAAAATATAACAATGCCATGAAAGCAAAATGACCTCCACAGACAGCAGTTTTGTAAAGAGGTTTAATGAAAACAGAGAAATACAGAAGTATTTCCTGAGAATTATAGTTTGCCAAACCTCCACCTCCATGAGAAATTCCTTCAGTAATATCGGGGGTGAAATGGGGTGTCTTGCTTAGCTGGCATGTAAGTAAGAAGAGGGATTTTCAACACCTTTCCTTGCAGTGTGTCTCTGGGCAATCAGGTTCTAGACAGATGGGTGGCTGCTGCTGACTGCTGCAAAGTGCTGCATCAAGCTGAGCTCAGCTCTCTTCGTCTGTGTCATGCTGCTTAATAAAACTAAATTGAGCCTATGGACAGAACACTGCTCTGCAGCCTTTTGAAGTTCAGAGGTGGATCAAAAATAAAATTTTTCTTCAACATTCCTCAGAAGAAGTTAGAAACTCGTGAAAGCAGTACTTGACCAGCTGGGCATAAAGCAATCGAACAAAGCAAGGTCTGAGTGATGAGTCTGTTTCCTGCTGCAGCAGTGAGCACTGAGGTAACTGTCCTGGCACCGCCACCTGAACGGAGCAGCTGAAGGAGCATGGCTGGTGTCAGGCTGCAGGCTTACAAGTGAGTTTATGAAAGTTTAATATATGAAAATATTTATATACCTTTACAATGCAGTATTTATATGTATAAACAACGTCTCATGTTACCTCTATATAGTTCAGAGCTGGCCTTGGTCAGGTACTGCATCAGTGCTCTTTTTCCTACTTTTAGTTTGTGCAAGAAGTAGCTTTTGGATGAAATGGCTCCTTGAGGATGCTCTCTTGAAACCATTCTTTGTGCAGTCAGTATTTACAGATGCTGTTTAGACTGCATTTGTCTCTAAATACTTGGCTGTGTATCTTATTGGTTTCAGCTGAGCCCATGCTTGTAATCCACAACAATAATATATTTTCATGCATCACTGGCAATACAAGGCTTCATTTAGACTATTGATTAACATTCTGATTGTATTAGGACTTGTTAGCTGTTCATACCTTTTTATTGTTTGGTGATTTCAAGAATTGACCTTTGCGGATTTACAGTACCCAGGCAATTAGCCAGTAATAGATTAAATTAATAAGGAAGATTCTATCAAATCTGGGGGCTTCACTGATCTATCATTTAATAGTAATGTCCATTTCTTTGCATCATGTACAGCCACAGTTGTGAGCTGAAGCCCAGGTATGATAAATCCTTCAGGAGACTCTTGAGGCGTGCTCAGGAAGATGTTGCCAAGTGGCACATTTGGTTTGCTGTGCATGCAGTGAGGATGAGGGGTGGCAGGATCGTTGCAGTTTTTTCTTTTCCTGTCTTGACAGTCTCTTTTGTTTTTCATCTATGGATTTAACAAAACAAAACTCGAGCTAATTTTCATTTTTAATTAAAGTCAATAGCTTACGTTCATACTGATGTGTTTGGTGCGAAGAAGAATAAAAGAAAATACAGAGAGAATCTTGAAAGAGAAATGCATTTCTTCAGCTTAATTATTTAGTTTCCAACTAAGAAACAGCTCAGCAGAGGTTGATTATCCTTCAGGGATATGTTAGAATAAGTGAACAATTAGCTTGATTTTCTGTTGAATATGTAACTTGTGACTCAATATGTGATCTATTAAAAAGATGATAATTCCTCTTAAACTATGTGCTAATAAACTTGGAGTCTGTTACTGAAGGTAAGAACCAGTGAAATAATCCAATCCCTCACAATAAGACACAGATTTCTGTCTTGTTGCACAATCAATGCGAATTATAAGTCTTCTAAAGGGTGCATTGCTTATGCACCAAGGAAAGAGAAAGTTAAAGCTTTCCTGTTAGAATGTAAACTGGCATGCTACACATCACTTTAGTGAACTGAGAGGTGACTTGGAGAGCTGAACATGTTAAAGGCTGTGGAGAGAGGCAGGAAAGGACATAGTGTGTTGTTAGCAATGTCCCACCAGAAGTAGTTCTGGACATGACAGCTCTTGCTGGGGCCACCAGGCAGAGGTGCAGTGCTGGAGACCTGGCGTGGCCTACACTGGCCATGAGGGTAGCAAAAAAAGCAGGACTGAAAGGAAGATTGAAGAGTTGTCTGGTAAACACATTTCCTAAATACCTCTACTAGTGCAAAGTTGGCCTGAAGTGCACTGCTCCTGCTTCCATCTCATAGATGGGTTGAGCTTACCCAGTCCAATGAGCCATTTTTTGCATGTCTGCTGATACTTTTGTTTTGTGGTAGGGTGGAACATAGAAATTCACAAAATATCCAAATTTCACATGAGAAGAGCAGAACCAGTTTTGTGGTTTGTTTGTTTCTTTTTTTTTTTTTTTGGTACTGTGAGATGAACTTTACCACAGGGAGAAACTAAGATGTTTGAGCTTAAAAATGAACTTTATGTAGGTGACTTGCAGGAGGGCAGAGTTTTAAAAAGTACTGCTAAAATTCCTGCATACATCAGTGCCACTTTGCGCACCTCAGCCTGTCAAACTGCACTCCTTCAAACAGCTCCCGCCTGTGATGGGCCTAAATTAGAAGGCACCTATATTTTTGACATTGAAGCTCCCATGCTAACTGAAACCTTGCTTCTGGTAATATGTAGAATCACCTCAGTTCTGTCAGGACTGAGCGGTGTAGTACTGAAAGTGTGCCTTCATCTGCAGCATGAGCCCCATGTTTTAATATTCTAAGACAGCAAAATCTGGGACTCATCACTTCAAGGCCAGACTGCTCTAAATGCTTCCTAAATCTTCCCAGCACGTTACTGTATGGGAGAAGAAAGCCTGACCCATGTTTTCTTTCCTGGAATTGTGGCAGGATGTTAAATAAGTCTCCCACTTAACTTTTCAATGTCAGATTCAAGACCCTGCATTAAAGAGGTCACCCCATGACCTGTGCACCACTGTGACTGCTGTTGCTGTGGGCACGGAGTGGCTCAGGGCAGCCACCAGTGACTGGCATGTGATGGCACAGCTGCCTTTGCTCTGGTCCCACAGAGTTGTAGGTGGCCTTGTTGAAGACTGGGCCAGTCCCAGACCACCTGAGAAGCCCCAACCACCTCCTCCGTGGCTTCTCCTTGTGCTGAGGTGCCTTTTGGACCAGAAACTGGGGAGCTGGTGACTGCTCTGTGGTCAGGGAGCTCTACCCCAGTTTCCCTCACTTAATTTTGTTTTTTGTTGTTCCTTTTTTTTTTTTTTTTTCCTTTTCTTTCCCAATTACTTTAGCCGCCTCATGGTGTCAGGAAAATGCCATGCTTTGGTTGCACCTCATCCTGCTGCCATGGGCTGTGTGCATGCAGCAGCTCCACCAGATGAGATGATACCTGTTTCAAACACCTGAGCACGGCCCCTCCGTCTGCAGCATCGAGCCCTGCTCTCTGGCTTTCACCCTGGGATCTGCTTCCAGATGATGTGTCACAGAAGGAGGTAAAAGGCACATAGCCTGCTTTTCTTTTTCTTTTAAAATGTGACTGTAAAAGATGGCTTTTTTTTTTTTTTCTAGTTTCCCTCAGCACATCCCCTCTTTTACTCAGGGCATGCAGACTGAGAGGTAGGGGCTGGTGCTGTTCCTGAACTACTGTGGTGTTACTTTCTGGCTTCTATTTTCTGAAGGAAGTCAGCAATTAGGGTGGAGCTTGGAGGAATTTTTTGCACAGAGGCAAAGAACACCTTGCACAGCAGTGCACGCCTTCTGCAGGGCAGTGCATTTGCTGCTTGTATCATGCCTTTTGCTGTTGGCATGGCTGTGCTCACTGAGAGAGAAGGGCTCCAAATCCCTCCCAGCTGTGATATGCAGATAGCAGCACATCATTAAATTGATACTTTTGCCCCGAGAGTGATTTTGTCCATTTTGGCTCAACTCCTTGGGTGGATTGCGCCCTGATTAGGTAAGCAGCGGCTCCTGAGGAAGTTGTGGTACGTTTTGGAGGCCGCTTCAGATAGCAGTGCAGCATGGCACACAGGGGGCTTGCTTTACCCTGAGGTCTGGTGTGACATGGCAACACAGAGCCCATGTTCTGGCCAGCATTTGTTTGTTCATGCATTTTTGGTAAAGCTGAAATTAGTGAGAAGGAGAAGTTCAACCTCTTTTTTATTAGTATGTTTTCATTTGCCATATTTGTTTCCTGTGTAGTGATATCTGTGGTAAAGGAACACTTGGTTTAGCTTCTTTATTGTAGAGGGAAAGTTTTTCATGAGCATAAATGTTTTCTGACCCACATTGAAGTGAACCATGCATTGCTGTGACTTGCTCTGAAATAGCATACAGTTAGATCACTGCTTTGTATGATGTTAGAAATTGTGTTTGTATGTTTCAACTTATTCCAGATTGGAATCTAAGGGAAGGCTCTTGTGGTGTGTGTGTGTGTGTATGTGTGTGTGTGTGTTGGCTGGGCCAAGGACAGGCAGTTGGAGCTTCAGGACCAGTGAAGAATACCTCTCCCACACATTGGTGCCAGCACTCCTACACAGTGACCACCCAACACCTACCTGGGAGTCTGAGTTTGATGGCACTGAAGTCCTACAGCTCCTCTGTTGCTTTTCTCTCACTCATTTTGGGCTATATGGGCTCTAGGTGTAAGAGGAAATTAAGGAATGGTATTCTCAGGATGAGAAAAATTTTGAGTTTTCCATACCATAATCTCAGCTGCATTCAGATAGTGGTTTTCTAATGAAAACTGAACATTTTTGAAATCAGGAATATGCTGGCAGACAACTGAATGTATAAGGTACCCACAAAAGGCCACGACGAGCTACAGAGCAGACCTGGGATCTGCCTTTCTAGGGAGTGCCAGTGGACCAGTGCTGAAAGCACTGCAGTCAGGGCACCAAGTGATGGGGCTGTCCTAGAGGTCCAAAGCGCACACAGTGCACTGCTTTTGAAAGATTTGCTTTTACTCTTGAGGAGTTAAATTAGTATGTAAGTCATTGCTATGTGTTTATGTTGAAATGTTACAGTGGAAATGTTCTGACCTGGGAAAGCTCAAGTACTCATATTTCTTTAAAAGCTTTTGTAGACAAACAAAACTATAGCTTGTTTCCTGTCGTATATCTAAGAGGTTTTACGAAAGAGTTAAAACTGGAAAACAAGAAAAATGTAGAGAAGTAGGACCTTTGTCTATTCAGACTGATTCAGGTTTAAAAATATGTTTCAGCTGCATTTACACATCAAGCATCTCTTCTGTACAGAATAGCTGAGTGAAAAAAGTGCAAGGATCTTTTCAATCCATTAAAAATATTTTTCTTATGTTTTACAACAGTACTGAAAGATATTTCAAGGCAGTATGGAAGTATGTAAACATTTGTATGTATAAATCTTTATTAGAGGCAATTATGGAGGAAAAATTGAATATAGAACTACTTTAAATAGTTAATCCATTGAAGAATGCAAATGCCAAGAGGCTGCTTTTGTGTTGAATAAAAGTTCACAAAACCTAAGGTTGCTTCCAAATACAGATCTAACCTGTGAGTTTGGATTTAGCACTGACTGGGCCTGTCACATTTGCTGTTAATGAGGCTCAGCTCTGAAGAAAAGGAGGGAATAAAAATGGTCGGTGTGATGAGCTGTACAATGCAGTAATTGGATCAAGCTGAGACACTGGTGGCCTTTAAGAGCAGAAGAAGAGATTCATAAGAGAGCTGGCATATGCAAATAGATTGTTTTATTGAATTATTTCAATATGATTTTTGTCTTGCTTTCAAATTAGGATAGGCAGAACAATTGGGTTGTGGACTCTGGGAGCATTACGCATTTTACTTCTCAAACTAGTAGGACAGTAGTTCTTATGCCCTTACCAAAAGAAAGAACTTTCCATGTTGATTTTACCACAGAACTTTGGGGATCATCTTCCGTGTGGCCCAGTGACTGTAAGGAGGGTCTGAGTTTTAGAGTGAGATGCCTACAGGGGGAGTTAGGTGAGAGTTGCACAGATTGAATTCTAGCAAGTCCGGAACCATCAAGTAGATCCAGAGCTCAGGGCAACATGTGAAGCAGGAAGATTCTCTGTGGATGTTTTCTAGCTCTTATCAAAGGTTTACAGAGCATATGTCTATGTGTAGTAGAAGTCAAATTTAAAAGATTCCAATGACTAGTTTTTCCTGACGTGGCTTCTGATGTGACACAACATTATGCTTGATTTCAGTGTGACAAATTTACTTTATAAAACACAAGTATTTAGGATGGACCATTCCAGGTCAACTGATACAACGCAGTTCTACCCCTGCCTATCTGCGAGTGCCAGTCTGTTCTCCCTGCAGTCTAGATCTAGTACAAGTCTGTTACTATGTGGAGGACCAGTGTCCTGTCCTCTTCAAGATCATCTTCTCTGCATTAAAGGTCAGAGTTTGGTGTTTACTTTTCTGCACACATAGGATTTCTAAGGTTGTATCCTGACGCCTGGCCCTTCCTTCACAGCTCAGCATTCAAAGTGCCACAGGCTGCCCATGCAGGCTAGCTTACCTTATTAACACCTTTCCCTGTGTTCTGTCTCTGAGAACAGAAGTGATCATAATTTGGACAAGCAAATGAGCAGTTTACTATTCATTTACTAGTAAACTTGCTTTAATAATAAAATTGGTTGTGTTTGTTTAGTGTGTCTATGACATCATGGGAAGGAAATGTGGGATTGGTGAAATTACACCTATGCATGGAAGAAATTGTAATTAGGTTGATGTGTAATACTTATAGTTCTCAATAAGAAATTGTAAGAAAGACCTCACCAATTTTTCTCCAAGTCTGTTGCAAAATGGGTGAAGTTAGCCCTGTTCGAAGTCCTGAGGTCAGCCAGGACCGACTGCTGCTTGTACTGTCTCTCGCTGGTGGTATTATAGATTGTGGAGGTTGCACCAGGGTGTTTGGCTCTCCGTGCTCTAAGCACTTGAAACACATAGTAGAAAAAAACCTCTAAATGCTGACAGCGGCATTCTTTTATTTTTATTTCTTTTATTCAGAAAGTAAATATAGTATCACCTACTGGATAAAAATGATTAACATTCCAAAGTTGCCATCACCGACATTGTTGAATTCTCAACACTTCACAGTAATTAAGATATTCTCACACAGTTTTTTCAGGGATCGAAGTGGTGCTGTTATTGTAGCTCCATTTCCCAAGGACAGCAAATATACGCTCATGCTACAGATTTGTTAACTTGCTGCTTTCCTTCTTCTTGAACTTTTCTGCTGTACCACACAACTTCAAGTCAACATGACAGCATAAATACCTGAAAGACACCAGGCTACCCTAGGCTCTGTGGACATCTGTAGTGCCACCACTTAGGGACATGGGGATTGGCACTGCCTTGAGGCAGCAGAGGATGCTGGAGGTGCAGAGCTGGGATGGGCCCTGGGGGACACTTAGACACCTGGGTTCAGCACAGCATCAGCCTGAGCAAGGTGCTGGACCCTCTGAGAGGGTCTGAGAGGGTATACCCAGCTGGGAGGTCAGACAGTATTCTTCCATGTCCTCCAAGTGGCCCATGATGTGTTTGTAAATATGAACTAAAGCCATACAAAGTATTAGTATTATAATAATATTATCACTTGGGAATGTTTAGAAAGGACTGCTGGCTCAAATTACACCTTTTATAAGCTCTAGCTTTTTATAACTATTTCAGTTCAGTTATGATTTTTTTTGTTTTAATAAGGTGCAGTGTAGTCATTCCTAGTGAAGGTAGCTAAATAACACTCTGCTATGACTCAGTTTATTATTCAGAATTATTATTTTGGCCATACAGCACAAAGCAAGATATGCTGAGAGAAACACTGGGATGCTAGCTGTGCTTATGTATGCCTCTCTTGCCAGGATATACCCTGGGTAAAGCAGGAAAACTTTTTGTACATGAAATTTCTGTTACACCTTTGTAAATAAGCATTTGTAGGGAAAGAAAATGTGGATGCCCATCTCCACATTATATTTACACTACTATAATATTACTCCTGTACTTCATTAAGCATTATATTTAAAATGTTTTTGACAATAAAAAAGAACACTACAGCACATGGATCCTTTTTCTCTTAGTTGACAAATGCAGTCCGTACCACCTTCAGCAGCACAGGCTTGGAGTGCTGATCCCATCCCCAGCGCCATGGCAGCAGAACACAGCCAGTGGCACACTGCCCCTTGTGTGTCATATCTTGCTCCTGTGTCTCTTCTATGTAGGCAGCAGCAACATGCCATCTGTTGGGGACATTAGCATATCCAAACTGTATCCCTGTGATGCTACTAGACAGTATAGGGAATATATTACTGTGATGTGGCGACTTCCATTTGCATTTCACACTTTTAGCTTTGCTTCACACATTTCTTCCTCTCAGACATGATAAAGGGAGGAAGTGCTCTATTTCTTGTCAGGGTGGATGGATGGCACCCCTAGAAGAATATGCATTTGAAGCAATATGTTCTGCATCACTGACGTAAGCTAAGATGCTGTTAAGGCCCGGGCAGGTTTGTTTTCCCATTCAGTGCTAGTGAGCATGGCACTCAGGGACTCCATGTCCTTGAATCTAAAGAAGATTGAAACATTGCATTGTTCAGGCTGAAGGGAACACGAATGGGAGCAGAGTGATGCTGGAGCAGACAGTAAACACTTGATTGCAAGCACAGCATAAACTCGGCCTATGTTCTGAATCTCACTATGGTCTCTTGTATTCACCCCATTCATATTCTCTGACTGTGTTATCAACCCCAGGTTTGCTCCTGTACCTTTTGCCATATTTTTCTTCAGGTCTGCAATACTGAATATGCATCTCAGTAGAAGAACAGTCCTTGCCTGAGCATCTATGAATGAAGGATGCCAGGGTAGTAGCATATACAAGTTCATTTCTCTTTATCTGTATTTTGTCTTTTTAAGATTGAAAATTGTCCTCATGGGATTCACTTGGTAGTCTCTAAACTCACTATTTTATACCTCTTGCCAGGGCTCCAAACTTCAAGATGCAGACATGTTTCTGGATTTCTTAAAGTGAACACTACCCTAGAAAGCCCTGTATCCTGCTCTGCCCCAGTTGTGTCCATCATTCCTGCCACTGGACTCCTCCTCCTGGGCACATCCCAGCTCTGAGTGCTCATCTCCAACCTCATCCGTGGTCTGCCAGGTCCACGTCTTTGCCCTGTTTGTTTACTACTTTTATTGGAACAGCTGCCAACACCTGTAGAGAAAGCTGTATTAGAGCAGAGTTCAGTGTAATTCCTTTAAATATCCAGATTTTTCAAATTTGACATTGGAGACCAAGAAACCTGAAAAATCAAAGTTAAGATGGAATAAGAAAAATTTTGGTATTTTCTAACAGATATTTGACTGAAATAACAAATTTCTAATGTAATGGATCTCTCTTAGTTCCTTGCTGAAGCCAAAGGAAAGAAATGGAGACTAATTCAATGTAGTGCATTTTTCAATAGAGTTTTTTTCGTTTACATGTTCATAGTGCTTATCAAATATTTTGTTCCTGCAAAAAGTCTCTAGAACTGTAAAGCATAACTACATGCTTGAAGGGAATTCTGTATGTTGAAGGGATGATTAGAATGGCAAACAATGATGGCTTATTTAGCCTTTTGCCCTTTACATGCATACAATTTGTTCAGTACCTTATAGTTGAACTCTTAGTTATTTGATAGATATATCTTTGAGGAGGATTATCCCTTAAAATGACACCTCATAAATGTATAAACTAATATTTGTTACTGTTTGATGCATATAAATGCATGAAATGCTGAGCATAAAGAGTGTAAAATGAGTGGTATGAGACGTGCTTTGAAGTCTTCACTCTTTGAAAATAACAGAATCTGCCAAAGCAGATTTCAATCAAGTTCTCTAGGATGAGTTTACAGCTAGCCACCAGCTCCATGCAATTCTTGCAAGTATTTTCCTGCTAATAGCTGCTACTATCACGCTTGCCATTTGGCTGCATAAATGTGCAGGATCCTGAAGAAGACTAAAATATCTCAGTATAGAAACCATCTCTCAGGGACTGAAAGCAACATAGTGTTTGTATTTGCCAAAGCTGGAGAAAACATCAAGGCACCTGCTAGTAAACTGTAGGTGGGGTGCCTTCAGGAAAAAAAAAAAATAAAATGAGAGGGATGTGTTCTGTGGCTCTGCTCCCTGGCCATGTTCCTGCTCCAGACATGCCTTCCTTATCTCTGCTCAAATTGGTGATCAGGCTATGGAACAATCCCACACAACACTGCAGGCTTGGGGCAGGGTGGCTGGAAGCGTGTGGAGGAAAAGGATCTGGGGGTGTTAGTTGACAGCCAGTTGAACAGGAACCAGCAGTGTGCCCAGGTGACCTAGAAGGTAAATGGCATCCTGGGTTGTATCAGAAACACTGCAATCAGCGGGAGCAGGGAGGTGATCGTCCTCCTGGTCTTAGCACTGGTGAGATCACAGCTCGAGTACTCTGTTCAGTTTTGGGCTCCTCACCAGAGAGTGGCCCAGGAAAGTCTTGGAGGCCCTGGTCCACATCCAGAGAAGGGCAACAAAGCTGGAGCACAAGTCTTATGAGGAGTGTCTGAGGGAACTTGGCTTGTTTAGTCTGGATGATCAAGGGAGATCTTCAAAATAATTTGAATCCTTCTGAAAGAAATAACAACATAAAAAGAGTTTTTGGTCGTATGAGCAATTCCTTGCTGTCAGTCTCCAGGTGAAAAGTCAGAATGTTTCTGTGGGAGGAATGTGAAAGCCACTAAAAAAACCTATGGTTTTATGGTGTTCACTTGGGTAGAAACATTGCATATGATACCAACGTCAGGTCTAGTTGCTTATAACTAGTACAAATTAGAATAAGAGCCAAGTAAATTATCTCTACATTTCCCTGAGAGGAGGTTGTGGCAAGGTGGGTATCAACCTCCTCTTCCAGGTAATAGCAATAGGACAAAAGGTAGTGGCCTTAAACTGTGTAAAGAGAGTCTCAGGTTGGATACTGGGAAAAATTTATTCATAGAATCTTTTGTTGGGCATTGGAACAGGCTGCTTAGGGAGGTGGTGGAGTCACCATCCCTGAAGGTCTTCAAGAGATGTGTATATATGTCACTGAGGGACGTGGTTAGTGGGCATGATAGGGATGTGTCAGTGGTTGAACTAGATGATCATTGTGGTCTTTTCCCATCTTAATGTTTCTATGATTCTAAGTCAGGCTTCTGGACTCAGCTTTGTTTCACTGTACATAATTATTGCTGCTTTTTACAACTGGGTTCTCAACCGTGAAATAATTTAGAGAAAACTGTATTAGTAAGCAGACTTTCTATATGCATAATGTAGGTATCTCCAAATATTATGAATGGAAATTAACTTCCTATGCTGCCCATGGAAGCAGCACAAGAGACAGAAGGGTTTCTGGTGGAACACTTGGAAAATGTGTGGAGGATGTGGTGATGCCAGCAGGGTATAGTGCTAGTAGGGCAGGGAGCTGCTGGCACAGAGCTGCCATGGGATGCCAGAACTGTCCCTTCAGAGCCAGGTACCAGGGGGCAGCTCCCCTCTTGTTCCTCTGTTAGGCAGTGAATCCGAGTGGGGCTGACTGGGAAATGAGTGAGTAAAAGGGTTTTTGGAAGAAAAAAAAATAGTTTTGATGGAACTAAATTTTTTTCACAGAAAATGGTAGACTTTTGTTAAATTGATGTTGGATGCAGACCTAAAAATTCTGATTTAAAGCATTCGGTTCAGAATTTTTCTGTTTCAGAAAAGGGAGCGATGATTTCTCTTACAAAAGTTTATTTAAAACTTCTCAATTTAATATTGACTACAGTTATCTTAGGAATAGGAAATGGTATAAACAACCAAGTTTATCTTGCAATTTAGAAGTAATTACAAGCTCAACTGCTGAAAGGAAGCAGACGCTGGTCTAGACAAAACAATGTCCTGCAGTGAGTTATAAGATGCAGCCATCCTTGTTGCTTCAACAGGTGACCTAAAAAACAGGAAACTTTCAGCAGTTACATTACCTGGTGTTGCCAACAGACGATGCAGTGAATGGAGGAACATCATCACCTGGTAGGACACCATCATACAAAATAATTGACAAGGTAAGATTCAAAGTGAAAATCTGAAAATGGTCCAGATCCTTAGGAAAAGTAGCCTTTTTTTGATATTATTTTTTAAACAAACACAAGCCTTCTCCTGTAAAAATGTCTTGTAATCCTTTATTGCATCAAACTGGGAGTGTGGCAGCATGGTCCAGCTGAGGCTGAGCAGAGCTCAAAATGTGTGTGAGCATTTGATGGCATATTGAAAGGCACAGCACAGGAGAGGAAATGAAAGCAGAATGCAGAGCAGTAGCTGCCATGCTTCTGTGGTGGGAGGAAGGAAGAGATTTCCCTTCCAGCCACATTGGTGGGGACAACAGCTGCCACTCTCTGCTGGGGGCTACATGGGGCACTCTCAACCTGCAGGGCTGGCAGCTCTTGAACCTGCGCTGTGTGTGCATGACCTTGGGGACCTGGAGAGGCAGAAACCTCACTGGAGACAATAGGAAGCAGCAGCAGGTGTGCTTCTGTTGCCCATGCCCTCCTGCAGAAGGAGGGAGGGAGCTGTGTGTTAGGTATGTTATTAAGTTGGTAGTGAAGAAAAGGTTTGCATATCTCTTCAGGTGAGGCTCTGCTGGAGCAGAGTTAAACTGTATTAATAAAAGCATCCAGAAGCTGGTGAGGGTGTTGCTGATCTACCTCTGTGGGACAATAGGGTGTGAGAATTACAGCCACACTGATATGCTTTGGGGCTGACAGTGCTGCAGGCCCCAGACTGCTGCTGTTATCATGGAAAGCTGCCTTCTCCTCACAGGATGAGGTGCTAATTTGGGAGGGAATGGGGTCACTACTCCATACGGCCCTTGCGGGAGTCCTTAAGGGGCTGCTGTTGGGGAGAAGCTGAGCTGACAGCCAGCATTGCTTTATGATCAGTACATGTGGTAAACAAGATTATCTATAATGAGATTAGCCTTGGCCAGGCTAAACCATGGCTGAGTTCATCTTGGTCTGAGGCAACCTTAAAGCAATTGCAGCACCAAGTGTGAGTAAACATACACAGGAAAAAAACAATAAAAAAAAAAAGCTAACAGGTGGCAGAGGGAAGCCCTTGGCTTCAAAGGAGTGTGCCCACATTAGGTCCCCATCAGGATGGATGCAGCTCATCTGGAGGTACTGCTCCCTGAGAGTGATTCCAAGGGGTGAGGCCAAGGAACAGCATCAGCCTCCCTGCAGGCCCATGGCACACAGAGCATCAGGCCTCTGTCGGTGTGACTGACATCCCATACGCTTACGCCAGCCATTAGCTGTCTATGGCCTTATGGTGGTGCAAATTAAATTAAAATCTGTTCCCATTGTGCTGTTGCAATGAAGAACCGATCTGGTGGTGTTCTCAAGCCAGCATGGTTTGAGCCATCCAATCTGTCTCAGTAGTCCCCACTGTGAGCATGGCTCCCTTGGCCTCAAGAACTTGCAACAGTTGAACATGCAGCAGAAAGAATTACTGGCATTTTAGCAAACATAATTTACATTGCTGCTGCTGCTTGCAGGCTTTGGACTCCTTATTTCCTTGGTCAAAACTCATTACCATCCATCAACTTTCTGATATTCAAAATCCAAAGCAATTTGATGATTTGTTCCCAATCAGATATTAAACAGATATTCTACTTTCAGTAATTAGTCTTTTAATGCATATAAATTGTCTTTTTAACAGAAGAAAAATATGACCTAAAAGTCTTTAGCTAGCCTACTTTTTTTTCTGCTGCTTTTCACTAATCACTGTGTCTGTAGTGCCAGACTAAAATTATGCTGCTTAAACTTGGTAGAGTACTGGCTCAACAGCAAAAAAGGGAAAATAAGACAGAGGAAAGGAGTGGAAAGCAAAAACCTCACAGTACAGCAGGAATGATTTTCTATTCCATTTCATATTATGCAGTGTGCAGAAGCATCCAATTTGATAAATTGACTCAGAACAAACTGCTAGCGAGAGAGCAGGAATAAAAGCAGACACCGACCTGCTAATAGACTCAAATTAAGTGAACTTCTTGCTAGCCCAACTCCCCAGAACAGTGCAGAGCTGAGAGACAGGCACACTGTCAGGCAGTGTGCATGCAGGGCTGAGGCCTGGCTTGGCTGTGGGGTGAGTTGCAGTGTCCTGCATGGCCACCCTGGCACTGCCTCTACAGCTGGCAGTTGCTGGTTGCCTGAGTAGTGGTGCCAAAATAACATGAAGATGTAGGCTGCTTGTGTGTGTTGGGTTGGCTTGGTGCAAAATGTGAGCACAGGTGAAGAGGAAGCATTTACGTTGGTATTTGCGATATCCCTCTTTCTCAGAAACCCTATTAGTAATCTCCCACTTCAGCACTTCACTTGTTGGTTAGTCCCCATTCACTAAATGGGCATCAGAGGGGTTATCAGCTCAGAAATAATTAGTATGGCAATTTGGCACTCACTCTGCAAATTGTATCTAGCAGTTGCATGCAAAATTGTCTGTAGAAATCATCTGGCTCTTATCAAGAGTTAGTTCAATAATGGAACTTGTTTGTTACTGCTGTGTTCTGCTGAAGTCTGTAGTTAAGGACTGTTTTCTCTGTTGCTGATGGAAACATCTAGCAAGAGGTAGAGATGTTAAACCTTTTCTGCAACGCTGTCTGTTGGAGTGAGGTGTGTTCTGACTTAGTATCTGTTCAAAATACAAACATTCACTAATGATAGTTACTCTCCATGGAGCTCTGCCCAAATTCTGTATTTTATGCACACAATAGATTATTGTAGCTCTTCCTCCTGTGAGTGCATTAATTGGTGCAGAGACAACAGTGAGCTCTTCCATTCCTTAGATGGCTGCTGAACCTAAGCTGAACTATAATGCCTCCTTGTACAGAGGATCAGAGGTGCCAGGAAAGACTGGAAGCCACTTCTGGAGCAGGGGACAGCTTTTATTGCAGAGAGACCTGGTACCCTGAGCTTGAATTTGAAACCTTTCCGTCTGTAACAAACATTCTTAGGACAATGGGTGAGAGAAGAGCAGGCTAGATTGCCTTCTGCCAACAGCCCATCATGGACCAAGACAGTGCCTTCAGCAAATGCAGGTTTTGCCCTGTGGTGCTCCCTCTGGAGAGCTACAGCTGAGCGTGCTGGCCCTAGCCCAGCCCTGCTCCCAGCTCCCTCACTCAGTGCCCCATGGTCAGCCTGTCCAAGGCAGCGGGAGCCCCTGCAGCATATCTGGTTGATGGGCTTTAAAGAGGGGAAAATAGACAGATGCCAGGCTCCTGACCATGGGAAATCCAACATGACTGTTACATGGGTGGTACTATGGTGTGAGCACTCATGGACTGAGGTGCTGGTCTAATTGTAATACTTTTCTTCTGGTAGCCTTTAGCTCCCATCAGATTAATGGTTCCTGTGATAATTACGACTGCCAAATGAAACCATCTGTAAACACTGAAACTTGCAAGCTCTCACAAAGTTCATAGCAATCATGTTTGTGAGATAAGTTCTGCATCTTTCCAACTGACTGCCAGTAGAAATGCTCCAATAAGGTAGTATGGTTGAGGTTGGACTTTGACGATCTTGAAGGTCTTTTCCAATCCAAGAACTCTATGATTCTATGATTCCAATGGCCAACATGTACTCCCTGTAGAGCAGCCTCTGCTGTGCTGTCCTGTGCAGTGCTGTCCCAACCAGTGCATCCCCATTGGTCACTGGGCTCCCTGGCATGTTCACACTCAGTGGCCTTGGCACAGTGCAGTATGCTTGTTCCGGAGCCTTTCTGTAAACATGTTTTGGCAAAGACTATAAAGGAGTCATTTGACAACTCACTTATGTGAACCCAAAAGGCTAAAGCAGAAGTGACGGCATGTCATCACCACTGTGCTGCCACTGGCTTATTATGTTTGCTCAACATATGTTGTTATTGAACTAAAGTGATATTCTTCAATTAACAAGTGCGGCAAAGAATGAAACCCTCCCAGCTCATTCCTTTTTCTCTGGCCACGTGTACAGCTGCTGCAGGGTGCCCAGCCCATGGAGCAGGTCTGCGGAGGGGCTGAAGGCAGGGCTGGGGCACGACATGTGTCCCCGGCCCTGCAGCGGGCTCTAGCTCCAAGGTATAGCAGTAAGCTGTGACCCAAGCACCTCCAGGCCTGTCTGGGCTCTTGTGGGAGCTGTTGGACCCAGGGGGTCATCCTGATGCCCTGCCTCGAGACAGCCTCTGGCTTCAGCAATATACAAGGTGATGTTAATTTTGATTTGGAGTGTGCAGTAATGAGCAAGCAGTGTGATTAATGCATAAAGCTGACAGAACGCACAGGCATCTTCAAAGAAGCAGAGTGTATGAGGTCAAGAAAGGTGTGGGGGGTGAAATGCTGTTTCAGAAGCAGCAAGCGTGCCTGGCTGACTCATGAGCTGAACTGTGCAATAATCACAGGTAATGATTGCACACCAGCCATCAGAGTGTCTGCATGCACGCCACACTGACCTGCACCACAGTTCCCATTATGGCTCTGTTCATAGCTCAGAACAGAGTTGAGGAGCCATTTCCACACAGAGCCAGTACTTGGGTTGTGTCCCCATCCTGCTCCCAGAGGTGAACTTGAGACATGTCCTGCAATGGTGAGGAGAGCCACTGACTTCAGAACAATGGAGAACAAAGATGCCTTCATCTTCACCCTCAAATACATCTGTGCTACAGAAATGTGCTTCTGAATCAGTGCCTTACAAGCCGTGCTATTTTTACTGCAGTGAAAGTAAAGGAAGTCATGCAAGGCTGTGAGCACAGGTAGGATGGGGGTTATGGGTTATTGGGCACGGGGGACTGCATCCTGTAGGTGGAACAGCCCCTGCACTGGGCTCTGCAGCAGTAGCAGCCTGGGGCCCTGCTCACCCAAGGGGCAGCTTCTGGGGCTGTCTGTGAGCTCCATTCTGGCCATGGGGAAGAGGCCTCAGCACCTCTTCTCTTGGTGCAGAGGGCCCTTGTGAGGTTTAGATTTCATACCACTCCAACCCCTTGGTACTGTCCTGATGGGTCAGTATTGGTGACAGTGAAGACATCACATAGAGGAGTTAAATCCTTAAGGGGTTATTTTAAGCTGGAGAATAGCAGAGATTCTTTTGTGTGCTATTAGTTTCCATCTAGGCACAGGCCTGGCCTTGGAAGACGAGTAGATCTACAAGTTGGTAGTTTAAGGGCAGGAAAACTGTCTCATGTAGTGGGTAGAGATTCCTCAGACCCTGCCAACCACTGTTGCCCCCATAGCAGGGCTGCACACAACTTCAAAGCACATCTGTCTCTCATCAGGCAGCTCAGGGGTGTAGCCTTGTGTGTTGTTGACACCCACCCCCTGTCACTGTTAGGCTTTGAGCTGAATGTGTTATGGATAAAATATTTGGAGCTAGCCTTGGAGCTAGATCCATAGATAGCTTTTTATCAGTGTTTCAAATGACATACTTAGAAACATAGCAATGAGCAATAATTAACGTCTGTCTAGATCTGTATGAAATGTGTACTATATAGATCATATATATAAAAACATGTCTATATTACAGATGAGTACATGTAAGGCACTGTTTATACTCCTAACATTTCATGCAGCAAAATACCATTTCAGCTTAAGTAGCATGAAGTCATCCTTATTCTGCTATAATACAGACATCTCCCATCTATTTTTAGCTCTGTCTGGACAATTCAGCAGCACTAGTATAACAGTAACACTTTTCCTTCTCTTCTTCTGGTGGTAATTTTATTCTGGTATCCGGAGCCTTGCTTTCAATGGCTCTGCCTCTTGCTTCATCCACACTGATGAGCACTGGGAAGTCCAAATAACACTGTGACCCATGGCCCCACACCTGAGCGTGTGCTGCTGGAGCAGGCAGAAAGGAACTGTCACCAAGTCCCAGGTGCTGTGGTGAGCTACTGATGGTAAACAGTTTGCTTCTAATGCCTCAAATCCATACTATAGTTAACTGGCACCCAAGTAGAGAAAGAAATCTCTCAGAATTAGTGACTCATCAGTGTATGCTGCCCTAACCTGAAGGTGACACCACTCGTTCACTACCAAAGGGCAATGCGGATGGTGGGGGAAGGCGGTATTCAAATGTCTATGTATGACCAGAGGTGCAATGTCTGTCGCAGTGCAAGCAGTAGGATCTCTGGGTACAGCCGCAAGTTCTCGGGCTGTTGGGAAAACAGTTAAGCTTGGAAATTCCTGCCGCACCGAGTGAGCGAGCAGGATTCCTGCGGCACTGGCTACGAGCTGGCAGGCAGCAGGTAGCTAGCATCTCGCGTTAGATTGCTTCTGCCTCCGACAATTAGCCGAGCCCAGCAATTAGCGGGGCGGGCAGCCCGCAGCCGCTGAGCGGGAGCTCCCCGCTCCTCTTTAGCGGGACCTGGAGAAACGCTGCCCTCTGCTGCGGGAAAGAGAGGCGGCCGCCGGAGCCGCGTGTGCTTCCCGCAGCCGCTCCTTCCCCGTCCCGGGGCTGGCCCTGCTCCTGCCGGCACAGCTGGCATCGGGAGCAGCAGCCGTCAGCCCTTTTCGGTGACTGCTGCTGGGCTGCACAGCGTGCCGTTAGCAGCCTTCGTTCTTACCTGCGTGTTTGGCTTCAGGGCCACTGCCACGGCTTGAGCGATAGAAGCTGCGTGCTAGATGGTGAAATCATATCCAGCTTGGAACAGACGCAGCGTATCGTTCAGGTGTTAATCAACCATACGATAGCCCTCAGGAGAGAGACAAGCATTTTACAGATATGGGAGGAGGTTGAGAGAGGACAAGGACTTCCAGGTCCCCATGGCAGCAGTGCTGGTGGTGGCACTGCGGCTCTGGGTAGTGCTGTTCCTCAGTCCTGGGGGTCTGGAGCCTGTGCCAGGGAACAGGGAAGAGAAGTGGTGGTGGGCTTTGCTGTTTGGATGCCTTGGCTTTAAACGCGGCTGTTCCTCCTCATGCCTGGACAAGAGGAGTTCCAGGTGAGGACCCCACCCCAAATCACTCCACCTTATTTGCTGAACTTTGGAAGCACCTATCTGTATTTTACGAAGTGCTAAGTTGTAGTGAAGGATAGTGGAGAATTGCTAAGGTTGAAAAAAACCCACAGGCATGTGTATGTCCTCGTGCCACTGCTAGCCTCTGTGCGCAGAAAGACCTCTACTGTTTGGCTGCAGTGCTGTAGGAAACCATAAGCTCTTTGCTAACTGCTAAAGGAGACATTCTTCTGGCTAAACTTATACCAAATCACGAGTTGCCCAAAAGTAGGCTATTGATTCAAAAGCATATCATTTACTCGTTCCCACACCTCACCTCCAGCACCACAGTGCACACCGGGAAAATTAAATAAGTGCTGTGCTAGCGGGCAGCTGGGAGAGTGCTCTCAGTACACAGAGAAACAAAGGTAGGAGGAGGATGTGGCCCCAGCGCTGCCTGCAGCATGCATGGAGCCTTTGTGCTCAGGTGCTGTGTGCAGGGTGGCTGTGGGCCTTTCCCTTGCCAGCTGCACAGTGTTCTGCTCCTGGGGCTTGGGGCACATCTCACACAATGGGCTGCCTAGGAGGAAGCACTTACCATGTAATTCAGGTAGGGAAAGCAGCATATGTGAGTGGCACAGAACCTACCGGCCCTTGTAGATTGTATGATTTATACATTCACTCAAACAGCAATGAATGAAGTCTTACAGAAGGCAATATGCTATTGTTCAGTTACTTCTATGCCTTGTCTTTTTAATGAAAGGGATTATACTTTCAAAGTTAATTAAGTCATTTCTCAAAATCATTTACATATCTGCTGTTTCCAGTAAAACTCCAGTTTGACGCTACTAACTTCAGAATTTCATAAGGGGGAAAAACAAAGAAGAAAGAAAAACAACCTGCTGCATTAGCTGCTCTATTTCATTTGCAATGACTTCAGACGTGGAATTGTTCATAGCAATGAATTTCACAGGCTGCACTTTGGCCTGTGAGTTTGCACCAATCCATGCTATGGAAGGACAGTCACATAAGTACTAGCCTGGGGCCAGTGTCTGCCTGTGTATTGTCCTTACTGTCACATTGCTGGTGACACCAGAAGGCCCAGTCTTGGACTATCAATGTCACCCAGCTGGGCACTTGGCTGCTGACATACAGCCAGCGCATGTCACCTGCCCCCTCTGCCATTAGCAGGCTGCATGTGTCAGCTGAGGAGGTCTCCAATGGCAGATTGTGCCCTATCTGCCTTGGTAGACCTGCTCTTCATCCCTTCTGCTGGCCGGAGCCTGCGCTGGAAGGAAGCATGGGATGGGGAATGCCACAGCACAGCCCCACTCATGCTGCACCAGGAGAGGAAGGAGAGAAGTGGCCCTTCTTGAGAAGTGCAACGTAAACATGGGCTGGTGTTGCCTCTTCCATGCAGTACGCATGGAGCGCTCCTGCTTCCTTGTGCTGATGGTGAGCTTACTGTTTTAATTAAGCTATTATTTCAATAACCACCACAAAGTGTGGGCATGGCTTGGGAAACATTAAAACCAGGGTAAACAAAGAGTGTAGCACTCCATCTGCTTCTCGCGCTACAGTTCAGCACCGGGAATGTTTGGGCAGCACACACAGCTGAGTACTGTCAGTATTTGCAGTAGGATGCTCCACGCCAAGCCCAGCCTGCGAGCTGTGCGTGGGCAGGGGGCCTTCAGCATTTTAAATGATTTGTTCTTTTCTGATGCGAAGAACACCACTTCCTCGCACTGAATGCTGCCTGTGAAGTCTGCTTTGCCACTTAAGGGATGCTAAATGGAAGCTAGCCAATGAAACGGAGGTAAATTTAATTACAAAAATATAACATTCTTCAAAACCAACAGCTCACTCTCTCTCCCCAGTGAGGAAAAATTAAAATAAAAGCCCTTTGGAAACGCTGAGGAAATATCAGGGGCTGAGGTGAAAGGGACACAGCTTGACAAGTACGCTGAAAGCTGAATGTGGATTACCCGTGAGTGCAAAAATGAATAAATGTGTTTTATTCCATTATATTAATGAAATGGTTAATTTGGTTGCTATAGCAACAAAGAACAGCCATGCTAAAAAGCTAAAGGGCTATACATAATGCCTGCTACAAGGTCTCTCTAATTCTAAAGCTGATTTTCTTAGCTACAATAGAAGTGATATGTGTTTTCAATATCATCTTAAGCTTTTGCATCAAATCCTGAAGCTAATCCAATAAATAGACTGGTAGCATAAAATACCATATATGTTTGCACCTCATAAAACTTACAAAAGGGGTTTACCTACACACAATCAAAAGAAAAGATCGATGGAGTGTGGAGTGAGGCTTTTTAAAACACCGTTCTTCATGCGATGGTGAAACAGCAAGTATGTACAATGGGAAGTTCCTGCAATTACACAGCACGTGACTGTGCAGGAAATCACTGCTAAGCTGGCTGAGACACCATGACATAATTTTGCTTACCGACGTGATAAATATTCATCCTTGTGCAAAAAGTGGAATTTATTTCTTTTTCAATTGCATTGTATGTTTTTTTTTTTTTTTCAAATAATAAAATTAATTCTTAAAGGCTTCAAAAAAGGACTTCCACAGTGCTTTTTTTTTTGTTCTAACATCAAAGTGACACAAGGGCTGACTGAGGTCCTGCAGCAGCACAGAGCGCAGGCTTTCTCATGAAGCCAAAGCAGAGCAGGAAGGCCCAGGGCAGCCCCTGCAGCCCCTGCTTGTGGCAGCTGGCATCACATGGCCCTGCTGCTTCCATTGGGATGGGGATGGCCAGACAGCCAAGCATTGCTTCTCTTCATTTCGGCTCTCTCGGTAGCATCAAAGTTGTCAAACAACATATCACTCACCTTTCCTAAAATAACTAGAAGAGAATACAGTGCACCGACATGAGTGGCAGAAGGCTCTGATTCTGACACCGAACAGAGGCTCACAGATCTCTTTCATGCACCTGCACAAAGGAAGGGCTGCCTCTTCTCTGCAGGCCATCTCATCTGCATGACAACGGGTGTTCATTTCCACACAAACACTGTTTCTTAGCAATTACATATGGGGACTTCAGAGATGAGCCCTGTCTCCAGAGAGCAGAAGGAGGGATGTGACTCTGGAGCAGGCAGGTGAGAAACATGGCCCTCAGGAGGCCAACAGGCACAGCCAATGTTGGCTGCCCACGGAGGCACCTGAAGTGACTGCATCTTCCCTGGCTGAAATGCAAGCAAAGTGCTCCTGTGGTGGCTGGCAGACATACTAAGGAGCAGCCTTAACTGCTCTGTAATGTCATGTGCTTGATGTGAAGAAAAGGTGAAGCAGGAATGCCCAGACACAAAGGCTGCAGGCATATTATCTTGAAGAAATGACTGTGGATTGCACAGTTCCTCAGAAAAGAAAAATGGCAACAGCAAAGATGAGTGACCCAGATGGCCCATAAGCAGCCTAATCATCTGCAAGGCTCAGCAGCAATGCTGGAGCGACCAATCCAGCTGCCTACAGAGTCTGCCAGTTTGCCAGATGTTGCCAATGAAAACTTATCTTCCACAGTTCATCAAAGGAGTGGAGCATCCTGGTGAAGGGAAACTGTTGCCAATAAAATAAATATTTTATATCTAAAAAAATATTTTCTACTAGGAAATGTTGAAAAATATAAAAATTTAACAATGTGCCCAACTTCATGTTACAGTGGATAAATAATGAAACATACGTACAGAGCATGTTGGCAGGATCTTCTTATTGACAGGAAATATCATTGCTTATCATTGTATTTCTAAGGTTACAGTCTTGAACTGTGTTAAAAGGGTGGTTTTATGAAGCATGGGGCTGCTGGTGTTCAGTCTGGGTTTGGATAGCTTGCCTTGAATCTGTCAATTTCTTTTTCCACCTTGAGATAGGAGGAACCAATGATAACAGCAATACATACGGGAAGATGAGCAGAGTGCTGCAGGGACAGTGAGCCACTCTGGGGCTGCTGGCCGCCAAACCACCTCTTCCACAGGTGTCCTCTGCTGTGCCCTTGAAGAGACAATGTAGAAGGACAGGGACTCCAGACAGGTAGCCTGTGTATTTTCCTCCTTCCCAGTTATAGGGTCCAAGCAAATGAGTGTCTGCAAACAAGTCTCCCTCTAACAATCAGTAAAGCACCAGAGCAGTGAGAAAATACATTCGCTGCAACACTGGAAATACAGGCTGCCCATCAGATTCGTGCACAAAGACTGGTTTTAATTTTGCTAAGAGACCAAATTAATATTTCATTTTAAATCATGAAAAATGCATATTTTAAAAATCCTGTGTAATTTTTCAAGTGCAGCTTTTATTGTTGCCAGTGCTGTGCTGTGGAAATACTGTGTTCATCCTAGAGGCCAAAAACCAAACTGCCTGTATAGCCTGTTAGCAAGGCAAAACATCTCTTTTTCCAATGAACGTGTATGAGTGCACTGGGATTCACACAAGCAGATTTGGCAGACTTTTCAAGTATTTCTTGGACTGCAGAGCATGCACTGAACATGGGAAGCTTTTTCTGCTCTGAAATATGATGTGAATAAGAATATGCTAGAACAGCAGAGGAGGATGGGCTGTGGCATTTCTATCATTTAATTTGTCAAATACAGTTTATAATATTTTATAACAGTAATCAATAGGACAACGTGTCTAAATGCTGTGGTGAGGGTCAGGGTTGCAGGATCTGGCTCAGCATGGCTTTAATAATACACAATTCCTTAAATATGCAGATAAATCACTGAAATATATGAGCTTAATTTGGAACCTTTTATGCTTTTAAAATTCATATCCCTTTTTTAAATAACTGGCTACATAATTTGCAAAATGGGCCAGGTTTTAGTGATTTGTTTTCCTTGTTCTTGAGTGTGGATTCACTGAGATGGAGGCATAAGACTACAAAACGCAGGTCTTTTGTGTCTCCCTCCACCCACTGTTTACACCTTGCCTGACTCTGATGGCTTAAGACCTGCAGGAGACCTAAATGCGGCCATTTCTCTGAGTTCCAGCAACACACAGATTTATTGCTGACTGTCATAGTTACAAATTATTCACATTCCTTTGGGAATGCATTTTCCGAAACTGTTAATGGAGTTGGGAGAGGAGGAGTGGGTTCAGAAACCTGAACAATATAACTTGTTATTCCTCCCTTGGTTAAGGAAAAAAAAAAAAAAAAAAGTAAATTATAGTCTTGTTTCTAATCTTGACCCACAGAATATCACTATTCTCCAGAAGATAAACCTAAAGCAACTTAGGAACAGTGGATATTCTAGGAATACTGATTATCATGGGATAAACTGATACTCTGATTCTCTTGCTACATTTGTGATGTAGAAGTACATATGTTTAGACACTTACATAAGGTCTCTTGGCATTGTCCCATGTTTGAAAGGAGCCATGCTACCAGATGTGGTGTCTTCAGTAGAGGAAGAGAATCGGCTTTGACAATACTGCAACAAGAGACCTTGGGAAGGCATCGGCTTCAGCTGCAGCTGACACACTGTCTGTCTATCACCTCTGGGGTTTGTGATGGGATACAAAATAAGAAGTAGATCATAACAGCCTGGGATAAGATAGACACTGTTCCTTGCATCTGCTAACTGAGCACAAAAAGAGCTACCTGCAGAAAGTCTGGATTTGATTTTTTCCTGCCCTGCTCAAGAGCACAGTACTTGTCAAACAGCTTCTCAGAAAGAAGACACGGAGACCCCCCCAGACCTCACCCTGAACACTCACCAAGCAACTTGTTCTTACTTTGAGTCTCCTGTAAGTCACGTGAGATAAGAAGCTACCAGAAGACCAAGAGTTTGAAACAAGTTTCAGGCAAATATTTTCTTATCAGTACAACTATCTGTTACTACTCAAGTGTGAAAAATCCAAACTGTGAGGATAAAAAGTATGAAGAGAAAGCTATTAGTAGAGCCTTTGGGCTTGAACCTGTCAAGGGATCTTACCAGGCCAGCTCTAAGTGTGGGGAAAAGGATGCAAGAGGAATACACGTCAACAGGAGACAAAGAGACACCAAACAGGGGCAAAGAGCACGCTGCACCCTGCACTACAGGCAATTAGTGGAATAATGTACACGTAAATTAACTCATTAATGATTCCTGGAGTGCATTACAGAGATCATGAAATACCACCTGACAAGTCTCTGAAAGAAAATTCTGGTTAGTACATTATATATATGTATGTATATATAAATGAAGCAACAACAATGACAAAAACCACCATCAAGTTGGTTTCAACGTTTATTTGTAATTTGATGAACAAATCATAAACCAAGAAATGAAAGTTAGGGAATATTTTTAATCAAAGCTTTTACTGATTGCAATATAAGGTATAAGAAATTGAATGAATAGATCATTTATTATTATTATGAAACTAAAGGCTTCATATTCTTAAGTGGAGGAAAGCTGACAGCAATACATTTATATTAGAAAGCTCCTACTGTGAATGAAAAATGGATTAATACTGAGATATTGTTCAGTAAGACAGAGAAATCTGTATTTCTTTTTGGTTGTGAAATTACTATAACCATACATAACCACTGCTATGAAGAATTGGTACTGGGGGAAATCATCTTGCCAGTTTGCCCTATACACGTATGTTTGGCAAAAGTGGTCTGCAGGGTGTGTATTCCATTTGAATGTAATCAGATCTCTGATCTGTAACATGTACATTCTGAAACATTAATTGGCATGATTAAAAAGTTATTTAGAGGACGAGTTTGGAAAAATACATGTTTTCCCTTCTCCAAATCCTAAAATGAAACCTGGGCTTTGCAGTAAGCCAGTTTAACTCTTTACAGAGTGATGTTATAAGTGTTCACTAGGGAAAAAAATAAGGATGAAACTACCCAGGCAACACCAAATCTGAGGAGTTCAGCATGTGTCAGTGCACAGCAAATTTATTCTTATTAAGTGACGAGTGTGAGAAAGAATTAGAAAGGATTATAAAAATACACTACCATATGCTGTAGTAGTTGAAAGTGATTAACCCAGTTCTTAAATCCTATTTTACATTCCCTTTCATTTCTTCCCATAGAAAAATAGAAGCAACATCGCTTTGTTTGAATGCTGTGTAGTTAATTACATCTTCTAAGAAACTCTTTTAAAACTAAATGTAATGTTTAATTACAAAATGCCTCCTTGAAAACAGTTAGCTTGTACACTGATTTGTAGTTCATTAAAAATGGTTTCTTAATTATATTTACAGCCAGAAATTACATAGAGATTAAACAGTCTACAGAGGACTTTTGAAATTACAGCACAAATCGCAAGGAAAAAGTTACATTTCAAATAGTGGACAGCTGACAGCTACAACCGCCTAATTACTGCCTTTCTGTAATTTCAGAACCTAATTGTCATAAAAATAATAACTGGAAAAAAGAGAGTTCATTGTAATGACTCCCAATATCCCATCTTTTTTTTTTAATAAGTGTAGATTTTGAGGGTTAATTAGAAGGCAAATCAATGGTGGTGAGGCAGTGCAGGGCTGACAGTAGCTCAGCACAGGGGGCTCAGGGCTAGGGGCAGCCCTCGCCGGGGCACATACGGGGTGGTCCTGGGAACCATTCGGATGCAGTCGATGATGGGGCAGACACTGAGGCACAGGGTGCAGCCCGTGCAGCTGTCAGTGACTGCAGGCAGGTGGGTTTCAGCATCGAACTGGATAGCCTGCGGATGGGATTGAATGTTATTGATGCCCCTTGCGGAAAAGGTCAGAACCGCTCCCATTTTAATGCCTGCATTTCCTGCCGCGCGGCTCTTGGAGACATGCTGGTGCACTCCGGTGCTGCAGCTATAGCAACTGTTGGCTGGCAGGGAACAAGCCCCCTGACTCTTTACAATTAGGATTGCCATCTCACCCACCAGGGCAGGATGAGAAGGGAGACTCCATCCCATGGAGCTCAGGCTTCTAGACCTGAGACAGTGTCGCAACACAGCCCTCTGCGAGGGTACACCAGGATGCACCGTTTGCCACAGCACAGTGCCAGCAGCACAAACCTCCAGACTCAATTCTGAATTTTTATTGTCAGCACGGCAAAAACAATCTCATTTAATAAAAAGTGCAGAGAAACGCAACATGCTGTGCTTCCTGTGATTATTTTCCCTTGCAAGTCTTCGAAAGGGCTATCTGAGTTTCGGGCAGGCAGAGCTTGCTTTCTCTCTCACATTTCCATGCAGTGAATCCTCATTACCAATTAGTGTGATAAGTGAATTTGAATGTGAAATAACAATTGAAGCCTCAATGAAATAAGCTCCTGGTATAATGGAAATGGCAATTAAAAAGCATAAACAAAAGCATCACACAACCACAAAACCTTCAATGTCTAAGAAACAAGCCTAGAAAAGTTGAAAAAAAAAAAAAGAAAAAAAGAAAAAAAAAAAAAAACAAAAGCAGAAAAATCTAAGAGTTGCAGGAAGACAAGGTCAGGCCTGGCAGCCAAACTCTCATGTATCTGCAACCAAGCGAGGCCTGGCAAACGTCCCCAGGCACTGCCAGCAGCTGGCAAGCAAGCGGGTGGGTCTGCAGAGCAGCTCCAGGGCACAGCTGTGGCATTTGGTGTTTTACAGGGAAGAAAGTGATGAAACAGCTGCAGCAAAAAGTGAGGGCACAAAGTGGGTACAAAAAACCCTGAATCTGTGTGTTTTAATTCAGCTTCAACACAAAGGAAACTTTGGTTTGTATTTCAGACTCCTTCCTTTCTCCCCAGTAACAATGCACATTGTGAAGGAGTTCAAAGAGACAAGAGTCCTGGACTGTAGTGCCACCTTCAAGTTAGGGAAAGCTGTTCGGCTGGAGACCTACAGGGTGGCATCTCTGCTGAGCACTGTGGATATTTTGAAACAAAGGTAAGTATAAAGCAGATGATACTTGAAGTATATATGAAGAATTTGAAATTAAGAGTTTCTTCGCTATTCTTGTCAATTAATTTCTTTTCAATTTCCTTAATTATTTAAGGAGGGATACTTTTTGTGCTACAGAACCTTCTGGGTGTTTTACACTTTGGTTCCTTGGGTACTGACTTTTTCCAGTTATAGAGAAGTAAGTTCCAGTAAATATGGACATGGTCCTTTGATCTCCAAGAACTATAGTCTCCCTTTTGCTGGGAAATGTGATGCAAGGAAATGAAGATTTCAGTGACAAGAGGAAATTTAGATAAAGACTACTCTAATCATCTAATCTTGTAGAAATGCAGCCTTAGATTTCTCATATTAATGGAAAAAACCATGTCTATCTTTGTTCTGACTGTCGTTTTAGTCACAGAAGCTGACTTCCTTCTTTGGCTGTATGTAAAGTAATTCTTCAGACAATATTGATTAAAATGAATTAAGGAATAACAAAAGGTCCTGGTGTTCTGAGGAAACTCATTGCTCAGTTAAAGTATTTGTCTCACCCCTCTCATAATGTGATGTATGGTAAAAATTGTGTAGAAATAGTTGTTTAATGCTCAGTAGATTCCACAGAGACCCTGCTAGTGAGTCTGTCCCCTTTTTATAGCCCTCCTTTAGATACTGAAAGGCTGCTCTCAGATCTCCCTGGAATCTTCTTGTCTCCACCGGACCTTCATTTTCTTCCTCATAGGAAGAGCAGTGTTCCCCCTTGCGGTTAGCATGAGACCAGGAGTGTGACCCAGAGTGAGCAGAGAGACACAGCCCCCAGGAGAAGCTGCACTGGGTGCTCCAACAGGGCTCATGTGGCATAGCCTGGAAGCACACTGGAGTGGGAACGTGGTGTTTTAGACATCTGCTTTTGCCACCTGCTCATTAACAGAAGGTGAATTCTTTCTTCCCAGCAGCAGAAAGATAACTCATTGTGCCTTCCTGCTAATTACAGCTGTGCTCTTACCTGGTAGCCAGAATCATTACAGGTCATGTAACATTTGCCACAGTTGATACACATTTCCTCGTCAATCAGAGCCACAACTTGCTCTGTGTTGCAGAGCTCACCATATGTTCCAATATACTGCAGCGCTTTTCCAATTACATCCTAGGGAAAAAAAAATTATTGACTCATTTAGAAGATACCTAAGCTGTTTCTATAGCTGCACAGGAGCACTCTCTAGTACTTTAATATAGAAAAATTGGTCAGTTATTGTGAGGAAGTTTAGGATTTTTCTTATAAATTTCCAATTTGTCAACTTTCACATATTCTATAAAATACAAAGAAAGCTTCAATAAAGCACATTTTGAATGTAGGCAGCAGCTCTAAAAGTATCTCTCTGAATATAAATACATTATAGAAATGGGTTACACATGTTGTACTTCTGAACATACTATTTTATCTGTCCACATTTTACCATGTGACATTTCAGGAAAGAAAATGGAGTACATAAAGGGAGTGACATGCTACAGAATCTGACCATCTTTGGTCATTTTTCTTTAGCACAGATTTAAGAACTCATAGCAAGAAAAGATCAAACTGAGAATAAAAGCTTTCCTTTAATAAGAAAGATGCGTAAGTGACATGAAGATCACCAGATTACTGCAAATACTGTACAGAAATAAGATGTGGATCTCATTCTGCAAGTTTGGGTTCAGTTCTTTTAGCTACACAGGAAAAACTTTTTCTGGCATCAGACTTGCACATCTGTGCTACAAAAATACAGGTGATGGCAGACACACACCCTGTGGGTACATACCACAAGAGGAGAACCTGCCTTCTGAAAGAAATGCTGGGGACATACCTGATGCAAATCATTTGCTCTTTATGTAAAGGGAAACTGCACAGTTCAGTGGCAGTTCAACTGCACTGAGTCAATGGTAGGGATGGGACAAGTCCCGGATTCTGTAGATAATAAATATCCCTCTGTTAAATCAGCTTAACTTGCAGAAGTATAGCACAGATGGTGAACATCACTGCATTTTACAAGATGCCCTCTGTGGTACGGTATTGCTTGCCTGGATATTTTCTGAGTTTGCTAAGTAGGCTTCAACAATTGTCATGCTGCAAAACAAACTAGATTAAAGTTGAGGTCAATAAGTGCTTATTATGTGATGCAACAATATCTTCTACATTTGCTTTAAAAAGGGGCATAACTGTTAGGTATTTCAAAAATCTTACTGATATTCAGGTGCACAGAACCAGTTCCAAAATCATGCTACTGTAATAAACAAAGAAGGCATTATGATTTTCATTAGGGAATTTGATAAAAGTCAATTGAAAAATGCCAGAGATCAAGCCAAATATGAATCACAGACAAGCCTACCTAGAATTAAAAGCTTTAGATATTTACCTTTGGTCTTTCAGTGCCAAGAAACATAAGAATTTATTTTTATATTGTTTCTCGATGTTTTTTGAGAAAGTAATATCTACCTTATTCCTCTCAGTCAAAAAACAAACAAAAAAAGATTACTAACTGTTTTCAGTGTCTACTAGCATACTATAGTGAAACTATCAATTGAAACCACTGCTCACTGTAGTTTTCAGTTCTCAAGTAGAAGAAGATGTGGATGCCAGTGCCTTGAATTTTCATTGCATATGTTGTTCTGGGTAGGCTTACTTTCCAAAGAACTAAGCATCACTAATTCTTCCTATGCCACATCAGAAGAATGAGGTAACACAGCTCTATCAGTGTTAATTCTAAAGAAAAGCTTTGCTACGTGGATTAAGAATAAAACTTGGTTCATCCTTTTCTTCCCGAGACTGCTGAGAGCCTGTAACATTGGCTGTGTTTGCCTGGCCTTCATCTTGTAAGTTACAATGACTTTACACTATATGATAAATTTCATATCTCACTGGATGCCATGGGTCCATGAGGTTGCTGTTAATGTTTGCAGAGGTAGGAAATTCAGCCATATCCTAAACCTAGGACGAATGATAGGGAAATAACACTTCTTTTTTTTCCAAAAATATTCAAATGTCATCTCTGTGCCAAATCCTAACTTGCTTAAAGTGAAATACCTTGGTTTCCTTCATACAGTGCTAAAAGCCTTCCAGTTCTTCTCTTCAGCACATAGAAGAACATTAATGCTCTTCCAGCATAAGACGTCTATGGCACATTGCTTAAGGAAGCATGATGAGTGTAGACAGATGACTGCAAGTTATCACAGCTTAATGAGTTAGCACTCATCAACAGAGCTGCGCAAGCTGATTATTTGCATGGTCCAAATTCACTGCAAATTTGGAGTAAAATCTGTTTGCTTAAACCACTGTAAAAGGTCAATTAACTACTTTGAAAGTGTTTAAGCTAACACTTTTTACTTTGCTATTGCAAAGGGCTAAGCTTGAACACACAGCCCTTTTGCGTACCTCCACTGATGAACAGTAACTCAGTCAAACATAATTCCTTAGGAACTGCTCGTGCTCCCATGTTTTCTTTGTCTTTCTCAGAAAAGTTAATGGATTTACTGTGAATTGTTAGCAGTTTTCAGGGTGCTACAGTTCTCAGGTTTCTGCAGTAGTCTGTATCTGTTAAAAAAATTGTAGTTGTCAAATTCAGCTCCTGTTTGTTTCAAGCCTCATGTAGGCTTGTCTGTACCACAGCTGTTAGACGTTTCTTTGTGATCTACTGCCCTCAGCAATGCTATGTATCCTATAAGCTTCTCTCTTGTGTATACAGCTCCCAAACATTGCACAGTGTGCCACAAATACATTTGTTGTCTGCAAGTATGGGACCGTACTTCTGTCTTTTAGAACTGAAACAACAATATAAAACCTGTGCAACATACAGAGTAGAAGCTTTCCATTGTCTGCTCACATTTTAAAAGTACCTACACAGGGAGATTCCTGATAGTGAAGGGCTTTTTAATCTAACAAAGGCAGACATTTAAACAGCATAGGTAATTAACAGTTTTCTCAGGGAGCTGCTGGATTCACATTTGTATACTTTAAATGTGGCTTGGATGTTACAAAAGCCAATCTCTGGCAGGTTGCAGAGAAGGGCTGCTCATATAATCAGGGGGTGTAGGGCCTTGCATACAAGAGAAGACAAAAAGAGCCTAAGAAGATGTTTAGCCTAGGAAGATGAAGGCAGAGCAGGAATATGATGTCTCTTTATACATACATCAGGGAAGGAAAAGAGCTATTTAAGATAAACGACAATGTTGGCACAAGAACGCGTGATTATAAGCCAGACATGAATAAATTCAAAGTGGAAAATTAGAAAAGGTTTCTTTTAAGCAGGAAAGGAGTGAGGTGTTTAATGGCCTTCCAGAGATGCAGCTGAGGGAAAGGATGGAAACAGTCCAAGATTTAGGATACCATTAGGTAAGCTCAGGAAATGGTTACTTAGAAGAACACAATCAGAACAGATTTTTCCAGCTATAAATGTACAAAGGGACTAGTAAAAACAATGCATGTGACACGGTGATTTCTAAATTTGTAAGCAAGTCTCACTTCTCACAGCTCACAAAATACTCTTTCGGGGACTAAGAAACCCAAACAGGGAGGGTGATGACATTTTGGAGGTTAGAAAGCGGTTTCAAATGACTGTGTCAATGATTTACTGCTCATTTATGCTTCTGGATGCTGTGTCTTTTATGCACTTCCTTCTCTCAAGGAGAAAGCACATCTTTATCCATTTGCAAAGTTTGAAGACTTTATTGACTAAAATAACACTGGTGCTTAAAAGATATTCTGCAGGTGCACTCTTTCACAGCATCTCAAGCTATCTCTGAGTTTCTTGCTCCCATCACATCAGGAATGTTTGGAACAAAATAAACAGTGCAGCAAGAAACAATCAGCTTTCACAATTTAAAAGTGCAGTTTCATTCCAATAAGAGACTGTCTAAAATGGCACTATGGGATTCCACACTTGGTATATCTCAATGGCCTCCAGATCAAATTTGCAATGTTCACAGTATAAAGTGTTTTTTTTTTTGTTTGTTTTTTGTTTTTTTGTTTTTTTTTGCCAAATGCCAGACCTGCAAACAGAAACCAGGTTCTGAACATCAAGCTGTGTGCTTCTGGCTTATGCATTACCAGCAGCAATTAACAAAAAAATGAGGAAAAAATCTGGAAGTTGAATTTTGCCCTAAGTTATACCTTTGCAATCACTGGGACCTAGAACGCTCAATTGGTTACTGCTGTGCTGTCCCAGTCTCCTCAACAAAACTGTACCGAATTAAGTGGGAGAGGAATTTAGTCCTGTAAATGAAACTGGCAGGAAATTCAGTTGCTATGGAGAGAATCAGAGCAGAATCCATTAGTTTTATGTTACTAATGAGTACAGAAAAAAATCATTTTGTCACTAAGCTAAGCAGATGTGGTTTTGAGTATAGGCAAGGAACAGATCTGTTCTGTTGGATATTATTTTTACAATGCCACTTTTATTACTATAGCTGTATTTTTAATGTTCGTGTATCAAACATTTAATTGAAATTAGCATTTCATTACCAATCATGTTAGTAAACCTACATTTGTAAATACAATTCACAGTTTAGGCATAACTCACCCAGATTCACGCAGACCACACTGAAAAAGACTGTGCTCTAGAGATTCCAAACATCACAGTCCTAATCGAGTCTTCATTTAGAAGGCCACAACACGATGTAGGCACTGTGAGTGTCCCATAGAGCAAGTTCAAGGGGGGCAGAAGTGCTCATCCTCCTATTCTGTATTTTGATTCAGCAAAAAATTCTTAGTTTATCCCACCACGTTCAGGAGAAATGATCACTCAAATCTGACAGCAACAGCAGGTAAAGAAAGCAAAGAGATTTTCAGATACGCAGAAGTAGAGGTCTGCTGGTTATGAACAGCAGTCTGTCCCAAGGACAGGACTGTGAAGCATAAAAGCGATAAACAGTCAGATAAATGGTAACCAAACATTACGTTTTTGGCCCTCAAGAGCAAGAAAATAGATTATGAAGAAATTAAACACAGAAATTATATAAGGAATAGAGATTAAAGAACATGGGACCTGTGCAGAAGTGCAACAGAAAAAAAATATCCAGGGCACATATCCACCGTATGAAGTACAGAAATGTGAGAAAAGAAGAAACAGCTCTACTGAGTATCAAAGTATGCAGTTTTGACTAATATTGAAAAATAGAGAAAATAAAGAGAAAAGCCATGGGGAAAGCTAGCCAAAAATTAAATTAAATTTTGGATAATCTCAGAGGATTTTTAAGTCTATAAAAAGGGCATTTTGGCAGGATATGGAATTTAAACAAATGTTGGAATTTACATATCACCAGCCCAACAGCAGATCAGACAGATGAGGGAGTTCTGGGCAAGCGCAGGGTGAATACCCTGAAAGAATAATACCCACACAAAATAATGAAGGTGGACAGTATATTTTTGTATGGCTTATCCAGATGGTATTAAGACAACTGTTGAATTAGGAAAGGCTCACTTGTCACTGATGGTTGAGGCTCTCCTCAAACTCCACAGGGGAGGGATCTCCAACCAGACAGGACTGGGGTTGGGCTGGGATTAGTTATTATCACTGACCATTCCCACTGCCCTGATACCCTACTCTGAACTAACAGAATGTATTCTCCTTGCTGTCCAGAGGGCCAGCCAAGACAGAACTGCTTGGAGACAGTTCGGGATTTGTAATTCTAAATGTGAATACTTCTAGGACAGCTACAGATAAATCACTAAACTCTGAGCTCATCTGCCTCTCTGCAGAGAATCCCTGATCAGGGAAGGGTATCAGATAAGTCACCTTTTTTCAGTAAGCTTTACTCAGGTTCTGTAATGAATATTCTCAATCTTCCTGGCAGATTTTTTCCACAACAAGTTATGGATGGGTCATTTAATAATAAACGTTATCAATACATCCTTTTGTAGAGTGACAAGCTCTCTAACATCAAGCAAAATCCAGGTATTCTGTTATTTCTTAGTGGACATCTCTCATTGCATTTTTTTTTCATCATTATTAAAGCATACCCTTCTAAAGAGATGCTAAGGCTGAAAGACTGTCATGAATCAGCAACTTTCTTCTAATTTCTAAAATCTTTTTCAGACTTGTTTAATCTAAATGAAGGTGTGAAAAAGAGGCTAATCTGATTTCTTTGTCTGACAAACTCCTCACAATCACTACACACAAAAGTATTCAGTGTCTTTATGAACAAAAGTTTTTGTTTTGTGGAATTCGTTTTCCTCTTCCCTACAGTAAGGCCTCTATTCTTCTTTTTAACCTGTCTCTGACTGCTTGGGTCTTTTTTTGCTTTTGTAGTTGGAATTGAGCATGATAAATTATTGACCTCAACTTATTATTTATGGTTTTTTTCAAGTCTTTATGTCTGTTTTTCCCTCTTGCTAGAATTTTTCCATCATTCAGTTTATTTGCTTTTGTACAGTATGGGTTGTTTTTTTTTTGTTTTTTTTTTTTTTTCATTTTCTGCTGTTTTCAGAAGCACACTATCTCATTGAAAATGCAGTTATTGGCTGTTGTTTCTTCTTTCTCTTTTCTCCTACATCAATACACTCCTGCAAAGAGAATAGAACCATAAAACCTCTGAGGTCAAGTAGGCTTTGAAAATGTTCATCTTAGTGTAGGGAAAAAAAAAAAGTACATTGCTGTTCTTTGGGACTTTTCACATACATAAAGAAGGGCAGCTCTCCACAAAAGGGGGGAGAGATTATCAATATCAGGGCTCATATCAAAATGATCTGTCCAGAAGTGAGGGAGGTCTACAGCAGTAGGAAATAATTGAAATCAAACAAGATGCCAGAAAAATTCTCCTTAGCTTGTTTTTCAGTCCTAGCAGCTAGCTTGGAAAGCTGCACTTGTCAGTAAATGCTGCAAAATTTCCTTGTGACTTATGTATTTTGAGCCACTGTCTGTGTATTTCATGTTTGGCCTTATTTTTTGCAAGAATTCATGCAAGACTGACGACACAGTGAGTTACCTATTTGTGAATATCAGATATTCCTCCATATCTGATAAAGACAGTTAATGAGTGCAGCAGATATTTCCACATGGCTTCATAACAGAGCCTACGGGAGACTCCTGATAAAACTTTTCCTTGTATTTAATTATTTTTGCCTAATTTTTTTTTCCTGTTTAAACTGGATGTTTAAGTAGGTTTTAAAGTGAACACCTAGAATGATTAGCTGATGACATTTAATTTTATTGGCTACTTAAAGAAAGAGAAAAGTTCCAATGAATGGACTATGCATGGGGGCACAGGTTCTATTTTCGTCTTGACATTTACTCATTGCAGAGGGTGGATCAGTTACTTAGACAAACATCTTCCAACATTAAAAGTTCAGTTTGAAAACCTGGGACTCAGCTTTCATGTGTATCAAACCAAAACCTTTTCTGCTGATCCTACGTGAGAGATGGGATTCTTTAATACATCACAAATAATCAAGAGGTGTCATGCAAAATGAAACTCATACTGTTGCATTCAAATTTAGTGACATTTTTAATGGTTCAACTTCATTCTTCAAGGCATTCACGATGTTCTACAACTACTTTTCCACTGCCTGAATATCTTGATTTAAAAAAAATTAGGAAAATTCCTATATATGTACATCACAAATCATTTCCCATAGATTTTGGTTATAAGCCAGAAAGTCTCCATAAATAGTTGTCTTTGGTGCCCTCTAACAAGCTTAAAAGAGGTAATAACTAACTCAAACTGCTAGAAATGTCTGTGCATGTCAACTACCTGATGTCTGATCACATCTTTCATATAAGCATAATTTTTATTATTATTTTTTTTACCTTGATTGCTGGAATGGGCTTCTTTGGAATGAAATGTTTTTTTTCAGGAAGCACTGCAGCTGTGCCTTCTTCCTTCAGTTTGATCTTGTTCTCAGATATAATTTTTTTGCGTTGTTCCAGGTAAGGTCCAAAACTGGGTAGTTTCTGAAATAAAAATCATGAAACATTATTAATATATTTCATAAGAAGGCATAGTTAAGTGAGTGCTGAGTGTGACTTGCTTCTTACCTAGGAAACTGAAAAGTCAGTGGGACTGTACCAGAGTGAGAAGTGAATAAAAATCAAGCATGAAGTTCAGGGTCTGACTTGAAAATCTATAATGAATATTAAAATATTAATATGGTGCAGCAGAAAAATAGCTGAATTGCATGTCAGCATCCAACAGACTTCTATTTCCCTGTTGCATACTTGCTTATATATAAAAATGTATCATGTTAAATAATTCAAATATGTAACTTCATTTCTATAGTATGTGGAAAGGTATCACAAAGCTATCAGTTTACTTAGAAGGGCTCTAGCTGTGTTTGACTCTATTTGTATAGCTATCTAGATGTATCTGTGCATTTTAAAAGCACACAAACCTATCTTTCATGTTCTGATAGCATAAGTTAGTCTCACCCTGTCAAAGTAAGTCTCACAAACATGCTAACCAAAGTAAGGCTTAACAAATAAACAGAAACACATTCTAATCTCATCACTTATCTCTATGAAACACTTGTAGTCTTTTCTGTGACATTTAATCCTTGAGCCCAATTAAGCAAATCCTAGAGGAAAATTACTCTAAATTGCAAAACTCACGTGTCACCCAAGAACATGGAAGTGCTTGTTCAGATTTCATAAACCTGCCAACTCCCACATTCCTGAAAGAATAAGTCCTTTTGTTGGCACAGAACATATACAGAGAAAACTAGTGGGCCACAATCATATATTTAGGTGAATAAATAATGGTAGAAAATGTGGATTTTTTCTTGATGCAACAGATCGTGCCCTTCCTGTCCTGAAACTAGTTCCTCAGCCTGCAAAAAGTATTTTATCCATCTAACTAAAGCCTGTTCAGAAGCTACTGCAGTACTGCAGAAACTAGCAGGTAGTAACAGGGGATACGTAGCCTCAGTAGTTGCTAGCATTAATTCTCACTAATAATACAACCTCAAAGAGCATATCAAACAAGTTACAGTACTGCTGTGGTTATCAATTTTTAAGGAGGGAATTTCAATGTGAATTTTAAGAACAGAATTATTTAAAAATTTAGAAATTTTTATTTTTTTAAATGAAGTAAATCCAGATACCCTGCTCCACAGGAGAAAAAATCTACAATGAGCTGTCAGTCAGGGTACCCAGCCATGGGACCTCAGGCCTCTTGTAATGACAAATAAACTGCTAGGCTTTTGGCACACAGACCAACAGTGAGGTCTTTGAAATGTTTCCCTGCTCCCAGACTTGGTCTGTGGCTGCAACAGATTTTTATCTTCAGGCCAGAACTTTCGGTCTCATGGTGTTTACCAAAGGAGACTTGCTGCAGGCTGGGAATGAGCCATACTCTGGGACAATCTTTCAACTTGGGTAAATGCAAGACCAGAAATGAGGTGATGCTTCAGACCCCAGACCCCATATGTCCCAAATCTAGCTATAATCTGATTTTGCCCAATAGTACAAGGCTTTTTTTTTTTTTTACCTGTTCAATGGAAACTTTGTTCCTATATGTCATGTTCAAGGGCTTCCTTAGATATATATAAAGCCCTCCTTTTCTGTGCAGTTGCCATAAATTTGTGATTCATGATCTTGGAAATATTAAGTTCTAGGATAGCTTGAAGTGAGCTTTAAAATATTAGTGCAAACAGAGGTAACGTAGTGGTCTTATGTACCTAAGTAAAATAAATACATAGAAACACAGTTATTTTTATAAGGAAAATGAGTAGAATCATTGGGGTTGGAAGGGACCTCAAGAGATCACCAAGTCCAGCCCCCCTGCCAGAGGAGTTCCCTACACCAGGTCACGCAGGTAGGCATCCAGGAGGGTCTTGAATATCTCCAGAGAAGGAGGCTCCACAACCTCCCTGGGCAGCCTGTGCCAGTGCTCCATCACCCTCACCGTAAAAAGTTCTTGCCCACCTTCATGCAGAACCTCCTATAGTGCAGTTTCTAAAGTAGAAGTAAAATCTATTCTAATTTCAGTCTAAATAAGAAGCTCTGAAGTACACAAAAAAAGACTGAATTCTTTATAAAAACCTTAATAAACCACAAGAATTTTATCTGAAATCTAAAAAAATATAAACTTTGATAGTTAAAATTAGTAGGCTGCATCAATTAGAAACATATTTTGGCTACAAACAAACAGTAAATGTGCCACCATTTTCTCTCTGTAGTGTACATGGTGATGCCAACAACTTCCAGCTTGCAAAAGAAGCAAATCTGATGACAAAGCATATTTGGACTTTTCCCTGCCTAGCCAGGAACTGAACTGGAGAATAGGTAGCAAAACTAATTTTGCTGAGGTCTTAACTGAAGTAGTAAAGAAAAAAGACAGCTGTTCAAGGCATGACTAATTGGTGATCAACTTTAGGAAGTACAGACAGATCTCTGGAGAATAAAGCCTTAATTTTTTTATTGTCTTAATGTATACACAATTTCCTACTTTCTACAGATACAAATGTTGAGCAATTTGAAATAAGTACAGATAAAACAATCCATTTTGTTATATAGACTAAGAGTGATAGACAAAGACAATTAATTCTTTTTCTAAGAAGCAGATTTTTACATCTGACACAGCCACTAGCTGGAATGCACAAGGGCTGCTCCAAAGGTAATGCCTGCTATTTGATTATGTAGGTCCACAGTGTAAGAGGTGGATGCTGGTGATATGGTAGGAGAGGCTGAACCTTCCCACCAATACTCTGTTACTTGTTGTTGCCATGTGAAAGGTGGCAGCAGAGGGGCAGCCTAACAGAATGATGTCTAATGTGGAAGTGTGTATGAAGCAAAAGTGTGTTACTGAATTCCTCATTCAGGATAAAAAGGCACCCATTGACTTTCATTGGTGCTTGCCAAACGTATTTGGAGACCAAACAGAGGATGTGAGCACAGTCAGATAGTGAGTTGTGCATTTCAGCAGTGGTGACAGTCATGTAAAAGACAAACCATTTTCTGGGTGACCATGCAAAGGTGTGACACCACAAGTTGAAGCGTATCTCAATCAGCTCAACTGCATGAATCAGTGGATTACAGCCAGGGATCTGTGTACCAAGGTGAGTATTGGCTTCAGTGCCTTGGAAATGATGGTGACAAAGTTGCAAGATCACAAAGTCTGCTCCAGGTGGGTCCTATGAATGCTCACACAGAAACAGAAAGAGCACTGCAGGCTCTTGTTCATTGGTTGTGAAAATGAACAGCTAGTAGTGGTGACTATGTTGAAAAACAGCATTTTTTTTTTTTGTAGCTGACATTTTATTCTATTTAATAGTGTTAGCTTTGGGCTTTCTGTAGTTGCTGTAGTTTCCATGGAAATATGGAGGAGGCATTACTTCTGGAGCAATCTATGTATCACAAACAATTTGAAAAGCATCCAATGCCATCAGTACCATAACCATTCTACTTCAGGTGTTTTGTAATGACATGCATGTTGAATTAAACTATATAAAAACTGTCTTTTCAAACTAAGTGAAGTGATGATTTATTTAGAGTACTAACATCCAACCTGAATCTTTGCTGTGCATTGCTGTATTTCCATCAATAAATTGATTAAATGAAATGTAAAATAATTAATGAAAAACTTAGATCCTAGTCCCATCCTGGGCCTACAAAATGAGCTTCTACTGTCTTAACAGAAGATGACTGTACACCCATACAAATGATCTGGTTATTTTTGCTCAGAGTCTGGTGGTTCATCAGCAGCCAAGCCAGATTTCATCATAAATACCGAAAAGCAGTAATATTTGCTATAACAATAAATAATACATGAAAATGTAGCCACAGGAGCTTGGAAAGGACTTACTGAAGGTTCACATGAGTAATGCATGGATATGGAGAGGGCTGATGGGACATCTTGTTCAGACCTGTAGTTTTGAGCATTTTAGAGACAAATGGCAAGGAGTATTTTAATGAAGAGAGTACAGGGTATAACAGAAGTGGAGACATGTTGAAATAGCTGCTAAAGACCTGGATATTTAAGAGATCTTAAAATTAAATCACCTCTAATCATTGTAGGGGATATCTTCCAAAGCACATGGAGGACTTAATTTGCACAACTCCCAGTGAAAGCACGAGCACAGTAACTTGGTGATTTTAAATCCCTGCTTGCTTTTTAATTCTTTCTGCTCTATGTCTTGATTTTTTTTTCCCACTTATCTCCATGTCACTAAATTCTTTGTACACTGTTATCTTTGTCACATCAACATCTGCCTAGAAGAAGAAACGACAGTATGAATATGTGGATCACAGCAAGTGTTTAGAAGATTGCAACAAGCAGAGTAATTAGATAGTTCTTGTCTGCTTATATATCTGTATCAATGATGTCTATAGCTGCATTATTTGTATCCATCTGTCTCTATATAGCCATAATTTAATGTGTTTTTATTGGAGAGGAGAACATCAATAATGGAGCCAAAATAAATATATTAAGTGGTTTTGTTTCATTGTTTATAACTGCATTATCACAAATCTGGAAGCTTGAAATATTATACTGAAATATTTTACAGAAAGAAAAAAATCCAACCCTCCCTGCTAAAGACTTCCAAAAGCTGCCTTTTAACTAATGAACTGTATAAATCTTCAGCAACATTGTGATTTTTGTTTCAGTAGTTTCTCCAGGGATTCATCATTGATGAATTTGTTCTCACCAGAAAAGCTAAATCCTCCTCATTTAAAGATAACAGTATCTTCCACTAAAACCGTCTCTATCCAGATATAAAAAAGCATTATCCTGCCAATAGAGAACTGACAACATAATGAATCAACAATGAAACCTTAAGCCAGGAGAGCTTTAAGGTGAATAAGTCTGTTTTGATTATAATTTATTCATGGATCAATCTAAAGGTAATTGAGCATATTATGAACTAAAAAAAGTGCTTATTTCTTAATGGTAAAAACTAGAGAGTATCTTTCACTTCAGATAGCTGTAATTTTTATGAGTGCACCAGAAAGCAGTGTCACTGAATTAGAGGGGAACAGGCTAGTGAACAGGGCAGTGCAATATACTTCAGACAACCAAGATTTTATATCTAAAATTAAGATTGATATTCCCCTTATTCTGTAAAAGTCCAGCTATGTCCCCATAGCTGCTGAGGGGCTGGATGATACCTGCTGTTAGAGAACCCAGATTTCAGCTGGCACGGGGATGTACCATCCTAAACCAACAGTGAGCAGCAGTCTCCTACAGTGCTCTGGAAGTTCCCATTCATGTCTGCTAATGAGATGGGGCAAAGAAAAGAATGTTGCAAATTAATAATTTTCATGAAATGGATTTCCAGGGAGAAGTTATCACAAGTAAATAAAGAACTTACAGAGGCAAGTGTAATGACAGGCACATGGGAATTTGGGATAGCAGTACCATTTAGCCAAGAGGCAACAGGTTTTAAAAAATACTATTTCCCTCATGTCTGAGGAATTTCTCATGTTGAATGTAATGTCATTACTGAGTTTCTTTCAAACTGATGTTGCCTTCCGTGTGAGGTATGAAGAGGTGTATGCATTCATTCTCTAAATACCTCTCATGCATTTCTTACTTGAAAATAATTTTAAGGGAAGCTGTGATGTCTCATAAATCTGAAGGTAGAATGGAAGCCAAATTGTCTTATTTAACTTACTTCATGTTTTTCAAGTGTAGATGTTTTTGCTTGCATATAGGAAAAACAAGATGAGAACAGGAATGAAGACTGAAAACTGTCTGACAAGACAAACTGCTAAAAAAAAGTTCAAACTGATGTACTGAAATACTCTATACTCATTGCAATAGTGACTTACCAAGCAAAGGCCCACATACTCCATAGTTATGCAAATAGATGGATAATGAAGCTGGGGTTGACTGGTATACATCTCCCTGGCCTTGGAAAACTGGGGTAATAAGCAGCTGAGAGGGTAAAAGCTAAGAAGGAAAAATCTTGGGAGCTTTCTCAGTCAGGTGACTGCCTCAGACACAATGAGAGTTATGAAAACTGCAGACAAGAATGAATAGCTTTCAAGGGGGTAATAGGTGAAGCAGGACCCCTGAAACAGGGAGCATGGTACAGAAAGGCAATCAGATAAGGGAAGCATTAACATTTAAGCAAGGTAGACAGCTGCCCTCACCCAGAAGCTATGAGAATTTAAATCAGGTTTGTATGGGTCATTTTATAAGCCCTCAGCACGAAGGTTTTAGTAAGGTGTGACCTCCATTTGTTCATGTGGAAAACTTTATATATGCTATGTATATAGCATTCCAGAGAAAGCAGTTTCACTTTTAATGATTATTCAAGTTGCTTCTGAATCCTTCAGATTTGTTTTTTCTTTTTTTTTTTCCAAAGTCAAATGTACTCAAAATGTCTGCATGAATCTAGAATCCTTATTACATGCAGCACGTACACATGGCCCTGACTGTACCTTACCCTGCATAACAATTCCCCTTCCAGTGGTCTGCCTCCAGCCTCTTGCAACTTTACAAAAACATTTGCTGAATTTTCCTGATGTGATATCTGCCTTCTTGTTCTCTGAGAGTACAGCAAAACACAACCCTAACATTTCCTGGGAGTTAGGAAACACTAAGTCCCAGTACCAAACAACAGCAATAATAACAACAGCAAAATCTTGTCACAGTGTCAAGTACCTTGAGCTGCTTCTGGAAAGCTAAACAATAAAGCCAAAAGCAGAAATCTGTTCCAGAGTACGTGGTGAATATTCGTAGATATATGAGTAAAACACTTTGCACAAACTTTTCCAACTGATTGCATAAAATCTTCAACTAATGAAAATTAACAATGTGCAATAAAGGAGAAAATGAAGCTTTTGGTTCTTATTCCTTTAGGCATTCTTAGTCTTTCAGATTGTCAAAGCAAAATTCTCTTAAATGGCTGCTCTGTACTGGCCTGACAGTTCTAATGGATGGGACCTTCCCTTCCACTGCTGGAGAAGAGGCTATGCCATGCAGGAGTCATCCAGATGCCTGAAGACTTCAGGTCAAATCCGCATACACACCACCAAGACCATAGTGGGAATCCCACGAGGGGCCTTCCCATGGCACACAGGCAGGCAATGCATTGTGGGGAGGACAGGACATGTCTCTGTCAGTGTCCAGTTGACAGAGGTTCTTGGGCCAGCAGAAAATTTGGCCCTTGTATCGAAGCGTTCTCACTGCTCTGTGCTTAGAGATGAGTCATTACTGGAGTCACTGCCTTTAATGATGCAGAAAAGCCCACAGAAGAAATACAGAATATTTCTGCAGAAAAATAAATTGAACTCTGCCTTTCAGTTATGCTGATTCTTTTCCTTGGAACTTTTATTTGCTTTGTAAACAGCTCTGTCTCAGTACTCTGTAATTACTGCCACATTTGGTTACTCAATTATTCAATCCACTCTTTAAACCACGATTATTTGAAGTGAGTGAGCAAACCCTCAGCCCTGCAGTAATTCTGAGACAAAGTGCTACATTAGTGTGTGTTCTAGGAAAACATATAGATGTCACCTCACCAGTAGATATATGGTACCATGCTTGAACATCCTGATAAAACTATTATTTAAAATAACAATTATTTCTACTTTCATCTCTTCCACTGACGAAATTTTCTCTACTAACTCAGAACCACCAACAAATTATTCTTCGTGTTCTACCTCAAACGCCTGGTTTTTAGAAGCTTACACTGAGCAAAGGAAAAGATTTTAGGATTATAGGCTTACTATAGTGCAGCAAAAACTTATATTCTACAGATATATTGAAGTCTTTCTGTCATGAAATATTCATCAATAAAACAAAAGGGAGTTAATATTTGAAGCAGGCTTAGACATTTACAATCAAAAGCCAGGGTGACATAGATGATAAGGAAAATGCTACCTTCTGGGTTGAAGAAAAGATACCGATACACATTTCTGTGCTACTTCATGAACATCTGGCAGTCTGTCACTTAACAGACAACAACATCTTCTCTAAACAGAAGAGTCTTGAATTCATCAGGGATTCCTGTAGTACAGTATGTGCTTAACTTAAGTACCTGCTTTCTGTGATTTCCATACATTACCATATTCATGACACAGTGGAGTGAAAGCATTCTTCTCACTCTCTAACCAGTACATGAAAAAGAAATTAAAACATTGGCAGGCACTTTGTCTCCAGTTTGTTGGACATGTGAAGAAAGGACTCTCCACCCATTTATGCAGGTGAAATGCTGTCAGCTAAGCAGCACCATAACAAAGATGTCAGCAGAATGGCTATTAGCAAATATCTGACAGGCGAGAAAATACAACTATTCAAATGTGTTTAAGAAATGTGGATCCATATCAGTTGCCTTAGTGGTGGAAAAACTTGGTTCAAATAAGATTTTGTACTTCTACTGGCAGAGAAATAAGAATACATCAGTCCAGCATTCACATTTTCATGTGTATGCATAGTGTTTATATCTGGATTTTCAACTTATATGCTTCCCATATCAATGTTGTAAATTACCTGATCACCCCAAAAAGATGCTACTGATAGTCACCCTTAGCTGCTTTCTCCTCCAGTTTGGCTGGTAATTGAGCTTTTCAGAGCTACCACAAAATCACCTATTTCTTTGGGTTTAGCCATCCTCTTCTGGGAGTACATTTACTGAGGAGATTGAACTCCAGCAGTACCTAATGGCAGTCCGTTTTCTCAGTCCTTTCAAAGAACCTTTAGAAGTCTAGCCAGGCTATTAGAAGGAAAAAAATAAGTCCTTCCTTACAGCTATGAGAAGGCATGAATGTTCTTGCTGCTACAGCTGCCTTGGTGGCTACCCACTGACCTGTCAATCAGAGATGCAGCTGGCCCAGCAAGGTGAGTAGAGCCGTATTTAGCAGACATTGCTAATTCTGGTTTAAACAGGTACCTAGAAGCAGCCTAGCCCTATTTCTAGAACTGTGAAACTGCATCCAAATTGCTTTTATGGCCCATGCAAACCTGTTTAAGAGTTCTTTGAGTTACCTGATGCTACCATGCAGCTTGAGTGCAGGTACACTCTGCAGGACTTACACAGTAGAAGCCTACGTTTGCAACAGGGACACTTGTAAAAAAAAACATACAGTTCAATGAACCATGCCTATGAAATTTGTGCTGTCAGAGGAATGAGAAAACAGGCAGAGGGGGTGACCAGCACTACCTCTTCCAGCTTCTGGAATAATCCAAGATTTTGAAAGCCACTCTGTGAAGTTCTGAGTCTATTCAGTAAAATAACCACTGTTGTCACTGGGCATAAAGAAAAGTGCATTTTCACCATTGTTCATTGTGTTTTACTTGTGAGTTTACTTGTTAAATACTTTCCGCTAGCCCAGCTAAGCTTGCACAAGAGGTAGAAGCACACACTTTTTTCATTGCTGGATCCACTGCAGATTTGTTTCTTTATTTTTTTGAAATGGGATCTCCGGATTTATTATCAACTTACCTACTGTAAACAGAGAATCATTTTAATGTATCTACCACTTTTCTCTGGTAGATCATACAGCACAAAACTACTCACATATTATTGTATTAATAGATCAATTAAATGCAAACCACTACCGGTAATTTCTTCTAAAACTTCAGCTTCATTGTAATCCTTCTCTTGTGAGAGGAACTACATTACATATCCTCTTTCTGCAGACTACTACACTTTCTGTCGTTCATCTCTTGCATGGTAATCCTTCCATCTCTACCTCACAAAATCCTAATTTAAACGTAAAATACTCAGTTCAGATAAATGAGTTCTAGTGAATTTTTGAAGATAAGACCAAGAAGACCACCAATGTCTTTTAAAGCCTCCACTCAATAATACAATGATTTTTATCACCACCTCAGTAATCTAAGCTCACTAGATTTTATCCTAAGAGTCATAATACAAATAGTTTTGGCATTAATATTCAGTGCTTCCACACCAAGATATTCCACTTGGGTCAACTAGAGAAAATGTTGAACGTGGTGATTGGATGTTCTGGCTTGAATGAGATCTACCAGCAGCTTAAAATAAATAATAAAGTGAGGGAAATAAATTTTGTGATATCAAAAAACAAAAACACAACTAAAAAACAACCCAAAAAACAGAATATACCCAGGTTGCAAAATTGGAATGGTCCACCAAAAGAAACTGAAAATAAAAAATTTTGGTCATAGAAAGTTATTTGAACTTTTAAAAGGATATACAAATATATAGTTGGTAAACTATTAAAAAGTAATATTATATCTAACTTGCTGCCTGAAGAAAATACCAATTTTTCTTCCTTCTTTTTTTTTTTCTTGCAACTCAAGAGGATCAGTACTGCACAACAAATGATGTAACCAACTTATATTTCAAAGAAACTCCTTACCTGATTCAAAAAAGCTTTTGCACATGGCTGAACTGAAAGCTAGTTACCCATGAACTATAAAGGTAACTAACTGAAAGTAGTTAGTAACTGAAAGTTAGTTACCTTTATAGTGATCCTATCTACAGTCTACAGCTCAAAACTATCATCTGTAGCTATTTCTGTGAAAAAACAGAAAGGGAAACAAAATTTTCTTAGTGTAGCTTCTGTACGTTAATGCTGCCTACAACAGGGCTGCTGCTATAAAGGTCACAGATGACATAATTTATATTATTATAGATAATCCATGTCTTCTGTGTGCCCACCTTTCCTCCTCTGTATTTTATAGAAGTGTTGTGTATTCTGATGGATAAAGCTCCTCGGAGAGCTTTGGTCTCAGTGGCTTACAAGGCAGGAGCAGTCACCACACGGGAGATTTGTTGCTTCCCTCCAGAAGGATGGGAACATTTCCTGCCTCCAGAAAAGATGCAGTGAGTGACCTTGCATGAGCAATAAGTTTGCTCTCAAACATCTTTCCTTTTGCAAAGACTGCTTTGATGAGGTGTACAGAACAGCAGGACAAGTTGCTTCCTATCACCGGGGGTGTGCCAGCAGTGGGGTACTCAGGGAGATGTGCAGGGCAGCAAACCGCATGGGCTGCCTTCCAATGCTCTGTGGCCATGTGAAGTGACTGGAGCACCTGCTGATGGGGAAGGGCTGAGTGAGAAGGCTGTGTGGAAGAGCAGGAATCACAGTATTTTAGGGGTTGGAAAGGACCTCTGGAGATCGTCTAGTTGAGGCTCCCTGTTAATGTAGGTTCTCTAGAGTAGGTGACAACATGATAGCTAGTGGGGCTCTGCTGGACAACAGCAGCACCTCCGTGTCCCATACACCTCCTGTGCTACCACTGCCACCTCAAGCACTGCCTGCTCCAAAGTGACTTGATGAAGCGGCTTGTGTACCTCAGCCATCATTTCAGGCTATCTGCAGACTCAGACAGATGCTCATTTGAGCTCAAATGTCAGAAGAGGGAGAGAGAGAGAGAGAGCACCTCACTCCAACTTTAAGTCCTTCTCCATATGGAATATTTTCTTTCAACCACTCATTTTGAAGCAGAGTTCTCCAAATTTTCTGCACAAAAATGTGTTTATGCAGGACTAAGATAGCTTATTGTTGTGGCATTTCTCAGTTACATTCAGCTGAGATGGCATTATTAAACATGAATATAACCACTATTCATCCTTAACCTGGGAAACATAAAAAAAAAAACAACTTAGTATTTATTACTAGAAAAAAAAACAAACAAAAACCAGAACTCAACTTACTTGGCAACTTGGGTTAGAGGATTAGTCTGTCACCATCAATACTGCAACAAATGTGACTTGCTAGCAGCATAAAGTGTGGGTGGGCATTTTTCTGCACAGACTGCCTCTCACACAGCTGTTGGAGCAGTGGGGAATTTCACAAGTCAGCTATAAAGATTTTCAATAGGTTGTTCATCAGTTTGTTCCATTCTGCTGCCAGGCACTGGTAAAGAAACTGCCCCCTTATCCATTTCCTTTGCCTCCTGCTCATCGTGTGCAGACATGCGGGGTGACACTAGAAAATATGTTCACCCACTCCTACTTTAGACAAATTAAAAGGTTTCTTCAATGTGGGTGGCTTGTGCTCAACTCCATGATTTATCTTCAGGGAGAGGTTTGATATTAGTGGAGTCCTTGTTTCTTGTTAGCCTCTGGAATTCCTTTTTTTTTTTTTTTTTGTTATTTCTTTTACCACTGCCAGCTGTAATGCTTCTTGAGGCAACAGACACTGAAGTATACAAGCGCCTTGATATCAGTACAGCATCATGCTACTGTCAGTTCTCTCTATGAGTGGCATTTTTCCACTGGAGGATGTCTTGCTCTTTGCTGGTTTCTTGAAAAGTCTTGGCAACTTCAGTTCTTGACTCGGTTTTACCATTTGACTTGCTGCAAGGTGATGACAGTGATAGCAGAGCTCAGAAGTGAACTAGATTTATATCTCCTGGTTATTTGCATGAATAATCCAGAAAAAGCCCATGCTCCACAGTTCTGAACTGCAGTTCAGGTAGTGGGGAACCACTCCTTCTGCAGGAATTGCTGCAAGATGTCTATAAAGCCACAAAAGTCTGACTGATGCAGCAAAGGTCAGGTTCTGAGATTTGCTGTTTGAAAGTCAATTGCCCTACTTTTCCCCAAAATCTATTGAGAATGTATCTATGCCTTTCCTTTCTGTTAGGCCTATGCTTCTTCAAGGGTAATACACAGCTCAATGCTCCCCAGTATACAGTTATGCTTTTGAATGAAAGATTCTGTCCCAGCACAGCTTTGACAGATACACAATGGCATTTTTTCTCAGTGATACAGGTGCTGTAGCCTGAATTAGGTATCTTAGACTTTCAGTTACCTGTGGGGTTGCAGTGTTCCAGGAGGCTGATGGGATGTCCCCCTGCAAATATAGCCAACATGAAAGATCTATAGATATGAGCTAAATCACTGCCTCACTCAGGCAGGGTTCTTTGTAGCCCCTGCCTCAAACCAACAGATACCGGGCTTAAATAATATTTATGCTGAATTTACTTGTTTTCTCCGTTTCTATTATTTTGAAGATCTGACATTCTTGTTCAACAGTACTGTTTTTGTGTATAGCTCCCTCAAACAGCAGTGCCTCTAGCACCTTGCATCCTGTGATAAAATGGCCTCTGCATTTGCATGCTGCAAAGCTGCGCTGTGGGATATTTTGTACAACTCTGTAATATGTGAGAAGACTTCAGGGAATTACAGTGGTTATATTCATAGCATGGTTTTGTTTAGTAATCACCTCAGGAGATTGTACGGATCTGAAAAGCTTGGAATAGTTCTGTGAGATGGTTTATGAATCCTACTAATCTTCAAACTGACTTATCCATTTTCAGGCATGGGTCTATCCTGCATGGTTTTTACTTTTTAGGAGCTAGGTAATAGCCTTTGGGAGGTCAGCAATTATCCCAGTGCTCCAGGAGTCAAATGCAATTTCATCTCATTTTATTCCATTTTAGATTTATTGCCTTGGTCATTTCAAGCGGATAGATGAGATTGTAATCATGATCAGCTACAGCTTTTGCTGTTCTGTTTCTGCATCTGTACAGCTATGGCAGCAATCTCAGTAAGCTCCGTTTGCTCTTCTTACTTACATTGGTGGTATTTTTTTACAACGTTTGATCTCAGATTACTTTTTCTTCTGCCTGTATCGTCCCCAAAGGTTTCTCAAAAGGTACTTGAGGTAGTTACTTTCTTTAATTCTTATATCTAATGTATTCACAAATATTTCAGTGCTGCATTGGAAACTGATAGTGCTTTTACTTTTGTGAGTGGTAGCCTGCAGGTTTGTATAATACCTTGCTTGAATTGCTTACAAATATGCATACATTCCTCTCGTTACAGCTGGCTTGCCTCCCATGTCACCTGTGGCTCTGGAAAACCTCAGCAATGAGATGCATGTCCTCTTTACTTACTCCCCTCTCTAAGTGCAAGGGATGTTCTATTAAGCTGAAGCCCTACTAACTGTATGCATTTCCAGCTCTTCTATGCCTGTAAGATGTGCTAGACCTTTAAAACAACATGCAGGCACTGCTCCAGGGATCTTACAGCTCACTACCTATTTAAGTTTTTTGGCTTTTTTGCTTGTGACTTTTATGAATTTTTTCCCCAGTTTAGCCCCACACTTCATTAATTCCCCTGATTTAGTTAAAAGTAATGTATTTGTGTGTTATTGTTTCCTGGTATTTTAATGTGTTCACTTTTCTTTGGTATTGTTCTTATAACTTACATTGTTCAGTGGTTATTTTGACTGTTGTATTGCATAATAGTAATCTGTATTTGTTTTTCTGCAGTTGTAAATTCTCACAAAAGACCCATGAAATCTCTGTTATCTAACATTTACAGAAGTTTGACTGGCCAATTGGCACTCAGTCTCTTCTCTGTTTTTGTGCTGCAGCTCTCAGTTTAAAGTTCACGCTTGTGCAAATAGCACCAAAAGTTGTTTTGATTTTTTTCTGCTGTTTTGTACTGCATCAAAGCCAGATTCAGCAGTACACTTTCTGAGTCAGTTTGTTTTCTTTCTGTAATACATTTTTATTTATATACTTATTTTGCTACTGTAAGCAAGCTCTGGCAAAACAATTTTTTTTGCCAGTTCAAAGAATTCCATATGCAAGACCACTAACAACAGAATCCTAGACTTTCTTTCTCTGCTTTGTGCTAATGCATTTATGCTTGCACAACGTATTTCCTTGTCTAAGCAAACATTTTCTTTTCTTTGTGGTTAACGGCTCCTGCCTCTGCTCCTGCCTCTGCTCCACTGATGGCTGGCCTCGGCTTGCTCACTAATTGCACACATTAGCTCTGCATCGCTGTGGTGCTGCTGCATGAGCTCTCCAGGAGCCGCCACATTAGTGGTTCAGTTTAAATCAGGTGTACACTTCTGAAGGGAATGTCCTGATTATCCCCACATACTGGGCTTTGGTTCTCTCTGCAGAGCAGCCTCAGAGAGCACAAACTTGGATTTTATTTTGGATTAAATGAAACCTGAATGTGTGCTGCAGCAGTACACTGAAAATGAGCTCCAGCTACTAATGGGCATTTAGCTCATGAGGCCAGACTAGAGCTAGAACACACTAAAACCCCTCTGAAACTCATACTATATGGACATCAGTCTATAGAAGCACCCATTTCATTCTGCAACTCCATTTCTGTTTGTCTGCACAACTTCTTAATGTAAAAATAGCTTCTGAGGGCTCTCATTTGAATTACTGCAACTTTGTCCTACTCTTACTTACTACAAGCTGAGTTCATCCATTAAGATGCAATGAATTCAGGGGTTAGCTGTCTTATTCCAATTAAAAAGGTAGTGAGCTATAGTTTTTCTAGACTATCCATACTTGGATTAGTCACATCATACATAAATATGTGTATTAGTCACACATATACTACATTACATTAAATTCTATTTTATTTTAGATAGCAGATATTTCTGGAACGCTTCTAAAAATTCTCACTGGTTTTCTTGATTTTGGAGCCTCAGGCTGTGAGAGCTCTTTTTCCCAGTGCAATTTTCACAAATGCCCAATATAGCTCATTTTTATGTCCATCTGTCCATTGTTCGTGCCCACACACATACTGCCATAATCACTGCTCTCTCCCTTTCTCCCCCTCTCTCTCCTGAATACTTTTGCAAGAGTCTCAGTCTATATTCACAGTAGTAAACAAGTCTGGGAGTGTTCCTGGGCAAAAGGATTCTGTCATCTATCCTAAAACAGTGTTACAACATTTTCTTGCCTGCTTATGGCTCGTGCTCACAATCAGCATCCCAGCAATTCCTAGAGAGGCTTTGGAAGTCAGCATGCTCCAGGAGCTGCTCCCAGCAGGCAGCCTGCCTGAAGCCAACCTGCTTTGGAGACTAACAGCTTCTGATCATTGGCACAGGCTGCATGGTGCCAGCTGGTCTCAGTACCCAGGAATATTCCCGGGCACATTTAATTTGAAAGTGCAGACATCTCTCTAGTTTCTGAAGCTAGGTGCCTATAGGAATCTAGTCACTTCTGATGTCAGTGCCCAGGCGGATTGAAGTAAAGCACTGTAACATCCAACTAGTTTCAAGAAATGCTATTCTTTGTCATTAAGGACTTGCTGGAACCAGACTCACAAGACTTAATGCGCACCATCTGGTAAGTCCAAGAGTGGAATTGTTCGACATAGACATCACTGCAGTTTTTAACATTTAAGGACACGTTTTTTATCCTCAAAAATAGGAGAAGTACAAACAACAATTTCTTTCTTCAAAACAAAGATAAAAGTAAAAACAACAACAAAAAGTAAAAACTAGAAAATAAACAATGTTTCAGCATAAGCCGAAGTCTGAGATATATCTTCAGTACAGTTTTAAAGTAAGCTCTTGCACCAGATGTGTCCTTAAGGTACATGATTGCCCTATTAACACAAGGGATTCCTTGCACAATCTGCATAAAGTTAGTGTACTTTTAGTTAGGAAGCAAAGCATAATCAGTATACTATTAAGTTTTCTTTCAGGCATATTCACAGAAGTATCATTGATACTAACACTGGGACAGACGGATCAAAAGGTAGTAATACTTAAATTTGATCTCCAAGCAAAAAAAAACAACTTCAAAAATGTAGTGTTGGTGCCTCCTTCTATGAGAATTCAGTTTATCTAATATAATTTGCTATTTTTTTCCTTAGAAAAAAGTTGCTTCAAAGTCTTTTAATATTTTCCTCTGTAGAAATGAGTAACGGTTGGGGCTCACTGATTCCTTTTTATAACAGCAAAACAGATCTGAGCCATGCCAAACGCTTGGCAGGTCTAAATAGCAATACCAGGAATATGGATGATACTGGAGGAGTACACCTGCCACCTAGTCGATCTCTTCAAGAATAAGAAATACTTCGAGAATTCTGGTCTAATGTCTTACTTTTTTTTCTGGAAATAGTAAAAATTGAGTGTGCACAATATCGGCCTGGGCAATGGAACAGGGAACTAATTTTCATTTCCTTTCAGTGTTTAATTAGGTTTTTTTTGCGTCTGCCTCTCATGACTGTTTCAGAAGACAAAAGGAATGAGATAAAATGGACACTTGTTTCATACTGTTGTCTCCTCTTCTGAAGGTTTTGTGCCACCTTCATCATTACAATAGTGTCTGCTAAGTAATGAGCTCCACCTATCTTACATGGCTCACCTGCTCTCTCATTTCCATTCTTTGGGTACTAGACAAGCCATTTTGTTTGGTAAGGTTTTACTAATTTCCTTCCTGTGAAAAGAAAAGTGAGCAGCAGTGCAGTTATGCTCCTACCGAGATAAGGCAAAGCTGAAAATGTTCCTTTTACTCTCAGCGTGAAGGGTAAAAGCACTAATTGATTCTTAAATTCTGTGGGAACTTGTGCCACTTCTTAGGACATGCTCCTGTGCCACCTCAGTCACTTCGGACAGCTGTATTATAAAAAGAGCATTGCTGAAGATCCAGCAAGAACATGGAATGAATGGATCCATGGAGCACAGTCATCACCCCGAGGTTTAAGATAACATGTAAGAACTAAAGGATCTTTGGTACTGACTGTGCTGAAGAAAAGAATGAGACCTACTTTGCTATTCTGTGCTGGGACAGCCCACCTAAAGCGTCCATGCAAACCACCATCCCAGTTTCTATCTCATGCTGGGAGCTGGGGAAAGGCAAACATGCAGAAAAAGTGGAGACAATAAATGAGGTTGGTACTTCATATGAGATGGCAGACGGATCTTCCCTTTAATAAGTGCTGAACCTTGCTGCTGAAGTGACATGTCAGAAAATGCTGGGAATCCAGCCTAGGAAATGGAGGGAGGATGGGCCTCGTGGGCTTACCATAACTCACGATTTTGAGCAGACCTTCTGCAGAATTTGCTGCAAGCTGAAGTTTTCTGGGAAATAATTACAACTGCTGTTACTTTATACTTTCTTTTACCTCGCAGTAGAAGGTAAATCACAGTAATAAATCCTTCTATATAAATGCAAAACAGAGCTAAAAATGAAATTGATGTCACAATTTTAATTTACCACTTTCATTGCTGTTAATTCATACGCAAGCAGTGTGACATAAGTTTTCCCTGGAAAACAGTCTAATTCATTTTATAAGCATCCTCCCATGAAAGTCAGATGCAGGTACTCTGGGTTTCATGCCGTATTTTAATATATATTAACAGTGTATATTATCTCTGTCTTTTTTTTTTTGTAAGTTGTGGAAAAGAATGTGCTCCTGCAGTGAGACAAAGCAAAGTAGATTTCAGTGTTTATCTGAAGTTTCTGATTGCTGTAATATAGGATGAAAAATAATCTAAGATGCCATCAGCTGTAATAGATCATAGTAAATCTTAGAGTAGCCATCTTAGACTCTTACTGTTCCTACGTACACACGAGCTATCAAGAGCACAAATAAAATCAAACTTCAGCCAAACTCCCTTCACAACTAGAAGCTTGGTTGCAGTGACAACCACTAAGATAAATGTTATCTTTCAAGAATTACACTAGAACTTAAGCTCAGACAAATGCTACAACGTAACATTTTTGTCTTTCTTTTAAAGCACACTTTACACGCAGTGGTCAGCACCAGGACATGAGGGCCACCAGGCTTCAGGACAACAGGTTTCATGGCAAGGTGGGTGGGAGGTGTTAGGAGGACTACGTAAGCTGAGCCAGGAATCGCCACTATGGCTGTTGTGGCAGAAAAAGCACTGAAACACTGTGAATTTCTTTCTGTGATTTCTGAGAGACTGCTTCCAAGAGAAGAGTTCACATGCATAATACTCCATCTTATTTTGGAGGGAAAAAATACCCTCAATTTGGAATGGAAATTCTGAGATGCAGAAGTTCTATCTGGGAAACCATAGGTAAACTATGCTACTCTAGTCAGCACATTATCCTGCTGCCTGCTTTTACCTTTAAACAATCATTCTGTATGGTATTCACCTCTGAACAGGAACATGAGGGCAGCATGACCGAGACCAATCATGTTGTTTTCTCTGCTGGGCTTTCAGAGACAGGGGACAGATTTTGGTTTGAAACTCATTTCAGATTAAACAAAGTGTCTGCAATTAGGTCATCACCATCATTGTACTGTATCTTTCACTGTAACATTGCTTAATTAATTGACATTTCAATATATATGAGTGAAAACTTTCATCTCTGGGCTAAAATATTTTCCTAAAAACATAGAGAATGTTAAAAAAAATCATCAGAAATGAGATTTATACAAAATTAGCTAATACTAAGGAGTTTTCAGCAAAGTTCTGAAACTATGTGTATTTAAACAAATGTTCACAGTTACAGCTAAAATCACATTTCTTCTTGGTTTCTTTAACTCCCCAAAAGAATTCTACCTCTTCATAATTGTAATGGCCAATTAGAAAACAAATGCAAGTAAACTACCACAGCCTAATTTCTATTTCTAATTTCTATTTCTTTGCATTATTTTTACTTTATTATCCTTTTATAATACCCTCAAATATATCTATAAAACTTTACAGCCCTTTTCCAGTGGCATATGGTGTATGTTGTGAAGAGAAGCGTGTTTATGAGCTGCAAGAAACGAAGAAAATTATATTGCCCTTGTGGGGCTGGGACGAGGAGAACTGACTATAGTTATGAACAGAAGTACTGTTGTATCTACCACTGCCTACCAATTTCTTAATTCTCTGAATTTTCATTGCAAGGTGATTGTCTTGGACACTGCATTATGGAATTTAGGACTGATAACACTATATCTCGTGACGCTTGAAACTGAGTCACGTTGTGCTGCAACACAGTCCCTTTCACCACAGTACCTGTCTAACTGGGCACATCTCACCTTGAATTAATTTTAACTGAACTGATCTTAATTTCACTAGAGATGGGGAAGTTAACATTTGACATATTTAGGTACTGTTGAAGAGGAATTTGTTTTGTTCTGACTGAGTTCCACTTTCTAAATAAACACCAGTCAGTAGGGATAGGCTCTAATAGCAGAGACTGAGTTGTGCCTAAAGGTTCTGGTCACAGTTCTCAGTGATGGGTTTCTAAAACTAACTTTCAGAAGGTATAAGAAGGAAATCTTTTTTTCTAAATCGAGGCAGACGTGCAAGCTTTCCAGTCTGCAAATTCATCCTCAATGTTGTTATAAATAACTGCAAACAGTTTACGTTATGTAGGCTAAAATACCTCAGAGATAAACAACAGAAAAATAAAGTAAGTCCTAAGGAAAACTGTAAACACTAACTTTCTCCTCCGTCTGCTTTATCTTTGTAATGAAGGCCAAAATCCAGCAGCAGGCACAGAAGTCCACTCACAGATCAGAATCAAGCTACAACAAACTTGCAGATAAAATGACTGCAGTCTATCAAATAAATGATTTTGATTTTGTTGCGAAGAAAAAGAGAGGAATTCTGGATCATGAGACATTAATTAAATGTGCTCTGTACCACTGAGAGCAGCAGCCCCAGAGGACCATGCTCCCTCTTCCTGAATGCTCTTTTATAAATGTTGCTTATGAAAACTACGTGCTACACTCACCAAAGGGTTCTCGGCACTCCTGCTTTAACAGTCATGTTCAGAGGCTTCACAACGTCATCTATGCTAATGTAAATGGCATGTGAGTTGTTTATAGCTTAGTGATACATTTTGAGTAAAAGAGAACATGTGGATATATCTGTGCTCATAGAGCTTCCTGGTTTTCAATATGCAAGTGGAAATTTTTGGAATGGACACTTCAGAACGTCAGAAGCACTCAGCATTTTAAGGAAGGCTCAGTAAAGGCAGTGAAAAAATGCTGGTGAGCCTGGATTAGACTTCCAGCCTGAAACTGGAAAGGATTCATTTTGGCATATCTTTAATATTTTAAATGAGAACTTGACTATTAAGCAAATAGTATGTAATGATTAGTATCTAGGATGAAATGCTCTATGGGGTAAAGATGGATAATATACATATATATAAAATGTAATGGATAGGTTCTAGAACTGAACTACTTTAAACTCAACTGAAGGGCCTTGGATGTAAAAAAGATGTTAAAAATCCTTACACTATTTCGGTGCTTTGCTTCTGGGTTTCTTATGAATCCAGACATACTGCATAAAACAACCAGGTATTTGATAGCTTTTATGCATAAATAAATCAGCAACTTAGAAGAGATACTACACAGTAATAGCAAAAACTGCATTAATTATTCCAAGCAGTCAAATAGGAAAGAGACAAAATGTTAAACAAAAGGATAGACATACAGTATGACACATTCTGAGCAATATACGGGCTACATAGTGACTTACATTCAGTAGTTCCAAGAGTAGCAACCAAAAACAGAGAAGTGGCGTAAAGAATAAAATGGAGATATTTCATTAAAACTTGTCTGCTGAGTTGAATGAAGGGCAAACAAGGTCTTACCTACGTGAGGATTAGACCCACCTTTTTAATAATAGCTAGGGAAGGTGTTCTTAAACATCAACCATCGGAGTACCCAAGCGCAATCAGTCTGAATGAGATCCCAGGAAATCAATAAAATTCTTGCCAGGCCCCTGCAAACTATTATAGAGCCCCAATGTGCTACAGAGCTGCAGATTACAGGCTGGCTGTAATTGCTCCCTGGAACAACCCAAACACGGTTTCAGGGCCTTAATGAATTCTGTGCAGCATGGGTAGGTCAGCAAAGTACAGAAACCTCTTTTCTCAGCTTCTACATATAGAAATGGTGCACCCAGTGGTTCCTTTCAGTTACTGGGGGCAGTTGCTCTCTGCTAAATTATGACTAATCTGCAATGAAACATAGACAGAGCTGAGGCATTCATGTGGCTGGAAACAGAGACAACTACAGAAAAATCTTTTTTTTTTTTTTTTTAATAGCAGTGAAAATAAGATGTGTGGTAAAGATCATAATCAAAATTCTTAAATATGTTCTTAATCTTTAAGATCTCAGTTGCACTTTGCCAGGTACTGTTGGCTCCAGTGGCTTACACTGAGCCCCTGTCTAAACACTCCGTTAGGGTGCAGTGGCTTCCAAGGATAGCTGCTATGGCTCAGCTGAAATGCTCAAAGGGCCATATGCTAGCACGTGCAAATCAGGCAGGAAAAATCTAAAGCCCAGCACATACTCCTGGCAACCTGAAATGTCTCCTGGCAGGATTTTGCTAGACTTCATGCATTCAAGTCTTAAAAGTCCTCCCTCCCTTTAATCTCAGCAACACAGCATGAAGCCTCCATCACTTCAAAAAGACTTGCCTTCCAATCAGAATATTTTTTCTGCTGTTTTTCCTGAACACATCCTTTTCTTCCAGTTCAGCATTGGCTGAATTTTCACTCTACATCATAAGAGTCCTCTCTCTTGATTGATTGCAAACTTCAAATATTTGTAGACCACTGAGTTCTTCATCTATTATGTTTGCATGCATCCTTTAGAAAGGACATACAGACACTTCAAAGTTTAGCTTCTTTATCCTCTCCCCATAAGTCACTCTTGGATTTCTGATACATCTGTGCCTGTCACTACACTTAGGGCTCCTAAACAAATCTGTTCCTAAAACAAGAGATGTTTTAGTCGAGAAAATAAACCGAGAAGTCACAAAATCTCTCACAAAACTAACCCAAGAATAGTGAAGTTACTGGAAAACAGCCTGAAAAGTAATATTTAGTCTGCTATATTCAGTTCCACAGATTTTGTTTTGAGCTTTCCTTACGTGAGCACTGTGGCTCACAAAGCATCTTTCTATCTAAGTAGACAGCTTCCTCAGGTGCTTGAGGGACAACGTTTGTTTCAGAGGCTAAGAGTCCAAGTCTTCGCATGCATGTCAGTAAGTGCACCTGTGACTAGTACAATAAACAAAATGGAACACATAAACAAATGAAGCATTTGCTAATAATAGTTACCTGAAGATACAGAAGTGACATTTTTGGTTGAGTAGATGATTCTAAGCCATCTGAATACTGCTAGGATATAACCTGCATCTCCTTAAGACTGCACCTCAGATAATATCAAGCATTTTACCAGTGCTTAATGAACAATAAAGGTAGTTAGAACTACTGCTTAGAAATACACAATATTGTTAATAAATGACTTGGCTCACTAGGGGTAGATTCTAGAGGAAGAATTTCATATCATCAGGTCCTCAGACTAGTAATTATAGCTTACATTTTGAAAGGCACAACCTTGCTTTCACAGATGCAATTTGCATCAAAATCTGCACTTACAAAATCAGAGAGAATGGTTTTTCACATAGAAATTAATTGCTGACATTTTCTAGTGCTTGAACTGCAGACAATTAGCTATCAGTCACTGCTGACCGAGGCTTTACCCAGTGAGGATGCAAAAAGTAAGAATCTGCAACTAATACCAATCTGATGAATACTGCAGTGTCCTAAACATCCCCCAACTCAGTGAATTTCACCTGACAAAGAAAAGTCTCTTTGGCAGTAAAAGCTGATACAGAACCAAAGGTTGGAGGAAGAGGGTGGGGGAAGGGGAGAGAGAGACTGATTTGCTTTCAATGAATATGAAAAAGCTGATCTCTGCCATTGAGGAAAATTCTTGCACCAGCAAGTGCTGACTGATTGCAATGAGGAATGCTTTATCACCAGGATCCAGACACCCTGTCATATGGTGATTATTATTCCTGTCATGACCCTCTGGTCATCAAGCCACAGTGTCTTTTGTCACGAAACAACTATCCAATAAGGAATAATCTAGGAATAAGCCTGTGGCATAATATCTTCTACTTGCTTATACACACAGCAGGAGTAGGAAAATCTTCTTCCTATGAGTTATTACCTGCTCTAATCCACTTTGGAAAATAGCAGTATTTCCTTAATTTTGTGAAGCACACAAACATATTTTTCGCAAGCTACAGCAAGCTGAATAGCTCAGCCCAGAGCTGAAATCAAATCTCAGTGTTCTCTCAGGTAGAGACAAATAGTCCAACGTCACCATCAGATCCACACAGAAATCATCTAACATTCCCATTAAAACTTAATGAGGACATGTAAAGGCTGAATTGGGCAGCATCTTGTTCTGCTTTTAATCTCACATCATCTACAAGGCTGAGGTCTGGCCTAAATCCTGCTCTGGGAGCAATGGTTCTGATACGCAGAAGCAATGCATGTTCAAAGCTCCAACAAGCACATGTACCACCTACCAATCTTGGCTCTACTTCCATTCCTAAATGCTAAAGCAACAGTTCCCCATTATCCATATTAATATTATCTAACTATGTAGTTCTGCAGAACTAATTAGAACTTCTATGCATTATTTCCCCGATTTTTCTAGTTTAGCTCTCTGAGAATGGGGCTTGTGCTCTGCAAGCACAGGGAGAGCACACTATGCTGAAAAAGTCCCAGGAGGAAATGGCTGGGTAGCCCTGCTCAGACAGGAGGTGGGAGAAGCCGTGTCTGGCCTGGCCAGCCAACTCTTTTCATGTCTCTTCTGTCCTTATTGCTTATGTAGATCACCTAACACAAGACTGCTTTGAACAGTTTTCTCCAACTAGCAAGATAAGTAACAAATACAACAATACATATACAACTGTACAGAATAAAAAATTAATGGTGTTAGAGGAGGACGATGCACACAGACATTAAGTGTGACACTGGGGAGGAAGTGGGGGTAAGTGCGCATGGTTAATATGAAAAGATGTCAAAAAAAATGAAGCATAATAATAGTGCAATTTATCCTTGCTAAACGTACTGCGCTGTGCTATAATTAAATATGAAAACCTAAATTTATCTCTATGTTCGACTGTCATTAACTTAACAGGGAGTGCACATGTTCTAATCTAATGGCTGATTTTTTTCTCCATGTGCAGCATATTAAAATGTATATTAGCCTCAAGGTGCATAAACACAAAATAATAGACCAAAGGTTTTGGCCTGTGGAGAAAAAAATCCATGCTCAAAGGCCGTCAAGTAGCTGGTGATGCAGGGGAGACACTCACTTAGCCTCATTAAGCCAAAGCTCTCTTTTGCTTGTCTTTTGTTCTGCATGACAGCAGCCTCTTTGTTGTATAATAATTCATTCCAAGTTCGTTCCAAGCTACCGAAACTGGTGAACTGTGGCCATTTTAATGAGCAGTATTGGTGGTATGCATAATCTGGAAGCCACGTGGACCAGGCAATCACAGAGCACTGCAGCCAGCAAAATGAGATACTGTCGAAATCACAAATTTGTCAAGTTGTTTTTGGACAGGGTATTATAATAAGCACTAAAATATGCATCTTATTACTCTGCATCTGCCAGTCAAAGATCACTGTAATGAATGCATGCTGCAGGGTATGACCAGGCCATTTTCCTAAGTAAAACAAACTGCAGAGTACAAAAAAAGGATTATGTATTTTTGGCAGTGTCTGGATTTTTTTAAAATCCTTTTGCAAGAAGAGTTGGATTTTCCCGGCGTGGTGTCTGTTGCCAGCAGTGAAAGCACTAAAACCAACACAGCCAAGGAGTTAATGTGAATACACTGTTTCTTAATAGCCACATTCACTAGCTGTGAATATCAAACTTTAAACTCAGTGCTTAAAGCAAATTTAGCATAGAGTATGTATAAAATCTACAAAACTATTAAACTTCTTACCTCTACCTTAATAATCGTAGTTCCTTTTCTTTTACCAATTTCTGCTGAAAATGGCTTCACTGTTAGGGCAGATACATTTTTTATAAGAAACTGTGGACTACATAAGAAACAACTCTGCAGATAATCACAACATAAACTTCCATAATAGACCCATTAAGAAAAAAAATAATGTTAGAGAAGTTCTTTCTTCACATATTGTTTAGGCTAAGGATTTTTGTCTAGCCTTACAAACTCTAAGAGGTTTATCAATGGCAACAAAGCCATGTGAATGGTACAGCAGGGTGCAGAGGGCTGCTCTGCCAATGCTCTCCAGACCACTCCTGAGGATGCTCCACAGACCATCAGACCCCCTTGGGGAGCCAAGTCTGGGAAGGCCCTTCTCCATGCTGGGAGAGAAAGTGAAGAGTGGAGAGGGGAGAGGAGGAGGAAAGAACTTTCAATTTCATCTTAACCTTATTTTTGGTCAATCTAACAAGCATAGGCTATAACAGTCCCTGCATGTGCTGATGTACAGTCCATTTAAAACCCTAAACTAAGAGCCCTTCTTTATCAACAATGACTAACACTTAGATTCATAGATTCATAGATTCATAGATACATTAGGTTGGAAAGGACCTACAAGATCATCTAGTCCAACCTTCCTCACACCACCATCCCTACCCACCAAGCTACTAAATCAAATCCCTCAGCACCTCATCTAAACGCTTCTTGAACAGCGCTAGGGACGGTGCCTCAACCACCTCCCTAGGCAGGCCATTCCAGTGCCGGACCACTCTCTCAGAGAAAAAATTTTTCCTCACGTCTAATCTAAATCTTCCCCGGCACAACTTGTGGCCATTCCCTCTCGTCCTGTCATTAGTTACCTGGGAGAAGAGGCCGACCCCCTCCTTACCACAGCCTCCCTTCAGGAAGTGGTAGAGTGCAATGAGGTCTCCTCTGAGCCTCCTTTTCCCCAAACTAAACAATCCCAGCTCCTTCAGCCGCTCCTCGTAAGACTTGTGCTCCAGACCCCTCACCAGTTTTGTTGCCCTTCTCTGAACACGCTCCAGGGCCTCGATGTCTCTCTTGTAGTGAGGGGCCCAAAACTGAACACAGTACTCGAGGTGCGGCCGCACCAGAGCTGAGTACAGGGGGATGATCACCTCCCTGCTCCTGCTGGCCACACTATTCCTAATACAGGCCAGGATGCCATTGGCCTTCTTGGCCACCTGGGCACACTGCCGGCTCATGCTGAGCCGAGCATCAACCAACACCCCCAGGTCCTTTTCCTCTATACACTCCTCAAGCCATTCTGCCCCAAGCCTATAGCATTGCATGGGGTTATTGTGGCCAAAGTGCAGGACCCGGCACTTGGCCTTATTGAACCTCATCCCATTGACCTCAGCCCAACTGTCTAGCCTATCCAGATCCCGCTGAAGGGCCTCCCTACCCTCAGGCAGATCAACACATCCTCCCAACTTGGTGGAATCATACAATCATTAAGGTCGCAAAAGATCTCTAAGATCAACTAGTCGAACTGACCACATACCCCCGATACTGTCCACTAAACCATGACCCTTAGGAAACTGGGTCTGGATGAAATCTACATTTCATGTGCAAGCAAAATGGAATCGATAGAATCAGCCTAAAATTCATTTTTTCCCCATCTGAATCTTCAGAACTGGTGATGGGAGTAAGGGAAGAAAGGTTAGTTTTGTAGTGTGATCTCTAAGCTAGTATTTGATGAGGTGGTCTGTGTTTCTGGCCAGCGACAAGTACGGAAAACAAGAGGTCAAATCTTCACCATGCTGGAAAACTTTGGCTTCCCAAACAGTTCACAAAGGGCACTTCCAAACATAAGAGGCGAACACCTCTGCTTACTGAAGGCAGTCAGAGGTCTTGAAGAATCTGAAAGCAGCCAAAACTTAGTGCATGTGTAGCAACAGTGTTTTTATGCAGCTAGCAATCTGTTTATTTAATAAAAAAGCCTATGTAAACGCCTCATAAGAAACTTTCAAGGATTTTCAACATTTTCTCTTTGCCCTATAAAAGGCTGTTTAGATTTGTCTGCAATCAAGTTAGAATTTAGCAGGCTTCTACCAGTCAGAAGAATAAGCTTCTAGTATTGACTGATATTCAAAGGGAAAGCATGGTTAGCTGTAACAGGAAGTCTTTATATTTAGAAAACAAAATTGGCAGTTTGTTAAACCTAAGTTGCAAAAATGTTCTATGAATAGCTCATGTTCAGGATCACTCTCTTCCATCTCTTTGCTGAAGAAATTGTCTATGATTTTATCAGGTACGGCTTTAACATTTTCATTACAACACAATCCCAACAGCTGAGAAGGATCCACTAGGAAAAAAAGAGTTCGTTTGGTTTTGGATAATTCTGAAATCAAGACACTTCAGTTAATTGTTTTCCTTTTTAATTTTTTAACCTTTAAATAGAACCAAACAAATGTCGTTGGTTGTCAAACTTCTGATGCTGAAAGAAAGGTATGAAATGGCTGTATGTATTTACTCCTTCCTATAAACCCATAAACTGCCACATGTTTAGCTACCTGGCATGTAGAGACCACTGTGTTAAGCATGACTTTTATAGCTGACATGGGGTGGAAGTTTGTAGAGAAACACACTATACCACTTCTGTTGCCATCACCTGACACCGGTGTATTTCCTGGACATAATCACTTCAGCTCCCTGGAGTAAGATCATTGAGCAACTAATAAAAGATTCCTGTAATAAACAGACAAGGTGAGACAGTGACTACGCAGAGGAGATCAAATTGCATCTCTGGGGAATGGTGTACCCTGTCTAGATGCCTTGTGAGAACACAGTTATCTTTATCACTCCTGTTGATATATCTTCCTAGGAAACTTAGAGATATTATTCTAAAACACAATTCAGCTAATTTGGGATTAAAAGGATACTAACTGTGCTCTCCCTCTCTTATGCAGCCACCCTAACAATTTTGGTTTATAAGAACATGCTTAATAGTCTGCCTCATTGCATCACGCTCTTGATCTCTATCTAAATTCGTGATGAGGCAAGTGTGCTTTTACAAAAGTTCTTCCTTGAGGGAGTCAGTGAGAAAGCAGTGTGGTGTCACCATTACCTTGCCACTCTCTCATCTCAGTGTCTATATTTGCAAGCTGAGATTATAGCTCAGACAAGCTGACAAGGTTTATTTCATACATTCAATGGAAAGGTGATTCAGAGGTGATATTGATGACAGCCATCTGTGTCAAAGTTTCAAATGTCAGGTCCTCTCACAGGAAAAAAAAAACACCTAAATATGCCATCAGAAAAGCAATGAGGAAGAAAGCTCTGAAGCTTGGTTTTGTTCACTTTTGTGAGGCTGATGCAGCCCCTATGCTAGGACTGTCTTTGGAGTGCTGTGGATAAGGCTGCAGTCCTAATAAAGTGTGAAAAAAATATTTTTGGAACTACGGGAAGTATAATCAGGAAGTGAATAGAAGCCACAGTTGAGTTTAGCATTTCTAAATAGGAATCTCATTGATGCTACAGTTAGTGTACTATCACAAATCACATCTTGGGACAATGGCAAGTACTGACTGAAGCAGCAACCACTACTTTTGAAAACATAAGATGCTAGCGTTACAGAAAAACTATTAGAGAATATGTACTAGCTGCTCCAAAGATGATGCAGTTAGGGTCCATAGACAGAAAAATACATTCTGCTATGTTGAACAGCGAAAAAACAGCACTTGAGTTTCCAAAATATTTTTCGGTGTTAAGATGCTTCTCATTTGTTAAGGGCAAGGGATTATCAGATAACAGTATTTGTAGCATTAATGTAAAAGTACAAAGAGGCACTGATCAAAATCATCTCCCTTTTAGCAGAAGGTGGGTGTGTCTCCTCCTAAACTGCTTATTCACACCACTTAGCACAGTATTTTTAGTATTCTTTCTATTTACAAAGGAAATGATTGTGAGAAATGTAACAACCAACAGTGATAACTGTTCATTTTGCCATTTATCTGGTGTCTGCAGGGCAAGACAGCTTTGCTTTGATGTCAGGTGCTCTGCTTAGAATAAAGTGTTTATCATTTCATTGACTCTGGTCATCAAGTACTAAAAAAATTCAAGACAAAATCCTACTGTGTCACTCTCCTGTGGCAACATTCTGCACTCAGCAGCTATTTGATGCTGATATGAGGAAAGGACATGAATTATCTGAAGGCAAGAGCACTGATATAAAAATATATATATTAATATTCAGTATCACTCTGTGAACCAACATAAATACCATTGTGAACATAATTAATTAGGAATAGGACCAGTCTCAATTCTGTAACATATTGAGGAATAGGAAAGTCTTAATGAACTTTTATACAATCAGAAACCAAGTGGCTCTCAAAGCTTTTGAAAATTATACTTGTTTCACTGTTCTTTTTCACTAAATTATTAATTGCCTGAATTATCTCTATGTTTCAATATGAAAATCAGTAGGAATTTCATCACTTACAAAATGTAGAAACATTTCTTTATATTTTTTACAATTACTGCAAATAAATCACAACATTTTTAAATTGATGTCTTCACCTTTTAAAATGCAAAACTTCATCAGTATTTGGTTTTCAGCTTCTCAAGGGGTTTTACCAAAGAAACTGCATTTCATCTCACAGTAATGCCGTGAGAAACTTGGACATCTTGTTGAAAGTTTTTAAAAATCGGAATGAAGGATTTCGGCTGTCACATTTTAGTGCACATATAAGATATGGTCATGTATTATTTTTATCAATGAGAACATGCACATCACATCAGTAGGCTATCTCCTCTTTTTCAAGAGGGAGTAAGGGTATGTTTTCGGTGAATTTATTTTAGAAAGAAAATCAGGGGTGCGTATTATGCCAAGCAAGCTAGATACTTGTTTTTGAATCTAGATGGAACTTCAATACTTAACTGAATTTGCTAGGCACAAGTACATGAAATCCAATATTGATAATAATTTATGAAGGTAAGAATACTGATTCCTATAGTATTGCTAACTTAGTTTATGATAACATAATTAGTTACACTAATAACACTGCTTAGGCACAGTGCAGCTAATTATGATATTATAAATATTAATGATATCAAGTCTTTGTATTTGATTGCCCCTAGTAGGATCATTTATCACGGTATTTCCATCTACCCATGTGGTGTTATTTTTCTTCCTTTTCCCTTGAATGCTTACTCTTGGACAGTCATCCTGAGCTTCAGTTTAAAAAATATCACTGCTTTATCAATGGCTCAGCTTTATATTTTATTATTTAGTAGCAGTGATTCAGTGATATAATTCTATGCTAAGGGCAATCAAATACACAATCGCTTATATTCTGAATATCTTGCTCTTTTTAAATGCCTAAAAAAGCCAGCCAGCCACTATTATACAGGGCTTTGTTTTTCATTCTTTTTCATGTGACCCATTTCAAGTTAAGATTGCTTTGAATTATTAAACGCTCCCTTAAAGCATCTTTTCACACTACCTTTTTTAAATGTTAACTGTTGATGTAGTGACAAGCAGAAAAGACTAATGATTATAATTTTTTTCTTATTCAAAAGGACACCAGAAACATCTTTATCAATGGCTGTCTGTTTAGAAAACTGCAAACTTAATTCCAAGAAAATGGAGTGCTGCTTTAAAGAAGACTTATAAAAAATCTCTGACACATGAACTGAAAATACCGTGTTACTACAGGTGTTACAGAATGGAAGTTTATATATAACCCTTTGAGACTGGTTTAACTGCTTAGCTTAAGTAGATGAAAATGGAAGTGCTTATATCTTGTTTTATTTTTAAGCAGTGTATTATTCAGAGCTTTAGGAATTGGATTGTCTTTTCTCCTGAAAGGTAATGTTATAATTTTCAGAGCTCCACAGAGAACAACAATACAGGAGTCTCTAATCTGCTAAATCCAACTCCAGTCATCAGCAATGATAAGCAGAGATTTGGAGGCATTTGACACCCCAAATCCTATTCTTTTGTAATTCTTTACTTTTTACAACATTTTCAACAGTGTTATATCAGATTTTTAGAAGGATAATCAATAGGCATGATGTATAACTGAAATCAGTCTTCAAAGGGATACCCTCTAGTAACTAGAAACAAAAGCTCTGCCTCCCCACTGTGCAGGTATTTTGCTTAAAGCAGTAGGCAGCAGGGCATCAGTAGGAAGCCAGTTACACCTCCCTGCTTCTCAGTAAGGATCAGCAGGTGTCCTGGTGTAGGGGTGAGCAGTACCAGGGCTTCTGCAATCTACTGTATCTGGCAAAAATTCTCCAAAGATGCTTTTGTAGTAGGGAACTACTAAAGCAGAGAAGAGAGACAGTCCAGAGGTTAGGAATTCACAATGACCATAGTTTACATTCCTATTCAGACACTGACTTTCTAGGTTTAAATGACCTCATGAGATTTATTAAATTATTCAGTTTTTATGTTCATCACCTGGAACTTCTCTGTCTTGTAGAAGGCCTGGGACTCAGTATCCATGACAGAGCATGAGATGCTCAGGCATGATGACTGTAGGATCAACTCCCGTTTGATAAAGCATTCCAGCTATCAGCTTGGTTGTGACAGCTTCTGTCTCAGCTAGCCAAATCTGTTGCTAGAGGGCTTTCATATCTCCTGAATGTTGCATTATGGCAGAACACCCTGCACTTCTGGTGCAGTATTAGTATCTGTCTAAATAGAGTCGAGTTTCACTAAAACAAGTGGCCCAAAAATTGTTCCAATGCATTTGTAATTTCACATCCTATACTTTAAAATTGGTCACGCTATTACAGAGTAGAGACATCATATTCACAGCTATCCCATATCGAAGCATTTCAAGTCTGCCTGCTTAAGCTGCCCTTATATATTTGCTAATACCCTGAAGAAAAAATGAACACAAGACAATTAGCAGAGACTGTGTACAATGAAGATGAAATTGCATAGACAGTGTTATACAGGGATAACAATGAAGCAACATACCTTTCCTACCAGATCAGCAATTTCAGATACTGGTTTTCCCTTCTGATGACGCATGGTTGCTGGACTCTGTCCATTCCAGTCTCCAAGTTCCTCAATGCTTTTCAGGTAAAGAAGAGCTCGCAGTCCAGTGCAGTAGTCATCAATAACAGTGAAATCTTGATTCTGGATTGCACTGCACACCTATGAAATGGAAGTCTGGTTATCAGCAATGTCCAGGCACAAGAGGAGCACAAGAAGTTATCAAACTTTTTGGATTAATTAATTACCAGATAACCCGTATTGCAAATATGCTGGAAAAGAACCATGAGAATTCAGGATATTTATTGTCTGCTTGATCCTATGTCAGTTCAGGAAAAAAAAGGACTGTGTTACTTTGATTATGCCTAGGATTCCTGATGGCAGCCCTGAGAAGGCTGTTCAGAATCAAACCTGCAGGCTCTGCCCCAAGAACGACCACAGTGCACCTCCAGGACTCTGCTGCTGCATAGATGTAGAACTGTTGATAGCAGAAAACTGCCTGATAAGTTAGAAAGACTCTTTAAACTATCCTGTGGATATCAGCTCAGATTGAAACCTAGAGATCCCCAGCTAAACTGACAAGAAGTGAATAAAATGCTCCAACTCCTCTCAGAACACATTCTCATTAGCTAAATCCTAATTCACTAGTGAAGATGGTTGACTACCACTAGTTGTCATTCCCTGGAAATGCTCATAAATTCCAGATGTGTCAGTGTTTTCAGATTCTGATTCAGCTTTTATTCTAAAAACTATAAAACAATGTTCCTGATAAAACTGGCATTTACATACACACATAATGATCACAGAACTGAAATAGCTATCTACCTTCAAACATGAACGTATCGATGTACACAAATGCAGACATGCTCTTTGGTTATGAAGATATACCTCAGATCATATTTGGTATCAACAGTAATAGAGGAAAATTATAGAAACTATATAATAATCATATATGTATAAGAAAATATAATTATTTTTCACGTTTAAGATATGATAATACAACTTACAAATTTGAAGAAGTGCGCACTTTATGTTGTAAAATACCATACACTACTGCTATGCAAGAAAAAATTAAGGACAATGTAAGCACATTTTCTGTGCGGTACATTTACGTTACACAAAATCTATTCTCCTGCAGAAACAGTGTGGCCATTAATTAGGTCTTCTATGCCTTCCTCAGATGTCAAGATTTTTTTATTATTATTCCAGAGAAATTACAGAGAGCATCCTAATAATTTTTGGTACAGGCTATTTAACTGCAAAGCCACTTTGATCACCAAGGAGTTCTGTATTATTTTTCTTGCACAGGTAATTCTTTTCTTAGCTATACATAAAAATACTAAAACTGTAAAACATACGTATATATATATAAATCAGTTAAAAGCCACGTCATGTCACTTGAAGTAAGTTCAGGCACTGTTGTCAAAATCCTGAAATATTTAGACAGGATGTATACACATGAGATACACTGGAGGATACCTGTAATAACCTTATAAATAAAGAGGCTTTTACTGTTTTCTATCTTATGGTGCAGTGTTATAAACTGCAACATTATAAAAATGTGCAGAAGATGAAATCACTCTAAGACTCACTGGGATCAATCTGAGCTCTATGTGCATTGTGTTGTTTGTCATCAGTGGGAAGCTAAGTAGGTTCCAGAACTGAAGGCAAAATGCAGTTTTTTAAAAAAAAGAATGCAAATCACTGCACTAAGGAAAAATATTATCTGGAATAAAAAGTCTGAATTAGAAAACTGAATTAGCAAGTGTTTTTAGGCAACCTTGTTCTTCTGTAGGAGCCTTATGACTTTGGTGCCCAGTGGTGCAGATAATTACCCAAAGACATGCTTTTCACCAGTTTCACTGTGATAAAAGCAGGTGATTATTTTCACAGACTTCTCCTGGAATAAGGGATATTCAAACATCAGTGCATATAAAACCAACAGAAATAGTTTTGGTTGTGCCTTTGGAGAATTCCAAAACAGTTTGAACTTAAAAATTTCTTAAGCTGTACATTTCAGATGGTGATAGTTATGTTTTAGTCTTACAGTACCTTCTATTGATCTCCCAATCAATGCAGAAGGCTTTGTTGCCTTTTAAAAGGAATTGAACAAGAGAAAGGGGCACTGTACCATGTTAGCCATGATAATTTCTACACTATAGAGAGGGGTTTATAGCATCACACCTGGCTGACTCTGTTTAGATGACACCGTGCCCCCTTCACAGCGCAAGAGTAGTGGCAGGGCAGTGGACCAGGCGAGGCATAAACTCACACTTCCAGGAAAATCTGAGAACTGAGCTGACGTGTCTCACACATCACCAGTGCCCCTGCTTTAGTTCTGCTGATTGCAGTGCAAGTAGACAGGCTTTCTGTCCCTCACAAAGCTGAGCATTGAACACACTCTTCTGTTGATAGACTATTTTACAGGCGTGAAGAGCAGCAAAAGCGGTCCAACTATAGCTGTATTTAAAATGGAACTACCTTTGACTGCACTGTCTTTCATTTAATGTCTTATTAAACCACCTCAACAGGAGATAAATGCAAACGGTGCTACCTGTACAGGTGCTGTCAGTGCTCTTGCTCAAACCTGCTCAAGCTCAGCCTTGTCTGTTCCCTCCTTCTCCCTAATATCAAGCTGCTCAAGATTAAACGCAAAGAAATTTGATTCCCTTCAGACCCTGAAGAGAAAGCCTAAACTTCACAACTGAGCACATGCAAATGGTTACATTGCTCCAGACCATTTCTGTGGCCAACAGAAATTGCTTATGGAAAAGTAGCGGGTTAGTTGCTTATTTGGTTGATAACCCCAGGTTTTGGTAAGCAGAGGTGCTGGGACTTCACATGGTAGGGACAGAGTCTGTTCAGTGTCCCTTGGTCCTGCATAATCCAAGCGAATCTGCAATGTGAGTTAATTAACTTTCAGCAGTGCACTGAGCAGGCTTTCACCTGAAATCATTAGGTAGAAATCCTTTCCTACTTCAAAAGAGAAAGGACCTGCAAGTAATCCAGTGACACAAACAGTGAAGATCACAATAAAGTTGTCAGCTGTCCATTGCTTATATTTGTCTCTAGCTTTGGACTAGAATCTGGGCAAGAAAGGAAAGGCACCATTTTTTTTTTTCCTGTTTACAAAGGTAATGTGCATTATTCATATTGCATTCATATACAGGGAGATAATTTTGTACAAGCTTGGTTTTAGCCTGACTATGTGACTGCAAGGCTGAAAGCCCCCTTCTTTCCACCAAATCCAGATTCCTCTTCCTATTCCAGTGGTTACCCCTTGCTCCCCAAAAAGAAATAAACAAACCAACATACAGTATATGATCAGTAATATTCTACACTTAATATTCTGAAGTATAAAACTGTTCAGTATAAGTTGCAATGGTAGGTTACAATTCTAATCTATGCAGACATGTCTGACATACTAAAAGACACACAATGCCTGCTTTGCTGCTGGTAAATCAAACATACACAGCATGATCTCATTGGGGAACGTGGGTGCGAAATGAATCACAGGCTAAGGCTCTAAGTAAAACTGCTCTGCAAAATGCAGCAATGGAGGAAGCATTCAAAGGTCCCTGCTGATGTCTTGCATACAGAATGACCTGTCTGCTCTATTACTAAATAAACATAAATACTCAGTCTGTGTCAAAGGATCTAGAGCCATTACAAATCTTACTTGAGGAACTGGAGAAAATTGTTAGGTGGTTATTATTGTGTTAAAAGATTTTTACAGGATACATGATTTTTTTAATCATTCACATCAATCTGAAACTTTTAATTTGCATACTATGAAGAAAAAGATCATTATCAGTGACAGGTTCTACTACAGCAGTTACTCAACACTGTAAATGCCTTTGCTTTTGGCAGAATCATTACACAACAAAGTAATTTCTAAAGAGAACAATACTGAGACAAATCCCTTGAGACATCTGTGTAAGAACTTTAGGGTTTAGCCCACAACCTATGATTCTAGTAGGAATAGAAAGAATATCCCCACACTGCATTATCATCCTGCCTAAACTCTGGCATAAGCCAGGGGACTGTATGCAAGACCTGTGCCAATTGTGCAGTGCCCTGGACTAAGTGGCTGACGCATTTCCAGCCAGATCATCCACCGAAACAATTTCCATTCCACGCTTTTCTTGCCTTTTCCAATGGAGGGTGCTGCAGATGACAAAATAATTTCTGTAAAAACAGAAAGGAGAAACCAGCCACTCTCCTTCAGGCATTGCTCTGTCCACTCTCTCTTATTCCACAACCTTCTCTTTACAAAAACTCATGATTATGTTGTGAAATCTTATCTGGAGGGCTGATAGTAGGGAAGATGGTACCAAAATGCACACTAGCCCCCACCTGCATTATTTGTAAGCCATCAGTAGCAAGAGTTTTGGCAGAAGAGATGCATATCAAGGCATGTTTTTCTTCTCTTCACTATTTTCAGCTAGCAAGAGGTAAGATGTCTATAATCTCCTACACTGCTGGTTCACTGCAAAAGTCTGTAGTGGGCCAGTGAATCTACTCTGTCTAATAATGGGTTGCTTTTCAATAAGTGCAAGTCTTCTTGGTGTGATTAGATCTATGAGAACAAGAACACAGCAGTGTCTGGCAGCAGTCATGCTCCTATTTGAAATTGTCTCAGATCACTGTTAAATCCCTTTGAATTTGTGGTCGGTGGTTTAAGAGACAATAGGTTGGAGAAGAAAATAATTTTTACACCCTCCAAAACACACATTAGTAGCTCTCTTCAGAATATGGGCATAAAATAATTGTGATTTTTAAGAAACCAGAAGTAACAGTAAGGAGGAATATGGGTGGCAGTGATACACTGTCTAGAAGTAAGAAGATTGATGGGTATATATTTGTATACACTAATGTATACCACATATTTTGACTGTTTTACCATATTAGTTTCCATTTGTTGTAGCTGTACAACATGAAAGCAGTGATGTCCCCATATACTGCATTTAGTGGTAACGTAACAGGCTAGCAATAAATAAATAAATAAGCAAATAAATAAATAAAATCAAAGTGAGAGTTTCTAAGTAGTTTCCTGGCAATTGAGACGACAGGCTCTTTCATCTGTGCTGTAACTGTGGCGGTGCATTGATTTAAACTCCTTCTGAGATCTCAAATGCTTTTATATTCTTAGGTCTTGCTGGCTGCTTTCTTTCTGGCTTTTTTTTTTTTTTTTTTCCCCCTTCAAATGATAAAATTCTAGCATTTAGCAGAATGCCATCTTGCTTCCCCAGAAGACGGAGACTTATTTCAGCTTTGGTTCTAAACTGCACAGGATCTCTAAGTAAAATAGCTCTCAAAATGCCATCCCATTAGGAAATTGGCCTTTGACTTCACAGTTTCTGATATTCTTATCATAGCAAGTGGATAAACAAATATTATTCCTCTTGGATACCCAGGAGAGATTTTACAATGAATTAACATTTATTTTTTACTACTATTTTGGCTACCTGTCTTTGAAACATTTTCACTGATATGTCCAAATGGTAAAGAAAAGAATTATGTACTGTTTAGATTTTATATTACAATATATATTCCATTTTAACATTATCTATTGGCATTTTACAGAATTTTTCTTCTAAAATTCTTCCTGATAACTGTGGAAGATATAAATCCCCCTTCCTGTTAGGTAAATACTTATGAATGGCTCTAAGCTGTTTTTCAATGTATAGTTCAGGCTACTGATTGTTTTGTTCTGTTTTGTTAGCATCTATGGACTAAGAAATCATAAATTAATGCATGATGCTTCAGAAAGGGTGCTATTTTTCCCTACCTACCTATCCATATAAATCATCAGCCTTCAGAAAATCATGCAAAAGCATGATTTTAATTTGGGGTAGGTATACACAAAACTTTAAAATTATTCTGAAGAGCAACTGGGAAAACCTAAAAGGGAGATCTTACTGAGCCATGCAAACTACCTGCTGCATTCTAGCTCCACTACAAGGATCTACATGTGCCCAGACATGCAAAGTAAGAAACGGTACACACAGCACTGGCTGCCCAATACAGTGCTCAGAATGAAATGAAAAAAGCTGCTACCTGACAGTAAGGAGACATAAAATCTTCTCTGAGAGCTGTTTCTGTACTTACATCTTCAGGATAACTATGTCCCTGGAAAAGCTGCCTAAATAGCAATGGTTCCTCCTCCTCATGTCTCAGTGAGCACTGACTTACAAGTACATCAAACACACAGCCTAAATTATCCTTTTTATCAGTAATTATTAGTTTTTCTAGAGGGCTGTAGGATTAAGAATATTAGTGGAAGTGGATTATCAGACATTGTGGTGCACGCTCTGGAAAAAAACAAGATTCTTTGTTACAAAGAATAAATTTGTAACTGAGCGAAAGCTTTCCAAATATTGATACAGTACAGATGGAATGATTTGATTCATTCACATTAGCTGCTTAAATGACTCTAGAGATATAGGTTAGCAGATGGGATGTTACTTAACAAGGCTTCAGCTACTGGATCAAGATGCAAAACTGATTTGTATTATGGCTGATAGCCTTTTTAAAACATTAGAATTGAGCTACATGAACTAATGAACTATTGTTTGTTCCAGGACAGCTTCCAGAAAGCAGTCTGATGGACACCTATACTGTATCTATGAATGCTCTGAGTTGTAGGAACAAAAAAAATCACAATCCTTTTCAATATTTTTTACTGAGTTATAAAGTCTTAACTAACAGAGGGGTTACTGGTGACACTGAAGAGGAAACTTACAGCGGAAAGATTCAAAGATATTAACTTCTCCATGATTTGCAGAGTAGGCAACCACTTACACATGGACTAAAGAAATCTATATATATATATAAAAGGCTGAACAGCAAAACATCATGTGAGTGTCAGTAATGAAATATTTTAGTTATTTCAGTCATGTGAAGAGAGCTCATCAGTGAGCTGTTATTTTCATCAAAAGTATAGGCTAATGTCAGTAAGTTATGGAGCTCAAAATGAGCTGAAAGAAAATGAAGGTATGCAAGACAGCTTACAGGATAAGTGCTCTACCTCTTCTACAACTCAGATCCTCTCTATAACAAGACAACAGAGTGCTGAAGCGTTGAGCAGAGCAGAGCTGACATTTAACGACAATGGGGGCAGGAAGCACATGTAAGAGAAGGAGGAGGCTATAGCTGGGCAGCAAAAAGAGGCACAGAGATCATCGTGAAGCTACAGAAGCCTGCTGAGGCAGGCTGTTGGGAAAAGCTGCCTTAGCATCGAAGTGACAGTTACCCCTGCTGGGACCCCAGATACCTGGGTTTTGTAGTGCATGAGCCTTGTCTAGGAACGCTGGGCACTAGTGAGTGGCCAGCAGTGTCAGAGGAGAAGGCATCTGTCATCCACTGGCATGGTGGGAGATAAGAGCACTGTAAGGGAGTCCATAGGTATGTTATCCAATGCATATATTAATAGCCCGCTCAAATGTATCTTTCCTTCCCTTAAGTTTTCTATGCCAATTAATGTAAATTTGATCTAAATACCTAAATGAGATATTTGGAAGTGGGAAACTGGTACTTATCAAGGGATCCTGAATGATGCAGTTTCATTTTGCAAATCTTTGAAATGGGAAATGGAGAAGAAATCAAGAATTTTCAGAAGGCTCCTTGTGGTAATTGTATTTTTGGCAGGTTTTCTTTTTTTTTTTTTTTTTTTTTCTCCTGTCATCCACCCCCTAGAGGAATGGTTGTATTTCCTTATCTCACTAGAGCATTCTGTCAGTTCTTGGAACTGCAAAGGGGACCTTTATGCAGTAGGTGGGCAAATACACTGATAAAAGTCCTGATCATGATCGTCTTCACTCAGAAAACAAACATGATTCCACATGCCTTGATTCCACATTCCACTGAGGAATGTGGAGACAGCCTCATAATCAGCCATCTACAGCAAATTGTATCATTGTACTCTAGATCCATAAAATGAAAGATATCTTTAAAAGCAGATGAACTAACTTCCCCGTGTAAGCAGCGCAGTCACATACACAGGCTCTCCATCTTTAAATGTATTTTGAATATCACTTCACATTTTGTTTGTTAACACCTAAAGGTCTCACCTTTCTCTTACATGTTGTGTTGTGGAAAATGAAATCTTTCTGTTCTCCCAATGGTTCTGCAGCTGCAGGCACAGAATCAGCAGCTGTGCCAGGCAGACTGAGATTTACTCAAGCCATTTCATATCCCTCCAGTTCCTCAAAAGGTAGTTCTAAGACAGATATCTGTTAAGTTGATCAGACCTAGAGGTATGATGTCAAAAGTCAGACAGCGCCATAACACATTTAGTCAGAAGTTAGTAACATTTTTAATTCTTTTTCTTTTTTTTCCTTTTTTTTCTGTGAGCTGAACAACAGGAACTCCTTTCCTTTCTTGACTGGAGTCAGTAAGCTTTTCCGTTTTTGGAAATGCGTATTTGTCAGAAGTGAGAGCAGTTTTAGGAAAACACACTTTTCAGAAAAGAACTGTATTCTGAAAAATGTGTGGAAAAGTGGTTCAGAATTTCCAATATGTGCTGTTTGACAACATGGAATGCAACAGCCCCGTTTAACTTGAAAACGTCTGTTTTGCAATCTAAGTTAATTGGAACGAAAAGGTCGAAACTAAAATATGCTGCAAAGTGATTGAAGTAAAATTTTGGTTCACTCAAATAATATTTTTTCTTTAACACACATTTTTAGAAATTTTATTATCAGTTATAATGAAAAACCATTTTCATCCTGAAACTTTCCTGTGACAGAATAACTATTTCTTGGTCAGAGGCTTCTCCCTGTGCAGCTTTTCTGTGGCTTCTATCCTGCAGGAGGATAAACATATCGGAAAGGCAGAGGCTCATTAATGCATAGCAGATCCAGGTTAGAGCTTCTGAGTTTTTCAGCTCAGGACACTGAATCAGGCACAGCAGGGACTTGAACCCAGAACTATTTTGATTAAATAAATGTTGTCAATGAGAAACAGTTTCCTCAAAGAAGTTTTTAACGAACTCTAATGAGAACCATCTACTGAGGGACGTCATCCTGTGACCGGAATTCTGAAAGCCTCCTACTTCTCAAAATCAAACAGAAAAGCAATTTTTTCATTTTGGAACCTCAGTTCAGTCCTGCAATGATTAACCCCTCATCCTTGTGAGTCTTTCTCTCTACTACTGTCACATTTTATTTCAGTTAAAATTACTTTCATCCTTTATCAGCTTGCCTGTACGAATTTGTGCAGCAGCTGCTATGTCCATTGAAGAGTGAGATTCATGTGAATAAAATAGTTCTGACCCTCTGAGTCCTCTGTGTCTGAGATAAAAACCCACTTCCACATTTCCTTGGGGATTGTTTTACCTATCTCTGTCCAAAAAATAAATATCAGCAAGAAAAGCAGTGACATAACTCAGATACTGAAGGAAATTAAACCCTTTCTTAAATGTACTGCCAGCTTCAGAAAAATGGTTTCTCTGTTTGTTTCTTTCATTCAAATTGCATGGATAAAAGGACCTCTCGACAGACAGATCAAGCCGTGTCAGGGGGCTTATGCTGTAGCAGGAAAAATACTTCAAAAGGCACTGGGGCTCCCAATCCCAGATTGCTTCCTCCTTCCTGGGCAGAAAAAAAAGATTTTTCTACCATTGGGTCAACCAGTGGAATGGTCATCAGGCCTTGTTATTAAACTGCAATCAGCTCAAGCTGGTGGTGCACAGATCATGGACTGCAGGATCAACAGAGCTGTGACAATGCAAAATGGAAAATTCCTTGCATGTGTACGTTCTCTGTGTGGCTGATAATGTTTCTGAGAACAATGTCTCTGACTGCAGAGCTCTGCAATCCTGAATGTTTTGTGTTTTCACTCGTAGGAAAATCAAGTCCTCTGCTGGTACAGTAAGTATAATTTAAAACAAAATACAGGAAATTCTCTAATTAGTGAAGATGGCAGTAACAAGAAAAGAAACCACCATGCTTATCTTTCCTTTCATTTACATTTTCAATATCCAACATGAGTTGGATACATTTTCAGTTTTGATTTCCAGTCACTTCCATACTGGACCCCACGAGTAACTTTGTCTACAACAAAACTACAAAGTAAGTCTACAACTACAAAGCAAGCTTTGTGACTGAGAGCAACCTGTGCTGAATCAAACAATCTGCCTGCAATTTCTTACACTCTTAACCAAGTCTCCTTTGAAGAATCATCTCCATGTCACTTATAATTTGTAAACTTCTAAGCAAAAATCACTTGATGCCAATTCACACCATGACCTTTTATCTGTAAGGAGAACAGGTATGTGCTTGTTCAGACAGAAGTAGTGTGAATCCACACTAGTAGTGTGTATTCACATTAAAAATAGAAACAGCGTTGGAAAGAGAAACAGTACTGTGGATCCTTGGGATGTGGAAGTAGAGACAGAGCTGCCAAAGCAATTCCTATTTGCATATCTTCAATCCTGATGTCACACAAATGCCAGACCTGGAGTGGACATCTGGGTAGAGAGGGGAAGGGGAAACTCAGTGTCCCCAGTTGCGATAGCAGGGAATAAATCCTCTCTGGGGGCAGGGAACGGCCATAGGATAGCATTTGAGTTGATGCTCTACTGAGACCTAATTGTTATTAAATAATTATTATCATTCAGTGATATTTTGGATGAGGATCCATTATGAGGATAACAAATAGCAATTGTTATGGAATGAGCTTGAATTCATTCTTAAAGTTTATGAAATAGCAATCCTAGCTATGCAGACCTCATTTACTAGCTGGTGAACTGAGCAGAAAGAAAGGAAAGCTAATAGATAAATCCCTTAAGCAGATCTAAACAAAATGTAAAACTACTGCAAAACCACACAAAATAAAAGGCATTATTAGCTCAGCGTTCAGTCTGGAACTTTATGACTTGATTTGAATTCTGTAACTTTTCATTGAAAGTGGCAAAATGATGTAAGTAAACATCAATAATGAAATCCTGTTCTAACCTGGTATTTTTACCTATGACTAAAGAACTTTCTAGAATTTTTTTTGTATGAGAAATTCAGATTTCACTGAAAGGAATTCTCACCAGCAATTAGCAATTTCCATTCTGAATATATATTACAGAGCAAGTGTGGCAGTCCTCTAATGACTTTTTTTAATTAACAAAGGAAGACAGATAGTTGAGAACAGGTTGAGTTTCTCTAATTAGAAGTGAGCAAAGAAAAAAGCAGAAAATATTGAAATGTTTATTAGAAGGATCACTGTATGTATCTCTGTCCAAACTCCTCTCTTTCAGATTCCTTTTTCTTTTGATTTTATTTCGACATGTTCAAACGGCACTTTGTTCCCTCTTTTGTTTCTCCATGTACTTCAAATTTTAGCTCAGCAAAGAAGGGCCACTCCATTCAGTGCCACGTCCATTGAAGACTTTTAAGCGTGCGGCTCTGTGAGCAGCAGAGCTAATGATACCTGGCTTCCAGCAGGTCTATGTCTCCTGGTTGGGTTCTCTGACGTCTAATAAGGTGTGACTGCCAATTAAAGCTTTTCCTGTGGCTGACGCAGCCCTGGCAGTGCTGTCCCATGTGGATTCTCAGAGGTCTAATGGAGGTGAGCCTATAGTGTGATCATTCTTACAGTGAAGGAATGCAAGTACATACTCTCCACTCACTGACTTTTTCATTTTCCCAAAACTTGTTCCAGTAAAATAATTTCTATCTTCTGCCAGATTTCAAATAAAAGGACTGCAAAGTTCAAATTTGTCTGAGTATACTCAAAAAGATGTACAAACACATTGAGCTTCTCTGGGAAGACAGGCTTTATCATTTTTTAAAACTCTGCTTCTATCTGAAGCAACTCTTACCTAGTTAAAAGATTTGCATGTGAAAGGTGTTTTTGCCTTAAGTGGTATTTTGTTTCCTTAAAATTACTGGTAGACATAAAGAGCCATTTCTTGAATCTATCTGACTCGGTCATACAGCTCTGGTGGCCTGCACTGCATCCAACAATCTATTCATTGGTGACCAGCTTTGTACAGGTTTTGTTCTATCCTGAGCCATGGCCTGCATCAGAAAGCACACACTGCCAAGTGGTGCCAAAGCAAACCTGTTCTCTGTCACCATAGGCAGCAGAGCTTTTTGTCACAAACTTCCCTGCCAACACAATGAAAAGCCTCTGTTCCCCAGTGGAGTGTATGGGTGGCAGGGGCTTGTGGGGTAGGCAGGAAAAACCCAGCTGCACAGACTGCATCCTGTGGTTGAGACCTGTAGCCCGTGACCTTACTTCACTCTCCCCACACAGATCTGAGATAAGACACAAGGAATCACTGAGCCCTTCCTCTGCATTCAACGTTATTGCTATTTATCACAAGATGAAATAGCTTTCAAGTGTCACTGGTAGAAACTTAACTGGAAATTCCAAAACAGTGCGCCTGCTCTACTGTTGCCTTGCACCATCAGCCCTGTGTTCTTCACTTAGTCTTTCACCCACCATATTACTAAATGGCATAAGCAATAATTCCTGGATGAGACATTTTTGGCCACAGTTAGTCCTCATCTCAGTATCAGTGTCTTAACTGACTTGAGCAGACACCAAGATGGGCTTAAAAATCACTAATTAAGTGCACAGAGAACCAGCTTTCTGCTTCACATTCTGTAGCCATTGAACACATGGTAAAATTGCATCAGCGACTTTAAAACAAAATAAAAAAAATAAGATTGGGAAAAATATGGTGAATTATTACAGGAAACATTTACTTCAGAGATTTTGTGTTTGGATTTTTTTTGCTTGGGGATGAGAAAATGATAGCATCTAAATATTAAAATAGGACATAATGTTTATGTCATGGCCCTCTTTTTCATATCATATTAGGGATTATATTTTCAGAGCCTAGCTTGTATTTTTTGATACCCAGTGCACTTTATATCACATGGAAAGATTCCTTGCAGGATTTCACGTTTGCACAAATACAATAACACTGCTCTCTCAGTGTTCATGTCCTACTATTTTGTGATGGGAAAGCTTGTTTATTCATACACAAAGGGCCATTCCTCTATTATAAAATCTTCCAGATAAATATGTCAGTAAAACACCTGCTGAAGTAAAAAAAAATAATAGTCTAATTGTCCCAGTTCCCTTGAGACTCTGGCTTCAAAGAGGTACCAACAAGAAATCACCTTGAAAATGTTACAAAAAATACAAGCAGTCTCATAAAAACAACCGTGTTCCACACTGGGGGGCAGATTTTATCTCGCAGAAGCCAAAAATGTCCCTAGTGGTTACTTATCTAGAAAGTACATCCAGAAGGGGTTTTGCTCTTAGTCAGATCCCTGAGGACCCACACAGAGCTGGCAGTGGGCAGAAGAGGAGGGGACAGGCACAGCCAGCTTCATACAGCTGCCTCAGGGCATGGGCACTCCCATTGCATTCCCTGCCTGTGAGAGGAAGTCCTGGTGCAAGGAGTGTGCAGGAGCATGCACTGTCTTGCTGCACTGCTGCAATGCCTTCACCCAGCCCTGATCCAGCTGGATGCCATGGTGGAACTGGAACAGGGCTCAGGGTTGTACTGATGGCTGCCCTCTGCCAGGTGGGACCACAGATGCAGCACTAAATTGAAGGGTCTTCAATTTTGGACATATAGAGAGCCTCAAAGACGTAATTGCTGGAGAAACCTGTCCACCATTTTATAAGAACAGAAATTTGCTTGAAAAGAAATACATATTCTTTTCAAGTTAATGACTAATATTTGCGATTAACGAAAGTATTCCATACTGGAATATAACATTAAAAGATTGCCACAAAAAATGTATACTTCAGAAAGTACCCCTTTGTTCTACCTTTTTTTTTTTTTTTTTGTTACAGCTGCTAGAAATAATGACTACAGAATCTCTTTCAACAAAAGGTCATTTATGTCAATGGACAGAACACAGAGGATCAGATCACCTGCGGTAATTGCAAATTAATGCTCTACTGCTAATGCATTAACTACACAATATTGATCTACAATTGAATCATACAGGCTACTGTGAAGTGATTTTTACTTTAATATTTTTATGCTTTTATTGCTTTTTCCATAATGCATTTTCTCTTTCACTGGAATTTTCTATAATTGTCTCTATTTTTAATTTCCTACAGTGAGACGACTTTGAAAAATATGTCTGCTTCAAAGCCTTGTAAAAATCTGGCAAACTATCAATGTGACATGCTAAATCACATACATGATGCAAAAGATGCAAAAAATCCAATGTTCATCTTATTTTGATTAATTGCAGCTATGAAAAAAAAATCTCACTTATAGAAAAAAACAAAAACAACAGAAAAAAAAAAAAAAACCAACAACATATTTCAGCCCAACTGGAAGCCTATAGTAATGAACTGTACATCAAAAAGTTGCAGCTAGACATCTCTGGAGCTTTGTATATGTGAAGAATGCAGGATTGGATAAAGGAGTATATGACAGTTAAAGTTATTTTTTTATTCCATGCTTGTACTGAAAAGGAGTTGGGGATTTGGGTGTCTTACAAAAAAACTACCATCCTAAGGAATCACCTGAAAAATGACAGAAAGGTTTCAGCAGTTTACTGAAATACGTTTAAAAAAGTATTGCTTCTTTTCCCCACTGTATCATAATGCTCAACAATGAGGATAAATTACCATATTAAACTTCAATTCCAGTGTATCCAAATACAATGATCCTGTGTGCTTTTGATATCTGATGCAAAACTTCCTTACATATGAACATTTTGTCAGTAGCAGCACTAAAATGATGCTCTCTGTCATCTAAGGCTGGGGATAGAACACACAGTGAATGCTGAAACCCTTTCCCAGAACCATTCCCTAACATACTTGATCAATACCACTTGAGGCGGTTAGAGCATATATCAAAATATGGGTTCATCACCTGACTCCTGACTTGCATTCCCATGTACGACAAATTTGTAAATGGAAAATCAACTATTTCCATTTTGTTAACAGAAAATAAATCCACACAATTTAAAAATAAAGGCAATTGGGAAAAACAAACAAACAAACAAAAAAACAGTGGAGAACTGATCACAGGTGAAATAGCTGCAGAGGTGAATCTGATCTTGGTTTTAATGGAGGTACATTTATTATTCATGAACCCCTTCACTAAGAGATACAACCACATGGCAATTAAATCAACTCACACAAAGCCTTTGTATTTTCCTTGCTTCTGAACATCATCCTCTCATGGCAGAGAAGACACTGGACTCTTGTCCAGGAAAAACAAAGGGAAGCCAATGGCAATAGTAGCACTGCCATTCTGGGCTCTCTAGCTGTCCTCTGCAGATGGATCACTGCAGTCTGTGCTGCTTAATTGTATCAAACAGAATGTGTTTAAATGCTGGATGAACTGACATTGTGCACCCCATTAAAATACTGTTAACAAGGGCACATCCACACACTGCTCTTTGTAACAGGGTGGTAGTAGATGGGCCAGTGGGTGCACTCAGGTTTTATGCTGGAAGCAGGTGAGGAGACTGCTCTCATTTGGCACAGCTAAATGCAGAATGCACGCCCATGCTGCCAAAGCCCTGGCTGTTTGCTTTGTGCTTCTGGACCAGTCTATCACTTTTGCTAAGAAAGCAAAAGTGACCTGTCAAAGCAACAGGAATTTTCACTGTTCAAGACAAAAGAACTGAGGCATTTGGTACCAAGGACATTTAAGAGAGAAACTGGGATTCGAGGAAAACTGTACTAGCCAGCTATTTGTATGACCTTGTCGTCAAAGATAACTTGCTCCAAAGATAACTTGTGAAGATGAGGTTGCCTTCTTCTGTTTATCACGAAGTATCTTGCCTGAGCAGCAAATGGATGTTTCAGTCTAGTCCCAGCAAAGTGTATTCCTTGTATAAATGTCTATTACCTGTTTCCCTCTCTTTTCCATTTGCCTTTCCTTAGATCAGAGAAATTTATGGTATACTCACAATCTTGCATGACATTTTCTAAAGACTTATTTTTAAATAAATGCAATTGAACTAGTTCAGACCCTTACATACACAGCACTTTTAGAATCCATTTATTTTAGACAAGTTAAAATGACTCACTTACTTCAGTGAAACAAAAATAAGCCACTCAAACTGAGGATGGGTTTGATCTAGAGGAGTTTTAAATCAATTCTAGAGCTGATTAAACTGGTGAAGTCTGAATACAGCAGGAGTTTTTTCATCATCTCTGGGAAAGGTCAGTTGGAAAGAGAAATTATTCTCTGAAGTGCAAAATACCAGTATAGATCTGTTTCTGGAAGCTAGAGAACTTAACTATTAATTAATATAAAACTATAATAGTTTACCTAAAGGGGAGCTATAGGAAAGAAGGAGATAGGCTTTTTAGCAGGGTGTGCAGTGATAGAACGAGGGGAATTAGCTTCAAGCTCAAAGAGGGTAGATTTAGGTTAGATAAAAAGAAAAGGTGAAGCACTGGAATAGGTTACCCAGTGTTGCAGTTGATGCCTTGTCCCTGGAGAATTTCAAGGGCAACCTGATCTAGTTGTGTTGTCCCTGTTCACTGCAGAGCAGTTGGATTAGATGGCTCTCAGAGGTCCATTCCAACTCTAAGGATTCTAGGATTCTCTGAACTATCTGGGTATTCTTGTCATAAAACAAAATTACCATTGTTCCATTACCAATGGGGCAAACTAGAAGAAAATTTAAAACAAAACAGAAGAACTACACATTCTATCTAAAGGAGACATGCATAAATGACATTATAAAACTTCCTTTTTAGTCACCTCAAAACAGATGTAGTAGAGGTAGAACAGAAAGTCATTCTATTACATCATGTAACATGATCATGTTGAGATCATGTAACCTTGTAGCTGACAAAGTCATCAAAACTGCAGCTCTATTAGCAATAATAAGTAAAATACATAGCACTAGAAACATTCCCTTGCCAATCCTACTTCATTGTTGACAAATGCTTCTCTGTAATTTTTATCATTACTTAGTACTTATATTGAAGAAGCTTTTGGAACACTGTGTAAAAAAGGTAGATCTTTTGTTTGTGTTTGTTCATGGGAAAAGAAGTTTGAAGCATTCTCAAAAAAAAACCCACCAAAAACCCTTAAAAATAGGAAATAGAATTAATAAAGCTAAAAAAAAGTAAAAAATCTATAGAATAGGAGCTGTCTTCCACTTCAGCTGGTGTCCACATTAACAGGAAAGATTTCTTTCCACAACAGGGACTACCTAACTAAGCCAGTTTGTTCAGGGCTTCACAGCAACTCATCAGGCAGCGTAAAAATCTTCAACCACTGTGTACAATCCAAAACCTTACTCAATACAATGACCTTCAGAGACAGCACCATATGCAGGAGGTACAGCTCTGCACCTTCCGTTACAATAGGCATGCTTAAGAGGCACAGATTCCCAGACTAAGAAATGTTACTTTAAACTGACTTCCAGTGGGACTCAAGTAATGGTTTTTCACATATTTTCTCCTTGAAAAAGCTCTTAGTGGAAGACAAAACACAAGAATAAAGGAAGATTGGTATTGTAGCATCCAAAGTTTTCTTTTGGAATGTCTTTTAGCTTGAAGCATGTCTAAAACTTGAAAACTGCTTTCAATTATTTAAAAAGACAGCTTACGGTAATATTTGAAAGGAAGATACATAATAGTTTTAATTAAAGTTATTTTAATTTTAATGTTTTAAGGGAAAAAAAAGATACCTGTAAAACAGAAGCTCCACTGTGCAGAAACTGGAGCCCACTTTCAGCAGAATCGATGCCTCCAGTTGCTAAAATGGGAAATCCTGGAAGAGCACGGGCTATAGCAGATACTGCACGGAGTGCGATGGGCCTAATAGCATTTCCTACAGAAAAATAGAACGTTATGTTAGCAACATCAGAACACTACCAGTGTAATTTACACATGCCTCATGGTAGAAAAATCAGAAAATAACACTTAATTTTGAGATGAAGAGGTTATATTAATTAGAAAATTGTATGAACTGGGCTTCGAGTGGTATCAATGCTTGCGAAGTATTATGAACTTGGGTGAAATAAACAAAATTGCAAAAAAATATTTGGAAAACATTGCAAAGCTGCATAGCATTTTAGCTGTTGCTTGAAACAAAGCTTGGCAATACCCGAGACAGAAAGCAATATTTTACTGTACACTGTAGACAGAGATCTATGCTTTTACATAAAGAATCAGGTTGATTTTTTTGAACACATATGTTGCACAAGTAAAAGAAAACATCCCATTTATTTATGCTTGACTAAAAATTGTTTAAAAGCACCATTTCACTGCACTTGACACTTCATCTGTCATTTAATATGTTTTCCCTTTGACTGTTTGTAGATTTGGATAATCCTTTAAGTAAGACCCCTTTAACTATTAACATGACAGTCAGAAGCTCAAAAGAGTAAATTCATTTATGGTTGAATCTCCATGACCACAGCTTACATTTTTCAAATGTTATATAGAGGCTGAGTCAGACAACTCCCTGCTACGTTTAGAGGAATTATGATTAAAGTCTCAATACATCTGCTTTGGCTACAGCCTATTGATTGTATGCAACTATTTTAAATACTCATATAGATGCTGCTTGTTAATTGATGGATGACGTGGGCAGTTGATACACTTAGCTATTTATTCTTAGGCTATTTTGGATTTCTCTGGAAAAATCCTGTGTTATTAAAAATTCTACATAATGTAGAGAATTTTTAGGATTGTTTTATTTTATCATTGGAAAACAACACTATAGTGTAAGGAGGGGAGACATTATTGCCAGTGGAACTGGCTGGCAGCCAACCTACACAAGGAAATGGAAATGTACTGAGCCAGGTAAGTTGGGGGAAATGCTACGATATAAAATACTTCTGAACACTTTTCATGCGTATTGTTATAACCTTTAAAGATTTAACCTTCTAGAAGGGCAAATAACCAAAGGGTAAGAAAGAAAACCAATGCAGTGAACACAGCAAGTGGAAGAAGAAACCACAATTAAGAAGTGCAGGAAAAGAACAAATATAAACCATTGCATCACAACTCTGATTAAATACCTGACAAGTGTCCTAGATTTTTTTTGTTTTTTTTAGACAAAACTTCCTTCTTCAGCCCAGCTGATCTGTGCTGATATCCTTTCTCTACACCTTCTGAAGCAGAAACACCACAGTTTGCCAGCTGGATTTTTAATCTAAGAAAATCTTTACAAAAAATAAGTTCATTTTTTTTACAGCAGCCCCCATTCTCACTGAGTCCTGCACCTATGCTACCATCCAGTGTCCCTGCTGGCTCTTCATCTCAAGCAGAGTATTACTAATCCCCTTGAAGGATCTACTATCAGCTGAGGATTCTGCTCTCTAGGAGCAACCTTTGTCTTGCCCGTGAATCAGCAGAGCTCTCCATGGGTCAATGAGCAGAATGATCCCACACACAAGTTCAGGTCATGAAATCTGTCATGATCTGTTTTAAATGGAGCAGCTGTGCCTCCATTTAGTAAAGGAGATGGCTTGTCAAGGTACTTTTCCATAGCAAAAAAAGGAAATTTGGTCTGCCTTAGTCATTTAAAATACTTTGCTCACATGGCCTCTTACAACTTACCACAGCCCTTCACTGCAACTCTAACAGACAACACTGAATTAACAAGTGATTCTGGCCTGTCAGTATTATGCACATTCACATTTAAAAGCTCAGCTAAGCAGTCTCTATCAGCACCTGCCCTGAATTCAACACAAAATTGCCTTCTTTAACAATGGTATCTTCTTCTAGCTTAGGCAGACACTCTTTATTGCTGATCTGCTATCAGGACACATGAGATATACTCCAGTGCTCACGACAGTGATCAGGACAACTCATAGGCTTTACACAGATACTTCTTGCTGTTTTAACAGAGGCTATGTGGTGATATGATGTTTTCAGTGTATAAACTGCAATTTTCTTAAATGGGCAGCCTATCCCAACATGTACTGTTATTAAATTTTTGGGGGATACTAGAGCCTATTTCATGAAAAGTACAAATCTAACAAAAAATGTCTGTAAGGAGTCTAAGCATATAGCAAAATGGATCACAAAAAGGAACTGGAGCTAAACAAGAACTTTGTTCTGGATGATAATGACTATTTGTCATCATTTGAGCTAGATCGATTGTAATGAGTTTGAAAGGAACAGAATGATTCTCTGAAAAAGGATGAATGCTAGTACCCGAACAGCAAATATTACAACAGAATTGATGGACCAGTCCTAGAGAAAGATCTGAGACAAAAAAATGTAACCTAGCTGTTACTTCCGATGGATATATTTGTAAAGTCTTTCAGAGGCCATACATGCTAAGACATATTCTACATAGCCAAGATCATTACAATAAACACAATGAAAAACACCAGTTTGTGAAATTTTTCAGTGTTCGAAATTGAGGCTACAGATAAGTATCAGACTTGCTATATTGATTTCAGGCACTGACACAACTACTCCAGAATCTCACTGTGATGTGGTGGTTATTTTTCACAAATGTGAAAGAATGCAGAAACTGGTAACTCTGAAATTATGTATCTACAGGGAAGTATCTTCTCAATCTGCATGAGTTAAAAACTGACATTTGGATTGAGAGATGAAGGTTTATATGCTTTTAACCCCAATGTATAAGTTTTTAAGTCTTAGAGATCCTTGACCTAAATGATATCCTACAGAAAGAGTACCATAAGAAAACATTTACAGAATATAATTGTTCCTTTTTCCAGTCTGATTAAATTAGCCACCTTTTCACTTAGATGAAGATCTCTGTACCTTGGTCAGTGAAGAAAAAGGAACAAATAATAGTTTATTTAGAATTTCAGCACAATAGGTAATCAGAAAGGCCTTCAGTCAGCTTAAAGAAATAAGTACATGATTTGATGAAGCCTAGTAGGCATGATAAAGAAGCTTAGAATTTCTTAAGGAACATATACTTTTTAGTACTAGCTGCACTTGATATCCAAAACCTGAGTTATTATTTAACATTTGGTGATTAGTAAGTTAGTGAGAAATTGGTACAATCACAAAAATATTCCATTCACCTTTAATTCAACTAAATGAATTTAAAAACATTTAGGAGTGCTTCTGATGAGCGGAAATAAGTGGCTTTCCTGACAATCAAAGAGTTGACTGAGGTGTCAGCATTTATCTCAGCATTTTTTTTTCTTTAGTATTTGAGTCTACAGAATACAAAAAAAGCACAACAGAACACACAGCTATTCTCCTAGACATTTCTTGATCAACAGTTCAGGAGCATCCCGTCTGTAATAAAAAGCACTGTTCTGGAATACAATGTGGTTTACTTGCCATAGCAGATTGTACTGCCTAGTGAAATGGTGAGAAAACCTTCAGATTACAGAAAGAATAAAAAAAATGTAGTGAAGCCAAGCTATCAAGAAACAAACAAACAGAAATAAAATAGGTAGTGAATTTGACCTCGAGTTTCTATACTCCTGCATTTTCATGAGAGTATCATAGCAAGACAATAAATTTCATTGCAGAGATTTGTGGAGAAGGAGTTTTAAAAGTGAAATAAATGAGATATAATGCCAAATTTTAAAGGAGTTGTAATTAGTGGTGGGATTTTGCAGTTATCTGATAAATCCAGTGGTATATAAGAAGCTGGGATTCAAATACAAATATGTTTGAAACAGATCTCACATACCAAAAAATAAGCATCCACCACATACTCTGACATGTTGAGACTTGTACTTTCACTAGTTAAGCACTCATAGCTAGGAATACTGCTGGTATGATAGCAGTGTTACTGATGCTACTAGATGCCAGATATGTTTAACATTTGCCTTGCTATAAAATAATGACATTTAATAAACAAAGTCAATTTATCCAAGCTGCAAACAAGGGGAAGAGATTTGAAAAAGGAAGAGAGAAAATTATGTGGTAGAGATGCTATGCCTCTTTATGCTGAACACTACTCTTTCAAGTCTCTCATTTGGAACAAATGCTGTTACATAAAGACTTAAGCAATGAAAAACTGTAATAATGCAAAAGTCCATGATCCTTTTTCTTGCTGTAAAACAAAGTAGGGTTTTGTTCGTTCCTTTTTGTTTTTATTTAAATGTTTGTTTGAATAGGTCAGATTTTTCATGACTATCAGGGCGTAGAGGAGAGTCAAGAGGCAAAATACATTGCAAAGTAAAAGCAGAATGTATGCCAGTCAAACAGCTTGCTGAGTTCAGCACTGGTAGGCAACACAGCCTTTGTCCTAAGGATTGCAGGCTGATGGCAAACTGATGAGAGGCATTCTACCTGCTTATTTTTCTGATCATTTAATTTTCCCTTGGGAAGCAAAAAAATATTTTCCCAATGCCAGAATGCATGTTTTATTAAGACTTTGTGAGTCCTTGGAGTCTCTGTAGGACTCAGTTCTGCCAAGCACCAATAATATTTACAAGATTGAGTCTTGAGAGCCAAACTTAAAACTTCCTCAGTGAGAAACCTAGCATTAGCTTCAAGCAACACTGTAGCTTTGGAAGTTCTTGACCTCATTGATTCACCCATGGGAAAAAAACTCATTCTCAGAAATCTTCAGTACTGGCCTACACTGTCGCTGGCAATATTCTGCACCAATTTGGAAACTAAAGTCTTTAGGATAACTGTAATAGCTCTAAATAGTTTAGGTAAAAATGATCTGCAACCAACAGAACTGAAGAGAATCATTTCAGGCTAATAACATGGTGCCTGAATCTTGAAGAAGTCTGAATGGTCTTTATCAAACTCTGCAACTATAAGATGGACTTATTTAAAGGAAAAGAACAGTCTCACACATTTGTCTGGTAAAAGCAAATATTGTTATCTATGGTTACTAAATGGAATAAAAAATAATTTGGATCATAATTCTCCCCATTCCATACACTGCAGAGTAAAATTTATTTTTAATTTGCATTATATTATAGATTAATATCAAGTTTAAACCACAAACTGTAAATATTGCAAAGAAAAATAAGCTGTTATGAAAAGCAACATTATTTGTGTTTAAGAAATTATTGTTAAAATCAGCACTACTAAAAAAAACACACCACTACCAACAAAACAAAGAAACAAACAAAAAAAAACCAAACACAACAGAGTAATCTAGGCAATATCACTTTCCTTGTTTCTCTAAATTAATTCTCAGAAGACAGCTGATGTTGTTATCTCCCTGTTCCTTGACTGGTAAAATTAATAGAGCTAATGACAACAGAAGCCAATGACTTCAAATACCAGATTTGGGTGAAAAAGCTTTACACAAGGCAATTGATCTGGGGAAGTTCAGGCATTGCAGATGATCAATTCAATCCTGCAGAAAGTAACTAGATAAGGAAATTTGAGGATTAGGTAATAAACACAGAAAACATAAATCTTTCGAAGACATTTTCTGCTAAATATGTGGGCGGCTTCATTCAGGTGATCTAAGTACTATATGCGTATATTTACTACCTGTATCTGTGAACGGTCAAGGGAAATGTACAGGATATAAACAATTCATTTGCATGCCATTTCTTCTGATTGCAATTATTCTGTATGTTCTTTCTGTCTCCCACCTGTAGGTGGCCACCATAAGCTACACTTATCAAATAACTCATTAGCAGGGTTTTCAATACTGTCATATCCAGATAATTAGCAATTTATTTAAATAACCAATTTCTGTGGAAATAATTGCCATGGAATGCCCTGAACCTACTTTTTATAAACTATAATAAAAGTGTTAAGATAATCCCTGACATTTGCAAATGCCATTAGTTCACCTTTCCTTTTGATAGTGCTGTGGCATTATGTTTAAACAATTACCCGATAAGGCGGCAGTTTAATGAAACAGTGTAGCAGGCATATTCTTCAAAATGGACAGTGAATGCATTTATGTAGGTTGCTCTGGAAGTAATGCCTCCTATTTATTTCCACAGTATTTGCAACACATACGAAGAGAACAGTAACTGTATTTGGTAGAGCAAATTCTCAGCCACAAAACACTTTTTCTCAACATAGTCATTACCACTAGCTATGCATTTTCACCAGTGATGAACAAGAGTCTGCGTGCTACACTCATAAAAGTCTACATGTCCATTCAGAACATGGCTTGCCTTTCACATTGCTGTTGGCACTGCTGAAGCACACCACCCTCCATCTCAGTGTGCTCACATCCACTGTTTGGTCTCCATAAATATTCAGCAAGCATCAATGAATGTCAGTGGGTGCCATTTCTTTCCACATGGAGGAATTCAATTACACACTTTTGTTCCATATGCACTTGCATGTCAGGTGCCATTTTGTCTGATTGACCCTCTGCTGCCATCTGTCACAACAAAATGCAATGGAATACTGTTGAGGATTTTCAATCTACTGCCATACCACCATCATCTGCCTCTGATGTAGTGGGCCAATATCAGAAAACAGGAGGCATTACTTCTGGAGCAACCCTCATTATTGCAGAAGAATATCCAATGAATAGACATTTAGAAGAAAAGATGATCCACAATGAGGTCCCAAAATAGAGCACTCAGTATTCAGTGCACTAGAATATACAGGATGTGCCCTAAAAGCAAGTTTGCAATGGACCTTGCCAGAGCTCTGATGCTACACAGCCCAGTATTTCTGACTCAGCTGAGGACCAGGAGACTTCTTTCACTGATCTTTACACCTTTTCACAACCTATTCAGTCCATTGCTACTTACACATTAATTGTTATTTGCCAACATCACTAACAATAATGCACAATTTATTTTGGCTCTGATTATTATCCACCAAAAACTGTATTCATTTAACAAATAGATCATTTGATATGTTACTCTTTTTATGACAAAACAGTAAATTCTATCTTCAAATCAATGGCTGCCCAAGATTTCATTTTATTGATAATTTTTGAAAGCTCGTACACCAACACTTCCAAATCAATGCCAAAGGTTCTGGTGACCATAATACAGTCAGAATTTTACCCTAGGGTCTTTAGAATAAAGTTAATGACTATAGATTTAAAACTATTTTTTTTTTGTCACTGCCCACTCTGGCTGTAGCAACCACACTGACTGCCTGCATTCTATTCCTTTTCTTAAGCATATAATGACTGCACATGATATTTATGCACCAGGATGGTGTGTTAAAATATTCTCTAATAATTATTTCTCTCAGAGATATGTATAAATATATATTTATTTTATTTTTAATTAATTTCAATGCTTACTTCTCATTTGATTCTATTTGGAATATCCTAAGAACAGTAATAATAAAAGTACTGATAATGACTGTGAGGTGTTCTCCCAGCATAACACAAGGAAAGAGATATGAATTAGAACAAGACCAAAGAGAGATGGACCGTCTAAGAAATACTGTCCACACTTACTAGACAAGATCATCACAATATCACAAAGAAGTTCCTGATAAATTCTGCTGAAAGACATGTTTCACTCCAGCACACAGCAAGATTTCCTGCCCATTCACCCCAGCACAGAGGCAACTGTGTTTAACTCAAATTCTAGTAGAAGTGTTTGTGGCTGTTTACCCAGAAGCTTACAGATTTCAAAGGCACAGTTACCCCTGTCAGCCTCAGAAGCAGCAATGCCTTTATTTGAGATGGTTTTAACCTTCTCAACAAACAGCTACAGAGGTCAGCGTGACCCTGGTGCCAGGAAGAAGGGCGAGTGTGTGCCCAAGCATCTGCATGGGTACTTTAGTGCATACAGAACTCAGATCATACAAAGGTAATGTACTTCTGAGTAAGGACACGGTGGCAGAGTGGCAACTGACTGCTGAGAAGGGTGTTGAGGCTTATTTTAAAGATAAAGACATTACTGAAAAAGGCAGTACAACCTTTGCAGCTTATCTACAAAACCTGAAGCACACCTTGTACTGTTCAGTACCCATTGGTCTAGAAAGTTCCCTTACAGCAAGGGAAGCAGCATGTATGAAAGTATAGCAAACTAAAGAAAATAGGAATGCAAAAAGCTTAAATGAGTGTTTCCTCTTCACATAACCCACTGTCATGCTTGCCTCCTGTGAGATGTATTTCATTTATTTCAGCCAGTTGGTACTGCCCAGTAACACGTAATTTTAAGTATGGATATACTTGTATCTATTTGTACATACAATATCCTCAAAAATATATAAATAAACATGTTGAATGGCACACAAAAAAAGTTTTGTTAAACAAATAACTTCAGTTCAACTGAAAACATTGTATTTGCAGGTGTAATATCATGTCTATGCACACATCTGCCATATTATTATTGCATATCTATATAATCTACGTGAATATATATATATATATATACATGCACACTCAGTAGATATATTATTTCCATATTCACATATACATAAAACAGTGGATGACACATCCCCTGACAAAACCTGTTATTTCAACACTTCAAGTGAAAAGTGTTAAAATAAATGGCTCATCACATACCATGTGTTAAAATAAATGTTTATTTCAGCACCGTGTGTATCATAGCCATTTTTTCAACACTTCCCGTTTCTCAAGACTCACTCAACCAAAAGTAGGGGAACTGATAGTTATAGCTAAGGTAGTTGAAGCACACAGCCTTAGTCACCTACTTGCCATAGGATGAGTAGGATGTTATCTGACACTTTTTTTCTGCTGGTAAAAAAGGGAAACTACCTACCTTGACTATTCATGGGGATCTGCATGTGTCTGCAAACAGGTGGGGTATGTCACCATTTGGAAAGAAAAATAGCCATACCAGAGTCTGCTGAGATATGTGTAAAACAAGCTGCTGCTATCAGGGTAGAGTTTAGAAAGGAAGGGAAACATGGCAATTTCTGGCAATTTCACTTTGCAGCTTTTGAGTTTGTCACAGAGTGATCTGGGCAGATAAAGAGTCAGAGGAACAAGAATGAAAAACCAGAGCTGTTTATAATGAATGCTGAAGGTGATATGTTGTTTGGTGATCAAATTACAGGCAAGGAGAAAACAACTGAAAAGTTTCTTGGAAGGATTCTCTGGCTCTCAAGATTTGCCTTATTCATTTTAATATATAATCTGCAATATCTGGAGCAAATGCTTTCCAGCTTTAGCTAGTCTCTAGAGTACCAATATAGTCATTGGGAACTTTGTGTTAATATGCTAAAATGAGATCAGCATGTCAGCTTGTTCCTACAAGCTGAGCTTGGACACTACATTTATGGTGGTATTAAAGTAACATTACTTTCTTTCTCTGTCCTGTTCTGGGAGGAAAGAACAAGAAACTCACATTCCCTAGCAGCTTCACTGGAGCTGGAGGGAACTGTATTTTTATAAAACAGTTTCAATAAAAGACACACCTGAGGTGAGGGTGGAAAAATTTAAATTCTTTGGCAACATGCACAAATACTTCACAAACTAGCAGTCCCGTAAGAGCATTATTTACAGTTAACTGGCTGAAACGTTTTATTATAACATTTCTCCTTTGAAGAGCACAAAAAACATGATTAGAGATTGCCTAGGCCTGAGCAAGACAGTGTGGCCTTAAGAAGATAACCACTTAGTGGGGTGGGGGGGGGTGGTTTCTCATTTTTTTTCTTGTACATTTCCTTCACTGAAATAGCAGATCTGTGCACTATGGACACAGCACAAATCCACAAACTAACAAAAAGTTAGTGAAGACTTTGAAACCAGCACAGACTGTCAGAAGACTGCTTTGTATCCAGACAATGAAAGAATGAGACCACAGTTTCATCAACTCACAATTAAAGTCACAGCCTCAAGTCAAGCCACCCCGCAGTGCTAGTTGCCTGTATTCAAACATCTCTTCTTTCTGTAAAGTTATGTTTGTCCAGTGTCATATTTGTCAGATAAAACACTATAATCATTCTGTAGCAGAATAGTGTACAATGCAATGAAATTCTGTAGAAATAAATAAATAAATAAATGTGGGTTTTTTTTCACTCTTTCTTCAGATGTGATTTGTTCCAGAAAAAGGAGGTATCATCACTCCTTTGAAGGCACTGTAGGTTATGAGATTGGTCCTCAGAAGCTGGCAACATGTAATAAAAGTGCTTTATTCCTAAACATCAATCAGTTTCAAGCGTGGCAGTTGCTCACAGAATGGTAATAATGGAAATATTCAGCTAATAACTACTGCAGACATTAAAACACTCTGACAGATATGAAGTACTCATTACAAAACCAACACTTTCTTATAATTACAGTTTTATAACTAGGTACATAAGTTTCTAAATATTTAGTTCCTTACAATTTCATATTTTTCTAATGAAATTTGCATGACAATATTTCATTTTCTGTAAAAGAAAAGGGCCCTCCACCCCCACAGAGTGTCTATATCTTGGCATTAGCTGAGACCTTGGCTGTGAACGGTTGACAGCTGTAAAGAAAAACTTTTTCTTCCATTCCTTCTTTTTAATAACCTTCACAGTTACAAGAGGTTTCATGCCACTTCTCTAGCTGAGAGTGTACAGTGAGCCGAACAGCTAATGTCTTAATGGAAAGTAAAATAATAGCATGTCCGTGCTGCATAAGCCATCCTCAGCATAAAGGAAACACAGACCTTATTTGCAGAGGCCTTTACTAGCTCTGGATTTATTATGAAGTGTTAGTAATTAAAACATGTTTATATCAGTCCTGCCTTTGTATCATCCGTGCAACTCAGTGCCGATTTCAAAATGAAATTACACACCTGCATCTTAACACTGCTTTCTGCATTAATAAAAAATAACAGCATTAATAGGCTTAAACACTCATTTGTTTTATGTATTCAGTGCAACATAAGGGGATGCTAGGGAATTTAGTGTGTTGCTCTGTCAGATCATTTTAATTGTTATCCAATGAGGGCAGCTCAGAGGGTGAGTAAGGGACTTAATTTATGTACTTACTCATCCCCTTGGCTTCCACTGAAGAAAAATGATAGTAGCACAGGCCTAAACTGCATTCACTGGTCTTCAGCGATCAAAGTAAAGGGCAATTAACACAAAGCCAGGGGCCCATGTGTTTGTTGATTTTAAATACTGCTCAGAGCCCGCATGGCTGCCACTGAAAACAGACCAGCAATATTTGGCACTTATGCAGTGCCTATTAGGAGAGAATATCAAAATATCCTACAAAGTTATAGTATCTTTATCTCAAAAGAGAAAAGAACAGGAGACCAGGAGAGGAAATATGTGTGTGAACAGTAATTTCATCTGGAGAGAAGAGACAGCATGCAGACCTCCTGGTTACAAATCCCTTGTACCAGGTCATCATATTGCCCTTTTCTCTAAAATTGTTGGTAATTTAAGGGATAGTATTTTACAGATAACCTCTCTAAATCAACTCAAGCAGGCTGCTCTTAGAACTAAATTACATACTAATGTCCTAGACCTTGGTACTTCATTCTGTGCATTTTCATGGGTGAATTTTTATGCCCACTCAAGCTCAGAAGTCTATCTGCTCACAGAAGAATACAGAACTGTTGTTGACGCGTAATACCCATGGAGAATTATGTCCTCTTTCCTTCCTGTTTTCTATTTAATCTAAAATAAAACTTACCCAAACATTGATTCAAGCTGTGGGCAATAACTTTGAGTAAAACTGCCTTACTCCCTTGTCCTTGCTGATGCAGAATTATTAAGCATTCTTAAGGTTATTTTAAATAATCAATATACACATGATAATGAAGAGATTCCATTTGCATAGGCTATCACTAACACAATGCTATGTGTGGAGTGCTCAGAGAGGAAAACTCACAAAAGCATAAATGTTCCACAGGAAATTCTAACACATCTGCTCAGCGCTGAAAAGCCAGCATTTTAGTCCAAAGCACTAGAAAGCATAGACAAGTGCATTTTTGGAATCAAAACAAATGCTGCTAATTTAAGAAAATACTATGAAGCACACAAAGACTGTACAATGCCATATGTTGCACAATGCATCTGGTAATCAATTTAGTCCACATGCCAAATTTACTAGAAGCCCAAATAGGCTTAAGTTCTTTATTCATAAATTCAGAAGTAAACCAGAAACATTATAAACATGCTGCACTTACAATTAGGGGAAAAAAAGTGGAATTTTCTTTTCAGTTACATAATACAAATAAAAATTAATTTCCTAAATTATATCCCATAATAAATACATGCCCGAGCTTCACTTTTGATCAACAGCTTTTACAGCCTCACAGTTCTAGGACATGGTCTGTTACCCAGCATAAAAGATAAATGTGATTTTTAAATTATTTTACATTCAGTGTTCCGTGGTGGAGGTTTGAAGTTGTGAAGGTTTTATGCTGTCTTTTGTGATTCCATTCACAACACATTACTGAAGATGTCAGCAAACATAGATGTACAAGAAACCTTGCATGTATTGCTGTCTTAAATCAAATATGAATCCACACTTACAGTATTAAAAATATGAGAATCCCTAACATAAGTGGAGAGTATTACCTATAAAGCTAAAATAAATGGAGTGGGATAATAGTTTTCAGACTTGGGTTACAGTGTCAATGCAGAGACTTGAGCTGTGTTACCCCACCAAGCCAGGTCTCGCTTGCCAGAGCATGCTTGTCAATATTAACTCCCAGGGAGCATGTCACGAGCCTTTACAAAAACTAGCTTAAATACAAAATACTATAGCAGCTGCTGTGATCCTTTTCCTAACACTGAGATTAAACTGCTGAAATTTGTTTTGAGCTTTTTAAACCAGAAAATGTGTGCCATACACCTACTGTAACAAGAATATGAGGAACAGCATTAAGGGATTTCAGTGCTGTTATTAGGGTTTATTAAAATACAGAAAAACACCAGATGCTTTACATTAGCTGACTGGAAGATATTTTAATGTTAACCACACAAGTATCACTTTCTCCTGTGACATCAGAATATGAAATGGAGTATGCTAAAACCAGAAACATCTGTGGTTTTAGGAAAAAAGTGCAATCTGCACCAAAAAAATTATGAATTATGTACTTGCCTAAAACATGTAGGCCAAAACTATCTAAGGCATTTGATGGGAGTACCCAAATTAGAACTACAAAAATCTGATGAAATCAACAGAAAGAGAGAGGACCGTAGCCCTGAGAATACCCATCACCTCCATAGTGATGAGGCAGAAGAGTAAGAGCAGCCTTTCAGACCCATGCCGGTTTCCTAGGCTAAATGGTGAATGAAGGTGTAAGCAATCTCTTCATTCTTTCAATAACCTTGATTGTATCAAGTAGCAGATACTCTTAAAATAATTCTTAGGGAGCCACCAGCTCCTCCTTGGAGATATGAATTCTTCAAATCCCATTTTTTTTTTTTTTTTTGTAAGATCTGAAGCTCCTTAATTTTTTAAAAAAGCAGCTGATTCTTAAATAGCCTCACCTGGTAACACCTTCTCTGAAAGTGATCCTGACAAATGGAACTTATCAGGGACTAGAATAAGAAGATTTATCTCAGTACTCCCTATTAAAATCTAAACAGCTATTGAATGGACATATATTCAAAAAGCATTACTAAAACGCTGCCAAAGCTGGTGTAATCAGAACACAGGCATCTTATTTAACATTAATTGTGTAAGCATAACAGTAAATGACAGGGAGTAAGATTAGCTCAGCCCAGTCAAAATGTGGACTGGAGTAATCATACATACTTTTGAAATACAGTCTGTTACTCAGGAGGGCCATCAAACATATATAAATAACCAGACACAACCAGAACACAGTTAACTACATCCTCATTGGCAGGCCTGCTTGTGGAACAAACGACAGCTTTCACTTCATTTTGAGCTGTCAGAAACAAAGTTTTTCACAGCATCAGCCTTATCTCTGTGCCGAATCAGTTGTGATACCACAATTTTGATCCCAGACCTCACTGGCAATAAGAACACTTTTCCTGCACACCTGCCACATTTGCACCATGGATTTGTTCATCTCATTCTGAAACAGTGTGCACTACACTCAACAGTTCTCATTCAGCCCTCACTTAAACTAAATAATAGAGGCTAAATCCCTCATTCAGAGCATCCTTTGGGATTTAAAAAGGACTTAGCAAAGATGGCCGTACATTACATGTTAATAGGGAAGATATTTGCAATTATCTGGCAATAAAGATATTGTAAATTGTTCATAAACTGGAAAAACAAATTACTACAGCAGATTTTCTAAAAGATTTTGTAGGAGATGTTTGTATATACTGTTTGTGAGTAGGATATTTGTATATCTCCTTTCCTGCAATGATGTACACACATAAAAATATACATTAAAATGCAGATCCTTTGACTGCTATACATTTGTTTGGATTCTTTGGATAGGTTAAAAAAAAAAAAAAAAGATAGCTGTGACATAGTTTTATAATTTTTTTCCACAATAACTCATGAGGGATAAAGTAATGCCCACTGAAATACAAACCCAGGTTCAAATTAATTCAACAAATCTGCTATAATTTGTGTTCTGTATTTTATATGTGAGGTTGACATGAGAATTTATTCATCACTCTAGTAGGACACTAAAAATAGAGAATATTGGTAGGATTTAGATGAGTAAATATGTATTCACTAGGGTGAGTTTATCATAAATCACAGCCATCCAGCACTGTTAAGGTTTCTCCTACATGGAAACAGGACAGCAGCAATAACTGTTTGACTATGTCCTTTTGGCACAGCTGGATGTAAAGCAAAGCCCTGGGTTTAGTTGTTCCAAAGATCTACTTCTCTTCCTCAAATTCCTCGTATCTGATGTCAGAATATCCTGCAACTGGATTAACCCAGGCAAGTACAGTTTCATGCCACCGAAACCTTCTTTTCCTGATTCAATTTTAAAACTCATCAATCCAGGGTTTTGTAGATAGGAAGAATTAGTGAGAACAGATCATGAGGTGCATTTAGATGAGGTGCTACAGGATTTGATTTAGTAGTTTAGTGGGTAGGGATGGTGACAGGAGGATGGTTGGACTAGATGATCTTGTAGGTCCTTTCCAACCTAATGTATCTATGAATCTATGAATCTACGAACCCCAACATCCTCACAGTGATGCTTAAGACACTGGGGCTACCAAAGCTACTGAGCAAGGCAGAGGAGCCAGCATGCAGCATACAAGTTGGGGGTGTATCATCTGGAGCAATAGTATCTTGAGACAGTAGTCAGTTGGCCTTCCTTGCTGTCCCACAGGAGTGAAGGACGAACAGCCTGAAACTTCATGTTAACAGAAGTTAAATAAGAGGTCACTTTACTACTTTTTTATTACCTTATATTTTGATGTTAAATGTATCGCAAAATATTTTTCAACTAAATCAACCTTGCAGCTGATTCGGATACAAAGTAGAAAGAAAAGTAGCAGAAATGGCAATTACGGGCCTTGCAAAATCCAGCAGGTCGCTTCTACCACCAACGTACATTCACATAAATTTGGAACTGGTTTCCTTTGTCATGTCTTTCCTTCTGCTTCCTATACTGAAACTCAGTTAAGTCTCATAACCTGCATTCACATCTGAATCCATTGCATAGCTAGTGCTGCAACAACGTTTTACAACTCCAACTCTGACAGTTAAAAAAACTTCCTGTGCTCTGGACCATGGTCATATGTTTAACCACTTAGAATTACAGCTTCTATATAAAATGCTATTCAGTACTGCCTGCAGCAGTTAGAGCAGAAGGCTAGACCTAAGCCTGACTTGCACTATTGCCGAAGACTAGCCAGCATGCCAGAGTCATCCTTCCTCCCACTCACTGAGTAGCCACTGAGATATCATAAGGCACTCAGTTCCTGCAGGTTATACACAGTTTTATAGCAAGGAAAACTTTCTACCAAGCTTAGGACCATTCTCTGAAAGCAGATAAGCCTTTCCACTGTAGGAAAGACTGGAGAGTTGTATTGCATGCAACCAGAGACTTCAGACCTCATTCATGCTGCATTTGGTAATCAAAATACATTTTAATTATCCACAGAGAGAGGTGAGAAAGATCAGACTGAGAGAGCTGATGAAACTTACTAGTAAACAAACTCAGCAGTGAGGGTTTTCTCTATTTTATTTAATTATTTTGTTTTAATTATTTTATATTTGAAATTATTGCTAGTATTTAAATTTTTGCGTTAGAATAAACTGAAAAGTACTTTTAAATGGCAAGTATTTTTCCAATAAATAATTCATTAGATTATTTAAATGATTATACTTACATAACCTCCAAAATGAATTGTACCTATTATGAGAGAAATACACCATTTTTTTTTTTTTTTTCAGTACAGTGATCTCCTAAAGATATGACATGAAAATACCAAGAGATATTTTTGTGAGCAGTTGCTTAAAATTGGAAGAGCTTGTCATAAGAGGAAAAGATAACGTTCTCTCCTACACCTGACAGACACAGAAAGACAATCAACTAGTGCTGACAAAAACTATGCCAATGGCTTCAGTCTCGATATTAACAATCCTCATTGGGTCATAATGTGCATGTGGTACATTCATCTCTACCCATTACTGCAAACAAGTTTAAATTCAAGTGTCTGAACTATCAGCCTGCTTTAAAATGCTTTCATTTTTTCTCTTAATTCATCTATTCACTTCCACTCCTTGTTAATCAGACTATGTCTAAATGGGTAACTGCTCAAGCATTCTTTGCTTAACCATGGCAATCTCCACTATTATAGGAACTTTTCCAATCTTTTCCAGTTGCATCCAGTTGCATGCAGAATAAAACCACAAGCTATTTCACCCATGCTTAGACAAGGTAGGCCACAGTTATTCTCTCTCTCTCTCTTTTCTTTTTTTTTTTTTTATTGTATTACATCCAAGTAAAATGTACAGATTTATCTGAATCATTATCTGCATGAGCCTCTGGTTCATTAGGATTTGAAATCCTAATGGTTATCTATTCAGAAAACAAAACAAAACACATAACATTCTTTTGGGAAATTATTTCACATGGACATTTTACATATGAGCTTAAATGTAAATGGCAAATCCTATGTGTTGAATAGCTCTGGTTTGAAGATTAACCAAATTACAAGCTATTAAAGCAGCAGAATATACCAGCTTGCATTTTAGAACACTGTACAGTCCAGATAATGATGATTAGATAGTTTTCTAGAAGATCTGAACAAATACTGTCTTTTAGTCTGAGAGCAATGCTGGACATTTCTGTCTGATGCTTGGGGATTCAGCCAACTAACAGATACATTTGGTGAAGAATCGCATTCTAGTCATGCCCTCCCTTCCTAATTTCCCTTTTCACTGTTTTGTCGTCTTTGCCTGTTCCTCAGGGAACTGAGTGATTGATAGCCTAATCCAATGACTGTATTACAGCTGCCTCAACTTGGACTCTTTTCCTTATCATTAGCAGTTAGCCTATGGTTAAATTCACAGCTCACTGCTTGGTACAGCCCCTGAGATTTAAGGGTCTGGCCTTTAGAAAATATTTAACATAAAATTGAAATCTTGACATACTGAGAATTCAGTTCTCTGCAAGGCTTCTTTAATTAATCCAATGTACTGTACCATTGTTCTATATGAGACTGTGACACGGTGAACTGTTACTGAAGCTCACAGAGATGTGTAATTCTAAATTAAACACTCACTTACATGTACCTACACTACACTTGTTTCCCAAGTACATGTGCATGAATGTGAAAATTTAAATGTAATTTATAGCAATAATAAAACACAAAACAATTACATTTCAGAAGTAAAGGCTGATTTTTCATTCATATCAAGCTCAGAATGACATTTTCTCAAAGTCAGAGGAGAAAACAGCTTTGCTTAAAACCTTTGTGTTAAGACCCACACTTCATTCTTTTTCAGGACTCATTTAATCTTTTGGCAAATGAAATCAATTACAATCATTTTTAATCAACTACAAACGGCACCTGTGCTAGAAGTGTAAAGTGTTTTCTTTGTGGGAAAGAAATTGGCTCAAAAAATTAAATAGAGAGAAAACGTGCTTAGTTCTCTGACCCTATCTGGAAAATAATACTTATTTATAAATAGGTATGGGAAGGATGTAGACCTTGATCTATGCTGTAAACCTTTGCCCTACTTCCAGTCAGTCAATGAGCTGCAAGCTTCTATGAAAATGGCAGCTGAGTCCCAGATGAAAAATTATGCATCTCATAAACTGCTATTCTGCTGAAATGTCAAGCTATGGCAGGGCTGTACCTCAAACTCAGCACTTGGCATTTTCCTTCTGTCTGCTTTGTTGCCATGAAGCAAACACGAACAGTGAGGATTTGTGTAGGGCAGGTAGCAGGCGAGCTCCCTGTCAAAAATCTATTATTAGGGCTCTGATCTCTTCTGCACAGACCAGTGACGGCAGAACACTAAGAGAAATCAGACTGCTGCAAGGACACCACAGAAAACAGAGGACTCTTTATGAATACTGACATAATATATGCAAATAAGGGCTTTTAATGTCTGAGCTACATTTAAAAGAAATAATAAACCAAAATTAAAATTGTACTATGACGTATACTTGTGGGGTTTTTGCTCTCATCCAAACTGCCTTACAAATATATGTTAATATAAATAGTATTTAACTCTCAGTAAATATTTACACCAAACAGAAGTTCATATGCACATATACATTTTGTTTTATTTCCAATGATGGGCAGCTTTTCATCCTCTCATAGTGACCAAAATCAACAGAGCAGTCACTGAGAGAACTGTGATTATGACAGTGTGTGCTCTTGGTTGTTGTTTCTTCCCCCACTTTTCATTTAAAAGGCAGCTCTTATTATAATATTATCAAATTTAACTCTTTCAGTATAAATCAAACACTTCATAATATCTGCCCCTATTAATAATGTCAATTATTAATATAATGTATGTATTTTAATTTATAACACCTGTAAATATTCCCTTAAAAGTCACAAATGGTTTCTGATAGCATTTTTTGTGTGTGTTTTGTTTTACTATTTTTTTTTAAGAGACAGCTTCACACTCACTTCAAAAGTAACTAAAATTAATCACCTCTGCTGATTTTCAACAGTCATACTTTTCCACTTTTAATTACAGTCTGCTATCCAGCTATATTCTTTCTGACCTCTCTTGGGGTCAGCTATGAGGATAGAACACAACTTTCTGAATCTCTCTATTTTTGTAAAAGATACAAACATGCACACATTAATATGCCATACCATATATCCATACAAGTAATGCTACAGCACATAATAACTGGACAAATCAGTAACAGCACAGAGGCATGAGGTGTTTGAACTATTACTGTAAAATACTGCAACGTTTTTGCAACAAAGCATTAAAAGGATACACAGTGAGTGCACAGCAGAGATTTTTGCTTTTAACGTAAGTTTTTTGCTAAGTCCAGTGTGTGGTTTTATAAATTTATCCCCTAAGGACCTGGCTTCCAGACAAAAACAAAGAAATAAACATAGGACAAAGAAGAACAAAAAAAAAAAAAAAACACCATGGAAATTCACACAGAAGGTCTATTTTGCTTGGAATAGATATCCTATAGAGCTGCAATGTGGTGTGTGATACAAAACACATCTGTAATATGGAAGTATAGCATGAATGCTCAGGTAAAAAGGTTATTTAAAAAAATTAAAATAAAGGAAATAAATGTTAGAGAAGCATTTACTTGCTGACAGTATATTAACGTTTCTCTGGGAAACCTGGGATCTTACTTTAGTACCTACAAAGCACATCTTCAAAATCATTTATATTTATACCAGTGAAATAATCTTTCAGAGACGGTGAACATTATTCATTGTGAGGATAAATAACAGCATTAGTTTCTTTTAAAGAAATGAATACTCTGTATTGTACGCATACAAGAACTCAGGGTAGAATCTAATGTATTACATATTCTCAAGCCCGAAACATTGCTGGGTCAATTGTAAAAGCTCCTTAATGGAAATCAAACGATGTCTCTAATTCTGCAGATATGATGGTAATACAGTCTGGGGAGCCATATCTTAATTGCAGTGTTTTTCTTTCATTCCAAGGGTTTATTTCCATAGCTACATTTTGGAGGCTTCAACAGGACATTTCTTTTTTTTTTTTTTCCAGCTAGGAGTACTTCCTGGAAATCTATAAAAAATGGATGAACACCAGGCCCCTTTAACAGCAATGTCCCCTCTTGTAATGGGGCTACAAAAATGAGAAGGGCTACTGTAGCCCTTGGGCTCAGCTGAAGCTCTGTGGTGCCAATTAGAAAAGAATTTTCCTTAGAAAACACAAATTTGTCAAAATTACAGTGATTTTTTTCCCCTGCAAAGATTTTCTGGAACCAGAAGAGAGGAAGAAAGTGCAGAAAAACACAAGAGATTTCACCTTGTTCAATAGTCAGAGGATAAACCTTGAGTCCCAGGGACTCAGGCGGGACTCACATCAGGGATTTAAAACTCGGTCTCCCAAATCACACAGTCATACAGGTCAGCAGGCTCTGCTACAGATACTGTGTATCCTGTGAGAGCTGTTTCACTTTGTATTAATAATTCAATATTTGCAGGGAAGAGGGGGAGATAGAGAGAGACTAATTCTACAGTCCAGTGGCCAAATGCTCACCTGGGATACTGAAATCCTCCCTGTCAAAACCACCCAGCAAACAGCAGGGTAGGATGGAGGAAGCAGCCGTGTTTCTCACAGTTTAGCAATTTTCAGCTGATTGAATTATATCAGAACAGGAAGGTCACTTCCTGAGCACTGGCCGGGAAGCAAACACTAATTGTGACAACTTTAAATTAATGGGGATTTTAACTAATCTGATTAAGTCTATGCATCATTGAAATACTTATATAATATTCTAGAAGTTTTTTAAAACATATAAATGAATCTTTTCCCAAAGACATATCAGACTATATAAGCAATGCTAATCACTTTTTTTTTTTTTTATCTATTATTAATGTTGGACAAATAGTAAACAAACAGTCATTTACTCATCTAAAAAGAATTCAATAGCCAATCCCTTTCAAGGAATTCTCTGTTCTTTGAAGAGAAACAAAGATCTTCCTGCATTGCTGCCTCATATGCAGCAGATGAGGAACAAAGATGCCAAGGAGAAGGCATGCGTGGAAAATCTTTGTTCAGTACATCACCATCTATGAGCACATTTTTAAACAGTGGAAGGTAGGGAGGACTGCAAGTCAAAATGTCAGGCTGCTGCTAGGCAAGGGGATTAACAGATTCCATTATTTGCACTTCTATGGAAACCTTCATCAAACTCACTAGAGTGTTACACTCACCTGGAGAGGGTAAGCCATACTATATTAAGAAATGTGTGGTCACAGTGAACTGAAGGCATGGTGAAGAACAGCTGTCCTCTAAGTGCCCCGTTTTCACAAACACCACGCAGCCCTGCTGCCAGCTTGCAGAGAGTGCCATGCAGCACTGCTGGGCACTTGTTTCTCCCAGCAGCCTGCCTCAGGCTTTCAGCAGAGTCCTTTGGGCAGTGGGCAGCAGCCTCCTGCTGCAAGCTGTGCTCCTCGACTGCAGCACGAGTGGTGAGGGACTGGCACAGGTTGCTCAAAGAGATGGTGGGTGCCCAGTCCCTGGTAACATTCAAGGTCAAGGACTTTGAGGAATCGGATGAAGTTATTATTGACCCTGTTCATTGCGGGGGAGTTGAGCTAGATGGCCTTTAAATGTCTCTTACAACTCAAATGAGTCTATGCTGGGGAGTTTCCTATGAGTTACACATAAGGAGAATGGGGAAACACAAGATAAGCTTATTTAAAAAAAATAAATAAATAAAATTCCAGCTCAGTCCAGCACCAAAAGTCCATCATGAGTCACTCCTCAGCAGCCAGGTGATCCCAAGGGCCACCACACTCCAAGCTGTGGTGTGTTTCCAGACTCTGACAGGTTCTCTGGTGGAAGGCTGCCACCTCTCATACCCGTACCACACAGCACTGGCAGTGCTGCAGCCCCACATGTGCAGACACTTGCCTTATCAGCTCCTGTACTGTAGGTCCCTGTCACACAGGGCTCTAGGCCAGAAGAGAATGAGAATCTGGGCAACTGGAATCCAGAAAGTAAGATACAACTTGTCTGTGCCCTATATCTGCTCTAGATTTGCACACTGTAAAACATAAAACAGATCTGCTTTGGAAGAACATATAGAAAATAACCCAAGCGTATCACTTCTGCAACAACATTGACTTTCACTACATTGACTTTCACTTAAAAATGAGTTATATCTTGAGAGGAATTATTAAAAAAAAAACAAACAGAAACAACAACAACAAAAGCTCATTGACTGTTTCAGACAATACAATGGAACAAAATAGAACAACTTTAAGCAAATGAAAATGGGAAAGCAGCATTCACGTGAGGAGCACAAGGCACTCTGTGGGGAGCCTGCAGGCATGTAGGTGGTGTTACTGCCATTTAACCGACAGGAGAATGGCGCAGTGAAAGGTCAAGCGTAGGGCTGCAGGCCACAGCCAGGGACGGAGCTCAGGCCCTTGGTCGCCTGCCCCTTGCTCTGACAAGGCCAACACTTTCCCATTTTTTCCCTTCTCATAAGCACGCTAGCTCTCCTGATTTAAAATTGCTGTCCCAGTTTTGAAAATTTGTATACTGTTATGCCCTGATCACTGAGCAGAAAATATTGTGTTGTGTGTGCAGCATCTATTGAATTTACCGGCTACCTGGCTTTCTTTGGCACAATGAGTTGTGGGATTGGAACCTACTCACATCAATTATCAGAAAAAAAACCCTTTATTTATTTGTCCACAATGATATCCTCTTTCAGAACAGCACTTCCAGTGCTTTCATATTTTTAAAACATGCATCAGATTTGCATCATAGGTAATAGTGCATTCAGAAAAGACATCTTCTATTTCCTTTGATATGTGCAAAACTTCAGGAATACTTGTACTTATGTACAAGTACCCACACATTATATAAATAAAAGAAATGGAGAACTTTTCCTTGAGTCCCATTTGTAACAGAATTACAAAACACAGAAATGCTGAGCATCCAGGTAATACTGTAATTTACACTACATGCATGTTTTAAATTTGTGACATGAGACACACTTTTCATAATGCAGTCATCTTATAGATTTTATTAGACAGACTTATGGTAGGAAGGATTATTCAGAAATTGCAACTTAAATGAGAAAATGTGAATGGTCTTAGTTATATAAAATACTACTGCAATAGTTCTTTTATTAATTTTTAATGCACAGCACCCACTGTGACCTCCTTTATTCTTTTCCTGTCAACATGGCAGGCTAGAGAAATTGAAATGGGCTGTAGCCGTTCTCTTCTTGTTCCCCTTTTCCTCACATTTTGCATAATATTAAAACTATAACATCTTATTGGACTGTCACTGTGAAATAATCATTATGCAATAGGCATAAGATTTTTTTTTTCTGATTGTTATCTCTTTCTTGCCTTTTAGTGTTCTCTAAAAAATTCCAAATTCCATGCTAAGGCAATAAAGCAATTTTCCATTGAATATACTTGTCTGAATTCAAGTTTGTTTAAAAGGTGTATTTTGCTGCATTCCTTATGGTTCTCTAAGGATAGCATCAGTTGCATAAAATAAAGCTTCTTTTTTTTATTTATTTTTTTGCCTGTCCAGGTTTCTCTGATTATATTTTTGGGGTGCAGTGAGAGGCGGGACTGATAAAACAGCGTTTGTCAATCATGAGGACACTATTACTTTATGTTACGTTTATTTACTGCCACTGCTATCACCAAGGAGACTAATCTCCATACCAGTAAAGTCAAGAAGCTCACAGTATTGTCTTTGCAGGGCCAAGTTCATGTTGTCACAGCAACAGAGTGCACAGGGTCAATAGATTAATTCATTAGTGTGCACAGGCACTGAACTGGAGTGTAAAAGTTTTGCTGCTGGTTTTAAAATTAAACTGTGAAGCAGGACTTGGAAATACAGTCTATATAAGATATGCATATATATCTCAAGGAATAAATTACAAAAAAAAAAAAAAAAAGCATATATTTACCTAATATGGTATACCATTTTTTTCCCACAGTAGGAAGAAGATGAAATAATCTACTTTGAAGAGGTGCATTCAGCAGGAAGGCAAGAGGAAAAGCCAGAGTTCGGGCTATGAAATATACACTGCATTTGGATTGTTGATATTTCCCCTACAATGCCCTTTCATTAGCCTCTGTCTAACGTGGGGCCTGACAATTGTGACAGAATGAAAAATCTGAGGAAAAGCAAGGGTCACAAGAGAAGAGATTTTGCTCCCTCTCTAGTGACCCTATCACAGTATTCTGAAGCAGCATTTTACCATTAAGGAAAGGGCAACACAAGAGCCTTCACACTTAATCTGTTCCATCTGTCATGACTATTAGAAACATTGACCAGCAGTGAGCTTTAAGGACTCGGTGCAACTGCGGACATGATATTCTAGCCCAGTACAAGGACCTCCCGATGTTCTGAAAGCCTCCAAGGAAGCAGTATGCATCAAAAAGGGCAACACCTACCTGACACGCCACCATATGTGGTCCTCAGTCCTGCACCAACTGCTGGCCAAGGTGTTCCGTCTGCTTTCAGTCCCATCAGTCCTGATACTGTGTTGGTGGCTGTAACACCATCTGCACCACCTGTGAAAGAAAAGGTCAGTCACTTTTTGTTAAATAATGTGTATAAGAACAAGAGTGGAAAAAAAAATACAACAGAAAAGCTGTGAAACTGTGAAATAACTAGAATTTCAAATAAACAGCTGAAGACAGAAGCAACAAATTGTGAGGGGATGTGCAGAAGGGTCCTTAAAACCAGTCCAGGGATGATGAATTTACTGTTAGCTTTAAGGTGGACTATATCAGTTGAAAGAGGAGTAAAGGTTACAAGACAGCACCTAGGAAATAGGGGTAGACAGGTAGATCTCTGCTACTCAGCTGTGTCAGACAGAATCTACTACAATGGCTGCTTGACACTGGAAGAAACCCCAGCACTGGGGTAACACCCTCCAAGCTGCAACTCTGCATTGATACAGGCAGTCCTTATTCTATCTTCTCACTGTGAGAAATACTTAACAAAGAAACGATGACCATTTTTCTAAGTGATGGATTAATAAATCTACTTTTAAATTAATTTCCTGCCCTGCTGTATTTTAAGCTGTAAAGAAGAAAACATTTATAAACATCCTCTAATTCTGTTTTTTTTATTTCTCAGGAAACTATATTTTTACTACTAAACATAGGAATAAGGGAAGATTCAATGATGTGGTAACACATAAACACAATAGAAATATGAGGAAACAGAACTATGTGATTTAATGTTAATCTAATTCTCTTTGTGTAGAATAAAATATGGGCAAAATTAAGAAACATTTGATCACTGTATTTATCTAAACATTAAGTAAATTGTTTTCATATTTAATTCTGTTATTATTTGTTATTATTTCTGCAAGTTGTCCATGTCTCCTCCACATCCAGCAAATTAGTAAATCTGCACAGCTTGTGCAGTAGAGTCAGTTACCTTCCTGCGCAGCCATCGCAATATTCACAATATCAGTGACATTTGGGGTCAGCTTGGCAAAGAAAGGAATCTGAACAGCTTGTCTAACCCAGCGACAGATGTTTCGTACCAGCTCTGGATCCTGTTCAAATAGGTCAGATAAATATAGAACATAATTAAAAGTAATATGAACAAAAGGTATATCAAGGCAATAGAAAATTCTGTTATAAGAAGTTATACTGTGATTTTCTGAAATTATGCACTGGGACCAAACCTCATCTCACTGGTAAGCTTATTTGAGACACAACTAGTAACTGCATATCCATTACAGGAAGGTTAGCTCACGAAAGAAAAAACAGCAAAATTTGCTTTCTTTCAAAAGACAATGACATCATAAAATATTCCCTTTCCAGAGACCGGAGAAAACATTTTTGGGTGAGAGTTTCTTTACCCATTTATTTAAAAAATTACTAATAAATTTTAATGATTTCCTCTGTGTAAGGTGTAAACCAGTGGTGATTCTGTGATTCTTGCACATACCAGTTATTCTCCAATATAGCTCTTACAGTATGTGTTCATTTTTGTTGTTGTTGTTGTTTGTTTTGTTTGTTTGTTTTTGTCTCTTAATGATGTTTTTCAACAAATACCTTAAAATTCACAGCACTAAAGCATGTAGAAATTTCAAGAATAAGAAGTGTTACAAGATTTACTACAAGAATAACCTGTGGGTAGGTTAATTGATACTGTAGCAATTATTTACATTTACTAAATGTTTATCACTCTCTCAGATAATTAAGTTTGTCATAAAAGAAAAATTCTCTCCCATTTGGATACTGCAAAATTTCAGAAACGTGCATTGTAATGAAAGTGGGATAAGCCCAAATGAAGTTTAGCTTAAAACAATCCAGAGGACAACAAGAATCTTTTCAGTTTAGCGAACACACAGAAAATGTTCCCTTGCTGTTTTTGTTGTTCTCCAACAACAATTAAAAGCAAACATAAAAAATAAAGGCTGTGTTCCTAGAGAATACACAGTGCTTGACGAATAGTAAAATCTCAAGACTTAGCTGTGCCATTTCAATAAAAATGGTCATCTCCCTGCCCATGAGCTTCCATGAAATATGTATGAACACTGCATTGGCAGCATAAAAGTAGCTGCATCTTTGACTTTCATTTCTGTTTTAAATTTCCTTGAGGCCCAATGCAGAAATGAGAGAATCTCTAGAAGATATGAATTGTATACTCTTTATGTTAATTATTCTCCTCAGAAAACCTCACAATAATGTCAGTACATAACTCACTGTGGTGACTTTGTAGTGGTTGTAGTGCCATCAAATAAAATCTTACTCCAACACACATTAGCACTTTAAAATTACTGTTATTTTAATCCGCATTCAATAATAACTCATTAGCAAGCCTCTTTAGTTCATGTTAGCCCATTCTCCACCCTATCTAAGATAGTTTAGACTGCCCATAGGAGCTTATCTTTGGACAGAGAATGATTTGTAGAGTTCACACTAGAAGACAACTTTTGAGAAAGATTTATGTGATCAGAAAGAGAGAATTTACTTCTAAGTGCAATCACTGACTAAAAGTTTATCCTAATTAAAGATATAGCTCTAATTTTAACTTTTCAGGGAATTTTTATTTTTATCATATTTGATACAGTTTTAAACTTGGGTGCAAAATTAACAAGGTAAGTAACCTGGTACCAAACTCGAGTTTTAAAGCAGTTATGTACAGACTTAAACTTACTTGGATATTTTGCTGATTCAGGCCAATTTACAAAGTCTGCTTATTCGTTCTTAGCAGAGACTGGATTTATAAAACACTCAAAGAATGAGAATGTAACTTGTAAGAAAATGGACCCTGAAGCACATAAATTAGGTTACAAAAATCTCTCCTGAAGATACTTATGTCACTACTAATACAATATAAATACCTATAAATAACTTTTTTATTATTATTATTTTTACTCCAATTCAACTTATGACAATTCCTGCAACTTTTATCATGAGAAAAGTGATTCACGAAGCCTGCAAAATTAAGAAGCATTTTCTAAATGGCTTGATTTGTAAAATCGGCTGTATGTACAGCTATTAGTTTGCAAAATCAGCAATATGAACTAAAATATTATTCTGCTTAATCTAGTACATTTTTTTAATGCTTCTATTACACATACTTAGGTTTTTAAGTTCTGTTATTAATGATGATACAGTGCAATTGATATAGAATCTGTACCATAATTTTGCTGCTTGTGTTAATCCAGAAGAATGAACAAATGCTCCTCATTTCTCAGGATATCTGACAGCTTTTGGTCAATGGGCTTTTACATCTATTGGCACTACCCCTAATTTACCTGCAGTACTTTTTTTGTTTGTTTGTTTTTAACCTAAATCAAAGCTTAGTGAAGTTACTGTCAGTTAAGACATAATATTGATTCATGCACTGTATCTACAGGAATCCGTTGGCAATTTAATGTCATAAAAAGTCTCTTCTGGTATGAGATGAACATCAGTGTGTTTTCTGTCTTCCTGTTCTTAATCAAATATTACTTGTTTATTCCAAAGGCACAGGAGATTTTAATGTTACAGAGGTTGTCTTTTTACTTCCCCAAACAGCAGTAGTGAATCATTTTTCCTGAATATTCATTATGGCCTTGGGCTAAATGGAGCTTTTAATCCTAACTACTCACTGCCAATGGGTAGATATACTAGAGGAAAAACAACTACTACCCTTTTTTTCTAAATGATCACATGATAACTTTAACTACAACTATATGTATAAGAATAAGTACTCAGAAATTAAAGCAGCAAGTTGTCATCTGATTACATTTGGCATTGGTAATGAGATGAATCCCACATCCTATTGTCCCTAAGGCAGATACATCCTGCATGTTTAATGAGGACTGTGAAAATACTATGCAGGCAGTATGTAACCCCCCATGTATCTCATGGAAATAAATGAAACCATGAAGAGATTACCACAGAAATGTCTGGCTGTACACTTTGGAAATACTGACAGCATTTGTTACCACTTCTCTTTCAGCCCTCGCAGGGCCCTCATTTTCACACTAAACTATCACTGCACAAACTTTATACTGTGTATCCAATACACCTCTCTGAAGTAGGGAAATACTCTTATACCTGCACAAAAAATGGAAAGAGTCAGAAGGGCTGAGATGCAGCTCCTCTGGCCCACCTTGTTTTGGTGATCAGCTTTCAGTAAGTCACTTGCATAACGAGCTGAGAAAGTTTGTCTGGTAGATAGCTGTGTTTGGGTCTTAAATTATGATATACTTCCACATTAACAAAAAAATAAATAAACAAATGAATAATTTTGAGTTCAATCAGTATTTGAGAGTATTTGAGCAATGTAACAGATTAAAATACAACTACTTCAGGGTGGTGAGCACGATTTTCTTAACTATGAAAAAAAATTCTTGGGATGCTGTAGAGATTCATATCGCCTAATACACATAGAGGCATCCTGTTGTTGTATGTGCATATATGCATGTACATATAAAGAATACAAATTTCCGACAGAAATACGTTATAAAAATTAACCTGTTACTGATTTCTCCCTGAGAACATCAGAAGGAAGGTTACTACTCAGAAGAGCACATTAGTTGATCTTGCCTATTAAATGCTACAGAAAATGGACCACATCATGCAATCCTCAGTCCAGCCTCAACTATTATAATGGTGGCAGTTTTATCTCAGTGCAATCAGAGCAAGGACATTTGCAGTTATGGAAAGTATGAAAACATGTCTTCTCAGTCAGAATCCTGATTTTATACCTATATGAAGGTTTTCTTACACCGGACTACTGATGCTATCATTAGAAATCATGCTGATGATTTGTATAAGATCATTATCCTGACTGTGAAGTTGGGAAGTTCTAGATGTCACAGAGAACGTGCAAGATATATTAGGACCTTACAAATAATGACCCTATATCTCATCTATCAGTGACTCCAATGACTTCACCAACTTTCAGAAATAAAATTCTATTTAATTCAACCATAAGTCTTACATTCTTCAAACACCTCAAGTCTATGATAGCCACAAAATTCTTCTCATACATATATCTTGGGAATGAGTTTTATGGATAAATCATGCATAATATGAAGAAATTGCAATTTGAAATACTAATTCTAAATTACAGAGCATTCATCTCGCCTTTGAATTAATTTAACTTACAAAAAGTTGATATGGTTTTCCTTTATGTGGTTGATAGGCAAGTGAGGTGGCAAGTATCCCTCAGCAGCGCACTCTTCTGATGACAGACACTCATTCTGTACTGGTCATTCAGAAAAAAAATCTTGTAGTCCTCATACATCTATTTCCACTGGAGGAGACTTTTATGAAGTGAGAAAATATTCTACACTCATACACCACAGTAGATGTTTTCCAAAATAGTATGGATTGCTATAGGACATGCATGCACAGAGGGCTTTTATGTTTAAGAATGATGTTGCCTGTGATAAACTTTGAGTAAGAATTTGCAAGATTGGGCTTTTAAATTCAAGTCATGTATAATTCTCACCTTACTATTTCATTCAATACTAGCCTGCCAAGGATGGGTTAAACCTGTTCTCAACTCAAGTTCTGTTTGAGAGTCTACCAGGTCTCACATGCCCTCTCTGAAGAAGAAGGAAGAAAAGACTCCTTCACCATCTGCAGCCCAACGTGTAGATTTTCTTCCAGGCCATGCTATACTTTCCTTGTTAACATTACAGCGGCACTACATGCCACAGTCTGCAGTGTGAGCAGGTGTCAGTGAGACACATTTGGAGCAGCTTTAATGAGGGAGTAATGACAATTTCTATAGATTTCTTACCCATTCAATTCACTCCATCAGCTAAAGGTCTAGATTTGGAGATGCAGCTATTTTATAGAGATCCCATATATGTCCCTAGGTCTTGATAATCTAATACACTTTTTCTGCCTATCATATATTTATTTTCCAGACCAAACATGGAGCTAGAAAACCATTAAGAAATCAAAATTAAATACACACACACACACATATATATCTTTATAATATTTGTGTATATAATATTTATATATATATATATATATAAATACTCTTCATTCTGAAGAATTACTCTTCTCCATTCCTTCAAATATGAAGGAAAAATTAAAGTGTGGGAATTTCAGCTTAAAGCACTGCAAGTCAGTACCTTTAACTACCACCTGTTTTCTATATTGTTATCATTCTTTTACGCATTATATTGAGTAAAGATTTCTCCTTTCTCCTATGATATATCCAACACTGCCTTCATAGAACTGCCTTAAATTCAGTTCTTAAACTGAAAAAATTAAAATGTTTCCTCATTTCTCAGGATATCTGACAGCTTTTGGTCAACATCTATTGACCACAGCTGTCAAAAAGAAAAAAATGAGGCAGTTTAACTCAAAGCAGGAAAAACAGTTTTCACAGTTCTATGTGAAGATACATAAATGATGAATGCTTTGTAAATAATGCCTCTTATTTTATTATATTGGCCCATGACATCAGCAGCAAATATTGGTGGTATGTATGCAAGTAGAGGTCAAACCTTTGTACTGATACTGCTTTAGGTTTTGTTTCCATTTTGTTGTATCTGTTGTAGTTTCCAAGAGATAAATAGAAGGCATGACTTTCGGTGCAACTTCCCTGTGTGCATGAATATATATATATATACACACACTGATATACATAATACACACATTTGGAGGAAAAATTTCCAAAAAACCAAACAAAAAAAACACACAGAAAACAACAGTGATGAATATGAGATTCATCAAGGCCATCATTAATCACAGTCATCATTTCAGAGTAATAATATGTACCATGACTACTGTTTACCTCTTTAATTCACAAACATACCATTCTATTTTAAAATATTTTTCTTTAAAAAATATTCTAAGAGAAGTCTACTAAGTAAATGTATGCACTTATATTTCTTTTCCACAGAGTAATTGTTCTTACAATTTCAATAAAGCCAACATACCTGTTGCATCTTTAAACTGAAGAGATATCATGTGGCTTCTATGAATAAGCTTTTAATGCTAATGAAATAAGCTTATTTTTGCTTAGAAAATACTCTAGACTAAAGACTAGCTTAGGAAATAATCGTTAGTTTTCCCAGCTTACATTCTCTCTTTTTGTTACAAGAATTTCATTTCAGCAAAAACATCACCATTTGGAGACCACATACAGACTGTTTGTGTTTACATTTATTACTACTTATTTTTTTAGTTTAAATTTCAATTCATTTGTACTACTTACATATTTTATCTATCTTTGTATATTACGGATATAAATGGTAAAGCCTCTTAATTTACATCTGCTTTTGACCATGTACAATTAAAAACAACAGCCTCATGACTTTATTCAAAAATGTTTGTTTCCTCTTTTGTATTTTATGGACTGAATATGTTCTTCCTCTTACCTTTGTTCTTACATGCTAGTACTTCATTATTTTGAAGTTGATCTGCAAGCATGGTGTTGTGATTTGAGCAGCAACTCTTCAGATCATTCACTACAAGTTCCACTCAAAGGAGCCTAATGGAGATTCTCCTTTTTTTTTTTTTTTCCAGTCATATCAGTGTAAAATCAAGTCACTCAAGATTAGGTCCAGGATTTGGTCATGGTGAGCAAAGAGGACAGAGCTCTGAAGCCAAGTCTACGCTAGCAAATACAGCAGCAGGTACTAAGATAAGCCCGTGTGAAACACTACTGTATTTCTCAATTAGGCTACTTCAAAAATTTTTAAAGAATTTCTGTGCAAGTAAAAAAAAAAACAACAAAAAAAACTAACTCACCAAATTAATCTTAAAAGGCTAATAAAATATTTTCATATAATCTGAATTTCTAAATAACCTTCGATTTCAGCAGATTTCCATCCTGCTATTTCTTGCTTTCATTTGGTGTCATAGTCACTATTAGGTGGTTCTCCAGCTCTTCAATTAGAAGGTTTGGATGATTTAAAAGCATAGTAACAGCCTTTGTTCATCTCTCTCTACCCCATATGAAGAAAATAAGCACAAAATATTGCAATAGAATTTCCTTATTGCAGTACACTGCAAGATATATATAAATGAACAATGCTTAACAGTATGTTAAGGAAAAACACCCCAAATCCACCCACAGAAAACTGTATTGATAATTGTTTAACGTATCTCATCTAATAGCATCCAGTATTAACATGGGTCACTATCCAAACTCAAGAATACAATTATCAAAGGGCTGTGTGGGAGATCCACTTTGGATTCCTTATTAACAGCATGGTACTCCTACACTTCTTTCATAATGTAGTACTTAAGGACTGTGAAGCAGTCATGAAGCATGACTTCATGTTGTCTTCAGCAACATGAAGACAAGGTCAAAAATGAGCTGGAAATTTTTGATTGACCAATACATAAAAGTACAAAACATAGATTTGTACTGGGGGTAGAGAAATGATAAGAGGGATGTCAAAATCAAGCACAAGTGAGACTTGAAAGGTTTGTGGCTGTCTTTATTTAGTCAGCTTTGCATTATTCCCTTTTTCAGATCACATAAAAGCTTTTTTGTTTTCTCCCCACCATGAAGAAATAGACAATTGAATTTATTTTCAAAACCGAGTTTTATCTCTAAGTGGATGGTTGATCTATTACATTTCTCTTCATTCTAAATTTCTTACTTTTTTTTTTTTTACTTAAAAAATAACTTAAACAACCGGAAGAAAATACACTGTTAGAAAATTTTCTACTTTTAAAATGAACTACAAGGCTTATAAAATATTATAGGTATATCTAATTGAGATAGGTCAGTTAAAAATATAGGAATAACTACAGCTATTGATTTTAATGCAACATAACAGGACTCAGACATAACCATTGTTTTTTTTTCATTGTCAGAATAGAGGTTAATAATTGTTGACCTGAAAGTGTGAAACTCAAACTGCCAATTCAAATCAGTGAATGATTTTGTTCCGATACCAACTGGGTGTAAACCACCAATGAAATATGTGAAACAGCGTATTTACCTTTCATAAGCATTTTAGAAATATTAACCAGGAAGATTTATTTATCAACATTGGTGGTATATTTAAAATGTTGACTGATACGCATACTTGCTTTTATACCCTTGACAAAACAAGGAATTTTATCTTGGTAGTTTCCATCAACTAAAATATTGTTTCTCATATCACTGTAAAAAGCAGTATGCAGAATGATTTAACAGTATTTCAGATCCTTAGTTCATGCAGAGTTTACCTCCCAGAAAGTTTGATAATGTTTACACGCACAAAACACACACACAAAACAAACAAACAAACAAACAAAAACAAAAACTAAAGGGAAGCGTATACCTTGAATATAGGAATGTTGCATCCACAACAAGCTTTTGCTTGTTGTCAAGTAGGTAAGCTCATGATCTCTTTTCTATAACTAAGAGGCAGAAAGTACAGGAAACTTGAAAAGGAAAAAAAAAACACCAAACCCTAGGGATTTAAAAACCTATATTCTGAGGATTTCCCACTGAGTTTTAAAACAATAGTCATACAGGCCTTGATTCACATTTGATCTACTGTAAATAGCAAGCCTTCTAGTGCATTGACTAACTTTACTAGGAGATGAGGCAAAATTTTTCAAATATGAATCTAATCCTAAAAATATTCCTTGGGGAAGGCAGGGAAGAGACTTTGTTAATTACCTTTATCAAATCGTAGCATAAAACTTCAAGAATAGAAAGAAAAAGCTACTAACACACACAATGTAGTTAACTTTTATCATGCACCAAGATGAACAATCTGAAATTGCTTTGTTTTACTTGCACAGATACTTGCTGCTGATTTTTTTCTTTTTGAGAAATCCTGTTTACTGGACATGAGGGGTAGAAACAAATGCAGTGTGTTATGCAGCAACCACATATCCAAAGGCAAAGCAGCCCAAGGGATCAGTTAAAACACAAACCTTTAATGGTTGTAAACCTTTAAAATACACTTGCCTGAATTTTCTACATATTCCTTTTCTGAAAGTTTCTCACTGCATTAAAACACTACTGCACAAATAACTACAGGTTGCCATTTGCTTTTTATGAAAATCATGCTTTTACTTCTTTCTGGAAAGCACCAACTATATATTCTGTCACTGACGTCCCATTAAAATAGCCTAAATCTTTTTGATTTCTTTTTAAAACAGCAGTAGTTCACTTGTATTTTGGAGGACCTGACCTTCTTTGTGACATCTGTCATCCATAATGTTAACTTCAGCTGAAATTATTCCATCACAGTGAGACTGAAAATAAGGTTATCCCCAATTTACTTCATATCTTCATAAATTTCAAGGCAATAGAATAATTTTTGCATTTTCTAAGAAAACTGATTCTTTAGAGAATGCTTTCCATACGCAAATAAAAATCACTGCACATAAAAAACATTTAAAATTTTTTTTACACCAGCACCATGTCTTTAAAAAAGTTGTGGTAAGATAGTAGTGCTGTTAACATTTCTGTTCCTAATCCCATTTTTATTTTCTATTTTGTGTTTTGATAAATTTAATTAATTTTTTTCTCAAAGTAATAGCTACAGGTCAAATGTCAAACTGCAATGTGAAATTACAGAATAGTGTTCTGATGGTGAATTTATTAAACTATGCAGCTTAATTCATTTCTTCTCAAGTGTATGAAAAACAGAATTTATTAAGAAAAAATAGAAATTAACAGCTGTAATTCATTATTAAGCATTGTCTCCTTTTACGTGCTGCAAAAAGCAGAACGCATGAGCACTAAAAGTACATACGGAACTGAAGACATGCAAGAAATCCATTTAAACTGCACCATTTCATCACTCGTGGATCCCATGAGGCCAGTGGAAGGAAATGGAAGGCAGGGCCCAAGGGAGGTTGCTGAGCTCATCAACCAGCAGTGACCACACAGTCAGGAAGCTCTTTCTCTTGAGAATCAGCCCACAAAACACACCTTCTAGCTTGACAAAAAATGCACACAGATTGAGGTCTGCATGGCGGCCCTTTGCTCTTTGGACAATGTGCATGGCTTGTAAACAGCTCAGGGAGAAGCAGCACATGACATCACCTCTGCCTTCAGTGACAAATAAGCAGCATCATCAGCACCTCAGCTACAGAATCCCCGTGTTTGAAGAGACTGAACCCAGGGATCTCACCTCCTGTGTCTGACTGAGCTTTCCCATGCTCATACCCATCAGTCAGGCCAGCAGACAACTTGTCTTCTCTACTCACAGAATCACAGATTTGCAGGGGCTGGATGGGACCTCTAGAGATCATCCAGTCCAACTCAGCTGCCTAGTTTTATGAAACTTACAGAAATGCAATACCTTTGAAACAGTTTCATCTCTGAGAGATTTGACTGAAACAGGTCATTTGGCTAAAACACGTCCCAAAGCAATAGAATAGACAGAGACACAAAGGCAGCCTTTATTCTCTTAAGATCCCACCCAAAAAGAATGAAAGCAGTCAGTGCAAGAAAACAAGATGAACCCTGAAACCTCACCACAAATTTCAACAGGAACCATTGTTCAGTTATATGGAGTTTTGGGGGACAATGCTACCACTGCTGTTACAGCACAGTGCAACACCACCCAGCTGTACTTTGCATTAATTTATTGCAGTAACTGATACAAAAGAAGGGGAACTAATTCTGCCTGCAGGACTCAATGAATTATACTTAACCAGCATAATATTGTAGGGTGATACTAGAGTGCCACATGAACACAGATATAATCAAATTCTGTTTGGGGCATCATTTATTTAAAATACTTCAAGCTCCTTGCTGGCAGAGCAACAGCGAATTATCATGCTATGCTGTGCACTTCAATTAAGAAACAGCCTCATCTTTCCTATTTCCAAGGTACAGCAGAGCAAATCTAATTGTTCCATGCAGCCAGTTTTCATCTTTCCAGAGGAACCAGGGCTTTTGTTACTCTTTTTTTGTTTTGTTTGCTTTTTGTTTTTAACAGACTCGTCTTCTTCTGAAAGAGGCAATGTGGGCTTTTATGAAACTTGCATTCTAATTGCAGGCAATAAACATGAACACAGCAGCAGAGGCTGTAGAAAGTGGAGGTTAAGTAAAATGAAAATAAAGGTAAGAAAAGATCTACGAAGCAAGTTCATTTTACATGTGCTCTGAATAGTCAAATAACCAGGATCTGGACTTCAGTGCTCACAAGAGAAATATAGATCTCCTTCAGTATAAAATAAGAAAACCAAACAATTCCTTAGACCTACAGCTTTAAAGCTGAGATAGGCAAAGATATTTTATATACTGGAGGTTAGATGGTATGACTAATTAATGAGAAATTTTTATCAGCCAGGATGATATTAGCTTTTAAAAAATTTACTCATAGCATAAAAAAAACTCTTTTCTTGTACTAACGCTAAGATCTTTGATCATATTTTTTAAAAAACACAGAAAGATCTTGCATGATTTGGAAATGCAATTGATGTGTTCCTTTCAACTTGAGATCTTCATTTCATACTGAAGATCTCACCTCAATGGACAAGTATTCCCTTTATCCACTACTAGGTCCCTGTCTCTGGTATAAACAACGCAAAATGTTTTGATAAAAATTTTGCATAGTGAAGCCATGGTATGAAATGACTTCTGGAGGTCAGCTAGTCGTAGCTCTGCTCTGAGTGGGAACAGTGCCAACAACAGATGAGGTTAGCCATGGCTTTGCCCACCTAAGCCCTGAAAACACCAGAGATGTTGATTACACAGCCCATATGGACAACACATGACAGCGCTTCATTGCTTCCTTGGTGAATTTTTTCCTGATGCCCAACCAGAAAGTTTGGGGCTGCAATTTGTTCCTTGCTGTATCACTCACAGTACACCTTGTCTACTTCATAACTATACGTCTGGCAGCTTTGTTACTGCTTTTCCAGTAGCTGCAGGCTGTTCTGCTCTTTTTCCCCAAGTTGTTTTTCACTCTCCATTTGGCTACAGAGACTTACTGATATTTTCAAAGAATTTGTGCATCACTTGTCCTAGTCAGTCTTGTTGATGATTCTATGTAAGTGTACACTGAAAATACTAAACCTGTGGTTTCATTTGTACAACAGAGAATAACACAAAACTTAGCAGGAATGCAAAATAAAACTCAGGTTATCAACTCAATTCTACTATTTATTCATTCTTACCAGAACAGCTGGAGGGAAGAGTTGACTTCTGGACAAAAACCAAAAACTCAAGCACTGAAATTTGTAGATTTCACAGCATAGTAGTGGTCCTGAATACTTAATGCCACTTTTTAAGATTAGTAAAAAGAAATTTAAAAAAAGTAAAGAATCTTCAAATGGGACAAAAATTATGTCACAAATACAACACCTCAATTTAAACACTGTAATGTGAGTGCTGTCTTCTGAAATATTCAATTGATTAATTAGTTTTATAATTTCCTGCAACAGTTACTTCAGTAACAAATCTATTCAGTAATAAAATTATGTCATTTTTTAAATAATCTGCTCTTCACCATAATATCTTCAGGTTTACTATTAAGTACATACATTATTTGATGAACAGAAAATCCTTGCCTTAGTGTTCTTTAGGCTAATGATGGAAGTTCTGGTACATGGTTTAATGATATCAAACTTTTATACAGTTGCAGATTATTATGAAAGAACACAAACCTTGACTTAATTATCATGAATCAACATAAGTAAATATAATTGACATTTTATACAGAACCAGTTTTAAGTAACTTATTGGCAACAATACAGATGCCTCTTAATATTACCCTCTGGCTAGCGATGCTGTTTAGGCGCCAGAGTGTCTACACTAATGACTTGGAATTAAAATCAAATAAAACCTGAGAACTGTAATTCAGTATGAAGAACAACCATCCTTAGTACCAATTCTTTTTATGTATTATTTGGATATATCTAATTTTTTTTTAAATTTACAGTGGTTACTAACAGTGGTAGTGTTTGAGAGTAGATAACAAAAAAACAAATCCAATGTGCCCAGATTTCTACATTCCCCTTAGGCACACCACAGGAATTGAAATGAGGAGAAAAAGTAGACAGTGTAATTAACCTTTCTTTTACCTTTAGAAAAAAAAAAAAGGAAGAAGAAGAAAGAAGAACATTTTAGACATTAGAAATAGTAAAAATATACATGCATGTTTTTCTGTCATTATTCTCATTTAAGTAATTTCTGTAGTATCCTGAGGATTTTAATGTATTTAGGCTTGAAAATGGACCAAATTCCTTAGATTTTCCTATGAAGATGTGGATTAAGTTATCAAAAAAAAAATTAAAAGAATCTGCTTTACTGGAAATCTGCTCTATCCCTCAAATTCTCACACCCCAATTTCTAGATATCTCATGTTGATTGGTGAGAATATATATCTGAATATATTTGAGACCCCTGCCCTACACATTACCTATATATGACCTTTTTGACTGCAGCTCTAGGGACAAAAAATTTAAACATGAAGCCAAAACACTTCCTAGCACTTTTGCATCTTATGTTCAGGTCCTCCAGGACCCCCACACTGGGTAGACCCTCAAGGGCTAGCATTCATCATTGTTTTATCTGGTCTATCCTCAGCCTTTGCTTTGATTAACTACATTTAAATTTATCTTAGCCAACTTAGAGGAAGAACCTCCACATTTGGCCCTCTAAGGAACACTTTTATTCATTTGCTTGTCTAAAGAGCTAGATTCTTTTCTAAACTCTCGTTTTCAGTAGGACAACTGAAACAGTATTAATATATTTAAGTGAGATAGTATGTATTAAACATTCAAATGAATATCTATATTGTATGGGAAAGAAATATTATTATACAAACATATATGTATATATAATGTAATCTTCTTGCTTTATGGATCTGATGTACTCCAAGGAGAGCCACAAATCCACATGATAGCCCTGAATGTTCAGATTTTGCATTTCGTTCTCTGATTTTACAATGGCTGAAAGATATGTAAAAACTCATGTAGCCAGACAGTTCCCTACTGACTACATATCTAAGGAACTTCACATGCATATATTATTCCAGAAAGTGAAAGCTAGAAATAGCACATGCCAAAAGAGGGAAAAAAAAAAAAAAAGAGAAAAGAAGAAGGAGAAGAAGAGAAAAAACTTCACCACGACCACAAATAATTAAAAAAATAAAATAAAAAATGCTTGTAATGAGCCTATCTCAGCTCCCATGTAAATTTTCAGGGCACTCTCTGGCCCTAATGAAAAACACTGAAATCTCATGTTGAGACAATCCAAACTACTGAGTTATGCACTGTACAGTAAAGGGTGGGAATTGCTTCATAATTTTGTAAAATTGACCACTACAGCTGTTTGCTGTTAAAAAAGCTTTTGAAAAAAAAATAATTGAAAAAAAAAACAACTGTTATCGTTTTACTAGTGTGGTCCTGGAGGGCTTTTATAATTTGTTTCTCTTCCATTTTTAATCATAACTCCAGAAAATAACCACTGGCTATGAAAAGCATCCAGATTACTTTCATTAAATATAAAAATCTATAGTATGGAATGGATTGACAACATTTTGATCACAAAAATAATAAAAGAATTCCATGCATTGTGCCTGACAGTATTGTTATGATAAAGCTTCAACTAAAGTGTGCCTGCAGTTGCTTTGGAATGATTATAGCTCCTATTGTCTTTTTGCTAATAGTTTTATCAAGTTAATGCTTTACTTATCCAGCCATACCATTCAAGTTTTATGTTTAGCTGAGGAAGTGAGGATGAATTAAGATGTCTACTAGTACAATCTAAGAGGATGAACAGAACAGTAAATGTTGATTTTAGCACATGCAATCGTGATTTCCAAACCGCATTTCCCTTCTCTTTTTTTCCTTGCCTCAAAATGTAGCAAGATGGGAAATTAAGTACTCAAAATTCAAGTCAAGCCAAACAAATGCTCAAATACACAAACTTGTCTTCGCTATTTCTTGGAGTATGTGCAAAGGTAAACAGACTTGAGAGTTGTGAATATTTAATGAACAAACTCTAGAAAATCTCTCCTATTAGCCTATGTGAACCAAGATTTTCAGAGAATTTCCAAGTTCACTTCTCTGAACCAAATCAAATTTCAAACTATGGGCAAAACATGCAAACATCTAAAAAACAGAAACAGAAAAGAATATGGGAATTGTTTTTTGAGTATGTTCATTCTATTTTCATTGGCAAAATGACAGGTATGCTCCTAAATGGAATCATGGATGTACTGATAAACTCTGTGTCATGTTTCTGCATGACAGAGGCATGTGATACGGATAATCCCAACCTAAACTGTATACGTCCATCAAATATATAGGTTACACAATGCAGGCTAATAAAAGAGACAAAGTTAACTGTAGATGGCACTACCAGAATGTACACTCTGCGATTCAAGAATACAGTTAGGTTCAGAAGTGAACCGTAATAAAATGAAAAGTCTGTATACCTCATGTCCTTCGAAATCATTATTGATACAGGCAGTTTGCACCAGGTTGTGATCTCAATGATATCTACAGGGCTCTGCAATGGAACCAACAAATTCTGTCCAGGTACTTTCTGGAAATTATTTGTTTTCATATTGTTCCCTGTCAAATACATAATGCATTTTTGTTCTGAGCAAAACTAAGCATTTTTCATATTCTCAGCTTGCTTTTTTTTTTCCCTCTCACTGCTAAATATTTAAACACATTCAACCTAAGAATCTCAAGCTAGTTAACAGCAGCTTGTTTTTTTCCCACAGTGTAACTTACAATGCGCTGGTGTAGGACTGCTGAAGAGACACAAAAGAGATTGTTTTTGCAACCTACCTGCCCACAGGCCAGGCCCATGCCTCTCTCCCCCATGCCATGAGGACATGACAGATTTAACTCCAGTGCATCTGCACCAGCAGCCTATGCAACATGCAAAAGGGAAAAAATAAAAATAAACATTAACATTGAGTAAAGTACTCTTTGCTGTGGCATTTACTTCTAATGTTAAACAGATTTCTTCATATGTTTGATTACTCTTCTTAAGATTAAAAAAAAAAAGAGAGAAAGAAGGCTGTTGTTATGATAGACTGAAAAAGAAATATGCTGGTTATTATGGAGAAAATTTTCAGATATTCAAGTGGCTTTCCAAAAATAAAAAGGAAAGTAAAGTGAAAATAATAAATGTCAATGATACCACCACAATAAAGAGTTGGTTCTGCATAATGCTGAAAAAGAAATATTCTCACAGTGTCTTACTGCAGCAGCAAGAGCAAGGTTCGGGAGTCAGTGACGCAGAGAATGGCTGTGCACTGAAGAGCTGGGACCCAGGAGTAAATTTCCCTTTTCTGCTTTAATGCATTTTTTTCTCTAGATTTTGTGCAGACGCCTGCATGGTGCAGTACATTTTGTTATTAAATATTTTTGTTTCTGAAGTCAAGCAAGATTATTGGGAAAGGTCTGCCTGTGTGCTGACTTCTCTTACCATCCTCCATTACTCAAAATAAAGAGGAAAAAAGCTGTGGTGTACATTGGTAGCACACAAACACACTTTGCTGAATTGCATGAGCCTGAGCTGAGGTGCTCTCTCCCCTTGTCTTCTAAATAGCGGCAGCCGGCATTTTGCTTTGCATTTGCATTTTGTTGTTGCTTATTGAACTGGAGTGCCTTCTGCCTGCTGCATGGTCGTGGTCTAGGAGTGGCCAGCATGAGGAGTCACAGAGGCGGCCTCCCTGCAGGCCCAATGGCAACATGGTGACAGGATGACTGTGCGAGCAGGTCATTGTCCCCAGGATGCTGCTGAGTTGCTGGGGCTCCTGCTGGGACAGTCTCAGCATCACCTCCTCCACAGAGCCTCAGGCATACAATGAAACATGCTGCCCTTTGGAAACTGTGCAGTGCCCAAGTATGTGTGTTGCCTTCAGGAGCGGGGAGTAATGGCAGCCTTGCAGCAGAAAGGTATACTACATATGGTGCATGCTACTGCACGCACTTGAATAATTACTTTTTCTTAAAAGGGGTAGCACAAGTACAAACAGATGAAAATATTTGTCTTAAAACTGGAGGGCAGAGGAGCAAGTGGCACAATACAGCCATTCATCTCAGTCAGCTTAGAAGCACCGAAGTTCCTGTCAAGCACAGATCCCACAAAAGATTTCATGGTCAATTAGGTAAATACAGGTATAATACAGACTGGCGTTGAAGATCACCAAGCCACTTAATTATAACATTTAATTTCACTTCCCTAAGTCCCCAAAGTGATTTTTTTTCCTCATAGGTTTGAAACACCCAAAGACTAAAGTGAAATATCTTCCCAAATAGCAGTATGAGGATTTGAAACACTGGATAAAGAAGAAATGACATCCAAATGTATATGTTCAGCCAAGTGGAAAAAAAAAGTCAGAAGTTCCACATCCATAAGTACATAGAAATATATCTGCATGAAATAAGTATTATACACATATAGGTCTCTCTGAAAGTAATGCCTCCTATGTATTTTCATGAAAACTACAAAAGATATAGAAAGCACAGATAACGCTATTTAATAGAGCAAATTTCTAAGTGACATACTGCTGTTTTTCAACATATTCTGTGTGTTATCATCAGTGATGAACAAGAGCCTACATGCCAGACTCATAAAGCTGCAACAGCAAAGGTGACCCTTTGTTTCACAGCTGCTATAATGACGTTGTTGCTAGGAAAATGTTGCCAATGCAGTCCATCTTTCAGTGGTCCAAACAGATAGAAGAACAAGGCACCAAATCCAGACTATGTGGTAGGTGTGGTAGGACAGTCCAGTCAAGATTGGCTACGTTCTCCATGTTCTTCAAACTGGTGTGGGGCCTGGCTTTATCATGTTACAAGAGAAAGGTCATCTTCTTTTCTGGTCTGGCTGTGGAAGTTTGAGCCTTCAGTTCAGTCACTGTTGTGAGGCACGAGTCTGAGTTGATGGGTTGCCCAGGTTCCAGGAAATCCAGAAGGATAACACATTTCCTATCCCAAAAGACTGCACATCAGTTTACCCAATGAGGGCTGCATCTTGAACATTTTCTTCAATGAGGAATTCACATTCCCATTCATATTCTGAGTTGTAGTGATCACACCATGTCTCATTACTAGTAATGATGTGATACAGGAAACTGCCACATTATGTCTTATATTGGCTCAATAGGTCCTGACAAACTTGCATAAGATGTTCTTTTGGGTCCTGTGTGAGCATTGGTGAGACCCAACTAGTGCAGACTTGGTGATATTCCAATGTTGCCACCATAGTTGCCAACACATCGAAATTGATATTCAGCTCTGCACATAGTTCTCTGATTGTAATCTTCCAGTTCACATGGATAAGCTGATTGATACATTCTTCATTTTGCAGTGTGACAGCTGTGCATGACTGTTCAAAGTGTGGCTTGTCTTTCATGACTCTGTCACCACTGCTGAAACACACCACTCACCGCCTGACTGTGCACCCACTGTTAGGTCTCCATAAATGTTCAGCAAACCTTGATGAATGCCAGCAGGTGACATTTTTCTACCTGGAGGAATTCACTTGGGTCATAGACATCAGATGCCATTTTGTCAGATTGCTCCTCTGCAGCCATGTGCTACATGGCAACAAAATGCAATGGAATACTGGTGAGAAAGTTGATCATTTGCTGCCATACCATCAATATCCTCTTCTGCCACTGTAGGCTAACTTAATAACATAGGAGGGATTACTTTTGGAGCAGCCCTTCTCTAATGCTTACAAAACATATAATTTCAGCTATTTCTACTAATTAATTAAAAAAAGAGTTCTTTACTAAGCGTGTTAAAACTTTTTTTTTTTTTTTACTTTAACATGAATTTTTATTTCCTCTAGATATTTTAATCTATAAGGAAAAATCTGTTTCATCTAAAAACAAGAACACTGTGGTACGTTCAGATATAGACACCTTTCTGAAAGAAAGTATTACTGTGTTAATCAAATATTTCTTACACTATTCCCTATGGACACAGGTATGTGTTTTTAAGTAGGGGTTTTTCCTTCAAACTGAATCAAAATTTCTTTTGCGTAGTCTGTTTCTGTAAGATTGGATTTATATTATAGGAAGAATGCAGCCTGCTATTATATACATTGGCTTTCTCTACTATCATTTTTGAAAGTCTGTATTAAAACTAGAATAGCATTAAATGAGCCTTTTATACTTTAAATATTCAAGAGTTTTATATTCAAAATTTCTTTTGCTGCTGTCAAACTAGTGTGCCTGTAGGCAACGTAAGATCAAGTTAGGCTCTCAAAGGTAGAATTAAATTTTATCATGGCATCCGTCATAATATAGAGTTTGCTTAAAATGCAAATAAAAAGTATATAGATTCAAAATCTAAAGGCTTTCCAGGTACAGCTTAAAAATCCAAGGGACCATTTTTATGGAATAGATTTACTTTAAATTTACATTTCCATCATTTTAATGAAAACACAGAATAAACAAATTATAATGGACGTGCTTTAAATTCTCATTTTTTACTTTGAATTTGTTTCTTTCAGAAATACCATGTTGCAGTTCTTGTTTTTAAGGAAAATAAAGAAAGATAGATGGAGAAACATATTTAGGAAATCGTTACCTCAGCCATTTTTGAAAGTTCAGTCCAGTCATCCTTGCTATAGCTGCACATGATGCTGGCAATCAGGATCTGGAAAGAATATATAAAGGCACTAATTTTTAGCAGTATTAACCAGATTTTTTAACACCATACTTCAGGGTGATTTTGAACATGAAGTACCTACATATGGAAACTGCTAGCTGCATACACTAGGATGTATAATGAAATAGAGTTATACATTTCATCAACAATTAGAAAATGCACAGGAAGTTGCATTCTCTTCAGCATGCAGAGCCCAACAAATCAAACAAAGGCAGTCCTGGAGAAAAAGTGTCAATCCTACTTGTTTCTGAGGTCAGAGGAATTTAGATATTTACTATTTCTACGAGGCAAGAGGTAGTTAGGGCTTTTTAGAAATGAAAAAGATGTAAGTGTTGAGAAATTACTGTCTGAAGTGCCAGCACGTGACCCAACGTTGCAGCTGATTTCAGAAAGACTGGACATACCAAAGGCATCCCTGAAGTCCCATGTTATGCAAGTTAAGCACTGTGACAAACAGCTGGGAATATTTAGGGTATAGGAAAACGGGAGGAGACTTTGAGGAAGTAGAGATAACCTGGAAGGGCCGAGAGTGGCAGGGAACTTTGAGCTTTTGTTTTCTGGGTTTCATGGTTTCAGGTCCCCAAGGACAGTTCCTGTGTGTTGCCCTTCCTCCCCACTGCACACAGCACCTTCCAGGTCCAGATTTTGTTTGTAACCATGGCTTACTTTAATACCTTTGCTGAGATTAAAGTTTTTTTGGTGTATTGCTTAGGGTTATAGAAACTGCCAGAAAAGAGAAAAATTTGGCCAAATTACATCCTGTGTATGAAAGATTTGCATGTAAGTTTGATTCACAGGCAACTTTTTGTTTACCAAACAGCTTTTACTAGATGCATTCATGTATGAGATGAGCTTATTCTTTCACTTTCAGTCAGTGAAACACTTCTCTTGTATTTTTCCATAATGTTGAAGATTACTGACTCAAATCACACGAGGCAAAATGTTTAAAAATATGGTTTCTGACAATCCATCTCCCTAACTACCTGCAGATTCCCGGCCATTCAATTTTCTGGTTGATGTTTTCAAGATGGGAGTCTTCTGATAAGGAAAGTGTTTGCTGAAGTGTCTGTCTTACCCTTAGGTGCCCATTTGTTGGCACTTCTCACATAAATATAGGACTAAGTTTTTCATTAAATACACACAATCATTACTGACTATGCTTTCGTTCTTCCCTTGACAGAAGAAAATAGTCTCTTTTGTACAGTACTTTTGTCTATTGTTAAAAGATCTTTAAGTAAACTTTATGAAACAGAATTTGCTCTATGTTCTATTTGAATATTTGAGATATTCTGAGTATTCAGAAAATGAACACAAATTTATTTTAAAAGATTCTGATAAATTTAAAACTCCAAATCATTTCATTGTGAAAAATCAGTTTATGAAAGGATGTATTTTGGAGTTAAAATATGCACTATCTGGAAGTTAGCTAGAAACTATATCTTGTCAAATTCACACTTCTTATACAATAATAAATTAAAAAGATCAACAACTCAGACACTGACAACATGAAAAGGATCTTCACAGATTGCAGACATAATGCAAAGTATATCAGAAATCTACAGAATAGGGCTTTAGAATAGACCAATTTTTTCAGCAGGGAAAGTTGTAAGACAGGGGTGACTGACTGTATTCACAAGTAGCTGAGCTGGGTTACATCAAGTGTTATTAATGAAATTTGGAAATTCTGCTGGGAGTGTACAAAAGAGGAGGAATAAGATCTATGTTCCTTCAAAGAGCTGTTAATTAAGACATGTCTAATTAATATTGATCAGTTTTAGCATTCACATTTAAGATTAAGTACATACTTTTGAGAGAAGCAGTAGTTTACAACAAAAGTAAATGAAAGTAAACATAACATTTCTACTGTATGTCCATGCGAAAATTGTGATCTCGGAGGAAATAATGGGAATTTACATAAGATAGGAATTTTATTCTTTATTTTCCCCTCCATGTTCTCTTATATCTTGAAATTAAACTCAATTCCTAGGTGGGGCACTCCACATTAACAAGCTGTCCTTCCTCAAGTGGCTGTTCTTCCCCCAGATACCTCTACAGCCTTTTCATTTGGAACCAGTACCAGTAAAAAATAAATAAAATAAAATAAAATAAAATAAAATAAAATAAAATAAAATAAAATAAAATAAAATAAAATAAAATAAAATAAACAAAACAATAAATTTTATGTGGACATCTAGGGGCACTACCTGTGATGTCTGAGGTCACAGCCTACTCATAAATCTTATTCAGGCATCGAAGAAGAAAAAAACAGAATATTATCTCTTATTATTTACAGAAAGTAGTACAAGGCAAGTAACAATAGGAAGTGATAAAAAACAGTGGTTTCGTTTGAATGTAATAAAGAGAAAATGTATCACATTTCAGTTGATTTTTTTTTTAATCAACTTTCCAAAAGGTATCCTAGCCTGACAAGCCATGTACCACATTAGAATCCTTGGAGCCAGTATCCCACAGCCCACCAGCGCATGGCTCCCTGGGTAGCACAGCCTTCTCTCACCTCCCCAGATCTGCAGTGGCAATACTGATCTGAGTTTATGTACAGTTGTTTGAACCAATATTGCAAGGTGGAACCATGCTTTACTGTCTTACAAAAGGGGACTCTGACAGATCTTACAGATCTGCCACTAAAGAGCAGTGAATGCTAAATGAAGTGACTAAATTGCTGCTTTGTCATTGCTTGAATGAGGGCTGCTGTGAAACCGTGCACTACTGAAGCACAGTGAATCCCTGGCCCATTCCTTAGTCCACATCAAAAACTTGTCTCACTTGTGCTCTTCACCAAAACAGCTTTTGAGCCACAGTTCAGAGACAATGCCACACTGCCCCGGGCCCACCCAACCACTGCAAGGTGGTCATCATGGCCCCACCATACAAGTGATGGCCAGTGTCTCCAGATGTCTGTAAAATGACAGATAAATGCTTGTAGCATCTGACCCTGATCTCTGGAAGGAAATTTCTTAATGAGGAAAGAAGAAAGTCTGAAAAAAAAAATTTGGTGGAGGGAGGGAAGATGGAGAAGGGAAGCTGTATACTGTAACATTTAGGACATGACTGAGATGAGTATACTGTAGCTAAAGCACATAGTAAAAAGCTACATTTCACACAAACCTGTAATACACACATTAGTAGCTATTCTACCTAAAAGGACTCTGACAAGGTACTTTCCACAGTTTTTTAAATATTTTTTTTTCGCTCTGTTTATAATAATCCCCTGAAAACTTCTACTAGAAACTATTTTCCTGGTGACTATTTTTCTTTTTCATTATCTCTATATAGATGTCTCATATTAATGCAAGAGCATTAAAAGAAATAAAAAAGATGAGGTTCACCATTACATATGTTTTCAAATGATCTTTCTTCCATAGCATACAGAATTCACTGCAAGAGGTTTCAAAACAAAAGGCAGAAGAGAGAAAAATAACTGTCCCCCGCTTTTGATCAGACAATCTTGAGAACATCTATTTAAAGCCAGGAAACAGCAGAACTCTAGGCAGACAATTACCATTTGTCCTGTGCTGCTCTGCAGGGAATAAGGGAGTTTCAGGACACTCAGAGTCTGAAAAACACTCAGGGGGTTGGATTTAAGTGTGAACTCTGTCAATTCCCACAAATTTAAAAAAACATGATTCTCTACACTCATGCCTTTTTAAACAGGTTCTTAGCTGTTCCTAAAGGCCCACAGCTGTTCCTAAACCACTGTTCCAGGCCTGTGCCTGATCTGACTACACATAAGGTGGCTCAGACACCCTCATCATTTCTGTTTCTCACTGATACACTAGGTTTGAGCATCAAGTGTCTGCATGCGATCCATTTATATACTGCTGCTGGCTTCAATCGGTGCCTCATTCCTATTTCTCAAACACTTGCAGAATCCCCAGGATTTTGTTTTTGATGTGCACAGTCCTTACAGAAACAGATTCTGAGCACCTTCATTAGGAGTTTGTTCCCCTGAAAGCTGTAAAATCAACAGGAGTTTTCAAGAAGGCAGAAGGATTAGTTTTGTGACAGCTACCTGCTTGGGAAAGAGAGATGTGAAATAGGATAAGTGCTCAGACTGGAGGCTACATGAAGACTCAGATTTCAAATACCCACAGAATTATTTTTGATTGATCTAAACTTCAGAAGCTATTTGTGATTTGGTCAGATGGAGAGATAGTGATCTTCCCTTCAAGACAATTCTCTTATTCCTACACACCACAGCACAGCCTTACCACACAACCTGCTCTGTCTGAGCAAACCTGAGTGTTCTTAACCAGAATTCCCCAGGAAAAAATATTTACTAGGAGGAAGCTAAGCACTGAACACACAATCTCTAAAACAACAGCAAAAATAACCAATTTAATTCATCACTCACTGGAGGAAAGGATACCTATAGCTACACTGGCACATTAGAACAGGAGTTGTTCTTGGTAGCTGAACTACTATGTCAAAGCATTAAAATCCCCTCTATCTGGATGAGTGTACATGTCCTCATCTCTGACCCACCCTCATCTATGCAGAGCAGCAAGCTGGCACATTCGGAGACTTTCCTGAAGATCCAGCACGTCAGTCTGCACCAGAGCATTGGTTATGAGTTACTAAAAACCAGATCACATATTATCACTTAACAGATTCCTTAGCTCTTTCAGTGAGACAATAAACAATCTTGCAAATATCTAACTGAAAAATACACATGCTGTGTAGGGTATTTTTGTGGTTTGTAATCATATACTAAAATGAGCAAATGAAACTTAGGCCAGACTCTTCTCTACCCCCAAGACCCTCAGGATTTTAGGGGTTAAAGATTTCCCACCTCACTGAGACTCATACTGCTAGTCTTTGTCTCTGCAGAACTATAGAATCATTAAGGTTGGAAAGACCACTAAGATTATCTAGTCCAACCATTAACCCATGTCTGTGAATGCTTTAAACCATGTTCCTCAGTGCCACATCTACTTTTCTTAACCCACATGGATGGTGACTCCACCACCTCACTTGGCAGCCTGTTCCAATAACTCATCATTCTTTCAGAGAAAAAAATTCTCTAATATCAAACCTGAACCTCCACTGGTTCAACTTAAGGCCATCACCTCTCATCCTATCACTAGTTACTCAGGAAAAGAGGCCAACTCCCACCTTGACCTTTTATGCAGTTGTAGAGAGCTACAAGGTCTCCCTTGACCCCCCTCTTCTCCAGACTAAACAGTTCCCTCAGCCACTCCTCAAAACACTTGTGTTCCAGACCCTTCAACAGCTTAACTGCCTTGAATCTCACACTAGCTCAGCATCAGAAGTTGCAGCTATGCCACATTTTGCCAGCAGAGATTTTTAGAGGCTTAATTCCTCTCAGTGCCCCTTGTAGCAGTCCTCTACTTTTCCAGATGGCCACAGTTTGATGAAATGATCATCCTTGAGCTCATCCAACTGGAGATAGCAATGTATATAGAACATTTCTAATTCATACCTCACAAGACAGAGAATTAATGCAGTAAATATTCCATATTGCACAAACACGCTTAAAAATGCAGTAGTGAAAAACAGTATGAGCACAAAGACTTACTGTTGTTAAATTGACCCTCTTTAAACCAGCTCAATTCTGATGCTTTGTAGACCCAACTGGGTTTCTCTTTACACTTTCTTGTAATTTTTGATTTGTTGCAGAACTGAAATAAAAATAAGCTTCTTATTAAAAACTACCTAGAACATTAAATCCCATTCAATAAGAAAGTTAACAATTGTAAACCCTGTCATGTCTCTGAGAAGCAGAGGAATTATCTTGTTATCAATTTAATAATGGAACATTGAAGTAAATGATGCCATCCACTGACACCAGTAACACTGTCTCTCCTGGGAAATTCACGTCTGTAGGAACTGTCAATCTAGATGGATGTGGACATATTAAACATTGTACCTTCAGTCCATAAATCTTTCTATGCTGCCTTAATAAAAAGATTCTGCATGATGATAAAGACAAGTAATGCTGAATGTCTTGACACTGCTGACCCATAATTCTCTCTCTTCTCTCTTTTCAGAGAGTAGAGAGTAAATAATTCAACAATTGCTAACCAATTTTTACTCCTTAACTTACAATTAAAATACATTTTAGATAATTCTAGTAAATGAAAATAAGACAAGTGGGGGATATTAGTACAGTTATTACTTAGATTTTTGTAGCAAACCTTTTGAATAAAACCCCGTTTTTAAAATGACTTTATATTCAGCTCTCCAAAGTGTTTTTCATACTGAAGTGGAACTAAGATATGATAGTTGTACACAAAAACAATCCAAACATTAACAGCAGGCAAATATGTTTGGAGAAGTTGACAATAGGAGTACAAAACTATGACCATTCGCTCACCCTACAACACAGGCAAAGTCAGTACAAAGAAGATCAACAAAGATTTGCTTCTCAGGCAAATGGAGGTGCTCATTTTGAAAGGCAGTTATTTTCTCATTATGATTCTACTTCTATGCTATCAGTGAGATTCCATATATTTAATTATTTGATGGATGTCAGTGAGGTAGTATCTAATGATCTCAGACAAATTAAAAAACCCTACTTTGGAAAACAACAGAATGCTGTTGCTTTGACAGGGGTACACACACACACACACACACACAGAATTGTAGGAGTTGTAATGGGACCTCTAGAGACCACTGAGTCCAACCACCCTGCTAAAGCAGGTTCCCTATAGCAGGTCACGCAGGTACAAAACTAAACAAATTACCATTTGCAATTGGCAGCACCTGTGGGAAAACAAGGGAAAAAGCTTAGTTTTGTAACTGGTCTGACACAAGAAATCTAACTCTGTATCAGACAGCACTGGGGCAGGAATTGAGCTACCCTGTCCTTGGCCCTACTAGTACACATAAAGGTGTAGACAGAGACCACTCACATGGAAATGGTTGCTAAATGGAAAGCTAAATTTTCATTAAAACGTTTCAAGAGAAGGTTACCAACTTAGAATACAACTAAAAGCAAAGTGAATGGACACAGCAAAAAAAGATCTGATGCACACATACTTCCTGTGCTTAAAGCTACTCTTGATTAAGACAGTAATTCTTGAGGACAGAAAAAAAGATCCTGAAATGTAAATTCTCCAGACAGATATATAATGAAAGAAATTACTACACTTATAGAAGGGATTTCACATATTTTATGGGATTAAAAAAATACGTCCTTTTCATGATGGACCATTGAAAATTACACTGCCCCATGTAAACCCTTCAAATTTCACTGAAACTTATCCATGTGGCTGAAAACTTTGCAGGAAATTCAGCAGAATGGTTAGGATTTCATTTTGGACAGCAAACACTATGTCCAACTTTTAGTGTCTTTGATAAAGTGTGAAACTGAATACAAGTGAATAGAAATTAGCATTACTGAAAGGAAAATATTCAAGTTAACAAAGGAAAAATCCAAGAGAAGAGAGATACTCATTTTCAGCTGTATTCCTAGCAAAGAATACAGGCAAACCCTTGTGTGTCTGCCGTACTCCTGCTGTATTTCTGTACTTTCTGCACTGTTTTAATATAAAGAGAAACCAGAGGAGGCCAATACAATATTGGAGAATCTAACGGAAAAAGAGTATATCTAATTCTAGGATGTTTCAAATGCCTGCTATGACCTGTAGCAAAAGCTTTACACCAGGGTGCTGACATACTACTTTTTCCTGAAGAACACATATGGAAACAACACTAGCAGGAGGCAACACAAATTTGTTGTTTTTTTCCTCCATTTATAGACTTTTTTTTCTCGTCAGATTTTCTGCTGAGATATATCCAGTCCTTTTTATAACAGTTCTTTGAGTACCTCATTAATTGTTACTGTTTATTCTCACAGTAACACAGGCAGCTCTTTGCAGGGAGCCCCTCTGAGTGGGGAAATCAACTGAAGCAGATATGTACAAGGGCTGCAGGCTGCTCCTATGGATGGAATGAGTGACCATTGAGTGAAAGGTACCCCAAGATCCCTCTTCTCCAGTTTCTCCCATCTCCGATTCCTTCCAGAGACATGCAGATTTCATAAATTTCCCCTATTACTTAGCAATAAAGCTACCTAATTTATTAGAAAACAAATTCAGTTTAAAATAAAAAGAGACAACATGTACACTGAATAATTTTGTTAGAGTTCCCTGATTCTTGCATTAAGTCAGCCAGCAATTCCCCAGGACATATCTGTCTCTTTCCATCCCCAAGAAGTCCATCCTCTCTATTCCCTTGTTCCATCACCCCCAGGGCTTCCTTTAATTCACTTCCTTGGATTTGAAGGCTTGGGAAAACTAGCAGTCTCTGTGCAGGTAGAAGAGGAAAATGTAGCTCAGAGGAGAGAGAAAAAAATCCTACTCTTTACACTCTGTGGCTCCGTGATCTATTTCACCATGTGACACTGTTAGTGCCAAAGCAAAGCTTGGGAGCAGTAAGTGATTTTGTCAGCCAAGTTGCATCCTCCCCAAATCCCCTACTCTCTCTCTGCTCTATTACCAATGTAGCAATACTCTCAAAAGCACTGATAATTACCTGATTTTGTACAACCAGCTCTTAAATTATGCTATTCTGATAGATGAAGGTATGGTCAACAAGAAGGAGCACAGGAACAGGCTGTACATCTTGTCCACTTTTCAACAAATTATCTGAGGGAGTTGCATACTAACTGTGCAGGTGAGACCTATCGATCTCCTAACTATTTTCTTCTTTCTGGTTAGGTATCTGGCTTCATAAAGAAAACTTCCTTGCTCTCCAAGATCTGCCTGCTGAATGGGATAAGTTTGCCTCACAAAGGGAGACAGCCTGCAAATTTTCACAGGATTAAGAACAAGAGGTGTTTTCAATGGCCACAGTGGGACCAGTGGGGTGTATCTCCACAAGAAGCTAACTGAAATTCATTTATGAGTAGTCTTTATGGGTTATTTTCCCATTAAGCAGCATGGCATAACGGCATAACAGTAACTGTTCTACCATTTTCTAGTGATGCTCCATCTTCTTTTGACACTTTGCCTTCTTCTCCAGAGGCTAGAATAATTCTGCTGAAGGTTACTGAAATTTGCACTTCTTTGGGCATCTTCCCTGAGTGAGTATTTCTTCCCCTGAATTTTCTGATTCTATAATCACTCCACTTTGAGCAGAAACCCAGACTAGCTCACTTCACTTCCTGAGGCCCCTGCCAAACCTCAGTTTTCAGATGATCCTATGAAAACTCCCTGCACAGATATGCATGGTGTTTTGGCCTTATTCTCTTCAGAATCATCCCATACCCTTGCATTAAGCAGAGAGCCACCTACCTTTAGGAATTATGACACTGTCTGTTGAGACTTTCCCTGGCAGAGGAACCTGCTGCAGTCTTGTATTTGTTCAAACATGCCTTTTATCTCTATATTTTGCTCTCTGTTCTCTCACACAAACTTCAGCCTATCATCTCTGCTTCCTTTTGAGGTCTGCTTCATTGCTGTCTGTACTATTTCACGCTGTGATCTTGCAGAGCCAGTTTATTTTTCTTCATTGTTACCTACCTCTGGATTTTGTTCTCCCTCTTAACTGTGTACTAAACTGACCATTCTGCAGTTCTACTTCTTCTGCCACTATCTGATATCATGCAGCTCTGCCTTTTGATAAGAATCACTTGTTTCAGAGATGGAGATCAGATCCACAGCCCAGCAGGAAAGCCACTTTCACAACTACAGTGTGCCATCCACCTCCATCACACAACACACAAACTCCACATTGCAGAAAAGCAAAATGCCAAGAGCACTCATACAACTTCATCCACTCTTCCCCAGCTTTCACCATCCAAATGAACAAAAGTAGCCCTCATGAGCCAGAGGAAGACAACTAATTCTCATTAGGCTCACGTTAATGGTAACCCTAGGCTTATTTAACAATACACCTGTATCAATACAAGTATCCTTGTGATGTCTTAACAGTGATAGGCAGCATCAGGCTTTGTCACAAGAGAAGTGCCATGAGTTTTGGAAACACTACCTTGAATTTTAGAGCTGTGACTGTTTTTCAAACCCTAACACCTAACTATTCTTTATGGGCTGAAACAATACATGTAATTATAGCTCTGTAACAAAAATGTTAGTTATAAAGAGAATTACATGAAAATGAAATTTGGAATAGGTTAGAAACATTCAGCTTTAATAAAAATATGTAAAAATAGGCCAGCAAAAAACATTTTTCTGAGGAGCTGAGACTGACACAGCAGCAGGGAACAGGATAGAAAAGTATTCTGTTTCTTACAGCTTACACTGAACTTCAGTGACTCATAACAAAGGATGTATTTAGGTACCTTGGTTTTACTTGGTTTTAAATGTTTAGAAAATAAGTACTCGCTGTCACATTTTCCTTTGCAATTAAATGACTGTTCCATCTCTTCTAGATATGTACCCAAGTTTTATACATACAAAAACATTTCTATTGATCGAGGAGTTACTACTGATCAGAGCACCTGCAGCAACTGACTATTTCAGTGCTCTTTCAAACTCCATAAAACACCAGAGTAATACTGTAAGAAGGAAAGAGTTCAGCTTTTTTGAGCTGGCCACCTAATTTTACTTGTTTACTACCTGCTACCTAACCTTAACAGTGAGTATGGTTCATTAGTTCCAACCAGAATTTTAAAAAAGGACTTGGATATCAAAGCAGACGGAAATGATGTCTAGGATATGGGAATGTGACTCATACAAGAGGTTTCATGACTACAGCTGTGTAGATGTTTATGATCACAGTTCTTAAACTTTGTGTGCATAAAAAGTTAAAAGAATATTAACAGTGTTCAGGACATAGAATAAGATCAGTTCAGAGCCCTGTAAAAATTCTGCTTATCTACATCTTTTCTGAGGATAAATATACGTAAATATATATATGTATCAGAACCTCCTATTCCCACATTTTGAAAGGAATTTGAGACCTTTTCACAGCCCCTTTTGCTAGAAAGCACCAGGAGCTGGGATAATGTCCAGCAACTGTCAGTCATTGGAAGAGCTGGCTCCAGCTGTGGTGGTGCCTTTGCCTTTCTCATCTAAGCTAGTACATGTCTGTGCAAAGTTAGCTCTCCTACTGTAGTGCAGTTCATATCGGTAAAACAAACACTTTACTTGATCCTGAACAAAAATATACTTTTTGATGGTATGGCTGCATCTACACTAGGGTTCTGCAAGGACAGTAGTTAGATGTGATTTTATTTTTAGTATGCTTAGCCTACATAAGTATGTGAGCAAGACTTTTAAATATAGACCTAGTCTTCATATTTTTCTTCATTAGAGCTCTAGCAGAATGCCTAAAATGCAAACTGCATCATAGAAATTAAGTGCAGACTATGGGTTGCAGGAACAGCATATATTCATTACTTTTACCAGGTATAAATTTGTTTTATTAGTATTATAGTAATATACAGTATGTAAAAGAGAAAGAAGCAGTATTATCTAAATCATATAAGCTCAGTGCCTCATAAAAGGCTAAAATCATATCATAGTCAGTAAAAATGAATGTCGTAGCTACTGCGCATTTTAAAAGATCAAATTTTGTAATGTAACCCAATTGCCTATGACAAACTTGAAATGGAAATGGGGAAAAAAAATAGGGGTGGGTGGAGGTAATTGTTTTGCACAGGTAATAATGCTAGCAGAATTTTGGCATTTTTGCAAAGTTAAGAATTTAGTTTTGATAGGTCATTCTTTGTTAACAATTTTAAACCAAAAAAATGTTGCCCCCTTAAAAAAAAAACAAACACCACATTCCCAGAAGGTCATTTTCTCCCCATCCAATGGCAACTTCTACATCCTTATTTTAAAACAATAACTACCCAGCAAAGGGCATTTCCTAGGGAGTAATGACTGGCTGGGAGGAGTTGATGGCCCGAGGCACTGCTGAGGGCCATTAACCCTGGCCAGTTATTAATCGCTGGGAAATGCCCTGCACCAAGGTTGTTATTGCTATTTTAAGCACAGATTTGGGGGTGTGAGGAAATGGACATCTTTGTGTACAGATTTTTTAAACGCATGATGCAATTTTCTTTGTGGCAGTATATGGAGGACATTTCTAGAAAGAATAACTGCTCTGTCTGACACACAGACAGATTTCACTGATCATTTTGCAGCATTTCATTGTGTGCACGGTAGCTTACAAATCCAAAAAGCAGTTGGGGATTTAAAAAATCTTTCTATTCTCTCTAAATAATACTCTGTATAGAAAAATATAAGAAAGTTTGAACCTTAATAAGATGTATAAAAATATATACCTATTCATATCACAGTCAGCAGAATTACATTCTAGAAATTTTTAAAATCACACTATCTTTAAGTTTAATGCATCTCCTTCATCGAGATTCCTGATTAATGACCACTCACATCTCTCTTAAAAAGGGAATTTTTAGCAATGGCAATGGCTGAAAACACAGTCTGAACCAGCTTCAGCTGATGCTGGCCATTAAGGAGTTTGTCTTTTCCAATAATCATGAAGATTGGGTCATTTTCTAGAAGATAGCTCGTGAAGTATTTCAGAAACTGCTTTAATTTTCTCCTAGTTCTCACCCTAAGGCTAAAGTTTTAAAGATGAGCTCATAGGCCTCACAAAATTGTGAAAATTGTTCTTTTCTTGCAGAGATCAATAACTCACTCTCCGAATCAAAAGGGTATTCTTAGCATACGTACAAATAGTTCTCTGCCTTACTGTGCTACTTACTATTTTTCAAACCATAGCTGTGAAAGTAAAACAAACAAAATAATTCATGGCTTTATAACACACATAGTAAGAAAGTACAGCTCTGCACTAAACTAATTTGACAGGTTTCTCAACAAAGTAGTCATTTCCAAGATCACAACATAAAAGACCTTCTCACATTTCTCCTCAAGGTCCTAATTTGTCACCACCAACATGTACATTTGAATCACTGATTGTCAGAATCTCACTGAATTTACTGTGGGGTCATACTTTCAGTTACAAGTTGCAGTTTTCTGAAGAAGGTATGTGTTTTCTTGAAATAGAATTCTCTTGAGTTGGTGGTAGGAATATGTGTTTTCAGTCTTTGCCAGGTTAGTAACCATATTCTTAAATACAGAACAAAACACATTAAAAACAAGATGAATACTGTGACAGTTGGGACCAATTACTCAGACATGTACTTTATGATCAATTGAATGTGCATGAACACACATTATTTCTGGATACATTTTTAGCTGACTTTTTCGTGTTTCTACACATGCGACCATTCATGGCAACCATAGCCTTCTTTAAATAATTTTTTCCAGTAAATTAACCATCAGCCCATGAGTATCTTTGGCATGAACTGCCAAAGAGTTTTGACCTGTGAGAGTAAGTCCCACAGCCACTGTGGCATGTGGAGAAGCATCTCCTGCCACTTCCTTCCACCTCTCCCTTCCCGTTCAGGTCCAACTTCATCGTTGCTGAGATGAATACATGAGAACTGCACAGTCTATTCAAAATGTAGAAGTACAATGAACCAGTACTGTGGCAGTTTCTTTCTTTACTCTCTCTTCCTTTCCTATAAATTCTGTATATGATATGCTTTATTTCAGTGTTATTGAGCATTAAGCTAGGATTTTCATAGTGCTCTCTGCTACAACTTCAGTACAGCTAGCTCAGAATCAATCACAGTATATATAAATTTAGTACTGTTTTCTCCTACGTGCATCACTACATTTGTCTTCATTTAATTTTATCTGGCAGTTCATTGGCCAGTCACTCAGTGGTGTAAGATCCTTTGCAATGCCCTTACAGTTCAGCTCTCATTTGTCTGCCTACAAGACTTACCACTACCAGCAAAGTTTACATTTTTTAAATTCTCTCTCTTTTCCAGATTGTTAATAACCATTTTAAATAGGACAGTACACAACACAGATCCCCATAGAACTAAACTGTAGGTTTCTATTCAGTGTGAAAATTAAGTATTTATTCCTTAAAATTGTTTACTGTCTTTAACTAGTTGTATATTCATGTGCATCTCTTCCCTCTAACCTTACAGAATCTTTCTTTTAAATTTCCAGTGTGGGATCCTACCAGACTCTTTTGGAAACCAGAGCTGCTTTCATCAGCTGAGTCTCCTTCAATGTTCTCAAATCACATTTTTTAAGGTATGGCCTACCACAAAAGCCTCTCCCCTTTTTTTCCTCCCTTTTTATTAATTCTATTCTTTAGAAGAGCACTTGCTAACTTGCATGTAAGGACAGAAAACATAAGGTCTGCAGATCTCTCCTGCAAAAGAAGTGTTAGCTGACCACCTGCCAGTCCTCCACTAATTTTCAAGCCCCAAGCAAATTTGCTATAGACAACATTATTGTCAAAATCAGAAATAAATGCTGTTAATAGATAATATTTTTCCTGTACTATCTCATTTCTTCACTAACACCTAAGCATCAAGAAGTTGAAGTCTACAGAATTGTATTTTGTAGCTCAGTCTCATCTCTATTAATATTTTGTTCATATGAGGTTTGAGAATTTGTTATGAACTGTGGAAGAGTGTTTCCCAGAAATCTTCCTTCCTTATAAGAATATGTGGTCTCAAAGGACCAATACATCAACATTTCTGTTGCTAGCTTCTGTTTTTATTCACATATTTTTGCAAATAGAAAATGCTGTGCCTACAGAAAAGGACCTCTGGTGTAAACCCACTGGGTAAATTGAAGATCTTGATGAATTCCTCCTTAGACTGCAGAGAGGAAAACAAGTTCAGCAAGTTCATGAGGAGCTGAACAGGTGTCAGGAGAAATGAGGACACCCACAGGAGCTGGGAGAGTGAGAACTCCCAAGGAACATGCAGAGGTGTATTTTTCAGTTCGTCTTTACAACAGCTCTTTTCTCCCCCTTTTCTAGGTAGCATCTTACTGTACTATTTTTCAGCCTCCCTTTTCCCTATGGTGAAGGATGAAGAGAAAAAGGAAAGGCAGTTGTATGCTCCATGCTCTGAGACCTCATCTACTCATCATAGCAGACAAAGGATATTGAGAAGTCTTGGCCATTCTTGCACTCCACATAAGCTAGGGACAAGTTCCCGGGCAAGGCAGCTAGTATGAGTACTTTATTGAAACCTTGTCCTCCCTTTTCAGCTAGGATTTCCTCTGATGTTGAGGGACTAGGCCTGCTGCCAGCTTTCTGTAGTGAAAGGGATCTTTTCCATATGGTGAATTTAACAACTGCTGTGTGGGTTTTTTCACCTCCTACTAAGCAAGTATGATGGTTGGCTTTGGGAAATTTAAGCTGCAGCAATAACAACTTCTGGAGTTTTTAGTGTGATTTGTGGATCTGAAATTGGGATCATAGAATTCAAGTAGTTGCTCTGCACTGCCAGGCAGTTCCACGATAAGCAGTGGGCACGCTTATGGGCAGCATGGCCTGTGTCTCCCTCGCTCTGTCCTTTCCTGTTGATGTGCAAGTGACTTTTTTTGTCATTTACAAATGGAATTCACAGTCCTCATTCAGGTCTACAGCACATGGCTACTGCTGGCACAAGGTGAGGTCCACATGGGAACAGTCCCACCCTGCTTATTTTCTTCTAAGTTTGTAGATGCTGTGCCTTCCACAATTAAGCTTGTCCAGGTGTCTGTGACTTTTCAAGTGAATACATACACATATGCATCCACTGGAGTATAAAATATGGCTTCCCTGTGTGGAAAGCTCTATTTATCTATATTAGCCCAAGAAAGAACAGGTATGTGTGTAGAATATCCTACTAATGATTTGACCTTCATTTCTTCTGAACATGGCTCCTGACAACATGGAGAAGAAGGTTCTGCCTTTCACTTTCCCTAACCACAGAAATTACAAATGTTGTTCCAAATTCCAAATACAAATGTTGAAAAAATTAATAGCATTCATAATCCAAATCCATCATAGTGATTGCTATCTCAAAAGGTAAATATGGTACAGTACACAACATCCCACAAACCTCTAAACACTCATCAGAATTATAACAATAATAAGTCATAATAATGCCTGCAAAAATGCTCGAATTATTCCTAATATGCCTAGTGAGAAAGATAAGTTCTATCTGTTCTTAAAGTAGAACTGTGATGTCTATGAATTCTTTGTATATTTTAAAAAAATCCAATTATATCCCTTTTATACTTCAAAGAACTAAATGAAAGATTTTTTCAGATATATTGGTCAATTCTTCCCAGTAATAAGATTACAGAAGATACACTGTTAGTGCAGAAAGGGTAAACATTTACAAAAAATAAAAATGTTTTTCAGTGCACTAGTGGCCTTGTTTCATATCTCCACAGATAAATAGAAAGTATAATGTAATATTAACTAAGAACTCCAGGAGATCTTTATCTTCCTTAGACAATGCTACAAATAAGTTGTTTATCAGCCTGAAATCCAATGGTCTGCTTTTCTCACTCACACTTCTGGCATGGCTATTCCTGATAGGTGTTCCTAGGACATTCTGAACAAAACTGTTGAACAAAAATATATCTTTAACAGTTTCAGCCTTGAGAAGCTGCTCTCTGCTGCCTAACTGTCAGAAGCACTGTCAGCAACGTTCCACATGCAGCAGAACAAACATTAGGAAGACAAGATTTTTCAGCTTAGTTTTGGGGTCCTAGAGTACTGACTGCTTCTAGCAGAAGAGGTTTCTCAATTCAACACACAACAAAATATCTGAATAACAGATGTCACAGCTGACAATCTGGTATCCTATACAAACTCCTTAGAATCTTACAGCAGCTCAAACTCATTCGTGTTCAGGAAGGAGGCAAAAAAATTATGTTTAAGACTTCAGTATACAAATACAGCAATACTGAAAACTATTCAGCATGGCATCTTCCAAGATCCCAGTTCTTTATTTTACAAATTTCTAAGATAATTTCTGGTTTGTGATGGACTTCTGTCAGCTCTATGGTGAATGACATTTCCCATGCAATCTATTTTTCTTTAAGTGTCATTTCAAAGGCCTTTATCAGCAGTGCTGTAACCTCCCCTGCATGAGCTCAGACACAATTTACATCTTGTTTGTTTTTTTTTAATTAATTTGTTTACTTTTGGGTACCAGTTATGGTTTTGGGAAGGTGCTGAAAGGCTACCTGGCAATTGTGCCCATCACCATCTCACCAAACCCTCAGTTCACAGTATTTGATAGGTAAGTGTTTTACCACTTTCAGACATGTATCTCCCCAAGTTCTTCTCCTCAGTGCAAATGCTGAAGAGGTTCCAGGGTGATATGAAACCCTAAAATCTTTGACTAGCTACAAGGTACTGTAAATACACAGACCTGCTTATGGGAGTGGAAGAATAGACATCTGTGTAAGTAGCTGATTAGCCAACTCAAACGAGCAGGCTTAGCTATGATAAGCAAAAATTTTGGATGAGGGCCAGTTTGTAGGCTTTTATTCCAAAGAAAAATGCGCTACCAGCAATATATCCAATTCCTCTGCAATCACTGAAAATGATTCTCCAGTCTCCCAATTCTGCTGTGATCCTGGTTTTACTGGCACGTAAAGATTTATTGCCATTACCAGCATTCACACTTCCCAGCACAGATAACAATTACATTGTAACTGATGTCAAATACCTGAGTATTGAACATCAGTGATAAGTTGTCTTGCAAGGTTCTATAGTTTTCTTTTCAACTTTCTACTCATTGTTAAAGTTTGTAGACTTGCATAAATAAAAGTGATTATTTTTCCTTTCAATTTTTCTTTTCTGATCATATCATGTGGTGAATCCTCCTTGCCCAAATTCATATTTCCTAAGTAACCAGTTTCTTGAGTATATGATAAAATAATCATTTTGTCTGGAAAGTTCGCTAACTCACTATAAAGTCAGGTAACTCCTTAATAAATAGAATATGAAAGCAAAACATACTGTGGTATCAGAGTTAGATCTTTTGTCCAGCTATCTAAAGCACTTCAAATATCACTCGTGCAAGCAAACAAGTGCTCAGGGAGCATCCACACAACAGCTACTTTGTGAAAACAATTACCCATTCTTGTCCTTTCCCAAGTCCTACTCCTGAGCAGTATATCCCCCTGTCTAGTTTGGGTCAGCTGTCTGTGCAGTGTGTCTCCAGGGTCATATCTTGCCTGTTTTCTCTAGGGCAAAGGGAGAAAACAGGAAAGCCCTGACAGTGAGCAAGCACTGCTCCGCATGAGTTGAAACACTTGTGGATTACTAACACTGTTTTGGTCACAGGTCTACAACACAGTACTGTACAGACTGCTGTGAAGATAGTTCCATGGCAATCAGGCCTGGTACACCACCAAAAGAGGAACTCTTCACCAGCAAGGGAGAAAGCACAGGTCTATTGTGGGCTATGCTTGCTCGAGTCTTTGGAAACTCTCACAGCCATTTCAAACCACTCCAAGTAGATCTTAGGGAAGTCTTCCTCATGCTCATTATGATGTTGATGCAATATTTGTATTACATCGTGGCAACTTTTACTGATCTTTCTCCAGGTAATACCACTACAGGGAGGAGTGAGAACAGTCTATCAGACTGCTTGTGGATGCAGAAGAATTAATCTCAAACAAATGCTAATCAGTATTCAATCAGAAAATATTGATTACCAGTACTTTTTTTTCACTTTTTTTCTTGACCTTCAGATTAACATACCATTTTATACCAGATTATTATACAAATAACTTGCTAGATTTTAGGAGGAAGGTGCACAATTTACCAACAAGGGATCAGCTTTTCATTAATTCAGAAGGGATATTTTCTCATTCCACTTAGGACTATGAAGTTAGTAGTACCATTGTTCTACACTTTCTCAGTGCAAAGTTCTGTCTCCAGCACTAAATTACAACAAAGATCTTTTTTTTTAATCAATTTAATTCTGATTATTAATTGAACAGGATGATAGATCCTATAGTATCCGATATTCTACATGGTAATAAGAGAGAAAAAAATAAATATTTCATAGACTCATTAAAAAAACTTAGTTAACCATGTAAGGAACATACTTGGATATAACAAAGGCAGGACAATAAAAATAAGCAAACACATCATCTGGGAAAGAAAAAAAGAGATGGCAAACAGAAACAGACCTATTTCCTTCTCACTTTCACAGCTCTCTTTGACTGAAAGGATGTTTTCTGGGAATACAGGAAAGCAGTGAGTGGACACCGTTTTTCACATTACATCCTATGAAAATTTAGCTATAAACAATGATGAATAAAACCATATGTTTTAAGTGGTATCAAACAAGTTGCTAAAGTAATACCTCACTGAGAAGACTGAAGTATCAGAGGGAAAACAATTCCATTTTTAACTGCAAATCTTAAACAGAGAAGCATCTAATTTGTTATAAAGTATATATATTTCTTGAGCCTAAGCTGTGAATAATGCCCAATTCCTTAGGTTTTTTTTTGTTGTTCTTTTCTGAAGGAAAAAAACAAACAAACAGTAATAGCAATATTAAATTAAATGTAGGAAAAAAAGAAAAAAAGAAAAAAAAAGCAAAGTTGAAACAGCACAGATTTTGATAATACTTCAAAAAGAAGTCTAAAAAAACTAGATATTTTTTTACCTCTTTTTCCTCTGCTTTAACCCTAAAAGTTTTCAACTCCCCAGTAGTATGGATGCAAGTTTCTGCTGTGGGCAGCTTTTGCCCAGGTCCACTCAAACCTTCTCAACCTCAAAAATTCAGGGTTAAAGAAGAGAATACTGGGAAAAGCTGCAGCCAGAGGGGACTGCAAATAGGAATCAGGCTGCCTTCTGATGGGAAGCAGACTGTGTGTTTGTGCAAGGGGGTGCTTGTTCTTGATCTATAGAAGCAGGAAGTCACAGCACCATGAAGTTATCCCATTGAGCTCTGCCAGGTGGTTCTCTTTTGCAAAACCATGTGCAAATTTTACTTTAAATCCTAGGGTTTATTAGGGGAATTTAGCTGCTTCTTTTGCATTATAGATTGCTTCTTCCTAAAGACATCTGATATGATGCTGCTGTGGCATTTGCTTCCAATAAGGTAACTAATTTGCTCGTATCTTTCTAATTTTAAAGGAAATTTGACTTTAAATTGCTTGTATTACATAACAGAAGTCATTATGTAACAATTTTGATTTGTCTTTAATATTCACAGTAGCAAGGTATGTTTCTTTAATTACTTGTGTCTTCGTCCGTGCTTAGTATTTATCTGAGTGTAAAGGGTCATTCTCTGCTTGTTAATTAAGCTCACCCAGACAGAAACTTCTTTTGGTTTTAACAGAAAAAAAAATAACAAAGTCACATCAAGTTTAAAAAACCTTCTTAGAGAAGAGAACAGGATTTGAGAAAAAAAAACAACAAAGCAATTTCTGCAAGCTGTAATTATTCAGAGTATTTCAAAATAAGTACTAAGATGTTTCTACTCAGCAAACAAAAATCTGCTTTATGTTCGCAACAAATTTACCATTGTAGTTATGACAGTTCTTAGTTGAGTTCCTTGACACAGTTAACAATCCCCATGAGTAAAGGCAAGGTGCAGTGCTGGGTGTTGTGTTCCCTGCTCACACTGCTCTTATCAGCCCTATGGAATCCACAGCAGCAGCCACAGCTAATAGGAGCTGAATGCACATTATGAAGGTAATAATCCATATACAAAGAAATGATCAGAAGATGCCCACCCTGGGAACTACAGAGAAGTGGGACTTCTTCATCCCACATGCAGAGCTAGGTCTCATAAAATGATGATTTTCCTTTTGAAATGGTTGCTGGTGCTTTCCCTTATAGAAGAGTTTAACCTAAAGCACAAAATTCCGTGAGAGATTTTTGGTGAAGATTGCAATAAGAAACCATTCCCACAGTAGTCTTTCTACCTGTGATATCCAGGACTTAGACAAAGGATGTTAAAATCTGAGAATTACATCATACTTAGGTTCAAACTTTCACTATTATGAAGCCCAGCCACAGTAAATAAAGTGATGTGAACCTGAGCAAAGAAACACACAGTCCATGTACACTGAAGTAGAATATTATACATGCAATACTTAACTTCTACTGTCAATAAATGTGTGTAAGCACTCTTATTTCAACGTGAGGAAGAAGAGAAAAATCTGACTGCCTTCATGTCATGATGTACTTAGGAATCTTCTCTATTTTGTTCATAGCTGAACCATGGAAGTGATAACTTCAAGACAGAAGATAACCAGGCTATGGGATTTCAAGCTCTACCTTGATGATCATTGATGTGAATTTTACTTTCCACCTTGCTGTTCTTATTCAGTAGAACAGGAACTGAAAACCACTTATGCCAGCTAGCTGGCATCATTGGTCACAACTTTCATTACCTTCCAGACAGATATTCCCCATAGCCAAGAAAGCACTAAAAAACTCTCTCCACGTAGCAAAGTTAACTTTAAGTCAGTGTTGTTTCTTTTCTCCCAAAGAAGGCAATTACTTATCTTTCACATTTGGATTAAGAATGAAAAGAAAAAAGACTGCTTTTATAATCAAATTCAATTCACAGTGAAAATGAATACTATTGGTTTCATCTTTAAATATGTTCTTAAATACAGACTTATTGACAGAAGCTCTGATAAGCATCCCTAACTGGAATCAGCCCTTTCCTTATAATCTATTTGAACATAAACTTCAGCCTAAATGAAAATGATTGTTCTCCATTTGTGTAAAAAAATATTTCACAGTATTTGCTATCCTAAAAATTATTTGGATGATCTTTTCTGTTTTTTTAATAAAAGCGATCAGTAAAGAAATTGGCATTCTATTTACTAAATATTAAATAGATGAGCTTTTACAGATCTACAAACAGGAGTTTTTAAATATACTTAATGACTGAGCAGTACTTACTTGGTTTGGGAAGTCACTCTTCAGTTCAGTAATACTTTTACACCAATATGCTGCTGTTTTCTCACTGATAAGTTCGATGTTCAGAAAAGAGCCTTGGCCTGGGCCATAGATGGGACCCGAAGTAACTCCACGCACAATCCTTGGAGAAACATTGGTCACAATATCCTGGAAAACAGTGAGGTCCGTTCAGAAGTCAGAGTTGCAGGTCCAGTACTTAGCAAACCTGTATGTTAGATTTTACATACAAAGTGATACTAGTAAAAGAGATCAAGATCAAAACATAGAAACAGAAGTAGTTCAAATTAAGATCAATGCTGCAATCTACAATATTTCTGAAGGTAAACATGAGGTTAGCAAACTATTTTTAAACAGACAGTAAACACACAAAATGTTGACTTGTTTAGTAGTCCTAATTAATCTACAGTGTCACCATATCTATATTTACAAAGGACTGTAAATTCTGATATTATTTAAAACTAAAGAGAAACATAGATGGTAAAACATTCTTTTTGCCAATTTCCAATTAAAAATAATTTTGAGTAAAGGTCATTTATTTACAAATGTATTGGAATTATTTGTTTAAGTACCCCTCCTCACCATCTTGTCATTTTTAGTGAGATAACATGAACCTCCATTAGTATATAGCAATTAAGGTCAATTTACATATTTTAATTAAGAACCACCCCATATAAAACAATTAGGGTAATAGGCATACTAACTGGATTTCATAACATTTGGACGTTTTTCCAACTAGATAGACAGGAAACCTTAATTAGCATTAATTAGCACTGATCTGCATATGTTTGATAAGGCATACCCTTGCCACAAAAGATTATTTATTCCTAAATCTGCCAAATGCTACAGTTACAGAGGATAAAGGGACTTTTCTACACACTGTATGTAAATTTGGGATAATCTTCATTTGTTTATAAAGTTGAATTACTTATTATACAGTAAATATGCACTAATATTTTATAGTGATAGTTAATTATATGTCCATTTACATATGCAGAAATGATTCAAAGTAATCTCCTCAGTTCATCTATTTTCAGGCCTAATAACAAATCTGGAACTTGGACATCACAGTAATTCCTAATTTTCTTATTAAAATATTTTCCCTTAATCACAAAACCTTCAACTCCTCATCAATTAAGATATATTCTCAGAATAAATAAATAAATAAATCTGGAATGTTTTCAGAGTTGGTGCAAACCCAAAACAAACTTCAAACTACACTCCCCTCATTCCCCAAACAGTTTACACAAATTGCAGCTTATGCAGAAGAACCATTTATATCAGTTTGCTCTGCATTAGCCTCTTTTTTCACTGCCTTTAAACAGCCTCAGAGGAAATTGCCATTTAACTCCATCCCAGAAAGCTATTCCTACATTTAGGCCAGAGCTCTCACTTGTTGTTTAGCATGGAAAAACAAGTGAAGCTGATGACCAGCCTCCTGCAAGCATAGCATATACTAATTTCCAGCAAGTGGGTGTTAACCTGACCATGCCTCACATTGCCAGGAGCTTCATTTTCCCACACTCTGAGTGAGTAGGAAGCCTTACAACCAGGGAAGCACTAAGTCCATGCCACCAGCCCATCCTCTAGGTCAATGAATGGGGCACCATTTCCACCCTGTGGCTGACTTGTGGCTGTGTGTGGCGGGCTATGCTTGGAGCCGTCTATGGTATTGGTTGTTTTCTTAATGTGTGCATGTTTTGTTCCTCTCCCACTCTCTCTCATTTTACTAAAGGTAAAAATTCAAAGACTGACATATTGCAGCTTTGAAAAAAACTCTTGTGAGACAGTCACAAAGCCTCATTCTGCTTCCGTACAAAAACACTCCAAAGTTCCTGCATCTGCTTTGGATCTGCAGGCAATTTCTTCTAAGAAAAGAGTCCCTTGTTGAGACTTTGAAACTGTTGTTGAATCCCCATGGCTTCAACTCGCTCTGTCTTGCAGTCATTGCCAACATCTGAAGGCCAATTTATCTCTGCAGGACCCCACGAAGCTGAATCAGGTACTACAGAGTGCTACATCTTCAGTTTAATGACCACAAGAGATGCACAGAGCCACGCGAAACACAAAACACACACACACTTTTTTACCTATATTTCCTTACTCTCTTTAATTTTCTTTGAGATTCTGTGAGATCCCCTTTGGTGCTTAGAGCCTTTTCCCTGCTGTCCCCTGCCAGCTCACAGCTGCTCTTTCAATCAGCAGCTCCCACTGCCTCCCCGCCGCCTCAGTCTCACAGGACCCCTCTGCTGCGCCCTGCACCACTTTGTTATCTTTCCTGACCAAGCTGCTGCTGCTTCCAAAAATCCTTCCTGGCTTTGAAATCCAAACATTACCACCTGGCTCTTTTGTCTTGGCTCCTCCCGAGAGGAATGGGCTGTCCTTATTCAAGATCCCATTACTCATTTGCTTCTCCTAACTCAGACTGAGCAGGATGGAGAGAGTTTGTAATGACTGACACGCTGGCACCTCTCCTGGTTCTCGTTAGCACATGACAGCCCCAGACACAAGGAGACTCACAGTTCAAGGAAACAAAATGGAATTTATAACTTATGTGATGATTCAAGGAATCTGTCTATGTACATACAGAATGAAATCACACCAATGACAGAAGATTGTCTCTTTGACATAGGTGTGAAATACCCATACAAAACTTGCCTTACTGTTGTCTTCAGTCTCCTGTCACAGCTATGAGAGCTACGCAGGGAAATGATCAGGGAAAGCATCTAAGTTTATTTTGCTAAGGCCATGTTAAATGAAAAATCCTGGTGGTTGGTCAATTGTTAGGATTCTTCCCCAAAACGTCAGGTAAAGCAACTGCAGTAACCGCAGGGCTCCAGCACACCAGGGTTGGGACAAGGAGTCCTTGGTGGTTCTGTTTGAATTCTGATTTTCTCTGTATGTAGTAATGGCGTGGACAAATGCTGGTGCTCATTGTTACTCTTTTGAAACTTCAGGAAAGAGCAGAAACTCTCCCATTATGCACACAACCCTACCACGGAACTGATGCAAGAGAGGGAACACTTATGCATATGAAGCTAAAACTCTCGGCTTTAAGAAAAGCTGTCTGCTACAGAGATGACCCCACTCATATATCCTGGTCCCAGGATGAAGGTAACAGTATACTTCTACATGAAGAAATAGCAGAATGTCCCTAACTCCAAAATGAAGCAAATATTTCTTATCCACCCATGAGAACAGAAGCAATAAAGTACCCATCGGAAATGTAGCACAAAGCTTTCATGTAGCATGAAGTCTGAGGATAAAAAACTCTTAATGAAGAGCTACTGAGGGAGAACAAATCTTATCTCTGACCACAAAAAATATAAAGCTACAGGGAAAAAAAAATAAGTAAGAAAATTGATCAGTATTTGCAAAAGTAAACAGAACAGTCCATAGAAAATACATTCATTTCCTGGGGAAATGTCAGAAATTAATAAAGATTTCAGGATTAGGAATATTGTATTATTGTATTCCACACTAGATTCCAGCAAAATAACTTAGTGTTGGAAAGTTAATGCAAACCAGGAGAAACAGTGAGAACAAGTGGAACTGAGGGCCAACTGTGACTCATGAATATTTCAGATACTGATTTTTTTCTTTTGCTTCAAAGGTTGATTCTCCTCCTCAGTAGGGCACACTGACAACTGTACCAGTCCCTCAAACATTTCCAACTTGGGAGATCAGCAAAACAGTTATGTTAAATAGATAAAAATGCCAATATCCTGCAGATTTGGAGTCCCCTTTTCTGCTTGAGAACAATTCTCCTATTCTGATGACTTTAGATTGTGTTAATTTGCATTTTATAAATATTTTTGTTCCCGTTGGTTAATTAAAACATTAATAATGATCTGAGACATTGATCAGGCCACATTTCCCTTAAAAATCCTTGAAGTCTGCAGTCAGATCCTTGAATTCCAAACTCCTTAAGTCCTATGGACTGTGAGTTCTGAAACTGGATCTTTCAGATTAACACTCAGCCATTTTCTGTAAGATGTATTTAAATGAAGGTGCTAATCAAGATAGCAGCCTGTGTCTTACTAGTCACCCTAAAACTGGTTTTATTTCACATTTTGTCCATATTTACAGTTACCAATTGCCCCAGATTTTTGTATTGTCATGATATAACGATGCTGCTTAAGCATGGGGAGACATTTATGTTTGGGCAGCAGTGACATTTTGAGTTTTAAGGGAAACAGTGGGGTCTCAGGCACAGTGTTAGATCATGTGATATACACATTCATTGTGTGTTTCTGCTAAAGTGATCAGTAGAGAAATAATTCACATTGTGAATATTAACATTGGCATCTGTAGGCGTGAAAGTTAATGACCCATAGAAATGAATCAGGCTATTCACTCCTCTCTCAGAGTTATTGTTTTAGGGGAATCAGAAAGACAGCTCTTCATTAACAGGGTTCACACTTCTTTTCACAATCACCTCTGATAGAAATTAAAAAATTTGGAGAAAAATGTTACTTGAAGAGATGAATTACTATGGAATATAAAATAAAAACAGTCTCCCATAGCCTCATGATCATGCAATTAGTGTAGCTATATTAGGCAAATGTAAGAATCAAAAGTGTAAAGCTATATAGTTTTTCATATCAAAGCTCTAATATGCTTCTATTAATTTGCAGATCTTGAAGCATTCTTTTTCATCCATTTTTCCCCAAAATACCATAGCTAATTATTTTTGAATGAACACTTGAGAAAATAAAGTAGCTATAGAGAGCACATACATTTGTGACATGGAAATAAAACTAGAAATTGTACCTTAAATTAATATATTAACCAGTTGTGCACATATGAAATCCTGAAGTACACATGGTCTGCAATGCAAAGATCCACAGTACAATTAAGGTTCCTGGTAAGATTTGGAGATTTTCTATGTGTATTGAATGACACTGTAGCAAGTGTTAGCTTGTTGGGTTTTTTTTTCACACAGGAAGGCTTCTGAGGCACAGAACAATTTGCCTCACAGAATTGGCCTTCAAAGTCAATGGAAGTTACAAAATAGTTCAAATTAAGCTTTTTTCAAATCAAACTTATTAAAGCAGATAGGATTTAGTGACCTTCGCCAATTTCTTTTCATTAATATGAGAAAAAAAATTAATACAACGAGTACATTACTACTTTTCACAAAGCTATTTTGACCTTTCTTTTTTCCAGTGAGCAAGGACGTTATACTTGCCAAGTGGAGTATCTGTCTGCATCCATCTCACAAGGATGCAGCCACACTGTCCTCATCATGAAGAGGAGATACAAATAAATGCCTTGTTAAGAAAACTGTAGTTGAGTGTCTCAATACAGTATACTTAAGGTTAGTAAACAGTAAACTGGAATATGTAAAAAAGCCCATGTGTAAATTTCTGCTTTGTTACATTCAGTACACCACATTTGTTGTTCAAACAACAAAAAACATTCTATTTAAGCAAATTCTAGTGGACTCCTTTTCTCCACATAATCATAGAGCAATTGAAAGAGCTGCAAAGATTTCAAAATACAGTACAAGTGAAACATTTTTAAAGTTTATCTCCTAAATGCTCTCATCAGTCTCTCAACATCAAGTTTTAGTTTTTCCTATAGTTTTCACTAATTACAGTAGAACTCACTGTACAATTTCACCAATGTAAAAATGAGGAGGGGAATGAGAGGTGCCCTTTTCTGCCTAATATCAGTAATTACAGCATTCTGGAAATCTGGCTCACTACCATTTGCACATCCTCACAGATATGAATGGCATCATAGACTTATGTCCTCATAATTCACTGCCAACTCTCATTCAAGGTCTTGTGATGATTTGCCTCTTCTGTGACTCAGCTGTCTAGCCAGACTGTGTCTAGTATCACCCCTTCTGGAGCTTTAACCATCTACGAAAGGCAAGTGAATCCTGAAGCAACAATACTACACTGCAAAGCACTGCTCCTATACATCCTTTATGAGCTGTTCTTCACTTTCTCTCCTACATCAGAGCTGTGAGGCTTGTGACAGGGTTCCTTTTCCGAGGCTCAGATTAGTGACTTGCACTCTTGAATTTCTCCTTAGCACATAATTTTTCCAGCTGAGCTTGTCTGTTCCTTTTAGCAGAAAGCTAAATTCACTGCAAGCACCTCCATAAACAAATTCCATCCATTCTATCAGGTAAAACCATGCAGATTAATGGAGCTCATTAACTTCAACAATGACCTTACCTGATCCTGCTGGATTTTTATGATGTATTGCCAGACTGGTTCATGGAGCAGGGCAGGTAAATTCAACTATGACTTCTGCCCAAGGAAGTTAGACTTGGCAGATGGCACCTCACTGTGCACAAACCATTGCACTGTTTTGTTTTCCAGGTTATGTTGCACACAGTGTTACCTGTTGATTTTCTAATATTGTATGAAGTACTTTAATTTAATTTGAACATGGAATTAAACAGAGTTTATGTCTTCCACACTAGCAAAAAACCTCAGCAAAATTGCTTCTTCACTCTCTCCACCTCTTTCCTTCAGTGAATACTTAAAAAAATAAACAAACAAACTAGAAACTACCTCAACAGAAAAACTTATCTCAGAGCATCCCACCATGCAGAAACTTTTGTAATCTCTTCACTGTCAGCTATAAGCAATTTAGTGCAGTGCAGATGCCTTCTTTTTTTCATCACATTTGTGAGTGAAGTCTATACTTAGCCTGCACTTTCCTCTTCATTGGTTTGGTTCTCTTCTTCTATCGATGGGATATGATAGAATGATGTAAAATAATTATTTTTCAAGTTCTTCAGTGAAAATAAGAACTGTATTAAAGATCTATTATTTCCTCAGCCTTCCACAATCTTTCGCAATTTAAAGCATGAGAGTACTGATCACTCCACTAACACAGAAAAGCTCTTAAAAAAGAGCCATGCTTATATTTAGCAATTACACTTTTTCATATTGTACTTTTAAGATCAATATACTATAGAGGGAAAAGAATAATATATCCCTATCTGTCTTTTGATGGCTGTTAGTCATGTGTTTGCAAAAGAGTTAATCTAATTGGCTGTTTTATTTATTTTTTTTCCCCAACTATGAAAACATGCAAATAACAAAAGTCTGGAGTAAAAACAGTGCTTCTAAATCTTCCTTAATATTCTACTCTATTTTTATTCTGAATAATTGGAGTTATGCAAACTATTAAAACAAACACAACAAAAAACGCACTACCTCATCATAAATGTTTTTACAACATTAAACTATACCATTCGTGTTTATTAAACCAATTTAACACTACAGCTCCAGCAAGCAAGCTAGCTTTCCAAATCAATAAGTTAGCACAGAAGACTGCAGCCCCATAAAGGAAAAAAGCAATGCATCAGGATTTTGAAAAAGAACTGCTGAAGCACTTACATTGTGTGAAAGACAAATGACAACTGCTTAGAGGTTTCGTTACCATGCATTTGACATTTTTTATACTGTCTCATTAGTGCTTTAAGATATAAATATAAGAATGCATGAGAAACTTGCGGATGTCTAAGTTAATTTCAACCTAAGCTTTTGCCATGGGTGCTTGCTTGCTCAGCACACCACCTTTCTTAGCAATGCAGTTTTCAGACAGCAAGCCATCACTACTGATAACTTATGATTAAGACTGCAAAAACCCAAGCTCTTTGGATAATCTTAACAGATCACAGTATAAGAGAAGAATTTACCCTTTTCACCTTAGAACAATTTCAGGACAATGCCATCCCCACTCTAAATCAAGTAAGAATCATCTATGGCCCTGGCTTAAAACAGCAGCAGTCTCCCAATGGTTTTTAAATTCATACATGATGAATTGGGTAGAATTCTTATTTTTGTAGCCCAAGGTTACAAAAAGTAATAAATTAGATTAAAGTATGAAACAAAAGCAACACAAACTATGATTAAAAGTTAAAAACAACAACAACCACACATAACATCCAAAAGCAAACAGACAAAACTGGAACAGTAACTTTAGCATTTATGCCAAATGTACTCCAGTTGAGTCATATATTTTACAAAAAAAATATTGATTTGAATCTTTCTATATGATTACAATTTTTGGGGGGTAATTGTACAAAAATTTTTTTAAAAGCAGTTTTTTAGTATTTATCTAATATTTAAAATAAAATTTAATAATTTCTTTATTTTTGAGCTATTTGTTCTTGTTTTTAGATGTGAAAATGCAAAGACATTTGTACTGTATCTAGAAAAGATCATTTTTAAACTACATTACATCCTACAGCAATTTGCCTTGACAAACAATGTCTAGATGTAGCATGCAACAGAATACAAAAAAGCAATCTTTATCACAAGGTTAAAATTAGTCTTTGAACAAAAGATGCTTTCAAAGCAAACCCAAATTCTCATCAGCTTTATAGCAGTTTCTTTGGGAGAGAGAGAGAAGCAAGGGAGGAAGAGAAGAAAAAGAAAAAAAACCTGAAGGACATTTGAAAAATTTCTTGCTAATGTGTGCATACATTTTATCAGTTTTCTGATAAAGGCATAAGCAGTACTACATGATTAAATTTCTGCACTGTGGTCAAAACTGGAACTGGAACTGGAAAAGAAGATCTGTAGCTCGTAAGTGAGAGTTATATCCGTATTCACTTCCATTTGAATGTTTCTTTTCAGTGTCCATATCAGTCTGTATCTTTTTTGACTATTAATAAAAAGTTCCCTAAAACCCAAATATTTCCTTGGTTCTCATGCTGGGTTTTCTTTTATTTATTTATTTTATTTATTTTAAGGTTTTTAGTTTTACTTTAGTTAAACACTTAGAGATATCACAGTGAAGCATTTTATTCTGGGCTGCACCCTGTACCTCTGTGAAATGCAGTCACTGACAAAGAAGTCAGCAGCAGTTAGTCACTGCTGCTTTTGTAATCGAAGAACAAAACTCAAGAAAGCAAAAAGAAACAACACCTTTGGAATCTTTTGAAGTAACCACAGCTCTGGGTATATTCCTGAAATTAGTTTTTGCGCTTTAAGAATGGTACTGGGGTCTACAAAGAAGCAACATCTTTGAGAAATCATTGTTTCAGACTCTATGAATAGAGACTACTCATAAGCAACTCACCAATCCCGTTCAAAATCAGCCTGGGAAATCTGGAGGTTGGATCACAAAATATTTCTGAATTAGAAAATTTACTATACCTAATCAAAGTTGTATAGCCAGCCCTGCTTTTCAGCATAGATCTCATTTAGAATTAATGAGAAAAGAGCTCAAGTGCTATTGAAGCAATTGTTAGCTGCCTTCATAGCTGAGTAACCAAGTCAAATGAGTGGAGCTAAGGAGAGCAGGCGAAGTTAGCTTAAGGCAGAGTTATTATTTTAGCAACCAAGCTGGTGTTTGCTGATTAAGCACATGCTAAAATGTTGATGTGAGGTGACCACACAGCTACAACCTGTGTTCCTGTCTGCTCACTTTGTCCCAACAGATCAGAGACATATGAACACAAAGGTTGAGTTTTACTGACATAAAGTGTTATCAATACTTGCTGTCTGCCCCCAGAGCTTTAAAAAAAATCCAGGAAATGCCTTCTTTTACTGTCGTTGACAAATAACCAGTGATAAAATATTATCTAACACAATCGTTTGCTAAATATTCTAATTAATATCGATGTAATCCAGGTGGCAAAAGTGGTAGAAAGTATAAGCCTTTGCAAATCTATTTCCAACAGAGTGAGATTTTTGAGACTAACTACAATAAAACAAAATGCTATAAGATAGTGGCACAGATAATCCCTGAAATACTAGGATAGCACAACTTGAAATGATATAAAAACTCTGTTTACTCTCCTGGAAGTTATATCTTTGCTGCCAACAGACTATTATTTGTACAGCTTGGATGATGTACCTGGCAAGTTTTATTGAAAATCTTAAACTCCGTATCTGTAACTCACTTTTGTTCTTAAAAATATTTATGAGGTATTTCTACAAATAACTCAGAGTAAATGCTTGAAAGTGATCTACTGGATTCTATCATTCATCTGCAAACAAAGCACTGCAATACTAATCATTTGAGGGAAAATAGGAACACAAATATCTGCACAGACTTCAGCTTTGATCTGTTTTCCTTCAGAGAAATCTATGAAGATTCCAAAGACTCATGCGCAAATTTTGAAATTTAATGGGAATTAAATGGGAAGGAAAAGGCAATTTAAAATATCTAAGGAGCAAGACATCTAATGCTACACTAATTAGATAATGAGGTCTATTCAACTTAAAATTGTTGAAGGAAATAGCAAACTGAGAAAACAGAGGTGACTATCTGTATAAGAGAATGTACCACAATATTTAACAAAGCTCCTGTCAACAACTCCGGACACCTGTATCAAGCTCACTTATTACCTAATAAAATATTAACATGTCCTTACTCAATCTATGGTACAATTTTAATTACTGTTTTCTCATAGGGAAACCATATAATCAATGTATTCATAGCTATTCCTAGAGGCTGTTTTGTAAAGCTCCATTAGTAAATTGTAAACCAGCACTAAAATATTTTCCTGCAGATTGCTTTAAGTAAATCAAGACGATTATATTCTCCTAGGAGGAGGGGAGTAAAAATTACTCCCTTTCAGGGTAGAAAATTATGATTTCTTCACTAAACAAGAAGAAAAATGTTTTACATACAATCATATTTAAAGAAGAGTTAAAATTCTTGCACAAAGGATCAACACTGGAGAGTTACAAAACATTAAATTTAGATTACAATTTATGTATAAAACAAAACATTTTTATTCCCGGATTAAGTAATTAAGAGAAGAATGACATTATTCCCTTGAAGCATGTATTTAAATTATCTTCTGAGGATGAATTGCAAATACCAAGGTATGTCTTGAACATACCTGCAGCATTTTCTTTTTCCATTAGGACTAAGAATGCTTAATTACTATAAACATTGACTAGTATCTGGTGATACTTAGGGGTTAGAAATTCAAGGAAATTATATCAATTCTATTTGGAACATTATTAAATAGCTAGTATTAAAATTTCCAAAGTTTCTGCTCTCAGGTGTCACTAAACAATTTCAAGTTATGTATGAAGTGCACAGAGGTGGTGGAAGCATTTCTGCATCTAGGGGAATAATATATTTTACATTCCAAATAAAAATCTATCCGTAGTGCTTCCACCTGGGTGACATAAGTCCCCTAAATGTAAACTTTTTTTTATAACATAGCCCTTTCATCTTTTCCTGTTTATGACTTCAGTTGAAGCCAATATATCTTTTGCCTGAGAAAAAACTGCAAAACTGAGCCATTTACTGCTCTCATACCAGATTAGCTGTGGATCTGAATACTTAACATAATCGTGGGGAAAAATAAATTGTGATAGTACTAACAAGCACTTTAACATTTAGTTTGAGATTCAAAGAAAAATTAACTAGATTTTATATAGGATCATTAAAATAGGTTTTTATTTTTGCTACTTTAAAATTCATGCAATAAAACTAGTATTGTCCTCTGTGTTTACTACGAAAATTGAGGGAATATATAAGACTATGTAAACTGTTAGAATTTGTTTTCATAAAAATAAATGCAGTTGAAGTACTATCAGAATAGTTTTAAGCTAGATAAACTGACAAAAACTTTTCTTGGAATTCCTTCACAAATCAACTTGCAAGGACTCTCAACTCCTTTTTTCTAAACTGAACTATCACTCTGAATTAGTTTCATTTTTTGGAATGACTATCAGTCTCTTCCTGGTTCCTTGAATGATGGAACAAACTCTGCTAGGGTGTTATGATTGGTGAATATGCAGTACAACTCCGGTCAGAAAGCTGAAAGTGGACTTGTGGCATGATGTGTACAGCCCTGAAGGAGATTTGGGAATGCAGGGTCCAGGCGGGTTATATTCCAAAAGGCAGAGCTGGCACAGACATAGCTGAGAGCACTGTGTATCCATCCAGCAGTCCTCATAAAGAGGCACCACACACAGGCTCCATAATCTAGAGTTATGAGTTTTTCCTCTCAAGGGCCTCAAAACGAGGGTTTCCAGTTTGTTGGGCTGAGTCTAGGTTACCAGACTGAGCTCTTAATAAACAAATGATATTTGCACAGGCTTTAACTTCTCTGACAGAGAGGAATCCATGCAGACAAGTACTGAAATGCACGTAGAATTTCTGTGCCAACGAACAAGCCCTGATTTCCATCTTCTTGTGCAAGACACAGAGACTCCAGTCTCTGGTCTGGTTTTCCTCCACTTCAACCTGAAGTTTCATGGCAAATGAAAGTTAATAATAAGTTAATCACATATTTCCTTTGAAAACTCAGCCCCTGAGACAGAAGGCAGAAATTTGAGAACTCAAAACAACAGTCATTGTAAGATCTGAAAGTAGCCATGCTGTATGGCAATTCCTAGCAAAAGGTCTCTCTACTTGACCACTTAAAAAACATATATTCTGAGCTGGCCATCTTACTTCTCATTAAATGCATAATAGTCCTAAAATATCAGCACTCTTAAGAGTCATTCCTCTAGTCTGTCAGTTAAGTAAATATGCTCATCTGAGGAACCAACAGGCATAAATAGATAGGCTAGATGGAAGTCCATTCCCCGTGAAATCAATTGGAAGGTGGTTGTTAGAAACCTAACTGCAGTTGGGTTTCATATGGGAAATTTATGGTAAACAATGGTGAATAATGGTACTATCGCTACCTTTGATGCCAGTGATATTGCTGCTGAGACAGGCTGCAAGAGGCTTCTGCATGCTCCAATCTGAAATACAGGGAGTGAATCTGCCCTGAGTTACAAGGGTTACAAGGGATGGACTGACCTCCAGGCTCTCCATTTATTCCATTAGAATCTTCATTTAAAACTGAGACATTGATCTAAAAACCTTCTGATTCTAAATTAAATTAAAAAAAATTCACAGTTGTATGAGGAGAAACATGCTATTAGTAACAGATAAATGACATATGGAATATCTTCCCATCCCTTTTTTTTCCAATCACAGAGCCATAGGGTTCAAAGCACAGCTCACTAGAAAACCTCACTGAGGAATAGGATATACTTGCTACTGACACATACCAGATCAGACAAGAATTCTCATCCCACCTTATCAATGAAACAAAGTTTTCATAAGGACCAACAAGAGCTCCGTATTACAGAGATTCATAATTCCTCCCTATATGAAATGAAAATAAAATCATCGATATTTGCTTCTTGGACCAAATTTACATTTGTATTTCCACGTACATAGATTAAAATACACAGTACAGCCAGTGGTTACCTGTCTTAACAAGCAAAAGTACAAAGTATATAGGCAGGCATGGACTGCATGCTTCTGCTTTTGAAGGTAGTTGAAAATTTATTTTTACATCTTCACTTATCTTAGACAACCATCCCTTAGGTGACATATTGGCTTGTGAAGCTAGTACAGAATGGGCCAGTGTAGGCTTCTCTGCTGGACATCTAAGAGCTGCAGGGACAAGAGTTTTATGCATGCAGAGATGCAGCAGAAGCTTTATTCCTTGTGGTATTTAAACAGTATTTTGTGAACTGCAGTGCAAAATACTCTGAAGTGCACTATCACAAGGATGCCAACAAATGTTTTGGAAAATTCTAGAGTTACTGTGGGTGGTAAGCCACATGGGCATTATATACGCTCTTAATGACACACATCTTTTCATGATGTGTCTTCACATATTTGAATTTTCTTTGAACATATATGTATTTTATATACATATTTGAAAAATAATTTTCATAATTTTCAGTTTGCATAATTTGTACTTCGATGAAACATTCCTTTACTTTGCTATTCCATCATCAAAGCATTCATATATAAATATGAGTGCTGCTTGTATTGCTGTTCTTTAAAACAGACTTCTCTCACACTGAATCCATTTTGTTCTGCAACAATGCAATGTATTTTGCTTGTGAAAATATGTGCATATACTTTTTATTTACAGGTACTGTATTCTGTACTGTGAACTCAACAAATTTTAATTATGCATCATTATCTAACTATAAGACAAGAGTTTTTCCCCCATCTAAATTGTGAATACTAGCATTTCAAAAGATGTTTTCTTTTTTAAGTGAAGATAAGTTACTGCATTAAAAATAAATGAGCTATTTTTGTCAGTTGATTGGACACTGAGTACACATAATAAATCACCAAGAGAATTGCATTCGAGTCTGCATGCTAACCTTGAGCTGAAATTTTTCTATTGCCTGCAATTCAGAAGACAATAAGATATCTTACCCAATCAGCTGATCAGCTGAAGGAACTCAAAAGAATGAAATGGCTTAGAAATACACAGGCTTTTAGATATCAAATTACCTCTGGAACCCTCTACCCAGAAGTAACTCTAACAAAACCCATTTGAAATACAGCTTCAATATTCAAAAAAATCAATAATTTAAACCACAGGTTGAACATTTTTACTGCCTTCACTGCAGACTACTGGTTTGTTTCTTTTTTTTTTTTTCTTGAAATGAAGATGCTAATGGCACCAAAGGGGAAAGCTCCAGCCAGAAGAGATGCATGTGTGTAGGCATGGATTGGCTAGGAATGCTGGTTTGTCCTCCCTCCTCTCTGTTACGTTTACATAAGATCTCAACATTTCCGTCATTAAAAAAAAAATGTTTTACTTCCTTGGATTTAATTCTTCTGTCCATGAGAGCTGAGCTATATCAAGATGCCCCATGGTGAACATACATGCTGAATTCAAATGCTACAGCCTCACTTTTTTTTTCTGAACTGTCACTAGTGTCATGATCTTCAATACCAAAATTGTGAGTTCTTGTGCAAAGCAGGAATGTGGGTGATGCTGTGTTACATCACCTACATCATAAGTGGGAAACAACCCAATGCATCCTACAAGAAATCAAGTATGGATGGTCCCTTGCCTTTGATAAAAGCTCAGTTAGTCTCTGGCACTATTTTTTTTTTCTTAAGTTTTGTTAAAAGAAAAATGTAAGAGAATGAAAAACAAACAAACAAACAAACAAAACCCAACCAAAAAAAACCAATGAAATTTACACAAGACATTACTTATGTATCTCTATGTAGGCAGCTCCAAAAATACAATAAGAACAATTTCTGTTACAGTAGTAAAGCATTACTTTCTCTGGTTAAGATGTACACAAGAAGTTGTAAGATGGATAGTCTTTGGTTTATAGTTTTAGTACTTTATCCTCTCATACATTCTTATTCTCCCCTTCAGTACATTTACAATATTTTCTAATCAGAGGGCTAGAATGAAAAAGAAAATTTAAATGACATTATGAGGGTAAAGGTGCTCAAGCAAAGAAAACTGTGTTTGCAAACATATGGTTTTATTGTAAAGACTAAGTTGGCATTTCCAGGTTAAAATGTCTCTTCCTAGGAAAAAAAAAACAAAAAAAACAACAACAAGATAATATTCGCTTATAAATTTTCTGGCTGATAAATTCATTCAATTTTAGTCCAAGATAAATGCAGATTTTAGCCTGGAATAAGAAAAAACAACAGAGTAACTATTACAAAAATGTGACACTTAAAAATTTCTGCTGCAGAACTTCAGAGATGGACTCCATTATTCTGCTGTCCCTGAAGGCACAAAATTTCTCTGGATGTCAAGGAAAGAAATCCATAAATGTAAGCAGAGAAATTCATCTGAGTTTAAATACAGCAGGCAATGGGAAAATAAGATTTTGTTTATTTATGTGCTTGAGATCTGCATTATCTTCATGTGCAACTACCCATGCCAGGTACCCCAGGTAGGCTTTAAAAGTTACCACTTACACAACAGCAACAAGCAACTGACCTGAGAACAATGCTCCTGGCATTGCAACGTGAACAGAGCACCTGGAAACTTAACATTCATCCTTTTCTTAGTTTTGGCAAAAATAAGGAGGAAAAAGTCTCTCAAGTTTGTGCTAGAGTTAACAGCCTGGCTGCTACAGCTCACCATGGTGCAAGAGCTCCAAGGATATATACCAACACTGCTCAGTAGAACTGACAGCATCTCCTCACCTTCTGGCCCAGCTTATGCTGGGAACACCAATACGGGCAGGGAACATTCTCAATTCCCCAGTGAGGCACCTTATAGCATCAAGGCATGAAGTTTGTTACCACCCACAATATTTAGATAGATGTAAAGTGTAGTCTCGTATAGCAAGCACTGGCAGTGGTTTAATCTTAAATGCAACACATGGATACTTCTAGCAAGGCCTGCATTCAGAAAATAAAAGGGGTTTACTCTTCTGGTTCTTATCTACTGCAGCAGCAATGGCCTGCAACAGAACTACAATGCTCAGCCAGAAGGACTGATAATTCTCTTGCTGTAGCCTCTGGATATTTCTTCTAATGATCCTAGCATTACTCCTATCTTGGCGGGACTGACTTTTGCTCAGCATGCTCTCAGCCATGCCCCATTCTCACACAAACACTGAATAATGCAATCAACTGCTCAAGCTAAATCAGCTGAGAACTATAAAACTGACCGTCGACATATTGAAAACACTTCAATCAATGACACTTTGCTAAACCTTCTCTATGGCTTGATACACACATTAAATAAAAGGGTAATGGGTCAGGAACCCCTTGAGCCACATGTGGAGAGAACCCACTGAGGAATGCACCAGCATGCAGCACCGACAGTGCACTTGCCATGGGCTCCTCTGACTGATGGACAACAAGGATGTTCAGTAAAGAATGTGGCTGAGAAAGTACTGCTTGAGGTACTTGGGAAACATTTCCATTTTTGATCAGGCACACAGTAATATACACATAAGATGCAGCTACAACTGTATATGAAAATACTAATAATTTTTAAAACATAATTCATCAGGAAGTTGCTAATTGCAGTTTAAGAATAGCATTACTGTCTTTTTTTCTTTTTTTTAGGATTTTAGTACTGCAGTGTAGCTTTACATATATACGTTTACTGTACAATATGAATTACCTGACGTATCTTTCTCTATGTCTGTGCAATTTATTACATCAGAGATCACAGTAGTATGTGCCAGAAATTCCTTTGAAAGGATGCAAAAAGATAACAATTATCCTCTGAACTCCTTACTCTGCCTTCAGAGAATAAAATGCATTAGCAACATATCAGTTTTCTGTCCCATGACAGACAACGAAAGTGAGTATGATGGTTGCACTGTGTGTTTTCAGCTCCTGCAGCTGGCTGGTAAAGCAAGATTTGTGCTGAATGTGCTGTCAGAGACAAAAAGAATAGTTTCTCTAATACTTCCACAGAAAAATCTTAAGAAATAGCATGGAAAAATGAATTGAGGAGGTCTGCTTTTGCACATGTGCAGATGGATACGGAAATGCATGCAGGTAAACATCAAATACAAATCTAAAAAATGATTTGTCTGAAAGAAAATTAGGTACATGTAGCTTCCTTGGATAGTTTTGACTTAAATCCACGAATTGCCCTGGTTTTATTTTGTGAAAAGAATCACGGAACCTCACACAGAGGAGTCACAGTGTTCTGGTCTATACAAACAAACACAGAGAAGCAGCATAGCAAGTATAATTAAAACCTCCTCAGATGAAGGTCAAGGCCCCTTAGGTTGGCCTCAGTGCTTGGAGTCTTATGTCTTAGGATTGGCATAGTGAGAATCCTCTTAATTGGTCATGATTTTGCTTCATTGTTTTTGAAGGAAGAATCATAAGCATAGCCTCACAACGTAGAGGAAGCTACACAAAGGCACTATTAACTCTGCACGCTAAGCATGAAGATCATGGCAAAAAAATGGCTTTGTTAGTTCAAAGAAAGTATAATTTGAATTCTCACTATTTTATTTCTTAAAAATATTTGTGTGGAAGAAGACATATCTTTAACCAGCAATTCAGATCTCAAATTAACTTTTTCGTTTGTTTGTTTGTTTTATCAATTTCAGGAGGAAGACCAAGAAACTAAATACTGTATTTGCTAAAATGTAAAAAGATGGGCACCTATGAAACTATGTAATTTCCAAAACTAAAAGTGGATATCATGCTTTCCTTTGATCAAGTGACATCAAAGTATTGTTAATAAATATATGTATACATATTTCCTGAGACAGTTTATGATACAGAAAAAAATTATTTTCCTTAGATTTGCTGGCATGTGGCTCAAATTAAATACCTGCATTATGTAAAGACTCAATCCTATGCTACATTATGCTTCTGATTCTGATAATTAACTTTAGAGAAGTGCATATAGAAGGTATTTTACTGAATTAAATTTAAATCACAGTGAACTGACACTTTTGCTGAATTGGTGTCTACACTCCTTTACTGTCCAGACTCTCACTGTTTAATATGTTCAGCTGTTTCCACGGTCTTTAGGCCAGAGCCTGGAATTCAGATAGTTTCATTAATAGTATTATAGTTAAGCATAACTCACACATTTAATTCAGAACATCATTATGACTCTGTCATATCTAAGGATGGATACAATGACTAGTGACAATTCAGAATATCATAGATGATGGTTATGATGGTTGGTGAGTATCCTTATTAACAGTCATCTTTTCCATCAGCAGCATAGAAATAGATTATCCTGGGGACTCCACCAAACAAACCACAATACGTGAATTATTGTCCTGGTCAAACCGTACTGCCTGGTGATGTTCTTTACACAGTCATTGTGGCATTCTTTGTTTATTAGCCAAAATCTTAAAGAAAACCATTTAACATCCAAATTCAGACTAATACATGAGACAAGTACATGCTACCTCTTTTAGATTGTTACACGCTTAAATTGTATTTATTTGCAGCTTCCAGTTGCTTTCAGATAGATTTCTCATAAAGCCTGCTTCCATGTAGCTGGAGAAGGCTAACAAACCCCTTGGTGCTCACATGACAACCTTTGTGCAAACTCATCCTTATTCTGTCATCTGCTGGCAGCGTGCTTCCCAGTCCTGTTCCCTGCCAGTCCTTACCAGTTTGCCAATTACACAAGCTGCTTCCCAGACATCAGACAAAAATTCCACAAGACTGCTGTGCGAGTGTACCCTAATTAACCATCAGCTTAATTAGACAATTTACTGTGTAATTAGCAGGCAATTAGTCAACACCTCTCAGATCTTATTGACTGCTGTGACAGCCTTCCTTACTCCACACATTCCAATACGCTCCCATGACCACGATCCCAGCACCATTCTGTACAACAGCAATCTTTGCAAAGGAAGGGAAATCATAACAATACATAACAAGGAAAATGGGGGAAAATCAATATATAGCCTGTTCATTTATCGAATTGACTTCTAGCCAAGACACTTGTCTTCCTTTTTTTTTTTTTTTAATTTAATACCAATAGCAGGTCAGCTGCTAACGAAAAAAAACCACTTGGCTACAACATTACTTTATGTCATTTTCATTTATAATGCATTTTAGTGATTGTTTAGAAACTCTTATATTACACTGAATTATCAAAGAAGTCAGGCAAGAAGAAACTCACTGTGGGTTTATGCACGTGGTAGAGAACAATGAAAATGTATCCAGAACTGATTTTGAAAACGATGGCTAGCGCTGTAGTTCGCTGTCTCATAGACCAAGCTGTGCCAGCAAAGTCAGATAAAAGCAAATTAGCTTTAAGATATAAAAAGTCAAGATTCAAAAATAATTGTGACATTAGTGTAATTCAGTAAAAATATTTTTTTAAGGAGCATGAAATCTGGCACAAAATTACATGAAGTAGTGCCAAGATTACCAACAATCTTACAAGGGCATAAGAACTAACTAAAGAATACTTTGTCTGGATGATATTTGACACAAGTATGTTATGTTTGTGCTTTTGAGAACCTTGTTTATTCAGGAAGTGATATTCAAAAAAATACTGAGTACTTCAGATACAGATATCAGGAGCTGAACATTCTTAGCAGTTCTGAAAAAAACATGCATGTCTGCCTTCTTTTTCTCTCTTGTTCAGTATCTGAATACATTTTAAGAAGGAAGTAAATGAAGTAAGGGTAACAAAGAGCAAAGCACCTTCTTCACCATAAAAATTAATACTGGTTAGACTTTTAGCTACCTGTCATACATTCATTCTGTTTTATTGGCTAGTAGTCATGCTATTATTAGAAAAAAATGTCTCCTCTTCAGTACTGGTCATTTCCTTGGTTGCCACATATTATGCAGAGCAGAAGTATTCCCTCCAAACTTAGTTTTGGTGAGTACTTTTAATAGAAAAGCTTACATAGCAAAATACTCATTATTACAGTCTCTACCCCTTTTCCAAATTTTGCTAAAACTGCTTCTCAGTGGTGCTGCTTTAAGTGCAAAATGTTTCATTAAAATAGTGGTTTACTACAAGACTTTTATGTATAAGCTGTCCACATCTCAATGTTAATTGCCAAATTTAAACTCTGTTTATGTTGATCCACCGTTGCTATACTGTTTTAACTTATTGGCAAGAAAAGGAAAAAGAAATAAAACCCCAACATCTCAAAATACAGTGTAAAAAAAAAAAAGCCAAATAGATAAATGGAAAACACATCCATAGACAATTACAGGTGAGAAATCTGTAGCCTATCATGAACCAGTTTTAAGATATATAACTAATTGCTCCTTTGATTGCCAGTTTTGTGTACTGTTTTCAGGAAGGTATGTCATTGCTGGTCAAAGCTCTACAAAACTTATGACGTGAACCCAAGATGAAGACGACAAATGTTACAGCCAAGCTCACTCTGCTCCTTGAGCGTGAATGGAAGGAGAAGGGAAACATGGAAAGTGGCTTCTTGATTCACTGTCTGTACAAATCTCACCTTTATCATGAATATCAATTTACTAACACACTGCTCACACCCCTGTGTGACAGAACTCTCCCTGCAGTTCACTGATGAGTTGTCACATTGTGCTCCACACCCTGGGATAACAGAGTTCTTTACAGAAGACCAGACTGTGGTGCTCATTGCAAAAGAAATCTATCTCAGCCATATTTAGTGCTACAGGGAGAGTATGGCTAGACATTTACACAAAGGTTTTTTTGTTGTGGTGGTGGTGTTTCTTTTTGTTTTTTGTTTTTGTTTTTGTTTTGTTTTGTTTTGTTTTTGAGTGAATTAATAAAACCACTTTTATTTATAAACTAATTTATTATAAATTTATGTCACCCTCTCAGTTTCATAGCATGGTTTGTTTCTTTTTGAAGCAAAGTAACACATTTTCTGTATTAAAATATTCACATAAAATATAATGTTGCTGTTACAGCATCTAAGAAATAAATATACCAGATTTCACTGGTACTGTCTTTTACATCCTATGTTAAATTTTGCTAGTATCATGAAGTGATCTAAAAATGTATAAATTGGGAAACAATAAAGATGATACTTCTTATAAACATTCCTTCAGAAATACAGAACAAAGTAACGAATGTAAAGAATAAATAAGAATACTTAGACCATTAAAAATCATGTTCATGTTTATAAAAACTGCAAGTAATTCAACCTACAGAGCTTTGTATGCAAAAGAATCCTGTAAAATGCCTATTTTTCTCTTCAAATAATGTAGTTAATAAAAGTTGTCTGACGTTATTTAGTAGAAAGGCAAACAGTCCTCTTTATATTTGACATTAACAATCTGATCATTTGTTTCCCCAAAGAAAGCCCATACGGCTTTCATACAGACCACACAATAAAGAATAGTAATAATTCTGTTTACTGAGATATCAACTGGCATTTCGCAGCAAGTCAATGGTCTATCTTTGCTACAGCATACTAGACCTCAATCTGGCACCTACAAATGTCAAGAGTATTAAAAAAAAAAAATAGGATGGAAATCAAAAGCATGTTCTAAATTCCTAAAAAATGAAACAAAGTTCACCTAAACATACTTGCTGCAGAAATCAGTACAATATTCAGCTGTCAATCTCAAGAAACAATGAGGGAGAGATGCTGTCAGTAGGACAGGATAATAACATTTCAAGCAGATGTTCAGGCAAGGCTCTAATTCTCACTGAACTCCCTTGGTAAGCATTTAATTTCTTTATCATATGCAAGCTAGGCAAATTGTACTTCATCAAAACTGTATTGTGAAATATTAATATTTCATATTATAGAAAAACTCCATAGAATAACCTTTGTCATATTAAGAACATCAGAATTTCAAATGTCATGGTTCTGCATTTTAATGCATCTTAAACAGTTTTTTGGCTTGCCACCATAAATTATAACTAGTTTGATCCAAATTACTATGCTGTAATATCATACAAAAATATACACTTTTAAATACATATTCACTTCTGTGAACTACTAATGTTATGGAAAACAATATGCCATTGTATTATGACTTTTTACTACCTTCAATTATAAAGTGAGGTGCACATAGTGCAAATGTACAGAGATAACTGGTTGATGGCAGAATCTGCATATTGAAATAACAGCATATACGTGTGCTATATATCCTGCATAAATTAATGAATTCTCTACCAGAAATAGTTTTCATTTAGGAAAGGTTCTGAAAATGTATTGCAAATTCTGCTTCAGTGATCAGTATAAACATGTATTATGAATCGAATTTTTTCTCTGCTATGGGTTCATTCAAAGATAATGTAGTTTTAATTGTAGTTTGCTTTTTTTTTTTTTTTTTAAGATCATCCATGCAATTTGCTTCATATGCGATGAAAATATATTGAAGATTAAAAATGAAGTTAGTCTGCATGTTGATTTCTGACTGTTCTCATAATAAAGGCAACTGCTTCCACATTATTGAAAGCGACAGCATCGCAAATCAATGCATGTCACAGCAGAAGAAAGACAGATGTATCTGATTAATCAGAATTAAATTTTACAAGTGAAGGAAGCATCTAAAAATCAAAGCAAATATTACTGTATCCCAGTTGTTTTTTTCCTCTTCCTAAGCAGCCCATACAATGCAGTGAGAGAACAACAAAGCTAGAGTTGATAAAACCCCAAATTTGAACATAAATTCACTGTGGTAGTGGAAACGTCTAGAGAAAAGACATGCACAGTTCATATAACCCCTGGCTTGTTTTGGTACTCTTTTGGTACAAACTTTCTGATTAAAGAAAATCCCACTCATTATTTGTTTAATTAATACAATATTTCTCATTCTACAAGTAGTTTTCTGTTCTTCTAAGTTCTAAAATTGGTAATGATTGATACTCATTTCTTTGTGGGCACTACAATATGCAGCTCCCCCATTTCTCTTCAGCAGCTTGCCAACAGAATTTACAAATAATAGTTTGCAGCAGAAAGTTATCTGAACAAGACAAAAGCTCTGTTTGAACCAACAGAGCAATGAGTTATTGATTCTACAATGAAAGTGAAGGCATGAGTGTAAAAGAAGGTGGGTGTAAGGGAGCATTTTTATTCTGCTACCATTTTTCTTGCCTAGTGATAGTCCATATTAAAAGCAGTTATTCTTATTTCTGGAAGAAATCAAATCTACTTGATATTAATGTAGCTATGCATATGTGATTGTTTTCATAAATACAGTTCTGCAAGCATGAATCACCCTCTCCTCCCCTAAAACCTATAGACACATACAGGTATAGTACCATGTAGCTAATATATAAATTACACCGTAAAATCCACCATCTTCTGTAATCTCTCACCATCACTCTGTGCTACATACCCTCCCTCCCCCATAAATACATAAATATTCAGCAAAGATATGTACTTAGGTACATAAGTATGTACACTGAAGGAATTTTATGTTTCTCTTTAGATTTTTCTTTTTTTTTTTTTTAATTTTCTTTTTAAACATTTCAGCAACAATATAGCAGTGCACAGGAACAAGTATTTGTTGAATCTCTCAGAGGTGAACTCCTTACCGTGCAAACAGGTTGTCATGAAGGCAATTACGCAGTAAAGTATGGGTTTTTTTGAAAAGGGAGTGAGCACAGCATGAAACAGTGCTATCCTCCCTCTATGACAACATGCTATGCTTTCAAGGAAAGGTCAAGACAGATAATGGTTGGGAAAACTTAGGAAGGAAATTGTAGTCCAGCAGCTACAATTGCTCAATTGCTTTCCAACAGTTGGCCAATACAAGGATGTGTAGCCTGTTTTGGGCTGCAAGTACCTTAGCCAAGCATTTTGGAAGATTTTACAGTGTTAGGCAATGAATGAGGGAAAAGAAGTTCATCTGACATGATCCTTATGAGAATCACTCTTCTCCAACATGAAAACTTTTATCTCTTTCCTTGGATATTCTTCTGTGTTTCATCCTGCTTTTCTCTCTAATTCTATTCCATCACACTGTACTTAATGCAAGTGGTTTGACTGCATATGCTTTTCATTAGTTAAATGTCATTCAAATTTACGTCACATCAGCCACTTATGCTAAAGTGACAAAAGACTCCAGCACCCAATAGGGAAGTTATTGGTTAACCCTGTCTGACTGAACATGGTGGTGAATTAAGCAGTCACTCCTAGAAGAGGGCTGCTAAGCTTCACTGCTGCTAAGTTCCCACAGTTGCACAGGCTGTTAAATCTAGCCAGGGCATATTAAACAAGGAGACAACAGGGATAAACATAGAATCCTAATTGTACCACATACAACCAAGGATAAAGCAGAAAAGCTTCATCTGCCAAAGACTGTATCTAGCAAGCTCCCTTTCTTCCAGCAACTCTTCTGCTCTTGGGAACTCATGTGGGGAGCAGGTCCATCAGCTCTCTCAGTGACAGTGGAGGCACAGATCAGGAAATCTTTGCTTCTGACCCTTCTTCACAGTCAGCTGCTACTAACTTGGAAGGACAGATAATCTGAAATTTCTGCTTCCCACAGGTACTGCAGCCCATGAAAGCTTTCTGTTCCCTGATAAACTGCATAGGATTTGTGTTTATGCAAGCAGAATCTATATGGTTTCTGTTTGTTTGTTTTTAAAAAAGGCACATTATGCCTACTTACGTTAATCAAAACTCTATTCCAATTATTTGTTTCAGCATTAAGTCAACAGAGCAGTCTTTGTGTAGTATTCACTGTTCAAAGAATAACTGCTGTATCTCATTGTGCTTTTCTTCTCATTTGAAATATTTATTTTTGTAACATTAATTTTCATGATGCTTCTATAAACTAAGCAGTTTTATTCCTTCAGCACCTTCCAGCCAAGCATCTCAAATCATTACAAATACTAAGGCTTTATTGCAGTGGGAAGACTATTGGGAAGACTACAATGGTAGAAAAACTTGTTAGTACTTGCGCAGGATGGTGTTAATGCACACTGCAACATATAATTCAAGATATCATCACACTTGAAAAATCTCCACTGGAACAATACCTTCAGAACATGGCATCCAGAGGAACATATTTCAGTCACTGATTTTGAAAGGATTCAGTCTGCTGTTTACTGGACTACCACCATCACTTCCTAAGATGAGTGTGTTTCCTTCTGAATTACAACTCAGATCCCTAACTCAGGCAGTATCAGTCCAGCTTTTGAAATGCCCAGCAACCAGTGTGTAGTCTGGGAGAACTGCAAGCATATCAGCAATAACACTGGTAAATAAATAAATCTCAGGGCTTGCTATAAGTTGCCTTCAGCCAAGGCACTGAATAATTACAGCTGACAGTATGTCGTGCACATAAGTCAGTTATAAACATACTTGAACGACACTTATGTCCTGAAAAGTATTTTAATTAGAAACCCTGTGAAGTAGACTAGAATCTCCATTTTAATCTTGAGGAGCACTGACTTCCTTGGAATACTTCTACTGTGAGAAGAAGCCACTTAGATATCTTTTGCAGTATGCTCTAGTAAGACAGTTCTTTGTCCTTATAGTTTCCCCATGTTGGAAGGCTACCTGCTAAGGTAGCAGAGCAAAAAAATCTACATTTTCTCTCCTGCTAAGGTCTTCATACACCAGTTCTCTTTTACACCTCATCCCTGAACAAAGAATAAAAGTCTCTTGCTTCAAATGCATCTCAAAAGCTCTCTTCACTCCATGACACCCTTTGTCACTAATTAACAACGTATTACCACCATTCGTGCCATACTCAGATGTTACCTATGATACTCTTCCAGCACCAGCCAAAGTGCATCTATGCCCTAGCCAATATCCCATTTCTTTCTTCTGCAATATATTTCTCAAAACTGTTCTTTTCTTTCACTGTCTAAACTTCTTGCTCAGTATTTCGCTTTGCTATTTTGAATGTTGTAACAGAAAACCCACTCCAAACACAAATAATAGATCAAACAATCCTTTATCCAACTTAAATTAACACAATATACTTTGAGAATTTGTTTTAGGTGCCATAGTGAGTCAAAGTCTACAATAATTTGTTCTAACTCCTTCCTCTTCCACTACATTTTACTGAAGCTTTGCCTCTGTGCTACAAACCTTCGGCATAACTAATTGCCTCTCCATAGGCTTGTTGTACATTGCCTCCATTTCCTCATCCTCAACCCACTCAGCCTCAAGCTCATGCCTGCATGATTACATTGCAATTGGAACTCACTTCCAGTGGCTTTATCTTGGCAGACCTCGGCAAAGCAGCCGTGTTCAGGAGATGCTTGATAAAGCTGTCATTCACTCCCTCTGAATTCTGACGCTTCACAAAAAACAATTTCTCTGCAACGTTTATGATAGTATCATTACTATTACTATCTGGTTAATATTAAAAACACTGATGAGTAAAAGGGAAGAATAAGTACATTTTAATTGGGAAAACAGAACAAAACAACAACAACATCAAAAGAACACCCTAAAAGCAAACAGAAACTGTTTTACAATGCACTGGTGAAACCTTCAAGATAATGCGACGTATATGATGCGCTGTTTCCCTGCTTAACCTTATTAACAGCCTAGATTGTGAGACTTCCAAAAGATTTAGATTTCTTTTTCAAATATCCAAACAACAACAAATAGTTACATGCTAAATATGATTTAAATTGTTGTCTTACCTTGTCCAGGGAGAATGTTTTAGTGACAGCAAAGCCCCACCCAGCTTCAAAAGCTCTTCGAATCATTGAAGAACTTGTAGCAGGAGTTGCACTGGCAATGCCAAAAGGATTTGGAAACTTCAGTCCAGCCATTAAAACACTGATGTCTACTAAATCTATGGGAGTGTAGAACAGTGGTAGTTCTGGTGTAATAGAAACTGCAGCACCATATAAGGACTGTAAAGAAAAAAAAAAAAAAAGTAACTTTTGCTGACTCCTTTTTGTATAATTTATGTTAACCTTGACAGGAGTTAAAAATAATAATCATCCTTTGTACATAATAACCAGATTTTCATTATTCTATTTTTTATTCAAGATTGCAAATCTGCGAATATGCTAATCACTTCAGCCCTTTTGCTGAAATATTATACCAAATGAAAATAAATAGAACAAAAAACAAAAACATAATAATTAAATAGTTATTTCATATCTTATACTGCCTGTCTGGTTCAATCCAAAGGTTTGGTGATTTTTTGACTGTTCTAAATAGCCTACAGTGCTGGTAGTAGTGAGGTTTAAAAACCAGAAAACAAACGTATAGAAAGGCCCTTTCGATTGTTCTTCCCAGGTGGTGACCCATGAAAACTGGATTTTAGAAAAAGGTTCTGCACCAGTGGGCAGTGGGCATGGAATGACTTCCCCGGGGCAGTGGTCATGGCACCAAGCTGCTGGAGTTCAAAAAGCATTTGGACAACACACTCAGGCATAGAGTTTGAATATTGCATGGTTCTTTATGGATACAGGAGTTGGATTCAAGGATCATCTTCCGAATCAGGATAATCTATGAAGTGTACAGATTTGTGGAAAATGAAGGAAAGCATCCACAGGAAGATCACTTTGCAGGCTGTCACCCCAACTCAGTGCACTTGGAGTTCATGCACTTTCCTCCAGCCCCTTTGTAAGGTATTATTTAATCTATGCCTTGGGATACATATCAATATATGCAAATCTACTGCCAAACGCGAATACTTGAAGAGTAACAGAAATTAAACTCTGATTTAAGATCAAAGAAGAACATACACTTTATGCCTGTGACACCACAGTCACTTTTGTTTTCGGTTTTAAAGGTGGCATGTTCTCTGGAGAGTCAAAGTGAAATGCTTTCAATGCAAATGTTGCATTAAATATTGCAAAAATTTTACAGAGAAAATCTTCCATGTACAGATGCTTAACAGCATCCTAATCAGGCTATGGGAGGTAGAAATAAAATCTTTACTCACTTAGATATTGAAGTTAATATAACCACAATGAAATAAGGCAGTTATTTTTAATACCTAGAAAATCCCTACACAGTCTATGTTTCTAGGAAATCTCACCACAAGATCACAGATGTAGGACAAAAAGTAGCGAACCCTGTAATAGTGTTTGCTACAGTATTTTCTGTAACAGTGAAAAACCTCAGCTCCTTAAGAATTGCTACTCCTGGGTTGTTTGTTGTTACATATTTACCCTATTTTATTAATGAAAAGTAATAGGTATGAGGGGGATGAGGTTTCTTCCTATGTTTTGTTTGCTTTAGCATCTTTTCTTTATTGGATTTTTTCTAACACTGAGAGTTAATTTGTCAGTTTTGTTTCAGAGATGCCTGGATTGTCGTCTCAGATTCTGACCTTAGATTTCCTTAGATAGAGAGTACACATCTGTGGGACAAATCTTCTGATGGCATTGAAAGTCACTACTGAAAGTAGTGAAATTAATCTAGATGATGTGAACCTGCATGTGTCCCTAGAGGCAGACATTTTGCAAAAAGCTACTTTTTGTATGACACCACCACTCAGGACCCACTCCTGTCAGTACCATGACCACTACTCCCAGGCAGCACCTGACATAGTCACTTTATGATAAGCCTGGATCACAAGACAGAAACAGAAGAATTTGTGAAGAGGTAGTATTTTTTTCTCTTATATACTTGCAAGTTGGGATACCTGCTGAAACCAGCAATGGTATATTAAATTCTTACACTGAACTCTGAATTTGAATGTGGCAGAATGACAGCTTAAGGAGTCTTATGGAAAAGCTTTTGGCCAACTCTCCTGTACATGCACATTTGAGCAAGAAACCCAATTTTCCATTTTGAAAGCAGTTATTGTTAATTTATTAGTATTATTTATTATTATTATATCCAAAACTGTTCAAATGTTCTGAGTGAGTATATTTCAAGACGACTCACAAACTACTCCTTCATAGTGTAACTATAAATATTGATTGCTAGAGAGAGAGACACAGACAGGTAAAGTGTTGCAGCTTAAGTTACATTGTACTGTTTCTTTTCCCAAGCAGGACAATATAATCTCTATAAATGCTCTCAGAGAAGACAGTTGTTCTATTAAAGTGAATCTTAACTAGAGACTCAAACTGAACTTTCTGTGATAAATCATAAAATAAATAAATAAATAAAATCTACTAAAGGAGAGAAGGTCTTGAGTGAGATGATTGAATACAGCCACACAAAAATAGGCCTTTCCTCCTGCATGTAAATTGACCACAAGCCATTTCCCCAAACCACTATCAATTCCACCTAAGAACACTGAAGGATCGCAAAATGTGCCTAACCATTTGTTTATGCTGCTGTGGCCTGGTCAGCATGAAAGAACAGGAGAAGAAAAAAATAAATAAATCAGCAGAATAAACCAGGTCTTCAGAAACACACAGGCAGGATGCAACTGCAGGTTCAGTAGCCAGTAGCTATATATCCCTGCAGATCTATCTTCCTCCATCCTATCACTTCACTTTTGGGTCTATTTATTTATTTATTGCTGTGGGTTTTGTTTTTGTTTTTATTTTTTCCTCTCAGCACAGCACTTATGAAAGAAATAAATTTACTAAGCCCTGATGTGTTGTTTTCTACAAAGCAAAACTTTTGGCAAACTATGATGTTTTATAGGTTCCTGAAAGCAAAATAATCTTTATAATGAAGGATTTCCCTGACAACGCAAAAACAAATAGAAAAGGAAAGCCTGCAGGCAAGAGTTTATTTATAATAAATCTTCCTTTGATTTTAAAAAGCAGAGGACTCAGAGTGTGGCTCACTCTTCCTCTAATTTGATGCGAACCAGCAAAGCTAACAATATTGCAGGTGCTTATTTCATTGTTTCAGTCATGGCAATTTTTTGGACACTACAAGAGCATGGTGAAAAATCCCCAGCACATGGTGCGCAGTGTATCTGCCCTGCTCTAACCAGGATATGCCCAGAGGCAAAAGCAGTACAGCCTGTAGTGCAGGGCTGAGACAGGGACTGAGCTTTAAACCTGATAGAATTTGTGACATTTGTTATCTTTAGATGGAGATAATTCTTAACCACAATAATATGGTCTAACTCCATTTTTGTGCCTTTAACAAAGATAGACTATGAAAGTGAGTAGTTGTATTACCGTTATTTTTCACATAGAGCCTTCCCTACAAAATCCTACTGCTGGAATACTTTCATCTCAATCCTGCTTTCACTCTCTTTTTAAGTCTAATCTTAAAACACACATTTTCTCCCTTATTTGTATGTCTTCTACCCTTTTTCTAATGATCTGTTACATAACTTTGTTTAATATACCTTGGCTTTATTAACATGTTTATGTTGTTTCACACAGAATCACAGAATGATTGGAAGGATGCCTGGAGATGATCTAGTTTAACATCCTTGCTCAAAGCAGGGTCACCTAGAACAGGTTGCTCAGGGCTCTATCTAGTCAAGGATTTTCTAATCCTCCTTCCAGGTTTCTCTTTCTGGAACAGACATATTTCTTAGTCAATAGTATGCAGTTAAAATAATGGGTTCCCTGCTCTTGCACTTTGTCCAACTTTACAAAAATGCTTTCTTACTTGTCTCTATGCTAGTGTTTCACATGGTGTTCTACAAGACAAGGGACATTCATCTCTCTTCCTTCAGTTCTCACGAAAGGAAGCAGACAGCATAATTAACAGCTTCAAAGACTAACTTTCTTAGAAACACCCATCTCTGGTATTGATTATGAAATAAAGTACTTTCATGCATGCCAGAGAAATATATAAGAAGGGTCAACCTTCATAAAAGAATCAACAGCTATACTCTTCAGATTTATATTTTTGACAGCATAGATCAAGAAAAAATAAATACATAATGCAGATTCACAGCTGCACAGTGATGTGTTCAATATTCATACTGAATAGTGCTCCTCAGTGAAGCACAATTTATATCAGATGAGATCTGGCCCTCTATCAAACAAACAAAAAATAAAGATATTTAAATAATAAAAAAAACATGCTTATTGTGAGAAAGAGGGAAAATCACATTGTTAGAATGATTATAGTGAGAATAAGATGTCATCTAGACCAGCAAATATAGGAAAACGCTTTTCAAGTAGGTGTATGAATTGTGAAGGAGTATAAAGTCAACAATGGTGTCTAGACCTTCCTAATCAAGAAAGAAAACAGTTGAAGAACTGCGATGGGAGAGTTGTTTTTAAAGCAGGCATAGAAAATTAGAAGTTAGTCCTGCAATAATTGTGAATTACCCAAAATACAGTTACTATGTAGTAATTAATAATAAATCCCATTCACTGACCAAGAAAAAATGGAAGAATAAATGTTAACTCAGGCATAGAACAGAATAGCAGCCTGTATTTCCCTGTCCAGTATTACAAAGTTAACTTTGGACAAAAGTGAGGGCCATTGTAATCCCCAAAGCTTATTTAAATACATTTCTATATCAATTTTGGAGTGACAAAAAAGACCGAATCCTGAAAAAATTGGAGTATTACATAGTTACATGAACTGAGATGGTTGCGTTTGGACCTCTAGTGACATGTAGATAATTGTTCAAAGGAGATTGCATTTTCAAACAGGTTCTACTTCAGCTGCCTCTGGTTAGGCTGTGACTGTTCATTTTTATAGAGTAGTCAAACACAGAGCTGCAGGCAACAATTTTTTAAATTAACCCATGCTTAGTAGAGTAGAGGAAAATATTAAGAGGCAGAAGACATTTAGGCAAATAATGATGGAAAGTTTCCAGAGTAAGAGCAGCCAAGAAGCTTCTGTAAATAATTCCCAGTTCTGAACATAAGGTATTTCTACTGGAGAGTCCTTGAGTCTAGATCTCACGCTTCACTTGACCATGTGCCAGAGCTTGTAACTATTGGAGTTTCATGGCACATAGCAAGCCCATCTGTTTGTTTAGCCTTTTGTCTGGAGTAGGTTGCAATAGCAGGAGCACACTGTTCGAACAGGGATTTCAGCAAGGAGTTGGGGTGGTGGGGGGTTTGTCTTGGGTTGGTAGATAAATTTTATGGAATATTTCTATTTTGCTAAACACTGACTGCATTATTTATAGATTCAATTACTGAGAGAGTTGATGACTTTGGAAATGGTTACCTATTTCTATAAATAAAATACAAATGAATAGATAATGTGTTTAAAATCTATCATACTCAGTGTAGACACAAAGTTCACACAACAATTGCTTATCTCAAGAATCTCAAAGTAGAGAGAAAATAAGGTACTTTAAAAGGTTTTTCTTCATTTCACATGGAAAGTTTTTTGAATTTGGGGCAGTGGAATGAGCATGCATACACACAAAGGCATGCGCCCACAAATATTATCTATCTCTCTAAATGCAAGGGTAATGTTATCCCTCCTAAACATCTTTAAAAAACAAATCCTCCTCCAGATCTACCAGGTCCAGGAACTGGTAAAGTAAATTGCCAAATTACAGTGCACTCCACCACAGCAACCAGATTTTACAAGGGCTGCACATCCAAATAAATGCCCCTGGGCTACCCATTCATCTAACAGCTGGAAAGGTGACACCTGACATTTGGAAACTTTCCTGTGAAGATTGCTGTAAGGATTTCCCATTAGCTTCCTGGTGAGACTGTAAGGTCGAATAAGCTGCCTTGAAACCTGCAAAGGGTAACGGAAATTCTCTAATACCACAAGCCTACTTGCTTTAAAATTCTAATTCTCAAGCCAACTATTGAGATTTCTTGCAAAGCATTCAATATATTCCAGGACAAAAGAAAAAAAAAAGCAAGCTTTGTGGAGGAAGTACCATGAAAAAGGAGGGGTTTCAAGTGATAGTTGTATATATAGGGGTTCGAGAGGATGGAGACAAAAAGGAGACCTCCCACTATCACAGTTACCCAAATTCAATGTGTACTGAGAAATTAAGCAAGTAGGTCTGGGTTTAAAGATGTTTCACAATCAGCATTTTCAAAGGGTTGAGGAAGCCAGGACATGAGCAGTGCTTTAGATCAAGTGAAAAAAACAAAAAACAAAAAAACAAAAAAAAACTATATGCACAGATACTAACAAGTTTTCAGTTGAAGTATTTTTAGGAAGTGAAATTAGACCCCAACAGCATGAAACTGCACAAACATGCAACCAGAGAAGCTTTGAGCAGATGGATGGGGGAGAAAGACATTGAGCTGTTAGAGTCCCAACTTCAGTTGTTCAAATCTCTTTTGGTGACACATGAATCATGTGTCATATTTCTAAAAAGTTCTTTGCACAATGAACATGATCTTTGTCAGCTGGTTGTCTGTGCACAGGCTGTGTCTTGCCTCTGACAGTTCCTCTACACTCAGTGCTCTCTCTTCAACTAGAAGGGATAGGGCTAGTAGAAACACTCAGCAGCTTGGAAAGAGCACCAAATGGAATGTGCAGTTACTAGGCTTTTCAAGTCCATACCCCTTATATTTCCATTACTCAGGTAAACTCCCCTTTGCATTATTTTCCTCTCTGCATTCATTGACCATTTTGTCTCGTTTCCACTTGAGCATCCTTGTCAAAGCCAGTTCTGGTTCTCATGTAGATCACATGAATTCTCTGTAAACTGTTAGTACACTTGTACTCTAAAAATACTAAAAAGGTCTTTCAACAGGTATCAATAGTAGCAGTATTATTTTTTAAATTTATACCGTATTGAGATATTTTACTTTTTTAATAATGATGGATTTATTTCTTTTTCCCCATTTACCAACCAGGACTTCCACTTGCACTGTGTATTTTCCTTCAGTGCAATTCACAGCTGGAAGTCAGAAATAGTTTCTTAGATTTCAGTGTTAAGATACTATAAGAAAGCTGGATTCAGCTCCCCAAAATCAAGTATGTGATTTAAGTTGAATGCCTCTGCAGTGTACAAATCACCAAATAATCTAAATACAAAATTTGCATACTTAATCTAAAATAAATAGTTACCTGTATGTATCTGTGCATGTACCAAGAGGCTTGTTTTCCATCATTTACTGATTCCACTGTAGTGTTAGCAAGACCACTGATATCACCGCCTGCAAAAACCCAGGGCTCACTCGTCTGCATAGTTTCTGGATCTACTTCAGGAAGACCCCATCTGTTAAACTTGATAGGTGCCATGGCCTCTCTGACTGCAATTAAAGTGAAGGACAAATATGTTAACAGAACAAAGAAAAAAAATGTTGCCAAAATCTCTCAAATACTAACTGATAGCAATTAGAAACGCAGTTCCAAGGCCTGATTTTTTCACTTTATTAAATGTGAGTTTATGATAGAACTGAAAAATTCTTTTCTATACAGAAAAATTTATGTAAGATAGTAGAGGTACGTACTTAGTAACACAACTCAGAGTATTATTTATTATACGGAACAATTCTTCAGTAACATCAGTAAGTGATCAGTTCCTCTGCGCCTCAAAAAACAGATGTGTGTACAAAATACAAGTAGACAAGAGTCACAAGAAGTGTCTGACTACAAGAAATAATTGCTTTTAGTGTTCTTTTGGTCTTTCCCTGAAAAGAAACTATGTACCTCAGAAGCTACAACTCAGTCTTTCAATGTGGCATTATTTATATACCAGGAAAAAAAATAAAAATCCAGAGCTTCTGAAAATCCTATTCTGAACAATGCTAACAAAGGTAAAAAATGCTTCATCTTTTTTCCTCCACCCATAGCTTTGTGCTGTACTTTCCAAATCAACATGCTTTTCACCTAATGTAATAACTCATGTGCAACATCGTATACCACACATGATTTTGGAGGTTTAAAGCTAAAGAATGTTTGTGACTTCTAGAAATTCATTTAGAATTCATTTCATGTATTTGTTAATGATCATAACAGAAATTATACTCTGCTACTTTTTCACAGGTGATTATCAAACCTGATACAAAACTTCTACATGCAACGTTTTCCCTACCAGGAAATATTAGGCTTTGACAGCTTTGGTTTTGAAAAAGTATATTGATTTAAAGGTGTTTTTTGTTTGTTTGTTTTTTATTCTTTTTCTCTGGAAAAGATACACTACAATAAAATAGAAAACATAGAGAATTGACATTTAAGCTCAGAACATTCTGAAATTGAGGCTCATTTTGAAGTGCATATATGTTAAGGAAGACATTATAGAAACAATAAAATTGAAATGCTTACACAAATATATTTTGTTATATATTTTTCACCACAATCTTTGAATATTTAGATCATTCATTAAGATACATTAATTCTTTCTTCATGTCAGGAAATAGCAGCATATATAGGCATTATGTGTATGAAATAATACCGTCCTTAAAAACAAGATGGATGCAGCTATTAAAAAATTAGATAAATAAACAATTAGCCAAATGACACTGACTACAAATAATCATAAAAAAAAATAAAAAATGAAAACAAGACTTTTATTACATAACTTTTAAAATTATTTTATTATCACCGAGACACCTCAAAATATCTTCACGGACAGAATCACATTTTCAATAAATATTTTTAGCAAATGTTGATGCCATATATCAAAATGAGTTATTTTTATGTGGCTTTAAGTCTGCAGGAATGGAAAATTTTGCAATAAAATGCAGCTTAAAATTGCACTGTCCCTCAGGGACATACTGCTAGCAGATGCAGATTGCCAAGGTCAATTAAACTGATGTACTTGTGCTGTCACATATGTAAAAGAGAAACCTGCTAGCTTAGAACAAGAATATTTCTTACACACCAAAACAAGGGCAAATTCACACCATTGCCCCAACGTACACCCAGGTGTGCAACAATCTTCAAAGACATCTTTTTCACTCAATGACATGGTGGAATTTTCTTCCCAGGCTCTGCGTCTCCCTTCACCTTCAAATCAAATATTATGAGTGCATTTTAAAAGGGAGAACTGTGTATAATAAGGGGCAAAATAATAAAATCAAAAGCAAGATAAAAACATTTAGATCTGCTTATCCTCCCTATGCTCTCCTTCTTACCCTTGGCAAACACAAATATCCATGGGACTCAAATCCAAGTTTTTTTTATTATTATTTTTTTATTTTTTTATTTTTCAGAATGCAGAATCACAATTTTAAAGTTGAAAGCAGAACCATTTAATCTGTACTCAAGACATACTGCTTGCACAATCCCTCCTACCCTGAATATGGTTTTGACTTAACTTGGCAAGAATAATATTTGCCTAGTAGCAGAAACAAAAAGTTATGAAATCATTTCCATTATAAATATTGAAATAATTGAAAGGTCTCACCAAACAGAACCTTCAGAGGGAGAGACTTTTCACTTTGGAAAATAAGAGGGTTTTTTTTGTTTGTTTTTAAGGAAAGTACTTACAATTGGTGATAGTAGTTTTATTATACTTCAGTAATATTTATAAATCAATATGCTATCTTCTTCTATATATCTAGATTGTACATCAAGACAACTTTCAATCATTTTATATTTGTCATACATAGGATAGATTTCTGGGTACAGTGGTGTCATCTCAGCATGCGATCTAGACAGTTCTCACAAGCTAAGTACACACAGACTTGTAAAGACATGTTTGGAAGAAAAAAAATCACAGTGGAAAACTTGGCACTGCAGGAATCGGTACTGGGGTTAGGACAGATGACTTTTTTTTCTCTGAGACAATACTGAACCATAGCATGTGTATTAGAGGGCAATATGCTACTGCAGATGTAGTTTTTCCACAGGAAATTATGTACAACCAGCAGTTATGACTAATTCTTTCTTTTCATCTTGGGGGAAAAATAGGCATTACTTCTGCTATCCCAGATCTGCCACATTTCTCAAATTCATTTTTGGGATGTTTTGGGCTAAAATAATTGTATGGCTGGCCATAATTACATCCAAAGTTTTTCTGAGTGCAAAAAAGCCCAACATACATCTGCTTGAGACACCTCCCCATGGGGACTAAGGATCTGTTTGCTTGACTCAGCGTTTTTAAAACTGAGAAAGCACATTGCCCTTGTGTAACAGTTGATATAGTATCCAGCAGATATTTCCTTCTGTTTTTCTTATAATCTCCAAGATTTAGGTTAAGCAAAAATAAGGACATGATTCAAAGGCATCTTGTATGAGTTCCTACTGTCCTTACAATTTGGATCTAATATCCCGGGCAATTGACAAGACTACTTTCTACACTACCTGAAAAAAGGGGAGAATATTGGTCCTCCCAAGAAGCAGCTTTTACTTTGCTTCTGCAAGGCATGAGAGATAGTCTAGGAGCCAAACCTGAGCTTGTAAGATGAAACTGGTTATCAGTTTTCTCAGCTGCTTTTTGCCATTGAACAATAAGCAATCAATTTGCTTTCTGTTTTTGTTGGTTCTCTGTTTGGGATAGAGTAATGAGACGAGTCTTTCCAATGCCTGCAATCTCACACTCTTTGAAGTTCCAAACTAATAGAGTTTTTTTTCGTCAAAATTCAGAGTGCAATCTTGTGCCTGTGTTGCCTTTTTCTTTATATCCTGATGAGATATTATACGTATGTTGCTCTGAACGTAATGAATCCCATTTATTTCCATGGAAAACACAACAGATACAAAGAGAACAATCTCTATTTGACAGAGAAAATTCTCTGCTACAAAACATCATTTTTGAACACAGCACCATTAGCTGTGCATTTTCACCAGTCACAGAAAGAGCCTGCATGCTGGGCTCATAAAAATTGACACCAGTGGAGGTGACCCACTGTCACCACAGCTGAAATTCACTGTCCAGCACCTCACTGTGGATACATCCACTCTTCAGTCTCCGTAAATGTTCAACAAGCATCAACAAATGTCATTTGATGCCATTTTCTTTTCCATGGAGGAATTCAATGACACACCTCTACTCCACGCGCGCTTCAATGTTAGATGCCAGTTTTTCAGCCTCTCCACTGCCATTTGTCACAAAGTAGCAAAATATGATGGATATTGGTGGAAGATTCAGACTCTGCTGCCATACTACCAATATTTACCTGTGATGTCATGTGCAGCAACATATGAGGCATTACTTGCAGAGAAGCCCTTGTCTATTCTTTCAACCAGAAAGAAACTTTCTGGATGAAAAATAACATACAGCTGAATTATTCTAATGCTATCAAATGATGCTAACACAAATAATACCAAACAAAAGGACAGTTCTGAATATATATTCTCCATTTGCTGTATTCACAGAGCAAATAAACACAAACGGAAAAGCAGCAGCAAATTATTGTGCTTGCAAAAACAATATTAAAATATAAGTGAATACAGAAGAAATATTTTAATTAACAAAACAAATCAAATGGAAAAGATTCCTCAAATAAAGCTTTAAAAATGAATCTGTGTGTGTTTGACTGCCATGACTAATTATGTATCCATGTAATGTGTGTTCAATTTGGGTTTATTTAAATAGCAGAAATGCTCATTAGCTGCAGTATATCTGTGAAGCTTCAATAAACAGTTTAATGGTTTTTATGTTTAACCAATTTCATAAGTTCCTGTAATTTTAGCTTTAGTAGCTCATTAATGTTATTTTTGATATCCATCTTACAGACTTCCTTTACAGAGAATAAAAGCATTACTTCAGAAAAATACAGATATACTGTATCTTTTTGAATCTCAAATGTAAAACTACAGCTATCACCAACAGTCTCATTAACTGGTGATGCTGCCCAGTCTTGAGGTCCAGAAGACAAAGAAAGGCACAGTCATGCTTCCCATAGTCTCTGCCCCACTAACATACTCAAACAGGAATAAACATGCTTTAAGTTGTTAAATCTGGGCCCTGGTATACTGGGAGTGGCTTCTACTGAAAGCCTGCTGCCAACTATTTTCTGCCTGTTGCTAGTTTGCTGAAGAGAATGTTGAACTGAATGTATGTTGCCAGTCCCCTCTACCCTACACTATACATTTGTCCTACACTCCATTTTGGAATGTGTTCTGATCAACGGTACTATTTTTGTCATGGTTCTCCACATAAGGTCCTGGTTCTTCACATAAATATACAAGAATATATCAGTACAAAGACATTTGTTCCAGTGCAAAATTTTGCAGTCCCAAAATGGAATCTCTGTGGTGGAAATGTAATGGATACTATGCTAGAGAATATGAAATAACTTGATGAGGATAATAAACTAGAAAAAACTTTCTAACCTATGGACTATTTCTGCTCAGTCCAGCAATGCACATGTGTTTGTACTGTGTTAAGCAAAACAGGTACATCAAGAATGTCCTACACTTCACTGAACTTGGGCTATGTCTCATTTATAATTTCCTTTGGTTACTGTAGCATTTTCTTTATTCTTGCATCAGTAACAACAGAATTAGTCATTATTAATAAGAAATAGACAAATCCTGTTAGTTTTGCCTGTGCCATTACTGTACCACTTCTAGTAGCATTCATCATTTCAAGAGATGCCTTATAAATTAGATCACTGACAGAACTTTGCACGTGCAACAAACAACACGTTTATTCAACATGCCTATGACATGCCCATTCCAGACATGGAAGAATTCAGACTGTAAGGGCCTTCAGGAGATCACCTAGTCCAAACCTTTCTTCAAAGTTAGATCAAATTCAAAGCCAGACTGGGTTGCTCAGGGCCTAATCCAGTTTCAAGTCTCTCTGATAATTTCTTCTCATAATTTTGTTGGAGAAATTTGAATATTTCTATGTCTTGAATACAAAACTATGATGCCTTTTAGAAAAACATTAAGAGCATAAGATATCTGAGATTTTTAACATGTTTTGTTGTTGTTCCTTTTTGTTGTATATGTTTGAAGATTTGATTATAATTCAGCTCTATGGTGAAAAGCAAATTTGACTTTTGTTAGGCCAGCTTAGGCAAAAAATAAAGGTTTAAAAGCAACTGAAATGGTATGCTCATAATAAGTATTTTATTCCCTCCAGCCTTAGTCTTCACTTTCACAACGTACAAAACAAATGCTGATATTTCTTGCCTCTTTCTTTATAATTTGATTTCTATTTTAATAGCTGTTTCACTAAAAATACATTGTGAAATTGAATGTATGTTGCTCACCCCCAAAGGCAACAATTCTTTTCTTTCATGATCATACTTCTGTACGACTTTTTCCCCTCACATTTTGTGTTCATATTTAAAAATCTCACAACACGTCATTTAGAGGGTGAATGCATAGCAGAAAATACGAGACTGGCACATTATCATGGCTAAGCATCACAATACAGTTCCTTTTAGATGAAGCAGTTCACAATGTGGGTGAAAACAGAATCACTCCTTTATCACAAGCTCTATGAATCACAACAAAACATACTGATTTCATAGACTAATATTTGATTTATCATATGTGGTACTAGAAACCTTTCCAAAAGACTGAAAACAGATGATTTTTAAAATTATCAACAACAAAGCATTCCAGAATTGTTTGTTTTTATTTTCAAATCACCTTTAATGCATGCAAATGAACTCTTTAACTGGGGGTCAGAGAACACAATCTGAGCTTTGTTCCCTTCTCATGTTCTTAGTCGAACTCATTTTTTTCTGCTCTCTTTTACATCTGAGTAATTTGTTCAGTCTCTGAAGTGTCATTTACATGCCAGTTTCTTTATACTTATTATTGAACTAAATACATGTTTTTCCTTTTAATTTCTTCTCTTTTCAAGATCAAAGTTTGTAAAGCTCAAGTAAAAATGAGCCATGCTAAGGAAAGCACAGAAGAATTTAAGAAATCCTGCATGTATGAGAGAAGTCACAGTGCTCTTGGGTATGTATACGAAATGAGTGGTACCCAGAGTGGCTAAACCAGAATAATGAATTTGTCTTAATTCTTGCTTAATTCAATAGGTAAAGAATGTTTCAGAGATCAGTTCAGTCTAGAGTAGTAGTATAATGAGTTTCTCTAAGGTTAATGAGTGAGCCCAGGAGAGATCCCCAGGAGTATTTTTTCCATCCCTGTTGCATTTAGAGGAAAGCAAGATATACACTGAGCAACTGTACCCCTAACTTGGGTTCCTGCTCTAGGCAGTAACATACAGAAAACGGCTTGTTAATCATACTCTTAGTTTTGTCCTAAGAAGTATAATTAAAGGGCAAACAAAATCCTGTGGTAAAGACTAAGTCACAACCTTTTGTAACCTACAAAAGACTCATTTCACAAAACCACCAATGGACACAAAATGGCTGAAGCCAAAACAACATTTGGAATTTATAAAATGCATTACTCAGTTACCTTTAGCATCACTCAAAGCTGAACCAAAGGCACTGATCACCACGTCAGCTTTCAGACGAACAACCTGATCCTCATCTTCTTTCCAGTTTCCATCATTGCCCTGTTCAGTTCGAACAAACTCCACTGCAACAATATGTCCACCTCTAAGTACAACTTTCCGAGGGGAGAGGAAAGGCAGAAATTCACACCTCTCTTCTTTTGCAAGTTCCATCTGTAGAGTAGAAGTAATAAAATAAATAAACAAACATGATAAGTTTTATGAAAAGTTCACTCAAGATGTTACCACACGTTCTTCTTTAGCAGAAGGCACTGGAGTATGTTATGCAGATAGGCATCTTAATACTGATTTCAGAGTCGACAGTGCTATTCAATCAATCAGTTTTTAGACAGTGGCACTTGTTAGATTTGCAATGCAAATATTTTTCTCTGCTACATTTACATCCTTTTTTGGAAAGACAGGCTGGTGAGGTGAGGTAGTGGAGCTGCTCTTCATGTGAGAGAAAAGTTAGAATGTATCATGTTCCACCAGCCAGTGAAAGACATTGGGTGGAGTGGTTGTGGGTGAGAAGTAAGAGGCAGGCTAATACTGGCCACACTGTTTCAAGTGTGTACTACAGGCCACCTGATCAGAAGGAGGAAGTAAATAAGGCATTCTGCAAACAGCTGAAGTAGTCTCCTTATGGGGGATTTCAATCATCCTAATATTTGTTGGATTGGCAACGTAGCCAAGCAAGCACAGTCCAGAAGGTTCCTCCAATGTGTTGAAGATAACTTTCTAACACAGGTGGTGGAGAAGCCAACTAGGAGCTTTGAAAGGAAAGGGATTATAGTCAGTCAACACTCAAACATTGCTTTCTCTAAACTCAAGATCAGTATGCCCCTAAGAGTAATAAATTAGGGAAAGGTGAGAAGATCTATGTGGATGAGGTAGGAGCTCATGGATGAACTCAAAGGGAAGAAGGCCCAAGAAAGGTGGGAACAGAGCCTGTCCACTTGAAAAGAATATAGGAGTATAGTCAGAGCATGCAGGGATGCAATGGGGAAGGTTAAGGCCCACTTGGAATTTAACCTGGCAAAGGAGGAAGAGGCATACCTTATTTGATACTTCAGTATTTGACTGCCTAGTTTTACTTGACAAATAATGTAAATCTAATATTTTTTACAAGAAATATCTTACAAAATGTTTAACCTGACATCATTCTAGCTTGGTCATTACTAGCCAAAGCTATTTTAATCTTTTTCAAAATTGCTGCATAATCTGATAAAATGGACACTGATTACTTTTAGGAACTTACCTACGCTGCTAACAAAGATTTGGGTTTAGAGTCACAGCTGATTCTTAATGAGTAAGAATCTGAATAGCATGAATATCTTTGCTTCAGTGACCTCAGTAATTTCACTGTGCCTAAGAGTCTTATTTGAAGTGCAATAGAAACAGAATTATGCTTCAGGTCATTCATTCTTCTTCTTTTTTTTTTTTTTTTCCAACCCCACTTCCATTCACCTTGTATAAGATCTCTAAGATACCCACCTTTCTGAAAAGAGGTGAACAAATTCCCATAAATCACTTTATAAAGATGCAAATGCTAATTGCTAAAAATAATAATAATAATATTAATAATAAAAATAAAAAAAATTGTAATGGATAAACCACAAAAAAAAGCAAATCTAACCTTAAAAAATATATATTGCAATACAGATAAATTGAGGAGCCATAGAAATTTTCAGAATTTGCAGATGTTCTGAAAAATACTAAAGTGCAGTCAGACTGAAAATCAATTTGAACACTGAAATCTGTGACTAGTGCCATCGCTCTATTACCATTGGCAGTGATTCAAATGAAAATCATCATAAGTAATTCCCCTACAAGAATTTAGAGACTCCCAAAGCTATGTCAAGATCACTGTGATTCATTAGGAAGCAGCCATAAAGTATAATTCTTGGACCTGAAGAGTCTCCTATAATACTCAAATGCCTGATGGATCTCTGGGGTGCCTCCAAGATTTTCAGAACTTCATAGATTTCTAATTTATGAGAAATTTTACCCTTTTTATGCAAAGGCTTCTCTCTGACTTTACAGGGTACAACAGAGAAATGAATTATCCAAAGGCTACATAAACTGAGCTTTAGAGCTTAAATAAACTTTTATACACTGTAAGGGCAATTTAAAAAACAATTCTTTTAGTAGACATCTTTTAAGTACCAACAACACACTTTGAGGCTCTACAAAAACAATAACCATTATTCCTGATTTTTTATATATATATATATATATATATATATATATATATAATTTTTTTTTTTCCTAATTTTACCTCTTCTGGGACAGCCTTGATATTAGTGAAACCCTTTCTGAAGACGACAGACACACGTCGAGCTCCACAGCGTAAAGCAGATGTTGCACAGTCAAAAGCAGTGTCTCCTGCCCCAAGTACAATCACAGTTCCATGTATTGATGGCAATGGAGAGTGACAGGCACACATCCCTGAAAGATGAAAGGAAAAACCCCATTTTCAAGTATGAGAAACCATTTCTGCATGAAAGCTCAAAAGGTACTTGTACTCAAAGCAGTGTAAAATTGCATCTTACAGTTTCTAAGCATGGAGTGTCACTATCAAATTATTCTGCTTCACTGAAAGACAGTTTTATTCCCATTTTTAAGATATGCTCATATACATAAATTTTATAGTCAGAACTCTTAGGAGCAGCACCTTTCTATCTGGAAAAGATACAAATGACACAATTCTAGTTTTGTGAGTCCTTGCAGGTGGAAATAAGCATTGTAATACACTTTTATTCAAAAATTAAGCTTCTCATATATCAAATTCAATATCATGATTAAAAAAAACAAAAAAACCAAAAAAAAAACCCACCTCAGATTATAATGAATAAACTTGTTTTTGTTTTAAAGAAAACTTTCCAGTTGTTGATAGATTTGTATGATAGCTTCTCAAAGTTAGTTGTCTAGCCACAGTTTTCTGTACGTCATTTATGCTGCTCTGGCTAACACAGTACTCAGAAACTATTCCCTATGACATCTGAACATCATTCATAAAGAATATTATTATAATACTAATTCCAAGATGTTGCACTGGAAGAAATGGTAGATCTACAGTGGTTTTCACAAAGTGCTTGCAAGAAGTTACATGCAGAGAATGTTGTTACTCTTTGCTACCCATAGCTTGTATTTTAGGATTCACTTCTATAAGAAATACTAACAAAAAACGTAACCCTGTGTGTTCTTTGCATTAGATTGCACTTTGCCACAGGTTTAAATAGAGCTATTAGGGAAATCACTGAAATGTAAAGATAATGCCACAAACAAATATATATATCCTCTCTCCACTTGAAAAATGCTTGATATATGGCAAATGCTATCATTTTCCCCCATGTTCATGGAAATTGCATTTACTTAATAAGCTTCTTATTCTAGAATTCCCTCTAAACTTTTTTTCTCAGATTTATTTGTAATGAACTTTATCCAACACAAAAACTGAACACAGAACAACAGAAAAAGAGCAAGTGTAACAGAGGAATGGCATCTCAGAATGTCATTGCAGACCAAGCCTAGAGTGGATCCGTTATGCTTGCCCACTTTGTTCATCATCTCTCCCACAGCCCACAACTCATTCTTCTGAGTATTTTCAAAAGAACGGAAGGGTGCAGTGCAGTGAAATAATAATTTGAAATACATTCAATGGCTACAAGGCCACTCACAAGTTAAATGAGTATGTATTTACCAGGGAAATCCCTCTGGAGAAAAGTATAACAAGCACACAGAGTACTGTCTATTTTAAAATGGGTAAGTCTATCATTTAGAGAAATGTCATAGTAAAACTGAGGATAAAGCAGAATATACAATCCTTGTAGTATATTTTAAAATGTTGTTCTTTAGAGAGCAAGAAGTGACTACTGCAATAGACAGACTCTAGGAAGATTAATATAGGGAGACCATGTCAATTAACAGTCAACACCAAATAGTAATCTATTACAGTCCGTCAAAAAAAGTTTGACCTTCAAAGTTTATCTTTTTATATTTTAGACTAAACAAATTCTGGTAAATTGTGAGAGCCACACTGCAACATTTACAAAGATGCTGATGATAGTTTTATAGACCCTCATTCAGGGAGACACCTTACACTATTTCTGTGTGTATACAAAGAATTCTGTGAAGCATTTTTAGTCAAATTGTTATGAGGAGGAATTGTTCTAAAGGATTTGTTTTGCTTTTGTTAATTAAAAACTGTTTGGGAGTGCATATTCTAAAGCTGTTTTATTTTAAAAAATCTTTCTTAAAAACAAAACTAGACAGGACATGTAAATTTCTTATATATATATATATATATATATGTATGTATGTATTATACATATACAAGCACACTAGGGAATCTAGTGATTGTACTTGTAGGAAACAGCCCATCCTTCCAGGGCTTATGACATCACGTTCAGAGCCACTGAAAGCATCTATACCCCCTGGGTAGATAATTAAGCCACTTCTGCACTCAGAGCAAATTTGTAGAAGTATAAAACAAGGGTGTATTTTATGCCTATGAACCAGTATCCCTGTCTAACTCCTACCATACTACTGTTGTCCTGAGTTTTTTTGGGTAGGAAACTAGTGACCCTTTAAATGTGTTTGTAAACAGTCAGCACAATGTATCTGTTCATGTGAGATAGCAACACTTTAATATCAGATCAGTTCAAGATCATCTTATATTTACTGTGTGTTATTTATATCAGTATATACAAATGAGAAGCTTATGAGATATTTTGAATATAATTCAATATAAATATGTTACTTTTTGTAGGTAATAAATAACCAGGTTCATAGATTTTTATATAAGACTATTTGCTTTTTAGTCTCTAAGTCTCTGGAAATAATTTACCATGTGCTCTTGAGATTATAGCTCACCAACGGAAAGCCTTAGCCCAGAAGCTTTCACTGGGAGATACTGTTTAACTGGACATGATGCTGTACAATCAGCTGTGCATTATGATACCTCAAGAGCTGCTAATGACTTACTGAATGTTTACTACAGAAGCATAGTATCACACACCTGGTTTACTTGCCATGGCTACCAAAGGTAGGAAGTCTTTTGATGTGTAAAATCCTTGATCCATTCTCAGCCCTTGGAATATACTGTCTCTGTTAGGTTCTGGTAAACCTGAAACAGATATTTTAAGGTAAATTAGAGCTGTCAGGGAAATTTCAATAGCAAATGTATATTTCACATTACATGAAGACTCTCAAAAGTAAACACAATACAAGTAGTCCTACAACACCTCAGATGTTCAAAAAAAACCATCACAAGTGACTGCAGCACCATGTTTGTTGTCAGCAGCATATAGACTGAGTGATCTGTTAACAGCACTGGCATTTGAAAACAGGATTGTTGAATAACCTGTGTACTTGGATTAACAAAGAATAGAGTTAGAGGAAACAAAATATACTGAGTGCAGAAGCAGAGAAGCTACTGGGAAAAGGATGACTCTTACAAGATTTTCCTACATAGTTTTACTTACATGCACAACACATACTGCTGGGAACCAGTTTTGTTCCCTTTGTTTTGAGGTATTTTTCAACACAGCTAGTTTTCAGGTAATGCAAATGAGGCAACAGTGAACAGCTTAATCTCTTAGTAGTAAGGCATGAGTGGCAATGCAGTTTAAATTTTTTATCGTTAATTACTTGTATACCATCATTTTTTGTTGTTGTTGTGGGTGCCTCTTTTCTCAAAACCTTGAAGTTCTTGTTTACTGACACTTATTTGTAGTTTTTAACAGCACAAATTTATCCAAAAGCAGCAGGATAGAGATAGTGATGTTCTTCACATCCAATGAAAGAAACAAATGCCTTTTAATTAAAATAAAAAAGCAAAAAGTATCTTCCAGTTGCTAAAGACAATCTTTGTGTTGCTGTTTATACACTTGGGCAGCAGGGAAAATGGTCTAGTCAGCATAGAACTTTTTTCTTGCAAATGGAATAAATCAGGGTATTTTCCACATGGCTTTGACTTTCATATTTAAATCTAAAAAAAAAAAATCATATTCCCATGAAAGTATGACAATCAATAATTGCATACTAAAGTGGAGTAGATGTCAATATTTCTTCCTTGGAAAACACAGAGTAACCAAGGAGTCCTTATAACCAGTAGACAGAATTGGATTATGCAAAGTAACTCAATTTCCTCCATTCCCAAACATGGATGGCAGCACTGATCTTTCACCTCTTAGAGATATATTGGCTGCCGGTGGAAAACCTCAATAACACTGTGTTAGCATCAACAGAAAAGCTGGATTGTACTTTGAGGAATGCTATTCTCAGTAGGAAAGGGTTAGGAAATTTTTCTATTACTGAAGCACCAAAAAGCTGCCTCATTACTGCAAGATATCAGGACTCAGTTGTAAGAGCCCCAGGATTTTCTCAGGAGTCGCCTCACATGGGGCGAGTTTCTCAACTCTCTACATTCCTGAATAATGTTGGTATAAGTCAAGGGGAAAAAAAAAGCATATACTTAGCTTCAGCACCTTCTGTGAAGAAAATGAAATGCGACCTCACTGAATTCAAAAGGCTACAAATGAAAAAATGCTGATTTTTTTTGGCATTTCAAATATCTAATGTTTTTGAGCACTTTTTTGACCTCCACTAATAAACCAAACTGTGAATCAATTGCTTTCTAAACAGTGCTTCTCTATAGCTGGATGCTGAGAAAAGTAAGGTTAAAAAAAAAATACAAGCATTTACTGAACTTCAAGAACTTTGAATGCTGTATTTCCTACGTAGGCTGGAATATCAGCTAATGATGAATGAATAACAAATATTTTAAAAGGCTGGCAGAAATACTTCATGCTATTGGAAGAATAATATGTAAAAGTCATTAAGGAAATCATCTTTAAAAATACATGAAAGCTGTATATACTGCTGAAGTATCTATGACAAGTATACCTTGGCAAAAACTTTCTGCGCATACTAAAGGCAAAGGACAGAGTAGTGTACCTACTGCAATTGACATGAACATAGACCAGCACAGTATTCTCACTTTGCTTTCAGGAGAAACACTTTTGTCACTACTGGGAAGTGAAGGGTGAATTAAATATGATTTCCGTTCTAACTTTCATCTATCCTCTTTTGAAAACAAGGAGAAAATCTCATAAATATTTTTTCACTTATTTTTGGCATTTCTATCGTCCCCTAATAAAAATGATTACATTTCTAACAATATCAGTAGTTCAGTACCCTTTGTGGTTGAAATAAAAACAGAATTAAGAGAAAGTTAAAATGTTCAGGGTTTAAGTTTATCATGAGTTAAATGCACTGAAATCAAAGGATCAAACAATGTTTAGTCTGGTTAATATAATCAACCAACAAAATAAATGTAATCCAATGCCCAGACACCATACATGATATTTTGATTATATTTATATTTACACGAAATCAATTTTCAATATTCAACGTGTATATTTGAAGAAAACATTGGGGATTTTCCTCTTCTTCCTACAAACACCCGGAATAACTTCACTACAAGTTGTACTGTATTCTGATGTATCTTATGTTACTCTTCAGTAATAGGCTTTATAGAGATAGCATTTAGTTCTGTTAAAATAGAGAAATTAAGTACTTCTTAAAGCCAATAGGACCTGCCAAGTGACAGACAGACAGAGAGAAAGAGGTCAGAAACTGATATGCTTCACTTTTGAGGGACATCATTTCATAATAAACAGCCACCTTACCTAAGTGTGCTTTACAGAAGGATCAAACATTGATAAATAGCCAACAGCCTCTCAGGACAGTGGAGTTTTGAGGAAAAAAAAAAAAAAAAAGAAAAAAAAAACCAGCAGTAGAAATACAGTCTTGCACAGTTTTAAAGAAGAAATTCTAAAAAAAAAAAAAAAAAAAAAAAAAAAAAGCAATAAACAACAGCTATCTATGAAAGACACAATTTAGGTAAAAATAACAAATGGTGAAATGGTGATTAATAATCTTTGAAGAATCAGAATAAACCTTTAGCAAAAGAGAATTCACACACTGATACAAGATAACCAGGAGCCAACCAAGAAGAAGTGCTTCCGAAACCACGAGGTCTTTCCTTTAGGCTAAAACCAACGTTAGTAATTTCTCTACTCTCCATATTCACCTGCAAGCCACTTAAAATTGTTTTATTATTAATTGGTATTTCTTCACCTAAATTGATCTTTTGCTATCTCCTGTTTGTAGAAAACCTATACCAAAATCTACTGATGATTATTTCCCTCACTGACACTAAAGAACAAGTCTTCTGAAGGACAGTCAAAAGGAGGCAGCCTGGAATTACATTTCCACTGCTGGTGCTGCTCAACGGACTCTGCAAATGAACAGAAGCAGCAGGGTACTGCCCAGCTCCTGCAGCCTCAGTCCTTTTACCTGCTTAATCCAGGAGAAAAGTTTCTGAAGCAACCAATATCCAGACAACACACAGGCTACAGAAAAATGGCATGTGCTAAGAAAGCAGAAACATTGAGAAAATAACAGCTTGCACATTCATCTTTTCAAAAGCTAATCTAGATAGTCCCAATGTGGTTCAGGTATGCTGTAGAAAACAACTGAACTCAATTCCTGACCTCTGGTATTCCATGTTTTGTCTTCTGTCCTCAGGTGCGTCAGCTATCTCCCAAGAAACTTTCTTAGCATGACGACTTCTCTCCGTCTTTCCTTCCTTAGATCACCACAGTTCCATCAGCAGTGGTTTGTACCTTAACTCTTAGACCCTCTCTCAAGTCTGACCTATTATATAATTTTTAAACTTAAAATAGTGGCATTGTAAAACACACTCGTTAACTACCCACTTTTAAAATCCTTTTTATATACATGCAATGGAAAAATGAAGGTAAAATATTTGAAGAAACAATATCCACTTATCATTTCACTCTTTGTTCCCACAAAATAGAAACATGTATCAAGTTCATCATCTACATCTACATTTGAAGATAGACAATTTAGATCTTTTTACAATCCCCTAATCCAGATAAAATACATATCACAAAATTTATTAGTGTCAATTTCCTTGATATACAAGGCAATCTGAAAGAATGATGCTTACACATTTTAATGGATTGGCATGCAGAGCAGTGCACCTAGTCCACTTGGTTACTGCACCAAATAAATCAAGTCATGTCAACACATCAGTCAGCAAAGTCTGAAAAGGATAAGTGTGCTGCTGCTTTTACTGTAACTATTAGCCTGGTCTGGAAAGGAAAACTGAAGTGGGAGTAGAGGCACAGCACGTATCTTTTCCCTATTAAGATCAAATCCCCTCTCCCCAGAAGCAGGAATGCCTTCTGAACCTGAAATCATTGTTTGAATAACTTAAATCTGACATGTTTGAGTAGATTTGCAGTTTTATATGAACTTCTCAGCCAGTCTTAATAACTGACATACAAAATAAGTCTCGTTCCTTGGAAAGGGTGAAGAGTAGTTTCTATTGGCAGCTGACTGAAAACAAATCACAGGACAAAAAAAAAAAAAAAGAGCTGAAGTTGAGGTGTAAATATGGAAAAGCCTATGGAGATCAAAGTTATTACAGCATTGTAAAGTTTGGGTTTTTTTCCCCCTTCATTTTTAGTAGTTTTAATATAACATTCTGGAATAATTTAACCTGCATCAGGTAAGCAAATGAGGAGCTGGACTCTATCAATTAATGTTCCCACCCACTGTCTTAGCTGTTACTATCTTGAGAGTAGAGAGTTCTTTTTCAAGAAGAGAGATGGCTGAATTGTTTTTACCAGCTCCATTTTTGGTAAAAATGTAAATTCATTTTAGCTAATGCAATTTGTTTGTAACATACTTAAAACAATTTTTTCTTTTTTTAAAGCAAAGATGCTCAGTTTCAGCTTTTTTTAAAATTAATCTTTCAACTGTTTCAAAATGAAATTACATTTAGAAATTCATACAAATTTTTACAAATTACAAAAGAAAACAAAGGAAATTAGATGTATGCACGTACTTTTTCCTTTCTTTTAAAACTAACAAATCCAAACCAACATCAAACTCACCAATTTATGTAACTTCTTTTTAAGCATATCCACATCAAACAAACATGGAACATTAGATAGAAAGCCATAGGATTAAGGAATTCATTGAATCTTTTGCCATACCTATTGAAATAGAGATGTTTCTGAGTAGATTCTTGCAACTGTCGAATTTATAGTTTTCTCTTTACATGATAGAACCTAGATGTATTCATCACCATACACAGTTTGTTTATGAGCCATATGCATTCATATTGGTATGGATAAAATTACTGCCCATGAATCAATATTAAACAATAACTTAGATATGTGGACTCCACTGAAACGTGCTATACAAATATGGTACCTGAGCTGTGCCACATGCCAGACTACATCAAGTGCACCATTACAATTCATGCTATACTATTCAACAGAATTGGAACAGAAAGCCATTGGTATCTAAAGGGCTACTTTCTGCTCTTCAGGTTTTTTTCATTTTAAAGGTTTGGTTCTGAAAGACTTAATGTCCAATAAAGTTGCAAATGCTCTGCAGGTGCTCAGCTTCTCTCAAGGTCAGTCCATTAGTGATTAACACATTAGTAAATGTATTCAAGGTCTGTATTTTTAAATGATATCTCTCATTTTGGTGGAGGTTTGGTGCTTTTTCTTTTTGGTGGCAGCTTTGTTACTTCCTGTAGTGAGGTTCAATAGAGTATGTTTCCTAGGTGGCTGGGGTTTTTTTGTTTGCTAGGTATGTTGATGGAGATAAGTGTTTTAATTACTTTTTTAATGTCTATGCTTTTGTATTTTCTTTTTCTCTGCATTTAATTCCTGCTGCTGAGATTACTGCCTCTTCTCCACAGCAGGTGGCTCTTTCAAATTTGTTTTCCTTGTAAGCCTGGTAGATTTATTTTGTAATATAACTTCTCCTTTTTACTGTTTTTATTATTATTATTATTAATGATTTCTTTGCTTTGGAATAGGTACTCTTACAAGGTCTGTAAGAGTAAATCCCCAATGATTTCTAAAGGCCTCATTCATAGAAAAGAAAAGTAAGGAGAGAAAAGCAAAAGAACTACAGGATGCTTGAGTTAGCATTTTCTTGCCCTCATATTTAAATGAGTAAATGTGGAAAAAAAAAAAAATAAAATCTTTCACATTTATTATCAAGAGCCCTATAAAATATTTGCAAAGACCTGTTAGATGAATGGCATTGTTCACATCACAATATCTTCTAGAAATGCCTCAATATATAGCTGAACCTGTAAGTAACGCATTGCTAAATTACAGTAATATCTGAGCTTGCAAGTGATACTGAAGAAAACAAACAAACAAACAAACAAAAAAACAGGACTGAAGTAGTCAGTCCAGCAAGAACCAAACCTGTTTTTATAACATCATTTATATTTGAACCCATTTGTCCTGCCCCATTTCAGACTTAGCCAAAATTTCACAGGATGTAGCTAGGCATCAGAAACAGTATACAAGAAGAGCAGACAGAGATTAGAATTAACCTATACGTGTGACGGAAATTAGGATTAGTGCTGTATTTAAGAGCTTTGATCATAAAACACTGCAAACTTATGGTTTGTGCTTGCAGAATGTAGTGATACCATGATTAGATTAGCTTGAGAACTAGAGTCACAGAAACATTCAAAAGTCAATCACAACACTTTAGCCTCCATTAGATATAAACTCCACCCTTAATTTAGATTTACAATCATTAGTTCAGATTTTCATGAGGCTTTAGTCTAACCTACTATAATTTATATCTAAGTCTAGTTTTATCATGGGCAACACATGGGATCTTCACTTGGAATATTACTGGGGACAAAGAAAACTGCTTACCTTCCCTCTGCTTCTATTCTGCCTTGTATCATTTATTGTAAGTCTTAAAACACTGAGACAGTTTACTATGGATCTTGCTTTGCAGAACATAGGAGTTCTGTAAACCGTAGCACAAAGTAACTGAAGAAACATCTACTGTAAAAATTAAGTAGAATATTGCTGCAAACCTTTCTTACGTCATCTTAGTAACATTTATTATACTGGAAAGAAATCTGAAAAGGTCACTAGCTAAAATGCATTTAGTAATCTCCGTCAAATCCATCTCTCATGTAAGAATGTGCCTTTCCACTCATGAAAAGGACTCTTTACAACCAGCTTATAATACAGCTGAATTTGATTTTTAGGCCTGTCTGGAACACTGCCACTTCACACCACTGGCACAAGCTGTCATTATTCAGGAGCATCCTTGAACTGGCATAGCAGGGATGCTGAAGTTTAAGATTTGACATGTTAATGTTGTCAGTTCCTTTCTCTCTTCCTTCTACAAGCACGTTCCTAGCACTAACATGCCAAAAGAAAGACACAGGGGGCTGTGTTTCCTCCAGACACCAGCCAGATACTATTTGTCAGTGTGATATGCTGTACCACACTAGAAGGGAAGAAAGCCACAAAGGTTCTTCTCACCCAGTACACACTGCTGAAGAAAACTGGCTGCAAAAGCAAGTAGCATGCCTCTTCAGGGGTAAACTTGCAAGGATACAAAAATAAACTCAAAGGATACAAAAAAACCACACCCTAATATCTCGGAAACCATGCATTACATTGAGGGTGTTTTGGCACAGTATAGGAAATCTGTATAGGTACAAGCGAAAGAGAAATAAAGTGGATGAAAAAGAAAGCTGATATAGGAGCAGCAGAGTACTAAAAAGAAAAGAAAGCAGAAAATATTACAATAGCTGTTGGTAATAGAAATTACATATTTCTTCCAGGATGTGTCCTGCTTTATAGGCAGCCATGCTGGCACACTGGAATAATCACATCCAATAAGAATTTACCAAGAGAAAATAAAACATATTCTTTGTGTTACGTGTTGACATTAAAAGAATGGAAAAAGAAAGGTCTTAGAAAGCCAAATTGACAGAATCTATGCATAGAAATAAGAATAAATCTCAAGGAAAATACTCACAGAAAAAGCCACAGAGAGTTGGCATCAGATAGAAAATGCTAGGCCTCTGCAAAGGAACAGTAGAAAATTCATTATATACATATAGGAATAATTAATTTTTTTAATAACATAGAGTAACATCTTCAGTCAGATCTCATGCACTGTACAGCAAGGAAGTTGCAGTGAGGTATACTGAGACAATTTGTACTGGCCAAAATCTTGACCTCTGCAATTGTAACATAATAGCCAACTGGTATTGAAGTGTTACAAATATGAAGACTGATTTTTATAATGCTGATTCTTGAAGCCCAAAAAAGCAGAATAGGTGAGGATCACAGTCATTTCACTTAAACTCACCACTATTATTGTTGCATGCTACTTCCATAAGATCATTTCTATGTGAATGTAATGAAACAATAGGCTACATGAGTGACATATCTGCACCCTATATCATAACTGTGTCTATATGGAATAATGGTAAAATCCTACTTATCTGGAGAGAAAATCTGCCATGCTAAATATTAGGTGCAAGATAAATGACTTTCTGGTTATTTCTATTTTTAAAATATAGTAAATATTCATTCAAACTTTATTTATTTATTTAATTCAATTAGCCTTCAGTGTAAAGCAATGTCTTATAACTGATACTGAATAATAAAGTCCTCTATCTGAAATTTCAACGTAGGAAAAAATTATTGCTTCCTAGCTCTTTTTAACATGTTATATCATCTTATCTTAAGTCTGAGAATATTAATACAGTGGTTTTGTCCATGTGGAGGAAAAAAAAGACGCTATAAAGCTTATTCAGTAATTATTCCCAAATCATTCCGCCCACACTGCATTTTTGAATCACTTCAGGTAAACCATCTCTACATATACTTTAAAGTGATGCCTCATAAAAAGACTTAAAAACACTATTCATTTTTCTGCAGCACAGATCTACAACTGAAAACCTATTATCAGTGCATTCTGATGAATAGGTAATAATTAAATCTTTTTTTCCTCTTCTTCTACAGCACGTTATTTGACCTATGATAAAACAACCTATCAGATTTCCATTTATTATTTCTACTTGAAGGTCTTTGCCAGCTCACACAAACATAAATCTCCATTTGTCAGATTTAAACTGTACCTGTCCCAGCTGCTATGAGGGTTCATAGCTCTTGTCTCTTAAAAATTACCAAATAGCATCAAGCAACATAACCTCTCTCCAGCCTCTGCTGACCCTTGCAATCAATAATATTTGTAACCTGTACGCGCACAGTTAAGTAGAACAGAAGCCGTGCACTATCCCAGTTAACCACATTGAGCTGTGATACTGCAATCTGCTCCCTTGTGTCTCATGTGATCAATTTTAATCTCTGGACCAAGAATAAAAGAATGCAGCCCCTTGTTTCCAAATTCATCTGAAAAGGATGTTATAGATTTGCAGGTCTGCACAGGAGCTGTGATTTAATACATCCAGCGGTTCAAGGAAAGAACACATCTAGGTTATCATTCATTCTCATTATCCTTGGTGTATTTCAACTCTTCACAAAACACAAAACACAGAAAATACACATGTACCAACTCAAAGAAAGATCTCTGTTATAATAACATCAGGCAACAGTGCTGTATCCACTACAGCCACTGTGGGTAAGGTGGAGGTCAGTGATTACTTTATGATCATTTTGGTTAAAGATTTATAAACAAACTGCCAATATTCATTTCTTCTGGAAAATGTTGTACATAGTAAATTAAACGGCATCCCTCCATAGAAGTTATAAAGCCTAGTTCTGCTCTGTTAAAAATAAACAATTATTATGGAAAGAAAGAGCAATTCAGGTTTCTGATGATATTTGTTCTCTCTCCTCCAAACTAATTTTGTTTAAAAGGAGGAAAATTTGCCAACCAATTAGTCTAATTAGACAACTGTATCTGAATGTATAACAGAATGAAAGCAACATTAGCTTCTGCAGAAGAAAAAGTGCTTTTTGAATCTGTCACACCAACAGAATATGCTTCCAGAGTTCTCAAAACTGCATATTTATGGGCTTGGATACAGTGGCTCCTTGACAGCAGCTCAGATGCAATGAATCATCTATCAAAACATTTGAGAAGACTTTCTTACTCTTTTTTTTTTTTTTTTTTAACATTCTGAAAAGATACTTTTAACATGATTATGCTCCAGTGTTCACTATCAATTAAGAAAAATAGCACACAGTTTTATAATTGAAGGTGAATGGTAAGTGTGCATTGTCAGAGGCATTATCTTCTCAAATTGCCACATGCTGTGTATCAGTATGGAGTACACTGCAACAAATATGACATTCTTGCAGCATGCTGGAAGGTCAATGAGCTTTCTCTCTCAGGTCACTTACCTACTTAACATGTCCGAATCATTAAGCACATCTGCCTTTCCTTTTAAAAGCAACAGTAGCAAGGGGTTTTATGTAAATACCTCATTAATGTGTCATTCTCTTATGCAAGTAGATTGCCTCAGAAATACTAGCCAACTATAGGTACTCCCTGTGCACTTTCACACACTGGAAATAACTAAGCATGAGTTTATTTTGTCCGAACCATTTTTGAGCGAAAGAAAGAAGTCATAAGTTGCCTTTTAGGTTTATTTAACCATCAACTAAGTCTGAATTCCTTTCCTAACATCAGCATATATTGAGAATTATATGAAGCTTGAGTCCATGGCGTTGCCTTTTTTAGCATATTATACTGCTCTTGTCAAATGCCTGTATTTTTCTTGGCGTTGCATGTATTGCTGATAGAGCACTAAATTTGGTGCTTGGGGCCAGAAACATAATGTGGTCAAATTTCAGATGCTGTAAGGCTACTATCTGGAAAGAAAAGAAAAATGGAAATGATGAAGAACTCCAAATGTCTACACAAAGCTTAACATTAAAGCACACAGAGTGAAACTTTGTCATAAAGGATCAAGTATTTGGCTTGTGAGGGCAGTACTCCATACAGTTGTCACACACATACACTCCAGTAAAGTCCATTACTTTAAGTGGCAATTATGAAAAATTAAAATGAAAAATCACACTTCTAATAGTACGCAACTAAATTTTGTGATAATTAAATCCTTGAAGAGGTAGAAGCCTATGTCCCATTTTAGTCCATGAAGCAGTAGCCAGATCCAGAGAAATAACTATTGTAGCAAGTTCAAGCTAGCTGCTTAAAACAGCCTGCATGCAGCAGTGTGAATACTCCCAAGAGAGCATGTACTTCCCCTGACACAGGCATTTGACCCAGGCTAATGTCAGGCCAGTCACTCAGATGTATCAAGGAGCGAGCACAAGTCCTTAATGCCTTTCTGGTGCATATTTTTGTGTTTGTGATACTACAATGGGAAGATTCACTCCCAGTGGAGTCACAAATGGTAATAAAAACAAGAAGCATCTGATCAATAAACAGAAAATCAAGTTACATGGTCCCTGTAGGTTCCTCTAACAAGAATTTCTTTCCAAAATGTTCCTGCTTGTCTAATGCTGCTGATTTTAATCCTTTCAAAGCAGTGGGTCCTACATGCACACATTAGTGCTAATGTAAAACAAATGAACATTTTATACAAGGATATTCATTCTCCCCAAGTAAAAGGGTTAATACCAAAGTAAGCTTTAGGAATGTAAATTATTTTCCCCATGTGGATGAAAAACTACATGAGTTATTCATTTAAAAATTATTAGCATATAAAATCATTATTATCTCTGCAGTTAATGTACAGTTCACTGACAACCTTTTGGACCATTACAATTAAGAAAGGCAGCGTCCCTAATGAAGTTACAAAGCACATTGTTTATTAAATAGAAAATTGCATCTTTAATTACTTTAAATATTATAATCTGATGAAAAATTATTTCATAAACCTCAAGACAAATTATGTCAGAGATGGAGTATACGTTTTGATCTTCTATGAATCCCAAACAGCACTTTCAATTTGCTTGCAGGTTTCTGTTGTAAGCAAATCTATGCCTGAAATTGCTTTCAAGTGCCTAAATACAATGCCACTAGAAGAAACCCAAGAAGTTTGTGTTATTCTTTCTTTTAAAACAGATTTAATTTTTATCAATAGTAGAACTTTGCATTTTTACTAAATGCGGTTTTTCTATTAAACCTCAAGAAGAAAACAATATAGGTTCCTGTGAAAGTCCCAAACCAAGGCTGACTGAAATAAAGGAAATTTGGAGTTCTACTGTATTTTATTACATTGATCATCTCTTTATGAGCTAAGAGGTAACTTTGTTCAAAACCATCAAGGGCTTTGAGACTATACTGTAGTATCAACAAGTACATACTAGTTTTAAATATTCTATCTTCTTTATAATAATCTCTATGCATTGTCAAGACTTTTGCTGTCTGTCCATCATTAGATCTATCTGCTTGATATGCTGTCCATGAGTGGAAAAGGGCTGAGCTGCACACTTTAACAAAGTGTTTAGTTGTCCACTAAACATAGGGCATTAGGCCCTCCACTATGTTTTAGATCAAACCTAGACAAAAATCAGTATTAAGGCATGTTGATTTCTGTAGCAATAAGATGAAATTAATGTTGCCACCTTCACTTAAATCAACTTGCCATAGAATATTTCATTTGGAAACCCTAAGAGCCATTGGGATTTCTCAGATTAATCGAAAAATCGGGAAAGTACAGAGATTTTTCAATTCCTTTATGATTAAAAATTGCAACACTCTCTTTTTGAGTATAAATATTGTCCATAGAAATCATGGCAAGCAAATATTCTGTGTAGTACTGTAATAATAAAATGAAAGAGAGTAATTAAAAAAAGACAAGATTCAGTTGTTAATAACTGATATTAATTTTATATAAGTATATACAATGTATTAGATAACTATAATACTGCTAACCCTGTTTAGATTTATGTATATGTATATAGATTTATGTATATATATATATCCTGAAGAACAAATGATAGTAAGCACTTTTACTTGCACAGTTAGTACACAAAATTTGAAACAGAGTTTGTTCAGAAACGTACTTGATAGTTTCAGAGTGGTACCTATGTGCCACAGAAAAAATTTGCTGGGATTTTTAGATGTTAGGTCGTGAAAGTCAGGCACATTTATGAAAGTATTTAAAACAAAATGAATTTTTGAAAAGTTTTCCTGAAGGGATTCACTGTTAACTGTAAAATAGCCAAAGATGTGGAAAAAAATAATAATTCAGCACTTGAAATAAACTCCTTCCTGAGTGTGCACCTGCATACTCCGGTTGTTTTGGGCACAAGAATCTCTGAGGGTACACTGTCTTCCAAAAGATCTGTCTGACTTTATGTTATTGACATGCTACTCGGCAGAGAGACTGCCTTGGAGGCAAAGGACCTCAAGAGTGAGAGGAGATTTTCAGAGCAAGCCTTCTTACATATTCAAAGATGTTCAAAACCTGACTGGATACAGTCCTAGGCAATCTGATCCAGTGACTCTGAGCTGCAGGGTTAGACTAGACAATTTCCAAAGGTCCCTTCCAACCTCAGCTCATCACAATTCTTTGAAATCCTCCCTGTTGAGGTCCTAAGACACTGAGAGATTTCTGAAATTTTTATTTGGGATTGGAAAAAAACAAGACAAACAAGAAAGTACTAATATCGTTAAGTGAAAGAAAAGTATTCCCTCCCAGAGAATAGGTGCCAGACATTCATGTAAAATTGAGAGAAATTCACAGGTATGTGCTGGCATTTCTTAACTGCAAGCCCCACATATTTCTATTACAGAGACCTTGTAGCCAGGGGCAGTGTAAGAGAAATCAGATCCTTTCCGTCATCTGCCCTTGATACAAAGAAACAAAGCACAGGGATAGAGAGCTACGGCTTTCACACAATGTTGCAAAGCTAATTTTTGAAACTTCAACTAAAAATGGCCTTCCATGGTTTCCCTTTATAATGCACAGACTTGTTTTCAGACACCACACCTTACCACTAACAGCAACTTTCCCAACAAGCAATGGAATTGGGCTTTGAACAATACCCATTTTTTTGAATATCCATTTTCTGAGATAGAAGTGCACAAAGCAGCTAAAGGCTTTAAATTAAAACCTGATTACAATTCAATTATCGGATGGTTAAAAGTATCACTATTTAAATGTATATTTTGAAATATTGCTACTTACAGTCAATGATGATTGCAACAATGTAAGAACATTAATTCTTACTGTAAATCAAAATAACTTTTGATGCCATTTTCCGTCAGGTTCCAAGTGCTTTATACTGAAACTTATATAAAGTTTGTGAAAAATCTCACCACGTATATGAAAAACCTTACATTGCCCAACTTTGCCCTATCAACAGAATTGTACTTCAGAAATTAGACATCTGTTGTACCAAGTCAATTTTTTTACCCCAAAATTTTAATCATAACTTTGATTAGTTTTACTGCACATATGAAATAAGATTATGCCTGCTTGAACACTTGCCACAGTATGACTTCAGCAGCAGAATAAAGAGACAGAGTTAAACAGAATTGTCTGCTGAAAAAAGAAACAACCCTACCTCTGCGTTTTGCTAACCACCAATTTATTTGTGGTTATAATACACATGTAAGGATAAAACAAGTATACAGTTCTGTACTCAAATGCAAAATCATCTCTGTATATTAAAAGTAGAGTGTATGTGCTGAGAGATATCAGCTTGATAACCCTGCACCAACAATCACATCATCAAGCATATGCACAGATACACTTCCCTACCTGTAAATGTAGTTCTTTCCAAGAGCTCATGACCTCATATATTTGAAAGAAGGAATTATGACATCTCTTAAATCTGCAATCAAATGCTGAGATGATATGTACTTATGTATCAGACAGCCACTTATGTCATGGTCATATCTATCATCTTTAAGATAAAAGAAGATGACATTTCCAGAGACACATAGCCCAGCAACAAATTAAACAAATTTTCAGAATACCTGAAAGAACAAACAGTTGAAAAGGCATGAAACAAAACTTTCTGAGTGCAGTCTAAGATAAAAAAGAGATTGCTCTTGAGGCAGCACTGGGGAGTTTTGGGAGACTTAGATATTTACTTATTTATTCACTCAGTCCTTGCACAAACATTTTAAAGCACTGTGCTGAAACACAACATTGCCAATTACACAGATTTTACAAATTAGAGGAATAGTAATTGATAAAAGGTTATTCATAAATCCAAATAAGATTACATGAAAAACTGAAAAGAGATAAACAGAATGATACACTCAACAAACAGAGCAATCAGAAATATGTCATGAATACAATGCTATCATGACACTGAAGAAAGGAAGAAAGAATAATTAAACTTTCCAGAGCTCTTTCTAAAGACCCTCTCAGATATAGCTATGTTCACTGCCACCCAGTTACTTGCTTTATTCAGCACAGGGCATTCACTTTCTATCTTGCTATTATGAGGGCTGGTCAGAATGCAATGCCTTCTATTTTATGTTGGCCCATGACATCAGATGGTGGTGGTACAGCAGTAAAGGCTGAATCTAGCACCAATATTCCATTACATGTTGTTGCCACATGACAGACTGCAGCAGAGGGACCATCTGACAAAATGGCAGTGACATAGAAGTGACAGGAAGCAAAGGTGTGTCACTGAATTCCTCAATGCAGTAAAAATGGCATCCACATTTGTAAATGCTTGCTGAATGTTTATGGAGACCAAAGAGAGGATGTGAGCACAGTCAGTGGGTTGTGCATTTCAGCAGTGGCAGCAGTGGGTCAACTCTGCTGGTGCAGATCATTATGAGCCCAGAATGCAGGATTTTGTTTATTGCTGGTGAAAATGCACAGCTAATGGTGGTGACTGTGTTAAAAATTAGTGTTTTGTAGCTGATAATTTGCTCTATTAAATAGCGTGATTGTGTTCTTTGTATCTGTTGTTGTTTCCATGGAAACAAATAGGAAGTATTAATTTCAGAATGACTTCATACTTATGTGTAAAATGTTTATTTTTCAAACCTTCCTTGTTTTAATGAGCTGAATTTTATCTACAGACCGCATGTTACTCTCTTGCTAGTAAACTACACCGAACAGGCACAGGTAAAAAGACTTACACATATCAATGGACAGCCAATGCTTCTGTCTGTGGGAATCACATGTGAATACTTAAGAATGGTACACTGTCAAAGAATTCTTCAAAGACCAAATTAAAACTAGCTCCTAGTTAAAAGTCCTCCTATTTCCACTGACTCTACACGGAGTACTAGGAACTTAGCAGAAGAGTGGGAGGTGATTTTTTTTATGAACCATATATTTGAATGAGATGGTCATTTGATCTCACCACAAAGGTAACCTTCCTTCATGATTACTAGTTTTCACTATTTTATCTTTTTCTAACATTTCTAATTATATGCCTTCTCTTGCCTGTCACCTAGCAACTTTAGCTGTCATTTATCTATGTTTTGAAATAAACTATATAGTGGCTGGCACAATAAAATGTTCATTCTTTCAGTTGACAAAATAATATAGTGAAAATCTATGTAAAAATTCTCAACATTTATACTTCTCCCCCATTTTTGAATTTACTACAGCAGAAGGAGAAACATTTATATGAAATGCATATTCTCTCAACTTTAGATGTTACTTGACAATGGATTTATGTTACAAAAGAAAGAAAATCGTTGAAAATGTGGATAAAATAACTAGCAGGCATTTTGCATTATTTTAGTAATTCTTTTTTAAATTATTTTTTATGGATATAACTCACATCTTTTAGTATTAATTGCTTCTATTTTTTTATATACTTTTTTCAGCTTATGCATTCTAATATATCAAATTTTCTTCCTTTACATTTGCTTAATTTTCGCAGTCCCATTTCTTGTGATTTTCTTGCTTGCCTCCCCTAGTTTGCTCCTGCTTTCCAACTCTCCGTCACTCCCTGTAGGGTTTTCTCCTTCAGCCTTTTCTTTCCAGGCTCACACCATCAGCATCATCTCTGGAGCAGCCCCAAGCTAACAAGACTTAAGCTCTGCTTGCCTGGGGGGCTCAAGGGTTTGTCAGCTGAAAGATGCTATGGCAAATGTACTTCCTTATTCCTTACTTATATAACTGCCTTAAAAAATTCCAGTAGTACTGAAAAGCATTTCAGATTTCTGTTTTGTAATATCAATATGATATTATAAAAATATATTGAAAATAAAAATTTAAACCAAGGAAAGAAATTAAAAAAAAAAAAAAAACACATCTTAATTTCTAGAGAAGTACAAACTCTAGGGAAGCAGTAATACCCCATGCATATGATTTTGAACTCCCAATCTGCAGATGACTACAAGGGCTTGATAAAGCTATGGAACTGGCTCAGTGAAGAAGTTATGATGCTGTAACAACTGCATATGGCAGTATCTCTCATTGAGTGTTATACTGTAGGAAGTGGGGAAATGGCATGAACAGTCTTGATACCAGTAAATGTCATAAATGCTTTGGCAGGTGTCCCATTGGCTTAAAATTCTACATAGTACGATGTACAGTTTGCCATTATTATTATTTTCATAAAGTAAGTTCTTCTAGAAGTTTTATCTATCATATTTCTGCAATAAAAGGCACTGCTACTGCAAACCTTTACAATTCATACTGCAGACTGTGCATTGTATGCTTAATTGTTCTATTGACAGTATCTGTTGAAGTAAGCCATGAGTCAAGACCAAGTTTGATCCCCATAAAGCAGATGTAGTTTATATAGCTGTCATTCAAATGGGACACAGTGCACGACACAGGTACAGCTACTCCAGATACTATATCAGTGCTATGTAGACATAGCCATCAATATCAACAGAATTACTTACATTGTGTAAAGTGGAGTGTGTGCATAAGCTTTCGTGAGAATGAGGCCTAACTTTATTTTTATCATAAAAATCATTTTACATAACTCCTCCCACCCTTCATAGAACTACAACTAATTACAGAGTGTGGAAATCTACTACAAATGATTGATGCTGTTTTGTATGTTGTTATGGAAACAAACCAAGTAGAAGTCTGTGCTTTGCGTATAAGAATTTTGAGTCAGATTTTACAGTAAATAACTAGACTTACCACTGTATAAGCAACAACACCATATGGCCATTAATCTCCACCCAAATACTATGTCCTTATATACCACTAGTTGTTAAAATTAAGGGCTTTCCAGAAATGCTGTAAAAATCAATGGACTTGTTCCATCCTGTCACTGTCAGTGAAAAAATAAATAAATAAAAAAAAAGTGGTCATCTCAATTAAGCATGCTTTAAATCTGCAAATATTTGACTAATAAAAATATTCATTAAAAGCAAAAAAAAAAAAAAAAAAAAAAAAGAACAAAAAAACCCAACAATTTTTAACTCAAATTCTTCAGCTCCCATGACAGATCATCTGCCATAGGGATGACACAACCATGCACAAGAATTTATAGAATCTAAGTTTCCACTGAATAAATGAAATGCCTATGTTAGAAGATATTAATTCATAAAGCATTTTTTATTTTGGTATTGAACATGTAACATGGGTACCTCCCCTAAAAAAGTAGACAAATGTTACCTAAGGAGCTTACTATGCAATGACCTTTTACTCAATAAGGTTATGAGAGAGATAGAAGGTGGGAGTCGCATGAAAAAAAGAAAGCATCAAAGGGATGGAGTTGGAAAAGAAAAGAACAGTAGTACTTTCGCTTCTGCTGGAGGCTAAATGACTCGAACAGCCTGTTTCACAATTCCTGCCCTCAATGTTTTTAGCTTGTGGATATTGTGTTAAACTTCAACACAGCTTATCTGAAACCAAAACCGACTTTCTCCTCTCCCTGCACCTGATGAAGGGACCAATTGTCCCACTTCTTTGTTCCTCTTTCAAAGTCTACTGAAGCCCCACAAGAATATTCTCTACCAGCATTGAACTTGTCATTAAGAGATACTGTCTTAATTCTTTGTGCGTTCCTGGATAGGTCCAAAAGCAGACAAAAGTGTCTTCCCCAGAGTCAACCAAAAAGGGACACTATTTCTTTCCTGATGAACTGTAGTACCAAACATACTTGTAAATATAGTCACTACCAGCTCATACATCTGTAGAAGTCCATTAATTTCCTGCCTTGTCTACCCCATTGTCACACTAGAAGCATTTCTGACTGGCCCAGAGTGACCATTGTTAGCCCTAATATACAATAGTTATTTCAAGTGGCTGCTTCCTGACTGCTAAGCAGTACCATAATGAATTCACTTTGCCTTAGAGACACAACTCGATCCAGTTATAACCTGTCCTGCCTGTATGGCTCATCAGTAAAATCCTATGGTGACAGGCAGTTTGTTAGGGTCCAGTGAATGACCACAAACACCATCACAAATCCAAACATCCCCATTTATAATATGACACTGTTTCCCTGACAGAAAGTCATCCACTGTACCCCACTGAGCATGACCACTTCCTTTACTTCCCAGGGATCTGCAGGAGAGAAATGGAAACTGCTCCACTCCCATTTCACAACTGTTTTGCTCTGGCTCTGGTTCTACTGCTAATTCTATTTTTGCTTGCTCATACTTTTATTCTGTGGAAGCATTACATTACTTTGGTTAGGGTGACAAGCTTCCTCACCCATTCCTGACCAAGAGACCATTTTGCCTGGAAAAACACTAATAAAGAGTTTCTTTTGACACTGGATATTTATGTTGCCCTAGTGCCCTTTGCTTCATCCCTGGGTGATTTCTAAACAGTCTTTAATGTGATCCTATTAGTTATCCTGCAGCTTCAGGGACCTCTAATATACACCCTGCCTGAGTGAGTACAGCTACAGATGTAAACCCCATGGTCTTCTGATGCCTCTTTCTAAATTTTCTTTCTGCTAATTCACACATCAGGCTGGAATCTTCCTGAAGGACTGTGCCTAAATATTCTTCAAGGTGCACAGAATAACTGCTAGTCTATCACCTGAATAGATTGTGCAAAATATCTTTACAATGAAGCATTCAAGAGGTCTAGGCAAAATAAAGAGTTGCTTTTTGTTCAGGCTTGATTGTCTGAGCAATGTTTTACAACCTTTCAGCCAAGAATTTCTTTTTTTTATTAGAAGGGGAAGCAGTGTCTTTTAGATGGCACAGGAGGTGAATCATAGGACTTGTAAAATTACAGAAGGCACATAATAACTATATTATAGGATGTTTTACATGTGATATAATTGCAGTTATTTTTGATAATAAAAATCCACTGAAATTAGGATTTGAATTACATATAAATGTAGCCATAGGGCTGTGCTTCTAAAATCTCAGCTGAGCACTCGATTCTCATCTAAAAGTGAAACCAGGATTGAATAACCAGCAGCCAATACTATTCCTCTACAGTAAGAATAACTAATACAGAGGGAGTGAAATGAAAAGAGCTAGCAATGCGCTTCCCCCCCAGCATATCAAGCAGGTTTTCATACGGAAGCAGTGGTCATCAATCACTACCTCATTACCAACCTGTCATCTGGGTTTAGGCTAAATGTATTCTGGCTTGCTGCCATACTAAATGTTCAATGAAACATCCTTAAGGCTCTCTACAAGTTCAGCTGAAGTCGCACATGCTATACATCAAAGAGGAACATTAGCGTTATCATAGCTTAATAAATAGTGCCATTCTGGCAGTGTAATCCTGTGTTCTAGAGCTATCTTCCATTCCCAGTATTATACTGCTTAAGTAAACAATCTTGCTGTCTTGTGTGAAGTTTATTTAGTGATAAATGCATGTAAAGATAATTAGTCATATTGTTACAGATGAAATTTCATCCTTGCTGAAGAACGTAAGCAAAAACAGCATGGTATTTTAAAAGCACACAATGGTGTTACTAACTTAATATGGAAGCATTAGTTCATAAATTTTGCATATTGTGTTTACCTGTCCAGGCTTCACTGGGTTGAGAAACCACAATGACAGTAGAAGGACCCCAAATCATTGCTTTTTCAAAATAACATTAGCTTGAATATTTGGGACTTCTGCTTACCTCTGGGATGCAATACAGCAACCAAGATGACAGCAATAGAAGTTTCAACATCTGTGAATGATACTTGCTTTGGGATTACTCCAGATTTCAGTAAGGATACTCATAATTATTCATTCATCTCCACTCACATTTGGAGCACTAAATTCTGCATTTGTTTTCAGATTTTAAAATGTCAGTAAAAATACATAGATTCTAAACTGGCAAAAGCTTCAAGAAACTTGGTAACAAAAACAAAAAAACAAACAAAAAAACCTGAATACCCTCATTTTTATGTGAAACAATTTTCCATTAAAAATTATTTTAAAATAATGCAAAATGAATTGACTGTGATAGAACTGGGTATGAAATACAAAGTCCTTATTTCAAAGTCTTAACTCTTACTGTTACAGAACAAGTATTAAAAGTATAACCCATTTGAGTAGTGGGGTAAAACATTATTATTGACACATTTCTTTTCTTTCACCTTCAGCCTGCAAAGAATATTTCCATGTTCCAAATCCCAGCTCTGGCTTTTTATTTCCTGGCATGAACAGTGTTAAACCGTCAAGAGGGAGGTACACCAAAACCAACAGTCTCTGTTCCTTTCTTTAATTTAGGAATCATATCAGACCAAAGTGCAAATTCTTCAAGGCTTTGGTTACCAATACCAGATTCCTCATTACGGATAACTAGGGAAGGTGAAGAACTGTGCTAAACTTCCTACACTTCTTCATACAAAAAAAGCTCTAAATCAGCTTGCACCATATCTGTCTGAATCCAGATCCGTCAGTACAGAATCTGGTCCTTCATATCAGATACACTATGCTTCTGACAGCTTTTGCTTCTGAAGTTGCCTGTTACACTAAATTACTGGAACATCCACGTAGCATTACTATATGCTGATTAATAAATTCAAGTTTATTTCTTTCCTCCACGTGTTACCCTACTCTAACATACACACACCTCTCCATAAAAATATACATGTCAGGATCCTCTGAGAGTTCAGATAACGTCCAGCTGTTCTTCCATATGTTCTTTAGGCCAACACCTGCTGCAGAGATACTACCAAGACCTCATAGTTGGCAAGCTGCTCTAATTCCACTCAATTGTAAGTTGAAAGGTCACTCCTTTAAAGTATTATGTTTGTGGCTTTCACAACAAGGAGAGGGAGTTACTATCACTGCTGGAGTTCAGTTTCATGTAATCCAGTGACAGTAAAACCAGATGTCCTCCACTTTCCTAACTGTCTCAACTGTGTAGTAAATCTTAGAAAAATATCTTCTAGGACCTGATGAGAGGATGAGACAATATCTGCATCAACAAGAGAGCCTTCTAACTCATAGCTATGACATTATGCATAGACCCTAAAGAACTGCTGTCCTCAATGGTCTGAAGATGAGATTTAATTCCTCCCCTTATTATTTCAAAGATACCATGACAAGAGAACTACAGATACAGAGGTTTTTTTCCTACCAAGCCTCACTATATAAGAATCTGTAAGATCAAAAGATAAGAACTAAGTAGAAAAGGCTCTGATTGAAAAAAGAAAATGTAATGAATGGAATTTACCAGGATCTTAAACAAAACTACTGATAAAAAATGATGACGCTCAGTATCTAACTGCAGTGTGTCTACTACACTGTAGCATGTTTCGGCACACCAAATTCCACAGAGAAATCAGTGTGAAAATAGATTCAAGGCATGTAGCAATATACCATACAACTTTACTAAAAAATGTCAAGCCTTTTAAAAACTTTATGAGATTATAATTTTCGTTACACATCAGGAAAACATTTTGTTTTCTTCTGGCTGGAGATTATATATCTCTACCAAAAGACAAAGAAAAAAAATACTCCAGATGCTTATTGAACAGGACTGAACAGAAATGTAAGAATGGGTTAACATCTACGCAATTACTAGGTGTATATTTATATAAAAGTGTTTTCAGACCAGAATTTCCAAATATTTCCCGTGGCAGAAGAAGTGCTCTGCAGTCACTGACAGAAGTTGCAAAAATAGGAAAGCAGACTGTGTATTTCTAACATTCCACTTTACTTATTTCCAGAACTTGAGGAAAGACATTTTTCAGTAATGTAAGACTCAGAGAAGTCTGAACACACATTATAGTTACACGAAGATAAGTCTGCACCACCATTAATTACCTGTGTGCGACCCAAACTCAGGTTTGAAGAGAACCAGGGGACCTGGCAGCAGATGAACACACAAGGAAATGTACCATAGAAAGAGTAAGGTCACTTTACAAAGCACTGCAAAATTAACCTAAAACTGTGAAAAGTAAAATCTTCATCTACAAGTCATTGTTCAGTTTCAGACACAGAACTAACATAGGCAGAAGAGAATGACATCCCTGTTCTTAGAGCCACTGGCATAACAAATGTAAAAAAAAAAAAAAAAAAAAAATTAGTGACGTTTTCTTTTAATGATATTACAGATCAATCAAATTAATTTTCTTGATTTCAATTCTGAAATTGCCTCTATACAGTTTTAAACTTTTGCTGTATTTCCAAGGAATAAGCCTTTGTGTTCATACATGCAGTTTAAACAGCAGTATATAATGCAAAATGCAAACATTCAGGGGAAGTTCCAGCATATTAAGCTTAATCCTCATTTCTGTCTTGGGTGATATATATAGGAATTCCAACTAGGTTGATTTTATGAACCAGTTAAATGATTTGTATTCAGAGCAACATTAAAAATCCCCATGACAAAGTGTACTTGAACAAAAATACCCTGCTTGTGACACATCCTTTACAACTAATGTGTTTTCATTTTTCACATGTTGCATCTCATTTATTTTATTCAGGCACACACAGTTAAATCTACAAGATATGGTAAGCTTCCAATACCTTTGAAATAATAAATCATTTCTTACAGACGTTTTCACCCACTGCAAGGCTGCTGCTCATTAATCAAACATTATCAGTATATATCACTGCCCAGTGCTAAACTGGAAAGGCACCTCATTCTGAGTTTTGACTTTTATTCAGTGGTTAGTCCCTGACCCTTATACTACTACATACTTATTAGAAATATGGAACCCTGTATCATATGGAAGATTTTACTACAAGGCATTTTAAATTTTATATAAGAAGAGGTATTTTTTTCTCTGAGGTCTGGAGGAAATAAAGTCAAGCTGCTCTTCAGATTGGCAACATAAATGTAATTATATTGACTTCAATTATTTTTTGTTTGACAAGTGAGTAAAATGTTATCATGTAAGTAAACTATTTCTGGCCTCAATCTTTTCATATTTGAAATGTTTTAATAAATCTGTATTAAAAATTATGCAAGATATGCTCAATTTTTTATAAATTATTAAAAATTCATTTTAGGAAACAATGAGTTAGACAATACATCTCTAACAGAATGCTGCTGTGAGGGAAAACAAAAAAATTGTGCAAAGAAGTTATGTGACAAAAAACATCAAATTCCTTGTGATCATTCAGAATTTGTCAGATTTTTGCCCATTTATCAAATCTGTGCTCATATTATCAAATTAAATTTATGTTAACTAATGTATTATTTTGATTGCAGTGCATCTTTTCAAAAATACTGGAAGAGAAATGAAATTTGGAGGAATAGCACAGTTTGCAAATAGCTAGGTATGGTTTGAAAGTCTGATTGCAAGTATACAGTCACGCACCTTACTGCACTTCCAGTACTGTCTCACTGTTCCCATTTCATAGCAGAGAATGAAGAGCTGAGCCCGCCAGGAGGCCATTTGCTCACAAGGAAACATAAGGCCACCAGGCTGAGCCTAAGTCTCATGCTCAGTAGAGCAGTAGATCCCATTGCTTCTTTCTGGCGATCCACTGTAGTGTATGATTTATATTTTTGTTATTAACCAAGTGAAAAATTAAAGGCAACAAACACGGCTTTAAAAACCACCACCACTGCCTGCCACAGCTGCAATTCACTTAATTCTCCTTTAACTAAACATTTTGTTTGCATATTCTATAGCTTTCTGAATGAACACTGAACAGCACACTTGTATCTATGATTATTCACTCTGCAAGGCTGATTAAACACATTCCGTTCTTGCAAGCATGGCAGGTCTACAGAAGTGACTGAGCTACAATGTGTATTTTCTATGCTTCAATACAATAAAGGGCACATTCAGCACATGCAAAGACCCATATTTGCATCTGAAAATAAGGAACAGACTTGCCAGTGTAATGGGTGTATTAAAACTCTCACGTCCCTATGATTTAAAAAGTGCTAAGTTTTCAAAATTTTTTTAACTTAATTTTTTGGGTCTTTCCAGAAAAAGCTGTGCACAAAGAAGGCATGGCTGGTAACAATCAGGGGTGATTTCTTTAGATTCTAAGTAGTGGAGGCAGGAAATCAGTTTTTTTAATGTAAATTACCTCTAAGCTTTACTAGTAGCTATGATAGCAACAGAACAGGCAGGAAGTTTATGCCAGAGACTTGTGCCGACACCACTGCTGAGCACCTCCCTGCTTCCTGTACAGAACAGTCACTGTCTCTCAGCCTGCAAACTCCTTTCTGCTATCAGAGCTCAAACTCTGAATACAAGGAAACAAACCAGCAATTTAAAATTCCATAACATGGAACAACTTCTGGATCTGTAGCAGTCTTGAAGTCAAGTTCATGACATTCATCACTGGCATGTAATGCCGTTGCCACACCTGCGGTTCACACCAAGTGCCTGTGCTGGAAGAGCTTTGCTAGCCCCCAGATACATCCCGAGCCATGCATGGAAATAGCCACCTCACTCAGGGCAGCATGATGTCACACTAACCAGTCTGAAACCTTTCAAAACAGGCATCACAATGCTTCATGTTTTAGACTTTCCATTTTTCCTTAGCTGCCAAGGACTTCTTCTGCAGTACAGTTGTAGAACACCAAACTGAGGAGTTACAAGCAACATACAAATGTAAACATCTGTTCTTTGGTTGACCAAGTATGTAAACACTTCTTAGGAGTGTTTTGCTTTGTTTTTTAAAGTTCTTCCCGAGCTCTTCAAATATTAAGAAATTTTCCTCCAGATTTAAAATTTAGAAATCATTTTTCTTCTACAAAAATTTGTACTAGTCTGTAATAGGGGCATGAAGCCTGTGTTTGCCAATGAATAGAAATGCAATCATGCCTAAGCCATTGCAAATTGAAATAACGAATTGCAATGATTTACAATGACTAAATGCTATGTAATATGCTAACTATAAAAATAGAATAACTGATTCTGTTAAGACGTGTTCTGTTCTCATAAAAATACAGTAATATGAGAAAAAGCAATAAATACTGTGTTACTGGTCTTTGATAATGGCTAATGATGTCACCTAAATTTAAATAATAACCACGCACTTAAATTTCATTATCTATTAAATAGTTAGAATCTATTTTAAAATACACATTATATTCAAGTAAACAACTATCATTAGTTAAAAAACAACAAAAAATTATTTCTAACAAAAAATCTTAAGAAACTGGCTGTGAGTTACACTGCTCTCTATTGCATTCATGAAACAGCAACAAACACAAAACCTTGACAATTCTTAGAAATGTAGTAAATCACCAAAAATTCTTGCTTTGTAAGTAACTGGTAATTTCAGCATAGCGGCAGTATTACCATTAAAGATGAATTGACTGAAACACGCTGATCTCTATATTCTCATTATTGATTTTTATTTCCAGCAAAACTAATCACCAAAGATCATTAGAGGGAATGTTGATTTGTCTTACTATTTGTTGAAATGCATTTTTGCTTTATCTAATGGTTCAACCACATCCTTCTAAATTTTAAGCACAAATGAATGAACAATAGCCAAAGGATTGCTTGTGAATGAAAACACTGTCAGGGACAACACTGGGAAAATATTTCTTTTGTTAGATAAACATGTAATTTATATTAGCATTATCTGAGCACTCTGAGTACTTAGTATGCTTATCTCTGCCTTCTAATCTTGTAAACATTTTATAAATACACTTTACAGTAAATTTAACTGTAAAATGTGCACAAAAGACTACGTGACTTGTGCACAAGGGCTGTCAAATTTAGTCTCAAGGCCACAGAATGCTCCAGTGTGTTACTCAAACCCAGAGAAATATTTTCACACATTAAACTTGCTTTTAAAAGACTTGCCAGGTAACACTTAGTATCATACTTACATGTGCTATCCTAATTATATGCACAGCATTAGTATTCGTTATTAACAAAAGTATTTGCAGTGTCTTCTAATTTCACAGTAAGAACAGTGATATGGCTGACATTTCTGAACGGTATAGATTAGAAGAGCAAAGAACAACCCTGTATACTCAAAATTCAAGAGACAGCAACAAAAATAGTTGCATAGCTTCATTTATTATATACTTCAATGAATAGCTAAAATTTTCTTCCCAGATATTTGTTACCATAAAAATTTTCCATCCCATTAAAACCAAAGTGATCACGTACAGTGCTGGCAGGTAACGGATGTTTTTCCCATGATGGTAGAAGCTATCACACAGTAGCAACACTTAAATAGTATTGAGTAAGAAAATTGCAAATATTTATGGTTTTTAATGTGATGAATTTGAAGCACATATGGATTCCCACAGGCTAATGTGAAGGAAGGCTACAGGTCACAGGATGCCCTGTGGATCCCACCCAGACAAGCAGAGTCACTAGAGAACACTCCAGTTGAAGGAACAAAGGGGACCTCAAACACACCAAGACGTCAGGAAACTGCCCTGAAACTATTTAACTGCCTTAATTATACAAAACCGTACCTGTACCATCAAAGGCTTGCCTGGCAAGAGGTGATAAAAACAGAATCAGATGAGTGAAATGTGTACGACAATTAGCAGGACAGACGGACACTCTGTGCCCTGCCCATGCCCAGTAGTGGATGCCTAGGAATCAGTTGCCCATAGCAGAGAAGTGGTAGAGCAAAGTGGCTTCCCACAGCAGTTTCTAAAAGCACACCAACAAGAACTACTGCAAATCCAAGTTTCATCTTGTCATTTCAATCTGACAAGCAAATATACTTCTTGTGAGTGGGCAGTGAAAGGAATGCGAATACAGAAAGACTGTGCTTGAAACATAATGGTGTACAGAAAAGCTGCTTAAAACCTTATTCATTAACATCAGTAAGTACTTGCCATTTTTTCACCAATTAAAAGAGTGGGACTGATACGCTGCTTACTTCTGTATAATCTTACATGCAATGATCTCAGGATTTAGCTAGCCTAAACAAAATGAAGGAAGTTTAAGAATTTCTGAACCCACTATTTAAATTTTATATTACATCATTTCTCACACAGTGCCAAGAAGAACAACGTTTCATGAGGTGTCTGCTTACATTAAATTTCTATTGGACCAAGCATACACGCCTTCCAAGGAAAGAAAGCTCAATCACACTAAATGGGTATGAATCAAGTGACATCTGGTTTGTATTTTGTTCATTAATTCTTTGTCTGAAAGCAAAAGCGGAAGTAAAAAGATGGCAGCATAACTAATACTTCTATCATTTACATGTAACTAACAGGTAACTGTATTGCTTGCATGGAAGCAACTTTTGGAAATGACAGGTAAGTGAGCAGTAGTTCTCTTTATATAAGAAGCAATGGCAGGTATAATTAACAACGATATAAAAATGCAGTATCTAACATCACTGTTTTCTTCAGCAATTTCTATAGATATGCATAAAAATAGCTGCTTGACTAAACTCCCCTAATCTACTAAATTATCTTAGAGTAATTAATCTTTCCATATAGTTAAAAAAATATATAACTACTCAAAACAATGTGTACAAAATTGATTTTGTCATTAAATTTAGATGAGCATTTCTTCAGGGAAACAGTCTGACATCTTAGAAGGAGACAGGAGAGAGTTTTGTAAAACATGTGCAGCAGAGATTGTTATGCTAAGTAGGTTGGTTTTTTTTTTGGTAGGAAAGATAAGCAAATAAGAGCATGAAAATCTGCATAATTTGCAAGTGAATAAATTAAGGATGCCCAAGGGTAGATTATTAGTATTTTTTGAAAGTTTCCTAAGAATATTAATAATAAATAAGCTGTTGTGTGCATCTGAGCCCTAAAAGCTTTTGACTGCCTATTGCTTCCGATGTGTATTAGGAACATTCCACCAAGAACCAGGGCAGCAGTAAAGACCACAGAACTGGAAGAACAGATTACTACAGATGCCAACAGTAGAAAAAGATGCCTCAAGCATAAAAATTCTTGGACGTATGTACATTATTGGACTCCAGAAAAGATGGTGCACTGGGAATAGAAGCATGTTCAAACATCTGTTATAAGCATGTAAGAACAGGTTCTTTCACAGATTTCCTTTTCTAATGTAACTATATTTGTTTTGTATTTTAATAATCTTTTCAGAGTGAAGAGTTGCAGAAGATGAGAATAACACAGATATTGAGAATAACTTTCATAGCAGAGATGATTTATGGCACAATTCACTTATAATGCTCTTACCATAAGATATGAAAATTACTAAGAATGTAGTACTACAGAAAAGTGCGTGCATTCTCCAATCCATGAGCCACAAGGTTCTGCAGGAGGTGGGCTACAAAGAACTCACACCTGCACAGACTTGTATGGACCTTCTTCCTTTGGACTTTGTTTCATACAGTTGTAGTTCAATGTGCAGTTTTGATCCTGTTCTCCACTAAACTGTAAATGCATACCTCACTAGCCTTCTCATGAATTTTATTTAAAAAAGCTTTTAAAATTTCTTCAACTTACAATTTATTGCCCTTACTGTGTGGTAATATTGAAATATTTGGAATTGTGTTTGTCCAAATCCTGCCATTGCTATCTTCGCCACTATTGCTCTTCATACTGTTCAAAGTACACTCCGTGACTTCATGAGTCATCTTGATGACTTAATTCTTATATCAAATAACAAAGTCCTACTGCTTTTTGCAGCTAAATAGATTTGAATATTTGCTTTTCTCACTACTTGAAAGGTTGCTGTGGCTAGGTAGGGGTTGGTGCCTTCTCCTCGGTAACTAACAATAGGATGAAAGGGAACAGCCTCAAGTTGCATCAGGGGAAGTTCAGGTTGGATATTAGGAGGAACTTCTTCCCCATAAGAGTGGTCAGGCACCAGAATGGACTGCCTAGGGAGGCGGTGAAGACAGCATCCCCGGAGGTATCTAAGGGAAGGGTAAATTCAGTACTTAGGGACACAGTTTAGAGGGCAATATTGGAGGTAGCTGGATAATTGGACAAGATCATCTAGAGATCATTTACAACCTTATTGAGCCTATGAAAATATAACTGTAAGAGTTTACCCTGGTTCTGCAACCTGTTTTACCTTTTGCTGAAGCTACTTTCTCGACATTTAAATGCAGACTGAGAAGTTCTGCTGTTGCAAGATTCTGGAACTATGACCATACTTATCTACAATAAAACCAAACCAGACTGTGTTTCCAACAACCACCATTCTTTCCTGCATCAACTCCAACATATTTTTCTCCCCTGCTTGTTGTATTTTATTTGGTCTTTGGGGTTTGGTTTTCTCACAGCAAAAACCACATCAGCTAAGAAGCATCAAAATACTTCTGAAATTCTAAAATAATAATAATAAATCAACACCAAAAATAATGTAATTGAAGATCCTAGAATGCTAAGTCTGTGCAATTCTTTGTCCTACAGATTCATCTTTAAACAATGTGCATTTTTTTTTTATGTGACTTGCTACATTTCCTTTTTGCAAAGAAGCCTAAAAGCCTAGTTTTTGGGGTCATATTACATGCTAGGAAACAGAAGACAATTTTGAAATACAATCAACAAATGCTTCTAAATCCTGCTTTTAAACTTTACCCTTTAGAGTTGATAACTGAAAAAAAAATTAAAACACACACACACACAAAAAAAGACAAACTCATGAATGTAAGGTAAAATAAAAACAGAGAAATAAACAAAATTCTGTTCACAACCTGAAATGAGAACAGTTTTGAATATATTTCTTCCATAAATGTCTGTGTTGGCCATGGGCCTATGGGGCCCATACACAGATTTCATGTTCTCCAAATTTAGTTTATGAATCAGGAATACGAGGCACAATTTTTTCCTATAGCACAAGCAAAATGAACATCTGTTCACTTTTTGCCATGTAGGTTTATATCTGTGTGGGTGGGTGTGAACAGTGCTCTTGATGTGTAATATTCTTCCCATCTGCACACCAGGTGGCACTGCATAGTTAATCAGAAGATAATAACAGGCATGAAGAGATTACTTACTTTTTGGGGAAGAGGCAGCAAATCCAATCTCAGAGGTCCTTTTTTTATTATTATTAAAAACACGATACATCAATGCTTGGACTTTTAATTTCTTTTTTTTGTGTGTATGTGTGTGCGTGTGTGTGTATGTGAGTGCAATTTCATTCCAATCATCTGATTATATTATTGTTTGAATGCTATGTTAATTAACTATGAATGACTGCAATTATCACAAAGGTTCTTTCCACAAGGGATTTATTTATTTATAGCTTTAACCCTTGCAAGTAGGATATACAATGTAGGAATAAACCAAGTAACAGTCTCTGTTTCAATTTAATCTATATTCTCGTGAAAGCTACAATTCTCCTGCATTTAATAAAAACTTCTGAATAACCTAACAATAAAACTGACTTTATAGCAATCCAAATTGACAAGATGGAGGAAAGAACAAGAAAGTCTTGTTACTAGCAGGAAATTCCACAATTGATGTGTAATTTAGGTAGGTCTTCCTGTGTATTTATGCCTATTTGTTTAAAGTTACATCAGACATTCTTCAACACATGAAATTATTTAGGTCACTCATTTTCATTTAATTAAATAACTGCACAAAGATTGTCTTGTATGTTCTCTTGTACAAAGATTACACAAAATGCTTTGTGGAATTTTAAAAGAGAACCACAGAAACCTGATTTGCAAAGAGCATACCTGAAATTTGAGAAGGATGAATAGTTAAAATACAGTATTTCCACATTCACTCCAACAGCCAAGTGAAAAGTGTATTTGCGGACTTTTTTTAATTTAAAAATTTTAACCCTGAAAATTGATCAGGATATACATTAGCACTAAGTGTTCACACCACTTTGTTCTGCATAAGATACCCTTTGCTGCTTTGCTTTGCTGTCTCTGAGGACCATGTGCTTACTTCTCAAGTCCCTCAGCCCATCACTGATTTATCCTACCATTTTCAGCATACCAATACTCACTTGCGCTCAGACTTTACTTACACAAAGAACACAAGGTAGTAAGCCATGTAAGAATATTTTTTAAAGAGCAATATTTCATAACTGATTTATCAGCTCAAATACAAACTCTTCAAAAAGATTCCTCATCTTAAGCTGTGCTGATTCAAGGTAGATTATGCTGAGTGCAAATTATCAAATCTGAAAAATAAAATGTCTATTTTTTGTACATGATTATAGAAATCAGTTTGAAAACCTTCAATGTTGAGATATTTAATCTCTATTTTTTAGTTTTTATGAATAACAACTGAAAACCAAAAGACATAACAGGAAGATGAACTGAGATTTAAAATTACAATTAAAGGACTTTGATTTAAGAATCTGTTCTCACTCTTAGTTTATTGAATGAGAAACAAGATAATGTCTGCTGCCAGATGTTTCTAAAACACACGCCTTTGTATGGGAGAAACTGAGAGGATACAAGAGTACAACAGTAAACGATAGACAGGAAAGAGGCATTTAGCATATTGATCCTCTAGAAATAAACAGAAGTGCATAATTTACAACTAGTTGGATGGAATACAACTTAGGTAAGGCAAGAAACAGGAAATTGAAGGTAAGAACTTAAATAATAATAACAATAAGGCAACAAATAATCCTGCAACTGAGGTTTTTGTTGAATGTGCTCAGATTGAGTTACCACGGTTGGCTCCCTGTGTGCTACTGCCCAGAGATGATCTCTTCCATTATGCTACTTATCCAGTTAAATATTAAAGCTTCTACTCACACCTAGTCATCTGTCTTTGTAACCCCAAATTCCACATCAGTCTCCACCACCCCATTTATGCACAGCTATAGCCTATTTAGAAAGTTAAGACGATGCAAAATAGAACACTTCAGAGGTAAGGTGTAACTCTTGAGTAGAGACACCAGAAGTTTGGTGGCATGCACTGGCCATCTGCTCCTTTTCAGGTCTAGTACACGGAATTTTTCTAAGCCTCAGACCTACATCCTGGAGAGAAACTTTCACCTCAAGATAAACACCACTGTATTCTCAATGCCTCAATAACCAAGGGGATGAAACTAAGCATTAATTATTTATTACTACTTATGTTTGAGTAATGTGATTCTATGTATCCTTTAGAGAACTTTTGGGAACACTAAGCTCTTCAAGTCAGACAAAGAGTAAATATTTTGACTTAATACCTTTCCAAATTGCATTAACAAGAATAAAACATTTCACAGGAAAGTAGGATAAAAAGTTTTAAACCATGCTAGTCACATGGCTCATACTTCATTAAAAATAAATTATTGCTATTTTTTCTTTTTTTTTTTTTTTTTTTCCTCTGCATTGATTTCCTTTATTTTCAATGCCCACAACATATCTAGAGTTTTGGAGAGGTGCTTTTCTTATTTTTATTATTACTGTTGTTTTTTCTGTCAGTGCAGAAACGTAAGTGAAGTAAAGAATAGTGAAGTTATTGTATCTGTTCCCACAGAAATCGTTTGTTATTCATTTCTCCTCAGTATGATCATTAGCCTCTCAGTCAACTCAACTTTTACACATCTATTCATTTTTTCCTCTCCTCCACTACTAGGAAAATCTGAAAACTACTTCATTTATATTTCATCAAGTTATATATTCACTCAGAACCAAATTTGCATATTCTATTTTATGTAAATAGTGTCCTTTAATTATGTTACTGTTAAGATTTGGGGAAGTCCACAGTAGCATTCCCTAAGTATACATTTTTCAGTTAACAAAAAAATGAAAAATGAATAGAATACGGACTTACTATGGAAAAACAACTACAAATATTCTATTGGTAATACATTTGATTTACAAAATCCTTTGGTTGGTCCTCCATCTTTCACCATCAGAATGCAAGTCCACAATTACTGGCCAGAACAGAAAAAGAGAGATGACACACATGGAGGTACAGGAAGGGACCAACTTTATCATAGATACAAGGTAGCTTCCCGTAACAAAACTTTATAGGAACACATAATCCTCCATTAGAATTTATACCTTCTATTTCCTAATTCTTCCAGTGAACATGTAATTTCTCTTGTTTACCAAAGGTCTGCCTCTGCCTCTTTGCTTAGAGTATTCATGGCACAATATCTACATAAATCATTACTGGTTAGAAACATGTATTGGGGTGACTTTATTAAGAAAATAAACTCACACTCACACAATACAGTCCAAATATATGCTTGAAGTTCTCAGTAATGTATTTTGCTAACCTTTAAATTGAACATTTTAAATGTCTGAGACAAATTATGGGTAAATCATGTTGATTTTCCAAAAACAATGGATAGATTCTCAGGCAGCAAATATTTATTCATTAATCTGTAATCAATGAGATTTCAGAAAGCAGTTTAAAAGACAGATAACAATAGAAAATATATGCTGGTTCATTGCCTTATATACAATTAGACAAAAACATGACACAAATTCCTCTGCATAGATCTCTAGAAATGTGAGGATTTAGGATTAAATAAACTACAACAGTCCGTAATCACATGACAAAATAGACCTGCAAAGCTTATACTGTATACCCAGATGGCAAACAACAGTTGTCACAGTACTAAGAATTACATCTCTGTAATCAATAATAGGAAGGAGGAACAGTTGGACAACTTGTTTCCTATTATGTTCACTTAGGCAACGTCTAGATCAATAAAGAGCATTAAGCCTCATACCAACTGCAAACGATGTCTGCTCAACATGACTATCATATGGTAGCGATAAGTCCAGCTGTACTTCCAAATACTTGTGACTGGATAACAATTCTAATCTAACATTTAAAAGAAGCAATGATTCAAATAGCAGGCAGGTGCAGTACTTAAGCATATGAAAGAAGACAGACCTATGATGCCAGCTCAAATATAAGTCAGCTTATTTTGTCATATCATCCCATAATTACATTCTGCTACACTATGGAGAATATAGAAGATAGTACATGTTTTATATAAATGAAAGAAAACGCAATCAAGCTCGGCATCATTGGCTTCCATATAGACTCAGTAAATATTTGGGCATAGTAAGTTGTTCACAGAGACTGAAAACTTAACTTGTATATCACTTTTAAGCCAATCAATCAATTAATTACAAATAATTTTTCAGTTCATATATTTTTTGAAATTTTTAGATTAAAAAACCAAGACATTCTACTAAACTTTTGACTTACAAATCAATCATACACACATGAAAATTAAAACAGAGTGCTGTATTAAAACCTCAGTGTTAGCTTATTTGAAATATAAATAAATCACAATATACTGTATTTTCTTAATATATAAGATTGAAGTACTCTAACATCACGTAAGAAGTCTTAATTTATTCTTAGATAGGCATTCAATTTAAAGATGGCAATACAGGAAAATGAGTTGTTCTTACCTATTCCAATGAAAACTGCTTCATAGCCATCTTCTTTCAAGGTATGGAGTGTCATTCCATCCACTGCAAGGCCTTTATTAAAAATTATCTGAAAAAGTTAATATTACTTGCTTTTAGTTTGACAATGTGAAAAGAATTTCTATGGTGCTCTGCATTCTGACATCTTGCAGAGTCTTCCAGTGAACAAAGTAAAATGTTGTAGGTTTATTTTATTTTCATTATTTTTTATTTATTATTCTAGGCTTAAAGAAGGCAGGCTTAAAAAGACACCTCTGATTTAGGCAAGTGGCCCAAACTAGATCTGAGTAATACGTAACTTCAAATCACCCTCATATACAGCCAACATAAGCTAGCTAGCTTTCTACTGTGAGATAAAAGAGATAACAAAGCAATCAAAACAAACAAAATCTGACGATGGACTGCAGATCTGAGTTAAAGCTGAAAAGGGCAGGTTTTTACTGCAAGTAAATAACTTTTAAGCATTGACTACAAAAGGTAATATTTCTGAGTGAAAATCAGAACTTAAGAAACTGATGTCAAAGCAAGAACCCAGTTTAGGGAACATATGTGCTAAGTGGAACAATCACTCTGCACAGCAACCAAAAAACCCAAGCGATTTAAGTTATTGCAGAAACAACAGTGAAAGTATGAGTTGCTTACAGAGAAGTAAAGGAAATAATAGGCACAACTATTCTGCATTAACAAGAATTCTGAACAGAAAAACAAGCCATGTTTTCCCACACAATATCAAGTACTTGGTCTCTGTAAAAAGTACAGCACCAGGCATTTCTTTGTGCTGCGCCGTTGAAGCTCACAGCCTGAATTTTGCTCTGAGACCATTAGCTAGAACACTTTTATGCCAAGAAAACACACGGCAAAATCAATGGTGTTTTTGTGCATTCAGACCTGCAAAACTGGGCCAGAGATTGCAAAGTCTGAGGAATATTCTGTGGAGAATGCAGCATGCCCTACTTGCAAGTAGTGATGCAGGCTAGTCTGCGTAGTAAACTAACAGATTTTCAAAACTATGAATGAAATCATTTTGGATTTGAATTTGCATTTGCTTAGTCCTAATTTAGCAAATGACAATAACTAGACTGCAGTCACTGGCATTCATTTATTCGAAGAAGTCATGGTAATAAAAATACATGCACAATCTATAATGTTCTGGTTCAACTAATACTTCCAGAAAAAAATGCTGAAGAACTAACAGTGTAGCAACATTCCACCTGCAATCTTGCTTTGAGCAGCCGCTGCACAGGTGGTTGAGGGTCTACAGCTCTTTTGACAATGATGGGGAGGAGTGTTTGCTGTGTGTTTAGCAAGCTAACTCCAGCAGTCTCCTGTTGGAGGTCATGCGATTGGAGATGCACACACCTTTAGCCCATTTCTGTCAAACCCGTGGCTTTTGAGTGCCTGTGTGATTTCTCTTCTGATACTTTGTACTTCCTGACATGGCTATGTGTCTTTATCTCCCAACTTCAGACTCTCTGAACTTGAATGTTTCCCCCCAATTTTTTGATTTATCACTTATTCATTCTCTTTATCAAAATGCCAAGCTCTATTGTATAAGAACTGTACTTTGTGATCTTCTGAGTTCAGTCTTCATGTCATTGTACATCTTGTTTGATGTTAAATCTACCTATATTACATTTAGTATACTTCTGAAAATGTGCTTTTCTCATAGCTGAAAAAAAAAGACATATAAACCACAGCATAGACTAAAGCAGAGACTCTGTTTTTTCTTCTGTAGTCTTAGTATAATTTCCATCAGAACTGAAAAGGCTAGGTACAGTTGTAATCCTTTCAAGAATACAGGCTACAAGCTCACTGGCAACAAAATGCATTCCATAAATTGTCATTACTTTTTTTTTTATCGTACTGAGTACATATGTTATGAATAATCTAATGAAGGAATTAAAATAGCAATATTGTTTTATGTAGGGATTCATAATACTCCCAGGGCCCAGCTCTGTAATCCTTATTCACCTGACTAATTCTTACTAATTTCACTAGAATTACTTGAATAAACAGTACTGTTGAGCATCTAGACAATACAGCACTTTCATTTGAAATGCTTTAAATAAACACCAGGAAATATTTCCAGCTTATAGAGGTAAAAAACTAAAGTACTTAGCTTGCAAAAGGGTCAATTGCAAATCAGTAGCGGAGCTTGGAAGTAAATTTATACTGAGATTTTCTGCTGCACCTCAACACAAGAAAGGACTTGCACATCAGAATGACAGAGTGGCTCACCTTCTGTCACAGAAGAGCACCTTGGGGAGCTGAGTTTTGAAGAGGCTTCCCAGGAACCTATACCCACCAACTTTGTTTAAAATAGCCTCCCTGCTTTGGTTTTCACAGAATCCCTAACAATATGTCCAGTCTGTCAGTCTTTAAAGTTTTCTTTGAAACACAAGAAGAGCGAGAAAATGTATCTGTAGCATTTAAGGCTTTCCTTTGCACATAACTTGGGCAGGACAAGTTTCTCACTGGGGTCTTGTGACAACAAGCTTTTATAATATGAAGAGCTTTCATGATATGGAGATTTCTACAGTATTTTCTCGCTTGACTGAATGCTGTATTATCATGCTAAAAATGTTATTACCCCTCCTGCTACTCTAAAATTTGTTCCAGTGATACATTCTACGTTCATAACTTCTATTAAAATTAGTAGCCTTCATACATACTATCTAAATTTTCAGCTCAAGTCTTATATTAACAATAGAGTAACACACCCATTACTTATAAATAATGCACATTTAACAAAATAATGTGAAGCAATTACTTTCCAAGAAGTTGAATGACTGCTACTGTTTATAATAAATGATTGTGTTAGCAACTTTATAATAAAATGCATCAAATGAATTAAGCAACTCAGATACAATAATGTATTGTAAGCTGCTAAGATAAAACCCAGGAAGAGGGAAAAGTATCAAATATGAACATTTTAAGTAGTGCCAAACTTGCATGAAAAAACTCGATTAAAAAAATCAAATCATTCCAATAGCGACATTGAACCCCTAAAGCAATTTAGGAATTTGTTTCTTACAGACAATTAATCACATGCAGGCATGTCAGATGAGAACTATTGATTGCCCTTTTCTAAACTAGTGGCATTCAGACAGGAGACAGACAAATGCCCTGAGCAAGAGGAAGCATCTTCCTGCCTCTGTCTAGTGCAGATTTTAATTGTTCTTTACTAATGTGCATGACATTTTGCTGTTAATCTTTGGCAGACTCCTTTTTCTTTTTTTTCCTTTGAGCTATACATAGGCAAGATATACTTTTCATTACCTTCACTCCAAGATCCTTCATAAGCTCAGCTTCAAAATTCACCACATCATACGGCAATCTGAACTGAGGGATTTCAGATGCGCTGAAATAAATAAACAAAGCTTGTGATATGATTCCAGTTACGAGGAAGAAAGGTGTTGCTTTTTTTTTTAGTTGTTAAAAAATAAATTCTTAGTTAATCCCGTGGAATGTGAATGGAAATATTTTTAAGTCTTAGCTTTTTTAAATAGCCAGAGTGACAAAATAGCAATATTCACACAATACTAAAAATCAAGATCAGAAAAACAGTACCTTGAGGCCAATCTAGCACATGTTTGTAGATTATCGCTTAATGGATATTAAGCTCTGGTACAAAACAGCTTCAGCTCCACTCCTTTTGATCACCAGACATATTTAACAGTAGTTAAAATTACATCACCTTTTTAAAACAAGGTCTCATAGACAGAAAATTATGGTGATTTTCTAGTAATCATTCAGTAAGCTATGCAAAAAGAATCAAATTTTCCCTACCTAAAAAAAATGATTTGTCATTTTGAGCAATGGTATTTAAAACTGTACCCTCTTCCATTTCTACTTCATAACTTCTTCATGATCTTCCAGGATGTACCAAGTCGGTAATTTTCTATCAGCTTTTAGTCTCTTGTCTGTATTTTTCATTTAATTTCTACTATTAGCTGGCATTTTTCCTCTTGATTAGAATTCGGAACTACTTCAAGTTCCCAGCATCACAGGTCTCTAGTAATGAAAAATTGTACCAGCACAGAATACAACTTCGTATCTGTTGGTACAGACCTTTATCTCCAGCGATATGACACCTAAGTGTGTGCCAGTTCTCTCTTAAGAGGCAAATTATGGGTAAACACAGTAAAGCCCTATTTTAGATAACTTCACTCAATGGAGATAGAAACACTGAATATGCAGAACTGTGAAAACTTCTCCCAAGATATTTTAGAGTTTTCATTTAATCCGATGTAGAATTCATGGATCAGTAATTTCCATAACAAAGCATGGGCACAAGAGATAGATTTTAGTTTTATTTTACATCTTACTAGTGACAACCCCACCTTTATGATCCAACACCATCATGCCAAAAGAATTCACCAACTTTAATTATATTGTTAATCCATCGGTGTTCCTCCTTATTGTTTCTGATGCTGACAGCCTTGCATCTTTTCTGACTAACGTGCAAAGAAAAATGTTCCAAATATTAAATATAATGAATATATAATGACAATGCAACTTTGATAGGTCTTGCTGAGCAAAAACCTTTCTGATGAGGTAAATAATGTATCAAGTATGATACTATAGAGATTCCATAAAAAAAAAAAAAAGAAAAAATGGAAGTTGTATTTTATCAAGTTGTCTGTGCTTTTGTTGAAGGTCTGTTATATCTCTAAGTCTTAAAACAAATCAAAACAGACCTGGCTGTGTTATGTCACTGCCACAACTTGTAGATATTTTTGTTGTTGTTTTTCTTACTAAAAATTTAGTTTCAGTTTCATTGTATGGAGTATGCATTCACATAAGCCTGTCCTGCTTTCAACTACTTTTTTTTTTCTTCATAAGTGTCTGGTGTCATTTAGCTGCTTGCCAAATTAAACCACAACAATATCCACAGAAATATGCCTATATGTGTATATACAAATATACATGGTTCTGTGGGGAAATACACATGCATATTTAACATGAAAATAAACATCTTATGGAAGTCAACTTGTAGCAGATTTACTGATGTATAATTGCTTTCAGCAGACAAAGACAATCTCTGCAGTGAAGAGGCAGAAAGATAAGAAAAAACAAAGATATAGGAGAGTGAAGAACAACAATCTTGGATGGGAATATACCCCCACAAATTAATCTCTTCTGCAATTTCATCTGTGTTAGAGGAATCTGGACAGGTACTTGGCATTTCTCACAGATCACAAATTACTTTTGCCTAAAGGACATCCTTTTTGTCTAACAAAAGAAATATTTTGGTGTATTGCAAGCCAGTGGCCTAACTAGGAGGATGAGTAGTGAAGCTTGTTAACAATCTCTAAGCAAAAGTATGATCCATTCATGCCTTCTCTAAAACAGAAACTGTATACAAAGTGACGGAAAACATAAACAAATCTGCCTATGAATGTGAAAAACTCTGACATGTTCAAACAACAACAGAGTTGTGCTAGGCTTAGATATGAAAATACTGAAATTTAAGTCATGGAACAACTTTCCATTATTTAAACATGGCTAAAGCTAACTTTAATTTAACACATACATAGATGAAGGTACTCTCTAGTTAAAAACACACACACACAAAAAAAAACAACTAAATTTTAAAAGGACCAAGCACTGCCCTTTCCTAATAAGCTGATTAAAAATACAAAATTTATTTGGTCTTGTAGGCAATTTACAATATACAAAGTCTTGAAAATACACCCATCATTAACCTAAGCTTCTTAAGAGGTGTACTGCAAAGATATACAACTCCAATAAAGGATGACTGCTGCCACAGACCAGCCTCCTGTCTGTTCCAATATTAAAATCAGCATGAGAAGAACCGATGCCCTTAACCAAGTTGTGAAATTTTCTCCAGTGAATAGAAGTAAAATTTGATCATGACTGCTACATGTTCTCAAAAATAAGACAGAGCAAAATGCACTGCTTGACCATAAAGGCACTAAAAGAACAAAACAAAACAAAAAGGTGTAAAGCTTTTTTCAATAGAGCAAAAAATTATGATCAATTTTAAACTCAAATTAAAACTCAACAGATAAAAATTAAGATAACATTGCTTCAAACATGAAAGCAGCAGGAAATTGCAGAAAGTACTGCATTCTACTGTTGAGTCTGACATGTCTAACTTGTCATCAAGTTTCATTTTTTAAAAGAGTACATTATTCACTATCACTTTTCAGCAACAAAACTGATTTTAAATACAGTGTTTATGAAAATATCATGCGGTACTGAACAAGTGAATAGGTATTTCATGTACTAAACATGAAATCCTTTTATGGTAACTAGTTCAAGTGAAAGAGCTTCACACAGATAAATGCCAGAGCATTAAAGCCTTGATAATTACATAGCATACTTTTGAATCTCACTATGAAAAAAGCAAGGAACCAGTTCAACTTCTCCAGCATTGATTCTTTATCTTCCAGATCCTGAATAAGTATTTGACATTATGGATCAAATTCATTAACAGTGTCAACTATATTGATTTCAGTAATGCTGCAGAGAAATGTGAGCGCAACACCCCACATTCTCTGCTATTTTTACTTGTTACTTTGTAAATACTTCAAGTGGCTCCACCCTCAAGGTGTAAAATTTCATTATGAATTTGAATTGGTTTCTCAGTGGTTTCTGAAATACCTTCTCTTTTATTTAGGAATTCCAACAAGATTGTGAGATATGACTTCAACCACTGTTAAAATGGTAAAAATTCATCTTCTAGTACAGAGAACATGATACTAAACCCAAATCATGCAAATACTGGCCAAATGTTTACCAGGCAGATAAAATGCAAAGGTGAATTCCTTTGTGTTCTTTACAATTTGTTGAAGGTTAAGAATTGCAGGGGGTTGATTTCACTCATCTGCATTTTAAAACCTAGCAATTACTTTACTATGTAGAACTACAAGTACTTGTTTTCAATGCCTTTTTTCTCACGTTTTGTTGTTGTTGTTTTTTTTTTTTTTTTTTTTTTACCTTAAGCCACCAACATACTCCTGCTTTTCAAATATGGTGATGTTTGAATAGCCCAATCGAGCCAAAAAAGAAGCACAACTTAAACTTGCAGGTCCTGCTCCAAGAAGTGCTATCTTCACATGATAAGCTTTAGGCATATCTTCTGGAGGAGGTAAGGAAGGGTTTTTGATCTGAGGAATGTTCATGGCTTTGAACACCTGAAAAGCAATACATTCAACAGGTTACATATATACTTTATATTTCCTCTTAAAATTTTGAGTAACATAGTGGAAGTTTCCACTAGTCCTGTCACATATCTTTGACATATTGTTTCAGAATGCTTCATAAAATATTTCAAGATTCTCATCTGACAATGTGTGCATTTGTGGGGAATGCTATAGTTATGGAGTTTTGTACTTCTATGGTTCTTTTTGTCTTGAAGCAGTCTGAAGTCAGCTCTTTCACTACCTTAAACTTTAAAGAGAAGACAGGACAAGACTGACAGCAACAACAGAAAAGAAACACAAAGCCAGCCAGATGGCAAAGAACATCTAGAATATCAAAAGTTTCCTTCTAGAAGAGGTTCAGACTATTCTTTAAACTAAGAGAATGTGTTTTGAATAATGCAAAGGATTGCACTGCTAGTGAAGGGGCTCTGCTTCTTCAGATACATCTTCTGTGATCCTGCAAAGTTACTTAGGGTTTCACTGATCAGAGGTGATAGACAACCAACACATCACATTTATTAGAAAATGACTTTTGTCTTCAGTATTGTATTTTCAGTTAGCCTCTACTGTCCTCCTACATAATTCTATCATTTCAAATTAATTGACCCTCTAATTCAGATATCAAACACTTTATAACTGAGTGTCCAATAGTTGTAGGCATATCTGAAAGTTAGGCTGCTCCCTCTATGCCTCAATTTTTCAACTTTTAAGTAGAGATGATCTGCTTTATTCTATCTTGACTACTAAAAGTACTTGAGAACAGTTTCTGACTACTAGTCTCAGCACAAAATTTTTACAGCATCATACATTTTGTTTCAGATTTGTACTAAATCAGTTCTTTACACAGTCATAAAGGTAAGAGGACAAGGCAGAGGTATCTCAGCTACATTTCACTGCTTTCTGCATGTACATACATCAGCAGGGAAGAGATGGAGTCTCTATCTTGTATAACTTGTAAAAAGTGCAGAAAAGACTCATGGTCCTTATAGGCTACTAAAGATCAGAAGCAAGGGAGAGTAGAGTCATGTCTTCATTTTATTTTAGATATTAGTGAAAGAATACAGATCCCAAAGAATATATCTTTGTAACAGAAGCACTGTATTATAGCAAAAAGATACAAGAGTTCATTGCACTGGGATTTTGAGTCCTGTCACAAACACTTCAGTGCTGTCCTTGGATGCTATCATACTTTTTCCCACCTACTTCAATGCAAGACTACATTATAAAAGCATTGACTACTCAGACCGTTAAAATATATACATTTTTATTTGTCTTGTAAATAGCTTAAATATTATATTCATTAAGTTTACCTTTTTTTTTCTTTTTTTTTTTTCCTTAGAATCCTAAATGCAGTTTCAAGTTATATCTTAACAATTCCTCTCATGAATAGAATTTCTCATTTATGCTTTTTAATCAATGTTCATTTACCTCATGCGTACTTGAGCACTCATGCTAGGTAAATCAATCATTAGTTTCTTCCCCTCCACCCCTCCCCACTAAAATTTCTTTGGCAAATTACACTAGTCTTAGTAAATTGACATAGCATTTTAACAAACTGCAAGAAGCAAGAGACAGATAATTGTTTTTTAAAAAAGAGTCATTTAAGCCTGACAATTCATACAATATAGGAAGGTTTAATGTGGTTATTAATGGAATTTACAAGCTGAAAAGCTGATATAGTAGTATGAAACTAGACAGCAATAACAAGAATGCAATGGGATATTTATAAAATGTCTACTTCATTGCATTCACATAGATGAGGCTTGAATTATAACAAATGTCCATTGAAGACTCATGCAGTTGTTTTAGAAGGCTACTCAGTGTGCAAATTGTATAACTTGCATATTTAATGTCTACATAGAACACTATGAATATGCACATGCTTAGAACTGAATTTGCTTTGTTGATAACATTATTTTTATATTTATTATTGAATAGTCATACCTATCAACTAAATGTTGTACTAAGGCCCAGCAATACTGTACTATAGTGTCAGGCTTCAGAACCAAGTCCTCATGCTGGAAATGCTAGTATGGTCAACTTTAATTCTGCCTGTCTGCAAATAGGTTGAAGCTGCCTTTATGCAGCAGAGCCAGCTTGTGTGGCAATATCCTGCCATCTGGAATTCAGTGGCAGTTTTACATATTAAGGCTGGCAGGATAACTGTGTGAAAATAGCAAACTGCTTCAGTGCATTTCAAAAGATTTTTACTCACCTCATGGTGAAGTTTCACTACACTGTAATTCGTCTATTTAAATATCACTGAATTCTTCTGTACAGTCCTTTAGTGTACAGAGATAACTGCCTTGCTAGTATATGGTCAGTATCCCATTACATGCAATTGCCCTCTCCAGTTTTTTCTCCTATGGTCAATGAAGTTTAATCCTTTTCCCTTACTTGTCCAAATTCTTCTCAAAAATGTAATTCCACTTTTGTTTGGATGAAGATTGTGTTTTTATTTTATTTCTTTGCAATCGGGTCACTCAGAAAAAATGAGACTATGCAATGAATTTTAAAGCTCAGCATTTCAGCAAGAAGACAGACATCAACCCTATATCTGCCTTTCCTTCTGGTTCTCACACAAACAAAACATTAATATCATGCTGTAGAAAAGTTTATATAATGACCAAAAAGCAGCAAATCTTCCATGCTGGGCCTAAGATGTCAAGATTCCTCAGATTCATCCCTGAACTATTAAACACTCCCCTTCAAAATAATTTTAGATTATAATATGACTTACAATAGGAAATAACTTGAAGGTGATCTACGATAGAAGCTAATGCCAGGAAACAGAGCTGTCTTTCTATCTGTCCTTCTGACTCAGCACTGCAGAGCATCCCTCCTCAGCTGTGGCAGCACACCCATCTCTGCAGGTGGTGCTGAGGGGCCAGCAGCCATGTCAGGGACCACAGCATCCTGGGTGCAGCATGGCAGCAGCCCAAAGCTAGCCAACAGCTGGAGCTGGGCTCCAGGAGAACCACCACTTCTTCTCAATCCATTAAGACTGACCAAGGATGTCAGTGTACAACAGAGAGCAAGCCAGAGCCAGTGAGTGCAAGACACCCTGCCAGGGCCTTCCCTCTGGGTAGCCACTGCCTCCTCAGCTACAGTGGGTGAGGGGAGAAGAGAGGCTCTCAGCACAGCCCTCCAGCCCACTAACCTACCGAGATGTCCCAAGGGTAAAGGCAGTGGGAGATAAAGAGTATCCAGATTTCCTTCTCCAAATGCTTTCTGCTGTAACATCAGCCAAAACACATCTCCAAAGGGAAACGAATCACCAGAACTGTAGTTGATATGAGAGTCACAGTGCTGAATGATCTAGTTTTTAACTGAGTATGCAGAAATTAAAATAATACATTTTCTTTTTAGATTGTGCTGCTTATTTCAGAATGATTAACAGGAAACACAGGAGACACCTTAGTTTTAGTGGCACCTTTAGAAGAGCAGAATTTTGAAGGCTTCTTAGTAAAACTACAGCAGAATGCAATAGACCGCACTTCCTTTTCTTCTACAGGCTTACAAACTTGTGTTTCAGTAACCAGTAATTTTAGTTTATTTTGTAGGACTGACAGTCGCATAGCTCATGCCCACACGTATTCTCACTGCAGTCTTAGTATATTTTCTCTGAAGTTGCGTTCCAAAAGCAGAGATGTTTCCTGATTCTGAAGTACTTGGGCAAAGGAGACAGATAAAGACATTAATATAATTTTGACCTGTGCAGCAGCAGGTGTAACCTGCGCTTGACACTCATCATTTATAATAGTGAGCTTTTACTCCATGTTATTCTCTAGATGCAACAGTTACCGTGGTAACTGCATCCCAGTATACACATTCTACATCACACATACAAAGAATATTTCCTTTAGTATTTTCATTCCCATTTGAACATTTAATTGTCAAAATCCACATTTTTTCAGCATGGATTATAATTTACTTTGAAAATGAAGTTAACATAGTTGCAAAGCTATATAGGAGGGTAGAAGAAAAATGCATGAGCGGTAAGGTGCCGTGTTTTTTGTCCTACCATATGCAAGACAAATATTTTACAATTAGGGAGTTTTATCTGCAGTGTGAACAGATGATCAGTCATTGTTCAGAAGCACAAAGGGGCATACGTCATATCCATATATTTTCCATTTTAAACCTACATTCCTGCTTTACTGCAGTTTTATCTTTTAACTTAGCTAGCAGTTGTGCTTTCTTATTATTGCTTGCTCTTGTAATGCACCAAGTGTATGATCCTCAGACTAATTTCAAGGAAAAAAAAAAAAACAAAAACTAAAATTGGCTTTTTGCACAATGGAGTTTTCAGTAAATAAGTCCCTGTGGGACAAACTATTACACAGTGCGTGAGAATTACCGTGTAGCTCTCATTAACAGTACCACATGTTGCATACCTAAATCACACAGTTTGCTAAGTTACTCATATAGGTAAAGAAATAACTGTGCTTCATTCACCATATTGGGACCAATTTCTGTATTAGCAGTAGCAAGTATGATTTTCTTCAGTATTTAAATCTGTATTTTAATAATAATTGCTTCATGGAAGCCCTCATACTAATGGATTTCCTTCAGTTATACATATACTCAAAGTAAAAATTAACTGAATGAAAGCTAAAAGAATATTTGTTACTGAAGTGACTGTCTATTATTTCTAACTATGAGTACTACAGCACATACACATACTTTGTTAAATGGCAGGAATTCTAAAGGTTAATACCAATTGCACTTTTAACAAATATTTGAGGGTAGTACAACAATGATAAGGAGAGTAAAATCTAAAATGTGTTAGAGTGCTATGTAAAACCGTATAGTGAGTTTATTTTGTTAGAACTACTGGCACTGATATATCATTTAAACTCGGAACATCATGAGGAAAGACATTCTGAGCTACTCATCCTTCTTGCCATTTCATATCAATCACTGTGCTAGCACTGAGCTTTTTTAATAGATTTCTAAAGATTCTTGAAGAAAAATGGTAGATATCTAGCATTAACTATCATGCCATAATTCCTCTCTATTAATCATAATATTAGGCCTAATAGGAGACACAAATCAAGATATTATTTGCATTTGCTTCCTAAACAGTAATATTTCATTATATTTATTATCTATTTGACAAATGTTTAATTTTTAAAAATTATTTTCTTTATAAATAAATTTCCTGCCTTGCAAAAAAATTAAGTTTTTACATATATGGAATAACAGCCATTAGAAGAATTGATAAAATCATCTCTTATATGATAAAAGTGAAATACTCAATATATAGGTAGAAAAATACAGTTCAGTGTCTACAGCCTCAACCCTACAAATGAGAACTTTGAGTCTAACTGCACCGATTCTTACTTTTGTATGTTCAAATCCCAAGTACAATGAAGTAGATTAGTACTTAAGTAACAGAGGCTACAGAAGGTTCAGCAGCAGCTAATGGAAAAGTTTAACAGGTGCTCCAGAAGCTTCAAAATGTCCAGGCAAGAAGAAAGATGTACAAATAGATGAAGAGACCTGCATCAGGGAGCAATATTTGTTCAGTGAATCACAACCCACACCCATTGAAAAGAGGGTGTGAAGTCTACAAATGACAGCAGAATAAAAAACTGTTCTTACAGACATATCATCTGTTACTTCCAGATTGATTTGCATTTCTATTTTGGTTTGTCCTACAAAGACATTTTCTCAGTCTTTGTAAAGGTGACTGGCATTTTGTCACATGTTTGTAAATATGACCAGTTAAATGGCTCAAGATATAGAAAAGGAGCATGATCATTAGCTATAGACTGTATAAAATATAGACTTTTAACACATGCATGTGCTTTTTTTTTTTTTAACATAGGCAATTATGTACACTTTCTCATTTGTATGGAGATCAAAAGAGAAATTTTACACAAAGATACTTCAGGCAGATCAGAAGAGGTGCCAGCTGAGGACATCAATTTGATATAACTTCACCATGCTTTCATAAGAAGTTAACAAACAGGATGTAGCCTCCACCTTATTCATGTAAATCTTGAGCACTAAAATCTGTGCAGAGACATAAATGACACACGTGCTCCTTCCAGAAACCCTTGAAAAGACATCCTATCATCAAGCAGCAAGAAATGACCTTCAGTGGCTAGAATCATAGAATCCTTAGAGCTGGAAGGGATTTTTACAGATGCAGGTACACCAGATCTTTTTCCCTTTGCAGTCTTTTCATTAAGATCCACATTTTAACCTGGTTTATATAAATCTTCCATTTAAAATAAATTGACTCAACTTCTAGTGTTCCTTGTTCACAGCTGATGTTCCTTATGTTCCTATAAAGTATTCCATTAAAAAAGCAGGTTCTGAATGTGCTGTTAGATAAAGGATAATTATTTTAACTTCCTACATCTTTATTTTGTTGGTATGAGTTTTTTTTTTTTTTAATCATTAACAAAGGCATCAACTTAGACGATATTATATGGTAGATACAAAGCATTTCAGGCATTTGCAAGTCCCACCTACCTCAGTAGCAAACTGCTGCAATCCGCCAATATTAATCGGTCCCTCCTCAGTAGCATACAAATTGCAGCCACCAACACAAAGGTCCGATGTGGGACACACCATTCCACACGTCAGACCAAGTGGATTGTCAGAAAAAATCATTTTGGCAGCTCCGTAATAGTTCTAGAAAAGGAAAAAGAAAAAAAAAAAAAAAAAGACACAGAAAGAAGAGTCACATACCATGGAAAAGAAGTAAAAAAAATCATACCAAAAAAAACCATACAAAATATGTTTCAATTGGCTAGTAAAATAATATATAAATACAATAAATAATGCTGATAGAATTTAAATGTAATTTAAACACAGAATTTCAAAGGTACTGCACAAAAAATGTCATCAGTATTATTGACTGTGCAAAGATAACACTTCGTTTTAGCTCACAAAATTATTATAGCCGTCTTCAGACTTGGGTAGTTGTAGGATTTTCAGTGGCTAAACAAATCTGTGTTAGAAGACTACTAAGTCTGCAGTATGTACTTGTAAACACTTTCTCCATTTCTAGGTTAATTAGGCAGCAGCAAAGTTGTAACCTTTGTTGAAGGTCTTGCCAGACAGTGCTAGTTAGACTATCAGTTCTTTATGACACAGGGAATGAAAGGTTTATTCTACACATCTGTGCATGCTATCTCTGCAAATATGCCTCTACATCACACCAGATCAGTAGCATCAATTGTCCCAGGCCTGTGATTCCTACATAATTGCCTGCAGATTTGAGCTACTGAATTGTTTGAACATTTTTTCCTCACTTACAAACTTATAAGAGCAAACACTTATTTTCCCATTTCCCTAAGCAGCAAAACAGGGTACCGATTAAAGAATCTATGTAAAATTTACAATTTCACAGATACTCAGTATTCAGTGTACATCTTCAGGAAAGGGATGATTTCTTGATATATATGAGAACTAGTAAGTTGCACTTCTATCATAAAAAATAAGGAATATTCACAACCTCATAGTGTCTGATGTAGTCAGAAAACAACCCGATTTTTTTATTATTATTATTATTTTTTACACTGGAAAATTTTTCTTAAAAGAGAACACTAGACAAAACTTCAGGACTGAACTGAAGTCTTATTTAGAGGGAGAGAACTACTGATGAACATTCTGTTTTATAATACATTTATGTCATTGAAGTTAAGGTGTAATTAAAGCAAACATTTAACATCCTCTTTTTCTTCTGTATGGAAATTACAGAAGTTTATTTAATCGTAGGCTTTGCTTATTTTACCACTCATCTCAATTCCCTATAGAAGCCTCACCAAGGAGGGCCCATAAAAAAGATATTAATACTGGAGATTCTTTTAAAGGCAACTGCAGTTCAGAAGACTGCAACAGAGTGTTTCTTAGAATTACCACAGTTGAGGTTCCAGAAAAGTTTATTAGTTGAGAATTTAATGCAGGGATATCATTCCACCTATTTCCAAACCAGTAGTAACTGAGGGATGAAAGAACAGCATGCATTCTTGTTCCATCCATTTCTTCCACATTCCAGTCTTCAGTAATCATCATCATCATGAAACAGTTTTTATAACAAATCCCTTTGTTTTTCAATCTGTACCAGGGCAGGACGAGGACTCAATCACAACAGCCCCTACCCTATGTCTCCATCTTATTGCATGTCACATAAGCTAATGTACACAGAAGCATTTAATAAAAGTGAATATTATACCACAGTAAGCAAGGATTCAGTTATGAATAAAAAGAGAAGTGTCAAGATCCAACAGTATAACAAACAATGGGAAACAGGAGTTCAGGTAATAGGAAGTTTGAATTCATCACAAGAAATATTAGAAGACAGAATGTAAAATTTTTTGAAGTTTAATCAGATGTTAAAGACACTGCTAGGAATTCCCAAAAGAATGCCAATTTTTAAGAGGTATACTTATAGACACAATTGGAACTTTTTCTTACAGATGCCAGTCTACTGCACAGCATGAGAGCCTGTCCATCACCCAGAGACACAAATAGCTAGCCAGTTGTATCTTCATAGGATTTTCTCAGACACTATTAAAATCCACTGAAATTCCAGTCCTAGCTAAACAAGCAAGCCCTCCACAAGACTGTGAGAATTTCTTTCAATCATTTTGCCCACAATACCTGTGGGCATTACCATGCCCAATTCTCATTTATTCCAACATAAAGAAGCATTAGATAAATATACATTGCAGATATCAGAAAAACCTTTTACTCTGACAGATAGATGTTACCAGTTTTGATACATCAGAAACTGTAAGAGTTGCTAAAAACCACCACCACAGACATTATAAGCTCAATTCATAAGTTATTACACGGAAGTCTAGATGTACTGGAAATATCTCTGACACAACTATGTAGACAACAGATGCGACAGTCAATGTAGGCGACCTATGTCTTTCTGAAGCAGCACTCAAAGCAGCCTAGACACCAGCCTAGACATCTTAAACAGCAATAGATGTCTGTTCCTCAAGCAATTAAATCTACCCATTCCTTCTCCACTCCAAAGGGAAAATCACAAACTAGTACTAAGGGCTTTCCTTACCAACTCAAATTAAAAATAGTTTTCAAATAATTTTTAAGCTTGATTACTCCAGAAGTATGAGAATTCTGTTTTTCTTTATTGTTAAGGATAACTATTTTTGTTATTTCCTGATTCAATGAAAACAATTATTGTAATGTACATTTTTATTTAAGTAACTTCATTACAAATTTCCTAAATAGTTATTATGCTAAAAAGAGAATCTGTTAAATTATTCCCATGTAAAATTAATTTTATTATATATCCGTTAAGTATACAAGGCTCTCATACTCAAGCTGTGTCACAGGCAGTGTCAACACAGCTGGCACAATTTACTTGCTCTGCAAATCAAAATGAAATTTAAGTACAGCTATGCCACAGTGCACATAGATAGGACCAGGATCATTGAGGATATAAGACAGAGATCATGGCTTACTAAGGGAACATCTTGAGAAAACTACCTCAGGACATCATGTAAGCTCAAGTAAGTAGGCTGGACCCAAAGTCCTAAGGGGACTTAGGCGAGCTTCTGCTGGAGCCCTGATCAGGAGGAAGCATGATGGAATATATTAAGGCAAGGCTCTAATTGGGAAATTATGAAGAGCTGCTGCCATGATCACGAGCTACTGATGCTATCACTACTAGTGGCATCACCTGGGTACCTGATGTCTGGGAATCTCACCCCTTCAAAAGAGTACTGATAAACATAAAGTACATCTTATCACACTAAATATAACAGAATCACAGGGATTGGAAGTAACCTTCAGTAATAATCTAGTCCAATCTTCCTGCTAAAGCAGGATCCCTAGAGCAATTCACACAGAAACGCATACAGGAGGGTTCTGAATATCACCAGAGGAGATTCCACAACCACTCCGGTCAGCCTGTTCCAGTGCTCTGTAACTGTCAGTGCAAATAAGTCTTTCCTCACGTTCACATGGAACCTACTTTGTTCCAGTTTGCTTTGTCCTGTAGGTGGTCATCACCTAAAAGAGCCTAGCCTTATCCACTTGATGTCCACTCTTTAGATATTTATAAGCATTGATAAGATTCTGTCAGTCTTGTCTCCTCCAAGCAGAACAGTTTCAGGTCTTAGCCTTTCCTCATAATGACTCCAGTACCTTAATCATCTTAATAGCCCTGTGATGGACTCCCTCTGAAAGCTCCCTGTCTTCATCAAACTGGGCAGCCCAGAACTGACCATAGTACTCCAGACAGGGCCTACTCAAGGCAGAGTAAAGAGAGACAATCACCTCCCTCAGCCTGCTGACCATGCTCTTTTTAATACACTTCAGGATACCACTGGCCACAAGGCACCCTGCTGGCTCATGGACAACCTGTTACCCACCAGGACACTCAGGTTGTTCTCTGCAGAGCTCATTTCCAGAAGGTCACCCCATAACCTGTGCTGATGTATGTGACTATTCTTCACCAGGTATAGGACTCTACATTTTCCCTTGCTGAACTTCATCAGCTTCCTCTCCATCGAATTCTCTAGCCTGTCCAGGTCTCACTGAAAGTCAGCACAGCCTTCTGGCATGTCAGACACTCCTCCCAGCTTTGTAACATCAGCAATACTTAGCTATCAGATAAATGAATCAAAGAGTATTTCTCCTCTAGTCTTACATCTGAAAAGTTTTAATGATAAATTAATTAAAAGGCTGTCAGTGTTGAAGTTCAAAGTGTTCCACTTATCTTTAGGGAGAAGGGCAACACTGACAGCAAGGCAAGTCTTCTGTACTACTTCACCAGCTGTACTAAAGGGGACACCTCTAAAGATGAAGTAGAGGTTAAATGCTGACAGTTTCCACATCTGCCAATAAAAAAGCCACCCTGTGTCAATTTTACCATTGCTAAACTTACATATGTAGAACAGTAGCTACCTAACTGTCCTATTTCATTCACAGTTTCAGCTTCCACCTTCCAAACCAGCAGTGCCAGTGACAGGATATGGCCTCGCGTCGCCATTACACACAGTGGTTTGAGAGCAAGCCTATCTGCAGCCTTTGTAATGCTCAGCACAGGGATAAGGCAAGGTCAGGACTTCAGGAGTTCTAAGTCACTTCACCTCTTTGTCCTTTCAATCTACTTATTTATTCTTATTTATCACTGTGCTGATGTATCAAACTTTAATTTAAAAGTGGTTTGCAATACTTTGCAAAAACTATGAGGAAAAGAAATTAAATTCTACTAAGTTACAGAAAATTGTGTCATATAGTAATACCACTACAAACCATCATTTACTGCAGTAAAAATAAGTATTTCCAGTATACATGCAATAACTTTAATATTTAGTTTGTGAACATTTTATGCTTATATATTTTTCCCAAATTGGAAATATATATTAGTGATCATTTCAATTACTAGTGACACTTAATGCAGAATACTCAATTCATTATTAATCATTTTAATTTCAGAAAAAGCAGGGTGTTAGCTAGACTGCACACAAAGCAGACACAAGGTACGAACACAGCAAGCTGGTAACTACACACCACATGCAGTACATGAGAGCAGACAGACTTAAAAGCAGGCAGACTTCATTAAAATCACTAAGTTACTCCGGCATATGGAATGATGCATACTACCTTAATAGTTTGGAGTGTTTTCTTAGCTTCTGAGATAATAAGATGACTCAGTTGGCTAGCTTCTTACAAATATCACAGAGGAAGCAAATCTAAAACTAGAATGTTTCTGAATTCTTAAATGAGATAAATGTCTGCTCATGCCTTTGTTCATAGAATTTTTTCCTGTGCACTTCCATAGAAATAAATTAATCTAACTGGATAGGATGTTTTGTGGTTTCCTACATCAAAATGTCAATAAATACTACATTGCTAAAACAGAGAACAAAAATAAGCCTTAAATAGACATCAATAATCAGTGGAAACCAGGCAGAGGAGGGTCTCCACATGTATCATTTGGAGACATTATATAATTTGCATGCAAATGAGTCTGTTTTTTGCTTGGAAAAAAACTATTAAAACACATAGGATCAATACAGAGAGACCAGAAGAAATTGCATTTACTATCAGGAAATGCTTATAGCATCTTTTCTTTCATTTAATTTAAGAGCTTTTTCTATAAATTCCTTATGCATCAGGGTATTTTGATATTGCACTTTCCTCAAAAAAAAAAAAAAAAAAAAAAAAAAGAAAGAAAAAAAAAGAAAGATCCACATTATTGTGCTTTTTGTAATAAAAATGAAAGCACTGGCTTCATCAGGATTATGGGATAGAGTGAATATATTGAAAAAAAAAGAAAGAAGTAATTTTGTTTTCTCCTGGTGAATCTTAAAAAACAAAACAAAACAAAAAAAAAACCATACAAATAATGTGGAAAATGTCACCTCCATTTATCCACATTCATGTTTTGCAATGGCCTTAAAATTTACTCGAACTGTACTGGATTAAACTATTTCCACATTCTGAAGAACCACTATTTAAAGTACATTGTTGTATGAGTAGCATTTCTCACACTGACACACATCAGTTCAAACATAACAAGAAATGCCCCCAGTCTGTCCTCCGCCCACCAAAATGTATTTTGTTCATTCTTCTTGAAATATAACAGCTTACCAAATAGTACATATTCTATACAATAACGTGGATGATTTTTAATCAATCCAGAAATCTTTCACATCATTTGACTTATGTCATCGTAACAGGACTGTAATTTCACACAGTGTCACTATCTTTTTATGAAAAGGAACGGAAGAAATATCTTGTACTGTCATTTTGTCCTTTGTAGTCTAGAATGTGAGAGATTCCTTAATTGACATAGTGTCATCGCAAAAGTCTATTCTACATAATTACACTATGGCAACTGAAACCAGCTGTCAGCCATTCCATTACACTAAGTACAAACAGACATCTCAAGAAAAGTCATTGCTTCAAGTACGTCAATTTAACACCATTACTACTTTTTCTTTTAAGTGTTTTGTGTATTCAGTGACCTGAAATATACAAAGATTAACAGGGAAAGCTGAATAAAACAGCAATTTCAAAAGCCTGCAGAATCAAAGTAGTACTTAGAAATTAATTGCGATGCATATCTATATATAATTATTACCAATCATAGAGCAGCTTTCTGACTTCTATAATATTTCATTGTATTAACAGTATCCCTTTTACAGTATTTTACATATGAACTCATGATCTACTGTCTTTCCAATAGCACATAGATGTCCTTTGTTAATTTACCTTGAGTTCCTCTAGCACAGAAAAACCATTATTCTGTTTCTCTCACCTGTCATACTAGTAAGTCCTACCATGCTTTCTCCTTCTTACTTTCATTTTCCTTTAATGATCCCACAGTTTTCTGTCTTTTGTCTTCCTTTGTCTACATATCTTTCCTTCTTTTTTATCTAATGTATATTACCACATACATTTTCTCCTTTAATCCTTCAATCTCCCAAACTTTGTATTGACCTTTACCCCTTGGGTATCCACCTTCTAGCCTCCAGTTTGCTTGATCCTTCACTTCTCCCTTGAAAATTTATTTTCTTCAGTTTCATTTTAACCTGATTTTTTCTCTTAAACCTAAAAATTTGATCCTATCCAGAAGTTAATGCAGACCTTTTTCTTTCCTTTTTTTTTTTTTTTTTTTTGGCTGAATTAGAATTCTTTTTTAATTTTAAATGATTGCTAGAGGCTTATGTCCACTTATAAAGTCTACTAGAAAATGGTTGACTTGTCAGCTCTGACCAGATACAAGAGATGGTCCTCCTGAACAAGGAGAAAACTGCTGGATCAATATCAAGAGTCAAGGTACTACTGACCTGAGATAAAAACATCAGAGCTTGTAACATGGGGCTGCAGGGACAGAGTGTGACTTCGAGTACCAATATCACAAAAGATACTTCTGCATCCCCAGTTCTTCCATTATAGACTCAGACTATAAAGGCTGGATCTCTCACTCCTTATGTCTGAGTCTTATAACAAAACTTAATATCCCTATGTCTGAACTGCACCATCAGTGTTTCAATGTAACTACTCAACCATGGAGGTGTCCAATAACAACAAACTGATACCAACTCACTGCATACTACAGAGAGCGGTGAGCAGCTGCTGGCAGCTTCTCCTGGCACACTCCCCTGCTTAACAAAAGGAGAGCTAGACAGGCAGCCAGCCCTTAGGCTGAGAGCTGTAGGATTTCCTGCTGCTATAATAAACTTGGTTGTACCAGCCCTAAAGGATAGTGGGTGGTAGAGCTCCATTTTATCAATTTCTTTTTCCTTTGAAACATCAACACAAGGAAAGGAGGGCACAAATTCATACGCTCTCTTCTGTTACTATTTCAGAGGAGATAAGAAAGTAAGGGAAGCTTTCTTCTGCAGCTGTTAAATACATTAAAAAAAAAAAAAAAAAAAAAGAGAGATAACAAACAAGACTCTTGTTCATTATAAAACAAAGAATATACTCTTTGTTGTGTGAAGGTTGAACATAAAGACAGGACAGGACATCTTCTGGTGTTCAAAAACAAATTTAGTAGTGCATACATAGTCAATTTAAAATTTGGTCTCTGAGAGATACACGTGCAAGCGGTCTGCAGCTGAGAAAGGATAACTGGGAAGACACAATAGACTAGATTAGACTTTTATAAAGTGGGGTTGTAATCCAGTTTGTAAGGAAAAGGAGGATGGAAGTTGTGGCCTCAACTCTACTAAGTCACTGTGGCCTATCACAATGCACCGTAAGTGACACCCTTTTCTCAAAGGGGCTCAAGGCTCATTGAGCCTGGCAATTCAATTACCCTCTCAACCCAGAAACAACCACTCCTTTCCTCTCCCTCTTCTACTATTGCACTGAGGTCTAACAGCAGAGCAGCAAGGAATGGCTACATTGTACATGGTCTGTAAACATCTAAAAAGGCTCAGGCTTTAGAGAACAAGAATCCCTGACCCTTTTTGATTACTAGAGCAGTTTGTCAACAAAGCAAACTGCATACAATACAGCTCCTAAACACCTAACAAAGTAGTTCTCTTTTAGTATGCTGTCATCTGTGTACTATATATTAATAATGAATAATATTTAAATAAATATCTGAGTACAATACTGTTTACTGCTTAGACGCATAGGAGGATGAGGAATGTATTGAATTGAAACTCCTCTAAACAACTAGAAGAGTATCTCCCTCTTAACTTCCACCTTAACTCTACCCCTTACTCTACCTACATTATTAAATACATATACTCAGAATATTATTGACAGAAAACAAAAGATTTTACTGTTACTTTTCATGAAAAACACTATTTGTTATAACAGAAAATTTCTATCAAAAGTTATTTCACCACAATAAAAATTTAACACAACAGACCACAGCCACCAAGGGGAGATTAAGTTCTTTCTATGCACTGTTATTTCCATGCTTCATACATTAATTATAAGAACTATAACCACTGACAGAAAGTCCAGAAAAAAACTGGATTTCCTAGCCTTGTTGTACAGCTCTTTATCTTACCTATTTGCCAATATATTTTATTTTGTAAGTCATCACTAGAGTTGCCTCAAACTATTTAATATGGATTTCTCCCAGCAGGGGAAAGACAGACTGACCCTTTGTTTTCTCTATATAAACTCCTACTTGGAGCTGGATTTAATAGTTGATTATTTTAGGCCTGCAAGCTCCTGAATAGCAGCAACTGGCTACCTACTTTTTAGATCTATGCAGCCATTAGACACCAAAAACAGTATGCACTTCTATAAAAAACACAGTTTTAAACTGGATACAGAAGCTACTGCTAGGGATGGGGTCCAAAAAAGAAAGGCTGGAATTACATCTTGGTAATCTGAAATACTTGGGTTTTCTCTTAAGGAATGATAAGTCTCCTGGGAGAATATCAGTATACTGCAATTCTTTTCTAAAGCAGGATTTGCTGATAAAATAACAACTGACATATCAATTGCTCAGGGCAAAAGCAGTGGCTTACCTAGAAGCTGGAGCTTCCAAGATGCTTTAAAAATTATCAGAAAGCCCAAATTCTATAGGGCTGACCTGACTCACTGTCCACCAAGTAAAATCTTTCTCTCTTAAAATCCTGAAGAATGCACCCATTATTGGTAGCATGGTAAAGACTTCACATCTTTCAGGTAGATTCCCTTTATTATCACAGTATACCTTTGCCAAAATCTAACACTCCAAGCTCTGCAGTCAACCTGCCTTGATTTTCTCTGCTCTGTAATGGATTTGCAGAATTCAGAATGGATCAGCCATTAAAATAACTTACAATTTCTGCCAAGTCACAAAAGGGAATCAAATTTCTGAGGCTGTAAGGGTTTAAAAGGACCACCAAATTTCTCATTGCAGGATGCTGCTGGTGCCAGTTCTTCTGATATCTTCTGCTGTAATATTCAGTCTGTCTTCCCTGATTTTTCACTCCCAGCTTTCTGATTTCAGTAGTCAGGCCTCTAGTCTACCCTCAACAATACATCACCCTATCCTACTCCAGACAGTAGCATAACTAATCCATAATCAAGTAAGACAACTCTGGTAAAATACTTTCAATAAAATTTGCTTTACTCTTCCTAAACAAACTAAAGCAAATTTACAAGACTAGAATTTTTACTACTTCCATGTGCCTTCCCTGTTCATCTGCTTCACAATGCCTGGAGGAAATAATAACAAGCAATATGCCATATACAGTACTATGGTCACAAACAGATACTGACATTCAAGGAAATCAATGCCATGCTGACAAGATATATACACTATAAGGAAACTGTCTTTTGCAGATGCTGGTCAGAATACCAATTGCTGTTAATCATATCAATTCTACATTATAATTTATGTATGTATCCTAGATCTTCTCTTATCCTAACATTTCTTGTGAAGGTGCAGATCTGTGCAGTGACAACAAGGCAGCTGTCAGCTCATGCATGGCCACACTGCTGCCATTTGCTTCTCTCCAGCCCCACCTGTACAGTCCCTTCCAGTTGCACCAAACAGTCAGGTACGGAATAGCATAATGTGGGGCCACACAATCTTCATAGCACCTCCAGACAAATAAATCACACTGCAGCTAAGAATCCACGGATAGGAAAGTTTTGAAAAGTAAGGTGCATCAATATACAGCCATCTTCAGGCTGTCCCAGGCTGAATATTTTATACCAATTGTGCAGACATCTTTATTTATTCCTAGTTCATATAGCTAAAAGTAATTTGTAAAACACAAGTTGTTAGGGTTTTTTGTTTTTTTTCTTTTTTTAGAATGTAGTTGTTATTGCAGTAAAAGAAGGCACAGAACCTTCAAAAAGCAGTTCAATTTATTCCTCTAATATTTTCCTGCTAGTTTAAGTGACAGACCACATTTGCATTAACTGGAGAATCTTCAAGTAAAATGAGAAAACATTGCTTGCGACGACCACCTTCATGTCATAATTCCGCCCAAAGCCAACTTAAATTTTAATATCTTGTTCAACAACAACAGCACCTTTAAGGAAAGAAAAGTTTGCACCTCTAACAACAAAGTTAAAATCTTATATTGTAATATTCTTTTTTTTAATACATTTGAAAACCACTGAAAGCAAAAACCTTAATAGCAAAATTGACACAAAGAAATTGATTTTCAATATACACTATCTGTATTAACACAGAACTGCAGTAAAATAATTAAAAATTATATGACTTGAATTTTAAAGTATCTGCTGTAAACAGTTTATTTCCTTTTTGAAACTTTAAAAAGACAAGCTTTGTAATGCAATGGCACTAACCAATCTACAAGCAACTGCTGCTCTCTGCTTCTATGTACTACTGCCAGTCTGAATTTACCTTGTTTGCAATACTTGTGATGAATGACTTGATGTCCAGATTAGTCGGACAACTCTTCTGACAGGGGGCATCTGCACACTTCAAGCATCTGCAGAAAGAAAAAGAAACGTGTCACAGAGATACAGAATATCAGTGCTGCCAACAGCATAAGGTTTTAAAGTGAGCGTGGTAGAAGATAAGATGCAAATGAATAATACAGAGCATATTCATAAAACTTCTTTTTAAAAACTCAGTTACCTTGCTATTATATTGAATTAATTTGCACACACATTAACTACGAGTGCACTACAGACAATGCACACAAAGAAATGAAAAGTAAATTAAAAAGAACAAACAAGATTGAAATACCTATAGTGAAAAAATGGACTAACTTTTCCAATCACATACATTGCATTTGGTTTTGTTTGTTGGTGTGATTATTTTTTTTTCTTTAAATTAAGGTTGGAATAAGTGAGAAGGCAACTCCTGTTAAGTGAAAGATTAATTAGCCTTTCATCTTCCTGTTCATTACCATCTAGATGGGTACTGCAGATGCCATGGCACTAGGAATACTATGCTAGAATTTGACAGCACTTGTGGTAGCACTGTTTGGTTTCCCTCACAGATCCCTTCATGCGGAAAGGGTCCCAAAGGAACAATTTAAAGGAAAAAAAAGTCTCATGGATGGCAAAGGCTGGAAAATGTGGTAAAGCCAGACTTGGGTTCAACAGCATGGCAGGTTACTAGTTCAACTAGACAGAATGTCAGATGGCTGTGGCAGACAAGAACCAGCAGATTTAGTTGTGGCAGTTACAAGCTCTGCTGCCCTGAGCAACAAACGTTACAAATGCCTTACCCAGCAAAGACAGGCCAGTGGGAACCTCAAAGTGTTTGTGTCCGGAGACTGAGCCAGGAGGATGCTCTTAGCATTCAAAGGAGACAAAAAAAAAAATACAGAAAAGCTCTAGTACTAGAAGCCAGGAAAATAGGAGTTACACTAGAAAAAAAAATCTGACACAAAAAGGGCTTGGATAATCATTTTGTCTACGTAGGCAGTAAGAAATAAGAAGTGGAAAAACCACATACTTAAAAAAAAAAAAAAAAGAAAAAAAAAGATTGCATTATGACTTTTGGCTCTTCACTTTCCTGAATGCAGTTTCCTTCAAAATGTAACAGTCCTGTATCCAAGATCAAAGGAACTTCATTTAACATAAAATAGATTTCTATGAACTATATATAGAAAAACCTCATGTCAAAACTGACTAGAATGGCATGTAGCAGGATAAGCAGTACAGCAGTTACTAGTTGTGGCTATTAAGCATCTTCGTCGGATAGTATCTTTTTTGAATTTTGAGCTGCTTCACAAATAACAGCTGTTGAAAATGTCAGCTATTTAATAGGGAGTGGGGGAGGCAACTCCAACTTGAATGCTAGCTTTTGGGGAGGAGGGGAGAGGGCCATGAATATGCCAGTCCAGACTTTCTCTTATAATAATACCATCTTCCCATTCTCTGAGCACTCTGCAGACTAAAGTGCACCAGGCTGCCATTAATCCCACTTATCACCCTGACAGCTCTGTAATTACACTCCTGCTATAGCTAGGTACTGTAAGGTACTGTAGTCCTAATAAAACATCAAGCACTGTGCAAAATGCATGCTGGTGAGGTGTTTTATTAAACTTGGGGGGTTGATCATCAAGTGACATTCATGTTGACCTATTTTTCTATTTGACAATAAATTATGCTTTGACCATACCATAATAGATATTACAGAGTGCATTTACTGTACCAAGGAGCAAAGGTACTGCATTCTGGTGAGCCAGGAAAAAGGTGTAAATACAATAGTACAATCTTTCACTAGAAAGTTATTACATAAATTGCTTCAAGTGATTGATCTGTTCAAAAAATCAGATAAAATACCATGCTGAAGGGAATGTGGCAACAATTACAATGAGATTCAACTCAACATGCACATTCCTATATAAAGATATGTTAGGTAATACATTTCTTTACTTTTCTTTAACTGCCTTCCCATTCTATGAAATCTTCCCTTTCATTTAAAAAGATTATTTCGTAAGTATGATTTTAGCTCAAAATAATGTAAATACTGTATAGATTCTTTTTTTCTAAATCACCTACTGATCTCCACCAAATATAAATGAAGAAGTATATGCTTGACAACAAAAAATGTTATTTTTTTTAAGTGGTCATACTGTTCTGGACTGCATAAATTTGCAGAGCATTAGACAAAGCAAAATCTATGCTAATCTCTGAGAGCTATGTAAGCATTTTTTAGTATAAAAATAAAAAATAGCTTTTGATTACCAGAGAACATCCTATTATCAATTGCTTTCCCCATTTCTTCGTGGAACTGAATCTCTTTCCGAAACGTATGAGCTATACTGAGTCTTAAATGATAGTGTATTCACCTCTGCACTTCTGCAAGGTCTTTGACTTTGTCCTGCAACATGTCCTTATCTCCAAATTGGAGAGATATGGATTTGAACGGTGGATTATTCAGTGGATAAAGAATTGGTTGGAAGGTCACAGGCAGGAGGTCAGTGGCTCTATGTCTGGCTAAAGACCAGTAACAAGTGGTGTCCCCTAAAGATCAGCTCTGGGAACTCCACTCTTTAATATCTTGATTCTACTGTCTATGTGATTGATAAAGTGCACTCGCAGCAAGTTTTTCAATGAAACCAATGTGAGTGATGCAGTTGACAAAAGAAGAAGGCATACCATCCAAAGGGACCTGGACAAATTAGAAAGGTGGGCTCACAAGAACCTACTGAGATTCAAAAAGGCCATATCAGGGTAATCCCAGATATGTACACAGACTGGGATGAGAATTCATAGTCAGCATCCCCACAGAGAGTAACTTCAAGGTCCTGGTGGACTGGCTTTAAACTAAAAGAGGTAAGGGTTAGGTTAGAAGGAAATTTTTAACTCAGAGGGTGGGAAGCCACTAGTGCAGGCTGACTAGAGAAGCTGTGGACATCCCAACAGTGGAAGAGTTCAAGGCCATGTTGGACAGGGCCCTGGGCAGCCTGATTAGTGGGTGGCAACTCTGCCACGTTGAGGTCCTGGAACAAGATAAATCTTTAAGGTCCCTTACAACCCAAGCCATCCTGTGATTCCGTCACATTTCATTTAACTTCACGCAAAAGGCAACACATTATTTGTACCACTAAATCCCAACTTGAGAAACTCAAAGAAAATTAATATTTTCCATTTTGGAAGCAGTTTGCTGTTGATTCAACTCATTCTTATTGCAAAATGGTGAATTAAGTTAGATATAAACCTGCTAAAATGCTATGCAAGTGTAGCATATTTTTATAAATATTTATGCAAATATCATTATTTGGCAAAGCCATGCAGACATGCCTGTGATTATGCCATGACAAAAATTCACATTTCCCACAGAATCTAAACTCAAACTTTACATCTCTTGTTGAAGAGTGTTAAGTTATACAAACATATCCCCAGTGAACTTAACATCTCAGACATTTTGTTTTCAAAAATGTTACAACACTATGGTTATTTAATGGTAAAGGTGAGCATGCCTGTAAACCTCTTTCAGAAACAAAAATACATATATGAAAGATACTTATGTAGTAGTCCAACATTACCAGCTATAAGATTTGTACCTAACAATTTTGTCAGTGGAGAATTGGCACCTAAAATTGTGCCCTCACACAGAAACTCATTCAATCCACCCATAATAGCATAGGTACTAAGACAAACAAAACAACCCACAACAGCAACACAAACAACACTGAGAACAGTATATTTCAAACATCTGAAAGCAATAAAAGGAAAAAACACTTCAGAAGTAGTGATTCTTGTTTCAGTGAAATAAAAAAGAAAAATGGAATAGACAAATAGATTGCAAATTTCTGGAACAAATACTACTCTTTGGGAAAGAAAAAAAAATATGTTAGAGAACTATGAAACATGTCTTGCATTTAAAAAAAAAAAGGAAAAGAAATGAGGAAGAAAAAATAATAGATAAAGAAGTTAAATAATTTATGTACCAGAATCTTTCCTCTGGGACATGACATCAGAAAATAGTTCTATATTTAGAGAAAGGGGGAAAAAAGGGGGACAAAGGAGACACTTAGAAGCACATTAAATCCTGATCAATTTATGTCAGTTTCAACAGGAGAAACATTGACTTTGAGACAGAGCTTCTAGCTCTATTTGGAGAATTTTCTAAAACTTTAACTGGTAGTCAGGGAGATAGCCCTGGTAGTCAAGAGTCTCACAGAGATTATTTAGTGTATATATCCTTTGGTAGGCCAGTTCTAAAAGAGCAGCAGAGTTGACTCCACAAAACAAATCTGAAAAGAGTTCACATTAAGAGATTTGGACATATATGAGTTTAAAAGATGCTGGAATAAAGATCCATAAGTTTTATCTATTGCAATTAAAAGAGGCTGGTGGGAATCTACTGCTGGCAGCTGCAAAAAGAGACTTGCTGTCTTTTGGGGGAAAAAAAACAATGAAAAAATACCCCACCTTTTTCTCTTCCTTTACATTTCCCAGGGGGCAGAAGATCAGAAAGATTATAAAGAAGAGGGGAGATTTTTTGCCAGGTATAAATACCGAAACATAATAAAAATAGATAGCAAAATCTGATGAGTACTAAAACAAATGAGACTTAGAGAAATTGTATTCATTCAAAATCAAGAAGCAGAAAAAGTGAGTAACACATGTAATGCTGAGAACTCTGCTCTGTATGTGCACTTTAACAATAAAGACAAGATGATCCCAGAGTCAACTGCATGCATGTAATTTTGCACTGCGGAAAGAACAGATATAATTGCCCTGAAATGCCTCTAAATGTGAAGAGCATCCGAAATTGTACAGAAAAGCAGTAAACAGACTGTACAAAAAGGCAGGGATTGTGGTTCTGGATTTGTAAAACTGGCAGCCTGGAATAACAGTGAGCCCTACTGGAATGGTGCTGACAGACAGCAAAATGCCACACCCAAGGTTTGGAGCTATTTACTAGCTACTTATTGACCTAGCAAAACAGAACTCATGAGGAAAACAGCATATTAGAAGGAAATACATGTAAGCAGGTACAGAACTTGGAAGAAGACTTACAGGCTGCAAGAAAGAAAGCGGATTCAGAGAAAATAATGGAAAAAGTGGCTTGTGTCCCTATGACTTTTGGCACTTGCATTCAAATAATTTATTCTTTTCATAAAAAGAATAGCACATTTAGAAATCCCAGCACACAGTGCCAGTCATGGCACAGGATTTAAACATATTCACCATTACACAAATTGGCATTAACAGTTCATATCTAAAGAAAGGGAAGGAAATTTTCCCACATCATCACTGGTGTCTCTCTGGCAGCTTAAGAGTTCTCTGAGCCTTCTGCAGACCCACAGAAAAAAAAAAATGGAAAGCCTTCTGTCTGCACATTAAGATGACCAGAAGAAGCAGATTTTAAAATAGACAGTCCATACAATCAGAAACAGGTAACACATTACTGCTGGCAGCAGCAAGGGGTATAAGGGAAGTATTTTCCATTGAAAGGACAAAATGCTAGTTGAGAGTTAGCCTTTGGACAAGAAAATCTCCTACCAAGTACAGCATAATGTCACGTACAGGCAAGGTTATTTTCAGACACATAAAAGACAGTGAATTGTATGGACATCCCAAACCACTCAATTCATCAGTGACTCATCTATTTTATTTTGTCTCTACATATGACTCTATTTTCTCATCTACTTTTGAATCCCTCTTGACAGCAGGAACCCTTCTCTTCTTGTTGCATTATCCTGTTCACCTTTTGTTTTCTGCTTTCTTTTTTGTCTCTACAACTTTTTAATCATTGTTCATTACACTTTTACCTTATTGGATGATGCTAATAAAAATGTATGATCCAATATCTGACGAGAGGCGTTTCTGACAGTTGCGTTAGAGAGCACCTGCACCAGCTAGTTCTCATCTTCTGATTTCTTGATACTATTACTTCAATGTTACTTATTAAAATTTGTGCTCCTTCAAGTCCCTGAAAGCAGCACTTTATTTGCCATCCTGAGCACTTGTGGCTCAGCCACACCTAGTCTTACAACTGTTTTAAACCGGTACATTTCTGTTCACCACAATAGTGATCCCTTTCACACAGAAGACAGCTGTTACATGATGTTCAATATCCTTTTAATCCTCTATAGACCTTAGACAGAATGAGTTGACAGAACTGACAGTTTTTATTACAGCTTGCCCTGTACACAATAATCTTCTTTCACCTGAACTATTCTCCCAGAAGTGATGCTGACTTTTTGACTTATATCGAGGATTACCTCTAGTATTTATAAGAGAGAAGAAATTATTTTTATGTGGCATTACTCTTATCCTGTGTAAGTTACCTTTTCAAAATACGAAACACCTGTTGTTTGTCCTAGTGTCAATGAAACTCTTAGGTTCACGTCAGAAAAAATATAGTTCAAGTTAAGTTACAGACATTCTCTCACAAAATGCTTCCATCATCTACATCCATCTTACCAATGGCACCATACAATACATTGTTAACAACAGCAGTTCAGATCTGTCATTTGTTTGTATTGGAAGTTTTCAGTACTAATATATAATAAAAATAGTAATGCATATAAATAGTCACTGAAAGAAACTAAAGTATAACTAAAATGCATGCATTGGTAAATAAAGGGTTCTCAGTTTGAAACTATAAAGACAGAATAAACAGATTTCTCCATTACAGTGCAACAGAGACCCTAACAATTAGACCAACAGTGCTAATGCTGATTTGTCTCACAATTTGGGCACGTCAACAATTCCAGCACAATTAAAGCAACAGAGACTTAAAGAAACATTGTGAAGTAATCATCTTGAGAAAGGCAGCAACTGGGTAAGCTAATGTTATCATCACTTTTAAGATCTGATCTCCAAATAATCTTTGGCTTGGTTTTGTTGCCTCACCAATAGAGAACTGATAAGACTGATTCTAGCCACATCCAAGGCACACTTCAGCGCTCCATACACAATGAATTCCCACCATTTCTGAGACCATGATGCTATTAGCAATGGGTACGGATGCTGGGAGAGGAAATAGGGTAAAAGACCAAGGAGATTTGTGGAGGCTTTGCTGGTAGTGTCACCTGAAGCTTTGATCCTATGTTGAGCACAGTCCAAAGCAGACAAAAGCATGAATTACCCCACTGAACACTGTATACAAAATAAGAGTTTCAGTTTGCTTTGTGTCCACACTTGGAGAAAGATAAAAAATTTTTAGCTGGCACTGCAGTTCAAAACTCCAGAAAAACTACACGTTCAGCCATATTTTCACTATGAACCCGATACACACACTTCTTCCCATGTAGGAGGTATTCAAACAGCTTCTCCCAATTTTTGTTTGTTTGTTTTTTACTGTTAGAGAACCCACAGTAAAAACTCACTCCTGAAAGACAGTGAGCACTCTAATTCATTACCTGATTGTTTAACTATTCTTTATTTTAATATGACTGTAGCCCCCAGTGGAACTCAGACCATTCCTTTGCTTATAATTTAAGCCCTTAAGGGATCTGATAAATCAGCCTAGCACAAGTCTTCCAGAAATGAGCTCCCAGAGCCAAGAAAGAGCTCTGGCGTTCTCACTCTTATTCTCGCTTGAAAATTGAAATGGCTATATATTTGAGAATGACATACTGCTCCTCACATCCATTCCCTGACAGGATTCACTAGTGTGTAAACTGCTAGGATTCAGGAGACAATTCTAATCCTTAATATCTTTTATAGAAATTGCACATGTGCAACCAAGTCTTCCATTCTCTTCTGCAGACAAAGCTTTCTCATGGAATACCTCACTAAGTGAGGCAGGGTAATCATGCACATTTTTATTCTAATTTCCCAAACTACATATCATTCACAGTTTTTTTAATCAAAAGGATAAGAACATATCCCTGTTCAAAACATATAAACATCTTAAAAACATGTGGCATCTTCTCGTATGCTTTGCTGCTACAGAAAATATTTCTTCCTTCTCTACCTTAAATTTGTTCAAAAAGGAAAGATTCAACAGTCCTTTTAGCAGATAGAAACTTAATAGCAAAAATCACATAGGCAAACTACAGGGGTCAGCACATAGCAAAAGAAGGCCCTTACAATGTTAAGGTTACATAACAAACGTTGCATTCAAAATACCTTGAGTTTAAAGATAAGCAACATTTCATACAATATAGTTTTATTTCCTAGAATTAAATACTCTAGCTCATTAAAACTGAAAGAATGGCATGCACGTGCTACGTCTAGATTTTGATACATATCACCTTCACTGTGGAGAATTTTACAGCATTCACAGTGTAATGACATGAATGAAAGACAGTCAACAGTCATTCTCCATATGAAAGAACGAAATAAACAAACAAACAAAAATAGACACGGAGGGTTTTTTGTTCAGTTTTTTTTTTTGTGTGTGTGTTTGTTTGGTTGTTTATTTTTTGTTATTTTCACGAAAACTGATGGAGAGAACAGAGGTAATATGAAGGTACACTTCCTATGGATTTGGTAGACCAAGCAGATTTACAACCTGTTCCTCTTGATAAAGAGCTGATGGACAGAACCACCATATTGCATGTTTTCTCTCCTATCACATACTGATTTGTCAAGAGTAGAGAAATTACTACATGCAGACTGCTTGACTGGGGCTATAAGATAGCTGGCCAACCTTTAGTTTCCACCAACCAGAGTTGCTGTACAGTTACATGGACAGAAGGCAAGATGAGATGACCTAATATATGTAGTCTGGAATGATTCATCAGATATGTTGGAAAATATTTCAGAAAAATGCAGCTTAGAGAAGTTTTAGAACGGAATAATAAAAACATTAATCTGTTAGTCCATTATGGTTAGATATATCACTTGTTCTTGAGTGTGGGGCATTAAATCACTTTGTGAATTCTCAAATTATTAGCCTTATGTCATATATGGCAATCCCAGGACTGCAGATGAAGTGCAACTGAAAAACTGTACTCCTCCCATTTCCCAAAGGCCCTGCACTTTCAAAAATCTTCTGAAAGGATTTAAATATTCTCCTCTTATAGATACTATCTTTTGCTACAAATGAGAAGATGTCTGCCTTTAGGCAATTCTTTTACATAGTTATTTGAAAACAATTACAAAAAAAAAATACAACACATTAAAATTGATTTATGTAAAAATTACTCTTCAAAGATCCAAATAAAACATTCCTCACACAGACAGTCTAGGAGTCACTACAAAATACAGTTTTTTTTCCACTATTATTACCTGCTCTCTCTACACAAAAACACACACATTACTGATAATTAGCAACCTTACAACTGCTCCTACAACCCCAGATGAGATACTATAGTTTTGGCCTTTCTATTTTCTAATGCAAAAGCATTAAATTTTGGTGACCAGATCTGATAATTTCCAGCAGCTTCATGCCTCACACTTTCAAGAATGCTGTCATACAGCCTGTAGTGTCAACAAGTCTAGCTTCCTTACCAGTGTCTGTCTTCATTAACAGCAAGGACCACTGACTGCTTTCTGTACTATATTTGAATGTCAAAAGAAGTGGATACATACAGACTCATACAGCTCTTATTAAAGCTTTTTCTGCAATAAGGAGACTCACTACCACACTTATTTATTATTATTTTTTTAATCACTAGACAATCATCACTGCCTTTTGACCTGAGCACCACTATGGCTAAAAACCTTCTATGATTCTATGATTCCATGATTCCATGAAGGAAGCCAATAGGTCAACCTTCTCAATGATTACTAGTTTCAGTCTCCAGCATCCTGGCTCAGGAAAGTCAACAGAGAAGCCTAATGTTCTCCTTCTCTACTAGAAACCAATTGCATCAGAATACATTCAGATCTTGGGCTGATTTAAGTGTTTAGATGGTGAGGGCACAGCCTTATCAGATTCCTTTCTCAGTCAGGACTTGTCTTGTTAGCAACTTCAAAAGGAGTTTGTTCACCTGCACAAAGACATCTTGATAACACTTTCTAGACTGTAAGAAGCAGTATTTTCTGTTAGAATTCCATACCAGCTACCTTCCAGGTATATTATGGAGCATTACTTTCTATGAGAATGTGAATACTGAGACATTCTTAGGTCAAGATAGGCACATAAAAATATTAGAAACTACCTAGTTCCATACTCAGTTATGTATTTTCAATATAAATTCAAAAAATACATTGTTAAATTATGTATTGGTTGTGCCATTGATATATATTCAGTTCTGCAACATGAAGCAATGGAAAAGGAGAGGATAAATTAAGATAAATACATTTATCCTCTTGTAATTCAGTCAGCAAAATGTTTTTCCTTTGCAAGCCTGGAATAGCAGAAAAATAGTTATTTACTCTTTAATTTCCCATTTCACTGTGGGCTTCAAACATACTGGATGCACATCATGACCAGTAACACATGCTTGGAAATAGACCCAAAATATTATTTTAAGCACTTATCTGACTGAAGCAATTGTCTTCATAATCAGAAGATGGTATATTTTAGCAACCATCATAGGTATTTCATTCTGGATAGGAAAGGAGAACAGTAAAAAAAAAAAAAAAAAACCCAAAAAAAAAAACAACAAAAAAAACTTTTCTTCATCACATTATTTCTGTGACTACCTCCTACAATGACCAGGAGATTAATTCAATTCTTTCAAAGAGAAAAGTCAAAAATAAATTCTCAATGCCATAAAACTAACCAAGAACAAAAAAGTAACAAAATTCTGAACAAAATTCCTGCCTGCGTTTTTGAAAAGATCACACCATAAATCAATGTTGGTAATTTCTGTACACTGAAATCCTGAGGAATTATACTAATTTTTGTTTACAGAATATCACAACACCAATCTTTATCCACAATTTCAAACAAAAGCAAGATAAATACGTGCAATATTAGATAAGGTAATAAAACCTTCCAATTTTTCAGCAGAGAAAGCAGGGACTCTGCTCTGTCAGTGTTCTACCATGAATAGTGCAGAATATTTACTAAAATATACTTGAGTATGCTTTCTAAGTTTCATAGTGCAGTGCAAGATGATGCACTGCCATCAACAATTAACACTGAACAACAGATGTCATAACTGATTAAGAACATTATGTTGTGCATTATTCTTTTTTGTTTGCTCACTTGCTGATTTGTACAATTCAGTAATTCATAAAAGGGTCTTCCTATCATTAGTGTAAATTAGTAATTTTCTGGAACGTAATTAAATTTACACTTTACATCATTGCCTTTGTAACAATAAAAAGCATTGCAGTCAAATGAAATTCTAGGGTGATCGTTATAAACCTGAAAATAGCTCTAGATAACCTTCTGACATACTTCTCAATATTAGCCTGACGAGCGTACAGTATTATCATCAGCAGTTTTCTGCTATATAAAAATATAATGCTATATTTTTATAACTTTCTCCTGATAGCATTATCTATTCACATATTTTAAACTGAAGTAATTCCTATGCTAAGTGAACCCTATTACTTACAGACCGGTAACATTTTACCTGTTCTAATCCTTCTCCAACACAATCTTTCTATAGTTAAAGCCAAAGTCACTATGCAGAAATAAATTCCAGGATCAGTATGTTCCATAAATGAATTTAAACTTCAATTTCCATTTCTAGATTCAAAAAAATAATCCTCCAACTAGTACTTTACAGTTCTAATTTGTCAGAAAAATTTACTGCAAATTTTGGAGGGATATGTGCTATATTTAATGCATTGATCACATTAATAACAATTCATAAAACAAATACTACAAATAATGAATAATTCAAACAATTTTCACCTATGAACGGAAAGATCTAACTAGTTCAGAGATATTGTAATTTCATTTTCCCTTTCTAGATATTATGACAAAAAAAATTATGAATTCCAGCATTTTATCTATTCTCACAATTTAAGCAAGGCAAGTTATGGAATGCAAATCATCTGAGCTGCAGTTAAAATCAGTTCATTTGGCATCTGTCTGATAAATGGCCTCAAGTACTACACTTCTGATATAGGTGTTTCATAATGGCTCATGCTACGGTGTCATAAATACATCATAATTAATAATTTACTGTGACTGTAAATGACAACTAAGGACTAAGGCATAGAACAATTCAGCAGCTTTCAGTAGCCGACACCTTGAAAATCTCTTGTATCCAAGCATCTTAGCCAATACCCAAAACATTTCTGGGTACTCCACTGGACCTTTATGCTATAAACTAATTTCTTAATTTAAAAAACCCTTCTGACTTTCTTTTTAAGCTACATGGATTAACAGAACCCTTACTCTGCTGCCACATGTGAGCAAAATCATGCACCCTAAGGTGAAATTATGCCAATGTTTTCTGCTCGCTTTTACTCATGCTTGTTCTGAAGAGTAAAGACAACACAGTAGTTAACTTGATTTTGGAGGTAAATCATTGACCATAAGAAAGATTGTTGAATTTCAAATGAGAAACTCTTGTTGAAGGCATCAATGATTAAATGATTAATTATTAAAAACACCTTTTTAGGAAACTGTCAAAGTTGGAGGCCTATTTTAAAAGGAAGAATAACCTGTAAACAGAAGCACTGATATTAGAAGTCAGTGAAATTCAGAGTTCCTTGATGACACATTTTTTAAACATCTTCTGAAGAAAAAAATAAATAAATAAATAAATAACTGCTTTAATAAATAATATCAAGTATCATCAGTTTGTTTTTTCGTATCATATACTTGTGAAGTAACATTGACCAGAGCAACAAAGTAATTGCACCATTTTTAACACCTGCATAAGAACAAGTTAAACACAGTTATTAAACAACAAATTTTGTTAATGTCAAAAGGAAACTTATTTCTAATACAAAATCCTAAGGCACAGAGTACACCATATTTCAAATTTTGCTGGAGATTGCTGTATTCTCAACAATGAATTTCATCGTAATACCAGATGATAAAACACTTTTTCTATTTAGATTGACAGAATTATTATTTGTAAAATATCTCATTTCCAAAGGTTTTATTTTTAAGATTTTTTTTAATAGCTCACAGAAGTCTCTTATAAAAATTACTGCTTACATTTTCTGACAATTTTGAAGATACACAAAATAGCTATTAGTATTAAAAGAAATTAGTTTATTACTTAGCATTTTTTCATTTTCAGAAAATGAAGAAATCTTATTTAATGGACAAGAGGTCTATTTGCATTTTATAAGTATGAAGCAGAATGTATGTTTGAAATTACCAATAATGAGGAAAGACTAGATAGCTTTAAACTGTTCATAATATTCTGTTCACTCGATATTGTCTCCAGTGCATCTAACTACAACATTAATTACTGCAACAAACAGTATGTTCACACACTAATGAGAAATCCTACAGATTAATTTTTAACATATCTTTCCCTTAATAACTATCCTATCAATTTGATCTCTTGGATCTAAATATCAAAATAACAATTATACACAATGTTTTCCTACTCATTTCAAAAAGAAATAAGGTGTAATTTAGCATGTATACATACTACATCATAACACTAAAGAGACATTTTATTTTACATCTGATTCTGGTGGCTTTTTTTCCTAAAAAATACCAGAAGGGTAATGAATGTTGACAGACTGCATTCAAAATATTCTGAGCAAGAGACAGTAATTTGTACACTGTGATCACCACATGGAATAACGTGATTTAACCCACTCAATAAATTACCAAGTGTATCAGAAGTATTAGCATAAAACTTTATTTTTTTGTTAAATAGGAAAAGAAACAAGGTATGCATATATTTATTAGAGTAACAAAAATATTTTCTAATTGCATATAACACTTTAAAGACATACTCTGTGCAGTACAATCTCACTTTTTGACCAAATTTCGGGTTGACTAACTTTCTTACTCAATTCATAGCACTTTATTACAACTTACTACAGTTCTATCTCTGGTATTCATTGCACACTATAATGAAAGAAATAAAGAGCCTTCACATTGCTAAAATAACGTGTGACTGAAGACAGCAGAATGTGCACATTTGTTTACAATAGAAAGCACAAATCTAATGTTTTATTAGTATTGGGGCTGGCACAAATCACTCGCTAACAAAAGCATTAGTGCTATCCTGAGGCTGCAGTCTGCAAATAAACAACTTTGAAGAGAAACTATCCTGAAGGAAACCTCCACTTCCTCCTGTCATATAAAGCATCCATCTGTCTCATGCAGACTTAAAGAAGTGCGACTGTGATATCCAGTAATTCTATTGAAAAGCTTTGAAGGTATTCAATAGAAAGAGAATTCATAAATAGGAAACAAATCCCTTCTATCTAATCAGACTTTTAAACTCAGTAAACTCAAAATACAATTTCTAAATTAAACAAGCTATGGTATTCCCACAAAGAGAGGTGTGGGAACACTAGACCTTTGAGTTTTACCTGTTTTCAGGCAATACATTAGAAAAAAGATCTTGACTGAGTTTACCCTGCCAAAGAATAACTAACAAACAGCATGCCCCAGAGGAGACTACCCTATGTCTTTAGCCATCAGCCCCTTCTGAAAGCTGAACTTAACAGTTACTTAAAAGGTACTTTGAACCAAGGAAAACCGATAGGGAAAATGGACATTTTTTAGCAGATTACATCACCAAATGAGATTCAAACTCTATGTTTTTAACGAATTCTCTACTCAGAGATCATAGAAACCTTAGAGTTCGAAAGAGCACCTGAAGGTCATCTGATCCAACTCCTCTGGAATGAACAGGGACATCCACAGCTAGATTGTCTAGATTCTGATCCAGCCTTTCCTTGAAAGTCTCCAGGGACAAGGCATCCACCACTTCTCTGGTCAGTCTCCACAAATGCCTCACCAAGCTCACTGTAGAAGCCTTTTTCTTTATATCTAACATGATATCTACCATATCTAACATACCTACCGTCTTTAAACTTGAAACCATTTCCCCTTGCTCTGTCAGCACAGACCCTGCTAAAGAGCCTGTCTACTTCTTTCCTGTACTTCCCCCTTAGATACTGAAATACTGCTATCAGGTCACCCCACAGCCTTCTCTTATCCAGGCTGAAGAGCCCCAGCTTGCTCAGTCTTTCCTCATAGGAGAAGTGTTCTGTCTCTTGAATCATTTTCCTGGACCTCTTATGGATATGCTCCAACAGGTCTGTGTCTCTCCTATACTGAATACTCCACATCTAGATGCAGTACACCTGGTGAAGTCTCACCAGTGCAGAATAGAAGGGTAGGATTGCTTCCGTAATTCGGCTGGCCATAAATCTTTTGATGTAGCCCAGGATACAGGGTGGGCTTACTGGGCTGCGAATGCACATTGCTGGCTGATGTCCAGCTTGTCATCCAGCAGTACTCCCAGGTCTTTTTTGGCAGGGCTGTGCTCTATCCTTTCATTCCTTTGCTTGTATTGGTAGTGGATAAAGTCTCCATGGATGTCTCTGCAATTACTAGTGTAAGAATGACTTAGAAATTCACTTAATTTAAATATTTTTCAGCAAATATTTTAACGGTAGAAATATTTCACATCACATTTTCAGAGTGATGATTTATTTTAAACCTCAGAGGTAGGAGAAGGCAGAGGGAAGCTATACACTAAACGAAATGTCTTTTGCACAGTCACAAGTAGTTTTAGTTAATTACTTCTAATGTGTTAGACTATCGAAGTTTTAATCAACACAACCCTACTCTGGTACAGATGTTGACATCTGTAGAAGTTAGTGCAATTTTACCTCCTCCAGGCATTGTAGCACCTGGAGAAGCCACAGGGAAGGGAACATGGATTCTTATTGAAATTACAGCAGCAGCTGTCAGCTCAGGAGGAGGCACATACCGATGTGAACCAGAAGGCAGCTTTGTATGAACCCACGCTATTCTTAAATACTCTTTAAGCAACACTGGGAAAAGGGTGATGAGAACACAACTTGCCAGATGACGAAAAACTTAGGACAAATATACTTAAAGTTTTTAAATTTGCCATGTTGATTTGCACAAATTAATGACAGATACATAACTTAACAATGCCACACACAGCTCATAGCAACAAAGTAACTTATGTGAATACTGTCTAATACCACAATCAGTAAGTGGAAAAAAAAAACAAAAAACAAACCAACAACTCATATCTATCATAACATACTGAGAACATTAGTGCAAGAATCTGATAAATACATTACAGGATACTACACAAACTGTTTTCCCTCCCGCAGTTCAATCTGGAAACAAATAATTCACTATTTATTCTAGATTGAAGTTGCATCCCACTTGCGAGATGAGTGTCCGCATGGAAATATTTTAAAATTGACAACCTACACTGTTTTTACAGAAAGGGAAAAATGCAAAGTTATATCACCACTAGGCCTTTAGTTTGTTTGTTAGGCAGTTATGCAAATATTTTCTAAAGACAACCACTGAAGTAGGGATTCATACAAAGGCTAACAACATAAGCTCTGTGCCCTAGAACATTTCAAGTAAAATAATTACCCAAAAAAAAAAAAAAAGTACTTATGCTTCCCTTAACTTCATAATATTGGAATGCTATGAAATAAAACCCAATGGAATGTAATGCTGGTCATTTCAATATGTATCCCAGATCCATCTCAGCATCAGCACAACCCATCATGGCTCATGAACTTCGAGTAACCTTCCCATGTATCAGAGCAATAGGGACAATATCTTCCTTGCTTTTATAATAAGCTGCTTTCAACCTATTCCATCTTCTACAGAAATACCCTGTGAGCATTTCCATTGCACAGTAAATAACCAGAATTTTAATGCTGAGAGATGCAATACATTTTACTTTTTTTTTTTTTTTTTAAATGCCCTCAAAAACACTCTACTTCTGCAGGGAAAACGAGAACAGATTCCAGACAACCATTCTGCAGAAATTTGATCCAGTTGGCACCAGGATTTAGAAAACACTCTGTAGAAATGAGACTGATTTCTCATATTTAGGGCACTGCTACAAGAATTATCATGCAAAGATCAACTTCTACTCTTAATCCCAATTTATGAAAACAAAATATAAATGTTGAAAACTGCCTATCTATTGTCAAACACCCACTGATCTCAACAGTATGTAAAAAAAAATCAAGAAAGAACAGATGTTTTATATTATTGAGTTTACAGATCATCCTCACTACTTGCTTACTTAGCATTACCTGGGGGGAGTCATACCCTTCTACTCCTGAAAAATACCACCCACCACCTCACATCCACTCTTTCATCTCCATAAATGTTTAGCAAGGGTCAATGAATGTCAGTGAGTGCTATTTTTTCTGCATAGAGGAATTCAGTGATACACCTTTGCTTCATAGGCACTTCCGTGTTAGATACCATTCTGTCAGACACCATTCTGTCAGACTGCTGCCATCTGTCACAAAGTAGCAACATGTACTGGAATACTGGTGGGAAGGTTCAACATGTGCTGCCATACCACCAGCATCCACCTCTGATATCATAGGCCAGCATAATAAAAAAGGAGGTATTGCTTTTATGAACAGCCATCATAAAATTTATAGTACAGTTAATTTGTGTAAGTAACAAAATTTACTATAATTTTTTTTTGTTATTCAGACATTAAAAATAGAGCAACACAAAAACATAAAACTAGCTTTTCAAAATCAAATTTAAATATCCCACTAATGCAGTAAGTTTTGGTGGCAGCAGCTGCAATTTATAGCGAGTTCTCAAGGTATTCATCAGAGATTTTGGTCAAAGTTTTATTCCTCTTGGGTTTCATCCTTGAAAACAGCTGCTCACAAATGTACAGACTGCCAAATGTGATGACATGAATAAGGCATGACTATGAAGTGAGGGGTATATCTTTCTGCTAAGACAGGAATTATAAAATTCTGTCAAAGAGACATTACCAAATTTTGGATTGCAACTCCGTGCATACAATTCGAAATTTCACATGTAACGTATTTAAGTCAACTCAAAACTGAGTTGTCAATAAGCCAAAAAATCGATTATTTTCTTTTTTGCATCTTAAAACCTGTTCTCAGTTTATCACTACAGACAGTAAAGCTGCATATTTTTTGCTGTTTACAGGACTGTGTATAGCCATTGTATCAAAAATGCAGAAACTTATTTGCCATGACTTGAGTTTGCACTGCAGTGCACCCTCCCCATGCCCTGGTTTCAGCCCAGAGAGGATTAGTTGCATACTAATTTTAGGCTGGTGTTGAGAGATGGCTGTGCACCCAGGCCAGCCCACTTGACAGGGCTGAGCTGCCACCGCAATGGTGCAGGGGCAGGAGGCAGCTGCATCGCAAGCTGTGCCAGGCTGCATGCAGCCTGTGAGCTGGACATACTTGCTCCAGAAGCTCTTAAATTGCAGAGTAGCATAAGTGCTCTGGCAGCCATTAGGTGGTTTTAGAGTCTTGTAGAAGCAATGCGTGAATAACTTTAATTACCACCAGAGTCTCATAACTGCCATTTATTTCTGACAGAGCTGGTCATCTAAAAATATTCTCATATTAATAACTTTCTCAGTATAAAAATTGAATAATTGGCCCATTTAATTTCAATATTTTATTTTCCATATCTTTGAAAAATACGGTCTTCTGTACAAATGTATATTATCTCAAAATCAAATTATCAAAGGAAAAAAGGTCCAAATGAACACTTCCAAAGATGCAAGCAAGATGTTGCATTCAATAGATATATCTATTTCTACTTACCATGACATGAAGCACTTTTAGACACTGTTTCACTGCTATATATATAGTACATTACTCATTCTGAGAACCGCTTAGCATAATATTTTACAAATGGAAGAAAATAGCTACTTGCACACACATTTGTGACTCAAAGTCTTCATTTAAACAATGACACCCATCCATCACAAGGACACCATAGTGGATGCTTTTTACATATTTTTTTTCCCCATGAAATGGGGGAATCTTGATATCAAGTATGTTCAGAGCACATCAGGCATTCCTTCCTGCACATTAAATGAGTGCAGAAGTTTGACAATTTCCTCATAGTACCTCAACTATTTCATCATACATTAATATCTCTCTACAGCTTCTAGAAAGAGTTGGATGATCTGTTCTGGAATGCCAGTACGTAACTGTACTAATGGATGCCAAATGTAACCTCTAAACCTTGGGTAAACATACCCCAGTAAAACAAAAATCAGAACTGATAAAGTATCTCATTTCTTTTAAAGCACAATGGAAGACTGTTAAAAATGAAATAAACCAGAAAAGCAACCCACAGTGTGTGGAAATATATATATATATATATATATATATATGCACACATACATACAAAGAGCAGTTTCATTAGATCACATTTTTAATGATTAGTTATGACTATCTGTAGTTCCCTCTCCAGTTATATTCCTTTTCAGTTCTTCACCTGATAGGTACGCTACTTGACAGCCAAAGGCAGATCTTTTCTGAATGCTATGAAATTTGACACAACTCCATTACCATCATCACTTAAAAATTATGTGCATCCATGACCGAAAGCTAGCAGTAGAGTGGAATGTAAGAAATCTATACAGGTTTTACTTACACCCATTTGAGTGCCTTTTAGTTCTGAAGCACTGTCTGATTTGAATTACTGCAGTATTCTTGTTAAAAACTACCATCTGTCAGAGCTTATCCTATTTTACACAGAGGGAACATATGTTAATTATTAATCCTATTTCTTAGGGAAACTTACTTACAAGATCAGGACTAGCCATGGTGTGAGACGGGAGTATTAGTGTTCTTACTGGATAGTCTTCAGATGAAACTCAGGATGGATCCCTTGAATACTCACGAAGAAAACCCAAGCTGTTTCACACAGGGCACTAGCCTCACAACAGGGCATCATCATGCAAGATAAAAACTGCTGCATGTCCAGGACCTAAGTTTATATTCATGAGGCAACAAATCTACATGTAGTATAGATATTTCACTTGTAGAGTTAAGCACTGCACCCTACATTATAAGTACGCTGATGCTTGTTGTTTATTTTTAAGCATTTGGCTTAATTTAAAATTAAGTCTAAGAAGTAGGAGCTTCCTTGGTACTCCCCAAAGCACTCAGCGCTTTCCTGATTCTTCCATGTGTGCTAAGGGAAGAGATTCATATCTGCAAATAGCACACTGATGTGCAGATTTAATTTATCCACAACAAAAACTGGTGATAACCGAAAGTAGAAAAGGAAAGCTCTTCAGTGACCTTAGTGAGGGACAGTGAAAGGAAATTTTTTTCCCCTCAAGGAATTCCCTAATCACATTTATCCAAGAGAAGCTGTTAAGCTTCAGGTTCCTGCTTTAAGGCTTTTTTTGTTTTGTTTAAGCTACTCTGTACTGTTTGAGTGTACAGTGTCATATATCACCTTCAATTAAAATTTAATTACCACTTGAGTTTATTTTCCTGGTCAGAGACAAATTGTCTGAAGTATTTCACAAACTTCTTGCAAGTTTGAGTATTTCCGTGAGAAAAAAAAACCACTATTTTCTGCTCAGTTGTAGGGAAAGAGTAATGAGCAAAGTAATTATTGTGTCATATAGAAGTAGCTGATGTTTAAGAACAACTCACAGTCCTAGGCTAAGTTAGTACAATGGGTGCCAGAAGTTCTGTCTATCAAGAACAAAACTGAAAGTATAGCTTCCTCAGAATCAATTCCCCAAAGCAAGAAAATGGAGGATTCTGGATTAACTGAAATATACTAACATCCATAGGTCCTGAAATTTTCTATTTTGGAGATAATTTCCTGTGTTATAGCACATCTTCCTGGGCAAGGAAGAGGTTAAAATCCTGCTAAAACCAGAAAAAGGCATTGAAAATGTGCCTAAGCTGCCAAGCATGGAATGATAGTACTCCAGTTGGAACTCATTACAGAGACAACATAGGAGAACCAATCCAGCTTTTTATTTACAGTAGACACAGAAGTGACATGACCATCTTTCTATGTAGACTTAGAAAAATAAGTTGGCCCTGAAGCCAAGGATCAGAACATTACCAACCTTGTCAAAATGAAATAGATCTGTTTGCTTGTTTCTGTTGTTGTGTTGGTTTTACTTTATTTGCTGGGTTGAGCAGTGGTGTTTTTGGTTTAGTTATTTAATATTGATTTACAGAATTTCCCCTGGAGAAGACTTATTATATACTCTTTAAGTAAAGAACAGATAATTATTGATTTTCAGCAGCTCTATATATGGAAATACTAGGCTTATTATGAAACAAGAGGACCACTGGTTTTAATCTGATCAAAGTACTTAATTATAAATATGGTAGGTGGTTTCCTTGTCTAGGTAGCTAAAACCAAAATAAAGCCCACTTTTCCCCCCTGTTTCACCACCGGGGTAGCTGAAACTGGTCACTGGGAGGGAGGACATTAGAAATCCATGAAAAACCAGCTAGGCTAAGATAATTCCTTTACTGAAAACTAGAAAGAGGACACATCACCTAATAACGATAACTTTGTGTTGCAGTCCAGTAAACCTAGGAAACTATAAATAAAAAGACACCAAAATGCATACAGTAGTCACCTTGCAAGTAAACTATTCTAAGTTATCAATGTACAGTTTGACAGACATCTTTATGCAAGCTGTTATGGGGATACACTGCATGTATGTATTAATAAAACAGTCTGCCATACAGCTGAAGTTTATTGTTAGTATTCATTAATAGGAATATTGGTAATATTATGAATAATAAGAAGAAGCAGCTTTATTGTATTTACTTCCATTAAGAATACCTTCTCATTACACAATATGTATACCTGAGCAAAACTGCTCATTTGGATCGTCAGGTAAATTAAGACAACATTTGATTTTTATGAACCATTTGAGCATCTTGCTCATTACTAACAGCAGTGAAAGTTCCCCACAGGACCACAACATCACTCCCTGTCCTCCCTGCTCCATCCAAAACTGGGCCAATGAGCACACCTCTGGTGGCTCTAAACCTTTAATGACTTGCTTCCACAAGGTTGACTCTTAAGAACAGCATGCAAGGATCACAGCCGACTTTCCAGAACTCTTAATTAGAACAAGCTGTTTCTTCCAAATGAAACTTATATGGGTTAAGGAACATCAAATCTCAGCAATGGTGTTAAATATTGGCTTAACTCTTAAGTACTCAAAAGTGACACAAAAGTGGGAAAAGGGAAGAAATTTTTAAAAAGCAATTTTCTGAGTATTCTCACAAAGTATCACTGATATCCACATTAATTAGTGACCTCACACTGCAATGAATATGCTTGCAACAAAGACTCTAAAAAGAGTGACAAACATGAAAAACAGGAGTCACTCCATGAAGCCAGTCCATTAATTACTATACAGTTTCGCACTATTATTCATTATACGGATAATAAGTGAGCAAGAACACAAGGTTTTTGCTTTTTTTTTTCCCCTCACTATTTCCTCCTAGACCATCAATTGTAGGATTTATATGCACATGCTGTAAGTTCATCAGCGACAAGCATCAGCAATAAAATAATACTAAAAATAATGAAAAGGGAGAAATTGTATGTTCTCTATGAAAACAAGGTCCCAAGTAGCAAATTATTGAAAAAACTACTGCTTTAAATGATGTTCCACCAAGCACAACTCACAAAGATCAGTAACAAATCATTAGTGTACGTGTAAATTACTGAAACAGTATTTTGATAAGGAGACAAAATTTTGCTTTGTAATTTAGTGATTATGTAGGTCTTTCAATTGTTTTAAAGAAATGACATCATAAAATTCAGATTGAAAAACACTGTTACCACACATAAGTTGCTCCAAAAGTAATGCCTCATATCTTTTTGCGAATACAACAGATATAAAGAGCACAATAACACACTATTTGATAGAGCAAATTCTGAGCTACAACACACTACTTTTTGATATGATCATCATCATTCACTGTACATCTTTGCCAGCAATGAACAAGAGCTTGTGTGCTGCACTCATAAAAACCTGCAGCAGGGGAGGAAGACCAAAGTCACCACAGCTGGAAAGTACCACCTGCCATTTCACTGTGCTCACATCCACTCTTTGGTTTCCATAAACATTCAGTAAGCATCAACAAATTGGCAGCGGGTGCCATTTCTTACTCATGGAGAAATTTAATGGCACACCTTTGCTTCATATGCACTTCCATGTCAGACAAAATAATCAGACCTGCTGCCATCTGTCACACAGCAACAAAATGTGATGGAATATGGTGGAATGGTCCACCTTACCACAACATACCACTAACATCCACTCGTAACATCATATTATAAAGTAAGGTATGTTACATTCAGAGCAGCCCTTACATATCTGAATGGTTGACACACAGAATGTTTATTTCCTTATCATCATTTGGGTGTCCCTCCCACTGTCTCAACAACTCTACAATTCTTAACTTCAAAAAAAATCAGGTAGCTCATTCATACAAGAATAAAGGTGTAAGTACACTTTCACATGAATTTGTAACATTTCTGAAGCTCAAATCTTGGCAAGTCAGTACTGATACACATTATAGAAATGCTGTGGACACAGTTCCTTCAAAATTCCTTCAAAACATTGTGAAAGAATATGAACAAGTTGGGTCTCACTAACATGCTTATCAAGTTGTGCTATGCTTCTATCAATCCAATATAGCTTGCAAACTAGATTTCCCTAGTTTGTGCTATCTGAAATTTTTGAAAATGCATCAAATTATTTCATTTTTCATTACTACAAAATGTAATAAAGAAATAAAAATCAAATCTAACATCCCATTATTAGGATTACTTTTCAATGAAAGGTCATTGAATTCTGAAGTAGAAATAAAGATCCCACCTTCAAAAATCTTGTACTCTAATGAAATTTACCTTGCACTCAATTTTGATAATTTTAAGTTATCATATCTATCTAGATTTCTGCTTGTTGCACATTATTTAATCAAGTGTCATTTGCTCATTCATTTCATATCATTGTAGCTTTATTATTTTTCTAAGTGATTTGTCTCAGAAGTTTTCTTTCTTCTTTAGGATTTAAGTGTCCTCATCAATTTTGAAAACATGGTCGTTAGCCACTTATTTAGAATGGGAATTTTAAAAGGAGTAGAAGGTGAGCTACAAATATAAAACTGCAAATTGCACATCTACGCACCCTGTAGGAACTTATGAAAATCACAGTCTAAGGATGAAAAAGTAAATAGATCACTGACTTGTCTTTCTGAAAATATGTATCCCAAGCTGCAGTCTCACAGAGAATTGTTAATTATGGTTCAAAGTGATACAAGAAGTACCTATGCCATCTTCACCACTGTACATGACCTTGCCTTCTGTCATTATTATGCTGCAGGTACTATTTTGTTGTTGTTATTGTTGTTCTTACATACAAGTCAGTATCTTAATCTTGCTCCAGACGTTTTCCTACTTACAGATAAGAGAATATGCAATATAATCAAAATTCTCTGTTCCTTCCACCAAACAAACAACTTCTTCTGAGTGGCAGCAAAAAAAAAAAAAAAAAATCCTGAAATTGACCCTTAATTTAAAAAAAACTGCCCCAACACTACGTTCTTAAAGGGAGCATCCCAGTTTCATGCTGGAAATAATGAAAAAATAAAAGTTTGATAATTATTTTGTTAAATTAGCATACAAATGCAGAGATGATTCTAGCTGATAATCTAGCTGATAATGGACACACAGAAGGGGACTTGGGAGGTATGAGTAGGTCTCAAGCTTTTGTGTTTTTTGAGGTTTTTTTTTTTATTTGAAGATATAGCCATGTTTAGATCTAAATTCAAAATTCAAAGCACAGCTCTAGTTTATAGTACATAAAGATGTCTCCAAAGCACAAAGTACTGAATCAAAGAAAGGAAAGTGCATCCCATCCTACTGCAGCAACATGAGTTATTTGCATAGTTGCCACAAAAGTAATAATTACACTGTAACTCAATGGGAACAATAGTAATTTCACAGTAGCTCATGTTGTTGTTATCACCCTATATCCTGATAACTATGAAATTAATTTGTGGCACCACTGTATGTGTCAGCTTTAAGCTGTTCCCTAGGTAACATTACGCTACCATAGAGAAGGAACACTTGGCAGTAAAATGAGTAGCAGCAGATTGACTATACAAAAAGAATCTTCTTCCCACATACAAATAACTTGGCAATCAGTGAAGATGAGAGAAATCCTTCTCAAAAAAGAAAACAAATAAATAAAGAAAGAAAATAATACATCTAATTTTATTAACAGACCATTAACCGTTGATGGAAAAAATTCAAAGGTAGGACAAAAGGAGCAGTTTATATTTAGTGACTTTGACCCATTGTTCTAACTGCAGTGAGGAAGCAGAATAAAAATGCTGAACATTTCTTCTTCCTTCTGCTAGTCATTTTCCACATTAACAACTAAATGACAATTTAAGTGCAAATATATAGCGTTAAGTTGCATACTTAGGAAGGCAGCAACAACAGAGATTATACTTGCACAAATAATTCTAACTTCAGCTGAGAGGCACTACCCTTCGACCTTCTGAACACTCCATGTTATTATGTTGCAGTACTACCACAAAAATGGACTTCCACACTGAATATAAAGGATGACTTCTGTGACACATTAGATGATTATAAGTTTGCTGGTGAAAATTCACTGAAATAATGACTGAAGCTCTGGAAAGCATTAAATTATGGAATATAAGGAGGGAACGTGTTACTATTTCATAACAATAAATAAAATGCAGAGCTTAATCTTTTGAGTCTGCTTTGTGCTGCAGTAGATACGATTGACATTGCACGGAAGATAGATGATACTTTTACTAAGAATTTGGATTTTTCTTTTGCTTTTAAACCAGACCTGTTTACACAGCATTAGAAATCCATACTGTAACACCTTCTTCTCTCGCTATATTTTTGTCTATAAGAAAAAGTGACAAAAATAATCACAGTATATTACATACTTAGTTTCAGTGGTTCAGCTGGAGTTTAGTGACAGAAAAAGCAGCATCTCTGTGACAACGCCAGTCATCAAAGCAAACCAAGGTGTTGAGCAGATACTCTGATCCAGGATATCCAGGGACTAGCATGTTTTGTCACTCTGTAGTTTTGATCTTTATCTCCCTGACTGATGCTCCTTTCATGATTGCTACCACATGATATTGTCCCCAAAACCCCTGACAGGTGATGTTCAAAAGCATCGGGTCAATTTGTGTGTGTGCGCGTGTGTTTTCCCAATCTGAAATTAAGCTTTCAGAGCTCTAAAAGCAGCTGAAGGGGCATCAAGCCAGCTTGGAAGGTCTCAAGTGTGTATTCTTCATTAAACATTGGCACATGCCATGCCAAATTATGTCACTGCTGAGAGGAAAATTTTGACCAACCTATACTCAATTTTTCATCCAGAAGTTACTCTCAATCACTGCTGCTACACAGACCAAGAAGTCCAACCTGTACTCAATGCCAAATCAGCACGTGCTCTCAGTTTACTCAGCTTTCACTCTTCCACCCCTTACAACTGTGCAAACCAATTCCAATGAACAAGGACCTTTAGACAAAGACAACATTCACACAGTCTCACAGCCAGCAAGCTCACTACATTAACTGTATGGACAATTGGTTTGTGCTCCTGATACTGTTAGGAATTACTAAGGGATTCCCTTATTCCAGTCCCATTAATAGCTGTCTGCAGTTACCTCTACTGTGTTAGGTCAGTGCAGAGCCTCAGTGCACGGGTAAACCATCAGTCACCTTTTCCTCACACGACACTACCCCTGCTTTGAAGAGCATCGGCCAAGACCATTGTATTTCTGTTTTATTTTTTTAACCCTGTGATTCATCTCTGTTTTTTATTTTCTCTTACATACTTCTAACATGTTCAGGTGTCAGTGCTGAAACAACCCCAGTCAGTTGAAACAAATATACTTCTTGTAAAGATAAGTGCTGCCAGCAACAAACAGTCTTCCACTTGCTGGATCAGTGCTGTCAAAGGCACATAAACATACTTCAGAAAAGGCACACGTATGGATCTATGTATCTCTGGAAAGTTTCAGAAGCTAGTAGCAATTTGTTTTTACTGTAAACCCAAACTCGCTATCGTGAAGAACATTTCTGTAAGTTGTCAGATATTCTTTTTAGAAAAATGATTGAGAAATAAGTAGTGAGGGTTTAGAACAAACATCTAAGATTAGAAATTTTACCTTTATAGAAATAAAACATAGCCAGATGAGTACAGTGCTGATATTTCTACCTATGGAAGTACTCAACCTGCTCAAAATTAAATGATATCCTCAGTCTGGGACTCAAAAAAAAAAAAAAAAAATCTTCAAAAATGTAAATAATAATAAAGTACCTGTTATGGTAAAAGGTGATGACAGTGCCTTCTAATGGGATACAAGCACAATGGAGAAGCAGCAGCTAACAAAGAAGGAAAAAGTGGCTCACCCTTTCCAATAACCAGTGATGGCTTAAGAGAATTGCAGTTTCTATCAATAGAGACGCAGCTCCCTCAGCAGCTAACCCTCAAATGAGCTCTTCAGGCTCCACTCCTTCCAGTCTCTCAGATGCATTACTTGCCTTCTCACCCAATGCTCAACCACTGGTTCTGGTTGTGACACAGCCATAGCACCTTTGAGGGAATTGTGGTGGGATGACTTCTAAACCCGGTACAACAGTAATATCTGTCTTGAAGTTAAAAATGTAGTTAGGAAATGGCTTCAAAATGATGGAAAAATTAATAAAAATTACACCAAGAGCAAAATTTCTAGGAGATTCTTATCTAACTCTCCACATCTCAATGTGAAAGTCACTACTGAAAAAGATACCTACTATCTCTGTTTTTTTTCCCCTACCTGTCAAATTCCTGATTTGTTAACTAGCTCTCTAAGAATCAAGAAGAAATGAGACAGCCTGTTGACATTTTTCTCAAATAATTTGACCAAATTAATGGAGCAGTTCTTCCAGGTTTCATCATATTCAGCAGGCTACTAGAAAAAGAATGTATGTGAGCTCTATCCATACATAAATTATGCTCTGCCACTAAAACTGCAATGTTGTAAATGCAGCATATACAGAGACATTTGTTCAAATATCTTTTAGAATACAATAATGTCTCAAAATTAAGATACAAACCCTTTGCAGTGAAACATCAAACATTTCATAAGACAATTATCAACCAGAGTTATTAGCCAGTACATGAAGTCACAGAGTAACTTCCATTGCACTTCCAGTCAACTGTAAACTTGATGCATTACCTTGGAAGAGTGCCAAATTTCCCACTGTGCTAAACTTACTGAAACAAATAGGAAAGCAGCATTGCTGAGTTACATCCCTGCTCAACTATTGTGTAATTGGACCACACTACAGGAGCAACAATTCATTTTACAAATGTTGAGTTACCATTATCAACTCACAGTTTCACACTCTCAGCGCAAGAGTAGTAAGTTCTTACATTCAGAATCAAATGAATATGATGGAGAAAATATTAAAAGAGTTACATTTCAAAGCTCTATTTGCAGCTATAATCTTAAGAAAAATACATTTTATACCCTATTACATTGTTATACTAATTAGTCAATAGAATGTGTAGCGACGCCAACAAATTATTTGGGCCTTTACAGATTGGGGTAAATTCTTTACTCATCTAGCAAACCTGAGTAGATTAAAAAAAAAAAAAACAATTGATCATAGAAACAAGGAATATAAAGAGATTCAGTTTTATACTCACTGAAATATATATATTTTAACTAGAAAAGTGCAAAAGTAGTTATGCTGTCTAGTTTCTTCTGGGTAAATGGCTTCTGGCATTAGAAAAGAAAAAAAAAAAAAAAAAATCAGGGATTTCATCTGCAACTCAGTGAACAGTGATCCACTCCTGGAGTATCAAGCAGCCTTTCTCCTGCCCGCTAAGGAATGAGTGACTAGGTGTCTAATGACACCATGTACCCTATATTCACTTAAGCAAGCAATATAACACCTAAAGTTGTCTAGGGCTTACCTGCGTTCCAGATAAATTTTCAATAGCAAACTCCAATAAAAGACATTCTCCTTTTAAGTAGCTCTGTTCTTCAGTGCTGCAAATGGAACATGTTTCCCCAAAACTTTGTAGCTAAGTAATCAAAGGTACGCTACTGATGTTTGTTTAACATTTAATGCAGACAACTTATTTTTTATAATAACTTTTAAATAGTAAGACCTCAGTGTTCCACCAGAATACTGTTTCATTGAAAATCTTCTTACTCTAAATAACCTCAAGTATGTAAACAGGATTTAGATTCAGAAGTCCACAGGGGAAGTGGAGATTAACTTTGATAAAAGCTAAGTATCTTGGGACACAGTTGGACCCAGCCTAATCTCTGAAGCACCTTCATCCCAGTACAGAAAACATTTCCAGAAAAAATGAAGATTTCTCTTTATCCCTAGATCCTCAGCACCCAGTATGGTAAAAAGTAGTAAGAAAAAGAAAAAAAAGTATAGCTACTAATTTTCATTATCACTAAAGTGTTCTAAACACTTAAAACTTTGACATGGTAACAATGAACAAAGCAAAGACCAGATAATATGGCAGTTCTGAATGAAGGCTATTTTATCCTCAATGCCAGCTTTGGTTTGTATGCTGGGCTCCAAAGAGAACATAGTCAGAGATGCCCATAGCAATGACAAGCACAATGACTTCAAGTGGGAATGATGGAGATAAGAGGAGAAAAAAAATAACGTTTTTAGAGACATTTGAAAATGACAGTAAGTGCCTGGAAAGAAACCAGAGCAGATATTTAAAACAGCATTTGTAATGACGGTCTGGTTTCTGATTGCACAGAAAACAGAAGTTAACGAAGGAAACAGGGTTTCTTGAATACATGTGTAGGCTGACTACAGTAGAGATTAAATTCACGACTTTCAGATAAAACAGCATGAGCTTCAACAGCTTGAACTGAAACACCAGGCTCCTTTGACAAAGCTGTGACACACCCAGCTTCAGTTAGTGTCCCAGACTTTTTTTGTTGTTGTTGTTATGGTCTAAAATGTCATAAACCACTTTCTATCTAAATTGTCCAGAGCTGCTCTGGAACATAAAAAAAAAAAAAGTCAATGATCCACAGCGAGCAATTTTTAATGGTATCAAAAAAAAAAAAAAAAAAAGAAATCTAAGAAATTCTTCAAACCTTGTATTTTAAAAATAACAAGGGAATCTGTAGTGGGAACTCAAGATTCTCTAATGCAATTTTCTGCTCTAACAGTTTGCAGATGAGTGACTATTAGTCACTGAAAAAGGTATGACACTGCACCCACTGCATGGCATCTTTGGAGTCTTTGTGGTAAGCCATCTGCCACAGTGGTTTTCAAAACCTCTTTCAGAACCAACATCAGACAACATCTCCTGCAGTTTGCTAAAAGCAAAATTTGACTGTCACCCATTTTTTTTCTTATAATATAAAAACTAAATGGCTCAAAAGCAGAAACAGGCTCCTGCTCCCTTGAAGTGACACAAAATGAGGTGCTCTTTTTTCCTCCTCTCCCCCACAAAACAGTTTGCAGGGATAGTACAGATAAGCACAGTACAAATGTGTTTGCTGTGCAGAGCACATGACTGAAGCCTGAACAAGCAGGTTACTTGACATTTTGTAGTTTGCGCCGCGTACCTTTTTTGTTTGTTTGTTTTTTTATGTCCCTATCTTTAACTGCAAACCAACACACACATGAAATCATGGAACCCCTTGCAGTGCAATTTCCTTGGGTTTTGCCCAGCCATAGAAACTATTTGTAAAATACATCTGAGAGTCTAGACCATATTAAAAGAAGCTTGATTATTACTAAACCCAGCATATACAGTTGTCAAGACAACAGAGTGAATATCATCATTAACAGAAACTCCTTCTATCAAACTGGAAATCATAGCTGAAGCTTCACCCTCATGTTCACATTATCCAAAATATGCAAATTTATGAACGCAAAAGAAAATTCCAAATGAAGCTTGATGCCTTTTTAGACTGATCTAAACAGACAAGTAAACTTTCTCTCCTTTCCCACTTGTAAATATGAAATGTGTTTCAATCTTCCTTTATTAACACAGAGCCTGTATAAAAATATTCAGCTTTAATTTTCACTTGCAAAGCTTTCATGCATACTAATTCAGCCAACGTTCACAAGACAGATCGTATATGTATGCACCTACAAGAAAGACCCATTCACGTGTATAATGTCTCACCAGTCTCACTAACTGATGGCTTGATGCCATAAACCACCACATTGCCAGACTCGCAGGATGCTACCCACTATGACTTCAGTTGTCTGACACCAAGTTCACGCAACCTACACTAGACAGAGGCCTAAAGCATATTGCCAGTAGTGTTCAGGAGCAATGTAACATCATTTAAGATGCAATACAATATGTGTTGCCTGTCATGAAGATGTACCCCTCAGCATGTCAGAAAATGTTGCAGTACTGTGAAAATGGCCAGTACTCTGTGCTGCTCTTCAGAAGGCATTCACAAGCTCGCAGAAATAAGCTAAAAAGAATTTGAGGAAGCTCAAAGAAAAAGAGATACATGTAGTCCCACCCCTAGGGTGGAACAACTCCAGGCAGCAAGCACCTGGAGAGCAGCTCTGCATTCAGGCCCTTCTGGGGGCCTGCAGGGCCAGCAGCCCCCACACCATGCTACACAGTGCTCACTCAGCAGGCCAAGGAGGAGTTTACTTAAGCTTTGCCATTATGTTAAATATAATAAACCTGTTAGACTGCATTAAAAAAACAAAATGAATTGAATGCTTCGTAAAATTACCTGCAAATAGAAGTAAACCAAGTTATTGCATTACTATCCATATGTATATATATATATATATATATATATATATATATATATATACACATATACATACATACATATATGTATATATAAAAATAAGAACAATGATTTCCCTCTACTCCTTAATTTGAATATCATTTGTTCTCTTCCGGTTCTTCAGAGACCAAGACTCCTCTTGGTTATTAGTGTTCATGTGAAGTACAGTGATATTCATAAGATAGAAATATACTGAAACACATTAAATTGACCATTTCTCTCAAAGAGAAATTTAAAATGGAAGGTCTAATTTCAAACAGGAGCACAGGGAAAAATGTTCATTGTATCTCTCATCAGGCTAACCACTAGTACTACTCTGGGAAATCAGAGAGGATTTGGGCAGACTGCCCACTCAACTTAAGGCTCATCTGAGAACCACGTATATCTGCTTAGCTATCCAGCTAGGATCTTTTGTTGTTGTTTTCACATCCATATGATTTTAGTGTCTCTGTGCAACATGCAGCCCTCTCCACTTGTGGTCCCTAAACCAAAGGAGGCAAGAATCTCAATAGCAGAATCAGCAAATTCTGTACCCTCACACACCTGGTCCAAAGTTCACTACAGCAACAGAAAAGCAAAGTGAACTTTCATCTCTCAAAGGTGTAATGTTAGAATAAAGTAGGTTGTAGGCAATCCTGGATTCAAATAGAAAAAAAGCAGTCATGAAGGTGCTGTGGTTTAACCTGGCAGGTGGCTCAGTACTGCACATTTGTTTGTTTATCCTCCCCTTCCCAGTGGAACTGGGGAAGAGAATAACAATAATAAAAAAACTAGAGCTTCTGTGATAAAGAGAGTTGTGATAAAGCAATTTACTAAGATAGAGAAAATGAAAAGGATAGTAGTTATGACTACATATTTTATGCATATTTAAACACGTAAGGGATGCACAACCAACTGCTCAGCATCCTCTGATCAAGGCCCAGCTAGCATCCCAAGCAACAGAAGAGAGAGATTATCTCCCACACCCTTCAAAACTCCTTCCACTTGATGCCATATGGCATGAAATATTTCTTTGGCCAGTTTAAGACAGCTGTCCTAATTTTTTTCCCTCCCTACTCCTTGGGCCCATCACTGCAAATGGTCTTAGCTTTGTACATCACTGCTTAACAGCACCTATAAACAGTGCGGTGTCAACATTATTTTTCTCCTAGAACCAAAAATACAGCATGATAGCAGACACTATGAAAAAAACACCTTACCAGCTGAAACAAAGATGTCTGTGTAGCAGCTGAAAGAAACTACACGGGCTTAAATAACAAATGGATTTTTATATACTTTTACTTAAGTATGTACAGGTACACACAAAACTCTCAGTTTCTTACACCTTTTGTGTGCTATTCAAGTACACTGTAAACAGTCCTATGTCATGTATTTTATCACCATAAAAACATCTAAGAAAAAAATTAACTACATAATATTTAGTGCAATTAAGCAAATTCCAGCACTGCCCAATATCTGTCAGTCTTTACGATCGATTATTATTTCTCAGAATGGTTTGTATACCACCAAAAATGACCAGGATACAAATGTATGAGTTAGTAGAGTGCTTTTTTTTTTTTTTTTTTTTTTTGAGCAGGGGTTGGGGGGGGTGTTGATGTAGAAAATCCTCATGATCCTACATGGTCCTTGTAACAGATGCGTGACCTTTGAAATGCCAAAGATCCCTTCTCTAGTGAATGTTTATCACCAAAGAGCTGACAGCTACTAAGTTTTTAAAAGATTAACTATGCTGAGTCATGTACTGCAAAACACCACAAACCACCCAAGGAATGTTGTTACAGGAGACCAGTGATATGAAATCCAGCTTGGGGAAAATACTAAAAGTAGCTTCACACACCATATGTTCCCTAAATCTTTGTTTTAAGTCATTTTCCATTTACTGGCACTACAGGAAAGATCTATGTACCCAGAGGACTGACCACACAGGAAGAAAAACTTGTAGGAAACAAACAAAGTGTAGGAAACAAAGAGCAAGAAACGAAACTTAGAAGTGTTAATGCCTATTTAAAAAATTTATTTGTAATACTGACTTTCTGAAAGGAAGGAATATAATTTGGAGATAATAAGTAAGGCTTTCACAAGGCAGGCTACATTTCACAGCACAGTACCTTTACAGTTATTCATAGCAGTGTTCATAAGCCAAGAGCACTGTGAACATAAAGTCATTCAGAGTCATGCAAATAAAGTCACTCACACATATACATAAACATAAAGGGATTACAAACGAAACCAAAGCAAATGACTTCAATTAATTTTTCCAGATACTCCTCAATATTATTGTTGTTTTTGCTTTTTACTGTGCAACTCTAAGAAGCCACTCATACCAGGCAAATGAAATGATTTACTGTATACTACTATCCAACTTTCAAAACTTAGAGCACATTAGTCCAGTTTTATGATACATGGGTAATAATAAAACAAATGTTCTAAATTTATTTAGCAAATTATTTTAGAAACTGTCTCTATTCTGTGTCCTTTCATCCACTGCTCAGTCTGTTTTGGGCACTATAGTTGGTGAGTTTCTTTAGAGTCCTGTATCAAAATATTCCACAGTGCAAATAAGGGCAGCAAGAAAATATTCACATACTGACAACTTTTAACCCCCCCTCTAATAAGCATTAAGTGATAAGCAAAATATACATCCCTACAATACATGAAATACCAGATGCATTTTAAAATCTCATTAACAAAACCCAAATTGTGTAAAAATGCTGATAAAATCTGAGTACATATGCCACCACATATGTAAAAATCACATCCACTTTAGAAGCAAACACAGGTTTGTTCAAACAGCATTGTACAGTTCTTTAACACTTACAGAATTTTCCATGAACAATATTTTCATTCACTCACAGTTTAGTACAAATATAAAGCAAGGCACCCCCTTAAGCATTTTAAATAACAAATTAAACATTTACGTTTTTTACTGTGCAGTCAGGCTTAACATTTATGCAGCTTCAAAACCAAAGTACAGCCTCAAGGGAAGCCTCTCCACTGACAAATTAATACCTTAGAGAATAGAGCTGAATGGTGGCAATGAACTCATTTGTTCCCCCAATAATGAAGAATGACTCTTTCTTTACCACATCTGTGACTGTTGCTATGGTGACCCAGACTTACCTCATTGCTTCTCGAAGTGCTCCTCGCTCACTAAGAGTCGTGTGCTTGATGTCATCAAAATTATTTTCCAGTTTCTCACAGTTCTACAACAAATGGAAGAATCCATGTAAGACTCTGCAGCAGTGTATTGTACATACATTAGCATTATTCAGCACTGTGCAAACAAAACTGATTTATATTATGTAATCTCACAAATTACGCATTCTGTTTTAATTATACAGCAGTCATTAAAGAGGCACTGAGAACTCAGAAACAAAGTAAATATGAATCTTCATACACGGTTGTCATGGAAATTGTCTTATAAGTGTTCCATAATTAAATGTATAGATTTTACACCAAAAAAAAAAAAAAAAGTAAAATAAAATTTTCCTTTACCAATACACAAAGAAACACAGCTACTACATACACATAGAAAAGAATAAAAACTTAAATGCATATTTAAAATAATGCAAGCTATAAATCTGTCCCAACAAAACCAGCAGTGTAGTTAGAACACACCAAGCTTTATTAAACGGGATTTTGAAAAACACAAACTAAAAAAAAAAAAAAAAAAAAAAAAAAAAGTGTTTATAGGGACTTCAACCACTTAACATTTTCAAAATTAGAATTCACCGATATTTTTAAAGCTGACACGAAGGCAAAATTTTTGTGACAGTAGAAGTAATAAAGTTTCCCTATCTTCTGGTACTTATTTTTAACTGTGCAAATTTGTTATTTTACTCCAGAGCACTGGCTCTTTTCTTCTACAACCATACAGACAGTAAAATTGATTCAGAAGATGCTGGGTAATACAGACATTTTCATCTGTGCAAAGTAAGCGTGAAACACAGCAAGCAAGAGTTCTCTGATCATCTGCATCATTCGCAGTATTTTATATACTCAAGGCTTCGAGATATCGCCATCTTCTGCAGCGGTTTCTGCCAATACACAAACTTACCTCTGGGAGGCGTAACTTTGACATATGGGTTGAAAAGCATCACAAGTTGCAAGCAGCATTAACAGTTACTATCAATAACAACTAGAAAGGCTCTTTAAGCACGATCTTTAGACAGAACTGTTAGTTGGTTATGCGATCTCACAGGTTTTAAATATCTGAATTAATTGTGAAGTCTCTATCTGAAAATTACAATAAATACAGTAGAAGTTATCTATCATTCCCTTTGAGTATTGATTCTTTATAATTATACTCAATTAGAGGTTATAAGAGCATTATTGGACGGGAAATAATTAGATATTTGTAAATCACCTAATTGGTAGACTAAGATATCTTGTTATCTTTTAATTTAATTATGTTTTAATACAAAGTTTTACTACTTCAACAATACATTTCTGTACAGAAGAAATTAAGAAACCTACATTCAGAACTCTGCAATCTTCTCTCCCTTATTAAAAAAAAAAAAAAAAAAAAATCAAAGGATCATTAAGGTTTGGAAATATCTCTAAGATGATTCAGTCCAACCATCCACCTACCTCCAATATCACCACTCAACCATGTGGTTAAGTACCACATCTACATTTTCCTTTAACACCCCTAGGGACAGTGACCCTATCACATCACATCCCTGAGCAGCCTGTTCTAGTGCCTCATCACTCTTTCTGAGATGAAATTCTTCCCAATATCCGATCTGAACCTCCCCTAGCACAACTGGGGTCATTACCCCTTGTCCTATAATGCACAGCATAAGTAGTAGATCTTACAGCTAATCTGATATTTTTGTTTATATTATTATCAGATGTCCTTTGTACAGCAAAATCCTACTCAAAAACTCTTAAGAGATTTCACAAAACAGGGAAGGTTAAAAATACACAAAAGAAATCCTAACTGACAATATAGAAAGAATTTCAGATTTATCAGTACTGAACTGAAAGCACCTGTGCAAGCATACAATCAAATTTCACATCCTTCAGGAAAGCAGATCAAGGGGAACGACATGTGGAATATTGCTCCAAGCACTGAAGGACTAAAGCCTGTTTATTAACAGTCTTGTGCCATTGGCAACTCACCATAGGTTCAGGAAAATCTGAGCATCATGCAGTTCATTTCTCTTGACAATTTGATATAAAGCATCTACAAAATTGACAAAGGATCAAAAGTGCACAAGATTTTATCGAACTGAACTAAATCCTCATAATATCCTACAATCTAGTATAAGCGATGGTGTCTAAGTGGAAAATGCTGAGTAATTCACTGAGTCCTTTTCAGCTGGTGTTTCTTATTTGCCTATATGGACCATTCTGTATTAGTCAGTTGAAGGGCAACTAGGATGACCAATACCTAAAGAAAACCCTGTAATCATGTACACTTGCAGAAATATCCCTTAAAATAATACAAAACAAACAAAAAGAACTCATAACTATGTGGAAGAAAATAGAAAACCCAGAAAAAGCAATGGAACATAGTTTCAAGGCTCAAATAATAAATGTTATAATTCAATTAGCAAGAGTATGATTTCTTACAATTTTCACCATTTCTGGACAGTATCTCAGCAACTTCCAGCTAAACAGTTCTCAACCAAAGTATAGTAGTTGGAAAATCTGTTGCTTTACTGTTGGAAAAACAATGACCTAAAAACTAAGGCAGATGCAAGCCTCCTGAAGGGAGGTGATCTCACAGTACAATCATTTGCTGCATAAGTATAGAACAAGAGAGTAACTACTGACAAAAGCTACTACTATTCTCTAGTTACAGGTGCAGTAATCTGAAACAGTAGCTCAGATCTTGCAACAAAAAGAGAAAAGCAGTCAAAGACTAAAAATAAGCACAGATACACTTATATTAAGGTTCTTCTTCATAGGTCTGAGCATCAGTTTGCGCACTACATTCCTAGACCCTCTTAAGAGAATATCAGTCTATAAGAAAGGTCCCAATATGTATGTATGAAATTCTGAGCACAGTTCTCCAAAGAACACACATAGTGAATGATGAGATTTCAGTAGACCATAATCAAGACGAGTTTTACATTTCTTAATATTTAATCAGTAGCAAAACCTGTGCTTATTCTATTATCTATGTGCGGCATGATGGAAAGCATATCAATAACAGCAGAGTAGCAAGGTCACAGGCTGAAGCAAGTAAGGACTTGCTCAAATGTAACAGCTGTATGATCAAAAATAAAGAAAAGAATTTGTTTACCTTCAGAAGGCCTCAGATAGACAGGGATCTCCAGTAAGGTACCCTTGCCTCCACTGTAAATCCTTAAATGAGGTCTGGGAAGGGCTGAATCCTGGCTCCACTCCTTTCAGTCACTCAGGTGTATTGCATGCACCTGAGCTCCCCTAGGTTGGCCCTGCTTTCTTATCAGGTGATCAATCACTGGTTCAAGACATGACTTAGCTTTTCTGCTACACCGTGTTACCAGCTAGATTAATATATACATATTGCAAAGGGCAGAGCATTTTGGGCCATCATGCTTCACAGATCTAAGTATAATGAGCAATTAAGCTCCCAGGTGTTTTGTTTTCAGGAGCAACTCAAGTAGAAAAATCTAAATACAAACAATGAAAAAATGGATTTTTAGTAGCTTACGTCCAATTAATTTCTTTGAGTACGGATAACGTCTTGAAATTTTAACTCTACAGTTGAATAATTATTTATTACTTTATAATTCCACATTCTATCACTGTTGGCAGATCTATAGCACTGTATGACACTAAACTAAATAATATCTTTAAAAGGTTCAGGACAAAAAATAAGTAGATGGAGATACAATTAGGGACATGACCATAATAAATCACACTATCATTGCACATCAAAAAGCCACAAAAACCTATTTTTTTTTTCTTTTTTACTATGGCACTAGCACACTGAGGTTTTTAAATGAACCAAAAATCATGAGTGGAACAGTTTTGATATATATAAATGAAAATCTTATTGATCATGTAAGATCTTAACTAAAGATCTATGACAACTAGTTAAAAAGGTAGCTGTTAGTCAGATGTCCACAAGTATCTGTGGCATTTCACACAGTGTACTGGTAGAGCACCTAACTAGAAATCAGAAATATTAACAATGAATACATTAAGATAATGAAGAAATAAAACTGAACAAATTGAAAAGCTTCTATTACTATAAAAACAAGGCCATGATTTTTTTCCTTACTTCAACATATTCCTGTAAAAAAAAAAAAAAAAAAAAACTAGTAAACTTTTAGAGGAGGGACTATGCGCTCATAAATCTATCTTTTCAGACATGGCAAGTGATAAGTATAACCTCTTGGAATCAACTTAATAGTGTTCTGTTTTTAAAAGTCTGAGGTGAGCAACAACCAAGCTGAAAATGCTCTTACTCTTTGACACTCACTGAAGTCACCAGTTAGCTCACAAAACTAGAAAATATAAATAATCACTGTATTTCTAAATAAAATTCTAGGATTCAGGAAAAAGTGAAGTCATACTTTAAAGAAAAAAAAAAAAGACTTGAAATATTTGTCAGATTAGTTTTCTTTTTTTTCCCCCCTGTGTCTGGGATGGAAAAGCCTTCTTAGCTTGACTATGCCATAGGAAGACAATTCTTGAATTGGGCTAATGGGTCAATCGCAAAACTCAGAAACCAAAGATCAGTCTATTGCTCATCAGTAAGGATAACCCTGAAACACAAAAACATTGCTGTGACAGGCCTAAAAGTTTTGAGAAGACCACAATTAAATTCATCCATTCTGCAATACAGTACTGATAAAAATGACCCCACTTCCATCAAAATCAATTACAAATCTTTCATCCAGCTGAAGAAGATCAAGATCACATTAAGCCATATCCTGCTCTTTCCTGAAATACTTCATGTGAGACCTTCAAAAGTGTTAGTATTACAGATAATGTCTTGTACACTTTTCTAGATACTTGAGAAATAAAATCTTTCAATCTGACAACAGTGTAAGACCTATTCTAAAGCAACCTGCAACACCAAAGTTGAGTAGATCTTTTATCCTAGTTGATACACTACCAAATCAGAAGGCTTACTTAAAATACCCCTCCTATCTCTTTCCTGAGAAAGAAGTTTTTAGGTAAGGAGAATAGTCAAATTCTTAGAATTTACTGCTTCCACATGAATTTACAAATAAGCTTCCTTAAAAAAATTCGTAAATTTCATATTTTTACAGTTGAACATTCTCTGTGTATAAACAATAAGGAATGGGCAGCAACTGAAAGTTAGAAGAGCTCTCTCTAGTTAAAGTTTGCTCTTAAAATTGATATAATTTTTTCTCCCATAGAAGCCTTCAGAAAAGTTCCTGCAGAGTATCGTGTATCTTAACTTACTACTGTTTACTCAGCCAGTTTTTTAAATCTTTAGATTTAATGTATTTCTATCCAGACTTCTGATTGCTTAAAATGAGAAAATCTGATTCAAAAGGTGAAGGACATAGCCATCTCTCTGATGTTTCAGTTGGCTACCTTTTAAAGTAGGTAGACCCTAATGATAGATTTCCAGAAAAAAAAAAAAAAAAAGCACACATCACAAAGCTGGTGATTTTAACTTGTTCTTCTGAAAATATTGACTATACTATGGAAGAGATTTCTTTTCTAAAGTTGACTTTTTTCAGGGGCAGTATAAAAAGTTCAGTGGTTATTTCCATATTGATCTTATATATAAATAAAATGTTAACACCAATAGATCAATATGGAAATGTTTTATACTAGATATCTGAGCTATTTCATCAGCAGAAAACTTTAGAAATAACTATCTTGTGTTTTATAAACCTAAAACAACATTGTAATAGTAATCTAAATTGTACTATATTGCTGCAAGGATAATTATTAAGGGAAAACACAGCTGACATTTTCTGATTTACGCACACAATCAGAGATGGAGTCCAAGGACTGGGACATAATTATCTTCATGCTAACAATTTTTGTATATCTCTTGACGGAATTTTAGCTAATTTTAAAATGCCTTCTGAAGATCAGCACTTAAAAGTGTTGGGGAAAATAGCACAATTTATTAGCGAGGGTATAATTGTAAACCTTCCAAATACTCATTGTGAATATCATTTAGACAGTAACTTCTGCTTTAGCAGCTGGTATATAAGACTCCTGTTTATCGAGTCTTGAAACAACAGATAGAGTAGAATCTAATTAAACAGGATTACATGCAAAAGAAAAAATATTAAAAACAGACTAATAGACAACTGCTATGCATTTGCAATAGCACATCTAGTTCTTTTGATGTGAACTCATGTAACATTTTGCATTATTACAATAAAACCTTATAAAACACTCTTACCAGACCTCTCGATTTGGAACAGACTGTCTTTTTACATTGAAACAACTTAAAAAACTAAATGGTTCCATTGATCTCAGCTCAAAGACTTAAGCACCCATCTGCTATAGGATAAAATGACTTTCAGTTGCATTTATTGTAACTCTGGTACTACAATTCAGTAAAGTTACTCTATAGCCAGTAGCTGTACTTCACATAGGAAGCCCCTTAAATCTTTGCATGGAGCAACTAAATAAAACATGCAATTTTCTAAAGGGTTAATAGCATTTGTTTTATCTACAGTGCATCATTGAATACTAAACAAAAACAAAAAAAAAAAGACTGTTCGATCCTATCTGGAAGAGATAACAGATCACAATATCACCTACCAAACTCCTTTATTCCATTTGTTGCAACTTATTCTTGAAGTGTTCACAGCCCAAACAGAGGTAAAGCAACTTAAAACTGATATTGTTCAAAAAGGAAAGGTATGTACTTTTAAAAATATGTATGTATATATTCTTAATATCTACAGGAAGTATATTGAGCCCATGGGTATTTACATAACATTTGACAGCATGTCATTCATAATACATGAACATTCGTCACAACCATTTTTTCATCATGTGACATAGACACATTGTCCAGAAACTCTCTTTGAAAAATACAAATATTGATATACCAAAAATAGCAGACTTCCAACAGAAAAACGGCCCTAAGTGTTAGCAATCAAATAGAAATCAATTGAGAAAAATATTAAGTAGAACTGTGGGAGGTTATAATCAATGCCTTCTTAGCATAACCACCTTAGGTCTTTTCAGTTTGTTTAGAGGATTTTTTGTTTTAAGATGCTAAAAGCATCATAGAATCACTCAGGTTGGAAAAGACATTAAAGATCGTCGAGTCCAATCGTGACCTACCCACACTACCCTAACTCTAACAGCCCTCCACTAAATCACGTCCCTGAGCACTACATTCAAACGGTGCATTAAAGCACAACACATTTTCTCCACAAACAGGAGTATGTTGATAAGGCAGGACTGAAACTCCAGCACAATCTATTTTCTGAAACACTGCAAATGCATTTTGTTATTAATTACCAGAAACACTGCTCACGTAATTGGAAGCAGACTATTTCAGAGTTTGTATTGTTCCCTCAGTTTAAGAAGTGATACATATAATCCTTAAACACAGGTAATTATCTAGAAGATAATTACTTGTTAAACATACATAACATTTCAGTTTGCAACATTACTGGGACTGTGAAAATTCTTCTGATTTGAAATGGCATTCTGCTAACTTCCCTTTCATGCTGTTTCATGCATAAATTTCAAGTGGCAAATTCATAACAACCTTTGGGTCCACACAAGGTATGGAATTTTGCTTGTATTCAAACTGCTGTTTTCAGAGCAGTTGCAGATACCATGTGTTTCAACAATAACAATATATCTGATAGGAACAATAGAGGGAAGACAAGTAAATACAGGGAAGATGAGTAAAGACATAACAAAAGCACCAAGCACATAACACAGAACAACAGGTGAAAGAACTCAAAAAGGTTAAAAACCTGGAGTCATACAAGACAGCAGAAGAACAGCTGGAAATAAAATAAAAGAAAAAAGAAGCAGAGTGCAGGGGATGCCACTAAAGACATTGTATAATGCCTTTCCCCCTGTAACTCAGAATTACAAGACAGAAAATTTTGAGAGTAAAAAGGAAGGAAAACACCTCTTCCACTTTTTTCCTCCTCTTCCTAGGACAAACACTAAACTCACTCAGTAGAGGAATGGAAGGACTTGGTGCATGGGAACTGCTGAGTCATGGCCTGATCCTCTGATTGAATGCCTGGAGAAAAATCTGATCAGCCCTGGAAGCACAGGTAAAGGTGATTCACCTGCATGACCAGAAGGGGTTGAGCCAGGCTGAACCCCTCTTAAATCTCATTTGAGGGCTGACTGCCAATGAAGAAAGATCTCTTGCTGGACATCTCTCCTTTATGGAGTCTTCCTGCAAGCCTAGATCTTCAGAGACAAGTGAGCATCCTTCTTTTTATAAGACTTTCTCATCTCATCCTGCTGCCATTACACTTGGCAATAAGCTACTTGCCCTCCTGCATCCAAAGGAATTCTCTTACAAGTTCTTCCCTGTGTGGGATGGGGATTACAAAGCAGGGAATACACATAAGCTCCTAGAATATGATAAGATCTTCATCTAGACATGGCTGTCTAATAAGACTCCTTCCCTGCCTTTTTCCTATTGGCGAGGCTGAGCACATCAAGAGGGCCTTCACAGAAGCTGCTCAAGATGCTGCCTGGGACCAGCCCTTGACAGCTGAATCCTGAGGCTCTTCAGTGCTTGCAGCAAGAATCTGCAATTTCATTCTTCTAGGGCTTGCAGTCTGCCTAAGAGAGACAGTCTCTACACAGAATTTCTAAATACACTCTTTTTTGACAGGGAAAACTTATCTGAATGAAATTTATCAAGAAAACAAATATCTCAAATGCTATACTCCCTCCTAGTATTTTTTCCTGTACCTCAATGGATCTTGCTTTTCCTTTGGCATCCTTTACTTTGCTTAGGCAAATACTATATCCCTGACTTACTGAGATTAAATAAGAGAATGTAAAGATCAGAATAATATTGAGGAACAACATTTACAGAGCTCATAACATGGAAAAAAGAAGCATCTTTGAAGTGTAGGTAGAAATGCACTCCTCAGGAACAAGTTGAGTTCTTGACCTTTAACAAAGGGCATGAGGAAAAACAAATACTGAGAAGCCCCCTCTTTCTGTTTACTTTTTTTTTAAAGAAATGAAATGACCTAAAATTTAAGAAATTATTCGCACCTATTTGAGAGTACCAACTTACAGAATCCATCTTATTTTTCATCCACAGCTAAAGGATTATTGAATACACAAACTTTCAGAAAATTAAAATTATTATTCACATGGCACTTGAAAACATCCAGATTAAGTAGGTCTCAAGTCTATTTACATCACATAGCACCTAACAATCTCAGTAAAACTCAGTATTACATCATGCCCTCTTCTAGTTCTGTGCTTCATTTACTGTCCCTCATTTGGAAAATTTCATGTTGCCTCCTGAATAGCTTTCCTCTCCAAACTGCCTTTAGATGCTCAGTACTCTCCCTTCTCATTAGCATCTTTAAAACTAGCATTTTCAAGACGGGATGAACAACATCAGCATGATATACAGCACCAAGAAACCCTTTTCCTTCATTTCTCAGGCCACAAGTACATCCAGTGACAAGATTCTACAGAAGAGAAGCCTGGAGTAATGCTCCCTGCTATCAGCAGTTTGGAGCAGTCCAGTTTGGATCTCACCCTGAAGACACAGCAAAACTGAACAGTTGGGTAGGCAGCACATCTCAAGCACGTCTCTTGACTCTATCATAGTATTTTCCTCATGTAACTATGCTATTTTCAAATCTAGAAGTGGGGCCAGCTGTTGCAAGGAAAGGGCTTTCTGTTCACAGAATGCTGCACAGGACAGAGTTGCTGCAGCTTGTGTGTTTAACTCGGGGAAATTTGAGCACCCCATGCCTTCCCCACAGCCAGAGCTTATCCTCGTGCCCTCAGTGCAATTACGCTCATTTTACAATAAAAAGCAGTAACCAAGTTTTGAAAATGCTATTTTCAAACTTACACCACAGAATAATTTCTAAATAACACAAACTGTTAATATGAGGCATTTTTCTTCTCTACAGAATATATTGGACCTATTAATCAGCCCCTTGCTCCTGAGCATCACAAGAACCACTGCACATATGCAAGCAGAGCAATAGGAGAGAGCAGGGCAGTAGCAAAGCAAATAGATACAAAAATCATTACCCCCTTAACATATAATTACCAATTTTTTCCTTTTTCTTCCTGAAGACATATTCAATTTCTAAGCCTTATTCTTATGCAGCATTTCCCCCATTTCCCTTGTGTATGCACTATTTGAGCTTTCAATTCCTAATTTTTCTCCAGCTATTCTCCATCTTTCCTTTTCTTTTTTTGCCTCCCTCATTACATGGGTTTTCCCCCCACTGTTCTATTTCCCCTTCTGTAAATTTTCCCGAGTCCCTTCTAATTATTTCACTTCTTTTGCTCTGTTTCATTTTATCACAGCTTTCCCTTAACGCAATTTTTTTATTCCACACCTGCATCTCTATGCTCCCTTTCTCCTCCAAAAACAGCTCCAAGCAGGACACACAATCTACAGAACAATAGAAGAAACCAAATAACTCATAGTGGCATCTAGCAATGCCTGGTGCCTCCTAACAACACCCATAGAGACTTCCACACCAACTGCCACTCACCTGTGCAGGTAAGTGCAGAGAAAGGCTTAGAGAGAAGGAAAAACTCCCAAAAGTAAGCCAACAGCAGCACTTCTGCTGCCACAGAAAACCACAGTGGTGGCTGTCTCCTCTTTTCTCACCTATGCTACAAATCACTCATGGATTACTAATATCACTGCTGATACAATATTTGGGAAATAGAATGTAAATACTTCCCACAGAATTTTGTGAAAGAAGTTAAGCTTTTTTTTTTCTTCCATAAAGAAAGAGTTTGCTGGGCTCAGTCTTCAAAAGATAGAAATAAATGCTCATTAAGTCCATACTTCTACATATATCAGTGATTCAGCATCAGCCAAATTGAGTTTCAAGGATAGACATCAAGACAGTTTCCCTGACAGTCCTTTTGTTCCACATAAGTGCAAGATTCTCCCCAACAGTCAGTGGCAACCTCTTAGAAAGAAGTCTTTAATTTTGGAATGGTGGAAGGGGTGAAGTTAACAAAATGAATAAATTGTATTCTTAGCCAATAGATTTTATAGATGGTGCAATTTGAAAGATTGTCAGGATGGAAAAGAAACTATCAATATAAGGAGAAACGCTCACCCATCTCCAAGAATGAAGGCTCACACAGAAAAACACCAGAAAGGAGGGATCGTCAACAAGAGATCCTTCCCAGTGGTTGTCAGCCCTTAAATGGGGTCTACAAGAGGTGAAGCCAGACTCCACCTCTTCCAGTCTTTTGAAGGTGAATTGCCTTCACCTGTGCTCCTGCAGCTGACTCAATGCTCACCTCAGGGGATCAGTCAGAGGTTCAGCCCATGATTCAACAGTTCCCATACAGATGGAAATAAAATTTTGGTTCCTAGGAAAAACTTTAAATATATTAGGACTTATCGAAGAGGAGTCAAGAAATAAGAAATGCTACAGCAGAAGATAAATCCATAATTTAGCTGAGCACCCATCTGTGATGAAGCCCTACAGAATGGAGAAAAATATTTAGTTGACATCCATCTTTTTGAAGGGCATCAAAATCGGTGTTATTACTTGTGAATTTCTGACATAGCTAAATGTGTCTTTAAAGCAATTTGATGTCTGCATAGCTGAGTATCAGAAGATTTAAAAAAGCATGCATCAGAATGCATTCCTTAAAAAGACATTTAACATTATCAGCCTACATCATACAGCTACAAATCATTACACAGTAACTAGAAACTTTGAGCAGTTCACATACGACAACCTAACGTTCAGGGAAAAAATTCCTGCTTATTAACCTTATTCCCTCAGTAATGTCTGTAGGAATCAAAGGCTGAAGAAAGGGTACATACAGCTAGATGGAGAAAGCAACAAAAAATCTAAGAGATACAGGCCATCTAAAAGCAAACACTGTGTCAACTACCTAAATTAAAAAACAGTTTAAAAATCACTCTTTCAAAACTTGCTTTGGCCTATTCATACACATGCTTTAAAACACTGTTTTAAATGACATGATGATATCTTACACAGAATTGCTGTCTGACTAGGAACAGTGCTCACTCCTCAGAAGCCCTGCAACTTTGTGCTTCACATGCATCCTTTTTGTACTGTGTGGTCTTAATTATGGAACACCAATCAAAGCCATACTTGAAGGCAGATCCATTTTTTTCTGTGAGCATTTCAATGGCACTCATCACTTTGGTATCTTAAGTGATTTAAAAGCCATTTGTTCTTCCACATTCTACATATATCTCCTTTTGACAGAAAGCAATCAGCACAGAAAGATTGTGCAGTAACTGTGAGGATACCTTGTCAGACATTGACAGTACAGAATTCTAAGCTATAGGAGATTGGAAACAACAACTTGTATGAAAGGACTTACTCTCCTACTTTCACATTCATTTGCATTATGTCATCTTTCACATGTGCAGTTAAATGTCTCTTCCCCACTACTGCTACTACAAGGCCATGGCACAGTGTTCCTTGCTCTGAATGCTAGCAATCTTTCACTCCCAGTCTGTATTTACTGGCAGAAAAAATGTATCTTGGGGTTATTATTATGCTAATGTTACCTTCAAATTATATTAAAAAAATATCATAATCCCCTGAGAACAACAGTATATAGTTTTAGTCTAGCAGAACATCTCCACTCTTCTAATCTCATCTCAAAACATAGTCCCTTGATAACTTTGAATGTTTATTGGAATGGCTGAAAATAAAAATGCATTATGTGTGCTTAGTTCCACCAGAAGCAGTGGGTCTGATTACCCTGACACCACACTTGACTTTGAGTTCTCATTCCATTGATGGAACAACCACCCTATAATCAACTGGTATTTCTAAATCACCTTCTCTCTTAATTTCAGCCATTAACTCCTAGTCATTCTTATCCTCAAGCAGTTGGCTGTACAGTCTCCTAATTGCACTAAGAAATTTATTCTTACCTTTTATTATTATTATTATTTTAAACTCCAGTGTCATACAGTTCTTTTTCTATGATGTTCTAGTTCCTTCTGTATTGACAATTCCTGTCGACTTTTTTGTAACATGCTCCTAATATTTATGTCAAGCTCATTAATAAAAGTATTAAACGGTACAAATCAGAATACTCATCCTTCAACAAGCTCTGCTAAAAGCCCAAAAGCAGCTTTTTCAGCACTAGTCAGTGTAATTTTTTTGGACCAGTTCCTTATCCACATTACTATACCATTCCAAGCAGATGATACTTCACTAACTGGCAAATAAATAAATAAATAAATAAATAAAAGTCTTCCTCTATCTTGTATTTACCTTAAGTAAATCTTTGTCTAAACATTTGTTTCCAAAGTTTATCCTGTTTCTAGTAAAAAAACTAACAGCTACAACTGTCTATTCTCCCTTTTTTAAGTATAGAGACTGGACTGAGTATTCTTTATATTTGTGGAAAAACATACAGTTTGATTTATTTAACGATCTTACACTTAAGCTTGTAATTTCACATGCCAATTTTTCTGTGATACTTTTATGGATATTTCTGTGTCCTACTGACTTCAGAGGTCAAACTTTTCAAGCACCTGCTTGAAAATTACCCTGCTTTGGGTAATTTCAATTTCTGAATTTGTTGGCCCATTAGTCACCTCTCCACTTACTCTCATTTTATTGGAAATAGGGCAACAGCTTACAAGATTTTAGACAATACATAGGATGTATAATCCTATTTTCAACACTGGTTTCCCTCATTCTTTTATTTCTTTTAGATCATACAGCTTTAGAACCTTTTACTATTTGTTTTATGTAGCTGAATAACCTTTTACTATTTGTTTTAATTTCTTTTGCCAGGTGTGACTCATCTTGACTTTTGAAAGTTATTGTTTTTTCCTCTGTACTTCCTGCTTTGACTATCAATCCCTTTTTTCCCCCTTGACTTCTCATTGTTCTCTTAATATTCTCTTTGAAACTGTTTCCCAAATTAGTCTGGGACTCTTCTTTTCAAGATGGCATGCTGATTCCAAATAACTTTTATTTATTTAAATGAATAACAACCTTCACAAAATTCATGGCTTTGAACAGGTTAGTTCAGTTCAAAGATATGAAAATATTTATCTCCTCCTTTAAATTAATAAAGAATGAGAAATAACAAAACATTCTATATAGATGAGAAGTAAGAGGTAAATGAAGAGAATGGATTGGCACATATTCAACTTATGGCTTCAGTGCTAACTCCTCAATTTCTACTGAGGTTTAAATTCTTCTCTCACCTTTTAGAATGTTCAGTATTTCCTCCTCCTCTATTTCCCTTATCCCACTAAACATGATGTTAATAGATTATTATACTGTCTTCTTCCAGATATCTTGGTTACTGAGATTTAAGATAGAGAACTAAGCATTTCAGTTTAGGATTTTATTGGATTTATTTATTTTTACTGATTGACAGAAAGTAGTAGGATTGTTTTCAATAAGCTACTTGTACAGTTGCTGGATATTGGCTTTAGATAGGATAATTTATAATCAGCTGATGACAATGTGGTGTAGAATACTTATTAAAAAAGTTAAGATGTATTACATCAGCCACTTATTCATGAAACCATTAATCCTCTCTAGGACAAAAAAAAAAAAGTTGATTTTGATTGCTTGTTGATTTTTTTTGTTTTGTTTTGTTTTTTAACATGTTCATTCTGGCTTGTCTGTGAGTGTGTGGAATGTACATAGTAGTATCATTAGCTCCACAAAAAAAAATTTTCTTCCATTTTGCCTAGCAGTTAAGGAATAGTATGTTGTTGTCCTATTCCCAGCAGTATAGGACAAAAAATTTTTACCAACCTATTGACCTATTGTTGAAGATATTTATTGACAAAGCTGGACTGGTTAGAGATGGAAGAAGTAGCTACAAAGTACATGTAATTTATGAAAAAGGCAGAACAGATGAAACAAAGATGCAGCCAGAAAAATTATGAGACAACATGCCTCCACATGGCAATATCATAGTTCTAGAGACTGAACAAACTATCACTTCTCTCTTCATGAATATGAAATGTGTACATACTGTATGGAATTTTCTTCAATTGAAGGGTCTTACCTATAAATCCAATGAGCAGACCTGAAGGACCAGGAACAGAGAAAGTTACAAGGTCAGATGTAGTTTTTCTCAGCATTCAGGAGAACCACAAGGTAAAATGGAAGATTTCACAGATGACTTAAAAGGGTCAAGGGTATATTTGCCATCAGCTAATAAATAAAATATAATATGACTTGAAAATATGTATAAAAATACCTATTTGTAGCAGTCAGGCAAGTTAGGACCTATTAGGAAATTCTCCTGGAAAATTTTTAAGCCAAACAAAAACAAAACAAACAAACAAAAAAAAAAAAGCAAGGATAACATCTATTTCTTAGAGCAAGGATAAGTGTTATCATATATAAACATGTAAACCACTTTATTCTAGTGAAATCATAATAAATGCCAACATATGGTATCGATACGAGGAAATGCAGAGTAATTAGTTAAACTAAAAAATGCATGAGCAGGAATTTGACTGCTAAATGATTAAACTGGTACATTTTAAAATGTGTATTAATATTTAATTATTGACACTGTGAGAAAAGAGAAAATCTCCTGATGTTACTTTTTATCTCTTTCTGATACTCAAAGTAACCCATGTATTATTCATATGAATAGTTTGTGCATATACAGTCAATCACTAGTTATATAAAAGAATCATTCTCAAATTCCCTAATCACCTCAATAGAACCTAATGCAATATTTTCCACATTTGGGAATCACAGCATTTTATTTAAGAAATCAGTTTGGCCGTGATGAATACAGTGCAGCCTGAGCAGACATCAGTTCAAAGAATCAGATGTCAAAGTGCTCCCTCTAATGTCCCTTAATCATCACACCAATTAGTGGTTGAATAGCAATGTGATTAAAAAGACTGCTGCTATCCTATACCTATTCAGACTAGTAGATTTCTACATATGTTCTACCAATTAATGTTTGAATAGAGCAGCGATTAGAGAGACATCTGCCATTGTATATCCATTCAGAAAAGAACTAAGCTTACATATTCATATGCAATGAAGACAAAAATAAATATTTGCAAAGGTAAACTATACATTTAGATTATAAATATAATTGAGTTGATTTCTGTTAATGAGTGTTCTTTATTTTACAATATGTGAGATTATTTTTTATTTGTAATTATATACTCTTCCATCAATACAAGTCTAGAAATGTCCAAATCATTCATTGAGAAAGAATTTATTCATTAAGGTTCCTGATTTTAGGCTTTGTGTTAACCAGGTTTCATATCTGTTTGCAATTTGCACTATTTCTGCTTCCACCAATCAATTAAAAGTGAACTGCTAACTTAATTAGTCTGTGATACCTGATTGAGTACCAAAAATCATGTGGCATTTTTCCATCTAACTGTAATGCAAAACCTAAGAGTAATAAATTGACTATATCATTTATATACAGGTTTTCCTATAAAAGAACAAATATCAGTATAGCAAAAGGTTCTTATAAACTTTTTTTTGTACTTTAAATAATATTTTTAACAGGTTTTCATAAACAACACTGACAGCCACTGAAATACTGTCAAAATTAAAAGTAGCTTGAAAATTTATCAAGCTCCTAATTATTACGGTTTTAAGGGAGCAAACACATCCTCTGAATTTAAAGAACAACAATCTGTTACACCTTACAGCTAAGCGCAGGTCTCAGCGCAAACCAATCTGGAAATTGCATCATAACATTGCACAGAAAACAAGGTGAAGAATTTGGTTCTCTGATGACTAGACAGAACTACAGGACAATGACAGAGTCTTCCCAAAAGTAACGTTACTAAAAAAACAAAACAAAACAAAACAAAAAAAACTGAGCTTAAAAATGATTTTGTTCAAGAATGAAAAGCACATGTTGCAAAATGTTGATCAGGCTTAGCAAATGTAAGGACAAAGAACAATGCTACTACTGCCAGAAAATCAATACTGTTACAGGCTATGGCAATTAGCTACAAACCAATTTAAACCCCATTTCCTTTTCGCCTTCTTTGTTGAAATACTTCCAACTTATCCATCTGGAGCAACTTCTACTATTATTTTTTAATGCAGAATCTGAAGACATTCTGAATGTATAGATGGGTTTATATCATGTTCTCACCTACTGAGTGTAGGTAAGAAAGTATTCTTTCTTTAAGAATAGAAAAAGAAGAAAGGTTGCAATACAATATCCTCATGAATTATCCAGTGACAAGGTGAATTTATAAAATTTGCACAGGTAAATTGTGTGAAAGCCACAAATCTGAACATTCACAAATACAAGCAGAATTTAGCCCATAATGCTTAGAAACCCTAATCATAAGCAAGGACTTGAGCATAGTGTTGGGTGTAATGCAAATGTGCACAATAAGGGCCCATCTAGTTCATGACTGAACAATCATCATGTATAATGTGCTTACCAAAATGGAAGAATACTAAGATGGCAAGCATAGATAGAAACAGAAATCAGATATTTAAAACAATCCTGAATTGCTGAGGAAAACCCTGAAATCAAAGCCTCATCGAAATAAAAAACTCACGGCCTCAACTGTTCATTCCTTTGCTCAGGTTTTATCTATGAAATTGATGATCTAACATGATCTAATCTTACCGCCCTTTCCAAAGATCCAACTTCTATGAAGTTTGCATAGATAACTCAAAACTTTTCTATCTTGAATTTCTTCTGACAAAGCGATCATTTTTTCCCCCAGACACACTTGTGAAATCCATTTGTGCCACCTTCGAGCTACTGTTTAGGTTTTGCACTGCTACCAAAAGTGACCCACATATTCTGATCTAAAACTGAGCTAAAATTTCTGAAGCTGAATGATTGTTTATCCACAGCAATTAATCATTTGTACAACAAAATTTGGTTGCTAAACACACTAAGTAAATAACAGCACTTACTGGTAAGAGTAACTGGGCCATCCTTACAGAGCACTGATGAAAGATGCTGACAGTTTCCACTTCAGAACTCATTTAATAGGCAAAAGTGCCTCAGAGCAGACAAGGAGTTAAAATTTCACTTGTGTAATTATTCTGAAGAAATATTTAAGTCTGCCATCTGGAAGTATATTAGACATTACCAAGTCACTGTGTGCATGCCTCAGCAGATGCAGCTTTTGTTCAGACTTTTGAGAGCTGTTAATTTAATTAGTTTTGTATTTTCATACTCCCACCTTCCCTCCAACAGTAATTCTGCTAAGACAGCATCAGTCCAGTTTCAAAAGAATCCAAAGCTAAAAGACAAATTCAAATTTTAAGGAAATACAAAAAAGTGCACTTCCTCCTATGGTCTTTCAATAGTCTGACCTCTCCACTACAAGGTAACTAATTGTTACTCCCAATGTTTTTAGACTACACCAATAGTTACGCCCTAACCTTTCCTACATTAGTTTTCACATTTTCAGAGGGCCAGGAATGTATTTTACCATTTTTTGCCTACTCACCAGTGATGACCTGGAGAATGTAAAAAGTCCCATTGTCCCCACAGGTCTTCATGTATTAATGCAGAATTTCAGACCAACCTGCTTCTTATGAGGGCTACTCTGAAAGTAGTGCCTCCTATTTCATGATGTTGGCCCACAGTATCAGAGGGAGACGTTGGCGGAACATTAGTAGAAGCTGAACCTTCCCACCATTATTCCATTACATTTTGCTGCCATGTGACAGATGGCAGCAAAGGAGTATTCTGACAAAATGATGTCTGACATGGAAGTACATATGAAGCAGAGATGTGTCACTGAATTTCTCTATGCAGAAAAAGGTTGATGTCACGTTAAGTGGCATGGTGGTGACGGATTGATTGTTGAATTAAATTATCTTAGTGGTCTTTTCAACCTTAATTATTCTATTAAATAAGAGTCATTACTTTCAGAGCAACCTGCATAGACTTCAAACTAATTAAGAAATATTATCGCAGTACATTTGAGGACATTCCAGGTTTCTTTTGAATCAAAATTCAGCCAAGACATACAAACTAGCTATGAACTTAGGATCCATGCTGTTCACACAACCCAATAATGTCAGGTCTTAGGGCTCCAACAACTTCTGAGACAAGGAGATACACTTTGGTAAAAGCAATAATGCAGGAAGATAAGGAGCTTCTAAAAAGCTAGGCACTTTCACAATTGCAAATAATAATAATAATAAAATCTTCAAATATCCAAGTTTTATGAACTGAACATACAAAGGTCAAACAGAGAAGTCAGAGACAGTAGCACTCTTAAAGGCTAAGAGCTTTAGAAAATGTGTGAACACATTAGTAAAAGAGTTACATATATGTATGCTGTAACTGGAGCCTCAAAAATTTAGAAATTATTATTAATAGGGTATGGCTGGAATACTAAGGATATCACAGAATCACAGAATTGTGCAGCTTGGATCCTGGGTTGCTTCTCCCAGCAAATATTTGCTTATCATACTGAATTTCTTAAAATTAAGAAAATTTTATTAAAAAATATATATATATATAGTTTTGAGTTGACACTAATTAGTTGCAGAAGGTGTTTTGGTAATATTATTAAAATACACCATAACTCTGTACACACGAGAGAAACAGTATAAAGTTGCAAAAATAGTACTCCGGAAGCAGGAATTTTAGTCCTCTGAATTTAGAGGATTATCTAACAGAATCTGTAGGAGAAATGTAAAAGCCTTATAGACCTAATCAGCAAAGAGATCAAAGAGACAACCATGTCTGATTGGATTAGTCAAATATCACACTGAGACCAGTAATCTAAATACCTAGAAAGAAAAAGGTGATATTAATGGCAGAAATTCCGAACACTATTGCCATTTTATAATGGAAATGCAATTATTCCAATACTTATTTCCTGAAAATATACAGTGTACAAAATTTAAATTAAAGTGCCATGTTTTAATATTGATTTCATGTATTCATTATATATACATATATATATATATATAGCACATGTATATACACATATGTGTAAAAATTTGTGTTGTTCTCCTATTCCTGTGCTGAATGAATAGTACCTTTATAGCTCTCAGAGAAGAAACAGTGAAGTGATACTCTACCCAGAGTTACTCTTGGGAAACAGAAACAAGATAGTGGGCAGCAGCTGAGCAGAGCCTGGAGGAGGCAGTCAATGCTGACAGCCCAGGGTGAGAAGAACTCAGGGATGTGGTGAACTGGATGTGGTACTCGCAGGTGCTCAAGACGGATCTGACTCCAGAACAAGAGGGAAACAAGTTGCTACAAAGAACTACCAGCTCCGAAAAGAAAGAAAAATGTAGGGCAGGTACTGGTTCTGAAGAAGCAAATCACCAGTCACAAAGTAACAGTTTGTCTACAGTCATATCACTAGGAGACAAACTTGGTTGCAGAACAGCACAGGAAATTCAAATTCAGATTTCCCACACAACTGGGATTTTAGCCTAAATAATTTGTTGTGTATATCAGATGCAATAACAAACAACTACTTACAGAACAACTTTTGTCAGAATTCCTTTTCCAATGTTTCTTGACTTGTTTCTTGGTTACAGTTGAATGAAGAGTTGCATGAGTCTGTGTTCGGGGATTTAAAGCCAGAAGGTTCTGTAGAATGGAAAGAGAAAGTAATTATTAAAAAAAAAAGAGAGAGAGAGAGATTTGGATTTCCCAAAATAAATTTGAAGCTTCTTAAATTATACCAAATATTTATTTACATTGCTACGTAAAACCAAAACAACTGCAGTATTTTAACATAACTTCATAGAAATTTGTTTTTATTTACATTGTTCACAACACTTAGTTTCTGAATATTTAAAGGTATTTCTGGAATGTCTATAAAGAAGCGTTACATCCAGCAGCCAGCCATCCCTATGATAACAGTTACAATTCCCCAGTATTTCTAACATAGCTGTGATTCTACTTTATTATAACGCTCCAAATAAAATTTGTAAAGTAAAGCAAAACATGTAAAAAGATTTCAAAGCATTCACGCCATTTCTACCTGTTTTATCACGTCAGTGTGACCTCCAACTTTTCCTTCATGAGAACTTGTTTTTGCACATGGTAACTTGATAAGTTACCTTTACTACAAAGTTTTTTTCTTACAGTGTTTTTATTTTCAAGGATACAAATGCTGGAATACAGCAGTGCTTTCAAGTGATAGTTGCAATCTGAAGATGTGGGCAGATTGCAGTCTGTAGGTCTTTCATTGGAAAGTAACTTGAAAAATTAAGTCAGCCTCTTGGAACTCAAGCTTTTCTTTAGCTTAGGCAAATACAGGTTTCTGCAGCAAAACTGACTTCATATAATTCAAAGGTGAGTGCGAGTAGTATGCAAGTGTCAGATTCAGTCTCAGGTCTACAGTGGAGATCCAAAACAGGCACACACTTGTTTGTAACTCTTGAATTTTTTTTCATAAAATTTCCTTTAAAGATTTCCACTTGAGCGCTATATTTCCACACTGTGCTGTATAGGGTATACTCACTGTTACTGTGCATCAAAGACATGCAAGACTGTCTGACAGAGCTAGAGACTTAAACTGATGAGTGTGATAGGTTGATATATTACATCAGAATGCTCCCTGATTTTAAAAGTCTGCTTGAGTAAGGATGCTTGTGGGGGTGAAATATGGAAAAGTAACTTGTATGATTTAGCATTGATGTTTATATGATTTGGGTTTTTAGGGTTTTTGTGTGTGAATTTTTTCTCCCTGTGTTCAGGTTGTTATGGTTTTGGGCTGTTTCATTGTTGTCAATGCTGCTGCTTTTTAAGTCAAAGAGGTAGTTTTCTAGTTACTGATTTAATGCTTACTCTGAACTGATTAGCAATTCATTTCTCCCACAAAAAGAGAAATTTCACCTGCTTCAAAACTCTACCTGCAGATAAAAAATTCCCATTTTGTCTGAAGCACAAAAGAAGAAAAGGGGAGCATGACATTCTGACAGACAATAGACTATTTAGCAGCTTATATGCTGTTGGCCTATAGGAGGTGTTACAGGGTGTAAACAGATGTACCTCCACAACCCCAGCAGGATAGGCTCTGCCCCATTTCTGGGTGTTCCCCAGCTGAATATCTCAGGCAAGCTGTAATAACCGACTGCATTCAGTGGTGGTTTATGCTAATTTCTTTCATTCTTAATTAAAACTGAGCAGGGACATTCACATAAGGGATGTCACTTACAGCATCTCTGTTGCTACATTAATTTCTCAAGCTGATCAAACTCAGTTGTCAGAGCACACCTGACTCACTGTTGATAGGCAAGTGAGTACTCAGATCACCCAAACTGGACAGTAGGTCTTGAATCACACATGCACTTGAGCAAAATCTTGCCTACTATCTTTTGTAATTGCTTAATGCAGTGCTCTTGGCCATGAATATTATAATTATTTTAGCAAGCTCTGAAATGAATTGCAAATTTCTAGTAATAAACCGTAACAGATGTACTCCACTGGGTACAGCACCAGTTGGTTTAAAAAGTGGAACAAATGGTGGGGCAAGCCAAGGACGGAAGAATCCCCATATGTTTGCTCCTGTTGGAATTCTGCAACAGGAGTATGGCTCCAAGTGCAACAGTTGCAGAAACCCAAAAGGACTGCATAGTCCAGTATGTTCCAGAATTAATTCTGAAATAAAATTGGCACACGATTAAGAACGTACTAAATCACATATACAATATAAAAATTGCTTATATTCCCACTACCTAAATAATATACTGCCTAAATCTGGCATTGCTGACCTAGGTGGCTGTTTCAGATCGAAGGGGCCAATGTTTAAAAAAAGAAAAAACCTCAGAAGTTAACTGCCTGAATGGAGAAGAAATGCAAATACTTTTGAGTCTTTTAAACTGTCAGAAAGGAAAACTAACGAGGGTATTTTCTTCCTATTCATTTCAGTTCCCTGGTTGGCTTTCAGCAGCTTATGGCAAGTCAGACATACAGTAAATTTAACAAACACATTCAGGTAAGTCAGCCAATAAGTGGAAAACTACTGAGAAGAATGTCCTAAAGGGACTGTTGCATCTAACACTTAATATATGCACTTAGCTAAACAAAAAAATTGCATGTGCAAGAAAGGAAACCTGAGGCCCTGATCTTTCAGACACATCAGCCATCCAAACAGGGGAGAACTCTTTGGTAAGGATAATATCTGGGTATCTATGATCTTGCTTTTCCCAGCCTCACTCTAATTCTGATACATTAATTCTCACTTTTGCCAGATGAGCTGTCGTTTGATCTTTCAAGATGTTGAAAGGGTGATACTTAAACTCCCAAATGGAGCTGGTAGATACATACTACACCCCTTTTTAGGGTACTGTGAAGTCTGGACTTCCTTATAAGATTCCATATGAATAGCAATTGAGTACCTATAAACTATATAATCATCTATGCAAAAATTAAATGTATTTATTAAATTAAATACAAAGTAGGCATAAATACATTTTCATTAATGACTGCTAATCTGAGCAGAATGCTGCTGCATTTCTGCAAAAATCTGTTTAGGAACTGTGTTGATGAAGAAAGAAACAGGGTTGTAAATGCATAGAAATAAATTTGGCTCGTGTTGTGTGCATCCTCTTGGCACAGCTGAACAATATGCATACTGATGTTAAACTATGAGCCCTGCAACACAATGACAGTTACTGGCCCCACCTAAGTATTCTTCCATTATTTAAATGGATGAGTTAGTATACTGCCTTCTACAGACTCACTAAAAATCCAATACAGTAGGGAATTCATTTAATAATCAGCCATGACAATTAGTTCTTCCATGTCTTCTATAATACAAAGATAATAAGCTAAAAAGTACTAAAGAATAGCTTATTTTTCTAACGTGATGTTTTTCTAGAATTGAAGGTATTTGTTGCAAATAACATAAAGTAACTTGGGTTGCAAGAATCCTCAAGTGCTATAAACTACTTATACCTAATGCACATGCAGAAGGATAGGGATGTTATATGAGTGATAAATAAGTGATACGTACTGTTTTTAAATTTAGATAAATTAATGATAAATAGTTACGTTGATCTGCGCCAACACTGTTTCTAAGAATGAACTTGCCATAATCTACTTTAAAGGCTGTGATTAACAAGTCTACATACACAAAAAAGAAAAAAAAAAGAAAAAAAAAAAAAGAAAAAAAAAGCCCTAGATCTTCACTATCATCCATTAATGACAAGGCTGTGGTAGCTTTTAAAATGGCATGTTATATTACAATGGGTAATTTTTCAAGTCTTTGATTTAATATTAATCCAAAATAAGTGATTTCCAGGCAGTCATTAGGGATAGAAAAACATTCTGTTGTTGGGAGTCTTACTTCTGATGCAGCATTTCCAGACAATTCAAGACAGACTTCACATTGTCCTGCAGTAATCCAGCATTAACGTAATTCTCTAAACCAGAAATTTATTTCATTAAATATTGCCATGGCCATTTTATTTCCATCTCTTGAAGTCATCATTTTAGCTGAAAACCTAAAGAAGCTGTTGCAGTTAAATTTGATCTTTTACTTAAATATATATTCAAAAAAAGAAAGTTTTGGAAGCACAGTGCTTATTTAGTAATGTTTCAACACCAACTAGGAGAAGGCAGAGGAGGATTTGTCTTCCAAGAATGACGTTCTAGTGTGGCATTAGAAGCAAAAAAGGACTTCGGCAACATTTCCCTGCTTTCTTACTGAACTTGCTATCTGAAGAACAGAAAAAACAGTAAAAAGGAGAACGTAGTGATGAATGAGAGAACAGGGAGGCCCAGTTTGTGTAGACATTTCTACAAGTAACAGGAAATTCTCTCTAGCTCATACTATTGAGCTACACAGAATACGTTGAGCTCTGCCATGAGCAAACACTGTGCATGTACGAATGCAGAGTCTTTTCTATACTGAGCTAAGAAAACATCCTGGAAACTCTTCTTCTTTTTGTTTTTGCTTTCGAAATAAATTGCAATCTTTTAGAGAATGATGCTGATTCTACTTCTGGGCCAAATTCAGACAGCAATGTTACGAAATTAGAAGTACAGTTTACATCATCAATAAGACTGTGCTACCCTCTAGGGAGTCTTAGAGAAGTCCTACTCATCTAGTGAAGTCTTCGTAAGATGCATGGAGTTTTTAAAGATTTATTTATGGAATTCAGCTTTGAAGTATTCCACATTTTTTTCAAGTTAACAATCCTAGCCAGACACCCCTGTCACCTGGGCCTTAGCTCTCATTTAAAACAGAAAGTCTGGTTAAAAATTGAACACTGAAGATTACTCTCTGTCTCTGGAAAAATTACTGCTGACACCAATGAGATGTATCAGAAGTATTTATTTCTAAGCAATCCTCACCTTTGCTACTGGTAAATCAAAGGTAGAATAGGGATCAGGAAAGATCTCTCTTCAGGCTCTGGCACAGGTTGCAGTATTAAAACTGTATAGATTTGATAAGACAAAAATATTTTCATGGCTCCTGCTCATTTTCTCCAGCACATGGAGAAGCTTCTTATGAACAGTCCCAGAACACCTGCTGAGTTTCACCATGTATAGATGAGCATACAGCAGTAACAAAGTTGCTGCCAATGCAACCATTCGTATACAGACTATGAGCATAAATATAGCCTCAAGCGTTATGTAGTTCTTTTACCTCACAGCACATTTACAGGGTTCAGCCTCTGCTATACGTAGGTTGTATCCTATTTTACTCCAGTTGCTTTACAGATCATCCTTAGTTAAACTCCTCTATATGAGGACTGCTCTGAAAGTAATGTCTTCAATTATATCAACCCGCAATGGCAGAGGAGGATGTTGGTGGTATGGCAGCACAAGGTTGAACCTTCTTGACAATATTCCATTACATATTGTTGCTGCATGACAAACAACAGCAAAGAAGCAGTCTGAAAAACTGCAGGACACAGCCCACAGCAGGTAAAATGATGTGCAGGCTCTTTTGTGGTAGAAAATTGGGAATCATTCTGGATTTCCTGAAATCTGGACAAATCATTAACTCTGACTGCTATATTGTAATACTCACTAAGCTGAAAGATCAAGCTCCAAAGTCAGGCAAGAGAAGAAAACAACCCTTCCTTTGCAACACTATCATGCAAGGCCCCATCCTGTGTGAAGACCATTGAGCACATTGCTAATCTTGGCCAGACTGTCCTACCACAGTCCAGATTTGGCACCTTACATCTTGCATCTGTTTGGGCCACTGAAAGATGGACTACATGTGCAATATTTCCTAGAAATGACATCCTCATAACAGCTAAGAAGTAGTGGGTCATGTCCATGATGGTGCAGATATTTATGAGCATGACATGCAGGTTCCTGTTAATCACAGGCAAAAGTGCTTAGCTAATTGTGATGACTAGGTTGAAAAATAGTGCTCTGTTGCTGAGAACTTGCTCTATCAAATAGCTATTCATATCTGTTGTAGTTTTCATGAAAACAAAAAGCAGGCATTACTTTCAGAGCAGCCTACATGTATATACATCAATTAAAATTCAGCATCAGGCTAGGCATGCTAGGGAATGCATGTGGAGAGCAATTTAACCCACCCCATTCCATTAATCTACCCAATTTCCTTAAAAAGAGTTGTAATCTTCCTCACAGCAAGTAACATTAAATGTATTGCAAGGTACATATGTTCACCAAGTGAGCATAATGAGAGCATATTTATTTTTTCTAAGAGTAATGAGCATACAAAACAATTAATTTCAGAGCTATGCAAGTGTTGAGCCACTGACAGAAGCAAGTAACTAGTGTCTCCCGTTATTTTCTAGTCATGAAGCAAATTTTATTAAGTGCTAGTCAGCCGAAGACCAAATAACCTAAAATAGAAGTATTTGTTTTCATGAGATTGGATGACCCACAATAATGAGTGTTTAAGAATTCTGTCAGCTAACAAAAAGATGACTCTATCCACTAATATCTCATTTTGCATTGCCTAGTTTACTTTATCTTTCACATCTGTTAGAACTTTAGGAAAGCTGCATGAAGCACTAACAGATGCAGCACTTCAGCCACCATGTAAAGTCACTAATGGCTACAAGTGGACGTTCCACTACCAAACGAGCAAGGAAAAGTTCTAGTTTGAAAATAACTCAAAATATTAAAAGATAATTAAAACTTCAAAAATAAATAATAAATAAATTGCAGCAATGTAATTAGCTTCTAGAAAACATGTCATTTTTCATTATCTGAGGATGTGGGGTAAGTTGAGAATTTCTCTATACTGCTATTATGTAAGACCATAGAATGGTTTGAGATGGAAGAGACCTTTAAGATCAAGAGTGATGTAACAGAGTGCCACAGATACTTGTGTCAAATCTTTATTTCCTTACTAAAGCCCCAAACCAATCAGAAAAAAATGTTATGATCTACATAATATATAATATATGGCTCATAACATCTCAAATTCATCCAAATATTTTAAAAAGAATAACGTGGTTTCACAGTAGATAGGCCTGATTTAACTGAGAGATGACAAAGGTCAGAAAAACCTAGACAATACGGAAAACTACGACAAACAACATGGGAATAGCACTGTCAAACTTCAGACACTCCTAAATCTAGAATCAAAAATTATCCCAGACAGCAAGGCACATATGAGGGAAATCCCCCAGGAATCATTTCTGTATATTACTGGACATATTTCTTCTAGTAAGACAAATGGCTGCAGGTATGGACAAAGACACATGCTGACTGTTATCCCATTTATATTGTAATACATCACAGTATGGCAAGATACAACTCTCTCTACAAATGAGGATAAACTCCTTGGGTAAAATTTTCACTGTCCACGACCAATGATTTATATTACCATACTATCTTCAAATAAGAATCCTCATCATTAAGAGAGTTAGAAGAGGGGTTCCCTTCCTGAATGGACAGACAGCTTGCGATGAGGAAAGATGCCAGCAAAGCAGACATGCTATAGCCTCTATGAGGAAGCAAGGCTGAGGAGGGGCAGGGGCTGGGCACTGAGCCCTGTGGCATATTGGGCAGGGCATCCTGGCCATAGCTGGGTAAAGATCCTACTTTGAATCACAACACTTTTCTTCTCTGAGCCACGTGAGTTCAGGGACTCAAAAAAAGACCAAGAACTCAATGTCAGTGCATTTATCTTATGGTAAGCATGTTCTAGCTCTGCACTGGTCACTGGCTTAACATAGCAGTTAGATGTCATGTTTTCATCTTTGCATTTCCAAGTAGTTTTACATTCCCCCAAGTGACAGACTGCTTCTATATCAGAACAAAGTAACTTCTGGCATCTCGCTTTCCTCGCACAGCCTGTGGTATTTAGTGAGAGTAAAACTCTTAAGCAATAACACTAGAGTGTGCAGTTATCTTTGAGGTGGTGTCCTAGATCCAGTGTCAGAAATGTAGAAAGCTGTGTTTCCAAGAGTTTTACCACTAAATCTTTGTAGCCATCAAATGTCCCTGCATTATGTAAATACTGTCTCTTAAATTGAGTAGTTCTCTAAATTACCATCAAAAGTCAGGGAAGTCTTACATCTGCATATGCCTTTATCAACAAAATGCTGAACACCCCCTGAACTTTGTTATATAAGCAAAGTTAATGCTTTACCAATTAACAAAGGAAATTACACAACTATATGCACAGTTCACCTAATTTTGTTGATACAATGTTAAATTTCATATTAAGAACTTGATTTCTCCACCTCAGCACTGCATTTATGCTAGGTATTACTGTAAAATAAAAAAGGTTTATTAAAATGGGAAACATAAGTGTTACTTGCTTCCCATAGATAACAAACACTGCTCTCTATTAGCAGAGCTCTGGGTGGTAAATTACTCCTTTGGAAGCTCAGCATGCACTTGCCTTGACATAACTCATCTCTGCAGAAATGCCTTGACCCTCACAGAGAAAACTGAAGCGAATACTCACCCTCTGTGCTTGAAGTTAAGTATCCAGGTAGTATCCTAGCACTCAGTGAATTATTCATACATTCAACTCATTAAAAACTATGCAGCTTAAAGTGGGCTCAATGCTACAGCACCACGGTCCAAATATGCAGACCTGAGGTAACTCCAGAGCACCCTGCCCTGCAATAAGACCATTTTCACACCATAAACAATACACCACATCAGGAACTATTTACATTACCAAATTCAGAGAAGGCATAACTGAGCACCATTTCACGGATTTACTCACAGCTCAACACTGCATTCTGTGTTCATTTTATTAAATAAATATATAATTTATTGCCTTTAAAAATAGAAAGGCTTAAATTTTGGCACAGTTATCTTTCTAAGCCTACATTTAACCTTTTGACACATTTTATCTCTTGAACTGTATAATCTTTAATCGTCCAACTGAATAAGTGTAAAAAAAAAAAAAAAAAATGCACGGCAACTTGTCATCACAACCAACTCTGGCTCCTTCACTGCTGTTTCTTTCAATGCATGCACAGGCATGGTCCCCAAAGCCTGGCACATTCTTCATCTGCCTAATAAAAATACCTTCCCTCTTTAAATCTTCTCTGAAGCTTTGTGTTTTTAGTTAACTTCAAAGGTCTAACAGAAGTTTGCTGTTTCCTGGCTATCATATTTATCTATGTCTCAATCACTAGCACACTGAATTATGCAATTGCTCTGTCACTCAAGGAGCACTAAACATTTGTAACAGTTCACGAATACAGAGTCATTTTAAGTCTATCTCGCAGGAAGAAGGCTCATCATATAACATACATCTACATCCTACTTACATTTTTCTGCAAGAAGACAAATGGATTGAAAGAGAGGACAAGCTTGGCTGCCTTTGTAAATAGCCTTAGAGCCAAAACCAAAAATAAGCCATTGTATCCCGACAATTCAGCCCCTCAAATTAAATCTCCACTCTACTGCAATTACAGGTGTTTGTTTGCTTAACCAGAGACCAAACTCACATTGGAGACATGTCAGTTAATGAAAAGTGAATGCTCTGCTGACTTTTGATCATAGGAGAGAAATTAGCATTAAAGTTATTAGTGCTTTAAATTTAATCATTGGCAAAAACAGCAGAACTAATTTTAGCTGAGAGATGTAATGCTCTGAAAACTTTGTTAAAGGTGATTTTCAAAGTCCAGTAATTGAACTTTAAATGTAAGGATGATAGTGACAATGTATATGCAAAAGAACAAGTACATCCACCACTCACTGTGTGAATAACTTTTACATTTATTCCAAGAACAAGTCAAGTATACCTATATTAACTTTCTAAATGTGTTTTAACTCTAAGAAGCAGCAAGTAAAATTACCTGTTTGAACAGTGAGTAAACTTCAATGGCAACTTTTTAATGCAATGGTAAAATACTGAACTGATGCTTTCAGCTTCACTACTGTAGTTTCACTAATGATTTTCTAGTGATCTTCTGCTTACAAAAGAGTATCTAGCCAGAAAAGAAATACTAAGCTTAAAGAAGTCAAGTCAAGACATGAAGAATCTGTTAGTTATTTACTATAAAGAGAAAGGGATTGATACATGCAGTTACAGATTAAAATATTACCAAATATCTGATAATTGAAAAAGTAACACAGTTTTCAGGAATAAAATCTAGCATCTGATGCAAGTAGGGAAGGAGGACATTTGGCCATGGTTTCCCTTTTTAATATCTCATTATCTTCCTATTCAGAGGTAGAGAGAATTCCTATGGAGTTATCTTTAAGCAAAGAAATTTCTAATGACATTCCATAAATAAATAGGGTGTCACATGCATTTCAGATGATGACAGAAAATATATTGATAATGGAGAAAGTGGAAACAATTCCTTGGAGTTCTTCACTTGTATTCAACAATTTTGATTCTTAAGTCTGACACTAAATGTTGTTGGACGTGTGGGCCAGAGACAGGTGTGATACTTCTGTCCCTGTCTGCACAGAATAATCCAATTACGCTGCTTAATTTTAAAATAGACCAGCAAATATTTGGGTTCTGATCTATCCTACTTTGTCTCATTCTTATAGACAAAATTTTAAATATTTAATAAAGGCCATTGGATATACTAGCATTATTTTTAATCTTACTAAAAAGCCAACTTATATTTGTGTGATGACAACTCTGAATGGGGAAGAATTATCACTTTTGTCATTTCTAAAGGTTTATAAAAATACAATTACTTATCCTATAAATGTACCGTAATGATTCTAAGGCTTTGAATTTCCAGTTGCATAAAGACAGACTTTAAGCACTGGATTTTCAGAAAAAATAATTCCTTTCTTTTTAACAGGACAAAGCTCTCTTCCCTAGGCTATAATAAAAAAGACCTCAAAGCTATCATTCATTTATAATGGAAACATTGATGAACACTTGTCTCAGAAATATTGCTTTATTTGTGGTTTGGTGAGAACAACAGCACACACTGAAGAGCAACAGAAACAACTGCAATGTAAATAACAATACTTAGTAGCCTAGAAATTATACAAATGAGAAGTACCCAGGTAACTGTTAGAAACATGCTTTAAGTAATTTCCTGCTCTTCTTTATCTGACAGAACCTCCTCACCATGTGCAGAGGTTTGAAAGCACACAAGCTACTCTGCTTTATTTGGGAGTAAATACTACATTTCTGAAAACTATTTCTTATTGTACCCTATCAAAAGAGGAGTTGGCTCTTCAGTCAGCATATCATTTGCCACTGCGACATCAAAATGCTGGCACTTACTCAACCTGGAGGTTTTCTGAGCAGATAGTATTTTGGGTTTTTTCTGCTTGGCTGTATTCATTTCTGCATTTTAATCAGCAGTGTTCTAGATCAGCTTCTGCCGTGGTTATCCCACTGGATTTTTACTTTTTTTCCCTCCTACAGCCTTTTGTCACTCTCACTTCCATCTGTTAAGAAGAGCTATGTACAAGCTTAGTAAAATTGATAAAATTTTGAATTTTCAGTTGGAACTGAACAGAAGGCGATTTCAAACAATTTTAAAACAAAAGAGGAATTAGTAGGTCTGGGAATAATCTCTAGTCTCCCACCTTAAAATGTTCCCATTAACATGCACATGTGTAAGTGTATTTGAATGCATACAAGCAGATGTTGTTCCTCAGAGTCTGAAAATTACTGATATTGACAAGGACAGAGTTTTTATAGCCCTAAAACTGATGAATAATTTGATTAAGGTTGAAATCAGATCTTGAATTCACATAGTTACATTCCAAAATACAACACAACACACAATACACAGATTCTCATACCAGTTATCATCAGTATTCCTTGAGAGTCAGTACAGGGACCTAAAATGACGTATGAAGAAAAATAAAACCAACAGATTTGAAGTCTGTCAGTACCAAATCAGTGGCAAACCTGGTACTCACTCCCACTTCTGCCCTGAGCAGTAAGTGACAGAGTGCTTCCTCAATGCAGATTTAGTTTACAATTAGAATTTTCCTAAATGCAATGGCTACAACCAATCACAGAAACCTCATTTCTAACCTTAAAATGTGACATAACACAAAAATTGCTGACACAAATAATTGACTGCTTCATTATAAATAAGAATACTAAGAATTTTTAAATGCCTCATAAATCCATATTAACTCTACGATATTGATTTCAGAAAAGTTCATTTCATTTTCACAGCAATATTCCACGATACAAGCACTTAAAAAAAACCTCTCAGTTTTAACTGTCATTGAAATATCCTTCATTTCAAAGATATCAAGAAATTATCACTATTCATTTTCAATACAAAGGCTCTTACATTTCAGCTGTCATTTTCAAAAAATCATACTGAAAATAGTGTTTCTAAGCAGAGTTCAGTTGCAGCGTAATAAGTAATAATTTCATCAATTAGCAGTATTCAGCATCCACTGAGAGTTCTCTCACTATTATTTTATTCATAGAGTCCTTTGTGGAAGTAGCATACTAAAAAGATCCATTTATCCTTCAAGGTTTTTCATAAATGTGTCATACATCTTAGAAAACAATTGGTTATTATTCTCACTCAATCTAAATAACTATAATAACTTCCAGGTGTAAAACCTCTTTTTATACCTCCAATCTTCTTTAATCACATTATGGGTCTACATTTTTAATAACCTATTCTGACACTTTTACCTACTTTTACACATGCATTCTGGAGTTGTACATAGATGCTTGGCATCCCTGGATAGGAGGGGAGCTGTCTTATTGTCAAGAGCAGAATAGAAGGTAGTTTTGTACAATGCCCTTCAGAATCAAGGCGAAAAACAGGCATTTTATAATGAGCTAGATGGTAGCATAGATGTTAATGGTGCAAAGGCTGTAAAGGAAAATGCTGCAATTGTTAAATTCTGCAATAGCTCGCTTGTAGCCTTGCAGATAGGAGCTTATTTTATTTCTCTTTTCCCCTGGATCCCTACATATATCAGCCCACTTCTCCTGAACCACAAGGATGCTCCTGGCTTCTGTGCTTTTACCTCAAGACTGCAAAGTTCCTGCTTCAGAGCACACCACCATTTTATAATGAACAGCCCTGTCTTGGAAGGAGTAGCCCAGAGCCCAGCAATGCTACTTTCACTCCAAGTCCCTGAGATGTCCTAGTGGCTCCGCAAACCCCAAGCAGGATAGCTCATTCCATCAGAACGTTCAATTTAAATAAGGCCTGAGAGCACAAGTAAGAACCTAGGAAAAGTATGCAGTAATATATTAACACACCAGGTACCACAACAGTGTACCTATCTGAAAACAGCACAGTTCAAACCCCATAACAAATATCAATAAAGTTATATTGCTCATATGCCTAATTCTTGAAAGAGCATCACTAGGAAGAAGAGATTAACTAACAGTTATCAAAGCAGCTTCCAATTTTTACACCCAATTTCCACATTCCCAAAGCAGTGTGCACAGGTATACCTGTTAAAAACCTGCATACACCAGCAGATGGAAATTGGACAGTTCAGATGCTTGGATAGCTTTCCCTTTAATTGCATATGTAATTGGTTTTAAACCCAAAATTAAAATGTCGGAATGCACCATGATTTCTTTTAACTAATTACTATCATTCCTTCCACATAGAAATATTTAGATTCAACACAGATATTTTTTTAATTAGCTTTCATATGAAGTCACAGGAAAACATGTCTGTCTTCCCCCATTTGCACTGCCAGTGTCAAGGCAGGCTGGAAAGGCCAACCATTTCAATGAACTAAAGGAAACGTAATTTTAAGGTCAAGTCACTTGTAATACTTCAGGCAGCAAATGTCATACTGAAAATAAAATTGAACCTTGGCTTGAGCAGAGATGGTATTTCAAGTACTTCATTGTGTTTACCATTTTAAATTTACTAATAAAACAGTCATTTCATATTAATATTTATCATACTATTACAGCATTCTGGAGACACACATATAAATACTGAAAGCGTTTTTAAAAACACAAAACACTTGTATACATGGGCTTCATCCATTTTCATATAATGAAATTTCTGCTAGACCTAAAAATACTCAAAATTTCACATTGCCTTAGATGGGCACCTATGACCAGAGTAAGAGACCAATTTATTTCATACAACAAAGTATTACGACAGAGGACAGAAGTGAAATTGCCCAACTCAGTCCACAGCATACAAAAACAAGAGGTTTATTCTGTTTGTTCTGAAGTTACATACCAAAGGCCTGAGAGTATTTGTCTTTGTCCTGAGCAGCACAACCCAAGTGCTTGCCTCTCTACAGCTAGAGGATGGGGAAAGTCACTCCAATACCCTTACTGTGTGGGAGTCAAGGACACTGGAGGCAGTTCAGACTTCTCATGCCTTTGTCTAAGGCTGATCACTCTTCAAACCATTTACCCTAAACTCACAGAATCAAAGCTGGCAATGACCTCCGAGATCATCTAGTCCAACTATCCACCTACCACCAATATTTCAGCACTAAGCCAAGTCCCTCAGTACAACACCTAAATGTTTCTTGAGCAGCTCCAGGGATGGTGACTGAACCACCTCCCTAGACAGCTTATTCCAGTATCTGATGTCTCTTTCAATTAAAAATTTTTTCCTGATATCCCACCTGAACTTCTCCTGGCACAACTTGAGGCCATTCTCCCTAGTCTTATCACTGTGTTATGAGAGAGGTCAACTCTCACAAATGCATTTATTGGTTTGATACAGATAAGCAATTCATTCAGGTGATGTGGTTCTCTTGTATTGTAAGGTAGTTCTGAAAGGTTAGAAAGTTGTTAATACACATCTGAATTGCTTTACAAAAACTCTTGCATTTCTACTGCTTGCAAAAATAACCAGATTGATTCCTTTGGGCTGAGGATGGTGATTCTACTGCAGATTAACTGTGCAGTAACTTATTCTAAGGTTGATATTAAGAAAAAAACAATAAGTATCTTGATTTAAATAGTCTCCAGATGCATTCCCTTTGTCATTTCATCCTCAGTATGCATTGTGATTTTTAGTAGTGAAAGCATTCTCAAATATTTAAAGCAATTTGACAACTTGAATCTTATATTATTTGTAATTTACAAAATCAAAATAAATTTGCGTATTCCTTATAGTTGTACCGGTCTCTGACAAGAAAAAAATCAGACAAAGGATTTAAAGTTAAACTTAAGACCCAGACTGATTTACCACTTTCTTTGTAAAATAAAAATCAGACAACTTGAGCACAAAATGTTTTTATTTTCTTGTAAGAAGAAAAACAGAAATTTTAGTTTATTTCCTCCACTAATTTCTTTAACTACATTTTGAATTATGGCATCACATTTGAACTGCATACAGACCACCAGGATCTGCATAGGCCTCTGCTGTCATTTAGAAAGCTGATGCTCTCTATGTTTAAGGACGCTAGAGATTGATTCTGTGCTGATCTGCAAGAAGAATTCTACCCTTCACACAAAAATGATAGCAATTGAAAATGAATGGATTTTGAATAACATGCCACACAAATGCCACTCTCTGAGTTTCTGATAAGATATCTGTAGCCAAAGGTTTCCTAATTTCAAATCATTCTTGCCCAAGACTTATATAGAGGAACAAATCCTGCTCTTCACAAAGGCGACAGCACAGGGCAAGGAGCAGCGCATGTAACACTGCACTGATGAAATAAAAAAAAAAAAAAAAAAAAAAAAAAAAAAAGCATAGAAATCATATGCTAATAAGAGGAAGGAGGTTGCCAGGCAACCAGGGAGGCAGAGAAAGCTGGTTTGATGTGAGCCCTGTGCTGCCAAAGGGTGAGCACAGCGCAGCAGGCAGGGCACGCGCAGCCCTGCTCCACTGGCAGCAGTGATTCCAGCTCCTCTCAACGTTTTATTGCAGAAGTGTGTCCGCAGGTCGGTGCCAGCTGTTTGTGTTCCCAGGGTCATTTTACTGACATGGCCACAATGGCGTATGATAGGACAGATAGTGGATTTTAAAAGACACACACACTGAATAGCAGCAGCACGTGCTTTTGGATAACATGGATTGCACTGTGCACATATACTGGCTTGTAGGATAGACAGCACTGGATGAAGGCAAATCCCACACCATTGGGCACGTGAGCTCCAAAAGCACCACAGGTTCTGCCAGCCACTGCAGCCAAGGCCCTCCATGCTCCCCACAATCAGCCTGCACCCTGTGGCCTGGCGCAAACTCAGCCTCGTGAGCCACAGCTTATAAGAAAGTGAAACTCACTGAGGAAGATACAACAGTTCTTCATGGTTATAGAAACACTAAGCAGAGGAAATAACACTCACATCCAGCCTTCATTAAACCATCATGAAGTCCATTCACGTAACAAAAGGGAAAATGAATTTCAGTTCCTTTATGTTTTCAGAGTTGTTCACAACAGTGACAACTACAAGTCTCACCAGAGCATGCATTTCTCATAAATCCCAGCTGTGAGAAAGGGTGGAAGAAGCAGGTTAAGGGCTATCTTCTGGATGAGCTACAAAGAGAAAAATTGAAAATGTGTGGGGGGAAAAAAAAATAAAAAGTGAAAGCTGAACAACAGTTAAATTCTAAGACTGAAGAATAACAAAAAAGCACAAGAGGTTTTTTCTTTCAGTATCATTGGTTCTGAGGGCCTGAGTGAATTTCAGCACCAAAATGTAGCAGACTACCTGCAGTGGAGGCGAAATTTACATAACTCGTTGAACATCAGCAGTATTTGAATATACGGCATGAAAGGACACAAAAGTGTCCCTTGCAGGAACCTCCTTGCCATGCACCAGCCCAGGTTTTAACCTCAGGAGTACACCGCATCATTCATTTTCCCAAGACATTCCCGGTCACTGTGGTGCACACCTGCCAATAAGGACTTGGCCATCATGCAGTCATTACTGTCTTAGTAAAACCCTTAGCTGAATGGAACAAAGCCACTCACACAATGGAAGAGCTTCAGAGAAAAGTCATCAAACAAAAACAGCTAAATGGGAAGATTTGCTTCCTGGCTGAATGCTCATCAAATGGCCCTCAGCAGACACAGCTATCCATCAAGAACAGCCATCTGATCATCATACCGAGCTACAAAGCATTTACCTAAAAAATAATTTTACACTTTGAAACTTCATTACAGAACTTCAAACAAATCACAGGTATCTCTAAAGCAGAGAGAGACTGTAACAGTTGGTGCTTTTAAAATAAAAGCCTGGCCTCGATCAAAGAAAGCTTCAGCTATTTATTCACATAACCTTTCCCTGGCAGTTCCCAGGGCCATGCTGTTGGTAGGATTCCCCATCTTACTAGAGGCTTCCTGGATTTTATTTTTGCACTTTATTTTTTCAATCCTTACCATAACTCATGGTTTACAGGACACCAGGCTTAGGTCTCAGCTATACCCTCAACTCCTATGCTACACACAGTCTTTTCACTCTTCTAGTCCATCTATCCTTGGAGAAGAATAGATGTGTCAGGAGAAACTTGCTTAACTTGTTCTCACAGTGAGCACTAGAAGGAGCAGGCTAAGTAAATATCCCAGTGAAAAAAACCTTCACTGCTGTCAGGCCTGTTGCTTTAAGCAGTGAGAGGGTGCAAAACAAAGCTTCCTTCAGCTGATGGATAGCTGCATGGACCATGGGACCAGCAGGCCTTTTCCCACCATTCTCAGCCCTGGAGATCAGGGAGTGCTGACTGCACGGGCCATAACCTCATGCCACTCCATCAGCAGGCCTCAGAGAACAATGTGCACCTAGCAGCTGAGCAAGCTCACAGCCAATGCATATGTGCCTGCACATGGAGCCTCCCATGCACTCCCTTAGATCAGCACCACCAGGAAACTGTGCCTTTACCCTGAAGCTGATATAACATGTAAAACTTTGGTCCACAATGGGCAACAACTTATTTATGACAGCACCACAGATATGAAAGTACACTACAGCAACAACTACAGCAAACATCAGCTACTGTAAAAGTAAATAGAGGCATGCAAATGAATTTTATAATGACTTTTCCAACAAGCATTATTTAAAAGCTATCTACACTTTCTAAAGCTAAATGAAGGGAAAGCTAGAAAGCTACAGGGGAGACGTTTGTTATTTTACATATGCCACAAATTTACCCTGGTAACTCTCAGACAACCAGCAAACTTCTCTCAGAACATGACTTAGGCCTTCACACCAGTCACACTTCAGGGGTATTTGGAAGCAGCTGTGTCAGTGTACCTTGTACCAGCTGCTGCCTCAGCAAGAGATTACCAACTCACCAGCTCCCAGTCCCTTGTAACATGCCAGCAATAGACAGTTAACCAGAATGCTGGATGTGTAAAACACCAGCATAGCCCCTCTACACACTGCAAGAATGATAATGCACTTTCATACTGATGTAGTAGGGTGTTTGCTAATTTGTTGTCAGTGCTTTAGATTTGTGAGGACAGCATGGCAGTATTTCTTTTTGAGAGTCCTACTCTGGTTGTCTGTAGAGCATTTGACAAGGACCTAGGATGGTACCTACCTAGCACTCCAGCATCACCAGATGAGAGGACAAGGAGGAGTGCAGGGACTGGGACCTGCCAGAATAGCAGGTGGTCATCCCCCAGGGGATGTCTGATGTTTCTATGCATCCTGCTCAAAAACATCCAGAACCCTTCTAGAAAAGCCCATTATTGTGGTGGGTCTGGACTTTGGAATGCAATCAGGAAAACATATGCAGTTGTGTCATCTTGCAAGAATACAAGAAACTAAAATAAGATTCTAATCAGCATTCCATAGTTTTAGCAGTTCATTAATTCCCAAGTACTTGATCTGACAATTATTTTTTTTAAAAGCGCCATGTTTCTTAAAGAAATAATTGTGAATGTTTTGTACACATCAATATTAAAGAAACAGATTAAAAAAGGAAGGCATGTTTACTAGAGCATTCTTGATAGAGTATGCATGAGGCCTGAATATCTGGATTATTCTGGATTATTTACAAACACCTTTAAAAAAGGGATTGTTTGGGTTTTGTGGTATTCTGTTGTTGGTTTTTGCTTTTAAATTATAGGGAAAAAAAATATATATATATTAATTGCAAAGCTCCTAGTCTTACAGAAATCAGAAAATAGACTTATTATAGAGAACAACACCTCTGTGATTCTTTCATTTCCCTCAGTAAGACGGCAGCCAAAGGATTTCCAGGACAGGATGCAGCTGAAGCTACTGGCTAAGCCAGACAGGGAAAGGGAGATATCTCCGGGACAACTTTCTGGATTTATTTATGTATGTAAAATTTTGTGAACTGGCTGTGATGTTAGCAACTTCTTGCACAGCTTCTTGGCTCCCCTTGATGCAGTGACATCAGTCTTTTTATTCAGCCTACACTACAAGGTCGTATTTCATGTTTTAATTATATGAATCATTGAGAAGCATATCAACATGAGAAGCAGCAGCACACCCTGAACATTTTGGTCACATTCTGGTCTGCAGTATAACAGCTGAATGGGTCATTTTATGAAAGATACTTATCTATGGTGATATAGGTTTTACTAATACATACTTTCCCTACTTCAAAGAAAAAAAATAAAATGTTTCTATAGAAAATATACTAATCACTAAATATACATTCTATTTACCCCCAGAAAAGTCACGTGCAGGAAAACAAATAAGAGTTGCAAATGGACTATCAGTAATTATTGATATATTCATCTGAGAGACAAATCAGAGTGACTAAATTTAGTCAACCAGATGGGGAAAGGACATTTGGTTAGAAGAAGAGTGCCATCATTTTCTTGGCAAACAAAATGAATGCTGAATGCAAAAGTAACCCAGGAAGAGCTGACCAAAGTTTGTAACTGCAACAAAGAAAACACTGCTCTCTCTCAATATCCAACTTTCAAATCACATACACCATTATGAACATGTGATCCCACAACATCTCATTCTTTGAATGAGTCATACTTAGCTTCAATTGTGAAGTAATAATCCTAAATATATATATTAAAAAAAAAACACAATCAAGTGTACAAAGAAAGTACTCAAAAGCCTTTGCTACTAAAATCAAATAGAAAACTGAACTCCCGACACTTAAAGAAAAACCACAGATTGACTGCTTTGAAAACACTGAACTGATAAACTAGCATTAACTTCACACCACAGTGCTCCCGTCCCTTCTAGGACTTCTACAAGTTTGTTCTTCCTGTTCATTACAAAGCTCAGTTTGTCAGGCCGCCTGTGCCAGTGTTGGGGACGTTAGCAGTGGTCAGAGCAGCAGCTCAGGTAGGTGATGCACTGAGCACAAGAACTCAGGAGAACCAATGATACAGCTGACACACGTGAGCCAGAGGTGTAGTCAAGCTATTGCCGTGCATGTTTATTTATGTGCTGACTCCTCAGCGATCTGCACACGCTAAACCGAATCTTTTACGTTTCAAGACATGCCACTGCAAAAGTTGTGTTACACTGTGACAAGAGAGGATGAGACTGCCGGCTACAAGTTATAATATTGTTGCTGCGTTTCTGCCGGACTCCCTCAGGCTGCTGAAGCCTGCAGACGGGCTGGGCGCAGCAAGCAGGGGCAGAGAGGCAGCACCTCGCCGGGCCGCTCTCACCTCACTTGGCTTCATCTCTACCCCGCGCTCGACCACGTCCTTTCCAAAACTGCAGGCTGACTTTCAGTAAACTCGCACACGACTGGAAACCGCTCAAAGCAAGGCTGCTGCTGCGGTCCCGCTGCACTCGAGGGCAGACACACGCGGGCACAGCGGCGGCACCTCCCACCCCGAGCCGCCCCGCCTCGCTGCGCCGGAGCAGCTGACCCCGTCCCGGGGACACGGGCCAGACCCCGGAAAACGCCGCCGCGGGAAGCGTCGGGCTGGGGGGAGGAGAGGCACCGCCCCCACACGCCCCTCGGCTCGCAGCCGCCCCACACATCGGGCCGAGCCCGGGCGCTTCTCACTGAGCAGAACCGCTTCTCCGCCGGGGGCTGCCCCGGGTCGGCACGACGAGCGGAGCCACGGGAGCGCGGAGCTCGCAGCAGCGGCGACGCTCTGCCCCCCCCCCGCAGCCAAACTTTGCCGGGCGCTCCCGGCCGGGCGGAGCCCCCTCCCCGCCAGCCGCAGCCGCCCGCCCCGGCAGGGCTAGTGGGTACCTCAATGTCCACAGGGTCCCGGCTCAGCACCCGAGCCATGCTGTCCGCACCGCCACCGCCTTCCCCCGGCTCCCCGCAGCTCCGGAGTGGAGCGGAACGCGGGAGGAGGCGGAGCCGCCAGCCCGGACTGCAACGCCCCGGTGGGCGGGCGGCCTCCCCGCAGCGCCGCGCTCCTCACGGGGCGCCCTGAGGGCAGGGGCCGCGAGCGGGTTCACCCCGAGGCCGCGGAGGGAGGAGCGGCCCCGCCCGCCCCGTGCCCGATGGAGCGTCCCAGGTTCAGCTGGCACGCGCGGCCCGGCCGCCCTCGTCCTCGCCCTTCAAGTTTGGGATGGAAATAAGGGCTCTCCGACAGCCGCAAGCCTGCCACCGGCGGTGTCAGTCACTCGTCTCCTTGAGATGGTCACAGCCAGCAAGCGCTTGGGACAGCCCAAGACGAGCCTCCCCATCCTCAGCTACAGCTAAGCCTTCTTCCCTACGGAATAGCTCTGGCCCGCAGAAACCGCCACGCACAAGAGGGGCTCCAGGGCAGACAGGTGCTGCCACCTGTGCGCTCTGAAGCATCCTCTACTCTCCAATGTTTTGGTTATTTAACACTCCCAAGACAATGTTTACAGTATCGTTGGGAAAAAAAAAAAAAAAAATCCCACTGCAACTTTGTATGCAAAGGTGTTTGTCTTCTCTGCTACCTTACAACAGCTAAAGTATTCACCATTAAAAAAAACACTGAACAGCTGATCACATCTGTTCCCCGACAGCACATTCAGGTACCACGCCTGTGATCTGAAAGCATTTCAGAGCTGTTTTCTCAGTTTCAAAAGAACAGTAGACTCATTTGCACCTAATCTTTGATTTTCCTATTTGCGTGCCAAGAAGTTTCCTACCTCCCTTCTCCTCTTTTTCCAAAGAGTATCTCAGGTCCAGCTCTCTACTTAAAAATGCTTTTTTACTCCACACATTTTATCCAGCTAACTTTCAACTCTACTTTTATCATAGCGTAAATAGTATTTTTAAAGAGTTTCCACTCTTACTTGCTGAAGAGATGGCAAGTAGCTTCAATACTGTGTCTTTAGGTGCTTTGATTTTCCTCCTTTCACATATCTTGAGAGAATGCCTCTTAAAGAAGAGCACAAAAAAAATTTACAATTGTAGTTATAATAACATTATGCCTATGTTCACAAGTGAGCACTTTTGAGATGCACAGTGGGGACTGCTTACTGTGTAAGATGTGGAGAAACAAGTCTGTGGCTCTGAGTTCAGAGCAAGAGCTGTTTCCCCAACCCTTCTCAGCTCTACCACAAAACAGCACTTGCAAACCACAGATGTCCATGCCAAGCAGTTGAAGTGTTGACAGGAGAACCAGGAGCGGTGTCCCTGCATTGCTAGCATCTGTCTGTAACCTTTCATTAACACTGGCTTTGCTGGATAGCACAGTGTGTGTGTTCCTGACCCACAGCTGTACACTGGATGTAGAAGTGTATTAGGCCCAGAAGTCACTTCCACAAGGAATGTTTTCTGTATAAATGAAATCACAGCTTAGCATCCAGCTGCCTGCAGCTCACGTTCTAATCCAATTGTTCTAAATACAGGTTCTATTAGCAGAGCCAAGCAGCAGCCACCAGACTCCAGCTGTTCTGTCAGGTTCTGAGCTGTCACAGGTAACACCTTTTCAAGGAACTCCCACTTTTGGGGGAAGGTGTTAAAGCCCTCTTCTCTTTCTCTCAGCAGGTTACAAATCCTTGGGTATTTTCTTGTTGTGGACAAGGTCAATGGACCTGACACCTGTAAGACTGTCGCCCCACTAGATTAATGAATAGGAACATTTAAATGTCATAGAACTAGCTTTTTCCTCCCCATCCAGAGGCAGCATGGATTGTTTGCCAATAAGAGAAACAAATTCAAAGACATAAACATACTCTGCCTTACCCTCACAATTTGCATTTCATGTATTCACTCCCACACACTTTCCCCAGGATCACTTCACTGCCTGCGAGCCTGGCAGGCAGCCAGCCTGCATCAGGTGCCAGCTCCCCACCACGTCTGCAGGGCTGCCCTTCTCCTGCATCACTCTTACGATCTCTGGATTTTTAGCTGTGGCAAATTCTGCTCTTATCGGTACTGAGCATCTCCACAGCTGAACTTTTTTTCAGGAAATAAATGAGCAGAAACAGAGACACTCATGCAACATACCTCAGAGCACATTTGTTCTGAGGTTTCCACCTTTCTAAAGAAGTTAAGAAATCTTAAGAGAAGTTCCACACAGCCTAAACATAATTCCAGATATTTTTCCTCAACTTCCAAGCCTCTGGTTTCTCCTCCTTCCCTCCCAGAAGGGTTTCAAATGCAGCAGAAATAGAGCATGGATGCTAAAAACCAAACTTTCAGTGCTGGCATGAAATGCCACTGAGGCTTGGTTGAGTTATAGGCTTTTGAAAAATTGCCATTAACCTTTTGTTCCACATGCTCTTCAGGTAAAATTCACTCACATGTCAAAGAAATAATTGCATGTGAACTTTCTATGAAAGCTCCCAGCCACTGCCTGGTGCAAGGACAGCTGCTTGCTGGGAGGGCAGAGCAGCAGCAGAGCAAGGCCGTGCCCTTCCAGTCTGAGTGGTTCCAGGAACACAGCCTGCAATCTAAAACAAACCATTCCTCCTCCAGCCACTCCAGCAGTTAATCTATGAGTTTAAAGGGTAAGCTGTAGCTCTGAAAGTTCAGCATTCAAATTCTGGCAGTGATGTATTAGTGAGCCTAGAGGTCTCAGTGTACTGACATCTCACACAAGCAACTTCCCACTTTTTCCTCAAAAACTGCCCCTAATTCACATCAGTTCAAGTGTCAGAAATGCAGGATATTCCAGACTATAATTTTCTGTGCAGTTGCAGCTTGGGACTGCTGTGCTACCTTTAATTATACACTATCTTTACTGCAGGATCAGTTTCCTCATTGCACATAAGAAGTGACAGTACTGTCTCATAGCTAGCATCTCCCAGCATCTAAACTTCACATTTCCCAGCTCAGATTGCCCACTTTTATGGATTCATCTCTCAAATACATGAGGTTCAAGAAAGCCACAAGTGGATACATGTTCCTCTCCTATGTACTCTTTGAGCTTCTGTGAGAGTGCACACATTTGTGCCTTTCAGTTCTCTTCCTTTCAGTCTGGCTTGTCAACTCACATGTTGAACAGTCTAATGATTATATAACCAATATTTAAAGAGGACAAAAAAAAAAAATTAACATGAAAATTCCATGAAGGCAACAAGCTTCCTCTGAGGGCTCCCTACAGCAACTGAGATGTGATTACTTCCTTCACACTGGAAATCTAGATGGGAACACTACTGACTTTGCCCAGATGGGGCAAATCACTACCGTTATTATGAAGTCAAAAGAGCTCCAGAGTCAGAAGCTCCACTGATTTCAGGTTCACATTCAGAAACTCTGAAGACTTCCATGTGGCATAGCTTCCCTCTACATCAAGGAAGAAACGTGTATCTGTGTGAAGCTGAAGTGAGAGAGGGAGGAAGTTCACTTCATCTTTTTCTGATCTGTCCATAAGACCCATAGAAAACTCTGCCACCATTTGTACTCCATCCTTCTAATGGAATCCACAAGGTTTGTAATTCAGAAGTTAATTTGACAAGTCTCACTCACTATCTCCCCAGAATAGATGTGTTGATTTTGGAAGATCTACAATTACCACTTCACATTTCTTTAACACTTCGTTTAAAAAAAAAAAAAAAAAAAGTTGAAATCAAACATTCACACTAATGACCTTGCCTTTCTTACCTGCCTGGTTACACCTGAGTGGCGTTTTTCAGAAGGGGTAGTGCACAGGGGAACAGAGAGTGTGCCACAGAAGTACAAATGCACGTTAAGTGTAGGATGTACATAATTATGAATTCTGTTAGGGGGAACCCCTGACCATTACTCAGGCATAGCCTTTGGGCATGGAATTGTAAAGCCCAAATAGATGAATAAATAACAAAATGGCCACCATGTGAGCTTTGATAAGTGTCCAAATGCATTTACAACTAAAATGAACTGTTCTTTAGCAAGTCCACTAATTTATTCCAGCCATCTGTGCCACTGTAAACAAAAGCTTGTTTCCCTAAACTGCTTTCTAATTTTTTTAGATGTACCAAGGACTACAAGTTTCAACATGACTATCTTGGGGAAAAAAAATAAGCAAAAGGAACCCACTTATTTTCACACCACAAACATCTTTGATAATCGCTATCAAGCAATTCAAAGAAATATTAAAAAATAAAGCTTGTTTCTGGCATCACAAAATGTTTTCCTATTTAAATGCCACCAAATGTTTCTTAAGGATATTTTAGGGGACAGAAATCTGTCTCTTTCTCCACCAGTCTCTAGTGATGAGATGTGTAGACAAATCCAGTACTTATTACTAAGCTTAAGAACTGCTAAGTCGATGTTCTGGATTTGCACTGGTCCAAGAGTCTTTCCTGCACATGCACTTCATCCTTTTCAGCCTCCTAATGCTTCTCATATTTTTGGACCTTGTCTAGGTAGAAGAGTCAGGCAATCTCAGCATTTGCAAGTTAGAAGATAGATACAACTAACATGAGTGTCTCCTGGATAAAAGCACATGCAAATCTCAATTTAAGATGGGACTTAAGAGCATTCATCTCCCTCTTTCCCAGATCTAAGGTACTCTACAGGAAGTGTATGGTAGATATTGCTTTAGAGAAATTGAACAGCTTCCCAGTTATATCAGTCCAGATTACCCTTCATGCATAAAAAAAATAATAATATCCTACATACGATCTTAAAATTTAAAAGCGCTATGTTTACACTGAAACATCCTCTTCTGGGGCCACTTCTTTCAGCCCTGGAGAGTAAAAGCAAAGGCTGGCACTTTCCAGTCACACACACCTCGGAAATAGTGTGAAATAAGCTTTGTTTCAGAAGATCAGATCATTAGCACTGATGCCCAATACAATACATGGTTGTGTATGTCTTCTCTCCCTATGGCAGAAAGCTTCTGACAAGGGTCGGGTTTGCCCTTCAAGTAGGGCCTTGGAAACAGTTCATCGTGCTATGGAAGTATAGCAAAACTATGGTGAGTTCACCTCAGATGCAACAGTCCTTGTGGATGCCAATGGGCTTGCTTCTGTGACAACCAACCTTCCAATCCTCAATCCGCCATGTAGAGAAGGTTTCTTCTAGGAGGTCAAACTGCAAAGCCACTACAGAAGGGGCTACTGCATGCCTAAGTTCTAGCAACAGCATATCTCCCGCATTTCAGGTAAACACTGGACATGGCAACTTACTGCACAGCTTATGGTCACACAAATCCAACTACCACCATGCTTACAGTTTCAAAGGGAAGCAAGCAATGAGATCAGAAAAAATGTCAGTCTAAAATAGGTGCCACAAGAAAACTTATTCAGTGAATTGCTTGTCTGAATTTGCCTTTTTCAGCAATTGCAGGAGCATCAGCAGATTTGTTTTATAAATACAGATTCTGTAGTTGTGTTGCTTTTCAGAGATACTGACAAGGTACAAACTGGCTCTTTGAATTACTTAGCACATGCATGTCCAATCTACGAGCTGCATGCAGCCAACCCCTGTCCCTTACTTTACTTCTTACTTGAAAACGTGCAAGTCATGTATTTATGTTGATTGAAAATGAAGTTACAAATACTAAAAAAAAAAAAAAAAGTTTTTTTTTGGCAATCTTGAAACCTGTTCTCAAATTCCTTTATTAAAACAGAAAACATGGCTGCATATTTTTTTGCTGTTCACAGAACTGTATTTAGACATTACATCAAAATGTATAAATTTATTTGCTATAACTTGAGCTGTACCCTGATTTCAGCCCAGATAGTGTTAGTAGTGCACTGATGTTCAGTTGGTGCTGAGTGATAGTTGCATGGGAAAGAGCATACACCTTTACAGTGAGAAGCAGGAATGGTCATACTGCTGACTGTGCCAGGCTGTATGGGGGGGCCGTAGGTTGGACTTGTCTGTTCTAGTCCCATGATAAGTCAACATGCTAGGCTCATTTAACAGAGAAATCTTAGCTGTAACAGTAAACACAACACAGTTGCCAGATTGCCCAATTTCCTAACGTGAACATTTTCCTTCCCCCTAGCACATCTATAAATGCACTGCATTCCCAGAGGACATTCTGCTTGCATAGAGATGACAATTTACAAGTCACATTCATTGTTTAGCTGTGTGAGAGCATATGTTAGGGTTACCTTAACAGACTTCTTTCCATGTAGAGCTATCATTGTACACAAAGATTACATTTTCTTCTCCACATTACTTAACTGCGTGCTGGACTACCATTAAAATATTAAAGCTTTCTTCCTCTACTAGTGCTCTACGTAAATAATGAGGCTCCATACATTCTGCAAAGATCTTTGAATGCCCGCAGCTTACTTCCTATAGAGACTTCCACATCTTTTCAAACAAATGGTTTACACTTCCTGCAACTTCAGAAGCTGTGTCCTCAGACACAATGAAAAGCTTGTACTGCTCCTTTGGTGAGATTTAAACAGCTAAAGGCTGAAAGCTGAAAAGTATTTTCTAAATAGAGCCTACACTTCTCTCCAGGTCTTTACAGTACTCATTAAAACAGATCCCTATCTACCTCAGATATTGGATGTTACCTTGTACTCAACAGCTTTCAACATTTGCCAAGTCAAAAATGTAATATTGATTGGATATAAATAACCCTGTTGTATGATACTGTACATTACATAAATTATTGTTAGGTAAGGTAGTGCTTGGAGTGGAAACATGAGGAAATGGAAGCTCTAAAGCCCTTATAATGTTGTAAGGCAATATCAGGCCTGACACTCCCTTTGCTAAAGTCCCATCCCAACCTAGTAATCTCCTAGCTGTCAAAAAGCATTAACTTCCTAACAGAGGAGTTAATACACTATCAAAGAAAGCTTACTCCATGTGTTAGAATATTTTGTTTTTACAAAATATTGCAGTGAAAGCACGTTTCACTCAGTTATCAGTCTTTTATTACTGTTTATAGCTTTTAAACCTGAACCACTAAAAACACTAAGATGTGCAAAAAGCATAAAGATAAACTGATGTGCACATTTAATTTGCATTAATAATGGGAAGAGGCAAATTGTTCTAAGAAATTTAGAATATATGCATGTGTGTATGTACTTGTGAATATACATGCAAACGAATTTCTACCATGAATATTCTCTTACGAGATGGAATGAAACAACAAATACTTACTGAGCAAGCAACCAAATAACTCTAGATAGATCTGCCCTTCCACCAAGGTAGAGAAAGCAGAAATAATATATGCATATTAATGATTCTTATTGATACTCATGGTTGCATATTCTAACTTCATTTCTCATTTTAGGCCACTATTCTTTTTGCTCTGTGGGTTCAAGAAAGTAGAGCAGAAAGGGTAAGAACTTGACTAAGTTCCCCATGGGTGAAATTAAGAAAACTGGTCTTCCCTATCTTGCTATAGATAGGATTTTGTGCACAGTACGTATTAACTACTTAGGCCCCCTGAATTCCACTTTCAGGTCCTGCAAGTGGCTGTAGCTCCCAGCTGTTGGTCTAAGATGATGGATAGAAACTAGACACAGCCTCAGTAGTTGACTGGATAACTGATGCTCATATAATATGGACATCCTCTGAGTGTATCTTTGTCCTTGCTAAAATTCTAGGTTGATGGCAAATTGGTCATTTGTCTTGAACTGTTACAAGCAAATTCCAGAAGACTATTTCACCACTTCAGAAATAGCTAACTTAACAATCAGCAATAGTTATTGCCTTCTTGGCAAGGTTGAAATGAATAGAAGAAATTAATTCCTACCCAAGGTCTCTGCAAAATATGGGAAGACATTAATTCACTGGCACCCTAACCTAAGATAGAAATTGTCAATAGGATGAACAGCCTGCATCATCTTTCTCTGTAATTTAATCAAGGACACATAAGATCACTACATCAGACCAAGTGGAGTCAACTTGATCAAAAAACCTTTGAATTAAACCAGATTCCTTTTGGAAATTAATCCCTTGCTACAAACATTGTCCATCAGTGCAGACCATTCCACTGAAATAAACACCACTGTAGAAGACAAAGGATAAACCCTCCCCTCAAAATAAAGTAAGACCAGATTACCTAATCTTGTACCTAAAATTAGGAATTCCAATCAGATCCAAAATCTAAGTTTTGCTTTAACTTTTGTTTCTTCCAAAACCAGTTCCACATTTCTATTCTTCTTCACCTATGGTCATTGCCCATAATGACAGTTAACCTTACGACAGCTTTTGGAGAGCATTGCATTATCAATCCTTCATCATCTATCTTTTAAGATTTTTTTTTCTTTTTACCACATTTATTATCTGAAGGCTCATACACAGGGAAACAACTTTCATGGGAAAAAAAAACATGCACAACAACTATATTGAGATGAGCACTAAGATTTTTAAAAACTTATAGCTCTTGTGGATCTGTCAACTTCTTACACAAAGGAGTGCCACAATAAAGGGTTTGGGTATTTGTTCATGTGTTTGGTTATTTTTGGTTTTTTTTTTTTTTTTTTTTTGTTTGTTTTTTTAATATATTATAGGCAGTACAGCATCTTCCCCAGCTTTGCACCAATTATCACTCTCCATAGCAGCACCTACACATCCAAGATGTTACTCTAACTGCATAACAGACTCTTCCTGTGACAAGTTTTGTCTAAGTTGCATTCACTTTCCTGCAGAAATTCCTGCAGTTGACTAGTCCACAACCACAACAGCTGACTTGCAATGTGTGTTCTCCACCTGGCTGGACTTGTGGAGGACAACAGGGAGACAGATAATGCCTTTTAAGCCCACACAGCTAATTCCTGCCTCAAACATTCCAAGAACTTGAAGGATCCTCCTACACATCTCAACACCTACATTGATAGCTTCTATAGCAGAAACATTTTTTTTAAGCTTATCAAATACTGACAATTAGATTGTATATATATGCATACTTGTCATTTCACACTTATTGGCAGAGAGAACCTTTATTTCTGTCAGTGGATAAGTTCACTATAAGCCTGAAAGGATCATAATATCACAGGATTTAAAAGGGATTTTTTTTCCCCTCTATTACAGAAGAAATTAATCATTAGCATATAAATAAAGTTATTGTAAATACCAAACTCAGTTGAGCTGTGGCAATTAAGATTGACTAAGGAGCTTCCCACACACACACAGAGCCAGACCTGCAGATGAACCACGTTGTAACAGACTGGCTGGCCCATCTGTTTGTTACACTTGTTTGTTTTTCTCCCTTCATATACCTAAACTGTCAGCTCTGTTTTTGGGTTATATGCCATGCAAGTACATATCAGCCATTTAAAAAATGAGACAGGGCCCACCATTTAAGCTACAGTAAAAGAACCTGCTTTAGATCTGATTTTACACTGCTTGAGTAATGTGACACTGAGCAAGTGTTACTCACTACAGATGTAGGTTGCAATCCTGAAAGGGACAAGCCTTAAAAACAGCAGGACGCATTGGAGAGGATGCAGAGTCATGCAGAGAGAAACATAGCTGGCTTCATTTCCTCCAGTAATACTTCTGTTCCTTTCAAGTCTGCACATTCATCTCTTGCTACTACCACTGAACAAAATAAGGAGTCAGATGTTTCTAGTCTACTGGTCTGAAGTGTAGCCTTGAAGCATCTCTGGACTAGAAAAAGTATACTTGAGTTAACAGCTGCTGAAAGTTCTACAGCTTTTGTTAAGCTGTATTGAAGGGATTCTTCTTTACTTTCAAATAAGAAACAAAAGACTTTGGAACAAAATGCAAAGAAAACCTTTGCTCAAACCATATTTAACTGAAGAACATGGTTTTCAAATTAAGATTTCACCTGCTTTGGCAAGGGGTTTGGACTCAATGGCCTCTAGAGGTCCTTTCCAACCCCCACAATTCTGTGATTCTGTGATTTCCACAGCTTCGTTTATTTTTCAGATGCACAATTTCAAAATCAGTTATTTTTGCTATCTAACAACTATGAAATTTTATATTTTCCCACCAGAATTATATAAAGAAGCAGGAGTTCAAGATTTGACAGCATATACATCAATGAAATTGTAATTTGCTCCTGTCCATGGTTAAAAGCATTTTATTTTACTTTCAAAACATATCTAATACTGCATAAAATCTGTCTAGGTGTTTGATGATAATTAGCTAGAAAATTAAAGCACTAGAAACGTTATTAATCAAAATAGCATTGAGTCCTGGGAAGACAGTAAACCTTAATAAGAAAGTTTCTTAGAGGCAGGCTGCTTGGTGCATCAGGTTAAAATTACATAAAATATTGATTAAAGTATTTTTCAATTAACTTTTGAGAACTTAAAAGATAAACTAGACTGTTTACATCTTATTTTATGGGAATATATAGAGACAGATTCTACTCTCTGTTAGGGCTCAGTTGTACTACTCTACATTAGTCTGAGAACTTGCTGATGAGAGTGCTTCATGCTAATCAACCCTGGCCCCACAAGTCTCAAAACATGAGCAGAACTTCCCTGCAGAAGATAAATTAGTGCCTGTGAGCTGTACCTTTGTAGTACCTGAAGAGGAGGAACAAGTGAAGAAAAGCAGTCTAAACATGAACCTTACTGGTTACTTTTATAAGTTATCTGTAGCTCACATTTAGAACACTGATATCCCAAATCCAACAACTGAGCCTCAAGACAACAGTAACATTAAACTGTTACATCTACTTTTGCTTTTTGTACCCCTGCATTAACAGAGCCATAGGACATTTTGCAGAAAGGAACTTGGGAACATACACAAATAACCAGAACCTGAATTACGCTTTTCCTTTCTACTCTCTTCCAATTTTTTGCTACAATCTGTTACACCTCCTTTTTTTCTGATTATCTTTGCTATCTCTGAAAGGTAGTCAAACCTCTTCTACTTTGCCACTAGAATAACTCTGGAACTGCACATGCCTCTTTGGTATAAGCCTTTAGTACTCTTTTCACTTGTTTTGTTATCTCCCACGCTTGTTGAAGAATAGGAAATAGGAGGGAAACAGCTCCTCTTACTTGGCCTTTCTACCACATACAGCTTCTCACTGCGTTATCATCTTCAAATTTTCTCATTCCTCTGCGGTGAACTGCTTATGTTGGGATACAAAGTCAAACTAACTGTTACTTCTCAAGCATGCTTCCGCTGCTTTTGTAACATTTACTTTAGTAGTTAACCAGTCTGCTGGATACAAAGAAGACTCCTAAATAAAAGTTAATTTTCAGAAGTGAAAGAGGAATGTCGCCTTCTGCTCTAGGGAATGATCTACATCTGTTTTGAGGTGGAATTACCCTCCTGCTTGGAGAAGGACCAGATCACTAGAGAAGAAAAAACATGTCATGGCCAGACATTCTTCCAATGAAAGCATTATGGGTATACTGAAATTAATCAAACTGCAATGCAAGGAAAAAAAAAAAAAAAAAAAAAAAAAAAAAAAAAAAAAAAAAAGGAAAGCTGTTAGTAGGAGGAAAATACTCTTTTTCTACCCTTGCAGGTGTAGGAAGTATTTTTTCCCATACCAAGATACTTTGCAATGCATTTCACCTCACATTACCCTAAGCACTATAGCAGGCTGCGAAGTTAAACTGATGTAACATATCATGATTTTATTTATTTATTTTCTTCTCCACAGGGAGCTACAGCAGTATGTGTTAAATTGTCGCTAAAAAACATGAACACTGAGCATCTGTATGCCTGCATTCCTTGTGATCAGGGCAGTTCAGCACACTTCTCCTTAACAGATGTTCAGAAAACAGTGAATTACTATTCTTTAGTAAAAGAATAATGAACAAACCTGAAGCAATTCAGATGTGAAGTTAAGCAGCCAACATTTCAGTTAAACGTCATCCAGGTTCTGCCAAAATTGATGCAAATCAACACTATAAAAAGTTGGCCTAATGCAAGAATGCAAAAACAGAAAATAAAAACAAAAGGAAGACTTTCAGATATGAACAGCAATCCATATATGTAATATAGCAACATTAACTAACATGTGAACAGACATAGGAATAGTGCTTGGATCTGAACAGAGCAGGTCACATCCTTCTAGATCCTCAAGAAGTATAACAGCATGACTACTGAATTGAGGGGGAATAAGGTTTTGTCCTTCCTGTGACCTTAAGTTATATAGATACATTTTATACATATATAAAGTTATATATCTATTATACAGAGATAATAAATAGATAACATACCCATACATTTATCTAAGCTACATATATATATGTGTGTGTGTGTGTAGTCATATAGAATTATGACTACAATGTTATAATCAAAGTTATCACAAAAGTTGAAAATCTGAAACCCCAGATCTTAAGCCAGCTGTAAAACTTACCTCTAAATCAGTACTCCAAGTCAGTGAGATTCTAGCAGAAACGATTAAGGAGGGCCAAACATCACGACACATCTCACTACTTCTTCTAGCTACCCTTTTGGTTAGAAAAAGCTCTTCAGCCAACAAAGACCTGCCCTTCCTAACCTCAAAGCTCTATAAGCTTCTTGGTCCTGCCAGGAACTTACTGGTTTCATTGAGAACAGGTGTTAGTTCCAACTCATGACCATGCATAGGAAGATTATTAGATGCAGCACCTGGTTCAGGATGCAGATTTGCTCTAACCTCACCTACTGCTAGGGAAAAGTAGATGATATCGGATAAAAGGGGCAGGAGCTTCAACATTTTATTGGTGATTTGAGAATTATAGAGGAAGACAAATCCTGTCCTTCTGTGATTTCCTGTTACATTCCGCCCTTTGGTCAATGGAATGTTGACTCAGAGGCTTGCAGGTGGCACAGACACCTTGTGTGCAATGAATGTGCAATGCAGCAGCTGCATATTCCTGACTCATCTCTAAAGTAAGAGTAGGCAGCACCAGGATAGACACAGGTAACCATGGGAGTCTCCACCAGTATGAATCCAGTGAACATTGTACAACTGTTTATTTGTTTTTAATGTGTTATTCCTAAACTCTGTCCCCAAAACTGTGGAAGAATGTGGATCATAGTATCTGTTCAGGGTTGTACAGAGAGGTAGAATTCACCAACATTTTTACATCTTCTCAGGGTCTTTGTGCTCATCATTTATTAACTTAAATGACATAATAGGACCCCTTATAATTTATTTTCCCCCTTAAGCCTGTGTTTCAACTCTATAAGCAGCATCTAAGAGATCCTGTTTGCTAACTTTTAATTATAATGAAAACAACTTGATAAAACATTTTCAGGAATGGCAAGATTTTTTATTTCATGCAACGTAATATCAGTTATTTTACTTCTTTTAACCACATGGATTCAGCAACAGTTGTGCATGCATAGTGTAATCTGTACGCTATGATACCAGAAACATGCACTTTTTACTCTTGCTGTTCTCACAGTGTAATACAAATGTGTTTACTCAGAATTCTGCTGTAGACTGGGCAGGCATCCCCTGCGAATGCAATTCTTATGAGAGAGGATCGTTTGCATGGTATTGCATAACATGGTATTACATATGCTATTGTCTTCTACTGAGTTCATGGGATTTCAGAACCACTCTGATTTGCCTTCTGTCCACATGTCCCCCAAAAATCTGGCACATTGCATGCAACTGGGAAAGACTCAGTAAATAATTAGAAATGGTCCCTTGTGCCAGCACTTTTCCTGTGATTTATTTTTTCATTTGAAGTATAGTTCAGATAAACTATTAAGGAAAGACACTGTTCATCTAGTATCTCTGGCATAAACAGAAAATGTGTGTTAAGGTTTTCTAATAACTGCTATAAAATGGATTTCTTGAGCAGAATAATGTGCTATCTATGGGTAATTTCCCATGAAAGTAGACTATAATTCTGATTAGGCATGGATATTATCTTTTCCAGTATGTTTCTGTCAATGCACTGATTCAGCAACCATTTAGACCCCAAGGTCAGGGATGTTCGTAAGTCCAATTGATTTCAAAGTTGAATGTCTGCCTAGGATTAAACACAAAGGATAGTGTTTTCTTAAATCAATTTCTTTAAGTCTGTATATAAGTGCTCTATTGAGTTACAGCCCAAAACTGGTAACAAATCAGAAAATATAACGAATTTGGGACAAATACATGGTGTCTTTTGGTGGCCAAAACACATAATGAACTGGAAATATCATTCTTACTTAAATTTGAAGTAAGGTCCCCAAATATATAAATTCCCTGTATCTATCGCTTGCATCTCTTTTGGAGCTCTTACCTTCAGTCTAAATGATGAAACAGTCACACTGGATTGTCCCCTAGCTGTATTGTGCCACATATACGGAGCTACTTCCCAGAGAAGTCACAATATTAAATTGAGAGTTGATGCCTGCCTGAGATTTGTCTTGTGAGGATGATAGAGAAGAGGTGGGAAGGGCTCCCAGTCCCAAATGCTTAGGACTGAAGTCTTTTGTTCTTTGCAGTGTCTTCAAACAGAAGTTTATTTTGGGTTCCACATAAAGCAAATGGAAAATCATCTAAGCAAACGCAGGAGATTATGAGCTTGACAGAGTACAACGTAGATCAAAATGGTTTTAATCATTACTCCTGTTTTAATTACTGCTTGACACATTATCGCTATTGTCCTACAAGTCTGTCTTCTGAATGAAATATTAAAGGCAAGTCACAGCTGAATATATATGCAGTCTAGAAAGAAAATGGCTTCAAACTATTGGAAATGATTTATTGTCCACATTTCTTTATGAATATTTATTTGCCATGGTGAAAGCAATTCAATAAAAAGAAAACATGCAGACCAGTTAACTGAGCATTTGCATACTCTAACAGTTAAGAAAGAGAAGGAAACAAACAAACAAACAAACAAACAAAAAACCACAGTGCATTAGAACAATTTTAGTGTTTCTCCTATTTCCTATTATCAATCCAAAATATTGCATATGCAAGAGCAAAGAGATAAGACAAAGGCTTGCAGGAATTTATGTCAGGAATTTCCTAACTTTTGTGTGTTCTTATTCAGAAGGAAATAGGTGTGGTTTCAGGAGTAGTGTCAAGGCCAGGGTGGAGTCTATCTTTTTGTTTTCCCACTGCTCCAGGTAGCAGGCTATGAAAGCTTGTGTTTTGCTACAAACATATGTAACCCAAGTTCTCACCTACCAGGACCAAAGACCCCTGGCTCTCTGACTCTTCGCAGGAAGCAGCAGCTATGCATGCTCATCAAAAGGAGATAAGAACACACTGAGTGTTCTGTCATGTAAAACCTTTAGTATGTAAACACTGGTACATGTATCACAAGCAAGATTACCCATGAAACAGATGCTGATTTCCTGCACTGTTCAGTAGAGAATCAGAGGTTTTCATGTTATTTGCCCTCATTTCACCTATCTTGAATTATTTCCATAGACAAAAAACCACTATGTGTTAGACTTGGAGACAACTTTGTTCCTCAGAGCATCTTAGTGATATTCTGATATGCAGTCACAGATGGGCCCTTGACAGATTTTGTTCTGATTTTCATCATTCCTCTTTTTATTTTTTAAGAAGGATTGTCACTGCTTGAGGATTCAAATGCAAATGGAGATGTTCACAGGCACTGCTTCATAAGGAAGCTCAGCTGCTTGGTTTTTAGAATTCATGAACTGAATAGTATATCACATACAATATTTGGAAAAGGGCACACTTAATACACAGTGATTCTATAGAAAGATGGTTACAGCAGTAAAACAGACTTTGGACAAATAAATAAAATCTCTATGCCTCAATTTCCATTTCAGATTAAGAATGATGATATTTATTTGTAGCAATAATTATCATTTTTATCTACCTGAAATCTAGCTAAATCATGTGAGGCTAAATCATGAATATTTTCCAGTTATTTCAAGATCCTCAACTGGAATTTGTCCTAGAATTACTAAATAGAATAATCTGATCTATATACCTATTTCATTTTCTCTGGAGAAAAACAAACTTAATATGTTTCTCTCTTTACATTTTCCTAAATATCACATTCTAAAATTCCAGCTGTTGAGATTTTCTAGAAGTTAATAACATGCACATTCTACACTATTGTATTTTTTGCTTATTTCTCATTCTCCTCTTGCAGCATTTAACCCACACCTAGATACTGTGCTACCTGATCTATACTGTACAGATACACCAGTTGAGTTGCACATTTGCTACTTTATTTACTTGCCTGAATTTGGAGCTGATAATATAGCCACATCTTGGTTCTATGGGATCGGAGTTCTCTTGACATACTGTGGAAAAGCATGGCGAGTAATTAGGGAGTGTCTACATAATACATAATCAAAAGCTGACATGTATTAAAAGCCTTATTATATTCAAAAAACTTCTCCTTCTGGCAGTTTACCAGGTTCTCAATTTACTGGCAACAATAAATCAGTTATTCACAACTGAAGATTTACAAGTCCATTTCCTCTGGTTGTTATCTGTTGGATAGCCAGATGGTAATGGCTAAAATCTACATCTCTCTACATAAAAGCCACAGGATATGACACTGATATCTTGCGATTCCAATCAGCCTCCCAGTATTACAGCCCTACTATTTATTTAACTTCATTTCTAACAAGCTCAGCCTGCTCAAACCACACTAGCAGTTCCATGTCACATTTGTGCAGTGGGTAGTGACGGAGATGGCGGCGGTGGCAGTGTGTGGGCTGTGGCCTTGGGGAAGGAGGCAGGTGGGCAGGCAGCAGTGAGCAGGGTGGAGCCAGCACCGGCAACATCTCTGCTGGGTCAGGGTGCCGGCACATGGGCAGCTCCTTGCAGCGGCCGGGGGCACGGGATGTTGCTCCATCTGCGTGGTGGGGCCGAAGTCAGAGAATGCTGACCACAGGCAGGTCTGAGGCTCACCTAGAAAATCACAGGAAGAGATCAAAAGCAGATTTGCCGTCATGCATCCACCTACAGCTCCTGTCCTCTGTGCACGCTCTGCCCTTTGGGAACATCTAAGCCAGCATGAGCAGAGAATCATTCGGATAATTTCTTATAGTGTTTCAGAGGTGTAACAAATCTCAGTAACTGTCACTCGGTATTTCAATGCTCCCAACAAAGATTAAAACAAATTACTTATATTACATGGTTAGAATGGGGCACAGTATTTCCTCCTATTAGTTTGTGCAGAAAGAAAAAATGCTAGAGATGTAAAGTGAATACTGATAAAACAAGGTGTGTCACAAAGAGAAATAATTATTGTTCGTACTCCTGGCTGTGCCTATGAAGACTGGGCCCAGCAGCCCCAGGTGAAGCCAGTCAGCAGGTGAAGTCAGTCAGTCAGCTATGCAGAGCTCTGACTTTGTCAGGGTGGCTTGGTGTGACAAAAGTTGGTCCTGGGAACATCACAAGGCTGTAATAACAAGATGGGTTGGAGACTCCATCAGCCAGGACCATCCCCACAGGGCATGGTCTGTCCTGCCATGACTCTGCCCTTAGCTTGGTTCTGCCCCATTGTCCATCCTATTCCAAAGATCCTGCATTCTGTCCCAAGCCATCATGGCCAGGAGGTTGGCTCCCAGAATTTCAGAGCCTCTGAGACCCCACCATGGGAAGGGGAAGGAGTACAGGTGCCAGAAGTGCAGTCTGGTTCTCTGTCAGCACCCACATTTCCTGGCTTTCTGCCAGCAAACGTAGCCTTCCAGGATTCTGTTAGCTGTCTGCACTACAAGCATGGCAATGTGTACACCATGCTCATGGAGTGGTGCCATGCAGTTCTGATTTGTAAAGATCCCTTAATGTCTCAAACACAGGGTCTGTCACTTTCCTCTCACTATTCTCTTACCTTTTATATATCAAGTTTTGCATAAAGAGTCATCAGGAGTGAACTGATGATAGAAAACTGATATCCACATTTGACTCAGCAGTAAAATGTATTTTTAAGTAATCTAAAATAAATACTTTAAAATAAGCAAATGCCCTTCTCAGTTTACTGTGGACAATCCCATAATAATGCGTATCACCTCTGCATGCTAAATCTTCACCTATACCAGATGCAATAAGCAAAGCCACTATAAAAATACAGGTTTATTGTAAAATAGCTACTGTAAAGCTGTCAGCTTTTGTATTAATGTGACAACAGATCTATAACTACTGAATTTTACTACAAATCGGAATTCCTATAAACAAGATTGGAATTCTTATAAATAAGATTAAATCTGTGAGAGCACACTATGTCAAGTTTCTATTAAAAAAAATTGGGATAATTATAAACTCTCTTCAGATTCCTTAATAAAAAAATGAAGATGAAATCTAATGAGATTTTTTGGAAGCATTTTAGAAGGTTGCAGCAGCAGTACAGTCAGCAGGCAACACACAGAAAAAGGAAGTATTTACTCATCAGAAAATGAATGCCTTCTCTCCCAGAGTTTAATCATTCTACCACAAGGATATTTAAGAAAGAGGGAGGGTGAGAGCCAGAATAATTCCAAGCCCCTGCTTTCCATTGCATGAGATATCATATTTGTTCCTGATCAAAGCATTCCCATCCATGTGCAAACTGACTTTTTTCTATTGTGACCCAAAACTTCTCTTTCCCCACCCTCCAACCATCAGGCTTGGGTTTGGAAGCAGCTACCACACAAGGAGAAAGCCTGAGCCCTTGCCTTGGATGTGCTGTTGGAGCTCGTTAATATTCCTCTGGCAGGTACCCTGACCCCGGTGCCCTTAAACATGCTTGAAAACATAGGGTATGCCTGAGTCTTTGTCCCTGGGAGGATTAACAGGGTTGCCCTGGAGCCAGCCTGAAGGTGTTTAATAGGTAATACTGGTGGGCTGCACAGTCTGACTGCAAGCCTTGCCTCAGGCTGCCCCTGCTCAGCAGTATGGATGCAGCTGTTGGAATTAGGGGGTAGAGCGTAGCAATGCGTACGAGTTAGAGACTGAACCCTGAGAATTTTCTTCCCCCGTGAGGCAGGCATCCCGATGGAAGGGACCCAGGCTAGAGATCTGCTCTGCTTCTTACAGCACTACCTCCTCCATCTCTGAGTCAGTAACTCACTCCTTTTGCCATTTTTCTGTCTCTCCATCTTATAAACTGTCTGAAGCAGAGATTGTGCCTCTCTATGTGGTTTTGCTGTGTTTGGCTCAAGTAGGTCCCAGTCTCAGCTGGGTCCTCTGGGTACATCTTTATAAGAGTGAAGGGATAGATAATAGAAGTAACAATGGTTATTTTCTGTATGAACAATAGGTTCCTAATGGGGGAGAAGCCTTTCCTTTGAAATAATTTTTATCTGCAAGTGAAGGTCTCTCTTTCCTTGCTCAGCTGGAGAAGATACTGCTTTTGTAAATCAGACAGAACTTATCATATAAAGTGGAACACATATTTGATTATACTGAATACTATCTTGCCTATAATTTATCCTTGCTGCTGCAAAGGACACAACATGATTAAGCTAAGAAATGATAGACTGAACATTGTGTGTTGGGATGGAAAAAAGGTATTTCATTTCTAAACAGGAAACAGTCATCAGCAAAACAGTGAAAATATACAAAATGTTTCTACATACAATAAACAAGTCACCCTGCTGTTGCCTTGAATTGTATTTTTGCTCTTCTTGCTCTGATTGCTGCAGCAACTTTCACTGTAGCCTACAACATTACATATTAAAAAAAACCAAACAAACAAACAAACAAAAAAAAACCTTCAAACTGTCATGATTTTTAATGAGGTGAATATCTTTCCTCTTCTCCATGAGCGCATATGTTCCACCACACACTCGCTCTGCCAACACTTTTGTGTTTCACTGGGTGAGTCCAGATTCTCTGGAGACATTACCTAAATTGTAGATCTGTGCTGTGTATTTTCCTGGAGCTGTTAAAAATATTGCTCCTTCACTTAATAACAGTGTTTAGCAGTACAAGATATCACTTGTCACTGGGTATACACCACGTGCTCTGCACAGAGGGAGAGGGGTTATTATTCCCATTTTACAGTCAGGGAAATCAAGGCATTGCATTTGGCAGTGACCCCCCAAAGCATGCTGCAGAACATGTGACCAGAATAAAGGCCAACTACTCTTCAGATCACATTTTATTCTCTAACACTTGTTTCTGCTTTTTTTTCCGTTGCTATTACCACCTGCAAAGCTCTGCCATCCCAGCAGCCCTGCAAAGAGTGGTCACAGCAGAGCCAAATGCTTTTGTGGTAACGAATTCAGAAACTGCAGCAAACAATGTAAGTAATTTTTCCAGTTTGGGGATGAGACTTTGATATGTATGGTGTTTAGTACCTTCTATCGTGTCTGATGATTTCTGGGTCTGATGCCAAAAGTGTGATATGTCGCTATCCAAATTAGCATATGATGCAATTTGTGCTAATATTCAGATAATAAGGTCTGTTTGCTGTATCCACATAGATGTATCTTAGACAAGAAGAACAGTCCTATAATAAGCCCAGGATGAAAAGCCCATCAACTGAATTGGTACTGCATCACTATGGCAACAATATAATGCTAATGAAATTGTGACTGTTGAACCTTGTTTATGGAATGCTACAAAATGGGCTTCATAAAAGAAGGAAATCTGTTGATTATTAAACGTTTCAGAGCATGATAAAAACCTTATAACTGCATATGCTGCAACTTATTAGCCATGTTATCTCCTTCATTTGAGGTAACGTACTGCTGTTTGTAAAAGCAATAGCACTGTCAAAAAAGTAAAATTATACTGTAAATTTGTTCTTTTCTGTGTTTCATTGTACACCAATTGAAGACTTACTCACCTCTGTGCCCCAGTTCAAAAATCAGTTGGCATAGGTACATATCCTATGCAGTTGTTGCTGCCTGTTTAATCTCTCAGAACTGGTAAAATATACTGCTACTGTCGATATAGAAAACACCTTTTCAGTAAGAAAAATGTGGCTTTGTTTGTACATTCTACAAAACTCTACCCCAAGTACAGAGGCGGTACTGGGTAGCAGTGTTCTCTGGGCTTCCCCTGCCTTTCTGCTCACCATCTGGCACCACTGCTGGGCAGCCTGGGGTGCAAAGCTCACTGTCCCAAAGGGTCGGCATGCACCTCTCAGAACAGTGGGCCTTGACAATGGCACCTGGTAGTATCACTTGCTTTTAAATATAAAAATGCTGAGCATTCAGATTTCTTGGCCATGTCTCTGTGAAACCAACAGACTTCTGGTGAGCTGCCTCACCTCCAAGCGTGTGGAGCTCCTACATCCAGTTTTTACAGAAGAATCTAATTTTTACCTAATAAATAATCTTTCCGAATGCTTTCATCTTGGGAATAAAAAGTATAGTTCACCCCACAAAATCCACTTCAGAATATGCCAGGTAAATCAAAACAGAAGAGCAGGAGAACCAGCAGCCATGAGATTGGCGAGAAAGGGGTCTGGAAACATGATAAAACATCTTTCCTTTAGCAAGCCAAGAATAGTGCAAAATATTTGCCATAATGCTATTATGTAGATATTTAGCACAGGCAGTAGGAGAGAATACTGCTTGCTTTAGTGAAGTCCTGGCCTACATGGCACTGCAGTCAGCATGAATTCTTGCCACACTGCTTTTAATGGGCTTTAAATCAGGGCTTTAAAAGGACTGTGTTTGAAAGCTTCACTTTTCAGACTCCTTGAGAAAGGAAACTCTGCCTAATGTTTTGTTGTGCCCACAGTTTTTGGGAAAGAAATACAAGGAATTTCTGAGTTGATCAAAATGTAATGTAATGTAATTTAACTTAATATATATTTTGCACTAGCTGACAGTTTTATTAAGCAGAACCAATAATCATCATTATTCAGTGTAATAACCACCTCATTAGAAACGGTCTAATTTTCCCTAATTTTAATTTACCTCTAGGACTAAGCTGTTCTAAAATTACTGAAGTGGCTACAGTTAAGTTTGGTAAGAATTCAAAGGAAACAGTCTTCAGAAAGCTACTGCTGTCTGCTGGTAAAATAGTGATATGTCAGAGCTTTGTGAGAGAATAAGTACAGAAATACAGTTTAGGAAATTACGAGAACACCTTTATCTTTTTACTGCCTTTGGAGCAGTATTGCTGCACTTTTTTTTCTGCACAAACAATGATAATTTTTTTGATTGCTTGCAAGCCTCACATGTACTCACCTTTAATGAAGGATCTGGCTAAGGTTCATGCTAAAGAGTGCCAGTAAGGAGGAGCTGACAAGTGGGAATATTTCTTAGAGACCCAGAGAAGGAGATGAAGACACCAATCAAGTTTCATTATCCTCCAATGAAAATAGGATGTAAACTGTGACATTCAGGCAGATTACATATGTCAGGCAAGCAGATGTGAGCAGAAAAATGTAGATGCTAAATCTCACCTAATAGGCTTACCCTGTGGATTACTGTCAATGACCAAGGCTATGCTAACTGTAGCTAACATACAGGATATAGAAATATGTATTCATAAGGCAATATGGGGACATTCCCAGCTGTGCTGAAGTTAATGCTCTTTGATATACCTTGGAGCATCCTAAAAGCACTTTGGGTGTCACACACTTCTATAGAGTCATAAACAGCACTCCAGCATATATCTTTATCCCAAAATTTCAAAGAGGACTCTGTTTTCTTGAAGAATGTGTTTGAAAAATTTTATATTCCAACAGCACTTCTGCATACAAACTGCTATAGTTGCTTAGCTCCTTGATTTGTTCATGCCAGTTCTGAAAGCACATTTGATCAAAAGAACATTGTTGCAATCACAGAGAGAAGTAACCTCATATGGGGAAGAAAGCACTTCACAGAATATGCTACAAAGTAGACAAACCGTCTAAAGGATTTATTTATCATAAGGTGTTACTCTGCGCAGTTTCAAGTCATTGAAATTACCACATTTGTTTTTAACATTCCCCCAAAAAACACACAGAAACCCCTCTCTCTCCTGCGAAAGCACGCTGCTCATGAAAGCTCTTTGAAATTCTGGTCCTTTGCCAGCTGTAGTATTATTTGCTCAGCTATCAGAACGCACAGTACAGCACTGAAAAGCATTACACTATTATCCCGGGATAATTTGATAGTTTGTAAATGTATTTTCCTGCCTGTGGTTCCAGGTATTATGCTCACACTTGAAGCAGCAATTTGCAGTATCTTATACAGCTCACGCTTGCCCATATTTGTTTCACTTTTAACATTTACTTGCACAGTACAAACAGGGCTGATTTGCAGATCGTATAAGCTCGACTAGAGCCATGATGCCTGAGAGGCAGTGCCACAGAACGCCAACCGCGGGCCCCGGGCTCTGGAGGAAGCTGGGCAGTGACTCATGGTGGCTGCCTGCTGCCTGCGTCAGTGTTATCACACCTGTGCATCAGCATGAGTCTGCTGGAAATGCTGAATTTTAAGTCTGACATAAAACCACAGCTCTGGTCTGATGCGGTCAGTAAATACAGCACAACACTTTCCAGAAGTACTTACCCCACTCTTCTCTTTGGACACAAGACATAGTAACTCACCTTCGACTCCTCTTGCACTTCTGGAGCACACAGTAACCACTCCTCCACGCTGTCCCATGCAAGATGGGATGTTGTTCTCCTCTGATGTGTTTACACTTCAGCACGATGCAAGTTCCTTGCAGAACCAGTAACATTAGCGAGTGTGGACATGAGGCTTTGGTTTTGGAGGGGCTCAGAAGTCACCCCTCACCCTCTCTCAGGAGCCTGTGTGGGAACATATTTATGTAAGGTGGCAACAGTCTGCTCCTGGCCCTGAGCTGGTCAGCAGCAGCTGGAGCCCTAGGCAGTGGTGCTGGCAAGAAGAGAGCCTTGTTATGGAGAAATGTTGGGGTGTGTCCAGGAGTCACAAAGCTGACAAGCTGCTCACTTCCCTGGGCATTACTTAGTAGCACAGGACACAAACTATGAGCTACACCTTCTGCCTCCACCTTTGCATCTTATGGAAAGAAGCCCTTATTGGCATTTGGAGTGGCAGGGCAGTGGCTTGGTGGCAGCCAGCAGTGAGGACAATGCAGTCAGTACTTCTGGCTGCCACCAAGCCACTACCAGCCATAGTGCTCCTCATTCACTGCACCTGGGCCCAGAGGACACCCTTCAGCATAGCACTGAGGCACAGTGACTTTGTGGCTATGCTGGGCTCACTTGGGAACCTTCAGCAGTCTCCCAGGGTCTGCAAGGACCTCCTGGATATCCGACAGCCCCCAGGCAGTTCCCAACACAATTTCCCCAGTGAGGGCACCCCAAGTCTACCAGGGCCCCTTTCTTTGCCTCACCCAACCCAAAATAGGGAGGCAACCACTGCGCTGAGTACACTACTCTGTCTCATACTCCCTCGTGATCCAGAAATCAATGGAGGTACTGGACAACAGCTGAGGACCTGGGCTGATCATCAGATGCAGAGAAAAATTATAGCTATCAATGACGAGAATTTTGGAACTGTAAGAAAGCAACTGGCTCTGGAGAGCAGGGCCTATAATGTCACTGTTGTCAAGACACCTTCAGAAAGAATGATAAATCTTGCCTTCCTCATAGATGCCTTATGAAGTAATGGACTAATATTCAAATAAAGTAATAAGGGCAGCATCTCAATTGTCAGGAGTTATCACATTGCTGACTTCTCCTCCCTCATCCGTGCATGGCATCTTGGATTCTGCTGTGATGCTTCAGCCAGTAACTTAAAAAATAATAATAAATAAAAACACATTTACGTGAAGGTTAGAAAGACTATTTGCATTATGCTGAAAATATTTAAGGTTCTTTATTCTGGGAGTAAAATTAGTATTAAACTTGTCGGACAAGGACAGAGTGAAGCCTAGCCACAGCAACGCTTTTTAGAAGTTGAAAAGTTCAATTTCACCAACGTGATTTCAGTTTATAACACTTACGACATTAATATAATGGATTATGACCTGTCTTGGTTTATCTGACATCTGATAGATGCTCATATACATGAGGCTTATCATCTTAGTCCTTTCAGAACCATAATCACTTCAGTTTTCTCAGTTGTGCCATAAAAACATGTGCTCATAAGTGCTGATCATAGGTTACTGAAGTTTAGAAATGTTATTACTCTCCACTATCTGGAAAGATCTTCAGGAAATGCACAATGGTGAGTCACAATTACTTACCATGACCTTCTATTTTGTTTTTTGTTGTTGTTGTTGTTGTTGATGTTTTGTTTTGTTTTTATTTGTTTGTTTTCTCTTTAATCTCGGAATAGACAGAATAGAATACATTTTCTCCAATATTTAAGGTAAAACTCTGTTGTGTAATTTATATATGCTTCAACTGTGTCCATTTCCACTAAGCATGGTGTCATTATACTCTTCTCAGATTACTAGTTTTGTATGTATCATATATAAAAGATGACAGAGGAAGGTGAGAACTTTTGATGTTTTCAGAAAAATCACTTTTTCACTTAATCACTTAACGCTTAATACTGGCAGTGTCTGGGTGGATGAAGCGATGCTCAGAAGACCTGGGTTATACATCAGTGTCTGTCAAACCCTGCTCCACAGCCCTGTTTTTATGTTTGCATGGGGCCACCTGGCCTGCCACCATGATACTCCCTAACACCCCAGCTGGGCTGGGACCATGGTTGCAAGAAAAGCACTTGCACTGCAGGACCAGGGCTGTCACAGCAGCAGCAGGGTTATTCAGCACTGCTCAGACAGACCTGGGATTGCAGCAGGTTCCTCGCAGCAGCTGTGTCATGCAGGCAGTGGGACCTGGCTCTGGCACACAGCAGATCAGTGTGCACCCCAACACAAAACAAGTAGTGCTCCCTGCACACTGCAAAGCATCCTCATGCATGCACAGGGGATCAGTTTGGCAATACACACATCCATCAGATAATAAACATTAAATAGAGTTATTAATTAGTTAAGTAAACCAAGCAATTGCATATAAGTGGCCATTTGCCTCTGGAAAGTAAGACTAAGAGCCAACAGAGACAGGATATCCACATTCAAGACACATGCAGATCTCACCCTCCAGCCCTTACTGCTCCCTTGCAGCAACACGGTTGAATCCTGGCACAAGCATCCTGTTAATAGGAATTTCAGATTCAAGCAAGCACAAGCCTGCAGCTCAGCAAGCTGAACAGGTAGATTTTCAGTGTGGGTGCACACACAGTATTGGGTATTGTTCACTAACTCAACAGATGAGGGATTTGCCCTGGTACTCAGTCACCGCCTTCTGAATCCACCATGAAAGTGGTGAATCAAAATGGTTCCTCAGGAACGGATTCTAGCTCAGTTTTCAAGTCTAGGTGCTGACAAACAGCCATTTCCATCTCTGCATCTGGTGATTAGTTTTATTCAGCTGAGAGACATATAGTTGGACATTGCTCATGGTTTCTGTGAAAAACATGGGCACGTTTTCTTGGTCTATCAAGTGGGACATATGGGAGCTGGATTCCATCTTTCATTAGATCTTGGAAATTGTGTCCTCCTGCGGCAATTAATTAGCATGATGTTCTTGGCTGCTAATATCTGCTTTCAGATTTTAGTGGTGATAGACTTGGCAACATTTTTTTTTTTTTTTTTGAGGATGGTCTAATGGTTAGTCCAGGCCTGCACACAGCTTTCTTCAGCCCATTAGCTTTTATAGAATTCCCTTATGTGTACGGAAAGGTCCCTTAATATCTGTCCTTGTTTCAGCAATCCCTCTGAAAAATAAATATATAATAGTTCTTTCCTGCATCCCAAGGCTGATGAATTATGGATGGCGAGCCCCTGATACTACAGGAGAGGCCAATCTGCCCTCTGCCTCCTTTTCAAGCTAGAGAATCTATTCTGCAAAGCATTTCTTTGGATGCTTCCATATTTGTAGCATTTGCCGGTTGAACAGCTTTCTGTTTGTTCACTGTAGACATTTGGAGGCTGTAAACACCTTTTTCTGTAAAAAGGACACCTATGAAAAAAGGCATATTTCTCCATTTCTGTAAGTAATTTGATCTAGGATGAAGTACACATCCCTCAGGTGATTATTTCTGAACTGTGTCCTCCCTAAACTGCTGAGATGAACAGCAAAACCACACACTTTTAACCTCTAAATGAAATTCACAGATGCCATCTAGAGCTGTGTCAATAATATTAATAGAGTTATATAATTATAATAATTCCTGGTTGAAAAATAGTGTTGGTTACAGCTATAAAACATTTCATGTTTCATTTCTCTAAGGGAGATGCAAACAAAACATAAAAGATATAGCCAGATGGTCCTACAGAGAATAACACATCTGCCATGGGGAGGAACACAAACTCATCTTTGGTATCCACCGAACACTAACACAGGGCTGAATTTTCAAGGGGAGGGGAAAGGAGGAACATATTTCAATACACTAAAATATTAGTGCCATTTTATAGCTGTGCTGGTTAATACTACTGCAAATAAGTAGTTGTGTGTGTAGCAGCTCACTTAAGTGGTCATTACTGTATGCAATTTGAACTCACAAAAGGCATATTACAAAGCTTTTGGAAACAGATGTGCTCCTCCCTCCATTTAAAACAAAATTAGTCTGTGGTGTTAATTTAGGTAACCTTTGCAGTCACTAATATACAATCACACACTATTTAAACACGCCTGAAAAGGAATTAGGACAAGAAAATGAAAGTACCACTAAAGAGTAGTTGCAATGTTTGATGTTCCTTCCAGATAGCTTGTTCCCATTTAAATAAGAATGGGCTGAGAAAATGCTAAACATCACCGTATAGGACTGCCTCTCTGCTCCGTGTAGCTAGGATTTATAACAAACACTCTGGGACTGAGCCTTGATTTCACACCTGCCAGACAAATACTTTCCAACCCTCTATTAATTAAAAACAATAACAATACAAGAAGCCGAGCTGAATAATTGATGATGAACTAATCCTACACGATCAGTATTTTAATGCAATGCTTTTTCACACTTCGTGCTCTTGCCCTTCCCAGTCCTCGGTACGAAGGGCAGGAGTACAGCCTTAACACAGCACTGATTCAGATGCCTCGATTCCTCCGATGAGCTCAAGTGTAGCAATCTGCACTGAGCTGACCACGTACCCAGCATTCAGACTCCAGCTCTGTCACTATTAGAGTTGCCTTTTATAGATCACCAAAGAGGAATTTGCCAAGCACTAGCTGAAAGACTTATTGTACTACTAATAAGGAAGGTTTAAATACCATTAAAATTCTGACTTGTACTTTTAAATGCCATGAAATCCTGAATTAAGGCTCTGCCTTGCTTCCTCCTAAGTACCACTAAGGCACAGTGAGATCACAGGCTGCACCAGTTACTGGATCACGCAGCACTTTGGACATAGCTTTTTGCTCAAGCTCCTTTCTCAGCAGCCTGGTCACCATGAGGGCTACAGAGGAGGGCACCAAAGAGAGATTTAAACTCTGAATTATAATTCCTGATAAACCTAATACTTCAGACTACTCCTTTCAATCATTGATAGGAAATGACTTGGTGAGTAGAAACGTTTATATAAGGCAAACACTGATCATCAGATCCCTAGTGCCTTACGGGATAGAATTTTAAGATCCACCATGTGAATGTAAGTTCATATTTGAAAACTGAAGCCATAAAAGGCTTTATAAGAAAAATCCTTATGATTACAAATTGTAAAACTTGGTTTATATTACAAACAGACCCTTTGTTTTATATGAGAGCAGCCTACTAATTTAGACAGAACTTTCAAAACCATTTTTTCTTCTCTTTGTATTGTTTTTTAAACTGTAATTAACCAGATATGAGAGAAACATTGTTTAGATGTGGACTATGGGACTAAAATACTCAATGCCATCATGAGAAAAAAGGGCCCATATATGACAGCAGAATTGCTCACAGAACCATCCACCAGCCTAGAGGGAACTGCTATCATGATGGATGTCCATGCATTGTGTAAATTTCTTTTTTTGATGAGGGTGGCTTAGTAACTTCTGTTGCAGTTGGGCATTACAGCCTTAATTGATTCCTACCAGCACAACCTGTATCCTTCACAAAGACACATCCACTTTGCAAGGTTATTGGCTTTCACCATACTTCATAAGACATTATAACTAGACAGATGTTTTGCACAGATTGATGTCTATTGATATTGCATTAGTTCATCAGGGTTACAAATCATATTGCATTGCACTACATTTCACATTTGCTGTATCATGATGAGAGGTTTACAATATTCACTCTGGGACACATAAAGTGCCTGCTACCTATATCTCTTGGATAAATAATTTAAGAAATTGTTGAGAAATCATATCTAATTAGTAGGATCTGCACTCAGTAAGTGCCCTTTGATTTAAATTGTATTTGTATTTTGATAGGTATTGATTTTATGAGTAGGAGAAATTAATAATACATTGTGATTTTCTCCACAGTTAGCAGCAATACTCTTGACAGAAATAATGGAGGGAAGCTGCCCCTTTGGGAACAGGATGCCTTTTGCTAGAAATCTTTGGGACAGTCAGAGGCACCCCTAAATTTCACGGAGTGGCCTGATCTCTTTTTCTTCCATTGATTTGCTGCATCATCTTGGATATATCACTCAGCTTCTTGAAGTGCCTCCTTTCCTATTTGCAGGATAGAAATGGAATGCTTTCTCATCAGTCTGCAAATGGCTGTGAGATACAGGAAGAAAAGGAATGCCTGCATCCACACAGGTATTATTCAAACCCAGTGTGCCATCACCACAAGGATATGTGATGTGGGGCAAGCAGTAGAGTAGGGAGTTGGCTGGCCTCTGTGGGTACTAGAAGCGCAAGCCAGCATCAGGATGACCATGTACACCTCCACAGCAATAGGAAATGTCACACATTTGAACCCAACCAAGTTGCTTCTGTCCCTGCCACCAGGACTCAGCTCTGGTTATGTCAGCTACAAACTTCCCTGAATGAATTCCTAAACCAAGATTCATTTGTTTTCTGTGAAAACCAATTCCTCTGAGCAGGAGCAATGTACAGGCTGCAGGCTGTAGCGCACACATACCCCTGCCATTTCCCAGGTAGCACCCACCCCAACAATAGGTCCATGAACCTGCTCAAGCATGGTAAGGGAGAGAAGCAGAGGCAGGCAAAACATCACTGGGATTAAAACGAAATCAGAACATATGCAGGTATACGCACATAGGTTTCAAGCACCCAATCATCTATAACACATGCAGACCCTATGAGATAACCATAATTAAAGGAAAGCTTTATTTTTCTACCCAGTATGCCAGCTCTGATTAGAAAGGAAATCCGTAGGCTCAACTGCACTGCACAATAACCATGGCATCAGAGCAAGCATCAAAGTGGCCCCACAGCTGCTGGCAAACAGCATAGTCATAAGAGAGACAATGAAAATACAATCAGTAGAAATAGCATTTCCCCCGTAATATAAACACCACAGACATTCCTTTAATACAAAGAGAAGCAGGATCAACAGTGACAGCTTTAAATTTGCCAGGTATCATGGGAGGACTGCAAAATACATCCTCCCTGAACCAAGCCGAAAGAGCAGAATGAGCCAAGTCACTCTGCTCAAAACAAAGACATCCCTTTCATACATCTCAGGGAGTCAGCAGGCTTAATTTTTTTGTTTGTATTTAACATCTGCTTCAGCAAGATGTGCTGAAATATCTATTAGTGACTGTTTGTGTAGATGCAGTCCACTGCCCTTAAATTGCTTTAAAGCCTTCAAACAATAGAGATGATATTTAAGATATTTAATTATTGTTTGAATCAATGCCTTCCAAAAAGGACGCAGAGCAGCCAAGTGGGAGCCAGGACCCACAGCCCCACAGCAGAGGGACTGCAGCTGCTGGAAGAGCATAGGAACCCTCAGCCTCACAGGGAAGGGCTTAAATAATGCATGGTAGGTTTCTTTGTGATGCCTTTTCTCTCTCTCTCTCTTTTTTTTTTTTTTTTTAAAGTTAATATTTTACATTCTTTCAGAAGTATTACCTGTACGTTAAGGCCTATATTCATATAAGTGTGAGAGACACACAACTCTTCTGCTTAGTCTATTTACTTCCAGACAGATTTAGAGAAATGGAGGCCTGGCAATATGTGGCTGAGGTGCATGAGAGCACACGGAAGAAGGGGTCTGCTGGAACATATTTTTCATCCCTTTTCTCATTAAAGTTTCATCTGAAGAATTTTTGCAGGAGCCTTAGCAGGTAAAACAGTACTCGTCACTTCTTGGTTCCCAGACAGCAGTAGACAGAGGAGGCCAGCATCCCTGCTGCAATAATTCGCCCTCCTCAGGGTCTTTTCACAAGAGATGAGCAATATTAATTATCTTGAAGGATTTTAGGAGGGTGGATGCTGGAGAAGTTCTCACTCATTTCACAAGATATTTCACTTTCCAAATAAATGGTCAAATGAGCTTCCATTTAAAGGAACACCAGATACCTCCCGCGTAACCCAGACACATGGTTCAGTCCTAAGTGAGGCCAACATGAGAATCATATATGCTTTAAGAATGCTGAAATGGTCCATTAATCTCAAATACTATTGCACCCTGTTTTATAAGTCTTTTATGTGCTTTCCTTCAATAAATACATGTTTTGGCTCTGAATCTCAAGGTCCCTTTCGAACGGCATATCTCTTAGAATCTTAATAAAAAAGTACTGACATTAAACTGAAAATAAATGCTTTTAACAAATAGGGAAATTCTGAGATTCACGAAGGAAAGTGAGATTTAAAGGAAAACATAGGCTCTTGCGACATCTAAACCCTGCATATTTTCTGCAGTGTGTGCCACAGCTATTGACATACTGTTGGTTTTATATGTCCCAGGATGCATGAATTATTACTGTCATTCGACGTTTTATATTCCTAGTTCCATAGCCTATAGCAACACTTACCACTGGCTGGTGCAGACTATACCAGACCCCTGGCAATGCCTCTCATTGATCAAGCACTGCTCAGTATTTTCCTTCTCAGTAATGCAAAGACATCCTAATTCTCTAAGACAGAAAACCCACAAGTTACTGTGCTTGTGTTCTCCAGTCCTTTTCAGAGATGCGAAACATGAAACACATTACAGATGCCTTCTCCCCCACTGGGAGGCAAACCGATAGTTGTCTTATGAGCTTCAGGTACTACAAAAAAGAAATACGCCACACAATAATGCTAAAGAACAAAGCTGGCCAAGCACGCCTAACGAACAGTGCCTGCATGTGGGCTGGTTATGAAAGGGACCTCAGGAGTGAAAGAAGCATCCTGATGAGAGTCGATGGGCTTGTCGTGACAGGTTTATTAGCTTCTTTAAAAAGGACCTTGCAGAAGTGAATAATACAGAGACTGCAGCAGGAGAAAAACTACATTCAAGGTGTCTGCATTTATGGATTCACAGGAGGTGAACTAGATCAGTGCTTACCTGGGTGAAATCCCCTGAGGATGCCAAGAACAGGAGTTAGTGTAAATAATAAAACAGGCACTGCAAGTCACAGAGTAGCAAGAGCACCAAAACTACACAGAGCTATGGCAAGCCACCCAGGGCTTAGCACACAACCCTGCAGGCAGAGGTCTGCCCTCACTGCCCAGAGTTTGTGCTCTGCCTAGGGAGCATCCACCCAGTCACAGCTCTGTGCAGGGGCAGAGTGGAAAACTAGAAAAGCAGCAGGTGGGGAATGGAGCAGGAGCAGGTGTTAATGCAGGTACCCTAACCCCTTTAGACAGAAGCTGCTTTATTTCACATCTTTGTGTGTTTTTGTTTTTTTTTTTTTAATCTTCAAGTTCCAGCTGTAAAAAAAACACCCCCATAAATACAATTTGTTACCAGCATCTTTATTTGCTACATACTCATCTTGCAGTTGCTTTCTGAATTTCTTTGCCCCTTTGCAGCAGTGCAGCTGAGCTGGATTCATCTGATGCCAACATCCATGTGGGGCAAATGAGCAGAGCACCACAGGTGCCCAGAAGGGAGGAGCATAGGGAACTGTCAGCCTGACCAACCTGAGCTAGCTAAGAGCTTGCCCAGGGCCAGGCCAGCTTCTGCCCCTGACTTCACGGTGTCTTTCCTTGCAGCACACCCTGAGGAGCATCTGCCTTCTTGTATAGCTCTAGCCTATCTGTGCCTCACACCAGCACTCCCTGGTCACAGGGCCAGATGCACATGGGCTACAATACTCTGGCAGTACTCCACCAGCACTTGCTTTGTCTCAGTGCATCTGTGCAGTGAGAACCCTGTACATAGCCCACATACCTGCTGGTTGCCACCCTGCTCCTTCCTTTCCCTGAAGAGCCAGCTCCCTCCTGTCATGCAGCATTGCCAAAAGCTCTTCCCCCAGCCCTGAGGGCAGCCGTGGGACTGCCATAGAGCAAAATGGACTCCTCCGCTTGGACTGTGCCTCCCTTCTTACTCTCCCCATTGTCTTTTCCTGCTGCTTCCCACAGTATTTCTCCCACCCGAGGAGGTCCCAGTGACTCTTTGTTCCCTGTCTCCATCCCTTGGGAGGCATCAGTGGGTCATGAACCATTTCATTTGAGCGCTGACTGCATCTGCTGCCTTTGCACAATGATAGACTGGCTGACGTGCTCCCAGTAAGCCACTCTCCACCGATTTACCCAGCAAGTTTTTATCATCACTTGAAATACAGCAGCACAGCTCTGTGTCTGCAGCCGGCCCTGGAGTCCCAGCAGCACGGCTATTGGGACAGCTCTGGTCGAGCTCGGCTGAGCGCAGAAGGTGACTTCTGTCGCTGAGGCATTTGTCATCAGGGTAAGCGGGCAGCACTGCACTAGCAAAGCCTCTTCTTTGACATCCAAAGGGGCAAGCATGGCTGCACATGAATTAAACACTTGCCAGCAAACAAAAATATTTTGCTTTTCCAAGACATCGTCCTGGTGGCTTCACTGCTGTCTTCCAAAGGCATAGCACTTACTCAACAGATCTGTTCAGCTCCTGAGCCCATCCAAGAGGAGCAGGCTAATGGTAAAGGCTGCCCCATCAGTCCCAGGAGCACATCATGCCTCAGTAGCTGCCTTTGCTCAGGGGGAAGCAGTTCCCCACTCAGCCCTGCACTGATGAAAGGCACAAACCCATTGCTGAGGGAAGCCCTCCTTTGCCTCACAGGGCTCAGCCCATCAACTTCATGTACCCATGGTGCTCACACCTGGCACAGCACTGCTTTGGAGCACACAGAACAGCCCCCAGTCACAAGAAGGAAAGAGAAAGAGGAAGGCCCTGCTGCAGCTCTGCATCACTGGTGGCTGTCAGAGCTACTCCCTGAGGGGTACAGCCAGCCAGGCTGGGGCAGGCACCAAGTTCTGCATTCACTGCCACACCACACGTTGCATATCCCCACACTGCTCTTGGTTTGTATAGGGCAAGGCAATGTGTGTGTGTACATTCACATACAGTTACATAAATATATACTTTACATGCATGCTCAGACATGCATCAAATATGTGTATTGCACATGTGACAGTAATCCTAATTTTTCAGTAAAATATAGAATACAATGTATGTATTTTTAAGTGTTTATATGCAAACAGAACACAACATCTGCAGATAGTTTACCAACTGAAATCAGAATTTTAAAGCTCTCCAAATCCCTACTTTAGAATCTTTCAGTGTTTTACATGTTTGGGAAGAAACTAATTTTGTCTCAATAGCATCAATGCAGTTACCAAGATACAAGAGCTGAGGCCCACCATGTTTTTCTCTGAACCTTCATATCAAATTGAATCAATTCAATTTCTGCAAACAGTAATTTTTTTTTTTATAAATTGCCTTTAAATAAAATCTTCATATTACTTAATGATTTGTAGTTTTATGAAGATTAAAAACACCTACTGTCTTCACATGACCAGTAATCAATTTTTTAACAGCTGTTATTTTCACTATAAAATATAATAAAAGCAATCCAAGCTACTGAAACCCTATATATACACAGACAAACTATGTAAATCACACCAAAAGCAATGCCTCCTTTTTCCATGGAAAGACAACAGCTCCAAAAACCACAATAACGCTGTTTGATAGAGCAAATTCTCAACTACAAAACACTATTTCTCAACACCATTAGCTGTACATTTTTGCCAGTGATAAACAAGATCCTGAATGCCACACTCGTAGAAATCTGCAGCAGTGGAGGTAAACCACTGCTACCATCACCACCACTACACACCACCACCACTACACACCACCACCACACTGTGCTCACATCCACTGTTTGGTCTTCAGAACCGTTTAGTGTTGATGAATATCAGTGGGTGCCTTTTTTTCTGCATAGGGGAGTTCAGTGACACACCTTTGCTCCATTCACACTTCCATGTCAGACACCGTTCTGTCAGACCGCCCCTCTGCTGCCATCTGTCACACAACAACAAAATGTAACAGAATATTGGTGGGAGGATTCAACATCTACTACCAAAACACCAACATCTGCCCAAGATGCTGTGGGCAAACACTGTAAAATTGGAGGCATTACTTTCAGAGCAGCCCTCATACTTCATACTCTGTGTAAAATATATATATATACACACACACACAGGGAGATGTGAAATGCTGGAATCCTAGGTATTTTTGGCAGACTAAGATCTTCAGACATTGGAGGCTATAGGCAACCCTCCAGTAGACCATGCATTAAGGAGGAACCAGAATAATGACTTTGTTTGCCCATTTACCCAGAGACACGAATCCACTGTGCCTGGGCTGATGGCATGGTTATATGAACAAGTTATGAAATCAAGAGAACAATCTCCTAGGTGTACTGTGAATGTCTACATCTTCTACTTGCAAATGTGGTGCTTCTGCCAGCAGACAAAAAGAGAGGACTCATTCCTCTTCTGTCTGCAGCTAACAGGGCTTTTGCTCCTCTTCATTTCCACCTCTTTCCACCCAAATTCTGCATCTCTCACTCAGGCTCCCTAAGCTTCCTACCACACCAGACTTTAAAGCAATTTGTGTTAACCTATTGCAGCTGAAGATGCTTTTTGTCTTCCCACTGTTTGGTAGGAAGAAAATGCAGTGGTGCCACTCTAACTAATGAAGGCTTATTCAGGAATGGCTCAAGCTCATTCAGAGGCAGTGGCTTTGTCTTGCAGCCCTGTACAGAGCAGCAGCCCTACCCCATACAGACCACTGTGGTGTCTGGCAGTTGCCCTGCTTTCCCTGATCCAGACAACTTCATGTACATTAGCTGCATTAGGCTGTTACTGCCTTACCAGGCTGTCCTCAGTCTCGCAATGCATTAGGATGGCAGGAACTGGTTAGGACTCAGCACAGCACTTCTGACGTCTGTAGATCTCCTGTCATCCACGCAGTACCACTCATGTCCAGGCACTGTGCTCCAGCTCACAAGCACAGCTGTTTTGTTAACATCGCAGAAGCCATCACTGCATCATCTGCCTTTACGGCTTTCCTGGAATGTTCTGTGGTCTGTACCAAAGGCTGCACCTGGAACATTAACTCTCCCTTAGCAAACTTGACTTGTTATTCCTGCCCAGAGAGAAATGCGTGGCCTCCTTGTTAAATATAACATATTGATTTTTAAATTGCTTTGATGAGTTAGAAAGTGATGCGGAAATGGGATCAGAGCATTTATCAGAGCTCTCTTCTGTGAGAGCAGCTGATGTTTCAGATGATCCAAGGACAGCATTCTGGCCTCTCCAAAAAAACAAGACTTAGGCACATGGAAGATGTGCTCTTAACTGTCATCCACCCCAAGTCCTGAGGTTACTCTCAACAGGCTGAAATGCTGAGTAAAACACCTTCGTGCCTCATCTTGAGGTTTGCTTTCATTTGCAGTAGTAGGGTGAAACTCTTTGGGCTGCTCTTTCCCAGGGATGCTATCAGTTTACTCTGTACTGAAGTTGATTAAGGTTTCAGCTTTTTATAAGGCAGGAGCAAGTAATTGCACGGGAACTTGTTTTCATCATTCTCATTTGTAACTGTAAGAGGGCACAATAAGAGCAGATCTATTCTATAAACCCTTTTGGCTCTGACAAAAATGCACTGATTTCAGTAACCTGGTTATCACCAACTCTTTAGATGAAAACACTGAGTGCATGTTTAAACCCTTAACTCCTCTAAATCACAAAATTTGTTTTTTCTTTCTGACATTAAAAGAAGAGCTATCTGACTCATTTTGTTAAACGGAGGGGAAAAAAGAAAGAAGAAAAACCCCGGAAGACCTACAGCTCAGTATGTGGTCAGACAGGACATTACTTCATCTTTTGTGATGGTTTTGTAAGTGATAGATCTGCGGAGATTTAACCAGGACCTGGTGCCTGCTCCTCACACACCATGAGCTAAAAGGAGAAAAGCTTCCACGATAGTGTCGAGGGCTCCAAATCAGATAGTAACCCCACCTGAGGAGTGGGAGAACTGAGAACTATTGAGCTTAGTCCTGTTTATCCATTCTTTCATTTTTCTTCTCTTCCCCCCCCCCCCTCCCATTTTTGTTTCCTTATCTCTATTTCTTTCTTTTCTGCTTTCTCCTCTCTCTTACTTTCCTCTGCTATTTCTAGTCACTCCCCAACTGCTTTCTCCTGCTCTCTTACCCTATACTCTGCTCTCTTCACTAGAAGTAAGGCGGGTAGTGCTGGGAGTTAGCACCAGTTCCTCACCTAGCCCAGGAAAGGCCACAACAACAAAAGCAATAAGGGAAGTAGTATCTAAAAAATGCCACAGGACCTTTAAGCAAATCCCCATTCCTCCTCTCCCTTCCAAAAAAAAAAAAAAAAAAAAAGGCAGTTTTTAATTTAGTTCAGATAAAAATTCAAAGGTACCACCCCTGTGCATTTCCTCCAGTTTGATAAGATTGTGGGACACGGGAAAAATTTTCTTGGGTAATACTGCAAGATTAATCATAAGAATTATTTGGTAAGCTCTAACAGACTGTACTCCACCCCTTCTCTTTACATATTTATTCAAACACTGAATACAGAGGCATATTTACAGAATATTTCCTGCAGCACATCTTCCTTAGCACTCTTAACGCTGCCGGTTCAGTTTCCTTAAGTCACACCAGGGACAAGGCGGCGAGAGCCAACAGGAGCTCCCACAGGAGCCTGGGCTGCTCTCTAAGCAGTCCCAGTACCACGCCTTTGCCCCGGGCAGTACTGTACATCTCAGAGTTAACACCAGCAGCGCACTCACAGGTACAATGGCGCCCAGCTAACAGCATTCAGACGAACAGAATGGTGAAGGTTCTGGCAGGGTTTTATGTGCTTCCTTTAAGCACAGGAGCTGCTGCTCTTTGTCCCTCACATCCTTTGTGTCAGAAGCAGCACGATGCTAATAAATCTAAAATATTTTGAGATGCATAGCAAGGGCTGCAGTCTCTGGATGGAATTCATAAACATGTGCTGTAATTGCTCCTGCACAAGGAAGAACAGAGAGAAGGCATCTCTTTACCATCTCTGTGAGTACCCGAGCTGGAAGCAGCTCCACTTCTCTACCTGGGATGTCCCTGAGTGCTACAGCACCAGATATGCCCAGCAGATCAGGCCACCATCACCCCCAGAGGGGCATCGTGCTGATCCACTCAGAGAGCAAAAGAGCTCATTGGGATGCTGTTTCTGGGAGTATTCACGACTATTTACATAAGGCAGCAGCACGGCTTTCAAATCTGGCAGTGCTTAGACTTTGCAGTACTCAGATCTGCTACACAATTAGGATTTGGGGTTAGATTTCTTTTTAGGGACTTACATAACCTCAGACAGTGCTTTGCTCATGCTGTCAGTCATACAGTTTCCAGAATCATTACTTAAACACTAGGGAATTTCACACCCAATGTACAGCAATCTGTTTTATTCTGAAAACTAGACCATGCTGTAGTAAACAGGTTTTTTCCTGATCTTGTGCCATGTCATTCAGCAGGAATACTCAGGTGTTGGAGGTTTGCATCCTGCCTGCAGGCACAAGATGAAGCTTGGGTTACACTGGGAGATTGGGACAGAGGGAAAACATTAATTTCTTGGCTCATCAGACCATCTCCCTCCACCTTTCTCCACCCACTTGCCAATCTGGTATCTCCAGCTTCTCACTGAGTGAGCATGAGAAGAGACCAAACCGCAGGGGTTTATTTTATGTGACAAACTCTGGTTTAGTGAATAAAGGCTTACATCTTTCTATGGATCTGTCCTCTAGAAATAACAATCAGACTTCCAGAGCTTTGGAGTAGATTTTTCAGTGCTATTTGGGAATCCATCAATAGAAACATTGATGGGTCCATGAGAGAGGAAATCAACCTGCAAGTTCTCTAACAGAGAGCCTGCCTTTTTATATTTCCTGGTGACTTTACACTCTCAGACTTCAAAGGTAATATTAAGTTTCCAGAAAAACACTTTAAGTTACGAATATAAACATCTATTATTGAAAACTATTTGTTGGCTTTTTATTCCTCTCTGATTCTTACAACTAAAAAAATATATATATACAGGGAAATTCTGGGATTGTGAAATCACAGTTTGACCCCCAAACGGCACGTCTAGAAAAGTATCTTCCCCTGACACCAGTCTGCCCCTGCCCACCATCTTCTGTCTCCTACCATCAGGGAGCCTGGCCTTCACCACCACACACAGCTGGGCCACTGCACAGCACCACACATGGGCACACACTTTCTCTAAAGAACAGTGGTTATTCTTAACATGATTTCATTCAAATTGCATAACTCTGATGGAGCGCATCAGCTTGAAAGTCATATATTTTATATCCTTTATCAGTCACAGTGCTCAAGTTTGCAGCATCCAGATCGTGTACTCACTGGTTCTTAGTCAGCTCCTGCATTTGCATTTTGACAGTGTTTTTCAGTCCAAGAGCTGGATGGATGAGCAATCTATGATCTGACACATCACAAACAGGAACCACTGCTCACGCGTCCTGTGCAGGAGCAGCCCACCTCTATGGGGACAGCCAGGCAGAGTTCCCAACAACATATGTGGGATGCCCAACTGTGTAGCAGGGCTCTGCCTCATTACACAGGGACAGGCTGCCACACAGACAACATGATGTCTTGTTATTGACAAAATAGGGAAACAGCTTTCTTACTAATCTTCTGCAGAGCTGTCCTTAAGAAATAATAGTAGGTAAAAATAAAAAAAATAACCACATGATTTGGTTTTCTCCATAGGTATATGCAGAAATATCAAAGGATGTAGGTATAAAGGAGAGTCGGACCATGCTCACCATATTCCAGGTTAGCCAGGTGCTGCCCACATCCATGCCAAGGTCTGTTTTGCAGCCCACAGAGCCATCCTAGCCAGCACTCACCACACACCACAGACAAGAGCAGGGCAGCCCCACACCTGTGCTGGCTGAAGAAGTGCTGGCATAGCAGATCCTGCTCCTGACTTTGCTGATCTTTACCCACACCACAAGGGTATGGGGCCTGCAGCACATCAACTGCTCAGGCACAGAATGACCCAGAGTGCAGATCAAGCCTGAGAGGGGTGTGGGATCATTTGCTTCCAGCCAGGGACACATCTCATCACTTGCACACAGCCCAGGAGTACTGCATCATGACCACCTCTGTCTGAGGCTCAGAGAACAATCTAGGTTGGAATAAACCTTTCCAATCTTCCCAGACTGTACCATTTCCAGCAATCACAGCATCATCCAACACAGCAGGTCTAACAAACAAGATATGGAACAGCTCTGCAAACCCAGTCATGCAGCTGAGGTCATTGCTACCAGAAAAGCAGCAGCATAGGGTCCCTGCCTGCTTCCTAGCAGTCAGTCTCAACAGGTGACTGACACTCCACTGCAGCCCTCAGCATTCAGTAGCCATTTTTACCTCCTCCTGAGGAATCTGAGTTGTTGCACCTATTTTTCCCACCTCTTCCTGAAGCAAAGCATCCATAAAAGGATTCACAGTGCATCAGCTATCCATACCCAAAAAAACTACTGTGTGCTCTGGTGACAGCTGGGTGTCACAGATGCACAGGCACTGGTGAGGACCCCATCTCATTGAGAAGGGCAGCTCCAAGACCTGAGAAAACATTGCGGTGTTCACTGCAGTGTTCTGGGGGCTCATCTCTGAGATATTGGCTGCCCGAACCCACAGCATGCAGGGTCCAGGGGCACAGAAAGGCTCAGGGAACACAATGCCCCTCCCCAGAGCTGATTTGCAGCTTAAGGCCAAGCTGAACCTAGGGCAGCTCCTCCAGGGTGGGGACATGAGGAAAGGAAGCTGCTGCACACTGAGAAACCTAATTGCATTTGCTCTGCAGGCTCTGTAACGTCAGTCAAACAAGCATGCCACTGCTTTTACTGCTCTGCAGTTGCCATTTACTATTTTACTGGGAAATTGTCCAGAAAAAGGGATGCTACCTAGAATGAAGCATTATGCCAGCACCAGTAATATTTCTGAACATCCCTACAGGCACAGCATCATTTCCCACACCACAGCAGAACTGCAGAAAAACCAAAAGGGTCCCAGTCACTCAACTTGTACGTGAGGCCTGGGGCAGCAATAGAGGAAGAGGTGCCTCAGGACCCTGTGGGCACACCTGAGCTGATATGAACCAGAGCCATGACAGCCCACATGAACAATATGATTCAGTGAGAAAAGGAATAAGCCAAGCCTGAGCTCCACAACCCAGCACTACTAGGGTTGCTGAGGACTAGAGGAGGCAGATGTTACCCATCACTCAGCAAGGCTGGCACTATCCCAGTGGTGAAAATTCCACAGAGCAGAAGTGAGCTTGCTTCTTCTCTCACAATGCCTCCTACCCTCTAGAGAGCTCACCTACTATAGGCAGTACCTTAATTATCCTTCTGCTAGAAGGCTCAAAGTGAGCGTCAGAGTTATTTAATTGTTATTACACTTCAACAAGGCAAGGGTGAAGAAAAGAGAAGAGTGGATCTGAGTCACCCTATTTTATCACTATTGTATTTTTCCTCCCAGTCAAAAAAAATAAAAATGAAAAAACCCATACTTCCCTTCTCTGCTCCCCACAAGGAAACATACATTTACCTGGACCACTTCCCACCGATGTCTAAGCAGAGCTTGATCAGTCAGTCAGTATCTTTCCCTCTGCACAAAGAAGACCAGCCACAGAGCAGCCTCTCAGCTCTACTTAGAGGCTCAGCAGGAGGGAGCAGGAGCCATGTTCAGCACAGGTGAGGGGGCACTCTCTTGATGCAGTGTAAATCAGCTTAGCCAAGAAAACCTGTGCCTGTTACACCAGCACCTGGCTTTACTTAGCCAGAAGGATAAGCATTCATTTTATTTCCAACATGTTGTGGTTTTCATCACCTCCTCTCTTCTATTCAGAGCACCTCCGCTTAACTGTTCAAGTGCTTGTGTTGGTGTGCACAGTTGATGGCACTGAGCAGCAGTAACTGAGGCCACACAGCACCCAGCAAGCAAGAGAAGGGGACAGGGACAAGGAGGACATCGCAGCTGCTGCCCAGAACACAAAAAAATTGCTCTGCCCAGGGCCAGATGCAAGTTGCTGCAGTCTACAGAGCTGTGTTCATTGCACCATGGGGGTTTGCACCAGCTGGATCCCTACTTTGTTTTTTATATGTTCTGCTGGCACTAGCTGCTTAGCTCCTACCCATGTGCAGGCTGGATTAACATTATTTTTTAATTTTAAACAAAATTAACCTCATGTATTACTGTCCCTTTCTCCTTCTGTCTCTCAGATGGAATTTCTTAAGCTCATGTGGGTTCATTATTTTCATAACACATGTTGGCTGGAGTAAGCTGTGTTTGAATCATCTTTTAGGGAAGCAAAGATTTAATTTCATGGTGGAATTATGGCTGACATTTCCTTTTAACTTACACTACACCAAGGGTTAATAAGGTTACTATAACCTTAATCTTTGATAGCTCAACAATAGAATACTCTGGGATTAGTGCAAAAGCTGGATTTTAACTTTTAATCCCATTATTGTTGATAACCTTATCAACACTGCACCCCACCATGGAGATGGAGCAGGGAATCCTTAGGCTTGACAGTCTCTTTCCATGGAGAAACATTTGGAGTTTCAGCAGAAGAGACAGAGACAGTTGCTTGGTTGATGCCTGCAGTGAGGTTCACAGTTTGCAGTAGGGCTGCAACGCAGCTTTTAAACTGCTTGTCAGAAATCTTTGCCAAGAAAAACACTGGTCCAGTGGCATATGTTGGTGGAGCAATGCAAGGTTGCTCTAATTCCCTTACTTTGTTTTTCCCTCCTCCCATGCGGTAGCTACTCCAAGAATCAGACCGCCAGTCTGGCAAGTTGAGATCCAGAAACTTGCTGCTAATTACCGTGTTTACAATTCCCAACCTGTTTGTTGGTGCCAACAATCAAACTGCATCCTCTTGTGTGCACCAAAAGACACTTGCTGGCAGGAGTTTTCTGAGGTTCCAGGCTGGCTACATTAATTACTGTTAACTTAATTTTTGGGTATTGAGAAGTAGCTTTAATTAGCAATTTTATGGATTAAAATGAATTTCAAGAAACAGTGCTTTGACTTACAGACTGCTAACCAATCCTATATGTACTTTCTATGGAAACACAAGTGGTAACAAATTTATATGTGGTCTGACAAATAAAATAGGCACAGGTTTAATAAAAATCACAGCAGGAAATGAAAGGTTATACCTTCCCTTGGAAATCAAATAAGCAGCACTAGAAAGGCAGAGACAGTTTTTATCACTTTTCAGCAAACATTTGACCAGACAGAATAAACCTCGTTCTCACAGTGTATCATTGAATCAGAGTATTCAAACCTTAGGTAATTTATCTCTGTTTTAATGAATACCTTTGGGAAAAAAAAATGTTACATATTCTATGAACTCAGAGGAAGAGAGCCCAAGCTCAAACAAGTGCAGGGCAGAACCCCAGCAGGGATGATGTTATTTATGCCCTGCAGATCCTAGGCTAGGGCTCCTAAAGCCATTTCTCTACCTAACTGCCACTGACTCAATTAGGATCCACTCTAACAAAGCACGGATCCCGCCAGAATCAGCCAAAAGCCATGTGCCCTATGAGAACCTTAGAGCAGTGAGGGTGGAAGGGTGATACCTCAGAGACCATCACCACTTTGTCTCTTACACAAACCTTCCCTAAAAGGCTGTGGTGAGATTCCGTTCCTGTCCTACAGAGTGTTCTCCACCCTCTCACATAGTCCTAAGACTCCTCCAAGCCACTTGGTGCGCCTCAGGCATTTCTCAGGCTGTGACTACTGCCAGGGCCCTGTGTCATCATCCTGTGTATGGGTCAGCACTCAGCTGCTGGGGAATAGGCATTCCAGGGTAAAATATGGTAGTGTGAAAATCCGTGTGGGACTGGGAAAACAGAGACAAAGAAGGCAGCATGCCAAAGAGTAGCGTGCTAAAACCAGCACCACATTTGACTTTCACCAGGAAGAAAGGAAACAAGATATATCAGTGCTCCTAGAGGGGCAGCTTGGATTTAGCCTGGTCCTGCAGTAGGGAACCAGAAACAAGCACCTGAGTGCAGTCGGTTGGTACAGGCTGACGTGAATACACTGAGCAAACCTACACCTTTTAGAATGGCTCCAGAGGGGCTGAGGAACTCCTGCAGAACAGGGCTATTGTGTCCTGCAAGTAGTGTGAGAGGGGGTCCATGGTTTTGGGACTACCCCTTCCCTGCACCATGGCCATGCTTCCAGGCGGGCCCTGGCCCAAGTGCCCACACCCCATGCAACCTGCAGGCCTCTGGAGGGTGCCCCCGCCCCATTTATAATGCAGCAAGCAGAGGAGCTTCACTCTTCTCATTTACATAAAGCAGACATAAAACTGAAAGAAAAATAGCTTCAGAGCATATGGGCAAAGCACACAAGAGCCACCGAGGAGAGGCATGAGAAAAGACACAGCAAAATCTCTGTTTAGGTTGAGGGGCTATTTGAGCATCTTTACCTCCGTTAAGCTTCTCAGGGACACTGGGACACTGCCCCAGGGCCTGTGTTAATATCTCACCTCAGCCCCATATCTCCGCCTTGTGCCATAGCAGCCTGATGTTGAATGGGACTTTGTCACCAATCTATTTTTCTGGATGAGAAAGCATGATCATAGAAAACCTTCCACAGCAACATGGCCAAAAGGCAGCAGCAGGCATTATATTGGCTGCATGTTCTCCCTTTCCCTGTACAACATGGCAGGCCTTCCTCCCTGTGAGAGAAGCCGGGCCAGTAGTCAGCAGAGGGGCACCACTGGGCCCTGGACACTCTCCCCATGCCCCTTCTCACAGCACAGCAAGCCCCAGCCATGTCTTCTCACCCACATGCCCAAGCCATCAACCTGTGTGCCAACCAGAGCCCCGTGGAAGCTGGTGGAGCTGCGGTGCCTCCCAGAGCTGTATGCGAATCCAGTCATTTCCTGCAAGCAATATATAAATAGATGCCATCTCGTTATTGATGTACATTGTGCAGACGGTTGAGCTGGGGATGAAGCTTGCCCGCTTTCCTTTTATGGCTGAAAAGCAGGATCCCAGGGCCTTTATCTGAAATCTCTGCACATGTCAATCAAAGCTCACCAGGATGGAGATTTTGCACTCTTAGGTCCTCGTTAACTGCCAGACACCACTGTAGCCATGCGGCCATGGGAGATGTCCACAGGAACTAAGTACAGCTCTGTACGTGTGTGCATGTGCATATAAGTACATTTACATACAACAAACCGAGACCAAGATAGAGCAGAATACTAACATTTTCAGCCTAATTTTTCTATCCCTTTTCATATTCCAAGACCAGGCTGTAGTCTGGGCACAAATCTCATTTGACTTCATTATAAGCCACTGATTTATACTAATAGCAGATCTGGCCTCCTGTTTAGAAAAGCAAAGCTCTGAGAATGGCGCCAGGCCCAAGCTTTCTCCCATCCTGTGGCTGCAGCACATCAATACTGCAAGTTCAGTTTGATGACAAGCTCTAGCAAAGGCAAGTTATCGATATTTCGGAAAGCTGTTCCTCACACTTCTGAGCAGCAAACGGCCCATCACTAAGAAGGCCAAACCCTTGTCAGCGTGAGCTGACTTCTATGAAATGAAATACCGACCTTACTGCTAGCTCCAGAGCTAATCGCAGAAGAGATTTTATTAGAAAAAGCAGAGCTATTATTCCTAGTCACTCTACAGGGCACATATGTAAGTTTTACATTCAGTAAATGTGGAATACTCCAAATATAATGGTGTTTGCTAAGAGTCAAAACATAGAAAAATCCTGCTAGGTTTTTGTGCAGGGCTTTGTTTGTCTCTCATTACTCAGATTTTGCATCAATCCATTCGGGCTCCTTCCCATTGCTGGAGTTTTCCTCCCTTTGTAACAGGGAGTTGGAGCTGAGCAAACAGCACTGACTCACTGCAGCTCCCACAAATGAAAATTAAACATTACTATTTTCAGCTCTAATAAAGGGTCTGCACCAGCCCTACGTCCTGCACTAGAAAGAATATATTTACATACACACAAAAGACAAGCACCTAAACACAGAGAGGAAAGGGAAAGTGCCTTTGTCTGCAGCTTCTGAGAGCAGGACTCACAGGTCCTGTTTCACTGGGGACTCCATGAATGGCTGAAAACAGATGCATTTTTGTCATCACATGTACAAAAGCATCATAATGTCATAGCACAACAAAGGGCTGTGTGACATATGCAGACAGAAAGAAAAGATTATACTGGAACCTCAAAAGTAATAATTTTACTGTCCTGTATGTGACTCAAAACCATGGGGAACACGCAGGAAAACACAAAAAAGAAAAATAATCGTTTCTTGAACCGAGGTTTGAGAAAGATTCTGCTGCTCTTCTCTACAGCTCAGTCCATTTGGAATAAAAAGAGAAACACTTTCTTAAATAATAATTGTCGAAAGTTTTGTCCCCAGATGGACTGATCCAACAGCGCGCTGAACCTTCCCTCTTTTACTATTTCCCACCTAATTTAAAAAATAAAACAAATCCTACGGAATGCAATAACAAAGGCAGTGCATCTTGATTTGAATTTTCTATCAACTTGTAAGGAGAATGTGAATACTTACAAAAATATCATTATCAGATAATTTAAAAGAAGTTACATGAAATCTACTTCATCTTTGTAAATGCCTCTGAATGGTGCAGTGAGATTTATTTTTTGGTAGCAGGCTGCACAATTAGGTGCTGCACAGTTCTAACTCAGGATGTCCCTCAGTCTCCAATTGGAGATGTGTTCACTTTGCCATTGATTTTCAGTGATTTAAAAGATAGGTCAGCCCTACAAACATTATTAAACTTAGTGATATTGTCTTGTCTTAGCAAAAGAACTGCTAATATTCCAAACAAGGTTATGAATTAGCAATTTTTAATATTAAAGATAATTCGGCTGTATTATTCCAACATTTCACACCTAGTGTATAATAAAGTGAAAGGGGTTGTATATTATATAAAATTCAGATGAACTGATACAGAGCAGTACTGCAGTGACAACTAATGAGGAAAGAGATAAAAGGTTAAGACTGACCAGAGTCTTTGAAATACTCCATGAGGGTAAGTTGGGAAGCTTATGAATGCTTTTTGGGCCTGCCTCTTTTTTCCTAACAGTAGCGAGTGCAGGAGAATTATCAGACCCACAGCAACCCCACAGGACAGTAATACAGAAGCTAGAAAGTCTCAGGACCTGGCTCTCCACCTGCATTGCCTTGAACAAGCTCATTTTCCATCTCCCAGTAAACCGGCTTCCTGACTGCTAACCGTGCTGTTACTTTCTATTGTCTCCAATGCTACAGTGTCTTCGGGTCCCCTGATGGGCTGTTTCTTTCTGGACGGGTTACACTTTCCCACTGCTTGGCCCCTGGGTTTGATTGCACATACCAAAATTCTCCATGGCTTTCCTGCAGACCAGTGGCAGCCTGACACCATACATATCAATGGCAAAATTCCTGCAGACTTCCGCAGAGAGGTTCCTGAGAAATATTTCAACAGCAATATGCTCATTTTGTTTATCTGTACTAGCATGCTTATGTAACTTTGGTTAGGTATTTGTATACATGTATGTGTGTATATATAGGCACACCCAGACATTACTCTCTTCTGTTACATGGCCAGGGCTCTTATTTTTCCACCACCAGTCTCCCTAGGTTCTGGGACATTAAACCTCATTTTCTGCTGGCTGTTTTTAACTAAATAAGTTTTTTCCATACTATGACACTTGTACAATGCAGTGGCCTCAGTTTCTGCTGCTGGAGCATATCTACCCACCCGACACCATGACACCATCCCACTCCTATCACAGTACCTCACCCATGGACTACCCACAGTCTCTGCAACCAGTCTCAGCCTTCATCTCCAGGCCCTTGGCTTCCCTTGGAATCTCTCTGTCCTTCCATGTCACGCTCTTTTCATCACTTCTTGAGCTCTATCTTGGCTTTTAACTTTTAGAGGTCTTATTTTTGGCCTGTCATTTAAATTCCTTTTGAGTCATTGTTATTATTGTGCCAACATTTATTAATAGCACAGTGAACTGCAGGTACATGATAATTAGGTGCTTTGATTTTTTGTGCAACTTGGTTATGAAATGACAGCAATAAAAAGTGCACAAGCGCCACAGGATGTCCTAGAAATGTTTCCATAGTTAAAGGTTTGGGGAAATAAAAACTAATCTGGTAAAATGTGTTTAAATATTTTGTATGGTATATGTTACCTTTACACCAAAAAATGGTGAGGTGCCGTAAAAGCTAAGGGTAACAACTTGGGGATGTTTTTCTCAAAATAATTAAATAGTAATAAAAAATAATAATAATAGTAGTGATAATAAATCAGTTTGTTTTTTAAAGGAAAAAAACTTTTGTGTATGTGAAAACACTTTATAAAAAAAGTATACAATTCCAGTTGTATAGCTTATTTCTGGTGTGATATTAAAAAATTAAAAAAAAAAATAAAAAATGAAGAGGAGTTAGAGAAAAAGGCTAAAGAGCTGCTTCTTATAGCTGAAAAAAAATATGTGTATGTACAGGAGTTATTTTTTATCCATGTCTCCAAGAAAACTCCACTATCACTAAAGCCATCTAACCTGACACAAAAGGCAAAGACCTTAAATGGAAAGAAATCTTACATACGCTTCGAAGTCAGGCATTGCCTTGAAAGTGAGAAGAGCAGACCTCATCCTAATGAAAGGCACCTGCAGAACCACATGTATCTGCATACAATTGTTTTAGGGCACTTTGCAGGGAGGAATCCTTGCACCATCCATAAGGGCACATGGAACCTTGGCAGCCCCTGCTGAGATGGGAGTGGGGGTTTGCCTCTCTGAGTCTGTAAATAGGGGGCTCTAGGTGCTACGTGCTGCCTACCTTCAGAGGTGCATACATGTGTATGTACGTACCTCTCCGAAAGAGATGCTTTAGGCCTGTAAAGCTTAAGCATTTGTGGGAAGAGCACCTGAAATCAAATGGAAGCCCTTACCACACTGCTTGGGGTCTGGCTACAAGGAGCAGCGCTTTCTGCTACAGACACACCCAGTAAGATCACCCCTCACCTGCACAAGGACCTGTACCCAAGGCCCCCTGCCCCTCCCTGCTGCAGACTATGGCTATGGGGACCACCCCAGAGTGAGCACAGCCACCCAAGCATAGGGGCTGCTGCCCCATTCCCCACCTCACTGCTACTGAGTGTGAGCAGCCTGCAGAGCTACTACAGCTCACAGAGAGATCCAGAGACATATAGCTTCAGAGGACCACAGCCCTTAAAAATAGGCTAAGTTCAAGTAATTATTTTGGGTCTGGTACTTTATTTAATTTTCTATGAGAAAACAGATATTTAGTATTCTAAATGAATTAAATACGCACTCACCAACATATCTGTTAGCACACAGTGCAGCCACAAACCTTATTCTAAAATGTCATCTCGGAGAACTCACGTACTGGTACACCCTTATTTATACAGCTATTTCTTATGATGTCGCTCTACAGACTTCCTGTATATATTTTGCTGTTAATAAAATATCATTAGACTATTAGAGGCAGGGGATGTTTAGACTCATTTTTTAGCACACAGGATTCTGGATTTCTAATATAATAAAAAAAAAAAAAAAAAAAAAAGGAGGGTAGGGTTGTAAACATCCCTTTTCACCAGGAGTCTAATCTTTCCCGCAGTGAAATTGACTAGGGCTTTGCTGTGACATTGAATGGTAGGATCTGGCCCCAGATATTTTGCATTTAATGCAAGCAACCTGTCCCCACACCGAGTGGCCCCCAGAAGCTCCAAGCATCCATGAGGTCAGGCCCACAGTAGAGGCAGCCTCCTCTCAGGGGCATGGCATTCAGAACCCAGTACTCTTTGGTAGCCCTACACGGCGAACACAGGATTGCTAGCAAACCTGGGGAGAGCAATTGTGAGACCGAGAAACTGGAAAACGTCACTCTACGAGCCCATATGCTGTTGAGCGTTTAAACAATATTTTATAATTATTTTGGTGAGCGTATACAGTATTTCTCCAGTCAGACCTTACAGCTACCCTCCTTAAAACCCATAATATGATAATCCACCGAAAGATTTTACAGAAGAGAAATCTACAATAATCAAAATGTTAATTTTGACTATGGCAAAGAGCGCGTGCATTAAAAATGCATCAGCTCTGTCATTAAGGCATTATTCAGCAAAAATAGCTAATTGTGCTAAATGGAAAGCAACGATAGGAAAACTAGGTATAAAGAAACATTTCGCTAAGCTTGTGTTTATGGGGAATAGTCCAATCTGTACCTCAAAAGATACTCAACTGAGCATGGAGCTAACAAAACCACAGCCTTTATGTGATGAAATGGGAACTCCTGATAATACTCTAAGTCATGACTCAAGGGAAAATGTCAACCAAAAGCTCAGATCAGAGGAAGGTTTGTAATACAAACCTGGATGTTTAAAATAGTGTTTCCACCGCTGTTCCTGCAGCACTAGTGAATGTGGATGCATTACTGTGCTGAACTGACTATGATTTAGCAACTGATTGTGTCTTTAAAGCATAATTTAACATTATTTCTGAAGCTGTTGAACATGCTAAACTACATGAAACAATTCTGCTTTCAAGTAGTATTAGAGAAACACGAGGATCAGAGTGCTAGCATCAAAGATGTGTCTAAAGAATAACAGATCCACGACTGCGTAACAATGAGAGCTCCAGTCACTACAGAAGGCAACAGAGCAAGAATCCTTTGGCAGTTGCTTGAAATAATTAAGCAGAACATAGATGGCCTTACAATTGCTAAGCAAGAGACAGAGGAATACATTCTCCATGATGCCACCTTATACTCGCAGAAGAGCAATCCCCCCCCCACATCTAGCTTGCCCACATTAAAAATCACTTCCACCCTCTTCCATGCTGAGCCTGGGGAAGAAGCCATTCAAAAAGGCTAGCTCATCACAGTGACCTCGGTCCTGCTTTAAAATGGCTTCTGATCTAATTCATTTAAGGCTGAAATCTGGTCTCCCAGTTGCCATTATGTGGCGACGAGACCTGAGATCACAGGGTATGCAGAGAAGTCTTAGAAAAGGGAAAGGCAGGAGACATCACTCCTACTCTGTATTTTGCAGACTTGAGGGTACAGGAGCAGGGAAAAATGCTATGCCTGGGTTTTCCTGAGCACAGAATCCAAAAGATTTGCTGGGCTTTTAACCAGAGCCCATACCCTGCTGCTCAGGTTGACAAGAGGAATGGAAGCATCCATCCTGCATTAAGTAAATGAGGCATGGCTGGGACAGTAGTGGGAATAAACCACCTCTTGGTCATCTCTCTCACCAAAAAGTACCTCTGGGGAGCCCTTCAGTGGGGACCAAGAAGCCATGGCCTGAACTCCAGTGGGGAACCAACCCCTCAGCCCTAGTTGCAGCATGTGTTCTAGCACAGGCCCTGGGGGGCTGAGTGAGCAACCAGATTCTGCCCTCAAAAGGCCGTTACCATGGGGCAAGAGAGCTCTCACCCCCTGGAATTGATCAGCCACAACTGGCTGCCCTGAAGGAACCTAACCGGGCGCCTGGTGCCCTCTGCAGCTGAGGCACAGGGGCAGGGTGCCCCCATCTCGCCAGCCCGCTGCTTGCTGGCTCCCAGCCTGCCCGGCCGCTGCTGACACGGGGCCGACCCTCGGAGCCCGGTAGGGGAGGGTGCAGCATCCCGATCCCGGGCACCGCTGGCTGCAGGCGGAGCCGCCGCTCTTCGGGCACCCCGCATCCCGGGGATGGGACTCCGCTGCAGGCGGGGCCGGTGGGCTCGAAGCCCTTATTCCCGCACTGCTACCCCCTGCGGAGAAGGGCAAGGGGCCGCGGGCTGGGGATCGAACGAGTCCAGGCGGGGGAAAATCGGCCCCAGCCCCGCAGACCCCTCCCGTAGCCCCATCCCCGTGGCCGCTCCACGCACACGCATACCCAGCGGGCTACCCCTCCGCGGGGACGGGCCGACCGAGCCACCCCCGCCCGGGTAGAGACACAGACAGAGCGACACACTGTGAAGCGAAGGAAAAGATGGAAAAGGTGCTACCTTGGCAACTAGAGGCTGTAGGAGCCAGCTGGAGGGCTGGGGGCGGTCGCGCTGCCTGCCTGCCTGCCCGCCGCCGGTACTCTCCTCGACTACGCGTATTCTTAAGCAATAACAACGTAATCCGTATTATCCACCCAAGAATACCCGTCACCGAAGAGAGTCAGAAAGCTGCTGCTGTTGCCGCTGCCGCTGGTGGAAGTGCTGCACCGGGACAATAAATCCATAACTATAATTCCCCTCTAGAAGAAGGAGAATCCACAAGGGCTGCGAGATCTCGTCCCATATCCAACGAGCGCCGTTCCTCCCCGTCCTGCGGAGGCAAAGGAGAGGACGAGCGGTGAGCACACGCGTAGCTCCCTCTGCTCCCCGCCTCGTTGGGGGCGAAGGCTTGCAGCAGGGCGGGGGGACATAAATCAAAGTAAGGCTGAGTTTACCTGGTGATTGCCTGGCGTCTCCCTCCGCGCTTCTCCAGCATCCTATTCCCTAGCTGTACGCTCCAACAGTTCTCTCTGGGAGCTCGCAAGAGATGTCACACACGGCAACAGATTCCTGTAGAAGAGACGCACTGTTAAGCACACAAATATTACAAATCTGTTCGCATAGGTGGGCTTGGAAAAGCTCCGATAAAGCAGCAGCCACGCCTGAGAGACTTTTCATCTGGGCTTTGGAAACGCATTTTACAGGTCTTGGCTCTCGGCGTGCTACCGAGAGCAGGCAGGGCAGAAAGCAAAGCGGCGAAGAGAGAGAAAAACCAAAGAAAGAAAAAGCGGAGGCTCCGAGCTCGGCAGAGACACCGCTCCCCGGGCCTCCCACCGCCGCCAGCACCGCTCCGAGAGCACTCCGGGCCTGGCCCCGGCCCCGCTGTGCCCGCGCAGCCCCGGGCGGGGCCGCCCCGCGCCCACCTGCGAAGGACGAACCGGGAGAGAAACCCGAACGGGGGAAGTTCTGTCCGAACCGCGCCCGCGGCTCTGCCGCCCCCAGGAGCCGCTCCCGTAGCAGCAGCGCTCGTACTTGGGGGAGGCGGGAGGGGGAAGCTTTGTCTGGTGATCTGCCGCGGCGATAATAAACGTTTATTGTTCTCCAACTAAATGGAAAGGATCTCTGCAACGTCATGACACGGCACGCTTCGCCTGGCGGTGAGGAACTTCTCCGTCTGATCTCAGCCCAGCTCCCTGCGCTAGGGACAGCTTCGGTGTGAGTGACGGGAGGGGGACGCGGTGCGCGCTCAGAGCCGCGCTATCGGGGGGACCCGCTCCCCCCAGGCACTGCGCGGTGCGCACAGCTCTCATCGCACAGCTCTCATCGCACGGCACCCCGCGATCGCCCGGCTGTAGCCGCTGGGTTCCGAATGGAACTGCCACACGGCGCTGCCTTGTGCTCCACGTTCCTTCCTCAGCACGAGCTCTTGGCTTCCTTGCCATCACACCGCTACGGTCTCTCTGAAAAGCTACGAGAGGGCAGCGTTTGTTTGCGTGAATTTGAAAGAAAGGAGAGAAACAAAGAGAAACAGAAACAGCTTAATAGCCAAAAATGCCTTAAATAAATAGTAGGAAAAAAATTCAGCTCCCTCTCCTCTATTTTAATCTCATTTTAGGCGCATTTTCCTATGTTTCTCTAGCACAGCAGGCTTTGAAGTTACGTTTGAAATGGCACCTAGAAAGTAAATAATAAACACTGCAATTTTCCCCGCTGTGCAACTGAAGGCTGTGGCCCCATTCCTAGCGGTAGAACTAAAGGAACCGATTCGGCGGGTTTTCTTTAACTTGAACAAAAGCCGTTTGAAAAAGTAAAATACACCGAGTCACGGCAAAAGCGCTCTACAATGATCCACCTAGACCGCTATTCTCCGAAATCTGGAGGCGCTCCACAGATGCATCAAGAACTAGGCAGAAATCCAAACTTTACGTTTTTTGTTTTTTTTTTTTAAAGGGAAAAATAAATAAATAAAGACAGCGGTCCTCGCGAAAAAAAAAAAAGAAGCCTAGCTCTGTCCATCCTACGCCTCCCTTCCCTTTCCTGTAAACATCCCCCCGCGAACACGGCACCGAAACTTCCCCGCTCCCCTGCCCAGCTCCGCACCCACCGCCCGCGGGCCTTCAGCACCCGCCGCCCGGACAGCTCCTGGCTCCGCCGCCGCCCAGCGCTCCCCGGCGCACGGACACGCGGACACGCCCGCTCCGGGCACGCTCAGCACGCGGAGGGGCGCCCCGGCGCGCTGCCCACCTCTCCCCGCCGCATGCGGGCAGTGCCCGTGGCGGCGCGCCGCGCGTTAAATACCTTTGTTCGGCGGCTCCCGATAGCCATGTTTATCGGCGCGGCAGCCCCCCTCACCGCCGCCGGAGCCCGGAGCCCGAGCGAAGGGCCCCGGGGGCACCGCCACCGCCCCATGCCGTGCCCGGGGAGCGGGGGGACGGGAGGGAGGGGAGCGGATGGGGGGAATTAAACAATTAAGCTGCCAGGAGTGGAGCTTGGGTTTGCCACGCAAAGAGAATTTCAGAGGGGGGGGAATATCGATCCCATCCATCAACAGAGAGCCGCGATGTCTCCCCATGCAAGAAATGGTCCTGATTTTTTTTTTTTTTTTTTTTGGGGGGGGGGGGGGTGTGGGGAGGAGGGGGGAGTGGAGAGGGCGATGGTAAGGGGTGGGGTAGGGGGGAGCTCGAAAAAAAAAAAAAAAAAAAGGAGGGGGGGGAAAGGAAAGAATAAAGGAAGGAAGAAAACATTAATCCTCTCTTAAAGGCAGCTCTTTTTAAAATCGCCGGGAGCTTGCTCTATTCGCCACCTACCCGAGTAACCACCAGAAATCCACCTCTAGTGAAGCGCTTACCCTTTAAATCCAGGTTTCGAGCAGAACTCCAACCGTGTGTAAAACCAGGGAGTCATCTGACGTGCGCTGGGGACGGGCTCCGGGCGGCAGAAGCTGCTCCCTCCCGGCGCCGGATTAGCACGGATCCACCCGGGCAGGACCCGGCGCCTCCACGGCCGCGGCTCGCTGCGTTCGCACCTCGGCGGCTGCTCTCGCTTCCCGTGTCCCCGGCGGTCGCCTCTCAGCTGAATGTGGGCTTCCAGAAAAGGAGTCGGGGGGGAGAGGAGGGAAAAAAAATCGCCTAATGCAATCAAATCGATCTGATCTACACCATCTGTCGCCTGCCACTACACACGAGCGTTAAAATAGGAAAACGGGAGACACTGACAGCTCAGGAAGGTTGTTCTGCAGAGTTCATTTTTAGCAGAGCATAATTGGGTATGGACAGCATACAGTTACCAAAGCTGCTGTTAACCATCCAGTAGAGGATCCCAAACATGCTAATGGTGGATTAATTGAGGAAGATCTGACGTGCAAGCTTCATAGTCTCTTATTCATGACTTCCCAACGGGAAAGGACCAATGCCGTGTGGGACTATGGTAACGCAGAGTCAAAGAGCCGCTAAGAAAATGGCTCTGTGTTCATAGCACTTCTCTCTGATAACAAACATATGTCGACCAGAACCGTTTAGCAGGATGGGGGAAATGAAATTTCCTTAGCCGAGGTTAGCAATTCCCATCGCATGCACTTAAAGACAAGTAAAAAATGGACTGCGGGTCTGAGATGCTTTCAAGCGCTGATCTCGGGGTTCGCAGCCAGTGAAAGCAGACGGCTCCTGCCCAGATGGGGGCTTAAGCCCCAAATCCCTGCCTCCTCACTGTGACCAAAGTGCATCCATAGCAGTCCCTAAACATGCGGCGCTGCTAATTTCATCAGGAATGACGCAAGGTCTTTTTAATGCCAGGAACCCTTTTGACTTTTTCCAGCGGGAATTGCTTTTGGGCAAGACATTTCCGATCACTGAAATTTGACATAATCTCAGATAAATATGATGGGGGGGGGGAGTGGGGGGAGAGAAGGGGGCGGCGAGTTGGGAAGAGACGGAGTGTGCATCCAGACCTGCAATCACCCCTGCTGTCAACACTCCGATTTGCTCGCGTTTTCTAGTCTTTCCTGAATAATGAGGTTATAGAGATGTATATGCAATTATTAAAGCAGTATATGCACACGAGCCGCAGACGTCTACGTCTGCCGCGTCTGCACGGGCAGACGAGGAGACAAAGTACGCCCGTCGGGGTGCGCTTTTCCGCTCCCTAACAGATCCCCTACCGAGGGGGGACGGCCCCACAGCCCCCGCCCCCAACCCCGCGCCGGGCGCTGTCCGCCCTCCCGGTGCTGAACGGCGGCGGCCCCGCGGCGCAGACAATGGGCACGCACGAGGCGCCGTGCTGCCGCGTCCCGCAGAGCACCTCAAGCCACGGAAGCTCCCGTCCGTTGCCACTTCGCCCAGCTGATTAGCGGAGGGTGATAACGGCGGCGATACGACTCCAAACGGCTGAAAGTAAACGCGGTGGTAAACAATTAAGCGTTCAGGGTTATTCTGGAGTTCACTGCGCACCTCTCCTGGAAGTTTGTGTTAATCTCTTTGGAACAAATCTAACGGTTATGAATTAGATTAGCCTTGAAAACCTAATCTAAAGACAAATCAAACAATTTACCTGTTCTTTTGTTTCAATATACGTTAATTAAGCGCCGCTGCCTACCTACACAGCGTTCTTGGGTCCCGGCCACGGGGCCGAGCCCGGAGCTTCATTGCCTTTTGTCAGCATTCGCGTCCAACTATTGCCCTCTGCAGGTCAAGTCCCCGATAAGCCGCGTGCGGCAGGAAGGGGCTGACGGGCCCCGTGCCCCAGGCCCCCTGCCCTGAACAGCTCCGAGTTCTCTTGGGGTCGATTCCTCCCCACGAGGCTTGGACGTACTTCTCCAGCAGAGGCATGGGCTGGCACGGAGCGCTGCTAGGCTGCCCTGCAGCCTCTCTTCCAGTCCCGAACAGGAGATATAAATACAGAAAAGGCAAGGTGCAACACTGAAGACACCTCGTTTTCTTGCTTTCCTTCGCCCGTTATGACTATGGGAAGCTTCCCAGTCAAGGCCTGCCCTTTCTCCTGTTCACCTTAGGGAATAAGACAAGATCTGAGCATCAAGCAGGGCCGCGCGAGCGCCAGCACCCAGAATCCTGCCCTACCACCTCCAGGCAAGCAGCTTTTCCCACCGGATGCATGTCGAGAGTTTGTCCCTCCTGCTCTGGGGAAGTCAGAGGCCACGGTTGTGAAAGGGCATTCAACAGAAGATCCCCATCTGCCCAAAGGAGACAGTGGCATCTTCCAGCAATGCTACTACCCGTAACGGTTTGCCATCCCTTTACATGGTAATACACAAAATGCAATGCCATAGCAAAAAAAAAAAAAAAAAGAAGCCCACAACAAAAAACACAGTCACATACAAACAACGTTTAAACGATCTAATTATTGTTGCTTAGAATTCGGGAGCTTCAGATCCAAAACAAACAAACAAAAAATCACAGCTCCTTCTTCTTCCCCTGATACATGAGCACATACGTGTTAACAACTCCCTTTCTTCCCCCCCACTCCGCCTGCAGCCCCGACAGCCGGCACAGCCCCTCTGTCCTGGACACCCAGGGCCGCCGCCGCGGCTCCGAACCCGACGGGCTGCCTCTCGGGCCGCCGCGTGCAGACCCCAGCCCTGCCTCAGCATGCCCAGGGAGGGGGTGGCCCCGCGCTGCCGCAGAGCCCGACAGGCGGTGGCCTTTTGTCTCCCCGCAGCCACCGCCTCGCCCTGCCCGCATCGCCCCGAGGTCACGGCGGCCTCGCCCCTCCCGGCCCGGCGGGGCCAGGGGCAACGGCTGGGTTCGAGGGCTCAGGGTGCGATCGGTCCGACCTCGCGCATCTGCGGCGGAACCTCGGGGCGGTGGCCGTCGGGCCGCGCTCCCGCAGCCGGGCCGAGCCGGGTCCCCGCGGCCGCAGCCGGTCCGCACGGCGCGGAGCGGCGGAGCCCCCTGCTGGCCGTGAGCCGCCACACCGGGCCGAGCCCCGTCCGGCTGAGCGGGGCCACCGAGAGCCTCCGTTCCCCCCCCCACACTACCCGGCGGTGGGAGGCAGGCAGATCCGCAGCAGCCGAAAGGGGAAGCAGCGCAGGTGCCCGCCTCTCCGGCAGGTACACTCGGCACCAGGTACAGCGCTGCCTCGAGCTGCTATGTCTTTATCCCTACAGTGTCACGTGGGAGCAGGTAAGGGTTACCTGAAAATGCTGGGGGTCTCAGGTGCTAGGTTAGAGGGAGAATCAGGGAGGTGAAGGGGTTCTCTCAATGGAGGAACCTGAAAAAACAAACAATATGCAGCAAAATTTCGTGGCTGGCTACTTCTCTTTCCCAGAACATCACCAAGGTGTCCCATCTTGGTGAAGTTCTGGATGTTACTTAGAAATATTAGCCCAGGACACTAATCGTGGTTTCCCAAGCATGACGCCCACTTTGCAGAACCATTTAAAAGCACTTGCTGTCCTGGTCCTACTATTCCCCTTGGAAGGCTGTTTCAGAATCTCATATCCCAGCTTCTTAAGATTTCAAGCCTACATTTATTAAGAGACCCGTTTATATCCATTTGTTCAGATGCCAATTTTATCCTTGAACTTAATTAGTTCTGATATTTACTCCCCTCACAGTGTACTAATATTCCTTCTCATCATTTCCTTTGTTCAAATCAAGCTTTTTAGTCTTGTCTCATAAGATAGAATCTTCATTTCCCTGATTATCCCAATATCCTAGCAACTTATGAAAACTGGGTCATGTCCAACACCCAGAAAATATGGATTTCAAAGGGGTTCATTATATTCCATCCTTTTGCAGCTTGACCAAGACACGAGCAGGGGGAAGGATTAGCATAAGGTCAGACAAACCACAATTCTCCTGACTTCAAGCTCTCCCGCAATCTGTCAGGGACATGAGTTCTGAAAGGCCTGTGGTTTGTAACTTGGCTTTACATCAATGCACATTTATGCATCTATAGATCATCTTCTGGAGAGGAAGGATGGCCTTGGAGTTACAAGGGACATCAGAAATCTGGAGGTTTGGGTTTAAACCCAGGCCTGCCGTGGGCAACAGAAGTAACTTCAGCAAGTCCCTAAACCTCCTGCTGCATTTCCCTAATTTCTGAATGGGGACAGTAACACTCCTATCCTCACCTCTTCTTCCCCCCAGCACACCTGTCTGCCCTGAGCATTGGCAGACTTGATGCCTCCTTCTCCCTGTGCCTGCCACCCTGAAGTGCAAATTCATCCGAGCTCTTACGCTGATGGTTAAAAATAGCCACTGGTCTTATAGATTTTTTAATGAAGCTGCAGCCAGTGGCCAGCAGTAAAGTCAGACACATTAACTGTGGAGCTGTATCCTGACTCCTGATTCTCAAGTCTTTGCCCGGCTGATGACAAAGTCAAAGCTGTATTATTATCATACATTATTTAAACATTTGTACAATCTGACACATTTTCTTTGCCAGTTTTCATTTCAGATGGCAATTTTTGATCAGCTAATACAGCTCAGAAACTGGGCCAGAAATGGACAGACCCTCAGCTCAGGTGGCCATGGCAATAACAAACTGCCATCCTCCTTCCACCACAACCAGGGCCTGGGAGGCTGGGACTGAACACAGAGACAGAGTGCACTCTGCTGAGCAGAGGTGAAGCGACGATATTTATGGGAGTAATTATCACAGGGAAAAACTGGAAAAATATGATTACAGCAAATTGTAACTCTCTCCAATATGTTCTTCGTTGTTAGAAATAGCTCAGCTGAGACCAAACCAATATGAACAACAGCTCAGGAGCACCAGACACAGGTTCTCTGGAGGCGGATAGGACTAGAGCCTGAGAACAGAGCAGGATCCAGCTCCAGCATGCTGGGTAGTAGGATGTCACAGCCTGTACCTCTTCCCATCCCTTCTTGTTGGGCAAAGCTGAGCCAACCAGGGGAGCATGATCCGCTTGCTGCTGGACACACTGTCTGGGGCTGCTTGTGGCTGTTTTTCAGCACACTTCCATGACAGAACAGTTTGCATGCTTTCAGCATCTTGCAGTTGGGTCTATCAGTTTTTAGAGGCCATAACAAACCTCAGGTAAAACCCAAAGCCTTATTTAATAAAAAGTGAACTGTTCTCATTGATATGTACCTACCTGATGGATCAGATGCATCAAAGAAGTTCTTCAGTCATCTTGAGAGCTCTGTAGGTGTTGTTGCTCTCAAAGAGTCTGTGAGAAGAATTATAAATGGTATTTACCTTTTAATTAAACAAAACATCTTGCAAATTAAACACATGCTCCTGCACATCAAAATTTAGTTAGCATCCATTTTTATTCTGCATCCTATGGCTCGCTGACAGCCTATTGAGTCCACAGCCAAATCTGAACACACGTTGCTTGTTCCCTTTTCCTCTGCATTTTGGGCATCGTGTGCAAGACTTTATCACATATAAGGGGAAAAATCCTTCTGTAATTGACTGAAAATACTTAAGCAGACTTCTGCTTAATATTCTTGTGGCTTAAAAAAAAATACAAATATATGTATATATATTGGTGTGTCCTGGCAGTGGCAGAGAATCAGTTTTGGACACTTGTGTGACATACATCTTATTATCTTATGTAGAAAATTTGACAGTGAATGACAGAACACCTTAGAGGGATTTAAGAAGATGATAAAGGCAACAGCTTTCACATGAATACAGAATCTAGTTCCTAACAGTTACAAGCTTTTTTTACATGCATCCTTGTAATTTGACATTTATAATTCACTGTAGTGCTGGATCTCTGTCATTTTCTCACTGCCAGGTTCTCTATATGTGGATGTACACGTCCTTTCTAATTAGTGTATGTATTTGATCCTTTAATAGCATACTCTCTCCACCTTATTATGCAGTTATACAGTTACCAGTTCTGTACCAACAAATACTTCTGATAAAACAGAAACAGTTCTTCATCACCCTCCCTTTAAACAGGTGTTCAGATCTCCCTTTTGTGTGTGTGTGTGGGGGGGGGGGGGGGGGGGGGGAGGGGGGAGGAGGAGGGGGTGTGTGGAAATAGTCTGTAGAACAATTTAATCCAAAGAAAACCTGTAAGTCATGATTAATTTCCTTCTAGGCAAAAAATAAATAACCTGTGCAGGAACATGAATCTTCTGTCTACTGTCTATACATTCCATGCATCTCTAGTTGTGCATGTGACCTCTCATTCCAAAGACCCTTCCCGTGGCACTGAAGCCATTGCAGTACCAATGATCATGAGACCACCCTTGTGCTGCAGACCCCTAGCCCAGGGCTGGCCTCTCACCACTGCTTCTTTGTTGAGCTTTGATAGCAGAGGCAGTGTCAAGGAGTCCCCAGTATTCCAGTACTTAGGCAACTTAGTTGAGATTTAATGAAACTGGAATAAAAGCCTTTCAGCATCATGTTGAAATGGGCTGTGAAGGGCATACCTTCTAGTAATGCTCATATTGATGCTGAAGTCAGAAGAAGTGCTTGTTCTAAGTGTTTTAAATATTATGGCTCAATGTTTGAAGTTGGAGATAGTCAAGTGTGTAAAGCAGAGAAAAAAATAGAATGAGTTGTACTCGTGTGGTGTGGCCACATTAAAATGTCACCTTCACTGGTATTTTAACGAGATAAAGGAGCAAATTCAAAGCAAACTTTTCACAATTTTCTGCTGTTCAGAAGCAAACACAAATACTGAAAGCCATTTTAAATGCTTGCAACATGGTCTCAGGCTTTGACAGATACCAGGCTTACAATGGGAAGAAAACAGAACTTAGAACCAGGACAGAAAGATTCACCTAGTCCGCTGAGAAGAGGGCACGACAGCAACAAAGGCTATTTTCAAGATTCTGGACATGGCTGTGTGTTCCTTGTTTGTGCCATTCAGATAGCTGCAATTGCTGCCAATACAGGCTTGCACCCCTGGACTAGATCCTGCCTGCCCCAAGCCCTTTGCTTCCCATCGGGAAGCTGTGCTGGTGCTGCCATGTCCCTTCCTGCTTCTGACACAGAGCTCCTGATGGGGACAAGGACCTGTCCAGGCCAGCAGTGGCCACAGAGATCAACACTACTTCCACTGCTGTACAAAATGCATCTGGGCATCAGCCAAGAAATCAGAAGTATTTGTTCCTTGGGACTAATTACTGGTGCGTGACACTCCACATGGTTTACACCAGATTAACACAAGATGTGGAGGAGGCCCACTTTTGTTTCAGAGCTCACTGGTCTGAGCACCCTTTCCAAACAACTTCAGTAGCGCCGGTTTGAGGTTTACCTCTCTGTATCACTTCAAATATTTTCCGTATATATATGATAATCTGATGAGAAGCTGCTCTAAAAAAATATAATCAAATGGCATCAGAATGTTTTAATTAGCAAGTGTAGTGAAAATGACTCGATTATTTATGAATTTAAAATAAAAATATATGCATTTGTTTTTTATTTATAGTCTCAGTATATTTTTATGTTAATCCTTAAGAACCACAATAGAAATTCCAGCTCTCTTTTAATTTCTTTCTTGATACAGGTTCCCATTCAGGCAGGAAAGATTTCCAGCAAGCAGAAAATGATTCAGGAATTCAGAATTCACTGCCTGGGTCAGAGAGCTCGTTGGAATCAGCACAAATACATGAAGCCTCAGGATTTTTTCCTGTGGCAATTGAATATGAGTTGGAGTGTTTCCAGAGCCAAGAAGAACAACACCTTGCCCTGGCTGTGCTTACAGAGGGGGTACTGAATGGTGTTGAGAGTCTATCACCTTTTTTGACAGTTTCAAATACAAGAGTCTGGGTAGCATAGCAAGGAAAGTATAAAGTTTGTCACTAATGTCATAGAAATGCTGTGTGCCCGAAGGTGCTCAGTCCCAGTGCTGTGGGTGTGAGGGCTGTAGAAGCACACTCGTTAACACAAGTGTGTACTGCATTCTCTTTGATATACATCTTCTATTTTCTGATTCCATTACTTCAGATTAGCCCTAAGTCTTATATCTAAACATTCAGTCCGAAGGGAAAGTCTCTATTTACAGGCTGGATTAAGAGCTTTAACAAAAGGAACGACAGAAAGTGATTCATTTACAACATAAAAAAAAAGGACCACTCTGTATTTTATCACTTACCAGCATCTTCCAAATCTTGTTCCTCTCTCCTTCTCCTGCCCAAACATAATAGAGGCAGAGAGGTTCCCATGTGAACGCACAGCTGTGGGAAGCAAAGCGTGCCTTTGCCCCTTGCAACCATCCGGGCTCTCCTGTTCTCACCTAGGCTGCTGGAAGCACGTGGGCAGCCCAGCACTACCTTGCCAGTCTGTTTTTAGCCCAACTGCTTTGGGGCAGCCAAAAGTTACAGCATGTTACTGAGGGCATCATCCAAACACTTCCTTAGTGCTGACAGGCTTAGGGGCAACAACCACCATGCTAGGAAGCCTGTTCCTGACCACCATCACAATACAGAAATGTTCCTAATATCCCAAACCTCCAGTCTGAACCTCCATCAATGCAGCATTGTGCCATTCTCACACATCCCATCAAACTGTGCTTAAAACTAATTAGCAGTGTGTAAAAATGGACTTTCACAGAGAAGCTGTGAGTGCTATAGCTGAATGGGTGAAAGCAGTAGGAAAGCACAAGATTACTTGTTGAGTTTTCACCCAGGCTAATTCTCAGCATAGCTCAGACCTGCAAGGTTTGGTCTAAGTACAATTGTGAAATAATTTCTCATTAACTCTTACTCCCTGTACCTGCCCCAGGAACACACAGTGCTCCTGCAACAGGGTGGTGTGGGACCCGTACCAGGGCAGCTAACCTCTCACTACAGCTGTGCACCCAGCAGAGCAGCACTAAGGGATGTGCAAATCCAAAGCAGAGCCCCTCTTGGAACCACTTTGCACAGAAAGCAGATGTATAGAACTATTCTATGGCATCCTACACAGACCTTCAGTTCCCACAAACCTCTCATCTCTTACATGTACTTACTGTGTCTCCTTACTGCTCAGACCTACAGCTCCTCTCATCAGCCCCACCACCTTACTTGCCCCTCCTACTAAAACTCCACTACTCCAGACTCCATCTTGCCAGGTATAATTAGCCTCAGAGCCTCCTGGACCTCATTAGAGTGTTAAAATCCAGGGCACCTGTGTAGGATTGACACAGGGTGAAAGATGATTTGATGATCGATTCTACAATCCTCAGTGCCCCTGCTCCGGAGGCAGATAGCATTGTCCTGACACCCTAGGGTGTCTTCATCCAAACAAATGCTCACATGCTGTGAGCATCAACCACTATTTTTCAGTAATGTGTCAACGTGGGCAGGGTGGTTTCGATGGCATTCGTTTCTCATGCCTATTTGGCTTATCCTACTTTTATATTTCTGATTAAAAGAATTATTGGTTCCAAACACAGAAGGAAATCTCTTCCATATTATCCCATTTTTTTCCCCTCAATTCATCGTGACACTGGCACAGGTTATTGAGGTGTCTTCCTCCTGTCCATTAAGTGGGACTCCAGCAAGCCATGCATGTTTTCCAGCTAAGGCTTCTAGCAAGAGTCAGCGTTGGCAGCTGATTTTATTCCCACCTAAACTCTTCTCATGACTGCTGTTGATTCCGGTCTCTTGCTCTCTATCTCCTTTGGTGTGAGGCTCTGAGAGGTTGCACACAGCAGGTGCTCTGTGTTCAGGCACACCTGGCTGTGGAAGAGGGAGCTGGCTTTGGGGTTCAGCTCATGGTGTCCCCTAGGACCTCTCCCAGCCTCCAGCTGAGCTTCTATAACACCTCCACTCATTGCAGCAGGATGAAAGCATCTCTTGCCTTCTGCTTTTCTCCATCCAAGTATGAAGAGCTAAAGGACCAATGGTCACTCAGTTCCTAGAAACAATAACAGAAATCCTTCATTTTGTTGTACTTCTCCCCTCCATGTGAGTTCCTTTAATATGTTGCATAGCTACTCCTTTTCTTAAAATTCTCTTGCCTTTTTGCAGAGCAAGTGAACCCATTAGTGGTCACAGGCAATGCAAAACAAGGTAGTGTATTTCACATTAAGTCAGCATTATAGTGAGGGCTGAATACAATCTACCCAACAGATATTTTATCATGAAAATTATTAAAATTCATAGCTTAGAGGTGTGAATGCTTCTTTAAGAAAGGTACTTATGTTATCCCCAAAATAGCACCAGTACCATGTGATGTTCCAGTTGCTATGGTTACCACAAATTTGTTATTTAATAGCAAAGAAAATAGATGCACAAAACATGCTAATTATAACTGGTACAAATTTTTCTAAATGTTTTATATGAATATGCATGTATGTTTTATGCATAAGGAATAGGAATGCCCTTTTTCAAATAATTCTTCAAGTTTTTAGAAACATTTTAGTGGCTGGCTGGGAAGTGCATTGTGTGGCTCTGAGCAGAAGGAGACTGAAAATTTGAAGATGGGCAATCTGTGAAAAACAATGTAGTTTTGTATTGAAATAGCAAGAGAATCCAGAAAACCAAAGATGTTTAAATTTGTTAAGCCCTCGTACTTCCCTGGTGGCATTTGCTTTGTTTCTCCTTCGGCTCCTCTCACTATGGCACACACTTTAAGTGTACCCTCTCTGGTTGGAAGACTCTGGGGAAAAAAAATAAAAAAATAAAAAATAAACACTGTAGGAAGGGTTGGAGCAAAGTTGTTAAATGTTGACATTAATGCGACCCAAAGACAGAGACCGAGGTGCTCCAGTCACCACCAGATCCAAGCCTGCTCAAGGCTACTGCACCCCATCTCCTAGCCCTGTTGACCAGCAGTTCAGGGGCATTTTCAGCACAGAGTGATGCTATCTGTGTGTATGGCAAGAGGAATACATCAAGCTGGCTCCAGGTGGGAGGAGTGGGGGATTCATCCACACTGGAAGGTGCAGGTATGAGAACAGAACTCTTGTAATTCCCATTTCCTTTCTATTCTTCACCAGATATTCCCAGAGACAAGTCCTGGGGACACAAGGTGTGCGCAGCACCATAAGTGCTGGAGGTATGAAACATGGCAGGGCTAATATAGCCTAAGGAAGGGCTGGGAGAAAACTCACTCCTTCCTTCTCCAGTCCTTGACCATGCTGAAAAGACTCCCGATCCAAGCCCTCCATTAAACAACCCCACAACTGCAAGCTGAGGGGCTGGCACGGGGCTGCCCACCTGTGTCCAGCCATGCCATGAAGTGCCATGCTGTGCTCTCACTGGCAAGCTCCAGGATCATTCTGAGGAAGGAGGATGGAGAAAACAGAAGGGCAGCAGCATCACATAGCAGACCCTCTGCACTCAGGGACAGCTATGGAAAATGTCACTGCTGTCACCAGGAATCAGGCTCTCTTTGCTTTCACAGAATTTCGGCTTTTCTTTTTGTGATGATGCAATGACCGCGGGCAGAATTCAAGTTGTGTGCCCATGTTTCACTGCCAAATGACCACTCATATTGGCATGGATACTGAAGGCACTCATTTATGCCACTGGTTTTTCACTTTTGCACCCAAAGCACATGCTGGCTGGCTGCTATACTTTGGATGATGCGATGTGTCAGTGGTATAGCCCAGAAAAATGTTCTCTGTATTTTGCTGTCATGTCATGATTGATATCGGCTGTAACAAGATAAAATGTTATGGTACTGTAATTCTGTCTGATGCAAGGTAGTCTTTGATCTTTACCATTTTGAGATGATTATAATATATACTTAGTTTGATAAATAATACCCTTTCACCGGAGTCACAAAAAGCGGAAAGAAAATTGGCATCTGAAGTTTTGAAACTTCCCCAGTGAGGATGCTGATGCTTTTAAAGTGATAAGGCTAAATAACAGGGAGAAAGTTCCACTCACCTCACTAGGAGTAGACATAAGAGTCATTTTCTTGATTTTGTTCTGTATTTTAATTTGAACAGTTACTTGAACCATGGGAAAAAAATGAGCAAAAATCAGCACCACGGCCATCAGAAAGTGCTCTCATCAGGTAATCATTTATTACAACATTTCAACCAGCTGGTATAAATACGATTGTCATCAGAATACAACAGGCAAACATGTGCTCCCATGTGCACAAGCAAGCCAGCAGCAGTCCCTGCACATCCTTAGCTGCCTGTGCAGCCTGTGCTCAACACAGGGACCCCAGCAGGGCCCCATGGCCAGCATAGGACACCCAGTAAAACCCACTACCTCTCTACTACAGTGGAAGGGCAGTGGCCCTTCAGGTTGTGCAGCAGAACACACTGCCTCCAAGCTGAGGGACTCTGGGTGACCCGTCAGGCACCCCAGCACCCTGGGGCATGGCTGGCAGTGGGGTTGAGCTCTGCCAGGAGCCTGCAGTGCTCATGGCAGTCCCACTGACAGCTGGACTCAGGTTTTGGCAGGGCCATGCCAGTGCTGTCTCAAGGGTACAGGCACGTGCTGGCAGTGGGTTTTGGCATTAGAGAGTGCTCTGCCAAATCCTGAAAGATTCTGCATGGCAAGAGTAGGGTGTAACTCCAAGGCTGTGATTGTTTTTCCATGTAAATGTCTGTTTTGGTTTGTGCTTAAATGATTATCTGTCATTGATTTGTGTGCCTAACTACTACTGCTTCAAGCTGTTTTCAATTATTCTGTTCTCAATACATTGCAATCCCAAGGATTAGCAATACCGAGTGCCACAAACCACCTTGCAGCAACAGAGCCATAAACTGAAGAGGCTAGAAAGGATTTTAATGGGAGATTAAAGGCAGAAGTGACTCACAGAATGGCAGCAGGGAGGGAGCATGCTGCCTGGCTGCAGCAGGGCTGCTCCGTGGTCCCTCAGAATACCCTGAAGATCCCAGGTTAATATAATAATTCTTTCCTTATCATGCAGATTGCTGGTAATGATTTCATAATTAGGGATGTGTTTAAAAGAGGGCTTGAAGTGAAGCACATGCTCTTGCTTTGCTCTAGGAGATGCGGAGCTGCAATGTAGCATTGCACAGGGTTTGTTTCCTTGCCTGCTGAATTTTCCATGTAAGTTTTGTTTGCTTTCTCTCTGTATATTTTTAATTGAAAATCTGTACCTTTGGAGAAAGCTGTATTTCCCCTTGTCAGCCTTCTTTTACCAGGGCTGGTGTTTTAAAAATAAAAAGTAAAAATCTACACCAAAGCTGATGAACTTAGCTGGGAAGGGCTGCTGCACTGAACAGCAGTGTGTTTTTCCTTATTCAATTGTAGGTGCACAGACGTCAGTTGCCTTTAAAGCTGATGTTTATACACTGCCATCTCAGCCCTGATGTACAAGGATTGTGCGCACGCAGATGTGGTGGTGCACAGGGTTGGTGGGGGCCAAGGGTACGGCTGTCAGCACTTCCTGCCCCTGTGCCACTGTGCTGTGTGCCTTTAGCTGGTGCCAGATAAAAGTTCCCTTGGGGATGCCAGGATCTTGCAGTGCCATCCTGTGGGTTTCTGTTAGGTTCAGTTTGTTGGGAAGAGACAACCTGAGCTCCAAGCCCTCACACTTGGATTAAACACTGTACTGCTGTGATGAGCTACCTTAAGATTTACCTGTTAGCAACATCAGCAGGCTTTTTTAGTTATTGGGGGCTGAGGGTGCCTCACTGTTTCTCCTCACCTAAACAAGTAAAAGTCTCCCTGTCTTTCCCTATGTTCCTAATTGTTGCAAAGTAATCAACTATGTATGTTCATGATGTAGCCATTTGTGACAGTACCCACCAGCTGGGAAAACATTACTATTACTGAATTCCTAAGACCATTAATGTTCTGACTTTGAAGCAATTTAAATATTTGAACTTTCTGAGAGAATCATTGAGTTGAATAACTTGGAGAAGCACACTCGGATTAAATCCTCTCTGGATTTTATCAATACAGAGAGTAGGAAGAGAGAGAAGTTATTTGTCTGACATATATATGTTTATAGCAGATAAAATCAAATATTTTATCACTATGCACTTTGCGATGTATATTTTAAAACATTACGGGTGGATGGGTGTATACACATCACCAGCTTACAAGAGATACCATCATTAATTTCCATGCTGCTATATGTTTTCATGATCCTTTTAACCTTCTCATATTAAGTAAAATAGCAACTCCTTCATATCCTTGGAATTACCATGCTTGCACACAATTCCTGTTAGGAAGGCAGGAAATGCCCCTGCAGGAACGGGGAGGCTCAGCCAGCCCCAGTCTGAGTTTCTGGGTGTCAGAAATCTGGTGGCAGAACTGAGCAGTAACTGGAGACAGCTGGCTTACCTTGTGTGAGAAACTTTTTATTTATTTTTCTAGGCCAGCATTCAAAAATCTGCCAGAACACTTTAATCCATTGCATTTTGAACAAATTCAAGTAAAATAAGCAAGTCCCCAAAGCAAAGCTAAACTCTAAGTATCCCAGTACTGAATCCAAAAGATCAATAAAAACATGAGGGATGTCAGCAGTAGCTTTTGCAGAACACAAAGTCATTGAGTCTCAGGCAAAGCGTTTGCGTTACTAGGCTTTTCCCATGGTACACTATACCCTTATAATCAGTCTCCAATCTGTCCTCTAACTTTCAATAATATTAAGCTTCAACAAATCTCACCCAAATGAAAATAAAAGATGTACTCACAAAGGACTGAGTATCCTCATGGGACAGTGCTAGAAATCATGGTGTGAGACAGGATTTCTAATCTGATGCTCTCCTGATGATGTATCAGAGGGACAGTTGAAAACTATTTTCAAAAAAAAAAAAGACAGCCAATCCCAGTTGCATTTCAATTATCCTGGTTCAACATATTGCTGCATTTAAACCGAAAAGAAAGCCAGTCTGGATTCCAGAAGCAATTAGTTAGAGGGACACGGCTGAATAACTCAGGAAGATGTTGGAACTCCATCTGCAGGAGGAACTGCCGAAGTAGCATCACTTACTTGTGTTCTCCAAACCAGTGCCAAGCTTTGAGTATCACCACGTTCAGAACAGCAAATGCCATTGTAGCATGGGAGGTGGTGAGCCCATGGAGCCAGAGGGCATCTTCCTGAAGCAATATAGCTATGGATTGCTTAGCATTGACATGAAAAGACCAGAAACATCTCAGTCATGCACAAGTATACATGTCTCATGAGAGTGTCATGATTTGCTCTTAGAGGCATTTATTTGTAGGACAATATTTGTTTGAGAAAACTCTTGAAACAAATGAATAATTTACAAAGCAAGAATTTCTGTTTTACTGAATGCTTCATCACAGGAAAGTCACAGTCTCCTCACCTTATCACAGAGTTCCACTGCAGTCACAGCCACAGGGCTGTGAGATAGCTCACTCCCGTGATACACTATAATGGGTGTCATTCCTTTTTAGTAAGTCCAAACAAAACAGTTAATAAATCCTCAGGGCCTCCTATCGTTACATCTATAACTCTTGGCTTTCACTTCCTCAGTGGTGTTGATCTTCTTGAAACTCGTGGCATTCTAATAATTCTCTTTAAATAACGAGCTGTGTTTCAGGCTCTCATTCAGTGCCGATGTGAGTTTTCTGCACGTTTGAATGTGCAGTGTCTGCTGATGAGTCACATCTGATTTACACCCAGATAAACTAAATCATCCCTGGTGGCACACGGCTGAGCACAGCACCCTCTGATCCTCTGACAGTGCCAACGTGGTTTTCTATTGCTGTTGGTTTGTAGGATGTCACCCCACTTTGGCTCTCCATGGAGACTGTTCTGAGATGCAGGAATCCCCCAGCTATTGGTTCCTAATGGGATGTCCTGGGCCCAGGATTTCTCAGCAGGGACAGTGGGATGCTGTAAGAAATGAAGGCCTTTGTCATTGTTTAGGGGAATCTTCTGGGTGAAGATAGCTCTTACACATGTGCTGCGAATGAATCTTTTGCAGTAATTTCACTTTTCTCTCTTTGGTAACTTTTAACACTTTTCTCCTGCTGCTTTCTGGTGACATTGCAAAACAACCACAAGAAAGTACATTCTTTTAGCAAAGTAAAATAGCAAATGGGTGCATTTTAAGCAGAAATCTAATTTACATCCTTGCAGTAACTGGCCAAACCCCAGAACGTGAACAGCGACTTGTGGGAAAGGCAGCTCAGAGTGAGTTCAACAATCCCTGCTGGCTTTAAGATCATTTTATTTGTTCGAGTGGGCCAGTGTGCTGGCTGGACACTGAAGCTCCCAGCTGCTGGGGGGGACAGGGGCCTTCTCACATGTCATACAATGAATGAATCTCCCCAGCACATTTCGTAGGCTATGCAAAACAGAAGCAGAATTTTTCTATGATTTCACTTTACATCTGTAATGCAACCTGTCATGCCAGATCTTATCTTTAGGGTGAAAAAAATAATGTTTGATATTCTATTTTCTAGATCAAAGCCTCTCTTGCTTGTTTGTAATTAAACACTTTGACTCTTACCTTAGTTTCATGTTCAGATTATCCAAGAATTCAAGTGTTTCATTATAACAGAAGAGGAAGTCGCTTTGATCTAGAAAATAATTTGTATTTAATAGCTGGCAAAGTTAATTATTCAAATAACAATAATAATATAAATATTGAATACACTAAAATAGCAGAATATTAAATAAGCCATAAAAAGGCATGACCTGATGTATGCCATGCCATGTTCTCATACTGACAATATTAATAAAGAACAGTGGTTTGTATTATCATGTGCTTGTTTCATGTGTGAATAGAAAGGACTTCTGTTCTAGGAGGCCTGACTGGGGGCTGACTTTTAAAGCATTAGGCAAAATAAAATGACGGTACCTGCTGAAGAGGTGGACAGAAAATGGGAGCATGATGGGGTAACAGAAATGTATTTCCAGTATTACTTTAAGTGGGCACCAAAAGGCCAAGGCTGCACCTGCCAAGGACTAATTAAAAAAAGGTGACATTCTAATATAGGCATGGATGAAAAGAGATAGACAAGGGTCTTTGTCTTGATTCTGACCAGGAAAGGCTCCATCTTAGAGATGCTAAGCAGGAGGGGTCTGTGGGTTTATGCCATAGCCAGGATGCATGGACCAGGAAGAAGGGCCTGAGTCAAAGCTGACACACAAATTATGGGCCTGAATGACAGGTGGGATGGTGAGGATGTCCACAGTGATCAAAGAGGGGAGTAGCAGGGAAGACATGATGTGGGGAAGATTACAAGGCCTGTCTCATTCACATTGAGTCTGAGTTGACAGACAGTCATCTACAAGAGACGTCAGGGAAGCAAGACCAGAGCTGAGTTGGACAGAGGAGACAGGTTGTGAGCACAGGTGGATCTGCCACTGGCTGCACAGTGGCAGTACCTGTGTTTGTGTTTGCGCTTGAAATTACCCAGAGACATGGAAAGGTGCAGAAAGAGGAGGCAAAGGGGGCAAGGTTCTGTACAGTCACCACAGAAAATAAGACTGCAAGTGGTATACATTAAAATGAGGTTAGAGCAATAAATATACATGGATTTTTATGTCAAAACTGCTTTTAGCTTGCAATTTAATTTTACCAAATAGACCTTCCCAAATAAATAATTTGAAACATATTCTTTTTTTTTTAAATGTCATCAAAATTAATGTAATTTCATGTACATAGCAATTTTAGCAAAAAATATCTTTTTCAGAGTAAAAAAAAATGTTTCAGTGACAAAAAACAAAATTTGGAGCAGCTTGCTTTTAACTCTAAACATAGCATCTTCCACTATCAAGCAACATATTTCATTATCTTCTTCATGTCTCAAATTGCATTAAAAAGAGTAGAGAGGTTTTGCTGATTCTATTGTAATCAATCCTGTCAGAGTTGTTATTGGATTTATCTTGGAATCTGAACAACAGCATTTTTCATTGTTGTTTTAGATTTTCTTTGCGATTGTACAACTAACGTGGTTAAGAATATAAGAAAATCTAAAATATGCTAATCTGAACAAATAAAATTGCTAAACGACTATAAAATTACCCATGAAGCCTCCTTGGCTCTGAATAAACATCCATGACTCTTATTTAGTGGACTTTAATGAAATGCAGGGCTATCCAGGTATGAATTAATTCTAGAATTATGTCAGGGTGAAGCAGTCTCATATTTACCTGCCTTCGTTTGGCATAAAGGTGTTTAAACATTTATCAAAATAAAAGCATACAGGCATAGCAGAGCCAAGTGGTGCCAACAATGAAGTCGGGCAAAATTCTGATGCTGCAGAAAGAGCAGCCCCAGAAGGAGCCTCTCACGTGCCTCAGCCTCCCCGAGCCCTGCATAAAACCACTCAGCTGATGCACAGCGGTGTTTATAAATCACGCGCACATCTCAGAGCCTTCAGTGCAGCGCGGACAATAAAAGGGAATTAAGATGCTTAATGAGGTGAGGCACTTCCTACAGACGGCAGTCTGTCTTTCCTTCCTTCTCATACTCTTTGGGATATCATTTTATTTCTTTTCCTGCCTCTCATCGTTTCTCTTGCTAACAAGGAGCCCGGTTTTTCCTTCAGAAGGATTTGATTAGCTATAACACAGACAGTCTGTATTCCCATTCCCAGCACATGGATGTGCCCTTTGTACCCCAAACTGCATAGGTCAGTGGACACTCTCCAGTACTCATCCCGTGGGGACTGGGGCTCTGGTTGCCCCTGCCCGCAGGCACTGGGGGATGCCCCACGCCACTGCACACTGCTGTGACACAGCGTCATGCAACCTGCATCAGAAACAACATGACAAAATAAAACTGAATTACCACTCTAGGATGCAGCTTGCTGGAGCATTAATACATTTCTTGGGCTATTGAAGTCATTTAGCCTGCACAGGCACAGCTCACAATGCAACCAATGTATTATTAATGTCCCAGCAAAGCACACCCCATTGTGTCTTAATGCTACGGCCTAAGATGCCTGCAAAGGAAACAGCCATGTAAGGCAGGGAGATGAGCCTGCTAGGTGGATGGATGGAGGGATGCAATGGCATCTCTTGTGGCTCCAGCAGTCTCAGGGATGTTTTGGTAGTGTTTCTCTCCGTATCCTTCTGCAGCGGATTTTTTTCAAAGCATTTCTAAACATCTATTATTTATAAAGCACTGTTGCTCTGTGTGGTGCTTCATGGGCAAGAAAGGAAATGCATCCTGCCCTGAGGAGCCTACAGGAGCTGCTGGCAGTGCCATGGCCATGCAGGCAGGGCAGGCATGGCTCCCTCCTGCCCGCAGCCCCTACCCCATTGTGCCCATCTTCACACTGCAGCACTAGTAGGGAAGGGCCCAAATAAAGCCTTTTGTGCCAGACTGCTGCCACATTCACACTGCTTGTGCAGAGCCTCCAAGAGGCTGTACTTCTCCAAACCAAGAGCTCAGGTAACCCGCATCCTCATACAACTCGCTGTTACATGGTTCCCCTAGAAAGCAGTCACGGGTCCAGCCACATCCTTGGGCATCTGAAGCTGGAACCAGTTGGAGGGAGGGGGCTGAGTGTAGGGAGTGCAAAGTGCAGTAGGGTTGTGTGATGGGAGAGCACTGTGTGCGCTGCACAACACACCAACGGCCCACGCACGCCTGAATCAAAGCCTCCTTTATAAATAACCCCTGGGAAGAAGATCTCCACAGTGACAGATGAAAAGATTTAAGGCAAACCTTGCACAGGCCAGGCAGCTCTGCTCCAGCAACAGAGCATTTTCATTGTTTGGTTGGAGATGGGTCAGAGGCGTGCCTGGGTAAGCCTTCTGGAGATGTCTGACACACTGAATCAGGAGGTAGTGACAAGCCAGTATGGATACTAACTTCAGCCTGAAGGAGCTGATCTTCCAGGAAAAAAAAGTCAAAATGCAAGAAAAGAGATGAGACAGATGAATAGTGTTTGAGGGCAGAAGTGAAAAAAAGGAGTCCATACATTCAGCACACGACCACGCTGGGCAGAGCTGAGAAACGACATAACGTTTAGTTCTGGAACTGAAAAATCCATGGGGTAAAACTGCTTCAGATCAGTTAGATCTTGTAATTCAACCCAAGGCAGAATGTCGCTTCAAGCTTGGGTATTTTAATCCTCTCCTTTAATTTTTCTCCTCTTGCAGTTCAGTTTGTAATTGAGAAATACATTTCAAGGCAGAGGAGTCAAAAGGCTCATTTTTTGAAACGTCAGAGTGAACTGTCTCAAGGTTTTCAACATATCTTGCCACCTGCCACCTCCCTGATGTTTTTTCAATGGCTGAAAATTTCTTGAGCTAATTTGTTAATGGTTTTGATTCCCACAAATCTCTTTTTTTTTTTTTTTTTTTCTTTTTCAGAAAATTTTCTGCTCATCATGAAACAAAGTGAACTATTCCCTCCAGCCCCTGTGGAGAGGCAATACTGGGGTGAGGGCATTGTGGCCAGGCATGAACATAGATGGGGAAATTGGTCAGCCTGGGTGCTGGTGGGAGAACTCTCCATGGGGTTCAGCTGAGAAGGACAGAGGGATGCCAGGAGGCTGCTTGTGGGATGGCTTCAAGAGGGCAACCGTGACAGTTGTGGAGGGGAAGAGATGACAGCAGTTGAGCCGCCAGAGGAGGAGTGGCTGGGTAAGAGCTTTGGCAGTCTGGAGAGTGAAAGCCCTGAAGCACACAGCGGTTATAAAGGAAAACCCAGCAAAGCAATGACCTGCTTGGTGAATAAAGTGTGTGGTGAGTACACAGTCTGTGCTCCATACTGTAAAAAACATCGTAAAGCAGCTGCTGAAAGAATGCAATGATTAAATCAATATATTCTTCTATACCCAAAGCCTTTGCTTTCAGTAGTTTTCTAGTTCAATAATGTATGTGCTGTGACAGATACAGAACAGTCAATATTAACAGCCCCCTCCGGCTGCAGTTAAATTTATTTAAAAATCTCCACATTTTCATATATGAAGTAGATGTCTGAAATTGATCACAGTTTTCAGCATATTTAAATTAAAACAGCTCCTGTTTTATCAGGCTCTTCTAACCGCTCTGATGGTTAGGGCCGTGTCCTTCAGCTACAGATATAATTGTCCCCTGACAGGTAACCAATTGCTGCATATGCAGACTCTGCATGCAGAAATGAAGACCTCCGCTCTCTGGCTGACCCTCTTCCTTACAGTTCTGCCAAGTCGCTGCATCCTGACACTTTGGCATTGAGCAGCACACTGTGGAAGAGTGCTCATACCCTTCTGCTGCGTGGCCCAGGCTCCAACATTATCCTCGGTTAAAAGACAGATGTGGAATCAGCTGCATATGTTCATTTTTGCAGCATGTTTGCATGCTTCTCTAGTCTTACCTCTACAAGAATCGAGCTGCCCCTTGCTCAAGCAGTGGTTTGGTAGGCCCACTACCACCTCTGAGCCTTCCCTCCTGGGGCTGCAGCCCCGGGCAGCATGCTGCCTGCAGCTCCTGGGCTGCCAGGACTAGTGGCCAAAATCACTGAACTCTCAGAGTGACAGGTGATCGATATGCCTAACAATTAGTATCAAATATACAGTAAATGATGCATAATATCATTGGTGAAAAATGTTCTATTTAGGCAGAATGTAGATTGATGTCAGAAAATGCTCTTTAGTGTGTGAAATAATCAAGTCAACTGCTTGATGGATGTACTCTATAGTCTATTTACATAGCTCAGATTCAATACACTTACACGATATTTGCATCAGAAACATATCTATAGTCAACCAATGGGGAAGAATACATGATTTTACCAACATGCTTATACATTAATAATATTACTTGGCAATCTGATGTTTCAAGACCCAGGGTGAATTACTTATTAAAAACCCATATACAGCTATCTGTCTTTATCTTTCTTTCTGTGTGAGCCATAATGGCCCTGATTGTTTTCAAAATTACATTTGGCCAGGATATGACTGTTACATGAAACCTCTTAAACCAATATCATTTCCCTCACTGATAAAATACATTATACTGCTGGGTGCATTGAGCCAAACCATTAACGAAGGAAGCTTAACCTAACCTTTGTGCTTTGTGACCAGCCTTTATGGCAAACTAACATTTCAGAAATTGTTTCAAAAGTGAAGTTGACATGATTATGAATATTTATATTAAGTTCACTTATATCTTGGAGCTTCTCCTATCATCCTCACTTTTAATGGCTTGAGTTTTGCAGGGGACTTAGTTACTTGGGAAGACAGAAGGAAATGTACTCCATTTAGCATTGTTTAGGAACGCAGGCCCATGATAAATTAGCTAGATAAGGTCAAATTAAGCAAGGTCGGCTTTAAAGTTTGAATTCAGGATGCATGAGAAAAATAAATACATGCTTTCAGTTCAAATTTGAGAAGAGAGATGAGGCAGAAATCATGGAGAAACCTCAAGACAAATTACTCACAATAGAGGCATTATTTCAGTGAAGTGATGCTGCCTCTTCTTAGAGCAAGGCAAGACTCTCAGATCTCCTGGCAGAGACAGCAGTGTCTGACAGAAAGCAAGTGATGCAACATCAGTGAGAAACACGGCCCTGACAAGGAAATAATGAAGTCATTTTTCTGAAGCTAATAATGAACTAAATGTTCTAACATAAACGATTCTATGATTCCAGATCTTCATCATGACTTCTCACAACAGAAAGAGGAGACGTCATCATTTTCATGTTTAAGAGGATGATTCATAGAGCAAAATTAAAGGGCAAGACCCACCTGTAAGCAACAATAAGGCTTAGGTTCTTTAAGGCACCTTTTTCTTTAAGTGTCTCATGGCTTTGAGGGTACATCATGACTTGTAAGATCTTGGGGGCTTGTCCAAGGTGTGTCCCTGTGGCCCAGACACAAAGACCGACCACCAGAAGGAGAAGGCAGGCCCAGGGATCCTGGAAGAAAAGCTGCATAATTCATTGTATATCCAAGTTGGAGGCAGCACAGAGTATTGCTGTCTTGCCACAGCAGTCTCAGCCCACCATTATGTACAATTTCCAGAGGGAAACCATTGCAGAGGCTTGCTTCTCTTTATTTTTATCTTCTTTTGTTTCTCCTATTCATCTAGTCTTTTGTCATTTCTGAAAACATTAAAAGCACCAAGTACATTCCTGATGTAGGCAGACGAAACAAAGCAGTACGCTGCTAATTGTAGGATACAAAAGGTACATAACAGCTTCTGTACTTGGCAGGACAGAACTATGTGTAATTTTAGTCTGTATTCATGCAATTCTATTGGTGCCCAGTTTACAGCAAGTAAAGGACTGGAGTTGACTTGTTTGTTTTATCAGCCTTCTGAAATTAGATACTTACAGCCTAGTTAGAACAAGTTAAAATCTGTTACTGAAGGTTCTGAAGGTGTGAGGGACACAATGCCTCCACAAACACCTCTGTGGCTTGATGTCTGATGACATGAAGAGTTTTCTGGTGAAATTCAGTTCATCTCTAGGAAATGCATCAAGGATTGTCAACCCAGAGGAGAATATGGGGCTTTAGGCCAAATTGTGCTTTCTTGACCCTAACCCCTGTGAACATGCTCAGACACCAAGCATCTGAGTGTAACGTGGGTGGGGAGGAGTGCAACATTGCTCACTTGGAGGATATGACCATGAGCCAGTATGAAAAAGTAACTGCTGTTTCATTTGAGATGTTTCTGGTGGGAATGGGAGGTGGTAGCAGTAAGATCTAGTTTTTAGTATCTAGTGATTGAATACAAAAGCTTTAAGCTAATGATGTGCAGAAGCACAGTGCTGTTCCTCGGATTTATCAGGTCACTTGTTATCTAGTGCAGGAGATGAAGCTAAAGAGACGGGCTTGATGAGCACAACTGTGGGGATGGTCAGGGAGCAGGATGGCTTTGCATCACGATGAGGAGGGGCAGTGAAATGAGCTGAAGGACAGTATCGTAAAAACACAGATTTAACCTGGCAGTGGGCGCTCAGTAAACACCGTAGTAAAGATCACATCATCACCTGACATCCCCTCCACTCGTATTTACCCTCTTACACCTCTTCAAAGCAGCACCCAATTCCCTTTCTAACTTCTTCTCCCACCTGCAAATGATGCTCTGCACCCCAAATCTAGTGAGCTGCTCAGGCTGAAACGGAGCGATCCTCTAAGCGCACCAGTTAGTGCTGTCAAGCAGTCTGAAATGGAAGCTAGCAGTTGTCTTTCCAAATGGTTATAGCTACATGTAGCTCAGAAGTGGTAAACTAAAAAATCTTTTTGTATTTGAACTCCTTCCAATTTCATTCAGCAGGATACTGGCAGGCCACTTCTGTGTTAATTATTTCTGTCCTGATTGCCTGGCCATACAGAGCACTGAATCGACAGTATCACACTTCACCATTTGTTAATACTTCCAGCTGAACACAGAAAGAAATTGAAATAAAGAAATTTCACCTAGAGACAAATCTCTGAAAGACGGTGAAGGGGAGAAAAGATGCCACCGAAGTCAGAAGAGACACATATCTCACTGATCTGCAACAATCTCTCCTAGTTTTAGAAATCCTTAAGAGCAGAAGAATGACACATTGTATTACTCACTGGAAAGTGCTTAATGGGTCTGATCCTGAAATGAATTACACTGGCTTAAATCTGGAGTGACTCCAACAAAGTCAGAGATTAATCAAGAACTTTTAATGCCTGATTAGGAGACTGCCTCTGTTGCTGGCAGGTATAAATGAGAAGACCCGGGCATAAAATTACCTCATTGCTCCCACAAATCAGTGAGCTAAATGGCTACATCTTGACATTCACACTATCAGTAAATTATAGTAAGGCACAAAAATCTGGGAACAATTCAATGTGAGTGCAAAACCGAAGCTAAAAGCCAAAGTATATGAAGCCCACTAACACAAATATTTTCTGCTAAAGCTCTACATGGCACCAAGCCTCTAGGAGAGCCCAGGGGAATGCAAGAGACAGTGTTATTCAAAAAACCTCTCCTGAAATTCCTCTTACAAGAAATTGCACCAGGACTTTCCCATGCTTTGAGGAGAGTCATTGTACAGCACTCACAAACCCAGGTGCTGGCTGTACGTGAAGGCCATGGCAAATCTGGGGGTCCACAATACTTCTAGCTACTGAGATCGATGTCACCTGAGATCTGCAGATTTCTCCCCAAAACTCAAAATTAAGTGAAATTGTTTCAACCCTGTGGCACATTCTGTAAAAAAGCAAGTACCTGTAACAGAAAACTAAGCACCCCATGCACACACTGAATCTGCGTAATAATTAAATTATTTTAATAATGGAAGATAATCAGCAGCATTTGAAATTTAAAAAAATTTAAAAATAGGATGTTTTCCAGATAGAAAAAACAGTGATTTTCTCGACAAGTTTTAAAACTGCAGTTGAAACATTCTGGTTAGAAAGATTCCAGACTCCCTCTGAAGCACAAACTCCTTGTTTTGACAAGGTGTGGAGCAAAGAGATGCTAACAACTTGTTGATGGAATATTTTAAAGCAACCTCATAGCCCTCACCATCACTGCTCTGGAGTTCCATTGGACATTTTTGAAAAACACAACTCAGAGGACTGAAGGAGGCTTGTTCATACACAAGAAATCATGAATACATTCTGTCTGAAGCCCTAAGAGTCTCTTTTGGAAATCCCAGTGAAAGTGTATTGCTGTGCCGTTGCGTCAGGAGGGCTGGCTTTCCCCACACAGCTGTTGAACTGACACTGCTGTAGTGAAAGTACTCCAGAATTAATTTGGGAAAGAAAAAAAAACAGCATGGCAAAGCATCAGGAGCACCACAGCACTATGTTTCCTTACTCGTAATGCCTACATTACCCAACCAGTATTGCTACAAGATCAAACTTTCTTTCTTGAATCCCTCCTCAGGCCTTTTCTCCTACTGCAATATTTCAGCCAGGAAAGTTTACAGTAGTAATTACTTCTACTGGGAGTAATTACTCGTAACTTGATATACAGGTGCCAGGAAGGAGTCAGGAAAATACCTCTGCCCCATGAAATCCCTTCCTTCAGTCCTAGCTCCTGTTTCCTGCTGCCTGCATCCATGTAACCACAGACTCCTGTAGTACACACATGGTAGCTGAACACAGGGTTGTGTTTCAAAAATAACAGAAAGAAGAGTGAGGCAGGCTAGGTAGCCTTAGAATTTACTGCCCCAGTACAGCTTTCCTTGTACCCAGCCTTGAGCATCACAGGCACACAAATATGTCACAACAACATGTCATACTGATGCGCCATCACACCGCTTTCCAGCAGGCAGCACCTCCCCGTGGCACACATACTGTGTGTGTTGGCGTGTGAGGTGGAGATAAACTCGTTAATGATTGAGAGTTGCCCATTCACTGTACTGTAGGAATTTTGTGGATACTGAGGTTAGAATTTCATCTCTTCTGCTTTCATGGATTTAACTAAATCTCACCCAGGATTTTGAAACATGCCAGGATTAGAGAACAAACTCTTTAAACATAAGCCTATTTCTTACACTAAAATTCCTCCAGCTGGGATCAGCAATAAAAGGAACAGTTTTGAGGTCTCCATCCTCACAGTGGCAGCCTGTAAAAGGGCACAGATTGGGCCTGGGCAGACAGGGCTTTTACTGACTTTAACTGGGCTCTGGGTTCTCACTATGGGGAAAGCCAGCACTTACCTCAGCCAAACTCTTGATCCCCAGGTACAAACTGTTTGAGGAGAAATACTATCAGCTGATTAGACTGTAAGTTCCCTTCCTCAGGAAATCATTTTGTTTCAGTTCTTGTGAGTTTGGATGGGACACAGTTCAGCTGTGATCACAAACAGGGTACGTGAGCAAAAATTGAGTCCTTGTGGAAAACCCGTGGACATAAAATCATCCTTGAAAAGTGCATCCAGGGTTATACAATGCCTACTCGATTAATGATAGGAAACTTCACACTTCAGCTGAAATGAAACCAAAGTGTGAAACCTTGCTGCTGCAGCTCCATAGGTTGGAAGAAGCAGGTTATAATGGTGGACAGGTACACTTTGTGACACCTGGTCTTATATGTCCCTGTGGCATCCAGCTACATGGAATCCCTGTCCCACTGGACCTCCTTGCAAACACTGGCTCATTTTCACAAAACAGTTAAGCCCTATTTCTTAGCGTGTCCAGTAGCCCTATTTGCACCCAGAGAAGTGTCCAGATACCCAGGCAAGGTTTATTCTCAGAAGTCATGCCTCTACAACCTTGGGCCTACACACAGCCATATACCTTCAAAGGAAGGAGCCATGAGACTTGTCATGGCATAGACCTTGTGGTGCTGCCAAGGCTTTCTCATCTACCAGCTCCTTGAAGAGCTGGGGGGGGCTATGACCTCTCACCTCATGGCAGATAACAAGCTCAGTCTCTCAGCACAAAATCTTCTCTGCCCGCTGTCCTGTACCCTCATTCTGCCTCATCTGGGGCTTTGGAAGAAAGCACCATGGCCTGACAGCTCCATGCAGGAGGTCTGCGCTGCAGCCCTGAAGAACAGGAGTGGGGAGTGCAGTGTGCGCTGAGCCACTGAAGTCTGGTTCAAACATACATCAAAGCTTGTGGAAGCCAACAGGGGTCTTACGTGCTGCTACTGATATTCACATCAATCCAGAGCACTTTGTCCAAGTCCACACAGTGGGATCTCTACGGAGTTATAAATAGACCCCAACTCTCAGGACTCCCACTGCCATGCTCAGTCCTGTTCTTACCGATCCCTGGCTACACATGGCACTTGTGGATATTGTTTTTCCATTGACTATAATTCATTACTCATCTTTCTAACAAAAAAGGAAAGACCCATAGCTTTGCTGGGACACTTTTTCATCTTTTCATCATGCTCATCCTTATTGTAAATTGCTAATTGGGCAGTGGACTGTCAGACAGACAGCTGAAGGAGAGAATCTCTCCAAAACATGACATTATGTCTCTCAAATCTCAATGAAACATGGTCACAGAAGTTTACCAACTTACATTGCTAAATACTGATACTGTTGTTTCCAGCATTTTTTTGTTACTACAAGCAGATTTTGTGTCAGCTTCATGACCACACATGGCCAAACCAGGTGTCTGATGGACAGTCCAAGTACACCTGGGGCTGGATACCTCTGGTCTGCAGCAACATTCCTCTTGTTTCCAGTGAGACTAGGACACAGCACTGTGCGTTCATTATACTTCAAGCTAAGCCTAATGTCTAACTACTTAAACAAAGAAAATATACAGTACAGTCAGTTTTATCCAAATTGTTGTAAGCGTTTGTAGAACTATAAAGATCTGCAAAATAGTCTTTGTGTAGAACACTGCAACTCCAAACATAATAAAACTAAAATCAATGAGCATTCTTTAAAATGAGTGAATACACCCACATAGTTCAAATTTCATTGTGTTTAGACACGCAGTAGATGTTCCGATACATCAGCTTTGATTTTGCCTTCTCCTCCTCCCAGACATTCTTTTTATCAGGTTGCCTGTATGAAATGCATTGAACCCAGGGGGTTGGGGAGAAACAGCATTTGGTCTTCAGCATTTATTAAACATCTGTGTGAGTTAATACAAAGGAAGAGTCTTTGAATAAATCTAAAAAATTAGGAAATTGTACTTCTGATCTTGACTTCATCCTCATGCATCAACTAACACATTTCAATTCAGTTCATTTTTATTGTGTATAAACCAAATACTGAAAACAACAATCCTCATCCAACTGTTATATATCATTGCTAATGACAGGGTAGCTTTTGTTCTAAACGCACATGTGAAAAGACTTTCACTTTAATATTCCAATTCTCAGCTCTTTAACTTAAAATAGTGCTCTACAAGTGATCTCTTCTGATAATGACATACATTTACATTAGAATTTCAACCCAATTTTCTACCTTTCATAATCCACATATATCTTTTGTTTTGTTTCACATCCTTCTTTTTTTTTTTTCCAGGTTATGTAGATTTGGCTGCAGTAGATTTTTCCCCCAAAGAATATCCAAAAATACATGTCTGCATATCATAGAATTGGAAGAACTGTTTGTCGCAGTCAGCTTGACAAAACAAGTCCTTTTTCTGTGTGCAGATAATTCAGAAGGCATCCAAGTAGTACAAATGCATTCATTATTAGAAATCATTCTGTGAATTTCATAATATGAGGCAAAAAACAGACTATTAGTTCGTCTATAATTTGACCTCTTGCACCACACAGGCCACTGCATTTCATCCACACACTAAACTCAAAGACTTCATTAGACTGAAGTATTTCACTCCTCAGATTAAATTGTGCTTCACTGGTTGAGAACAAGACAAAGCTGCCAGCAATACTGAAGCCCCCTGCCATAGCAGAGAACTACTGAGATACGTCCAGATCATCCCAGTAGGTGAGGCATAATTTTAATGAGCAGTAGGACATAGGTATCTGAAGAAGATTATAGTTTGCACTGTAGCAGTCATCTACTCTGGCCTCAAGGCAATTAAGAAAGGCTGTGGGTCTCTAGCCATAAATGTCTAGTGCCACTTGACACTTCATCTGAGGTATCCTGGTTTGTCTGAACGCAGGACAGACAGCACAGCAGCAGAATAAACCTGCATGTGTGGGAGGAGGCTGAAGACTAGACATGCAAGGCAGAGACAAGTGGCAGCAGACCCTCTACAGCTGCTATGAGTCCCGAGGATGGGAATCAACCCCACATTAAGACACACAAGTCCAGGTTCTCCATATGTGGCTCTGGTTTCATTCACAGTCCATGGGGACTTAGGCTGTATATCAGAGTAGCCCAGAAAGCTGCTCAGCACATCCAGATGTAGGTAACAAAGCTTGGTGCTCAGTCTGTCAGACTCTATTCTCTCTGCTCATTAGCTCTCCACCATCCAAATCTCACTCTGAACATCTCTAGGGCTTCAGAAGAAAATGAGGAAACCAAGAGCTCTGGAATCTCCAGGCAGATATACACACACATAAAACTGTATTCTCAGACCATGAAGATGCCTGACCAAAGCCCTGAAGCTTGAGGTTTCATTAGACACACACAGTGTCTCAACCAAGGAAATGGAAATATGAAGATAAGGCCGATGGCAATTCTGGCAATCCCATCAAGCCCATGCCAGGACTCGCCAAAACTCACCATACCAGCTGAGCACCCCTAGACTGCGCTAGCAAGTGACAGTCCTGTGACCTGCTGCCTGAACAATGCAAGGCTTACCAGTACCCTGAGTGCTGTGGGGCTTGCTTAGAAAGTCCTTCCCTTGCTGTGGCAAGTGAGAGTCTCAAATACTGCCAATCTTCTGACATAACATCCTTATCCCCTACCTCAGGCACATTACAACTGCCTTTAACAGTTTGGTTTCTGCCTCTTGTAGGCTTTGATATTTATGTTCCCTCTTTCACTACCCTGTTGTGGGTTTGCAGATTAGGCCTGGGAGAAAACAAGAGCATGCCCATTTCTACTTACAAAATGCTGCTTCTCCGTGGCAAACAGTCAAATTTCACAGTCTGTGAAATCCAGGAGATGTGAAAATAGTGTAGTCGTGCACAGCTCTCCTCTCAGAAGTGCTAAGCAGAGAGCAGCTCTCCACAGCCCCCACGGCTACGCATTTCCATAAAAGACAAGAATCAAGACCTTACCAAGTATTAGAGTTCTTTAAATCATAGGTAAAACTAATCTGTATTCCAATTTGAAGAAAGTCTCTGAAAGGACAAAACATGTATGTTGATGGCAGAGAGAAAAATCATATGTCTGCTCATTGGGAAAAAAATCCAAGAATATTTAATGTGTGAAAATAGGACTCCAGTTATGCTGTTAAGAATAATGAAATCTAGGGTGCTAAGTACTCTATGTGTCACTGTACAAGCTAAGCTGCCTGAGGCAGTTTTAATTTCTCTAGCCAATTTTTCTTAAATTCTCTTTAATTTACACATTGACGTGTCCATCACATGCAGAGGACAGGCTGGATAGGGTGCACCCTGAGGCACTGCCTACCCTGGCCAAAGCCGAGCAATGAGATGGAGCCAGGGTGCCCCAGGAGTAGCCTTTCTGCCCATGCATGGGGCTTGATACACATCCAGGCAATACAAATCAAAGTAAACCTGATTTCTTTGCAGGTTTGGGTGGATATGGTGTGGGCAGAGGAAAGACAGGAGGGCAGAGCAAAGCAGCAGGAGGAGCGTACATCAGTCCTTGCCCAGGTGCAGGACCAGTGGCTACATCCACCACATTATCCTGCTGCTCAAACTGCATCAGGAGGGCTGAAGTACTGCAACCATCATATTGAAGACTAAGGAAGGAAATACCTAGACTACTCTCATATGGCTTATTTAGGAATTTTTTTTAATATTGTGCCTTTTTCCTGGTCCTTCGGTTTAGCCTTTAAGCACCACTTTCTAACAGCACACAAATTGCCTGCCCCAGGACTCCCTGACATTTCTCACCAGAGTACACGTAATGCACCCTTCTCTGGGCAAACAAGATGTACTTTGATATTAACATTTTCTGTAGACTCAAAATGTAAGTAGCTTGCCATGCAATATTATGCTATTACCTTGTCAGAGCATTTCACTTTTTTTTTTTTTTTTTATTCTTCGTAGCTACTTTCCTTGTCAGGAACAAGCTGAAATTAACTTGTCAAAATTATTAAATTTGAGAGGCAAACATAATTCAAAATTGGATAGACACAAACAAGTGACAGCAGCAGGAGTGAGCACTTTGGGGGACTACAAGAGGCACATTTGCATCTTACTTGTGAAATATGTATTTACCTCTACAAATCACCATGGAGCTTGCTGGGGTTTCACTTCACTGAGTTTAAGGCACACACCAACTGTTCGCTGCTTAGTGGGTCTACCCAAACACCAGCAACAACCTTTGTAGCTGGGAGCTCTTCTGGCATCCACCTGAAAGATCAGAGGCAGTGATTGTGAGAGAGTGAAGACCATCCCTTTCCCTCTCCTGCATGCAATCTTAAATGAAGTGGCCCCTAAATATTTGTTTTTTTCATAGACTGCCAGGAAAATAATATTTTAGATTTGCATAATCTTCGCTGTTTGTGCTCTACCAGGCAGAGCTGCCACTGACTGTGCTTGCAGCAGCACGCAGATTAAAAGGAAACAGCTGTGGGAGGACCAGAGTGCATGCTGGGGGAACCCAAGGACACACACGGCGGAGCAAGGGCTCATGGTGGCATTCTTGTGGGGTACTGCACGTGGGATTTAGAGCCCTTCTGGATAGCTGAAATGAGGGTTAGGTAAGTGAGCTTGGCTTTGCAAGGAGTCACACACAGTGCTGGCACTCAGGCATAGCAACAATGCTGCCCTGAGGCTACACGTGCCCATTGTGCGTGACACCAGCAGGGGCAGCAATGCCGAGCAGCGTGTTAATGCCCCTGGGCCTGAGCAGCGCTCTCACTCACAGCAAGCAGGGAGAGAGATGCAGGGATAGAGATGCACAGTGCAGTCGGATCAACACAGTTCTTGCCCACGAGCAGCTGAGTCTGAAAGCACCCAATACTATTTTAGACAGCTCTCCATATTTAACAACTGAAAGTCAACAAACTATTGGCACAGCAACTGCAAAGGAAGACCTGCTCCATGTTCTCCATTTTCCAGAGATGAAATCCTGAGTGAAATGGGTTATGGTTGCTTCTCTCCATTTCTCTGCAAGATCTCCTCCTCTTCTTCCCCACTCCTATCAGCAACCAGAAAACGTCCTCAAAACTTGATGGAAAGACGAGACACGTGAGATAGTATGTTATTCTCAATGGAGTTTCTGGAGCAGCTGAAGTTTTGAGCTCATCTACTGCTCTCCCTCTGATTCAGACTCGCATTTCTCCAAAATTTCAACCGTGATGAACTTTCCCAAAACAGAAGCAGCAAGCTGCTTCCCACCATCACATACTTGGCCTGTATCCCTTCTATCCATATGCAGCAGATGTAAATATAATTTACTGGCACAAGCAGCTTTCTGCACATGGCAACACTCTGAGTCTTCTTTAGCACCCATGTGAAGAAATAAACCATTTAACTGATACACTCCAGTGCCCCATTAATGCTTCATAATGACCTACGAATTGAGATCTTTCTTAATATGCATTAATCAGTAACTCACATAATTACGTCTCACATCATTTTGCTGAATTGTTAATAATTCTCACCAAAGTTACAACGGTTCCTTACAGACAACATAGGTCTGCACTTTGTTGGCTTCCATATACGGTAGATCTGTATACACACAGATTCAGTGCCAACACCAGTTGCATTAGCTAATTTTGGGCATGACCTCTTCCAGCTGTGCCCAATTACTGCAGGTAAAGCTTGAAAATTCTCCCAGCACATTAAGAATGTTCAGAGATGCTTTGGAGAGCAAATTGGAGCAAATGCAGACAATCTATTTTTCTACCCTATAGAAATTAAATGGCCAGAGTGATGGTGCTTTAATCAGGGAGAAGACTATAAAGTCAGAATGAAGTGTTCTGGATGGAGACAACCTGTCTGGTGGTGGTGGGAAATCCTGCATATCAGCACATTCCTTCTTGGCTTCGTCCCCGCTCACTGGATGTGACTCAAAGGAAATGCTGGGCTTCAGTTTCTTCATCAGCAAAATGGGGATAATATTTCCACTTATGCAAGTCACTTTAAGTGGAAAGCACTGCATTCATGCAAGATAGCATTATCGTGCCAGTACACCACAGAGTTTTTCACTTTCTGCCTGGAACATTTCATACAAATCCCTTCACATATGGAACAGAATGAGGATTGCAGACTGCAGAAAATGTGATTTTTAGGGAGCTGACAGTGCCACTTACATTTGTGTGTATTCGCATTTCAAACAGCCAGCCTTGGCAATGAAAATCGCATCATCTGGTGGCTGTTCTGAACTGAGCTGACCGCAGCGTGCTCCTGGCAGGGCTGGGCAGCACAGGGCTGACACGTGCCATGCAGCACCCATGCCTTGGAGCAGGGGGAATCGGTGCTTTGCATCCTCTTACCCCACCAGCACTGTCATAATGCCTGGCTGCTGCCCCACATCCTCTGAGCCTGCCTGGCCCCACTGAGGGGCTCACGTAGCTCAGTTCAGTTCCGTGAGCTCAGGACCATACTGAGGACATGCACCATATGTTGCATGGCTATCAAAAAAAAACGAGGAATTATATTTTAATTACTGTATTTATCTCAGAGAATACAACAGTTAGTTTTTCTAATGAAAATAAATGGAATAAAGGCTAACGGGCTTTTGGTAGTAGAGCCATTAAATGCTCCATCTAAATAGGGTGTAGATATCTGGGGTGCAATTAGGCTCCCGCACTGAGTGCTTCTCAGTGTAAGTGTGCGGATGCACTCTAACCTGAATCTAATTCTGTGCAAAGGCCAAAGCAGAGGAGCGCTATTTGTGTTGTAATGATTTAGTAGAAATGGGCAACATTACATTTCAGCTCCCTTTTGGTCAACGAGCACGTTAGGACTTTCAGCACACACTACTCAAGACCTAATTGCTTTTAGCAACTCCTGCACACAGAAGATGCATCATCACAGTAAATGCAGTGCCTTATGTGAAGCAGAGGCAGAGCAAAGCAGCGGGCATCAGCAGCACATAGCATACAGTACAGGAGCTTTGGAGCTAGCTCCAGTCAGACACAAGTATCACGTCACCACTTGTAAAAACAAAACTGAACAAATAATTCAAAATGAATAATTTATTTGATTAATTTTGTCTCTCTCTGCTCGGGGGATATATATGTTAGTCAATCACACCATCTTGGATTTATTTATTATTCAAATATATTCAGCAACGTTCTTTTCACTATATATTTTGTTTAACTCTATGGATTAATCAGAATAGTTAAAATTAAAAATGCCCTGCTTTGTGGTGATTGGCCAGACGTGCCACATGACACCGGTTTTCTTCTGTGAGCATCTGAGGATACCAGCACTTCTGGAGTAATCCTTATGCATGCAAAATTGAAAATTCAGTTTTGACAAATATTTGCATGCACATCTTTAGAATTCACTTGCTGCCAAGAAAACTGTCAGTAAAATTCATCACCTCTTAAATTTGTAAAATGTGAGAACTAAAACATGCATTTTAACATTTGCATTTAACTTAATTAATTTTTTCCCCCAGTTTTATCTAGAACTTTTAGAAGAATGTATCCCCTCTTAAAGGCTGCAGCACTGCCCACTCCAATGGAGTTACATTTCTGAGCCACTGCTCCTGATACCGCATGACACTCCAGCTATCTGCTCTCCTAAAAGTCAGTCTTATTCTAAAAGGACAAATGCTACACTAATTGTATGGAAGCTTTCAAAAGTCAGGTGGTTTGCCCTGATGGATGATGCATGTGTTATTCCTGCATTAAATATTCCCTCAATTATTGAACAGTTCCTGTTGCACAGTTAGGAAAAATGGATTTGAGAACAACTCACTCAACGCATCCATGATGATGTAAGTATCAGATGTGACTTAAGGGAAAAAGTAAATCTGCCAGAGAAAGTTTTCTCCATGATTTTTTGCTTTACTGAAGCAGCTGCAGGAGGAGTGCTCACTGCCCTGCTCAGGAGTGCCCTTCACTGCCTCCAGTCCCCATGGCTGTGGGCATCCACCAGCCCAGCCATGTCCCCGAAGGTTCCTGAGACAGCAATTGCTGAACTTGTGCAATAAGCAAAGTACCTGCATGTGTGTTTGCCCAAAAATTGGTACATCTAACTTCTTGATTTTAATGTTAATAGATCCCTTGGTTTATCCCTAAAGCAGCCTCCTGGTGTGCACATGCAAGGAACTGAATTACAAAAATCAGGGTCTGTCTGCTCTTCAGTTAAACCTGACCCACTGTTGGCTCAGGGCAGGGTTGGAGCAGAATGTCCCTAAGTGCACCCAGCAGAGCAGAAACCCTCTGTATTTGTTAAGAGTCTACAGGACCCATGTCAGGGCTTGACTCAGACACCACTGCCCTGGACGCAGATGTGCACTGCCCTATGCCCCATGCGTTCTGCAGGCAAGAAAGGAGCACTGCCAGCATGGCAGGGCAGCTGGAACACAGCAGGGCTCTCTGACATAGAAACAGCCAACAGCCAGCCCAGGCACATGAGGATCACCCATCAAAGAATCATTCAGCTTTGAAAAGACTACTAAGATCATCCATCCAGCCCAACCTCAGCCTATCCACCATGTCCACTGACTACATCCCTCAATGCCACATCACATTCAAGATGGTTCTTGAACATCTCCAGGGATGGTGATACCACCACCTCCTCAGGCACCCTGTGCCAGTAACTCGTCACTCCTTCTGAGAAGAAACTTTTCCTAATATCCAAACCCACAAATCATCTACAAACCCACAGAAGGGCATTAACTCATTCAGCAAACAAAGCTGGTGCTTCATCTGACAAGCTGGATGATTTAAATGGCTTAATTTACACATCACAGCAAGATTTTCCTACTGCAAATCAATACATTTGCATAGGATCTTAAAATAATCAGCACCATGCTCCTGCATATATTTCTTAAATAGGTGCAGAATTCCTTAATGAACGCCAGAATCCCATTGCCAGTCACACTTTCAGCTCGCCTGCGAGCTGGGTTCACAAGGAAACACAGCTGCACTGAAGCCCTGGCGATGCAGCATCCCAGGGCTGAGTAAAGGTGCACAGGGTCCCCTCATTCCATCCTGCAAAAGGGGAAGAAGCAGCAGCAGGGCTCTGTTTGAGTGCACCCCTGCTGGGGGAGGGGAGGGGGGGGGGGGCGCGGTGGCATGCAAAGGGAAGGAAGGATGGACAAAACGCTATTTTCCCTAGGAAAGAAACCAGCCTGACACTTGCCAAAACCCAAACCAAATCAGAACCAAGCCCTTGTCCATGGTCAGCTCACTTTTTCCATGTCTGGATTGATTTCTTCTTCCACCCACCCAAGAATGGTGCAAAGAACCATTGGTGTGGAAAAGAGGTCCCTGTGGTGGCCATTCCCTAGCAAGCTACAGTCCCGTTGTTCCTCATCACTTTGCATTTCTCATGCTTAATTTGGTTCTCAATGGATTGTTGTTGTTCTTGTTGTTTTAATATTTATTACTCATGGTTGAAGCATGTCAAACTTGACAAAACTTTAAGCAGAGGGAATGATAAAAAGTGTCTTGAAAATCCTATTTGCCCCTTAATAATTTAATTCCGCAGAAAGGGAAATCAAAGCATCACAAATTGATTGCTATGAAACAAATTACAATTATTTCCACACATCCAAATAAATCTACTAATTTTAGGCATCTGACTTCAGGCATTAGATGGAATATGCAAATACACATGTTGAAATGATGGCCGTGTCTCTGGAGCTGCTTGTGGATCCCTCATTTCTTACTTGATGCCTGATAGTTCTAGACTGCTATTAAGACATGCAGTAAATTAGCTTCTCTTAGCTTTGCCTGTTAAAAATATTAAATAGTGTGGCAAAGCTCCTCTGGCAGCTTTAAGCACTCAGAACTGGCTCCTCTTTTCTGGAATGCAGACGCCGGTATCCACGGCCTAACATGCCTCCAATTAGGCCATTCTGCTGCTGCAGCCATTAGCCAGAGCCCTCTACCCTGCTTTTAGAAAGGATAGCGTGCAATGACATGTCCCTGTGAACACAAGTTTTCCACATATAATTTAAGAAGTGCTCTTGTTCCATTGTCACATTTCTTCACATAAGAGAAGTCACCTGATATTGTTAGTGACATACTAGTCTAGAGTGGCATTTAATATTAGGCTTCATATAACTCACAGGGATGGCAGAGCAATCTCAGGTAATCAAAATAAATGAAGACAGCCTGAATAATGCATTTGTTAAATCTAAATAACACACAGTGGACACCTTTTTTCCAGGAAAGTGTGACTCAGGTGCAGTATTGATTGAGAAGATAAAGACAGGTGTTTTCAATTCCTATATTGTGGAAGCAGAGAGGACTTTGATAATGTAACAATCATCTTTTGTTATTTTACTGCAGCCCAATACAGCTAGAATCAATTTTTCATTGTACTCGTTTACAGGAAAAGGGGATAATGGCAGGGACAACACAGCTTTAATAGAAAGAATAAGTCATGATTTAATTCAGATGTTGTACTACAGCTACAGGTTGGAAGATATATTTGGGTATACAGAAACAGTACAAAGAAGGCTGCACGCCTTCGAATAGAAGTCATGGCTCTGCATTTCTATTTATTGGTAGTTAGGTGGAATGATGCAGCATTATCCTGACAGAAACAAGAAGCAAGAACCTTTTAAAGCAGAAAACAAAAAAGCTGTAGGATTATGAGCAACCTTTACAGGAAAATAAAAAAAAAAAAAAGGCAGCAGTAAAGGGCACATTTAGGTTTTCATTAATATTTGTATTTAAGTAAAAATGACAAGCAGAAAAATCTGAAGAGAGGCTGAGTTCCCAATCAATGTGAGGCTTCTCTGCGCAATTGATATCTTTCACAAATATCTCAGGCGTTTTTTGATAAATTTTGTTCTCATGGAAAGTACTCAGGATGATGATAAAATAATGATTTTTTTTCTGGCAAAATAGATTGCTTCATGACTTCTTGAATGAAACACAAATCTAAGAGTGATAGTGGTCGGGGTTGGATTAGTCTCCAGGGGTTACATCTAGTGTATGAAATTTCATAGCTTTTTCAGGGAGTTCAATAGTGCTCTTCTCTGTGGTGAGATGCTGTCGAATGACCCCTGAAAAACCAGCCCACAGGCTGAGCTTCGGAAGCATTGTCACTGGAAACTGCCAGGAGTTAATTTAGCCCAGAGATAGCCCTGAAATGTTCTGCATGGCATGTTTTTGAGCGGCGCTCATTAGGCCATCTAAATCTGAGTTTCATCACTGACTTTGGAGTAATTCAGGACCTAAAGTCAAGGTTTAAAGCTGGTTTCTATGTCTAATAGATCTGGAACTGAATTTCAGCCTCTGCTTTTAACGAGCAACTTCTGCAGAAAGGCAGACAAAAAGGGTAAAATCCTTGCCTACCGTTTCAGGCTTTCCCCGAAGAGGAGCCTGGTCTAGCCCTAACACTCTGTAAATCTGAGCTCAGGTTCCTCTTTGAGGAGCGATGGGAAAATGAAAAGGATAAAACAAGAAAAATCAGAGAGCAGAATTAACCCCTTCTCCAGCAGTAGCATCTCCCTGCTGAAGGAGTTGCAGCTCTGAAATGGCAAGGAGCAGAGTGGGTCAGCTTGGGAAAGGTCCAGGTGTCCTGCAGGCAGAGCTGTCCCAGCCCAGGGGCACCAAGCTGTAAACACCTAAGGTCTCATATGTAGTAAGGCAGACTTTAGATTGTGAGTTTGATCCTATACAAGTGCGGCCTCACTGCTTGCCCCTGGCCTAGGACCTCAAGACCAGGATCTCCAGCCCTATACTCATCTACATTGCATGACAAAAGAACATGACACATCCACCCTTTCCTTACTATCTCAGTCCAGAGGTGGCTGCCTGTCTCTCCATGGCATATGCACAGGGACAGGCAGCTAGCTTCTCCCCCTGTGCCCTTTTCAAGGGCCTGAAGCACTTGAAGGAATGAGCTCTTTACCACTGCCTGTCCAGCAGCTACAGTATCACCTCACAAAGATGTACGGCCTTTTACATATGTAATATATGCCTTTTAATAGAAGAAAATACTCTCCCTTCAACATTAGAAGGGAAAGTCCAGCATTCTTCACTTCCACATCCTTGAAGGCAGAGATGCCTTTTTGGATAAACTTAATCTCCTCTCCACTCCCTTTCTCTCCTCCCTTTTATTTTTCCTATTCTGCCTCCTGTTTTTACAATTCTATTTTTTTCTCCTTGTTATTATTATTATTTTTTTAATATATCAATGTGTACTGTTTAGTTTAGAATGACACAGTCCAGGTGGGAATTCCCCACAAAAACAGGTCTTCATTCTTGGGGAAAAGCTGGCTTTCAGGTTAGTACTGCTCAAATGACCTGATCTCACAAGTCAGAGATTTCTCTTAATCCTTCCTTAACATGAAAAGAGTCTCTAACCAGCTCTGACCTAGCAAGCACATAAGCATGGAAAGCTGTGCCCCTCCAAACATTGCTTGGAGCTCCCAGAAACCCCTTCAAGCCCTGTACAACTAAGTAAAATCCATTTTGACAGGAAGTTTCACGCTGCAATCAGAAGATAAGGTAAAATCTTTAAAAAACTTCTCATAACTCAGTTCTGTGCCACAATGTTTGTGATCTGAAGCATGTTAACAGGCACACGTCTGAGCTAGAAGGAATCAAAGACTCACTTCCTTACGCTGCATAGGTGATCCAATTTCCTGTCAAGAAAACAAAACTGATACAAAGCTCACAAAGGACCCCAGTATCATTGAGTATGTCACGAGCAGTGGAATGCATTACAGAAGATCATTGCGACAAATCAGGTTCCTAAGCGTGACTTTCCCTTTCATGCAGAGAATGGACTGATTCGTTCCCCAAACAATAGGAAATTTCGTGGAGGCTCTGGAACAGATTGCTCTGTTTGCTCCATTACTCACAGATCAGCTCGCCACATTCAGCAACAAAGGCAAGGGCTAAACTCATCTTATTTGTTGTCCTCAATTTATGAAAAAATAATCTAGCTCACAGGCAATTAGGTGCTTCAAGAACTTGCTGAAATGAAAGCATCAGTACAGATTCAGCTTCAAATGACTCATATGGTCTACGCACTACTACATTTCACTGTCTTGATCTATCTAAGAATAATTGTGACTATTTTACAGGATTTCTTTTGGCTGCTAGAAAAAAAATACACTGAAACTGTGCTGACTGTACTTTGTCTGGATTTACAGATCTCAGTAGGACAGGCCATTACATTTTTGGGGCACCGGTGTGTCCGATGTATGATATATCAACAGACCAATAACACAACCCTGAGACATGAGGAGAAAGTACCATTTCCACATGCATGGCATTTCTGTGCATCCATTGCATACTCATTTTTAATATTCTGTCTGCCACAGCTTGACAATTTTGGACTGAGATCTAAATATGCAAAAGGAAAAAAAAAACCAAAACTTTTCACACCTAATTCATTCAATACCATTCTCAGAATCACAGATTTGTAGGGGTTGGAAAGGATCTCTAGAGATCATCTAGTCCAACCCCCCTACCAAAGCAGCTCCCTAGACCAGGTTGCATAGGTAGGTGTCCAGGAGGATTTACTGGCTCCACAAAGGAAGCCTGCAGCAGCACACTGTCCACAGAAGCTCCATGCTGAGGGGGCTTCTTTCCATGACCACACACTCCCAATAACTCTGTGCCTTATTTCAACAGCACAGGAGAGACTACTGAAGACCAGCCACAAGGCACTGCCAATTGCCCTTTCCCCAATTGAATTTAGTGAAACCTATTGCCTAGAAAAGACAATACATGAAAGGAGATCATTCTTCAATCTGCTTAGAAAGGACATAGAAGAACTAGATGTTCACTTTGATCAGAAAGATAAATCTTTCAGAAACAAGTTCTGAGGCTCTTAATCATATTGAAAAAGCACAATCCTAGGAAAAATCCCACAGTAATCCATGTTTATATTCAGAACATTTTCATTGTTAATGCATCAGATTTTGCTTTTATCTGGCTTACATTCAGTGATAAAATGGATAGTGTTTGCATACAGAGAAGTAAGAAAGGAGCACTACAGCCAGCAGAGGAAGGATGGAGGATGGTGGGTTGGATGTTCTCATAGGTAAACAGTTTTACATGAAAATGAGCATTCAGGTGCATCTTGTTTTGCTTCCATATCACTAAAAAGGAAGCAACTGATACGCAGCTTGGGATTTGAAATAGCTGATAAAAAGCCAGAAAATCAGTGATTATCTAGTACTGTTCAGCAGCTGCAGCATCATGCTGCAACCTGTTGGGCAAAAGCCAGGCTACCTGCTTAATGCCTGGAGATGGAGGGCTGTGAGGAACCTACAGTCTGACAAGGTACGTGCACTGCCTGGACCACAGACAGGCCTAAGGATAAGATTCTTCTTTAAAAATTGCAAGTTCTAATTTATTTTAAGACTGACCAGCAGTCTTCTGTGTTGCTCATTTGTTATGTTCAGACCTGAAGGCAGTCTGGGTGCCTGCTGATAGCCTTCTTGAAAAGAAACCTGTTCTTTGTCTTCAATGAATTCCAGGGTAAGCCCTGTTTGTGATGCACAGAGAAACCTGGAATGCCCAGATCTCACAATAACTCCATGTATCTCAGGCACCTGAATCCTTCTTTCTCCTGCATGCCCTGGCCATAACTCCCTAATCTACAACAAGCATTGTGTTCAATTCTTGCACAGAACACATGAACATGCTCACTTTTCTCCATCAGCGTTGAGGGGCAAGAAGCCTCCCTCTGATCAAAATCCTAAACCTGCCAGCCCTGCAGGCTCTTGAAGCATCAGCCCAGACTGCTGCCCAGACAGACCTGCACATCATCCTTCCTGCCTCTTGTGTTCACAGCAACACCGTTCCACCTTCTGCACAGGACACAGGTGGTGGTAAGACCAATAGTGCTTGTCCCCCCACAGATGGGAGAAGAGGATAGTCACAGTGCTGTCAGACACTGAACAGGAGTGCTCTTTGGGTAAAGTAATGTAGTGAGAAGGCTCCTTCCTTACCTGCTTCAAACTGCATTTCTTGACTGACTCTACAGGGAGCCTAGGAAACTAAACTCCTATTTTAGGCTTGAGTGCAGTCCTTCTTGCATGGATGAACTTGACTGCAGGCTCTGCTCAGCAGGACTGCTTGGCAAAATGACTACATGGCTGTGCACAGGAAGACAAGCCTATGCCTGAAGTATTTGGGCTGTCTCATCTTGTAGCATGAGTTACAGCCGTCAGCAAGAACCAGCCTGAACATCACCCATATCCCACACATGGTGGTGCCTGTGCTACTGAGCTGCTCCTTGCTCAGCTGCAAGGAGGCTTACAGGCACTAGGCTAACCCAGGTGCTGCTGTTCTCTATTTATTGTACAGACACAAGCCTGATGTTATTTCACAAGAACCCTGCACCTGCCCTCAAGAAAAATATATGTGGGAGACTTCACATCATTCTGCATCTGCAGCTTCACCTCAGTGTCACTAATACAAATAACAAAACAACAACAAAAAAGTATCACAATGAAATAAAACAGATAGCTTTGAGATTTTTACATACATACAAGCATACACACACACACACACACAGCATCTTGGGTGAAAATGTGATTTGAAATGACTACCTGAATTCTCACTACCACTGGATTTTTCTTTTGGAGAGCTCCAGCACTATTTCATTGGAGCAAGCAGTCAAGAAGCTGCTCAGTGATTTTGCTGGCATTAACTCATGCTTTGCTTCCCTAACCTTTTTGTTTTTGTTATTGTCAAATAGTAGAGATGCAAAAAAAATAAAATAAAATAAAATAAAATAATAGAGAATTCTAGCCCAAAAGCCAGTTTCCTGTGTTACACAGAAAGAGATATTCCGAAGGTCAAGGATTGTCTAAACTAATACTGCACTGATCTCAATAGCCCCATTTGAACAGTGAGTCAGTTCACATAATCCAACCACATGTCAGCTGGAAAAGAATGGTTTTGGAAACACTTCGCAGTCATCTGTGTTTTTAGAATTTAGTCACAGTAAATTACTGGATATCAGTCCATTATTGCAACCATATCTCCTTATACGGTAGCAGATTTTCTTGTATTTTTCTCACATCCAGCTGCTTTTTGAGTATTTTTATATACCCATTTTTATTTTCATCTACTATTAAAAAATACGCACTGGATTTTTTTCACCTACAGAAGTGGCTCAGTCCAGCCACAGATCATAACGCGCTCCAAAGGTAGTAAAAGCTGTCACAGAGCGTTCATCTGCCCCACTATTTCAGAGCTCACAATGACTTACCCTAGGTAAATCCTGACTTAGGATCTGCCTTTGTCTCTCAAGCCAACTGCATGAGCCACTCAGTGCTGGCTGCTAAAATACTTTCAGAACAACAAACATCACTATGCATGCCATACAGCATGGGCCATCTGAAGATTTTTTTTTCCTTTTTAAACAGGGATCATCTCAGCAATATTAAATGAAATAGGAAATTAAACTAATACATGTTTTTTTGTTATTTTTTTCCTAAATAGCAGATTTTAAGGGAACATGAAACCTGATGGAAAACAGTGCGTAAGTTATTCCTTGCTGAAACTTGCCAGCAACAGAATAGATAGTGACATGTTTCAAGCAGAAGGCTACTGAACTGGCACTAAATATGATGCAGGGTTTGACTAATACCAGGTGAAATTTGATGCAAACATCAAACCAGGAGGATTTTCAAAGTTATGTGGGTAATGAAAACTATGCTAGGAGTGCTTAGATTTTAGTGTGGGTATTTGTAAGACTGTGTTGCACCACAACTGGGTTCTGGCAGCCCTGCTCATTTCCAGCCTCCGTAAATCCCAGAGATTATGAACTACTTGGTAAAGCTACCTTCTTACCTCTCAATTGGCTGCTGTAGAAACAGATATTCTAAGTCAAATTTCATGTTGCTTAAAAGTCATCCTCTTTTTTCCTTTCGCCTAAGGTCAGCAGACTTAAAAGGCTTCAGACAACTAGAAGTGAAGGTAAGCAAAGCCCCAGGCTGAGATATACAGCTTCAATGACTCCCACCCAGGCAGGGCCCTCAGCTCCACTGGTTCCTTTATTGACATCATGGGGATGGTAGAGGAGGCACAGACAGTCCTCAACAAGTTCTCATAGCTCCTTTAGAGGGAGAATAGTCAGAATTTGCAGAACAGCTGGAAACTCTCAATACTGCAGTGAATTTCTCTGGAAAAGTGAAGTGGTTTTTCAAGGTACCTACTTAAAACATACAAAAGCACTTTCCTCCCTTCTCCAAGTAATGGGCATCAAAACTGGAGGGGACAGCTAAGGACTGGGGTTTGGCTGGCTGTGTTTGTGGGCTGGGGAGGCTCACTGTGTGGTTTGAGACCCTGCAATTACACTCTGCTCTTCCAGAGACTTTTCTGCCTTAAAAATCAAAACCAAACTTGTAAATATATTCAGAGTCAAGAATCAAATCATATTTTAATTTTATACTTTCATTTCTATGAGTATATGTATATTTATGCCTTTGTTAGTATTTTATCTTGCCGTCACTTAGAGATTCTGATGATGAAATTGTCATGGCTTTTTCCACAAGTATTTCTGTATGAAGCAGTGTAGTGAGATGTAGGACTTTGGGCAGAGAAAGAATATTCTGTGTTGATCACTGAATGCATACAAATGCATTTGAAAACAGGATGAGCTTCATGGTTTTGGAATCAGATCTCCAAAGATGGTAACTGCTAGGAGCTGTTAGATGAAACTGCCCCATCGCTGCTTCATGTTTTCTGTCTGCTGCTTTAAATTAACGCTTAGAAGAAAATGTGCGTTGCAGCTCTATCTCACTAATGCTTGAGTAATGGAACACACTTTTTAAGCTGGCCTACATACAGAATTTTAAAAACAAAAGAAATTATTCAGAGATAGTCATATGCGCTGAATTCCAGCTCTTCAGAAGGACAAGTGGTGGTAAGAACATTGCCTTTTGTTTAAAACAAGAGCTGATCCTACCTAACACCCTGGTAACTAAACAGGCACTAACATCATCAGCAGAAACCTGAAGAGAAAGAAGTGCGTTATTCACGGTCACAATAGCAGGGCCTCAAGACTTTAGATCACAAGCAAGCTATTTAGAGTGATAATTTCTTCTTTCCTTTCAGCTAAAAACATCCATGTACACTATAAAACCATAGCATCCTAAGTGCTAGGGCCACCTTTCTTTTACAGCATGGAAAGCTTCTAACTGCCTTTTTCTGATTCCTAAGTAGTGTATAAATATTACAGTGTCACAGTTAAGTTTTAAAACAAATATATGAATTTGTCTTTACAAAAGAAATTATTATTTTTTCTTTTTTATGAGTTTCTGTCCTCTACAGATTTGCCTTGTGAAGAATGAAAAGGGCATTAAAAACTAACACCACTTATTCTAAAACCCCACATGGTTTAGATTATTAAACAAAGCCTCACTGCTTCTATCAGTAAGAATGGTTCTGGTGAACAGTACAGGAAGAACATACAATTCTCATGCTTTACAGGTTGCATATCACTATGTCTCACTGCTTCTCAGAAGGTACCCACATCACTTTATCTCTGAGAAAGATGACAGTCTTACGTTTGCTACTCAGGCATCTTGCTTCTCCAGCAAGACAGAACTGCTGGTGAGCACATTGCACATGTGAGCTTCATGCTCCTCAAGGAATGAAAGGTCAAAGGGTAGCAGGCAAAAGCTATTTGCCACTCTAAATTCCCTCATAAATTATTAAGCCATCCCTTATGCATTTCCATCTTTGATAGTCTCGTGGTATGAAGTGTAAGTCAATGGATAAGCTAATTGCAATAAGCAGAAGTGGTATTTAATGCACTGGACACTTTCAATAGCAAAGTAGTTCTAATTAGTGTTTCTAACTGATGTGACAGCAGTTTACAGAGCGCCAAAATAGTTCCTCATTTGTCAAGTGGGTCTGAAGCTTATGGCAGCTTTCTGATCATCTCCCTTGCCGCAGGACCTGAAAGCACCTTCAAAAAGCTTTCTCTCATTGATCTTTAGTCAGATGCTGACTGAAAGGCACACAGCTTTGCCAGAAAGAAGATAGATAGATGCTGTACCAGCATGAAAATGTCACTTGCTTAATGAAAAAGGGTATCTGTTCAAAACCTCTATCTGCATGTATATGCACACACATGCAGATACACAAGCCCAACAAAGCAAACGAAGAGGCAGTTTTATTAAGCAGATGAATACACGTGAAGTGCTGTCTGTGTAAACCTGTCACATCAGTTCATATACAGCATGTGCACACACACACATCTGTATACATACTATGCTTGCACAGAGACGATCACACAGCCTATTACTGAAATGCAGAGATTTTAAAAAGTGCATTAAGCTCTTCCCTCTAGACTTCTCATTGAGTATTCGGGACATAGTGCACCAGGTGAACTTCACCATTAGTTTCAAAATGTCAGAATTTACTTTCCTTGTCTATGATTTTTCTTCTAATATATTGATAGTTCAGCTATCCTGCTGTTCTCTAAGGGCTGAGGGAGTAAATGATGGAGTGTCAGATAAAGAGCAAGTATTTGCCATCTAGTGTCAAGAAAGCTCAGAAGTTTTCCATTTGTTGCACTTGTTTTATAACCATGATTAAATAATTAAATATTGTGATTAGTTATGGGGAAAACTATGACAATTTCCCTTGCATCATAGACAACATTCAAAACATTCCTGAAAACATACAGAAGAGTGAAAAAAGGGGGGCTTCTAAAAAGTCTTTATAGATCCCCTGCAAAGCAGGTGTTTCAAAAGCCACCCTTCTGCTGAGATACGAGCTGGGCTGGCTTTTGATGGAGAAGAGCACAAACTTACTGGAGCTATCAGTACATCTGAAGCAAGCACAGTACAAAAGGAAGAGACCCTCCTGTCTGAAGAAGTGGCCATTGCCTCTGTTGGTAGTGCCTACCCCTGCAAATATTCAGCAGGTTGTAAATATGTGTTCTGATAAGCTGTACTAGCACAGCCATTTCAGATCAATCGCTAAGGCAGATGCAGATAATTCTTTTCACTTGCAGGAGACCACAGCTCATAAAAACATGGAAGGCAATGTCACTTAGCACAGCACAGGCAATTAGGAGCATGGAAGGGATTGGGTCAGAATCTGAGTCAGGAATAATAGAGTGCACACTAATTGGAGAAATTTTTGATTAGTGCTTTCATGTCAAATTAGTCAGATGGCTCAGGCACTCACAGAGCAGTAGCAAAGTGTGCATACTGCATGCCTGCCCCAGCACAGAACCATGTGCATAGCACATCCTGCTGCCTCCTTCTTCCCATCCTTTCTGGGCCCTGATTCTCATTCAGTTCCTGTCTGTGTCAGCCCAGTCCACTCTCAAAGCAGGTGATGAATCTGCCTAGCTAATAAAGGTAATAAGAGGCTTTTTATTTTATTTTATTTTTTTAACTAAGGCATCATTTGAAAACCATTACTGAGTCTAATCCCAATGGCTGAAGCCTGCTAACTTTGCTGTTCTGCAGTGTGAGGGAGGCAAGGCACACACAGGGACACACTGAAGCATGACCTACCCCCAAGCTCTGCACACACCATGATAGTAAGAGGTGAAACCAGCAGCACCTAGATGAGGGATACACAACAGTCAGAATGAATGTCTCCATTAATAAGCCACAAACCTAGTCTGAAACAAGTAGGCATGGAAAGTTTTACATTTGTGGGAGAGAATGCTAGCATTTGATCTCCAGCTTTTCTTGAATACACCTGTACTTCTGCAATGGGGGCTTGGATATCTTTTATGTTTTCCTACCATTTCCCTTGCTTAATTTCTATCTTTCCATTTTATTGCAGAGCTAGATGCTGTGGAGGACCTTTAAGCATTTTTCCTTATTAAGCAAGCCTCCTCACGCCAACACAGTCTGTGGTGATTTCTGCCCTCATTGTGGACTATTTCTGTATGCTCCCTAAAGGCATCAAGCCATTCAGGTAGTAGCATGTAATTTGTTTTGTACTGTGGAATTCCTGCCATGCCTATATGTATTTAGACCACAGGCAAACCAATAAAGTTGTCATAGAAACAAAGCATTTCATGAATAAATCAATTCATAATAAAGTTGTAAACTTTGAAGAACCTGCTGTGCTTTAACAACACATCTATTATATATACACACTAATCATGTTTGTAATGAGCAATGTACGTACACTACACATGTCCATTTGTTTTGTCCTGTTGAGCATCTTATAAATATTCTTTAACACTTTCCTGTGTTGTGCATGTCTCCACAGTATGGAAGGATAGAATTGGAAGCTTGCATAATAACGCAGCAGCAGGAATTTTTCTGTTTCTTTGATGTGTGAGGTGGAGGTTCAGTAAACTCTGAAAGCTTTTTTTTTTTTTTTTAACAAGGCAGTAAGGATTGAAAGTATCAGTGCAGTAATTCTTTTTCTTGTCACAGACATCTTAGTAGGACTTCATCCACAGTTCATGTAATTAGAAAAAAAAGCCCAGAGACAAGAGGAGCCTGATAAAAAGCAGCCCAACCCTGGTGGCCCTCAAGGCCAGGTTGGATGGAGCCGTGGACAGCCTGATCTATGGGGGGCAACCAGCCCATGGCAGGGGCTTGGGGCTCAATGATCTTTAGTATCCCTGTCAACCTAAGTCATTCTGTGATTCTACAATACTCATTATAGATGCAACATTACATAAGAAGTAATACTCACTAAAGAAGAATGTTAGCATTCAGGATGGATATTTTCCAGCTGGCAGACACGTGATTAAGACATAATTTTACACAAGTACAGCCTCATGTGTTTGGTCAACATAGGGGCCCAGGGTCCACCACAGGTACTTCCCCAGCACCATTCCTCCCACATCTGCACAGCAAGGGGCAAGCTGAAACATCTAACTTTAAAATGCTGTCTACCTCCCCCAGAGGGCAACACCAATGGAAACACAGGAATAGCAGGACTGTCCTAAACATCTGTCCCATAAAATGTGTCCAAAAAATCAACTCATAACAGCTATACATTTAAAGTATGAGGATCAACCAGATGTAAGGCAGTTTCAGTCTACTGATCCCAATAATTGAACAGTAACTTATAGGCTGACAGCCCTTTATAATCCATTAATGTGATTGCACAAAGTTGGTATTTGCAGTCATCAGTAGAGATCTATCTATATCACTTCAAGGTGCTATTCTGAAATGGCAAGGAACATTTGAACAAATTGGAGGAATGCTTTACAAGTACAGGTTTAACATGGTTTTTTCTTTGCTAGAAGCTGTTTTAGTGCTGCTTGGTGTGTCTCAAATTTTCATTGCTTGCCTGACAGTTAAGAAAATTCCAAGCACTTATTCTGTTATATAGTCTGGGATATTTACAAGTTAACAAAGCACTGAAAAAGAAAACTGTGAAACATTCAGTGGCCCATTGCTCTGCAGTACTCTCCCAGTTCACAATGGGAAGGATCCCAGAGCCTGGCTGCAGGTTGGATGACTTCCATAGTGTTGTCTAAGTACAATACAGAAAAGATCTCCACCAGCACAGCTCAGGAACACACAGTAGGGAGCAAAAACGCGAAGCAAAAAACCACACGTTCAAAAGTGGATATGCCTTGTTTTAACTACATATTTTGCAGATATGTTACTTCTGTAGAACAATACATTATCCAGTAATTAGGTTCATTTATGGAATCAAATCAAGGCTGTCTACATTTCTGCTGGGTAATGTTCTTCACAAACAATCCTCTCTCCTGGCTCCTCTGATTATTTTATGATTCCTCTTGCTTCTTGTCAGTACAGATTAAAGGTAACACATACTGCTGGGAACAAACAATTTTCCAGCGGTAGCATTTTGTTTTCCTTAATAATTAACAAGTGCTGCTGACTAACCTTCCAGTATAAGATGTGTACCTTATCGAAAGGGAGCAGACACAGGTTAGGACAGCTCACTTGGGATATCAAAATAAGAAGTGTGATTAAAGCATTAAAGATTTAGAGGTTGACATTAAGGAATGAAAGGTGGAATTACTGTAAATATAAAACTGTTCAGCGTTAAATGGTATGTGTTGCACTTGAAACAGTCTTTCAAAGCGCTAACATTTCAGCATTAATTATTAATAGAAACTGGCAGCTCATTTTTAATTTGAGCCTAATGACAAGGTTCCTTAAAAGATAAATACAACACGTGGGCTCAGAGGGTTTGTGGATCTTTTTGAAAGTCACTAGGTTGTCTAGGCCTTCATCTGCAAACTCGTTATTTTATAACACGCTTTCCTCAGAAGTTAAAAGACCTCACAAAAGGGAAAACACCAACCAGCAGCCCATGCTGCTGGTCCAGCAGTGCCCGGAGAAGGGCCGGGGGTACACCCCAGCTGCTGCTCTACCTTGCACGAGACAGGAGGTCTGAAATGCAGGTATCTTCGGAGAGCTTCCCTAGTCAGAAGACAAACACTGCGTTCATCCACCGCTAATCAGCTCCTGTTTTGTTCTGAGGGCAAGCAGCCATTTCCTTTTCCCCTTTGTAGTAATTACAAGTTGTCACCAAAACAATGACCCAGTTCTGATTCCATCTCAGCTGCACCGTTTAGGTGTGAAGCCACTACAACTGGGGACCCTGAGGAGGACGTAACACTCCCAGAACACTGCCATGGGGACGGGCCAGCTGGAAACACCGTCTCTAGAAACTGCTGTTACTGTATTTCCTTCATTGCTCAGAAGAAATTTTGGAGTGTCCGTGACCAACAAACAAAATGCTTGTTGTTTCTTTTAATGAAACTTTTATGTCTAAATTCATCAACACTAAAAAAAAGATACATATGAAACAGAACAAAGTATAGTAGATAACATCTATCTATCTATCTATATATATAAAGTTATATTACATGTGTTTGTTAATAGGAATGTTTGTAGTAAGATCTCAGATAGTTCTTTGGGACATTAGAAATCTGCTCAGTGTGAAGCTCTAAATAATCAGCCAGAATGAGGGTCAAGCTTATCTCGTTAGCTTTGGCAAGCGTAAAGGTTCATGAGTGACAGCATACTTTTCCTTCCAGCCATGCAAACAATTTGCAGCAGTGAGTGAGATATATGGCCATTGCTTTCCTAGAGGAGAGGCAAGGGATAGGAAAGAAATCGAATGGGGGAAACAAAATGATTAAAAGCACCCCCTGTTGCAGGATATCATTGAGAAAAATGTTCAGAAGAAAGAAAACAGAAGGAACATATTGGTTTGTCTTCTTTTACTGACACATCGAGAATTCCTTAGAGGGTGGGAAAAAAGTAAAGCAGTTCACAAGCTGGGCTTTCTCTGTGCTCAGACCTGTTGCACAACATGACAGGAATAAACTTGTATCTACAAAAAAGCAATATTTGGCAAAGAAGGGCACTGAGGTGGTGAGCCAGTCAAATTAAAGGGCATTCAGCGAAGAAAAGCACTTGTACTCTGGTTTAATTCAACCATCAGTGCAAATGAAGAGGAAATAAGAATAATACAAGAAGAAAGTGATGTTTTTTCAAACAGTTTCTCAAGTTCTCAGCAGAAAGTCAATTGACATTAATCTTTCTGGGGCTGGCTTTTTGGTGTACCTAGTGCTTTCACCCTGCATGAAGGAAATTTGCACCTTCAGTGATACTCCTTAAGTGACACTTCAGGAGTACCAAAGATTTAAGATGGCTTCTAGGAAAAACCTAAGGATAACATTAGCTAAAATACTTTAAACTTCATTTCTGGTACTCTTGGTGCATGTGTTCACTCAGTTCCTTCTTGTCATGTGTAACTCTTCAATAACTGATAGGAAACCTGATGCAGATGCTTCCACCCATTAGTAGAAAATAAGTTCTACCTGTTCATGGTAGTGCTTAGATAGAGTGTCCCTGAAATAATTTATATCTAGGGGAACTAACATCTGAGATTTTTACATGTCTTACATAGAATGTCCCTGCAGATGATCTCACCCAAAAACTAAGCACATGTTCTTAGCAAGAGCTAAGAAAATCCTAGCAGTTTATATACAAAATAAAATTCCTAAATTCATTTCAACAAATCATTCAAAGTGACTTAGTTTCCTAGACATTTCTTCGTGCTGCTAGCAAATTAGGAGTTGTTAGACAAGTAAAAAATATACCTGATGAAATAGACAGCTATACAGAAGTCAAGAGCATTTTCAAAAAAAAATAATAATAATAATAAAAAAAATCACTGTATAATAAAAGATTAACTCTTGCAAAAATACTGCTATGTATATTTCTAAAGCATATTACGAAATGTACAATCAAACAGCATGGCATCATGCCTTCTGTTCTTTTCCTTGTACTCTGTTCATTTTCCTTGTCTTGAAGAAACTCAAACAGCACATCTATTCTAGGAAAAAAAGATAGCCCTCATTTGATTATTTGATTCCAGGGATGACCAGGCAGTTTGCAATCTCAGAATGAACTCCTGATTTTTTACAGAAGGCAGAAACAATAGCTTCATAGAGTCAGCCCACAAACACAAAACACTTTTGAAAGTTTGTCTTTTAATCCCTAAATATATGTTTGAATAAACTGGTTTCAATACACACATTGCTTGCAACATGGAGATTCAGACTGCAGTGTCCTCATGGCCTCACCTCATCTCAGCTTTGAAAACCTTCCATCATGTATTACATATAAGCCAAATCTAAAGTGCAGATTTCCAAGACCCCCAGAAGTACCTCCTTACTCAATGGGAGCATGCACATGCTACATTACAGTGAACGTATAGGGGGCTACTCATACTTCAGTGTGCAACTGTGTATTCACTTGCTAAGGATAGGATTTACATCTGTCTTTTGGCCCCATAACAGATGCACACCAGCTAGAAGGCCCTAGTATACTTCCTACACAGCCCACTCCTGCAGAAAGCCCAGACATCTCATCTTTATGACATTTTAAATAAGGGCAGCAAGTGTTGATTTTGCACATCTTACTACATCACAGCCCTGCAACATCCTCTTGAGGGCTTTTAAACTAGCAGCTCCTACTCTAAGTGTTTTGCCTTGCATGCAAACTAGAAAACATTCCACAGTTCTCACCCCTCCTGCCTTCACAACAACCTCAACTGAACTTCTGTAGAGGAAAAAAAAGAAGGCGACTTTGAACAAAAGAGAAATGGCAAGTGTCTCAAACCTTAAGAGACTTGAGCTCCTTCCTGGTTTATCCACTGTACAGGACAGAAGTTGACCAGCAAATCTTATGTATTTGCAGGGTAATGCCTTATGCTAGGATTTAGAAGCTAACAGGCACTCTAAGTTCATGGGAAAAAATATTTTTAATAAAAGTACATCAGTGAAATATGAAAAGAAGTTCTGTAAATACAAAGCTCTACTGTGCACAGATTACTTCATATTACAACATTGCTTCTGCATCAGCAGTGGGTTTACACAAGATGTGAAGTGGCCCCAATAGCCATCTCCTTACTTAGATTGCAGTCCCCACTCAAGGCCAAATTTTTAGCCTGCAGAGACCCAGGCTATATCACTTGATGCTACTGGAGATTTTGTGCTGCACTGTAAACAGATTTGGCTCTTGCAGCTCTGGTGTATGTGATAGCTGTTTTCAGTACATGACGCTTTATGGAGACAACATAATGCAGACAACTCCCTGCCCTTTGAAAGGCAGACACATCTCCTACCATCTGACTCCAAAAATTTATGTACCTTAGGGGACTCAACTGAAATGGCAGCAGAAACCTTTTTATTTCATTTTGTTAAGATTAGATTAGAAGGTATGCATTTTGAAGTGAAGCACAAAGGCTGTAGTAGTGGGAGGTTCAGAGGCTCTGCCAGAGAGGGAGAACAAACTGTGTTTGAGGAACTCAGCAGTAGGTTATGTAAATCTCTAGGAAGTAGAGAGACATGGAGGGAGATGAAATCAAGCAGAAGACAGCTGTGAGCCCTGAGAACAGGCAGGGAGCAGCACAGGAAAACAGCCTAGGAGGAAGGCAAGAAGCTGAGTACCAGTCCCTAGTGCTGAAGGGCAAGGGGATGTCAAGGCAGAGCTTTCTGGGAGACAGTTGATGCTGAAGATTTGGGGTGGAAAAAAGAACTGATTGACTTGAGAAGATTGACTTGAGAACTGTCAAATAGGGGCAGCAGGTTAAATCACATACAAGAATTTAGTAGAGAAATAAATATTCCTGCAAGCCACAAGAATCAACAAAATAATTTAAAAAGGAAGATGCTACTTATAGCAGTGCTGACAAATAAAACTGGATGGGACAGTGAAAACCAAGACAGTTTAGCAAATAAATATAAGGTCTGTATAAAAATCTAGTATGTATCTGCCAAGAGATGGAAAGACGCAATCTTGGTCAGTGTAAACAGACAGTTCACCAAAAGACAAGGATCCCCTTCCAGTCACTGAACCAGCTTTGTTTTCATGTTACACCTTCAGACCTCACAAGTCTTGTGGTGCAGTCCCCAGGGCTCTGTTAAATGCATCACAAGCACAGGCATATAAGACTAACGATAATTCCCCCCCAGACCTTAAGTGTCCATAAATAGTATGTGCAGTAGGTGGTAGAATGGGAGGAAAGCATTCATATTGACCTTCATCCATTACTGATGGATACTCCCATAAAGAAAAAATGAAGCTTATTGTGTAATTGTCATCCAACACAACGATTTACTGTGCAATATAGCAAAGCTTACCATGTACCTTCGTTGTTGTACTCTCTGATTTACTGTGAATACAGCAGAACTTATGATGATGTAACTATTCTGTGGGAAAAAGTTGGCACCAGGTTGGGGTAGGGTTTCACAGACCATTAATGACTGACAGGTTCGTTTCAAATGAGTTACAAAAGAGTTCACTGCACAAAATCATCATGCCTGTGTGATGTTTGGATATTTTTACTTTAAGGCTGTTTAAACATTCCTTGCTATCAAGAAACTACCAAACAAGCATACGTAGTACAGGACTGGATTGGTCTGTGTTTTTCTTGTATTTTGTATATTTTTTTTTGTAATCAGTCTTCTTATTTTCACAGTCCATGTATGAAAATGGAAACATCTCCCCGTTCCTTCAAGTTGGACTTGATATGTACAAATCTCCAACCCAATTATGAAACATTAAACACTCTCAGCTCAGGTAAATGTATTAATGAAAGCTATACATTTGCAGATTTCAAGGCTCACATACCTGTAAAATATGAAGTAGATGCCAGACAAAAGTCCCAAAGCCCCGAACAAAAGGTTGACACCATTTAACTGTTCACCCATTTTCCTTCCCTCAGCTGGCCTTAGCAGTGTTGCACACGATACTCTGATCAGTGTGATAAAGCCCCGGTCTCCATTGAACTCCTATCCCTAAGGGGTCCTGTCATGAGTCTTGAAGCCAGCTACTGACAACTACAGGTGAAAGGGGAAATCCCATCAGGTGTCAGTGGCTCTCTTTGGTACTTTAATAGAAAGCACCAAAAAAGGGACAGATGAAAAGACTGCTTGAATTGCACTGTGTTGAATGTTAGAAATGCAGAACTGAAGAGGTTGTCCAGCAGCTACCATGAGTGCACCCCTTCCACTGCTAGGCCTTACCTACTGAACCAGGAAAGAGGAAAGTGCTTGAAGTAGTCTACAGGATACAACAGCTATTTAATGTACTTGTAAATACCAAATTCACCACCCCTTTGTCAACGGTAACAAAAAGCTTCACTCAAGATCGGTTCTTCATCTCATTCAGCCACACTACAAATTGCTGTATTCTGCAGAGGAAAATTTCAGGTTACTTTCACCTTGCTAATGTGAGTAAACAAAACATCAAGAAATACCTGATGACCTGTTTACTTCTAAAACGGTGCACAGCGTTTTACAGCATGAATACTGTGTCTTGGTCTGTTCAGATAGATGCCAAGACCTCTGCTTTCTACTCTGGAGAGAGGCCAGACTGCCATAGACTCCGATGCCCTGGGTGCACACAGCACTGCTAGGATGCCTGGCTGGGACTCAGGAACCAGGGCTGGCTACCCTGGGGAGCAATAAGAAACCCATAGAACATGAGCCAAACACTCTCAAAACATCCCTGAGCCATCCACACTCCCACATCCTGCTCATTGCATTCACAAAGTTACAGGCACAGCCCTGAGTTAACGCCTGGTCCTTTTTATGCTGCAATGACATACAAACAGGTCTGAGATCAGTAAATGAACACAGGCTGTAGAAGTCATAGATGAAAATGGCAGCTTGCCCTCATCATTAGATATTAGGAAAAATTTCTTCTCAGAAAGAGTGGTGGTGCATTGGCACAGGCTGCCCAGGTACATGGTGGAGACACTGTCCCTGGAGGTGTCTCAGAACCATTCTGATGTACACAGTGGCATGGTTAGTAGGCAGTATTGGTGGTAGGTGAGTTAGGTAATCTTGAAGATCTTTTCCAACCTTAGTGATTCTATGAAATTTTTATCTACAGCAACTTGTGCTTTCTCCTCAATTTAAGACATTCCCTTAAGTGCCCCCAGTGATTAGCCAGTGTGACGAGATGCATAGCAAAAACAAACTAACTGCACAGAGGCTCTCACACAACACCTAGACAATGGCAGTTTACAAACAAGTTGGATCTGCTACAAAGACTAATCTGTGCCAGCAGCACACGTGCTTCAGTTCAGGAATATGATGAACTGTTCTATGAACCAGGAACAAGGAAGAGCACAGCAACAAAGGCTGCAGGTATTTCCACAGTCCATTGCCCTCCAGCTTCCTCATCTGTTGACGTGATTCACTGCTGTTTTGCCATAGGACTGTCTGACCTATTAAAAATGTATCTGGACACACAGCTGTACCCTGTGATGTAGTTAACTCCAGTCCATCAGATTGATTTAGGGAAGAGGAATATGCTTGTCTGGGAAGGTAAGAATCACATGGTAGGGAAGAAACAGCTGGTAAGTCTTAAAGACAATGGGGAGGCTCTCTTCAGACTTTTCTTGTGTAATTTATGCTGTAGACATTTTACTCCATCTAATTGCCCCATTTCAATCTAGTGTCAGTTAATCAATGATTTCTGCATAACAGAGATGAGCCCTGGATGCAGAACAAATGCATAAATTTGGTGTATCTTTTTGCAGGCTCTACTTACAGAGCTTTATCTTTTGCATTTGCTTTCTGGAGTTGAGATTTCTTCTCTTTTGACTCATCCTCAGCAAACACCCACACTCTCCCTCTTTGAGTCACTGTTTCTGTATTTTTAAATCATGATTACACTTCTGTAAAATGCAGATTTCTGAAGTACCTCACCACTGCTTTTTACTATGATTGTTTTATTATCCTGCTATTTTTATTTGGAAAGTCTGTTTCTCAAGCCTATCCAGGTGGTAAGATCCCAGATGTATCATGAAAAGAACACTGATTTTTGTCTACCTTCCTAAGTCTTGTTTTCATGCTTTTATTTCTCTTACACAGTATATGCAGCAGTACTTTTAAAGCAAGAATATATTAACCTATGTGCTTGGAAGAACCTACAGATTTTTGAATTTGCTAGACTAGTCTGCATAGAGCAACTGGAAACAACAACATTTAAAGACTATGCCTAGTAACCCCCACATGTAAAGGGTCTCACTTCACAGGTACTCCAGGCTACAGCTCTGTGGAATAAGGCCTATACTATCTTATTTTCACACTAACATTGCATTTGAACAGCAACTCAGATGGACAGCTGATCCATTCTGCTATGAATCACTGGAGCAACTCTCCTGAACTTCCTAGGATTTGGATTGACTTATTACTCTTCACGTGGCTCTGAAGAGAGTGGATAACTGAGGCAAGAGACAAACAGCTTCTTCCCAGCTCCCAGATAATCCTATGTTTTCATTTTTGACTCAAACAAGGAAAAATTTGTCAAAAAACTCTCATGACTGGTTAAAAAACAAAGATGTATTTGTGCATTGGAGCAGCAGAGAAATAGCAGCTTTGGAGAAGGCATCCAGACAGATGGCAGCTCCTGTCCCCATGGTTGGAAAAGTAGCTTTGGATCACCAAAACTATCTTTGGGACAGTAGGCACCCTGGGACATTAAATGTAACAGCATTTCTTGTAGCCTATAAACGGTCAGCATGGAACATAAAAATAGAGACAGGACAAGTTCCTTATGGTTAGAAAAATGTTTAACAAAGTAATTTACCTTAGTTAATCCATATCTTCTCCCAGTCAGATGGAGATGCAGAAGCTGAGGGCAGCAGAAGGGCTAGCAAGGCAGTCCTATCCCATGGTACCAGACCAGGAGAACAGTGCAGCTCCAGGGACACAGCCAGCTTCAACCACAAGCCCCAGTTAACAGAACAACTCACAGGATGGCACAGGTTTGAAGTTGAGATAGGTGGTCAACCCACCACACAAGTTTAGGATGAGAGATGGTCCAGAGACTGCCGAGCATGCCCATAGCAACAGGGCAGCTCTGCAGCTCAGTTCAGAGATCCATGAATGAGTCAGGATCCATAGACAACCACAGCTGTAACCAAACAGAGAACCAATACTCCTACAGCACTAGAGAAGAGGGCAGGTCTGCCTGAGCTGAGGTTAAATAGAACTCCTGGGCCTATGGTTGGGGGTGGGAGGCCCCAGGTGAGTCTGGTCAGGGTCATTGAGGGCTATCACTGCCTCCAGGCACCTGACACAGCTCATGAAATGATAAACATCTGTGCACATTTACAGCAAAGCAGTGGTTTAGACTGTATTATGCTGTGTGTTAAAAAAACAATAATAATAAAAAGTCAGCAAGAAAGACACCAGGTACCCTGTGAAAGTCTTGAATAAGGCCTCTTAAAAACACTGACAGAGACACGGGGCCTCAGTCAGGGTTTGAAGTATTATTCAATATTTCCCAGTAGAATTCAGAACTGCTCAGGCAGATGCAGTACTGCACAATAAAAACATTTTCTTATTTACCACAACAGACTATTGTACCACATCAAAGTGCTGCTGGTACTAAAAATATTTAATATCAATTTTGCAATTTAATATCACAGCTCCAAATTTTTGTATGTGTTTTATCAGCACATATTATTATTCAACATACATTGAACCATTATGTTCCTTGTTCCAAAATGGGCAGAATTTGCCAGAAAAGGTCTGATCAAAATTCCACAAACTTAGGACTGCCCTTTTCTTTGGAGTGAGCAGAAAAGGACTACCTAGGGAAATTTCTTTCTATTGCCAAAAGAGAGAATCAGATTGATGATGGTTTGGCTCATCAGGAAGATGTATAATGTATATCATCTTCAGTTTTTGAGAAAACCCTGTGTCAGAAACGTGTGTTGTAGGTGGAATAAATTCACCACTGTATAAAATTAGAAAGCATTCTATGATCACATGTAAAACAAACATGGTCAACAATAAGGTTGTTTTAAAAGCTATTGAATTTGTGGTAATACTCCTCTATGAATACACTATCATTAGTATTTTATTGATCCAAAGTTCTTGGTATTTCAAAGGCTCTGATTACAATTTTCTCAAAATATGAGAAAAAATATATTGTGCCAATTATTTGAGCAATTTGAAGTCTATATTGTGCATCTCCTGCACAGGACAAAACAGCAGCAAAAGGAAATAAAGGCCAGTGTCAATCTTTGATGAAATTAACACAATTTAAAGCTGCTCCAGGCAAAACAATGAAATCTGTAATTTATCAGCACTGGATAACATCACCAGGGGAATTATTTAATGATTAACTACAGTGGGCTGGAGCCTGGGGTGAGGCATGGTGGCTTATGGCTGCACTCAAGTGTGTTGTGCCTTTAGAGCCGACACAGCCATCCATTTCCATGGGAGAACAGCCCCAGCACATGCTAAACCCTATACGTTTGCTCTATGGGCTGGGTGCGGGCTGAGGGCAGCAGGGAGATGAGCTCCTGTCTTTGTAAGTGTACAAGGATGCTGGGCTTGTGCTGAAAGCATGGATGTATTGGGACAGCTTTAAATGTAAAACCAATAAAACACTCACCGTGCTGAGGGTAAAAGCTGCTCTGCCGTTGATGCAGATTTTATCATCGACTCTTGTAGAGTCAAGATTTTCACACCAAGTATTTTTTGCTATAAAGAATTGAAAAGGTGAAAGATCTACATGCTACTATTTAATATTGTAGTAATAAGTACTGGCAAATTACATTTCTGCGCTTCATGGAAGCAATCTGCTTCTGTGACTAAACAGATTTCTGTGGTGGAGCTTAATGACAGGGCTCAGGATGACCGGGGGGAGTTGTGGGGAGATGTGCTGCATGTGCCATCCTCCCACAGGGTGCAGAGACACAAGCAGGGTTCAGAACTGGAGACCAAGAACCTTTCTGCACCCTCTGATACAAAGAAAACTGGACTAGTTATTAATCTACTGGAACTAAAGGCAGACAGAAGGTAATTAACCAAGAAGGGGTGGTGGCACAGGAGCAGTCTAACTTCTTCTCCCAGTTGCAATTGAGCTCCAAGATGTGGCCTCAGTACTATCACCAGGGTTTGCCCTCAGGGCCACCTTTGCTTGCTCGATAGCACAGGTACCCCATGGCTGCTGGCTTGGTCCTGGCATCTCCCCACCTGGGAAGATTTTGTCTGTGGGCATGTTGGAGCCCCTACCAGGATGGAGGCACAGATCTTTGGAACAAGTGTGCTGCTTCTCCCGGGAGCACTGCTTTCTGAAGCTGTGCGTCTGCACGACTTTCTACAGTAGATGAGCAAAGGAAACGCTTAATTCCCCTCATTATGTTTCTCAGCCTGAAAACAGTGGAAATGTTGAGCCAGAAATATCCTAGATCAATTTATGCATCATGGTAATCAAATAGCACACGGATTGTTGATTTAATAATACATCTTTGCTATAAAGATATTGCAAGTGTGGGAAAGATATCAGTTTTTTAAATATTATAGTCATTATGATCCATTTGGTTGTTAACTGTTGCCTTGATCATTTTGTGTCTGGGTTTTCTTGAAATATGTCATTTTTATGCACCTCAGAAATATCTTCAGATTGGCAGATGCTTTGTCGTTGTAACTGTCGTGATGAACACCAAAAAAGTTCTAGTTGCTGCAATTAACAAAAGTAAGGCTGTGTCTCCAAAGTCTGTCTGCAGTAACATCTACAACACAGATTGTACTATTCCCCCTCTAAATCTTGCTGCTGATTAACAGGCTTGTTGGTTTGTCTTTTTTTTTTTTTTTTTCCGAAGAATATGTTGTTTTCTAGTTTGCTATTAGCCTCCACAAGTAACAATGTGATTTAGCTTTGTGTCTCCAAGCCTGTAGTAAATGAGAAACATTTTGTAGAATTTTCTTTTGCTCTTGAATTTTTCAACATGCACATGGGATAAGAATGTAACAAGACTCCAATAGAATTGTATAATTGGATCAAAACACAGTTCACCCACATATGAGCTGGATTAGTTGTGATAGATGTCAGGAGAAACTCTAAGGCAATACTAAAATTCTTTTATTCCATAACTGCCAAATAAAATAGTACTAGAAGCCTGTGAGCAAAAGCCTCCTGGTTTGTTTGGTGTAAGAAGGAAAAGAGCAATCAGATAGAGGATGGGGCATCGGTAAAATCACATTACAGGAAACCAAATGACAGGACTGCCCCACCATCCTCCTTACTTCATTTCTATTTCAATTCTGAAGACATTAATCTTGGTTAGGTCATTTGCACCCTGAATCCAAACCAGGTATGCATTAAAACCCCAATCAGGTACGCATCAAGGGAAAGCTGAGACCTCTGTGCCATGCTGAAGGGCGGCAGTATGTACAGTCCCCCGGGTTGTGGGTGCCTCAAGCTGGGGACTTACAGACAATGCCCATTCCTACATGGCCCCTTGAAGCAGTGCCCCCAGCAGAGGCTTGACTGAGCATGGCAGCAAGGGGAGGAGGTGAGCGCCTGCTGCCTGCCTACAGTGTGCAGCCAGAGTCCCACATCAGCCTTCTTCTGAGAGACATCATCACTCTGACCTGCAGTCCCCAGGAGAGCAAACAAAGTGGGGAGGGCAGAGCGCTTGCCAGGTCCCACCAGCGCGCTGATGAAGCTTACAGTTATTGCATGTGGTGCCTAGATTTTATGTCAGCAACGCCATATAATTAATTAGATTTAGGCTAGATGAGAATACATTAGATGCAGTGAGACGCTACCTTCCTGCCTGTCCATCCTTGGAGGAGAGGGGCACTGTTTCTTTCCTTATGCATATTCGCTTAATAATATATTTGTCACAAAGATTCTTCCTACACCCATCTGGCATATAGATATTTTTCCAGATTTGTCATTTTTTATGTTCCAAAACCTATTTTACTTCAGATGCTTTCATAATGAAGCAGCAAAAGCCTGCCATAACTTGATATATGGAGCAGAAATCACATCTGTGCCAGGCTGTTTTCTAATCAGATAAAGCACTGAATACCTGCAGTGCTTATTCTTCTGGCCTTTGACTAGATGTACCTGAGTGACTTCCAGTGCCAGTCTAGCCTTGCATTCACAATTAAACTACAAAATACCATTATTTGCTTTAGCTTTCGGCTAATTTCAGTGCTTTTAAAGAAAAAAAAAAAGAAAGAAAAAAAAAAGAACCATCAGAAGTGCCTACCAGCATCTTCCTGCATGACACACACCACAGAAATCCATTCTTGCAGCTAGCAATGCTTGATCTAGACCACACCTTTCAGAGGGCATCTGCCCTTATCCTTCCTTGCACAGCTGACATGCACAGCACCTTGTGCAGCACGCTAAGAGACAGGACCTGCAGTGACAGAGCACTGCCAGTGGGCAGCAGGGCTGGGACTTGAGTGAGACTGCTCTTACCAAATACAGGCCCTGAATAAAAGGAGAAAGAGATGTCCCATTTGATCGACACTGTCCATGTGGCAAGGAACTTCATTTAACTCAGTAACAGGGAGGCGCTGCTTTCCTCTGAACCTTCACCTGCCCTGCTGTGACCTGGCTCCCCGCCACTGCCTGGCTCCTTCGCGTGCACGCCTCTGTCAGACAAGATGGATTCTGCAGGAGATAATTTCATCTGAAGCCACATTAGCTCCTCAGACGTGCTGCCTGCTCCTCATGGCACATCCCAGGAGAGGCCACTCTGGCATGGCAGAGACAGGAAGGCTGATCGTTTGTGGCACTCCCCTACACCAAATCCCCAGAGAAAGTGCCTCCTACTTTGAATTTCCTCTGTTCATATAAAGCAAAAGGACAATCTGAGACATTGCTCTCAGTATAGTTCAAAACACAGTTTGAAGTGTGAATTTTTCAATATTTGAAGCATTGGCTTTTATGATTTATTTATTGATATTCCAGGACAAGCATTGCAGAGTCTAGCTGGTGCCTACTCCAGCTCCGACATCGATTGAATGAATAGCAATATTTTCACAGGCATTTTATCCATTGCTATGCAGATAGACCGTGCCTCTGTATAATAACACGAGGATATCAGCAGCTAAGATCAAGCATTTTGGAGAATCAATTAAAAAAGGCTCTGAAACACAACGGTTCGTCCTGTTTCATTTCTGCCGACAGCGGGTATGAGCAGGACCTGGCGTTACCCCGGGTGTGACTCAGGCGTGGGAGGTGCACGGGGCTGGCTGTCTCTTATCCCTGGAGTCCACCTTGTAATATTGCTGGTATCCGTGTGTAACAGATAGTGTTGTGCACTGAGCTGGAAGATAATAAATAGATGTGAGCTGATGATTTACAAGAGGGTGCTTGGAACTCCTTGAACCACTGGGAAAGGCAAACTGTGCTGCTACAAGGTTGTGCTGTCAACCTCGGAATAGTTTCTCCTCTCTCCTGAGGGCAATTTCTCCAAGATGTAACTTGCTTCCTGCCTCATCATCTGGAAATTCACAAATCAGAGGAATTGTGGTTAATTACTAAAATGGCTGATCCATAGATCCTTAGCTGTCAGAGCCTGTCGGGGGGGAGGGGTTTAATTGTTGTTTTTCTCTGAAAGGATTTCTCCTAAAGTGATGAAATAACTCACATTAATGAAGATTGCAAATAGAAGACATTTGTGATTATTTCTAGTTGTTGAAAGAATTGCTTATTTAAAATGCATTGCTTTCTTTCATGAAGAAACTTATATTTCTCCAAACTGCCAGAATAAATTTAGCCCAAAAACATTCATAACGAAGGATGAATGTGTATTCAGGCTAACACTGTATGTGATCTCTGATCATACAGTAGTTAAGTTATACAATCACAGTGATTTATGGTACTAAACTGTGGAGCCTCATATCTGCAGGGGTGTGGGTAAAGGGGTGGAACTCTCATCAATCAAAAGACTGCACTTGTTCGGCACTGGAATAATTAAAGCAGACAGTAAAAAAGCAGGAAATAATATTAAAAAAATGAAATCTGAATTTCTATTTGCATAGCGTTATTAAGCAGTACAGTACTGAGCCACCCCTTTAAACAGCTTGCCTAGAAATCCACTTATTACCTTGTAGTGCTTGATATATGTGTTCTTCATATTCACGCTGAGGGTACACATAGAGTAGTTATATAATGAGCACACTGTCCTGGACTTAAACACCCATGATTACAAATAACGGCCATTTTTCCAGCTTATTCCAAGACAGAGTCAAAATGAGAAAGAAAAGAAAATATATATGCGCAATGCTGAAGCGCAAATTTCAGAAATGCCCCTCATCTCACTGCTAGCGCTTTTCTTCTGATTCACCAATATCAAGTAGGAAGATTTGGGCACGGCAAGGGGATAGCACAGAGGAACTGTATTAATCAACCAATGTTTTAAAAAAGTTTAATTAACTGCATATTTTGTAAAAGCCACATTTCATTACTGTTTGTTAGGAAGATGGAAGCATGCACTGGAAACACTAATTCTAATTATTACTTCAAGTGGGAGTTTTTGGCACAAGGTCAAGGAATAATAGAAGAATGTGTGAATCTGCGCTACAGCGTAGCAGCAAGACTAATCATTTGAATAAAGCCAGTTGCTTTTTCTTGGACTGTCTGTGTGCTGTTCAGTGTTCTGGATGAATCTAACACAATCAGCCTGTTCTCTGGTGTATATCCACTTCCTGCTGACTCAGGGCAGCTTGCCTCTTCTGCCATTTATTAAAATGAAACATTCCCATTAAAACGCCATTTTTCAGAGAGATGACCAAACAGATATTAGTAATGACATTATTAAAACTATTTTGTTTAAAATGAACTGTCACACTTGTGTGTTGCAAAGCAACACAAACAAATCTATTTCATTTAGTGAGAGATTGCTTTGAAGAGCTGGCTTGCTTGCTTTCTATTAGAAGGTATTGCAGAGGGGATGTGATGTGTGCTCCAGGAAACCGCCAGCTTTTATAGCCATTAAAAAAGAAGGAATACTGTTCCTAGTACTCTCTATAGCAAATAATGTATAATTCATGGCTTTCATTAGTATGCAAATATGATCCATGGTCTCCTATGTTTATATCTCCTAATAATCTATTAATGGTTTTAAAAGTAAAGGGTAATAGAAACATTTTGTATGAGCAACATTTACTCATGGCTCTCTGTTTTTCTCCAGTTGTATCTTACAATCTTGTATAGAATTAAAACAGAAACGATGGAAATTAAGTTACCTATGATTATCAAATAAATATTAATTGAATACAAGGCCACAGGCTGAGTATTTTGTGAATCTGTAATGAAAGATCTTATTATCATTAGATGTCAACATGCCTTAGAGAAACCTGTGCTGGGAGGATGGAAAGGTACTTGAAATGACCCCTAGGTTTGGAAATATCATTTGGATTTTGATTTCAATTCCTGCATCAAACACGGGTGGAACGTGAAAACAAAAACCAGATTCATTCAGAAGACTTGGAACTTTCAATTTTTTTATGCAGCAGGAGCCGGTTTCAAACCGCATGCTATCTTGCCCAGCATTTTAGGATTAGCTACTCCCCTCTTCCATACTCCAAAATTGTCCTGAAATGTTAGGGTTGTCAACCTGAAAAAACACCAAAACCCACTTTGTTATTGTCTGAGTGCCATTCGTAAACCATTGGCAGGCAGACAGTTCCAGATGATGTCTGTTCCTGCCCCGGGCTCCTGCTGCTCCTCACCCTTCCTCCCTCCCTGCAGTGCCATCTCCGTGCTTTTGCTCATCCCCAGCACCGCTGCCTGTACTGCCTCTGCTCTGGCCCCTCCAACAGCCCAGCACCTCTCCTTTCCTTCAGAAACATTACTGAGAGATCTGCCAGGCAGTGACTTCACTCCTGCACTTATCAAAAAAAAAAAAAAAAGAGAAACAGTGCAGGACATGGGCACATCTGCTCTTTGTAAAAAAACACACATAAAGCAATCGTGCTGTAGGCAACAATAAACCACTTTAATTAACTAATGGAAAGAAACATCCTGCCAAGGACAGTTTTGATGATTTTCATATTACATCCCATAACCACTGGGCAATATTTCAGACCAGGGTCAAAGACCTTTTCTCCGAGCATAAGGAGAAAAGGCAGTTCAGAAAACATCTATGTGCTATGAATATTGACCTATATGTGTCCATAAAAACCTGATTTGTTTTGTAGAGGCTACCTGTCAGTGTAAACAAACACAATTGCACTCACAGGAAAATACGCCGACTTTACACAACAAGAAAGCCTGCTGGTACATACACTCCACAGTTTGTTACAGATTTTCCTAATTAAATGAATATAACAAGTTGATTAGACTGTAGAAGCTCTGAGAAAAGTCAGATCCACTTATACTGAAAAGTAGGACTCAGAAATAAATTATTCACAGTTGATTAGACTAAGACAAGCATTTCTCAAACATTTCTCAATACTTCAGAAAAAGCGACATATTGAACTCTATTTTACTGTGAGGCTCAAAATGGCAATTAACAGTCCTAAGCTGCATATAAAACCCACTATGAACCACATTTACAAGAACATTGTGTGTGAATCAAATTACGTTATCTTTGGTTTGAAGAACTTAGAAATAATTGCCAATAAGTATTCATGTATAGGCCCAATTTTTTGAAACAAGTTATTTTAATTAGTACTAGTGTCAGGAGTACATGTAGGCGATTTTATTAGATTTAATGCGTTTAGTGAAGCTCCCTGAACTGTAGCTGGTTTATTTCTCTAGAAGATGAAATATTTAATATATCTTTATTATTCTTACTTTCTAATATCATATTTATTTGTAAATGAAATCTCAATATTTTATGCTTACAGTAATTTCATAGAAAATGCCAGTGGGAAGCACCGTGATATATTATCGCCAAAGAAATCAGAACACCACGTAGATTTGGTTTCTATACACCACACTGATAATATAAATATCCTTCAAACTGCATGTCTTTAGAGCCATCTGCAATTGTGCCCACACTCGGATTCAGTGATGTATGGGAGCCTTTCCATGAAAGATAATAACTGGAAAAAAGGGAGAGAGGGAGAAGGTCCATTAGAGGGGCATACCTTGGTCCTGAAAAGCAACAGAAATCATTGCTTATTTTAAATAATCCATGTATCACTTCTATCGCCCTTGCTCTCAAATATGGAATTCTTCAAACCCATCACTTTCGTTTTATTAAAAAAAAAAAATCAAACAAATGATATCGGTGACTTTGTCAATAAATGATCCCAAAAGGAATCCATGCACAAAAAAAGACCAAATTTGAACACACATCATGCAACCCTTCAAGTCATACTACTCGTGGATATGATTACCTTTCCTTGTCTTTCTTATTTGCTGAGAACAGACATCCAAACAATATCAAACACTGCAGTGACAGTCACAATGCGTAGAGCAAATTGCAAAGAAAAATCCACGCAAATATGTTGTGCTGTACACATGGAAGCTGGGCTAGGACACGTCCTGCCTGGCGTGCCAACGTGCAGCACGTGACCTGCCTCTTTACCCTGTTGGAGCAGACCCTGCTGGCCCTACAACAGAACAGCTCAAGGAACAGGGCAATAAATGTAAAACAATGCAGCTCTTCATGATAATCAAAATTTTACATTCATCCAATTTGAAAGGTAGACCTACTTCTTAATATGCAACATCTTGAACATGTCAATCCCATGTGAAGGTTTTACAGACATCTGCACATATTCATACTTCAAGGACACAATACTTAAGCACTTTCCTGAAGTGGTATAAACAAACAGTCTCCTGCTTTTCATTGCTGCAATAAATACACACAGAAAGAATTGTTGGTATATGCAACAACATCAAAGAGCCCGAAATAGATGTAGTGAATTGTGGTTATAAAAATAAATTTCTAAAAAGAAGAGAGAAGAGAAAAGGAGACAAATGTTCCAATCTTACCTTCATCATAATCTTATTAGCATTTCTCAGTGAGTAGTTCAAGTATCAGTCTATACTCTTATGAATCTGTCTCATAAATATGTCAAGTGCAAAGTATAGTTATTTTAATAGTCTGTGTTGGTGGGCCATCATGGATTTAATTAAGAGACAACTAGTGTATGAAATATGACACAAAAGCACCAGACTAAATGGAGAAATGTTTTACTGCAGACTTAAATCAGGGCCACAGAAGTAATGATGATCTGGCCTTGGAAATCCTACTTGAATTTAATTAATGCAGACCAGCACAGACCTGCTCATATAGGAACAAAAAATAGAAGCATTAAAAATAATGATTTAAGCTATACTGTGTTATTTATAGAGACATTTGCATTATCCCCAACTGCATTATGTTATTTATAAATGTGTGTTGGTCTGTGCCTCTTCAATTAATTTTAAGAGGCTGAAAAGGCAAGTCCAGTAAAAACTGTTAAAATACTGTCAGTTGTTTTCTGCATTCTCTCCAAAATAAAACCTTCATTAAGCCTCATGTCTTATTTTGGGGATCTCCAAATGCTCAAATCATGATGCTATAAGATTGCAGATACCCTTCTAAGTCTGCAATGAAAACTGTATTGTTTTCTATCCAAATCTTCTTGTCTACTATTCCTCCATCTTTCTTTCCTCATCTTCTCAAAAATCAGGAGCACAGTCAGCAATGTGATCAGGGAGGATTAGATCTTCCAACACCGAGCAGTCCTTTCTGCTTTCATTTTGGTGCAGTGTTTGGACTTGCTGGGAAATTTGGCAAGATACAATGGTTTTCAGAAGTAATGAAAGTGCAAATTCCTTGCTACTTCTATGAGTTTAACGTGATTTTAAAAAGAACCCCCTAATTCCATTAAACTATTCCAGTAGTTCAGTCCCAGCTTGCAAAATCACTGAGTGACAACAACTTCAGCTGCACTAAAGTTGAAAGCAAGACTTATTATTGATTTACAAAGGCACAGAAGTAGATTCTAAGCAGATGCAGTTAAGCATATGCCTGTCTGGGAGTAAGAATTGATATCTTGGTAAACTATAGGGATTATGCTACATACAGTTTCATGTCTAAGACTTCTCATTTTCTTAATCTGATCCAGAAGGTACCAGTCATTGCATGTTAACTTTTTTGAGTGGCTACCAGTCATATAGATCTGAATAACCTTTAATTGGCTGGTTGCTCAAGCAGGCAGTTAAAGTATTCATAGAGTTTATTAACCTTTTATTACTATAGGAAGAGAAAAAAGGCAGTGGCCAGAAAGCATCATTAAGTGAACCTCATCCCTATTTTCAGAAAACTCAGAACTGGGGACTCTAGCTGCTCTCCAAACACCATCATTTGGACTGCCAGGAATGTAATAAAAACTGTAAATTGACACAAAAATGAAAGTGCTTGGGAGAAATAAATTCATAACTACTTTTATTTTTTGGTGAAGAAAACATCAAAGGTTTGCAACTCAGCCTGGAAGGCAAAAATGGATAAAAGGAGAGTGCCTATAGTTTCAAAATATTTTTCTCTTTAATGAACAGTTGAAAATATCCATAAATCTCTTCCAGTATCACTGTATTTAAAAAGCAGTCAAGTCCTTTGTGCCTGACATGTTTATAGTAAATCTATTCTCATCTGTCGTGTTTGCATAAATTGTCCAAAAGTTCATCCTGTCTCGGCTGTCTTTCTGTATTCATTATTATTGAAGTCATTTTTTGAGTAAATGAAGGGAAAAGATGCCCAGAAATTCAGGTAATGCATGGAAAGAACCAGAATTCTGATGACTAACAAGGCAAATACAACTTTATTCAGCTAAATTTACAGAAATTTGTTTCTTATTGCCAGGGATGAACTAAAAAGTATGAATGATGTAATAAATAAATATAGGCAATCAGAAAGAAATTTTGAATAATATATGCTAAGGTAATAATGTAATCCCAAACAAGCACTTATGTGAACACCTACATAATCAAAGAGCTCCTGACAGAGGTCTGGTATGAGCTGTCACAAGGATTTAGGATACCTTTTCACCTTACTCTAATAATAAAATTTACAGTGCAGCACACAATGTCAAAGCCAATCTTCCACCTTCTTTCTCAGGAAAGGAGACATACATTACAAAAACCAAGTACTGTCATCTGGTGCAGTCTGAAACACAGGAACGGCTGATGCCCCTGGGGAGGGATGAAGGATGGGAGACTTGGCTTTTCCATGAGACAGAAGATTGGGGTGCCAGGGGTGTAAAGGCCTGCCTCCCACCTCCTGGGTCCACTCTGGCTCAGCCATCCTCCTATCTGACACTTCGCCCAGCTCCCATGGCCTGGCCCTTGCTACCCCAGTGTCAGTGGCTGGGGGTGGCCTCAGGACCCAGAAGCAGCCAGGTCTGTGGTGTGCTGGCAGGGGACAGCAAGTGTGGCCCCCTGCAGCCACAGGATCTAACACTGAGCTTTCAGCTTCTTCACAAACACTTCCCAACTCAAAAGCTTCTTCTCAGAAATAATTAGAGCCACTGTAGCTGGAGCATCTAAAGACATTTTAGTTTCCTTTTAGCACAAAATATTCTCTTGATAAGAAGGGATGAAGATCAAGGACATAATCTGGTCAGTGGCTCAAGAAATAAGGAGGTGAATAGATAAGAAACGATCATATAGCTGCACCACAGCCAAAGAAACAAGGCAAAACAGAGGTTTCCAGTCTAGACTTCTGTGGAATCAAACCTGAAGATGTGCAGACAGAAATATACTGTGGCCTACTCAGTGCACAACATGCTCATCAGATTTACAAGTAATAGGACACTATATCTCTTAGCCCCAGGGCACGTTTTCTGTGATTGCCATTAGAAGTCTTGTTGACAGTGGATTTTTTTGCTGAAGTGCAAATATACAGTGGTTTTGCAGTGAGTTTTATACAGAAGTTTATATTAACAGAAAGATATCCACACCTCTGTATCAGAAACAATTTGCAGAATTAAATAATTAACAAACAAGTTTGAGATCTGCAGTGATTAAATTAGTGAGGTAATTAGCACAATATTTAAGGTTAATGTTCACAAGTAGGTTAATTATATCCTTTCCCAAATTTCTGTTTTCATTTCGCTTGACACATGTTGCAATAACAGTGAAAGTGAGACCACACTTACAGAGATGGTAGATGAAGCAGCAAAGGTATCAAAGACTAAATGCACACTTCTGAGAGAACTTTCCTTCAGCACCAAGTCTTAGAGCTTTATATTCATCACGTATCAACAGTTCTCTGTCTTCTACAGTGAACTTCCTTGAATAATGCTTCAGATCTACATAAAAAAAATAACAAACATTTTCTACAGGACTTGTGGGACTTCTTAGCTTACAGACTTTATGCAGCTCTTACATTAATTACCAAAGAAATAGTGTTCAACACTTTATACCGAATTCAGTTCATATGCACAACTCTGATTTGCAATAGTGCAGACCAAAAGCAATGCACAGCACTGAAATTCTCTCTGACTGGACTTCAGTGAGGATATGCTATGACTACTCCACTGAAATTAAGAGCAAAATTTGCTGCAATGATCAGCAGAATGGCTGTGAAGAATGAAGAAGGGATTTGAGTACTACAACAAAGTTTTAAAAAATTGCTCAATGCTTATTCATGCTGAGGCAACAGGACTCTGTATCTGGATTTACTTACATAAAGCTACTTTGCAAATATCTTCTGGTTTTCCTCATGTTGACTTCCAGGCCAGCATCTCCTCACACAGACTTCTCCGAAGAATGATCGCTACACAGCCAGGCCCAGTCTGTTCATCTTCTTGATTCCCTTTAACATGCTGTAATAAAGCTGTTATTGGAAAAGGGAAACAGACTCATTGCTCTCCCGGGGAAGAGGGAAGCCATGACTGTAAGGGACAGAAGAATAAAATGTTTTGTGTCGAATTTACCATTTTGCTGAGCAGAAGGATGGATCTGGAAGTCTACAAAGGATGTGCTTTCATCCACTGTTATGACAATAAAAATCAATCTTCTGAGAAAAGCAGTGGATCTTTTAACTAGAGCTAGTCAGAACATCTCATTTTCACATTCCATGATGTAAGAAATTCATAGCGGACTAGGTTGAAAATTTGATTTTTTTGGGATGCAAAAATTTATTCTGCTTTTTATATATTTTTTATACTTTTTATTTTATTTATTTTAGTATGGTGCTGTTATTTTCTAAATAATTTGATTATTTTGCCACAGCATTGCAAAACATGAACTTGCTGATGCCTGCTGGAGTCTGCTGATAAGCAGGCTTGCAAGAAAGGAGCCGGTGAAAATCAGTCTCTGTCCTTTTGAAAAATTAGTTGTAGTAGTTTCACACTTTTACTTTCCCAAATAGACACCGCAACCATTTCTCTTCCGTTCTTATTTATTGTTCACAGCACCGCAACAAAAACATATGCTACCCTATCCCACATACACACTGCTACAGACAGAGCCCTCTTCTGTATCATGTCAGCAGTGAGCACAGAGGCAGGGATGCTCTGGGCTGCACTGTATTTGCACAAGTGTCTGCTCTGAGTATACATGCAAGCAGAGCAACTGATTTGTGAAAAGCAGTTAGATACCCAACCAGTAATTGTGTGCACAATTACAGTGATTACACATGTAATCATGGTCATTGTGCCTCCAAATGGTGCATGTGCTATTCTAAACATTCGCTCCTGTGTTACTAAAATTAATGAGAGCTTTTCTGTCAATTTGTATTGATGGAGGATTGAGCACTACAGATTGCTTTGATATATCCAAGACCAAACACAATTTTTGCATCCAAAATGCTCGATTTTCATCACTTCTCAAACTAGTAAAAGAGAAGGACATAGTTTCTTAGAATACATAGTTATGTATTTATCATTCATTCGTGAGCTAATTATCATTTTTAATAGGTTCTGGATTTTATTCAAACTCCACTTGATATTAAAAGAAATGGAACCTTGAATCAAGCTCCTCCTTTAATGTTTCTGCTTAGTTCAGGTTATAGAGTTGGGTGTGCATCTGTTGATGGCAAAATCTTTCGCTTTTGACTGCCTTGGCTTTCAAGAGTTAACTGGGATTTTGTAGAGGAGATGCTGTGAGATACAGTAGGCATGGTGATAGGTGGTATTTCACATCTAGTCTTTGTCCATGTTATAACAATGTGCATCAAATGTCTTACTATTGTCTCTTTTTCAGATTAGTTTACAGCCCTGTAGTTCCAGCTGTTTTATTCTGAAACTCTAAAACCCTATCACTAGGGAGTTCTGTGTAATTGACCATAATATGCACCACATTATCCATTTCAGGAACTGTGCTGAAAGACAGCAGCAATAAGGGGTTTTCTAAAGGCAGTCTGGTTTACACTAATGGATCTAACAGGAAGGAAATGCAATTTGAAAGAAGCTGATGCATATGTTCTATTGTTGAATATAATGTTTGATTTAATTATTAACTGTCTGTGATGGAAAGTCAGATCCTGCTCAGTTCTGCTTACAGTTTGGTACTCTGCTACCGGTAAAAACAGACAAGATTCAGTCGGAGGATTTAAGAGTCCTTTGTAAAACGCTGACATTTAATTGTGCTTTTATAAAATATCAGCTGAGGAACCTCATTCACACTCTTCTTTCATAAAGGCTCAATTTCTTTCATCAAACTGAAACTCATTCTTTTTTCACATGCAGAAATCAGGAGATTATCCATGTTAATGCACTGCTGTAATTATTTAAATAAGTACAATCCAAATAGAGTTTATATTCACTGCTGTTCCTGAAACAATGTTTCTTTATTTTATGTATTTCATGTCACATACATAGCACTGCAGTCAACCTCCTTCTTTCTCACTTAGGGAGTACACAATGGATCCATGAGAAGTTTTAGGAAGGAGTTAAAATGTGCTGGCATGACTTTACCTATCCTTCTTTTATCAGGGATGGAGGATTTGGCAGCCAGTTTCAATCCAATTCTATAATTGGTGTTTTGTGATTTCTAGTAAATTGTTGCATTGTATTACAGAGGTCCTTAATTCCATGTGTAGGCGTTAACACGGTGTAAGGAGTGAATTCATTATGAAGATGTCTTACCTGAAAATCCATTATTCCTTTCCTCACCATGGTGACTCCTGTCAAACTCACTCATAACGTAGTCTGGAAAGAAATAGGTATTCATGCTAAACTGATGCATTTACAAAGGAGTTTAAAGGTAAAAATCACAGCTCTCTTGCATGATTCAGACAAAAACAGTAGTTTAACACCACCAGTAAACAAAGTAATTGGGCAACGTAATTTCAGTTCCGCATTCTGTATCTGTCTGGTGAGATTATTATCCCTGACACTACCTTAAGCAGATGCAGGATCGGAGCTGATATTAAACAATAGTAATGATATTTGGAGTTCATCCAGCATGATCTTCATTGTTTGTGAGAGTGGCTTCCACATAGTTATTTGATCCATAATTTCTCATCTTTCATTAAACATATATTTCTACATATAGTGCACACAGCATCAGCTCTGCGGGATGCATTTTCCTCTGCAAAGTCAGAAGGGATTGGCTATATTTCTCATCAGGACACACAGAGAAATGAAGTTCCTAGAAAAAACACTACCACACCTCAAACACCTAATTGATTTAGACAGATTAAGAGAAAATAGAGACCCCCCTCCACAGTGTATTTCCATTCTTGGTGTCAATCAGTAGGCTTCAGTCAAAGAGCTGTCACTGCAGCAAAACCCATCCCAGATTAATAAAGAAAATTCTGCTTGTAGTCTGTTCTCAGCTGTATGGATCTGAGAAGATATCAGAGCTTTTTAAAAACCTCACATATTTTGAATACTTTGGTTTAAAGAAGTATTTGAGAGCTGAGACCAAAACACATCCAAGCTGCTTTAGCCCATGACTCTCACCAGAAAGGATTTCTGCCAGGTCTTTCCTGAGTCAAGAACACCATAAAACCAACATTTCTTGCCCTACTTCAGGACACCTGCTTGCCAGAAACCAACGAATATGAAGATGCACAATTTCTTTTCAAAAGTTTACCAAGTTCAACACAGGTATGAGCCAAGGTCAGCTCTAGCTTTGGTTACACCTTTGTCTTAGTTTCACCATTACTCCCGTTCCTAATTAAAAGTTTATTGAAGCACTTTGCATACTTTACTGTATTAAAGAAGCAATTATCAGAGTGAAAAGAAAAACTGACAATTCTGAAAATAGCTTGGACTGTTCGTGTGTCATTCTCTGTATATGCTGAAATATCCAGAAAAACGTGGCTCACACTGTGGATTGCACCAGATACCCACACACATACAAGCAACCCTCCCCCCACCTTCTCCACCTGAGGCTCATTTTTTTGCAAAACACATGCATAGAACTAAGCTGTGCCTTCTGCCAGTGGAGTGAACTATGATGGAGCAGAGCACAAAGGAGTGTATTTTTTTCTGTGGCATACATAGGATTTTCCTGCAGAGCACAGTGTGAGAATTGAGATCAGATGCTCCTTGTCACCTGCACACTGCAGGCTCAAGGGGAAGCAGGCTGCTTCTTGTTTATGGATATCAAATCCAGACCTCAGGTAAGGCTCCATATATACTGAACACTTAAACATATGCATATCAGGAGTGCCAAATTTTTACCCAGTTCCTGGCAGCTCATCTTCCTGTCTCAGCCATGCTAGAACTCATTGTGCATGAGCCCCCAGTGCTCCTATACTGATAGAGTTGGTGCTACCAGTTCACATTCCCTTCTTCTCAATGTGCAGCTCCCCACACTGTCCATGCTTTGTCTCTACCTTCAAGTACTACCCTGTATGGCTTACACATATCCAAGAGGGAGACTGAAAAGGATGTTAGTGGCTACACACAAGGGCAATTGAAAAAGCATGCTATGGAAATCATATTCATAGGGAAAAAGAAATGAACTCACACAGGTGTTTCACTACTTCTGCTGTGACTCCTCTAGGCATCAAAACAGGTGAGTTTGCTGCATGCTAATCAGGATAAAAGAACATCTGAAATATGCATCTGCACATGAGCATCTGTGCAGAGTTTCTCCAAACCAGTTCTCTAGTGCATTTCTTTTCCTGTGTGGGCTTCTTTTGTACTTAGTTGTGCCAAGAGGCTTATTTTGTATAGGTGAAGAGACCCCCATCCACCAGCCATCAGGGAATGCTATTAATATGCAACATCTTGAATGCATGAGCTGAATGACAAGCTGGCAGAGTTTGAGACTGTGTGGTCCAAGTTTATGTCTCTCCCTGAAGAGGCGAAAAGCCCCTTCCCCATATCTCTGCCAAATTGTGCCAGGGATAAAAGAAATGAGAATGGGCAACCTTTTTTTTTTTTTTTTTTTTTTGCTTCTCTCTTCCTAGTGTCTTATTTCTTCTGGCCACAGTCAGTGTGAATTGGCCTGTATCACACAGGTTGCTACCTAATTTCAAAACAGATCACAATAGCAGAGCTTGTGGTTTTGCAAACTGCTTGTGGAACAAAACAGAAGTATCTGTTGAGACCTTTTATGCATGCGTTGTTTGGATGCACAAACCCTCCCTATCTTATGTCCCTAAAATACCGAGTTAAATTATGGTCTTGAATTTTAGGCATATTTACAGTTTTCTTTTAGTCTCCCAGTGTCACCATGCAGGGCTTAACTTGCCTAAATTTTCAGCCTATATTACATGCCTGAGTAGGAAAAAAGGGAAATTGTGGTATTCTGAGAAACTGTCCTATCACCAACTGCTCAACTTTGAGGCATTAAGAAAAGAGTTAGAGAAACAAAGAGACATAAATTTAAAATATTGCTTTAGAGTTCTCTGATAGAAGACAGAGAAATCGAATGGGCTGGCATATGTCCACCTAGCCTAATGGCAACATCTAATACGTGAGTAGGACTGAAACAAGCCCATCCTGGACAGCTTCCCTTGGTGGGGCTATTTCCACTAAGTCCAAGTGGCTAAGTGAGGAACGGCTTTCCACCTGTGAATGGCAGCATGGAAGCAGGCTCCAGCTTTGCTTTGGGATCTCACAAGCCACGAGTTCCAGACCAGCAACCTGTCAGCAGCATCCCTCTTGTTGGAACCCGGCCTGATCAGCGCACAGCCTACCCCAGCCTCCACGCAGAGATACCAACAGAAACAGCAAACTGGCCTTTTTCAGATACCAGCTGTTAACCTGGCATCCCTGCTTCCCTCTGTGCATGCCTTTGTCATTCACTGAATCTCTGCCTGCTGAACAGCTCTTGGAATGAGTTAAAATGACTTTTGGGATGTTTTCTATTGCCTTAAAGGACTCATCTGCTTTGTTGTTTTTTTTCTCTCAGTCACAGCAGAACATAGAAAACGATCTACACAGAAAATGTGAAAAATGGTTTCTATGTAAATTGAAAGTAATGTCAGCCAAATTAATTTGTTAACTTAATGCCTAAAAATCATTTCATATTCCAAACTTACAAACTCATACTCTTTCTTATGAGAATATATTTTCTACATACTTGATCCTCTTTTTAACTGCTGCAACCATTTTTCACCATCCCACAAAGTAGGCTCAACTTACAACTGATGCTTATCAATCACAAGGGAAATATCATCCTTTATTCCTTTGTATGAGATTTAAGTCCTATCCCTTTCCTGAGAAAATTTCCTAGCATCTTACATAAGCAAAACTCCTTTTGATTCAGTGATGAGGGCTCACTGGGAAGGTCAATGCTAACAGAGAAACAAAATTACTAGTCACAGTGAATTGACTTGCAAAGAAACGATTTTGAGAAGCAATGTGGGACAAACATAAACTTATATTTGAGTTTGGAAATCTTAAAACACACTTACAAATACATATGTTTATTATGCCATTGAAAATATGTCTTCTTTTTTAATCACTTGTATCAATGTGTTAAAATGTAAATGAAGACAAGAACCTCATAAAATAGATGATCTATTGATAGGCTTCTGCATGGGCAAACAGGAGAGGCCAGCAACAAACCCTCACTGGTACTTGAAATTTAGGAAATATTGATTTTGAACAGCTTGCCCACACAAACAGCGAAGAGATTTTCCAGCAGAAGAGTCACCAGGGTAATTTAAACTTGGGCTGATACATCTTTGTTGTTGTGTGCATGTAACCTCTGTGAGATCACAGACTGATGCTAGGCACGGGCCTTCCAAAGAAGCGAAAATCAAAGCTTTGAATCATGCATTCAAGAGCTTCTCGCTGAGAGAGAAGTGAAATAATTTTAAATAGAATTCCGAGGTATTGAATAAACACTGTGGCAGCGGGGATGGCAGCAGCAGAAGCCAGTGGTGCCCAGGCTGCTGCCTCAGCTCTGCAGTGCACCATGTGAGCAGCCCCAGGGCAAGCAGCCCCTGCAGCAGGAGCACCTGAAAGGCCTGTGGCTACAGAGGGCCCTGCCCTGCATGGAGCCCCAGCGCTAACGGCACCCATGGACCCTGCTCAGGCTGTCCTCTAGTGTGACTGTAGCACTTGCTCTCAGTGAGACAGCTGTGGATTTCCTTAAAATAAGAGGCCTGGAAATAGAAGGATATTGATTTTGGACATCTTGTCAATCACAAGAAAGAACATCCCAGTAGGTATTACTTAACGGAGTGTTTGTAACAGGATGCCTTTTTTTCTAAAGACCAGTGGATACAGCTATTTTTAATGCTGGTCAGATCAGCTATGGTCTTCCAAAATTTTCATCTGAGACGCAATATTTTGCAGGAGTTAAGCAAGACCAAACAAAACAAGTTTTTGTCTGGGCCAAAATAAATTAGTTTCACCAACAACTTCACTGGCACCTTCAGAGGCAACAGCAGCTGGAGGGAATGCTGAGCAAGGTGCTGCCCAGCTTGGCTGAGCTCACAGAGCACCTAGGCTCACAGCTGTTGGCACCACAACGCTGTTGGCACCTGTAATGCCCAGGTTCCTGAGGTTGCCAGCATGGTAAGAAAGCTGTTTTTTTACAAAGTGCTACTCTAAGATTCATAGAAACATTAAAATTGCAAAGATCACTAAGATCTCCCAGTCCGACCATCAACCCATCACCACTATACCACTAACCATGGCTCTCAGTGCCTCATCTACCCTTTGCTTAAAAACCTCCAGGGAAGGTGATTTTGCCACCTCCCTGGGCAGCCTGTTCCCATACCTCACCACTCTTCCTGAGATGAAATTTTTCCTAACATCCAGTGCGAAACCCCTACAGCATAACTTAAAGCCATTACCTCCTGTCCTATCGCTAGTTACCTGGGAAAGGTTACTGACACAGGTCAGCAGCCTCCCACCCACCATATATAGCAGAAAGGACACTGCCCACCCACGGTCTGCAGCACCACAGCCTCTAGCATGCAAGGCCAGCACTGGCACTTGCCACCAGCCCCACAGAGAGGGAAACACAGGGACCCACACACAGCACAGTGCTGCACAGCCAGGCCCATCAGACCCATGGCATATAGAACTGCCAAGCAACTACAACAAATATAGCATCAAAGCAGAAAAAATACCAAGCATCACAAAAAAAAACAAAAAAAAAAAAAACAGAAACAAAAAGGTCCTTTTAATAGTCCTACACTGCTCTTACCACGCACTCTAAGTGCCTAGTGAGGAAGTGACCTTTACAAAATTATTGTTTATGATATCTCGGCGTGTGCCAGTATAGGCACAAAGAGTATTCCAATCTATTTAAAAGGTTACACATCAAAACTGAATATGCAGTACAACTGTGATATCACACTGGATAGCTTTTACACAAGAAATCCAGTCTTCTGCATGCACGCCTTCTAGGCACTCAGGCTGGATTCCTTCAGTATATGTATCAAAACTAGAGATGAAGTAAAATGTAACAAAATAATTTATTCATTCCTATTTTCTTGCTTACGAATTGTCTACAAAACTCTTTAAAACCTCCCCAGATAATTCCTGGCTTCAAATTACTCACAAATTTCTTCCACTAAATAATTTTCTAGCTTGTAGACTATTCAAACATGGGATTCAAGGTGCTCAGCACCTTTGCAAGCAAAGCATGCTGAATAATTTAGTTGTCTCAGTTTCAGAAACCTGATCTGATTTCTTTCAAGCTGTATGACCCTCTTAGGGTACCTTATGCATCATAAACAACCTTCCCCCACCTGCTGTGCATTGGAGGCTCTGGCTTTGCCTGCTGAGGGGCTGACCCAGCCCTGCCCATCACCTGCCCTCAAGCTGTCTCCAGTAACTGACTGGGAGCAGTGTTCTCCCCGTGCAGGGAATACCTGCGCATTAGCATGTACCTCAGTTCTTCAGTCCCCAAGTAAGAAAGTGCCCCAAAACCAGCCACAGACAATGTGCTTTTCACTAGACAAGACAAAGGATGACATCAGGGCACATTTATTCCAGCAAAATAAATGGCTAGGCTCATAGAATCTCACAGTCATTAAGTAAGTTTGGAAAACACCACTACGATCATCTAGTCCAACCATCAACCCATCTTCACCATGCCTTAAGCCATCCCCACCACACTAAACCACACCTCTAAGTCCCACAGTTTCACATTTCTCAAAAATCTCCAGGGACGTTGACTCCACCATCCTGGGCAGCCTGTTTCAACACCTGACTACTCCTTCTGAGATATATTTTCATTATATCAAACTTCTTGTGTACAACGCTGGAGAAACTCACAAAAATAATCTTTACATGTCACAGCTCAGGTCTCAACCTGCTCTACAAGGCCCACAGTGGGGACAGCTACACTTCTTTCCTTGTGTCTGGGATACACACATCAACATGTCAAGGAGGACACATGCTGTCCTTGCACTCACAAACTGGCAGCGGGTTTCCGCCTCCAGTGTTTCCGCAGAACAATTCTTCAACTGTCCATTCTATTGCACTCCTTAATATGAATACTGTTTTTGCGGGTCATTCTGCAAACCACAAGACACTCAAGATCACGCTTAAACTTGATATACCACAAGAACTATTTTATATAAACATCTTATTGGATTTAACTTCTTACAAGTCAGCTTCTTATAGAAACCACACATCTCATTTTGGAGTCAAATGACAGTAATCGATCACAAGCACACTGCTTTTTCTAAGCTACTCCAAATTATCAGCCACTGCACTCTACCATGACTCTTTTGTCTTAAGCAGTTAAAAACACCCAACTACTTTCTTAAAATGATTCTGCCTGGATGTAGTCACGGAACTTACCGGTGACAATCTCCTGACAGCACAAATGAGGAGAAACCAGCCTCTAAGATTCGCTTCAAGCTCAGCTACAGTGTTCAATACATTAAAAAAAGAAAATCCTGAAATAAAAATCCACGCAGTTTCTTATTTTCTTACATTTGTTTCTTGTCCTTGATGATTCCCACAGTTAACAAAGTAAGGGGCAACAGTCTCCACACAGAAAAAATCTTCCTCACAGCCTTCAGATATGCAACATGGTGTGAAATCCAAATCCTACAATTCTAACAATTTATCGATAAGAATTTATTTTCTGTATCTGAAAACACTAATTGAGAATTTGTCTTTGCAAATATTCACGAAAGTTAATTTCAAGTGTTTATATACTCATAGACAACAAATTCACCAAAAGTCATAGACATGATCAATTTGGAGTTCATTTCTGAATTTAAATGAATATTCATAGACATTTTCAACTATTTAACTTCAGTAGAGACTCATCAGCATTCATTTGCACCTCGTTTTTATTAGTGCAAATTGCGACTAGAAACACTGAAATCAAAAGTTAAGATTATTTGAAAAATGCTTAAAGAAGAGAATTGAGCCGTCCTTTCTTGTCTTCAAATTGCATAAATCTAGTTTCTTTTTTATTAAAAGCTGAGAATAATTTGTGATCTTTTGAAGTTATTGTTCTGCTGTCAGCTAGAACTATTTATATGCTCTGATACTAAACATTTCTTTACTTCTTCCCAATTCCTAAAAAAGTATTCATCTGCAATATTTTTTCCTCATTTCCTTGGATTCAATTTAAACAAAGCTTATAAATCTGTAATAAAATTATCTACTTTGAGTGGTTTCAAACGTTGCAAAGTTTCACCCATGAAAATGACAATATCAAGAAAATGGTGGAAGGTATTTTAGACAACAAATGTAAAAGGTTGCCAATCAACTCATGGTTGAAACACTTTCCTAAGGAACAGTAATAGTAATACTTATCAGATTACTTATAAATTTCAAGTTGCTCTTGTGATTTGCTCTATGACAATCATATGACAAAATTTTAAAATCACATTGTTTTGTAAAGCTTTAGACCTGGAACTTCCTCTTCTTCACATCTTACAGTTTATTATTTCCCAGTTCGAATCTGAACTCAGCCATTTCTCATTTTTCCTTGACTCTAAATTTATCTTAAAACTCTGGGATGGCTCCAAAAGCTGTTTCAAAAGCTGGGACTGTATTAAAGGTTGCATTATCAAAGATATTCTAGGTGATTTAGAAGTATAAAGGTCTATTGACTTGTAGGCCTCAAAATGCCTTAGTTATTTTTTGAAAGGGGACCATAGGTCTGGGATTATTTGTCTCTTTCAGCCTTCTTCCCAACATTATTTTATCAAAGCGACACACAATGACATACATTGAGTTACATCACAAAAGCTAACAAAGGTAATTATGTTAGAGTTAATCAGGCTTGTGCACTACCGTGTCAGGCAAAACCCTTTCCAAAATGCCAGTGATGAACACGATGCCAGTCATTCTTGAAGACTAACCAAGCCCTTCTTCATCCTTTCTCACGGAAAGAGATGTGAAAAAGTGTATAACTGTATATCCTCCAGTACTGAAGTATAATGTAAAAGTTACAGATGCAATATTCACAGTTACTGTTTGCATTTATATGGAGCTAGTTATTTCATTACAAAAGAGTTCTCTTGAAACTCTGAGCACAGATAAATCCAAAATGAAGTAGAGATGGGCTTTTTTCCTTTTTTTCTTTTCTTTCTCTTTTTTTTTTTTTAGGTGGAACCATTTTTGTTAGATTATCCTAACATCTAAAATCAATATTTTTCTCCCTACTTATTCTTTTTCAGTACCCAGCTTCTGGGCATGTTTTATACAAAGCAAAGTGAAAGGTTTGGCTTTGAAGTCACAGAAAACTCACTGGCCAAGTGCATCAGCAATTCACAGAAATACACATGAAGGCATAGAGCAGAGATTTGGTACAGATCAGAGAAACTACAGAAGCCACTGTATCAGTTCAGCCTCATTTATTAGAAGGAATTGACAAGATACTCTGTGTTGGAGTCCCTGCTATATTACTTACAGAACAACAGGTCAAACTTTATGAGTAATTTCTATTCCTGCCGATTGTGGATGCAAAAGTCTTTACCACAGTTGGAACATTTACCTCCCCAGAGATAAGGCATTGTAATTCCATCCAGCCTGATTGCTCTTCACCTTTATTTCTCAGATCACATTCTCCTGTTTTGCAATGATCACTAATTACCTACAATTCTGAAAATACAATCAAAACATGACATTTATTTCCTTAAATTTCCTTCTGTGTTGAAACACTGTGACATGCATATCCCTCTGAAGTTAACTGATAAGATATATCTTCGTTGAGGAACCCGGTTTAAAACTGGATTTAATTCTGACTGCAAAATTGTGCAATATTCTATGTATCTAGTATAAATACTTTCAATCCTTGTCTTCTTTCCTTCCTTATTCTCCCCATAACCATTTACTCAACCGTAGGGTTTTGAAGATTGTAGTAGCTGTTAGTCTAACATGAAGAAACTGTTACATACACACCAAATATAATATGCAAACATTCAATTGTAATTCATCTGTTTCTTTAGGCTAATTTATATTTTAATGAATTTGGTCATTGGGAATTCAAGTACTTTAGCTTCAAAAATAGAGCTTGTTGAAAACCTTGTGCTGAAATAAAATTTTCAAGCAGCTTTTTAGCCAGCTCAAATCATTGTTGAGATCCCTTATTTAGTGAAACAACACTTCAATAAATAAGACAGAGAGGTGACTTAATATAAAAGACCTTACTCTAGTATACAAGATACAGGGATAGCAGAAAAAGCACTGCACAAATAGGATAATAGTCAAGCTACTTCTGAGGTTCTATGTAGTCATAAACCACATACTGAAAATTATTCTAAGATGACTTTGTCATTATTTTTTTTACAGGAGTAGCTTTTTTAAGGAAATAATTGAAATTAACTTCAAAAATGCCACCGAGATTTAATGGACAAGTTCTGCTCAAGCAGTTGCAGGTATGGACCAACAGGAACAGTTGCAAGGCAAAAGCAGTGATGTCCCTGCCTGGAGTTACCACAGCTGATCTGAACATCACCTGTCTCAAACCTCCTACTGACCTGAAGGAACAATAAAGTAAGCATAGTCCAGATATGGGCAATGACACGGCATTCTGATGGAGATATCCAGAACACACCTTGTAAAACAAATTCTGGCATCAACGAAATCTCCCAGGGAAGGGATGTAAGCCTTGCCCGCACTGGGTGTGGCACTGCCTAGCTGATCCTTATGAGTTCACACAGAAGCTTAAAGGCAATTTTCCTATAGAAAAGCACCAAATTTGCATTTCACCTAGGCTGAATTTAGTCTGGCATCTGTACAAACCATATTTTCCAAGGGCAACACTCAGTTACAGGAAATCTGAGCTTTTAAAGAAACCCTTCACACTACGGACATTTTGGAGCTTGTTCATTTTCTGGGAATTGCTGATGATGTTGCCTACAAGCTTGTGGTGCCATGGCCAGGCTCTAGTCCTGCAGGATGGCAGTCACTGGCTCCTTAAATAGATTATTTCAGTGTTGATGGAAAGAACATGCAGATTCAAGATCACAGTTGGGAGGAGGAAAAGACAGAATGAGATTTAAGAGAGAGATCACTAACAAACCTCACACGCTGAAAACAATGGCAGTAAAATCCCAATGACAGAACAATCATTTATGTCATACCAGTTTGCGAGAACATCAATTTAAATGGTGTAATCAGATCCATTTATTGCAAGAACTAAAAAAACAGAATCTATGAAAGTAGATACCCTTTGCTATGTTTTAAACCAGTAGCATAGCTTTACTCAATTAGAATGAAATTCATCTTTTAAGAAATATCTAATTGGGTATGGTAAACTTATTTTATTTTAAAAGAAAGACATTGATGACTCCTAATTATACACATACGTGTTCCCTAAGCAAATTAGTTATTGTTAAAGCTATTAATGCTGAGCACGGCCTTATACAACAGTGTCATCTAGTGGTCAGCGGTCGGACTCCCCGCTTCAACTAAAGATGGGGACGGTCAATAAACAGGTAACAATGCTGCGCTCGTCTGTCTGTTTGTTTAATAGATTGCATTGTTTCATATAACTAAATAAATCACCATTTATTCCTTCCAACATGGTGGCAGGAGTCTCAGCACGCTGCCAGGAGGCACAGAAGGACCAACACTCGGGTACTGGGAAAAGGCAGGGCATGCCTATGCGAGCTGTCACTGAAAGCAAAGGCTGCGCAAGGTGCTTCTGCCATGACAGCAACAAGGCAGTCTTGGTCTGTTCCTCTGCATCCAGATTTTCTTTCTAAACTCCTTTTGCTTCAGATTTACTGCTCAGGTTGGGGAAGTTTGGGGCCAGCTGCGAGGGTTCAGCAGGGAGCAGTCGTGGCAGGCCCCAGCCCTCCCTTGTCACATTGTGGTTCAGCACACTTCCTGGCTCAAGTTTGTAGTCCTTCACATTGAACTCTTCTTCTTGACACTGTGTGCCTCTATTGTATACAAGAAAGCTCACTAACACTTCACTTCTTACAAGCCAGCCAGCCGTGCAATAGGGGAGGATGCTATGAGCATGTGCTGCCTCCAATTGCCACCCTTGAGACAAAACACCCAGCAGAATAAATAATTGTATTTTACAAATCTGAGTCCTGGAAGAATTTTGTAATTGATGAGAAATAGAAAAATGTAATCTGATGACAACATGCCTGATAAACTATGCATCACCGTGGCCCTGAATAATCTGCCATCAACACAGTCCTGTATCTACTGGTAGATCTCACTGTATCAAAAAGAGGAAATGTATATTTTAGAACTAGCTGAAATTTCTGGATAATGACATCATGAGTGTAGTTTTGAGAGGGACACCTACTACAGGATTTGGTAAAAGCCATGTTCTATTACACACAAACCTCTAAAATGCGATACTGCTAACAATGGTCAGACACGTAGAAAAAGTATTTCTCAGCTCATTGCTGTAAGAGGTGATTCTTCCTCCCAGAAAAGCCTTGGGGCCTCATACCAGAGATCTTGACAGATCAGTACAATCTGACATCACAAAGTTGTCAGACTGGCAAGCTGTGATCTTTAAGAAAACCAAACAAAACTCAGATTTCACCTCAGATTGCAGTTTGCACTGCTTTTTTCCAGATGAGTCTACTAACTAAACCAACATCTTCCTGAAAGACTTGAGCCTTTATTTCTTGACAGAAAAATATCATTATTGAGATCATAAAAAGACTGGATTAAATTTGAAAAGCATTGTTATTTTTTACAAAAAAAAAAAACAACAACAAAAAAACCAGAATACTTTATACACAGATCTTCAGAAGAAATGAAGAAAGGAAGAAATAAAGAAGGAAGGAAAGAAAGAAGGAAAGAAGGATGGAAAGAAGGAAGGAAAGAAGGAAAGAAAGAAGGAAAGAAAGGACAGACAGATATGCTAGTAGAAATCAGCTTCTTTGTCAAGATTTTTTGCAGGCAAGAAATAAATCAACGGCTGGGTTTAATGTATCAAAACCGATCTCTACCCAGTCTGGGCTTTTCCCTCTTCTCCACTGCTGGTTCCCACTTATCAGGATTTTTCTCTCAATCCAGCATGCTTAAGAGGGGCTTCACTAAGTCAGCATTCTTCGACCGGATTGTTCCAGTGATCAATAGAGGACAATGATTTATTTATAAAGCAGCAATGCAGCACTGCAAGAATTAGTTCTCTTCTGGAAATGTTTCCCATTTTATGCATTCCCCACATAAAGAAATGCACAGTAAACTTCGTGTGAACTGCAGTGCAAACCAAATCCTATCTGTATCTTTCCACTAATTTCTTCTGAAGCATTCTTGTGCATTGGGTTTTGTGTGTGTGTGGTTTTTTTTGTGTGTGTTTGGTTATTTTTTTATTTGGCTGGGTTTTGTTTTTTAAATGTAAAGCTTGCTTTATATTGATTTAGCAAGGAATAGGTAATAGCCATATCAATTTTCTCATAGTGAGATGTATTGGTAGAAAAACAGTTTTATAACTAGAAACAGAAATGACTAATCTATTGACTGTTACAAGCTATTCTGATTGTATTTTATATAGATGATAAATAACACAGGCAAGTTTTGTTTTTTTTATATGTTTCAGCTAATGTAGGTAGTATTGTTAACCAACAGAAAAGCACATGTCTTCAGTACAACATAATAAGAATTGATATTTTGCATAGTAAATGTCATATATGTCTTGGAGTTCCCTACGTTGTAGATTATTACATTTGGGAGAAATAACATTCTGTTTTATGTTTTACGGCGGTTTGAAAAATAAAAATGTATCCGAATCTTTAAAAAACAGAGCGTATAGCGATCTGGGCACATACTTAGAGTTTCACAAAAAGTAAATGGGATAGAAAGTATGTTTTACATCTTCAAAAGGAGAATTTTCCCCCTTTTGGGTAGCATGTTTCTTCATAATCATCATTTTGCAATATAAAGTCAGAATGAAGCACGAAAGGGATTTTTTTTCCAACAATTGGAATTGCCATGGCAACACCCCAGATCTCAGTTAAAGTTTGGTCCTGTACAGATAGTCACATTAGCATTTGTTTTTTTGTGCTGAGCGCAATGCTGCATGTGAAAAGCACTTCGGTCTCTCTAGTTAAGTATAGAAGGTATAATTTGATTATTTCTGAAATCTGAACTGTAAGATTTTGACAGCTCAATAAAAGGCTTCATCTTCAAAATAATGTATTTTCAAAATGACACAAATCATCAAAAGAACATCAGGTACAGCTATCAATACCAAGAGCAGTTGTTTGCATCTCTAATCTCAATTATGCTGAATTCGAGTAACTATCCACTGTCTTTTTTACAGCAGCTCTTAACTTTCCCAAACACGTTAATCCTGTTGTATTCACATACACAAATACACAGAAACAGGTGAAATTAAGTGATGCATTTAAGCTACTGAAGAATCAAAGGAGACTATTTCCCAGACATCTTTATGAGAAATGATTTCCTTCCACTACTGCAAAGAATCACTTCACGGTAAATGCAGACATTTCTTCTCTGATGCTTCAAAACCCTACCCAAGCTTTAAAGAAATTAAAATCCCTTAAATTGAAAACATTTCATTCTGGTAACTCTACATATCTGCAGAACACATAGATGTAAATGCATTTGGGTGTGTTCAGGGGCTTTAACACTACACTTCAGGTCTGTACAACAACCTACCAGAAACAAAATACGGAGAAAATAAATGACCATTCTAGCTGGAATTTGATTCCTCTCTGAACAGAAAACAAAACCAGAAAATACTTTCTAGTAGCACATAGTTCATGTTTCAATTACCGATTTTGTCAAATAGTGCAGAGATGAAGACTACTTTCAGAAACACGATGGAAATATATATATAACTGGAATTGTTCCTAAATAAACTGACAATTAAATAGGCAAAGTGCCAAAGTACCTACAACGAATAATGACAGTTCTGATGATAAAATAAATAATCTAAAATGCAAGACAAGACTGAAATCCTGTTACAGAAAAAAAATAAAAGAATTCAGAAGACATAATCATTGGGCAAATGTTATGAACCATACAAACAACGCAGTACAAATCTGTGGTCTTGGTATATTCAAGCAAATATTACATAGTTTGTGAAAATTACAATGAAGAATGTAATAGAAATTGTTTTCATGTGGAGAAGAAATAAACGCAAGACCTTGTCTGCTTTCTCTTAAAGGGACAGCTGGCTGAAGAGCACTGGCTGGGAACAGGTCTTCTAGGTGAGCAGAAGGACTGGATGATCTTAAAGGGCCTTTCCAACCTTGGTGATTCTATGAGTCTAGAAGCATGACTTTTAGTGAGGTGGTCCTGGTTGCCATTGGAAAGAGCCTAAATTCTAACATATTGTGAATATAGAGTCTGTTTGGAAAATATGCTGATGTTGGAAGTGTATCTTCCTGTTCATATTATAGATACCACTTCCATTACCTTCATGAGTCCACGGTGACGAGCCTAGCTGCTCAGAATAAAATAAATAAATAAATAAATGAAAGTGAGAAACTGCAAGTTGTATTTAAGTGTAGAATTAGCAAAAGTAAAACAAATATAGAAATAATTTTTAAAAAAATCATAGGGCCAGATAATGTTATCTGCAGTGAGACTTTGTTTCCAAGCACCCAGCAGAACTTCAAGACCTATTTAATTTCCGTAAGAGATGTGTATTGGTCTCCATTTGCAACATTTGCTGCCTCAATACACTGGTATCCTACTTGGCATACAAAGTACCTGGAGCTAGGCAGAGTGTCCCCAGCCACTTTTAAGATCAGCAGCCTAAACTATTGCAAAGCCCCTGGCAGATAAGCCCTGTGTCTCAGCCTAGAGAAGCCAACAACCTGCTGCATTAGAAGTGACTTCACTTGCAGCCTTTACTGCTGGATGTTAGGAAAGCAAAGGGAACTCTTTGCTACAGTTCTTCAATATCATTTCACTTTGTATAGGAAATACGTTGGATCAGCTTGAAGACATTGGTATATTTCGAATTTGCTTTTCCAGATTTCATACTGCTAGGCATGAATGATTATTCCCTGTAATGAGAGGCAATAGACAAGCTGAGCTGTGAGAACTCTGTACTTTGAAGACTGTAAATCAAAACAGAAAAGAGGGAGGGAGCTGGGAAGAAGAGGCAGCCAGCAGTGAGACCACACCACTGTGCATCTGGGCTTTTATGCTTTTCTGTGCTGCTGTACAATTTTTCTACTAGCTCCTCTTTGAAGGGAATAATTTGTAGGTAGCTGTGTCACTGGTAGCTCTGTCTGCAGCCATGCAATTTTGATTTTATTATTCAGTGTTGTGTTTTAATAGTCATTTGAAAGCATTATTGAAATATCTCAGTGCACATTACAGTGACTCTTGTACCAGTAACTAAAGATGCAGCCCCCAGGAAGTGCCATTTATTTCAGCAGAGCACAGCTGCACTAGAGGAAAAAGCCTGGGGCACCCACAGCAGCAATAGGGAAGCAGAGGGAATCAGCAGCTTCTGTCTGCTTTGAAAGAGGAAATACTCTTCTAAAGTATTTATGTGCAAACACCCTATACAATTACAGGCATTTCTAGAGTAGACTCCCATTTGTTTTATTTCAGAATTTATCTTTCTTCAGGTGTTTCGATGATTTTGCTAATCTTTTCCTTTGCAAATAAATCTATTCCTTGTGAAAAGTCTAGCAGCTCTTTTTATAGTATCCAGCATGCCCACGCTTGGAGGTTACATGCTATGAAGAGCATATGCCCCTTTTTGACTTGTGCTTGTGCTCTAATGGAGGAAAAGCAGCAAGTGTTTGCAAAGATTTTTCTTCCTGTGTGTTCTGTTATGCTTATAAAAATATTACTATAATGACAACTGAAAAACAGTTTTTTTTGAGAAACATTTCAATGAGGTTTACAAGAGCTGCTGTAAATAGTCATTTATGTAGAGAAGCAGAAATGGGATAAAAACAAAATTCAATCCAATTTTAAACCTTCCACCTATTCCTAAAAATGAGGGTTACATTTCTGATGACTCCAAACTTAGTAGGTTTGGCTGTGAACCTCCATCTCACGCTGTCAGAGTTGTGTGTTGTGATCTCCAACAGATCACCTCATCTGTATCAGCTGTTTTTCTTCTTCCTTCCTTAGCTGCCTAATTGATACAGTGAAATAATCAGGATGGACTATAGCACTCTGCTGCCAATACAGCATGGAGAAAAATGAGGCGTGATCTTTTCAAACACAGCATTCAGTATAATACTGGTGTTATAAATCCTTTACTATTTTATGATGCAAATAAAACCATCTGAGTTATGGAGGCTACATTTATACATATCACAGTAGTACAATTAAGAACAAGCAAATACATGACAAAACAGGAATCTGAATAATGATTAGATTTCCTGGGTGTGAAAACCTGATCATGAAGGACACTTTCCCCCTAGTGCAACAGGGAGGGTAAGGTGTATTTATTTACTTTCCCATAACATGTAAATTCTCAGTGTGTATAGTTTCAGTAACTAGAAATTTGGATGCTACATTTACCAAAAAGATAAATAACAAAAATCACCAAGACACAACTTTTCTCTTGTGCATTTCTTCTATTTCCTTTATATTATGTCAAGAGACTAAAGTCCAAAAAACACCCAGGTATATCACTGGCAAAATAAGTCATATGACATACTCAATTTTTAGAGCCATTAGCTTTCTGCAGACATCATCTTAAGCAACAGAGTTAAAAAAACGAAAGAGAAAAAGACAGAATATATTTGAGAGTAAAAAGCCTCTGTGGGTGTTGATGGAAGTATGTGGAAGAAACCAGCAAGAACAGTGGATAATGGAAGATTGCTTGTGCAGGTAGTGGGCTTATCTATATGACAAATTGATGAAGAATGAGGAGGAAAACTATGTTGATTTAATGCTGGCAATTTGAAGCATAGGCTGCACAGCAGTTTCAGACAGAAATACCAAGATAAATTCAGAAGCAACCCTTGCTCTGACAGATTAATAAAATACCAGGAATTATTTGAGCTTCTTAGGGGAAGGGATCACTAAAGAGCCCTTCGAATACCCAAGATATTGCACATATGAATAAAGGAATGGCTCATCCAGCCCTTGCCTGCCTGTTATCAAGAACACGCTTTAAAATGATATCCAACCTTTTCTAGAAGGCATGAAAAATACATATTAGAAGAGCATAAGAAAAGAATAAAGTGAACATCTGCTACTGATACAATTTTAAGAAAAAAATTGCAACAGTAGAGCCTTTGAAGAGGATACCTAACAATGGCTTACCTGAAATAAGAAAAATATGTTATACTGGGTCTTATATTTCAACTTATGCTTTTTAGGCTTGTTATTTGCACTAGGAATGTTCATCCAGCTAAATGGAAAACTCAATTTTTATAATTTAAAAATAGGACAAAATTTGGCTTATTGTAAACATTTTCACTGCTGCTTTAATCACACTGGTGAATGTTGAGTTCTTCAGAGTTTGATCAAATACAAAAGACGACATTTTCCAGCAAAAAGGCCTTGGACAATTTTAGTTCTGGCAGGTGTTTAATATGTAGTCTGTATGCCCATGGCTAATAATGTCAGTATAACCCTGTCATTAGAAATTATATTCTAGCACTAAGCAGCAACTTGGCTGGATTATCAGACTGACTTTATGAGCAATTTTTTTTTTTTTTTTTTCATTCCAGGCAATCCAACATTCTCAGAAAGCTGGTCTGCCCCAGAACCCTTAGGAAAATAACATGGATTCATTTGCACACACACCCCAAAAACAAACCAACCAACCAACAAACCAACAAAAAAAACTAAAAAGGAGTCTTAGTACCTACCTCAATTCTCCCCAAAAATAAAGGATTACTTCTCTGGAATAGTCAGTGATGCCTCACTGATAAATTATTCACAGAAAGGTACAACTCCATTTCTTTCCTAGGGGTTGCACAATGTCAAGTGAAAACTTGTCATTCTGCCAAGAAATACCAATGGTGTAGAATAATTCTACTGTAGATGACATAATCACCCCTTCTAATGATGAGCGCTTTTTATGAGTGTATCTGAACTCAATTTCTGCAAAAGATGACAAGAATTACCAATAGTTTGATATTTAATCTCGGGAAAACTGGAAAATTAAAAAGCTCCTATGAAAAACTTCTATTCTGAGGTTTTATTTCTAATTTATCAGTCGCCTAAACTTGCTATTCATTGCAGTCCTCTTCCAGCTCTGTTTTCAACAGTTATAGGCACTGTAAGCACTAATTCTAATGCAAAATGACCCACGTTCTAAAAATGCACCACACTTCCATGAAAAACCAAGCCTCAGTCCAGTGGACTATCCCAAAAGGCTTGGAAGAGCACTCATGATGAAACATAAGAATCACTTGTGTTCTGGTATTTGACTGAAGTCTTTAACTGTCCTTTTTTTTCTTGCACTTCCTGCAGATTCAGTGCAGAGAATGTGGTATTTAGGATGCTTCTGGTCAAGTTGCTGATTCTAGTAGTCAGAATTTCTTCCATTAGGGAACATTTCTAGCAAAGGTCTGCTGTGGATTTACACCTCACAACGGCATTACTTAAATAGTTTGGTTTTTTTTTGCCCTCTAAACTATTTGCTGTTTAAAACTTGGCATATGCTCAGTGCTAGCACAAGGCTTGTCCTTACTTTCCAGGACAAAACTTGAAATTCACCTAGTGAGCTTTATTCTTATGGGAAAATCTTTGTAGATTCAAATGCCTTCTTGGTAATCTCTCAATCATTCTCTAGAAGAAAGCTAAGATCACTTTGTAGAGCTAGCTGTATCCATAAATCAGCTAGAAAAAAATCTCACAGAAACTCTGTAATCTGTGTTCAGTACCTACAATTCAGGTCTGGGTATGTGAGAAAGTTGTAAATAAAAACTTAAATCCATGCTTGTACAAATCTGGACCTGCCCATTCTGTACCAAAACTAAGTTACGGGCATGGAGTTAGGTAACATTACTAGACTGATCCATGCTCAAAACACTTCAAATAAGATGCCCAGTATTACCTAAGAGAACAATTTGATCAGAAGTGTTTGAGACCACAAGTGTGGGAAAATAGGAAACAATTCACATAAAAAAATAAAAAAAACAAACAAAAACACCCAACCTATGCTTTTGCTGGAATAGGAAGAATTCTCTTCAAAATTTCTTTTAAGACCTCAAGGTCAGACTAAGGTACCTATAATCACCTAGATCATATTTCCTTCTCCTTTACTCACTGTTTATCTACTGTCATATGGTATCAGGTATGAGAGTTTGTGAGCCAGCCCCTTCCTCTTTCTGGCTGGGAAAAAGTTGATCACTGCCCCTCACTAGGTCAAAATTTTCTTATTTTGTATCTCATTTTACAATGATTTTTATTTTAAGGTCTGTGGACACATTCCTATTAGGCAACTTCCATTCTTCACCAAAGTCGATATCATCACCTCCAAAGAGGACAGAACAGAGCATTTTCTTACTTTCTGGGTCTCAGCTTCTGAACAGCACTTCTACAATCTTCCTGGTGTTCCCAGTGGTTTGTTTCTGCAAGTGCTTAGTTAAAGCTGGGCAATTTTATCATGCCCAATATGGTCTAGTTCTGCTTTTTTTTTTTTTTTTTTTTTTTTTCCCAGTTCATCTTATTCCTATGCTCCTATTTTGCATAGATTTATTTACTGTCAGAATTTTGCAATCTTTACTTCATTCAGTCCATTACTTTTTAATATACAGCTATCTGTCCAGTTAAAAGTTTTTTTCTACATTGCTTCCTTTTGCTTTTGTTTTGGGTATTAACTCCATATAGTTTTCAAACTTTTGAGTAAGAAAGTTCCAGATATTTCTGAGCTGCCTAAGTGGATTGACTTCGTCTATCATCCAAATCCACTTAAGTGATTTGAAATCCTCACCTACAGACCTACTGGTCTGAATCCTACTATTTAAGTTTATATCAGTCATACAACATACATTCTTCAATCAGTTCATCTACAGTATCTTCATTACTTACGTGAAACGTTAAAGTTGGCCTCTAATTGACAGTGAAGAAAAAAGAAAAAGAAAAAAAGAAAAACAACAAATCCAGTCAGCTATTACCAGCAGAAATAAACAGCATTATTAGCATTTGTTCTCCCAGCTATCCTGAAGAAGTTAAGTACTCCCATGTGTAGGGCTGCCCAGCCATCTGGTCATAACTGCTGGCTGCATTTATCACTTTAACCATAAAACATTAAAACATAACATGCTTTAAAAACATTCCTTTTGGTAACTAAATGCAACCCAAGAATATCCTACAACTCACAAAATTAGTAGAATTTTACTAGCCATCTTTTGCTGATTCTGAAGTGCTTTTCATTCAGACAGAATGGCTACACTAGTTACTCTTTAACTTATCACACAAATTAACATGCAATTCTATCCTTTGATTGCTATGTCCCATTCCAGATCTGTTTTCCTACTCCCTTTCCATAATCCTTCTAACACCCTGCATTTTGCTGCTCCAGCTCATCATATTTTCATAAAAACATTTAAATTACTCTCTTTTGACTATAAGCATCTTTTATCCAGACTACTCAAAATCCTTCTGCTGGTTATAGAACCTAACAACATCCTAAAGCACAGATCTGGCCCATTGTTTCCCTCCAGCAGGGCTGGCTGCACTTGTCTTGCTGAACATCCAACCCTGCCCTCCCAGACACAGTGCTTTTGCTCAGCTGCAGAGATGTCACTCACAGATGCAGCCATCAGCGCAGGGATGGCAGAACAAGGAATCAGTCCCTGGAAACTACCAGAGCTGGGTCAGGCTGGCCCACCCAACCAATGCTATCCATTCTCCTCCCCTCCTCTCCCCTCCCCTCCCCTCTTCTCCCTCTCCATGCTTCTAGCTCCTTCAGCATTGGAATACATCTGAACTCACTTTTAGTGTTTACTAGAGGTAGGTTTGGCAGCTCAAAAAGCTGTCTTAACTCTCCATTTCTCAGTTTCAGGCTCATTTTACCAATTATGTCAACCTCAATCTCCAAAGGCAGTTTACCGATGCTATTTCCTTACTTTCAACTTCCTCACTATGCAGCAGTATATTTCATTATTTACCTTTTGATCAATTGTGAGATTATTTGTATCCATTCTGCTCAAATGTCAGTTACCCAAAAATTGTCTGATTCGTTTTTAAATGGGCATAATTTTGTTTTAAAGCTATTAGCATTTCAGGCTATACTTTTACTGATGACTCATTCCTTCAGTTTCTGTACTGAACTGTATATTACCTGCTTTTCCACACTACAAAAAACAATGAGAAGGAATGCTTTATTTGATAGATCATTCTTTTTTAATAGAATGAGTACCCAGAGTACTATTCAGAGTTTTTCAGCTGGATTTAAATTAATGGCTATCGTGCTTGTTTTGGCCTTCTCCTTTTTCCTCCTTTCAATAGGCAGATGTTTGCATTCAGGTGTGCAGGTAAAATTAAGGATAAAGGCAAAAGGAGCCCATATACCAGCCACATGTTCTCATGGGAACCTCAGGCCAATTTCTTCATTGCTTATGAACAACTTGCATTGGTTCTGCTACAGCATAGGAATCTTGTCAGAAGCTGTTCCTAAGCCCAAAGGAAGCATAGAGATATTTATAGAGATTTGCTCCAATCTACCTGAGAGCTCTTACCAAGCAGAGAGGATAGCTGAAGGCCAGGATGGTTTTCTAGTGCTCCAGCACAACAGCCAAACCACTTGAGTTGCCTTATCTATACAGAGCCTCAGACAGAAACAAAGAGGCTTGCTAAGAATTATAGGAGGTATTTTGGTAGACCAGGAACCAAACTGAAGTCTCCTATATCTCACATAACTTCTCCTGGTAGCCAGAATGGCTTTCTTAAGCACAGAGATGCAAATTCAAATGAAGACACTTCTCTGTTCTTTTAAGCCATAAAAAACTGAGGCAATTCCCAGCTGATTCACAAGCTGTTAAATTTACCTGTGACTGTTTACCTGATGCTCGCTACTGAGTGCTGCATCAGCAGAGCTTGCCCATCAGTTCAAGAGAAGCCAGAATGTATAAACTGGAGTTCCCTACTAAGCAAACACAGAAGTCCCCTCAGAAATTTATAAGCAAAACGAACCCTTTCCACCAATTGTTCTCTGCTCATTGCTGTGCTTCATAAATATCTGTTTTCTTCATTGTATAATATTTAAGAACAAGAACAGTTACTGGCCCTAAACTCTAGCCTGCTTCGTATACAAAACAGAAATGTGAATAATTTGGTAGTACAAATCATTGAGTCAATTTAAATAGGAATTTGTGCAGAACATCACATCAACTCCTGTAGCATATATTGCCACAGGCTGCAATCTAGTAGATAGTCATTTGCTGTCTTAAGTGAAATCACACAGAAAACAAACAAACAAACAAAAAAAAAAAACATCAACAACAACATATTACTCTGTTTTGGCTTTAGAAGTTCAGTAAAATAGAACAAAAAACATGCAGCTTTAATTCATAGATAAGGAAGGCACAATTATTCACCTAAGCAAGAAGAACTGACCTCTCTAGCTCTACTTCTTCCTTCCTTTTCCCACAGCATCCATCCAACAAACGCTTCTCAGGAAGATGAATACAGAAGAGACCTTTCATACATGTACAAGTTCATCCAACATAGCCGGGATTTAACTCCTAGTAGCTGGAAGGTACACCCACTCTTCCCTGCAGTTTCATCTTGCCTAAGAGCTTTTACTTTTTCTATTTGTGGAAAATAAGCACCAGTGCTGCAGAACTACAGAGCTGGCTGCAGCCCACCAGAATCCAGTACTTCAGCTCTTCAGTCCATCCACAGATCTCATTAAAAACACAAGATTTCTTGCAAATCCACTGGGTCAATATCTCAAATGCTCTACTAACACATCATCCCCTAATGCAAAATCAGTTGAAGAAAATACAGATCTAATTCCATTGTTTCCCCTGCAAGAAACAGGGGAATCTAGTCCTTCACATTTATGCAGAAAACCGCTGATATCTACTAAATCAGGGCAAGCTGCAGGAAGCATTTGACTGCTTGCACCACTACTGTAAATCACATCTGTTGAAATATTTCCTTCCTGATCTGGTCTAGAACTCTTGCAGCAGCAGTCTGACCACACTGTTCAAAATCACGCTGCATCCTGGATGATGTCTTGGCATTAAACCTTGACATTCAACTTGTTTCCTCAGCTACTTTTTTCTGGCATTTGGCACCAGTTCCTCTCAGTACTTGACACAAACTCTCCTAAATCCTTCACAGTAAAACCACCATGCTGAGAGGAAATAAAATGGACTAATATTCTTCATGGGGCTACAGAATTAGTGAAGCCTTCTTTTCTGTTTTCTTGTGCTCTGCTACATCTCAATATATGGCACTCCCCCCAGACGCATCACATGCCTTAGCTAATCCTAAGCAACACACACAGTGGTGAGAGACCAGGGACTAGCTGGTCTTTGTGCTTCATTTGTTCTGAACAGAAGGACACAAATACTGTCTGGCGCTTCTCTGTCCACAAGGACCAACTGATACTTTTAAAGCATGAAGCTATTTTGGCATGCTTAAATACAAAATAAGAGGATGATGGTAGAACAGTTGCCTACTATACTATTAGTTTCATGTTTTCCCTAAGTGGTAAGAGAGAGAGCTGGAACATAAGAAATATTCTTTCATCTACAAATCTGTCTTGGTTCTGTTTTGGAGTGAGGCATATCTTTTAATGGCACTGAAACAATTTTGAGCTATTTAGCAATACTATTGCAAACCTTGCAAGGAGAGAAGGTACATTCTGGTGGACCAGCTGCCAAATAATCATGAAAGAGCTTTTCCACATCCTAATATTTAGTAAGAAAGCTATTCTGAAATGTCGCAAACACAACCGTCTCCATTCTAGGCTCTATCTTGGGCAAGGTCAACATTCACAAAATATTCCAATATTACCCTTTTACATGTTTTACTTATTCACAAGCCTGCTTCTCTAACCTTTTCTAGCCATATTGTCTCATAACAGACGTACTTATTTTGGCCACTTCTGTACCTCACTGTTTTTCAGATTTTCAAAATAACCTCAACTATTAACTGGCTTGTATCATTTTTTTTTTTTTTTTTTGCAAGGAGAAAGTAACAAACTGACAGCTGCCTTTGTCTTACAGGTTGCAAAAAGATATAAATTAATAAAAAAATAAAATCCATTGTACTCTTCATAAACGGCAAAAAAGGTAACCACTAAATAAATCCAGAATTTATACCTGAAGAAACTTCAGTTCCCTTGGCAGGCTGTAATTGATTACTTAATCTGGATATCAACTGTAGTTAGACTGCTGGCTCACTTCTTTTGCCTGCAATTTTCATTTCGACAGCCTCACATACATGCCTTAAAATTCCTCTCCGTGGTTGCACTGTTTGCATTCTTTCCTCTAGGTCACAATCCACCACCCAGAACTACACTTCTGCATTAACAGTTTCTTACATTTTCTGATCTCTGTAGGACAAAAGCGACATACTTTACTTAGAATGAACCTAAGATGCTGTCCTTTACAATAATAGAGCAGCCAGGATTTAGCTGCACAGGCACAGGTAGCAGTGCCCATAGAAGGGCTGAGAAGCATCCCCAGCTGCTGCAGCAGGGTGCGGTGCCACAGGTGCCAGCACCACTACCAAGCTACTGGACGATGGTGCCAGATGATGAACTCACTACAAACAATGTGATTCTCTACCTATTTCTGGACAAAAAGACTTCAGTAACAGACTTCCAGCATTCTGTTAGGCCTACGGCCCCCCCGTGACACAACGCCCACATCAATTTGCTCAGCCTATTTCCACGCTAGGGGATTCTTGCCACAGATCACACAGGCTTGCAGAGCACTTGCAGAGCATGCGGAATGCACTGCAGCAGCTCAGATACTTCATTCTTCAACTTCAGATACAAGCAGACATCTGTAAACATGTAACATTCCTATCAGTTGCTGTCATTTCTTTCCAGTTACTCAGAAGACAGGACCACACCTGGTCATAAACAGGCTAAACAGTGGCCCAGTGTTAATCTTCTCACTTCTACCAAAAGTTCAGAGCTCCCAAACAAGACATCAGGGAAAGTAAGATAAGAACTTCAACACATTTATCAAATTAATCTGAAAAAACTTCAGAGGTATGTTAAGTATTAATATATTTCCTGGATACTTTTGGATGCAGAGGCACTCAAATGTTTCATGCCATAAAGTATAGATTTCTAAACACACTATTCATCAAAAATGAGAAGAACAGCAATTATTTGGAAAAATGAAACTATTCCTTCAACAGAAGAGATAATGCTACATCAGAACAGACCAACTCTGACAGCAGTTCAAAGTATTACCAAAAAAATCAATGCTTTCACATCCAGTGAAGCTCAGCAACTGTTTTTAGATGTAGTAAAAAATTACAAAGCCCAATAATGCTTTACCTGGAATATTTTCATGTCTAAAATTTGGCAGTCGCGTAACTTAAAAGGATAGCAAGTCTCTAGGTATCGATCAGGGCTTTGCACATCTACAATGTCATAAAAATGATCTGCGGCTATGAAAAAAGATAATGTGATTATGAGTACACTATACTGTAATTTCCTTTGGGTAGTCAGAAAACAAAGACTGTCTGATGGACTCTGAAATAAACCAGCCTGGCAGCTACCCACCAGCAGAAGCATTTTATAATACCTTAATTAACGCACCTCCTATTCTAAGCATGGTAACAACAACAAGGCAATAGACGAGTGCAAGAGTTACCTTTCAGCCACAGCATAGCAAGCAGTTGAAAAATTAAGCCACCCACATCATACTGGAGAGCTTTGACGCTGAGCCTGATACCAATTCAGGCATGGCACACAAAGAGTTAACCTGATTTTGAGCCATTATATGGAGCTTACTGTAAAGCCTGCTCTAATAAATGCTATGATAGGAAGGTCAGCCCTTAATTCACCATCAAACTATATTCTGGGTGTAAATGTAATGACTTCTGCTTATACATTAGACAACCCTGACAAGAATTCTACTTGACAATGCATTTCAGACCTAGAGAACTGTGCTCACTTGCGCCAAGGTGCTGGATGTCAGCAGATTTACTAATATGCTTATTATTTGCACTTCAGAGGTGGAACAGAGTAAAACACTGTGAGCTCTCCCCCCCAACTGCCTGGCTAGGGAGGAGAGGAAATAAAACAGGATTTAATCCCGTTCATATCACTGTGTGTTTGGTGAAACTCGACAAGTCAACATTAAGTATTCAAAGTGGTATTGTGCCCTAAAGGGATCACATGCAGCCTGCACATGAGAGCAAAGGAACAGCTCGGTTCTGCTTCGGTGTTTGTAAATTTAATTTGTTCAAGAAAAAGCAACTCTGGAAGGGATTACTAGCGAGGATCAACACTCTTAGCAAGGAAAAAGCGGAAATGCAAGCAATGCAACACCAACATTTCTGTAATACAAAACAGCTTTTCAGGCTTAACTGAATAAATAAAAGTTGGAGACAAGTGCAGCTCTGCCCCGGCACGTGCTGCACTCAGTGTTCCCCAGTAGGAGGGCCCAGAACATTGCACAGAATTTCATGACAACTGAACAGTTACTTAGAAAACACCACATTTTATAAAACATGAACATATCCTTACCAAAATATTGTTGAGTATAGTCTCTCTGCAACAAAATAAGTGGGACAGTAACATCCACTGCATGAAGACTTCAGACATATTGATCCTTAATTATTGCCAAGACCTAACTCAGGGAAGGATATCTGTGGCTACACATGCACTCGCAGGTGCTCTGGAACCACAGAGCCTGTTGGCACACGTGTACACAGGCACACAGACACAAGCAATAACCAAGATAGACAGCAACGGACTTTTGAAATAACAGCACAAGAGAAACCTGTGAACCACCTCTGCTGAGGGTAGCTCTGTGTTTATACTCTCTCAGTATCTCTAATATTCAGCTGTTTACAGTTGTCTCTGGTCGTGTGCCAGTAAAACAGCAAAAAAATTACTGAGTCTGTAAGTAGCTCTGTTTGCTAAATCCTGCAGGTAGCTGGGCCTTGCCAGGGAGGGGAGGATGCCCTGAGTTCCCTGGGCCCTCCCATTAGGAACAGCTGGGGTAGGGATGGGGTAGACAGGTGCTGGTGAGGGCAGAAAAGTTTCCTGCTGTGTCCCAGCACAGCTCCTGGTGATGACCAAAGCTCCAAGGGACTGTTACATGCAGCACCCATTTTCCCAGAGCAAAGGACAACAAAAATCTTTTTCTCACAGACTGGTACCTCAAATATAAAGCACAGAAAGCTCAGCACCGCCACTGAGCAATCTAAAAATATGTCTTGTTAAGCTTGATTAATGAGATAATAAAAAGCTATAAAAAGAAAAAAAAAATCCAATTAAAGTATGTTCTGAAGTTTCTCTCCAACAGAAATAAAGAACCCAAGAGAATGGTAAAACTTTGAAAAATTAGCACGACGGAGATGACAGCCTTAGTATTCAGGACTGCAGTAGATCAGTTTTATACTTTTTCTGACGGGCTCTCCCTTATTTATCATCCCTAACGCGTGCCGTCTGCATTTCTGATCCTTGCTAAGTTTCCTTTCATTCCGTTACCGCCTCGCGAGTACAACACCTGAATTTAAACACAAACGCATTAAAAACGTGGCATTTTAAAGGCTGTGGGTGCTTCGTTCAGAAACACCGCATGCCTCTGGCACTTAAAAACAGCAGAATGACAACAAACCCAAAGAGGGCACAGCGGCCATCCATCACCCCTGCGGAGCAGCAGACGGGAGACAGCCCCGCCTTACTGCTGGCGTACGAAGAAGCGATTAGAAAGGGAAGTAACCTCGAGACGCCGGGCTCCCATCAAACGGGGCAGCACGGGCTGCGGGAGCGCGCAGCGGAGCCGGGCGGGGCGCAGCTAGCGCCCCCTAGCGGCGGCCGGCCCGCAGTGCGGGGCAGCGCCTCGGCTGCCTGCGAGCACGCTGCGCTCCGCGGAACTCGGGCTGATGTTTGTTCTGTTTTTTTTTTTTTTAATCCTTCATACCTCCCCTCGTGTTTCCAGAGAACTACCCTACAAGAGGTGAGGGAGGAGCTGCAGGGCGAACAGGCGCAGCCCCAGGACGAAGGCTGGCTGCCTGGCAGCGGCTGTGCTCAAAGGAAACCGCTGCGGCAGCTCCAGCATTCCTCCAGCCTGATGTTTAACTTTTTTCAGCGTTATCGTTTCTAAACCTTTGGCTATTCCCCCCGCACGCTCCGTTTCACGCGATGTGGTGCTAATGCATCTAAGCAAACCTCGAGTTCACCTGCCATCAGGCAGAGGCTCAGGCCCCACACCAAAGGGGACAGCACCCGTCACTGAGCGGCTCCGTGACCTCGCAGCGCCCCGCTCCCACGCGGCCGTCACCCACACGCAGCTCCACGAAAGCACGCGGGGCCGTTCGGAGCAGCGCCCCTCCCCCGCCCCGCGCGCAGCCCCCCGCTTCCCGACCACCTCCGCGGGGACGCCCCGACCCCTTCCCCGTCCCCGCCTGCCCGAGGCACGCGCTCCGCCCCGGCCCCGCTGCATCCCGCCCCGTCCCGGCCGCCGCGCCCTCCCGCCGCCGCCGCCTCTTCCACTCCTGCGCACTGGGCGCGTCCCGGGGCTGCCGGGGGCGGCGGGCGGCCGATCGCGGCGCCCCGGGGAGCGGTTCGCAGGAAGGATGGAGGCGGAGGGCCGCGTACCGGGGCCGACGCTGCCCCCCGCCGGCGGGGGAGGGCCCGAGCCCCTCGCGGGCTCCCCCGGCGTCGCCCGGGCGCCGCCGCTCACCGCCCCCGCCGAGGTGCTGGAGTTCGACGACGAGGAGGACGACCTGGAGGTGTTCAGCAAGGTACGGCCGCGCCCGGCCGCGCTCTCCCCGCCGCCCGGGGCGGGTGCGCGGGGCGGCGCCGGGACCGAGCGGGGACGGGGGCGGCCGAGGAACCCCCCGCTCCCGACGGGACGGGCGGGGCGGGCTGGCTCTCGGCCTCGCCTGCATGGAACCGCTCGGCGGCACTCGGTCGGGAACGCCCGAAGCGCGGCGGCCCGGGCACGCCGCGTGCAGACAATGCGGCGGATCCGCCGCGGCCCGGGGCGCGCTGGCTGCACGGCGGGAGGACGCGGCAGGGCGCCGAGACGCTGCCGGAGCGGGCAGCTTCTGCTTGGGCGTCTTCTGCGAGTTCCGAACTGCTGCGTGCCACGATGTGCGGCGGGGCTGAGAAACTGCGAGTGTTTTTCCCGATTGAAAATGGGATATCCAGCATCTTAGGACCGACTGTAATAGCTATTAAATATACATTTCCTATATTTCTGTGTGTGGAGGGGCGGGGGAGGGAGCAATTTTCTATATACGTGAATAAAAATCATTGGAATAAGAGTCGATTCTTGGGATCTATTTAAACCGATTACAATAAATATCCTGAAATCAATGGATTTAAGGCCAGGGTGACTGTTAGGTGATTTAATGGTCTGTAACAGGCAAAAGGTCAAGCGAAACCTTACCAAGTTATCAGTGCTTTTCTGAAACTTAACTAGAGTTTAGCTAAATCATATTCACTGAACTTGAGCACGAATCCAGTGCTCAGTAGCATTAGTTGTTTCTCACCTGGAATCCTTTTACTTCTGCCAGGCATGCACAAGCCCGGGCAGCTCTGCGTGCAGTTTCAATGCTTGTCAATACAACGTACCAACATGCTTCCTTCTCAAGCGTGATGTTTCTTGAGAACAGAAAACCAAACGAGTGTTGTTAATATGAATTACTCCTGCTCTCTGGCAAACATCTATATCCTTAAATATCTTCCACATAGATTCATGTGGAAGATGAAAAATATTTCCTGCTTATAACAGGAATTGTTAACAACTCTTACTGCATGCAGAATATCCTTTTTCTGCAGACAGGAACGTGCTTATGTGCAAGTCTCGGACTCCTGCTCTTGGTGGTTGTGTATCAGCCAGAAATTCACCGTTTGCTTTCAGCTGCAATTTCAGGGCTGATCTTTCAAGATGATGAAAATCTGTGAAGGTGATTTGGGATCACAGCCTGTTTGCGTGCATCCGTTATGTTAACGGGATACTGACAGGCTAAATGTAGTTTCAGAGCGATTTCTGTAAAACTCATTTGTCCGTAACATACTGTTCCAAGACCTCCCTGGGTTTGATTCACACCGCTGTCCTTAAGGCAGTGGTGTAATGTGGGCAGGCCGATTGGGATGCAGGGGCAGTGCAGTGCTCAGTGCCTGGCGCTGGCATCAACTTCATTTTTCTAAGTTTAGTCAGTGAAATGGACCAGCTATCTCAATGGTGAAAAATGAGGGTCTTAACAAATTGTCAGCATCAATACCCTCAGTTATTACTCAAGATGCCGATGCCAAGTTTTTACTGTATGAAAATTCACAGACATTTGACCTGGTAGCATCACAACTGTTGAGCCACGATCCCTTGGCAGATCTCAAATATTACAGACTGGCATTTCCCTTGGCAGCTGCGATAAACCATTTTCTGATGTAACCTGCGTTTCACCTTGTCCAAGTTTCCGTCACCATGGAGAAAGTTCTGAGGTCATTTTAACAGAGACAACTTCTCAAGGTTGAATTGTGAGTCACACCAATACCATGTTTTCAACCTGCCTTCTTTCATGAGTGTCAAATAGAGTACTGCATGTGTTGCAATACTCACCCCGGTAGTCCTCATGTTCCTTGTTCCTGGTACCTTGACGTGGCATTGTCGGAGCTGTCAGTGGTTTCATTAATGCTTAAAATATTAAGAAGCCCTTTCAAAACTCTGCTTTAGTGCTTGATCTCTTCTGTAATTACAGAAAACTTTCTTCATGCTGTTTGTAGGAAAGAGGTACATGCCACTACAGAATTGCACAGAAGTGAATTTTTTTCTGGAACAAGTTGATCAGGGATTTGAGCCTGATTTAAAAGCGAATGTTTCAGCCAAGAAGCTGTCCTGTCTTCCTGAATGTCTCTCCTTTGAAAAACACTCCAACAACTAAGCTATTCTTCTTCAAGACACCCTGCCACCACATCCTCTGCTTCCAGACCTGCTTTGGGTCCCTGGCCTCAGCTGCAAGCCCTGGGTCCTGACTGGGGCAGTGGCAGTAGCTCTGAGCCAGGTGTCCACACTCTGTGGGGGAGCAGTGCTTTGGCAAACTGTTTTCTCAGCACTTTGCATTGTGTGGTCTGCCCCACACGAGCACATCTGGAAAACTGAGTTCATTCCCCACGTAGAGCATGGGCATCTATTGCTGGTGAGCAATGAAAACACAGCTTTTGTCTTCATCCTTCATTGCTCCAGTCAGTGCTGACCACATACCAGCAAAGAAATTATGGACTCAAACAAGTAAAATACATCAAGTAACTGACAGATACACAAGTAAGCACCTATATAACATCTAAAGGCATTACCTTTAATCTTCCATCTGGCTTTTTGTTTTGAGAGGAGGTCTGGTATATTAATACTCTCAGTGTGGAATTCCCAATATAAGCTTCTACTCCGTATGTAGGAGAGTACATTGATAGATTTAAAAGGAGAGAGTTGGCAATAGAAAATGAGGTATAGGGCAGGAAAAGGGGGAGGAACGTGTCCCAACGATAGTTTTGGCCCAGTTGAACCCAAGGAAAAATTCTTGCAAGCCTTGCTGACACCAGCCTTGTACTCTTCAGTCCCACCTGACAGTATACAGCTCTGGTGTATGTATATTCCCACTTCTGACATCTTACAGTTTTCTCATCAGCAGCATCTCTTTTCTGCATGCTCCATAGTCAGCAAGGCACTACAAAGGTCCATTTTTGTTACTTGGATTATCATGCTTGCAGGAGAGCAGCCAGCCCCATGAACAGGCTGTCCAGAGCATCTGCAGGTGCCTGATCCCTGGAGGTGCTCAAAGCCAGGCAGGTGGGGCTTTGGGTAACCTGCTTTAGTGGAAGGGTTGGAACTGGGTCACCTTTAAGGCACCTTCCAAACAAACCATTCTGTATTGCTTATTCATTGGCTTGGAAAAGTAGTTGATTTTACTGCGGTGTAAAACCAGTAGGAGAGTAGCTCAAAAGCCTCAAATGAGCAACCACCACATTCCAGAGAACTAAGGATGCTTCTGCCTTGAGGAGCCCACAAAAAGAAAGCATCTTCCATTGCAGCTGGCCATTGAGGTGCACTGTTATGCAGGGTGAGCTCCTCAGCACCCCGCCAGCTGCCAGGAGGGGACAGGGCCTGGAGCTGGTCAGCATCCGGAGGGCTGACATGAGAGGTGGCTGCTCATCCACGTGCTGACCTCCTTCAGAGACCTCCTTCAGCTTTTATCCAGTTTTGCATATCAGCTTCTTAAATTTTTCAAAAGAGAAAGTGATTTTCATGGTCTGTAAACTGTAAGAAGCAATTTCCCACTAACTGGGCCCATTGCACTGTGACCTCTTTGCTTTAACAGATCTGCTTTAAGCATGCTTCCTCAAGCAGTTTTACAGTTTGTTTTTGCTAAACACACTTCTGTTTTTCACATCTTGCAGATCTGTAGAAAACTTTCTAAAAACACTGATGAATAATAAAGTTTGTTATTCACTGAAACATATCACTGCATTTGATATATTAGAAAAGGTATATAAAATGTCTGACATTTCAAACATAGTGATTATTTTAATTATCCTCATTATTTTTAAACATATATTCAATTTTATGTCATTTTCTGTAGTGAGTGAATTTAATTTAATTAAGAAATTAAATGGTAGTTTTATATTACATCCTTACCTATTTGTTAAAGATTAAATTCATGTCTCTGTAAAAGCTTTCCGTTTCAAATTCTATTTTAAAATATGTGCAAACTGAAATATCTGATCCCAATAAAAACTCTCATTTGGATTTTGTCTTCGTCTTTTAAAATCATAATTTCTTATAGTACAGTTTACTAGAGATAACTGAAACCTCCTAAGTCCTGAAGTAACTGGCTTCAAACAATGTTAACAAAGCTGGTAATCAAACTGCATAAGTACTGAGTGCCTGTATTCGTAACTCATTTTAACATTCATAGGCAAGTTCTGTTCTCTAGCTGTGCATAAATTTCTTGTCAAAAGCTAGTGTTTTGCTTTGATCAGTTCTAGAATAAATCTCATTCTTATATCCTCAGTGAAGCAAATACTGAAGAGAATAATAGGCTTGTCGCATATCATATAATTCTTTTGTCTGTCTCATGTTTTACCAGTTTATTTTAAAACTTACCATTTTAGCATCTGAGATGTGTTTGTGTATAAATATGTTTCAGCATGGATGTTCTCACGTCCTGTTTGCAGGATCCATCACTGACTGAGGCGAACTCATTCAGTCCTTCAATGCCAATATCCCCCTCGTCTATGATAAACCAGTATAAATTTGAAGATGAACCAGAATTAAAAGATCTCTTCATTACTGTTGATGACCCTGAAAGCCACATTACAGCCATTGAAACATTTATTACGTACAGAGTAGTCACAAAGGTAAGCATCTGTTAGGTGAAGATAAGGGTAAACCTCAGTGGCTCACAGCAGTAACTGTGATAGCATTTTCAGCCTTCTTGTGAGCCATTCTCTGGGATACTACCCAACTGAAACTGTACTCTGATTGTGCTATAAGTTATAGATCACTATAACTGCACATAACTGTGCAGTTGATTCTGAAAACAAAAAATCAGCATAGGTATATTCACACACATATATGTACGTAACTTTTTTTACATGGAGAAAATAGCTGCTTTGCCTGAAGGATACCTGCTGCAAAGTCTTTCAGCTCTGTTGTTCCATAATACTAGTGCCTGCTATCACCTGGAAGTTTGTTTCCAGTCTACAGTTGCATATGATTTCTGGGGAAGCTGCCACAATTCTCAAGTGAAAAAGTAATAGTACGAAACAGCAAAGTGCATTTTTAGCTGTCCTGCATACAAATTATTTACTGGAAATAAGGAAGAAAGACAGCGTTGTGAGACCAGCCAGCTCTTCTGGGATTACCAACAAATATTCTGCAGGCTGTGGTTTGAGAATTACTGTGTTAATTTATTTTACTTTGAGTTCTTTTTAAAAGATAAATTTAAAACCAAATTTTCAAATGGGAATTATTCATCTTTAAATAGAGAACTTATCAATTCCTCATAAAATATTTAAAGAGTAGGAAGAGAGCTATCTTCATTAGGTTGCTAGCAATAATTTTCACTTCACGCAGCTTTTTGTAGATGAATGAACATCTTTTTCTGCAGGCAAATATGGAAGGGCTGTAAGGTGGATTGCTTTTGCTTCTTTATCTCTTTCATCCTTCCTTCTCGTATTTAATTTGAAGTGCTGGTTATTGACGATAAAGTAAAAGCATTCCTCCCACATACCTTGAAAAAAGTTTATTCAGCCCTTAAAAATGTTTAGGTTACAAGAGTGTGTGAGTTTTTTTTACTATGTACTTGTGTCACATTGTACATCTATGCAACACCGAATGCTGAACAGCACACATTGCTTTGCTCTGCTTAGCTTGATTCTAGAAGATGGAGCAGTGATAAAATCTCGCACTTTGGTGATTTTGCAATGCTGTAATAAGCATTTTTTCTAAGTACTGAAAATTTGTTGGCAAGCTCTGACAAAGGGCTACAAAACTGAGATGGATGGATTGTAGAATCCATTCAACAACACAGGCAGTGTGCTATGATATGCTCAAGTTTTCATGCGCTGAAAGCGGGGATTGTTGAGTGGTGTCAGCAGGACCTAGGGACGTATGTCAGCTCTTTCTGGTTTTTCCAAAATGCTAAAAATGGACTTTGCTCTCTCACTGACTTCTAATCCCTTCAGAGGGGCCCTTAAATTAATGAACATAATTATGATTGTTAAAGGGGAAACACCACACTAATGTAATGATTGAAATCTTTCGGAAACACTGTCAAACTGATTATTTCAAGTCAATCTGTTGTGCATTTTTTTGTAGAACTCACATTTCTTGAAAATATTATGTTTTCTCTCCTAAAGCAATTGATCTTTGTGCTTTAAAAACAGCAAGCCAATAGCATGGGTGAAATAGAATCGTGTATGCAGTTTTATTCAAAATGTAAAATAATATTGTTCTTTTTAAGCAATATTCTTAACTTTCTGGACCTGTGTTTTCTGTTTGTTGTTTTCAGACATCTCGTGGTGAATTTGACTCCTGTGAATATGAAGTCCGACGACGATATCAGGATTTTCTTTGGTTGAAGAGCAAACTCGAAGAAGCACATCCAACACTAATTATTCCTGTTTGTTTGCTAAAACTTATATTATTTTTATTAATTTGTATGCTGACACCAGCCTTATACAAAGATGTTTGAGGTCCTTCTGGGGTTTCTGAAATCTGACCTTTTCAGCAGTAGCTTCTTATATGTGTGTATACGTGGTAATTAAAAATTCTGCAAGGGTATTTCTTAACGTTTGTAATTGTGACATTTGCAGTAATTTATTTTCCCTCTCTCAGTTGTACTTGTATTCTGCTGCACTATTGGCTACGTGAACCAGTTTATACTGTTGTTGAATGTAGTAATTTTGAAACAATTTGATTTTTACATGGTGAATTTTACAAGGTATATCTGTTTTCAGTAAGTAGAAAAACTGGTATATTTTTTTCTTTCTGTCCTTAGCCATTGCCTGAAAAATTTGTGATGAAAGGAATGGTGGAACGGTTTAGCGATGAATTCATTGAGACTCGAAGAAAAGCTCTGCATAAATTTTTGAACCGTATTGCTGATCATCCAACCTTAACTTTTAATGAAGACTTCAAAATTTTTCTTACTGCACAGGCCTGGGTAAAATGGCTTTATTTTTATCTACAGTTTTATGGAACCACATTGTGTGTCAGTAGTAGTGTCCAGGGATTCTCCCTAGATCAGTACTCAGTAGCGTCCTCCAATGGCTTGTAACAGAAGGGTCAGAAAATTTATGGAATATTCGTTCCCTGAGGTGACCTTTTCTTCTGTGGTATCTTGTGGGTGGCCATAAATATTACTGTATCTTCCACAGCAGTTTTTGTTGCTGCGTTTGGATCTCTGTGACAGAATCACAACACTGTATGCTTTCAGTTAAGATCCAAGTTTTGTATTCGGAGAGCAATCCTCTGAACTTCAGAAAAGGTTATTCTATCAAGATGTAAAGGTAGTTACAAAAAAAAAAAATAGCTGGATTACTTCTTCCAGTGGCAACATTGTTTGCTTTTCCCAATTACTTTTTGCAATCATTACCTCTGCATTCCTGTTCTAAAGGCTAAATTGCAAACTAGTGAACTTTCTGTACAGAACGAAAGGGTAAAGGTTTTCTGCCATCTTTGGTCATCCTTTGTAAGAGCACAATGCACAGTATCTTCATGTTTGTTCAGGAAATCATAGAATAAGATTTTGCCTCTATAAAGACAGCTGAGTTGTCTTTTTTTCCATTGACGTCTATGCAGTTTTTGTTTAAAAACAAAAAAAGGATTTAAATCAGATATTATTTCTAAGGAATTTAAATATGTATGTGCAAATAAACACAGTGCATTCTCGTTTTAGGAGCTCTCCTCGCACAAGAAGCAAGGTCCAGGTTTGCTGAGCAGAATGGGACAGACCGTAAGAGCTGTAGCATCCTCAGTAAGAGGAGGAGTAAAAAATCGTCCTGAAATGTTTACAGAAATGAATGATTATGTGGAAACATTCAGTCACAAAATAAACGTACTGGACAAAATAGCTCATAGAATTTACAAGGAAGAAAGGGGTAAGTAGGAAACAAGTATATTTTTTACGGGTTTAAGAAATTGATATATTGGAAAATGACTTGGTGTAAACAGTAAATTTGTTTTCATTGTGCCAAACAAAATACTTATTTCCAGCAAGCAGGGGAAAGTGGAGATTTGTATTTATACCGTGCTTTCCAAAATGGTCATTGTTCTGGCAGATCTTCAAGTTAACTTGAGTAACTTGGTAATAGGGAGGGTTCTAACACATCACTGACCTGCTTGAAAAGGAACTTAAAAATAAGAAAAGAAGTATGGTTGTCTTTTTATTGTTCTTATTGGAGAGCTGTATGACATTTTTTATTTTGAATTGAATGTAAAGAGACAGTTTTCTGTGCTGTCTCATACTGGCATAACGCTTTGTAGATTATGGAACTCTGTATGCATCTCTTTTTGTTTCATGCTGTATTCTTTTTTGTACGTCTTGGCCAAATAGATTATTTTTTAATTTCAAGAGTTTTACTGTTGGCAGCAGTTTCTGTCATGGGAAACTGTGCCTGTTTTATAGAGAAGGATTGCTTAAGCTCATTTTTTTCCTTAAGTAACAGCAGCTTGCACACCCACTTGCAACTCTAAATTATTAACTTTCTGAGCTTAACACTGATCTCAGTCTAGGTTTGTTTATTACTGTTGATTCTACTGGTCAGCACTTGAGGGACATTACTGTATCCATAGTAGAATTTGAAGTGCTACACTGTGTTCTCTAATAACCAAGACTCTGTGCTTTAAGTGTGCAGAACCAGATCTCAGCACCTCCTTGCCAAGTTAGAGGGAGCTTGTAAAATGAAAATACATGTTGCTGAAAAGGTTTCTTTTTGATACAGCTCATTCCAGTGGAACTAGCTGGCCGAGGTCTGTAGGTTCAAGTCATCAGCACCAAAATATTTCTTGAAAAACATACAAATTTTGCTGTGCTCCCAAAAGCTCATTAAATCTTCTTCCTAAATTTTCCAAATAGCAAAAGGCAGAACACTGGTGTGCAGGGTACTGATGAGGACATGAGAATGTTCCTGGTTGTAGTATCTTAACATGAGATTTTCAGTTCCATCCTCCATGGACGCTTTTTGCTGAAGTGTTTTCATAGTGACATTTCAGCACACATCTGTTTTCTATCTTTTGATGTATGTTTCTTCATTATAAATTCAACTGTGTCAAAATTATGTTTTCAATACATGAAAATGAATTCAGAGGAGCCTTCTGTTAACATCAAGCTTTCAGGTCATACCCAGGCTTGCCCAAATTGAGTACTACCAAGCATCACAGTGGCTTCTGGGCCTTGCAAAAATATCACTTGGTCTAGAGACAGAAGAGAAACAGTTCTTATGGTATCCATCTATTTAGATTAATAAAAACTTCTAAAGGAAATATCAAATAAAGAACTGGAATGAACTTCCTTCTGTGGTCTGCACCTTTTGGGACTTAGTAAAACTGCTGATTCCTTGCTGTGTTGACAGTAAATATTGCAGTTAGTATCACCTAGACATCTGTTAGTGAACAAAAGACTAATCTGTGTCTATGTCCCTGTTAAGAATATTTTAATGAGATGAAGGAGTATGGTCCTATCCACACACTTTGGTCAGCATCAGAAGAAGATATAGCAGACTCCCTAAAAGGCGTCGCCAGCTGCATTGACAAATGTTGCAAGGCTACAGAGAAACGAATGGCTGGGCTCTCAGAAAATCTGCTCCCAATCATACATGAGTATGTTCTCTACAGTGAAATTCTGATGGTAAGGTTTCATTAAGGATTGCTTATGGCAGTATGTGAAGTTTGGCTTAATCCATTGATAAACTCTGGAAGAAAGTTTGTAACTGCTGAAAATTATTTTGTGGCCACTGTTCTGCTGTTAGTAAATGTGCACAGCAATGGGATAGCTGTCCGTTAGCAGAGAATCTGGTTTGTCCTGTTTTCCTTGCTAATCAGGCACGAGGCACCCATTTCAGACAAGAACTGCATAGTAGTTTGTGTGGCAGGGAGCCTGTGGTAGCAGTACAAAAGTCTGATTTGAAAGCTGTGTGTTGTAGGGCTGGAGCACAGAAAGGTTCAAGGAAAAGCAGCTTAGAAAGACCTCTTCTGACACTGCTGAAATATGCAGTAACAGATTGTGCGGGGGAGAAGGAGTGGAGAGGTTTCTCTTTTTGTAGATGTTCCTAAATTATGTTTTCTTTTTCTAGAACAGCAGGGAGCTTCCAGTCCCTGTGTCACAAGCACATTTTAGTCTCTGCCATAAGCTTATGCTCTCAGTTCCTTCTATGGGTGTATTTTTCTTACACTTGGGAGAGAAAGTAAAAAAATCTGATTGAAAATCAACGTAATTCAAAAACTGATTTTAGCATGTCATAAATCCCACTCTTCTGCCTTCAGAAAGAAAAAAAAAAAAAAAGTATACAGTCACATCTCTGTGGGATTTGCCATCCCAAGGCAAGCTGCAGTATCTGTTTTTGTGTCTCTGCTAGGAACCCAGCTCAGAGGGTGGCAGGGGCTGAGCAGGGGCTGAATGTGCCACATGCCATGTGTAGAGCAGGGCCCAAATTAAGTCAGCCAGCAGAGGTCTTTACTGGCACTGGGCAGAACACTGTCAATTTTTCAATAAGGTTTAGCTTCTAAAAGTTAGGAACTAGAGCTGCAGTTGAAAGAGAGACCACACAAAATGTCTTGCATCCACGGGCTCTATTATTTAAATGTACATGCAGGTAGGTTGAGATTAAGAGTCTGAAGAAACAAATATCTTATCAAATTGCAGTATTTCCTCCTTCAATTCTCATTTTTCAGAGCTTGTAAGTCTGTTACCTGTGAGACTTTCTGTCCTTCATGTTACTAAAGAGATGCTGTCTGCAGCTTGGTTTACCTTTGTACAGGTCCCAGCTTTTGTGCTTAGCAGAGAGATTTCTCTGTACAAAGCACAGAATGACATCCTGGCTCTTATTGTTCAACATGGCAAGATTCTTTTGCTCATTGCTTGTTTGTTTCATTTTGTTTGTTTGTTTTCTTTTTATTTCTGGTTGCAACATGCAACTGCTTGGAATGCAGTGTTAATTTGCCAAAGAGTTAATGAGGAAAGTCTTGCTCCTCTAGCTCATTCCTGTTCAAGCACTGCTGTTTTCCTTTCATTCACTATGGATTTCTTTTTCCTACAACTTACTTGCCTCTCACAGGTTGGAGAGGGGGCTACTCATACTAAAAATACAATATGGGAAGTCACTAGTAAAAACTGACTTCAGGGGTGTTTTTAGCTCCTCATCGTGGGTACCTTTATGTTCTGCTGAACGAACATAATTGGCATATGTGCAGAAGAAGGTGTGATCAGTACAACGGATTAGACCTTGTATTTTCCAGTGCTGTGAGTTCAGCTTAAAACTGAGGGCAAGAGATGAATTTGTAGCTAAATATTTACATCAAGGCAGGCTCCTTTCTAGCTGACTCACAGCAGTGGCAGAGCAAATCTGGAGAGTGTAACTCTGTCCCACTGAGCTTTAGCATATAAACTGCAGCAGTAAGGTAGCTATGGGTCCACACAATTATTTGAGGATTTTGTGTAAGAATAGCACTAATTATACAAAATACTATAAAAATATAATATGCTTGTAAAACACAGTCCCTCTATTTTGCCATTGGAATTCAGCACTTCCCTATAGTTGTAACGCACCAATATTAAAATCATTGGGTTTTATCTTATAATTTAAGGAGTATATGAGACAAAATTTGGCATATAATCAAATCAGTAGCTTTAAAAAAGGCAAAAGAATAATAAAAAAAAGCATTTGTAATGTGATGGGCAGCTCTTTTAGACCTATTTTTTTGCTTCTGTGCTTATGTCTAAACATTTTCTATACTTACCTAAACAAAATATATTCTGAGCTGTTGAAAATTAATGTGAATACATACTGCTAATGTATTACTCAGAGCTGTCCAAAGTCAGGTTTACCAGAGTTTCCTAGGGAGCATCTGGTCTAGAAGAAACATTGAGAAATTATTTGAAAATTCACCTCCTAATTTTTTATTCCATTTTTTTATGTCATTCATGTTGAACTGACAAGATGGCAGAGAGAATACAGTCAAACAAGACAGCTAGAGAAGGTAGAACTGATTGAGTCCTGTGCGGTTCCTGCATGCCCTATGCTAGAGGTAGATACCAAAAATCCTTTTATTACTTGCAGAAGAAGTAAAATTGGTTGTGTCAAAGTAATGTAAAAGGAGCTTTTTAGATTAGTAATTATATTTGTCCTTCTTTTGACTATTTCTTTAAAAGGACTAATGCCTTCTGTGAGATATGCACACCCGAGTGTACTTTTGCAGATGAGGAAACTAAGGCAAAGAGAAATGTTTAAGATTTGCTCAAGGTCACAGAGCACGTGAATATCAGAAATGAAAATTTAATCTGTAATACCATTCCTATTTAGTAGTCTAACAAGTAACATTTCCTTCGCTGTCTAATTATATTTTGATATTAGGCTAAAAATCCAATACCTGGAAGGCAGTTTTAGAGGAGGAAATAATTACATACACTGGAAATAAGCACATATATCAAAGTTACTGCAGCTATCATTTTAATGATAGCTTTATCAGATTTTATTGAGCTACAGTTCAGTACTCCAACAACTCAAATGAGATACTCCTGGTCAGGGGGTTTCACCATCTCATGTTGCTTTTTCAAAATGAATACATTGTAGGCTGAGTTGATATTAAGGGAACTGCTACTGCTGGTGTTTTCATTCAGTTAGCAGTGATACCTGTGTGGCACATTCCTGGGGCGCTGACTTTATACTCACTAAGACTCTTGAAAATACATGTAAGATAAAAAGCAGATATTGAAAAATAAGTATTCACTGCATGATTTTGAATTTCTTTTTAGGAAAGTACTTGTGTCATGCTAAAGTTCTTGAGTCATGTCTTGTTTAATTTATGTTGTGGTATGTTTTTCTGAATATAATTAGTTTGTTTTTCTTATTTTTCTTTCTTTTTTTTTTAATGTTAAGGGTGTTTTGAAAAGGAGAGATCAAATTCAAAGCGAGCTTGATTCCAAAGTTGATGCTTTAGCCAATAAAAAAGCAGACAAGGATCTGGTGAGTATGTCTTTGTACAGAATGCTGAAATATTCCATGCCTTACTCTGATTGCAAGAGGTGAATCCCTTGGACAAGGTATGTCCTGTGAAGCCATGCACTGTAACTGTATGGTGTCTCTGAGACCCATACTTCCTCTGAGAAAGTGTGGTCTCTGCAGCTACACATGCCAGGCAAAGGCAAGGTTGAGAAAAAGGCAAAATGTTCAGTGGGTAGGCAGCTACAGCAAAGGACTGGGAATAGTGGACATTTATGGATCATGTGTTGTCAGTGCAGGAGGCACAGCAGCTTATTTTAGCATTCTCCACTTGCATACTGAAAGTTAAAGTAAGACATGCAGCAGTGCTCTTGTAGCTGCTGCTCTGTAGACGTAAGAGAGGAATAGGAGGTAGAATGAGCAAAGCCATTCATGAGACCTAATTAAAATGAAAAGTTCCGGATCCTGTTCTTTCAGGGTTGGTTATTTTTTAGGATATTTTTCACTAGCTGACACCTTCATTCTAATGCAGTCAGACACACAATGCATGTCTTCTGGCATCTCAAAGCCATCAGCAGAGCTCATTTGAATGAGTTTGCACAGCCTCAATAGCTGGCCTGCCTGCTGCTGCCACCAACTCATTTCTGGCCTCGGTCAGCTCGTGTGCAATGCAGCACAATGCAGTGCCGGTCCTGGGATGGTTTTCCACACTGCTCTGCTACCACCTGTGCACCTTTATAGGTACAGCAAAGAACAGAACTGGCACTGTGAAAACTTCATCTTTTTTAGCTCTAGCACCTAAACAATGTCCTCTAGCACACTGTTAACACTGAGTGTCATACAGTGTAAATAATATACAAAAACGACTAGATAATAATTCCTGCAACTTTTTAGTGCATTGAAGAAGAAAATCCTTAACATTTCAGATATTTTTTATTAGAGTTGCCGCAATTAGCTTTCATGTAAAGGTGAGCTGTTTAGATAGCTTTTGGCAGTCAGGATGTGTATTTTCATTTGATTTCTTGTCAGTTAACAGAATAAGTAAGAACGTTTTATCACTATCTGATATCTGTGATGTCTGCAGTATATTTCATAATAATTTGCCTCTGTATAATGCAGTAGGACAGCCAGCAAGCAGAAATTTTTTGCTTACATTCTCCTTTCATTTTACTTCCTTCTGTTCTCTTATCTGTTTTGTTCCTCTACTTCTCCTGCTGCTTCTCCTGTCCTTTGTCTGGGACACAGTTTAAAGCAGGCTGGGAGCTGGGCATTGAGTATGGGTCTTGGTCCTCTGCTGCCTCTGGTTGCCAGCAAAGCCAGCAGATTGCCATGCTCCCTTTAGAGGGCACAGGCTGACCTGCTGCCCACTCCCCACCTGGCCACCATATTCTCATCTCCCTGGCATGGTGTCCCCAGCAGCTGGCAGCCCTGACCCCAGGCTGGCTGCCTCCCAGCCATCCTGCCTACCCTGTGTGGACAGAACACTGGTGTGAAAGGCTTGGTGGGTGCAGGCAAAATCTGTGAATGTGAAAGGCGGGGATGGAGGCAGTCTGAGCAACGTGGAGAGTAGAGGGTGAGGTAGGGAGGGGGCTTGTATGGTTTCTTTGGCCTGGGGTCATGGGTATGTGCAGGGGTATCACCACATCTGGGAACCAGCCTACAGGGCACAGAGAGAGGTCACTTGCTGCCAGGAGAACCACTTCTGCTCTTTGCTCCTAAAAGGTTATATGGAATGTCATGTTAATTTATTACAAAGAGTAGACTTTTACAAGTTTTATAACACTAATCTCACATTTGTAGGAATCAGCAAAGACCAACTTCAAGTAAAGGTTTATTTAATTATTTCTAGTCTCAGTCTACCCACAAAACATATGTATCTTTATACTGGCCAATTAACTAGAAGTGAGGTCTCATGCTGGGTGTATCATAGGTCAGGTGTCTTAGTTGCACTGCATATGAACATACAGTACATATTTTCATCTGACCAGAAGGAATGCTATAGGTCATTGCTCACATTATTTGTGTGCAGCTAGTTAAATCAGTTTTGCATCAATATCTCATCCCTTTTATCAGTACTTCCCATTTCTATGATTTGTTGCTAAAAAACAATTGCATTTGCACAGAGTGATTCAGTGCTGAAATGCAGTTCATAAAGCTTGTTCAGCAGCTGGCCTTACTGCTGTCCACCATAGGGAAGGGACATTGCCTGGCAGGACATGGCCTTCTAAGAAAGCATTTCTGGTGTCATCTGATGGACTCCTCAGACAAGGTGCTGGCACTTTGCTTTCTTTAACTGCTATAGACAAAAAGGAATAATTTTCCCTTTTGCGTTGTATTGATTGTACCATTGATTTGATATTGACAACACTGTGCTCCATAATGAGGTGTTTGTCTTTGCTTCCAGTGAACATGGTCTTTTTTCACTGTTCCTGCATTTCCTTGACACTGCTGTGATAAAAGCCTGTGGATCCTGTGGTTACTCAGGGGTTCAGATCTTCACTTTATCTTTCAAGCCTATTCAAAAAAATGCAGATCCTGAGATCTTGCCTCTTCTTGCAGTCTGATCAGAGCAGCAAAGCAGATGCCTGTTAGTCTAATCATAAAATCCTGTCCTCTCTAATTGAGCGGTGGCTGCATCCTGGTGACTTTCTTCCTAATTTGAAGTGGAAGGCTTCCTCCATTAATGGTAGCTTGGCCACCGAGAGTTCTGCACTGCTATTTTATTAACTGTTCAAATAACTTCTTACTATTTTTGGAATCTCTTTTTTACTATTCTTTGCTTTACATGTTGAACTATTTTCCTGACATTTCTATCCAGACTGCTTTCAAAATGAGAGGAGGTTGGAAAAAAAAGCCTGAAAACAGTAGTGTTGTTATTGGAATTGGTGTCAAATGCAGACTTTGGCTTCATTTGCACATTTCTGTTTTTAGACATACCCTATGTAGCTTCTAATGATCTCACAGACATCAGATTGAACTTGTCAGAAGTTCTGCTGACAGTGACTAGCAAGAACTCTAATCTAATTTGAAGTACATTTCCACCATAGATAAGGAATCTCAACCTGTCCTTAGAGCTGATAAAAGGCACTGAGATCTTTAGCACTGGTCACAGCAAACATTAAATGATTTAACAAGCCGACAGTTATACAGCAAGAGAGTGCAAAACATTCCCAAGGTCAGTGCAGCTGATGGACTGGAATAACAAATTAAAACTCATGAGACCTCAGGTTCATTGGCTAGGAATAAACATTTTCTTGAGATATGCTTCTCCTATTGGGCTTTTAGGACAGGTACTTGTGATGCTTCTGAAAACCCAAAAATTATCCTCCCACTTTGAAATGTAGGTGTTGAAGGTGGCAGGTATTCAGAGTATGGAAGGACTGAAGGTTGTGATTTGTCTCCTGAAAGAGATTTCTGGGAGGAGTGTTTGAGTGCTCTCCCACTCATTTAGACCTTTCTTTCCTCCAGAGCTCTGACTGTGAAGAGGTTACCATTTTGGCTCCACTGCTACTATGCTATGCTCTGAAGGAGTAACCAGTGCCTCCTTCAGTGGCATGAGTTCTTTTTTTTTTTTAACAGATTTGATACTGCTGCTAGCACTAATAGTAATTCTGACAAAATGTTGGTATAATCTGCTCTGACAGAACCTAACAGGTTTAAATGCCGACTTATGGATTCTGCTATTCAAGCTTGAAATGAAGAAAAGAAACGCTAAATCTATCACATTCCAGATGTATGCTATGTTTTACTCCAGGCTGAGAAGGGTTGGTTAGTACAGCCAAGTGAAAGATTAATTCACGTAGCAGATAGAAGGTCAAGCTGTTTGGCATATTGAGACACTGTAAGATGTTGTGTCACTTACCAGATAATTTGGATACTGCTGCAAGTCCCTTTGGCTACAAGTCACCGTATTCGTGCCCGGCAGTGCTCTGCCCTGGCAGTGTCTAGCTTACCGCTTCTGTCCAGTGGTACGACATCTGGTGAGCACCATGCTGTCCTCGGGCAGGAACCACTGATGTAAGAATTAATTTATTGCTCTAGCTGCCTCACTGAGGTCAGTGTAAGAAAATTGATTTAGGATCATATTTAATTTGTAGGATAAATTGTAACAATGTACACCTTGTAAATCAAGGACATGCTGCATGGATGTACTTGTTCAGAGACCAAGTCATGCATTGATTTCTGCTGTCAGCTGAAGGAGATAGTATATATGTTTGTTTTCAGCTGTGAAAGAGTAGATCTTAAACCTTTCTAATTGAGATGAAGTGTGTCACAACTCTGTCCTTACACCCTAAGTTCAGGCCTCACCTTGATACAGTACACAGATTCTGTGGGGCTTTAGAGGGTGATGCTTAAACTGCATATCCAGGCATGGACACAGAACAGCCTGCCTGCCCACATCTTATTGTAGCTACACCATGGAAGAAATTTGTAGTTCCTAGAAAAGGCAAGACAAAGACAAACTGTAAAATATACGTCTTAAAAATACAGAGGTCAAGATAAAGGGAGAATGATGCTGCCAGGACTATGAAGTCAGATTTCTTTGAAAATGTAGTCTAGCTCATTTTCATATAAGAATATATTTTCTCGCTAAAGCAAAAGAATGGATTCAACTGCTTTTCTTATTCTAAATCATTTACAAATAGTCACTATTTTCAGTATTCTGTGTGCATTCCTTATTAGTGTTAGAAGGAAAGGCAGTTAACTTGGGGCATGCCCAAGACACCTAATCCAGTTGCCTGTAATGTCTTTAAAGGTAATTTCCCCTTCTTTAATCTCTAGATTAACCTTTTCATATTGAATACACTGTTGGTAGTTGATGAAATTACCCTTGTCCGTAGTTTGATTACTGATCTAGCTGGATAATTGAACTTTGGCTTTTCAGTAAAGTAGAAATAATATTTTTTCATTTTCTTCTTGAATAGTGTCCAATATTTCATGAATCTAGAAGTGTGGCAAGGAAAATCAATGTAGAAATAAAATCAAACTAAAAATGTTTATTCATCCCTGTATCATGGAATGTGGAAAAAAAGACACTCAGTTGAAATGTCATTCAATTTTCCTAGCTATTCTGTTTTTGCCTAATTTGAGCATAAGGATTTTATTTCGTCAGACTCTGAATTGGGATCTGTGGCTTGTGAATTCAGAGTTCTGTCTTTTCACTTGACTGACCTTACTTTCTCGCTGGTTGTTCTTGGAAGGGCTGTTTTTTGCAGGAGCAGCACCTCTTGTTCTGGGGTGCCCCCAGACAGCAGGCAGTAAGATCCCAAATGGTGGATTCCCAGAGGGTTGCACAGACTGACTTCAGAGTGATCTTGATAGCAATTTCATGCTGACTATATGGGCTGCAAACAGGTCTTCCAAGCACTGCATAGTGGAAATGTACACAAACAAAAGTTACTTGGTTAAAACATACATGTCTCTTCTTCACAACAGTCACACTAGCAATGTATACGAGCTGATACCTCCAGTTTTAAGGATCAGGCTTAGGTTCCATCACTGTTTCAGACAGAGTCACTTTAATTTGTTTCTCCTGTTTGCAGCACTTCCACCTATGGCACTGGAGAACTGCCCTCAGTGTATGGTTGGAGCTAAAGGCTGTGGACAACAGCTTTCCATGTCCTGCTCTGAAGGTTTTCTTGCAATGTGTGAATAGCCTAAGCATCCCTTGAAAATCCTGAAGACTTGGATATTCCTATCAATTAAAACACAAGCTCTGTGGCACTGATGAGAAGCTACCCAACTTCGCAGAGAAGCTGTATGATGAAAGATAGAATCAGATGCCTGATAGAAGAGAAAAAAAAGTAGGAGGAAGGTGTACAGTACTTGAGTTGCAATGGAAACGAAATAAGGAGATCAGCTTTTCCCACTTTCTGATCCTCAGAGGTGGTATTTGTGCCTGACCTCCATACGTTTGCTGAAGGCAGATGCTGTGCACTCCCAAGGCATTAATTCACACTGTAGTTGCAGATTTGCCTCATTCTGCAACTGGGTGCCAGCCAGCACCAGCACAGCTGATTAGCAAATGAGAATAGGTACAGAATTAGTGACAGAACTAGAAGACTCACTAGAGAGAGGCCCTTAATCTTTTTCTGATTCCCATTAGCCTGGAGACACTTTGTGCAACTCCAGCAACTGGAAGAAAATAATGTCTGCAAGGCTTTTGATCCTGGAGCTCTCAGAAAGAGTTCCTGCTTTGCCGAAATCCTGTTTTAAGTTCTTTCTCTACTTCAGTATTTCTTGCTCTCTTGTATGGTCACACCAGGGTTAGTTCCACACTAAAGGACTGCTAGGTGATAGGCAAGAAATAATTCCTGCTGTCTTCCCCCCATTCTGATTTTTCCTGAGGTCATAAAAGAAATTTTGACAGAACCTTTCTTCTGCCCAAACCTAACTTGTAAAGTTGATTTTGCTCCAGTACAGCCCTCAATGTTTTCCTTTTTAGACAAATTACTGTCGAGTGAAAGCAAAGAGGTGCCACAGTCTGTAACTTCCCAGTCAAGAAAAATATTTTCAGCAACATTTTAGTTCTTGTCTAGAATTTCTGCTATTAATATTTCAGAAACTGTACTGAGCTATTCATTGAAAATAAAATTTTTAATTATTTATCACTGGGAAATGATGTGCTAATTTTAATATCAACCTTGGTTCTGTGGTCCTGTTCATCTTACTGCAATACAGTCACTTGGTTTTGATCAATTTTAAAATGCTAACTCTACTAATTTTTTTATTTTTATTTTTTATGTTTCCAATTCATATTTAGTTCTCAGAGGAGATTGGAAAACTTGAAGATAAAGTAGAATGTGCCAATAATGCTCTGAAAGCAGACTGGGACAGGTGGAAGCAAAACATGCAGTACGATATGAGATCAGCATTCACTAGTGTGGCTGACAATAATCTCCATTATTATGAAGAGGTAAAACCCTTTCTCACAGCAATGTTATTATTGACTTGATTATTTCAGTGGAGAAATCACTGCATTGCATCTAAAGAATAAATGTTGCATTTTAGTTCAAACTTGTATTAACTTCAGAATCAGTTTTTGTGGGAAGAAAGAGGCAGATTCCTTAACTTGAATTGTTTTAAGTAAAACATATTTCATTTGCGCCCACATAGTTGATCCTGAGTTCATCAACAACAGAGGGCAGTCTTGTTTTACTAACCACAACAATTTGAAAGATATTTTGGGGTTTAATGTCAGCTGCTATATCTCAGCTTAGAAGCTGTTTGCAGTGAGTGCATGAAGAAGCCCTCTGGAAGGCTCCAGATTTATGAATTACTTTATATGAAGGACACATTTAAATGTGGTTCCTTTTCAAACAGCACATTCAGAAAGTTCTCATTGTTATTTCTCTAAGGAATGATCTTCTGTGAAACAATCAGACTTCACTATGATAACAGCTATACAAGTTTGAGAAAAGGCTTATGGCACATTTTTTGAAATGCACAGTTACTAAATCAAATCTTTTTGCAATTGAAACTGACTACTCTGGAAAGAAACCAAAATGGTTGAAATAAAATTTTCATTTCAGTTCAAATGCCATAGCTGTTATTCTTGGTAAAAATTCCAAGATATTCTAACCAATAGAATTGAAAACATGTAACAAATCTGTTCAGCATTCTGTGAAGTTTCTTCAGAGGAAACACGTTGCTTATGTTATGGTTGTTTTGAAAGTATCCCAGATATCGTGAGTTCCTGTAGTGATTTCTCCTGTAGTAAGGCAGTTAGCCATCTACTAATCAAAAATTAGTATTTTTCCACAGATACACGTTGTTATCTGTGTCTTCCAGTCTCACGTTCCAACCCTTTTATGGGTTGTCCATTAGCCTCAATGTAAAATCAGTGTCCTGGTTTTACAAATCATTTTGTTAGAACATAATTGAAAAGACAGAACTCTTGATCATCAAGTCTAGTTAATTAGGATGCAGCCTGTGAGATGTGCGGACATTGACAATCTGTTGTTACATATGAAGATCAAAATATTTTCTGAAATCAGGCAGCAAACTTTGGCATCCTCTCAGATTTTTTTTTTACAACTACTGATGATCTCTGGTTTCTATATTATGAATATGTAAGTTAAATCAGTACTAAATATATTGGAATGTTTGTTCATGAATGATAGCTAAATTAAAACAAAAATAATTGTTTGTTTCTCTTTCCTGTCTAAAAATGCTTTTTGCTGAATTATAATTTCATTTCAGAATGTCAAAACTCATATTATAAATGAAATTATTATCACTAAGTCAAAAACTTGAAAAATGGTTCAACTGTCTGTCCAAGTATCAGTGGCTCTTCTTAAATAGTCTCTGAAATACTGGACAAATTAGTTTACAGTGAGACATTATTCTTTGATGGTGCTTTTCCTGAAAAAAGTAAATGGTTTTGCTGTTATGTCCTGATAGATCCAGATTGCAGAAAAAAGTATCTTGCTGTATTGGTTAATAATAAACTTTAGGCCAACCTTGTTGATCAGTAAGGGCTTATCAGTTTTTGTTTCTTTTTTTGTTTGTTTTGTTTTTAGCAGAAAATGATTATCTTAATTCTGGAATTCTAGAGATTTTGGTAAAATTAATTTGGGGAGTTCAGGGAGTTTTAATCTAAAATGTGACCTTTTTTTTATTTTGAGACCTATTGTTATTGATTATGGTTAATTATTAGAGAAGACCTTATATTGGTCTATACACATATATATATGTAAAGGTTTTAATTTGAAAAGATAATCAGGACCTCTCATTCTGAAGAAGAAAACATCAATTTGTTTGCCTTACAGAGGAGCCCTTGAATGAAGTGTGTCTTAATGCCATACCATCTCTTTCAGCACTTTTTCCTGCCCCCTAGGTACAACACAGTGGTTTGAATTAGCACACCTCTTAACTCAGAAGAGGTACAATCTTCCCAATGGTTGAAACCACAAGCTATCCACAGGACAAAGCATACAGATGAGAAAGCAGATTGTCACTAAGGTCTTTTCATTAAGTTAGGTATAGATATTCTCCAGTACCCTTAGGACAGAGCACTACTTAAACCAAAACAAGATACAGAGTTCCTGTTACTTAGCTAGTGTATGTGAAGTCATTCCAGGCAACAAGAAATGTACTTTGGCTTCAAAGAGCAATAACAATTAAACATTCCCTGATAGGTTTTTCCAAGTTTGCCATACTCTCTAATATATATACATCAAGGTAAAAGAAATATTTAATTTTCTCAGCAAATAACTTTGTTAACATATTCAGAGAAAAAAAAAAACACAACAACAAGACCTGAGTAAGTAGCAGCACAATCCAAATACCGCTCAGACACTGTAAATCCAGCAAATACATCAGTTTGGTTTTCCATTGATTATAATGCTCTCTAATAAATGCAGCAACGATGTGGTTCCCCATCCCCTACCCTCCACCTCCCACCTTGATGTAGAATGATATCTAATTTGTTTTGGCACTGAAATAACATGTTTTTTTCCTTGTGCTAAGATACATCTTTTAAAGTGTAGCCTCTCATTTTGTATTTGCCATGTCAGCATGTTTAAAAATTTGCAGATTAATCTGACAAAAAGTTAAATTTGATAGAGTAGTAGGAGTCTTGTTGGTATTGACACAGCTTACTTTTTTTCCAAAAACATAAAATGAATGGCTTCCTGATTTTCTTAACTATTTCAAGGAATTATGCTTGAGTCTATTTGTGTTACCTACATTACCGTGCAGGCATAAATTCATCCAAATTATTCATTAGGTCAAAAGAATACTTCCCCATTAGAGTAACTTCTAACTCAAAAGCTCACGTGTATCTCTATCTAGCATACGCTTTAGGAAAATACATTAAATGTGTTGTTTGCCCTGGGGCCTCTGTGATGCATGTACCAAGTCATTGGGTTGCTTGGCAAAGTTGGCTGCTTATGCATGTTGATCACATCCTACCTTAGCAATGCCCAGGCTTTTAGCTAACAAACTTCTAGTGATATTCAGAAGCTCCCACATGGCTGAGCCACTTTGTCACTGTGAATGCCATTTCAAATGCTGGCTCCATCTTCAAATCTTCAGTCATCTCAGCCATAGAAATCTATTTTAAATACTTCTTTTTTTTTTAATTTATAGTGGGAATTAGTATTTTTCTATGTGTATACACTCTAGTTCTTGTTTCCTTGCTCCCAAGAACTATGAACGTGATTTCTCTTAAACACAAAAGACTTCATTTTCAGATTCTACTCTAGGAAATGTCATCACAAGGGATATTTTTAAGGTATTAACCATGGAAAACAGGGAGCTGGAACACACGGCATGTGACACATCACTTCTGTTATCATCCCTACTATATGTTCTGTTTTTAAATCTCCTTTTCAGTTAGATATGCGGTTGTATATGGAAACCTCTTGCTGCTATTTCTAAAAATGGTGTTGCAGAACAGATGTACAGAACAGTAGTAATCAGAATTTTGTAGGTAGAATAGACCTATTTAAGCTCTTTCATTTTGTATATTTAGATTTTTCTAATGCATTCTGCAGGGTTTTTACAAGTAATTGGATTATGAATTTCAGCACTATGCATGCACATCTAATTTCCTGTGTTTGGTTTTTCTTTTTGTCTCCTTTCTGTCTCTTTTGTGAAAGTGGGCGAATCCTCTGTTTAGATCCCCATTTTCACCCTCCCAGGAGAACTCAGTAAAAGCATTCTGTAATAAGGCTGAAGCATACATCACTAACAAAATGTCGTTTATGCCGTTCATGCTTCATGATATAAAAAGCTTGAGCCTAAGGCACAGAGACCTAGTTTTGTTTTGGTACGGTTAATTATAAAACTTGTCAGCTGTAGCAGCACTGTGATGTCTGACAGTGAAATGAGCCACCATTGCTCTTTCATTTTGGAAAATGTGTTTTGGTTACATAAACAAGGCTAAATTAAAGACTAAATAACTCACGTAACAGAAAAAAACACTCTGCATCTTTGTCTGAAAAGACTTTGGTAAGTTGTATCTATCTGGAGAAGCAATGCAGTGTGACTGCATTTTAACACACTCATTTTGGCTCAGTGCTGCAAAGATAATAGAGCGCCATTTTTATATTCCAGACAGTAAATATGATGTATGTACTTCAACACGCATTAATGGAATTACAAAATGACAAAACATGAAGTTACGTAGTATGAATTAAACTGTGGCTCAGGAAAAGAATAAGAAATCGTCATTCATTGCCAGCAAAAGACAGTTCAAGAAACTAATTATTTCTTGTCTCACACCTAGGAAAATCTTAGGAAAAACAGATGTGCCTTGCAGCTTTCTAGGATGGCAATCCAGTCTGGGCTGTAGCCAGTAGAAAACTGAGGATGAGCACCAAAGTGAAAATGTTAGCAGCTGCCATGTTGACATTTTGAAACCATGAAGCCACCTTCCAGGCTCAGACACTCCAGATAGACACAGCTGCCACAGCATCACATGAAGAACAGGAGAATCTAATGAACAAACCTTAAAGGCTTTCAACAAAAGGTCAAAAAAACCTTTTAAGTCAGAAGTCAGTTTGCAACATTTGCAGATCACTGATAATGCTAGCGTTACTTTCTCTGTTCCTCCCTGACCCACCACTGCAAAATACAATTTCTCCAAAAGGCCAGTGAAGAAATGCAGATTTCCGTGTAAATCTTACCCAGTTACTCCTCTCTTTTCACAGTAATTCAAACCTTCAGTGTGCTCTCAACAGCATCACAATGTTGTGCAGTGCAAGAAGTAAAGAAAATTGGGTGGGAACTCTGTCACAATTACAAATATAATCATGGGGGAGCAGGTTTATGGTTTATGTAGTGTGAAGGAACATGCAAATCACAAACAGTTTCCAATATGTCTGATAATGACTGAGAACCTCTGTGAAAGCAAACTCCCACATACTTTTTTGTTTGTGATCTGTCGGTCAGCTCTTTAATCTAGTGCATTATCTTGCAGCCCCTTTTTGGTTTTCCATCTTCAGAGGAGTAACTGCTGCCATCTTTTGCTACATTTTCTATTGGCATCTCTGATTCTGCCTCCTCATATCATCATGGATTCCTCCAACTCCATTCAACCTCCATTCATGTATTTCATTCATTTTGCTCTTAAGAATTCATTAATTATCATCATTTGTGACTATCAGATAAGCCCAATTGTCTTCTTGCAGGTAGATATGCAATAGTGCTAGCACGTAGGCTCTTCAGCATACTGTGATAGGACCCATATATTTAATGGCAGAGTTTTTGTCATTCAATAGAGGTTATTCTAATAAGATGGAGCTAGTTAAGTTCAAGCAGCATGAATGCTAGGATATTTTCCCTATTTCCTAAGCAGTGACAGATGGAGCCTAGATACTTCAGTGTAGCTACGCAGAGCGAATTACCATAGCTTGAATGGCTTATGGTAAGAGATTTTACTTAGGAAATTACGACATTTTCAGGGCTGAGTTAATTTACAGTTTGAATAAATGGAGTATGCTGTTCGTGTTTTAATATAAGAGAATTCCTTTAGAATTTTCAGAAGTTTTACTAATTCTGAACATTTCAGATTCTTCATGAAAAAACTGAGAGTAATAAGTAAATAAGCTGCATTATCAATAGAAATGAATGCGTAAGTCAAACTTTTATTAGAATGTTTCCATTTCCAAACAGTAGAATTATTATGAGTTTGGCTGCATTGTTTTAATGACAGATTTGAAATGGCAGAAACTTGGTATGCTGAGTAAGAAGCATCAGCACATCATGGTTTACCTAGCAACAAGCTTGCCATGATCCTCCACACTTAACTTCTCATTTATAAAGTTTGCCATGCTGCCAATACTCATTTACACCAAACGGAGCTACAGTCCATTTGGGGATTTTTACTATTATCATTATTTTACTTATATATATATAAAATAGGAAGCAGTATAAAGTTTGACTCAATTTTTGAGTTATGAAATAGCAGTTAAGATGCTTGTGAAATATAGCAGGAAGCATGCTTTTTCATATATATATATATACATACATATATATAAGTTCTTACAGTTATTACTACTTTTTTCCATTATGAGGGAAATACATTTGTTGTAAAGATGGCAGTTTCCCCCCAGCCCCTGCATTTCTGGTCCCATTTCTTTCTCATTATTCAGAGGAAAAACAAACTATCTGTGACTTTAGAAAAATGTTTTAATTTAACTTGGAAAGAATATTGGATGTGCTATAGGAATCCATAGAGATTACAAAGGAACTGAGCAGTACTGTGCTTTCTATTTAGAGAAGATCTTTGCCTGTAACTAAAGGGAGAGATTAAAGAAGAGCATAATTAATGTTAGCATCTCCCATGCTAACACATACAATTACGATGCTCACACTGTGTGCTTGTCATTATGTAAAAGTGACCTTTACAGCTCACCCAGCATGTTGGCTAACATTTTGCGTATCACTGAGCTGCCTAGGAAACCATATTTTGCTATTACCACAGTCCCACAAAAACAGCTTGTGACCATGCATATGTACTCTTTTTTCTGCTGCTTTTTCTCCTTGGCTTCCAGTTTTACCGAAGTCAGTCTGCTACATTAATATGTATCTGTGGATTCTTTTAAGTGCCTTGCTACATGGGAGTCCTTCCTAGCATCTCAAACAGTGGATCGTCATGGGGAAGAAGATTCTGAAGACAGGCCTTGAGTAATATCTCTGCTTGATGTCTACCTTTCCCGTGAAGCTTTTCCTCAACCAAAGAAGTGCTTTATATGAGAACAGATACATTATAAAATGTAACTGTTAAAAATCAGTGAAACGCAAGAAACCAGCTTACTGAAAACTCAGGTACTCCTGAAATATATTTTGGAACATGCTATATATTGCTTAGTTGTGATTTCACATATTTTTATGCAAGTGTTCGCATACAATGTTTTCATACATATTGCATAACTTGGATATAAAATATTTTAAATATGTAAAATAAAGCTCAATTTTAATAAAAAGTTTAATAAGGAAAGTCTGACTTCATTCTGCATTCTACTTTTCAAGAATTGTTTTGGTATTTTACTTTCCATATTATATTCTCTGTACTGAGTAATTGCTTGTATTTGTAAAATTATGTAGCAAAGATTTGAAAAAGCACTTTAGGATTATTTTAATAGATTGTTTTAATCACCCAATGGCAAAGTGGTATGAGAAGATGCTTTTCTGTGAGATTAACACTGCTTTAAAGTGCTGTTAACTCAGCTTGCAGTTTTATTATTTACAAGTCAATTAAGTGACTTTCATTTAATCTTTTTTAAAAGATAAAAAATGGACAGTTTGTGAAGCGGACTGTATCTACAGAGTCATCACGTTAGTCAGAGCACCGATCCTGCCAACGCAAGAGCTTTGGATCTGGCAGGATCGAGGCCAATCGATTGCCTTTTACTCCCACAGCTGACCTTTGGAGAGCTAGTGTGGATGTGAAAGGGAAAAGAAAGGAAAAGAGCTTTGTGCTGAAATGATTCCCTCCTGCAATAATGCATTGAAGCATTCTGGAATGACTCCACCAAAGGTCTTTCAGACTACTCTTATAACTGCTGTAGTGGTTCTTTCTCCTTAGCAGTGACAGTGGGAGAAAGCCTAAGTCTGAACTTGAGGAGAATGAGGTGCAGGAATCAGACCCTGCCTCACCATGACTCTGACTTTGCAAACCAGCAGGGTGTCAGCCTTCACCTTCTTCTAGTGAGAACATGTGATGCTGCTCGTGTCACTTGGCTCTCAGCTGCACTGGGGCAGCTTGTAGACCTGCCCAGGTATAGGGTGAATAACCCAAAAGAGTGTTCTCAGAGAAAATAGCGAGGAAAATGGTATATTTTGCTAGGCTTATCTGAATGGTAAACAGACAACCAGTGAATAAAGAGAGGCTCACCTTTTCCAGATGGTTGAGATTTGCTGATAACTCCACAGAGAAGGGATCTCCAACAAGAGATCCTTCCCTACTGGTGGTCAGCCCTTAAACGGGGTCTGGGAGAGGTGGAGCCAGGCTCCACCCCTTCCAATCACACAGGTACATTGCCTTCACCTGTGCTCCTGTGGCTGACTCAGTGCTTGCCTCAGGTGATCAATCAGTGGTTCAGGCCATGATTCAACAGTTCCCGTACACCAGGCTGGATGTTTGTAAGAAACTGAGATTTCCAGCACGGCTTTTTAGGCAGAACAAGGAAGACTGCTCTCATGCTGCCCTACGAAGACTTAATGAAAGTTTGACTCAATTTTTGAGTTATAAAATAGCAGTTAAGATGCTTGTGAAATATAGAAGGAAGCACATTTTCCTAGCGTGGAAAACAGAAGGAGCTCATCATACAGACCAGGATGGGGTGTACAAGTCAATGTTTGCAGGGCATGCATGGTCAGTACGGTGATGTGTGCTCTTTCCCTGGAATATCCTTGCTGCTCTTTTTAATTTATTTATTTTATGTCAGAGCTTCTATCAATGCACTTAATACCCATAAAGCCTTTCTTTTTTTATTTTCCCTCCATCTAAACTTTTACCATTTACCATCCTGAATATCAAGGGATTCCACAATTCAATTTGCAGGAAAAATCAGTTTATTGTGTCATTTCTTATACTGGCTATTCAGTAATTTCAGGTCATGCACTCTGCATCTTAAACTGTGAGAAGAGGCTACACATTTTTCCTTTTTGATTTCCCCATGCCATGGACATCAGGCAAATCTTCCAAATGCTGCCTCTTTCCCAGAGGAACAGCCATAGCCTGATACCATCCTGTATAAAAGCCATTTCACATCCGTGCTCGTAGATGATTTTCTCTATAGTTTCTAGTTCTGCTGCAACCAGTCATCAAAATGCGGGCACACCAGACATTTATACATTGCTACAGTTATACTTTTCATTCTTTCCTGTTCCTGACTTACTTTTTAAAGTACCACTGAATGCTGAGATGTTGAGCTCCCATTTCATAACACTAAGAGCTATTCTGAAGGTTACTAAATAATTTAATTTTCATCAGTGTGTATATATAGGAGGATTGGCTTCTCCCCAGTGAGCATTAATTTGCATTTATTAATTCTCAATTTTGCCTGCTGTTTTTAGCTCCTAATCTCTCAGTAGTGTACAGTCCTATAAACAGGATTCCAACAGGACAGGCAGCAGCAACACTCTGAGTGCCAGAGAAAAGAAAGTTCAAGAAAGAAACTGAACAGGCTCACCTAGAAGGGTACAAACATTTAAGCATAACCAGAAATTAAGTAGTATGCATGTAATCTAAGCTCCTCTGAGAAAGGGCAATGTCTGGTTAGCTGGGATGGGAATACCAATGTACTTTGCATTTATTTTTACCAGCATGTTCTGCCTGAGCAGAGAGCTGCTCTCTGAGGCACTTGGAGATCAGAAGCAGCAGCAGATATTTCATATCCTTAGTGAAAATGGTGGACTATGGTACATTAGATCCGGGATTTATTTTTCATTCATTTTCTTCTGTAGCTAGGACATAACTCATGGAGAAAAACCCTAGCAGTCATGTAGAGGTTTGAGATTGAGTTGTTATTTTTCTGATTTTCTAGTAGCAGTACCAAGGAAAAATGAGGTCTATTATTAAGTACAGTCAACCATCGTGCTTTTTGAGTTGTGCCAACACTTACAATACTTATAATTGTAGAAAATGTATCTTTAGCCCTATTTTAAAGATTTTTCTGTTATGGAGTTTTAGCTTCCTTAGGCTAATGCTTGGAAAGTGTTTAAAGTATTCTATTACTCAAAGTCATTTTGCTCATACTTTGGATTTTCTTTCTGCTATTTTCAGATAGTTTTGTACAGACTGTTAGAGCCCAACCATTTAAGATGATTTCTGAAGTGCCAAAAGTCTGACTAAGAATTCAGCTTTCAGCTGCTTACAGCCAAGAGCTTTGTTCTGGACACCTTTATTTTCTTCTGCAAATGTTCCCTCTGAAATTGATTAAACAATGAAGAAGTGATTCTAGATATCTAAAGAAGCCAGTGCAAAAACAATGCAACATCACTATGTCTGTCTGTGGAGAGACCCAAACAAGAGCTCTGAGTGCTAGAAAGCTCCCCATGCATCTCAGTGTGGCTTGTTCTCAAATTCATGAGAGCACTTTTTAAAAATAATGTCACTGTTTCATCTTAAAACAGAAAATTTGAAGTGTATCTGCAGTTTCTCAGGTAGGTAATGACCACCTAGAGAATATATATCCACCACAGCTAACAGGCTTCCTCTGGCAACTGCAGAGAGTGGTTCTTAAGGAATTTTACTTCTTCTCTGCCTCAAGACCCGTTACAAGTGTGTGCCATGAGCAGTGAGCTCTGGCATGCAGAAGGGCAGAGAGGGATGATACCTCCCAGCAGCATGGCAGCTGTGCAGCTCAGGGCCACTCACTGGGCCCAGCAGTTCCAGTTTTTGCAGTGATGCCTCTTCTGCCAGTGCCAGGGATGGAGCGCTGCCTCCCATTTCACTGCCAGGAGTTACCAGTCAGGTGCTTTTCATGCACCTCTGACAGAACTCTCAACTTACGTACAGACACTTGGAAAGCACAAATCAAATTATTATTAAAAAAAAACAACCTTGTCTTAAAGCTGCCTTTTGCTCAGAACTTGGCGTGCAAATCTTAGCTTCTGGTTAACCATGGCCTGGTTAACCATCTTCCTCAGGCAGCACTGTGACTGCACGACCATCAGGGCTGCCACGTTTAGTGTCTGTGGTCTGTGGCTTGACCACAAAGAAGGAACAATTCCAAGAGACAAGAAAGAGTCAATGCCTCTTTCTGTGTTAGTGCTTCATAGCTACAGCCTGTAAACAGCACACCTCTTTTCTGCTAGGCTGAAAACATGTGCAAAGAAATGACCAAGAGGCTTCTCAGCAACTGAGCAGAGGAGCTGTCACCAGCACACACTGCCACTAAGAGAGGTACAGCAGAGTCTGCTGTACGGGGTCAGTGGCTGCAAGCCACCGAGAGGCTGGAGTCAGCTGCCTGCTGCAGGCTCCATCCCTGCTAGGGATGACAAGCCTCAAGTGATCTGTGAAGAGACGCACAGTTGGATAAAAAGGAAATAAATGTGGGCACAACAACAGAGCTGCTGACCCCTGCTGCTCTCAGGCTGCAGTCGAAGTAGGAAGTTTTCAAAATATTTGTGCTTTGTGTATGGAAATTTTTTCACATGGCTGATGTCTATGGGCAAAATTTCACTGACAGTCACTAAAATAAGATAATGCTGGCACAAATCACTCATGAAACCAGCCTTCCAGCAGCAGCTTTGCAGGCCAGGAGGAATATCAAGGGGATTTCTTTCAAATGCCCAACTCACACTTTAATATTATTTATCAGCACTGCCTCCCGCATTGCACAACAGTCCCCTGTAGCTGAAAGAAGAAGAGATGAGGGCAGAAGTGTACCTAGAGGATCCTCTGCCATGTTACTAAGATTACTCAAAGAAAAAGAAAATGGCCAAGTAAACCTGTTCTGACAAATGGAAGAGCACCTAGCTGGTACCTGGTAGAGCTGACTGGTGACAAAAGGATCAAATTATACGGCCTTAGTGGGAAGCACGTGGACAGCAAAGGGTACTTGAGGCATTGCTCAGCTCTCAGGCTCCCCCTGAGCCTATCATGACTTGCTAGGGGACCTTCTCCTGCCTGCCCCCAGCCCAGGCAGCACAGCGATGCAAGGAGGGGCCCTGCCCCTGCCCCCCAACAGCAGCTGCTGAACACAGAGTGCTTCATAGAAATGCTGCCTAACAGCCTGAGGCTCTCAGGAAATCAGACAGGACCACTCACCCGAACCTGAAGGGAACAGCCACAGACTTCTTGGCCACCTGCGAGTTCTTGGAAACATGGGAAGTGAAGCTGTGTCCTGGTTTAGGTGAATGCGAAAATATACATGGCTAAGAACTCCAAAACAGTGTCTTTGTTTAAAATATAATGGGAATAATGATGAAAAAAATGATGTCAATTTTCCAACAGCCAAGAAGACATACTTTGAGTTCTAACATTTTTGATCTAGACTGTGACACAACACTGGGTTTTCAGCAGGACTAATTCCTTTGATAACTGTATTGCTTACAAGGTTAGTTAAGGATTGAGCAGTATTATGTCTGCATTAATAATTAACCAAGAGTTGCAAGTAAGCCATTAACTGTCAGATCCAAACCAAGATGAATTGGATCATTCCTTTTAATCATGGCAATGTCGATACCATGTGGTGGGGAGGATTCACTGGTCCTTAAGTAATAAATCAACTTAAAGGGCAACTGAACTGCCTTTTGAGTTGACAACAAAAATAAGTGCTTGCAAAATTTTATAACAGGATATTATTTCATCCTTCAGGTTAATGTAAAGTAAAGCATTTCATAAGGCTCTTTTGCAACTGAAAAGTGGTAAGATTTATTATTATTATATGTTGCCTGGAATTGTGTTCACTTAAAAAGTTTCATTAGCTGTTGAAAACCTTGTATCAAAAGTGAGAGCAGAACAAGAAGCTCTGTATGTGTACAACTATCACAAAGTTTCTTACTTTCATGTGCAGAACTGTTCATTTACTCAGCTTGCGGTGTTTGGATGTTCAGTTACAAGCCAGAAGCACCTGATCACCTGCATCTCTTGCTCAGGAACCCATAAGATTTGCTGGGGCCCCACCAAGCTTGTCCTGAGCCTGGAACCCTGCATACTGCCTAGATGAGCAGCATTCATTGAGGTTTCAAGACACTAATGCTTTTTTTTACTCTCTTTTTACTGTTTGGTACTTCAGTTCATCTTTGTCTTTAGCACTATCTCACACAAAAGTGCACAGCTTCTAATACACGCAAAAGAGAGTCCCTTGGAACATAGAACTCAGTCTGCTATTCTATAAAAAAAGGAAAAATGGAGAGTAATTCTTTAAGAAATATTAAAGGAATCGAGTGCCTTGTCTGCTTTTGTCCACTAGCAATACCTTTTGCAATAAACAAAAAACCTGGCAGATAATCTGTACGCTGACAGAAAAGGAATCTAAAGCAAGGGTAGAGAAAGATTCAATCTATTTTAAATTGGGTTCAAGAGAAAATAGCTGAGGCTCTTTTTGGAGACTACTCATTCACTAACAGGACAGTACAGATTTTATAAGCAAATTAATTGTGACAGCTTAACATAGAGAAGTTGTTTGATATTTACAGGTGCCTTCAAGAATGACATTTCATTCCTATGGTTGCACACATTTTGTTATTATCCATTATGTGGAAGAAAAATAATGAAGAATCACAAAAGAGGAGACGCAAAAGCAAGAAATGCAGCCAGTTTATATTCTGTGATAATGATTATGCCCGTGTTGGAGGCGCAAATTTTTAGACTGCAAGCAACTGCTTGAAGAATGTAAGATTATTATACAAATGCAGTTGTGCCTTATTTTGTCACGTATTTGTACAACTGATGAAGAAAGATTTCTGCTGATGACTGAGCTCATTTTTTTTCTAAATACCTGCCTTTTCTCCATTCCCAAGTTATTGTTGAACCAGATTCTCAATACAGATAAGCATCAGCCCTAAGCAGAATACCTAATATTCTGGGTGAAACCAGCAAGTCTTTTCTAACTCTTGCTAACAAAAAGAGCCATGCCCTATCTAGCTAAAATGCAGAGGCACCAATATGAGAAAATCTGATTTCATTTTTCCTCTTCTTTAACATGCCTTTTGGGAGCAAAGCCACTTCCTACAGGTCATACGCTGCCTCCTGCTCAGGTCTAGAACCTCTCCCAGGTTCAGTCCTATACCAGGACAGGGGATGGGGCCATTATGAGAGGAGCAGGCAGTGGCATGGAGAACAGGGTGTGCTGGGGCCAGGGCTCCCTGACTAGCAGCTCCTCTACCACAGGCTGGAGGGAGCTGGGGGGCAAAAGGGGATGCTCCTGCACTTGGTGGCATTGCTCCACAGAGACCACAGTAGAGGCACGAAGATGACTGTCATTTGTCACTTGCACTGCAGTCTATGTATAGATTTCAGAATACAGAAGAGAAAAATTGGTACAGAAGGAGAAAAATACTTTCTATATAATTAAAGGGTGTTTGCTTTGATGATTTCAATTACATTTAACTTGTGTTTTAACTCTTAAATCAAAATGCTCTTGTTCCTCATTTATACAGGTTGTTACATATACCAAATGCATGTTGCACCTGAAGTTTTTAAGGGCTGCTATGGGAATTCTGGCTTCCCCGCTCAGAAAGTCATTTGCAGATTGACAAAGCTGATGAACATTCTTGCTGTATATAGTCATCTTCACTTAGAATCATTTGTCTGATGGCTGACCTTTATAGAAAACTATGTTACCTCATATCTGCTTTTTAGTTAATCAGAAGTATTTACTTATGGCAACAGCATTGCCAGGTTCTAAAGATTTTCCTTAGGAAAGCCCTAATTATACAGATCCAGATGTTGTACTGTTCTAATTCATTACTTGTGGGACAGCTAGTTTATAGCGTGCATGTAGGATCACACGTATAACCTCATAAAATGGCTAGCCAAGCATCACATGGGACCACCACCTTCCCATAAAGCCAGCAGGTGACATTTAGCTCCCTCATCCACACGGAGAACTGAGCAGTTGAAGGAAATATTTTATAGTTTCCAAAAATCTGAGACCAGCTCAGAACAGAATTGAGTTCCCTAAGTAATTGTACCCATACAAACCTCTTGGTTTTTTTTGTTTGTTCATTCATTGTGGTATACATGAATATTCCTGATGTGATTATTGAGCATTCTGTCATTATGCTATGATCCAGAATCCACTGAAATGAAGAAGAACACCAAAGCCTGTGTTCAGCTCTTCTAATCTGATCTCCCTATCAAGCAGAATTTAAATTATTAATAGCATTTGGGGAAAAATGGATCATAAAAAATAAACTGAAACAGAAATATATAATGAATATCCTGACTTTTCTATCTGGTAGTGACTTCAGTGTTATGGTATTTCTTAGAATAATGTTCAGGGGATATTTAGGGAGAGGAACATTTTCCATTGTCTCATCTTAAGTATCTCAGCTGTTTTCCAGCAGTAGCAACATGTGTTTAGAAGGGAAGTAATAAGGCATTAATTATAGGGCAATGTAACAGCTACAAATGCATATTCCACCACTGCACATTCTCCAGAAGGATGTAATCAATTCACACTGTTTTTGAATGATGTTACATATTGTGAAATTGTAAACAGATCTTAAAATAGCCATCTTACAAAGAAAGCTAAATCTCTATAATTAGGAGAGCTTTTCCTTTTTCCAAATTAACCCTAAAAGAAAAGTATGAAGATGAAAGTACCACAGTTTGACTTTGTACCCCGTACTGAACCAAAAGAAAGCTAATAATTTGAAAGGGATTTATTTTTTACTTTTTTTTTCTTTAAGTGCACAGCCATTAAACAACACATGCAACAACTAAATGTTCTGTCAGAGATTAAATTAAAATGGTGCTTCTGTAACGCAAAATAGCCACAAATTATTTAGGGTTGTGCAACAATGTTTTGGATTTCAGTGAAAAACCAAGAAAGCAGAGTGAACCACTGAACCAGCTTTTAGTGGCCAGATCATTGCTTGCTGTAGTTTAGTCTGTCTCCTTTGCCACATGCCAGCAAATCTGAGCAGAGTTGTCAAAAGCTGATCAACATGCTCAGAGCTTCAGTATTTGCTACAGGAGATAATCATTTAATGTAGCAAGAGCTTTTCATCTAGGTGTCCCATGTCACAAAATGTGAGATGACGATCCTGTCTATCTTTCTTATTGCTTTACAAAGAAGATTTTATAAATATGCTAAAGAGCAGGGCAAGAAGGTACATCTATATGGGAAATATGGTACATCTTACAGTTATAAGCTCCTCAACAAAATGACCAGAACTAAAAGAATTAGCCACAAAGTGTGTTCATTTAATCTTTTGAAGTTGCTTAGGAGACAGCGATATCTTCATCCTGTGGCATAGGGCAAAAAAAGCTTCATGCTTTTCTTAGTCTTCAACAACATACACATAGGAAGGAGAAAGTCTGTAGGGTCTTTCAGCCGTTCCTCTGTTTCAAGTTTTATCATGTACTTCTGTAGCATATGGGCATAACTAATTACATTTTCTGAGCAGATGTGCAAAACATAGATTGATATGCCAAGGCTGGGAAACGTCCAATGAGGAGAAGATTGGTGCACCATGACAGATTTCGAAAATGAGACATTTGCGGAAATGACGAATGGAGAACATTTATGTCATTTTAATATGTTATTCTCGAGGTCACAAGAACTATTTATAGACATCATTAAGTGGAACTTATTTTATTAAATCGAATTGAGAGATGGCATTTATCAGAGTGTGTTCCAATGAGGAAAAATATGCATGCATCTCCCTTTCCATTCCACTTCTAAAATTTATTAAAAAACAAACAAAAAAAAAAACACCTAATTTCCTCTCTTCTCTCTTCCACTTTCTACTTACTGTTAAAAAGGATAGTAACTAGGAAGGGAGTTGGAAGGAAAAATAGTTAACTTCCTCTCTCCCATAAAAATAAGATTAAAAAGATATATTTAATTTTGCAAATGTTAAAATGAACAGTCAGCTGATAAAACTAGTTAGAATCTGTACACACTGCACCTGAGTGAAACAGCAACAAGAAATTAATGACAGTTTTCCTTGAAGCATAATGTCAGCGCAGGTCTGCCTGACCATTCAGACATGCTTAATGGCACTGCTGCTAATGCTGCTGAATGTTCCTCCTCAGAGCACACCAGGAATCTTACGGATTCTGTCTTTAAAAAGCAAGCTACCCTATCATCCTAGTTCAGTATTAAACTCCTGAGAAAATTCACTTAGCAAAATAAAAGTAAAGCATTCTTTGATATTCAAAATGTTTTGTTTTGTTTTCCAAATGTTACAGCCTTTTTTGTATATTAGTATCTCATAATCCCCACTAGTCAGATTGAGGTGTTTGTTCACCCAGCTATCTCCAGGGGTCTACTTTTATTTTTAAACAGAACCAAACGAAGTTTGGGAAACTTGCATATTCTCTATTGAGAAGGAATCGAAAAGGTATTTTGCCTCTCCAAGTGATTTGTGCTTGTCATATTTTTTCTCCCATAAATCTCTTCATTATTATTCATATTCCTCAAATCTATATACTCACCTTCACCAATGTTCAGGTGCTTTTCCTTCATAGTTGATTTTTTTCTTCATTTCAGAATCTTCCATTCCCCTTCGATACCATGTAATATTTATTATATTAATGCTAAAGCTGTATGAAAAATTCATCAACTATTCTGCCTCTTTTCCTAGTCAAGTATGGCTCATAATAATTTATTTGAAATATTCATTTTTTAAAAAATATATTGCTGAATAATTTTTGCAAAAAGTTCTTGGCCTGTATATTGTTCAGAGCTGTTAACAAAACCCCAAGTGGTAATGATTCAACACTTCCATCCAGCAGTAAATAGAATACACACCTCAATGGGAACTTTTCTTGTGATCCAGTGGTGAAACTACTCTTAAATATTTACTTACAAGTACAGGAATAAAGAAAAAAAAGCCCACCCAATAAGTGCAAATTTTTAGACTGTTTGGAAAGGAAGGACATGGGAGCTAGTAGCCAAAACAAACACGTTTAGCAGCGAAAACATCACCAAGGAGACTGCTGCCTGTCCTGCAACCCAATGAGCTGCCTCTGCTGCCTTCACTCACCTGTTCCCTCCACTCCTCAGCATCACAGTGCAGGTTACCCAAGTGACAAGCTCCCTGACGTGAAATGCTGTACGTATGATTACAGAGCCAGCTTTGAAGAAGCTTGAATGAGGTAACACTCAACCAGCAACCCTACCGGGTGTTCCCCTTGTGGGCATCAACGCTGGACTGAAGAGATTCAAATGAGAAGCTGCAGTAATATTCAGAAGTAACTTGCAGATGGGGTATTGGTTTGGTGTTTACAGGGATGAGAGATACTGAGGGCTGAGCTTTCAGGATGCTGAAATGTTAGTAACATCATGGATATTTCTTCAGGCATTCATGTAAGCACCTAAGACGTAACTAGTGCACTTATTTCAATGGCTAGTATTCAAGGCCAGCGGTGTGCTCAAGTTTGCTGCTACAGTGGAATTAGTATTTACATCTGCACATGGTACACCCCAGGGATGCAAAACTGGGAAATCAAACCCATGCAGCAGCACCACATTCCAGGAGGGGCTCCTGGGCTCTGGGAGTGTGGTCAGGGCAGCATCAAGCAAAGCACTGCGAGGGAGAGGCTCTGCTACCATGGGACTGGGCTCTGGGGAAGACAAAAAGCAAAGTTTTCAGTTACGCACCAAACAAGTGAGAGCTACTGGGAAGACAGCATGGAAAACATGCACATGCACTTTTTTCTTGCTTCTCAACATGAATTTCTAGTCCTATCTTGATGTACAGATATATAGATAAGGAAGACTATGAAGTACATAGTTAATACTGAGCAGTAGTCCATAAACACTGACTATAGAAACTGTGACTTCTTCAAATCACATCATTTTTTTTCTGTTAGGCTGAGCTGTCACCCACTGTGGCCAGACTCCACGCATGAATGTACATCCTGCAGTTAATTATTATTTTTCTTTTTCTGTCTGACCTCAGGAGTTGGTTTTTTATAAATCGCAAATTGTCGGAATCTGAATCACATTCAGTGCTCCCGACAGTGGGAATAATCAGAAGAATTCACTTAACAAACGTGGATGATAAAATAAAATGTCACATTTTATTACATACTTTTGTTCCATCTGTCTGAGCAATTTTGAATGCCAGATTTAAAGATGTGCCAGCAGGCCATGTCTTTCAGGATGCTTGCACATGGCTGCACTGACTTTTAGCATTTACTTTCTATTGAGAGAATCATTCAGTGGCTCAGTGCTCTCATGGGGAGAAACATGCTGGCAGTGGGACATTGGCCTGGGCTGCCTCCCACAGCTGACACACACTACACGCTGCTGCCCCAGCAGGGCTCTGCCTCTCTATTTCCAGGTCGCTTCTGAAGGCCACTATGGCTTTCCTCTGTCAGATCCTATGAGAGCACCTCTGTGACTGTGGGCTGTCATGTTTAGAACTGGAGAACTGTGAGGCAGTTCCCTGTACACACAGAATGTTTCAGACAAGGAGACCTTACAAGGTGCAGTTTCAGCATACAGATCTTAAGCACTTGCTGAAAATAACATCATCTTTTATCTCAAAAGACCAGCTGCTTGGAAATATAGGCCTTTTTTTTTTTTTTTTTTGGGGGGGGGGGGATTGTTCATGTGAATTTCAATTGCATCTCAAAGTTGAAATTTGCACTTATTTTCAAATATTCACAATACTATCTTCTTCTTGCTGCTTTTATTTATTTATTTATTTGTGTTATTTCAGTTAATTTAGGTGTCTATGTGGAAATGGCTTCCACAGTGCCCTCACACTTTTGCCTCTTTCTCTCGGGCCTTAATTTTCTATACTAAATCAGAGTTGAGCTTCCCAATAGCTGGAAGTTAAACATTCATATCTGTTTCAGTGGACTAGAAAAGAAGATGGTAAATTGATTTGGCTGGCTTTGAGACACCTAATGTATTTTTCAGCTTCCCATTTAAAAACTGGCTGTACGATATTAATGTTCACAGGAGGAAGTACCAGGTTTTTATCAAGTTAAAGCTCATTTCGCAAAAATATATCAGAAAACATAAATACAGGAGCCAAATATGCCACATATTTTAACAACCACTGAGCAGAGATTTGCTGAAAGATGCTGAACTGAACAAATGCTTCATCCAACTACACCAAATCTTTGTGAAGACATTGATTTATTTTTGCCCATCTAACCTGCTAACTTCACACTTGATCTCTGCAAACAATGCCAGAATCAGGGCTCTTGCTCTTGAAGTGATGCAGGTTATGAAGGGAAGCAAACAGAGTACTGGGATTTAAACACAAAAACTTTGATAACTGCAGGCTGCTATTAGTTTCGCGCCCTGCCAGAGAGCAAAGCATGGATTAGCCTTGCAGAAATCCTCCTGACTGTACTCCCGCCTCGAGGTGGGTTTCGATCAGACTGATTGTTCCATTAAGCTCCCAATCCGGTGAGAAGTCACACCAGTAATTTGCATGCTCATAAAAGAGTTAGCAGAGCTGTTGCTTTGAAGTTCAATTATCCATGTGCATGTTTAAAGCAGAATATTGAAAATGCATTGTGCTGTTTGCACAGCTGCAGAGCTAAATACACAGGATGTTTGCAGGTTTGCTATGGGAGTTTCCACACAGCCAGGGTAACACAGAGCTACTGTGAAGTCTGCTGATCTAAATCACGGGCAGGCATTGAAGCAGAAGCGAAGCTCTAAAGAAAGTTTATAGCTTCATTTGTGGACACTGAGGATAAATACAACAGGCCACTTAAGTGTTCATATTATGAGATGCCAGCTGCAGCTCTATAGTTAGGGCTGACTTGAGCATTGAATTTAAATCAGAGTTTCGACTGCATTATTTATGTGGATGATGCACTTTCTTTTTTCCTCCTCTTCAAATTTACAGTACTTTCTCTTTGAGTACATGATGGATTTCTAAGGAACTAACAAGTAAGTTAAGCAGCTAAGGGTTAAAATTAGACTGTAAAATAGATCTACTTTGAAATAAGATTTTGTTCAGAACACTACTGATATTTTCACATTGTTATTGCTGTTAAAACTGTTATGTGATAGAAAAAAATAGCTGCCAAACTGATTGGTCAGGTAAGCTGCAGCTACTGCTTTCTACACAGGTTACTTGATACATATGTATTATTTTATTTCCTTAGGTAATTGGCATAGTATTTCATGGACCCCTATTTGTTGCTTTTGGCCACTTCACTACATTTTGGCTGGTAGTCACTGTTACAGAGAAGAAACCACAAAAGAGACAGGTATGACACACAATGTTTCTCTATGAGTGAAGAATATGTTTTCAAATGACGTCTACAGTTACTGGTAGTGACTAATCGGAATTCCAGCCCAGCATCTGAGGATCAGCAGCTCTAATTTGCTGGCAGCCTGGTTCTTAATCAGAGCAGCATCTTAACATCAAGGACACTGCAGTCTGTGGCACTTTTTAGGGGGATGTGCTTCACTGAAACCTGAGAGAAAAGGACAGTTCAGATTTCAAGGAAACAAAAATATTACAGCTCTGATATTATCAAAATTAAATGACTGCCTTTGAATATATTACTCGTCCTTTAGCAAAGACAATTACAAAGGGAAATACAAGTAAGGAAGGTTTTTTAAAATGCAGTAAGTAACTAAGGAAGTCTCATGTTTGAAAATCCAGTATGTGTAATTTTACACATTGTTGAATCTTTGCCAAAAGGAACAGAATTCCTTACATTTACAGCTGTACACGTAATTAACCAGATCAAAATGATAATCCATATCAAGCTAAATTTGGGCTCCATCAGCAGTTTATTATTTTGTTTATGAGTTATCGGAAAAGCATCAGGTCCAGGTGCCACCACAGCCCCTGGTTAGACTGCACATCAATACAGAAACTGATCCAGTCTGTCTCCCCATATCACACTTCTCACTCTCACTGAAAGCGCGAATGTTACACTAACTATTGCAAAGCACATTAAGATTACAGCTAATTTCTAGCAATTGCTAAACAACTCTAGCCCTGAAATGAAACTTCCATTAACTGCACTGCCTTGTATTTTCAGTCACTCACGTTGTTGTAAACATGCTATTGTCTGTGTTTAGCTCTAATAAATAATGCCTTTTTGCTGTATTTTAATTATTTAAATATTCACTACGAGTCACACTTCTATAAAAAATGTCCTACAGTTTTTAATAATGAAAAATAATTCTGCCTGGAAAAGCAAAATTATAAGGAGAAACAGTGCTCAGCAAAAAAAGTTCAAAGTAATTCAAAGAAGCCCATGTCAAGCCTACAGCCCACTCCCACACTTGCTTATCCCAGCGGTCAGAGATAAAAGATGAATTTTACAACCTATGCAGAAGACTAACAGACTGAACCTATACTGAATGTGATACTATAGGAAGATCAGACAATGCTCACATCCAATTTTTTTATATCCTCCTTCCTGACCTGTCATATTTAAATCATCAAATATAAATTAAACGAAGAGCAATTGTGGATGTTGTTTTCTCACATTAAAAGCCAGCAGAACAAGGGATGCCATGGAAATAACTCCAAGATCTACTCCTTACATGATGACCTACTATAACTTAAGTTATATTCTTTACCTATCTATGTACAATGCACTACTTACCAGCTTAGACAAATCACGTTTATCCAACTTGCTGTGATACTGCCCTGTTACAGTGACAGCCCAGCTTCTATTTATATTACTAACCAAAATCACTTCTACAAAGCAACCCAAACGAAGAATCTATCAGTATGAAGTGTTTGTATGTTTAGTGAGGCAGAAAGCTGAAATGATACCATGTTATTGATTTCCTCACTTCCAAGCTGAACAGATTAAACTGTAACCATTTCATTGCCAAATTCTGATGTAGGATTTACAATGCAGACAAAAACCAATCCCTGTAGTCCACTGTGTTATCTCTGGTCAGTATCAGAGATGGACTTTCATAAGAGCTGGGTAAGAGTAAATACGAAATAACAGTCCTATAGAAGCCCTTTCTTCAGTGCTATGGTTAGTTCCTCAGCCTAAGTTTAATTATATCACAAATAGCTTGAAATCCCATCTATAATAATCATGAACATTTCCATCATCTATACAACTGATTTGTTTTCTTAAATCATACTAATCTCTTAGCAGCAGAAAAATCTTATGGCAATAGATGCCTGGAGTTAGTTTAAAAAGTCATGTTTTAAGCTTGTCTCACAGAAGACATCTTTAGTACATATGATAACAGCTCCCACAGAATTACAACTTCTCCTCTCATTCCTTATTTTCACTGTGGCCTCTTTCATTTGTTGCCACTCTGAATTGAGGCTTACTTTGGAAGGAAATATCTGGTTTGCAAAATTCTTACTTGAGAAATTGATACATTTGGGAGGATTACACAGATAAATAAAAAGGCTAATCTCATTATATGAGTTATTCGCTTCAACTTATGCAGTCATTTCTGCAAAATTACTCTGTACTATGTTCTGAAGAGCACAAATTGATGATATAGTCTTATTTCATTATCTCAACTTGAAGTGTTAATTTACAGCATTAGAAAGGATTTCTGTAGGGATTTTGCCCCAGGATGGGCATGGAGACTTATGTGCCATTTGTATCTCTTTTTATTTTTATTTAATAGAAATATATTCAGTTTTCTAGATGAATTATTTGCCTTGGCACACAGTGGAGTGGCTGCTGAACTCAGAGGAAGGGAGAGGAGGCAGAGAAAAATCACCAGAGCAGAAGAATGAGTGATCAGAAGCCCCACGAGACCTCTGTAGAAGAGAGGAAGCCTGTTGTGACACCCATGGGCACAGACAGCTATAAGTGGTTATGAATGTACACTGTGCTCGCTAGTGTCAGCAATAACCATTAAAATAAAAACTCAGTAATCTGTTGGAAATGGGTCCAAAAAGGACACAAGATGAATGATCGAGCAAGGATAATTTCCCCATTTCGTTTTTTACCTATAATGCTCTTTCTACTCCTAGCCTCCTTAAAAAGTGAAATTTGTTTTCAAACCTATAGAGGAAAAGAAAAAATATATTATTCGGTTGGCAGCAAATGTAGTTCCACAGAAAATTTATTGATGCTGAGTCAATTAAAAAAACAACTTCACATGCTCGGTTTGGTTCCTAACCCACCAGACTGTTTCAGGGAGGTGGTGTGTGGAGGAAAACAGAACAGTTTAATTGGACACTGTTACCTATGAACTGCTAGGTAGGCCCCAAGGTGTTATGAAACAACCCGTAAAACAAAAAGCATCTGCAGTAAAGAGCATGTAGAACGTCATTCTTTGCTTATTTACTGCTTAGAAGTATTCTAAATCTTGTTTTTATTTTCAAGTGATCTCAGGCTGTAAGTGCACAGTGTGTCATTATAACAGCTGCAGCTGATATGAAGAGAACTGAATTGGAAGTACACTTTGGAGCACTGCACTGAATCATCTATGAGCACTGGAGCACTGCATTATTTTAAGTGTATACACACTATCAAATAAAATAAAAATATTGTATATTTCTGGTATTGACTTTCAGCATGATGGGCAGGATGGACAAAAACAATGATAATCACGTTAATGCTGTAGTCAACGATACTTTATGGAGGATGATATGTTACCTGAAAAAAAAAAAAAAACACCCGAAAACTGATCTCAAAAGCAATTTAATTATATTGATTACACTATAGAGGATGCTCTGCTTTTGTGTGATTTGGTTCTTTTTAAGTGTAATCCCGACAGGCTTCTATAAATAAAATGTTCAACTGTTTAGACAAAGAAGCATAAACTGTCACAAATGCATTTAAAACTTTTTTTTTTTTAATAAAAGCTTGCTAGTTTCTGTGAATGAGGTAGTGAGGACTGTAAAACTGCCATTTAAATGAGTGCTTGAACATCAGAGAAACATTCTCATGCTTGTATGTAAGCACACTTTTTTTTTTTTTTTTCCAGCATAGGAGTATTGTTCTGTAATGAAATAATGGTGAAAATTCCATAATATGCCATAATCACAATTTAATTCTTTTTTAATATTAGAAGAGTGCTTGTAGGCAGAAAGATACAGTTATTACAGCAGAGCCATTGGTGCTTTCACAGTTAATCCCTAATCACATTTTCATTTTGAATTGTACTTTTTTCCACGGTTTGTATATTGACAAATTTCCCTTGTGCTGAAGCATGGCTCTCAAGAATTAATGGTGGGGACCTCATTTAACCAAATTACTTTTAGGTATGTATTTCTAAAATGTGAGGAAAACTTGTTTCACATGACTGAACCACGCCTGCATATGACAATCACTCAAAAAGCATGGGAAACTGATAGTATAGTCAAAATCCTGCTCCAGAGCACATTAAATGCTACCTTTTCTGAAGCATCATGAAAGCTACAAATCTACCTCTAGAAATAAGTTTTCACTTTATATCACCACTAAGAAAAAAATGGTGGCACTGGGGAAACACGAATGATCATGCTGCAATTTTTTTTATTTTTTATTTTTTATTTTTTTTTTTTTTTGATGAATTAAAGCAGCATGGGCTCTCTGTCCTCCAAAGGGCCATCCATCCATCCTACAGTAACCCCTCTTGGACATGGGATGAGTCACAGGCTTTCACTTCCCACTGACTTGCATAGATAATGCACATTAATACATATATATTTATATCCAGCCTTCAGCCTACATGACAAACAGGCACTCAGCTCTTCCAGCCTCCTCTCTCTCCTTCTGAAAGATACCGGTCTACCTAAACTGTAAGTTTCAAAGCAACTTCAAAGGAAAATTAAGCTGCATTCTTCCTAGTTTATTTGAAGAGAAAAAGAAATATTGCTAAGTAGCTCAAACTAAGTACACTGCAGCACAAGGTTTCCTGCCCAGCACTTTCCTGCTGCACAGTAAGAGAGGGAAATATCCCAATACATAGCAGAGGCAGAATGAAAATTTCTTTACAGATAACATTTCAATTTAGGGGTTAATAAATTAAAAACAAGCTAGAAACTGCCATGTCAATAAGGGTTCTACAGAATTCATGACATTTCCACTTAAAATTCTCAAAAGAATAGTATAAACTATGCTTATCAAAGGCACCTAAAATTTAATCTGCCTAACTCCCACTTCAAGCTAAAGAGTTCTGACATTTCTAGAGATTCTTCAGCAAATCCCCCTATGGCTATGGTATATAAGCAGTTTTTATTGGCCCAAAGGACCTGCCTCCTGAAGATCTGCCCATTTTTCCACTGCACTGCTGGAACGAGGTATAATCTCTGCTTTCACACTCTTCATTCCTGGGAACCTTTCCAGGAAAATCTGTTCTGCATGGATTGTTTGGGTTGCCTCTGCTCCCACTAAGTCAGTGATGAGGCCCTCTTTGCCTTCAGCCCACGCCGGCTGTGTCCAATTAGCTCATCAAGGGTTTGGGATATATCCAAAATCTAAAGTTGAGCTCCTCAGAACGCACGGAAGCCCTTTGCTGTATCTGTCCTAAATAATTCATTTCCATAGCTCAGTATCCTATGCAATATTTCTCTGAGTGGAGCCAAAAAACTAAGTGAAATCATCTTTCAAGATAATGTTGGTAAAGTCATTCCAGTATCAGCTCCTAACTGCCAGCACATTAAGCCCAGATCCAAGCATTCAGCTTAATATTAACTGCTCCATCCTGATAGTTTCATTCATTTAGATATGGGCAGTTAATACCTTTGAAAAAATACTTTCAGGTGTTAAAAATACCTTTGAAAACTCTGGCCTATAAATATGCAGAAAGAAAGTAAAATTGCTACCATGAGTTTAGAAAAGCCGAAGATAGCTGTGCTAGCTCTACAAATACAGTTCTACTAACATCTGTTCTGACAAAATACAAGACCAGAGTAAACAAAATGAGATCCATTAGTATAAAAGTAACTAGGAAGTAAAATCATAGACATTTAGATGTAACAACTTCTAATAAGTGCTAAGAGAACTTCTGAGTTTGCAAAATTATAAAGCTCAAATCCATACAAGATAGGAATTAGAAGGTGATTTTCTATAAGGAAAGACATTTAAATCACAGGCTACTGATTTTCATATTCAGAACTTTCCAGACCAAATGTCCTGCATAAAACACACTTTCAATATTCCCAATTCTGTACTCTCTCCTCCCCTTTATGTTTTCACATTAGTATGTATTTCATTTTATGTCTTTACTTCACTATCCTTCATTTAATTCTATTTTCCAAAGTTAGACTGAAACCAAGGTAGAAGAAATCTTAGCCACAGACCTCTGCCAGATCTCAACCAATCGTGGAAAGGTGCTGCTAAGTAGGCAGCAGAATATGCAAATATAAAATATAGGAAGCTACTAGCTTTTTTTTTTAAATGAATGTATGTCTCTCTTTTCCCACAGAGGAGTTCTATAGTTAATATTTCTCCTCAGTTCTCCTTCATGGTTCATGAATGCATTTCCAAACAGGGAAAATAAGAGAGAAATTTCATGCTCAAAGAGCAGTCTGGACACAGATTCTGCATCTATCACTCTTGTGAAAGTAATCTAAGGACCTTGGTAACAACATCCCCTGAGCTAGCGAGTCCTGATCCAGTACAGCATCACTGGGTACCGAGCGCATGATAGCACTTAAGCTATCACCATTTTTGCCCAGTGACTGTCTTAGATTAGCTGCTTTAGTGGTGCATAGCAACATGATACCAGAGGGGAGAAAAGGGAGTGAAAACTATGTCATTCTGTTGGCAGCACAGAGTAAATTAAGCCAGGCAGAAAATACTTGGAGTCTAGCCAGGATACGAAGTGTACCACAGATCTTCCCATAAAAATGGCTAGGATCTTGGTCTGAAACTCAGAGTAAACTCCATTTAGACAAGACATTACTAGAAACTTACATCTGCAAAGGTGACCTTTACTATACCATTTTTGAAGAATAGGGGAAGAAAAGGATGGGCTCAGTTCTCATTTTTGCTGAAATGTCCTGCTTCCTTGATAGTAGATGAGACATGAAAAACCAGAACAGAAAAATGAAGACAAGAGCAGTGTTCACTTCCAAGAGCTGTTTCTTTGCAACTTGAGAAAAAAAAAAAGTTTCCTAGGGTTAGATTCCCTGGAGTGTTGAGCAGTATATCACCATAATTAGGGAAGACCAGCCAAAGGACAAGGCCCTTATCTATCAGCATGAATGCGTAAGAGTTAAAGTAGTTCTTTTGGTTGAAAAAGTAGTCAAAGTGCAGTATGTTCCTATTATTTGGGCAAACACATTGGTCAACATCCAGCAAGTCAAAATCACCCGCCACTTAGATATCACAATGACCACTTGTGTTAACATACCACTGTGGATGCTTTGATAGCAATTTCTCACATTTACAAAGGCTCATAAGGCAGAGTACCTACCTTGTTACTTGAAATGCTCAGTTAGCTCTTGTGCAGCTGTAGAACTACTTTCCTCAGGTCCCCTCAGCCACTGCCTGGCAGATCCTTCTTCTAGATCTCTTCAGAAACAAATGAGCAGTAAGAAACATTAAGAGCGCTATACTTAGAGTCAAACTTCATCTAAATTGCCTGTTCATTTATCTAAAAGCTTCTCAACTGCCATAATTAAAAACTATAATGTTATTACCAACAGTTTGGAAACCAGCAGTTTCTCTAGCTAAGGTAGGAAATTCAGTGCTTTGGCTATAATTTCTCTTTGCTGAAGCAATTCTGTGTGATAAGAGTCAGCGAAAGAAGGATTATCTACCCATCACCTCCAGCCTTAAAGCTACTTCTAATCTAGCAGATATCAGAAGTCCCAGCATCACATCCATTTCCAGCAAAACCCTGCTTGATTGCGCATAGTGAGCATGATGGACTCAATTCAGGAAACAGCAGGTCAGAAAGCAAATCTCTAATACAGAAATACTATAAATATAGTCAATTTATACTTTTGTACACTGATGACAGACTGCAATTTTCTGCACAGGATGGCAAAGCAAAATACTTAGCCTAAAAAGAAAAGGCAGAAGCCTACTTGCATTTCTTTTCTTTGTATTTATATTCTTTCTTCAAAAAAGTATTTGGAAAGCTGCATTTTGGGGATTTCTTTTTCCTTTGTTTTTCTTAATATCAGTGCACAATCAGAATAGCTCTTAATGTCTTAAGCTGAATTTGCTTCTTTCTCTTTTTACCATTTTTACACATGATCACCATTTTGCAGCATGGCAAGATGCTCATGTGTCCTGGCCTGTTCTTTCACATGCACGTTTGTTGCAGCATCTCAGTGCCCTGTCCACAGCTCCACAACTGCAGATACTGCAGACAGCTGTGGGACAAATAAACGTGTCTACCAAAGGTTTTGGTTGATATTTAAAGGTCTCAGTTGTGATGAAATCCCAATGAGGTGACTTCCAGACCCAGATACAGACAATTGATTTTGTAAAATATCTACAGTCTAACAGACACAAATCACATCATGCTTGTAACCAAATATGTAGTAAGAAGGCAAACTCACTCATAACCAGTACTACTGCTGATGTATATTGGTCTTTGTTAAAATGCAATTGAGGTCACAGTGACTAACAGTAACAGGCGAGTCATAACAGGATGGGAATAAAACAAGGGAAGAGAGTCAATACTGTTTTCTTTCCTTGGTAAAAACATGGACATTTGTATCTGAAGAATGGATGTAAAAACAAATAAGACAATACTTGCACTGATAAATCACAATAATGCATGTTTGCATGAAGAGGTAGACAACAGAAAATTAAAAAGCATTAGGCAGACTCCATGTTTGTGGCATTACTCAATTCTGACAGAGAAACAGAAGTGTTTAGAACAGCACAAAACAGCTAACACTGTGGCCATCATTCTGAAAAGGAGCAGAGGGCTCCAGAAGGATCATTCCTGCCTGTAACTGGGCTTCCTCCATCTGTGTAACTGCACCAGGATAGCCACAAGGACACAGAAAATGCAAAGAGAACCATGAGGACAGTGCTTGCCAGGGCAGGGAGGGCTCTCCCTACTTTTGGTAAGACTCACTCTTCTTGTCTGTACCTCTGCCCTGAAAACAGAACTCATATCCAATCACATACAAAACAGCAGAACTTCCAAGTTCCACCACTGCCAGAGAGAGATGAGATCCTAGATGTTACATGTGGACAGCAAAGCTATCTATTTGTTCATTACATATTTTAGGACAAATGCTGACCTGCAAACTAACACCAAATGCTGCTGAAGCATAAAACTCAGAAAAGATGCTGAAGGGAAATGGAAAATTTTTAAAGCTAGATTACTGTACGACACAAAGCTCTTTATGCCATCTGGTAATAAAAGCTATAAAAGCCCAATATGGACAAGTGAATAAGTTAAAAAAGTAATCAAGAATAAGAAACAGGCACATATATAAAAAAAAAAGACAGCATCTGTCACAGAGAATTAATGGAAATCACATCTATCTCTTACTCAAAGAATAAGAAACAACAGACTGAAAGCCTATTCTGATAACATACTGTTCTGGAAGTGGACTATGCCAGGACAACTTAAAGCTTCAGGGAGAAACAGCTGATAAATTCACATGATAAATCCAGTCTCCATCTGGCAGGTGAAAGAGCATGAAAGCCACTGATCTGCACAAGTTTGTAGCCTCCTGTCACAGCTAGGCCTATCAGGAAAAGTAATACTGTGTAATAACACAAACGTGCAAATACTCATCAGCAGCTAAGACCTGGTCTCCCACAATCTGCTGTCTTGCTGCAAACATTAGGTTTCCCTTTTACCCAAGTGGAAGGGAGGATGGCTACATATCTCAGCTCCAGCTGTCCAATAGCAGGGACAGAGGAAACTGTAGCTGTCCTATGTCCTCCTTACAGCTAATGCAAAAACTGTGTTTGGAGCCTTGCTAATGGCTTATGAGTGCAAGTTGGAGTGGAGTTTTGGGGAGATGAGGTCCTGGACTCACATCTGCTGGCCAGCACTGGAGCTCTAACCAAAGCCAGACCAGGGTGCGGTGTGGGTTTCAAACAGGAACCTCTCAAATCAGAAGGACAAAAGGAGGCTGAAAGGTAGGAATGACATTTGGGGCTTGTGTGTTGCCTCTTGCACAAATTCAGCAGTCTCGTGATTTTCTTTGAGTAGCTCCACCTATGAATCTTTTTTTGGAAAGGGCCTCTCATCAAATCTGGAGATCTGCTTCCAGACATCGCATGCACTTGCAAGAATGAACAAAAATGTGGTCTGAATTGTAACAAATAAGAAGTTGTAAATCTGCCCTTTACACCCCCTACTAAGTCTGCTATTTAAAATTAGAATAACATCCCTGACTCCCACCAGGAGCTGCACAGAGAAGAATTGACTGAGAATTACCTAGGACTTTCTCGATCATTTTTCTTTTCTGCTAGACTGCAAAAGGCGTAATACACATGGACCTGTACCTGTCCCATTAGTATTGTGGCTGTTGTGACAAATTCAGGCCATATTTGTGCCTGTAACACAACTGTTGGACCACTACCCGTAGGGTCTGCACTTGCTGGTTATTACACAATGTGACACAGTGCTATGTAACACCTAATGAGGAAGACAGATGCCAGAAGCAGAATGCAAAAGTGAAGACAGAGCACAGAGCCATATCATAGAAGGAACAGATGTACAGAAGGCCAATGAGGATGAAGACACAAGTTCAAATACTATTTCCTTTTGTGTTGACATATATGTTTGTCAGCAATCTTTCTTCCAAACGAAACAACAATCATACTGAAGTGCTATGCCTGAAAATCAAACCACTTGAGATTAAGCATGCCACAGAGAACCTTGTAAGTTTGTGGTTCTCAAGGCTAGCAGAAGCTGGCTCTTCCTTTCAGTTCATAGGCAACTCTCTCTCTCTACTATGAGCAGATCAGTTACATAGCATTAAACAGAAGAAATGAGTTTCAGTTCAAATTTTAAAAATAAATCATACGCGAGAGAGATTTTCTTAACCTCTGCACATAGGTGACCAGATTCCTGAAGAAAAAATCCATTCAAAAAGCAGAATGCAGCCCTTATATCTTAAATATGCTGTGGAAGCAGATCATCAGGCAGAAAATAAAAAGCAGCAGCCTAGTGTCCAGTGCAAAGGGAATAGCAGTTTCTCTTAATCTGAAAAAGGACTGAAGATCAAACATCTTGTATTTGTTCCTGGAAGAAAAATGTTAGTTGACAGAAATGTGTATATTATAAGTAGAAAATATTCCCACAGGAGACACAGGACGAAATAACTGTCACATTATCAGCTGACACTAAGTCTCTATTCACTTTGTTTACTTCCTAAATAGAGTGGAAAAGCTCTCACCCTTCATTGATAATACATAGTTTGTTTAGTATTTCTATTCCTCCTCCTCTGCACAGGGTTTCACTTTCTTTCAGCGTGACTGCAGAACAAATAAAATGCAAACAAGGACATTCTCTGTTTCTCTCTAGAAAACTATATGCTCCAAGATTACAACTTAATATTGTTTTCTCAGAAAGACAGGGTATTAAAAACATCCATCACCATGTCTTGACAACTTGGCTGTCAAAAGTACTGTCAAAATGCAAGGGTCTTGTTTTATTCCTTCTAGGACTTGCTTCAAACCCTCTGCCTCAAGTGAGAGCCAAAAGGGCTTTTGTTTTGTTTTCCTAAATGTGTGTTTCGTTCTCACTGCATCAGACTTACTTTCAGAATATTTGAATAGATATCTTTAAGTTGTCAGTTACGATTTCTTAAGCAGAGATTGTCGAGGAAGGAATAGTAGCTGCTTCTTTAAGAAACAGTAGGAAAGGAGGATGGAGAGCAGACTAAGAACAGCAGTTCTCTACTGCAGTATTTAAAAAATGTAGAAATGACAAAATTGAGACTTTCAATTAGAAAAACACAGCAAATCTACCTGAAATTTGCTAATGAGTATATGAAGGCATTTTCCACACTCCTGAAATTCATGCCTTTCTCATTTTGTAGCTCTTTAAGTTCTAACTTTACAGCTGTAGACATGCATGCTTTCTTCTTTATAGGTATCTGCCTACTCCAGATCAATCCTGAGTATCCAAGAATCTCACTCAGAACCACGTCAAAGATCGTCAGCAGTACCACAAAATCTCTACAGATACAGAGAATATGTATTTATGTGCAACGCTTATTTAGGGACAGATTTGCCAGAAGAAGGGTTTGATTTATTTTTTTTTTTAATTTTTTTTTAGATTTATATCTGAATGTTGTCAAATGAGAAAACTGCTGCACAGAATTTGGTTTATGGGACCGAAGCCCCTGCTGGGAGCTCTCCTGAAGCCCCATCTCAGAGGACAGGCTCAGCGGCCTCACAGGTGATCCCAGAATGCTATACTCAGTTCCATTTCTAGCACTAGGGCAGAGCTTTAAGTGCCACCCACTAAGAAAGCCACCAACATCTGCTTAATGTCAGGATGATTATTCTGCTGACGAGATCACTTTCAGGAAGCTGGTTACCACACACTTTGGCTGTAGTCACTAGGGGAAGATCTTAGAACAGCAGAGCTCCTCTGGGAAAATAAGAGGCTTAGGACTCGATCACACAGGGGACAATACAGGACAATTTATCTGTCAAGCTTTCCTTTACTACTTTCCCTTGTGGAAGTCCTTGAAAGCTAGAAGACCTACAGAAAGGTCTGAAGAGATGAAGTCATGACAGGTCCCCACTCACTTATCCTTCTGTTTGTCTAGGAGAAAAACGGCAGGTACTGGCTCCATCTACAGTCACACTCATACAGCACCTCGGCTTAGGGTTGCTGTCTTGCCTGATCTATCCAGCTTCTCCCTTCAGTACCAGAGGTAACCTGAGGGGGAGCTGACAGATGCTGGGCTATGGCAGGAAAACTTGGCACTCGGATCAAGTTATCCATGAGAGGCAGATCTCTCAGTGCACTTGAGAGAGGCTGCAGGGACCCAAAGGGGCAGAGGAGGCTTGCTCCCCCTATCCCAGCCCTCAGCCCTCCTGCCTGCAAACACTCCTGAGCATCCCTGAGACCAAGGCAATGCAGATGGCAAGGGATGTATTTGCTCAAAACAGTCAGGTTGGCTGTTCTTAAAATGTACTGCACTTTCCTCTCATCATGGCAACACTCAGAAATACCAAAATTAGACTTCAGAAGAGTATAAAAAGCTCCATGCTAACATAACATGCAAATGGACTGTCACACTCGTGATCTTGGACAGCAACAGAATTAGAAGGCAACAGCAAACAGCAAAGAAAATTGCAGCTGAAAAATAGCAACATTATCCTCTTTTAATACATATTATTAAAATGAACATTTTTAAAAGCTGAAAAGATATGAGCCCAGATGCTATTGCCGTATGTCTTATGCAGTTCATGATTACGAACAAACAACAGAATACGTATTAGGAAATCTAAAATGGTATGGATATGAGCCCAGCTGGTGTCCCCATACGCCTTATGAACTTCTCTTTTAGGAACACCGCAGCATATAGCAATAGAGATGTTATAAATAGAGTGGAGCTGTTTCACTGACGCACATATAGAAAGGTCCATAAGAATCATAAAAACAAAAGGTCCACAATGATCCCAGAAACAGATGCATTCAAACCCACTGAAATAGTTCAAACACCAAATTTTCACTGGGAACCATTCTGAGCTAAAATCTTATCTGAGCAAGGGATGACACTTGTTTTCTTCACTGGGATTTTCCTAAAAAACAACCATCAAAAAGCCATGCTAGTTAGAAAACACCAACTTACTTTTGTTTTGACACACTGTTCATATTGAAAGTCCAGAGGGAAAGAGTGAATGCCCAAGCTCAAGGTTAGTGGATCCACTGCGACTTTGGAGAGAGGTAAACTTTTGCCTCTTCTACAAATCACTCAAGGCAGAATCTGGAGCTTGATCAGGAGAGTCCTTCACCAACAGGCAGCAGACACTTCTGCAATACAGCTCTTCCACTCCTGCTTTTCTATTTCACCACAACAATCTCTAGGGGAATGTAACTGGGAATTCCTGGTTAATTATGAAAATACATCACCAAATACAGTTGCCTTTTATAATCATCATTTCATTGTCTGCAAGCTATGAACATATGTCTACAACAGATATCTAAAATAAATACACTGCATATGATTGAAAAATTATTTTATTTAAAAATACATTATACAGCAGAGTGTCTCTCTTTTAGTTTTCTCACTGCTGGTTCACAGAGATAATATGATAAATTTAACCCAAATATTTGACTGGGAAAGATCCTGAGAGAGAAAGAGACCAGATACAAGTTGATGATATACAGTACAGTGGAAAAGAGTCATCTCTTTTAACATAAAAGAATCTCTTGGTAATCTTATAAATCAGATGTTAAAAAAATGTTGATTTGCTACCATGCAAAAATGGGTGAGAATTTCTTTTAAATCTACACACAGAGATCATTAGTACCTTGGACCCTAAAAAGCTATCCTAATAAGAGAAGGGTAGGTGTGCCTAACACGGTGATACAAACTTTGGACCTACTACAATTTTGTAAACACAGTTGGTAGCCTAATAAAGGTGGATTTTCAATCACCTAAGTAACACTATTGTAGCTAAGGGCTCTATTCTAGGATGTTTTTCCTCGCTGATGTATTTCTTTATTCTCTAATTCTCAGCATAGTATGATGACTTCATGGGATATACTGCTCTAATACACTCAAAGAAGATTTGGCCTTGCCCTGCTTGTCAAGCAATATTTAGGTAGCTGCTTTTAGTGAAAAGAGAAATAAAAATGAAAATGCACGGATAACTACGCAGGAATGCACTAAAATTCAACATAGAAAAATATATATCCGATTCCACAGTTATGTTTTAAATATCTTCTACCAACGATTAATGCAGAGGAAATGCAGTGAATTATGGAAAACTTAAGGCCTAGAATTCTATACTTATTTCAACAGACCACACTGAACTTCTCTGTCCTAAACTTGTCTATAGAGCTAGCACTGCAACTGCAGTTGCCAGAGGAAAACATTCCAGCAGTTAAGAGTATCTTCAGCATCTATAATAGTTCACTATGAATAGTCAGTGAGGCTGTCTTTTGAAGGGGAGGCTCAATTTGATTTTTCACAGTGATAACAGTGATATGAGAACATCATTGATGTCGAGGGAAAAAAATCCTGTCAGCAGTGCAGAATCTGACAGAGGATTTTTTCAAGAACGTGGCCCTAAAAAGGAAACAGGGATACAAAAGGAAACAGGGATACAGAGATTCCTAGAGATAAATCCTGCCTTTCTCAGTCACTACAGTTGAAGGAAATGAATGCAGCCATTGCTTACTTTCCATAAATGCTCCAACAGGAGGGCAGAAACACACGTGCACTTTTCCTCACTATATCAGTCACCCTTTTCCTGTCCTAGCACCCCATTCTCCCAGAATAGTATCTGGGTGCACAACAAATATGAAGAGAAGATGGAGGGCTCCTTCGGTAATTTGTTTAAATGATCTGTGATAGCAGGGCTTCCCATCAGATACGCTGAGCTAAGAGTGGAGCCCTTAACCTCTCATGGGATAGCATTAGTAATAAAGAATATGTAAATGATCAAATGTCTATATTATTTTCATTTCTTTTAACCTAGATACATATACATCATTCAAGACATTCAAGAACTACAAATCAACAATTCAACTACAATTATGTCAGGAAAATATCCAAATAAATAAACTTTTAATTATGATACAATACTTATTACAGTAAAAATTGGCATTTTTTTTTCTCTTCAAAAGCAGAAGCACCAGTTTTACATATAACATTGTTTGAATGGTATATTACATGGAATACAGAGTAATACAATGTGCAAACAGCATTTTCATACAGAAGGTAATATTTTTCTAGTTTTTATACACTAAAACTGCCTCAAATGGAAACAAATTCATGCTGAATTAAAAATGCAGATTTTAAAAATCAATTTGAATCAAAATATGGAGTACTGCTGGAATAGGTATATGAACCATTAAAAAACAACAAGAAGCCAAAATAGAGGGTAGTGTCAGATAAAGGTAATTAGTGCTTAGTTTGTCCCATTCCATCAAAAAGTAAACAGTTAATATTTTTGCTAGAAAGTAAAGTGACGTTCTAATATTTAAGAAATCTTCAAAATGTAGGTATCATTTTAATGATGTAAAAATCAAGTCAGAAAGAGGACTTTAAAAATTTCTTGGTTTTGTTACACTGCAATTATCGTGAGTGGGCTGCGAAAAGAGATGAAGTCCAATGGAGTGAATATACACCAGCGTCAACATCATGTGACTTCTGCAAAGGCCGTGATGTGGTTCTACGAGTTAAAGGAAAAACAAACAAATAAAAACCCAGAAACCACACATGTAGACATCAGTCACCATTGTGAAAACTGTTGCATCTTCTGCTTTAGTGACAGCCTCATGCTTGCAGTGTATTGCAGGCTAACGTAAATAAAGCTGGTTTTCTTTGTAGTGCTCTCACTCACTCCTTAAGCAAATCCTTGTCAAATGCTTGATGATTGTATATGTTAACTGCACTGTCTAGATATTTGACTGCCAGGCTTCAGAGAGCCGGGAAGGGAGATGAGCATCTTCAATTTTGACACTACAGAAATGAATCTCTGCTCCTCATGCTCTGCCATGACCGTATGGGTTACAGAAAGTTTTCTTCCCTTCCATTGTATACTAAGGATTTTAGCTCTAGCAACGTCCTTGCTGCATTTTGTGACAACCTTAAGAATTGCAGAACATCAAACAATACACATCTACATACTTTTTTCTCCAAACCAGAACTTTCCTTTTTTTTTTTTTAAATAACCAGCAATGATTGAACCACAGCTAGCAGACATTTTTGTAAAGTATGAGGAAGGAAAATACTCAGCATGCAACTTCCTGTAAAAATATTTTCAAAAAACAATACTAGCCATCAGTCATTATTCACAGATTTGAATTCTGAAGCATAAAAGCAAGCTAAGATTTCCTAATTGGAAAATAAAATGCAAGCATTTCCAAGTGCTTCAGTTTTTGGTCTTCTGCTTTCAGCAGAGAAAACAGAATGTGTTGGGCAACCTCAGTGAGTCTAAAGTTGCTGTGAGGCTATTATTAAGTTTGGCATTATTCATTATTTGGATCTGGAAATTATCCTGACAACTCTTTTTTTTTTTAGTAAGCAAAATAGTTGAAAAATGGGAAATCGAAGAAAAAATGTTTCAATTATTATTTATTCTAATCAACTATTTCACTTCCTACTACACAATATTCCTTTCTCTAAGTGGCACACATTTGCCAATGATACAGAGAACCAAGTAGTATTTAAACGCTATTAACTCAAGGTTTGGTAGCTATTCGTTGAGAATAGCTATACTTCCAAAATGAGCAGGTCACCATCCTTGGAAGCATATGCAGAGCACAGAACAGAATCACACAGAAAAGAATCCCCATTCCTCAGTAAATCCTCAGGGAGAAATGCTAAGCTCCTACTTGGAGAGCAATTGATTTGGACTCCAGTAGACCAGTTGATTCCGTTCCAACGGATTAAGCAAGATGATGCATAACTAGGTCAAAAGTAACGACTTTCTAGTGGCAAGAATCACTGATACTGATTCACGCAACTGTCTGGGTATTCATGCTTTTTCATATGTTAACTTCTCAGGCAAAACTATAAATAAGCTCTGCTGAGATGGTTCACACAACAAAAAAAAACAAAAAAACACCAAAACAAAACACAACAACAACCAACACAGCATCCCTCTGTGACAAATTTCAGAGATGCTCACCATCACCAGCCAAAGATTCACACAGATGCAAAAGACAAGCCAATAAGCATGCACAAGACCTCAGCAACTCAACTCCATGGGAAATTATTTCACCTACGGCACTCAGAAGAAGAGCATGCTGGGGGTCTGCTTAGCAGACACAGTTTCACAGACAGACATGTCAGATTTTGTATTGTTTGTTCTAAACTGACAGCATCAGCTTGGTGTCAGCACCACAAACATAGCACACTTCATAAGCATGCTCCCACACCACTAGCAGAAAAATGGAAGTCTAAAAGGCTAAGCCTTGAGTGCAGGTTTTTTGGGGAAAATTATCTATATCAGTATATCTTCTGTTAAGATTTTAATTAATTTATATTCACAAGCTATTTATAACATTAAATAATTGAAAGAAAAACATACCAAGTTTCTGTTTGCAGCTTTCATTGTATATATTTAATATTTTTAATCTGATCTTTTATTTCTGTTGTGCACTCATTAATACAATTATAAATGTTTGTAATAGTCATCACCTTAATGATTTTTTCCAATTCTGAAAACAGGATTTTGAAAAATTGCCTATAGTCCTTCACATAATGGGGTTTATTAACTTGGTACAGTAGTACTTCAGGCAAAAAGTAACTACAGATTGGTTACTGTAAAAATTTTCCTGCTCAGCAAAGCATATTTTATGCTTTTCCTGGGCATGCCACATTTTTCTAGAAATTAATGAGTTCAAGTGAAAGTCCTCTTTTAAAAGACTGCAGACCTGCACAGAACGCTGCCAGCACACTGCATCTGCCTCTGCTTTAAATTCAGATACAAACACTTTGATGCTCTCCTGCACACACGTTTATTGCCTTATGTGCATGAGGTCTAAACAGTCCATTCCTGAGATCCAGGAGAAGAACCTAATGAGGCGTGCTTTGAAGGAGCTTTGTTGCAAGGAATCTTCTTGGTTGTTACTAATACCTTGATTCTGTAAAACCTACAAGATCCATATTTGAGGAAGTCACTCTGAATATATTGTTCCTTTTTCTATGTTTAAATACTATTTTATTTGAAAGTTAGACATCGTGATAACAGTTTGCATTTCAAAACAAATATTTATTTTCTAATCCCCTAATAGAAGTAGATTGAAGCAGAAGAGTCAGACATGAACGCCAATTTGAGTGCTTAGCATCAGAACAAAATTACTTACTGTCTTTTTGTGTTGAAACAGTGTTGTACCCTGTCTCCTTTAACACAGTGTTGTTAAGAGAACCAACGTGACCATAGATCTCAGAAAACCAGCCCATAAGCTCATGTCAGCACATAGGCTCTAGTAGCTGCGCTGGAAACGCATAGACATGTACTAAAACACAGCCAGTATGGATACCTCTGTATTCTTGTGGATGTCAACATACATTCAGTATTCAGATACTTCTCAACTAAAGTATCTTAGAGCAACAGAATCAGACACAAGTCCTCTCCTTCATTCTCTCATAGCACAATGAGCTGAAACATCGTTGTGTCTTGAATTCAGCCTGCAAGCTCGATGACAAGCCATCAACCTGACCAGAGAGCCTGGGGACCAGGCCACAGCGCTAGTCATCCTGTGCACACAGTGCACCAGTGACAGACTCCTTAGTACCACAGTGCTGAAGAACTCTATATCTTGTGAACAATCAAGGAGAAGTAAATACAAAAAAAAACATTACATTTGAGACACAGAAGGGAAAAAGCTTTCTCAGTCTTAAAACACAATCAGAAATCTAAGAGGAATGCATGCCTATCTCTATATTTACTACTGTTAAAATGTTTTATTTCCACCATTACCTTTGGCAGTACACAAGAGAACAAGAATAAGTGTCAAACTCAACAAGACTTGTGAAACAACTGGCCCTAACAGTTACTGGTTACTGGTATGACAGGCATCAAGGTCACATTGAAAGAAACTGCAAATACTTACCATCATTAAAACCTAGAAGCAGCTGTGTTTCAAAAAAAAAAAAAAAAAAAAAAAAAGGCAAAAAATAGGGCAAACTAAACCACTGCTACCATGGCTAGCCTATCTGTAAAGGTAAAGTCTACAAACTACCTGTTTCTGTCTCACAGTCAGCTAGAGAGTCAGTCCCACTGGTAAAATATAAGTAACCTCACTGCAGCAAAGAACAGCTGCATCTGGGGACGTGGTTTGGACACTGCTGACAGAAGCAACACTGCAAAGGAATGCCAGGCAGAGGCTCTGGAGACAAATTCAGCTCAGCAGTTAAACAGAGCAGTGTGCAAATATGTAATTTTAAGTCCTGATGATCAGACATTGGAAACATCTCACAGGAGATGAACTACAGCGACTATCCTAACCCAAAACTCCATTTTAAAACCTCTATAACCTATTTTACCTGCTTCCCCAGTTCATCCTCAAACACTGTGTATTTCCTTGTACTTGATTTTTCAAAGCTATAATACCTGCATAAAAAGGCTAGCAGTGTCAGCAGCCACACCGAAATTCAGGTGAAAGGGTGTGATTCCCTTCCAAAACAGGAAAAAAAGTTTGTGACTACTGAATGATGCTGAACTTCAAATTTTCCTGAGTGCCACCCAGAATATCCCTATTTCCCAGGAACTCTTACAACAGAAAAATAAATAAATAAATAGAAGAAAGAAAGAAAAAGAAAAATCTTGACTGTGGTGGAAAGCGGGCTTCCCATCTGCAGCAAAGTGCCAGCTGACTGCAACACAAATTGCCTTATAAGAGATGATGAAGGTCAGAGGCAGAAGAGAAAAAGGAGCAGATGGGTGAGTGATGAGGTTTCTTGGCTTTCATTCTTTTCATTAATTCTAAGGATGAATGTAGTTAAGGTGAAAGCAATAAGTCTGAAGTCTGCACCGCTGAGCCAAGCTCTGGCAAGGGTTCTTCAAGGAGACACTCTGCAACTATCTTCTATTTGAGTGCATAAGATTTGGGCACTTCTGCAGAACAACTTAATCATCTGCATGCACTGCAATCAAACAAGTGGTTTGCAAACAGGGATCCACCCTTGTCATTAACCAGCAGAATATCAATTCAGAGTGCTCTAAATACACATATTCCTGCTTAAGTGGACATGACTCCTGACTTCCTCCAGAACTAAGACAGTGACAGCACAGAGAGCATACCAAGCACATTCATTCTCCAGCAGGAAAAAAATGCTGCAACAGACGAGTAGCAGATCTGGAAACTCAAAATAAGGTGCTACCTACCAGGTCTGTGTGACAGACCTTGTGTTTATTCATTTATGAGTGATTTTCAAACAAAACTGCAAAGAAAGAGGTCCTATCTGGTATGCATTTCTAATTAAGTTATTCTTTTGGACAGCATTTTTGAATTGCTCACTCCAAATGCCCATATCATTGTTATTTTTAAATACCAGTAACAGAGAAGCAGCTCTGCTTCATCCCAGAACTGCTTTACCCCATGACTTCAGACCTAACTTCAGTCAGTTAGGATCTGTTCACTCTTAGTAGTTAATTTACGACAGTAAGCTGCTTTTAATATTGGCACAGGAGCTTTCAAACTGAGAACAGAGAAAAGGAAATTTAAAATAAGTGAAATAGGAATATTTATGAATTCAGACTGTATAACTAGAACAGAACCAGCTGAGGAGTAGCAAGAAGCAATTTGCACATGGCTAGAGTAGGCAAAGGACAAGTAGCAAACAAATCACCTATCACCTCTCTCTAGAGGAGAATAAAGAACATAAAAAAAATAGTTAAAAACCGAAAACAATTTATTAATTCTTGAAATGATTATAGTTAACTGAAATGGCTCAGTTTAGACCCTAGTTCCACATTAGCATTATTCCTAATACCTTTTATTTAATATGTTCTGGCTTCTGTACAAAACCTTAAACCAGACATTTAAACAAATAAACGCCTCACCACCTGCAGCACTCAGATAAAAGCAGATTTTTCATCAATTATTTGCTAATTCCAGTTCAAGCTTTCTGCAGGTGGAAACAGAAGAAAAGCCTTTCCCAAATACTCCACATAATCATCCTTCCATTTCATCTTCTCAGTCTGGAAAGCGCGAACACTTTGCAACAGAAGGAAAGGTGAACCCAAACACTAAGATCTCACCAGCTGTAACACCTTGCTGGGAGTCTCCTGATTTAAATATCTAGAGAGAAGTCCCACAACAGCAAATAGCTACCCTCCACTGTCACAGGAATGTAGAGAGTTCAGAGGGAAAGGCTCCCTTCTGAATGGTGTTCTCTAATGGAATTCTGGGAAGTTCACAAATGGTAGCAGTGATTGTCAAGCTTGGCAAACTATTTGTGTAGCCTCCCTTCCATAGCTTTACCCGTATCACCTCATCTTTCCTAGGCTGAGTATTAGGAAACAAAAACAGTTTGTCATGAATAAAAGAGTGTCAAATTAGGTAGAAACATTAAGTTAACATGAGGTTTTTATCCTCAGGATAAAAATAAAAAATTACACAGCCAAACCAGATCTCCAATAAGCAGAATTTGCAGAGAACGTACATTTCTGACCTATGGTGGCTTCTGAGCTACACTAACAGTTTTTATTGTAGGAGCGCCTAGCACATAAATAAGACATGCTTATTAATATGTTATGTCTTAAGCCAACTGACATCGTTTTGTTTTGACATTTTACAGAGAGTTTACTGAATGGATTATTTTGAAGATACACATTCATCATCTAAATGCTTGTTCTTGTTCAAGCAAATGATACTGTGACCTCCTTATGACAAAATATCAGTAGAAGTAGCTTAGACACATTTGGTTCAAAAAGACACGTTGGATTATTCAGAAAGGAAATCTTCCCCTCCAAGCAAATAAATAACAAACCTATTGCTGGCAGCAATTCTTACTAAAGACAGCTTCCACCAATTTAAAGTGACTAGCACAGACTAGAAGGGGTTAAAAACATTTCTTCTGATCAATTGTAAGATTCAATATCAGTAGAAATATGAATTTAAAGGAATACCATAGGAAAACACTTTTGATAACCTTAAATGTTTAGGACTGTTTACTCTTCAAGCATGGGCATAACAGAAGAGATTTTAATAAGTAATGACAGAAAGTGATTATGAATTAACAATGCTTTATAACTTTGTGTTTGTAGCTCTAACTTTCCTTCTGGTAAAAATGCCTGAAATGTTTTCTTCATTTGGATATGTTATCTTTTTTCAGTGTCTGTTTGCTCACATTATTATTCAGACATAACCTTGCTTAACTCTTGCATCATCTTTGCAAAGCCAGTATTTTTTTTTACTACTAGAAAAAAAAAGAAAAAATTTGAACACATAGCAGTAGTTACTCAATGAAGAACATTTTGGGATACACAAGAGGTTACTGCTAGCACATTGGACTACAAGATCACATTTTTGAATAATGTTTTTAAGAAATTGAGACATTACCTTTTCTAAAGGGCTTTCTACCCGGGGTATGCTGATCATGGGCATCTGGGCCAGATTATCCATATGAGAATGTTCATGTTCTGGCTGACGTCCCCTGAAATTATTTACCACGCAAACAACCTAGAAGGGATTAGAAGATAAACAGAATTGCTAAGGAACAACTCCATTTTTTTTTAGAGCTTTGATCCTGACATCCATAATTAGGCAAAACTGACACTAGCTTTAGTCACTGCTTACAGAATAAATACACAAATGTGAAGTTCATGTTTTACAGGAAACCCTTGATTAATATTACAAGACAAAAGATGTTTAAGCAGTTTTTTATACGTATGTTATCAAACAGTGAGAAAACTCACTTATCTAAAAGTAAATCCATTACTGAATCTAAACAATATAATACTAATCACCATCAGTGTCGTGAATCGATGTCACAGCATCATGGATTCATACAGGCTGGACAGACCTCTAGATATCTTCAAGTTCAACCCTCCTGCTAAAGCAGGTTCCCTACTGCAGATCACACAGGTAGGCATCCAGGTGGGTTTTGTGTATCTCTAAAGAAGAAAACTCCACAATCTCTCTAGCCAAACTGCTGCATCACCCTCACAAGTAAAGAAGATCTGACTCATACAGAACTCCCTGTGTTCCAGTTTGTGTCCATTACACTAGTCCTGTCACTGGGCAGCAGCAGAAAGAGCCTGGCCCCATCCAACTGCCTGCCATTTTTCTGATACTTATCAGCATTGACAAGATCCCCCCCCTCAGTCTTCTCCAAGCTCAACAGTTCCAGGACTCAAACTTTCCTTATAAGGGAGTGATGGCCAGAGGATGTACTGAATATATGGCAATCTCATGTTTCTAGAAAGGGCCAATGCCATGTAACTTCTGACCAGCAAAGAATTTTTCAAGCAGAGAGTGAGAGAGGGAAGACAAAAAGACAACAGTTGTCCCCAGGATTGTCCTAGATTCTAAACTTGCTCAGGGCTGCAGCAGCGTACAGTGAGACTCACCCAGACATTTAGGAAAGAGACATACATCATTTTGGAGTGGGAGGGGTGGGAAGGTTCTACTAATTCAGACACTCAACTAAGGCAGTTTTTTTCAATTGCACTGTCTTTAAAATGCAACTACATTTGATGTCATTCTACTTGGAGAAGTTTATACAGCACGCATCACAAAATATAAAAAAAAGTGCCGGAACAAACTTCATTTTCCTACTCTTTTCTTTTATGACTTTAGGGGCAAAACATAACAAATAAAACCCACAACCACTATACCAGGACACCTTGTGTGGAAAGGAATGTTTGGAAGCACCAGCAGGTATGTTTTAAAAGAAACTTAAAGCTGCCCTCATATTTATCAGATGAGTGAAAAAGCCCACTTCAGCTATCCTTCTGTGAGCTCACAGCCAAGTCTTCAAGACCTAAGATCCTAAGATCCCAGAATCAATACCAAAAGTATTTTCACAGGGAAAAAAATCAGTTATATTTAGTACTAATACAAGTTGCCAGGCAGACAAACTTACTGGCAGTAAACAGCAATGACTACATTATTCTATAGTCTCACACTGAAGTTTATTGGTGCAGGTGATTAATAGATTAGTGACAGCTTTCTCACACAGACACAGACCATTAATAACTGGGACTAGAGATTCAGTATTGGAACACAACTCCAGAAAAAAAGGAGAAGACTAAACAAGAATTTTTGACTGGAAAAAATGGATGGAATCGAATTTCAATTTAAACTTGAATTAGTATGAATAAAAAATCAGAGGGGGTTTCTTTAAAGCCAGAAAAGAAACACTACTCATTCTTTGATCAGTGTAGGTATCCCTCCACTGCATGTAGTACTTCACACTTTAAATTATGAATAGATATTATTCTGAGAAATATGTACTTTCTTAATGTGGGGCTTAATGTTAAAAAAAAAATACTGGAAGAAACTCTATAGTTTGGTTTATAAGGAAGTCAAAATAGATAATTTAATCAATTATTTTTTTTGATTTGACACTTCTGAGTGCATGCAAATATGTCTAAGGAAACTGACAAAAAAAAATAGAAACACCTCTTGGACATTTGTCTGAAAAGTCAAGTCTACCAGCATGTGCTAGGAGATACAAAATAATATAGTCATATTTTTCCAAAAAAAAGTGACAAATACACACTTACCAAAAAAACTGCTATAGATATTCCAATTATAAATCCTGCTATTACATCTGACCAGTGATTTCGATACTCTGCTACTCTGTTGATTCCCGTAAGGAAAGCCAAGCACATTAAGCCCAAACACAGAACAGGTTTTGCAAGCCTTGTTCCTCTGGCTTTTACTGTGCTGGTGATATACATCTGAAAATTAGAAAAGAAGAAAGTTTAATACTGATGGATGATACTTCCCACTAATCAGTGAACAGAATATTAGAAACTTGGTTGAAAAAGACTATGCATTGTGGGATTTATATTTATTTCTTTACTTTTATAACCCTATCCAATCAAGCTATCGTTTTATGCAAAGAGGTAAATAGACTCATTTTTCACTGCTTCATGTTGGCAATGATACAAAAAATCTTGTCCTGACAGGGGCTACATTAGGCCATTGCTTATATTAACAAATGCCTTTCTTCCTCACATGCAGCTTCTCCGTGTGATTAGGTACAGACTTGGGAAAAAAAAAAAAAGCAGTGAAAATTGAACAAGATGTCAGCATCTACTCTTAAAAATGAAACATAACACCTTCAACCAGTGCTTGACCAATACATCCCATACTTCACATAGGCTGACTGAGGATATTTAGTACCAATTCCCAACAGCACATAAACCAACCCAAGTGCAGGAGTTTTATTCATCCCCAAGAAACTGAGATCTCTACCTCTGCCCTGCTTGCAGCCTTACTGTCTGCAAGTACTACTGGATTAAATGCGATGCATGGAGATGCAGCAGCACTTTTGTCCCAAGGTAGGTGCATTAGAGAGCAGGGTCTAAACCAGTGCTTTCTGAGCTCTGATGGGCCAATGGAAGAAATTAATTAAAAACTCTGAACTTCCATACTCTTGTTTATATTCAATATTGGCATTATGACTGCTTTAATGTTCCACCCTGAAAAATAATATTTCAACCACATAGGTTTCTGAGGAACATGCATATTTACATTCTGCAGCTTCTGCAGCTGACCCACTGAAGTCCTTAAGCTTCATGTTTAGGTAAAGCACTGTTTTAAGTTTCAAAAAATGAAGAAGTGACGTTTCTTTGTGAAGTTACCCTGGAAACTCAAAGCCTGTAATGTCACCACTATGAACTGGAAAGAGAAACAGATGAATTCTGCACTAACCGGTACTTTCTTGGTTAACAAACAGGCAACCCTTTGTACTATCTGAAATTTCATCTGAATTTGCTCAGTAACAAGTTATGTGTTACTACAATAATTTAGTCTAGGATTAGTTATAGTAAATCAATCAAGTTAAATGAAGGAAGTACTGGTCAGAACTTGTCTGAAAAGAACATCTTCCAGTCATTTTGTTCAAAACACTAGAGAAATATTCAAGGCAGAGAGAAAGAATCACAATGTAACCAGGTAGCTTAAAATCACAGTGGTGTACTGCAACACATTACCAATGCATCTTATGCGATGATCAGCTTTCCACTAATGCAGACAGAGCAAGATTTTAAAAAGTGAGATTAAGTCTTTACTTACAACACATATTTCTCCTTTCCTTTTCCTAGCTTCTTTAAAATACAGCATTTCTACCACTGCTGATTACCCTTTTTACATTAGTTCCCTATAGTTTTGCAAACTCTTTTCAGTGACTAACATGGAACGCTGATGACTTCAAACCTCATTTTCAGTGTTTTAGCCCCACTTCTTTTTCAAGCTACAGAGCAGCTCATGCTCAGTTACTCTCTCTTTCAGTAAGTCTCACTATCCTTTCAGATACTACCACCATTACACTCATTAACACTCTATGTTAGAACATCTGGTGCTTGAGAAAACAGTCTAACATTTTGAACAGACAGCAAGATCATCAAATTTCACATACAGTTTGGGTGAAGATGACACAAGAAGCTGGCAGCGAGCTATCCCGCATGAAATTCCGTTTTGGGGTAAGCAAAATCAAAATGACTACTGAGAAGGAAAAATCAAGTGAAAAGAAAATGTTAGTTTATTTAAGGCAGGCAGTAACAATGCGTTTCAGTTATCTATAACAACTAGTCATCACCCAAGATGACCGCAATTTTTATGAAGTCAAAACGCACTGCAACGCAAATACTAATAATTGATTATTCAGTATTTCAAACTTCAACATTTTTAATACAAAATTAAGCTGAAGAGTATTCTGCAGAAAAATCTCTGAAACACTTTTTAGAGTCAAACTCATCCTTCAGATCCTTACTCAGACAAAGCACTCAGCAAGCAGAAACAACTGCAGAAACTCATGCACTAACAAAGACTTCCATGTGCCAAGTCCCTTTCTCTATACATAATCAAGATTGCCCTTCACTAACAATAACCAAAGGGTTCTGCCAACATAGATTTATTTTTACTTTAAAGAACACCCATCGAGACATTAAGGGAAGTATTCCATTAAAGAATCAACAGAAGTACAGCAAACCTTCTGGAAAAACTTATTCTATACACTTGGAAAGCTCTGCATAGGAAACAGAGTTCTGCAAGTCAGGACTTACAGACATTCATTTCTAAACTTACAGCTGGAGTACTATATTAATGCAGTCAGTTCAAGGTTCTGCATTGCACTAAGAATATAAAATTAAGTAGTTTTCTTCTTGATTCTGGAGGAAAAGCAATGTACATACACACACACATACATGCACACATGCAGCAAGTCCCAGAGTCCCATCTTGTTTAGTGTGGAGCTAGGCATCAGGCTGGACACACCAACAAGGAGGAAGGATAATTTTCCTATCTGTCTCTTTAGACCGAGATCCCAGGACGTGGGGAGGAAGACGTCCTCCATGCTGGCTGTTTTCGTCCTTCATGAAGCAGATGGGCAGGGGGAAATGACAAAAGGACAAGTCAGTCTGTTAGTGGGCAGAGAATAATGACTCATGAAGTGACAAGTGGAAAGGAGATTGGTGCCTGTACAGTGATTCCTCCCAAGCAGAGCTCCAAATATAAATTTCCAAGTTTTGTTTTGCTTGTATAATGTAGTAACAAGCAATAAGTAATAACTTCTTCCACTTGGGAAATGCACAGATTTCTATATTCCTTGTCATAGGTGCAAGAAAAGAGATATTTAGAGGTCAAAAAGCAGAAAAAGTAGTGGGCTGTAGTGGATTACAGACTACAAATAAGTTAAATGGTTAGTCAGTATCCTATCTGACAACGTAAAAGCTCTTCAGCTCCACTGATTAATAACTATTGGGTCAAATTATTAACAGAGCAAAGAACAATCCTATTTTCAAATTATCTGAGCCTTACTCCAACAAAAGTTTCACACTGAAGATTTTTTTTTAGTTCTTTTGGGGCCTTCTCCGGTTTGTTGTTGTTGTTGTTTTTATTTTCATGTGTTTTGCAGTAATTATTGATAACATTAGGCAAAACTTGGGTTTCAAAGTTAAGAGTGTGTGTTGGCAAAAGGAAAATAAACTTACAGAAATGCCAGAACTTACTGTAAACTGTCCCACAAAGAGTTTCTTACAGATGCAACTTAAAACAAATGGAGGAGACTGTAAGATATATCCAAATGTTAACTATAACTAATTCAGTCTACAGAGGTTGTCATCTTGAGCAACTAAATTGTAACAAAGAACTGATTAACAAGGAAACTCCAGTGGTCTTTAGATATATTTCTGGATCAAGTAGTAATGTTAACTTGCTATCCAATCTGAAGAATCCAATGCATCCATTAGATGAAGACCATTATATATGCTGTACAATCAGCATCAGAATACTTTTACTCACTGAGACAGATAGTGAAAAGAAAATCCTTGAAAAGCAGACAAAAGAATCCTTTAATCTTTAACAAAAATAAAATATAAGAAGACAACAACAAAGCAAATTCTATACAGTGTTTCTGTTAAATCTCAACACACAAAGCCTAACAGAGTTTCATCATGCCGCTGTCACCTACCCACTGAGAGGGACCCATATAGACACTTCAAGAACCAGGTCTTCACAGATGACATGAGACTTTAAGACTTAAAGACCAGATCAAGGAGTAACACTAGGCAGTGTCACTCTGCCAGCACTGTGACCCAGTCTGCCTTGATGTCTTTTCCCAGTGACTTAGAAACACACTGAACCACAGGGGTGATGCAGCAGAATGCCAGAAGCTAGAACCTCGCCACACAGAACAAGATCTCAACAACAGGTCAGCAGATAGGGAAGAATAGTTTGTCAGCTGTATCTGCTAGCCCTGCCTGAGGTTGTACTTGCAGCCAGTTCAAAGCAACAAGAACAGCCTACACACCTAAGGGCTATGGTAATTATCAAGACATTAAACATGCTCCTCTATCATTACAAATCTAAAGTCTGAAATGTATCTGATAGCACCAAATTCAAAAGCTGTGCTTCAGATAGGTCACCTGCCAATTCCTCTTATCCAATGCAGCAAGAAAATACAAAGTTTTATATGATTAATTAAAACTTGTTTTAACATTCAGCTAGCAATGAACAATCCCATACATTTGCAACATCAAAGGACAACTGTTAGACACTAGACTCATATCTGAAACCATGGGAATAGATTGACTACATCTTCGCAGACCACTTTGTAATCCTACCAAAAAAAGACTCATGACTTCTCATTTCTGTGTGTCGGTTTTGGGAAAACAACAACAACAAACATCAAGTATATCCACACTTTCATAAAATGTATCTCTAATCATCCAGACTGCATTAGCTTATGCATATTAAAATGTGGCTTATACAGATATACCAATTTAATAACCATGAAGCATGTGCCTTAGTATCCATGTCAGCAGATGTTATTCTAGCTGAGAAAGGGTGAACTGCAATGCTGATACATAGTGAATGCTTATTGCACTGAACTTAGTAATTCAACTCATGCACACACAAAAGAGATCAAAGATTAGCTGAGCAGACATCTAAGGAGATACCCAGTCAATTGCCATTTTGGGTAGAGATTCTGAAATTGATTTATGGTAATTCATTTTAAAGTATCAGGTAATCAAGAGATAAATAAACCTGTAAGTCTTAGGAAAATAAGTTATGAATCATTGGAAGCATTCACATTTGGATAGGGTAGAGAAAAAAACAAAGTATTTTGCCACCATTTAACATTTCATTTGCTAAGTCTATCTTGATAGGTACTCAGAAAAGTAATGGAGGCAAATGCTAGAGAGGTCTAAATATTAGCAGTACAATTGTTTGAAAAAGCCTTTACTTCCAGCAGGAAGGGAATACAGAGTTACCATAGCAGCCACCCACTCTCAAAGAGGGGAGGAGTGAAAAAGGAAGACTCAAGAACTTAGATGAAAAAGTTGTTGCTAACGATATGCGAGGTGCACACTGCCTGTTTAATATCTTTAAGCTGGTTTTGTTTTGTACAGATCTGGCTAAATTGTCCAGGGAGGATTCTGTAACAGCTTCTCCTCACCCACATATTTCTGTTAATAAAAAAGAAAGCACATTTTGTATCAGAACTGATATGCTTATGAAATACTAGCTGAGTAGTATATGAAGGTCTTTATGTCCATGCTCCCAAAACTTTGGTACCACTGTTCATACAAAGACTAGGCTACTGTTTAAACATTCTACTGCAGTGAATAATGATGAGAAAGTTGTCATTCAGAGCCAACTTTCCCAATATACTTCATGACACTGTAAGGACATGACCCTAGATACTGGAACATTGCATTTCCCTGCCTGGTGTGTAACAAACAGTATTTTTAACTGCAGCAGTGCAACTGGATTAAAAAAAAAAAAAAAAAAAAAAAAAAGACTGCCAATATTGCATCAAGGACCTAAACGTGTAGGCTAGCACTCAGCAGATACATCACAGTAATTAGTTCATCAGGCAGCCTACAAGAACTACTCATCAGTCCTGTCAGCAGTTTACAGTGCTTTAGTTAAATGATGACGCTGTCATGCATCACAGCAATACACTAATGACACAGGATATATCCATTTCTGCTGTTACTGAAAGACTATAAAGTCATGAAATAGATCACACCAGCTTCCAATTTTGATGTTGTTAACTAACTATTGATCACAGGCAACATAAGGTTTGCGTAAAGCGCTGTAACTCCTATCAAAAGCCTGGGTACTAGCCTAAGATACTAGGTGTTAAGTCTTAGTAATTACCTCCTTTTTATTTTTGAAATGTATCAGCACTGTTTTCCTTTCTGCTCTGCAGTAGCTGAACAGTTGGTTTCCTCTTCTGTGACTCATGGCAACAGTGGAAATCCAACTTTACAGATGGATGAGAAAAATAGGAGCAATTAAAATGTAGAATGCTGAACATTTTCGAAAATAGTTTGTACCAAATTTGGATATACGGTTCAATGAAGCAAAGTCTCAGATATCTCTCAAATAAAGACAATACTATTAGCAGCCTTTCATTTACCACAAGTTAGAACAGAATATTATTTCTCATCTCTTATTTGCAGTTAACTCCTTCCTATGCTAACTGATAATCTAAATCTCCAAGAAAGCACTGCCCACAAGGAACTTCAGGTAAACACTGCTATCAGGGATGCAGATGTTAAGCACTGGCACTGAAACCATACTCAGAAGCATGGCGTTGGTACACTGCCACATATCAAGTATCAGCTGGCAAGTATCAGCTTCCAGATCAATCAAAAATTAAAAGGCAGCTCAATAAATATATATGCTCAAAAGTGATAAACACTCACACATACATATGCACACACACACACAGTTTGCATACTGACAGACTTAAAGGGCGGACTCCTGAAATGACCAGAGGCACACACTTGCCCTACTCCTCACTGATACCATAAGGAAAGCCTTGGGCCCTTCCAGTGGGCTATAAAGGCCTGTGACAAAAGTGTCCCTGGAAAACTTGATGAAGAACACGCACTACTGCTTGCAGACAGAACAACCCACACTTCAAACTCAGCCAGGGAGCACTGCACTGAGCTACCTGAGCAAGGGCCATTCCTACTGCCCTCACTTCTGAACCACCTCAGCAGCAGTTCTGACGCCACCTAGCAAACAGCAGTTTATTCCAGCCGTACTCATCACTTGGTGTTACAAAGGAGAGAGGGAAGAGTGGGCTTGTAGCCCACTTAAATGCAGAATAAGAGCCAAACTGACTGCAATGGATCTGCAGTACCTATAGATATCAATTCTGGTACATGTGGGTATGCATAAATCCTCAGGAAACTTGGAGAGATCAGACTTGCATATGCCCATTCTTCCACTTCATCCCACCAACAAATACAGCCATGTGCAATTCCACTTATTTGAACTGGGTTAAAACACAGGAGATTACTACTAATTGGTTACAGACAGTCCTTTCCCCCTACCCTTTGCCACACAACAGAGCCTTCTTCCAGACCGTCTAGAAACAGTGAAAAAAGTAAACCAAGAATCTGGTTATCCTAAGTTTATAACAATTTCTGGACAATTTATCCTCTCTCAGCACTGAGCTAAATATTTTTTTTATCTTTTAAAGCTCACTACATCCGTTAAGGATAACTGCAGGTGTAATTGTCAGAATTAAGTACAAAGAACCAAATTCTCAAATCTTTCACAGTAACATGTAGAAGGATTACATACATAAAATTTGTCAATAGTTGTCTTACCTTCCCTCCATTCTCTCCCTCCCAAATAGTTTGTCATATGCTCTCAAAAATATGGTGATATTAGACAGAACAATATACTTACAGCCAGATACATAGCTGCATATACGCTTAGTGCTGCTTCTTTGGATGGGAATGTCTTTCTGGCTTTCATGATAAGGTCTGGGTTCCCAGTACAGGCATGTGCACTACTGATGAACTGTGTATACTGTTTACATCCAAGTGCTGTATAGTTGGGTTTACAAAGTGCAAGAAAATGCGGTGCAAGATTCCCTGTTACTACTTGTCCAGCATTTACAAAGATGTCCGTAGCAAACAGTCCAAATGCGTAAATTCCTAAAGAGGGAAACAAAGAGTTAAATTTCCTGACAATTTCACTCTGGGACAACATATTATAATATTTATCACAGTAATAAATCAGTTCCCTTCATTTAAGAATGTGAAAAATCCTCAAGCACATAGGGACACAACCCTACAGATCCTCAATGATGTTGGAGATGATATATTCCTATCCAATGGCAGAAGCAACACTGCAACACACCCACATACTGCATCTCTCCATCCTTCAGAGGAGTATGCTTGCCTCTCATGTAAAAGCTTGCTTTCCTGGTCCCCTAGACATAAATGCCCATGTATCTGAGGCAGCTAGCCAAACTAGCATCTAGCCTTTGCCCATGTTTACTAAACAAAAATGGAGGCAGATTCTCCACCCTATAACCCTGTTTGAAAGCCACAGAAGTCAGAAACTGAATGGCAAAGTAACTTCAAAAGTCATAGCACATACTAGACAAACATGTTCCTTTCTCTCTCAGCTGTAAGCAAGCTGAAGTACTGAATAATTTAATATTGCCATGCACAAGTTGTCTCCATCTGCCTGCTACTGGGCACACCTCTATGTACTACATATTAATCATATTTTCAACAAAATGAATTAAAAAGATCTCTATATTTGAGGAGCTATGTATACTAAAGCTTTTTTTTTTTTTTTAGTCAGACACATCAGCAAAGCATTAAGCATATGTATTTGTTTATAAGAATAGAAATGCATTTATCTGATTACCTGAAAAAAAAAAAAAAAAAAACAAGAACAAAAACAAACAAACAAAAAAAACAACTATCTTATTCTGAAGTCTCTTTCTATCTTTTTGGAAGCAGAAAGCAAGCTCTAGAAGAAAATGAAGAAAATGCAACCACAACACCCTGACTGGGCAGCCAAGTCAGCAGATTTGTTCAAACTCCATCTTAGCTAAAGGATTCCTGGATCCCATGGGCAAATGGTTTTGCCTTTCCCCTAGTTCAACTCTAGAGCTAACTGTGAATACGTGAATTCTGGCAGTTCCCAATTCATGTAGCACTATGAGGATGAGGACATTAATGGATGCACACCACAGAAGGTGTGATACCACAGAAGCATGTGCATCTTCGAAGGCCAGTTTTTTTCCTCAGCAAAGCTGGAGATCCAAGAATGGTTCCTGGGATTCTGTTTGGTCAGCAATGTCACACTAACGTTGATTCATCATAAGCAGCTTGACACTAATGAGCATCAGCCTGTGCCCAGCTCAGGTGCTGTGCAGGATGGCCCTCCAGTGAGTTCCAAAACGTGTGCAGACCCACAACAGGCAGCTACATCACTTTTGAGAGTAACAGGGAATAATGTTTCATCTGGTGCAACAGTGAGGAAGCCATGCTCATCCCTGCCCTACAACCACATTTTGGATTCATTTCCGTGAGCAAGAACTGCCCAACAGATGGGCTCTGGCCACACACAGACCCTGCACAAAACAATAGGAGCAGGAGGAACTCCTTAGTATGACTGCCCACATATTCCAGCTCTATGCAGGGTAGTCTCCCACTCAGTGACTCCAGAACTCCCCTGTGACTGCAAGCTATTGCGCTGGCAGACAGCAGCATGGCTGTGGCACAGGCACAGCATGCACAGACCCAGCTGCATTCCTCCCTTCCCTGCACAGGGGAACACAGGATGAGCTGCTCTGCAGCTCTGCTCCCCAGCTGCTGCCCTTAGATACAGCCAAGAGCGAGAAACACACAGCAGAAAAAATGGAGTCTGGCTGTGACATCCCTGCATGTATTAAAAAGCAGCATCTGTGAGTACGTAGCAGACATTCTGAGAAATTGTACTTCCCTCTCCAAAATACATTTACAATGAAATAAGTAGAAAGCACATCTCGTATTTAGTGAAGTTGGGGGAGGTGGGTTTTACAGCTGACCTCAGTGGATTTCATACAGTTATCCATTATAGATTATAACACACACTCCAGGCTAAGAAAGTACCTAAACTGGGCAGGCTTTCAAACACACACTCATATCCTATTGTCCTCAGCTTTGGCTGCTGTGTGTGTGCATAGCCAAAAGAGAACTGTTGACCACAGATTTGGTATAAAGATACTTCCCTTCTCCATCTCCCATTATTCAAGACGTGCTTGGATGGCTTTTTTGCTCCCCTGTGGTCCCAAGATTTTCTATTTTTCTTGCTGTTTCTGCAAATAGTTTTTTTGTTTGTTTGTTTGTTTGTTTGTTTTTGTTTCAATCCATTCTTCCAAGACACTTAATTCATTGTCCAAAAGGAAAGAATTCATCGCAGACAAGTTAGGACTATACATGAAATATTGTATGGTTACCTGAATAGTTTCTCCAGGTCAAACTTAAGACATATTTAATCACTTTCATCATTCAGAAAATGAAAACATTAATTTTGGTCATACCAAGGAATCTGATGGTTCTGCGCACCAGTGGATTTATATAACAACAGTCTCCAGTTAATATTGTTTTTTCTTGATTTTCAAAATCCTTTGTAGCTAACTGTAGACAAAACACTGCCGTTTCTCCAACGATAATCTTAGGGGGAGGAGAAAAAGGGGAGAGAAATGGTACATCAGATTACAGTAAATAAAAGATACTAATATTACAGAGATGGCTATCTCATCTTTAGGAAACAAACCAAACCAGAACAAAAGACAACATAAGTGAACCAAGTTCTGTACATTAATCTTCTTACGAGGTGAACAGGCCATATGGCCCTCTTTACTTTATTTGCATTAAGAGAGCTTGAAATTGACATAACATAGCCTAGTTTTCAGGATGAGGGGAAAAACAAAGAGAATAATTAGTTAAAGAAAAACAAACTGCATAACACACATGATGGGGATCAAAGAAAGGGCCAGTCCTGGAAGATGCTCAGCTCTTCCCCGCATGGCTCTCACTGACATTCAGCAATTCACAAGGGTGGATTTTAGACCACAGGGGAAACATTCACAACAGAGCTCCAGCCCATGCTGGAGGACAGGTTTGCTAGTAAGTACTCTACAGGATTTGATTCATAGTTTGCTAACTATGTTTATTAAGTCTGGTTTTAGCTTTTATCCTCAAGCTTGAACAAAATATCATTACTGATGTTTTAAGAAGATGCATGGCCTGCTTCACATTCATTGCAACAAAAAAATAAATTTTGTTTATAGCTCATTCGTATTACAGTTAGGGAAAAATATAAGGGCTCAAAAATAAGAAAAAAAAATTGTACATAGCGAATGTAAAATAGCCCCTCCAACTCACATATTTACCTGTAGAGAAAAACGTGACTCCTAGATTACTTAAAACAGTTATGGTATTCAGCCCTAATGCCAAGTACAAACTGTAAGTATGAATTAATACAATGATGCTGAAGCTTTACTGCAGGTAACAGGTACAATCAAAGACGGCATAGAAGGGTTGCCATATTTCAACTTTAATTCACTGCAGAGCTTAAAGGAAAGGTATTTTCTGTCTTCCATATGAAAAGCAGCAAATATTACTGATACATCAAGGTATACCACACTCTGATGATCAGGAATGACAACCAGCAAATTAAAGCCTTAATGTTACACGAACTCAAGAAATACTGTTGTCAAAACAGACAACTGCCTAGGTCTTCCTAAACTTTTCACTAACAGGAAATTATAAACTTTGTCATATATTACTACAGATCTGAATAGTTGTACACACAGCACTGTTTACAGAACAAAAAACACACAGTAAAACAGTTTAAAGCAAACTACGGGCATCAGCATCAGCTCATATATGCATTTTGTTGTCAACAAGAATACAATTAATGGCCTTAGTTATTCTTAGATCTATGCAGATGACTTTCGGCTACACTGTGACACACACAGAGGGAGGAAGTGCTTCTCATAAATAATGTGGCACAAATAACAAAAATAATTCTGCAGTTGTATGTGACAAGCAAAATTCAGTTTGTCACAAACTCTCATCAGCTATTACTTTTGACTGGCTTCATATCATTGTGGCCTCTTCGGATGAAACAGAAATATGAACAGTTTATCTAACAAGTAACCACTTCACTATGATGAAAGAAAATTTTCAGCATACTGAAGTACAACTCCATCATCTGTAATTAATGAACTATCAATATGCTTATGAAATGTAATTGAATCTTCAATTCAAGGTCATCAAAACTGAAAACAGTAAGGAGAAGTCAGATCAATGACTCCTACAGATCTCATGAGAAAAGCAACAAACAAAATTAAAAAACAATTCGAATGTGATTCATAAAGATGAGAAACAGATTTTTCTGGTGAGTCACACCAACTCACTTCTTTCTTCTGGAAAGATGAAACACTCAGGGCTAGCTGAACCTGAACATTCTGCATTTATCTGATTTATTTTCTTTTTCCAAACTTAAAATACTGCACATTTCTAGACTATAGGAAAAAGCAGAACTCAGCATGTATGTGTGATACATAAGGGCTGCTCCAAAACTGATGCCTCCTATTTTATTATGCCGGGCCACAAAATCAGAGGCTGAACATCAGTATTCTATTGCATTTTTTTTTGTCACGTGACAGATGACAACAGAGGAGTACAGAAGTGTACATGAAGCAAAGAAATGTCACTTAATTCCTCCATGCAGAAAAAACGGCACCCACTGCCATTCATCTATACCTGCTGAACACTTAGAGAGATCAAACAGCAAATGTGAGAACAGTGAAGCAGTGAGTGCTGCATTTCAGCAGTAGCAACAGTGATGTGAAAGATGATCCATGTTCCAGATGGCCATGCACAGCTGTCACACCATTAAATGAAGAGCATCTCAATCAGCTCATCTGGGTACATCAGAGGATTATAGCCAGGGAACTGTGTAAAGAGTTGAATATCAGCGTCAATATATTGGAGACGATGGTGACAACACTGGAGTATCACAAAGTTTGTGCAAGGTGGGTCCAATGAACGCTCACAAAGGAACAGAAAGAACACCATAAACAAATTTGTCAGGACCTATTGAATCAATATGAGGCTGAAGGTGTTTCCTGGATTGCATTATTGCCAGCAAGAAGACGTGATGTCATTATGAGCTGGAGTTACAACAGTAGTCTATGGAGTGGCAACACGTGGATTCCCCACTGAAGTTCAAGATGCAGTCCCCAGTGCATAAAGTGATGTGCACTGTATTTTGGAATAGGAAAGGGGTGATCCCTTCCTGGAATTCAGGCAAACCATTAACTCTGCTATATCCACAACAGTGACTGAGCTGAAGTCTCAACATTCCAGAGTCAGGACAGAGAAGACAACCCATTTTGTGCCATAATTCCAGACCCCATACAAGTTTGAAGACCATGGATTACATCAACAACCATTGCTAGTTTGTCTTACTATAGCCTCGATTCAGCACCTTCTGACTTCCTTCCGTTTGAGCTAATGAAAAATGGTCTGTGTGTGAAACATTTCCCGTGCAACAACACCATCACAGAAGCTGTTAAAATAGTGGGTCACCTTTGCTGGTGCAGATTAGCAAATGATATTGTCTATGTTGAGAAATAGCGTTTTGTAGCTGAGAGTCTGCTCTGTTAAACAGTTTTATGGTGCTCTTTGTATCTGTTTTATTTGCCATGGAAATAAATAGCAGGTATAAATTTTTGGAGTGATCGACATACAATGCTCAATCTCTTGCAAGAACATGAACAGAAAGTACTCCAGCAAGCTCAACTCTCCAGCTTTGCACAGAGTCTTTGAACCTGCTGATCACAAAGGCTCCAGCTTCCAGGGAAGCCAGAACAGCAAATACAACAGCTGCTCATTCAGTTATAAAAAAGGAGACCATCACTTCCAACACCTTATCTTCATCAGCTGCATGTGTGCCCTTGCTGCTAGCAACCATTTCTAGCTGTTACATTCCCCACTTTTGATAATGACCTGGATGAAGAAAACCCACTGCTCCAAAAATAGCAGGGAGCAGCATTCACATTCCCAGCTGAACAAAAATGCTCTTAGAGAGGGCACACAGGTGCAAGGGTCACAACAACACAGAATTCAGCAGTGACAAAATATTTGATATAGTGGGCCTAGAGCTCTATCATCAGAAGTAATCTGAGTGGGCTATGCCACTGTGCACAACAGGCATTTATCTTCATGCTTCTGTGGCTTTTAGAATCCTTCTGGAATTTGGCAATAAATACAGATTCTGTGTTTTTCTGTACTGGCAGCTCAGAAAAGCACTGCTCATCTCAGTAATCAGCCTAATGATATTTCAGAAATTGATGGAAAATTTTCAAACTCATTAAGTGCAAGGGGACCCTTTTCCTTCTCTCTGGCACCAGTTTTCTCTACAGCATAGAGGAAAGGAACAGCTCTCTCCCACTTGTGCTTTACCATGACTTGTATGTCTGGCATATTCCAAGAGAGAATTATTTCTTTATCTTTGTTATTTCAGGGACCAGCACTAGTCCCTTGCACTCCATGTGTGAGTCACAACAAGTGAACAAATGGCATTTAAGGCAATATAATTACTTGTGCATTTCTTCATTAAGTCTTTCTTCTGAACAGTAATGACATAAAATGCAATATTGGATATATACCAGAACAAACTGCCTGAAGAGGCTGTGCAGTTTGCTTCACCAGAGATATTAAAACCCCACCCAGGTGCTTTTCTATGCAACTGCTCCAGGGGACCTGCTTTAGCAGGGGGCTGGACTAGATGACCTCCAGGGGTCTCTTCCAACCCCTACAATTCTGTACGTATGCTTATCTACACAAATAATTTTCCATGTTCTTAGATAAAAATGCAGTGTACATAGCTGCTACAAAACAAACAAACAAACAATAGCAGCAGGACAAGAAGGACCAACCTACAGACACCAGTCTAAGACAGGCAGATGTTAGGTCCTGGTCCTAAAGCAGATTCCCTGTGTGACTGTGGAGAATGCCTTTAGACTCCATTCACATTATGAAGTGCAATAGAAAGAATACAAATAGTCCTAGATGAAGATATTTTAAATTAATACATGCTTCATTACTAGCATTCAGATTATCCTTTCTTTTTATGGAAGCATGGAAAATAAGAACTAAGTAGAGACAAAACAGAAAATCTAAATCAGAAAATCTAAAAGTTCTCCTAATCATCTCCATGGCAATCGCATCCATTCTGTGATGTGCCAACCCTTTCAAGAGACAGGAATTCAGTTTGGAAGGAGTGAGATCTGAGATCTAAAATTAATACTCCTTTCACCTCTGACTCCTGATTAACTAACTTAACAGCTGATTTATTTGCATGATCATTTTAGACTAGCAATATCTGCCCCTTTCCTTGTTTAATGCATAGGATGCTTGCAGCATTTAGCACACATTTCTACACCAATTTCTTCCTCCCAAATATGAGCAAATTTTTTCTGTATTAGTCATCTTTTTTTTTAAATCCGACAAACTGTTCCCAGTTTTAGCACTGCATTTCAATTTAAAAATCTAATTTCTCCTTCCCCAAATTATCCTTCCAGTATATTCTTAACTTGGTTCTACACATCCTGAGCTTTCTCAACTTGAAATGTCAAACCTGACTCATTACAAACATTAGAGCTACAGCAGCTCTGACCTTGTTGATTTTTCAGTAAACTGACTGCATAAAAACCTTTCCCATGTCATATTATGTTTATAATAGCATGTACCTATGCAATTTAATGACCTTAAATCAGCACTGAAGAGATACTAATGAGGTTTATTTTATGGACTACCCTCTCATATATGACTATATATGACTCATATATACCTTCCTATAAAACCCTGAGATTCAAATTAGGATTAAATATGCATTCGATGACAAGATATTTGAGGGCACATTGTTACTTAAACAAGAAAGCCTGAAACGGGGTTGATAATAGTGACAACTTCTATTTGGGATTAGGAAATAAATGCATGTGTCATAGCATAGTACACAGACATTTCCCATTAACATCTGCTTTAGAATATACAAGCATTCATGAAATATTTAATGCAGGCCAGGGAACGTGGTAGAATATGTGGTTCATTTGGTAGAACACACGGTTCACTTTCTGCCAACTCTGAGGGTTACTCTGTAGCTACGGCAACCACTCAGATAGATGAGTAACACTGAAAAGCAGTTATCGCATTAGAAAGACTACTAAATATTCATCCATGTTTTGATGTGTTTGAGCTGAGAACTGTTGACAATATTGTGCTCTGTAATTTCTCTTCTCACTTCTTTTTTTCACGCATTGTATTTCACTCATTCAGGCAAGACTCAATCCCTAACCAAGGCTTCTGTGAGACCATCTGCAAGAATTGACACAAAAAGGGTTTCTCCATACTGAGAATGGGCATCCCACTCAGCCCACAGATCCTTCCTTTTGATCTAAAATGAACTTCCTTACACCACCTTCACAGGCAGAAGAGAAGCTGAAAATCCAAACCAAACCACTGGCAGTTATCTCTTGATCTCTATACAAATTTTTATAATTTAAGTTGCATAGTCTTTCCATTAATTTCACCTAAGAGTTTCCCACTTGGGAAGGTTTCTTTTAAGAATACAGCTTTGATAGGCGTTCTTGTTCCTGTTTGTTATCCTTTCTTCTTACTATTTAGCAACATACCACAGAGCACAGTGGTCTCTAGAGTTTGGAAAATCAAGCCACATAAAACCTTGATCTTCAGTGATGCTATAGATAACCTCCACTCTCCCTGCTCTAAGCTAAAATTTCTGTGTGAGGTGACAGCACTGGCAAGAAAAAGCAGCAACAGTAGTTCTAGCAGTAGCAATTTCAAGTTAATTATGCAGAGCTTTCCCTTGAGGCCATTTTCTTTGTGTTTTTCTTGTTCCCATTTCTTCGTTCTTGCTTAAACTGACAGCAAATGCCTGGGTCGATTTCCACAGGAGCACATTTTCTGCAGTAAAAAATGACCAGCAGTTCTGAAGAAAATGAAATAATAAATCTTAGATAAGTCTGCCTGCTATTGATTAAACACAAAACATCCCTCTCGCATTTAGTATGATAGTACAGCACCATCTTGCATAGCAACTTCTGAAGACTTAGGGAGAAGGTGTGGGAAAAAATTGTTTTTGTAGAAGAAAGATGATGGGGGAGACAGCAACTCTTTTTCCAGTAAGTTTTGTTTTAAAACAATTTGCTCTGAATTTTTTTTAAGAGAGTATCAAAATTTAATTTTTTTTTTCATTCATGGCCATTTACCAACAAAAAAATAAATAAATCAGTATGTCTAATAATTCAATAAATGGGGAGCTTCAAGGGAAGCCTGGGAGCATGTAACCACAGAGACCTGACCAGCTTTGTCACTCACTTCTAAGTATCTCTCTTCATTCATTATTTTACTGCAAAAAGAAAAAGATGGAAATATAGCGTCTCTAAAGCTTCCATTTTTCCCCCCTTTTTCTCTAACTGAGCAATTGACTGTATATTTAAATCTCTTCTCCTCTAGAGTATGCCTGCGTCATCTGGCAGGCAGTGCCTGCATGTCAGCACTGTCACCGGAATCATACACACAGCCTCAAACGAAGCTTGGTTACGTAAAAGATCATTCTGAGAAACAGTCACTAGGATGCCACTGAGTGAGCAGTCTTGTGCCACCACACAGAGGGCCCAAAGCCGAGCCAGCTGCAACAGCTCGACCATGCTGGGGATACTGCAGTGAGGAAAGGAAACAGCACCAGGGGAGCACTGGCACTGCTTGCATCCCCTGCTTTCATCTGTGGGCCTTCTGTCGCTGGGACATGAATAGTGTTCAGTTGCTCTGTCCTGCAGCTCTCAAGAGAATAGGACATGGCCAGGAACTGGGAAAGATGAGTAGTGCTAACATGGCAGTTGGGAGTCAACCATCAGGCATCTGGCTCCAAAACCAACTTACCAATGGCACAGTTTCATATTACTGAGACAAAGTTTCTTGAAGAATCCATCCTAAGAGGTAGCAGATAACAGACTTAAGTAAGAATTGCCCTTTTCCCCATGCAACAAAGTTTTCCTAATTAAAAAAAAAAGTACATACAAAAGCAAGAAATGATAATCTAGAGAAAATTGCCCACATCTAAATTTTGATCTGAAACACTGATGGGAAAAGAAAGGATTCAAAACTGCCTTCTAAAAACAAGTAGAACAAATCATCAATTGGCATTCCAAAAGGCTATTTCAGGCTGAAATACTCCAAGTCTATATAAAACTTCTATGAGTTACTCATTTAAGTTTACATTTTCTTTTTGTAAAACAACAACACCTAAAGGTGCAATTATCCAAACTGTCCAAGCTCCATATTTTCTTAAACTGACACAGTTAGGAAGATGAGTTTTAATCTGTTCAAAGAGTAGCTAATTTCAGTTTCTGGATCTATCAGTGAGTACTTGAAAAAAGGTCGTTAGTACACGTAATTATTTTATTTGGGATTTTGGAAAGGAAATTTTTTTCAAAATTTTCCACATTTTTTTCCCAAGTGCTTTGCTTCAACTTTTAATATTATATATTTGGAAAGGAAAAACATGTTCAAAACTCTACTATTTATCTTCCTAATTAGAATATTAATTCCATGCAGCATCATCATGATGTGATTTTCAGCCCTGTATCCAGCTTCTGTTCAGCTTCAAGTGAAATATGAATAAGCCCATGGCTCCTTATGGCATGGTTTTGTAAAGCCCTTACACTATCTTGGCTATCCAAAAAAAAAAAAACAATTGTTTTTTTTTTTTTCCTTGAAAGAAGTTTGTTTCTTAATCCATCCTTATATGTTGAGAGCACTGCTCCAAGGGGAACACAATACCCATACCAATGATCATTTCCAGCAGCGATGTTACTTCTTGCTTTAAAGCCTAGGTGGTCTATACAACTCCAGTTTCCTATTCAGGATGAACATCCAATGCAAAATTCAACATAAATGCTCTTTCATCTCTCTTAGAATGAAAACTGATCACGTAAAAGGCACCTCTTAAAGATTCTGGTCACAGACTGGTGATTTTACAGTCAGTATATGACAAGAGCCAACTGTTCTCAGAGGCTCAGAGGAAGGAGACCATCCGAATTTTCTGCTTTTCACACTGTCTTACTTCTACTCAAAGCCAGCTAACTACACAGACATTATACTTGAGATCAGTTCAAGGAAATCCACTTTTGCTGAAATGGTATAGTCATCAAGCAATTGAAACCAAAGGACCAAGTACCCTATCGATATAAGCACTCCGGTGTTTTAACATAGCTACAGTACAAACAGGCTGGTTATATGAGTAACACCTGTAAGATCCCACAAAAATTGTATTCTGGCTAACTGGGACAAAATACATATCTGCAAAACATATATCTACCATTTTTCTTGACTTCCTTGTTACCGTCCATTACTATTTGACCTACAGCGATAAATTTAAGTAGATAACTCTATAAAATGATTTTATATTTTTAAATTAAAAATTAATAAAAGAGCTTTGAAAGCACATTGACTAGCTCCACTTTAGTTACAACAGCCTCTGTATAACTTTCTTCTCCTCTACCATAATCTTAAGGATGTAGCATTATTGTCAACCAATCAAATACATAAAGGTCATTACCTTTCTCCATCTGAAATCAAAAGTAAAAACCCAACTAAATGTAATAGGATTACTTGTAAAGATCTATGGTGCTGTAGTTAAAAAAAACAATATATCAAAGTGGGAGATAAATTTTAGCTATAAATGACATACCAAGAAAGCAATAAACCCAGGAAACCCTACAATTTCTACAAGGGGGTGGTACTGCCTGTTTTGGAAATATGTATTTAAAAAAAAAAAAGAAATAAGAAAAAAACATATAAATTAGAAAGAAAAACCCAGAGCTGTAATGCTCACACATAAGCATAGTATCTAAAAATAACCCTTCACTAAAAAAAAACCACACAGTCTTCACACAGTGAGCAAGTACTGCAAAAGATCCAGATGTCATTAAAACTGAGTTAAAAACACTTGAAAAACTATTGCATGCAAAGACTTTGATCTAAAACCACAAGAACTTTATTCTGAGTTGTCTCACTTCAGTTGTGCAAAATACTCAGTGTAACAACAGCATTAAAAATCCTGAGTAGAAAACCCACACTTCCAGTGCCCAAGAAAGAAAAACAAAAAAACAAAACAAAAAACAACAAAAGCAGAAAAACAATATCAACAACCCAACACAAATGAACAAACTAAAGCTTTCATAGAAAAGGGGACTGCAACTTGTATGAATAATCTGCCATATAATCTAAGTGAATGGAACCATTCCATATCTGAACTGACTCCCTGCAGACTCACAGAGTAATTACAGGAGTAGTAATTAGAGATGAAGAGCAGTGAGAAGAAGTTAAGGCCCTCACTCAGGTGTTCCCCTAACAGATAAGCACAGGTAGAAAGTGCTGTTCATCATTCACCTGCCTCTCTGTCCTCAGTCTTGAGAGCTGTAATTTGACAGCATGCAATTACTTCTCTTTAATAATGTTATTGTAATAAATGAATATGCTCAAGTGATGTTTATTAGAAACAGAATCATAATGAAAGCATAGAAGTGGGAAGATAGAGTTGTTCGATTGTCAGAGGTTTTAATGATAACTTAAATCTCCTGGCAACAATGCAATAGGCAAAGATATTAGCCAGCAAGCTTTCTGCAGAGCACGCCCCACTGGTCTTTATCTGATACATATGTATGCAAATACAACATCTCAATAACGATTCTGTACGTACTGCAGATCAAATATGGGGCATTTACTTTAGGGTTTTGTGCAAATATGACTTACATCGCTCTTGTCACTCTTTCAACTTTGCTACACCGTGTCTATTTTAGCTCTCCTGCCACAAATCCAGATGGCTGCAGATGTGCAGCTGGCAACACTATGTTGTCTGACCCTGTTTAGGAGTTTACACAATGCAATGCTTGAATTAAGAGGAAGTCCCAAATGCCCTCATTAGCACAGCAGCCAATGAGCTGAAATAGGAGTAGCAAGAGTGGGAAATTTCAGCAAAAAATTCCTAGTACAGGAAATGCCTACAAAACAGAGGGGAGATTGTATACTTTGCTGTGAAGACAGCAGAGCATAAAAACGGCTCTTTTAGGCAGGCAACAGTACTCTGAAAACTAATTGCAAAGTCTCTATGCCAAAAAAAATCCCAGCTACTCTCCTCCAACATGTGCCTCTATTTCCTCCCACTCATATAACCATGCATGTTGGTCTATCTCAGCAAAGATAACCCTCTTTGCATAGATCTATACAATAAGCTAACAAGTTGCTGTCTTTATCAAACGATTTCAGAAAAGCTCAAGTGGGGAGAAACACGTTTTAAGGATGAATGAAACTATTTCACAGTTTCAGATCTTGTGCAGTTTTGACATTGTTTTCACAGTAGACTTTCTAGGACTTGGCATGTGGTCTTCTCTGTGAAGACAATATAGGAGCATTTAATAAAATATGTAATTTTTATGTAAATGTATTTACATATATTCTGTTTTTAATAAGTGTTGGATGTAATCTTCAATTACTTGAGCAACTTAAGTTCAATGTATGCTGTGCTGAAAGGGGCTTTTACACACTCAGCAATATGCTAACCTTCTTAGGTATTCTGGCATGGTGAACTAACTCCTTCAGGCTTCTACTGATGTTCAAGGTTAAAAAAACGTGAATTAAACTCTGAATATAAATCAACCACCTAAACCTGATTGTTTCCGGCTGCACACTGTACATACACATATATGTAAATATATCAAGGTTTTGAGGTGTTTTTTTTTTTTGTCGTCGTTGTGTTTTAGTGATATTTTTTTAAGAAATAGTCTCTGCTTTATGATTTCTTCCACTGTAGAAGTCACACTGCCATCACGATTCAAATCAGAAACAAAAGAAATTCCTAGTAATACCACAATACCGACTAGTTCCACAGTTCAATGAAGAGATGTTATCAGCACCACACTCATTCATACATGTCACTCCTCTCAGGAAAGCCCTTCTGTTCAAGGCAGCACTGAGTCACATGATGAAATTCCACCAATGCTAAGACATTTAATTAACAAATAGTACAATTCTTTCAATGCAGAAATCCCAAAGCTTTACAGGGAAGCCCAGTTTCACAGTTATCATTTCACACCCAGGAAGCAAGGGCTAAAGCTACATCCTGCTTGGGTGCCCCGATCCTTTCACCAAAGTGAATCCTGACACAATTCACAGTCCATTCTGTACATTTGTTCTGCCAGCTGCAAATGTTCATGAACTACTCACATGCCCTAAGGTCAGCCCGCCTACAGATCTCATCTGCCTTTGCTAAATATTCTGGAAGAGTCCCCATGAGTCGCCCAAGCACTGATGTAAGCCCAGCAGAGCATTTGGCACAGAGGGCCCAGCAGGCAGGCTGTCCCCTTGTCATTGCCATGAGCGTATTTGTGGCATAGCACAGCACAAGCCCTTGCCATCTTCCTGGGCCTCTAAGGTACCTGTGTTCACACCTGTCAGATGCTCAGAAGCCACAGCCTGAGAGTGGCCTCAGCAGAGTATGGGGGCATGCTAACACCATAGAAACCATGATGCAGGGAGGCCCTGGACACCAAGCTCCACTTAAGTAAACATGATCAAACTGCTGGTGTGCACTAAAACATGCTGCTCTGCATAGAGATGAATGTGGCTGTGAACAGGGAGGGCAGACAGCAGGCAGCAGCAGGCTGAGCACACAGGAACCCAGCTGTGAGCAGAGCCATGCTCGCAGGCAGCCTGCGCATCCGCACCACAATATCCAACAAGGTAGCTTGTATTGGTTAGTCTTAATTAAAGCTGATCAAGCTAAAATCCTTCATCTCATCCTTCCCACAGCCTGCAGGTATGTACATGGTTGGTCACGGCAGCACAGCAGCTGACTGATAATTAACAAATCTTTAATCAGAATTAATTCAGTAATGTCTGAACACTAAATTGGTATGGACACGTCAAAGAAATCTCTTTTGCTACCCAAAATAACCATACTGCAAAGCTGAGTTCCACTTACTGATTCTAATTCTTAATTCTTGATTTACAAAGAGGCAGGCTACAAATTGACCAAAGAAAATCCTCATAATATCATTCATAGATTGAATGACAAATAATTAATGACTCAGATCCCTTCTAGAGACAACAGGAAAAGTTCCAGCTTAAAATGACAGGTGTTTTAAAATGCTTTGTAGAGAACGAAAAAAGAAGCAGAACTGCAGGATACTGTTGAGCTGACTTTTTTTTTTTTTTTTTTCTAATTAAAGTCCTTAACCCTATGTGTGTAAGAAGCAACAAGTAATATTTGCAGAGACGAAAAAATGCTGTTCCTATAGAAGAAAACTCTTTGAACATTTAACTGGTTGTACATGAACATAAAGATGCGTCATTAATGAATTCATCATATTATAGTTGCATCTTAGTAATTAGAATATTAATAAAATGCATACAAAGTTGTAAGAGCGTATGTTGTCCAAAATAGTGAGCAGAAGTGGAATTCACAGCTTACTGTTTTCACTAAAGTTTAACAAGGGGGCATTTCTTTTTAAGATTTGTGGTGCCTCCTACTCAGGAAATAGAACAGAGGATCAAGATCCAATTTTGAAGAGGAGCAGAACAGATTTTGAATTATTACTAGATTTAAACCTATATATACTTATACATCCAGTAATTTTTCTAATGAAGACTTGTTACTTCTTAACACTTAATATAATTATGTATGTTGCTCCAAAAGCAATGCCTCCTACTTATTTCCATGGAAAATACAACAGATACAGAGAGAAAAATAACACTGTTGAAAATTCTCAGCTACAAAGCACTGTTTTTCAGCATAGCCTTCACCATTAACCATACATTTTTGCCAGCAATGAACAAGAAGCTGCATTTGTACAAATCTTCTCCAAAGGAGGTTAACCACTGTTGCCACTGTGGAAACACAGCCCTCACCACCTCACTGTGCTCACATCCACTCTTTGATCTCCATACACATTCAGCAAGCATCAATAGGTGTCATTTCTTCTGCATGGAGGAATTTAATGACACACCTTTGCTTCATATGCACTTCCATGTCAGACACCATTTGTCACACTGCCCCTCTGCTGCCATCTGCCACGCGGCAACAAAATGTAACAGGATACTTGTGGGAAGGTGCAACCTCTACCACCATACCCACATCTGCTCCGACATCACAAGTCAACATAACAAAATAGGAGGCATCACTTTCAACGTGGCCCTTGTATATACACCTGCAGGTGAGGTGAAAAAACGTGAACAAAACCAGGCTTCTCATCAGAAGCACAAGGTGTCAGAACTTTTGCCTTCCTTTTCCAGTGCCAGATTTGCACTACTACACATAAGCGTTAAGACTAGTATGATCACAGATTCATCATTAGAGCACCATGACCCAAGATGCTTTCTGAATAGTGGAGATTAGTTATATCCACCCCAGCTAGGCTCTTTATTTATAATCTATGAGATATTGCACCTTAGGCTAAGTAAGACCCATTTATGATGAAAGCAGGGCCACCAAGCACTTCAATGTATCAGAGAAAAGCTACAAGAACATGGTAAAGACTTTTAGACATCACAGTGCTTAAGGCTGAAAACTACTGCTAAAGCTACTTCAATTTCTACTTTGGCGGTCTGTTATTTTGCATCACATGGACATTCATCTCCTCAATCCTGTATCATATATAATGGACAAGAACTGCTTGATGTAGCAACTGATTATTGCTTTGAGCCTACTATTTCAGATTACAAACAGTGCATACAAATTCCCTAATCGTATGGTGCAGGATCTGTTGGATTAACAATTTCTCACTTACATATAAGTGCAGCATTTATAGGACAAGCAGGCATTCAGCTGCTGCAAACAGCACCCTGTCTGCCTTGCTCACATCTGCTTGCCTCTTTGCATCCAGAGAGCCCATCAAGGGATGAAGCATATGGCCTCAAGATGGATCGTGTTTCTAAGTGGTGTGCATAGAAAGCACAGCAGAAATTATAAATTCAATTGGAAGTATAAACATGATTTCTGTTGGCACTATTCATGTAAGCCATCGCAGCATAAGAGGAAGACAGACAAACAAGGACTGCAACAAAACCCACAATGGTTCTGAATCTTTTATTGTGTCTCCTGGTTACAGCTCTGCTGGATTAGTGGTTTTACTCTTGGATAAAAAAAGCATCAGACTATCAAACCATGTATTTGTCTTGCTATGTGCCCCAAAAGGCCACTACTGACATCTGGTACACAAGGTTACTGCAGACCTTAACAGCATGATGTAGTTTTTATTCTTAAGTAAAGCTGCAATGCAATTACCCCTTCACAAAGGAAGAGTATGATATAAATAACTGTTTTGCTTCAACATCTTCTGCCAGCACTGCCCTCTGCCAGGAAAAAAAAAAAAAAAAAAAAAAAAAGTGGCTTTCTGAAGTCCTCAGCTTTCTCAAATCTAAAAAATAAGCAGGAAGAAAAAAAGTGAGAATGGAGGAAGAAAAATATCAAAGAAAAGAAGTTGCACCTGCACACACAGGTTGAGTGAAGACTTACAAAGACAAGGAGCAGAAGGGCCCTTATTGGCAATTACTCCTTCATGTAAAGTCTTAACAGCTGCCAAATGTGCCAGCAAGAGAAAGGCACGCAAATGAGCTCTCAAGGATATTCCAGGGCTGTTGAAACACCTCATACAGCAAGAAGACAGTTCCTCATATAACTAAAAATATTTCTATTTGGTTTCAGAGGATAAATTTGATCTACCAATCATCTTTCTGCTGCATTATCACTACCATTTCCAAGACAGGATGCAGAGACGTTCAGATATTGGAGCTCAGTACCTAGCAAGAGAGCTCACTGTTCCTGAGAAGAGTGCTGGGGTAGGCTGAGTGTTTTGCTGGTCAACTAATTGTATCTGCTTCAGAAGAAATGCATGAAAACAACCATTTGAATACCTCACTATGCATTCTTAGATTATTTTTTCTTTGCCCTGTTATACAGAGTTTCTGACAATGTGCATCCCTGCATTATTTATTAAGTTTTCCTGATATAGGCTGAAGTGACAAAACAGCTCAGTCTCCTTCAGGATGCGTTGAAGTCACTTCTACTTGAGGAAGCAGAACAGGAGAGAAGCCTTTTATTCTGCCCAGGTGCTTTGTTGTTTTTTTCTTTGTTTTTCCCAACAGCATCAAAGTGTCCATAGAAGCAAAGGTAACGTAGTATCAGCTAAGAAGCAAAAAAATAAGCTTAAAATAGATGGAGGAAACATTTGTGAATGCGATGCCTTCTTCTGACTGAAGCCAGGAACGAAAAGCATTTGAAGCTCTCAGGTGTGAGGAGAATTCACAGACTCCTGGCACAATGAATTCCCAGAAATATTCCTTTTTCAGAACTTTCAAGTTGTGTTTTTTCCTTAAGTTATAAGAGATAACAGAGTATTTTGATGTCCCAGAAATGGATCAAAAGCCAGCACCCTTTTTGATGTGCAGCACTAAGTTATAACATTGTAGAATCGTTTCAGAATGAACTATAGCTTAACTAAGGCTACTCTGACAAGAACGTTTTGAAAATTCAGTCTGACAAAATCAGCTCAGCCCTGGTGTCACACTACATTGAATTGTAAGTGCAACAAGGAAAATAGGAACTAGCAGGTTCAAAACAAAGGGAGACAGGCACATGCCCAACCACATTAGTTGTACGCAATGGAAACAAGTATCACATCCCCTTCAGGTCTTTGTCCATCCTTCACCTATTCTCAACCTGCCCAGGACTGGAACTACTGAGAGACCAGCAAAGACATCAGAAATGAGAGACTTCTGACATTTGTGTTGATCCTTCAAAAGGTGGCTCCTTTCTCTTTTCAGTCCCAGCTACCTTGTGGTTTCTTAAGTAATCATATATACAGTAAATTCTATCGGTAAACAATGTTTTCCTTCTCCCTTCTCAGTCTCTCTCTCTTTCTCTCTCTCTCTCTCTCTATATATATATACACTTTTTTTTTGATGGGTTTCAAAATTCCTTCAAGTTCAGTCAGAAGAAAGCTACCAGACAAAGCCAATCTGAAGGCCAGATTGATTTTCTATTTATCTATTTTTAATACTTGCTTGAAATATGTCAATTTTAAGATTCATCTGGTCTACTGAAAAAAAAAAAAAAGCACAACACCTTGTCCAAATTGAAGGTATTGTTCTCAGTGATGCTATTAAGAGTATTATGCTAAAACAAATCAGCTTTAATTGCTTTATGAAGAAGACGCGAATATCTAAGCAAATAAAAGTGTATGTTTTATAAATAAGTACTATAATCATCTTCTTGTTACTTGAAAATACAAATAAACAACATTAGCATAATAAAACTGTTTATACATCTGAATGAAAATGTAACAATCTCCTCCTAGCTTTTGTAAAACAGTCCACGTACATCATGAGCCCAATACACTGAATTTTACACCAGGTATTAGACTCATTTTTTATTTTTTATTTTTTTTAATTTCAGGTGATGCACATTAGTGTGTGGACTCATTGAAAGAGTCCTTGAGCATGGTTAACAGTATCACAGAGGTCAAAATTAGTAAGACCTACCAGAAAGAAGCAGTGCATAACTGATCACTCTCTAGATTCTGAAAAGAGTTTTACTAATCATTTCTACCTGGAAGCTGAAGGATTAACCTGACATAAATTTTACAAGGTACATCCATCATAAGATGACTGAAAAAGCAACCAGCCCACTGAGCAAGAACTGGCACTTTGGGAAATGGCTTAAATAGCACAGCACTCTCAGCTAACACATCTGTACTCACTGCATATCTGAGTAGACTCAAATCAAGAGCACACTGCTTGTCACCTTCACATCTGACTGAAGTGTTGAAAAGAAAAAGGGAAAAAAAAAATAAAGGAATCAAGCATTCCTTCTATATTCACTACAGACAGTAAAAGCACAGCCATGCCCAGCCACCACTCACTCTTTCAACTTGTGTCACAAAGACAAGTGGCAGGTCCCAAGCACATGGCAAGTGCTTCCTCTGCAGAAGTCTCACTCTCCCTTCTTGGAATCTCCTACACAGGATGATGCCCTCAGAAGAGTGTAGACATCAACTCATCGACCTTACAGGGAACATTCTATCATTTATCTGCTTTAAACTCCTGATGTAAATACATTTACTCACCAAAAGTAATTACCTATGCCTAAAGGTATGACTTTGTAGACCTTCTATAAATTACAGAATTAGATTAGAATTGAGCACATGTTTTGTTACATGGCAAGCTGCAGATGTACACAGCCATTACAAAAAAAAAGAAAAAAAAAGACCTAATTCAGGCCATCACAATTCTTCAGTGGAAGAATTCATAGAAACAAAGTTAACAGATACATACATACATATATATATATATATATATATATCTGTCAGAAACAATCCACAGAACAGAGACTGAAAGCCAACAACATAGATGTATTCTGCTCAAAAGACTGGAAACAAGCTGAGAAGAGGGAGAGGAAATTCTCATCCTACAGAATAACTGCTGGATTTCCCCAGTTGTTGTTACACCTATGAAGCTGTGACTGTTTAAAGTGCCCATCTCTATGTATAGACAATAAATTGTCTACTGAAGTGAACAGCACAACAATTTAACTTCTCACTAGCTGCTACATCACGTACAAGATATTTGAAATACTTGACAGAAGACTGTAGACATCCAAATTCAATCAGTCCCAAGTGCAGAGTATGAAACTTCGGTTTCAGTTCCCTGTATCAAAGCAGTGCAAGCCAACAATTACTGTTCAGCAAGCAGTCTCTGCTTCTGGAAAAGGGTTCCATTTGCATGATCCAACCCCGCAGATCTGTGACCTGACAACCAGCAAACCAGCTGTGGCTGTCCTGGCATGACCCAGGACAGAAAGGCAGGGGAAGCAGCAGAAACAAGAACAGAAGCGTGGCAGTGATGTGGCACTAGAGCTGCAGGAATGTGTTACTAGGAAGCACCCAGGATTAGCATATTGCTCACAGGTACATCCCTGTCAAATGACCCAGCTTCTGACAGACACCTCAGCCCACGCTTGTGCCCTGTGAGCAGACACTCAGTGCATGCCTGCCAAGTCTGCTGCTGCAGCTCTGGCATAGCACAATCCTGTGTGGTGGAGGTGCAGCGGTGTCCCAGCTCACAGCAGCACAGCACCCATTGCTGATGAGGTGCTCACCAGGACAGAACCAGCCACTGGCACTTTACTTTTTCAGATTTTGGACAGTAGGTATGTGGAAACAGCAAAGTCGCTTGGAAAATCCAAGTTTTTTTTCTCATGGTAGAGCAACTTAAATAAAATTAAATAAAAAATAAAATAGGGGAATCTGGATTGAAGCACTCATAGCTCCAATAAAACAAGTCCCAGTTCTACCAAAAACTGTTACCCTAAACACCAAGGTAAGAACATTCCAGTGATCTATTTCAAAACTTCAGAAAAAGCATTAATTCCACAAGCCAAGCTAACAAGAATAAATAAGTGTTACATTAGAGCGCAGCTAGTTAGAAGTTTTGAATTAACATAATGCTGTCAAAAAATGCAATGGAAGAGAAAAAAGTGGAAAACAGCAGTGAATTTTCCACAAATCAAAGTACATTTTCATTCATATAAGTCCATATCTTTCACAAGTCTGTGTTTATATACTTACAGGTGGAAATATAAAAACAAATCATGCAATAAATACATATTTCAATAATTAAGAAAAAAAAAAGACAGAGAGAACCTATGTTCAAAACTTCCTTAGATGAAACAGAAAGGAAACTAACAATTAATCCTTGTGAAATCTTAACAAGAGTTTTACCACTGCTAGAAGCATACAAGCAGCTTTGGTGAAGAAATATCACCTTCCCCCCTCCTTTAAGTGAAATGCAATTTCCATCTCACGCATGACAGAGCAGGAGTTGTCCAATGGAAACACTAAACTCAGGAGGACTGCCCAAGGAGAATCAGAACAGAATTGTGTCTGTAGCCTGAAAGATTTTGTTTTTATTTAATAATGTTAATGATTAGATTTGGTGCCACTGAAGTCACAAGGTTAACATTCTCAGAGACTGAAGTTGCCACTTGGTAAAATAAAAAGAAATAAATTTTTAAAAAGTGCAACAGTCGCCTGCATTGTGACTTTCCATGTCCTGACCACCAGTACATCCTGTTTGCCTGAGACTGGGACACAGGGGGAGGAAGAATAGTTAAATATCACTACATTCCCTTATTAAGTGTCTACTGAGACTAATTACAAGACTGGCAAACCAAAATGCCACAGTGATTTCTCTGATATAACCATCTAACACCCAGGAAATGAATGGAAACTACCAACTCATTTGCAAATAACTGAAGAAATCTTTACAGTGTTCTGAGCCAAACAAAAGAAACAATTAAAATCAAACCAAACACTACACACAACAGAAAAACACCACTAACAAAATAACCTTTAAAATCTCAACAGCATTTAAGGGTTCAAAAGACCAAACAAGCAGATAACAAAAAGGTCAACTCATACTAAAACAAGAGGAACACCAAACTGAACAACTGTACAGCATGCTCTGCTGAAGATTGTAGCTCATTCTCTAGAAAAAAAAGAGCAAATCTACTGTAAATGATTGCAGTCTGACGTCTTCAACAGTAAGGCTGAGCCCAGCCATGTGATTCTGTTGAATGCTACCTCAGTGCTCAACAGAATGCTGCCTGCAGTTACAGCTGCATCAGCTTGATTAAGTTTTCTGTTTCCAGATTTTATTTTGGTTTTATAATTTCCTGAAAAGGTATATATCTATTGAAGCTACTGCCATCAGAGGCCTCCTCTTCCTGTAAAGATGTGCTGCCTCTTCTACTGACGACAGCTCACTAAAACAAACTCTTTACAGGGAGTTTGCATCTGTGTAACTGCGTGTGCACTCAGTGACGCTGCCTCTAACCCAGCCCTGATGGCTGCATACTCCCATCTATTCCTTCCCAGTATAGACAGGGTTCTTTAAATGATGCTAATGCCCTCATTATCTGACAACATAAACAGTGCACGCAACAAATCTCAGTGTTTTTCCCCAAACCAAAGAAAAAACAGTGAAAAAAAAACTTCTTTTTTGATGCATCCCTTTAAAGCTGACTGACAGGTCACACTGCATTAGACACACAGGTTAAGTTCACATGCATACAGAGATGACTGAATTGAGCAGAAATGATCCCAATCCATCAACAGAGCAGTTCATTTTCATAATAAATAAATGCACTGTCAGAAGGTTTGGTTTTCAATCAGTACCAGGCGAAGCGTTCGTTGCGGCGGCCAACAACCAGATCTCGCCGCAGGTAGCCACCTGCCCGCACCAAACACACGCTCCCGAAGAGAAACAACATCACTAAAATCGCATTTTTTTAAAACCAAAGCCAGTCGGACAGGACCGGCAATACACGATCCGGCGGTTATATAAATCGATGCTAAAAATAAACTTCCGAGGCGCGGGGCGGGCACGGCGGCTCCCTACTGCCGTGCCCCGGTCAGCCCCGCGGCGGTCCCCCCGCTTACCACCAGCACGGGCACGCCTGCGGTCAGCGAGTAGAGAAGCACCGGGGGCACGGCGCTGCTGTCCTCCGGGCCCGGGTACGGCTTGCGGTACGCGCCCTCGTAGCAGAAGAAGCCTTGCACGTTGACCGCGAAGGTGTCTGTGTATTCGAAATAGTAAGCCAGCATCACGGTCCCTGCCATGATCACCATCTGGAAGTAAAGCATGCTGGTGAGCGGACAGGGCACTCGCATGTACGGGGGCTCCGGCGGCCGCGGCGGCCCCGCTCCCCGGCGGCATCCACCGCGGGCGGCGGCGGAGCGGGGAGCGCGGCGGGGCGGGGTAGGGCAGGGCAGGCGGGGGCCCGGCCCGCCGCTCCGGCACCGGCTCCAGCGAGGCGCCGGCTCGAGCGGCAGGCGGAGCGCGGCGGAGAGGGGGCGGCTTCGCCCCGCCCCACCCCGCCCCGCCCCGGGAGCACCCGCGGGCCCGGACCTCAGCCCCCACCACGGGAGCGGAAGACGGAGGCGGAGGGGGACAGCTTTAGTACCCCGGGGACAGCGGTAGTGGAGCTGAGCTCGGCTCAGCCGTCCGCACGCGGGGCGGACCTCGCGGAACAAATCGCGGCTGCCTCGACCACGCCCGGTAGCAATGTGCTTTGGTGTTAGAAGCCTCAAATGGGCATTACATGCTATTCTGTATACAGATAACTTCTAAAGGAATTCATGTTGAAAGCCTTCATTTAGCAGCTGTCACGGCCCAAGTAGCACCTCCAAACAAAACGCGAGTGTGTTTCAGTGTCAGAAGAAATCACAGATAACAACCACAAATTGTTCCTCTTAAAAATGCTTATCCACACATCCACCAATGAACAAACAACTGCACCCTGTGCTTGCATGGAAATACCCATGTGTCAAGCTCGAGGACACATGCTGGAAGTCAGCAGCCAAGAAGTTACTTCCAGACACCCCATGCTTGCACCACACCATGCTATCAACAGCAGTGGCCTGGAAGAGGCTCTTCTCCTTGGCCTCAAAGGCCACGCTTGGCTTACTGAATCTCAGCTGTTAGAAATAACAAATTTCATTGGACAGCTTTGCTTTTGCAACATGCAATCATTCTTCTAGCGTTGCCCTTTGGGTTTAACTGTTTGCTTTCTTTCCCTTTCTGAAGAGATTTGCTCATCTTCAGTGCTGTCAGTTTCCACGCGTTTATTTTTAATTGGTCCTTGAAGAATGCACTTTTCCCGTCTGGATTCCACATCCAGTCTATTTTTGTATGTTCTTAACATACTCCCCAGAATAATCTGAATCATGCCATTTGCATTGCATTCACCAGTCTACTCTGCATAGCTGCGTACCTTTGTGAATAATGCATAGTGAGACATGAGACATCTTGTGGTGAATTCTGCCAAGCACAGACTTCATTTTCCCCATTTATTTATTGCAGAGTCTAATATTCATTATCAAACACACATAAACCTTAGTTTCCCCTGTAGTTCAAACATGGATAGGTTATAAGGCCCGAACCCAGGAGCAGGACTGCAGCACACAGTGCACACGGCTCTTCAGCTGCAGCCAAGCAGATGCCCCAAAGGAACACCAGGAGCTCCTCCTGTGTGAATGTGACTATGGCACAGTCCACTACTGCATGAGGAAGTTCCAGTATCCAGCTAATAAAATACTTCAGAGTTTTCCTATTATGAGCCTATTTTCTGCATTACAGATACAGGAATTAGAGGAAAGAAAAAGTCCTGCTTTACAAAGCATTGTGAAGCTGCTTCAAAACCCCTGAAGGATTTTGGAAAGAATCTCGACAGGTCACAAAGCCCAACCACCTTGTCAGCACAGCTCCAAGCAGGGGTTTCTTGGGGCCATGTCATCAGTTGTTAAACATCTCAAAAACAAGATTCCAAAGCCACACTGGACCAACCATGCCAGCATCTGACCCTTGACAATATTTCCATTCATTAAACCAGAACATCCTGCATTCTGTTCTGGTCCCAGTCCCCTCCTCCTGCGACTGGCAACCCAAAGACAAGAATCTGACTCCATCTCCTCTGCACCCATTCAGTCTAAGCTAAATTACTAATGCTACTGGCTGTACCTATATCCAAATCCTCAGTACACTGCCTTTTCTGTTGTTACACAAATGATAGTGATTAAATATTGACTTTCATTAGATGAAACATAGACTATTAAAGAAATAGAGAGGCATAACAATGAGGACAGTCTATTCGTGCTTCTCTTTTACTTTACAGCAGTGATGCCAGTGAAGCTCTAAGGTCTGCCTTACAGACATTTAAACATACTGTAAGCAAGAGACAGGAATAAATCTACTAGATGCAGTATTCACTTGTATAATCGGCTAAATCTAGTGTTTTCTGTTTCAAATACTACAGCTGGACTTGCCATTTGCTGACAAAACTGCAAACAGAGCACACAAGATTTTAGTCACAGAGGAGTTTTAAAGTTATTCATTGATTTTAAGACCTCATTGATACAAGACTCCAATCACAATGAAAGAAATTAAATAAAGAAACAAACCTATTTAAGTATTGCGCAACCACAACATTCCCAACAGTACTACTTGTGTGTATATGACCCTGAGAAAGATTTCTCCCTCCACCACTGTCCTTGGCATTTTTAATAGCACATTGATTTGTTTGCATATTGTCAAACGATTGGTTCTGAAAGGCTTGGTTTCTCATAGTTGACAAAATGTGGCTTAGTTTCTGTCTCATTTGCAGAAGTATAAAAAAAAAAAAAAAGAAAGAAGCAGCACAACATCCATGTAATTGATTGTAGTTCTTCCTATATAAATTGACTGCTGCACTATATTGAATACGATCTGTTATAAAATGATTTTTCTAATGCCTAAAAATGCATAGGTAAGGCAAGTCCAAGCACCAAACAGTACTGGAAGTGTTAGAAAGGGCAGAATAATAATAATAGGGCAGAATAATAATAATAGCAAGTATTATTATTTCAAGAGTCATAAACAAATTCCCATAACTGGGGACATACTTTAAGCATGGTAAGCGCACCACTGGCTTGCCTCTGTAAATATGCAGCTAGCTGATCAAGTGAAACCAGAGCTACATTTATTATTATAATGAGCATGATATTCATTGGTTGCCCAGTTAAATACCTAAGCATGTATTAAATCAAACAAACAGAAGTGAAAGAACGCATTAGTCTCCAGTGACTAACACAGGCAGCTAAAAATATTCTGCAATTACAGTATTCCCTGCTGATTTCTATCAGTGATATGCAGTGACAGTGAAACAGCAGAAAAAAAAGCTCAGAACCAATCATTTTGGTTTCAGAAGGGTACTGGTAAAGTTGTTGACCTTTAATGACAGACAGACTGGTTTTGAAACTAACTTTCTTGGGAATAGTTCCTCTGATCTTAGAGCAGAGTTTCCCCTCATAGTCCTCATAGATTCATTTTGTTGTTTTCATTTGTTACTTAATTGTAAGTGAAATATCTCAAGAGACACAACGTAGAGCAGTGCAGACAAAAATAAACCTTAGATTCAATTATTTGTAATACTTTGAAATCATAACTGGGACATATTTCCAGTTCAAAACCAAATTCACTAATATTTCATGTGCTTTACATCATCATTTCTTTTGTAAAGAATTTTCTAGTTATAACTCATTGCTATGGCAAAAGGCAGTAAATATGTACAGTCAACTCACCAAAGCTTTCCTAATGGGAAGAGTTGATATCAAATCATCCCACTGTGTTTACTTTTCTCTTTCATGTTTTATCAGTGATAGCATCTTGCAACCCCGTGGAAGCTTCCCTGTTACATCTTCACATTACACAAGACCAGCACATTCAGAAGGTAATACTGCATCTATGTTAATGATACAGCAGCAATGAAGAGAAGGAACAAACTGAATTGTTAGAGAACTCCTGGCTTATTCAGGCAAATTTGGCAAATGGAGAGAGGCATGCGTAAAAACTTAACCACAAACTAACTTGGGATGCAAAGGGTGTCTGTGATGGAGGAAAGGTTTTTCTGAAACTTCATCCAAAACTGTAAAGCCTGGGGCATTTACCAGGTTGGATACCACCCTGGGCTGCCTGATCTACTGGCCGACAATCCTGTCCCAGCAGGGAAGGCTGAAACTAGACAGTCTTTAAGGTCTCTTCCAACTAAATACCATTCTACAATTCTGTGAAACTACTAAAAATTATCATAGAATTGTAGGGGTTGGAAGGGACCTCTAAAGATCATAGAATCCAACCCCCTGCCAAAGCAGCTCAGGTAGGCGTCCAGGCGGGTCTTGAACATCTCCAGAGAAGGAGACTCCACCACCTCTCTGTGCAGCCTGTGCCAGTGCTCCGTCACTGCACTGTGAAGAAGTTCCCACGCACATTTGTGCAGAACTTCCTATGCATCAGTTTGTGGCCATTTCCCTTTGTCTTATCACCACACACTGCTGAGAAGAGTCCAGCCTCATAATGCAAGGGAAAAACAATTTTCCAACAAGCAGAGCACACAAAGAATCAGAAGTGGGATCTTGCCCCAGAACACCCAAACTGTGATTCAGACAAGTTAGACATCTAATGTAAGCTTTTCATATGGTCTTAGCATGGAGGGAGTTGACACACAGAGACAGCTCCAGCAGGTGACTAAGCTCTACTACATTAGGGCAGGATGAATCATCCTCTGAAGTGCCATTCATTCTATCCTGAGAAATATCAATGCCTGATGATACCACTTACTACAACATAACAAGCTTTGATGACTAGCTTAAACTACAGCCCATCTTTTAAAGGGCTGCAGTGAGATGTGATTAATTTTACTCTTAACTTTCATCTGCATATAACTAAGTTAGTTCCAAAATAGGAATTATGCTTCTCCTGAATCATACATGGAGGGAAAAAAGAAGGAAAATTAGCAGCAGCATAAGCATCATTACTGCATTTGTTTTGCAGTGTTATGTAGAGCTAGACCATATTTCCAAAGAAGGCAAAATTTTGCCCCAGTAATCTTGGGCACCTCATACAGTGCACTACACATGCATGAGAGAATGAGCAGATGGAGATGAAACAAATGAGGAGGAGGACAGTGCAACTATGAAATGATTGAGTTTGACATAATGAGTAGCAGCCACAGCACATTAGTTGCCTAGTCAGTGTTTACATCAATAAGATAATTAATCTTCATGAAACTGCTTGCTATCCTCAAATAAAGTATTATTACTTGCAAGTTTTTCATAGGCTAGAACAGAAAATTTGGGATGCCAGAGGCACATTATGTACTACTGGCCTGTACATTTTGAGAACTAAAACCTGAATTAGCACTTCTACTACCAAGCTGTCAAAATAAAATAATTAAAAATAAAAACAACCCAAACCAGAACACACTATTGTCAGTGCAAAAACTGACATCTGAATGCTCTTAGAAAGATTATTTAGTCTAACCTAAGCTAAGCTTAGGAAAAAGACTTCTACTTAGAAAATCGTTACCACAACTACAAAGTTGTGACTGTAGCTACACACATTTTCAGCGACTGCAGTGTTACACAGTGTCTGGAAACCTGTCAATCTTTAGAATAATTGGAACAATAAAAATAATATAAATGAGTAATAAACATCCTCATTTCATTCACCCAGAATATCATCCTGTTTAGCAACTCTTTTGATGATAGAACCTCCCATTCATGTATAACCAGCGATACCTTGAACTACTGATACGTCAGATTATGGAACCAGCAGCTGACATGAACAGAACACTTATTCATGGTGCAGTAGTCAAGTGGGAAAAAAAAAAAAAATCACATGGACCTACCCCATGCAGTGTACTGTATGCATCTGTACAGCTAGAACTTATAATTCAAAATTAGTTCAGACATTTGTACAATGCCTGAAGGTTTTACAGGCCAATTCAAAAAATTCCCTCTACATACTGCTGAATTAATTTCACTCATTTGAATATGGCAGTCTTGCCATGCTGCAATTTGACTTCTCTTTTGAACTTCTTTTTTTAACTGTAAATTGTAAGGCAAATTAATACAATTTATCAGTTAAATATTCTGTATATCCACACTACAGGGATGAGCTTAAAGTAAATGTTTATCCACTCATCAAGATTCTGTGTTGTATGAAACCTGTCAGTCCAAAAGCATGAAGGAAAGAAATCCTCAGTGCATGCAGTCACCTTTTTGTGGTTATGCTCTCACCTACGGTTTAGACACCTGTAGTAGAGCAGCATGCAGCATTTTTAAGCATGCAACAAACACCTTGCTCAGAGATCTGCAAGCAGCAGCTGAAGTTGCTGGGAAGATGCTAGCACTTCTGGATTAACTAAAGGAGATCTGGCTCATCTGCAGGAAAATTCATGTGAAACATCATCCTCTGTGTGCCTGTTGGGTCGATGTCTTGTAAGTTGGACTCTGCCTGAATGAATCCAACCTCTGTTTTTTAAATTCTACTCAAATAGCATCCAGAAGTGCATAAAATAAATTAAATTGTCACACTGGCAAGTCCGTACATAAGTCTGAGGTCCTCCTTCTGACACCGAGGATTCATCAGTTCAGGGGCAGGTGTGTAGTTAACTTGCACAGTTATCTCACTCCATAACCAGGCTTGGCCCTCAGCAATAATATCATAAACAGATAAATTATAAAGGACTCCAAAGACACTTTCAGGCACAAGCCTGTACATAAGATTAAATCAACCCACTTGCTAACTCTCTCTCAAAAGGGAAAGACAAATAGACTAATATCATAAATTATGCACAATAATCACTGCAAACTTCCAGATCTGGTTATCATTAAGTGTATACAGCACATCCTGGCAGGCATCCAATACATTCTCTGTAACAGTTTCTGCTGGGTAAGCTCACATGCAATGGTAGAACTACTTATGTTCTTACAAATGATACCAGACATTTCTCATTTGCGCTACACCTGAAATCACATTCCCAAGTTCCACGCCTTCATAAAATTAAAAGCATATGAGAAGTACAGAAAGAGGAAGATCAGGATACCTGAACTGTGTTTCAGTGGAGGGAAAAAAAAAAAAAAAAAGCCCATAGAATTTACCAAACAGAATTAAACAAAATTCACTGCTACTAGATATCTGTACAATCAAACTAGAAATAGAGACAATGATTTTCTTATTTTGAAGCTTTAAAACACTAAAAACATTTGAAGACCAATTCATAATACTCATCACTCAGGACACAGCTCATTTATTCCCTTGTGTAGCCCTCGCCGTTCATGATCCTGAGAGCTACAAGAAACAACACTAGGATATTCACATTGCATTCATCTTTTCACAAAAAAATCCCTGCTCTGAATACTACCCTTTCCTTTAGAGTTTGTTTATGAGCATCCAGAAAAGGCTGAAAACTCAAGGAAGAGAAAACCTTGAAATTTAATGACAAATACAGTTTCAAAGGCACAAAACATTCATACAGTCCCATGCCACCACTCAGAGCACCACTGTCAGCATGCCAGAGACACCATTTCCCACTGCAGTTTTTCACCTAGCCACTGCTAATGGCCACTGCAGGACACTGGGTAGGCACTGACAAATTTGGCAAGAGCATCAGAAGGTGAAATTACAGGTTTGTCATGCGAAAAAGCACCGAGTGACTATTCTGTAGGCTCCTGACAGAGCAGAAGGATTAAAAAGCAGCAGCTCAACAGCTCACACAACACATAGAATCCAGTATGATAGTAGGACACTATGAAGAGAACCGGGTTATGTGCAGACAATGCGGTTTGGCACAGCCAAGATCCTAGGTCTCGCAAGTGACTGAGGAATGGGAAGGACAGACAGCACGGATAGAATCAAGGAGCATAAAATATCTTCAATATTTCTTTTTGGAGAGGCTCAACTGATACCTGCCAGAGCTATTCTAAGAACTTCTCATTTGACCATGAGATGTGAGGACAGAACATAGGGTCTACAGGATCAGATTCTCATGAAAACAGCGTGAAAACTGAAACAGAGTGAAATGGAGTGGGTGGTTGCTAAAAACATGTATCCACCTTAGGACACATTGTTTTTATGGCATCAACCTTTTCTTCATAAGGCAACGCTAATATCTAGAATGCTAAATGCTGCTTCTATAGTAACCAGGACAGTATTCAAATGGGATTTAAGCAAGATGTTTAGCTTACTAGGCAACCTAATGTCCAGTATTAAATTTCATTAGGAGCATGAAAAATTTCAGTCAGCAGAAAAAGGAAAAAAAAAATCATCCCACAAAAACTGCACAAATTCAAATTTATCCCAGTTGACACTGGCATTAGTTATCATCTGAAGTAGAAAGTAATTTTAGGAAAAACCCATATGATGTATCACAGAATACACAAAATCATGTATATCTTCCACACAGGTTTTAATCATACACTCATTATCCAATACTGCAGCTCTCTTGCAATCATTTACAGCTAGGAACCTCAGAAGCAAAGGTACTGACAGGGGTTGCATCTTGAACAATCTGAAAATTTCTTCAGACTTCCAAGACAATTCCAGAGAAATTCATTCATGGATTAGTTTCCCCTAAAATTGCTTCCCTTGGATCCCGCTCTTTTGGCATCCATTCTATCTGCCTTCTTGCACTTTGATCCATTTCTTCTAAGTAAAAGAGGCATTACGAGAAGCGAGAGAAATTGCACCTGCTTTATTTTATTGAGTACTCCAATTGCTTTCATTAGCAGCAGGTGAGGATGAATACAGAAGGGGAGATGGCTAGTTTCTGCATTACCTGGGGTGGCCTGCACATGAGGGTTGTGTTACTTGCATCTGGTTCTCTGTTACACAAGTGCTTAACAACATAAACAATATCTGCAGTGAAGTTGCTAAGTGGGGTGTTATTCATTTATTAAAGCCAAGCTCAGAAATAGCTTGAGAATAAAGAACGTTTATTGATTTACTTTGTTTTACATATTCCAAAGAAGCAGCAGCTCTTCAATGTTTTTCTTGTCAGTAGAAGATAATAAGTTTTAATAGCTCAATAATTGCTCTTCATCAGCATTTCTTCTTTCTCCTACAGCTGCACTGCTCCCAGTGAAAGATGAGCATTGAAATGCCCTTCTCTCTGAATGTTTACTATCTTGCTAGATATGGTTCAAAGTTTAATCTTTCAGGGCACTGTCAAGTGAAATGTGTTGCTTTTCTTGAAAAGAAAATACTACACAAATAGCCAAAGCTTCCCTGCAGACTGTTTCTAACAACAGAATATTGCTGCCTGGCAATATGGAATCAACAGGTATTGCAGTATGCACATATTTCATTGTAAAATGTTACAAAAATGAACTACGGAAATTAGCAATTTAAAAGGAAGTTGTGCAAGGACGTCTCACATTAAGTAATTTTTACTCAAGAGTAATTTAAACTGCAGTAAATATAGTCTGATCAATATTTGTCAGTAACATACACAACGTTCTCCAAACAAGAACTTTTGTTTCTGCAAAGGAAGAGAATCTGTTGGAATGCAGGGCTAACAAATTCCAAAGAGGAATTTCCCTGCAAGCTCTTTGTTAAATGGTCTGAATAAAATTCAGCAAGATTTTAAAAGATCAAAAAACTTTTCTTTATCTGGTTTTGGAAGGGGGTTATAGGATGTAGTCAGTCACGACTCTACAGAGTTCTGGAAAAACTTAACAATGAAGACTGCCTGAGTAATTCACTTACTCCTTCCTTCAAAACTCATGTATTTCCCCAACACCATTTCAAAGAATTGCCTGTAATTGAAGGAACAGGTTTCCACAGAACAGAAGAAATCACTGAAAGTTGAATTTTGTAAGCGGGAATATAAGTTTTTTTAGTTGTTTTTTTTTTTCCTCCAGTTTTTTACTTTCTTTTTCCTATTAAGTCTCTGTATAATTTAAATTCCATCAAACATTCTGTATATTTAATCCTGTTCTGATAGTTCACATTTATGTATGCTACTCAAAGCTCTGCACTGCTTCAAAACAGTTTTCATTTCCTTAAAACATCATCAAAAACTTGCTGATTTTTTATTTATTTTTTATTTTTTTGTAATTACTGTTAAATGGGGTAGAGCCACTACCAGAACAGTGGTACTTTATGCAATTCCTTTCAGGATCTACACTTTGTATTCAAGTGGTTATGGGGAATATTTAGAGCTAAATCCTGGAGAATAGAGCAGTAACAGTACTAATAGAACCAAATTTGTGTGCCATTTTAATATTGCACTTTCTTGTTTATGTGCACTTTCATTTCACATTGAAACATAACGAGCATAATATCAGGCACCTTACTCCATATGAAAGAAAGGATTTCAAGTCTTGGAATGGAAATAAATGAATAAACAAATAATTAACATCAACAAATACACTTGGTAGTCATAAATTACACTATGACCATGATTGTCTAAACACAGACTTAAGGTATTTCACCAAGTATGTAAACTAAAGTGTCCACTGAAAACAAAGTAATAATTTAAAGATATATTTTGAAAGTTAAAAAAAAAAAAACCAAAGATGTTTGACAAATGGTGACTCTGAAGGCTGTTCTTCAATGGAAGATGTGAAGTGCTTCTTACTTCTTTGTTGGTGTTCCAGCATCACCACAAATTCATACAACTGCATTTTACCTATTCACATGCCACTACTTTCTGCATCTTATGTTAAGTACTTTAGCAGCTGCAGTTTTTAAGACTGCTGAAAAGCTACTTAGGTACTGGAAGCCAGGAAAAAAGAGAAGAAATTGGTAGACTGTGAAAATTACACAAGAGAGAGATTATGTATAATGCCCTTCTTAGGCAGAAAACAAATCTTTAGAACCCAAAGGGTAAAGGAGAAACTAAGATTGACCTCCTACTGTTGAATCAGCTGTAAATTGTCTGAGTCATCTTTATTCTCAGCTATGAGAAAGCTCACAGTTCAATAGGGAATAAACTGCATAAAGAGCCCTGCAGAGTGCATAACCAAGACAAAGAGAAATGTCAGCCAGGATCTCTTGAGAAGCATTAAAAAAAAAAAAAAAAAAAAAAAAGTCACACAAAAAAATAACCACTGCTGTATTGCCACAAAAACATTTCCTCAATAAAAATTGAAAAAAGATAAAGCCACAAAACCTGTCAGCATAGTTAAGCACAGTTCAGGGCTCTGTGCTAGGAAGATGGAAGTACATTATGCAATAAGGTACATTTTTCACAGAATTTAGAGAGGTAGTTTACAAATGCTGCTCTGCTATCTGAGGTACAGAAGTCAATAACAGTCTCACAGATGCATAAATTAAAGGATCTGTCTGCTGCCAGAGTTAGAGATATTCTACCTCTGTGTTCAAAAAAGATAAATTTGTAATTTCTAAAAGGTGAATTCAAGAGAAAATCCAATTCTTTCATCCTAAGATTTCAGTATGCATGACTGGCAGCGGGAAAGGAAAACAAAACAAAAGATAATATCAATTGTTTAAACAACACCACGAAGTTCTTTTTTATAGAAGAATATCTAAACCTAAAATCACAGCAAAAGTTCACATCTGGTGACACTAAGTCATTTTAAGAAGAAAAAAAATTCTTTTCAAAGGAAAATTGAGGAGTACTCTTGAACAATACCCGACCTTTGGAATCTACATTTATAGTCTGTAAAAGTGTGGCTGGAGAAAGTAACTTCTGATATTGCAAGGATTTGAAGAGATTAATCTCAAAATCTGATGTTTACATTCACTTTTTTAGAGGAAAAATTGCTAGGAAGAAGAAGAAACAAATAACGAAGCAACATGCCATAAGAATTCCACATCTGATAGAAAAAAAAATACAAGGAGATGTTGCATAAATGATACCTTGAACTAGCTGAAGATCTTGTCAATAACAGGAAATAACAGATGTTTACACAGCTCAGGTTCTGCCATACAGATTCAGCTTTTGAGCTTTCAAAGTCTTAGAGAAACTTTTATTTTTTCCTCCAGCTTAGGCAGTAGGACTGAGAATCCAAATTCCATCCACAAGGAACAGCTGATAAAAGGAAGGGTTCATCTCTTTGAATAGCACTAATGAAGGTAACTGGAAAAGATGACAGAATACCCAGGTGCACCTTCTCAATAAATTTGTGAGTTGAAGAGGACAGATGTTTTCTGAAAGGCTGACAGCAGTAGCTTAAGAGACTGCTCTGAAGAGAAAAGCTAACATTTTGAAAGGTTTAGAGCTTAACCTCACCAGAAGTACAAAGCCTGTCGAGATTGCTTCTCATAGTACTGGAAGTTTCTGAACATCATATCTGTTTAGATAATTTTCCTCTGTAGGTCAGAAGTAAGTTAAGGGAAAGAAATCTACAGTACGAAGCAAGCATTACTAGAAAGACCAAGTGAATAGAAACTAGCTCTAACAAGTACATTATCACCTGTTGCAATGTCACTGCTTAGTAGAGTTGAGCCAATGTTTGACAGCAAGCTTCAAGTGTAAAAAAAACCTTATTCTATCTTGTTGCATAAGAAAAACTGCACTTAGCATTCTTGTAATGTTAATCACTCTGATCTCCAACTTTTCTTCTACTACTAATTGCTTATCCAGTTACTTTAAAAAAAGAACTATAGCTGATACGCATCTGGAGCACCTTTTTATCCTGGGTTATATGCTATTATATGATTAAAGAATGAAGTACTGCTACTACCTACCTGTTTTCTTCTATCTGTGTATCTCATCAAATGTGGGCACAGAATTGTTCTTTAGATTTTACAGCTGATGAGGCAGAAAGTAAATGAGGCTGAGTGCTCCCTCCAACATTCAAGAACAGAGAAATATGTCCCCTTGATCCCCGTTTATAGATTTGGTTGCTCTGTACTATCTGTCCAGTGACTTCTATGACATAAACTTACATAACAGTATCATGAAAACATCAGGTTTTTGGATCTTTTAATGCCATTTAATTTGATCCATCTTGATGTTGTCTCAGTGTGACATAGCACAGGCATGAAAAGCCAGTCGATCTGCAGTGATTTGTGTCACAGTGGATCACAAATATTACTTGAAAAAGTGAACATAAATTGCCAAGTTACAAAACCAGCTGTAATGTGACAGAGATAATACCAGGCAATGAAGCAATTTCCTATCAACATGGAAACAACTTCTACTCACAGAATATGCTAATAAAAATATCCATCCAAGATTTCATGAGTGTAACTCAAGTCACAATGCCTACGCCTCTCACTTCTCCTTGGCATGCCGGTATATTCCACCTCAGTTTTTGCTATCACCCTTTCTCTGTTTATCAGATATCTCTAAATGTATTACAGAAGGATCAGGGCATCCCACAGTAACCAGCACCAGCTTCCCAGTCCAAGTTGTGAGGTACAGAGAAGGGTAGCAAGACATCTACATCACAGAATTTGTGAGACTACAGTACAATGCACTCACATCTAAACACTTGCAGATTTCCCACTGGAGCTCAATGGCTATAACTACCATTGTCACATAGGAGCATGCAAGCAGTGTGCTCCTCACCATACTCACAGCTAGGGCTGTGCAGCATCCTCATCTATACCCTTGCTGGATCTAACCTCAGCTAAGCTAGCTTTAGCACAGTTCAGTTACCAGTTGGCATTCAGCCATGAGAGCCACTCTGAGAAAAAAAAAACAAACAACACAGGTGACAAGTTCTGCTGAATTCTTGGTGGGGATGAGTGAGCCACCCTAAAGCAACTCAGTGATAGCCCAACAGAACTAAGCCATGATCCAACTCCACTGCTTCACTTCAGGGCAGATGTAATTGGGGCTGTGCCTGCTTTAAGCATGATCTAAAAGATGAGAGGTAAAAAAAAGTTTTTTCTTGTTTTTTTTTTTTAAAGTACCTTGATTAATTATATCAAGAATAGTCTCAAAAATAAAACCAAGATTAAAAGAACATGTTTTAAATGGAGCACAATATTCAGTACACATTATTCCAAAATGCCTCTGTAAATTGTTAACATGAAGGAAAGTGCAGCAATGACAGCAGAGTAACAAGGTCTTAAGCTGAAGCAAGTGAAAACCAGCTCAAATCCAACAGCCACGGACACAGAAACAAAGAAAAGAAGCTGTATACCTTCAGAAGGCTTCAGGTACACTGGGATCACCAGCAAGATACCCTTACTGCCACTGCCAACCCTTAAATAATGTCTGGGAGGGGCTGGATCCTGGCTCCACCCCTTCCACTCACTGAGGGGCACTGCACATACCTGAGCTCCCCTGGGTTGGTCCTGCCTTCCCACCAGGTACTCAATCACTGGTTCAGGACATGACTTAGCATTTCCACTACAGTCTTCCAATCCTTACAGATTAAAAGGCTTTGAACAAGTACTATAACATTCCATTCTACTGCTCATCACCTTTAAAACTGATGAATGAAACACGTTCCATACTGATGAAGCATTATTATCAAGTCCTTTCCACCAATATCTACACAAGACCAGCCCAGAGGTACTTCACTCTGTTGGATTCTGGAACTTCAGATCTTTAAATCCACATAAAATTAACAGCAGACTAAAGGACCCCTCTCCACACACCCTCTCATGGAAAACATTGAGAAAAAAATTACAGTTACAGGAAAAATTTTATTCACAACTGCAAAAAAAGAGATTGTCATCTAGCAGATAACGCTCCGTAATGAAATAAACCCAATTACATTTGTTAAATATAAATCACTTGCTGCTGAGAGTACTTCCTTCAAAAATGCACCCCAAATACACAGCAATTTATCTACAGTTGGTCTTACCTCAAGTAGCACGAAGCATGGCAATGCCATGTGGCTTCTCTGAGACTGATGCCTACTGTTTGTATTCATGTCCACCTGTGAAAAGAACAAATTTGTATTACATCCACCTGTGAGAAGCCAGCACTGCTGAAAATAGCATGCCCACAACAAACTATCATAGGCCTGGATAAAACATAAACGTACCAAATAAGAAATGGTGAGAAATAAAGCAGAATAAAGAATTCCATATGTTGTTTCTTTCAGCTATGAAAGAGCTTCAAGATAACTTAGGTTTGACTATTGTATTAAACTGATTCCATCTTTCTTCTAAATAAGAGTATGCAAAGATTTGCCCATAAGATTGTTTTAATCACATCCCTGCTTAATTCAACCTCTACTATTTCAAAATAAATCCTTTATCTCTTTTCAGCAGAACTTTTCTAGTTTCAACGACTTCAAAGAAATTTAAGTACGTTCCTGAAGTTTACATGAGAGGGCTTTGTTGGGTGGCATTAATTGAATGAAGGCTTAGAATTTTTCAGTCTACCAGGCTTCTACAGAAGCACAAGAACACAGGACTACAGTGAATTACCAAGCCTGCAACTATAGTACAGTAGATATCTGGTTCTGAAGAATCCACAGAATATTTATTCTTAATAGCATAAATATTTTGTAGTTCCTTAATAAATAAATAAATAAATAAATCCGTTGTCAAAGAAAGAGTAAGAAAAAAAAAAAAAAAAAAAAAAAAAAGCTATGACTGCCTAGAAGAAAATCCTGCAGTGCTAATCTCTGCTGCAGAAAAAGATGAGCAGAAGCTACACATCATGAACACAATGATCCCAGGAGCCAGTCCCTGACTCCAACAGTAAATTAAATAAAATCTCTAGAGGATTTAGCATCTTAGAGATCAAAAAATGCGCTTTTAAGTCCTGGCCAGCCCCTTGAGATCTCACTCTTTCTTAAAATAAACAAAATGATTGCTCTCATTAGAATTGATGTTTTAAAAATTAAATAAAAAACAACTTCTCCCTCATCTCTTCATAAAGATACTAAAAGAACCATGCAGCTTTCTCTTGTTTTCCTCAGCAGCTACCCATTACTGTTCATTCCTGTCTCATCACTCCTAATGATCTCTCCTTCCTGTCTCCCTGTGTTCCTCCTCCAGTTTCTTTTCTCTTAACCTTTTCCCTCATTCTTCTTCTCTCACATAGCACAGCCATCTCCCTGTTTCTCCTTTTCTCTCTTCTGCGCCCTCCAAAACTTCTTTTTGATTCTCCTTCCTCTGGTGTGTCAGTCAGCAGCAGCCAACTCTTCTTTGACTTCTGCCTTTGGACTTCCCTCATCTTGTGTTCTTTCTGTATGTATGTCGCTCATACAGGGCTCAGCGCTGAACCGTGTGGGCTGATGATTCCTAGCAATGCTGGGAAAACACACACTGCCATGTGTGTGCAGTCTAGCCCCAGCAGTATTCTGAGCAGCTCAGATGCCTCCTCCCCTCACAAAGGTGGCTGAGGTGTATAACACTGGATTTCCATCCCATGTCATTAAAATGTGGAGACAGAGATACTGTTCTGCTCAATGAGAGTTGTGCTTCCACAAGCCGGGGCCTCCTTGGGAGCTGTTAATCTACCAGTTAGGACCCGGCCACCTTGACTATATTTAGCAGTCTTTGGTGCTATCAATCACAGCGGTAATTTTATGTATTCAACTTGTGTTCACTCAAAGCAGCAAAAAAAGAAAATGCCTCATAAGCAAGTAGTATGGAATATCCTCTAGAAATCTTTCAGACTGTTAAAGGCTGAACTTATTTATCTTCTATAAGCAAATAGAAGAAAATGGTTCTGCTATTAATCAATTTATTTGTATGTATCCAGGGCCAAACTCTGTGGTCATATTCCACTGGATTCCAATCTTCACTTGATGAGTTCCAGGGACTTACTGAAACTAACTTCCATGGTTATATAACATAAGCATTAATACTGCATATGGAGATGTGCATGCACAGATACACACATTGGGACTATAGGCTCAGCTCATTAAAGAGATGCCAACATAGCAGTTATTTATTATTTATTGAGTGGCTGACAGTGCACTGAAGAAAACAAGCTCTGAGCATTAAGGACCAATAGACAGCTGCTCTTCAGCTGTTACTTCAGGAATGAGCAAAACCAGAGATTCCTCTTCTCCAGCACAGCGTCAAAGGAGAGACACATTGTTACTGTCACTGAAGTACTGCAGTGTACTTAGCTGGGTGTTAAGCCAATGCCTAAAGATCTCAAAGTACCAAAATGAGGATAACTGTAGAGCCTGTGGTATGGCCCAAGGCTTCCTTTTCTGTAACATGGAAGCAGACACTTGCTGGAGCCTGGAACACACACCATATATGAAACTGCCTTTCCACAGTTTGTTGCTATGAGTTCGGAGGAAGATGAGTAAGCCCAAATGAGGCACCTGTGAGAGCAGGGCAGAAATGCTACAATAATCTCTATAAATAGATCTCAGTAAAGAGCTCCTTCTTTTTTAGTAATGCAAAGTCTTTTCTTGCACCTAGTTACTAGGCAGCTTATGAAACAATTACTCTGGCAGTAACCCACTGTATGCATTAGCATGCCTGCCTCCAGCTGCTGTTCTGGGGATATGCCTAACCAACAGCCTACAGGATCAGTCCCCAGACAAGCCTACCCTTGCCATATGTCACCACCAGTCTGCCTCACTGCTAGACAAGGGATTCATACTCGCATCTGTGCTCTCTCCCTTTTTTGAAAAAATAAAATTATATATATATATTGTAGGCACAAGCTTCCAGGAGAAGCACAGGACAGTAGAGTTCAGTTGAGAGGCAGCACCTCCACAGTTTGGAATGAAGGCTGCTTATAAGCCACCACTAAGCTTTCTACACAAAATGAACTCAAATAGCTTTCACTCTGAAAGGAAGCCCCCAGATCTTCATTACATGTATTAGCCATTGATGCCATTTGTTTGGATATTTTCTCAATCTTCCCTCTTCTGGTGAAAGCCAGAGTGAAGAAAATTTGAGAACTTGGTACTGCCTACCTTCCACAGCTTGTTATACATGTATACATGTACCAAAAGTTGGAAGAGACCCACAGAAATCACCAAGTCCAATTCCTGGTGCCACACAGAATCACCTAAAGTTCAAACCCTACACCTGCAAATGCTGACAAACACTTCTTTAATTCTGTCAGCTTGTTACCATGACCACTATCTTTTCCAGTGCCCAGTATTACAGTTATGTATTCTTTCCTTCCTGTATTCTCCCACTCCTTACTGGGAATTTGTTTCATTTTTCACAAAGGTTATATCTACTTTCCTAAGTTTCCAGCTGGTAGTTGTAGTAAGACAGCATTAGCAGATACCAGGATCAAATACCAGGAAAATATATACATTAGTAACCTTCTGTATGATAGTGTGAAAGCAGGGGGTATTTCACCCCCAGAACAGTTCCATCTGAAGGATGGCAATGTGTTCTGCATAACTGAATAGATCTCTTGTTGCAGTGGTCTTTAAAATGAAAGAGACAGGGTCTTATTATCAATAATGAAACAAAAATGCTGCACTAACATGGGTTCTGTGCTGTGTTTCATGTGTTATCTACTTTCAGTTTGGTATTGAAAGTGTACATCTTATGTCTTCCACTTCTTTTGAAGAAAAACCATTTGTACACACTTCTAAAATATTTTAATGGTAGGAAATATCACCAAATTCTGACATGCAGCAGGACAGTGGTATGAGTGTGCTAAAGGAGATCATAATCTGATGATGCAGTTTGCAGGCCTTTATACACAGAAGGCAGCATTTCATTTAAGTACACATTCAGTGTACACATTCAGTGCATTTGGACCATTAAGCAAAATTTCTCATTGTTTTGAGAAGCTGAATTGTATGTAACAACAAGGGGAATGTTAATAGATTGAAAATAATGCTGTAGTCTTATCAGGTTTTATCTTATTCCCAGAAGCCATTATTAGTAAACATTACTAAAGCTAATAGAATTTCTTAACTTGTCTTTCCTATCATTCAGGATGGCGATTTGGAAAATAAGGTGTTTAACTGAAATATCTTTGCATCTATGTAACCACAGTATTTCTCACTTTCTGTTTCAAGTGAACTGATTCAACTGTGGTTTTGCTTTGCTGCTATGCTAATTCCTGCCAGCCTAAGTACTTCAGAAATTCATTATTAATGATGCAATTAAATGACACTATTTCTTGCAGTGAAATACAAAAACCACCTTGAATGAATCACCCAAAGCAGGTTTCTCCATTGCAAAGCTTCCATAAAATTAGCACTATCTGCCTGCTCATTCATCCAATAAATGTTGCATAATGAAAGCATTAGTTCTGGGAAAAGTAGAAAATGTAGAAAATATCTTCAGAAAATCTTGGTGTCTGTAACATAACTACTTCTTTTTCAATAGTAAATGCTGAGGAGTATTTGGCTGAGTACAAACATTACATTTTTCCCCAATTATCTTTTTCTTACAAATAAATTTCAAAATAAACAAACAAAAAAAACACAAATGATCTTTCTTTCAGGCTTTAGATCTGCCAGAGTAAGCAAAGAGAAAGATGAGAACCAATTCTCCCCAGTAGGAAAGTTTTATTGCCCTCCTAAGAGTATCGTAGGAAAAAGGAATAGAACACAGCTCATACTGATGGGCAAGATGCTGGAGAAATAGCTGCTGTATCACGTAACTTGGACACATAGCACAGATCAAAATCCATGCATATCCAAAACAAAGTGGAAGCAAATGAAATCTAAGCAACATAAAAGTAGGCTGCTATCAGCTAAAGCAAAAGAAGAACAATTGCAAATCACCTTGATGAGAGCAAGAAAAGGCATGTAACTGCTTTTGTTACTTGAAAATTAACAAATGCTACCAACTGGTGAATCTCTAGTCACGTTATCAGCATTGGAAGCAGTGCCACATATGTAGAAATCACTAGAGAAAATGTGATGGTATATGTTGCACAAATGAGTCCTGTTACTTCTTTCTCTGCTGGACTTCTGATGAGTGTACATATGTAATAATATTGAGATCTAAATGGTGCACTCTGTCTTGAAATTTAAAAGAAGAGTTTAAAAATAAAACAAAACAAAAAACAAAGACTGCAATTGGTTTTGGAAGGAAATCTTATTACCATGAGAGATGAAAGCTAAACATGAGAGAAACTATATCCTTCTCCTTCCTAGATTATTTGCTATTTGAAGATTAATATTAGAAAGACCTGTAAGTCTGTCAAACACCAAATCAAAATCTCCCACAGGACTTCAAATAGTAAAAAGTGTTATCAGGAAGAAGAGGATTCACTGGATTATGTTTATAGAGATAGGATTAGGGTTTGCCCAACAAGCTGCATTATCAGAAATAACAAGGTCATTTTTATGTTAAGAAGATGAAGGAAGAATGTACTTATTTTGCAAGCAGGCAAATTAATATGGAATTAACCAATAAAAGAATTCCATAAACTGACTTCATTTGTGAAATCAAAGCAAATCTTAATCCCGTAGTTTTGCATTTTAAAAAAAGTCCCCACTGGAATGAAAGAGCAAAGTCCTGCGCTGACAAGGGTATAATGATGGCTGTCCACCGTAACAGCAGCAAGTACCTGCCATTCAGAAAGCATATACAAAAACACCACCTCACAGTCAGGCAGCTGACTGTGGGAATCTCTGCAGGGAGACACTCACAGAAACAGTTATTATAATGTAATTGTCTGGAATAATTCCTCATATAGATCCTGAAATAGCTTATTGCCTTCATTTTTCTCTCTCTTTTAGAATCAAAATATTCAAATACGTAGAACTTTTAAAATAGTCTGCATCCTGCAGTGCATTCAGGAATGGATTGACCAGGCAAGACTAAATAAACCATGATCAGTGTACAAAGAGGCAGGAAAGAAAAAGGCCATGCATATGTTGCATCTGCCTTAAACCCAGTGTAAACAAGTCTTATGTCCTAAAAGTTCTCAAGGAATAACTACAAAATAAAACAAGTATATGATTTTAGACCATTTTTCTATTACAAGGTTCAGCTCCACCTCATACAAATTAAAAGTTACTTGACATGTCTCCCAATGAATATTCTCCAAAAGTATACACAAAGGAGAAGCAGAAGTTGCTATGGTCACACAGATATCAAAAGTAATTCATATTTATTAATAGCTGCGTCTCAAGTTGAACTGCTGATAGGAAACTTTTAGAAATCTGAGCTTAACAATACTAGTTTTTTTCCCCAGTGTTTAACAGCTGCTATTCTTTAAACTGTATCTTAAAATACGTTGAGTTCACTTTCCTCTTGTGAATATGTAAGCAAATTTTGTATTAACAAGATGTGATGCTAATGCAGATGGGAGAGGTGCACCACATCACCAATGTGAATCTGTGTCACTGCAGCAATCGGATTATCATCTGCTCCTCATTTAGATGAATTCAATAGAAGTTAGTATATAGAGATTTATAGATGCTATTTCTTCACATTCCATTTAGTTTTTCTGTTTCCTTTTGGCCAAATAAATCAGTTCACTTGACCTCATGCAACATTTAAGACCTGGCATAATTTCTGAAGAGAGAAAAGTTACCAACAATTCTCAATTACTGATTAAGACCTAATTTATACATAGCACTATGAAATTTGTGTCTTTTAACACAAAGAACTTAAGCATGAAAATTATCTTTATACTTCATTAAAACAGAGTAATTCTGGAAACTTAAAATTTTACTGCATAACTGTTAAGCTCCCAGTTCACTTATTAAGAATTTTTCTTTTCTTCCTCTGAATCACTGATCATTAAATAAATACATACATAATCACAGTAAATATCTTAAGGAAAAAAGAAAGAAAAAACATGAACTTTTTTCACAGGGAAAATATAAATGCAGACCAGTAGGTGGAGGTGTATTAGTGGACTGACAACATGTTCTGGGCCTGCCTGAACACCAGAGCACTGCCTCCACAGGCCTTCACTGAAGACTCCTCAAACAAATTCCCAAATTTCACATATAAAAGTTAAATAGGACCTCTATGTTGAGTTCATGTTTTTCAGTGATTTTATGTTCTTGGGCAACTGGGATACCTCAGTAGGGGCAGATGCAAACCACAAGATACAATGTCTACTAAATAACAATATGTTCACAGGAGTATATGGCCATAGTAGAACTTCAGGCCAAGTAAACAAAATATAACCTCAGCATGTGTATAACATCACTGTTTTGTGCTGTGGATCTATCCATGAAAGATTCATTTTCTAAATATGTCACTGTAGCCAGTGATTCAGAAGTAGAACACTTCCATCTGGCAACAGATGGTCAAAATACATCTTATTTGTAGGAGAGTCCTCTGCTAAAAGAACTAGTCCTCTCTCCACAATCTGTAATCAGAAAAGCAGTTCTTTCTAGTATTACTTATGTCAGAAAACACACTAGCATCTTTCTCATGAGATTAAGCAAAATCATATTAAGTAAACTTCTACTTGTTGTAATCATTTCTGCTTTCCACTCCTACTTTCACAGTTGATAATGTCCAAGCTACATGTACAACACCTGCGTAACTACCTGAAATGCACTAGCTGGTGCTCTGAACGTATGTAGTATTTCATCATACAACGTGATGAGCTGCTCAGTAGTTCTTACTACCAACTCTTACCATCGCCTTTCTACAAACACTGACTGGAGCAAGCTGTTCTCATTGGCTGAGGAATGTTTGTACTCTCTTAGGGATATTTGCCAAGGTTTTGCAAAGCCATCCCTTTGGAGCAAACCTGCTGCATTGTTTCATGTTTTTAACCACTCATGAACAAGGCAGCAGTATCTGTGGGAGTAACAGATGGCTGCTAACAAAGTGAGTTTATCCTATTTCCTCCCTCACCATCCCAGATACGCATTGCCTATTCCTGGCTCTCTTCTCTAAACATTCTCAGAAGAATATCCCAAAGCTCAGCACATCCTAACCAACATTCAACATCTACTTCCCAGTGAGCTCACCCTCTGTCAACATGGTGGTATATCTATTTTGTGCCTACAAAGAAAACCTGAACTTAATACACTTTATACAGAAATCCTTCTATAACCTGTCTCTGCCTAGAGTAAGAGAAGTATGCACTCTCGTGCCTGGCACTATTGCATTGGCCAGAATTTCCCCATCACTATGAATCCCTCACAGAAAGCCAGGGAGCTGGGTAGCAGGAAAATATGAGCTGGAGCTAGCTCTGCCACCCACAGACCCAGCATTCCATCTTCACAGAGCTCTTTAGTAAACTACTGTTACAAGTATACTTTTTTTTTTTTTTTTTTAATAAAAGACATAAGTTAATGAATCTAGAGACATAGTTGGGAAGAGAAGTAATAATGACAAAAAAACTCACCATGCAAGCTATCATCACTTTGGAAATCACAAATGCAATTCAACTCAACATATTTATGTCTTATTTTACTCTTAGAAACACATTATTATAGAGGGTAAATCTATGAATGCATTTCTGAACTATAATTAACCCTGGTCAAAACAGAAATTATGACCATTTCAGGGCATAAAAAGAAAGTCTTTTACAGCAAAGAATCAGGGAATGGGCCAAATATCACATTAATAGGGCCTGACACACTTCTGAAATATCAAATCAGGGATATTCCAAGACATACAGGTCAAGAAGCAAATCAGACCTGCTCCAAGGAAACAACTGGCAAATAATTCCTACTCATGAAGGAATTTGTGAAAATCTAACAGATTCTGCTTGACATAACAGAAATAATATATATAATTATATCCACTAAGTTGTTCCTTCAGAGTTCTTAATACAGATCTTAGAAAAAAGAGCTCAGCTTTAGTGGAGAGTCATCAGATATGAAAATTCAGTTCCCCCATTTGTATGTGATTTGACAAACAAGAAAAGCACCGAAGAATTAATTCAGTGCTTGCTTTGGTTACAGAATCTGAAGTGACTGTTGCCATGGGTACATGGAATCAAGTTTATAAAGGGGATATAAGGACATGACAAAGTATAAAATAAAATACAGCATGGAAAATTCAAGAATTATAGATCCCTGAAGAAAATTACGATCTAAAACACAAAGCCCTCTAAAAAGGGAAAGTGGTAATTTGTCCCATGAAGACAAAACAGAAAAAAAGGACAGCCAATTGAAAAAGTGGTGTGGAGAAAGAAAGGGAAGAGACTGGAAGACTCTCTGAATGAAAAAGTAGTTAGCCCAGTAAGAAGAGAGGAAGAGAAAACAAATAAGCACAACTGGGTCACAAGACCAACCACATGATACAGCAGACTACAACAGAGATCAAGGACAAGAAGAAATGACAGCTAATGGAGAAGAGAGCATGCACACCTATAAAATGAAAAACAGATGTAAATGATTAAGGATTCTTATTAAGAGGAGCCAATAAGCAAGTTACCAGAGATGATCTGGAGGACAGAAAGATATGCAGTGTGACAGAAGCGAGAATAGATACTGTCTCAAACTACAAAAAGTCATGTGAGAACAGGAGACTCTAGTAATCCTACTATTCCATGTTGAAAAACTCAACTGAAAAACTACACCTAGAAAAGGATCCCAAATGTCACTGTCAGTTGTGAAAGACTAGTTTATCTGTTCTTTAATGGAATTCTTCCAGCCTGAAGAGAAAGAACATTTATAAAATAAGAGATTAAATATAACTGCTAGGTGCCTTATATCTTAGAAGGTTTTTCACTGTCCGGCCACAAGAAAGAGGACTTTTCCTGAAGAGAAAACTTTTTAAAGAGGTGACAGTAGGGAGAAAAAGATAATATTAAAGAAAACACCTCATGTGTGAATGTCATGGCTTTAAAAAAAAAAAAAAACAGACTAAGCAATACATGAGATCTGAGTGCATAAAGAAAGAGAATCTCTAAAGGAAAAGTACATTGAAACAGTAATTCTGACTAGGATACTAGCATCTAGAAGAATCTGCTGGCCAGGAAGGAGATATAAACCTAAATAAGGAGAGAGAACATCCCATAGAAAGATGAGATAAACTATAGAGAAATCAGAAGAAATACTGCAGAAGGAACAATCTATCTAGATCAAAACCAGCATGTAATAGAAGTCCCGCTGAGTAGTGTCAAGAGCATGTGAACACACACACTGTCTGGTTGGAGCTTTGTTATGAAATCATTTGCTGAAAATTTAAGTGTTCTTACATCAGAAACTTACTGGGCTACCTACTCTTCAATGAAGGCTTACCTCCAGTGCAGTTTCCAGCTTGGGAAGTATAGTCTGTTCTTTTCTTCTCTTGCTACCATAGCGCTAAGAAATGAAAAACTGGTAGAAAACGAATATATTGTTTCATACAGGCTTTTGAGCAAGTATTAGCTTCCTGTGGAAGCCAAAGCTATGAAAATGCCCCTCAAGGTATTTAGACTTGTGAAGTGAGGACATGATCAGCTTTTAAATGTGATGATCCAGCTGAGCTTTCAGTTTGTAAATCACTAAATTCGGGACACCTGAACCACTGAAGTATACTCTGTTTCTCCTACTTTTTCATTAAGCATCTTTTAATGGTCACAGTCAGAAACCAGAGACAGACTAGATGGCCTTGTTTTTTAACTTTGTGTATGTTCTTGGAGGCTGAGACTGAAACTCAAAACATCCTTTTTAATGGAACAAGGAGGAATAAGAGCATTTACAGTCCTCTTACTGATTGCCTGATTGCCCTTTGGAGCATGGATAGGAGGACACAGTGTTGAGAGAGCTTTCATTCCGTAATGATGAAGAACCAGACGATTTTCTTTGCTACTTCGATACTGACATTCCTGGAAGTTATTGTTCCATCCATGGCTACTTTTGTTACACTAAATCTCTGTACAATTAGTTCCCTTTTCTGTGACTCTGCATGAACTGACAGTACAGTTTAAAGGGACAACCCTAGAGTATAATTCATAAAAGTTGTTGAAAATAAAGTTTGTTGTGATCTAGCAAAGTAAAGCAAACCTACTATTCAGACTGTTTTTTTGGATTTTTTTTTTCCTCCTTGAAAGTCAACCTGGGAAAAACCTCTTCCTATCAATTACCAATTAATACTTTGCTTCTTCAATAGTGTGTTACTTTTTCTTTGCAAGATTACTGCATATTTACCACATTACACAATCTTTTCCTACAGGAAGCTTATTCAGTACATGTGAAGATTAAGGCTCTCCTGCTAACAAAAATAGATTCTTTCGCCTACCACTACTGTCAAATAATCTAAGACAGATCAAAAGAAAGTTAAAACATTCATACTGGAACATTTTATGTTATTAACACACCTCTTTTTTTCTTTCAGAAGAATCGTACAGTTTTCTCCTGCAATCAGATTTTCAAGCAGTTAGGTCAAATACATTTCAACTGTTTGAGACCTGTTAGGTGCTGTCAGAAAGCTCCTTGCTAATGTCTTATGAACTATGCGAGTTTCCTTGCAATAATGAATGTTGCAGCACCATGAGGCTCTGTTACAGTTTGTAAAGAAGTTGCAAAATTAGTAATACTTGTAAAAATTTTTGTTGCGCTCCAAATGTATTAGCTACTGTCCAGACAGATAGCAAATGAGAGTCACTGCTGTAAGGACTCTATAACTCAAAACTCAGTAACAGTGAAGTAAAGGAAAAAAACAAAGGTGCTGGCTTAGAGAATCACAGTGTCCACGATTACAAGAAAATATATTTCACTGGAAATGTTTTTAAAAGAATTTAGGCTAGCTAACAGAGACCACTGGGACAACAGAGTACTTGAAAATGTGCAATGACCTATATTCATCTGAATGAACCACTGAAAGCTTTAGCACACCCTGGAAGAACATATGTGCGGGAGAAGGGGAATGCAAACTAAAGTGACTTTCACACAATTAAGCACCTAGTTCATAATTTAGCACATATCCTACTGAAAAATGATCTTTGAAAAAGTTTAACTACAGATATAGCCATGATCCATTTTCATAGTTTAGCTATAGCCATGATTTATATTTCTACTAGGGTTCTAGCTAACTTTCCTGACAGAAAAGTGTGAATGGTAAACATGACAAAGTAAGAAGTAATGCAAATACATACTGTTGTCACCATTTTTTTTTCTTCTTTAAACTAACCTTAATATAGTGCTTGTTTCTAAGGCCTAGATGCTTTTTAATAAAAACAGTACAAGAGATGGATGGAAAGACAGCTTAACATCTTGCTGCATATTTTTTATAAAGAATGTATTGTGAATAGACTTTCTTCAAGATAGGCAGGAATAGTAAGAATAGAACAGGCAGTGACTATCTGACAGTGACATTTTAAGGATAACTTCACCTGAGACATTTGAAAGATTCTGGAAGGTAATGTTTCTTGATAAGGATTTATTTTTTCTGTTCTCAGTTCCTTCAGAAAGAGAGAAGCACAGTGATCTCTTCATTTCTCTTAAGAAAAAAATAAATTGGAAGCCTGGCATAATGTGCAGAAAAATAGATCTCCTGCTATTTTTTAAATGGGTTTGCATCTTTACTTTGGTAATATCACTTTGTATATTTTTGTGCATAATTTAAAATATTTGGTGACATAATTTCTTGAGATATATTTTATATCTTTTTTTAAATGCCCTTTGAAGCTGCTAACACTGATGCCATCTGGACTTAGTAGTTAGCGAAGTGCTAGTCAAGGTGAACTGAACATCTACCTTTTATTTATACCTATAGTGAATTATAAAGAGTCTTCAAGATAACAGAAGGAAGAACTGGCTCCTGCAACACTTTCTTCCTCTAGCTGTTGATCTGCTTCTGTCATTTCTCAGAGGATGGTTCACATCCTTTTACACTTCTATATAAGACTTTTATACTATTGCACTCTTGGTATTTTCAGAGCTCTTACTTGTCTCTGTCAACATAGACTAAAGTACACATATCAGACTGTTCTGCTCTTCTCTACTGCAAAGCTTCCTGCTACCTCTCCTAAAGTCAGTTCTGTTCTGGCTCTCACTTTTCATCCTCAAACTGTTAAATACATTGCTCAGAAATTTGGAAGTCTGCTGTAAATCTAGGTGTAAACATAAGACAGAATGGAGATTTCTACCATAAGACTACAGATTTTCACTGAAAGAGCTAGAGCTCTTTTCCAGTCAATCAGAAGGCTATGCAAGAATGACCACAGGTGTGCATATCCCATGCTGGCTTCACCTCAGACTACCAGTTCTGCGATAAACATAAGGCAGCATAAGCTTGTGTAGGCTCTCTGTTTCCCCATATTCCATATATTTCAATACATTCTCACCAGAAGGAAAGAATAAGACAGAATGAACTGATGTCATATATCTTAGAAAAAGAAATAATAATTACATGGTCCACTAACCTCCTGGGAGGCCTTTAGACTCTCTGGTAATGGTAGAAATAGAAGAGATTTAAAAAATACAGAGGAGGACTACGCAGATAAAAACCATAGTATTATGCCTAGGATACTTTTGATATTTGAAACAATGTAAGTCATGCTACTACCTCTCTTCAAAGGCCTTTCACAAAGCATTTCAAAAAGCGTTCAAAAACCAAAATCATTAAACTTTGTCATATGCTTTAATAGTTATCAGATATTATCATGTAGATGATGGTGGGTTTAAAAATATCAATACTAAGGATTCTCTTGATAAATGGGTGGCACATAAAAATGAGTCCACAAGTGGATCTTCAAAATTGAGTAAATCTGAGATTAATTTTTGTGTACCATAGAAGTTTAAGGAAAACTGTAAAGTGCAGAGGAGGATGTAACAGAATTGATGAAGCCATTAGTGTTCACCTGAAGGACCCTGGAACAAAACACGTGTTCACTTCAAGTGAATTTACGAGTGCTGTTAATCTCCTTTGTACTCAAAATTTGCCTATGTCTGATATTTACTGGACAACATGACTGCTAGACTGGAGAGAGAGTGGGTCTGCCTGATTACAGCACTCAGCCTCAAGAGCACTTTAAAAAAAAAAGAAGATAATAATTAGTGGCAACTTAGATCCCTTTGATAATTTAAACTCAGGTGTCTTCGGAGAATGTATAACTATAGTCCAGTTTGCCTATTCCTACTTGCTGCATACTCCAGAAACATTTTCTGCTATAGTTATTTCAAGGGTATGGGGAACCACTGTCACTTAACAAATCATTTGGAAACATACATAGAATTGAAAAAAGACAGAGGGAAGAGAACAAAAATGTATTCATTCACAATCAAGTACTGTTGACATCACTCATCTATCAGATTGAGCATGTCTGTTATAATTCCTATAAAATGACCCAATTCTCCTTGATTTTTATGAACTAAATGCAAACACGGATAAAAAAAAATACCACCGGTGATACATTTTATCAAATACCTCTACTAGAAAAAAATATCACACAGTCAGCTTTTGAAAACAGGACGTCATTCAAAGTTGTTTCCTTCCCAACATTTTATAATACTGCATTGGAAAATCTCTTCTGTGGGGAGTGAAGGGGTGTTTAAACAAATTCAATAGGATTTTACAGCCATGCTTTTCAAGTAGGTACTACTGCATGGAACAACAATTGCTTTAGCTCCCCATGTACCTATATTTCACACATCTTAGCACACCTCTGTTTCATTATTGAAAACCTTCTCAGCAGAAAACTAAGGATAAGAGATGAGAATCGAGAAAATGTGCATGTAAAAACAAGATCTTTTCCCTATAGATGCATGATGGTAAATCTGAAAAAGCTAGTAGCTGACTTTCATACTTCCACTCACTACTGTTATTTATGCTCTCAATTCTTGATGTTGCCAGCCACCTTTTGTTTCCTTCTGTATTTCGACTATGACATAGGTACCTCTGTTTCTCAGAGGTCTCAGCAGGAGGCATACAGACTGCTGAGTTCTTCCATCACGTAGGCCATAAACTACATTTCCATTAAGAGTTCTGTCCTCATACCTGTGATGCTGTACCACAGATAATAGGCTGCTCAGAGATCCAAGTGCTCTCAAACCAAGGCGAAGTAGAATTGTTAAATTGCTCTTCCATATCTTTTCCTAATTTGGACCCGTCCTACAGGAAGAGCATAACATGTTTGAGCTGAGCAGGAATAAGGACAAATAGCAAGCAGATTAACATTTTGTGTAAGGAAAGTTAGTGTATGTGTATGTATGCAGCTTAGGGAAAAAAATTAATGATATCTAGTAGTGGAAGTCCCTCTAAGACCTTTTATTGTCTTCCTAATGAGAATTTAAATAACAAGTATTAGGAAAGTAGGTGTTCTAACATCTTTTCTGGGACAGAAATAAAATCCTTACTCTACATTCTGAGAATATGGGAAGCTCACAACAGTCATATACCCAAGAAGGAGTATGCCTCTTAGGCCTGTTTTTGATCACTTGATTAACCATTATTTTAGGAAGAAAAAAATTATTCGGTAACCAATTTAAGCTCCTCCTCTTCAAATTGATCCTATTCAACACCACACAGTGCACAAGGTACCTGGGTGTCTAGCTTGGAGTGAAGCAGCACATTAGGTAGAAGAGCATCGTAGCTGCCTATTGCTATAGCAAAACAAATTCAGCACTTCAGCAGAAATGTGCAGATAAATGTTAAGTCACTGGTGCATTTAATAGGATTGCTGCTGCTCTTCTATCTGAAGATAAGAAGGTTTTGTGCGAAGGAATTTTTGGTGGCTAGAGAGAAATATACTTTCTTATTTTTCTCTGATAAGTATTATGGAACACCTATCTAATATTTTCCATGTATATAAAAAATAATATTGTGCAACAAATCCTGCAGCATTGCAGATTTTATCAGCTACCTTCTGTGGAACTTTTTGTGTAAAGGTACCAAGTTTTGTACTGATCAACACTTGCTACATTTATTTTTACATTAGTTTTCCATAACAATTTAGGAACCCTAAGAGCAATATACTGAAAAAGGTCATAGATCCATCTAGGTTTATTATTTATTTATTTTTAACAACAACTGCTACTTCAGAAAGCATTAAACTACAGGAACCATTTGATAGAAGGATGAACTTCTTCCCACTCTGAGCAGCTGATTATTTTATGCCCCAAAGCTTCCTTAGTGTTGCTGTGCATGCAAAAAAAAAAAAGTATATAAAGTTCAAGATAGAAAAGCAATGTATCCCTCGTGCATTTAATGCAGAAATTCTACTGCAGAAAATATCTTCTGTCAACATATATTATTTGTGAGTTTGGAATTGTACATTAGAAGAAAAACCTATTGGAAAAAAAGTGCAAATATAGAATACTTTATTTTAAAATCTCATATATTGCCTTCCAGTACATTTTCTTTCCTACTCATTAAGCTCTTTGACATCAATGAAAGCCCTACTGTTCACATCCTGCAAGCTTTGCACAGATTCATCCTGTTAGATGAATGCCTCTAGAAATCAAATTCCATTTTTCCAGGGGAGTTGCATCCAATTTTGTGACAGCTGTGATGCGCTGTCTCCTTATCTACATACCAATCCAATACTCATCGCACGCAAAAAGCAATTTTTAAGCTGTACAAATATCCTCATGTACCAGATTTCAAAAAGGTGAAGTCTGTTTCATGTCCTACACACTGAAGATTTCTGAAGATTCAAGGTTGCATACGGTGCTCAGTAGAGTAGTTTTTAACTGCAATTAGTCTTTCAAAATACTAATCTGCATATTCATCTATGTGAGTTCTCATAATATATTCAATTCCCCAATGTATTAAGTAGCATTTCACTGCGTACTTCAGTCTCCTTGGTTCATTTCCTTTGGAGAGTAGATTATTTCAGGTAATTAAATAAATTTTAAACTGTTATTCTTCTTCTTAGCAACATTAGTTATTCTATATATACTTATTTAATCAATAATAATTGAATCAGATGCAAAGTGCAAAGCCTTTAGTAAGTCTCCATAAGAATTAGGTACCCATATAGGCCAACTGTCATGGTTCAATGAAATCAAACGCTTCCACTGAAGAACACCATGCTCAAACATCAACTGAGGTGACATCATCTGTGTTATGCATGCCCCCAGGTACCATGCCTGCCAGGCCACTCAGGAGTGCTGTGGTGGCTGGAGCAGCAGAGCATATGCTCACCCACTGCACGGTCCCTGCCAAGCTCTAATGGCGTGTGTCTGCTTCTGGACAAAAGAAAAAAAGCAGGTCTGATGCAGATTCACTGCTGTGTTTCAAAACGTACTGTGTCAGTGGTGTGGAAAATCCCAACAGGGATCTTCAGTTCCAACTATCACATGGGCATGCACTCGTGGCAAAGTCCTTGTTGCTAAGGAAGAAGGGATGCAAATCACTGCTGACTGATATTTTACAGATCAATACACTTCAAAGCGAAAACAAGAATGTATTTCTATCTCCCATAGCTGAATTTTTGTTTGGCTGTTTTAGATATCAGGCTAGAGGGGGAGTGAGCCCTGGGTGTCCCTCTCTATATCCCAGCTGCCACTGCCCACACACCCCCAGCCCCAGCCTGGACCCCCTGCACCCTGTGGCAGTTCTGCCCAACCACTTTCCCTCACCCTCGCAATCCTGCCCAAACTGCTGCCCCAGCCCTGCTCCACAGCTGCTGCCTCCTACCTGGTCACCACACACGAGCTCCAAAACATCTGGGGAAGGCAAGAGAAGGCAGAGGACATGTGTAAGCAGGTCAGCTATGCTGCAGAAGAGCCTGCTGTGGGCAGGAGTGCTGGAGCCTTGCTGAAATGTTATCTACTCTCTGGCACAGGCCAGTATTGTAGCACTCTAAACCTGCTGGCATGGCGCTTATTTTCATAACCAGACAGGGTTCAAGCTCTTAGGCCTACCCTGCATGGCTGAGAGCTCCATCATTTAAATTCTTCTCTTGATTCTAACATGTAAACTCCTAAGCAACAATGAGCTCTGGTACTGGCATCATTCTGCCATATTAAAAACAAAAATCCCCACACCACGTCTCCCTTTCCTCCTAAACCAGCTAAACTAGAGGAATGTTTGTGCATCTGGAGCTTGCTGTAAGATGAGCCAATACTGTCTTTCCACTAGACCTCTGTTTTTACCCAGCCTCTCCTGTGTTGGTAAAATACACTGTGTTCTTGCATCATGAAAAAAATTAAGAGAAATAGAGGAAAGCCTGAAATGACAAAAGATTTTTTAAAAAGTGCAGGTGAATACAAAGAGGAGACCAATGTGTGCGCTCTGCTTGTCAGAGCTCCATGCTCAGCAGAGGGCTCCAGCCCTGCACGCAAGCAGCTGCTTGCTGCTGTCAGTGCCCAGCAGGGCTGCTGTCAGCCCATCCACAACATGGAAATTTGCCTTGAAATTAGGGTTAAAATATTCATTTACTACAAAGGAGAATAAACAGGATCTAAGTTTTCTATTTCTACAATGTTCTGGAAATCACAATTATTCCTAGTAGCAAAAAAAATCTATGATGTGCCTGCACTGGGGAGCTGCAGAGCCTGAAATAAAATGGCTCATGTCCTTCCAGTTTCTGGGCAACAAATACCACAGAAAAAGGAGACAGCAGAGCAGGAAGCGTGACTGTGTTCACGTGCTCGTGCACTCTGCATTAGTGACATATCGTAACTTGTTTTGCTTGAGTGCACCGAGTATAATGCTCACCCTGTGTCTCATTAAATACATTCTTAAAAACATGCCTGCATGTCAGTCTCCGCATCCATCTTCTCCTGTTCCAAGAGCTCTCTAGGATACAGAGCAAATAATCAAAGGAGGCAAATACAGACAAAACAGAGCAACAGTATGGAAGAGACATACAGCCCTTTCAGGCTGTGACAGTACCACCACAAAGGGTAAATATTTGAAATAGCTCTTTAATTGAGTCTGAAAAGAAATATAAAAGCAATCGAACTGCCCTGATTTTGAGCATGTGCTGGGATTATGCATCTGCAGTACAACTGTGCCTGAAGTGTGCCACTGCAAGTGGATCAGCTCCTATTCTAAATTAAATCCTCTTCAAGAATTGAGTCTGTACCTCACCTCAAAGTGCTTCGTAACATATACTCTCTAGGCAATACAATAAACAACTATTATTTCTTCAGTGTGTATTTGGATGCTCTCCTCAAAAGATCTTTGTGCTTAGTACAATATATATACCCAATTAGCTGTTCACCTGCTGATTATTTTGTGGTCATTAACTATACAGTAGAGGACTACAGCACAGTACAGGAGAAATGCACCAATGAACCACCTTTCCTTCCTTTCCTCCCATACACTAATATTTTTATTCACAGAGCTCCAACAAGCAGACTAATCATGAGTGCATAAATACACATGTGGATTAATTCACACGAAACAGTGAAGTTACAGAAGAGTTTCCTTAGTTGAAAGAATAATCCTAAAAATACCCACTCAAGTGTAAGTGTATGTGGGCAACTTTCACATACAGTAATGCACATGAAGAAACAACAGGAAGAGATGCGAATATCAGACATTATCAGAACTTAAGATTGTCTGTAGCTATAACCCCAGAAAGCCCAAGAATCTTGAGAGTATAGTGATCCCCCATGAGAAATGCCCACTGAATTAAACAAATACTAAAATATCTTGTACTGTTCTGTACTATTCACTATAAGAAAACAATGATATTCCTACTGAATTTAAATTATGTTTGCTTTTCAGTCCTGTAAGAGCTATGTCATTTCTCTACAAGTTTGTCTACTTCATAAAGAAATGTTTTCACCCGTGTCAAAATTTAGAGAACTCCAGGATACCTTACTTTATCAGTGAGCTTTTTGCTCTTCAGCACTTACTGTAAGAAACAACCTCCCCTCCTAAAAAAAAAAAATAAAAATCTAGAGAGGCTGAAATCAAACTCAAAAATACTCCATTTATGACAAGTTACCTGGAGATTAACTTTTTGCTGGTAGAGATGTCATCCAACAAACTGAGGGTTTACTCCTCATGACAGTTAGTGATACACGTGACGAATTCATTCATTCATGAGGTAAAAATATTCAAAGGGTAAGAAAAGTGCCCTAGCAGACCAAGTAACAGAGCATCATACAGCACAGACATGTAGACAATGCACACCCTGATCTCACAAATGTATTATCTCGGCAGGCAGAGATAATAGAATGCAATAGAACAAAAACATCAGGCTCTCTCTTAACAGCCATCCATTGAAGTATCCATGCAATGGATAGCATTATCATTTCTCTTTTTAGACTGCAAATAAAAAGCAACTGCTGTATATTTATCTCTGTGTTGAATTCAAAAGACTGGAAAGAAAAGTGTCCAGAAAGGGAACAATAAAGCATTAGGATTGGAAATAAAAGGAATGGCACAAGTCTTGCATATTCCTAACCTAGTTACAAACAGGAATTCCTCACTCTTTCACCTGACAAAGTTGCATTTATTTCATAAATCTACTTAAATTAAAATAAGAAGATTTGAAACACATCATTCTTAAAATGTACTTTCCTATCCTTCTCTAACTGATTTCTGTGAAGCAAAAAGGAGATGTGGAGTAGCCATGAAGACAGTATATAGTGAGTTATACATGCAAAAATGAGCTTTTCAGTGAATATAGTCAAAACAGCTTTTAGAAGGTGGTACATTCTGGACTTAAGACTGTCATGTGCTAAAGCATTTTAGCACTGTTAAAAGGAAGAATATGTAATCTCAATAAAAATATCTATCTATCTTAATTACACCACCATCAATTTGAAATACAAAATGTGCCTTTTAGAGCTGAAGACAAGAGGTGCTAAAACACACGGTGCCATACCATGTACATTTTCCCCTTTGGTTTGCTTTATTCCTATGATACTGGGAGTCATTTTTTTTCTGGCAGGTCCAAGTTAGTAATTTTCAAAGGGTCCATTATTTTATTACTGAGAAAGAAAGTTAATAGTATATTGGATATTTCAGAGCAAAATGTAGTTCTGTATTGAAACCCTGCATCATGGAATACAGGATTTAGTACCCAGAAGCTTAATGGTAATGGACAGTTAAAGTAACTAGCTCTCCCTGAGAAAACACAAGCCTCATAGCACCTAGATATTTAGCATGAGGTCTTTCATTCCAGTTAAGTCTATGGGGATTAATTCTCCAATTTGAAGAAAGAAAGATATCCTCTGCATTAAACCATCTGTATCAATTATCACAGTAGAATAAAAACCATGAAATCATTTACTGTGTCCAGTTCTTGACTCCTCAGTTCTAAAAAGAAAGGAATCCCCCAGAAGGAGTCCACTGGAGGGCCACAAAGATGATTAAGGACTTGAAGCATCTCTCATATGAGGAACCTGGGTCTGTTCAGCATGGGGAAACAAAGACTGAGAGGGGATCTGATAAATGTTTAGAAATACTTAAAGGGAGGTGGAAGGTAAGTGGATGAGGCCAGGCTCTTCTCAGTGGTGCACAGCAATAGGACAAGGAGTAACAGCCTAAAACTTGAACACAGGAAATTCTGTATCAGCATGCAGAAGAACTTGTATGCACTAAAAGCGGCAGAGCACTGGAACACATTGCCCAGAGAGGTTGTGAAGTCTCCTTATATGGAGATATTCAAGACACATCTGCATGCCTACCTGTGTGATCTATTGTAGGGTACCTGCTTTATCAGGGGGATGGATTCAGTGACCGCTTGAGAACCCTTCCAACACCTGCAAAGGTAATTCCTTGTGTGCTACTGCAGTTGGAGCGCAGATGTATCTGTATATGCTGCAACAACAAGGAAGTCACCATCGTGAAATATGAGGTTGTGATTTCATATTTCCTATGAGGTTTCATATATTTGCATTTCCACTAAAAACATAATTTGGCATGACATTAATTGAAGATACTTTCTAAAGATTGCAACTCACAGTGGCTCATGGTTTAGTGCTGAACATGTATGATGCATTCCTTTCAAATTAATACCGACACTCTAGGAGATGGAATTTCCCTGGAATAACCTAGAGGGTAAAATGTGTACCAGAGCTTAAGTTCATCCAAATTTAATCATTTAACTGAAGCAGCTCATTTGGGAGCTCCTAACCACCAAACGTCAGTGGAACCTCATCCAGTCTTCCTAAAATCTAAATCACTTCCAGGAGATGCCTTTTCCCCTCTCACATATGCTCTCTTACTCTCTCATCCCTCTCTCTTGACTGTTTGAAAATCCTGGAGACAGCATCCTAAGTTTTGACAGAATAAATCTGTGTCCAGATGTGTGAGCATTATCTGTAGCTTCCACACCATGGAAGTATACAGCACTAAGGGAGGGTATAGCCATGAAAAGGATGAAAGAATGAAGATATCACAGACTCAGTGAGGCATCCAAAGACATTGCAACTTATATGCTACTCGTATCATTGGGTAGATAGAAAATTTGCCCCTTAATTCTTCTTTAAAGGAGGTCTATTATAGCTTTACAACAAGCACCATTTTCATCAGTTAGAGATCACTGCACTGCAGGGCTGATAGCATCAAAAAACTGCTTGGTCACATAACATTTCATAATGTCAATTAATAGATGAATGATAAAATGAAGTTACCCTCCACACCACCTCATGTACTTCCACCATAACTCATATCCCTAATAAGTGCAAACTCCTTTAATAAGTGGAGCTTTACAAATGTGTAGAATTTATAACCTTTCCCTTCTGTAATATGTATCTTAGAGAGACAGTAGATGAATTGCTAAGCTGTGTTCCCAAATCCTACTGAAGATGTAAGAAGCTACTTCAAAATCCCAGCAATACTTGGTTCTAATAGCTTTTGCATGCATTTGGTGGTGTTCAGAGTAGTTCCTACCAAGAAGATATTTTGAAAGACTCATTAGATTCATTGACTTCAGTCTTACATTAGCTTCACTGGCTTAAAATAAAAAATAAAACCAGAATCAAGCTGTTTCCTGCTTCAGAACACAGCTGTTCTCTCTCTGATGGCATAACTAATTCATTTAATAACATTAAAAACATTTTACAGCAGCATATATTAGCAATTTCCAGTTGTCAATTTTTTTTCCAGTTTCCATCATTATCAAATTTGACCAAGAGTTAACGAGAGAAAAAAATATATATGCATTCTGCATATTCATTTCTAGGAATAAATGAAGGATAATTTTTTTTTATACAGATCATTGTTTTCCTTAGTTGTGTTTTAGTGATGGTGGTTTTCCTGTTTTGTTTTGTTGTTGTTGTTTGTTTTTTTTAATCAACTTTATCATTTACTAAGCAACAAGTTTTCAAAAGGATGGTAGCTGCTTTCCTGAATACCGTGAGCATCCCCAGACTCTAAATATAGCATAATCCCCTGAAAACAGGATCATTCTGGGGGCAGAGTCATCAAGTGAAGATGCCAAGAGAAAACATTTCTTTCAGGAATTTCAGTGAAACATCATTTCATAAAGATGACTAAATGTAACTCATTAAAGGAGCAAAGCCAAAAGACACAGATACACCAGCTTCATTTCGCTTCTCTGGAGCCATTTAGCCATGGAAGTTGTTCCACTGTTGAGAAAGACCAGCTGGGAACCAAGGTAAGATAAAGTGAGCAGAGAGCACAGCTCAGCACTGACCCACATACACCCTGCTGGGCATTTGGGCAGAAAAAGTGTTTGTGTTTTACTCCCATCAGTAACTATCACGAATCTGCAGAAGGCAGACAGCACAGTTCAGTATATTTGAAGGGACTGATGTTATCAGGTATAAATGAGTAGCAGCATTTTAATTGCAGATGAAGATTCATAGGAAGGATCCAGCATGACTCTACTGTCCAAGGTTGAGCACTCAGGGTTGGAAGTGAGGCCCCTGTTTTTCAACTGTTCTTACAGGGAAACTACTGAGGAGAATGATGTTGTTCTAATAAGTTTAGCACTTAAGGTAGAGTTTCTCTGCCAGGAGGTTGAGCGGGTCATTTGAAGGAATTGGAAGAGGGCAAGAGTGAGGAATAGCTATGAAGATCTTATTTCAATTTTTCTATTTAATGCAAATTTAATGTATGCCACATTATATTAGATGTAACACATCTGCACATTTCTGCTCTGTATCTTACTGCAGATCTCCCTTCTAGGAGTAGATTAACTAGCAGCAAGTCACTCTAAAAAATGCTCTTTTACTCTTTCTGTAAAGTAACTTATACATTTCAGATTTTGTGGTAGCAGGCGTGACCTGAAAATTTATGCAATTTGCACCTACAGAGACATATGCAGATTATTCTCTCTTCTGTCCCTAGAGTTCATAGAGCTCCTACAGAAATAAAAACAGATGAATTTTACTCTTAACCTTGCTAGCTTCTCTTCAAAAACAAGTACTTTTTTGCCCTTCTGAACATGCCTGAAATATGCTCTTAGATACGTTTTTTTCAATTCACGACTGAACATATTTTTTGTTACAAAACTCCATAAAAATCAGTCTCCATGGGGATCCAAAGAAGGTTGAGGAAAAATGTACTCAAAAATTCAAGTTATATTAGTTATAACTGATAAAATATTACATTTATATGATAATCTTATTCATAGAGCAGTGGTAATAATAATCCATATTTCTTTTTTGCTGAGATGTATCTACACAAAATGTCATCCCTCTGTGTCATTAAAGAAGTATCATTGCATCAAAAAACTGCTTGCCATAGGGAGCACCTATTTGAAGGCACAATCTCAGGTCCACTGTGTCCTGGGGTAGTCTCTATATAATAGAGATTTTCTTCTGGTAACGAAGAAGTAGTATACAACTGCCACATTGCTGTTGCATGACAGTTCAACTGGAAGAAGTTAAATGGAGTGAGGGATGAAGCTCTTATCACACTTGATTCTAAAAATTCTAGTAAAGGATCACCATAATATCTCTGGGAAGAGGACTCTGCCATCAAAATGCACAGAGAGGAAAATGTTGTATTTGTTATATGTTTCAACATCTTCAGAAGTTCCTGAAAGATTCTAATTCACATCAACCCTGTTAAAAATTGTACTCACTCAGAATCTTTAAAGATTAAAATTACAGCAATGTCAAGATACACTTTTCATGATCTCACAGAAATGAATTTAATTATGGTTTACATAACCTTCGTGTCATCTCCTGAGACTGAAAAGGACACTGACAAAAGCAAAGTTCAGCACAGAATGCTCATGAGATAACAAAAACAAAAAAAACATCATGGGACAAAATTAATGGAACGAACCGTTTTGTGATGCTTTTATGGTCAGATTTTTCTGAGTTTCAGAAAAAATTCTTCTTCAACTGCACTTAGAAAGAATTGTACAATCAAGTGGGAAAACTGAGTCACTGGAGAAACAAACCGACTGCACACATAGAATTCTCAGATCTACAAATTAAGCACACTAGAGAAATCAACACTTTCTCAGTCTGTGTAGAGATATTCCTTCCTATAACAAATTGTGAAAATATTCTAGACAAGAAAAATCATTACTTATTTGAAAATGCCCATGAAAACAAACATCATTCTAAGCAAGAAGAGGCAAATGTTGATTCTTTGAAGTTGTCAGTGTCTCTCACCACATCTTTGATGCTCTACACCAGATATCCATTACATTTATTCTAAATGAAAGGTTAGGTCAACAGAGTGGAAAAAAAAAAGAGTACTCAGGTGTCAGTTTCTAATGTTGATTGCAGTACAAAGTAGCACATTTTAAATGAATTTTCTCAAACACTTGAAAATAATCATACTGGATGGTATGAACCAGATAAGAAGAAAGCATATCTCCATATCTGAGAACTCTAGGTAGGCAAACAATTAGGGAAGCAGGACACTGGTGATCTGTCTGTAATTCCATCTCCTTGAAGAAACTGCGTGTTCTTTCTGTTAAACATTGCAACAGATACTGCTTTCTACTGCATTCCTTTTCTTCAGCTAAAGTTGTGCCTGACCTGTCTGCACTTCTGATTACTGCACTAAAGTCTGCTACCCTGAATTCCACCAGCAGGTCATAGATCAACAGATACCTTCCCACAGTGGAGTTACTAGGGTGAGAGAAACAAGAAGTTCTGGATACGTCAGCACTCAGTTACTTGAAAAGCTGAGAGCAAAGGAATGTAGGGGGTAAGGATGGAACAGGACAGTATACAGCAACTTCAGCAGCCTACCTTGCCAGCTCCCCAGCACCACTTCTGCTTGCAAAAATGGAAACTGGTGACACATCAGCAGATGTCATTGTTGCAGTTAATATTCAGATGGATGCAATGAGCACTGGGCACAGACAAAGAGAAAGGTGTCATATTGCTCTTCACTTCAGGGTTTCGTCACTTGGTTTCTGCTTACTATCTCGATTAACTAATTGCCCTAAGAAAGGATTGTTGGCTGGCAATACCCAGGAGAAAGTATGACTAGGAAAAGGAGCACTGTGGAGCAAGGGGTAGTGAGTTTGTAAATAGACATGGTGAAAGTAAAGAATAGAGGGTGAGATTAAAATTGAAAACCAAAAGGACTGGATGAGAGAAAAGGATAAGAAAGGGACAACAGGGGAGGAAACAGAAGAAATTACACAGGGGAAAGTGAACAAGACAAGAAGACGGAAAAAAAAATTTTTAGAAGATAGTGATAGAAATGGGACAGTGAAACAGCGTGGAAAAATGGGAAAATGATACGGAAGATATTAGCATGAAAAGAGCATTAAAAAAAAGGAAAGCAAAGAAATGTGCTGTAAGAAAAGGACCCATATTATAGTGATACTTACTTCGAGGCATCACATCCTTCTTAATTACCTTCTTCAAATTGCCAAATCTTATATCTATATACCAAGACAAATCAATATTCAGTGGCTCAGCAACCAATCCATTAGCAAATTAATGTATACACAATAAGCTCTGTAAAGTTGCTAATACTTTCTACCCTTTTAACAGTGGTCATAATCTTGACACCACAATGATTAAAAATGTAGGTATTGAACCTGGTTTAATGATGATGATAGGTGCAGTCACTGCTTTTAATTTTGCTTTTGCACCGTAAATAAACCTGCTGATATCTAAAGGGTCACGAATAATTTCCATCTGATATCTGAGACAGTGATGTGTTCATCTGCATATTCATCAAGTAGCATGCATGTTAACAAGTAAGCTTTGCTGATTACATACCTTACTTTTTCTTCTATAACGCAATTCTTAACCCTATCTAACAACAGGTCAGACTGTCTTTAACAGGAACAAGTAACATTTTATCACATAGTAAGTTTCGTAACTAAAACAACGTATCCCTACTATGTCCATGAGAAAACGTAAAAAGAACTTCCCTGGCAATGCGTCTGAATCCAGTGAGAACTTTGAATAACTTTGAATGTCTATCAACCACTCCACATTGTGTCCTATAAAGTTTGCTTTTTATTACAACGCTAACAGAAACTAATTCTTAACTGCCACATGACATTTGGTAACTACATAAACCTTCCCTTTTATTTCCTTTTATTTAAGGCCTTGTTCGTTGTTTTTCACCTAGAATGTTCAAAATAATAGAGCAAAAGATTATTTGAATAAGAGCTCAATTACAGCATTTTGGAAACCAAAATATCAGCAACCAATGATAATGCAGGCAATCTTGACTTCATTCAGAAAAACACACTGCTTTCAGTTTCAAAGGCAGGAGAAGCTGTATTAGAAAAATCAAAGCAGCATAAAAAATAAGGTCACAGTATTTGGAGCTGCAGGTGCAAATGTGCATAACACCCCTACTCAGGACTTGTGCTCTGAACTCCAACAATATCCTTATCTCAGAAGCCCAGAAGCTTCTACAATGAACTCATTACACAGAAAAAAAAAAGAAAAGGAAAAAAAATGAAAAAAAAAATACAAACTTTGATGTAGAATAAAGAGAATGTTTAACTGGCTGTATTCAGCCTATATTCATTGATAATGTATAGAAACTGAAGCATATCCGAATAACTAAATGCACAACTAAGGGTCATAGGACTACACACACTGCACATTACTAATCTCAACATGCATCAAGCACGCATTCCTAAGAAGAATATATGTAGCCAGTAGAATATAAGTAGACTCCATCATACAGCAACAGGATTGCAATCTGCAATTAAAAACTCTGAAAAAAGGCCGAGCACTGCAGTGTTAACTAGTGAGCCAAATGAACTTCATATTCTTCACTAGAAACTATTCAGAGTACTACACAGTGTGCCTAAGATGTGTGCTTACCTGGCATTACGCTGCTCGGCTGGCACAATTGCTAGACATAATTTTGTAACATCAACTGCAAAATTCTCAGTTATTTTCACTAATGATTTTTGTGCAGTGCTATCTGTGCATAACATTTATTAATAATGAGTTTTTGTACTGCCTGATGTGACATTTTTCTCATGGAAAATGTAATTTTCCTTTCTTTGTCAGTTCAGTGACAGTTTTCTGGTGCTGTACACAGTAAACAGTTAATGTTAACACATACTGAGTGCTATTGTGAAACTGCAGCCATTTTTAGCTGACATGTTTTCACTCCAGTATCACTTTGCATCTAAGCCTCAGGACTCCATACATGCATGAAAACATTTTTATAGCATACATACAGATACAATAGGTTTTTATGACGTGGGTTTAATAACTAATAGTGAAAATGAGTGATTAATGGTGAAGGCCAGGAGCTTTCTTTCATTCTGAGGCCACCTGATTTATGCACTTGACAATCAACAGCACTGTAATTACGGGCTTTCAAAATCATTGATGCTCTGATTGGAAGATTAATGTTGGACTTCAATATTGCAAAGATTAAAAAAAAAATGTCTCTTGTGAACTGGAACATCTAAGAACACTCTGAAAATAAATATTTTAGTATTTTAGATACTTTTCCTGTTACCTTCTATGAATAAGTCACCATCTTGCTTTTATCACTGAATGCTAAATTCCTTTCTCAAAGCCATGCACACAGTTTGTGTTGTTCACAGAATTTGAAGCATGCATTTTTCATTAAGATCTACCGTAATATTGTGTTAATGCATACTACATTCAGAAAAACATTTTTGAGAGGGAAGATAAAATTGGAAAAACATAACAGAATCTGAGAAATGGAAAAACTAAGGTCATACACAAACATGCAGTGATCAGAACGGGCCAGATTAACATCAACAGGTGACTGCAGCGGTACTCCCCAAAATGTTGCTGAGTATCAGCACTTTTCTGACATGGTGTTTGATACAGACTTCAGGGCAAACAGGATTCCCGCTGGGACTTCTGCATATCCATTTAGACCAGCATGTACTATGGTTAATTACATGGCTGTGGCTGTGGTTTTCCACTTGACCTCTGCCTCAGCTCATGCAGCAAATGGCCAATGTTTAATTAGCTGGTTAGAAGCCACTAGCCCAGAGTAAAGCAAAATGTGTGTGGAAGAAAGCTACTTCAAAGAAATACGCATCTGTAATTTATTGATACATACATGAAGTTGCTTTTACGAGCCAATGATATTCCAGAAGCAGTATGGGATTTTCACGTTCTGTGATGTATGCAGGTATCCAAGGATAAGCCATTATTAGCATCAGACTAAAAGCTTATCAGGCATGTCTTACATAAACTAGTTTTCCCATATTCCACATCAGCCAGCACAAGGCAGCTTCACTAAAAGCCACATAACTCAGTGTTAAACCTGACATAAAGGGGAGCTGTTCATATAAACCACAGTCCAGAATTGTGCTTCTACAGTCACACAGCTTCCAAACCAAGAATGGCCTAGGGCCAAAAAGCACAAGCACATATGTTTGTAAAAATACAATATAGGTGTGTTCATAGATGGCATTTGAAGACACAGATTCAGAATGATCACAGCATGACTCATGCAAAACATGCAAAATTCCTTTTCTAGACCAAACACTGCAGTGTAAGAAGCAGTAGAGAAGACAGGAATCATTCAGTCATATGATGCTTTAAAGCTGTGACCTATATCTAGTAGTCAAAGAAAAGACTTCAGAAAATAGAGCTTTACAGCAACAGGAGATTATTAGGCATGGTGGAGAAACAATTGCTTGACACAATTACAAATTCAAAGCAGAATTAAACTCTTCCATCTGCACTGTGGAGCTTTTGTATTTTGTTGAGCATGTTCCACTGTGGATCTCCTAGGGCTGTCAAAAACTTTCTTTCAAGAGTACACTGTGCTGCACACATGGGACTTACAGGTAGGTCGAAAATTTTGCCTTCATGTGAAAAAAATCAGGAAAGAATAATCTTGAATCTGCTAAAAGCTAGTGCTATATATGTATACACATAAATATACACACACACTGCTGCATTTCTGAGTTCAGTTACATCAAGCAAAGCAGAACAGAAGAGACCACCTATATGCCACTTTTTTCCCAGAAGATAAGTGTTTTAATACGAGCCCATATCATCTATTTCATGTTTAGTGGTGGGGAAAAAAAAAAAAAAAAGCAGAAACAGAAACAAAACCAAGTAATCCATGCCTACAAAATGAAAGTGTTAACCCTGGTCCATGCCCTAGAAATGGCCTTTGAGCAGGAAAACTGTTGGGCAGCCAGGGGAAGGGGGCTTTCCTTCAACTATCAAGCAACAGTAACTGCAGCTGTAGCTGCAGCCTCTGGCCAAACTTCTGCTTGATACAAACCATTCAGTGACATTGTCTGACCAGCAGATCTGCAGAGCCATGGATCTGCTGGCTCTAGGCCTATTCTATTTCTTTCCTCAGATTATTTCATCCTGCTTCTACAAGGGTATTTATCCAGTGATATAGCACAGGTCCTTGTCTATGCAGCGTGCTTTCTGTTCCCATGGAAGCAGCAGCACCACAGTCACTGCTTGTGACAGTGCTTACCAAAGCCTGGGAATAAATGCAAACTTTGGTTCAGAGGAAAGTGAGCAGCCGAATAAAGAGCTGATGACCTGCAGCTGAGTTCTCTACAGTGCACCTTTGCTAACACACCAGCCTATGCTGGAAAGTCATTTCATATCATGTTTCTAATAACTGTCATGGTTGTTCTCTGCCTGAGAACTGCAAGGAACAGTTCTCTCTTTCTTCACTAAAAGAAGCTCCACCAGTAATACTTCTTTAGCAGGGGGATGGTTTTGCATCAAGGTGAGCTTTTACAAATCAGCTTGAAATCACCAGAGGCAGTCACTGACAGCCAAGCTTTCTTTTTTTTGGAGCAAGAATAAATCTCTCTTTGTAAAATCATATTCCAGTAGAGTCAGAAGAGGCTTACATTCCAGCTCTTTGCATTCTAACTTCTAGCAATCTTCTGACTTCTTTGACTTATTTGATACTTTAAATTCTTCCATGAACTCAGTTGGTTTTGCTGAAGCAAAGCATAAACAGTTTTATGCTTAAAAAACAAAAACAAAAAACAAAAAACAAAAACAGTTTTATTCTTCATGCTAACGTACTTCCATGACACTTTCCTGTTACAAAGATTGCTTGAAGGTGGCTCAAAATCCATCAGCATTAATACAGATACTGTACTTATAACCATCTTGCACGTAGATAATATGCATGAGTCATGCCACCGTCACAATTCCTTGTAAGATTGTCTTGATTGAAATAGACTGGAAGCATTTTCTGAACCTTTTTATTACCAATAGTTTTTATTTTGGAGACCATACAGATGAGATAGTATGTAACACAGTGGCTTATTCTTGGCCTCTGCTGACTATCTATTTCCCCCACCATACAGTTACCTTCTTTAGGAAGACACATGGAGATTTTTTCCTACAGCCAAATCATATACAAGCTTCCTCTTAACTCCCTCAACTAGTACATAAACAGAACAGTGAGATCCAAAGCCAGAGAATTAACACAAATCTTCCTGCTCTTACAGCATTCACACATCTAGCCCACACACCTACTTACAGCAAAAATTAGCAGAACAGAGGCTGGCTCCCTGTGTTTTACTGCACCTCTCACAGTTAGACTCTTAATTGGCCTTTAGTTACTACTACAACAACATAATTAACAACAGATTTTATCAGCTTCTGGAATTAAATAACCATGTGAGTTCTCAGTTCATTCTACCATGAAGCCCCAGAACTCCATGCTGACAGAGCTAGAACAAGACTGCACATCAGTGTGGGAACCTGTAGGAGCTCTGAAGGGTTCTTTTCTTTGAGTCAGATTATGGATACGGATTTGCATTCCACACTTAACTGCAGGCATGAAGAGTGACAAGTGCATTTTTACGTTTAACATCTCATGAAACTTTGCCTAGTGCTGAGCATACCCTCTCTATGTAAAAAAAAGAGTAGAGCTGGAAAAGTAAAGGGATTGGTGGAATCTTCACTTCCCCTGCCATAGCATGCTGGCTACAGTAAGGTCCATTTGAGACTGAACAAGAGCAGCAGGTTATTTCTCATACTCCGCAAAGCAGGAGGGATGGGAAATAAACAGGACCTCTCAAGTCATACTTCTTTCATAGAATGGTAAAGCTAAATGCCACAACACAAGCTTACAGGTACAAGACAACTCTGCACACACCATCAGCGTGCTATAGTGGAATGACAAGGCTACCTCATCCAGAGAGGTCTGCAGGCCTTATCCAAGATACCTCTCATTGACATCAATGGAAGTTTGCCTGAGAAAAGGCTGCAAGCTTTGATGCATACATAGGATCTCAAAGTACCACACTTCACCATGGAAACAATTGTTCAGGTTACTTCCATTCCTTTTAAGGCTGAAGCAGGAGTTGCACGGCATATTCCATGCATTAGAGAAACCACACACTCGGTTGTGCCCTTGGTCCCATCCCCACCAGTCCACTGACGGGCACCAGGGCCAGGTGAGATTCATCAGTGAGCAGAACTCACGCAGAGCGCATCTGCGCAAGAACATCATCTGTATAGGAACACTGTTCCCAGGGCCATCCCACTGCCGTTCCAGAGAAAGGTTTCCCAGAGACAAGACCGAAGCATCAGGCTCACTCTGGATCAGCCCCGTGCATCCCCACGCCCACCAGGGTCCTGCACAGGTGTCAGTCCCACACCATCCATCTGCCTCTCTCCCGCCGGCTGCAGCCAGAGCTCCCCCGGCTCTGGAGTGGGGGCTTCCCCTCCCTCACTGCCACCCGCGGACCCCGCAGCGAAGCAGTTAAGCAGACGGACCCCGCCACTCCTGACGTCAGCCTGGCGTGGGGACGCGCTGGCAGCGGCGGGCGGAGGAGACCGTGGCGGGCGGCTGCCAGCGGCCGGAGAGCGCTGCCGCGGGGCCGCCCGCAGCGCCCGCCAGCATGTCTGCCAAGGAGCGGCCGAAGGGCAAAGTGACCAAGGACAGCGTCACCCTCCTGCCCTGCTTCTACTTCGTGGAGGTGAGTAGCCGCCCGCCGTCTTGGGGACTGGCCACGGCTCCACGCGGGGCTGGTGGTGGGGAGAGGGCATCGCGGGATGCTCCGCTGGGCAGCTGCCGCTCATCCCGTGCGGGGGGGGGGGGGGGGGGGGGGGGCGCGGCTCAGCGCTGACCCCTCAGTGCCGGGTGCAGCATCCTTACGCCGCTTTGCCTTTCTCGCAATCCGCAGTGTTGCCCATCGTGAAAAGCTGGCGTTTTTTAGAGGGAATTATTTCTCAGAGTTGCTCGGACGCGGAAAGGCTGCTTAAGGAAATGGTGCCATGCACCCAGGGACCTATCGAGAGGAAGACATGTTTCGAGAAGAGCTTCTAGGCAAACGCCGCTTGCATTTCTTGGGTGAATAAAAATCACATTTGGAAAGGAATGCTCAGGAAAATAGAAATGTCCTTAAAATGATCATAAATGGAGTTTTCTGTTGTCCCTTAGGATTATGCGTTTTCTCTAACAGAGCTAAAAATGCATGTGCTGGAATGGAATGAGGCTCCATGCATGTCTTAGAGAGCAAACCCTGCTATGGCTGCTCAGCTGGTAGCAGGTGGAGTTGCAGAAGCACACTGCTCCGAGTGTCGCTTGCAGGCATTACGCTGCCTGGGGAGGTACAGCCGTGTAGGTGCTGCTAGATCATGGGTAGGCACAGACTAAGCTTATGGAAGAGGTAAAAACAGTTCATGGATTGAGCAGTGTTTCAGATGACCTCATTCACAAGAAGGTGACTGAGGCAGTGAGCCATCATGTAACATCTCAGGGGAGATGGTAAAGAAATGACAAAATATGGTATAAGAATGAATTATTACAGGTTAAATACAGATATAAAAACATACACAGTACTTAATGTATTAAATATAAAAACATTAAAATATAAAAATTGGGGGAAACATGGAAAAAGAACTACTGTACGATGCATTTGAAGGGATTTGGAGGTCTTCTGGAAGGTAGAAAGGATAAATACCAGAAGGGGTTTCAGATACCAGAGGTGTCTCTGTCACCCACAGACCCTGAGCACCTGGATGTGATCAGGAGCCGACCCAAAGTAAACAGCACCCACTGGAAAGCTGTGCACAGGCTCTTCATATGGAAGCTCCATGCATATCCTATCACTATTCAAGGCCTGCTCAAGAAAGTCTCTTTAATGGAAGGGGTTTGCTGTGTCACACAACTTATATTTTCCTTGTATAGGAGGGAGAATTCAAGCTTGGAAAAGTTCCTATAAAGTCAGGGCACCCTATCTCTGTGCCACTCTTGTTGCTTGGGGAAGCCAAAAGGATGAGAAATTACCAGACCTCAACTTGGGAATTCCTGTGATACAATGTAGGCACAATGTAGAGATTCTGGAAGACACCACAGAACCACCCAGTTTGGTGGTCTGTGCTTTGGCCTGCAGTAAGACAGGACGAATTACAAAGCAGTGGCACAAAACATGTGCACGCTGCTCAGAAGAGCTGCCTTTTATAATATTAATGCCATACTTACAGTTCCCCTAGAAGCTTCCTGTAGCTGTTACAAAGAATAATGCAAATGATCCTGCAAGCAGTGAAGAAATTAGACTGAGCTCTTTGTACTGTTCCCACATGAAGCAGGTAGGATTATCCACTCTGATATATACTAAAAATCTTCAGACGGTCACCTACAGTTAGACATAAAAAGGGGCACTGCAGAGCCTCTTCAGTGCCCAGCTGCTCTGAGGGAGTCAGAGTTCACAGTTAAGAGTGGGCTACTACTCAACTGTTAGGACTTCCATGTGTTTCCTCCACAGGAACAGAAGCTGCATGAGCTCTTTTCCCTCAGAAGTGAGTCCTAACTGCTTAACTGCAGACATACATCCCCCCTCTTGAGACAGTGAACATTTAGGTATTCAATACAAATATAAGCAACAATGAAGAGGAAAAAAACAACAACCATACACCTGACTGTCATCCACCTGAGTCTATCCATCGACTAGGGAAATTTGAGCTATCATTCCTCTCTTATCATACGGCAGGAAAATTTGAATCAATTTCCCACATCTTAGATGAGTACTAAAATCACTTGAGTGAAGGGGTGACAGCAATTCAGATAATATTTAAACAGTCTCTATTTCTTAAACACACCTATCATTTACCCACATGCACACTAATTGTGATCAGACTGATGAGAATGCCTTCCTGGGGCTTTGCATCACAGCAGATAGCCTTAGAAAAAGGACAGGATGGCTTACATTCCTCTGTTGTGACTGGCTCAAGAAGAACCAAAGACTGAGTTACACTTTGTAGAAAGGGATTAAATCAAATGTAATTTCACTGGCATTAGAAATTCCCAAGTGTAATGGACAGAGGGATTTGACTGGTATTACTATGTGATACAGATCTCCTTTGTAAGCGGGCGGTTGTCCCTGCTATGATCCAACAAAGGCCAACTAAATAAAAACAAAACTTACCCAATTTAATTAATGCTTTCTCAATTTTAAAGCTTTTAATATTATGAATGGGAGTTGAAATGATGATAAGAAATGAAATTTTTAGCTCACTCCTCTAAATGCTATCAGTTCTTTTATTTTTTTTCCCCTATGCCACCCACTCACTTCCATTTTGCCTGTTCCATTCATATCAGAAAGTCCCTCTGCACTCCAAATTGCAGTGAATAAGCAGAGAAAATCAAGTTTGCACCTTCCCCCCAAAAAATCAGTATTCAGTCTTCCACATAGATTCAGGACCTAGGAAATTTAGGCTAATGAAAAAGTAATTTGTTTAGAAATAAGTTATGATGTATTTCTCAAATACACTGCATTTTTCACTCAAACACTAAAATACTACAAAAAAGATGGGAAAGAATTAATAGGGACAAAGAAGAAATGAAAATTCCAAAGAAGATAGTACACAATTAAAGAGGAAATATAACCCTGCATTAACTGATGTATTTCAGGCAGGAGAGTAAAGAACAGGTAAAGGCAGATTCCCTGCTTCAGAAGGATTTGATATTCAGAAATAGCAGCAGCTACAGCCTCGACACTGAGGTTTTCCTGCTCTTATGATCCTTCTGAATATGTCACATATGAGACAACTTCCTCAAATGATAATGGCAGCAACTTTCATGACTGGAAAAAATGTATGCAGTTCAGTTGATAGTTAACTTTAAAATAATTATTGTAGGCCCAATTTTCACTTCAGCCTACTTTAAGAATATCAAACTAGCAAATTTTAACACAGCAGATTTATAACATGAAACCAATATACCATTTTTAAGATCAGTGTTATCACTGGACCTATTCCTCATTCACACAGAAATGCAAAAGGAGAATCAGGGTAGAACCACAGAATCACTCAGGTTGGAAAAGACCTTAAAGATCATCAAGTCCAATCATAACCTAACCATACTACCCTTGAAGAGCTTCAAAGACATAGAAATGAAAGGAAATTAAAAATCTGAAAGGAGGAGATGGAGCTTCAGAAAAATGTGGATGGATCATCTTCCAAACAAAATCAGAGGCAAACAAAAGAGCATTATAAAATATATCACATTTTCAGTAATGTTTTCAATTTTGTGATTCATAAAATAAAAACTCATCAATTTTCCCTATTGTACCATAATTTTTAGAGGCAATTTAAAACACTTGTAAGACTTCTCCTTAGCAGTACCTCTGATCTTGAGAGCTGAATAGATTGCCTTGTGCATCTCAATTACCTGAGGCATGTGGTAATAAGCACTGCCAGGCAGCCTGGCCTGTTTTATTCCTAATTATGGTTGTGACATTTTCAGGTTCTGTAGACTCGATGGGTTTTCTGAGCTTCATTTGTATAGCTGGAAAAGTCAAAGCTTGCAATGAAAATTCAGAGTTCCTATGGTCCAGTGGGATGTGTTAAAAAGTCTAAACATTTCTGGAATATATTGAAAAACAGTATTCCTGGAAGAAGTTCCACTCTTTAAAACTGTTTCTTTTCAGCATATTCAGAGTATATCATAAGACTATCCACGTGAAGAAAAAAATCATAGAATCACCTTTATTGAAGACCTTCAAGGTCATCAAGTCCAACCATCAACCTGAACCTACCAAGTCCCATCACCAAATCACATCTCTTGGTGCCATGTTTACACTACTCTCGAATACTCCCAGGGATGGGGACTCCAACATTTAACCATGCATCCTGTTCCATTTCTTGATTAAATATAAATATCTCCCATTTTAATACAAATTTGGAAAATTTCCAAGGTTATATAGTTTTTATTCCTAAGATAATAATCATGTTCTAGATGCAGAACAGATACATTTATTCTTGGTGAAATAAAGACCCTTCACCTGTGACATCACTTCCAAAAATTCTGGTTTAAACCCCTGAAGTCACTATGAATTTTGCCTTTGACTTCAGTGGCACTGGTGCATTACTGAAAGTCCCACAGGTGGGAATGCTGAAGGACATAGTGTCCTGAGTCATTACTTAGATTTTCTCAGTCTCCAGAGGAGATGGAAATTTTCTAACAGTAGCACCAGCAGAAAGCACAAGTACCTGTTATCACCGTAGGAGTTCAGTCTGCAAAACATAGGTCATCAGCCTTCACTGAAATAAATGCATGTAGAGAATGTTTACTGTGTCTCAGCAACAAACACTTCATTTCCTTTTGCTTCTAACATATACTGGCAGAGCTAGGTTTGAAATGTCAGATGTTTGTACACATCAGTAGGTAGCTCTATGCCACCTCTCAGTCACATCTGGAGGGTTTTGTGCAGCTTTTCAGCTATGTATAACCCACCACATTTATATTATGCATTTTATCACCTTAAAGTTCTGTACAGATGTGACTGCATGAGATACAAAATAAGAGGGATGCAGCAATTACACTTAGTGTGTAGGGAGAATGAGCTCTAGGACTGTATCTTTCTTCCTAAGAACAAAATATCAGTATCTAGTGCAAGAATTAAAGTACACTTCTGCTTCTTGGAGGCCCATTTCTAAGTAGGTTTTCTGCCACATCTGAATTAGTCTTAGGGGAACAAAACACACACACAAACTGTAGAAAATGAAATTATCCCCATATTGTGGAAGTAGCACAGTGCTCTACACAGATATTGCTTATTCTCTCAGAAAAGCCAACGATATGTGAGGAGATGGGGGAAGAGGAGAAATACACTTAACAGTCTACTCACTGAGCTGACCTTGTGATGTGGCTGACTCACACAGAATAGACTTTAGATTTGTATTTAACATTGCATTAGAGACCAGCATCCCAAAAATACTAAGGGCCAGTCTGAAACTTGAGGAGGCTGCTATGTAAATGTCATTCACTGACTAAGTGGTCAGTGTTGTATCCTCCCTATCACTTCCTTGTCTACAGAAGTGCTATTCAGCTTCCATACTACTAGCTTTTAGCAGACAAGCAGAAAAGAGTGACCTAAAGGAAGAGGTCAGGGCTGTGCTAATATTGTCCTGAGTGAAGAAATCAACAATGCCACATGTTAGAGCTTCTTCTGTGTTTGGCTACTTGTTTCACAATGAAAAGTTTTAGTTATTCACAGTGAAAGAGAAGCTTGTTCCCTTTTTGGTCCTTCATCATCCTCCTGATCTAGTATCGCAGTAGCAAAAGCAGGACTTAGAATGTTAGAAATCAAAGGAGATTTGTTTTCCAAACAATTGCATCTTCCAAAAATAGAAATATTTATGCCTCAAGACTGTAGAGCACTTTGTTAGTCTTGGCTGGACTGTGCTATCACACCCACCATATAGCCTGAATCTGGCACCTTCTAACTTCCTTCTCTTTGATTTTGTGGGCAAAATTTTTGTAGCAATGATGCCATCACAGCAGCTGTGAAACAGTGGGTCACCTCAGCTGGTACAGATTTTTATAAGCGTGGCATGCAAGCTTCACCAGCAGTGAAAATGCAGAGCTAATGGTGGTGACTGTATTTAAAAATAGTGTTTTGTTGCTGAGAATTTACACTGTCAAATGCTGTTACTCTGCTCTTTCTATCTGTTGTAGTTTCCCTGGAAATAAACAGGAGGCATTACTTTCAAAGTGACCTGTTTTTGTATGAAACAGTGTATTTTGGAGAGTAGAATAAATTCTAACATTTCAGGGACTGGCAGCTTTAACTGCTAGATTTTTTTTTTTTTTTTTTGAGTAAACTTCTAGCTGTAACTTCGTAACACTTTAACCTGTAAAAAGCCACCTATTCAGAAATGTTGCCATTCTTGTTCTTATGGTAACTCTACAGTAGCCAGTATAAAAGGTCTCATAATGAAAAGGGTGTGCAATACCTTGCATCTCGTTGTTCGTGGTTACCTATTGATTATAGCTAATCAATAATCATAATTAACTATAATCATAAGCAATGTAATGAATCATCAATTATTTCTGAAGACATGCTGAAGAGGAATGCGTTTGTGGTATTTTTTATGTGGAGAAGAATTTCTAATGGTTTGTTTCATACTTAAGTACATAAATTTGAATTGAAATATTTTAAAATTATTTTAGTTTGAGAAATCAGCCCTTTTTCGATTACTATGCATCAGTGTGACTTTTAAACTTATGGGGAAAAGTGGCAGTTTATCACTTATGTATCAGCTTTATTTTTGGTCTTACACTTTAGCGAGAGGTTTTCCATCAACATTTGGCAAAAGATGAAGAGGTCTGAGGAACTACACAAAGATATCTGCTGTATTTCTAAAGCTACACTCTATTTGATAGTCACAGAACAATTCCATTGAACTCTAAAGTCAGTGATGGAAATTGGCATAACTTAATTTTCCAAAATGGTAACGATAATAGATTTCAATGGCACTTGGGATTCTAAGCTGTGAGTCAAAATTAAATCCAATAGAGTTCATCTGGGAGAAGAAAGACCGCATAATGTCTCTGCAATTAATTTTCACAAAACATAGACAATTGTTAGGTAAAAATCCTACAGAGAAAAGGCAGTTTTTTACAGTTTTGAGCTAGATGAAGTATGCATCCAAAATGAGGTACAAGAAACAGCAGAAACTGGAGCTTGGAGGGAAAAGAAAAAAAAAACAAAAAACTTTATATATATGGAAATTTGAGGCTTCTGAAAAGCCTGAATGTTGAATATTGCAAACATGAGGGTATAAGAATTATTTCAGAACATAGCAAAAAGATCTAAGAACCCAACTTCTAAGTGGGTTCCCTGCTCTACATGCATTCTATGTTCTGTACCACTTCTAAGAAGTCCTCATGACAGCCCAGTCTGCAGTCTGACTAAGGACAAAGGTAGAGCACTGATGCAGATGAGCAGAAGCCACAGTGAGGATCCTACAAAAGAGTCCATGTGTTCTAAAAATCATGAGAAAATGGCAGCATTTGGCCTGGTACCATTTTCCTGCTTCTCATATTTCTGGAAGGTATTCAGACGTCTTAGTCATGACCTCAGTATTCGTTCCTGTCAGGATAAAAGAGACCTGTCCTTCTGTTCGCAGCAACGTATGACAAGACAACGGCCATGCAGGTTGAAAGCTGCAATCACTGTTAGCAACTAGCTAAGAATAGAAATACCTTGTCTCCTCTACCCCACCACAGCCCTCTTCTTTGTCTCATCCATCTGCTGTGCCTTGTCATTTAGCCCATGAAGTCCCTGTCATGAGGACTGACATTTATAGTACATTTAAATAGAATCTCCCACAGTTCCACAACCTTGCTGTGAAAACACAACATAATTATTAAATAGGCCATCATTCTTCCAAGTGTTTGTCTGTTGTTAACGAGGAGAAACTGGTGGCATTCATTAGTTATCTCTCTGTGGCAATCCTGTTTGTGTTTACTTAAATGCTTTTTACTTAAATAGATTTCCTGACTACCAGAAAACAAGAGAAATACCAAAAGGCAGCTGTGGTGCTCATGAATTCTTTGCCTGTTGTGGAAGATTTGCAGAACAACCTAAGGATGGAAGAATTCATTAGCCATCTGAGTCTAGAAGTTATGTCCAAATATATCCAAGTATCCTACCAAGTACCCCTTCATGAATCCTGACATGTGGGCTAGCCATACTGTCTTAATTCCACATCTTGCTGGTTGTAGCTTGGCTTCCTCACATCCTGCTGCTCTCTCTTCTGCCTGTCATATATAGCCAGGTAAAACAAATTCCAAAGCCTCTGTACTTGCACCCTTTCTCACAGAAGATCACTTAAGTCATTCTGGTTATCACACTGCACAGAAACATCAGTATTTATCTATTATTACACAAGAGGCATTTCATTTTTCCCCTGGTTTGCTTGACCTGAAATATAGCCCAGCTAGCCATGATTGTAACCTATGTCCAAAGGGTCTGCCAGTAACCACCAACACAGTACTATACAACAAGACAGGATCTAGATGCCCATGAAAAAAGATAACACCTGTAGCTCATTTTAGCAAAGTAAAAAATGACCACATTAGCTGCATCCAACAGAGCATGTTTGCATGTTTAGCTATGTGAGTGTGTGATACTTCCTGGTTACATTCTCAACAAAGCCCATGGATTTGAAGATATTCTCTTGAAGAAACACCTGGACTCTTTACTGAAGGGAATTTGGCCATTTGGGTCTAACTCTACATTTACAGGTATAAATTGCAAGCTAAACAAGGATCTTAATCCATTAGCCAACCAAGAAAATAGGAGTATATATATGGGGAGTTTATTTTTCTACTTAGGAATAAGAAAAGTCCTGTTCCATTTTGTAATTAAAACAATACGCATTATAACATCCTAATTATATTTGGCATTTTCAAGGTGTTGGGAGCTGAAGTCTGTAATTATGGAACTACTGCTGCCTTAAGCAGAACAGTACATAAATATTCATACATTAAATAGCCACTTATACTGTTATGTAGGTTTTAGAAATTCTCACTTTTCTTTGGCCTTTTTAAAAAATGCATTTTACATTAACATTTTAAAGAAGATAGGAAGAAAAATTTCCTATGGGATCTGACATACTGTATATAGCAAATTGAGTATAAACCTATTCATTAGTATTGTAAGCAATTATGTTAGGGATTCATAGTCTTTAGAATTATTTCTTTTCTTCTAGCAGAGTGGGTAATTAACAGTCAGAAATAACATAGGAGTCTTGTAGTGGAGCTGTATGACAGTGAAATGCAATTTTCATGATTCCTTAATTTTTGTAATTAACAATATGATTACAGCTAACACACATCAGCTTTGGAAAAAGGTTGTCCACACTCTTACTTTAGTGGTTCACAATAAAATCTCACTTCAGATGTCACCTGCATATGATTATTCAGTATTACTACTTCAAACGCTTGCCTAAGAAAAACATAACCAGAGCAGAGATGGACTTATGGGTAAGTTAGAGTCCCGTTGTTCAGGAGAGGCTTTCCCATTCTTGATATTAGAGTGAAGGAAAAGTACACAATGAAGATGAAACTCTGACTGCAAGGTGTTCTATGAGTCCTCCTGGCCTGTGTTTCTATCATAGGAATTAACCTTTTTGGAAGCCTACATGAAGCAACATCAGAAGGGTACTGGACCTTTTCCCCATCTTTACCATTTAGCTCACAGGGACTCTGACTCTGGCTAAGTCATTTAGGCATGACTTTCAAATAATTAATTAAAAAAGAAAATTGAAAATACTTTAACAGTTAAATGCTGAGCAGAAATGAAATTGCTGCATGCATGAATTAAAATGCTGAGCAGAATTTCAGTGTACAGGGAAGAATGGGAGAGACTGCCCAACTTCCCCATACACACAAGGGAAGTGTCCTGTACAGGAGTCACCTTATCACAAACAGTTCCACAATACAAAAAAAAAAAAAAAAAAAAAAGGGGAAGCTCAAAGGCTTTAGGAAGGTCCTCTTTTATCTCAGCACATCTGTATAACAACTAAAAACAGTCATGGAAACTAATCATGCATATCTGCAGTATAGTCAGAAGGGACTACATCCAGCAGGAAGTGAGAAGTATAATGGAATTATTCATACAGATAAAGAGTTAGGTATCTTCCTGTATTGAGTACAAAGCAGGACTCAACTTAGTTAGAATTTATATAATTATTCCAACATAACTGAAGTAAATATCATATAAGTCATGTATCCACATTATATATTATATTGCAACATGTTACATGTTCTGTGTATTTATTACATTACACATAGTGTATAAACTCTTAATACAGTATTTCAGTGCACATCATCTCACAGAGAGTCAGAGAGTAACCCAAGTTCAAAGGGATAATGATCATCAAGTCCAACTCCTAAGTATTTGTATGCAAATATGTATACATACTATACTACACTATAATTAACTACTTACTGAAGCAAACTTACTAGATACTTCTATTTTTTCGTGTGTGTTCATAGCACTTAGCTTCATTTTGTCTGCCAATAAACATTCCCTTTCTACACACTCACAATTTATCTACCTAGGTAAGATTAGTATGCAATCAACTTGAGCACAGATAATGAGGCAGGCAACATTTTCTGTTTTCCACCTCAGTAGCTTTAGTTTAGAAGAACACTGTTGAAGACAGCAAAATCTGTTCAATTCAAACAGATCCTAAGATGTATTAAAAAGTGTATTTCAGGGAAATTTAGCAAGTATCCTTCCCTAACCAAAAAAAATCACATTTTATGTACAAAATCCTCTACACTTAGAAAACACAAGGTTTAAAAATCTGAAAATAGCTTATTAATGCAATAAACCACTATCCCTCTCTCATACACAATTTAGGGTTTTTGTTTGTTTGTTTTTATTCACTGTCTCTCCAGTATACTTATTTATCCAGTTTTACTTCTGCTTTTTTATAGAATAGAATAAATGATACCAATTTTAATCAAGCAATTAATTGTAATTGTTTGTAAACATATACTGAAGATTTCAATGGTAATACAGCCTCATAATGCCTGAAATGATGTCAGGAGAGTTCATATTCCTTACAATGTAAGGTGCTTGATGTAAAAGAGAAGTATTTTTTTCCTCAAGGGGTATGATATAGCCTTATCTGATTTTTATGACTCTATCTGTCCTAGTCAATCTATTCAGTAGTTTCAAGCTTTTCCTTTTCAGCAGCAGTTAATAATGAGGAAAAGTTAACGTGATAGCCATCTTAACAATAAAAATGAAAGAGAACAGGAAGCAGATAGGAAGCTAACATTGCTTAGAGGTACCTTAATTACAGCAGAGACTCAGAGGGCCGCATGGCATTGCAGTGGAGGTGCAGACAGTGGTTGCAACATCGCCTTGTTGAATTAGAACTCTGGAAAATAATTAAAAAAAAAAAATCTGATCATTTATTATGCATTCACTAGTGGGATGCAGAGAATTGTCACATGCTGCTACTCACCCTTCCTGCTGACCATCCTATGGAAGGGGCTGCCCTATCCACACATTTATCACCCAACATGTTCAAAATGTCTTTTTGTTATTGCTTCTCTTGTAAGAATTACTAGTTGCATATGTGCTTTCAGGTAATGATGGTAAGCTGAGGTAAATTTATCCCAGAAGGGCTAACTTCACTCTTAATAAATTACTGCAAGTAATTGTGAAGGTTAATTCACTAGTAGCTAGAGGATAAAAAAAAATTGTGAATACAGTCATCATATTCTATGCAGACTGATCTTGTCAAAATTAATTGCCTTTTGATAGAATTACAAAATGAATGTGCCAAAGCAAAACAGACTATTATCATATATTTAGATTCTAGGCTATCACTGAATAATTTTTTGAAACTTAATAAAAATTGGTTTGGGTATAAATACTGCCATATATATGGCAAATAAAGTACCAAAAAGGGTAAGGATGAGCAGCAGAAAGCTGACACCTCACATGGGAGTCTGCACTCTGTACTTACTTTAAAAAACAAAATTAAACTCTGTCCATTAATGATTCATGGATGAAAAGGCTCAATTATGTAGGCTGAGAAGACTGGAATGGGACTTTAAATTGCTTGGTAGACTACTGAGTTACTTGATATCAACTGAATAGTATCGCATTTCTACAGAATTAATTATTTACAGAAGGTAAAACGGATATAACAAGGAGCAGTGGGATGTAAATAGCAAACATCACAGTGATTTATTAACAATGTTGTATTTACAAAATCAATGCTATTCTATTTCCATAATTTGTTTCCTTCTTTTCCAGTTGCCAATATTGGCATCTTCTGTTGTTAGCCTGTATTTTCTTGAACTTACTGATGTCTTCAAGCCAGTTCACTCGGGATTTAATTGCTATGACAAGAGTCTGAGTATGCCATATATTGAGCCTACACAAGAGGCAGTTCCCTTTTTGATGTTGCTTAGTCTGGTTTTTGCTGGACCATCAATTACGGTAAGTTTGAGGTGCCACCATCACTTACTAAAAGATTCTGAAGAGAATTTCAGTTGGCATAAAGAAAGTAAGTGCTCTGTCTTCCAAACTAATTACCTTATGAGTTTAAATTCAGTTTTACTCTTCTATAGCAAGAGGAGACGCACAGCTCTTAAAACGTTCCCTACAGCACTTCATCTGCTCACACTGTCCTGACCACAGGCACTAAGTTTTGAAAAAGTATCAACAGCTGAGTGAAACATGCTGTACAATATTTGACAGCTGTTTACAGACAGAATACCTTAAGACCCTGATATAACACTAAAAAAAAAAAAAAAAAAAAAAAAAAAAGAAGAAAATCACTACTTTTTGGTATTGGGAGCCTTAAATTTACAGCACTGAACATACCACTTTTGTTAGAACTAGCTTTACTCAGTAAGAAGGTTTATTAGTCTTGTCAGTGAACTCAATTTCATCTTCCCAAACAGCACTGGGACTCCTCTGAATTGTGAGTTAGTTGTTAAGAGCAGACAGGAGACTGGTTTAATGGTTCATCCAAAGGGAGAAGATATTTCAGCAGAACGGAAACTCTTGTCAGAATATGAGCAGCTTGGTGATACATTATTAATGAGTAGCAACTCCTTTTAACCAGGTCTGTACTGTAGTCCAGAAATATTACAGAAAATTACCACGCGTTATTGGCGTATGTCTTACAGCTTGTAGGATACAATAAAATTTTTATATGTATTCATATATTTCATGTATTTCCTGTTTCATAGGAAACGTCAGTGAGAGATCTTAGTGTGCATAAACATGAACAATTACTATGTCAGATTCTTCTTAATTCAGATGCTTTAGCATTTCATTGTACAGCTCTATGCATTGCCTATGTTAGTTTTCATCTGCTGAAAGACAATGTGAATTTCCTCATAGTGGTGAGAACTGCCCCATTCATTTCAATATTTCAGCACATCATTTTTTCTGAATTCTAACATGCTCCACACAGATTTCAAGCTGCAATACTTAACAAGAAAAACAATAAAACCTAAGACTGTAAGAGCATAAGTGGGTCTGCATTTTCCAGCAAGTAACGCTTTGTTTTCATTTATACTCTTCTCCTTATTTCTGTCCTAAATCATTGCCTGTTACTTAAGTCATGATTTCTGTTCAGAGGACCACAAAGACAGAACTTTCTCTACTGTTGTGGATTTGGTTAAAATCCAAGCCAAATTAAATAATTATGGAATAGTAGGCTGCCATGTAATTAGAAGCTGCTAGCAAATGCTAGGAATGAGGCCAAGACTGAGGACTAAAACCACCTTAGGCACAGTTAAGATATTGCTGTGGTTCTGGATCATTTGAATGGCAAGAATTTCTGACAATTATGTTTTTAACTGTATAAGAATCCAGTTTCTGCTGTGGATCAAGGCTCTCATTCCACTGAGAACTTATACAAACATATTAATAAAAGAAAAGGTCTCCTTTCAAAACTTTATGGTACTTGGATTTAATGTCAGTGCCATTTTCTTATTGATACAGACCTTTTCAAGGAATGTATGTGTCAGTGGAAAACGTTAGTTGTGTTAGAGTTATATTTCAGCCCTTTAAATTCTATTGCTGTCTTATGAGTAATTGCTACATTTAAATTAACAGCTTCTTTGTCATTGCAGATAATGGTAGGAGAAGGAATTCTCTACTGTTGCCTGTCCAAAAGAAGAAATGGGATTGGAACAGAGGCCAATATTAATGCAGGAGGATGCAACTTCAATTCATTTCTAAGAAGAGCTGTCAGATTTGTTGGTGGGTTTCAAATGTTACTCACAAAGAAGAGCCTTATGTGTACATTCAGTTTCACCATGCAGATTTCCTTTCCTGAAACAGCCTTTCAGAACAGTTGCAGCGCTGTCACTGGCATAGATCATTTTTTGCCAGAAAATGTAAGAAGAAACTGTCAAGTGGAGCAAGAGCAGCCCCACACTCAGAAAAGTAGTACTTACACTTTCCATTTTCCTTTTCCTCCTCTAGTCTATTGTTAAGTCTTTCTGAAATAATAATTTCTTTTTCCTTCTCTGCTCACTTGGAGCTGCCTTCCTTTTAATGGTTTCTGTGTACAGTTTCTCCTGCCTATCTCCAGTGTATCAAAAGGATTCAACCCAGCTGATAAGGCATTCAGCATGACAGTAACAACCTGTTAGAAGTTGTCAGTACATTTGACATTCTTTCTGTTATGTGTTTATCCACCTTTTGAAAAAGGGCTAGAATCTGGCAACATAATGATAGAGAGGGACATGATGAATTGTATTATTTTGTTATTTACTAAAGCTGAACTTGAAAGGCTGTCTGAACTTTGCTCCACTCTCACAGTTAAATCCCTCTGCCAATGAATGGCTAAAAGGAAAGGTTTTCTCTGTTCCAGAAAGTTTTCATTAGTGAGGGCAGCATGAGCAAAGACAGATTGCAGGACAGAACACTGAAAACTTCATAGGACTATGCTTTAGGTTTCTGTAGGCTAGCAAGTAGTAAGACAATGCCAGGAGAGGTTATATACATACATATATATGCAGCATAGCAAATCCTGCTAAGAGCAGCAGTGAGGAGGTGAACAGAAAGGGTTGCAGGTTGCAGCAATAAGAAATGTAATGATACCCCATGCTGTCCATTTCTCCAGTATGGCATCCTGTTCTACACCAAAGAAAGCTCAAGGATGCATTAATTTAATCTTTGATTCACACCCTGAATTTGAAGTTTATTAATAGTAGAACAATTACTTTGACATTCTTTCAGGTTTAAGATGAAAATCTGATATAAACACAAGTAGAGAATTAGAGGTGCATACTTAGGAAAACAGCAATTAGAAAATGCTCAGTTAAAAAAACTGAATGCCTTTTGAATTTGATATTATTAATGATACAAGAATGTTGATCATTGACAAAAAAGACTTTTTGTAATTAAGATAAGGACTTGGTACCAAGAAATGTAACACATGCAAAAATACATCAAAGTTATTGATAGCTGATGAGTCCCTGGTAATAAAAAAGATCAAATCCTCAAAGCAGTGATCTAACAGGTAGCTGTGTTATTAAACTGTGTTTCAATGGGCAAGTCCAAGGACTGAAAGAGCATAAATGCTCTGCTCAAAGATGGTTGTACTCCAGGCAGCTAAAATTTGTTTTCTAAATAGAAGCTCCACTGTAACTTAGTTTTGTGAAAAAATAATGGAGAACATCAGGTCATCAAAACTAAATATTAAGTATCAATAGGAAGAAAATAAGCATAAATAATCTTAGTTTTTGCATTAAACAGTTCAGCTGCAATGAGATTCCATAAAGAAAAAAATCTTATACTACAAATCTTATATTTACAAGCCCAATGACAGTAGCCACATATTCCTATTGAGTGCATTTTTCACAATGAGTTCATCTAATTTACAAATACCATAAACTTAACAAGCTTTACTGCTTTATTTCCTAGGTGTTCATGTCTTTGGTCTTTGTTCTACTGCTCTTGTTACTGATATTATACAGCTATCAACAGGATACCAGGCACCATATTTCCTGACTGTTTGCAAGCCTAACTATACATCCTTAAATGTATCCTGCGCAGAGAATTCCTATGTTGTGGAAGATATTTGCTCAGGAGCTGATGCTAATATTATCAATGCTGGAAGGTTGGTTCTTCCCTCCACTTTTTCTAGATGAAGTCTGTATGAATTTTGTTTTTAGTTACTGTTTTTGTTTTGTTTTGCTTTAAGCAATAATGCAGAGAACATTAGCTTTTAGTGATGTTTAATTTTCTTTATGAAGACATCAGGCAAACTGGGCTTTGCATATCTTTGTTAGACTCAGAAGCAGGTTAGTAAGAGCTAATTATTTTCCCTCCATCGAAGGAGACAGTTCTTGATTCAATTATCATCACACGTAGCTTCTACTGCTTTTCCCAGTGGAATCTGAGTAAATACCCTACATCATCAGGATGGAGAAGTCACCCAACTACATTAACCGAGACTTCTGTATGCTGTTGACTACTGTGTTGGCACTTTGATCTTAGTTGGTAAAGTTTGGTTTTGGCATTTGTTAATTAATTTTCAATTTATCTAGCTGAATATTTTTTTCTAGATTGACAGCCATTGAAACAGTTCCTTTACTAGAGAAAAAACCGTGGCAGTCCAAACCTGTGGGCTCTCAAACACGTTTTTTCTTTCACATGATTTCTAACAAGTATTTTGCCCTCCTTGGCCATTTAATTCTTTAGCCTTCATTATCAGATAGCCAGGATGAAAACTAATTTTGTTTATAATAGCAAGTTTTGGAAATTGCATATGAGTCAAGCTGAAATCAGACTGCATATGCTACTTTAAATAAGCCAGATGTGATAAAGTAGTGATAACTCAATTACCAAGGACAGTTAACATTTAGACAAGGAATCTGGAGGTTTAAGTCAGTAGGTGGTACTGCTTCAATACATCTGCTATTCATTAGTGCAAGAACTTCATTAGTATGTATCCTAAAAATGTGCACTACACTACTGAGAAATCATAATGCTCTTCATTGAACACGACAGCAGTCTTCTTTTCCACATCAGTTTAAGCTGTCTTTTTAGCCATTTATACTGCATTTCTTTGCATTTTTTGTTAAAGTTAAAAACTTCCTGCTCTTCAATAACATTACAGCAGAATAATAGAATGTTTGAAATGTCTATGATTTCTGTTACTGACTGAGATGCATAATTTTCTTGTGTACCTGATTAGCAGGAATGAAAGCAGTGTCCTATCCACCTCACTAAAACTTTGCACTCTTTTCTGGTTCTCTGTGCAAGCCGAGATGCTAGCTTCTGCTTTAACTTTATTATAGCATTGCATTTTTGTCACATGGATATTATTTAAAAGTTTGTCTGTATTACCAAGGCATATCTTCCCTTGTCTATTTACTTTTACAAGGGTTGTTCTGAAAGTAATGCCTCCTATTTTATTATGTTGGTCCATGACATTAGAGTGTTGGATGGTGCATTTCAGCAGTGGCGACAGTGGGTCACCTCCACTCATACAGACTTCTACTAGCCCAGCATGCAGGTTCTTGTTCATTGCTGACAAAAACACAGTGCTAATGTGGTAACTATGTAGGAAAAAATAAATAAATTTGTAGCTGAGAACTGGTTCTATCAAATTGTTTTCTTGAATTATTTGTACCTGTTGTAGTTTCAGTGGAAATAAATAGGAGGCATTATTTTCAGAGCAACCTATGTATACTGATTTTAGTGGCTGACATACTTGAGAATCATGAAATCATTCACTCTGTAAAATATCTTCCAGCAAATTTCCTAATCTGTCTCTTTTCACTGAGACAAACCAATTTAACTAACATTTAAAGATCCTCAATTATTTGATTTATTTTATCTTAAATATGTTTAACTGGCTGAGGCTCATACACCAATTCATTTGCCATCTTTGTTATTTATATATCTGTGGATGATTGTATCTCCATTTGGCTTAAATTATTTGTCCTTCACCTTACTGTTTCATTTTCTGTAACCATCTACCGTTACTGTGATACTGCCATCAAATCCTGATGTTTGCAAGCAATGTCTTGCACCTACACAGTTTCCCAGTGAAATTGGTACAGCTTTACACATTGAATAAGGAAATTTTTCACAATTGCTCTCATTCATTCTATTATCATATCATATACAATGCCCTCAACTGACTGCAGCCATTCCAAAAACACTGATCATATATAAGTTTAAATATCACCATTTGCAAAAAAGAATAAACACCAGTGAAACACTTGTATCAGATTAAGACTAAGCAGTGAGTTTGTGTTATTCTTTCTTCAGAAGACAACCACATACTATTAAGTCAAATTTGCTCCCATAATAGAGGACGTCCAATGAAGTATAATAATCTGATACAATTGATACCATCTTCAGTTTCTCCTTACTTAAATTTCATTGTCATTTTCCTTTATTAAATTCTTGTTTTTATACAACTGTGTCAACTTTAGCAAAGTGAACAGCAGTTGCTACAGGTTCAATACTTCCTTCAGTCATCTAGTATAGGAGTTATAATATAATTTCTCTAGCCCAGGAGATTAATTTTACTTCAGCAATTTCAGTTTATAAAGGATTTGTTCTTATGAGATCTGTAATGGCCTTCATTTTCAGATTTGTACATTCTCAAAACTTTGGCTCTAGAAATTTTTCTCTAGGCTCCCCCATGAATTAATTTTCTGCAACATCTTTTTTTCTTTTATCCCTTTTTCCTTTGTTTATCTTCTAAGAATCTTTTAAATTTCTATTCAGGTCTCCAGTGAGTTCCCTATCCTCTGTTGTTTCTAATGTTCTGACTCAGTATGACTCTGTAATCAATATTCTCCCTCCATGCATTCCTCACACATGAACATTCAGGGTGATATTCCGTCTTATGAGCCCAGGGCATGTTTTCCCTGAGACCTTTGTTCACCTTTTCAATACAGAGCCATGCAAAAAGGCTACAAGTTTTTAGCTTGAATTATTTTTATTTTAGACTAACAGATGGCAAATAGAGAAGAGCAAAAGCAGTGTCACCATTAGTGAGTATGCAGAACGCACACACTGCGCTAGCCCGGAAAGCGTATGAAAGAAAACAGAACAAACAGAAAAGTGACTGTAGCATTGTGGTGTATCTTATGTATCAACAAAATGCACTCACATTTAGGTTAAGTTCTGAATGGCACTAAACTTCATAGAATCAAACCCACAGAATAACTCCACAGAGACTGTAAGTAAATTTAGGCTTATACTGAAAGCTGTACAGTAGAAGGAGTGGATAGACATTATAAAAATTTATATTTTTTCATATATTTACCCCCTTCCCTCCCATGAACCAGGGATACCAATTGAGAAAGGCTTGCTCAGGAGAAGGAAAAAAAAAAAGAGGTCTGTCTTTGTAAATGAAAAAAGGAATCACACTGATTTTATCTTGGCCAGAGTCAAGGAGCTGCTGGAGCCATGAGCTCAAATTCAGGTCAGCAGTATGGCATCCACACTGACCTACATTCACACATTTCAATACTGATGAATTATTTAGAACAGACAAAGCAGAATACATAGGAAATAAATATAGAAAGCAGAATCTGCTTCTTTGCAGAAAAACATCTAAGAGCAAAGAACTATACTCCAGTCTCTGCTATTTTAACTTAGCTAAGGTGCTGCTGGGAAAATTGATGTAAAAACACAGAGCACAGGTAGGTTGTCAAAACCCACCTTGAATGACTGTTCAAGCTGTTATCCCAAGCTGAGCTTTCTATTTCAGCCTATCTAAGGTGAAAGTGGCTGCTCTGACTGCAGCATAATGATATACTCTTCTTCACCAAAACAGCTAGCATGTTACACATCCATGCCATTTAAGGAGAAAAACGTAGAGCTGTAAACTGATATACATCTGAACTATTAACTTCCAGAGCTCAGAATTTTTTTAGGGCTTCCACAAGCCATGGATCAGATGTCTCCCATGGAAGAAGTGATACTGAATCCACTCCCAGATAAATTTTTGCCTCCACTATGTAATATGTCTTTTTCAAATTCTCATCACTTTTATTTTTTTTTAATGGGTCTATAAGAAGAATAAGATAAGAAAAACAAGATTTTGCCTACTGTCTCACATAGTTTGGACAAATTTCATTTATCCTCTTGTTGTATGCTCCAGGAAGGGACATGTTAACACCTAAAAGTCATTCAATTATCTTGCACTCCATTCACTCCTACTGTGCTATAAAATATTGAATTTTTTTAAAAATATAAGACTGAAAACAAAGCAAAGAAAGATGAAATAATGACTTACTATCCAAGCTGTATACATAGCTGACGAGTTCTTACATCAAAGAGTCCAAGTGAAATCAGTGAGAGTAATTGTAAGATTCAGGTTGTATAATTAGATAAATGCGGATGAGTTATGGAAAATTATTTATATTAAGAAATTTAGAAAAAATGTTTCTCTTAAAATCAAGCATCCAGTCTAGAGCTTGTTCACACTTACAGTACACTCACGTTACTTAGGAAACAAAAATAATTCAATTCTAAACATTAACATTAGAACTTTCTCCATACTAAAGAAAAGAAATTTTGAAAGTAAACATTAATGATTGATCATATATTGCTTAGGAAGTGTTAGCTGAAAATGACTGTTTCACCCAGTGTATTTTTTTTTTCAAATGAACACTAGCATGGTATATTTGAACTTAGAAGCATAATTTGAGTGTCCTTCCTTGGCAGAAAGTCATTCCCATCTCAGCATGCCACCCTGGCAGCCTTTGCAGCAGTGTACATTTCGGTGAGTAATCAACTCTATTCATTTTCATTTAAATAAGATAAAAGTCAGAATGTAATTTGCTGCACATTTTACAGTGATGTATTGCCTGGATACTCTGAACAGATATGAGTTTTTATCCTGTCAATTTGAAATTAAATTAAATTATCTGCAGCTAAAATAAAAGCAGTTCTATTAGAAACACAGAAAAGATGCAACTGCTTCACACTCTTTGTTAAGAAGCAACATTATCCATTGTAGTGGATAAATATATTTAATGCCTCATGTTATTCACATATAAAATGCAATGCTTATCTATCTTATAAGGTGACAATTTTAACCTACCATTCAAATCAGTCTTTATATGTTCTGTCTTTCCTTTGCTGCTCCCTTCACTTGACTCATTGTTTTTAATCTTCAGCCATTAAGGCGCAAACATTTTATGTGATCTAGTTTCATTTGACCTCCATAGAATTGCATCATAGATGAATGAGCACAACTGCTGTGTGGCCTCAAAGATGCTTCTGCAAAGCAAGTGAATAAAAACCAGTAATTAGCATGATACAGTAGGACATGCTTCAGTGATCACAGCTGATTCCCCACATCTGACCACTGACATTTCTTCCGTACAGGGACCCATATTTGTATGAGTGATCACTTATTTTAAGTTTAAAAAAAAAATCCCATCATTCATGCTATAAAATGAGAGATGGGGGGCGAGGGGGAAACAATAGCAATCTATTAGTCAAACTAAGTAATAGAAACGTGCACATATTGGGAACTTGCCAGTATTTTTTAAGCCTGGGAAAGAGTGAAAATTTGAAGTTTTTTTTTTTTGTACCTCCCTGACATCTTTGCCCCAAGTTGAAAAATGGCTCTCTAAAGCATCTGGTGATAGGTTATTGCTTTCATCTGGCATGACATCTGGTTTCTGTATTTCTGACACAGCAATTGCTTAGTCACATTTACACAATATTTAGGTTCTGACTGTGAACATTATTTAGGCATAAAATCTTTATCCTAATTGACATCAATAACCAGCATTGCCTCTGCTCTCAGAAATCCATTCCTTGTGATTTCAGATCCTCCTACAATAACTGAGATTTTAGCAAGGCTGCTAAACAAAATTAAACTGATTATCTGCAGCTTTAGTGTAACAGTGATTTAAGTGTCCAAGAAACATTTACTGCAAGAAATTCATATATACTCTGAGGCAAATTTCTGTAACTGCTTCTTCATCTCTTTCTTTTTTAAGATGTACTTCAATTCTACGTTAACAGACTCCTCAAAACTTCTGAAGCCACTTTTGGTCTTTGCTTTTATCATCTGTGGAATTATATGTGGTCTGACTCGAATCACTCAGTATAAGAATCATCCAGTTGATGTTTACTGTGGCTTTCTCATAGGAGGAGGAATTGCTCTCTATTTGGTAAATATAGCATAATGTCGTTATGTCATAGAAAATAAAACAGATACAACTACAACAAGAGTATAGGTATTTTGTAATGAAAATACTTTGTCATAGTAACGTACTGTAATTAAGAATATAATACAAATGTGCTGAAGATGATAACATTGGGGGTAACCATTTCTAAGAAATATGGAAAAGCAAATATGTATTTCAATTTAGAACATAATAAGAATGCACAAAGTGGTATATAGTGGTCTAGTAGTATATGCAGAAACAGCTCAAACATTAAGCACTTTATGTAAGATACTCATATTTTCTACTCCACACTTCAAAGCATGATACATGGAAAATATTGGCTTAACCAGTATTTGTTGCCAGTGTGAGCTTACACTGCCTCAAAAAAAAAAACAAAAAAAAACAAAAAATAGCAACTCCACTAAAATAAATCCATAATCTGTCCCCTTTTTTTACTGTGGTGTAATAATCTAATTCACGTGCACGTAGTATACAAGGTGACGAGGGGAAACAATGACTTTTAACAGTGGCAAAAGTGACAACAACCAGAGAAGATAGAAGCTCCACAAGCTACTAAATCAGTTCTTACGATCACGCTGTGAGAAGAAAGGCAATCTGTCGAGAATATAATTTCAAATTATTAAGATGTTGCAGACTGTCAGAAATGCAGCTGTTGTTCCCATGTTTGAAATCTACAAACAAGTATGGTCTTAGTTAGGTCACGATATTCTACATGGGGAAGAAGACATTTAAGAGGCACATCGTCTTGGAAACCCAGCAGTCAGTAAATTTGCACTGAAAACTAAACACCATTAAGTGGAAAGATAGGTGGAATATTGTGAAACTACAAATAACTCTGAGAAGAGCATACTGATCAAGTAACTTAAATCACTGAGTCAGACATTTGAGCCTTTCATAGAACATCTCAGTGGAATCTTTTTAAAATGATAAAATTTTACAATGAGTTTATTCAATAAGAAAATGCTGTATAATTAAATCTTGTTACAGATCTGCACAGCTTGGAAAGCATTTGATTTAAAGCTGATAAATTGTTCTATCACGTGGATATTGTATTACATGGTTATTACGCAGTAGAAAGGGCAGAATCACGGCACAACTTGAGCTGGAACAAGACATCAGAGCACAGTAGTGTAGATGTTAAATAGCTTCATCCAATAGATTGCAAATATTTATTTTCTTATTTTCATAACAAAACATTCTTTCTTCAGCAGTATCTGTTGTTTTATTGCATGAAGAACACTGAAAGAGGCAAAATATTTTCCTTAAATTGTTAATGGCAAGAAAAATGTTCCCTTGCTATCCTACATACCAGATTGAGAATACATACAGTATTTGGAATAAATAAAAGGACACACTCAGAAAGAAAAGAAAGTGAACGTAACTGTCAGTTAAAGCATTCTAATTCTATCACTCAGTATTTAAGGCAGAAGAATGTAATTAAAATACCTAAAAATGTCTCTTTTTCATAACTACTTGTTGACGATTCTGTTCAAATATTAGGGCCTGTATGCTGTGGGGAACTTCTTACCAAGTGAGGAGAATGCGTTTCAATCGAATTATCACAGAGAACCCCTAAGGTCCTTGACAGATCTCAGTCAAGATGCCAACAGAATTCTGCCAGGTAAAAATGGTAGCAGCACTGATGGCATTGTCTCTCACCGTTCAGAAGGCATTCTGAATAGAAACCACAGAGATTCAGGGTCTCTGACTAACATCAAGAGAGCAAATGCTGATGTAGAAATCATAACACCACGAAGCCCAATGGGAAAGGAAAACATGGTTACTTTCAGCAACACTTTGCCAAGAGTGAACACACCATCCTTGGAAGATCCAGCGAGACGAAATGCAACCATTCATGCATCAATGGACTCTGCCCGCTCCAAACAGCTGCTTTCCCAGTGGAAGAATAAGAATGAAAGTCGTAAGCTGTCACTGCAGGTAATAGAGACCGAATCCGGCCAGTCACCACCAAGGGCCATTGAAATGAGGTCAAGCTCAGAGCCTTCCAGAGTGGGAGTAAATGGTGATCACCATGGTCCAAGTAGCCAATATCTAAAAATTCAACCTGGCAGTGTACCAGGTTGTAACAACTCTGGTCTTTCTGGTGGGCCAAGGGTCTCTATCCAGTCACGTCCTGGCTCTTCCCAGTTAGTACATATTCCTGAAGAGACTCAGGAGAACGTGAACACATCACCCAAAAGTAGTTCAGCTAGAGCTAAATGGTTGAAAGCTGCTGAGAAGAGCGTTGCATGTAGAAGCAACAGCCAGCCAAGAATCATGCAAGTAATAGCCATGTCTAAGCAACAAGGAGTACTTCAGGGCAGTCCAAAAAGTTCAGAGGGAAGTACAGTCACCTGTACAGGAGCCATCAGATACAAAACCTTGACAGATCATGAGCCAAGCAGCATTGTCAGAGTTGAGGCCCATCCAGAAAATAACAGACCTGTAATTCAGATGCCATCAGAAGGTGAAGGAAGCGGGTCATGGAAATGGAAAGGACCTGAAAAAGTCACCCTTCGTCAGACATACGAGTTAAACGATCTCAACAGAGACTCTGAGAGTTGTGACTCCTTAAAAGACAGTTATGGGTCAGGTGACAGGAAAAGGAGCAACATAGATAACACCGAGCATCACCATCATGGTATCACTACAATAAGAGTCACGCCAGTGGAAGGAAGTGAGATTGGCTCAGAGACCCTGTCCATTTCTTCTAGCAGGGACTCAACTCTTCGAAGAAAAGGTAACATCATTTTAATCCCTGAACGAGGGAGCAGTCCAGAGAACACCAGAAACATCTTCTACAAAGGCACATCCCCCACACGGGCATACAAGGAATGAGAGGAGACATATCAACTGGTCCGTAACACCACAAAGGAAACAAATATTCACAGAAGTTCTGCTCTCTTTGTTTAGAGCCGGTATTTACCTTTATGTGCCAATTTATTGATCAGCAGCCCAAATACTGAACACTGCTGATCTGCAAAGTGCATGAGCCTACGGAAATCATGTGGTGGGGGAAAAGCACAATGCCAGATCCTAACTAATGTGAAATGTTTTCATCCAACTTGTTTCTTCAGACTCAAAGTGTTTATCTGAGGGCAATGTTGAAACAACAGTCTTGAACACAGACACTTTAATTCCTGAATGTGCCAACTTTTTATTTATATTTGTGTCCAAATTGACTGATTTTTTCATAGCAAATGCTGTATCAGTGGTATATATTCACCTTTGCAGAATTTGCACCACATCTTTAATACAGGATGGTGCTGATGACTTTACATGTTTTGAAAATTTGCATACTTATTAGAATCTACAAACACATGACATATTGATGTGCAGTTACTTTAAAAATAATATTGCTAATACTATGATGATGCTGGCTGCATTCATTTAGCATAAGAGATATTTACAGCTTTGTTATAGTGGATCTGTCACATTCGAAGATTGCAAAGGTTTTGTGTAGTTCTTTAAGATGTCTACTGCAACAAAAAATGTGTAGGTGACGTTCCATTAGAATGGAATAACTATATATTTTGAATAGTTTTGCTGCTACTGCTCAACTTTTATTTAAGAACAGGTGCTACTAATGAAGACGCTGCTTCTTAGTGGGCTAACTTGTAGAACTGTTTTAAATTATGTTTTTAAGGGGTCTTTTAAAGTACTACAAGTAATTCATATCTTGCATTTTTAAACCTCCAGTAACCCTTCCATTATTCTGTTCACTTTTACCTTTATGATGTGCGACACCAACAACTGCAAAATGTGCAAATATTAAAGGTGAGCCATAAACAAATAAAACAAACCACTGTTTTCCTGATTGGCTTCAAAGGAGACAGTAATTAATAACATAGCCCACAATTAAAAGCAGTCATTCAGCTTACTTGCTTAGCATGCCACAGGAACAATCACAAGTTTCACCCCAGTCACCATTTAGGACACTTGTGCTTTGCTTTAAAAATGGAATGCCTTGGTATTGCGGAATCACTAAGTGAGTGTTGCATTATGCCACCACTTCTGTTCACTTTCCATGGAACACCCTCCAGAACCTTCTTAAGGATTATATTTTTTCCCCCACCACTGCCACTTAAGAATATGGAGGGTCTCTCCACTGAGAGAACACATTACTTTAGTAAAGTAAAATGGGATGATTAAAAAAAAAAAAAAAAAAAAAAGCTTGCCTGCTGAAACCCTCGATTGCCAAAACTTGTTGAACTGATGAGCTTTGAAAGGAATAAGTATAGAAAAGCTTGGGCATACTAGAAGAAAAGCTTTGTTCAATTTGCCTCTGACTTCAACAATAGACAGTGGAGGAAGCCATAGGTAATGTTCATCCAGTGCAGTTCCTCATTCTCTCCTAAATTATTGTCACCTGAAGAATAACTAATACAGACATGTGTCCGCTCCCCTGCCAAGAAGGGCAGGAATCAATCTGGAGTCCCCTTGCTGAATAAGCAGTAGTAAATCAGGTCTGTTATCTGACTTATTTGTTTTTTCTAAGTCATCTTCTTATTTGGGGTATCAGACAACCAGATACATATGATATAACATAGTCAGAACTTGTCTACAGTCCATACCCCACAGATCTTTGAAGAAAAGCCCACTCTGCTTCAGCCAAGCAGAAGAAGGAATCACCCCCTACCAGGAATATAAATAGCACAACACAGAGACCTAAAAATAACAACAACAAAAATAACCACAACCAAAATCTGAAATCTGACTCCCAGCCTGACTAATTACAGAAGTAGGAGGATGATGTTTGCTTATCTGCACAGAATAATGGATTTGTAGTCTTTGTAAAGCTTTACGTACATTCCCAGTTACACAGGTGCTCCAAGCTTAGCTGTCAGCCAGCCCTAACAATGCTTCTCCCACCTGCCCATCACTCAGTGCTGTGAAGAATGTTGGCCCTTAAGGAAATGACCACAACTTTCCTACTAGTTAACAGACAAAGATCCCATCATGCATGTGATGAGTAGGGAGAAACATTCTGCAGGTTACATGTAAGGGGATAACCAGTTGGGTTGCAGGGTACTTTGTACAGTGAAGGTGTGCCTTAAGGCACAGTAGCTGGGAAAGGTAACCACAGATGCCAGGGAAACAAATATATATATATATATATATTATTTTTAGAAATATGTTCTCAGACTCTAGTACCTACCAATCAGGATTTGCTTTTTTGTTGTTGATTTCTTCCTTTTTTTTTTCTTTTTAAAATAAAGTACCTTTATTCCTTGGTATTTAATACCAGATTTTGTACAAGGTTCCTAGGAATTACAAACACTTGGATTGCAATGTAAAAAAAAATGAACCTTTGGATTTAGTTTAGTCTGAGTACGTGATAAAGCACGTAAAATTAGCTTTAAAGGAATGGGTAAGACACAATCACTGTTGGCCTATCAAAGCAGGGAAATAGTATGCAATCATTTGTTAGTTTGTAAGTGCAAGGCAATAGAACATAAGTAGATGAGCCTGAAAATAATGGAAAATTGAAATGGAGAATAATGGCAATAAAGCAAAGATTAGAAAATATTCCCTCTGGCAATTTAGCTGTTTTGGAAACTGCAGGATTCCTGGTGGGAGTGTTTGTTCTTTATTCCTTGATTTTAGTCAGATATATATTGGCATATGTGTTGCTTTTACTATTCTAAAATTTGCTGCACTATTTCAAGTGCAGTGTGATATTTTTCCTAAGGTTTCCTATTTCTTAACAAAAGATTTTAAAGCTCTTGTGTAATCATTGAAATTGTGTTCTTTACATAAATATTGATATATTCTTTTTTACTCAAAGTGCCAAAGGCTACTGTTTTTAATAATGGCTTATCAAATTATATTACGTTAGAGAGCAGAAATGTAATAATATATACATTGGAACTCAGACCTCTGCATGTATATTTGATAAGGAGCCTTTTGTAAAATTACTCTTTGTTTACATTCCACTGATACCTTAATTTAAAATTAAATAAATTTACAGGTGACATCTTCTTAGTGTTCTGATTTTCTTACTTGCTAACAGGCACGAATTTCTTTGTTAGGCTACGCTTTACTGAAAAGAGAAAATACTCAATATGTTTTTAAATGAGAACTCTCTATATAAAGTATTGTGTTTAATAAAATGTTATGCAATGTTTTAAAATGGAAAAAAAATTTGTAAATTGCTATAAATGTATTTTGTTAAATAAGTACAGATCAATGCTACTGTGTTTATTGTGCTAACATCATGAAAATAAAGACAAAACTCTTCATTGATGTTCAGTCATCTCATCTGTGATGAGTCCTGTTACCCTGCAAAATTATTTTTCAATATTAAGTTTCTCATGATACATAGAAGTCGTCGTCTACCTTATTACAACGCTATGGCTTAACAAGTCATGAACTGCATCAAAGCAAGGGTGTCTCTTTCTGAGAAAACAATATACAAAACATAAAATGAACTGGGAACTTGATGCTGTCATGACATGTCTCTAGATCATTTTGCAGGACCAACTGCAGCACTATGCTCCTCTAGCTTCTACATCACCTCACTAGTTAGTGTGATGCAGAGCCAACAGAGATGATGAGGTCCTGACTAGATTGGAGAATGAAAACAGGTCAGGTGTCAAGGGCAATCCTGGGAGGAAGGACCCACCCAAGGGGAAGAAGTTAAGATGCAGAACACAGTCATCAGGGTGACAAACACACTACAGCTGGCAGCAGTGAAGAATTTAAGTGTAGCAGCCTCCTGTTAAAAACACTGTGTTATCTAGAAGCAACACCTGGTATGCAAAAGAAAACATTGCTTCCAAGCCTTCCTTGAAACACTCTAAAACTGGGCTCCAACAAGACCCTAAAATGCTGGGGGTGGAAATTATCACTGTAGCTGAGACACGAGCAGACACTGCCAATGGCATAGTACAGACCACTAGAAGAGCTTCTGCAATTCACTAAGCAAACCGACCTTGATAAGCTCTCCCATGAGTGCTCAGGCCCTCATGGAGGCTGTGCTTTGTAGTTGTGTGCCTTTCCAGAGGGGTGACCCCGGGGTGGCAGAGAGACAAGGCAACACCATGCTGCTGAGGGGTACAACAGCATAGTGTACACACACGCTGCGCTCCCAGCTAGAGAATTCTGGGTTGACCAGCATCCCCACAAGCTGTGAGGCAGATCTGGGTCACTTGTCAGCCTGTGTCCCAGGTCCTTCCTGATAATGTAAGACATGGGGCCCTCAGGCAAAAGAATCAGAACATTTGTTTCCTCTGAAGGGAAAGGAAGTTCATGTACAGATGTATTGCTGCTCCTTCTGTGCTTAGTGAAAGAACATTCTGCTTGTGGTCAGGGCTGGTGAAAGTTCTGGCCACACTGTAATAGGAGCCAGGTTCAAGAGAGGCCAGCAGCAGATGCTCGTGAGACAGCAGGTTATCTGCCTGAGAAAAAAGATGCCTTGAATGAAGTTGTGTGAAGTGTAAGGGCTGGGGCCAGGGGACAAGGTCTGTCTTGGACACATGTTGGTATCTTGGGAAAGTTACAGGTAGCACAGTCCATGCTATGTGTCAGGGAGACCCTGAGAAAGAGTGCAAGAGCCTCAGTAACCTCCTGATGTCAGCGGGGACTTTGCAAGGCTCCAGAAGTGCACATTTAGTAATGGCTGAGCCAGCAATGCTTCTCTAGAGGTCTTGCAGCAAGACGAGGTAGGCTGTGACCTAGGCCTAACAGCAACGCTGGAAAGAGAGGTAGTAGGAAAGGAGGGAAAGAGGGAAAATACAAGCCAATGTTGATAAATGTGTAAGATGCTCTGTGTTCTATATTAAGAAATATAGAGTCAGAATAAGAAAGAACACAATTAAGAAACAGACAGTTACATTTGAAGTATGTACAGAATAGGAAAATCAGAAGACATGATACAGTTTGGCAAAGTACATAACAGGGAGCTCCCGGGAGTTTTATTGCTGCAATTTGCAAGGGCATATCATTACCCTGCTAGTATTAGGTGATGTCATGGTACAGCAATTTTATAGTAATTTTGTATCAGGAATTATCAACCTCATTTTAGTACACAAAAAATTGAACCAAATATCACCTTAGAGTTCCCATTTCACACATGCAGCAATCAGGCTAATGCAAGACATTACATCACTAAGCAAGTTGTTATTGACTCAGAGAGGTAAAGAAGCCCAGCAGGACAGAATCTACCGCAAGGTACACAGCAAAGCCTTTCTTCAGCTAGCACAGCTCCACAGCCTAAGGGGGCAGTTACATTTTTATCACAAGGCAGACTCATCCTTTCACTACACTTAAATCAGCTATGCTAGAATAGAGTGAGCCTCCATCATTACCACTCCAAATCCAGAGTGTTTTATTCCCATTTTGCATTTATAGCAGTGACTGCACGGAGGAATAACAGTATATAGCAATTTTTTTTCTGGATTTTCAATTGTATTTGTAGGTAATTGTAGACAAATACGTTGCATTTGTACAGGAAGCCGACCTTTTGTAAAATGTTTTTTGCCTTTTTTTTTTTTTTTTTGCAAGAATGAGTAGAATTTATGCAGCCATCAGACTTCCCAAAGTAGATGTTCACGTCTTAGCCTGCCATACAAATCCACTTTGCAACCCATAGAGTAAAATAGATCCTTCCGGGATATGACTGCTTAAAACTGAACTCTAAGTCTGACCATTTCTCCTATGGGAATAACACTTTCAATGGGTTAGACAATTAGGAAAAATATTTTAAAAGGCACATTTTAAATGCACACATTTAGTCCAGAAATGAACTTAATCTATGAAGGGTACCTCTGAAGTAGAGATTAGATGTAGAGAAATTGTTTCTACTCACAAACTTAGACCATTCTGGCTACAGCAACAGCATCCCTAAGTTAAGTGAACTGACTCCAATTCAAATTGCTGACTGCATCTAATTATGCAGAATAATTTTCAAAGATATGAATCAAACTGAAACTCGCATCTATTCTGTGCTAAATTTTAAAAGAGCTTCAGAGGTCCTTGAGGTGAGAAGCCAAGTAAGACAAGACACTAACAAAACACATTTTTAAGTGTGAAGAAACTTAAGGAAGAATAAAAATCTCCAACTGCCCTTCGACAGTGGTAATTTTCCAGGATTATCTGTGCTATACTTAGGACACAAATACGACAGTTACTAAATACAGAAACATATAGATGTGTTATAATCTCCTGCATTTGTATTTATCTTTACTGGGTGCTTCCAGTTCCTGGTAGAATTTTGATACTATTATTTATATGGGAACAAGTGACAGGTTTGGAAATTATTGAGTTCAGTTCTGCTCCCTTTAGTGAGGTCAAAATAAGGTGTTTCATTGAAATGCATTCCTACATGGAGTTCATTGCATGACAGCACTCACCAGAAGCAGCTTACACAGTATAGCTTTATCATGAATCAATCTTATGTAATTGTTTCCCACACTAACGAAAAGATCTTTCATCCTTTCAGAATAAGAAATTCATTGAATTATGAAGTTAATAATCCAGAAGTTCAGGTATTTTCAATGTCTATACACATCTGACTACCAACACTACAGAATAATTCATGCAAGCAGAGGCCTCTGGATATATTTATCACAGATTTATCACATTAAGCATAAACATGTTGAAAGTGCTTTCAATTCTTTTTTAAGATGATACTTACTTTCTAAATATCAAATAAATTTTCAGACATTCTGCTAAGCATCCAGTGGACTTTGCTGATTCCTCATCTTGCTCTTGGTTCAGCATTGTTGGTCTATGGAAATACATTATTCCACATCTCTGCTGACTACAGCATCTCTCCACTGAACACAAAGTTCAAATCAACATCTTCTTTCAAATGCTCATAACTGCCTGAGAAGAGTCTTGTAAATGAAACCTCCACTTGGGCTAGGCTTGTTTTCATTCTGAGAGTGTGCTTTGTATAGACCAGAGATATAAGTGCTAATTAAGAATGTAATTCAAAAGGACAGAAGCAAAAACAAACAAACAAACAAAAAAAAACAAAAAACAAACAAACAAAAAAAACCTCAGTTTTACTTTCTCTTACGCTATTTATGTGAGGTCTGGGCACCACAGAAACTGTATATAACCCAAGACAGAATCCTACACCTCAGCCCAATGAGATGGCATTAGGACCTACTGTATTGGCAATGTTCAACACTAGCAGCTTTATGTCCCTATGCCTACAGAAACAAAAGCTGATTGACACAAACTTCTGGAAAGCCATACTGTTTCAAGGCAGTTATTTATAATGCTTTCAATTTTTTCCTTTTCTTTCGTACTAAGAAAAAATACAGTACAAAAGTGAAGCACAGAACCAGCACATGTAGCTTTCAAAACAGGACAGTGCCTTCGAACACAGATCAAGTAATTAGCCCTAACAAAACCTTCAGTGGAAGCAGGGCTAGTTAGTAACCCACACCAACATATACAGGCAGTAGCATTTTCGCACTCCTCCTGTTAAGTGTTAAAATTCAGAATGCTGAAATCAGAAATGCTCTAGGTGGAACCAAGGAAATATCCTAACCCTCTGTCCTAATCAGTCTGTCTTTCCTGCCCAACGGATCCAACTCACTGACAAAAAATTTGTATGAATCTTTGTTCTCTGTAAGCAGAGAACATTCCTTCTTTTAGAAAGCCTTTCATTCCTGCCTACTGTAAGAGAGGAAAAAACGTGAAGAGAACAAGGAAATACAGCAATATGCAACCCATTAACTCCCATTAGCACTATTCTTGGATGTGGCAGGTAGGATGGCCCAACGACTAGCCACATCCTCATCATTTTACTTAAATCTCTTGAGAGATAGTGACCTGATCTTATTGGACCAACTAGCATCTAAATCTAATCAGACTATTGCATCTCAAACACAGTTGAAACTGTTCGGACAGACAAAGCTACGGAGCTAAGAAATACTGAGAATGACACATCCTATAAAAATTGGTCATTTCTTCAAGGAAGGATTATTTCTCTCATTCCATTTCCTTAGCAACAGGAAAAATCAGGAGTTCTTTTTCATTTATAGAAGAGTCTTGATTTCACAATTGCTGGAAAATAGAAGCATCTGCTTGTAACGAAAGCATCTTCTGAATAGCACAGGATTTTCAGTCAAAACTCTAAGAGCTTTTTAGTCCTTATATCTTATTATGGCAATTATTTCAGATAAAAGGAAATTACAAAGCCTGAGGTATGTTAAGGTTTTCATCACACCACATAGTGCTCATATGGTAATCCTTCCCTAGGAGGGAACTTGCTTGACAAATACTATAAATAGGAGCCAACATAAGAGGATAAATAATCACTCATCTGCTGATAAATTCTGACAGATCATCTTTCCTATGCAGTTTGAGTGAAAGACATAATCAGAAAGTCCTTGATCTATTAAATGGGCAAATTGCACTCTAAATCCAAACTACCTTGAAAAGTACTGAAAACGTCTATTTATATTTTCCACTTGCAGTGTTCTGAACATGTAATTGTTCTGAACTTGTATTGACACAGGATCTTCTTTAACTATGTAGCAACTATTTTCATTCTCACCAACTGCACCAAAAGCCCACAAGCAATGCATTTTATCAGGGAGTGTGGCCATCTTTCAGTTGAGAGAAAGGGTTAAAATGATCATGATTATTTCGAAAATCAATTGCTTGAAAAATTATATTTCTTATCAATTGCTACACTTGTTCTTTAGTCAGAGAGTCTGTTGATTTCAAATGGACAAGCAGATAATATTAGCGAAGAAAACTCTGCAACCTCCTGCAATAATCCCTCTCAAAAATAAGAGCTAGCCTCATTTCTTATGAAGAAGCCTTATGAAAACTGAAGAAATTTTTAAGCAAGGCTTTCAGAGAGTTATACCAGTATACATCATTAAATAGAGCCTAGAAATAGAAGCAGATTAAATCTCCACAACTCCTCTACTTTTGTCTTGCAGACATGGAGGGAGCAATGACAACTAGTGTTAAAGAAGAATAAGATAATATTTCTCCTTTTCTCTGAGATCGATTATTCTTAAAATCACTGTGCTACTGATAATTTGGACCGTACTATGAACCAAAAAAAATCAGAACTCTCCTCTAGTGCACAAACAGAAAATAATTCTAAGGAGATTTAAAAATACATAAATGTATAACAATCTATCTCCCAAAAATGTTCCACTGAAGCCATGAAAAGAAGTCTGATATTTGTAGATATTTTGTGGGGACGAGCTAGGTGGGTTATTTGTCCACTGTTCCCTTTTTTTTTTTTTTTGCCCACGAAATTAAACATTTAAAATAAAATTACAATTGTTCACATTCAAAATGAACCTTTAATGCCACATCTTTGAAGAATAATGAAGCTAAAAATAAAACGTTACCAGGGAAACTGAATGGAACTGAAGTTAACAATAGGGCCTGATCTAAAGACACTGAAATAAACGGGAACAGGATCAAACCTCAGTGAAGAAAACAAATGCGTGTTGCAGGATCTCATCCTTTCACATTTTATTACTTCCTGTTTTGTATTTGTGAGGAAATCAATTTCAACTTAAATAATGACATAACTCATCAATAGAGGATGGATTCTTAAAATTCTCTCTGCTGTTAATTCAGCAACAGGAAATACATTGAGATTTTTAAGAGAACTCTGACCTACTTTTGCTCTCTTATCTTTTAAGGTTACAGACTACAAATAGGAAACAGAGAATCCTGTTGAAGCAATACTAAACAATAACAGAAAAGACAATATCGCTGAATACATGGGAAACCTGCAAAGCACATCTCATTTTGTACGTTACCTTGTGGAAGAAACATGATGACAGATTGCAGGCACATGTGAAGTTTTGGAATCACAGAATATGAAAGAGGATACAACTGACTGATGGAGGAAATTATAGTCATAAAATGGCTTGGGTTGGACCTTAAAGATCATCCAGTTCCAATCCCCTGCCATGGCTCATCTACAGTTTCTTGGGCAACCTGTTCCAGAGCTTCACCACCCTCTGAGTAAAGAATATCCAACGAATACGTAACCTAAATCTTTCCTCCTGTTTAAAACCATTGGCCCTTGTATTATATATATAGCAATTTAAAAATTTGCTGCTTAGAGAAATAATTGGTCATACGTTGTAATGATTTTTCTCTCAAAATAGTCTTCCAGCTTTTAAAAATTCACTGAATTTTCACAAATATCTGTAGACAAACCAATTGCAAAGAAGGCCTGATTCAAGGTCCACTGAAGTTAAAAAAAAACAAATTTTAAAAGGAATTCTGGGTAAAAATGCTTAAACTTAAGGACAAGTTAGCTCAATGACATTTCTGTTAACAATTTTAACAGGAATCCGAATTACTTTTTACAGTTAATCAGTATCTACTGCATTGTTGCAAACTGACGTTTTCCATAGTGGCTTTGAATCCTCAAGTTACGCTTGTCACTTAGTCACAGAAGTCTGATTCTCCACCAGAACACATTAAAAATTAGTCATACTGAACTAACACCTACCACCGACTTTTACAAACTGCACCGCATTTGAAAGACTGGCTTGCATTAAAGCACCTATACAACTGCCACAGGAAGTAGCCAAACCGACTCAAAGCTGAGAGCATGGTGACTGCTATAAAAATGAAGCACTGATCTCAGTTTGTTTCCACAGTCAGCATAAAGGAGTATTATTCAAAGATTAAAGTTTTCCATTCTTTTCATTTTAGATATGGGAAAAAGCAGAAATGCAAATTTCAGTGCAGATATTTGCCCAAAGGAGCATTCATTGACCTAACAGATGTGTTCAACAAATGATGGAATGTGCACAGGTATGGTGCTCAGAGCTAGGCCAGGCACACATAGTTCTATCATACTGCAGTGTTGAGGCTTTTTGTTAGTAAAAGTTGTTACCATTTTCAGGAAGCAAAAAATAAACTAGAGAATGTCTGAACAGGTGAAGATACATTAGAAATCCTTGTCTGCATGCTTGCATTAGATGTAGCTGCTTTGTCTAAGCTTAGCAAATGCATCTTCTATCCTGCAAGCAGTATCAAATATTTGATCTTCTAAGAATCAAGTCAGAAATAAATATTCAAATTAAGAATTAATTTATTCCAGCATAATCTGAAATAACTTTAATGCTGTCAGTGGAACCCTACAAATTAGAATGACTGTTACACCAGATTCATGCTCAGTGATTTTGTAATTGCTTTAGTTTAGTTATCTAACAGTTAAAATGATGTTGGCAGCAACTGAAGCATTATTTTCTCAAAAATGTAATTGGATTTTTGTTTTCTGGAATCTGACAGAAAGTTTCATAGTGTAGGTGTTAACCCATTATTTTTCACGTTTGTTCATATTTCACTTATTTTTGTTCTTTAGCATGCATTTTCTTACATAAATTTCCACTTCAAACAGAGCTCAATACTACTGTTATTATTAATTGTTTGTTCAGAGCTGTCATTATGGGTTAAATCTTTTCAAGCTGGTGCCCCAGGGCTCATAGATGAATTTGTAAACTCAAGGGTGGATTTTCATAATACATTATTGACCGCCTTTACATCTTTTGAGAATTAATCTAGCTCACAGAAGATGTAGGCATAAGGACAACAGTACAAAATGCTTTCCTTGATTTTCAAAATCTTTGTATTGTCTTTCGGCAGAGTAGATATTTTTGAATCAATTTGGATATAATTATTTTTTTCAGAAATACTATTTAAAATTTACAGACAAAACAATTTACTTGGCTTGTCTGCCAGCCCTCTGCTTCGGAAAACAATAAGTGATTAATGCTTCCCTGCTTTCACCTTCCTTTCCTGCATGTCCCCAAAACATCCCTGAATGCCAAAAAGAAAGGCCCAAGTGCTATCAGATCAGCACTCTTGATTAAATTAAATACAACAGAAATTACCTCCATATTGATCAATTTTGAGTTACATACACAGGAAAGAGCTCAGCCTCAAGAGGAAGTTAATTAAGAGAAAATAAATTACACTAATATGAGAGTATATACATTACATACAGGAAACACTGGCAGTCTTGAATTGACAGTAAACTAAAATACTGAGCAATACCCACTTCTTCAGTACAAACACCTCTTATCACAGGTAGTTGCAGTGGTGTCAAGAAGCTAGGTATCAGATGAATACTTCCAAATGCAGATCTTTGTCTGCTCTTGAAAATGAGTTAAGGTTGAATTTACAATTTTAAGGCAGGTCACCTGCTACAGTCCCTGATTCTCCAGAAATAAACTCAACATTACAGGTGGTATCACTAAAATTCCTCCCCAGAATACTGACACATTTTAACCCTCCCCACCAGAAACCCAATTTAATGTGGCCTGCTATGATCTATGATCTGCTCTTAAAGAGGAAAGTAACGCTGGATCTAGACCATGTCCTCAAAGCTGGAACAATCAGCCAATAGTATTTAGTGACAACACAGTGTTTTGTAATATAAAAAAATAAAGCTCGTATTGCAATTTAAAATGAGCTAATGAGGATGCAGGCTTACAGTATTCTTCCATTTTGAATGACTGGGTGTATTACAGTCTTAAATGAACAAACATAGAACCGAGCCAGATCTTGAAATAAATGAAATTAAAGAAAACTCTTCATATTTTTGGTGACATGCTGATGTACAAAAAGAAGTTACCATTCAAATGAAATGCCCTGAAACCCTCTGCAATAACCCAAAATGACAGATTGGAAATTGGGATGATGAAACATTATGACTTTGTTTCTTTTTATATACACAGACTATGAATTCCTGAAAAATATGAATAGTCTGTATATATACATAAATTATATATATCTTCCCTATTTCTACCATCTAAACCATTAGTCATGACCATTTCCTGTAGTTATACCCCGTCATCACCAAGTGATGGCATTTATTTCCTTCATTTCCATGCTTACATTTTTTTCTATACATCACTTAATACTCCATGCCTATGTCTTTTCTCCTTTTTTTCTCCAACGCCTGCAATACAAGTCTAATCCACCAGTATTGAAGGATACTAGATTGTACACTTAGACAAAGAATTCCCGCCTAATGCCAGTTTACACACACAAAAATCTGAAAAATTTCTGTGAGATGATACACCCACAATGCACTGGGCTGTCAACACACACAAGCTGATGGCATTAAACAAGAAATGATAAGTGGATTTAGAACAAGATTCAAAAGAAAGACAGCAATGATAGAAATAGATGTGCTGAACTACAAGGTAAACAATTATGAAGTGAAAACTAGTCTCACACATTAACTACTGAGCAACTATGTAGTTCCAACTAAATTGGAGCCTACTGCTTTATCTTTATCCTTCTATTCTCCATATACCTTTCATATCTGTTACATAACGACCAAATTCCCCTTAATTCTAGTAGTCATTCTTAACATTAACATCACCTCATCTTGCTGCACCAGTTCCTTCCTTTCATTTCACAGTTCATGGACAACTACCTTTTGTTTCATTTCTTTTAATTTATGTTCTCATAATCTTCTTTACCAGGTGCATTCAACAGTAAGGATTCATTACCTTTAAATGCTTCTAACAGCAATCCTATGGAGTCCACGTGTGTTAGTATAATGGCCTACCAAAACTTAAGTGCCTAAGTGAAGAAGTAATTTTGAAAAGAGGAAAAATGACTGTTGGCCTTTCAGCTTATATGCTCCTGTTTCAGGTCATAAATATTAGCTGCAAACTTCACTTGAAGTTGAATTAGGATGCTTCTTTCAGAGGTTTGTATAAACATAGAAGGACTTCTATAAATACATCAACTGTATGTTTGGTTTTAATGCTTTTATTAACTCGATCTCAAGTAAGAGAACTGACTCAAGGATAATTCATTCCATGAGTCAGTTCCAATGATGGGATCATTTCCAATTCCAATGATTTCTAATTAATTCCAATGATGGGAATTTTTTGCTTTTATGTTTTGCCATTTAGAAGGATATCCACTTGGAAACATCATTCTCAACAGAGTTAGGTATATTAAAACATTGCCAGTAAGTTCTACAGCCAGCAATTAACAACTATACACTAGTTCTGGCCTCCAAAAAAAAGCCAAGAGTAGTATCCAGGTAGCAGGAAAAACTCCTAAATGTCAGCTGAATGGCAAAACAGACACCCACTCTGTCTGAATCAACCAACAGAGCTTTAGAGCTTTGCTCTTTTTTATGCCATTTACACTCATGCTCTCATGTTTGCAGACGCCAAATGAGTGCTTGCTGGGCACCAAAGCTCAGAGCAGCAGCCCGGTAATTCACTGCATATTTATTCCCACTGGATGTAATACATGAAATGTTAGAATGGTCTGAAAAGTCTTTACAAGGATTTCTTCCTGAGAAAAATATGCTGATCTTCTGAGTGGTTGGATGAAGGTCATTCACTTGTAAAGGGTGCATAATCTAGCTATAGAGCCAGAAAGTGCCCATATTTTATAAATTACATTACACAGTAAGAAAGGCAATATGTCATTTTCTCATCGAGGAACTATTTAAAAGGAAAATAAATGCCTCTATTTTTGATGTTCTGTCTGCATGTAAATGAGCATTGCTAGCAAAGACAATTTCTTATTTTATTTATTACACATAAGACTTAGAGAATTAATCTTGAGGGTTATTCCGAAACATCCAAACACTTTTTTTTTTTTTAAGTAGGCAAACTACCACAGGAAAGCTGTGTAGTTGCCACATTTGCTTTAATAAGTTCCCTTGGAAAGACATCAGTACTTGAAAAAGCAAAAATCTGATTTGGGTGATTCCATTAGTAGCATACTTGACATGTCAGTACAAAATTAATTAATCTCTCCATCTTAGAAAAAATAAACCATTTGATTTTAAAAATAAATTATTAAAAATATGCACATTCCAAACTGCCATTTGAATTCACTTTTTATTTTGGTTTGTTATCTTTATACTCATTATTTCAGGATATACTGAAAACAGTTGTGAGGTATAATTAGAAAAATCTTTTCGAAGTCCTGAAATCAAGTGCAAAAGCTGAAATATCACAAATCTGCTTTGTTCTAAATTACAGTGTAATCACAGCATACTGTCCTTTATGAAACACACGTTCAGAGCTTTAGACAATATAATGCCAGACTGAGTGGAGAGCTGCATGAGCTGTGTCATAAGGAACATTGCTATACTACTGAAACACAGATTCTACTCTCCAGCCTGGCCCTGATAAGAATTAGCTGACTTTACTGCATAACATGATGTATTTTAATACAGATTTGCATATCCAAAACAGCAAAAGAAAGTGCTGAAAGCTGCTAAGACCTGAGCTCAGTCCCAGTTACATTCAAATAAATTTCAGGCTTTTACTACCCTATATGCAAGAACAGATGCTGAATACATTAAATGTAGCCAAATGGCAATAGTTGTGTTGATTTCACTCCCAGAAAATGCAGCTGAGAAGGTTGCTTCTCAGAAAGATGGAGAAAAATCACATGATGTTTATTCTTTTATTCTTTTTTCTTTTTTTTTTTTTTTAATACTGAAGTGCAGCACTGTGAGAAAAGCAAGCCTCCAAAACCTAACGAAAACACATTTCTGTTTGAGATCAAAGATAAAAGTTTTGATCTCAAACAGAAGCTTTGCCCTTTTCAGCAACAAAAGTCTATGGTGGGAAATACATACAGCACATTTACAAAATGGACTGAGGAAAAAGTGTTGATTTCTGAAACAGATTAAACAGCACAAAAACAGTACAAAACAGTACAAAAGAGAGAAGGCAAGATTCTCTTTCTAGGCAGCACGGTGGCAGCAGCCTCGCTGCAGGCAGAACAGATGGCTGCACATCCACCTGGTGGCTGAAATAATTATATCACCAAAATATTTCAGTTACAAAGGACAGTACCGTGCAAAAACAGTAAATAAAACGTACCCTCTTGCAATTCTAACAATACATTTTTACAGGTGTGTTAGGTAAAATGAAGGCCTCGATTAATGCACATCCTAAGTTGACAATTACCAGCTGCCTATAACAAGAGACACATAAGAAACACTTCCATAAACTCAGGACTCATCTCTCCCTTTTGCTTACCATCATTTCTCAGCATTCTTCAAATTCATAATTCTGTACCATGGAATTCAACCTCTACTGTTGGCTATGGTTGACATACAAAACACATCTCTAATGTAATATGCTCTGGTTTTCCATTATTTAAAATGGCCTTTGAAAGTAATAATCCTTTTGTGCCTGCGTATGTTGTAGCCAGGACTAAATAGAATTTTGAAGTAAAACTTAGAATTGTCTTCAGAATGAAAAAATTAGTGCTAGAGTGCCTTAAGGGAAGAAAATCTCTCAAGATACGGAAGCTCAAGCAGAAATATCAATAAAATAACATATGAAAAACCTCAGCTGTTGAACTGCGTGGTTCAGAGAGTTCTCAGGCAATGTCTTTCTGGTAAAACATTGGGCCTCTTTCAAATAGTATTTAACATAGGCATGTTAAATGACTGTGATATTCTAAACTAGAGCCCTATCTTACTGGCATCTGATACCAGCTCTTACAAGAACATCACCTTTTCTTACAGTTTCTCTGCAATAGATTATAATCAACAGTTTGGTCATACATGTGAAGATGATAAAAAACTTTCTTCTTTAAAACATACAGCACTTCTGCTCCTAGGTACTTGGTATCCTGTTCTAAGAAAACTGCAGTTTCTGTGCCATATGAATACAAAGGGGCTTCATAAAATTGCTGCCCTTAAATATCTGTCCATAGACAAGTGTGACACAGAGTTATAATTTTTGTTTTCATTTCTTTTACTCCTGTCAGTTATAAATGAACACACAGACATTTTGTGGTGCCTCCAATTAACCAGGTTATTCTGGTGACAGCTTTCACTTGCATACATTGCGACTGCTCTTTAAAACGACACTAGGAATAAAAATGATCAAATTTGACATTATCTTTCTGCACTGTACCTCTTAAAGAAATCCATTATCACTTCTGTTTACTTCTGCACACTGATCTAGGATTGTGCATAAACATTAACGTCAACTTCCCTTTTCTAATACCAGTCGATAGCTTCTTTACAGATCCTCTGGTAGAAACTCTAAAACGCAACTTGAGAAACACAAGCCATTAAAAAGCTGCTCTTCATAACTCATTTGGAGCAGCAATATGACATTAAAAGCAGTTAAGTGTCTGAAAAATTAAGCATTTACAAGAAAATTGGTCCAACCAGTTACTACTTAAAGTCAGAGCTTTATCAAACTGTAAACTTGATTAGAAGCCTGTATACACTTTGCATCACCATGATAGCTGAAATGCAAAACTCATACAAATTGAAGACAGTAAAGACATTTATTTTACTAAAACTCGTCTGGTATTTGTCTTTAAAGCTGGACTGAATCCACTCAGTTCTACTGGAAAAAAAAGTAGAGAAAAACGCTTTATGTGCATAGAGATCTCAAAGAGAAAATATTCCAATCCCATATTTATAGCATGCCACCACTACTAAACTTCTTCATAAATTACACCAACTAATAAATTAATTCTTCATGTTCAATGTGTCAGTAAAATTATGATACAGTAATAGAGGAAAATCACAGTTTCCAACTGTAGGAAAATGCATCTGAACACATCACTGGGAGGACCGCTGGTGTGCCATACTGTGCCTTATCCACCTCACAGTACTGGGTGACTTATACATTCAGCTTAAACCTGATGAGATACACTTGATGAAATAAACCTAAAAGACGCAGCAAAAAAAATGGTTTGTTTCAAAATAGGGGCAAGATAGTGAAAACAGAGTAAATCCTCTGATCATTCTTAGAGTGATTATTAAAACCACTAAAGCAGTATTTTCCAAAAACATATACAGCAAACCAAGAATTGTGGGATGGTTTTGGTCAGAAAGGGACCTAAAGATCATCTGCTTCCAATGCTCCTGCCAGGGGCACAGACATCTGCCTGTAAGTGAATGCTGAGAGGTAGGAAGAGGGGGAAGAAAAAGAAAAGGAAGAAGGAGAAGGAAAAGGAAAGGGAGATAAAAGAATCCTACCAGATGGGCATATGTAGCACTGAAGACGTACTGCTACTGCAGAAGACTTGTAACCTTCCACCTTCGTCTAAATGACATAAACTATCAACAGAGCAGAACACTGATATTAAGTGTGGCTGAAGTTTCCGGTATTTACATTATTTTGCATTCTTTCTTTTCACTTTTCAGAGATGTTTCAGAATTGAATTAATGAAACATAAAGATAATATAATTAAATATTTAGTATCTTCATCAAAGGTTTGTATCTTGAAATCATGTGTGGTGGGTTTCATCTTTATAGTGAGAACTACAAAACTCAGCATTTGTCATCTCTTAACTAACCTTAGTTATAATTACAATGGCTTCTTGCTGTAGCTAATGATAAAAAATTTTTTAACATACTTTCATAACAGATGGTTTGAAATCACATTTGATTTTGCTATGGTTTTGTCACTTACATTCCTACATAGCAGAAAAAAAAAGAAAAACAACCAAGTCCAGCAGTTTCAACTGCTAGGAAGATTTCTTTTCTCATTTCTTAACCTCTATCTGTATCTACTACATCCCCACAGCAGTTTGTTTCATCCCAGTCCCTGCTTCCACTCGCAGTGTTGACTGCAGAATTCAGTAGCAAAACACAGATTTCAGATGGACTGCCATTCAATATGGGGAGGCAGCCATGACTAAAATTCCCACTTTCTAATAGAATATTTTCACACCATAATGTGAAAATGAAGAATTTTACCCCTTTCTCTTCAGCATACTGTATTTTTGCCTGCTTTTTAGCAGTGAATTTCACACTGAAATCACTCAAAATGACAGAAAAATTTACTCTAAAACTTCTCCAACTTGCTAAAAGAAATGAATCTCAACTCATAATCGCACATCTACTTTCCTTCATGTTGCAAAAGAGTCAACAATTTAATACATATTATTTGCGTTCATTTTGTTTTTGTTTCCATTTAACACTTTATTCTGTTTTCTCAGAGTGATTTTACATGTTCTTCCACTACTTTTAGAATAACACAGTTCTTTTTCTTCAGTAGTTCTCAATACTCACTAAGGTGAGTTATTACCTTGGCAGCCCAGACGGCTCATTTAGATAAGACACTTAAGTTTTGTAAGCTCTTTCAGAAGCTTACGCAGACTCCACAATGTATCTCTACATTTTTTCTATGAAGGACAGGCTAGGGCCCACACGCAGACATGAACGGCCTGCTGTAAAATCATATACAACTGTAGTCAAGCACTAAGCAAAAAACACAGATAGTATTTTCTTCCATCAGTAGTAAAACTCTCAGTAGCTTCAATTACAGAAGCATGGCTGGAAAATCAAGAGCAGAGCAGTACATCAGCAGCACACCACAAATCCATTTCATCTCCCTACTGATTTTGTCTTGAAAAATTGAAGTGTATCTGTGATCTGAGCCTACTGTAAACCAAAGCAGCCCGTTATCCCTAGTCAGAGTGTGAGCACTACTTCAATGCAGCCATTAAAATACAATTTGCCATAAAAGTGAAAATTTATACAATTGATTAAAAAAAAAAAAAAAAACAGCCATGTAATGCCCAAGTTATAGCTGCAGTATCCAAGATTCAGCTGCAAAGAAATAAGCCATATTGCAGCCCAATATAAATTTCTATCTAATGCTTATTATAATTCTGTGCCACCAATGTTCTCAGCATTGCCAGAATGATGAAATAAGACATGGGATATCATGCAGTTTCTAAAAGATTAGTGATTCTCCTTTTTCCTACACATCGTGCAGTCTCTCTCACAGCCACACAGCAGGTATCATGAGTAAGTATCACAGGCTCTGAATAAATTTTTCATGGATAACTACAAAAATACAAGATAAGAGAAAATCAGATGCAACATGTACGCGAACATCAAGGCTTTCAATACTTTTTCTCTCAAAAAATTAACATAAAAACTTGTCCAGTACCCTACACATCCAGTTTCTCAGTGCCCCAGAAAATCTGTGATTTTATTGACATAATATCATTTGAACCCTCAGCTTTGCTCAAAATGAGATCTTACGTGATTTCCCTTCCGTCTTCTACTGCAAGAACTCTCGTAACAGCAGCAGTCTTGGAAGCAATAATGCTAAAAGCACAAGCCTGAGAGCTGTGTAAGGGTAGGTGCCTGTCATATGCAATGTCACCGTCCATTCATCCACCCATCCGCAATGACACAGCCTAGAATTATTATTTTTAAAAAATCTGTCTGCTGTTATTAACATTTTTTATGCACAAGGAAACAGAATTTTATAGTTACAAGCTGGTTAAACAGCATTTTCTTATAGCACACACCTGTTCTCAAATCCATTTGAAAAAGACAGAACTCCAGCAAAAACTCATTTTCCCTTCTGCTTTTTTTTGAGCCTGCAATTGGTTTTCTCCTTCTTCCTTTGTAACCACAGAAATGAAGAGATAAAGTAATCTGATATCAGGTTGACATGCTTTAAGAGCCCTGATTTCTTTCACTCAGTGTCACAGTGGAAAGTTAAATGTAATTTAATAGCCAAATTGTTCAATATTAGTATTAAGGTACAGTGGTTTTGACCTCAATCATTTGTTCACAAAGCAGGTAATAGTAAGAGTCCAAGCATTGCTGGAAGGGCACAAGGTCACCCCGATCACCTAAGAAAAATACTGTACCTAACAAAGAGTGCTATGCACTGCTAAAGCCCTTCAGCCCCCACAGCTGAGAATTTTAAATTTCAATTCCCTCAAAAAACACTGACCAAAAAGCCAGCAAGCTATCAAGGATGTCATTTACCACTGGTATTTTTATCACAGCCTCACTAAAAATGTTTGATGGAATGCTATAAGTAATGCAAGTGAGAAGCAGTAACAGTGAAGAGGAAACCTTTAGATTTACAGGAAACATCAAAAACTACAGCATCAGGAACACAACTTAGGCCAACACATCCTTCAGTCTTACATTTTTCTGAAGTATATACGTGTAAGCACCAAAAGGAACAATTACTATATATATTATAGTAGACACTGATTTTGATTATAATAGAAAGAAAAACAATACTACATTTTAATCTGTAATTAAAAACTTAAGAGGTTTCTACAAACACTAGTGACCACTACGTTTTTATGCATATAAACACCTGTCTTCTAGGAATTCGGAATAAATGCTCATTTTAAACCAGCAATAAATGGAAACAGATTTAAATATCAGTGCAGAACTTTGCCAGAATATAATGACTGTGCTGCACCTTACGGTGTAGTACCTGGTACAAATAGCATATTCTTTAGCAACTGAGCATCATGAGTATATTTTAATACTGACATAACTCTTTTACCAAGGCTCTAAAGCTCACTTTTAGAAATTTAATTACCATTTTTTTCTCAGTTGAGAAGAACTGGGTTTTCAGACCAGGTTTCTTGAAAGTGGGCTATGAGGACATTTCAAGCAGAAATGGCATGCATAAGGCTGCTGTCCAAGTCCTACTGTCCTATTACAACGCACACCTAAATACCCAGATTAGATATATGTGTCATCTAAAGCCAAACACATTTTTGGCTAATAAAGCCAAAGGAGGAAAATTTCACTTTTAAAAATTCTGTATGTTTGCACTTACTACTGAATGCTTTATTGGATGACATATAGCTTATTTATGTAGATATTTCAATTACAATTAATTTTTGAAAACAATGAATTACAACTTACAAAAAAAAAAAAAATAGAAGGGAATATCCAAATTGGGAAGGATCAAACAAAGAAAAGGAAAGACTTGAAATATTGTACAAGATTTTGTCATTACCAGGCTTTCCCACGCATTTGGTAAATGCACAGTGATTATAATTCCCTGCTCAGGGAATCGTACAGCCTAAAGTCATGAAGGATTTGCTTTTCACAGTGGGCTGTCCCAACAAGTTCTGATGAACTAATAAAACCTTTCTGCGCTTTTTCTTAAAAAAAAAAAAAAAAAAAAAAAAAAAAAAAAAAAAAAAAAAAATGTTTCCTATGGGCAGCTGTGAGGGCCAGGGAACAGTAACTGAGAGATTTATGCTAATCAGAACTCACTTTAATCTTCACCACTCTTAAGTAAGGATTTACATGAAATCCTCTATCTAATATTTTAATTCTAAGCCAGGAGGAACGAATTCTGACCCATGGCATCTATGAGAAAAACTTAATCCATTTGAAGACCAGAATTTGTTCTACCTACAAACACTCACCAAGTTATAGTTTGAAACACAAAATTTTTCATTAAATATCATTCTTCAACAGAACATTTAACAAGTCTGTCTGGGGATCTTTAATTCAAGTTTCTTATTCGTCTAATGTATTCTGAAGTGTACCTATCAAAGCCATTGGCTTCAGTAGCCCAGGGAGTCAGGCAAAATGCTGACCCGTAAGTTCAGTTCTCCCACAAAGACATAAACACACTCTTTAAAGAGATCATTCTATTGCCAGAACCACTGCGACATCAGCATGGGATAGTGCATAATGGAGCCATAAAAAGCAAGTCTGGAGAATGGCCATACAGACCAAACACTGGAGCCTCAGAAACAATATATTTCTAAAACAGAACACCTCTGGTGCATTTGAAGTTTTCTTGTCCTTCATCAAATGAATCCCATACAAAATGTTTCAGGGATGATTCTTATGTGAATGCTTAAGCAAGGGACTGAAGCTCTACTTTTCTTGGAAAAAAACAAAAAATAAAAAAAAAAGCAATGAACAAATAATAACAGCTGACTGATTTCACGAGTTGAATGAACAGAAATATCTGCAGAACAATAGAAACATCAGAGCAATCTTTTAGTAGTCCTCTATGTGAATGTGGTGTGCAAACCACAGTATACAGCTACACACTGCATTCAATGAATCAAACTATAATTCTGGCCCTTTTGTTTCTGCTAACAAGGTGGACTGGTTCATCAGGGACAGAGCTGATTTTCTTCATGGTGCCTGATATGATGCTACGTTTTGACTTCAATGTTGATAACATGGATGATTTTGTTCTTGCTGAGCAGTGCTGTATGATGATAAGGACATTTCAGTTTCTCCTCATACTGTCCTGCCAGTGACTGGGCAGGGGAGAACAAGGAGCTGGGAGGGGACAGAACCAGGACAGCTGACCTAAATTGTTCAAAGGGATATTCCATACTATGTGACATCATACAGGGAAAAAAAAACAAACAAACAAACACCAACACTGAGGCAAGTTAGTTGTGAGAGGCAGCCACTGCTTGGGGACTGGTTGGGCATCAGTAAGCAGGTGATGAGCAATTGCTTTTTGTATCACTGAGTTTGTGTATGTGTATAGATTAAATATTTCAATTGTTCTCACCATATTTTAAATTTTCGATATTTTAAATTCATTAGTATTTGCAAGAGTCCAAATTTCACTAAAATTTAAAAAAAGGCATTTAGACAGTAAATATATATAGGATTGGAAAACAACTTCATACTTTGCTGTAAATAATGATTTTTTAAATTAAAAATTGCTTGGCTTGATTGAAACATTATATAAAAGCATATTTTTATTTTCTTCATCAAATGCATCAGTGAATAAGAATCTCCACAATCAAGCCTTTTGTGAAATACGTGTTACATGTAGAGGTCATTTCCAGCAGGTGAGCTGCCTATAGGCTATCTTATACTCAAAAAGCCTAAATTGCTTCTCTTTTGCACTTGAGTAAAAGGCACAACCACTGGAGAAACAAAGACAATAACAAAAAAAAATCTCAGGTGGATAACAACAGGTGGGCTAAGCATAGAGACACTGGCAGGATAATTTCCAAATCCAACATATAAGACACGTATTTATTTGGATACACATTACCTGGCATCTGTATTGCAAATCAAGAAAGTATTCTGGAAAGAAGAACAACCCTTTACATTATATCAGAGTTCACAATATTCATTTTGGACAGCCCAATCATCTATTTCTCAAACATTTTCTGTTAATACTTCGGGGGAGATGCCGAGAGACCCAGCTGGTAGCCAGAGAGATATTAAAGCCCGGTAGAAGCACTCAAGAAACAGCTGAGAAAACAACAGTAGAATCAGAAAACAGATTTACCATTGAAAAAGCACAGCTGAGATTTGAGATCTTTCCCGGTTCATATAATTGCATGAGAACTTTAGATTTTAGTAATATAATGCCAGTTCCCTGAAATCCTTTAGCTAATGTTTGTGCAAATCAGCCCAAAATTCTCAGCTGGAATTTTCCCACATGATGGTAATGAAGTCTATAAAGATTTGGAGGATTAAGCACATAGATTTTTAATTGTTTTGTATCAGACTAAGTCCATGCTGTACTTTAATTTGCATCCAACAAGCCATTCCCACACTCCTAATCGAGCCTTTTCCATCCACCTATTTTTTCTTTTATTTTCTCTAATGTTAAAAAAAGACTTTCGTAATGTATCATCCCACCATGCTGTCTGCACATGACAGCATGCCATCCACTCCATTTTGTGCAAGTAATAAACACACAGTATTCATAAGCTCTCAAACTTCAACTCAGGAAACTTTCCACAGCTGATGTTTTCCCTTGATTCTATTTTCATATTTACTAAGATTTAATAAAATTTAAAAAAAAAAAAAATTATCCATGCAGATTATAAGGAAAGATGATAGCAATACAACTGTAGCCAGCTGAATACTGGAAGGGAAACCTCAATTCAAAAGCCTCTGAAAGATCAGCACCCTGTCCTAAGCCTGAATCCTATGAAGGAAGAGCATCCTCTACAATCAATTTTTATTTCAGAGCAAAGGACCTTAAAGAATGGGGGCTATCAGTTACAAGTTTTCCCTGTAAATACACTGAGTTTATGCCTACAAGGCTATGTTTGACAGACATTTGAATTAATTGGAGGCAACAGTGAGAAGATGTTAAGACTCCTGCTGCACCCTTGAATACATAACCCACAATTCCTGGATGTGAACTATTTCTTTGTCTTTTTTATATCACAGAATCACAGAATTGTAGGGGTTGGAAGGGACCTCTAGAGATCATCAAATCCAACTCCCCTGCCAAAGCAGCTCCCTAGCCCAGGTTGCACACGTAAGCGTCCAGGCAGGTCTTGAACATCTCCAGAAGAGACTCCATAAAGGTGAATCTTTTTTCCGCCTGTCACTGAAGTGACAAATTTCTGACTACGGTCTGTTCACTACATACACTTAAGCATACAGAAGTAAACACGGTCAAAACACACATACCCCTTGGGGTACTCAGACCTGATGTGAATGCATTGCTTCCTTGGGGGGCAAGCAGTCAGCAAGGCAGAGAGAATGCTGCAAAGCTTAAAGCCTAAGGCTCAAAAACACGTTAGCATATATTGAAGTGGCTGTACATATGCCAACTGTTGAAAAAGTTTGTGTAGTCGATGTATTCCTATTTACTGAATCCATGATTTTGTGTTAGTTTTCTGTTCTAGTTATTCCCACACCCCAACAAGAGAACAGAACTCATGAGATAGTGAGGATAGTGACAAAACTGTAATCTCTTTTAAAACAAAATGTGCTAAATTCTCAGAAAAATTTACATCTAGTAGCTAGTCACAGTAGTAAGAAGAAAATCTCCCTTGTAAAGACAAGGGAACAAAGTACAAAGTTTGCACTGTAAGGGCAACAGAAAATCATCTCTTTTTGTTATCCAAGGCATTGCTTAAGGAACCCAAAAATATTAGGAATGTAAAAATCACCAGTGAGAGGAAGAGTGTGAATAGCTAAATTTAAAAGTTAATAGCTAAAATTAAAAGGAGACTTAATAAATAAAGCAAGATTTTGTTTGCAAGAGGTCAGAATGTAGATAAGATTAGAAATTCCTGGGTGACCACATGCCATCAGATAACGTCAGTCATTGCTGTACAGACAACACACAGATCTTTATCTGTAACTTAGGAGGGACTTCAAGTAACTCTCTACTTTATTTTTGATAGGAAGGTAAAATTATGCTCAAAACTTTCTCTGTGTAAAGTCTTCATAGCCATCTCAACTGCTCCTCTCAAATGAACTATCACTCTGCAGCTCCCACTTCACCAAGCAAAAGGTTGAATAGCGCTAAGATGTGAATTAAAACAAGTAGATGGGCAATTTTTTTTTAAGAGCCAAATCAGAGCTCTGCTTTAATTCCATTAACATTCACGGTGGATGCTCTGTTTGCAAGGTAGCTACCAGACCCCTAACAAAGGTGGCACTGCTTAAAGAAGGGAAATTCGCAGCTCTACCTAAGAACAAGAACTAAACAAAAGCAAAATATTTTGAGGAAAATAAAGGAAAAATAACTCAGGCAAACCAGAAGTGGGAATCACAGAACTAAAGAATGTCTCCCAACACTTCATTGGAACAAGCAAGGCTGACAATTGGCCTGTAGCTCCTGGAGAAAATCTTATCAAATTGTGGAGGAATAAAAGCAGTTGTGTTACAGCTAACCTTTGACTTGCAAATAGAGGTGCAAAGAGTCAAAGTTCAGTGATACTGTTACATTGATATTTACACATGGTTATACTCATACTGCTACTTTGTAGAAGCACACATTCCACACCTCATGTGATTTGTGCTTCTGACCACAATGTGTTGTCACTGCCAGGTTTAGGAGGCATCACAGGAATCCATGAGACCACACGTGCAAAAAATGAAAAAGCAATAAACAAGGAGGGGAAGTCCAAAAAATAAACTAATTAAACAAAATTATAATAATAAAAAAAATACGATGACAACAACAACAAAAAAAAAAAAACACCAAGCATTGATTATTTAAAACATAAATGTTGGAGTATTAAAAAAATAATTTCACACCAAAGCATCTCAAATTGGGTAGAATACACCCAGCATTACATTCTACCACTGAAGTACATAATTATTTGCTACAATTCTCAGAGTCAATTTTTCCCTTGTTTGCCATGGTTACAAAAGGCAGTGCTGTAGTGCAGCAATAGGTGCATCCACTCAGCGCAGTACATAACCTCGAAAGTATTTCCTCAGAGCCAGCAAGCTGAATGGAACTGCAAGAAAGTGCACCTACTGCTCACATACAAATGTTATCCTCCTAGGCTGTGTGCACAGCACTCCATTTTCTAAAGCTCCCACGTAATTCCACTGTTTGCGCTGTGCCTGCCTTATAGCCGACTTGTAACACAAACACACTCAGGATAAATGCCACACCTCTGTGTTTGATATTTGAAGCAAAACCGCTCTTCACAAAGCCCACTGATGGTAGCTAAACAAGGACACCAGGCACTATTTTGCAACTGCCTTTCAACAGATGTAATGTAAAAAAAAGTATCATTATGATTTCGGATCTTAATTAAAAAAAAGAAAATCAAAAACATCAGCCTTACACTCATTCTCACATAACGTGAAGGATTAATAATTCACTGACTGTGAAGTGCACCACTGCCCTCACTATGACAAGGCTTGTGACATTCTCTCATACACACTTCACAGCCAGGCTGAATACAAGTTCAAACAGAATTGCAAGTTGAGGAAAACTTACTTTTTTCTTAGTCCCATCCCCCACCCCCCCCCCTCAGGAGTTTTAAAAGTCAATTTTGGAAGAAAGAAAATACACTGCATACTTTTTCCACTAATAAAATTTGAACTTACAAAAAACTGAGACTTAAAAAGCAGGAATATTCAGAGATGCTTCAGTTCATCTTGTTTGATTTAAGTGCTGCTTCATATACTATTATGCAGCATTCAAGTTGGACAAATCAAGAGTTCCAAGAATACTGCTTTGAACAGCCATTGCAGCGCTGAAACATATCTTCCAGCTCGCTGGCCACCTGCTGGCAACTGCAAGGAGGTTATGGAGACAGAGCCAGGCCCTTCAGACCAGTGTATGGCAGAGGAGCAAGAGAGAGAAAGCTGAAAAAACTCAAGCTGCTAGTAAGGAAGGGCATTCCCACTGTGAGGCAACCAGGAGGTGGAGCAGGTCCCTCGAGGAAGCCGTGTCACCTCCATTCTTGGAGGTTTTCAAAAAGCAAGAGATGCCATGAGATGATGGCTATCTATGCACTGAGCAGGAGGTTGGACTACACAACTCTGTTGTCCTAATCCTTGAAATAAGATGCCGTGATGAAAACATCATTTTCTTGCAGATGTGAAGAACATACCAAAGTTTTATTTTCCATTTGTAATTCAAAAGACAAAAGCTCTCCTAATCTTCACACCAGTACAAAGCACACCGGATTCCATAACAAATTACACAGGAAAAAAACCTGTTTAACTAGCAGTGGATCAGTTACTTTTGCTTCCCCAGACCAAATGACTGAATGCCATTTACATGTAGTTCATTCAAAGCTATTCTTAACTAGCCCAGTGTGAGGCTTGAGCTACAATTAAAAAAAAAAATAAAAATTAATCACTCTGCTTTGTGCATCTCCGTATTACTGTTACCAAATCAGCCACATGATTTAGCTACTCATTTCTTAACCTTACTTCAGTGCCAGCTTGAATTGACAGAATCCAAATGCATTTGATTTCCACTGCAAACATAATGTTCAGGGACTAATCAAGTCCTTTTATTTATTTTTTTTTTTTCATGAAGCAATGTAATTATCCTAGAATTGTTTTAGAACTTCCAACAGGTAATTAGCACACCTATGTACCCACAGCACATGGTCATTTCAACTTATAGTCTACGTTTTTCTTCTTAAATATACATTCCTGACAAAGACAGCCTACTCTATTTGCCTACAATTCTTCAGTGTGTAAAGTGTGTCATCACATGTATGAACTATTGTACTGAAACTTCAAAACCTCAGAGAGACAAGAGGATTAACTACAGAAACTGTAGTATTGACTACAGAAACTAGTACCGCTTGCAAGGACAACAAGCCACAGTAGAATTACTATTTCTTCCCATTCAGGCTTGTAAGGCTTGGCTATGCAAACACAGGAGTAGATGCTCATTCTTAATGGCACTGCATGAGCTGCTGTAAGATAGGCTCTAGAGGAAGAGCAGAGAAGCTGAATTGCTATAAGAAAGTCTCAGGTATTGTATAATTGATGTCTCTGTAGAGCTACCACACGTCAATGGGTAGTACAGAAAAGCACAGAAATACCAGCTCTCTTCTGAATATTTCATCAGGGATGTCCATCTCAGAGTTCTTACCAAATGTGGGACAATTGCATTAAATTCATTTATAAAGTAAACTCTGTGAAATGTACTTCAGGAGAATCACTCTGCCTGGCTGCCTAAATTTACAAAAAATAGGCAGAATTGTGCAAACTGAGTCTAAAAGCATTAGTCACATCAATGGATAGTGCTCTTCTGCTTGGCTGACAAACATGCAGACACTTTTCCATTGAAAAGAAACCATTTACACTACGGTTTTTGTTACTTATTTCACATCAGTGAAACAAAATAATGAAAGAAATTAAGCTGATCTGATGCAATGGGAACCAAAACTGAACATAACCACTTAGCCTGGAAAATTTTAAGAAGCACAGAAGAAGTACAGATCTTTGTGGGAGACCGTAGTTATCACCACCACCCTGATTTGGATTTTTTTTTTTTTTTTATCTTTTTAATTTTTTACATTGTTAACTATTACCACAGGAAAATGCAGTTAATTGCAAGGTTCTTTCTCTTGCCCTTCCCTACTCAGAGGTAAAGCTAACCAGTGTACTGATGTATAGCAGGTGATCCCTTTCATTCTCTACGCAGAGCAATGGCTGCTAAACTAGCACACCATTTTGTTCAGCAAGTATCAATGAAAGGCAACCTCTTAGCAATTTATAAGATGAAGTAAAATTTCTATTATGTCAAAGCATTATCAAGACATTGGAGATGAAACCAGCCAGCTTTACTATAATATTATAATGAAACACATCTAGACACTATACAACTTAAAGAATATGGACAGAATAGGAGGATCCCATAGGGTTAGAATATCGTTTCATTTCTACATAATCATATTTTGGACCTTCTCAAGGAACACACATGTTGAGTTCTAATTGCTTATATTCAGGATTCTTGTAGAACAAAAAAAAAAGCAATCACTTATCAAACTCCCACTGCAATCACACATATTTTTGCAAGCAAAATATAGTCAGAAACAGCACATCTCTGTTTCCATTTGCAAAAGGAAAAAATATTTTTCTGTGCTCCTGGACAAGCTTCTACAAAAGAGCTGTAGCAAAACGATATTGCTGATTAATGGTCAGCTAAAAAAAAATTTTTCAGAGGACTGCTATTGACATCAGCCTTCCCTTACAAAGAAAGAGCTTTAAAGCACAAAGAGAAAAGCGAAGCTTGTCTTGTTTGTTGGGAAGAAAGCTAGGCTCCTTTTCAGTAATAAAGCAAAGGGATCAGCATGGATCTCAGTACTCTGCTGAACTGAAAAGCATGTGTGTCCTGTTCAGGAAGCCATCATAGTGCCTCAGGGCTTTTTTCTCAAAAAAGCTACTCCCATCAATATAAAACTAAGTCCCTGGAAGTTAACTAGTGTGTCTTCATAGTAACACCATCAAGTAACAACACACAAATTCATTACCTCATGAATGTCTTATTGCAGTTCAATAAGGCCAGGCATCCACTCTATAAAACTACATTGCCCTAGAGTTGCCTGTAAGTTTATTCTCCTTGTTACCATAGAAAATATTAATAAAGACAGTCTTCCATTTACCACATCTTCTGGGAAAGGCTTACAGCTTTTACTGCCCCCTACATTCAGGGTATGCCTCTAGAAAAAGAGAATAGCCTGCATAGGCAGGCCACAGCTTAATTAAGAATCTGCATTCCATCTCATACCTACTCCATACTGCTGTGGTAATGTAGACACATTTTGCACAAGAGGAGAACATATGGGCCACTTCTGTTATGTTCATTTTTTTCCCAAAAGCATCTCCTAGGGAGAACAACTTTGTGCACGCTGCTGTTCAAAACAGTCCATCCCAACAAGGAAACATCACAACAAGGGAAGAACTGCTTAATACTGTATAGAAAAGACTTTAAATGGAGTCTCTTTCAATGGAGACAACAAATAGCTGTCAAGATATCCAAACCATGGCATGGCCACAAAATTACTGAATTTAACAACACATTTCTCAGAATTAGGAATGAATTGGCAGATGCAGAAGGGAAAAAAAAAATGTGATGTTGCATATTGCATCTTTTTATGACAGATGGTTTGAAAAAGATTAGTGAGGTGAGTGGTGAATTTCTAGGTTGCAGTTAATACTTAACCTCCAGCCAGCAGACACCGCTAAGATCTTTACACCTGAGTTGATAAGGAGGTCTGCCTAATTGAACTGTTGAAAAAACTGTGCTAATTGGAAGAGTAACTTCCAAGGGGGAAAAAAAGATAAAAAAAAAAAAGTAGATTTAAAAATAAAAGTTCAGTTCAGAGACTTTGTCACAACACTGGTATGGAATTGGTTTTATGGATAAAGTGATTCTTTAAGAAAGACAGACAAATTCAGTCTTTCTCTTCCCTTTAACAAGCTATGACTATGAAAGATACACAGACTAGATGAGATCATTTTATGTCAGTCAAGGGAAGGAAAAGAGAAAGATTAGAAATCTGTAAGAAAAACAATTTTTACTTCACTTCTAGACAATTTTAGACAATTCTAGACAATGGGAATAAAAAACTATCAGGAAAAAAAAAGAACGGAAGAATGAAAGACTCAAAATAAAAAATAATAGTAAAAAAAAAATAACAAATAAAAATAATGAAATATTCCTCTGCAATAATTAAACTTCTCATTGCACTTTGGACATCACAGAAGTTACTTGTGTGACATAAGCAGCACACAAGGCACATTTTCACCCCTGCCTTAAGTCATGCAAGAAATCCATTCCTGGACAAACAGACCATGTGCTACAGGATTATTTTTTTTTTTTTCCAAAAAAAGATCTTCACTATCACTATGCTTTGTGTAGCAATAAAATGGCTTCTTTAATGCCAACAAAGTAGAAATATCCAAGCTCATCACATTACTGGTACTCAGTATTGCTGTTCTTAGTGATAGAAAGTTTAAAAGGAGATGGCATAACCAAATCAGGGATTGCTTGTGGCTGCATCAGCTGCTTACACTTTCTGATGATGAACATTGCCCCGCAACGTTCCGTAAGTCATTTGACACTGACAGACTTTTCAGCAGGAAATTATATTATTATAAAGAAACCTGGAGTTGCAGGAAAGCTCACACTTAGTCTTCAGTCTGCCTGTGGACTTCATGTTCCCACACAAAGAACTCAGGACCACGTTAAAGTAAAGGCTTCACAAATCAACAGCTTTCCAGAGTCCAGCATCCAGTGCTGGGTATATATTTTTACCTGGGAATCCTCACAATGAGGGCTTCTGTACATAAACTTCCATGTTCCCAAATGAAGAATGGCAGAGATGTGTTTTTTCCAGATTCTTGCGCCTAATATCTAGTTCTCTGGATACCCAGAGTGGACATTCAGCAAAGCACTTTCTGCCCCTTGCAGATAAGGCCCCTGATAGCACACTCATTCATCCAACATTGTCAGCCCAACAGAAATGCTGTATCAATTTATTTGCCTGGGAGTACAGAAGGCTAAGGCTCTTTCTAAGGCTTTTAAAATACATTAAAAGTCTGAATTTCTATCTAACAGTTGTTCTGTATCCTGTACCTGTAAAAACAATCGCTCTTCCAATAGTGTGGTGATTGCATTTGTTCTCATGGAATTGCTTCCTTTCCTTTTCAGATCTCCATTTGTCAAGATCATCCTAAACTCTATATCTATCCTCCAGCATCCTTTAAGTCTTTCTGCACATGACATTGTCCATAAGTTTAATAAGCATATTATCTTTTTCCTTGCCCAAATCTGTCTAACTCTGACCTTAATGTAAAAGCAACAAGAAGCAGAAATAAAACAAACATTGCGGGAACAAGAGCAGAATTCACACATCTCTTCAATATCTTTCTTTTAGCTAAGCAGTTAGAAGAGAGAGCAGCACTTTACAGTAGTCAGGTCCCTTCAGATGATAAACTAAAACATAGTTGTAAGCAAGACCTAAAGTGAAGACTTGTACACAGAACAATTTATATTGGGCTTATATGCATAGAGCTGCTGGTTAAACACTTCAAGGTAGTTACTGATGTTCACTATAACTTTTATTTTGAAGTGTTAGAAGTGCACTATACAGCAATGCCTACAAGACCACACAGTATAAATATGTAATACACTAACAAACATAATTATTAGGAAATTCCTTTCCATATTAATTCAGTTGTATTTATTTCCTGGAATACAGATGAAATCATTCTGAGATGCCCAGCTGTTTGATTGGATACCCTGAATTTCTCCAACAAAATGGAGCAAATAATGGCTGATCATAACTTATTACTGTAGTTACTTTCACAGAATCTGGTTCCCAGAGAGCCTGTATATGCCATGCTAACACCAAGACATACACTGAACTGTGAGGAGCAGAAAAAGGTACTAATTATTCTCCAATAACCTAAGAAGAGATAGACCAAGAAAAATAAGATATAAAATTCTAATAAAATAAGGAGGTGTTAAAGAAGAAAAAAAATATATTAATAGTATTAAAGAGAAAATCTTACCACTTGTTGTTGTTGTTAAAGGCACACTGACAGGCAAGAAACAGAACCATGCTGTGGTAACCACAGACAGAAAAAAGGCCAGCTTTCAAAAAGCCATCTACAAACAACTGAAATCAACACAGTTGCACTTGGGTCTTTTCGTCTTTTTGCAGTGTGTCTGAGAACTAATGAGCAATGTGCCACACCGCGGTGCAACCCATTCAATGTCAATGACTGCAGATCAGTGTAGGGTTTAATATTGTAATCACCCACTCCAGAGTAATGAGAGGTAATCAGTAGCTGTGTCCAGTATAGGCTGGGACTTTTACCCAGCTTATAAAATAACCCTGAAGGTGTTGTTATTTGTTTGTTTGTTTTGCAGGAAGGGGTAAGACACTCTTTAATATTATATTAATATTGTAATACTAATTAGTGAGAAAATGTATGACTGACATTTTAATTCAATCTGTAGTCTGTGTACCTGATGATTTCTTTATACAAATTCCTTTCTGTAGAAGTATGTCGCAGAAATTGTTCTATATTTTATTTCTGCAGCTTTAGGATAAGAAAAAAATAAATGTAATATACATCTAACACATTAAAAAAACATGCCATATATTTTTAGATGATTTCTATTACACATATTTAATATAAATAAAATTATGTTCCTTGATGCTTGGCAGTATCCACAGCATTTAGCAAATTGTATGCGTTCAGCAAATCCCAGGTAAAGTAATTAGGCAAACTGGAACACACTGTGACTATCCAACACGGTACTTAGAATTCTGCTCTCATAAATGTGATGAGACCCTTAATGACTTCAAGCAGTAGGGGAGGGGGAGTAGAGGGAAGAGAGCTGGAATCTGCTTTCATTATGAAAACTGACATCTCTTCGTTCTAATTTCACCCCAAACTGCCATGGAGACGAATATTTTCTTTCAAAATCACATTTTTATAAGAGATTACATTTTCCTCTAAAAGCAGAACTGCTCCATTCACAGATATGTCCATTTGTTGTTGTCAGATTCCGCCAACCCAGGCTGAGAGCCTACTGTAGCTCTGCAGATCTGTGACCTGCACTTCACTCCCTCCAGGCACTATAAATAATTTCCATGGAAACAGCACTGAAGAAGATATCTGCAAGCCGAGAGGATATCTATAGCCTTTCTGTGAGATTTATGTCTTTTCTTTTTCTTCTCTGTTTTCTCAGTAAAATCAACGTTAAACATTTACTTTATAAAATAGTTCAACGTTTATTTTATAAAATACTTAACACACAGTTAAGTCATAGAAGAAAGGGAATATAAATCAAAATGATCTGAAGGAGATTCCAACCACAACACATATATGCATTTATCTATAGATTATCTTCACACTCTGCACTCCCATTTCCCCTAAGGAAGGAGTACCTTGCATCTATGTCGCTCTTTTTCACCCAAGAAAGAATTCTCCCTCAGCCATCAGGGAGCTAATTGTATATTTAATGAAGCATCTAAATTCAAGCCTTGATGAGGTTGAGAAGAAAAGCAGATATATGTGGAATGAACTCTGAAGAGCTCTGAAATCAGCCCATATCAGAGCCCCAGGGGAGGACCCAGCCAACACAGCTGCACTGCAGCCAAGCCAAGTAAGTGATGCAGGGCTGAGTCTCAATCTGTCACACAAACAGCTAACTTCATAGCCATCACTTTCAGCTAATGCTTAAAGAGTGGATGCTACTTAGTAAAGATAATATGGAACTCTACCACTCTCTCTTCCCCCACGACCCCCTGGTTAACAAGAGTCTATGTATACTGGAGCTGTGCTGTTCTCCATCCTGCTACTTACACCTAGCCACAGAAGGACCGTGGCTTTGGACCCTCTCTGCAGCCCCCATGGCTGGCATTGCCTGAATGACCCACTGAAGCTGCAGATGACTAGCCCCAAATTCTAGGTCTCCTTACCCCAGGACCAATCTATACATACAGGGACACACATACAGGGAGAAAGAGAGACTGCATCTTCCCTACTCTGCTGGGCTTGTCTGAGCTGCGGGTGGCTCAGCAGACTAAGGAAGTGAGTTAGCACATGTGCTCAAACAAAAGCACCTAATGAGAGGTAACTATAACCACTGCAACCACAAAACAATGCTGTGTTTGTGTTGGCATTGGTGGGCTTTTCTTTTCAGCGTAATAATAGCTATTACTGAATGTAACAGTAAATTTCAATACTCATTGTTATCTGCCTTAAGGGATTTTTTTTTTTTAGTTCCTTCTTCTAATTTATTCTTATCTATGCTTTGAGAGCTGACCCTAAGGGGTTTCATTTTTTCAGTAAATACAGCAGAGATGGCACAATCTTTTACATTTTTGTCAGTATTTCAATCTCTTTTTTTATGATCCAAAATATAACTCTCGCATCAGGAAGAATTCAGACAGTTCACAACAGCATCAACGTTAGCATTATAAATGACTTGGGCGTCCTTAAGCCACTGTTCAAAAGCAAACAACTTCCTTGAGAAAGGACTGCTTCTAATAAATAAGCAGTTATCTACACTCATGTTTCAAGGCTTCTGCATGTAACATAACTTATAGAAAAACATCTGAGAAGCCAGGACTGTCTTGGATTTTTATTTATATATTTTTTTTTTGATCCAAAGAAGTTCAGAAAAACACCCCATGGAAGCTAATTCTTCATCAAAGATATTTATACTTACAACTGTCTCCATAGCTACTGCCATTCAGATTTCCATTCACCTGACATGTTTGACAGCCTTTTGGCTCCAACAGTCAAAAGAGTATCAAGATCAGAAAATATTCTCTTGTTCATGAACAAAGATACCCTGAAGGTGGCTGTTTTTTGTAGCCTGTTCATAGATCCTAACTCTACCAGAATTTGCACTGTAACTACTCCAAATACTACCAAAGCATTTAACATTATGTATAATGCTTGTCTGTGCCTCAACACTCTTGAGTATTGTACAATAATTATCCATCTTTCTTCAGAGTTAAGAAGGTTATCTAATTTATGCTTCTAGCACTCCCAAAATTCTCAGATGAAGAAACAGTACATATATGTAGGGCTTTGATGAAACCTGGAATTGACTGTCATAATTACAAATAAATCAAGAAGAAATTTTATGCTGTTTCACTCAAGTTTTTCCCATTTACTTTTTTCCTACAGCTGACCACTTGCTGCAAACTCATGTGAAAGTCCACATTATGCCTTGATTTAGGTAAAAAAAAAAAAACACCACATAAACTGCATCCATAATACATTAATTGTACCTAAGGAACCCTGGTGAGGTAAGACTGTGTTTTCAGTCACCCCTGTGCAAAGAGTTGGCCCCAGGACCGCCCCTCTTTCATGCCTGGAAGTAGCCATGGCAGAGCACTGAATGGTGTGCAGAATTAATTGCTCCTTAGCTCCTGACAATGACATGACACGTTCTTGATGCCACTAGGAACAACTCTCAACAGCATATATTTAATCTCCCCTGATCTTCCCATCAGTGTTGTTAGGTAGATTAACTTTCAGCTCTCTATTTTTCCTGTCAATTATTTTTACTAAATAACAAAATAATATTTTTTTAAATATATATACATTATGTTCTTTTATATAAAGGACTACATTAAAAAAAAAAAAAAAGAGTATGTGGATCATGAAACAAACAAAAAAAGCATTTGTACTGTACTACATTGTGAATACCAAACACACATTAGCTTTTTGCAGGCAGATTTCACTGTAAAGGACTCTTTAAATATAATCTAAAGCTAATAACAATGTTTGCAAGTGACACCCATTTTGGGTCCATAATAATTACCTAAGAAATCTTCTGAAGTTTAGTTGAATGAATAAATTTCAAAAACAAATTCAGAGCTAAAGATCTGTTGGATTTCTAAGAGTTTACATGTAGAGTTAGAAAAAAAAAACCCTGCTTTTTTAACATTCTGAATACTTCATATTATCTAAAAAGCTTAAATAGCTTAATAATCTGACATAAATAAAGAATGAGATTTGTTTTATTTGGTTTTGAGGTTCTGGAAGGATAATGCATGTTCGGACTCTGAAGCTCACACCGTCAAGAAACATATGCATTTATGACAGAAGTGTGCATGCTTTGAGCATTCTTTCCACTTTTCTTTACCACTGAATCTGAGCTCTGCCCTGATCTGTTTTGTCCAGGTAACCCCACAGATGTACATCTGACCTGACTCTGATTTAGCTTCATAATTTCAAGCCTGGACACTCATTATTTAAGCATATTTTCTTACCACACAACAGAACTATATTTGCCTAGTAGGTAGATATTTATGCGTTTGCATGCTACATGTTTTAGCTGATCACCTGAAGAGGAAATGCAGTGCAATCGAAAGTACTGGGGCCTTCCCTGGCTTCGAGCACCTTGAGCAGCAGCACAGTGAATCCATGTCACCATCCCAGCCCAGACTTGGAAAGCTCCAGGGAGGACAGGAAGGAATAAGGCACTTACACGACAGGACAGAAGAGAACAGAACAGCCTCTGCATCTGCTTGGGAAATTCTCAGTTGCCTGACAAATGTTTTTAGCTGAAAACTTCCTGAATTTGAGATTCAGCCAACTGTTACACTCCTCCACACAAAGAAACTTTCTGAATTGTTCTACTGAGACAAAAAAAATAGCTGAAGTATTGTTTCTGGCTTGCACTTCTTGTAAATATTTACACCTCTGAAGGTTAGTGCATACTAATACACCCAAGGAAATTTTCCCCTTTAGTGCCTTTTTTTCCACTTTTGCCTTACCCAGACCTTCATCTTTTCCTTGCTAACTCATCCCTTTGTAAATAAAGTACGCAGATTCCCCTGCTGTGCCCTCATTATGGCCTCAGTCAGTTGCCAGAATAGCAGAGAATTCTGGAAAAATAGCATTTCCAAAAACAGGCCCATTACCCCCATTAAGGACTTGGAGAAGACTGTGACAAACCCCAGATTTTATTTCTTTCATTATGAAGCTTTTAACTTCAGTAGCCAGTGGGGAAAGCCAAAAATACGAAACAAAAACAACTACAAGCAAAAGCAAAGGGAAATAAAAAGAATCTTAATAAATGTTTTTAATCTCATTTGGAGGGCTGACTCATGCTTTTTGAATGAATGGGGCCAGGAACAATGGCCAAATACTTCCTTTTCCATCTATTTCTAGAACTAAATCTAAGAGTCATCTTCCTTTTTACTACCAAACTACAGCTCTTTGATACAAGTTACTGTTTTTCTGCAGGTAAATACAACAGTTTTCTGAAGTTTTAGCACAGTAGTATAAAAATTGATCCTTTGACATCAGAAATTTTTTTATAAGTAATTATAGATAACTTGTACATACATCAGTTATCATAGAATCACAGACCATATTCCTTTGCCTTGCTTTGCTAATAGATGCAGAAATGCATCCCTTAAGCTTGTGACAACGTTTGTCAAAGCTAAGCACACAAACAATTTAAAGTTACTGTTTCACTATCAGTGTGAAGATGTAGGATGGTCTCTGGTTCCTGTACAACTCTGCAATGAATGAAAGACCACTTATTCTCACTACGGTTAGTGGGGCCTGGTAACCTTGGTAGCATACATGCAATATGGCTGCAAGCAATAATACACAGCTACCCACAGATAGCATCTACTGCCTCCACATCTCACACACAGATTTGGAGCAGCCTGGCAACTACTTGATTTAATTCTGCTCTTTGGTGATTCACCTCCTCTTACAGATACTACATTCCGTAGTGCAGTTACTGAAAAGACTCTCACAATCTTCTTGCTCAGAGCTGAGTGCTCAGATCATCTGGGATTAGGCTATAATTAATTATGAACAGTATTTCTTACAAGCACATCCACTTTTGCATGAACAAACCTAATTTTTGCCTTTCACAGAAACCTGCATTACGGCTGGGCTAAACAGTATCCAGCCAGTAGTCCCCTTCCATCATTGCACAGTGGGTCACAACAATACTTTAGAAAGGAGGCTGCTGTCTGCATTGTTCCTAAACACAAGCAACACTTAAGATGTCAGAGTCCTCCAGTAATTGGGCATGGCATAAGCCTTAGGCTTCTGTGACTGTGTTTTTACAAAGGACAATATAATGCTGCAGTCTTGCACTGAAGTGCCTAGGATCATCCCAAAACTGTGCTCAGGAAAAATAAGAGCTAAAATGCTACAGAAGGGATTTAAAATAACTGTTTGTTTGTTTACAATATGGAGAAAAATGCACATTTATTTATAAAGTTTTATATAACATTAAAACGTTTTTGCTTGTGAGGACAGAGTGTCTCAGAAACAGTAACATATACATTCACTGAAGCAGAAGTCGAGCATTGCTCACAAAAAAAAGGACTTACTTCTTTTACTCAGCTAGCCATACTGCTGCAGGGACTGTGTTTCTGCAAAAACCGAAGGCAATGAGCACTAAAAGCAGTGCCGTTGCTTTTTTTACCCCTTAAAAACTCCTTAATTTTTGTCTCTTTCTGCCCCCTGGTGGGAGCATCGGCCAGGAGTCCGTTGGTTTCACTAAGGCGTATTTCTACAGCGCTGCCCTAAGATATTCAGCATTTCTTATAGAGATATTTTCCCCCTTCCACACTTTCAGTCTATTTAGAAATTTTTTAGCATGCCCAAATCACAGAGTCAAGTCTTTCATCTCATTTCAGCTCAAAACACTGCTGTATACTCAATACATCCTTCAGACAGCAAGTTTATACCCTGGCATGGCAGGCAGCCACTTTCACCTTGCCTCAATTCTGGGTGCTGCAGACCCTAACAGCTGTGGGCAGTAATTTTCCTCTTGTCTATGCTAGAGCTGCACTGGAGGTGGGGAAAAACATCCAGTCCTATTTGGTTCACAGGTGGTTTTATCATGAAAACAGCAGCACTGCAGTCTGCGAACACACCCAGGCCTTGTGGCAACAATGCTTGCTTCACCACAGGTGGGTCATCAAAAAAATAAAAAATAAAAAATAAAAAAAAAAAGTATCTCTCCTGATAATCTTCGGTGGCTTATTAGAGTGGCCTGGTTCTCAGCAGCATAATTGGCACTACCTTCAACTTCACTGCTTTGCACTCACCATGAATCTTGCTGTGCGTAACAGCTTTGGGCAACGTGAGATGAGATGTTTTATTGCAGTTACGTAACAATTTGCCTACACTGTGAATTTGCAAGCTGCAATCAGACAGGCCTCCCTTGCACAGGCACACCCACGTGCGTGTGAAAACACCCCAGGCTGCACCGTGCAGTTACATCACACCTCTGATGGAAAACGTGGCAAGGAGGGGCAGGCTGCAGAGGAACATAATCTATCAGCTGCAAACTAAAACCAGAATATTTAGAGAACGATTACTTATGATTGTGAGTTATCTCAGGACAACTTGTCTCTATTGTTCACCTAACCCAGACTAATTTGTTCTCAAGCATTTAGGGATTACCTGTCTTTATGAGCCCCACGCACCGAGGTACATAGGGTTGACTTTACGGGCCTCTTTGATGGCTTATTTTAATAACTCTTGAACCACACAATTAAAACCTGATGAGATCTCAGTTTGGTTAAGTTCAGTTAAATTGCCAAGGGTACAAGCAGTTGCTGTGAAGTCTAATTAGAAAAACAGAAAAAGAGAGAGGTCTCACTGTTTTCATTGTAACACAGGAGGATCCTGGCCCACCTCCACTCCCTGAAATTGATTTAGTCCCTCATTTATACACGCTTAAACTCTGAATAATTCAGAATAGGCCCTGATTCTTCCATCCAGCTTCACGTCAAATGCAAAGGAATAATACATTTTACTTTTAATAACCAAATAGACGAATAGGAAGCTTCGCAAGGAAAAAAAAACACCTCCTGTTTTCTGCGGAACCCCAGATTACAAAGCATTAGCACGCCTAAAACGGCCAGGTGGGACGCCCAGCCCATAACCAGACTTCCCAACGCGCTCGAGGAAGGCGCGGGCAGCCACACAGCGCCTACTCACCCATCTCCCAGCCGCAGCCATCTTCTTTCAGGCCACCCAGCGGAGGCCTCGAGGCCCATCCTTACCGCTACGAGCCGCAGGCCCCGCTCTGACAGCAGCTCTCCCGGCACTGCAGGGACCCGCCGCCCGCCCGCTCCGCCCTCCCTGCTCCCCTCGCTCCTTCCCGCACCTCGCGGCGCTCTGCCCGGCAGGGGGCGCTGTGGCACCAGGTGGGACTTCCTGCGGCCGCACAAGGCCCCCCAGGGCCGGCCAGAACCTCCTGGAAGCGGGCAGGAGTGAGCACCCCTATGGCCAGCAGCGCAGGTGCTGGTCCGAAAACACCTAATAACGAGAAAATTCGGGATAAAGGGCACTGCTGTGGGATCCAAGGAAATGCAGTGCACTGCTCTAAGAATGGCTGCGGTCTGTTATTCCTTCACGACAAAAAGCGTGCTATTTGTTTCCTGCTTACAGTGGTGACTTCAGATTCTTTTAAGGAAAAAGAATCACTTGAATGTTTTTCTTGAGGAAAATTTCCATTTCCCAACTGTCTTCCCAATTCCTTCTCAAAGCAGTTTTTTCTTTGGAAAAACGCTTTTATCAAAGCTCTTCCAGTAGGAAGTACTTTACAGCTCGTACTTAGAAGAGATGCCCATCATCCCAAAGATGTGAACCCACTTCTTAGCTTCTCCCCATGGTAATGTAATTCTTCTCTGATTCCAAAACTAAATGCTCTTTAATAGCGTAATAAACAAGGCAGCCATCATTCATCTGCCTTTCCAGCACACACTGCTAGAAAACACTCTCACTGCCTCCTTCTCAAAATGTGTGTTGTTACCTGAACAACAAAGGAAAAGGAAGTATACTAATCTATTTACTTTATATGACCTACCAATAAGCTAAAAAATTACAGCTTTGGATTAATTGTTGGGGATAATCAATATACCAAGACAAAATAAATAAAGCAGTCCCAGATTGTATTTTCTTCTATATAGAAATTACTGTATGGAGACAGAATCTTCCTTTTATGCACCTACTTCTAGATCCTTGATAAATTTTTTAATGATTGATACTTAATGTCCACAAAGAGTCAGTAAATACTCCAATCCTCTACCTAGAAGCCCACAGAACTTCAAAACCATCAGCCACTCACTTCTGACTTGAAGGATACAAGTAGTGGATCAGCTTCCTAGTGCTTGGGGACAGAGAAATAGGGGCTTCTGCCTGGGCAGAAGGGTCAGATTTGGGAGACTGTGCTTTAGAAATCATGGTTATGTTCTATCTGAGATGGGAGTTCACGGGGAGCCTAGTTTCCTCTTCCTACTTTCACCATGGGTACCATGATTGTTATTCACATCTTCCTACCAGTACAGAAGGTCTCTTCTGTTGCTGCTGTTTGGTAAATTTATGCTTTTATTTGTCATTAGATTTCCACAACTTACTTTGTTTTAAAATCTAGACTTTCACTAAAGTACCTGCTTTCAGTTACATTAAAAAAAAACGTACATCTGTTTTTAGGAAATAACTTATAAAAACTACATCTTTTTTTTTTTTTTAAGAAATATGTTATAAACATGAGTTATATAATTATTCCTTCATCACTATGACTTCTCCAAGGAAAAAGATTGTTACTTGTACTACAGTAGTGATTATATCTCCCTACCAGTGTCTGTCTGTGCTAGGTAGGCACAGTAAGTGCATGAAATAAAATTACTTCCTGCCTCAAAGATGTTACACTTTAAGCATACATGACAACAGATGGAGAAAACCCTGGAGAATTAATATTGCATGCACCAGAAGAGACTATTTTCACCATGCTTGAATTAGACTGTACACTGTTGCTACTTGTTCTGAAAGTCCTTGGTCCAATACCACATCTTGAAGGACTGGAGGTGGAATTAGATTTTCTTTCAAATTCTGCAGATTGAGTGCTTCCTCCCGCACATTTCATTATACTGCTGTCAAAGTTCATTCTCACAGGCATTGTCATTTTTATTTTGAAAATGTTTTCAGATTACAAGAGCCTGCAGTGGAAAGGAACACAAACACAAATTTGGCATACTTTTCTGTAAGCGACAAAAACAAATTCTGCCTGCATTGCGGTCATGACAATCAGCATATCTTCCTGGTAAGACTATTTGTTTCCCTCAACTAAAAGCAGCAGAGAACATAGCTGCATCAACAGTCACCATTTATTTTTGCATCTTCTCGATGCTGGTCAGCAGCAGAGGAAAAGGAGATCTTAGTAAAGTCCAGTTTGTTCTGCATGAATATGCAGTGTCTCGAGTGTCACTGCAGCTAACTACTGACCTGAAATTCCAGATGGTTTGTAAACAGTGTTCTTACAAGTGATTTTCACTTTGACCAAGCTAATTTAAAATCTGTTATACTTGTCTCTACTGAGAAGTGCTTCTGGCACATCTCAAACACATCACAGAGTGGTTTTTGTTTTTTGAGAAGCTTTGCTTCTTCTTACATCTAATTTATTTGAACTTCCATTGAAGGACTAATCAAACCAAAAGAATTTTCTGTTGTAGCCTGTGTGTGGACCAGATGCGCTTCTGTTGATTTTGCTGAGAGATTTCTCCCAGTGGATTTGAACTGGGAACATGAACAGGCCATATGGCAGTAAAGATAATTTACATAGAACTTTTTATCACCAAATATCACAAAGCACCTTGCAAATCACCTGCTGTACAGGAAGAGTTTCACTCAGAACTGAAATGCAAATACCTTTGGGGTAAAACTTGGCAAATATAACAGCACACAATAATGGTATGAAACAACTTGCAACACTGTGAAGAATAAAATTGTACCAAATTGAAACTGTGAAAGAAATATAGGTTGACAAATTATATTTACAAATCAGTTTTAAGCTGCACAAATTGACCCTTTATGGGAAGCAATAATTTATGAAAGCTAGTTTCTTCTTTTTGATAAATGCAACACTTAAAATGGTATGCAAATATAAGACACTGAAAACAGAACATGTGTATAACTTAATATTAGTTCTGTAGACTTTCTGTTCATATACACAATAAATGTGTATGTATAGTTTTAATATCATTGTCCAAAAAAGTAATGTGGCCAAGAAAAGCTATATTATTTCTTATATTTAGTATTAGGAGGTAGGTTGTGAGGTTCTGGACAGTTTCTGATACTGTCTTGCATGTCACTACACATTACATTATGAAGACAAATCAGTTATTTTAAATAAAATATTCATTCTGTCCATCCTAAGAAAAAGAACAGAAGACAAAGAATTAATATTAGAGTACAATGTGCATCAGAGTTGGCAATGAAGATAGTGCCTAACTTTCAAATGAAACAAGGTAAAATTGCTCAGGTCTATTACGCGAAAATGTCACTGTCTTTGGTTACCATTCTACCACTTTCAGATTAATGCTTTGTTTTAGCCTAGAATCTCTGTTTTATCTCCTGTAGATCTATTTATGTTATGTCTATGTGCTGTAAGAAGACAATTCTAAACTCTATGCAAAAATTCAAGTTAATAAGTAGAGATAGTAGGATTCAACTTAACTGAGTTTATGCTGTATATTTAAAGAGCCCCCAGAGGAATTTGCTACAAAATCATTCACTGCATTTAAAATGAAACAAGGATTGTAGTTTCATTTAAAGGGATTTTGTGATGAAGGTTTGTAAAGAACCCAGGAAGTTCATCTGCCAGGTTCTGCCTTTTCAGTTTCTCTTTTGAAGAACTGCTGTCCTTCAGGTGCAGAAATCCAGGCCTGCTCACATGGTCACCCAATGTAACAGCACTTTAGTATTGTGTTTAGCTTCATAAACTAGCCACAGAGGTCCTCTTCTTCCTAGAAAACAGAGTTGTAAAGACAGTGTTATTGTTTCTGTAGTAAACCATCAGCAGGTGTTGTCCTCAGTCAAACACAAGTAACCTTTTGTAGCCAAGGGCGAAGCATTTTCAGGACGGTAACGTGTCAGCTGCAAAATTTTTAGTATTAAACTAACTACAAATTAGGAGCAAAATGTTTGTTGTTGTTGTTTGTTTGTTTGTTTGTTTTGTTGTTGGGCTTGGGTGTTTTTTCTGTTTTTGTTTTTTTTTTTTTTTTTTTTGGGGGGGGGGGGGGGTGGGCGGGGTGTTCAAATGCTTAGAATTGACTGTGGCAAGATACAATGTTGGGATTTCCTGTTTGCTCTGAACTAATTACAGCAGAAACTGTAACAACACAAACACCACTGCTTTGCTGTTTTAAAAAGTATGGGTTAGAAGAGATGGCAAGGATTTCATGAATAGAAACACACATCTCTGGTTGGAACAGTGCAACTACATGCTGAGGTTCTGTGTGCTTACCCCAGCATGCACCTAATTACCATTCTTGGACAATGTACACTAGCAGTATCACTCCACAATAATGATGCCTGTTTTTATGGTCCTGTTTTGTTCACTCTCTTGATTGTAGTATTTGTGATCAGAGATACAGAATAGCACAAACACAGAACATTCAACATCCAGGAACAATTTTTTTTCTTTAATTATTTCATTTTATTTTTAAATTAAGAGTCACATTCAAGTAAAATGATGTGAAAAGCTATTATTAGGCTACATTTAAAAATGTTTAAAGGCACCACATGTTGACTCAGAAATTCCTCTCCTTTAAGCACATACAAAGTACAGGGTCTAATTGCAAATGCTTTGTCACTGTGTTGATAAACATATCACACCATTCGATCCAGAAATTTTCACACAAGCCTATTTTTTAATATATTTTAAACATAAAATTCAAATATATCTGTTTAGAAGAGTAATCTTAGCTACTGTAGTAAAAATAAAAATAATTACACTGCTTCTGATCTTAAAAATCCTGTGTGGATATTAAGCAATTTGTCTCTATTGGCAAGGTCTCATTTTAGTTTGCACTGGAAAATAAGTAGTAGCAAGTATCTTACTCTTTTTTCCATTAAGCTATTTTTCCCTTCCTGTTCTATTACACGTGCACTAGATGAGAGCTTAACTTCTCTGTCAATAGAGATTGCAGACATAATTCACTTATGCTACTACATAGTTTGAGTTTAATTTTATCAGCGAGAGGAATCATCAGACATCTGTTATGTGTTAGATCTTTCAGAACTGGAGAGTTAAATTTCTCTGAAACTTGCTCTCTTTCACTGAGCTGCCCTGCGTAGGGTAGCTCTACAAACTAGGGTGGCCAGCAGTGCAGTAACTGAGATCTGTAGAGCCAGAGCCTGTCACCGCAGCAGTTAGAGAGTCAACTATTCCAGGAAACAGTTGAACTTGTGAGGGGAACAGTGCCAATGAACTTTAAATGAAAACTGTTGAAGCAGCTCAGCTTCCAGAATCTGTCTCCAAGTAGGGAGTCACTATCATGCAGAGGTACAGTTCCACTTCCAAATGCTCCCAGAACAGAGGTTAAGACATACACAAAGTAGCTGTGAATATGCTGTAACCTAGTGTTGCTGCATTAAGTCATAACGTTACAGGTCTTGAAAGTACTTTGCTACATGCTTGCATCCCCTGAGACTTTGTGGCTACCTCTGAAGAAGCAATTCTGAAGGGTTGCCCTAAGTACCAACCACCTGCTTTGGAGGCCTATACAAGCCAGAAGGTCTAGAGCACACAGCCCCTGCACAGTGGTCATCCTGCCCTCTGCCAGTACAACCAAGCAGAGCTCCAGTAAGACAGTCTGGGTTTTTTTCCGCAGACATTGCATTTCTCTGTCACATGACCAAAGCAGGTGTTGGTTCAGGTGATTGAGTCAATCATCTACGGTCCAGTTATTGTCTGTTAAGCTTCTCATTTGAAAACTAATGTTTATGTGGCTTTATTTCTCATTATAGCTAGATTTGTATTCTAAATTCTATCTTGGAGACTGTAGTGGTTACAGATTAGTTTTGGTGATAATAATTAGCAGGGTAGACTTGTAGGCAGAAGGATTTTCTAGAAGAATTTACATTGCTAAAGAAAAATACGTGATTTCTGAGTCCAAAAGGGTCAAGCAGAACTGTTTAGCACTGATGCCACATGGAAAAGATTTCTGAGCTGATTTATTGCACAGCTTATGAAAGATCAACACATAAACATAGAACACAATAATTGTCTTCTTCACTCCTTCCCAGAAACACATGCCTATATCTCAAAAGCTACTGTCAAAGTGAGGGATGAGGTAGAAAGGTTGAACTCTGACTCCATTTTCAAGGACAGTTCTGTTGCTACTTAACCCAGAAATTTTCTCAGTCTTCTGTTGCATTCTATGCTGCCACCATCTGGTTCTTTTCATAAAATTTTACACTTTCTGTCATATCTCTACACCTGCGTTTTTCCCTGGGCAAAAATATTCAGTGCTTTTCCTTGAAGATATTTCACAGTTAGGATTTGTCTTTGTCCAAGCAGTGAGCCATTCTCTCCACCTACCACACTCAGAGTATTTACTCAGCTTCCTGGTGAGGCAGACAGCTTCCTTTGCCTAACTGAGCACTCAGTATAGAGAGGGGATGTTGACTGATGAGTCTTTTCATACTAAGATCAATTATTCTGATGCCAATACCTCTCAACTATACACCAAAAATTTCTTGTTAGCAAGTTAGTTACCTTAAGCATGCCAGCCTCCGCTGTGCTGACTGCCATCCTTACTTGAGGAATGCAGATATCTTCCTGTTGTACTTGGGTCAGGGCTATCCCAGATATGTGTACAGACTGTGAGAGCAGCCCTTCCGAGAAGAACCTGGGGGTCTTGATGGACAAAAAGCTGGACATGAGCCATCAGTGTATGCTTGCAGCCCATAAGGCCAACTGTATCCTGGGCTGCATCTAAAGAATGGAGGCCAGCAGGGAGAGGGAGGTGATTGTTCCCCTCTAATCTGCCTTTGTGAGGCCCCATCTGGAGTATTGCATCCAGGCCTGGGGCCCCCAGCACAAGAAGGATGTAGAGTTGTTGGAGCAGGTCCAGAGGAGGGCCTCAAAGATGATCAGAAGGCTGGAGCACCTCTTATTATATAAAGATTGAGAGAGTTGGGCTTGTTTAGCTTGAAGAAGTGAAGGCTGCAGGGATACCTCATTGTGGTCTTCCAGTACTTGAAAGGAGTTTACAAGCAGGAGGAGGATTTACTTTTGTTTTTTACATGGTCTGACAGTGTAAGGACAAGGGCAAATGGCTTAAAACTTAGAGAGGGAATTTAGGTTAGATGTCAGGAATAAATTGTCAGAGGGTAGTGAGGCAGCGGAACAAACTGCCCAGAGAAAGTGCGGAATTTTCCCAGTCAGCTTACACTTGGTCCAACGCCACACCGCTTTGAAGAGGTCACAACCTTCACCTCCTTCCCTTTCAACTGGCAACCAAAGCGCCGTGTAAAGATTCAGAAGTGTTGATCTGTCTGGAAGTTTTCTGATCATGATAAAACTCTCAGTGAACATGAAAGCACTCACATTAAAGCAACACGGTGGAGGAGAATACACAATGAACTTTACTTCGTCTCTGGATTATAGCACACCACTGTGGGTCCTCTGGAAAGTCTTTTCTCTTTCAGCACTTCCAGTGCCTGGGCTTTGTGTCTACTCTCTGTTCTTCATAGGAGCCCTCTGGTCTCTGCCCATGTCAGACAAAAGTCTACTCAGCAGAACATGCTCAGCTGCTCCCAGAAACATTGCTGCTTTGTTTACCTGCCAAAGGATTCACCCAACCTGTTACACAGGTAGCAAGGACAGGGAAACAAGGTTGCCTGCTGACTACTTGTACCCCACCTGACAGTGCAGAACAGAAAGATGCCATGCTACATAGTATGCTTCTGCTGTGCAGGAACTGCAAACAGAACTGCAAACCAACACAACACATGGCCTTTGCCACACAACATGCCAACTGGGTTAATGCTTGCAGTTCTTTACAATACACTAGTTGATCTCCATAGGGGGAGAGCAGCGTGGTGTAACTGGGAGACATTCCAATATGCTTTTCTTCATCCTTTTTCTTGAACCACTGCCCAGCAGAGGTAGGTTGGATAAGGCTCTGTTGGAGCCTGGTACACACATTTTTTCAGAGTATGGGAATTACCTCATACAATGTAAACTCTGAGGCCTGTAAATTAGAATTAAAAAGTCTTGGGGCAAAACAGAAAAAAAAAAAAAAAAAAAAAAAAAAAAAAAGAGAGAGGGATATTTACATACAGACACTAAGGAGAGACAAACCTCTCAAGACAAAACAAAAACAGAAGAGGAGGAAGTCTTTATCATAAAAGCTTTAAGAATTGCTGCTTGCATTTAATTCCTGCAGCTGAATCCTGAGGAAATCTTTAGAATCAAAACTGAAATTAAATAGATACTTATTTAATGAACAAAATAAAACTGTGGCTAATATTGGATATGCAGGAATCACCAGGTATTCTCTGCCTGAGTACTGATTTCAAGTGACAGTGTTCTGAAAATTTCATACTCTCTATTTGCTATTCATTTCTGTGTTGGCAGGCCAGAGGTGGGGAAAACAGGCTGGAAGTCACAAGAGCTGAATGTAATCTCTATTTTGAATTCAAATCTGAAATAGATCTGAATCAATCATGTCTTGAGCACTGCTGTGTGCCTCCCCTAAAATGCTCCAATGACCTAAATATAAGACGAATGCCTCCCTTGTACATCCTGGCAGAACTGGACTGAGGCTTTCAGATCAGCTTAGGAACTAGCAGAAATGGAACTGGGCTCTCAGAGCTTGAAAGTCCCAGTCCTAAAGAAGCAATGCAAAGAGCAAATGCACATTTCTGTAAATATATACTTAAGCAAACACAGATAAATATTGGAGATGTTAGGAAATACCTTACATTCAGGTGTTTAGATGTTTGCAGAGGATAAGCAGGCAGGTTATTTATTGGCTGTATGTATCATCTCATTTCATACACAATCAATTTTCATAGCTTTAACCTACAAAGCTTAGTAGTAAAGAGGACGTAGTGAAGCAAACAATGCAGAGATTAGTTGTGCCACATATTCCTTTACTTGTGAATTAAAGAAAACAAAGAATTCTTCATTTTTCAAGCACGCTGTTTGTGTTTCTGGAGAATGCTGATGCCCTGCGATATCTGAGGAAGATAGCATTAGCACTGTACACACTGTATTTCTCCTTGCTTTCTTAATAAAAGAATAATGAGCTCAGTGGTGCAGAAGCAACACAACATGCTGCTATGAAGGAGACCTCAAAGCCCACTCAGCTGCTTCACTGGTGTATATTAAAATTAATGAGTTTCTGCTACAGAAGGAAAGAGGTGTCCTTACATGGGAATGAGATCTATGATCTATGTATTGTAGCACAACTGCTGAGTAGCACAGAAATCTGCACAGCTCAGTCTCAAAGAATAAATTCCTTTTAATAGAAGTGAGGATAGACTGAAGATTCTACATATTAAAAGAGGAGGTAGGAGAGCTTTCCATTTGCATCTTAAACACCTTTCTATTAGTAAAAAGTGGAATGCTGCTATAGCTCTCCTTCCCATCCCATTCATATAGCTAACAGAGCAAAAAATTTGCAATATTGAATGCCAGTCTGCACCTGAAGCTGCTAACTCAGCCAGTGTAGCCACAATTTAATGGATCTCAATTACAAAGCCCTTATTTTTCTGTGTGGGAACATCTACGTAGAGGTCATCACATTTCATTAATAATTTTGATTAACACATCCTTCACAGTGCTTTTGAGCTTTTAATGCTTCCCAATGAAGCAAACTTTTGAAGAAGTTATTAGCTTGGTATACAGTACAGTTACAAAATAGAGCTGTTTCATTAAGACACCTCAATGTTATCCAGAATTTTTCAAGGCTTCACCCAACTGCAAAGAGAAATTAATGATACACTGCAACACTAACATCTCTGAGGATAATTTCCTCACGCAGTGTTCCAACAAGGAACAAAATGACTGTTAAATGTCCAGAAGCTGAATTTCAGGGAGACTGACATCCATCAGATATCTTATTTAGTGTACTGTCGACCTGACTGCTGTTAGAGGGCACCCTACCTACAGACTGATACAAATTCAGAGGGAGAACTCGCAGCCTTCTTATTGAGGAGTCCCTACTCTCTAAGCCTCATGCATTTGAGCACTAACATAGCATACTTAGAGGGCCACTGAACCAACATCAGGCATTGAGAGGCAGCTCTCAGAAACAAGGTGCTTTTGTGTTTTAGTTCAAGCACCTTTGCAGTCTCCTAGGCTAAGACAACTAAAATAAGTAGTCTTTTTTTTTTTTTTTTTTTTTTTTCCTCAGCTGTTCCCCATAAGACTTGTGCTCCAGTCCCTTCACCAGCTTTACTGCCCTTCTCTGGACACACACCAGGACCTTGATGACTTTCTTGTAGTGAGGAGCCCAAAACTGAACACAGTTCTCAAGATGCAGTCTCAGCAGCCTCATACAGAGGGATGATTACTTCGAAGAATCACAGAACTATCACACCTCCCTGCTCCTGCTGGCTACACTATATCTGATAGCAGCCAGGATGCTCTCAGCCTTCTCAGCTACCTGGACACACTACTGGCTCATATTCAGATGGGTATCAATTAACATCCCCTGTTCTTTTCCTCTGCGCAGCCTTCCAGGCACTCTGTCCCAAGCCTGTACTGTTGCTTGTTGTGACCAAAGTCCCATTGGCCTCAGCCCAGTGATCCAGCCTGTCTGGGTCACACATTTGTTTGAAAATATTTACTCACTTAAGAAGAGCGCAACCAAATTCCTACTGCCACAAATCAGACTGAATCACAGCAGTGCATCAGTCTCAGATTAAAGTCTGGCACTACCTGTAGGAAAATGTCACATAAGAAATGCCACAGCGGGGGGGTTAGGGACACGGGAGCGCCGCCAGGGGGAGCCAGCACCACGCCGCGCCGCGGAGCCGGGCCGGGAAGAGTCAAACCTTAAAGAATCCTTTTTAAAGGAAGGACTCTCTAAAGGACGCTGACCTGCGCCGGGAGTTCTGTCATTTACATTACAGATTTCCCAGCCCCTGAAACTTTAACTGCAGGCGGCAGAGATCACTCAACTTTGGCCCGTGCCCAGTCCGCCTGCATCTTTAACTCTTTGTTAAAGAGCCATGTGTGGCATCCTGGCTAATGTGGAGGCACATTTCTTTTCATTCTTAACATACCACAAGCTCTATAAATCAAGGTGTCATGGAAGTTGACACAAGAAAATAGAAGAGTTGCCATGAAATTACTGCCCTTAAAGCAACTTCGCATGAAGCAAAACATATTGATTCCACATTCAGTATAGCGTGCTCACTGTACCTGCAAGAAAATTTAGCATTCCTGATCACAGAAATTCAATTTTAGAATGTATTCACTCTGATTTTTCTAGAAGAATGTCAGCATATACAGTTCACGATGTGAAAGTTTATCACTTGTGTTCAAAGCAACTTTTATCACCTGCCTAACATCCAGTAACTAAAGTAAGTCATCACGCTTTACCTCACCCACTAATTTAGTTAGGCTTTGTCCAGAACAAAGGGCCCCAATAAATGCCAAAGTAAGGGCTACACCTGCTTACAAATCACACAGACCCAAGTTTCTCATACAGCAAGTTAAACATTTACTAGAATATAACCAGCAAGCAAATCAGTAGGTCTTTTGGATACTAAACTGATTTTTAGAGGAAGTGTCTTTAGCAAGTATTTCTCAGAACAACCACTGCCATCTCTGAAATATCTCTTTCCATCTGCTTTTCTTCAAAAATTTATCAGTCTTCACCTGGATGTGCACGTGAATACAGCGCAATAACACAACACCAAGTGGATTTATTTGACTGTACATCTTTCGGTCCTGCCATTTGCAAAGCGGTCGTGAGAAACGTGACATCCAAATACAGGCTGATGCTTTTGTTTCTTAACACAGAAGGTAAGATCCCCACTTCTTAATTGCTTTTTAGGCTGTATATCATCTTAGGAAATGTGACAATCAATCAAAATCCACCTTCCCACTGTTTTTTGTTTCTGCTCTTTTCTCTTTCTTTCTAAAAAAATTCCTGGCTCATACATGAACAATTACATTGTGAATTTGGATTTTGAGTTCTTATGCTTTGGGATGTGGGAGGACAGGACAAGAACAAATTGGATTAATCCAAAACAGCTTTAATGTGTTTGTGCCAGCTCACAGTAGACAGAATTAATTTAAAGTCAGTACTAAACAAAATGCAACATTGATGTGACTGTAACTGTTCTTGGGAGATGAGCAAAGGAGGGATAGAGGATGGAAAGACAGGTGGCAAACAGAAGACAGGAATGCTGAAATGTAGTTACATTTAATCTGACTGTTCTAAACCTACTTCTGTTTGTCAGATCATACAAAATGTTTTCAGATAGAGAAGGACGTGTGGTCTCTCAGGGAAGCAAGATAAAACAGGCAAACACGACTAAGGTTATGGTAAATTATAGACTCTGATGTCAAAAGTTTCACTAGAGGAATTTGCATATTTTATACAAATAAGCAGATTAATTATGAACCAGTTTAGAATTTAACAAATTCCCCACTTGTTTTTTTCTTTCTCGCTAGTTTAACTTTAGCTTTTATTGCACTTTATTTCATTTAAATGATGCATATTGCATAACGTATGGAGCTTTTTCTTGATATGCTTAAGTACAAAGTTAATTAATATGCTCCTACATAGATTACTATGGGTTACACCTACTCTAGGAATGCAGAATCTCAGTTCTGTTATCAATACACCATGCACAACATAAGGAAACTGAAATTACTCTACAAAGGTATTCAAGCACAGAAGGTGAACAGATACAGTGACGACAAAGGAAAACCAAAGTCCATAAACACCAAGTGTGAATTACCAGCACAATTTGTCAAACCCTGAATTAGTGGTAGGTGTGCTTATATTCCAATTTTTCTCAAGAAATGGACATCTGCATTGTCATAGATCAGTGAAGGTATAGTTGCGTATACAGTTGTAGCCAAAAATGCAAAGAAGTTATAAAAGCATTGATATTATAAGAATTGTAAAATGCATTTATAGAAATCATTAACAGAAATTAGTCTAGAATAAAATCACTTATTTTTAGAAATGATGCAGGATGGAGCAGATAAATGGAGGATAAATGGAGGAAGATACAGAAATCCTAACCTGTGTACACCTCTATTCAAAAACAAGGAAGAATTCCGTAATATAGAAAAACAAATATATTAATGAAGACTTCTGCTCTCACTGCCTAAACAATCTGTTGCTATAGGGGGCTGTTGAAGTCTATAATGCCATATTAATCAAGGGAAAAAGTAGTTATTTCCAGAATTTTCAGGTATAATTAAGTCATCAGTTTTGTGTAAGAATTATTTAAAGTTTCAGAACTCAAGCCAATCAGTAATTGCTACAGATCAGGCTAAACCCTTGAGAGAAGGAAAAAGGGCAGATTATTCCATATTTGCATGCTGTGAGACCAACAGGGCTTTATGAGAAATGTCAGTGCCGGAGTGTGTGTCATTACTAAAGGGCTAACAAACATCTTAGTACCAGCTTCGTTCTCTTTCTGGATAGCATTTCATTTTTTTCTACATTTGCCAGTAATCAGCAGTTGAAATAGAGTTAAAAATACAGAATGCTCACAACAGAGATAGAAACACAGTACATTAACACGAAAATTCAGCGTAATGCTTGTGTTCATGTTAAAACATTCATTTAATGTATTTGCATAGTCAAGGACATTGTTGTGTAAACAGGAAAATGGGAAAATTAGCACGGAGGAAAGAGGCTCTGTAATCAGCAGGGGGAGTCAGCCACTTCCAGAGCAATTCAGTTTCAAAATGGTGCCCTTCAGAGGTGCCTAAGTCCACAGCAGCAATCCAAAATTAACTTAAACCGTTATAACTACTGTAATTTTTGTATGAAACTGGTGGAATGACATTCTCCAATAAAATCTTTAACAACATTTATATGTAATTATTTGAATCTCAGAATGTCTACCTCAGCAAAAAACTGATCTGCTGACTTTATCTGAGAAGTTTTAAGCAGATGCCATTGGACACAATGAAGATTTTTGCTGATTATGGTTCTAAAAACATCATCCACTTAAAAATGAAAACAAATCTAACTTCCGGAAGCTTTTACCTTCAGAGAAGGCTGAAATCAAATTCTGGAAGCTTCAGTCCACAAAGCTGCCACTGATACATATCCTTTCCTACAGAAAGGATGCCTGAAGTTGTTCCAGTGGCTTATCGGGTCCTGCTGGCTGAAAGTCATGATAAACTCATCTCAGAAATCCAAGATCTACATAAGTATAGAGGTTTTCCAGTTTTTCAGCAGTGAACATTCCTTTTCTAATTTGCATCAGAAAAATGTTTTCTAAAAATCACACTTACAGTTACCTCCTGTGGGTAGTGATACTCACTGGCAAGCTCCCCTAAAGCTAATGGATTCTCATGTGGAACTGCAACACTTTCACTGTGAATCAACACTGTGTGCTATATTTATTTTGTATCAGAAAAGGGAATTTCAGAAGGATCAGAAAGGGAAGATATCCCATATATCAATCTCCAACAGCACACCAAAACTTTCCATAACAATTAAAGACTTTACTAATACACAGCTGAGGGATTTCATTTTATTTTGAGTTCTGAAAGAGTTTAACTGCTACTGGCATGTCAAAACAGACATTTACAGCAACAGGATTCCTTGTGGGACTGTGTCATAAGTAAATGGAATGTGGCTATATAGAGCAGAAGTCAGATAGTAAAGTGAAGAGCTGTGATTGCCTGGCCCCATCCAGATCACCTTCAGAATTCAGGTTAGAGCTTGTGTAAATCAGTCACAAAAGGCTGCACAACTGATAACAAAGTTTATCTGTGCACACAGCAGCATGATCCTGTATAATTTCACAAATATAAGTATTAGGAAGCAGCAAATGAAAGGTGTAACAGGTCACATCATAAAGTCTAAAGGTAGAAGTGTTCAAGGGAGGAAAGCTGGGTATTGAGGAACTCTGGACTGACTCAGAGTGGCAGTAATAACAGCCTGTTTGACTGTGGTCTATCAATGCACACAATTTCCTGCAGTGCTACATAGCAGGATTCAGTGCTAGTGATCATAGCTCAACACATATCCAGCTGTGCCCAGGTGGCATTTTGTTAAAAAACAAACAAACAAACAAACAAAAAAACAGGGCAACTTCATGGAGGCATTTGAATTACAGTAAACCAGCCTGAACAAAACATGCTCAGGATTATAGATTCAAGAAATCTTCATCTATTTGTTTAAAGACACTTCAAGTTTTAGAATTCCAGGGGGAATTCACAATCTGGTATGGAAGTGTAGCATCAGATTCTCCACCACTGTATATTTCCATACAGGGCTGTGAACAATTTAATTCCTAGCAAATACCATGAAGGTGTAGTTATAGCTTTTTTATACCTACACTGTGAACCTTCACTTATCCTTTTTAGAAAGGTTTCCTTTATGTTTTCTACAGCCAACACAGTTCTTTAATTCTATTTAATACTGCTTCTGCACACCCTAAAATAACTCTCCACACTGAATGCTAAATAGATTACACGAATCAAGTTTCCCAAAAACTAGATAGCAAGCATTAAGTACGAAAGTGAAACCTATAATCAGTACCACTTATCTATTAACCACTAGCTAGGAGGATTCAATCATACCACTTCATATGTTGACTGAGAGGCATTGCAACAGAATCAGATTACCCAGCTATGATAAAGGAATATTCCTAGCATAGGAAGGTCTCCTGCTTAATAGATGATAATGTTTAGTCCAACATTTAAAGGGTTCAGAGCACTGCAAACAAGTTCAGAAGTGTTAGATTATGGATTCATTGTGGTATACAATGAACTCAGTGGTGCTATGCCAATAGCCCATATCTTTAAATTAATATCATTTTCTACTTTAGACAAATCATGCACTGAAGAAAAAGAAAAAAAAACAAACCTCAGTGAAGACTTCTGGACAAATTAAATAATGAGGGAAGAGGTGAATTTTTTTCCAGTCTTTTTTTTTTTTTTTTTTTTTTTTTTTAATAATATTGTACTTTAGCCTGTAATGAAATCTCTGACAGGAGCATACCATAGCGATTTTCAGGCAATTAACCAGTACAGGAGAGGTTTTAGAAGGATCAGTGACATAGCACTTGACAGGCCTTCCAGCTAATGTTCTTAATGAGATCAAATATGTAGAAATGAACTTCTCAAAATCTGTGCTGAGGGCCAGGTATCACATGGTGGATGACTGGTCACTCCCTAATCCTGCAAAGCAACTATTTCCAGCAATGACATAGCCTATACAAACATGCAAATAAAGTTATACGAACCCATACTTTATGCTGGTTTCTTTACTTGTTCTTTTCTGGCAGTTGTTACATAGAAGTTACAGAAATGTGTGACTAACTTTGTGATATATAACCATAAGCTAAAATATAAACAATTTGTTCAGTTGATATTTCTTTTTTCCACTCTGGTTTTTAGAACAGAAAAATCATTTCAACTATCGCATTTTAATATGTAAGTGTAAAACATCATCTATGTAAAGTTTCTTATACAAGATAGGAACATTTTTGTACGTCCTCTTGGAGCTTCATTACCTTGGAACTCTATTTTCAAACTGAGGCATTCCTGAATCTGCAGAATTGCTTTAACAGTAAAGTTATTCCATACAAAAAAACATCCAAGAAATTACTCAAGAGAACAGAATTTTACATCCTTAACATAACACTCTGCCACACAATGGCTGTAGGGTGCAGGAAAAGGATGAAGTCAGCAGGTATGCCGTTCTGGGAGGCCTAAAAATTCTGTCTAGAGAAAATAAATAAACAAATAAAGAAGGGAAAAAAAAAAAAGGCCAGCTTTGTAGCACTGTCAATCCCTCGCTCGAAATTACACAGGCTTCTCTTTTGGTAGGTTACAGATTGCTCTGGCACTGCATCCATAATACCAAAGCATTGCCATTCTTAGAACAAGACCAACTAAGTGTACATCAGGACACAGGCTTAGAGAACTTTGCACTTTAACAGCTCCACATAGAGATGGATATGTGGCTTCTGTGCCCAGTTATAAATTTCTGCTGATGACAGCAGCAGAATTTGGGTGTATATCCATTCATCTTCCATTCCTCTATCTAGAATGTGATAAGACCAAGCCAACAATTGAGGCAACAGTCAAGCTTCTCACTTAAATGCCTTCCTTTCCTGTTTGCCACATTTCCTTTTCAAAAGGCCATCTCCTGTGAGAATAGGCCATCTCCTGTGAGAATAAAAAAAGCTTAAGAAACAAAGTAAGAGAATAAATTTCTTCATTTCATGATTAGATGTTTAGAGTACTCATCTTTCATTACATTCCCAGTCTTTTATCAAATTCACAGCTACTTCAAATACATTTTTAAGATCTGGGCATAAGCAGTGCTTTGCTTCTATATTTGTGGTAAGATCTTATTTCTTTGTATACAAAGATTACAAATGTTTTCCATTTTCAAACAGATGGCAGAACAACTTGCTTCATTCAGAAGAAAGTTTCCATTAGACTGGAAATAGCTAATGTTGGCAAGGCTAGCTGAGGAAACAGGGAGCTGGAAAAAACAGCATTGTTATGTGAAAGAACAAAGGGCAAAAACAGGCAGACATTTTTCTCCAAGCTTCAGTTTGTTCATCAGTTTCAGTGTGTTTCAGTATTCACCTGCTAAACGGACTGGAATGCCAAGTATGTGCAACTTGCTGTAGGTTTTAAGTGATGTCAGTCCTGTTGGAACTACATGATGCTGAAGTCGCAGTTCTGGGCATTATCAGATGAGAAAAAAAAAAAAAGAAAGACTGAAAATTGAGAAAAGGCAAAAACAACCCCTTTCAAGTGCAGCTTTTGAACAGGCAGGAGGGTGACTCATGATGAATAATGTAAAGCCAAGCAAACACTGCATTCAATTAGAGAAAAGTTCTCAAAAAGAGATTCTCCTGCAAGATTCACCACAAACAATATACTAAGAAGTTCAGACCCTAATACAACTATAACTCATTCTGACTTCACAATTAATTAATTAATTTGTTCTTGTTTTGATAATAGGTGACTAGCCAAACAATGAAGGACTCTCTCCCCTGATGCAATGATTATGGTGCTCCCACCTGACTGAAGAAAAGCCAGGCTGATGTGTGTCTTAACTATCATTTGATCACACGCTTCCGTTAAAAATTAAAAATTTCTCCAAAAAACGGCTTGGCAGATAAACTCCCTGCAGAGTAATTCAATGTAGCAAAGCATATTAATGCAACTTGTCTTATACTTGAGCAGGAACAAATATATTCCTTTATAGACTTAATTCTTTGCCGCCTATTCCCATAATCATTCTCTGCTTCAAGACATTAAGCTTGACCTTCAATCTGTCCAGACATAGCTTGTAATAACGTGTTTTGAGCTACAAGTAATTCATTTCTTGGTGCAGTTTGCCACCTCAGCCCCTACATAGTTGAGATCACCATACCCTAGGATTGCTCAGCAGTATCCAAAAAGAGTCAGCAAATTCTTCAAGAGATTCCTTATACTGGGACTGAAAAATAAGGAAGTTTTCTAATGACTCCATATATATCATGGTGAACTTTTACCTAAATCATACCTACAAGCATATTACTTAAGAACTGTATTTTAAAGATGCTCATACTAATAAGGATTGACTGCTATGTGCACTCCAATCTATGCAGAACTGATGATAATTCACCCTCTAAGGGAGATTTTTGGTTGACGTTCAAGAATTTTTCTTTCAAAACAAATATGTTCTTTCCAAGAAGTTCACAAAGTACACAGAAACAACCTTCTTTGAGGTGAAAATTGAAGTGCAGTAGAAACTGGTATTTCCCTTATACAAGGAGCTTTTCAAAGGCTCCTAGTTGGAGGGTTTATTGTTTATTATTCCTAGTATCCATCAAAGTAACAGAGTGTAACAGAGATAGTCAATCTTTCTCACAAAGTCAGTGCTGAGGAGGATAAAGTTGGTATGCGTGGTGTTAGAAAGATACTCACAAGAAAAGTTATTTTGGAAAACTATCCCTAGGAGATGGTGAATGAGCTAAAACCTAACTTATCCATGACAGCAAACATCACTTCTAGTTTTCAAGTCAATTTTGAACATTAAAAGAGTAATGTTCTTTTTGCTGGCTTCCTTGGTGCAGATGGAATGCTAAGCTGTTTAGCTTTCCCCTCCTGCAGCCCCAGCTTGCAACATCCCAGGGGATGTTAAGAAAAAGAGAAATTAAATTGTACTGTCAGGCCTTCCTTTAATGAATTTGATCTCTCAAAATAATTAAAGCTACTTTTTCCCTTCAAGAGCAAACTCTGTGCTGTAACTCAGGGGATTAAAGCCCTCTGAAATCTCTTGGTGGTCAACAGCATCCATTGCTGCTTACAAATAGCTGCCTGACTCTGAACATTATTTGCAATACACATAATCATGAAGAGGGGGAGTTAGCTGAACAGGTGATTAGACATAAAGGATCAGGCTCTATATAATGAGGATCAGGTTCTGCATAATGAAGCCCTAGCCACCTTGATTCGTTAATACTAATTTTGCTGCGTTGCAGGTTTGAAGGGTCAGAATCAGTAACTGCAATGTGTTAGCATTCACATGGCTTTCACAGCCATGCTTTACAAACACATACAGACTCCTTAGCAACATTAGTTTCATCCAGTACAAAAACATTCAAAGAGAATTGCTAGTACACTCAGGAAAAAGCGTTATCATGTCAGGACCTCAAAAGAGGGAGAACTCTCTCTTAAAATCCCAGCTCAAACAGTGTCTTTCTGCTCTCACCAAGTTTCATGCAGCCTGATGATTGTGTCATTATGTTGTTTCCATACTTAACCTATTGTGTCATCCCATCTTTGCCTGCCAGAACACAACCCATCCCTTTTCATAGGCAGTACATACCCTGCTAAGATCTGACAAAATGTGCAAAATCTACTCATCCACTTCAGGCAGCTGACACGTACAAGACCTGGCAGGTTTATCCTTGGAGCAAGGCCAGTTTCTTTCCTTTCTTTTTTGAAAGTTCTCCCTTTACTAGCTGAGCAATACTAGATGTGCTATTGGTTACCCTTACTCTGCTCTTCTCCTACAAACAATGGTTGGCGGAGGTTTACTCTTATTATTCTCACTGATGCCACAACAACTCCTGCTCCACGTCCACCCTTGTAAGTCAGTTTATGTGTCAGAATGAGGTATCAGCTGAGCAAGCCCTGCCTCATTCCTAGCGTGGGAACAGAACTGCTGATCGAAGAACTTTCAAGTTGTTTTTACGTACCTGCTCTTGGCTAGACAAAAGATCAAACTATGGCTCATGAGCTGTTTCTTCAGAAACTTACTTTCTCACTTGAGTCAACTTTTTCCTGTAGTTCACCACGATATACTATCTCTTCCCTGTTTTGTATGTTCTTGGGGTTACCTTAGTAATAAGATTTCATCCAAGATTTTAAGCATGACCTATTTCAGCATTTCCAGACTTGTTAAGACACATTCATAAGTTAACCAATGATGTAAGAAGGTATTAAATATAAAATGAAATTAAAGCAATCACAAGAGAAAGTTGTGGGCTTCCTGCATATTTTTATATTTTCTTTTTTTTCTGGTCTGTGATACCCTTTTTCTGGGGTTACTTATCCTTCCATTTCACTCACTGTTAGTACTACAGCCCAGCCATGTCTCCCAACACCAGATGTTTTTCTGTCAATCCCTATGACTGCTCATAAGAAACTTTAGTTTACCTTCATGTACTGTGCATAGGACCACGAACCACCATGCCCTATCTCTCCCCTTACATTTTGTAGCTCTTTAGGCGGTGTTCTGTGCCCTTTCTTAATGAGGAAAACATTTTTAGGGGGGAAAAAACATACTAAGTGCTATAAAACTAGTAATTGTCCGAAATAAATATTGGAGTTTAAAAAAATGTTTTAGAATGAGCTATACAGTTATAGTTAAAGCAAAAGGAGTGGAAGGCTAAGTCCAAGTAACTCCTGATGATCTTTGATCGCACTAAGCACTGAATCATATCACGTTATTTAAGGTAAACAGTTGTTTTCTAACTGCACACTTTGCCCAGCACAGATAAAATCTCAACATTATCAGAAAAGATAGTATACTCACAGCATCACAGATTCAAAGATAAGTCTTTATGAAGGTGCCCTATTTTTCTAATTGTTAAGGTCACTGCAGATACCACTACCTGTCCAAGGGTTCATAGAATATCCAGTACCTTGAGAAAGACTGCACAGACTGTGTTCCGTCAGTAGTCAGTACTTTGGATGAAGGAGAGGGTTGTTACAGAGATGTGCCTAAGAAAAAATTGTAATACATTTTGCTGATACACACAGGCAACTAGAGAGGTATTATCATCTCTTCTACTCAATATTTGGTTGCTTGCAGTGTATGTACACCATGCAGTAAATATCACTGGCTATCACTCATTAAGAAAGATGGAATTAAATATCAGACTAGAAGCACAGAAATTGAAGATTCACGTTTTTCCTTTCAAAAGCCCATTAACAGCCCCTCTGAAAACAAGAGAACTTGTGGTGATTCCCTGCACAAATAGATTATAGTTGCACAGAGAAAGAGACTTTCCCTACTGCTGACAGAGGCAGAGTTTCTAGAGCTCTTCTCTGCTCAAAGCTCGCTGTTCTGGGTCTTCAGAAAAGAAAGTCTTGACAATCTGCCTGTGTGCAGAACCTAATGCACCCATACAAAGCTTTTGTAAGGAGCTGTTGTGCCTGCTGCAGCAAGCAGCCTTGTCACAGGGATTAAACTGAGGCAGTGACACTGCTGCAACTTAGCCAAGATGGAACTTCTGCCAAGTGAGAAGTGCTATCCCTTCCAGGCAATTCTTCTTCATGCCATTGGGCTGACCCCTAAGGAAATCTCAAGTGCTAGGAGGCTTAGGATTTAGCAGAAGCCCTGCTTACTGGGTTGCATCTTCTGCTATGTATCAGAACAGCCAGGGACTCTTGCACAAGCTGAGGAGAAATGCTGTAGGCAGCCCCATCTCAACCTCCAGTCTCACAGGAAGAAAAATGCCACTTCTTGTCACCAAACTAAGCATTGTCACCTGCCAGTGCAAAACAACCCTGGTTACTGATTTAGAAGTGCACAAAGATGAGATTTGAACTGTAGCCCTCTATGAAGACAGCCTTCTATACACAGTCTCAGCACGCAAAGAATGAAGAAGTCAGCCAAGCCATACTGAGACATTTTTTGAGAGGTATTAAATCACGACAGGACCTTCCCTTGGCAAACTGACAGGGGCAGGTTGCATTTAGCAAAGGCAGCTACTCCCAGAAAAAGAGTGGTGATATCATAGAAAGATTAGCATAAGAGACTGTTCAAGGACAAATCACATTTGCTAATGATGACTATAGTGTATTAGCCTGCTGCTGCATCTAAGCCATCCAAAATAATTCATGAAAAGTTATGAAGACCAGAAAGGCACAGGAGCATATTGCAGTGGAAATTAAAAGAGACACCCTTTGAAACATAAGCAGCTCATACTTCATGGGAAGCACTTGTCTAAGACTTCCAGGGTTTTCAACAGGAATCAAGCAGTTGTTTCAGTTCTCTTCTGAGCTGGGCTAGCCTTTATTTTGGTAGCAAAAATTTGGCAGTGTGTCACCACAGCCATTGTCAGTTACAATCCCTATTTTGAATGGGTATCTGTAAACTAAAAGTTTTTTGAAACCCCTATCTAATGGCTAAAACAGTACTGAACAGAACAGGCAAGTTTCACTGACACTTTGTTAGGCCATTTTTGTACTATCTAGCTTGTTCTAAGAAAGAACATGCTAACAATTTTTTCAGTTTTTACCATAGGTTTCATAATTTTGCTGTATACATTCTACTTTTTTATTCCCCTGAAGTCTGCAGCAATAGACAATGCAAAGATCTTGTTGCATTAACTGCTCAGCATTCCTGATAAAAATCTCTTCTCATATGCATAAATTTCACCTTTCAAGATCCAGTCACTCTATTCCATTACCATTTTGCTAAAGTAGGAAGGTCACATTTCCATTCCTTATAAAGTGTTTCTGCAGAACCCCTTGAACTCCTTTTGCAGAACATGGCTTCTAACTATTAAATTCCAGTAAGAGTTTAGCATCCTTCTGAAAACACTGCCATCAAAATTGGCATTTTAGCTACAAGCTTGCTATTAAAATTGATATTTGTGATCAACCAGCATGACTCAGCATCAATATTTTTCAGGACAGTGCCTTAATCTTATGAATTTTATCCTTCCTAAACACGAGACCTCTCATGTGAGCGTACTGAAATGAATGTTGGTTATGAGTACACAGCCTGCTAATGCTCCGGATCACACTGTAACTGTGAACTGTCTTTTTTGCTTTTTACCAGTTTCTGTGTTCCTGAATTGGCTTTATGTAAGCTTGGCTCTTTATGAAGACATCAATGAAAATAATATATCAACTCTATTACCTTTCCCAGAAGAAGCATCAAATGAGTGCAACTAATTATTTCCCCCTTATTGGTACTCAGTATATCACTCTCCTTTAATGTGAGATTAGGCCTTGTATCAGCCTCCCAAATGCTCTCCCTGGAACTGACTTCAGGATGACAAGCCAAAAAACTGGATTATACTATTTATCTCTTCTAATACCATCATAAGTCTCACTGAAGAATCTTAAGCTATACTGTATGATACAGTTTAAATACATAACTTTTTGTAAATGACTACATTTCTACTTGTTCTCCTAAAGAAAGGTGAAGATAAAATTATTCCTCTCCATTCAAGAGTAAATGACAGCTGCAAAAGAAAGGAACCACAGCCAGGGCTTCAAGATTTCATGAAAGAGGCTATTTTAACACAATATAGTTGATGTACGAACTGCATCTTTCTCCCATAGCAGTACTCACTTTTCATTTACTGTAGGACACTGAACACTAATTCTGATCTCTCAGGGTGCTGGGAAAAAAAATACCACTCACACATGATGTAAAATTATTCTCTCATTCTGTATGAGAATTTGGCCCCTTATTCAGGAGTTGTTGTAAAACTTGTCATTACTCACGAGGATCCAATTATTCAGAATAACTAAATGGAAAAAATAGTTAAATAGTCAAAGATGTAAAAACCAAAAAATAAAAATAATTCTTACCCACTTTCGTGCCTGAAACTGAGCATATTTAGGTACTCAAAGTAACTGTAAATTAAAGTGGGTGATCACCATCTCACTAGCTAGGAATATTCCTGTAAGACAGATGACAGTTTGTTGGCTAATCAATCAAGTAGTGTAAGTAAATTAAAGGCAAAATCAGATGTGAGAGGTTAATCTAGATAATTATTTTGTAGGATTCACAGACAATGTGAAGATAGGATTATAAGGTTGTGGAAAGGAAGGAAAGAAATACCAGAAAGTGGATCAGGATTTGTGGCAGTCTCTAATATATTTGCTTTTCATAACAAGTGTTGTGATGTATTTCACCTGCAGGAATTAGAAAATCACAACTCTATCAGTACTTCAAAGAATAAACTAATTTAGAGAATTTAAAGTAGTATTCTAGAATAGAACCAAGAGTTCAGACAAGATATTTTTCAGATTCAGTTTTATCTTTGGATAGCACTGCGTGACCAGAATGAAATCATCACCACTTCATTCACGTTTGTGATCTTTAAAATCTGCCCTATATATCTATTATTGTATTATTCACATTGTTTTCAAAACTGCCATTTATTTTTACTAACTAAAAGAGTCAAACATCAGAAGCATTATATAGCTATTATTTAGAAGACAACCCAAGGGGCAGGTAATGAAAGGAATACTTTCAGAATGCTCAGAGTGCTTAAAGCTGCTCTGAGGGTTTCACAACTGTTTAGGCAATGGATACTTGAAGAAGGAGATTCAAACTGAGGTGAGTCTGACAGCAGCCCCTAAATGCAGGTTGTGCACAAAGAAATCTGCCGCCTTGGAAAACAATGCCCTCCCCACTAAACAGTAACAGAGGTAGACAGATTTGCTGAGGGTTTATAGGCTTAAAAAAGGACAGGAGAAATACTGTGCATTAGGATAATGTCTAAGTGGGGAGGAGGAAGAGGCTCATACAAGGTTTTTATGAGAACAGGCACTGTCAGTTTGGTGAAAGTACCACATAACAGCTCAGGAGTTGATGCTGGTTTTGCTAAAGCTGCAATAATAATAAGATAATTAAGACAAAAGGATCCAGTCAGAGAAAACAGCTTGGAAGAGTTGCTTTCAATCCCCTAGCAGGAGCCATTGAACAGACACATTCCACTACCAGCATCATCAATTACAATTGCAGTTTTGCAGACGGTAGCACACAACAGGTGGTGTTAACTCAGCTATCACTAACCCAGTCAGTACAAGGATGGGGACACTCACACAGCTCTGAGAATCCCCAGGACACATCTTCACACATCTTCCAGGAGAGGACCTCGGTCACTATCCAAATATTGTCAAATTCAGCTTAACATAGCTGAGCACTTGCTCATAATGCACACAATTGCTCTTTTGCTCTATATTGCACTTCTTGAGAAATTATACAACTTAAATGTTGTTTTTTTTTTTTTTTTTTTAACCTGGCTTCAGAAAGTCAGAGATTCACTAACTCTGCTAGTAAGGGAAATTTGTTTCTGAAGTTCTCTGAGGTCAAATGAATACAAAACCATTTACTGCCTCTGTCCATAAAAGGTATTACTCCTCAGGATCCCTCTTAAATGCAAAACCTGTTTAATTTGTGTCGGTGGCAGAGTACTCATCAAAAATGTAAATTCATTTTTATTTTATTCCAACTACTTTTAAACAACTGACATTCAGAATAGGAATTTGAAATCACAGCCACAATATTTTATTGAGATATTTACAGAATTATCAGAATTATGAAAGGAACGAGGGGCTGACAAACAATGAAAGATGCAGGTCTTCAAGATTATAAGGCATGAAGTTCTCTAGGTGTGACCAGCACATGTGAAGTGGAATAGCAAAAGAGCTTTCATATTCCCTAAAATATTCTTTCATACAACCAGCAACTAGATTATTTTTTTTGCATTATTCAAGGATCATAATAAAATGTTAACCTTTCATCTGCCAAAAGCATTTGAAGAGCCTTTACAGTCTTCAAAAAAGAAAAAAGAATTCAAACTTTCCCACATTGTTTTAAGGTTAATTTGCATATAACAGTGAAGCTGTACCATCATTTCCTTCTCTTCCAAATCCTCCCACCTCTTCCCCCCTCGTTGATGTTTTTTTGGTAGCCAAACAGTTCCACCCTCTACTCTCTTCCTTTGACAAATTCTGTAACTCATCAGACTTCTCTGGAAAATGATGTTACTCACTAGCAATAGCCACTTTCTTAGCTTGATTATGTCCCCACCAGCTTAGTGAGCTGATAGCTAAGCAAGCTGCAGGAATGAACGTCCAGGGTAGACAGGCTGTGAGGGAGAGAAGCAAGATGCTTTCTCTCAGCACCACGCAGTCATTATATCTGTTCAGACTTCTCATGTAATTTTACCCTATGTAATGGTGAAGCAAGCATCACAATATTACTCATACAATCCACTTCAAATTCAGGTGAACACTATCTATTCACTATTCAGATGAATCCTATACTATAATACATACTATCTTTCCAGTAAGAAAACATAGCTATGAGAAAGGTCTAAAATCCTGACGATCAAAATGTATCCGACAAGAAAATAAAGTAAATCCTATTACACCAAGAATTTTTTGCTCTTGTTAATAATTATCACTCTGAGATAAGGGGTTAACTGAAGGTGTTATTATCTGAACACTGAAAAATCTAACATGGTGACATACTCTGCCAGGCACGCAGATGACTACTCAACTTCAGCTCCTGGCAATGTATCGTCTGGTATTCCACTTGATAGACTCCTGCCATCCAGTCAAAATCCCTGTGTTATTCAGACAGCCTACCAGCACTACGAAGGAACAGGGAACAGCTGAAGTTAACAGCCTCAGTGACTGATGTTCCAAGTTTTCTCAGCCACTGCTACTAAATAACAAACCTCTCAGCATAAAATGGGTTTGTTCCATTGAAGAAAGAAGGCCCATATTTGCAACAAGAGTTATCTCCCATAAATAATCTTATCAGCTCAGCTAACAATATAACTTTGCATAATCTTATCATGTTTATTCCTACATCAATATTTGGAAGGGCTTATACAAAACAAATTGTATGAAAATTTTTTTTGCCCACCCACAGTGGGCAGCACAGTGCAGGATAGAGAATATCTGAAAGTCACAGGAAAAATTGTCAGAGTCTGAAGTCATTGTGTTTTCACAGCAGTTTCAAATTTCAGATAAATAGCTAAGCATACATGCTTATTATATATGTCAGTATGAGAGGTCTCAATCCCTGGAATACGTGGTAAGACAGACCTGATGTCTGCAAGATGGCTGAATTCAGCCAGCAATTCATTGCTGCTTAGAGTCACATCTTCCTGCCCCTCTCCAGCCAGAATCCTACTCCCTCTTAGCCCCCCAGTGCTATTGTTCCTCTTGGTTCACAGAGAGCCTGTTCAGTTCACTGGCATAGCAAAGTTTAAAGGATTTGGGCTTTTAGCTGCAGTGGTGTTTTGTTTTAATTATATTCCTGTCAGATTAGTGAATTTAATTAGTACACAGATGAGTAAGGAAAATGGCTGGAAAACATGGCAGGAAGAGTGGGTAGAGAAAACACCTCCTCCTGCTGAGGAGCCATCAGACAAAGTGAATTCAGTCCTGTAAGAACACCCAAACTCCAGCATTCAGGGTAGACCTTGCTACAGGCACAGGCTGGCTAGGCAGCTTCCCAGGGGAGCAGAGCTTTGCCCACACCTCTGGAAATGGAAATCAATTGATATAACATACATCGCTTCCATTCAAGCAAGTTAATTTTCAGAGCCTTGCTAAGAATCCCCCACACAGTTGTCTGGGTAGGATTTAAAATTCTGCACTATTCTTAGACATGCATATCTGCAGCAGCTGGAAAATGCTAAGTTGCAATCAATGCATTCCATAGTGTTAAGGCTGAGTATTTCACACTGTGGTTTTTCTTGTTTTCATTGAATATACATATACATATTAACAAATACACTATGACTTATCTAAGCACATGAAGACATTCTGTTAAGAATCTCACGTTGATTGTTACTACAAGTAATTACATTCAAACTATTCATTGAAGTGCAATGTTTAATTGAGAATCAGCAGAGTTTGCTAAAGGTGCTATGGAAAGCCTCCCACATTCCAAATTTCATAAAACACTTCCAAAACCATGAGTGATAAGTGTCTGTAAATGTGAAATAGGCTACCAAAACATGTTTAGCTTACTAAAAAACTATTGACAGACCAACAAATTTCATTGTGCAATTTTAGAAAATTGGTCAAGATTATTTATGTTTAGCACAACAGCATTTATAGATCAACTGCACTGTGCATATATTGTGCGTTATACACTTAGTGTGGAAGAGACAGTAGAACACATGCTGTGTTCCAAGAACTTCTCTCTAATTTTGAAAGATAACCACAAGGACATTTTTTGTAAAATATAATGAAAATAATCAACGTTTTGAAAACAATTGAAGGCAATGACCAACAGCTGTTTCTCTAGCTTGATTTTTAAATACTTCATATATTCATGGTTATGAATAGCAACAGGAAGGGAGTTGCACCTACAGAAACATAATAGTTCAAGGCTTTTCCTCCCAGAGGTTCAGGGTGTGTATTGACTCAAGTAAAGGTGGTAGAATTTAGCTTCATACAACTGTAAGAACTGGGATACTAGGATATTTTTTTGCTTCAGTGAGAGGAAGCAAAAATTCATTACAGTAGACCTGTCTGGTGGGTAATAAAATTTTTCAAGTGTTGCTTTGCCAAGATTGGCCCTAAAGGCAAAAATTAATCCCTCTTGAGAGCTGACATAGGTTATGTTATGAATTTCCCCTAGAATCCTAGAAACGTACACAGTGTATTTTTATATGATTTCTAATATTGCATAATTCAATAGAAGGACATGTGTGTGGGCTTTTTTCCTATTCATTTTCATCTCAATTTACCACGTGACTCCGATATACAAACAAATATAATCTGGATTCTAACTAAAATATTAAAGAAAGCACCATTAATTCTCATTCATGCAGTAATGTCCAAGCAATCCTACATGCTAAACAGGCTGCAAAATTAAAGATTTAGAGATCTACAGAAACGGAAAGGATTGAGAGCTGTAGAAATATCAGCCAAGAAAAGAAAACAGTGAGAAATTTTCCCATGGAACGTGCTGTGCATGACTAACACACCAGTTACATATATACCTACCTGCAATATTTACATCTATATACATTCCCATAAAGATACTGACTATCTTTACTAATTGCTAATTACTTTTGTGTGCATACATATATATTTGTATGCTTATGTGTATTTAGATACACAATACTACATTCTGGGGTAATATTCAACTTTATCTCTCTAGGTTCTTCTCATTTTAAAGTTTTTTTTCCCCCTTTAAGAACACAGATATTACTCCATGAAAGACCTATCAGTTTAGCTCAATATTTATGACTTATGCCTGACATATTTATTTATAATGTGAAAGAGTTCGAGTTAAAGTAAAACAGATGTAAAGTGATGGATGCTGCTACTGAAGTCCCTCATGTTCATGTATTTCATTTACTGATGGCTAAGTTTTCCTTCACCGAGAAGTACAGTTACAATTTTTAGCCAAAAAGTTAGCACCGCAATGAACCCAGCAGAGTTTATCTGGACAAACACTGTTTGCACCTTATTGTGCAACATTAATGTAGTGCTGACTGACCCAGCTGGAAGTACTTTGCAGTCTAATGGTGTAAACCACCTTCAGCTTTGAAGACATTAAACAAGCATTTGAATAAAACAAATGAACCACATTCATTTTGGAAATGCTATGAAATAGGGTATTTCTTATTGGGTTTATGCTAACAAAAATTCCAGGTAAAATAGCTTGAATACATCAGCTGTGCATTTATACCTACTTGATCAAAAATAAGCACAAATTTTTAGGTTTTCAACTTCTCTAATTCTTGTTTGGATATTTTTCACCTTTAACACGCAAAACCTTGATGCCAGCTGTTAGAGACCACACTTCAATCAGCTGAGGCATCTCAAACACCAGGGCTCTGGGTTAATTTACAGGAGGCTGTGGCATTATCAATGCCTCCCTCCATTTCTCTGCTGTCAGAAATTCAAGGCTACATGCAAAGCAACAGTGTATTTGGACACTGTAAGAATATAAAATTCACTTAATTGCTACGTAAGAGACCTTTCTTTGATTCCTAAAAAGAAAAAGGAGCTTCAAAAGCAGCTCATCAAAAAGAAAAATAATCAGATCAGTTTAAGATGTACAAAAGGGTGAATCATAAAATTAGCAACCAGCACTTCCAAAAAAAAAAAAAAGCGAGTATTTTACCTTTCAACAGGTAGCAATCCACTCAATGCTATTCACTTCAAATTCACTTCTTCACGTGTATTTAAGAGATGAAAAATCTTCTTTATCTTTAAAAAGATGTATGATTAATAATAGATTACTGTGGTAAACAGTTTCTTCTAAGAACAAACAGGTATTACCTTAGGTTATTTTTTTTTCCTCCAAAGAAAATCATAGTGTGACAACTAATAGTAGAATTGAGGATGGTTCTGATCATAGAGCACAGCCTACAGAGGGACAGCTGCGACAATTCTGAAGTGAAGGGATTTATCTGTGCCAGTGTTCAGACTTTGCTCTAGAAATGAACAATATAATTTTCATTTTGCAAAGTGCTTTTGTAGTCCTACTTCTGGATTTTTGTTTATGATATTCCATTACCCTACATTTCAGCCCACTTTTCTGTTTCATTCCGTAATTCAACAGCTTCACCACTGGCTTTGGATTCTCACTATTACCCTTGTGTTACACATCCAGTAAAAAATGAAAGTTAACAAAGAAAGAAGCAGTGCCACAGAAGGGCAAACTGTATCACACAGCCTCACAACAAACACATTCTACACAACTCTGAGAATCAAGGAAAAATAACTTTTGCCAGTTACAGAAACAGAGGTTCGTGAATCCTGCCTACTGAAAACACAGCTGTTGGGATTGACTCATCTGACAACATGACCCTGTGTGGATACTCCCATTGGTGAAGCAGGCTTAAGGGGCAGACAGAGTGACAGCTGGTCCATTTCTTCCCTTGCACATAAATCCCATTTCAAATAGGATTAAGATAACTGCAAAACAACCCACAGAATGAACAACAAAACCTACCTAGCAGAAGAATATATGTGATTTAAAACATTTTTAATGGGCTTTAAATACTTTCTTCACAATGACCTCTTCAAATGGGAAGCAACGTTTCAGAAGCCATCTTCAGGTTTATTAAAAAAAAAAAAAATCTGGGTTTTAATTTAGGGAATGACATTAAATACTTTTCTGGTCTGTAAACTGCAACATCCATAAGTAAGGTGGGTTTTTCCGACATTTAAATAATTTTGGAGCATAAGATTAAGAAAATACTTTAGATCATAGAAATTCAAAGCAATGTAATCCCATTTATTTTAAATGTGAACCTGTAGAACTGGTCTCCTTTCTTCATGCACTGATAGCTGAATCGCATTTACATCAGAGCAGATATAATATACTTCTCTATTTCTGATGTAATAATTTGTTGCTTTAACTATTCTTAAACACTCTGAAATCCACATAAACAGTTAAATTTTAAGATGAACTTTGAGGAACACAAAGAAGAAATGAAGTCTATACTGATTTAGGAAAGATTTAACAGAAAGCCTCTACTGGCTTCTGCAGCAAAAGTATATTTAATTCAGTAGAGTGGTTGAATTTATTCTCAAGTCCATGAACTAAATACATGTAAATTTCCATGTAATCTAGCTCTTGATATACCACAGTATGCTTCTCTTTGAACTTCTCATTTGCTTTTATGTGGTAATTTTTTTTAATTTTGGGTGCTGAGAAAATGAAGTACATATTAATATTTACAAAAAATAATCATCTTCATTGGAGAATTAAGCGTGGGGTCTTGCATGTTTGAACAAAACTTCAGGGAGGATCACAGCAGAAACAAAGCATTAACACATCCTTAGTCTCTGTGTGGAGAGGAGGAGTCTGCTTGGCTATATGGTCTGGTGATGGCATAATAGAAAGGTGGAAATGGAAATTAAATATTTGTTCATACTGTATTATGAGTAACTAACTTCAAGTGTTCAATCTCATAGCATCCTAGAAGTTGTTAGTACTAAGCCTGATTTGCCAAGATCGACATGTAAAGAAAAACATCTCACCCAATCCTGCTAAGTTCAGTCACCTCAATGTATTATGAAAAAGAAAAAAATGCTGACTCTTATGCTGGTGTCCTTGCACCCTTGAAACGACTTTAGTTACATGATACTGAGTGTAAGAGAGCCCAGATTCACATTACAACTTCATGCTGTTTGAATTTATCTTTATCTTGCTTTTGTGTCAGAATATTTTCCACAACTGGATTTTACTAGAGGCGGTTCCACTTGTTTTGCAAGTTTCCTAAGCTGATGTTGGAAGACTGACTCCCACTCATGGAATTGGAAAGGTCAGAACACACACCTTCCTTTAAGGAGCATAATGCAGTTTTCAGCAGAAGCACAAAGCAAAAAAAAAAAAAAAAAAAAATCGAGTCAGCAGAATGGAAATTCAGTGTGAGAGACAGTGGCATTTTGCAGCCACCTAACACAGTACTGTCGTTTTAGACACTGAAATGATGATCTCAAAATCCTTACTTAGACAAAGCTTCCACTGAGTCTGAGATAATCTGAGCAATTACTGCACAGCTAATACTAGCATTAGAGCTGACTGTTTAAAATTTATTTCTTTTTAGGTTAGTATCTTTAAAGCATTCTTCCAGATACAAGTACAGCTTCTCTATAAATCCATCTTGGAAATCAAGTTAAAGGTGCTATCTCTACAAATCCCACACCATGTACACTGCTAGCATTACAACAGGTTAAAACATTACAGGTAAAACAATCTTCACTAGAAATAAAAATACTTGAGTTTAAAATATCTGCTTGCCACCAGAGGCATACAGAAAGGAAAGAAACAGATAAGAACATAGTAAGAGTTTACTTCTACCACAGCCCTGGCAGATTCTTTTTTGGGCATTTAACAGTTAAAGAAGCAATGGCATGCTAACAGAGCACATTAAAACAAAGAGTTGGCAGCTTCTGAAGGAAAAGGGCTTGTGCTCCACTGTTCCAACTTGTCAGTCAACTCATGCCAGCACTCTCCACGTCTGCCTCTTCTACACACCCTCATTACATGTGTCTGTCTGGACTGATCTGCTTGTCTGTTCAGGGACTCTCCCGACAAGTCAAAAATTCTGCCTTCTCTCTGCTCTGGAATCGGATCAAATCACCTCAGCTGTTTTTTGCAGCCCCATCAAGAGGCTTTTGCTTATGGTCTCATTCTGTTTTTCTCCACTACTTTTCTGTTTTTGATTTCTAGAATGGAGGAAACTGAATTGCTGAAGGAAAGACTCCAGGCCATAACAGTAAGTGCTTATAGTTATAACTTGCTTTCAAAAATCAGCTTAGAAACAATGTATTAATGAGATACTGTGCACGTCCTGAATAATGTTTTATCTCAGGAAGGAAAAAGAGTTATATTTGCTGGAAAATGTTTCATTTTTATCCTGCTTCATAAGGTATTGATATAAGGCAGCTAAGTTGCCTGCACTGATCTTACTACCGGTTGTGTTACACTTTCAAATTGAATTTAAAGCAGTGAAAGTATGTGTACAAGCTGCTACTGAACAGTCTAGAATACATATTTCTATCATCACAATTGAATGTTTGCTTGAAGGACAGCAGGTCAAAAGGCAGATAGAGAATTCCAGAACAACTCAGTTTTACTATTTCACAAAATAGAGAGGTGAAAGATTTTCTTCTTTGCATTGTGAAATTAAACAAAATTGCTGAACTGATTCTCTACCTTAAAATATCACGGTCTAAATAGAAAAAAAAAAAAAAAAAAAAAAAAAAAAAAAAAAAGAAGTTTGAATTAAGCAGATTGCCACCTGCTATTATCCAAAGGGAAAAAAAAATAAGGGCTGAATGAAATTAAAGGTGAAGACTTAAGTAAACCTGCTCTGTTTGTGAAGGGGAATCTACTTCAAAACTCTGCATTTTAAATAAACTATTGAGTTTATAAATATATATGAAATGGAGAATATGAAAATAAATAGCCAAAACCAAATTCTCTTCTGATTTCATCTTCACTCCAAACTGCTCAGTTGCCAACATATTAAACAGAATTTGGCCCCTTGGGATAGAAGGAAAATTGCAGAAGGATCACCCACTGTCACAGGAAATCTTAAAAAACAGTACTGGAGTGAAAGTATCTTTCACTCTCAGTAGCATGGTAGAATAGTACCCACTTCACAAGTAATATCTGAACAAATAGTGGACAGTGTTTAAAAACAAAACTCCTTAGAACTAAAAGGTGTGTGAACCCAAATAAAAACCCACAGGAGCTGAATAGGATTTGGGATTGTTTTTGACAGATAACAATTGATAAAAGCCAGCAGGTCCATTTATCATATTTACTGATTGAAACCCACAGTAAGATCTTTGGAAATGTTTGGGGGGGATTTGGTTGGAGAATTTTGTTTGCTTACTCTAATGGTGTTTGAACCCAACTCAGAACTTGGACTTTGCCTCTGGTGTATAAGCTCAAAAGATAAGAAAAGTTTTAGAGCTGCAGAGAAGAAATCCAGGCCTTGCAATATTTTAATACTTCCTGGTATCAATCAGGACAAATGGGGCAGCGCTCCTCTCTTCCAAAGATTTCTGTACACGTAACAAGGTTAGCATCCTTTGGCTGCTACTTTGCTACCAGAGGAATACTGGAGGAAATGAGAAATATATATATATAGAGAGAGAGATAGATATAGATATATACTTAGAAGCCTGTGGCAGCTTCCAGGTTCTTACAGGAATTCATGATTGGGTTCTGGCCACAGATTCATTTATTACACCTGCTGCATAAACTATTTGCTCTCTAATTTGGTGGATGTCCATCAACTCAGAACATTTAATTGTAACAACTCAGTGTATTTCCTTCAGTGTGCTGCAGGAAAGAAAGAGCTTAAGTAAATTGAAGTTACCATCAGCTCTGAGAATCAACAGTACAAGTTGTGCAAGAAAATAATATACTTTCACTTAAAGTTATTCCATGGCTTTGGGGAGATTTGTCCCAAACAATCTATCTTAAAATCTCAAGTGCCACCTACGAGATGTTTGTCATAGAAGATCTAAAAGAGGATAGCAAGAGGCACTTGGGTATGCATAGAAGAAGAAAACACTTGCACTGAAAGCTAATTGGTTTCTGTTGTTAAGTGTCTAGCTTCCTTACAGCAGGTGACTCTCACAGCCACCAGGGGGTTTCAAATTCTTTTATATCTTCTGTGCATAGCAAAGCAATAATCAAAACCACATTGTTTTAGTATTTTCATACTCTCGTGCTCTGAAAAGAAACACTTTCTGTATGTAGCTCCATCTGCTCTTTATGGAGAGACCATCATATCTTAAAATAAAAACCATAGTGTTTGCTGTAGCAAACACATTGAGGAAAACCAGTCAAAGAGAAACCCTATGCTTAATTCTCTCTCAAATATTCCTTTCCACAGGAGAAAAAAAAAAAAAAAAAGATAAAAACAGAATCTCTTAATGATTTTAATTATGATATTTCTACAGTCTTATGCCTCTAAACAAACACGTCCATGCCTACAGGTAAAAACCTCTGAATAACCAAGCACCAGATCTGAAAGGCTACATGAAAACAAAATATACTTCCTCCCCTACTGGCCTTAACATCTTATGGCATCCACCCTAGAACCAAGAACACCAACATAGGCATAGCCATGGAAGGGTGCCACAAACTTGCAAGACTTGGCATGTAAGATAGCTAGAAAGACACCAATCTGTAGGCATATTTCCGTTTCTTTCAGATAAGGTCCACTTTGAAATATGATTCTTTATGATCAAAAGTCAAGGAGAAGTCCTACATGTTTCAGTAGGGGGAAAATTAAGACAAAAGATCAAGTTGTAACTTACACTGATACACAACAGACGGAAAGGGATGAAGATACTGTTTCTAAATAAGTAAATCTTGGCAACCTTAACCCGAGAGCGTGAGAGAACTTCCATGCAAGAGCACAGTGTGGATGGAATTCAGCAGAAGCGTGGATCCCTTAGGTACCTAGGAATAAACATCTATTACACTGCATGAATAGTCAAAACTTTGTACTGCAAGACATGATTTGTAGACTAAGTATAGCAGAGCACACTGCAGGAAGCGTCATATAATGTTTCAAAAGTTATTCTGGCAACACAGGTTTGTGTGTTAGAAATCTTTTAAATTTAGCTTCTGGCATTGGATCTTCTGCTTTCTTTGACTAGCTATACAAAAGACAACCCATTTCAACTCAACTTTGTGTGGATAGTTGTGTAGTAGGTGATTATTACCAACTAGAAAAATTAAAATACAACTAGAACACCAAAGGACAGAAGTAGAAAAAAAAATGAAAAGAAAAAAATACAGAATGTAAAAGAAGCACATCATTCTAACAAACAGAACAGACAAAATGACCCTTTACTGAATGGATTTCTTATTTTACACACACTTATAATTCAGACACTTGTGTGTTCACACCAATTTCTTTCAGTGTAGCATCTTTATGTACTACTTTTCATTTCTAACTGCAGATACTTAGTATGTATCCCCACTGGTACATATTGAATATTTAAATTAACCTGAGATGCTTTTCATAGCATAAATCAAGTAAGAGTTCATCCTTTGGCTAAAAACCTTATTCAAAAGTTTATTTAAATATTGCATCAGTCTGAAAACACAAGCTCTTGTCATTCTTCACTCAACTAATGATCAGTAATTTAAAGGCCAATCACACACTGAGATAAGGAATATTTCCTAACTAAGGAAAAGCATGAAGATCAAAGAACAGATGATATATCTCCAAAATAACAGCTCTTGGATAAACTCTCTCTTAGAGAGATGCATTATTCTTCATTTGCATAGATTGACTTCATCCTAACAAACAACCCACACCGTTTTTAGCACCACATAAATATTTTTTCTGTACTCTTAATCTGTAGGACAAAAGAAAACTGCAAGAAGAAATTGCACAGAAACGTCGAAAAGTAGAAGAGGAAAAACTGAAGCACCAGCATTTAAAGGTAAGTTGTTTCATTTATATGATTGGTAGCTTTAAATGGTTCAATTTGAATAAGAGTTTTAAAATGCAAATCTTCATGCATTGAAGTCGCGCTTTTACTGTCAAATTTTCAGGGTTTTCTGGAATCTTGGCACCAATCCATTTGACTCTAATAAGCATCAGATTTCGGTGAAAAATAAATAAAAAAATAAAAATAATACCTAGAAGCTAATGCTATTCGATCACTTTCATAGCATAAAATGAGATCCTAACCAGAAAACTCATAGCTGAAAATTAAGCTCCACATTTCAGACTGAATGCGTTCACTCCCTAATTCCACTACAACAACCTCACCTGGTAAGATGGCACAATCAGGAGGGATAATTGCCTTATTTTGTTCTCATGCAGAGGGGGAAGGAAAAAATACCTCTAGCACACTATTTTTGTTTCTAAAAATGCACAGAATGTGCTGTTTTACATGCACTCATACAGGAACAGATAAAGTTTTTCAAGAAATGTGGAATGCAGTACTTAGGGTGTGGCACATCTCTTTGAACATATTTAAAACAATCCTCTCCAAAACAGACACCTGCTCCCAGGTTTCATCTACCCTCTCTTTTGTAAGAGTCAAGACAAGTTATGCTACGTTAGTTTTCTGGGACAGGCAAGCCAATGAGAAAGTCCTCCATGCTTAATGTTTTATTGAAAGATAGTGACTGTGAGGACAGACAATCATATAATGTAAGTGAGAAAGGAATATCTTCCAAATCCTGTAATTAATAACAAGCGCATATGACCATCTTCCTCTACACATATAGAGTACTGCATATTTGTATTTCAAGTTTCTATACCTATTAATTCAAAATTACTTTCTCCTTTCTTTTAAGAAGGAGGAACTCATCTGTTGCAGAGCATTTCTCTAATCCTCACTACTGTTACTTACAGAATACAAGACCAATGACCTAACTCTCGCTGTTACACAGATGTTCCTATTAGCTGGAAATCACTATCCTACTCCTAGCTTCATCCTTAGTCCCTATTTTTAACTCTTAACAACAGATTGAATAATTTTAAAAGTTTTTATAAACGTGTTGGGGTTTTTTTGTTTGTTTTTACTGTTGTTGCTGTTTGCATTGCTTGTGAAGATGTTCTGTTTGTTTTGTATTCCTTTCTCTAAATTGGAGTCTCTTGCTTCCAAAATTTTTTCTGTCCCCAGTCTAACTCCTTACTTGAAAAAGACAGATGTGATGATAACAGGTCTTAGTTATCTAATAGAACCAGACTGGAGAAGGAATATTTATTCTCTTTATGTTCTTCTCTGCAGTGTGAGATAGAGGAAATGTAAGCAACTATAGCACACATGGGTGACCATAGCTTCAAAGAACTGCAAGAGTCTAATGAGTACTACAAGGGAGGGTATTTGGGAAAATCCATCTTCTAACTGCTGGTACACAAAATTAGTTGTACTGCTACCTGGAATCTTCCTTACTGAGGCAACGAGCAAAAGGGTCAGAGTTCCCTGAAAAATGCAGTTTAGTGATGTTGTGCACATACTCAGAGCTTTTCTAGACTAGCTTACATTTCTTTGTTCCTGGCAAGCTTGAACTCCAGTGCTATCTTTGTAGATGCTGGTCACTCACCTTTTTCCAGGTATTAACAACACTGAAATACCACTTGCACAAAAACCTTTGAAGTAATTTATGCTTCTCCCAGCAAACTGGGAAATAAACTGCTGTATCAATGTGAGACTAAAGCCTGTAAATTCAAACCACCTGTGCCTTCCAGGGGAGCAGCTGAAATCTTTCCAGTTGGTTCAACCTTGCTAAGAATTAATTACAGAAGACTTATACCAGCAGCATGCATAGGACATTGTTCACAAAATTTGTGGACATTAATCATGTGAGCTGTGACAATAAACCTCAGAAGAGAAGAATCACTCTCCAGAATTATGGAGATTTCCATGGTCTCGTCACATCAGAGTGGATAAGCATCTTTTTCCTTCATAGTAACAAGAACTGTATGAAATGTGCTTTCGTATTAGAGCTACAACACGGTAAAACATGCACAACCTAGTACAGCACTGAAGATGCTTTACTACAGAAAGAAATGTTGACAGCAGAAAAAAACAACACCTGACAGCTCCTCTGTGCCTGTGTCAGCAGAGCAGCCCCCTCTGACAAACATCTAGAAGTTGTATGTTGTTCAAAAGGTGTTTCCACTACATAATGTGTCACTCTTCCAGCAGCAGCTAAGGAAATTTGTGGGGTTACATGATACGTAGTTATGAACAGCAGCAAACTATTCTAGGAAAGTGAAAAAATAACACCATTGTGTAACATCTACATTTAGGAAGTTTGTTTTCTTGAGTCTAACCTGATATATACATGTTTTTGTTGATTTTATTTCAGTGGATGTTATCAGTTTTTGAGGACCATAGTACCAGCCTTGCTGTAGTTTTTACAAGGACTGAGAGATTTATTTTTTGAGACAGCAGTGAAAAACTGTCAATTTCAAGCAGGATTAAAGTCTCACATTTCCAGGAGTACTACCTGTCACTAAAATCTATACTCTGATTCAGAGGTAATAACTGTGCTCCCTCTGACTTAGGAGAGCAGTATTTTGTGATCAATAAAAATTTTGCCAACACCACACTGCAAGCACCTACCAGATCAGGTAAAACTACTGTATTAAAATATTTGCAATTATTCCATCTGAGCCTAAAATACCTTTGCCATGATGTTGAAAAGGCTACCAAGCAAACCCAGAGTCAAGGCTGAAGTCTTCAGTCTTGAGCAGCCTTTGTTTCCTGCAGATTTTCTAGGATCCAGCTGAGAGAATACTGGCCTGCAGGGCTATGTGACTGTAAACATTGCTCCTAATTGCTGCAAAATAAATACTACTAGGGAGAGCCACAGAGTTCCCAACAAGCCTGTTTTACCTGCAGTTTCTATCAGAACACTTCTGTCACGCATGAAACCACTTGAAAATATGCCTTTAACTGCAACAAGGTTCCATATGCATCCTCCATCATCAGCTGGCCTTCAATGATAACCTCACATGAAACCTCACAGCAAAAAGACAAGGAAGAAACGTTTTAAATAATTCAGTGTGCGGGAAGCAGCTGGGGACCCCAGCAACTGCTCCAAGCAGCTCTGAGGGTAACACAAACTTCTCACCAGTTACTGGCCACAACTCTTACTCAAAGTTGCAGCAGTCAGAATTCAATTTAACCTTCATCCAAACCCTACAGTTAACAAAGCTGTATAGGGGGGAAAAAAGAAAAACAAAAACATGGCTATCAGACAGCTCAAGGAATCAAAACACCAAAGGGAAATCACAGTTAATTAAAAGCCTTATGCGCTTTTCCCTCCTATTGAAGAGGTTTCACTGAAGAGATGACTCTTCTTCCTTAAGGCAGACCTGGATTTATATTCTCAAGTTAAACTGAAAGAAGTGAAAAGAGGGCAAGAAAGTTTGTATAGCTTACAACCTCTAGCCTACCAATTTGAAATTTATCTCCATGAATATCTCTCTCCCCAAAAGTAACTGAATTGTCAAATTAAATTCACATGCAACTGTTGATGTTGTGGAGTGGCTACAAGAATCAGTGTGCACAGCCAGATTTTTCAGAATTTGAAGACAGATATACTTTGCTATACTATTATACAAAAATCTCCACAAGCACTAAACAGGTCAGAACTTTATGTGGATTGACCCTAGAGTAGGGCTTCTAAACATGTAGAAGGTCTGCTGGTACACTAACCAGAATTCAGCATCCAAGACTCCACGTTTTCAGTCCCACTTATGCCTCTTCACCAAATGAAATACTAAATTATCCAGGTTCTCTGTAAACTCGGGAAATAACATTGCATTGCTAACTCCCTGAAGATCTCTCCCCCCCACACTCCATGCAATCTCATTTACAGAAGCTTTTCATCTTTTATCCATCTCTCCCCACACCACCAGCCAAAAAACTAGATGACTTCTGACTGAGCCTTTCTGCATGAGTATGTAATATGCATATTTTGACCCAAATGCTCTGCTTTACTAAGTGATATGCTTGCCCTCAGAAATATTAATCTGTTACAGGTCACAACTGATATTCTTCACCTAATCATCAGACAGACAGATAAAAAAGTGATTGCGTTCTTACTGAATTTGTTTTTAAGTACATCACGTTTTGAGGTTGTTTTTTTCGGTGGCACCTGACTCATCATTACTTGCCTTATTCAAGCACAGAACATGGAACCATCTATTTTTTTCAGTGGCACCTGACACATCATTACTTGCCTTATTCAAGCACAGAACATGGAACACATCTATGACAACAAGACAAATACAGTAAATTTCTGACTAGCCCAGTTTTTAAAGTGCAATTCTCTGCATTTTTTCCCCCATCAGAAAAAGGCCTTACGAGAAAAATGGCTCTTGGATGGCTTCAGTTCTCTGACACCAAAAGAGCAGGAAGAAATGCAAAAGCAAAATCAAGAGGACCAACAGCGAACTCGTGAGCTGGAAGAAGACATTTTCAGGTAGGTCAGTACTGCTGCCCCTCTGAGTTAAAATAGTTCTTCCTTAAAAATCTTTTTCTTGTGAAAGATTACAGTGCCAGTGAAGGCTAAATGGAAGCAGTTGGATGTGCAGCATAAAGCAATCTGCTGCGTTTCCTGGTCAGCCAGGATTACAGCATACATAATGAATGCTTCTATGTTGTGAATTCTCTTAAACTGCACAGTATTTTAAGAGTATTCCTTTCTACAAAACATGTCATGCTATACTTGGTTGTATATTGCAGAGCCTGGTTTCACTTTGAGATAGACACTGTTAAATCAAAATTTCAAAATAACAATAAGTCATTTAAAAAGTTCTATTTCACTAGACCCTGCACAGCTTTTTATACCTGACTTCTACCAGAAGTTTGAACAGTACAAGCTGCCTGTAGCTCACCTATCACTTGCCTTATTTTTGCTTATCTTCCATACAGTTGCATCCTCACTTTAACCCCAGAAGTCTGTTGCAGTGAAGGCCTTACCATAATCTTTATAAAAATGCTCCTATAGATCTCATTCAATCATGCCTCCCCACCCCCCACAGGGCTAAATTTGAACCATATAGTCAGTCCCGCATCTATTTACTACAGATGTAATTGTAGATGCTTTTTAGACAAAGGTAGCTTTTCCCCAAAACAGTAGGGCTCAATAACACAAATCAGATCCAGGCATACTGACTGGTACTTCCCATTAGCAATCTCTGCAAAGCTGAAGTGTTTCTGTTATTTTAGATTCAGAAAAGAATCACCACCCTTATTTCTTACTCCTTCAGCTCAATAGTGCCTTCCTCCATATTCTCTTCTCCCTCCACTGTCCTCCTACACACTCTTCTGGCAAAGTTGTCACCAAGGTAATCTCTTCTGCTTATCTCACTCCCACTTCCCTCCTTACTGCATCTCAAATGCAAATGATAGTTTTCTTTGCTGACAGGCAGCAGCCTAGTGCTGGTTCGTCCTATAATTAAGCTGACTTCTTGCTCGAAAGCACTTTTCTCAACAGAATAGCTTTTCAAGTACCTCTGCAGAATTTTTGTTGGAGCAGTAAAAAGTAGACAGCGTGCTTTGAAAATATCCCCACAGGTGGTGACCATGAAGATGTGAAAGGGGTCCCCATGCCAGTGTGAGCACCAGGAAAAGGAGCTCTGTGGGGAAGAGCTGGCTTCAGAGCACCAGGGAAGTTGCACAGAGCAGGCAGCTTCCCCACACCAGCCCACCAGCAGTTCAGCTCTTCTCCAAGCACTAGGAGGAGAGATAACATTTTCAAAACCATATTGATTTTGAGTAAGAGCTGACTACTTAGCTAAAGTCTCTTTTATGCCATAATAATTTTGGTGAGGAGAGGATTTTTTTTTTAATTTGGTGTGTGAATTTGTTGTAGGAAGGATATTTTTTCTGCTGATATAATCTACACCACTGCCAACTATTTTGATGACACCTAAGAAAACAAGCAATGCTGCTATAGTAGAAATCTGTAAATATTAACAGTTTTCATTTTCAGTGGTGTAGACTTCTGATACATGCACCTCTTTTTGAACACTGAAGTATTTATTTCATCTGGAAAGACACAAATCTTCAGCATCTAAATCTAATCTGTAACCTGAAAACATTCTTCAGGGCCTCCCTGCACCCAAGTCATCGTAACTGAGCTGCCTCCCACTAATGCAGGCAGCAAGTCCTTCTGTCCTGTTTCTGGGAAGACTTGGAATGCTGGTTTGAGACTTAAAAAAACATCCTATAATACAAGTTAAAAGATTTCAGCAAATCAGGCTGAATATCATACTGAGTCATATATAAAGCCACTGCAACAGCTCTTAGAATCCTGAGTTTCCCACTATAGTCAAAGAGTCTTTTGATACTGGTCTTGTAATTGCTGCTTTGTCTTTAGATCAGCACTATTAGTTTCTATTTGAACTCTTCTTAGTTTTAGTTTTCTAGTACACCCATATTAAGCCTTACTTCTCTGAATGGAGCCATACGAGCTATTTATAGCCTGAATAGAATTTATCACCATTACAAATAGTAAAACAGTAATCAAACTAGAGCTTCAAAACTGAAAAATGTCCTTTAATTTGTAGAGGTACATAACATCAAAAAAAAATTAGTTTCTCTGTTTCAATTCCAGATTGGAGTTGAGAACGGGTAATACATTTTTGAAGTTTACCTGAATTAGAAGCTTCTAGGAATGTTAGAATGTGGTCATAGGAACTGAAAAGAGTCTAAATGCACTTATGCTTTAGGGAAGGAAAAACAAGAGTGCCAAGCCATTCATTTGTACTTGATTGCTTACTTAAATGACACATATATATATGTACACAAATACACACAGGCGTAAAATTTCAAGGGTTGGCTGCAGATTCTCTATGAATGGGAAGGCTGCTTGCTTTGTATTGCATCACACGACCAAGAACACACATCTTACACCAAAAAAGCATAACGTGAAGTTCCTGAGCTTGTAAATTTAGTATGTACCTGAGCCTTCACTAGCCTAACTATAGAAATGTATCTGATACATTCCTACTGGAATTTTTGCCAGACTTGATTAACAAGCAGTCTTTTTTAACTTATTATTTTTAACAAAAATTAGACTATTGATTTTACCACCCTGTTTTAATTAAACCTCTGAATTTTTAATGTTATTTCTATAATTGTTTCTCCATGGTTAATTAAATATTTTCCCAACCACCTGTTACTAATATCAGTGTCATCAACTAACTTGTCTTGCATGTGAGCTTCTCCTGGCAAGCTCACACAGACTGCATCCTCCTTAAAATGACTCCTACTTCTAGAAATTGATCAGATTTTTTTTGGAGTGAAATGCATCAGGCAAATGATAAGCATAAAATGGAAAAAAATAACTGAAAGTGTAACAGAAAATGACAGTCTTCACTTTCGCAATAAGAAACCTCACAGATAAAACAAAGTGGCATGTAGCAAGTATTATTTCCTTCTGCCATGAAAGTGGTTTTGCAAAACAGCAAACAAAAGAATGAGTGTTAATGCTCACAAGAAAGAAGTAAGAGTACATAAAACAACAGCATCAGCAGCAGCCAAGACAGGGTACAAGAAAAATCTACATCCTGGAAAAGAGAATCAGTACAGAAACACTCTTAATTCCTGACCATGGAGAAACATTCCTGACCCAATCATCAGTAGAAAAGGAGCTTGTATCACCACTGATGAAGTTATAAGGATAGCTTAGATGTTTCTTTTCCTAGTAAGGCCTATAAACATTTTCATTATTGTTATATTTACTCTCATTACTCTGTAATCAGTATACCTTTGGGACTTTGACAGGTTTTTATCCTCATGATACACAGAGGAGTTAGGCAAAGGCTTTTGATTTTACAGCTGAAGAATGAAGATAGACCATACCTTGAGTCACATGAAAACTTCTCTCAGAACTAAGAAGCTAAGCAGGTTTATTCTTATCAAACACATACACCTATAAATTATACCTTTACCAGTGTCCAATAGTTTTCTGGCAAAGGCCCCTAGAGAAGTATCTGTGCTGCCTTTGCAGATATCATGTCTTGTTCAGACACACCCAACTCATTTTCAAACCATCCAGAGACACAAAAAGCTAATACCAAGTGAACAAAGTCCACTAAAAATCACAAAACATAACTGCACCACACTTGCACAGTACTTCTGTTATACAATAAATAGCACTCGAGCTAGCAGAAATTGCCTCACTGTTCATGTTCATACTTGTCAAGCAGTCAAAACAAGGTATATTGAGCTCAGTAGAATTCTTTCTACCATGAATCCGATTATTAAGTTTCACTGTTTTTCCAGGTAGATCCTTACCACACTGATAATTATTCTGTTTTTTAGTTTTAACATAAAAAAAAAAAAAACTTTAATTTTTTCCTCCCCTCTACCCTTCTAACAGCCTGTTTCTCTCTCCAGAGAGAATTGCTTGCCATTGTAGATGTTCTTTCCAACAAAGGCATTTCTGTCACCCTCCTAAATAGGCCTCCATTTTGAAATACTCTTCACTTGGGTGTCAGATAGAGCTAGCATTTATGTACTAATCAGTATGTGGGCATTTCAAGATCAAAGGGAAGATTCTATTCTTTCTATTGACAATAAAACAGTGAATAGAGCTAGCTGGTCTGTGTCACCTTAGCTAGCTCAGCACTCTGGTTACAGACAGAAAAATTGCTTACACCATCTCTTTCTCTCACCATCTTTGTATGTTAGAGCTTACAGTAAGCCATGTGTGCATGGCTCATGTCAGGGAACATGAATGAAGAATCATCCCCATTTTATCATTTGACTTTCAGCAAATAATATTCACTCTTGACAGAATTAGTTACTAAACGGAATGCTTAAATACATACAAACAGCATCAAGTTACTGAGGACTACTCAGCTAGTTCGTAATGTGATACCTGCAGGCAGGCTAATGGTAGGAAGACTCCAGAGCGGTTATAAGCATTTGACTCACCTCAAAACATGTGAGGACTTGCTAAGCTGTCTTTTCTCCTTGGTCTGGTATCCTCCAGGGTAGTATCCTGTTAACTGTGTTTCATCCATTACACACCCTTTTTCTTCTAGGGTGGCAGCGGTGTCAGTTGCAGCAGATGAGCTGGTGACCAGCAGCAGTCAAGTATACACTGTAGTATTTTTTAATTCAGCTTCTGATTTGGCAGAGGAACCTCCAATTTAGAATCTCACCTTCTAAAGCTCCTTGTTTAATCCACAGTTCGGAATTACTTTCCCCTTAAAATAATTTGCATTATGCAAGGAGAAATATCCAAAGGATTGATTTCACATAGTTACTGTATCATAATTCATTCATCTCTGCAAGATGCAGCAGCTCCACCAAAAGATATATTCATTTTAAATAATAACCAGTGCAGCTGCTGGAGCTTTTTAAAACACAAACTGTGATCAACTTCAAAATGCTCTGAATTAATGACATTTTTAGGAAGTTTCTGAAGACTTAAAAGCTGGAAAGAGATTCAGGTCTAACTTTTCCACTGCACAAAGTCAAAATGACTTTGATTTCTTTGAATTAGCATGCATGCAAACAATATCCTACAAAAATGAACCAAAAAGTTATTTATGTCTTAATACTGGTAGCACAGAAAAAAAAGAAGAGAGACAAGTTCTCATTGCAGTTTTCCATTTGGATACAAAGGAATACTTTTTTCTTAGCCCCACTGAGGACTGAACAGTCTTCCCCCCACCCCCAAGATATCTTTCCAGAATTTTTCTTATTCTACCTGTCTGTAGTGGCAGTTAGAGTCCATACTACAGCAAAGGTTAACGATCATTCAGTTCATAATTCTTCTGAGCTTCTAATGAACAATTTCAGCTTTGTTTCATTTTTTGTTTTTTTTCTTAATTTCATCTTGAATGTGTTATTCTTCAAATCTCAGTTTTAAGGTCTGAGATGCTATTTTTGTGTTTAAAAAAAAAAAAAATATCTCACCAGCAGCTAAAAAGTCCACATAGCATTCTATTGGTATAACTTTACAATTTTGAGTTTTATTGGGCAAGAATCACATTGTTATTCAGACTCCGCAAATAACCATAGAGAAGGAGTTAAATGATGTTTCTCTATTGGCTTGCATTCAACTATTGTGTCTGCTTACTATAACAAAAGAAGAGATTCCTATTACTGATGTTGACTTCAGTAAGAGTAAAAGATAATTCAAAATAATCCCTTTTTTTCCTAGCATTTTGGGATACAGTCTATAATTTTTTTTTAACACCAGATACAATTATCTTACGATTAATCTTAGCATCTATGATGTCATTTGCAGTTGCCTTAAGCCTACAGTCATTAACTCCTGACATGGACTCAAAAACAATGAGAGATATTATTTCAGTCAGATATAGAGCATTCTGAAATTTGCTTCTGCTTTTTTACCTTAAGTGAAAACAAAAAATGTTCCCTAAAAAGATAGAGATGAACCAGGAGACTGAAGCTGTACAGCTGCAGAGATCTAGTTCAAGTCCCAGCTCAGAGCTGAATTAAGACTTGATTCTGGATCTCCATGGAGAAGCAACTTCCATGATTATCAGGCTACAAGGCAAGCTTCTATCTAAACCTCAACAAATACATTCCTCCGTAGAATAAAAGTATTGACTACAAAAATTTAAAAAGAAACAAAACAAAACAAAAGGCTATGGGACTCCTCCCTAATGTCACTGCCTTAGTCACATCAGAAACAGAATTTGACTGAGATATTTCACCTTAGAGGTGTGCTTGAATAGCCAGGCATAGATTTCTCCTTCTCACATTTACAGAGACAAGATATTTTGTCCCAGATCTTTCTGACTAGATGTGTTTCATCAAGCATTTTAGTGCTAAGAAAATAAAAATTTTGGTTAGTAAGAGATACCTTAAAAACTTAATGTACAACAAACCGTATAACATAGCCATAGCATATTAAAAAAAAAAAAAAAAAAAAAACCAAGGAGAGAGAAAGGAGCTGTGGCCCCTTTTAAATAATGTACAAGTCAATGGCCCAAAAGAAATTCTGACTACTGAGCTTTAATCTCTTACATAATGAGAGCTTTTAAAGAAAATAACTTATGAGCCACTTCTTGACTGGCAAGATACTTCTGATTGTGGCCAGCAGGTCAAAAGAGGTGATCCTCTCCCTCTACTCCACCCTGGTGAGGCCACACCTGAAGTACTGCGTCCTATTCTGGGCTCCCTGGTACAAAAAAAAGACAAGGATCTCCTGGAAAGAGACTAGCGGAGAGCTACAAAGATGATAAAGAGCCTGCACACCTCTCTTATGAGAAAAGGCAGAGAAAAAAGCTGTTCAGCTTGGAATAAAGAAGACTCAGAGGGGAACTGATCCACATCTATAAATATCTAGGGTGTAGGAGGCGAAGCAATGAAGCTGGACTCTTATCAGCATTGTGTGGCAGCAGGGCAAGGGGAAATGGCCACAAAATGATGCATAGGAAGTTCTGCACAAATGTGTGTGGGAACTTCTTCACAGTGAGAGTGACAGAGCACTGGCACAGGCTGCACAGAGAGGTGGTGGAGTCTCCTTTTCTGGAGACATTCAAGACCCGCCTGGACACCTACCTGTGCAACCTGGGCTACAGAGCTGCTTTGGCAGGGGGGTTGGACTAGATCTCTGAAGGTCCCTTCTAATCCTTACAATTCCATGATTCCGTGATGCGTAATACTAAATCTGACAGATTAAACAAGTCCTGAATATTGCGGTGTTCTAGAGAATTTGGAGTTAGTGCATTTGATACTAAGTTATAGCCTTGGAGTATTTGTAAAACAAACTCACACTGACAAGCTACAGTAAAAAAAAAAAATAAGAAAATGAACCTTCAAAAATTGTTTCTTAATGCTGGAAATCTCACCTAAATACACATTTAGAAAGTGGTTACGAACACCTGCTGTGATGTGTCAATGCATGCATGAACTACCCAATTTCTCTTGCAAAAGCATTTGGTAATGCTTGTGAGGATATTAATTGCACAGACACCGCAGACATGAACCTTCCAAGTTGCTGGTCCTTGATTAATTAATCCATTGCAGCTTACACTATTGGTTTGCAGAAAATGAATGCTTTCTAGAGACATAACCAGAGCACCTTCCCAGAGAATCACACACAAAAAGTTGATCAGCACTTAAGAAGCCCTTGCATGGCTGCAAATGCCTTAGCTCATAAACCTGAAGTGAGACTTAAAGCTAAGTGATTTTGTTTTTTAAACTAGACAGAAGTTTGTGTTGCTATAAGAAATGCTGCAATAACAACTCTTTCAACCTCCCCTGCTCCAACACACACATACTCATGCAATCCAGCCCCGCATCAGTGCATTTCTTCATCTCCAGAATCAAGCTTAAGCTTTTCATCAGGCATTGTTACATTCATTTAACCATAGCAAAGAACTGTGATATCCTGGAACTGACATTCACATATGCAAAACTGCAGAGAGTTGTCTTGCTGCTTTTCAGCCTATCCTCAGAAAGCCCTTTATTACTCTAGGTTAATGACTTTTCATATTAGAAAGCTGGTTGAGTGCTGCTTTACCTAATTTAGTTCTACTAGGAGTACTTAGAATACTTGATTAAAAAAACACCATTTGCAAAGTCCTGACACACCAGCACGGTACCCACTTTCTCTCAGAAACGCAATGTTATTTCTATAGATAAAGGTGGTTCTTGTGAACTTGCTGATTCTACTATATTGCCTACATCTTTTTTTTTTCTCAATCCTCCTGAATTCAGTTTAATATGTACACTAAAACAGCATATGAGGTGATCTACTACAACTCTTTAACCCCTGTTGACTGCTAACTTTTATAATTAAAGAATTGGCAGCTTTTTATATAAAATGTTCAGAATGAAGAAACAAAGTCATAACCCTGGCGTTTGTAACTAGATTTGTTTTCCTATATCATAGTTACATGGGGGAGAAATCATATTCATTGAGACAATGGAGATAGAAAATTTGCTTAAAATGAGGAAATCCTGGGGGAGGGGGGGGGGGGGGGGGAAAGGAGGACAGGGTATATTCTTTATTTACTCATGAAAAATAAGTAAGAATTTCAGCAACCGCTTTCACAGCAGACTCAGAAGTAACACATCTTTTTGAAAAACTTCACAGTTTTTTCTGAGGCAGTGTGAAATCATAATCTGATTCCGTATCAGAGTGAGATCTACAACTAGCCTTCCTAACATCTGTATTTGAAACTAACTGAATCTGCAGTGTTTTTTCCCTACCTGATATTAAACCAAAATGAATTGTAATTGCAGACTGGAGAAGGAAATAGAGGCCCTTGAAAAAGAGGAAATTAAAGTCTCAGCTAAGGAAGAAGCTATTTTAAAGAAACTTAAGTCGGTTGAGAAAACAACAGAAGACATAATCAATGTAAGTACCAAATTACTCAAGACGTAGAACACATTATACATTAAGGAAACAAGAACTAGATAGATCATGAGTGGTCATGAGCATTTTTCTGAAGCAACAATAGTTCAAATACAAAGAGGGGTTAAGAAATTATACTGTTCAAGTGCCCATGTTTCCATTTGCGTTTTGGGGCAAGGGTTAGAGGTCAGGAAGCAATTCATATTATTCATTCATAGCACATAACAGAATAGCACTGCCACACGTCAGTAACACTGCACCACAGCAAAAGGTAATGATAACGATGCAGAGACCAACTTACATTACTTCAGGCAATGTGCCCAGTTAAACCTCATCATGCTTTCCCTTAAAGAGGGGAGAGTGAAACATTACTTAACATCACCATTCACTTTTGTCTAAATGTCATTTCGATATTTGAAAATCTCCAAAAAAAAAAAAGTACAGATTAAACTCAGCTTCATTTCTTATTCTAAAATACACACATAGACTTATAAAATACTCAGGGAGATGCATAACCGGAACATCAAAATGTGGCCTTTGAGAATCACTGAAGACAACCAGCTTGGGCAACACTGTGAGGCTGTCTCACCAATTAACTTTTTTCCCCTATCTTACTTTGCGTGACTTGAGATCATATTGGCAAAGATGACAGAAAAAAAATTATTTCCCACATGTCATGCTCCAGCTAAGCAGATTCCATGTTTAGGTACCTCTCAGCATGAAGTCATGAGTATAAGGTAAGACATCAACTAGGTAGTGTTTCGTTTTCCCTCATAGTTTAAAGATGACTAATCCACCTATTGTCAATGGTTCTCTTTCCCAGTCTGTGAAGACCGAAAAAGCAGGAGTTGAAGGAGGTATGTATACTAAAAAAAAAAACAATTTAAAAAAAAAAATTCTCATAGAAGCCAGTAAAAAAAAAATAAAATTAATTGTGGATCTCACTGCGTATCTTTCTTATTCAGAAGCAGCAGACTACATATATGCCAACATACCTGACCTTCCCAAGCATTTTAGACCCTCTGCGCTGAGAAGGGCAGGGCATGCTGCCACTGATGATGAAGAGAAGAGAAAAGGTACTGCTCACCACTAACTGCAAAGAGTGCTAGTGTTTATAAAAGCTTCCTAATGCTTGAATCCAATGAGCCTTGGGGAAAAAATAAACATTATCAATACAAGACAATGCTCTTCTCAGTTATGCCATATTACTTTATCACTGATGCCATCAAAACTGGGAGGTGGGACACTGGTGTACAACTTTTGTCTTTGAAACTTAGATCAAGTTTTCAACACTGACACTACCCTCTGGTAACTCAGTCTTCTACCTAGAATAACTTATAGTTTCCCCCTTCTCATTTTATAACCTGTAGTTACACCCATGGGTAGCCAGCCATTTCTTATCAATTAGAACACTTTCTAACCTATTTGAGTGCTGAGAATTAATGTAGCATGTCAAGGTCTTTCAATTGCTATTGCCAAGCACACCACTAGAAGCCAAGGTTAAATATGGCTTTCTCAATCAAAAATATAACAAAAACTGTCTCCTCATCAGCTTATTTTTCCTCAGCAAGTAGATCCAACAAGAAATATTTTCTCCAGTTCAAATTTTGACAAGATAGAAGAGGGTAATTCAGACTGAGAACCTAGTACATTGGTTACAGATATTTTAGTTTTACACGTTTTCCAATTCAGTCTGACATCTATTCTCCATCAGTCAGAACTCTTCTGTAACATTTCTCCCAGCTGCTGCACCATCAGTTTAAATACTTGTGTTTTTTTCAACAGCATTGTTCGCAATGGAAATGAAAGTTGAGAAAGACATGAAGACAGGTGAAAACACAGTGTTGTCAACAATACCTCTTCCCTCAAATGAGTTTAAAGAGACAGGAATTAAAGTCTACGATGATGGTAGGAAGTCAGTATATGCAGTGTCCTCAAATGGCAGTACAATGCAAAATAGGATGGATGAACTTGCTCCTATTGAGGTGGAAGATCTTCTAAGGCAAGCAAATGAAAAAAACTCCCAGTCTCCTACAGAGTATCATGAGCCTGTGTTTGCAAACAAGTTTTGCAGGCCAGTTACTCCTCAGAAAGACAAATTAGTCCCTGAACTAAAACTGGAAGGCACACACAAAAGAGAGATGAATGGACTCAGCAGTCAGTCAGAATTTTACCCTGTGGCAGAACCCTCCATACAGCAACCTAAAGAGAATGGGTTTAACCTTCAAAAGGTAACACCAAAGTCTCCCTCTCCAATACTTCTGGATTTGGAGAAAAAAGCACATGTTAACACTGAGAACAAGATGATACATAATGAGAAAAGAAGTGCTCCACATGAGGAATTAAAACCCTATCAGAATTCAACAGAAAGACATGATGAAGCAAGGGTTTTAAGTTCCTGTCATCCTAATGAATCACCCCCTGTACCCCAAGATGAGGAAGATGTTCATTACCACATGGTCCAAGCTGTGCCATGTTACGTGGATGATTCAGAACCAGTTACAATGATTTTCATGGGTTATCAGCGCATTGATGATGAAGATGCAGAAGCAGACCAGAAGTTGACAAGATATGATGGGGTTATCCGTGCAGAATTAGTTATCATTGATGATGACGACGATGACAGCAAATCTGAGAAACCATCATATCATCCTGTTGGCCACTACAGTCAGGTTTACCAGCCATCAAGCAGGAAAACCACAGAAGTCCCACAGACAAACCCTGTGAGCAACCTAGGCACAAACCTGAACAATGCACCCCACAAAAATTCTATCTCTCTACAAGAACAAGAGGAACACTTAAGCTCACCTGCAAATCATGTTCATCTTCAAAGCCAAGTGTCTGGAGACGGTACTGAAGATCCTTCGTTAACAGGTAACAGAAAAGGAAAATCATGCCGCTGCTGTTCACTCATGTAGTAAACTAATAATTCTCTATATGGTAACAATCATTTCACTTCAGTACTTTGTTTCATGGACCAATAGGCAATTATTAATCATTTATTTGCTCCTTCGTTAACAAATTCTAATCTGCATTTTAGTACTACTCAATTTCATCTTCAGCAATGCAGTAGTTACCATATCAAAATTTCAGGGCGATACTGACCACCACCAATCTCAGAAAAGAACTTATGTGGTTTTCAGAGATTAAAAGTGGCTGTATTTAAAGTTACAGTCAAAGTGTTCATTAATACTACCTCAATTAGAAGGATAGTTTTCATTTCTACCAGGTAACTAACAGCATTGCTTCTTAACACTGTCTTACGGGAAATTTTTTGTGCCTGTCTACATTCTGTGTACTTCCCACATAAGCTAAGTTGCATGTTGAATCAGAAAGACTGTTTAATAGCCAGGTATACTTTGCATTTTTTCTGGAATCAACATTCCCAACCTTGCCTTGACAACATCTATGCAAGTTTTAACTTTTTTTTTTGTTGACTTAAACTTTATCTGAGGAATGATTAAAGTTTTCCTCCATACTTTCAGTTAGGCAACAGTATTATTTCATATAATCTATTCACATCATGTTTGTTTCTTACTGCTAAGTTTTATAATAAAAGGTTGAAAGAATAGCAGGAAAGGTTGAAAGGACAATAGCACATTTAAGCTGCATTTTAAATCACATTATTAAACTGCATTTAAGAGTATTTACAGATCAGAAGATTTCAGACAGTAGTCATATTCCACTTGCATTTGAGTTATAAGGAGGACAGAGGTTCTGATTCTATATTCTCTTCTGCTCTTTTCATGACTACATACAAAGTAATTTTTCAATTTAGAAGCAAAAGTGAAAGGCCTTGCCTAGTACCCTGCCTAGTAGCGGCAGACTACTATTTATTTACAATAAAAGTAAAGTCAGAAATCAGGTGGGCATTAGATATCAAAGGAATTTCAAGCATTTGAGTGTCTGTCTGCATTGATAGGGAAAAACCGTTAATCAATGCTCTCAGATTAGGAGCATCAACAGCCTCACACAGTCATATACAGCACAGCTTGAAAGACTCCAGCAGTGCTGCCCAGCACTTCTGATCAATCAGGTCACTGCACTTTTCTATCACTGAGAAGGACCTCTGCTTCTTTCAAGCATCAATTCTGCCATCTGTGCACTTTCCCAGATGCCCCAGGAGCAAAAGTTGTTGCCAGCAGTCCTGTGCCAGCAACTGAAAGCAGCAGTGGCCAGTCACAGGCACAGTAAGCCATTCCAGCAACTGCTCCAGCCCATTATTTTTTGGGAACAGACTCTTAATTACCTCATCACATATCTACAGACAGAACAGAGAACCAACACCCACCATCGAGAAGCTGGTTGCTAGCAAAACAGTTAATTCATCCTACAGCCTGCTCTGTGAAATAGACACTGGGAAAGAGGTTTCCAAGAAGTAGCCACAAACCACAAGCAGCGTAACACAACAGAAAGCACAGCAGTGACAGCAAAGTAGCAATTTCCTAGGCTAGGCTGAAGCAAGTGAGGACATGCTCAAATGCAGCAACCGTGGGCACAGAAACAAGGGAAAGAACCTGTTTACTTTCAGATAGGCCTCAGGTACTCAGGGACCTCCAGCAAGATGCCCTCACCTCCACTGCCAACCCTTAAATGAGGTCAGGGAAGAGCTGGAATCTGGCTCCACCCCCTCCCAGTCACTGAGGGGCATTGCACACACCTGAGCTCTCCTGGACTGGTCCTGCCTTCCCAACAGGTGCTCAATCACTGGTTCAGGACATGACTTAACATTTCTGCTACAATAAATATATCTGAGATGTTAGCTGAGCACCTGTGCTTATAGCAGTCTTCGCCTATTTTTGTCTCCCAGAAGAAGCTTTTGAACCTTTTTGTATTTTCCCTGCCACTCAGTCTCTGAACAGTCTTTATGGAGGCTTTTGGAAAACTAATACTGATTTCAGAGAAAGTGGTAAACCTAGCAAAGACATTTGAAAACTTCTTTTATTAATTTATGTTTGTCTTATCCATTTATTTACGAGTACTATGCCAAAGAGAATACAACAATTTATGAAAAATCCTGGTTCTAATTAGTAGTAGTCAGGTAACAACAGCAAGGCAAAAATACACCCTTAGTATTCAGCACTACCTCCAGATGAGTGCCTTGAAGCGCCCAAAGGAATATGGAACTAAGCCATATTCCTCTTTGCTCCTCCACCTATTTATCATCACTCCTCAGGGCATTTTGATCTGTGGAAAAAGCCAGGAAATGACTCAATCTTTCCTAAGCAGTCCCATAATCCTACTGCTACTTCTAAAAACGAAACAAAACCAGGAAAGCCTCTTACTTTTTAGAACAATGTATGACAAAGTGTTGTTTCTTAAGAGAAATAAACTGTTTTCAAACCAGTTGCTGTTGCTCTAGTCTACCAGGTTCACCCTAAACACCACCAGTGAAAAGTAAGGAATAAGAAAATTATTTTTGGCCCCTTATCCTTCATTCTCCTAAAATTATAAGCCATAAAACAAAAATAATCCTCTCTAAAATTCTGAAATGAAAGCTCTGGGAAGCAATTGCAGCATTTTAATATTAAACAGATACTGAAGGCTCTCTCTGAAGGAATAGAAAGCTAGAAAGCATAGGACAGGACAGTGAGGAGATTCCCTTATGTGACAATCTTCTTTGAGAAAGAAATGAACATTCAGAGAAAGTTACTGAAAAGCTGGTGATGGCAAAGGATGACTAGGAAGCAGAGAACATGTTCCATGTTCCAATCTAAATGGAGAAATATGGGATTAAATAAGGAGTTTTCAGTGTGACCCTAAGGTGGCAGACACGCAGGATACACTTCCTTCCATATGGTAGCAATTTTCATTTCCTTATGAGCTTGGTATGTGTTTTCAGAAATATCACAGAGAGAACGATGGCAATACTATATTTAGCATGCTAGCATTTTGTTTTATTAGAATTTATTTTTTTCATATTTATTTTCTTTGTACTTCTTTGTATAAAAGCACCTGTGGTAGAACAAAAGCTATTCATAATGGGACAACTGGAAAAAAACCTGAAGCTGAATAGGCAGGAAAGCTTCCAGACAGTATGCAGCAGCATCTCACGGGAAGTGAAAGTGCAAGGCTTTTGGCAGGCACCTAGTTACATAAGCTAGTTTTAAGACTGGAAGCTATGCAACTTTGAAAAACAGTGAAAACAGTGTGCAATTGCTCCAGCTGTGCAAGAAAACTTTTTAATAAAGAAAGAAAATGTCTGTATGCAACTTTTTTCTGTAATGCTCTAGAAAGCAAGACAATCAATAGAACATGGGTGCATTTTTAAATGATATATCAGACAAATTGTTCCCTCAAACCAACAACCAGGCTCCAAACCCTCTTGATCTGCAGACAGTACACAGTTCTGTAAGAGCTAAGCTTAACATCTCTGGTCCCAAGACATAAGATTATACACAGGTGCTTCTGTAACTTGCAGCAAACTTCTGCATTCAAAACAAAATTTGAGCTGTACATTTGTTGACCTACATAAATCAAGTAAACAGCTGCTCTGACCTCCTTGTGTCCCAGTACACAGAGTGTAGGGAAGAGATGCTATTTTGGGGGACTCTTCAAACTACCAGGTCAGAGGGCTGAAGATTATTGCCACTGCATTCTCAGATCAACAGCTTAGTGGGGGAGGCTCTTATGTATCAAACAAAAGCATTATATTGCTGTACTAAAAATAACCTTAACATTTAATCATCTGCCCTGCACTGTCACTTTCAAACTAACCTATGTTACATCCAGCTACAGACTATAGCCGTACTGATGTTTATACAGATAAATTACTCTGTCAGATTTAATTCAGGAATATGACTAACTCCCACCCTGACTCACTGCACCAGAAAGGGGAAAGTTCTCTGTGAACATCAACATAAAAGAAAAAGGCTTCCAAGCAGTTACAGCTCCTGCTGAGGAGTTTAGTTTAAACAGAGGATTTGTTTAATTATTCATGCAGCCTTTTAATCTGCCAGTATCTAGTCAAGGACAATACCATCTGTCTGCAATGCGTTAGTGAAGGTAGCAAACAAAACAGGAGAGCAGTGCTAATAAAGTAGCAATAATTGAATATTTTCTTCAATATATGCTCATTTTATTGCAAAGTTACCAGAACTAATGCCTTCTACTAATTTCTTTCTGTAACTAAAACAATGCTTATTCTGCTGGATTCACCGTTGGAGGTATGTGTTTCCTTCATTATTCTAAATACAGAGATTTAGTATCAGAAATAGCAAGTTTACTTAAAATAACAATGGCTCTGTTTTCTTTCTTTCAGCTCTAAGGATGAGAATGGCAAAGCTGGGGAAAAAGGTGATTTAACAGCTGTATGACATGGAAGTAGAAAATATTACTCAATGCAGAGTAAAGCTAAGAAGTTTCTTCAATATACGTTTTGGATCTTAATGCCTAGTGTTTTGCTTCTCTGTTCTATGCATCTGGGTTATTTTGTTCTTCATGTAACCCGATGGACTCTAACAAACTTTCAGTTTGACCAACTGCCACATACATGTAAATGATTTTTAAGGTAATGGAAAGTTACCCAAGATCATAAACGCAGCATATATCCAAGAGTGAAGACATGCATAACCTGTCCCCACAGTCAGAAAGCTACATACACAGCAGATAATTGCCCATCCCCAGGGAATTTCACAGGATGTTCACTTTACAGCGTACTGGTCTAACATTCAACTGAAAATGATGTTCCAACCTTTTTTTTTTTTTTTAGTTAAAAACTAAGCATAAGAAATAAGATCCAGAAAAAGTGTATATATATATAAGCTGATTTCCAAGCTTAGTATCTTGGCCAAAATTTGCACCATTCCTTTGTAAAACAATCTCAAAATAGTAAAGCCCACATTTATGCATTTAGCTACATTTCTAGAGACCAGAGTCCACCAACACTTCTCCTTTACATATGATAGTAGAGCAATCCTAAAACCCTGCTCTTCTCCCCACATCACATACATGCTTCCTGCCCATACCTCGCAGAACTCGTGCATAACACTATAAACAGCCTGAGCTCCCAGCACCGAGCTCGCTACACGAAGTGTTACTTTTCCAGAAAGCTGGCTGCCAGACAGGCGGTGCCTGTCAGTCATTAACACTACTGCTTAGTACACAGGTTTCGTCAGCCAGGGGAGCTAAAATTAGTGCACATCTCCCATCAGAAGTCAACTTGTCAATGGCTCATCCCACAGCTGCAACCGGTTTCTTCCGGGGGCAGTTGTTGCTGGGCATGGATCCCCAGCAAGCAGCAGGGCTCCCACCATTCAACACGTTAATTCTTTTCACACTGGAGGAAAGCTACTGCACTTAGAGAGGCCGTAAGGTATAATCACACATAGGAAAGTCACATGCAAGTCATTTGTCTAATACCAGGTTCTTGGGGAAAAAGTGCCTCATCACTCTACATTGTAATGTTCAAATCAGTATGATAGCATTACTTAGCAGGTCTTAGGTTGGTTTGAATCACCAAGTGGATAAAGCTCAGGTTTTATTGCTCTGTTGTAGCTAACTCAGAAATAACTGCCAAAAAACAACCCTAACTTTTTTGCTTGTCTTCCTTATTTCAAAGCAGGAAACTGAAGCTGCTACCTCATAAAATAGTAGAAATTGGCTGACATAGTCTCTAAGAAGGTGGTGGCTCCCAGTCTGAAGTATACAGTGTGCAGGGTGATAATCTCAGATTTTAGAATTGTCAAAGATGATAACCTGGAGATGGAAATAGCAGATGAATAAACAATTACATTTTCTCTACATCTAGCCTGTTCTTGTTTGTTGTAGATTTTTTTCCTCCCCCTTTCTCTGAAGATGTTAGGTTTCCTCTTACTGCTTTGTTCTGACAGCTACACTCAGTGGTTTGTTTTTATTTTGTTTTAGGATGTATTTTAGTGGTTGTCAATTGGATACAATTTGGATAGTAGGAGTAAGTGACACAGGCAGCTTTTGTAACAGAGGCAGACTGATTCTGGCACTCATTCTCTGCATTCCACAGTAATATCCTATGCTTAAGTGAGTAGGCAAACAATATATAGAAAGAGTTCAAAAAGAGGGAAAGTGAGAAAACATCAGAATTGTGACTATTAAGTAAACTGGCAGGTAAAATTCAGTACTGAGAAACAGAAAGTAGTGTAAAAACACCATATGCACAAGGTGATTTGGTACTACCAGTGTTTTAGGCAGGCAAACACTTTTGCAGTATTTTAAAAGTTTAGGGTTAGATGTCTGGCTGGGGATGGGGGATTCCTCACTTCTCCTGTGATGATTCTGCTGTACCACTCCTTCAGAGAAACATATGCAACAGCTCCGCCTTTCACACAAACACGTGCCTTAAAGCTTGGGTTCACACTCAGCAAAAAATTTCTCAGGAGTACTAGCAGATCGTGCTTTTTAACCACCTTTCTTTCCAAGTCTTTCTTATTCACAGTCTCATTATCTCATTATGGCTTTAATCTAAAGATCCAGTTATTTAATAAAGCTTGACAATTATTATGAATATTTTGTTTAGGAAGACTTCCTGTTTTGGAGGCTGTTTGTCTGAGAGCAAAATGCGAATGTTATTTGAACAACAGCGCCACACAGCGTTACAAATGATAGAAAACAACACAACAAGCAAGGTCTCTAGCTTTCTCAAACACGAATACAAGAAAAAACACTTAAAGAAAAAAAAAAACATTATTACACTTAGTACATGTCTCTCGGTATGGTTCTTGGCAAAACAAAGTTTAGTATTTGGCATTAAGAAAATTTTCTTGTCTTAGTTTGTCTTGCACCCAAACGTCTGCTTGCAAAAAAAAAAATAAATAAAAAAAATCAGGTAAAGACATGTATCAATAAATTCAAATGCATTTAAGTTATTTGCACTACCTAGTTTTCTTAGAATCATATTCAAGAAACATTATTTGTAGTTGTCAAGAGCAGATAACCAGTATTTTGAGGTGTATTTCTACTTGCCAGGGAGAATTTACCAATGTAGAAGAAAATAATCTGAAACATGCAATCACTGATTTGTCATCAGAAGCTTAAGACTAGAAACATCAAAACCTCCTTGATCTCTTTACAAGAACTTTTCTCAACTTCAGCAGGACTCCTTTATGAAGAAAAGCAGCAGAAGTCTCCTTCTAAGCAATATTAAGCCACTAGTGCCTCCAGAACCAAACTTCCTGCTACCTGTTTTTCTATCAAACACTTGCACAGCGCTTTTTTATTTTTACATTTTTATTTTATTTTTTTTAAGATTGTAACAGGAATTTTGAGAGAGCCACTCTAATACAGTCCCTTTGTTTCCTGTCACTAGTGATGCAGGAAGAAAGGGGCAGAAAGGTGAGAACAAAATGATCAAGTCTCTGATTTGAAGATGTTGGAATATGTCAGAAAAGGCCTTATATTACCAACTGCACAATATCACTGGTACTAGGAAGGAACATTATTTAAGAGCAACTAACAAGCCTGCAAACACTGTAGGTCTCAGGAAGGAACTATTTCACATTACAGAAACATTAACATCCAGTTTCTAACACTCAATTTCAGTACGAGTTTCTCCAGGAAACATTTGGATAGCTTTAATTTGTAAAATAAGAATCTACAGTGAAAACATTGATTCACTTCTGCTATGCAAAACAATTCTTTTCTATTTTTTTTTTTTTTGACAGTGTTTCCACTTCAATAAAAGAGAAACAATTATTAAGATGAATTCATGTTATAAAACCCCCCACTTTCACATGAGAATGAAGCAACACAGCACAGCTGTTGTATTACAGAAACAATCTGGCATTGACTTAATTTAAAAAGCCATCTATTATGTCTAAGTAGAGTTTTTCTTCTGTAAACTCAGTATATGGAAGAGCTCCCAACATTTTAGTACTGGATAGATCTGTGACCATAGGTTTTTGAAAATAAAGATATACGAAAAACAAACTGAAAACCTCACATAAAGAAAACGCTTGTTGCTCTTCAGCCTGACTTTTGCCATATTTCTTCATAGCCTTCTCTTGTCTATCAGAGAATGACTTCTCCATCTAGGAGGCAGGAGGACCCTTCAGTTTAAACTCACTTGCAATCTATTCAGCTGCTAACAAAAGAGATTAATCCCAGCTCTGCAAATGCTCTTGTAACTAAACAAGTTACTTGAACAGGCAAAAATCACTGACCACAAACTTGATACATTCTGAATGACTTCTCTTAAAAACAGGTACATGCGAGTTTCAAGAGAAAGAGTCTGAACCTTACAGTTTAGTTAATAGAAAGAACCACTTCCTGACTCGTGTAAGGGTTTTGGACATCAGGTAGTAGAGAGATCTTGCTATGGTATTCTACATCTAGAATAGTAACTACTGGGAACTATCTTAATTGCCAAGACCTTTATTCTAAGCTAGGTTAACAACCCTGTGGTAGAGGTATATTTTGAAATGTTACAACTGAAAAAAAAAAAAAAATCATTGTACTGCATAATATAATTAGTATATCAAGGGTTAATTTCTGAGATATCAGTTTAAAAAGTGTTCCTCAATATCTAAGCGAGCCAGAAACCAAAGAAATTGAGAATAGTCTCCTTCCATTCCCCATACCATATTATTCAAATAAATTAGTTACTGACTAAAAAAGTCTCTGAAAGTAGAACAAGACAGACACACCAGCTGAAAGGACTCTCATTTAACACTAAGAGGTGCTGCATTTTCCTGAAGTCAATACAACTCCTAATCATTTTTTCAACAGTGCATTCAATGGAGCAAATACAACTTCAACATAACCGAGCAAATATTTCCACTTAACTTTGAGAATCTAGTCGCATAAGCCCAGCAATTCAGAAGAAACAAGTGGCCAGAGAAAGCAGAACAAACACATGCATACAGACATGTTTTTTCCTGTTGGAGTTTTGGATAAGCCCAACTAGGTTTTAATGCACATTTGCAAACATGCTTTCCTTGTTATGGTTTGGACACACTAAGGGAACAAAACAGTATTTTGAGTGATGCTAATGGTGATCTTACTAAAGAGTTTGTATATGGGCATTGCTCTTAGAGCAGAGAATAATTTTTGCATTAAACTGCAAAGATAAACAATGTTTAGCTCAAGTATTTGTGACAATTTTTTCAGTAAGTTTTTTTCTTTGTGAGGGACAAAATTGTCACAAACAGGAAATTGTCAAACCATGTCATTAGAACACAGAATTGCGATCACACTTCTCAGCTTTCCTAGTAATATTCCCAAAAGGTCTGGGGAACTGTGACTATCAAAACAGTGTTTTCAGTGCACCTCCTCACTCTTAGCCTTTAAAGTCTAACCACATTAATTATTATACTTATTTACCATACTTACTACACCTATTAAAAAAAACTTCGTTCCTTACTCAGACAAAGACTCCCGTTAAAAATAACATCAGAAGACAGCTTTTGCAGGATTCCAGCATTCTATTGACTTGAACTGAAATTCTCCCTCACACACATGCTATTATTCTTCAGCCACGTCTTCAAGAATGTGTTGATGGAAACATAATAGAAAGTATTCCTTGCATGTTTTTCAGCTGCATCGTACTTCATTGCAAAGTTCTCATTTCATATTTGGTTGATTGCTGCCAGGAAGGCTATGAGGAATATTATATTTCCACAGACATAGATGGTTAACACAATCTGTTTAAACAGATTACCCTGCAAGAGAACAGAAGAAAACAAGAACCACCACAAACTATCAGTCTTGCTTTTTGTTTTTAAAAACATCATCTCATCCCACTGTAGGTATAGAAAAATGGTTACTTACTTCTGCTTCTGCAGATGTGAGTGACTGCAATATCTGTACTCTGTCATCCTCTATCAGTTCAACTGTTATGTGGAAGAAAACATACAGTTACCTGCTCTTAAGAGGAAGGGGGGTTTTATGTTCATAGAGCAGAAGTTTTGATCCTATGATTAGTAATTTGTTCCTGTATAGCACCAAATTTGAAGAGCACTTGGAAGTCATTTGACCTTTCATGAACTTTACAGCAGAAAAAAGTAATGATTCTAAGTTGAACTAAGAAAAGTAGCTTTTGTTCATTAAGATGACAAAGGAAAGTTGGTTTCCAATAGAATGAATCAAGATAACAAGTTCTGAGCTAAAAAAAAAAAACAACAAAACATTTGTATGACTTAAAACCTTTTCATTTTAGGATAAGTAGATTTTGTGAATAAACATTCTAAATATTTTCAATTAGCCAACACAAGAATAGATTTTGGTCAAACATTTTAAGCTGATTCCTCTAGTTCTAGAGAATGATCACTGGAATTAAATCTGAAGTCACAGAACAACCGTTCTCTTGAAAACATTTTTACTCCCTTATCAATTTGTACACCATTATTTCCTAGTTATTCCCTCCAGCTTGTAAGTTAGAAACTAAAGAATACCTCTTGCAATTCAAGTCACTCAGATCTTTTCTGTATTAAAAACCTCAGCAAGCAAGATTGGTTGGGCTTGTACCTTTACGTATGAGACAGTAGCTGTGTATTTCCAGAAGAACATCAATACCAACATGCCAAGCTACAAAACCAATCATCGTATAGGTGTCCCATGGGTCTGGTAGGTCAAGTGCTGGCAGATCCATTCCCAAGAACATAGTCACCACTATTCAGTCAGTAAAAATGAGATGAGATTGCTGAGTGTTGTGTCAGCGCAATTAAAATACATTTCTTAACACACCTTTGTCAACAGATTTCCCACAAAATGCCTATAGTTTCTGGGGGAGTGAGGTTAAAGGACTCCATGAAGCTAAAAAGCCTTTTCTGTGTGGAATGGGTATGGAAATTGAGAGAAGAAGGCCAGGAGCCCAGAATAGTTTTTATCCTGCACAGTGCTCTTCACAGCCATAAAAGCACAAGTATTTCTTACTGTCAAGATGACCACGGTCACTGAAACTCTTGTGCTTAAGTTGCCTATGGAACCTTGTCTCCAGAAAGAGAACAAAGGCTGGTTTGTAATCCTGTAAGTTTATTTAAATAACACTGCAACATTGAGTTATATTTCTCTAAAACAAATTTGTCCACGTCACTTTGGTGTTATGAATCACTTGTTCTCCTTTAAAGGTGCGGAAGATAGCCACAAAGAAGAGGAAGAAAAAAAAATTTCTAGAGCTAATATTAGAGGTGAAAGCCAAGTAAGACAACACATTTTGAACCTCTACCTTAAATAGCAGATGAAGGAAGGAAAAACATAAGCCATAGGTAACAGCTAAATCCTTTGGATCCTTTTCATCATTTTTTTCCTCCATTTCAAAATTATAATAGTCTGCCTCACATCAAAAAAGATCACATGAGCTAAAATCTCAACATCTGGATGTACAGACAGATGCTCAAGATGAGTAATAGTATAGATAATTAACAGCATGAGTTCCTTCATTTCAAATAAAAGATAGTTACAACTATTGCTCTACTCACCAGCTAGTATTCTAGCAGTTGTACCAATACTCCAGTGAAACCAGTTAAATAATTGCCTCCTATAAAATGGAAAGAGCATTTTATTGTGTTTGGGAAATAATAATTTTACAAAAGATATTGAAAAGATAGTAATAATAATAATACATTATTTCTGAAATTATTATTTAATGAGTTAGTTGTGAATACCTTGGTGCGTGAGGAGATGGTCTGAAACCTGCCATTAGAGGTTGAAAGATTGTCAGAGCCATCACAGTACAGCCAAGATACGGGTGAAAACCTGCTTGCTAAACATAAAACATTTTCTGTTTAATGTCTTATCCATATAAAGATAGAGAAAAATATCTGAAATTATTTTTACTTAAGCTAGCAAAAGTAAATTGTGTGGTAGAAAAGCACTGTTTTTAAACTGGCAGCAGTGACAGAACACAAGCTGTTCTGCAGCTGAACGTAGGTAGTTCTCCAAGGGAGAAGGAGGCACTGAAAAATCTGGCTCAGGGTTTGCCACACCTTTCTGTAGTACTAAGAAATTCTTCCACTTAAACATAAGATTAGTATTACTGCAGCAGCAATACTGCAAGCTCTTCATCCTCAGTCACATATAATCAGGAAAGGCCTATTTCTTAACTCCTCCTGATACTGGTTTTCCCTTTTCACTCTGTTTGTTCTAGTCTTACCCTAAAAGAATTTATTCATTTTCCCTAGCTGTCAACTCATGACTGTGACATTTGTATCCCACCTTTAATTGAGATTCAATCAGAACTTCCCAGTTTCTGGTATCACTTTGCACCAAATAGTATACAGGTGATAGCAACAGATCCCTGCCTGAACCCCAGACTAAGTAAGGACTTTGTTAGGAGAAAGTGGAAGGAAAATTTGATGGAATTTTATCCACTTATTGCTAAAGAAGGGAACAGTCCTCATCTATGTTGCTAGAATTTGAAGTCAGCCTTCTCAAAATATTCACAGAAATTCCTTTGACAATAGTTGTAACTTATCAGTCAATGAGGGACCTACTTCTCATACATTTGATTCTACTTTTAGATTAGTAAGAGGTAAACGCAAAAGCCACACACTTACTTTGCTCCATCCTCCTCTGTATATAAAAGGCAATACAAAAGAAATGCTTGTAAGCATAACGGTGGTCAACATAAGCATACGATGCACCTGGAAAAAAAGGTTCATATTTGGAAACTCCACAACTTTCCTAACAAATATTAAAATATATTTAATAATCTGTAGCTAAGAATGTTCTGAGCTGCCTCTTTGGACTTTGCTTTCACTAGTGAAGTAGGTACATTTCTGGTTTGTAGTTGTTCTACAAGATTCAATAAAGAAAAGTTTGAGCTCTTATTTTCTTAGATCTAGTAGGTTTTAATTTTGCCAACTATAGATACAGAGTATATAGCTGGAGATACATGAGAGGCTTTGCCCACCTGAAACCATATCTCCTTTCCAAATAGGAATGAATGAGACCAGACAGGCTTGAAGAATCGTGCAACAACAACACCAATACTAACTGTACTTATCCAAGCAATAAACATCAGTGCACCTGAAAAAACAGGAAAAAAGGAGTTGTTATGCATGGGTACTTTAACTGTGTATTAATACCGCTTCAATGTGATATTAATAGTTTATATATATATGTCCGGAATACGACTGTGATAAGTTTTTAATTGCCTAACTCAGTCTAAAATATTATAGTATTTTATCTTGCTAAAGGGTAGAATCATCCATATAAAGATGTTGATTGGATTTGACCTTTGGCATGATGGAGCAGCTCTGGCTACTGTGCCTTCAACTAGTGAGATATGCTGTTCTGTTACAAGTTCGTATGAAGAATGATAATTGACCTGTATTCAAGATTTCATCAACAGAATGAGTAACAGTTCTCCCATGAGCCTGCTTTTATACTTCTGTACTGAAAAAATAATTCTCAGCAATTTCACTGGGTCTGGACTATCAGATGAAAAATTTCACATTTCAAGTAGAACACTGTGTGTGTGTGTGGGGGGGGGGGGGGGGGGGGGGGGGGGGCGTGTAGGGGAGGAAATCTTGCAATACTTCCCTTCAAATTGAAAACAGTAATTTTACTCTGCCTTCACGGTCTCAGATCTTGCTACCTTATAGTATATATAATGTCAAACGACAGAAAGACAAGAGGAAATACCTACTCCACAACGCTGAGGAAAACAGGTCTCTAGTATCTACATATCTTGAACTGGACGCCAAAGATAAAAAGTGCAGCTTACCATGAGCCTTGATAAGTCTTGGGGACCGGGAACCTCCAATATCCTGAGGAATGCCTGTGACATTGTACATTCTGTCGGTGATCAGAGGCTGACGACGATGTTTATATATTAGACCACCTAACCAGTGACAAAGTGGTTTAATTATGGTACATGAAATTCACTACACTTGCTAAATTAGCCTACTCCTTATTTATGAATTTAAGCCCTACTCTGACCACATAGGGTAGTCATACAAAATTTCTAAAATGAAATAAGGTAGGAACTTACCATGTGAATCAAAATTGAAAGATGTCATCTAAACTATCTTGTATATGGTTAATATAAAAGAATCAATTCATCCCTCCACAGAAAAAAGCTCTCTTCCCTACATTCACAAGATGTGAAGAATAATTCCTGCTGATATTACTCTTCATTTTAAAAGGGATGCACTCAGCCCTAAAGAAGCTCACAGTTGCTAGCATCAAGTGGGCAACACAAATATACAGGCAAGCCTACTTTAATTTCCAAGAGTACATTCAAGAGCCAATTAAGATGGCTGGACAAAATGCATCACATAAGCTTAGAAATCAGTCCTTAGTTTGGATGCCAATTATTATAGGTACTGTATCTTACATTGGGGCAACTCACGTAGAACTGTTAAAAAATAAATAAATAAAAGCAACTACACATCAAATTTACCTTCACTAGCTTCCCCATCTGCCAGAAAGATGTAGTAACTGGCATTCATGTTAAACCTCTCCTTATATGTAGGGAGACTAATATTCCTTCTAAAAGAACATTGAAGAACACCATCCACAAGCCTCCATGACACATCTTCAAGGGCATTCTGTGAAACAAAAGACATTTGATATGCAGTATTTCCAGACAAATACAATTCTTTACTGCTTTTAAGGCCACTGCTTGAGCTTGTTTCAAGTTGGCAACCCAAACTATTACCTACTTACAACTGCTTTTCAAAGTAAAAGCACAAAACAGTCATGGACTATTCATTTCAAACCCATTTTTGTGGGTAAGTTTGATGCTTCCATATGTACCTTTGAATCCAGAACAGGAGGACTCCGCCCCTTCAAATAAGCAGTGCTTACACTGACATGGTGGTCCTCATTAATACACAGATATGCATCATCATCACCCTAGAAAGTTTAAAAGAAAGAAGTATTTATAGATTAGTAAAAATTCCTACTGGCAACCTTCAAAAGTAGGTTGATTAAGTGTATGCAACATACAGGTAGTGTTGGTCAGTAACCTAGCAGAAGACTTGAGACAAAGTTTTCTAGCTTTTAAGCTATTTCCCACCATCCAAATATCTCAGTGTTACAGGGGAGCCGCATTAAGTCAGATGACACAGGCATATTATGACTTACCCTAGCCACTCACCTCTAAGTGACAGTTATCACAAGTTCTTTTAGATATTTAAAATTTTACTAAATTTAGCAAAAAAGATAGAGACAGATATAGATGGTATTAAAAGAAAAAAAAAAAACTCTTTCATTCAAAAGTGGTTTCTCATAGCTGTATATATATAAAATATTTAAGAGCAAAGTGCTCTTTTGCTAGGAACATGAAAATAAAAAGCATCTCCTTTGTACAACAGTTATTTTATGGATTTCATATTTGTCAGCAGCATCGTCCCTTCAACAACAATTAAAAGTCTTCAAACACTTTTTAAAGATTGGATTTAGTCACTTATGTTAACAATCCCGAAATTCAAATGGTTTCTGAAAACTTAACAACGTAGCATCTAACAGATAGTAACAGATAGTGTTTTGTATTTTTCTCTCCTAGGTAGCAAGGCAAGATGGATTGTACCAGGAATTCCAGTCAGTTACTCTGCTATTACTAAGGTTGGATTCTGTGAAGACAGATGTCCGCAGGGAGATTTACTTCATAAAGTCAACCTCAAGCTAAGATTCAATACCACCTACAAAAGGCCACTACCTCTCCTTTAGCACCATAAGGAAAAAATGTCTTTGTTTGCAATTTAGGAATATTTCAGTTTTTCATATTCATGTTTTGCTAAGGTACCACTGAAACTCTACTAGTGAAGTAGAATAGGATACTCACCATCCATTGGTCATAGGACAGTGCAAATGATAAATACCCTTCACTGGCACCACTCATTTCAATGAGTACTGATCTCCTCTCTTGATGGAAGGATAGGAAAAAGCAGGAAGCATTCTCAGGATCACAGTTCGGAGGGTTCCTAAGGCAGAACTTTGTATTTCCACAACCTGATGCATTAAACTAAAATATTAATCAAACATATGTCATAAGTGATGAGAGTTTTCAGTCTTCTTCCTTCCTTTTTAACCTACTCTAGAAGAAAGCATACAAGGAACTGGAAAGAAGTGCCATCTATGCACATATATCAATTTCTTAATTCACCCCCACAATTACCAGAGCATAGAATTTACTGCCATTTTATGTCTTCAAAGACTTAATTAAATAACTTAAAATTTTGAAAACAAATTCCTAGTTTAATGTTGAAAGGTAAAAGTCAGTTGTAGGGTAGGAAAAAGGATCCTCCCTGATAAGCAATGAGACAACACATGTATTAAAAATCAGTGTTACTATGGATCAAGTACTGATGCTTTCTCAGTCCACTGAAACTACAAGAAACAGAAGACAATAACATCGATGAATTCAGAAGTTTCTGAACCTGCAGTTACTAAATAGGAAACCTGGAATCAAGATTAGAACAAGCCTATTCTCACCTCTCTTCTCAGATACACAGTTGTTGTTTTTTTTTATTTTATTTTAAATTTGTCCTTTAAAAAGTTGAGAGAATATTTAGAACTTAACCTACGTGTGATGTGAACATTTAACCCACACAAATTCAAAGTAATTAAACTAATGCAAAAAGGTGGATAACTAATGCTTTTTAATCTTTAATACATAAGTTACTCATTTTCATCTTTCCCCTTCTGTCAATCTAGGGAGAAAATATCTTAAACCATCAGTGGGACTTAAATTCCATTCATCACAAGCAAAAGAAGTTACATTCCTTGGGTTTATGATTACTTACTGGCTTCGTTAAGTAGGAAACTGAACGTGACGTTGATACAGCCTCTGATGTTGTATATGAGGGTGTTGTTGAAAATGGTGCATTAGGCTGAGAAACAACAGGACCAGGAATCTTCACCCAGAAAGTCTTGTATTTCTTCACAACTGTGGCTCTTAAGAAAACCCATGCATACACATGATCAGTACTGTATACATCAACAGCTGAGTGTTACTTTCCAGAAAGAAAAAAAACAAAAAAAACCAGTTTGCTGCTTCCACAGCACACTCCCATCTTATTGCAAATGTCTTGTGCTTTAAGCAGGAAAATATCTAAAATTACAATGGAAAAATAATTTTTAAGCACCCTACTGCATGTGCCTTACATCCATGCTTCCAACACAGACAACCGTCCTAGAAGTCAGATTTTTATAACTTAGCCTATATCCCTCAGTTCCAAAAAATAAAAATAAAAAAAAAATGCTGACAGCATAATGAAGGGAATGTGGACCATTTAGTTACATATAAAGAAAAACATTCACACTGTGTATTACAACACCATATATACACAATAAATGATCAGTTAACTAGAAATACCAAATTGCAGAATTCTATTCTACTCTCATATAAAAAATAAAATGATAGTCTCACAGATTGCCTTCAAGGACAAACATCTGCATTAACGTACACTGCAGTGAGCAGGTATTGACTTTTCTGGCCATTAGTCCAGAGATCCCTCCCAGTTGCTGGCAAGTATTTGCTACAGGCAATGCTGCACATGTATCATTTTCTTCATTTTAATATGCCAGAACTAACATTAGGTTTACTTACAGAAATTGCACATGTTTTGGTGCACTTCCAGGAGCAAGCCAATAAACTTTCACAACTTTCTTTTTTGCTTTACTTGTGTGACTGACAGCTGAATTCTGAAAACATATACATATTAAGAATTACGTGGCATATGCACTAAAAAGCTTTAATTTAAAGCCTGAATAAATATTGCACAGTTACCTTACACATATGCAATCTAACTGACTTAACAAAAACTTCTTAGCTTAAGTTAGTCATGATCAATAACTTCATGGCCTTAAAGCACTAATGAATAATTGGATTCCATATGCATCAAGCGACAGACGTGGAGAAAAATAAAGTACATCCAGACAAATTCAGAACTTTGTCCAGCCCAGCTAAAAGAAGCTCATAAAGTTTGAGCTAGTTGCTGAAACACTGGGCAGGGTCAATCTTTCGCACATGAAGCTAAGCCAGTTATATATAATGGTAGATAATGGTGTGTTTTAGCCTTTGTTTTCAGCAATAACTGTCATAAACTTTCCTTGCTGTAAGACACTCATTTTGTCCTTAACAAGCATGAAAAACAATCAATAACTCTCCTCTTCAAAGCAAGTAGAGCATGTACTCATCTTTTTAGGAACAAGCACAACGAAATGAACGCAGTAGAACATTACATTCATTGTATTCATGTTGTATTATGTCTGCTACACCTTTCTACAGCAGTATTATGCGAGTCAGAGAATTTAAATAGCTCATAAGAACAGTCAAACAAAATTGCTTATAAGATTGAAGTTATAGCAATTCCCCAAGAAATTTACTGAGCTCAAAGATAACAGAGTAAAAAGATTTGTTCTGCTTTATTACATATTTGAACTGGTACAAATACTTCAGCGCCCCACATCCCATTTTGAGATACTAGACTGTACCATGGTATGGCCACATGTCAGAAGCTGAGAACGTCTCTGGTCAACTAATACAAAAGAACCAACTGCAGGGCTATCCAAGTCTTCAGCGTTCCGAGCTTGTATGAAAAATCCTTCAAAATCTGGACCAGACAGCTGAACTGAAGAAGCAAAACAAAAGGAATTCAATATTCACCAGAGGAAAAAGGAAGCACTTCCACAACAACCAGCTCATTTTACAAGCACTGAATGACTGCTGAAGGGATCAATTGAACAAGACCCAATTGCTTACACAGATCTGATGTAGCTACCCAAGTAAAGACATGCTACAGTACAAAGAAGCAATTAATTAAACTCTTCAATTATAACAGGACCATACCTTCTATACTGTCCCCAGGTTTAAATTCAGTCCCATTAACTGTAATGACATGCATAGGTGATAGTTGTGGAGAGCTTCCATGACAGGGTATCATGCTAGCACAAGCTTCTCTTACTTTCCCATTTGGATATCCGTCCACAGATACACAGAAGCAAATAAACATCCAAACAGCAAAAGCAAGGCCAGGCAGCTCCATCTGAATGAATATGAGTTATAGTCAATTAAATACAATAAACATTTGCATTACAGGTCACCACTCATCCTTAAAAGAGTCAGTTCTATACTAAATTTTAGAAACATGTTTAAAAATAAAAATGTGTGTGAAAAAACTACCAGACTTTGCAAAAATATTCACAGATACTGTGTTTTAGGCCATATAAATGTTCATGAGTATTAATGATGAATAGATGGACTTCTTAACTAATTTAGAGATTACTAAAAAAAATTTTACTTACAGCTATACCATTCTCAAAAAAAAAAAAAAAAGAAAGAAAGAAATCCAAGTCCTTTAAACAAATCTATAGCATAGAGAGATCTTAAATTTTTTTTCATCTATGTATAAAGGTCCACAGAATTGAGGAAATACCAAGCTAACATCACTACCACTCATTTATTAATCATAGCTCTGCATCATCACAGACTGCCATTTGTTTCCACAACTCGTGTCTATTTCTTCACATATGATGAAGAACTCTCAGGTGACAAGTTATTTTTTCTTCAGAAGACTGAAGTTACCAGATGTAGAAAGATTTTATAAAAGCAGAAGAGTCCAAGTTTGATATAAGGAATTAGACAAAGAAAAATATGTCTATCACAGAATAGTGAAAGAATACTTTTGAACTCCTTTTGGATGTTGATCCTCCAGACAATATGATTTATTTCTATGGTTTTCTTAAGAACAGAGGAACATGAAAAATCATGTGAGGTCATATGATTGAATAGCCTAAGACAGATATAAGAACCCCTAAACCCAGCATTAATTATGTGATGATTTGCCCTAACATAATACTGTTTTCAGGAAAGCTATGGTAACTGTTCAATTGCACCCAGTATTTGGAGAAAGCAACAACAATTCAACCAGAATTTTTATGTTCAGTGACCTAGGAGAACTAAGATACCCTTCCAAAACTTAGACAAAAAAGGTTGATTATCAGCTCCAGTGGAACGTGTACCAGGCAAATAAGCCTGCTTTATGGAGGAGGCATTTTGCACCAAGTGATAAGAAACATCAGGTTAAGAAATTCCCTGACAGCACATATGGTTGCAAAGATAAGAAAGGCATAGTGCTGTTTCTGTTTCAAGCTGAGCTCTGATATCTAAAAGTAAAAAGTGAGACATCACTAATCATATAAACTGTAAGAATAATAGAAATTAATTTTCCTGGACTCTTTATACATTCAGTACTAAATGTCCACAATATCCAAGGCAATAGTGCATTTGTGTTTCAGTTTAAGAGTTCCTTGGCAACATGACGTCAGCAAAGTCAAGTATTTTAGGGGGTGAGAATTGAACAGTTACAAATTCAGGAACCAGAGGGAAAAAAAAAAAATGAAAAAAAAAAAAAAATAAAAATCACTCAAATCCTTAGATACTCTAGATAACATTACAGTAATACTAATAATGTCATGTTAAGTTGATGTTTTCTTTTAATTCCAATACTACACAAACAAAATATATTACATTTATGGAAATTTGTATATGAAGGAAGTCCCTAGGAGGCTAAAAACTAAGCTTCGAAACAATGGTGGTATTAAAGTAGCTTAGACATATAAGAGAAATCTTCAAAAATAGGTGTCGCCAAAAGAGATGAAGCAGAATAACAAGGAGACAAGAAAAAGAGCAGGTTCACATTCTAGTTGAAGTAGCAGAGGATGTGGTAGGGTTTAGAACAAGTAATATTCTTTGTCAGACTCACCCAACTCAAAACCTTGCAGAAGAAAAAACAAACAATGCCCAACCCCAAAACTGGGGAAAAGTACCGTACAGAAGAGCAGTTTTTTTGAAAGAGGATTAACTGTGGAAGAGTAATGTTCTCTGTATGTGTTTTCCAGGACAAGAGAGAATTCTTTTACAGAAAAGCACCTTCCAGATAAAAATTTATCCCTGAACTTGTTCCTCAGTTGCCTTGAGAAGTCCCTTTTAACCTGGAAATATATTCTGGCACTCCACGTTCTCCACTTACACAGTAAAACATACTGAATGAAGACAGAAAACACTATTATAACATCAATCACACTGTAGCTAAATAATCAATTTGTATCTTTAGGAAAACTTCTCAAAAAAAAAAAAAAATCTAAGTGGCTTCATGGCTTCAGCTAGTAACTGGATTGCTAGTAGGGTTATCCAACAGACTTTGTGTAGAACACAGGAGGGATTTCAATCATCTTTTAGACAGATACATTAAACATATTGAGTTTTAAAGAAAAAAAGCAACTGCATTTTCACTTAGCCACCAAGAAGGAAAGAAGGAAAGAGAAATCATAGTTACTTGCCTTCAGCTGGCTAATTTAGCACCCTGATTTAGATATTCACCATGTCGTTCAAAACTGATCACAAAACAACTGAAGAATTAAAACCCAAAGGGATGTTTCTTGGGGTGGTTATCTACAAATAACACAGCACTTGAACAGCAGTGTTTCTGTGTTATCAGCTTATTTCTGGAGAAAAAACAAGGAACGGTAAGGTCTATGCATTTGCCATACCTTCAGCTTACTTATCCCCACATGGAAGAGACTCCTAGACTCTGCAGGCATCGACAGCTTAGAAAGCCCTGGCAGTTCAGTTACTTAAGAGTACAGTGCCTACACAAACACAGGATCTCTTGACAGAAATTTTCTTTCAACTATTGAACAGAGTTTCATGAGCTGCATAGTATGAAACCTGAAGCTAGTTTTAGAGAGGGAGAGGAGAGATAAGACAAAGACCTGAATATTTGAAACATTCTTACAAAGCAGAAGCAGAGAACCTTACTCTTGGAGAGTCATTTTTCCCTCTGAGAAAAGGAACTGGGGTTAATTTCTCCTTGTCACTTAAATGATGCCATATCAGAATAGCTGCATGAGCAGGGGCAGAAAACAGATAGTATTCACATTCACAATAACTTAATACTTCTCAAAATGAAAAAAGGAACATACACCTATATCCACATGATGACAAAACATACACACCTCATCCTCATGATTCCTTATACTGAAGACATTCAAAGAGGAATTTAAGACTTTTAACTTCTTTCTAAACAAGCTCTTAAAAGAGCTTTAAAAAAGCTCTTTTAAAAAGCTTTAAAAGCAGATACTTACATTACAGCCAATCCCTCTGGCACAGTGATGAAATCTAAATAAAATTGCCTTTGGCTTTTTACTTGCAGTAAGAGAACATACAGCACTTTTAGCAACTTCTACTTCACTTGCATCTCAGTTTTAACCTTTATCATAATCGGGATCAGAGGAAGTTCTGCAATGAGAATCCGTATGCAGATACTAGAAAGGAAACATTTATGAGTGATAAGGAGCACATCTGCACCCCCCCCCCCCCCCCAGCTAAGCCCACAACCTCCTAGACTTCAGCTGAAGTGCATGATGTTGTAACGAAGCACTACCCCTGCAGCTTCATTTGGTTTGAGCTTCCACAGAGCATATTAAGTCATTCATGCAATTGTATTCTGCTGCAGTTATGGGGATAATATAAACAAATAAATAAATAGCCACAAACTTTTCATACCTTACTGCTTAAAGTATAACAAATCTAAAGCATAACTTTAAAGCTTATTAGATTATATTGAAAAGATACTTTCTTTCAGAAGAGGGATAAGCATTCTTGAAAAGGGAACATGGTAAAATTTTGTATTCTTTCCCCTCTTCCTTCCCCCATACCTTCTACTGAGAATGGACAAGAGCAAAGGATTTCACCCTGATTATTTTATTAATCTTGTGTTTAACAACTGCTCTGTATACAAACTGTTCAGACCCCAACCTTGCAAACTTGCACCTATGTGAAAAGCCCTCTTAACTGAGCTGCAGGCTGACCTAGGATTGGCCCTCTTTCAGTAACCCCAGCAAATAATTTCAACTAGAGCATCAGCTGTAACAGCTTTCATTCAGTCATCTCCCCTGCATACTTAACAACAAAACAAAGGAAGAAAGTGGCAGTTACAGAACACTAAGAAGCAAAAAAGACGCCAGAGAAGCATGAGTGCTATGCCCTCCAGTGCATTAAGCCCGAGTCTACTTTTACAGCTCCTATTTAGCGCTTAAATCTCATTACAGAAAACAAGCCCAGAAGCTCTCAAAGATTCAGAAACGCCTGTGTGAACACTTCAAAGGTGTTTCGAAAAGTCGGCCAGATTTCAACTTGCTTCGTAAGTGCTCCAGACGTTCTACTAAGCGCAAACAGCTTTCAAAACATCAGCTATACCTATGCTTCGAGCGCGTCCGGCAGCACGGCAGAGCCCGCAGCCCGCTCCCTCCCGCAGCACTGCTCAGCACGGCCGGCTGCTGCCGCGGCCGCCCCTCACCTGCCGGCTCCGCCCTGCGCTGCGGGGCGGGCAGCTGCCCGAGGGGAGGCACCCGCCGGCGCAAGAGGCCTCCGCGGCACAGCCCGACTCGCTGCTCCGGCACGGGTCTGTAGGATGTGGCTTCCCGGCTACGGGATTTCTCTTTTGCCTCCGAGAGACGGGAGTGGTGATGCGTGCCCTGATTTTGCAACTAGAGCCTCGCCCCGCAGGTTTTACCCAGACGTTATCCTTGTAAAAGCACTGCCGTGCAGAGTTTGTTTGCAGTGCTCTTGCATGCTCGTACAGACATGCTTGCAAAGTAGTTTTTTTCTTATCAAGGAAGTTACTACATATCATTTCTATCTGAATCTTTGCTGGCAAAGATGACTTTAGATACGCAGTCTGAATTCTATTTCTCAGTTTTCAATTGATCACAGCAGAACAACAAAAAAGTCATTTATTTCCTAGAAACACAGCAGTACCTCACACGGCCCACCCTACACACCTTGTATGCAGGTAGCAAAGGCATGAGTAGGGCCACCATTGCTCCTACTGGCTCAGTTTACAGCATAACCTCCTATTGGCAGAATTCTGATACCCTGATTTTACCTGATGTGCCAGAGAATGGTTTGTTTGTTGAGAGTAACCCTATAAACCAAAAGCACAGAGTTTTCCAAAAAGATTCTCATTGAGAAATGAGACACTTCGATAAGCGTCAACACTTCAACAAGGCTTCCACCTCTAGCTACATCTTCCTTCTGACTTCTTGAAAAAGGAGAAGTTTAGCTCTACCTGCTTTCTGTGGAACAGGAATTTTACCTTCCCACAGAACAGAAACATCACGTTTGTACTAACAAATACTTCATGAAAGACTCAGGTGATTCAGATGCATATTAGTAGGTATAAACACTTCCAGTGGTGCCAAGCTCCATTAATTTAGTCAGATTTTCTTTAAAAGTTCTATCTATTTCAATATCGCAGACTTCCAAAATCTGAGTTCACAGCTTACATAGTCTATGGTATGAATTAATATCCAAATAATTTTGAAGATTTTAAGTTCTTGACTCATTGACAGAACGAGGTCTATATCTCTGAAACACTATTAGAAATATCTAACCATGTAGAAGTAGTACTGCATGCTAGTTTGTTCTTAAGTGTCAATATCCAAGTAGCATCAAGGAATTATTTATTGCAAAGCAGAGGTTTCTACCTTAACTTCATTATCAGTTAGAGACACAGAGGGCTAGTGATTGACTTTTATCCTTACTGCAGGTTTAAAGAGAGATAAAGTTGTATAATCTGCTACAGAACTCTGCTAGAGGAAGATTGTGTCAAGCGGCAAACAAATTCCATTTTTTACGGAAAATAACGTAATATGAAATATAAAAGGAAGCTGATGACTTTTTTTTTGCATGGTTTCTGACAAGGTTACAAGGAAGTAAAAGAAAGCATATAATTGCAAAAGCAATTAAACAAAGACAACTGCGTAATGAGTACATAAAAGTGAATCTCTGTTGCTTAAGAACTGAGGAAACAAGAAAAACATAATTTTGAACATTAAGTATTATACAGTCCAATGCATCTACTGATACCCATGGTAATTTTTTAAGCCCAAAGTAATATAAAAAACAAAGCTAGCCATTGCAGCTAGCTTTGAACAGATGCCACGTTATTACATGGTTCCCTATAATCAATTTTCCTCTTAGCTATTAATCTAACACAGAAAAACCATAGAATTCTAGAAGGTCAACCCATGCTCAGGTTCCATACACATCTGCACTAGACAAATAACTTCTTTGTGTAACTGGTGAAATTATCACTGTAGGACATACCTGAATTTAAATCAGGTTATTTTCAAGTTTTTCAGCTTTATTATCTTGGCTAAGTATATATTAGGAAAATAATTACAAAAACATTACCTTAGGATGAGGTCATTTTCCTATAATATGATTTTCATGTGCTTTTCTTTTTTTTCTTTAAAGAGAAGGGGAACTTGAGTCATGGAAATGATCTTGACAATCTAAAAGGAAATAAATGAAGATAAAGGTCACAATGGGGAATGAACTCCTTTTCTCTATGTTTAATTCCTTTTTCCTTGAGCTTTAGCACAATTTGAAACTTAGCAGCTTTATCACCAGACTTACCATTTAACAAACAAAGAAATAAAAGTATTCCTTTGACCTCCAGAGATACTCATTCCATGTATACTTGCCTTTGATCTTAATTTCTATATGCTAATCTTATCTTGCTACTTTCACTTATTTTTAAATACTTTGCATCGCTTATAAGAAAAAAACAGCACTGCAAAACATATTCATACAAAAACACACGATGATCTAAAGGTAAAAGGGAAATAATTTATGGCTTCCAATCAATTATACTAACTAACCACCTGGTGGCAGCAGCCACTAAGAAAAACCTACTTTAGTTTTCTGTCTACAGATTCATCAACAGCTGAAGTACACTGTAGCAGAAATGCTAAGTAGCGGCCTGAAGTAGTGATTGAGCACCTGGTGGGAAGGCAGGGCCAGCCCAGGGGAACTCAGGTGTATGCAATGTCCCTGAGTGACTGGAAGGGGTGGAGCCAGGATCCAGCCCTTCCCAGACCTCATTTAAGGGTTGGCAGTGAAGGTGAGGGTATCTTGATGGAGATCCCTAAGGCTTTCTGAGGGTAAGGAGTAGCTTTCCTTTATTTCTGTATCCATGGCTGTTGCATTTGAGTTTATCCTTTCTTACTGTAGCCTGGGACTTTGCCACCCCCCACTATTACTCATGTGCTTTCCATTGTATTATATTGTTGCATGCTCATGCAATATTTTTCTATCAAGATGAGTGTCTACTTTAACATAAAAAGGATTTAAATAAAAGTGCTTCCTTGTTAGGCTGAAACAACTTCATTAACTTTGTTTGCTGATACCGATCTGAGCCTGGTCTGTCCAGATGTTGTGATACAGAAGCAGTTTGCTACTTCCCTCAGAGTTCTTGCTTAACTTAATGCACAGCAAAATTAAGTTAGTCAAAGCATTGCAGTAAAATCATACTAATCACTTCAAGGGATATGAGCCATCAGTTTATCAGAAGCACACATCTGAAGTTTCCTCAAGAAAGTACTTAATTACTTTCATTGGGCTTCTATATTATTCCCCATTTCTGTGGGGCTTTATTATTTATTAATATCAACTTTATTGTGCCTTCAAGTGCTGAGGTGCGATTATTTTACTTCACAGGAAGCAACTAGCTTGCAGGAGAAGCACTGAGCAATAAGTGCCCTGCTTTATGGTACTTTACAGATTGGGTCATCAGTTGTTACATGAAACTATGAGATGAATTGAAATCTAGTATAATATCCTTCTACACGCTGAACTTTTTATTTATTTATTCCTTTCTCTGGGACTGAGAACTAATTTTCTATTCCTCCCTATCTGGTTTTAGAGGGCTTTTCACAGGCAACCAATGTCCAGTTTTCCCACCTTTTTCTGAGTAATACCTAGTCTGTCTCCTTCAAGACTTCATTTTTTTGTTCAGACCTAAGATGTCTTTTGTGTGTGTGTGTGTGTGGATGCACTGAGTTGAGTTAAAGTACACTTACTTGAGCTCTGGGGATTTTGATGAGCAGTCCTGTTTGCTGGTTGCAGTGGCATGCTAGTTAGTACCTGCACAGCACACCTGTGATGAAAGAATGTGGAGATATGGTCAGTAGGAATGCTTGCAGGGATTTTAGGCTTCCTTTAGCAGGTTTCAGCCAAATGACTGCACAGGCTTTCAAATGCTTACAAACTGGTCCGTGTTGCCTATTTGCAATGTATCACACTGGCGGGCTGCTTTAAGTTTTGGGTTGAATTCTGCCTGCGCTGGAAGATTACAAAGCAGGCCTACTGACCTATCCTAGCTGCTAGATAGCCTCAGGTTACATGAGACCTGGCTATTACTCAGTTTAAAAACCAGATGCCAATTTTATACAACAGCCACAGTTGTTTACCATTTGAGCTTAAGGAGCTGTCAGGCTAAGACTTAAGTATAGCTATTTCAATGGACCAGAAAAACATCCATAATATTCTTGATACAGTTTGATATGGTAAGAAGGAGCATTGTAAAGAAAATGGAGTGCTCAAGAAGAACCTCAAATACTGACTTCTGAGGAGGAAATACAGAAAAGAGTAGTTCCATTCAACAGAGCATTATTACAGTTACTTTAAGAGTATGTAGTCTGAAGTCTTAGGTCTCAGTATATCTCACTGGAGTTAACTGAAACAATTCACAGTGAAATAAAAATGCTGGTAGTAATTCAGCAAGTTGGTGTAGTATGTTCTACTTGTAAAATAAAAGAAATGCTCTGGCACATGTGACTTTACAATTTAACTTAGTTAAATGCAAATTACAAGAATGCCATTCAAACACTTGGTGAACATAATTTTAAACCAAGTCACTGTATCCTCAGAAGGACACTAATACTGAATCTCTACACATATTTTGGTATTCTACTTTGCTACACTTCCAAGTCAATCTTTAAGGTAGCCACAGGTAATAGGACTTAAGTGTGCCCTGCGCATCGGGTGACTGGAAGCAAATGGTTAAGTCTAAATGGCCTTGCAGACTTCTAGCTCCCCCAGTACGCTATCTTTAGAAATAAACAGTATAGCGAAGGGGCTGTAAATCGAGAAGCACTTTTTTTTTTTTTTTTTTAATGTAGTTCTAGACCACAAAAATAGACTGACCTTCCAAAAACGCGAGGCTGACCTTTCCGGCGGGGGCAGCTCACGGCGTGAGGCCCGAGGCAGCCGTTCAGGCAGCGGTGTTCACCGAAAACGCCTCGCGTTCTGATGAACCACGGCCCCCTAGAGTCTGCGGCCCGAGCCGGGCGCTCAGGGAGCACGTGCGGCGGCTCATTGACGCCTTCCGAATCGCGCAAACCTTCGTTCCGAGCTCCCCTGGCGGGCAGCCTGTCACGCTAGCTCGCTCACAGCGCGCGGAAAAGGCACTGCCGGGAGCCCTGGCTGCAGAGCAAAGCATCGCACGGCTTCAGGGCGCCTCGCAGCGCCGCCCCGCCAGTACAGCGCCATCCGCGTGGCGGGGCGGGCCCGGCCGCGGCCCCGGGGCGGGCACGGGGCTCTCGCGCGAGTTGCGCCGGCGCCGCCTGCCTCGGAGCGGGGCCGGGCGGAGCCGGTAAAGTTTATTTCCAAGAAGCAAAGCAAAGGGCTGGGCAAAGGCGACTGCGGGTCTTAGTCGTTGCTGTTAGGGGGTGCGCGAGCGGCTGTCCGCCTGGCCGGCCCAGAGCTGTAGGCTGCGAGCGAGAGCGGTCGGGCTGCTCCGGCCCCGTTCGGCCGCGTCCTCCGCTGCCGTCCCCGGAGCCGCGCGAGCGCCGCTGCGGGCCCGCCCGTGAGTATGGGGGCGCCGAGGAGCGCGGGCGGGGCTGAGAGAGGGGCCTGGCTGGAGGCAGCGACAGGTGCCGGGCCCCCCCTCCCGTGGGGGCTGTGGCAGCTGCGGGGCCGGGAGTCGCGGTCGGGGGAGGGCGGGGTGCTCCTTTCCTCCTCCCTGCCCGCGCCCCGTCTCCTCTCGCCCCGGGGCTGGGGAAGATGTAAGCGGGCCCGGCGGCGGGAGGCGTTCCCCCATCGGCCGGCTGCCTGCCTGCCGGGTGCCCGCTCACCGGGGCTGCGTGTGTGTGTGTGTGTGTTCTCCCGGCAGGGCTCGCCGCTCCACGCCCGCACTGAGCCCGCCGCGAGCGGCCGCCAGCAGCCATGCCGAGCCATAGGGAGACGCGGCTGCTGCACCTCAACGAGATGGAAAAGCTGGACAAGACCCTCTTCCGGCTGGAGCAAGGTGGGCCGGGAGAGGGGAGGGCGGCCGGGGCTGGTTTGCTGTTGGGCTTTGTTTATCCTTCCTCCTCTTCTAATGTTTTCTATGCGGCCCCTGCGGGTCAGAGGCTCTCCCTGTACAAGCCGGCCTGTACTGACCCCAAAACGTCCTCCTATGACAAACAGTAGTGTTAATCTGCGATGTTGTGCAACGCCTCGTCTTTAATATAATAACAGCAAAACATAGCGATGATAGAAACCTTCTGTAAGGACTGAGGTAGTGTTTCAGAACACAGGATCCTCAGCTCCTATGTCTTACCTTGCCTGTTAGCTTTCCTATGTCTGTGCTGTGTTGGTATTTTGGCTGCGTACTAATATGAACTTGATATTTCTCTTTGAAGATGTTCGTAAGTATATTTCCCAAGACAGTCCCACCTAAAACTCGTCTGTTATTATGCTGGTCAGCAAATTCAAGTGCTAAAGTCAAAGTCTGTCTATTTAGGAACCCTTTTTTAATGATGCCACTGTTATTGCTCATGAAACTCTTCTGTTTGTTTTCACTTTATGCTGAAGCCTCGCGTCAGAGTACTTCTGTAGACGATTGAGATTTGTCTCTTGAGAATAAGAACTCTCTTCAAGCATATTAATTTAAAAACTTTCTGACAACGTAATCTAAAAGATGTCATTAGGGAAGAACTGCAGTGTTGGGTCCGACCATTGTTATTGTTTTCCTCCAGTTGTGTAATTTCTGTTGGAAGGACTCAGCAATGCACTGCTATCAAACATTCAGAACGCCTCTGCTGGTGGCAGTCTCTGAGAGGGCATAGCTAATTTTGAGCACAGCATTCTTCGTATCAGCATAGCTGTTACAGGAAATAAGATATTGATGCCATATATCCCCATGCTCTAATTTTAGTCATCCCTGTAATAAAATGTCAGGACTGTACCACAAAGAGTGCACTGAGCCTTCAGAAGTGATTTTTTTCATGGAAGATTACTTTTTGTTGGCAATAAAATGAGCTTCTTTATACATTACAGGCATTCAGATCCTAAAACCACCCTTTTGTCTGGCATTCTTGGTGTAGTACTTGTTATGTTAATAAGAAAAGATGTGAGCTTTGTGAGACTTTGATTTACGTGTACTCAGAGATCAAACTCTTGATATTAGATCTGCTAGGTTTCTACATGATGAACACATATTTGGCTTGGATTGTTTATTTGCTTTGCTCCAATGTGAGATACTAGAAAATGCGAGATACTAGAAAATGTTCAATCTCTTAGACTTTATAACTCATTATGTGTATACTGATAGCTTTCTCTTTTTACAAATACACAAATGTCATTTTCTTAAAATTCTGATTTTGTAGACAATTAGGGCTAGAAGCAGTGTTACTACAGTCACCTTCATGACTGGTGTGTAATTTAGTAGAAGTCGACGCTCAAGCTTTTGCACCTCTTTTAGACCTTTGGAAAGGACTCTAACTAGCCAGGTACATGGTAGAAGTCTCTCACACCTTCAAGTAAAATTAATTCTGAAACCTTCTGACTAAACCGTATTCTTCACATCTAGCCGAACAGACTACAGCATATTTTTACATTATAATATTTTAAACTTAATTGTATTCCCTTCATGATGGGTATCTTTATTCTAAATACAGTTCTCATTGAGGTGTGTGTGAGCTGTGGCATATATGCAAAACTCACTTAAACTTGCTGATCTTTCAATTTAATAGTATGTACTCTCTAGATTACCCTCTAGATTGCAGTTAAAGCATAAAAAAGTTAGACTTCAGTGAATTATCAATGGAGAATGAAGGAATTTGGAGTATTATGGTTACAAATTTGTTCCTTTTTTCCAGATATTTTTGTAGATCTGCCTAATATATAGGCTTTTTAAACTTAAATTGTACCTTGTAGATCATATTTCTTTTTTTTTTTTCCCACAGTACTACATATATGACAACCTGCCTAAAATTGTATGTAGTTTGATAACCGTGATCTTCTGTTATATTTTATTTCCAAGACTTTCTAAAGCAAAGCAGAACAAACTGAATAGGAGATGTAAAGTGCTCAGTAAGTAATGAAAAAGACTTAGATGGATGATGTGAAGAAAAAAGTTTGGAAAGCAGGAGGAAAAGATGCTGTAGAAAAGTACAATTGTGCAAAAGGTCTTGGCAGATATGTTAGTGCATTTTCTTCTTAACATAATACCAAATTACATTTTTTTATTAAAGAGTGGAAATGTCTAGTCTACTTGATAAGATTTTTCTTTCTTTTTTTCTTTTTTTTTTTTTCTTGAGGGTTTGAACTGCAGTTCCGACTGGGCCCAACTCTGCAGGGCAAGCATGTCACTGTGTGTACAAACTATCCAGCTTCTGGAGAAGTGTTTGATCGTCACAAGTTCAGAACGCTATCATGGCACAATCCCACAGGAAAAGAGGATGACTCAGACAAATATTGCAAGTTAGATCTCCAAATTTCGGGGTCATATCAGTACTATTTTAGTCTTGGGTAAGTGAAGTGCTGTGCTTACAGCCAAAATGCAGTCTGCTCCTTTGGTTTGTTTTAACCTGAAGAAATTGTTGTTAAGAATAAAATCATAATTTATCCGTGTATTTTTAAAATGCAGCAATGAAATCTATCTGAATCTGCTAATGAAAAGCAGCAGCTGTTGAGGTTGTTGAAGACTTTCCAATACAAATGTGTTCTGGAGAATTTGCTGTGGTGATCAATTTTCTGTGAATATTGGAAAAGCAGAACACTTTTACAAGATTTCAGTCATCAGCATTTTAGAATTGGAGGTTGTTCTCTATTTTTCTAGCATAAAGATTCTGTAATTCTTTACTTCAGTGTCTGTAAAGCATCTGAGCTCCTGAAAGATAACTGTAGTTAAATTCCCTTAGGTTTAAAAGGACATTTAGCTCAGATCTCTTTCCCAAGAAGGTGATCCAAATGGACGTTTTTGTGTAACAGATAGGTGGTAATGTTTTCTTTGTTTCCATCCCTATCCTAAAGAAGAACCTGTATTCTGTCTCCCAGGGTAACAAAAGTATCTTTCTTGTGTAGAGTTCAAAACTTTGTGCTAATAGTATTCTTGTTAGCAGTTGGCCTAAGCCCAGCCAAGGGATGCTGCCTAGGCCATGAACATCCCTCCAGTGTTTCTTCTTCAGTTATCTGCAGTCCTTTCTCCCCAGCCACTCCAGTGAGTGACTGTGTATTTGAAATAGCGGTGCCTATTGGATTTTGTTTCTGATTGATTGGTGCAATGTATGTTTACTATACCAATGAAAATTATTTCTCCTAGAAATGAGAAAAGTGGTGGAGGTTACATAGTTGTGGATCCTATTTTGCGTGTTGGAGCTGATAACCATGTATTACCTTTGGATTGTGTTACCCTCCAGACATTCCTCGCTAAGTGTCTGGGACCATTCCATGAGTGGGAAAATAGGCTTAAAGTTGCAAAAGAAACAGGTAATGCCAATATATATATATCGAAGGATACCCCTTATTTTAAATCTTGTGATGAGAAAACAAAGTTACACTGAGAGTTCACAGTTCATTTGTGCATTAGTTTGTGTATCAAATATTTTCCCCTGGATTCTATATTAACAGATTAAGTCAGTAGATTTAAGTAATCAGATTTAAGTACTTGCAGAAGTGCAGAGATTCAGGATTTCCTAATACAGGAATCTACTTTTATGGTATTCTGTTCATTTCAGATAGGTATGAAATTTGTAGAAATGAGAAAACAACTTAAAAAAAAAAATACAATGTAGAATTTTAAAGGAAAGATTCAGATTTAATTTATACTGGATATTTTCAAGTATTAGGATTATGTGTATGTTGTAACTGTAATTTATTATGCTTCTGTCAGTTAACTTCTTTCACTGAAACTTGATTTTCTTATTAAACCAATGGTTTCTTATTTCATAGGCTACAATATGATTCATTTCACACCACTGCAGAAGCTCGGAATGTCTAGATCATGTTATTCACTGGCTGATCAATTAGAAGTAAATCCTGAATTTTCAAGCCATAACAAGAAATGCACTTGGAGTGATATAGGAGCTCTTGTGGAAAAAATGAAAAATGAATGGAATATGCTTTGCATCACGGATGTAGTCTACAATCATACTGGTATGATTTCTATGTGAATAACCAAGTCTGCCCTATAGTTTTATTTCATTATTTCCTATAAATTTTCTCCCTCAGGTTCATCTTTTAAGCAGCTTATTTTTCTCTGTCTTAGAATCTTTGAAACTGCAACAGCTGTGACTCCATAACAGATGTAACAACATTTTGTATTGTTGCTTGAGTAGAGCCCATCTTAGATGGAATTATTGAACTGTGCGTGCCTGTATTTTTCATGATATCATACTTATTTTTATGATCTATAGTGTGCAACTTTCAGTTTATGTGATGAATTTAACATTAACTTAAACTGGCTACATTCTTGTTAACAGAATTATTATTGCTATTTTTTGTTTATTTATTTATTTTTTTTTTTTACTGCTGTAATGATTTTTAACATGCAGATAGAAATCAGAATAGAGACAAGAGCCTAAGATTAAGTGGTGGAAGAAATGCTACAGCTGTGTGTTGGTGGTGAAGTAGACAGTTTTTTAAGCACGAATGTGCCAGTGCACTGAAGGATTTGCATCCAATTGTTCTTCATAGCTAACACTGTCTGCTCTGCAGAGAGGGACAGTGGGACTGTTTTCAGTTTGACTGAGAAGCCAGTCGTAGTATTTCATTATTTGCAAGTTTAGCTATTCAGATTAGAAGATAACTGCAGTTTAAATGTAATAAAAATTTTCATCTTACACTCTTCTCTTGAAGGCTGCAATAATTAGTATTATTTTGGCAGAAAGAGCAAGAAATGTCTGTTAACATTCTTGTGGTCCTCCAACATTTGAAAAAAAAACAAAAAACCAAAAAAAAAACCAACCCCGAATCATAGATTTCTATGAATTACAAACTTTTATTTGTTTTAGTTCTTTGGTGTTGACTGTTGCCAAACATTCTTAGCCAATCTGCAGTGTAAAATGGACCCTGTTGTTTGCCCTGTCTGTTGAAATATTACTCTCCTAAGAGTGGTATTTGACCCTGTGTCTGAAGGGAGCTTGGGTTTTTTGACATTGTCATCAGAAAAAAAGAATTCTTTCACTTTAACAACTGACAAAAAGTTTATTTTGTTTCACACATGCTTGAGATCCTGTATATTTGCATGCTACCAAGGAAAATGCTTTTGAGGACAGAAATATCTATGTCAAAACTAATTATTGGGCTTCAAAATATATTTGAGAAAACAGTAACATTGGTACCTGGTTACATTAGCTGAAGGACTTTGCCAGTTTTCAAATTATTTTTCATTGATGGGGTGAATGAGTAAACTTTTTTTTAAATTATACTGTGGTGTATGGATGCTAATAAGTGTCTTCACATGACCAAGATTCTGACTTTAGTTATTAATCAAATTGTATTTGATGGCTTCAAGCTTCTGAACTCATAAAGACAGCTGAATGGTTTTTTTCCCCATTTGGTTGTTAATTAACTTCCTGATTCACAGCTGACTACAAACTTAGCTAAATGCCAGATTTAGCATAAGCAGAAATATGTATAAGTGATCATTGACTGCTAAAGCTGTAGTTTTGCATATGCAGATGAAGGTAGATATTTTAGGGGCTTCTGAAATGCGAAATTAAGTACTTAAGGTATTCTTTGTATGTACAAAGAATACAGATCAGATGGAATTTTGACATTTTATAGTTTAATCATAAAAAAAAAAATGTTTCACGGATTCTTTTGAATATAAAAGACAAAAAAATTTTAGTCAGTTCTTTTGAGTGGATTATGAATGCTGAGCATTAGGTATTAGTTCCACAGTATGTCTGCATTAAAGGCCTAAAGCACAGAACTGTCTCTCCACAAATCCTCTCATGCTGGTAACAGCTCATTAGCTGACTGCTTGCAGCAGTCATTACCAACATACCTACTATACAGTTAGATAATTCAATTTCATTTTGAGGTGGTTAAGCTTGAATGTTTGTTTTTTTTTGTTTTCTTTCTGCTGGAAAGAAGTTAGAATGCTCCTATAGTAGAGAATGGCAGATCAGGTGTTTTTTTTTTTATGTTAATGTATGTTAATTTCTGTTGGAAGCAGCAATGATGGCCTGACCATACATGTAATGTAGATGAATGCACCTGTGGCATGCTAGTCAAAATATCACAGATAAACTTGCATCCTCTGCCTGGTAACTGAGTAGATGAGCCCTGTTGGGTGTTTTCCCTACAGTGTATTCAAACAACCAACTTGAAATAAGAATAACGTGTTCACTTGCGTTTACTTTTTACCAAGTGTTAGAAAAAAGATAAATCTTCCTTTTATAAAGGAAATAAAATACATTTTATTTATCTTTCAGAGAAGTCTGCTATTGTCTAAATGCAATTTAACACTTAAGTAAATCCTGCTGCCAATCCCTTGGCCAATGACATCAAACGCTGCCTTTGTTTGGCTTTATAAAGGGAAAAAATAAGTCCTAGGCGAGCATCACAACTAAGTGTTGTTTCTATTTAGTTTATATAACAATAAATCAGTCTTTTGAAAAGCATGGAATAGGGCAATCTTCTTTACATGAGGATGTAACAACTTTTAGAACTTGGTTTCTGTAATTCTCCATCTTCCTATTGAGATATTTTTCTACTTGTTTGTGTGATTTGTCGCTCTCTGTAACAAATGTAATCAGAAGTTTTGCTTACTGGATATTTTTTTTTCTCCAGAAGCAGATTTTTTTTTTAAATATTATAAATCATTGAATCGTTTATGTTGGAAAAGATCCATAAGAATATCAAGTCTAACCACTGCCTAACTACCAAGTCCTCTGCTAAGCCATGTCCCTAAATGCCACATCTGCACATCTCTTAAATACTTCCAGGGATGATAACTCTATTACTTCCCTGGGCAGACTCTTCCAATGCCTAACTACTTTTCTGTAAAAAAATGCTTCCTGACATTCCATCAAAACCTTTGGCACAACCAGATGCCATTTCTTATCATCTTATCAGAAAACATAGTTCTGTTCTTTACCAGAATCAGTGAAATGCCTGTTGACTTTTTTTATTTCCCAATAGTAACAATAGATTTAGATCATACTGCCTTTTTAGAATTCGTTGTATTTAGTCATGAAAGTCCTCTGTAGTAAATTGTGGTTCTTGCTGAAAGAGTAGGCTAGTATAGTTTGGGCTTTTGACTGTGGGGTGGCTTTGTTTGTTTGTTTGTTTTTTCAAAAGACATATATATTTTAAAAAAACAAACAACAACAAAAAAAGTTATCTGATTGGCCCAATCTCACATTTCTTAGCATGAGATTATTATTACTTTATGTAGCTTTAAAATAAGTAAAGTGCTGTTACTTGTACATGACATTTTAAACCACGAAGAGCTTAGCTTCCAGAAGTGGTTTGACCTTATAAACATGGAGTTTTGCCATGTTCGTAACGGTCTTGAAATGTAATGCGGGAGGTGTATGAATAGCTCTTCTAAACTACAGAGTGGGAAAGTACACTCTTTTCTTTACCTCTGACTTTTTTTTGTTTGGACTTGGAACTAAGCAAACTTGTTTTTGTTGTTACTTGTTCTACTACTATTTGAGGCACATTAATTACAATTTCTCTGTTTTCAGTATAATAATTAATTACTTTTTTTTTCCTTCTGTTTGATACTTCCACTGCTTTTCTAAACTAGTGGGTTAAGATGTGTTTTATGAAGAACGATCAAAAAAATATTGGAAAGTTTGAGCAGCAACTTTTTTTGTTACACACCACATGCTGTTTTGGATATATTCTTTCTCAATTGCAGAGATTCATTTAAAATGTGTATTGAAATTATTTTCAGTTAAACTATATGATTAGGACAATTTCAAAAATAGAAAGAAGTTAACCATTGAAGCCTTTTTTCTTTGTTACATTACTAGAATTGAAGTTCCTGTTGCTCTATATGCTTTAACATCATACTGCTCTATGCATACTACTATATTAGAAATTCACACCCAGTTCCAAGTTAAGATTCCTTGACTTTGAGTTCTTACCAAACAATACATGCGGATGCCACTGGATACAACTGGAAAATAGTGACATTCATGTTTGATCTGAACTAGCGTTCAGTTTGCCTGCACAGGCAGTGTACTACTACTCATGTGAGATGCTGTGGCAACCCTTCCCACCACTGTCCTTTCAGTTATTTATGCAAGCTGCTTTTGATTGCTTACACAAGCTAATCAGTCCTTAAAAGCCCAATTTTACATTCTTTAATTATTTTTTTTGGGGGGGGGGGAGGGGGGGTATATTTTCCTAATGTGTTACTCTTTGTGCAGCATCAGGTAAGAATAAAATGTGTGTAACACCTTAGGCCATTGTAGATCCTGGTTTCAGATTAAAGTTTTGCTTTCAACACACAATGGGAATTTCACATCCATTATTTCATTTATTTCAAGCAAAACAAATGTTACTTTTCTTTCCTTAGTTTCTAGAATTGCTGATACTGTTACATATTTTTACATAACAGAAAGTTTCTCTGCCATCTCTGAAACTGTTACAAAACAAATAGCTATCAGTAATGCACAGATCTGCATAAGATGCTATTTTCTATTAGTGTGGAAAGCTTTAATTGAAATGTGAGCTACTTAAACATACTGTAGTACCTTAGCTTTCTGGCGTTAAGATTTTTTGCATAACATACACAAGCTGAATGCTTAGTTATTTTTTTTTTCTTCTTCTCTTTCTTGAATAAGCTGCTAACAGTGAGTGGCTCAGGATGCATCCAGAATGTGGTTATAACCTTGTAAATTCTCCTCACCTGAAGCCAGCCTGGGTCTTAGATAGAGCACTGTGGCACCTGAGCTGTATGGTAGCTGACGGAAGGTGTATTGATAAAGGGGTCCCTCCCTTGATTGAAAATGATCATCACCTGAATGTAAGTAAATGAGAAATAAGTGTAAGCTACTGAACACTGTAAACTTTTACCAGAACCTTTACCAGTTCAAATTGCCAATCCACAATTCTGTTGTGGAAACACACAACAGATGTACTTTGCAGGTATATTTAACAACATAAGTCTATTCCTGTTTTGTTGTTGTTGTTTGCTTTTGCTTTTTTTTTGTTTTTCCCTCTGATCAATTCATATGAGCACTTAGCTTTTCTCTGGTCATATTAATCATCAGCCTCAACTGATGTAATTTTTGTTTTTACAGTGTATCCGTAAAATCATTTGGGAAGATATATATCCAAAAATTAAACTATGGGAATTTTTCCAAGTGGATGTTAATAAAGCTGTGCAGCAATTTAGAACCCTTCTAACTAAAGGTAAAGAAAGAGTGTGTTGCTGGAGCAGTCAGATTCTTTATTTATGATTCAAGAAACTTAGTAGGTAAACTCCAAAATGCCCTATCTGGAAAATCAAATAAAATCAAATATTCCCAGTTGTTACTATGTGAGAAATCTACCATGCTGATCTAAGTACATGAGGATCTTTTGAGTCCTGGTAAAGTCTCTGAAGACTATGCTAAGTAGTCTGGGAAATACTTTTGGAGAGAAAAGGAGTTTTATTATTACTTTTAAACACTTTTGGTTTTTAACCAGAATCCAATATCATAACTGAGAACAAGTATTTTTAAGTAGCCAACTCTTGCATACTTTAAATATTCTTTTCCTTTTTATTCCTTCAGAGCTTTTGTCTGCCTGTATTTTGCTTGTGCTTGAACTGTTTAAACTGTATGTCTTTTAAAAGTAATTTTTATTTTATGGATACTGTTTTCATTTTGTCCTCAGGCAAAATAGGCACTAAGTCTGATCCAAACCAACATCTTCAAATAGTTCAAGATCCTGATTATCGACGGTTTGGCTGTACTGTAGATATGAATATAGCATTGGCAACTTTCATACCACACAGGTATTGTATTATTAACCACAAGTTAAAAAGTTAAATTTACAAACCAACAACAAAGAAACAACAATAAATGAAATCTTTTTCAGAGATAAGAAAAATCTTATTTTGCTTACATGTTTCAAAACTAAATTATTCTAATTGTTCTCTGCTCTGTCTTCCTGCTAAGCAACGGACCAGGTGCAATAGAAGAATGTTGTAACTGGTTTCGCAAGAGAATTGAGGAACTGAATGCTGAGCAATACAGACAGATGCATCATCATCAAGAGCAGGTTTTACAGCTTTTGTGTTTCAGATGCTGTATTGTTTTACATTGCAAATAAATACAGGCATTCTAATAATACATAATCTAATTACTTCTAGGCTGTCAACTGTCTTGCAGGAACTGTGGTGTATGAACGGCTGGCTGGTCATGGTCCTAAGCTAGGTCCTATTAGTAGAAAATATCCTTTAGTTACCAGGTATTACTTTTTTGTTGCTAAAAACTATTAGAATCTATTCAGGGAATGTGAATACAAAGATCATTAAATGTAAACATTAATAGGCATAATTATTTTTTTTTCTGTCCCATAAAGGTCACTTCATCAATTAACTGACTATTTTAAAAAGAAAAATGATTTAAAAACTGAATGTGACTTTGGAGGGCATTAAAAGTTCTCAGACCGTACTAAAACCTTATATAGTGCAGATTGCTCTTGTAGATGGAAGAGATGTGAAACTAGAAAAACTTGAAAGATTTAAATCTGATGTACTTGGTGCCACTAATGTATCAGGTCTGTGACTTTAATCTTACACTACCACCTCACACCAAGATGGTGGCGGCCTCTGTCTTTTCTCCCTCTCAAAACATGATACAAAATAGAAAACTCACTATCATTTATTGTTAACTACTGCTATTTGTGTTTTCTATCTTCAAGTTGGTTCATAGCAGGTATTTTAATTTCAAAGGTGGTGGATTTCAGTTTATGTATTTATTTTTTAATTCCCTATCAATTCCGTAGGTATTTTACTTATCCATTCAAAGACCTGACAGTGGAGGAAGAACAAAGTATGATGCATCAGCCAGATAAAGCTTGTTATTTCATGGCCCATAATGGATGGGTTATGGGTGATGATCCTCTTAGAAACTTTGCAGAACCAGGTTTGTAAAATAAATTTGAATAGTCTTGTTAACATTTTAATATTCTAGCCAAAGCATAATAAATAGACTACGTGTTTAGTCTATTTTATTTAGATTATTTTTTCCCACAAATATTCCTATTAAGTTGTGAAAAGCCAAATAGCAGGCAAATACTGTTTATAGCACTTATTTCTATTCATCAAGTTAAAGTTCAACTATAAAAATTGATTTGACATACCATTTCAGAAGATTTGAGACAGAAATTACCAGCTTTCTGCTACTCAAATGAAGCCATCTTGCCTTCCCTACTTCTGCTGTTTACCTTGTACTCTGTTCCAAGGCCACTAGTTGGCACTTCCATAAGACAGTAGAAAACTAATGTGATAAAATCGTGAATATTATTATGTAAGTTAAGGAGCAAAAACTGGCTTTTTGAAACATCCAGTGTGCACCAGTCAGGCAGATGAGCAGTGAGCACATGGAATGATGTTGGGATGGGGCAGGGAGAGAGATTTTGGAGAGGAACTCATTCCTCCCCTCTTAACAACAGTACAGAGGAGCAGGTCACCTTTGGTACCTGTGGAACTGCTCTATAGTGAAGTCTCAGCATAACTGTGTAAGTAGAGCCACACTGAAAAAAAACACAGTATGTCATTGTAAAATTGCTGGTAGTTATAATCTAAAGGAAAGGTTGTATAATTAATTTCTGAAGTACTAGCTTACAAATAGTTTCTTCAAAACCCTCAATTGCATTCAAACATGAATGAAGAATACTGGTGTGTATTTTTGTTGGGTTGTTTTCAGGGCAGAAGGAGGGTGAGGTTGTTGAAAATAACATTTGACTATTGTGCAGTTATTTTAGGGATTATATATTTAGTAAAAAATGTGTTTTAAAAACAAACAAAAATACCTTGATATTCATTGGCAGGAGAATGAGATTAGGTAATACTGTATGCTGTGTCAAACTTCAATTTCATTTGATGACAGAAGAGTATTTATCTGCAGAGACTGTACTGATCTATTTTTCTATTCTTTGTGGTCTGTATTCTGCATCAGAACAGAAAGGATCGTCCTCATGCTCACAAGGGGAAGGATTGCTAATGATTGAACTGAAAATATTGATGTTGGTGTTAAAAGCTAACTACTAATTGTTATTTCTGTTGCTGACTTCTAAGTTTATTTTAGATGTTTGTCAGCTCTGCATTAGGGGCACCTTCAGTATGTGGTTCATAATACTTGTGTATGCAGGCATCATCAAGAAAATTAATCTACCTCAATATGTGGATTAATTGTGAAGGTAATAGAGAGTATGTATTTACCATGCAGGAAAATACTAATAATACTAAAGGAGTTAGTAATACATACTAACTCCTTTGTGATCAGCAATGCTATTGAGCTGTTGGGTTTTTTGTTTGTTTGTTTTTAAAGAAAGAAAAGGCTGCCAAATCTTGTTTTGAGATCAGCTTTTTAAATTGAATCAAACAAAATCAGTTTGACTTAAAAACAAACAAACAAACAAACAAAAGCAGAAATATTGCTGAGTCTGTTCTAGAAGGGAATCCAATTGATACTCCATAATGAAGCGTGCTGCTGGCAGACCATTCAAAGCAATCTGCAGCCATTTCACTGCTTTCTATTAGATTTTTCCTTTACATGTTGATAAAGATAATAAATATTTAATATGTGTTTTTCAGTTGCTATTCAGCTAATTGTCTTTCCTTCCAGGGATTTTTTCTTTTCTTTTGTCCACTGGTTTTAGTTATTTCCATCACAGTGTTTTCTCTGGATTGATCTATGGCTTTTTTTGTTCTGTGTACTATTGTTCCACATTTAGTCTCAGTAGGAATAATGTGTACCATAAAGCAGTGTGAAAAGATGATACATAAGGGCACAGGAATAGCAATTGAAATGCAGCTAGTTTAGTAAATTTCCCTTAAACAAGCATAGTGAATATACAAAGAAAATTTTTTGTTTTGTTTTTTAAGTATCTACATCAAGACATAATGTAGACTGTGATTAAGTAATGTTTTTGGTAGTAGAGGTATCTTAAAATCCCTGCTCTCTTCTTGCTAGCTGCTTGTTCTTATTGTGCAACTGTCACTGTATTCGCCCGTAACATGAGCCTTATGGAGTTTGGCTGAATGATGATCTCTTTGCTAAGGCAAGATTGGTTTTCAGATGAATAAATTTCCTGTCTAATCCAAGGTTCAACCACTGTAGTAAAATCAGTATAGCCAGCCTGGAAGTAGCTGAGAGCAATGGAGTAGCTCTGTCTTAGCTATCCAGAATGATGCTGAGCATTCTCCTACTCTTTAGTGGAACACAAAATGCCACATCTTTTGGTACACATTCTATCCCATACCTAAACTATAATGCATTTATTTCCCTTACAGGTTCAAATGTTTACTTGAGAAGAGAGCTTATTTGTTGGGGAGACAGTGTGAAACTGCGGTATGGTAGCAAACCTGAGGACTGCCCATACCTCTGGGCACATATGAAAAAATACACTGAAATCACTGCCAAACATTTCCACGGTGTTCGTCTTGACAACTGTCACTCAACTCCTATTCATGTAGCTGAGGTACGTGAGACTAAGCACATTGATGATAAAGCAGCTTCAAAGCTTACTCCAGTGTAGACAATGTTTCTTGACTGGCAACGTTTAGATGTAGTTTCAGTTACTCTAAACAGCAAAATGCATAGCTATTGTATGTTTTCATTCTCCATTTCAGCTGAAGTACTGAAGGTGCTGATGGGTATGGGAAACTTTCTGCCCATGCAGCTGCAGACTGAAATTCAGTCACTGCTATTGTCTAGTATGTCAGTTCTAGTCTGCCATTTCTAAGACTTGGTAAAAAGTATTAGTGTTTATTTGCCATATATGTTTTATTGTTGCTGAAGTAAACAGGAAGGTTTGTATATTCCGTAATTTAAAAGTTTTCAGATGTAAAAACACCAGAAAAAGTTAAGTTAGTCAGGCTTATTGGTAAGATTTAGTGCTTGTTGTTCCCTGCAGAGCCCACATCCAGAAATTGTACTTTTAGTTGTACTTGTAGTTTTACACAGATTTGAGTTGTGTAGGATATTTTCTAGAATTATTTAGGTAATTTGTAAATTTCTGTAAAATAAAAACATAATTTTATGAATGTTACCTGTTATGACTATTTTAATGAACTGCGTATATTAAGAACTCATTTATATTTGGTTAATATTCACACTGATGATTGCCTATACATAGTTGACAATGGATGGCTTCCATTAAAAATATATTATGATCTATAGGAGATGCTAGCCACAGCCAGATCAGTCAGACCTAATCTTTATGTGATAGCTGAACTCTTCACGGGCAGTGAGTACATTGACAATGTTTTTGTCAACCGCCTGGGAATTACCAGCCTGATTAGAGGTACAATTAGCAGTTGAAAGTTGTATAGGATTGTCATGTATGCTTTGGAGTTTTTAATGTGAAACTAACATTGTTATGCTTTTTTTTTTCCTTACATATTTATGTTCTTTGCTTATGCAATTTTCTTTTCTTCATGTTGTACTTAATTTCTCCTGTGTTGAATCCTAAACCTTGATTTTTGCCTATGTTTGTGTCATCCTCAACTGTTATCTTGTTTACTTAATTTTGGCTTTCTATTTATCCTTGCTGCATGGCATTTTCCTGTTTCAATCCCTGCCTAGCTTTGAAATTTGTCCTCTTTTGTGTCTACCTTTCCCCTTTCTGTGGCTTTTTTGGCTGTGCTTTTTGCAGTACATGCTGGACGCAGCTAGAAAGTTGCGAGCTGATTTGTTTGTAGTGGCTGAACTGTTCACGGGAAATGAGGAGCTGGACAATATCTTTGTGAATAGTCTGGGCATTACCTCCTTAATAAGAGGTAGGCTTGCTGTGTATGTGCTATCTTTCCAAGTGGAGATTATACAGGACAGGATTTTTTCAGAGAAAAGATTCTTTCTGGATTACATGCTCCTGATTTCATACTCAGTGTCAAGTATTGTAACTTTTTGTTTCTCAACAACAACAACAAGAAATACAGTACTAGCTGTAAATTAAGAGAAGACACCCTGCATTAATTTACTGAGATTAAATACTTCACTTATAGTGAGAGAGAAAAGAAACTGTAGCACAGCTCTGCTATGTAAGTGCTGCATCATGACTGACTTTTTTGTTGCATGAGTTTCTTAAATCCTCTAGGGAAACCGTTATAAATATCTGCTTTTCCTCCCTCTTTTACCTTTCCTACCGTAATGTATCATTGTAAACATAATATGTCAAGTTTGTATATCTGTACTGGAGGAAAAGCTTTAATGTGATATTTGAACACACCAAAATAATGAATGAAAAAAGCTGCATTAACATCTCTGTGCATGCTTTACTATGTGGTAGTTACTCTTATGTGAACACTTATCTATTTTGTTCTGTAGAGGCCATGACAGCTTATAATAGCCATGAAGAGGGAAGGCTAGTTTATCGTTTTGGAGGTGAGCCTGTTGGCTCTTTTGTTCAGCCACGTTTGCGGCCTTTGATGCCAGCAATAGCACATGCTCTGTTCATGGATATTACGCATGACAACGAGTGTCCAATTCAGGTGAGCACCTTAATTAGAATCCAGAGTTTGTTTATTCCTTTCTAAATTGACATTTCTGAACATTGGGAGGGCTTGATGCAGTCTGTATGCTTTGTATTTTTCCTTTTTGAGCAATATTTAGAAAACTGTTTCACGTCTTCAAGTTTTTCCAGTGAATAATAGAAGTCCCACTGACTTTCAAGATTTTGTCCTCTAATAAAAAAGCTATGTAAAGCTACTCAGTGAGCTGGTTTGGTTCTTTCATTCCAGCTGCTATGTTTGGTTCTGTGTGATGGTTCATCTGTTCTCCTACACTCCAGTTTTACACGAGAGGATGAAAGAGAGAGTGGTGTGAACTGAAATGCTTATATTTGAGGATTGCTTTTACATTGCTTTTGCTAGTGCATTTGTAGTAAGTCTTCAGTTGTGGTTGAGAAAATTGTGATCATGTGGTAAGTAATTAATTCCTCTACTAAACTGAGTTTATCTTCTATTTGCTGAATCAGGAGTGATGAATTCTATTTTATTTGCTTCATATGTGATTTTATTTTATTTTTTATCCTAGCACCGATCTGCATATGATGCACTTCCAAGCGCAATGATTGTTTCCATGGCATGTTGTGCTACAGGAAGCACCAAAGGTTATGATGAACTAGTACCACACCAGGTCTGTGTTTACAGCTTAACTTCTAAATTGCATTAAAAATGAACATTTGATTCTATGTATTTCAATACTGGGTTTTCTGGTGTGGGTTTGTGAGCTTTTATTTTTGTTTCATGGGTTCACGTGTTTGTTTTTGGCATGCTGTTGTTTTGATTTTTAAATTCCAGGCAGGTTACCTGGCTATCGTTACTTTAGGATTGTCTAATTTCATATGAAACCTGAATTGATTACATAATTGAAATCTCTATTTGTTTTTTTCGGAGTAGTTGATATTTGCAAAAATGTTAATTTCCCTACAGATTTCTGTAGTATCTGAAGAGAGGTTTTATTCAACTTGGAATCCGCAAGGACACCTGAATTCTGGTGAAGTTAATTTCCAAACAGGAATTCTAGCTGGAAGGCTGGCCATGAACAGGCTGCATCAGGAGCTGGGAGCTAAAGGCTTCAATCAGGCAAGACATGGGAGTAACAATTTGAGTTCTCTATATTTTGAATGAGCCTGTTTGTTAATGGTATGCCTCTCCTAGGTGTATGTTGATCAAGTTGATGAAGATATAGTGGCAGTGACAAGACATTGCCCTAACACGCACCAGTCTGTTGTGGCTGTAAGTAGAACTGCTTTCAGGGATCCAAAGACTTCCTTCTACAGTAAAGAAGTACCTGAAATGTGTATCCCAGGTAATCAGATTGCTTTGCAAGAGATAATGTCTGTGTGTATATTAAGAATCACCTCTCATTTAATCTATATTAACAGCTACAATGTGATTTTGCTTTCTATAGGAAAAATTGAAGAAGTAGTATTTGAGGCTAGAACTATTGAGAGAAGTACTAGTCCTTACAAAAAAGATGAACGTTTTATAAATGGATTGCCTAATTTCACAGTGGAACTCAGAGAGCATATCCAGGTAATTATTCTTATTCACCTGTGTTCTGATGGAATATCTTGTTATGATATTTTTGCCTTAGAAAAAAGATATTGAATTTCAGTTGCAAATATGTTTTCTTTTCTAAGATTAAAGAGAGTAAAATTATAAAGCAAGCTGGAACTGCCATAAAAGGGCCAAATGAATTTGTTCAAGAAATAGAATTTGAAAATTTAACACCAGGAAGTGTAATAGTATTCAGGTACGTCATGATAATTGCTAAATGGCTGTATTAGTTGAAGTAGAATGTTAGGATTCTTTGTTTTTGTGACTTGGGAGATGTTATCCTAAGTACTTCATTCTATGAATTATGCATTCATATTTCAGAGTTAGTCTTGATCCAAAGGCACAGGAGGCTGTTGGTGTACTTCGCAATCATCTGATTCAGTTCAGTCCTCATTTTAAATCTGGGAGTCTTCCTGATGACCATTCAGCACCTATATTAAAAACATTATTTTCTTCGTAAGTATTCTTTGGGTTTCTAAATGAGAACTACAGTGGGAACTATAGCAAGAGCAAACATGTACATTTAAAGAAATAATTTTTTGCTGTTTCTGGTTGGATTTCTGAATTGTTAAAAACTCTTGAGGTTTTTTTTTTCATATGTTTAGTGCTGAACTATTAAGTATTGATACTTAAAAGATTTCCAGGCTCCTTCATTAATGTTTTGTGTAATTGTGTTTTAAAGTAGACTTCCTAATGTGAAGTTTGTGGTTTTGTTGTTTGTTTTTCCAGAATTGCATCTAAACTAACTTTGGCTGACTTAAATCAAGTGCTGTATAGGTGTGAGTCAGAAGAACAAGAAGACGGTGGAGGTTGTTACAATATACCAAACTGGTCACCCCTGAAGTATGCAGGCCTCCAAGGTAATAATTTAGCATTCTTTATTTTTTTTATTTTTTATTTGTTTGTTTGTTTGTTTTCTGTCAGGGAAAAGTGTAAAATAGAGCTCTTCCCTCTGGATCATTCCTTAGTACTGTTTAATGGCTGGTGCAACTGCTTGGACAAAAAACAAGGTTGTTTATATTTCATCATGCTTATCAGTTTTTTTACCCCAGGGAATCAAATTGTAGCAACATACTTGGACAACAATGTTTTTTCCAGTATTCTAGACTTCAAAATTAATCCTAACATCATAGATTGACTTGGGTTGGAGAGGTTATTTTAAAGATAATCTAGCTCCAAGCCTCCTACCACAGGCAGGTCTGCTACCCACCAGTTCAGGCTGCTCAGGGCCTCATCCAACCAAGCTTTGAACACACCCCAAGGTGTGCTGGGGCATCTACAGCTTCTCAGGGCAACCTGTGCCAGTGCCTCACCACCCTCTGAGTAAAAAATTAATTTCAATGATGTAAACACCAGTTTCTGTCATTTAAAATGAAGACCAAATGCATATAATGTATGTGATATTAATGTGAAAAGTCATATTTATTAAACCATAGGCACTACCAGATAACTAAGGAGTGTCAGTCATATATCGGACATGAATTCCATCAAGCTATTTATTCCACAAGGTTTTCTAGAATAAGATTTTCTAGGATGTACTCTGAGGAAACTGCAAATGAGTTGTGTACTAACTTGCTCAGTAGATCAAGAGAAGTACTGTAGTTAAAGCCAATTAATGTTATCTGTTGCTTTGTTGCTTCTGTTTGCAATATTTACGTGTCCTGTAATACTTAATTGGATTTATCTCTTCAGGGTTAATGTCAGTGATGGCAGACATTAGACCAAAGAATGATTTGGGGCATCCATTCTGTGATAACTTAAGATCTGGAGACTGGATGATAGATTATGTCAGTAATCGTCTCATTTCACGTGCAGGAGCCTGTGCAGAAGTGAGTAAAATTATATATTTGGTGACTTTGGGGTTTCAAATGACTGCTTTGCTTTGTTTTTCATTATTGTTGTTAATAAGTTCAGTCTGTCAAGAAAGTACTTCCTGTCTATGCAGTTTCTTCCGGGAGTTTAAAACAGTAATATGATTTTCTTCCTTCTCATCAATCTTATTTAAGAATACATTACAAAAGGGAGGTAGAAAATATGTAGGGTGTGGAGAAATTGTTATCTCTTACATAAAAGCTTAAATGCATCCTTCCCTGTTTATTACGTTCCATCAAATAAAAATGAAGTAACCATATTTTTAAGTTAGTGCTTTCAGAAGGGTCCCTAAATAATATTGAGGCATACATGATTATAAATGGCTTGAGTAAGATTTGCCCCATCAGGTGCTGAGATTTGGGATACCTGTATTATACTTTCCTACAAGAGAATTTTCTTTTCACAAGACTTGATTTTGGTAACTAGAGTAATTAACATAATAACAAAGACTGTAGCATTCTTGTATCTGTTCAAAATCCGTGGTAAATGCTTTAACCAAATGGATCCTAAAAGCACTGTTTTTGAACTCCAGTGTTAGCAACTTCTAACAATGTTATATTTTAATAGGTTGGTAAATGGTTGAAGGCCATGTTTGTGTATTTAAAGAAAATTCCACGTTACCTTATTCCATGTTACTTTGATGCCATTTTAGTGGGTGCATACACAACACTTCTGGATGTGGGATGGCATCAGATGTCTAGGTATGCTTGGCATGTCAATGATATAAAGATATTGCAACTTTTATGTTTGATCTGTTGGAGAATGACATTTGAATATTTTTATTTTCGTATTATTGTTGTCCAATGGAAGATGGTATCATTGGTAGGGAAAATCAGATCAATCTTCCAAAGGCAGTGGTTTGGAAGGTTTAATTGATATTTCTATCCTGGATTTGGATTTTTAACTACTGCTGGCATTGGACTGTTGGAAGATAAAACCTTGTAACAACCATTTTTCTGAAGTATTGTGGAGATTTTCTTGCTACACCTTTTAGTGAAGCTGCAACATTTTCTAAGAAAAAAAGAAAGAACTTGAACAAAGCATATGAAAAATGTGCAGTGTTTCTTCTTTCTTTAGTACGGGGAATTGATTATCAGTGGCCTTTCCTGGCAAGGGAAGGACGATTGATTTAATCACACCCCTATTCTAGCTGTGAACATTCTCAGCAAATCATTTCATGAAAAATAATGATGTTGGGCTTGCTATGGCTGTAATAGCATGTGGAAAGTAGTGTGTATTTTATGAGAATAGTAATTTGAGATGAACTAGTCAGGAAGGCAGGCTGCATTACATTAGCCAATATGCTAAATAATTTAATGACTTAGAATTCTATTATGTAAGAATATATAGAGAGAGATGCAGAGATCTTTAAAACGTTGACTAGGTTTTAGAAAATTTTGTTTATAGATTAAAAAAAGATTCATCTTAGTTTCCTATATTTTGTGATCTCAGATCCATGTGTAAACATCAAATATATTAACCCAATTTTGTTATGCTACCCCTTTCCTTAGAAGTATTCAAAATGCAAATACTCCCACCAGCATTAATAAATTAAATATTTAAGGCTAACTTTGGGCTGCTATTTTGAGGAAAATAAGAGACATTTACAAATTAAATATAGCGTATTATGCATTAACTTTGCACACTAATTCATTCTGTCATTTTATTGAAGGTATTGTGTATAACATTTGTTTTACTTTTCTGTAAATGAAGGAAGGGTACTGATACATTTGTATGAGCTTGTTTTTTAACTTGATTATACTGAATTACAGCTTTGTGCAGAATGGATCAACATTTGTTAAACACCTTTCCTTGGGCTCAATCCAGATGTGTGGGATAGGAAAATATCCATGTCTGCCAGATCTGTCTCCTTCCTTACATGATGTTCCCTATAGACTGAATGAGATTACACATGAGAAAGAACAGTGTTGTGTTACTTTAGCAGCTGGTAAGTGAGGACAACATTTAAATCAAGAAAAATAAATTCTTACAGAACAATAATATTTTTTCAAAACCCATCAGAGTTATTTCCACTGTGCTTGGGATTTAAATGCCAGAAGCTGTACTTAAAATGTGGATTGTTTTTTAATTTATTCTTCCCCTGCATTTTAACTTGCCTTTAAGGTAAAGGTTTCTGTTTAAAAGTAATGGAGTTTCATCTAGCAGTACTTTTGGAGGATAACAGTTTTATTTTTGCTCTTGGAAAAAAAAAAAAGCTTTTCAGTATTTTATTTAGATGTTTTTACTTATTCAGTTTTTCTATGTATGGAGGTCCTCAAATTGTCCTCTTTCTTTCCAGAAGACTTACTTGAAGTAATAATGCTTTCCACAATATGTTCTAGTTCGTTTTAAAGTGTTAATTTAAGAACTGAATTGTAATATATTACAAGTGTAGATATACTACTTACAAGTTTTCAGAAATGATGTGAGAACTATTAATGGACCAAAGGAATCTCTGATCTGGAGCTGTCTCCCAAAGTGGCTACAATAGCTGCTTTAGAAAAGGCCATAAAAGCAGTCAGCAGAACAGTTTTATTCCTCCAAATGTTCTGCCAGCATGTCTTGGAAGTGGGCAGAAGTATTATTTTCTGTGTCTAGTGGCTTTTATGTTTTTTTTTCTCCAAATTGGCCTATTCCTTAGAAATTTCTAGCACCCACAGGTTTCATGGCCCCTTTCTGGCTGGATTTTCTTTCCTGCTTGTTCTGCTGTATGTCTTTTTTTATAGAATTGTACTGCTTTTAGTTTCTGTTTTCTGGTAACATTCCATTTGACTGTTTTAGCGTTGCCTGGAAGCACAGACAAGCGCTGTTCGCTTAATTTAATCATAGATGAATTATGTGAAGGGGCTTGGTCTTAAATATTCTCCTCACATATTTGAGCCTGTGATACTTTTAACTCATAAATGGATTGTCATTCTCAAATTCCCATTGCCGTATTCTGTAAAATGACAAAGATGCAGAGGCCTTTTTTTTTATATTTGCTAATTAGAGCATTAGCAAATCCAGTGGATGGCTGAATGACAGAAGCTACAGCTTTCTTCAAGCAGGCATGCACAGCACGTTATTCTTTTGAACCTTTACCATATTGCATTTTTTTGTTTGTTAGATAGGAAATGTTAACAAATAAAAGAAAAGATAAAAATGTCCTTTACTGTTGCAATTCTTAAGAGGGAATTTTACTGTTAAAGCATAAATTATATGTCATAATGTCTGCAGTAAAATGTAGTATTTGAAACTCCTCCAAAAGAGAAGCAGGGTTCCTTTTATAGTGACTGAGAATATTATTAGGCTGAAGAAATACATAGCTTTGCAGTCATTCCTTTTATGTTACTGAAATGACACAGCTTTTGAACTTAAACTCTTGCCAAGAAAACATGATATATCTTGTCATTGTTCTGGCTTTTTGTTTGTTCCTTTTCTGGTTATGCCCTTTTTTCTTTTTTTAACAATTAAATGTGACTGTGACCTGGAATAGTCTATTGCCTGATTTTAAAGTTGTAGAACGCAATAAAAACTCCTCCTATAACAATTCTAGAAAAAGTTTATAACTGCACCTGGATATATTTTTACTTCAGTTTATTTTCTATATACATGTTGCACATGTCTGCTTGGAGATTTTTGCCACATCAGTAAATGAGATTAACAACGCTTCTTAATAGGTTTGCCTCACTTTTCTTCTGGAATCTTTCGTACCTGGGGAAGGGATACCTTTATTGCACTTAGAGGCCTAATGTTACTTACAGGACGTTATATAGAAGCGAGGTAAGAGCCACTGCTTCCTAGTTATTTCTGTTGTTTAAAATAGTTTGACAGGTGGTTAAGAAAAAGACATGCTCTCAAAACCTTAGATAACATGCAATTGTTATAAAGGGTTGATATACTGTATAAAAATTCAGTGGGCCCAGGTGGATTTGTGAGTTATTTGTAAATGGAATGAAAAATACTTCCTATTGCATTATTTTGCTTTCTTAGTGCTGATTCTCAACTGATACTATATAGATAAGGCAGTTTAACCCATAACACTACTGCTTGTCCTTAAACAACGTGATTATTTCAAGTATTGTTGCTGAACAGAAATTTCTTTAAAATTTTGAAGTAGCAAGGGATTTCCATTTTGATCAGAAAGATACAATTTCCTTTCTGTCATGAATTTTCTTTTTGGTGACTGTTAACACTGATTTAATACTGGAAATCAGATAACTGTGGATCGTTATGATCTCATATCTGAGAATGAGATGCAAATGTTTAACCTGATAAATGAGTCAGATACAAGCCAGACTTACTGAGCTGATACTTTTAATTAATCCTACATTAATCTTTTTTTAATTTGGGTGTAGCACTCCACAAGATATGAACATAGAAGTTAGTTGGTTTAAATTAGCGTGTATTTATGCTGCTGTGCACTTGACCAACTAATACTACCCTTCTGCAGTAACATCTGTGGTCTTCTAGTATGTTTACTTTATATTTTAAAGCCAGTTGGTGTTCATGTTTTCTGCAAAGCATGCAGAAAGTTTCTCGAATGAAACTTCTTAAAACTTCAATCTCTGGCTCCTCTCTGTATTTTAATAGGAAATTCCCATTTGGTCCTGCTCTCCCTTCCCACCCACCTCCCTCAGAATGGATATAAGGATAATCATAAACAACAAAGGTCATTAAAACCTTTCCTGTGACATCAGTGGGGTCAATATTGAAAAATACGAGCAGATACATATTTCATAAAATGAAATTATAAAAAATATATATTCCTATTGGGAAATTTCTGAAGTAATACATATACATTTTATTGCTAAAGAAATACATGCTAAATTAAGTCATGTCAAAGTATTGTTTTTGGGAGCTACAAATCTGTCTTTAAGATAGTGTTTTTCTCTTTAACTTTGTGATTAAGACAAACTTATATGCCTTGTAATTAATATTTGGTCCAATAACTGCCAGTGTGTAACTTAACCAAAGCTCTGTTTTTCTTTTTTCTTTTTTTAGAAACATAATTCTAGCATTTGGTGGGACTTTAAGACATGGTCTCATTCCCAATCTGCTTGGCCAGGGAACACATGCCAGATACAACTGTCGTGATGCTGTGTGGTGGTGGCTTCAGTGTATCCAGGACTACTGTAAGATTGTTCCAAATGGATTAGACATTCTCAGGTGTCCTGTTTCTAGGATGTACCCAAGAGATGATTCTTCTCCTCAGCCTGCAGGCAGAGTGGTAAAGATGAGTTCTCATTTAAAAATCTTTAACACAGCTATAATTTATATGAAATAGTATAATTCTTGTAGATAGAAAAGTTATATGTTTTGGATACTTCCCACTATGTTTGTGTTACTTGATTAGACAGATGTGGGGTGGGAATATGGGAAAAAATATCCATCAGCTTCTAAGTTTTTCTTTGCTTTTAGTTTTGAAAATAATTTTATGTTAAAAATTGTATAATACTAAAAATTATTTAAAAAGTATTATATTGATATAATATATATTGATTGCTAGGAATTGCTACTCTTTACACATTATATAGAGTTGTTACATATAGAGTATATTTTTACTAGGTTTGTTGATCTTGCCTTTCTCAATGCAACTAATCTAGGATCAGCCACTCTATGAAGTAATACAGGAGGCAATGCAGCGACACATGGAAGGCATAGATTTCAGAGAAAGAAATGCTGGCCCACAGATAGATCAAAACATGAGAGATGAAGGTAAAAAAAGTGTGTGCGTATGTGTGTGTGTATATATATATATATATAGCACATTTGCTATGTAATTCAAACTATGAAGATTATATTTTTTTTTCATTGACCTATTATTTTTGAAAAATTAATGATATTCTTAATACTACTATATTACTGTAAAAACATTTAATGTTTAAGAAGTGCTTGTTTGCTTTCAGCAATTGTTCTGGTACAAGTTATCTTAGAAGTTCACACAAAATTGCAGCTGCCTGCAAAAACCCACCTCAGATTTATCTTTTATGCAGGGGTTTTGTGTATGTAGGATTCTTGTGCTGGTGCAGCCTTTTGGGGTTCTGTGTTTTTTAGCATATAGACTTCACATGATACTTTTGCTTGGCAGGTTTTAATATACTAGCAGGTGTTGATCGTGAGACAGGCTTTGTCTTTGGAGGGAACCGCTTCAATTGCGGCACGTGGATGGATAAAATGGGAGAGAGTGACAGAGCTCACAACAAAGGAATTCCTGCTACTCCAAGGTACAGAATCCAGCCTTTTTGCTTTTTTGAGCAGGATGAGCACTGATCTTCTAGCATGGACTTGGCTCCTTGTAAAGAATAAATTTCTAACGTCAAGTGGTAAAACGGTTTAGGAAGAGTTTTATACTTGCAGTACTAGATTACTGGAAAATTGTTATTTAGAGTGATTATGAATGACCTCTTGTTACAGAAGATACTTTTGACATTTGTTTTGAATATTTCTTATTTAAAATTCAAAAATATCTGCAATATTTAAGTTTAAAATCAAGGTAAAATATTTAAAAAACAATCCCTTCGCTAACAAACTCTTTGGATATGAGGTGTTTAGTGAAACAAACCCATTTATTTTCTTGCTTAATGGGGATAGCAAGAAAATCTATATAGGATAAGAAGAAATAGTGTGGCAGTGTGGTATGCAAATATGTGGTATACATAGTATGAAACAGCGACTTAAAGCAGGCTAGTGAATGGCAGGCTATGTGTATTGCGCTGCTGTTTCCCAATTTCTGGCTTTTTTTTTTCTTTTGCTTGTGTGATTTGTAAATTTTTATCAGGTTACAAGCAGTAAACTGCCATTCTTTCTTCATAAAGAAAATGTGGTAGGGTTCTACTGGGGAACAGTTATTCATGGTAACAGCACTGAAGTAAAAGCATAAGCTCTTGTGATAGTCTTAGCAACTATTAGTATATCCCTAATGCATGCCTTTGTGTTGTATACTTATGACATTTTTGGCAAGCTTAGTGCAGTATCTTTGCAGACTTGCAATATCACCTAATACCTGTATTAGGTTTAATTTTATTGATACATAGTATTCTTAATGAAAGCATCTACTTTGCTCATTTGCACAGACCAGTTTTCAGCATTCAGGTCTGTGCTTACTACAAGCTGTGGCTGTAGTTGATAGGACTGGATTTGGATTATTTTCTTCCTTTTGGATGATCATATCGTACATTTTATTTGTCTTCCTAAATTCCAGTTTTTGTGGGTTTTTTTTCCTCCCTTTTAGCCCTCTTCATTGAATATGTATTCAAACATAGTAGGAGAAAACTGAAAGTGAATGATGCTGTGAGTGGTTTGTGACTATTTACTAATAAAAGCTTAAGTTTTCAGATTCTTGGAGGGTTTTAAGTAACAGCGAGGAAAAGGTGATTTAAAAAATTCTGTGCATTGGAAATAATATTATAATATACTAGAAAATGTCTGGAGAAGATGATGGGGATGCATGTGTCAGATCTTCATACACGTAGTATGCAGTTTTGAGGCAAAATATTAAATAATAAGCAAACAAGCATAATGTGCAATAACCAATGGGAAAGAATACATTATCTAAATAAGGTGCTTAAAGTTCATTAAGTAACTGAGAAAAAATCTGTCTATTAATAGACTTCTTAAAGTAATTCTTGGACTTTTCAAATCATTACTTTAGAGATGGCTCTGCTGTGGAAATTGTTGGCTTGTGCAAGTCGGCTGTTCGCTGGTTGCTGGATTTATCTAGGAAGAATGAGTATCCATTCAATGGTGTCACCATAAAAAAATACGGTAAAAGAGACATATGTCATGAATCTGTTATGGGAGTATGAAAATAAGGCAGATGAGCTGCTGGCTCATACCATCAGGAATGATTCAAGGAAGTGTAGGAGGAAAAATAACCTTGAGGAAAATATCTTATGAGTAAACTTTTTTGTTACTAGAATTACTAGGAGTCAATTATCAGATCAATGCATCTAATATTTTATTGCATGTAGTACGGTGTGGACTTCAAAAGAATTTTGGAGCCTAAACCATATTTCTCAAATGGACATTGGTGATGTGATCATTATGTATCATAATGGTGCACATTTGAAAACTAAGTGAAACTTGATTGTGCTTAAATATGTAGATACTCTTTCAGTGTTGCTGTAAGCAGTCGCTGTCTAGTGTTTTTTCTAGACACCTTTCTACTCTTGTTTGAAATTACAGTGAGTTGCTTCTATGAGCTGTAGAACTGACCTAACATGAAGAACCATCAGCTGGAGAGAGGTTAGAGGAGCACACCTAGTCACATTAAGTGCCAGGAATTCAGAGAGAGAGAGAGCTTTCAAAAGGGATCCTTGTCCTAATGTTTTGACATTCTCTTTGAAGTCTCCTAAGTATTATGAGTATGTGTACAAACTACTACAGAAAAGATGGCATGTTACCATGTTGAAAATGTTGGACTTAGTCAATTAAATATTTACTATAGTTCATAGTACCTCATACTGTTCATTTTTACTTAAAAGATGTGAGAATATTTGTGTTGTAAGAAGTTGTGAAGGTGATAGATTTTATCTGCAACATAATTCAGCTTCAGTTGTTGGGGTTTTTTTTGTTTGTTTGTTTGCAGTGCTTCTATGGCCTTGTTTGTGTTAGGAATATATTAAGTAAAACAGTAGTAAGCAGAAGCACACATCTGTTGGTGGTTTGCAGAAAATATGTTTGTAACATTTTGCAGGAAGAGAGGAGACTATCACGTATGATGAGTGGAACAGAAAAATTCAAGGGCACTTTGAAAGGCTCTTCTTTGTCTCTGAGAACCCTGCAGATCAAAATGAAAAACATCCAAATCTAGTTCACAAACGTGGGATTTATAAAGACAGCTATGGAGCTTCAAGCCCATGGTGTGATTACCAACTCAGGCCAAATTTTACCATAGCAATGGTTGTGGTAAGTAAGAGTAGTGAGTAAGAAGCATTTGCACTTAAAATTATTTTATTATTGAACTAAACTTATATTGTAAGGCTCAGCTGCATGGCGTTACATCAGGAATAAATATTGCTTGGTATAAATTTTGGAAGTGTTTTTTTCTTGTCTGTGCTTTTAATATTGACCCATCTTAAAATATCTGATTAAAGTATAGCTTTGACAGAACTTACCTGTATGAAACTGCTGTCCAAATTTATCACTGGGATAAATTTGCAGTATTTGGTGTTTTCAGTGTTAAGATTGTTTGTTTTAAGTTAGTTTGAGGGGAGTCTCAGAATCAAAGAATCAAGAACTGCAAGGGTTGGAAGAGGGGACTTCTTGAGATCATAGAGTTTAACCCCCTGCTAAAGAATCCCCTCAGATTAGCTAAAATGCTTGGGTTGTTTATTTTTATAAAAACGTTTTTCAAGTGTATTTAAAATAAGTAATAAAACCCAAAGTAACAAACAGCTTTTCTCTTGCTTACTGTCCTTAGATTCCAGAAGTGTAGTTGTATTTTCATTCAGTAATATGAGAGAGTTTTTGTCATCTTCTACATTTGTATGAACAGTACTGTGTGTGTATGAGTGCAGAGTTTAGTGAGTAAATCTCTGTTTTATTAGGCTCCTGAGTTGTTCACACCTGAGAGAGCTTGGAAAGCTCTGAGGATAGCAGAGGAAAAACTGCTTGGTCCACTGGGCATGAAAACTTTGGATCCAGAGTAAGTATAGCAGACATAAGAAAAAGTGACAGGGAAAATTATAAATGTGGGGGGATTAATGTTTTGTTAAAATCCTTGTATATACCAGTGAAATAAGGCTGCAGTAAATACTCCAGGAGCAAGTATTTTACTGTTCTAAAACTCCGTGCAATTGATTTTATTCATGTAGACAATTTCCAGGTGTTTTTGGATGCCATGTAGAAAGCAATTCAAATTTGTTATCACAAAATATATGCATTACAGTTTGAATAAAAACATGAGTGAAATTATACAAGTCATCTGAAAATTTTACAATTTTTCCCACGAGTTAATTCAGTATTTTGAATTCCACTGTTATTACAGAACTTAGTGATTTGGTCAGGGAGTTCTCCATCAGATGTAAATCCCATGACAAATTCTGGGTTCATTTCTGCTTTGCATTTTATGCACTATTTCAGTCAATGTTTTGCTTACATTTGCTTTTTTTTTGCTTTTTTTTTTTCTTGCAGTGATATGGTGTACTGTGGAATATATGATAATGCTCTTGATAATGACAACTATAATGTAGCCAGAGGTTTTAATTACCACCAAGGACCTGTAAGTGCTGTTTCTTCAGTTTCAGAATAAATGCTGAACATTTTTTGAAACTGACAGCTATGATAATCATCTCTTATCACCCTTTGCTTAGGAATGGCTGTGGCCAATTGGATATTTTCTTCGTGCCAAATTGTACTTCTCAAAGTTGATTGGTCCAGAGATATATGCAAAAACTGTAGTTATGATAAAGAATGTTCTTTCTCGCCACTACGTTCACCTTGAAAGGTAAAATACCAACTAATACAGATTCAAAATATCCAGTGACCGGTGGCATCCGCTATCTGATTGCATGCAAAAAATATGTAGTATGATATATTATTGTGCTATATAAAAGACTGTAACATAAATAGCATCTGTTTTTTACATACAGAGCTGGCCACCATAAACACTATTGCAGATCTCAAGTCAGGTTTTAAGTATAGCTGAGACCTAGTGCTGCTCATAGATACTTGGAATTACTAATAATTTCCCATGTGAAGACTGGAGAAAACCAATTTATGCAAGATTTTAAGATCTAATGTATTATAAATTAGCAAATTAGTCTGTCCATTTCAGAATCTTAATGTTGGTATTCCAAGAAGACAGAGGAATTCACTGTATGGCCCAGAAATGTTCCTTTGCATTTTGTGATCTCCTCCTTAAAATAAACAAATTGCTTTTTTTATTATATTGTTAATTCTTAAGGATTTGAGACAAAAAAGAACAAAAATCTTTCCCTTTGTAACCCTTTCACACAATCTGTTCTGCAGTACATCAAATATGCATTCATTTGTATCCCTAAGAGTAAATCATTTGAATTCATTAGTCCATGATGGAATGGTTTGTCTAGCTAACTGCATAAGGAGGAAAAGGGAATTGTACATAAACAAATCTAGAGGGGGACCAAAGAAGGGGGGAAGGTTTATGGTTTCACACTTTCTTCTAAACTCTATCACTTTTTAGCACCATAATCAAGTGAAACTGAATAGGTAATCCAGTTATTCGGTTATCTCAAAGATTCAAGTTGCTACTTCAAGCTACTGAATGGGAATCAAGTGCCATTACAGTAGCATAAGTTCAGGTATTATTGTGCCAGAGAAACTCCCTTGATAGGGAAACATTCTCACAGAAACCTGCAGTTTTCAGCAGCAGAACTAATTGAATTGGATCTTAGTTATTAAATAACATGCTGTGACTTTAGGAATTCAGGCACTGTTTCAGTCTCCTACTGAAATAATCTTCTCAAAAGTTTTATAATGAAATGTTTGTTTCATTGTGTAATCTAACACCAATACTCTGTTTGTTTGTTTGTTCTTTTTTCAGATCATCCTGGAAAGGGCTTCCAGAACTGACCAATGAAAATGGGCAGTATTGTCCTTTTAGCTGTGAAACTCAGGCCTGGTCTATTGGTGTTATCCTTGAAGTTCTTTATGACTTGTAGAAGTCTATGTTGATTGATTCCATGGAACTTCTGTGGTCTTCTCATTACTGGGCATAAATGAACATTTAGATTATACAGCAACAGAAACGTCCTGCTTTGCACTATTACTTAAACTGCATCCTGACGATCAAAAGTGCTGAAAGTCACCAGCTCCTATGCTGAGTAAATGCGTGGGGCTTGTTTCACTTTAAAAAATAAGGCCATGACAGTAAAGTAAAACTGCCATGCACATTTGATGCAGAAAGTTCTAGTAAGGAGCAGTTTTAAGAATATGCACAAACTTATTTTAGGTAGCTATGATTTTTAGACTTGTCAAATCAAAATCTTACATGTAACAAAGTGGAGTGGTTCTTTACTGAGCTGAACATATGAGGAAGATCTCTCACGTTTTGGTTTTTTTTTTTTTTTTCTTTCTTTGTCTCTTTAAGAGTAAATTGAGTTTGCAAATGCACGCTTAAAGGGGAGTAGACTAACCTTTCTGAATTTGGCATGCATTGAGCTACAGCACCATACATTAGTGCATTAATAAAGGCAGGCTATTTAGTCTGTTCAGCTGCATTAGGGGTGGGCTTTTTTGTATGTGTTCAGTTGAACACTCCGTCAAGCAACTACAGGAATAAGTTTACACATGTGAACTTTTGCAGTTAAACATAAGATTTTAAAAACCTTAAACTACTCTTGAGTTAACTCTTGAGCAGTGATGACATGATATCCTATGATAGTCCATTGATAAATATACATGCTGTGGGCCAAGCAGCAAACACTTCTTAATTTAAATTTGTATTTCACTGTGAGAATATAATAAGGAACATGCACTGCCTGTATGTTAGAGGTGGCTACATATCTTCTGTTACTGGAGATACATGGTCATTTCAGTCCTTTATTCTTAGTAAAATCCTGGCTCTAAGGAAGTGGAGTTAAGGTCAGTAGGAAAAGATATTAGCCTACCCCTGGAGAAAATGAGGTTTCTAGACATCTTAAAATTTCATCAGTAAGAACAAGCAGGCTACCTCTATGTGTCGTTCTTCAGGAATAGCATACAGTGAAAAAGATGTGAAACATTTAGTCACCCTTACTGACCTGTTCATTGTTCCCATCTGCGGGGGTGTCTGGTGGAGATACAGCTGTAATTCCTATCTTTCTGGTCATGAGTGACAAAAGCAGGCAGAAGGTGACACTGACTTCTTGCATCGCAAAGGGAAAGAGTAAAACTGATGTTGTGTTTCCTACTGTTAAACAACATTCTGAAAATAAAATATACACAGGATGTAATTAAAACTATTATAGGACAATATTTTTATCTGTTTTAAGTTTTATTACAGTCTGAAGTAGAGTACAAGTGTGCTGCCTTCATCAGGGAAATGTTCAAGATGCATTGAAGACTGAAGACAAATGAACTGTAAGAGGTGGTTATACTTGCACTATTTATTAGAAAGGTTAATAAACTTATGAACTCCCTTGCCTAAAGTGTTCAGTACTTGAAGTTATGATTACGGGTGGTGTATATTGCACCTCAGGTGTTGATCTGCTGCAATGTGTGGTACAGGGGACTTCTACTTTATTGGCATAATGCATGATAGCTGCCAGTCGATCAAAAACTTCTGAAATGTCAGTGACAGACTATGAGAAACGTTTTATATGCCTGTTACACTTTTTTTTTTTAAGTACAAAATTCTTGTTAGTGATATTGATGTTTATGTCTTACTATGTCACTAGAATTTAGTTTTCCTAGATGATTTTTTCTTTGCTATGCCAAGGTACGTTTGATAGCTCTTCTGGCGCAGTAAATTGTTCTTATCTAGCAGATATACTTAGAAATGAGAAGTGCATCTGAGGAGCTGTGACTGAAAAACAGTCTGCAAGATGTCAGATTGCATGCATCGGCAGTAACACTGTTGGGGTGAAAAGCAGCACGGCTTGCTTGTCAAAGTGTTCCTACATTACTACAGGAAACTTCACTGTTGTAGTGCAATCTTCACTCCTCTAAGAGCGTGTATCTGTCTCTGCTAGTATTTATTCTAATGTAATAGTGATATTTTAAAAGAAAAAACTCCCCGTGTACACAAGTACATACGGAATACATGCTTGTTTAGAATACTGTTTTTGCACCGGTAAGTATAGCTTTAGTTACAGGAAGTGATTTAAAATGAGTAAAAATAACGTATAGCAGTCGTTGGCTGCTGGTTTGCATAACAGAAGGAATAAGGTTACATCGAAGTTTGTGTTTTTCCTTTTTCTGCTCGTGGGCTGAAGGACAGCCGTCCCAGGGCAGCGCTCTGCGTTCCGCTCCACCACCACTGCGGGCAGGAGCCCTGAGGCGGGAGGCGCGGCGGCACGAGGCCGAGCTGAGGCACACTGCCCGGCGGCGGCAGGGAGCCGCGGCGGTGCCTCGGAGCTGGCGGCGGCGGGCCGGTGGTAAGCGCTACAACGGGCCGCACCGAGGTGCCCTAGCCGGCACTGAGGCGGGACTGGCTGCTAGGCCGGCTGTGCGACGGCTCGCTGCGGTAAGGTCACTCCCAGCCTAGCGCACCATCCGGCCGCAGGGTGGCTCAGCTGCCCCGGGAGAGACGGCGGGGCTGCCCTGCCGCGGAGGCGGGAGCGCGGCCTCGGAATGCGGCGGCAGTACGCGGGTGCTGGTGTGTGCGGTGCTGCCCTGCTTTTTTCTGTTCTCTGTCAGTACTGGACTTGTGGGAACCTTGGAGCTTCCGCACCTGTTGGTTATGGTATGATGAGTTATTGCAGATTGACTTTTATATGATTTTGGCTTTAGGCACCTTTATAAACAGCACTTAAAATAAAAAAAAACTATTAAATATTAAAAAAAAAACACCAAAAAACACACAACAGCACTTAAAATAAAAAAGTATAAAGACTACAAGGTGTTTGTTCTAGGGTAGGAGCCTGCACTGTGATCAGGTGTATCATTGTGGTTCTTCAAATTCTTCATAGGTTCTTTAAACTAGACCTGCACAGCTGGTTTTTCCTTTCATGAAGTAAAAGATCAATACCTGTGAGGAGTCTAACAAGCAGTTGTCATATTCTGATATACTCCCAAAAGATTTCATACTGTGCATTTACAACAGTAAAGGCTAGTTGGTAATGAGGTATGTGTTAGAAGTTTTGCTCTTCTGTTGTTGGGAGGTTTTGTTGTTTCTGCTGCGAGGTTGACCAGGGGACTTTGGAAGTTAAAATATTCAGACAGGCAAGGTTTTAGTCCAGCAGCTGAGACAGAAGCTTTCAGTCAGGTACTTAAACCTTTCTCAAATTTTGATGCATATTTTGTATCTGTGGTGAATTAACTGCTCTAATCTGAAAGTTGCTGTGAAGTGAGAAATTCTAGAGGTCTGTTTTGTCTCCTCCCTTACTTCATTTAGCATAAAAGGCCCTGTTTGATTGGGGTGTTTACGTGTGTTCCACTTGCAGTGCCGGAGGTGAAGTTATGAAGCACTTAAATTATTTGTTGGGAGAGAGAGATGCAGAATTGCTAATTGAAAGGGATTTGTGAAAATCTCTCAGAAGGTGAGAACTCTCTTTTATCTTGGCTGCTTCACTGCAGAGCAGCTTTCTGCTTGGTGGTCGGCAAATCCTTCTGGGTAGAGAGAGGTGAGCTGATGGTTAGGAGCAGGGTATGAGAGAAAGGCCTATGAGGTTGGCAAGGACAGACAAGGAGGATGTTGGCTTAGCTCCAGAGTGTTTCAAACGGAGGAAACAGGAAAGAGAGGCAAACCTGGTGCCTTGTGTGGCTGCATGTTGCAGCCTGTTGTTTAGTAGGATTACTTTAATGGCTCATCGTATCATAGAAGCTTTGAAAATAAAAGAGCATCTTATCTTTAGCATGTTTAGTGTTAACTGTACAGAGCATCAAACACATGTTGTATGAATGAAAATGTTTAATAGTTTTTAATAGATTAAGAATGACGGCTTTTAGACAATTTCCTGTTAAAAAGGCTTTCATCACAAATTTACTTTGGCAAGTAAATTAGCATTTCAGATTTAATTCTTCCTCCATTTCCATTTCTGATTCTGGAATCTTGTATAATCTCACTGAAACTACTGAACTGATGTTGCTTGACCTAATATGTTTATTTGACATAATTCCTTGAATATTCTTTTGGGTTTTTTATTTTTATTTTTATTTTTTGTTTGTTTGCTTGTTTTTGTTTTTCTTGTAGAGATGAATTCTGAGTCGAGGCAGCTGAATGCAAAAAGATGGGGCTTGGTTTACAGTTTCTCAGAAACTTTTCAACGGTTTTTAAATTTAGATTTTTTTTTAATGTTGTTAGGAAATAATTTAGGATTTCTTTTTCTGGTTTTACTTATGCTGTAGTTGTTATAATTGTGGATGCATTTCCAAACTTATTTCAATTGTAATCTGGTTTCCATTTTTGAAAAATAGGTTCTTTCCTGTTGAAAGCTCTGGAGAAAAAGAGCTGTACAGACTGAAAAAAACGTTTTCCACCTGAATGCGGTCAAAATTCTGCATTATTTTTGAGCCTTAATTCAAACTCTTCAATTAGTTCACTGTGATATTTTAAGGAACTCCCTATTTGTCTAGCCTTCACTTCAGCCTTCTTCAGTATAGTAAATATAATGCTATGAATGTCTCTCAGAGGTCACTGAACTCAGTGGAAAAGAGTGCTATATTAAGCCTTAAGGTTTTATGTGCTTGAACTTCCCATTTTAAAGTTTCTTAATATCATATATAAAAGTGACTCACAATACTAATTACAATAATAGCAACTTTTGTCTTACAAACTTAATTCTCAACATTCTTTATTTCATTTATGATTATATACTCGATGGTCATAAATACACTCTTTCAACATTTGATGTGCACATTTTCAAACATGAGGGAAAACAATAGAAGTGAAGGATACAACATTGAAAGCATTTTTTTAGTATTAATGCTTAGCTGTATGTTATACTGTGTTATAAATTTGTTATGAAACTCAGATAAAGCTTTGAAATTCTAAGTAGCTGGGACAGTAATTAGTGCATACCACTACCACTGGTTTATTTCCATTTTCTTTCTTAAGGGTTATTTTTTGACCTAAGTTAGCTGAAGAGATGCTTGCATAATATGTTAGTGTCTCTGTAGCATGTTTCCTTTCTTGGCAAACTATGACTGTTGCACCCTAAGAACTTTTGGTGTCCTCAGGACATCTGGAAGTGGATGGCAGCAATGCTAGCTGGTTAAAACACTTTTTTTGGAGCAGTTTTGGTTTGGTTCTACAGCTCCATCATTTTCACTGTCCTCAGTTAATCAGTAATCCTTTTCTGCTGACTAAAATAATGCTTCTAGCCAAACTCCTGCTTGGCCAAAAAGACACAGTCTCAGTGAGAACCATCAGTCTTGCTGCTACTGTTGGATGGGATCTCTAAATAATGCTGCTTCCATTGCCAGTGGTACAGTTAACAGCAAGTGTTGTTGTGCTTTTGTTGTCACGTACCTCGTGTTGATGAGGTAGTAGATAATATGCAGTGTTAAGTTCAGCAGAACTCAAACATTTAAGAACAGGATGTCAAGAGTTAGTTTTCAGTCTATACAATTTAATTCTGCCTTCTCAGCTCACACCCAGCAGTCTATCAGTTATACCAATATTTGTCTATGAGCTGCACTTGTCAGGAGTTACTTATATCTGAGCTATTGTCAGGATTGTGATAAGAAGTGGTGAGACCTTGGATACGCCCTCTGCTTGTACTTCATGTGTTATCTTGCTGTCCACTTGCCAGGGATTATGCAGCAGTTTACACTGTCCCCAATCTCATGACGCTTTGCTTTGCAGTAGGTCTTGAGTTCCACTTGTGGATGTCTTTTGGTCATCATCTATAGTTAATGACTTAGCCAACTCTATGGAGCTAACAATTGATCTCTTACAATTTACAGCTGCTTTGCTCTTGTACCTGTCATGTCATATCATGTTTAGTCATCAGGAGACCTCACAGCCTGTGCTCTGACCTCGCTGTGTACAGCTTATTGGACTCTGAGACGCAATCTCCCAGCTAAGTTCTGAAACATCGTTTGGTTTTCTATAGTTCCAGAACAGGTCTGTCTTTTGATCATTGTATGGCAGTATCTGATGAAATAGCTCAAACACTCATCAGATGCCTTTGTGTTGTTACTTGTCCTGCTGCATTCTGAGGAAAATTTCATGGCACGTAAGGAACTGGCGTATGAAATTTGTATTTCAATTCAATGTGGCTTAAAGATTATTCCATTATTTAGAACTATATGTCTGTAGACAACAGGTTTATGTATTCTAATATAAAAAGAATAATAATCATTCTGTTAATATTACTGGAAGCCACAAACTCCTCTTGGTTCTTTTAATTTTACATTGATGGAAGAAGAGTTGGAAATATTAAAAAAAAAAAAAAAAAAGATATTGTAGCCTGAGTTTTGTGAATACTGATGTGAAGGTGAGTGTCTGGCTCCACAGCTGATTCCTATGGATTACATTATTGCAAGACTGCTCACCTACTTCTTTCCTACACAAGATACGTTTGTTAAGTGTTTTCCTTTCTCAGATCCCATTATTCATTTCTATTATTTTTTTATTTGCTCTTAGTTTACATATAGCTTTCAACATTAATTCAGTGACCTAGTTTCAAGTATGTAATTAATATCGCACACTGGATGTGGACATGGTTTAAACCGTGGGTATACTTATGCATAGGTTATACAACTGGAGGTAGGAGTATGGAGCTATAGCAGATAGTTAAGTTTTTGCAGAAATTGTCACTCTGGGAATTGCTTCAGGATGGTAAATCACTGACAGGTGCTTCTTAGACATCTGACAATTGACTCTCTCAAATATTTTCACTCCTTAAAATTACTTAAAAGACATATGAAATATATTGGTTTTACTTTCTTGTTGTTACATTCCTAAGGGGATGCTAACCTTTTGTTTAATGAACTCATTCATACTAAGCACAAAAGTCTTAAATTATTAGATTGGATGAATACTTCTTCATAAGGATGATTGTGCAATCACACCTTGTAGTCAACATAATGTGGGATTGTAACCTTCATTTAGGGTATCAGTTAGGCTGCCTATGCCGTACAATATAATTGCATTCAAACTTATTGCAAAAAGTAGTGCATTCTCTAAGTAGTTTGTTTAATGGATAGAATATCGGTCTGGAAGACCTCCAGAAAGTTGATTTCCAAGTCCTTTCAAGCTAAAGCTTTACCTTATTGCGGTGATCTGATGGCTTGAAGAAGTCTGGACAGTAGATTATTATTGCAGAGCAAAAATATGAAAATGTTCTGGAAGAGGATCTAAAACATGGATTTGCCAAACTTGCCATACACTGAGTTATTGCCCTGAGTTTCTTTAAGCTGACACACTATGGATCTAGCTGTGAGAAACTCTGTGCCATCAGCCTCGGTGGTCAGCAGGTTCTTTGTTGAACAATTAACTTCTCATTATTCATAGAATGGTTTGGGTTGGAAGAAACCTTTAAGATTATTTAGTTCCAAGCCCCTGCTGTAGCAACCTCTAGACCAGGTTGCTCAAAGCCCCATCCAGTCTGGCCTTGAATGCTTCCAGGGAGGGAGCATTTGCAGCCCCACTGGGCAACCTGTTCCTGTGTCTCACCTCTCTCACAGTAAAGAATTTCTTCCTAACATCTAGTCTAAATCTACCCTCTTCCAGTTTAAAACCATTTCCCCTTGTCCTATCACTTACATGCCCTTATAAAAAGTCCCTCCTCAGCTTTCCTTCAGGTACTGGAAGGCTGCTATAGATCACCCCCTTGTACTCCTTGCTGTTGTGCTACTGCTCTTCTTCCTTGGCACGATGATCTGCAGCGTCTGTTACACCTATTCAGAACTGAGTATGGTATTTCTGGGTCTTCACAATGCTGTGTTTAGCATTCATATAACTCTACAAGTTGTAGCAAGAACAGGAATTTGCGCAATAGAGAAAGCTAATACTAGACATGCTTTTTAAAATTAACATGAGTGCTTCTTTGTTAACATAAGAACAAGATACAAGCCAACAGTAGTAAAGACAATGGAGGAAACATAGCTTTGACAGGATGTTTTTTTTTAATAGTGATTTAAATACAGTCATCAAATTAGGTGAGAACTAAAAGCAGTGGTGCTTGGTCTTGAAGATTGCATAAAAAGGCTGCTGCACAGCAACCAAAAAGCTGAGATTTCCTTGTACTGTTTTGTTGTTTTAACTGGACTAGGAAGATCACGTATGAAAGTTGTTCTGCTCTCTCGTCTTGTTTAGCCAATACTGTCGTGCATTCTTAACACAACTTAAGAAACTTATACTGTGCAGCATTACTTAATTTTCTTTTAAACTAATGATCTATTTTGAAACTCTCTCACCTCCAACTGCTAGGTAGATAAAACATCATTTTATTTGTTAAACTTGATTTCCTGAAATACTTGTATCATGATGATACATACTAGCAAATATACAAATGTATAAATGCATACCTCTGTGTGTGCTGATACCATTATACTGACATAGCATGACTTCTCCATGGTCTGGAAAGCAAAAAATAGCTGCAGCATGTAATTATCTTTCGGGTGTGTAGCATTTAAATGCGAGCCTGTCAGAAAACAAAATAAAAAAAAAATCCTGATTTGGATTAGCAAGACAGCATTGTGCAATGTTCCTGGGAATGCCATATTTCATGCTTAGTATGGGGCATAAAGCTTAATTTCAATTTTTAAGCAGTGTATCTCACATCTCATGGGTGTAGAAGGCATTTACGCTCTACATGGAGAGCTTTTAAGTCATACAGAGAGGTTAACACCTGGTGCCTCTTCACTCTTCCACTGGAACACTCTGTGGTTCTGACTGTGCTTTCCATTGGAGTCACCTCATTCTCCTCCCTGTCCTCTGGCTAAATAGAGGAGAGGATTACTAGCAGAGGAATGCAACACTTCCAATTTGACACGTAAGTGATAATTGCTGCATTCCAGAGAGATTGCAGCAGCAAACCCTCAGAGTTGCTTGTACCTCAGGTGAAGAGAAAGCATAGCTTCACTTCTGAGCTTGTAAACACTCAAGTTATAAATCATGTTTAGTGGCATTTAATACACTTGAACTTTGGTTTTTCTACTCCATTGAAAAGACAAATAAATAAATACCTGCTTCCTTGAGTGGTCAGCTTCTCACGCTTTTCCCTATCAGTCATAAAACAAAGTAATTATTATGATGTCAGTCATTTCCTTTTCCTCATCTTCTTGTTTTCCATTACATAACTGTAATTACTATTGATTATACCTAATTAGGATTCATTGTGCTTCAAAGACAAAATACCTCGTCCCTGCATCCAGAAGGTGATAATCATATGTTTAGACATAACAAGTGATAGCAAAATACAAGGGGAAAATTGTATGGAAGAAGAGCAGCCACTTAAAAACAAACAAACAAAAAGTAATCTAACTATACTAAACTACAATTTTCACCCTGGTTAACCTGTTAGGTGTTTGTTATAAAGTAGACTCTGAATTCAAACTGTTTTCATGTAGGATACGTGAAAGCAAGTACTACAGGTGTGAAATACTTGTTTGTATCTGAAAACTTTTAAATCTTAAGAGCAGCTGTATTTATCCAATGTGTAGAGCATGTACATTTAACCACTCTTGCAAACTGTCTGCCTTATGCATACCAGGGACTCTTCCTCAATTTCACAGGTTTCCCTGTGAGTAGTGCTTTTCTATAGACAGGCTCTGTCCTCGGTTAACAGATTCTTCCCCTCACCATACCAGGAGTTGTGTGTATCAATTGCCATTCAGTGAGAATGATTAACAGCAGCCAGATGCTTTTGTTCTGAGGATGAAGTGATGTACATGCAGGGGATAATGTTGGTAGGTGTCATCAGACTATATCCCAATCAAACAGTTGCAGATTGGTAAGTACATATGTGTCTGAAAGTGTAACTGCTAAATATATCAAGGAATGCTGTTGCCTTCTCTCTCTGCAAGCAGTTTTTCCCTAGTTCTTTAAAATTTTAACCAATCTTGCCTCAAGCATACAAAGAGACAGTAATGCCATCAAGTTAAGCATGTTGTTTGATAAAATGGCAAACCTGTCTTGTATGATAAAGCTGAATGCACTAGGCATTAGATATACAATTAGACTTGAATGTTATTTAAAAAATTATGATCAGTTTGGATCCAAAACTCAGAGCAAAAATATAAGACTAGAAAGAAAGGTTTTGGAAATACCTTATTGTTACTGAAATGCATGAACCCAGCTGCTATCATTTTATTAACAGTGCAAGAGTGATAAAACATTTCTGTTTCAATTCTGGGGAACTGGCTGTAGTGAGTAGGTTCCTTTTTTCTTTTCAGTAGAGAGATTTCAAATTCACTGTGAAAAAAATGTTAATTATTCTCAATAGAAATTGTTGTATTGGTATTCCCTTAATGAAGGGGTGGGTCTTCACCTGCTTCTGCCCTTGAAAGTGAAAACTCCATGTAATCCTAATGATACAGCATCATGAGAGCATGTCCTGCAGTGACTTCTCACTGCTGCGTGGAGTGAAAGGAAGATCTTGGTGAACAGTCAGAAAACACATGTGAAACTCTCTCTAGACTGATTAACTGATTGCCTCTCATCCTAGCTCTGGCATATTGGAGGAGACCCTTGCATATTAAACAACAAAGATCAGCTGATTCTGCTCACAAAGGCTGTAGTTAAACAGATTATTTTGGGGGTTCTCTTATGCCTTGCAAGTCCAAATCTGGACACCAATGTATTTGTATTAAGGTAATGTGCGGAAAGCCCCAGGTGTTCTACTCTTAAGTATAACTAGTCATAATAGCAAATGTCATTTTTATTTATTTAAAAGATTTCTTCTTATTGTTACGGACGTTAAGAGTCTAACTGAAACATTAATGTTGAAAATGTTAATTCACGATACAGTGAATTTCTTTAAAATAATTATCCTAATGGAAATGTGGCCCAATAGATACATGTAACGTCTCCATGGTACGCTTTCACTCAAGTTTATCAGTAACCTTCTCCAAAGAAATATAAAAGAGAAATCGTTCACTCCAAGAAGTTATTAAAGTCAGATTTAGACAAATTAATGAAGCAAATTAAATTTATGCAAAATGTGAATAGCGATCATTTCTTTGAAGATAATGAAACTGAGATATGTAGTTTATTTATCAAAAACAGCCAGATTCATGATAGTAGCCTTTCCAAAATACCACAAACATGACTGTGTCAATTCTGGGTGCTGTTGTTCATTGAGTACCTAGTTGTCTTTTTTATTTTTATTTTTTTCTGAAAATATATGTTAGTGAAGTGAGAATAGGGCACTTCTGAGAAAGAAAGCCTTAACAAAGATGTTTTCTTTTGTTATTCTTTCCTTTGTGGTTCTACTTGCTGCATCTCTGTGGTACGATCCCTACTGTTATACAGAGTATCGTATTTTAAAACTGTTAAGTCAGATTCTGTAATCTCAGAAGTGACAAAAAATCTAGGAGTAATCCTGTAACAGTCACTGTAAGTAAATTTAGAAGTTCTACAAGTTTGAATTACTTATGATGTACAAAAGCATAGTGAAGTTTCTGTTAGAAATTACATTTCCTGACTGATCATTTCGTACATTTGTTTTAAAAGTGCAAAAAATTCCTGTTAGTGTCAGGGTTGTGTGATTGCTTAAACGGTAATGCTCCATTGCATAGACAAGAACTGTCACAGGTTAAGAGTGTGAGGAAGGTATTGGCTGTCAGCAATAATAAATCTCATCAATCTGAGATGCACTCATGTCCAAATATGAAAGTTTAAAGTGGCTTATGCTCAAGAAATGCTTCAGAAGGAACAAATGGAGATTGTTATTGTGAGTTACCAATCTAATAATGTTCAGACATTGGTATGCAGCACGCTTCTCATAGGTGATCAATAGAGAATAAGTATAGCATTTGTGGTGTCACTTGCCTCTTCCTGTGTAATTTGTGTTCTTCCTCATCTTTTTTTTTTTTTTTTTTTTTTTTTTTTTTTTTTTTTTCCTTTAAGTCCATTTCCTGTCATCATGTAACTATCAGATGCTTTGGATAAGAGTACTTTTGGAACTGCAAAAATAGTTTGGATACGAAGTTAAAAATGAGTTACAGTGCAGCTCCACCCAATCAAGCCCTTGGAAATATTCATGACAGGACTGATTTCAGTGCAGCAAGCTATCTGCAGAAATGGTAGCAGGCATTGCTCAAACCTGTCACACCTAACTTCTTGTTTCCCAGGCCACATCAATAAATAGTCTTCTTTGCATGTGAAAGTGTATCCACCCCTCTCCTGTTCCATTAATTACAAGCATAGAAGGATCCTTCAGCTAGACTGACAGACAAATTGAAGCAGACCCCCCCCTTTTTTCAGAACTGTATGCCCCACTTTGATATGCTTACAAGATGAAAAGGTAATTACAGTTGATGGTGCTGGTAGTGGCACTGCTGCTATTTGTTCCCAAGCTTCATTTTTAGGAATGTGATTTTGTTCAGTACCAGAGCAAAAAAAAAAAAAAAAGAAAACAACACAACTTCAGATCAGTTAATAATACATTTTCTCTCACGTTCTTTCATTATTTTTAGTAACTCTTTTACTGGAGAAAAATAAGAGGTATCTGAAGATTCTGTGCCTTTAAATTTGCTTCTAGTCTTTGTACTAATGCCGGTGTTGTTTATTACTGAACTTGCTCAATAGGTTGTTTGTGATTTCCAGTCTTGCTAAATGAAAGTACATTAAGACATCTTAGAATACATGTCATGCTTTTAATTTTCCTTCTGCATTAACATGAAGAAATGTGTAGGTTCCATTGTTTTTTCTATATGTCAGGCATATTTTTTCTATCCTAAACTCCGATATAATAAGTGATAGGTCATTAGTTAGGAAGTAACTCAGGTTAACAAGGTGTGCTATCAAGACCCAGTAGTCCAAGTCTAACACTTTGGTCTAGAACTCTAGAATGCAGTGAATAACTTGCTTTGCTGACCCTTGAAGAGCTTGGGAAAGTTTGTTATCTAGAATTATAATATTCCAGTGTGAGTTTCTGGAGCGCCGAGCCAGGAAAGAGTAGATATCGATATCCTTAGGGTGCTGCCAGATGTGTTCCTAAAATTAATTATAGGGTATGCCTAATGAAGCTGTTTCACCATATCCTGTTTTCAACACAGAGCACTCCTTCTCACAAATCCCTCCCTCTTCCACCTACAAATAGAGTCAAAATAAATATGCTGTGACATTTTGGAGTCAGAATACCACTAGGGCTGTACTTTCCAGTTTCGTTTCTAGGCTGCCGTGGTTGTTAAATACTGAAGACTGAATCTTACATAGATGTTATTTTTATCTTACTCCCATCTTTTTATTCTTTTTCTGATTTTGAAAGCTAAATTGTTTTCCACCATTCCTGTTCACTTTGGTAGAAAATCAGGGCTATACTGCACCATTGTTTCTTCAGGAGTGTGAGGGTTTCAACCTGTTCTGTGTTGCAATAACAAACCTTAATTGTAAGAAATTGCTACATAGTTGCTTGAAAGACTTCTCTCAGCCACTTACAAGAAGTTCGGTTTGTCATTTCCACAATTACATTTTGGTCCAATCTTCTATCAGTTGTGAGGGGGTTTTGCAAAAGGAGAAAAGCAAAGCAAAAGCAATGAGGTTATGTCCAGAACTGTAAATTTAGTCTAAAAATTCGATGAGGCTTAGAAATAGTAATTTCTGTCCTCAGTCTTTATACTACAGATTAAATTTTCTATTTCTTTTTACATAACTAGAATAAAGAGAAGAAAGCTGATATTTTTATCTAGTCACTTGAATTATGAGATTTGTGAGACATGACATTTACTGTGTTTCTTAAAATACTTTTTGAAAAATGTATTTATTTTGCAAGATCCGCAAAATGATTTTTTTTTCCTGTTCTCCAGTTTATTTGCATAAAGCTGCTGCAGTAGGAAAGCATATATGCTAACTAGCCAGTGTTTCTGTACCGAGAGAATGAGGATCAAGGTTGCCATTAGCTAAGAGATCATAAAATCTTCTGATGTCTCACGCAGCATCATAGTAACTTAAGGGATATCCCAGTTCCCTAGGGCTCCAAGTAATCACCATGGAGGTCAGGGTCAGCCCTTGAACTTGGTATTGCACTTTTCCAACAAAGCAGCCCTTTGCAAATAAATGTCATGTAAATGATTTCATGTTATAAATGTACAAAACTTAAAATACCTTGCAGCTGACCCCACAAACATCACCTTTCGAGGCTTATCATATGTGCGAATTGTAGAGAACAATTTTTCTACTTTAAAATAATTAACATTAGACATTACAAAGATAATTTACAATGAAATTTAATTTTCGTGCTGTGATATTATTAATTTCCTGCTGCTACCAACTGAACGTTTAATGGGATTACAGGAAAAAAGCTGCAGACTTCAGTCAAAGAGTAGTTAGTTCACTGATCATATAATACGTACAATTTGCTCTTGTAACTGTCTGTGTTGAGGCCTTGCCTTGGGAGAAAGATGGACAGTTTACGATTTTCAGTGACCTGCTTATTACTCTTACTGAAAGGTGAATGTGAAAGAGCTGTGTTTGAAGAAAACAGAATTCTCAGTCTTGTAGTGCTGTTTAGGTCACACAGGTTTGGAGCTTTGAAATACAAGGAAATTCCTTACTGTTTACAGTTCTTATTCTTGGGGCTCCAGCCAGCAGAGGACTTGCAGATCACTTGCTTCTCCATCTCCCATTTTCATCTTTTACTTTTCATATTTAAATTGTTTTGTAAATCTGAGAAAGGCATAGAGTTTATGCATTTTAAGAGTTCTACAGTGCTGGTACAGTATTTTCTGTAGTGGCATGGTGTGGTATACTCTTTCTAAGTTCTTATAATTCCAATTAAATGGAAAGAGAATCAACTGGAGAGTTTGAGAATGAGCTATATTTTATGAGTATACAATATTATATCCTTTCTTCTACTCATATAGCTGAATGTGAATGTCAAGAGCAAGATTTAAGGCAAAATTAACATTCCCTTGTTTTTTTAGATGCCTCTTCACATTTTCCTAATTTTTCTGAAATCTAAATTTATCAGACTAGTCACATATGTTCCTCTTCCTAACTTTTTTTGGAAGAGTTATGCATTTTTACTATTTTTACATGCTGATTGTGTGCTGCCTCATTCCAGTAAAATCCTTCTTTGAGAATTTCAGTAGAAGAAATAGGCCAGAATTTAATTGTCTCCACCTTGCCCATTCTGGTTTTTCCACTCCCAGCTGTGGAAATGCAACCTCAGTCATGTTAAGCTCACATTTTTCTGTGCTGATTGGTAGGTTCCGATGACAGACACTGCCTTCTGAGTCAAAAGTAGGACTCGCTCTCAGTTGAAAATGTCTGTTATTGTTGTAAACTACTGTAGGCTTGTACAAATCTTTCAGTGATGTCTATTTATACATTATTGTCGGTTCATTCCTTGTGCTGAATGTGAATATTTGGAACTTACATGTCATGGTTTCATTTCAGAACTGCAGATTCTAAATTAATTCTAGATAGTCCCTAGCTTTGGTGGATGGTCATTTCCAAGTACTGGATGGTTCTTGTCTCAGTGCATCCATTTTATGACAATTTGCAAAGCAGGTGAGCCCTAACTACAGTTAATTTAAGGCTTTTCACAGATTTAATGCTCTCTTCTGTAGCATTTCTGTTATGGTTTGTAACACAAGATAACTGAGTGTTTCAAAAAGCATGTATATTAAACAGATTCTTGTCACAAAGGTTTTTCAGAGCACAGAAAAAACAACAACAAAAACAAACAAACAAAACAGAAAACAGCAACAGTCCCTTCAGGTATTTCATCATCTGATTTATACTTCATCATTCATTATTGTCTTCTGCTTACAATGCTAAACGTTGCTACTAATAGAATTTGCATTATTCAGATACAACCAAGTAATAACAAGCATAGTGGTCCTATGTTACAAATTCCTATTTCAATGCTCATTTATGACTGAGTTATTGAAAACTGCTATAGTAAATTGTATTCTTTTCTTCTTTTTGGGTTAGACTATTTCATGTGTGCTGCCCAAGATGCTGGTGGTAGAATGAAAATTCTAACCTGTTGGTGTGCTAACAACTTTTTGTCACAACAGATCTCCTGTTCTAATTTGGTTGACATGAATCAAGTCATTTGACGATAGAACTCAAAAGTGCTGCTACTTACAAATCCATTGAAATGACATCTTTTGGCTCCACTCAGAATCAGTCACTTTGCAATCATATAACAGTTTAATACAAACTAGCATGATGTTGTGTATTTAATTATCATGGATCTCCTGATAATTAAAGAATGTAACCAAAACATGACTTTTTCAGCTGTGCTACTATGGAGAGTTTGCAGAATGGTGTAATTTTTAAAATCAATTGGATACAGAATTGTCTTGTGTGTGATAGAATATGTGAACTTCATTTTTCTTCCAGGATTTTTTTTTAATGAAATATCCTGTGTGTGGATGTTTCCTAGAGACAGTTCAGCTGAATTTCTCAGGTAGCGTGAGTTTTGTTGCTGTATAGGGAGTTTCTAGCGCCACTTAATATTGCAAGATTTTTTTTTCTGCAGTGTAATCCTACAAGAGTCATGAGAACCTTTAAGAATGTATTCTCTAGAAAATAGTATCACTTGTATGCAGTTTTCTCTTCCACATAATATAGTTCTAGTTCCTTATTTTTCAGAAGCATGCATTAGGTGAAAGTGAATCCTTAAGATCCTTTTTCAAGAAAAAAAATTTGCATGCTATTTCCAGTCAGTGTACTGGTCGTGGGTATCTTTTTTTTTTTTTTTTTTTTAAAGGTATCAGCAGTGAAGAAATAGTTATTTACAAACTGTATATAAATATATTTAGCTTTTAATTTGAAGAGAATAACAACACTTTCACTGATGTCCTATGAACAGTATGACACCATGATTTAGCTGATGAGAACTGGTTCCTCATCAGTAATTAACTGAGATTGCTATGGAAGCAGAAACAAAAATTTCAGGTTGTTACCCCCAAATAATTCATCAGTTATTTTGTCAGAATTAGTTATTTGAATTAGTAGGAGATAATCATGATATTTTTTGTGTGTGTGCTGGCCAAAAAGTGTACGAGTTATTGATGTCACATTCTATTCTGAATTAAAGGAATGTAAACTTAAAACCTTAAAAAAAATAAAACGAGGATCGACAGTAAGACTTGAAATATTAGTAAGAAGGAGAGTGAAGATGAGTCACTGAAGAGAGGCTTTGAGAAGTCTGAGCTGCCATGTATGCACGTCTAACATTTGGTACCTACATCCACAGAGAAGTTCCAAAAACTGATGTGTTTTCTTGTTGAGATAGTGGGAAATACAGATGCTCAGTGACTTTATGAATTGGACAGTTTTCCGCAAAGGTGTTCAGAATCCATTGCTGTCTTCTCATTTAAGAGTATGGGAAAGGCAGATTGAGAAGTTCAATGTTTTCTAAAATATGAAAGGAAAAATCCAACAAGGAACTAATATCTGTTCCATTATCTATGACTGTTCTGTCTCATAGTGGGACATGTCTGGAGCAAGTTTCAGAGCCCCTAGACACGTTTCTAACCCTTTTGTAGGCTGGTGCTTGTAATTAGATTTTAAGAATAGAGAAAAGAATGTTTTATTCTCTAAAGAAGGTACCCCTTTTCACAGACTTAGATGGTGTTAACTTTTCACCTTTGGATTCTGTGGTGTGCATTGCTGCCTCAACTGAAGTAAACCACAAATTTCTTGGTAAGTGATTCATTTGATTAGCCAGGCTTGCATGTGTAATGCATAATTGTGATATTGAAGTTACAAAGTGACTCTTCTACCACCTTCCCACCAACCATAATCATGCTATTACTGTTTATTCTGACAGCAGCTTCCTTCTATCCAAGGAGCTCAGCACATTTCACAACCATTAAGCCTCCCAGTGAAATAGGTGAATATTATTATCCCATTTTCTAGGTGAGGCATATAGAGATTAATGATTTGCTAGAGTCACACAGGAAATTGGTGACAGAGCAGTAGATGGCAGCTCCCCCAGCTCTTATGTCTATTCTTTTGTTCACAGAATTACTCTTCCCCCCCCCCCCCCCCCCAAAAAAAAAAAAAAAAAAGGCACTCCTGATTTTGTAGCAGTTCTATTAGTTCATGTACTGAGAAGCTGGACTACTGTATCAGTGGCATAAGAAAAGAGCAACAGCTCTGCTTCTTTTCTAACATAAAGGAGGAGTTGAATGATTTTAAGTATTGATAGATTGTAAAGATTGCACTAATCTGAACCTGAATTTGAAGAAAGTAAAGAAGGGAAAGAGACTTTTCAGCAGTTTGGTGTTGCACCAGCCCCCAGAAACTCGGTATGATCAGCACTGAGGAAACAGCTGTTAATCTGGTCTTGAGTCTTGAACATGCCAATTCATTCTCAGGCTCCTCGATTTGGCTGTGTCTGTATTTCAGCATTTTTGTTTCAGCTGAGGAAGATGCATTCTTCATTGTATAGGCCACAGTGTTTGATGGTGTTTTCCCAACTACAGTGTGGGGAAAAAAGCACAGATCGCTTCTGTTGCCCATACAGAAATTCCTTTGCTGTATGTGATGAGGCCAATGTTTAATTGCTGACTCACGGGCTGTGTCCAGTTTCTCAATTTGCAGCTTAATACGGATAAATGAGTAATGTTTCCCTGTTCAGCTCAACTAACTTCTGCTTATAGGTTAATGACACTCTTCCAAAATCCACACTGACTATTCTGTTACTGACCTTCTCTTTTTATTTCAGAGAATTAGTCACTCTATTTGTCTGACATGTTGATCTTATTAAAAAAAAATAATAATTCAGCATTCGGTTTGAAAATTGCTGTAAAAATGAAAACTTCAGCAAATGGATTTTAATTTTTTGTTGTTCCTTCTGCTCTTATTGACTCCATTGAGGATTATGCACTTACAGATTTAGCTCAGTAGTGTAACTTCCTGTACAGGAGGTATTATGCTGTTTGTGTTTTGTCTGTGTATATGCATCAATACACATATATGTGTATACACAGTATGAAGTAAATTCTGTGAACCTTCTATCTCTCTGATCCATATTACACGGAGAGGGAAAATTGCTTTTTCTTTCTTTAGAAATTGGGACTTCTGTGTTTCAAATATGTTCTGAGATAAATTTGCATACACTTGTATTTATATAAAATAATTACTTTGTGTATTTATTGTGTAGTCTATTTGTGCAACATTATCCTGTCTAGTTATGCAGCTTTAAATTAGAGGAGTCCATTAGAAGGAATTCTTGGCAGAGATGAAAGCAGAGTACAGTCCAGGAAATAATCAAGATTCCTGAGTGAAATAACAGAAAAGCCATTAACTGAGATCATGCTCATCCTGACTCTCACCAAGACTGGTGATGTTTCTTTTAGTCAAGATTGGGGTAGAAGATGATACTTATGAAATCTCAAAGATGCTCTCTCTATGCAGAGAAAGGAGTTGAATGAATTTCTCAGGGAGTGTCAGTGAGTGCTGACAAAGGCTGACGCATACCATGTATGGCAGCAGACTTTCTGTATGACCTTGACCAAGTCACTTAATCCCTCTGTGACTTGATTTCCTCATCTGTAAAATTAGATAGTGGCAGTATTACTTCCTTGCCTCAGAAGGCGCTGTTAGAATTACTTCATTGAAAGGTGTGTTCAAAGGTGAGTAGAAAAGATACAAAGCTAGTGTTAATATTTATTACTGGAAACCTGTACAAAACCAAATGATTTATTAATTAAATCCTGGAAATGTATCTTGCTAATTGGTTTTTGCTTGGGAAGTTGACATCATCAGAAACCACATATACCCATCATATCTTCCATCTTGCCTCTGCTTCCTTTGTGTATTTGTACAAGTAATTGTGTCCAAATTATTTGGTAAAATTAGATAGCTTCTCTGCCTACAGAAAAGTATTTATTTTTCTTTGATATCTGCTTTTTGGTTTCTATAAATGGTGAACATTAGATCTCCGCAGCTAAAATCATTCTCTTAACAGGGGGCATCCTGTATTGATTTGGCATAAAGATAATCTTCGTGGTGGATTATAGTGTTGTAGAAGTGGGATCCTAGGGATCTACATCAATTTGGAAATCCAAAAGGACATCCACTATTGTGACAGTCTCCCTCTTGGCCTAAGGGAGAGTTACATGATTATTAATATCATATCAGTGCTATGTCTGGTCATGTAGTTGTACAAATCTCATGGATGTAAGTTATGGATATACAGTTCCTTTTATGGCAAGTAACCTAAAAGTCAATTAGCCTAAATAGTCAAAACTTGTTAACAAATGTGCATTATTGAAGTAAATTTATAATAACCTGTGTTTTTCACCATGTAACCGTGATATTTTTGACCCAGTACTGTTGGATTACAAAACTCTCTAAAGCTCATCATAACCAAATCCTAGCTGCTCACTCAGGAACGGGCAGCATGTATGCTATAGATGTGTTCAGTGCATTAACTGCAAATGTCTCCCATTAAATTTTTTTCTTCAATCTGAATATAGAGTCTGGTAAATCACAAATGGGAGTTACTGGTCGTTTATATGAAGTGTTGCGTATGTTTGCAGCTACACCCAAAGACTCACCTTAAAAGTACATAGGGACAATACCATTTGGTAGCTTGCACAACACAAGATAAGATGATGCAACGTTCGCATGTCATTGCTGTTGTATATGCTGTTCATGTCAGGTGTTTCTCCTGAGAAACATATAAGCGTATCCCATCAGTAAGACCCTCATTCTGCTGTGTCAAAAACTGAAAATCAAAAAGATCAGTAGAAGTGGTTCATTTGATCACTACATTTTTATTCTTTTGTAGTCAAGTGAAACTTTCTTTTTAGTCGCTATTTCTCCCAGTGATGTCATCTAACCAAGAATTTCAGGGTGTAAGCCATTATTGTTACTTACAGGGTACCGGAATTGTATTAATGTTGGTAGGATTAAAGTCAGAAAACAAAAGCACATTTCTAAATTTCAGTTGAATACTTTCCAGTTATTAAAAGTATGTTGTCTTAATCGCATAGATACTGTACAAACCATTTTCATTTTAATTGGACATATATGATATTTTCATTTAAATTGCAGAAATTTCATTTTCATTATTTTTAATGCATAGGATTTTATTTTTTTTTTGGCCTTCCCTTTCTGAGCAAGAAGAGAAGAAAGAAAAGTACTGGAAGATCTTTGGAGGGCATCTGGCAACTCAGAGGAGGAAAGTACGTTCAGTGATATATATTTTTTTTTGTCAGAATTATGGAGAATATGTGTGTGGTTTCTTTCCCTTGTTGCTTGCTTTATTGTTTTGTTGTAGACTCAGTTCAGAGGTCTCCATGATACTTGACTTGTTACAATCTCACATCTTCATATCCATAGGCCCGACTTTTAACATGATGTACAGTGAGTGATTAATGTGTTACTTGACTTGCACATTTGATAGAGCCTTATTCCTGGCACAGTGCACACTTGTAATCTTACAAATCACAGTATAGAATTTGTGCTTTTTATCGGCGTATCCTCTTGAAGAATTTTGGAGTAGTTACTTGTTGCCATGCTTTGGCTGGTAGCACGCCTCAGGTATATAAGCAAACATTCTCAGTTCTGCTGCAAAGTCCAAGATACAGTGGTTTATCAATACTGTGTGGTGGAAATGCCAAAGCAATTTAATAAGGATACCAGACCCTGATGAAAATAACCCTTACTACTTCTAGCTTGTTGCTTATATACCTGCGCTGACTACAGCTGAAAATTTGTTACTCTTTCTAGCATTTCCAGCTGCACTGTATTTTACAACCTCATAATTAATCTTCAGTGTGCATGTTTCAGAGAGCTTGCTGGACGCTGTTGATCTTCATTTCATCAATAAGGGGTCAGTTGGAGGTCCTGATGTCAGTGAAGAAAAGGAAGCAGACTGTTTGATCTGATTTGATGTAAACAGCTTTTGGGAGAAACAACATTTCTGCAAAACACTGCTAGTGTTTGCATATATCAAGTAAGTAATATCGTGTATCATTTAAAATTTCCACCCGTTGCTGGACTGTGGCCCCTCTCCCCTGTTCATTAATTTGTTCCAAAAATGAACTGACAAACCCGTGGTGCCACAAGTCTAATGTCAGTATTTTAAAGAAAGGACATGCAGTTCAAACACCAGGGAAGTACAAAATCATACAGCATGGAGCTGATCTGCACTTTCATTATTGCTTCAATACATAGAAAACTTTGCAGTCAGCTTCACCAGAGTCAGGAAGCCACAACTAATTCAGGCAGCAGTAAATTTATGAACTCAATATTGTCTTTCAAATATGGAGGCCTGGTAAAGACTTTTTTTAAGTGTCATTTCTGGAGTACAGGTAAATTATTATTGAATGAGTGTCCCATTTTTTGTGCAGTGGAAATACTTTTTTTATTAAATAAATCACAAACAGTAATGGTACATAGGGGCTGGAAGGCCAAGTTTACAACTCTCACATTGTAAATTTATGGTCTGAGTTTTTACCAGCTTACACAATATAGTATTTTGTTAGTGTTATAGCCAATATAAGCATACTGTTTGTATTATCTATGCCTGTTCATAATGTTATCAAGGTTGCATCAATTCATTGTCTAGCATTAATAAATCTTCCTGCCAGATCTAGTGCTCACGGAGTACTCAGTCCTGTTTATAGCTGCAAGGAGTAATAGTTCTGTTGGCTCTGGTCACCCATTAGTATCTGGCTGGTTTTGAAGGCATTGCAATCTTTCTGCTGAGGTTTAATCTTCATAGAGGCCCTAGTGTTTCATACAAGAAAGGTCTTGCATGTATGCATTTGTAAGATCCCGGCTCTGTGTTTGCCTCTAGTACTATCTGCTGACATTTCTTTGTTGTGTCATTTATTTGGCTGCATTGACAGTATCCTGTTGTATTTGTGGTGTGTAGCGTGCATTTTCTTTACTATTTGTAACATTGGTAAGTTCTGTGGTATGGTAAGGAGATGGAGATTATGATCTCTTCCTCAGTGGACAGTAGTAGATAGAAAGTAGTGTCTTTCATAATGAAATAATTTAAATAAAATACTGCTTAATAATTAAAGGTGATTAACAGAAGAGGAATACAGTTAAATATGCTTATTTTTAAAAATAGATAATGTTCCTCAAATGCCATCAGTATTTTGAATTATAAATGTATTTTAAATGCACAAGCATGAAGAAATTGAGGAATTTTCATGTGAACAGTTTTGGGTTCATGAATTTCATGGTATTCCCTGGTTAAATGAAAGTGTCTGTTATATGTTATTCAGATTCTGGACTTTTTCTTCAGCTGAGAGAGAATGAAAACACGTATAAAGGAAATTCTATTTCAGTCTTTTTCAATACAGGCCAGACACGATAACTTCAGATCCTTTTTTCAAGTGGTACAAGATAAAAACAGCCTTAATAACTGTTTGCTATGAGAAAACGCTTGGCAGCACAATCATTAATCGAATTTTTCCACATCTTCTGCAATGAAAAGAAAGGAGTAAAAATGTGAAAAGCTAGTAGCAGAATGCTCTGAGGTCAAATTACGTAGACTAGCATAGGATATTTTACTCAAACAGCTCATGAGATATTAGTAATGCTTTTGTATAGCATAATTTTGCAGATTTTAATCAACGTATTAGTTGAGGCTGCCAGCCTTCAGAAGCCTTACCTGTCCCTGATGCCTAGTTAAAGGTCAGAGGGGGCATGATTCATCCATGAGGTGTGTTGTCATCGCCCCATCTGGGCAGGAGAGTCCCACCTGCGGTGTCCTAATTTCCAGACAGAGGCATGATTGGCTACATTGGCTCCCCGCCTTGCCAGGGATTGGCCAAGCCAGTTACCTCCTCTCTCTCATCTTGCTGGGCACCCATGCTCCTGGGCTGCATCTCATCCACACTGACCCCTGAGGGACCGGAGGATGCCCACACATCAGCGCTTGGTTGATAAGGTGTGTTGCTGGGGATGTGGTAGACAGGGTGCACACCAACTGGTTAGATTTATTCTCAAGGGCTAAAGGCTATGGCGTACCAAGAACGTTTAGGAGGAGAAAAGAAGGGAGAAAATTACTCATAAAGAATCAGTTGGAAGAAGGGGCGTATGGGACCAAGTCTTGAACTGTTGGCAATATGGACTTGTCAGGACTGTTGGTATGTTTTTTCAAATTACGAAAAAAAAGAATTTATCATATTAGTGAAATCCTCTATATTTAAAGGCTTTTAAAACAACTTTTGCTTCAGTGCAGAAGTTAGCCCAAGGGGAAACCACCAAACTGTCTCTTCCCAGGTCCACTAGATTTTGAATGCAGTAGCAAACCAAGTACCACTCAGGGATTTAATTGTTGACCTGAAGTCATATTAGTCTAAATGAAAAAGAGGGTTCTTAAGGTAGCATCTCAAATGCTGCAGAGATGAGAACTGTACAGGCTTACAGGAAGATGCATCTGTGACTTAAATATTTAGAATTTTTCCAGGATATTAAGGCAACTTTATAAGAATATTCAGATGGATCTGACCATGTATACCTGAGAGAACCAGTTATTTTTTCTTATTATGTTAGTTAGAATCTGTTTTTTCTTAGAATTCCATGCTTTTACTTTAAAAAAAATTCCATCAGCTTAAAAAAAATATATATCTCTTTAAAAATCATAACTTTGTGTTGAAAGACACTGTAACTTAATTTAATAGGTATAGGAATTCAAGTCAGGACTTAGAATTTTGGAAGATGCTGACATCTATTCCTCATCTTATTCCAAAAGATGACATGATGAGACTTTTAGGGTAGCCCTCTAATTCTTTACACAGACAGCTAATGCAAAGAGAAGGCAATTCAGCCATTTTTCATCTTTTAATTCTGGCAGTGTTCTAACCAGAAAAAGGAGAAAGAACAGTTTTCTTTCAAGGCAGAGTGCAGCTCTATATTTTTCCAGTCCCAGCTGAACAAGTGCTAAGAACTCTCTGCTTTGAAATAGAGCATCTAATTAAAAACAGATTTTTTTCCATCTTAAGCATGAGTCAGAGAAAGATTTCAACAACACATACTCTAGTTCATATTAAATCACTGTTTACCACATCGGTTAGTATAATAGCACCTACATACTGTATTTAAAATTAATTAGAGGAGGACTATGTTAAAATAGTCACAAGAAATTGGACAGCCGCACCCAGCAGACTGATACCGAGACAAAATGCTTACAAGGATCGTATTTAAATGATATTTTCATGAGTCGCTAGGGAGGGATATTCTCCATCTGCTCCAAAAACATGATATCCAGCATATATAACTTTCCTGATTGCTGCACTTACTGACTGTGACACCATGCAAACCTTCATCATCTTCCTGTAGGAAATCTTTTAACACTTCAGTCTGTTGATTCACAGGCTTTTTAAAAAATTAAGTTCACTTCAGAGATAAATGGAAAAATAACATTCGTTTTGAAGATTTTTCCCCCACACTCTTCCTGGTTATTCTGTTCTTTGTTTTAGCTAGCTCATACAAAACCAAATGATCTTATGTGTTCATGCACAAATTATGATGCACTGGTAGATGTTACAAATTGGATACATCTCATACACTGTGTTTGAAATTCTTCAAAAGAATGGAATGGTCTTTTGTTAAGCCATTCAGGAAACAGTTATTTTGGAAAACTGAGTATTCTCCTTGGCATTTAACAGTGGATATCTTGGCTGTTGTTTGAAGTGGGAGGAGGCAAAGCAATCAAAAGAAAGCTTGTTAGTTGTAGTTAGCTCTACAGAAAATAGTTTGAACAAGACTTGTATAAAGATCTGGGCTAAATCTGCCAGCTCAACAGTGCAGAATTTTGTGCAAATCTTTTTCTTGTATAATGTAAAATATATAAAGCCATAATGTAGTTAAGGATTGCCATCATGTGACCAGAGAATTTAAGCTTCAGTTAATAATTCAGTATTGTAAAATGAAAGCACTCATTCATTTATTGCACTGTTTTGTCAATGTATATATGCATTGTATTTTAATTTATTTTCTTCAAACTATATGAATGCACTGAAAGCCAGACTTTCTATGTTTTTTCTTTGCTTCTTACTTTGGAGAAGGGCAGTTATTTCTTAGCTATGGCAACTACTGGAAAGAAGATACTATTAACTACATTAACTATTAACTACAGATACTATTAACTATTAACTACATTTTCTTCTTTTCCACAGATGAGAAGACACTTCTGCTCAGTTTTTTTGTTCTGTGGGGTATTTTTGCCCAGAATCTTTGGTTTTCCACACGCAAATACTTCAATTGATTGTGATTCTCTGTTACCAAACTATGAAAATGAACCACAGTCATCTCCACCACCGTATATTATTGCTGTATCTTTTGATAGCTTTGAACCAGGAAATGAAATTCAAGGTAAAATAATCTGAATTACCTTAAACTTTTATCTGAGTCTTCCAGAACTATCAATCTTCACCAGGATTGCTCCATTCCTCTTTTGGTGTATCTAAATATATATTCTTATTCATTTGAGATGTTTCTCTTTTTTAATGTTTCATGTCTTTGTATGTTTTCACATATGTATCTATATAATTGAAAATATATTCTCAATTTCTTTTTTCCCTCTCTGGTAAATTTAAGTCCATACTGTAATTTTTGTGACAGAAGTAAAATCCCATGACACTGGATTAATTTTGACACTGGTCAAACTGGATTAATAATTAGCTGCTCTCTAACATCCTGTTTGGGTATTTGCTGTCGTATCAGCTCTGTGCAATGCAAAGAGATCCTAGTGGTGACACTCATGCTGTGAACCTGCAAGAAAATAAAAGTTTGGGATACTGTCTATGACAGCTCAAGAGTGAGATGCTTTGACTCATGCTTGTAAGGGCCACATCCCAGATTTTATCAAATTGCAGGAGGTGGGGCTGTTTTGGCTTTTTATCTTCCTAATCCTGAGTTACTGTCTGGATGAGCACCTTGACATCCTTATTTCTCCACACTATGCTGCCATCTCATGGTGCTGTCACACTTCAGTGATGTCTGAGTGCTTCTTTAATCACTTGGTAGAACAAACGCAGATGCAGAAGTGAGTTGCAGTGTATCACATTTCCATTGTATCTCAGTAGCTCAAAGTAAGTGCTGTTCATGTCAGTTGTCCTACTGGACTTCTGTTTCATCTGACCCCTGTAGCAGAGATGTGTTTCCATGGCAAGCGATAGCTAGGGAATGGAACTGAGAAGTACTAGAGTCCTGTTATAACTCTCCTTCTTGGAAAAATACGTTTGAATAATTCCTTTAAGAATAGGATGGCTGTTTGATTACTGAGTGCTGTTTATAAAACACTATTGCCAACAAAATGGTGGATTGTTTTAAGTCTATGCAGACTGTTTTGTGAGGTGATACAAGATTTATTGTGACATAGATGTTAAATCCCAAATGCTAGTAATCTTGACATGTTTTTGGCCTTTTCTGTTTAACCATGCTTTACTTTAGCACTGCATTTATTTAGTTTTTCAGTGAGAGAGTGGTAGTGCACTGGAACAGGCTGCCCTGAGAGTTTTTGGATGTCCCATCCTGGGAGGCATTCAAGCCAAGGCTAGATGTGTCTCTGGATAGCCTGGTCTAGTGGTTATCAACCCTGCCCACAGCAGGGAGGTCAAAGCTAGATTGTCTTTAAGGTCCTTTTCAACACAGGCTACTCTATGATTCTATGATTCTATTACATCAAGTTGTAAGCATGCCATACTTATTCTCAGTGGGCTGCAGTAGGCTGTCCTTCCACCAAATGTATTGCTTCTATTGCACCTATGATGGGCCATGTGCCAAAATTTACAACTGCACTTGTGCTTCATTTAAAGTATTGGATGCCATCCAAACTGTGTGGTGTGCTAGGACTGAAACTGATGGCAAATTAAAAGGCTGATTATGCAGGTGTTTTGAAATGTTAACTTGTTGAGGTATGATTGGTCATTCCCAGTTTGTCAGTTCTTATCTACTGACACTGAATTTTAAGGAGTACTGCACGTCTGTATTGCAGAAATGATTGTTCTGATTTCATTTGCAAAACTGCCTAATACTAGCATTACTAGAGCACATTTATAATAGATTGTAGCAATTTTGATACTGCTTCTTAAAACCTCGTTTCAGTTTGGATACTCAAAAGATGAAGCTGCTCTTTTCCTTATTTCTGTGTTTTCCATTTGAGTTCCTTCAGCAGTAAACTTTGAGTAAAATTCTGTATAAATACAAAAAATCGATAATTAATCTAGAAGAGATAAACTGTCTGGCTTTTATTTTTTTCCAGTTGTAACACATCAAAAGAAGAAGGTTCTGCAATTCGAACTAGGCAAAAGTTAATCTCTTTTGAAACAGAGGTAGAAAGAAATACAATTCTCTTTCTCAATTTGGACTTTTTGTAGGCCAAATTAGACAGAAAACAAAGAAGTTTTTGGTCATCAGGACCATCATGCAGCATTCTGAAGAACAAGGGAGCCAATAAATTAATAAGTTATAGTCACTTAGTAGAGCAAAAATACTTTTAAAATTGTCAGTTATTTGTCCTGCTACTTTCTAATACGCTTAGTTACACTCAAGTGCTTCTTCAGACTTCTTTCTTTCCCTTGATTGTCAGTCTTGAGAATCAACAAGAACTGTAATAAGTTGTTTTTTTTTTTTTTTTTTTTTTTTTTAAGAATTGTATAGGATTTTAACTTCTAAAAAGAAGTTAACTTCTGTACATTCTGTCTTGTTCTGGAGGGAGGTAATTAAATGTTCAACGTTTAAGTGGTTTTGATGATATATGAAACTTAAATTTCTCAAAATGTCTGTTACTACAGTGACCCTAGAAGCCCTCAAAGACGTTGGGTTTAAAGAATTTAATCTACAAGCTCGAGAAACAGGAGGAGATGTTCCTGTTGGTACTTTTAAAATTACAGATCGAAATACAAAAGGCTTGGAATGTCATAACATCACGGTATGTGTTCACTTTTGGTGGTAGAAATTTTAATGGCAAAAGATATTTCATCAACAGAGTTGATGTAGACTTTCTCAAGAAAGACAGGTGATAAACCTAATATAAGAACTACCTAACAATCCTTAGAAGGACATCAACATTACCTGATGTAGTAACAACAGTTATACAAGTACAGATAAATATTACTATTGTCTTACATAATTATAATTTCTCTTTAATTGCAGAATTCAGCAGTAAGTCATGCAAATTCAGATTTGAAGCAGAAAATTACGACAACATGGATTGCTCCAAATGATGTTAGAGATCTTCAGTTCATGTAAATGATATTTATTTTTCTTATTTTGCCTTTGGAATTTATTTGTATGTGGCATTTCGACATGGATTTATGCTGTTGTTTCTGACATCTTTGTTTTGTCATGGACATTTTTATTCCATAGTTTGTCGTAAGTGTTCAGAAAAATGATTACATTCATTTCAAACTTCTCCATGGCCCTCAGAATTGGTACAGAGTAGATTATCTTGATTGAGGGAGAAAATAGAAGTGTTTATTGATGTTTTATTCTGAAGGTTTTTTTGTTCAAAAATAAATAAATAGTTTTATCTCCTTTGCAGTGCGACTGTTGTTCAAGATCTAGAGAAATTTTGGGTTGGAATTGAAAGCAAAACTCTCACATCTACATATTCTAAGTCAGTTAATGGGACAGGAAAAAGTAAAAGGAAGGTACGTTTTAAGTTCATTGACATTTAGAAATTTCTACAGTTAATTAAAATATCTCTGACTTGATGTAAGGTATACATTTAGTGTCATGTATTCATCAAGATGGCCATGATCATCAGATATATTTCCTTTTTTTTTTTCTTACTGTAAATAATTTTTAACTGTTTCCTTTTTTTTTTCCAGATTATGATAGAAATTGAATGCAACAAGGTATGCACAACTTATTTACAATTTCACAGGTTTCAGTTACCTCAGTTTTAGGATTCCTGTTCTGCTAGTCCAGTTATTTCATAGTTGTAGTATAAAGGTTTTATTGTAGCATCCAGTTTTTTTTAAATATAGAGAACTTTATTTATGCTTATATTTTTTGTATTTAGTTTTGAAGGTATTTTAGAGAAATAATGTTAATTATCAAATGAGATTATTACAACAGGTAAGGTATTATAAGCAAAAGATTGACTTGTTTTACTCAGGCCACAAATGTGAATTCAGTTTAGTTTCCTCTTAGTAATAACTTGGTGTTTATTAAAGAATCATCAAACAGTAACTTGAACCTGTCATTTCTTACAGCGTGGAGGGACTTACACAAGACAAGGTGGATGTGTTGTGGTAAATATTACTTTTGTAAAGATATTGATTTACTGCTACTTCTAATATATATAATATGTACATATTAAGACCAAGTCAAAAGCTGCTTCTTATTTCATCTTTATCCCTTTGTGTTGCTCAGTCTTTATCTTGTACTACTTCTTTGTTTATGGATCTTTTTAATATTGTTTAATAGCTCTAAAATGTTATACTCTTCAAACCATCATCTAGATAAACAACCTATTTGATTTTTTCCCTGAAAATTATCATTCAGATCAGTGAAAAAACCTCTTTCACTTCTCTCCCTCCTTGCAGAAAATATGCCCTCATTTCATAGTGTCTAATGATTATATAGTCATACCAGTAAAAAGTTTTCATTTGAATGTTGCATAATTTTATAGTATTTAATAATCTTACCAGTTTAGACATGCTTCTCAGTGTTTGATATGGTATATGAGGACAGAGTAAAAGAGGTGATGTGGGAGAGTTCTGTGGCAAGCAGAATTATGTTAATTTATACCAATTGAACCAGTTTATATATTGGCTTTAAAGATCTCTGCGATGCTAAGTATTGGAGGATTGAAGTCATAGTAAAACTACTTAGTGTTTTCTCCTTTTTCACATAAGGTAGATCTTTCTTTCCCGAAAGTCATTTGTTGGAAAATTTCTCCAGTGTAAAGTAGCATTTTGATTTCTCTACAGGTTCAACCCTCCGGTTCCTCTCAGAGCAGCTATTCTAGTGGTCAGGTAAGTATCCCAACTTCCAACATTTCTGTGTTTGCCTTCAGTAACCTTGAACAAGTAGTGCTGAAAACACTACTGAGGTGATATATTTCTCTGCTAGTTAACAGAGTGTCAAAGTTGTTCTTCCAGTAAACTGTATGTGCAGTAACTGGACTAGGCTAACTGCCTAAACTGTCAAATGCAATAGCTTGCTGGCAGCATTTTGACCTATAGGCTGCTTCACTACCTCTGATTTCAAGCATTAACCATATTTAGCAAGCATTAACCTGACCCACTGGAGAAGGAAAGGTTTATTCCAGAATCCTAGAGAATTCCTACCCATGTGTATATATGTTCATCATCGTTTTGTAATTTTAGAGAAATCTGGTGTAATGAGAGTGTAGTCATTATTAATTGATCTGTTGGGCATTTTTCTTATTTCATTTTCTAGTAATCAAACTAAAAGGCACAATTATACTGTCACTGTGTTCTCTACAATTTGCAAAATTTCTCAAAACTTCGTGAGAGATTCATACATTTGTTAAAACTCCAGTATAATGTCTGCATCACTTGTTACACAGGTTTATATTTGGAGTTGAAAGTTCAGGCATTTCATTGCCTAGTTAGCATTTTAAACTTCTGAAATGTCTGTATTCTTGCTGATCATTTTCACTTTTTTTAGTCAAATAAATGTATAGTCTGATTAGAATGCTTGCATTTTTAGTTAGTAAGCTGCAATACCATCACATGCCTGCTTGTACTGTCTGTTTCTCTAAGTTTCTTGAACTGAGCTTCTCAAGAAGATATTTCTTACTACTTACCAGTAATTATATTTATTAGTAAATTATCTGATAACATTCCATTTGTCCCATTTCCATTACCTGTAAGGGGAGATAACATACTTTGAAATATTGCTTTAACTTACATGCTAAAAACAGAAATTTCTTCATTGCATTTCATTTCTTCATAATACATTTTTTTTTCCTGAAGGCTATTTTTTTCATCTTGTCATGTAATTACCTGAAGTTATTATTTTCATTGTAAAATATGAGCCACTTAGTATAACAACACAGGGACCTTGAATGGCTACTTGACCAATGACAATGTTATATGAAATCCAGATGATGTCTAATGTTTCATGATAAAATAAAAGTGTTCCAGATATTTGTTAAAGAACAGGTAATGTCTGTATTTCCTTGTCCCATAGTTGTTTGTGTACATTGTCAGCTGCTCAAATTTTTGTGCCATAAATAGCAGGAGTTCTTGTGTTGTTTTTTTTTTTTTTGTTTTTTTTTCGTGACCATATTTTCTTTCTCCCTGCTTTGTTGTTTTTTGTTTGTTAGTATGTTTGTTTGTTTGTTAGTATGTTTGTTTGTTAGTATGTTTGTTTATTAGTATGTTTCTTAGTACGTATGTTTCTTAGTACGTATGTTTCTTAGTACGTTTCTTTTTAATATGGGAATAATTTACTGTTTTGTTTTGTTTTTCTTCAGAGTGGGACAGTCTACACAATAAGCAAGAGTGGATGTGGCCCAGTAAGAACTGTTCTCACACTTACTTTATTGTACCTGATATAACTGTATTTGTAAAAGCTTTTAGCCTTCAATTATGTTATTTATGTGAGTATTCTTTAGAAATTTCTGTTTTAAAAGGAAAATAATGGAGTGAGCTAGGAGAAGATGAGCATTACAGTTAATTCAGTGGTATGAAGTAGCTGGGAAACTGGGTGTTACAAAGATTTGTAGAAATGTATGGTTTTCAGAGTCAGCAAAAAAAAAAAAAAAAACAAAGGCTGGAAGGGGTTACTTTTTGCACTGAAGGGTTATTTTCTTGCACTAAAGTAACGTTCATCATACAAGTTCTCTCTTTCTCTCTTTTCCCCTTCTGCCTAAGGCAAGACTGATTGAAATTGGTCCGCACATTTTAAATTGTTCCTCCTCTTGGACTTCATCATACAGATTCCTATAGTAACTAATGCCATTTGATCTCTCATGTGGTGGAGATACTTTTGAATTTAATCCTTTCAGATATCAGTGAAAGATGGCAGAGTGCTATAACATGTTACTGAATAGCTCAAACATTTCTCAGAAGAGACATTTTTATCAAGATGATGACAGGCTAAAATATTTTTATACCAAATATTGGAAATTTTGGTTTCCTTTCAGCATTTACAAAATAAGATTTTTATATTTCAATTCAAAGTTATATTTCAATTCAAACGTTTACTAAAAAAAAAAAAAATTCCACATAGGGATCACTTAAAACTGAGGCTGTCTGAAGCATGTCTTATAAGGTCAGTATAGTAGAGAAATAACTACTTGGTCTTTTTGCTTCCTAGGGAGGTGCTGCCGGTGCATACAGCCAGAGTGCGTGTAAAGATGTAAGCTGCTTATACGTTTACTTATTTTTACTTACATTTAGTTGCTTATTTATTTACTTATTACTTACTACTATGGTTATTAACTCTGCTCTGCACTGCAGATTGCCTTAGATTTACTGATTTTACTTTTTTTTTTTTTTACTTATTTACTTATTAGATTATTTTTCTTAAATATATTAAAGAAAATGTTGGTGATCTGGGGTACTATTCTGATATTCATAACAAAAATTAAAAGTATTTCAGATTCACTGTCTCAATGAAATCTTGTTAGCCTACCAAAACTTCAGAATTCTTTCTTAGTTCTTAATGCGTTAAATCTATAAGAGGAAATCTCTTCGGAAATTGCGTAGTAAATCCTGCAATTTTTCTTTAAGAATCTGTATTTGTGTTTAGGTCCAACAATTCTGTATTTACTATGGAAAATTGTGTAATCAGTCTCATTTCTTCTCAGTTTAGGAAAAAAAGCATTTTTCAATCTAACTCCCTTTCCATTTTAAAAATGGAAGGATGTAAAGAGTCTATCAGAAATACAGTACAATACATTTTCTACTGCCTGTTTTGAACTGAAACCTTAGCCAAGAAAACCACTTAATCATACACTTAACTTTAGATGTAAGGTTTGTTATATTAACTCTGGAATAGTAAATTACTAAGATATTAATTTGATTATTATATTTGTTTGATATGCAAGTGTAAAATTCATTTGTGATAGAGTAACATAAATTTTCTGACTCTATTAGAATGCTTGAAAAACTTTACAGCAGTCATTGTCAAGCAATTTCAGAATAGGTTGTGTTGCCCTGATATGTTAAAGTAGTTGAAGCTAAGTTTATCTGAAGTGTAAATCCTCTAAGGTTAAAAGCAATGAATTCAGGATGTAGTTAAACAATGATTGTGTAAATAAAGAACTGATTTATATTTTGTTTTCAGAGTGCATCCTCATACGGAAGTCTTACCTATGGACAGGTAACTCTGTGCTGTCCAACATGTTTTAATTTTCAGCTTACTAAGCAGCTACAGTCAACTTCTACTGAACAATAACAGAATGTATGGAAGGGAATAAGGGATGACTGTTTTCAAATAGTTATCTATTATATCTGGAAATGACTTTAACAATAATTTACACATTTAGAGTATGCTGTAATATCATCCTGCTAGAAGATATTTGCCTTTGTTTTTTAGCTCTTGCCTATGCATTTGTATTTGTAGTTTGGTAAAATAGAAGAATTTGAGCGTTATGTAATGCTCCATTTGAAACATTTGAATTTACATGGCATATGCTATTTATACCAGCTTGTGTTTCAACAAGAGATTATTTTTTTAGTGGTCGTTTCATAGTTTTTCTGTTTGTTTTTGATGAAGGTGGAATTGTTTCATTTTTTTTCTACCAGCAGTTTATTTTTATTATAAACAAACTTCAGTGTTTGAAAAAGAAATATGCCAAGTGTCCTAGTTCTGTTGTTTGTTTATCAGTTACCAGTACAGTCTTATTTTCCTTCAAAATGTTATTTTGTTTAGGAATCTAGGTAGTGTAATTATTTGTAACATTTTTGTGGAAAATAGTGCTGTAGTTATTTTGTCAAACATCCGCCTCAGCAAAATGTCTTCCTGTATTCTTTACAGTCCGTTCCTGCAAGTAGTTCAGATTCCAGTAAGAAGGTAAACATGCCTTTTCTGCTTAATTCAAAGGAAAAAGCATTCATTCAGTTGTAACTTGACATGACTCCTTTTATTTTAGTGGTACTGCTAAAAAAAAAAAAATTGATTTGTATGATTGGAATCAGTTTGATTCTGTGTTGCCTTATAATACCTATCTGTGAAGCAATGTTTTTTTGTTGACAGTTGACTCAGCTGTATCTAAAACGTTTAAATTTCACAAATTTTATGGTGATCTCTAAATTAAAAAAAAAAAAAAGGTAGGGTAGTGATTGTGATGTAATTGGAACTGTTAAGTTTTCAGATCATGTAATGATTTTTAAAATCAGACTGAGAAAATGAAATCAATAAGAATGAATGTATTTGACTATTAGTATTTACACAGGCTATTCATCTCAGTTCGTTTCCCAGAAGGCTGAGGGCTATGATCAATAAGCACACACTGTGTCTACTCCAGTCCTCATAGTTAATTTTTTTTCTATTTTAATTTCTCCTTCCTTCAAAATATACTGATAATTTTTGATAACTTACATTTTAAAACATTCTGCTTCCTCTGTGTTAGAATTCTTTACTTGTGATAGCATCAGCTCTTCCTTTTTACACTGTTAGATGATACTGTTTTCAGTTAAAAAATAAAAGCTTCTGATCAGAAAACATTAATATCTAAGCAGAATATACTAGTAGTGCATTCTGAGTTATTAGAGAAATGAAGTCAATATTAACACTTCCTCTAGTGTAACACTGAATGAAGACTGGATTGGTCTTCTACCTTGTGGTGGATGGTGACATATTATAAAGGACACATGTAGAGGCCAGTGGTTATAGTACATTCCAGTCTTTACAGCTGAGTCACTGTCTGATTGCAAGCAAGTCTCCTTATGCTCTTGTGTAAACCTTGTATAAATTATTTTATTGATAGTGTATATGAAGAATTTATATTATAAAAAGTAGTACTTTATAAAAGTAATCATCCATAGTATAATGGTCTATGCTTGTAAATTCTCAGAATTCAGCATTTTTCATTTTTCTAACATGCTTACTCATCACAGGCTTTCTTTAACTAAACTGCTTTCTCCGTTCTCTCTACAGGTAGTGGTCATTCCCAACAGCAACCCATTTCCACCTGTGGTAAGCAGTTTCTCTCTACCACTCTCAATGTTTTGGCTTAAAGAACTGCTATGTAGCTTCATGTTTAATTTGTCAGAAAGATTCACACGCATGGAGACAAATCTTTGTCCCACAGAGTTTATCCTGGGTACATAACTGCTTCCAGGCAGAGCCGATAGTGAGATAGTAACTGCATCTACGTGATATGACAGGCCAAGTATTTAACCTGAATCATGATTCTGTGACTGCTGTTACTGTTTGCAGATACTGGATTAACTTCAGATTCCATATCTCAGTGTATATAACATCCATGTTCCTGAATAGTTTTGACTTTCTGCTTCTACCGCAATTTGTAAATTGACTTCTGTTCTTATTTTTAAACTATTAAATTTCAACTCTGCTTACTTTGAGCTCATAATTAGCCAAAATTAGGTTATACCTTAATGTGGTTAAAATGAATTTGTATGCAATCAAAATTGATACAAACGGTTGTATTTTTTTCTGTCCAGGTCCTACTCAAACTTGTTTCAACCTAAATGAATATTAAAATCCATTTGTAATCTATTATCCTTTCTATATCTTTCTTCCATATTTGATTGTGTATTGCACTGAAAAGACAGGGCCCTTTTTATGCTGCAGCATCTTTCTTAGACAAGCCTTTGTACAAAATACTTAAAGGTTTTTGTTTTCATTTGCAGCGTCATACCTATCCCCAGGTAAGCATACTTTCTTATTTTGATTTCTATAACAGTAATATATCCCTTATAGAGTCAAACCTGTTACCTCAAAAATTGTGTTTACTCCCCTTTATATTTGTCCCTCATAACGCAAACCTGAGCACAATAATTGACTTGTACAGAAATTGTTCAGGTATGTGGTGATGCAAGTCCAATGCAGGCTATAGTAAGGTCTATTTGAGTGATGTTGTGGCTTCACTCACGCAATTTGGAAAAACTGAGCTAAGTGGTAATGCAAAAAGCCATAGCCTGTGCTCTTTCAAGAGCTCTCTTAGAAGGAGATTTAGGCATAGGAAATTACTTTAGTAGAGTTGGGCTCCCTTCCCCTTCCCGGTACAACTAAATATTTTCTGTTTAAGAAATTAAATCTCTGCTTCTTTGTTTTCCTGTTCTGTTTTACAGAGTTTGGGCAATTCTGCTACCAAGATCATAATACAGGTAGTCATTCTTTCTTTGTGGTCTTTGTGTTTTATCCCAAATTCTGCCTCAGCAATTGCATCTATTTGGGAACAAATGAATGTGGATATCTTAACAGTAGACAAACTAGGCTGATGAGGTAAAAGATGTGTTTCTGTTGTTATGGCAGTGTCCTTTTTTTTTTTTTTTGCTGATTAACAGTCATTGCAGCATAAAACATGAAAGCCTCTGTATTTTAATTTCCCAGAAACACCACAAAGTGACATAACTTACTATGTAAATAATTATCATTGAGAAGTATATTTGTATGCTGAAGTGAAAGAAGCTTACTCAAACTGTCCTGTATGTTTAGGAATAGAGATTCTTCTTTAAATGTCGTAATACCTAAGCAATTTCTCTTTAAAATGAATAATATTATTTTGTTCCTGCATAGAGTGGACAAAGACAGCAAAGCAGTGGTGCTACTTATGTTCAGGTAGGTGAGATTAAATAGGAGTACAAATGTGCCTCTAGACTTGACTAAAATAGGGACAAAGATAGTTTCCTATATATATTCTTAACTGTGTTTCACAGGTTGCAAATACTGTTTCACAGGTTGTAAATACTGCAAATACAGGTTGCTTTGGGTTTTGTTTTTCTCTTTTTTGTATGTAGTTATTGGTGTTTGGATACTTTTGGTTAAGATATTCATAAATGTATTTCTGTACTTAATTAGTTGAAGTATAGTGACTGTGTTTGACACAGTGTGTCCTCTAAAATCTGTAGAAAAGTCTAACACCATGCAGAAGTGTTTCTAGGCCCAGAAGATTCAGACCCATGTATATTAGACTGTAAATTTCCAGAAGTTGTGAAGGATGAAGAATGATAGGTAATCGTAACTCGATACTTATGTGCAACAAGGTATTTCAGCCTCATTTCAATCTTCACAGCTAAATCTATTGTAGGAAAAGTAAATAGATAAAAATATTAACATAATGATAAAAAAAAGCTTTGTTGTGGAGTAACTCGTTAAAATATTCATGGTGTGAACAAAAACAGTATTATCCATACCACTGCAAATAGTGAGAAGAATGTTGACCAAGGGTAGGTCTGACTATCTGCCAAAGGCATTACAGATAATCGCAAGCATAAAGTTATTTTAGTGTGATCCAGGCACCTCAATCAGCAAAAAAATCTGTAAGATAGGTAAGCAAACTGAATGTTATATTGAAAATTCTTCTCTAATCTCTCTGTGATCAGTGACTGACGTATTCTTTGATGATGGTGTTTCCTTTGGCAGTCTGAGTCCCTGTTTGAGTTACAGCTTTTGCCATGATAGGACAATGCATTGAACGAGTGATAGTGTACTACTCTGTCTCCTTTGGCTCAGGAATAGCCTTGTTGGGAAACCTTTGAACAGCTGTATTTGCATAATTATGTACTTTATGAAAGTCTCTTTGACAGGGTAGTCATTGTCTTCTCTTTCTTAAAGGGTTCCCAAAGCAGCCAGTCCTATGGCCAGGTGAGTCTTTTTTTCTCAAATATACTGAACTTTTCTGTAGGGATCTACCTTTCAAAAGTACATTGGAAGAACATTGGTTGTTTGTTGGTTTGAGCATTTTTTGTGGTTTGTTTTTTTTGTTTGCTCATTTGCAAACTTTCCTTCTTGGTGTTTCAGGATAGTTCCTGATTTTGGTTATCCCACAGGGTTACTATGTAGAAAACAGAATATAGAACAGAGGAATGCTCTACTGAGCAATATTTTTATTTTTTTTTTTTCTGCTGTAGCTTTGCTAAATCTATAGCTTTATTTACAAGTGGCTTCTTGCTTTTCTTGCAGATTTCTCAGCTTCGACCTGGCAGTTCCTATGGCCAGGTAAGCATTAGTCAGTATGTAGTATTTGAGAAAGTGGTGTCTCATTGCACTGCAGAACTTAAAATCATGTAAGGTGGAGTTTCTTTCCTGATTATTTTGAGTTTTGAAGAAAATCTCCAAATCCATTTCAAAACTTTTAGTGTGAAAATTGTAGTTGTATTTTTTCAGTGGATATCTGCAAAAACATGGGTCCCTGTCTCTTTCTAATCTAATGTTAGAAAACATTGTTTGAGGTTCTCCACTGCAGGCAGATTTGATCTTATAGCCTTCAGCTGTAACATGTGTCCTTTTACAGTTAGTATGTGAATTAAAACATTGTGAGGTAGATATAATTTTTCTTACGATCTGTGCCAGAATGGAAGAAATACAGAAGATGGTTCAAATCCTTTTTGGCAATTCATGTCTTCATAACTCTCCCAGACAGCTGTGGCACAGCTGTGCTTGTATATAAAACATTTCCACTTTAATGACACTGTATCAGAGGTAGATTACATGAACAGCTAACAATTATTTGGTGTCTTTGTTACTAGATGTTTTTTGAAATATATTCCCATCATTTACTAATTTGTTTGAGCTGCTACTTTTCATTGCATCATTTTGTTTTCTTTGTATTAGTCTATAATTTTAATTGGATTTTTGTTAATTCTTTATGTATCACCTTTATTTCCCCAAAGAGGAAGGGAATTATGCAACACAGCCCATCAAAAATATAAATACGTGTCAGCATTGCAGCTACCGTTGACCATCTAAACACAGCTTCTAAAAATCAACAGGCAAAAGAAACATCCAGAAAGTATTGCACCATTTCAGTGTCCTGAAAAACTTTTGTAAGCCTAGCATCCCATCTAAGATATAAAACTAATCTGTGATTGTTGTTTAATATGTACAGTACGCTGGGATATTCATCCAGAATAGCATATAGCAAAAAAATTCTAGTTTAGTAACAGTAAATTCTGTCTTATTCTATTCTTTTCCCTTAGAAGAGATAAAAGTGAAAGAGGCACTTACATCACAAGTAAAATAATTTTGAATTAATTGCTTTATTTACAGGGCTACCAGCCACAAGGAGGTATTTCATATGGCCAGGTAAGCACAGGCAGTCATCAGTCAGTGTACAGCATTTGTGACAGTTGAGTTCTATGGCACTGCAAAAGCATTAGCAATTACTTACATTTGTAACTTTTTCTCTGATAGTATGTTCTTATGTTTTTAAATTGTCCACGTGCTATTTATTTGTTCGGAATTCTAGCATCTGAAATCATCTCATTCAGCATCATGCTGGTCAATGAAGAGTAAGAAGAAACAAGGACAAGTATAGCAGAAAGAGTGTAAGGAATCTGCTAGGCTTATAGGGATGTGGTCAGGAATGCCAAGGCCCAGATTGAACTGAACTTTGCTAGGGATGCCAAACAGAACAAGAAAGGCTTCTAACAATACCTCAACCAGAAAAGGAAAGTCCAAGAGGGCATACTCCCTCTAGTGATTGACATAGGCAGGCTGGCAACAACAGACAAGGAGAAGACTAAGGTACTTAGCAACATTTTGCCTCCCTCTTCCTTGATAATTGCTCATCACACAGCCCTCAAACATTTGGTTTGATAGGAGGAAATCAAAGAAGTAGTGTCCCTCTCACTGTAAGAAATCAGGTTCATGACCACCTGAGGAACCTGAACATTCACAAGTCTGTAGGTCCTGATGAGATGCATTCCAGAGTCCTAAGGGAACTGGCTGGTCTGGTTGCCAATCCAGTCTCTGTGATATTCCAAAAATGGTGGCAAACAGGTGAAGCTCTTGGTGACTGGAAAAAAGGAAGCATCATACCCATTGTTAAAAAGGGTAAAAAAGATGACATTGGGAACTATTGACCTGTCAGTCTCACCTCTGTGCCTGGGAAGAACATGGAACAGATCCTCCTGGAAGCTATGCTAAGGCACATGGAAAGTAGGAAGGTGATATGGGAGAACCAGCATGGCTTCACCAAGGTCAAATCCTGTTTTACCAACCTGGTGGCCTTTTATGATGGTGTCACTGCATCACTGCCACAAAAATGATCCACAGAATAGAACACCTCTCCTCTGAGGACAGGCTGAGAGAGCTGGGGCTCTTTAGCCTGGATAAAAGAAGGCTGTGAGGTGACCTGATAGCAGCCTTTCAATATCTAAAGGGAAGCTATGGGAAGGAAGGAGACAGACTCTTTAGCAGGGTCTGTGGTATCAGAACAAGGGGAAATGGCTTCAAGCTCAGGAAGGGTAGATTAGTTTGAATATAAGGAAAAAATATTTTACAGGAAAAGGGTGGCGAGGCACTGGAACAGATTACCTGGTGTTGTGGTTGATGCCCCATCCCTGGAAGTTTCAAGGCAAGGCTAGATAAGGCCCTGGGTAACCTGATCTAGCTGTGGTCTTTGTTCATCACAGAGGAGCTGGAGTAGCTGGCCCTCAGAGTTCCCTTCCAACTCTGATGATTCTATGACTGTGATGTCCAGGAGGAAATCCTGGTTTTTCATTCTGACATACTCTGCTTTAGGATGTAGTTGTTTGCTTTTACTAAAGCAAACTGGTCCCTTATAAAAGGATACTAACCAAATGGTTTCCTTATCTTAGGGTGGGCCAAGATACACAATCAGCAGCAGTTCTTATGGACAGGTAAGCAAACTGAATGTTCTGTAAGAAGTTATTCACTGATCTCTCTGTTATCATTGTGACTGACAGATTCTTTCACAGTGGTGTTTCTTTTGGCTGTCTGAGTCCCTGTTTGAGTTACAGCTTTTGCCATAATAGGACAATACATTGGATGGAGATAGCGTACTACTCTGTCTCCTTTGGCTCAGGAGGAGCCTTGTTGGGAAACTTCTGCCCAGCTGTACTTGCATAGTGCACTTTACAAAAGCCCCATAAAAATATGACATTCTCTGACAAGGTAGTCATTGTCTTCTCTTTCTTAAAGGGTTCCCAAGGCAGCCAGTCCTATGGCCAGGTCAGTCTTTTTTTTTCCAAAATGTAGGGATCTGCCTTTCAAAAGTACTTCGGTTGTTTGTTGGTTTGAGGTTGTTTTTATTGTGTGTGTGTGGAATGTTTTGGCAGTTTTATTCCTCTGGTGTTTCAGGGTAGTCCCTGTTTTTCAGTCATCCCACAAATCTACCACATATTAAAAAGAACATAGAATAACTATTCTGGGACATAAGCTTTTCTGTTTCAGTTCTGTTAAGACTACAGTTTTATTTACAAATGGCTTCTTGCTTTTCTTACAGACCTATCAGCCACAAGGAGGCAGTTCCTATGGCCAGGTAAGAAACAGTTAATTACCTGTCAGTATGCAGCATTTGAGAAAGTGAAGTGCCCTGGCTCAGCAAAAGCATTTAGTTTTTCAGAATATATAATTTAAAGGAAATTTTCTTCTTGAATGTAAAGCTAATTTTCATGTAATAGTTACAGTAGAATATAATGCATACATGTGGTGTCCTGGTGTCCTTATACATGTGTTGTGCATTCTGTGAGGTTTGTTTCTTGGAGTAACACAGTAAAATGTCATTAGAAGTGAGATTATTATTATTTTTTTATATGGGTCTGGTAACAACAGGCTCAACAGGAACAACAGAAAGACCAAGAAGGTCTTTCTTACATCAGAAGGAGTACCTGTAGATGTTGTCTTACATCCACAAGATTTTACAAGGCAATCAAGAAAATTCACAGCAGTACATAGCTAGTCTTCCTCCTTTTAAGCAGACAAATAGCATAAATCCTTTATTATTTATTCGTTTATTTGAAATGAGGAAAAAATATATTTGAATTACTGAAGTGCTTTTTCTATTTTATTTTTTCCACCACCACAGCAGGGTGGAGCTTCTTCTGGTTCTCCTTCTTCCAGTGGCAGTGGAGGTTGTGGACAAGTAAGTCCCCTTTCTTCAAAACACTGTAAAATTAGAGTCTGCTTTCTATGTTTTAGTAAAAAATTTTTCAAGAAACTATATAATGTCTGTTAGTAGGAATCTTTTGCTTTCATAGTCACATGATAATATGTAGCTTAGAGTTCTACGAGAGATGAGATTTGTCGATCGCTGTAACCAAAATCAAGTGGCTTCTCCCATATACAGCGAATTGCAGAAGATGTACAAGTACGTGAACATTTTCCTACTGAGCAAACAGATGTAATTGTGTTTTTGAGTAATTTTTGGATGTTTCTCTATGAAGTTCCTGTAGGACGCAATAGGTAAAGAAGGTGACTCCTCTGGAATGTGAAGTAGATCAGTAATTTATATCCTGGTTCCATTTCAACTCATGTATATAGATTGTTGTCAATGATAAGATCCTAGGTGAAGAAAAAGGCATGGATGCAGTCTTGACAGTAAACCGAAATATAGATAAGTACATTGAGGAAAGCAGGGAGAACAAGAGTGATAAGTATAATACAGAAACCTTTAGCAAAATTATTGATTAGTACAGCTTAAGTATGCATGGAAATGCATGTGTGAAAGCATAAGCAGCAATAGAAGAGTACTGTTGATATGTATCTGTGAGCAAGGATACAGTAACAGCAATGAAACTGAAGAACTGTGAAGAAACATTGAAGAATGTGTTGCTTCCGCCAAAACTGAGTCACAAGTGACTTATTCGCAGAAAAGCTGTGCCTTTAGTAACTGCAGGGCAGCAAACAGATTAGAATGCACTGTACTACTTCTCACCCTTCTATTCCAAGAAGGATGTATGCAGCCAAAATATATCTAAAACAGGGAAATGAAAGATCTGTGATGAATGAATCTAGAAAGATACTGAGGTAGATGGTCACACAGCAGTGACTGTTGGCTCCTTAAAGGATTGCCCAAAGTGATCTGTTAATATTTGCCAATCAAGAAGAACTTGGATAAGTTAGTAGAAGCATCAGTTGCAAAAGTACCTCACTTTTCTACATTGCAACCAAAACATCCTGCTTTCATTATCTGTGTGTTTTGGTGCTTATAAGTAGTTGGATACGGGACAGGCAGAGGGTAGAGCCACTGACTGAGTGGCTTAAATAAAATTAAATTCATTAAACTCTGTTAAATTTTGTTGTCTTAGAAATTTTAAGAAGGCTAGTTATTTTTCCATAAAATGAATATTTGAGCATTTATCTTTTTGTTTGTTTTTCAACAGGGAACTTCATATGATAGCAATCCCTGCCACCAGGTAAATAGACTTCCTCCTCTAATTTTAAGTCATATACTAAATTAGTTTTGCCACTGAGTCAACTGGTGCTGTCCTCAGATTCATAGAATGCAAGTCCATGTAATCTTTACTAACCATGAGATTAGCACTCACTCCCTATACACAGGAGCATCACAGGGGCTTTGTGTCCATCCTCCTAATCCATACTTTTTTCTTTTTCACCTAACATTATGTCTGTGAGCTATCTAGATATATAGGATGTTAAAGTCAAATCCAGAAAGGGCACATCAATATCAGAGCTGCTTAACTGACACTATCAGGGATGGAGCTCATCATTCTCTCAGAACACATCTTAGGAATGCCATTTGAGATTATAATAACTTTTCAAGCTTTTTTTATAAAGAGAAGTTATTTATTTCTAAGTTTTAAGTAATTACTTAAATTTTGTTCCTTCTAAAAATTGCTAGACATTGAAATATAGTACTTTTTTTTGTTTGCTTCCTTTTTTCTGAATCAGCACCATTTTAGCAAATGGCAAATATTCTACTCACAACTCATCTCACTTTGAGAAGTTATATTCATTTTTAAAGGCATCATGTTAGAACTTTTTTTTTTTTTAATAATTTCTTTAAATAATTTTCCTCAAAGCCTCTATATCTTGCAGCTTCCTATGTGGTAATGCTATCAGAAGAATTTTTCATTCCATGCATAAGAATGGAATACGTCCTCTCAACACTGCCCTGAATAAAATGTATTGCTACTGGGAATTAATTAAAAATACATGTTCATGCTACCTTGACATGTGTCTCATGTAGTATTTACTTTTGCATTATTAACAATCCATGCTTACTAAGTTAGAAATCATACCTATGTTGCATATCTGCCTATGTTCCTTCTTCCTCTGAAAAAAAAAGTATCGTAAGATCTGTGGTCAAACAGTAAGTGTAAAAATTTTGCCCAATTTTTTTTGTTTAATTTACAGGATGGATCCCAGAGTGGTAGCCAGGTAGGCAGCTTCCTATTATTCATTGATCAAAACTATTCCATAAATTCTAATCCAAAGTGTAATTTTGTTAATTGTAAGGGTGAAGATTCTTGCATAATCTCCCCATCTCCAGTCTTTATTTTATCCCCAATGCGTTATATCATCCCTGAAGCTTACATAGAAAGAGGTCTATAACCTAATAAAACCAACTCTGGATTATTATATAATTCATCTCTACATGTGTAATAATTGTTGCTATATTGGTTTCATAGGGTGGATCGTACAGTTCACAAAGCAATGGTGGTAGCCAAGTAAGTACTAGATTGTTATTTCTTCTCAATGAGGTTTTATTTCACACAGATTCCATAAGCTCTGTATCTGTAATATTGTAATACTCAATATTGTTGTCGTTATCAGGGTGAGTCATCATCCTCACAAAATGATTGTGTCAACCACGCAGGAAGAAATTGATTTTTCTCCTGTCAAAAGTTGTTATCCTCTCTGATAATAAATTTTAGCCAGATTTGTTTTGCATTCTTAGGTAGCTATTCTGTGCCATGCTTGATTAAGATGCTGGTATTGCAGTTACGGTCATCTAGAAAGTTGTAACTGTTCAAAATTATCTCAAGCAATTGTTTATTAGAGCTTTACAATTCCCAAATGAAATCACAGGTTCTGCTCACATAGGTTTTGTATTTGTTATTTTAAAGGGAGGATCACAAAACTATGGTAGTAGCCAAGTAAGTAATACTTTATTTCACCGATTACACATTAGTTCCTACAAGCTTTAGCCTCTCTCAAAATCATGTTTTCTGTATCCTAATATTCTCTGATCTTGATCAACTGGTTTGTTTTAAAGGGTGGATCATATTCACAAAACTATGGTGGTGGCCAAGTAAGTAATGCTTCATTTCACCAATTATGTATCACTTCCTACAAGCTTTAGCCTCTGCTCAAAATTAAGTTTTCTGTATTCTAATATTTTCTAATATTGATTGGTTGGTTTCAAAGGGTGGATCATACTCTCAAAACTATGGTGGTGGCAAAGTAAGTGAACCTTTTATTTCTCTACTTATATATCACATCCAACAAGCTTTAGCTTATGCTCAAATTGGGGTTTCCTGCATCTTTATTTTGTCTGACGTTGGATGTTTTATTTTAAAGGGTGGATCATACTCTCAAAACTATGGTAGTGGCCAAGTAAGTGAACATTTTATTTCTCTACTTATATCTCACATCCTACAAGCTTTAGCATATGCTCAAATTGGGGTTTCCTGCATCTTTATTTTGTCTGACGTTGGATGTTTTATTTTAAAGGGTGGATCATACTCTCAAAACTATGGTAGTGGCCAAGTAAGTGAACCTTTTATTTCTCTACTTATATATCACATCCAACAAGCTTTAGCCTATGCTCAAATTGAGGTTTTCTGTATCCTAATGACCTCTGATGCTGCTTTTTTTGTTTGTCTGTTTGTTTTCTGGTTGATTTTTTTCTTACTTTATTTTGTTTGTTTGTTATTAAAGGGTGGATCATACTCTCAAAACTATGGTGGTGGCAAAGTAAGTTATGCTTTATTCACCAGTTACACATCACTTCCTACAAGCTATAGCTTCCTCTTAATGGTGTTTTTTTAATTATTATTATTGTAATTTTCCCTGATGTCTGATGGCTGGTTTGTTTTAAAGGGTGGATCATCCTCTCAAAATTACGGTGGCGGTCAGGTAAGTTATATACTAATCCTGTATTTATAAATCACATCCTAAAACCTTAAACCTCTGCTCAAAATCAGGTTTCCTATATCCCTATTTTCTGTGATGTTGGTTGTTGGTTTATTTTAAAGGGTGGATCATATTCACAAAACTATGGTGGTGGCAAAGTAAGTGAACCTTTTATTTCTCTGCTTGTATATCACATCCAGCAAGCTTTAGCCTATGCTCTAATGGAGATTTTCTGTATCCTAATGATGTCTGATGATGATTGGATGGGTTTTTTCTGTTGTTTTTATTGTGTTGGTTTTTTTTATCTTTTTAAAGGGTGGATCATACTCACAAAACTATGGTGGTGGCCAGGTAAGTAATGCTTTATTTCACCAATTACATGTCATCTCCTACAAGGTTTACCTTCTGCTTGAAATTGTGGGGCTTTTTTCTGTGTAATTTTCTCTGATGTTGGTTGGTTGGTTTGTCTTAAAGGATGGATCATCCTCTCAAAATTATGGTGACGGCCAGGTAAGTTCACTTCACTTCCATTCTTGTAAATCACACCCTTCAGCCACTGCTGAAAATTTGATTTTCTTGATTACAATTTTCTCTGATTTTTATTGATTTGTTTTAAAGGGTGGATCATACTCACAAAACTATGGTGGTGGCCAAGTAAGTAATGCTTTATTTCTCTTTCAGTACATCACTCCTTACAAACTTCAGCTTATGCTCTGTATCCTAATTTTCTCCAATGTTGTTTTTTTCATCTGTTTTAAAGGGTGGATCATCCTCCTCAGACAGCTATTATGATAGTCAGGTAACTACTTCTTTCTTGTGTATTATTTCATGATTTTTGTAGATCCTTCTTAATTGCATCATCTTCTCTTATTTTTAATAATAAAAAATAGTTTCTATGCTCTTCTTATTTCTTTCTCATTTTTCTTCTGAAGAATTGAACATTCCCTGTAAGCAACTATTACAACCTTATAGTTGATCATTTTTCTTATAAAAAAAAACAAAAACGCAAACTTTAACTCAGCTTGCAGTTTTTTGTTTTCATGAGCCTCAATTCTGTCATGCTGAGTGAAAGATCAAAATATCTTTTTAAGTACCCATTTTACTGAGGAAATAACTCAAGACCTGATGTTCATGTAGGATTCACAGGATTTCTCAGATGATAATCCCAATGCCTGTGATGATGTGAGTATGCTTTCTCTCTATTTTTTTATTTTTAATTTTTAATTTTCATCACAACTCTATTCATATAGATGAGAAAGTATTACACTACGAGATGCAGTCTTGTAAACAAATTTAACCTGAGGGAACATTTAGTCTTCACACTGATAGCTGCTTCAACAGCTGCATATTTTCTTACTAGTAATTGCCCTGTAAGGATGCATTTTGTGCTTTTAAATACATATACCTTGATGAAATGAAATGTGAATAAAAAGATTTCAGTTGCTTTGCACAAACAGAATTTTTTTTCCCAAAAGTGTAACTTTAATTAAACTTCTTTAAAAATAATTAATAATCCCATAGGCCAGCTTTGAATACGTATCTTGAAAGAAGGAAAAGAGAGGAATAGACAATATGTAAGATATTCTTCTGCTTTTTACTTTGTATTATTACCAATCTAAGTTTAGTGCTAAAATAATTTCACATGAGGATGTCAGGATTTCAAAGTAATTTAGGTAAACCAGTGGAGGATTTGAGCTTTGTAGCATTTATGATTTATTTTCTTGACTCTGTATAGTACTTCAGAAATGATTAGATTTCTATGAGCTTACTATATTTAAATAATTGAATTTTTTATTTTCCAGAATGACACTACATATAATGCTAATGGTCGGGTAAGGACTTTTCTTCATCTACAGTATTTGTATTCTTGCAATTAATCACAGTGTTTGTAACTGAACTCTTCTACAGTAGACCTCTACTTGTAGTGAAATATTAATTAATTTTATGGGGGATATTATAAAAGCAATCAGAGTGAGATTATCTCACATTATATTCCTCTGTACTCAGTTCCTTCTGTTAGTTCTCAAGGCTGCAGCACAATCATCTAATACTGTGCAATACTTCTAAGAATGTACACTAGCACAATTTTTTTAGGCCCTTTGGAGTATGTACTTTGACTGAACAGTTATTTTGGAATTAATCATCTGTATATCTGAGATATGTTGCTGCCTCGACCTTTTGACACCAGTTTTAAATTAAACATGCATAGATGCTAGTCCTCAGGTGATACTTGTGTCATGACTTTTCCTTCTGTCCTACCAGGAGAAATAGTGACTTACATGGACAGATTGTGACCAAGCAATTATTCCATCCCTTCTGTTCATAGAAACTCTCCTTTTCTCCTTCTTTACTGACATCTACAGTAACCTGCCATCAGTTACTTGCCTTCTTTTCAGTTGTTAGCCATGTGCTTTACCACTTCACTCTTTTCCCTGTTTTTCCTATTACATTAGTAATGTCTGATTTTGTTACTATTCAGGCAAGTTTACTGAAAATTGGAATCGCTCTTTGTTTTCCTGTGCAACATACTGTATGGAAACTGCTTTCTCATGTGTGTTGGACTGGATGATCTTCAAAAGTTGCTTCCAACCCCTACAATTCTGTGATTTATTGAGTATACTGAATTCAGTGGAGGGAGGGCATATGACACCACATTGAAAACAGAGACTTTTCTATCTCACTGTTTATTAGGTGTGCATTATGGTGCAGTTAGGTCTGAAATTAAACTGGTTGCAAAGGAAGAAATATGCTGATGAGCTGTGCACTCCTATTTTTGTAGTACAATGATTTTGGAAGATAAATGACGTTTTCCTCTCTTGCTCCAAAACCAGTATATAAATATTTAAGTTATTTAAACATAAAACTATCTAATACAAATATCTACCACTGCATCATCTGTTGAAATTGAGGTCAACCAAAATTTTGTAAAACTTTTCCCTTCCCTAAATGTATTCCTTTGACATGTTTAGATAGAATCTTACAGAAAGTTTTTTGTGTGGATATCTCCTTCTATAAATAAATAAATAAATAGCTTCTGGTTTCATTACAGAGTTCTAGCTGTGTGAAGAGGAAAGTTGTTGTCAGAGTAAGTCTCTTTTTCCACTGCTCTGTAGGACCTTTATCCAAATTGTGCCTAATTTTTCATAATTATCTCTAATTTTTTCCCAAATATGTTTGACCTAGTTAATGTTCTCCTGTTTAAAGATAAACTAAAATGAAAGAGCTTGGCCATTTGCTCTTTTTGAGGAACTTATTTTAAAGTATATGTATATGTATGTATGTGTACATGTGTATTGTATGTGTAATACATGAAAAAATACATGACATGAAGACTTCTTGTAAGATATGGGGCAACTCAAATTCCTATTCTTCAAGAAGGACATACAGAGTTCCTCCAAGCTATGATTAGTCAAAAATAATGTGTTGTGCAAACAGAGGGCAGCCAAAATATAGCTGAAGTAAGATATAATAATGAACTAAAAATGTAATGTTTGTAAATCTATTGGGCTTTCTGTCATGTGAAGGATATACAGATAATGTATTATACAGCTTCAAGTCAGATTGCAGAAGCCTATAAAAATTGTGTGAATGATCTTTTAGAATAAGATTTCTACTCAATATATGCATTAAATGATCTGGAGTCATTATAAATAGTGAGTACAGGAAAAAAAGGCCTATGGCTAGATCAGAGTTTCCACCTCTTAATAGCAGATGCCTCTGTTTTTACAGGATACATCACATGTATTGAGCAGAAGAGACTATGATGTCCAGGTAACCATACTCATCACTTTTTCTGAACTACTGATGGTGTTAGCTACTTTGATGTATTAGTTACAAAAGAAGCACAAAGATTTAGCCTTTGTAAAAGGTTATTCTATTTTGAGTTAATTAGTTATTTCCAATAGAACTGTGTATTTTACTTAATTACCCTTAATGAAAGGTGAGTCATTTCTCCTTTCTTTACAGAATGAGTCCTCTGCTTCAAATAACAGCCACACTAACTACCAGGTAATAGCACAGTCTCTGCTTCGTCATCTTATTGCAGGGATCTTCCTCATAAGTTATATTTCAGTTTCTGAAAATTAATTTCCACTAATTTATCTGATTTTTTTTCCCACACTTTTATAATTCTACATATGTAAATAATGATAAAGGGCCCAGAATGTATTGCCTTCTGTCACTAAATAGGTGACACAAAACAAATAGTTTCAAAATCTCATTTTCAGAAACAAAAACTAGTGAAGGGTAATGGTCAGATACATATTTATGTTCATCTAGAATTTAACAACAAGGTACATGTTGTTAAATTCTGTCACAAAAGCAGATCCAGTCTTCATGTTTTGTAAATCTATGTACTGTTGCAGTAGTGTCTATGTTCCAGAGTTATGTTAAAGATGACTAATCCAGACTGGGATCTGATTCTGTGTTGTTTTTGGGCTTTTTAAAAATAGTTTTTTACTGTTGTGGTACCTATCAGTTTCTTGGAAATCTGTAGACCCACTAGGCCCAGCATTACGTAGATATTATCATAGTCCGTTGTCTCAAAGAGTTTAAGTTGATAATACTAAGATCTGTGAGTTCCAATGAATAGCACTTTTCTTCATTAGTTTTCCTGGCATCCATTTGGTATGTATTTTACCCAGTCACTACAATATTTACTTGTGAAATTTAATTGTAAAATATTAATATAATTGTGAAAATATACATTTTCATAATGTTTCAGAGTTCCAAATGGATAGTTTTGTTTAGAGCAGGGAAGTAGTACAAAGTTTGTGACCTTACATCACACTATAGTTTTTAAAATCACTGGATTCTTTTCATAGGTATGCTTTAGATCTGATAAAATGCTTCCTTAAAATAGATTGGTTTCTTCACAGGGTGGATCATTTATTGCAACTGGTGGTGGATCAAGTGGTCAGGTTGGATATTTCTCTGTTGTTATTAGTCTTGTCCAGATAGCTTCCTGGTAGTTTAATTAATTAAAATCAGGAGTCAGAGTTGAAGTCCAGCCATTTTGCAGTGGAACATTGGTTATGTTATAGATTAAGCTGTAAATTAAATGACCCTATAGTACAGGCTATATTTATTTGAAATGGTTCCATGAAATTTCTTTTTAACACTTCCACTCGTGGCTTATTGGTAAATGAACGTTGGTACTCCTGACTTCCCAGATAGCTCTCTCTTGATGAGGCATCTATAACTGAGACATAGCACTGAGATGTAATGTCAGTTTAAATTTGAAAGCTAACATTAAACATCTAGAACTATGCTGCACTCTTATCATTTCAGTTGTAGGAAAGTCAGAGCTCCTCTGTAGTCCTCTGGTCTTTCTTCTCCTAAATATAGTTTGGTGAATGAAGTAAAGTTTCATTTCGAACTTCTACAAATCGGTAACAGTTTCACTGTTTTTATTTATAGGGAGGTTGCATTTGTCCTGATGGGAGCAGTGGTGTTAGACAGGTGATTCTTCTTCCTAATTTTATACTTACATCTATGTAATATTTTGAATTAATCACCTAGTAAGCATGGACACATGGGTAGCATTAACATTATTGATAGCATCCTAAAAATGGGAGAATTATAGAGAATGAAATACAACTGTGAGTTTTACTTTAGGTATGCATTAGTTGCATTCTGATTAGATTTCTTGTACTTCTAATAAAATGTTGTGACTAAAACGTCAAAAAAAAAAAAAGATAAATAAGAAATAAACGTTTGAAATAAATCAATATTTAAAGTATCCCTTTCCCATAAAGGGAATCGCTGCAACTTCATGTTCAGTGACATTTGTTTTTTAGGCAGTACCTCTGCATCAGGAAAAGCCCTAGGAATGAGGTTAAATGGACACTGTGGCTATACTGGTTTTACAGTGCAGGTGAATGTTCTTTTGTCAGTGAAGTGCACTTCTAGCTCTTGTTCTCCAGCTGTGAATCGAGCAGTATAAAACAAATACTAAGACACAGAGGATAGACATATTTTTATATCACATTTATATACTAAAATTCATCGTATTGGTTACCCTATAAAACATAAACATTTATACATTTTGAATAAGCAGAAATATGAATATTTTATAATAAAATCTGGTATGTATTTTTGATTCTCAAATGTTACTGTGTACTAAAGTATAGAGAACGTGAATACTGACTTCACCTATCTTCTACCTGAAGATCTATCATACAAACTTTCCTTGAGACTGTATGATGTAATTTTTCTTTTAGTTTTCAGTTTCAACAAGAAACTCGTTGGGGATGATTTTTTTCTATAAAAAATGCACACAATTGAAGGAAAAAAGAATTTGTAGAGAATTTACTGTTTTGTGAATTTACTGTGGATAACTGTAACATACAACAATTTTGGTTTATCAGACTGCCGCCTCTTTCATATAATTAGACAAGTAATCATGACCTGTATGTTTTAAAAATATATACTAGCCTATTAAAATGAACAATATTGAAATTTCATTGAAGAAAAAAATGTTTTTACTTTGTCATGTGATCATAATGCTATGTAAACAAATACATGTACAGGGAAAAAGCATGTAAGCATAGAAATACAGATGTGACTACACGTAATACATACAACAACACATTGTAATAGAGTCTTTTTTCCTATATGCTTTCAGTTGGTACACAGAGAGGCTTAGTTTTTGAAAGGAAACCAGAAAACCTTGGCCAGGAGATGGAGGATATATTTACTTCCTCTCAAACAAAAAACTTCAACAGGATTAAAAAAAAAAAAAAAAAAAGCATCATAGCTGGGCCATTAGAAAATGAATTATTCCATACATGGACTTAGTTACACAAGAAACTCTCATTTCAGTTTGTGGTAACATCAACTGATAGAATTAATTTATGATAAACTGTATAGCAGTAGTCTTGATTTTTTACTTCACCCAATGGTAAAGTTTAGTGATCTTTCCCAAAGGCATGGACTGAATTAAAACAGGAGTTATTTTAATTTTCTGTGTAGGCTGAGTCCTCTATGTATGACAGTAGCAGCACCTAAGATTAGTGTGCAAACACATTGCCTGTGGTCTCCTACATAATAAGAATCAAGGTGAAGATGATTTTTTTATCTGTAGATAAACCAGTAATCAAAAATATTGCATAAAATACAATCTTATATTGCTGAAGATTCTTCATCCTAGGAGGAAAATACTTGCAAATAACTTTCTTTTAAAACTTAATAGTTATGAAGATCTCCTCAACCTGGTAAAAGATTGTATGTTAACATTTAAACATGAGTAGATTTAACAGGTTTTTGTTTTTTTTCCCCAATGGATATTATGGTTTTCCTTACGTGGATTACAAAATCTGTCACACTGCAGTTATTCAACTTTCCTCTAAGTTTTTCTAAAGACAAGGGCTCAGTCTTCAAATTCTCTGAGGAAGTCCAAACATACCTTGATTGTTTGGTATCTGAAGCAAAGGTGGAAATAATAATAGCTACTGCGTACTGGTAAATGGTTTTTGTCCTGTAAGTGGTGAGCTGAAAAATCAGATCTATATCCTATTTCTGCTTTGGGAATTAGATATTTTAGCAGATACCTAGTATGTGGTCAAGGTCACGATTATCACTAACAATATAGAATCTCCCAGGCACAACATACTGTTCTGTAAGTAGAAAGACTAAGATGAAAAGGTATTACTTTTTACAATTCATTTAACCTGAAAAGGCCCAGGAGCAGGGTTCTTCACCTCTAATGAAAATTACTAGTGTTCTCTTTTAATAATTGCTGAAACATCACATTTGAGAGAAAATGTGTCTAGTTTGAAAGAAGAGAAATGAAGAATTAGACTTATTTACTTAAATGTCTGTTTGCAATAAAAATTACTTTTTTTTTCTTCAGGGAGCCCCAGGTTCTTCATACAGCACATATTCTGGTAACCAGGTAAACATTCAGATCAAGTATTCTCGTATTCAGAATTTTCATATCTAAACTTTCAAGAAGGAGTAGCCAAATATAAAACAATAATCCACTCTGTCCTCTTCTGCACAGGGAGGGTCTTCCTTCTACCCTGGAGGATCCTATGGACAGGTAGTTGTTCCTCTACCCTTGTTAGGTTAACACAGAATCCCATTATCCTGATTTCTGGACTGCAGAATATCATAATTACAGACTGACAATTGTCTTTTAGACTAGCTAAGTTATATCAACCTCAAAGAACCTAGCAGTGTGAAGTTTGACAGAGAGCAGTACAGAGAAATATATATGGTTACTTTGCAGAAATCATAATTTATTAGGCTGAGGAAGTTGCTGCCAGATTTCTTCTACTTCAACAAAATTGATCTTAATTTTCATTTAGATACCAAAAAGGGTAGCCCAAAACTAGGAGCAATAGTGTAGAATGAGAATCAGATGCATTTATCTTACCTGCAAGAAAGTAGCTGATCTCTTATTTTCCTTTTAGGGAGGCCCAGGTTCTTCCCACAGCTCTTATTCTGGAAACCAGGTAAATATTCTGGTGGTTGCACCTGCCTGGGAGAAGTCCAAGCATTTTTATTGAGGCTACATTTAAAATACAGAACAGTAACTGAATGTTTTCTGTGCAGGGAGGGTCTTCCTTCTATCCTGGAGGATCTTATGGACAGGTAAGATTGCTTCCTCATTTCTAAAGTCAACACAGACTTCGATTATCTTCATTCATATATTCCCCCTGGAGTGATTGTTAGGAAATACCCTTCTTAACTCCCAACAAATGAATCAACCATGCTGTAAGCTACAGCATGAAATGTGCCACAGAAGAAAACCAATTAAATAGTGATTAAACCTTCCAAAGTGTCATCTCATTCAGCTGGGATAATTATTGCTATGAAGTTTCTTCTATAAAAATTTTGTCCTAAATTGAGGATCAGGTACATCCATTTGTAATATCCTATTTGCAAGAAAACAGGCAGTCTGTGCTTTCTTTTCAGAGGTTCCCAGGTTCTTCACACAGCACATATTCTGGTAACCAGGTAAACATTCAGATTAAGTATCCTACCCACCTCAAACCTTTCCTGAAGGAGTAGCCAGATATAAAACAATAATCCATTCTGTCCTCTTCTGCACAGGGAGGGTCTTCCTTCTACCCTGGAGGATCCTATGGACAGGTAGTTGTTCCTCTACCCTTGTTAGGTTAACACAGAATCCCATTATCCTGATTTCTGGACTGCAGAATATCATAATTACAGACTGACAATTGTCTTTTAGACTAGCTAAGTTATATCAACCTTAAAGAACCTAGCAGTGTGAAGTTTGACAGAGAGCAGTACAGAGAAGTATATATGGTTACTTTGCAGAAATCATAATTTATTAGGCTGAGGAAGTTGCTGCCAGATTTCTTCTACTTCAACAAAATTGATCTTAATTTTCATTTAGATACCAAAAAGGGTAGCCCAAAACTAGGAGCAATAGTGTAGAATGAGAATCAGATGCATTTATCTTACCTGCAAGAAAGTAGCTGATCTCTTATTTTCCTTTTAGGGAGGCCCAGGTTCTTCCCACAGCTCTTATTCTGGAAACCAGGTAAATATTCTGGTGGTTGTACCTGCCTGGGAGAAGTCCAAGCATCTTTACTTACTTACTCTGGTAAATTTACTAGAGAGTACAGTTATTACAAAACAGTAACTGAATGTTTTCTGTGCAGGGAGGGTCTTCCTTCTATCCTGGAGGGTCTTATGGACAGGTAAGACTTTTTTCTTACTTGTAAAGTCACAGAATTGCAGAGTTCGAAGGGATTTCAATAGATCATGGAGTCTAACTTCCCAAACACAGAATTCCATAGCCTTGATTCCTGTACTGGCCTTGAAAGAAGAAAAACTCTTAATTGAAACAAAAAAAATCTTTTTATTTTGTGTTCAGGGAGGGTCTTCTGACAATGACAGTGAATCCTATGGTCAGGTAAATTCGCTTTTTTTTCTTTTCTCTCTCTTTTTTTCTTTTTCTTTTTCTTTTTTTTTTTTTTTTTGTTTTCCCTTCCTTTACTCCCTTGTGCTTAGGGCCAATACCCTGGCTCCTATATAAAGCTGTGTTCTATATTTTATAGCTCTCATTGTACTTTAATGATTTATTTTTTTTTTAAAGAGTGAAATTACATTTACTCTTCTTATTTTGGAAGTTTTCAGGGGAGTATACAGAGTGATGTGCCTCTGATCGTTACAGTTTATTGCTCTCAACAAACCTTTAACCTTGTGTATGACAGAGGATTTAGAACTAGATGATCTTTAATGCCCCTTCCAGCCCAAGCCATTCTGAACTTTGAGTTATCAGGCAAACGGAATTCTCTTCCAAATTGGAAATTCAGTTTTTCCTACGAATTTATTAAATTATTATGTTAAAATCAGTGTTTTACAGGGATATAACTGAGTTGTTCAATATGTATCCTGACAATTCAGTAAATATTTGTATATTTTCAGTCTCCCCAGAAAAAGGTCATACAGTATGTATGTTTCTAAAATGAAATCTCAGTTTGCAATATAAATGATTTGTGTTATCTGAACAGGATGGATTTTCCACATATGGTAGTACTGGATCTTATGGTCAGGTAAATATAATTTCTCTCATGCATCAGAAGCTGAAGGTTGATGTGCTGGTTCTTCCATGTACTGGCTTCTATATTTCGATTTTTTTTTAAGTGATGAACATCTGATACTTTCTGTTTCTCTTTTGCCTTTGATTTACCTATTTACAACTGCTAATATTTTCAATAATGTAGGGAAGGTAATGAACTATATGCACTTTCCTTAATACAGCACTGTGACTATTCAGTCCTCTCTCTGGTACATCTTTTTGTCTTACTGTTGTTTTATCAGCTCATTCAAAGGAAAAAGTAATTTGTAAATTTACTTTACACACCTTAGTTGTGCAGAAGCCCAAGGGAATGTGCGTGCTGTTTAAATGTCTGTATTTATTGATGCAAACTTTATTGTAGAATCATTTTGTAGGCACTGGATTCTTTTTTGGTTAGCATTATATTTTAACCACCCAAAGTCATGTAAAATTATTTATGAAAAATAAGATATAATCTAATGTTTTTCTTGAAAAGTTGTTCTATTGCTACTAGTATTGTAGGTCCTACAAACAAATCAAAGAAACTAAGACTTCTGAATGAAAAGAGTAGTTTATTTTTATTGTATATGTCTGTTATTGTTGTTTCTTAACCTTCTCTGTTTAAGCAGCAATTAAAGTAGTATATCTTTTTATTGAGTATTTCCTGATTTAGGGAAAATTGGAGATTCTATGTGGCACGTTATTTTTATTCCTTTAATTTTTATTCTCTACAAGTAAGATCATAAAATAATCCTTTCTATATGAAAATAAATGTGTTTCTATTGCTTTGCAGGATTCACCTTCCATAGGAGCTAGTGAATCTGATTACAGTGTAAGCACTCCTATTCAAGTATATTAATCTCAGAATTTACTGCCTTATGAAATAACTAGGTGCCTATGTGAACCTTTTCCTATCTCATAATCTTATCTTTAAGAGCTCCTTCATAGCATACTCTAATAGTCTGTGTTGCTTAGTAACTTTCTGCAAGAACTTCTTTGAAATAATATTGTCTCTATAGATAAAGAAAATTTGTTATTAGTTTCCAGTACAGCTTTTTTAATCAAAATTTACTCATGGATATTCAGCGAAGTTAAACTGCATTACTGGACAGGACAAAAAGGCTTATGAAAGAAATTAAGATGCAGAAGACATTTTCTAAAGTACTGCCATTCTCTTCTAGAGCATTCTAAGGGGAAATAATGTGGATTGTAATAAGGCCTCATTTCTTTATTACTCTGCATTGGATATCTAATTAAAAATAAATAAATAAATGTCACTCTCCCAGAAATGAGCAAAGACAGACCTTGAAAGAATGCTGCTTATCCTCCAGCCTCCAAATTTAACTGTCCCAACAAGTCACACAAACAAAGCTGTAGTTTTCATTGCCTTCTGTCCTGCTTAGACAAAATTGAAGTATTTGCCATGAAATAACTGGATTCAAATATTTTTACAGGATTCCACCTCACCATCTTACAACCGTCAGAGTGAACGGGTAAGCACTCCTTACATGTCATTGTGTTCTCTGCCCCAGTGCTTTTTAGGAGTGGCAAGTACTGGCCACTTGAGTTACAGCTTGTGTGGAAGCTGGTATGGCAGTCTTTAGACAGAAAGTCCTCAAACTAAGGCGCAGAGGGAATGAGAGTATGGCTGAACATTCTGCCACAATTTACTTATTCAGGTTCCTGCACAATTGTGCTTATTGCCCTGCTGCAAAAAGCTTCCATGCTGTAGCATGTCCAGCACATGTTCTAAGCACAACTCTGTGCTTTATTGTGCTTTATGCTATATTTATGAGGGCTTCCTGTCTTTTTTATTTGACATTCATTTTATTAATTCATTTGAGAATTCAGTGACTGGGAAATTATTTTGATGGTTGTACAAGAACCCATTAGTAATTGTGTCCAAAATATATTTTCTCCAAAAGACCATTTTTCAACAGGGATAAAGAGGCATGTGCTGTTCTATGCAGAAAGTTTTTCTTTTTCTTGAGCAGTCTATGAGAGATAATTAAGGAATGTGGAGACACAAAAAAGAGAATTCAGCTTCCATCATGATCTTTCCATAATACAAAAGAAAGGAAGTCTTGGTTTTTTTTCATGTACTTTCAATACATTTTTCCAGGATTTTTATTCCCCTGGAGGCAGCCAGTCAGGTGGACATGTAAGCATCTATTTTATTCATTATTTGCAGTTCCCTTCCCAAGTGGCTGTTCTTTTGAAAGTGATACTGACAAATAAATTATGCCTAACTATTTATCTCCTTCTAGAATTTCTCATGAGGTCTGTAATCATGTCTTGTGAAATGAAATTATCAATTTTATGAAAAACAGACTGTTTTATAAAAATATGCATACAACTATTCAGCAACACAGTCTTGTTTTATAAAGGCATGACAAACAAATAAATTGGGTCTGTTTTTGCAGGGATTATCTTCTCAAGGTGGTGGCTACTCCAGTGGACAGGTAAATATTAATATTATGTATTTTTCACTTGAAGTGTCTGTTACACAAAAAACATGACTATTTATTATGTACTGCAGAACATTTTTAATGAGGAATGAAATTATTTGGTGCATAAATATTTATTCCTTGTATAGCTTTACATATGTGTCCAAGTAGAAGCAGAGTGTTAAAAATTGCTAATATAGAATAAATATTGTTCTGATGTTAAGAAACAAATGAAAGTAATAAATATTTTTAATGTGTATAAATATTTTTAATGTGTATCTTTAAAGTAGAAAGTAAATGATTTTGAATTTTTTTCAGGGCTCGTCCTCATCGGGAAGCAACCAGTATGGTGTACAGGTGAGAAATTTTTCTTTTTATTCTTTTTCTTTTTTTAATTTTTTTTTTTTTTTAGATCTATGCTGTGTGTCTTCAAGAAAATATTGAGGAATTGGTAATGCCCAACTTTTTAGGGTATTTTATTTTTTTTCTGCCAACAAAATTGGATTTGTAACATTATAGATCTTTTCAAACAAAGGTTATAGTGTAAAAGAAGATATGTTTTGATCAAATAGACATGTCAAATTTAAAAATGATCTTGTAAATGGAAATATAACTATTTACAGGGCTCACCATCAAGAGGCAGCCAGTCCGGTGGACAGGTATGCTTTTCTTTCTCTACACCATTCAGCCCTGCTAGTATTACAGGCACTCTCAGTTTACCTTCTGTGGCTTTCCATCACTAGAACTGTTTTTCCTCACCACAGTCCTCGTCCACAGCCTAAGTAGTATGCTGTTTTCTTCTGACATGTCATTCAGAGATCCTGGAGGCCCAGAGTAGCCATCTGTCTGAATGTCAGTTGTCTTTGTGTTTATCTTGCTACCCACTTCATCCACACTGTGTTTGAGACACTGAATGGTGAACCTCAGCCATGTCTCGTTTTTATCAGATTAGAAATCTCCTTGCATGCCTCCGCTGGGGGTCATCTTTAGTGTTTTCCATAACATCTGTAGCATGTAAGAATTCTGTGTGTGTTGCAGCTGCTTTGGCTTCTTTTGGGGGAGGGAAATAAACAACAATTTTTCTGTAGCACTGCTCAGGCTTTTTTACTCACCGTTTTGGTGAGTACAATTCATAAGTAGGTAACAAATTTGAAGTTAAAACTAGAAGACTTTACTCCATTAGAGCAATAAGTGCGGGAAGAGTTGCAGAGAATGAAAAGAATAAAAATAGACTGTTCTAAAAGCACTTGGTCTGATATAAATATAATTTTATAGCTTCTATAACTGGGTTTGCATAAATAATTTGAATTGCAACTAGAGTCCCTTTTAGTACCATTTTTGAGTTCTTAAATATTTCTTGCATTCTTTACAGAGTGGATGTGATTGCTCTGGTGCAAGTTTTGTAAGTGTTATTTGTTCAATTAATGTTTTCTCATTCATATATATGTGTAAGTGAATGTTTATATTATTTGGACAATTATCTGTTGACCTACTTATTACTAAGTTATTTTATTATCTATTTGAACATACTCTTCAAATTTATATTGTTATTCCTTTGGTCATGTTCCTATTACTGACACAATAGAATTTGATTCTTTTAATGACAAAGATTCAGATGTCCATAGCTGTCAGCATCATTTATTCACTGAACAATGGCTTTCTGTTACCATAAAGTATTTATAGAAATGTATATGCCCTCTCCAAAATAAATATCTAAAAATTTTAAGGAAAGGTGGCAATTATTTTCCTCCTGAGTGTTTGAAGTCTGTCAAATACAGTAATATATGCTTTCTACAATTCTGATTTTCTAGGTAATCAGTCATGTCTAGATACAAAGCAATTTATGATTTATAGACTTACAGGACAAAAAAAGTCTATTGGCTATCTTGGCAAGTTACTGAAAGTGAAGTTTAATGGTAATTCCAGTGATCCATTGTGATATTCTTCCTTTAAATTGACAAGGAAGTGCCAATATGAGGTTTTGTTTCATTTTTAATTTGATCAAAGACAAAGATAATTCATTTTTCCTTTTTGTTGTTGCTGTTGTTGGTTTTGTTGTTTCATTTCTCTTCTCCCATACAGAGTGGATCATCTTCCTCACTCAGAAGTAATTCCTCTTCCAATGTAAGCAGTATTCATCAGCTTTTTAAGGGTACCCAATGTTTGTCTTGTCAGTATGACAGTTAGAGAGATTCAAAAGAGTTATTATTGAATAATCATATACTTCTAAAAAATGGCCCATTTTTGTTACTCTTAAAAACATACACAGAGCATTTTTGCATCTCAGCTTCTCTTTCCATCTGAAATAGTATTCATTCATGCAGAAGTCTTTGAATGAAAAATGTCTGACAGAAACACACACATACAAGTAAATAATGTAATTATTTACTTTGGGATTCAGTTACTACTGCCTTCTTTGAAATTGTCAAATCATGCCTTATGGACACAGATCTGTGTCTGTACTCCTCTCAGATCATTTATTGCAAGAAAGAGTTCAGCATTTCATAAGTCAGCAGTTTCTTGATGTTAATCTCCTCATACAGATAAGAACTCTTTTGCAGCAGAGACCTGTTTAAAACAGAATCTGCTCTGTTCCTCATGCTTTAGAAGATCACACAGACTGTTACTGGCTCCATACGCATGGCACTAAAAGAATAAAAAGCGCTTAGATCTTTCTGTACTTAGTACTGAAATCTGTGGTGTAATTTTGAGACTACTAGTTGATATGAAGCCAGATTAGACACAGCTACAAAATTAATACTGTGTGATAAATAAGATTGGCCTTATGCTCTCTTCTAAGGAGGAGGAATGTGTGTTTATGTACAGGCAGGAAGTAATTCTTACTCATCAGTGCTCTACAACCTTCATATTGTTGATGGTGGGATTTGTTTTCTTCAAAGCTACCTGTTGTGTCTGAGGCATTCTTATGCTGACTTGGCCATCTTCATATGGCAGTTCTGAATCAGGGATTGTGTATAAGGAATGAGGGAACACAGTGGCTATGTATCAACAAGTGCTGCAGATATATGGAAACAGAGTGAAACAGTGATTGGTCGTGAACTGATGGCCACGAGTTTCAGGGAAAGTTATTTCTGATCCAGTTGACCAAATATAATTTTACTGTTGGAAGGCATTAAGCGTGACCCTAGAGAACATCCTTCAATTTAGTTTTATCTGACTGGCATCCAATTTATTGCCTCTGAGTACTCTTCCTGATGCAATCAAAACTGTAGCAACTAGAGACTATCAGGAATTTTTGTCTCAAAGGCATGCTCAAATCCAGACTACAGTGTGTAGATGTTCTGGGTACCTCAGCAGGGTAAAATGGCTTCTGTGTACTTAATATAGATCTTAGATCTCCCCCAAGTGTTTGTTGCAGTCTATCTCAGAATTTTGTCTTTTAATATCTTCTTTACAGTGCAGTTGAAAAGCCATTTTGCACACTAAGAATTCCTTATTAAGGACACATTTCTGATAAGCGCTTAACATGATGCACTAACTGCAAAACAGCCTACTTTCTTAGTGAGCTTAGCAGATCTTGTGGAAAACCAGCAGTACTCAAAAAGTTCATAGAACTCTGCAAGAATGAATATTAAAAGCTTTTTGCAAGTGTGTAGTTCTTCAGTGTGTTTACTGATATTAAACTGAAAGAAGATACCTATCCTTCAGTCAGATTTTTGAAGTAAAATAACAGATGCCCCTAAAGAACTGTGGAGGCAGCCATTGTGGTGGATAGTGGCACATAAAATTCTAGATGTAATAGCAAAATAGGGAAGAATAAATTTTACATGGCTTTTAAACTCAAGCAAAAGAGTAAAATAGTATGTGCTATTGTCCTTCAAGAAGTCTTCATTCAAAAAAAATCTGTCATAGAAAAATAACTGATTTATTTTTCCTAGGACACATCTTATTCTGGAGGAAGTCATTACAGTAGCTATGTAAGTACTCATTTTCAAAGAGCCAGCTTGCCATTTTGAAAAATAGTGCCTATTCACAAACTTCAGTTCAGTGTTTTCATGTGGGAACATCAAGAGCAAGAACTCAGTAAATAAAATTTGTCATTAAGTTTGATGTGTCAGATAGTTGCCTTTAGTTATGTGAAACTTGCTTACTGATGCTCACGCAAGAAAACGGATGGTAAACATGTGGTAAACAATGAATTAAAAGGCAGCATTTATGATTCCCAGTCAACTTTCTTTAATTAAGAAAAGTAAAAGATAAATCTATTCTCCCTGCTTTGTGGAGATCACTTGCTGTATGAGGTGTCAGTAAGATTACTTGGCTTGGTTTTCAGAGATCCCTTGATTAGACAATTCATTCTTTTTAGCTTTGGCCTTGGAATTCAAGTTTCCAGATAAATAAATAAATGTCACTCTCCCAGAAATGAGCAAAGACAGACCTTGAAAGAATGCTGCTTATCCTCCAGCCTCCAAATTTAACTGTCCCAACAAGTCACACAAACAAAGCTGTAGTTTTCATTGCCTTCTGTCCTGCTTAGACAAAATTGAAGTATTTGCCATGAAATAACTGGATTCAAATATTTTTACAGGATTCCACCTCACCATCTTACAACCGTCAGAGTGAACGGGTAAGCACTCCTTACATGTCATTGTGTTCTCTGCCCCAGTGCTTTTTAGGAGTGGCAAGTACTGGCCACTTGAGTTACAGCTTGTGTGGAAGCTGGTATGGCAGTCTTTAGACAGAAAGTCCTCAAACTAAGGCACAGAGGGAATGAATGGCTGAAGTGTTTAAGAACTATGAAAAGTCCCAGCTGATGGCTGAGGTGTATATTCTGTCTCAAAATTACAAGCACTGTGACATGGAAGAGATGAAGATCATACAGAGCATTGTAATTAACAGTGACATATGATCATTTACCAGAAATAAAGAATGTGAGTCATGGAAAAAAATAATCTAAAAAACCTTTGTCAAGGTTGACAAAAAGGCTAGTTTCTGTAGCCAGGCTATTTGGCTTGGAGACAAAGAAGCTTGATTTAGTGTGAATATTTTGTTTTACTCTACTTCATCTGCAGGGTGTGATTTTTCTCCAAAAGAGTATCTTTCATCACGCTAGCACTTGTCTCAGAGGCATGTAGGGGCATGTGCTAGAATGTGCAGAAAGAATTTTTTTGTTGCTTCTCTCTGAGAGAAATAAGGAATGTGGAGTGGCAAGGTAGAGAATAACTTTCACCATGATATTGACAAAGACAGAGAATTCTGCTTTCGCAGAACAATAGGGAAAGTGCCTTCAGGATTACTGTGATGTTGTACTGTACAGTCATCAAGGAAAACAGAAGCTCTTAAAATGCAAGAGTAACAGATTTGTTATGAAGTGGCAGTTCAGGTATTTCCTCAAGTGAAAGCTTAAGCTTTGAAATCCAGTAATGAAATTATACTGAAAGTCTTGCAACCTGTATTTGCTCTTATCTGGCTATCTTGCTCATGTTGAAAGTCGTGTTTTAATTTAAGGAAATCCTATAGCAATAACTCATCTCTCTGGCATTTTTACAGGAGTCATATTCTTCTGGAGCTAGCCAATATGGTGGACAAGTAAGTTCTTAATTTCAATATTTCTATATGATGTGTATTTTTATCAGTATTTGGCTTTACCAAGTAAAGCATTATCAAGATAAATATCTCTATTTAATATTAGGAAAGCCTTAAAGTGATGTATTCTCTGTAGTAATATTGTGAATTCAAAGACGAAAAATGCAAAGTTTATTCTTTGAAGGTTACAAACAAAACAATGAAATAACTAAATACAGATATTTTTCCTTTCGTAACTGTCAATCATATACACCTTGTGAAACAGAAAAAAAAGATTTTCAGTGTTTTTTCAGGGATTACCATCTTCTGGAGGCAGCCATTATGGTGGACAAGTGAGCATTCTTAGTCCCCATTTAGATATTTTTACCTGTGCATAATTTTTAGCATATTGATTGTCTACACACACGTCTACCTTAACTTAATGCTTGTTAGTCTTAAGTGAATCTTTATTGTAGCATTGTGGTTTTTACTGTGGTTAAACTAAACAAGTTTAGTTGAAGACCAGTTTTAAGATTAAGAAGAAATAGTGTATAAAATACATGGTTGATTCAGTTGGCTCCTGACATCTGCAGAACTAGGTCTTAAAATTGTGTGAATACAGTTCCTTGGTTAACATGTCACATCACTCTGAAATAGATCAGTAGTTTGTGAGGCTGATCAAAAATGTTTAAAGCCTCATGATATGGGTGTGAAGAAGTTTCAGTTTCTTTTTTGTTTATGTTCAGGCCTCACCTTTCTCAGGAGGCAGCCAGTATGGAGGGCAGGTGAGAAAAAATACTAAAAATATGATGGGCCACTACTTCTGCTGTATCACATTAAACACGTTTTTAGTCTAGTTCTACCTTTTGACTTCTCATTCTAGATCCTACTTCTCTTCTGCTGTCTTGGTTCCTTAGGTCTCTGATAGTAAGGAGTAGCTGGAAGCGGGTTTTATTTCTTCTCTACCTCAGCTGGTGAAATACCTCTCTTCCCGCAGAGCTGGTGTCAGAGTAGTGATGTGCCTCAGGGAGGGAACAGAGGGGAAGGTTAAGTGTTGTTAAAGGAGGGTGTTTCATGCTCTTATGAGGTGAAAGAGAATGGAGAAGGATCCTAGTGTCGTCTTTTGGTATAGTCTGACATATATACTGAAATCCTCATCAAACTGGCCCTTGGCCTCTGCAAATATCTCTTGTCAGATTTATTGGAAAGGGAATAAGAGGACAAAAATTTTCAGTCACAATACCTTCTCATGCCATACCATAGGATGGCTGCTTTTCTGTAATCTTTCATTGTACAACAGAGAAATAAAGTAGTCTTTCTTTCAAAAACTCCCAAAGAACCCTTTTGATAGAAATAATTGGTTTCTTTGTGTCAGGGTCCATTTTCCTCAGGTGGCAGCCATTATGGAGGACAGGTGAGAATTGTCTTTTCTATGTATGGGTTGTTGTTCAGTTGTTCACCTTTTTCTCTATTTCTGTTCTGTGAAAAACAAGGTCCTTCGTAAAGAATTGGCTTACAGCAAAGCACTGTTCAGGCAGAGCAGGTGCGTGTGAAACCTTCTGACAGCCCATGCAGGAAAGTGAAACAAGTCTACCCCGAGTGGTGAATCATCTGCAGATGTGCCATGCACAGTTGCCTGAAACTGTCTTTATTTTGAACTTTCTTGTCCTGTTTTAAACTGTAGCAGTTTTAAAAACCAATCAGTATTTTAAAATAGCTTTAAAGAAAGAGTTCATGTTCATGTGGTGTTTAAATCCACAGAGAACAAATAAAATGGTATTTTTCAATAACAGGACATGCGTTTAGGAATGTGCAATAAGTAAAGTTTTTTCTTGTGTCTTTATAGTATGGTTTCTTCATGAAGGAGCCAGTATAGCAGACAAGTAAAACTTATACCTTCAATAATATTTGCAGTTTTGTTTTTTGAAACAAAAACAAAATGAAAAGCCCAAACACTCTAAGACAGAGTAGCTTTAAGTAAAATTAAGCAAGGATTGCAAAGAACGGGTCTGTATAAAATGTCACAGTATGAGAGAATGTGATGGGGTCTGCTTTGCTGTATTGGAAATGCTTCCTTAGGCTCATCTTTGTTCAAACGATATATTTTTAATCATTTTTAAACAGAAGCAATTTGAAAGACTAAGGACCAGAGTAATGATATGTGGGAATATTACACAGTAATGCAGAGAACTTCTAATTTTTCATTCCAGGGTTTTCCATCAAGAGGCAGCCAATCCGGTGGACAGGTATGCTTTTCTTTCTCTACACCATTCAGCCCTGCTAGTATTACAGGCACTCTCAGTTTACTTTCTGTGGCTTTCCTTCACTAGAACTGTTTTTCCTCACCACAGTCCTCGTCCACAGCCTAAGTAGTGTGCTGTTTTCTTCTGACATGTCATTCAGAGATCCTGGAGGCCCAGAGTAGCCATCTGTCTGAATGTCAGTTGTCTTTGTGTTTATCTTGCTACCCACTTCATCCACACTGTGTTTGAGACACTGAATGGTGAACCTCAGCCATGTCTCGTTTTTATCAGATTAGAAATCTCCTTGCATGCCTCCGCTGGGGGTCATCTTTAGTGTTTTCCATAACATCTGTAGCATGTAAGAATTCTGTGTGTGCTGCAGCTGCTTTGGCTTCTTTTGGGGGAGGGAAATAAACAACAATTTTTCTGTAGTACTGCTCAGGATTTTTTACTCACCATTTTGATATGATTGTTATTATAAGCTTAAAGGACAACTTTGACTAATTTAAAAAATATATGTCAATCAGTAAGTGCACAGTTTATCTGAAAGGGCCATAAAAGGGAAAGGAGCTAATTTTCAGAAGGCGTAGTGTGATTCTGTTTTATTTACTTGCAATAGCAAAGTAAGTGTCTGACTTTAATTTAAGTCTTCTTCCAATCATACAGTTTCTTGAAAATAAGTTTGTTTGTTTTGTGTGTAATACAGGGTGGATGTTATTGTCCTGGTGGGAGTCCAGTAAGTATTCTTCGTCTTTCTATACCTTTCATAGTAATGTGTATTCAGAAAGTTCCCAAAGAATTAACTTTCCTTAAGTAACTTTTTCTATGAATTTATACAAATTAATGAAAGTGGTTTGGCATTGTAACCTCATTGTAAGTGAGAGGTTTTGGACCTGATAAAGAAAAAACTACTAATCAGCTTGCAACTGTGATATTGTATTAAAAACTGGCTATCCAGATGCATTTTTATTTTTAGAAAAATACATGGGAAATAAATGGCACTTTCCCCACCCTGGATTAAACAAACAATGATATTCTCCAGTCCTATAAAAGGCAGTCCAGAGCCAATTATGTAAAGTACTCAGACATTATAAACTGCTTCAAAGTATTTAATTTCTTTTAGCTTGTAAGAGAGGCACAGATGTTTTCAAAGAATCTGTTTCCCAGATATCTCATAGTTTATATGCTGTTTTATTGTGACTGTGTAATACCACTGTTCTTAATGATGGTTACTAACAGTATGACTGAACTAGTGAGTGAAAAATCTAAAAACCTTGACTCACAGTGCTTTCAACTGCAAGCAGAACAACAGGTTTAAAAAATCAGAGATATTGTCATGTTTCTGTTCACTTAGTGTATGGAAGTTGGACTAGATAGCCTTCAGAGGTCTCTTCCAAGTCTAAGGATTCTATGATTCTAAATTTGTTACACTTTTGTAAATATTAAAAAATAACAAACCTGCTTTGCTGAAATTTAAGCTAGTTTACTTTTGAAGATGATTCAGTTATCTTTTGTCAAAATTTCTTCCCTTTCTCAGATTATGAAACCATGCAATAACATGCCATGATTATACCATTATTAGAAATGTTGAAAACAGCATATGAATGTGAGCTTATTTCTCTTTGCAAGCAAGCAACATGAAAGAATAAGGACTAACTAAATCCTTTACTTGTTTGATCAGCAAAGTAGAAAAGTATGCTAGTAACCAGCATAAATAACTTCCTCAGTGCACTAGGTCAAGATGTTCTCTTTTTGTTTTACTCTACATGAGCCTGAATTTTATACAAAAGTAACTACCTGGGCTAGGGAGCTGCTTTGGCAGGAGGGTTGGACTAGATGATCTCTAGAGGTCCCTTCCAACCCCTACAGTTCAGTGACTCTGTGATTTTTTGTTAAATGCAGGGCTCTTTTGGAGGAAGCAACTACCATGGTGGACAGGTAAGCATTTTTGTTTCACACTGATACAGATTACATTTGCAGAAATAAACAAGGCTCAGTTTTGCAATGTTTGGCCAGAAGCAAGTAAATATTGAGTTTAGTCACAGAAATAGGGACAGTGCTTCTCATAATGTGTATCTGGCTTTTTATTGAGTCAGTCTCTTCACATTTCTGTTATATCTTTTCATAAATATCTGTTGACTTCACTGGAGACAAAATTTTAGTGGTATCCAAAATTGTAGTTTTAGAAACCTGCTTACTTTGGCAAAGTAATTGAAATAATATTTCACAGGGTTCATTACTTTGCATAAACCATTAACATGGTGTGTTCATAAAGAGCTGTTCGCCTCTCCATTAATGATTATGTAGTGTTCTTCTGGGTAAGAAATATTTATAACACCAATTAGATTAGGTCTAGATTTTGGTGCCAGGTACTGTAAAAAGAAAAAAAAAAAAACTTGCAGAAGGTGTGAGTTTCACATTTCTTTTACAGAGCTCATCTTATTCTGGAAGCAGTCAGTATGGAGGACAGGCAAGCAACTCTTTTTTCAAGACATTCTTCCTACCTGTTACTTATTAAATGAAAAATATGATGCTGTGCATTTACTGCCAGAAAGTTTTTCAGTCATTTACACTCAGTAGGTATCTGAAAGCAGGGAGTGTTGGTAACATACATGAAATAGCATGGATGGACTTCACTGTAAAAAAGCTGAATAGATCATAATTCCAGTTATTTAACCCCAGAGTGCTGCTGCTTCAAGTAATAACTTAACCATCCATGTTTCAGTTTTGCATGGCTATGGCACCAATTCAAAATCTGTTTTCTGTGTTATTTTTCAATCATTTACATTATTAATAATTTTTTTTTTTGCTTTTGTTTAGATATAATACTCAGAAATATGTTGCAAAACAGACCAATATATATTGCTTTGAAAATACAAATTTGGGTGTGTTCCCCATAATAATAATACTTCACTCACCAAATCTGTTACTGTAAGCAGCTCCTCATATTCCTTTTATGGACTTGGTAGTTCGTCACAGAATGAGAACTTTTACTGGCTCAAATATCCATCTGTCATATTTGTTAGCCATCTAAAGAAATTGGAATATATTTTCCATTGACATTACTGTGCTTGCAAAGTTTCATCCCATTATACTAAAAGCAGTCCTATTTCATGTTTTTTTCCTCTGGAGAGCAGTTGTGTTTAGTATCACCCTATTAAGCCAATGTTTTGTCAAAGCAAGGAGAGGAGAGAGGTCAAATAACTCTTTTTTTTTTTTTTTAAAGCTTCAAAACAAATCATATCTTTCTCTCATTGCTTATTTGAAATAATAAGGAAAATAAAAATACAAATCTCTCTGAATGTATACTGCCTAACAGAGAGTCACAGATAAAATAGATTTTCTATTCTCTTGCACAGACCCACCCATAATGACACTTTATATCCATATATTTGTCAAAGACCAGTCTTACTGGGTCTTTTGTGACTGCCGAATATACTACTTTCAGCAGTTTAACAATTCAGAGGAAATATCAGAAGTCTTTCACTGCAGCTTCTTAGATTAATACACTTTCCAGATTGCTGCTGTTTTCTCAGCTCACAAGGTCTTTTTGTAATATTTCATTCTGTGCAGTAGAAAAGAGTAACCATTGTTATACTGCAAATACCTAAATTTCCTCTGGTTTTGTTTGTTTATTTGTTTTTTCCTCTTCTTAATAGGGATTTTCTCACTCAGGAAGCAGCCAGTATAGTGGGCAGGTAAGTGAATTCTATTCCCATCACTCCTAATGCTTTCTGTTTACCTTTGAGTCAGTTATTTGATGCTGAAAGTTGCATTCATTTTCCTGGTCACTACTCTGTGTAAAACATTTCTTTCAAGCAGTGTTTCATAGCACTGCTTTCTTCATTCGGAACTATGGATTGCTGCTGTTTTGATGTGTAGTGGATAGCTGAAGCTTTAAGTATCCCAGTTACATTTTGTTCAAGCAGCAGTCAAATTAGTTTGTGCTAAATACAGCATGTGTCTGAATGGTCTGAACATGGTGACAAAATGTTTTGCATTCTAATAAAAGATGTTTTTTTTCTTTTTACAGGGCCCATCATATTCTGGAGGCCGACAACATGGTAAACCAGTAAGTAAACACCTGTCAAGTTTACCTTATATTTTTCTCACAAGCCTGTTATATAACGAAGTATTTTTTTTTAGCCAGCATTTTACTCTGTAAGTGGACTTCTCTTGTCATCCTCTAAATTATTTCTAGTGATGACAGAATGAGATTATAGGTTCTTTATTTTTATTAAGACACTTCGTTATTTCTGTTTAAAGTCATTCAGCAGTCTTTGAATTCATACAGCTAATTTTATGTTCAGGGAATGCTTTTTCTATTGTTTTATATGCACTTATTCCTGTCTTTCTTGGAAGAAAGTATTTTCTTTCTGAAGGTTATATTTTATTATTTTATTATGTGCATATTCATATTTTCATTTTCAGACTTAATTTAGATCTTGTCACTGTATGGTAGGAGATGCAAATAAGCTCATGCAAAGAATTAGCTTTCCTTATAGAAGATAAGATACATCCACCTGTTAATTAAAAAGGGGGTACAACTGTTACATGTTCTTCCACCGGAATCATAAAGGGGAGACATTTTGAGTACCATATTAGATGGCATTTCTCATAGAGTCAGTGGGTGTGAGATTTTGTGTTGGCAGTTTCATTCAAATAACAGAACAACTTTACCAGAAAACTTGTTGAGACTTGGCAGAATATCTGGCTTTTCAATATTCACTTTTATTTTCAGTTTGACTCCTTACTAGAGCTTCCTTCAAGCAGAGCTAGAGTGTAAAGGCTTATTAATTTCATTTCTTTTTATGTTTACCCTTCTAATATTTACCTTATTTACCTTTTTATTTATTCAATTAATTTTATTTTTTTCATATGCAGACTGATTCCAAGTGAATTAATGCATAACTTGACTTTTATATTTTCTTTTGTATATATTAAACACATTATAAGACAACTCTTCCTTCTTGAGAACTTTGAATTAAATTTTCAGCTACTAATACATCATACTAAAGAATACTTGTAACAGGAAGCTATTAAGTATTCTTATTTCAGATAATTTTTTGCCTGAAATTTTTGGGTGATTGGTCACAAAATAGGTTTCATTTGCAAGAATATAGTGAGGTATAAGCAGGCTTAGAGTAGAAAATGTTTTTCTTTTTTTGGGAGTACGTCTTTCCTTCAGCAAGGAAAGCCAGTAAGGATTCTCTTCTTTCAGCGCTCACAACAAACTTGGAAGTGCTGAATTTAGTATTTAATAAAATAGGTAACAGTTTTGAGGGCAGAATGTAAAATTACGTTCCAGTGATAATGGGAAATGCCTGAGAAAACCAGATAGGAAATTACAATTGGAAAATGTTGTTTAAACTTGAACCTTAGGACGAGGATGTTTTCATTCCTCCCTCCAGCAAAGATTTGATAGAATTCTGTGCTTGTTCAAAGAAATTTGATTGGATAATTTTATTACAGATGATATATTTAAATATCAGGATAACTACTTCAATTTCGAATTGTGTAGTTTAGACAGAATGATACATTGCTTTGCAAATTATTTGAAACGTCAAAGAATTTTTAAAAAAATGGAGTAGCTGTGCTTACTTGTTGGCATTCACTTGAAAAAAGCTGCAAGGAAAAATGTAAAATGAAATCAATATCAAAACTAGGGTGTTTTCAAGACAAATGTATTCTTCAAACACAGTTCATGAGGAGTCAATTACAACAGAAGTAAATGGGTTATTATTATTATTTTACAGGGATCCTCAGGAAGCACTTATTCTGGGAAGCAGGTAAGAAAGCTTTCATTACGGCATTTTCTTCTTTTTCGATTTATGAATGCTTTGGTCTGAAGATAATATTGTGTATTAGTTCCCTTTGTATTAAACAGTATTTAAACAAGCTGCTGTGAAAAATATGACCTTAACTTGGGAAAGCTATATGAGTATCAGCTATATTTTAAGTCTGAACCTGTCTTGCTTTAGATTCTAGTTTGTGGTCCCATTACACTTTGCTGTTCTCCAATTTTAAATTCCCATTCTCTAAGTAAGTTTTTCAGGCCCTGCTCAGTTAATCCTCCACTATTTCTTTTACTTTTAATAAGCCAGACTCATGAGTCTTTCAGTGACTTTTCGCTTTTTCTTCCCCTGCACTTTTTATTTTCACATGTAAGGCAGGGTGAAGAGAATGTGTAACTAGAAGTGTGTACTTCATCTGTCTAAATCTGCTGCCTTCTTAAACAGTGCAAAGCTGTGCTGTGGGTTAAGATGTTAAAATGTTACTGATCATGGACAAAGTTGAGTCTTCAGAAACACTGAGTGGGAATGCTTCTGGATTTCCTTACTTGTTATTTTGTTTGTTTGCAGCAACCGCCTTCCTCAGGGGGTAGTCAAGTGGTAAGCATTTTCTGCTGGTTTCTTCATACATGTATTGTAGAAAAAATGAAAGTATTTTTTTATGAGAGATATCTCATTTTTATCTCTCTTTTTTTTTTTTTTTTTTTATTTGAGAGGTATCTGTCAAATTTCCTGTCTATGAATAAGTATTTAGAATACAGGCACGTGTAGGAGTGCTGCTCCAAAAGTAATGCCTCCCACTTAATTATGTTGGTCCATGATGCTGGAGGCTATGCTGGTGGTATGGTTCTAGAAGCTGAACCTTCCCAGCAATATTATGTCACATTTTATTGGCATGTGACAGATGGCAGCAGAGGGACAGTCTGGCAAAATGGTATCTGACATGGAAGTGCATAGGAAGCAAAAATTAATTCCAACAAGAAGAAAAAATAGCACGCATTGATACTTGTTGACACTTGCTGAACGTTTTATGGAGACTTTTCTTGTTGACTTTTATTGCCAGAAGTGTCTACATAATACAAGGATCTAATAGTGAATACCTTTTTCTAAAACTGACCTGTTTAGAGTAATAGTAAGGAGTAGAACTGTTTTGAATTTGGTTTACCACCCTTGTTCTCTGTTTTTATAGAGCTCTGCTGGGAAACACTCCAGTCCTCAACTCCTGCTGCTGTTTAGTTTGTTTAGTGCCTTTGCACTCGCTGCTGTTACTTCAAAATGGTCTATATGAACATCTGAAGATAAGCTCAGCATTCTAGACATGGATTATACACAGTAATATTAGATTAATTGCTTAATGTCAGAAAAAGAAATACCATGAAGTCAAATTGGCAGATGTTACTTGGCTGTTGTGTTCCATGTCTGGTTACTATGGCACGTCTTTCATTAGTTTCTTTGGGTTTAGTCATTAGTAGATATCATTAGTTTTGTCAGTGTTCTAGGCATTGTTTTAAGAGAACGTTGTACACCACCTGTATGATTTTTTAAAATATTATTTCTGTCCAGTGATGAACACCTACCTGAAAAGTGATTGGTGTGAGAAACAACTGCTTAGAAAATCCTTGGTTAGTAACCAAAACAGAATGTCAAACAAACAGTTTTATTTGCAAATGGAGCATCGCCCTGCCCGTCACTGCATGCAATAAAGATGACCTCTGACTTCTCGTGAGCCGTCCTCCATGGGATGGCAAAAAGGATGCTAAAATAATATCATACTATTGGCTTTAGTCAAACATAAACAAATTCACATTCAATAGGAAATTGCAAAGCAAAAAAAGCAAATTGAAGACAACCACGAGACTGAAATTTGTGAGATATGAGAACGCTTAAGAAGCCAAAAAGCCCTGAGCAAAGAAATATTAAACTCTGTTCCCAGTGATGACAAATAAACTAGAGCTGCACAGAAGGCAGCACAGCCCATACTAGGCCAATAGCCTGAAAGCTGCTGAAAAATGATGCATTTTCCCACAGGAAATATTAGAAATGTATTTATGCTCATAAAACTGGTAGAGTCTTAGGGTTGGCTCCTCTTTTCAAGTATTTTGTCTAGCTCGTGATACCTGATATAGCTGCAAGTTGAATTCCAAAGAATGATGCTGAAATGTACAAGCAGGTACAGGCCATTGGCACAAGAGGACCCTGGCCCATCTTTGTCTTCAAGAGATGTTCTACAGCGTTGAGGGAAATCTGGAGCTGCTGCTGAGGCAGTGACCACCTGTTGGGGCAGCGACTGAACCATACTGCAGGTTAACGTCCTGAGGAACGCGTGCCTAGTATTAAAGTTGCATTTGTCTCCTACAGTTTACAACTGTGATTCGTGATATTTCTGTTATCTCCACGTGTTTCCATACGCTCCCACGGAGGCAGGATGTCACCTCGTTTTGTCCCTCACATCAAATACCACTGCCAGCCACCTGTAAATTAACCTAAATCCCTAACGTCGTAATTCTGGCGTGAAGGACTTTTGCCTAAATCCGATCTTCAGCATTCGGTTGACAGCCGTTTCTTTGCAATAACGTTCCTTTGATTTCAGCGTCCGAGCCGAACTGGCATCGCACTTCTTTAATAAACTGGCGGTGTGTTTCACGCGCCCGCGCCGCAGGGCCGAGGTCCCGCTGCCCGTTGCTAGGCGGCCGCTCCCGCCGCCCTCCCGCGCTCCGCCGGCGCGGCTCGGGGCCGGGCGGGAGGTACGCCGCGGCCCTGGGAACGGAGCGGGCGGGGCCACGGCTGCAGCCGGAGCCTTTGCGGGACGGCACCCGGAAACGCCCGGTGGCTGCGGCGAGCCGGGCCGGCGGTGAGGCGCGAACCGGGTGCCGGCCGCGCTGCGGGTGGGAGGCCTGGGCCGGGAGCGGCGGCTGAGCCCGGGCGGGGGGGCAGAGGCCTGAGGGAGGGAGGACTCGGGCTTGGAAGCGAGAGGCGTCTGGGCCGGGGCGTGAATGGGAAGCTGGGGCTAGGCGGGGTGGGAAGGGAAACGGCGGGCCGGGGGGGGGGGGGGGGGGACACCGAGAAGTGTCAATGAATGGCGTGGGCTGGGCGGGAACGGGAAGGTGGGGCTGTGTGGAGGCAGCTGGCCGCGGGGCGGGGCGGCTCACCTGCACGGCTCCTCGGGGTGCGGCGGGCTGGGACAGCTGCGCGCCCAGCTGTGCGCGTGGCATCGCGGCCTCACGCTGGGAGTTTGGCTGGAGAAGGGCTCCAGCGGTACAAAGCTGAGGGCTTCATCAAAAAAAAAACACCCTAAAATGCTAAGGTAATGGGTGAGATAAGATATGTAACATGAAATAGATTGGAAGGTAGAAGATACACACCAAAAGGCACTGACTGCAAGTTGTGTCATAATTCAGCGAATCCTATAAAGTATCTTGTAAGAGTGACAAAGAGTTGGGAGCCAGGGCAGAGTTCTATGAACTGATGTGGTAGAAGAGATTGAGGCTGCTTCCTGCAGTGGACAGCTGTGTTATCTGAGATGTAAGCAGTGTGTGCAACAAACTTCTACAGATGAGTGAGCACCGGAGCAGGAAGCTGCGCAGGGATCAGAGGTAACCCTTCCTTCTCAGAGATCTGCTGGACAGGCTGACAGAGTGGGTTTGCAAACAAATAATGCATTGACAGACTGCTTCATCTGAAGTCTGTGGGGCTGCCCTTCTTCACAGGCACTGCACGTTACCTGCTGCTGCACGCTGCAGTGCCTGTGGGCCTCACCTGTTCAGTTGTACCCAGCAGAGAACTCCATAAAAGCTGTAGCTGTGCAGACATCTGCTGGAGCAGCCTGGCCTGATGACTTTGGCTAGACTTGGTTGTGGCTCTGTAATACATGCTTTTCTTTTATGAAGAAATAAGCAACACAAGTAATTTTTACAGTCTGTAGAATGAGTCTGAAGCAGAGGATAGCTGTTGATAAACTGATCTACAATAATCTGTTCTTTGAGAAAACTAACTTTTGATTTTGTTACACATTCTTAGGCATTGTGTGAACTTTTGGTAAGAGTTACAGTTGTGGGAGATCAGGATCTGCTGGTTTGGGATGCATAGTGTTCAGGTGCATAGAAGCAGAATTGCACAGTGAAAATACAGGTTCGGGGAAAGATTGTGGTAGTAGCGTGAGTTTGATTTATTTAGAGTGTTGTATTGTTAGAAGTTGCTTTATGTCCCTTACAGTCCTGTGGGATGCTTGTATAGCCTGATTCCTTCTGTTAACACAGAATTGTAGGGGCTGCAGTGTAGGAGAGTCCAACATCTGCTAAAGGAGGTTCCCTACAGTAGGTTGCACAGGAAAGTGTCCAGGTGAGTTTTGAATATATCCAGAGGAGACTCCACGACCGCCCTAGGCAGCTTGTGCTGGTGCTTTGTCGCTCAAAGTAAAGTTTTTCCTAACGTTTGTATGGAACTTCCTGTGTTCCAGTTTGTTATCATTGCCCTTAGTTTTGTTGCTGGGCACCTCTGAAAAAAGCCTGGCCCTATCCAGCTGACGATCACCCTGTAGATGTTTATAAGCATTGGTAAGATCCCCCTTCAATCTCTTTTCCTCTAGGCTCTGTAGCCCCAGGTCTCTTCAGCCTTTCCTCGTGCTTGAGACACTCCAGGCTCCTAATGGCCTTTGTAGCCCTCCTCTGGTCTCTCTCCATGTCTTTCTTGTATTGGAGAGCACCGAACTGGACACGGTACTCCAAATGGGGCCTCCCCAGGGCAGAGTAGAGGGGGAGGATCACCTCCCTCAACCTGCTGACCATGCTTTTTTAATGCACTCCAGGATACCACTGGCCTTCTTGGCTGTAGGGGCACACTGCTGTCTCGCCATCAGCTCTTGTCCACCACGACACTCAGGTTCTTTTCTGCAGAGCTCCTTTCCTGCAGATCAGCTGCTAATCTGTACTGCTGTGTGCATTTTGTAATAACAGGAAAAAGGTAGGGATCACATGGACTGGCTTCCTAGAGGAATGGAATCTCTTGTCTGCTTAAAATAGTTCAAGATTTGGCTCTGTTAAGTGAGAGTAACTTGTTCCTAATCTTTGGGGTAGGTTTGCTTGATGTAGTTTTTCCTCTCCTATTGTTCTCGAATTGCTTGCCACCTGGAATTACTGTTCATCAGTTACCTCAGTTTGTGCCTGCAGGTGTAGTGCTTCCACAGGCTCAGTGCTCTAACAACTGGAGCTCAGGAGTCTGCACAGTTAGCTTGCAGGGGAGGAGGATTCTTAAGATGCGTACCTCTCAAGAACCAGCTAAGAATGTGAGATGGACAGGAAATTGGGATTTTTCCATTTGAATATTTCTACCTTTCTTACGTTCAGACCCTTTCCATTCACCGTTTAGCTGTCTAAACTTATTTGTAATTACTGGCTTTCTGCAGTGAGTCTACAGATCTGTTTTCACTCTGTACTCAAGCTATGTGACCTTGTCTGGGGGTGGCTGTGTTGCCTGGAGCACACAAACCTGATTAGTGGTTCAGAAATAGCTTAGCTGCGAGCTGCAGCTGAGCCCCAGCAGTACTAGGCATTCACTATCAGCACCTCACATCGAGCAGTGTCACTGCCTTGATGCATCTGCAGGAGCTGCTGCAGGGCAGCACCTGGCTCATCCCGGCCTGCTGCTGCACTCCTGTGCTTGCAGAAGAATGAGGATTTGAGCTAAAACCCATAACTGAACAGCTTCGTGCTCGTGTCTGAGTGTGACGACCAGGATTTTTCCATACCATGATCTGTACAATGAATGCAGTGTGTGTACTGTTTGTAAAAGAGAGGCAGGTTGTATCAAATTTCTGTGCTGGCAGGCAGGCTTTGACGTAGTAGCAATGTAAAACTGTTGCTCTACTGTGCACATATAAGAACTCTTTTATCTTATAAGCAGTACTGATGTTAGGTTTAGTTCAGCGAGGGCCTGCATTTCTTAAGCACTGAATACCTGTGCTCAATAAGTGATTTATTTAACACTCATCAAATAAAATTATCATCGCTCCAAGAAAATCTTATCTCTGGGTTCGTAGCACTGCTGTGAAGGATGAAGCTTGTGTTGGTTGGAGTTTGGGTTGGTTTTGTTTGGATTGTGGGTTTTTTTCTTTTTTTTTTTCTTTTTTTTTTGGCAGATAACAGAGGGTTTTAAAGAGAATTTAGCCACTGTGAAGATTTTATAACATTTAAGATTCACCGTGCCCAACTTTGTTCTCTTTTACATAGAATTGAATTGTAACTTCTTTTCCATACAGAAGAAAACCAAAAATTCTTCTTGAGATTGTCCAAACAAACCTCAGCATTTCTGTAAAAACAGAAGAAAACTTTACCCGAGTCCCAAGCAAGTTGTAGCACTGTCTGAAAATAGATGTCAGTTAATGTGTAATGGCACCTTCCTTGTTGGACTTGGCAATGGCAGTTTTCTGTCACTGAATCACTGGTACAACTTTTTACTGTCCTTGGCCCCTGACCTTAACCGAAGTTGAGAAGAAATCATTGGTTGGTCTTCAGCAGTTACATTTTAATGTGTAACCCATCTGAGAACTACTGCTCTTGCTGATGCTAAAAGGAATCAGTGCATTGCTTAAAGGCCAGGGTTCAGGGGTCTGCTGTGTTGTGCTTGATGTCCTCATCAAATACTGTTTGAATACAGAAATGCTTTTATTTTTTTTATTATTTTTACCAATTAAGATTTCTTTAAATGCAAATTGAAAAATTGAAAATACTGCTGTAATGAAACCTTCCTGAGAGAGAGAGGGAGAGAGAGAGAGCAAGAAAAGGAAAAAAAAACAATGACACTGTTACTTTCTTCTAGAAAAGATAGGAGAAAACTTCACTAGTGCACTTAGTCTTTGTAACACCCAAGAAGAATACAAGCTTAAAAAAAATTAGTATAGGTGGTAGACTATCAAGCAAGGAGAATGAGTAACAAACTGAAAAGCAAGAGTAAGAGCAAGGTAAGTATTAAAATAATATATTTTGCTGTGGTTTAGTTGAAAAGTGGTATGTATCTGGGGAGAAACAGCTGGCAGTTACAGATTGCTTGGGAGAAAATGTGGGAGAGGCCCTTACAAGGAAACACAGTGACGTAGATGGTGTGGGGTTATTATAAATGTTTACAGCATTATTAATTTTAATGGAATGTTGACAGATTTATGTATTTGGATCAAAAGGGGGAAGAGAAATGCACTGTTGGATGACAGAGGTTAAATATTTGTGTGCAGGGAATCCTGTTCAAAAACCAGTTGAGCAGCACTCAGGTTCTAAATGGTCTTTGCACCCTCAGCTCCATCTGAGATATTTATTTCCCTACATAAAATATTTGCTGCAGAAGTTATTACTGTTAGGTGTAAAGAAGGCTGTATTGGGTCCAGTTGCTTCTGAAAAGAAGCTGTATGGAATGGAATCTCCCTCTGAGAAATGCAGTTATGTTACAGGAAGTAGCACGTTATGTGTGTGTTGTCCAGTGCGCAGAAGAAGGCACTGCACTGCTGAAGCATAAAAGGAGTTTTAGGGAAAAACAAACAAACAAACAAAAAAAAACATATTCTGGTTTCGTGAGCTGGCTCTTACCCCACCTTCCTTGTGTGTTTTTCCTCTTTGTTGATGTCTTCTTATATTTGTGTAGGAATGGCATTGGTATTAGGTTCAAATTTCTCCTGTTTCTTTAATCTGCTCTCTTGGTTTCAAAAAGAATGCCCAGAAGGTGTGTTCGTGCCTGTTTCACCAGGGTGAGCTAGTGGGCTCTGCACTGCTTCCTTCTTTCTGTGGAGCAGACTCAGTCTGTGTTCCCTTTCTGGCGGGTCTGAGACACAGAACGTGTGTGCTGGCACGCAACTTCATGGACTTTTGAAGTGTCTGGTTGTCTCATTCTGTTCAGCTTTGGCAAACTTAAACTCATTCATAGTAACGTGGAATAAGAGCAAGCCACAGCAGTAACTTTAAGCTGAGGGACCTCAGCAGTGAAAATGCTTTACAGGCAGGCTGGGAGGAATGCAGTCTGTGGGTGTGTCTCAAGGCATACCAAGTAAACTACACAGGAACTGTTTCTTTTATTTTTTTTTTCTTACCTGGGCTAATAAAAGGAAGATAAGGAACCCGTTAAGGCCAGAGAATTACTGTGACAGCTGAACTCCCAGCCTTTGAATTAGAAGGTGCAAATAGAGTTTGTGGCCTGCAGAGCGCTGGGTAAATGTGTCCAAAGGCCAGCAAGCAGTCGAAGTCCAGGAGGAGTGACTGTGTACAAGCAGTGTGCTGGGAACTTTCATCTCCTTATTGATTAAAGACCGTCAGGGTGTGGGCTATTACTGAAGACAGTATTTGGCTTAGTCTATGACTGCCCAGTCTGTTGCAATGAGGGTAGCAGGAAATGGGTGAGTGCCTCACCTGTAAGTGATGTTTAAATCCAGCACTGCTGTGGGCTGTTGCACAGTTCAGCTGTGTCGAGTTCAGTACTAGGCTCCTCTTTGGGATCCTGTTCCCAGTTTGCACCAAGTTCTGTCGGCTGATATGTGAGTGTTCTAAAAGAGAGGAAGAGAGACGAGGAGAGCTGATAAGGTATTGTGTGTGCTCAGCAGAGGGTGGCAATTTTATTGGTGTGCGTAGGCTTCAGAAGTATGCAGTTCCTGCTCTGTGGAGCAGTTACCTTTAGTTCCACGTGAAACCGCTTGTTCTCAGCTAGCCTGTCACGCTGACCACTGAGAAGAGCTTGTAATCTACGTTCAGCTATCAAGCTGGACCCTTAAAATCCATTTAGTATGAAGTTTAGAACTTGGGAAGCTGCTTTGGTGAATCGTTGTGAAGGAATGTGTTCTGCTGCGGGTGCTTTTTAGAGAGATGTTGTCTGGCTTCAGAAAGCAGCCCGGTGAATAGGAGAAAGTGGATCTGTGGCTTTGTTCCTGGAAGCAAGTGTTCCTGTGGGAGAAGTTCCTTTTTTGTTGTTTGTTTTTTTCTTTTGATTATGATTACTGATCAAGAAAATGCTATAGCTCAAGATGATGATGTGGTATGTGTTCCCAATGGCTTCACTGGTGGGTTTATTAAACTGTTCTGATTGTTGGTATGTTTCTGTACTTTGATACATCAGTGTTTTGATACTTGCTCATAAACAATGTACTGGCGATACACTTTTACACTGTAAGTGGCTTCGTACATGGGTGGTTGTATGTCAGCAAGAAATGTGTGTGCTAGTTTTTGATTTGGGACCTATTTCAGTTAAATTATTGAACTCTGAGCACTGAGAAAGCTCCTAAAATAATTTGTCACTTTATAGGCTCGCAAAATGCAGATACTTCGGTCTTAGTTCAGCCAAGATGTGTGCTCCAATTATCTGTGTTTTAGTCAGAAGTGCTTTGAAAATTGAAAAGTTTAAAAACATCTCTAGGTGTGCTTTTACGAGACTTCGTTGTTCATCATTACTGTGTGTTCTTCCTGTATCCAGACTGTCAGGTCTCAGTACTAAAAAATTAAGTAGATGGGAAGGCTGGAAGCAATGGTGTGTGCGGGAATCTAAATGAGCATTTCACTGTTGGTTTTCTCCAGAACCATGGCCAGACCTTTTTATGAAGTTCAACTCTGTCTTTTCTCGCCTATGGATTTTATTTTTGTCCCTTTTCTACCTCCACGTTCTCTGTACTGTTGGCATTTCTCTAGGAGACAAGTTCTGACCTTTCATGTCCCTCCACATCTCTTGAAGGAAACTGCTTCTGTTTCTCATCCTTGTTTACAGCCATGACAAGTACCTGCTTCAAAGGGATTTCTCCTTGACTGAAGGATCTTCTGCACTTGGTTCTTGGGGGTGCATAACTTCAGTTATCTTCAGTTAAAGGCTTTTTCCATCAGAACCTGTTATTTGGAAAAAGTTACCAAATATTGAGTTTTGGCTGCAGTTTGCTTCTCTGTCATCTTTTTACTGCTGCCTGATTTATACTGTCCTCTGCAGTCACAGTGTTTGTTTCTTTAGTGAGTCGTAGTTCTTACAAAAGCATCTTCTGTTAAGTATCCTTAAGGGAGTTATTGCACATTGCTTCCTCTGTTTCTGCATCCAGGCATCTTTTCCTTTCTCCTTTGTTAGTAAGCTTTTACAAATGTTTTTGCAGCCATACAGTTTCTGAAGTAAACAGTTTTATTTGGTAGCATACGAGTGTGAAGTTCACATCTCTGTGATTGTTGGCAGTAGTTGTTTGCAGGTTCAATGTCTCTGAAATGTCGATGCTATGCAGATATTCAGGTGACCTTGTATGCATGACTGGAGAAAATCTCCTAAAGCTTAGAGATAAGTTAGGGCAGTTCAGGTATACGTGAATAACACAGCGCTCCAGATCTCTGAAAAAGTTGTTGTTGAACTAGAGAAGTCACGTCAGTGAAGAAACAATTTGCTTTCGGCTGCAGAGTACTTAGAGGTATGAACCCATGCTTCAGCAGTGGGTACGAAAGTAGGTAGCTAAGATCAAGCTCTGTGTACCTGTAGATGTGAAACATACACAGGGACAGCTCTGGCCCAGGCGTCCAGTATGTACTACACTTGTCAGCTTTAGGCTTCCGGAAATGAGAACTGCATGCAATGTACTGACTTGTTACTATTTTTCTTTAAATTAGTGCTTTTCCTTGGCACTATAAAAATACTGCTAGTTTTCTGAGTAAGTGGATAATGAAGGCAGTAATTGTTAATCTTTTTATGAAGAACATTTCTGTATGTGGATTGTCTTCGTACTTAACATGTATAAAGAAAAGCAGGAAATGATACAATGTACTCAGTAGCAGTGGTAATATATCCTTGTAATATATTGTGCCTGCAAAAGCAGCATTGCTTTTAGTGCAAAGAAAATCCTGTCAGGTCAGTCCTCACCCAGTCTTATGCTGATGCTATGCCATCTGTCAAGGCAGAAATTGCAACATGAAAAACTTGGGAGAAGTGGAAGAATGAGAAGACACTTAATGCTGGGGTAGCTCACTGATGTTGGGATTCTGGGCCTTCTGCAGTTCTGCAGTATGGGGCTTTCTGTTTTTTATTCTGAAGATATCTTCTGAGCCTTCTTCTGTGTAAAGGATCTGTGATTGGATTAACTTTAAAGATTTCTTTTGTGAAAACAGTTATTGGAAAGGTAACTATAAGTCAGTAGTCCTTAATTGACTATTCTTTTTTATAGATGAAAAAATAAGAGGATTAATTCTTTAATTGCCACCTCATCTACTGTCCAGATACGCTTCCTCATTTCTAATGATGCATTTATTAATTTCCTTTTCCTCTTGAGATACCAGATTGCATTGGTTGTCTACCTTTGTCAGAGAGGTCTGTAGATAACTTAATAGCTGATACCAAATAGAAATGTCTACCTGCAGTATTAAACTTTAAGCCTGATTTGTTGTTTGTTTGTTTCCTATTTCAGAAAGAAAATAACCAAGAAATGTCTACCAATTTAAAGTACCTTTCCTTGGGCATCCTGGTTTTTCAGACCACAAGTTTAGTGTTGACGATGCGTTACTCTCGGACACTGAAAGAAGAAGGACCTCGTTACTTGTCCTCTACTGCAGTAGTTCTTGCTGAACTTCTGAAGATTTTGTCGTGTGTTCTATTAGTCTACAAAGACAGCAGTATGTGTTCAATCTTGCACCAAATAATGTTCTTAATCAATATGCTGTATTATAATGGCGACTGCAAGACAGCTGTGTGAGTAGAGGCTCACAAAAAAGGATTCTCCTTTCTCCTGAAGATACAGCCTTGGCAAGGCTGCAGTTGTACTTCACTCCTCAGCACACACGATTGTATATTGTGTGTCTGCTGAAGCCAGTTCTCTTTAAATGACTGCATATAAGATATACAAGAAAAAAATTTCTACTAGCAGCTTGAAGTTTGTTTTTTTGCTCAGATATTTTAGGGAATTTATAAATAAAAATAGGATGAAATGAAAAGCTGTGTCTAAAGCATGAATGATAATGTAGAAGGCTATGGCAATCACGCCGATACAGGAGGGAAATTGTGATTTCATTAATACAAAAAGAAAGAAGTGCAGTTTTAAGCTCAACAACAAAAAAAAAAGATATTTGGATTTACTCTCGTTTTGTATGCTTTGTTCTGCATTTATGCAGTTCCTTGACATGTGTATTAGGTTTTCAACAGTTTAAAAATATCATTGCATTTTCATAAATATTGATGATTCTGTAGGCTCCTAAACATGTGCATTGTAGGCGGTACTTTTTAAGGTATCAGCTTCAAATATGACTATGAATAAGTTTTATTTGAACATCAATTGAACAATTCACAGAATCATAGAATATCTCAAGTTGGAAGGGATGTACAGGGGTCATCAAGTCCAACTCCTGGCTCCACACAGGGCCACCCAAAAATCAGACCATGTGTCTGAGAGCATTGTCCAGATGCTTATTGAACTCCAGCAAGCTCAGTGCCATAACCACTCCCCTGGGGAACTTGTTCTAGTTCTGATATTTTAGACTACACCAAGGCATTTTTCAGATTTATGAAAGACAATTATTCTGTAGTACTTTGAGTTTGTGATAGCAGTGATAGATATAAAAATGGGGAAATAATTAAATCTTGAAGAACAGAACATCGCTCTTTATTTTTTTCCCTTCTCCATTTAGTCCATAAGTCTATTTCTGTGCTTCTTTGGCAGAGTGCAATTTGCGGACCCTGAACAGAGTGCTACATGATGAAATCCTTAATAAGCCCATGGAAACTCTTAAACTTGCAATTCCTTCAGGAATTTATACTCTTCAGAATAACTTGCTCTACGTAGCATTGTCAAACCTAGATGCAGCCACATACCAGGTACGGTATATTTGGATTGCTCTATAAGTTTCAAAAAACAAATGTCAATTATGTGGTAATAAGTGTTTCTGGTTCTTTCAGGTTACATATCAACTGAAAATTCTTACCACAGCGCTATTTTCTGTGTCCATGTTAAGCAAGAAATTGGGAATATACCAGTGGCTGTCGTTAGTAATTTTGATGACAGGAGTGGCATTTGTGCAGGTAAATAAATGTGATGTGTTTACTCAAGGAACGTGCGTTTCTGTACTGATTGTGCAGCTTCCTGGCTGTAGCAGCTGCACACCGGTGCTGGAGCACAGCCAGGAGCTACAAACCACAATTGACCATGGCTGGAGGATACCAGAAATGGTTCAGAGACAAAAGATTGCAGCTCTTCTTGTGTTCTTGTGACTCTGAATTAGCCTTCAAATAGCAGCAATCGAAGTATTTGTAGTGCGCTTCTCACATGAGCAGTTTGGATTCACAGATCTTCTGTGGCAGCACAGTCCTGCTGCTCACCTTATAACATTTGGTTTCAGCATGGCAAATTGACTTGAATTTTTTGAGAGCAAAATCTTTTCCAAATGATGGAGGTATAGGAATCTGTAGTTTTTAGAGGGATTGTGGGATAAGAGACTGAGTTTTTAGCATATTTTAGGGTGTTCTGGAAATTTTTATTGTAAATCTTAAAGATTAAAAGAAAAACTAAGGATAAGTTTAGCTTATTTTAGTTGTACGTAAAATCATGAAAGAGACACACGTACCTAAGCCAGTTCATCACATCTTAAAGGCATCTGGAGTAAGTGGTGTCCTGACTTACAGTTCTGTATAGAAGTGGTAACCATCTGACAGGTGGAAAAGCCAGTGGCAATGAATGACCAGGATGAGATGTGCTGGAATTCAGGGTCGGTGATGGCATATACAACATGGCAGGTAAAATCCTGGGCCTTTTTAGGATGATGGATTTTCTCCCAGTTGAGGCACAAGTATACTCCTTTGAAACATAGTAAGAAAAGATATGGCTTTACAGTGTTTGTGGTGCATGTGGTTTTCTGCCTTTAGTAATATATAACTTGCATTTTATAGGTGATTGCAACTTGATTTTAACAGTATGTTTGAATAACTGTTTTTACATCCAGTGGCCTTCAGACTCTCAAGCAACAGCTGCTAAGGAGCATTCAGCAGGATCTCAGTTTGTAGGCCTGATGGCAGTTCTTATTGCATGCTTTTCTAGTGGATTTGCAGGCGTTTATTTTGAGAAAATTTTGAAGGAAACTAAGCAGTCTGTGTGGATAAGAAACATTCAGCTTGGTAAGTTCAATTTTAGTTATCTCTTAGAGCAGGAGTACCGTGTTCTGAACGAAAATAAATCTATAAAAAGATGAAATAGCAAAAGCATTTTAGTGGTCTCCATAAATGTACTTTATAAATGAGTAGTACTCAAGAGAAAGCAGTTCCTAGAATTCTATGCTAACAACCTAGTTCTTGATTTAATTTTTTTATAGTAAGTTTGCATGGAGTCTGTCAATTGAATTTTACTTAATATACCCCAAAGAATATTATCTTATGCAGATTTTGTGTATCCTATGTGTGTTTTGCACAAATTAATCAGATAAGTACAGATAGTATCCCTTTCTCTATATATTTTTTTCTTTTTGTTGGAGAGTTCCACATTAAACATAAAACATGAAAATATCAGAGAATCAAAAAATCACGTTCCTTGATAGATACTTTGAGACCTATTTTAAAATTGAGATATTTTTTTCTCTTCTCTGGATAGGCAGTTTTTGCAGGTTGGAAACTTTAGTACAAGAAAAAACGTGCATGTTTGTGAATAAAAATGAGGTAATGAATTTAGGATTATTTCAGTACAAAGATCAGGTATTTTTAATTGTCTGGATAATCACCAAATAACTGTTATACGTACAAACATTCATCTTAACTTTTAACTTCTTACCTATTGTGCACCTATCAGTAAGGGAATACCTTCTATTTTCAGTGTACTTCTGCATCTTCTAGAGCTTTGATATTAATGGCAACAGAATTCACCATGAACGTTTTAAATTAATCTTGTACTTCCAGGATTCTTCGGCAGCATATTTGGACTGATGGGTGTATATATATATGACGGAGAGCAGCTGTCAAAAAATGGATTTTTTCAAGGCTATAATAAACTCACTTGGATAGTTGTTGTTCTACAGGTAGGATATATCATGTTTCTGTGATTTGGAGATTTACCCTTCTATAAATGGCAGGGGAAATTAATGAATGCATTTGAAGCTACTGAGATGTCTATAGTCAAAGGTCTGATGCAGTAATATTAGAAAAAGCTTCTAAATAAAAACTTGGAAATTTCAGAGCAAGTATATGATTGTTGTGCAACATAAAATTATGTAAACATTATTTCATTTGCAATGCTTAAAAATACATATTTTTTCTTGAAAAATATGTATATGCCCTTTCTGCTATAGCTAAAAATGTATACAAGTGTTTTCCACTGATTTTAATAATGGTTGTATGATAAACAACTTTTTTATTGGGAAATAAAGTATATTTACATTACATAAAGCAATTGTGACACTTCTAGACGTAGACGAAGGCTTCTTCTAAAACATGAGTATATTGTTGAAATAGGTGCTCTCAGTGGAATTACCATGTTGCAAATCTGAACTTCAATATTTTTCAGGCACTTGGAGGCCTGGTGATTGCTGCTGTTATAAAATATGCAGACAACATTTTAAAGGGATTTGCAACTTCTCTCTCTATTATACTTTCAACGTTGATCTCCTATTTCTGGCTTCAGGATTTTGTCCCTACAAGGTAAGAATTATTTTCCACGTGTACAGAAGAAAGCACTGACTGAAAACTTAATGCTTATTAGATATAACAGCAACAATAAATAAATGAACACAATCTAAACCAGCCTTATAAAATAGTTAGATTCAAATACCATGGAAAAATTTAGTACTAATTATGTTATGAAACTAAAACTTTGCAGTATAGTTACCAAGATAAAGTTTTTGTAAGATAGAGCCCCCACAGATAAGGAATAATTAAACCTCAAATCTCATTTCTGACAAACCTCTCTCTTCCAGGCTCTGTGTTCTTTTCTTTTTCTCTTCACCTGCTCTCCCTCAGTTTGTCTCATTCCTCTTTAGATCTGTGCTCTTGGAACCAGTTTCTCCCTGGCTGGCTGTTCTGAGTAAGACTGGGACAAAGGGATTACTCTTGTTTGTTAGTTGTCTACTAAATTGACACATCTTCCACAAGTCACTTCATTACACAATGTCTTATGGCTGAACAGCAGTAGTGATGATCGTCTATTTATACTGCTTTTCATCCAATCTCCCTAGAAAGAGATCATTCCAGACATACACACAAAATTACACTACAGTGATGAGTAGACACCCAGAAGCCCCAAACCAGTGTGTTTTGGTTCGTTGGGGTTTTTGTTTGTTGTTTTTGTTTGTTTTTTTCCTCCTAAAATCAGTACTCTAATTATATTAAAGATCTGACCAAGAAGGAGAGAAAAATGCTAGGCGCTTTTAGGTGAAATACACTTAAGTTTCGTGAGTAATATTTTAGAAGCTGTGTTTTGTATGTGGATGCATTGTGGAATGACTGCCTTTTTAAGGTGTGGAGTCTAATTTTTAAATGCGTTAATAGGATTTTGCTTGTAGTGAACCTCCAGTTATCATGTATACATCACATTCAAGATATAAAAATATTTCTGATGTAAGCTTTTTATCCAGTAGTAGTATATGCAATGTTAGCAGGAGTTTATTTAAACATTCAAAAAAGGATCTACTGTTAACTATTGGGGCTTAAAAATGGGACAAGTTAGACTTAAATTGTAAGTAGCTTATTACTAAATGCAGAAATGTTATAAGAAGTTCTGTGTTCTCAAATAGAAATTAATAAGTAACTTATCAGCCTCTGCAAACATCATAAAAATGAAAAATGTGAAATAATTAAACGACGGTGAGCTGAACTCACACCACGTAAAATCTGAATCTCATTTAATAAAACTTAATCTTTAGTATGTTCCTATGCCAGCTGTGTTTATTTGAATTTCCTAATTGTTAATTGTTCCTCTTGAACAAACATTTCTGATTGGGATGATAGACATAAAATGCTTAGGTGCTTGAATGTCCTGCAGTTGATCAGGTCCTGAAATAAACAAGCTCTATTCTCCGAAGGATTATTCTGTAATGTACCACAGGTTTTTTTAGTGTTTGGTTCAGCAAATCAGATTGTCAGCAAGGTTCTTTTCTTAAAGACATACTGGTACCTGTCAAAACAACTTAAAAGGCCCCTTTGTTGTAACACAAAATATGTCTTTTTTAATCTTTTTCCTTACATAAATATTCTTGTAGCTGCCAAAACTGAGTGTAGACTGACTTACAACTGGATCTTGGGCAGCAGAAACAAGTTTCAACAGAAGCTTTGAATTTCAAAGCCAACATAGCTGCAGTGGCGTGATGTATATCAGATGTTAAAAATGGCTGGTTGGCTGTAGTAGTTGAACTTCTTTAGCTTCTGCTTGCATTTTGCATAGAGCTTTAGTCAAAAGGAGAAGAAATAAAAGATCAGTCTGATTACCTTTGACAATTATTTCATGAAACTATGTTTAGTTTTCAGAATTTGTCAGTGTGATGATAGGTTATGATGCTTATCTGGATGCAGAATTTTAACTCAGCTTTTTCCTGCATTCTCCTCCAAGAAATATGTGGATATTTTTTCATTATAAATTGGATTAATATAATTTATTCTTTCTGTGTTCCCGCAGGATTGATATCCTTTCTTTGACTGTATTACATAAAATCGTGTTAATTAAAACCAACTTTCTTTTTTTCTTTTTTTTTCTTCCATTCCTGTTCAATTCAGTGTCTTTTTCTTCGGAGCCATCCTTGTAATAGCAGCTACTTTCCTATATGGTTACGATCCAAAACCTGCAGGAAATCCCATTAAGGCATAGCTGACTTCTTCATCAACCTGCTTCTCAAGATCATACACTGGGGGCCTTGCTAAAAATGGCATGTGGAAGGTGCCATTGTGCACTGCAAGGAAAGGATTGCTACCCTGAATCTGGTGAAGAAATGTTTATGAGTAGCTTTGGACAGCCAAAGGGGTTAAAGACAGATGATGATACTGTGTGACTGGTGAAAAAACGACAGGGGAAAGCCCAGTGCAACTTGCTAATAAAAACTTGAACTGAACAAAAAGTTTCCAAGAAACTGCAGTTAGGAATGTTTACAGCTTTGACCTGGGATTGCATCAAAAGAATTTACTGTATTGTCTGCTGCAAAAATACGTCCTATGCACTCTTTGAAAGAGCACATGACAACATTGTCAGATTGTATGTTTTTTGCAATTTGACTATATTTAAAGTTAGTACATGTTTTTAACTGTTGGTCTATTTACATGAAGTCAACTGAATGCATATCATAGTTCTAAAGTGACAGTTCTAATTAGGTGTTCCTTATTAAAACTATGAAAATTGGAAGTACGATTGAAAGACATTTTCACAATAACAATTATTTTTATATTTTAGAAGGCTGATTTAATAACAGAGATCTGTGTTCTGTTGCTTATATAAAGCTATTGTAGGAATGTTAACGTTCTTACTGAAGTACGCAAAGGGAGAATTTGTGAATGAAAGCTGGAAGTCTGTGTTGATACTCCAGCCATCAGGAGGATAACCTGTAGTGTTCCAGCAGATGCAATAACTCTGTGAGCACAGGACACAGTTTGCTGCAGTAATCTGGCACTATGAGGTGGGTTATAATGGAGTCCTTGCTCAGATGTAATGATCATTGTTTTTTATTTTTACTGATTATAAATCAACTTGTGAGTAGAACTTCTAAAGTAGAGTGTAGTGGGATATTTTTGTGTTGTTTTTTTTTTTTTTCCTTTAAATATCCCCTGAGGATTTTTTTACCTGCAATTAAAGCAAAAAAAGAAGCCCATAATAAATGTTTTAAATGTGTTATTGTTGTCTATTACAGCTCCAGATTGAGCCATTGTGGTATATTGTCTGTATACTGTACTGTATTTTATTACAGAGGCTTTTTTCTTTTTTAACAATTTGTGTTTACTTATGAACTCTCCAAGGTTGTCACAGTACATTTGTATGTAATGGCATAATTAGAGTTTTTTATTATGATTAATTTTGTTCTGGGAGTGCTTGAGCTAACAGACCAAAATAGGTTCCATGGAGCTATTCAGTCTTGTAGTGGAATTACTCTAATAGGAAAGAGAATGAAAAAGTAATGAATTGTGCAATAGATAAATACAAAAGCATGCTGTTCTTTTGTTTTCAGACAAAAAAAAAATCGCAAAGCATATGCAGACTGACTGTTATGAACATTTTACTTGTTGAAGTACTTGCATACAGCCAACTGAGAAGGAAACACACACAAAAACAGTGCCAGAACTAGTAAACAAACAAAGAAGAGGCTAAAAATCACTTGGTTTTAGGAGACCTATTCATAATGGATATTAATGTAGGGTGACTTCTTACCTGTTCATTCCATATGTAAATGGATACATTATGAAAAACATATCAGTAGTCCCTTCCCTTTCAGCTAAGTGTTAAAGATGATTGTTGTTCTTTCTCCCTCTGTTCTATCTCACTTCTTTCTTGTACTAATGATTATGATGTGAAGAAAGAGGTGTTTCAGAATGCTTACCAAAGTACCTCAGTCTCTTTTCCACAGCAATTCAGTAGTGGATTGCCAAGAAAGGATTCTCTAAGAGCACTCTGAGATTTTTAATTACATATTTAATTAAAAATTGTAAAAAAAAAAAAACAAAAAAAAAAAAACAAAAAGGGAAAAAGATCTACTTACAGCAGCCAAGTAAAAGTAGTCTTTTGTTCTTGAATTATGTCCGTAGCATCCGAGCAGGACTGAAGAAATTTCAGTTATGCCAAGGGCTTGCTAAGCTTTCTGAACTGTGAATCTACCCCAGCAGGCTGTAATTGCAGGAGCTGTGTTGTTCAGTAGTTAAGATTATTGAACATTACCCTAAATTGGCATCCTACTTTAATATTAGCCTTTCACCTGTAACGCTCAATATGCCAAAGTGAGAAAGGACAGTTAGTCACATCACCACTGAAATGCAACGTGAGGTCAAATGTATGCAGAGAAAAGTATCTCTCAGCATTGCTTAGTGCAGAATGGGAAGTATGAGTGACTGAAACGCTTTGACAAGTGTCGTAATAATATTTGGCCTACATGGTGATAATACTTTCAATTTCGTGATTCACAAATCACAGTAGTGGAAATGTTCAAGTCATATAATTGGACACTTTGTTGAGGAGTTTCTTAAAAATCGAGAAGCAGATTGAGAATGGAAAACCAATTGCAAAGGAAGGGAACAAATAGGCCCAACAGTCACACAGTTTTAATAAAACTTGCATCAAGTTTGTCATTAAGCATTAGCTTTTAGGAAATAACAGGAATTTGCTTTCCTTGCATTTGAATAGGATGTCGTCTTATAGCCTTGGAAGACAGCGTACATACTGTATTAGGGACCAGTAAATTCTGTCTGTAAAGATCTGCCAATTTCCAGTCTGTTAAGTTTTCTAGCAGAAGGCTAAATCTCTTTGTATGCTTGTGACTGTAATGAAGTCAGAGTTTGCATTCTTAGCTGCCTTTCCTCATCTGTTTACGAAGCCTGACGGCCTTTCAGGCTGAAAAGCATTCTTCTGGAGAAAGGGAAGGCACTGCGTGCTTTTTGTGATGGTGAGGATTTGAGGAAGAGTGACTGATTTCTGTAACAGTTGCAGACTGAGAGCATAAGCACCTGTTCCTGCTGGGATACTTTTGGAGCTGAGGAAAAAGTTTTACTTATTCATTAACCAAAGAAACATAGCTAGCTGACACAGAGCCCTGGGAAGCAGGGAGTAGAGTGCTTTGAGTTTGCCCTAGAAGGGGTCTGTAGAAGTATAACTTAGAGGAATGAACTTGTCTTTCTGAACTATGTTTCTGAATTTAAAGAAATGGATTTGTTGTTTAGTTGTATATTTAGGAAGCTAGTCCATACTCAACATAATTTTATTTAAATATTTATAAAGCTATAGCTAGGTATTTATTTGCATAATTTGGATTATGTCATTATTTTAAAGGCTTGCATTATGAGATTAGTAGTATTTATTGAATACCTGGATACTTAGTTGGGCTGTGTTGTTGTTTGTATGGTTTTTTTTAATCTCTGGGGTACATGAAAAATGGTGAAATATCAGTAAGCTACTAGAGATTTCTTCAAAGCAAAATAAATCATCAGTTCAGTGGTGAAAACTCTTAAATCCAATATAGTAACGTAGATAAACTTTCCTTTAAGCATTGTATTTTTGTGCTGTCCACAAGTGCCCAGTTATCTTTTTCTCAAAGGATTCTGATAACTTTATAGTTTTATTAAAGTTCTCTGTTTTAGACAAACTGCAACCAAACTTATCTTTTTGTTTGCTTTAATAATAAAAGGTAGATTTGTCTTCTATTTCCTGCTTGTATGGGAGAACACCTGTTATTACTATAACTTTTTAAGACATTTGTTTTACTTTACTTTCTCAAAGAAATGATTATATTTTGTTAGCATATGCATTTCAGTTATTCATAAGGTCCTTTCTCAGATTTTTAAGAGTATGTATTTTGTGTTCGTGACTTAGTTTTATGGCTGTAATTCGAGAGACTGTAATAGATTTTGTTAAATTGTTTTCAAACTGATAAATGAGACTTTGCATTTCTTATGTTTTTTGTTGTCAGTAACTTTTGTCTTTTAATATGTTTCCTTATCACCATGTATGTTCTGTTGTACATAAGTGACTGTCGCTTACAAATTTGAAGTTGTTTCTTGCTGGATATTCTGAGTGAGGAGAATGATGATTGTTTCCTTCTTTTTTTAATGCTGATTTTTTTTTTCCTACAGGAAGTTAATTGAACTAAAGAGTTCTTCTCTTTCCAGGTGAGCTCATTATACGTTTTTAGATATCTAGAATGAGGATTTTTTAGTGAAAAAAATGCAACAAAATAAGTGGGATTAATTAGATGATAACTTCTGCTCTACTTACTGTGAATCCACATTTCCTGTGAAGTTAAATTTATAACTTTGTCTAATTAAACTTTGTCTAATTAAAACCCTAATTATTTCCTGCTAGGTGAATTTATAACTCAGCAAAAGCAAAAAATACTGACCTGAGGTGCAGTTCAGTGCTCGTTCTTGACTGACTGCTCCTTATTTGCATCACGAGAGTAAAATTTGGCCATGACATTTTTGATTCGTACCTGTAGTGTTCCATTCTGATTTCTTTAGCAATTGATAGCTGGGTAAGAATCACTTACGTGTTAAGCATATATTTGTTGCTCTAAGTAACACTTCTGTTAGATTTTTGAAGTTTCCCTTACTGTCAGTGTATTTTAATGAAGTTTTAAATATATGAGCCCAAATACCAGTTGTATGTTCAAACTTCCAGGGTAAAGTTAGGTTTTTTATATGTTGAGCTGTGTATAACTTCACTGAATACAATTTTAATATATGATGTTTCCCAGCAGTTCCACACTTTGTGTGCAAGGTTGAGCAGTACAGTTACAGTACAGGTGTCTGGATAGAATAGTCAAAACTTTTGCTTCTTTTCTTCAGGAAATGAAATGTTTGTCAGGAGTTTGTCTCGGTTAAGTTGTGGTAGAGCGTGTTGTGTCAGGAGTTACGTAAGGAATGGAGTTTGCAGTGTGAAGGTATGTGGTGGGCAGCATTTCACGACAGTAAAAGCAAGTCCTATTTGTCTGGGGCGAATTCTAAATCTAGGAGTTCTTCCTAAGCCATCTGGTCAGTCTACATAAGCAAACTTGGCATTTCTCTTAATAGGCATTTATTTTTGCATAACGACGTCAGTAGCAGAGCATGGTCTAATATGCATGTATGGATGAAAAAACAGCTGTTTAATCAGTCTAGTCACAGAATGTCTTTACTGACATCTAGTTGTGGTAGCCTGTTTAATTCCTTACTTATGACTTGTATTTGCGTGTGATGTGCTCCTTTTCGAGGAGTGGACTTAAAACCATGGCAAAATCATACATCCCTATGGAGTGAGAAATTGTGGAGCATGGGATTTTTCCACAGAATTGTCACATACGCGACATAATTTAATTAAGACTTGTAACAAATGACTGATAGATAATAGCAGTCTCTCTGTGGGTAGCCCAGTAAGTCTGCTCTATGCATCTTAGCTGGATTGCTGCTTGCCTGTGTCTCTGTGTGAGACCAGAGTGAATCCATGGGCCTGATGAGGGCTTTGTCTCATGGCATACCAGGATGAAAGCTGCATTATGATGCTTTGTCTTAAGGGTAGTGGTTTATCTTAAGCCCAGATGAGCTTAGGTGGCAGGTGATTTGTGGCGCTTAGTTAATGTAATGCTGCCTGTGCTGTAACTGAGGGAAAGTGGGGGTCTGTGCTGAGGGTGGAGGTCAGCATCACGGCTGCTGTTAAGGACGGGGAATGTGGGAACATAGCTTTGGAGGAAACAGGGCTGTCGTAGGAGCTGGGGATACACGAACAGGTGGGAGTGGGGATGGAAGGTGGAGGACTGTTGTGGGGAAAATGCTCCATGGAAGAACACAGAGAAAAGACTGTTGTGGGGCAGGGGCAGAGCTGCGTGTAGGTCTGGGACTGTGGTGGTGACGATGTGGATGGTGCTGCGGTTCGAGCTGTCGGACAGCAGCAGATAAGGAAGCTGCAGATCAGTAAATAATAGCAGGACGTGTTTCTCAACGGTGTTCTCCGGCAGTGGCTGTAGCGCCCTGGGGGAGCTGGCCACCTGACTGCAGTTATTAAATCTTTCGTAAGCCGCGTTAAAGACGTGACACGTCAGGAAAGCAGAATGCCTGCAGGTCGGATTTGTGAGCCGGGTTATCTCTGCGGTAACATCCTGCGGCCCTGCGAGCGTCCTCGCGCGCCTCATAGACGCACCCGAGCGCCACGTTGGGCCGCCCCCTTTCCTCGCGCTCCCGGAGCCGTGCCCGGGCCGTGCGGGGCCGTGTGGGGCCGTGCCGCGGGCGGCCGCCACCACGTGCCGCACAGCCGGCCCGGACGCGGCCGGCGAACGGCGCTCGCGCGCGGCTCCGACGGCTTCGGGGCCGAGGCGGCGCGCTCCGCTCACGTGACCGGTGCCGACCAATGGGGCGATCGCGTGATGCGCGGCGGCGGCTGCGCCGGGGCGGCGGGCCAAGATGGCGGCGCGCGTCTGAGGGGTGGCGGCGGCCGCGCGGGAGGGACGGGCAGGCCCGGCTGTGGGGAGGGTCCGCGCTGCCCCCGCTCCCTCCCGGGGAGGATGGTAAAATGACCCAGGGGGGGAAGAAGAAGAAACGCGCCGCGAACCGCAGCATCATGCTGGCCAAGAAGATCATCATTAAGGACGGAGGGACGGTGAGGCCGGGCGGGGCCGGATGGGGGGGGGAGGGAGGTGCCGGCGCGCGGGGCGGCCCGCGGGCTGCGAGCCGCGTCCGGAGCCGCCGTGCGGTGGGGCTGCGCCCGGGGCCGCGCTCGGTTCGGGCCGCGCTTCCCCCGTGCGGCCTCGGCGTGCGGAGCGGGCGGGTACGCGGTGGTACGCGCGCGCGGAACCTGAGGGGGCCGGGGCGGCACGCGCCCATCTCTGAGGGAGCGGGCGGGGCGGGGCGGGGCGGGGCGGCCTCTGCCTGCGCTGCGCGGCTCTTCGTTAGGGCGGCCGTAGGAGCCCGGCACCCGTTCTGGCGGCTGCGGATGGATCTTCGTCTTATCTGTCAGCGGTGGTGCTGACGGCGTATTGCTGCCTCTGGGCTTTTATTTGGCCGTGCAGTGCCGCAGATTGGATGCGTACCCTTCTAATACCGCGTTAGTACTGCAAGAAAGTAATGCGGGGCCGCGTCGGGCCGTGGGGCCCTCGCTTTGTGCGCGTGGAAGTGGTGCAGTGAGGGCAGGTGTCGGGCCGCTGCTCCGGGCCCCTGTGGGCAGAGGGGCTGGTGTTACATAACAGTGCGATCCGGAATTATTCCTCTGTGGAACGATCCGTCATTGATTAAGATACGGTGTATTAATAAGCAGTCTGAATCTTTCAGCTCGCGTTTGCTGAGAAACAGAAAAAGACTGTTAAGTTATGTGGTGTGACACCTCTGTCATACCAGCAAGAACTTAATTATGCCCGGATTGCCATTGTTGCTCAGTGCTGGAATGTCCTGTCTGGTCTTCTGTGCCCAGCCTTCCTGCTTTCTTTGTCTGCCCAGCTGTCACATTGTGCTGTGGGACACAATGGGAAGCAGGTAAATGAAAAGGGCCTGCGTCTTGAACATCTGCAATTAGCAAACCACTCGTTGATCCGGCATCTGACTGTACAGCTTTCAGCCTGGTTGCTTTATTTTGAAGCTGTTTCACATCAAAGAAAGCTCAGTGACTCTTGCTAGCGAGGATATATGGCTGCTTAATAAAGCACTGTCATGGGGTAAAAAGTTCATTGATGAGGAACTTAATTTACTGTTGCTTTTATTTACTGATCTTGATGTTCAAAGAAAGGGGTTGTAATAAATAAATGAGCAAAAGGGGAAGAACCCACCCTGTGTCCCTTTGAGCCCTCGGCTGGCCCTGCAGGTCAGGATGGGCTCCTGCAGCGAGGTGCTGCGCTGCGGGCTGGGGCAGCGCGTGGTGCTGCTCGCCGTCTCTTTGGTTGTGCTCTGGCCCTGTGCAGACAGGAGCTGTGCTGCCCCCAGCCTCTCTCTCCTGCTGCTTCTGCCCCTCTCGCCTCCTCACCTTGCCTGGCGTTGGCGGGAATGGGTGTATGTTTGATTATCCCTGTGTCTTGCTGTTTACCACTTTATCGCTTATACAGAGGTTCTGGCATCTGGGTCTGTAGGTAAGGACGAGTAAGGGTACCTGTGAGAAGCGGGCACTGGCAATAGAAAAGGAAGGCAGTGTACGCCAGCGATCCAGGTGCCGCTGCGTGTTTGTTTCTGCCGCTGTAGAGGCAGCATCCCGTGAGCGCCGCTCTGACAGAGCGGGGATAGGTTTGACCTGTGGTGCTTGGAAGGATGGGGTGGTTTGTTGCAGCACCACTGCCACACTGCAGCTGGTGGGGGGATGCGGGGACTTGAAAGCCATCCATGGAGGGAAGGTGGGAGTGACCCGGACTTCCTGTGGCAGGCTGAGGCACTCAGCTGAGATTGTTACGGTTTGAGCAGAGCTGCATGAAATTGTAATCCAAGACTAAAATAAGGATTGTGGGTGGAGAGGGCAAGGAATGGGGGAAGTCCAAATAATTATAGCCACTTTCTGTACTATGAAGACTTAATTTACTGCAATAAGAGAATAAGACTGAAAAAATAGCTGAGAGATCTGTGGGGGCTTACTGAAGAAGGCTTGGGATAGAAAATAGCAGAATGTGGCAGCACTCTTTTAACTTGTCTTCAGTGTGTTGATACAGTTACTTTTTAAAACTGTGCTCTTTCCCAGCTGTAGGGGTACATGGTCTTTGTGGCTTTCTGGTATTTATTTCCTACAGTTGTTCAGAAGGTTTATCTTTTTTCTGTTGAGAGAAATTGGAATCTGGAAAGAAAAGCTGGACGTAACTTAGGTACATTTTGTAATTAAAGGCTCTAACATTACCAGACTGGGCCTTAATGTTGTGTAGCACCTGAGGCTGGAAGGCAGCTCTGGTGGTTCCTAACTCAGCTACCCATGGCTTCCTGCAAGCAGGGTCACTGGAGCCGTGTGTGCCAGGCTGCATCCAGCTGGATCTGGGGGACAGAGATTCCACAGCCTCATGAAGTGAGCTATTTCTGCTTTGTTTCAAGTTTAAGTACAGTTTCCTTGTTTTATTTCGTTCCTTTAGTTTTGTCACTGAGCACATATGACAACACCAGGATGTGTCATCTTTCCTTCCTCCCATCAGACGCTCCTACGTGTTGCTTATTATAGTTATATATATATATATATATATATATATATATTAGCTATACATGTTGCTCAGGGCCCCCTCAGCCTCCTGGACAGGAACCAAGGACCTGGGGCTGTGTGTTTGCTCAGTGGAAGTGCTGGCTCTCATCAGGCCGCTGCCACTGTTAGCAGTGTGTCTTTAGGTGAAGCTGGGGCACTGGATGCTAAGGCTGCACTTTAATACATTTAAGATTTCTGATGAGTTATTTATACCGAGTACTTCTATTTAGTGCACTGTTTGAATGTATGAGATGAGCAGGTTATCCCACCCACACTCTTCTTGTCATCCAGAGCTGCTTCAGTTTATATCACATCACAAAGAATTTGAAGTTTCTTATTTTAAATCTGTGTTTTCGATCTCTGTGAAGTCCCTTGCGGCAGTATTGGAAAGCTGTCAGTCCTGTTCCTGAGATATGAACTTCTGGCAGTCACCATCTCAGTTTCTTTGTTGCAGTTCCCAAAGTTGTGTGCTCGGCTGTGGTGCCTTTTACTGACAGATGTGCTGCGGTGTTGGCTGGGGCAGTAGGTGTGAGCTGTTAGGATAGCTCAGTGTGGATACCGCCGTGTTCTGAAATTGTGAGAATTTGATTTCCATGCAGCACTGTGTGGGCTTACGTGTTTTTCTCAAGGAAAAAAAAAAACAGAGCTCTTCCAAGAGTGTCTGTGCTTTGAGTAGCACCTTTGTTTCCCACACTGACAGTGTAAGTGGTTTTTCTCTTTGAGATGAGAGTGCATGTGGTACTGCGCAGAGCACTTGGGCACTTCCGTGCATTATGTTGAGCAACTCCGCTGAGATGTTTTGAGTTTGGTTTCCTTTCTTAGCCCTTCTGTTTTCAGTGCTCAGATGCATTTCTCGTGACTGTGACGGCTTGTCAGATGCTTTAATGACCTGCTTTTCCTCTTGTTGTAGCCCCAGGGAATCGGCTCACCTAGTGTCTACCACGCTGTGATAGTGATATTTTTGGAGTTTTTTGCTTGGGGACTCCTGACAGCACCCACTCTGGTGGTAAGTGATGTGCTTAAGTTCTTTCTTGCTGTTTGCGAGATGTGTATCTACTGCAGAGGCTCCAAATACCTGAATTAAATTAAAGTTGTGCATCATTGAGCTGCTCTGTAATGCGAGTGAAAAGAGTTTTTTAATTTCTATGCAGTTAGAAATTCAAAATCATTTAATGAAAGCAATGTAACACTGTGACAGCTGTTTGCGCAGACAGCGCTGACACGTACATGCGTTTTCTGACTCAGAACCAGAAGGATGCCAATGAAAGTATTCTTTTGTGAGGCTACAGAACAGTGGCACATTAGAAGCTGAAGGACCAAACAACTTGTAATTCAGAATGTTCTGCAGGTGTGCGTGTACATAGGGAGCTCCTGGCTGACGTGGCTATGCTCTAAACAAGCGCCAGGGCAGACCCCGTTAAGCACAGCCTCCCTGTGGCATTCGTAGCAGTGCGTTTATATCCAAGAGACTTTGGTACAAATTTTCTGTCAGCCACTGAATGAATACCATCTCATGAAGCACAGCTCAGGCTGCAGATCAGTGCCTGCTCAGCCCACCCAGCGTGGTGTGGTCACTGAGGTGGGAGAGGCGCTTCAGAGTGCTGTTGTCCTCTGTCTGTGCGCCCTCCTACAGTCAGCAGAAGTATATGGAATGATTGTCTGGGTTTTCTGTGTACTGCTCTACTTAGATTTCAAATGTTGAGCTTGGGTGAAATGAATGCTTCCCAAAGTGCTGAAAGAACTGAGGCCTCTGTCAAGTACAGCTAAAACCTCAGAGTTGGATGAGAGACTGCAGAGCACGCTTTGGTATTTCACAACTGAAAGAGTACAGATAGGCCGTGCCTGTTGTTGAAAGGGACGCTCCGCTACGTTGTCTGTCAGTGATCAGCACAGTACCCTGAAGGCCACTTCTGTTACTGCTGTTTGCAGGGCAGTAATGGGGAAGGAACCTGCGGAGCTCTTTCAGTACATTTTGCTTATGTGAGGCGGTTGATCCAATGTATTTGGAGTGTTCTTTCTGTGTGATTTCAATAAAAGCCCTCTATCTAAGCTGCTGGATAGTTAACCTGAAAATAATGGTTACTGAGTTGATTTTCCTTAGTTTTGTGTGGGTTAATTCTGCATCAGTAACTGCCTATAATGCATGCAAACAGGAGTGCTGCGGGTGTGCTGTGGGTGATGAGCACTATTTATTGGTCGTACTGTGTAAGTAACAGTGTTCAAATTTCTTTTCCAGGTTTTGCATGAAACCTTCCCCAAGCATACATTTCTCATGAATGGTCTAATTCAGGGAGTAAAGGTACGGTGACAGAAGTAATGGCAGTTTCAGGCAAATGGTGGATGGGATTTAGAAATGACTGCATGCAATGAGAGAAACATGCCAGAGATTTTTCAGTATAGTTTTAATAGTATAAATAGAGCGCGAGAGTAAAGTATTGCCAACAAAGCTAATATGTGTCATTTTACTTCTGGTGCTACTTTCTGTGCTTGGTGTGTGCACTGAGTTCACCAGAAAGGTTGCTGACTGATCCCAGGTGACACGTGGTGTTAAAACTCGTTGCTCCTCTGCGGTGTTCGCAGTTGTGTTTGTGTGAATTCCAAGTATATAAAACTAAACGCAGTTCCTGAGGCTGCTTGTGTCGGTGGATCTCTTCTGTCTTGAGTTTCGTGTGGCTCTGAGATATTCAAAGTTAACTTACGTGTTTGCAATCATGGAGCAGAAGATGGGGAGTGCTTGAGCACAGTGCCTTTGCACCGCACCGCACTGCAGTCGTTAATTTAGCAGAAATAGGGCCTGCCCACCATCAGTGCGCGCTGTGGATGGCTGTCACGATTCTGAGCACTCAGTTCTAACTGAAATGTGTTATTTCCCTTAGGGCCTATTATCGTTCCTCAGTGCCCCACTCATAGGTGCCCTGTCTGATGTGTGGGGACGAAAGTCCTTCCTGCTGCTAACAGTGTTCTTCACCTGTGCACCAATACCGCTCATGAAGATCAGCCCGTGGTGAGTAAATGCTTCCACGCTTCATTCGGTCCTTGTTGAGGTTATTATGTAATGCTTGTTGGTAGTATTGTTGATGAAATATTGCTAGGGCTCCATGTAACACTAAGGCTTTTGTATTAGAGAATCATAGAATCATTAAGGCTGGAAATTGCCTTTGTTGCCACCTCCGCTCACCACCACTGTCTGTGCCCAGCCCTCCAGCCGCTTCTTTACTCAGCAGAGAGCGCATCTGTCCAGGCCATGGGCTGCTCCCTGCTGAGGGGACAGTGTCACAGACTGCTGCAGGCTCATATCCTGCTGTCAGCAGCCTTACCCTGATGCACCAGGCCGGTCACCTGGTCACAGGAGACTGACTCAGTTCCCCTAACTTTGCAAACTGACGGAGCCGGTGTGAGCTGCTGCCCTGCCTAGCCACTGCTTACTAAGCATCCTTGCAAAGTCTGATTAGAATGCCACCCAGGGTACATTATGGCTCTTTATTGTGGCTACATTTTAAAATTAACCAACTAGAAGAAGGGAAAACTTATGCATGAAGTAGCCGCTTGTAAACTAAAACGTTGCTGCAGTGCTGTGCTTTTGTTTCTCTAGTTTTAAAGTCCATAAGCTTTCACACCGTCGGCAAGTTCAGCGAGCTGTTAACCAGCACTGCGTTCTGCAGGTAGCGGGGTCACAGTGTCAGTGCTGCTGGACTGCCTGTGGGGGCGCGGCTGCAGTGACAGGCTGCAGTGGGGCAGGGCAGAGGCGGCTGCTGAGGTAGCTCCATGCCCCTTCTCAGTTTTACTTTCTGGTCCCATGGATTCTTGGAGCGTACTGCATCCCTTTCCTGCGGGCAGCTGGTTCCAGGGTGTAGCTTCATGTTTCTGATGACATCCTACCAGTGCCTAGCATAAAGACAAGGCTGCACTGAGATCTCGGGGTGCCCAAGCTCTCGCAGCACTCGAGTTCTTGACTTGCTGTTGGTCTCATTGGCACCACCACTGAGTTTCCTGTAAGAATTGAATCACTCAGTTCTTTGTACATACCACAGAATTATGCTCTTTGTGGTTGGTGCACAAAGAAATTCAGCAGCTTATTAATTGTGTAACTGCTGCAAGCTCATCGTAGTATTTGTCAGGAAGATGGACAAGACAGTTACTGTTGAACTGTATTTGGATTCTGTGACTTTCTGCTCCTGTTTAGCTGTTCTAATTATTATGTTTTTGCAACCTTTGCAGGTGGTACTTTGCTGTTATATCCGTCTCTGGAGTTTTTGCTGTGACGTTTTCTGTGGTTTTTGCATATGTAGCAGACATAACCCAGGAACATGAAAGAAGCATGGCCTACGGCTTGGTACGGTTGCTTTTTTGCTCTGCTGTTTTTAGTACTTAACACTTCAGTAGGTAAATCTTTCAAAAATTGCTATTTTCAATTCTTTGGCAAGTCAGCTTCAGATGAAGTGTGGTTAAGTTGTAGTCAGCAATTCCCCGCCTGCTTTTGAATATTCTGCTTCTACCTGAAATGTAACACAGCCACGTTAGAAGCTCTTTCTTAGCGCTGTCACAGTGCTGGCAGTGTAACCTGGGGGCCTGCACTACTATTAGCTACACTGTTGTTTTTATAATGTAAACTGTCTTTCTTGGATAATTTTGGAGCTGTCATTGCGTGGTATTTTGAGTGCTCCTGCTGATGTCTCCAGTCAGGATTCTGAAAGTCAGCAAAGGAAGTAATAAAGGAAGTAATAACGCTTCTGAATTTTATCACGGAAAGCTTTACCAACTGTTCTTTGTTTCAGGTTTCAGCAACTTTTGCAGCAAGCTTAGTTACCAGCCCTGCTATCGGTGCCTACCTTGGTCGAGTGTACGGAGACAGCCTGGTTGTGGTCCTGGCCACGGCAATAGCCTTGTTGGACATCTGCTTTATTCTTGTCGCTGTACCAGAATCGCTGCCAGAGAAGATGAGGCCGGCGTCCTGGGGAGCTCCCATATCATGGGAGCAGGCTGACCCTTTCGCAGTAAGTTGGTGGAATAAAGGCCTGCTGCATATTTGAGAGTGCTGAGCTTTTAAGAAAGTACAGTGATTGAATTTCCTGTGTTTCAAGCTTAAAAACATAGCGAAGCTCATACTTTAATCTTGTACTTCTGCTGATGCTTTTGCCAACGATCTTTGTTGATGTGCTTTTCAGTATCTTTTATCAGGTGTACTTTTTGTGAATACGATGACTGAATATTTTCCAATGCGTTTTTTTCTTGCCGCAGTCCTTGAAGAAGGTTGGCCAGGACTCCATAGTGCTGCTGATCTGCATCACAGTCTTTCTGTCTTACCTCCCAGAGGCAGGTCAATATTCCAGCTTCTTCCTGTACCTCAGACAGGTAAATCAACCTGCTGATACGGATTCAGATGAAAATCAACAGGGAGGTTTCTAATACTGCTGAATTGATATAAAAAGTAGAGGTGTCAAGTGTAATCTAAAAGCTTGCAGTGTTAAGTACTCTTCCTGTTAGGACTTCTTTCCTCTTTTAAATACAGAGGAATGAATGCATTCGGTTCCTCGTGTTTTGGAATTGCGGTGGATTATACTGTAATTAATTAGATTGGATGATGAAGTTCACCGTTAGACTGCTTTACTGCCTGATGAGGGAACCATTTACTTCTTTTCTGTTTGTGCCTCTCTAGTTCTTTATTTGTCAGAAAAGGATTAGGCTGGAGTTGAGTGCTGTCAGTTCTGCACTGGCTGTTCTCACGCTGAGCTTTTACACGGTGATACGCGCTTCACATTCAGTAATCGGATTGTTCTTTGTGCATACAGATAATGGGATTCTCATCCGAAAGTGTTGCAGCGTTCATAGCAGTGCTTGGAATTCTCTCCATTATTGCACAGGTGAGTTACTGCACAGGATTTCACAGGGCGGCTGTGGAGAGCTGCCGTAATGTTACGGGTCCAGAAGTAGCACTCAGCTTTTCTGCAGCTGTTCTAAGCTTCTCACAGCTGATTAACACTGCTCCTTTAACTAACTGACTTAGATGAGCAGCTTGCCAGGTAAGTGCAGTTCATTAATTTGCAAAGTGCTTTGTTTTAGGGTAACAAAGTGCTTTTGTGTAGAGAAAGGGTGCCAGCTTGTTTTACTTGCTAGTGATTGCAGTTTGTTACTTCTGCATAGAGGTGAGGCTCCCGACTGCCTGGCGAATGCTGCTTTCAAACTTTGCTTTTTTAATTCATTAATTTATTTGCATGTATTTAACATCTAGAATAAAATGTTCTTTTTTGTTTTCTTGTACGTTTTTTTTCCCTGCTCTGTCAGACAATAGTTTTGAGTTTACTGATGCGGTCCATTGGAAATAAAAACACCATCCTTCTGGGCCTGGGATTTCAGATACTGCAGCTCGCATGGTACGGCTTTGGATCCGAACCCTGGTACGTACCTTTTATTGTAACATCTGAGTTAATGTGATGCTTTCCTGCATTTTACCCTTTCTCCAAGAGACACTGATGTTTGTGTCCCTGTGGATACGTACATACGTGCTCCATCTGCACAGCTTTGTCCCCACAGAGTGGTTACTGTGAGTCTGTTTCCTGCAGGATGATGTGGGCAGCGGGCGCTGTGGCAGCCATGTCCAGTATTACTTTCCCAGCTGTCAGTGCACTGGTTTCACGAACTGCTGATGCTGACCAGCAAGGTACGCGTTCCCTTAACCCTCTGCATTCCACGCACGGAATGCTGTGAAGCCCAACGCATGTAGCGAGTCAGCAGGAAAATATTTAGCAAAACTAATATACTCTTTGTTTCTATTACTTTGATGCATCTTAGCTTTGTTATGCAGTGCTTCCTCTGCTGTGAGGCTGGTAACAAGGTCTCAGAATAAACGTGGCACGGAAGCACTGCTGTAGGCTGCAGGGGCAGGGAGGAAGAGCCTTGGCTATACCATAAGTCCATTTCTCCACAGCCTTGGTCTGTCGCTACCCTTGGTACGGTGCCAGGGAAAGTTTTCCTGTTTGCACTGGTTTAGAAGACCAACATAATGAATTGAATTGATTGCTTATTTGTGTAAGTATGAATATAAATGAATGACTGTGTATGGTGCTGTTCTCAGGTGTTGTTCAGGGGATGATAACAGGAATTCGAGGCTTATGTAATGGTTTGGGACCTGCGCTGTATGGCTTTATATTCTACATATTTCATGTTGAACTGAATGAACTCCCTGTGCCTGAATCACCATCAGGAGGTACTGTCGTCACACAATACCACTTACAACAGGTACTCTTTTACTTTCTGATTCCACAAACAGAACTAGTTCTTGAGTATCACGCTGTTACGTTCCACTGTACTAACTGCAAATGAAGCATGTAAAAAGAGCTGCTGAGACCACTCTCCCAGAGTGTTTTTTCTGAGCTAAAATAGGTAATGTAATTTCAAAGAGAATTCAACAAATGTTGCCAAAGAGGCAACAGAAAACCCCCTTCTAAAGAGAAGGAAAAAAGTGGAGCAATGCGTACCAGCTTTCTTGTCTCCTGGAGTTGTATTTACTTTTCAGTGTTATGCACTGTGGTTGTGGTGGTGTTCAGTCTTCTTTCCAAGCCCTCCATTTTTTATCTCCTAACTGCTAATAGGAAAATGCAGCAGCTGACATTACTGGCTGCAGCAGCATAAGGCAGTGCTTACCTTCTGCTGTGACGTTCGGTGCTGTCCAGCTGTGTCTCACTAACTGCTTAATTCTAGAGCAAAATCTCTGCCTTACTTTGCTTTTCTTTGGCACTTCTATTTGTTAACAGCAGTTCATAAGGCTGCGCTGTCTGTCACGGGCAGTGAAAGGGAACGGCAGTGGGAATGCTCACTGTTCAGGATGCAGGAGAACTCTTCCTTACAGTTCTTCCATACAGCTGCAGTGTGTGTGTACTGGCACCTGTCTGGAAGTAGAACAGCCAAAGGTACCTTGAGAGAAAGGAAAGAGTTAAGCTGAGCAGGGAGAAGATGCCAGCAGGACAGATTCAAGTCTGCCTTGCAGGGAACACACTGTGCAAGCTGCTGTCCAGCTTCGGATGCACAAAAGCACAGAAAACTGATGGAGAGTTATTTTGTTTCATAAAACTTGCCCTAGGAAAGGAAGTTAGCAAGCAGCAGGAAACAGCACTTGTTCCCTCTTCTAAAACGAGGACCTAATCTGTCCAGATTTCTTCTAGAAGGCTCCACACAGGGCGTGCCGTGTTGCCACGTGTAACAAGAAAGATTTTTCCTACTTAGAATTAGTGGTAGCTCTGCCACCTTCGTACATTAACGCTGCTAAAGGTATTTGTGTTGATTTGTTCTTTTCCAGAACTCTATAATTCCTGGGCCCCCCTTCTTATTCGGGGCGTGCTCCGTGCTGCTGGCACTACTTGTTGCCTTGTTTATTCCTGAGCACACCAACCTCACCGTGCGCTCCAGCAGCTGGAAGAAGCACTGCGGCAGCCACGGCCATCCCCACAGCCCACAAGCTCCCAGTGAAGCTAAAGAGCCGTTACTGCAAGACACAAACGTATGACAAAAGCATCTGGGAAGACTTTATAGACATTTTTCATCAGCAGTTTGGGATACACATTCCACTTCCATCAGAAACAATTTCTTAAGGTAATTTTAAGAATTATCTTTCTGCATGAAATTTATAAAGAATTAAAAAAAATTTCCAAAGATGTTGCCATTAAATTAATAATGTTCTTTCTTTGTTAAAAAAAATTAAGTACTTATCTCTCGCCATGAAATACCGTTACTATTAAGCTTTACGTTCTAGTTGGGAGACAAAAGCATACAGGGAAGGGATGAGCACGTGTCCTTCTGTTCCCTTAAGGTGGTGAGCTTTAATTCTCCTCACGCTGTCTCAGTGAGACACACTGGCATCCATGTGGGCCCATTCATTTTAACGCTGTAAAATCTTGGGTCAGACAATTCAAAGCCTTAATGTAAATGTGCTCCAGTGGGGGAAAGGTGAACTGGTGTTATTTTCAGAAAGCCCTTCGGTGGGGTTGTTGGTTTTCTGTTTGTTTTTAAAGTTTGTACTGATATGAGAACTACAGGCACGCTCGCTGAACGGTGAAAGTTATTTTTCTGTAAGTGCATTTACTCTATTTTTGAACAAATGGTAGTATTAAACATTTGTTTAAATCTTAAGAGGGTGTTTTGAGCCTACAGATTTTAATACTGGCTCCAAAACCCTGCTTTCATAAATACCGTTGCTATACCACTATTCTTCTGACGTTTGTGTAATCATACAAGGACCTCAAAACTTGAATCCAGACTGAACTAAAGCTGATAGCCTTGCAGCCAGCAGCGTGCTACATCGTGGCCTTTGAGGACTGTCCCAGAACCCCTTTTACATTACAGAGCTGGTGTTTTACTCCTACGTTTTCAGGACCCCTTAGTACAGATGAAAGCTTTATACAATTACAGATGTGAATTTCTCTAAAGTATATATTTTTGTGTCCGTTGTATTATTTAAGTGTTCCTTTGTATAAATTTGTGTATAAAGTATTGTATAGGTTTAAAACATTTTCATCTCGTGGTTATTGCTTAATGCTTTTTTACCTTTGAACATTCACCACGGTTGACAGAGAGCAGGAAAAAGTATGTAAATATACTGTTAATAAAGCTGAAGATTTTAATGAATTTTTAAATAATCGTTCCTGTCATTTGCAACCTTAATCAGTCACACTGCTGTACTGCAGCGGGCTCTGAGAAAAGCCTGGAGCACTGCTGTGCTGCTGTGCTTTCTGTTAGCTAAAGCTGCCCTCAGCTCGTGGGTGCTGCCCTTCTGTCCAGCAGCAGCAGCTGCCCGCAGCGTTCAGCCTGCTGCCTCCCTGTTCTACCGAGCGTGGTCTGCATAAACTGGTCACTTACTTGGTCAGCTGGCCGTCGGTGCACTGCAGTTCTGCCTTTCCTGTTCTGAAATTCGTTAATCCTCTTCAGTTTTCTTTTACATTTGGACAGGACCAGGAAGGGTAGGTGCTGATCACATCTGAACTAATTACCAGCTTGTCCTTTGAAAGCAGTTCTTACGTAGCTCCACCTGAGACAGACCGACCTCACCTTCAGCCGTACTGTCATGCTGAGCTAGAACGAGCAGTGCAGGCACGCACCGTGCAGCAGCTGCCACGCGGGGACACTGTGCAGCAGTGCACGGGGAGCCAGAGAGCTGGGAAGGAAAGCCTAGAGAGCAGTGAGTAACTCTGGCGTGATTACCTCTTTTGGCACTTGCAGTGCTGGAAATGTTAACTCAGTACTCTTAAAACTTTGCAGAGTTTTTGGTAAATGTTTAATATTTCTATAGAAGCTTTACATTTAAAAACGAGTGGATACATGAAAACTTGGTGCTGATTATAAACAGATATACACATTTTGCACTGCAAAACAAACCATTTAAATATACAGTCCTCAGCTGCAGTTAAATGTCTGAAGCATGAACTGACTCTAACAACAGAAGTATGTAGTCAGTCTGAAATAAGAGTGTGTTTTGGAAGTTCCAGGTACTTGCCTGCCATACTGAACAGCGAAACTGAAACGTGATTGTAGCATTTGAACCTGGAGAGCACAATGTGCTGAACAGGCATTGCTATTTGGAGGTTGGAATATCCTGAGTTTCTGTTCTATTACGTTTGTAAAGTAAAGCAGGATCAGTACAAGGCAGCTTTATTACAATGTTCAGATCCGTTGTTTCATACTATTTTATATGCTTCTCTGTGCATGTAGCACTCACACTCACAGATGGGTAAGAAGTTAAGGCAGCCCAGGCTGAGATCTTTTACCCTTACTTCTATATCTTTACTGAAATAATTCAGAATCTTCCATTACATTATTTGTAGATAGCTTTAAAATTCAGATTAAGCAAGGGTTCAAAATGTAAACTGCAACTGAGGAAGGGGTCATGCTAACTGACAAGCTTGACCATTATTAAAAGAAACATAACCCAGAAAGTGCTGGAAAATATCTGCAACATCCTTTCTCTGAAAGGACGAGAGGAAAGCGCTGATGTGGAATCGCATTCCGTATCAGGGAATACCAGAGAACACGCTTTGTTGTCACACTTGTCAAACACTGTAACAAAAGCCAGTGCCACTTACTTGGGTTACGTGGAAGACAACAGGCGAGGAGAAAATCCAGCATTTAACTCAGTGACTGAAGGACAGAGGTGCTGCCGTTAAGGCTGAGGCTGCTGAAAGCTTTATCTTTCCTGCATCAGCTGAACAGGCATCCAAATAAGATCTCTCTCTCTCTCAAAGAAAATCGATTCAGACAAAACTGTCAGTTCACCTGATGATTTCTTTACTAATGTCAAAACAGGACATCTTCAGATCATCCCCAAAACAGGAAAAAGACAGTTCTTGATATCCCCGGTTACTATCCTGGAAAATAAGCTGAGGCTGCAGTCACTGCAGCTGGTGGCGATGGCTGGACTTTGGATAAGAAGGGTTTCAGGTACTCTGCAGAAGAGCAGAAACACGACAGTGTTCACAGAACCGTAACTATTATCGCCCTTTGAGGACACTGGAAATAAGGTCTCATTTAACTATTTCCAGGCATACCTGAGTTAAGTGTATTCTGACTAAGCCCTCGTAACGGAATGCTGTCTTCTTTTTTCTTGAAATACTTGGAATCCAGCCCCAAATTCTCACCACTGGAAATAAAACAAAACTTACTTAGCAGCATAGTGTGAGCAGCTGTGGATAATGGTTCATTCAACAAAAAACAACTTCAAGTAGAACCACAGAGTTCCTGTGAAGGCTGTAATTCAGCCATTAAATGTGACTGGCTCGATGAGAACAGCGTGCCACCAACGCTGTGAGCGTACGGCCCGCTGGCTGCGGGCACCACGTGGGACAAGTGCTGCGAGCAGCAGGCTTTGTTCGGTGCCTACAGCCACGCCTGGTGAGCAGGGAGCTGGCCACAGCATCCATAAACATGCGAGTGGAGAAAAGCAGCTCAGAACCAGTTGGTAATGGACGTGTTTGTGCAATTCCAGCTATCCACAGAAGACAAAGGGCTTTATAAAAGGGGAACAAAGCAGCTAAAAATGCAACGGACGATGCTTACTTTTCCTTATTTGCTGGATGAGCAGGTGCTGCAGTCACTGCCTGGACATCTGAATGCTGATCCATTTTTGAAACCTGTGAGTTAAAGTGAATCTGCAGAAACAGAAATGTGCAGGTTCAGTACAGCTGCAGTGGTACAGCAGGCTTCTCAAGGATCCAGTTTTCTGTGCCTGAAACAGCATTGAAGGACAGAAAAGCACACCAGCTAGCACTCAGCATATCACCCCTACTAAGGGGTGGGATGTGCAGTAAGTACCTGGCTTCAGGCTGCGCTCTCAGTGGAGCGGAGCAGTCCGGTTGCGTACCTTAGGAAGCGCACAGTGCGCGCTGCCGTTCTTGTTGCGCGCCGGTTCTGCGAGCTTTTGGAAGGCGTAGAAGGGAGAAATGGGATGACTGATCCCCGAGCTGGGAAAGGAAGGTCGGTCAAGCTGCAGAGAAAGAACCCGTTAACAAGAGAAGTGGGACACAGCCGTAAAGGAGAACAATTACTGCACTGCTTTTGCCGTACGGATTTACAATCCCAAAGCGAACAAGCTGCCACGTACAGCGTTAACACACCCAGGCAGTCTCTCTAACAGGAGGGAAAAGCCAGGAGTCTGTTCCTAAGGAGAACAGCAGCTTTTTAAAAGTTGAGTAAGTATGCAGTTTTAATTGAAGCTGCTATTTTTAGCTTATGCTAAAAGTCATATTTAATACGTCAATTACAAGGCACGTATCCGTGAGTCAGGCATCTGTCTGAATATACCCTTCCATTACTAAGTAAGAAACTCATTAGTTGCTAAATGAAGCACCTGCACACATGGGGACAGGAACCACTATGCTATCATCCTTAACAAAAACAGTCTGAGCTTTTTTTAACTTTGTATTTTCACATCTACATCTCTCTAATAGGAGTCTCCAAACCTAAGAGTGAACTTCTCTTTTAAATCTACACAAAGATCATTACTATGCAAATTAACCTTACAACACAGATATTGAGGGGTTGTTTCATTTTCACCCCACGCTTCACACTCACAACGCTAGTTCTAGCGCTGCTGGATGGCCAGTGCCTCAGCTAGCAGCAGCACAGCAGGGCACTGTGTCACAGCACTGAAACAAACAAGCCACCACTGCATAACTAAATTAAAAGAGAAATGTAACTCAGGTCATGCATTTTCAATGACTGTTACCTACACATGTGTGTCTTACCACGCTGTAAGGTGACAGGGCGCTCCTAACACCACCGTGGGCACTGCTGGGAGTCTCCATCTTCTTCACCATCTGAACCTCATTCAGCTGTTTGTTTAACCACGTGATGACTAAAGAGATGAGAAAAGGTCAAACCCTTGATGAGGGCATAGTGGAAGTGCAACTGCACAAGAAGGCAAACAGATGTGCCAGAACAGCTGCCTTCCATTCACATTCACCAGCAGCTTAACCACCCCATCGTTCCACAGACACAGCAGTACAAACCTACCATTCTCGTTGGTCTTCAGTAACTGCTTGCTTTCTTCCAGTTTCTGCATTGTAGTTTCTAGCTGTTCTTGTAACTTGCAAACCTGCAATATCACCATACTAACCATAAACCATCAAGAAGCATAATACTCGCTTACAAACTCAAGAAAAATTATCACATAAATAAGAAGCGAAGGATCAGAGAAGTTCTAGAATTACTGAGGGAAGTTAGAACTCAATTTTCTGCAAAAGCAGCATGAAAATTCTTTTAAAATAATCTGTTTCTAGCTGCTTTGAACAAGACTGCAGCCAGAATAAAATACAATTTCCCATGATAAAATAAGGTCTGGGCCCTGCACAGGAAGAAGTTCACCCTGTGACTGTTCTCGCCTCCGTCACAGATCCCCCCCAGCCAGGCGTTCCGACGCCCATCAGTTCATTCGGTGCATGGCTCTGTACCAACACCATTTCTGTTTGCTCTCAGGCGGGTGACGGTCTCCCACAAGTCAGTCTGAACATGAAAAAATGACAGGCTGATTATGCACTTAAGTGCATGGGATAAGTTCTTATGTAAAAATAAGCCCTCGGTGCTATTAACAAACATCTTAGGGGCTTTAAAAGGAACCGACCACGCGGCGCCCCGCGGTGCGAGGACGCAGGTCACCCCAGCGCACTTACCTCCTGCTCCTTCGTCCGAACAGCCTGTCCTGCCTCCTGCAGTTCTCTCTGTCCTTTCTGAAGTCTCTCTTCTTTTTCTGCCAGTAGTTTCTCTTGTTGAATTGTTACTGTGTTTTTCAATTTCAATTTGCTCATTAGGGTTTTCAGATCTCCCTGTAACTTCTTGATAATTTCATTAGCCTGCAAATAAATAAATAAATATTTTCAGAATAACTCGTGAACACGCGAGCTGACATACAGCTCACAAACAGCACATTCCAACAAACCTTCAGAAGCTCAGCTGACAGCGACTTAATTGTTGTCTCAAGCTTCTCAATATGACTTAGTTTTTTTTCTGTATTCTCCTCCAATATCACCTATAAACGAATTATAAACATTCTGTAATTATAACGATGTGGAACACGGACCACCTAGAATTTTAAGCAGAACTGCAGCAACCCTGTAACAGTCAGCCCTTGATTTTTGGCTAACTTACACGGGGAGCTCTCAGTTCACCACCTTCTTTCAAGAAGTGCCACAAGATACCACAACAGCAGTTGCCTTCATTGAAATGATTCCAGTATACTTTGGATGCCGTAACTGAGCATCTTTAATTACATTTGAAAACTTTCTTGCTGCACTAATAAAGCCTGGTTATCCGATAATGATTGCAAAACTCAAACCTTCTGTTCTTGAGTGGCATCCAGCACTTCTTTTGTTCTAAGAACCAGCTGATCTTTGTCTTTGATCTCTTGTTCCAGAACAGCAACCCGTGTCTGGAGCTGGTTAATGAGTTTCTCTTTCTCGTGGCATTCAGCATCCAGCGCCGTGTTCTCCCGACGCAGTGCCACCACCTCCTGCTTCGCTCTCTGGCATTCCTACAGCGTTGGGAAGGAACGGGTTTTTATTCTTAGGAAAAAACAACAACAACAAAAAAACAATACAAAAACAAATTTGAAAAGATACATGAATTATAGTAAGAATAAAGTAGAATGAAGAAAACTCCATATGCCAAACTTTCTATTACAAGCATAGGCAGGCAGCCTTACTGCTCTAAAAACAGTCATCTTGGTCAGGGAAATGAATAAGCCGTACATCTTCAACTCCAGAAAGCTTTGCTTTCAGTTCTCTGACTGTAGAGTCCCCTTTGTATCTCCGCTCTGTCAGATCTTTGTTGATGACCTCGAGTTCCGAGAGCCTGTTCTGCAGCTGCTGAACACTTCTCTGATGCAGAGTTTCCAATTCCTTTTTCTGTTGTTCGTGCTGCTGCTGGTACTGCGTCTGCGCCTGTTGTGAGAAGCAGAACAACGGTCATTCAGTGACACTGAAGACTATAAGTTAAGAAACCATTCAGATAAGAATGCTGTTAGTTCTTTTGCAGCTCTCATACCTGGAGAGCTCTTTCCTTTTCAGCTGTCAGCTCTTGCGTGTGTTTGCTCGTTAGGGATGCAGTGTACGACGTCCATTCACTTTTCAGCTTGTCCAGCTCCCGGCTCTTCTCTGACAAGCTCTGGTAAGTCAGACAACCATTCAGGCTTTTAGAAAACGCAGCATGGGTTTTAAGAATGCAGCACTTCATTAAATACCAAATGATTGTTTACTGTCACTCCTTAGCAGCCTGTTTTTCAGCAGGAGCCCAAGTATCCATTCATGATATGGACAGAAAAGGCAGTGAGAAGCTCAGCTGCAGCTTCTCACAGAAGATAAAATAATCTTCATTCCCCATTCTGTTTTCCTCCAGCTTCGGAGTGCTCAAACAGACCACAGCTGTTCCCCAGCACTGCATCTTGTGAAAGTTTTAAACACAAACTGCTCTCGTAGGAAGGAAAGAAGAAAAACCAAGGTCTTCAGAATTACCTTTTCCTTTTTTCAATTTCTAATTCTCCCTCCCAACTCAGCAGACAGTCTGGTAGCCCCAATTGTGCAGAAACTGCAAGGATGAGCTAAGCACTCCAAAACCCTGCTCAATAGGGGTCGTAAGGGACTTCTTGTTTGTGTCATGTTGGTCAGAAGAGCTACCTTGATACTTGTGGGGTTTGACCCATCATCCTCTCAAAGCATAAATGCAAAAACCAACACTGAGGTGACTATACAAAAAGCAATAATAATAATCAAAAAGTAGAGCAGCATAATCTAAAGCCTTCTGGTTTATTTATCGCAGCTCCAGTTTCTGCAAATCGATGCACTCCCAGCTGTGCACAGAAAGTTAAAAATGCACATTACCTGCTGAGTGAAGCCCAGCTGTCTGGTAAAATCCTCTTCAGTTTTTCTAAGCTTTTCTTCCAGTGTGGTTTTGTCTTCCTGTGTACAAATTGAAATGAAGACAAGCCCTTAGCTCCCAGAACGCCAGCACCCAGCTTCCACTTCATCTCTGCACAGCGGCACGGCCGCTCAGACACGGCATTTGTGGGAAAAGCATCTGACGGAGCACACTTCAGCCCATATTCAATATGACATGTACATTTAAAAGAAAAAGGCCAGGACAGTATCCTGCACGATGCTTTTAATCCAGCTTCCATAAGGGAGCAGAATCTTACCATCAAGACTTGTATACAAAGGAGTCCCATTGGTAACAGACCAACTGCAACACTGGAATGTGTAAAAACGGCTTCCCAGCCGTGCTGCCAGCATGGGAACACAGCGAACGAGAAAGAGCAGTCACAGCAGGAGAGCACTAATTCTGTACAAAGGCTTCATGTGCAATCAGCTGCATCAGTGCTGTAACTCTGATCGCTGTTTTGAGGCACAGATTTTCACTGTTAAAGTGAAATGCACAATTTAATTTTTTACCAGGCACCCAAATAACTGCACGCAATGACATATGCCAACAGAAGCAAAAAATAAAAAACCAAACTACACAATTCTGTGAGCACGTTTGAGGTATTAAGACTGAAAAAACACTGCTAAGTGCACATGGCACCACAGCCTCGCGGCAGCCTTCACCTCACCTTAAGGCACTTCAAGCAGCCAGCTAAAAACTTCTTTATTTCTGCATCATTCCCTGGTAGGAATTTGAGAGAGAGGTGTGTCAGATGCTTGAAAGGGTTGGTCTCCACTACATTTAAAGAGACAGGCGTGTGATCCAGAACAGATGCTGAAGAAACTAACTGCAGCAAAAACCTGGGGGAAAACAAAAACAGCACAGCATTTAACATACTCATACTGAAACTACTTGTACATCCTGCAAGCTGTTCTCAAATAAAACCATTTTTATCCATGCAATAAAAGGCTGCTGTGTGTTTGTTTTAAAAAAAAACTGAGTAATGTGGTACTCTTATTACCTACCTTGGGATATCTTTGTTCTGTTCTTGAATGCACTGTTGAAGCAGATCTATAAACTTCTGTGGGAAAGCAGAGAAGTCGACCAAGAGACCTTGCTGGGATTTTAAACTACGTGAACAGATCAGGGAAGAAAATATTCAATATTAGAAATATTGTAATAGTAAATACAGAATATTCAATATATAGAAATGTAATTTATTTCCTAAAAATAAAGCATTTTGTTTACACAAGTTGACAGAGCCAGTTCTGATCGTATCATTCGTGTCTGCCACGTGATTTTCAATCCTGACCACTGAAGAAATGCAATCACAACTCGGCCAATAATCACCAGAGGATATTTTTAACTTCAAGAAATCTTGCAAATGCACTGCACGAAGAAAAAAAAGTTTCTGTGGCACAACAAGTGCTCCTTCAGCTAACAGTCCTCCTTCAGCAGAGCCACGCGGAGCACCGAAGGACAAAGCACCTGCTGCTGCAGACACCACCTGCCCTCCTGCCTTGGAACCGCACCCTCACCACAGGCACAGTAAAGATCTGCAGAAGCAGATGCAGAAGCTGTACCTCACACAGTGACCTGTAATGATATACTGAATTCTGCACATCTGTTTACCTGTACTCTTCTTCTTAGAGCCTCGTGCTGATAACGTGCATACGTGTTTGGGGTTTCTTTTAAAAGGAAAAAAGACCTCAACCATTTGTGGCTGGTGCCCAACAATATAACATACAAAACACCCACAAGACCAAGCCCTGAATCTGTGCTGACACAAACATACTTCCTGCTTGGAATACGTTCTTCACACAGTTCACAAACGTAACAATCTCCAGGCAGCAGCTGGGCAGACAGCAGACGCAGGCAGCACTGCACTGCACAGGGAACCCGGTGCCAGGGTTCTGCCACATCTGCTCCTGCCCTGCACTCATCTGCTCCGCAGAGCAGCGCTGCCAAATCCACGGCATCAGCCTACAAGTGAGAAATGCTAGAACCCAACTTTTAAGACAAATCTTTAAACTCTAGAAACTTTATTACATTCTTTATTACCATTTCTAAGCATTCACAAACATTACAACTTCACTTGCCTTTGAAAATCTTCCTCTGATATGACAAGGTTATAAAGGAAAAAAGGATCAGCATCATCAGTCAGTTGCACAGCTAAATCCTGGAAAGAAAGCGAGTGACATGTGACTTCAAGCTTTCCAGCCCACACCGAGCAGCCCACCTGTCTGCATACAGCTCTTAGCGCAGCAAACAGAATGGATGCTGCTACAATCTAGTAAGCACATCAGCAAAATCACGGCCATGTGCCACTTTGCTTTTAGAAATGAACTCATTCATTCACTGGACGTCAACACAGCATTTTGGAAAAGCTGCCATCCCTGTCCGCGTTAGTCCTTCATTACAAAGCCGGGGCCACAAAAAGCACCAGGTACAGCCCAGCACCCACCAGGTGCTCAAACCTATGTAAAGAATTAATAAACCCTGACAGAGAGGAAGTAAAACAGAAAACCAACCAACTCCTCCACCAGAACTGAAGCGTGAGCACCGAAATACATTTCAGTAATTCAGGTTCAATGACACAGCTCCTGGAGCTCTAAAAGCAAACTCAGCAATTACACGTGAGCTAGCTGCTGAAACTGCTGATGGCACAGGCAGCTGAGAAGGATAAAACCCCGCTTGGTTTCACAGCCCATGAACTCATCTGAACACAGGGAGCTATCTGCTTCGACTCATCACTCCCGTGTGCAGCTGGCTGTCAAGGCCCCCTCACACAGGCTGAGACACAGTAGAGTTCTCATCCGAACGCTGTTTATCCTCACAGCACTACCACTGCTGCAGTTGGCAAAGGCTTTAAACAAATAATACACTGCTTCACTCACACACCAACTTTCCTCATTAACTTTACAACCAATGACAACTCACGATAGGTAGAAGTTTAAGTGACAAATCAGACATAAAACAGATTTCATACTCCCCAGCAGTAATCTCATTGCTGTCTTCCTAAGAAAAACTTTTTCCACTGCAAATTTAGCGCAGTTTCTTTCCTGCCCAGCTAGATGAATCCCAGGCATCCAAGGACAGCAGCACACACTGATACAAAACACAACGTCGCACCCACACACGTTGTCATTTCATTCTCTCTCCATAGAGAGGACTCTGCAAGGACTGCTGGTGCTCCACCAAGAGTAAGAGCCACGGCCAGGCGTGCTGTTACGCTGCTCTGAGTGCACCCCGATACTTCTAATCTTCAAGTTTATGAAAATCCACGAAGAAGAGAACTCAAGTGACAAACAGAGCAGCATCTTACTCTGCTTCCCCTTCGCCCATCTGTCCCACCACATAAGGAAATACAGGTAAAGCAACAGAGAACACAAACACAACTAATCCACAAACCTTTTTATGCACAGGGTCAGCAGCTGACAGCAGCTCAATATTCACTCGAACATTTAATCTCCTGCGTACAAAAAGGTGCAGCTGGTTAATGAACCAAGCAAACGGCGCTCAGAAGGTGCGCCCAGAGGCACGCTGCGGGAGCCGGGCGGCACCGGGACACGGGGCGTTTGGGCACAAATGTCGCTAACTGAGGACCGCTGCTGCGCTCCTCGGCGGTTACAGCGCAGCTCCTCAGTCAGCGCGCGGCTGTCGGTTCGCCTTTTAGCTTTGCTCTGTATTAAACAGCGGCGCCAGGCCCGGCCGCTCCGTGAGGTGCCGTGGGCGGTGCCGCCCGCAGCGATCAGGGCTCGGCTCGAGATGCCCGGGCTGGGCCGAGCTGCGGGCGGCAGCAGGCCCGGAGGCCGCGCGGTACCGGCAGCAGGCCCGGCTGCGGGCACGGGCCGCCGCCCCTCAGTTGCTCCCCCGGCCCCGCTCCCTCTAAGGATCCCGTCCGTTAGAGCCGCTCCGACACCGCGGAACGCGCCCAGGGCCGCTCCCCTCCCTCCGTCAGCCGCAACTCCGCGGCACCAACGCGGCCCGCAACGGCTGAGGGGCGGTGAGGAGCAGGGGGCGGACGAGAGGAGAAAGGCTCCAGAAGGGACAGCAGAACCTCCACGCGGTGGGAGGCCAGGCCCGGCCTTGTCCCGCCCGCCGCTCACCTCTCCTCGCAGCCGCGGCCCCGCACCTGCACGCACAGCTCGCGGTTGAACAGCCGCTCCGCCGCCATCTTGCGCTTCGAGTTTGCCGCCCCGCTCCCGCACAGGAGGGGCCTCAAGATGGCGGCAGCGCGGGGCGCGCCGGGAAGAAAATGGCGGCGCAGGGAGCGGGCGGCAGCGCGGGCTGCGGGGCAGCGCCGGCACCGGGACCGGCACCGGCACCGGGACGGTGCGCGTTCTTCGTGCGGAGGAAGCGGCGCTTCTGCAAAATGGTCCCGGGCCCCGGGAAGCGGTTCTGCGGGGAGCACGGGCAGCACGAGGTACGGCGGGGACGGGCAGGGCCCGGCGGGGACGCTGCCCTCAGCGCTGTCCGCTGTGGCCGCGCGGTCCGCGGGTATTCCCCGCAGCTTTGGTACAACGGAGCGCTGAGCGCACGCTGACGCCTTGTTCAAAACTTTGCTTTTTTTTTTTTAACCAGAAAGAAAACGACAGGAAAAGAATTCCGTGCCCTCTTGATCCAAACCAGTAAGTATATACACAGAATACTTTTTTTCCTTTTTTAATCCGAGGGCTCATTATACTTGGTGCTGCTTGTTTTTCAGTACTGTGTATGAAGACCAACTACAAAAACATTTAAAGAAATGTAATTCAAGAGAGAAGCCAAAGCCGGTGAGTGTGTGCTCAGCACCTGGTCACAGCCACACACAGCGTCCCTGCCCTGCGACAATGAAAGCCCAGCTCTGACCGCTGCTGCAGGAAGCACAGCACTGCAGCCCTGTTCTCCTTCACCCACAATGGAAGTCATGTTCTGTGCTCCCTGTCTGCTGTATCTCCTTCCACTGTAGCTCAGTACATGTAATGCTACAGTGCGATGGAAAGTACTGCTATAGCAGCAGGGTGGCAAAGCCTCTGGCTACAGCAAACGAGAATGAGCCCAAGTGCAGCGAACACAAAAATAAAGGAGCTGCTTACCTTTGGAAGGCCTCAGATATGCAGGGATCTCCAGTGAGATGCCCTCACCTCTACTGCCAACCCTTAAATGAGGTCTGAGGAGGATTCTGGCTCCACTCAGGGGCACTCACACACCTGAGCTCCCCTGGGCTGGCCCTGCCTTCCCACCAGGTGCTCAATCACTGATTCAGGCCATGACAATTCTGCTACAGTGTAACTTTTCAGTTCTCTTAGTTATGAATGAAAACATGGAATGGATTTTTATCAGAAATATTCTCTAAGAACAGTGTCTCACAGTGCCAACAAACCACTCATTTTGCCCTGAAAAAGCAAAACTAAAAGGGAGCTGCAGATGTTTCCTTGCCTCTGGCACACTCCTAACTAGCCCTGCCAGCTTGGTGCAGGTTAGCAGTGAGTCACGAAAAGCTCGGTGGCTGACAGATGCAGGAAGGAACATGGCTGAAGGAACAAATAGGATGGATGTTTCAGCAGCTGTTCCAAGATGACATAAGATAGCTTTTTAACCTCTGCCTGTCTTCCTCATCACTGCTGCAGCCATAAAGTTGTCATGGTTACCAGTCTAGAAAGCACTAACTGCTTAGTTCTTACTAATAAGATTTATCTTGTAAAAATGTGCTAGAACAGTAGCTTCTGCTGGGGACTCAGGACTGGACTTTAGGAAAAGATTTTTTTTCTTTGGAATCTCTTCTTTTGCAGTGCATTCTGATTGCTGTGTGTATTATGATGAAAGCACTGAAGAGCTTAGCTTTTTGCTTCAGATAATACATTGAATCACACTGGTTTTATTTTGCTTTTTAAAGGTCTACTTTGTTCAAAATATTAATGCAGGTGTAAAAGATGTAGCAGAAATACCAGAAAATCAGGTGAGTACACATTATTTGTTCTAAAGCTTTTGCCCTATGTAACATACTGCTGTTTATGGCATGGCTAAAGAACTAGCAAAAATAAAATTTCTTGCCTTTGTGTTTTTTTCCTTAAAAAGGTAACTATCTCTTCCCTATCCAAAGAAGAGCTAGAGAACTTAATTATCAAGTTGAAAAGAGCAAGTAATGGTGAGCTCACCTACTACTAAAAATAATACATTTTGAACGGATTAAATGTTTCCTTGTTATTTTTGTCATTTAATATTTATGAAAAGATGAGATGAACTTGACACTGGACAAATCTGAAGTAATGAAGATGTGGGCAATCCTCTAATAGCTAAATTTTACTCAGCAGAGTAACTATGTTGAGAGAATGGTGAAACATAAATCTCTTGTCCATATAGCTACTTTCTCTTCATTCTATGCCTTTTTTTTGTTTGTTTGTTTTCTGCCTAAGTAGGTACAGATAAAAATATATTCCTGTTACAAAGTTACAGTGATAGACTTAAGCTCCCAGCAGGCTATTTGTTAGTGCCAGGATTTCAGCTTGTATCTGAGTATGAGTTGCAAGTTGAACAAGTTGCAAGGTATGTGTTGCAAAAACAGAAACACTTGAAACCTATACTGAAAAGTTTCGCATTTGTATACAGGTCTGGAACTTGACCTCAAAGAACAAGTACTGTCTCACCAGGCTTTAGAGGAAGCCTTAAGTGACCCAAAGAATGGGGAATCTGCTTCCAAACACTTGAAACAACAGGTATGGTTACTGCTATGGATGTCTTAAAATGTGCAGATGTTCTAATGACTGCATGTGCATAGTGTTAGATATTGTACAGAGGAAACCTGATGCTTTAAAATTCTAGACTTTTCAAATACTAGCATATACATATATTTGTAAACCTAAGAATAGCTGCTTTGCTAAGTGTTAGTAACAGAGTTACTAAGCTCCTGAAGTACACCATGGGGTTCTTCTGAGCTTTCATATATATTTTCCTATTTTATATTGACTTAGAATAAATTGGAGTTACCAAGTGGAGTTCTGTGGCAGAGTAATGTTAATTAGCCAGAAATTAAAATTCTTTTCCTGTGTTGCACACAGGATCTCTTTCCTAATCTGTCACAGAAGGACTTGAAAAACTTTTCTGCACTTTGGTGGAAGAATGATTTTTTTTTTAAATCAGGCATCACCATATATTTGCATGGTTCATAAATAATCTTTTTTATGTTTGTAGGCTTCTATTTTAGGTAACATGGAAAAACTACAATTGCTTGGTCCAGGAAGATGTTTTGTTGAGTTTGGAGCTGGGCGTGGAAAGCTGTCTCATTGGGTTGACGTTGCCTTACAGGATGTTGAAAACATTCAGTTTTTGCTTGTAGAAAGGGCAACTACACGATTCAAGGTAAAAGAGGATACTGTCATAATAGCAAAGTATAGCTTTTGAACTGTTGTTAAAGCTGTTAGTATCTGCTTTTCATCTTCCAAAATAACACTGAGTCTTTAAAACACTGAAAGTTCTAAAGTGTGACTGTATGCGTTCCATGCTTTGCCAACAGTACACTTAGAAAAAATTCTTGGTGTCTTGCTGTTGGAAATTGACTTAAATGGTGAACAGCTGGTCACTGAGAGCTGCAGCAAAACGGTAATTATTAGCAGACAGTCCTATTTAATTATCTTCTTTTATTTACATAGGTGGATGGAAAACATAAGAAGAGTGATTCTATATTTGAGCGGCTTCAAGTTGATATTCAGCATTTATGTTTAAGTAAGTTATTTCTGGACCTACATACCTCTGAAGAAACAAGCTGTGCGTATCACTGATGTGATACTCAAATCAATACTACAGAGTATGTAGGAACAGCTGTCTTCAGGAGCTGCACTAATGTCATGCTTACGTTTCATAGTTAGCATGGGAAGGCTGGAATGGTTAAATGGATATATTTATCTTAGCATAAATGCAAAATCCTGTATTTTTAATACTGTATTTTAATAAAAGGCAAAGCATTTTAATTACTGTTTAACTGGAGCTATTCATTCAGCCACAGATAATTCCTGGTAATCGTTTTACTGCTATATATTGTTGCTGCTCAGGACGAAGAGTGTTAATTCCTAACAGCATTAAAATATATTCTTCGCTTTTGGCCAGGGTTGAGTTGTTTAAGAATAACCAGATGCTTCTCAGACACAGCATGTGCTGCTTCTCATTAAAAAATAAAAATAAAAAATGGGTATCTTATAACTGTATGTACAAACCACTGTATTTTTAGTAGTGGTAAACATTTATTTGTTAAATGTGCTGAAGTAATATGATCCAGAACAAGTATTTGCCCAGCTATCATAATGCAGGTCATTGTGTGTTTTGTTTTGTTTCTTTACCAGATAAGGTACCTATTTTAGAGAAGAAAAAACTCCCGGTGGTAGGAATTGGGAAGCATTTGTGTGGTGCTGCCACAGGTATGTATTGTACAACCACAGGACAACTGGATATTAAGCCCTACGTTCTGAAGGGAAGGATCTTCCAAATAGCTCTTTTATGCTTTTCTCTCCCTGTAACTACTTGTTGGTGAACACAGAAATTCTACTCTAAATCTGTTAACTATAGTAAAACAGAAAAATGGATCATAGTAGACAAGATTTATTTTAGACAGAAGCAAAACCTTTCTAGTTTATTACAGAGTGGACCAGCGGATAGTGTAGGCCATGGGTCATGTATGTGTCAGCTGCTGAGACCAGCTGACACCATCGTATTTTTCTTTCTGTATTTATATTGACTGTCTGAATACATCTCCCAAGCAAACAATAAGAACTTTTCTTTTCAGTCCTGATAATTTGCAACTATTACACTTTTCCTAATGTTACATGCTTTACTAAGTTGAGAAAGACCTCACGTATAAGCTTATATAGGTACTGTTATAAAGATGACACAGTTAAACATTTAAGAAGTATGTGTATTATTAACAAGCAAAAACATATGGACATTAAGAAGCATATATATTAAATAGCTTGTGTCCTGGATGTCAAACTTCAAGAGCAAGTATTTGTATGCTTTATAGGGGAGGAGATCCTCCTACTACATGCCAGCCTGGTAAACAAGGTATTTCAGCATGATTGGGGTAGAAGGAAGACTGAAGAGAGTAAGAACTTATTAGCTCTACAGGTCTCTTAATATTCATTTAGCATCGATTTTCATGTTTTCTCAGCATGCTTCTCATTTTTAGTTATTTTCAAAGATGTTGCTTTTTGGCTTGTGACGCACACTTCTGTTCTTTGTGGGAAGCACATTCCCAGCAGCAATACCGCCTGTATAAGTAAAGGCAAGGTGCATACTGCTCTTACTTTCAGTCTCTTTTTTTTCCCCTCCCTCCAGATCTTGCTTTGAGATGTTTGGTAGAAAGTTATGCAACTTGCTGTAATGAAGAAAGTGAAGAGCCTGCACCAAAACGTCCTAAGAATAAAGCAGAAGGGGCTTCTAACAGTTCAAATGATGACGATGACAGCAAAAGGAACAAAGAAGACTTTAAGCCTGTAGCTGGAATTGTTATTGCACTGTGTTGCCATCACAAATGTGACTGGACACATTATGTAGGCAGAGAGTTCTTTAGATCAGTAGGACTTGGACCAGTAGAATTTCATTATTTTCAGAGGATGAGCAGCTGGGCCACTTGTGGCATGAGAGAAACCATAACCAAAGCCTCTACAAACGAAGAAAGTGAAGATCACGCTAATGACACTGCAGAGCACGACCAAACGTGCAGTAAAACAGAGTCTGGTTCTGATGCTCTACAAGGGTATGTGTTTGCTTTCTTATTTTTTTTTCCTAGTGTACAAACTCTTATAAAAATCAGAATTCCGTATCATGGAACATGAAGTCAGTTTGGGTCTTCAAAATGACTCATTTTACAGAAGTATTATAATTACTTATTGTATAGAAACATTCTAATTTGAAAACACTTTTCATGAACATAAGTATTTATATATGCTTGCCTGATTTGAAGTGAAATTATAGTGATTTAAGTAGTCTTTCTAAGCTCAACTGCTGATGTTAATTCACAAAATTATTCTTCTAACACATTCTGTTCTCCCCCCACCTTTGTGAAACCAGGCTTCTCACTGTTGAAGAGCGAAAGGAGATTGGTTCCCTCTGTAAACTGCTGATTGATCATGGACGGATCAGATATTTACAGCATCGAGGGTACAAAGCTGCACTACAGTATTATACAGATTCCTCTGTGTCCCTGGAGAATGTCCTGTTGACCGCTGTCCCAGAGATAACTACGTGACAGGATACAGATTTGGAACTGGCAAAAAACTAAAAGAATCTATCTGGATTGTTTAAAAAGCAGACTTGGTGCTTACAAAGGACCTGTTTTAGTCTTTCCTCGTGACAAGAAAAGATTTTATATTTCCCAGTTTCACTGTAAGTTACAAATATGCAAAGCAGTTCTCATTACTAGAAAAATAAATTCCCAAAGAATACTTGAAACTAATTGCAAACTGTAGTGTTAGGAAGAAATATCTTTTGATAGTTTCTACTCACAGTTAAGTTCCTTCATCATTAGCATTTATAACGGGAGCAGCATCAGAAGCGCAGCTTTCCACATTTCCTGAAAGACAGTGGGATAAATAAGAGAAATTAATTTGTTTCCAGTGTGAAGTTCAGGATAGCTTTGCATTTCCTCCTAAATTATTTAAGTATTCTTAGCTACTTATTTCATCAGCTCTAGGAGCATTCATGAAAGAATAAAACTTATTTTTAACCCACTTGTCCTGATGTATTCTTGTTATTCATTCATAAAACATGGATAATAAAAAAGCTAGCTTAGGGTTCTGAAGAACATTTTTAAGCCCTTGTGACATAAAGAATGGAAGATCAAAGAGAACATTTTTATATCTTCAATGGATGGAATTCTCTACAAGTAACAGCTGCCACCTGCACATCTGTTCAGAAGTGCTTATTTTGATCTTTTATTGAAACCATTAAGCATGCAGAGAAATGTAATCTGTTTCCTTTGAGATTACTAGCAGCGGGGGTTTTTGACATAGCAGTTTAGAAGTGAGATAACAGTGTGGGAGGTGCTTTGTTTAGGTGACTGGATTTTTGTCAAGGAGAGAAAAGATTTTACACTGGCAGTTGTGAGAAACATCTGTTGATCAGGTGCTGCAATTTCACTGCTAAAAAATGTTGGATTTTGGAAATCTACGTCCTGTTTTAGTAGTCTCCGTCTGGACAATATCCAAAAAGGAACATTGAGCTTGCCAGGACTGTCAGAAGACCCACACTCTGCTATAATTGCAAATAGAGCAGCATCATGTCAGTACATTTCTGCTAGAGAGCATGCTTTCCTGAGAAGATGTAGTGTGCCAGCGTTTGACAAACACACCCCCAACCTCAGTAAAATTCTGCTTGCAGACTTTGGAAAATACCATTCCAGGCTTTTCATAGTTTTCTTTTACCCAGCTTAGCCTTCTCTTTGTCACTTCATTCCACAGGAACTGGAATTTATAAAAATGCCATACCTGTTTTCTTCAGCGATTCCTGGATGTACAAGTGCATGAATTCAATGCCAAACATTTCCTGTTCCTCCTCTTCTTCTGTATTCTCACACGGAGGGAGTGTTATCTCTAACTCCAGTGGGTTGTCTCTGAAGTTGACAAATCTGTCAGGTCAGTGGAAAACGTTATGCTTGCACTACATCTTGGCCAGAGACAGCAACTTTTTAAACTGAATTAAGATCTATCAGGTGATATTTGGAACAAAAGAAACAGAGTTTAAGGATATTCCTCCAGATGCTGTGAGTCTTGAGTTGAAACCAGCAACATTAACAGAATCAGATAACTAAGTGAAGATTTCTAATAATAACAAGCTGACTGCTGTGGGAGAAAAACACTGTAGTTCTTATCATTTTGTCTTCTGGGTTTCACTCTACTGTCAGCATCATCCAGCTTCTACAGATAAGCAGATTAGAACAAGCATGCAAATGCTAGTGTTCTAACTGCAAGGTAAGTCCGTGCAGTTTCAGTCTATTCTCAGCCTACACTCTTCATCTGTTCCATGTATACCGTGGCTTGATTATTAATGATGCTTGTCTTAGGGTAATTTTACAGTGTGCACAGGATATTCTAACAGCTGTAGGAAGGAGGCCAAATAAACCCCACAAAACAGACATTTCTTTACTTTAGGAGAATGTCACCTCCCAATCTTTTTCCCCCCAGACCATTACACTCTGCAATAGCTACCAGGAACAACTGAGACTGTACATAGATGAAGCTTACAGACCTGTCTTTACAAATTAAAGATTGTAAAAACTTACCTGCCCCTGATGTGCAAATACGTATCAGCCTCCTTAAACTTTGAGAGTGTAACTATCGTAGATTACATTCTTCAAATGGACTGTGCTTCTCACAGCTTTCTTGATCAGATTCTCAAATGTTCTCTTCCCTTAGCATCACTTGATGATATACAACTTAAGGGAGGCTTTAAAACTTATCTGCTGGTATTTATATTTGTCGCTTTTTCTTACCTCAGATTTGTCATGTGCTTCATACAAGCAGGAATATCCTTAAGTTTGTTGTTGCTAAGAACAAGAGTACTAAGATTTTTCATATTAACAATGGTTTCTGGCAAAGAGTTAATTTCATTCCTTTGGAGCCATAAAGTATGGAGATTTTCCATTCTGTAAAAGTAGGTATTTCCTCAATCAGTCACGATTTAGAAAATTTGTATTAATGATAAGATTTTCTAAACTGATTATTTTTAACTGCCACATAAAGAATAATAAAATTCTCAAACAAAATCCCTTATGCAAAATAACTATCTAAACTGCTACTTGAAAATGTCACAGCAAGAAACATTTAATTTGTTAACTAACAGTGAATGCATTATTTATTTATTTAATCCAACTTGTCGAAAATACACAAAAGCTGATAAATCCTAGGTTTGCCATCAGGTTAACATTACAATAGCTTCTGAAACAGGATTTAACCATTTGAATTTCAGTGCAGTAGAATTCAGACTACAATGTGAGCTTTAAGCTTTGTTTACCTGTCAATGGCATCAGGAAGCTTCTGGAGTTGATTTCCCCCCATATCTAACCATTCTAGATTTGGCATGTTCAGGAGAGCTGAAGGGATGGTAGTAAACTGATTCATACACAAATCTATGTGTGAAAGCTTCTTTAAATCACTTAACTGAAAGGAAAGAGAATTAATACAATTTTGTATTGATGTTCCATTACAGCACTGATCAAGACATGTTTACTGAAACAAAGAAAATTTAACATTAAAACACATTTTGGAGTTTGTAAGCATAGAATGATTTCTGAGTTACGTTAACTGAATCTGAATGTACAGATAGAGCACTTAACTGAAGGGTACGTGTGTAGGTTTGAAACTGGTTTGAAATCTCCCTCATCCCATTTAGGGTGAGTGCCCTAAGTGCAGAGATGCTGAATGTCATGACTAAAATACAGACACAACCCAAATATAAATAGAAGGATTTATAAAGTCACTGCCTGGAGATATTTTAAAAGATGTGTAGCTGTGGTGCTTAGGGACACGTTTTTGTGGTAGACATGGCAGTGGCTGCAACAAGGGTGGACTTGATGATCTTAGAGGGCTTTTCCAAAATAAACAATGCTATGATTATATCACTGTCTTTAGTATTTCACACTCTTCTGGTGCTTCTCCATGCACTGTATTTCATTAACCAAATATTTGCTGTATTTCATTAACCAAACATTTAGCTTTTTGTGGTTTATATCGTGTGGATGGTATTTTGGAGGGAACTACTTTCAGTGCTGTGAAGTCTATTAGTACAAGACTTTAGAAATTAAACACAGCCTCAGTGAGTGCTGCAACACCCGGGTTGTTTGGTCAATCGTGCAATCTAATGCTTTTTGTAATTTTCAGGCAATGCAAAGATGTTTGATTGCAAATCTGGACCAACAAGAAATAGTATGCACTTACACATAATCAAGCTAATTTTACTCTAAGTATTTCAGGTGTCCACAATACCATGACCTCAACAGAAAAGAACTATATTTATTAATACTTAGTATGAGCTGCTACTTTAAGAGCTAATGCTCTATATTAAGTCTTATAACTTGTATCCATGTAGCTTTAGTGAATGCTGCATTTTGATTAATTGTGTATGTTGTTCTTGGAAGATTTGTTGGGTATTGGTGTTTGGACTCAATTCTGCAATGCTATCTAACACCACTAATATGTTTTGTTTATACACTAGGAGAAGTAAATATGGTTACATACTTGACATTTCTGTACCTAAGAGACTAAGACTTGGAGATGCAAGTCTTTCTCGCATATAGGTTAGACCAAATTAAAGCTCAACAGTATGTAAACAATTGTTTTATTCCCTTTTAATTGCTTTCAGAATCTCCTCAGAACAAAATTAATTCAACTTTTTGTGTATAGGAAATAGTCCAAATCACACAAACCCTTTTCATAGTTAAGAGTAAAGATGCTTTCAATTATATGGTGGCAAAAATTGTATTTTCAGCCTTAAAAGGGAATTTAACTGTGCCAAGGTATCCGATCCAAAGAGGGGTAAATCAGTGAAGATCTTCAGCCTAAACTAACATCAAGTGTATTGCCGTACTATAATGCTCATTTATCTGGACAATGATTAGCTCTTGCAACTACTCAGGTATATTTGCCCTTCTCAGTTGCCTCCAGTTGGATCAGTGATATTAATACTCTTAACATTTGCATTTATATGGATTAGTTATGACATTAAAATACCAAAGCAAATATAAGAAGACAGAGTAAATTTAAAATATGTAACACAAAATAAATAAATCAGAATAGTCAAAACCTGTGGAGGAAGATCGCAGATATTCCTGTTGACAGCCAGTTCCAGTCTTTCCAGACTGATGCAATTACTTATTTCCTTAGGAACAGACTTTATTCTATTGTAACTGAGAAGCAGCTCTTGGAGGCCAGTCAGCTGGCCTGCAGAGAGAAAGAATGAGCATGAACATCTGTTGCATTTGAAATAAAGTATTAATGTCTTTTTGTTATCTTAACAATGTTTTATAGAAGAGTTCTGTGTTCTCATAATATGTAAATAAATGATAAAAATTTAAATTCAAAGATTTGAGGACTCCTCTAGCACAGAATTCTTAATGAGTACTTCAAAAAAACCCAGAACTTATGAGGACAACTCATTCCATGAATTCAGATCCTGAAGCCTGTTTTTCAATATCGCTTCTTTAAGAACGCTCTCTTATGTCTAATACCTGCTGTGCTTACAAGCTTCCCCCCCAAGATAGGGTTATTTTCATTATTTTTATTTACATTTACATTTATAGGGAATTGGTGGCCTTAGGATCTACATCTAACTGCCAAATATAAGTAATGTTTTTGATCTACAGAGCTGTAAAGTTAGGGAAGTAAAATGCCAAGAAATCGCATACTTGCATAACATTAATTTTCTCAGAAAAGGAATATAAAATAAAATTAAGTACAGCTCACCGATTTCTTTAGGTACACTTTCTATTGAATTCCGGGATAGATCGAGGACAACAAGATTGTGAAATCTTCCAACAAACTGAGGAATTTTCTGCAAGCTAGTTCTATGAAGCTGCCATTCTTGGAGATGGATTAATTTCAATAAGCAGGAAGGTAATGTCTACAACAAGAAATAGGAACCCAAAGAAATTCAGCTTAATAAACAAGAATATGGGTTTAGGCAGAAAGCGGTGCTAGGATTTTTGTTTTCTCATTAACATTCTCTATTGTGATTTGAGAAAATAAGATACATAAGTATTTCCCTCAAGCTAAACTGTAACATCCAAAGAAGAATCCATCAGTGTGGGTCATTCTAACCTTACATCAGTTTCATCTGCACAATGTTTTCTCCCAGGATTTAGACATCTGCACTACTGACATTGCTTGCAAAGTTTCAGGCTTTATAACTGAGGATGAAGCTCCTCTAAATGGATTGTTGCCCTTAAATGGTTACCTAAATGACATTTTCTGTTAAGGGAAACAGCAAGCAGCTGAGAGCAGGATAGAAACAGTCTAATGTTTATGTGCTAGAAATTCCAAACAAAGAACAGAGCTTCCCTATACTGAACACCACAGCATTGCTGGGCAGGTCTTACTGACCTCAACGTGGTCTAATTCTCCTCTCATAACTGGCACTTGCATTCCTCCATTGATAAAGCTACCATCTCTGTAACTTGTCCTCATTGCAAGATTCCATTCTGTTAATGATTCTACAGTTATCCAATTCCAATGGATTAGAAACAAGAATCTGAAAATCTAACTCGTTAGTTGTCATTCAGAAAGTTTGCTTACTTTCAACAAGAAATCTTTTGGTGCACCTAAACACAGAGGTTTTTCATCTTGAGATATTTCAGTGCATTAACAAAATGAAGATGTACCTTATTAAACTCAATGTAAACAATGTAATGTAAACTCAATTCTAATGCAGTATGGGCTTTATTTTTTGCAGAATAATGCTTAATATTTGGAACTAAAAAGTCAGCTTGCTTTTAACATTCTTACAACTGTGTATCTCTGTTCACAGTTAGCAAAGCAAAATGTGAACATTTCATGATTACTATTTATACAACTGTGAGTGTAAAGATGTAAGCAGTAGTCTTCAAACACATCAGATCATTCAGTCCAAGCAATATTGATACCTATACACAATACCTTCCATTCTTCTTCTTCTATCCTTAAAATTGCTCTTCCATCTTCATTCATTACTTTTTCTTTGAGTTTTGCTAAAGTGGCTCTTTCCTCCCAGACAAGCAGCAACCTACAAAAGAAAGAAAATTTGTTAGTGGTGCAGCTATGAAAACATGCAAAAATTACTAACCATTCTATTTCCTGGAACAACAAAGAGGCAGTAGTTACTTTGAACGAGTAACAGTATTGTTTCTGGATGCTACTTATATTATCAGTTGAGGGAGGGAATACAAGAACAGTGACAGTTCCAGAGTCATTAACTGAAACAATCTCGCAGTGGGACATAAAGCTTTCAGTTCCACCAAACAGAAGTTCAGTCAAACAAGATCAGTCAGCTAGGGATTCTTGTAGCTCTGTTTTCAGTGGGGACTTGAACAAGAATTTTAATTATTAACCTACTACTTTTTCTGCTTTTATTTTCCATGTATAACTTATGAATTTGTTATTCAATTTCAAACAGCTGACAAATGAGGAATGGTTTCAAAAATGCTAAATTTCTTCACATTTCATGAAACTGATGACTACTCAGAAGATTAGACCAAAAGGCTCTGTTAATGCTACCATGGAGAACAAAACAAATTACAACAAATTAGACCATGCACACAGGAGAGGATTTTACTATCTGTATTTATTGGATTTAGGGTATATGCTAATATTTTTATCATAGAACACATCTGATTGCTTGACCTGAACATACTGCCAGATTCTAATGAGTGGGAATTCTACTGCAGTAAAGACTAAAGAACTAGGCTGTGGATGAGTTTGGAAAGAGGGCTCTGGCTTTTCATATATCTTCTACAGTTTACCTACCTTCCTGCAGACCTCTCTCTGAATTCCTTTTCTTTCCGTAATTCTTCCTTTATCTTCTGTATTCTGACTTCCCAAAGTGTCTTCACAGCAGTGAATGACCCAATACAAACTGCAGTTTCAGTCATGGTTTTCACATGTTCAGGTTCAATCACAGGAATCTGATGGTGAATTTCAGTGCCTCAGTGCATGTATCACCTACCACATGGGGGCAGTGACATGAATACTAAAATACTGACATAGCTCCTTGATTATATCATGAAACATGGTTAATTTTACCAGTTGCTTTCTATGTACAAAATAACTGTATCCAGTTAATTTTTATGAAATCAAATACAATATAAATAAGTAAAAATGGTAATCAGTTTTAAAAAACAGTTCTCAACAAAATCATTATACAATGAACTATATAGTTTACCATGGAAGATCATTAAACCAAGGTACTATTATTAAAGATGTTCACAGAACTATAATAAATAGTGACAAAAAATTAATTAGAAAGTATAAGGAATTTCAACATTCACTTTGGGAATCAAGTTACATACTAACTTGAATGTACAATTTTTAACTTTTTTTTCTCCAAAAGGTACCTGTACGAAGGATCTTTTTACAATCTCTCCTGCATTATTCTTCAGAACAACTGTTTCTTTCCGTTCATTACAACTGTAGACTGAGAACGATCATCATTATTAAACGTGAATATAAGAATTCATTCCCCTCCCAGGAAGAAATTAGTGATCTGTGCAATTCCAGGTAATTAATCATGACAGTTGCATCCTGAGTGGTATAAACATTTGCACTGAAAAGAATTTTGCACTTCAGAGAAAATGAAACGTTGCTGGAAACATATTAGCATGTGCATTTATTTATATTAATTTTCTTAATAGTATCTCTCACACTGTAGTGTACAGTTAGTAATCCATTACCTTTAAAAAAGACTTCTCATACTCTTCGTATCTCTCTCACAATCTTGTAGGCCTCCTGAGTGTCAAGATCCAATCAAATCAGGCTAATGTTTTGAAATCATCTTTCCTTTAGGGAGATAATTAATACATTTTTTTTTTTAAGGGCAGCAAAGATACTCTCGTTATCCCAATAAGTACACTCTTCTAAAAAGCATTCTTATTGCCATTGTTGTTGACCACATCTTTTGCTAATGTAGTTGTTTGTAAAGTCTGACTGCATTGAAATCAATCATAAAGGTACAGCCAAGCAATACTAATTTTAAATTGTCCAGACTGCTTCCTGTTCTGAAGACAGCACAAAATCATATTATAAAACTTGACAAAAAAAAAAAAAGGGGGGGGGGGGGGGGGGGGAATCTGGTCCAACACTTCTATATTAAGAATACTTAGCCATTCTTTCCTTGTTAAGGAAGAGTGGCAGGATTTGACAGGTGATATAAAAGACATCCCCCAACGTGGCACAATGCTGTCTGGCACTCAATTAGGAATTCAATCCCTCTTCAGCGATTCAGTCCTCTCTCCTACATAATGAGATCTTTCTCTCCCCTGCATCAATGTGATCACGTTTACTTGCTGCACTTTGAAAAACTAACTTCTTTTTCAGTGGTACTCATAGTAAATACCTTTCCATTCCTCATCCCAACATGCAACACCAATGACTAAAACACTGTATGAGGCGTTCTGCTCCAATTAGCAGTTGCAATTTAAACTGCCTTATTTTCAGAATTAGTCTTCTACTGAGAAAAAGTGATTTACCTGATCAATCATACCTGTTTTCAGATATCTTCAGGTAGAAAACTACAGATCTTTTAAGGTATGTTGTACAGAAAAGATACATCAAGGTTCCAACCTCTACAAACTTGTTCATACATGTACTACTGCAATTTCAGACTTATACAATGAAAACAGTACTTATTTTTAGTGAAAACTTACTTGGCAAAATGTGGAAAGCAGGTAATTCAGTACACATTACTTTAGAACCACGAAGTATGAAAGAGGCCCTAAGTATATGATTCTATTTTCCAGGATATTTAATTACTTAATAACAGGATTATCCTGCTATTTTCCTGACAAAGAAGAAGACATAATAATCACAGTGCCACGGACAATTCAGAAGTGAATACCTAAACTGGCTGTAAAATAAACACAAATTACTTCCAGGTAATCCGATCTCCCCCCTCCCCCATAAAAATCTCCAAGCATCTGGGAGAGTTTGGAACAACTTACCTCAAATATTTGGTTTTCAAAGACTTTCCATGACTCATTGCTTTCATGCAAGAGCCTAAGTAAGTTACAAATTTTGCTTGTACTATCAAAACCATTTGGAGCTCTCACTAAGACTCCAATGCAATGTCAGTCTAGTTCTAATTTTAGCCTATGCTGAGAATAGAAGGCATCACATGAGGCACTTCTGGAACACCCCCCAGCATTTACCATTCTTAATGTCTTCCTAGTTTGCTGAACATGACTAGACTCCCATAAACTGTTTATGAGATTAATAAAAGTGAACAAATCCAAACTCATTATGCTTCATAATGAAAACTAAGAATAAGCTAGTTTTGGCGCTTCTTTTTAATAATTATTCTGTCAATGTTTATCTGCAAGATAACTAAGCTTAGTACTGCATAAGTGCCATTAATTAGTAACAGTAATTAATTAGACCAGATTAAAAATAAAAATTTGCTGTTTTATTCATTGACTGTGCTTATGATGAAGAACTCCCATGTAAATTGTCAAAGTCCAGTCAGAAAAAGAATCTTTATCATGGTATGCAGAGGGGTTACTTCTCACCACTCCCTTTTACATGCTTCCAATCATAAAACATTTTTAACATTCTATTTCTTCAAAGAGACATTTGAGAAGATAAAAGAGAACAACTGTTACAGTAAACAACAAGTATGAGAAGTTACTTGGCAGACTATTTCGACCATTTTAACTTTGTTATTATTTTTGATGCTTAATATCTTTTTCTTCACTCAGACGTAAAGAGGGGCAGCAACTATCAGAAAATCACTGTTCGAAACAGAAGTCATAAAACTGATTCATTCTAACGTAGATTGCACTATAAGGATTTAAAATATGAAGACGAAATTTATTTATATAAAATAAGTAATACTTAAAATAACCTATATAAAATATCACCTATTTGAAGAAAACATTTTCAGTCATTATCAGCTTAGTTTCTAACATTACCACACAGAACTTCATAATGAAAAGTAAATAGTAACAGTAATAATAAAAAAATAAAACAAAAAACTCACCCTCTCCAGTCTATCACAGACTGTCCAAACACCAATTCCTATTTAAAAGACACTCACAGGTTTATCTTGTAATCTTCAAGGGCAAATTTGTCGTGTGTGGTGGGGATATGTTAGAAGCAAAGGAGAAAGTTACACAAAAGTAAAAATGACCTCTTTTTGGTATAGGTATTGCTTCGTTCAGTTTTGGTAGAGGTTCAACATCCACAGGATTTTTAATTATTTCTTTTTTAATATATATACAAGCTCTGCCCCTTGAAAGAGACTGATAATTGAGAGTTAGACGAAAATAAGTTTTACCTTTCCTTTTTCTGGGTCTTTGAGAGTTACAGAAAGTTCAAACTTCTTCTGTGCACAAAATTCTTCTCTAAAATATTTCAAGATCATTTTATTGCTTTCTATTATATGCTTTTGTTTCCTCAGCTTATTTATTGCATGGCCATAAGACTAAAAATATATACTATTCAGACTAAGCCCTTACCACAGTAACATACTTGTAGGAGAGCAGCCATTAGGCTCTGTTCTTTTAGTAGTCTCAAGTGCAGTACATTCTTTAAAATAAGTAGAAGATGGATCCACCCGTACAGGATTGCCTGCATGAAATTCACATATAAAGACAGTATCACTACAATTATTTGTGCCTTTAAAAAAATTTATTAGGAATAAATAGATCTGATAAAAATGAAATAGGTGATACGCACAACATATTAGTCAAACTTTTGAAGAAATGACTTATGTAAAAGCACCTTACTCCACAACAGAAATACAGATAGCACCTTACAAGTATACCCCCCACCTACATTACCACCTTTCCTCATGCTCAGTCTCAGCATCAAGGATAGCAGTGATTCTACCTCGGTAGCTTACGTCTTGCATCTTCGCAGCTAAACACATCAGGCTACTTTGGTCTACAATACTGGTGAATGTACCTGTAAAGACAGCTTTTGATATATCTAAAGAAAGGAGAAAACATCCAATTTGCAAATTAATTTTTAAGGCAGTGAAACTGTTTTTTCTCGTGTCTGCTTCCAGCTTATGCTTCTTGAAGGCATCCAACCATTTTCTTTGTATCTCCTAACAAATAACCACTACAATCCTCACCATCTCTTAAGTTTACCTTAAAGCAGCAATTACCATCTGTTCTGAAGGCATTAACTTGAACCTCATCATTATTTGCCTTGCATCAGTTATCCCACATAATATTTTTTTAAATACAAATTCTTATTAATATCAGATTAACCTGTCAAATGCTAGTAACTGAACATCAATAATGTAAGATGGTGCAAACTTTTAGAACACATTCTGTTTACTGTCAGACTTATTTAATGTCTGAATAACTAACCAGATCCTCCTTTTCTACAAACAGATGCTTTCTGTAAGGAAGAAAATAGCAGAATTTAAGGACTGAAATAACTTCCAGCCTATAAAAATACAGTATATTCTAGAGAGTTTCAAGACTCTGACAGTTGTCAGTAAATGTTATCAGTAAGAATAAATATGAACTTTCCCTTTATCATTTGATAAAGTACCTGTGCAAGTAATGCCAGGAAAAAGTGGACTAGCAGAAGACTTGAGAGTTTAACTCTGTTACACAACAAAAAGCTCTCTGGACATCTTACAGCAGAAGCATAATAGGCATTTTATTTGTATTTGATTTTGCATAACTTCTTCTGGGAATTTTAATATTATCTAATAAGATAAATGTATGATTCCGACATAGAACTGTGCGTTTTTTCCTATAAAATGAGTTAATCTGTTTAAAAATACCACAGATATAGATCAGTGATTCATTTATACCAGTCTTACAATCTTAAGTATTACAGAAGGCAAAATAAAGACGATCCATCACCCTATTCAGGTGTGCTACGACCAACTGACAGCCTGCTGTAGAAGAAATTACAGCACTAGTATGTTAAAGAAGTAACAATTAATTGATAGACTGATATCAGCTGCTGAGAACTTTTAACCACATAATATAACTTGAGTAGCAACGGGCATGTGCTAGCAAAGTCAGCTTTTGTAGTTATTCAGTCTAACACAGCTTAAAGGCATATTCTAGTCACGATTTCCTTTATTTAAGGTCCAGCAGCATCAAAGCAGGGTTTTCCAAATAAGATTTCCACAGGTTAGAAAAACGGGCCATTGTAGCGCCGTCAATAATGCGATGATCAGCTGACCAGCTCACATTCATTATCTGTGCTTTAAATACTTCACCTTTACCATTAAATCGAGGAAGAACCTAAAAATCAGAGAAAGAAGTAAAATAAAAATAGAAATATTAAAAACTTCCCTTAATAAACCTGTATTTTTATTGTTAAATTCAAATAGTTTGCTAAATTATACAGACAGCAGTAGTGTCATTCAGAAATAAAAGAGCTTCCCATTATTGTTTCTGCTGCAGATTAAAATATATCGTGAACCTACATAATGAACAGTTATATCCAGTTTCCGCTATCCCAGAAATACTGAAGTAGTTAAAACTTCCACTGACCTGGAAGCTTTCTCCTGAATAATTTCTTGCACTGTTAGTGCCCAAAATGAGTTTTCCTAAAGTATTCCCGAATTGAGGCTCATAAGAAGATGTGAGAAGTATTTTTAATTGATATTGATGTCATACCCAGCACTGACCTCAAATGTATTAAATAATTAAATTGCAAAATTCAGAAGATAAGAAACCACCATGCCCATGGAGTTCTGCATAGATTCAGCCATCTGGCTCATTAAGCTAAATATGATTAAAATACTTGAAGTTTCAAGTTTTCTCCTTAATCACAGTGAGTGCTATTGCCATGTTGCAAAACTTTAAAAAACGTTTACATTGTTTGCTAATAACTAGAAGATTAAATACAGATCTGAGTTATAGAATTCTAGAGAAAAAGCTGAAACTCTGGCTTAAAAGTCTCTGCTTAAAAGATCTAAAAATCTAAAAATACCACAACACTTTTTAATCACAAGCTAGGGACTTACGTAACAGAAAGAAGTCGTGTTTATATTAAAAAAAAAAAACACATAAGAACATTTTCATTGAAGACAAGCTTAGTTCACTAGAGTTAAACACATTACCAAAATAAAGTCAGTATACCTGTATCTTTCCAAGTGCTCCAATAGCGACTTCAGGAGGTAGTATCACTGCTTTGGCGTAAGTACCACCAATCTAAAAAAAAAAAAAAAAAAAGCTGGAGATATCAGTTAACAAATAACTGTACCATTTATTTGAAAAGCTTCTAGCAGAATCACAGAATCAGAATCACAGAATCATCATTTTGTTCTTTGCATATTAAACTTTTATTAAGGCGTTCACTTCAGATGCAGTTTTCAGATGCAAGTTCCCATTCTTCTTATACTTACTGTGCCAATATTTGAAAGGGTGAATGTTCCCCCAGTGAGGTCATTTGTTCCCAGTTGGCCCGCAGAGCCCAAGGCTTGTAGGCGATTTAATTCAGAAGCAATCTCAAAGATACTGCTTACTTGAACATTTTTCACATTTGGGACAATTAAACCTTGTTCTGTGTCCATAGCAACTCCAATGTTGTGTGAAGCCTACAATAAGTTTCATTAATCAGACATTAACAGAAGCAGTCAACACAATGTGTATACTTGCTAGGAGTATGTAAGGATTCATCTGAGTGAGTCAGATAAAATAGCACAAAAGGAATTTTTACTAACTATATGTAAACACACACACACACACACACACACACACATATACACACACACATCACTTAAGAAAATAGATACTTCTTTCCAGAAGTATCTGGCAGGCACCTTGTATAAAAATTAAGTAAGTTTTATCAAAACTGAGCTTAAAATATGATTTAAATATATAACATAGAATCACTTAATCACGTTACTCAAAATTACTGTCTTTCCATTGTAGATATTATCGTTACAATTGCTTGGTCTATCCTCAGGTGGAAACTAGGAAATCACTATACTAATATGCATTTTCAAGAACAAGCTGGAGTGAAAAAATGACTTTCACTAAACAAACCACTGAAATAAGATCTATATCAAATCAAATCTTATCTTAGACAGAATCTGGATACTCAAAATTAATTTCCAGCACACCACTACAATTTTGACAAGTGTTCTTGCAATTGGCTCAGACATTCTGAACAGCCCTCATTAAATGTTAGTTGGGCTATTCTGTTCACAACTTTTATCAGTAGTTTACAAACCTTATAAGTGATGTTTTGACAGCTTTCATCCACAGAAGAATTCAGAATGGGATACTGCAATAATCCCAGAGAAGCTGCCTGTTAAACATAAACAAAAAGGACAGATTTTTGTACTTGATAACTCAGAGAAGTTCACAGAAAGCAGGGAACACTGGGAGACAAATGAGGCTGATAATCTACATTTCCTCAATGCAATCAAATGTGACTTCAGCTCTCCCACATGCTCCTTGTGTGTGCTGATATTCTGTTATGACTACAGTAACAGAAGGAAAAACTTATAAAAAGCAAACATATGTCAGACAGACATATAAAGATTAATAATCAATATCTCCAGTTATTTCCCATTCCACAATTAAAATCAAGTATCACAAGAAAAAAAGTTAAGAGATTCCATGGCAGTCTCATTCTAAACTCTCCAATTAGATGGTAATTATTTCAGGGAACAGTAATTCCCCCTAAAAAGAGTGAGCAAAATAAGTACTTACTTAACACTCCAGTTGAAAGAACATTATCAGAAATTTCAGACTAAGCTATGCATTCAGCCTTCAGTGGTGACAGCAATTAGAAATGAAACCATGACAACTACATGAGTAGAAGTGTTTGAACAAGGGAAGACATATACTGAATTCATGTGAACAACATAAACATATTCATTCATCTGAGCATTCACTAAAGACAACAATTACACTGCATTTTAAGTATGAGATTCATTTTAATGGAGGTCACCAAAACTAGCAATTGTTTCCAGAATATGTTTTGTTTCAATTATGCACTCAGTGCTGCTTACTCACTTACTGCATCATGCTGTAGCTGCTCCTACTTTCTCCATTATGTATCCAAAAATTTTTGTATTATCTAACCAGTTCCAACAGTAAATTGATAAATGGCACATTAAACAAGAAAAGCTGATACTTTCCTTGTGATCTGTGACTTTTTAGATGATAGTGCTCCAAACTTAAAGCAGTGATCTGTCACAAGATTTTGGTAAAATCTGCATTAGTACTCCATACCGAGTTCTGCAGCATTTCTTACCTTTATGAAGAAAGGCATAAAGGAAAGCTTAATTCCACGGCTTTGTGCTAACGGTTTCAGCTCTTCTCGCAACTGAACAAGGTGAGTCAAGTCAATCTCATCACAATAACCAAAGTGAGGGATCTTTAAGGCTGCACTCATAGTCTTTACCATTGCCTTGTGAAAACCTGGAAAATATTCACAGACAAAATTAACTTCTTGGAACTTAGAGTGAAATTTCAATTATCTGAACATTAAAATCTTTCATTTTCCTCTTTCCATGAGATTTTTCTTATCTCAGTGTCTTTTATTGTACCCTTTTCTGAAAGAAATTAGTTTGCTACTAATTATATTATGACTCAAACTGTAATAAATTCACAAGTGTTTCCAAATTCCAGCCTGTTTCAGAATACATTGAAAAGACATGGGTTAAAAATGAGCAAGCAGAACTTGCAACTGAATTCCATCTCACCAAAGCATGAACAATTACATCACAAAATAATAACTTTATGCAACATCTTGCAGAGAGCACATTTTCCTATTTCTCACATATATTAATAATTAACTGAAACACTTTTGAGCTGCATTTACTGGTAGTCCACTGTGAACATTTACCTGTTATAGGTTCGGTTTTATCTTTTCCTGAAAACACAACAGGTCTGGAAATAGGTACTGGAATTTTGCGTGCTTTGTCCTTTGGAGCAGTTGGCACTGTCTCTGATTTTGGCAACGGTGCAATAATTTCAGCTTTTGGTGATGGAGGTAGGATAGCTCCCGTTTGTTTGGCCAAAAAATTGAGAATGTCTTCCTTAAGGATTCTGTTATCTTTTCCTGTTCCAATAACTTCACTCAATTTAATCTGAAAAGTATGTAACAAACTATGACACATTCTTTACACAATATATATATATATTTATAGCAATATATGTATTGCTGTACTATGAAATACAGTTTACAACTATTGATCCAACATATCTGCCATTCTATTTCCCTCTCTGTGACCGGCACTCCTAGCTCCTAATTGCTGTTAAAACAGTTATCATAGAATCTTTTGAGTTGAAAGGGATCCTTAAAGGCTATGTAGTCCAACTCCTCTGCAATAAAAAAGGGACATCTACAGCTAGATCAAGTTGCTCAGAGACTGGTCCAGCCTGACTCTGAATGCCTCCAAGGACAGGGCATCCATCACCTCTCTGGGCACCTTGTTCCAGGTTCCAGTGCCTGACCACCCTTACTGTAAAAAAAATTCTTCCTTCAATCTAATCTAAATCTCACCTCTTCTAGTTTGAAACCATTTCCCCCTTGTCTTGTCACAAAAGGCTCTGCTAAAGAGTCTGTTAGTATAACCCAACAGCATTTTATGAGGCAAATGACCAGTATCTGTTACAGCAAACTGGTCATGTATTAGTCCTCACTCACCCTCTCCTCACTAGCTTTGAAGGTTGCAGATAGCAGGACAATTTTCCCTTCCTATTGGCATCTTGAAGGTCCTGGGCACTCAACCACACAAAATGAACTCAACTGACCCATCACAGAACAAGGAAGCTTGACAGGGCACAGAGCACAGCCTATAAAATCAAGCAGCCACAAGTCTTAAGGGGGACTTGGAGTGGACCTGCTGCTAGACAGCAAAATACATGATCCCTTGTGCTCAGGGACACCTCCACTGTAGTGTGCTTCCTCCAAGGATGGAGTGAGTGACTCATATTCCTTCACATCTTCAAATCTACACTGTGACTGTTATACTGCACGCTAACTGTTAGTATTTGGCCTGATCTGATCCAAGTTAGAATTAATACTGAGTAACCACACACTACATAAAAAAAAAAAAAAAAAAAAAAAATTTCTGTGCTATGCTAATCACAAAACTTGGTGAAATAACAATGCCTTTAATTATAACTACAGCTTAGTAGCATCCTCATTCTGTCCGGGATCCCTAAAGAACTCATCTGTCTCTGTAGCATCAGGTGACACTTCCTGTGATTTATGGGATACGCAGTATTATTCAAATCTCCTAAAAGGCCCACTACATGTCTTAACTGCATACGTTAAGGAGGAGCAGTGAATACTGCTTACCTCCTTATTACTGGATCAACAGTGAAGAACTAATTTGAAGAGAGTTATTTGTCACTAATTTCTCTATTTGTTGTTTTGTTTTTCTCAAAAAAAGCACCATGAGCTTTTACAAAACAGTGGTATATTCATCAATTAAAACAAAAATAGAATTAGAAAAGTCTTTGAAGTACCACTTAGTTCATTGTTTGCTCTTACGTAAATCTGGAGAACACAGCAAGATGACTAAAGCTGAGATTTCGTTTTTCCCTACTCCCTACTCTGGATCCATCCTAACACTTCATTATTTTCCTCACAAAAAGGTTTTCTAAACCACCATCCTAAAGAAACACAGCTGCATTTTAAGCCCACTAGTTCTTTTCTTACTCACCGGAATCATCAGAAAGCATAATTGTATCCATCTCCACATTGGTTTTTACACATTTGAAATATATTCAAAAACAAGACATTCCTCACTGTACTATCCTCTGATCCATATCCTCTCAGGGAGTCAAACTGGTACACAAGAGAGAGATAAAATGCAACAGGATGTTTCAGCAAGCTTACATTGTTTTCCATAGCAAGACGACGAACTGCAGGTGTTGCTAATGTTTTGTGACCTTTTATCTCTTGGTGTGTGTGCTCTTCATGAGACATAGCTGGTGTTTCAACAACATCTTCTTCTGGGGCAACACCTGCAAACAGGAAGAAAAAATAATTTTATTAGATTATAAGTACTTGCTAAATTTCAGCATTTCGTTTAAACTTTCTAACTCAGGCACGTGTAAAATAGGCAGCTAAAAAAAAAGCAGAACAGTCTCAAAGTTCTTACAAAAACTAACAAAGCATTAGCTAGCCCTCAGAATACTTAATATTATACTACTGGAGGTTACTTGTGATCTATCCTCTCACTTGGTATCTTTAGACCAACACAGTTACATATAAGCCCCTCAGAGAAAAGGCTGCTCAAGTCAGCAACAAACCTTTCTGGAAAAGGTACCTAATGGTACCCAGGACTCCAGTAAGAGGACTATTGCCAGCAGGCTGGTGAAGGTGATCCTCCCCATCTACTCAGCACTAGAGTGGCCACATCTCAAGTACTGTGTACATTTCTGGCCTCCCCTGGACAAGAGAGAGATGGAGCTAATGGACAGTTCAGCTAAGGGCCAACAAAGATGATCAAGGGTCTGGGGCATCCCTCCTATGAAGAAAGGCTGACAGCTGGGAGTGTTCAGCCTAGAGAAAAGATGGCTCTTCTGATGAGATAGGTGGATCTCATCAGTGTATACAAAAATTTGATAGGAGAACTTAAAGATAGTTAAGCTCTTTCAGTGACATCCAGTGACAGGATGGAACACTTCCTGGGCGCACACTGAAACACAGGAAGTTTTGTGAGGGCACAAGGAAAAACATTTTCACTGTGAGGATGACTGAGCACTGGGGCATGCTACCTAAAGCTGAGGAGTCCCACTTCTTTGAGACATCCAGAAGTCATGTGAACATGGTTCTGGGCAACCTGGTCTAGCAGATAAACACAAAATATGCAAGAGAAAAACTGCTTACAATACCTTTTGAAGCATCAATCTCAATGTCCACAAGTGGTTTTCCAACATAAGCTATTTCATCTAAATTGTAATGGAGTTTTCTAATGATGCCATCGTAACGACTAGTAATAGTAACAGAAGCTTTATCGCTTTGCACTTCACAGATGCTATCAAACTGAGAAACACTGTCACCTTCTTTTATATACCTAAGAGAAAAGACACATGCTAGTTTAAAACCATATAATAGTAGAAACCTATGCTGTGTATTCTTTAGAGTAAGTTCAGTTATGTACATCCTCACAATACAAAATGCATTCTGGATAAAATGACAAATTATACACAACGGATACATTTGCTTCTGACAGACTGCTCCAAAACCACTTGTGTGAAATGACACATTTCAGAATATTGTCACATATACAATTTTTACTAGAATTTCTGCTATGAAGAATTTTCTTGACTGATAATAAACCACCTCAAAAAACAACAACAAAAAAAACTAACTTGTTTTGAACCTAAATAAGCTCTCTGTTTCAAGCTGTCAAGACCAGTATATAATCAGTTTCAGAAAAAAATCTTTAAGTAGGAAATTTCTAGGAAGTTCTCTTCTGTGCCATGAGATATTTCTCCTGTTTCACCTTCCTTACTCAGAGTGTGGTGAGACACTGGCACAGGCTGCCCAGAGAAGCTGTGGTGCCCCATCCCTGCAGGCATTCAAGGCCAGGTTAGATAGGGTCCTGTGTAGCCTGATCTGGTGAGTAGCCGCCCTGCCCATAGCAGGGGGTTAGAACTGGTCTTTAAGGTAACTTCCAACCAAGCCTTTTTATGATCCTATTTGTACAAGGAGCAAGGCATTCCACCACAGTCTTCTTTTACTCGATACTTTGATTTTGCTTAAACCATTAATTGTTGGCTTTTTAGGAACAATTTACATTTTTCTGTCAAAGTAAATGGAGAAGGGGTACAGGATAAAACTATGTGGATTCTCTGGAGTTGTAGGCTGGGCTTCAGAACTTCAAAAAAAAAATGACATCTCTAAAAACAATAATCAGTGAAAGAAAGGCCTATGTACAAGGTGCCATTAGGGCATCCCATGTCCCTCTAGCTTTTCTATTCCCAAATATAACAGATTACTAATTAACAAAATGCATAGGTCACTATATGCAAAGGTTCAAATTGTGGAAATCAAAACTTGAAAGACTTCAGTAGTAGCCTAGAAAATATACTCTCTGAAATGATCATTGATACTTGACAATTAAGTATAGTTCTTAAGCTACTTGCTAATTTCTTTATGTATTTCTAAGAAAGCTGAGCTTACCATTCTTTCACAGTCACCTCTGTAATACCTTCTCCAATATCAGAAAGCTTAAACTGGACAATTTGGCCACGTGAAACTTAAGCATAAAAAAATAAAAAACAAAAACAAAAAACAAAAAAACAGGAAAATCAGCTTGCTTAATATTAAGTGTAAGACATTAGACAGAATAATCTGAATACTGTAAAAGTAGTTAAGTACCATTTATATATAAGCCACTACCATTCATAAAAGAGCAAATTAAAATAAACTATTTTATTATGAAAAAGATTACCAGCAGATGTTCTGAATAGTTGCTGTTGGTGACTAAACTTGAAGGCGGGTTGGTCAAACAAGCACGCATATTTCGATTTTACAAAGTGAACGCTGCTGCACGATCTAACGTGGTGAACACAAACCTGGGAGAGAAAAGCCTCAAGTGTTAAAACATTAGGCTGAGAAGACAGAGCTCACAGTAGTTACCAGAACATGTAATTTCTATGGAGAACTTCTTAGGAAAATACAATCATACTGCATACATACTGAATATATAATAACCATTACATTAGCATAGCCTTTGCCATGTCTTCAACTTCTTTTACTAACACAACACACAGGGAGATTAAAGCCACAATAATACAACAAATCAACAAAAATCATTACAACTTCAGATAAGATTCACAATTGCTATAGTTTCTCTCAACAAGTAGTTTAACTAGAATACACAAAAAGTATAGATAATATCAACTACATGACACATCTGAAATACTCTCATGCAGTGTGAATGTTGGAAAGATCCTCTAGACTGCAGGGAAAAAAAATCAGCGTGTTTTTCTGTGCCAGTTCTTATTCCAATCATAAGCTGATCAGAAGTAAATATGGGAAAGGAAATTCACACCAGCAGGCATAAACAGTTATCCTTTTAATTCTGTTAATACAGAAGAGACAAGCATCTTTAAGTGACTTCAATTGCAATTATATTCATCCTGAAATCAACTTAAAAGGTCAAGAGAATTTTCTGACAGATTCTTTATACAAAGCTGTGTGCTTTGAAACATCATGTAATCAGACATGATTTCAGTCAAAACAAAGGCGGTAGCACTTGCATTGACATAAACAAGCATTTTATCATTAATCTCAGAAGAAGTTAGTTCACATCCTTTCTTATTTAGTAATATTTCTTAAATCTCACTTAATTCTGGTGTTACAGTGCCTTGGGTGATGTAAAGTTAATAAAAATAACAAATGATCTGTAGATACTATCTCTAATTAATTTAGAGATTTAAAAAAATTTATCAGTTGCTACAATGTACCTCCAGTAGCTCAAAACTGTACAATTTAGAAATTATCTTCTCAGATGAGCCAGAAAACAGGACACCTGTATGGGAAAGTTCATTTTAACTTATTTTTTTTATATCCTTCCAAATAATTTCAAAGCACGCAAAACTTCCTGATTCCCTTCCCACTCACCCCCCACCGTTGAATTATTTGGTTTTATATTATACTTTTACTGTAGAGATTATCTAGAAAGCTGTACAGTTCTGAATTGACTGTGCACGTATTTTCTATATTATTCAATCTACCATTGGAAGTTGTATTTAAGATCACCTTTCAGGAACCAATATTTGCACAAAACCATCTCCAATAAAGGGCACAGCAAAGTCACATGGAGTTAATTTGCATCTGCCTGCTACTCAGATTGCATTCTCTGATCTGGAGCAAGTATTCTTCTCATTCCTATAATGAACAAACAGTAAATCTTTTTGGGCATGACCGCTCTTGCCCATTCAGATCATTCAGAGTTGTGTCTTTGGGAAGAAATATATTGTGCTTTTCTTAACCACTTATTCTAAAAACTGCTGGCCTCAGCACAAAATGTTATTACACAGAAAACAGGCGAGCAATCACCTGATGAGTGACACGCATCATAGCATACACTGTGCTCAGAGGAAACGAGTCCACGGTGAAGACACTCTTCCATCCATCTCTTTTGACTTGCTCTCATATTGAGTTGTTTACTTACACTGAGTTTGTTTTGCATATACTCTCTACTTCCAACTATAAAGTTACCTGTATGCTAAACTGATATCCTCCTTTCCTTACTAACAAACAGCACCATGCCATGCACCGTGCCATACTCTTCAGATCACTGTTTTATTCTCATCATTTAACACAAGAACTGCAGGCTCCTGTCTTCTCCACATCACAGCGTAATGCCTCCATGGACAACCACACAGCCCATCCTCCCTCCTGTCACCCATCAAAGGGTTTGCAAGAACACTGAGAATATTAGAACATAATACTTCAGAACTGTGATAACCATCTGATTTCTTGGATGCTAACACTGCTTGACAGTGGTCACAGGAACTAGTCACTAGGAATCAAAAGGAGCTGCTGGAAACTCCTACCACAAATGGCCAACTTCAAACTACACTGTTCAGCACGCGCACTGCTAAGATGAACGTTCTCATCTCATCACAGTCTCCCTCTGGATGCAAGGGCAGGTAGTTTGGCTAAGAAGGCAACTAAAAAGAAGCTTCTATTTTCAAAATTCTTTGATTAGTAAAGCAAGTTACGAGCAGCCTAAGGTCCAATAATTACAAGAATAACGTCTTTGTGACGGCATACGCTGAAGAGATGATAAACATGCAATAGAGCAACCAGAGGATTCGCCTCCTGAAGCACGGCGAGACACCTGCACCGTTTAACTCACAAGTACGCGGGTGCTGGGACTCGGGGAATCACCTGCTTCCCCTTCACAGCGAGGATCCCTCGCTGCACCAAGGCACCGACGCACGGCTGCACGGCAGCGCTACGTTTGGGCAGTACCACAGTCGGACGAAAAGCAACAAGAACAGAACGAAAGGCAACAAAAGAGAAGGACGGCAGCGACCTGTCACGGGAGGCACAGGTTCCTCCCGCAGGAAACGCGGCCAGCGGGAACGCACGGAGGTGCGGGAGCAGGGGGAGCCCCAGGGGAAGCGGGCACGAGCGGAGCCCGGGCCCCGCGGGGCTCAGGCCGCGCTCTGCGAGCTGACACGGGGCGGGGAGCGGCGGGGGCACGGCCGGGCGGGCAGAGGGAGGCGGGAGCACGGCTCGGGCTGCCCCGCACGGAGGGGAGTCCGCGCTGGATCGGCGCCGGCCGGCAGGAAGCAGCGGGCTCTCAGGACGACGCCGAGGCGGAGGTGCCGGCACCCGCGGGACCCCCGCTCCCCTTACCAGGCGGCCCGCGGTCCTGCAGCCGCTCCTCAGGGCGGTCACGGCCGCCATCTTCCTCCGGGCAGAGGCAGCCCCACGCCCCGCACACCTCCCACCGAGCAGCCAACCCGCGCGCAGCCACGCGGGCCGCAGCCAACCAGCCGGGCCGGGGGGGGCGGCGGGGACCCCGGCCGTGCGACGGCGCCGCCTCAGGGCCGTGACACGGCGCGGGAAGCGGCGGGTGGGCGTCACCTGTGGGGGTCCCGCAGGAAAGCCGCACGCGGAGCGAGGGCAGCGTCCCTCGGAGGCAGGGGAGTGCGGGGAGCGCGACCGTTCCCGGTGCGCTGCAATAAATCTCAGTGCGACGGACAGACCGACACCCGCGTGTTTCTCCGTGCCGCGTGTAACGGGCCGCTCTGCTGCCTCGGGTCGGAGCCCTGCGGCGGGAAGGCTGCGGCCCCTCCCGGTACGCGGTGCCCGGGCGGTGGGACCCGGCGGCGCCTCACGCGGCCGTACCGCCCCCAGCGCCCCGCGGGCGGGAGGTTCCGCTCTGCGCCTGCTCTGCTGCCGCCCGGCACGAGCACGGGCACCGGCGGCGCGCTTCGCTTACCCAGTGCGCTGCTCCGCCGGGCTCTCGCCGTCCTCAGGGCCCGGCCCCGATCCTATCTGTGCGGCGGGGACCTCCGCGAGAGACAGCTCCGCTGGCCGCCAGCCATGGACCGGGACAGGGTGGAGATAGACGGCGGCATCATGGAGGGGGTGAGCACCGGGCGCGCTGGGCTCGGGGGGCCGTGCCGTGTTGCCGCGCCGTGCCTGACGAGCACCGTTCCTTGCAGGGCGGGCAGATCCTGCGAGTGTCCACGGCGCTGAGCTGCCTGCTGGGCCTGCCGCTGAGGGTCCGCCGCATCCGTGCCGGGAGGAGCCAGCCCGGCCTCAGGTAACGTCCTGCCGGCCCAGCTCTGCGCGGCAGTCCCCGGGCGTGTGCGAGGCCCTCCTTGTCCGAGCACCGAAGCGCCTCCGAGGACAGAAATCCCGCATTTCCGATGTTCTGAAAGGGCTTTTTCAGCTGTCTGTGGCTCGCTTCCTTAGACAGAAGGAGTGTGGAGGAGCCTCTGTGTGCCCTGTGCCCTCAGTGCAGCTGCCTGTCTGTGGCGCCAGCTCTGCCAGGCAGGGGAACACGCCCTGTCTGAAATGAGAAGTATTCTCCAAGGTGACAAACAGCTGGCATGATGAGAGGCAGTGTATAGTTAAGATCATGCATTGCCTCCCTGAGGCATTACTCACAGAGGCACAGCTTTAAAAACTGTCCGCAGTGCTACCTGTATGTCCCAAAGCAGCCGTTCTCATTTTGAAGCCACCAGGCACCTCAGACATTTCACTTAGTGTTTCCCATCTTGACTGAATAATCAATGCTCTCTGTAGGCCGCTCCTGTTTAAGTCTGTTAGTTTCTGATGCTCCTGGACTAACATCACTGGGCTTTAAACACATCCAGGAGAGGCATGAGCCCAGAAGTAGTTAATTTGGGCTTACTGAAGCAGTTTTGCTTAGCTAAGCTACTGCTTTATATATCCTTGAAAACAGTATACATCCTTGAAAACAGTCCATAGCAGTATATACCTCTGCTTGGCTTTGATTTATTTCACAGTGAATCTCATGAAAGGAAATCCAGGTATTCAGGTGAGCTTGGCAGTCAATTAGTAATGTGCTTTACTCTTTTAACAGCCTACAGTCCAGAGAAAGTTGGAGGCTACTGAACAAAATCATACCTCACAGTCCCAGTGTCCTTTTCAGAACATAATGAAACAGTGAAGTTACCCTGGTGGTATTGAGTTTCCTAGCACACGTGAAAAAGAAAAACAAAAAGCAAATGGTTGCTTTTTTTTCTTTTTTTTTTTTCCTTCTTCCTGTTTAAACCATTCGAACAAGTGGAATTGCATGCACAGCAGAACTAGTTCTTTCCTGGCTCAGGGCTTGGCTGCTCAGGATTGTCACCATTATCCCACTTGCTGTTATTATCCCACTATTGCTATTATTATTTTTTTTTTCAAGCATTTATCGCATTAAGACAATGACTGCTGCACCTCATCTGCCTGGCTAGACCCACTCTAACGTATCCTTCCCACTAGGATCCTAAAAATTCCAGAATGGTCAGAATGCTGCTCTGTTGGCACCTGTGAAATCAGGAGAAATACTGTAGGGACCACACTGAATTTCTGATCCCTGTTTGAAGTCTCCAGTTGTGCTTACCAGTTGATGTTTAGTGTTTGTTTTTTAATGTAAACATCACTGTGTAGTCTGCTTGCATGCATCTTTAACTTAGTATTTGTTTATGCTAAGGCCTCAGCATCTTTCTGGATTGGAGATTGTTCGAGACTTATGTGAAGGGAACCTGGAGGGTGGAGAAATCGGTTCAACAGAAATAACCTTCACTCCTGGGAAGATCAAAGGTGGAACCCACATAGCAGATACCAAAACAGCAGGGTATGTCTTTGTACATGGACAATGACTGGCAAGTAACTGCTCTTGGTAACTTTAAAATCATGACACATTATGTTTTGGTAACTACAAATCTCACAAAAGAGGAAGAAAAAACCACTAATAAATAGCTGATTAGCTATAAACTTTGCTACCTGATACTTGTGACCAAAGGACCAGTAATGTAAGCAGGGCGTGTATTAATGAAGTATATACAAGTGGAAGTTATAATGATATGTAAGTTGAACACTTGACTGATGTCAACTAAAAACCACAGAATCACAGAACTGTAGGGGTTGGAAGGGACCTCTGGAGAGTGTTGAGTCCAACCCCCTGCCAAAGCAGCTCCCTAGCTCAGGTTGCACAGGTAGGTATCCAGGTGGGTCTTAAACATCTCCAGAGAAGGAGACTCCACCACCTCTCTGTGCAGCCTGTGCCAGTGCTCCGTCACTGCACTGTGAAGAAGTTCCCACACACATTTGTGCAGAACTTCCTATGCATTATTTTGTGGCCATTTCCCCTCGTCCTATCACCACACACTGCAGGGAAGAGTCCAGCCTCATCCCTTTGCCTCCTGCTCCAAACCGGATGCCCATGCATTTAAAAACATATCTTATTTTCTTACATTTGTACTTCAACTGTTGAGTCAATGCATCAAATTACATCGGTATCTTGGAAATTGCAAACATGAAACTGTAAAACCTTACGTACCTGACATTCATAGTACAGTGATATTCATTTACTGATTATGCATTAAAATATTGAATTGATCCTCTTTATCTAATAAAGTCAATTTAAAGGTTGTACTTACGCCTGTTATAGTGAAAGAGGAGATACTGGTCTTTGGGATCTGGGAATGTGTTCCATCTGCTGTTTTTTGTCCCTGTGTTTCTTCTGTATTTCTGTGTTGGATCATTTGTTCTTGGAACCTGTTGCAAAAAATGAGTGGAATAGATTTAGCTAGGGAAGAAGACTGGTGTGAACTTGGAAGCAAGAGCTAGGTTAGACACAAGTGAAGGTTTCCTTTAAGTTAAGAAAAACATGTTTCTGAGCTACTGTAGTTTAAACAACCAAGCTGATGTCTTTTCTATTTCTTAACACAGAAAGGCTTGAGTAGGCAATAATACAAAGGATTAGTACAAAAAAGTATGGCTCAAACACTTGGAGAGTGTTTAAAAAAAAAAAAACAGGTTTACTTCAGTGTAGTGGCAGCTACTATTTTCACAATTCAAAATGATGGAAACACTCAGGAGATACCTTTCATTTTGCTGAGCAAATTTACTTTTGAAAAATATATTGGAAGGGCTGGGTTTTTTTTAGGTATCTGTGTTAATGTAAACGATTCAGTTATAAAGGAGTCACGCACTTCAGAGCATATTTTCAGTGTCCCTTGTGTGAGATTCTCGTGTGAGATGCTGACAAGCTTCTAGGAGATTCTGTAGGATTTTATAGATTTTATTACTAAATAATTATTAAAATGTTAAAACTGCTGCATAAGCCCTCTTGCTTTACCATCTGCTATTTAACCCTCTGGTTTTCACAGTACTGTCAGTAGACTAAGTAAGCTACATTACTTTTATTTTAAAGATAGAGTTATTTTAAAATAAAAACTTTTTTGTATGTAGGCTTGCTAGGAATATGAAGTTTTAGTTTAGCAAATTTTAAACTGTTTACTTTATAGATGTTAAAAATCAAACACATAAGTGCTCTGTAAAGTCATTTACTTGCCTTTGACATGTAGTGATTTTGCACAGATTATGACTGTGTGACATTTGAGTATCTTCTCATTCCTTCTAGGAGTGTGTGTCTGCTGATGCAGGTAGCAATGCCCTGTGTGCTGTTTGCCGCTTCCCCATCAGAATTGCATTTTAAAGGTGGGACTAATGCAGAGATGGCTCCTCAGATAGACTACACAGTCATGGTAGGGAAAAATTGCTTTGGCCTGGTTCATCTTTCATGTGTGTGTATGCAGTGTAACTACTGTACTTATAGTGCTCTCACTGCAATTAGGCCTGAGAATATTAAACTGCTCGTGTATTGCATGTAGATAGCGACCAGTGTGTAATGGAATTCGTTGATACAACAATATATGCTTTTGCTTTTAGTTATTAAATGTGAATTGCTAAGAATTCCTCTTAAGAGAATCCTTTAACCCAAACTATTATTCTGAACAAAGGATGAGAAACTTCAAATAAACTGCATGGATGAGATTGCCTTTTTTTTTTTTTATAACGTAATTGAAATGTTTGTTTTGAGATTTTGTTTCTTTTTTAAGACTGAATACAATAGTGGGAAATAATACATGCATTATAGATTTGCTCTGTGTCATTTTTTTCAGGTTTTCAAGCCAATAGTTGAAAAATTTAATTTCACATTTAATTGTGACATAAAAAAGAGGTAAGTTTCAGGGTCATGAGACATGAACAGGCCTTACTGAACCAGTGTGTGAGCCTGGAGGCACACGAGGTGCCTGGATCCCATCACCTGTGGGATGAATTTGTAATTCATTAACTAAAGTGTATTAGCTGCCCCTGTGCATATACCATCACTGTATGATGAATGCAATACAGTTCTTTCTTGTCTTTTTTCATTGCTGAGTCTGCAGCTGCTGTTTCAATGTTTCCTATGAATTACCCCTCGAGGGAAATGCATGCTGAACAGACACTCTATTATCTAGCTTTTTCTGAGGTGCCAGTTACATTAGTGTTTCACTGTTAATAAGGTATGTGTTATGAGGTAATGCTATTAAAGGAGAAACTTGTATTATAAAGATTTCTAAGGCACACCAACAAAATTCACATGTATGGTAACAGACAGCATAAAAACGTATCTAAACTTTATGAGACTTCCAGCTATTTTCTTAGTTTCTTTGCTTTTAATTATATCTGATTTCTGTTTGTACACAGGGGCTACTATCCTCAGGGAGGCGGTGAAGTTGTAGTCCAGATGTCACCAGTCAAAGAGTTAAGTCCAATAGACTTAACAGAACGTGGCACTGTAACAAAGATATATGGAAGAGCGTTTGTTGCTGGAGCACTGCCTATAAAAGTGAGTGCTGATAACAGCCCTGGTAATATTCAAGTTCATAAATCTATGTAAAATTGCACGTAATGTACCTTGTGTACTTCCACTGTTCCTGTCTTCTGCAATCTTCCACATGCAAGCCAAGTAGTCACATTAAGTGGATTCCGTTATTCAGACTGTAAAACCCAATTTCGGACATTTCTAAGATGAGCTTATTGCTCAGGAATATGGCAGCAGCTAAAACAGGAAATGAGAACAGTGTAAGGGACTTCATTCATATAACTATTCAAAAATAGAGTATGTATTGAAGGGTATTTTATACCTATGTATCATTCATGTTTATGTGGATTATCTTAAATCTGAAACAGTGGCTTTTCACAGATTCGTGGGTAAACTACAGTGCACTGTAAGAACATACAAACAGAGTCAGTCTATTCAACCATTGGTAATGGGCAGAACAAGTTAGGGGTAGGTTAGCCAAAGAGAGAACAGATAGATTTGATCCTTTGTGCCCCTTCTTTCCATTATTCCCATCCTGTCTATGTTTACAGGGAATAAGCAGATCTCCTCAGGGTTCCTTCCCACACAGCCTCAAAAGGACAAGAGGAAGGGAGAGAAGTGTTACTTTTTGAAGAGCTGCGGAGTGGTGGTTTAAATCTTAAAATCTCCAACCCAGTGAATATTGGCTACGATATTTTTTTCCCATTGAATCTCAGGGATGGGATAAGCTTCATCTCCACTCACCTGCCTTTGAAGTTATTTCACGTATTATCCATTACAGAGTATATCCTGTACATAGTAATTGTTGTTGGTTTATTTGCTGTTACAGTCTAAGGTCCTGAGATAACCAAGACTAAAATTAAATCTTTCTCTATATACATGAGAAGATTATTATTCAAATTTCTACTGCTATTGGAGCTTCTATATACACCACTCTAATTTGTCATTTGTTCACTGTTAGTGGGAAAATTCTCAGAAGAGATGATGCTAAGTTCTTGCTTGTAGAGGTTTTATAGCAATCCTTTGTTTTTTTTTTCTCTCTAGTCTCATTATTAGAGGATCCACTGTAATAATTAGGCTTATGATGAAAACATAGTGCTACCATTATATCATTTAATTAATTTATGTTTTTACCTCATCTCTTGTTAGCTGGCAAAAGATATGTCAGCAGCAGCAGTGAGATGCATCAGAAAAGAAATCAGAGATCTTTACATTAACATTCAGACTGTTCGAGAACCTGATGATCAAGCCTTTGGGACTGGAAGTGGAATAATGTAAGAAGCCCATACTTCCTATGAATGCTTGTAACCTTGCTGGTTACTTACCTGGTTGATTAGCTAGACCTTGATTAATTATCTGATAAATAAACTGCAATGTGAATGATTTTGTTTCTGCTTTTTCTGCTCAGCATTGTTGCAGAGACTTCAACGGGTTGTTTGTTAGCTGGGTCGTCACTTGGCAGGAGAGGTAAGAGTAAAGTATGCCTCTTTCAGAATCAACTTAATATACTATTAACAAATAGGAATCTTAAGTATAATCTGTTTAAAGGTCTGATCTTGAAGGTCTTTTCCAACCTGAGCAACTCTATGATTCTATGAATCTATGATGCACTCACTGAGTGTTGGTTGTGTTTTTTAAAGTTGATGCTGTTCTGTAACAAGTGTCAGTGAGAATGAACAGATCTTAAACTCTGTAATTAACATCTTCCACTTCTGTGCTGCTTCTGCATAGTGACAACAGTGGAAAGTACTTCTGGACTTTATATACGTGCTCTGTGGTTTACCTGTGAAGGTTTTGTTCGGTGTTGAATCTAGATGTTTATCTAGATTAAAAGGAATAGATGTGCTTTTCATCTAGATGGTTTGACTGAAATGTTTCTCTGACCATAAGTGTGGCGATGTGCTTCACACTGCTTAGGGAATATGTACTATATGTCATCATGAGACATGAGGTTTTTCAAGTTTGAGGAAAAAGCATGGAAATAAGATTTTAAAAAGTCGATAATTTCTGTTATTGGTGTGCTTGGTTGGTTTGTTTGTTTTTCCCCTGTATTTTTTAAATGTCACAAATCTGTGGTAGCATCCTAACTTCTTGGATTTCTCTGTTAGGAAAAAATGCTGACAAGGTTGGCATTGAAGCAGCCGAGATACTGCTTAAGAATCTTAAACATGGAGGAGCTGTGGATGATTCTTTACAAGACCAAGTAAGGATCTCATATGTCTTCACTTCAGTTTGAAGCAGCAAAACCATTTATGTATATATTACTTGAAAAGATTGTAAGTCCGAACAGTGAAAGAATGGCACATAGATTTCAGAATTAGGTTGTATTTCCACAGACTGATGTGGCATAATTAGTTAATTACCAGACGTCTTAGAGATTTCTTGATGCGATCACAACTTCACTAGAATTAGCAAAATATGTATGCTTCTGAGCAACCACAATGCTTTGGCTTTGCACCACATCCTTAAATTATCCCTTCCTGCAAATCTTAGTATTTATGGAAGAATGAGTTACTGATATGTTTCCATTTCGCATTCCAAATATCTAGGAGGTATTGCTGTTTGTCTTGCTCGTTTAATTTTATCTAAGAATTTCATTCCCCTTTCAGCTGATCATCTTTATGGCATTAGCAAAGGGAGTGTCTAGAGTGAAAAGTGGACCAGTTACACTTCATACTCAAACTGCAATACACTTTGCAGAGCAGCTAACAAAGGTGAGTCCAAAACTTCAGGAAGATTCACCTGTCAGTTGTCACCCGGTAACTAAAAAGGGTGCAGCTGTATAGATTCACTCCATATTTAGCAGATACTGTGAACATGAATTTCATAATGGAGGACTAACACTGATAAAATAACAGCTACAATGACGATATGAGCATTTGCCAGTAGGAATCGAATACAGAGTTTAATGCCTTTAGAATGTTTGGATGCTTCTACCACTTTAATTTTTGTCAGTGAAATCAGTCCAATCTGTAATCTGCATAAACAAACAGTAATGTGATTATTAAGCATCAGATACTGAAGATTTGAACTCATGTATAACTGAATTTGTGATGCATGTTTCTGATCCTGTTTTAGGCCAAATTTACTGTGACAAAATCAGAAGAGGAAGATCCCAGTAAAGACACCTACATCATTGAATGCCAAGGAATGGGGTTGATAAACTCAAACTTGTAAAGTTTAAAAACAACTAGAAAAAATGAAGATAGCAAAAGCAAAATAAATTGAACATACCTCAGCGATGCACTGCACTGTATTTCAATGGACGTATAACATACAAGTGAACAGCAGGATCCTTCTGTCACATCTAATCCATTTGATTTCCTTGCTGTGCTGAGCAAATCTGTGGTGTGAAAAATGGAAATTTTTCTTTTTTTACTATGATCAATGAAATGAGTACAGACAGGACAGCAAACAGAATACAACATATGTATTTGGGCAGCTGAGTGAATCACTTAGAAAATAAGAATTCAGATTCACCGAAGTAGAGAATGACTATTTCAGTTTTGAGAAAATGCACAGATGATGTATTCTCTCCCCTTTAAGATACGTATGTTTTATTCTTTTGGATCCTTTTTGTTAGGTATGTGGAATAAGGGGCACTATCAAATCTGCATCTCTGTTCTCAACTATTTTGCTTAAATTGTGTATGAGGAAATAATAAAACAGTAGCAGCATATGAAAGCCTGGTATTTATTTTTGCTGTTACCTCAGCAGGTTGCGTTCCAAGGAGACTGACAGACTCTGAAATGTAATTTCTTTCCCTTTATAGTGTCAGAATACCCCATGCATAAATTTTCTTTTACATATTCTCTTCTTATCACTTTTATATAAATCTTCTCAGGCAAGTTTAGAAAATATACCATGTTACATCTCAAACACAAAACAGTAACTACGATATGATCTGTTCCTCCATGTACAGCTGTTGCTTTTAGCTTACTACTGGTAATGGATTTACATTTACATCAAGCTGCTGTTTCTTCTTGATGAAAATACTTAATTTCAGATGAGATTAGAGAGCTGTTGTATGTATCTGTGTGTATATATACACATATTCATGTTTCTACACAGCAGTGTACATACAAGCGTATTTAGGCAGAATTACACAGTTGTGTTATCCTTACACTGGTTGGGAATTAGGTAAGGAAGAACTTTTGCCAATCTGGCCTTGATCTTGCTCTGCAAGTTTATTCTGAATTAAAAGGAAGATAGAGAGATGGGTCATCATTTGTTTTGTGATATAACCAAGTTAGAATGATTTAACCAAAATTGTATAAATGCATTCTAGAAGCTTGAGATTTCCAGGTTTCCCCCAACTTTCAATCTTTGCTCTGTTTCCCACACCCTTCAGTCTTTGCTGTAAGATCTTTTTCTCTGTTGTGACTACTGAACCTAGCTACTGAAGGTCTGCCTTGCTCATTAGGATTAATGTGGAAAAAAAAACAACAAAAAAAAACACCACTACTGGTATCAGAAAATGTTCATTAACAATCTAGTTAAACATCTGCTTACTCATGTATTTTTTTTTCTATCAGAAACTAGCACAAAAAAAAAAATAAAAAATAGGTTACTAATAATTTCTGATTTTAAAAATTTTATCTGGAAATATTTTTTTACCGTGAATAATCTGAAGGGGGCAGCAGATACCCATTGAATTATGTCCGACACATTCTCAACTCAGGAACTACAGCACTTCTCTGTATCACTCCTCGTGCTGCTGATTTTCAGTGTTTCCTTTAGGAAGAACATATCCAAAAAAAAAACCCCAAAACCAAACAAATAAAAAGCACAAGAAAAAACACCTAAAAAAAAAAAAAAGCTCCCAAAGAGTTATTTTCTGTGCTTGTTTGTTCTGTTTACTTCTTTCCCTAATTCAAAAGAATTACTGCATTTGACTAATTTTCCTTCCATTGGAGAGATTCCTGCTGAAGGGATAGCTGGGTGTGATCTATTTCAACACCCTCATCAAAGCACTGCTAACTTAGAAGTTAAACTGGGTTGCTCAGGGCTTTCTCCAACAGAGCCAAACTGCACTCAGAGCTGGCATTTAATGTAGCAAAGGGATTTTTTTGTTTGTTTGTTTCTTTCTTTCTTTCTAAAGCTGAGATACTGTTTCTTACAGGAAAGTTACTTTCTGCTACAGGAAACATTAGAAAGTGTGCACAGCAATTTATAAGTTCTTCACTAATTTTTTGAGAAGAAAACAATATAATTGATTCTACCTTACTCAGAAGATTCCTATTTTACAGGAAAATCTCAGCTCCTCAGGTCACTCTGGCAGCTGAGAACAGGAAAGCTTCAGTAATCCATAGAACCCTAAGGAAATTAAACAAAAAAATTCACTCCAGTTATATATATCACTGCTTAATACAGAAAAACATATTAAGTGCAGTTTGTAACTACCATTTTTTAAAAAACTTCCTGCATTTTATGAATAATAATTATAGTGCATTACTTGAAGCCTTTTAGTTTTCATTTCTATCAATATATAACCGTATCGTTTTTAGTGCTAAGGTAGGATTAAGTCACTTGTAAGAATGTATTAGTCTTTTGTTCAGGAAGAGATGAGACATGCTTCACCTGCTCTACACATATGCACGGGGTTTTCTTATTCTAATAGGGCATATAAGAATCTTATATAAAAACTTCAGTGTGGGTGTTTAGATACAACTAAGATGCTTACTTTTAATAATGCTTAAATAACTAGTGGCAATGACTCAGAAGTTCTATATACCGAAGAAAAAGGATTAATCCTTTCCAACCGTGTCTGTGGTGTATTTACATGAAAGAGACTTGTGTTTAGGTGAACACAATGATCAGAGAAGGCCATTGTGCTGAGATATGCAGAGACCAAAGTATGAAAACTAAGAATAAGTGCAGAATAAGAATATGCAGCCAGTTACAAACAAACAAACAAAATAATAGTTAAAAAAAAACAACAAAAGACACAGAAAATACAGCACTCTGTTCTCACTGAACTCTATTACTGTCAAAAAGAATATCTTTGAACCTTGTGTTCTCTCACCCTTAAATCTACTTTCCGGAAATAGCTGGTAACTATTTCTCTCCTGAGCTTACACATTTCAATCTGTTTACTAAAATGTTAGTAAAGTACGTACTGTTTTTCTAGACCATGTTGAAAATGCTGCATCCAGTTTTGGACCCTTCCATAGACGACATCAGTGGTCAAGGCAGTGCTACATCTTTCTGAATTTGAAACAAGTCAATGAAAACAGAGAAAATCATTTTGTTTGTTATTAGAGAGAATAGGAAGTAAAATCTATCTAAAAATCAAATAAAACAAGTAAACTGAAAAGCATTACTACTACTTCCCTAATTATTGACAGTGGAAAAGTTTGTAAAGGCTGAGCAAAAACAACTAGGAGCATGGCCTTCTGTAAGATTAAACAGAACCAGAATTTTTCCTTTAATCCCACATTTATTGGTACACTCAGGAACAAAGTTCAGAGTTTAGGAAACATGCTGGTAAGTCCACTTAAAAGCTACAAACCCTTAACAAGTGAATGTATGGAGAAGCTCACGCTACAAGCTGTGTGATTTCCAGTTTTTGAACCACCCAGATACCTCTTAGTAGTTTTATAGCCTCTTCTCTGCTCAGGAGTCTTTCTGCCCAATGCTTTCCAAATCCAGAATGATAATCCTACGGTGATACGTTATCTACTAGAACAGGGAACTTCGATTTGAAAATTCCACTTTCAAACAATAACTAAACAGAATCCTCAATTTGTTGTTATTAAATTCACAGAATATCCAAATAAGTCAAAGAAGCTACTTTGAAGTAGTGCTGGAAAGCACTGGCCCCATACCGAACACTGAATATCAGCATGTGCTGACAGACCTTAGGCAGTGGGCAAGTCATCAGAAATGAGGATAAGCGCATGGCCCCATTAAGTGATTTGGGCATGCTGCATAAATATCTCTTACCAGAACAAGATTGCTAGCATTCTCTTCTATGTGGGAGAGTTTACTTTCGCAATCAAATAATCAGATGTAAAACTGTAAAGGAAGACCCGGAGTTTAGCTGAACTGTATGAGCTCAAAGGAAGAATTAAAAAATAATTACTTTCTGTAAAGCCCAGAAAATCCCAGGCCTTCCACCCACTCTAACCCTTCATCTTTTTATTACCCCCTACATGACAGATCTGAACTTTAAACTGCAGCTACTCAACTTCACCAACAATTTTGCTACACAACCAATTGCCTTCTGAATTCAATATTATCATTCATTTTTTTCTGTAACAAAAAGTAAAAATCCCTGAAAATAATTCTTAACTCTCTACTTTTTAGTTAATTATTTCTAACAGCTTACATAAAAAAAAAGAGCAATTTCAAAACAGAAAATATCAGTCTAAGATGCTGACTCCCCTTGATGACAAGGGGAAATGGCCTCAAGTTGTGCCAGGGGAGGTTCAGGTTAGGTATAAGGAAACACTTCTTTACAGAGAGGGTTGTTAAGCACTGGAACAGGCTCCCCAGGGAGGTGGTTGAGTTACCACCCCTGAATGCGTTTAAAATACGTTTGGATGGAGTGCTTAGGGACATGACTTAGCAGAGGATTATTAGAGTTAGGGTAGTATGGTTAGCTAAGTTGAGGCTGGACTTGATGATATTGAAGGTCTTTTCCAACCTGAGCAATTCTATGATTCTGTGATTTTGCTGGAATGTAAGAAAAGACCTAGGTGGCTAAGTGATGAAATCAATCAGTGTGCAAATTTCCTTCACCTTATTAATGACAGCTGGAACAAACTTTTCAAAGTTGACATACTACTGAAGCAAAGTTTTTAAGAGTTTGTACCTTTCAGTAGCACAGGTAAAGTGATGCATACCTGTCTACCTACCTATCTATCTACACCTGTATTGTCTCATTTTTAGAAGAGGTGTTGGTACTCCCATTGGAGTTTGCAACTGTTGCAGTGTGACCCATTTCCTCTATAGCTGAGGCTTAAACCCTGCAAGGCATGAAAAATGAACACAGCTGAAACCAGATGTGATAAGCAGTAACAAAGTAGAATATTATGATAATATTATGTTAATATAGTTCCAGAAGTCATATAGCAAATAAGAATACTTTTAATCATCAAAAATATACTTAATCCTCTGTATTTTGAGAAAACAATTACAGTAATCAAATCAATGATAAGTACTGTCATAGAGAAAAGGTTGAAGCGATTTTAACTAGTTTGCTTTTAACACATTTTGGCCAGTCAGCACAAATAATTTTGAAACTGTGCTTTTGGGCACATTTGTTTGCTTCCGTCCCAGAAGATGGTGACCTCCAGGACCAAAAGATTTATGTTCTCTGACTGCAAGCCAGATTTCTGTATCCTGTTTATTGTGTAATATGTGCTCTGTAAAATAAGCGAAACTCAAATACTTTGCCACTCAGTCAAGAGACAAGCTCCAACTCACATTTAAACAGAATTCAGATGTGTGTTTCCAGTGATAATTTAGTGTTCAAACAGAACCAACGAAACCTTCTTCCACATAAATGGCTGTGCTGTTCTGGTAATTATGCGGGAAGAGAAGAAAGCCTCCCTCCCACAGCCTGATAAACAGCCAGTGGTTATTGACATTTGGAGGGAAATCTGTTTAAATCCTTTCTGGCAGAGGAAGAAATTAAACATGAAGCTCCTATCTCCCAGACAATACTTTTTGTACACTGAAGGAAAACTAGCACTTGTCCTGATTTTAAGTGTTTCATTCTATCCTTCTGATGGAATGGCTGATGGTCTGTCAGATTACAAGGTCACAAATGGATGGACAGTGCCTTTTCAGACCTGCAGGAAGAACTGAGTCTCGAACATACCCAGTTATTGTTCCCTGCTTAGGTCTCAGTAGCAATTAGCAAGACTTTGGGTGGTTTCTTGCTCCACAGTCCACAGGTGGGACAGAGAGCCTAGAGATCAAGCCCAAGCCTCTCACTCCTCAAGAGTTTGGGTCTCAGCCAGCCACTGCAATTCAACTGCTTCCCCAAGCTGCTTTTCACACTATATTACTGCAAGAACTGCAATTTCTAGTAAATCACTGACAACCTGTTTCCAGCCCTGGATACATCAGCAGTGTGGATAACATAAATAAGTCCAAAATTCAGAAGAAAAGAATAAGGAAAACTAAGCAAAAAATGCAGTTTACCTCGTGGTCTTGTGACATACTATGAAGTTTCTGAAACATAGCAGGTTTGAATTACAGTCTCATTCTGATGTAATCCTTTCTTCCTTTTTTTCTCATTCTCACTCCATAGTCACCATTCACTTTTTTCATATCACTAGCTCTAGAATGTGAATCTGTGAAGAAGTGAAAAACTGGTTGCCCATTTTCTGCACTGTAGATTAAAGCATTTCCAGCTTGCAGATTCAGCTGCAGAAGAACAGAGAACTTAAGACAAGTAAGGTCAAATAAAAAAAAGTTACATTTTGTTCTTCCTTTTTTTTTTTTTTTTCTATTTTATCTGCTATGCATCGCTTTCAATTAATTTATTTCCTGTTTTGTGAGCTTTTTCTCATTGTCCCCCAAAATTTACCTTAATTTCCCACCTTCTCCCTCCTTTCACATTCATAACAGCTTACTGAAGCATTACAATGCCATAGTATTGTTAAACTAGAGAATTACAAGTACAGACTGGCTCCAGCTAGCCTTGGTCCTTGCAAAACCATTTTACTTCCTGTGAACTACAATTGCTGCTAAAAGCATTCAAGGACATCTCTCCAAGCCTCTCCTGTAGTCTAACTGACAGAGGCTCATTTATGTGGAGAGACAGTCCCAGGAATGAAGCACTAACCTGTGCTTGCAAAAGGAGAAGCTACCCACAGTAAATGGTATCTTATGAAATCTCTCTTTTCTGAGACAGGTATACCCATAGCTATCGATGATCCACGGAGCTGGAGCATTAACTCTTCAACTCCCAGTACACTACATGATGTCACGATATGGAATATCAATAACACAACAAAAGCCACAAAACCATGACAGTCTCCTACTTACACTTTATCTGCACTCAAACTGCTACTGTATGAGGAAGAGCACTGTTCTGTCCCATCACCTTTCTCCTAATGGCTGAAAAGTGATTTACAGAAATGAAGGCTCTCTTTATGTCTGGAAGATAAAGCAGTGTTACAAGGCAGGACATAGAGGACAACTCAATTTCTAAAAGGTTTTATAGAAAATAAGAGTCAAAAATTACATTTCAGGATCCATTAAAAACATTCTGGGACAGCTCTGCAACTGCATGAAAACAGAGTCAATACTTTAATCTTAGAAACAAATAGTAATACTGTTGGTGGTGGTGACACCCAAATTTAAGTCAGGGAATTAAACAGCTGTGAGTATGGCTCTCAGTTCATGCTACTATCGTTTCTTTAAAAAGACACATCAGTTAGTTGACATTAGAAATTTAGATATTACACAGATACGTGTTTAAAACAGCTGAAATTAGATATCACAGGAAAAATGTTTTCTAAGCAATTTCTTTATGAGAAGACAGTAGGAAGACAAACAGCAGAAATCTGTAGATTTATGTTGTTGTGTCATAGGTTTTGATACCAAGTTTTTTTGTTTTCTGTTTTCTTGTTGAGCAAGTGAGTGAATACAGGATGACAGAAACAGCATGTGTTCTTAACCAAACTGCTGTTTCAAAACAATGCTGGGAAGCTGCTGACACAATATGTTTCACTTGTACAGCAAAACTGCTTAAAGTATCTTGGAGAACACCTTTATCTACAGTTTCAGATCTACTCACCAATATCCGTGGGGAAAGCACCAGGATCCAGACTGCAGGCTTTCTCCGGGGACAATGAACACTAAACCATCGTGACAAAGCTCACAGCCTTGGGTTTGTCCCGTGTACCCAGCATCCAAACATTCCATCCAGCCTGCCTCTTGGTTAAAGCTGTCGCTGAGGAGGAATACACTGAAGAAGTGGTATCTCAGTAACACAAAGAAATATATACTGGAGTTTAGGGCTGCACATTGAATGTTACTGGTACGATCACAAAACAGGTAATCCATTACAGTGCAAACCTGAAAATAGGAGAGAAGCAGAAAAGGTGTTTTCTGTATCTAATACTAATGTATTAGTACTATGTAATCTATTAACAATAACACTAATGTAGAAGTACAAATCTATTAGTATTAGAAAACTTTTCCCTTTTACTCAATGCTTATGAAAACAAAATATTCTGACCTTCCCTCACACACAAAGTTCTTCTAAAATTCCACAGTGAGAAATAAGTATTTTAAGTGGCTTCTGATAACACTGGTGATTTACAGATAGCTAATCCTAAATGCCATTTGCAGTATCCTGAAAGGGAAAGGCATATGGGTGCAATGAACTACAGAGCAATCACATCACATCTTCCTTTGTAAGGAAATCCTGTATCCCACATAATCTCGACAAGTTTCATTTCTTTCTACAATGCAGATCTTTACATTTAAGAGAATGTTAAGACAGCCTTCAATTTTTTTTTTCACTTGAAAGTAGTTTTCAGTCAAGAATACTCTAAAGGAAGTCCTAAATGTGGCTATCAAATACATTTAAAATGTTCACGGAAACGGAAGATATTATACAGTCAACTTGGAAAATCTAGGACAGGCTTGGTAAATATCAAAGACTTGCAGAGAGAAGCTGACTGCCTTCAATTTCCTACAGGAAATTTTTGCTGGGTGACATGCTGTACAATGACCATTTAGACAAGTTTATTAAATCCACTGTAAGTTTAGCATGCCTTTTACTAAGTAGGCAATTAACAATCACTGTTCTAAGCTCTGTAAAGACCTCTGCTGAGTGTGCATCTATGGTTAGAAAAAAGGTCACCAAGCGAGAGGAGCTGGATTCACGGAGCCCGTGAACTGCTGAGGTAACTGCAGTGAAAGAGGGGTTGGTCTCTTCTCACTGGTGACATGTTACAGGACGAGGGAAAATGGCCTCAGGCTGTGCCAGGGGAGGTTCAGGCTGGATACAAGGAAACACTTCTTTACAGAAAGGGGTTGCTAAGCACTGCAATAGGCTCCCCAGGGAGGTGGTTGAGTCACCATCCATGAATGTGTTTAAAAACAATCTGGATGTGGTGCTTAGGGACATGATTTAGCAGTGGGTCGTTTGAGTTAGGGTAGTATGGTGAGGCTGAGGTTGGACTCGATGATCTTGAAGGCCTTTCCTGAGTAATTCCATGATTCCTTTTCACCTACCATGGGTGAACAGGGATGGAAAATATGAAATATCCTCTTTCAGAATAAGCTGGACTTTGTTGATCTTAGACAGCCACATCCTATAATATGAGGTTATAAAAGGAATGAAAGTAATACAAACAAAATTATTTCCTTAAGGTAAAAAAATATGAGGCTTCATTTAGAATAATAAGTACCAGATCGATCACCACTTATGAAAGGTGTAGCTATACCAGAAGTTTTCAAGAGAGTTACAGAAATTACTGACAAATGAAAAGCATTTCTAAACATAAACACTTAAAAGAGATATTTCACTGGTGATTTTTTTTTTCATTGAGAAAAAGGCAGAATTGCATACATTAATGGACAGTCGAAGAATGGTAGATTATAGACTTTTGTTTCTCTGTAATGTAATTCAAAAACAAGTGGACAGAAGTATCTTAAACTGATCAAAGGAAATATTTCTTACAAAGCATGTAATTAAACTGCAACTGTTATCCACAGGAAGCAATTGAAGACAGTACTTCAGCAGGAGTTATGAAGTGACTGGACATTTAGACATGATTTAGAAAGAGAGTGATTTAGAAGAGAGTCTTATGCCTGCAGACTGAAATTAAAGCAAATTATATTGGAGAGAGAAAAACACTTAATACCTTAAAAGCAGCTACTCCTATGGCTGCCTTCAGAGGTGTTTCTTACATCAATAACTGTTTGAATGTTTTTTTATTTCATCCTCTATGGCAATTACATTGCTTCTTATGAAGCAAGATATTGCAACTTATGGAAGGCTCTGTAACACAGAGTTACAGAAAAAATTTAGATGGGATGACCACCAGAAACTACCAAGTCCACAGCTCTGCTCAAAGCAAAGCTAAATTTAAAGCTAGATTAAGATACTCAGGGTCTTATCCAGTCCAATTGCAAAAATCCTCAAGGACAGAAGTTCTACAGCTGTTGACTAACCTGTTCTGTATACTGAACCAATTCTGAACACTGCTGACAACATGCTGCTCTCTCTAGGCCCAGGTATGAGGAGGAATACAGAAAGACTATGATCAGATCAGAAAACACACTTTGCCCTTCAAAGATGCATTTTTTATCTGTCAGACAACGGTGTTTAAATATACCTGCAGATTACAAACTTCAAGCTGAAAAACAGATTACATGAGATGCTAAAGTAGGCTTACAATAGCCACAGAGTTTCTCATACTTTAGCTTTTAAATCTGTAGTCATTATATTCTTTAAAAAAAGTCTATGTTTTTATTCAATCTAATTGTGACCTCTTTAAAGTTAGTAAATCCTACAGCATAACTTCTAAAAAATTATCAAGAATTGCATTAATAACTTACATGAAATGCAAGGTGCTTTTGTGTATGACTCTTGTATGCAGTATATCTCAGGGTGATCTAAAAGATACACAGCACTACATTCCATTTCTCTATTCTGCAGATTTGTTTCTTTCCAGGAAAAAACTGGATCTTTTTAAAAGGATGGATCTTTTTAAAAGGCACTCAAATCACATGCTTTCCATACCTCTGTGCTTGACAGCTTAACTGCAAGAAAGATACAACTAAAAAGAGTTATTCATCATTTAACTACAGGCAAGGATGTTAATTTTGTAGTTCAGAATTGACACCTTTTCTTTTCAAATGTCACAGACTCGAGCTCTGATTGCACACTCTTAAAAGGCACCAACAAAAAGAGCTCTTGTTTCATCCTTGCTGCATGCTGTTGGTTTATTGTTTCACATATTCATTTTGATAAATCGTACAAAACTACCTTGTTTTTAAAAGCAATTATCCAATATAATTACGTTTGCTTTAAAAAAAAAAAACAATCTGAATGCTAAATATCTAAGTGAGAGTTCTTCAAATGTGAAAGTAATTCTGATTACTCATTTGTACTACATTAACAACAGTGATTGGTAATAAAGACTGCATGGAGAATTACTCCTTAATAGATATTGCACATTCAGCCCTATAGCTATCCTTTGTGGGATCACTATCAAATCCTTCCCTCCCGCTACTGACAGCTTGCAGCAATACTATGCAGAGTTCTTCATGTTACATTCTCTTATGTCCATGACATTATCTAGAAATCTGAATAGCTCAGTGTTGAAAGATTGCACAAACTTTCTCCTAGCCGTCCTTCATTTTGAAAAGATCACAAACCAAAACATAAAACAAACTCCAAACTCCCAGACACAATTAGCACAGGATACTGAACCCACCAAAATGCTGTTTACTCCCTTGCAAACAAGAATGTTTTGGATGCTGAGAACTTTCGTAATATCAAGTGGGAAAACAAACAAACTGAAAACAAATCCGTTGCAATGTACTGAATGCAGAGAAGCAAACTCGAACAGCTCCAGAGCTTCACAAGAACTGGAAGTGGGGAGTGCATTCGGAGATGTTACTGTACACTTCATGTTTTAACAGTATTTTTTTAGGCACTAACTTTTACCCACTTCAGGTTAAAATATCTCTGTCTGACCAGTGTGGTTGCTCTTATGCTCTACATCATAGTAAATGTTGTTTCCCTTTGATTGCTTCTTTCTAGAATTGTCCTGTTACCTCCTTTCCTGGGTCTGGTTCCAAAATTACACGTATACACTCATAGAAAATGGCAGAAACCTTGGGATGAGCAAGCATAAGTCTTTGCTAGTACTTACCTTCACTTTTCAATCATGCCCAAGACTGAACAGATGGATAGATCATAATCCAATTCACTTGCCTCTTGCAAAGAGGGCTTTGCTAACAAAAAAAAACCACAACAGCTACTACTACCAGGAGATTTTTCACATCCACAGAAGCTGAGATCTTGGAGCTTTATACAGCTCCTGCCTATTGATTTAACAGTGAGCTAGACATAGGAAAGAAAAAAGGAATAATCATACATGAATACTGCTGGTAACATGTGTTTTTCAGATGACAGCACCACAGTTACTTGCTACAAAACAGGGAACAGGTCAAAGAACTACGTTTATAGATCTGATTCAGCATCTGTGTTTTGAGAACAGAATGTTCAGTCTATGAATTTACCTTTAGATACGGAAATAAATTCTCTTGTATCCTATACATTTCTTCAGCTCTTCTACAGCTATACCACTTTTTTGTCTGGTAAACAAAGTACGAGAAGCACTGTTTTCCCACGTTTATGCTTTTTACTTAAACTTAAATTTATACAACTTGGGAAGAGTGGTTTATGCCAATGCTGTCACAATTTCTCCAAAGAAACGATATTCTTTAATCAGTACAAACAAGACTGCTTAAATAAATTATTCAACTGGGAAGAATTACTCAATTTTACATCACTTTAGTGTTATGGAACTTGGATACATAGAGAGACAACGCGTTCCTAAATTTTACTTTATTTTTCTATATTTATTGTCATTTTTTAAAAAGTAGGCAGTTTTATTTCTGTTTTATTTTTATTTCTGATATTGAAGCAAGAAAAGTATTATCTGTGGAGGCTAAGCCCATTCATTGGAGGTCAAGATACAATGCCAGTATACCTCAAGGCCATTTCCTAAAGTTTTCCTTTCAGCTGCACATTAGAAGTAGTGCTAACGTATTTAGTGCTATGGTTTGCTTTCTGTTTGTGCACACCAAAGGGCATGGGAATGTAAAACCCTAGTTCAGTCTACTGAGTTTGACTAGCAACAGCAAAGGTCTGTGGCTTAACTGGTAGCCATATCACAGAGTTACATCACAGTTAAAACTAATAAAATAATGAAGTTAAAACTAATATACTAATAAAGACTCTACCACTGTAAGCCCTTAACAAATACGGAAGAATGATAAAAAATTATTACAAACTAAAATATGGAGGATTCCTCAAGATCATATACCACTCTCTTGCTAACGTGTTAAATGGTATGTTGAAGTACTCGAGCAGATTTAGAAAATGTGAGGATTATTATGCACCGTAGAAATAATTTTATAGAGAAAGGTAGGCTTACAGCAGCTCATAAAAGGAGCTTGTCAAAAAGATAAGAGAGATTTTGATTACAGAATACAATTGTCTTGTGGGGAAGAAAGCACAATAGGAAGATAAACTGAACTAGTACCTATGTCATGGGAGATAATTTTTAATATCCGTATACCTCCAGTATACCTACAAAATCATTTGAAAGCATTCCCTAAGTGTTTAGAAAGTTACCTTTTTCTACTTGAACTTAACATTTTAAGAGAAGCATGTCTCAAACTGGCTACAGGGAAATTGATTTTGTAATCACTTTAAAAAATCTAGATTCATTTTACCTTTAACATTTAGCACTGTCCCATAGTATTGCTGGGATAAACACATGGACAACTAGTGTGCTTGAGCACAGGCTGACAGGGTAAAACGCAATTCTACAAGTTATGGGGTAACACTGCAGGGAAAACCTGAGTGAATCTCACAATCCTCTGCTCTACAGATTATTTAGTCAGTCATAAAGGCAAGCCCCATGGCAAGGGCTCTTACCTAGACCTCCAGGCAGCTGAGACCCTTCCTGAAAGCACTTGCTAGGCTGGAACTGCTGTTTATGCCTTTTTGTCAGGGCAGAGGCTCTGCACTTTGCTTGATGAGAGACAGCACAAGGAGAAGTAATAATCCTTCTGTGATTTTCAATAAAAAGATAAGTTACTTGACAATGAACTTTCAACCTCCATAAAACAAGCTCCTGCCCAAACGAAGAAATGCCCTGGGAAATACCAAAAATCAGGCTGTAGAGGAGGAGATTCTGGTAGGGTTCTTATAATTTCAAGGAGAGGAAGTTTGCTGCCCACACGAGAGCAGCCTCTCCTAAAAATGAGCACTGCAACCTCTGCTTATTCACATCATGTTTATGGATAAAAAAACGGCCTAGTGAAATCAAAGATCAACCCCCTGTTGACTTAATTAGCTAACAGTACAGAGACTCTGAGAGGGCAGGCAAGTCATGTAGACATAAAGGTCTGCATCTAAATCACAAACATACTGGGAAACTGAGGGGAATTTCCAGAAAAAAAATACAACAGTGAAGAAGTGCTGTTGCAAGATGATTTGTATTTCTCTCCCACTCACCTCTCCTCTTTTTATTCCTTCTAAGAGACTACAGAAGAGAGGAAAACAGCATAAGAGCTTATAAACTCCTTACCCAAGTAAACCTCACTCAAGCCCACTCAAAGTCATAAGGCAAAAATACCTTTCTGTGTCTGACCAATCATTCCACTACAGCAGTATATTTCCAGCAGTGAGTAACTGCTTAAGGTCAGCATGCAAAACTGGTCTGAGGAATGTTTGCCTACTCACTTTAGCATTCATTTTTGATCCTTCAGTTCTTTATTTTTCACTGGTTCCCTTCTAAACCAATTGATACTGTCTTCTAACACAACCATTTACTGCATTAAGAAGTACTTCCCATTATTTCTCTTAAACTGTTTGTGCACTTGTCCGGGCGTCCTACAGACCTGGCATTTACCAAACAACAGTTTCGTACTCGTTGTTTGCTATCAACAGCCTTCTCGACTTAGAAAACTTCAGTCACATCCCCTCTTTCTTTAGATTTCTCTCCAATCAGAAACATCCTATGCATTTTGATTTTTTTTTCAGGTCCTCCAGCAACAAGAATTATATCCAGTAGACAAAATATGTACGCACTGAAGTTTCACAAAGGGAAAAAATATATACTTTCTGGTTTGTTCACAAGTCAGCACATATGCCTGACATTATGAATAAACCTGCTTGGGATCTCCTCCAAGAAATTTATGTCATGAGTCTGTCAAAGCTCTCCTCCTCCTCCTCTTTCTTCAATCTTTTTTTCACCCTCCTACTTCAAGCTCATATTTTTCCAAGCCAAGTCCATACTTCAATTTTTTTTTCTACACATCCACTTTCCAAAGCTCCCATTCCAACTGTAGACAAGCACAGGACCCTACATGAACTGATTTACTGTTCAAAAAACACTTCTGAACATGCTGTGAATATGACATAGAGATCTGCACCCCACCTCATCCTGCAGCTAGCTATCAAAAGACATCTGCATTTGTATAGCTGCTGGGGTGGTTTCTATCATTTGTAAATAGCAAATAATATGAAGAAATTCCTTTCACATATTATTTCTGATCTTGCACTCTCATGCAAGTTTAGAGCAGCCAGAACCACCTTCTTGTGGCTACCACAGTGGCTCAGGGCTGTTGGGAGTAAATGTACTCCAACACCTCAATGCCTGATCGCTTAATCTTGCTTTGTACCTCATACAGCCTTATCTTCAGTGAACATCATTAACGACATGAGCCAAAGCAGCACTGCTGGCAAGGACACAGTGGCGAATAACGTTAAATTCAACTTCTAATTCCTTCTCATCTTGGCCTCTGCACAGAAGACCTGCTATTTTCGTAGGTGTTTTCCCAGCACTGGAAAGAGGATGTGGTGAAAAGAGGCACTAACCAGCGTAAAGCACACAGGCACTGATTGTCAGGCAAGTGATTTGGTTTTCCACAACGAGCAGCCTGGGAAGGGCATTACTTCAGGAAACAACCACCATCATGGTTGAGGCCATACAGATTCTGTCTCTCTGGTTAGGTAACTCCCTGCTTCACTTGTGCCTTTCCCAACAGGGCTTCCCATGACTCCCGAACCTGCTGTTGCTAAGGATAGTAGATTTCAAGAGCTCCTTCCACAGGAACATGCAAAAGAACTACACAATCTCTCTCTTTAGTAATACTAACCTATCCCAAGATTTCATTACACATATCAGAGAAAGTTCACAGGTAAAAAGTAACTACATTTTCAACTAACAAAATCACAGCAGGTGATTTCTGAGTGTGAAAGTATGAAAGCAGGTATTCTGACAAAATATTAAGCAAGAATCAGCAGGGGGATTTAAAAGAAACGTGTTGCTAGTATTTTGTAGTGGAAATCTCTAAAGCATACTTACTGGCAGCTTACATTCTAAATAAAGGTTATAATTTGGTTCATTATGAAACAGCAGAATTTTGTCACTGATTGTGAATGACTAATTCCTAGAAAAATGCTTCAGCTGTTCTCAAACTGTCTTATAATCCCAGCCCCTTCCTTAGTAATATTTATAATAACGTATTTACTAACTAAAATACAATGCTTCACAAATGAATCTTGAGATTTTAAATTAATTTAAAATAATCAGATGCGCATAACTCAGTGATTGTATAGTTTCTTTGAAGGTACAGAGTTTAAGGCAAAATAAGTGAAAAGAGAACATTTTCCAAACATTGCCACAAGCAGAAACATTATATTATAAACATTCAATCTGTAGAATAATACAAAATAAAATATTATTAACTGATCAGTTCAAGTAATGCTAATTTATGTTTTTTAATTAACACGTCTATGTACAGCTGCAGAGACTGCCATTTTACAAACTGATATTCAGTTAAACGTATTTGTAACAATTTATACACTATGTACAAAACCAGTTCTCCAAGGAACTCTTGGTTTAGCATGCTTCAACATGGAAGTGCTGTATCTACTCCTAAGACAGGATGCTAGCCTTCCCTTTAATTTAAATTCTGAAATACCTCTCAAAGTGCAAACAAATTTCATTTGCTATCATATGGCAGTGTTCTCAAACCACTTGTTTGTTACCATATGTTTTGGAGCAGGTGTAGAAAGAGTCACAACAATAAATAATATTGCTTATTATGAACTATTTAGACTTATATTCACACAATCACACTTTCAGCCTCAATGCTTTAACGAGACTGTAGGATCCATTTATCTTTGCTTGTCTTGACACGTAGATCAAAACTGCAACCACAGGTATTGCTATTGCTGTTGCACAGGAGAATGCAATAATCATGGGCATAATTTGACCTGGTTTTTCCAATTTTCCTGAAAACAGAGACAAAAGGATAAAAAAAAAAGTTGTGTAAAAACTGATTCATACAAATTTTAATGTATAAATAAAAACAGAGCTATTAGTAACCTTAATTGGAACATTTTTCTACAACTGATTGTGCAGCCTCGCTCTTCTATTTTTTTCCTTTTTTTTCCACAAAGCACATTTCAATAACTTTCCCTTGTTTCTTTTTTCTTTAGTAAGTCCACAGTACCATTATAATTTGTAGCCAGATTCTTGGTCTTGAATATGCTATACAAGTTCAAACACACTTGATATCACCAACAATGAAGAATACCACGGAGTTCTTGAAGTATACTGCAAGAATACTAAGTATTTTGCCCAGTAAACAATACAGGCATATTTCCACCTCCTGGAACCATAATGCTTCAGGAGAAGTCTATGTTTAACAAGCTCAATATTTAGAGACCTGGGGGTCCTGGTGGACAACAGGGTGGCCATACGCCAGCATTATGTCCTGGTGGCCAAGAAAGCCAATGGCATCTTGGGATGGATTAAAAGGAGAATGGCCAGCAGATCAAGAGAGATGATTCTCCCCCTCTACTCTGCCCTGGAGAGGCCTCACCTGGAGTACTGTTTCCAGTGCTTGGCTCCTCTCTACAAAAAAGACAGGGATCTCCTGGAGAGAGTCCAGCAGATGGCCACAAAGATGATAAAAGGCCTAGAGCATCTCCACATCTCCCCTATGAGGAAAGGCTGAGCATACCAGGTCTGTTCAGCCTTAAGAAGACTCACAGGTGATCTTATTAATGTTAATATATATCTTAACTGCAGGAGCCAAAGAGCCATGGCCAACCTCTTTTCAGTGGTCTGTGGGGACAGGACAAGGGAAAACAGCCATAAACTGGAGCATATTCTGCACTAATATGCAAAGGAACTTCTTCACAGTAAGGGTGATGGAGGAGCACTGGAACAGGCTGCTCACGGAGGTTGTGGATTCTCCTTCTCTGGAGATAACCATGACCCACCTGGACACCTACCTGTGCAGCCTGCTGTAGGGGGCACGCTTGGCAGGGGAGTTGGCCTCAATGATCTCTGGAAGTCCCTTTCAACCCCTATTATTCTGTGATTCTGTGATCTCTCTGAGTTTGTCTCACTGTTCACAAAATGCACAGAAAAAAGTCTAGAATCCACCTTTTCTTATCTCTATCCTTAAAGCTACAGTACCAACTCATGTAACAGAGACAACATCCATGCTATAAGAAGGTTAAATAAAGCAGATCCTCATCAGCTGCTCTGTTGTTTCATTTGTTTTTTTGTTTGGTTGGTTGGTTTTGCTGTTTGGGTTGTTTTGGTTTTGTTTTTTTTTTTTTGGTTTTGGTTTTGGTTTTTGGTTTTTTTTGCTGTTGTTAGTTTGGTTATTTTTACGGTTAACTTCAATATTTTTGTGCAAGCATTAGCCATAAATTTGTTCTGCCTACACTGACACAAAATCTACTACAACATGCAAATAAAATAAATTTAGGCAACAGATTTACCTACCTACAACAGCTATCTCTATCACTTTGACATTGTTTCCAACCTCATTGAAAACATCAAGCAAATATCTGCCTGTATCATTTTTGGTGACATTGTACAGTGTAAAGGTTCCATTGACTGATGGTAGAATAATTTTTTTATCTTGATTAACTTTCTTCAGGATCATCTGCGATGGCGGGTTACTGTATGTGCTACACATAATAGTGACGTTTTCTCCTTCTTCAACATTTTCTGATGGATATATTAACACAGTAATATTCTGAGGAGGAACTGACAATACACAAAGGTAAAGTTGAGCAGAAATGGTAGTAAAAAGAACAAAACAATCTCACGAAGTTTGCATACACAAAGTACTAATCCAGTTAATGGATTCACTATAATCTTCAAGTGCGTAGTTTTAGACACTACTGTCACCAGCTATCTTTAAAACAGTGCAGTCAACAGCACATGACAGAAATAGCATTTTATACACTGGTGGGGTATTTTGCATATCTTTTACATTATACTGAGTCCTTTTTTCTTCTCTAGTTTTAAATTCGCTGTTCATCCAGTTTAGTTCATGAAAGGACACAGGCCAACAGACCCAGAGGCTGATGTGCTCTTTCAACAGAAAAGAAATACAAAAGGCAAATAAAGGAGTCCTAAAATAGTATCTTTTCACCAGGTTCCACAATTTTAAATCCTGTTTTCAGAGTCTGGGGGAGAAGTGAATTTATGAAATATTTTGAGGAAGTCCTTATTTTATGCTCTGAAATTCCAGACAGAAGTTTTTATAACCACTAATATCTTACCACTTTTACAAGTGCAACTCATCTCAGTATTTTAAAGACATTTCATTATCACCTCATCCATCTAGAACAAATTATAATATTAACTCTATACAGTAGTTATTTTAACTGACCTTTGACAACAAGTTCTTTGTCCAGAGAATGATTTCCAAATTTATTGATGAATGTGCACTTATATTTTCCTGCATCCTTTAGCTGAGCCTTGTTTATGGTGTATTTGCCATCTTCTGTTTTAAGGGTGGTGACAACATCACCTATTTTCTTTTCTAAGATAATCTGAGCAGCTGGGACATTTGCAGCTGTGCAAGAGATGGTAACACTTTCTCCTTCTTTCACTGAACTTGAGGGGAAAACTGTGAGTGCTGTATTTTTTGGTGGAGCTACAAGAAAAGAAAAAAAAAAAAAAAAAAGAATACATTGAAGAGATGGATTAGTGCCAGAAATGAGCCTTACACCATTCCTATTATCATGCAACAAACAGCAGCAGCAGGTCTTAAGCAGAAGAATATGCTTACTACTGAAATGAAACTCTGCTGTAACTGAATGGAGATTGCAAGAACAAGATACAAAGTCGTAACTGAAAAGAAAGCCAAAGATGGAACATAATCTTCTCTACAGAAAATCTGAAGCAGGTATTTTCTGTTTGCAGAGAATGCTGGTAACTGGATCCTATACCAACAGTAGAGAATACAGGCACATCTCTACATAGCTTCTTAGTCTCACGCATACTTTAAAAACGTGCAATGGAAATTCAGCTTCATATAAGTTATCTGTACTAAAAATTTCATTATTTATTATTTGAAGCTACCTAAATAACAGTGGCACTAGGGCCATTCTGTGACTCCATTTTCTCTTGTCATGCACGTGCTACAAATATTGCAGAACTCTTCAGTTAACCTTCTACAACAGTTCAAGGAAAAAACATCTCTATGCAATGCTCTGCTGGGAAAAACTCTCCTCCTTAGATTATTTTAAGGAGAACATTTGACAGGGTAGACACAATGCCTTATAGTGAGGGGAGAATTCTCCTCCTTCCACCTGTGATGTTTCTAAATTGTGAAGACTGCTAACGTGTGGTAAAAATAAGTATTGGAAAAGTGAATTAACACAATGTGGAATGTGTCAGTAAGTTATTCCCAACCATTTAAAAATAATTAGTGACTTTATTTCTGCATATTATAAAACAGAACTAAAGTTAGAGGATTTTAAAAATATCAGGAACTGCTCAACCAAGTATTTGCTCATTTTACTTCTGGTCCCAGATTCTATCTGAAACATTTGGCTCTACAGAAACAGTAGCAATAATGTTAACAACAAATCCTTTTGGATTACTTGTCCAAAGCAGGAGACTGGGATGGCCCTATGAAATTGCTATGGACATCAGCATTTGAAAGGAATAACTGTCTCCCATTGCACGCATTGTTCATATTCCTTTACTGCATTGTGTGTTGCTTTGTAGTAATTGTATAGAGGCACACATGCACAGCAGTAGAGAATAATCTGAAAATTCAGCATAAGAATGAAAACCATAGCCCATAAAGAACAGCAAGGAATCAGAAGTTAAATTCTGAAAACATAAAAGGAAAGGCCAATAATTTCCGATTCATCAGTGTTCCTGCAACTTTCAACTCAATACACAGACTAGATACCGAATAATAGTTAAATGCAAGCAGATTTGTACCTTGTATAACAATGTTCACAGTTGCTTTCTCAGTTTTCTTAGTTATGGGATTAATTACTTCACAGATGTACTGTCCTGAGTCAGTGAAATGGGCATTAGGAATAGAAAGGACATTGTTTTCTACGAAATGCTGGATGGTTTCCTTTGCCAGATGTTTTCTCCAGAATACTTGTGCTGGTGGATTACTCTCAGTCACACAAGTGAGTTTTAGAGAGTGTCCTTCCATTGATGAGTTTCCTGGAGATGCATTAATGAAAGTATTTTGTGGACCAACTGGAAGAGAACAAAAGAAAGATAAGGTCACCATGTTAATGGAGAATGATATGCACATCTTTAACACTAACTTCTCTAGAACTATACTGCATGCACTACCAAGAAAAAAAGAATTATGTGGATGCCAGTAACACATAGTGAAACAATTTTCCCAGACTTGATACGACCCTGAGTTTGCAGTTTTGAAAGTTAAGCTAGGCACAACACATACAAATAACTTATTTTTCTGTTTACTCTTACACTTGCTTAGGGATATAAACTTGAAACTGCTAAGCATACCAAGGTAATTTTAAAAATAATTGTTTATCTGGATACTAGCATTGTTGTTCTTCTGACTGAGCACCAGAGCCCTAGGCAAGAGACTGACAAATGAATTCTTATAGGACAGCCTAAATTCTACCATGAACAACAGTGGGTGTGTAACGCAATGTGCACAGGCTTCTCACAGACAGCTACTGAATAAAATCATTTAACTTATACGGCCTAGGCTTCAAACCTGAAAACACAATCTGTTTCACATGTGCTCAGACATAATATTTAATAAATAAAAAGGTATATCCTAGTTTTGATACTTTTGCAATTAATATAGATACTAGACACTAGATTATATAAATAAAAAGCGGAGATTATAAATGCACAAACTTCATAAATCCATTCTACAAAATATAACAGAAAACAGTATTTGATATGAAAACCCTAATATAAGAACACTTACAGCTTGCATTCAGTTTCAGAGAAGTTAATCTTTCTTTGGGCTCAAAATCCATACCAGCAATTTGTAAACTGGCCACACAAGTAATCTCTTTACCATTGTCTTCAGTTGCAGGATTAAATGAGTATGCCACAGTTATGTTTTCTGTTTTTGTGCTGATGACATCTCCATCAAAAGATTCGCTATGAAGAATATGTCCTTCTTTCTTTAGGAGTACTTCCAGGTGATTAGAAGGAAAAACATCACGAATTTTACAGATGACAGTGGCAGTTTCTCCAACAACTAAGGATGTGTTGGTCTCAATGACAGGATCACTGGGAAAAGCTAAAAGAACAAAGCCCACTTCTTTAGACCAGCAGAGATGGGCCCAAAACTCAACATGCGAGCAAGGTCCAGACATTTAATGAGTTTAAAGGTGTCAAGAATATGACCTATATCAACTCTATAACAAGACAAACTTGATATGAAGACAGATAGGTATTATATATATATATAAATTTTTTTTTTAACACCCTGAGAAGTAACACATTTGTACAATTTTTTTTTAATACGATCACAAATTATTTAACGAGATCCAGCAAGGCATCTAATTAGTGACATAGCTAGCTAAATACGCTGAGGGATCTATAACAATAGATACACTAGTAGCATCCCATTTTTCATACTGGCAAGTTTAGACACCTGAATTTTCACCCTGCATACTGCCAAGAGTTTGATCAGGTGCTCTGTACTAGAAAGTTTTCCATGTATGTCCATCTAAACCGCACTGTTTTTGTTCCATTTCTATACATGTTTGGGGAGTCTATGTTCTAGCTTTCAAGAATTAACAAGAATGAGAATATATACTATTTTCGCGGTAGAAAGCTGAACAGATTTCATCAGCTAAAGAGATTATATCAGATTCCTTATCCTAGCACTATCAGTTAACTGACAATGATATCTAACAACAATTCATTTATCTTTTAAAACATAATTTTTTAGCAAATGAATATTACTTAAAGAGCATTTTTACTTACAGTAAAGTTCAACTTTGACACTCTTCTCTTTTTTCTCTTTATTGCAGAGGACAGTACATAAATAATCGTTACAATTTTCAGCGCTAACTGGATTCATGGTCAAGGTAGAGTACAACTTGTTATTGGACACTATTCCTCCAAGGGGGTAATCCATTTGGGTTCTCCATGAAAACTTTGGAAATGCACAGCCAGTGGTATTGCATGTGAGTATCACTGTTCCTCCAATCTGTGCAACAACTCTGTGAGCTGGTATAATTTCCATTTCAAAACCTTTAGCTACAAGAGGAAGAAACATACACAAACTCAGCAGTACTGTTAAAATTTATTTCCCATTTTCTCTACTGTGATACCAGGTTGTAACCTTGCAAGTTTACAGTTGTGTGGAAGTTAAACTAATACAAATCATACAATGGCTTATATCTTCAAAATATCCCCCCAAAATTGTGATTTTTTTCTAAGTTAACAGACAGATAAACCTAACAGACACTTCAGATGCATAAAATGCATAAATCACTGCGGTCAGTGAAAACAGATGTATAGGTACAGCCTAGTTTTTCTAACCAGGCAGATCTTGTTGAAAAACTGTAACTTTGGAGGGGAGCATGGTAAGGCAGCAATGACAATTACTGAATAACTTCCAATAGAACACGTAGTAACAAACTTGACTGATACTGCCAGAGATGACAGTAAAAACCAAACATACAGTGATGAGATACAGTTGTCTCCAGGACAGTCTTTTAGTCAAACTCTATGAGAAAGTGACTGTGCAGAGAAAAGCTACAAATAAATGACAAAAATAAACTTCCTGACATTCTGAAAGAGCTACTTAATTAACACTGCACACACTGAAATATAAAAGCAAATGCAACAAAGAGAAATAACAACAAAATAATAAATTGTAGTTCACTTTACATTTAACAAAATTGAAAGTAAATGAAGCAAATAAATCTCTCCAACTTACCAGTTGTTAATACACACAAAATAATTAGCACAGTTTGGCTTGTTCTTCCCATCTGTTTTAACATTTATAATTGCTTTACTAGGAAAATAAAGTATGTTCAGAGGATTTGATTTCTTTCCTGATAAGAAGTACACTGAGAGGCTGCTTCTCTGCAACTGTCAGCTGCTGCAACGTGCCCTTTATAAAGGCTTATCTTTAAGTGGAGTGGGAAATCCCTGGATGGGGAAATCCAGAGTAGGGAGGAAGAGATCCATGTATGGTGGGCTCAGCGCCCTCTGCTGATTTTTTTTTTTTTTACTTTCTTTTAAATACAGAATTTAAAACTCAGAATAACAAACATTAACAACTGCAATACAGTTCTTAGTACAACTGAAAATAGAAATACAAGATCTGAGCTTTCAAACATTTGATAAAATGAATGGGTGTGGGTAATTCTAAGTAACAGAATGGGACTATAATCTCAGACGGAAATGTTATTCAGATTTGCTTTCGGTTTAAACATTTTTGTAGGACTGTATCTTTTGAGAAAACTTCTCACAATATTATTTTAAGAATAATTTTTACCTAACATGGTATTTTCTTTGAAGACTACTACCACTCTCAGAGGTAATGTTACTTACATTGCTAAGTATTTTTAATCCCTAAAAATGAAGCTAGTTAACAGAAGTCTGCAGACTTAAATAAAAGCAGCAAGAAATTCAGTGCAAAAAATACTTGTTTTTAAAATGTGTTTGGAAAATCATTTGGTATATAATAGTTTGAGCGTGCATTTGATGTCTATGAAGTATTGTCATCATGACACAGATTTTAAAGAGCACAGCTTTCTTCAGCTATTTAATAAATGAGTAATACAGTGGAAAAATAAAGGCTGAAGTAATAATGCTATCAATGCTCAAGAAATTTACTTGCTGAGCCATGCAGTCAACAGCCTAATACTAGTTCTGAAGTATGAGATTCAAATGAGTGTAGTACCAGAAAGTACTATGGAAGTACTGCAACTGCCCTTACATTTTCATCCTCATCAAAGGATAGTTGGCCAGTACAAGCTGCTACAGAAACAACAAAGCACATTATGATAACTATGTTTGTGTCTCTAAAAGATCTTACAATAAGTAAAACAATTAGAGGAAGAAGAGGAAGAAAAAAATACTCAAAACTGGCATTAAATTCATGAAAAATACTGTTCAGATAGTACTGTTCATAAATTCAGAAAAAAACCCAAAATCTGTCTGGAGTAGATAACAGCAACCACAGAATGCAGTTTTATCCCACATATCAGTTTTTGTTAAAACAAAGCATATTCTCCCAGTTGAGTTGCAAATAAATACTTTCTAATCACAGGTAGAGAGAAATAAAAGTTGAAACTCCTCCATTTTAATGGCTTCATAATCACAGTATAAGCTGAGGGAGAAAAAGCAGAATTTCCCTATTTCTGGGAAGCTGGTTTCTCTATGTAAGAAAATACAAATATAGAAGGCAATATCCGCATGCTGGAAAAATTATAATCAAGCCCTCCATCAGATAACAGGGAACAGGAAATAACTCTGCTCTAGCTTCCACTAAACTGAACTGGACAGCTGCCATTAACTTTACAGGAGTTGCATCCTTACCAGAAAGACTACTATACTGAGTGGTTACATTTAACTCAGACAGTATAGGAAAGACCAAGATCACCCAATACATATTAAAGGACATATAGATCTCCCAAGATATTCAGAAATTTCATAACATTTGTTCCTTTTCCAATCTCAAATGTGAGCCTCCTTAGTATTCTGAAAAGAACATGTATTTACTGTTGCCTGTACCATCCTCAGCACCAAACTGCAAATAGGAAAATGGGTGTCAAGTTTGCTTGTTTTCAGAACTGGCTGTACCACCTGAAAACAGAAAATAACTGACAAATTTTAGGGATTTACAAGAGTTCAAACAAACTAGCTTTTTATTCAAACATCACAGAGGACAATGCTGGTGATAAAAAAACAGAGCTACATCTACATTTACAAGTATCATAGGGTCAACCGTAAGAACTTCTGACACATGCAGAGCATAATGAATGCTGGAATGCGACCAGTATTTAAAATATATCCCTATTAAAGTCACAAGAAATTAAAAGAATTAAGCACTGTGACAAAAATACATGTTTTTCAATATATCTAGTAATCAAAAGAGACTTTTATCAGGCTTTGGTGGACAAACAAAACAATTATGTCTCAGAAGGCAGTTTGGAAATACTGCACACGTCATTTTTGGCCTGGTATCAGAGAATACAAACATCCTTGCGAGAACTGAAACTAAGCTTAGACTTTCTCTGGAATGTAAAAGAAAATTATTCCAGAACTGTGATAAGTATTTGCTTTAATTCAATACTTCTACAGTTCTATTAAATATTTTTGGGTAAAATTCACATCATTTTGTCATGGTTTTATGACGGCTCCTAACCACTAGACCAAGAGCATTAGCTCTTTAACTCTTAATGCAATACATGATGTTATGATGTGGAATACCAGTACCAAAAAATCATAAAACCATGACACATTTCCACTAGACAACAGAAATCTCAAGCCCATGATACCTTAAATGAGCTATATGAACAAAATGTGCATTATGCAACATGTTAGTTATTCAACATTTCAAACCCTCTTCCTGCATTTCTTATGTCTTCTGGACTGGAGGCTATTCTGAAAGCTGAAAGGCTAAAAGTCACGCAGAATTTGGTCTCTTAAAACCTTTGCCACTCTTTCTGTGATTTTTTGTGATTTATGTCCAAGGATCTATGGAAAAAGAGGGTTAGTCTTCCTCTCTTGGCAGAGGGGATTAAAAACAACAACAACAACAACAACAACAACAACAACAACAACAACAACAACAACAACAACAAAGATAGAAGAAAAATGGCCTGATCAGACCTATTTCCTATGCCAGTAATAAAATGCCTATGGAACTTCAGCATATAGAGTATTATTTTGGGATTTCTGCTAAAAAAACCTACTACACAAGTAATTACTTTTATATATGGCCCCAACACAGAAACATATGCAAGCACATTATCAAGTATCTTTAGTGAAGAATCGTGAACATGGAGGACATGTATGAATATTGCTGCCCTATACAGCAAATGATGTGCTAGCCTCAGCTTTTCAGTTCACAACAAACTCAACAGTCTGCTACATGTGCCATGCACTGTTCTTCCTTCCTTGCTGTCTACTGGCTTTTTGGATCCCAGCACTTCCCTGACCCTTTTCTTTCTCTAACTCCCTCCAACTTCCTTCTTACCACCTGACAATAGCACAATTTCTGCACAGCCGCAACTCAGGGGGGGTATGTATCTCTGACTCCCTGTAATTTTCATACCTGGATGAGATCTACTTGCAGGTCTGTTTATAGAGTCATGTCTATTTACTCCCAGCTACAAACAAATGAAAATAAAAACCCACCAACATATTATTGTGTAACCCACTTAACTTCAAACAATTGTGCTCCACATCTAACTTGTCATCTACTGAAAAAAAGGTAAAAAAAAAAAAAGAAACAAGGAAGATTTATTGTCTGTTTCTTTCTCTTCTGGAATTTCTAAAATACTTTATATATACCTCCTTCTTGATCTTTCTCAGGCACCAGTTCACCAGAATGACATTTCCTGTTTGGTTAGTTCAACTGCATAGAAGGCACCCAGAATACAAATAAAATGCCAGATAACATGACACAGAAGTGTGATAACTTGCACATGCTACAAAACAGCTAATTTATTACTTTCTTATACCCAGAGGCATTGTCTCTTTCATTTCAGAGAAGAAGCCAAAAGTTCATTATCAAAAAAAATAGCAGCAAATAAAAAGTCCCTACCTTTTGTCTTAGTTCTTGCTGGAGAAAAAAAAAAACAAAAAAAAACAAACCACAAGCTGTGGAAATTCCAAGTTTCATTTCTGAAAAAGAAGATATCATTTCAGTGGTGCTGGGTCTAGAAGAGAAACTACTGTACATCCTTTAAATTCACTTACAGGAACTGAAGTTCCATTGTCACCATAAATACATTCGTTTAAAAGTTTTTATCCTGAAATATGCTCCAGTATAACTCAAGAGCCAAATACAATTATGAACCTTGGAGTATTCAAAATCTTTTTGTGAATTTTGATGCAAGAGCTCAAATCTACTTTTATTTTGAACCAAACACACTGGTAAGTGTTCATATCAGTTGCTCTTCCTGGAATCACAGATTTGCAAATTTATCAGCAAGGTTACAGTAAAGAAATGGAATTAGAGTCGAAGTGCAGACACTGAGTAGGACCCAGCACATGGCAGGATAAAGTAAACTGAAAACACTTATCAATGAACATGATTGAGTTACTTAATACTCCAAGCATTCCACGTGAAACCCCAACCAGTAAATTTGTGTACTTCATTAAGGACAATATTTCACATCATCAGATGAAGCTCGTCAAGAAAAAGGTGAGGAGAACTTCTGACCAACCTTTGTTATTGCTTCCCAGCAACTCCTTTCCAAAGCACTTGTATGTACTGTACCATGTGAAAATGGAAAGCAGTTACTTCTTATTTCCCATCGCCTTGCTCCTCAGCCATGAGGATACATGTATGACTCTATGGAGCTAGAACAGAACAGAGGAATAAAAACAACAAGTTCTGTAGGAGATCATTCTAGCTGGATCAGAAGCCAAATAGTAAGTGGGAAACAAATTCAGAATTGACTCTCCTAGACAGCCCACTGATAGCTGCACTGCCACTGGTTATCTTGAAACTTGTCTATCACAGATCATTCTTTATTCTGTTCTGATGATTCTCATTCTGAAGAGCTATGTTCAGCTGTATAGGTGTCATTTTTGCAGCACTGTGTTACATAAACGTTATCTGGCAACTGAGTTTTTATAGACAAGCAACAGTAAGAAAGATGGAAGTTTCTGGATTTACTTTCCCTTTCAAGACAATTACTTGGCAAAGTATCAAAGCCCAAATCCTTGTCTCAGATAGACAACTGAGCAAGAATGACTTTCATAGCTGTGTCAGCCTCTATCACAGACCACACTGCTCTAATGATAAGAGAGGCAACTTGAGAAATGTGACGCATGCTTGAAATTGTTGTCAGGCAGCATAAAGCTTTGTGCTGAATTTACTTGAGAAATGTCAGACTTTCAGCATTCCCATACTTCTTAACCAAGGACTTCTACTGACATTTCACAGAATATATGAATACCAACTCGTAAGGAACAGATGATTCTTATAGTTGGATAACTTTTGTCTCCACTGACTTTGTTTCTGTCTATAACCAACTCAAGTATGAGCAACAGACATTAGTACCTCCCTACCAATAGTCTCAGCTCCAGACAAATGCTCAACCTGTATGATTTTTCTGGGCTGATATCCTGAATACTACAAGACAAGAAGAAAGGCGGCTTCAGGGCACAAGAGTTTCCAGGGGCATGTTCAAAGGTGAAATCATTAAGATTTTGAGAAAATTACAGTAAATGAATAAAATAGAGCTATCTTACACTGAAAAGAAAGACACTCAGGCAATTGTTGGTAACAACAGACAACTTTTTTCACTCTGTCTTCTCTGATAACCGATTGCCACATAGCCCACAGATGTTTGGTTTAGCAGGAGGGGACTGTGGAAGCAACGTCCCTCCCACTGTAAGCAAAGATCAGATTCATGATTACCTGAAGAATCTCAACATCCACAAGTCTATGGGTCCCAAAGAGATGCATCCCAAAGTCCTGAGAGAATTAGCTGATGTAGCTGCCAAGCCACTCTCAATGATATCTGAAAAGTCATGGCAATCAGCTGAAGTCCCTGGTGCCTGGAAAAAAGAACACCAAACCCATGTTTAAGAAAGGTAAAAGAATGATGCAGGGAACTACCATCCGATCAGTCTCACCTCTGTGCCAGGAGAGATCATGGAGCAGATCCTCCTAGAAGCTACACTATGCCACGTGGAAGACAGAGAGGCGATATGGGAGAACCAGCAAGGCTTCACCAAGGGCAAATCCTGTTTGACCAAACTGGTGGCCTTTTATGATTGTGTCACTGTACCAATGGACAAAAGAAGAGCCCTGGGCAACCTGATTTAGCCGTGGAATTTCCTGTTCATTGCAGGGGAATTGGACCAGATGTCCTTTAAAAGGTCTCTTCCATCTCCAAGGATTCTACGATTCTATGATTCCATATTACTGATGTAAAGTATTCGATATAAAGTTGTCATCCTTATTACTACATTTTATCACACTGAATAATCTTATGCCAAGATCCAGTTGCTGACTTTGTTTTTAGCTCATTGCTCAGGTGCCTTGTGCCAATACTGCACTGAATTTTGTGTCATGAAGAGATGTATATGGATCTTGCTGTAGCTTACAAGTTCAGCAATCACAGCCTGCTTGTACATAGCAAGTATACTCTATTAATAAATAAGAATCACAGAAAAATTAAGAAAAAGTTTCCTTTTATCCTGTAAATTGGAATTCATAAGACGTAATGAGTAAAATCACTAAAAGGCTTTTGCATTTAATGTAAAGGACATTTCAGAATCTTCAGTAATGAAGATGACTACAAGAATGAACAGAAATTTATTACAAGGTGGAAAAATATTGTATTTAAAAACATATAAATACCATGAAGAAGATAACTTACTCATTTAATCTGAACTATTTACCAGTTGCTACTAGATCATCACATTAATATTTCCATGTAAGTGGCAGCATTGCTTTCTCAGCAATCTAATCAAAAGGAGTTAAAAACAATTGAAAAAGACCATTAATTTAGACCTCAGAGCTTCAGATTATGAGAGAAAGAATATTTTGTATAATGTTCTTTTAAAGTTGTCTTTTTTCAATCACCTGTAAACTTATCTTCATATTTGATTCTCTTGCTCTTCCTTATGAAAATTAACATTTTAATGAACTTATTTCCTGCTATGGTGTTCACCTGTTTTCACCAGGGTTTGTAACACACAATTAGACATTAAAGATTCACTTTATACTTCCAAGCTGTTTTAGTGACCAAACCTCAGACAACCAAGTTCAGTGCTTTGAATGACATAATTGCCTACTGGACATGACTGAGAATAGCACTTTTCTGGCACGTAACTATAAAACAAACCATTGTGAATAACTGGAAATCCTGGTAGGATCTAATTAGAAGAAATAGGACATTAAATCAAGCAACAAGTCATCCGTAATTTCTTGGTAATCTCATTATAATCAATCAAAATCAGTTTCACATCTATTTTTTAAGGTCAACGAAGGTGAAACACTATGGAAGCCTGACCTGAAATGTCATACAGAACCTCCAGTGTTATCTGTGCTTTAACTGCTTGCTGGCTCTCAAAAAAGAGCTGTCTAGATTATTTAAAGAGCTCAGTCAAGTACATGGTATTTCAAGAGCCTGGAATGTAAGTGAGCATAGCCTGCATTGTCACATCACAGTTTACAACAAACAGAAGTGTTCAGTAAAAGTGAGAACAGCTTTGTGCTTCCCAAATGAATAAGGAATAATTGCCCAGGAGCCCAAGACAGCTTTAAAGTGTCACTGTTAAAGCAGAATGCAATCTACCAAACTTGTCCACGAAGAACAGTACTTTATAGAGAAATACATTACAGAAATCTTCTACTCAATCTAAGCACACATGCCAGACACAGCTACTAATTTCCAGGATCCAGACAGTGGGAGGTTATTTGAAAGTCCAGCAAAATAAATTCTAACAAATATCAGGAGAATTTCTTACTCTAAAACTTAAGATCTTTCCTGTCAAATTCCATCTTTCCGCAAAGAAATCACTTACCACTGCTTCAGAAAACACCAGAAATCATGTAAATTGACAGAAGAAAAAAACTGAGAAAAAAGCGGTAACAAGAAATTACTAATCAGGAAAAGGTTCTTCCTGAAACATCACTAAATAGTATCAAGTCCTCAGTATCTCATATACTTTGGGACTTTTTATTTATTTATTTTTTTGACATGCATTCCTAAAGCCTGAAACTTTAGAAAATCTTATCCTAAAGATGTTATAAACATAAAAATGTATAATATTAATTAACACTGACTAATCAGAAATCAAGAATCACCTGTTCTGTGCTGCTGCTCTAAAATCTAAGCTGCTGTTTTATACAACTCTCCTATAAACTCCTACAATAAAAAAAAATTCTCCATGGAACTATAAAACAGTTTTATCACTGGTGAATTTAGAACGCTACTGAACTTCATCTAATTACCTCTTCTGAGCATCTCAGCTTTGCACAGAGAATGCCAGAACAAGTTTGCTTTGTAGAATAACTGCTACTGTCTGTCAGTTGCTGCTAACACAGTGCTTCCAGGCTGCCTCACAGTCCTGTTACCATAGTTGAGCTGTTTCTTCTATGTAGCAGCTTCACCATCTGTTGACTTTGCACTATATACTGCTACAAAGCTGCCCACTGTCATCCATATCTAAAGGTATGCTTTCATAAAATTAAGCATGTCTCCTTCTTACTTGGAACTTCATTTTGTCCTAATCTAAAACCCAAATGGACTCAAATAAAAAATCTTTTAGAGACGCTACCAAACTTTGCTTTGTCCCCTTAGTTTTGCAATGACTTACTTATTGATTTCTTAAAACTGAAAGCATCATACTTACTACCATTAGAAATTAGAAAAACTGAAAAACTGAAGAGCAACTTCACTGCCAAGGATCTGTATAGCAGAAGTTAAGAGGAACAAGATTTTTAGGGGACCTCCTCATGTGACAGACCACTCAGCCCATGCTCAAGTATGAAGCACAGCTGCAGTTCAGAAGGCTACATCTGCCACAGAACCAAAGTTTGTAAAATATATCACAAATAATAAATGCATATAAAAGAATAAAGCTGAATAGCAGAAGTCTGCTTTGCAACACAACTTGAAGATACGTGTTAACACTGATCGCAAAATACAATAATGTTTCAAAGAGAACACAGGAAACAGTAAATCCCTAACACATACAGACAAAACCGTTTTTTTCAATTAATGATGTGTTTCTTTCCATTCTTTGAAGAAAAACTTCACTCTCCATTTTCCAACTATCACTTTTTAAACAATTCCCAAATTTAGCATAAAAATCTCCGCCATCTCCAACTGTACTGTAAGTGCAACCTTACTATGGATTTGGTCCTTTCTGAAATCCTAATGTCACACAGCAGATAAAGAAAGAAACAGGATATAAGTAAAATATACCAAAATAGGAAGAAATTTGTTTATGAAATAGCTACTAGTGTGTCTTGACATATACAACACTCTCATTGTTTTTTCCTTTGCCTTAAGTTTTCTGACCCTTCTTTTTGTGGTTTGGGTTTTTCCTTTTCTTCTGACTTTCTTGTTGATTTATTCATCAGCTTCTATCACTATGGCAAAGGCAAATATCCTCTGGAAGGAAGACCATCTTCCCTCCTCCACGTTTCCTTTGGGACAGAGAATAATGAACATGAGTTTACTGTGCTGACAGAGTTGGCCACCTGGACAGCGAGACCCACAGGTCTCAGGCCAGAAGCAAAAGTATATATCTTACTCTGGCAAAACTGCCTGGGTGGCAAAATTGTTTGCCACATCAGCAGCATCTACCACTGGTCCACTAATATAGAGTAATAATCAACAGCGGATGCTGAAGACTGCACATAAAAGGCTAAGTTTATCATGCAACACTTCAAATAATTTCCTTTTTTGCACAGGATATTAAGTACCCTTATTTGAGATATGACTTCCTTCTTTAGGTTGTCTTCTTTCTTTTTTTGCAATTATTATTCCTTCAACAGTGAGAAAACAAAATGAAAAAAAGTCAGAACCCATGCAGAGTGAACAACATATATGAAGAGTGATAAATACCAGACCACATATATTAGTAAAAAAAATTCAGCATTTTATCCTTGAAAAAAATCAAGAAGTTTCCTGAAAGTTTCCCAACTAAAATGTATCATGTAGTCAGTAAGCATTATTACGTGAAATCAAAACCTACTTAATACAAGGAAACGTGAAGCTTTTGACTGGAAATGAGAATGAGCACTCACTTATAAAGGCATAATGCATGCTACTCTTCAGATAAGAAAAATAATCTTCCTCATTTCACCTATGCTGTGATATTCATAATACTGAAACCTAATGTGTATGACAGTCTACAAGAAAAAACAGATGTCATGCAACAACTGTGCATTTTTTTTTCTTGGTGTTCTCTTTTTGCTGAACATACATGCATTCCATTTAGCAGCAGGATTTAGAACAGTTTTACTGAATTTGAATAACTGTGAGAGCTCACATGCTCACATACAAGCAGATAGATATACTGCAAGTATCCTACATTCAGGTGTTGATATCTGCAGTTTGATCCCATTGTGTTACATTCTTTTGCAAGGATTTTCACTCCTAGTTAGAGTTTGTAACTCCATACTATATGCCCTGCACTAATATTGTAAAAACATTCTGTATTATGTGAGACTTACACAGATATTAATGTTTAAGTCACACATTCACTGAATAATAATATACAAAAGAAAAAATATACATCTGTATCTTCAAACATTATGATTTTTTTGAAGCAAGTTTTTACTTAACGATTTATATCCATACTACTGACTTTCTACCTCCCATATGTTATTTTCTAGTAAAGCTACATAAATGACTTGTCAGTGTCACAGTGGGTGCTAGGTCTGTGTTTATTTTTCCACCATTAAGAAATTATACAGGAAGAAAGAAGAACTCAGTTCACTACAACAATGAATTTACTGGTTCCATTCTTCATAAGACAAGCAATTTTTAGTTGAAATTATCTTTGAAATAATCTTTACTGGATTGTATGTTCATTTATAAATAATTTTTCCCACTTCACTGGTGAATGCCAGTGCCATCAGCTTGTAGGTGCATATGAAATGGATTCCATGCTGTTTCCAATGAAAACTCCCTTTCTGGCTTTGCTCAGTGGAAACATGTGTCTCTACTCAGGTAGGGATGGTAAACAGTCATCATACACAAACTAAACCAGAAAATGAAAGACCTAACTTTAAACAATAAGAAAATAACACAACATTCCAATTTTTACCAGAATCCTTCTAAACAACTGAACTACTGAACCCACATACCTACATGTTGAATTTTGGCAGTATTCAGAAGTACTTTATCAGACACAGGGTGAATAAACTCCATAAAAATGTGAATATGAACAACAATTTCAATTTTCTCTAAAAAAATAGTTCAAATAATATTTTCAATCTCCAAAATAGAATAATTCATGCATATCTTGCTTTGACCTTGACATAATTGCTGTGTATTTACCAGTACGACACAAACTGATTTCTGAGGGATGTATGCAATCCTTTTTTTTTTTTTTCCCCTGTGTAATATATTCTATTCCTTATCATATTATCATTCACTTTGTGAGTTCACACTGAAGTCAATTTTTTATAAACGCCCACCCAGGATAGCTATGTAGCAAAGTATTTGAGTTATTGATATTAATGATAATGGATATAGTTCTCATTTAGAAAAGGCAATTAAGAAATAATGTCATTTTCGTATTTACTTCTCTATAGAGAAACACATAACCAGAGTGATTTGGCCATACAAGTATTCAAGAGATTTTCTTCACGAGGGTCCTGCAAAACCTGCAAGTAGTCAGGCAGCACAAGTTATTTACTTGAAATAAGTTCAGAAAGTTACTGGCAAGGATTATCACTTGCTGTTGAATCTCATTCAGGTTTTTTGGACCATGTCAAAGAGGATAAAGCCTGGCTTTCCTTTGGAGGAATTGCAGCACTGTGAATGGCTGCCAAGAGAAACAACCTCTGCTGGGAAAAATAATGTTTAAAACAATGCAATAGGTCATTGGAAGTTTCCCTCCAATATTTTTTAAATGTAACCATGTGGGGGGACCAGGGAGGTAGCGCATTTCACTTGAAGTAATAAAAAACAAGTAAGATTATAGTGTCTTTTAAATCCATTGTTAGGATAGTTGGAAATTAACTACTATTATGCAGCAGAGGGCTGCTACAATCTGTTCGCCTAATTCTGAGTCTCTAATTAAGAAAAATCTTTGAGGCCTAATATAATTGGAGCAACAGCAGTAGAAAATGATTTGGGACAGCTGTAAGTACGTGCTTGTACTATTCCACTGGATGAACTTTGGGAATTAAAAATGAACTACTTCATATGAGAAAAACAGGTTTTAGTAAAATACATGTATGACACTTGTTAACAAAACATATGGCAAAAATTCATACGCTGCAAGACCTCAAAGATTACAAGACTTCATACTATGCCACAGCATGTGGAATTGAGCAGCTTCTAAGAATTTCTTTAGTTAGAAGAATGTTACGTTTTGGGTAAGTCAACTTGCTGTAATGCTGCATTCACAAAGAGATTGCTCGTGCATTTCTTTGCAATTATTGGGTACATATACACATAAATTTAACATACAGTCAACGCTGAGAACAAACAGTTCTAGACCTGGGTTTCAGTACATCTTTTGGAGCAACATTTTTTCATCTTTCTTAACTCAGCCTTGCCTTGTATTGGCTGTACTAGGAATTGACCATGACACAAGCAAGACAAACTTCGTGCTATGAAGACACCTTTTCCAAACAGCTTGCTTAATGTAATTTCCAAGTTTTTGTTTAATTTTGATGTCAAGATAGTAAAAGTATGCTTGTTGATGACATCGGCAAAACATTAAAATATTGAGGAAGCAAAGAGAAGAAAAATAAAGCACTTCAAATGTCTACGTGACAATCACTGAAACAGAGAACATCTCAGAGAACCATGCCAAAGAACAGTAGATGCTTTCAGAGTCCCCACTCTGAACCAGTTCCCTTTTTCTCAAAGTTTCAACTACTGATTCAAAATGCTAGAAGTCCCACCTTCATGAAATTCATCTTACTACATTCCCTATGTCCTGTTTCTTTCAATCACTGAAATGCAACTGTGAATTCTATGCAAACTGACCATTACATACATGCCAGATTAGAAGCCGAAAGGAACTTACCCAAACAGAAGACGTCTCTTCTCATTTTCACTGTGTAGTATCCCAAACTTCTGAGGTTAGAAGGAAAAAAAAAATCATTAAATTAATTTCCTAGCTATTGATTAGTTTGTTCATTCAAATGTAGGATTAGCATTAGACTTTCAAAATGCTCATTAAAACCATACTGATATATTTACGGAAACAGCCTCACAGGTAACAGCAATTAGACATGGATCAAACACTGGTAATGAAAATGGAATGCTCTGTACTTCACTGTTCACTGTTTCAGTGAGTATGACTATTGCTCAAAAAACTGCTTCATATGAATTCTCACATCAATCGCTCTATGTAGAAACAACAACAACAAAATTACATTCTCAAATTCTGCATCAACATGACTTGTTAAAACAAAATCTATCTCATGGTCCTTTCCAAGGTGTGACTCTTGCTTTAGTCCACTTTCTCTCTCTGTTAAAAAGAGAACTCATGCTCTTATGAAACCAAGATAATAGATAGTTTTCCAGTTTTCAGGGAGTACTACCCTTCTCAAGTTGTATCTCAGCTCTCAGGATAATTCTTAATGGTCTCATAAGTTTCTTCAGGTAAAATAAAAATGTTTAAGGGAATTGTTCTCAATATTTTCAAACTCTATAACCTTTCAATTTAATTTTTGTATTTCTTTTCAAATTCCTCACACAACTGTTTTCAAAATGCAGCCTGAAACAGCAAGAAATTTAATTAGGCTTAGTCTGCTTTACTGCAATTTAATCACAGAATCATAGACTGGTTTACAATGGAAAGAACCTTAAAGGACATCTAGTTCTAACCCCTCTGCCACAAGCAGAGTTGTCTACCACTCTATTAGGCTGCCCAGGGCCCGCATCCAAACTAGCTTTGAATGCATCCACAACCTCTCTGGGCAACCTGTTCCAGCGCCTCACCACCCTCTGAGTAAAATATTTATTCCTAATATCTAGCCTAAATCTCCCCCTATTTAAATTAAAGTCACTCTCCCTTGTACTGTCACTATCAGACCATGAAAAGAGTCGGAATCCTTCCGGCCTGTAAGTTCCCTTCAAGTACTGGAAGGCCACAACGAGGTCTCCCTGGAGCCTTCTCTTCTCCAAGCTAAACAAGCCCTACTTCCTCAACCTTTCTTCACAGAAGAGGTCCTCCAGCCCTTTGATCGTCTTTGTGGCCCTCCTCTGGACCTGCTCCAACAGCTCTGCATCCTTCCTGTACCAGGGGCCCAAGGTTTGGATTCCAAATGGGGCCTTACAAAGGCCGAGTATACAGGCGCAATCCCCTCCCTCTCCCTGCTGGTTACCCCTCTTTTGATGTAGCCCTGTGCACCATTGGCCTTCTGGGCTGCAAGAGCACACTGCTGGCTCACATCCAGCTTTTTTTCCCATTGGGACTCCTAAGTCCTTCTCTGTAAGACTCTGTAAGAACTCAATGACTTCTTCTCCCAGTCTGTACTCATATCTGGGATTGCCTTGTTAAACCTCATTACATTCTCATGTGCTCATTTTTCCACCATCCAAATCCCAGTGAATTGTGTCTATCCTTCCTATAGTGTCAACTGCACCACTCAGCTTGGTGTCATCAGCAAACTCGATGGAGGTACACTCAATTCCACTGTCTATGTTACTGATAATCATGCTGAAGAGCACCAGTCTTGAGACTGATCTCCCAGGGGACACCACTCATTACCATCCTCTATCTAGACACACAGCCATTGACAACCCTCTGGCTACAAAAAAAAACAGCTAATTATCCACCTAATAGTTTAGCCTTCAAATTCATCTCTCTCCTATTTAGAGGTAAGGATGTGGTGCAAGACCATGTCCAAGGCCTTGCACAACTCCATGCAGATGACACCTGCTGCCCTTCCTTTTTCCATGGACGCCATCACTCCATCATAGAAGGCCACCAGATTGGTCAGGCATGATCTGCCCTTAGCGAAGCCATGCTGGCTGTCCCAGATCACCTCCACATCTCACATGTGCCTTAATAACTCGTTCAGGAGTATCCACTCCATGATCTTCCAAGGCACAGAAATGAGGCTCAATGGCCTGTAGCTCCCCAGGTCTTACTGTCTCCTGTTCTTTAATATGGGAGTGATGTTTCCCTTTTTCTAGCCACAGGAGACTTTGCCATATTTTTCAAATATGATGGAGAGTGGCTTGCCAATCACATCAGCCAGCTCCTTCAGAACCCAGGAATGCATGTCATCTGGCCCCACAGACTTGATCACATTCAGCCTCATAAGGTGGTCTTGGACTTACTCCACTCTTATAGTGGGAGGGACTTTGCTCCCGACTCGCACATTCAGAGACATGACAGATGTTAGAAGCCTGACTGGCCATGAAGGCTGAGGCAAAGAACTCCTTAAGTACCTCAGCCTTCTCCATGTCCCTTGAGGCTGGCCCTCCCTTTCATTCATCAGAAATTTCTTAACCTCACATTTCATATTTTATGAAAGTTTCAGATCTGTTTTCTAGCTTTGAGACATTATCTTTCAGCATGCATATGAATGCCTGTATACATAGCCATTTCACCAGTACAGTTGAAAACACAACTTCCAAAGCTTGCTTATATTAGATTTTAAAAGACATTATCAGCATTCCAGCAAACTGGTAATATCAAAGCCCCCAGTGGATTCCATTCTATATATGCCGCTTTTACAATATAATTTCTAATATTCCACATCAAAAAATAAATAGTAGCTGATACTAATCTAAGGTGTTCTTGAAAACACAAGTCTGCAAATTTTAGCCTGATTTTATTTAAAACAAACCAGCAATCTTACAAAAAGATAGCTACAAAGTGAAATATATTCTTGGGAAAAGAGGTGTCCCTGTGCAAAGTAGTTTTTCAACTGCAATGGCAAATGCCCCACGTTGTTTTGCAAGTTGAAAATTGGGGAAGGTCTGTTTGAAAAATACTTGCAAGATCTACTTCTCACATGCACATACTTCTCCATATATACGAAATTGTTCTCAAGCCCAAAGGAACTTAAAAGTTATTTCCCTCTTCACTACCACTTCCTTCTTGATTTATCACATGCCCGAGCGGCCTCTGGTTCCCAGCAAATTCACTTTTGTCAAAGGAAACAGCAATAACCCAAAATGATAAAGGCAATCTGTTGTTCTGTCATTCTATTCAAGTCCATGTAATATCAAACCTTGGCTACACTCTATTGATAGAATATTTTTAAATGCTAACATTTACATTCACATCAGGTATACGAAACATCTGAACATTTCTTGCAGAAGGGTATAGGTAAAGAACCCATCTTTAAATTTCCTTTCATTCATCAGGAAGCTAATACTTAAAACCTCTTCTAGCAGGTATTTAATTATTCATCTCAATTTCAACATTTCATTTTCACTACCTTTCTCCTTAATTACAAAACCATCAGCAACTAGTGTGTTTCAGCACATTCACTTTGCATATTCATTTTATCAAAATTCTGCAGAGAGTAAACTCAAAAAACAATCTTTTTTAATTTCAATAATCAGTTTTAACACTGATGATTCTTACATTTTCTGTTACCATAACTGTTCTTACGTCTTCTTTCAGTCCTCTCAAGATCACAGATTAAATGCTCTTCTTTCAGTCCTCTCAAGATCACAGATTAAATGCTCTTCTTTCTTTTCCAGTATGCCTTACCAGAAGTCAGATTTCAGATTTTTGAATTGCATCTAATCTCTTACTCAGCTTGACGAAAACCTCTCTTTCTCCTTTGTAAAATTTTCTCACTTATAGTTGAAGTGTTAGCAAAACCACTCAGCTGTCTGCTTTTTCATAAGCCATTAATGGTCCAAGCTGCTACTGACTGTAGTCTGGAAGCTCTCCAATAGCTACAAGCAGTAAAATAACTATACTTTGCAGTATAATATTGGAGGGTATTTAACCTTTTTCCATTTAGTATAACTTTCAATACTGAATTCTCAACCTCCTTGTTTCCAAATCCTTCCCAAATTTAGTCTTAAATTACTCACCAGTATTGCGTAAACATGCTATTGTTCCTTTCCTGCCCAGTTCCTCCTGTCATTCCAGCTAGTTCATTAGCACAAAAATAGCATAATTAAACTGATTAAGCTTTCCTACTATTCTTTCTTTCAATGATCTTGTTGGAAATGCCTTACCTACTGAGACAGAAAACTAAAAAAACAAAACAAAACTAAACTAAGATGCTGAATCTGAAAACTTCTAGAGAAGAAGGAAAAAAAGGAAAAGAAGGATTGAAGGAAAGAACAGGGAAAGAAGGATGGATAAAAAAAATCAGAGAAGGAATTAGTTTCATTTTATTAAGTACTAAAGGCTCAAATATGCCTATAGATTTTTGAGAAAGAAGCCCATGGCATCACTGAGTAAGTGTACATGATGTTCTAAAAATGCTAGAAAATCTCAGATGTTAAGAGCATTAAGAATGAAGTCACAGGCTCACAGTAACATACAGGACTTCTGTAAAAAAAAATTAGCTAGCTTTTCCTAAAGCAATAACACCTTAATAGTTCTTAACATGTTTTGAACACACAAACTTAGAGCAGACTTAGAGTATTAAATGAGGTTTGAAACTGGAAGTACCCTTGTAAAAGTGAGGAAAATTTCCACTTCTCCACCCCATTATTACATTATAAATTTATTTATATAAAACTAACAGCAGAGTCATGGATGAAGTGGAACGTTTAGAAATAACAGTGTTGGACTGGATGATCTTGTCTTTTCCAACCTTGGTGATTCTATGATACTATAAACAGGGTCCTGTGTTGTTCCAAAAATCTAGTGCTTTTAACTATTCTTTCCCAGTGAAAAACCTAAACTCTTTGAGATATTCATCCCTTCTATTCTCTGTGTTAGAATTATTCTTTTATTTAGCAAGACTACAGTAAGACTGAAAGAAAACGGCCAGACTAACACATGCCTCACCCAAATGCTGCAGACAGCAGAGCAGACACATGGAGGTGAGGCTCACTCTCCAGCTCGTTCTACTGATGATAGAACATTCTCTTCTTTTTTCCTTAGGTTTCACCTGTGTTGGAATAAAGCTGCTTGTGGGCATTCCTTCTCATTAAAGAAACACTGTACTTTAGAGTGTGAAACTGCTCAGAGCTTAGATTGAAGGAGAAAACAGAAAAAGAGCAGAAGCAAAAAGAGAGTGCAGCACAAGTGAGTAACAAGTGGGAACTTTACTATTCCCTGCACAGCAGGCTCTGGAAGGAAGGCTGCTGCTCACAGGAAGATGTCTTACAGGTGGCTGAAGAAGCTCTGGCTGATTTCAGAGCTGTAAAGAAATGAGACGCTTGGGCAGACAGACTGGAGACACTTGTATACAAGCTATTACTACAGCCAGCAAAGTTAAGTTTCAATGGAAGACAAAAAGGTGTGTGACTTTCCACAAGGTGTCTCTTTATATAAAAATGCAGTGGCAGACTTCAAGACTGCATCCCAAACCAAGGCAAGCAGAAAAACAGTTTTTCAACCTCGGCTCTTACCCTGCTCGTGGCCTGGCTCCCTCTGGAAGTATCCTGGAATGGAAGGCGTGGCTGAAGGACTGAAACTGTATTAAAGAATCTATGGAAATACTGAGCACCAATGGGAATCTCATCTAATTTTCAAAGGAATCAAAAACATATTAAATATTCACAGAGTATTGAAATAAAATAAATAAGATAAAAATACAATGCAACATATTTTGGCATCTTCCAGGAATGTTAAATAAAAAAAAAAAAACAAAAAAAATTGACAGAAAGAGGTTTTAAAGCAGAAAAGTGATTTTTTAAAGTTACTATTGCAATACAGATACATTTACAATAACCAGCCCTAAGAGTCAGTGAGGAGCAGAACGCTACTCCACTAAGGAGCCTGTTGAACACCAATCTATTACAGTGTTACATGTTTATATTACATTCCTAATTATCAATCAGAATATTTCAATTGTAATTAATAATTGTTCATAAAAACAGAGCAACTAACACCCTTCTGAAATGTCAGCATTTTCATGTACTCTCCTGGTCTTGTGCTCAAAGACTCACAAAATCATACATCTGTTTTGCAGGCCCTGCTTGGATTTCCACCAAATAGGTACCATCCTAAATTTAACCATCCTACTGCTTTTTGTAATTTATAAATACGTTGCTGTTTCCCCTTATAAATATACTGCTCTGACAAACCATCTTGTGGATAAATTCATACAAGGACAGTGAGCTAATATGAGAAGCTTTCAATGCAAAGTAAACAATTTAAAAACACAGCAATTTTTAGCCACAGATTTAAATGCATTAAATTTATCAGCTCTTGTTTTATTCTGTTCACCTAGAACACTAAATAGAAAAAAAACAATCATGCGGGATTTCTTGCTGAGTGTGTACATTTTAGGGTAGACACTGCAATCCAAAATTAGTACTTCATTTAGCATCAGCACTTTCTTGAAAACAAATACAAAGTTGACGGCTATTTTTAAGAATATGCTGCATGACACGTTTATTAAATATAAATAATACCAACAAACATGAAGGAGATGCACCATATGCAGTGTTACAGGAAACAGAGATCAGAACACGGGGATCCTTGTTCCTATCACCAATAACTGGACATCGGACCTCTATTGTCTATTTGAAACGTAGGGAAAAGTCTGCTTCCTGTCGCCATACATGTATTTTGCTCCATATACAAAATGACCCTTGACTTACAGTAGGCATTAGAGAACTTGTGGGCTTCCATTCAGTTGATCCATTAGAGATTGAACCTGCAGAAGGGTCAGCCAGCGTCAGCACTACTTCAAAACAATTTGATACACCAGAAGAAAAAAAAAAAAGGAAAAAAGAAACTTTGAATTTCCTTGAGTTCTAGGAGGAAAGCACTTGAATGACAGAAAAAGAACAGAAGTGTTGTTAGGTCAGACTGTACCCTGCAGATGGCTCTTCTTGTTGCTGAGTCAACACAAAGTAAAACTTAAAGCTATGTATGTACCACCAATACCACACTCCTTAGTGCCTCTGAAGGCTGTAACCTGAAGTCATTTCTCTAAAGGCACTGCACAGTACAGCCTCCATGAAGGAAAAAAACTGTGTGATTCCCCCATAGGATTAAAAAGAAATATAAAACGAATAATGGTCTTTAACAAAGCAGCAGTAATTAATTAAGGACAAGACTCATGATCTGCCATGTGTTAATGTACATTGGACGAACGATACCACTCACTGGAGGACACTCATCTGCCTGTGTAACCAATGGCAGTGGGTGTTCAATGCAAACACTGGGCAAAGCAGTAAGCCTGTGGGATTTCAAAAAGAAACAGGAACTGGTGTTCTTCACATGTTATTGACAGAAGGAAAAGATTTTGTTAACTGTTATAATCTACCCTGAATTTTCTTCCTCTAGTTAGCCACTTTAGAAAGCATCAGTTTTCCCCCTAAAACTTCAAAAAACCCTGACACTAAGCACAGGGGCTAAAAAGAACGGAATCATCAAATACACAATAGAGTAGGAGCTGTAATGGGAGGAAGATGCCAAAAATCCTTCTTCTGGAATTCAGTTCTTTTTTGTTTGCTTGTTTTTAAGTACTACAAACTAACCCTTGCACTACACCACTACACCTTCTATCTGCAGATGATTCTCTCCTGTGAAGCGTATCTGATGAACTTCCTTTCTGTGCCCTCCCAGCATTCCTCTTCGTTACATCCTCAGTTTCACTCAAAAGAAGGTGATTTATTCTTCTGCTCCTTCCAACCCCATTTTCTTCTCTTCAGTCTTATTCCTCAGTCCCATTGCTCTTCAAGCTGTTAGGCCTTGGTATTTTTTGTGCAAAATCTTGCAATTGTGTAAGGGTTAAAAGTCTGTCGTTCTGTTAAGCCTTTCATTTCATCCTGTTGGTCCTTCTTTCAAATCTGCAGTCCCACAAGGGCCTCCCTATCACTGATGAACTTCAAAGCATTTCTGGCACTTCCAGATCTGTGATGTAGCTTTCCATGCCCTTTACTATCACTGAAGGAACAGTACAATATCCCATGTCTACCTTCTGCCATGATAAAATACTACACCAGTCATTTACTGCCCATTTTGTTACAAGTGCATGTTTGTCTAACAACACCTTACCTCTAAAACATTAACCACTGAACTCCTTAAAAAATCAAAACAAAAAACAAGCAAACAACAACAACAACAAAAATGAAACTACAAAAAAAAACCCACAACCTTTTCCTACAGTGGGAGAACTCAGTTCAAACAGAGCAATGTCTCAATGCTGGCCCCTCACCGATGATCAAAACAACGCTGCTGACAAAGCCTAGAGGCCGGCTTTGCTACAAACACAATGATATCTGGCTGCCTGGATGTTATTTACTTTCAACTGTTGAGACTTTCTCTAAGCTCAGTATCAAATAAGCCCTCCTCAGATTTCAGAGCTTACGGCTATTTTTGTTTCTGTGCTTTGCTTTTTTAATAACTTTGGCATTCTTACTGCCAAAAAGTACTCTTAAATACTAATCAGAGGTAAAGCGAAAGCTCTGCTTGGCCTTACTGTTTTAATAAAAATCTTATTAATATATTCTTTTCTGACTAACAAAAATACAAATTGAAGAACGATGTTTATTTGCTAACTAAAAACAACTATGACTTAATTTAAAAAACTGTTATAAAAATAGAGATTAAGAAAACCAACACATGAAAATGAAAATACGCGTATCTAAAGACAAATTAATGATCGCATTGCAGCAACTACCCCAGGAATGTACTTGTACAACATTTATATTTATATTTAGCATAAATCCATCTCAAAGAAAAGATTTATAAGTGGATCGGGATTTAATTTACTTCCCCTCCAACTTCCCAAACCACTTTAGATATCAGTTTCTTTTAACCGCACAGATACGGTACATAGTTGATCTACTTTCATATGTACTAGCATCTTTGAGCAGAAGTATTTGCTTCTAATAGATACACATAAAAATGCAATGGCAGTGGCGCACAATGTATTTCTCACAGTTTTACCTGTGTAGGGAATCTCAAAGCCATTTTATATCTGTAATCTCTCTCATGCCCATAATCTTAAATTTGAAGTCTGTTTCCTAAGCAATTCCATTTGCTGCCTGTATTAAAAAGCAAAAGCTAAATAACTGCCTCAGTGGAAATCCCTTTCTTCCATTTCAGGAATTCTGGCCCTGTATTTGATGATAAGCTGTTTTTTCAGACCAGAAAACGTGCACTGCTTCACCGCGCTCCCCCGCAGCAGCACAACACCATAGCGCCATCTAGCTCCTCTTTTCCTGACCTCAGTAACTGTGCTGAGCGCAAATATTTGATGTACCAGGGAGCCAGGCTCAATGTAACTTTCAAGATAGCCTTGATTATTTATCTAGGCATACTGCTGAAGAAGGGGGAAAAGTTACTCACTGAGCTTCTCAAGAAACTCCTCTGATAATCCATTCTTAACTAAAACACAAACAGACAATCTTTTAAACAGATCTTATTCCTTTCCTCCAAAGTTGAAAATCAAAATCCTCATCAATGCTTACGCATGCCTTTGCTGAAGCTCTCATCCCATACGAATACTAATTCAAACTTCACAGGACATCAAGGGCAAAATAAGTAAACCCCTTCCCATCACTGAAGGCAACTGTCTCTTAAAGAATCTCTGTACTCAAAGAACAATATTTGAAAAGATTTGGAAGATCCCTGGTGTGCCAAGAAAGGAAAGAATAAACTCTTTCTTCTCAAATGCTTGAGGGGGGAGGAATGGGGGGGCTATATGCTCCTTTAGTAACAAAGGCTATATGCTCCTTTAGTAACAAAGGCTTCTGAACAAGAATTGCAAGGCAGGCATGAAGAAATAATCTACCACAACTCCTTGTTACAAGCAGTACGAAATGGGAACCCTGTATTCATCTGGAATTCGAGACCCACCCCAAGCTGAGTTTCTTTCCTCTTTGCAAGATGTGCTGGACCTAACAATGATTCTATGACTGTATACAAGCAAACAGCAATAAATCCAGTCCTCTTAGCAAAGGCACAAGCTCAAAAGAAACAAGAACAGCAAATAAGGCTCCTCTGGGTCTGGCTTGTGCCCTTGGCAGCTTCTGATGAGCTGGGAATACCTGAGGACCATCCTAGAGTTCTTGCGGCTTCTTCCTCATTTACTGATGTGTTCTTCACTGCTAGGAGGGATATCTCTGATCATCAGCACTCGCATCATTACATGAACTGCTCTTATGTCCAGCAATGGTGGGCAGTGACACAGCCAAGTCTTGCAGTTCTCACTTCAGGGAACAGCCACTTAAAGATTCCCATGACATCAAACTTCTTAAACAATCAGTAACAACCCAGGCCTTAAGCCCTACCTAACGAGCAAACTAATTGAAATACCACTGCCCTATGTACACTTTCATACAATATAAGTGCCTGTGAAGATATAAGAATAAATGTGTTGCTCAGTACGTAGAAGTGGCATAATTGAGCGCATTTCAAAGAGATGCAGCAGCTGTGGTGTTTTGCAGCTGGCTTGCATGCAGCAGAACAAACAGCTTCTCTCTCTGGAGCTGTCTGGCTGCCGAAACAGACTGGGCCGCAGACGAGCAGCCATCTGGTTCCCAAAATACACACAGAGCAGTTCTCACTGCTGACAGCACCCACCAGCACCAGACACCCTTCCTGACCACCTACAGACAACCTGGTACCACCAAAAATTAGAATGGAAATTCCTGGCAACAGTTCATGAAAAAAGTATCTGCACAACAGGGATCTGTGTCACTCTAGGAATGGCAGGTGTGCGAACAGCTACGTACGTTCAGCACTGAAACCAAACATTAATGCAAAAATATTGCCAGAAGCGCATTGAAACAACATATCAACATTCTTTGTTTCAAAATCAATAGAAAGCTGGATTTCAATATAGAACTGTGCAAGGGAAGAGAACAGGAAGCAAAAAAAAAAAAAAAACAAAAAAAAAAAAAACAAAAAACTGTAGTATTTCTATGGATATCTTCTATTACAATATTAAAAACTGTACATGCCGACTGTGGTGATTATAATTATTTTCAAGTTACAGACACAATTAACATATAGTCAGCTATTTTACTCAGTACCGTAGCACAATATTTATAGTGTTTGATGTCAGAAAGTGGTTACAAGACCCTTAGCTGCACATGCAGTGGGTTTTCATTTTGAACTGCTGCTTTTTTGAAGGGCTGTTTTAATTTGCTTTTTCACTCAGAGTGGCATTCACAAAGACTCCTCCACACAGCTTCTTTGAAACCACTTTATACTTGGGAAGAGAATTGTTTTATATACTTGTATAAATAGGAGAGAAGATTGCTTTTCTTTAGAATTAAATAAACGGCTGTCTCACAAACCTAAAATAAAATAGATCAATGACGGCAAGAAAATCTGAATAAGATAACGACGTAAAATTTATTCCCTGAGTTGCTGCTGCGGCGATCAGCTCGCTGTGTGACAGCAGGACCCTCACTCCCCAGCAAGGCTTCCCCTGCCCGCAGCAGGTGCTCAGTCCCCTGCCTCTGCTTCCCCCATCAGCTCGGGGTGCTGGGGGCTGCCAGCCCCTGCCACAAGAGACGCCTCAGACAAACGGGCTGAGTGCCTGGGGCATTCTGCATCCTATCAGATCACAAAAGGTATGGGCTGATCTGATGCACTGACACTTGCTGCCATTTGAGTTTTTAATCTCGGAGTGACAGCTGCAGTCGCTGATATTCTTAAATTCCAAAACACAGACAAGGAGTCATTTAGCAAGGGGCAAGAAGTTTTTTCGAGTTTTGTTTATCCCGAATGATGCAAAAATGTAGTTCAAATGGCTATGTTTTGTTAATATATACATATCACTACGTAGTTTTCCTTGAATGTCAGTAACTCAGAAATAGATTTTTTTTCTACCTCCAAAACCTCAAAACACATTTGTGTTTGGGCCAAGGCCAAGCAAGCAACACTACCATCTCAAGGATGCATTTTTAAGCACAGTATGACTACATCACAGAAGGGACTCTAATTATAATTTTGACATTACCGTAACGACCATGGTTGCTATCAGGTGACAGGTATAATATAGATACTCGTTAGACAGCACAATAGCAATATTTAATGATGCATGAGATAGAAGAAAATTAATTCATGCCTTTAATGCAGCTCAGATCCATCATTTCTTATACTGTGTGTGAACTGCCTAACCCTGTTAGTACGTACATAACAGTTACAACAGCAAAGAGCCAAGCAAGATAGCTACTGCAGAATGCAGAGAGCTTACATTTACCCATCATACTCACAAATAATTTTTGTGCTCCTGTTTATCTCTTTTCATTAACACCATAGGTAGTTCTTCTATCTTGCTTTAATACCATACACAAAAGCTGATTGTCACAGCAAGAGCTACAAAAAATGCCTTTGCCTTAAAGTCAAACGAGAGCCGTAGTGAGGCTGTGCTTTGTATTTCCCCGGGTTGCAGCCAACCAACTCCCTGACTTAATCAGCCTTAAGAGGAATAATGCCACAAACTGGAAAAACTGATCTAGAGAAAAAGAAGATGTTTGTTCAAATGAAAGAGGTGTAACTGTGCTCACTAGAGGAGCTAACATGGCTGCACATTTCAAATCCTGCAAGATGTCACCACTACCTTAAGAAAGAGGGATTAATTGAATGAAAAATGTTTATGGAAAAGAAGACTCATTCAGTAAAACTATTCCAGCATGTACAGATGAAATGTGAGGGATGACATGCAACAGAAGACAAAAGAAGTAATGCTCAAAGGTAAATATGAAATATCTTAAAAATATTTCTGGATATTATCACTGCTTAAACCTTGCTGCATCTGTCTCCACAGCTACAAGACTGTCAGAGTCCCTTCACTTAGGTTTCAGAATAAAAAATATTAAGTTTATAAAGAATCAGGAAGACAGCATGCATGAACTGATCAAACAGTCAGTGTCAGAAGCTCAAGGGTGAGAAGAAGGTGTCTGTTCCAGCACAGTGGTGAGGCAGACTGAGGGCAGAAGAAAAGAAAGACATCTCACTGTGAAACCTCAGTGGAGTTAACAGGAAGTCTGGATACTGCTCTTCAAAACCAGCAATTGCCTCCTTCGCCAGATTTCTCTCTCAAAACTCTTTTATTTAAAAACAGCTTTCTTCTGTTGCTAATGCTCACTTTGTTGAGCGTTTCAGTCTGACACTGTACCTCCATTGTATCACCAGCTTCAGAACAGTCAGAATGGCTAAAACCCTTCTCGGATTCTGCATTTTTATTCTGCACTGAGAATGTCACAGGACAAGTGAAGACCCCAGACAGCCTGAAGAGAGCTACTAAGAAATTTCCACCTGCCATATCAGCTTCACGAAGCTATAAATAAAAAGTAAGGTATCCCAAGGATAGCGGTCATCCTGCCCGTGTCTCCCCCCAGGACTATACCTTCACTTTCCTCACTCAGCTCTCTCACGAACAAGGGGAATGGAACAGAGGTCAGGTCCTGCTGCAAACACTGCAATTCACCTTGACTTAGTACTGAGAAGCCCATTTTGCACTGTTATTTTTCACAAGTATTAATCCTTTTTCTAACGGCATCACAAGCAAACAGTACTAGGGTGTCAATTCAGAAAACTGGCACCAAAAAATAACAAATGGGACAGCCTCTTAGAGAGTGGCTCTGACAGTGTCCTCCCCAGCAGCTGCTTCACTTGGTTGAGCTGCTCCCGAACACAAGGCATCTTCAGTATTATTTGGAGCTTCTGAATAACACCATCTTGTTTTTGTTCCTTTTATCTTGGTCTCTGAACCACATGAGCTAGTTAATGTGAATAACAACTCTTTCTTCGTTTGTGTTTCTTTTCTATTTCATATTAAAAAAAGAGTTTTATCTGCTGTCACCTCAAAAGAAGCAGGAAAACTTTTGGAGCAGAATTTCATCCCACAGAAGCAGAGAAAATAAAAAAGGCATTATAAGAATACGACACAATTTTGGCAGAGGCACATTTTTGCTATCCCGTTTCAGCCCCTGTCCCAGAGGCCAGAACAAGGCTCAGCACGCTGAGGAACACAGTTCTGCACACAGCTCTGTCCCTGGGCCTGAGCCCCCAGTAGGCAGTGTTCCCTCAGAACACATCCCAAAAGCATGGTCGTGTACATATGGCAAGCTTGGCATGAGGTTACAGGTTAGATGTCTCAATAAAGTGAATCCTCCTAGAATGACTGCTGTGTTATTTCAGAAACCCAAAGCTTTGGGCCAGAAAGCAGCCACAAGTAGGTTTGTTTCAGCAGTATTCTGTTCTCAATTCTTTAGTTTCAGGAGTAACCTGAATACCTGCCTGGGGCAGGCGCTGAGCAAAGACTGCACTGGAAGCCTTCCCATACAGATCTCATAATCAGTAACAAAGTGGCCCACGCTCACAAAACAGAGTCATTTACCTTTAATTTCATGTTTTCCAGGCCTGAAGAGCCCATTAGATTACCTCATATGGTAATAAATTGACTTCAGTATTTGCACAAAAATGTGTATTCTGTAACGAGGTCTCTTTAAAAGTCAGTCATAATGAACACCAACTACAAACTGTTTTTCTCCAGCCTTCCAACTGTTTCTAACCTTTTTCTATGTAAACTCATTTTTTTACAGCTTTAATCAAACCTGAATACATGGAATACAGTGTTTATCCACTAAATAACAGAATGAAGAAACTTCAACTGCAACTCAGACTTAGGCAGAAACTTAAGTCTGTTGGACTTGTCCCTGTTCCTTAGGGTTAGCTTACATTTGTCTCTCTAAGCTTACACTGCTCGAAGAGTAATTCCCTGTCCAACAGGATCAAGAACTTTTTTCCTCAGGGAAAAAAAAAAAAAAAGAAAGCAGGAAAGAAAGAAAGAAAGCAGGAAAGCAAGCAAGCAAGCAAGCAAGAAAGAAAAGAAACTGTTACCCTGGTAAAATGATGACAGTGCATGGGAAGGATTGACACAAAAGAGCAAAAAAGGTAGCTTTCTTAGAAGTCACGAGAAAAGCTATTTTCGCTGCCACTTGGAAAAGGGACTTCTGAGTTTAAAGAATACTGCAATAATCGAGTTATGTGATTTAAGATGAAATAGAAAGCTAAAGTATATGTTGTCACTTTTTCTTTAATGAAATGCTACAGTTAAATGTCTTCATTTGAAAATAATCTGTATGTGGGTTTTTTTTAAAATAGCATCAATCTGATAGTCAGGAAAAAAAGGTTCACAGTGTGCTTATGGCTGACTGAATCCGGGGGCTAGCTCAGATCTTACTCCTGCCTGTATGTCCAGCAACGCCCCTAAGCATAAGAATGCTGCTCCAGAAGAACGCGGGATTAATTCGCACTGTTAAGACTTTCTTGATTCCAGAGATTAATGAAAATTTGCTGGTGTGTGGTACACTTTCCTAAAAGGAAGTGCAGAACCCTGTTTCCTCACCCAAAGGAGGAGACAAACAATCTGAGAGGGCTTATTTCACCATCAACCCTGCCCTCTTTCAGCTTTCAGACTTATTTCTGTTCTGTTTCCCAGGATCACGCTGTCACTGACCCTGTTCTACCACCTGCATCTCCTAACTTGCCCTCTTGTCCCAGCCTCACACTGGACAGAGCTCAGTGGCTTCCCACAATCACAGAAGTATAATAACTTCACAAACAGCCTCTGCAAGCTTTTCACAAATGGCTGTATTTCTGCCTTAGAGCGTTGTTCTGAGACATCACAATTTCACCCCCCCAGAGCCGCTTCCAGAGAGAAAGGCAGTATTTTTGCACAGGCAAATCACAAACCATACGATCATATTACAGGCAAATTTACATAGGCTGCCATAGTGAATGGCAGCTTCAAACCACACCAATACATCAGGTCACAACCCACACAGCTGGTACTGTTAGCTGCTCTTGTTTCCAGAAGCCCTGAGAAAATATCAAAGGAATAGGCACCAACTGCACGCACAGAGTGCAGCAGATCTGCACTACTGTGCAGTAAATGCAGTGCTTGGACAAAATTACATCCACTGTTCAGTATTTGTGAAGCTGAGCAGTCACTGTAGGACAGGAAGCTCTAGGCCACGTTCACCTTGCTTGGCACAGTGTCACAGCTAAGGAGAACTTCACCTGACTTGCCAGTAGGATTTCCCACCACCTTCCCTTGCATCTTTTGAAAGATTGGTTGGTTGAAGAATTTTTAAGGAAAATTTTTAGAAGTAGAAATATGCCTTGTACCCGCAAATTTAAGGGCAATTGGCAATGCACAGCTGGCACCTGTACATTAGTTGTGTGAGTATGGCAGAAATTCACACTGAAGAAACGTCACCGTTAAGCTAGCGATGGACAGCCTGGAATTAGCTGGAAAAAGCAAAGCAGAAATACTGAAAGCTGAGAGTCAGATCAGCTGTGTCATTCAAGAAGCAGTAACACAGAGCCAAGAGAAGATGAGTTAAGCCGAGCTTCTGTTGTTACCGTGGAGTACTTACAATGCTGAAATACAAAGAATATGGCCGCAGAACAAAGGCATACGGGACTTTCTGAGCAGTAATTTCCCAGAGAAACTGAGATCTCCATTTGAGACAATTACTCTTTTTTAAGTACTTTAAATTAAAACTCTTTTCTGTGTAATACCATTTAGGTCACCTGAGTGCAATAAAACAGTCAAAGATTCACAGTCAAACATAATGGCATCAAACGTCCTAAGGGATTTCCAGCTGTTCTCTGGAAGTAATGCATAGCAAAAGGGCAGCTGGAGGAAGTTTTGTACAAGACACCATTTTCTAAAACATACTTGCATTTAAAACACCGTCTATATAAAACACAGGCATTTCAGATTAAACTTGCATGCTATTTGATACGGGAAGAAACCCAGAAGTCTGTCATAATTTTGGCCACTGAATTCCGAAACAGGTTATTGCTTTTATCCCAGACTACTTAGTCAAAAACAGACAGGGTGTTGGCTAATTTATCATTTTAATGTTTGCTCTTTGTGGATAGTCCCAGTACTGAGCTTCGTTTAATGCCTTCAGTCCCTCCAGCTGTGCTGGGAAGTGGCAGTTCTCCTCCCGTCATGGGTTCCAGCGCGAGGACTCCATGCAGCAGAACCAGGTCTCAGCCCCCGGCCTAGCTTTGCTTTGGCAGCGACACCGAATATTTTCCAGAATTGGTACGGGCGCGGTTGGCAAATCCTCCTTATCCAGTTGCTGCACAAAGCTAGCAAAAGCACAGTGCCTGCGATTAGGATGTGAGATTACAACAAGGATGTAGTGCTCCCCAAGACAGATGCACTCTGGTGATAAGTCTCGTACATCTTTTATGGCCGTGTTTCCTTGCCAGCCCTTGTGATCTTTGCGGTGCTGTCACGCAGGTGGCACGCTATCTCCAAGCTGGGGGAAGAAACTCTGTAATCCTCAGATTCTGGGAAACTTCTGTTACTTTTCTACAGAAGCTTCTAAGCGGCCACAGCTGCTTTCAAGACGCGGATACGTTTTCAGGATGACAATAAATGTTTTCTAAATTTTAAGACTTTACATCCTGTCTTTGTCAAATCCCAACCTCCAGAATTTTTTCTGTGATAACGGCAACATCTTTTACTTTAGAAAAATAAGTATTGGTATGGGGATTTTTAAACACATCCACATATCACAGAATGCTAACACGTCTGAGGGCTGGGGAAAGAAATGAAATGTTTTCCTTCCTTTAAAAGCAACTTCTGTTGAAACTTAGGCCGTATCATGTAGGATAAATTTAGCGTGGAGCACTGGCAAACACAGCCACACAGGCTTCTACGCTACACCCACTGTATTTGTTTCTTCTTCATCGTCTCAGTATTCAAGCATTCTCAAACTCATATTAACGCCTGTCACCCAATGTAACAAACTTTTTGCTCAGAACTTTGCTGTGTTCCCACCTCCATTCGCCTTCCCCAGGCAGCGCTGTGATTGATTTAAAGCGCAGTGCCAACGCATTCAGAGCAGAACTGCCCTCTTCAAGTCTTTAACGCAAAGGGTGCCAGGTATCAGCACGGAGAGAGGAAGGCAGAGGAGAGCGCTCAGCACAGCCCCGCAGGACAATGCTGTCCCTTTGTTTTTAGCAGAAGCTGTGAAACCCCACAGCGACAGTAACTCACGCACCACAAACACCAGCTGGGAGCCAGCAGCAGGCAGGGGCAGCGCTCTGCCCTGCACCGCCACGCATTCTGCAGGGCGCAGAGCAGAGGCAGAGCCCTCCGTCAAAACAGGCCTCACATAGGGAGCGTCCAAACGTAAGAACCCAACCCAAAGCGGATGACTGCGAGGAGTCTGTTCTCAGCATCTCCCCCAGCCCGCATCACCCCAAGCGCAGGTGGGACAGTGAGGGCGCTGCGCGGAGCACGCAGCTGAAGCAGGGCACGGGAAATCGTTCCCGGCGCCTCGGGGAGCAGAGCGGGGACGGAGCAGTTCCCGCACGCGGCCCGGCGCTCCGGTGCTGGCTCCAACAGCTGTTCCGATGCCGGCACAAGGGCACGGAGTTTGTAATAATGATAAAAACCCAACAAACGCAAACCTCGCAGCACGTCTCGGAGCCTGGAACCGCTTCAGCTGCCGCAGCTGCCGTCAGCGCAGATTTCCGGCCGCAGTCCGCGGTGCCGGGCCGCCTCAGCCCGCGGCCCTTCCCTCCGCCCCGGGAAAGCCGCCGGGGCCCCGGGCCACTCGGCCGCGGAGCAGCAGAGCGCGGGACCAGGAACTCGCAAAGCCGCCGGGAGAAGCTCCGGCTTTCGGCGGTGGGGGCGCGGAGCCTGAGGGGGCCGCGGCGCGCGGCAACGAGCGGCGGGAAAGGCGTCGAGGGCACGCGGCGGCCGCGAGCTCCCGCCCGGCGCGGCGCTGTCCCGCGGGCGCCCCCTGGCGGCGGGGGCGAGGCGCCCTCGGCCGGGGCCCGCGGACCGCTCAGCGCGGCGCGGCGCTGCCCGCCGTGCTCCGGCGGCGCGGCAGCTGCGGGCAGGGCGGGGCGGCGGCGGCCGGGCCGGCGGCGGCGACGACGTGTCGCGGGGCGGCGGAGGAGCCCTCGGCGCGGGGCAGGACGGAGCGCGCGGCCCGGCGGAACTCCTCGCTGCGCCAGGTGTAGAGCAGCGGGTTGAGGGCCGAGAGCGAGCAGAGCAGCAGCCAGCTGGCGGCCTGCAGAGCCGGCGGCGCGGGCCGCAGGAAGAAGCCGAGGAGGCTGACCCAGACCAGGGGCTGCGTGCCCAGCAGGAAGACGCAGCAGAGCAGCAGGACGGAGACGCTGCTCAGGCGACGCTGGGCGCGGCGCGGCGGCGGCGGCGCGGCGGGGAAGGGCAGCTGGTGCAGCAGGTGGAAGTTGAGGACGCTGACCCGCTTGGCGCTGCCCCGCACCCGGCGCACGATGCCCAGGTAGCAGTGCAGCAGCAGCGCCGTCTGGCCCAGCACGGCCAGCGCCAGGAGCAGCGCGGGGTAGCGGGAGCCGCCGTCCGTCTGCCGCGGGGGCGGCTGCGGGGCCGGGCCCGGCGTCCAGAGCCCGGGCAGCAGCGGGAGCAGGAGCAGCGCCAGCGCCCAGGAGAGCCCGATCATGCAGCCCGTGTGCCTCCGCTGGTACAGGGCCTGGTAGACGCTGGGCAGCTTGGTGATGAGCACGTACCTGTTGAAGGCCACCAGCAGGTGCGAGGCCAGGGACACGGTGAGGCCGAGGCCCAGCAGCCCCTCGCGCAGCAGGCGGTACTCGGCGGAGCGCAGCGAGGAGGAGTTCGGGGGCAGCAGCCCCAGCACGGCCTCCTGGGGCATCCACAGGGCGCACACGCTCAGGTCGGCCGCGCAGCCGTTCACGATGAAGGCGTTGCTGGTGGTCTGCAGCTTTTTGAAGGAGAAAACCAAATAGATGACCATCACGTTGGACAAAGTCCCTGAGATTGCCAGGACCGCATAGAGCAGCGAGAGGAAGATGCGGGTCCCTGAGGAGTCCTCCCAGAGCAGCAGCAGGGGCGAGCTCGCGCTCCAGGAAGAGGCGTTGGGCATCGCGCTGAGTGCAGCTCAGTTCTGACTTCTCCCCGTAAATCCCATCCTCATCCAGGTCAGATCCTGACGCGACAGCCCCCGGCTGAACTCGAGAGAAGATGTGCGGGTGAGGAACTGAAGGCAGATTTCAGTCATATGAGGTGCAAGTCCAGAAAATGCAGTTAGCGGGAATGACCCAGAGAAGAGCGGTGTCCAAGGCAGATGGTTGGCAGGAAGTCCCAGAGGCTGGAGCTAGTGAAGGTGGGTCCATAGGGTGCCGGTGGCTGTAAGAGCAGACCAGCGCGCGGCTGAGGATTCTGTAGCTGTGAAAATGCCAAAAGCGGCAGCACCTTGCAATCAGGAGCAGAAACGGCAGCAACTGATACAAAGCTTTGCAGTTCCTGCTGTGACACAGTACGTACTCTGTATATCATTCCAGGAAGATTCAGCCCTTCCACTCTTCATGAATTATTCAGCAGATTTTCATCTTGTTAAATCAAGAAGAAGAAGAAAAAAAAAAAAGAAACAACTCCAAACCCAATCGCTCTCCAGAAATACTGCAACTACAGAGTCTGACTCTTCCCTTTGCTGTACCGGTTTCCTTGTTCTAACCCATTTTCACAACGACTTTCATTTTTCAGCAAGCTTTCAAACTAGCGTCAATCACTTCTGTCTGAAATCAACCCATTTACTGTAGCAACTCCTCTGCCAGATACTGAAGCTATTTTTTTTTCTGATCATATTTCTGTTAAGGAAAAGCATACTGTCTTTCTGTAAACAGTTTTAGAGCTGCTCTTTAAGAATGTAGTCTCCAAATTCAATCTTTCAAACATTATGGATGCACAGATCCCTGGTAAGGCAGCACTTTATTTTAGGAAGCTAGTCCTCAAACTACAGATCTTGTATTTCTTCATGGAGGGCTCAGATTGTCGTACTTAGCAGGACATCCTGCATCACTAACCTGCTGAAGGTGAGTGTTGGCATCTCTAAGTAGACAGATAAAGTGGAACCAGCATAGACTTTGAAACAGTGGTACATATCAAAACCAATTCCAAGAGCATCTTCCCATGGAACTGGGAAGGCTCTCACAGGCTGAAGGCCGGTTGGAGAGCAGGGCTTGGCTCTCACTTGCGGGACTGGGAAGAATTAGTGCTGGGATTCTCCCAGGTACTCTTCAGCACTTTGCTCAGACAGGGACAGAACATTAACTGTCCTTAACCTCAGCAAGGTTTAATAAGAAACTTGAGTAAAACAATTGAAATTTCTTAAAAGTGTTTCAGAACAGGAACAGTGATTAATTTTGCAGTGAGTTGAAACAAGAAGCTGTTTTTCTAAGGCTAGAAAAGTAATTACTTCAGCTAATAATATATTATTTGTGTATTGACCAAGATATCTTAAGGTATTTTTAGATATTGTTAAACTCATAATGCTAATAAATGAAAATACCAAAACAGTATGTTAGGAGGTCGTTATAATATTACTTTTTGTCAGGTGATGAAGTTAATTTGTGTGGGACAGTAGATTATTTTGTTACAACGTGGCATACCTTTTATTTAATGAAAGATTCCTGTTTGTAGCTGATAGGACTGTTGATCCAAATATGGATTCATTACAAACACGTATCTGTTATTTTTTTAATTAACTAGATTGCTCACGTGCTTAAGGTTAAAGACATACCTGAGCGATGTACTTGATCGGGCCCCTGATTACCATATTTTTTGCCTGCTGTGCTTTATGTAGATCTAATCAAATGTCAAACCTTTTGAGGCCTTTCATTGTTTAGCTGTCAGTAGAGAACAGTTATTATAGAAACTAAAATCCTCCTCTTTCTGCAGTACTGTAATTGAAAAATATTCCTTAAATCTGTAACAAGAAATATCTCGCTAACTAAAAACTTCACAGAGCATAAAGAAACAGTTCCATATGGCAGTATCCATGGAACCATGGGCCCAGTGAAGACCTCTTGGTTTATTTAATCCAACCTTACGTGTTTATCAAATCTCCTTTTACATATCTCATGTACCACAGCTTTTTCTCCCAGAATGAGAAGATAAATTTATATATGAAGCAATGGAGGTAGTGAAGTTCAAGAATGAGTGAACAGAGCATATAAAACAAATATATTAAAAAAAAAATCAATAGAATTAAAGAAAAAGATGGGAAAGGGAGGAACTGCTTTCAGTGTACTAGACACGTGTTCTTTTGTACATTCAGTACATATCCAAATCAACATCTTGTAATTGCTTCAATGTAGTGACAAGAACCCTTTATTTTTATTGGAATAGACGTTCACTGGAATTTGGGCAGCTTCTAAAACATCTGTTCTACTCCAGGTTTTGCCACTCAGAGTGCCTGTGTAAGAGTCTCACACAATCCCCATCAACTATTGCAGCCTTACCTGACAGGAATATTAAGCACCGTGGATAATTTATCACGCAACACAACAAATTTACTGAAAGTCATCAACAGAGTTAAGCTAAGATAAAACCATTTGTGACTAATTTTTCATTAATAAAAGGAGAAAAAGCTGGTGAATGTGTTCATCTGTGTCCTCGTGGACAAAGACCCTTCTATTAATGAGGCTAAATCAAACTATTGTGTATGAAAATAAGAAGACAGTGTATGTTACACTTTTAACAAGGATCCTTATGCAGGAAAACAATGCTTCCTCAATTAAGAATCATTTTAAAATATGGTGATTAGAAATGTCCCTTGAGACTGCTAAACAGAGCAAAGAACATTAGCTAGAAAGATTAGTTGTATTAGTTGTAGAAGATAACCCAATCACACTACTTTATTTTCCAGTGATTAAGAAAAGACAAGAAACAAGGCAGCTGGCTGATATATGCATTTTATTATCAATTAGCTGTATACATGTACATATCTACATCCTGAAATTAAACAATTTTTTTTTAATGGAAAACTATTTATAACAAAGCACATTTTTTTCCTATAAGAGGTAGAATTACCTTACTATTAACCTATAATTCATATATAGTATGTTGTGTATATTTATATATACGCACACACATACACTACTTTGTGTGTGTATATTTTACATATACACAATTGTGGAAAAGTACAGTATTGCATGTAAGTTTAATTCAGTGATTTATATAGCTGCTCTCAGTATTGCTTATGAACACTTTCAGTATACCTACGTAGCCATCTGTGACCTGGGGGCAACTTCAGTTGCAGGGCAAATGCAGACAATGCGCAAATGTTCAGAAACAGAGACTGACAGGTCAACAAATTCTGTTTTCACATTCCTGTAGATTTTGGAAAGAACTCATGGCGAACAAATCTGTTTTGTGTTTGCCTTTTAAAATTTTCAAACTGCTTATTTTTTTTTTTTAATGTTCTTTTTTAGCGGTGATTGCATTTGCAGAATTAAAAAAAATGATACACGAACTCTGATACTTCACTGTAACACCATTTCATTCAAAGAGTCATTCCTAATTGCACCAGCTTATGTATTAATGGTTTTCTCAGCAATAAGGGTATTCTTCATGTGGTACAGAAGGTCACACCACCTATATATTTGACAGTAGTTTTCAAATCAAAAGTTTTATGGATCATCCAATCGGTAAGTGAGAATTCAGTATACTTCCAGCATTTACTTCAGTACACTTTGCTACTGAAACCTGCAAAACGCAGGCATGCAGCACAGCCAAATTCAAACGTTCTTACCAATTGATGCTTTGTCTCTCTTTACTTTTGCAGTACATCCCACTTCTAAAAGTAAAAACATTCCTTTTAAGTAAAATGAAAGAATTATTCAACTGAATCATCAGCTAAGTTACTTTTTATTTGCAATGGAAGATCTAAGCCTGCAATGTAACTCGATTCATTTTTCTTTCATAGTGTTTCCTAATGAAATGTTAGCAGCTGAATGTGGAAAGCAGACTACGTATTCAAGTGCTTTCAGTTGATATCATAACTAGTCTCTCATTAGACTTCCATTAGGTTATCAGAAGACCAATCAGCAAAAGAGGTAATTACATTAGCCTTTAAGCAATAATGGACCCATAAAACAAGAAAAACTTCTTGTTCATTAAAAAAATAATATCTTTGATAAACATGTAAAAATTCTTTAAAATACACATTTTGGTAGCAAAGAAGTGAACAACTAAATTAAAAGGTTCTATTTTTTACATAATTCTTATATATATTGCTTAATAAAATATTCTCTCAATACATTTTAAGACTGTACACAAGTTAATAAACATCATAATGAAATTAATTAGGAATATATTCAAGTAGTTTCAACATTAAAAATTTAAATCTGTATATAACAGAGGAATAATTTCCATAAAAACAGCTTCAGTGCATCTGCAGTAGTCATTAACAAGAAATCTGTCTGTTGAGAAGTTGTCCCTTGGTGTTATGGTTTTAATGTTAACTTTTAGAGAAGACTCCTCAACTGAATGAGCAGCTTCTTTCTTTAAATAATTCTTCACGAAGGACTTCCATGGTAAGAACTCAGCAGGTTTCACCAAAGCAGCAAGGCTTTAGAACTGAACATATTCAGACTGAAGGGACTGCACAGAGAAGAAAAACTGATTAAAACTCACTGAGGTAATACTTGTATTTAATACGTATTTTTCACTTCAAGATAAGGAAGAGTGGAAAGACAGGAAGGAGGAAAAAAAGAACAGTTGGAAGAGAATCTGAATTTCTGCATAGTTAAAAATTGATATCATGTGCTAGGAACTCAAAAATTGGGCACTAAAAATCCATCAGCTTCCCTGCATCTATACTTCTCTCTTCCTAGGAAAGAGTACTAAAAATCTTCTGTATTACACTCTAAGACAATACCTTCACATATTTGGAAAATGTATGACCGCAGCTATTAGAATTGAGTTGCTTCCATTTATCCTGGATGAGAATGAAATTGCTACTGTGAACACATCAAGCATGCTTTATGTGTTGGTTCAGCCAGTGAACCAAATTTACAGTGTGTAGCTACTCACCAAGGGAAAAAAAAATACTGCACCACAAGCCTACTGTATTATTTGCATTACTGGTTCTATTTTCTTATAAAATGAGTAATCAGTTTAGGTGACATCCAAATATTTTATTACCTCCTATACAAATGTGGTCAAGAAGTTGTTGTGATGAACAGAAAATCTTATTTGAGAGCTCTTCATTCTACTGGGATGATTATAAACAAATCAGTACAATTCATATGCACCCTGCATCCTCCCCTTGTATTTTAAAGCTGCATAAATGCAGTAGGGTTACAGAAAGCTACTGGAGAACAACACGAGTCTTAAGAACTCAGACCCTTAGGAGTCTTCTCTGTTCTTCCACTATTCCTAACTTGTCATTGTAGAAATGCTCTCTGGCATCCATAACAAAACCTATAAGTAGAAAAAGCACATAATAAACTTTCAGAGCTCTGGTATCACTGATTATTTTTCTGCTCTATACCGAAACTAAACAAGATCTATTTCTGAGGTTGCCTTTTAAATGCATATTTCTCATCTTTAAGGTCTGAGATCATCTGGATAGTCTTTCCTATGTCAGCATATTGAGATTTGAACACCACTAGAAAAATGAGTGACACACTCACACATGATGTGCAATAACAGATAACTTTTAGATTGAACAGATGAAAGATGACCATACAGCATTATGCTTACGTGATGCCCTCAGGAAGACCTGGCATTTGTGAAGAACTATGAGCAGCGGGCCTATACATACTTAAAATTATTTGAATTATTAGAAATCTAAGTGTACAAAACTATTGAAAAAAAAATTAATGGCTGTACAACAAATATCCAAGACTGCTTGAAAACAACATAGCATGCATTGTTAGGGTAGGCTTTTTTTTTTTTTTTTTAATTTAAATATTTCTTTTAAAATGAAGAAGCATGCTTTTCAGTGTTTCCACCGTTACCATATATCCATATAGCAAGGAGTTCTTCCTAATGTTTCAAAGCCTCTTTGGAATACAGTGAAGAATTAAATTTAAGCAGCAATTTTTTTTCCAGAGTAAGATTAATTGCTATACTTCCCATAAGGTTCCTAAACACCGTGACAGTTCTAACAACTCAGTTGTTGTACAGCATACAGACCAATTTGAAAAATTAAAAATATCTGGGGTATTCATTTTTTCTTTTTTTTTTCTGACTTCAGCAGTTAAGTAATTAATGCTCTTAACATCTCACATTGTCCAAAGAGATTGACTAATATTTCAAAACCTGTAACTGTATTATTTTTTTTTAGATCTCAGATGGAGGAGTTTTCTATTTTAAAATTCACATTCCTACCTCCTATTTGCAGTGACTCAAAGTATAGCCTGTAATTCTGAAAGCTTTATTAAAAACAGAAAGCCCCAATCCACCTTAATAAGTCACAGGCATGTGTTTAAGAAAATCTTATTTTAAATAGAGAAAAAGATAGAAGAAAAAAAATGCTGAATTGCTGCACAAAGAAAAAATAAAGTTAGTTGGGTAAAATCCTCAGTGTGCAATCCTACAGTGGTCTTCTGCAGTATCAAGCTTGGCATTTTATACCCAAGTGTCAGATATTAAAACAAACTAGGAATGAGATGGCTTCCCTATAGTTAATGACACCTTTCTAATGAAGTTCATGATGAAGCAACTGCTTAGATTATCACTTTCCTTGCTCAGTAGGAGATACTGAAAGCCTCCTGGAAAAGAAGGTAAACCACATATCCATCTAGGTGTGAGAACCATATTGATATGCATTTAAATTCAGGACTAAGTCATCTGAAAACTAACTTTAAAAATGCAACAACCCTGTATCATTTATTTCTGTCTATCAGGAAATGAACACACTCTCTTCCAGAAAATAACATTCCAATGTTATGTCATTATTTTTTAGGATAAAGCCCTAATCTCTACTTACAAGTAATTTAAGTCTTCTTGAATTACCTAAAATGTTAATCCAAGTGTAGTGGTATAGATGACAAGAATTAGCAAAAAAATAAAAAAGAAAAAAAAAAAAAACAAACCTCACCAAACCTAAGATCAACTATAATAAATCAGAATATGTTAATGGATCTTCACATACACTTGAAATGATCCTCTGAGCCTGCTAGATTTTCAGATCAGTAAGATATGCTAGTGTTTGTTTTTTTCTTTCTTTTCCATCCAAAATGGATTACATTCCAGTGGATTCTCTAATGTTGAGAAAGCCTCTTCTACAAGTATCAAGATCATATACGTGAACTTTAAAATATTGTAATGCTTCTCAATTTATATTTTTTTTTTTTTGGAGAATTTTACATCTTGCCAGTTTCCATGGCAGCTATAGAAGCAAAAGGTGACTCATCTTAAAACTACCCAGATACATACTCTTCAGTTAAAAAAAAAAAAAAAGTGATATTTTGTTTTCACAGTAGTGATAAACCCAAAGAAATAATCTTATTGCAGTACCTTAGATGTGGTTATACTGAATAAGAGTTTCTGCAAATTGTAATTGTGAGAAGATGCTTAGTCAAAGCATCCTACTTGTTAAATTTGCCAATAAAATATTTATTGTACTTGAATAGAATGGCAAGTTGACTGTGCTATGAAAATCAAGTTTTTCATCTGGTTCACCAGCATACCGTACGTTAAGGAAATGGATTCACTTACGGTCTTACTCTGATGAAAGAAAAGCCATTAGTGAAAAAATACATGGCTGACAACAAATGGAAGAGACAGGAAAAGTTATTTTCTGTTTTAACCAGAATGTGGAATAGTAGTGCTAATAAATGGGTGGTAAAATTTTACATGATGAAAAAAAGCAAAAATAAGGGTATTAAATAACGTTGTCTTCCGTACTAGAAGAAAGGATTACATACTTGCATCACCTAAAATGAAGTTCATTGATCTCTCACTAGTGAGACTGAAGAACATTCATTAGAAACGACTGCTTACTGTCCTAACCATCTTAAAATGCTCCTCCACTACTGGCTGTATAATAGTTAAACTACTGAAGAGAACTAAGGCGATTTCCTAAAATAAGAGTACCTGTACAGTCACAGATGGTTAGCTTGACATCTAACTCTGGTAAGTGAATTATGCTCGTAAAAAGCACAGGAATATAATTCTTATCACTGAAGAGTTAAATGAATAAACATGACCTTTGGTGTATGTAATAGATTTCTGTCAACTGCATTACCCGATATGCTCTGTTTAGAAAAAGCACAATATAGCGCAATATAATTAAAATACATTGCATCAAGATTAAGGTTTGGCTAACAAGACTTCAAGTAAATTCAGCGTCTAAAGCAATGAAGTGGAAATCATTAAAAAAGAATTCTATTTTTAACAGAATTCTGCAAGAGCAGGTATTAAGGCTTGATGTTAATCTGTTTTGTTCACGAGCCCTCTTAAGACCACTGATGAATACCACCACAAACAAAATATTACTTCAACCACTGACATCTAGGTAAGATAAAATCTTTAATGATTGCCAAATTGGTCCCAAGAAGGAAAAAAAAACAAAACAAACAAACACTAAAAAGATGATATTAGTATTCAATTAAATGCAGTTTTGCAAAGAAAAAAAAGAACAAGGAATGCATTACATTAAACAGTGAGAGTCAGAATCTTGTTTATGCAAGGACTTGTCACCCTGATGAATTTCTCCAATGCAGTACAGTTGAAAAAAACAACACAAGCTTTTAATTTATAACCAGGATGGCACAAGGTAGGCAGCTTTCAGCATATGAAAAATGAGTGCTGCCAATACTTGTTTAAAAACAAAAAAACAAAAAATCATCAAAAAACAGTATAGAACAGTATAGGATTCTAACCTGATCAAATTGATGTTTGAGCCAGTCATACAGTCAGACAGTTAATTTTTTGAATACAGTACTTGAAAAGCTTTATCTCCTTGAGAAACTGTGTCTGTTATTCCTGTGATGGTTTATATTATCATTTGGTAACTAACTCTGGAGCTACTATGAACAATGACAATTTTTCACACTGCAGTCACATTACAGTTATAAAGTAACTCTTCCCCTTAGGGCTCTCCACGTAGGTTTATGTATTTATGCATAATATACAGCTCTAACTATAAACAGAACAAAACAAAGAATTGCTGCTAGCAGCATGTTTACACAAAGTACAATAGAAAAGAATGGGAATGGATTGACTTTCCAAATAATTATTGCTCAAATATGTTTCAAGTGGAACAATACTGAAGGTGAGAAAGACAAAAAAAGGAGATGCCTTGCGACTTTGATGTTCAGTTTAGATTACCGATTGCTCTCGACCTTTCTTTGCATACTGAATTTTGTTCCAGTATAATCAGTTGGAGTCTCTGTCAGTCCTCTTCTGAGAACTGAACTGCTGTAAGATAGAAAACCGATCACCTAAAACAGCCGACTTTCCAAAATCATCAGAATTTATGAACCAGATAGAGACTAATGGTTGTAACCTAGATAAAACATCATCAATTTGCTAAACAGCTTCTCGCCTCATTCCTGTGCTTGGAAATATTTAACCAATTTAGCTAGTTCAACCAAAATAGTTGTGCTTTTCTAGAAACAGTTGGATAACTGAGTTGGTTTATACATCCACCTTGAAACAACCTCATTCAGATAGTTTGCTTCTAAGTTCCCACAAAGCAGGTGAAAACAATGCCAAATTAAAAAGGTAAAATAACTTTGTATAACTTAAAGGATGTGGTAATCAAGAAGTGCCTACCCAATAAGCTAATGCTGATACTTTAAGTACTGTTCAAATTCAAATTTAAACTCAATATAGAACACTTACTGATCCTAAGATCATGGAATGTTAACATTTATTTGCAGCTAAGCTGTAGTGGATGAGAAGCCCATCCTAGCACAGCAACTCTACTCCTTTTCCAGTGCAAATGTACATCAAAACTAATATAGAACATCTAATAGGTGTTGAGTTCCCTCTCGATAACTTCATTGTATCTAGCTAGATTTCAGTCCCACATGCAAATTAATTCTACAATGGAATAATGAAAATGAGTGCAACTCATACTCCCAAGCGACAAACATGTGAATTCTGAACACTAAGTGGTGCCATATACAAACTGTTAATGAGAGGATAGATCTCTTACCTCTCTGGAAAACAGGTAACATAACCTATGACTGACCTGTTGTGCTGACATTCTGATTGCAAGCAATGCATACGTAGCCTGTTTTAAGACAGGGGACTAGCCACGCTAAAAACCAGAAATAGGAATAACAATAAAACTTTTCTTATACCAAAACAAATAATGTATCAGCAGTAAGGAAACAGGAAAAAAAGGTGCAATACCCTGAAATTATTTTTGTATGAAGATCATTTTATTTCCATTGGCTGAAATATATGAAGTGCCAGTGGTAAACAGGCAGATGGGCTCAACTAATTCTAGACCCTACTCTAAAAAAACACTGCAGTAATTTTTATAATTAGTAGGGTATCAAATCTCAAATCTTTTAATAACAGATATTTTATGTCATTTAAAATTTTTACTTTTATTCCCCCCCACCCCCCCGAAATCAGTAATCTGCAGGTGCAGTTACTTCTGAATTCATAACTGAAGTGTTTCTGGTCTCCTCTCTCTGCATTCTGTATAGAGCATATTCAAGATGCACTAATTTATTCATGCATCCTCTTTCTACATGCTTTATCACACAGAAAAAGGGGCACAAAATAAGCCCTAGGCAGCGAAGTTGACATGGTAGAAAAGGTAATTCTGAGCACCCTGATTTAGCTGTAGATGTCGCTATTGATCGCAGGGAGCTGGAGTACATGACATTTAGAGGTTTCTTCCAACTCAAACAATTCTATGATTCTATAAAATGGTGAGACCATTGGAAATGTAATGACAAAATACTTCTCCTTTAATGTTAGAAAAGGACTTGAATATCAAGACAAGAATAGGACTCATTTAAAAGATGACTATCATTTAGAATATAGTTTCTACCACTTATTATGATATAAACAAAGGTTTCTTTAAATCTGCTACTCCATCAAGATTAAAAAACATAATAAACTTATAAGTATGGATAATCCAAAATGAAAATCTAAGGGAAATGAGGGTCCATAAAAAAGGTATTATGGTGTTACTTTGAGTTTAGAGCTGAACTGTTTTCATGAAACCTCTATGATCCAGGTGCTCAAAAGAAGCAGAAAAAGAAGCAGTTGAAATGATAGTTAATTAAAAAGGTAACAGACAAGATGCTGTTAAGAAATACTAAAGGAAGTCAGAAAATTATGCTAGTTTGAGATCTTTTTGACACAGCTTTGCTCAGAGAATCAAGAAAGATAAGCATTGGTCAGATGTCTGAAAGGGTTGTGACTGCCAACTTACAGGAATTGATTGACTCTGGTATTGTGCTGGAAGAGCTGTAAGGCCCATAAAGGAGACTTGATGCGTACTCATCTGTCATGGTGCTGTGAAAACTGGTTTGGCTGCTCAGGTTGTTGCCATTATTGCTGCTTCTGTTGTACAAGTTGTTGTTCAGTTCATGGTTATTTCTGCGAGGCAGCTGCAAGCTGCCATTCAAGTGGCTGGAGATTTGGCTTACAGAAAAACCTGTCCTAGTGGACAATGATGTCATTTTGCTCTCATCATCATCTGAAGCAGCATACAGGTTCCCTAGAGAACTGGCTAATCTGGAGTTTATAGAAACGCTGAACAGAAAACACATGTGGGGAAAAAATACAAAGAATATATGTACAAAGATGCAAAAAAAATAAAAAAAAAGCAGACAATTCAGAAGACATTAAGTGAATAATATGGACCATTCTGAAATAATGTGTGCACAAAGCTTCATATTCCTACTCTTGAATAGAACAGAATCCTTCGTCAGGAGTTCCCAAATGTTGTTTACTCAGGCATTAACAGTGCCAGCTTTCATCTCTGCCAAATCACATGTGCACAAAGGAGATTGCGTTAAAAGGTACAGGCAGTGGCTGACCTACTCTGAAGTATTTTGTCTACATTTAAGTTTAGGAACTCCTCTTGTTTCTTAAAAGTAGAGACATGATACAAACCTTCAATCAGACAAGAAGGAATACAATAAAATCTGAGAATAAAAATAGGGTGTCCAGAAATCTCTTTAAATTACCTGTTTTCAAGAAAATATTTGTACCTAGAAGTTATGAAAAATGCATCATTCTAAATTTTAATTAACATCCATGATTACCTCAAAAAAGTAATAATTGAATTAAATGGCAATTAATCAAGGGTTCATAAAAATCATTTCAATTACTGCTTAGTAATCTTCTGAGATGAGTAATATGCAGATTTACAGAAATACTCATAAAGCTTCTATTAGGCAACATAATACTGTTTCTGAAGGGATGCACTCATCTCTTACCAGTAGTATCTGTCATTACTTTCTTAGTAGGTAACCAAATTTGGCTAGCAGAACAGCAAAGCATGTTTTAGGTAAATTCAAGCCTTCTTACAAGTTCTTCATACATTGCATATATGCTGAAACCCATTGTAATACATAACTATTTGCACCAAAATAAGAAAAAAGTAACCTCTTAAGATTTGAGCCTGAGGATGAAGTAATTCTGCTTATTCTTTCTGCAGATGAATTAACTGCCATGATTTTGGAGGTCTTCAATGGAGATATGGATCCTTCCGTATTGCCTGAAGTATTCAGTCTAAAAGTAGCATAGTTTTATAGTGAGAAATGAGATTATGATTGAAATAGACACCTCAAACACATATCAGTCTATAGTTTTTGAACATAGCTATACTATGTAACCTCAGTATGTACTAACAACACAGCAGATTTGCTGATTTCAAGGAACTTTATTCCTATTAACCCCCTCCCAAGTTTTCTACCTTCTATATTGTATCATAGAGTTGTTACTTTTCATCTTGATATTTAGCATCAGATTTACAAAGAATAATTCTGATGCTTCTAAAGCCAGCAAAAAGAAAACAGAAAATGTAGCATTCGAGAAGAGCATCAGGTTTTCCTGATGACAGCAAAAAGAATTTTTCTAATGTTGCATAAAACATACTGCGCTTTCTAATACGTGATTTCCAGTGACCAAATTCTGTGAGTATGGAGCGCTAACTATTAAAAAATGTTAGTATAACAATCGATATTAGTTTAACAAAAATTAACGGATTAATCTCCTAGCAGTACCATGAAATTCTCTCGATCCTTGGACTGAGGAGCATTATTGCAATCAGATGTTAGTGACTAAACACCTTGTGTACAAGCCTCTTACTATAAGCACAGAAGAAATAACAGAGAAGAAATACTTAATACGACAATGAGAAAAGGGAAACAGAAGTTCTCCAAGATAAGACATACAGAATAATTCAACCAAGTGCAAGGTCCCCACACCTGGGCTGGGACAACCCCAAGGACAGATACAGTCTAAGAGAAGAATGGCTTGAGAGGAGCCCTGAGGAGAAGGATTTGGGAGCGTTGGTTGATTAACGACTCAGTATGAGCCAACAGTGTGCACTTGCAGCCCAGAAGGCCAACCATATCCTGGGTTGCATTGGGAGTGACCAGCAGCTTGAGGGAGGTGATTCTGATCTTATACTCTGCTCTTGTGAGACCCCACCTAGAGTACTGCATCCAGTTCTGGAGCCCTCAACACAAGAAGGGCATAGAATTGTTGGAGCAGGTCCAGAGGAGATCCACAGAAATTAGTAGACGGCTGGAGCACCTCCTCTGCAAGGGCAGGCTGAGAGAGCTAGGGTTCTGTAGCCTGGAGAACAGAAGGCTCTGGAGGGACATCACAGTAGCCTTACAGTACTTGAAGAGGGCCTACAGGAAAGCTCGGGAGGAAATTTTTATAAGGGCAGGTAGTGATGGGACAAGGGGAAGTGGTTTTCTACTGGGGAATTTTTTTTCATTATTTTTTACTGTGAGGGTGGTGAAACACTGCAACAGGTTGCCCAGAGAAGTTGTAGATGACCCCTCCCTGGAAGCATTCAAGGCTGGATGGGGCTTAGAGCAACCTGGTCTACAGGAAGGTGTCCCTGCCTATAGCAGGGAGTTAGGTTTAGATGATCTTAAAGGTCCCTTCAACCCAAACCATTCTATGATCTCAAAAATCCAGGCTAGAATAGAATTGAAGATAACATGTTCTTTTTCATATTAATACTTCAGAGTGAAAACTATTTTGTTTTTCATACCGTATTTTAAATGCAATGGTAAGGGGTTGTGATGTGGTGGCTATAGAACCTTAATAACTAGTTTGGCCATTCTAATAGCTCTTACAATCAAGTCCATATTCATTCTAGGTTTTATTTTCTTTAGAGAGGAACCGTCAGTATTATTTGAACTTTAGTACATGTCATAAATGAAACAAAAATTTAGAAAGTGAGAAGAAACTATTGGTTCCACAAACTTCAGAAAAATTTGTAGTACAATGTACACTATCCTGCATTAAACTATCAGAAAGTACTAAAACAAAAACATTCATCAGGTATCTCTTCTAAAAAAAATATTCACTGTATGCACTAAGCTGTATCTCTAGTCCATTTACAAAAAAAAAAAAAAAAAAAAAGCTGTGAAATACAGGAAACAATTAGCTGATTTAGGCTTTTGATCCAGGTGTTTATTTTTATGGAAATAAAGTGGTCATGAATTAACTATCTAGCCTTCATTGTACAGCTGTATAGATATCAGAAAATATGACTGAGGAAACTACTTGCATATGCTAGTTAACAAATAGAATTCAAAGTGTCTCTGAAGTAAAACTGTACCCGTCTATTAACTTTTTTCTGTTTCCTGTTTAAAAAAAAGTTTGTTCCCTTCCATTTCACAGAAATTTGAAACTGCTTATCAATTGATATGATACACAACTCAAAACACTGAAAATAGAAGATCAGAGAAGTAAACATTTAGAACTCTAATTTAATACAACAGATAATTTCTTAAAGTTAATACCTGAAAGGTTGCGATATGGACCTGGTGTGCAGTTTCATTTCTTGCAGCCTAAAGAAACCAAGGAAACAATCTTAAGAATCAAAGGATGACTTTATTTATTTAAGGTATAATCGCAAGTTTCAGATGGGCTTTGAAGTGTGAAACTAATGAGAGTTAAGAATTACTGATGATTATTTTAATTTAAAGTTGAGCAATTTAAACAATTGCAGGCTTAATTCTAAGGTTTACATTTCTACAGATATTTAAAGATGCAAAATTTATATAAAGAATAAATAACAACAGAAATTAAAGAACATTTTTGTTAGAAATATAAGTTTTAAAATGCTAGATGGACATAAATTTGAAGGATTCAAAATATTTTTCTGCTTTACCTTCTATGACTAAATAGTAAGTAGTTAATCAGAACAGCAAGACCAAAGAAAGGAATACATTAATAAAATAAATCTGCAACTAATATACACATGCACGGATATTTCCACCACAGAAGTGACACAACTAGTATAACTGCTTAAACATGACTGTGTACTTTCTATAAGGATCTGACAGCACAATGTGAATTTAAAACTGCAAATCACTTTAGAATTTTGCAATTACCTCAGAGCTCCAGATGTAGAACATGGCCGCCTCCGACTCTTTAAGGCATGAAGCTTATCTCCCTGTGTCATGCCATCCTTACTGTCCACACCTTCTTTGTCTTCAAAATCAAACTGGTAAAAATTAAGTATGCAAGCAAAAAAAAATATACAGGCTTAGGAGGAAAATTCCAAGTGTTAAACATCCCCCCCACAAAGAATAATGCATAAAAGGCTTGTCTATGGTCTTGTGCATTCATGGGTGAATAAAATGTGACACTGCACAAATCACAGAGGCCTTTTGCGGACTCTAACCTCACAGTTAGTTCAGGATGCTTGAATCCAACGCCACTTTATTTAAATCAGTCATAATATTAAAGCTGTTAAGATTCTATCTGTAAAAACCTGAAAAATCATATTACAAACAGTTAAAGTAGAAAAAAGCTCTGAATTTATGCTGTGAATCTGTATGTAAGCTGCTATAATAGTTTCAGTACAGTAAAGTTCAAATAGCTCAGATGCAAAAACATTACTATTACCCATATGGCTATATGCCAGCCAGTTTCATTAGGCAAGTAAAATCATCTCAATGCAGTTTTACATTCTCCAATTGGTAATCAAGACGTTGAACTTTACGGATTCCAAGCCACAAACTGAACTTCAAGAAGGGCAATAGTTATCAGTATAATATAATCCTCTATTATATGATCTACTGCAATCTAGAAGAATACCTTGAATGCATTTCTGTAAAGTTACCATCAGAAGATGTCCATTGTTTTCCTGGTCTTTTACATCATATAAAAAGCTCTTTAGTTAGTACAGTGCTAAGACAGGATTGACCAAATGAATTTTAATAGTTTCTCTAATTCACTTCTCTCATCTGTAGGAAGCTACAGTTTAAAGTCCTTACTGGCTAAGAAGCATAATTATGTTACTGTAGCTCCCAAGTCCATGCTTCTCCTTCAAATATACAGTTGCCAAATTCTTATTGTAAGCGTACACATAACAGCAGTAATCCACAATAAAAGGACAGGCATCTGTACACTCATGCTTTATCAGCTATTAACTCAGAATAGACTTCCAGCCAGAAAACTGACTTCTTTCCCAACTGTTCTCAAAATAACAAACAAAAAACACAGTTAAAACCCACAGAAGGAAAATTTGAAATCACGCACACCTTGAATTGTAAGAAGTGACCTATACTCTTCTCACTTCACAAAAAACATTTAAATACAATTCGAGTTTTTCTATCTTTTGAGAAAATTGAGATCTTATAATCATCACATTTTCAAAAGAAAATACATACTAACAAGTCCAGCAGCAACAAAAACCATGTTCTAGTTATCACAATCAGCTCCATCTCTGCTTATCTGAAACTTCTTGTGAACACTTACCTCCCCATATTGATCCAGGTTTTGTACGTTATTCATGCTGTCATTGATTGACATATCATTCAAACTGCAGAGAACTCTGTTAATGTTTCCATCAACGACTCGTTGTTTCTGCTTTGATTGTATGAGGTCTCCTTCCAGCCATAACATCGTTTGCTTCCTTTTGGATTCAAAGTAAATTATTGATATCAATAAATTTACACACAGACAATATGAAATCATGCTACTCTCACAGACTGCCTATATTTGAATTTTCTGTACATCTTTATCCAGAAAAAAAAAATTGGCAAATCACTAAAAAATAAAACCACCGATAACAGAGATCTTAAACAGGCCTGTAGCCAAAGAAATACTGCAAACACTAAAATGTTATTTTACAAAGACATAATGGGAAAAGAAATAATGAAAACTGGAATTCATAGCAATAATTAAGTCTGTGTTAAAAATGCATAATATAACATTCTCATATACATAATGAATTAACACCGATAGTGCCCTTTAACTTCATATCAGCATGACTTTTTTTTGTACATGGATAATGTAAAACTACTGCTGGCTTGCACATGGTTATGTGAAGCTAAACAGGTCTCTGGCATCACTTTTCAAAAAATTCAAGTTTATTGCTTCAGACAGGAAGCAAAAATCATCATCACTTAACTGCAGTCTGTATAAGCTGAGCAAGATAGGTGCCTGCTAGACTTCATAAAAGAACTGAGATCCTTTTCCACATTATAGTAACAAATTAAATTCCTATATCAAACAAAACAAACAAACAAAAAAAAAAACCTAGGGAATTAAGTGAGAAGATACTTCACTGGAAACTTTACCTTAATCAGTAGCCCGAGCCAATTACCCAAGCTTGCATAACAACAAATGAGAAAGGTAAATACTTCCAGAGGTTTCACTACATCCGAAGAAAACATGAAGTGGAAGTGACAGGGAGAAAATAGCACCACTTAATCCACCTAGTCCCTAGAATGCATGCTTGAATTTGAATACTTTTAAATCTGTCAAGATTAATTTAATTCACAGTAGCAAACTCATTTGATACCATGTTACCCAAGTGATATCAGTACCAAAAAAAAAAAAAAAAAAAAAAAAAAAGAAGCAAAAAAGCAAAAAAACACCTTTTCAAAACTCCTTTGATAGACCTCAAAAGACCTAAGAGATGAAGTTTTGACTTTTATGAAGGCTCAGACAGTAAATCTGTAAGACTTCTGTCAGATGTGATGTAACGTTGTAGTCCGGAGGCCAAGACATTTAACATTAGACTGCTAAAACTGATGTTAGCTCCTTCTTCTTCATTCCCATTTTGATACTACTGGTGATATAACTTAATTTTGTATGAATATTAAAAAAAAAAAAAGACAATTGCCATTGGGATAATAAAAAAAATTCTCAGCAAAATATATAACAGCTATAAATAATATAGATGTGAATGAAAAGAATCTGAAAGACTTGTCTGCGTACCAAATCAAACCAAGTATTTAAAGGCCACTACATAAAGGACATGGGTTCTATTTGACTCATCTTTCAAGTGAATAGTACTTAATAATCACTTAATATCTTCCTCTCAAGTCTGCTCATTTGTAGAAAAAATCCATCATCTAGAGTTTCATCTGCCTTCAGAGAGCCCTTGTGGTTTGTGAAAGTTTGTGATTCACAGTATTTTAAACAATGGGTTTAAAATGGCCTCCTCTCAAATAAAGGGGCACCCATTCCAAAGAGTGGAAAGCAAATAGAAATCCTAATTCATGCTCCATTTCCCTAATGAATTTTAGAAACACTTCCTTCTCTTATAAACTATGCATTGTGGATACAAGGTCAGATAATAATTTACTGTATTTTATACAGTATCATTTACTCATAACAATGAAAATGCTTTCAGTTAAATATCAGCAGGATATCAACTCAAATTAGCATGAATTCTATGAAAGTATACAGCGTAGAAGCCACTCCGAATTCAAAACTATTAAAATTAACGCCAACATCACTGAAACCAGCCTAATTTTGTCAGTTATTTCCAGTAGAATCACTCGGGATCAAATCTTTAATATCATATTCTAAATGTCTGTAAATTAAGTGTTTTCAAAACATAGGATGCTGCCAAATTTTGATGTGAAAAAAGCCATATTAAAACCATACATTTATGCTTTGCTAACAGCTACTAGCTCCAAGTCAAAAACGTTTCATACATTATGCTAGGAAACTGACAGAAACAATATGCTCTGTGCCACATACTTATTTAATCCTTAATTAAAAGAAAGAAAAAAAGCCATCGATTATTACTATAGCAAGATTAAGCCAAGGATGACACTTTAATCTCAAGTGTACATAGTCTATTCTTCCTACATTAACATTTTAGCAAGTGTCTACTGTTAATTTAATGTTATAACAACATATGAATTGATACTGCCAAAACATTTGTCTTTGTCTCTCAAACCCCCTAGAACACATACAGAGTCTTGAGACCTCTGTCCATAAGACAACAAAACATACAGCACTCCACAAAATATGACTGCTGTCAATTAAATTTCATTTCAATCTCAAATTAATTAAGTTTAAACATATTACAAAAGGCAGTAATATGCAATTTCAGTAGGCAGAAAGTGGATCTGTACAATCATAGAAGGTTGGTAAGGATGTAAAAACGCAGTTAATTCCTAGTAGCAAATGACGTGTACATACTCTTCCAAGAAGTGTTGTTGAGGTCCTATAATGGAGCCTGGTCGACATACTCTTATCCAAGCAATGGCTTCAGCGTGTGTGAACCTGTAGTGTTTCATTATGTAACAGGCGATCAGTGTTCCTGTTCTTCCCAGGCCAGCTAAGGAAACACATTAACATTCACATACAAAGCTATGAGGATTTCCTAATTATCAAATTCAAGAATGAGATAAGATGACTTCTGAAATGTTGTTTACTGTCTTAATATTTGAAAAAAAATTTTTATTTAGTATCCTGTTTATCACATTATTGGATTTCAGTGCTGTACTTACACAAATTAGTATATCATACTTAAATTAACACCTTTTAAGAAAACATCCAACTGATAAGTCTCTGTTGCACACTTCTAACTCAGTTTTTTTAAAGGGATGATATTTAAAAACTGTGACCAAGCTGGAATTTGTACTTACAAGACCATAAATACAACAAAATGAAAGTACCTTTATATAGAGGCCAATGTTAATACTTTAAAAATTAAGGATCAAACACATGCAAGTTACATGTACACACCACAACAGTTAGCAGCATGTTCTTTCCAGCTAGTAGGATTTTCTTTTTGAATAAGATTTTCAGAGATATCAGTCTGTAAAATCTAACCACAGAATCACTGAGGTTGGAAGGGACCTCTGGGTCAATCTGTTCCAATCCCCTACTCAAGCAGGGTCACCCATGGTGCTCAGATTCACATTGAGGCAGCTTTGGAAGGTCTCCAAGCAGGGAGACTCTCACTACCTCTCTGCAGCCCGTGCCACTTATTAGTCACTTGCACAGCAAAGAAGTGCTTCCTGATGTTCAGAGGAAACCTCTTGTTTTCCAGTTTGTTTCCCTTTACCTCTTGTCCTGACACAGGGCACCACTGAGAAGAACTTGGGTCTGTCCCCTTCATGCATTTATAGACTTCAAAATCTTCTAAGGCTCCTCTCCTCCAAGCTTAATAGTTACACTGCTCTCTTTATAGGAAAGATGCTCTGTTCCCTTCATCATCTTGATCACACTCTGCTACACTGTTTCTAGGAAGCCCATGTCTCTTGTACTGAGGAGTCCAGAACTGGACACGGTACTCCAGGTGTACCTTCTTTAATGCTCAGTAGAAGAACGTATCTTGTGATACTTGACCTAATGCAGTCAAGAGTACTGTTAGCCTTCTTGACAGCAGGGGGACATAGCTGAAAAATTCAACCTGGAGCCCACCAGAATGCCTAGATCCTTTTCTGCAGAGCTGCTTTCCAGCCAGGTGATACCCAGTACATACTGGGGCATCAAACTTTCCTCTCCTGCACTTCTTAATGAAGTGAACTACCTGTGTAAACAGTAATGAATGTTGAAAAGCATATAATATATGTCAACAGCTTAAGAAATTCAGTCCACTTCCCAAAACTAGAAACTAATACTGGTTGTAAGGATTAGTTAACTCATTTGGAGTCAGTTATTACTTCTATATCAATAGATATTTAAATGATATCTCTTAACAAGCCAACCATTTTTACTGACAACATTATTCAGAACTACAAGCTTTTAAATTTAACCAATAACTAAATATTGCTGCAAATCTTCAAAGAGGTAAGATGATTCAGACCAGAAGATTAAGGTTAAAAGCTCACAATTAGGGAGATTCTGGGATAATCAATGTTTACAGTAGAAGCTATGCTTGGAATAAAAGTACAATAAGAGTACAAGAAATCTACAGACAGTACATCAACTGTGAGTTCAATGTCAACTGTTTATTTATAAGATTTTAAAAAATAAAAGTGAGTTTTCTGGGAAATGAAGGTTGAGGTTTATGTAGTCAGATGAAAGATCAAGATACTTCAGATTAGCTAGCGCACGCCTAAGTCACCAGAAAAGTATACTGTATTCCTTTAGTAACTATGCCTGAAGATTGACATAACAATAACTTATAATTTAGGTAAATTAGCAGATGTTCATCTTATTAACACCAGAATTTTCAGGTTCCAGCCACACTAACAGCTCCTTGGCAAATATACTTGTTTACCCTGATATGGATGTTTAGTGTTCATGGAAAAAAATACAAACAAACAGCACTATTCTTGTTTCAGATCAGCAAGACATTTGTCTCTACAATGAACTTACACAATTCTTCAAACACAAATCAAGCTGAACCCTTCAGAGTCTTTGTTGATCCTTCTTGACTAAGCATGTTCTGTATATTTTCTAGCCAATATGCTGACATAAACGGGATTGAAATACACAATAGAAACTTTCTCCACAGAAAAATGGAGAACAGTCCCAAGACTGCAAAGAAAACCTTTCAGTCTTCAGCTTTTCCAGACGATTAATATAATGCTAACTGTGAAAGCAAAATGCAAAAGAAGTCTGTAATAACTAAAACTTCTGTCTGCAAGCGACACTAAGCAAAAAATACAAACAAAAAAAACCCCAAAAAATAAAAAGCATCAGAACAATTAAGAACTGGCAATCCATTCTAAGCAGTAGAGTAGGATGAAAGAACTCATACAACAAACATTTCATGTGCATATTATTTAGTTCAACTGAAGTAATACTACTTTCAAAAAAATTTTTTACCTCCTAGAGTTTTCCCTTCCTTCAATAAACTACGCACATTAATATTTATTTTAAACTACAATCTGAGGAATAAATAAGTGAACATACCTTTACAATGTACAGCAACAGCACCATTAGCATTTTCACAGATGTCCAGGAACCTCTGAACTATACTGTCACTTGGTGTGCTTCCATCTATGAAGAACAGGTCATAATGCTCAAAACCAGCATCAGTAAAGCGTTTAGCTTCATAAATTTTTTTGTTTAGTCTTATGATTGATGTGACATTATGTTTCCTGAAATAGGGAAAGTAGGCTTCAGGTGCATGAAGAGGATAACCTACAGAAAAAAAAAAAAAAAAGAAAAAAAGAAAAACATGCTGGAACAATCATATTATACGGATGAAAGTCAATGTTCTGCTAATAAAAAAAACCTTTCAAAAATTCTTACAAAAGCATAAAACATTCTTATACTGAAGACGCTTTACTGCTTTATTTGGAATAATACAGAAAGATGTCAATATTGAAAAAGTCCACAAAATACTCCTGAAAACTACTATACGTTAAAAAAAGATACAGTACAGTATTTCTGAAGCACTATACTTTGATTTTTGCAGGCCAACTCTAGAGATTTACAGATGTTTGAGAGCTACATGGATTCAGTATTTCAGAAGAGCTGCTTATCCATAAGAAAAGCTGCAGAACACAAGAATAAAACATGCTTTAAGAGGAAACACTATGAGGAAAACAGATTGGTGATTTACATTATCAACAAGAGAAACAGTCAAAGGTAACGTTAGCAAGAAATATTTATACTATATTTAGTTCGTGTCTCCCTTACCTCTAAGTTGAAGTACTTTCTCTTTCCAACTCTTTCTTGATATGCTTCTAGCCAATAATACTTTAAGAAATTTTCACTCCCAGCTCACACAACTTTCTTTCAGATTCCTAAATAGTTTACAGTTACTTTCCTACATATCAACTACCATCAAAAATTAAATGATGTGATACCTGCACACATTCCTGAATCAAACATTCTGAAATAAGTACGAGGGCTGCTCTGAAAGTAAAGTCTCCTATTTTATTACATTGCCTTGCTATGTCAGAGGCAGATGCTGGTGGTATGGCAGCAAATGTTGAACCTTCCCACCAACATCCCACTATACTTTGTTGCCGTGCAACAGATGGCAACAGAGAGACACTCTGACAAAACAGCATCTGACATGGAAGTGTACATGAAGCAAGGGTGTGTCAATGCACTGATGTTCATCAACACTTGCTGAACATTTATGGAGCTCAAACAGTGGGTATCAGCACAGTGAGGTGGTGGTTGATGCATTTCAGCAGTGGTGGCAGTGGGCCACCTCCACCAGTGCAGACTTTGACAAGCACAGCGTGTAGGTTCTTGTTAATCACTGGTGAGAAAGCACAGCTAATGGCAGTGACCCTGCTGAAAAATAATGTTCTGTGGCTGAGAATTTGCTCTATTAATTAGAGTCATTGTGGTCTTTGTATCTGCTGTAGTTTCAATGGAAATAAATAGAAGGCATTACTTTTTAGTGCAACCTATGGAAGTTAAATCTGCAGGTGAAATTGGGGCATTAATTCTCTGGAACTATAATTCTGTTAATTGATCCAACTTTCTCCTTTATTAAACAGGTTTCTGGGACATTTTATGGGACATTTCTTTAAGTCATATATACGTATCATTGAGTGACTTGGGTTGGAAAAGACCTTAAGGATCATCAAGTTTCCTGCCACAGGCAGGGCTGCCAGCCACTAGATCAAGTACTGGATCAGATTGCCCAGGGTCCCATCCAACCTGGCAATAATGAGAAAAAAGCGCAGCTTTGTAACACGTACTTAGTCTCATTACTGCACTTCAAGCACTACTGATAATTTAATCCTATTTCAGTGATATACAGGTTAAAAATAAAACAATTTCCAAATTCTGTGAAATAATTAAAAAAAAAATTTGAAGATGTTCTGTAACAGTGATCAGAAGAAAGAAACAAACCAATCAGTGTATTTTCTCCCTAGATTTTGATTATATCCTCAAAGCACAGATTGTGCAATTAGCAGCATTCCATTCAGAAAGGAAAAACAAGAGAACAGAACTGAAGAAAAGAGGCAGCTATTCAGAAAATATGCTCATAGAAATAAAACAGCGCGGCACAAGGAATGAAGAAAAATTATGATCGATTTTCCTTTTAGCTGGACAAATCTCTATGTCCTTAGTCAGTAAAGTTTCTTTTTCATATTCCATTAGAATTACATATTCTTCCCTTCATCTCAGGTATGGAAGATAAGCTTCTTTTTGAAGTCATTCCTGGTCTTTGTTACTGAATCTTTGATACACTCTCCTTTACTTCACACAGCTCACCAGAAGAAAACTAAGGGACCTGACTTTCTCAAGCACTTTTGTCACTGAAAGGAAATCACTGTTAGAAGAGGCTTTTGGAGTTGAGTTCTATGATTGTACTTAAAATTTTCACGATCATCTCTGCAGAAGACAGTTAATCCGTAAGCCTCTATGATCTCTCGCTCATTTGCTATCAAAGGTTTAACATACGGGAAAAAAATAATCAAAGAATAGCAACATAATATACACAAAAATCTTCAAACATACCATTTTCAAATTTGCTCTTTGGGTGTGGTCCACTAAATGCCAGAAATTTTCCAGGAACAATCCAGTTGAAATCACCATTTTCTACTCGCTAGAAAAATTACAGGAAAAAACACTTTAATATCTGTACAATCCAGGATAAATAAAAAGATGGGGGTTTTTAATAGTTACGTTACTGATGCATTAAAGAACTTCAAAGGCAATTATTTAGCCTACATACATGACTAACAAACCAGAAGATGTTTTTCAAAAATCTCTTAATAAAACAAACCCACAAAAAATTTTGCTGAAGTTTTCAGATAAAACAGAAAGATTCTATATCTAAGATATTACTCCCATAGAAGGTTCAGGGTTTTAACAACACCAACTTATAACAACAGTAGCAAACCCCAGCATTCTTGTACGTTTTAATCTAAGAACTCAAAAGGAAATTGGCACTAAAAATAAAATTAGTGGACAACAAATTAATATAATAACAGTAATGTTTTATTAATAATTATTATAAATTATTACGATTATAAATCATTGTTAGTGTTTTATAATTAATAATTACAATAATAATTAGCCTGCAAAAACAATTATCCTTTCTCTGTAGATACTGAAGTTTACATATCAGTGTAAGTCTGATGAGCTACTAATCATAGAAGCAAAGGATAAATCATAGGACAAAGAATCAAACTTCTTATTTCTCTGTAAAATCAGTGCTCACTTTTCAATGTCAAGTTCAGAAAAGTTCTGAGAATTCTTTTATTGCCCAAACTGGAAAATTCCATTTTTTTTTCCCCCTTCTCTGTTAAGATAACATTGTTCATTCCTCATTTGGCCATGCAATTATTCTCAGCATGACTTTTAAGGGCATGGCAATCAGTTCAACTGCACAGTGTAGTTCATGTTTTCAGCTTTCAGTTCATCAAAACATCTTAATGAGTGAAAGATTCTGATAATGGACTTTTCTGTAACCAATTCACCAACTGTATGCTTAGCTAACCTCATTAGGCTTGCTTCAAATGTCCTCATACAGTGAAAACTCCTGTAAGACAACAAGCTTGCATAAGGACTAGAGAACTTAGTGCCAAGTCAGGACCGCTCCCTACATGAAGTGAATTTGTATTCCAGACAATCTCAATATTGTTGCACCTATACTTTCTTTGATAAATAAGTTCTGAAAATAAGACTGAATTATTTTTATAGTTGCATTCATGACTTACGTAAATTCTTCACGAAAGCCTGTGTAACTGTGAAGAATTAAATCTTAACCACTCTAAACTACACAAGTATTCAGCATTACATGCAAATTTTACTATAAAAAAATTAATTTTGTAATTTTCTGTCATCAAGGCCAATAAAAGGGGAATTAGTGTCTTGATAGTGTAGTAAAATGGAAGAATATTATGAAGAAATTCATCTTTATAAAGAAATGAAATTTCCTTTACCCTGTTCCCTTTAAGTCTTATGCAACTCTTCTCCAAACAACTATGTTTGAAGAGCTAACAGCAAAAAAAAAACAACAACAACAATGGAGTATTTAAATTTTTAGAAATTCAGCACATTGTACATCTAAACATACAAAGCTGACCATAGGACCACCATACATAAAACAGCACAGGGCATACAAAAAATAGGCAAAATAAAAGAGGATTCCAACTTCTCACTTGGAACTCGGAAAACGAGCAGGATTCGTTCACACATACACACAGTTCAGAGTACTATTAAATGATATTAACCACTGAACAATATAATGGGACACCTTTGTATACAATTAGACAATTGTTTATTTTGTTTTTTTGGGCAGCTCAACTTATACCATACATATACACACACACATAAATACATGTATATATACATATACAACCCCAGGAGTTTCCACATGTTTTTACTTTCTATAACAAACATTTGATTAATTGATTGATTTTTTACACAAGCATACCAAGCAAAAAGCAGCAATTTCAAACCTAGTTGTAACTACTGCTTCATACAATTTATGTAGTTCAGCAAAGGCCAATTTCTCAATCCATTCAAGATGGAAAATTGCAGTATATAGAAAACCTTCTACTAATACCTTAAGCTTTGTGAATATCTTTATATTAAAGATATTTATTGCATTTGCCAACTACAGCATATATGCACCTTGCAATCTGAGTTTTCCCACTATTTAGTCCTTTCCTGGTCTTACTTTCTTTCCTGAGCATTTATGAAATATTTTCTGTAGGTTATACCTATATGTACTTAACATACAAGTACAATGAATTCTAAAAAGAAAATATATACTCAAATGTTTAGTTCATCTCTAGCTTATACATCTTTTCCCTAACCAGTGCAATAGTTAGAACTTCAGGCAACACCAAAAACAAGTTCTGGTACTACCACAATGGTGTCACTGACTCCCTTAAAAACGATCTTTCTTTTGAAGTGCAGGTAATAAGAGACAAAGATCACCCAGCTATTTTAGACAGAATGAATACACAATCTGAGCCTCAGATTTCCAGCTCACAGGTGCGACAAAGGTATATTTCAAATATTCTCTGCAGCAATGTTGCTTGAAAAGCACTACTACTTGAAGACAGAGGTAAGAAGAGCTCAAACTGTTGATGTTTGTGTAAGTTAAGGAACAAAGTCCTAGATGCGCACAGACTATCTATACTAAATTTGCAAGACAAGCAGCAGAATCATCAACATCATATTCACATTCTGCAACTTCACTAGGTAAATATTTTGGATGCATTTTCATTAATCAGATGTACTGCTATAAAATGAATAATAGCTCAGGATGTGGTTAATCTACAATCTACTTTTAAAGTAACATGTGGAACTAGCAGCATCTGAAGAAGCTGCTCTGCTTCTTCCATGGACCAGCTAACAGGCTGTGAGGTATATCCTGGAGGAGGGGTGGCAAAGCATGAATGCAGCCTCAGAACCCACAAAGGCTGAGAAAACAGATTTCATGAAATTTCATGGCATCACACTGTATACCCATTTTCCATATTGTTCACAGACAGAACACAGTTTTAATATCTGCCAACATTAAGGCTTCCATTGGACATCTGAGCAGGAGAGTTCACATACTTACCAAACGCACAAAGCTTTGCCTTACATGGAACTTTGCCTCCAATACATTTTAAAGTTGTGAGGTACTATGAATTATAGCTTATTTTAGGCAAACCAGACACATTAAATGTACAAACCTCATAGTGTTCATATTCATCCACATCAAAAGTCTTAAAGTCAAAAAATCCATGCTGTAAGGCCTAAAAGGCAACAAGGTGTCAGTTCAATCTTAAATATGGTTTATAATCTCATTTTATAATTCTGTTCTTGAGAATCAAAACTGAACCACTAAACATTTGTGCTTTTGGCTTGCTCAAGTCTCTACATTAAGAAGACATTAAATCTTGCTCATGTCAACAACACAGACAACAAAAGACTAACAACATCCAAAAACAGATTCATCACTTTTCTTTGAAAGACATTATGATGGAACATACACTAGTTGCATATTACTTAAATCTTTGAGTCTTTCCATCTGACTACATTTTTTTCCTGTAATACAGATGACAAATTAAAAAGTAATTCCCTTTTTGTCATATTCTCATTCAATAATTTCTGAACTGAACATGTATTTGGGCATTTTGGACATATCAAAATATAAAACAGTTTTCTTTTTTTCTTTTTATTAATTTAATTTGTTACTGTGATTATATCACCATAATAGCCAGGCATAAAGCTTTACAGATAGCAGTACTACGTATAATCTGAACTTTGTGATTTGTTGAAGTTATTATTTCAACACATCCCATTGATAGAATTAAGTTAACTAGACTATATTAGACAAGATCTATTAATATGGTTGAAATATGTTTAAGTATTTGATTGCTTTTTTATTAATTTACTTTATTTACTATTATTTACTTTACCATTAATATGTCAATTTTATACTAATAACTTGTGTATAATACTATATTAAAACAATTTTAGGAATTAAGAATCCATAGCACGTTTCCTTCAAAGAATAGTTGGAATACATCTCAGTGTCTAGTATGTGTACAGAATCCAACACATTTAGACGAGTAAAAATGTTGCACAACATTCTAGGATTAAGGTGCTTTAAAAACACACCACATTATTGTTTAGCATATTTGCCACTTTCTGCTACATGTAAGGAATTCTTGTTTTTGTTAAGGCAAAACCAAAATAGTTTCTCTAACAGACAATTCAGTCTCACAATTGGATCTCTCATGAAACCTAAGATACTGAGAGGTTTCTTCAAACAGCATATCTAGAAAACTGTTGTCATTCAAGCATGGCTGGACAGCTGCACTCAAGAATAAGTAAACTCCATTAATTACATAGATATTTGTGTGTGCACACTGTATCTGAATAATGAAATTTTCTCAGACTAAAATTTACTTTAGTTAAAGCCAAGGAGTTTCTGCTCCAAATGCTTTTACTTCTGTAGGTGAACTGGAAAAAGATTAAATAAGTTTCATGGAAACAAAAGAGGAAAAATCGATTCGCAAAGTCCTCTTGTGTTTGTTGCAGGTATATTATACTGACTGCTTCATGGAGCTTCAGGAACTGTAGAATGCCTCTCAAATTAGAGTCTTACTGCTAACTGACAGCTACTTTCCCACCCCCAGAGAGCTAAAAATATTAAGCTTTCTCTGTCCTTTCAGTTTTTAAGAGACACTTATTTTGCCATCCTTTTAAGAATTACAAATAGTCTATAAAGTATTGGTACAGAACCATTTAAATAACCTGTTCTTCTCACTGAGATCACTAGGAACTCAGATGAACAAGAAGTGACCTTTGCTTACAGTATGAAGAATATAATGTAGTATAAGGTTACCAATAAAAAAAAAAAAGAAGCAGCACTAGAGATTAATTTTTCTCAGGATCACCACCACAAATGTAGCAGTTTAAATGATCATTCTCCAGCACTGCTGGTAGGTTTATAATCTTTACATTGGATAGCATATGTACTCTGAAACCACAGCAGAGGTTTAACAAACAAGTTGACAAGATTTTGAAAGCTGCACTAGTTCCCATACATTTTAAACATTATTCAAAATATTGGTGTAAAAAAAAAAAAAAAAAAAAAAAAAAAAAAAAAGAAAAACCAACCAAACGAAGCTAAGTATCTGCAAAAATGTATTAAAAAGTGCTCAGAATATCTAGGCTTCCATACCACTTTAGTTTATCAACTTATGCTATTCTCTTTTTATGCTATTCTCTTTTACCAACATTCATAAATAACTTAGTGCATTAGATCTGCTATTATCTGTAGACTCCACCCAGCTGGACCCAGAATGTTTGGAATTACAAAAATTATGAAAAGCCACACTAACCAAGTAAAACATAACCTTCTTCAATTGCCACTATTCAGAGCAACTTAAGAAGGCTTCACGAATAAATTTCCTATTTTATTTTAAGAGTACTTTTTTTTTTTTTTAAGTCAATTTAAACCTGTTTTTCTAAGGAAAGAGAGTGATTACCTTATTTACTCCCTGTAAACAGTCCAAGATGGTGAGATCATAGGTGCAGTTTCCAAATGAAGCATCCCTATAAATGTAACAAATGTATAATAAATTAATACAATAACAAAATGTAACAAAATAAAATAAGTATCATTTCAACAAGTTGGGGAAAGGTAGCACACAACAGAATATGCTCAAGTTATTCAGTCCTCTTGGAGAACTCTGCATTGAAGTTCCTAGAATACATTGCTTTCATTGCTTTACCATGCCAAAGCACTCCTCTATCAGGAATATAGCTTAGTGTGAATACAGTTACGATAATGCAAATTGTTTTCAGTGTATGTTTACATGTCAGCTACCCACATGGCCTTAGACCAAATTATTCATGCTCTCCTAGAACAGGAAGCTTTGCATTCTCTTTCAGTTGCGCAAGGTCAGTAGCATACAAAGCAAAACTTGCTTTAAATGTTATTCAATTCTTCCTCTGTAACAAGAAAAGGGAGGCCAACTACTAGCTTGGATTTCACTTCAAGGCTCTCATTTTGATTCTCAGTTCCAAACATTATATATTAACCAGATAGGAAATTGAAAGTTACTTGATCTTGGTTCCACCATTACAAAAACAACAATTTCTCTTTAAAAGATGACAGAATATCAGAAAGCAAAATATACTCTAGGAGAAGGAGACACCAACATTGTAACAAACTCTACCACTGAAAATAACAGCAACACATGAATTGGGGAAAGAAGAAAGCACTTCTCATGCTTTGCTTCTGATCAGTTTGCATTTTAATACATTCACCTGGGCCGACTTCCTAATCAGCCACTAAATAAATACTTTACAGTTTTGCTCTGAGCTATTCTATCCAGAATGTTAAGAAAAGCCATTTATTAGAACAATAAAAGTTCTGGGTTTCAGATAGATATACCTTTAAACCATAATTTATTCAAAATTTAATTCTTTCATTAGATACTTTCACTTTTGAAACTCTACTTGCTACAAGTAATGTGAAATTAATAGTACTGATATGGTCCTTCAATCTCAAGAGCCTTTGAAGTAGAACACTATCAGACATTATAAGCCAATAAGTAGAAAATTCTCAAGCAAGCAAGTCTAATAGAAAACGTGTAGTTTAGGAAAATGAGAAGCTACAAAATTGACAGTTTCATATTGCAGGCAGGCCACTCATGAAAGTCATCCAAGTTACTAGATTAATTGAAATAATTATCACAACATTTTAGAATGGAAATTTTAACATGTTAATAAACCTTTATTTTTCACAGAGAGAAAATAAGAAATATTTTTGGCACAAGATTTTCAGCAAAAACAAAAACAAAAAACATCTGAGCAAAAAACAAAACAAAACAAAACCAACACTGACAGTGACTCCATGCCTCCCCTGCAGCTTGTTCCTGCACCTGAACACTCTTTGGCAGAAGAGTTGTCTGAGCTGCTTGCGGCCAAAAGTGCAGGAAATACTGGGCTCTATCAGAAATAGCACTAACCTTTACAGAAGCCCTGTTAAAAATACACCTGTTCTCATACCCCAGTAATCCAAGAAGCCAGTTATATAGACTGGAGCCACTAGTATGCCTTTCATTGAAGCATCTGTCACCTCCAAAGTTCTAGTGCAATAATCAATAATACCAATTTCAGATGCATAAAATGCAGTAAATTCTCAGTGATTCACATTTTGTGCAACAATAAAACCAGGTGCAAACACTACCAAGGTTTTGAGGAAGGGTACTGTAAATAAAAACATTCTTCTACAAACTTCAAGGAAATAGTGTTTTACGTTAAACTAAAATTAACTTCAGACATTCTTCCTGCTTCAACTTGTTCTCCTCTTCTCACCACTCTGAAAGAAACTAATGTGTACGATTATGTTTAAAGATGGGAGTCATCTGAAAGTTGCTGGAACTACTTACGTATGTACAAAGACATTTTGAGAGTTACTGATGGAAACAGTGTTATTTGGACTTACAGTGCTATACCTTCTTGTTTAACTCTGAAGTGTGTGTTGAAGAAAAACAAAAAAATTCAATTTTAGATCAAACAACAGAGGAGAGCACACAGACTTCTCCTGCACAGTATTACAGTGTGGGTGCACCAATTTCTGTTGCTGACTGTTTGGTTACAGTACTCTTTTACAGCTAATTGCATAACCATCTTGATTTTCAAACAGCGTTTTACCAACAATTACCTGACAACTCTATTTGCTTTCAAAATTAGAAATGTATGAATATTTCTGACATATAGATGTAGCATGAATCTGAGCTGGTATTACAGAGCTACAAATCCCACATCCGATTTCACAGTTATCAGAGCTGACCTCAATACTCCATAATAATGCTTTGTCTTCCAACAAATCTACAAATGCCATCAATAAGAGAATAAATTGTTTTCCCAGAACTTGCAAATAAAGAAACAAATCTCAAAATACAAAAACAGAACTGAAATTTGTGCCATATCTAGAAACTTAACACAACTAAACTAAAATATATGTATTTTTCCTTTTTGTACTCAAAACAGAGCAGCTTGAAGCAAAAACCTAGAACAGCTTTAAGGTAAGAAACCGATATTTATCATTGTTTAAAATGATGTTAGTGGTGTTTTCTGAAGTGGAAGCAAAAAGGTAAAGTACAAGGTTTTCAACAGGCTAGAGTGTCCTCAAGTATCAGTGAATCAGACAAACGTAAGATGAGTTTCTCAAACACAGCAGTGCAATACTTCTGCATTGCCTTTGGGTTTTCCATTATAAAAATAAGAGTTTCCATACAGCTTGTAACAGAGGTATGCTGCTTTCTTTCCAGCCCTGAATGATTTTCACTGCTGTCTTCAGATGAAATACCCAGCTGAAGATCTAAGCCGATTAAGGCCTTTTGAGGTCACTGAGCTCAACGAAAGTAGATCAGTTTCCCAGCGATATTTTCATGTAAACATGCCTCAGAAGAACCTGACAGTCCTGCAGAGCTTCTATCTATTGAAAGTTGTCTGTTTTTTTTTCCAAATAGAAGACACTTGACATATCAAATTAACAACCCTGTTAAATAATCTAGCTGTAACACTGAACCTTTGATCACTGCACACTGATAAAACACTTACACTTGAGACTATTCCAACAGAGATAAGCTGTACTACAGAAGTTATGTAACTTCTAAGTGTCAGGCTGCCAGTGTAAATTCAAGTCAGTAAGAACTGAATTCCACTGATTAATATACCAAGTTATTTCCTTCCCACATCTTAGAATAAGAGGGAAGATGTAGGACACTCAGGTATTGATTTTCATTTTATGTAAAAGTCATTTTAGCCTTTTTTCAAGATGCTACCTATATAGGAGTGCAAACTTCCTCACAGTACCAGCTTGTTTTTTGCACTGCATAGTCTGAAGCCAAGCAGCTATAGTACCTCATGTGGCAGCACAGGTTCATATGCTTCAGTCCCTTTATCATGCTGCATTTTGCGTTAGAGATGCCTCAAGCATCTTAGAACACAGATAGGTGAAAATCATCTGAAAAGTCTTGGAAAACCAGGGAAGAAACTATTCCCTTCTCCCAGCTAATACTGATTGTCCCATTGCAGCCCTCACAAGACCTACTTGTCCTTCTCTCAAACCTAATAATTCTTAAGCTCCTTATACATCTACTCCAGCCTCTTCCTACAAATTTAGTTCTTGAACAACCCCTCTCCGTAACTTTCAGACTCCCTATTTCCTACCTAGCCTCCTATCTTGTTAAACTGAAGGAATCTATCTCCTCACTTCTTTTTCTCACCTCCTGTACAGCTAGATAAGAAAGCTTTCTTTCCCAGCATGATAAAATATACCACACAGGTAACAGAATCTCTTTAAGCTCTAATCCAGTGCCAAGACTTGACAGAGTACAAAACAGCTCCAAGAAAAAACTTGAGTAATTTCCAGCCTGACACCAAATTAAAAAAAGGCATTAAAGAAATCAAGATGTTTATTTCTACCAGCATACAGGAAAATTCTCAACACTCCATATTCATTCTGTAAACTGCAAGACCCTGTTCAATATTGCCTCCCTTAAATCCTCTCCTTCCTGATCCCAGAGTAGCTAGCTACTTCTATTTTGGAATATAATCTTGTGAATTTAGATTCATGATTTGCTGTGAATGCTTGTTTGATACTAGTAATATTAATTATATATTAATATAATACAATAATGGTAATCATTTAACTTCAAAATTAAAATTATTTAACATAATAGCTTCATGTCATTGAATTTGTTACTGTAATTCTTACCAGTCCCACAAGAAATCAGAGCTAATTGCTCTCACTGCTCTGTACCAGACAAGCAGAAACAGCATTTTTATTATATTACTACTTGCATCATCGTAAGGGATTGGTTGCAAGGTGAAGGTCCGTAGGCTTTTTTCTGAATAAATAAGGTTGCATGAAACTGTTCTGAAAGAAAAGCACAATTGCTCCTAAATTTTCTTTCTTATAATTTCAGGAGTTGATAATTAAGGTCCTTTTCTACATACCTTATTTTCTACTTTGACAAGGGAAGAAGTGGAGAAGGAGCCTAAAGACATTGTTCAGAATTATAGTAAATTGCTATATGTTTTTTAGAACAGGTGAACAAAATAAAGCTATTCCCAGGTAAAAAATCTTTTATACTGTTCCCAGTATAAAATATTAGAATTCCAAATAGTAAAGCATGATCACAAAGAAAAGTTTCGATTGCTAGAACACAAACATGCTAATAAGAATTTTTTAAATTTGAAAGCTTGCAAAAGTGAGAATACAACTTTAGCTTTAAGTAAGTCTAAACAGTTTATTTTTCCAATGGTGAAGCAAATAATTCCATCAGAAGTAAACAAAATTCTGTGCATTACTCATTTTATGTCCATGTCAGACATGAAGCCATTTTCTGGGAAGGGAAAGGAATATAGAAAACAGAATATTTAGCAAAATTCCAAAAAGAAAAGTTAGACCCATTTTTCACACTCACATACCTAAATGGAAGATATGGTGGATTAGATCCAGACAGCAGTGTCCTGTATGCTTCTTCTGGTGTTTTCTTCAAGTATATTACCTAAAGGGAAAAAGAAGAGGGGATGAAGAGGAGAAAAAAAGAAAAAAAAGAAAAAGGGCCCTGAGCCTGAAGAGTCATTAACTATTTGCATGTTTCCCTCAAACCACTGAATTTTTCAGAAAGTATGCTATACACCTTTACAATCACTCCTGTGTGGTCTGCAGGTCAGAAAAATATACCCACACCATCTGAAAGCTTCAAAAAAAAAAAAAAAAAAAAAGTAAAAATAAAAAAATTCAAGAGAAAGAGGGACTTCTATCATGTAATCTGTGTATACTTCTCTTTAAATCTCATATTTTAACTGGGAGACTAAGACAGATGCAACACTGCATTGAGATGAAAAATAAGCACCTATCCTAGGAGCTTTCTGCCAAATTTAGATGATTCAAAACAAATATTATCATTGTAGTTGACAAAGGAAACATTTCTCTACCAAAGCTCAATGGAAACATTTCCAACACAAACATTTTCTGATTCCTAATTGTGAAACCACTGTTTAGCAAACAGGAAGTCAAATTCAGCCAACCTGTTACTATGCGACCAGCTTATAGCTAACGTAGCATACTAAAGCAAGGCTTGTTCCAATATCACTAAGAACTACTGGATACACTGGCTCAACACCATAGCAAGCAATCATAAGATGAGATCACCTCATTGCACTTCAAATACTGTTTGTACAGTAAAATGGCTCATAAAATAAATCCAATTAGGAATACATAGTATACTATCTATCCATAACTAGATATCCAGTTTGGGGTGGTACTTTACATACTGCAAACATATTTTGAAAACTAAGCAACACAATTTTCCTACACATTTCTCTGCAACTCTCCTTACAGATAGGACTAACTTCCACTCTGAACATTTAACTGTTGAATATTAGGCATTAATTATTACTTTCTTAACGAAGACATGGGTCCTGATCTAAAAGCTGTGATATTCAACTTCTGATCTCGAACATGTAGAACCAGAAGTAAGCAGCAGTCATTCTCAGAATGCTTGCAATTTGCGTTATGTCTAGAGTTATATCTCAAATTCATAGAACTCTCAATATTCTGTAGGATGTCAAAATAGCAGAAAAAATTTCTTGTGTTCCTTCCTCAAGCACAGACACAATAGATTGAAAAATAAATGGCCAAAGCAAAACAGCCTGAAACTGTGATGCAATGGAAGATCCATCCCTGTCCAGATGCATCACTGTTTTTTGTCCCTTTTTTCTTTTTTAAAATAATACTGATTCCTCTGCTTTGAGCTATTGATCTAATTTGTGGTTAAAACTCTGTACGCAAACTTAATTACTTCCATAAGAACACCACAAATTAATAATAATTCATTTTTTTCTTCTTCTAAAAGCAAGGTATATGTATACTGTTAGAGTATTAACTGATTTTTTTTTGTTACAATAGACAGTGTACTCCTCCTATACCTACTGTCACTACTTTCTCATCGGTGTTACTTGTACAAGACAGACTGAAGGTTACAACCTTTCAAACATTATTTATGACACATCCATTCTTGCGCTCTAAACTTCCTGAATATCCACGCAGTTGACAGAAAACCTCTCCACCGCTGGGATGCTATGCAGACACATGGGATGTAGCAATCCTAGCCACATGCACCCCGACAAGAAAATTAATATTATATGTCCTAAGACGTTTACAGAATTAGAAGGGTATTCTGTAAGTTTATCTTAACACTCTTCCACCATATTTCAGATACAACTTGGTTTCATCTTCACCCTCAACTTCCATTTCTGAATTAAAAGTACATGGAACAGATCCACGTTATCAGCATTAAGTTACCATGAGAACTCTGAGGCCAGTGTAGAGCAATCTGAAGAAAGGCATTGTTTGAAACTGCAAAGAAGTTGCACATGCTTCCACAACTGAAAAGCTTTTGTACTTGCTTCCAAAGGAGGAATTACTAACTTGAACAGTAGTGTAATATGCTTAGATTAAGAGAGAACAAGCTCTTAAAGCTCCAGGTAGGACTCAGAAATGTAATTTATATTTTTTAACTAGGAAAAAAACACTCCTGCAAAAGGCAAGCAAATGACTGAATATGCCTAATTAGTTCACCATTTCTCAATCTCATTTAACCTGATAAAATCTCAGAATTTGACAGCTTTTTCCTGGCATTACAGAAGGCTACTAAAGGTACTAAATAGAAGCTATCAGTACTAAAATATTCTCTTAAGTAATCATAAGAAATACGACCAGCCCACCTGCTATCTACAAGAAAAAGAAAAAAGAGCTTAATGGATCTCTTTTCAGAGCTTATCACAGTTAAGTGTTGTCTTTCACCAGGACTACTCAAAAGACAGATTTCGGTACACTGATAAAGTTTTGATCTTCAAACTGCAGCTGTAAGGGTACAGACTAGTATTACTTCTTGCACAGGGAATACAAAACTTACCAGATACCACGGCACACAGACAAATAGGGGGCCCTTATTTTCAAAACAACAACAACAAAAAACAAAACAAAAAAAACATAGCAAACACCTTAAAATTATGAAAAGAGGCATTATCCTTCTCCACCCCTGCCCAAATCATCCATTTAAGACACGAGAATACACACTATCCTTCATGATTTCACTAAGAAGGATTTCTTCACTGATAAGTGAGGGGTCAAGCAATTTTTTCAGTATAATTTAGTCAAACCTACTCACTCTGACCCCCCACCTCTCCCCACTCTTCTCACAGTTTTCAGACAAAATTCTACTGAGGACGTGCTGGGTCAAATTAAGCAACTCTAGTTTTGGTAGGTTCATGAAAGTACTTGTATTTTACAGTATTTTAAAACAAAGGTGTTTTTTAAATTATTATTATCATTATTAACTTCTCTAGAAAACTCTATGGAAGAAAAAAAAAAAAAAGAACAACCCTAAAAGAAGCCTCCAAACAGACGTAGAGATGAGCAAAGCAATAACAACATTCTCTGTATAATCTGATCAGACTTAGCAGAATTCAGTATCACCCCATGTCTGACAGCACACTTTTCATGCAGTTGTCCCATCAATTTAGCAGTTCAGGGTTCCCCATATGCAAGACCAGTGAAATCTTCACATTCTTCTATTCCTGAAAGACTTTAAATATTTGTTCTCCTTAAGCTCAGTTTTATGGGAAAAGCAATTCTTTCAGAATTCTAAAGAGTGAAAACATTAACCTAGCAACTGGACATGATCAATCAAATGTTTAGAAAGCCTATTGTAAAAACTAAAATTTAGAAAATGCATCTTTGTGATACACAGTTTACAGACAACAAGGGTATTTCAGTTCAACTTGTTTAAGGAACTGTTTAATGAAACACTAATTTGCATAATCAGCACTGGAAACCCACTCCTAGAACATGATCTGCTATTTTCCACGTTTCTATTTACACTTAATATTTTAGCACCAGGACAAATAAAACAAGCATTCTCAATTAACTTTCACACATTGATAGAGTTCAAAGCTGTAAGACTTTCAGGCCTCGGAAACCATACGTAATCAAAAACACAACACGTGTGGAAGATCTTCAATCAAGGAATACATACATAAAATAAAATGATCAAATTGACTACACATAATTCCTTCACTAAAGATATGACTAGATTATTAAAAATCTCCCTATTATATAATCCAAGCGTACAACTACTACAGGTGACTGAACAAAGCGCTTAAAATGCAAATATCATTTCCCAAAGGTGAAATGAATATACCTGAATCATAGAATTTAAACTTCTGTAGTTAAAAACAACAAAAACAGCAATCATAAAAATGAGGTTGCTAGATAGTTTGTAAGTAACTGTTTAGAATACCTATCTTATGAACTTATGGGCATTATAATCAACAACTACAGAAGAAATGTGAACAAACTTCCACTACACTAGCAAGTCTAGGAATGCACACCTACTGAGACAAATCTGGGTTGAAATTTTCATATAATATTGGATACCTTTGTGCAAACTATTTTTCAATATTATAAATTGAGATGAATTGAAAAGAGACTCCGCTGCAAAAAAATTGTTTATAGTTAATGGACTTGTTTTTTTCTCAATGGCAGCACCATAATAGTAAAGAAGAACTCTAAACACATTGTACCTTCTAATAATAGGAAGACATTTAAAATATCTACTACTCTTTGACAGGAGAGTCATGGTATCAAATGCACACACAATGTCAGAACTTATGAGATATAAGCAGCTTAACATACACTAAGCTGGCTTAAATGTGCTTGCAGTTCTGGCACACTAGTTTACCTTGTTCTACACACAAGGCTCATGTGTGACGTTGCTACCTGGTACTTTCAACAGAGTACATACACAGTCACAACATGGTACATACGCTACGCGTTTCTCATCACAATTTTCATTAGACTGATTTCTGAGCCCTGACAGTATGCATCATTATCCCCTTAGCTGCTGAGCACTTCATTCAAGTTAAGACTACCAAATACAGTAGACTGTTCCAGTTTTTAAGTCTTAAATACTGTAAATATCAGCTAAGGCTATTCCATGAGTTCCCTGCTTGGAGACCTGCCTTATACCTCCTTACTTTTCTGTTCCTAAAGCCTGGCTTTACAAGATCTGTTAACAAACAGTAGCTCTCCTCGGGTCTAGCTAGTGCTGATAAGGTTCTTCTAATCCACCATGCCCAGACACCAGAAAATGACTAGTTCTAGTCATTCCAAGTCATCTAGGATGTATCAAGAGATCAAGGTAGGATCAGACAAGAGCAAACCAGTGAAAGTAATTAGATGCTCCAATCTATACATGTGTCAAATGAGTGCTCTCCCTATAGATTTAATTACTGCAGCTTTAAAACATTATTGGAACCTAAATACAGAATTGGAAATATAATGATGCAAAGAATGATTCAATTCAGACTTGGTTGGGTTTTTCTGTTTGTTTGTTTTTAATTTCCCTTCCCCTTTCACCCCAACAAATAGTATTCTTTCACATATTGATCTAGTGAAGCACAAAGTTGAAGGGAGACAACTTTATGAGGAAACTCATCAGCTTATAAGATATACTCCCAATTTTGGATGCTCCTTACAGAGAAGAAGTGCTACACATACGAATATAGAACACAGAACTGCAACTTAACTCCAGCAATACTAAATATAACTTTGCATGCTTGCATTCATATCGTTAACTTAAAATGCTGTTTGTCTGCCACTTGTTTTTATTCTTCTTTTTATAGAGTCTTTCCATCCAGTCTACTCCTAAGGATTAAAAATCTACCTCAAATATTTTTAAATTTTAACTTGCATCCATCTTTTTCCTTATCCTTCACTTTAAATAGATCTTCTTTCTTGCATTTGCACACTACCCCCATGCTTGCAGAAAACGCTTCGTTTAATTACAAGAATCTGCAGCCTAAGGACTTCCAATATGATTATATGCGCTTCTTCAACTTCACTTTCCACGTGACCTCAGTCCTGAAAGATACATACACACTTTCTTTGTATGTACACACAGACTTAACAGACACCCCAGAAGTCAGCTGACCACATGAATGTCAGCTCAGGACCAGCAGCTTGCTAGTTCAAACAGTCTATCAGCGTAAAACATGTTGTTACAAAACTTTTTAAGTCTTCCATAAGTGTGTTCCAATTCTGGAGAGGAAAGCAGGAAGGTGAAAGTTCAAGTTTGAGCTAGACTGCTATAATAACACAAGAGCAGCTGTGCAAATCTCAGTTTTGGATTATCAAGATTTCTGTGACATCATAATAAATAAGGTTTGTGTACCTAAAATGGCCCCATGTTTTGCTCATAATCTGTAATATTAGAGGGCTGAAATGCATCAGGTCCTCAATTACTCTTGACAGATAGTTGAAATTAAAGAAAAAAACAGAATAAACAAAATGCATCTGGTCTAATAACAAAGGCTCTAAGAGAAAGCTTTCTCTCACCCCAGTACGAACCCCACTATAACCTTAAGAAGTAATTGATTCTAAGCCTGGCAATTTTAGAGAAGAGTTAGTGATTTGCATTTTCTGACATTCAAGGAAGTGGTGTCCTACAGGAAGCATGCATATGTTGCAATGCCACTCCTTGTGCAAGTAAATGGAGTTAAGTGCCAATCACAAGCCTTGTCTAGAACTTAAATAGCAGAATACCTCCCTCAGGGGCCAGCCCTTGGGATGTTAATTTAGACACAAAATATTTCTTAAGGAAGGTTAGAAGCATCCATGCAACAATTAATACTTACAGCATATGCACCTATTAAAAAAGCTGCATTTGCTCGTTTCCGCTGGTCAAAGCTGGTGTAATAAACTATCTTCTTTCTTGACAGACTGAAATACTGTTAAAAAGAAAAATAATTTTTAAATAATCAGATATTATATTTACTGAGATTACGTTTTAAATATCCTTCAAGGGCTTACATTCCCAACACTGACATGTAAACAAAAGCTTCTTAAAATTACAGGAGACTAAAGTTACTGATTTCATGGACAATCTTCTTACGTTACAGATGAGAGTGCAGGGAAACATTCACTGCTCCAGAGTAAATATATTTCCGCACAGTAAAACTAGTATCTTATTCAAAGAAAACAGTCAATATGAAATGCTTCTTTTTTTTTTTTCCCAAATGTAAATATTTGAAAACTAGCTTAGGGATGCTGTTGAAAGGCACTGCAATTGTCAGACTCTCCCACGTGTTAAATGTCTTTAGCACAAAACTCTATGGAGAAGACAAACATACTCTTTGTTTTCTGAGGAAAACCTCAAACTAAACAGCAATCTTCCACTATACTACCTGCAAATGCGGTGACAAAACATATTTTGAAAGCTTCAGTAACAAGAGTTTATTAAAAAAAAAAAAAAGTGCAAATGAAAAGCATGGAAGGAAAGAAAAAAAATAAAGCTAGGAACAGAATAAATTAAAAGCCTTTTCTTAGGAAGAAAGAAGCCTCTGTCAGCGTCCTGTGGACAAAACTCCCATTGACAACAAGACCAACATGCACAAGAACAATAAGGACAAACTGCAGCTTTAAATAGTTATGCTGAAGACAGAAAACTGTCATTTAAAAATGGCAAACTAGACAGTTTATCACAATTCTAAAAAAAATTACTTTTATTTCATGAATTCTAATTACATTTTACAACATTATCACACATTCTTCCCGATAGATTTCTGTGGTACAATAACTGTTTGAGGAAGACATGATAGATGTACTAGACTTTGCTCTTAAATATTTGAACAGTAATTTTATTTTTTAAAGTTGCTCATTTTTATGTAGGTTGCTCTCAAAGTAATGCCTCCTATCTATTTCAGTGGAAATAATAGATACAAAGAGCACAATAACACTTTTGATAGAGCAAATCCTCAGCTACAAAACACTATTTTTCAATGCAGTCTCCACCACTGGCCAATTTATATGGACGAGCTGATTGAGACACTCCTCACTTCATGGTGTGACAGCTGTGCTAAATGTAACAGAGTGCTGTTTGGAATGCTCAGCCTTACTGCTGAGCTGACATCCTCCCCTGATGTTGTGCATCGACATAATGAAGTTAAAAAACAAAACAAAACAAAACACAACACATTACTTTCAGAGCAGCCCTTAGAGGAACTGCCTCTGTTCCAGTGCTACTGTTACTCAAGTTCAGCACTTTTAACTCCTTAACACTTCAAGTTTACTTTCTTTTCCTACCCCTGGCACAGATGACACTTAGGGGCAGGAGATAATGTAACCATAGCAGGATTGAGTTTTAGTTATCTAATTACTACCACTGTATTTCACTTACAGAAAAAGATCACCTTAAACCTTGTAGCAGATTTTAGGACTTAAACTGCAGAACCAAATTTTGCACCTCCAAAAAATATACAGCAGAAATTCAGGAGAGAACTGCCGTATGCATCACAGCAAGGTTCTTACTCCCACCACCACAGAAGAATTGCTCTGAAAGACATTATTAACTGTGCATTCTAAGCTGGTCCTATTACCCACAACTTCCATTGGCAGATAGACTGTGAGAACTAATGCGAGTGCATCTAAATAGGACTCCAATTGCCAAGAGGGATGATTACTACTGATTGGAAGAGGTCATATTTTGAGATCAACAGCAACACCTCTCTGTGCATGCACAAACATACAGAGCATAAGTAGTTATTTAATCAGGGAAGCTTTCAATTTTTATTAAAACTTGTCAAAATTTTAAGATTCCTCCTTTCTTCCCCCTCTTCAGTTTTTTAATTTTAGTGTTCTCTAACTGCAGTTCCACCCATGATGCGTGGGTGGGATAACATCACAGGAGTTATGCAACAGTGACAGAACTTCAATTATAACTTGTTGACTACTACTTATTTTAAAGCAAAGTTCTTTGTAACAGTTTACAGTTCACCTGACATACTACTTGAAAGCGCAAAAAGTACATGCTAGTTGCTAGCTATCCAGAAGTAAGTTCTACTCAAAGAGCATATTTCATACTTTATTTTACAGAGCAGACTTTGTAGTACACATACATAAAGTCTGTCCAGTTCTGAAATAGTTCTGTATTAGCAAGATGGAAAAAGTGATAGCCCACCATAAACGCTCCCAAAACATTCAAGTGAAAGCAGAGAGTTACAGCTGCTTCAATTTTAAAAATGCAAAAGTTTAATCTTTATGAGCAATACAACTTTTTGAAATATATACTTCAATCCTAAATAAAGCTTTAACACAAAATTGAAAGCCAATGCAAATTAATCACATCATAGCAAGCAGAGGAAAACTGCATCAGGATAGGACCAGTCACTACTTTTGTTTACTCCCTAGTTACAGAATATCAAACTTTATAGCAAATGCTGCTGGACTGGCTTGCTGCATGCATGAATGCTTCTATTAATGCTAATGCAAATTCTTGACTCAGTTACATTTTTGGTATCAATACTTAACCTATCCAAACTATAAAAGGAAGATGCTGATATTCTGACCAAATTTCATAATATAAGTCTAGTCCTGGTTAGCTTCAATGACAAGCGTTCAGGATAGCTGTTGTTAAGGTTTTGTTCTGTGAAATTTGCTTGTGTTTTCCTTCGTTTATTTTGTTTTTAAGTGAAGAAATGTCTCCAGAGCTCCACCTGAACATGCAGATCTTCTTTCCTTAGATACTGCACAACTCAGAAGCAGCAAAAATGTTTCAAAAAAGACTCACAATGAGACACCTAGAGAACAGCTATAGTTCAGAGTGATGTAGTAATACAGTTGCAACTCACACCTTACTGTTTTAGAAGTTAAAACACTTGCACCGTGAAGCACCAAAGGTATTTTTCTTTATCAATAAGAAAATCTCAGTAGAACACAAAATGTACTAAAGCAGCACCTGTCAAGATATTTCTCAGAGGAATACACTCAGAGACAGTCTTTTTAAATAAAAGCAGACGCTATATGAGAAGTGTGGCAGGTTTTGTTTCAGGCAATAAAATTCACTGGTGTATGAAAAAATTCCAGAACATTTTTTTTTCCACTTTAAAATTACCTTAATTTTGTAATAGATTAATTTTTGCTTCTTGAAGATCCCGAGAGAGATTTACATGCATTGTTCCACAAGAAAATGCTGTGCTTAATAAAGTTGGATCCACACAAATACAGCTTAAATAAAGTACTCATAAATAACAGTGAATACAATGCTTGCAGACTGGCCGTGGAAAATCATGTATTAAAAGTACATGCAGTCTGCCTCAAAAACTAAGCTGTCCTAAGGGAGCTGCTTACAATTACCACAACACAGTTAGCACATAAGAAACATTAGTCCCACAGTTCATAGGGCAGCCAGAATTTTCCCTTATTGCTTTTCCATCTTCAGTGACTCAAATCATTTCTCTAAGCAACTCTCCCTCTCTGATTATGTCTGCTTCTTAATTTATTGAGTTTGTGTAAGGTTATATATGCTCAGAACACAGTACTTTAAATAATTTTATGAAATCAGACTTCTTTTAAATGAAAGAAAAATTAAATTCATAACTCAAAGGAAAAAAAAAAAACAACCAAAAAACCTTGACTAAGCAATTACAAACAGAATTCAAAGAGCAATAGGAAGATAGCATTGCCAAGCATTTTTTCCTAGCTGTTCTCTCAGTTAGTCAATATCATCTCCATAGCAATCAGCAAAACAAGGACAGTAAGGTTTTCTTGTAAAACACAGCTTCAGTGTTTTACTTCAACAACAACAAAAAAATTGAAGAAATTCTTCAGGTCTTTAGAACATAATTATTTGCTGCTTTTAAAGTCAGTCTGCATAGAGATACAACAGTTTGAAGTGTTTGTCTGTCATGGAGTAAACCTTAAAATCAGGTATTTCTCCCTCCTCTCTGCCTCCCCAAAAAGGAGAGGTGGGAGCAGAAAACTGCCTCCTTCATGCTTCATCTCTCTACCAAAACAGAAATAGATGCAGTTGAAAGACTTGGAGAGGAAGTTTGTACGGTTTTGTTTGTACTTTAAACAAGATCTGACAGTCACATTTCGCCTGCTTCCACTTATATAATTTTTAAATTTATCAAAAGCCTTCCAAATCATTAAATTCCTTTTGCAATACCATATCCACACAAAAATGATCACACCTAATGCATATTTTCTGTGCCACACTTCTTGCAAAGGCTTTTCATTAGAGAAGCATACTTGGTGTACTTGACTAGCGAAGCTGAGCAGAAGTCTTCAGTAGTTACCTCTACAGTACACATCAGATGCATGCTTCAGCCTGTGGATGAAACCCTTCCAAGCCTACTTACCCACTGCAGATATTATCTACATTAAGATATAGAGCCTAGTACATATTTTATGTATTAGGGAAGCAAAGTTTACATTAGCAGCTACTGGCCTACCTCAAAGGCAGTGGTAATCAGGCACACTGGAATCTATTCATGCCAAAGTTTCTCACTACTCAGGTGGTATTCCAAGCTTTAGCTGTTTGATTTCAGGTATTATTTTCCACTGGTTGCACTATCAGATTACCCTTCTCTACTGTATATCAATACTTTAAATTAACCTATTTGGAATTAACCTCTGGTAACAGTAATCGACAGCATCTCCTTTCCTGCTGATCTACTTGAGATTTCTCTGCCCTGCTCCTGACAATCTGTACTCCACACCTAGCACTAAAAGTTTGCTTTTTTTTTTTTTTTTTAACTTGCAAAAGGATATGAAAGTCACATTAAAATAACATTAACTACTGTTAAGATAACTCTGCAGATGTCAGAGTTACTCAGTTTCAACTTGTCTCCCTTGTATATTTTCCTCCATTAGTGTATATGAACTTAACAATATCATGCTTACATGCCATTTACAGTTAGCGGCTTGCCTTGCTCTGGGCAGATGATGCATTAGTAAAGGCATTTTGCTTCAATACTGAATACTTAAAAAAAAAAAACAAAAAACAAAGTTACAGGGTACTTACTAGTCATGTTTTTATTTTCTGGCTGAAAGTCTTAGTGTTTTGGGTCCAGTTTAAAGGAGTTCTAGTTCAAGTACAAAGCAGGAAGCCATGCTTCAACTGTGATACATAAGAATGTATTCATGTCCCATACTGATCATGGTCTGTTTGAAGCTTTGGAAACAGAACTGATGGAACAAATCTCTACAGACCAGAGGGATATCAGATAACATCATGCACAGTAACAAAACTGAGTAGTAGTCTTTTAAAAGCAGCCGTTGCTGGGAAGTGGTAAGCAATTACCTTAACACCACCCCGTTTTCCCTCCACCTTCCATTTTATTGCCCTACTTAAATTGTCTTTAACTCAAACCACAAGACTTTATTGGTTTTGCTCTTCTGGTTCTCTCCCCTGTCCCAGCTGCTGCTTGCTTAGTTACCAGCCAAGGTCAGCTTACACCAGGCTTGTGGCTTTATCACAGTACAGTATTGTTAGAACAAAACTCAGCTGATGTGACCTCCTAAAATAAATGCTGCATTAACATATTCTAGATCACTCTCTAAAGGAAGGACAAAAATTTTGCAGTCAAAAGAAAAGCTACTGTGGTATCTGAAGAAGATACTTCACATTCTCTACATCCATAGCAGAGCAATATTGCCTTAAATCTACAACAGGTGGAAGCAGAAGAATAAGATTTCTACAAACTAACTGAAAGCAGTGACGCTTCTGCAAGTACTGTACAAAAAAGAACAATTTTTCTACACGTAAAAAACCTTTCTATAACACCATTAATACAAGCAACATTCCATTTAAATGAAAGACCCTAAAGTTTTAACTTTTTGACTAAGATTTAAATATTGTGATTCTGGAGATCACACTTTGTTTTGTTCATAGGAGACAAGGATGAGCCGGGATGTTTGTTTTAGTATCTGTGTTTTGTTCTTTTTCTTGGGGGGAGAAGGGGGAGGTTTTTTTTTTGTTTTTTTTTTTTTCTTGTTTGTTTTTTGAGTTATTCATGCCAACAGAACACCTTAATAGCTGCAGACTCATGAAATATCCATACAGCCATACTATTCCTTGTTATTTGCTACTTCATGACAAAACTAAGATTATGAAGATGAAATCATCCTTTAGTACCTCACCTGCTAAGCAGCAATGGTGGTATATTCCTTTTTTCATTCTTCAGAGGTAAGAGAATTTAGAGCAAAGAAGAGCCTTAAGCTTATTAGCAATTATCTATAGATAGCAAGTACCTAATAATCGCAAAACAGGTTCTAAGTTTGAAAGCAAAAGAATATTGGAACAGTATGTTTTAAACAAAGCTTACCTTTAGCTTCTTATTTAGTTTACAGCAATATCTGTATAACATTGCCAAATTTAAAGGTCCAAAATCTGCATAGAAACTTTGAGAAAAGAAAAAAATTGTTACTTATGCAGAATAGATAAACAAATTTCAACAGACATACTGTTAGCTCAAAACTGACAGCTAAAACTGCATGATAGTAAAGTACAGGGAATAGTGAGTAAGCAATATATACAGTGCATGACATAAACCCTTCATTTCAGCTGCTGCAGTAACTGAAATTTAAGCCTACTTTTTTATCCATCTTCCATTATCCCAGAGACTACGTGTTTATAGATACACACCTTACATGGAATGCTTTATTGCTTTCCCTTTTTTCCCCCTAAGTCCTCTTATTACTAACAAAAGTTTTTAGAGTTTATCATTTATTTCATGTTTTTTCATTGTCCCTGTTCATCTCTCCTAAATCTTTCTTAAATATCCAACAGGCAGCAGTTGTTGCTGCCTCAAGGAAGTGTGTGGATAAGAGAGAACAGCAATAGTCCATACAGGAAAATTATTGCAAAAAAATAAAAGTTTCCTGTAGGGATTCACAGTTGCTCTTTCTCACCAATCTTAAGTCTTTGGAGGCCTGTTACTTTGTTAATATCCCTTCCACACGCACATTCTCAAACAAACAAACACCAAAGCCAGGTGAAGAAGAGTGAATTACATTGACTTGATTGCTGCCCAGATGGAGCACCCTGCCCGCCACTCTGACGAAATGTCAATATCTATTTTACAGCATCACATAATAGCGTGAATGTGTTTATCCCTGGCAGCACAAAACATTAACGCAGTAGCTCATTAGGTGTGTCAGAGACTACGCTGCTCAATTCCTAGGACTGTATTTGTAAGTTCACAGAACATAGCTAACTCAAATTAAATTTTTAGCGGCAATAACAGTCACTAATTTTTAGACCTCATCTCTTCTAAGACAGGGCTGCCAGATACTGTCAATAGTTACAGCTATTTAAAATCAGAACTCTCCGCTAAGTTTTAACAGAGACTGAATGAAAAATAAGAACAAGTATGACTTCAAGATTAGTAATTAAAAACTGGAGCTCTAAGGACACTGTAGTGAACGTGGCTTCTAGAAAAGCTCCATAGGTAGCTGGTTAACATCTGTTCTCATTCTGCAGCATTAACTTCTCAAAACAAAAACAAAGCCACACCCCTTGCTCTGGTATTACCTTTAGGGTATTAATTCACTTGCATGATGAAAAAATAGAACTTGGATTTTAAGATTATTTTGTGAAAAATACTTGGGAAAAAAAAAATGCAGAGGGAAAAAACAACAAACTGGAACACAGAGTCATAGAATGGCCTCGGTTGAAAAAGGACCCCAAAGATCATCTAGTTTCAACCCTGCTGCTGTGAAGGAACATAGTAGTTTCTAATAAGCTTTGATCAGCACACCGATATAACTGAATACACAGTTCATCTAAAGAACAGAACTACAGCCACGTTTTAGGATAAGTTTCCATTACTATTCATTTGCTAAAACTACAGCAGTATGAACTCATATCCACTTCTACTTTTCTGAATGATTAATCTCAAACAGAAGCACAGGAAAAGCAGATTAAAGTAAATTCTCCAATCAATTCATCCGCAATAGACAATTTACTCACCGTTTTGATGGATGTAAATAAAAGATACATTTATTTAATTAATCTAAGTAGTAACGAGATATTTTTAAAAATTAAAGCTACTCAGATTCTCATCCACTGTGATTTTCCATCACTAGCTACCATTAAGCACACTATATCAATATCTAACACCTTGGTATTACTACTGTTTGGCTGATACTTTTCAAAACCCAAACACAATGAGAAAGAACAGGCATTTTAGTCAGTTGTGCACCACTACTGTTACCCATACACACACAAAAAAAACACACACACAAAAAAAACCCACTGGCAACTCCTCTAATTCCTTTACACAACACCACAGGGCAGCATAAACAAGCCAAAACAAGCCCTTGACTTCACTGATAGAACGTTGTGATACGTGCATTAATAATTTTAACTTTTTTCACTATGTCTTTTAACTGGAAGAAGCTGAAACATTCTTTTTAAACAGGGCTAAGTGAAACAAGCGTTTCACAGTTTCTCAAATAGAAGAGTTCTCTGACAGATAACCTAGGGCTCTGCACTGGCCAGTGAACTCCTACAGAACTTTTCAATTTATATCCTTAAAACAAAATACAGTGTCTGACATGCATAAACAGATGAGTTTAATCCTATCCATGGCAGTTACTTTTAGTGTAACAGGCTGTTTCTGACCTTGAATTCAAGTCACTTAATCCCAAATCAGACAGTGGATTTTCTTCTTAAGAACAGAATGTTGAGAGCTAAATATAAGTGGAAGATGGGAAATTGAGGGGTAGAAATAAGCACTGAAGAGAAACAACACACCAAGCCATCCTCTAAACTAAGAATTTTACCTGGCAAGAGTAGAAGACAAATTAAAATAAAAAATAAAACCAAAAATAAAATACACAAAGAAATGAAATCTGATTACATAATGCAGTCATTGTTAACCAACATTGATTCATTTACAATTCTTTCATAGGTAATATCATTATATCCAGATGCTCTTGTAAGCATTTGTACACCATATGAAATCAGCACATCTCTGAAACTTAAGCCAGCTAAGAGACAGTCATTTACAATGGGGGTGGAAACCAGATATGAAGAACAGAAGGCAAGTATGGTATTAATCTACATTTAATTATATTTTGTTTTAATCTAATACTTAGATGATAGCTAAAATTATTCTTCCCCCTCACCCCATGGAAGCCTGCTATCTTTATGTTTCTCCAGCTTTACAGCAGCAAAACCCCTGAATCCACTACATGAATATTTAAATATTCTACTTCAGAAATACCATCATAATAATACCTGGGAAAAGAAGCATAGGTTTCTTCTTGGAATCAACTTCTCAAACTGCCCTTCTCATTAGCTCTTACAGCCTATCAACCATTTCAGACACTTGCCAGTTTGTTTTATAGGAATTGCCACCTACCTAGATAAGCCAGCCCCAAATCAGCTCATTAATTTACTCTTTCACAATAGTACTTCATTCCAGGGAATTTAAATGTGAAATAAATATAGTCTAGGACTACGTAGTCTAGCACAGAAACTAAAGATGTTTCTGACTGTAGTTCTGAGCAATGCCACATGAAGGTGCCATGAGTCAGATCAAACCTCAGGCACCTCTTCTAAATGAGGAAGTTAACTGTACCACGTATTTGAAGATAGCTGACCCTAGCACAGCAGTAAATGATAAACAGCTTTGATATCTGGAAGTTTTGGATGGATCCCAGTTACAGCCAGTGAAGGAATATCATCCATATCCAGGCAATCTCTGAAATTAATCCATGACCTCCCTATTAACATCACAACCAACGTACTTATGGCTAAGGCACTAAGTTACCTTTCAAAAATAAACTGAATTATACACTTTGTCCCAGATATCCAAAGGTGAACAGAAACATTCCCCCTGCAAACAGATGTACTAAAGCAGTAGTTTTACACTGCCATTCCCTTACAGATTTTGTGATACAACAACAGAAATACAGACGAGAAGACAGGAGACTCCTATTTGAAGATTTATTTCAGGATTCTTTTCTTCATGACAGATCAGCATAGGTCTGGAGCTACTGATAAACTGAATATGAGGGTACGTATGCATTCTCATTCAGTAGTAGGTATTTACAGCAGCTTGAATATGGTTCAAATCCTGATCACCATACCAGAAAATAACACAGAACAGATTCACAAAGTCATTTCTAACCATGCGCAGATGCTCAGAGGAGATGTTACCTGCATAGCAGCTTATTCAGTGCTTGAGTTAGTAACTTTAAAACAAGAGCACAGTTTAGGTATTGCAATCTCTTTCTGGAGCACGCGTAGTTGTGTTCCAGTTCTTGTACTCTTCTCTGCAAGATGCTTTCTTTGTTGGAGACTAACAACTATATCTTCTCCGCCAAATAGGAGCACCTCAAGTTGGCTGTTAATTGGACCAAGCACTTAACCATAAGAACTGCAGAAAGCAGCTGAAATGCAGTTTTCTAAATAAAAGACTAAACTAATTTGTAAACATGTTACAAAGATCCAGTTTCTTGCTTAGGTTACTATTAAAAATAAGCAGCAAGACTGAATTAGAATGAGAAGAAAAATAATCTCCACCTGCTTTTCTCTCCCACCCTTCCCAGCTGGATCATGAGAACGTTCAGATGCCTGCTCCATGGGCCTTCAATCCAGGCTTTAAGCAGTACAAGAACCAGCCACTGCAGAAGCAGTAAACGGCTACCACAGATAGATATTTCTAACTGTAAGTGGAATACATCTGAATTGCCACAAATTTTCCAGATGAAAGGCAGAAGTACCAACCCATATATTCATTACAACGTAACTCTGGTGGTCCTGAAATCTTGCCATTTGATTTTCCTTCTCGCACCCCTGCTTTCCAAGTCATATCCCACCTTCTCAGCTCTTATGTGTGCAAGCAAAGACAGGATGCCCAACAGCGCTAGCTGCTGCCCTAGTCCCACCAATTCCTGTCACAGATAAACTGCTGAGAGCTTTCTTACCCAGGCTAAGACACAATCCCCCACACTCTATACTACTTAGAGATTGCACACTACTTAATGACAAAGAAACAGCAAACATAACACTAGAAGCGATATCACTCCGCTGCTTGCATCTGAAGACAGGAATAAACAGAAGTTACAGACTACACAAAACATCAGGTACTCACTCAATTTCCCCATCAGATGTTCCAAATCTTCAAGATCCAGTAATAAATCATAGCTCCAATTTACCTACAGTTAAAAAGCTACTCCAGATGCACACATTTTTTAAACAATTCTTCTAGAAGAGTAACATAGCAGCAAAGATATTCTTCCATAGAGTTTGCATGTAGAAGAATTTTTAGGTTGTTAGAAACCTACATTTTATGAAAAATAAAAGTCATTTTAAGAGAGATGTTTCTTGCAAAAGGTTTTCTATGTCCAATAGGAAACTGGAGCCTGAAAACAGTTAATTCCAGTACACATCTACTGCAAACAAGAAATCCTCAATGCCTTTGTAATTTGCTTTCATCTGTTCCATGTGAATCACTGACTTGCTGATGTTGGAAGGTGTCTGGAGGTCATATAGCGCAAGGTCCCTGCTCAAGCATGGATACCCAAGATCATATCCAGACAGCTCAGCAAAGCTCCTGGACAACCTATGCCTCGTCATCAACACAGTAGAAATGCTTCCTCATGTTCATGCAGAATCTTGTGTTCCAATTTGTGCACAGTTTCATCTTGGTGCTGGGTACCATTGAGGAGCCTGGCCCCACCCTCTTCAAACCCTTCATAAGGAAAGTTTCCCCACTTGAGACTTCTGCAGGCTGAACAGTCCTAGCTCTCTCAGTCTGTACCCATAGCAAAGGTGCTCAAGTCCCTCCATTAGCTTGGTAAAGAAGGCACAAGAGTGCATAAAAAAATTATTAAATTTGTACTGGAGAGAACACCACAAATGCTAACGTGCAGCACTTCAGGAGTTTCAAATATAAAATTACACCAATAGTTCATATTCTAAACAGAAGATGATACTCTCAGTTTTCAGATCTCTTGACTTTGCTTCCAGTGAATTTAAAAACCATTATTTTAAGATGAAAAAGAAGAAAGCTACAGTACCGTTACTAACAGCTATCCATAAAACCTGGACATAAAGTTGATATTCATGAAGCTTCATTTTTCTCTGTATTTACATTCATAATGAGAAAAGCTGGATGCTAGGAAGTCTCTTAGATGTAATGTGGTTTTGTCAGAATGAGTTGAAGTCCATAAACAAAAAAAATTATCTTGGTCATTTGATAGTGAAGTTCAACTCTCCAAAAGCTGGAAGTGAACAAGGAACTCTCTGTTCTCTGTGTGTTACCAAAAACAGAGCTGTCACTTCACGGCTAAGGTTTTCTTTTCCTTTCAACTGATATAAGCCACAAAAGGATGGTGAAGTTCAGGGTTCCTACACAAGTACCATTATTGAATAACCATAGAAAAGCAGCATTTTACACCAGTCAGATAAGCTAACCCTTACTGATACCACTGGAAAGAGGAACTGCACTGCATATGTGTATGCTGAGAAGAAAACACGTCCTACAAGTCAAAGTCCAAAGAATACTCATTAAATGAAGTCACAGCTTTGAGTTTTAATCTATTTCTGCTTGAACTTAAAAAACACAACAACAACATATCTAACATTAAGACTGCTGTGAAACAGGCAAGTAACATACTATGGCTTGAAGGTTGTAGTATAAAACTGTACAGATGTACAGAGAGCATCATACTATTTACCTATGCAGCTGCTCACTGGATTTCAGATCAGATCTGCAAAAGCTGCTTATAAAAAAAGATGCAAAGTTAGAAGCAGCTGAGTAAAAACACAGTTTATGAGAATTGTCATTGTTTATCAAAAAGATGACATCCCCAGTTTTAACTAACTTTAAATTTTGCTTGAAAAATTTAAACAACAATAGAAAGGATGTTACAAATGGTTTTATGAAAAGATGTGAAAGCCAAGTTAACCAGTCAAGTGTAATATCCCCAACCCCGATCTGTTCACTGAAAGGTAAAGCATGAAAGACACTATTCTTAGAGAAGAAAAAGCTTCTTATTCTTGCCTAACTCACTAATTGAGATCTTGCCAAGGCAAGGCTTGTCTGTTTGCCAAATGACAGTCCTCATCAAGCCAGATTATTTCTCATTAACTCAGTTTTCCTGCAGCAATAGTTACCTGCAATACACTATTCTGCAAGACTGCATTCTCTTGTATGTAGCAGCACAGACTTCCTCAGGAGGGACCTCAGAGACTTTCAGAGAAAGACTGACAAAATCTTACAGAAACATAACAACTGCGTGGGGAGGGGAAGCTATAAGTCAGAGTTGCGTAAATTCATTCTAAATTCAAACAGGAAATGTGCATGCCATCTCTTCTTCTCTAGCACAAAAGGTTCCAGGTTAAACTGCACCACATGCAATTACAACGACAATTCTACCAGTGAGCTCCCAGCCAGATAACATTTGAGATGTTCCAGAGCACAGTGAAGTCCTGCATTTGAATTTTTCAAAGTATCAATGTTTAAATCAGGCAGTTTTATGAATCTGCTAAAACAGCTGACAACTTCAAGTTAAAACTGAAGGTTAAACTACTCAAGATCACAATCACATTTTGGGTATAACTTGGTGATAAATCACGTGCTGTACCACAAGTGCAAGCATTCAAACCAAAACTTCCAGGCTCATCAAATATTGTGTTAGAGCATTTTCCTTTAATAGAGTATGCTGCTAATTTACACTACTACTACTCCCTTAACTCTCATAAAGTCTGAGGAGAGAAAAAGAATGAAGTGAGACAGGAAGGAGATTAAATACTATGTGACCCAATAATATGCTCTTTATAATCAGACTAACAACCCCACGCTCACACATTCATGAGGTTTTTAGACCATGTATTGCTACAGAGAAAGCAAACTGACCCCACTAAAGTCAACTAAAGTGAATTCTGCACCACTTCACAACACTGAAGATAACCCAAAGAAAAGCAGTGCAGCTCTAGACACCATGAAGTGCCTTTGTCAAGTCACTAGTATGAGGCATCTTAACAAAACTAAGTTAATAAATAGTTGTGTTAGCAAAGTTATTTGCATACCTCACAGGTGCTGAGGATTTCGTGCCTGAACAGACATTTCCTATCTCCTCCACTTAACTATTCGAACTAGATCAATTACAAAGCAGAAGCAGCCAGGAAATTCTGATGAGGAAGAACAGCACAGGTACGTAATTTTGGATGAGGAAAACACTGCTCTGGGCTAAAGTACTCCGAAGTCTATTTCCAAAATTAATTTCAGTATCACATGAATATTTCCAGTCACTTTCTCTCAGAAAGGCTGCATTTTTGAGAAAGCTATCAGGAGTCCCAACTTGGTGTTGGAAGTTGGGTTCTACTATTACTTAGAATTAAACCCAGGTGTCAGGGTCTGTTTCTGCTGTGCAGCTGTGAAGTACAGCAGACCAATATCTGGCTTGCTGAGAAACACAAAGGGAACCAATAGTAGAACCAGCATTTTTCTAAGCACTACCTGACTTGTATTTTATTTCTCTTCTTGCAACTAGTTTTGCAATTCCAGAAAGATGCTGACAAAAATATAAGGTAGTAACCCTATCAGCACCTGCTTTTACTTCCCTGAGAATAAAAGCTCCCATACAGATGGGAGTGAAAGTGAAACTAAATTAAAAATTTGGCCTGGCCTACTTCATATAACATTTTAATATTTTATTTTGAGAATGCAAAAGGATGAGTACTGTTACTATATCAAATATAGTATACCTTTAGAAATGGTCCCAATAGATTACAAGTGTTGACTCAGAAAGTATACAACAAGTTACATGTCTAAAGTCTTTAAATATGCCCTAGAAGATAACAGAAGGAAGCAAAGACTTCTTTATCTTGTTTGTCTGATATTATGGTACACTCTGGTGGGTGGTTAACCAATATGTGGATTAAGGAGCACATTTATTGAATTTGTTTCAGTGACTGTTACAGAAAACACTCTCAATCCTATCAGGAAATTACAAAAGTTAATTCTGAGGAAGGATCAACAGGAACAGCACTAGAAGATAGACAAGTGAAGACAATGAAGACTCAAATGAGCGATAAAAAAGTCAACTGTACAAACAAACAACAACCTAGAAGTATAAGCTTTGGATAGGAGTTAGACTACAAACTGAGGAAAATTGCCTCGCACCTTCACAGAAGCAGCACTGAAGTCACAGGCACAGAATGTGGTTGATACCCTTAAATTCTTTAGCTCACTGAAAGAAAGTTGTGTTTTACAAAAGAACACTTCTTTCTGTTCCACTGGAAGAACCTAGCAGTGCAGCAAACCCTCTGTCAAGTGGTAGATCATGCAGGGAACAGTATCTGGGAATACAGTCTAGAGCAACAACTTTGTAACTACAGCACAGGACTATTACTCTGTTTTGTGTACACATTTCATGTCTCCTTGCCGAACTCCACCTACAATCAATTTAACTGTTAGCTTTCTGTTTTACCAGCATCTTGACACTAGAAGCTAAAACTTCACAGAATACTTTCACTTCTGGGTACAAAAGCCAACAGGAAGTGCTATCTAAAAAACCTTGAAATAAGTTGCAGATGCAATTCAAACACAAATCAAAGTTTTGCATTCTTATGGCTCTGCATGAAAGGTGGCTACAGGCATGAACTCCGGCTACAGGAGAACGCAAGAGCGAGCTACTGTTTCACACAGTCTCGCTAAGCAACCTTCTATTTAAGACACCATTTAATAAGATGTAATTAGCCTTAAGAGATCTTCTCCAACTTATAATGGCGCTTGACAGCCCAGATATCCTGCCCTAGCTCAGCCATCACTTTTGAGTTACTTAAGCAGCTCTACGGGATTTTTAGATCGCTTTTGATTTAAACCAAAACGCTGTTAAACACTTACTTCTCATAGACCAGTTCGTCGTCAGTACAGAAGTAGTGGGTGTTCACCGTACTTTTGGGCTTATTCCGCAAAGTAGCGAAGTAGAGGCGATCTGAAAGAGAGCGGAGGGCCGCGTTGCGCAGCGCGGTCGGGGCCTCCCCGCGAGCCGCCTCAGGCCCCGCGCACAGCGGCGCGGAGCAACAGGTGCCGGCCCCGCGCCACAGCGGGAAGCGGCGGGGGAAGAACTGCTGAGGCGTTCGCGGCAGCGGGGCGGGCGGCTCGAGAGAACCGCAGGGCAGAAGGGGCCGAAGGAGGCAGGGAGACGAGGGGGGCCTGAGCGTGGCTCCGCAGCAGAGCCCCCGCGGCCGGGCACGGGGAGCGCTCCCGGCCCGCTCTCACCTTTCACGAACTCGGAGGCTCCCCCCAGCACTTCGGAGGCGGCCGCCGCCGGCTCCATCTTAAACAGGGCGCGGAGCAGCGAGGCGCGGGGCGGCTCCGAGCTCATGGCGCTCCAGGGCAGCGCTGAGGCGCGCTCGCAGGGCCGCCACCCTCCGCCCAGAGGAACCGCCCGCTGCGGGCCGCGCTGCTGGGAGCGCCGCCACCCGCATAGGAACCGGGGCGGGGGCGAGAGCCGGCTCCGGGACGCGGCGAGCCGCCGGCCGGGCGGGAGCCCACGGGGACCTCGGCTCCACCCCGGCCCGCCGGGAGCCGCCCCCGGGTAAAGCGGCCGCGGGCGGTTACCAGGCGACGGGCGGCGCTCTAGCGACGGCGTTCCCGAGCCTTTGTCTCCCCCGGCCGGGGCCGAGCTGGGCGGGCGTCCCCCGCAGCCTCCCCCCCGGCCCCGCCCTCCGCCCCGCTGCCCCGGGTTCGCCAGGCACGGCCCCGCCCTCCGCCCGCTTCCCGCCGGGCCGGAGCTCGGCCGGACCCGCGCCCCGCGGCGCTCCTTTCTGCTCCGCCCCGCCCGCCTCGCGAGCGGGGCTGGAATCTCCCGAGCGCGAGACGGAGGGGAGCTTGGAGGCCGACAGAGCCCGCCTCGGGGCGGCAAGGGGAGAAGGGAAGCGCCGCACGGCGCCCGCGGAGCTCTTTCTCCGCGCCCCGAGCCGGGACTCCTGTTTGCGAAGTCCGGGTCCGGCGGGCGTCTTCCTACCTCCCTGTCTGATGGACGGGCAGACCCACCAATCACACGCTGCCCTCCCAACTCCTGCCAATGAGCGGCGCCCGTTTCACAGAGGGCTGCTCCCGGCCACGCCCCCCGAGCGGGTCTCGCCTCCAGCGCTCTCCTTCCCTCCTCCGGCGCGTGAGAAAAAAAGTAACCCAAATGCCTTACAAAGGCACCGCGATACAAAGTTATAGCGGCTCGACGCGCTGCCAGCTCACATCCTTCGCGCGCTGCAGGCAGGGCCACACCACTGCAAAACGCTTCTCACCCCTCCACTTCTAATCTGTGCTAAAGAGCTACAGGACACACTTCTCACACATTTATTGGTTGCACTATTGCTTACTTATTTTTGGTACTAAGAATTTGTACCTCCGTTCTTACATTGTATTTATTTTTTATAGCTCAAGAACACAGATTCTTAAATATGATTCTCTTTGAACCTCTCTGAACTTGGATAAGGGACACCGTTTAATTAAGGTCTCTTTGCCAATAGAAGGAAAGATGGAACAGTGTAACAAGCTTCATACCCAGTATTCAGAATCTGAAGACAGTTGTGTGTTTAAGCCTATTCTCTGCAAATACATCTTATCTAGGTTGGTATATCTGGGACGCAAACACGGCTAGCAACTGAAGTCCCACTATCAAAATTTTTTGCAGATAGACTACACACTTTTGGCAAGATAACAAATACTGCTTTGGTTGCATGCAAGTGCAATTAGTGGTAATTAGATATTTCCTATGCTTAAAAACTACTTAATCTTTCTCTTCTCTCCTGTAAAAACGTACTAAATAACTTCCGTGGTTTTTTAGTTCAAGTATTTCCTTATAGCTTTTATAGTATGACTATACCTTGGAAAATGCTTTCAGAACGTTTTCACCTTATCTGTTATAATCACTTCCAAGCGCTATTTCTAACATTTGATCAAGCTTACAGCGACACCTTGTGGCTTACAGACAAAACTACAGAAGCAATCTTCTGGTAGCCTTGTCACAGTTTTAGGACTATATCCTGCTTTAAAATTACAGAATTATACTTCTCAATACAATAATAAGCTCAATACTTGAGCTTATTTCAGATATCTAACACTGAAAACTTAGTCAATAATAATAAATACAGAACAAATCTATTTATGTATTTTATTTGACAAGGGTACAAATTAACTTTACCAGAATGATAAAAGCTTGTTCCATTCATTCCTTCATTGATACAGAACAACAAAAAACCAAACCAAAATGGCTCAAATGACCCCCTCTTCCCAACAAAAAGCACAACATTAGAGTTGTTAAGTAGACAGTTCACTTTACATTTTAAAAGGTAAAAACTAACTAGAATTGTGAAGATGTAACAGATAATGCCGTACAGAACAGAAATTACAGGTGTCCAGTAAGTGAATGAAATGCAGTAAGCTACCACTAGTAAAGCTGCATTTCTGGAAGCCTCGTAGTTCTGTTTGGATTTCACTTATTGCTACAGCACAGTAAATAAAATTTTCTTTTCACTGTTTACAACAAAATTAAACATTTTACACTGCTATATGAAGCTTCTCTTCCTTAAATCTTACAGAAATGCCAGGAGTCTTCACTGAACATAAATTCCTTAACACTGATAGAACAAAACAAGAACTCTTTGTTCTCCTGAAAGGAACTCAAAGACTCCATATCCAGAATCAGTTGTAATAATGTCACACTTTTCAAAGATTGTTTTTGTTCAGGTAACATTAAAATAAATAACTGTACACCATCTGTGTAGATGGTTTTTGTATTCTAGACATGAGCTGTTATTGATTACCACTTTTTGAACAGGTACTGAAAATAAATTAAAACTGACATAGGTGAGACTAAACCTAAATCAGATGCCAGATTTGATCCCTCTCTGATAGAAAAAAAAAGATCACTGCCTTTTTTGCTTTTCACCCGTGTCACAAAAAAGTTCTGTAGCACAGTGAAAAGTTTTTTCCTGTGTTAATACTGTTTCTAATAAAACAGAAGTTATTACAAGTTGCTGCTTCTTTCCACAGATGAAGCCACATAATTCTGAGACTGGTAACAGTCCAGCCCTGTCACATATCACTGTACCTTAAAATACATACGTTTATGTTTTATGCATTCACTGCACATTTTGATTCTGTTGTCATAGCTGCCAAAAACAGAGATGGACTCAAAAAAAAAGGGAGACCTGTAATATTATAAAATGTACAAACTAGAAAAAATGTAGAGCAGCTTGCTCTCATTAGCAATTGCAAATAAAATGTATTTTACAGGTGAGGACTTGGACACGTTTTTGTAACAATATACACACAATATACCAAAACAAAGCTAAGTACTACAGACAGTATTGATAAGCAATCACATTGATTTGACTGCATATAAAATTTTCGTACTTTATGTATTCGTGTTTCTTACATTTTCAACCGCTAAGTTTTACCTTTCAACTGCTTGCAATGTTTCAGAAACTCCAGGCAAATTATTAATTGGAGAACAAGTTGTATCAAAGAGATCATTTTCCACTCCTCAGTAGTAGATATTGTAGGCAATAGTTTTAGGACTAAGATTAAGATGGGGTACTCTACTCCTGGTTTGCTTTCACAGCAGTTTCAGGAACATCTCAGAATAGAGACTTTATATACAGATGTAAAGAAGTTTTGTACAGGATTCTAGAAGCCCAGCCAACAGTTTGTTGTAGCCCTTTTATAATTTCACTAGGAGCTGTGTGGAGAAGGAGAGGGGAAGAGGGGGAAGGAAGCATCCCAACATGTAACAAAAACATGCTTAGATCTCATGTAGCCAGATACACATATTAAAAAAAAAAAAAAAAAATCAAATAATGAACACTGAAATACAGGGGTGCCTTTCTGGCTGCATGTTTCTGAAGAAGCAGCCTGTTGTAAGCACTTTTCAGGTTATGGAAAGGTTGGTTTTATCACAACTAAACATTAAAATATGTATTTAAAATTTTATGAAAATTTAGCTTTGTGATTGATAAGAAAGAGCGGGAGGGGGAAATGACATAAAACACCATACAGAAGAAATTCAGAGGCTACAAGTAAGGATGGCCAAGATGCAGTAATTACACTTTTTTCTCTCCTTGTACTCAGTACAATTCACTGAGTATTACCATCTAATCCCTTAAATTCATTGGCTTACAGTTTACTTTTGTGATTGGCATAATTAGGAAACCCAAACTGGGAAATCATTATATTAGAATATTTTAAAGGCATGCCATTATAAATATTAACCAATTTATTTACACAGTAAGATCTCTGTAACAAATGCTCTGCTCGGTGCCACATCCCAGAGTAGCCACTGTTAGTGTCTTTTTCTAAATTTCTTATATCAACAGGTTTCACAAACACTCCTGAAGGCTTTCCAGTATGCTTTGCTACCAGAAAATTCATGGCAATATCATCACAATTTTGAGTTTCATCTATTAAAGTATAAACAGCTTCTGGTTGTCTTTGAAAGTCTTCTAAATACTTACAATGAAAAAATGCTGCACCAATAAGAACCATAGAATATTGATCTCCATTTCCAAATCCTGGGCTCTGCAGTTCAAAGCTGCCATAACTGTATACACCTGAAGGAGTAGAAATGTGCTTTCTAGGAATGAACCCCACTATGTGCTCTGGAAATTGCTGAAAGGAAAAGAAATTGAAAACAAAAATGAAGAACATACGAGAAATCAAAATATTTTAAAACATTTTCATGAAAGACTTAGTCTTTGTTTGTTTGTTTGTTTTTAATTTAAACAAGAGAAACATAAGCTTAAGGCCAGAAAAGAAAGAACAAAACTGTTGGCATATGCTCCTTCAATCTTCAGAAACGCTGCACTTAAGTACAGTTTTACAAAACTGACGTAACTTGCCTCATTCCACATCGCAGCTCTGTACTTAGCAGTCAAAATGACTTTAAAGACAACTTCTCTTACAGAAAACACTTTTGTTGCTGTTTTGAAGCACACTGGGAATTTAAATAAGTTCAGCAATCAGCAGCTAATGTGCTCATGTACAAAAAGAATTACAAGTCTGAAAACTATAGATTACAGGTATAATTAATATAGAAGAACATTTTTGCAATTTCTACTATCCAATGCTTCGTGCATTTTAAAATCTAATTTAAGAAAAGCAATGGTAGAACACTATGTAGTACTACTCTTTCTAATTAAAACCATTAATCTTGTTTGTAATTCACAAATGCTGCCTGCTGAGATACAAAACATTACCTGCCAAACAGAAAAGGCAAAGACAAGGTCATGAGCACTGACGAGCGTATCATCATCCATCATTAGAACAGCTAAAGAAAAGAAAAGTATTATCAAAGGATTAAAATACATGGGCACAGTATGTAATACAATATTTGACAAGCTCTGAAATTTCTGTAACAAGTAAGCTACACTGATGATCTGAATCATAACTGCTTGAAATAAAGGAAAACAAAACAGATTTCAAAGCTAAAGGCTATAGCTTTGTAATTACTGAAAGTTAGGCTAAATATAATAATAACCTCTTATCATCTGTAGTGCAGCTCAAGAGATGTATGTTGGAAAACCTGCAGCGTGAACTTGGCAAAGCAACTCCAAATTCTACTAAACTTGTGAAACATTTGACTAAAAAGTTAGAAACATAGATAATGAGATTTAAAAGGAATTTTAAGTACAAGATTTTTACCCACCTCCTCCCTACGTGCAAGTTCTAAATGAGCGAGCTTAATAAACTGCATTAGCAACATTCAATGTGATTAACCACAGAGAAAAAAATCTTTGCTTTAAGTTTTAAGCCAAAGGCTGTTGGAGGAGGGAAAATACTGTTATATCCCAACTCCAGAGGCAGAAAAGCCTCTATGTTTACAGTCAGCACAATCCTATTAGAGTTTAAAAGAAACAAACAAACAAAACCATGGGGGAAACTGAAGTTTCTAGTGTCTTGCTAGCAGCCATGGGTTGAGGCATGTTAGGAAGGAGGCAGTAAAAAAAATTACCTTTACTAATCATGAGTAAGGCCAGGTCTGTAATGCAACATTTGTGTTTTTTTTTCCCCAGTTGAAACAAACAGGCTTTATTGTTGTGCTTCTCCTGGAAAGAGCTTAGGAAGAATGTATAGATGAATGGCCAAAGACTGGGGAAAATACTGTTAAAAAGTAGGCATAACACGAGATAAAAAGGTCACACAGTTAGGGAGGTAAGCTTATCTGAATAGCGGAACACGGTTGAGAACTTTGTCTTAAAATTAACGGATTAAATTAACTGCTTACCAGACGGCTCAAGTTAACAGAGAGATTCCACAAACCCATACACCATGAGTTTCAGTTTAAACTATCAAGAGGAGAGACCGAACTACCTACCTTTACCAGATACATGAAATGAATAAAAGATATAGTGGAAAAAGCCTATGAAGTGTATTTTATATCTTTCTTCTTATTCTTTCTTCAAGGCTTCTACCCTGCTGTGGCTATGCATCTAATACTATTGCATAGACTACTTTTACATCACCTGCATTTTATCAAACAAGTCAGGAGTTCCATGGTTTGTTACAGCATTACTCAGACTCTCTCTCTCTTTTAGCATTGTAGGGGAACTGTTAGGTAGGACGTGAACTTAAGCACCTGCTGAAGGGGTGTGGCTGGCCCAGCAAGTACAGGGAAATTGTTTGCACTTGTGCTGCCCACATGACCAGAAGGGATGGATCCAGGGGGGAGCCGCCCTGGGCTCATATAAGGGCCAGCCACAGAAGGGAAAATGTCTAATGGACTTAGCCTGCTTCTTGAAGAATGCTGCAGTCAGAGCAGCTCTGATACTAGTGGGGTGAGTTTAACTCTTCAATTCTTGTTACTATACGTTGCTTTTTGCATACCTGTGAATCCTTTGCCTAATCCTGACAAGAACCTGTTAGGATCAATTTTTCTTCTTCATGAGCAGAACAAGCATACAGTTTTTGCATATAACAATGTAATTAGTGCTAATATTAACTGTTATTACCTTTTGTTTCTAGCTCAGGGAAGTTCTGGAGTCTGTTCCTCATGCGATTTACGGTTTGAGCTTTAAAGATAACAGGAACAGGATGAGGACCCAAAGAATTCCATGTATCTTCTGGCATCTTCTCTCCAATGTTGTTCCACACAACAATTACTTTATGTAAATGGGGGATGGCTTGATAATGATTTAATAGCTTTAGCAGTAAGTCTGTTCTGTTATATGTCTGCATAATAAGAGTAAATGAATCTAATGCAGGCTGACCCTGGGTTTTTGATTCCCTTTTGAAATTAGGTGTTTTGTCATCTTTGATACCAGGAAGCAAAGCTGTTAAAGCTCCTGCCACAAGTAGGAGGATGATGATCGCTACAGAAGTGAAGCGTAGTAGGCGGATTCCTGTAACTCTTCCTGGAAGCTTACAGAAGTAAAAATACCTTTAAAACAAAGGACAGGAAAGGAGAACTTATTAATCCCCCATACAGGTATCTTTTCTTTTTGAGCAAAGTTTCTGGAACATTAAATAGATTTATTCAGGTAACAAATGAGTTAATACATAATAATTTTAGGACTTGAGCCAATTACTTTTCTCTATCAAGAGATACTTCTGGCACTCAGTTTCTAACATCTACTTGCCTTTTTACTTTTTTCATTGTTTTTTGCAGAACAGGGGAATTCAAAGTAAAAGCGTATCTTTAACTTTAGATAGCTTGTCATCTCTTTATTTTCTCAGTGCAACATTTTTGGCTGAACATTTACACACTTCGTTAAACCTATCCACCTGAAAATAAAAAACATTTAAACAGAGCACTGTGCAATCTCCGCCTTAACTAGGAAAGAGGAGATGAGGTGCCTGCTACTCAGGCACCTTCTGCCACATTAGTATAATGCAGAGGTTTCTGGATCCTCCTGCTTTTGGAACTGCGCAGCAGATTTTATAAAGTGGCTCCTGCTAAGGTAATCTCTTTCACCAAAAGCCTCATGTCTCCTAGGTGGTGTTTCCAGTTCTTGAGACCTCAGCAAAACCTCTCAGTCACTGTAACCCTTTGTACCTCAAGTGATGTCATCCACAGCTATTCCTCCTCCTCTAGTTGTGTGGTTGGTATACACTGGATACCTCAGAAATATTCTAAGTTTACTACTAAAGTCATTCATTTATAAATATTATAAACTACTCCACTAGTGTTTTTAGGCTTTCATTGCAGAATTCTGGTTAAAAGTGATCCAGAACAGTCTCATCAATTAAAATTCAGGGCAGAGATGTTGTGTTTCTTGTCAGAAGTTTTGATCTTGTTTCCACAGTGCATATATACCATGCCTGATGTTTTTTGATCATTATTTAAAAATAACCCTCAACTTACCTCATTATTGCCAGATGGGATTGTTTCCTCCCTGTTTTTATAGGACAGATGTTTGTGATCTTTCAATCTGCTGGAAATTAAAAAAAAAAAGTTGTAATAGAAGATCAACAGCTGGCCTCCATGTCACTGCATCTTTCTGCATTCGTTTGGGTTGGTTACTGATTGTTGTGAATGTTGTTGGTGACTACCTAATCCCTTTTGCTATTGTACAGACAGCTGAGTAGTTCTCTACCATTCAATGACCTTTCCCAAAACAAACTGCTAAACCAGCTGGTTAAAGAACAACTCCAAATACATCATGTGTTTTAGTGGTTCCTGGTGAGCATTTGGCTACTACAGTAAGGCAAGTAGTCCCAGTGACAGTTCCTTTGTTTCTGGCCCATCCCCTTCAGTCTCTCCTCCCACTAAATGTACCAGGTGCATTAGAGCCTTAAGGCATGGCATGTGATTTTCCTACCTGGTCTGCCAGATAGGAGAATGGAAAGTGTAAACACAAAGTAAGGATTATGCAAGGCAGTAACATAAGAGACTTGTATTAGCTTCTTAGGTTGTTGGGGGGGGGAAATCTCAGTTTTTTAAAACTAGTTTAAAAAAATACTCTCTTCATGTGTTTAAGAGTGGTACTTTGGAAATTTAGAGGGCAAGAGATTATGTTAATGTGTGGAATTTTACAAAAGTTGACACTTCTGAATACGCACTTAATAAAGCATGTATGCACACAGCCCATAGTCAGTATGCCCATCTATGGTGGTCTTCCCGAGCCTGAGGTCCACTTTTATCACTTCCAAGTTTTATGAGGCTGCAGAAGGCCACTGAAATCTGTTTCAGACGTTAATCCCTGTTTTTTATTGCTTCACCCAGTAGCATGTATGTCCATGCTGGGCTCCCAGAAGCAGCTGCTGTGCATTCCTGAGGCCCAGCATATCTTTGTTATGTGTGAGTAGAGACAAGCCCTGATCCCCTTCCTCCAGTTGTAACCTGGTCTGGCAGTTCTTAACAACACTAACATGATGATTAGGCGGTAAAAATGTCAAAGCACAAGTAAGGTGGAAGTCTAAATGTTGTTAACTGCCCCCATGAAGCCCCCCAGCTTTCCACGTGTTACTCTTACTATGCAATTGAGTAAGAAGTAGGAATTGTGTTATGTAGTAGCAGCTGTATGTCCATACACAATTTTAAGAATCAGATCTGCAGCGTTTTCCAACGGGAAAGCAATTTGATCGGTTTTGCCAATTAGGTTATGAAATCACAACGCTGACAGAACAACGAAACACTGCCTGTGGGGAACACCCTTCAAAACCGATGAAGCCAACGTGCAGTGTCTCAACCGAGAACGTCACCGCAGCCGGTCCTAGCCGCCTCCCGCACGCCGCAGCCGTGCCTACCCGCAGAGCCCCGACGGGAGGGCCGGGCCCGGCACCGCAGCTCGCCCGCTCCGCTGACCCAGCGCCGGCCCGGCCGGCAGCGACGCCGTGCCCGCTTCCTGTGGGCGGCCCGCGCTTCCTGCCGGCCGCGGCGCTTCGCCGCGTGGGGGGGGTCCGCTGCGGGGGCGCGAGGCCGGGCGGGGCGGGGGGGGCGCTGTGGGTAGGGCCGCCTCTACCGCTGCTCTGCGAGCGGCGGGCGCGGGGCAGCGGCGCACCTGGCGGCATTGTGAGCCTAACGCCGAGGGACTGCTGCCGCGGGACTGCCGAGGGCGCGTTCGGCTTATGAGCTCTGTAACCGGCCGCCGCGGCCTCCACTGCGCGCTCCCCGCCGACGGCCGCGCTGCGCCGCCACCTCAGCAGCGCCGCCACCTCAGCGGCGCCGCGCAGGCGCGGGGCGGCAGGCCGGAAGTGAGCGCTGCGGCCGCCTGCGGGCCTCCTGCCGCCCCGCCCGCGCGTCGCGGCCCGGCACCATGCTGCCCCTCTCCATTAAGGATGATGAGTACAAGCCGCCCCGGCTCAACCTGCTCAGGAAGGTGTCGGGATGGTTCAGGTAAAGGCGCCGGGCGCTGCGGGGGCCGGGGTTGCGAGCGAACCCCGCGGAGGACCGAGGGGATGATGCCGGGGCCGTCAGGTGAGCGGCCGCGCCTTAGGCCGCTGTCTCCCGGCGACCCGGCCGTGACCCGCGCGTGCTCCCTGCTAGGTCCATCCTGGCGGACAAGACCTCCCGCAACCTCTTCTTCTTCCTCTGCCTCAATCTGTCCTTCGCCTTCGTGGAGCTGCTCTACGGTATCTGGAGTAACAGGTACTGGCGGCGGGGCCCGGAGCGGGGCGGCTCTGCGCGCAGGAAGCGGGGGCCGCTGCCACGTCTCACGTCGGCGGGGCCGGAGCTGGGACGGGACGGGACGGGGCTGTGCGGGCGGGACGGGCTGCTCCTCTTGTTCTGAGCCTCGCGGGGCGGGCGGCGAGCGCTGATGGCTGAGGAACTTTGTCGTGGGGAGACCGTGAGTGAGGAGAAGCCGAGTAGTAGGGTGAGTTTTGGGAGCCGGGGGCTGTGACCACTTCTATAGGGCTCCTTCTGGGGATGGGACTTCGTGAAGCGAGAGCTGGGTGGCAGGAACTGATTGTCCTCGGCCCTGAATGAGAAAGGAGGATTGAAACGTCCCGCTGTAGGAATAAGTGGTGATGTGCATAGCATGTGTATCTGCAGAGTTAGAAAGGATAGTAGGGGCGTGATGAAATTGCTGCTGAAGAACTTACTGTAACATGTAATCAGGAAATGTAGGGTAACTTCCGCACAGCTGTGTGGTGTACAGATAGAGGACATCGTGTAGCACCTTCATCTGATGTGCTTCTTTGGTGGAGTTTTGAATGTTGGTATTTCCAAGTCAGTACTTCAGGGATCTGCCATAGGTGTGTGTTAAGCTCAGCAGTGTGTTTGTTGTGCGTTGAACCCAGAGACCCTCAAAAGCTGCAGTAGCAGCACAGATTGCTGGAACTTCTGATCAAGTCTTACAAGAGCAGCTGTGCAGATTTGGAAACAGCCGTGCCTTTCCATTTGCCTTCTTTTTTTTTTAAGTCTCTTAAACTGTGTGATAAAATCCGTAACCTTGATGGCAGACATTGCTGCTGTCACAGTAGTGAGAACACCACGCTGTCTTGGGCACAGACAGTCTCCACACCACAGACTACCTTGGATAATACTTAGTTTTGACTTTGTTGATCCACTTTGCAAATTGTGTGTGTACACAGTCTGTCTAAAAAACATTTTATTAAGTATTTCCTTGATAGGCATTCCTATATTCAAAGTGAGTAGTTCATGTCTTGGAAGAACAAATACGTAATAAGCAAACAAAGAGCCATATAGAGAAAACTAATTCTCATATCTAAAGAGCACAGCTCCTTCTCAGCATGAGAAGTGCAGAAATGGAACACTTCTGAAGGGGATTTTCAGTATCGTCTTGCAGCACATCTTTATTCTAGTGCTATCTTGGCCTGTCTTGAGTATGGCAAGCGATACTTGATACTGCAGGTATTAGAAGCACGTTGAAGATTATCTTGAATTGTACTTTCCAGTGTCCTTCATTTTAAAAAGCTGCCATGATTATTCAGATAATTCTTCCCTTGGCTGCCAGGCTATGGGTTTTCTGTTTGATTCTGATTCTGAAAAATAGGCTGTTACCCGTTTAAATTTAAGCCGTTAATTGTGATATCTTTATCTCTGTTATTCTTATTTCAAAATGAAATCTATTATTTCAGCCCCCAAAATAACATGTCCTAAAATGCTTCTGTTTTCTTCTCCCCTTTTAATTGTTATTTCTTATGTATTTGTAACTTTCTGTCTGCTGAGTTACTGTGTTTTTTCCTTAAATGACAAAAATAGTTAAGTTACACGATCCTCTTACAGCTACTCTCAGATCTTGGTGTTCACAAAGCTCAGGCAACAGATTTGGATGTCATGTTTTTTTTTAACTTAGAGCTTAAAGTTGTAATCTGCTACTTGAGTTATTCTAAGGTATTAACCACTACACACATATTTTGTTTCTTATTCAGCTGTGGAAGTGTCCTCACTTACATGCAATATCTTCTACTACAGAGTTTCTACTAATTATCTTACGGATTCCATTTCCAATGGAAGTTCTTACATATGTGTGTGTTACTAGTGATCAACTAGATTACTTGTTTACCTTAGTAATCATTTTGCATCAACCTTTTTTGATTCTTTGATTTACAGGCCATTCAAAAACAAATCTCATAGGCAGTCAGATTGCTCTTTTACTAGGCCTGCTGTCCTTTGTGCAGCAGAATTGCTTATTGCTGTGTCTGTAATACTATGCCATGCAATGCAACATATTACAGACAGTCTGTCCTGACCAATGTTGATAAATCCACATACTTCCATGTGCTCTGAGATGTTTGGTTAAGTCTTTTAAGGGGCAGAGTTGTGTTGGTTTTGTACCTGTGGTAAGACTTGTAGGCATGAGCACAGTGCTGTGATCGTTTGCTGTATGACTTCTGGTTATAGAGCTTGTATGGTATTTGCTTTTTCACCAGCACTTGATTTAACACTCCTCTTTTCCAAGAGACTATTTAAAAAAAAAAAAAACTTCATGAACATTACAAGCTCCCTTCTACCTGCATGTGTTGGGTCTTTTTTTTTTTTCCCCCATTGAGTCTTCTGTGTTTCTTATACAGAATTGAGAATTAGCTGTTTTTCTGGAGATGTTGGGGGGGGGGGGGGGGGGGAAGCTGTCACCCACATCCTTTAAGAATTTGAGAAGGCATTGGGTTCTGCTGCTTTCTAGGTGTCCAGCCTTTTGTCTTCTTTTGAACTTTTATTTCCAAAATGATTTGTTTCTTGCTAAGTTTCTGGTAGCAACTAAGGGTATTTTAATATTTTACTATCCCCTTTCTGCAATGTCTTACGGATGTATATGTGTTTGTGCATGTATTTATATAAAACAAGACTTCTGTTCTCTTCTGTCCTCCAAACCCACTTTTGCAGTTGCATGTTTCATCTGAAGTACTTAATCCTGAAATTTATTTAGCTTGTTAATGTGGAATAATTCGAAGTTTGTCTAATAACTTTGTGCTTGACTTCACTGTGAATCTAGCTGTCCTCTAGGACTTGATGCCACCAGTAATTTTGGTCAAGCTATAAATCAGAATCTAACAACAAATGGGTGCTACTGGAAGTATGTTGGAGAGAGATAACTGGGACTTCAGAAGAAAATCAGCATATTAAACTCCTTCCCAAACAGTCACTGGATATCCTTACTTTTTTATTTGCTTACTGAAATAGCACTTCTCAGTGATGTGTTATGCTGGTATTCCATACTATTTTTGTGGTTCTGGTCCAGATTTGGGATGATCCTTAGCAGCTGATTGCCTTCTGGTATCCACTGACCAGCTGAATTTGAGATGTGAGGTGAACCTTTTAATGAAAATAGCTCAGTTGAACCTTATCAGTGGGTGAGAATTAAAGCTAAAGATTTGAATAGATAAAAGTTAATTTCTGCATACTTAAATGCATAATACCTAATCCAGGCTCTAAATTTGTCATAGCTACCCTAAGAAGCTAACTAGAACAATAACAGACTTATCACAAGAACAGAATTAATGGGGGTTGATTGTTCTCAGAAGGTTTTCATCATATCATCATATGGAAAAAGTCTAATTTGCTGTGTATATTTAACAGGTGTTGTAAAAATCTATAATAGCTTTCTATAGATTTACTGAAAGAGTTGAAAAATATTTTGTAACTGGGTGAAATAGATAAAGTTCTTCAGAAGATATGTAATAAAAATGAGGTGTTTTTTTCTAAGGTACTTTCTCAAGTTAATTTTTTTGATAGAATTTCCAAGGGTTTTTAGTGGTTACAGTGATTCTGTGTGCTTTGTGGGGGAGTTTTGTCATAAACACAACAGATGAACATGTCTTGTCCACTGTTCCATGATTATTTAGCATTAATAAACAGAGGAAAGAGTGTATATTATTTATGGGTGTATCTGCATCAGGGGCTTTCATTTGTGTCAGTGGAATTGCCCCCCACCCATCACCCCATTGTATTCCAGATAGATTTCTTGCTAAGTACTCTTTTAAAGGACACTCACTATGCTGACAAAAGCAGGCTTATCAGCAAGCAAACTGCCTTTGTCAGCATGTTTGTATTGGTGGTGTGGTGTGGGTTTGTCCCCCATGCTAGCAGAACTGTGCGGGAGGCTTAAAAGCAGTGTATTCTTCTGGTGTGTAAAAGATTGAGTGCTGTTTTTCTTGTGCCCAATGTAACATTTCTCTTCTGTTCTTTTCCAGTTTAGGTTTAATATCAGATTCTTTTCATATGTTTTTTGATTGTACTGCTCTGTTGGCTGGATTGGCAGCTTCAGTTATCTCAAAGTGGCGGTCTAATGATGCTTTCTCATATGGGTAAGAAACTTCAGGCTGTTACCTTAGGTGTGCACCAAACCTCTTTTTGCAGAACAAGGAAAAGTTGTGTTTTTTAAGGTGAATTATTTAAACCTTTAATGTAAATGTTTTCCTAGAAATAGGAAAAAATGTAAAGGTGCTGCTTTTGATGAGTGCATTTCACTGCTAAGAGCTCTGCAGTACTGCTGGTGTAACTGGGTTACAGAAAGTTGCCATGTTTTGTCATACGCACGGCACTGGTATCGCAAGACAACTGTGTCGTGGGTTTCCTCACATGGTGAGCTGAAGTATATCATAGGAAACTGCAGACTGCTGTTGCTCCGTGCTTTCTTTTGGAACTTATCCCTGAAAGGCCCTGAGTCTCAGATGCTGCACCTGAGATTATAAACTATGCCTTGCAGACCCAGCAGGATTCAGCAGGTGTCGTTATTGTTAGCAGCTGTGGCTGCCGTTAAAATTCCCATTAACTCAGCTGTACTGTTCTCCAGGTATCCTTTGTAGATGTAATTGTTGCAGTTGATTCTGTTTCAAGAGTAGTTGTTTCAGTTGTGCATTGCTGTTGTGCCTATAAAACAATTCTGATGGTACAGTAGTTATTAATCAGTCACACTGATGAACATCTGCTGAGCTATAAGGTGGGTTGCTGCACTCCTTATAGTGTTACTGACCTGAATGTCAGCATTTAACTTAGCTGTCTTGTATAAGCATGCATTGTGTAGTTTGAGACTCAAAGCACCATTTAATTAAGGTGGGAACTGGTATATCTAGGAATCCGTTTAGGAGTAATTTATTTCACCATGAACTAACTGCAGTGAAGGCAGGTTCTATCTTAATTACTGCTCTGCACTTAAAAAGCTAGTGCTCCACATGTGAGAGAACAGCTACCATTTATTAAGTCTGGTGTTTCCTACTTTGGAATTGCATGTTAATGGTGTTTTTCTTTAATTGGACAAATTGGTTAAGAAATATTTATTTTACAACCTTTACTACCCCTGCCCCCCCCTCCCATTCACATTTAAGTGAATGTGGTGATATCTGCTGTTGCTTTTTGTTTTTTGCAGGTATGTTCGAGCAGAAGTACTTGCAGGTTTTGTAAATGGTTTATTCCTCATCTTTACAGCGTTCTTTATTTTTTCTGAAGGTGTTGAGGTATGTAATTTCTACATGTAGAGTGTATGTAATGGGGATAAAACTACTAAAATCATTGCTTAAGAATCTGGGATCTGAACAAGAGAATGGGGCAGTTTGGAATTGTTCTGTGACATAAACTTCCCATATGTCAATAGAAGCACGTAAGACTATAACTTACGTTGTGAAATTCCTGAGTAATTCTTAATTATGTTTTTACATATACCTGCTTGTATAAGAAAGCACAAAACTACTTACATACAGGAGCAGCCTTTCTTGGTGTCTTTTATTAATGTGGTGAGACTAAAATGCTGTGATTGCTTCTTGTTTTTATTTCTAGAGGGCACTGGAGCCTCCTGATGTGCATCATGAGAGACTTCTTCCGGTTTCTATACTGGGATTCATTGTAAATCTTATAGGAATATTCGTTTTTCAGCATGGAGGTCATGGGCATTCACACGGCTCTGGTAGGATGTTTATAATTTTATATATTAATAGTATATATGTTATACATAAATACATATGTATGTTTGCTTTCTAAGCATCCTGTGTTCTAGGACACTGAGGCTTTCCCTGATGGGTAACAGTATTCTGTTTTTAGGTCTTTTTAATGTCAATCCTAGCCATTAAACTTAACTTGTTGCAGTATTGAATTTCATTAGTATATCACCGCTGTACTTCTCATGCCTTTTCATGTTCTTCTCACCCATTAACTTGCAAGGCTTAGAAATCCATAATTTGCTTTCTATAACGTGAATTCTACTGCACATTCTTGGAAGAGAATCTTTTCTCTTGCAGAGTATCTTTTGAATAAAATTAAACTGTAGTTAGGTGGGGTCTTTCCTGGAGAAAGAATTAACAAGATGTCTGAATCAGATTTTAAGTATGGGATGAAGATTCAGGTACTTTTCAACTTCATTTTAATTTTAAATGCAAAGTTTGTGTAAATGTTTGTTGTAAATGTTATTTCTATTTTTTTTCTACATAGCTAATTGATATCTGTTCCAGCTTAATTTCTTAACTGTGATACAGGCTTCTGGAAGAAGCTTAAATTTGTAATGTATGAACATTAGCGTTTTAATTTTCTGTTTACTTTTAACATGCTTCTATCAAATTTTGTGCACATTTTTCAAGCTGTGTTAAAATAACAGCGTATTTCAGAATTGGGAATGTACAAAAGCACTTGACTTCTCAAATCAGATATAATTCATACAGCTACACAGCCAGGATTCATATTTTTAACATGTTGTGTTAATTTTATTCTAATAAGTTTGTTTAAAGCCATGCCTTGAGGTGGCCTAAAAGATTAATAGACTTTAAGTAGCTTAGAAACAAATGTAAGCATACTTCTCTTCAGCACTTTAATTTGCACTCTGACTGATATTTGTTCATAGGGCATGAGCACAGCCATTCTCTGTTTAATGGAGGTCTCAGCCACGGACACAGTCACAGGGGTCATGGTCACAGCCATGAGCATAAACATGGACATGACCACGGCCATAGCCATGGACTCTCTCATGGTCAGGATTATTGCCATGGTAAGTACTCTATGTCATAAAACATCACTTGATTAATTTTAAATCTGATATTACTGACTTTTCTGAACAGAAGAAAAGTTGCTGACTGCTGATGGTTATAAGTATGCAGAGAAATGGTATTTCACTTGTGATCAATAAAGTGTTGTTACATAGGTTTTGCTCTACCAAAATTTTTGGCGTGTCCTTCTTTATTGTATTCAGGCAAAAGATAACAGCATGCATGCTATAGCAACGTAATGAAGTTAAATACTAAGTGCTTTGTTTCAATTTTGCATGAAAATAATAAAAAATTAAAATACTATGCCAGTGTTCTCATTTGAATTTCCTTCACAGATTAAGGTCTGGGAAAGATAAATGAGCAATTTTGTTCTGGGTACCTCGGGATTGATGTTGAGTATGGCGTGTGATCTCAAATAGAAGTTTTTTTTTGTTGTTTTTTTTTGTCTTGGGCACTTGTAATCTGTTTTAAAACTGGCTATGAGAAAGATATTCTGTATCTTTGGTGTGCTTACATCTTTTCCGTAAAGGCAACCAATCTGAAGAGATATCTGCACAAAATACAATCACTAGCCTTCACTACAGTAGAAGAGGCAGCATGGGTTGCCACCTGTTTGAAACAGTGCAAATTAAAGACGTGTTATAATACTGCATTGTCAATTTTTCCTTTTTGACCTGTGAACTCAAATCTTAGGTAACCAAGAATATGCTATCCTCTGCTCTGAATATGCACAACAGCAAGTTCTGACAGAAGGTGACAGAGTATAGGAAAAATCTTTACTTAACATCTTCTAGTAGATACTTTTGTTAGAAAATTGGTAATCCTGCAATTTGGCTGGAAAACATGAACATGGTGTTGTCCTTGCTCTCCCAGCCCTCTCCCAGTGGAGCAAAGAATGTATTTGGTGCAATTCACTATTCAAATCAATTCCTGGATAAATTATTCTATATCCTCTTTGTAAGTCATTTGCTATCCTTTAAACGTTTTTTCTTAACACTTTTTTCTGATACATTGCCACAGAGGCAATTAATCTGCTTGAATGAGAGGATTTTTTTTATTGAGTTTTGGTTACAAGTCTTATTCTTGTTTTAAATGCTTGGGGTAAATGCTTAACTGAAATATTCCTTGGTACATGGTATATGACTGTACTCTTGCTTGCTTCTTTGTGTGGCTCATATTTTTGAGGTGGCTTTTTTTGCTAAATAATGGAAAGGTTTTGATTCTCAATTTTTGTTTACTTTTTAAAATCAACTTTTTTTCAAATCTATTTGCACATATTTACGCTATATATCATATAAATAAATACACAGTTTCTTTAAAAATCTGTTTTGAGACTTAATTGTTGCACTAAAAAACAAAAGCTAGAGCAAAAGGTAGTCATAATGAGCAGCTTGTCTGTGCGAGACATCGAGACATTTCAGAAAGGAAGACCAGAACGGAATATACCACTAGAAGAAAGCTTTTGCATAGGTTAATATGCCCATATAAATATTATCTCCACAGATGACCACTCTCTGGAAGAGATGACTGGTTCCAGCAAGCAGATCTTGCAAGGTAAGAGTATATATACAGTGGTTTATTTGTTTTATCCTATTCTGCCTGTGACTGTTTATTACACATCTATTTCAGAGGGAGCCTCTGGATAAATGCTGCCTTTTCTTTAGTGTTGTTTTGTAATCCCCTTCCATGCTTGAACAGATGAGTGTATACCCTGTGCATGGCTTGACACCGAGACATTCACTGAAGTATGAATGCAGTGTTGGCGCAATACAGTTTAAAAGGGAGATTGCAGAAGCTGGGGTTCAGCTTCTGTGCTGTTGTGATGTTGAAAAAGCAAAGAATAAAAAATTAGGAAAAAGTGTTTAGAAGCAGAAACCTAAGATGTAAAGTACATCCTAGAAACTGAGAAGTGCTATTATTAAGATAGAATGTATTTGAAAAATGCAGCTCAGTATAAGCATTTCTTCAGGGTACTGGAGCTTTAAAAAGCTTGTATTTCATCAAGCTGTGACAGTTAGTTTAGACAAGATGGTCATTCAGTCTATAATGACTTCAAGGGGGAATTGGAGTCCATAATCTCCTGAGAGCAAGAGGATATAAACTATTAATTATGTCAGTTTTGAGCTTTGATTTTTATTTTTAGGTGCTCAAAAATTAGAGAGAGAGAATTGTACAGTGGAAATATCTGGCATACCCAGATGTATATACTATGTTTTTATTGAATGATTTCTTGGCTTCTTTGTAGTCCTTCCAAGGGAACGTTTTCCACCTCTTCCAGTTTTTGTATCTTCACCATTTTATATGCTTGCAATGTGGTATAGGCAGTTTAATAAATGAAGAGAAAAAAATACAGGAAAAAAGTTTGGTGCAAAGGCAATCACTTGCCATCTCCCAGCCAACAACTGCTTTGGAAAGGTTCTATTTAGTTAATGAGCACGATGCTATATAGTATGGAACGATTTGCTGGCTGCTCCGAGTCAGCTGTCCCAGCTGTGTCCTTTTCCAGCGTTAGCCCAGCCCCTGCCCACTTGTATGGGAGCAGAGTGAGAAATGGAGAAGGGCTTGATGCTGTATAAACATCATTCAGCAATAGCTAAAGTGGTGGTGAGTAATGAACGGTCACAAACATAATGCCTGGCACTCCGTTGGCTGCTATGAAGGGAATGACCTTCAGACCCAGCACAAAGAAGGCTTAAGAAAATTGATAGAATGCTAATTTAGTGTTGTGAGTTATTTTTTCTGAGGCGGGAATATCACAGTCCCGCGAATTGCCTTCAGCATGCTGTTTCTGAATGACTTTTCCTGCTATTGCCAGCAGGGGGCGCCAGAGACTGATTTTTGACTAGCGGGCAAAGCTTGAGTCCTCCCCTTTACCTTGTGTGCTCTTCAAAATAGCAGTGAACTTCTATGTTTCTTAAGTAACATGTAATTCTTAAAATCACTTGTTTTCAGTCTCTTTGCCAAGCAACTTCTACTGCCAGTGCTGTCAATGAAACATAAGCATCTTTCAAAGTCTTGTAGGTCTGTTTTTGTTAATAGGAGTTTTCTATAATACAGGTGAGTATTGAAGAATGTTAGCTGTAGCTGTTGATCACTGCTTGACAGCCATGACATGAAATACCCCTTCATGCCGTTGCAGAAAACAATATAATTTCTTCAAGTGCCTTATATTTTAAGGATATGTTGAAATCCTGGTGATTGCTCTTTATGTATTTGACCAAAAAGTGATGAAGAATGTGACAAGTTTAAATCATGTTACCTAGGTCTTGCAACTCTCCCCCTCAAAGAGTCTTTGAAATATTTCTAATAGCTTTAAGAATGCCAAGCTAAGCTGGTGTTAATTGATCTCTTTTTTAGGTGTATTTCTACACATTGTTGCAGACACACTTGGAAGTATTGGTGTAATCATATCTGCTATATTGATGCAAAATTATGGTCTAATGATAGCAGATCCTATTTGTTCAATGCTGATAGCATTACTTATAGGTGTAAGGTAAGTGCTGGTACCACTGATATCTGGTTACCTTTTTAATGCTAGCTACAGGAGCACAAGTTATGTTTTACAGTGCTTGCTTTTATTCCGTGAGTAGCATGTTACCGTGGCTCTGCGTGCTCATCTTGCTGTGTTCTTAAATGAGTTGCCTTGTTTTTTTCTACAGCTACTGCTTTCTTAAATCTGCATGTTTTAACACTGTAGGCACAGTACTGCAGAAGTATTTTTCAGGTTCAAGCTGTAGAACTCTTCCTTTCTGTATTTAGTACAGACTTATGTAAACCAATGTACTGTAGCAAATGGAGCAGAATGGCTTCAGTGCAGCAGAGTTGAGCTTGCTGGCACAGGGTATGCCCTGGTCCCTGATGAATCAAGACTGGTACTTTTTTTTGTGTGTGTTTTTCTTTGTATTTGTATTCTGCTACATCCTTATTCCCTTTAAGATTAAGTGGAAAGTAAGTAGTTCCTTGCTTTCCCTGTTGTTGCTTACCAGTATCACTGTAAACATGAAGCAATTTGGATGAGTTTGGACAAGTGAACGTTTTATTCAGTGACACTGTTTCTGGGTATTTATGGCAACAGTTTAAATGGTGGCAGAGGCTGAGTGCCACAAGTCTAGGTAGAACATAACTCAAGACCTTTGTCTCTTCAGCCATGGTAAATATCATCTGATTAACTGCCACTACATGCTTATGTTTATACCATATATGGCATGTTTATACCATATGCATGGCAGTGTTCACAGAGTTATTGATGTGAATCTCCCTGTCTATCAGAGTAGGCTAATATTCTTCGGGTGATGAATGTGCGCAAAAATCCCCATCGCTGTTAAATTATTGGATTAATGTAAGTCAGTGGGTTGTCTTAAACCTCCTGTAATTTTGTAAAGGACAAAAAGGTTAATAATTCTATAAATGAGAAAGTCAACTGTATGACTTAGATCTCATAAAATTGGAAAGAAAATGTGCAAGTTGCTGTGGGGAAAGAAGCTGCTGCTGAGTTCAGTTGGGTAGAACATTTATTTCCATACCCTTTGTTTTTTAAGGGTTTGTCTTTGTGTACAGCAAAGCAGATGTGGACTGCTGATCAGAAGGCACCGTATGAATGAGAGGAGTTTTTTGTTGCAGTCATACAGAGGTTGGAAGAAGGCTGAAACTTCCATAATACAGGTTTATTATGAAGCTATTAATAAGTCTTGTAGTTAGGATGGACTTATGAGGTCTGTGTTAAAAAGATTGGAAAATTCCACTGTTCAATGTGTCCTTTGACCTGATAGCAGACTTAATGTTTGACTTGGGCTCTTGGCCCACAACACTATAAATGATCTCTAGAATCACTATGCTAAGTCTTAGTCAGTAGAAGCAAATCTGCTTTTCTTTCAGACTGGCACGTTCTGGCACAGCAGTGGAGCAAAGTCTAATTGCAGATTTTATTTCTCAAGCAGTCCAGACTTGATTACTGATGATTTTGCTTGAAATGCAGTAAAAGAGGTGGTCGGGTTGGCTTGTAGTTTGATTAATGTTTTGAGAGCTTGAGTCAACCTTTGTTTTATTGTAATAGTTTTCATTTATGCTCCAGAGCATAAAACCCAAACATTGTTGATTGTACCTTATTCTTCAGTATACTGTGTGTGATGTGTTCTAGAACTGACTCAGAAGTTGCTTTAATTTTACTGTAAGATGGTCTTTTGTTGTAATAGTAGGGGCCCAACTGATTATTGCAAGGATATATGATATTTTTGTCCTTATTTTTTTCAATTCATCTAAATCTAATCTGGATAAATGATTATACTGAAATCTTGTGAAATTTGAAACGTGAAGAGGAAAAATGTTTGGAAGAGACTTTAAGGCAATAGTGGCGAGAGCAGTCTCTAGCTTCTTGTCTCTTAGAGGGGTGAGGAGTCAGTATCTAGTGCAGATTCCTGCCCACATCTGTAGATCTGTTTGCAACCTTTATAAGTAACTCTGGGAAACATTTGATTTTAGATTAAAGGTTGTCTGCTGTTTCAAAGGAATATTTGTCAATAGTGTCTTGTTTAGGTTTGTTTTTGTTTTTTGTTTTTTTTTTGTGTAGAGTAGCCCATTCATTTGAGAAATCTCCCTCTTACTACTTAAACCAACCACTGTAAGGTGGAATGGAATGGGAGTACCTGTGTGAGCCAGCAAGTGGGACTAGAATTGTGATTGTTTAAAATACCGTGATTTTCTTTGTGGCTTAAATTAAAAAAAAAAATCGTGTTGTTTTAAGTCAGAGATACAGAAGTCAGTCTGTTTAAACTGTTACTTGAAAATGTTAATGCTATCTGAGGACTTTCCACTTATAGAAGCTGTAAAATTTTGCTATTTTGAGTATGGTTGTGTTAGAGCCCTGACGTACTCTCCCTTCCTACAGGAGTTTGTCAGCTGATTGGTTAAAATGCATTGCTGTTTATGTTTAATTGTTTATTTTCCAAAGCTGTCATTTATGACTCCACATATATGAAATTGACCATTTCCATTTTAATCAGTTGCATAGATCTCTGGTTCTACGTTACAGGTATTGGTATGATAGACTAAGCAACGCTTTCCTTACTGCTGTTATTAACACATCAGATTGGAAAAGTAGTCTTGTGATCTTTGTTTTGAAGAAAGCCTTTGTGCTAGTTAAAATTTGGCATGGCCTAATAAAAAAAAATTCACAAGTAGGTTCCCAATCCTGGCACTGCGTTAGTGGGTGGTGACTGGAAGTAATGGTTTTGAATTCCAGCTGTAGATTTGCAGCCATAGTGTTTGAAAAACTATGGCTGGTCCTGGGTCTTAGCAGTTTGTTTACCCTTCACAGAAAAATTCTCAAGAATCCTGTGTATTTTGTGGTGCTGAGAATACTAAATGAGTTTCCTGTTTGTGACGTGAGTACAATAACTGTAAAGGGTACTTTACTCTTCAGTTGCTTTCAGCCTCGCTGTGTAGGATTATACCGGTGCCAGAATCTTGCTAAGTGTGCTTAGAAAAGCAGTGGCAGAAACTGAACTGGGTTGGAACAGCTGTGATGCAAGTCAAGCAAGATTCTGATGCTTTCACACTGTGTTGTTAATCGAGCAGTGAGGAATAGTGGCAAGGTGGATTTATCAGATTCATATAATTGGGTCTTATCTGTGTTAAATCCTCTCACTTCCTCTTTAACAGTGTATGGGAAAGTGTAATGTGCTTTCTTGCTATGAACTCATTCTGCACACCAGACACCTTTGCTGTTATGGCTTTTGGAGAGGATACGTTTATATCCTGAGAGCTAGAGCCTCTTTCAGGTTCTGCTGTCTTATAAAGTAACATAATGCTTTAGATTTAAATCTTGGTAACTTGAGACAATTAAGAAATTGTTATCTGCTTTAGTAGCAAAGCTTAGACCATGCATGTATGAAAAAAGTGGCAGGGGGAATAGCAATGCAAAAGTTGCTGGAGGAGCAGCTCCATGTATTTCACACTAATGACTGATGGAATTCTGGGTTTTAATGGAAGGTTTTCTACTTCAGTATTATGCATGAAACAGTGGAGTATCAAAGAAAAAACAGATTCTATAGTTTGTCATATTAGTTTGGTTTACAGTGAAAGGTTACCTGGTGAGAGAAAGTGTCCTTTGGATGCAGAGATTTGTATGGCCTTGTGCACTCTAACAGTGTTTGTGAGACTGCACACATCATTGCTGCTGTCTTCTGGCCTTTTCAGCTTTGCAAGAGATAAACGCCTTCCTGATTAAATTAGAAAGCTGTGACCGTTGTAACTTGAACCTACAGTATCAAGCAGTTCCCCAACCTACCTGTATTCTTTGTAGTTTTAAGAGGCTGATGTTTAATTAAACGTTCTGCTTTGGGGTTTCTCATTAAGTCTTGATGAAAGTGGACAGCATTATTTTCTAGAACTTGTTCAGGACATTTGTCTTAAGGCATTAGTGCGAAACCATTACAAAGTCAGGAATGGGTGAAATCTTGACAGCAAGAAGTCCATCTTTTAAACTGTCCCTCTTGTACAATGGATTGTGTTTCACCATTCAATTCTTCGTTGTAACAGTTGACTTTGAGCAACTGATTCCAATGTGCTGCCTAAAACTGCTCCCCATTTCCTGGCAAAAAGTGACTGTGTTTGTTCTGCCACACGGTGATTGCATAGACCCAAACAATACCAGTTTGTTAGGGTATATGAAGCAGGTAGTAAGTTTAAATACATCATAAACAGAGCTACTCAGTAGTGAGGTTTTAGCTTCATCTTTTCAATGTGTATTCTCTTTCAGAATGTATCTACCAGTTTCACTGACCAAATCCTTTTTTGGAATGGGTTAACATGCCTCACCTGTACTCTTAAGTTCCTGTAGGCTGTTTTCAAGTCTTCTACTTGCTAATTCTTTTCTACTCTATCACATAATGCATGACAGTTTTATGAAATAATCTAAATTTATGCAAGTCAGGTTATTTTTTTTACTATATTCTTTCATGAGGTTTTTTTTATTTGTTTGTTTGTTTTCTTTGTTGTTTTTTTTTACCCCAGGCTAGCTCCCACTTTTCCATTCCTTCAGACCTCCCTCTGGGAGAAAAAGAGGTGTTGTGTCTGTACCTTAAGCCTTCAGATGCGTATATTAGAGGCATGTTGTTAAAGTTATGGGAATGGAGTCGGTATTCAGAAGTCCTATGTTCAGTTTGCATTTGGAACTTGTGTGTTGGTCCGTCAAGGCTTATATTAAGTAGCGGTCCTGCTTTTTTAGTTAGTGAGTCAAACTGAAAACAATTCAGCAGTTGATTATTTGGAAGCTCCAGCTCCCTTTTATGTTGTACTTGTAATGTGGATGTTATTTAGTGAGATGAGTTGATTGATAAGAGACCTTTTTTCCTTATACTTGTGTTAACTCACTGCCTGTAGAATGTGACACTCCAATTAAGGTTCTTTTAGACAGATTGACAGCTAATGCATTTCTAAATATTTGTCTTGGTGATAAGTTCAGTTGAAGTATCTCCTGCCTGCCTCTCATTGCTTCTTCCTAGTTCTGAACTCATTCCTCAGAAGCAGCACAATTGTGAGTCCATGAGGAGTATGTCAGGCAGTGAATTTGACTTTAATGTTAGGGTGCTTATTTTCCCTGTGGTTCTTTACACAAGAGCTGTGCAACCTCTGACTCCTTTCTGCCATAGCTACGGATTATCCAAGGAGTGAGCTGAGCAGTGGAAGCTGCATACACTCTCACAGCTTCAAGACAGAAATGCAACCGTTGCTCTGCTTACTCCAGCCATGACACCAGTGTTGGTCACTAAAATTCAGCTTATTGGCTTCTTAAATTTATCACTGCTTTTGCTGTAGAGGGTTTAGTGACTTACACGCTCCTGAAATTACACGCTCCTAAAATACTATTTATGTTTTGAGATTGGGCTATAGGTAGTCATCATAATTTTAAATTTTAGGATGTTCTACTGAATCAAGCATGATAAACTGCTCCTAAACAGAAATCAACACATTGAACACTCAGTAAGTGTAAACTTTCAGTGATAAAATTGGGATATGGATCTACTGGTATTGGTGGCTTGAAAAAACAAAACAAAACAAAAAAACCCTATTAACTGTCATTTTAGTTTGCTGATTAAGCAAGACCATGCAGTAAAGAGGGAACCTCTAATTGCTTCCAAATGTTAAATCTTTGAGGTCAGATGAGACTCTACACTTAGTTCACGTCAAGAATATGCTAAGTATTCTGTTTCTGACAAAATATCTTTGGTCTAGTTGGACTGGAGCATACTAATTTTGTTTTATGATCTCCTTGTTATTATTTTAGTTCATAAGAAAGAAATGTCTTAAACCAAACACAGAAGAAAAACAGTTTCAGTTGCATATTTTCATGGTTGCTTGTGAGTGATTTGCCATTGAAGCAGGTTTGGGTTTTAAGCTATGCTTATCAGCTACTTTGTCATATGTGTTTAAGGCACTTAAATTTCATCCCAGATTCCACAGTTAAACCAATTATCTTTTGACTGTTCGCTGATTGTTTCTGGGTAATTTGAGGGAGAAGTAGTCTTGCCTTTAGTGGGACAGCATTAGAGTTTGTCTGTCCTTTTGCTCTCTGTGGCATGTTTTCATGACAACTTTCTCAACTTCTGGTCAAACAACTAAAGAACTATTCAGGAACTATTAAGGAATGTTATTTTACTTTGTTATACAACATTTTAAAATGTCGTGGTAGCTAACTTCCTTTTTTCTTTATAGTATTGTTCCACTTCTAAAAGAATCCATTGGAATCTTGATGCAACGAACTCCTCCAGCTCTGGAAAGCGCCTTGCCTCAGTGCTATCAGAGGGTGAGCTCTTACTTTGGCCACTTTTGTGTGAGAGGGAACTACTGACTTAATGAACCTCAGTTGTGCATGAGGATGTTATTGTTGTTTTTGCAGTAAGGACTGTGAAGGATTCTCTCATTGTAGAAATGAAGATGCCAGATAAACTGTTTTTCTGGAATCCTAAATATTATGCAGCTTAAGCTCAGTTTGTGCTGGGTTAGAAAAAACAGACCCAAAGCCTTTCCTCACAGTCATTTGTACTGCTAGTCATGACTTTTGTCTTTTGTCCGACATAGTTTATCTCACAAAATCTTTTTCTGTCTTTACTAAATTGAGGTAGAGTAACACCGATGGTGTGTGTGTAAGGAGGTTACTCAGGATTTGGTTTGTCCTGGTACTCCTGGCTAACTGACCTTCTAATGTGTCACGAACACGTGAAGCACCTCTGCAGACATACAAAGTATACTGTATTAATGTGCTTGCAGGAAGTGTCATTGTTTCCCAAAAAGGTATGGGTTTATAATGACCACATGAAGACATTCTGCTAAAACTGGGAGAAGAATGGCCTTGATGGAACAAACTTAAGCCCTCACAGAATGTTTACAGGCATATTAATATGTGTGTATTAATAATTAAAATCTTTTTTTAATTGAAAATTCCTGCATTTGCAAAAATTTCTGTTTGAATTTGAGAAGGCATTAAACAAAATAAATGATTTTTCTCTCTTGGACTCTACTGTTTTCAGAAATGGTTTCAGTAAAATATTTGTGCAGCATACAAACAGCAAGATAGACAATAATGGCCCATACATAGACTCTGCTTTCAGCTCTTTGCAATCACAAAGACTGTAATAAGGAATTAAGCCCCCATGTTTTCAGGAAAAACAATAAAGTTGCTTTTATGTTTAGGTGCAGCAGTTGCAAGGAGTTTACAGTTTACATGATCCACACTTCTGGACTCTCTGTACTGATGTTTACATTGGGACTTTGAAATTATTAGTAGCTCCTGATGCTGATGGAAGGTGGATTCTAAGCCAGACTCACAATATTTTTACTCAGGTATGTGTCATCATCACAGTCACCTGAGGTGACACTACAGCTCTCATTGTGAAAAATGTTTCCTTTTTTGGTATCATTGTAACTGCTGAAAAGCTTCTGTTGCCCAGCTGTGTAGAACAGTTTCAAAACACTGTGTAGTGTACACTGACTTTCTGTAGCTCTCTGCATTAACTTTTGATGCCACTTAATGGAAATAGCAACAGTAATTTCCTGAGGTGTACTGAATGAAGTTGAAACCTGTATATTTGAGTGAGTATGAGGAACCAAGAAAACAGATGAGTCTTTCCTCAAGAGCAAGCTTCTGACCACAGACTGGACCTAGTTTGTTTAAGAATCATTTTTCTTTTCATATTTTGCTGTTTTTTAGTAGAGCTTTTGCACGCTCACATGCATAGTCCTTCTCTTGTTCTAAATGTTTTATTGCTCAGTTGCCTTGGCAGTATGTGTGTGGTGAATTGCTTATGTATCTGATAAGTGCACGTTTTATCCTAATAGTCAGAAACTTCTTGAAACCTTTTTTCTCTAAGAAAGTGACTTTGCCCAAAGAAGTGGTAGGTGCCCCATCCCTGGAGTCATTCAAGGCCAGGTTGGAAGGAGCCTGGGCAGCCTGATTTGGTGGGTGGCAACCAGCTCATGATGAGGAGGTTGGAACTAGATGGGCTGTAAGATCCCTTTCAGTCTCAACCACTGTATTTGTGACATTTTTATTTTTTTTATCCCATCTATGAAAAATTCCAGAATGGGCAGTTTAGGGATTTGTTTGCATCTATTCTAAAATCTGATTTAATTCACAAAGTTGGGTCATTTTTGAGATATTCCATTACATAATGCTCTAGATATCAGTCAGGTACAAATTAGTTCACATGGTTTACTCTGCAGACTGTATACTTTGAGATTATTAATGGGTAGTTTCTGGATAGGACTATGCAGAACATTCTATTATGTGTACTTAGAACTGATTTTACATCTCAAGTCTCCAAAGGATTTCATTTTCCTAGTGACATGTTCACCATTCCACTGTCGTGTAGCTTTTCAGTGTTAGAGTTGTGTATCTTGGAGGTGAATTGAGGGAGCAAGGTCTGTTGTTCTTTTTACCTGACCCTAAGTCTGAGCAAGTAGATTTTTCTCTTCAATAACACTGGCTTTCATCGGTCTTCATACAACTGATGATTGTTTTTAAAATGTTTTGGAGTTATTTGCACACCTTTGATGTGAGATGCTAGAATAACTTCTGGCAAGTCAATTCAGCAGAGCCATTGTTGTTTCTTGCCAGAATCTTAGAGCAGAGCTGGTTCAAACCACAGTTCCTGTGTTATAGTCTTGTGCTTTTGCTTCATTTCAGTCTTAGAGCTCTGTAAGCAGCTGATTTTTCAGGCAGTTAAAGCTGTACAAGAGAAAATGTGTGCAGCTTCTTTATATGTCAGTGATTTAGGATGAATGCTGATGTTTATATATACTTACAGACGCACGCTTCTTTACTATATGAAGAACCATGCTTTTCATACAGTGCTCTCTAAAAAATGTTTGGGTTTCAAAATTTGCAAGCATCTCAGTAAAGTGCTCACTCAGTTGCTGAGTGTGGAAGTTGAATTACAGAAATTGAGGATACTGAGACTTCTTGTAGGGCAGCTTATTGCTGTGGAGAGTTGATCAGGACAGTTACACTGCTTTGGCTTTATTGTTTGGTGTGTTTTTTGTTTTTTTTTTAACATCCTTCTCTTTTCCATAGGCAGGAGTAAGACAGCTTTACATACAGATCGATGTCGCAGCCATGTAGTGAGCTTCTGAAATTGTGCTGTTGGACCAAAGTTTTCTGTACTGTAATGGTTTAAAACATGACACTTCCCAAGACAGAGCCTGCCTCCAACGCTGGCCTGGAATTGACTGAAAAGATTTCTGTCTTTGGGCTATGGATGAAGTTGAATTCTAAGGAGTAAATACAGAATGAATGTTATGGACTTTAGGGGGCCACAAAAAGACAAGACCCAAACATACAACTTTTTGAAGGTTTTTTACTTACTACATTTGTTCCAATAGGAAACTAAAATGGTGGTACTGGAAACCCCAAATGTCTTCAGTAAAGCTGCTGGAAACCACTGCTCATTCCCATAAAACCAGTGTTATCAAAAATTGGAAACTTGTTTTGTACATAATGTCACAATGGCTGACATGCTTCGATATAATTCTATGTTTGTACAATTGTTTGTACTTTGCAAACTTAATGAACCAAACCATATTGGGTTTTCAAAGTGCCTTTTATATCATGAGAGGTATTTGCCAGCATAAATATGAAGCATCAAAGGGTTTTATTACTTCTACAAATATATCTTGTATGCAGTCTGATTATTTACTGGTGATGTGTGTGGGGACTTTGTATACTTGCCTGACTGTAGATGTTAGAGTTCCCTTACTATTACATTGTACCAAACAGGAAAAATGCTGAAGGTAAAAGGCAAAGCCATTGTGAGAGACTTCCAAAACAAGCTGGGTATTTTGTTACACATATCTTGTGGAAACTATTTTAGTCAAGGATTTAGATTTAAATCCAATTCCCAGTGTCTTCAGACTGTTGAGAGCAATGTTACGTGATGCTACCCGTTCACAGTCACCCAGACAACAGGCAGCTGAGGGAGTTGTTTCCATGGTTCATGGAAATAATGCATGAAGGTTTTTTATTTTCCAGACTGTAAGAGCAAACAAAATGACACCCTGATCTTTGTGAAAGTCTAAATCTCTTTGATTTTAACAGCTTGTAGTAATTGTTGGTACAGCGATTGGCGAGGTTACTTTTGCCTTTCCAGATGCTAGAGATGTGTTCCTGGTGATTATACGTGAAATGGAAATAAAGACCACTCTTCTTGTTATTTAAGATTATGCTTTTCCAGGATGACAAGTCATATGTTTTTTGCTATCTCACTGTAGCCTTTTGTATTTTCATCAGAAAAAAAAAAAACATTATTGATGGAGTAGGTTGGGTTTTTTTTGTTTGTTTGTTTTCAGAAACACTACTTGTAGTTTGTAGTCATTTTATGCTTTCCAATCTGAGCATTGTTTTCAACGACAATCTGCTATAGTTAGTATTACAGAAAATTCCACTATGTTGCTGTAGTTAAATTAGTAACAGAAGGTTTTGTAAGAGGATGTTTTCCTTACAAGTAGAACGTTGTGGAGAGAGAAACAAGACAGGCATTTCTCTAGGAAAGCACAGCCATTACTGCCAGGTATAGATTTTAAGTATTCTTCAGGTACCTGATACAGAGCAGTACTGCAGTCAACACGTGCAGAAGCCAGCAGTGTCTCTCTGTAGTAAGTGCTGGGCACTGGGGAAGTACTGAACGTTTCTTTGCAGAAATGGTTTGTTTACCACTGATGTTACTAAATTCATGATAAGAGGAAGTTTCTGGCACTCGTTCTGTTGCTCCCGTATAGCATCTGAACTTTGATCTCTCTTTCTTTGAAAACACTGATGGTTGCCAAATTGATAGATAGTTGGTACCTGAATTCTCATTATTGAAATATAGAAGCATTAGTGTTGATTTTGTCAAAAGCTTGGGGTTATACTTTTTGATCTTGCACCTGAAAACTGGCAGTAAAGGGTAACAGCAGTAAAAAGCCACATACCTCTTCTAAACATGATGGTACCTTCCAGTCCTCAGAGCCACCTTTTATCCTTATTGCTGCTTTCTGATCTCGTTCGTTTCTCCAGGGGGTGCAGGTGCAGAGTTCCCTTTAAGGCAGTTTGCACTGACCTGCATCCACCTCCTATGGGCTCCTGCCTCACTCCTGTCAGGCTTGTCTCCCATCTCACCTTGCAGGTGCTCTGCCAGCTGTGGAGGTCCTGAGTGGAGGATGGAAAGTTACGTGGAGTGGGGCAGGGTGCAGGAATCTGTTGAACAAATCTGACTGTTATCAGCTGAAGATACCATTTGCCTGTATGACCACAGAAAAGGTAATTAAGACAGCTGGAAGTTATCATTTTGTAGAGATGCATGTAGACTGCTCCTTGCTGTTTGACAACATAATTTCTTGATGATGTAGTCAGTGTTTAAAGGCAAGTACTAGCCAGCTTCATTACAACTGTTGTGATCAAAGAGCTCAGATTGATTTAAATAATCTGTATAGCAGCTCAGAGCATTTCTGGGGTCTGAATGTTCCTGGCCTTGCTGAAATATTTTGTAGTGCTGCCCAAGCTGTTGGGCTTGGCCACCGTTTTAGTTGTCTTAATGAAAAGAGAATGCTAAAACTTGTGTCCGGTGAGAGTGATGAGTGAGAATCTACCCAGTTGGGTTGGTTTTTCGTGTTTATGTTTTTAAAATGTGTATCTACAAAATTTTTCATTGTAGGACATTGAGTGCAAAAGCCTATAAGCTGGTTGTAATTACACAATGTTCATTTTAATCATTTTTTACATCTTTTTATTGCTTAGGAAGGCTCAAAATTTCTAATCCATGTACCACCTTAATTTTTGAGGATAACTTGATGTTTTATAATAAGAAATACATCCTTTGTGAACTGTGGCTTTGAGGGTAATTCAGGGAGGCCAGACTGAAAATAGACTTTTAAGAGTTTTTAGCCTTTCTGGGAAAGGATAAGCGTTGCAGAGTTCTACAAGACAGAAGATGCCCTGGCCCAGTAGCTAACTGCAGTCACGATTAGCTCTCCTATGTCAGTAAGTGATGACATTTAACTGTTTTGGTTCTTTTACAGCTACTGAGGGGCTACTTCCTGAGGTTTTAGATTACAAGCCTTGCAGCTGAAAATGCAGCCTTTCTTGAACTTCAAAACTCAGTTATTTTAATTTGCTGATTATGTAGCACTTGGCTTGAATGTCATTTTGCTTTTAACACATTAATAGATACATCACCTTGTTTAAGCAGACTTACATGGGTAGCTGATATGTGGTGGTTCATAAGTGTCTGCAGATCATCTGCTAAAACTGACTTTCCTAGCAAACTGTATGGAAGTTTGAGCCAAGTTTGCAAAGTATGCTTTCCTTACATTTTTATGTAGCTGAACCTCAATGTAGGGTTTCTGATCTAAGTGATTTTTTTTCTGTGAAAGAAAACAGTAACTTAAAACTACACTGACCAAAGTCCAATCCTGCAAACTGCATTTAAAAATGACATACAGCAAAATGATATTTTACTTTGCTGAGAGCACCCTGTGAAAGACTTGACTCAGTTTCTGAAGACTTTAAAAAAGAAAAATGGAAAAAAAAAAACCAAAACCCAGCTCCAGAAGGGCTGTGCTTGAAACGGCTGCACTGCAGCAGTAAATGCTGCCTTGAAGAGAACTCGATTTGCTGAAGGGAGAAAGTGCAAGTTAAATAAGTGGCTCTGTTCCTACATAATACTGCTTAGTAAAAGTCAAGCTTAATCGCATTACTAAGAGCTTGTGATACTGTTTTTACACAGAAATTGAAACTCGCTGCTCCTAATAGGATAGACCTTAGGAACTTTTAACATTTTTATTTCTTACTTGAGTTAAACGCAGAGGAAGGAAAGGGTATCATTTTTCTGTTGGTCAGTGAACCTGTTTCAGGAAGGTAAACAGACAGAAGGTGAGGGGAGCTGCTCCTGAAAATGCAGCTTTCCACGTTTGAGTATTTAAGCTGCAGTCGAATTGTGAAGCTTGTGGCTTTTGTCCCAGACTGAGTCTAGATTTCAGTCACTGAAACCTTGATGCTTTCAAATCCCAATGTAACTTGTGTAATTAGATAACTTCAATGCCAGTTCAGAACAACAGCTTTAGTTACTGATAAGCCCTGTCCTGTTTTCTCCAGCAGCCACTGACAGCCGCTTAGTATGACTGAGTACCCCATCCCTTTGGAGCGTGCTTAGGAGAGTAAGTAAAAAGGGGATTATTATAAAAAAAAATAATTTATTTCTCTGATCCCTTACACAGTTTCAGTGGTTAATTAATCCTGTACACTTTTAGCAAAATCCCTATCTGCAACTTGCTGGAATTCCCTTTTGGATTTCTCTCCCCATTCAGACTTTTTTGGAAGTGACCATATATGTTGGGACTTCATTGGCCAGAGACTGCTATAATGTGAACAGGTGCCAGTTATCCTACTCTTGTTTCTGGTATGTGATGACTACACGTTCCACTGTGTGCAAATACTGGTTAATCCCTTTGTCTGTTTCAGTGAGCCACAAAAGGTGGAAATCTGGCAGAAATCATGTGTAAATTGAGTTGTGTATTTCGTTTTCCATGTGCATTGAAGTGTTTCATGTCTGTGCTAGGATCTTTTTTACAAGAGTTAAATGAGTTGCTTCAGTATCGTGGCTGAAGTGTGGAATAATGTGAATGAAGAAACTGCCAAAATCATTCTGGGTAGCATAAAACATACTGCTTGCATACAGCGTATTGCTTGCCTTTAACTTTCAACTACAAGAATATTCTTTGCAATGAGCTTAAATTGAACAGTACAGTTTCAAAATACTCGTAAAGAAAAATCCAAGTGATAACACAAGGCAGCACACTAAAGTTCTGAAGACTCTGTATGATTTTGTTCTGGAATGCTGATGTAGTAGCTTAGCCATGACTTGTCCCAAGTGCAATATTAGAAATTTTTAATGTAATCTTTTTCTACTTGAACACAGTCTATATCAAATGTTAAATGTCCTATATTGCTGACAAGATATGGGATCAAATTTCTTTCCAATAAATCTTCAGTTAAAAAAAAAATGCATACAGATCCACTGTTTTTCTCGATAGCATGTATGGCCACGTGGAATGACAGCCCTCACCCCTCAGCTGAGTCTGCAGAGAATTCCTGCAGCCTGCTTTTTGGGAGCTGACATTAATTCAGCTGTGGTTGTTGCAGTTTGAGTCCAGCACTTCATAAATGCTAGTGTTAACGTATGAGGAAATCCAGATCTGTCTTAAGTTGCAACCTCCTAAAGTAAATTCTGTGCAGTTTCTCCCTCTGGCTGGAGGGTGAATTCTTTTAGCCACAAAGAACGTTCTCCCAGGTGTAAAGATGAATACAGACTAACTGGGTTTGCACACTAAGTTTTCTGTTGGTGGGGGAGTTGAAAACCAAAACTGAACACCTAAAATGCACTTTAAGCCCACTGCATGCATGATTTTGCTTCCTTTATTACAGCAAAAGCGAGGCTGTATAGACAGCTGGTCCAGCAGTTCTGTACTTGCATTCCTTATCCTGCAGTCATCAGCTTAAGATTGACACAGATGTCAAGGAACTGAACTAAACCAGAGCATTCTTACGGTTTAAAGACTACTGGAGATGTCTTTACTTGTTAGAAACTGACACCAGCAGATGCATCTCGCAGTTTGTAGCCTCAGGTTAAAGCAAGTCCATGTTCCTGCAGTGTTATCTCATGTACCTATATACCATCTACATTCATTTGATATAAGCAAGCTCTAAATATTCAGAGGAATAACTTTGTGCTGACATGAAATTAATGACAGAATAGAAAATTCAATACACGCTTTTATTTAAGTGGTCGTTTGAAATGCATTATTTTCAAACTTGGAACTATCTACAGAAAAAAGCTTAAGCATTTCTAATTCCAGAGGATGCATAGTGCCTGTAACAACCATGGAATGTAGTGGACCACCTAACTCCACTGTGGACATTTGATACAGCGTTCCTGAAGCAATCTTCTGATCAGGAGCACCCACACGGGCGAGGCCAACACAGACTGTGTTCTCAGTAATTTCTGTAAGAAAGAACATTCAAGAAGCAGCAGTAAGTGAAATTCATTCAGCAGAGGAGACTGCTGCTCCTGATTAACTCTAGTTAAAGGGTAAAAAGGAAAGCTCTGCTTCCTTTTCATCTTGTCGATATTTTAAAGAGTACAGATACATTTGGTTTTTTTTTCTTCTCTGACACAAGGGAGTCATCTTCACAGCTGCTCTGTTACCACACCCGGTCCTGATGAACACCTCTTCAGTGGGAACTTGAACAGTATTAAGGATTCAAGGTCAAAATCACAGTCCTGCATCTCTGGGGCAACCTAGATTCACACACAGTACAGTGTGACCAGACTAAGTAACGTGTACCCAAGATTTCTGAAGCTTGACTGATTTAAAATGGCTCCTGCAACTATAATGGATGAAAGAGCTCCCAGTTAAAGCTGGACAGAACAGCAGTTACCATACTAAGGCTCTGACTCTCCTGGAGCTTCTAGCACTTGTTCATCTGAGCTCACTTTGCTCAAGCTCTGCCAAATCCATCTTAAGGTTCCACTGCAGATCAAGAAAATGCTAAGATTAAGAGGAGGGCAGTAGAGCTCAGTGATTCATCACTGAGAACAGAGGAGCAGCAAATAATAACAGCAGTAATAGTACCTGGTTCTTCCCCTTGGAGTCTCCTATTCTGAATGATGGCAAGAAGCTGTTCTGCAGCTTGGTTCACACTCATGTAGCGTGGTGGCTCATAAATCTTCCTTCCTCTGCAGGGAAAGAAAAATAGAGTAATTTAAATACAAATCATTTATTTATCCCTAGTGTTTTTACAGTTTATTTCAGAAGAAGTCCGTGGACCAGCAAATCTTTTCCAGGCGCAGGCTTTCAGGCTGGCCTCGAGACAAGAGTGGAATTTTTAAGGAAGACAGAAGTCTCTTGTGCTCTCACACACCTGTGAAACAGCAGGGCCTCCACTGGCAAATCATTTGAAACCTAAAATCAGATTCAGCTTCAGAAGCAACATGCAGGTTTTGTGACTATTCCTGAAAGATGCATTCGGCTTAAATTCAAGGGCAAACTGCTGTTTTCCTGTTGAATGCCTTGTAGACGGATTATTACAGACCAGCAGTATGTTTTCAGATGAAATGCTTCTTTCTTTGCCAACTATGGATTCATTGAAACAGATTTTATTTTGGGACTCCAAAATAAACAAACCTCAATGATACTGTGAGATTTCACAAATGTTCTTTCAGACCGGAGTCACAGCATATGTGCAGAGTAACTATTTATGTCCCCCATTGTCAAAGCATACAGATTGCAGACAGATGATTAAGATGTGACAAGAGTGCTTTTGGATACAGTTAAATGAACTTCAGGGAATTTTCTGTATGTTGCTTATTTAACTGCTAAAAAATGGTGGTATGTATTCCATACATCACACTGCTTTTAGCCACTGTAAGGAAGAACGTATTCACACTTTTCACACTATTAATTTACTTCAGGAGGAGACAGAACAGCAGTAAAAGAACTCCCAAGCTGGCAGGCAGAAAGCTTATCCCATTCTGACCTGCTTCTCACAGGAACAAAGACTGCACTCTGCTGCAGCTTCATTCATTTACTGAAAACAAAGCCAATTCCTGTTATAACAAACAAAATTCTGCCTCTCAGAGGAAACAGAAAACCATGACCACTGAGAAGTGCAAGAGAAGACAGGTAAGTTCAGTGTGAGACTTCAGACAAAGAGCCTTTGTTCCTTGTACAGAAAAGACTTCGTAAGTACCATCATTTGTTTCCATGTATTTTCAAAGCTGTGACTCACTTCATTAGATTCTCCAGAGACTGCTCCTTCACTTTAATATCTGCAGAACAAAACAGTATATAAAACACAGGTTCCCTACAAAATTCCCAGTTAGTTTTTTATGCAGCTGTACAGCTCAGTTTAGGAGATTTTATACATTTCATAGTAACATTTTAGTTCTTTAAGGGAACTGGAATGTGGATTCCATTTTATTTTGTTTCATATGTTAATTATAAAGAAATTAATGGGATTTCATGCATGTGATTTTGCTTCAAGACAATGTATCGTATACAAATCTCAGAGCACCTAAGATGAATAAAAAATATTGCTAAGTACTGAAAGTGGTAAGCACAGGACAAATAAGTAAGTGAAAGTGGTAAGCACAGGACAAATAGTGCTTGTGTGCTTAGGCAAAATCCAGGGTATTGTGACTACTTTCACATTATAAATACATTGTGTTACAGAAGGTAAAACCGTACGACTGATGGACAGTCACCACACCACCTCCACGCAGCACTTCCTTGCTTCAGTCAGAATTCAGAGCAATCTTTTTCTTATGGGAAAAGGATTTGGACAAAGAAAAAAGGCCAGGTAAGGCTCTGAATGCCTGCAGTTTTATGGAACTCCAATTGACCACAGTCTTTCTGAGTGACCATCGGATGTTACCTGTATCTAAATGCCTGAGAAATAATATTGTAGTGAAAGCTGGATACATTTTTAATCTCTATTTTAAAAGTATTGCTTAAGTTGTAAGATCGTATTGTAGGCCAAGATGACTCTGAAGAAATGGTTTAAAATGCAAAGCTGCAAGTTTATTAGTGCTCAGTTCATCAAACTGCTTTCATGTAAGTGAAGTTGCTTCAAAACCATAAGTGTATTGAGGCTGAGCTTTTCATGTCACACTTGCTTTCGTAGCAACCTGATCGAGCTGATCAATGAACAGATCAGCATGACCAAGTGGTGTTAAGGGAACAAATAACTTGGAGACTGGTAGTTTTCAGCACTGAGCTACAATACCATTCCGGTATTACACGAGTTTTGTAATTCAGTTTTATTGGTTCAATATTTTAACACTCTCCTGGTGCTGCATAAAAACAGGAAACTCTTTTTATTAAAGAGTATATGGGAATGACTTTTGAAAAATCTGAACAGTACTTGGTTTTAATGTACTGTGGTTGGAATAATCCTTGTTTCAAACACTTGCAAAGTCATTCTTCCTTAGAACAATTGCCAATATTCTGATACTTGGCAAAGCTGGAAAACAGCCAGCCTTCAAGGCCCTGAAAAGTCTGACATGCAGTGATGCTTACACGTTTCCTATTCTAAATTCCCGCAGTTGCCACAGATGTTTTTCGGCAAGGATTTTTACAGTCCTGAAGCTTTTTACATGACAATCACCTTTTGCCAAAACATCATCAGCTGAGATAATTTGGGAAATAGCAACTTACAAAATAGGAACGTGGTTAAATGTCCCATTTAGCTCCCCAGAAGGCTGTGTGTGTCAAGCTCTAGCTTGATAGAGTCAATAAAAGATAGCTGCTAGTCATTGCCATCTGGGCTGGATCCTGGGCTAGATCTGGCTTAAAATCACACTGATTGTTACAACAAACATGAGCCTGCTGTTCTTATTTGTCTTCTACAAAGGCATCATTTCTTACAGATTTTCTGAAGAGGAATTAAATTCCTGGCCATTGCAGCATCAATAGTGGCTAAACTGATTCTAAGTAAACGTACACTGAAGTTCCAATTCAAGGTATATTTTCAAAGATATCTTATTTAAGAACCTCTGCTTAATTACAAGACTTCATCTCACGCCTACTGTGATGCTGGAAGATGGTAGCTAAGGAGCTGGGTCTGCTGCTGCTTACCAAGTAAGCACAGTGTGTGCATTCCATTCCGCCTGTTCTTCTCGATCTTGTCAAAAAAGCTTTCTGGCTTCCATGCGTCTGTCCAGAAAACTATAGAAACTGTCTCTCCAAAATTGTACAACTGTAAAACAAAACAAATCCAACACACACACGTCATCAAAATGTCAGTAGAGTGCACACACAGAAAAGTATTAGAAGAACAGACGACTGGAAACTGAGAAGTCCTGAGCACAGCAGAGGTGTTTTTTTTTTTTAAACAAAATCTATAATTAGCAAACTGTCTTTTCTTCTTAGTAACAGAGAGGTGTTGTTCTTTTACTCTCAGGCAGTAAAGTTAAAGATTGACTAATGAACTACTGTACAATTTGTACCTATCTCTGCATTCTCCTTTCCAACATACGGTAACTTTCAGTCTACCTTCTGTTTTTGTTTTTTTACTTAATTCTGAAACAGGCAAAACTTAGTAAGATTGGCACCAAAACTATTAATTACTGTTTCTTATTTTCATTAAGGCAAGGCAACTTCATGTACACCTACAGCACTTGCAGTGTTTCCCCAAGCTTTGATTCAACTGACAGCATAGGATTTATATTTAAGCAGCACTTTCCTGCAGATGGGAGCTGTACCATGCAGAAGCTGTTACTGTCTGAACAGACAGCTGACATGATGATCTGAAGACAGGGACAGATTGTGCCAGAATCAGGGAGGTGCAGGATTTCTTAATGCATGTATAGTAAGCAGCAGGTGCTGGCAGATGCTGTGTCAAACTCGCTCTCTGCCTTTATTTGCGATGTTAATGCTATTTATTACTGTAAATCCCTAATCGTGGTGAAGACGTTTGAAGCAAGACTCTTGCTAACTGTTTCCAGTGATGCAAAAGTGAAAATGAGATGTAACCTAAGGCAGAATTTGGCTTGGTAGTTTTTGTAACAGATTTTAAAATGGGCAAAAGCACACATCAATTTTGGTTAGTTCAGCTCAGGAACAGAGCCAACCAAAATGGATTTCACAGCATGCCAACATTCTGTCTGCTCGAGCCTACCAGGAAAACAAGTGGTTACACAGAGTGTCCTCCCTGCTTTCTGTTTCAACCTGTAAGGAGGGACAGCTTTTCCTAGCCCACTACAGGAGGCACTGGGTATGCTGCTAGCAGAGAAAGAGAGCCCTGCACAGAAGTGGCTGTGGCAGCACCCTGCCATCCGGGGATTCCCCTCTACATATTTATTTTACTGTGGCATGAGGTTGTGGTTTTAACTCTTCAATGCTGGCAGAGCAGAATTTGAATCAAAGCAGAAAGCTGTTTGTTTTCAAGGGACTAAGAGCTCAAATTTTAACCATTCACACTGATAGGAACAGCTTTATTCAGAGATTCCTGGAACATTACTGAAAATGTTTCCTCTTTTAAATATTTCATTCTAGAACAAAGACAAGAACACACAGCGCACATTTCACAACCTAAAGGTTCTTCCAGTAAACTAAATATAGGTTGAGCCAAATGAATTGCTCCTGATGTAACAACTTAACTATTTCAGGGCTGTATTCTAGGGAAAGAAAAAAGAGGGGAAGCTGTTTTTTGCCTATTTTTCACATGGCTAGAGCTCTCTCCATTTTCTACCAAAAACTGAAGCAAAACTGCTGCAGCAGCTCTTAATCTCATTGGTGAGAGGCACCTTAAGCCATCACAGGCTGCTGAAACGTGCAGTACCCACGTAAGAAGCAAGCCAGTCTGCTGCCTGCCATCTGAAAGCCACCACTCTCCTTTCCCAAAAAGCAATGGCCCTCCTTCAGCAGCCTCAGTCTCCCATGTTTTGATACCCAGAAGGACAGGGACTTCCACTGCTGCCCTTAAGCAAAGTAAAGGATGTGCAGAAATAGGCATAATGTCGTCTGGCATTTTACTGGGAGTCAGATCTCTGCCACATATTAGAACCAAGTTGAATATAAACTTGACCAACAGGATGGAATGGGGCATATGTTATTAAGCTCACAGAAATGCCTTTGCAACTTACACCTTTGTAATAAACGAGCTTTTAAATTATGTATTACCTAGCATTAATTCACAATGTTTTTTTCTTTTTTTACTTTAAAGAGGGGAAAATACTACTTTGGAAACTTTCAGATATACAATCTTATCAATTATGTGTAACTGAAGCAATAGATACTCCTATTGTGTTTAACTGCTTGTAATTGATTCCTTTATAAGCAATTATATAGACAGAAAAATGTCATTCCCATCTAGGATTTGATCTCTACAGCCACGTAAAACATTCAAGCATAGGCACTATTCTGTCTTCAGAGCAAGCCTGCTTTGCTTTGAAAAAGCAACATGTAAACTTTTTATCCCTGTATCTATGCAGCTTTTTGTGCTGCATGCTAATTCTTACCCTTGAAATCTAGAACGAAGTACTGAACTGCAAAGAAAAGCCTTGCTGCAGAGAGAGCTGTAAATACCCAGAATTCCAGTTACCCAAAGGATTCATCCGTTCCCGATCTGAGCCAGGCAGGCAGCAGGTGACTGGACACTAATGCCAGAACCCACTGAAATCAAAAGAAATGCTTCCCACTGACCACAGAAGACTGAGTAGGGACCCAAACTTCCAGAAGTCATGCCTGTGACTGTAAAACTGGGACACACGTGTCAGCTATGTATTATAATGTCGTGCTTTGAGATAGTGAGGAAGTTTATGACAACAAACAACAGGTCTGAATATTTTCAGTGAAACAATCAAGTTGCGTGGTTGCTGGCACAGCTTTAAAGACAGGCAACAGCAAATCAAGTTTCACAGCAGTCTTGTGTGTGCTGCACCCTACATCAAACAGCTGGGGTTTGGGAGTGGGCAGGATTTGTTCTGTGAAAGCTGAAACATTTCAAGCATCACATTTGCACAAAACAGGTTTGTTACAGTGCCCACATTCTGCTCAAGCACAAAAGTGACACAATTTCAAAGGGGCTCATTGAAATGGCTGGACAGACACTTGCTGCCCTCAGCTTGAAAACTGATGTATTTACCTTTTCACTACTGCTCAAAGCCTTCACAGAATTATTTCAAAAGCTCATTTTGAAAGACCTGTCTGGAAACTCCCCTCCCCCTGCCCAAGCAGTAATTGGCTTAAGCAAAGCTTTGTGACTTAACTTGTGCAATGCAACCAACTAAAGCCAGGAAGGGAAGCCAGAGAACTCTACTCCTGGGCCACGGGCTGTCTGCTCCAGCTTTCTGCCTCTCACAGCATACTGCAGAAAGCTGTTCACTTCACACTTTCATCGATTTGGAACAAGCTATAACTTTATTTACACACATAATATGAAAGAATGCCAGACAGCTTCTGGTTCTGTTAGTGTCTCTAACCCTTCTATGAGTGGTATTTCTTATTCTACTTGTTTGTATAAGCAGGATCGACTGCTAACTGTATGGCCAGGGTAAGCTATGAGAGGAAAAGTGCTGTCCCATGATCTCAATTTGGAAAGTCTGCATGCAAAGATAAGTGCAGGAAAACTAAAGAGCAATTTCATTAATGACCAGGCTGAATGACATCAGCAACTTGAAGCTGTCCAGATCAACAGACCTCTCTTAAAACACCGGTGTCAACAGTCACCACAAAAATACAGAGCATGAAAAGAACAAGTGAGACTAAATAGGGAAATTGAAAAAGGAAGTTTTTCCCCATCCCCTCTGAAATTCACTAAAGCAAGCAGGAGTGAAGATGCAAAATAACATTAAAGGGCAGTAGGGCAACAGCTGCAGAGAAACCAAGAAATATATATTTCAAAATGCAGACAGAATTACTGCTGTATCAGCTGCAATGGTGACAAAGCAATTCCTTGCTTATAGCCTACCTCTGCTCTTAAAAGTTTCAGAGCAGCTTCAGGAGTGGAAACATGTCAAGGGAGGAAGGTAAAAACGCGTCTTGTCATTACACTGTCCAAACCTGGCATCTGTGTACACATCCATATCCCTGCAAACCCTGTAGGACTGTCGACAGTCAGGTGTTCTGTGTCAAGATGGCTACAGGTGGCACTGCATGCGTTTCCAATAGGATATGACTGTTCTTCAAAGAAAGATACTGCACAGCCTGATGGCATCCCAGTGACAGACACCAACAGATTATTTTTCTCCTAATGGCATTTGGAGACTGTACAGCACCTTGCATCATCCCAAGTTGCTTACTGGTAAATTCCAATGAACTTACCCTACAAACCTAAACCATTATTTGTTCATGCTCATCGCAACAGTTTTGATGTGATGCCAGGCAACATTCATCAAGTCAGATTTTTTTCCCTTAACAACTCTCCACAACATAAATATCATGTTGAAGGACTCTTACTGTGCTATGTATTATATACACACTGTTACCAGAGAAGCCTGGAAAGTGGGACAATCATCAACAAGGAGATAGCAGGAATCAGATTAGCTTCATTTTTGCTTGTTCTCAGTCATATGAAACAACCACAAGCCTAGACCTAGTTGTTTCTGACATCTTATTTAGTACCACAGACTTTTAACAATTTTTAGTGCATTACATAAAAACCTTCATATGAAACAGGATGCTTGTTACAGTTCAGAAGCACAAGGCTGCAGCTCCTTGTGGTGCTGCACACCAGCAGATTAGATTGGATGGCTGTCTCAAGAACCTCCAGTCAGTTCCCTCCGTATGTCTGAGAGAAAGGAACTGGGCACAAAAGGATGTTTGGATGATGGAAGCCCACTCCACCACTGCTGACTTCAGAAAGCAGCTGAGACAAATCACATAAAAGCAAGTGAAAGGAAGAACACATTTTCCCTCTTAGCTGCCTCCTGCATCTCTGTTTAAGAAACAGCTGCTTTGCAAGCAAAACAAAATTCAGCTATTAAAAGACTTAAAAACTCCACGCAAACTTGAACAGGACAGGATTTCCCCTCCAAGAGAACATCTCCTTGTCTTTAGTAAGCATCCTAGACACATCCCAGAAATACCAAACAATACTTACTCATCCAGGTCTCTTGTGTTACTAATCTGAAACCAGGACAATTGAACAGATACAGAAATCTGTTTGGAGTAAATGGATGTTTCTGGGCTATATTTGCTGGTGATAAATGGCATGAAGTTGCAAAGCAAATGTGAGTAATAAAGTAGCAGCGTAACTAATGTTGACTTAGCATTTAGTTGGTTTGAGAAGCAAAGGCCAACTTCTAAAAGGCTCAGGAGCAGGTAGTCAGGAAAAAAAATCAACTAGTGATAGGAAACAGCTTATTTTAACTGTTAGTGAATAGAAAATATTTTGCATAGAGCCCCTCCTATGACAGCAGAGTATTTTTGAAGATGAAGGCACACAGAGAGGGTGGAGGTAGAACTCAGGTTCCGCTCCTGCAACTACTACAGGTTTTCTATTTGACTATGGGCACGCCAAGTGACGAGTGCATCCTTCAGTTTCCTGGTCTATAAGTTACACTTCTGTACAGAAAGCTTACTCACTTATTTAGCAGGATCAAAGATGACATAGCAAGCACTGCTTTTCTGTTTAAATGATCAGCTAGTCACTAAAAGTGGCTGTAATTGTGCTACCTGGGCTGCAGACAAAAAGCCATCAAGATGAGTCACTGAAAGAGACAAGGGGACTTGCAGATGTTTGTTCCAAAGCTATTCAGGTGGAAAGTGGGTATATCTCAAAAGAAACACCTCCTTCTTAGGTATATTTTTAACCAGCTTATAAAGACAGCAACACCACTCTCCTTTCAATTCCTTTGGATCTACACATTTATTAAAATGAAAGGAATGGAAGCAATTGTAAGGATGATAACTGAAAACCTAGAAGACAGAATGGTACTTCTAGTAAAGTGAAAGATGCTAACTCCTTCCTTTCACAAAAACCTTTCTTAGATATAAGGTATGAAAATAAAACTGCTATTTATTGCTAACTGCAAATTAAGAACTTAGCAGTTAAACTTGTTGGGCTTTCAAATTGAATGAGACAATAAAAAATTAAAAATGGAAATGAAAATAGATATTCACTCATCACAAGTTGGCAAGAAATATACTCATGCTCTTTAAATGTGATAAAACATCACTCATAAATGTTCTAACATGTATGGATAATGTTTACACATGCACGGAGGCTGCTGAACAACATTTATTATACACAGAATCACAGAGTTGGTTATATGTGAGATACTTCAGTAATTCTGCTGTATAGGAAAACTGCACCACCGTCAGAATGCTGCTGGCTGCACAGAAACACTGCTCTGGTGACAAACGACGTTGTCCTGTGAACAGGCTGGGCCATAGCTGCCTTTTACTAGTCAACAGTTACAGCTCACTACACACATGGCTTTCAGAATAGCTTATAAAGGTGTTTCCTGTTTTTCTCTAGTAAGAAAGAAAGGGGTTTTGTATCACAATCAGATTAAAAGAAGAAAAAAAAGCCAAGCCTTTTCTGTGGTGAAGCAAAAGAGGAATCCCTGTTGCACTTCACATCAGTGCTGCAATTTGAAACGCAGTTAACTCCAAAACTAAAATGATGGCAGGAGATGGCCAAGTACATGAAGACAGGAATGCAGACTGTTGGAAGAAGTCATAAACCTCTGCCACAACTTCACAGGCTGCTCTTTGTAAGATCCCGCTCAGTTGCTGATTTTGCCTGTGAGGTACAGTGAGTAATTAAACACACAGCTGGTTGCAGTCCTGTCTGGTAACATGATATGATCACCGACTCCTCAAATGTTTCTTATAACACCGGGAATGTTGACTTATGAGAAAGCAGTCCCTCCCAGGCCAGAACAGAAAAGAGGATTATTGCCAGAATGAGTAACTCCACATTTCCTTTGTGGTCTTTTAGCATGGGATAAAGAAATACTAAGCTAATCTTCAAAACTCTACCTACATGAGAAAGCATACAACTGCTTGCAGTGTATTCCCAGGTAATTTTCTTATCTTCTTTTCCAATTAATCTTGAAGCTCTATAATCCTGCTTCCTGAGCCTAAAAGGAGTTGTGAGGGAAACAATCTGTGCGCTGTGAGAGTCTTCCTTCCCACAACAGGAGAAAGTTAGCTGGTAGAAGAAACTACTTGTCAACAGTTTGAGTGCAGAAGCAAACTCTGTGACGCTGTACAGCCCAAAGAGGAAAGGCTGAGCCCTGTGCTGAGCCCGCTGCCCACCCCACTAAGTGCAGCCATGCAGTAGCTGCCAGCTGTCTCCTACCTTCGTAGATTTTAGACATCAATATTTTGATGTATATTTCCTTCCTAAGAGATAATTTTTCTTGAGTCTAACAGCAATAACCAGGTGTCACTAAGAAAGTGCTCAGAGGAAGATTTATGTAGGCTGCTCCAAAAGTAATGCTTCCTATTTATTTCCATGTAAGTTACAACATGCAAAGATATAACTGATCACACTATTTGATAGAGCAAATTATCAGTTTCAAAACACTTCTCGTTTTTCAACATAATCGCCACTATTAACTATGCATTTTCACTGATGAACAAGAATCTACATGCTGTGCTCATAAAAACTGCACCACTGGAGGTGACCCAGGGTCACAGCTTTATTTGCAAAATAACTAAATATCAAAGTTTTCCTGAGGCAGGAGCAGAGCAGAATGAAAGCGTTACTATGCACACCTGGGAGCATCAAAAGGGACTTTTGCTGACATGTAGCATGCTGAAAAGGAAGTGTTTACAAACTGACAACAGAAGTTTGCTACAGATTTTCAAACTTCAGATTGCAACACACACTGCTTACAACAGCAGAGGAGCTCACCAATTCTAAGTTGAGCAGATTTGGAATACCATATACACAAAAATATTACCTGTAAACCACAGCAGCCCACTGCACTCATTATCGAAGCATTATGAATGACCTGGTATGGAATTCCCAACTTTACTGCACGTAGCACTAAATCACTGTGTGTCGTGGCCCTGTGGTAAGAAGGGAGAAGGCATTAAAGCAGGAAAAGACACAGGAACCAAGTATTACAATCATAATGGTTTGTTTAGAAAAAAAAAAAACTAAACTCCTCACAAACAGGGCAATGTACAGGTGCCAAAAGGGTGAGAATGATCTCATTAGATGTTATGGGAAAGTAAAAACTCCAACAACATTTTGATGTGCTGCCTTCCCCAACTGAAAATACCAAAAGCCTCAGTATGTTTCCATTCCTTGCAACTTTCTGGGATCATAAAACTCTGAACTCTAGGACAATTGTTGCTTTTTCAAGAAGCTTTGGCAACCACTTGAAAATGAAAGTTTCAATTGTCCTTTGTCTTCTGCAGTTGCCTGCTGGACATCTGTTGAACTGAAAACTTCAGCTGTGTTTGGCACAGACTTCAGCAGAGCCCCAGTATTTCCTTACTCATGCACAGCTAGTCCTTCTCTCATTTAGGAAATGCTAGGAAAGCAATTCTGTCAAACAAGAACTTTGAATAAAGTAAACTGTGCTCATCATCTTTAGACTGTATCCGTTTTTATAAATATTTAAGCCAAAAGACTCCTCAAACTAATGGTGCCTACTGGTCTCAAGTCATCAAGTTTATTCTGAAGTAACTAAGAAAATTCTAGATAAGTTTACAGCTGAACTTAATTTGGCTCTGGGTGTACAGTGCTCAAAAACTCCACACCTTACAGTGCCTGAAGCAAGGGTCACTAGACTGGTAGATAACAAGATCAGCTTTAGAGTCCTTCTAAGATATTGAGTAGATATACATCTAACTTTTCAACTGCAACAATTTTTAAATGTGTCTTGCTCATACATGTGCTTACCTACATGGTGGGCATTCAGTTTTCCACTCTGAAAACGCACCTACCCCTTGCCTAAATTTGAATGACTTCATCCATCTCACTGCAAAGATGTACTACAATTTTCTGGCCATTCCAAAGAAGGTGACAAAGGAAAAAACAGCACATGCTGATCAGAATACTCAAATAGGAAAACTGCTTTCACCCTGGCCTGGTTCAGTTATTCTAACAGAATTTCCCTTACTTTTGGTCTGATAATTTCTACCAATCAGCAGATGGGGAACACAGACTAGCAGCTGGTAAGGCTGAAGGGATGAGTCATCAAAAAAAAAAAAGAAATCAATTTAACCAGAGGAAAAAAAAAAATAGAGGAATCTGGATTTAGGAAATCAAATGACCAGAGGATCAGCTGGCTTTATTCACTGACATCTGCTCCAGTCAGCACTTTCTCCCAGTAGATCTGTCCATAATGACTGCAGATGAAAGCGGAAGCACCCACATGGAACATTCAGCTAATACCAGCAAAAGCTTGATGGACTCAGCCCTCTGCACCCAAGGCTACGCTTGTATATTCTCTGTCACAGATACCATTTAAGATTTTTTGATGGGTGCTAATAACATAAACGTTAGCACAGGCTAGATGAAGGCGGGCTTTCCAGTACAATACTAGAGTGTCAGGTTCCTGCTAGCGCATGCATGGTTGGTACTATGTCTGCAGAAGAAACACTTGTACATAACAGTCCGAACTCAACACAGGCACAATTTCATCACTCTAACCTGAGGTTTCCTAAGATGTACTCTTCTTACTGATGAACATACTTGAAACTCGTAAGATCAGCTGCAGTCACATGGCTTCTATCCAACTCTCATATGGCCTCTCTTAGGACAGAAACATTAAGGTTTCTTTCCAAGAAACCTCCTGAAGTATCAAATCCTTAAATCTCTACATAGGCAGTTCTAGCTGCAATACTAAGGCCATAAATATTTATACAGTAGCAACTCATAGTAAGAAAGGGCAGTATGTTACAGCTAATCAGAATTGAAATGTTTCATCTCTTGAGCTACTGATAGGCACAGTAAATCAAGATACTGCTTACAAGTAGCAATTCCATTTCAACAGATGTAGAGGTTTTGTAGTCTTACATCTCTTGCAGGATCACAGCACAAGAGTGCAGGTAATGTGGCTCTATGCTAATTCTAACTTCGACATTAATATGCCCTGGAATACAATGAATATGCTCTGAACAGCATTACCTGCCTCTAAATACTAGTTTAGTGTAATATTCTATTGCAAATTCCCTTCAACCCGTGTTTACATAGATTAGCCACTTCTTGACAGATATGTACACTGCTTCCCTGTTTCATAAACTTTTATTTTTTCATTCACAAACAGGCTGCTCAGTGATTTGATTTTTTTTTGTGCCCCAATGCACTATGGTATAAATCTTGAATCACCAGCTGGAGACTGCAAGCTTTTCTGTGTGGCTTGAAGTTACAGACTGATGATGCCTGACCGAAAAGACAGAAGGGAGATCCTTCTGGTAATAGAAAAACACTGTACATTTCAGTAGCAGTAAGAGGTGGAAACAAAAAACTTAATAAACCAAACTGAGCAGACATTTTTAATTACCTGCCATTTTAAAGACTACCATATATCAAAGCATAAGAACTGTACAATCAACAGTCAGTATTCAATTTAAAGTAACTGAGAATTACAGCTCAGAGGGAAAGACTTATACAGCTCAGAAGGCCAACACTCATGTCTATAATGGAAGTCTGGGTGAGGAAACTCCAGTAAGATGCAAGCACAGACAACAAGAAGTATATTTTGTATGCAATAAAAATATATGAAGACATAAAAAGTGCTCCGGAGGACTAAAATTCTGCTTCTGCATTAAGAGTTACAGCCATGCAGAATGGCCGCTTCCTTTTGAAAGAAGAAAGTGATCAAGTCAGAGCAATAACTACAACGTTGCTTCAGCTTACCCAAAGGGATCACCAACTACGAGAAAAGCGACGTCACAAACATCAGCATCTTTCAAAATGCTATCTGCTTCTTGCTCCACTGTTTCGCGATCAGCCAAAATCAGTTCTTTTCCATAAAACTCCTCCTGGATATCAAAATTAATAAGAAACATAAATAAGACACTTGGGAGTGAATTCATATTGCCTGGTGTACTTACTTATGGATATTGGAGAGGAGAACTCAACAATTACCCCTAACTGATCCACATCTTAAGAGAACCCTGCCTCCCGATGCTAGAACACCTGAGTTTCCCAGTAGGCAGCTCTTAAGGTGAGAAAACTTACTGTCAATCATATTATTCCAATAAGGACTTGGCTCGAAATGTAGCTCTATCACACCCACATTTTGCAGCTACTTAAGTGGGCTCTAGGCCTAGTAATTAAACCAGACATCCTACTGCAGGGCATCCTCTCTAAATGCTCAGGCTACTTACAGTGCTGACATCAAACCAGATACAAATATGACACTAGCTATACCATAACCCGATCTTCACAGTTTTTATGTTTCCTTAGTACATTGTAAGTAACCACATATAAGGAATAAATTCATACTAATCCTTCATCTTCAGTTCTTTGTATGAAGTACTCTGCCACATACATAGGTAAATATGTATTGATTGTGTTCATTTTTCTTCAGCTGCTCACTAATCACTGGATCTCTTTCTGTGTTTTAAACACCTCATTCACATGTTAGAATCAACCTCTGTTAGTTACAGAAACATGCTGCCTGACCATCCTGAGCATAACAATTCCTAAGTGGTTTCACCATACTTTTCACATGCTCTTTACATGATTACAGTTGTTTGTTGGTTTTCTGTTTACTTGTTTTTTTACCAGGGCATAGATCAACAACGGTGTTTTGTTCTGAATAGCATTCAGCAAATGTAGGCAGCATTACAAATACTAATAGTCACATAAGACTACTAAGTCAGTTATAGCCCAGAAAGATTTTATTCTTGACTTCTCTTGCATCATCAGCTTCATCTCTGCCCACAGTGAATTGATGAGAGAACCATCATACTTCTGTAGAGAACAGAAATAGTGCTTCATTACAACGCACACCCAATAGATACGGCACTGGACAGGAGACCTCAGCTACTGGGTTTCAGTCCGTTTTTGAAGATGCTGCACCACACAAATCAAAGCACACTGATTGCAGAATCTAAAAAGCCTTTAGAAAAACTAAATACTAAACTAGAACTCTGGAGGTATGGCATTGAAACACTGACAGCTGATTTGACAAGTTCTAATGGCTTCTTGTAAGTTCTGTACAGGCCACCAAGTTAAAGTATGCTTTTTCTTGATAGCAAATGCAAGTTTGGCAAAGTAGAAGTATTTGAACTATTCTTTTCTTTTTCAGTTTTCCAACCAGCTAACAACAAAATGAACATTTCATTGCAGACGGATTCACTTCAGTTCTGACTGCTTCTGTGTACCAAATGGAGCGGCCAACGTGAGCGTCCAGCTTCATCACAAAACAGGGCAGGTACACCGGGGCCAACCCGGGGGTAATTTTTATTAGTGCTTTCCTCAGGGTGCTATGATGGCCTGCCTGTCCCCCGGCAGCCTGCCTGCAGCCCCATGGCGTGCAGGATGCCAGCAGGCCGCACAGGGCTGCAGGCACGCGTTTTTTGGTGTGTTCTTTTATGTCTAATTCACATCAGGCATTTTTCTCACCAAGTTCTCCAACGTCTCAAGATCTCTACGTGTGCCTAGAACTCGAGATGAAGACCCGGATGGAAACGCGACCTGTAGGAGGGCAAACCTTACCACCACCTCACAATTCCTCCTACAAACTACAGCGAGCGAAGGCAGCCACGGGACGGGCCGGCAGCACCGGACCTACCAGCGCGTCCTTCCCCACGGTGAGCACGGACGTGTAGGCCTCCAGGTACACCCTGCGGCAGCGCCGCACCGCCTCCAGCCCCTTCACCGTGATGTCCTTGGCGTCGCCCAGCCCCAGCCCGACGAGATACAGCATGCTGGGCGCGGGGGGGAGGGCGGCCGGGCGCGGGCCCGGAGCCGCGGCCCGTCACGGAAGGGAAACGGGCTCCCGCCGCCCTCACGGCCGAGGCCCCGCCCCTCCGCGCGAGGCGCAGAGGCCGCCGGGAGCCGCAGTGCGCGGGGCGGGCGGCATGGCTCGTGGCGGGGCGGGAGGGTGTCCCGTGGTGCCGCTCCGTAACGGCCGCGGCGTCCCGGTGCTGGGGCTCGGTAAGTGCCGCCGCCTTCCCGTTGTGTAACGTGGAGGGAGGCGGCCGTGCGGCTCCGCTTCCCCCGGCGCTCGGCGCCGGTGCCCCTGTGCTGCCCGCTGCCCGGGACGCGTAGTCTGCCGCTGTGGCGAAGCGGCGGTGCTGGGCGGCCCTCGGGCCCTGCTGAGGAGTTCATGAGTGTGTGAAAGAGGTTCCCATAAGGACGCGTTTGTTGTCCCAGCTGTGGTTTAGGAGGCTGGTGTATGAAGTGAGCAAAGATCCACAGGCTCACGTTAATTTGTGTTTATTTAATGTAAACGTGAGGAGTTAATTTCTCTCGGAGCTTTTGCGCAGCATTTGGGGGTTTCATTCTTTGAATTTCAATCTTTCGATAAATCTCTTCCATTGATAACGCGCTCCTCAGCACGAGGGCCCTTACCTATCAGTCTTTCATGATGCATTTTTATCGCAGGTCGGTTTGATATCCCAGGAGCTCCATTACTTCAGACAAACATACCAATCGGAGGCGCTTATGTGCTTTGTCTGCAGTGCTGGAGCTAATCAATCACACCAGTATCAAGCTGGGCTGTAAAACAAAATGGCCTGTGTGCCCTTTTCAGCTTTATTGTGTCTGGCTTCAGAACAATGATTTAGGGTTCTCTTAAGTGTAAAGGAGGGCAAAGTTAGAGCTGAGGGCTTGGGAGCAAGTTAAGTCTCTTACGTCTTTGTTGGTTTTTTTTTTATCTTAAGAGGGCTAGTACTTCATCCATAAACACAGAATGAATAGCTAGAGCTGGTGGTGCTCATTTCAGAGTACCAAAATCATTTCAGCAGAATTAAAAAGACTTGGCAGCTCAGTATTATCAGGAAAAGGGTCTAAAAATCTACGTTTTGATTTCACATGCGCGTGCTCGTGAGGGTGTGGTATATGTGTACCCAGTGGTGTGAACTCTAGTTCATCATCTGTTATGATTGATATAGTTACCCCTTTCATAGTCCCTATACAATGAGCAAAAGGGCCTGTATTGTTCAGTGACTTTTTTTTTTCTTTCACTGAATTCTTTTGTTTAACCTGTGACTTTAAATGACTTAGAACCTGTGACAATTGACTTAGAGATTTTTTACAAATGCAAGAAACGTTTAAATGATCCTTCTTAGAGAATGGAGTCCATCTTACGGCCTTTGTTTCAGTATTTGCTGAACTGTGTTTCAAGTGATGTACAGAATCCTCACTTCTCCATTGGAGATTGTAGCACACGACTTAGGTGACTGGGAAAAGCAGGCTAAAATATGGATGGCTGTGAAGTGTCCAAATGGCATAATGCAGGCTGTCTTTCAGTCACTTAGTACTGAGGAGCTGATTATCAAGCCTGAGCTCAAACCACAGTAAGTGAACAATGTCACGGAGGACAATTGCGTTTGACATTTTCTGGACCAGTGCTTTCTGCCAGGTGTGGCTTTCCGGAGGTTTGGTTCTTGGGCATCTTGCAATTGGTAGGAACTAGTACGATAATTTTAAGAATTTCTTGACAAATGCTGAAAAATATTGCAGGGGGTTAAGCGGTCTTTTGTTAGTTTACAACCTCAAGTGAGAGTGGTGGATTTGAGCACCACAGAAGGTTATGCAGCCTGCACAACTGGTGGTCAGTCTGAAGGTTCCATGGAACAATATACCCAAACCTGTGCCTCCAGGACGTTCTATCTGCATTTACTTACTTGCTTATTCAGATTCTTGGTTGTCTTCTGGGCTCCATACATCTGCAAGTCTGCTAGCAGTGGTGAAACAAGCATTCTTTCCTGAGACACCTGTTGATTATTACAAGAGAGCCCACCTTTCTGCCAAAGTATGCAGTACAGCTAAATTTTATTTAGCAAAGGAAAATGATTTAGATCTTTTTCTTTTGTTATGTAAACAAAAAGGAAAGACAGTAAACTTGGGATTAAGTAAGCAGGGATTTGGTCAAATAGCATGTGATTTCCTGCCAAGATCTGTTAGTCGTACCACAAACATACATAGAATGTTTCCTTGTAAAGTTGTTTTCTGTGTAAGTCCTTGAAGAAACTAGAATTAATAACTTGATGAGATGAAAAAAATAGTAATCTCATGGTCTCCTGTCAAAGCATAAAGTGAATGACAGTTTTGTATGGGAAGAATCTTTACGGGGAAAAAAGAAAACAAAGCCTCAGTAATAATAATCACATTTTTGTATGCACATTGCCTTACTCATGCCACACAGCATGTTTTATTACTTGCAGCAGTGTTCATTGCAGAATTCAATGATGGATGGTGCCATTATGCTAGGCACTGTGACTGGGAAAGCAGGCAGGTGCTCTCTGAGCAGTTTGTAGTCAAATAGCCAAAGCCTGATAGTGAGAGTAAAAAACAGTCCTAATGAATAATGTGACATGAGTTAATTTATAGCACTACTAGCTTCCCTTAATTGCATTTTTACTGCGTTTGTCCCTCTGTTAAACAAGGTGGGAGAATAATGTTTGCAGACACACATCTGCAGTCCCTTCGTACTCAAGGAGAAGCATCTCTCCTGTCCTGAATTCAGGGTGTTCCACGTGTAAGATTCCTCATGTTCATCTGCAGCTTTATCTACAATGAACTGTAAAACTAAGTTTTTACTTACTTCGCTGATTGCAGTGTTTAAGCTGTTGCGTTACAACCATACAAAACTCACTGAATTAGTATTATTCTCTGTTCTGTCCAGGAGGAGTGATTGTTTTCATTGTGGTGGTGGTGTTTGTTTGTTTTCCTGGAGGAAAATTCCACTGCTCCACTTTCATTACCTCAAGTTTTGTTTTTTTTCCTCAAAATGCTGCGTATAACCTGAACTACATGCTGAGTGGAAGTATTTTAACATTTCCTTGCATTATGCACTGCTAATGCAGTTATTTGCTTCTTGATTATTAACTGTAAAGTTGCTCATAGTCATCGTTAATCTTAACTTTAGACCAAAAAAAAAAAAAGGCCCAGTCCTGTTGGGACTGGAATCAAATGAAATTGTGCTTTTCACTTTAATGGCCACAGAATCAAGCCTTCTCTTCTTGTTCTCCACTGTTACTGCTTTTCTTTGTGTTCTCCACTGTTACTGCATTTCTTTTTTTGTGGCTCTTTTTTCCACGGCTTCAGTTCTTAAGGAAATTTGTGGGATGGTGGTCCCGATACCAAGACCTATGGCACTCCTCTGTATTAATCTTACTCTGTAATAAGAATTGGCTGTTCATTTCTTCCCTTTGTTTTATGTTTCAACCCTTTTTTTTCCTTCTTCTTTTCTAATTCTGTCAGGAATTTACTTCTCAGCCATGGTTACCAAGTTTCCTTAATAGCCTCTTGTGATGAACAAAATGCCATGTCTATAAATCTTTCTGTCTTAATTCATTTACTGTTTCAGAAGGTCTGACTTTGAGAAGCTGTACTTGAGCTTTGAGGGTCTCCATGTATTTAACTTCTCTCATTTGTACAAAATGTGGCCATATTCCATGTGGGTGGGTGCTGCAAGACAATAAGGGAAAAAACTGTCCTCTTCTAACCTGGTGAAACGTACTGATCTGCTAGAAGGCTTAATGCCACGCAAATGTTGTTTTAAAGGATATTAGTAAATGAATTTGGGGAAAATACTGTGGCAGTTTTTGGTTTATTTCAGCAATAAGTGGGCTGGTTTTTGTTTGTTTTTGTCTGAGGGAAATGCTGCTTTGACTTTGCTGTTTGTATACCTACAACCCAATGAGGACACCTTTGCTTGCAGGGGATTTTGCCTTGATTCTGAAGGCAGAAGGGACAGTTCTCTTAATTTGCAATTTCATATTCTTTCATGTGTTCCATTTTCCAGAAAAAATCCCAAACCTCTTCAGTGATAGGAGTTGCATTACGGATGCGATTTAAATAGAATAATAAAGAGGACATTCTTCGTGTTTGTGCAGGTGGCAGAAAAAGGATCAAACAGCATGTTCTGCTCACCAAAAACCCTCTTTGATCCTCTGGTGTTAAAACCAGTCAGTTATTGCTTTTACCTGGTTATTTAGTCTATCAAGTTCTTGAAATATCTGTCTTTACTGCTTTATAAAAGTGTATTATACATCTTGAGGAAGTTTATTTTTTACCACCTAGCTCATCCTAAAGACAGTATTTATTTCTACTTCTTATTTCTAATAAGCTCAGTCTGTAGAAGAATACTTGAAGCTCCTGATAAGCATTTTGGGGCTATGCTTTGAAATCACTTGCATAAAGTAGAAATGAGGAGGACAAAAAAAGCAGTTTTAATAGAAATTTTATGATCACTTTGTGACAGATGTGGATCTTAGATGTGCACATGATGTAGAAGAAATGGATGGCCTAAATATTTTTAAGTGCATTATAGTGACAATAATGAAGGTCCACACTTCAACCATGATTTATACAGATTCTTGAGAGTCATTGGAGCCACAATCCCAGGGCTCATTTTCTGAGGAAAGATGTCATAAAGAAAATGTAGGAGGCCCTACTGATTGTACTTCTAAATCTTATGGTCTTAATTGCTCATTAGATGAGCAAATTATTTGCAGCCGGGTTGAAATGAACAGGGAAATGATCTTCAGCATATTAAACTTTTGCCTTTCATTGTGTTTCTGTAATGTAGCAAAATGATACAAAACTTTATTAAAAAAAAACCAAAAAAACAAAAAGCCCATTTTTTGTCTTTCAGCCTCCATATAGTGGGCTTCAGCCATCATAGATGCTTTCTTTGCATGCAGTCCTGGCAGCACTGGATGCTGAAGTCTCATGCTGCTGTAACCTAAGTGCAGAAGTTCCTCATGCCTCCAAGTGAGGTGGAGGGATGGACTGGTTGCTAAGCTGTCTTCAGTCCTTTCTTGTTTACCCGAAGTACCTCCAGTGCATGGTGATGCAAAGTCCTCATTGTTTGGTGCAGAGAGGAGATAAAGAGGGGCACTGTCATTGTGGCTTTCTGCCAGTTTCATAACATAAGCTCTGTTCCATAGGCTTTGCGCCTGAGTGGGTATGCTCTGCGTTTGTAAACACACCAGTGTGAGTGTGCAGTGTGAGGGAGGGGCTATCAGAAATGTTTGTGTTGGGAACTTTGTGAAAAGGCATTTAAAATTCTTAGATAATGTGACTAAAAAGCATTTGATCAGAAATGTCGTTTACTGTTCTGTTTAAGTTTGCACAGCTTTTTAGTTCAGATAAGTGTGCTGCTGCTGTCCTTCAGACTCATGAATGCCATTAGATATCAATGGCACAGTGCAAGACTCAGACCTGACAGTGTCCTCATTTCACAGCAGTGGGATCTTGTCATGGTTCACGGTTGTGCTTACTGGGAAACCTGGTAGGTATGAAGGACACTATTGTGATGTAAAAAATTAGTCACTGATTAGGGTCCCACAGTAATGAGCTGGTTTATGTCCACTTTATGTTGTAAACTACAGGCTATAAATTCAAATTCTCTTCATAGTTTTTTTCTGTGGCATTATCTTTATGACATTTTGTGATTTTGAATTGTTAACTGGATGGTTAATTACAGTTTTTAATATTACCATTATTATCCCTGTACTTCATTATATGCTAATTATGCTTAATTGCAAATTAACATAACTTACTCATATGTCAAATTTTCACAGCGGGAATGAGTATGATAATGTTCTACTTAATACAGACAGTATTTGCATGGGTATTTTTTTTTCCTTTTGATCATTTTTTCTTTGTGGAATTTGTTTGAAGAAGGAAAATACCATCACCGGTCTGTCTCACTGTGAAGTGTTTCTAAACGTCTGGTGTTGCCGATCAACTCAAATAGTCTTTATCAGACAGTAGTTTAGGAGGATATTTTCAAAAGGAAGAAAATAATATTAGTATTTGTAGTCAGTCTCTGTATTTGCTGTACAGAGCACATATCCTTATTAGTTCTGAAACTGAAAATTCTATCAAGGTATAAGCTCTGGAAGTAATTTCAGTTGGGTTAACAAAGGGAGGAGAATGAAAATCATTTAAAACTGGTTCACACCAGCAGTTCTTCGTGCACTATTAACTGCTAAGATCTAGTCACAAAACATTATTCTGAGGAGAAAAGGTTTAGTGAACCCTAGAAATTGGATTTGATTTATGCCAGAAAATCTGTCTTTTCACTGCTTGAGATTTCTATGGAAGGAAGCCACAGTCTTTTACCAAACGGTTTCTAAGGTAACATCTTATAGCAGAGCATCTGAAACCAATTTGGTTGTTAATGAGAAGTAGTTCTCACGGTGGTGGGAAAGTGTGGAGTGAAAGAAAAGGCTTCAAGATTTGGCAGTCTGTCTGGAAAGGCATTTAAATGTGTGCTGCTGCTCTGCTTATGAAACTTGTACGTGAATTGCGCATTCACAGTCTGCCTTTCAAATGTGTAGCTCAGCTTTTTGATTTGTCCTTCCATATACATTTAATTGAGAAGTCCTCAATGATAAGAATACTTGTGTATGACAGCTGGATAATTGAAATAGTTGGCATTTTCCACTGGAAAGATCTTTATTCCTACAGGGGTAAAAAAAAATCCTCTGGGAATAAAAATATCATTCAAAAAAGATACTCTTGTGAGCTGGTGATTTCAGAACTGTAGTACGCTACTGAAAATAGGGATAACTTGCAAAGTTCCTGTGCTTATTGTGGGAGCTGTTGTGCAAAACTGCTTTTATAACTCCTTTTCTGAAGTTCTGGCTGGATGAATAGTGGGTCAGTGATCAGAGAAGTACCTTAGTTTAGCAGCAGATGATCCGAATTTCCTTCACAGTCAGACCCTGTTTGGGATGGAAGGGACACAGTACTTCTGTCAACAATGGCTCATTGCCATTTCTTCCTTCCTCTCAGGAAGAGTGAAAACTAGCAATTCTGGCTTCCCTTTCTCTGCTCACACAATGAACGTGTTACAGCCCTCTGTTACTCTTACACTGTGGCCAGGCTGTGTTCTTGCGGTCTGTTTCTCGGTGCCTGAGTAGAACTGCAGAGCTGAAGACGATGCTTGCTTACTTCACTTTGGCACATGCTTCAACTGCTCCAGCTCCTCTTGCACCATATTCAGACAAAACCATATTCAGCAGCACCTGTTGGTCGAAGTTACAGTGCTGTGTTGGCACTTTAGGGTTGTAACCTCACAAAATGTGGTTACTCCTGCAGTTTTTATACAGCTGTGCCCTTAACGTTGTGAGGTTTAGGTAAACTTGTGTTTATCAGGAGTGTAACACATTTGTTGAGGAGGCAAGTTCATAGGGAAAGACTTTCAGATTATTTTTTTGGTTGGCTTGAATACAACTCTTCTAAAAAAGTAGTAAAAAGCATTGAATATATCTCATTACTTAGTGACTGCTGCTCAAGAGGAGTTTTTCTTGCTCAGTTTTTCTCCCCATCCCTTTCCTGAAATTTTCTTTTGATTTTTCCTCTGGAAGGGGCCCAGTTTCCTTTGTGATTATAAAAAAACAGGTTTTTTTGTCTGTTCAGCAGTCTCAGTCAGTTTGTCAGGGGTCATATGAATGCAGAAGTAAGTGAAAGACAAGGAGGGAAGACTGCGGCTGCCTCTTTCAAAGGCATTACGCAAGGATGATGAATAAGGATTGCCTGTCCTTGAGCCAGTCTATAGAAGAGGCTTGTGATCCTGAATGGGTTAGCAGTGAACCTTGAGATGTGTTGTACGCTCATTTGCTGTACTTATAAGCAGTATTTTATATTTTACCATCAGATGTTCGTAATGTTGTACTGGCACCAAAAACTTTAATGTATTTATTAAATCGTGTCAACAAAGTTACACTGTGACGCTAATAGTATTGCTGTAATGTTGGAACAATGGAAATAAGTAGAACAAGATATTTCAAGCTTATTACAGCATACAATACCATATGTGTACGATGAGTATGTAAACCTTGATAAAATATTTCCTGTTTTCTTTAGATTTTTTTCTGTAATTTTTCTAGGTGTTTTGTTTGTCAACTAGGTTTTAATTTAGTACTGCAAATTGATGTCAGAAGAGAGCAGATTTGTGAAATGCTCTCTATCCAGCCTGTGGTTTCACTCATGGGAACTCTTTTACTTTAAGTGGTTCTGTTGATTTCAGGTTACAGCAGTTACCTGTATCTGAGGAAATTTGTAATATATTTAGATGAAAAAATATCTTCATATTTTTAAAGAAATTAATATTTCATGAAGACATGCTCTTCCAGAAAGCGGGAGAGAAAGCAGATTGATTCTTTTTTTGAGGAAAAAATTAAGTGAAAAAGAATTATTAAACGTTGATTTTTTTAGTGAGTTGGGACTACTGTAGTTCATCTTTAGGTGTAGCGATTGGGATAATTTCCTCAAGTGAATCTTTGTGTCTTTATTTCCCTTGAAGCAAGCATGCATTACTGAATGGGAAACAATATTATATTCTCCTTTCTCCTTCTTTCTAATGCTCTCCCCTTACCTTAAAAGGGTTAATGCTTTTTTAAAAAAATCTGTTTGTCCTGAATGTTCTTACTGAAATCTGTTATGCATGAAAAGAGACTGAGTCCATTTGCAAGACCTCTAAATGAACTCCATTCATTCTGTGCTCAGAGAAGTCCATTCAGCCAGAAACAGGCATGATAATTACAACCTAATTTATTTGGCACCAATACCAGCTTATTAAAGGGATTTTTATGAAAAAGTGTAATATATTTTTTAATGCTTGTTATATAATTTTCAATAAAATTCCTTCAGTATCTGAATAATGAAAACATTACATATATAGAACATGTATGTAGATTGCATTAATCTAAAACACTTATTAAGAGTTTGAAATAGCGGTTTTGGAAGTGCAATTTAACTTATCTTTGTTGGTGTAAAACAAGTTACAAGGAAGTCTCTAGTTCAGAAATGGAACCAGTTACAGTGTCAGCCATAGTGACTGGAGAAAAGAGCTTTAAAGTTTTCTGTCTTTTAAAACATTTAAACATTGTTTAAATTTGGAAGATAAAATACTTTAGATGCACAGGACAGAACTGCAGGAATATAGTGGTGTTGTTTCATCACTCTGAAATCAGTGAAGATCAATCAAGAATTCAGTGCTCCAAGTTTTGTAATGGAGTATGAATTGGGGATTGTCCCACTGTGAGTAGAATATCATGATCCTGTAAGACTTTGTGTGCCAGATTAGATCATATTATCATAGAATGCCTTGGGTTGTAAGGGGTTTTAAAGATCAGTCTCCTCACACGGGCAGGGTTGCTAGCCATTATGTCAGGCTGCCCAGGGCCCCATCCAACCTGGCCTTGAATGCCTCCAGGGATGGAGCATCCACAGCTTCTCTGGGCAGTATTTGCCAAGGCCTCACCGCTCTGAGTAAATAATTTCCTCAAAGTATCTAACCTAAATCTCTTTTAGTTTAAAGCCATTGCTCCTTGTCCCATTGCTGTCAGATCAAGTAAGAATTTGGTTCCCCTTCTGCTTATAAGCTCACTTCAAGTTCTGGAAGCCCCAGTGAGGTTTCCATATAGCCTTCTCTTCTCTAAGCTAAACAAGCCTAGCTCCCTCAGCCTGCCTTCATAAGAAAGGTGCTCCAGTTGTCTTCATGGCTCTCCTCTGCACTCGCTTTTATTACATCTTAAGTATTTTACAGTGTTAAGCAGATTATAGAAGTAACATTGAATTTCCTTGTAAGATTGGGTATTTATAAAATGATAAGCATTTAAGAGACTTGGCTTGTTTTATATGCCCTACAGCAGTAAGTGCTCATTCTTGCATTGTTGCAGTGCGTGTGAGGAAGTCACACCACACATTTGTGTGGACAGCCTCTCTCCAGTCCAGGCATGGAAAATTCTAGGGGTGTGTCTAAGATAGCTGTGTCTCTTTTCTCTGATAGTCTGAGTGGACTTACACACTTGTTAATTTCATGATGTGCAAATCATGAGGTATGCTCAATGTGCAAATAAATACTATACTTGGAATGAGAGAGCAAGTTAACAGTTGGAGACAAATTTCACTTTATATTGTTTTTCTTTGACCTGGAGTCCTGTATGTATTAAATTCAGCAGAGGCTCAAGAGCTTGGTGCTGTTGTCTGTCACAACTGCACAGGGCCACCTGAAGTTAATGTCCATCTGCACACCTATTGCTGCTTCTGGAATTCAGGCCTTTAAATACAAGTAATCATCTTAGAAGCTGGCTTTAGTCAATGGCTTAGGCTGACTGAGCATTTCCTCAAACAAACTGTAGAAAATACTGTTTGTGAGAAGTCTGAGAAGAGTTGAGTGGGTGAGGGGCTCATAGCAAGAAAAACAACTAACAGGAAAGGGTAAGTAGAAATATCATCCTCTGTGTTCTCAACCAGTTCTTTATCTGGCAGTCCTCCTGCTGACTGCTTTTCCTGCTGAGTCTCCTCCTCCTTCCGTCCCCTTGACAAGTAAAATACACTTTTCTGTACGTCCAGTGAATACCTACACAATGAGATTTACAGTAGTTTGTTACCAAGACTCCCTGTATAGACATTTTCAAACTCTTGTGTAGATTCCATTGTTTTGGGTACTTCTGAGTTTGACATTATGTGAGTTGCACCTGCACTATGGCCCAGTTTGGGGTTGTACAATGCAGTAATAACTTGAAGCTACCAAGAAGTCAGCGGACTAAATATTTCAGGATATGCTTTCTGCAAAGTTAATTGTTTTCAAGTTGTATATTTTGTTTCAGATTGTTAATATTTTCACCTGAAAACATGCTTATTTGAAAACTAAATGTCACATATGGATCCTTCATAAAGTATCTGTTTTCTTTTATGATCTTCATCCTAGTCCATGACCCTACTTTACTGTTGATCTTTGCTTTTGTTGGAGTTACTTCTGACCAGTGTCACAATCCTCACATCTTGTGTGTTTTCCCACCCTAGAAATCTGTGTGGCACACTGCCTGTCAGTGTTCCCATTAATGTCGTGAAGTGGCAATTCAGTAACAGCATTCTGAAACAATATTTATCTGACTCCCTTTAGGTACTTCCCATTGGGGTGGCTATTCCCATGATGCTGTGGTCTATGCATTACGACAGTGTGGCATTCGTCATATTGACACGGCAAAAAGATATGGCTGTGAATCTCTCCTCCAAAAAGCTATCAAAGAGAGTGGTGTGAAGCGGGAGGACCTCTGGATAACTACCAAACTGTGGCACGGTGATTATGGCTATGAAAACACAAAAAAAGCCTGCATGGAGTCATGTGAAAGACTTGGTGTTGAATATCTTGGTATGCATTTTTGATACAGCTTATTTGCTATACCTGACATGTGAGCATTTGGAAAGATGAATGAATTCTGGAGAAAAACGTGTTGCAGATAGATTACAGGAGCCCAATTCTGTCATTCTTTATACATTTGCAAATTGCTTGCTCTGTTCGTTCTCAAGGAAAATAACTGAGAGTACAGAATTTTTCCTTGTTGCAAGTCTTTTAAAATCGAAGTAGGTGTAGTGGCTGGTTTTTCATTTTTGTAAAAGTACATTTCATTGTTAAATTGATTTGATTTTGATTCACTAAGTAAGATAGTGCTATATTTTTTGCATAAAACACCACAAACCTGTGGAAGAACATGAATTCACAGACTTGGCAATAATTTTTTAATAGGAAAACAAAAATGTGTAAGCTGTAGTCTGTCACATCTCAGGGAATGGGAGTCCTTTCTGAAAGTTATTTTGTGTGATTATGGATACTTAGAAAATTTCTGGATAGCTGTTTTTGGTTTGATCTGTCTGATGCAGTGCACTTTGGGGAACAAGGTTAAAAGCATCTGCAAGACCAGAAGACTCACTGTGACACCATATTAGACTTGCTTTAAAATATACACTGATCACAAACTTTTGGTGGTCAAAGATGTGCTATGTTTACTACTGTATTAGGCTGGCAGCAAGCATTATTATGAATTATGAATTAACATGTCTTTCTCAGTCTCGTGCAAATACGGGTTACTACAAGAATTTCATGATCAAAGTTTTAGTTCCTAACTCTGTCCTCAAAATTTAGAAATAGCATGTTTCTTTCTTCTTTCTACTTATTTTGTTAGCTTTCTTTTTTCCTCTGCTTGCTGTGGCACTGGTGCTGAATGCCAATGAGAGGAAAACTTGACTCACTTCCAGGAAATCTCTCAGTGATTATTCTCAGTGCTGTAATTTGCTTTTATTTTCTCAGGTAGTAAGTAGGGTGATTATAGTCTGTGCTCATGCAAATACTCAGTTTGGATATTGCTGTTGAGCAGAGACTGAGGGGGAAAAAATACGAGAGCTAGAAGTGCACTAATATTGTCATCAAGTGAGTGAATCCTTTGTCTGGAATAAATCAGAACTTCATATCTGTGCTGCGTTCAGCTCTTAGATTTCTTTTGCTCGCATTACGAAGACAAATTTTGGAGTTATTACAGGTGCCTGCACAATACGCCCCACTGTCCTGTACTTTTCATTTCATTTCATTTCATTTCATTTCATGTCTGTCTTCTCTCATTTTCTTCTTTTCTTCCACTAGTGTTTGAATAATTATAAAACTCTTTCTGACCAACCAGTTGGTCGGACATAGTGAGCTAAATCAATACTGACTTAAGTTTGTTTTAACTTAACTCATCAAGTTTATAAATAGTCAGGACATACTTGATGTGCAGTTCATGGTTCTGTCACTGAGAATGGTGACCTCTACAAGAGGGGTGGGATGACAGAATAACTGTTAGACGTAGCCTGATCTGTGGCTGTGTGAAAGAGATGCACTTGAGTTCTATGTTCTGCGCTACGTGTGCTGATGAAGTAGAACCTTACAGGAGGTAGGGGTTTGTAAAAAAGCATCCTGCTTTTGGGATCTTTGTACCTCCTGTCTGAAAAGATCCAAGTGGAAGGGTTTTCAAACAAAAAGTGGCAGTATCTTGAAACTTTACAAGTGTTTAAAGATGGTTGAGGACTTTTTGTTGAGTGGTTTGAGGCTTAACACACATCTAACAAAAAGAATGCAGAAGCCAGGTTGGAAAATACAGCTACAAGCTTGTAGACCTCAACTTAGATATCCTCACTCTCTTTTTGTTCAAGAAAAATTCTAGTAACAGTAAGGCTATTTATGTCTAGTCTTATTTAGTACAGAAAATTATTTAGTTTCAAGCATCTGTTAAAGCCAGGAGTTTTTCTTGAAGTAGAAATATTAAATACAGGGCAGAGTGTTACTCTAGATTTCCTGCTTTCATCATATATTAACCAAATACCTATTTACAGCACTTCCATAGGAATACATGATTCATACAGAAGCTTGCAGGATTCTAGGTGATGCATCTGTGAAGTTGCACGTTTATGTTTCAGTCCTTCAGAAGACTCCAGAGACAAAGCTGAAGGAGCCTGGCATCTAAGTGTGCATCTAAGATCTTTGTCTCAAGGAATGCTCCACTGATGTCCTTGAGGGTCCATGTAGAGCCCACCAAAAGTAATATAGTGCTAATTGATACATCTGTGAAACAAGTAGGCAGTCACTGCTTCTTAAGAGAAAGTGTTCCATGCAAGTACTGTTCAAAACTTTTTTCATAGATGCCTTTGGGCAAGTGGTATTAGGAAAGAGGTGTTCCAGGGCTTTTGTTTGAATCAGTAGATTAAATGTCCATGAGAAGCTGGATATGTTTTTCTTTTTTTAATTTGTGGACAGTGGTTATAACAGATTCTTCTTGTGTTTTCTAAATGCGGTATTCCAGCTAACAGTCACAGTAAACCAGTAAGAAATGGCAGCAAATCTTATGGGTTTGGCAGCAGCAGAATACATTCCTTGGGATTTAGATCAAACCTCTGAAGTAACTTCTTGACTGTGATTTGTGGGTTACCAAGTTCGTAAACAATTTTTTTCCTTGTGCCTGTTCTGATTCTGTCAGATTCAACCAATTTTGACCTATCACAGATCCACAGATGGAGCTGGACAAATCTTTGTTGTATCAGCACATTCAGTATAATATGTCTTGGCAATTTCTTGCATCCTAGCGATGATAATACACGAGATTCAGATCATGAGTTAATGCAGAACATTTTGGAGGTTGCTTCATGCAGATCATTATATATACTTATAAATAGTATTAGCAATTTGAATAGAATCATAGACTTTAATTTCTGTGACAACATGCTGTTGGCTTTTAAATGTGAGAAGTCCCATTACTTCTGAATTAATAGAAACCGTGTTGGCTGTAGGTGCTGCAACCACTAAGGACTTGTAAGCCGCTCTGTTTTAAATGTGTGAAAGCAGTTCTCATACGAATGTTAGTTTTCCTGCAGCTGTGTTTTGACATTTGAACTTCAGGCCCTCATTTACCACTGTACCACCATAACTGGATTGTCTTTAAAGGACGCTTTAAAAAGCTGGTAAATACAAAAGTTGATTGTGATTTTTCTTAAGTGCACCCTTATACTGTGAAACATTAATTTTGAGTTAGAATTGTTAAGAATGTGATTGGAAGAGACCTCGAAATATTTCTTAATCTATCCCCCTGCTACAAAGCAAAATTAAGCCTATGTCCATGTCATTCTCAGCCGATAAAATGTTGTCAATTCTTAAAACAGCCAGTGATAGTTATTGCAGTTCTTGGTTAATGAAATATTAAGCTGTTTTGACTATTATTATAAACTAATCTATTGCCTCTGGAGTTAGAATGTTTGTGTTCTTGTAATCCCCTGGGGGAAGAAATACCTTCAGCAAAAGAAAATGTGTGGGTGCAGGTGTGAATGTGTGTCTAAGTGAAGGTGAAATGGTAGAGTTTGCTTTGTGAGGTGCTTATTGTTCATACTGGTCCAGAGGTGTTTTGGAAAGTTTTCTGACATGCAGTGGAAATACACAGATCCTCATCTGAAATAGCTGTGCTTAGTTCACTCAAATACAGTGGCAGATCTGTTGATTAGTGCAAGATATGCTATATTCTGCTATTCTTCTACGTCTAGCTGTGCTGTGGTGGTTAATGCATGACTGGCAGAAAGGCTATTTTACCCTGTGTATCAGAGATAAGGTACCATTTCCCCACTTCAACGAACTCTTGCAGTCGGAAGGGCTATATTTTGTGGTCCAGCAGATGCCTTCTAGTTCTAAATGTGTATGTTTCTAATAGTGAAGCATTTTTTATCGTAAAAGAAGCCTCAATTACAATAAGCATCTTAGGATGATGCCAGCACTGTGTGCTAAGCATTGATCTCTGAACTTCAAGGCTTGTAGCACTTCAGCAGTAGTCATGTCTTAATTACCCAATGACCAAAATCCATTTAATTTAAATGGGACTTGTTATATGTTGAAGGCTTATGAAATACAAATGTGGCCATGAAATTCTGATTACAGTGACCTAAGCCTGAAGAACATATGCAACTTCTGCTGCCTTTACTTTTTAATAAAATCTTGTAGGATTTAATAAAAACTGAATGGATGTATACAGTAATGATCATGGAGGTGTATTTTGGTAATAGTATGTTAGGGACCTCTGTGGAAGGAAAATACTGCTTTGTGTTATTTGACTTTTTTTTTTTTCTTTTTTTTTTAAGACTTTGATACCATTTCTTTTTCAGATCTATATTTGATGCACTGGCCTGGTACTCATGTTCCAGGTAAAAGCAATCAGGAGGTCCGAGCTGAAACCTGGAGAGCAATGGAGGAGCTTTATGAGAAAGGTAATGTAATAATAAAACTTGTCTTTGCAGAAGGAATTACTGTGCATTTTGGGCTTTGGGAAGTCTAGAATGATAGGCGTTAAAAAAGAAAAATAAAATTTGAGCTGTGTCCTCATATTTTGATGATTTTTGGGTGTGTCAGTTATTTGAACCTCTTTGAAAATTGCAGCATCAGTGTTCTGATAAACTAAGTAAAAGTTTTGTGTTGCTTTTAAATAATATGGTTCCAAATTCTGCCTGTGTGTGAATGCTTCCTTGAAAAATTCTGCAGCTTGTGTTGAAATGCATATGTTGCTGTAGGATGTCTTTGTAGTAGCCTCCTCTGTTTTACATATAAATCATGCTACCAACTATTGATCTTTTATAATTTTAGGATTCATTTTTCACTTTATCGTGTAACATACTTCTTTATAGATCTGTTTGTGTTTCAGAAAATGTCAACAAAACAAGCTGGAGAGATAGCAACAGAATCAAACAGTAAATTCTTTGTTTCTAACTTTTTCAGAAACTCTCAGAGGAGGGAGCTGTTCTCTCAAGTTCGGGTATCTGTCAATATGGTTTTTTGGTGTGCAGCAATCTTTTTTTGTTCATAGCAATAGGAAGAGCAGACTGCCCCAAACAGAATTTATCATCCAGATTTGAGTGAAGGATTTTGCTCCAAAGTCCTGTCGATGCAGTTGTTACGCAGTGTGATCCCACCATGTTTAGAACTTCAAGGAATTTATGTGGACTGTGAGAAGAGTTCTTGGTTTGTTTGCTTGCCAGCTCATATATTAAAACAGTGATTGTAGCAGTAGAGTGTTACAGTTTCAGGCTGCATGCCTTTATCAGTTCTACTTGAGTAATGACCCTTTTTTTTTTTTTTTTTTTTTTTTTTTTCACTTCAACCATTGTTGAAGTTTTGAAAGAGATAGTACACCAACCACCAACCTCATGTTCCAAAGCATCATGACTTAAGTCCAAAGATGGACCGGTTCATTCAGCAGGCTGCTTTGCTTTTCCATTGAAAAGTGCTTTCTGATGAGTATTTAGGCTAACACGTGTCATTTGTACCTGGATATGCCATTCTGATTTGCTGCAACTAGGTTGTATTTTCACTTGCTGTTATTCCTATTCTGTTGCTTTTATTCTGCTTTTGCTTATATTTCTGATTATTTTTTTAATGTATTTCTAATGGGAAAGATTTTGAGCTATTCAGTGATCTTGAGTAAGACACTGGAAATGCTATCACTGACCTCATGAAGAGCAAGAATTCATGTTTGTTTTTTGTTGCTGTTGTTCCCATGCATTGTATCTCTTTACTCTTTTTATCTTCGTATTTATCTTTTTTGCAGTTAGATTTCTTGGGCACTTTGCACTACCATTTTCTGAATTTAGGCATTCTGTAGGCTCATGATTCACTCAGCTGAGCCTAAGTATTCCAGCTGTGGTTGTCTACTTTACCATAGGTGAAATTGCTGTCCCCTGTAGATGATTTGTTAGTCTGATTGAATCAAGTGCCTTTGGATGTTAGCCTACAGTTTTGCATTAAGGGGTGCAGATTCTGCATGTTCTGACCATAACCAGAAATTATTACTGAAATGATACATAATGTTAACCGCTCTTGAAATGGAAATGCAATGGTTCCTGAGGAAAATGTTAAATAATTTGTTTGTATGGGTAACCGCTAGGCTTTCAGTGGAACACTGAACAATTACTGCATATCTTTGTGACTTGCTGTGTGTTATGTGAGTAACGTGTTAGCCTCAGTATGAACTGAATATATGATTTGGTCAAAACCCTTACTTGAGGGAAAAAAACATCTTCATTTATTAGGAAGGAAAAAAGAGTTTTAGGCTATAGGGTGAGTTTTTCATTTTCATTGGATGTGGCTTCACTCCACACTGAGGAGTTTCTGAAAGTGCAGTTAAACACAGTTGTAATTGGATAAATTGGTTTGTATTATGGGATTAATAAGGCATTTCTTCAAGAGACTTGTGAGATAATGAAAGATCTCAATATTGACCTAAGTCTTTGGTCAAGCTGAGGTAACAAGATTTTCTTTAAAGACTTCTTTGTATTCACGTATAGTTTGATTGCAGATATTTGAAAATCTCATTCTTTCAACCTCTATTTAAATCCAGGTTGATGTTTATTTTGCAGAATTCCTTTTAACTGAGGCAAGCAAGATTGCAAAGTTATGTAAATTATTAATGGTCTTTTATTATATCACCATTACCTATTGCTCTTAGCAGGTAGATAAATAAGTTATTAGTCTGTAAAAGTCTTTGATGCAGGTTATTTTTTGAGTTACAGAAAGTTTTATATTGGTCACAATGGTCAGATGCATTTATGTTTATAGATATGAGAGAATTTTTTTTAGGTTTTATATGCAGAGATGGATTCTACCATGTTCAACTGAGTGTCTCTGAGTAGTAGTTGAGACGCAGGGCAGCAGAACTTAAAGGCCCTTTGGGCTGAAATACCTTCTCAGCCAGTTTAGGAGAGACCATAGTTCTTGGGTCCGTGCATGTGTCCAGGTCAGCATGTGCTAAAACCCAGTCTTCAGATTAAAGTAAGCTGCGTGTCAGGTTAAAAAAAAAATCTGAAAGATTTTTCGACATTATTTGAATAAATATGTTAGGGAGCAGAAAACTTGCATGAAAAGTCGAGTGAAACTCCTCAGACTGGGACAAGTCCAACTTTAGAAAAATCCCAAATACTTCTGGCTGAAGAAGAAATAACAGGTTTGTTGTTATTTGAGTGCAGTGTGTGCAAATGAAAATGGATGTGAAAACTGGTAAATGTGCTTTCATTGAAACATGTAGGTGTCCTTAACTTTACTTTTCCATAACATTTCTGTGCCTTGTAGTATTTTCTCTGTTTTCTCTTAAGGAGGGTTCGAGGTTGAGCTGTCATGTCAGAAGCTTCTCATAACTAGAAAGCAAAGGGTTCAGGTGACAGAAGAGAGAGATCCTTTGCTTTCTCTCTCAAAAAAACCCAACCCACTGTGACCTAACATTATCTTATTTTTAAGAACCACCTTCTTGTAGTTTATCAAAAGTAATTGATGGTTAACATTCTTTAAAAAGAATCACCTGTCTTGATTTGTTTTTAACTGGAAATACAAACAACTTGTAATTCACTTTTTCTTTTTTTTTTTTTTTAATACTCTGTTGTATAACCATATTTCAGTGAATAAATTTGCTCTTTTCCTGTAATAAATTTACCGGGAAAGATGTGCTCCAGTCCAGGTCATTAACAGTGGGTACATACTTAGAATGGCATACAAAATGATAGCTTTTGTATCATGCCATATAAATAACTAAAAACTATTAATTGTATGTACATTTCCCTAAACTGTACAGAAAGTATATTACAACTGTTATTCATCATGTTACTGAGGTATAACAGTGCCTGATTCATGAGGTGTTCATATTCAGGTTAAGAACTGTGCTGTGGGAGTTGTACTATCTCTTAGAGTAAGTAGAACTCTGCACCTGGGCTTGTTAATGCTGAGGAATGGCAACAAGTTCCAAAGAACAATCATTGCAGCTTCTTTAATCTGACAATTAGGAATGAATGAGTGTGGGATGATAATCTTTTTTTTTAAATTGCTGTGTGCATCTGATGGTACAGAATAAAGGCTCTACCTACATGAAATAGACCCGTTTAAAAATACTTATCGAACCAACCTGTTAGCAGCGTATTCACAGTAGAAAAGATGTTGCTGTTGAAATGTATTTCTACTAACCAAGGATCAAATACTATCTAGCTTTAAAGAAATACTTTATTTCAATCTATTAAGCATGGGAATGTAACATATTATTAATACATATAAATATTTAAGTATGGTGATTTGTTAATCTGTTCTGGTTTGATTGGAGCTATTTCACAGGAGGTAGGCAACTCTGTTGCTGGATGTCATAATGTCATAGTGAGAATCATCAAGTCTGGTGCTGAGAGGCAGGGAATTCTAGACATATCTTTGTTCAACAGACTGCATACATCTCTTCTTTTAAGACCTATGGAATAGCAGTGCTGGGGAAGAATGCAGAATAAAACCTTCTTATAGTTAGTGAGACATCTGTGTATAATAACTGTGTCTTCCTGTTGTAACAGCTGAAGTCAGCTCAGATTCTTGCGATGTCAAGGCTATGATTGGAATCTTTGTGGTCTCATACATTATTATTTTGTGGAATTATACTCTCTTATTCCTCAGGACAGAGGCCAGACTGCCTACAGAACCCATTCCAAGATACATACATTGAGTCAAACATTCCCTTGACAACTGCAACATTCTTGTATAGGCATCATTTGTCTGCTAGCAGATGAAAGCAGTGTGGGCAAACTGCTTTGACATCATGAATAGTCATTATATATGCTCACTGGTAATTGGTCTGTTTCTAGCAAAATAACTCTTTCCATATGCAGTGTCTTTAATGATCTTGATTTTGGCATTGTGGTTAGGCCATCGTCTTGAAAACTTTTCATACACACATGCACATGATTGCTTGTCCCTCCATCTAAAAATACTGGGAAGAATGAGGACCTCTAGCCAGTTTTTGACTGCAATTGGCAATGCCATTTTCTAAAAGTTTTTTTTTCCTTATCTGCTTAGTTTAAGCAGTGAAGCTTTTGCTTACTGAGATATTCATACTTGCATCAGAAATTCCTTAACGTGTTAGTATGTCTGTGTTAAACAGATACTCCTTAAAATAATTATTCTGTTAACTTGTTCACTTTAGTAGTATTTTGTATGATTTTAAGAAAGTTCCATGAAGTAACAGCAACTGTTTAGCCTAGCATTGAAGTGTTGCAGAGAAAAAGGTTGTTTTACCTAATTCCAAGTGAGAGAAGAAACCTAAGCAAAATTAATAACGTTTGTGTCCTTTTCCTTTCTGGGCACGGACTGGTGCAGTCTTCATTTTTTTCCTTCTCCATTATTGATCAGTTCTTAAAGATACGTGTGGGAGATGTGTGGTAAGTAAACCAAATACATTGTTGTGTAGGTGGCACAGATTTCTAGTACACCATTTCCTAGATGCTATTCTGCTTTTATTTTACTGAAAGATAATTTTATATCTATGTTTATATCATAAATATCATCAAATTATGAAGAACTGGCAATTCACATGCATTTGTGTTTCAATTCCGCAAATAATTGTTTTACAAATGTTTGTGTTGGTAGAAATCATATAGGAGGCAATTTGCATGTGCAAGTTGCATTAAAGTTTTTAGTAAGTAAATGATTTTCTTAGCAAGACATCTATTTCACACTATCAGCTGCATTCTCTTTGCACAGATGAAGATGTCTCTGGGCTTGTTGTTATCTGAAACAGTTCAGAGATGTGTTTTCATGGTTTGAAGGTGGTTGCCGTTGGTGAGGATGTTGGTCGCACCACACCCTGTTGATCAGATAAGACTGCAATAAAAGACATATACAAAAAGAAATGACAGCACATTTTATGTTAAAGATCCCAAAGAAGTCTTCATAACTTGCAGTGTGTTAATAATAAGAAATTGAATAAGAAATTGAATCAGGCATTTTGGTGCAGATGTGAAAGCAGGAACAAATCTAAATTTGCACAAATGTCTACTTGCTTTTGTTATATTTTGCTTTTTGTAACAGACTTCATGTACAATTCTAAGTGCAAAAATAAGCCCTCAGACTTCTCTGTTTCATGATTTATTGCAATGTATCATTAGTATTTTTTCTACTAGCACACGAAGCCTACTTTTGATAAATTCAGGCAAATCTTTTTACTTAGCTTACTGAAAGAAAATGTATACATTTATGTACACTCTATATGCATACACACAGAAATGGCTAGAGGTTCCCATGTGAACACGAGAAGCCTTGGGAAGATGGCAGTGTTGAATTACATTTCAATGGAAAGTCCTTGTCCAAAAGAACATTTTGTCTCTAGCAGTAATGTACATTATTTGGGGAAAAGGTGTTGCTAGTCTGCTCTGCAAATGTTGAACACTAAATCCAGGGTACTAGACCCTGAGCTACTGTAAATCACCGTTATTTTATTGATACGGGACGTTTTGTTCTTATTTGGTTTTTTTGGGGGAACCATTATCCTCTCCGTTATGGAAGTCCCCAAAGTATCCCAGTTTAAGAAACTGCTTTCATCACCACAGAGAGGACAACCTATTCAGAATTTGTTGTGTTCATGCTACTTTCAGAGTGCTCATTTTGAGAGTGTACACTGTGTGATTGCCATTCAGTATTCAGCTGAGTTGCTGAATGCTTCACAGCATAGTGTGTGGTGACAGTTTTGCCTTAAGGGGTTGTTTCTTACCAAGTTGCTTTTACAGCTCTGTCTGTCCATCTGCTTGTGAGCAGGTGCTTTTAACAGGTGCTTTGGAATGTTCTCAATATTAAAACGTATTTTCAGGCTTCTTTTAAAGTTGTGTTCTGCTCACAATATGATTCTACGTGTTTAAGACTGGCACATGAGTGGGAAATACGCACCAAGGGGAATTGATTCGGTTTTGAAGACAACCAGACGAACAGCCTTTGGCAGCGTTTTTAGTGTAACTTGGTGTGGAACAGAAATTGAGATCAAAACATGACAGTGTAACTAAGAAGCTGTTGCACTGAAGTAATGAGGATGAGCAGCCAGAGCTGGAGACTGAAAATGGGTTTAGTGCATATTGCTGCTTAATGTGACTTAAACAGCTGTTGAATGGTCTCTGTACAACAAATGTTTATAATTAATTTTCAGTCTTAAAAGCTGGAATTTGACTTGTGTTCGCTTCCTCTCAGTTTATCATGATTCAGAGGTGATCTGCAGTGGGAGTAATAATCGTGGAGTTGAAGCAACTTGCCTGCTACTACAAGGCTGACAATGCTCCTGTGCTGTTGTGCTGGGTAGGAAATGGGTCTTCTCATCACTTTTGCCACAGTCTTCCTGTATGCAATTAGGCCAGCCTTTGGTATCTGACTGTGAAATGGGAACAAGGCTTGTATCATAGATTTAGAACTCAATTCTGACTTGATGTGTGTAAGACTCACCTACTTTGTGAAGGCTTTGCACCCTGCTTGTGGGGCACACTCAGCCTGCGGCATTGCTTCAGCAGCCTGTGTTGAAATCTTTGTCTGGTGGTTTCTGTAAGGAACATCATTTGGCTACAGAGGAATTCTTAAGGTATATATCACAGAGGCTGTGGGCCTTTCCAGCCTTGTGTAACCTTCTGTAATAAAGATACAGTTGCTGCAGTTGTTCTCTTGTGAAAAGTGGATCTTTGTGCTTTTATTCAGAGGCCTGAACAGAACATGTAACAGAACAGGCACTGTTTGTGCTGTGGGAACTCTTCCTTCCTCTGACTGATGTAGAGGAGCAGGTAGGGAAAGGAAAGTTGGCTCTGCATATCCAGAATCTAATTTTGTCATGTAAAGAACCTTTTTGATCTCAACTTTGTACAGCTAATGTTACACAGAGTATTTAGGGAGTTGATAAAAGCCCTTGGGAAAGATAGGGTTCGCTATTGTACCAAAACAGTGTTGCAATGCCAAGACTGTGTATTTATACTTAATTGTTGCAAGGCTAGAAGTGTCCATAGAACTCTGCCTAAGTTGATGTTACACTGGGTAAAGGAAAATATATGCAGTCATTTCCTAGGTTGCCTTAAAAAATGCTTTTAGCTTAACTCAACCACCCTAATAGAAAGACCGGGAGTAAAGCTGCAGTAAAATTACCTGTATGGTGGAGGCCAAGTTTGTTAAGTGCATGATGGAAAAGCTACTACTTCTTTTCCCCCTCCAATATGTTTTCTAATGTGTTTTGCAGAGTCTCATGGTAATCCTTCAATGCTGGCTGAAACCATCTGTTCTACCACTGTGCATTGGTCAGTCAATTTTTAGCAGTTGTGGAAGCATCAACATTGCCCTGAAGTCTGTGAAGAGTCACAGAGCAGGGCAAGCTCTCACTGAGCCTTACAAGTTAATGGGGATTTGCAAACTTGTTGCTTATTGCACCTCAAAGTTCCTCTTCTTCCTAAGGTCTAAATCACTCATTTCCCCAAAAGCAAGTAAGGAGGATGCTTTCTCTCCCTGAATGAAAGCTCCATCAATTTGTAAATAAAGCAGTATAAGGATATCTTTTAAAAAGATACTGTCTAGGGGAGATTGCAGCTAGTGCTTTGTACACTTTTATCCTAGAAAAATTGAACTTTTGGGCAAATCACATCGAACAAGTTGAAAGGATGTATAGAATTCCAGATCATCTGCTGTCTGAAATGGGATTTCAGCACAGTACCTGCTTCGTGTGCTTGGGTGTGCTTATTTTTCCCCATTTCAGGAGCATTCTGGTGCTTTTGACACCTGTGACACAAACTATCAGTGGTCTCCACTTGCAGCAAAACTGAATGTATTGGTGGACATGTGCAGATATTTTCCTATATGCACACATGCATCTACACTTAATTCTCTAGTAAGCTAATCTTGTTTTTTCACCTTCTCTAGTTCACACAAAGGAGGACTTTATCCCTAATGTAAATTGTAGTCTACAAATTTTGTAATGTATTCTCATAAAAAATCTTTACATCTTAAAGGTTTAGATGATATAAATACATTCTGGCCCTTCTTGCTTTCTTTGCTGTGTCTTACCAGCACCTTGTTCCTGTCTAGGTAAAGGCTGAGATGAGAGAGAACCTGTTACATTACTTGTTTGTTTCCTTAAGCGAGAGGAATCGTCAGCTGCTTCTTCCAAAGCATTTTTGTGGTGTCTGAACAAAGCACAGTAATTACACAAAGGAAACCTGTTATCTGTTCTTAAATATTTTGATATACTAAAAGAACTACTACATACACTGAGTTTCTTGGGATGTGTTGTGTTTTTTTTGTTGTTATAATGCCGATGTAATCATTTCATGGATCTTGTTTTTTATACATTATCAAATTGTTTGTGCCCATCATTTTCTAGCTTTTCATTAGAATCATAGAATAGTAGAATCATTAGGGTTGGAAAAGACCACTGAAATCATCTAGTCCAGCTATCAACCCATTCACAGTCATAACAGTTAATCCAGCTAGTACCAATGAGGAAATAATTCTGTATGATCTTGTGCTTTGAGGCAGTCTTTCCCAGATTCAGATGATTTAGTGCAAATGTGGTAGTATTCATTCGAGTGGAAGGAAACAATTCTCTGAGGTAGAATCTGTTGGTTGAAATCTGAACTTTACGTTTTTCAGGAGATTCCATTGTTTCAAATGCACGCTTCCAGCTTGCATTTCAAATAAGGCTTTTAATACAGTCAAACTTGAATGGTTTTAATATTTATTGTATATTTGTAATTTAATATTAAAGCTGAAACACTTCAATTTTTGAGTATAAGACTGTAACCACTACCAAAGCAATGAAGTTGAAATGAAGGGTTCTAATTTTGCCAAAACAAAATATAGGTTTGATGAAAATGAAACGGTCCAATCATTATCCCTTTAAAAAAGTGTTAAAGTGCAGTTTCCACAAAAACATGAAAATTCTCATCATTATTTCTCTGCTCTGTGGGAAATATTCTTTTTTTCTTGGCAGTTTTGAATTTAACCTTTACTACATCACTAAACACAGGGATGTCTTTAATATTGGTTTTAATAAATGTAACCAAGATAACTTTTAAAATGAAGCATAACTGATAGGAGAAATCAAACCAAAATCATCCTATCAGTGAATGCAATGAGAACATGGAACAAGCTTTAAAGTTTCCTTCTAGTAGTCTGCTAAAAGCAAAGCATCTTAAAAAATACTATAAGAAAAAGAGTATGATATTTTTCTGGGAAAGGACAAGTTTATTAAGAGCTTTCATTTTTTTATGTAAATGATTTTTTTGTTTTAATTCTGCCTGAAATAAAAGCTTTATTCTTAAGGCCAAATAGCAGCATGCTTTTTAACTCCTTAGCTTTCAACAATAGCATATAATATTTTGGTTCACCATTATGTAAAACTGCAAATACTTTTCTCATTCCTCTGTAAGAATTATTTATTAGTGTTGACACTGTATGGTAGTTGGGCAGTAGAAATCAGAAGCTTGGGTTTTGCTCCTTCTGGCAGATTACGTACAAATGACATCAGTTGCTTTAATGAAGATTATAACCTAATTATTTTATACATCTTGAACGTTGACTTTCTACAAGTTCTAGCTGCTTAGCATTTAGTTGTTGATGCATTTTTTTCTCCTTGTATTCTATAAAAGAGAACACATTTAAAAAACAGTATTATGCGTGCAGGTATTGCTGCTGTGCTGTCTGTCTGCTTACAGTGCTAAAATAATGTGAGAACAACGTAGTCACATTGCCTATATTTTTATGAGCTAGTGAAAAGTTTATTTTTTAGGGCTTTAACAATGTGCTTTTAATAATTAGCAGTAAACTTTACCTATAACTTTACTTACTGTCATAATTGCTTTACTTACACCATTTTGTATGATAAGCCTAGAAAAAATTATTTATTTAAGTAAATCTAACCTGCAATTTTTAAAAATGCCAAGAACTCACCAGTAACGAGTGAGTTAATTTTTCTTACATAAAACATACACATTTTCTGCATGGCTTACTAACTAACATTTAGGAGTAGTTCTACATTTTCCTCCAATGTTTTCATTAACTTTATTCAAGATCAAGCAAAAGTCTTCCTTTTTGATGTATTCCTGCATTCCAGTTACATTCATAGGTGCTTTTTGTGTGTATTTGAAGTTCCATATCAAGGCAACTCCACGTACTTCCCTGCTGACCTCCAGCCCCGGGCAATTCTAACTGCAGAATAAAGAGAATTTCAGTCCAGAAATCATTCCTTTCACGTGAAGTGTCTGAAATTAGCCAATGACTATAAACTTCTGGCTTAACTCCCTTTTTTTTTTTTTTTTTTGGGGGGGGGGGGGGGGGGGAGGTGGGGGGTGGGGCGGGGAGGTGCTGGTGAGAAGGGGACTACAGATATCTGCATGCAAGGGGACATGCGTAAAGACATGCATGTACATTGTATAAAATTGGCCAGGAGAAGTATTGGACTCCTGTGTGCACACGACTTGAGGCAGGCTTTCTATCTCCAGGGCTACAGGTTGAAATGTGAATCCAGTCGGTAAATTCAAAGTTCACTTACTAAGGAATCGAGTCTGATTAATAGTCTGCAGAATCTGCAGCCTAAGGAAACCACTGCTAGCCTGAGTGCACATGGTTTCCCTGTGAGCTGTGTTTAGTGCAGAAGACCAACATGTCAAAGAGTAGACGGGTTTGAAGTGTGGTGGCAGGCCTGTACTGGGAGTTGTACTTTATCATACCTGAGATTTGAAGGAAGATGTCTGATTTCAGAACTGTCAATGCTTAATTAATTCACACGGATACACACATAAGGTTTATTTTAAAATAAATAAATAAATAACATTTTTTTTGCTGTTTGATTTTAATTGGCATGTCAGGTTGAGAAACCCAGCCATTCTAGCAGATTCTACTTCCTATGCTTTTTAACCTATTAGTTCTTGTTAGGTTCGACTTCAAGTTTTTATTCTGAGTTTTACGTAACATCTCAGTAATAAAAGCCAGGGTTATGTAGTTCATTTGAACTGTGTGTCCTTGTGTTTTGTTGCTCACACCTTATTAGTCTTCTGCAAAATGTTCCACTTTTCTTTAGTTTTGGCAAGCTGCTCAGAACACCATTTCCTTCTTTTCATTCTGGTGAGATCCAATTGTTCTTTGCTTATACTACAGTAGCCTTTCCCAGAATTTAGCCCAGGGTTTTTATACACTGGGGAGTTTCCAGTGTGTTTAGATTATAAAATGATTTCCTAGTATGACTTTGACAGAACCATGCTTTCAGATAATGCTGTCAGACTACGTTTTGGTGTTGTTTTTCTGTGTTACTTTGCAGTGTTTTGCTATACAGAAATTATTTGTACAAATAGCTTTGTCTTTTGAAAGTGATATTTTTGAAGTAAGCCTCCCAAGCAGAATCATCCCAAAACTTTTTTTTCTCTGCTTCTCTTGTTAGGTGTGTGTAGATCAATTGGTGTAAGCAACTTTCTTATCAGTCATCTTGAGCAACTACAGGAAGGCTGTGTGGTTACCCCACATGTTAATCAGGTGAGTGGAGAAATAGAAATAGATTCAAATATCTGGTTTTGGTTTAGGGTTAATAACCCACTCCTCCCCATCCTGGTGCCTGGAAGACTACACAGAACTTGCCTTACTCCTGCAGTTTCCTCTCTTTCAGTTTTATACGTACATTGGAAGCCCCTCAGGAAGGTGATTTAAACTGGGGGAAAAAAAATACTTCATCCTCTTCATCCTTTCTTTTCCCCGAGTTCTCCCAGACTACTTGTCTGTGACTGGTTTTAAGGCCCAAACTAATGGTCAGTGCGTCAGTTTATAATAAAACAGTTTAGGAAAAAATAAAATTCAGGTAGCACTAAACACTTAGTGTCTCCAGAGTAAACAAGGTTTTGGAGATCCTGTGTTCAGACACTAAATATAATTCCTCTAAGCAACGCTGACAGCCTTAGGTGATTCTGTATCCATGGAAGCGTGCTGGTACGTTTGCTCCCCCCTTTATTGAGGAGATGCACTGAATTGTCACCTACATAGCAGGGGACTTCCAGGACACTCACAACTGCTCCAATTCCTACCAGCTGCTGCTGGTGAAAGTGTGCTTCCTCTAACATAGAACGGGGAACTGGAATGGCTGAGGTGCAGACACATGCTTTTTCCTTTTTGTCAGGTGTTGGGGGTTTTTGATGGGCTTTTGTTGTATAAAGTTAGAAGCAGGCACAAAAAGATCGTTCAGTGTGGGACAGAACTTAACGACTCTATTTTTTTGTTGACCTGATAGTGGAAAGGCTACTAAAGGACAATTGTGAGCAATATAAAACATACTTAAAAAGAAGGAAAATCTTCAGTTATTCAAAATAAACCATTGAAATATGTCTTAAGATAGGCAGGTTGTGACTGTTTAGAAATGGTAAGTTTGCCAAGGTTCAGTTGTGTCATCTTTTTAGAAATATACCTCTTCAGAGCCTTACTCTTACTGGAGTTCAGCAGAAGTGGTTTCTGTCTGTTAAATAAGAGCGGCTTTTCAGTGTCCCACTAAGTCACTATGAATTAAAACATATAATTATTGAATTGCTTTGCAAATTTCCTCTTACCCGCCTTGTCAGTGTTGCAAATTTCATTGCGTTGGAAGTGCTGACAGAGAAAGTTGATTCTTGATGTATTTTTTGTTTTGTGGCTGAAAGAGTAGCCAAAAGTTGAAACAGTAGCAGTTCTGAAAGATTAGTGTTGAGTGTGTGTGTCTGTGCCCATGCCTATCCCATTCCTCCCTCTACACTTAGTCATTTCTTTAAGGTGTGTGTAGCACTTCCATATTACAAATGTCTGTGCTGCTGCAAACTGCTCCACTTCTAATGCTTTCATTATAGCATTAATTGTCAATTGTCAGGGTTATGGGAATCTTCAAAAGAATATTTACACTGTTCCTTGCTCAGTGTTGGAACTTCAGTCTGATGAGGAGATTACTGAAGCACTATAAAAGTAACTAATTAATTCCTAAATTCAAATTGAAAATGGAAGTGCTATAGTTAATTATAAATACTGGGCAATAAAATTATGATACCAAAGATCTTTGCTGTATGTATGCATAAGATAGCCTACCCTTTCAGTGAACTTATTTCTAAATATAAAGCATTTGCAAGCAGTGATGATGTTGAAATTCTAAATATTTAAGACATGAAGGAAAATCACTTCCTATTAGCTGTTTTAAATTATCATAAAGAATTTAGGATGTTCCTGTAATTCCAACAGTTCTTATAATATTAAAACTGAATGTTATTTTTCTGTGAAGAGGAAGAAGTAGGAAGGCAGGAGAAATGAAGTTCTTTGTTTGACTTTTGGAGACTTTATGCACCAGCTGGTAAGCAGTGTTTCAGTTGTACCAGTTGAGCTGTAAGCAATGCTGCTTCTTGATTCCTGGGAAAAAAAAAAATAGTATCAGGATGTTCCTTACCAAAGTAGGCAAGACCTGCCTTCTCAAGAATAAATTCTTTTGGATACAGTAGTGAGCAGTGAGCTTTTAAAATTGTAGCTTACTACTAAAGGTACTGTAAATTTTCTATGTGAAGCCATGGTAAGTATTTCATTCTAACATGTAGAGTGAAACATAACTTAGAAGTTACAGGTTTGTATTCCAGGATTTGTAGTTGACTTGGCCGTGCTAAGTTTGTATTTAGGCTCAAGGAAAATGCTTTCTCTCTAAAGGCTCTTGTGCCTTCAAAGATATATAATTAATGTGTGTATCTACTGTAATAAATACACTGAAACAAAACTTACCCTTTCCAAATTCCATGTAAGGATGTTCATCAGTGTTCTTTTTTTACTTTTATGGAAGTTCAAATAGCTGTGGAATGACCTCAGAGAGATCTAAATATTGTTGTTAATGTCACTGTTGATATTAAACCATAGTTTGTAAATTTCTACAAAGTGGAAATGTATTTTAGGATTTGATTCTATGATTTTCAGGCATTTGAATATAAACCATCTTGAAGTGTTCCTTTATGAAGAAAGCTCGTTTCTGGGCTGAAATTTCACTTTTTTTAAAGAAAAAATAAATCTGTGTAAATACGTGCATTCCGCTTGAGAAATTGGCTGAAATCCAGATGTGGGAGAGGACCTACATGAGAAGATCTACAGCAAGGTGGAATGAGTAAGGGTTGTGTTCTGTCACGTGGACACTATTGAGGGTCTAGGTCCCTGCATCAGGGTTGCTGTTCGGATTAAATTTTCTCCCATCACAGTATGACCATCATAAAAAAATCTGTGCTGTTTTGCAGTGCCCCGGTGGCAGACCAAATTGCAGCTCCGGAGAGTTCAGTAATGTGAACTGCAAACTCTTCTATTAAATATGACGGATTATACACAAATCACTCAGAGTAGAGTGCCAGAATAGATCAAGTTCTTTCTCTACAGCCACCTTATGGGCAGCCCTTGCCTGAGGACCTTAGTGACTGAAATAGCATGGGTGGGGCAGGCCAGGAAGTAGGAATTATTATTTTGAGGGGAAGCACATGCTGGCCCCCCACCCTATGCCTCCTCTGGCCCAGGATGCTGGTGCCTTGCATTCAGATACTGCTAGAATCTTCCAGAAGGGTTTAAAAAAAAAAAAAAAGGTAAAAACAAAACAAAAGTATTATTTCATTTTATGCACTTGATCATTTTAGTCACACTTTTAAGAAGAAAAATACTTGCTTCTATCAGTACACAACTGAGTGTGGCAAAATTCATTTTCAAAGCTGTGTTATTTGTTACATTTAGTGCAAAGAACCTCTCTAAAAATGTTTCTTACCTTTTAAATAACTGAGTGATACACTCTCCAGCACAGTACGTAACACAATTTCTCATAGATCCCCATAGTTGTGGCGTGTTAACAGATTTGAAAGCACTGTATATCAGCATTTAATTATCAGCGTAAGATGATACTTACCTGTGAGAGTACCTGGTGTTCTCTAAGATGCTCAGTCTTATAGTTCAGTCACATAAGGAACAAGTAGATTAGGCTTGCTTGGGTTTTATTAATCAATATTTTGAAAGGAACTGCTTGCTCATTCTTTTTTTCCCCTCAGTTTTGCGTAATAAACAATGAGAATGTTTTGTAGTCAGCTCAGCTGCAAACAAGTGAATAACTGTATGACCTAAACACCAGTCTTTTAAATATAAACATGAAATACAAAGGCTACTCGAAGGTCAAGAAACATCAAAGGTTGAAGACATGGATGTGTCTGCTGCTTGAACCTTGTTCCCGAGTCCACCTAGTAATTTAGATCATAGCAGCGTTGGGCTGAGTCAGCCCAGCCTTCCAGGGGCACGGTTTTTTCTTAGTGCGTATTGAATGACTGCCAGCCCATTGTTCTGCCTATTGTTGTCTGAAAAGACAACATGTACTAAAGATGAGAAACAGGATATGTTCATTTGTCCCTTTTATGGCAGAAGAAATTTTCCAGATTCCATGTGTTGAGGTAATTGTTCAGCAGAGCACTTTTCCTCCAAATGCGCAAGAATTAGATCACTGGAACTGTGGTGACAGCTGCTGAGCCGAAGCCACATCACATGATTATGTATTTTATTATTTAAAAGAAGATGCCGCCCATTTTCATCTGAGTGCAGAGGAAGGTATGTTTCTTACAATGTATAAGACCTGGAACATTTTTAAAGTAAAAAGAGTAAGGGACTATTACAGAGGTTTGGTTTTGGCTTTTATTCAATACCAGAAAGTGACTTGAGATTCTTACTTTCCAGTAACTTTTGTTTCCAGTAGCTGCCCTTGTAGCTTGTTACTCTTCTCTTAACTGGTTCTTGGCAGTTTGTGATCTTCCTTCCTACCAAGGGTCTCCTGCACAGTTCATTCCTCAGCATGACTTCTTCCTCCATATGTTGTTGGTGACACCGCTCATGGAATACAGGACTTTCCCTGTGTAGTCTATGCCAACACTCTGCTTCAGAGGTCAGGCCCTCATCCTAGACAAATTCTGGTTTGTATCTTGTGAATGCAGTCCATGCCCCACCTCCTCCCCTTGCCTGTGCAGCTCAAAAAAGATCATTAGTCAAGAAGTAATTAAGGCAGTCTTTTTGGAGAAGAGGTGGTATCAAATCACCCATAAAAATGACCTGATGCTGACTCCCAGTATGCATTCACATATATTTCTCAAATGCTGAGCAGAAATACAAGTCCAACTACAGGTAGAGAAAATAGATGTTCCACATACTGTTTTATCTGTGGTAAAGATAAAATATGTATATTGTGCCAACTAATGATAAAATGATTTGTGTGGATTAATATGCTTTACGTGTCTTCTAAAACTAATAGCTTCCGTATATGTCCTACAAGCAGTGATTTCACTCATATTAGGTTTTTAAAGCAAGAAAGCAGAAATATTCTCATTTATCAGTGACAGTTTTTTTCTACTAAATGCACTCTCACAGTTTTTACTAAAAGCTTATTTCTGTTTATCTAAGGTTGAATATCACCCTTTCCAAAGACCTCAGGAGCTGGTGGACTATTGTAGGAGCAGAGAGATTGTTTTTGAAGGCTACTGTCCTTTAGCCAAAGGGGAAGCACTCACTCATCCTAGTATCATTCAGCTGGCAAAGAAATATGGCAGAACTCCAGCACAGATTTGCATACGCTGGAGTATACAGGTAATGGAGGGTGGTAATAAAAACCTATCCCCTCTCTTGGGGGGGAAAAAAGAAGGAAATAGTGGGTTTTCTGCATCAAACCAGAATATATACTGGAAATATTTTTGCCTTCAGTATGTTGATATCGTGTGATCTAATTGTGCTGTAAAGGAAATTTGAGATGTAGTACACAAAATAAGGTTCTATTTTAAATATGCAAATAAAATGATTGTAGAGAATGAAAGGAATCGCCAATAGAAGAGGTGTTTTCAAACTAAATTTTATAAACAGTAGCGAGTATTGTTCTGTTTCTATTACTCAACACAAAGTGATAAACAGTGAAATAATGGAATAAAGTGATATAAACTACATAATCTGTGTTGGAAGTTAATGCAGTGCATACAACTGCAATTATAAAAAGCCTATATGTCCTCTGAAAAATGAGAGGAAAACCTAAGAAGACATGAGGAATGTTTTGAAAGGATTTGGAGGGAGAATATTTTCTTTTAAACTATGTAAACTTCAGTGATGAGAATTACTATTTTTTACAGAATGGAATTGTGACTATTCCAAAATCCACAAGAGCAGAAAGGATACAGGAAAATTGCAAGGTAAGATTTGGTTACGCGTTATATGAGAACTGTAAAACTCCTTTGTAGATATCCCAGATACTTCTGAAGGAAGTTGCAGTCCTGTCAGAGTTGACTCTTCCCCTGCCTTCTTGCACTGACTTGCAGAGAAGGGCTCAGCATGCAGGGGGGTGCATAAAGAAATGAGAAAGGAATGAGGGTTGGCGATCTCCTCCGTTCCCTCCCTTTTTTTTTTTTTTTTTCTCTCTTTATGCTAAATGTTTTTAATTAATTTCCTCCTCGTTTCTGCAATATGAAAGCTTTTTCAGGGGGGAGGGGAAGGCGTGGGAGAAAACCATAAGCATATAAAACCATAAACATAAAACCATAAATACATTGTTCTGAAAGTCTCTTAGGAATGTGAACTGTTTGGCAAATTGGGAAAAAGGATAACATGAAGATAGCAACCTTCTGAATGTCTACAGTAAATTCATTGTATGTGCTTTAAGTGTGAATTATCACATATGCAGTGAGGTTTTCTTCTGGTGGCTGTGTCTGCTTATGTATGCCCTATTTATTCTGACATCCACACTAAAACTACAGTACAAGCACAGTTGTTTGTGGCACTGTGTTATGAACCAAATCAGAGAGAAGAAACAGATTAAAATTGTCTTCCTCTTTTTTTTTCCTTTGTCTTTTTTTCCTGCAACATTCTGAATCCAGATTAATTCTGTGTTTTGCAGAGTTTTGCCCCACCAATTCATTTAATGCAACTGAGGGATTGCATTGTAGTAAAACTCAAATCATATAGGAGAGGGGGCAGCGAATTACAGATAGCTGATAATGATTATCACAAATCCTCCTTCCCCAACATCCCTTGGCAGTGTGTTGGTCTGAGTCTCTACCACTTTCTAGTCAAAGTGGGGCAAGGTGGACCTCGGTGAGCCCTGAGCATGTAATATGTCATTTTTACAGTTCTGTGTTTGGTCCATGGTTTAGGTTTGAAAAGCTTGAGCACTGAAGTTTGATTACAAAGACAGTAATTGCTGGATAATGCAGAATGGGGGGAGATCATTTGGCAGCAGTTCAGACTCTGCAGGATCTTTTTATTGAGTATGAATGAGCACTGACAGAGACAACAGAGCAACTGAAAGCACATTCAGTTTTGAAGTGATATTGTCCCAGTAATACAGCTGCTAAGGAAACACTGTCACCGTCATTCGTGTTGCAGATCTCACCACAGGAGAAGACTGTGGCTGTAAGAATCTGTACATGAAGACAGGTGGTTGCTTTCAAGTTAGTATCAGTACTAAGAAACTGTAGTGCTGTATCTTTTTCTGTATTACTCTGTCCATGATAAAGCCTTTGGTTTGGTAGCTTCATGAATTTCTTAGTACCTTCCTGGCAGAAAAGACCTTTGATGCTACTGTTTTCTTGAACCCTTGCTTGAGGCCTGACTGCTGCAAAACCATCAGAGCAGAATCTACAAATGAAAACGAGTCACAAAAAGAGCAAAGGACCCAGTAGAGCCTATTAGCTTAATAGAACAATGTTTGTCGTGGCAAAATGTAAAAATAATTTCCAGAAGATTAAAATTGTATGAATATTGGCTTCAAACTTAAATGAATCTTGTTTTAAATGATATAAATGCTCCTGATTCTGTGTGTTCATGGTGTTAACTATATATGCATTCCCACAGGTGTTTGATTTTACAATAACACAAGACGATGTTGAAATTCTAAATGGAATGCATGATGGGAGACACGTTTCCTGGGACCCAAGCCTTATTGTGTGAATGAAGGTTTGAACTTTTTCCTTTGTCAGTGATCAGTGAGTCACACCATGTAATTTAAATTAAGTGAAGGTTGCAATAAGAATATAATTGTGAGCTTAATGTCTGATATCAGTGATAACACTGCTGAAATCCCTAGCAGTGATAACAGATAAGATTTTTTTGAGGGTAGTGTTTGTGTACTGAGATCTTACATTTGCATACAAAATCCTGATCCACAATCCACTGAAGCCCATGCAAAGCCTTCTGTTTATGACATCACCTTGCCTCAGGCCAGTAAAGCAAGAACATGAGGAGATATCACTTCTTTAAATGCAGAAAAAAATGCTACCTACTAGCGTACAGTACAGGTGTTAACTGTAAATTAATTTTTCAGGTACTTTGTTAGAGGGTTGCAATATAGGAGGAAGAAAAAGCGGAGTGGAAAATAATGTTGATACCATTATTACAGTGTTGATAGTGTGTAGTACACTGTGTAAAGCTCCATCAAGAATATTTCACTGCAATAAGCAGTATATTACCATCACAGGAAAGAATTTTGTTTGTCTTATTGCCTAATAATTACACTGGGTCAGTGTAATTAGAGTTCTGTGCATGTTACTTACGAGTTGCAACAAAGTAAGAATACTTTGAGAGAAATCTATGTGCAGTCTGCATGGGTAAGTGTTGAGCAGGAAGTTTTTTAAGAACCAGAGACATCTTGGTTGGTAGGGATCTTTTTATCTTACTGGAAATTCTAGAGAGCTTTTTTTTTTTCCTCACTAGAAGTGAAGATTATTTTATCTCTCGCTTTTGATTTGTCCGGGAGACTTCACTAATGGACTGTTTATCTGATTTTGTTATAAAACACATATGTGTATAAAGAGATGTAGGTACAGGTATATGTAGTTTACAAATCCATTTTAAGAAGTATGTCTGCTGAGTATTTGGTCCACAGAGTATTGAACTTCTAGTCACATTGGTTTGATATTTTAAGAGTTCCTGTGTCTAGAAAGGTACGGAAAGTCTGGCTATGATTTATATTGTGAGTGAACTTCCTGAGGCAGTTTTCCCAGTGCTGTTCTGCTTTAGTCATATCGTGAAACAAAGCTCCTTAGTTTTTATCAAGAAATGGCTTTACACTAGGCATGTATCCAAGCCTCCAGTGTTTGTCCTTAAAGCAGAGCTTCTACACAGCTTAGCTGTGATACAGACAAACTTACTGTTTACCAATCACTGGTAAACTTTTCAGAGAAAAGTTGTCTGGATTTGCCTCTTGAATCATTATTGTATTATTTATTACTTAAAAAATCCAAGATACTGTAAGATAAGCTGCCCTCACTGACATCTGTACATCTTTTTCCAGAAAAGGTGCACTACTCACAGTCAGGTTTGCATATATACGAAGCTAAGGGCTACAAAGAGGATGGCTTTATCGTTCCATCTGTCAAAGAGAATGTGTTCTTGCTTTTGCATCTCCTTTTGCTAGGAAATCAAGCCAGAATTTTCTCTATCTAGGTAATGTTACCTGAACAGTACAATGAGGGATGAGAGGAATAATCAAATAGAAGCAGTATTACTATAAAAGCATAGTTGTTAAGGAGCAGTTTTAATCTGATCCTTTTACTTTCAGACTTGATTATTATTACTTCAGGACTTTTTTCCCAGGATTTTTATTTCCTTATTGTGAACTTTTCTACTGATTTCTTTGCTACCAGGTAGTTGCTTTAGAACTTGAGCAGAGTTTAGATTTGACAATGTGCAGAATGTAACTGAAGATACTACAAGCTATTGAAGTGCCAGGACTCAGGTGACCCATGTTGTCTTTCTCCCAGGTGTGGTGTGCTCTTCTGCACATTGTGCCATCACTGATCCTCATTGTTTTCTGCCAGCAGCTTTAATTCCTCCAGGAGGCTGGAATCCTGTTATCTCCTGTGTGCTTGAAATACATCACTAGAGCTTCTTCCTTTGAATACAGCTTCACAGATCTTATATTCAAGCTAATTTAGGAGCACTGAGCAAATTCTTGTTCAGTTCTGTTCAGTTTGTTGTAATGACAGCCTCGGTGGACTGATATTTCACGATCCTCTATACAACTACATTGACATGAAACATGATGTAAACAGTTTTATTTTTAAGCAAGAACTGCTGCAGGATAAGTCCACATAACATCATATAAAATGAACGTTTCTAAAGTACTGCCAACTTTGACAACAGTGTAGATAAGAGATAGGAAAGTGAACAGTAGTGAGATTTAGGGGTAGGAGTGAGGAATTATATTCTCTAACAGAAGAAAAACCAACCAACTGTAGAGAAAAGTGTGGTAGCTGAACTGTGTTTTCTTGTTTCTTCTTTGTTCAGTACCCTGGAGGTACTCATGTTTGAAGGATGGGTTTGTTTGTTTGTTTCTTAAACCCAGATTTCATCCCTAGAGTGTATTTTTGGAGTGATACCATGCCTATTCATCCCCAGGGCCAAAATTCCTCCTCTTGTCTGTACATGCATAAGACGTATTTTCTCCAGAGAAAAAACTTTTACCTCCATACGATGACCATTTTTGCATGCATGCATTTTATCACTGCAACTGATCATCTTGCCAGTAGGAACAGGGAATATATTTGAAAATTGAAGGCTCTTTTTTTCTACATCATGTACATTATTTCCAGTTGTGACTGACCGTGGCACTCCTCACTAGTTGAGATAAACGATTATTTAAAATAACGATTTATTAGCATTATCTACCTAAGTGCAATTATCCTTCTTAGCAGCAGCACTGTAACTGTTTATAAAAGGTGTTCTGGCTTCAGCTGGAATAGAGTTGATTTTCTTTCTAGCAGCTGGCATGGTGCTTTGTTTTGGATTTAGGGTCAGACTGAAGTCGATAATACTTTGATGTTTTAGTTGTTGCTGGGCAGTGCTTACACTGAGTCAAGGACTTGTTGGTTCTCACACTGCCCTGCCAGGAAAAGCTGCAGGGGCACAAGCTGGGAGGGATGCAGCCAGGACAGCTGACCGAAAGGATGTCCCATACCATTGTGGCACTGTAATGAATGATAAAACTGAGGGTGTTGGCTGGGCGTCTGCACTGCTCAGGGACTGTCTGGGCAGCAGTCATCAGTGGTGAGCAACTACATTGTACACTGCTTGTCTTGAATATCTTTGATCATCATTTTGTATTCCCTTTCTTTTTCTGTCCTATTAGACTGTCCTTATCCCCACTCATGAGATTTACCTTTTCTCCCATCCCATGGCTGGGGAGTGAGCAAATGGGCTGATGGTGCTGAGCTGCCTGCTGGGTTAAACCACAACGGGGGGAACTCTTAAACAAGGAAAGGAAAAAGTAAACGGGAAGTTGGTGGAAGGGTGAGGCCATTTTGTGTGCAGCCAAGTAGCTTTGGTGTGGCTCCCAGTGGCTCCCTCTCATTTTCTTGCCTTTTTCTGAATTTCATCTTTTATGTCTCTGATTATTCAGGCATCTTCCAATGTTAAATTGGAAAATGATGACAGTTTTAAGTGCACACTTCATGATTTTATTTTTATTGGGCTGCAGAAGTGTTTCTACTGTACTTGTCCCCCCAGAGCACATTATTCTTCTGATTAGCACATGGAATAAAGAAACAGCAAAACTAGTAAGCTCACAAACCCACTAAACCAAGCAGCTTGCATTACTGTCTGCACCTCTTTTTGTGCTATGTCTAACCCCAGCTGATTTTCTTTATAAAATAGCAATACCATGATGAGAGGAAAGCTGATGTTAACCCTACAAGATAAAAAGATATAAAGGTAGAGCAGCTCTTGCTGATATTAACTGAATGCAAGCAGTTAACTCTCTCCACATTGACACATTTTTGCCAAAGCTTTGGAGCTCACAGGAACACATCCCTGACTGTAGAGCATTGGGTATAAATAACAGAAAAGCCAACCTTGCTATCTAGGGAGTCTTTTTTCATACTTGCCTTTGGGTAAATTTTACAGCCTCCAATAAGATGTCTGTGCTTCTGAAAGAAAGCATCAAGTATTGGCACTCATTTAAAGTGAGCCTGCGCCATGCTTCTCATATAGTTGATGTAGATTTCATCTTTATTCAGTGCTTATTTGTACAGCATTAAGCAGGACAAATTACAACTGCCAGGACATTAGAGGACAGTAGTGACTGTCCGTAGGGGCCTGCCTGCTGAAAAAAAGAGGAGTGAAAAGCTTGAAATGAATTTAAATCAATGATTTTGACACTGCTTTCCAGTGGTGTATTATCATTGCTAACTCATGGTAGACACAGCCAGCACTGTGGGACGTACTTCTCTAAGCAACCTTGCACAGATACGTTTGTGCCAAATATGAGTACGTGTACACAGGATTAATCTTTTATGATCTCTGTATGGACTTTATGTACCAGAGCCCTTTGAGAACCATTCTCTAGTTTGAAATACCAATAAGAAATTCAAGAGTAAGTTAGTAGAGATATCATCCTATTAATGATTGCTGTATTGTTTCATCAGTAAAATACATTTCCCAGCCCTTTTATATGAGATTTCAGAATCTCAGTATAACAGTGTACTGTACAGTTCATATCTTGGCTATGAAACTGGGAGGGGGACTGGGGGAATGTTACAGTTATTGTATTCCCTGGTAACAAAAAGAGCCAAGATTGTTTTGTTTTCATTTCGTTTATTCTATGAACTCATTCTTCCCTAATGATTCTCTTGGATTCATCCCATTGAGTATCCAAAAGATGACACTGCCAAGATTACTCTGTGGTAAATCAATGGTTTTGGGTGCAGTGGAAAGTTTGTAAAAGACTGAACTGATGCAGAGCTGTGAGGGTCATACATCTACTGTGATATAAATCGCATCTTTGATGATTAAAAAAGAAAGAGAAGAACTTTTTATGTTTATATCATATGTGTATATTAAGGAAACAGCAAGTATCTATTCTTTTTATCTCATGTTCTTGAAATTCTTGCATGATCGTCATGAATGCCGTATAAACCGGGGGCAAGTTCCATTGAATAATTTGGAAAATTATCATGGATGGTTTTGCTTTGTTTTTCTGCTTTTCCAACAACTCTTTCTGCTTGCCCAATAACTGCATATTTTTCAGCCAGAATATCTGCTCCTTCAGAATAGCATGGTCCGTTATCATGACCATTAAGTCTTTAATTTATCCTAGCAAAAATATATATAGCAGGATTTTACTTGATTGTCCTCTTTTAAATTAAATTTCAGAAGTTTATTTTTAATGCTGCAATATATGGTTTCATTATTCTGTCACTCCAGTTACATTTTAATACATATGAAAGAATATGCATCAAGATCAGATACATTAGTGTCTTAGGATTTTCTGGTGATAAATAATAGGGTGTTAAAGTAATCTTCAAGTGCAATGATAACCAACTACTTCAAGTCTTTTTGCTTGGGATTAAGCTTTACCTAATGCTACATTCAATGTAGTGATCTAGAAGTAAAATCCAGATTCTCACAAATGAATATGTCAGACTTTTAAAAACATTGACAGGAGCTTTAAAAACAAATTATGGAATGCTATTACTTAACACGTGTTCTGGTTTTGTAGTGTTTTCATTGTCTGCTTTTTTGTTTTGTTTTGTTTTGTTTCCTTGTTTCCAAACCCAGGTTCTTGATTTTCATCTAAGAAAAGAAGATGTGGAATTTTTGAACATTGTGAATATCAACAGAAAGCAAATTCATCTGATTAACCATTGCGGAAAGCATAACTTAAAACCAAGTTGTTTCAAACTTCAAAAGTGGTGAATTTAAACTTTAATTCACTTTAAATTGAAGAATTAGTTGTTGGGTACTCAGAGAGTACCTAGACAATACCAATTAACTATCAAAAATTGGTAATAATAACTTGTGTTTACTATCATGTTGACCATCTAATGCAATCATTTTGTTTTCTCTTTTTTTTGCTTTCTTACAGATACAAATATGCTTACTTGAAGTGTTTTCTCTGTTTTCTGAAAGCTGTCTGGCATGTTCTTCCAGTGTGGGTTAAGCTATCTCAATATTATAATTAAGTTGCTTTGCCTGCATGTACATCATTTAAAGTCATATTTTAACCCCTGGGAACAAGTTAGTTGTGCTTTTTTCTCTGGGAGATTTTGTGAAGTATTAGTTAGTTCAAGGTACAGATGGGAGCAGGATTTAATGTGCTATTTGGGTGACTAACAGAAATTGGAGCCAGGTAGATATTTTTGTCCACATGGAAATCCTACCAATGTGTCCAACCACCTCTGTTTCTGTGAAGATCCTGTTATCTCCTGGAGTTATTTCCTTCATGTATCTTCCTTACAGTAACTTCCACTTTGCTTACAAATTAATAATATTCTTCTCATAAATAAATAACCAACTGACCAAAATAAATAGTCAAACAAACAACAAAAAAGGAGATCAGTACTTGTCATTTCTACCTGCACTTTATCCAAGTATAATCACCAGCTATGAGATAAAACATGCAGAGCTGAAAGTAGCATATAGATACCCGAATTCGGATGATTATGTCTGCACTGCTTAAGAAACAGCTGTGTAATCTTATATTTGAGGTAATTCTAACCCAGCTTGCTTTATGGTCTCAAAGACTGTTCAAATGCCTCGCTTTCATACTTTGTACTAATTTATGCCACGTCATCTGCATTCAGATTAATAATGTAGTTATATCTGTAGCAATCATAGCCTGAGCACTCAGGTGATAGGCTATGTAGTAAGAACAGCATTCTCTTCTCAGTTGTACGATGTAAAGGTTTACAAAATTATCCAAAACACAGTATGTTTGTTCCAGCTCTACAGCAAAAATCTGAATCTGAAGTAATGCCTTACTACATGTTGTATCTTGCATTTCCTCTAGTCATGGGAACTTGGGGGAATTCTGCAGCCCACTCTTTGCACTTTCGTAGTCAGCAAAACTCTTCTGTTATGAGGATCTCCTTTCTTTACCTGGCACATCATGGAGGAATGCCTCTGCTTGGTGGTCTAAGCTGTGTCGGGGTGAATAAAAGGACTTTTTGCATATATAGATGGAGATTTTCAAAGGTGCATAAGGGTGTTGTGTTGGAGAAAAATCCTTGGGATATCTGTCTTGTCAGGATTTCTTGTCTCTTTTCAGGATGGGTAATGTTCACACACTCACCTGTTGGAACTGTGAGTTGTCCCGTGGTGCTGGCACCATGAGTGCACTATCTTCTGTTGGTGTCAGTGGCTGCTGCCACAGGCTTTGGGAATAGCCCACATGGCATTTTCCTGCAAGATGGCGTTGTTTCCTTTTCCTCAATTAGGAGTTACCAGGGATAATGCTGGAGGGGATGTTTCATTTATAAGATTTTTATTTTCAGGCTCTTTACTCTGTGTTTCTTTTTAAACAATCTCTTCCTAAAGCACTCTGAAATTCCCAGTATTGTTTCCAGTGCCAGTGGGATGACTAGGTGCCATCCGTTGTCAGCTGAGTCTTCCACCACAAACTGTATAATTTGTGAAGGATCATTTCAGTGCCTTTTCTTGGGACTTGAGCCTATCAGGTGTGCACGCACAGCTTTCCTTGGTTTCATTGTCATAAAATGATCAGTTTGACTTGCATCAGGTTGTTGTGTGATTTAAGTCACAAAACTAAATGTATGTGGTTTCCTTGGGGTTATCCCATCGTCCCTGCCCTGCGAGTAGCCAGGTTTCTGAAATGCCCCTGCACTGAGTTCCTGTAGGGAGTTCGCAGGAATGCTGGTTGCTGCAGGCAGCCAGGAGGTATGTAAAACCAGACTTTGTTCATCCAAGAAACTTAAGTATAAAAGAGTGCATACATGTTATTCATCGTGTTGTGCTGTCTCTTTTTCTGTGACTGCAGTCAATCTCAGTTTTCAAAGGCATTATATACCCTGGATTTCTTCTATGTATGTTGTGGAAGTGCGAGTTTCATTAACACTGGTCCTGGCAGATGGAAGGCACTGAGGCAAAAAGTCTTGCTCCATTGTTTGGTGTGTGTGTTTATATATGTGTGTATATATATATGTGTGTGTGTGTGTGTGTGTGTGTGTGTGTAGTATAATCCTGCCATAAATCTCCTCACTGAACATTTATCAGTGCGCTCTTGCTAGAGCTGGCTGCCACGGCTGGAATTGACCTGTTTGTGTGATTCAGTCCTCACAAGGAGGCTACAGTCTGTGCAGCTGAACCGCATGAACCTTGATGAACTGAAGTTTTACACAGTCCTCAGAGCACAATCAGCTGCTTTGGCTTCATTTGCCTGGGAAGGACGAAGTGCTATTTCAGCATCCTTGCTGCTGTGTGTCAGTGTGGCTATAGATGTGTGTGATCATCTAGTTTTAACAGTGCTTTTGTGATACAGATGTCGAGCTGTTTAGAGTCAAACTGGAATTGGTCATCTGTTTCACACAACCTCTGACAAAGAATTTGTTGGATGTCACATCTTTGGGCTGCAGCCCTCTCAGCTGGTTTACTAATAACTCAAACATGAAAACTTGTACATCTGGCTGTTGAAACCCTGAGTCATTCTGTCCTTTAATTAAACCGCGTTCCTTTATTATGTCCCTCTTGCTTAAAATAATGAAAGAAAACTTTCCTGGAGGAAAATGCCTAATGAATGCACTTTTATTTAGTGTTTTCTATAGATGAGCTACATAAGGGGGAAAGTTTACAATATCTAGGGTACGTCAGGCAGTTGCAGGGGATGCATGTGTCAGCCTCGAGCGTGATTTATCTTGCATGCCTTTTCTGACAGTTGTAATTTAACGGCTGTATTTTCCTTCAGGCTCTCAGGAGGCTGCGCATCTTTTCAAGTTTCTAGCTTGGTGGTGGAGTTGATGCCTATTTACCAGTGTAATTTATTTGAGTCATTCTGGGAGAGGCGTGGAGCAACTGAAGCGTGAAGGTTCGCATAAATGTGAGAGAGGGACTCTTCCCAGGGCAGCACTGCCCTGTCTCCTTCAGAGGAGAGCTGCTTTCCTGTAATGACTGCTTCTGCGCACGGAGATGTGTGATGCTGAGGACTGGAAGACCCGATACATTATGCTCTGATCGCTGTGATATTTTGCATTTCAATCTGGAGTTAAAAAGAACAGAGCAAGAAAGGAAGAGGAAAATTTCTGCACTAAGAGCAACTAGGTAACAGTCGTGCACATTGAGGTGGGTGCTTTTGGAGGAGTTAGAAAACCTGAACTCCCTTCTTTATCAGTTTATATAGATATACACCACTAGTGCCGTTTTAAAAGAAAAAAAAAAAAAGAATTTAAAACTTATCGCTCTTTCCAAACACCTTTTGAATCCTCTGAACATTCAGGGATTTCTGTTTTCACGTGGCAAGCCCGATAACTAGCGGTGTTTGTGGAGGCAGGGGGCATGACGCGAGCCCTCAGCCGGGGCCCGGCGGTGGCTGCAGTCGCAGCTGAGCTCTGCTCCGCGGGGCCGTGCGGCAGCCACGCTGCCCGGCGTCCCTCGCAGCCCCGAGCTCGGCCAGGTGCGAGAAGTGCGCAGGCACCTTCAGAGCTTCCCTCCCGTGTCCACGCGTCCGTCACGCTCTGGCTCGGGGGAGCACCAGGCGCGTCCTCGGTGCCGCCGCCGCCGCGCTGAGGCCGGGCCGGGAGCGGGGCCGCGGCGCCGCCTCCCCGTGCGGTGAGGGCGCGGAATGGGGCGGCGCTGAGTGGCGACTCCTCCGGTCCCGCCTCTCGGGCCTCCCCCGCCGGCCTCTCTGCCCACAGCCGCGGGCTCTATAAAGGCGTGCAGGTCCCGCGGGTGGGGGAGCTCGCACGCAGGGAAGGGGTTAAAAAGGAGGGTGGGGAGCGTCCGCCGCAGGATCGTTAAAACCGCCGAGCCCCGGCCGGCCGCCGGAGTCACTCAGGATGCCGAGGTCGCGTGCGGGCGGCGCGGTGCGGCTGAGCGAGGTACGGCGCGGGGCTGCGGGCGGCGGGGCGGCAGCGGAGCCGAGCGGAGCGCGGAGCTGTGCTGCCGGACTCGCCCTCCGGCTTTGCCCCGCTAAGGCTGTAATTTGGCGGCTCCGTGCGCTCTCCTGCCTGATTTCACACCTTTAATTCTTTTTAAGCGTCTGCTAGAAAGTGCTCGTACGTGCAGGGAGTTCCCTTCGCATCTACATTTCTTAATCGTATTCGTTTTCAAAGCTTACGATGCTAATTATTTGCGACACGAAGTTCTTTCTGCCGGTCCTTTGTGTCAGACCCACAGAGCAGGTTGCTGCGCGGGCTGTTTGCTTATCTGCCTCCTTTCTCTAAACTTCTCCCTGCTCCGTATCGCGTGCCCCCGCTGCTCGGCCGCCGCGCCTCTCCCGTTTACAGCTCTGGGTGCTCTCTTGCACATGGATGAATTACCTTCAGCGCAGCAAATTGCTTCCCGGCCCCTCCCGAAACGTGTTCAGGCTTTCAGAATGGAGGCGAATCGAGCTCTCCTGTCGAGTAATTTCTTTGCAGGCTTCTGTGTGTCTGCAGTTGAAGCAAGTGAAGCCCATTTCCCTTTCTAAATCTTTGCTGTTGCATGCTCTCTGTTTTCTGCTGGAGAATAAGAGGCTGGAGCCTACTGCTGGACAGCTTTCACGTCTTTCACGCTGGAAGAAGTCCAGCAGTGCAGGCTCTGCTGACTCCAGCTTTACCTGTGCAGGTGAAGTTGTCTTACTGGCTTTAGCTATTTAGCATGCCTAACTATCTTTTAAGCGTATTGTAACAGATGAATAAAACTGAATTCTGTGATTGCACTTGTGATTCTGACATACAATCAAATCACCAGATCGTCTTGAACCATCTCTAGTTTGTTACGTGCCTGTTTGCCATCCCCTAACATGGGCTTTGCCTCTCGTTCTCAGGACTGCTGCTTGTGAGCGTGTGCAGGAGCGCTGGGAGCTGTGGGGCCACCACGGGTTTGCGCTCTGTGTCTGGCGGCCGCGGGGAGTGGTGCCCAGCCCGGCACCATGAGCTCCGGCACCACCGCCCCGGTGAGGGTGGTCAGCAGCCTCGCCAACACCGACGTCAACTATGTCATCAAAGAGCACTATAATTACACGGGAAAGCTAAATGAGAATGCGGACAGTGGAATAAAAGTGACATCGGTGGTTTTTATCATCATTTGCTGCTTTATAATCTTAGAGAACATTTTTGTCTTGCTCACCATCTGGAAAACCAAGAAATTTCACAGACCGATGTACTATTTCATTGGGAACCTGGCTCTTTCAGACTTGCTGGCTGGCGTGGCTTACACCGCCAACCTCTTGCTCTCTGGACACAAAACTTACAGCCTCACTCCTTCCCAGTGGTTTGTAAGGGAGGGCAGCATGTTTGTCGCCTTGTCAGCTTCTGTGTTCAGCTTGTTGGCCATCGCCATTGAGAGATACATCACCATGCTGAAGATGAAGCTCCACAATGGCAGCAACAGCTTCCGCTCTTTCCTGCTGATAAGTGCCTGCTGGGTTATCTCTGTGATACTCGGAGGACTCCCGATCATGGGCTGGAACTGCATCAGCCTCTTGTCCAACTGCTCCACGGTGCTGCCGCTCTACCACAAGCATTATATTCTCTTTTGCACCACCGTTTTCACCGGCCTGTTGCTGTCTATCGTCGTCCTCTATTGCAGGATCTACTCCATGGTGAGGACTAGGAGCCGCAGGCTGACGTTTCGAAAAAACATTACCAAAGCTACCAGGAGCTCAGAAAAGTCCCTGGCCTTGCTCAAGACAGTGATCATAGTCCTGAGTGCCTTCATTGCTTGCTGGGCTCCCTTGTTCATCCTGCTTTTGCTGGATGTGGGCTGCAGGGTGAAGACTTGCCCAATCCTGTATAAAGCAGAGTATTTCTTAGTGCTGGCTGTGCTCAATTCAGCCACGAACCCTATCATCTACACCTTAACAAACAAAGAAATGCGGAGGGCTTTCATCAAGATTCTGTGCTGCTGCAAATGTCCCCCCACAGACTCGGGGACTAAATTCAAGAGGCCGATCATCGGAGGGATGGAGTTCAGCCGGAGTAAGTCCGACAATTCCTCCCACCCACAGAAGGAGGAAGGAGACCGTCCTGAAACCATCATGTCTTCAGGCAACGTTACCTCATCTTCTTAGGAGTGACCGTGGAGGTGTGTTTAGAGCCTTCCTCTGAAACTGGGAGCCGAGGTGCCTCCTGCTCGCTGCGGCACTGCCGGGCTGAGGAGCGAGTAGCATTAGTTCTAACGAGGCCAATGGTGCACTTGCAAGGCCGGAGTTCAAGAAATGGGACACGCTGTTCTGGCTCGAAAATCTATTTCCCGGGAGCATGTTTTGTCTTTGCACTGAGGCAGCTCAGGATTGTCAGGCGCATTCATATCCTGAAATCTCCTTAGTAACTCTGAAAGACTGATGCCTTGGGAAGTGATGCCTGGTGTGTGAAAGAGAATGAGAGTGGGGGAAGAGGCAAAGGGAGAATGGATCTTTATTTTTTTTTCCCCTGTGAGAAGAATGTGAAATTATTTTTCCTTTATTTGCAGCAAACCACTGACACAAAGCTCTTTCTGTACTGGGTTTAGTGCTGGCTCGTATAGTTGGTCAGAAGTGTTTGTTTAACATGTAACGAGGAAGAAGATCATGCAGGTATAATTTAGATCCTGGGCAGCCGTAATTTGACATCACTTTCTGGAGTTTTTAGTTAAATAGTAAGGTTTTATGTGAAGAGTCCAAAGCTGTCGGAGTTTTATTTAGCAAGATCATAGCTGTGTTTTTTTGTTGGTGGTCCGTATTGCATTTGAAGACCGAGAGCCAGACTCTGTAGTTAAACTCATTTACACAATTCCATGACTGCGTCACATTTCATGGAGCAGCTCAGAGCGGCATTTGGCCTGACGTGTTGTTTGCCGTGTTGTTATATAGCATTAAATAAACTGCAAAACGTGAGGTAGAACTAAAGGTCATTTCTCATAGAGATGACGGAGGGTAAATCTAAAAGAATAAAATGCTGTTGACAGCAGCGTGATTTTTACGGAGGTAAAAAGAGCTAAAAACTGAAAACAAAGGTCAGTGTCAGGTGACAAAGGCAAAAGGTAAAGATTGGTCACGACATCTGAAAAGAAAGCCTCGGGTTTCAAAAAAGTAAGATTTCAAGTGAAATGACTGTAGCTAAATGCACTTCCATAACAAAGTGCAACACATCTTGGCACATTTTATTAATGTTCGTAACTGCAGCAAAGGTGTCTGTTATTTTATCAGTTCGTGGCTTCATGGAAGAAGTGCCTGTCCTTAAAATGAATGTATTTGTTTTACAATATCATTTTTACTTCTCTGGTTTTCTAACCTGTGCTAATGGGGTTGAATGTGTACAATGTAAATAAATTAATGAGATACATGAGTCTTCAGGCACCTAGAGTATTACTATAACAAAAGTGGTATATCTGGGATAGCTGAGAGCAATTGACTGATTTACAGTTACGGACAACTCCTAGAAGTGGTATTTTGTAAAAAAAAAATAAAAATAAAAAATAAAAATTATTGCTTTTGTAGTAAAATTTCCAGTGCAATTAAACGGATTTTTTTTGTTGTTGTTTAAAAAATAGTATTTAATATGTTTCTGACTTTTATTGTTCAATTTGCACATAGCTTTATTGACTTCTAAACATTAATAAACTGATTTTTGTAAAGATTCTGTTATCCTAATACTGGTACTCTTGTGCTGTTGTGGGGATTTGGGGCTGGGTGTGGTAATGTTGATGGAAGTTGTTGACAGAACTCAGGGAGATGACTCCTTGCTTTCAGTGCGTTCTGGGATTAAGCCATTTTTGTGGACGTCTTTCTGATCGGGGAAGACCTAAGAACTGCCACTCGCAAAGCCATTTAAAATGAATTCTGTACTGTGATGTTTCATCAGCATGTGCTGTATCAGTGAAATGCCAGTAGAAAAGTCTTTACATGCCCACAGTTTTTCTCCAACAGCTAGTGGAATATGAGCAGGAAAGAAATATGTGCCTGCTAATGTTGCTGTGTCCACCTGGAGTAGAATAAGTAAGTGAAATAATTATCTGAAATCACTAATAGCATTCATAAGCTTAATTCTTAGCTCATTGCAATATCAAGAGATTTATCAGAAGCAGAGCAGCTGGAGCTGCACCGGGCGCAGCAGCACGCGCTGCGGCCATGCGCTGGAGTACATACTGCATTGCTTCTTCCCAGTGCCTGACTTCCATTTCCTCTCTTGCTGCCGCTCCCGCTCAGTCTTACTTTTAAGTTTCACGGCACTTGTACAGGATGCAGTTGGAGTGTGAAGATAAAGCTCACCTTCTCATAGCGTATGTCATCACTGTGTAAGCTTTACTGTGGGAAACTGCAGCCTGCTCGGTGAGGAAGGCTTTGGGTCGCAACCTCACTTCCTGAAGGAAATTCCAAAAATGCCCTGAAGACAAAAGAGTGGAAACAGGCTGGAATTTCTCTCCATCTGTCTGCCTGTACGGAAGGAATGATTTCATGTGTGCTCACTTCCTAGGCTTTTAATTAGTGACCTGAGCAGAGCTGGAAAAAAATGTCAAATCTGTATTTGCGCACAAGATAAAGTTTCTCTTGTGTCAGGCCTGCTCTTTGGCAGTGATGGCTTACGCAGGGTGCTGACAGTCATGGGGAAAAGCTCTGCCTGATCCCAGGGATAAAGCCACATCTACACAGAGCACCAGAAGTATAAAAATCATGGATGTCCAAGTTAAGCCCTCAACATGCTATCAGTAAATAAAAGCACCATATGGGGGTGTGGCTTCTGGATTTTATCTGAAGTCTCATCCGGCTTGGTAAGAGGGTTTTTCTCCAAAGGACCGGGGCTATTCTGCCTTACGGGCATCCACGTCATTTTTCCCCCACGGGGTTGATGCCCTGTGGAGAGAGATGAGCAATGTTGCAGCATCGCTGTGTCACAGGGCCTTGTGATTCCCACCACCATCGTCCGCATCCTGGTAGCTGATAGCCCACAGGTGAGTCACTTCCATTCTCTTTCCCTTTGTTTTCGTGCCTCTCTTATCTGTCTTGTCTGATAGCATTGCAGTCCAACGAAAGCGGCTGCGTGATGGTAGCCCTGTTTTGCTAGGGAGCTCAGGGCCTTACGTAATTCATGCAATAAAAGAAACACGAACGGCAGTGCGTGGCACTGAGCCATGGGAAGTGTTTCCTATGCTCCTGATCAAGATGACTGAAATCCATTTCCTTCGTAGGCAGGCTACGTCTGCATGCAGAAAGAAAAAAAAAAACCTCACAGGGAACAGTAACTGCAATTAAGTAACAATAAAAGGGTGAAAAAAGGCCATTTGTGTATCTTTTCCCTTCTTATGGGAGAAAGCTTCCTAGCCACAGATGTCCATCACGCCAAGTCAGCAGGCTAGGCCAGTTGTGCTGTGATCGGTTCTGAAGTGTGCAATGCAGAAAGCACCGTTCCGGACCCCAGAGTGCCTTGAGCTGGCACTGCAAGGGCAGTCAGCTTTGTCCCTTTGTTGGCCAAGTGACAAACCAACTGAGGACACCGAGAGCTGAGAATATACGTTATCCCAAATGTCTCGGTGAAACGAAGTTGCCTGTGTTCTCAGGAGAAACTTGACCCTTTGATTAATATTCTTGTTCCTAGCTCCTCTTCCAGTGTAAGAAAAAGAACGGGGATGGAAAGTGATCATAAATTCTCTGCTGCTCCTCATCTACGTATGCCTGTGTAGAACCCCCCTGGCAGACAGGACCAAAATTACGGGAAATAAAAATGTAAGAATACTATTATCCATCCTCTTACTCTTTCAGCTAAGAACGAGACAGGGATTGCCTAACTGTAACATTTTCTGATTCCTAATTTGGCCTGGAAGATCTTAATACTGATTGCATTTTGTGTACAAAGGGTCAGACCGACAAAGCATCCAAAAACGTAGAACAAAGCTGCGTAACCTACTCAGCTCTGAAGTGCTGGGAATTCCCAAGAACAGGATCATTTGTGGGGCTGTGAATTTCCCCAGGAAAACATTTACCGTATTTTATTAATTCTTGTTATATTTCTTGGAAAATTAAATCCAACTCCAGCTGAACTTCAGAATTTCAGAAACAAACCCATCTAAATTTAAGTTCCTGTCATGTGCTTTCACAAACAGTTCTAATCCCGTATTTTCATTTACAGATGGAAGGAGTTTGTTCATTCTCTGGCATAATTTATTCTAATAGAACATTATTTCTTTTATGCAATTTGCAAGAATTGCATAGGGTCAAGACATTTCCCTTTAATTACTGCTCTGAGTAATAATTGTCACTTTACGCATAGGATTTTCTAAAATTCTGTTTCTGTAATAATTACTAGTTATTAAATTCGCCTCGCAAAGATGAGGTAGGTGTAAGAATCTGTGGTGCAGCTAGCTTGTTCTAGTACGAGTTTTATGCTGAAATAAGAAGTCTAGAAAGACCTGAAACAAAAACATCTAAGATTAATCAAGATATTAGCAGAAAATGTATTTTGAGGGAAAGCTGGGAATATCACCAGTGTAGCCTTAGTCTCATCCACTGAGGAGGACCCTCTCCCAGGAGGGAAAAGGGTGGCACATTCTTGTGTCCCCTGTTCATCCACAAATTCTGAGAAATGTGTCAAAACAGCAATTTTCAAACAAAACTTGCCAAGCAAAGCCATGAATAGCCAGATTTTACTCCACCAAAAAATCTTGTCCCCGAGAGTTAAACAGGGACCATTTTCTTGTGCTCAGAAGCGCTGCTGTTACCTTCAGAGTACAAAGAGGCAGGAAATCACATCAACCACACCCAGGGATTGTGCGGGCATGGAAAAGTCCTAATAAAGCAAAGCAGACAAAGCTCTGTCAGCCCTCTGCGGACCTCTTGCCAAGCCTGGTTAGCACTCACATAATGGAAACCTCCACAAAGGACATTTTTTTTTTTTTTTTTTTTTGTGAGCTTAAGTGAATGATCACTTTGAGAAGATCCATCTTTAAATGGGTAGCACAACAATGATACATTTAAATGGCTCATCAGAGAAACATGGCCAAAGCCAGATTAAATATTTACATGTATGTAGCTTTTGCAATGCTTATTCATAATTGCTCTTCTCTGCTAAAAGCCGGCTCACAATTCAGACAGCATGATTTTCTGTAACTAATGAACATTTGGAAGCTGTGGGCTAGGGGAAAATAAAAAGGTAAAATTGTCTGCGAGGCTCTGTGAAATCATCAGTGAAAACAGAGTCTGTACCTGGGAAAAATCTTCATTTTGCATCAGTGCTGACAGCTGTAACTTTCTGGCACCAGTCTGAGCTGTCTGCTACATGTTTTGCTCCCTTAAGCATATATACTTTGTGTTAACAGAGAGTTCTTGATTTAGCAGGACACTGGCATAAATTGCTGGGATACTACCCCAGAGAAATTCACATCCGTACCACGCACCTACAGCTCTGTAGTGTGAAGGTTAGGTACATAATTGATACATGCAATGGAAACAGAATTTATGTAGTTAAAGAAAATGTGCAGTAATGATTTTCACGGGATGACCTGGCAGCCCACATTCAGTCATTTATTGCTCAGCTACCTGCAGTATCTCCTTGTGCTTTGTTGTATGGCTGCTGTTGTATCACTGTTAGCATGAGGTTGGAAAATCAACCAACCAACCAGAGTTTTTTTAGTAATACCCACAACTTTATCCTTGTAGTTTAAAAAATGAACAATATCTTGACTGAAAAACACCTTCTGAAGGGACTATTATGGAAAAACAGCTCACCAAAAGTCTATATTATTATCTCTACTGCTTTCAGAGAAGACACAACTATGGTCCAACGATTTCTTCTAATCTGGTGGCCATTCAGATTTCTGTTGCAAGAAAATACATTAAGCTGTTTTCCAAACAGGTCTCCTTCAGCTGTTCCTATTTGCATTGCAACTCCCCCTTTTTACTGCTGGTTTAAGCACTAGATAAGAAATTGCCTGTGGCTGCTGCGTAGTTTCTCTCTACAGGACTATCTGATCAATGCACCTTTTGAAAATAAATCCTTCATGTTGGTACAGAGATACTATTTCAAAGCTGCCCACAAAACAGTCAAAGAAGTGTTGACAACTCTTTTTTTCCCCTCTTTATTTTAGAAATTCAGTGTGTTCTGTATGTTACTGTTGTACTACATTTTACTTTGTTTTTCTATTTTTTTCCCTAATCTTTGACTCTTCTTATATATCATACTGCAAATGCTGCTTGAGGTAATTCCTAAGTTTCATCTCAGAGTTTGACAACTTCTCGTGGAGAAGTGGTTATATTTTATTTTTCTGGTAAGTACTGTGGGCAGGAGGGATAGGAACTTGTCCGTGCAATTAAGGCAGGGAAGGAACGCTGAAGTCTTTTAACTTGCAGTTGTTCATCAGTGGTCGTGGCCGGGGTCAGAGCTCTTTAGAGATACAGTGTGAAGTTCTGCTTTTCACTAAACTTGCTGAAAAGTGCATAGGCATTACAGAGGGTTCAGAGGATAACAAAGGAAAGCGGTTTAATAGGATGAACTACAATAAAAGGCTCAGTCAGCAAAGCTTTTTCCCACCAGAGAGAAGAGGGCCGGGAAACACAATGCTCAGCCCCCCAGCTCCGCTGTGGAAGTGTGCTGGACGCTATAGAAAGCAGGCGAGCTATTTAAAGCTCAAGACAAAGAGCGGGCTGCACGTAGAAACCAGATCCAGTTAAAACACGTACTTCAAATCAGAACTTTGATGCTCGGAGGCTCCAAGTACCTCAACGTGCCGCCGAGCCGTGCCTGTTCAGGCAGCGCTGCTCCGTGCATGGCCGTGGGGCCTTCCCTTGGCTGCCGGCCCCGGCCGCCCACGCGGGACCGGCCTTGGCAGCGGGGTTGGCAGCCTCTCCTCCCCCCGCGGCGCTCCTGGGGCCGCTGCCGCCTCAGTGCCGCTCCCGCTCCCGCCGAGGCTCCCGGCCCGGCCCCGCGCTGCCCTCCGGCCGCCTGCGGCTCCGGTGGGAACAAAAATCATTCAAAACCTGCTTTAAGTTAAAAAAACAAGTCCCCGATGCCTTTATCTATATGAAGAGAGTGCTGTAACGGGGAGCTGAGGTTTAAAGCCCTGAAATAAAAAGCTGCGAGGGAGCTGTGGTTTCGGCGCCTAACTGCGAGTGCTCAGCGGCCCGCTGTAGCCTGCAGTGCAGTGCTGCTGCCCCGAGGCTGTGGGGCTCGTGGGTGTTGAGTCTAAAACTCGAAGGTGAGAAGCACAGAGGTGCTAAGCAGGCCGGGGCTCAGAGCTTTCACGGGTTGCGATTGTGTGAGCCACAGCACAGCCGCTGTGGTGCACTGAGTGCTGCACTCAGCATTCTCAGCAATGACATTCACACCGCTGTGAACCCGGGGCAACGTGAGAACAACTCCACGTATTTTTGGCATGAGTGTGTCTGCAGAAACGTACAGCATCACGGAATATACCGAGTTGGAAAGGACCCGCAAGGATCGCCGAGTCCAGCTCCTGGCTCCACGCAGGAGCACCCTAAGGTCCTAATGCTACTTGAGCTTGGGCAGCTCCGGGCCGTGCCCACCGCCCTCTGGGGCAGGACCTTTCCCTAACCCCCAGCTGACCCTCCCCTGACAGCCCCATGTCAGCTCCACTTTCCCTCGGGCCCTGTGGCCGTCACAGAGCAGAGCTCAGCGCTGCCCCTCCGCACTCAGCCGCCATCAGGGCTCCCCTCAGCTCCTCTGCCCTGAGCTGAGCGCACCCAGGGGCCTCAGCCACCAAGCGTACTTCTTCCCCTCCAGACCTTTCACCAGTATTGCAGCTCTTGGACTGTTCATTAAAGGATTTCTGTTGAAATCTGGAATTATTTTGCACTTAGCTGAGGCGGTACTGACATTGCTGCTGGCTGCCAGAGGAAGCTTCCACACTGCTGGAGAGCTGCTGGAGCGAGGATGCAGAAAGGCCTATGGTGGATCTACAGGATGGCCATGCAGCCCGCTGCCTCCCGCCGGTAGCAGCAGAGCAGGTAGGAACCCTTGGCCTGAGAGGAAACTGTACCTAGGACCCAACTCTGTGTTTTTCCCCAGGCAATACAGGGATGTAGTTCTCATAGTGGTATGGTGTGCTGCGTTTGTGTGCTCACATTGGTATAGGCATAGGACCTTAGTTTAAGAACCAGTGTGTTAGATTAGTGAAAGGAATCCATGAGTGATAGTTCTGAAAGTTCCCATTTCAACTGTAGTGGATGAGTAGTCTTGTTTTCCTCAATCATTTTGCACCAGGGACGTAACAGAATACTTTTATCTTTTGCCTCAACGATTTTGCCTCACAGGAAGCACAGGAGTCATAACAGAACGCTTTTATCTTTTGAACCCAGTAGGTGCAAGGACATCTTCCTCAGATTCCACATATATTGTTTTAAGAGTTGCTCACTATGGCTTAGTAAGGAATGAAGATTTTGCAAATTGGGGAAAAGTGGATGAAAGTGAGTCACAGGTCTCAGTAATGAAGCCTAAGGTGAAAAATGGGGAAGAAGTAGGTGGGCACTTGACCACTCTAGATGCCACTGAGCATGCCCAAAGGGATATTAGCATATATTTATCAGTCCTTGAGAAAGAATGAATATGTTTGCCAGTGTACTGCATATGTATGTCTTAACTGTTCAAATGTAGAACATGAACTCTGAGCAGATGTGTTCGCTTGTCATACTGCCAGGTGCATGTAGTGAGGAATAAAGGAATGCCACTTTCTAACACGGTATTGGAGTTAGAGAGTTTCCTTCCTGGATTTCAGACAACAGAAGCATGTGTTGCTGCAAGATGGTTTCCCTCTTGAAGTATGATGAGAATGCTGTGGGACATGAAGGTCCAAACTAACAAAGTCCTCATAGTTGGAGTTAAGCTACAAAATACACAGAGCTGAACTGCAACAGTAGTGGCACAGGTTGTGGACAAAGTGCTTATTTCAGTCTTGCCTTTACTGTAATCCTCAGAGCCTGGGTTATTGTCTGCAGTTCACCTGTGGGCAGCCTTTTGGGAACAGGTCATTAAAGAAACAAGGCACTGAACAGCTCAGTATCGCTCCAGCTTGACACCTTGGTAATTATGGTGTGAATCAATGCTTATTCAGAGGACCCAACTTTCTCGCATGGGTTATCAAGCAGCCTTCATCTTTTTATTATTATTATTATTTTTTTTTGGTGCATATATGTAGGCACTGTCATGGAATCGCAGGATTGATGGGGTTGAAAGGGACCTCAGGAGATCATCAAGTCCAACCCCTAGATCATCAAGTCCCACCCCCAATTTTTTTGATCAATTTATTGATAAAATAACCAAGGTTTTAATCTTTCTTCCTGTAGAAACTCGTTTCATCCAAACTTTTATCTGTAGGCAATGGAAGGGATTGCAAACAGAAAAATCTGCTTAGATACACTAAAGAAAGTGCAAGTATTCCTAGAGATTATTTTTTCATCCTATTTGACTGTGACCACGTACTGAATGAGATTAGCATGACTCTGAACCACATTTGTCTTCAGAGTGAAGTGTAACAAATAATGAAGCATTTTTAGCTGTGTTTGAAGGCATGCTCATATATGCCACTTGTTGCCTTCGCCCTGTGTGTGGCCTCTACTCCTTCTGCTGTGGGAAATCGACCTAATAAAAATTATTCTTGCCTTCTAAAAGAACGTCATTGTTATTATACAATGAGTAAGAAAAGAAATGATGTTAATCACAAAATAATGGCAGTCTAACCACTAGTGTGAGTTCTCGTCCCATCCATCAATCAGCTGCAATACCCTTACCTGCGTTATATCACTGGAATCATAATCTGGCCATAATTTAATGAAACTGAAAGTGGTGGAGTTCCCACAAAGTAGGATTTTCACTGCTACAGTTTTATGCAGGAGATCTCGTAATCAGAGCCAGGAAAGTGAAAAAGCTTGTTACCTATGAGCATTGCCTGTGAGCATTGCCTGTATAGATCAAGCAGCTCCATGTCTGGACAGGTTTGGAAATAGTACAACAATGACTTTAACATGTTCAGAGTTTTGATAATCTAATGAATGAATTCTGTGATGTTTTATGTCTGATACATAATTTGCATTGAATTTTAAAAGCTTGCAAAACCTCCAGATCCATGTAACACTGTAATTCCTATACTTTATGCTGTGGGATCAAAACGAATGTCAAAACACTAACTCCTTACACGAAGGCTTAATACGTCTGCTCATTTCTGTTCCAATGTAGTTGGCTGCTTACCTGGCCTTGTTCTATGACTAGGAAGCCACTTTGGCACGCTAGCAGGGAAATACTTTTAACAGCCCTTAAAATTGGGAAATACTCTGCTGTTAGTTTTGGAACCTGAGGTGAAGGTTGGCGTAGAAAAGGTCTAAGGTGAGCCCTACAATTTGAACAGAGTTTTGGTCTAACAGAGATGGGTTGAAACATAATTCATACGGGGTTCATAGACCGTTTTTCCACACTGCCGGAATGATACTCAGGAAAACTCATGATGGTTATATGTGACTGCTGTGTGCATTACAAAAAACATCTGGCCTGTTTGACTGCTTGTGGCTGAGGTATAGCAGTTTCTGTCACCTATGATGCATGAGAGGAGAATGTAAACACTGTCATTTGCCTTTGAGTCCTCGTTCTGAGTGGCAATGTGTGCATTTGCATCTGAGTTAAATGAGTGTGACCTGGAGACTGGCTTGGGAAAAAGGCTTGGGCTTGTGTCTTCCTTGATCCTGAAAACTGCCTCAGTACCTTGTGAATTTTTTAGAGTTCACAAGGGTGAAGTAGGTAAGAGTAAATGAGATGAAAAGCAGAAGGGGACCAGAAGAACAGGCTGCCTTTCTTGTTTCCATTTGTTGTTCCACATGTTTCTGGAGGTTTGTTTGCTTTTAATTTATCTTTCACGTGGAAGGTATTTCAAGTCCAGACACAGATCTTCTGTCTGTGCTTTGACCTGGACTTCTGAGAGTGAAGGCTGTGTAGCCGTGTAACTGCAAGGCAGCATAAGCTACTGTACCGTATTTAGTGCGGTTTACTAGTTTCGGCAGTGCTAACATGAATATCTGGTGTCTAGACCTGATCTGTCTTGTGTCCTGCCAGCCCCAGTCACTCTCATTTATCTGCCCCCAGGCTTGCAGATGTACCCGGAGCTGTTTTGGTTGCAGAGACATTACTACAGTTTGTGGTTGCTGTCTCTGTATTTCAAAAGAACGTTTTGATATGCAAAGTGCCGTGGAAGCTGAAATTGCACTGTTTGTCTTCTCTGGAAGAGGGTGCAGAAGACTTGTCTTCTCGCTTTTCTTTAGTTTTCTTTCTTCTTTTTCTTCTGTGTTTTTGTTCTGTTTTGTTTGGTTTTAAGCAGGTCAGGGATCATTCCCCTTTACTTGTTCAGTGTGCTGTCACAAGGTCCTGCTGGCTGGTTTCTAAGAGGCACATTGGCTTAGCCTTTCATATTACATAACAATTCATTAGCAATGGGGCTATGAATGGAACGGACCTTCAAGCGGAAAGGAGACTGTGTATAGGACAATACTCATCTAATGCAGATCTTGCACTCAGATCAAGTTTGTACCTGGCACAAGTTGGTGGAAGTTGTATGAAAGCTGTTAGAATGCAGCCCACATATACCAGACGTGCACCTGACCCTCTGAGCAGCCACAGCCTGACGCTGCTGCTAGCTCTGGGTCAGCCCTTGGGCACTTACTGTCAGTGGAAGATGTACTGTCGGTTTGCATGGGAGCAGCGTTGAAACTGTAGTAAAAAATGAATGGTTGATGCGTTTAATTTTTCCCGTGCTGCTCTCTGCATGAAAGGGAAATCCTGCAAAGCTGATTACGCCTCTGAGTTTCACATTGACAGTGTAAGATCTTTAAAAACTAAACCTCAGCCCCACCCTGTCAGGCACGGTTGAGTGTTTATTTAAGCAAACTCAGAAAGTCTGCATCAGCAGAAAAAAAAAGTATTCTTTTCACTCATTCTTGAGAATCCACAGCAGTGCAAAATGAGTGAATGGCAGCTGTTTGCAAGTTTATTTCTCTCCATGAAATGTAACTCTTGTCACTGCCACAGAAGTATTTTGGGAAATAACATTTGCACCAGTTTCTGGTACAGAACATGTAAATAATGTGCTTCTTTTCTCTGGAAGTATTAGTTCCTAGCAATTATGTCTTCAGCTAGTGTAGTCTCTGCTACCTCTTGCACAAAATCGTGACCAGAAGAATGGGGATGGAGAGGCAGGGGAGCTGCTGGGGAACAGAACGTTATAGAAGATCAAACTAGCGAGCTGCTTGGTTAGAACAGGCTCTGAGGTATGCTTCCCTTGTTAACCGTGCAGCTGTAATGCCCTTCTCTGCAAAATCTTGGCATATTTTAGTAGTAAAAAATATTACATTTTACATATGAAACCATGGTTTCTAATAAGATCTGGGTAATCAGTGTTATGCTGTTATTTGTTGTGTGTAAGAAAATAAAATTAGTGAATCAAGGGTGCTCACAACTCATATTTTCCTGGAAATAAAATGTTTAACAGCAGTTTAGGAGAAGAGAAATTGGAGATTTCCTCGTGGGTCAAGGACATCTTCACCCTCTTTCTCTGCTAGATGGAATTTTTGCCTCTGAAGTCTTCATACATGATGTGCATGATGGGAATATGCACTTATATTTAATAGCCTGAAAGCAGGATAAATATAAATGTACTAGCTTACTTAATGAGCCAATATGGATAGTATTTTAATGAGTGAGTAGTGGTGTGGTGAGGATGGCATCTTTTATACCTATTTGGGCAGACTCAGCAGGACCTTATTTTTCAAAAGGTGCCTTTCCATGCTCTTCTGCTGTTGTAAATGGAGACAGCTGTGCTAAGGCATCTGGAGTTGCTGGTTGCTCGTGTAGGTGTCTGTCTGCATTGAGGCAGTTCTCTGAGAAACATGTTTTCTGGCATGATTCATTTTCATTTTCTTCAATCTCAAAGAATATGCTAGAATGGAGAAGGTGAACGACCTTTGGATCTGTTGAATTTCTGATCTTTCTTAAACAGAGGTGATTTCTAGAACTTCTCAACTATTTCTTTCTTTCAGTTTTTTGAAACCTAATTCCTCATTTTTATTTTTATTCTGACAGATGTGGAAAAAGACGGGGCCAGAGTCTGCAAAAGTGAGGGTTCTGGTGGGTTGTAGCACGAATGAAAATAGGGAGAATATTGCTAAGCGTTCCTTTAGGGACCAATCATCATGAATTACAAATTTACATTTTATGAACCTCTCGATATCATAACGTCTAAGTGCTGCATAAAATCATGCAATAAAAAAGATGGCAGAAAAGTCATCTAATATATTACTGTGCTTTCAATCATAACAAGTATCAACGTAGTATCAAAGCAGGTTTGATTTGTTTGCGAGGACCTCTGTGGGTGAGGACCTGCAAGTTCACCAGCTCATCCATCACAGCGCTTCCCACTCCACTTCTGAAGTGCCTAAAATTCTCTTTTGCAGTAGAAGTCCACGTAATTTGCCTACAGAGCTTACTCTTCCATTTCTGCTCGAGGAGCATTTCTCAGTATTTAAAATCTGCCAGGATGGCCCCTTTGTTCTCTTGTTCTTCAGACTAACTGATCCTAGGTAATGTAATGATTCATCAAGTATGTTTTTTTCCTAGACTTCTGCTTGTCTTTTCCCTCTGGCCTGTCTCTAATTGGACAATGTTTGTATGTGAGCATGCATATAAACATTATTAGCAGTAATATCTCGCGGCTTTAATAGTATTATGCACAGCAAGCAATGATGTCTTTGCGAAGAAGTATGTTAATAGTTTGACAGCAGTTATCAGATGTCACCTTGTTAGCAAACAGGAGTGTTGAAAGTGTCCAGGATCATTCCGAATGTAGCAGACTTTTCCTCAGCTTATCAAGCACTGCTGTGCATGTCAGTTCAGGTGAGTAATAGGTACTGCTATCATAGTGGAGACAGTTTTCTAATAAGAGCAGGATCAATGCCCCCAGCTCTGTTTGGATTTGTGTACAGATGTTTTCTTTAGAGGTTGCCTGTTTCTTGATCCTTGCATGCTGGGGGAGACTTAGGGAATTCCATGTGAATATGTGAGTTGTCTATTTGATTCTTTGTGTGTGGCCTCTCACCTGCAAAGATTTGGCAGGATTTGTTCAACTGGCTCATCTCACGGCAGCACAGCAAACAGGAACTTTTTCGTTCTCTGCCACAAAACCAAATTTAAGATCACGTTCCTCTGAGACTGCAGTGGGAAGTGGAATGCATTCTCCTACTGCTGTGTGCTCTGTGCATTCCCCCTGCGGTGCTGTCAACTCTCCTCATCTTTGTCACATCTTCCTGACACACCGTGTCCCTGCAGCGAGCCAGAAGGAGTCCTTCGGGATCCAGCAGCAGTAGGGGCCCTGGAAAAGCTTACTGCTTCAGGATCTTCCCTTTTCCCCACCTCTCTGCGCTTTCCCCGTACTGCTCCTGGTCTGCTCCGCTTTTCATTTTCCACTGAGAAGTGTTTGCCATCTAGCGGCTGCCGGCGCACGGAGAGCAGCCTAGGGTGGGTGCTTGCACTCAGGGACTGGTATTTCCCAAAGAAACTGTGGGATATGGAAAGTTTAGGCTGTTCCTTCTCCTAATTCATATAATAGAAAACTGTTAATGCTGTGGACAGGGACTTAAGCAGCTCAGTCTTGTGGTCCCATGTGATGTTTTGGTAAAGAAAGCAGTACAATACCAAATCAAATGTATGCACTGAAGGGATTTAATATCACTGTCAAGTAATAAAAGATGTTATTTGAGGTGGCTTTCAGGCTTCTGTTCTTGGAGTTACAGTATTCATATTTCTTTTAATGACCTGAAAGAAAACCTGTAGTCATTGCTAATAACATTTCAGAAATGTCCAGATGGGGAGAACAGATCCATACTGAGAAGTTAGAAAACAGTGAGTGCTGAACACTGGGGCCTGTCACCTAACCCAAGTGAGAGCCCCACACTGCAAAGCTGGAGTGGTTTGTTGTGGGTGTGGGCTGAAAGCATCAAGATTGCAGTCTGTGGCACCCAGCTGTCACGCAGACAGACAAACAACTGTAGGGAGAGGAAGTGGGACACCAAGGACATGTCTGCATGTGCAGGTAGAAGTATACATGCTCATGTCTGTGTGTTCTGAATGGTCTGCAAAGCACTGCAGCACTCACAGTTTCCGTAGCTAATAAGTTAGCTTCTGGTTTCTGTGAGCATCGTACTACACAACAGCATCATCTGATACCTGCCATAATTCCTATTGCAGAGTGTGTACATACGTGTGCATTAGGTGTGCAGTGAGAATTGTTCATGTCTTATGTCCTGAAGTACCCTTAGAAGGGAGAGTGCAACTAAGGAAAGATCAGTGTAACATGGTGTAAGTGGTATGTTGTAAACTTCTGCTTGTTAAGGTGACTTTAAAAGGACCAGTTCTCTACCTCAGTGCATATAATTGTTGCCTGGTTCCTATTGGAAACCAATTAAACAAGAAATGTTATTTTCTATTTCATTTGAGGTAGTAATAATTATATTTTTTTCCCCAATTGTTTAAAGTTCGTCTGCATGTACTTTTGATTCTTATCAGTTAGCTTTGCAGAAGTTCAGGCTCTTTTGGTAAATTTCTAGCAAGTTTAGAGATTCACAGGTGTTTGTCATTCTTTTGAATTAAAGACAAAATCTATCTATCTATTTATTTATTTATTAATTATTCATTTATTGATAGTGTAATGTATATCCCTTACAGCACCGGCTATGGCCAGCACAGATTCATTACAAAGAGCAAACATAAATGTAGTCTATCAAGACAAATCCATTTCTTTGACCAGCTAATAGATTTCTGGCCATGTAGCAGCTCTGATCTCTTGCTTTTCTGTGACGTTTCCCACTGCAATCAATGGACATTTCTTGTATTCTAAAGGAAGCCAGCAGCTTTTTCTAAAAGCTGAAAGAAAAAGAGAGATACATGATCAGAAGTGGCTGTATGTGTGCTGAAGCACAGCTTAAATTTTAGAACAGATTTTGCTGCAAAACCTGTCCAGAAATGCAAGTGGAATATTAATAGAGTTGATGAAGACTACAGGGAACATGACTGTGGAAAAATACTGTAAGGGATTTCTTAGTGTCATTGGGCTTTCTAGTTCCTGAATTGCCTCCTGGAAAGACAGCCAGAGGAGTGTTGTTAACAGTCCAGTTTTCAGTCTTTATTAACTGGGTGTTTTAACTGTCCAGGTGCGTGATGAAGACACTTTACAGAAATTATGAATCTTTTTGAGGGGCTATGATTGAAGTAACCTTGAACAGCTAGATAGGGATGTTCCATCTGTGTTCTGACTCTCCTCTGGAGAGAATGCTGTTACCCGATTTCTCTTTCTAAAGGCAATAGAAAAGTTGAGACAATAGTTTTTAAAATAGGACAGTGGGGCTGAGACTGCAAACCTAGTTCTAGGTTAACCAGAATGTGTCACTGGATCTTAGGGAATCTCAGTGTGTCATTGTAAACAAGAATTGTCCCAGATTGCTAGGATTTTTATTAAACTCTGTATATGCACCTAGATTCAGAGTAAATTATTATAAATATCTATCTCTACTTCATTCCTCTGCTCGTGGTATTTCTCAGTCTTGCTATGGGCTGCTGTCTTTCGTGAAAGGAAGCAGTGTTGCCTTTGGGAACTGTGAGAAATAGTGGTCATTTTGGAAGACAATTTGTAGTGAGATTGTCTGAAACTAAATTTGTCAGTTTCATCTACTGGAAAAACAAACAAAAACACCTTAGGCTTTGTAGAAAATTGGAAATATATGAACAAGATACTTTTGAATGTTATTTAGGTATACAAGTTCAGTGAGATCTGGTTGTGCAGATTTCCTCTCTTTTATTAAAAACGGCAAAAATAGGAGTTCAATTTTTTAATGGATTAACTTCAATTAACTTAAGCTCCAAATTAGCAAGGATGTACACAGTTGTTTAAGTGAAAAAAATCTTACCACTAATTTAATTATAGAACAATCTTTTACATGGGTGAACAGTGTACAATTAGAGAAAGATGTTACAGGTAAAAAAAAAAAAAGAAGGAAGGAAGGCATTAAAGATAACAGATATTAGTTAGTTTTGATCAGAGAAAAAAGAAGTAGTCAGTGCAGAAATACAGCAGTACACTGTATTCTCCTAGCTCTCCACAGTCAGAAAGCAAAATGGTTCCCTGGAATGCTGGTCTGAGATCTTCACACAGACCAGCAGTCCTGCTAGGTGTACTGGGCAGCTGACGGTTTCTGAGCATTGGGTGGGGAGTGTGACAAGGCCAGTGTTAGTCTGCACTAAGCCAAGGTTGGCTGATGGCAGCAGAGACTGCATCCAGCTCTCCATCCTTCCATGAATAGAGGAGGTGTGTCCCTACAGAGCTTCCTGCTGAGAAACAAGTTGCTGCTGCTTTCATGTGGGACAAAGAAATGGTGCCCAAAAACTTTTGTGTACTTGCTCCTACTACAAAATGTGGGTAGTAGACAGTAATTAGCAGTATCACCTCAGAAATGCAAGACTTAGTTGTCCTGAGTCCCCTTGGAGGGGAGTTGATGTTCTTTTCCCCGTTTCTGGAGCTTTCGCTTTGTGTGTGTGCAAACATTACTCTTTGAAGACCTATTTATGTAACAGTTCTTGATGTGTACAGCATTTGTTCCCTTTGTGGTGTAACTTGGAAGCTTGCATGTGCATAAAGAGAGGATAATGAAGGTCATAGGATGAAATTAAAAAGGGGAAAATCTAAGCTGAACATAAGGAAAAATATCTTGCCAATGGAACGTATTCTGTGGTGAGCCCAAGCTCCCGGGGGGAATAGTGGAAGCTCCGTCTGCCAGAGAATTTAAAACTGATGTAAAAATCAAATAAATATGCAGAAGGAACAGTTTTGCCTTGGCAATGGAATAGAACAGATGGCTTAACAGATATCATCAATTTCTAACAACTATGGTTTTGTCTGTAAGATGTTAAGTCTCTAGAATTATTCTGCACAGGGCTTGTGTCAACTGAAACTATACAAGCCATATGCCTCTGGGTTTTATTTCATTTTTCTCATAGAACAGCAATAACTGTTAAAGAGCAGGACATACACTGGAGATAAGTAACTGTCTGGGATTAATGATGCCTGGTTGTGTGCTGTGCTGTTGGTTTTTGTCAGCTGCCCATGAATTGAAGGTTGTGACCTACAGCTCAGTCACTATCGCTTCCAAGAAAATCTGACCTTCCTCTGCTGGGTGCAGTAAGCTTGTAAGCCTCACACACTTACTTTGGTCCTACATTTTCAAGTCACAGGCTGGACGCCTGCTGTGATTTATTTGTCTAATTTGATTGGCTCAGGCATCCTTGGCAACAGCTTAAAAAGGTACAGCTGTAATAAACAGTTCATCAAGTATTTCACATCGTTGTCCCAGTGGATCAAATCTCCACTAGGCCCCAGTTCTGTCCTGAGCCTCATCCATTGGTCACGTCCCGCCTGGAAGGAGAGAAAGAGATGGAGTTTGCAGTTCATCCTGTAAGTTAATGCATTGACACTGTAGGCGGGGGGGAATGGGAACCCACGGACAGAGAGTTCCTCTGCAGTTTGTGTTGCCTGGTGCACTGTTCCTTCTGTGTGATTTGTGTGGCCTGCAGCATTGTTGTCTTCAGACACTCATGTGCATCTGGTGCTGCTTAAGGAGTCAGTTCATGTGCTGTACAGGCTGCACTGTAAAAAGATTAGTTGGAAGGGTTTTGCTGCACCCTTGTCTTTGGCAAGTGATTGTTGGGAAGACCCCCATTGCTAGTGCAGCCATGTCTGTAGGTAGAAGTCCTCGAGGTGTGATCGGGGTTGTGTTGTCTGGTACAAAGGGCTGGAACATGCTCAACTGGAATTGTCCTCAAACAATTCGTCTCCCAGTGTCCATTGAATTTTTATTGAAAAATGCATTGGTTAAATTCTGTGAGGATTTAGCAAGACGTCTGTGGTGGTTGAGCATAATTAAATTATACTTCTTGGCTTGACCCAGTTTCCAGTGAAAGTGACAAATCTGCAATTCTGAGACATACATACTTCTGGTTATTTCCACCCCACACGCCAAGTATTAGTCTGAGATAGATGGCCATGTGGTAAATGAAGGCAGAATGCTTCAGTGTTGTCAAATCAGAAGCAATGGAGGAGTTTATAATGAAAAGGAAATTGTTAAGCAATGTTGCCTGTAGAAAGTTTGGTCTTTTTCCATTCATGTATTATGAATCATGAATCTCATATTCCTTATTATAACAAAAAGCTTCAGCCTTACAGATTAAATTTCATAGATGTGTACTTAGGTGAGCTTTCTTATACTCGAGTATTTTAAAACAAATAAAATGTTAGAAGCAAGTTTCTAAAATATGTGGGTTAGATGGATTCCTAACTGCTTTCTGCAGCTTTGAAAGCCTTCTTTTTGATACAGAATCCCTTTCAGCAAGCCCAGAAGGCAGAAATGGATTGTAATCCAAAGCAGAGCTTGAATACGCATCTGTAAGCTATTAAAGAGGAGTAGCATTAGGTTAGAAGCTGATGCCAGAGATAAATGTAAATAAGAGGGCTTGTAAGGAGCAGCTTTGGCAATGTGCTTAAATTGCCCCTTGTAAAAAGTTTTTAACAGCATGTGATAAGTGTATGCTTAAAGGAGAACTGTATCTGGTGTAAGAACTGATTAAAAATTAATTTACAATAAGAGCATGAAAGGTAGAAGAGAACAGGGTAATGTTTTATTTAAAATGTTTCTGTAAGTTTTGCTATAAAATTGAAAGCCACAGGATGTAATTTGGTCAGGACCTCCATGAGGGGTGAAATGTTTCTTTGAGGAAAGAAATTTAAAAAATTCCAATGTCAAGTAGTAAAATTAAGAGAGAGTTGCATTGGTTTTGAATATGATGTTTTCCATCAGTAAGAGAGAAACACAAAGGGTGAAACCCTTCACTAGCTGAAGCCAAGCCAAACCCAGAAAAAGTGCCGCATGATGCTGAGTGCAGTATTTTTGCCTGTTTGATTGTCATAATATGCACTCTCTGAATGGTAACACACACAAGCTGACCAAATTACTGTAAAATGTACATATAGTGAAGCACAGATTGTAATGCTGTTTATATTCCTTATAATCCCTAAGATCATCTTTGGAAAAACATTGGGGGCTTTGATGTTTGGCCAGTGAGAATTAATTTATAAGAGAAGAGTTAAATGCAAAGCTGGCTACAAGAAGCAGTGCAGTTTTTAGAATTCAATCTGCATACTAACTAGAGGGTTGGTTCTGTTAATTTTACCTAATTATGCTTGTTTCTATGTATTGGCTAGAGTTGTAAGACTAGGGTTATGGTACAACATATGGCTGGACCTGTGTAAAAAGAAGAAATAGCACTGGAAGAAAATCTTGTCACAGCCATCACTAATAAGTTAGTCCTGGAAAAGCATATTTTTCACTCAAATGCTTGCAACCCTATATGAGTCCTCCCTCAAAACATGGAGAAGCTAAAGCTGCTGATGGAAATCAAGAAAACAAAAGCAAATGCTTACAGAGTGCTTCAGCTTACAGCTTCAAATGTTGATTGCGGGGAGGAATGATTTCAGAAGTGTGGTCATGTAGGTGCTAGGTGTGTATAGTGTTTCTGATGGGTCCTTCACTTCCTTACTGTCCAGGGGATAGCTGCTATAGCATATGCCTGTCTTCCCCTGGTTCTGATTAACAGCATCTGTTCCTTTCTGAATGTAGTTTTGTCGAGCCCTTTCTTTTTGTAATCTTCACTTTGTATTTAAATCCATTCATCATTCCTAGTGTTCCTGCAGTGTGTGCCCGGCAAGCTCTTGTGAACAAGGCTTAGGATCAGACACACATGGTGTCTGCATTAAGTTTTCTTAATAAGTGGATGAATATCAATCAGTTCTTTTGCAAACTTTATGTATGTATGTATTTATTTAATTTCTATTGACTTACTACTTCATCCACTTTGATCAGTATTTTATTTCTACAGACATGGACGTAGTATATATGAAGTGTCTCTATCTCCGAAGATGGCAATCTGTATTTTACCAGGTGCATTTCTAACAGGATATTTCAACTTTTAGACAGTTTTGTGATAGTATAGTTCTCCTGATCTCCATAAAGATACTTTTATTTATTATGGTTTAAGTGGAATTAGATTGGACCCTAGCATTTACATAGTGGAGCCAATTTTAGACAAATAAGACAAAATTTATGTTGACTGAGTGCATTAAATAAAATCCACCACCCATGTAACTCCTGAATACATGATGAAGCCGGTCCTGCATGTGTGGATGGAGAGGGAACCATTTCTCTTCTGTACAGGTAAGAGTGCTGGCAGTGCTGTATTTTTACTGCATGTTTCCAGCAGAGGGCAGATAAAAACACCTTTTCCAACTTCTGGAATATTTGGGAAGGAAAGTTTTGCTGTATAAACAAGAGCAGCAGATTTATATATTGCACCAATAAATTATGAATCTGCAAAAAGAACTAAAATCAAAACAAGTTTTTTGTATAAAAGTGAAGCCAAACAAGAACCCAAACTTGCAGCATCAGTTTTTAAATTGTTGCTGTAGTATTGCCCTTTTTTGAACATTCCTCTCTTGATATATTAAACCATGACATCAGCTGTTTTGTCTCCAGATTTTCCCTTTCTGGGTAGTACTGTAATTTGATAGCATTATATGAATCATACGTAAGAGAGGAAAATTATAGGCACTGCCAGTGTTCTCAGTTTTACAAGGTCCAATCATTATTTTTCCTTAGCTGAAGATACTGGTTATCCACAAGTTTTTTGCCAGATTTCTTACAGCTGAAACTGCAGCATTCATCTTGTGACTGAGGTACATTGTGCGTTTCCCCTTGGACACACATTACTTCTTTCCTGAAGCAAAATAAGTAATCTCCAAGTCTGAGAATTTCAGATTGGTCAGTTATAAGCAATTTATCTGCTCAGTCATCTCAGTATCTCATCGGTCTGACCATAAACCAGGCTCTGACATCATCCAGTGTACGATCTGTGGCCTCCAGGAGAGCAGGAGGATGTCAGTCTTACACTGAAATTTATTTTCTTCCTGTGGAAAACTGATTCCCCAGTCAAGGAAAGTACCTCTTTGGGACCACATGGAGGAAGAAAAATTTGTAGCTATTGGAATTTCACAAGGCTGCAGTTGTCATGTAGAGAAATTTAAGAGGTACTGGTACAAGGTAAGACAGTTCACTTCCTGGTGCTGATGTCTCAGTCTGCCTCCTTATCTCTTGTAAACAAACTACCTTCATTTTCCTCTCATCTAGTGGGAAGACCATGCAACCTTTGAGAATTTGGCTTTTGCTTTGAGAGAAAAAATTCTGAAGAAGTATTTATTTGAACAGATTTGCCCGTATCACAAAAAGAAAGATACCTAACTTACAGCTCTTTAAATATCTAGATGGAATACAGTTGTTATTTTTCACTGCATTCCGTATCTCCTGGGCAGTGTCCAGGGCCTCCAGATCTAAAGACTGTTTTGTCACACTGAAGTAATTCTGTGAGTTTTTGCAAAATGTTAGTGTCACAGCAGCTAACAACTGTAGTTATTGTACTGGCAAATGAGGGTTGTTTCCAAAACCAACTGGTTTTGCCCACATGTTGAGGGCATTATTTTTTTAAATCAACATAATATCTGCAAATTCCAGTGATAGGTGTATCTGTCTAGGTGCAGTACAGTGAAGAGCTGCAATCTTAAGTCAGTGAGCTACAGATGCAGCAGAGCATCCAGGGCTACTCTGCTTGGGTAAACAGAGACTTTGACAACAAATGGATTATCTTGTTGATCAAATATATTTGAATCATATAATTGCTCAGGTTGGAAAAGACCCTCAAGATCATCAAGTCCAACCTCAACCTAACCATACTACCCTAATATTGCCCAGACTGATGGTCTTTAAAAGTCATGATTTCTCTCTTGAAAAAGAAAATGGTATATATAATCAAAGTATTTGTCTTTTTAAAGTATTTGTTCAGTATATAGAGGGAAAGGAAAAGAGTCTAAGCTGGATTTTCCACAGCTGGTAGTGACACAGGATTGCTGAGGGGGAATATAGGCTAAAAATCACCGTGGCATGGCACTCTATCATTAGATCAGAAATTAATATCACCATGGACTTTTTCAGTCACGATCTTTAGTTGAGCTCCAACAGGTGGCATCAGGCTGAATAATCAATGTCTGCTATTTTTTTCCATGCACCGTGCTGTCCCATTCCATGTAATTGTACACAAGAACAATTACAATGTAAATTATTAGCCCTTTACTTAGAATTTTGTCTTTCGTGTGGTATTCTTTTCTCAATAGCTTATGCCCTCCTATATTGCAGTAGGTCGCTCCTAGAAATGGCAATTAAGTTGAATATGTAGGGCCTAAATCCTCAAAAGGAAGCTGGAATATGGGATGGATGCTGACTTCTGATGTAGGAGGCGGTTTGTCTGGCTGCATCCTCAGACTGCTGTCAAACACTAAGTGCAAGAAGAGCGCTCCCACCTGAGCTCCTCCTGCTCCTGTTCTCAAGTAGGAGCTTTTGCTTTACTTCCCTCACAGCTTAGTCTGGTGTCATGTCTATCCAGTTTCATGGCTTGAGAGAGCTGAAAGTTGAATAATTGCATGTTAACAATTCTTGAGGTGTTCTGTTTCTGTGGAGATGTAAGAAAAGTAAGGGGTGTTCTGTAATGGGAGCTGTAAGAATAATGAAGGTTATTTTGGTGAGGCATTAAAACCGTTGGACATCAACTCAATTCCATTTGCCCGCATGACAGAGATCTTAGCCGTGCTCATTCTTTTACCAAATCAAACAGTTAAAAATATTTACCTTTTATATGAATTACTGGTACCTTCTGAATTACCTTTGTGCTCTGCCATAACCAAGAAATATTACTCTGGGGATGGAAGGTGAAGATACTTCAGGAAAAAATTTCTGGAAAAAAATGTTCCTGTAAAAGGAAATTATTTTCAAAATGAAATGAGACCATCTGAAACACTTCCAATTGCCCTGTATTTCTTTGGCCTATGAAGTGTAACTCAGGTGTAAATCTGTCTTCCCTTGGAGCCACTGGGAGAACACAGGTGCTTGGCTGGATCCTTTGGAGGTTTGGTCACTACCACACATTATGCTTAATGACTTACTGATATTGTTTTTCTTGAATTATAAAAGACATAAAGGAGCAGCCATAAACATCTCACCTTCCTTGCAGTTAGTAGTGCTCTTTGGCAGCTGTTAAACCCTTGGGATATCTTCTTTTGTGGTTTTAAACTTAATTAATTCATTAACTGCAGGCTTTTAAAATATTAACTTCAACTGCCTGCTAATTGGCTGATGTTTTAATTGCCTTTCTGTAACTGATTACAGAGTTGTGGACATTTCCTGTAGCCTTACAAGATCTCCATTACATGCTTGTTTTTTGAGCAAAGAATATATTTTTTCAACAGTGTTTCCTGTATCCACAGCTTTTCAAATTTAACCACAACAATTGGTAAATATTTGAATATGTTTGTGAAAATTGTAGATCTGGTAATTTGGCAAAATTTCAGGGGCTTTTAAAAAAGCACTTTAGCATTTCTCAGTCTGGATGCCTGGAGGAAGTCCAAGCAATAATATTCTCCCATATCAGTCTGCACAGCAGCAGAAAGTCATACTGTTTCTATGACAACAAATAGCTTTTTCATCTTCCCCAAATCAGTTCTCTGAATACAGTAGCCTGTATCACAGATTAGTGGGATGACAGCAAACCTTCTGGATTTGAAGGTATACAGGTGCCTGTAAAGATTCATATTTCTCAGGCTTTTGTTATGCTAATTCTGTAGAAACAAACCTTGACTGCAGTGCAGCACAGATCACCTAACTTGAAAGAGCATGAGGTTAGATAGCTCAAGCACTGACAGCAATATACACAGTGCATAAGGGGTATGAGTTCACTTGCTCTGCTGAGATGTGACCTTTGTGCATTGGCTTGCCTATTCAAATGCTTCCCAGTGAGTTACAAGGAAGCTGCAGTGCAGAATACAGTTTTTATAAAAGACAAAAAACAAAAAACAAAAAAACCCTGTTTATCTCCTACCTCCTATTGCACTAAAAAAAATTACTTCAGACTAAGAACAAACTTTTACATTTCACTTGCGTCTTCTCCTTCCTCGTTTTTGAGAAATTTATTTAGTTTCATTGCTCCTGAAACTCCACTGAACATTTTTGCAGTCTCACTTTGTTGAGCGAATGATCAAGTTTCAAGTTGTCTTACCCTTTCAGCATTTTCTCTACTACCTTTGATCCTCAGTATTTCTTCTTCATCTTTCCAAACTCAGCATTTCTGGTTATTCCTCAAGCCTGTATCTTAGCATCTTCTCTAGCTGTGTCTGCTCTGAACACCAAAGCCATGGCAGCAGACTGTGGGGAATTGCTGGCTGTCCTTTCACCGGCTGGCAGTGCAGGTGGCAGTGCTGTTGCATGCTGATAGGGTGGACTCACTGTCCTTCAGGAATCTCCTCTAAATCTAGCTCTGGAAGCTGCCAGAATTAATGATGGCCATTTGTGGACACTTTCTAGATGCCAGGTCCCTGGCAACAGCTTAGAGAGCAGACAGGTAGTTTGCAGACTGCCTTCTCTGTAGATGGTGGCATCAGTAGACATGGCTGCACTTACCTTCATTTTTCACTCCTCATCCAGAACAAACACATTTCTTATCTGCCCGTTGTTACAGCTTTGGGAAAATCTTTCTTCAGGGCCTAACAGGGTCAAAATACAGATAGTTGGCAGCAGGAGACACTCTTTTGTTTTGCACTGCTATTTAGATTTTAAGTTTCAAAGAGAATGAATTGTATCCAAGATAATGCTGAACAGGCTGCTGTTAGTATTGTGTGCTGTGAACACTTAGCTGTATTTTATGGAAAGAAGACTTGTTTTTTCACCTATTTTTCTTCAGTACTTGATATACTGTATTTATTGAATCCCTTCCAAATTGTAAACTAAATCAAGGAAAAAGCTTGCTTTTACTGTCTTCTGAACAAGTACTCTCTTACATTAAAATACTGACGTAAGTCACAGAAGACATAAATGAACCAACTGGATAATACTGTTGGAGGCTTTTCATGGAGGAAATAAACACATGCACCAGTACAGGTTGGAGGATGACCTGCTGGAGAGGAGATCTGTAGAGAGGGACCTGGAGCTCCTGGTGGATGACAGGTTGGATGATGGCCATGAGCCAGCGGTGGCCCTGGTGGCCAAGAGGGCCAATGGGATCCTGGGGTGCATTTAAAAGAGCGTGGCCAGCAGGTCAAGGGTGGTGATCCTCCTCCTCTACTCTGCCCTAGTGAGGCCTCATCTGGAGTACTGTGCCCAGTTCTAGGCTCCCTGGTACAAAAAAGACAGGTACTCCTCTCTCAGAGGAGTCCAGTGGAGGGCCACAAAGATGATAAAGGGCCTGGAGCATCTCCCCTACAAGGAAAGGCTGAGCAACCTGGGTCTGTTCAGCTCTGAGAAAAGAAGACTCAGAGATGATCTGATCCATGTCTATAAATATCTAAGGTACAAGAGGTAAAGGGATGAAGCTGAACTCTTTTTCAGCATTGCATGGTGATAGAACAAGGAGAATGGCCACAAACTGAATTCCACACAAATGAGAGAGAGGTGTTGGAGTCTCCTTCTCTGGAGATGTTCAAGACCCGCCTGGACGCCTACCTGTGCAGCCTGGGCTAGGGAGCTGCTTTGGCAGGGGGGTTGGACTCGATGATCTCTAGAGGTCCCTTCCAACCCCTACAATTCTGTGATTCTGTGAAATGCAACTCCAGCAGGTATGATATTTTCATAAGCACAAATATACCAACTGTATTCCACATTATGTTCTTGATTTTGCATCTGATAATGGTGGATATAATTAGCAGATGAACTGGAAAACACAAAGCAAAAACAATAGTATTCCACAAGCAGTGATGGTCCACTGAGCCACAAAGTCATGCTAACATCCTAATGAAATTCAGATCAAGTATTTAGACTTGGAAAATGAATAGAGACACAGAATGAAATAGAAAGATGGGGACTGATCTTTAATCAAAGTCTCTTCTAGATGAATCTAGCTATGCTTCTTTTTAGGGAGAAAAATAGTCTTACAGGCTCCTTTAGTAAACTTATCTTCTTTATATTTGAAATTCCTTATTTCAAGCAAAGTTGAGCTACCTGAAAATGAGAAGGGAGGAATGTATCATAGCACAAGGGAAACACTGTCAACCTCCAATGGCATTTTTCTGTATTCCTGGCAAAAGAGTTGGATAAGAGTGGTGGCAGCTTGATGATATGAAAAGCAGGTGAGGTAGGAGTGTGACACAGGCACATGGTGCAGTGAGTAAAGCACCACCCAGCAGGATTGGAATTTGTTCTTTTATGTCTGCCTCTGACGAAATTTTTGGAGAAAGGGGACAAACATCATTTATGCACGCTGTACATAGTAGTGGGTTTTTTTGCACTCTTAAAGGCTGATCCATTTGTATCAACTGAAGTATTTATACTGACTTCACAAGTGCTCAAATTCCATGAACGATGTTGCAGACCTTAAATATTGCTCTCATTGCTCCAGAAGGCCACTGAGGTGAACAACTGAAGATATTTCATAGCCTGAGTGTCCTGACTGCTGAACTATTAGATATGGAGATATAGGCCACATTTTTTTTCCTCTGTTTTTGTGGAGATAAGTCTGTGATGCACACTCCATGATGCCCTATAGTGATTTGAGCCCGTAACAGTTTAAGTGGAAAAATGTATTGTTTGTCAATAGCAACACATTTCATCAGCTTCTATTACTCCACTGACTGTGAGATGAGATCTGAGTTCAGTATTTGCACTTTATGTCTACAGTTAGATAAATGTACCTGTTGTGTTTCAAAATAATGATGTGCTGAAGATGAAGACCATTTATTTATGTCATTTGTCTCTCTTTGGATGAGTAATGAAACACAATTGCTTTTAGGTAAAAGGGAAAAAAACAAATGTTATTTGGTAGAATTAATGTTAGAAGTTGTCTACTGGAAGATGTCCTTTGCTGCTGTGTCAGCAAAGATATTCCAAGAGGGATGGTCTGACAGAAAGGGAATTGTCAGGGGAAATGTGGTGGGAGTGTAAAGGACTGTGTGGGGTAGTAAGCATATGATACATTATCATTTGCCTTCTTTCCAGAGACTTACAAAAAATCAAAGCAGTTTTCCTGGCTGTAAACTGTTACTAAACTGTAAATCTCATGAACACAAAATATGTAGATAATATAAACACGTTTGCCGTTGTGGTTTGTAGAAGCAGATAGCCCATTTCTGAAAGCCTCTTGAGGGTACTTGCAGGTGGTGTGGCAGAAATTGACCTTGCCTATGTATTATATCAAAAAAAAAGGAAAGTGTAATTAGGAGGTACAGACTTGAAATGAAAGGTCAGATAATTCACTGACACCTCTGCTTAATGTGTAGTTCTCTAAGCACACACACTGAAGTATGAGGAATATTCTTGATTAAATCTGGTGTGTCAAATCCCTGCTAATGGATTACAGTGGAAAAAATTAAGCAAGAAAAACCACAGGAAGAACAGTGTGATTCTTTAATTATGCAAGCAGTAAAAAGGTAAGCTGTTTTATCCTAATCAAAGTTACTAGCAGCTAGCCAAAATGTGAATTGCTGTTTTGTTTTTTAATAAGAAAGTAATTCAACTTTCCTTGAAAAAAATTCCTCCTGGTGATTGGTGCATAATATGGAAACCTTTGTCAAACCAGTATGCATGGGGATAGGGCAGGCTCTGCTAGCACCTTTGCAGCAGCACCTTTTTGAGACTTGCCTATGGGATCTTGTTAAGTCGCTCTCTGACAAAAATAGTGTTAGTAATTAACAACATGACACAGATGCCTGCTTCAGCACCCACTGACTCTTTTGACATACTCTTTCTTACTTTAATGAATTAATAATGACTCAGTCAGGTCTGAATTGACAGTTTAGGATTTGGGCCAGTATATTAAAATCACTGCCATATTTTGGGAATGTCTTTGGAATTTACAGCTCTTCATCTGAGAGACAAGGAAGAGGCACATAGAAGCCGGTAGCCTGCTCATTCCTTCTGTTGGTGTGTGAATGGCATGCGGTCCCTTAAAGCCTGCTGTGATATGGCACAGATTAAACCAAACCTTAGCTGCAGTCTAAGCCTGGTGGAGTGTCCTTGGGCAGTACATCCTCTGTATATGGCCTGAAGTATATTTATTCCTGAGTTCATAAACATGTTATTAACAAAACATCTGTTTGAAATGTGAGACTGCACCACAAGGGCTTCTACTGAATCCCCAGTGCTGCAGAAAGTGTGACTTTCCTCATTGTGGAATTTATAGCATTTGGGTAATGATGAACCAAACCAAAAGCACTTTTTTATAAGGAGCAGTAGCATTACCTCCCCTCCTTTAGCTCGGTGTGGAGGTCAGCCATTTGTCTGCTGGCGGGTTAGAACATATATTTTTTCTACAAAGTACTCACCTAGGAAATAAACTGTAATTTCATTATGATGAAGCTCTCAGTAAGCTTGTCTCATATCTCATTTCTGTCTCCAGAAACGTTATTCTTATAATACTACTCCCAAGCACTGAAAAGAAAAAAAAAAAAAAAAGAATGAATTCCAAATCATCTTCCATCTCACCTTATTATTACATTAGTGATGATTTGCAAGTGAAACTTTTCAATTTCCCTCCTTTCTTTTGTGCAATATGTGGCAGATGTATAAAGCTGTTCAATTGTGCCACACAGATGGCGATGTCTAATTCAAAATGGAGTCTTAGTTTTTGTTGTTTACATGTCTCTTGTGATAGAACTGCATCAACAGCAATGACAGAAATGTAGGTCTTGTGTCCAGTGATAAGGGCCTATGAAGTACACAGTACATAGATATATAGAATGTTATTTCCTTAGAAATACAGATAAAGAATACTCTAAAAAGTGAGTATTTCAGGAGTTGTGAAAAACACTGCTGCTCTTTGATTGATGGGTTCGATCTCTCTGGCCACGTCACAGCACCAATCTGGGTTATTCTTGGGAAGTAGAATCATTTCAGGTTTGCATTGGCTACATAAAGAACTGAAGGCTTGTAGTAGTTTAAGGTGCGCTGATGCTCTGTGGAGCTTTTGAGGAAGTTGTCCTTTCTTTCTGTCTTTAAGATTTGATGAGAATAGAAAGACACATGTCACAGTTTTTTCATCAAGTACTTTTAGAAGTCTTATTTATGTCTGATATAAGCTCAAGGGATTTTGAAAACAAGATAAACTATAATTGAGTTTTAAGCTTTTCTCTGCATGAAATTGCATCTTGTCAAAAATTTACTCAGTTATGCTTACACAATAGAATAGAAAATGTTTCTACAAAGAGGAAAAATAGATGAAATGAATCAAAGCTGCTATTCTCTTCCATGCTGCTAACCCTGGATTTTCATACATTGGCAGCAACAAAGAGGCAAATAGCAGAAGGAATGCCAGTTTGTAAGGGCATCTCTTATAAAGGTGAAGAGGTGTATGTATCTAGTTCATTCCCTTGGGCCAGTGGTCTCAGCCAGTACTGGGGGAGAGAAATTTGTAAATTATATGTGAGATTCCATTGTCTATAATTCTTGTTGGGGTTTTCTTACTAGCACATATTTTTCTTACAAGTTTTATTCATTAACTATGTTCTGTTATTCTGGAGACTAAGGGACAAAGGTTAGTTTTTATCCATGGACACTGAATGTTTTATTTCAAAACTTATGGTTAAGTGTCATTTAACTTTATTGATTCTTGCTTTTTCCTATATTCTTTACATCTGATCTTTTCTTCCATCTGCTACAAAAGAAGATCACACAAAGAGCTCTAATAATTTTGGTTCTTCTACTCGTAAGTGCAAATTAGTTGTTTCAGTAGAACTTTCCTCAGGGAATGGGAAACCTTCTGAACCTCGTGGTATCTAGTAATTTAAGGCTGGGCAACATACACCAAGCAGCTTCCTCTCCCACCCTGCCACCTCTCAAGGACTGCTGCAGTGCGTTGCCGCATCTCTGAGGCTTTCTCCCGATGTTACTCAGCATTTCACAGACAGATGTTCTGTACTACTGCTGCAGGGTGATTTTAATCCTTGCAACAGATGTGGCTGTTAAAGCCATTGCACAGGTCTGCACTGTTGAGGAACCCTGTTGCTGACTTGTAGCAGAGGCTTAACATCCTTTGCTCTGTTGGTGTTAAATGAGATTGACATAAGAGTTATATAGTAATTATCCAATTTTAATTTTTAAATCAAATTATAGTGGAACAGGGAAGTAGTGGCTTTGTTCATGCACCATCAGTTATCTTCTGTTTACCACTATTCAGTATGTCCTCGAGACATTTGTTATATCTGTCCTCCAGCTGTGTTAAAACTGCGACAACGTTGCCTTGAATTTTGTGGGCATACAATTTGGCTACTTTGTGCTAAGCCAAGATATGGGAACAATCAAGCTAAAATACAACTGGTCAATCACATATGTGGAATTAAAAGAAGAAGAAATGCTATTTTCAGTAAGCGTGCTGGTTATGAATACTGTCTATCAAAATGGGCAATACGGAATAAAATAGATGTTCACCAAATTTATGAATTTGCAGAAAACTGATTTAAACATCCATCCAAAGCAATTTTTCTTGCATTTGTGGCAGATATCACTTTCAGAATAAAGGTGTTAGTAACTAAATGAGAATCTTCCTTAGGGAGATTTACTACTGGTTTCCTAATTGGGAATTAAAAATATGTTTTAAATTATTATTTCATTAATTGACTTCATTAGAAAATCATATATGAATTGGATTATCATTAATCTTTAATTAAAGCTCTTGTTTATAAAATGTTCTAAAACTGATGGGCTATGAAACTCTATGTCATTTCCCAAACAGTATGAAGTAAATTGTTCCTCTGAGTTAATTGTTCCAGACTTAATTGCTCCGATTTAAAATGCTGTGTAGTATTAATGCTTGTAGAGGTTAGACTGTTCCTTCCTACTGTTTACTAGGTTTGTCTGCTGTGGAAAGGAGAAAGTAGAAAATAGGAACAAAATTAATTTCAAAAGTTATTTGAAAGTCCAGGCTGTACTGCACTTAAATTGAATCCTATTACATAGGGGATTAAAGACCTGCTTGTTGCACTAAGAGAGACTTGGACAAGGTTTTGAAAATATTCTTCCTTTCTTTCTTTACTGGGGCAATTCAGTGTTTGCAGTTTCTCTGGATGAGTCCAACAGCAGGGTTCAGAAAAGATGCAGGACTTCTAGAAAGAAGGTGAACTTTATTTTCTGGCTCTGTTGAAGTATCTCGGGCTGCTGTTACAAATGTGCTTTGCTAGGAATTGGGCAGAAATTACTATGTTTTGAATAGTGGACATATTACATTTGTCTTTGTTTGTTTGTTTGTTTTGTTTTGTATTCTTAAAGTAGTTGAAAATAAACTGCTGAAAGCTAAGCCCAACAAAGGCAAGGAGAAACACGGTAATGGAGGAATTGCTAGGATGGAAGATATGGATGACTATTTGAGTCATCTAACATACACGAGGATAGTGTTTTAGAGACATCTACCAGTAAGAACTTTCTCTGAATTTCATTGGCTTTCATGTTGCTGTGAAGCATTGCTTTTTGGCAGATTGAGGTTGATTCTCCTTGATTGATCAACAGATCAATCAACAGATTGATTCAGATTGATTCTCCTTGGGTTGAGAAGATTCATGGTTTTTTTTTCTCCAAATTATGCTCAAGCACAGTATTACCTGTATTCTGAGTATCTTCTAGATAAGAAAATCATAAGTTTCTTCCTTTCCTTCCTCTAAGAGATGTTCAGAGTCTTGATATTCTGTCAGGTTGCCGAAGTGGAGCAACTTTTCCCACTTGTGAGGGAAATAGCAGCTGGACTCAATCTTGTTCCAGCTTCCTGACCTGTCATTCTCGCATAGCAGCTGCAATGCAGATTGCTTCCAGATGATTCGTTCTTTGTCCTCCCTGTTTTTCCCCTTGCTCCATTCATCTTAGGTATGAATATGGAATATCTTTCACCACAATTTGGCTGAGCCAAGTTCATAGCTGTCTACCTTGTAGGTTTCTTGTTTTTTTTTTTTTTTTTTTTTTTTTTTTTTTTTTTTGTGCAGATTTTTAAAGAATTAGTTTGGATGTTTCTACTAGCATAGTAAGATGCATTTTCTCTGTACCATACAGCATGAGGAAATGTTGCAGATTTAAGCCATAAGAGCACCTTAGGTTATCAACTGTTACTAATAGATACAGAATCTCATAAAGGGGAATTTAGAATATATCACGGTCTAATTTGTACAATACATTGTGCATAGAACAAGTCTGGTAGAAATTTGTCCTCTTAGAAAGAGCCAGTTCTTTGTGTCTCACTGACAGCTGTGCATCCTTTGAGCAAAATTATTTTTACACAAATGCTGAAAAAAATATCCTAATTACTAATAGAGCTACAAGGCTATCACATAGGAAGGACTAAGGCATACTAAAATGTATACATTTTGTCACATTTTCAGAAAAGATTAATTGTTTTGCTTTCCTTTCATTAAAAAAAAATGAAATTAAGGATATAATGATGAATAGGAACACTAATATCAGATTAAAATTGATTTCTCATTGAGTTTAGTACTTCACAGTGAATGGTATATGTCTTAAAACAGCAAGCTTCATAATGCATCATCATGCCACTGTTTTCCAGAAGCCCTGTGCCAGGTGCCCTGTGGCACTGATAGCCCCTAACGGCCCTGACCAGCTTCACCTGAGTCCTCCCTCCTCCTGCTTATTTAAGGCACTCTGCCTTAAATTTAACACTAGCCTATAGGTCTTTGTTTGAGTAATTTTGTGGGAGTACTGCTCTTCATTTTGGCTGTGGTTGTGCCTGTTCTTGTCCATGGACCCTGATGAAATAGGTAATACTGTATTTATGGGTGTTCTGACTTGCTGTGAGACCTGTCTTATTGTTATAGATCTCTAGCTTTGTCTGGGCTGTATCTGACATAAAAATGTGAGTTATTATCTAGGTTGGCTGTGATTTTTTTACCAGTGTGCTCATGTGTGGGTTGGGGTTGAAGGTGGAAGCTGTCTTTAGAGCTGCTTTTTTCAGGTATAGTGTGATGAGCCTTGTTATTATGTAACCCCCTGTTCCTCTGAACCCTTTCACTTCCTCTCAGTTTAAACCTGTGTAAAGACAAAGGTATACCTACTGTGTCCTGTTACTTAGCTAGTCTGGATGCACATACTTACTAGAAAGGAGAATGTGTGAACTGAGTCCTTCATTTCTTTATTAATTCAGGAACGCAAATAAGCAGTTTTTAATGTATAAGTTTCAAAATGCAGCTCTAAGAAATCAATGAGCGCGAAGGGATTTTCTATTTGTGTTTTAAAGCTAAAAGCAAAAGAGAAGTTCTACGAACTGAAATGTTCAAAGGCTTATGTTAGTCTGCTAGTTCTTGGACTTAAGGCATTTTATTTGCGACACTGGAACATTAAGTCTCGTAAACCTACAATGTTAACTTGATTTTCAGAATATTTGTAGCGTGCAGCTCTGTATAGTTAAAAATAAGGTATCCAAACATAAATTGAATCACTGGGGGCTGGAACATGCCTTTATTTGTCTGGTATCCTTGGTTTATTTCTTCTGGTAATAAAGCTGAGATGAGGGAGAACCTTTAAAACATTGGTATAGGAAAAAGGAAAGATTGAGCTGGGGACTGCCCTGTGAGCCTGTCTGGAGACTAATGGGAATGCAAAAATAAATAAAAGAGACTTAAGTGAAATAAGTAAAATCTGTCTGTTTGTGGCTGAGCCAGAAGTAACTGAGTTGAATGGAGACTAACTATTACTCTCAAGAAATGCTTATGTTTTAGAAAATGGCCAATATGTAGAACATGAATAAGCAGGGGAACGAGTACAAGTGTAACTGGGGCTCAAAACTTGGCTAAGCAGACCAGTAAAGCATCCCTGTCAACAAAATTCTCTGTAAGGGCTTTTCAGAGACCACTTTATATTATAATTGCTTGTCTCTATTTGCAGTGAGCGTTTACATGTGTTCACTATCTGTCTTGTTTTATTATCTGTTAATTGGCTCTGACTTCTGTCCAGAGGGCTATTTCTCCCTCAGGAGGGAGAAAATATATAATCTGAAATGGCTGTAGTGCTGCTTCCTTTTTTTTTTTTATTTTATTTTATTTTTATTTTTCTTTAATAGGCATTTGTCAAGAGCACTGTGTTTATGGTTGAGTATTTCTTGGTCTGTTCTGATACCTGATTCTAGGTGTGTTTGTAGTTAGAGGAATGTGCATCTTTCTGAATTTGTCCAGAAATAAACTAACCCAACCCTGCAACAGTCTGTTTTTCAACAGATAGTAGAGCTTTCTCTGTGTACTTGGTATTCTTAACTAACATCCCATGGTATCTTATCCCTCCTGACCGCCAGATATTCTGATATAATTGCCCAGCTGCCCAGCTCATGTAGTAGAAGCCACCTACTAGTTAATGTATTTTCACGTGCTGGCTTCTGATAAAATTCTATAATTATTCTGTTATTCCATTAACACATGCTCTGTCTTGACTGACTGATAATCTTGTTTTCAGCATGATCTAAAGTGTGAAGCAAGATTGGCAGAGGTAAATGCAAGTACATATCCAGAATCCTTTGGATTTCAGGGAAATGTTTATGGTTTTGCAAGGCAGACTTGGTGTTATGCAGCAGCACTGGCAGTTCATTCACATGTGCCCTTCATTCTACCTTCTGAAACAAGTATCAAGTAGTATTGGGGATTTTTCTGCAAACTTTGTAGAACAACTTCAAACCAGTAGTAGTTAGCCAAGTTTAAAGTTATCAAGATGTTTTGCTGGAGGTATGTGGTGAGTTGGCCTTGGAAAGCTGGCAGATGCCCAGCACGGTGCTCATTTGCTCCTCTCCTCATGCTGCAAAGTGGACAAATAGCAGACGAAATTCTGTAGCGTGAAATAAGGATCAGGAGATTGTTCCCCAAGCCATAATCTTGGGGAATGTTCATTTTGGGAAATATTGCTAAATATTTTAATTGACAAGAAATTAAAATACATAAGTGTTGAGGAAAAAAACCTACTCCTGCATGACATGGGGTGACAAGCTGTTGTGGTCAGTTTATAGCAGCTCCTCTCTGCCACTCCTTCATCCTTGTGCATTTTCCCAGCTTGAGCGAACGCCTTTCCCATGGGCTACAGTCTTTAAGCTCCCCCTGCTCATGGTGTCCTCACAGCTGTGCTGTTTGCTTCCTCTGTTGTGTTCTTCTCCACAAGCTGTGGGGGCTTTCTGCTCTAGATCCTGAAACAAATGCTTGCATCATTCTCTGACCTTACTGGGTATGTGCTGCAGGCTTCCCTTGCATGTGCTGCCTTTTGCCTTTTATTAATATTGAGACAGGTGCTCAGCTGCCCCTGGTGATGGGGTCGCTGTGGAACCATCTGGAACCCTCCAGAACCAGCCGATCCTGGCGGGAGGCAGCCCGGGCCTCTGGTCCCAGAGGCTGCCCCTGAGGCACCTGCTGCTGGCCTCACCTGGATGCCTGTTACAAGATGTCTGGCAACTTGTGCCAGCACTGCGTCAGTCTGAGGCTGCCCTGAGGTATTTGTGTGGGGATTACTGCAGCCATGATGCTTGTTCTTCCTGTTGCAGCAGGGGGCTTACGGGCTTGTGTGATTAGTGTGCTTGTGTGGGGGCCATTCTGCGTGTGTGGGTGGCCTGTCTTGTGACTGGTGGGAACCGGGTGTTCCCCTTTGCGTTCTGCCAGCTGCCGCTGGAGTTAAGCAGTAAAAGTCCTCTGCTATCAGTCTCCTGGTTCTTAGTCAAAGGCTCACAATGCTGGGATCCAGCGCAGTTAGAAAAGTGACTTGTTTATTGGCTTTTAGCCCTGGCTGCTGTGGGTATGGGTGCTGTCTTAATCTGTGAGACTCATCTAATGCATTGTATGTCTTGATCTCCTGCTGTCTGTATGGGTCGTAAGAAGAAAAATTGTGAGTATCTAAACAGTTGTTGGACACCAGCATGGGTTTGACAGCCTGGGGAAAGACAAAGTTCTGGCCCATGACAATTAGATGGGCAAGGTACAGGGAGCTTATGGCTCTCTTAAGCACGTGCTGAGACAGCTTCTTCAAAATCAGTGACCAGGAGCACATTCTATGAAGAAAGGAGCTGTTTTAGTATTCTTGGAGCTGTGGTGTGTGTGCATATGTTTAATACTTTCTGAAGTTATTTAATGAAAACGTTGGTAGTGATTTGTGAAAATATTAGAATAATATTGTAGTACATACTTTGAACCTTACTTATTAACATAAATTATATCTTCAGATTTGGTATGCAAACTATTTTGTGTGAAAAAGTTTATATGTTTGTGAATTTACTGGGCTTTTGTTTTCAGCTTTTTATACTCCATTTACTTACACTGTCACAATGTTATTAAACTCATAAAGATATCCAATATAATTTAGAGACTTAATGGGTATTTTTCCATGTAATTGAATGAAGCATTTTGTTAACAGCTTATTTGTATGCTGCTTTTTTTAAATAAAATTATATTTTTAATGATTCCATCCGAATCTTAGAGATACCAAGGATGATATGGAACAATCAGTAACTATCTCTTAATCTCCTTATTTGTGTTTGGCTTCTTTAGAAAGTCAGATTTCTGTTGGCTGAAACACTTGCACTATTTCACAAAAAACATTACTCCTTTGCTCCACTAATTCATACATATATATGCACCTGAAAAAATATTCAACTTATTGCAATCAAAATAAAGAAAAAACTATTAATTTGAGAAAGCTTTGTGATAAAAGTGAAGATGTTTGAGTGAAATCAACACAGGTTGAAATGTGGGAAGACAGAAATAAATATTATGTGAGTTTGTCTAGTTAGAGCATTTGGGAATATGCCTGTACTTGAGGGCTGTGTGAAAAGATGTGCATGTATTTGGCCTTTGGGTTACTGCTGAGTAATTGGCTTTTAGTCTGGCTGCCTGCTGAGGATCTGGGACTGCTGTGGCAGGAAGCACTCATGAACCATGGAGGCATCATGGTGCTCTGAGCAGTGATGCATCTCAGGCTCCCAGAATGTAGAAACTCACTGGGGCCAGCTGCTTCTAGTGCTGAAGGGCAGCATACATGCTGCTCTTTGAGAGGCGGACTACCTCTGCCTGGAGCGTGCTTGTAATTGAAGTAGTCTCTGTCTGTGAGCTCCTTCTATCTGGTTTGTTTGTTTATTTATTTACTGTGGGGAGCCCAGGCTCTCAGCAAGGCTCTCTGCAGCAAGCTGATGAGCAGCCTGAGGCAGGTGGAGTTCTGCTGAGTCACCTCTCTGCCTTCTTCCTTGATAAATCCAAGGACTTTCCATCACTGAGCTATAAAGTCCTCGAACTTCGAGGCCATGTTCAGTATCCTGCCTGTGGCTGTTTTGGTCAGTCTGTCTGTGAGATGATTAGAAAGGCTTTAGGGGGCCTTGTTAAGTGGGACACAGGGTAAGAAAAGATTCAGACTTATTAGCATAAATCTTAAAGTAAACTACTGAGGTACCTATTCTGAAGGATATTTTTTTTGTGCACAGGAAACTAAAAAGTTGTTTACTTAGACAACACCAAACAACACTAACCCCTCAAAAAAGAACAGAAGAAAGTCAACTGGCAGAATATTTCCTCCCTGAAAGGCTCAGCTATGTAGTCTAGAGCAAATGACGAGATAATTCTGCTATGTAATATCACTGACATTATAAACCACTGTTTCTTAAAATTACATTTTTTTGTGCAACTTAATTTACTGTATTGATGATTCTGAGTAGGTAGGATTAAAAGATTTTCTGTTCCTGCCATACTAATAACTTCGCTTTTGTGAATTCTCATACCAATGCAAGTCACTATTATATGATGTTTTTCCAGTGGAAATTTTCCAATCTTTTACCGTACTGTTTGATCTAAAATAAAGTGCTGAAATGCCGTGAAATATTCCTGTTAAAATGCTAGGATGAAATGCTGTGTTCTGTGCTGTGTCTGGGTGCAGTGCTGTGAAATGCCTCCCTGCAACGAGCAGGGTAACATGTAATCTTGACAAAAGGCACTCTGAATGTTTCCTAGAATTCAGACTGCCTCTTGTGATCATTAGAGAACTGGAGTGGTAGCTGATCTTTAGTTACATCAGTCTGTACTCAGTCACCTATATACTGCACATTTCAGCTGGGAGACGTTTGTCTGTGTTCCCATAATATTGATGAGCAGCTTCATTGCTGCCAGAAGTCTGCCTTATTTTGATTTGTTTTTGGCTGTCTAGCAAGTATACTTCAGTTTTTTGATCTGCTGGGTCTTCTTTCTGCAATCTCTTTCAGCCATTTCAGAAACATCGTCTTGGAATGTGTTCATGTATTGATGTTTTTCTGAAAGGCTTCTCTTTTTAATCCCACCAGGGTGAGGAAGACCGTGTTTCAGCCTGACTCCAGTTGAATACAGAAGTGCTGCAGCATTGTGATGGTGACTTTTGGTATGAGCAGTTGCAAATGGATTTCTTGTCTTTGGAGCTGCAACCAGCCTAGAGGTACTGAAGTTAGTTATAGTGGATTTTGGAGCACTGTGAAGTAGTAGAGGTGGTTCTAGATCATTATAGCTAAGAGTTTGAAATAGCTTGCTAAGCGGAGAATCTAGCATATACTGAGTCAATACTGTTATATTGTGATTGATAATGTCTGAATGTGTTGAGATGTAACTTGCTGAAATTAAATGCAGAACATCTCTTCACTCCTTTGACTTCAGTAAGCTCTTCAAATTATGACTGACTTGACTGTGATATTAGAAAGTCACCTTTCTTTTCGTATATTTCTGTACTGTTATTGAAATGGTTTTGAGAGGAATTTGTGTTCGTGTTTGCACATACACTGAAGGAAGAAGGGCGTGGGGGTTTTCCCAGTATTTTCCAAATACAAGCTATGCCTGTTTGGGTTATTTATGTAAGCAACGTGATTGGGGGTATGTTACCTGTGAAGGGTTGAGATCTCTTCTATGGAGTTTTGTGTCAGAGATGGGCTTCTGTGGAAAGATGTGAAAGACCAAGAGCCTCATATAACATTCTTTTGTTAAAATTTGAAAATTAATAGTGCCTTAAGCAGTTTCAAACAAGAACAACAGGTTTATTAGAGACAATGGGTACCCACTATCAGCTGTGGGTTGGCTGTTTCCAATATGCAGTAATGCCATAGGTATGAGTTTGTGATGCTTTGACAGTGTGACTACTGACTTCTTGGCCATTCACTTCCAGAAACTGCTTTTGTCACTAAAGTAATTTTGGGGAGGCAGAAGAATCCATTCACCTTCCCTGTTCCCAGTGCCCATCAGATATTACTCATGCTCATTCAGCAGTTCCTGCTGACATATCCTGTTGCTTGTGAACATGTTTGTTAGGCAATTTCTGTAACTCCGAAGCTACACTGTGAGATGAAGCTTAAAGCTATAAATTATACAAGTAACTGAAGAGAATGGACAGATGCAGAGTAGAATGCCACATCATTGAAAAATTTGGGACATGTGCTGGACATTTTCAGAGTGAATAGGTTAAATGAGTGCGGAAGAAATGGAATGCAAGAAGCATGCATGTATGTTGTTACTGGTATTGAGATTTCAGTGGTTTGTCTACTAGGACAAGCAAGCAGTTTATCTACTCAATATGGTAGCAATGAGTGCTTGTTCAGAACAGCACTGAAATACCATATTTCATTTTGATTGTGCTGTGAATAGAGGACAGAAGCTTTTCATTATCAGGGTTGTTACTTAGTAGAGACTAGAGCTGTTTAAGTTATGTTAAGAATATTGAAAAAGTTAATGCACCATTTAACAGCCATCCCATCTTCTGTAAATCCTCTTGCAACATGTTGGACTCTGCTCAATAGATACTTAACAGATACCTCTGAGACTGTCCGGAAAGTCTCCACCTGCTTTCTTGAAAGTGCTATTATTCAGCTAAGAAGTATGGAACTGGACTTCTAAATGTGGTTACTATCTTTCAGGGTGTCAGTAATTGAAAATACTGCTTTCCAGTGGTGCAGCATGTCATTTTAAATGGCTAAATTTTTGGCTCAGGGTGTGCCCACTTAAGTGGGCTGAGGCTAGTGGTGCAGCTGTCATTCCTGTGCTATCATCTGATAATCTAGAACAAGAAAATGGCAAGAAAAAAAGTTTTTTAGGTAAAGATTTTAAAAGGCATAGATAGGATATCTGTAAGTGGAATTTCCCAGCTTACAGTTACCGAAACCATAGAAGAGCTGACTGGCCTATTGGTTTGCTCCTTCCTCTGGAACCTAATGGGTGGTTTTCCTACAGAGCTTAATGTGAGAAGGAATTTGAAGGTGACTGTAGTGTGCTGACTTTCAAAAGGAAATTGTTACATGCTATTGGTGTTAAAGGCGGAGCACCAGGGAAGAAGTTTTGTACTATGCATTGGGATGTAACTTGCTGAAATTAAATGCAGAGCATCTCTTCACTCCTTTGAGTTCAGTAAGCTCTTCAAATCATGACTGCAGTCATTTATCAAGTGTGCTTATATATTAAAGTCTTAATAGGATGACTGCGTATGGAGTCCTACAAATCTATTAAGTGAGAAAATTTAAAATTTGTGAGTTCTTTGAAGTGTATATCTATTTTGTCAACTAAAGAGATGCTTGCTGATGTTAAAAATGCTTAAAATATCACAGTAAGAAAACAACTGCTTAAGTAGGTGAGTTACTGTTTCCTTGGTAGTGGCAGGGTGACACGTAGTTAATAATCCTTAACAGTTGCAGGATATGGGGGCCTGTATTTCTTACTGAACAAGAATTTAAGCTATAGAATCCTTAAGATTCTTGTTCTGAGATTTGACTATGATTCAATTCCTGCCACCTCTCAAGTCAAAGCCTCAGATCTGATATGTTAAGTATGTCAGTGGGGTAGGTATTTTCTGTAATATTTCAAGTGAATTGTGAAGGTGCTTACTGCAGGTTAGTAATGGCAGCTTTCTGAAGGGTTAAGAGTTTTTCTATTTAAAAAAAGCTTAAAAACTGTGTTCCAAAGAAGAGAATAATTATAGTTGATTATATTCTCAGACTCTGCCCTGAGTTCTAGGGCATGCTGTACTCAGTAGTAATGTACTATGCAGAAGTAGCTGTAGAGAATAAATGGAAAACAACACTGCATGCTTGTATTTTATCAGCTGATTCTTCCTTTCAATGTCACTGAAGTCTGGAAAACTTTAGTAGATGGTAGGGTAATTAATTTGTTGTTGAGTGGGGTCCTATAAATAAAGAGCTGTTTTTTGTAGATAGAATAATACAGATACTATGGAAAGCCTTCATAATCCTAAGTTTTGACAAAGTTTTCTTAGTCTCCTCCATCTCTTACTGTAGTCTTTTCTCCTAGTTTCCTAATATCTTGGAACTTTGCTTGCCATCAAGTGTCATGCTAATAAGTGTTCAAATAGTTGACAGAAGCAGTCATTAAAAGGCACTTTACACTGTTCCATACAGAAGGATTTTAGAAACAGTCTGAGGGTCTGATCAGTTAAAGTGTGCATTTCCATCACTTTCCACTGAAAGTGGACAGTTTAACAGAATTAAACCTTTTTTTAACAGCAGTGCTGAGTTGTACAACGTCCTTAGTTTTATGATGCTATTGCACCTGACTAACACTTCAGTCAGCATTTTGGAACTAGAATGGAGTAGGATCCATTTTTGATCAAATTTGCTTGCTACATTTTACGTAGACCTAAATACCAACTGCATGCTGTGAGGAAGAAAATGCTTTATGTAGCCACATAGCTGCATTTTGAGTTCTCATTCTTCTTGTATAGGTAGCAAAAGGGAGCTAACATATTCTACAAAGCTAGGTCTGTAATTTCTGTTTTCCTCATGGGGCTGCCAAAGTCTTTTTGTATAGCAGAGCAGACTTTGTAGTTTTTTTTTATTTATTACTTTTAAAGTAATAGTAGTACACTTGAGAAAACTGTTTCTGCCTGAGAACAGAGCAGAAATCCTCTGGAGAGATTCTTAGTCATTTTCTACCTCTAGGGTATTGTAGATTAATTTCTGTCCAAACCAGTAGGAATTAACTGTAGAGACTTCTCTAAAACTTATGTTTATTTCTGTAGAGTTTGCCTACTTGTGTCCAAGTTACGTTTAGCTTTTCAACTAAAGAAATATTGTGTGTACTTGTGTTGAGTTCATTGCAGCTATATTTTCTTCCAAATTTTTTTTTTTTTTTTTTTTAATCTCTGCTTGGTATTCTTTTGTTGGAATTTGGTCTCTTATAGCCTTATCAGAAGTTTAAATTGTTCTCAAGTTGCTGCCTTCCTGGGTTTGTGATATATGCAGTCCTTCTAAAAGAGGAAAAAATAGAAGGCTTTGTTTCTGAGCCTTTCAAGCTGTGTTAGAGCATCTTGGTGAGACAGTGACACTGCTTTGTTGACATGCTGGACAGTGCAAATCAGAGGAGTCCCTGTGCTGAATGTTATGGGGAAGCAAGTTGTATGCTGCCATTTGTTTTAATACTGTGAGACTTCCACTAAATGTGTAGACATTCCATCTGGCAGCTGATAACATGATGAAATTCAGTATGTACATTTTCATTTAGTTTAAAGCTGCCATACACATGTTTTTTTTCTGAATGCGATGGTGTTTCTCCCTTGATAGATTCTAAAGCTGGCACGGCTTTGTTTAGCTTTTGTAGGTTATTTGGGGTTCTGCCTGTTTGGATGCTGTGGCACATACACAGTGTTACTGGAGTTTTCATAGTAGTTCTTCTCAGGTTCAGCTCATGAACTCATGAAGTTCAGTAGTACTGTACTTGATAGTGATGTGCAGAAGGCCAGATGCATCCCTTAAGTGCCAGGTTTCCTATTAATTCACCTCATGTCTGATATGCCCAAGACAGAATGTCAGTCAGTTATTTGGGAACAGGACCTTCCTGCAGTTAGGAAAAGCACAGGGGCTGTTGCTGTGAGTTTGAGCAACTCTGTGTAGATTGTTGCCAGCCTGCAGACCTCCGATGTATCCTTGCATTCTAGATATTTGACTTTTTATTCCAAAGAATTACCTTTTCTTGACCACTATCCATTCCAAATGCATTTTGTTAGAAATGTATCATTTAAATACTGTGTGCTTTTAGCATGTGTATTTTAAAAATGTAAGTAATATTTTCAATTTAGCAACTGTAGAAATGACTGAAAGAATAGGAAGGCTTTTTAGTCACTTCTTTACTAGGATTTGGCGTTTGACCAAATGTGGGGATATGTCTGTGTGTGCTTGTGGCTAAGCTTCTTAAAATGGTCTAATGTCCTAATACTTGACATTCTTTGGGATTTTAATGACCCAAACATCTGTTAAAGGGCCATAGTAATCCTTTGCACAGCATTTTATTATGGAAATAGATATCTTTCAGGAAGATATGAATGAGACTTTTTTTCGTTTAGGTTCACTTTCTTATACACAGTGAGGTCTCTACTTTTCCATTGATGCCTTTAAACCGTTAATTATGTTGGCATTTTGGGCAGATGGCTAAACAGATTGCAGCAATCATAAACCCTTCTGTGTTGCTATGCTTCATTACATGATTTTGTTATGTTCATAATGTCATCACGTTATAAGGTGCTGTTCTCAAAGCAGTCAATGCTCTGTCATTACAGCAGTGCACTGTTACTGTTCCCATTTAAAATAATACTAAACCATGAAGTGCTACTGATCTGTCATGATCTCATCATCAAATGGATGTCTATGCATCAAGTCACTCCTCTAATAATATCCTTACGGATACTTTTGCTCGAGTGGATGGTTAATTTGATATAGCAGGGAAAGTGATTCTCCTTGTGTCTAAGAGTAGTGACTGATTATCAGTTCTTATGTATTAGCTGAAGTTCATGAGTAGTGTCTTGTATTTCTATTTCATACCTTCCTTGGTAGCTCACTGCTTCAAAGAATTGCTCATGTTGCACCTGCTTTAAGCTTCTTATTTACTGTGCAATAGCCTATTGATTCTTTTTCTTCCTACTGGTGTTATCTTGTTTGGTGTATGGGTTGATTTAGATTGTTACAGAATTCTAGGATGCAAGGATTTCCTTGTTGCTGAAAATCTGACTGAGGAGTGTTTCCTATGGGCATCCTCTGGAAGGGTTCTGAAGTTGGAGCTCTCAGCTGATTACTGTTAGAGTGCTGATGACAAGTGGTGCAGCTCAAACCTTTTCTTTCTGCTGTGAAGTTGTTCATTTTGTATTGGATTTCTCAGAAACAATTGGGAGACAGTTGTGTTGCTGTAGAAGATGCTTTCAATTAAACTAAATTTCATTTTCTAATCTGAACAAAATGGAAGCATCGGTAGCTTTTTAAGGATGGATTTCTGAAATTGCTTGTTTTGCAGTAATGAAGATGTAATATCAGGTTACAGTTGCCAGGCACTAAGCTCAATTTACTTTGTTATAGCAGATTGAGGGTTTGACTTCTTATTGTAAAGAGTTCGATATGTTTAACTTCAAGAATCATTGCTGTCTTAGGTAGGGAAGCTTTCTTGAGTTGTAACATTGTCAACAGACATCACAGTAGGTGTGAAATCCTTCAGGCTGTGCTTAAGCAAGGGTTACAGTTCTGCGGGGGTTTCTTGGGGCTAGAAGGTTGAAATGAAACCTAAACTTAGCTGTAGTTCACAGAGCAGGACTGTGCCAAGTGTTCAGCAGCATAAGATCTCCGTGTACCTCTGTCTACACAGTTCCTGACCTCAGGTGTTATAATCCAGGCGTACTGAGACCCTCCATGTAGATATCAAGCTGGCTGAGGAAGGCCAGCATGTCTGGGGTCACAGGAACTCCATTTGCTGAAAATAGGAACCTGGAGGTGGTTGTGTTGTGGTACTTTTTGTTTTGGAATTCGTACTTCAGTGTGTTGGTGTATGCATCTCACTGTGAGAGGGCCTTATATGGAGTGAAGAACTTAGTCTCCATCTCCTTGTCCAGACTTAGGTTCCATAGTCAAGACCTTTGCCATCTGTAGGAGGCTGATTGACTCTGAGTCCTGTTACTGTCATACTCAATTCTTCCTTAGTATTGTCTTTTTGTCACTTTTGATATTACGGTGTTTAATCTGCATGTTCTTACACACAATACAGATGAAATCAGATGCTGAAAAGAGATTTTTTGAGTGTAAATTACTACTCAATTTCTGTATCCAGCACAGTTTTCAGAATGTGACGTACTTCTGTTGAGTGGTTTAACAGCGCTGTCTTAAACTGTGTAAAACTGGCTTAACCGTTCAATGTCAGTAATGCCAGTACTTGGAGAGCTATAGGAATCAGTGCCTCCTGGACGTGTCGAAGTGTTTCTAAGATCATCTATTATCCTTTTATAACTTCTTTTGCCTACCATGGTTGAAATTTATATAAACCTGTGCTGGGTTTATGTCCCACTGCACTCCTCTGTATATAGATACACTTGTATAAGCTTATTTTTTGACAAACAGTGATCTTAGATGTAACATCTGAGTTACAACATCTTACCTATAGCATAGGCAAGTTTGCATATAAACGTACAGTTTGTACTTGTAACATCCAAGGTTAATTGAATACAGATATAGAATAAGATTACACAAACCTTGCCCAAAGCTGGCTGAAGATAATGAGATATAAGCTGTGATACAGTAAATGATGACTTTTGTGACTTTTATTTACAGTGGTGAACAGGAATCTGCTCTTTGCCATAAACTGGTACTTCTTATCATAAAATATCCTAATATCCACCAGTTGTTAGACTGGTGTTTGAAGGGAGCCATTGGTTTTTTGTTCCCAGTTTCCTGTCTACTTTCTTTTAGTAGAAAGGAAAATTAACAGCACAGATTATAACAATCTTTTTAGAAATTACGTACTATGAATATGCATATATTCTATTGTGAACTGAGGAAAAACTTGGGGGCAGTGGATGTAAGCATACAAAAACCCTGAAACTCCTGTGGGGATAATTGAAGCTGAAACATTCTTTCTGCAGCTCTTCTCAAGAACAGAAGAAAAATTTTGTGAAGAGAACAAAAAGGGAAATGTCATGTCAGCCCTCCCCGTTCCCTTCTTGGCTGCATGCCCAATCTCTGAACTTATATTAAGCTTTGCCATAGCAACGATGTCACTGAAGCAGTTTTTAGTCCAGAGTGTACCTTTTGCTGTAGGTTTGGAGGGGAGAGAAGCTGAAACTGTTTGTAGCCTTGTTGTTGTGAGGCTTTGGGATACAAGCCACAAACCAGAGCAGAACCAAAACTAACCTGCGTTTGAAAGGTAGTAAACCAAACTCTGCAATGAAATCCTTTTTGTTTGTGTTTTTTTTTTTTTTTTTTTTGTTTAAAGAACAAACAGAAAAGCAACACAGCTAAGGATGTGCAGTGCTCAGTAGGGCATCAAAGCATGGTTAAGCTGAGAGGTAACTGATCTCCAGTACTGAAGAGGGATAACAAAACATCCTAGGGGATCAAAATGCTGTGAATTCAGTGAGAATGTAAAGCTATTTAGACTTTGTGCAATGCCTTGCCCATTAAAAAAAAAATAAATATCTTAAACCTTAAATTTTGAAGGGACAAGGACATAGGTCACTACTTGCAAATGAACTCATGCTGAGGCCGTGGTCCAATATTTCTTTTTGCCAGGATGTCAATTAATTATGTGAAAAGTTTATTATGCAAGAAATAGATTTTATATTAACTTTAAAGTATGTGTCCTTGACAAGAGGAAGTTTAATTTCAACCTTTTGCTATATGTTTAGGAAACCTCTTATGATACTCATAGTTTAGAGATCACTGTCCTACACATTTAGTGCACAAAATTGGAATGCATCCAAATATGGATGTATCATTGTTACACTTGCATGGTGTTGTTCATTTAATATTCAGCCACTGAAACTGATAATCATGTTTTCATGCCGAGAAATGTATCAATTCTAGCTTGTTAATGGGAATAGGAAGCTGTTACTTCAGTACTGACTATTTTAGAGGAACAGAGAGCACTATTTCTGTGTCTCTGAGGAGACTAGATGGCTACTTGAATAGTATTAGTCCAGAAGAATGCTTCTGGTTAGAGGCAGGGCATTAGGTAAGGGTCACAGAGCACTCATGCAACTTCGTGGTAAACTACAACAGAGGATTTATTTTGAGTGATCTCAGCGTTGTGGTATGCCTGAGGCAGTACACAGGCACTGCACAGGCTGCATGAGGCAGTGATGACTACTTTCAGTTGCTCTTTAGATTAAGGAAGACTCTTGTCTTGTGAGTCAGAGCCATTATAAGGTTGCTTGCTAGTGTTCCAGGGACAAAGCCCTATCAGTTGTGTACTCAGTGTGTTCTTTCTTATGAATTACAAACCTGAAGGATTTATTAAAATGTAAAGTTGAGGATTTGTTTTTAGTACAAAATGAGTTAGTCCTTTGTGTATAGATAAAACAGGTTGAGTTCTGGGAGGCTGGTATATTGTTCTTTGGAGGATTCTCACCCTTTGCTATGATTTTATAAATTCATCCTCACTGCAGACAAAGACTCATGCTTCTTTTAATTGCATTGTGTTTTTTTAATCCTTTTAAAGAAACAGAATTAACACAAACATTTACTTTCTTATGCTTTAACTCGGAATGCTGTGCTTTTGTGTTGCCAAGTAACAGTACTTCTGATATATTGGTAAATACTCTTTTTAAAAGAAGGTCTGCTAACATTACTAATCACATTAAAAATCAATCGAGCATAAAACTAAATAGTTAACATTTTCAAAGAACCCCCCTCAGAGACCTGTGTTGAGTTATCATCAATAGGTATTCATCTATCAAAACATCTTCAAAACAGTCTTCTGATGCACGTTTGTATTCATGCACATTAATACTGATCTCATGTCTTGATGGAAATCTGCAGCTGAGGGAGATTTCCACATATGTGCAGCCAGGGAATAGAATGGCTATATTCGTGCTCGTGGGCAGATGTGCTTTTGTCTTGTACCCCTGCATGTTGCTGATGTGTTCCTACTTTCTGCTGGACAATGTCATTATTTCCAGCCAATTGGAAAAGTACATGAACGTTGAATCAGAAGGCAAAGAGGAATGAGATGTACATGAGAGGTTTGTAGCTCAGGTACAGCTTATAACAAGACAGATGCATTTTATAAGCTTATAAATTGATAAATATCTTTGTCACTGTATGGACTTTCTGCTGTGCCAGCTCATAGTGTTGGTGGGGATTAGAGTTTCATATGTTTAACATAACAGTTCCTATACACAGGACCTTTTAGGTTGTGGTCTGAACCAGTTATTGAGCACCTGGTGAAGGGGTGTGGCCAGCCCTGGGAGCTCAGGTGCAAGCAGTTCACTTGTGTGAACCTAATCTCATTTCAGGGCTGGCAGCTGAGGGGGAAACACCTTTCTTGGAGATAACTCACTGGAAAACTCCCAGGAAGAAGCTCTTATCTTTGGAACAGGGCTATTCCTTTTTTTATCATCATCTTGCAACTAATACCTTCCTTGGGTTATCCTCACTTTGATCAGAGGCAACTGTATACCGCTATTCATCTAATATATGCTGTAAATGCTTTTATACTTCAGGATGTGTAACTGTTTCTTTACCTTTAATAGGAATGGAGAAGGTAGAGAAGTTCAAATAGTGAGTGCAGGCAGTCTTATTCCGTACTTAAGAGATTTTTAAAAAAGTTGTTTTTTTTTTTTTCCCAGGGAGTGTTTTTAATGCTGGAATTGGAAGTTGCACAATTAGGTCCATATCATAGTATCTAATTAAACAGTTTATTTTTCAAAAGCAACTGAAGCCGGTAAGACCCAGGTAATTTCTGAAGTGCTGAGAACTGTCTGCTTCTTTCAAGTCAGTGCATGTGAAGATGCCTAGCTTTGCAACATATGTTTGAAAACTTTTGTTTTTGTTTATTAAGTAAACGACTTTACTAGTCTACAGTGTATTTATTAGATAAGGCCATGGATTGTGTGGTCTCAGAACCTCTGATACATTTACCTGTGTGAAGAGATTCAGTGGTAAAGGACCTGGGACCTCCACGCAGTTTCTTAATGGTGCTGGTTCTTGTAAAGGTGGATGTGTGACTTTCAATTTCTCTGTCAGACCCGTGGAGCACATTTCTGGAGTACACAAAGCAAAGGAAAATGTTTAAGCTGCTCTGTGTGTGTGTGTGTGTGTGTGTGTGTGTGGGGCCAGTTCAAGGCCTGTGAGCTGCCTGGGTGGCATAAGGATACTGCAGGAAGAAGTCCTTTCCGTTTACTTGGGTGGGAAAATAAATACATAATTTTACTTTTTGATATCTGAACTTTTTTTAAACTCAGCCTTCCTGTACAAGCAAACCACTCCTGATTTTGTGCAAACATGTTGAAGAGTGGCTATTTGGTGAGTACTCCCTTGAGGAGCACTCACGTGGGGTCTCTTATGGCAAAACATCAGTCAGTGTAATGGAGTGGGGTGTTCACTGTGGCTCTTGTCTGAAGCAGGACTTTCAGAACAATGAAAGGCTGAGAAAAGAACTAAGGCTCAGAGTTCAGGGTGCTATGAGTGATGAGGGAGAAGTGGAAGAAGCAAAGTGTTGTGTCCTGTGGAGAGAGCTGAAGAAACTGGCAATAGGACAAATGTTTAAAATTTCGGGGCTGAGTGACTTGCTCACATGAATACTGAGCTTACCATCAATTTCAAGGCAATGTGGATAAAGCATGGCTGGAGATGAGCTTCTTACTTGGTAGTGTTGCTGTATATAACTACCTCCTGCTAAATTCCTTTCAGTTCTACATCTAGATTGTGTTGACCTTGTTTGTATACAATATGCACCCTGAATGCACGGTGATACAGAATTCCTTCATTGCTAACACGTGCTGCAACAAATCCAAATGTTTAAAGACAGTTTTCAAGATTCCTTGTAAATTATTGAAGTGCTTTGGAGATCTTCATGTTACTGTTGGTCTTGACAGTTGTTTTAATATCGTAAACATATTGCTGCAAAAGTGCAAAACGAAAAATATTGCAAGCATGAATTTGTTGAAACCTAAGAAGTGATACTGAAAGCTTGTTAAAAAGCTGACTTATCCATAATAACAACTTTACTTAAAATGCTGAAAATGTCCCTGTAATGAAGAAAATGACCAATAATTTGTGTAAAATATCAGTTTATATGCCTTGTCACCATCACTCATATGTTCAATTTCTTGCAGTAATGTAGCTGTTACTCAGAGCTGTTTCTTTTACTGTAATGTTGAGATGCTTTTAGAGATGCAGTTAAGGATTGCAAATTGTAGATATTTCACTTTGGTATGTTTCTTGCTTATAAATGGTGTCTTTGCCAGATATGTTGCTAAAGCAGAGAAAAATAAATTTCATCAGATGCTGTGGATAAAGTTCTGTGAATCAACCCTTGGTTCTGATGCATTTCCTGATTGCAGTTAAGATCACTTCTGTGACAACCCCTTTTTTGGCTTCATGAGACTGCCCTGTACTGCTGCAGTCACTTTCTGATGCTGAGCCCAGCGATTCAGGTGTGTTGGTGCAGGGAAGAGTAGGTTACAGAAATTATCATCTTGTATTGCTACAGATGAAACAAGTTACAGAGTTTGAACATGGAATAACATTGAAAGACTAAGGAATATTAGGATAATGAACTTTAAATAGTAAAAGGATTGTTACTCAGCTCACAATATTGGGAGGAATGCTTCAATCTCCTTATGAAAAGCGTGGGAGTTATGTAGTAAACCAGGGAACAAATCAGTAATATGCTTAGTAATTTAGTGTGATAAAAAGCCTCAGTCATTATGCTTTGCAGCTTGCTGGGGAGAATTAATTTTCTCCTAATTCCATTTCTTCTTAAGAAAGAAGAAAATCAAATCTGGGACTCTTATGACTTTTTCTACTGCATCTCATGCATTTCCTGTTAAATAACATGCACTTGACAGAATGAATTTCATGTATTATTGTGAATGGCACACATTATTTGGTCCATGATGATGTGCTTTGTGATGAGTGCTCAGTTTATGCTCTGTAGCTGTGTTGTCACTTCATGCCTGCTACATACTCCATCATGCTAATGAAGCAGCTGTTTGCTATGCGTGACCTGCTCTGTTGTGTGACTGATAACTGCAGCACTTACAGCTAGCACTCCAGACCTACTGCCAGGCCTTGAGTTACGTCTCAGAGATATTTATCATGTAAAATTTGGAGTTGTGGAAAATAGTTTTACAGAGTTGTTGCTGACTTGGACGATGCAAAGAGCAGAGATCCATCACAGCTAAGATAATAACTAGCAGACTTCAGAATGTGGAAATGTGTGTTGTCACCAGAGCCCTCTAGAAACTGTACACTGTATGGAGCTGTATCATTCTGTTTTGGTTATGAATTCAGTTCAGCCTCATGCTTTTTCTTAGTGCAAAGTGAGAGTCAGTTAAGGGGAATATAGGATAGCTTTTTCCTGTTGGCAACCAAAATGTACAATTGCTTGAGTTTTCAATGTGAGTTTCATCCATCTGGTATGTTCTAAAAGAATAAGCCTCTTCAAATTTTCTGGTCTTTGATAAATTGGACCTGGCAGATCTCATTCAGTAGTGTCCATTTTAAGATCATGAAGCTGAGAAAACCAACATTGTAACTTGACATGCCATTGAGTTATGTCAAGTAGGTATTCTCTTTATTTACAGCTCCAGGTGCTTTTGGAGATCGCTCACCAAACAAGCACACCAAAGAGAGAAATGACGATCTATTTAAATGCATAGCATGTACACATTCATTACATTCTGAGGGCATGGACAGAAATGCTTAGAAATGATTGACATCTCTGGTGGTTGTGGGATTAAAGCTAATAGTCATTTTTTGCTGTAAATTTCCAACCTTTAAGGAGGGTAGCCCAAGCTGTTTTCCTACTGATGTTCTGTTGAGCTGAGGCATCTGTTTTGCTGTTTTATCTTCAGTTTTATCTTCAAAAACAGGACATATATTATACTTTATGTTCTCTTAACAACAAGTTTTGCAGCCTCCATGTTTTGTTCTTGAGTGTGCCTTTATGCAAGCCTCCTGTCCTTCAGCTTGTATCTGCTCAAGTTGTTCTCACAGTATTTTCATGATTCAATCAAAAAAAAAAAAAAAGTTGAAAACTGCTTTGATGGTGTAGTAGAGCACATTAAGCCAAAATGGTACAGCCTCTTTCTGCTGAAGAAACATTGCCTTTCCTCTAATGCTACCTATGCTGAGATCTTCAGAGTCTGTTCTGTGAAATATTTATTAGTAGTTAGTGGTGTAGCAGAACAGAAAAAGACGAAGAAAAACTGTTCTGTTGCTGAAAGTACATCAAGTATGTTTATTTCTTTTGTGTGAGCTGTTTCTTTTCTGGTATATGCAAGTATTTGAAGAATTACTTACTGCATTCCTTGGAAGAATGGTGATAGTAACTTGGACATCAACAAGGGTGAAGCTTAGGGGTATGACAGACTAACAGGGATGTGAGTGCACAGGTGGATATTTTGAGGACCCTGTGTCTGCTTATACCTTTTGTGCTTTCTCCGTGATCTCAACTAATGCAGATTATCAATAAAATCAGGAAAAGATGGATTGAATACAGTGCTATGTGATTATTGATTGTGTGTGTGTGTATGTATATATTTTTTTCTTTGGTTGCACACAACTGAGGAGAAGGATCTGAGTTTGTTTCTTGATGCACATGATGCTAGGTGTAGCAGTGACAGTTACCATGATTCACCTTTCATTTTAAAGTTACTGTGATGCTTTCCTAGTATTCCTACATCAGGCTACATCCTTACTCTTACACAAAGAGGGTCTTTTAAAACAAGCAGTATTTCAGACTGATGTCCATAGCCATCAGTGAAAAAGGAACATGATGTGATGGTATTGTGGCACTGAGAACTCTGTAGGGTAAACCCACAGTATGCAGGTGCAGGCAGACAAGAAGGTAATCCTCACTTAATTTCTGTATCCTGATGTTTTTTGTAGTCCTTCACTGGCTATAATTTAGTCTAGAATAACAAGCTCTGAAAAGCAGGCTGGAAAAATGATACATTAGTGCTATAGAACAGTACATAGTCCTGGATGTAGGAAGGTGCTGATAAGTAGTTAAAAGTAAATGATTGTGTGGAATATACTTGTAAATGAGGCATGCACTAGAAAGCCTGAATTACGTCAGATGAAATTCTTTGACATAGACAACTATTCCTTGACAGCTATACAACTATCTTTCCCTTGTTACCTTAGTGAATGTATTCTGCATGTTCTAATTATCCTCTTAGAGATATTCTGGAAAAGTGTCAATATTAGAGTAAAAAAATATGAAGTGGAAGAGCGGTAGAAGACCTGTGGGTGTGGGAGGTTGTTAGAGAGGCAGGTATGATTTGCCTTTGTGTGCTCATATCTGAGTATCAGACTTGATCCAATTGTTCTGGAAGGTGTGTTATTGGATAAGATGGGAAAGACAGAATTGATTTCTTGTATCTTCTGTAAGGATGAGTAGTTGTGTAAGACTTTGGTGTCAAAGTCTGGAACTCAGATGTTGTGTTGTATTTTTATTTCTGTGTGTCCATACTTGAAGGTTTGGTTTATTTTCAGGAGAGGAAAGGGTAGAGATGTGACTTTATTTTCTTTGTGATGTGTGATGGGTTTTGAAACTGTAGCCAATATTCACCTGACTGCTGCAATAATTGCTTTCCTGATAAAAACAGCTATAGTAATTTGAGGAATCTTATTTCTTAGTGTGTGGAACTCAGGTGCCTCACCTGACTTGCAGCTACTAGCAAAACGGACTGATTAACCAGCCTGATTGGAAAAAAAAAAATTTTTTTAGAGTGGGCCTGAATGTGAAAGAAAAATAGGAAATAAATTTCACTTATCTTTAGACAATAGCATGCGTCTCTTTTTTTTTTTTTTTCTGCAGCAGAAAGTGATTCAGTTTATAGTCAGTTATTAGGTGGCAGATGTTGTACAAATGTAGAAGAAAGATATGATTCTCGTGCCAGAGACTTTACAATCTATGTCTAAATGGGCAGCAGGTGGATACACCAGACATGGGAAAACAAAACAATGAGATGAGAGCAGTCAGAATCATGCGGATCATAACACAACAGCTGCCTGCTCATTGTTCCGGTCTTAGATGGGTATCATGGCAAATGGCATTCTGGGGAGATTTGGAAGAACTTAGTGTTGTTTTAGAGAATTATCATTTATTCTGTGACATGCTGGAAAAACGTTGTTAACAATTCAAAGCAGAATTCGAAGGTGGGCTTAACGTTCTGTTTCTTCAGAAAATAAATCCTTTTCCCATTTCCTGTTTCTTTGGTGATTTAGGGCAGAGCCTCATGGAATGATTTACAAGATTTAACCCATCAGCCTTTCAATCCTGGCAATTATTTTTGTAGCATTGGAACATACTTCTAATGTAACTGAGTGACTTGCAATTTTCACCTGCAATTGTTTGTGTGTTTTGTTTTTTTTCTAAATCTTTTGATAGAAGCTTATATTTGAGTCCACATATAGTCAGATTAAAAATTACCATGCTTAGGTGATCTGTTATTGCAGCCAAAAATTATGCTTAAATGCTCATTATTACTGCATATTGTGTTTTTATGCCAAAATCCCACAAGTCATTCTAGGCAGTTCCAGCCTTTACGTCTTTCTCGTTATGCTTGTTCCTTTCTCTTGCTACCAGACCTCCTTGTTCCTTTCATATTGCACTTCAGTTTCTCTGTAAACAGTACTCACATTCTTTAATTGTACTGAGCTACTAAATGCACCATTTATTTACATATGTATATAACTAGGAAATTGTCTATTCTGATAGTAAACATTTGTCTTTAATATACACAAACATTTTCCAAAACAGCTATAAAATTTGTTCATAATGCCTTTCAGCCCTGATGGAATGTTTTCTTTGTGTTTACTTACTGATATGTGAATTAAACACATGAGAAGCAAGGCAAAAAAGAAAATATCCTGCTACTGCCTCAGATTGATACTTTGAAGTTGCAGTGAGACTCAAGTGTGATTTTCCTGTATCACATAATTAGTGTCACTACTTTAAAGAGCAAAAGTTGCCAGTTGAAAGATGCTTGGAGTTAAAGTCTTGGAAGCACCAATTGTTACAAGGTGGAGAGATTTCAGGGGAGGCACCACTGCACAGCCATTCAATTTCTGTGTTTTTCTGGCTGTCTTTTGTCTGCTGTTGGTAGAGAAGATAAGGTTAAATGAATTTGGATCCACAGAGGCCACGTGTATGTTCTCAGCTGGTGTATCCTGAGAGGAGTAGAAGTATGTTTTGCAGGTCTGTGTGAGAATACGAAGCTGAATCTTTACTATGCTTTTTGTTTCAGTGTATTAGGGCTACCCTGTCACTTCAACATATACATTTATTAAACAAGTGGAAGCAAAGCAATTGGCAAAGGTTTCTTTGGGTTTAAAGCCTTGCTGCTTAGGTTCAGATCTGGCAGTAATGGTGATCCTTATGGTGTGCTTGCTAATTGCTCCTGTTTTGATTTTTCATCTGTAAAATGTACCTAACTACTTTATTTCTCGGTTGCTTTACTGAAAATTTATCAGATAAACAGCTTATTTTATTAAGTGTGATTTGAGCTTCCAGGCTCTAGCTGAGGTTTAATGTAAATAGTTCTAATGAAAGTGAAGCACAAAGCTCTTGTTTAGGACGTATTACATAATCTTTGTAAAGCAAGGGAGTCTAAATGCATGTTTGCAGTGCTGTCCTTAATTCAGTGTTTTTTTTTTTTGTTTTTTTTTTTTTTTAAACTATTTTTTATACAAATGCCGAACTGCATGCTAGAATTTCAATGCTAAGGAAAGCTCTTTTTCTCTTTCTAGATCAATATATAAATCAATATATTAAGGTCAACCTTGTGGTAATTTTGTTTGAATCAGGACTCCAGTACTAAGTACAAGAGGACCTTTACCAAGAGAGAGGGCTGCTGATGTAAACAAAGGTTGCAGAACCAGGACTATTAAATATGACCTGCAGGTAAAGGTAGTCACAGACATAGCAGTTGAAATAGAGCAATAACTTTAACTCTTTCTGCACTTCTACCACTGATTCTTCATATTAATGTTTCTTCAGTGTATGCTTTTAATGGTGTTCATTAAACTTATGCTCACAGTTACTGCTCCGTGTATCCTTTTTGGCAAAACTGCAAATGCTCAGAGACAGCAAGCAGTGAATAATGGGTGACTGCTTTTTACAAGCTTAACAGCTGTAAGAGAGAAACAGTCTGGCAAATCATTCTGAGCCTTCATTTACACACAACTCTAACCTGTGTGGGAGAGATTTTCCTGTTTTCTTTCTCTCTTTAGCTGTGCACATTTATACCTTGGAAAAGCATATTCTCACTGAAGCTAGTGCTAGCATTTTGCAGGTATTCAGTTTCTCGCACAGTGAGGTATACCAGTGTGATACCTGACATGCTTGTTATTTTAAATGAGAGCATCAGGTAAAGCAGTTTGCTACCATGCTATGATTCCTGAGAGGGTTTTTTTTATTATTATTATTTTTGGTTTTATAATAGTCAATACTTAAGGAGCATGCCATAGTTTCTAGCAGTCACATATCCACAAAATAAAAAAAAAAAGGAAATTATAACATCTAGGATTTTTTTTTCAGGGTTTTATTATTATGCTCTTGTCACCTTTCTCCTGGTTGCCTGCATCTTAAAATGTGTTTGCAGTGGTAATGGCACAATATTAGTATTCCAGTCAGTACCTGCAGTATATTTAGTTGCCCTGGTACAGCTAGGGATACTATGTAGGACAGAATGCTTTTGGATGACCTTACTGGTGACATGGCAGTCTGCAGCTTTTACTCCTATTAGGGTTTTTGGTTCTGAGGTATTACTGGGGAGTGCACTGAGCAGAATCTTTGGAGAGCTGGGCTTCTGATGTAAAATAAATGAGCAATTGAGTGAATAAGAACAAGGATCTCATGCACAAGGCACTTCCTTCAGTATCCCCAGCTACCTCCCTCTGCAGCAGTACTACTTAAAGGAGGTGAGATGTTGCTCCAGGGGTGGGAGAAGTTCATAAAAGGACAGGGATGGCTTACTAATGTGGAAGAAACTGTCAAGCTGCATAGACTTAAATATATGCTCCCAGTTCTGGCTAACCTTTTAGACATGTGCATTAATAATACAGTTATTCTGTGCAAGAAAGCAATGACTTTGTGAATCTCATGTTATATTCATATGTAAATATAATATTGTTTTCTTTTCAAAACTAAATCACTCATTGCATCTTTATATTTGATTTCATTTGAACGGAGTGTGATGCTACAGTTTCAGCACAGGGCATAAACCTCTAGTCTGTAATGACTGAGGAATGTATTCTCTGCTTGAGACACACATATGACCCCATTATCTCTGAAAGTGTTATGCCTATGTATCAAGGGTGCAGAAGAATAAAACAGAAATACTGGATTTTATTTGTAACCCTCAAAATACTTGGCTTCTTTATCAAATAGAATAAATCAGAAGCTGTGTTTGCTTGAAGGGTGATAAAATACCCCACTCTATCTCCTGAAACAAAAATATTAAAAAGGCAACAAGAATCATGTTTCAAAAGTCACCATAAATTGGCTTGCAAGGTTTGTCTTCTATAGCTTGTTTGAAGTCCTGCTAGTAGAAGCACTTAGTACTGTGTATAGTCCCTTGGTTTATTGTCGGCCAGGATCCCTTCTTTCACTGAAAATCTCTGGGGGGGGAAAAAAAAACATAAATTAGTTAATGCTTCTAAGACTGGAATGAAAGATTTTTAAGTGGGCTGCATGGTGTGGAAAGACATCCCTGCTGTCTGTATAGAATATTATAGAATATTTTTCCAGTTCAGTGGGAGGATTATGATGATAGGTGTTAGTTTTTAATATTTTCCAAATAGTGATTATAAGAAATGTAGCCTTTGTCATTCTTAAGCAGCTAATGAAGAGCTTTTATTTTGCTAAGCTGTCACTTTCCTCAACTGTTACATCCTAGTGGAAAGTCTCAGTTTTTTAACTGAAGTTAACGTTTAAAAATATTTACTTAAAGAATTTGTGATGGGACTGTTTTATTTCTTTCAGTGAGGCTTGTGCACCCAGTGCCTTTTAAGCTCTTAAATCCAGGTGCCCGTGTTTCTTCAGGTAATTGAATACCTTAAGAAAAAAGGCCCTAAATGCCTGCTTTGGTCTGTTCAGTTCCAGTCTTTAGGGGCAGCAGCTCAGGAAGCTTACTGGAGCGTGTGCTCCAGGAGACTGTAGTGGTTGTCTGACCGCAGATGCCCTAGAGCCCAGCTGAAAGCCTACTGAAGTCAATGGAAAGCATCTTTTTAACCTTCTAAGCTCTTTAGCCTACGAGCTCATCAGGCATGTAGCTGTCATTTTATTTTGTTTGTACAGTTCTGGATACCACAAGACTATTTCTCATTGATTTCTGCTCACTGTCACATCAATAAAGTTGAAAGTGTATTTATTAATTTTTATAAGCATTTTCATTATGTATTATCTCCTTCCAGTGCATCACTTTGCTGCGCTCTTTGTTGTGTGCTGACAGTTTATGAGGACAGATGGCAGAGAGGCTCAGCATTCCTTTTCTCCTTACTCTGATCGGTGATTTTAGATTACAGAAAACATTTTTGAGGTTACGAGGTCACAGTTTGGGAAATCTGTGGAACAGTGATGCCTCCTATTAGATACTGGAATAAAAGCAGACTGTAATGTGTCTGTTGTCTTACAGTGGAGTGGTAGTCAGCTCTAAGAAATGTACTTCTGTAATCAGTTGTAGGCAGTTCTCCTGGTCTGTGCATCTAGACAAGTGGGTGTCCATGGCTGTTAAAACACTGGTATAACATTTGTATTATAAAGAAGCATAATCTTTAGAAACTGTTGTTACTGTTTTACTCCATATAAGGAGCAAAATATTTTGTCTCAGAGTGCCTCAGTTTCTCTGTTATGTTAGGCACAAATGCTGTTTTCTTCTCTGCACTGACAGCCTGATATGAGCAACAACAACCTGCTCTGGAAGGAAATATCCAGTAGGACTGGGCTTTACATGAATCTAGATACCTAAATTTATTCATGGACTGCTCTCCAAAGTAAAAGTGCAGCAACCAATCTGTATGAAATACCAAACTGTGGCTGAGATGTTGACTGGCTGTCAGGCCGTGAAATCTTTCTCATTGGCTCGGCTTCATCTTCACAGTGCAATAAGGCTGTGAAATTAAATAAGCTTATGTACTTGCACTGTCCAAATATCTTTGGATAGTTGAGGCATAGGACTTCCTCACAGACTGTTACATTTTTTTGATCAATTTTTAGTTGCTGTATCTTATCCATCTCATTCAGGCTATTTTGAGCACCTTCAGCATTGTCAAACATCAGTGCTCAGAGTTTGGCATGGCTGAGCAGGCAATGCAGAACGCTGGTGATTCACTGCTGCAGCGACTAATCAGTGGTCTGCATCTATTTGTAACTTGATTCTGGCTGTGAGAGTATTTATGGTACCAGGAAGGCAATGTCCTGTTCTGTGTGTTCATCATTGCATTTATAGATATCTTTGCAGTTGTTGCATTAAATATGTAACTTCTGTAAATCAGACTGAGCTTACCACACTACGTTCTTTTACACTAGACTAAACAGACTGAGCAGCTGTCCTCTGGTTCCCTAAATATGCTACTGTTAAAAATAGTTAAATTAGCTTTTCTCAAAAGCTGAACTTGGATTAAATAACTTTATTTTTGCCTCTTTTTCCATGTTAATGAACATCTGGCACAACTAAAGTACAGTTAAAACTAGCAAGTTCTGCTTTCTTATAATCTTCATCTAGATTCCCCGTGTAATGCTATCTATGCGGCAAGGAAGTTCAAAGCTTTTATGGGAACTTGTGAACTGTGAACATCAAAACAAATTCCAAAAAATAATTCCATGTTTGAAACAGCAGCAAGACAGTGTTGGTGGATCTGGTAAGCAAAAACATGTGTAAAAATCCATTACAACGTTCAGTGCTTCCATCTTCACTATAAAATTTCCTGAAATCCAGCAGATGGCAGTGAGCAACAATCCGAAATCCAAATGCTGTGAAAGTGAAGTGGAATTTCCATCACTGGCACAAAGGGATACTGGATTAATTTAGAAAATAAATGGCACAGAAGTGGCAGCTATATGAAGGCATCTAAACAAGTGAAATGTTTTTCAGACTGGTAGCTTCTAAGTCAGCCTTAGAAGGTGAAGTCCTGTTTGTCCCTGCGCTACCTCCTTGTACCTCCTCACCTGGGCAGGCAGTATTGCTTTGTGATGCAGTGCTGAGCAGATAAAGTTTGTTAACGATTCACTCTGTTAGATTAATAGAAATGCAGAATGTGTTTTTGAATAGCTCATTTTACACCTGAGTCTTTTTTTTTTTTCATGGAATATATAATGAATTGAAGTGTGATAGGCAATTTCATTCATTACAGCTGTCAGGCAGTGCACACTGCTGCATTTGATTTGTTTCAGTGCTTCTTGCAGGTTGCTGTTGATGTGCTGGTCATTATGCTTTATTTTGTGAACTACCCAGGTGGTGAAAACAAATGAAAGAAAAGGTTACTGGGCGTAATGGGAACAGAGCTTCATTTTATATTGATGTGAGGAAAATGCAGGATTAAAAAGTAAATGTGCAAACTGGCTAGACTCTTGTACACAGAAGTAAATATCTGAGCCTTTGTTTATGTGATGTTGGTTAAATTAAGACATCAGTGCATCCTTTTGTCATCTAGTATAGCTTCCTTTCAATGAAGGGAGGAGGTAAAGTCTTTCTGGAATAAGCAAAATAAAGATCTGAAAATCCAGTTTATTAGATAAATTTATTATTCATATGCTGGGAAGCTCAAATATAAAATCCAGTGTTGCTGGCAATAGCTAACACCCATGACCACAGGGGGTTGCTATCAGTTTCTGCTTTCTGTTCTTAAAACGCTTGTCTTCTGCTGAAGTGAAAGAAACTTTGTTTGAGATGTACTGCAATGTTATTAAGTATCCACACGTACTTTGAAACTGAAAGCGATCATGAGGGAAGACAAGGGCTCCCACATACAGAAAGATGAGAAAGGTAATGCCTTACGTTGAGCCAGGGTAAGTTTAGGTTGGATATCAGGAAGCACTTCTTTACAGAAAGGGTTGTTAAGCACTGGGATAAGCTCCCCAGGGATGTGGTTGAGTTACAATCCTTGCATGTGTTTAAAAAACATTTGGATGTGGTGCTCAGGGACATGATTTAGAGGAGGGTTGTTAGGGTAGTGTGGTTAGGTCATGGTTGTACTCGATCTTTAAGGTTTTTTCCAACCTGAGTGATTCTATGATTCTATTCTATTATTTAAGAAATATCACAAGAGGGTGGGGATGACCCCAGGACCTTTCAGTGGGAGGTCTCATCTTACACAGGTTGTCAATAATAAATAATTTGTCTCAAGTAATAGTACCGAAGCTTGAATGCGGACTACTGGGTCATACTGCTAGATAGCTTGACTTGCTCCTCAATGAAGTGTGTACTTCAGAAACAAATGTAGGTCAAGGAAGGGAGAAGTCAGAACTTTGGTATTCTTCTGTATCCTGTCCTCATTTTGCTTTCTTTCCTTGGAAATGTTTAAAAGCAAAGCTTTGTTCAGTAATGAATAATATGATTTATGCGATTAAAAAACCTAACTTGTACTTAATGAAGAAAACAGGAAATAAGTTTGGTAAGACCCATACTTTGTCATTTGAGCTGGAGCCTGAACCTTTCTTGTTTTACGTGTATAACAGAGAATTTTTTTTAAACTTTAAGCAAGTTTTTCTATATTGCTATTTCACTGTTGTGTGAGTAATTACTTGACTTTGCGTATAGTCTGTTTTAAAAATGAAGTGAAACACTTCTGTTCACATACAATATTAACTACTCTTTAGAGAAGGAGCTGTGTGATTAACTTCATTTTTCTTTACAAAGCTGGGTATTGGTATACAAGGATTACTGTTTTTCTGGATCAAACAATAGTAATTTGAGGCATTGCAGAATTAGCTGTTCACTGTATTGAGTTACAAATATTTTAAAATTAAGACCTAAGAATTTTACTGCTTAAGCACGTATTAAAAGCCTTTAGAAAAGACTGGTAAGAGGCTGTGTTTGGGTTCTGTTATGTTGTGTGAAGGAATTTGTAGTACACTGGAAGATATATATGTTATCATCTATCTAGAGAAATAATTCTTTGGTGGGTTTAAAAGAAGAGGCAGGGTGAAAAAGTATGAAATATCAGAAAAGGAAGGTGACACAAATCTTAACAGATTATATTTTCTGTCACTCTGTCTTGGCTCATCTTCTATCCTCTTGAAAGAAATAGGAACATGGCCATCTGCAGCTGACCTATAATTGCCTTTGCAGAGTGATGTGAAGAAATCAGTCAAGTGCAGCAGGATGGATGCTGGGCAGGGTTGACTTTTTGTCTTGCTGACATCTTATTGTTAGTGACACTTCCAAGAGCTCATTTATTGCACTGCTACTTCTGTAAGTGGTAGTGAACTAAGAGATTGTAATCAGGGTGTTTGCAACAACGGGATGAGTTGTGTGTGGGTTTTTTTTTTTTTTTTTTTTTTTTTTTTAGCAATAGCTGACTGACACCTGATCCAGTCCACATCAGATTGATGGCTGTTCTACAACCATTTCCTTCCAGTATTAACTGATGTAGATGCCTTGATGGCTAAAGGCTTATGTAGGTGCAGTGACTGACAGGTACTAATGCTCCAGTGGGATCTGTTTATTTGCCTGTTGACTGGTTTTAAGAATAATTTTGTATCTTATATTTGGATTGCCTAGCTGATTTTTGCCAGAGGCTCTTTTCTGTAGTTAATTATAGGATTATAATTGCCAATTAAGTGATAAGAAGCACAAAAAGATTTGTGTTCTTGAACTACTGATGCATACATCTAATGTATTGTGCAGCTCAAGTGGCATAGGGAGTGACATGCATACGACTATTTTATTACTTCAATTTTTCTGTTGCACATTGTGAATGTAATAACAAAACAAAGAAAAAAGTGATTTTCTACCTAGAAAAGTAGAATTTTTCTTGTCTGCAGGAAAGGAAAAGTGGGTGTGGAACTTCTGTTGGGGTGGAATGTTTAGCTTGCACTTCATTACCAAGCAAATTCAGTCCTGACAAGGTGAAATTCCAATCGTGGTAACATGACAGTCACATATAGATATAATAGCCAGCCTTTCAAGGCAGAATGTAAGGCCAAATACTCTTTCCATTTTGTGCAGAAATATCATCTAAGCCAAAACTTTGTTCATCCAAGTGGAGTGAATAGGTTGTTGTTTATTCAAATAATTAATACTGCTCAGTTGCCATACTAACACCTAATGTTCTAAGTATCTTTTTTATTGTAGCTCACAGTGTTACAGGTATGCACAGATTTTGCTGTTCTCAATCTCTTTCTAGTGTTACCCTTTAACTTCCCATGCTGCACTAGGTCTAAAGCTTCATGAATTTCTGAGATGAAGAGAAGGTGGTTTTGCAGTGAGTGGTCAGCATTCTGAGCCCTTTGAAGGAAACACAATGGTTTCTTCCTCCAGGATCTTCTTTGAGTTGTTTTTGTATGATTGCTAACGTGATATGCTCACTTGCTCTTTGTTGATTCATAGCTTATATTATATCCAAGGTCTGTGATTCAAGTTAGGTTTCACATGTCCCTCTTTTTTTTTTTTTCCTTTTGCAGCTGGTTTTACTCAGCTTCTAAAGTTGCTGTCATACAGCAACTGTAAATCAAATATCTGTGACTTGTTTTGGTAGTTCTATGGTCTCTGTTACCACCCTGCGTTTGCTATTTCAAGGCCTTTGCTATAATTTTCTGCCTGTAATTTTGGGGGCCGCTGTTACACCATCTGTTTTTTCTTACATATCGCTCAGGCTGTGGTTTAACTGATTTATGAGCACAACAAGCTAGTCTTGTGTTCCTCTTCTTGGATTGCTAAGAGTTTGCTCAGAAATAACAGAAGCTGTGGAAGATAGCCATGAGTACAAATGTACAGAAGCAAAATACAACTCCTTATTACCTATGGCTTTCAGTCATGACAGTACCATTGATATGTTATAGAAATGGCAGCACTAAATGATTATACAAGTTCCATGATGATGATGATGATGATGGGTAGGCAGTAAGAATTATCAAGTTAATCTATCTGAAGATTTAGCTCTGTGGAATTTTATTGGAGGTGATGTGGATGATTTTGCTATGTTAGCAGTTCTTTCTTTTTGGGTTGGAGCAATCCCAGATACATACACATACTGGGAGAAGAAATCCTTGAGAGTGGCCCTGTGGAGGAGAAGCTTGGGGTCTTGGTGGATGAAAAACTGAATGTGGGCCAGTGGTGTGCTCATGCAGCTTGGAATTCCAATATCCTGGGTTCCTTCAGAAGAGGGGGGGGGGCAGCAGGGGCAGGGAGGTGATTATCCCTCTCTACTCTGCCCTCATGAGGCCCCATCTGGAGTACTGTGTCCAGGTCTGGGGCCCCAGTACAGGAAATATGTGGAGCTGTTGGAGAGGGTGCATGAAACCAAGAATTTTCAAGACATTCACTGGACAAAAGTACTTCAGAATAACAGTAGTCTTTTTAGAAGATAATTCACTTGGTATGTGGGAGAGGTCTAGAATAAAAATCATGCTTGAATTCAGGCAGGGACTTTTAGATCTCCTGTGTCTCTTAGTATAACAGAAGGCATCTCTCTCATGGGAGAGAATACTTGTTTCTTTGGAAGTTTAATCAGTGTTAATATAATGCAAACAATAATAATGCAAACAAAATTGCCCAAAAAGTCAGAGTTTCAGATATTAAAATATCTTCAGATAGAAAACTATGCCTTACTAGATTTCATAGAAGACATTTACTGATCAGAAGTCAGATGCTTAATCATTGCAAATCAGTACAGCATAACTGCCACTAAATGAGCAATGCTCATTATGTACCACTAGATATGTTTCTTGAAAAAGTGGAAGCGAGATGCACATGTGTTGTCAGTATGCATCAATATAGAGCAATTATTCACTGGTGCCCTTCCTTTGGTGTGAGCATTCAGTCCAAAAACTTGTATGGAGCCATGCTGGCTGTGGGGGATCTGTCATGGAGAGAGAATCCCACTTCAGATGAGTTTCTACAGGAATAATTCATGCTTAGTCCACCCTGTTTCAACAAAAACTTTGTTACAGACTGGAAATGAGTCAAGATCATGTTTTGGAATCAGGCACAAGCCCGTTGACAGAAGGTAGCTACAGTCTGTAAATGGTATTCTGTATTGCCGAGGCAAGAATCATTTGTCAGCTAGACATTCTCTTTCCAGGATAAACTGGAAAAGCAATCCTATATGCTCTCTAATGCATCTAAAAGGGATTCAGTATAGCAGAAAAGCAGATGGTCAGAACCTAAAAAGCTTATAATGCTGTGAAATGAGTGATGTATGCTGCTGGAAGAGACCGGGGGAGAAAAACAGTAAGAGATGTAGTAGGCTTTGGCTGAATTTGAAACAAGCAATTAATTCCAGATCATAATTATCTTCTGAGTGATATTGTCCATATTTTCTTAAAAGAATGACTTTTGCAGAAGAATTTTTTCTAAAGCACAGGAATGTAAAGGAGCTGAGGCTTTATCCATTGCTGTCACAAAAGAGCAAAAGCCATTTTCGCAGATGAAATTTCTTGTATGATTACAGAATGGTGAAGATTTTCTTTGCCAAAAAATTGAATTATCCAGACAGAACTGTACAAAAAGTGTTACTTTGGTAAGAATTATTTCCTATTAAGACCTTCTTTTTTTTTTTTTTTTTTGTATCTATTGTTCTTAAACATAATTTAGTTTGGAAATATTGTTAATGAAAGGGAAAAGAAAAATGTCTTTTAAATGGCCAAATTAAATAGTTCAGTCTTAAAATGTATGCCTCATTTTTGTTTGTAGAACACAAGAAATAAACTTTTTATTTCAGCTTTGATAAGTACTTCATCTCAAATGATTGCAAGATTGGGAAACATTTCTGCTCATTTCTGTCAACTGAGTTAAATCTGAAGAGCAGACAAATACATTTATTTGGTAAATGATGCATTAGTTTAGCAGTGGGTCACTACTGTAATCCTAATAATCATTATCTGCGTAATTAAAAAAAAAAAGTAAAACAGAAAACCCCGTGCAACTCTGTAGGTAAATTACTCTGAGTATCAGATCTGGTTTGGAAATCAGTACTGCACTAAAGAGAATCAACTTCAATACAACATTTGCTGGTGAAGGAGGCTGCAGGTGCTTGAAGAATCTTGTGCAGAATATGGGAACTGAGGAACTGATTTTTTTTTTTGACCACTTTAAAACAGAAGAGCTGTATTGTTGATCAGAGGGAAATTGGACAGCTAAATTGGTGAACTACAAAACTGGCATCTTACATTCAGTAGTAAGAAGAGGCTTATCTCCTCAGTCTGACCAGAGATAAACATCTGATAGTAATAGCTATCAGCTGCAATGCTAAGAATTACAAGGTTTTGTTTTACGGTTGAGGCTCAAGATGCAGAAAAATGACATGCTGGGTATCATGGATGAAGTTTGTACTGGCTTTCTGCTAAATTTGTTTTCTTTAGGTTGTTCTTTTAATTATTCCTGCTGAGCCTTTGGAGTCACTTTACTCAGAGTCACTGGATGTTGCAATTTATTTCCATTAATCAATGTTACACTTAAATATGTGGGATGTGAATGATACAGGAGGGGAATGAGGCATGATGTTTATTTTGATGCATTTTGTAAGAATACTCATCTCTGGAAGAAGTGAATGGAAATTTATCTTGAGGAGTACCTATTAAGCATTACACTGAATAAGCTTTTTTCATTTCTACCTCCCTTAAGAGAAAAGCTTTTTCCTTTGGTCAATTGAGTATGGCACAAGGGTAATAACAAGTTTAATGGATGCTATAAAGCACCACCTTTTAAATGCATAATGTAATTGAATCAGAATATAGTGTCTATACTGATGGACTCCCTGGTGCTTTAACAACTGGAATTATGATTAGAAAGATCCAGTTAATGTGACTTCTCATATGTTAAGCCCCTATTATAAAATTTTCTTTCTACAATACATTCACTTTTACTTTTGAATTATGCAGTGCTATCTTAAATAGTTTAATATTACAATGGAATAAAATTCAGAGCTTCAAGAGAGCTTTATAATTCTTGTTGAAATACATACAAAACAAATTTGTTGTGGTGCTGTATGACTAATAATTTCTCTAAATATCTCTCACATCACATTCCTCCTTTAAAATTGCATTATTCAGCAGAAAATTAATTGGAAAAGCGGCAGTCTTCAGTAAACCAACTGTTAGAGAACAGAATGTGGAAGAGAAATGGGCTTATATTGTTGAGTGAGAGAGACTGGGGGGGCTTCTGCAGGCACAGAGATGTCTGGGCTCATTGCAAAATACAAGATCTGAAAAGTTTTTCTAAATAAAAGTGAATTGGAGAACATGCTCTCTAAAGGCCCTGTAAATCATATGACCTGCGGGCTGCACATGAACTAAGTTCTGCTTTCATGCTTACAGAGAAAACTCTGATGTCACTGTTAGCTGACAAAATACATACACACCCAAAATATTGATTTCTAAATTGTTAGTTTTGCCAGAGTTGATTGAAATATTCATTCACAAAAGTAGGTAGGACTGGATTCTGCAGGTTCTTTATGTTAGCAAGGCCTGTAATGTATTAGCTGAGCAGAAGTGGCTACGATAGGCTTACACAGTAGGCTCAGTGGTTAAGAGGCATTTGGATAAAGCCCTCAAAAACTTGCTTGTGTCATTTGGCTTTTTTTTCTTCTTACTATGATGAATGCTTGCTTTCTTTCCTGTTTTCTCTAAGAACTGGGAAATGATGATAGATAATCACTGTGCATATAAAGTTCCATTTCAGTCAAAAGATTTCAATGTTTAGGTGGCAGTTGGACTTGCAGTACATTCAGTGGTTTGGGTATTCTTTGTCATATGTAAATCTCATGTTTTATAAAATCCAGAATTAGTTTGTTCCATTTTCTTCTCTCCATCAGACTCCTGCTGGTGCTTGGGAAGACCTTTATACATGAGTTGCCCATTGAACTCATTTATTTCTAGGAGCTTATTAGATGCTGTACCACTACCACTGCAGATAGATTTCCTAGTAAAAAAGAAAATGGGGCACAAGAAACATACAGTCTGTGCACATGTAATACGAAACTATTTTGTGAATGACTTCAGAGGTTTCTCCTTAAGGGATGTGCCAGACTTGGAGGTTCTGGTTTGTTCTGATTCCACTAAGAGAGCACTCAGACTCTATAGTATTTCTTAGTATCATTTATTGGAACTAATATTGTAAAGAGGAGTAGGAGAGTATAGATAATGTCATATCTCTTCAGATGCCAGGAACCCCAGTGTGTCTAAAATTGGTCTCTAATTAGTACAGTACAACCAGCAGATCCCGGAAGGAGGAGGTTACTTGATTTTGATCCTTTGAGGTCTTATTGGATTGTCTTAAAACAATTTTATTGATCATTTCTACTGCAAAATAAATATATTCAAATGAACTTGTTGCTGCAGTTTTGTGTAAAGGCAAGGCCACATAAGTGATAAAATCGCTGTTGCTGAGCAGGAGCTGCCTCCAGGCTCCTCTGTTGCAATTAGCTGACCAAGTTTATCTTGGAGTCACAGGGTGTGCACAGCACAGACGGAGAGGCTATGCTGTATGTGTGCAGCACTGCGCAGCACCAGCCTGTGCTATACAAGTTAACTCTGAGATGAATCTCTAGCTCCTCAGCACACAATGGGTTTCTGACTAGGGTCAGTACAAGAGATCACCACAAAAGACAGTAGTCCAGAATAGCACAAACTGTAGATAAATTTCTCTGACTTGATTCTTGTTGAGACATAAATGCATGCTGATGAAGAAAGCATCTGGAGAAGAGCCTGGTGAAAACAGCCTCATCTTCTCTGTGTTTAAAGCCCCCACACAGCAACTACATAATTAACATTTTTCTTTTCCTCTTATTTGAGCGGAAGATACGCCTTCACTGGCTACAGTAATAGTGAAGAGGCATATTGCAATGAAAATAAAATGTGCACCCATGTTGACTGCCTTTCAAACCACTGAAATGGCTTTTCCCTGGCACTGTGGCTTGAAAGGTGCTGAAAAATTTGGAATTGCATGTGTTGGCTGTCCATAGGTATTGGACTCCAGAAGCAGTGTACAGTGTTTAAGCTTTGAGAGACAGAGCGTAACTATGGGAGTCTTCGTGTGCCAGAGCAGTGGAATTTACACTGCATTTCAGTAAGGAAAATGTCCTGCCCTTGAAAAGGTTGCTTTATACTAGTAGTAAAATATTTTTGGGGTATAATGGAACAACTCTGAAATGTCTTTTTGTATATTGTGACATTTAGCATTTATTTGAGAAATTATTTTTACTTTCTTATTAGGTAGACCCAAGCTTCAGTGGACAAAATATCTATGTTCAAGTGAAAGCCACAAAAAATTGTATGATCATTTACGATAACTGAGAAAATAAAAGTGGTAATGGGAAATGCAGCGAAGCATAGCTGACTGCTTCATAGTAGTCTGTATCTTCATAGTAGTCTGTATTTTACTAGATAGACATGTCTTATATAAGAAATTTGTTTGTACGTTCAATGTTTTAATCAATTATGTGGCTTAAATCAGGCCCTTCTTAAAACGTGGACATCCTAAATGTCTCTACTGCTAACACCAGAATGTTTTGCTGAGACCAGGATTTAACAGAAACTGGGACTGATACTGTCTTGGAATTTGACAAAACTATCTTGAGAACGTAGATTATACTTGATCTTCAGAGACTTGGATGCAACAAGAAGTTCTTTTTAGAAACAGATTTATGACTCTAAGTAGATTTGTGTATGCTCTATTTATTCCTTGAGTTTAACTGAGGCTAGTAGGCAGCCCACATTTTTCAGTTAATTGAAAAGGGAATTATTAGTAATAGCTCAAAGAATTGTAGTTTCCTTCTCCATGTTGATGGAGCTCCATAAGCTGGGGATCCAGTCCTATAATTCCAACTGTATTAGATGTTTTCTTGAGCTATTTTTGTGACATTAAAAACAAAGAGGAACTTTGGCAGCAATTAAACATGGTGTTATGTGAATGAGAGACTTTCTTACCATTGTAACTGATCTGAATGGATATGTCTGCAGAAGGCGTTTGATTTGTGCCAAAAGCAATCAGCCAAATAGCTCGGAAAAGATTCTGAAAATTGTTCTTGCTGGCAATAGTTTTGTAACTTTAAATCACTCAAACTAAAGAACAGTATTAATTCCTGAAGTACTAGCTGGAAATATGTTCAGGACACAAACCCTAGGCTGTCAGTAACGTGTGTACAAATTGATTCAAATCACTGCTTAGTACATATGGGTTCGTAAACTCCTCTCCATCAACTCCAATCACATAGCACAAATGTTACTGTGTTGGTTTCTTCTATTTAGTTATACATTATGGAATATGTTGGGAATTTTTTCACTGTTTGGAGTTAATCCCAACTGATTCCTATTTTATCATCATATTTGTTCTTGTTTCTCAACAGCTTTTATTTCCTGGTAATAATGAATTTCCCTGATGTCAACTGTCATGAGGTTCGTCTACAAAGAAATCCATATGATCTTGGTGAGGTTGCTTGCAGTGTTTTGTAGGTCTCTAATATATTTTAAATTATTAATTAAATAATTTAGATGGTGGGGAAAAAAAAAAAAGAAAAAGAAAAGCAACCTCCTGCTTGTGTTGCAATTCTTATGCAACCTTTACTGTCTCAACTAACATCCTATAGTTAGCATGCTCTTTAATGACTATTTTATTAGGAGCTGCATTTTTGTTTTCCTATTCACTCTTAACTGAGATTTGGTAATCGGGCTGTGGTACCATATGCTGTCTCTCATCTTTGTTGATGCCAGATTAGATAGAGCAAATTCTCAGATACAAAACACTATTTTTCACTTTAGTATTGTTAGCTGTGCATTTTCACCTGAGATGAACAAGAACCTGCATGTGTAGAGATGTGTAAGACTGGTTGGAATGTGGCTTATCTTTCATGTCGCTGTCACTGCTGCTGAAATGCACTACCCGCCTTCTCACTGCGCTCATATCTGCTGTTTGGTCTCCATAACATTCAGCAAGGACCAGTGAATGTCAATGGGTGCCATTTTTTCTGTGTGTAAGAATTCAACTCCGTACCTTTGCTTCATACACACGTCCATGTCAGGCGCTGTTTTGTCAGGTTGCTCTTCTGCTGCTGTCTGTAACACAACAACAAAATGTAACAACATTGGTGGGAAAGTTCAACATCTACTGCGATAGCAACATCTGCCTCTTATATAATGGGCTAACATAAAAGAGAGTGAATTACTTTTGGAGCAGCCCTTGTACCTAAATCAAGTCATGGCATAATTGTAGTGACGGTATAAGTCGATTATGTCATTGTCAGGGTTAATGTGAGAATTTAATTCACCTAATTTTTAGCATGAAAATAGTAACAGGTAGCAAAATCCACGTGTTTTTTTTTTTCTAAAGTTGTAGGGAACAAAGAGGTTTTCAAGTACAAAAAGGGATCCATTCAACTCAGAAGATGGGATGAAATACTTACTGTTTGTTTTCATGTTTTATGCTGTTGATGGGCCCGTATTCCACATTCGTGTCTCTAAAACTAATCCAAAGCCCCTGGTAATTCATAATAATGACCTGTTCTAGCCTCATTTGAATGAAGGCATTTTATTGGGTTATAAAGCAGTGTACTTGCATGCTAAATCTGGAATTAAAATGACAAACTAAGCATACTTAAAATTATTCGGGAAAGTTCAAGTCCAGTAAGCCTTCACCTGAAGGAAAGGGTAGAAGTTGCTTTAATTAAGCTTTTATTTTTCTTTTATATATTTAAGTGTAAAGTAAATTACAAGGTCTAATCCAATTTTTTACTAAAGCCAGAAGAAAAATTCTGGCTGGCATCAGGATGAAGTTAGCAGTAAGGGTTTCAAAAACAGAGCTGTATGTGCAAAATGGAAGAAGACAAGACAGAAATCAAGACTGTGGAAATTGTCCTCAAGAGAGGTTTCTTGCATGAGTCACTGTACTGACATGAGTATGAGCCACTGAGCAAGGGAAACTGATATCCTTCTAGATAATGATGATGAAGTGGGAGTGCAGGTGGGAACAGATCCTAACTGCAGTTCACTCGATGTATGCTTCTGGGGGTTGGCAGGTTTGAAGTGGTCTCTTTTGTTAGACTAGCAAATAGTGAAGTTACAGCCAAAGTCTTCAGAAATCTTTTTTTCTGCCTTTTCTTCCTGGATGAAGGTCAGTGATTCTGTGAATGTGTACTTAGTCCTTAATATTTTCTTCAGTAGAAGCTATCTTCTATCTTTTAATGCAGAGCCATTTTTCTTCCTTAACTCTGTAGATATTTTATGGGATACTCAAGGAATTTGCTTTGGCCAAGTAGAGGTTTTATTACACTGGGACTGAAATATTGCCTGATGATTCGGCAAGTTACCGTTTCAAGTGCTGGGTGGGAGACGACTGGGAGTGGTTGTAAAGCCCTACCAGTTACTTCATTCCTTTTTTTTTTTTTTTCTTGGAAAAGATCAGGAGAACAGTTTGTAGAGAGCTAATCCACAGCCTCTTTGCTCTTTACATGGGTTTAATTTTGTTGTTTCTCTACTGCAACCTGAACAACTTGAGTTCATCTGTCTCTTCAAGTCTTACCTTTTGTAACGGGTTACCAGTATTTCTGTGTTGTAAGTTGTTTGAGTTAAAATAGTGGAGAGAATAATATCTCCAGTTAAAAATGCTTCATTAAATTGTATGGTATCATAATTACTTAGAATTGTGCCTGTCCACATAGGTACAACAGTTGCTCCTGTTGTTGCTGGTTGTTTTAAATATTTTCAGTTAACATTTGACTGAAAGAAAATGACTGTAGGGAACATTACCAGGATATTTTACTGAATTTTATAGTGTTCACCACTGTGTTGATTTCCTGATCCCCTGAGAGCGCACAGCAGTTTCTGACTTCGTTCTCAGAGCATGTCCTTAGAGAAATGGATTTTTGTATGCTCTTGCCTGACTGCAGTATTCCTGTGAAGTTAGTATATGTTCTTGACCATGAGGAGGAAAATGGGAATAAATTAGAGTGAGGAAAAAGCAGTATGAATGATGTGCATTTTCTGTTTATATCCATTGAAGTTCCTTGGGGCACACTGCCTGAACACTGAGTTTGTCTTTTATAAGACCCAATGAGCGGAAAGTTACACTCTTTGCTGCAAGCTGAGAAGCAAGTTTTCTTTAAAAGTTATGTTCAGCAGCATTGGGGTTGCTTTGAACTTACACAGCAGCAGTACTTTGACAGGAGACTGACAGGTATAAGCAAAAAATACAGAAAAAAGGTTTTTTTTTTTTTTTTTGCTACTGGTCTCTAGAAACTTTTAGTACCCAGTTTTTAGTACAGCAGTCATATATGGTACGTATGATTGAATTTACTAGCTGATTGTACATTGTTAACCTGCATTCTCACCATCTGTTAATTATGGTAATGAATAGAAGCTACAAGACATGCTTTGTATTAAGCCTATGGATAGCGCCTTTGAAGTTTACTTCACTGCTGATGTCCACAGTGTTAACAACTGTTGGAGGACAGTGGCTACAGACTCTAAAACTCAAGATTGAGGAATTATTGTTCTATCTGCAGAAATCATTGTTGGTTACATGTTTCTCTATTCTGTTTGAATGATGAAGGTTTTTTTTTTTTTTTTTTTTTTTACTATTTGTTCAGTAAACAGCAGTCATTTCTGGAAATGAATGAAAGTTTCCAAGTATTTCAAAATTTAGTACCTCTGTCTGTTTGTGTGTGCATATGTATGTATTTCTAGATCTAAGAACGGAATTAAGATCTTTGTGCACTGGTATTGTTGGACTCAGAGATGATCAGTTATTTGAATTTCTACAGAGCAGGTATTCATCTATACCTATGGTTACAGTTCCAGAATAACTGTTCCAGAGATACTGCTTCAGACTCTTCTAGAAAGTCCTGAGATTTAGTAGATCTGTATTTCTATGCTGGGTTTCTCTTGAACTGTTAAGTAAATGGTAGCATGTTATTCAGCGATACCTCAAACAAAGGAACAGTCAGTGTTAGCATGTAGCTGAGATTCATGAGTGCCATAAGTTTAGCTTCAGAGTTAGGCCCCTCTCTGAAAATGTTGACTTAGTATTCTTTTCATTGTAGTGGCAGTCAGTCAGATTAATAGTGAATCATTATGTGTTCACAGATTGTGCTGCCTGAGTTGCAGCCAAATTCATTTTTTTACTAGAACGCTTCTAATGTTTTGCTATTTATCTGGCTTGTGTCCTGGTCTACAGGCCTCTGTTTAGTGTGATATTTGGTTGCGAAGATCAATTCCCATTTGTATGAGAGCTGTAGAGGAACTGCACACTTCTAACTATAAAACTTGTTTGGTTTGACTTATTAATATTCAATTACATTTATTTTTAAAGTAGTTTTGTTCATTGCCCTAGAATGCTTGTACAAAGGCTGCTTTATAATGTAAATTTTATTTGATTGAAAGTTCTGTGGAAGCCTGTTTTTGGCAGTGATCTTGAAGTCACGCATCCTGATGTTAAACCACAGATGACAGAAAAAAGAAATCTGCTGTCCTTATATGTGCAAATTGTTTGAAAAATCTTCCACGGGCATGAAAACTAAATCTATTTAAATTCTCCACTGCATTCATTTGCAGTGTATTAGCAAGGAAGTCATATTCTCTATTCAACATCTTAATTAAGAAAGACTATGATGTTCTTTACAAGTTCTGTATTGTCACAGGTTTCATCAACCAGTCCTTTTTTACATAAGGCTGTGCCAATGTCTAGTGTAAGTCAATGCAACTGAATTTCTAAGTTAAGTGATCAGATGGACTTCCACACATTAATGAAGTGGGAAGCTTTTTCTTTTTTATAATGGAATTTGTATGGATTTTTTCCTTTTTTCACTTATTTACTTATTTTTGAGTAATCTATATATCTGAAACTTTGTTACCTGTCATACAAGCTAATTAAAAATTTGCTTTTTAAAATAATGAGAAACTATTAAGAAATAAAAAAGCTGATTTAATTCTTATGGGCTCCATGCATCATCAGCCTGGGCTATAGCAGTCCAAATAATACTTAATGCTAAGCCTGAATGATTGGCACACTACATATTCAGCAGTAGCTCAGTGAGGAGGACAACAGCATACTGGGAAGAAATGTCTATTCTGCTTGAAAAATAGCAGTTGCAGTAAAATTGTGGTGCTGTTGAAATGCTGTTAAGTGAAGAAATGCAATGCATGTCTCTATCCAACCACTGTGACAGTATAGGAAACATAAAAGAATACGCTATTTTACTGTTTGATGCAGGCTATGATCTACTGGGGAAAAGCTAAATCCTCGGATGATTCAGCTACAGTTCTGTATGCTGTGAGGACAGGCAAATGCAAAAAAAGAGCAGTATCACTGTAAGTAACTAGTTGGTTTAACACTGCCAGGTAATTCCCTCTTAAGGAATGATACTTATACCCTGTTAGAGTGGAGTGAGAAAGAAGGAATCAGAATATGAAGGAAAATGTTATATTCTCCAGTTAACTGAGACTTTCAGGCCCAGAAATGAGAAATTTTTGGCCTAACACTTAGCTCATCCGGAGCTTCCAGTGTATTGGAGTCCCATGGGAATTTCTGAGCAATGACATAAGACAACATATAGCCGCAACAATAACAAAGAACACCACAGCAGCAGCATATATCAGTCTTCACTTCTTACTTTTAATGTGGCATCCAGTCCCTTTGCTAAGAAGTCAGACTTTTCTTATTCTTTCTCTCAAGAGTTAAGGGCAAAAGCAAAAAATCATATGAGGAATGATACACTGAGCATTGCATGCGTTACTGGGCTCCTAGCAGATTAATTGTCAAAAATCAATTATGTGGGAAAATGCTTGGGAATTTGGAAGAAAAGAATCAAAATAACATACAAAACATTCATTGGTAAAGAAAGGAGAGAAATATGGTGCTGAAAGTGGCTCTGAGGGGAAAAGCAAAATACTACATACAAAAAAATGCTTACCCTTAAGAAGGGGCAGGATAATGGTCAAAGACCTAAGGTTTCTTGATGATTTGTAGATCAGCAGATTTGTTTCTCCAGTGTATGTCTTTTGCTTTTCTCTTGTAATTTATTGTAGGTCCTGGTTGTTCCCCTTCTCCATCTGCATCCTATGGCATGAGAGGATCAAAAAAATAACAAGCGTTTTTCTTTCTTTCCTAAAACATATTTTTCCTCCAGACATAAATATTTTGATTATTTCTTCTTGTGATAATGTTTGTATAATGGTCCTGAGCATCTTAATGTTTGTTTCTAGGAACTGTGATTTCTGGGTGTTTTATGTGCTTTTACTATAGTTGTCACCTGAAAAAACGGTGGAAGGAGATGAGTTGTTAGGTTTTTTCTTTTTTTTTGTCAGGATATTTGTCAGATGGAAGATTCACTTCTTTCAGCTATCCAGCTTTCTAAGTACTTCTAATAAAACTGAATTATATGGGGACAGTAAATGCTATCTGTGACAGAAAAAATGGAAATTGGAGTAAAAGTTTCTTGAAGGTCTATCTTCATATTTTAGCTCCTACTGAAAACTGTGTCACATCTGTAAAAATGTATTTTTATGGAACTGTCCAGGTGTGATTAGTTTCCAGAAAGAACTAGGAAGCGAAGAATGTGTAATTTTGTGTTGTGTGATATGAACACATTGTGGTGCTGGATCATATGAGCATGCCTCTCTTGCATGACTTACCACAGTCAGGGCTAGGGCAGATTCAAAGTGAGGGTCCTGTGTGAATGGATGAGTTCCTAAAATAAAAATGTGGCTTGAAAGGGGTGAAAAAATATCCTGCATTCAAGAAGGGCAAGTGCTGTTGTGCTTCCCTACCCTCCCCCTGCTGGTCCTCCATAAAATAAAAAATATGTATGATGTATATTAAAAACAAAACCAAAATAACATTCGCAACTCCTTTCTTTAGGACGTAACAATGGCATCTGAGAATGCCGGCCCCAGTGGATGCTTAGTGCCCACCTGGTCCTACTTGAAGTAGGCCAGCTGCCTGTGCAAAGTTTTGTCGGTTTGTTCGGCTATGACAGAAGAAAATAAGGTCTAGTCTTAGTTTGCTTCTTACATGGTTATTTGAAGTGTTTTGCTCTGTATGTGCAATTTATGGGTGTTGCTAGTAAGGTGTGCAAGTAATTTATTGGACATAAGTGAAGGAAATTCTGAAACAAAAATGCAGAAGAAAATGAAACTTGAAAGCGATGATAGTTTAGAGGAGAAAAGAAATAAGCTGTTTTACAGCAGGATGGTTGACATCATGCAAGGTAGTGGATTTTTTTTACCTCGTGGCCAAATTGAGCGTAAATTGGTCTTACTGGTTTCCTTAATTTTACTGCACTGACGAAAGAAGCTAATAAGTTCTTTCTCAGTGAAAAAGTAGCTGGATGGAGTCAGGGATGTGCAAATTGCAAACCAGAGGATTTACTCATATCAAAGTTATTCAGGACTCCTTGCACACCAGCGTTGTTACTCACAGTGGAGTTCCTGGAAATAGAGAAGTAGGTTTCAATGCTAAGCTCATGCAGTAAAGCTAAGGTAACACTCCTTTTGGGTTCTTGGAAATACTGCTCCTTTCACTGGGTAGTAGACCTGTTCTTAAGAATTTATCCTTCAAGAACCAGGCAAGTGTAAAGGTCTGTGATCTCTTCTTTGAAAGGTAGACAGCTCTGGAGAAGTGGATCCAGGGTTATAAATGCTTGCTACTTACAGCGGCATGTTTGTGTCAGAAGGTTCTCCATGGGAAAATACATAACTGTATTGGTAAGTAAAACAAACACTAGTCATGCTTCCTTTCTCATTGTTTAAGAGAGTGGCTGTGCCAAAATTGTGCCTAGACAAAGAAGAGGACTGCGTTATGTGACTGTGACTCTGTCGAACAACAGTGAGGTTCCATGGGTGACAGTCAGGCTGTGTCTGCAAAATTTGCCTGAGGTTTAACTCTTGCATCTTGTTAACTACGTGCGTAGTTTCCAAAATAAACATTGAATATATATTCTTTATCTGAAGATGTTGATAGTAGAAACCTGTGATTATCTTCTCAGTTCAAAAATGGAGGCACTGAAGATACTAGTCTGAAAAGATCCTTCCTCCCTGCAGTTTCTCTATTGCAGAGAACTTCTTTCAGTAGAGTTGTACTATGCAAGTTTTTTTTTTTTCCTCTCATACTTGTTAATTCCTGATTCAGATGGAAGTAGGAATGTGATTTGGCTGCAGCAGCAAACTTTAAATTTTATTAATACAGAGGAGTGAGAGAGCATGCTTTTGGAGTCTAAAGTTCAGTGAGGTCAGATTTTTGGATAGACTCTGCAACTTTTGGTTTATATTCTCACTGTAACGAATAGTTGCCGTGCTCAGAATAGTTATAATGTCAGCCTAGTTTTGAATAATTATTTGAAAATGGCTACTGATTTCTGGGTGTCTTTTTGTGATTTGCAAGCCCTTGCTGGAGAGCTCAGCCAGTGTGTTTCCGTGGTTAGGCTGCTTGGGAGCTGCACATTTTGTATTTTCGTGGTGTGTGACTGATCACCTCACTTGCACATCATTGCTTTTGTTTCATTTTTCAGCAGGAGGTTTTAACATGGAGATGAATAAATTGAGGGAGGCTTAGTTGCACGGGCATGTTTCTGTGTGATCCTTGTATCTCTTTAGCTACTGTCTGTGAAATTTCTCAGGCTCAATATTTCCATGAATAAATCTGGGATCAGATACAGGAACAACACAGAAAATAGCAAAGCAAATAAAAAAACAAAACAAAATAAATCAAATGAGAAAACTAGTTTATATTTCAAAAACACTGGTAAATCACCTTTGCTCAGCTGATCTGCAGAATGGGGTTATAAAATGTTCAGTACCTGTGTCAGTATTAGTCCTGTTTGGTTATTCCCTATGGATTTGTATGTTAAATTTTCAATCTGAGATATCAGTCAGCATATAACTGCATTACACAGTTTTAAAGCCTTTTGTGTACAGAAAGGAGAAATATGAAAGAGAAGTGATTCAAGATGTGTTTTAAGTATGATACAGATAAAGTTTGTCAGTAAGTACTTTTTGGGGAAGTTTCATCCAGGCAGGGGAGAAAGACAAGAATGCCTATCCCCACTTGAACGTAAGGGCTATGATTTGTGAGAATATGTAAAGCAAACAATATAAAGAACACATCTTTCTACTGCATTCTTTTTTATCTATAGAAAAGCAGGGTTCACACGGAATATGTCATCAGTAATATCAATGGTATCTTTCGAAAAACAGCTGATGGAGGGTGCAGGCAAAGAATCACCAGACAGTGACATTAAACTCTGTTTTTTTTCTCCTCATTCAGTGTATTCCGCATTTCCAGTTTGCTCAGACACATTTTATCAAAGTATAGCAGCGAATTCACCATTTTATAGACACATGGTGTATTCTGTTACTTACGTTAAACTTCATATTAAAGTTTGATTGTATGGTTCATGAGAATAATAAATGTATGCATGGATGGGAGGAATCTAGGGCTGTACTATGCATGAACTGTGTTTCTGTGCATGGACAAGTTCAACACACCTTGCAGTAGTGGAATACCACACCACTGTTCCGCAATACCTTCTTTCATTACTGCTGTGATCGTGTGCAGCAAGCATGGCATATGTTGGACGTAGCTGGAGTTTCTATATGCAATCTGCAGTCTCTGGGATGCTGTTTGTTTTGTGTGTGCATGCAGCTATTGGGAAAGCACTGTTCATAGTCACTGACCTTGGAACTAGATTCCTTCTGCAGGTGGCAGAATGGAAATAGGGTTTTGCTTGGTTTGTGGTTAAACTATATATTAAAAAAAGAAAAAATCAGAAGTACCATGTCACCTTACTGTAGGCAGGTACTCCATGCAGATGTTGCATTTTGTCCCATAGAAGCCATTGTACAGTGTGTGGTTGAAATTTGTGGCAAATTCAGTGTAACAGGTTGGAGACCTAAACTAAAATGAAATAACAACATAGATTTTACCTGGGGTTAGATAGTCACTTGAGCATTTCTAAGTACTTCAATTCATAAAATGTAAGAGAGAAGATATGGGATGTTAAATACAAATGTAGTAACCTGATGGAAATATTTTGTGGTGCCTGTCACAGTGCAACTAAGAGGCTCCAAACAATGTAGATGTTTGGTGACATCTGTGATTGGATAAGACAGATGTGCAAGGAATAAAGTGTACATTTAGTTCCTGGTATGCGAGCACAAAATTGAAGTTACAGGTCTGCATGGGTCTGCAAATGCAATAATTAGGTAATGGAAAGGAGTATAAATGCAAGGCATAAAGTTCATCATGCACCCTTCAGGTTGTTTTCTTTGCATGGGATAGAACATGAATCTTCTGGTTCAGGGCTAAAGTTGGAATAAACTGACTTGGTAGAATAATTGTTGCATAATTATACTTTTTGAACGTTTTATATAAAAATATATATTTTACTACAGTTCTGGTACTGTTTAATGTTAGAAATAGGGTAGGATTAAAGGACTGGTAGTAAAATTTGTGTTGTGAGGTGTTAATTACGTTTGTAGGTCATCTTTTGAAAGTAATTCTCCAATTACCTCCCAAAAGAGGGAATATTTTGAGAAGTTTCAGGGGATCTTTAAGGACTTTCAAGACTTTGAAAATGTGGTACTTCTTGTTTTCCATATCCATTCAAATATAATGGGTGGACAAAATAAAACATCTGTTTTTTATATCTCCATATATGTATAACTGAGAGAAGGGAGTAAAGGATGGAAGCAGAATCTTTCCACTGGTTAATGGGTTACTTTTGTGGAGCCATTCCTATACTGGCAGAGTGAAATGGAGCAGGAAGGTTTTTTTAATTCTGTGAACCATTAATTTAAATATATTTAAACTTAAGAAAAAAACAGTTTTTGTTGTAAACAGCATTCTTTAAAAGCTCCTATAACGTTAATACCATTAATCAGTGATGGCCTCTTAAAAGGAATCAGTCACTGTTGGAGGTTTATTTATGATGATATTTTCATTAGAAGGTATTAAACGAATTAGCTAGACAAACAATCAAGTTATTAATCAATTTAGCCTGTGGTTCTGGTGGGTGATGAGCTTTATAAGCCTGGTTTCCTTACACCTGTTTTATGCTGCTGTCACTCTACTAAACTCAGTGGGTTAAAAAATGAAATGGTAGTAACTGTGAACTCTAGAGACTTCTGTCTCAGTGGAATTCTTGTCTGAAGCCATATAATTCTTTAGTCTCATGTTTATAAAATTTACTGAATTTAATGAGAATGTACTATTTGTTCTTTCAGTAGGAATTAAAACTATATATTTTCCTCATCTAAAAAGGAAGTTAATAAAATACATCAGAGAAGGAAATGAAAAGAAGTGCTAGGCAGAAAACAGTGTCCATACTGTGTAGGTATAATATTACTCCCATTTGAATCAGTAGTAAATCTGTTACTGAATTTAATGAGGGTCACCTGAGGGAAAACTGAAATGCCTGGAAAAATAATTATTCCAGAGGGTTTAATAAGAAACTGTAATATATTGAAACAAAGCTTTTTCATTGTTGTTTATTTTTTTTTTATTTTTTATTTTTTTTTTGCCATAAATAGAAGTTTCTGCTTGTTTATATGTGCTGGTTTTAGAATGGAATTATCAGTGACCTTGCTGCCTCAGTATGAAAAACTTCTTTGTGTCAGTGCAGTGACAACATTACAAAGATCTGAAAGAATATTTAGAGAGTGGGACCAAAGTTTGTAATCAATTAGTGCTGCAGATTGGGGTGATGATATTTTATAAATTGTATTAATTGCAATTTCCATTTGTAAACCCATTAATTTCTTTAGAAATAAATATTTTCATTGTTCAATCAGTCCAGGAAAACATAATCAATTTGAAAGAATGATTAAGAATATAAGAATGAGCAGTAGGAAACATTTATCCTGGTTTTGTCCAGAGATGATATGGACTGGTGTGGTGAGCACAATCAACTGCGCTGAATGGTAAAGGATGATCATCTTATGCAAGTGTTAGGAATGAGGGCTTAAGAATATGGGAGCTGACTGAAGTAACAGGAATCTATAGTGTGTGATGCATTAAATGAGGCATAGCTTCAAAGCACTAGTGAGAAAGGATAACTCACTTTGTCTGCTGGGTGAAGTCCATTGGTAATGAATGCCCTAAACATCAGAAATGCAATCTGTCCAGAAGCCTATAAGAAACAATTGTTAGATGCAAATGACATCACACAATGATTACTGGCATTCACAGTCAGGAGTGAAGTGATTGGCATGTGACAGTTACAGTGGATGGGAAACTACAGTGTTTAATGTTCAAGCCCATACAGCAAGTACAGCTAGGCTTCCCAATGTTTTTTCTGTCAGTGATGCCCTTCTTTCTTCTTTGCCACTTCTCACATGACCTTGTAAACATACATAATGAAAGAGTAGTAAGGAAAATCCATTGTATTGCATTTAATAACGTCTGTATTTTCCCACAGCAGTTTACAGTTTCTTTAATCTGCATATTGACAGGGTCCTGTGGTGAATGTTGATGCAAAAATAAGTAAGGATGTCATTAGATTACACGACAATGTATTTTTAGAATTTTTCTCTGTATGTAAAAGATTATATCATTAAACTTTGGGGAAATGGGGTAGTGTGGATACACAATATAATCTGTGCTATTGTCTTGTATCAATCTATGTCTATCCACTTATCATTCATACATACGTGTGATTTGTATGATCTCGGTAAATGCAGTGACATTTGATTATAAAGCAGAAGGAACGTCATCCCCTTTGTTTGCAAGCAGTATGGCATTCAGCAGCAATGAAATGGGATGTTCAGTGTTTCCTTGTCTTTTTGTAATTTCTCCTAAACCTACTCTGATTTACACTGATTGCTCCAGTTGATATCTCAATACATGATGCGTGATTGTCTGATGTAAGATTTGGTCTTCACTGCTATTTTTCCTCAAACTGGAAAGCTTTTCTTTTTACTTCCCAGTGGCTGCTTAGAGCCTATCACTCAGTCCAGCTTCCTACAGTGCTCACATTTATTTTCATCTGCATCCTTCTACATTCCCCTTGTTCACTTCACTCATTTGACAGTTCAGTTTCAATTCTATTCTTAAACTCGCATAGACAGATTTTATTTTTCCATTATGGAAATTTTCTTGCATTACCTCTGAAAGGCAGTAATTGGGACTTATTTCTTGCCATTGAATCCCACTGATGTTTTTCATAGCATTATGGCAGTCTCACATTTCTCCAGCTGATCTTTTTTTGCTCTGTTGGAAGTGCAGAAATAATAATTATTCTAGTGCACAATCATTTTAGTGCACCTGTGGTGATTTCTTACTGGTTTTCAGTAAGTTTTCATTCAAAATTACACAGGTACTCTGAACAATAATTTTAATATAAGACTGATTTTATTTCGAAAGTGAATATCGACAGAAGTAGTATTAAACCAATGCTATATTTATCTTTCAAGGAACTCCTGAATTCAGTTTTTATCAGGCTCAACTCTGAAGTGTTTGTAAATTGCCTCATCAATATATGTTTTGAGTGCAGGGTGAGAAACAGTATGTTTGTGTTGAAGATATTCTTGGAATTCAGTCCTAAAGTTTCCTTTCCCATGTTATGAAATACCCATGTTCTCTAGCTGATGCTGTAGCCATTGTGTAGATACTGGGACTGCACTTCCTTTGGCCTAGCATCTGATCAGAGAGGGTGGTAGGGTGATTTTCAGGGTTGTTTGATTCCAAGCTTTGGTTTCTGTGCAGGCTCAGCTGAAGCATATTCTTCAGTCAAGTCTAACAGCTTTCTTCAGAAGATACTTTTTCTAAATGGAAGATAGTTACAGGACTACCTAAAAAGATACTGTGAATTTGTTTCAGTTTGATATTTTTGCAGTATTTGCATATATTTTCCTTCTTGATTCCTTTTTGTTGAGGATTTCATTCTGAATTGTTATGAATACGCTACAAATATTACTTCATTGTCTTGTGGGTCACATATGAAGCCAAACTTGAAAACTCTTACTCTTGTTCTTTCAGATCCACCAAATTTTTCCAATAAGCTCTTCTTCCTTAGTAGAGCTGTTACTAATCATCAAATAAAAACAATTAAGGCAATGAGATGTAGAGCACATGGGGACATGGACAAATTTTCCAAAAACATCATTAAATCAGGAGAGTTATGCATGTGTAAATCCTTACAAGATCTTATTTTCATCTTTAGATATGTAAGCGCTTTTGAGAGCATGGGATGAAGCTTGTTAACAAATTGGTTCCAAAGAATGGACCCACATAAAAATACCACATGAATTTCTCAGGAAGCAGTGGTTGAATTTAAGGTTCTCAGTGCTATGCTTTTATGTCCCTTGAATACTTGTTTGAATGCTTTTTTGCCCAAAAATCTGTTCTGGTTCTTCATTATTTGCTATTCGGTGTTGCTTTCTCTTGTTTGATATGCTTTACTAATCCAATCAGTGCACTGGAACCATCAATATATAACAAAGTTATCCAAACATTTCAGAAATATCTGAGGAGTGTGTCACTGAGGTGAACATTTTACAAGTGTTCCAAGGACTGAAATTTGTTGACATAAAATATTCAGCAAATACTTGTAGGTAATGAATGTTTGAATAAAATTATGGTCAATTCCTCAAGGATTTGTGATAAGAAAAAAAACTAAATTCACAAGAATATGATTTGAAATGAATAATTCAGTTGGCAGAGAACCAATATTGGTTTGCTTTATATTTCACAGACCTTATGTCCTGTCGTTTATTTACTAGAAGTTAATTTCTTAATTGGTTTTCTAAAGGTCTGAGGAAATAAAGTCAGCTACACAAGCTTAAAATAAAAAAAAGAACAAAACTGATTTGTAAAACAATTATCTCTCTTTGAAGTTTGATTGTACTACTCAGTTGAACAGTACCACATACATAAGTTTGTGGAATGGATCTCTGAACATACTAAATAAGTTTGAGATTCTGGAACATGGTTGTCTTGTTAGGTTTGGTTTGTTGCTGTTCAAAATTCAGTTTTGTTAAACTTTGGTATTTAGTTTTTTTTCCAAGGAACAGGTTTGTTTGTTTGTAAGAAAAAAGACATTTTGAAATATTGTATATTAATTGCTAAGCACAGATGCTGATATTTTGTGATAAATACAATATACTTTATTTTTCATTTTCAATTCATGAATTATCCACGAGCATTTTTTCTTCTTTTTAAATCATTTTCCAAATAGTCCTTGACCTGCAGAGAGTTGATTATGTGGTGTTTTCAGGCTCTCTATATAATAACGTATTCAGTAAAGAAATAACAATAATCTTGCTTCATAAAAGAATATTTGGTGTGAATTCCAGGCTGTGGGAAATGTTTTGATGTAAACTCTAGGTTGGGCTGTTGGCTTTTGATTAACTTCAGATAGAAAGAGTTTGTGTTAACTATGGTGCTTGCTTATCAGCAGATAAAGGTTGAATTGCTTTTTGTAAGACATTCAGTAGGTTTGGTAATGAAAGAAAAAGAATGGAGAAAATATCATTGTATTATCATAAAACACAAGCCAAAGGAGCTCTAAAAACAAGTTTTGCTGTAACGAGTTTAGCCATAAATGTCGTACAAAGCCTTGTGGTCTCTATAATGTGTGGCGCAGTGTACGGATCGAATTGTAGAGTGATAGAACAACTAAATGCAACTCTGCCTCTGTATAACCCCACATTTTAGTTAGCTATGAATTATGGAGCGATTTCCCCAAACTGACAGAATTTTTTTTGTTTCTTTGGCTTTCCTCTAACACAGAGTTTCCTAAGTTATTCTCTCCCAAAAGCCTGCGATGCTGACAAATCCTGCATGCTGCTTGGATATCTTACAGTGTTTACGTCAGATGCATAAGACTGATTTTCACAAGAACAGGATGTAACCATGATAGCAAGAAACTCTTATTATGTCTTTGAAGAAAGACAAAATAGGCTACTATTTTTGAGTTCATAAAGTTCAGGATTGGCTTCCTGAAAGCTTTTCCAAGCTTGTAAGTAGCAATTCTTGCTGCTCTCTTCCCTGTTATCACGGTAAAATCTGTTTTTAAAGATTTTCTTATTTATTTATGTTTTTCCAAAGGGAAACATGGGATAAACATATGCTGGAGAAGCTAACTGATTTCAATAAGGAAGCACTAATTTAAGGAATACACAAGTATCCATAGCAATAAGTTTGGTCTAATGTATTGCAGTGTATTAGGTCTGTTTCTCCTGTATAACCTTGCAAAAATAGGAAACAACAGAATTCTGAGTGGCCTTAACTCTGATGACTGGAGAAGAGTCTGTAGCTAGATCTGGTCCTCATTCTCTTGTTTGTCCAGTAACAATGAGCCTCTGTTACTTAGATAAATCGGTACAGAGAATTTTGTTACACAAGGGTGAAAAACAATTATTTTCTTAGAGTGGTTATCCTGAAGGAGGATGGATCAAAACAATACATGCTTCATAAAACATTCTTTTCTTTCTCCACATAGAGAATATTAGATAATTAAACAATTTCTGGTGTATCAGGCTTTTCTTTTGGAGATTACAGACATTAGTGGATGTATCAGGATGGATGGTTTCTAGACGCTGAAGCAAAAAAGATTGAAAAGTCTGACTGTTAGGGAAAGTGGAAGATGGTATTTTGGACTGTTTGTAGCTTCTTGCATCCTCATATAAGGTGAAATAAGTTTTTTAGTCTTAAAGGCAGATAATTACTAGTTCTCTACAATCCCCCAAAGGAAGTCTCCTTATTATAATAGTAGATTGTATACTACTTTGTCCCTCATCTAATGTGACTGGCTAATTATTAAAATACTTCATTTTTCTCCAGCTGTTGTTTTCTTGGATAAACAAATTGCTGAGTTCAATTGGTTTCCATTTGCACTTCATTGCTTCTTGACAGCAAACACTCCGTAAAAATGAGCTGCCTTGGGGCATTTATAATCTCCAAGGGAAGAAGAAACAAATAGATGCGTAATTTCTCTAATTTTTCAGCATTTGCTTCCACAACACAGTGTTTTAAGTTTTCAGTGCAAAACTCTGTTTTCAATATCAAGGTTATAACATTACCCTTCGTGTAGGCAGAAAAGCAGGAGGAGGTCCTTCGTCTGTGTTTCAAATTGGTTTCTGCTGCAATGATGAGAATTATCTTCAGAGAAGTGCTGAGTGATTAGAAGGTCAAAACAAGAGTAAGAAGTATATGGCTTTAGGTTCATAAAGAATTTAGTTTAGAAATGACTCAGCAGTGAGTAGTGAACAAACTGTGCTGAAATGTGCAGTAATCTTTAGATGTAAGGTAAGAGGTAGATAATCACAAAGTTAGGGGTATCAAAGAATCCAGTTATCTGAGAGTCCCAGAATCTCAAACAAAAAACAACTGCAGGTCTTAGTTTGATGGGGGAAAATATTTTACTTTCCAAATAAATTTTTACAAGTTCCATAAAGGGTATGTTTATATAGAAGTCAAAATAATTTTAAGACCTGTGAGTGACTGCACGTTATTTTGCTCTGTGCTCCTTGTAACTTTTTTCACGTAACTTCTCGTGTGAAACACTTTGTGAAGCAACAAGAAGTTACTTAAGAAAACTGTGATGCTGGAATTCCACTTTTTCTATATATGTGCAGTCAGCATGAAAATGGGCGGCAATAACAAATAGCAAGTAATATTCATAAATCAAATAGTATTTTGGAAGTTTTCAAATCTAGTGCATTAAGAAGTTTCCTCATGAATGAGGCAAATGAACATCTCTTTGGAGTCTGTTATGGAGAGAAGGGCAGGGAATATCAGAGATTAATGAGATTGCTTCAGTGTGTAGAAGCAGCAGCAGGGAGCATTTGTGATTGGAAATGGCAATGTGAAAGCTAGAAGAGTTCTTGTGCATTTCAAGGCTACAGTTTGGGCACTGTAGGAAAAGATTCAAACTAATGGGAAACCATCATTCTTTAATACTTAGTTATGAAATTTGCATGCTTTCAAATATTTCTAGGCTAATTCTATAATGTGAGAATAAAACCAAGCAGAAAAATTAAGAAATAAATTAACTGAATTACAAGACAAACTTTGCACTTAATCCAGATTAGTGACTTCAAGCAATCTGAAGTGAAAGGATTTTTGCTATCATTTACTAATTCTTGGACTGCAGGAAGTTCCTTCAAGACATGGCTGAGCTATCCCACAATTCAGAGAGATTTCTGAGAAATTCCTGTATCACAAAACACATTTTTGATGTGTATTCTGGCTGAGAATAATTATTGAGAAGCTGCGAAGATTGCTGCTAATTGATGGCAGAAAAATAGGCAACATTGGCTACAACAAACGAAATTGTTAGAGTGATCAGTTACGCTTCAAGGCAATTCCTTCTGCATCACAATAGCTTAATGTTTTGTGATGAACAGTAGATATATCTATGTGTATGTGTGTGGTAGAAGCATGAGCTGTGAACTTTTCTCATCTTCTGCTTGTCTGTTCTGTTTTTGAGCAGGTTGTCATCATAATGGCATGGTACATGCTCAACTTTGTGTTAACAACTTTCTGGAGATGATACACTGTTCCCTTTGGGCAGCCTGCATGCCATGCAAGCGCATGACATGTGCACAAAGGGAGGAAAAGAAAAAGTAGAGGGTGAATATTTCTGTCATCAGCAAATACCTGGGAAAAGGCGAAGGCTATTTCATGGCTTAGTGATAGCCTGATGTTTTTGCAGTCTTTTCCTTAAAAGAACTGATTGCTGAGTAGACCTCAAATACAATTTATTTTATTTTATTTTTTTTTTACTATTCAAAAACCTTAAAACCTTATTAAAAAGTAGTTAGGTGGATCCTAAAACCAGTTTCAATTTTTTCTTTTTATTGAACAAGATGCAACTTTTCTTTGTCCTGAGCCAAACTGTTAGCTCTATGTTACATAATCAAATTTAAAGGACACATGGTAGAACTGGTAGAACTTATTCTTGAATTCAGGGGAAGTATATTGTTTTTAAATACATTTGAAAAACAAAACAATTCTTGCACCTTTAGTTGCGGTTCTTACAGTAATCTGTAATGTTATTGCCAAATTTATGAAGGCTAAAAGCTAATTATGTTCTTTACTTCATAGTATCTAGCCCAGTCTACTACTAGGAACATCAGCAAACTTCTAGAAACTTTTTCACCCGTCTTGTTTGATTCTGAAGATTTTACATTTCCATATTATCAACTCTCTAAATAAGTATTAAATAATAACAAAAAAGTTTTTGATCCACTTCCAGGACATCAGCAGTTTGTGTGGTATGTTTCAGAGAGATTTGAAGTTCAGTGGTTTTTGCAGCTTGTCTTGACTTACTCTGATATTAGTGAGGCCAGAATCGGACTTGCTTTCACAATGCAACATGGGCTCTTGGTAGAACATAAATGTGGCTTTAAAAGGTCGGATGATAGTAGCACATTTGTATATCAGAGATGCAAACATTGAGTAGTGTTTTGACAGTTTTAGACTGCCAGACTGTCCTGTTATCTTGTAAGAAAAGACAGTGAAGCAGCTGTGCAAGCAGCATAATTGTAGTTGCTATGGGAACCTGCTTAGAGTTCGGAAGTTCCCTGAGTTTTATGGATTAAAATTTCTGTCTTAGCAATGTATCAATGTAGTATTTTGAAAAACATTATTTTTAAATTAATTCCCTGAAGATCTTTTAAGACTGCCACGTATAGTATTCAACATAAAATCAAGTCAGATAGGGGAGTTTTATTAACACATAGTTTGTTTTGGGTGCTATCAGGTGATAGAAAAACATCACACCAAGCGTTTTACACAAGTGTTATTGTTTTTGATTTTTCATATTTTTGACTTTGCAGTCAGTGCTAAAAACTAAGCAAGTCCTGAACATGTCAGCTTCCTTGTTTTATGCTTTTTTGGAGTAGCTTAAGCTGTTATTTTTGAAGATTTCAGGTGAAATAAACTATTTTTCCTCAAATCCAGTTAACTAAGGAAAATGTTTACAAATAATTCAGAGAAATTTCAACTGACTTTTGGTACTTGGAAACAGTGGTTTAACTTTAAAAGCTTTTGGCTTCTGAGGTTTTCATTTCATTATATGTGAACTTTGTGTGCTGTAACAGCCTGCATTTTTAGGTTGTCCTTTCCCCCAACTTGGGCTAAATTTTTAAAACTAAATATTTGTTTTCATTTCTTAATGATTATCAGACAAAAACCGAAATGTCAGTATACCTTAATTCTTATGTCAGTTTTTGCAGTTACTTAAAACAAGTCCTCTTGATGATTCACTTGTGATTTCTTCATAAATCCAGTCTGTCAAGGCTTTTATTGATACATAGTGAGGTGCAAGTCTGTGCTTTTGTCAGAAATGTGCTGTGCATTGAAATTTGACTGCTCACTGGGTGAGATCTCCATTCAGGAACTGAGAATTTCATTAGCTCTGGTTGCTCTCTGTATCGATAACAGATGGCACCTGGTGCTGTCTTTCTGTTACTGCAATAATGAGGTGACCTTCAAGAAAACATTCTGAAGTTATTACTTTAAAAGAGGTGTCAATTAAATATAACCTATTAAACATATACAACAAGTATATGTATAATCTCTCAATTATTTTGCATCATGGAAAACTACACATAAGGTACTTGAATAATGTAGATAAAAATAAATAAATAATGTAGTGACTAAATATCTTGCTTTCTCTCATTGCCACTGCATTGTATTCCCTAAGGCTCCTACGTTATTTTCTCTTCACTGTTGCAGAAGGAAGTTAAATGTAACAGGAGGTGATCAGAGTGAGAAAAAAATGGAAAAAAAAAAGATGTCTAACAACATATAGGAGAAAAATTGATACAAAGGTGTGTGGGAGTGTGATGGCAACTCTCTTTTTCAGGCTTGCACAACGTAATATTTCTCTCCACATATTAGAGGTGTGCTGAGTTTAGCTGATGCTGTTGTTCCAAAAGAAAAGACAGACAATGACTGGGATTCTCCCTTCCTAATGAAAAATCTAAGGTAAAGGTGGGCAGTAGTCTGTATTGTGGCATTAAATATAGCCTTAAAAGAAGCAGCAAGGGTTTTGTGACAACTAGTGCTTATAAATTCAGTGAACTTTTGAAATGATGATGATTATTTTTGCCCTTTGATGAATTTGAAAAACTTGGTTTGCCAGCTGGAAATAAACAGTCATACTCATTAGCTGTAGCTGCAGCAAAGCCTTCCCTCAACAGTCAGGCTTCTCGTCAAGCAACAACCACCTCAAAGCATAATGATATCATAATTGGTGTTTATTTTAATGGTAATGAAGGCTGGTTAATTTTTTTTCTGTTCCTAGCAGCAATATATTGTACAGGTTGCAGGTACATGGGAGTATACACTATGTGTTAAAATCCAGTTGAACACAATCGTTTGAAGAATAAGACAGTGCTCAACTTCAGTAAGTTAATCAGAATCTGGTCTGCAATGAATGTTCATGAACCTATATCTTGAGTTTTCTGATTGTTGGGATAGATAAATCTTGAGATTTGGCCTGCCAGTGTGTGCTTAGAATTTCAAATTCTCATTTAGGACTATACATCTGAGATGTGGCAAGAAGCATTTGTGCATATTTTATAACAAATGTTTTTCTGGCACTTCAAATGAACTGCGTTTTGAAAAGGTTAGTAGTAGAAATAATCAAGCTTGACTGTATGTGTGGTTTTAAGAACTCATTTTTTTTTTTCTTGTAGTGCACAGCTAAAAGCACTACCACAGCTGTAGGGAGGTTAAAGTGGACTGTTTGGGAATAAGATGTTTTCCACATGAATTAAGAAGGGCAATCCTGTGCGGTGGGTCTAGTACTGCTTGCAAATCAACCCTCTCAGAGTCTTGTGCCTGCCAGCTTCTGTAGGACTATGCTGGGCCATAGCAGAAACTGGGACAGGCAAAGCTCGTAGGTCTTTCTTTGTTACTTCGGTAGCTATGGGAATTTGGTCAGTCAGAATCCCTCAGAGCTGAGCTCTATTCATTGCTGTCAGCATTTTAGTATTTGTAGAGCTAGGATAGCATGGAAACACCGACTTTGCAGTCTCTATGAAGGATCATCTAATCCTCTAATTCTTTAATCCTCTATCACATATTATCAAGATATATCTTAATTTTTGGTTTTGCTATGAAACACTATAGAGGTACTCCAAAGCTATGTAACTGTGTTTGTGACAATCCCTGTACCAATTGTTTTTCCACACATCACTTTTATTATTATTTTAAACATTCTGCATTTATTATGGTGTCTCTCTGTGAGTCTGAAATGAGCTGCGGACCATTGTGCATACCCACAAGGCAGTGCTTTCCTCAAGGTATTACTGCAGTTGAGACTGAGGTGAAACAATTGCTTTCTACTGTGATCTGCTATCTTTTAAATAACCCCCTGATCAATGTAGGAAACATTTAGAATGTAGCCTTCTATGTTGCTGTTGTTCAAAAGCAAATCTGCACGTACAGGACTGGGTTGTATTCATTGTATTAAAAACTGTTCTAATTGGGCAGCAGAGGCTGTGTACTGCTAAGGTAAAACACCATGCAGAAAAAAGGCAGCAAGTTAGCTATCTGCTCTGTTTTTCATTCTCTGAGTATACTACAGCAGCCTCTGGAAGGCATGATTGCCCTGGCTTTTGCAGACAAACTGGAATTTAGAGTAGCTTTGGAGTAGCCCTAATTATATCAGAGAATCAGTATGTGCAGTGTGTCCCTAAAGGGCTTTTTGTCAGTTGGTCAAAATAATCCTGTTTTTTCTGACCTCTGGGTAAACCTTTCTAAACAATAAAATAATTTGAATCCTCTGGGCTAGGTAATGATGATTCTGTTTGTTTATTTTCCTTACAAAATCTGAAGTCATCCTTAAATGTTATTCTTTCATTTCCACTTTTCAAACGCAAATACTGCAAGTTTCCATCAATGGCATGTGTGGAAGAAATGAAAAATGAATTTAATGCAATGGTCATCCTTATTGCAGGAGACAGCTGGGACCAGCCATGTTTTCTGTTCAGTTTGGATTGTGTGTGTCTTCATAAGCATTCACCAGAGAATGGTGTTATTGCCTGAATTATTTGGATAGTTTGTTGTTGCACTCATCTGAGGGGACAAAGCCATCCCCAGAATTATTTTACTTTCCAGTGTGAATGATAGTTAATTAGTTCTCTGGTTCTGCTGATATCCTGAAGACAGAAACAAAACTTGCCTCATTTCATCTTGAGAAGTATGAAGGTAGAGAGGAGCTGGACTTACAGTGCGTTGTAGTCTCATGAGTCATCTGGCAGTTCTCATCCTTCCAGGGAGCATGAAGTGGAAGCACAGATGACAACTCCACTTGCTGGATCCAACATCTGCAAACTGTCACCTTCTGTCTGGTTGGGTCCAGGCTTTTTGCTCTGCCAACAAGGCACTATGTAGCAAAGGGAAAGCATCTTTATTTTAAAAGTAGGCAATCTCTATCACAGGGAACTCATAAATAAGCATAACATAGTACTAACATAATAGTAACTCACAAAATGTTTTCCCAGGAGAATAAATAAAGGTCTAATATTTTGGAGGTTATCCTTATTGCTTCTGCAGTTCTGAAGTTCTTATAGTTGCTTTTCACCATTACATTCATGTTTTAGCTGGAAAGGTTTCTCCTCTTTCTTGCACCTTGAAAACCGTTTGCATGTGAAATACAACCTTAGCAGGTACTTCATTCTATCTTTGGTATCCCTTCATTTGTAGTTTATGTAGATTCTGTTTCAAGTCCCATGTTCAGGATTACAAGTTAATAATGACTTTTTATTGTCTGAAATAATTTTTCATGAACATACCAGGATACAAAGGAAGGATGATTTCTAGCCCATTGTTTGACCCTCTTCTTCCATTATGTTCAGTATGACTTTCCTCAGCTATCATATCAAATAACTTTTGATCAAACTCATCATTAGGAATAAATGAATTGTGTTCTTGGTAGTAGAATTGACTCTTGTTCTTAAATTCAATTCAAGCTAAAACTGTCAGATCATGTAGAGAAAGATAGCCAAAAGCAATGAAAACTAATCCATTAGCGTTGAGTGTGTTCTGGTGTTGGAGGAAGCTGTCATAACATTATTGCAACATTAGTTATTTCTAATGTGAAATAACAAAGCGGAACTTCATTGAGAAGATACTCAGAACACAGAATGCGCTTAACTCAATGAATGATATGTAACTAGAGAAAGTCATATTTTGAAATCAAAAGGATCTTAAATAGAACTAATTATTCCCATGTCTTCATAATTTATCGATTAAAGAAAACAAAGTACCTGAGCCCAGTATTGAAAATTTTTGTCTTTATTGCTTGAATTCAGGAGAATTAGGCTCATGAATGGTTACTCATTTTATCAAGATTTATAACAGTTACTTTTTGCAGATGAGTATCTGGTCTAAATGATAACCATTATTGTCCTTGCAAAAATATTCTAGTGTGAATGGTCAGCATACAGAAATCAATTACAAAGATAGTACTACTTGAAGTTTTGAAGATGCAGTATTTATGCTCTTCTGGATGAAGGAAAGAGTGAAAACTGAAGTTGTTCTGTTTCCATTTTACAAGTGAGCAGTGGTGACAGAGGAAAAAAATCTCCCTGATGGTCTTGAAGTCTAACCTTCAAATGCAAGCAGTAAGGGGTAAGTGTGAATATGCACTTGCAGAGACCGTCATACACAAGCAGCCGAAAGTATATGTTAAAGTGAAATTTGATTAGGGCTGGTTGTCAACATGAACAAAAAAATCCAGAGGGTCCTAAATTAATTTGAGATGTTTGCTATGTTTACCTGATGTCTGCAGGCATTGTTCTCTTGCCCTGGTTAAGCATACAGGGTGTAATCTTTGTAATTGCAATCTGTGATATAGATTTAGCATTTATTCATCATTGAAACACTAGTATGGGGCAGTATGACATAAAGGAGGTCCAAAAGCATCATAGCTGGGTTGGGGAAGCAAGCTTAAAACTGTGACACCAGCATTGCAGGGGCTTGATTTGTACATTTAATTGTTTAAACTCTGGTATCTACTAATTGCTCTGAATGTTGTACTCTGAGATTAGGTTAAGGTCTGCGTAGAGTCACAGCTAGTTAGATTGAGTACGGTGCCAGGCACAGCACAATGTTCTCACTGCTGTTGATGTAGACGAGCTCATATTTCCAGTGAGGAGTCAGATAATCCAATCAGCTGGGAAATGGAGAGGAAGCAATGATCAGTTTCCAGCTGCTGTAGCATGGTGGGACCACAGGCACTGTTGGGTTTTGCCTGCGTGCAGCCCACTCTTTGGCAGCAGCAGCAGCTGTCCCAGCAGCCTCCAGAACCTCATTGCCATCTCAGCTATAAGTGGGGATGGTTGATTCAGAATTCAGTTTTGCCTCGTTTTTACTGAGATGCCTGCTTTGTAAATAACTGCAGCAGCTTAAGTACAGTCTTTTCTGATTCAAACCGTTGTAAAAAGAGATATAAAAGGGAACCACTGCTTCGCTTCTTAATGTTCACTGTACAGTCACAATGCTTTAGAATATTCCTAATTTTTCAAAACTCTTGATCAAATATTTACCTGTGAAACATGCTATATTAAGTTGCTCAATTTCACATATAAGTATCATCCTGCTATTATTTTAATCAGCTTATTACCTAAAAATACATTTTATGTTAATAATAACTAAAATTATGGAATTCTAGTTGGCAATGTGCATCTAAATCTACTAGGAGGAGTATTTTCTGCATACAAATTCAAAAGCGCAAGCTATTGTAAATCTTTTGTAACAGAAATCCCATCGGTTTTGAATAGATAGCCCAGGCCTGGACCTCTGCCTTATTTCATTTGAAATGACTTGATAGTAGTTGCCCAAAACTGTAGGCAAAATTGTTAAAGCTTGTAGAGCATGGCTTGGGTTCTTCAAATAGTACAGAAAAAACAGTTTTTTACTTTCATCTTGTATTTTGTCTTTGTCTGTGAAGTATTTCTCTTAGTGCAACTGTGAAGCAGAGACAATTATTCTGTAACGCCATGTATTTGCTAGACCAGCAAAGGGCTAAGATTCATAGACAATTCACTCCATTACTGTTTTCATCAGTGTTCTTACTAGGATATTGCTTTCTGGGCACCAAAGAAAATGGAAGAACACTGGATCTCATGCAAAATTAACAATAAAGAGAAAAAAAAGCACCAAACTACACACATGTAGTTATTGGCTTTAAAAAAATTACCAGTTTAACCCTATATGTTTCTTGATTGTTATTGCTTTTTTAGTGTCAGAGAACAAAGGTGCCTGAGAATTGTAGCAGTCAACTTTAAATCTATTAAACACCACAGGGATTGACTTTTACTTTTTTCAAAATACACCCATGATTCTAATTTTAGAAAAAAAAACCCACCCCAAAGCATTACAGATTCCCTCTTTGTTATACTGCTGAGTTAAAACAAAACAAAAGCAACCAAACAACAAAAAACAATCCTCCCCACCCCCCCCTTCCAACTCTGTAGCTACTGCTATTAACAGTAATTTCTGCTGTGGAGATTATGTACTTAATAAAATATTTCTTAATCTGCTTGTTCTTATACACTTCACACTATGAAGGAAAATGCAAATAAAACTACTTTGCATCTTACAGGATAAATTCCTCAAACTGTAGAAGCCACTGAGATTTTTGCAGCTCTTTAGTGAGCTAGGCATACTTTTCATGTCTGTAAGTTTTTCTTTCGTGTTAACTCGCACATTTTGCAATTCATAAGGGTTGACTATATTCACTAGCAGAAGGAGAAAAGAATAGGCTTGAGATAGTAGTTTTGTGATTTATCTGTTTAATTTCTCTACAGTGTTTATCTATATCTTACATAACATCTAACTTAAATCCTGCAGTTTATGGTTGTTACTTGTCTTACCCACAGTGAAGTACTTCCTGTTCTCTTACAATCACATCAGCATGGGAGTCCTTAATTTTTTGTCTCCCATATAGGCTTTCGTACTATATCTTTCAAGCAAAGATTGCATTTCCTACATTTCAGATGACCCGAGGGTCTTCTCTGGACTTTGTCCAGTTGGTTTGCATCTTTTTTGAATGGAGTGTTGGAAATAAGCTACAGGTTTAAGGCCGATGTGGTGAATTTACAGAGCTCATAAGATTTTTTCATTTATTTGTCTAACGCATCGACTTGAATATGGCATGTACCAGCATGTATATTAGTACAGTTAATATTTTTTCACAGCAGGAGAGTTTTAATTCATTTTCAGCTAGAGGTCAAGGATCACCCCTTATTTTATTTTGCAGTCATTTCTATCCTGTACTTTCATAATAAACTGAAAACGTTGCTTTATATTCACGCTTATTATATGCATTTCATACAGTTTCTTTACTTTTCCTTTTTTTTTTTTTTTTTTAGTTCTGTAATGCTGTCTATCAAATCACTGATAATCTAAGTTTGTATCTGCTGGAAATCTGATGAGCATAATTGCCATTCTCTCAGCCGTTAGTGGGAAGTATAGACCTAGTACTAGCCAGAAGCAGACCCCTGAGAAGTCTCACTTCCAATCCAAGAGTGAAACACTGACAAGTGATTTCCAAGTCTAGTCCATCAGCTATTTGTGTACCTGTTTTACAGTGGTCTAATTTTTTACTGTGTATTATTTGAGCTTTCTTATGAGAATAATACAAAACTCAATTGTTTGATTGAAATCCAGATGCATCTCTTCTATTTTTTTTTTTTTTTGTCTCTGTGTCTAGGAGGTCTTTTGCCCTGACATACATGGAAATTGGTTTGGCATTATTCTTCACAAAATTATGGGGACTGGATTTTTCTTTAGATTTTTTTTTTTTCTTTCTTGAAGGAATTGTTCCCCTGTTTGCTAAGGGAAAGAGATTAAGCTGACAAGTTCTCTGTAATATTCTAGGCTCCACATTTCAAAAGTTTAAAAGAAGATGAGAATTTTTTCAGAATATTTCAGTCCAAAAAAGACAGGGATTTCCTCAAAAGAGTCCAGTGGAGGGCTACAAAGGTAATAAAGGGTGTATAACACCTCACTTATGAGGAAAGGCTGAGAGACTTGGGTCTGTTCAGCCTTGAAAAAAGAAGAGTCAGAGGGGATCTGTTCTACATCTATGAATATCTAAGGAGCAGGAGGCGAAGGGATGAGGCTGGACTCTTCTCAGCAGTGTGTGGCGATAGGACGAGGGGATACATAGGAAGTTCTGCACAAATGTGAATGGAACTTCTTCACAGTGCAGTGACGGAGCACTGGCACAGGCTGCACAGAGAGGTGGTGGACTCTCCTCTGGAGACATTCAAGATGCACCTGGACGCCTACCTGTGCAACCTGGGATAGGGAGCTGCTTTGGCAAGGGGTTGGACTAGATGATCTCTAGAGGTCCCTTCCAACTCCTACAATTCCGTGATTCATTTTAATTTCATCAGAAGATAGCCTTACATTTCCCAGCTGTACCCTGACATTTTGGGGATCTGCAGTGCTATAAACAGCAGTTAAAGTTTAACTAGCCTTTAGTTTGTGATAGTAGAGGAAATAAAATTTAATTTGGTAGTGAGAAAACATTGATTCCAACTGAACTTTTCTTAGATTGTGTGAAAAATCTTCCAAACAAATGGAAAATCTCTGTCAGGGATTATTCAGTGCTTGCTAGTGAACCCTCAAGGAACTGGTAGATTAGCTAGGGGCTAAGTTAGGTTACCCACTCAAAGCTGATTTACCAGTAATATAGCTACTGATTGCCCATAATGACACTGCTTTCAGCATCTGAGTTGTGAGAGCTCAAAACGGTACAACTATGCAACCGGGGCACACAGCTGCTGTGTTAGCCAGGTAGATGTTGTTCTTTCACCATCTGAAGGAGCTGTGGACAGGGAATGAAGGAAGTTGCTGATTCCCTCTAGAGGTACAGCGCAAATGCATGGAGTCTAAAAAAAAAAATACTATTCCTCTGGAATAGTGGTTGTGCTGTCACTGCATGCCCAAACTGTTGTGTGGGAGCCAGTGAATTGAAAGCACTGAAAGGAAGCATCTTGACTCTCAGTAAGTGACAGATAATGTCAGATAACCACTGAATTCTTCCTGCGTGTACAGTACTACATCATCATCATAACATAATTTGTATTGTTACTACAAACATACTTTAATCTCCTTAGACAAATGTTATTGGTAATTTTTCCGTGTGTTCTTTGGCTACTGTATTTTCATGACTAGCAATGTATAAAGTGCATTGAGTTGAAAATGAACAGTCCTCATCATTGCATTTTCTATATGGTTTAAAAATAATTCTGCTTTTCTTTTTTTTTCTTTTTTTTTTTTTTTTTTTTTTAGCAGAGCTAGCTGTGAAACATGGATAACAGCAGGCATCTTGATTGAATATGTACATGTACACTCAGTCTTGTTCTGAACAGATTTTAATGAAACACTGCTTGTGATGTTTAGTATTCTGTGTGTATGTACATCAAAGTTTTACAGCTTTAAATTTACGTGTGTTACCAACCTGAGAAACAGCATGTGCTACAACACTGATTATATTCATCTTCAATTTGGGCCCGGATTTCCTGTTCTAATTCTTTACTAAAGAACTGTCAGCCTATGATTTTCCAGACACAGAAAACTGATCAGAATTTTAGAGAAGCACAACAATGTTAATCTGCAGTCCTGTGTTTTGTGGGAGCCTGTGCTTGTATGTTCATGGTCTCATCAGCAGAGCTGCCCTTAAAGCTGAGTGTGTCTATGCCCTTAAAGCCTCAGTTATGAACAAAGAACATGAACAATGAAATATATGATGCCTGTGTATGTGCTAAATGAGCAGATTTTTTGAAGCAGAGCAGTTTTATGGGCAATATGCTAGGGACGAGTTGTCTCTGCAGTATCTCGTTAAAGATTCTACTTTACTTTTTGCTTGAGGTAACATGTTTGTCTGTTACCTGCAGACTTGGAACCATTCTCATTCTACATCGAATAAACATTTAATTCAGCTATGCAAACTGAGAGAAAATAAATAAGCACTGAGAATGAGATGGGTGTTTTGTGTTAAAGTAGGCGTGCAGGAGACACTGTGTGTTGTAGAACAGTAGTTGTTGGTGTGTGTGCATATCTATGAGAGGTGCAAATGGGAAGAAACTGAGAAAGCCTGAACTATGGGTTTCAGTTTGATAACGGTGGCTGCAGATGTCTCACCTTTTCAAAATGTCCTTTACATTCTTAATGCTATATTATTTTTTCCTATCCTGTGGAAAAGCTAGTGAAGTGTATAAATGATTAAAAGCAATAGGGTGTTTCGAGTTTCTTCAAATATCTGTGTTATTATGAAATACCTCAGCACTTTCCCCAAGCTCTGAGACACACTTGCATTTGCACAGTTGAATTATCTTTTAGATATTCTTGAAGACAGGTAAACTACTGCGATGTGGTTGAATTGAGAGAACTGGGGGGTCCTTAATGGCCTTCCTGTGAAGGCTTAGATGTCGTGTGATTAGTGAACTAGCTGAATGCTTGAATGTGGACTTTGCATCTACTGAGAAATCAGAAGAATTGATAGAGACATGAATGCTTCTGTCTAAGGTTGAAAATACTCTAATGAAAAATGAATGGTTAACCAACAAACAAGTAAATCATCATATGCGCAGTGGGTTGCATATATTGTTAGATTTCGTATTTTAGAAGAAGATATGTAGCAACATTTTGTTTTGAATGATTGATAACATACTGTGGATTAAATGGTCAGGAACTTGGGGTAAGTTGATGGTGGTAATGCACACAAGTTACGTATCTGACATAATGTGTTCAGTGGAGTTCATCCTCTATCACCAAAAATTAGATGCATATCCCAGAAGTCAAGTTTCTGTAACAGGTCTGTAGATCAAAGGAGACCTGTGCAGTATATCTCAAAGTTGGTAAGTGTATGCCTGCTGCATAGGTACCTTTATGCAATGTAGATGTAATTTTAATTACAAAACAGGCACTTTGGAAGTTTGACGCATTTATTTTTAATCCATGCTGTAACAATGTACTGTGTTCCACAGAGACTTCCAATATCTTTGCACTGTTTGATGAGGTGTAACAAGATCTTTCACTGTCTAGAAAAAGTTGCTATATCAGATAAAGCCAGAGCTGTGCACAGAGATTGACAGACCTACTCTAGTGACTGTAAATCAATAATTAGCTGTAAGGAAGTAGGGAACAAAGAGTCATTGAGTCCTTATTGATCCACTGAAATATAAGTGAAGCCATAACAATGTAAAGCTGTGCATTCTCCATTATTTCACTATTTTCATATAAAAGGAGTAATTTGTGGCAGCATCTCTGGGAGAACATACGATGTATGTATGCAGATGGCTATTTTTCACTGATCTTTGTATCCCATCTTGTCTTTTGTAGTTATTGGGTTCTGTGTGTAAAGGGGAAGAGCAGAAGAGAAGGCAGTATTTATTTTCTCCTCATTTATTTCTCCACTGCAGTGATGAGGAAATTCTAGCTTATGATGTTTAGCATATGTGCATACTACTTCTCATTATGGGAGGGAGCCTCCAGTGGCAGGGAATAGCTGTCAGGAATACAACAGGACTCAAAACTGACTGGAGGTCATGAAGAAATTGAAAACAGAGGATCACCTGCCTGACGTCTTAAATTTGCTGTACGAGGACATGACTGTAAACTACTCTCCATAGTTACTATGGTTAAGGCAGAAATGTACCCTCCTGTTTATCATTTTGCAGATAAGTGAAGTTTAAACTGCCTAAAGCTCCCTTGTGTGCTCTATTACCAAAGCACAGAAGTGCAAGAAAGACACCATGCAGCTGCAGAAAAAAACACAAATTAGTTCTGGCACTCCAGAGTGCAGGAAAATCCGGTTAATTAGAAATGGTTTCTGTTAGAGAAAATATTGATGGAATCTGGATTTGTTCTGTTTTTGACAGGCAGATCTGTGATAGATGAAAAGGAATCAAGGTAAACAGTACTGAACATTCCTCCTCGCAACTTGATCAATGCTGTCATTGTCTATCACCAGATATTACACAGCTAAGTAACACTCATCCTTCCGTGATATTTGGCATTTCATGGAAGGAAAAGAGAAGAATATAGCCTTTCACTTCATCTACTTATATACAAATTTCCCCTTCTTTTTCTTACACAAAACATGGCCATGACAGTAAATTTTCAAGATAATTGTATGTAATCTTTGAAAGAAAGCTAAGTAAGTGCATACACCTCCTGACTGCTAGTTCAAACAAGGGGAAAATAAATAAAAAAGGGGGCAGGTTTTTTTCTGAGTACTCTTGATACATTATTTTTCTTCAGACTAACAGTTTAAATTTATGTATGGTCATACTGTCAATGCAGCGCATGTCCGTGATAAATACTATGTAAAAGACAGAATGGAAAAATGTCACAGCTTTAGGAGGAAAGGCTTAAAATCACCTATAAATGTGTATGTATGGGTGAAAAAAAAAATAAAAAAAATTTGCTTTAGTCATGGTCAAAATTAGCATCAATTACAGTTTAGCTGTATATTTTTGTAATCATTTCATGTAACTGAACACCTTGTAGAGCAAATTAGCCATATTAATGAAATGAATGAAGTAATGATAGCTGGTGGTTTTACAGTCAATTGAGGTGAATGAGTGGACTTTAGTGTTAGTTAACATTCACGAGATTTCTCATTTTTTGAATATAGTTGACATTACAGTGCACATTTGTTTGTCTTGTCCCAGTGATTAATGCTCTTAAAGGTATGGAACTGCACGTTCCTGTGTTTGTCTACAGTATGAGTCCTTCTGTATATATTAAATGTATTTGCTTGCTCTTCAAATATTTGAAAAAGGCTTGAATGAGTAGTAAGACATATTTATCATATTATTGTATTTGGTATACTACGAGATTAGGAAGCAAAGGGCTGGTCTTGAGATCATATGAACTGGCACATCTCTGTTCCATTTCTCATTTAGTGTTTTAGAGACTGAAGCTTCATCACTTTCAGGGTTTAGGTCCAACAGCAGCTTGTGCTGTTAAATTACATTTTCAAGGGTAGACAAATATAGGTTTAAATCCAAATCTGATGTCCTTATATCAGTTGAATAACTTGATTTGTTAATGTATGTATTGTTTCTCTATGGAATGATGTGATCTCTTTCTTTCATTTTAATTTTCCATCATTTGCAATCTGAACTCCATGAAAGAAGAACATCTACTCTCTTATCAGCAATCTTTCAAATAAACTAAAAATCCTCAAAATGTTAACTGAAAATATTTGTTTCTAAGAAATTTAAAGAGACAGAAAAATTATCTAAATTTAGTCATACAAAAAGGCAGAACATTTGAAGTGGCTTCTGCATGTAGGAAGAGGCTGTTACATTTTCATACTATATTTTTTTACATTTTCATTTGCAGTTTAATTTTGATTGCCTAGTTTGAACAATTGGAATATTATCATAGAAAATGTCTTAAGGAAATTTCTCAGAGGGCTGAAGGTGTATGTTAGAGTTATTATTTGATAATAACAGATTTTTCAACCTAGATCCCTGGGAATTAGAAATATATTTTGCTCCAAATGGGGAAAAAGAAATAAAAAGTCTGCTTGTTCAGCCACCATTGCTGCATTAGTGGAAACAAAATGCTTTTTCATATTGTTACTGAAATGAATGTTTTCTATGGCCATTGAGGTTGAGCAAGTATCTTTAGAGAGGAGAGGAAATAATGTGTTATATTTGGTGCTATTCTTAGAACCTCTGCAATCTTCAATGTGTGAAGCATGCAATTAGCAGTACAGGTACTGAAGTCCATATCAGACTGGAAAATGACTAAACCAGAAACAATTGCTCTGTGTGAGGTAAATTAACTGTCTGAGAATAACTCTGAATGTACTTGACATTCTGATGAGCAATTTCTATTAAAGTATATTAAAGATTTTAATATTTTAGTGAAACGTGGTATTTCACAATTAATTTCAATTTAATGCCCCTCAGTACTGAGCCTGCCCCATGTGATTTTGACAGGTGATTAGGAAAACTCAATCTGTTGTTTCATCTTCAGACAACTGGGAATGTTTTCCTGGTTCAGGATCCCACCCTGAGTTGAGTGAGTACAGATTTGGCTAAAGGTAGATATGTATGCCAGGTCCAGACAGACTGTTCCTCTTCACTCTTGGAGGGGAATGCTATGGATTTAGTGATTAAGGTTCAAGTATTAAAGCAGTATATGTAGGCTCAGAGACAGAAGTTGTGGAAAGAAAATTTTAACACACCCATATGTGTTATAAGCACTTGCAGGGACTTGGTTTCTTGGTGTGAGACTCACCAAGTTAGATTAGTGAGGGGCAGTCAGAGGTGAGGTAATCTGCATCTGTCCCTAAAGAGGCTTACCTGTGGCATGAGTGAGAAGAATGTGCTGGCAAATGGGTTGAAAGAAGGCTGACAATTTTTTGTCAGTGTTGCAGAAACAATCTGTCATTTACTGGGATGGAAGAATCTATGTAGAAAACTAAGCCCAGTGGCTATTATGGTTGGAAGGATGGCTCTCTACCACTTTCAGCTTGTTTCTATACCAATTCCTGAACTTTGGAATTCCATACACGCTGTTTGTATTGCATTTAATTCCTGTCAAACAATCCAGTTTTTGTATTAATGACACGCTTAATGAAGTCAGAACTTCTTTTCATACATAATAGTATTTCAAATCTTATTATGGAGATGGAGTGAATATGCTGTTTTTTCACTAGTAGTTCAGAAGCAGCATGTTTTTCAGAAGCATGATATTATTCTACAAATTAAATCTCCATAAAAATGCATGGAGTTAGAGGTGTCTTCTCATTTTGATTTGCATTTGCTTTTAAATAAATTGAAATATTCTACATCTCACTTCCACTTTCTTGTCCTTTAAATGAAATAAATGCATTAAATTAATATAACTTAAAATTATAAAAAGTATTCCCTTAAATCTTTCTGCACTTTTATTTCAATCTTTCATTTTCATTAATGTAAAGACTATTTTAAGGCAGATCTGATATCCCTCATCTTGTATTCTTGACCATTCCAGGGCTGTCATGACAAGTTAGAGCAGGAAAGCTGCTCATCTCAGGGAGATTTTCTCAGGGTTTGATCTTACTGAAGTTCTTACAGGTACTTAAGTGATTAAAGTAGAACTGTCAGTATCCTCTTGATTTAGGGAGATAAAAACTAGATTTTTAAGAATCACCATTATTTTGTTGTTAAAGAATGAATCAGAGAATGATACTGATAGTTTTTTCACAGACACAATCCCTTATAGCATTCTTTCTATCTATTTATGCACAAAGCTGCTGCGAACTGAATCAAAATAGGATTTAGTGGGATTTAATAATACTCTCAGTAGAAAGGCTTAACTTAATGTTCAAGTTCTAGTGGGAATTTTCTTTCCTAAAGATATTTTTATTAGCATTTAGAGTTCTTAAAATGAACAAAAATAGAGATTCCACTCAAAGCACAAAAAGCAAATCCAATCTAAGTGTTGCTGTATTTAAATGTAGGCTTTTATGGAAACTATACAAAGCTTTTAAAAATAAAGAGTAGACTTATTTCTTTAAAAGGCTTTGAGATATCTGTCCTCTCTCTCATTACTGACTATATTTAATAGTCTTCGACTTTATGCTTGATAGTCGCAATAAAATGCAACATAATTACACACAGCTGGTCAGTTATAAAGAATAACCTTCTCTCTACAATGTGTTTTTACTATTAGCAGTGATCCTGAGAATGAATGCTTGTTATGTTCCATGAGTAACAAATTTGATTCAGCACAATCATCCAGGTGTGATAGTGTTGATATAAACTTTGCTGGAAGCCAAACTAGTTATACCTTTTTATACTATCATAAAATATCTATGAAATTTGCATCATCTTCTCAAAATTCTCAGTGGTTGTGATCAATACATCTGTTATCACAGAATCATAGAATGGCTTAGGTCGGAGAGGACCTTAAAGATCATACGGTTCCAGGCTCCTGCTGTGGACAGGGTTGTCAGCCACTAGATCGGGCTGGCCAGGTCCCATCCAGCCTGACCTTGAATGCCTCTTGGGATTGGAGCATCCACAGCTTCTCTGGGTAAACTGTGTGCCAGTGCCTCACCACCCTCTGACGAATAAAGAATTTCTTCCCAACACCTGTTCCAGATCTCCCCTCTTCTAGTTTAAAGCCATTCCCCTTGTCTAGTCAGTATCAGACCACATGAAAAGTTGGTCCCCCTCCTGTAAGCTCCCTTCACGTACCAGAAGGCTGCAGCGAGGCTTCCCTGAAGCCTACTCTTCTCCAAGCTGAACAAGGCCAACTCCCTCAAATTTCCTTTGCAGGAGAGGTGCTCCAGCCCTTTGATCATCTTTGTGGCCCTCCTCTGGACTTAGTCCAACAGCTCTGCATCCTTCTTGTGATGGGGCAGGTTTGAACACAATACTCATGAGGGCAGAGTAGAGTGGGGACAGTCACCTCCCTCTGCCTGCTAGCCATCCCTCTTTGTTTGGCCCAGGATATAGTTGACCTTCTGAACTGTAAGCGCATACTGCTGGCTCTTGTCCAGCTTTTTTGTCTATCAAGACCTAGCAACTATGATCCATCAACTTCTCCATCTGTAATAAAATGGTCTTCTCCGGGTAATAATTCAGCGCCTCTGGAAATTTTAAATGAATGGTGGGATTTCAGACAATATTGTTCTGATGTTGATGGATGGATTTTGTAAAGTTGCAAAGAATTTTTTGACTATTAATGCAGTAAAGCTTTCTGTCAGCTGAATCAGAGAAACTATTAGTTACTTAGTACAGATCAGAAGATTCCTGAATATATTTTACTGAGCCAGGAATATATTTCAGCCTTTTCTGCTGAAGTTATACAGATGGGCCTGGATCAAATAACAAAGAAAATACTGCTTGAAGTAAAGAAAACATTTTTAGACTATAACTTGGAAGGGCGAGTTTCTGTTTCTGCTTTTTCATGTTCTTAGAAATACTTCTGTCCATGGCGTGTTTTACTGTACCAGATTAAAAGCTGAGTAGACAAAGGAAATGTTTTCATAGAATTGTTATTGCATCTTCAAGGATGAAAAGCAAAAATGTAAGTGAAAATACTTGGGATTTTCTCTGAAGGAAAGAAAAGAAATTAAGACCTTTACCTCATTCTTACTTCTCTCCAAATGTTGCAGCCTCCCTAATCAGCAACAAAGGAATCTGCACCCCTCTGTCTCTCTCAGCCTTACTGTTAGTGAAGGAAATGTGATAAAGTCTATCAGTAAAATACAACTAGCTTGCTGTGATTTTCAATGTAGCTATTGTAAAACTCTTTTCTTTTAACCAAGTTAATTTTAAACTTTATCTTAAATTTCTCCAAAAATAGGGTAATCAGTTTGCTGCATCCTGCTGTTTATAGTAGTTGCTTTTTGTTTTGTTGCTTTAACGTTTATATTCTGTGTACAGTTTTAACTTTTCCTTGAAGCAAGATAGAGGTCTGGAAGAGTCTGAATTGTTTTTTATATTTCACTATTCAATTTTGTAGTAATTTTCTAGAATGATAGAGGTTAATAAACCCTTTTTTTTTCCTTTTTAACATCATTTCAAAAAACTCAAAAAAAAAAAAAGTACCACATTTTTCTACCTCAGGAGTATGTGTGCCTATATATATTGTCTGTGTATATCCTTTTTCTTGGACTTATTAACCTTAGATTGTTCTATTTGTCCATTTTATATTATATCCCACAGATAAGTTTATCGTATCAAACAGGCTGAGTTTCAGGAGAGAGGTAGAAACATGCAGAGGCGTCCATGGGAAGCTCTTTAACTGGATTTTCTACCACTGACAAGGAAATATAAAGCTGTATTCTTTCTTGCAAGAATTCATGATTGCAGTCTAGATTGATACCAAGTCTGCAGTACTCAATGAAAAAACAGAAATCACTTTACATTTTTTTTTAAATTAAGTACTTCAGTAAAATTGTAGCATTAATTTTTAAGCTTTTGTCCTTATCAGAAAAAAATGAATAAATGCTTCTATTCTCTGTGTTATGAAAAGATGGAAAGGAATAGCATTACCTACTATTGAATATTACAAAGTCATCAGGGGTTTTATAACAAATTTCATAAATGCATGCAACTGTCTAGATCAGTGAATTAGTAAGCACAGAAAAATATGTGAATCAATGGGATAATGTCGTTAATGTAAACCTTCTTACATTTCTTTAATACTTACACGTGTTTATTCAGTCTTCATAGATCTGAATGGAAGAATGCACCAGAAAGAGCTGATAAGTGCTTCAAATCTAAGTATGTCAGACATTCATGCAGTCAGAGTTAAAGGCTATAATAAATAATGCATCACCTAATATGACCTTTCCTATTTGACAGACCATTATACTTCTCCAAAAGTGATTCCAGTAGGGGCTTATTGTTCAGTTTGGAACCGAAGCAAACGGAAAGTGCAATTTATGTCAGTTTGCACATAACTCGTATCTCTGGTTGAGTTCTTCTACAACTCTTACTGATTTAAAAATATTTTCTCTTTAGAATTTTTTTCCCTAATATCCTGTTTAAAGTTAATGTACCATACTGCTTATGTAAGAATGGAAATGGAAAATAGAGCATTTACCCAACTGGTGTCTCATTATATCTTATTACTTGGACTGCTTGGGTCTCCTGTCTGTAACTTAGTAAATCACTTTGTAAAAGGACTGAGAAACTTCTGAGGAAGCCCAGCAGTGTCAGTGAACAATACGCTAGCTGGTCATGGTGATGGGGTAGATTCAGACAATATCTGAGCAAGACAGTAGAGCCAGTCTGTATGTCAATATATGTAAATGTATGCTAATTGAAATGGGTTATTTGGAAGGCCAGAGGAATCCCTATTTAGCTGCAGATGAGCAAGGCAACCCAAAAGAATACCAATTAGAATAAAGCTTGAAGGCTCTTGCTCATGTCTGGCGAAAAGGCATAGCTAATGGTACTGACTATGTTTTTTGGTTGAAAAAGAATATTTCGTAGCTGAGAATTTACTCTATTAAACAGTGTTATGGTGCTCTTTGTAGTTTCCATGGAAATAATTAGGAGGTATTACTTTCAGAGCAGCCTTCTTAGACGTGGCCCTAGACAATTCCTCTTCGCTCAGTGCAGCCCAGGCAAGCCAAAATGTTGGACACCCATGACCTAATTCCTGGGAACCCAGAAAAGAAACGAGTAAAGAAATGCTCTGTCTGTTAGGCTGCGCCACGAAGTGGACAGATTAGACAGTGTCATGAATCTTTGGCAAACTTTGGGTTATTCTGTCAGATAAAGCTGCTTATGCTAATTGGAATTGTTTTCTTATAAAACTTATTACAAGATACAGTTTGCTTTACTTTAAATAAAGTTTCCTTTGATTGTTCACATAAGCAAAGAGAGAATATTGTGGTTCCTCAGGAATACGTGCTGAGAGCTTTACAGCTTCCCTAAGATGAACGTGCACAGCGCTGTAGCACTGAAGTGTGGTAGCTGCTGGGGTCTGTGTCTGTCTCACTGATTATGGCAGTCTGCAGTCTCTACTTAACATCACAAACACTCCAGATGAAGGCAGCATCTTGAGTTGAGGTAGTCTGACTTGCAAGGTGATACCTTTCTTACACTGTGTATTCTTGGACTCTTTTTCTCCTTCTGTTTAGTGTTGCTGCAGTTGGTGTGTGATTGCCCAGAGATGCTATATTATCTCCCATGACAGTCTTAAATACTACTTAAAATTCAGGCACAGTTATGTACCTGTATTTACAGCTGCACTGACATGTATATTATTTATAAAATCAATGTTACGCTTTTTTTGTTTTTATCATGAACTTCGAAAGGAAAACATAAAATCAAAATTTGTTGCTCTGTCATTCAGGTGTATTTGATACCCTGCGTATACTGCCTAATAGTTTGTGTACCCTATGTAGTGTAAAGTATTTTCATTTCTGCCTCTGTTTTCTTACTCTGCTTTAATGTTGTGAATCAGCAGTGCTCCATACTCTCAGTTATATGATTTTCTAATTTTTTCTTCTTTTTGGGGAGCCAGTCTCATGGCATAGTAAATACCCAATTTCATAATAATTGTGCATATTGGCATTTGGTAAATAGTAATCATCAGCTTTAGTGTTTACTTAGTTATAGGTATTCAGTAGAATATACTAAGTGCTATTAAAGTAGATGATGTATCGTGAAAAAGTCTACTGGCATAATTTCATTTATTTAATGTTATCCTTTGCAGTGTTTATTGTCTTTCAGATTGGTAAGTGTTCTGCATATAGTACTGTTTTTCTTCTCTGTATCATTAACATTGCCATGCTATTAGAATAACAGCATATTAACATTTGCCATAAGAGTGCAATTTAGTCTTTCAGAGTGAAATTCATTGCTGGGCATAGGGCCAGGATGAGGCTTTTGAATCTCCAAGTCCTACTTCAACTCTCAAATTGGTGTACGTGCAAATTGTCATGTTTACTCCCCTTTTTAGCCTGGTGAACACAACTGTGTTTGTATATACTTTGATGAGGTTTGTGCTTCTCATCTATGGCTAGTCCAGACATGTAGATGCCTAAAATACATTTAGATTTCTGTTATTCTTTCTCAGCATGAACGTGCAGCACTGTGGTTCAGTGCAGATCCCCACTAAGGGTTATGCCCTGGGTTATCCCTTACACCACCTTGCTGCAGGAGCATCTGCACTGGATAAAACCCCTGCACTCCATCTAATTCTTGTTATGGACAAATGAAGCTAGTAAAATCCAGCAGCACTGGAGCTGCCACGGTTCAGTTTGTAGGAAAGACAGACCTTGGCATGTATAGGCAGCACAAAAGCAATCATGTGCAGTATCATTTGGATTTCTTCTCCATGGAGGGAAGAAAAGAACTAACAGAAGTGGCTGATTTTCTTCAGAAACCATTTAGAAGCTGTTATGTCTGACAAGCTCATTATAACTGTGTATTGACTAGCAATACATGGTGCTGAGACTGAAAGAGCCGAGTCAAAAACAAGGACATCTTTATAAGGCTGAAAACAAAATTAGAAAAAGCCATTAAAAAACAATGTTAAGAGTGCGGAAATTGAACCTGGGCAGAGATCGTTGTTTTTGTGTGATTTAATGACACAGACTTGAGAAAAAGGAAATCTTAGTATCAACTCTTGGTTAGCCAGAGAAATCTTATTACCCTTAGTTTGTTATTAGTCCAAACTACTCAGTCTGAAGTGTGAGACTGGCTTTGCTGAAGTCTAGGTAGATTACGCAACAGCCTTGCCCTCATCCACTAGATGGGTCACTTGATCATAGGAGATCAGGATGGTCAAGCGGGACCTGCCCTCTCATGAACCATGACTGCCTGGCTGTCCTGTGTATGCCATGTGATCTTCCTCAATGTGATCTGCTCCATAACCTTACCTAGCACCAAGGTCAGGCTGATAGGTCTGCAGTTCCCTGGATCCTCGTTACGATCCTTCGTGCTTCTTGGCTATTGTGTCTGCCAGCTCCCCCATCACCCTCGGGTGGATCCCATCTAGCCCCATGGACTTGAGGCAGTCCAGGTGGAGTAGTAGATCTCCATCTGTTTCCACCTGAATTGTGGGGGTTTATTCTGCTCCTTAGCTGAGACTTTCAGCTCTGAGAGTAGAGTATACCAAGGATAACTGGTCTGACTTTTAAAGATAGGTGTAAAGGCATTGAGAACCTCAGCCTTATCCTCAGCGGTCATGTTCCCTCCTGCATTCAGTAAAGGATGGAAATTCTCCTTAGCCCTTCTGTTACTGTATTTGTAAACAAAGTTTTTATGCTCTTTTACCCCAACGGCCAAGTTGAATTCAAGTTGGGCTTTTGCCTTCCTGATTTTCTCCCTGCATATCCTAACAACTTCTTTGTACTCTCGTCATGTTGTCTGTTCCTTCTTCTACAGAATCTAGATTCTCTTTTTCTCCCGGAGTCTCAAGGAAAAGCTGTTCATCCCCATAGGTCTTCTTCCCTTCTAGCTCATCTTGAGGTACAGGGGGTCAGAGAGGTGCCTGGATTCAAAGCTAGCATAAATTTGTAGCAGTAGTGTAGTAAAATATACAGCCATTACGTGACCTGCTGCTGGGGAGGGGCCTGTGCCAGGTAGGACTGGCTGAGCAGCCTGTGTGCATAGCAAGAGGCTTGGCAGTGCTAACTGGAACAAATTGCCAGAAGGGACTATAAAAGAAGATTGCTGTTCAGAGATCTTTCTCTGTAGTGAGTTGTTGCACCCATTTTGTCATGGGGAATGGTTTGCCCATTGCAGGGAGGAAGTTGCAGGTATTGCCTTCTGCTCACCTGCCTGGTGCTCACTTGCCACCTTCTCTGCCAGGTGTGGACCTCTAACATTCCTTGAAGCAGGAGGTTATGATTTGTCACTACGATATGTATGTAGGCACCACAATTAATTTTCCTGTGTTTTAAGAGATTTTTTTTTCCTCAATTATCCGGACATCCCAGTACCAAATAGCTTATGTTGCAATTGTAAGAATAAAACTTCACTTGTTAATATGTAGGTCTCTGCAGTTTTATGAAGAATTTCTGCTTGTGCTGTTCAGTTGTGAAAGCAGTTGTAAAACTTAAAATTGCACATATTAAGCTATGGTGTTTGCAGCCTTTTGGGAATACGACTGGAATTTCCTATTAAAAAAAGATACTTAGATGATCAACACATTTAGAGAAAAATGAATGTTTCTCAGTAGGAAGCAGTGCTGCTCCCTTGGTAGTGTTCTGTTGTGTGCAAGCTATTATTTCTTGTTTCAAGGTTTTGAAATTCAACGCTGTTACTAATTTAGAAGGGCAGGATTTATCTAGTTATGTCTCTTAAGCCTTAGTACTGTAGCTCTTCAGAGGTGCCTTTCTCTCATTCATCCATCTTCAGCACCCTTCAGTAGTCTCTTTCCTTTGATTAATAGATTTAGTCGTGGTGCCCTTTAAATTGCTAAGTAAATGACATTGATACTACTCTAAGAAATGTTACCAACTTAAACTAATGTATATACAGCAATTACATTTGAAGAATACTGGTAACTTTTTTTTTTTTTTCCAGGTATGAGTATTAAAGTAGAAAAGTATTTAATTTCTCACTAAAAACTTTTTAGGAGCATTATATTTTCCAAAAAAAGAAATCTGTTTTTTGGCTACTCTGGGCAGAGGCAAGGTTAGCATTTTTTTTAGGATGAGGGTATTTCATTTTCACAAAACATTCCTATATGACATAAAATCCTGTTTAATCTGTAGTCACGTATATTTTCATTTGTCACACTTTAATCTTCAAGACAGGAAAGTGTGGCAAGTTGGTTCAGGAGTGCAGTAATTTAACTTGCCTGTTCACCTGGAGACTGTCTGTTTCCACTGTGTGTGACTTTTGAAGGGTAACAGCTCCCTTTTTTGCTAGAGACAGGGAAGAAAAATTTAGGTAGTAGAGTAACTTTTTCAGGTTGGATATTAGGAAAAATTTCTTCTCTGCAAGAGTGGTTAGGCACTGGAACTGGCTGTCCAGGGAGGTGCTGAAGTCACGGTCCCAGGAGTTGTTCAAGAAATGTGTAGATGTGGTACTCAGGGACATGGTTAGTGGGCAATGTTGGTAGTAAGTGGATGCTTGAACTAGATGATCTTAGCAGTCTTTTCTAACCTTAATGAATCTATGATTCTAACTTTTCGCTGACTTTGTGTGTTTTTAGTTGTTTGCTTGTTTGTTTTCCCTTTATCAGTGCTTGAAACCTCACAGGTAGTTTTTTGTTTTGCAACCAGTATGAAAAATAAGGTAATTTGAGTTCATCTTCACGTGGGCTTATGTTGTGAAGCAGACTTGTAAATGTGTGTAGGACACAAGATTTATGAATGCTTTCATTATTCTAAGGTGGTCTCTGCTGGTATGTTAAAAGAATCAAGAAATCAAATGTCATCAAAGTGGATCTACCAAAATACTTGTGCATTACTTTTTTTGTTTTATTTTTTTTTCTTGTTCTTAAACAGGAGTAACTTTTTAAGTGCTCTTGGTTTTCTGTGAGCTATTTTAAACAGGCTAAAGGTGGATAATCCCAGGTTTTGTGAAGAACAAGGCTTTTCACATGGTTTCAAGTACTTGTCTCTTTGCCTTATTTGACAACCCAGCTTAATATAAAGTCTATTGTACTTTTAATGTTAGATTCTTTGCAGATATGCTTAAATAAATAGCATCTTATTCTTTTCCTTAATGGACCTTCATCACCCCCACACTAGTTTCAAATGAGATAAAATGAGGCTCATGATACTTTTTTCCTCAAGATATTACCTCTACTATCAAATTTCTACTGAGGTATTGTAGCATGCCAATTAGCCACCATATTATTTGCCCTTGCTGGAAAGCAGCCACAGTGTTGAGGCCAATGTCTTGCAAGGTTTCACACGAGGCTTCAAAATTGCAAATTTTTGAGTTAGCACCAATGGTGAGTAAGAAAGAGTGTACCATGCAAAGCTGAGAAAGGGAATCATGCACCCAAGAAACTACGGAAGCATCTTTGTAACAAATAACAATTTTTCTCAGATTTGCCACTGTCAACTAATCCACAGCCAGAACTGCAATTAAACTTTGATATATTTTATAAAAAATAGTACTTAGTTTACTTTCACATAAGTGAAGAGATACAATTGCACAATGGTGGTTACAATGGTAGAAATACATACTGTTGATAAAATGTTTGCAAGAGATTTAAAAACATACTGTACAGCACCACATCTGAAATTGGGTGATGGCAAAATGACTTGTACTCTGTGTCCGAGTAAATTAAATTCCTAAATCTTTCTTCTAGAGTAAACAAAAAATACAATGTGCAATATGTCTTACGTTACCAAAATATTTCCTGGAGTTTAACGAGAGATTGGAAACAAAAATGAGGTAAAAAAAGACATTCATGCATTTAAGCCACCATTAGTCTCTGACTCTAAAGTAAGGCAGATCATTATCTTTTAAACTGTCCTTAGCCACTTCTGTAGTGTTTTTCACAACAAGGTCTGTCATTATCTTGTGGAATTAGGAGTTATGTTTCTTTTTCCAACAAGTTGTTTTTGACAGGTACAGCCATATTTGAAATGCATTGCATGGTAGAAAATGTTGCTTTTCCTTAATGGAAAAAGGAGATGTAAATTAAAAGAAATGGAGAGAAATGGATGTTTTAGAATTTTTCACAAATGACACTGTTTTGAGATGGGGACAGTGAGGGAAGGGAAAAATGAAAGACAATTATGTGTCATCTTCAGTCTTAATGACATGGAAAAGAGTGACATTAAACAGGACTTGGTGTCCATTATTCCAAGCATAGAGAGCTCTATCTCTTGCGTTGTAGTCAAGCATGGATATATGAAAATACTGATTATGGAAAGGAATGTCTGTATACTCATAAGTGGAGGTTTTGGTGGAGTAAGAGTAGTAGACCTTGGCTCCTGTTAAGTGAGAGTTAGTAACATACAAGGTGCCACAGATCATGAAGGATTCTCCAGCACTTCTTTTGGGGTAGCCTGTACTCCAGCTCTTCAACACCTCTAGTGTGTCCTGGTTTAGCTGGCTGATAACGATGTTGCCTGCGTTTTGATTGGTGGCATACACAGCCCATAGCCCAATTTCATCTGCCATCAGGTCAATATCAGAAAAGCCACCCCAGGTATAAGGGTAGACATTGTGAAAGCCGGCATACTCAAGGCTACGCTGTGCGAGCACCCGCCCAGTATCAAAGCTGTATTTGATGATGATGTTGCTCTGGTACTTGTTGAAGTACAGGGAACCATTGTAGACCACGTGGTTAGTTCCTGCCCATTTGAATGGAAGGTTGTATGTCCTTGATTCAGCCCCACTGACGAAGTCTGCAATTGATTTATATTCGCGGACAATTTTGTTGTTAGTGTAACTGTCCATGTACCAGACCTGGAAAGAAAACAAAAGTTGGAAGTGAATAGCTGGAACACAATTTTGGGTGCACAGCCATCTGTCAAAGTACAATATTGTCCATATTCCTATTATGAAGGTATGGAGAACTCTTGAATTTCCAAATCAAAATTTACTTACGCAAGTGAACTCTTAGGATGACTGTTATAACTAGCCAGGCTGGGATCCTATCACAGATGCAAACACTAACACATCTATGATCATATATTATGGCCACTGGCCAGTATTCAGCTTCTATAGAGCCTAATCCTGCAGTGTTGTATTATTGGGGAGGGTTGTGTTGATGTAATGTATTAAATTACTTAGGCTCCTAAAGAGCTGAGATCAATAAAATCTCAGGAAGAAATAAAATATATACTCACTTTGGATAGGTTTGTGTCATCCGTGATATAGTTTAAGGAAATGGAACAATGTGCTCAACTAAAATTTACCTTTAGATATTTTTGTACAAACACTTTTGATCTCTCTCTCTGAAGATGTTTAACAGTGAAAATGATGGAAGTAAAAGAAACATGTTGGTGAGTGTACCCTCTTAGGGGGAAAATATCTTTTTAAAGATGAAAATAAAGCAAGTAAAACTCTAAAAGGACACATATATTCAGTCTTAACATACTCGGTTATTTTTCTCTGATGCTAATGGATCCGTCATCCAGGCTCCAAATCGGGTTCCGGATATCTTGACTGTAATGGGGCCTGTAATTTTCATCAATTTGCCACATGCTGAAATTAGAAAAGCAAATGCATTAATGCAAATAATTACACAACCCTCCTTGGCATCAGACAGCGCTCTAGATTAACTGCTCAAAACTAAACAGTGGCTCCAGGGAACCCAGGCTTAGGTTAAAGATGAATTGTCATCTTCATTGTATTAAGCAACAATACAGATATGCTAACTTGAACAAACAAAAGAAAACAACCTCAAAAGCCCAAACCAAAACACAAAACCTGTATTTATTTTTGGTTTTGTGTACCTTAGGGCACCTTTTCATTTTCTGGGTGTAAAGAAAAATAGAGTCTAATAAAATATCTTCCCAGTTGGAGCAAATAACATTCAATAATAAATGAAAAGGCATAAAACCCAACTTATTTTTGCCTTCAGAAAGTTCAGTGAAAGGTTAGGATTGATGAATCTTTGAGTTTTCCATTGATCTGAGTCACAATGGGGGGAAGGGTAGATAGGAAAAAATGAGACAGTGCATCTCCTACACAAAATGTCCCACTGTGCTTAAGTGTGGGCCTCCATTTGACTCCTCCCTGTGGTTATATACACTCAGCTTGGCTGATATCATGGGTCTGACTGAGGTTAAGAAAGTGAATATGAGAATTATTCAGCAACTGTGGCTGTATCATTTGGCTTCTAATCCATTATACTTTGTTGTATTAGACTGTCTAAGAGGAAATAATGGGAATCAATATGATCTTGGTTGATGACCTTATTAACTAACCAGAAGTCTATATTTCAGGGAACATTAATAACAAACCCATTAGCAGCAAGTTCCTGATGGAATTCGTGTGTTTACCAAGAGGCTTGATGTCACACAGTGATGTAGGTGTTTCAGTGTCTTTGAAGAAAGGATGTTTCATATGAATGGGAAAAAAGTGACATTTCATTTATTTTTTAAATTTAAAAATAAGTGATTCACCATGATATTTGATTATTATTGTCTATAAACCAATCTACCTAGGAAATGTAGAAAGTAAATTGTATATAGGATTGTGAGTGATCTTATTTAGTTCAAAGGAGAAGGTTGCTTATCAAGCCTGGATTTTTCTACTTTATGAAATTGTCAAGGACTTTTTCTGTTCAAATCTGTGTATCTAGAAATCCCTCCTTAATAAGTAACTGGTTACACAGGTCTTTACTAGGTAAGGTTGTTTTAAAGATAGCTAGGGGTATAAGATCTTCCAGGTCTCTGATGCAAATGGATGTTGGTGGTGCCAAGTAAGTGTGATTAATATTAGGACTTGGAAAAGAAATAAAATCAAAACAACTAAACTATCTTCCTGAAGTGTTCATAAGCATTCCATTTATTGCAAGTAATAAAGAGGGGAAAATGACATTGTTTTTTTTCTTTTTCTGTGGTTGCACAAACCAATTCCAAGTCTGTTTTTTCTTTTGTTCTCCAGATTATGATCAGATTTGTTATAACATTACTTTGTAACATGATGCAACAAAGAATCTGTTCTAAATGGGTGTGTGCCTATTGTCCTATGTAATACAAATCGGGGAAGCACTTTAGTGTAGTTACTGGAGCTTACTAAGAAGCCTGTGGATCTTACTGCATGAGGGCAATGACTTGCCAAGTAATCTTTGGGAAAGTCACTTACTCTTCCTGACTTGTTTCTTTATCTACAAGATGGAGATAATGATACTTCTTTCCATTGCACAGTTTTGAACTAAGTGATATTATTAGAGCTCTCCAAATTTCACTGGGAAGGTTGCTTTGAGAGTGCAGGTACCACTGCAATCAGTAATCTTACACCTTCACTACTGCCTCTTCTGTCCCTAATACACCAGCATTTTTTTAGATAAGAGGAATTTTTTAATTTTGAACTCTTAACAAAAGATATTAATGTAAAATATATTCAGCTTCTGTGTGATAAGCAATAGCTGCGAACAAATGCAGTACACCTACTTGAATCATGTCTTCATATTTCAGTTGGTAACCTTTGTCAGTGTTGGCTTCTCTGAATGGCTATGTATTTTTTTTTTCATTTTACTGAACAGATTATGACAGAATAGAAGGGTCTCAGGCTTATAGTACAACCTGCATTCTCTTATACAAGCACGCATCTTTTGTGTCTGCCAGTAAAGGACCTGTATGTGCATAAGTCAGCGTGAACTTGCAGTCATACAGGCTTTCTCTACATGTTTAATTGCATGTGCTTTGTTTTAAAGTTTTATGGCTGAATTTCTGAGCAGTTTTTAGCCTGAGTTTTCTCCTATTCCAAAAAGAAAGAGCAAATTTCAGTCATCACAACTGCTGTGATAATCATTAAATCTCAGAGAGAGTAAGACAACTGCTTATTGTATGCTAATAGAGGTAGAAATTGTTGCCAGTGCAGGTGGAAGATCTGTTTTAAGTGGCCAGGACAAATAATACAAATAATGCGTTATAATGCTGAAAATCACCTGCTAGGGGCGAGAGTGGAAACAAGCTATTACACATGCAAGTTAGGTAATTGTATTGTGAAATGCAACAAAATCTGTGAAGGCTTAAGCTAGATCCAGTGTCATGTTGTGGCTGCAGGCTTCTGGCCATCAGACAGGCATGGGCAGTCACAGCTGGGTCATCTCTTGTGGTGTGTATGGCTGGAACACATAGAACTGTTCTTCAGGAGCTGTTCACAGTAAGCTGGTTTTAGTTGTGAAGAGCTTGCAGGAATAGGCCAGAAATTTTAGCTCAGAGCTTGTGAAAACATTGGTTTGTTGTCGACACCAACGTAGTTACAAATTCCAAACAGAGTGGCAAGTGGGATGCTAGGGAGAAAGTTACTTCCTTCCTTACTAAAACCACTGCAGAGACTTCAGAGAGTGTGAAGGATAAAGGATGTCCAGGGAAGCATCCGTTTATTGGGAACAGGTTATCATGTGTGTTGGTAGCATGGGTGTGCTCAATAATCTAGTTCAATAAAATCTCTCTATTGTCCATAAGCATTCATTTAAAATATGTAACTTTTCTACACTTGTCCATCAGAAGAGAGAGAATATGCTGCAGGAATTCAAAATATCTCAGGGGAAATGTGGCTGAAAATTAAGGAAGTAGGAAACATCTTCTGAGAAGAGAGTCCTCCTATGAACACATCTGGTCTTTCTGGTGTCAAAAATATGTGTCCTATCCTGTAGTCACTTCACTGCACGGTTTTATAGGTATATGCCATAAAATCAAGGAAAAATAAGGTACTCATTGAAGATGTAATGATGGTCTTTAGTTGCCTAATAAACTTACTGGGACACTATCAGAAAATACTATTTATTTATTTATGAGTTTTACTGCTTGCTGCAATTTTATAATGCAACTATTTTCTCCTGATTGCCTTCTGCTAGTGCAGTAATATGCTATTCTATGAGTACTGAGGGGAAAATAAGACTTTAAGAAATTTCTGTTTGACAAAGTCTTTCATGCATTTTAGCCTATCATCACTGTGCTATTTCTAGTTTAAAATGAAGACACTGACAATAAATAATTTAAGAGTGTAATCTGACCTAGATTTTTTGCATTCCATTGCCTAACATAAATAAAGCCATTGCTTATAAAGTTAATAATGTATTTCATGTCACGTGTAGCCTTTGAAAGTAAACATCCCATACCTGTTAACTGAGATACTGGTCACATGATGGAATCTTAGAGCTTCTGTTTGATTTGTGTTCCTTCTTAACTTAAGAAGTATTTATTCTTTCTCATGGGGATGGATTGTTGGCTATAGCAACAAAGATTTCAATAGTGATCCATTCAGTTATCTCAGAATATCTGGACAGTCTCTGGGGATGCATTTTTTCATTATGGTCGAAAAGTAGGTAGGTACTAGTTACCCTTATTTGGGTAATGGAAGTTAAGGCTGAAGCTTAATAATATTTCAGGCGTTCAGTTTTGGTAGCTGATACTGATCTAGTGCTGAGTTTTGGAGGTAGTGAAATTTTGACTTTTTCTGACTAAAGTTAGCATAAGAGCAATGAAGTTGGAGGGTGCCTGTTGTTTTGCAGTGCTCCTGATAGACCGTTGCAGTATTTTCTAGAAAAGTCATGCCTTATTCCCCTCAGATGTAATGCTAATTGTGTTGCATTGCAGATTAAAGAATGGCATAGCTGTCCTAGTGCTGATATTACAGGTCTAAAGACAGTGCAGTTGGAGTGGCCTCTCAGATACCATAGCAAAATTTGCATCACCGTTAAGATGTTGACAACACCAAACTGATTCCAGTCTACTTCCAACTTTTTTCCATACTGACAAACTAAAGATGACTTAAATAGAAATACCTGTCTGAACATTTTAGAAAGATTTTTTGTAGTTTTCCAATCAGTTATAAGGCTCTTAGATTTAAATTTGCTGTTTTTTATAAGCTTTCATCATAATTCCTTTTCTATACAGTAGAACAGATGATTTGCTAAGATATGCTAATGCAAACCTAGCAATAGGACTGTCCTTGAGATGAGTTACTCCTGAAGTTTATTAGGATAGTACAGATCAGAATATGATGCAGTCTTTTTGTAATGAAAGAAAATTTCTTTCTACTGAGAAAAATTATAAATGTTCAACAGAGGGATCAAATTGTAGATGAAATTTTAAACTTACTGAGCTTTTTCATGCAGTCTCGAAGCCTGGTCTCTAAACTGAGCACCCGCTGGTGTAGTTCATCATAGTCATAAGCACCAATTTCTTCCTGAATACCAGTGAGGACAGTAGACAGATTCCTAATTTCCTCCTTGAACTGGGTGATTAATTTGGCATCAGTTTTGTATTGCTCCAGAACTGGGATCAGTGGCAGGAGCTCATCCATCTTTTCTTTCAACTCCTGTTAAAGGCAATCACACGTGTGTTAGAGCAGTTTAAAGGAGTTCAGTCTTCTCATTTCCCATTACATAATATTTATGCCTGATTATTAAAATAACTTGAAAATGATTATTGATTTTACATACAGATTTTTTTTTTTCAATTTTTTTTTTTTCAGTGTACTGTGAAAGCCTTAGAAACCTCAGAATTAATGGCAGTAAGCAGTAGATAAAACACATGAGAGAACAGTTTGTTTCTGCTGGGGTACTTGATTACCTTCAAGTGATCTGAACCAGAAATGTTGAAGCTCTGACTTTCCATCCAGAGGGCATAAATTCCCAACTAACTCTATCTTTCATGAGAGAAGGTGATTGGCCTTGAACACATAGTGGCAGCCAAAGATAACGTACCTGTTCTTATAGCAGGTAAACTATTATTTCATTCCTTAGAAATACCAAGTTCATTTCATTCTCAATGTCTGTTGAGCACTATTTAGTTCTAAACTGGCCAAGGTCATATCTATCTCTTTCTTCTGTTGCAAAAAATATACATGGTTCTTAAACTGATTTGTATTTGTAGTGCTGCTACATCACTAGATGCCTTTGAACTTCCTCTATTGGTTTTTGCTCTGGACTATCACAGATCATTTTATTGCCATGTCCACTTCATGTTATGTTGCCAATCCTATCCTTAAATGTTTGTTACAGAAAGTAAGGCTTCTGTTTGGAATCTCTGGCTGACACTTTCTCAGATTTCGCTGTCATGTTATTTGAGAATTTCTCTGGTTGCAACCTATAGTGCCTATTCATCCTTTATTTATTTATTTTTATTTATTCTTGCAATAGTAATATTTTGTTTTATGAGAAGCATGCAGGTTTGTCCTTGATGTATCATCTGTACATGGAGATCTGCATATCTGTTTGTGATTTGTGAAAACAGCAGGATGTCTATGAGCAAATGCTTAGAGACATGGGGATATGCAAGAATGTGCAAAACAATAAAAAAGGTGGAAATAGAGACATGTTATGTGCTAGTATTAGGTGATAATAGAGACTGGGAATGGATGAGAACACCCTGGGAGGGGTTATTGAAGGGATTAGAAAATACAGTCCTGGAGGATGGCTGGAATGTAGTTGGCAGGTTAAAAGGGAAAGGGAACCAGATGGGTGTCTAAGCACAAGGAAAAGGTGCAGAAGCAAATATAGTCAGAAGTTAGCATAATCACTGAGATGCACAGAGATGCACGTGCACAGTTATTTAAATCACTTGTATTGTGGGATGCAATTAACATGGTAAAACTTTTCAAAAATAATGTGATGCTAAACAGAATGCTTTGCTAGTAAGAAGGTATGAAAGAAGTGGAAGGGGTTTGGCCATTACACATGCTTGAAAATCTGCCTCTGTTTTTTTAATTCTCAAACAGCTTTGAAAATTACTTGAGAGGTCTGCAGCATCTATTCACCACTCTGCTAATTTATTCATGTAGCCTTAACAGTGCCTTTCATATTGAAATCATTTTTTTGTCCAAAATAAAGACCTATATTTGATGTCTGGAAGGGTATTTTGCACATAAGTCATCTTAATAGCTAGAAATTAGCATTTTAAATTCAAACATATTAGTTATAAGTGAATTAATGAAAATGAATCTGCTTTAGTCTACTTTATCTGTAAAAATATATAGTTATGTTTTTCTTGATGACAGCAAAAGTAAGTTTTGTGACACGGGAAGCAGAGCTGCAGAAGCCAGAGACTTTGGTTCTGAGAAGCCATAAACTATCAAAAATCAAGGGTAAACCATGATGGAAGAAAATGAAAAGTTTGTAAAAACTCAGCAGAATAATGTGTTTAAGAGAATTAGTGAAATTAATTTATTCCTGATAAGTTTTATTCCAGATGAGGTATGATTTCAATAAACTCCATCAACTTCTTTTTATGGAGATTAGATATACCCAGCATGAATGCCGATTTGACAGAAGTATGACCATATGCTCATTGTGACCTGAATCAAATTTGTACTCTTTGGCTGTCATAAATATGGAACCACAACATAAGAACATCTTTCTGCAGTAAACGTTAAAAGATGAATCAGGGGTTTTCATAAAATATAAAAAAAAACATGGTGTCTTCTGACACTCACTAACTTGTTCCTATGATGGTACAAGAACTAAATTGTATTGCAATATGAATGGGTGGTAGACATGTCCTAGCACTTTGTGCCTGCTGGTATGTGAGGTAATGCTATATTAAGAATGGATTTCTTTGTATCTGGTCAGATAAAGTACTGGAAATTTAGTAGATCAAATTTCAGAAAGCCAGCAGAATATTGTGTGATGTTGACCTTTCAAATTATTCTATCATTTGATTGTTGAGAAATCTGTTTTGTCCACCGGTCAAACTGTCAAGCAGAAGTTAAATGACTGACCAATGCAAATATCGAATATTTAAAAGGTCAGTACTGCAGAAATCTACTACCTTTGATGTCCTGCGTCAGACAGTCAATTTAGATATTTTGTTCCCAAGGAAATTTGTTAACAGGAATGCAGTATACATAATGAATATATAATGACATTACACAAATGTGGTGATGGTGTAGCAATGAGCAATAAAAGAAAAAAGCAGACATTTCTTACTGCCTTGAAAATGACTGAATGGATATGCTCAAACTCTAATATATAACAAATGATGACAGAAAATATTTTTTTGGTAGTCAGATCATTAAGGTCATAATTCCTGGTATTACTAAGACCTGCTGGATATTCAGTATACCTGAAAAAGAAATTAGCTATATAATTATTTAACATTTATTTTGTTTCGTGAACACTTAAAAATATATATTTGGTTAAAAATAGTTTAATCTGCAGAATTTTTTTTTGCTTTCTATCTTGCAGATTGGAAATATCCATTTAATATGCTTGGTGTTTGAAGAACATATTTTCTTCTTGTAGCTTGTTTTCCTTAAGAGTACTTCAAATAGCTTTTTTCAGAGTATACAGTGCTATTTTGTGAACTTTGCAAACCTCCTACTCAGGAAAAGGTTGGCTCATGTTTTTTCTTGTCATTAAAATTCCCTGGAAGTCTTTTTGTAATCACACAGATGTGACTGGGAATGATTGCCCTCCTCCCCTATCCCAAACTCAAAATAGCAAACCTTCAGACATGAAATTAGATCTTAATTGTACTGGATAGAAATTACAACAACTGATTTATTAGAGGCTTTCTTTTCTTCAACTGCAGTAAATACCAGGTAACAGAAAAGGTGCAGAACTCTCTACTTATTTGCTATTAATTCCTTTGGATCTCCCCATTTATCACTGTATCTTGAATGAATATAAATTTTTCAGTATGACATGCACATTGATACAGAAAAAAAAAAACAACAGGATTCTGTTTCTAGTGACATTTCTCTAATGTTTTAATAATTAATAGTTACTTCCTAGCACAATTAAATTGAACAGAGCAAGAGATTATCATCATAAAGGAACTTCATTATGCTTTTCATTTTTAATGTTGCTCTTGTGTGAGCATTTCAAGCTGAGATCTTAGCAGTCCATGCATTGCTGCTTAGTACATTGCTTCCAGCAGGCTTTCAAAGTTATTGTTAAAATAAAACCTACTTGAAAATGCTTTGTCATTAATGTCTTCCGATCATCTTCAATTTGCCGAAACTTGGCCTTCAGCCCTTTCATTTGTGTTTCCATTTTTAAAACATACTGGAAATCCCTCTGAGTCCGTAGATTTAAAACTTCAATAGATTGGGACATATTCTGAACCTGTTAAAGAAGAACACTCTCTAAATGCACTTTTTGTTGCTTTACTTTTTATTCCTGGTTAGGTAGTTAGATGTCAGGCAATAAAATGTGCTTATAGCAAGGCTTTAGTTGTGAGTCATTTATACCACAGTATAAGTTTTAAACTTCATAACTGCATGACAGTACAAAATTTGGGAAACAGGGCTAACAGAGGAATAGCAAAAGTAAGATCTTAGAGCCATAAGAGATTTTGATAGTTGCTTTGAGTTAGATGGGGAGATCTTTTCAACACCTCTTTTGACGGGCTGGAAAAAATGCTGTTAAGCATGGGAATCTACTTGATTACTTTGTCTTCTGTGGTAGGTGCTGATTGTTCTTCAGTGTTATATGTAGCATGTTTTCAATTCCAGGCACTGCAGGAGGAGCAGGACTAAAATTTGGATAGGTTTGCTGTGTTATTATGAAGTGTATGATTTTTAGCTAGTAGGTGCTGATAGAATAACTCAGTGTAAGGAAGACATGAGATTGTCAAGCTGTAAGCTGGGATGCACTCACTGTTAAATTGGTGTTTGCTTATAATTTTATAAATGGATATAAGATTACAAGTTTTAGCCAATTGTCTTAATGATAGAACAGCTTTTTTATTTTTATTTTTTAAATGAGAAGTAGCGAACATATAGGCAATTGTTGCATGTACAGCAAGTGACTTTGTAGCTATTGCTGGCACTTCCACGATAGTAAGGCAAGAACTTTCATCTAGAGTAAATTCTGTATTTTTAACAGCACTTATTAAGAAAGAAATGTGCTTGCCAGTTGTAAAAATAACATTTTTCAAATGCAGTCATTCTTTTTTAACAAGTATTCTGTCTCCTTCCCCCTGTTTCAACTTTCCTCTGAGAAAGGGATTGTTTAGCTTTGAAAACTTTCTAAAACTACCTAGCTGCATGTCATGCTATTGACTTGATCAAAACCTGAAATTAAGTCCCCATTGAAATTCACAGAGGTTTTTGGAGAGAAAATCTGCAGGATCTGGCACTATATTAACACTGGCATGATTTTTTTTATATCTGGAACAATACTGAAAAAATACAGATGTTAAAAATATGTTTTTTCTGTCTACATTTTATGTTGCTTTCTGCTGCTGCTGTTCAACTAATCTATCTCAGGCTCTGATGTTGTGCACTACAATAACTATAAACTTACCTATGCAGAGAATGCAGGACATAACTTTGTGTTTTCATGGTCGTAGTGGTTTTTTTCATACAAAATAACACTTCACTAGTTTTAGTATTGACAACAGTGGATGGTACTGAGAATAAAACTTAGGTTGTTTGGACAAAATTTGCACTGCCAGAGAATGAAATGAAATATTATTAAGTGAGGAAATAACTAAAAGCAGCGTAGCATGTTCCTCCTTTGTACAGCCTGCTTTGATCATGCTGTTGTGCCTGCATTTCATTATTATTTGATGAGAGGCAAGGAATGACCTTGAAAAGACATATAATTGAAGCAGAGGATGTAGTTCAAATCCTCCAACTTGTCACTTTTGACACAGGGCAAATCAGTCCTGACTTTGTGTAAGGAAAAATTTTGGGAGGAATGCAAAAGAGTAGATGCAACTCCAGTTTGCTAGGTTAAGCGGCTTGGTTTGGCAGAGGTGTGCTATAATGAAAACAGACAAATTTGGATAAACTCTGAAAACACAGATAGGGGATAGAGCCTGAAGAAATAGTTCAGTTAGATAAGACTTTAGGACACCATATATATATTGAACCTGGACAGAAAGGAGTGGACTTTTGTGGGAAATGTTTTGACCACAAGGAGTTCGTTGGGCAGACTTACCTTCTCTAGAAGCTGTCTAAGCTGTCTGCTCTTGGCATCTCTTGAACACAGGTTTTGTTCAGGTGCAACAACAGTACAGATGCAGCGGCCATCGGGATCCTGGGCTGAACTATAAACTTGCCACCCTTCCTTGGGGCTAATTTGAGTCTGTAACATACAAAAGTAGCAATACAAATGAAGGGAACTGAACTGATTCTGTTGTTTGAAAACACTACTTGTTTTTTGTTTACTTTTGCAGTATATATTTGCAGTGAGTTTCCTCCTAGTCATTGCTCGTTATTCTTTTAACTATTTATACTGGTGATTTTGCATAGTTTTTTTATGTCTCACACCTCTGTAATAGTTCTCCAGCAGTGTGCTGTGAGCATTGTTTCGAGTGTGGATGAAAAGTTTCCTGTTTGGGATTCAGCACAAGCTGGTTGATGGAATTCTTTGCAGAACAATGTTATGGTTTTTCATTAACAGAGAACAAATATGTCCTTTCAGCCTGAATAACTTTTACTTTAGACTAATGGAAACAACAAAGACAGAAAAGAACAAATATAAAATCCCAAAGAGAGAGTATATGTGACTCATGCAGTAGGGAGTTGGCTTGGAAATGGTTCTGGATGGAGCTTAGCAAGTTTACTTTTAAAGGTACAGCATGGAAAACTGTTCTCCATTGACTTCAGCTGTGCATACACCAAAGGCGTGCTGCAACGTAGTGCTGAGAAATGCCAGGTTAGTTTAGATGGAGGAAAATGATGGCAGGCATGGCATAGTGCAATTAAGGCATTGAACTGTGCTTCACAGAGCACAGGACAGAGCAGTTCTGGAAATTCCTAGCATTCCTTTAAAATGCCTTTAAAGCTTGGGTGATGCTTTGTGAGAGTGGTATCTCTCTGTTTAATGGCATTTATGGAAGCCTTACAGCATCAGAATGAGACAAAGCAATGTGATTAGATGACTGAACTCAGATGAAGGAATGTAAACTAATGGACACCAGAAATACTTTTGTCTTTTTTTTCAATCTGTAATTTAAAATTAATATTAAGCATTATTTTTTCCTAATAATACATTATTGACTACTGAATTTTATAGTACAGCTGCTAATGGATAGCATTGAGGTATTTCTGAACATAGTTGGAATAAATTACTAATTATACTATAAAATTGTACTAATTGTCAGCACAGAGAGTGATTATTAAAACTGGAAAGCTTCTGTTGATGCATAGCAAGGAGTAAGTTACATTACTCCTCACCTCAGAAAACATGCAAAGTCTCAGGAGACTGAAATTAGAAGGGCTAGTAGCAATATTTTTCTGAGAATCAGTTCAGTGTTAGAGAAGAGTGAAAACTTTTTCCCTACAGTGACTATTTTGAGGAAGCCACTGTGCAGTTAAGTGAAAAAATCAGAGTAGTATTGTTCCTCTGTTTTGCAAGGAAAAAAGAAGAAGGCATCATAACATAGATGACTGTAAATAGGGGACAGCGAAACTTGCCTTAGAATTTGCTAGAAAGGCATATGCAGTGCTAAATGATTCCACTTCTGTGGTGTATTCACAGCCTTAATTTTGAGGGCAAAGGGAATTTAATTTAACACATGTACAACAGTAAGAGTCAAACAGCAGGAGAGGTGGTTTAAATTGGTTTTGAGCAGCTAATAAAACTTCAGGCTGGAACTGAATCCCATCAAAGCTGGTAACCCTTGCAAAGTGTGAGCTCTGTTCGCTACACAAGTTTCTATGTTTCTGTGTAGAACTGATCCCCAGACAGCATGGTCATGTACAGGAGCAAGCTTTTGTTGAAGGTCAGGAACCTAGAGCTTGTGGTAAGTCCTATGGGACAGCAATACTCAGTGTGATTTGTGCACAAATTGTGATATTTGTGATATTTATGTTTAAATACATACTTAGATTTTATTGCATTGGTGAATGAGTTCTATACAGTGGAGAATGGATGAGGCAGCAGCATCATGCACACTCTGTAGTGAAGCAGTCATAGTCCGGGCTGTGTTGTCAATGGTACTTATATATTCTAACGATATAATGCGTCTCTGTCTGGTTAGTCTAAGAAAAAAGATTATTGATCAACTCAACCTAATTATGTCTTCATTGAAAAAAAGTATCACAGAAAAAGACCTTCAGGCACAGTACGAGTGTGCTGTGATGGACTGCAGAAATGAGTGCTGAGGTCACACCCCCAGTTTAGGCTGCTATTCTTTCTGGTAGTCTGTGTTTACCTGTATTTTTGCCATTAGGATTCCTTCATTAAGTAGGATGGGTGATATGATCACAAACTAAAATAAGCATGTATGGGTAAGTGCTTTTCTTTCCTTTGTTATTTTTCTTCTCTTTGCCCTGATGGTGAAAACTGTCATGTCACATGGGGAAAAATCTAGCAGGCATCAAAACCTGAGGAGAGCTATTGAATCTATTCTTCAAATGCCTTACTGCTGACAGGCCTCAGAAAACGAACAAGGGAAGAAATAACAACTGGGGAACAACAGTGATAACAAATGATGCTAGTCCTTGGAAATCTGGAGAAGACATAGGAGTTTCTTCCAGGTCTGCATTAATCTGGCTTGGTAGGCTGCTGTGCTGTGCAATCATTTACCTCAAAAATATTTTACTTTTTTTCACTTGCACCTGTAGATGTTCTATAAGAACCGTTATAGGTGTCTCTGTTGTTACTAGTGAAAGGACAAATGGCAACATGTGTACTTCGTATCATTGCTTAGATATGGACAGTATTTGTCAATTTGTCCTGCAACTTCAGTCCTGGCAGAGCTGGTGAGGAGCCCTGTTCCCCCGACCCCACCTCTCTTTATGATTGTTCCAGTTGAGACTAGGAGAAAATGTTAGTGAAGATGAGGAGGTTTTACTTTTCTTTCTTGGTATGAGGTATGACATTTCTGAGCTTTATGTGTTCTAGAAGAAAACTTCTGGAGCACTGCTTACAATCCTCTGATCCCTGGAGAAGCTGCCAGTAGATGACAGCAGCTTGGTGAACTGGTTAGTGATGAATACAGCACTGCCAAACATGTACAGTGTAAAGTCTTATCAGCCAATAGCTCAAGTTAAGGAAAAGACCTGGGGTGCTTGATTTTGTGCCAAAACCCACCTGACTGAAGATGGTATTTTTTTCCACTTTCCAACATCCACAGATGTTGCCAAGCTCAGATAATCAGGATGCTATGATTGCGTCCCTGGCTCTCCTGTTGCTCACACTATTTCTCTTGAAATGTGAAATGTGCCTGTAAATCAACGTAACGAGTGCAAAGTGCTTTAATGAAATAACACACAGGAGGCCTTTGTGTAATTTGCGTTCTTTTGAGTGAAGGGCAGCACAGCAATTCACACTGCTTGGAATCTGAACATGTCAGTGTATATAATGATAGATGTGTGTGTGTAGAATTATGTATGCCTACATGATATAATAACCAGGGTAAAACCTCTGAGCTACTCAACTGCAGCCTTAAACTTGGATTTAAAATAGAGAACTTTATTTCTTGTTATATCATATTGCCACCTGTACTGTAGTTCACAGGGCATAAGTTAGATTGAAAGAAAATAAAATGGAGTTTTTCCTCAACTGCTCAGCTTTGTGCAGCTCTGACACTTAACAGAATTGTTTCTTACAACAGAAGTAAGTTTAAAGCAGCAGCATTTATATCCTAAATGCGGTGACTTTCTGCAGTAATACTTTTCCTGCCTACGTATATTCAGTTAAACGCTGATTAATAAATACATTATTTTTGTTTACAATGAAAAAATTCAGATCTGAGCATAGCAATCTTCTGTACAAATAATGAAATTTACATTTTACATAACACAGTTATATAAACATCTATTGCAGTTAAAATATAGTGGTTCACTAAACATTTAAAAAAATTATGTTCCAGTTTAACTTATGAAAACCAGTGTGATGTTCTCTGTTGCCTGATTAAACGCTTGATTTTTAACAGTTTTCATGAATAGGTAATCACAGGTTTTCTGTATGTGCTCTTTAACAGATGCTGCTATGCAAGAACATCAACCACACAAAATGGTATTTGTGTCATTTATAACTTGTCTTTCTAAATTTTTGATACCCAGCCTCTTAGTACCGATTCTGTTTTGTTTCTAACAGCTTTTTATTTGCTTGACTGTGCTTCGAGAAGGAAAAATAAGAAATAGTCAGACTCACTGCGAATTGAAGTGAATAGCTAATATATAGCAGTATTCAGACAAAAAATAACACGAAATCTGCTGCCTGAAATCTGTTTTTCTTCATTATGCACTGCATTTTTCTGGAGCAGTAAACAAAAGAAAAATGTCTAGGCAAATACAATGACACTGCTGTGCTATTTTTAGCACTCTGCCCTCAAGATGAAAACATTTCTTTGTAAATATTTAAGGATGCTACTTTATAATCTCTTTTTCCATAGTAAGAACACAACATGCTCACCAATGTGAAGATTTATGATGCCCAAAGAGTAGCATGCATTACGTGATGATAAGAAGGTTAGTATTAAAAAGATTTACAAAGAGGCAACAGAGTAAAGCTTTTGCTATCACTTAAATTCTAGTTCAGCATTAAGATGGCTTGGAACACATCACAGCTACTTACTAGAGTATCTGAAGTGGATATTCTGGAGGTATTTAGTCCTACCAGAGATGGGAGAGTTTGGGACATCCAGTTAGAGATCATTGCCATGGTACTAAGAGCAGCACCAAGCTTCAGCAGTGGAGGACTCATTGCTGTGGAGCTAATGAGTTTTCATAGTGACTGATTATCATCCCGATGCAGGCTGGCAGTGAGAGGCGGGACTGCAGCACAGAGCAGCCAGAATGGAGAGCACGGAGCCTAGATTGAATCATCCATTAAAAACTCAGATCCTTATTTGCTCTCACTAACAAATACTCTAGGACTATTCATTTACTACTTTTGTCTACAGTACTGATCTTGTGCTTAATAATCCACTTAATAAGCTGTCCCCTTAATAGTCATTGCAGTTTAAAGTGGGAGATGGGATGGGTGATTTACCTCTTCATAGGTGCTAGAAAGTCAATTAACACTTAATTTGTTTAGTCCTTGCAGAATTGTATGTATCCCTATCTGAAATTCAAAAGCATAATCACAAAACCAAACAAAAACAATCCCCCACTCCCTATTACTCCTGTGGCAGAAATGTGCTCAGGAGTATTTCACAATCTGATACAGGATCTGTACATGTCTCAGACAGAAGGGGGAGAGCTGCCTGCCTGCCCATGGAAATACTAAAGTATTCTCAGAACCCTTTCCAAATATTCCTTGATTTGTTGCTCTCACAGAAATTAAAAACATCACTAACTTTATAATTTGAAAATACTGTTACTAAGATAATTGTTCATAAAAGAGCATTGAAGTAGTAATGGTTCATATTGCTCAGTGTTTCTGTTAGTGTATAAGTGTTACTCTACTGAGAATTATTGTGTTACAGGGCTGGCAGGCTCTGTATGTCTTCACTGCCATTTAGGAAGGAACAGAAAACAAACTGTGGGTTGCTCATATAGCATTTGGAGGCTTCTGTTGGCTCTAATCTGCTGTTAAATCTGCTGTTCTCTAGTGCTGTTGATCTCCATGCTCAATAGCAATTTATCTTTTTCAGAAACTTAGCAACTGTAGGGAAAAATACACAGAGAAAATGAGTGCAGAATTTCTAAATCATCATGCTGTTGGGGTAGTTTTATTGGGGTAGCATTATTTTAAAAAGAAGAAACAATGAACAAGGATCTCTAATGGCTTAAAAAATTGCAGAGGGACAGAATACTGAATTTGATCCCAGAAGTAGTCATGGATTTGGTGTGGTTCTGAATTTGGACTGTCTGCGCTAACACTTCAATTTCATTTTCATAATGAAATTGAAGGGGTTGCTCTTTTATAAGAGAGTGCAATCACAAGCACAGTTATTAAACTTCCTACAGTCCTGCAGTTTTATTGGCCCTCAGAGCTTGTGCATCGCATGTAGGCCAAGCTTTCCCAACATTCATTCAGAATTACTTAATTATTGTCATTTATTGAAAACATATGGAAAACTATTTTTTAGAAAAAGAAATAGAAAATCACATTGGAGACTGACATGTAATTTTATAAGGGGGTCCTCAAGCACAAAGATTCAGTAACGGAATATACAGTGAAATTCTCTGCATCCCAAAATGTAATATTTTCTCTCAGTTACACAGTAAGGTGAGCTGCTAAATGCTTTAAGTACTCAAAAAACATAATTCACTGAAGAGTTACATTTGAAATTTGAGAGAATGAGTTTATTTGCATTATACAGATGCTGCACAGCAAAATAAGCTTTTTACTACTTTCCCTAAATAAATAGACATGACAGCAAAAATCAGTTCACTCACTGAACTGAAAGCTGGATGACATGTGACTGATGGTATTGCTCCTAGATACTTCTTCAAAGATAGCGTAGCAAGAGATGCTCCTCCGGGTTTCTTAGCTGCTTCTAATTGCAGATTACCATACAAGTGATGTCTGGATTCCCATGGTGCTGAAGTTAGATCTGCTATAAGTGCATAAGACTTTAAAGCACATTAGCACTGCAGTGCAGTGGTGCGATTGTAGAGAGAGATGTGAGTTTGCTAAAGCAGCCTCAGCCCAGGGATTGATGTTAGGGTCATTTATACTGGAAAGCTGCAAGAATGCTTTTCTAGGAAATTAGATATTTGGTGACAGTGTCCTATACTGCTGCAAATTGAATGCCAAACCTGGGTTTGTTTATATAGGCTGTACCTTTCTCCTAGATGTGGTCTTCACTTGTGCAGTACAATATTCAATGTGCTTAATAGTTCTCATTTAATGCACCCATTTGTCAAACAACTACTGCTTCAGAGTAGTACTGTGAGGGATCCCATCTGTGGGAAACATCTATTTCCTAAATAATGGAAATGCTCAATAGAACTGTATTTTATTTTTCTTCTCATTAAAATGGTATAAATGTCTTAAAACAAACAAACAAAAAAGACCTTTCTGACAAGAATCTAAAGCTTTGAAATCATTTTAGCTCTATTTTGCCATAAATATTTGGGGAAATATCTGGAAGTCTTAGTGAGAAACATAGCTGAAATTGTATATAGAAAGGTCTTTTCAGAAACCATGGAATAATTGAGGAGTTATTCTCATCTAGATTGGATATGGGGACAAAACTTACCACCTATGCTTCATATCATTTTTCTTTTCTTTTTTTTTTGTTTTTGTTTTTAGCTGAGTTATGTTAGTGAAAAGTAAAATATTTATACAAAATGACTACACATGCCACAATTCTATCTCATGTAGGAGCATGTGAGTCTGTAACAATTTCAGTGTTTTCACCTAAGTTACCTGAATACACGTTCTGTAATATTCATGTATTATATTTTAAATTATTTGGAAAAAGTAAGGACATTTTATAAATACTGCATTTTATTGTTATTATAGAAGAAGTTTGAGGCTCTTTTAGTCACTGACAGTTGATTTACTTCAAGATTGTTGCATTTTCATTTGGATTAAATTATGTCTAATGTAAATGAGATTGCAACTCGACGTTGTTATCACAGCTGAGATGTGATAAACTCGTTACAATAAAAAGTAGTTACCATCAATGTTAAAAATATCAACAAAGCAAATGGCCTGAAAGTCATCAATACATGAACACACATAAATGCATGAACAAGTTTAATGATCTCTAAGGTGGAGGAGAAGGAGCAGTGATTATAAGAAAGAGAAAACAGGGAAGATCAGGCACGCGGTCACTTAAAACACAGTTCTGAGCTGACATGTGGGTTAAAGAAAAAAAAAGTCTACTCCAAAATAGTTCATAGAATTCCAAATCATGTTCATGGGTAAATGCTACAAAAAAAAAAAAAAAAAAAAAAAAAAAAAAAAAAAGTTTTATTTGGTAGGAAAATATATTAATTTCTACATAAATTCTTTGACTAAAACCTTGCATTTTATGCAGAACGATCAAAGTGTTTCACACTTTTGTCTCAGACATCTTAAATAGCTTCCTTTGAAGAGGTGTGAAGTCAGTAACCTTAAGCCTCAGTAAGTCAGTACTTTGATGAGTTACGTTTACAGAGTTAGCTTGTGCACAGACATCAAAGCTTCCCTTTATACTGTGGTCTTCTGTAGTGTTTAGTTTCTTCTTCTTCATGTCATAAATTCTAGTGGCGACTTAGTAGAATGCCAACTTCGGAAACATGTCACTACAGTAGTCTTGTTCCTGGGCACGGTTGGTTTTTCAGGTAAGATGAATGCATGTATAAGCCAAAGTTCTCGGAATGTGAACAGCAATTAAAATTCTCAGTCCACCTTCAGCACTGTGAAAGTGCCCTTTCTCCTTTCTATTCAATTCCAGTTCTCTGGATTTAGAAACCCTGAGAAGTCTCGAGCATTCTTCTAATGCTCCATTTTTGTTTAAGAAAAACCTCTGGATTTGCAGTGTCACTTGAGTGGTAAAAGCCAGGTTCCATGACCAGATGGAGAGGCAAGTGTCTTTTCTGGTTAACATCCTTTCACCAGTCTCACTTTTGCATCTATAGAGACATTTCCCAGTCAGGCATCTTCACTGATGGTACATGTGTCAAGTGAAGGCTTATTACAAGTCTGTTCTGTCCCTGCCCGTACTCTCAAGGTGACATCCTTTACAAAATGGCCTTGGTTATCTGCTTGTTGTTTTTTGTTTTTTTTTTCTGGTTTGAGGATAACTCTTACTCCCTTTGAATGAAGGAAGAAGTTCTTACAGAACATTTTCATATAAGTAGGCATAGTTCATGATGTGAATTGCTGGAAATCAGGAGGCTGAGCAGTGTGCATGAGGAAAGTTGGCTGTTAATTGAAAGAGCTGGGCAAAAAGTGCAGGAAAGATGAGTTGAAGTGAAAATAATTTTTTGTTTGTTTTTGGTTTTTTTTTTCTGATTTTTTAGTAACATTTATATTGTACTCAGTACTATCTTACAGGCTTTCCCTTCAGATGTGCTATATAAGAATGGTTCTAAAGGGAGAAAAATAATTCAGTAGAATCTCTCTTTTCTGTTCTCTTTATTTCTCTGGGTGATATAGTTTATTCATGCTCACTTAAAAAAACTTTTTTTTTTTTTCCCTATAATACAAAGAGACATCTGCTTAGAGGATGATGAAAAATTCTGCTGAGAATCCTTATCCTCTCAGCAGAGACAGATATTCTGCAGGCTTTGGAGAACCTCAGGGTGCCTTCTCTTGACACGAAGAGCCATGGGATGAGCCAGTGCAATGCTGTATGCTCCTGGGCCTGGCATTGCTCGGGCTTGACATGGTACTGCAGTTTGTGTTCTTTTGTTATGGAACTGCATATAGGGTTTTATGTAGAATCTGTCCTGTGATAATCCTCATGTTTAATGTTTTTGATCACTTGTAATTTTTTTCCCATTCTCAAAATATATATAATGCTATTCAGGAAGGGAACAAACCTCAGTTCCATACACAGCTGTGGTAGCTGGCTTTCCCTTAGGGTAAATTTTAAAAGGAACTTGGTTCTCAGGTATTCAGAAGCTGAAATTCAGTGTGAAGTAAGAGCATATAATCCTGGAGATAGGCTAGAGCCATGAAAATCAGTGAATCTGGTGTAATTCAATGAACTCAGTGTTTTGTGTGACTCTGAATGCAACTGTGTGTCGGAAAACGGAGATGAGGTATTACTGAGAACAGCAGCCATCTCCACCCTGTGAAAGTGGCTGGTCTAAGTGAACCGTCTTGAGACTGGGCAGCCAGTGCTTACCAGGAACTGGCCCTGTTTTCTGAAAGTCAGGGGTGAATTGGCTAGGGGATCAAATGGCAAATGTTTAAAGCTTTGGTAATCCTGTATCCTACGAAAGAATCAGCATTCAGAATATCAGAATAGTTGAACTGCAAAGAAGGACAGGTATGAAGAAGGAATAGCTATTTATATCCAATGTTAAAGTAATTGGAAAACCATGTGTACATTACAAGCTGTGGGTAAGGTACTTTTCAAGGAAAGGGGCCTGATTTGCCATTCTATAATGTATGAAGTGTAACACAGAAGTAATTACAACTATCTAGTTTGCCAAGGTTTGCCTTTTCTGGCATTAAATACATTACAGAGTACAAAACCACTTTTTAAAGGCACCAAGGGGTTAAACCATGAAAGTAAAGATGATTAAGATAAAACTGGAAAAAAAAAAAAAAGAAAAGATATATCTTAGCCAATTTATCAAAGCAGTGGTGTTGAAGCAATTAAATAGCAATAAGAAAGTGCCATCATCCATCATTGTTAGCTTTGGAAATCAGTTTTAGGTTTATAACTAGGATAAAGTGATTTAAAGTCTCTGTAAAAGAAGATTGTGTGACAGAAGTAGGAGGAGACTGAAGAAAATATTGCAGAGGTTGACTGGGAAATGGGAGCCTAAAAGAACTGCACTTCATGGATGCTTCTTTTTCTGACTTTTCACTTTTGGTGGACTAGCAAATTATTATTTGTTTTCTTACAAATATACCACGTAGAATACCACAAATGAGTGATTCCAGAGAGAGCCCACCTCAGCCAGTGCTTTGGGATAACAGTATTTGTCATTTTCAGATGAATGTCACTGGACTGTTTGCAAGATGGGGTGTTTTTCCTTTACTAAAACATTATGTAGGGGAACAAAAAAATGTGAAAGTACTTTTTCTAACTTGAAAACGTGCTTTCTCTATGGAACTTTTTGCTGTCTGTGTTCTTATGTTTTACAGGGGTTCTTGCAGATAGAAGAGGGAAGGGGTTATAGGAGCAAGGAAATCACAGACGTTAGTGCATTCCTTTAGTCAGCAGTCAGCAATAACAAGAGTTGCACAATGCATGAACAGTGACAGGTAGTTTTAAAGACATAGACTTTGTAAATAGAAATAATAAAATCATTGACTAGCTGTTGCATCTTTTCTTCCATTTCAGACTATTTAGGAAACAGACTTCTGCAGATTTAAAATTTGATGCAATGGATGATCATTTCATGCTGAAGGCTGTTAATAATGCTTTTTTTTCTAAATTATCTCAATTGAGAGCTGTACTTCTTTTACGACTACTAGCATATTTTACAGATATAAGCTGTTTCCTGAAAGGAACTTCAGCAAAACCCAGCTTGAATTTATGCTGCGTTTTCATGGAAGAATATGGACTTTTCAATTGTGCTAAATTTCAGATCTGTAATAAACTAATGGCACTTGCTTTGCAAGTGGCTTTTGCTCATTATAGTCAACTAATCACAATCAGTGACTGACAAAACATGAACTGTGTGATTTGCCCAAGAGACGTGACAGTTTTTTGGCTTGGATACATTACTTGATTAAGCACTGCCTCTGGACATTGAGGTTTCTGATTCATTGATCAGTACTAAGAGATAAATTATTCTATGAGATGAGGGAAACTCAGTAAAGAAAGTTAGTGATGTGCACGTCTTTACATCTGTAGTATGACAAATTAAGGATGTTCTGGATTGGTAATGGCCAAATGCTTTTCAGCTCTGTGAAGTGGTTGAATGGCTGCAATGCTGTCTTCTGGATGAGGATAGATGTCAGCAACCTAAATACAATAAATGACCCTCCCTGAAAGGAAAAAGAAAGCCTTAGGTAGCCTCAGTAATAGAATCTGGTGGTGCCGAATGAATAGTATCTACCTTTGATGATGTGTTTTTATTTAAAAATAAGAACTGCAGTACTGTTCTTAGTTTCTGAAAATCTCAAAACAAACAACAACAAAAAAAAAAAGATTTTCATAGTAGTTATTATCTAAACCAATGGATTAGATTTAAAAATTTAATTTCTGATTTTATTTTCAGCATTTAACAAAAATTATTTTTCAAAATATAAAGTATGGCAGCATTGTACCAGGTCATTAGCATAACTGCAGTGACTCTGAAGCTGGCTTTCCTGAGAACAATTTTTAGGAGTCCAAGAAGTTGATATGCAAAGACTTAGATTACATGCCAATAAAATTTGTCAGAAAATAATTATTCTGCTTACTAGATGAGTTGCTACAGCCAGAAGAAACAGTCAGGCTTTGGGTTAGTACCAAGTAGCTGAAATAGTAGCAGAAGTTGCCGCAAAAGCAATAACAATCTTCAAAAACATTTTTTATGTTTTGAGATTGTTCTTGCTAATTTGAATTTGAGAATGAGCTCATGTCCCCAAGAAATCTTTGGTATATTTTTTTCCCTCGTGATATCAAACAGTGGGAGTAGTAAGAGATGGTAGATCTCATCACAAACTCTGATATGTTTATTATAATATTATGGCTGTAGCTACAGTACTGCTACAGTGTGGAAGCCAGAGCAATGCTTGCTGCTGTTCCTTAATCATGACTATCGTGGGCTTCAAGTACTTTCTCTGAGGTCACAAAACACAAGTAATTTGCTTTAGCAGTGGTACTTGGAAAATAGGCTGCTTCAGAATTGCAGTACATGTTTGCAAAGTAATCATCAGCTTAATAATTAAAAGCAGAATCAGAAAGCAGACTGTCTTCCATGATCCTGTGATGAAGGTTGCTTCTTAATAGGCAGTGTTGAGGAGCTGAGATCCCTTATTATGGAATTCAGAGTAACTTGGCTTAGGTAATTCAGCAGAAGTGAAAAGATATTAATTTATTCTGCCCGAAGGACTAAAAAGAATCCTTCAGAGCACTGTCATCCAGCAGAATTTCATCATGTTCAGACATTACAAAATTAAAATTCTGGTCTGAAAAAATGCATATATGACAGTCTATAAAGTCCCAGAGTGCTGCATTCAGAAAACGCACACCACAGGCTCTTCTCTAAATATATAAATAAATATAAAATAAATAACATAAATATATAAATAAATCTTGTAAGAGTTGCATTAAAAAAAGGATAATCAGTATATGGTTGATATATGTAGTGATATTTTTCTTTACAGAATAGCTAAAATAGCTAGACTACAGTAGGTGTCATCTTCATGATTTCAATTAAAAATGCTTCATTATTTCTCTCCTCAACAGTATTCCCTACCAATGTGAAGTATGGGAAAAAAAAACAAAAACCAACTCATTGAATAATGTGAGTCACTTTGCAAAGAATACAAAAACTTCAGAACATAGAGAAGAACAAAGCTGAACTATTTGGAAATGCATTGAAAGGGAAGTAAATTTTGTTGAAATTGGTGAATTGATTTCTACTGTACAAGCAATTAAGAAAGGACTGTATAGCAAGCTGATAGAGGTGCAGAGAAAAATGGAATTTCAGGAACAGAATAATTTGCAAGGATATACAGATAGTTTTAAAAATGTCTATTAATAAATCTCTTAAGAATCAAAAACAAACAAACAAACAAAAAATTGCGTTATCCTGGTGACACAGAAGCAAATCTGTTCTATTTGAATTTCTTCCAGGCCAGGGGAACTGAAAGAACAAAGTGATGTGGGTAAATGCCTTACACACAGTTGTGAAAATGGATGAAAAGTTACAGTTGTCATAACAAAATAAAACGGGCTGCAAGGAGAACTATTGGAGACTGTCAGAAACTAGTATGGGTGGAATACTAGATTGTGTGTGGTGAATTATCAAGTGATAGTTGACCATAGAGAATGTGGCTTGAGATTTTTTTCTGTCTGTGGAGATCTTGTTAAATGAGTTTGGTATAAGAAGAAACATTTTGGAATACTACCTTTTAATTAATTTTGTTGGTCGGTTAAAGAAATAAGACCCTAGGTTACAGATGACTTTTTGATCAGCAGAAAGCTTTTGGATCAGGACATTGCATATATATTCAGTGGTTTATTAGTAATATGAATGGATATTCTATGCTGAAAAGCAAATTCTCCTTTCAAAGAGATTAGAATTAAAAACAGCTTAGACATTTCAGTTCTTCTGAAAAATTGGTAGAGACTTGTAAAATACTTAGTTCATTATGTAACAGGATACTGGATGTGGCCATACTGTAAATGCAAAATTGAGCCTGTGGGAATGGGTTAGAGCCTGGGAAAGCAGACCACACAAACACACTTGCTGGCAACATTCAAGCAATCTTGTTTTATTCTGAATTCTAACGGCCTGTTTTGCTGCTGGCAAAACATTTGTAGTTTGTTTTTTCTTAAGATACATATTTGAGCTGTTCAGAAGTTGATTACAGTGTGTTTTTTCATTCTTCAGACTTCATGGTTATGGTTTCTTAAGGAAAGAATCTAGCAATTTATATTAGCAAACTGTTTCCTCTAACTCTTATCAGTGGATTTAATAAATGATACAATGACGTGGTACAGATTTAGAGCTTATTTTCATACAAGGGTGTTGAACACTCCTGTAACATAGATTAGTTTTCTGTCCTGCAGTTTTCTTTATGTTTAGAATAACTGATTTCAGAATAAGATTCCCAGATCTAGATCTCTCTTCAGATCTCTGAAAATTTAGACCTGGATCCAGATTTTCCATCTGCATTATGAAAGTGTAGACTTATATTTGCTGGTGACCATCTTAGTATGGATTTCCTAATAGTTCCTTGAGAAAAACTGTATAACTAATTTTGCCTGCGTATAACTGATTTTGAACTGTGCAGTGTGTTTAGAATGGTCAGCAAAACATAAAATAGTATCCCAAACAGTGTTTCTTGATGACTTTCATTTTGACTACAAATTCCCAAGTGTATACAGTAAAATCTCATGTGTTTAAATTCCTTGAGATGATTGTCACTCCCAGAAACATTGCACTTGTAAATTTAACTTGAAATGTACAGGACATGAAATGATGATAAAAGTAAGGCTATTTTAAAATGCTCTTAGAGGGTTTAAATAGTATTTAATTCAGAAGATGTTATTTCTGTGTTACTGCATTTTAATATTGTTCCAGACTTGGTAAGGATGCTAGAGCCAAGTGAAATTAGTATGGGAGTGAAGTTTGGGAATCAAGAGCTTGAAGAGATTAATCACAAGAATAGATGCATTTCTTGATTTGACTCAGCAGTGGGGTATTAGAAGTCAGATGCATTAAGTATGCATTCAGAAGAGAGAAAATGGAGTTTTTAGTGCAGCTTGCTGGGCAGTCATGAGAATGTAATGATAGTGGCTTTTTAGTAGGGTGAAAATATCCCAGTTTCTCCAAAGACCAATCTGGCTTAGCAGTGCAGGCCTTCTGACTTCACAGTCTAATACTTCACAAGATGCTTCATTTTTCCTCATGTAATTAATTGGAAACAACGTTGTTTGTTTGCTAAACAGCAGACAAGATAAAACAGGCCCTGACATCTACATGGAAGAATTTCCAATTCTAAATATTAGATAACTGTGGAGAAGATAATGAAACATATTTCCCATCACTGAAACAGTCTGGAGAAAATTGGCTGAAATGACAACACAGACCCTTTAAAAATGCATTAGAAGCTGAAAGGACTGACAGTTGGGAAGAAAAACATCCCTGAAGGACAATATGGCTTATCAGATGTTGGAGAACAGATGATAAATTCCATATTACTTACAGCCTTTAATTATGCTGAGGGCATATGAACTGCAGTGCAACTATAACACAGTATCCTGTTTTATACATTTTATACATTACGAGTGTAACTATTAGGATAAAAACTTTCCAGCGTTCTTTACAGACATTAACACACAAAGTCAGTATTCAGTAACTGCGAATAGTCTAAGACAATTCATAATATGTATTTGTGCTGTAACTTATTTGGGTTTGTGACACAGCTTGCAATTTATTGTAAAAGTGGGAGAAAAATAAATACCACATAGGGTAAGATTTGTGTGATTAAAAGAAAAAATAGAGAAGAGGAAGGGAAACAGGATTACCCCACTAAAAGTAGTGTATTAAAATGGAAATAAATTTATGAAGTAACAGAATATCCTGAGATTTAATGAATAATTCTTTTCATCTAGAGGCAATCGAGGTAAAGAAATGAGAAGCAGTAGGAGTATGAGCTTGCAGCAATTAGTGAAACATAATTATGGAAAGCTAAATGAGGTTATTTTCTTTGTTCCTTATTTTAGTGACCCTTTTAAATAAGATTTTTCCTCAATCTAGTATAGTATTCCCACTAGGTAATATATTAACAGTCTTCCAGAATAAAATTACTGTAGCTGGAAATGAAGCTCTTTTACATTGAGGGTGAATGAAACGGATGAGTAAGAAATAAGGCAAGAAACAGACACTTTCTGGTTTCTGTTCAGATGCGTTGGGACTCTCAAGCTGTCCTGAGCTGGCTGAAAAAGAATGCCTCAGTAGGAAGAGATCTCTAGCCTATATAATGTGGCTGTCTTGCTCACTGTCTTCCTGGACCTCTGAGATGAACACTTGTTGGCATTGCAGGCTTCAGCCAGCTCTGATTTATGTTGTGATGAGCAGGTTCTCCTGGCAGCACCAAGATTTCAGTAGTGCAAGAGATTTATGGTTATGTTAGTCCTTTTTCTACAATCTTTTACTGGGTATGTGTCAGTGGTTCCTGAAACACAAACCTGTAATCTTTAGGAAATTGCAGCAAAAATGACAGTTCTAGTGCTGAAATACAGTTTAGAAGGAGTGCTGTGTTACTCTGTCTTCTGAGTCCTTTAGAAATACTAAAGGGGTTTGCACATTCATTTTTACTAAAAATCTTGTGTACAGTGGTGCTTTTTGATATTTTTTTATTCCCTGCATAAATTACACTACCCAAATCTCATTTAGTTTTATTGAAGCATAAAGAGATTCAAATATGAATAAAAATTTCTATGAATAGTACCGAATTAAACCTCTATTACTGCAATGAGCAACTGGAGAGATTTTCTTGCTACAATTTTGTTGTATTTCATGAATGAAATTATGGTAGGGAGCCTGTTTGGAAATTGTATAACAACATTTTAAGGAGTTTTGTAAAATATAAAAATTTATAAAAATATAAGGCATTGTTATCACTTAATACATTGTTATTTCAATATCAGGCGATCAGTTATCATTGACTTTAAAGATATGTTCTTCTGTTTGGTTCCTGAACCAGAAGCACCCCTCTCTGGACTGCATGAAAGTCATGGTTTTGTACTATGATTTTATTTTAAGTACTTTATAAGGTATACCTTTTTGTAGTTGTATCAATTCTATTGAAGAAATTAATAAACTAGAAGTAAGCTAACCCCTAAAGGGAACCTAGAGAATGCCAGTTATATGTGCTCAGAATGAAGTCCTTGAACTTCAGGCCACAGTTTACACCACTTACCACACACTGACTGTATCACCGTTTTTCCTCTCTTTTCCATAGCACAGTATTTTAGATCTGCTCCTTCCAGCTGGCACAGCCCATCAGGTACCCCAATGCATAGTTGTAAGTTATGAGTGACAAATCTAACTCTTAAATGATAAATTCAGAAAGGTCATTTTAGAGACTTTAGAGCAAAAGGAGAGAGCTGTATGACATAAGTCTTTCTTAGTTTGAGGGAAATTGGTTTATTTCCAATTTAAGAGAAAGGTCTCATGACCTTTTCAGCATAGAGCAGACATGGATAATTCACTTCAGCCATATTCCTAGGATGACAGAGGACTCAGAGTTTATAAGAAAATGTCCTTATTTTTTATTTATTTGTTTATTTAGTAGAATTAGAAGTAGAATCACATCATCTGTGCATTTTCCTAAAATTATTAAAAATAAATTCAAACCAAATGTACCCAAGAACCAGGATACACTGCTTAGAGAAACTTGGTTGTCTTTAACAGTAGGTGGGCTGGAGCACTGGCTAAATTAACAGGTGATCAGAGTGATGCAAATATTTTAAATCATTCAGATTTTCAAGAACAGATTAAATTAATCTTTGAGCTTTGCTGAGTTTATTTTCTATGATTCTGTTGATAGTTTGGATGAAGATAAGGACTGCAAAATATTCTTCCGGGGAAAGGAAGATTAAAAAAAGAAATCTGAAGTACCTGAGAAACTTTTTCTCTTTTCATGTGAAATGGAAGAGAAAAAAAAACAAACAACCCAAAATGCATACTACTAAAATGATCTTTACTCTTAAAGTGCAGCAGAGCAGCAGAAAGTGTGCTCTTCTGATACAGATGCCGAGAAAACAAGACATAAAAGTCAGGAACGGAAGTCTAGCTTCTGGTCTGCTAAAAAGTCAAGTAGAAGAACTCCGCATTCTTACTATGAACATAAGCCAGCCGCCACTCTTGGCCTTTCTCCAAACTAGTTGCTTGATACACTTTGATTCTTTTTAACACTCTTTGATTCTTGTGTACCTTTTCTTTGTGTTTGCTTGTGTGCTCAGGCTGTGAACTGCAGAGACAGAGCAATGAAGGTTAATGGAGCTCTCAGATTCATGTAACTCATATGAATTAGAACTAACTTCTAAAACAGAGGAGGCTCAACAGCATCAAATCTAAAAATACTTCATGCAGAATTCATAATGGACTAAATAACACTTACAAACAGCTGCAATGTAATTTTGCCAAACTGGGAAAAAATAAATGCCAAAGAAATGTCAACATGAACAAAGGAAGGATCCCTCCCATTTCCCTTTTAAAATATTTTTTTCTACATTATTCCTTTAGTAGAAAGATACAGCATAAGAACAGACAGAGGAAAAAACATGCAAAACCAAACAGCTCTGGACCAATCCCGTTTTCCTTCCATTGATAAAAGAATATGCATTCCTGAGATCTCTTCATTTGTCAGACATACAAACAGCATTCTTTCCCTTGTTTAGGTAAACACTGCAGGCATTACAAACTTAGCATTGTATTTTGAAATCAACTGTGTGCCTGCTGAGAAAATAAGGAAGAATGCATCCTGTTCTTCTGTTCTTGCTATAGAAAACGCTATGCAGATTTTTGAGCAGGGAAGAATACAAGAATAAATACAGCCTTGCCTTTTCTCATCCCAAGATACCTGCCACTGCTAAGGAGCAAGTGTGATCAGAATAAGAATTTTTTTCCTTATACTAATAGCAATAATTGACATCACTGAGAGGAAAGGGGAAACAATGGTTTCATTGTGCTGCATTCATGTAAGAGTGCAGCAACCAAATGCTTATTAAGAACTGCATCCTGAGGGTATAATATAGATGACCTATATAGTTTCCAAAGGCTTGATCTTACAAAGCGAGGAAGAATGCTCTTAGATCATCTGGAAATGAATTTTACTCTACACAGTGGAAAAGCTCAAAGTGTTTGGAACCCATATTTCTATAAGAGATCGATTTGTGTCATTTGGCAAATAATATACTGCATTTTCATCCTTTCAGTCAGTAAAGAGTAGGCAAATTTTACCTTGTGGATTTCCTAATAGGCATGCTCTGGAAAATCTAGGGAGGTGGAAGCTGTCCCAGCAGCCCTGTTAAACAGCTATCTCTCTGGTGCCAAAGGAATTCCTCAGAGGGTCTGTGCAAAACTACCGCATGTGAGTCAATTGTAGGTTATCCAGTCTCAGGTTCATTGTTGGGCAAACTTTTAATTCACCGGAGGCCATTAAGTATTTAAGTCCAGAATAAGTCTGACTGAACTCATCATTTCATTGTCTTTGACTTCCAAATTGCTCCTTAATTCTCTTTGGTAGTAATAAAGATTCTAATTTAAATAGTAACTTTGACCTAAGAATATCAATGTATTTTAACATGGTTATTGCAGCTCAGACAAAAAAAAAAAAAAAGAAAAGGCAATCCTAAAAGTCTTTCATGTGATACAAACAGTGGGACAGACTGCATTCTTGTCATGGATATGAAACTACAGTTAAATTAAGTCCAGAAACATTGGACTGTCTGCAATAGAGGTACAGATGAATGCAAAATCTGTTGATTGTTTTTGAGTACTCTTCAGATGAAATATAGCCCAAAAGCCGTATATTTGGAATAGAAGGATTATCCTACACATGCTATAAGCATGTATTCTGTGTGACTCTTAGCAGCATGTCCATATGCTAATCCACAATCTGTGAAGAATACGTGTGCACATGTGTGACATAAGCTAAATTATGTACAATAAATACTAGACTCTAGATGACAAAAGATTATCTTATCATTAAATCATTGAACGTGATAAGGACAGTCACATATTAATAAGGTGAAGCAATTGCTATGTAGAGCTAAATTCTTATTCAGTTAGGTCAAGGATTGAGGATTTTACTCCATACTGTCTGTTATCAACTGCACTTTCTTGACTGCAAGTGTACATGGCAAGAGAAATTGTGTTGGCTTTGCTGCGTACAGAGACAAAAGATATCAATCCATTTTTCTCACCCCGCTATTGCAATGTTCTCAAAACAGTATTTGAAAATTGAACTGAGGGAAAAAAAAAAACCACCCTGGATTCAAAGCTACCATATTTGTGAATTTTCAGTCCTAGTGTTAGCAGATACTGAAGCAATGCCTGCATGATAATTAATATAAAAATGATCGGCAAAATCCTCAGTGAGTACAAATGAGCTTAGCTTCCTAGGCTTTTCTTTGTACAAAATGCAATTCTGAGCTTATCTTAAGGTGATCACCAGTGGTGCCTCTGAGTATTAAGCAAAAGTGGACTGTGCAAGTTTATCTGTCTTCTCTGAAGGTAATGAGCCCCATTGTGTCTTCAGATAATCCAAGAGCAAACCTCAAGTGACTCAGTAGCTGTTATCAGGATGCTACCTAGTTTGCAACAATTGAAGGGCTGTCCCATTTTCATTGTCTGGGCATTGCTTTTGCTTGTTGGTTCATCAGATAAATAGAAGGAAGACAAGGTGAATCATGCTTTCCAAAGCATAAGAATTCTGTTTATTGTTTAGGGGAAGAAAATCTTTACATGTGCCTGGTACGCTCAGAGTCACTTGTGTTTTGTCAGAATGTGTTGGTATTTTTTGAATACTAAGTTCTTACCTGAATATGTGGTAGTTTTATTTAGCTAATGATGAATAGGGAGTAAATAGTAGTGTGGCTTTTTTTATTATAAATCCTTCAAGCAGAAAAGACAGTTGAGATTTTCCCTGCTCATGAAACAGTCTCCTCTTTAGCACTACAATGAATCCAGCTCCTGACTGACCCTGACCTCTCTGAGAAGCTCTGGTGACAGAAATGTCTCCCAAAATGTCACTTAATATTTCTTCAGTGAGGAGGAGGGAAGGAGGGAAATGAGGGCAGGGAAGTTAAAGGTGGCTAGATTCTGCATCACCCCACTAGATTTTTAGTGCTGTGTAGGTTCTCATCCTAGGCATAGCCAGTTATTACTGGCTTGGGGATGGCAGGATCACTGCTAACAGTGATTGCTAGTGGGGCTGGAGCTTCTCCCAGTTAGAAGTACAGGCCAGAGTTAAGGCTATCTTATGTAATCATCATGCACAATGTACAACCTGAATGGGCAAAGCAAAATGGCTCATCAGAATGGTTACAAGGTCTGTCATCCTTAGTACAGCTCTGGTCCATTCTTGGGAAATAGCCAGAGTTGTAGAATGATGAAGGAATATGCTGACTGTATTGATCCATTGTGACTGGCTCCTCCCCTTAAGGCATAATAAATTTATTAATTAATTGTATTAATTAATAATGTAATACAATACTAATGAAGAAATCAGTTTCCATTCTCCATTTCCTGCAGCTTTTATGTGGGCTTTTTCAGAACTCAGTGTAATAGGATGTTCCCCTCCCCTTTATAAATCTTTGGAAATCACAGAGCAAAAATACCTAAGTGATCTGAAATTTGGAAAACATTTGAAACGTTTATTTTTTCAGGCAATAAAAGATAAAGAGGTCATAAATAGGAAAATAAAGTCACTCCCCCACGGATCTTCTTGGGAATGCTGGTGTTCATATTTTTCTGATACAATGTCTTTAAAACTTTGCATCATGAATAAATAAAAACTGTGAAACAACTCAGGCCCCTGTCTCCCTTGAGTAGACAGAACTTCTAGGATCAGATGCCTCTCTGATGTTCTTTGGTCAGAAGTCAATCCTTTGCCTCTACTTATTTGCTGCAGTGCAGATATTGCTTGCAACTTGATTGATCCTTGAGCAGAAGTATTGACCTAGGTGTTCTAATGGCTTTTAATTGTACCTGTAACTAACTTAAATTCAGCATAACACTTTTCTAGGTATAGAACAAGGAAATATATAGCCTTGGAACTGTGCTATACAAATACTGTGTGGATCCCACAGTAGCAGTCATTTACTCTTCCTCATATGGAATTGCCCAATGGACCCATTGTATACTTCATCAATTACCTCCCAGAAAGAACTCTTGGAGTTGTCTATTTGCAAAAAATAACAGACATAAAATAACTGCCATAAAAAGGGTGTCCTCTGGTGTCTATCTGGCCAAAGCTAGTGTTCCTACTTCAGATCTTACCTTGAAGCTTTGATACAAATCTGCGTCTGACACCACCCACTCTTTTAATTTATATGTTTAATTCTGAATGGTCAGGTTTGTCATACGTGCTTATTTTGTATCCTACCTGGACAAGTATTTTTAGTGTAAATACCCATTTGAATTTAAGAATGTTTATTTCAGCAAATGCTTAAATTTACAACTTTGAAATTATATCTACATCCAGGCTAATGGAAATCTAATAGAAAAATGGTCTTGAAAATAAAATAAAAATGTAAGTATGGATTATGATATTATTTAATTTTTAAATTGGTGAAAAATCTTCATAATACTTAAGGCTTAGTACAATGTGAGGATACTGTGAGTTGGAAATGCTCTTTGGTATCATGGTAGTAGCATAGAAAATGCTATCTCTCCTTACTTATAATGACTACTAATGAGGCTTTTTCTATTCATGAACATCCACCTATGTATTTCTTTACATCCATCTTTCAAAGATCTACGCAATTAGAGAAAAGGAAGAAAATAAATTTGATGTAATATTTTAAAATCTGAGCAGATAATGTTTCCACTTATCCTTAAAAATATGTTTATGTAATTGTGCACATTACTTAAATATACGAACTAATGGCTTCGAAGTCTAGTGAACAGTGTTGTAAAAATGTATAACAGTAGTAGGATAGAACTATTTGACTTGTTGCAAATTGCCTGAAAGTGATGGCTACTTGAAGAGAGTGAGAGAATTTTGGGAACTGCTGTAAATCATATTGCGTAGGATTGTTTCAAGTATATAGTAGTTTATTCCTTGTTTTGTTTTCTGACTCATTTCTGAGCTATATTTTGAAGGAAAAGCAAGACCTTAATCTTTTTCCTACCACAGAATAGTACTCAGTGTTTTTGTTTTGTTTTGTTTTTGCAAGGTTTCAGTGACTGTTCCTTTTCTGTCCCTTTTTGTCCTTGATTCTGTACAGCGACTCAGATTCTTTCCCTATATTCTTTATCGTCTGCTATAACTGTATGGAATTACTTTTTAGCAAGAATTTCAGGACCATGCATTTCCCCTGCTTTGTAATCAGTAACAGATATTGCTTGGTGTTTCCAGAGCGATACTTATAATTTCTGATTTTGACCCAGTAGCTAGTGGAGCAGAAGGAAATAGAATTGGTTCTGTATAAACTTTGAAGGGCCCTCCAGGTGATTTTTTTATAAACAATACTAGGGACTGAATATGATTGTGAAGAACTGGGGAATAAAAATTGGAGTGGTACAATGTATGGTTGTATCATAATATTCTGTAAAATGCTGAGTCCCATCATTGGCATGGTTAAAAATAGAATGCACGATATACTCAATAATGAGGCTGAGCAGATACTGTGGTCTAACCAATTTGACAAAATTAGTTTCCTCTGACTAGAATTGGTGCAACATAGAGCACTATTTTCAGCAGCAGTTCCATAAATAGTTCCTGATGCATTGCTTCTATGAATAATTCACAAACCAGAATGTTAAAATTTGAGATACTTTGAATTGGTAAATGATAAAATATACTGATATTTCTTAAATGAGTAGGCAAGACTTGTTACCCTGTACAAATGCAAGTAAAAATTATTAACTCATTTTCAAAAACATTTTACAATATTCACCCAGCATTTTTTCCATCATCAATTTCACTTGCTAGAGAAGGAGCACAAGCTTTTAAAGCTATGTTTGTCTAAGTACAGGAATGACTATGGAAGATTTTGTTCTTCGTATCTACAAGGGCTGTTCCGAAAATAATGCCTCCTACTTTATTATGTTGCCCATGATGTCAGAGGATATTTTGGTGTTATGGCAATAGAGGGTGAACCTTCCCAGCAATATTCTGTTGCATTTTATTGCCATGTGACGAATGGTAGCAGAGGAGCAGACTGACAGAATGGTGTCTGACGTGACACCCACTGACATCAACACTCACTGAAAGTTTATGGAGACTGAATGTGAGCACAGTGAGTTCATAGGTGGTGTTTCATCAGTCGTGACCGTGACAATGAGTCACCTGGTGCAGATATTTTATAAGTATGGCATACAGGCTCTTGTTCATTGCTAGCAGAAATGCTTAGCTAATGGTGGTGACTGTGTTGAAAAATAGTGTTTTGTAGCTGTGAATTTTCTCTATCAAGTACTGTTATTTTGCTCTTAGTAGCTGTTGTAGTTTTCATGGAAATGAATAGGAGGCATTACTTTCAGAGTGACCTAAGTAACATGGACGCTGCATTAGAAAAGGGTAGCATTGATTCACTTCATTCTTTTTAATCCTTCTGATTTTTTTGCAGGCATCTTGCACTCATTTGCCCATCTTTGACAGGCACAGGCTGCCTGTCATAAATCTAGGAACATACTCTAACTAATGACTGATGTTGCAAGTGAGAAATGAACCTAACTTTGATGCTGAAGCCATTACTTTTTCCCTGGAGATTTTCTGTTTTTGTTGTTGGTGAGTGGCAGTGGGAGGTACAGCCATAGGCATTTCTTTGGACAAAGAGTAGTAGTACATTTTTTAGTGAAATAAATCCCAGTCTCAATTCACCTTGATAACGTCCATCTTATTTTTAATATCTTCTTTTACTAGGTTTATGAAAATACATTTATGAAAGGCAAAATAGTCCAGAAGATATTGTTGTTGGTTATTTTATTCCTGGACATTTCAATTTCCAATATTTCCAATGTGCTTCCAGTAGAGTTATTTACCTTAATCTCACACTGTGCCATTTGGGTTTCCTTTTATCATCATTGCATAAGCCTATTCTCTCCATTGTTCAGTGTAGTTAGTGCATTTTTCACAATGTTCCCATGCTATTTAGCACATCGTGCTAAACCTACGCCTTCCATCCTTCCTCCCATTGCAAACTATCCCTGTATCACAGTCTGCTATTTAAAATTGATTTCACAGTCTACCCTGTAAGTCAGATATTTAATGCATTCTGCATTTCTCATACAGGCATTGTTCCAAACACTGCTTCAAAAGAAAAAATTCCATGTACCAAATGCCAACTGAAGTAGCAAAAAAGTGTTTGAATGCATTTGTCTGCTAATCTGACTTTCTAAGCTTGGGTTTTTGAGAGTGCTTGCAAGCTGTCAGCTATTGGTACTAGTTGGGGCAATAGCACCACATCAGATTGGCTCTGGGCATCTTGCCTGGGTCCCTGTGTTGTGTCTTCAGAAGGTGACAAACCTGAGGAGAGCTGCAAAAGTACCCAGTGTTCATAGGCCAGGTCTCTGTCTGGACAGCGAACAAGTCAAGCCTCTGAACAGAACGAATTTGCTGTTCAGTCTAGTCTTTGTCATCTCGATTCATTTCCACTTGCAGAAATGTTTTCTAAGGCAAATGTACCAGAAACTATACCTATCATACAGACTCTCACCTCAAAATCAGTGGTGCAGTTCAGAACCATCTTGAAAGAATAGCAGAAAGTATGCAGGATCAGCAAAACGTTTGGAAAGATCTTGAAGTGGAACCCTGGACATTGTTTAAAATACTGAAGGATATCGAGGCTTCCGTAAGCTCTCATATAAAACGACGGTGGTAGGTATGCTGATCCTGTTGCTGATCCTGCTGAAGTGAATGCTTTGTTCGGGCAGGCTTGTATTAAAACATGGCCTCCTCAAAGCAACAAATATATATATATATATTTGCGTGAAGAAGGCATTGAGAACCTCAGCCTTTTCCTTATCCAGTACCTGAAAGGTACTGGAAGTGGAGTGTACAGAGTGAAAACAAAAGTGGATGCCCCTGATCCCCTCATGGAGCATCACTGTGTCTTCTCTGTTTTAACTTAAATTACATGGACTTTTCTGTACCAACTGCTGATTTGATTCCATACTGCTGCAGTCACCATCCTTCTCAGTGGGATCATTAGGACATTACTATTTCCTGCTTCACTGAGATCTTCCATCTTCCTGCTACTTTCCCCCTCCTATTGGCAGCTTTCTTCAGCTTGCATGAATCTATTACTTCTCGAAGCTGTGGTAAATAAATACCACGTTTTATCACCGCTTTGATACATCCTCCCCACAACCTAAAAACAGAAGATGTTAGTTTTTTTCAGAACACAAACAAAGCAAGGGAGCAACAACAACAGAAGAGGGCTACTTGTTGTCTCCAACATTCAACATGAGCAATTACAAGCGTATCTTGAATTTAAAAGCAAACAAGTCTTCAGCAAAACTGACGAGCAAAGAGAGATACAGTGAAGAGCAAGGCTGCACAATCAGTTGTAGAAAAACTGCACTGCAATCAGATTCATAGATTCATAGATACATTAGGTTGGAAAGGACCTACAAGATCATCTAGTCCAACCATCCTCACACCACCATCCCTACCCACCAAGCTACTAAATCAAATCCCTCAGCACCTCATCTAAACGCTTCTTGAACAGCGCTAGGGACGGTGCCTCAACCACCTCCCTAGGCAGGCCATTCCAGTGCCTGACCACTCTCTCAGAGAAAAAATTTTTCCTCAAGTCTAATCTAAATCTTCCCCGGCACAACTTGTGGCCATTCCCTCTCGTCCTGTCATTAGTTACCTGGGAGAAGAGGCCGACCCCCTCCTTACCACAGCCTCCCTTCAGGAAGTGGTAGAGTGCAATGAGGTCTCCTCTGAGCCTCCTTTTCCCCAAACTAAACAATCCCAGCTCCCTCAGCCGCTCCTCGGAAGACTTGTGCTCCAGACCCCTCACCAGTTTTGTTGCCCTTCTCTGAACACGCTCCAGGGCCTCAACGTCTTTCTTGTAGTGAGGGGCCCAAAACTGAACGCAGTACTCGAGGTGCGGCCGCACCAGAGCTGAGTACAGGGGGATGATCACCTCCCTGCTCCTGCTGGCCACACTATTCCTAATACAGGCCAGGATGCCATTGGCCTTCTTGGCCACCTGGGCACACTGCCGGCTCATATTGAGCCGAGCATCAACCAACACCCCCAGGTCCTTTTCCTCTATACACTCCTCAAGCCATTCTGCCCCAAGCCTATAGCATTGCATGGGGTTATTGTGGCCAAAGTGCAGGACCCGGCACTTGGCCTTATTGAACCTCATCCCATTGACCTCAGCCCAACTGTCTAGCCTATCCAGATCCCGCTGAAGGGCCTCCCTACCCTCAGGCAGGTCGACACATCCTCCCAACTTGGTGTCATCCGCAAACTTACTGAGGGTACACTCAATCCCCTCATCCAGGTCATCAATAAAGATATTAAAGAAGACGGGCCCCAATACTGACCCTTGGGGGACACCACTCGTGACAGGACGCCAGCTGGACTTGACTCCATTAACCACTACCCGCTGGGCACGGCCCTCTAGCCAGTTCTCAACCCAGAGAAGAGTGAACCTGTCCACACCATGGGCTGCCAGCTTCTGCAGGAGAATACTGTGGGAGACCGTGTCAAAGGCTTTGCTGAAGTCCAGGTAGACTACATCAACAGCCTTTCCCTCATCTACCAGTCTGGTCACCCAGTCATAGAAGGAGATGAGGTTGGACAAGCACGACCTGCCCTTTGTGAACCCGTGCTGGCTGGGTCTGATCCCCTGATTGCCATGCACGTGCCGTGTGATCTCCCTCAAGATCAATTGCTCCATAACTTTCCCTGATACCGAGGTCAGGCTGACAGGCCTGTAGTTCCCCGGATCTTCCTTACGGCCTTTCTTGTAGATGGGAGTCACATCGGCAAGCCTCCAATCTTGCGGGACCTCTCCAGATGACCAGGAATGCTGATAGATGGCAGAAAGCGGCTTGGCAATCACCTCTGCCAGCTCCCTCAGCACCCTTGGGTGGATCCCATCTGGCCCCATGGACTTGTGGCAGTTCAGATGGAGGAGCAGGTCTCTGACTGTCTCTGCTGGGATCACAGGGGGTGTATGATGCGCTTCGTCCCAGACTTCCAGGTCAGGGCGAGAAGTATCCTGAGGATAACTGGTCTGTCTATTAAAGACAGACGTGAAGAAGGCATTGAGAACCTCAGCCTTTTCCTTATCCTCTGTGGTTACATTCCCTGCCGCATCAAGTAAAGTAGGGAAATTCTCCTTAGTTCTTCTTTTACTGTTAATATATTTATAACAGGATTTTTTGTTCTCCTTTACTGCAGTAGCCAGTCCAAGTTCAAGCTGGGCTTTTGCATTTCTAACTTCCTGCCTGCAAATCTTGGCAAGTTCCCTGTAGTCTCCCCAAGCAGCCTGTCCCATCTTCCAGAGGGCATAGACTCTCTTTTTCTCCCGGAGTCTCAACAAAAGATCCTGGTTCATCCACACTGGCCTTTTTCCCCTCCGGCTTGACTTACGGTACTCAGGGACAGCCTGCACCTGTGCCTTTAAGATTTCCGTCTTGAGGAGGACCCAGGCTTCCTGGACCCCTTTACCCCTCAGGAGCGAGTCCCAAGGGACCCTTGCAACAAGCGTCCTGAACAGGTCAAAGTCTGCCCTCCGGAAGTCCAAGGTAGCAGTTTTGCTAGTCACCCTCTTGATGTCACCAAGAATAGCAAACTCTACCATTTCATGGTCACTCTGGCCAAGACGATCCCCAACCTTCACATCTCCTACTAGTCCTTCACTGTTAGTGAAGAGCAGGTCTAGCAGGGCACCTCCCCTGGTAGGTTCTTGCACCAGCTGTGTCAGGAAGCAATCTTCCACACACTCCAGAAATCTCATGGACTGCTTCCTCTGCGCGGTATTATATTTCCAGCATATATCAGGGAAGTTGAAGTCCCCCATGAGAACTAGTGCTGGCCATCGTGCAACATCTACTAGTTGCTTGTAGAACACCTCATCTATCTCTTCATCTTGGCTAGGCGGTCTATAACAGAGCCCCACCACAATGTCACTCCTACAGACCATCCCCCTGATCCTTACCCACAGACACTCCACTTGGTCGTTTCCAACCTCAAACTCTTCAACATCAAGACACTCTTTGATATAGAGAGCTGTGCCACCACCCTTTTTTCCCCGCCTGTCCCTTCTGAAGAGCTTGTAGCCATCCATCCCAGTACTCCAGTCATGGGAGGGGTCCCACCATGTTTCTGTAATAGCAACAAGGTCATAGTTAGCCTGCCTTCCAATGGTTTCAAGCTCTTCTTGTTTATTGCCCCTGCTGCGTGCGTTGGTGTATATGCACTTCAGCTGAGACATTTGCCTCACCCTTTGTTCCAGCACAGCCCCCCTGGGCTCTTCACTGGGGAGCCCTGTTATATCCCCTACCCCCATCACAGCTAGTTTAAAGCTCTCTCAATTAGTCCAGCTAGCTCCTGGGCTAGAATTCGTTTCCCCCTTTGGGACAGGTGTAATCCATCAGCGGATAACAGGCCAGGAACTGAGTAAACTGCCCCGTGGTCAAAAAACCCAGCCTAGAACATGCTGTGTAGCATTCTAACATGATCTAGCAGCAGCTGCTGGCTTTTGTCTTCCGCTCTGCACACTCCACTTCCAGTACCTTTCAGGTACTGGAAGTGGAGTGTACAGAGTGAAAACAAAAGTGGATGCCCCTGATCCCCTCATGGAGCATCACTGTGTCTTCTCTGTTTTAACTTAAATTACATGGACTTTTCTGTACCAACTGCTGATGGTATGGTACTTTCTGTACCATACTGCTGCAGTCACCATCCTTCTCAGTGGGATCATTAGGACATTACTATTTCCTGCTTCACTGAGATCTTCCATCTTCCTGCTACTTTCCCCCTCCTATTGGCAGCTTTCTTCAGCTTGCATGAATCTATTACTTCTCGAAGCTGTGGTAAATAAATACCACGTTTTATCACCGCTTTGATACATCCTCCCCACAACCTAAAAACAGAAGGTGTTAGTTTTTTTCAGAACACAAACAAAGCAAGGGAGCAACAACAACAGAAGAGGGTCACTTGTTGTCTCCAACATTCAACATGAGCAATTACAAGCGTATCTTGAATTTAAAAGCAAACAAGTCTTCATAAAGACATTTCAGCACATTCAAAATAACACGCAACCTGCCTGACCTGCGACAAAAAACGGCTGCACATATTTCAACAGGAAGGTCAGCCTAACCGTTAGCCAACTCAATCAGAACATGCCATTTCCATCCCATTCCAAGTAGACTTGAACAGAAGTCATGATGACTTATTTATTGGAGCTAAGACCACGGTGAAAACCCCACAGGGCTACCCATCACAGGACTGTGTGATGGTTCAACACTCAAACGGATAGAAACTGGCTTGAAATAAAAAAATCACTCACAGTGCACTATGATCTTTGCTTAACGAGTTATTAAAACAACTCTGCAGGTGCACAGCTTCCAGGAGACTGAGCAAAAGCATCATACTCGATGTCAACAGTATTCATACTGCAGTATTAGAGACAGAAAAGGAGAAAGTCACAGAATCCTTACAGACTCAACCTAAAGCGCAAGCAGAGTTTTCTTCCTAGTTACACAAATTTAAATAAAGTACAAAAACTTGTCTTAGAAATGCTGCTGTCTGTGCGCACTTCCTCATGTCCGTCATCTCACAAGCGCATGTACAGTCCAACAGCAAAACTAATGAGCAAAGAGAGATACAGTGAAGAGCGAGGCTGCACAATCAGTTGTAGAAAAACTGCACTGCAATCAGATGCACCCAGCCTAGAACATGCTGTGTAGCATTCTAACATGATCTAGCAGCAGCTGCTGGCTTTTGTCTTCCGCTCTGCACATATGGCATGCTTTGGCATGGTTTGGCTTGGCACAGCTTGGCATGACTTGGCATGGCTCAGCACAGTTTGGTACAGTTTGGCACGCTTTGCCATGGATAAAATCTGCAGAGCTTGCCTCTTTTCAGCACAGTATGGCACAGCTCAGCAAACCTCAGCACTATATGGCACCACTTGGCATGGTTTGGCTTGGCACAGCTTGGCGTGTCTTGGCATGGCTCAGGACGGTTTGGCACAGTTTGGCACAATTTGGCAGTGCTAAACACAGCAGGGCTTCTGACAATTCAGCACAGTTTGTCACGGTTCAGCACAGCTCCGAAAATGGCATGAGGAGTTACTTGGCATGGTTTGGCTTGGCACAGCTTGGTGTGTCTTGGCATGGCTCAGGACAGTTTGGCACAGTTTGGCACGCTTTGGCATGGCTAAACACAGCAGGGCTTGGCACACATCAGCACAGTTTGGCACGGTTCAGCACAGCTCAGCACTACATGACACCACTTGCCATGATTTGGCTTGGCACAGCTTGGCATGTCTTGGCATGGCTCAGCTCTGTTTGGCACAGTTTGGCACGCATTGGCATGGCTAAACACAGCAGGGCTTGGCACACTTCAGCAAAGTTTGGCACTGTTCAACACAGCTAGGCACTTTATGGCACGCTTTGGCATGGTTTGGCATGGCACAGCTTAGCATGTCTTGGCATGGCTCAGCACAGTATGGCATGCCTCAGCACAGCTCAGCACTACATGGCACCACTTATCATGGTTTGGCTTGGCACAGCTTGGCGTGTCTTGGCATGGCTCAGCACAGTTTAGCACAGTTTGGCACGCTTTGGCATGGCTAAACACAGCCGGGCTTGACACACTTCAACACAGTTTGGCACGCCTCAGCACAGATCACAAACACATGGCATCACTTGGCATGGTTTGTCTTGGCACAGCTTGGTTTGTCTTGGCATGGCTCAGCACAGTTTGGCACAGTTTGGCACGCATTGGCATGGATAAACACAGCAGGGCTTGCCTCTTTTCAGCAGATTATGGCACAGCTCAGCACTACATGGCACCACTTGGCATGGTTTGGCTTGGCACAGCTTGGCGTGTCTTGGCATGGCTCAGCACAGTTTGGCACAGTTTGGCACGCTTTGGCATGACTAAACACAGCAGGGCTTGGCACACTTCAGCACAGTTTGGCACAGTTTAGCACATCTAAGAACATGTTATGTGGCACCACTTGGCATGCTTTAGCTTGGCACCGCTTGGCGTGTCTTGGCAAGGTTCAGCTCTGTTTGGCACAGTTTGGCACGCTTTGCCATGGCTAAATGCCGCAGGGCTTGGCACACTTCAGCACAGTTTGGCACGCATTGGCATGGATAAACACAGCAGGGCTTGCCTCTTTTCAGCAGAGTATGGCACAGCTCAGCACTACATGGCACCACTTGGCATGGTTTGGCTTGGCACAGCTTGGCGTGTCTTGGCATGGCTCAGCACTGTTTGGCACAGTTTAGCACACTTAGGCATGGCTTAACACGGTCGGGCTTGGCACACTTCAGCACAGTTTGGCACGGTTTGGCACATCTTAGAACATGTTATGTGGCACCATTTGGCCTGGTTTGGCTTGGCACAGCTTGGCTTGGCTTGGCATGGCTCAGCACTCTTTGGCACAGTTTGGCACGCTTTGGCATGGCTAAACACAGCAGGGCTTGGCACACTTCAGCACAGTTTTCACGGTTCTGCACAGCTCCGAAAATGGTATGAGGCGCCACTTGGCATGGTTTGGCTCGGCACAGCTTGGTGTGTCTTCACATGGCTCAGGACAGTTTGGCACAGTTTGGCACGCTTTGCCATTGATAAACACGGCAGGGCTTGGCACAGTTCAGCACAGTTTTGCACGGTCCAGCACAACTCAGAACATGGTATGAGGCACCACTTGGCATGTTTTGGCTTGGCACAGCATGGCGTGTCTTGGCATGGCTCGGCATGATTTGGCACACTTTGACACAGCTTGACACTGCTGGGCATGATTTGGCTCAGCATAACTGAGCACAGTTTGGCATCCTTCAGCACTGCTCGCACTGCTGGGTACGGCTTCACACAGTACCGTATGGCTTAACCCCGCCCCGCGTTGCCGCCCCCGAGCCCGCACAGCCCCGTTCCTGACGCACTGCCCGACCTGCCTCAGTGACCGGCACACGGGCACAGGGGCTCACGGGAAACGGCGGGGCGTGGCGCGGGCCAGGCCGAACCGTGCCGACCCGGGCCGATCCGTGCCGACCCGGTCTGAGCCGTGCCGAGCCGTGCCGTGCCGTGCCGTGCCGTGCCGTGCCGTGCCGAGCCGAGCCGTGCCGTTCCGAGCCGAGCCGTGCCGAGCCGTGCCGTGCCGAGCCGTGCCGTGCCGTGCCGTTCCGTGCCGAGCCGTGCCGTGCCGAGCCGTGCCGTGCCGTGCCGAGCCGTGCCGTGCCGAGCCGTGCCGAGCCGTGCCGTGCCGAGCCGTGCCGAGCCGAGCCGAGCCGAGCCGAGCCGAGCCGAGCCGTGCCGAGCCGAGCCGAGCCGTGCCGAGCCGTGCCGTGCCGAGCCGTGCCGAGCCGTGCCGTGCCGAGCCGTGCCGTGCCGTTCCGTGCCGTGCCGTGCCGTGCCGTGCCGTGCCGTGCCGAGCCGTGCCGTGCCGTTCCGTGCCGTGCCGAGCCGAGCCGTGCCGTGCCGGTCCGTGCCGTGCCGAGCCGTACCGTGCCTAACCGGTCCGAGACGGGCCGAACTGGTCCGCGCCGAGTCCTAACGGGTCATACCGGGCCGTGCATGGGGACATGCTGCCCCTGTGTGGTGAGGTACGAGGGCGGCCGGCGCGGCTCTGCCCGATCTCGGCATGGCTTTGCTCCATATGCTTCAGAACGTCACGTTTTGGCAGGTCATGCCTCAGCTCAGCTCAGCACAGCACGGTACAGCACGGTTCCGCTCGTGTTGCCTCCACACATCTTGCCATGGCTCGACTTGGCTCAGCATGATTTGGCATGGTTTGGCACAACACATATCAGCATGACATGACACGATTTGGTACTGCATGGCACAACACTTTAGAACGGTTTGACTCAGTCAATTCCCATGGTTCACCACGGCTCAGTTCAGCACAGTTTAACACAGCTCAGTACTGCATGTTTCAGCACAATTTGGCACAGTTTGCACAGTTCGGCATCCCCAAACAAGGCAGGGCTTGGCACACTTCAGCACAGTTTGGCATGGCTCAGCACAGCTCATAACATGGAATGTGGCACCACTTAGCATGGTTTGGCTTGGCACAGCTTGGCGTATCCTGGCACAGCTCAGCACAGTTTGGCACAATTTGGCACGCTTTGGCATGGCTAAACACAGCAGGGCTTGGCACACCTCAGTACAGTTTGTCACGGCTCAGCACAGCTAGGCACTATATGGCACCACTTGGCATGGTTTGGCTTGGCACAGCTTGGCATGACTTGGCAAGGCTCAGCACAGTTTGGCACAGTTTGGGACGCTTTGGCATGGATAAACTCTGCAGGGCTTGCCTCTTTTCAGCACAGTATGGCACAGCTCAGCAAACCTCAGCACTATATGGCACCACTTGGCATGGTTTGGCTTGGCACAGCTTGGCGTGTCTTGGCATGGCTCAGGACGGTTTGACACAGTTTGACACAATTTGGCAGTGCTAAACACAGCACGGCTTCTGACAATTCAGCACAGTTTGTCACGGTTCAGCACAGCTCCGAAAATGGCATGAGGAGTTACTTGGCATGGTTTGGCTTGGCACAGCTTGGCGTGTCTTGGCATGGCTCAGGACAGTTCGGCACAGTTTGGCACGCTTTGAAATGGCTTTACACAGCATGCCTTGGCACAGCTCAGCACAGTTTGGCACGGCTCAGAACAGCTCAGCACTACATGGCACCACTTGGCATGGTTTGGCTTGGCACAGCTTGGCATTTCTTGGAATGGCTCAGCACAGTTTGACACAGTTTGGCACGCTTTGGCATGGCTAAGCACAGCAGGGCTTGGCACACTTCAGCACAGTTTAGCACAGTTTAGCACATCTTAGAACACGTTATGTGGCACCACTTGGCATGGTTTAGCTTAGCACAGCTTGGCGTGTCTTGACTTGGCTCAGCACAGTTTGACACAGTTTGGCACGCTTTGCCATGGCTAAACACAGCAGGGTTTGGCACACTTCAGCACAGTTTGGCACTGTTCAACACAGCTAGGCACATTATGTCACGCTTTGGCATGGTTTGGCATGGCACAGCTTGGCATGTCTTGGCATGGCTCAGCACAGTTTGGCACGCCTCAGCACAGCTCAGCACTACATGGCACCACTTATCATGGTTTGGCTTGGCACAGCTTGGCGTGTCTTGGCATGGCTCAGCACAGTTTAGCACAGTTTGGCACGCTTTGGCATGGCTAAACACAGCAGAGCTTGGCACTCTTCAACACAGTTTGGCACGCCTCAGCAAAGATCACAAATACATGGCATCACTTGGCATGGTTTGGCTTGGCACAGCTTGGCGTGTCTTGGCATGGCTCAGCACAGTTAAGCTATATTTGGCACAGTTTGGCGCGCTTTGGCATGGCTAAAAACGGCAGGGTTTCTGACACTTCAGCACAGTTTGGCACGGTTGAACACAGCTAGGCTCTATATGGCACGCTTTAGCATGTTTTGGCTTGGCACAGCTTGGCATGTCTTGGCTTGGCGCAGCACAGTTTGGCACAGTTTGGTACGCTTTGGCATGGATAAACACAGCAGGGCTTGGCACACTTCAGCACAGTTTGGCACGGTTCAACACAGCTAGGCACTATATGGCAAGCTTTAGTATGGTTTGGATTGGCACAGCTTGGTTTGTCTTGGCATGGCTCAGCACAGTTTGGCACAGTTTGGGACGCTTTGGCATGGATAAACTCTGCAGGGCTTGCCTCTTTTCAGCACAGTATGGCACAGCTCAGCAAACCTCAGCACTATATGGCACCACTTGGCATGGTTTGGCTTGGCACAGCTTGGCGTGTCTTGGCATGGCTCAGGACGGTTTGGCACAGTTTGGCACAATTTGGCAGTGCTAAACACAGCAGGGCTTCTGGCAATTCAGCACAGTTTGTAACGGTTCAGCACAGCTCCGAAAATGGCATGAGGAGCCACTTGGCATGGTATGGCTTGGCACAGCTTGGCGTGTCTTGGCATGGCTCAGGACAGTTCGGCACAGTTTGGTACGCTTTGCCATGGCTATACACAGCAGAGCTTGGCACACTTCAGCACAGTTTGGCACGGCTCAGCACACCTCACCAATGCATGGCATCACTTGCCATGCTTTGGCTTGGCACAGCTTGGCATGTCTTGGCATGGCTCAGCACAGTTTGACACAGTTTGGCACGCTTTGGCATGGCTAAACACAGCAGGGCTTGGCACACTTCAGCACAGTTTGGCACGGTTCAGCACAGCTAGGCACTACATTGCTCCACTTTGCAAGGTTTAGCTTGGCACAGCTTGGCGTGTCTTGGCATGGCTCAGCACAGTTTGGCACAGTTTGGCACGCTTTGGAATGGCTATACACAACAGGGCTAGGCACACTTCAGCACCGTTTGGCACGCCTAAGCACAGATCACCAATACATGGCATCACATGGCATTGTTTGGCTTGGCACAGCTTGGCATGTTTTGGCATGGCTCAGCAGTATTTCGGCACAGTTTGGCACGATTTGCCAAGGCTAAACACGGCAGGGTTTCTGACACTTCAGCACAGTTTGGCACGGTTGAACACAGCTGGGCTCTATATGGCACGCTTTAGCATGTTTTGGCTTGGCACAGCTTGGCATGTCTTGGCTTGGCTCAGCACAGTTTGGCACAGTTTGGTACGCTTTGGCATGGATAAACACAGCAGGGCTTGGCACACTTCAGCACAGTTTGGCACGGTTCAGCACAGCTAGGCACTATATGTCACGCTTTGGCATGGTTTGGCTTGGCACAACTTGGCATGTCTTGGCATGGCTCGGCACAGTTTGGCACAGTTTGGCACGCTTTGGAATGGCTAAACACAGCAGGGCTTGGCACACTTCAGCACAGTTTGGCACGCTTCAGCACAGCTCACCAATACATGGCACCACTTGGCATGGTTTGGCTTGGCACACATTGGCATGTCTTGGCATGGCTCGGCACTATTTGGCACAGTTTGGCACGCTTTGGCATGGCTTAACACGGCAGGGCTTGGCACACTTCAGCACAGTTTGGCACGGTTGAACACAGCTGGGCTCTATATGGCACGCTTTAGCATGTTTTGGCTTGGCACAGCTTGGCATGTCTTGGCTTGGCTCAGCACAGTTTGGCACAGTTTGGCACGCTTTGGCATGGCTAAACACAGCAGGGCTTGGCACTCTTCAACACAGTTTGGCAACACAGTGGAGTGTACAGAGTGAAAACAAAAGTGGATGCCCCTGATCCCCTCATGGAGCATCACTGTGTCTTCTCTGTTTTAACTTAAATTACATGGACTTTTCTGTACCAACTGCTGATTTGATTCCATACTGCTGCAGTCACCATCCTTCTCAGTGGGATCATTAGGACATTACTATTTCCTGCTTCACTGAGATCTTCCATCTTCCTGCTACTTTCCCCCTCCTATTGGCAGCTTTCTTCAGCTTGCATGAATCTATTACTTCTCGAAGCTGTGGTAAATAAATACCACGTTTTATCACCGCTTTGATACATCCTCCCCACAACCTAAAAACAGAAGATGTTAGTTTTTTTCAGAACACAAACAAAGCAAGGGAGCAACAACAACAGAAGAGGGCTACTTGTTGTCTCCAACATTCAACATGAGCAATTACAAGCGTATCTTGAATTTAAAAGCAAACAAGTCTTCAGCAAAACTGACGAGCAAAGAGAGATACAGTGAAGAGCAAGGCTGCACAATCAGTTGTAGAAAAACTGCACTGCAATCAGATTCATAGATTCATAGATACATTAGGTTGGAAAGGACCTACAAGATCATCTAGTCCAACCATCCTCACACCACCATCCCTACCCACCAAGCTACTAAATCAAATCCCTCAGCACCTCATCTAAACGCTTCTTGAACAGCGCTAGGGACGGTGCCTCAACCACCTCCCTAGGCAGGCCATTCCAGTGCCTGACCACTCTCTCAGAGAAAAAATTTTTCCTCAAGTCTAATCTAAATCTTCCCCGGCACAACTTGTGGCCATTCCCTCTCGTCCTGTCATTAGTTACCTGGGAGAAGAGGCCGACCCCCTCCTCACCACAGCCTCCCTTCAGGAAGTGGTAGAGTGCAATGAGGTCTCCTCTGAGCCTCCTTTTCCCCAAACTAAACAATCCCAGCTCCCTCAGCCGCTCCTCGGAAGACTTGTGCTCCAGACCCCTCACCAGTTTTGTTGCCCTTCTCTGAACACGCTCCAGGGCCTCAACGTCTTTCTTGTACTGAGGGGCCCAAAACTGAACACAGTACTCGAGGTGCGGCCGCACCAGAGCTGAGTACAGGGGGATGATCACCTCCCTGCTCCTGCTGGCCACACTATTCCTAATACAGGCCAGGATGCCATTGGCCTTCTTGGCCACCTGGGCACACTGCCGGCTCATATTGAGCCGAGCATCAACCAACACCCCCAGGTCCTTTTCCTCTATACACTCCTCAAGCCATTCTGCCCCAAGCCTATAGCATTGCATGGGGTTATTGTGGCCAAAGTGCAGGACCCGGCACTTGGCCTTATTGAACCTCATCCCATTGACCTCAGCCCAACTGTCTAGCCTATCCAGATCCCGCTGAAGGGCCTCCCTACCCTCAGGCAGGTCGACACATCCTCCCAACTTGGTGTCATCCGCAAACTTACTGAGGGTACACTCAATCCCCTCATCCAGGTCATCAATAAAGATATTAAAGAAGACGGGCCCCAATACTGACCCTTGGGGGACACCACTCGTGACAGGACGCCAGCTGGACTTGACTCCATTAACCACTACCCGCTGGGCACGGCCCTCTAGCCAGTTCTCAACCCAGAGAAGAGTGAACCTGTCCACACCATGGGCTGCCAGCTTCTGCAGGAGAATACTGTGGGAGACCGTGTCAAAGGCTTTGCTGAAGTCCAGGTAGACTACATCAACAGCCTTTCCCTCATCTACCAGTCTGGTCACCCAGTCATAGAAGGAGATGAGGTTGGACAAGCACGACCTGCCCTTTGTGAACCCGTGCTGGCTGGGTCTGATCCCCTGATTGCCATGCACGTGCCGTGTGATCTCCCTCAAGATCAATTGCTCCATAACTTTCCCTGATACCGAGGTCAGGCTGACAGGCCTGTAGTTCCCCGGATCTTCCTTACGGCCTTTCTTGTAGATGGGAGTCACATCGGCAAGCCTCCAATCTTGCGGGACCTCTCCAGATGACCAGGAATGCTGATAGATGGCAGAAAGCGGCTTGGCAATCACCTCTGCCAGCTCCCTCAGCACCCTTGGGTGGATCCCATCTGGCCCCATGGACTTGTGGCAGTTCAGATGGAGGAGCAGGTCTCTGACTGTCTCTGCTGGGATCACAGGGGGTGTATGATGCGCTTCGTCCCAGACTTCCAGGTCAGGGCGAGAAGTATCCTGAGGATAACTGGTCTGTCTATTAAAGACAGACGTGAAGAAGGCATTGAGAACCTCAGCCTTTTCCTTATCCTCTGTGGTTACATTCCCTGCCGCATCAAGTAAAGTAGGGAAATTCTCCTTAGTTCTTCTTTTACTGTTAATATATTTATAACAGGATTTTTTGTTCTCCTTTACTGCAGTAGCCAGTCTAAGTTCAAGCTGGGCTTTTGCATTTCTAACTTCCTGCCTGCAAATCCTGGCAAGTTCCCTGTAGTCTCCCCAAGCAGCCTGTCCCATCTTCCAGAGGGCATAGACTCTCTTTTTCTCCCGGAGTCTCAACAAAAGATCCTGGTTCATCCACACTGGCCTTTTTCCCCTCCGGCTTGACTTACGGTACTCAGGGACAGCCTGCACCTGTGCCTTTAAGATTTCCGTCTTGAGGAGGACCCAGGCTTCCTGGACCCCTTTACCCCTCAGGAGCGAGTCCCAAGGGACCCTTGCAACAAGCGTCCTGAACAGGTCAAAGTCTGCCCTCCGGAAGTCCAAGGTAGCAGTTTTGCTAGTCACCCTCTTGATGTCACCAAGAATAGCAAACTCTACCATTTCATGGTCACTCTGGCCAAGACGATCCCCAACCTTCACATCTCCTACTAGTCCTTCACTGTTAGTGAAGAGCAGGTCTAGCAGGGCACCTCCCCTGGTAGGTTCTTGCACCAGCTGTGTCAGGAAGCAATCTTCCACACACTCCAGAAATCTCATGGACTGCTTCCTCTGCGCGGTATTATATTTCCAGCATATATCAGGGAAGTTGAAGTCCCCCATGAGAACTAGTGCTGGCCATCGTGCAACATCTACTAGTTGCTTGTAGAACACCTCATCTATCTCTTCATCTTGGCTAGGCGGTCTATAACAGAGCCCCACCACAATGTCACTCCTACAGACCATCCCCCTGATCCTTACCCACAGACACTCCACTTGGTCGTTTCCAACCTCAAACTCTTCAACATCAAGACACTCTTTGATATAGAGAGCTATGCCACCACCCTTTTTTCCCCGCCTGTCCCTTCTGAAGAGCTTGTAGCCATCCATCCCAGTACTCCAGTCATGGGAGGGGTCCCACCATGTTTCTGTAATAGCAACAAGGTCACAGTTAGCCTGCCTTCCAATGGTTTCAAGCTCTTCTTGTTTATTGCCCCTGCTGCGTGCGTTGGTGTATATGCACTTCAGCTGAGACATTTGCCTCACCCTTTGTTCCAGCACAGCCCCCCTGGGCTCTTCACTGGGGAGCCCTGTTATATCCCCTACCCCCATCACAGCTAGTTTAAAGCTCTCTCAATTAGTCCAGCTAGCTCCTGGGCTAGAATTCGTTTCCCCCTTTGGGACAGGTGTAATCCATCAGCGGATAACAGGCCAGGAACTGAGTAAACTGCCCCGTGGTCAAAAAACCCAGCCTAAAACATGCTGTGTAGCATTCTAACATGATCTAGCAGCAGCTGCTGGCTTTTGTCTTCCGCTCTGCACACTCCACTTCCAGTACCTTTCAGGTACTGGAAGTGGAGTGTACAGAGTGAAAACAAAAGTGGATGCCCCTGATCCCCTCATGGAGCATCACTGTGTCTTCTCTGTTTTAACTTAAATTACATGGACTTTTCTGTACCAACTGCTGATGGTATGGTACTTTCTGTACCATACTGCTGCAGTCACCATCCTTCTCAGTGGGATCATTAGGACATTACTATTTCCTGCTTCACTGAGATCTTCCATCTTCCTGCTACTTTCCCCCTCCTATTGGCAGCTTTCTTCAGCTTGCATGAATCTATTACTTCTCGAAGCTGTGGTAAATAAATACCACGTTTTATCACCGCTTTGATACATCCTCCCCACAACCTAAAAACAGAAGGTGTTAGTTTTTTTCAGAACACAAACAAAGCAAGGGAGCAACAACAACAGAAGAGGGCCACTTGTTGTCTCCAACATTCAACATGAGCAATTACAAGCGTATCTCGAATTTAAAAGCAAACAAGTCTTCATAAAGACATTTCAGCACATTCAAAATAACACGCAACCTGCCTGACCTGCGACAAAAAACGGCTGCACATATTTCAACAGGAAGGTCAGCCTAACCGTTAGCCAACTCAATCAGAACATGCCATTTCCATCCCATTCCAAGTAGACTTGAACAGAAGTCATGATGACTTATTTATTGGAGCTAAGACCACGGTGAAAACCCCACAGGGCTACCCATCACAGGACTGTGTGATGGTTCAACACTCAAACGGATAGAAACTGGCTTGAAATAAAAAAATCACTCACAGTGCACTATGATCTTTGCTTAACGAGTTATTAAAACAACTCTGCAGGTGCACAGCTTCCAGGAGACTGAGCAAAAGCATCATACTCGATGTCAACAGTATTCATACTGCAGTATTAGAGACAGAAAAGGAGAAAGTCACAGAATCCTTACAGACTCAACCTAAAGCGCAAGCAGAGTTTTCTTCCTAGTTACACAAATTTAAATAAAGTACAAAAACTTGTCTTAGAAATGCTGCTGTCTGTGCGCACTTCCTCATGTCCGTCATCTCACAAGCGCATGTACAGTCCAACAGCAAAACTAATGAGCAAAGAGAGATACAGTGAAGAGCGAGGCTGCACAATCAGTTGTAGAAAAACTGCACTGCAATCAGATGCACCCAGCCTAGAACATGCTGTGTAGCATTCTAACATGATCTAGCAGCAGCTGCTGGCTTTTGTCTTCCGCTCTGCACATATGGCATGCTTTGGCATGGTTTGGCTTGGCACAGCTTGGCATGACTTGGCATGGCTCAGCACAGTTTGGTACAGTTTGGCACGCTTTGCCATGGATAAAATCTGCAGAGCTTGCCTCTTTTCAGCACAGTATGGCACAGCTCAGCAAACCTCAGCACTATATGGCACCACTTGGCATGGTTTGGCTTGGCACAGCTTGGCGTGTCTTGGCATGGCTCAGGACGGTTTGGCACAGTTTGGCACAATTTGGCAGTGCTAAGCACAGCAGGGCTTCTGACAATTCAGCACAGTTTGTCACGGTTCAGCACAGCTCCGAAAATGGCATGAGGAGTTACTTGGCATGGTTTGGCTTGGCACAGCTTGGTGTGTCTTGGCATGGCTCAGGACAGTTTGGCACAGTTTGGCACGCTTTGGCATGGCTAAACACAGCAGGGCTTGGCACACATCAGCACAGTTTGGCACGGTTCAGCACAGCTCAGCACTACATGACACCACTTGCCATGATTTGGCTTGGCACAGCTTGGCATGTCTTGGCATGGCTCAGCTCTGTTTGGCACAGTTTGGCACGCATTGGCATGGCTAAACACAGCAGGGCTTGGCACACTTCAGCAAAGTTTGGCACTGTTCAACACAGCTAGGCACTTTATGGCACGCTTTGGCATGGTTTGGCATGGCACAGCTTGGCATGTCTTGGCATGGCTCAGCACAGTATGGCATGCCTCAGCACAGCTCAGCACTACATGGCACCACTTATCATGGTTTGGCTTGGCACAGCTTGGCGTGTCTTGGCATGGCTCAGCACAGTTTAGCACAGTTTGGCACGCTTTGGCATGGCTAAACACAGCCGGGCTTGACACACTTCAACACAGTTTGGCACGCCTCAGCACAGATCACAAACACATGGCATCACTTGGCATGGTTTGTCTTGGCACAGCTTGGTTTGTCTTGGCATGGCTCAGCACAGTTTGGCACAGTTTGGCACGCATTGGCATGGATAAACACAGCAGGGCTTGCCTCTTTTCAGCAGATTATGGCACAGCTCAGCACTACATGGCACCACTTGGCATGGTTTGGCTTGGCACAGCTTGGCGTGTCTTGGCATGGCTCAGCACAGTTTGGCACAGTTTGGCACGCTTTGGCATGACTAAACACAGCAGGGCTTGGCACACTTCAGCACAGTTTGGCACAGTTTAGCACATCTAAGAACATGTTATGTGGCACCACTTGGCATGCTTTAGCTTGGCACCGCTTGGCGTGTCTTGGCAAGGTGCAGCTCTGTTTGGCACAGTTTGGCACGCTTTGCCATGGCTAAATGCCGCAGGGCTTGGCACACTTCAGCACAGTTTGGCACGCATTGGCATGGATAAACACAGCAGGGCTTGCCTCTTTTCAGCAGAGTATGGCACAGCTCAGCACTACATGGCACCACTTGGCATGGTTTGGCTTGGCACAGCTTGGCGTGTCTTGGCATGGCTCAGCACTGTTTGGCACAGTTTAGCACACTTAGGCATGGCTTAACACGGTCGGGCTTGGCACACTTCAGCACAGTTTGGCACGGTTTGGCACATCTTAGAACATGTTATGTGGCACCATTTGGCCTGGTTTGGCTTGGCACAGCTTGGCTTGGCTTGGCATGGCTCAGCACTCTTTGGCACAGTTTGGCACGCTTTGGCATGGCTAAACACAGCAGGGCTTGGCACACTTCAGCACAGTTTTCACGGTTCTGCACAGCTCCGAAAATGGTATGAGGCGCCACTTGGCATGGTTTGGCTTGGCACAGCTTGGTGTGTCTTCGCATGGCTCAGGACAGTTTGGCACAGTTTGGCACGCTTTGCCATTGATAAACACGGCAGGGCTTGGCACAGTTCAGCACAGTTTTGCACGGTCCAGCACAACTCAGAACATGGTATGAGGCACCACTTGGCATGTTTTGGCTTGGCACAGCATGGCGTGTCTTGGCATGGCTCGGCATGATTTGGCACACTTTGACACAGCTTGACACTGCTGGGCATGATTTGGCTCAGCATAACTGAGCACAGTTTGGCATCCTTCAGCACTGCTCGCACTGCTGGGTATGGCTTCACACAGTACCGTATGGCTTAACCCCGCCCCGCGTTGCCGCCCCCGAGCCCGCACAGCCCCGTTCCTGACGCACTGCCCGACCTGCCTCAGTGACCGGCACACGGGCACAGGGGCTCACGGGAAACGGCGGGGCGTGGCGCGGGCCAGGCCGAACCGTGCCGACCCGGGCCGATCCGTGCCGACCCGGGCCAAACCGTGCCGACCCGGTCTGAGCCGTGCCGAGCCGTGCCGTGCCGTGCCGTGCCGTGCCGTGCCGAGCCGAGCCGTGCCGTTCCGAGCCGAGCCGTGCCGAGCCGTGCCGTGCCGAGCCGTGCCGTGCCGTGCCGTGCCGTTCCGTGCCGAGCCGTGCCGTGCCGAGCCGTGCCGTGCCGTGCCGTGCCGTGCCGAGCCGTGCCGTGCCGAGCCGTGCCGAGCCGTGCCGTGCCGAGCCGTGCCGAGCCGTGCCGTGCCGAGCCGTGCCGTGCCGAGCCGTGCCGTGCCGTTCCGTGCCGTGCCGTGCCGTGCCGTTCCGTGCCGTGCCGTTCCGTGCCGTGCCGAGCCGAGCCGTGCCGTGCCGATCCGTGCCGTGCCGAGCCGTACCGTGCCTAACCGGTCCGAGACGGGCCGAACTGGTCCGCGCCGAGTCCTAACGGGTCATACCGGGCCGTGCATGGGGACATGCTGCCCCTGTGTGGTGAGGTACGAGGGCGGCCGGCGCGGCTCTGCCCGATCTCGGCATGGCTTTGCTCCATATGCTTCAGAACGTCACGTTTTGGCAGGTCATGCCTCAGCTCAGCTCAGCACAGCACGGTACAGCACGGTTCCGCTCGTGTTGCCTCCACACATCTTGCCATGGCTCGACTTGGCTCAGCATGATTTGGCATGGTTTGGCACAACACATATCAGCATGACATGACACGATTTGGTACTGCATGGCACAACACTTTAGAACGGTTTGACTCAGTCAATTCGCATGGTTCACCACGGCTCAGTTCAGCACAGTTTGACACAGCTCAGTACTGCATGTTTCAGCACAATTTGGCACAGTTTGCACAGTTCGGCATCCCCAAACAAGGCAGGGCTTGGCACACTTCAGCACAGTTTGGCATGGCTCAGCACAGCTCATAACATGGAATGTGGCACCACTTAGCATGGCTTGGCTTGGCACAGCTTGGCGTATCCTGGCACGGCTCAGCACAGTTTGGCACAATTTGGCACGCTTTGGCATGGCTAAACACAGCAGGGCTTGGCACACCTCAGTACAGTTTGTCACGGCTCAGCACAGCTAGGCACTATATGGCACCACTTGGCATGGTTTGGCTTGGCACAGCTTGGCATGACTTGGCAAGGCTCAGCACAGTTTGGCACAGTTTGGGACGCTTTGGCATGGATAAACTCTGCAGGGCTTGCCTCTTTTCAGCACAGTATGGCACAGCTCAGCAAACCTCAGCACTATATGGCACCACTTGGCATGGTTTGGCTTGGCACAGCTTGGCGTGTCTTGGCATGGCTCAGGACGGTTTGACACAGTTTGACACAATTTGGCAGTGCTAAACACAGCAGGGCTTCTGACAATTCAGCACAGTTTGTCACGGTTCAGCACAGCTCCGAAAATGGCATGTGGAGTTACTTGGCATGGTTTGGCTTGGCACAGCTTGGCGTGTCTTGGCATGGCTCAGGACAGTTCGGCACAGTTTGGCACGCTTTGAAATGGCTTTACACAGCATGCCTTGGCACAGCTCAGCACAGTTTGGCACGGCTCAGAACAGCTCAGCACTACATGGCACCACTTGGCATGGTTTGGCTTGGCACAGCTTGGCGTGTCTTGGCATGGCTCAGCACAGTTTGACACAGTTTGGCACGCTTTGGCATGGCTAAGCACAGCAGGGCTTGGCACACTTCAGCACAGTTTAGCACAGTTTAGCACATCTTAGAACACGTTATGTGGCACCACTTGGCATGGTTTAGCTTAGCACAGCTTGGCGTGTCTTGACTTGGCTCAGCACAGTTTGACACAGTTTGGCACGCTTTGCCATGGCTAAACACAGCAGGGTTTGGCACACTTCAGCACAGTTTGGCACTGTTCAACACAGCTAGGCACATTATGTCACGCTTTGGCATGGTTTGGCATGGCACAGCTTGGCATGTCTTGGCATGGCTCAGCACAGTTTGGCACGCCTCAGCACAGCTCAGCACTACATGGCACCACTTATCATGGTTTGGCTTGGCACAGCTTGGCGTGTCTTGGCATGGCTCAGCACAGTTTAGCACAGTTTGGCACGCTTTGGCATGGCTAAACACAGCAGGGCTTGGCACTCTTCAACACAGTTTGGCACGCCTCAGCAAAGATCACAAATACATGGCATCACTTGGCATGGTTTGGCTTGGCACAGCTTGGCGTGTCTTGGCATGGCTCAGCACAGTTAAGCTATATTTGGCACAGTTTGGCGCGCTTTGGCATGGCTAAAAACGGCAGGGTTTCTGACACTTCAGCACAGTTTGGCACGGTTGAACACAGCTAGGCTCTATATGGCACGCTTTAGCATGTTTTGGCTTGGCACAGCTTGGCATGTCTTGGCTTGGCGCAGCACAGTTTGGCACAGTTTGGTACGCTTTGGCATGGATAAACACAGCAGGGCTTGGCACACTTCAGCACAGTTTGGCACGGTTCAGCACAGCTAGGCACTATATGGCAAGCTTTAGCATGGTTTGGATTGGCACAGCTTGGTTTGTCTTGGCATGGCTCAGCACAGTTTGGCACAGTTTGGGACGCTTTGGCATGGATAAACTCTGCAGGGCTTGCCTCTTTTCAGCACAGTATGGCACAGCTCAGCAAACCTCAGCACTATATGGCACCACTTGGCATGGTTTGGCTTGGCACAGCTTGGCGTGTCTTGGCATGGCTCAGGACGGTTTGGCACAGTTTGGCACAATTTGGCAGTGCTAAACACAGCAGGGCTTCTGGCAATTCAGCACAGTTTGTAACGGTTCAGCACAGCTCCGAAAATGGCATGAGGAGCCACTTGGCATGGTATGGCTTGGCACAGCTTGGCGTGTCTTGGCATGGCTCAGGACAGTTCGGCACAGTTTGGTACGCTTTGCCATGGCTATACACAGCAGAGCTTGGCACACTTCAGCACAGTTTGGCACGGCTCAGCACACCTCACCAATGCATGGCATCACTTGCCATGCTTTGGCTTGGCACAGCTTGGCATGTCTTGGCATGGCTCAGCACAGTTTGACACAGTTTGGCACGCTTTGGCATGGATAAACACAGCAGGGCTTGGCACACTTCAGCACAGTTTGGCACGGTTCAGCACAGCTAGGCACTACATTGCTCCACTTTGCAAGGTTTAGCTTGGCACAGCTTGGCGTGTCTTGGCATGGCTCAGCACAGTTTGGCACAGTTTGGCACGCTTTGGAATGGCTATACACAACAGGGCTAGGCACACTTCAGCACCGTTTGGCACGCCTAAGCACAGATCACCAATACATGGCATCACATGGCATTGTTTGGCTTGGCACAGCTTGGCATGTTTTGGCATGGCTCAGCAGTATTTCGGCACAGTTTGGCACGATTTGCCAAGGCTAAACACGGCAGGGTTTCTGACACTTCAGCACAGTTTGGCACGGTTGAACACAGCTGGGCTCTATATGGCACGCTTTAGCATGTTTTGGCTTGGCACAGCTTGGCATGTCTTGGCTTGGCTCAGCACAGTTTGGCACAGTTTGGTACGCTTTGGCATGGATAAACACAGCAGGGCTTGGCACACTTCAGCACAGTTTGGCACGGTTCAGCACAGCTAGGCACTATATGTCACGCTTTGGCATGGTTTGGCTTGGCACAACTTGGCATGTCTTGGCATGGCTCGGCACAGTTTGGCACAGTTTGGCACGCTTTGGAATGGCTAAACACAGCAGGGCTTGGCACACTTCAGCACAGTTTGGCACGCTTCAGCACAGCTCACCAATACATGGCACCACTTGGCATGGTTTGGCTTGGCACACATTGGCATGTCTTGGCATGGCTCGGCACTATTTGGCACAGTTTGGCACGCTTTGGCATGGCTTAACACGGCAGGGCTTGGCACACTTCAGCACAGTTTGGCACGGTTGAACACAGCTGGGCTCTATATGGCACGCTTTAGCATGTTTTGGCTTGGCACAGCTTGGCATGTCTTGGCTTGGCTCAGCACAGTTTGGCACAGTTTGGCACGCTTTGGCATGGCTAAACACAGCAGGGCTTGGCACTCTTCAACACAGTTTGGCAACACAGTGGAGTGTACAGAGTGAAAACAAAAGTGGATGCCCCTGATCCCCTCATGGAGCATCACTGTGTCTTCTCTGTTTTAACTTAAATTACATGGACTTTTCTGTACCAACTGCTGATTTGATTCCATACTGCTGCAGTCACCATCCTTCTCAGTGGGATCATTAGGACATTACTATTTCCTGCTTCACTGAGATCTTCCATCTTCCTGCTACTTTCCCCCTCCTATTGGCAGCTTTCTTCAGCTTGCATGAATCTATTACTTCTCGAAGCTGTGGTAAATAAATACCACGTTTTATCACCGCTTTGATACATCCTCCCCACAACCTAAAAACAGAAGATGTTAGTTTTTTTCAGAACACAAACAAAGCAAGGGAGCAACAACAACAGAAGAGGGCTACTTGTTGTCTCCAACATTCAACATGAGCAATTACAAGCGTATCTTGAATTTAAAAGCAAACAAGTCTTCAGCAAAACTGACGAGCAAAGAGAGATACAGTGAAGAGCAAGGCTGCACAATCAGTTGTAGAAAAACTGCACTGCAATCAGATTCATAGATTCATAGATACATTAGGTTGGAAAGGACCTACAAGATCATCTAGTCCAACCATCCTCACACCACCATCCCTACCCACCAAGCTACTAAATCAAATCCCTCAGCACCTCATCTAAACGCTTCTTGAACAGCGCTAGGGACGGTGCCTCAACCACCTCCCTAGGCAGGCCATTCCAGTGCCTGACCACTCTCTCAGAGAAAAAATTTTTCCTCAAGTCTAATCTAAATCTTCCCCGGCACAACTTGTGGCCATTCCCTCTCGTCCTGTCATTAGTTACCTGGGAGAAGAGGCCGACCCCCTCCTCACCACAGCCTCCCTTCAGGAAGTGGTAGAGTGCAATGAGGTCTCCTCTGAGCCTCCTTTTCCCCAAACTAAACAATCCCAGCTCCCTCAGCCGCTCCTCGGAAGACTTGTGCTCCAGACCCCTCACCAGTTTTGTTGCCCTTCTCTGAACACGCTCCAGGGCCTCAACGTCTTTCTTGTACTGAGGGGCCCAAAACTGAACACAGTACTCGAGGTGCGGCCGCACCAGAGCTGAGTACAGGGGGATGATCACCTCCCTGCTCCTGCTGGCCACACTATTCCTAATACAGGCCAGGATGCCATTGGCCTTCTTGGCCACCTGGGCACACTGCCGGCTCATATTGAGCCGAGCATCAACCAACACCCCCAGGTCCTTTTCCTCTATACACTCCTCAAGCCATTCTGCCCCAAGCCTATAGCATTGCATGGGGTTATTGTGGCCAAAGTGCAGGACCCGGCACTTGGCCTTATTGAACCTCATCCCATTGACCTCAGCCCAACTGTCTAGCCTATCCAGATCCCGCTGAAGGGCCTCCCTACCCTCAGGCAGGTCGACACATCCTCCCAACTTGGTGTCATCCGCAAACTTACTGAGGGTACACTCAATCCCCTCATCCAGGTCATCAATAAAGATATTAAAGAAGACGGGCCCCAATACTGACCCTTGGGGGACACCACTCGTGACAGGACGCCAGCTGGACTTGACTCCATTAACCACTACCCGCTGGGCACGGCCCTCTAGCCAGTTCTCAACCCAGAGAAGAGTGAACCTGTCCACACCATGGGCTGCCAGCTTCTGCAGGAGAATACTGTGGGAGACCGTGTCAAAGGCTTTGCTGAAGTCCAGGTAGACTACATCAACAGCCTTTCCCTCATCTACCAGTCTGGTCACCCAGTCATAGAAGGAGATGAGGTTGGACAAGCACGACCTGCCCTTTGTGAACCCGTGCTGGCTGGGTCTGATCCCCTGATTGCCATGCACGTGCCGTGTGATCTCCCTCAAGATCAATTGCTCCATAACTTTCCCTGATACCGAGGTCAGGCTGACAGGCCTGTAGTTCCCCGGATCTTCCTTACGGCCTTTCTTGTAGATGGGAGTCACATCGGCAAGCCTCCAATCTTGCGGGACCTCTCCAGATGACCAGGAATGCTGATAGATGGCAGAAAGCGGCTTGGCAATCACCTCTGCCAGCTCCCTCAGCACCCTTGGGTGGATCCCATCTGGCCCCATGGACTTGTGGCAGTTCAGATGGAGGAGCAGGTCTCTGACTGTCTCTGCTGGGATCACAGGGGGTGTATGATGCGCTTCGTCCCAGACTTCCAGGTCAGGGCGAGAAGTATCCTGAGGATAACTGGTCTGTCTATTAAAGACAGACGTGAAGAAGGCATTGAGAACCTCAGCCTTTTCCTTATCCTCTGTGGTTACATTCCCTGCCGCATCAAGTAAAGTAGGGAAATTCTCCTTAGTTCTTCTTTTACTGTTAATATATTTATAACAGGATTTTTTGTTCTCCTTTACTGCAGTAGCCAGTCTAAGTTCAAGCTGGGCTTTTGCATTTCTAACTTCCTGCCTGCAAATCCTGGCAAGTTCCCTGTAGTCTCCCCAAGCAGCCTGTCCCATCTTCCAGAGGGCATAGACTCTCTTTTTCTCCCGGAGTCTCAACAAAAGATCCTGGTTCATCCACACTGGCCTTTTTCCCCTCCGGCTTGACTTACGGTACTCAGGGACAGCCTGCACCTGTGCCTTTAAGATTTCCGTCTTGAGGAGGACCCAGGCTTCCTGGACCCCTTTACCCCTCAGGAGCGAGTCCCAAGGGACCCTTGCAACAAGCGTCCTGAACAGGTCAAAGTCTGCCCTCCGGAAGTCCAAGGTAGCAGTTTTGCTAGTCACCCTCTTGATGTCACCAAGAATAGCAAACTCTACCATTTCATGGTCACTCTGGCCAAGACGATCCCCAACCTTCACATCTCCTACTAGTCCTTCACTGTTAGTGAAGAGCAGGTCTAGCAGGGCACCTCCCCTGGTAGGTTCTTGCACCAGCTGTGTCAGGAAGCAATCTTCCACACACTCCAGAAATCTCATGGACTGCTTCCTCTGCGCGGTATTATATTTCCAGCATATATCAGGGAAGTTGAAGTCCCCCATGAGAACTAGTGCTGGCCATCGTGCAACATCTACTAGTTGCTTGTAGAACACCTCATCTATCTCTTCATCTTGGCTAGGCGGTCTATAACAGAGCCCCACCACAATGTCACTCCTACAGACCATCCCCCTGATCCTTACCCACAGACACTCCACTTGGTCGTTTCCAACCTCAAACTCTTCAACATCAAGACACTCTTTGATATAGAGAGCTATGCCACCACCCTTTTTTCCCCGCCTGTCCCTTCTGAAGAGCTTGTAGCCATCCATCCCAGTACTCCAGTCATGGGAGGGGTCCCACCATGTTTCTGTAATAGCAACAAGGTCACAGTTAGCCTGCCTTCCAATGGTTTCAAGCTCTTCTTGTTTATTGCCCCTGCTGCGTGCGTTGGTGTATATGCACTTCAGCTGAGACATTTGCCTCACCCTTTGTTCCAGCACAGCCCCCCTGGGCTCTTCACTGGGGAGCCCTGTTATATCCCCTACCCCCATCACAGCTAGTTTAAAGCTCTCTCAATTAGTCCAGCTAGCTCCTGGGCTAGAATTCGTTTCCCCCTTTGGGACAGGTGTAATCCATCAGCGGATAACAGGCCAGGAACTGAGTAAACTGCCCCGTGGTCAAAAAACCCAGCCTAGAACATGCTGTGTAGCATTCTAACATGATCTAGCAGCAGCTGCTGGCTTTTGTCTTCCGCTCTGCACACTCCACTTCCAGTACCTGAAAGCAACTTCACATATATATATATGTGAGTTGCTTTAGGCAGTGATTTTCTCCCCCAACCTGTCACAAAGCAGTTTAGTTAAACTGACAATAATTGGAGAAACAGTTTCAAACTTTGGATATGTGCCCTTGCAAGGATAGCTGAATGTCTTTACAGTCCAATGAACACGTTACCAGATCTGTCTGTTTTGGCCTTTTAAAGTAAAATTGGATGTGTATGGTGCATGAACTAGAATCATGTGAATTCTTAACACTTTGAGATGTTTTTATTAGACTAACAGCAAATTTGGCTTGAAATATGCTTACTTGTAGCTCATAGGATTCAGTTTTAATTATCATTAAAAATCGTAGTAGTAGAAAGTCCAAAAGTCTGTGGTTGCACGGAAAAATTTTTGTGAACTGCTTTGGACAAAATGTCTTCCAGCTGTCCAGGAGTTTGTGAACAGGTTTTCATCACCTACTTAAGGTTATATTTAAAATGAATAAAAAACTATCAAATATTAGTTTAACCTTATAGTCTGTCAATACTGAATTTATAACATTCCTTTTTTTCATACATTTTCAATGATGTATGCATTAATATGATGCTTAGTGAGTAAGAACTTCCAAAATAGAATATGTAATCATTTAGTAAATACTTTTCCATTTGTGTGCCTCGCAGTAGAAGATCCCACACTGGATCTAGAATTGAAAACAAAGAGATATAAGATAAAAATTCCTATTTTTATCTCTTTTTGTCTTGTTTTTAGGAAGAATAACATTTTGGTAATCCCACAGTAATGGAAACTGTTTAAAAAATACCCAGTTTCTAAACAGTTCTGTTAAATTAGTAACGGTGGAGTGCCAGGAGCAGTATTGGCTTTTGAAATGGAAACTGAGTGAGATGATCTAAAAGCGTAGGACTGATCTGCTATTATTTCATGTAGTTACTGATTTTGTCTGTAAGTAATAATATTTTATTTTTCAACAAAGGTATTTATAAGGTGCTATTATTCACTTTATAAATAAAACAGGGACATAATCAATTGGAATAGCAGGGAACCAGACGTGGTCGTTCACTTTTCTATTAGGTACTGTCAGTCTTTTAAGACTTGAGGAGTTTATATTGTGAAAAAGGAAGCAATTAAAAATCAGAAAACATTGTCTCTGGTTAATTTGTGACAATGCAGATTAGTAACAAAGAGGAGGCTTTGACAAAGTCAGAAGCTTATCATCATTCCTTTGGTTGTAGACTCCAAAGCTTTCTTTTAGTCTTTTAGTTTGGTGAATAAGCTCACACAAAATAAAGGCAAGGAGAATTTAGTGCATAGACTTTGTTTTCTCTTATTTTATTACTAATTACTATTTTATTACACTAGTAGGATAATCATAATAAATTATGATTGTTTTGTGTTTTGCACTTGCCTATTTTAATTTCTATATGTATATGTATTGAAATAATTACTAGGACCAGTAACCTCTAAAACTGTAATGAGAGTTATTGAAGATTCTGGTTCTGTCAGATTTCACTGTACTATTGTCATGACGACATCATGACTGGGGGAGCCTGAGCAATAGAACAGATTTGGGAATGCACTGGGACTGATCGTAGGGGAGGTCTGAACAGTTCTTTACGCCTCTTTGTAAAATCATTCCTAAAAGCATGTTAAGTAGCTGGTGTTCAGTATAAATCAGTTACCAGAATAGAAATGATGCACAGTTGAATGATGCTGATTTCATAGATAATGTGATTTTACCTTGAAGCAAAATCAACAGTTTTGAACATTCTTCAATCAATGAAGCATGTATTTTAAAATAATTCCTTTGTGACAGAAGTAAATTTCCAGGTTAAATCTGTTTTGTAGGAGACTTTTGTCTGAATAAGCTCTCAATTTATTGTCAGTTTGACAACTACTTATGCAAGGTATGTTACAAATAATCCAGGAGGTCACAATTCTTTAGAAAAACTCAGAATCTAGCAGTCTTCATTTTGTCAACCAGTTGTTTTATTTTGGCATTCATACTTACGATGATCTTAATGGTAAACTAATGTGATTATCACTTAATAGCGATGGTTTTCTTATTTAATTTAACTGCAGCCTTTTGTCATGTCTGATCTTATCTGACTTCTATAACAAGATACTGGACTTAATTAGTAGCTGATTTTTCCAAATATGAACTAGCTACTAAATATGCTACACAGAAGGGTCTTGTGTGTTATTGTACCTGGCATGCATCTCTGCATTCTTCACCGAAGTTCTTATAAATACCCGTGAATAATATCTGCAAATAATAATGACCTGAAATCTCATTATGAAGCCAAACCTATTACACACTTGCTTTGAGTACTGAGAGAACATGTATCTACAGTTGTATTTAAATTTTTCATACCATTATCTATATGGTATTTCATATCACACTCGAAGCCAAGATACTTGTCTTCAAGGTACAGAACTATAAGGATCTTTACTGTAAAAACTAGTGGGTCAGCAGTATCTGCTGTTTAGTACAAGTTCAGTTTACATATACATTTAGGACAACTACTATGCATGTACACTTACGATCACAAGGTCAAAGGACCTTTTCTTGCTCTTGCTAATGTGCAAGAAAAGCAAAGCGAGGGAAGAAATAAAAAGGAGGAAAAAAATCCCTTCATTCATTTGTTAAGTAAATGGTGGTATGTAAAAGAGGACTTGTCTTTTATAATTACTTTGTAATTTCTCTGCCCAGCTCATATGCCATATTTCTTGGAAATTTTATGGGTACGCAAATAGAATGAATATCATAAATATACTCTCATATTTCAGAATTATTAGAAAGTTTAGAACAGTCAAATAGAAGACCATATCTCACCTTTAAAAAAAGGAAGTGTTCTGTTGATTTAGCACATTAAAATGGACAATGCAAGGTCTGAGTCGTGCAGAGTAGAAATTGGCAGCAGCGGGCTGGGCTGGGTAGTGCTGGCATGGGGCTATGAGCAGCTTGGGGCTATTGGGGAACTTCAGCCTTAAGAACTTGTTTTGAGTTAACAATAGATAACTGGAAAACAATGCTGTGTCAGTGAGCTGCAAGTTACAACTAATGGGCTCTCTTCTATGAACGAAAAACAATGAAATGCCTATTCAGTTCAGTGGGGGAAAGACCTGGGTCACTTGGATCCAGTCCAAATGAAAATAAAAGCAAATTACTGATAGCTCACTTTTGAAAAGCAGACAAATTTCACTTCAAAATTACATCTAATCTAAGAAAGTTAATGGAGTTCTTTGCAACTGCAATCTATATTCTCCACACTGTTTTATTACTTGGTGGGTGTGTACAGCAACATTTTTTACTCTTTATTTTATTGGAAGTCTCAATATCATGTATTGAAAATGCACAAAATCTTATTAGAAGGTGGATTGGTTAGAATGGTATATGAAAGACTAAATGGAAAAATGAATAAGAAAAGTAATTGTAATACTGAGGCTAGGACTGGACAAACCAGTTTTACTAATATGAGTAAATGTAATAGTAATGTATTCCAAATACACTGAGGATCATATTTCTACAAAACCAATTTTAAAAGTAATATCCAAACTAAAAAAGCATCTACTATTTTAAATATATGTATGTATATGGAAAACTATTTGAGTGCTTAGTATTACCTTTAAAGTGATATACTGAAACATATTTTTAAATATTTTCTTAAAACAGTTCTAAAAAACAGCAACAAAAAAGGAGGTCAGTTAAAAACTTTCTGTAGTAACATGCACCTATACTTTAACATTATTTACAGTGTTATGATTGGCACTTAATCAGAGAGTGAATTAAGCTGCAGCTTTCTAAACGGAGTCTGTTCCACTTGTTCTGCCTGTGTTCCCACCCCTTTCTGAATTGGTGGTAAAGATAATTTAGTGCTGTTATAAGAGGAGTTATGTCCTTTGGAGAATGTATATCTTTCTAATATTGGGAAAAAATCCCTGTTTGATAAACATTTTAACAGTTCATTTATTGACTCATCTGTTTTTGAGGAAACTCACCAAAAACACCGTTAATGCCAAGACAAATTAGGTGAAGATTGATGCTCTGTACTTTAAGGGTTCTTATGAGATCCTGTTGTGAACATGTTAAGATCATTACCTTTTAGGGGAGAAAAAAAGTAAAAATGATGAAGGGGACAGATTTGGAACTGTTATTTTGTGAAAGATCTTTTGAAAAACAATGGCAGATCTGGTAAACAGTAAATTGTTCTGTTCTGTGGGTTCACCAAGTGCATGTTTATTAGCTGACCATGTAAAAAGTTGTTTCCTATGCTAAACAAGTGCAATATTACTCTTTGATCATCCTTTTGGAATTCTTGAAATACATTAAAACTTTCAATTTCTGAATGTTTTTCTACCTGTAAAGCATTCTGAATATTTTAAAGAGTACTATGCACTGCTACTATTTATTTATTTATTTTTGTATTTATATGTGTGTATGGGTTGGAAGACTAAGAATTCAGCTAGCTTTAAGATCATTAAGTCCAATGGTCAACCTGACCTTCTGAGTCCCATTGCTAACCCATGTCCCTTAGTGCTGTGTCTGTGCATCCCTCACCTAAATACCTCCCCAGGGATCGGGACTCCAAATGGCAGGAAATTTAATACATGTAGAAACATGTACTTCTGTTACACTTGCATCTTACTTAAAAGCATTTGAAAAACAGATCTGAGATTCTGCAATGTCCTTTACTTCTGTTTATACCAAATAGCCTTAACTGCAAGAAATTCTGTATTTTTCAGCTCATTTCTGTGATGAAGAGTTTTCAGTTTGTTCATGAATGCTGGTATTCTCCCTCATGAAATGAGTTGTGTATGCAAAACAAGACACGCAAAACTTGCTTCTCTCGGTTTCATCTCAGACAAGAAATCCACTTCCTTGTGAAGTGAAGCAGCAGGACAGATTACTCTTCTTGTGAGATGTAGTCTTTGAGAGGGTGTATCCCAGACTACTGCTCCAAGGGTTTACTCAAAGCGTTTGAATTTTACCTGATTTTCAGTGAAGATCCATTAAGAATGCTTAAGTGATGTCCTGAAGCATTTGTGTCATACTGAAGTACTGGAAAAGGAGATTTTGGTGCCCAATATAAACTAGGCACATTCTGAATACTGTATTTATTTATTAGTAGGTTAGTTACGGATTTCAAAGATCTGAACTTGAAATTTTTAACTGCTCAATCTGTAGCCAACTAGAATCACCATTTTTAGGGCTACAATTGAGTGCCGTTCTAATACCCACTAAACTTCTTTTCTGTGGACTGTTAACCATTAACTGAAGTTAGTGATGAATAACAACTGGAATCGCACTCAGGAGAGGACCCAGGACATACAGACAGCTCTAGAGTGTACTTCCCCAGCTTTTGAATTGTCTTGCTTGGAAATGTTAAGGCAGGAGTTCACCACATTCAGTAATTCATTATTTAAAGTGTTCTTAATCCTGCATACTAAATAGTTAGATAAGATTTTCATTTTGACTAACAAATAATAGTGTGGAAAACAGGGTAAATTAATTCCCAAGAAGCAAATGAGATTTTCATGCAAATTTGCAGTATTATGGTACTGTGACTTACTATTTTCAACAAAAAATACGTTTTGTAGTAGCCTATGTTTGTATATAACATTCTTGTTATAGAGTTTCACAACAGGTTGAATTAGTTTGTGTTGCAAAACAGCAGTAAATCGAACTCTGTTATTCTGGGGAAAAAAAAAAAAAAAAGATTGCAGTGGCTAATTGTGTAGTCAGGTTATGTGTGAAAATTGTAGGTTTTTGAAATCCTATTCACTGCTATTCAAAAAATCAAAATACAGAGGTTAAGTGTGCACTCAAGAATAGTTAACCTTTAAAACTGCATTCTTTTTAAATATCCTGTTACTGCAAGCTGTGAATATAGATAATAGTTGCCTTTTGCCAACGGTCCTTTAATGATACTAGACGTAGTTTGTATTTGGGATTTCGCCTATCAGTCTTCTTTTGAAACACTTTTTGGGGGGCAAAATTCAAAGAATAGAGAAATCCATCAGATCAAGGATATACAGTCGTATAAAAGTTAAAGACATGAAGTTAATTAACAACACTGAAAAAAAATATGTATTTTTCAGATCCATTGAAATGTACAAAATCAAACTTAATCCCCTCTAGATTTTGCTACCAGATGAGCTTATTTTATTTGGAGCAGCATTATATTGTTATAAAATGCTTGTTTGTTACAAAATTGATAATTCAATGATACCAATCAAATGATGGCCAACAAAAGTAACTTAAAAAAGTCCACTTTGCATACAATGAAGGTCATTTCAAAAAACTCCAGGCTTGGAGAAAAGCAGCACAGAGATGCCATCTAGCAGCAACTCTTTGAAATTTCCTAGTAGTTATGAGCTCATTCTTTTAAGATATTATCTTTGAGTATAAAAGAAAAGAAAGATATTGTATTCCAAGCATTTTCCCAAAGCTGATTTCCTGCTGAATATCTAATCGCCCTGCTGGAAAGTAAGATTTACTGAAACACATTGTTATGAATAATTCTGTTTTCTTGTATTTTCTTTCTGTATAAATACAGAGTAAAATTAGAATCTGATTAACAAATATATTTTAATAAGTGTCTTGAAATTGATATTCTAAAATTAGCACTAACAGTGTTTAAAATTAACCAGTAGTGAACTTGTTACAGGAGAATTTTCAGAGCTGGTCTATATTCTATATCAGAAAAGGAAGTGAAGTACAGTAGCATAGGCAGTAAATTGCTGTTGTTGAAATAAAATTTTATGTGTCAGAAATCTGACAATGAACTCTACTTTTTGGGGATTACATATATTGCATAAGACAATGATACCTAAATACTTTACATTCACAGATAACATACTAACTTTAGCTGAAAAGCCCTGTCATAATAAGACTGCCTGTGACCAACAGTCTGAAGAGTCAGTGTTAGCCTGGTACTAAACAAAAGCTTCTTTATGTGAACAAAAATTTTTAAGTAATTGATCACTTAAATTATCACCTGAATAGTAATATTGCAGAATATAAATGGGAATATATTGTACATACTCTGAAATATCTGGGACCGTTTGTTTTCATAGGCTGAATGGTTTGTGAGTGTCAAGGGCATGAAAAAGTTGTACATCGGCTCATAAGCATATTGCACAGTGTTTTGGAAAAGAGAAGTGAACATCTCCTAGTTTCCTGTGACTAATTTCACATGATATATTTGCTTCCAAACCTACAGGGCAGAAAATTGTTATTCCATTTCTGTTTAGCGTAAAGTAAGATAAATAACTGAGCATTACTTCAATTTTTGAAGTGATTTACATTGCATATTGTATTTATATGCTAAAAAAACAAACAAAAAATCCCACCACAAAACCAGAAACAACAATCCAAGTCGTAAGATCACAAATAGATAATATTTCACAGAAATATGAAATCTGATGTCTGTAGTCTACAAACTTAATTATTTGCCATGTGACCTTCTTAAATGGTAAGTGTGGTGTAGTATCTTAGCCAAGGATGTGAGTAACCATTTGATCTACTATTTATTTTATTTCTGAAAACCCAGTTTAGCTCCAATAAGCAGCAGACTGTGATTAAGGGCTCACGTTTTTACATATTCTTAAGGATTTGAGATCTTTCTGGCTCATGGCTTCTTCACCAAGTTGAAAGGGCCTGCAATTAGCATTTTAATATTGCTGAAAATGTCTCACCTCATGATGATAAAAGGCCTTTGTAACACCCTTTGGACAGTACAGTATGCCCTGCCAAAAAGGACTAGAAGCAAAGTTTCAAAGATGATTGATCAGAATTGTTTGTGGCGGCTCATCCTGATTTTTTTCAGTGCTGCTCAGTGACAGACACAAAAGATGGAGCATGTCTTCCCACTGTTATTTTAGGACATCACTCTGACACCTGAACTAAGCAGATTTCTGCCAGCTGAAGCTGGTTTGCTTCATCAGTGTTTTACTCTTCTGTGGACAGTGATCAAATTCTTTATTTTTTTTTTTTTTCTGCTTCCAGGTGGTCCCTTTGACTTTATTAGATCTGAGTGCAACCGATGACAGAAGAATGTCTGGAGAAACCTGTGATTATAGTAATGTGTCCATGTGCTCCTGTTGACACTGATGCAGAACTCCTGTGCATTGCCTGGTGAGTCCCTGCAGAACACAGCAGTAGCTGGTACTGTCAGTAGCTGCTGTTTAAGAGCATGGAGATGTAATTCTTTATCAACTGATGTTATTAATTCTATATCACCTCCTGCTTTTATTATATTGTCACTGTATTTTTTAGATTGAAAAGCAATATGAATAGTGTTGCTGTAGATCAGATTGCCACTGAATTGCTTTGTAAGTTCTATTTTATGTTTTTAAGGTGGAGTACCTCTTTGATACTGTTGCAAATTCTGCCCATATTTTCATATGATTAGTTCCTTTATTTAGAAGGAGAAAAAACTATCAGAAGAGATAAGTACTGTTTCATGTGGTCATCTGGTACCGAAATGGCATCATTAAATGTCATTCACCAGCATGTTACAGATCATGGCAGCACGGCATGGGCTGCTGGAGGACTGCAATGCTATAAGAGCGTTTCTGTGTGTTTTTTTTTTCTTTCTCCTTCTTTTTTTTATGATGCTCACGTATATAAGACTGCATGATACAGATGAAGGTGAAGTTCTAAGTTATACAGCACCACAGCCATCTGCAGGCCCAGCGCGTTTTATTCCCCAGTGCTGTGCTGCGGTTCTCATTTTCAGTGATTTCATCTAAACCCACCCTCCCCTGTCAGGCTGCGCGGCTGAGACGCACCGCTCGCCGTTAGCGTTAATTCAGCACTGGATTCGATCTTTTGGCGACCCGAACGCGTCTGAGAACAATAAAATTCGGCGGTGCACGGGAGCGGGGCTATAACGCGGGCTGTTGACGTGCCCAAGCCCCGCGTTCCCCAGCACGAACCGATTTCCCCCCGCACACTGCCGAGCCCTGCCGAGCCGTCCCCGCTGCAGCCGCTGGGCGCTGAGCTACGGCCCGGGCCCGCAGCTGCCCCGCTCTTCGAAACGCGGCCGACGGCCGGGGCGGGCCCCGCGGTGCGCAGCTGTCGGAGCCGCCGCGGGTTGGGCCGCGCCCCCGATGTCCCCGGAGCTGTCCAGCTCGGGCGGCCAAGGGCGCGCATCCTCGTTCCCCGCGCTACCCAGCCGAGCCGCGCCGGCTGCCGCCCGCCCGCTCCGCTCCGCCGGGCCGGGTGAGGCGCCAGCCGCGGCTCCCGGCCGCCTCCTACCTTGGAAGGATCGAGGCCGGCCAGCAAGGACAGCAGCAGGAGGTTGAGGATGCTGGCGGGCGCCCGCATCCTGATGCCGGGGCTGCCTCTCCGCGCCGCTGCCCTCGCTCATTCACTCCGCTCTCCTTGCGGAGACCGCGCCGGGAGCCGCGTTCCGCCGCCCGCCCGCCGGAGCCCGAGTGGAAGCGGCGGCGGCCGCCCGGGGGACGCTCATTCCGCAGGCAGCCGCGGCGCGGGGAGGGCGGGCGAGGACGACGCTGCCCGCGCTGCCGGAGCGGCTCTGCTGCCCCTGCCCGCCCCGCCCAGCTTGGAGCCCGGGAGGCGGGGGTGTGACATCACCACCGACGGTGGCGGATCTGCGCTGCTGGGCTGAGGTTGAGGCGCCGTCCCTCCGCGTCCCAGGGCGGCTCTCCGAGACCTAGCGTGCCAGCCCGCTGTTATTTCTCTGCGGGGCCAGGCGGCAGCTCTCGGCTTTGTTAAGCGAGCGTGCTGCCGGGCTCCGCGCTCTTGTTGAGTGCAGGTAGGGAGGTGTGGCTCCTCCGAAAGGAGCATCTGGCACCCTCGGGCTGGGCGCTGGGAAAGGCGAGGGCAGGCCTTGTGGGCGCTCCCGCACGGGAGAGCGACAGTCAGAGGAGTGGGACTTCGTAGGGGGCTCCTGCCCTTTCTTCCTCAAGCTGTCTCTTCCTCTACAAAGTGAGCCAGCACTTGGTGTGGAGAGGTCACCCCTCCACTTGCCAGCTTGAGCGTGGACCTGCTAGGGGCATCTGCATCCCTTCACTTTGGCCGATGAGCTGCGAAGGTAGAACCTGTAGAGGTCAAGATCAGGGGAGTCCTTGGGCCAAGAAGCCCCTTCAATGCTTTTCTGAGGACATGGGATGAGCAGTCACCCAAGCTTCCTTTATTCTTGTTCACCCCACAAACTTCTACAACACTTTTGCCAGCCAAGACTCTGGGTTGTCTTTCTGTACCGCATTTCACCATTGCTCTTGCACCACCATGGATAGGGAAGATCAGACATGGATGGGGTTTAGCTTCCTCAGGGTTGCACAATCTGTGCAGCTGAGTATGGCCAGAATGTAAGTCATGCTTATAACAATACCTGCCCGTTAGCTTTGCAAAATCAGGTAAAAATTTAATTATTTTACCTTACAGGTCTCAAGTTCCTGATCTATGGTCAGAGAAATCTTAGATTTTTTGTGTTGCCATTTCTCAATTAGCCCATGATATGCCTGAGTTGAAGTAGGAAAGTAACTACCTTTTATTTCAGTTCTGCCTACAATACTGCCCCATAGTGGCTGCTGAAGGACTTCTTTCTTATGGTTGTTAATACTATTGATTAATTTTAAATATCTGTTTAATGAGGTAACGTCTGATTTTTTAAAGTTTTGGTTTTTCTAGGGAATTAAAGCCAGCTGATCACCAGCAAAAGTGAGTCTCTCTGCACTCTTTATCCTAATTTTGGACTAAGAAACATGTCTACTCTGTCCTTGCAGCTCTATCTTAAAGTTGTGATTCAAAATGATATCAGGAACCTAATAGCATTTATTGTTTTATTTAAAAGAGCCCTGGGTTCTGGTTGTAGTGTAAGACTTACTAGCTTTTATTATAATGTATACCACATTTCTAGTTTTCAATGGTAGCAGTCTTCCTCTCCACTCAAACAAACCAGAGTGTCGTTTAGATACACAGTAGAAATAGGAACTACAACAGATCATCCTTTTTAGGAGGTTGGCACACTTCTACTACTTGGGACTGATTGGCAAGATAAAGTTCTCATTCCATATTTTCTAATTACAGTGTGATTGGATTATTATTCTTTTTAAGAATTTGCAGAAAGCTTCTATTTCATCATCCCACAACAGGAGAGAAGGAAGCAGCTGCTAACTGGGCACTGAGTTCCTGTGCGCAGGGAATAGAAATATAAAGTAGGTAGAGGGTTATTGACTGCATCCCTATTGCTTTGGTTTGATTTGACTTTATGATTAGTTGCATCCCCATTATTTTGATTTGATTTGGTGTTATCAGTTGGGGTTGTAGGAAGTGAAATGAAGAGAAACTTGGTTTGTATTAGGATTAGGGGGGAAGAGGAGTGAAGGGAATTTGATTCAGGGAAAATAATAAGGTGGATATGTAACTCTTTTTTTCCATCTTGATTAGATGTTAAGTTCTCTGGTGTCTACCTTTTCCTTATGTATTTAAGGAAGCAATGCTGAAACAATGTTTTAGAATAATGTTTTATCAACTTAACTGCCCTAAAGGTGATTAGTTTTTTATTTTTTATTTTTTATTTTTTTGCGGGGGGGGGAGGGTTGGGAGTGAAGGGGAGAGAAGGGGAACTTTTCTATGAAAAATATTAAACTTTATGTGAGTGTACTGAAAACACTTCAAGTTCATCTTTCTGAAGAACTGTAATACTAATGCTATTTCCAAGGAGATTACTGGCAAAGCTGGTATGGAAGTACACTGTAGATGCAAGTACCTGATAATCAGCATAATTTTTTATAGGCTTCTGTGCAATATACGAAGTTGCACAGGCAGCAACACAGCAATGCTTAGGTACTGCATAAAATAGGCGGGTTTAATAGAGAACCAGTGAGCTAGGCACTTTTTAAAAAAAATCATCATTTCTTTCTTAAAAAGTGGTCTGTATTTACAATTCATTTTTGTTGAAATTTGACTTCAAATTTAATTTGTGCAGATACTCTTCTAGTAAGTTATCCCTGGGTATTTGGAATTCATACAAAGACTTCACTCTGTGGAAATGTAAGTTGTTTTAAAGCTAATATGAATATTTTTAAATATTTACATAAAGTAACTCAATTTGCTTTGTTTTTCTCTCAGCTATCAGTTACGCTTTTTTATCAAGGACTTTGTTTATGCATTAGAAAACAAATTAGTAAAATAAATCCTCTTTCTGTCCTGCTTTGAGTAAACATCATCTTTACTTTAGAGCACCATATGGCTCCAGTCTTTTCAGATTTAAAATCAGTTGCATTTAAATATAAATTGCTGCATAAATAGAAATGTAAACATATAATTAAAGATTACATCAGAGTGAAATGTTAGAATGTCATTCTTTGTGAATGCAACAAAATATATGAAAAATTCGGAGCTGTTTATGAATCAGAAGTGCTTACCCAAGAACATTATGGAATTCTGCTTATTACTAATATTTCTTCTCTCCAATGTGGACAAGAATAATAGAACGTTATCTCTGCAAAATGAAGTTAAAATGTTTTTTCTGCTACATGTGAATTTTGCCCTTATGAATATCATAAAACTTGGAGGTAATTTTAAGGATTATGATTGTCTTATAAAATCTTTGTCTTATAATATTTTGAAAATAAAAAGGGTGCAGCTGCTTAATATGAATAGAAATAATACTTTTATTCTGTAAAATATTCATCATTTCTGATAGCATCAATGCCATATTCTAAAATTAAACTAAATAATTTGTAGCTTATGAACTTACAATTAAAGTCAAACTAAGTAGTATATGAACAGAAAATTAATTCCATGGCTGAAGCTTAGTAATCTAGAATGTTTTGATATTAAATATCTCTCTAAAAGTTGAGTGGTAGATGATCAGAAAATGTATTCCATGGCTAAGTCTTAGGAACATCTGTAATGTTTTAATATTAAATACTTCTCATAATTTATGTTTAACATAAAGAAATTTGCAAATACATACTGTAGAAGTAGCAGTGACAGAACTGTATGACATGTAATCACACGTTTATGAATTCTGTAGTACCTTCAATTCTATAAACCCTCGTATGCAAGGAAAACAAATTTCCGATGCATTGTGTGTTTACAGATAAATATTTATTGACCACAGTTTATTTTAAACTGACTTTAAAAAGTATTTATTACTGGCAATAGAAAACAACATAGTGTTATGTACGGTGCAGCATTTGTCCCATATAGCTAAGAAGGATGCTTGTAAGGTATCTTCCTTTTTTTTTTCCCCTTTTTTCTTTTTTCAAGAGATAGAGGAGGTCTTTGTAAAAGCAGTATTGAGCTTTCTGAGATTTACTTTTTCTTTTATTATTATTCACTTTGTGCTGGCCTATGACCATATTTTATAGGAACTTCAGTTTATACATTATTGCCATTTTTTTTTTAAATTTAATTAGAGAAGAACTTTTCATATCAGGGTAATGTTGAAGCTTGACTGTGAATTTCCTGGCTCTCATCTGCACTGCGTGATCATTCACATAAATCTCATAATCTTTTTGAATTCACCTGAGCTCCAGTCGTTAGGGAGTGAACTCAAAACAGAAGCTTCAATGAATGCTCCAGGATAGTGTTAGTTTTCATTTTAAAGCTGTGGGTCAAAGAAATGTAAAGTATTACCTATTCTCTTACAGAAGTGGAAGACTTTATTTGACTTGTGAAATAAGCTATGAATGAGGAGTTTGGTACCATATTTCTTGGAAGGCTCTATGTAGTTTTTCTTTCTGAGCAGTTAAGATTTTGTGCTGTTATATTCAGCAGATGTACAGCAGTGTACATGTTAGCTGGCTTGGTATCTGCTCCAATCTTTAAGGTGCTGTGCCACATTCACTAGCAAAGTAATTGCTCTGTTAGTGCTTTCAAGGTCAGACATACTGGAAACTTTGTCTTTCAGCATAAGAATATCACCTTTAGCTGGAAGGGGCTCTCACAGCAGTTAGGAATTAGTGGGGAATTATATCACTTTATTCCCAGAGTGCAACTGTTTTGGAAGAAGGAAGATGTTTAAAACCAGAGCGAAATTCAGGATCCCGACATTTAAAGCATTAAATGACACATCTCATGTTTTCACATACGCATCTTGAGGCACTACCAGGAGTATTGAGGAGTATAACATAGAATGGCCTGGGTTGAAAATGACCATAATGATCATCTAGTTTCAACCCCCCCACCACGTGCAGGGCCAAGTAGGTCCTGCAGAGTCATGCAAGATACCAGGCTGTGACCAAGCAAATGTTTTTGTGTTACTTTCTAGTAGCAATGCTTATGTCCCTTGAATTAGGCCAGATTTTTTTGTGTAATGCCAGACCCAGTGTGGTGTAGATGCCATAATATGAACCTCTGAATAAGATCAATAAAAAAGTATAACTGCTTCAGACAACTTGCCACAGCAGGCAATTTGTCTTCCCTTTCCCCCTCCACCCCATTTAACAAATTTTCCATGCCTAAAAAAAAAAAAAAAAAAAGGTATTTGTTTACCTCTTGATTTATATGTCCTGGGCTCTTCTGCACTTGTATAGAGTCAAACTTGTCTTCTGCCTGTCTAACACCTGTCTTGCTTGCTCTGTATTGACAAATGGATCTCTTCAGATTGATGAGCTTGATGATTGTGTTGCTCAAATGAAAATCCAAACCCTTGTACTGTTAGGGTCTCTAGAAATGTAGGAGGAAGTGTGTAGATATAAAATCCTCATTCTAAACATTAAATATCTGTAAAGTGTTAACATGCCTCATGCAGACAAGTTGACATGTTAGGCAAAAAAGAAATGTCACAGATGAATTAACTCCTAATGAGATTAATTTTATTTACATTATTTTGCATTTTTTTTTTAGTTTACTCATAGTCTCTAAACTTTTTTTCTGTAGTATGGAAATTGAAGATTGATATTGACAGAAAAAGTGCGACCTCGAAATGACTCTCATGTATTTCTTTTGAGTCAGTCTTGCTTCTCACAATATTCATGGAAAAGTATGTGGACAATAATGATGATACAAATTGATTTTATAAGCTCGTTGTTGCGTATAGAATCATTAAAAAGAAATTCAAGGTTGGAAGGGACCTCAAAAGACGATGAAGTCCAACCTTTCATGGGTAAAGGGAGCCTAGGAGAAATTATCTAGCACCGTGCCAATTGCATCCTGAAAGCAGTGTGTGCATGTGTATAAATCTTCAGTACTCTCTTTGTAAATCACCCTGTTTCTATCTCAATATTTGCAATCAGACTCAAAAATATATCTTTGAAATGGGAGATATAGAGACTTTTCTTGTAATATATGAATTCTTGATCTGCCAGTGACCTCATGGCTGTGAAGAAAACGTGATTGAGAGAGTTACAAAAATCTCTTTGTAAGTTACTGCACTGCTGCTAGCACTGTATAATAAATATTTGCATTTACAAGACAGCAATCTGAAACTTCTTGAATTTCTATTTCATAGCTAATTGACATTTTTGACATCTACTTCTGAATGCATCAAATTTTATAAAAAAAACATTCAAAACTACATTTCAGGAAGCAGGTACAATTTTGAACTATTGTTGATATCTTTGAGAATTTTTGAAGGTGTTTTTTTATGTAGCTCATGCAACCTTTATATTATTAAAAACTGGCTTTTAATCCTTAATTTTCCAGTGAAGATTGTCATGTTTATAATGCTTCTCAGATAAAGTTCTGTGCAAAAAGATCAAAAATAGCTGAAATGGATCTTCTCTGTAATGTTCGAAGAAGAAGCTATTATGCCATGGTTTAAATACTAACCTTGGAAGGAAAATTAAATATAAAAAATGGGCTTGTTAATTTGACTGTGTAAGTACAGTCAATACCGTACAATTGTATTTTTTAATTTTTTTTTGTTTGTTTGAGAAAAATAGTATATTGAACTTCAGTGATTTGGCTGCTACTGATGGAAAATTTACAAAGCTCACTCTTTTTCTTGGCATCTAGAATTATTAAAAAAAAAATTAAAAATATTTCCCATCTTCAAAGATTTAATGAGAACTTGTAATGAATTAATTAAGGAATCAGCAGAATTTAAATTATGAAGTAACATTCTTGTCTAGAGTAGAATATGAGCTTTGTTCCCTTAGATCTATAGAAATGTAGTTAGTTATATTCTGAAATATATTTTCACAAATTATCGTCACCTAAATGAAATTGGCAGGGATTGTATGAAGTTTTTTTTTTTTTGAAAACAATGAATTAGAGGCTCTTGATTTTATTAATCTGCCTTCTAAGTGGAGAAATTTTTTTTCCTAATTAAGATTTAGAAAATAAATTACTTGAAATATACTGACACTAAAAAAGTAAAAAATCCTTAAAACTACCCTCTTTCAATCAAACTTGTAAAGAAATATTACTAAAAGTGTTTCAGTAGTCTTGTTTTTTTCCCAAAGTTTTAATTATAGCTTTTAAAAACACGCTTAGGATTATAATATGGCTTGAATCTTAAGTTCTATGGGACTTGACTAAAATAAGAAGATCAAAGCAGGATCAAAGGCACTCATCTAAGAGTAAAATCAGATATAGCAGTGGGTGCTTTTTCAAGATGCTTTACATGAGGCAACAAAGATTTTTAAAAATGGCACAGCTATCGAGGGTAGCAAAGGAAGGAATTAAAGGCATTAAAGTACTTAATGTAAAATTTTCCTATTAGTTTTTTAGTCAACTTCAGAATGTCAGGTCGGACTGGTTGAATGCTTCCTACAAAAATTATTATTTTATATGGCAAATATCTGGAATTTAAATGCATAGAAGACCAAATGAAACAGTTTTCATGATTTTGGCAGACAGTTTTGAGTCTTTGTCAAGAAAAATGCTCTGTTTTTGTTGCTGTTGTTTACACAGTAGGTAATTATTATATGTATATATATCAGTTGAATTGAAAATGAGACAAAGGGGGAGAGGCTGTGAATGATGTATATAAAGAGGGAACATGACTAAGACAAAACATTTGAGTGAGAAACCAATCTGAGCCACAGTCAGAAAGATACAGCAAAGGCTGTATCTTGGGATACAAATACTGTTTGAGGTGATGTCTTGAGGAAAGAACCAGTTGCTCTTCATGAAAGCACACCCACTGTATTGCTATCATATCATCAGTCACAGAAAATAGATAGAGGCTAAAAGATGGAACCTGTCAGGTACAGCAAAGGATAAGTACGGTTAGACTGCATCACTCATAGAGGCATGGGTAAATTCTGACTTTACTCAAATCTTACTCTTTTATCTGTGGTAAGTGCATACCTCCCAGTATTCAGTTGTTTAAATAAGAGCTAGTTCTGTCTACTGAGTTCTTTTTTAGGCTCAGACTTAACAGCTCTGAGGCTAGTACACTGGGAACAATAAGACTGAATTGAACTGCTTTCAAGAACTTGGGGATAGTTTCTAGTAGAGGAAAAACAGTGGGGTGCACAAATCATGGACCTCATCTTGCTGCTTGTGTTCATTTCAGAAAGATAATTGCTGGAAAAATGTTTCCCATCAATCTTGTGCTGTCTGTACTGTGCTTATTCACGATTTAAATGTGTGCAAGGTCAAGTGCAATCTAGTTATTGTAGTGGTCTCCATGCTTTATCTATTTTTGTTTGTTCTTATTGGTATGGTACTCCTTCAAATCACAGTGGTCTAGATCACATCAAGTACATAAGAAATTAAATGAAAGCAGCTTACTTGTATTTGCTCTGCTCTCTACATGCAGCGTATCGTCTTGTGCAGACTTAGAGTAATTTTTGTGCCAGATTAAATACTCTAAATATACACAGCATATGAAAACTAAGCTAATGGGAACTTATAATCACAAGCAAAATGGAAAATTAAGCACAAAAGGTATCCATAAGCTCAAATATATAGCATTTTGATCTTTGCATTAGCAGACATGTAAGAATTCATATATTCTGTAGATGCTGAATGGCCCTAGGGGAGCCAAATTTTAGCTCATGAATTGCTTATGAAGCAGTTCAGATTCAGAGGTGATTGTCCCCCTGTACTCAGCAGTGGTGAGGCCGCACTTAATGTACTGTGTTCAGTTCTGGGCCCCTCACTACAGAATGACTCTGAGGCCCTGGAGCATGTCCTGAGAAGGGCAACAAAGCTGGTGAGGGGACTGGAGCACAAGTCTTATGGAGGAGTGGCTGAGGGAACTGGGATTATTTAGTTCTAGAGTCTTTTCTTGTAGGAGTATGCCAGGGCTAGCAAGGCTTGTCATCTTGTCACTGGCAATCTGTGAGGGGACTTTTACACTTTCAGCTTCAGGAAGAAGAATATGAAGATTGCTGATGTGGTATGTAGATAAGGAATATTCTCTCCATTCTTCTTAACCGAGTTGTCAGGATTTCATAGAGTGAGGAAGCACAATAAGAACTGATGTTATAGGCGGTAAGTTGCGGCACACAAGATGGAGTGTGTACCAAATTTGTTTCTTCAGCTTGACAGCTATCTCACAGTAACAGTATAACTTCCACTCATTTCCCTGTTGATTTAGTTTGTGACTAGGGCTTTTGTCAGCTGCAGGTGTTGTGTTAGCCTCTTTGGAGAATGGAAATCTTTTCCTCTCTTGTCCAGTTTCTTGTCTGGTTAGAAAGTAGCTCTGAATCTTACAGTTTATCCACATGTAAGGTCACAATTTGGTCAGAAGGGATCTGGAGCCTAAATAAGACTTAGAACATGACTATCCAGTTTCAGCAGTGGGCACAGGGACTGATGACAAGTGATGTGTGAGGCAGCGGGAAATAGTTCCCCGATAAAAGGATATTTCTGCTTAGTTAAACCATGTCCACTGTATGTTGTCTTTCTTCATGTCTGGCGAACAATTTAAACCCAACTACCTTTCCTTGAAACCAGTGTTTAATGAAGATGAACATTATTCAACTACAGAAATAGATGTGAAATTAAGTTAAATATAATTTGATCTTTTCATATTTGAATATTTCAGAGGATCTGTCAAACATTTCAGACACAAAATTATCACAGCTGAGGCATGCATGGAAATGTAACAGAAACTGAAGAGTGAAGGCAAAAACACCTCCATTATTATGCAAAAGCAATAAGCTAAAAATGAGTCTGTTTTTTATTTATTGTCTGCTCATCTTAACAGCTCCATAAACACAAAGGAAATATCTTTCATTTGAGTCACTGTAGAGAGAGTACTATGTGAACAGGGCTAATAACTTACTATCCTTCCTGAAAAAATGTGGCTTTTAATGAAATATGCATAAAAGTCATTTCTGATATGTGACCTACATAATCATACCTGTCCTGAGAGGCTTGGTTGAAAAATTATTCTATTCAGAATAATTAAATTCCTCTTTTGTATTATTTCTCATTAATTCAATATTCTTCTAAAAAATAAAACTCCCACAATGGTTTTAGCATTCAGCCTTTCAGATTTATGAGCTATTTTTATGCTAATATTGTTCTGTAAGACAAGACTCCTTGATCAATTGCCAGGTAACTGTTTCTTTCTTTTCCCAATACCCTGCTAATCCAGCACATTAACTTATTTTTAATCGAGTAATTTCATTATGCAGAAAATTCCTTTTACTTATTCCCACAAACATTAACAGTATTTTATAGATACAATTATTTAAACATGATCATTTTGCCTCTCTTCATTCCCTTTATTTATTTATTTATTTATTTATTTATTGTGCATGAAAATACAAAGTTCCAAAACAAAGAAGGGACATACTGGAAAAATTAAAGAAGCTTGTGGTCATTAAAATTATTCCCCAAAGTTCTAGACCATTTTTAATCAGAAATAAGAAAGCTATAAGATAATTTCTTGAGAAGCTTTAAAGTGATTTAAGTATACTCTTAGGAAAAAAAAATAGTAAATAGTACAGATGTTGTGCTTGTCTGAAGAGAAATATTACATCTGAACCACATTGTAATTGCACATACAATGAGAATGTAATAATAACAACTAAGAAGAAGTGATTCAGGTAGTAATTTTTTCAAGTTGAAATATGAAAGAGAATACAAATCTCTTGTGTTATTTAAATACTGACTCGAGTACATTCTAATCTGCTAGGCTGGAATGCAACTAAAACAGTATGGACAGAAGAAATTTATACGAGGAAAGAGAACTTTCAAATTCTGGTCTATTTCAAACTTAGGTTCTGCTCCACTTATTTTACAATACTGAAATGAATTTGACCCTTGTTTGCATGTTTAAGCAGTTAGTCTAAGAAGGACTCAATGAGTCTCAAATGTCTGCTCAAAATTTACTATTCATTACTATCAAATTTGGAAGTAATTCATTCCATTGTAGCAGAAAAAAAACAGCTAAAAAGTTTTTATGTTGTCTTTAATAATGAATCCTGGATCACTTTCCACTCTTCTTATCCTGCATATTTGTATTTCCTTATTTGAGAAAAAAATCATAGATGGTTAACATATTTATTCCTCTTGCATAATGAACTGAGAAGCAGATGTTTGGTGCTTAGTACTATTGGCTGTATGCTGAGAGATGATGAACAGCTGCAGGCAAAAGGCTTTTTATTTTTTTGCTTTAGCATAAGTGCAATAGTCATCCTGAAAAGGTATGAAAGTAGTCATCCTGAAAATTCTTCTTTTTTAACTGTCAGGCGTGGTGTATGGCCAGCACTCAGAGGTCTTAACAGGTATCCTATGTTCCCTACACTTAATATCATACACTTACATGGTAATCAACAATTTATTTACTTATTTATTTTCTAAATCAAGCTGCTTCTTAGCACCGTAAACAGAAACATTCCAGAGGTGGACAAGAATTGAGGTATTCTTTGGTTGACATTTTCCTTAAGGTAGGTTGCAGTAATTTAAATATTATGCTTGTTGCTCAGTTCCAAATGAAAGCTTGGCTTGCTGGAAGAAGAACTATACCTATAAAAGCAGATATTTTAGTTCATGCCAACTAAATCTGTATTTTCCCCAAAGCTCAGCATTATCCTCATATACAGTATACCATGTCTTTCTGTGCTGTATTAAATTTCATACCTCTCCCCAGTCCAAATATAGTTTTATCCAGTACGTTTGCCATTGACTGCTGATCGTCTTTCACGAATGAGTTTAAGATGATACATATATTTTCTGCATGTCGTATGTTGCCATATCTTGTGTTTTATCTTTAAAGGACTGACACATTACTAGTGCTGAAGAATTCTGATTTTTCTTGTTTCTGTATTCTGTGTCAGATAGAACTCCTTGGAGGCAATAGAGTGCATTTCATAGAGTCACAGAATCCTTGGAGTTATAAGGGACCTGTGAAGGACATCTAATCCAACTCCCCTGTAAAGAATGGGGGCACCACAGCTAGATCAGATTGCCCAGAGCCTTATCCAGCCTCACCATGAAAGACTCCAGGGACAGGACATTGACCACAACACTAGGTAACCTGTTCCAGTGCCTCATCACCCTCACTGTAAAATATTTTTTCCTACTGTCTAAATCTACCCTCTTTAAGCTTGAGATCTACCCTCTTTGAGCTTTTCCCTAGATAGCTGCTGGTCATGATACACTTATTGAGGTTCAAGTTTTTTCAGATTCCTTCTTTCTCCCATTATTATTTACAATTATTGAACAAATTTTTGTTAATTGAAAGGAAGAAGAAAAATAAGGGATACAGTACAGAAAAGCCACAACAGTGGAAGACTGGGATAAAATCCTGTCACTGTTTTTAATTTACTCATTCCGTTGGAACTGGTAGGAGCTTAGGACTAGAAGGAAGTATTTTTGAAGGGAGCATCAAGTCCAATGCCCACAGATGTAGGTGCAGGCACAGTCTGAGCACTCTTTTAAAAGGAGTAATAGAATACTTATGCTGCAGGCTCTGAACCAGCTCCCTGCAATGACTCTGGTATGGTAGTAAAGATGAAAGATTGTAACTGAGCTACAAGAAGAGAATGTGAATTCTAGGTCTACCTTACGATTTTCTGAAAATTAAGTAAATTATTTTAAAAGCTGACAGATGTATTCATGCCCCACTGCATGAAGTTGTTGAGAAAAAGTTACTGTTCTGATGTGCAGAAGAAAATCCCTTATCTTGTAGTTGCATGCGCAGTCAAAGGTTGAAAATGTTTTGTACTCAACACTTTCTTTTCTTTCCATTCTAAATACATACCATTTGCCTATGAACTTCATAAGATTAAAAAAAAAAAAAAAAGAGGAAAAAAAATCCCATCTTTTATGTCTATATTTTTATAGCAATGTAATAGTATTCATCAATCACAAAAGCTTTTTTAAACTCTAGTATTGTTTTTTTTTTAATTATTTTTTGATGCATTTGGGGATTTAATAGTGAGTTAATTTCCATCTTTTCCATTTGCAAAACCATTTCTAAATGTAAATATTTATTTCTTTTTCTAAAAATGTTCTGAGGTGTCATTTATAGATAAAGCTCACCTTTTTGTTGTGGAGTTAGAGCTGTAGCAGGACAAAACATGATTTTGACAGTTGAGGAGTTAAGTTTGTAGTAATAGATCTTGGGAGATGATAATGACTATTTGATGGCAAAGTCAGAAAGGAAGAGGAAGGAAAGTCTACAGATGACAGTTTCCTGCTGTTGACACTAGAATGAAAGCTAAGGAAACCATTGGGCACAGGGTATAACGATGGCCAGATTATTAGACTTCCAGTTTTGTTTGAATACCCTTAAATGCTTCTGACAACATGGGCTTCCTGAAGCTTTTCACTTCCTTGAGCATCAAGTAACCATGTAATTGTCTTGCTAGGTGTGAAGTCCTTCTGTATTTGACTAAACCAGTTAAAAGATTTCAGAATGTCATAATTTAGGAGGAGACAAATAAGGGATCCTTAAAATATATGTGTCTTTTAAGTAATTTGTACTACCTTCAGCTTTCTAATATTAGCTGTAGAGATTATTGAAAATAGCTACTTGGTAAGGATTTGAATAAAGACCTTATGTAACTTCACAGTTTGCAGAATGAAAGATCACAGCAGGTGAGTGTAGAAAAATGTGCTATCATAAATAAATACTCCATGATGAATATTCAACATACCTCTTCAGACTAAATTTAAGTGTATTTGGTTGTTTATTTCATTTCTTTTTCTCTTGTTAGATTTTTACCTGGATGGCCCTATTTTATGCAGGAACAATAAATAAGTATTAGTAATGAGTGAATGTTACCTTATCTCAGCTTAAAATCAGTGCCAAAAGGTAATTAAATGTTGATGTAGGTCAAAATCATCCCACCAGTCATCACAGAAGTACAGCATCTTTATTTTTATGTACAACGTTTTTATTTTTTCAAAGTCAGCATCAAATTCTTCATATTAGTAGCATTTGTAATATTCAGTATCCCCTGTATTTGTGGCGTGATTTTTTCTTTTAATAGCACAAAGAGATCAAGAGTTTCTTGGTGGAGTATCGTTTTAGTTAAATACATGTCTTACCATTTGCAACTTCAATAAAAACTTTTCATAATACAGTTCCTGCTCAGAAGCTGTAGATAACAAAATCTAACCTTCATTTCCACAAGGTGCTTGCATAAAAGAAGACATTTTTAATTTATTTTTAAAACGTTGGTATCACTGTATCCCTTGAACCTTTTTCAGGTAACTACATTCTGTAATTAGAGATAAATTCCTGGTCTGTTGGGTATTCACATTTTCAGATACCTAGTATAACAAGAGATATATACAGATCTCAAAGAGAAGTTATTTAACAGACAATATTACAACTGTCTTCTCACCCTTTTCAGTGTTTTATGCAGATAAAAGTATTTTTCATCTGAAGGCTTCAAAGTCTTTTACCATCATTTTTGAGCTGGGAAACTGAAGGTTTTGATACCATTTTTAAATGCATCTAGATGATTACTATTTTCTCAGACAGAATTTAAGAGATATAAGGTAGCAAAGTGTCATGTGATAGCAACGCAGTCTAGGAGTACATAGATTTATTGAAGTGTTCATTGTAAAACCTGTCTCTCACTATAACTCATGATTCCCGTACAGTAATCAATATACAAAATAGTTTACTATACTAAGGAGTTATCTATATTAGTAACTATGTTTTAAGGTTCATCTTGAAGACGTTTTACTGTATGGTTAATAAAAACTATAACACAGATCTGTTAAAATCTGTTAAAATGTCTTGCATTCTTCTGAATTTTGGATTAAATCCCAACAGTTGAAAAATAATTTAATAGCAGAATAAGTATCACACTGAATTACTTCTGAAACATCAATGTATGATGATTTCTTTACGAGGAAAGAAAAAGCATCGTTTGGTGTTTATAGATTCTCGTACTTGAACATTCTAATTGGCCATAACTGATACTAAACGGTATTAAGACTAAGCAAATCCCAGAATGCTAGGAAAGATGTTAAAACATGAACATCCTATTGTATTTATTATGGAAGTTTGCAATGAAGAACACGTGCACACGAAAACACTCAAAAAGACAACTTGTCATTGTTTTGGATGTATTTGAGAGAATAACACATTTCAGTGAAGTGGCATGGAAGATTAACATATTAGTTATGTATAAGCTGACCTTCTGTATCCTTGGGCTCTCAGTGCTATCTCACTCACTATCAATGCCACTGATTCAATTTTAATTGGAACTACAGTTCTTTATTATCAGTTTCATTTTAGGTTTTGTTGCTTTACTGCTGCTTCCTTGCATGGGGAGGACTGCCTTTGAAAGCAAGGAAGCAAACATTCTCTTTAACAATCTTTTCTCAGCTTCAAATAAGAAAACAAATTCTAAAGGAATAGAGAATGCAGATACAACTGAAGTCTGTGTTGGTGTTGGGACTGAACAGAATTTCTTTCCAGATTTGCCATCTCACCTTCCATATCTAAGAAGGATGATACCTCTGTAGCATTAGTTTTTTGATTGTCATCACACCCATGAGCAACCATCTTTCATCACCACAGTTACCACTGAGAGTTGTCCTAGGATAAATAAATGTGGGTTATACAGGGGAATAAATCCTAGTGCTAAGGGTTTTCTTTCAGTTTTCTCTTCCCAGAAACGCTCAGACTTGTCAGATCTCCAGAATGGACAGCTGTCATAATATTATATCTTTAAGATGTATCATAGTAAATATTAGTGTTTTCTTAACTGTACGTCCTCAGTCATGTTCTGTGAGATCTAACATGTTTGTACAAGGAGACTGTGGTAACCAGTTAATTCTTCTATGTTTCCCTATATGCATTTGTCTCTGACTTAGAATGAACGAAGCTTGGAGGAGGAAATGGAAAGGGCAAGAAGGGACAATGAACATATTATTTGCTAGCTTGTCTGTACAATTAAGTTAAAATTTATGATGTAGCCCAAGCTGGCACTGAAATCAAATGTAAATCTGATTCTCAGGCTCCAAACAGGCTCCAAAATTATTCAGAGTTCATAAATCAGTTTAAAAATTAGTCAGAACTGTCTGTGGGTTTTGTTTTTTGTTTTAGATTTTTATTTCAATTATAAAGGTAAATAATTCTGTTTTTCTCTAGGAAAAATCTAGGAATTATGTCCCCATGTAATCAGATGTAACACTGGAGTGTTATCATAGAAGATGATGTTCCCTATGTTATTATGACCAGTTAATGATGACTTTATACTGATATTCTTTGGTTATTAGTTGTATATAATGTTATCACTGCTGACCATGAAATGGACCTAATATACAAACCTGAAGTGGTGGAATCAATGAATGACTGTGTTCCTTCCTTTGTACTATCAGAAAGTGCACACAGTGCAGTGTATTAAGAAGCGAAGTCAAGGAGCAGTCAATTGCATTCCTTCCCCAAAAAAGTTTATTCCAGTGTAATTTTGAACTGAGAACATGGATACTAAAACTTCTGCTTTCTTCAGTCATGGGAGAAAACAGTAGCCATAAAAGAGTATGTGTAAGATAAAAGTATTAGGCAATGAAACCCTAAAAGAAAAGAGCATTTTTGGTCCATATAATGCTGCTGAAAATGCAGAGCAAATCTTGAGTGTTTAAGATTTGGTTCAGGTCACTGGAAACTGGAAGCTAGGTTCACTAGAAGTTGATTGACTACAGTTAATTTTAAAGTAGTGCCAACCTCAAGGATAATGTACTTTTAGAAACCTTTATCCTGAATTACTTTGACTGAGAGAATCTTCTGAACATCACTATTATATTGATCTGAGGATCTAATGGGGTCAGTAATTGCTTGCAGAGGCCAGAAGATGATTACTGATGCTTTGGTTCTTTTAGTTATGACTGGCAAGTAGACTTTTTGCTCTCTGTTAGCAGTATAGGTTGAGGGCTCACACAATTAGCTTTTCAGATGGAGTTTTATCGTGATTTAAGTAATTATTGTATAGTGAAGGATGCAAGTCTATGGTAAGTATTCCATGAATACCATTTCCTCGCTCATACTTGCTTTTAATAAAGCTGGGTCAGTTGCTACAGTATACACATCAAAATAGTTGGTACTGCTGAATTATTTTATCTATTTATCTTTGAGGCAGCAGCTGTGATGCATACAGCAAATCCTGTACTAAACTTTAGCACTTGACTCAGGTATGAGATGAACTTGTGGCAAGTTTATCATACAAGCAGATGACGAGGAAGACTAGCCAACTAAGTAGTTTATGAAGTATCTCCATTTAGAGAAGGGTCTGAACTTTGTTTCCATCTGCCTTGGTTTACCTAAAGCATGTCCTCAGGTGTTTTCTCTTCCACAACCTGTGTGCCTGAATTTAGAATTTTAAAATTCAGGGATAATTCAAGTAAGATCAGCAGGCACCTCACTTCTTGAGCATATGATGACTTTTCTACACAGAGATATATATATAATTAGTTGGAAGAAATGAGAAACATTTGATACTCCATTGGTTCTGGATAAAGCAGAAGGGGAGGTTAGTTACTTTTGATTAGGACTCTCTGTATTGGCATAGGAGTTATGATTGGTATGTGATATAATTTGTAAATGCTCTGTTAGATCTCATGGGTTACTCAGAAATACTTGCCAGCTTTTGTTTTGTTTAAGATTCAACTGTTTAACATTTTGGTGAATTTGCAATTAAGAGGCAACAGTTTTATTTAGTTTGGCATCTCCCTCCCTACTGAAATACCTGAGATAGGTAGTAGCAAACATTCCAGTAAGTATATATAGGCAAAGTTATGGCTTAGAGTGATTTGCTTGCACAGTAGTTATTCAGACCAGGAAATGGACAGAAAGCATGTGGAATAATGCTTGTGTACCTAACAGTACAGAATCCAGCCTTGCTTCAGTACTGTCTCTGAACATCAGGTCTGCTTTTGCTAGAAGTAAATTGTTGAGAGGCCTCTTGGCAGAGGTCAGAACCTAGTCCCTGTGCTGCCACATGCTAAGCTTGAGGGTCTCCACAGCTGTTGCTACGCTGTGTTAAATTGGGTCACTGGAAACTAAAGCAAGGAGAGTTATTTAAGTATTTTAGCAAGAGAAAAAGGGGTTGGATCTATAATGAGTTGTAGTCTACTTAGGACATGTTAATTCACGTTTATGCATGTATGTTACCTGCTGTTCTAAGGTGACAGTGGAGCAATAGTGACAAGCCAGTCTTGGCATTCCTCATACAGAATATAGCTCCTAAACAAGGCCATAATCTAGATCCCTAAGTACCCCCACAGGACTGAGAATCTTTACTGCTTTTATTTGCATAAACTGCCTTTTGTATGCTGTATGTCTGTGCATGCACCAAGTGGAATATGTTGAATTCCAGGTGATGTGAACTTGTTTCTAAGCAATTTGGTTTCTAAGCACAAAGTAACCCTAGTTTCAGCATCTTAATTTTTTTAGACAAAAAAAAAAAAAAGAAAAAAAAAAGATTAAGTAAGAATTCTTTGCAGTATCTTTTTTTTGACTAGTGATATAAAGAAAGCATTGCTAGCTAACCAGTATAGAAGAGAAATAATTAAAATGAAATATCAGAATCTCAGAAGCAGAGCAGAGGTGTAGTTGGAATGAAGATTCCCAAGCTTTGCCTTGATGTATGTAGCTAGCATTTTGATGGCTTTAACAATTTCACCTTGGAAGACCTGAGCTTTGAAAGTCTCATTTTATTTGAAGAAAAAGCACATTATTTGGCATGATTGCTATACTCTCATGAGGGAAATATTCAGATGTGGAAGGCAGCTCATGTGGAGATGAAGATGACATGCATTTGCAGATTTGAAAAGAAGTTTGTACTGCTTTCATGCTGTGTGCTTTAGGCAAATGCAGCTATCGTGTCTCCCCAGCTTATATTTATACACTACTTTTGTGAAATTTAACAAATCTATATGATTATGAATATTGCACTCAGATCTGCTGTTTGTTTTTTTTTTTTAATTAAACCTCTAAGACTCTAGTTCTCCATCAGCTAATTTTCTAATTGACCTCAACGTCACAGTTTTATCTACGTTTTATATTGACAGCCATTAAATATTTTGAAAAGAAACTGGAATTGTAGCCCAATGCCATTACAACATCAAAAATATGAGTCTTTACAACATGGCCTTTGTGTGTAATGTACTATGAATTTAAGACAAAGCATATAGAATAGTGAAAATGAAGATCAAATGCTACATCCTGCACTTTGGCCACAACAACTCCAGGCAACACTGCAGTCTTGGGAGTGGAGTGGTTGGAAGACTGTGTAGAGGAAATGGACCTGGGGGTTCTGGTTGATGCTCAACACGAGCCAGCAGTGTGCCCAGGTAGCCAAAATGGCCAATGGCATCCTGGCTTCTATCAGAAATAGTGTAGCCAGCAGGAGCAGGGAGGTGATCATCCATCCCTCTGTACTCAGCTCTGGTGAGGCCACACCTCGAGTACTGTGTTCAGTTTTGAGCCCCTCACTACAGAATGACATGGAGGCCTGGGGGTGTGTCCAGAGAAGGGCAACAAAGCTGGAGAAGGGACTGGAGCACAAGTCTCATGTGGAGCAGCTGAGGGAACTGGGATTGTTTTGTCTTTAGAGGAAGAGCCCCAGGGGAGACTTACTGCCCTCTGCAATTCCCTGAAAGATGGTTATGGCGAGGTAGGGGTCAAGTTACTAGAAAATTAAAAAAAAAAAACAACCCCAAACCATATATAATTTAAATTTTTATTTAATTTAGCAAACCATTCCAGGAGAAGCAGAATATTTAGAAAGCAAATTTGATGAAAAGTATGTATTTCTGAATAGTAGAAATACAACTGAAAATGCTGTGTGAATTAATATGAATAGCAGAGTAATTGGAGAAACAGTAAATGTTGATTGAGTGCGTGTGAGACAGAGAGACTTTGTATGTTAATACCCACTCTTTTTTTTTTTTTTTTTTTTTTTTTTTTTAAGCCTGCTAATAGCTCACTTTCCTCCTCTACAAGCTGAGCAGAGGGTGGGTATTGGCTCTCCTTCTAGGTTGGTTGTGGTGATGTCAGATTATGCTACCAGAAATGTTGCTTTGATTGGACAGTTGGGCACTGTTCATACACCCAGGTTGCTCTCTGATGGTTAACTGCTATATGGATGAAAGCCAGCACAATGACAAGTGAACATGTTCTTCAGATATAGATAAGAAACTAGTAGATCAGAAAAAAATAAACTCAGGGATAAATATTGTTTGCTTTTATTCAGAGATGTAAAGTAGTATTTTGATAATGCATTTTTTGTACTGCATTTGTAGTTTTTGTTTAAGAAAGATTATAAGTGCACCATATATGCTGGCTTTTACAATAGTTCTGTCACTGGCTTGGAAAAAGACAGATGTAGATGAAAGAAGAGTAAATCAAAGCAAAGCATTTGATAGAGAAAATACAAACACACGGCTAGAAAGGGAAAACAGAAGTCTTGATCTAGACAAGGGGACCAAATTGAACTCCTGTATGCAAACTGTTGAATCATGGCCTGAACCACTGATTGATCACCTGAGGTGAGCACTGAGTCAGCTGCAGAAGCACAGGTGAAGGCAGTTCACTGTGTGAGTGGAAGGGGTGGAGTCTGGCTTCACCTCTCCCAGACCCCATCTAAGGGCTGACCTGCAGTGGGGATCTCCTGTTGGAGATCCCTTCCCTGTGGAGTTATTGGTGAGCCTCGACTGTCTGCAACAGGTGAGCCTTTCTTTATTTACTGGTTTACCGCCCAGATAAACTACGCAAAATATATCATCCACCTAATTATTTTCTGTGGATACTATTCCTTTGGGTTATTCACTCTACAACTCCTAGGACTAGGAAGGCATGATGGGGAGGAAGGAGATAAAGACTGCAGTAAGGAAAAAAAAATAGTTAAAAAGAAGAATTGTATCAATTTCTGTTTGTGATTCAGGCAACTATCAGAGAGAGCAGAATGTACTTCTTGTACTCAGAAGTGCAGGGTACAGCACTTCTGCCCTACTGTGGAGATGGTGGCACATACCCAAGTTAACCTGGCTGTTACTGGGTCTGCCTAGGGGCTTTGGGATTCAGCAGTGGCTATTGGGATTTATTGGAACGTTGTGGTTCGAGACCAACCCAACAGGGTGGAGGCTAAATGAACAAAGCACTTTAAGTCACAGATACGTCAATTAAAAAGTGTTACGTACTCATCGCACTCTGCAAACTGCGCTGCAGAAGCGGCAGCGCAGCCCGGCCGGGCAAGCACTTTGCAGAGCGAGGGCTCCGCCCCGCCGGAACGCCGCGGCGCAGGTGCAGGCGGGTGGCTCGGGCTCCCCCTGGCGGTCGCGCCGGGCAGTGCGCGTTGGGTCTTCCCCCCGGCCGGGGCTGCTCCCGCGTGCCCAGGGCTGTGCCACACGCGGCGTGGGGAGAGCCGTGCGGTTAGCCTTCTAACCATAGCGCACGCCTCATTGGAGCATAAAGTTGACTGTGATTGCTCAGCTTGTTATCGAAACATCCTGGAAAAAAAAAGCTTCAATTGATTGCTTTTCATGCCGTGTTCGGGGTATTCCCAACCGCTGTTTCAGTTGGAGCTGCTCCGTGTGGAAGCACAGCTGCTCCTCCGGAGCCTCCACGTCTTCCTGCAGCGAGCAGAGCGCATGCGCAGATCGCAATCCAGAAAAGTTAGCTTTAACTCATTGTTTGTGCCAGTAGTTTTCAGAGTTCCTTTCTGCAGTTAAACAGTGAACTGATGAAGGTGAGTTTGGATAATGAGGTATGTGTCATGCTGAATTTCAGAAGTTACCATTTTCTTGCTTTCTGAATTTCTTCACTTTCTGGCATGGATGTTGTAGGATTGTTTTTTGTGTTTTTGTGCTTCTGTGAGATGTCATTGCTATAACTTAATGGAAGTTCTAGCACTTCCTCACACTTCCTTCAGGCGCTCTGATATGAAAAAATCTCACTTTGGGGTTGCTTAGAATTACTGGAGGAAAAAGACATACAGTATTATTCAGTTAAAATCTGAAAAACATCTTGTCCCTTAAGGCTACCTTTCAAGAGCGGAAGATCATCCTTGTCCGACAGTTGGTTTACATCAATTAAATAATGATGAATACTTTTTGCTAGGAAGCATCTAGTAGTGTAGTGTGTCTGGTAATGCAAAAAACTCCCAGCGAGACTGGGAGGAGCAAATGTAAGGCTCACTGGACTGATTAAATTGAAATAGTAATTGCAGGTACACAAACTATTCATGCCCTGAGCACGTGCACTCAGAATTCAATAAATTCTGGAACCTAAGTAATTTCTTTGATGTGTCTGTCTCATAATTACAAGGAAAACAATCAATTACACTGGAGGATTGTTAGATGCCAATACAACTACACCGAAGAGTGGCTCACACTTATTGTAGACTGAAAGTCCGTGGTAACAGCAATGCATTGTCACTTTCTTTTTTTCAAAAATTGCAAGTTAAACCTTCCTGACAACAGCAGAAAAAATAAAGCTATTTACAATAAGAGTTGTAGCTATTTTAACCCTGCTAGTATTCATCTTTATAATTCTTCCTATAGATGTGCATATCTCAAACAATGTGCTTTTGATTTTTTTTCATCGGTGTACTGTCCAAACTTTAGGGAAAAAAAAAAAAAGGTCAGATCCATTTGTGTAGCAACATAAAAATATTTATTTCTTCTGGGTTACAACTGAAACTATAAAGTATTCTAGCGTATTTGGAAATAGCTCATGGATCACCCACTGGCCTGCAGGTCATGAAACGTTATACATTTTATAGTGAAAGTTGTCTGAACTCACACATAGTAAGCCTTGAAATTAGTTGTCAGTGCTTATCAGGCTTTTAGTTAGAAACATAATTACCTACTGATCCAAAATCTGGGGTGGTCCCTGTATGCGTCTGAGTTCCACAGTCTTTTTCTAGTGAGGGTGAGTAGTGACTCTTGCCTGGAAGAGTCAAGTTTATAAATAATACCAATATGAATAAAAGTTCACATTTTTTGTGTCAGCGTATTCTGTGTTTAGATTTGTTCAGTACTCTGTTCAAATAAAGCAGCTGAGTCTGTTCAACTTACTGTTATTTTTTCTATATATATATATATATATTTTTTTTTTTTTTTGCAAATTTGTGATTTTGAATTTCATTTTAAATTCCTTAAGAATACAGCCCAATGTCTTCTTTAAAGATGTCCTTATTATCTACTCCTGAAAGACTCTGGAGACATTTTATAGCAACAGTACTCTGAAACTTGTGTTATGCTTTTGTCTTCTACACCTTCAAAAGATCACAGTTTATGTGAAGAGGTGAATGTGTGCATAGAATTGGGCTGCTTAGGAGCTACAAATGCAGTTAGGGATTTGATACTTGTTTTTCATTGTAGTATACCATGTGATAGGTTTTGAACACTAATTTAAATGGTCTGACTTTATCAGTAGAAGAATAAATAATTCTATGTCAGCTTTTGACAAAAATGTAATGGGAAGATGTATTCAGGCAGAAGCCTAAATCTGTGACTGTAGTCCTTAAGAAAAACTCAATTGTATAATAGAAATAGCATTATATTTGTGGTACTTGACACAAAATGTTACCAGTGGAACTTCTTTTTCTAAATAATTCCCAGTAGAAATAGTTTACTGGTTGTTTTTTTTCTGTTTTTTAAAGCAGATGGGCCAGAAGCCTATTTGTACCTGCAGTCTGCTTTCATTTTATTTGCTTATAAATGAATGCTGACAGAACTTTGCCATAAAGGGGAATGTTTGCCAATACTGTTTAGACTGAACAACATCTGCAAGGCAGGAAGGACCTTCAAATGAAATGTCAGGAAGTAGTGGGGCCCTCAGCATTTTAAGGGAAAATGGCTGAAGGTAAAAAAAAAAATTATCAGTTTATATTTTGTTTTAACTCGCCACATTCTGGCTTTCAGTAAACCACCACTGAATAATTTCGTGGGCATTTTACTTTCTAAAAATGTGGTGAATCTATGTAGTGCAGCATGTAATAGTTGGAAGTTTTGCATGAGGACAATGATTATGATGTTCAAGTAGCAAGCACGATATATGCAATTATCTGAGTTCGTATTTTTTATAAATTCATGATCAGCTTTAGGAAAAAAAGTACCAATTCACAAAAGGCAACTGAGAAATTGTTCATCGTAGATGATGAAAGTACAGTGAACACTGTGAAAGCTCAGTAAACAATGCATAGGAATGACAAGAAATGAATGAGACATGGACAAGACACAGTGGGCTTTCATTCAGCTTTCTCTGGCACAGTAAGGAGCTGCTGCCACACGGGCATCAGACCAAACCAGGAGGACAGGCATTTTATCATCTTTATGTCATTAAGAAATAAGAAAGAAGTTAGATAAATAAAGGGAGAAGAATAGGAAAGAGATGATATACTGTCTCCTGTGCTTGAATTAGGGATGGCAGATGAGCAGCATATTTTGAATTGCTGTCTAGACTGTCTAGCAAGTTAAGAGAAGTAATTTCATTTTTTGTCCTACATAAAGCCATTTTTTCCCCTTTTCGTATTAGCTGTTGGGTATTTCAAAAGGTAACAGCAGTATCAGATGAGTCAATGTTATTTGCTCAGATTATGTGCTTGGTTTTGGAAGCAAAGAATCAGCCTCTTTTCTGCTCCATTAGCTTCAGTGGCAGAACAAGGACAGTGTAATTATTTACATAGCTCAGTGGGAAAGATTAGCCGCATTCAGTTTGGCACTGTCTATTCTTTTATATATTTAAGCAACAGGAATTGATCATTAGGACAATTCCATGTTGCAAATGTACTGGTCAGGCTTAAGAGACCAGTCAAAGAAGCAATCATTTATACTAGAGCAGGATTTTTTTTTTTTTTTTTCTCATCAAGGTGAGATTGTTTTTTTGGTGAGCACGTGCTATTGTAGGTTACAGAGTATTTCATTCAGTAAATCTTTTTCAGTAAGCTTTACAATATCTAGTATTCCCGAGCCATAGGGGCTCCTCTCTCCTGTCATGCATCCTAACTATGACACGTTGCAGTCTAGGTCTGTGCTACTACTTTTCCCTTGCTGTAGGCCAGCAGAGCCTGTTCTCTCAGCAAACTTCATGTCAAGTCAAAGCATTATCTGCTATTCCAGAAGTAAAAATACAAAAATAAACATGGGATGAGTAAGGTCCGCCATTTTAAGAATAAATCTGCTACTCCACTCTTTTTAATTCTGCAGAGTTTTTGCTTTCTTAGAAGCTGAGCCTTTGAGTACACAGCAGTGGTAACAGATTAAAGGACACCGGCCATCACTGTGTTAGTGTTTTTGACTTGACTCCTTTTCTGTCCCAGAGGTTCATTTCAGATTGCACTGTTAAGAGTTCATTCCTTCGGAAAGCTGATGTCCCTTCTCTCGTCAACTCTACTTTTGACATGAAAAATCCTTTCCTTGTACTTTCAGTTCTTCCACACAACAATGCTGTACTGCTGATACACGGTTTTAGAGCATGTTTCGCATGTTTTTTGGATTTTTTTTTTCTTGATGTGGTTCCCTGTGCAGAAGATTAGGTCCTTCTAAAATAGACCTTAAAACAAATCTCATAAACAATTCTTTTTTTATAATGGATTATAATAATTGTTTTCTTTCTCCTTTTATCCATCTTTTCAGCCACATTTCTATCCAGTGGAAAGGAAGCCTGTTTCTAAGGGATTCTGGTTGTTGTTTTTCCTTCTATTTCCTATCTTTTACACTTCCATCTTTCTGATAAATTGTAGTATTACATTTACTTTGTCTTTTGTTAACTATATTCTGTTCTTTTTCAACTGTGCAAATGCACATTCTGTGGCCGAGATGGAAGGACTATTTAGTTTGAACAAATGATTAAAAAAAAAAAATGGCTGAATATAATTTCAGTTTCGTAAAGCTTAATGAATGACATCTATCTCCCTGGGTCATATTTTCAGGAAACACAACCATTTATGGGAAGAGATTGCCTATTTCTTCACTCTCCCTGTAGTCTGACAAAGGGTCAGAATTTCATCATACAATTTGAATGTGATTACAGGTCAGACTAACTCCATCTGTACTGAAATAGTAATACTAACAACTGGTCATACATTGTGTTGAAAATTCTTTCTTTTAGTTTGCAACTAAAGTTTGTTTGTTTTCTGCAATGCAGTGTGTAGGCATGGTTTTTTGGAGGCTGCAATCTCTTTCTGTATTTCTAAAGATAAATTTTGTGGTAAACTCTGAATTTCTGAAAAGCTTTCTCTTACCATAGACAAGAACTATGACCCTGTTCTCTCCTTCAGAAAGGTCTGAGCCATTTTACTGCTCTGAAACGATTGTGTTCTTTTTAGTGAATTGTCCTAGTAAATATCAATTATATTTGTCAAATTATGCATGTTTTTAAGTATGTGATTGATTATTATTTTTTTTTTTTACCCCTCAGATTGAACTTTAAAGGCACATTTTAATGAAAACTGAGATCAACAGGTCTCAGTTTTGCATGAGTAACAAGTTTACATTGGTCACTGAACTGAAAAATTATCACCTTGAAGAACTGACTTTCAGTGCAACAAAAGTGAAGCCTTTAAGTTCTGTTACAAAGTGACAAAATGTGCAGGGCCACATGCCAATTCACTATGAGGTCTATAACATATTAGAATTAATGTGATAGTTTTTCCAAATTTCATTGGTTCTATTTTCTGTACTTAGTAATTCAAAATCAGAATTTTCTTCACTGTGACAGTTGGGAATTCAATCCACCCCATCCTCTCTCAGTTGTCATTACATGGTTCGTTTTTCTTTTCTTGTACTCTCCTTTGTACTCTTCCTTTCTTTTAAGTTGATAATTGTTCATTATTCAAGTAGGAACTGGTTGAACTGGATTGGAAGCAACAGATTGAGAGGACATTGTTTTTCCTCTCAAGTATCATGAGAGAGTGTGTATGTGTGTGCTGAGGCTTTTATATACATATTCCAAGTCAAGCAAACTGAAACTTTTAAATGTGAAGAGGGTTGAATTCAAAGCCTTCCAGTGACAGAATAGAGGGCTAAGGCTTCTGAGTCTGGTTGACTCTCATCAGTGAACAGAGTGGAACAGATTTTCATTGGTTTCATCAATATCATTCCTAAAACGTCTCTTTTATGTAGTATTCTTGAGAGTTTGACGGAATAACACACATTCAGAAATTTGGAATGCCAGAGTACACCTGCTTAGTATTCACACAATCATAGAATATCCTGAGTTGGAAGGGGCCCACTCAAGCAGTTGCTGATAAAACTGTTCTTCCCTATTAAAACAGTAAACACTTAGCTAGATAAACCCTTCTGGAAATATTTCTAAATGTAAAAACTCAACCTATGTGCGTGTGTGGTTTTCAGTTTTTTTACTTCATTTTGATTTAAGGGAATCTAATATTTAATTAGATCAAGTGCTTGCTGAGGTTAATGAGAAGAGATTAATGAAGAAGCATTACTTATATGCCTGATGATTAATAAATATGTACATCTATAAATCCGCAGATTCTACTGTCATCTTCCTGCATTTAAACTCATATTCACCTTTTGCAAGGTTCTTTGTTTGAGGAAGTGAAAGATTTATAAAGAGCAGAAAATACTTAGGAGAATCATCACACATGAAAAATGTGCATTCCTAAGTTTGAGAAAAATGTTCTTTGAAATTATGATTTGTGCTTAGTAGCTAAGTTTATGCAGTTCCTTTTGCTCTGCAAATGTTCTGAAAACCAGTTTTTGAAATTCTTAGTTGAAAGATAGGCTCTTTATTTAGTTTGTCAGTGTGGGTATAAATCAAAACATCAACTAGCTGTTGTGCAAACTGAGTTAATAAATGAAAGTTGTCCCAGATACTTAGGAGTTGAGTGTAAGGCATAAGATAATGGGTAGGTATGAAAACCTAGAGAAGTGAAGAAACCTGAAAGGTAATTCCGGTTAGAAAGATAGATTACTTCCTAGTATTTCAATGTCAAGGGCTTTGTGGACTTCCCCGAAAGGCAGAGTTTTCATAAAAGATTTAAAGGGGGGACAAAAAGTGTCTTTGATATATTTATGAGGAATTTTTTGTGAACACGAAGGAGGATATGTAGAAGGGAAGCTGGGTTTACTGGTACAAATGCTAAACAGGCCAATTAGTTAATCAGTTTGGAGTAAAGCGCTGTACTTGTGACTGAGGAAGAGCTGTGACCTGGTTTATTAATATTTTGCTGTAGATTTAGGGCATAGGTATGAGAGAAGTTAGTAGATGGAGGTGTTAACTGAGATGTTCTGGAATGACCAAGGAAAGGTCTCAGAGATTCTTTTAGTACCTACATATTTAGACTTAGACACTAAAAGCTTTGGTTTAGAACGCTTCTGATTGTGCTCCAAATGTTGGGTGTAAGCATACGAATAAAAGAAGAGAACATTGGGATTTTCCTTGTTTAGATAACGTGATTAGTTTGGGTTACTTTGATGAGTAAACAGACAGAGAGAGAGAGAGAGATTGAGAAAGAGACTTATTTATATAGTGAGAAGGTGAATGAGGGGAAGCTTACTGTCCCATAATAATGTAATTAATTACTTCCTAGTATCAAAAATGAAAAGGAAGCTAGTGGAGCATATAAACAGAGATACAAAAATAGCTCTAGTTCATTATTTAGAGGAAATTATCCATAGAGAAGTCTGGTAAACTGCCAGTGCCTCAGCTTTCATACTTAAATGCATAAGATGAATAGTAAGAGAGACAATGTAATGGTTTTTGTTTTTCAGATACAATGATTTTTTGCAACCTTAATTATTTAAGAACAGCACTAATTCAAAGCAGAAATTTGAATCTAAGAGTAGCTCTTGAGAAACTCCTGCCTTTCTACTGTAGATTATAAAAAAAATAAAAATAAACAAGCAAAAAACTAGAAAAATAATGAAACCACATTTATAAGAAAAAAAGAAAATAAAGGGAATTATGAAAACAATATGAAAAGCAACCAGTACAGAAGTAAACTAGAATCACCTTGTTTCAACAATGCTAACTGATGTACTTATATGCTCTATTTTAAGCAATTTTTTACTGAAACGTGATGACCAGACTGAGCAAGATGTTGCTGTTTCTTCAGCAGCATCTAGTTACAGTAAAGTAGGAGTGTGAACTGGAAGGAAAGAAAGAATGAAAATGCTGAAGCGTGTCAGCTGAAAAGATCAGAAATTTCATCAATAGGCAGAGGTGATCTAACAGTCCAGTAGGTCAAGGTAGACTGAAATGTTTGGGTTGTAGAAAAAGTTTGGCATGGAGTTTATAATTGTAAGTGTGGTAGGATAAACTGGGGCATGCACTTTCTGCTTGAGTTGCTCTTGTAGGAGCAATTTGTGGCAGAAATCAACAGATTTCTGCTTTTCACACTTTAAACAATGACCAAGTATTTTTCTCTTTGATTACATTTGCATTGAATTCTGAGGATATAATATAACAAAGTGCGTACCTAAAACATGGAAGCCAAAGAAACTCAGAAGAGTCATCTTCAAAAGAATGTTTCCTTACTATTTACAACTAACGTTCAGACTGTGCAGTGGTTGAATTTCATTATTAATTATAATTATTGATTATTTTTAGTGTTAATGCTACAGGAACCAGTCTCATCATAAGTTTTAGAGAGTGGAAAAGATTTAAAAAAAACCCTAACACTTTGTACTAAATTATGAAGTGCCCACTCAGAGATTATAAGTGACAGAAAGTTTTAACTGTTGAACATTGTATAAACCTGACATCACATTCTGCCAGCAATTTTCACAAGCCATTGCCTTTACAATAAGAATATGTAGGAATAGAAGATCATCTCTGAGGAAGTGTGAGGAAAAAATAATCTTGTTTAAAATTGTTAAAATCAGCGGCCTACAGTATACATTGGAACTTCATATGAAAAAAAAAAAAATATATATATATATATGTACATATATATGCACTTCACACTGCTCTGGAAAGACTTTGTGTGAGATTGCACATTTATATTTAAAAAAAATGTTGCTGGCTTCTGTTACTTATGTGTGGTACAACTGTTTTCAGTGACAGTATCAATGCTGTTCTTCATGTAAATGATTTAGAAACCACAGTTTGTCCCATTCTGCACAAGTGAGTAGTTTGCCTCTCGTAATTGATCACGGCTTCCTTGAAAGCTTTGAGTGGGTGATTTATTTTTCAGTTTTTTTGTTTTATATTGAAAAAATTGGTCAAGGGGAAATGGCCACAAACTAACGCATAGGAAGTTCTGCACAAATATGTGGGAACTTCTTCACAGTGCAGTGACGGAGCACTGGCACAGGCTGCACAGAGAGGTGGTGGAGTCTCCTTCTCTGGAGATGTTTAAGACCCACCTGGACACCTACCTGTGTAGCCTGGGCTAGGGAGCTGCTTTGGCAGAGGGGTTGGACTCAATGATCTCTAGAGGTCCCTTCCAACCCCTACAGTTCTGTGATTCTGTGATGCTGAAGTAATTACACTTTCGGTATTGCAGTCTTACGATGGCACATACAGTGCAAAAATGATAACAATTTCTTGGTATAATTATAAGTGACAGATGTTTGAGGCTCACAGTCATTTTAGTTTGACATTTTCAATTATTACAGCAGTATTGATGAAGAGGATTAAGTAACTTTCAGATGCCAAACCCTATTATTTCAACTTTATGTGGAGCTGTCAAATCGTAATAATTCCACAGGGATTTAGCTATCAAAGGGTAAGAAGGCGTGCAAAAGGTCTTCGTAGCAATCTGAAAACTATTATGTACTGCCAAAACACAAATGATGATAATTCAGTGAATATATAATGTTAAAATTTTCACTTAGCAATTTTAAATTATGTTCTTCTCTTCAAGTGACATAATAGTCATCTGTTAATAATTCTTTAAGAAGATTTAAACGTGTCTAATTATTTATCCTGGCATCTTAGAATTGTGACTCATTTGAGTGCATAGACTAACCTGAAGAAAATGTAACCAATTTGCTATGAAATGGATATGATGCTTCTTCTTTTCACTTCATGTCCTTATATCAACAATTTGCAGGCTTGTCTTTCAAGTCTTTTCAAAGGGAGATAATTCATAAAGAGCTTCCCAGCTTTATTGTTAAGATTCTTTCTTGAAAAAATGAGACATACTCAGTACAGTGCTGACCTCGTTTAGATTGTTCTAGCTTACTTTAAAATAAAATAATTCCATGAAGAATTGATTTTAGCCTTTACCCTGTTCCTTTGATTATAAATATCTACGTATAAAACTTTTTATCTTACCATGTGGAGGAAGCTAACCCAAGGGTTAAGAAGTGAAAGAAGCAGAATCCCTGCTCTTAAGCCTGGTTGTTTTTCTTTATGACATTTTTTATTGTTATGTGGTTTTTATTATGTGACAAATTCTGGGAACATGCAGATACTAGACTGCATTGAAAGTGACCCTCTGTAACTCCTGACAGAACTCTGAGGTATCTGAGGACTTTCCTGCTGAAGATTCTGTGTCTTTAGTAGCTTAAATTTAGTAGCTTAAAATTTCACAAGAAGTCTACTTGAGATTTGGTGCTCTGATGATCACACTTATTTCATCTTTATGGATAAAGAGAACAAGTAGCCACTAAAAATATTTCTAGAGACCAAGAAGGCTCTCATGAAATACTAGTGTGATCCACTCAGTTGTTTTTATGAAAAGTTGGACAGTCTGTATTCTGTTTCTCTACTTAGATTTACAGGTGTTGCTTTCACTTATTTCTAACAATGAGTTACAAAGGTCTATCTGAAGAGGTGAAAAATATGGAATGTGCAGCATGACAGTGCAGTATTTCTGTTTGTCAAAATAGTCCAAGGTTTTAACTGCTGTGATTGTGTTTGTTCAAAGATAGAGATTAGGTCAATAGGATTTCTAGGCTGCTTAGAACTCCTTTGAAGAGAAAGAGACCATAAAATTTAAACAGAGTTTTGTTCAGTTTCCCGAGGTGTTTTCTATTTCCAGCCACAACTAGGAATAATTTTATAATCTGGGAAATATGCTGACATAAAGCTTTCAGTTTATCCCTTGAATTGCTGAAGAATTCACACTCCTTGCAACCTCATCATGATGTCTTTGGCTGTGTCAAGATAGAGGACTTTGAATATTCATGATCTTGTTTTGCTTGGCCTCTCTTCATTGCAAGTAAAGATGAAATTGAAATCATGCTAAAAGCCCTTTTGAATTTCTGCTTTTTCTCCTTCTGTTTCCTAAGGATTATCTAAACCTGTCAAAGCAGGTGCTGGGTTGTGTCTGGTGAGTTTTGACACTAGGTTACCTTGAATGGAACCCTTAATCTCAGTGCTAAGGTAGATGTCTCATTTTGTGATCAAGATACCTCAACAGTAAACAGTGTTATTGTTAATTTTTTTATTAGTATATATAATATTTATGTTACTTAAAGAATATGCTTGTTTTTCAAGTAAGTATAACCCAAACCTGAGATTAGGGCTTTATAACGCTTATAACTACTGTCTGTCACTTGAATGCTGTGAGAAATGCAGACAGAAACCCAATCTCATTCAAAAAATCTAGGGAACCTCATTCAACACGTTTTGGATCTAGGGAAACAAAAATTATATTCAATTGTAGGAGACTTAGAGCTCTGCTAAAGAAGTATAAGTGCAATAGACATGGCTGGGGAGAGGTACATAGCATTACTGGCATACGTGGAATTGATCTTAAGTGTGTTTTCTATCTGTAATTTTTTTTTTTTAGCAGGAGTTTGAATCAAACTCTTGGCTACTGTATGTGGCTATTGCGTGTCTTTTTGTCTAATTACAATATTGATATATTTTTTCACATTTTAGTCACTGAAACATGCTATCATTTTTGTATATTCCTGACTGTCTTAAGGTGGTTGAGATTCCAGTTCTTTGTTTGACTTCTGGGTTTGCTGTGAGTGGTTACTACAGGTCTTATGCTCACTCTTCTATTCCACCTCAATTTGTAGTGAGCTAGTTTGCCTGGATCCCAGTAATTTGTTGCTATGTCTTTTGGATGCTGTCTTTTGCTGTGCTTCTTCTAATGAGCTCGATAGTTCATTTTGTGCTTCTGCATCTGGTAAAGATAATAAGCATGACATTGCTGTTAGTCACAGCCATGCCTGCAGCGAAGGGCACACTGGGTTTTGTGTTTAAAATAGATTTCTTGTCTGTAGTCTGCGTGCTCAAGCCCACAATAATTACTGAACAAAATGTTCTTAGTCATTTGCCTGAATAGCATCAATCAATGGCACTGCTCATGAAGGAAAATACTATTTTTGAGACATAAAGAAGCTATGCATATAAGCTGTCATTTGTTTTCCTGCACAAAATCAAGACTTGACATTTTTACTTTCATTTTAATTTAATCAATAGGTGTGCTTTGTTCAGGCTGCTTGAAGTCTGTGCATGATCCTTTCTTGTGTAACAGAACCCCTCTCTTTTGTTCTGAAATGATATACCATTAACTCAGGCATGGACTGCGTACAATATTAAATCAATAGCCATATGAGGGTTGATTTAATGAGAACTCCTGTAGTTCATCTGTGCAACGGAGTTGTTTGAAGCAGGAACACAATCTGGGGAGAACTTTCATGTACTGAGCATGGTGCAGAGGTATGGTTTATTTGCCCAGTGTATTGGGTTTATGTGGCAAAGATTTGGTAGCCAGTGAGCTGTGGGGGTGGCTTCTATGAGCAGAGCCTGGCAGCTGCCAAATGAATGAGTTCCAGCTAGCTTTGAAAAAGGAACCCCCTGCTTTCCAGAGCTGAGCCAGTGAGCAGTGCTGGTTGTGCCTCTGTGACAGCATATTTAAGCTTGAAGAACTGCAGCCAGTGGGAAGCCCACATAGGATCAGATTAGGAAGTATGGCATCCTGTGGGAGGGGGACCCCATGTGCAGCAGGGGAAGAAAGTAAAGATGAAGGAGCAGCAGATGATGAAATGCTATGGACTGAGCACAGTTCTGTTTCCCTTTTCCCTGTGCCACTGTTGGGGATGAGGTGGAAGAGTGGGAATGAAGGGCAGGTGCTTTTAATTTCTTACTGTTCTAATATCTTAATGTCTGTATGCTGAGTCTGTTTTGCCTCTGGTAGCAATTGACGAGTAAACTCTCTGTCCTTTCGAGTAAACTCTCTGTCCTTTTCTCAACTCTTGAACTCTTTTTATTGTATTTTTCCCTTCTTTTTAAGAGTAAAAGAACAGTTGTGGTATAGTTCAGCTGTCCATCAGGTTGAAACCAACACAAAGAGAGGATGGGGATCAATCTTGGTTTATTAGAAAAGTTTTTAATCTCTCACTTTATAGACTGAATTTTCAAAGACTAATTTTGCCCATAGTTCTACCAAGTTGTTTATCTTAGGAGTCATTCTCTCAGCAGGACTGGCCTTAGTCTGGGCAGCTTCCATGGAGACCCATATGGTAATCTCATCAGTCAAAATGTGTGCTATGAGTGTATCTTCTGGGGCCAGCTAATGCTCTTTTTGCACTTTTGGTAGTTGTGGGAGAAATTGACAGCATATTTATTTTGAAATGCTGTAAATTGGTCTTAAATTAGGTGGATTAAATGGGATTGAAGATCTGGCTGTACTCCATAGAGTCAGAAATCATATGATTATCTGAACAGAAAAGATCAGTAATTAGAGCATTGCTTTGGAGTGACAGGTTCGACTGCCAGCTGATCTGAAAGAACTGCCGTGAGGCACAACTCTTAGTTGGTTGCAAATTGTTCAGGCATGTAAGTCATTACTAAGCAAAATACTGTTTCTGATAAGCAAGTTACTTGAGGAAGGCAAGGGAGTAGTGATGTTTTGGCCGTAGGATACAATGAGATTTCTGAGAATGGCACAGGTTGAGTAGTATTCATGAAGCAAACCCACTAGTATAGGTGTTTGTTTCACAAGACGTGAAGTGTTCTCTGTAAAACAAGATCAGGACAGCATAAGAAGAATGAGAGACACTGTGAAAAAGCAGAACGTTTCCAGTCATTTCCTTCTGATCCAAATTGGGTCTGACCACGTGGTATGAAAAAAAATGGAAAATGATGATTTCTCCCACCAGGTTACAGGAAAAAAAAAAAGTTGCTGCCTGTGACTCTCAAAGTAGAACAGTTAGTGAATTGCAGACTACTTAAACCAGTTCTTACACATTTGGTTCTTCTTCCTGCTTAAACGTAGAAACAAATTAAATGTGTGAAAAGATCGCTGGGGGGTTAGAGTATGAGGGTACTGTTTTAGAATCTGCAGTGACTAAGCTTTGTTTATAAAAAACAGAAGGAAGTGGCGGTATGTTGGTTTTTTTATGCCAGTGTTTTTCTGTGAGTCTTGCACAATGGATGTGATCTGTGAAATATGCAAATCAGAATCTCAAGACATCCAGTAATGATTTAAACCAAATCTGTAGCCTTGAAATTCTTAGTAGATGTAGCTGTCATTTGGAAAATATGTATTCCCATTTGCTTTGGTTTGCTACTGCTGGTGTAAGATAAATAATCAGCAGTCAGTCTATGGTTATAGAAAGCCAAGTAAGTGTCATATGACAGGTGAAAATACAAATAATAGTTTGGTTACCTAATTTGAAGAAATGCAATCTTGTCTAGTAACTTGATAAACAGTTAATTGGAAGTCACTCTTTAGCACATTAAGAAATATCTTCATTCAGTATCTCATTTTCTGAACTGAGGTCTAATCCAAAAATTATTACTCAGGAGATCAAAAACTGCAGTAATGGCTCATGTGCAGTGGCAATACTGTTAATAAAACTAGTGCACGTTCATTAGGTAAGTACTTTGTATGTATAGATCACATACAAATATATAGGGAGAGTTGGAGACATCTGTGAATTTGGCTGTTTTTCTTCCATATTCTTTGTGGAATACTGTCATTATTTGTCTTCTGAATAAATGGAGAAAAAGGGGGAAGGTTTTAAGTAAAAGCTATGATATTCCTCATCAAGTGGTAACTGATATTGTGACATGGAGTGTTTAAGTTCGTGTCCATCCTTTCTGAAAGTGAAACAGCTTATAGGAAAGATTTTGAGGGATATAGAGTGAAGTTCTCTGTTGTGTACAGAGTCTAAGTTGAGAAGCAAGAATAACAAAGGAGCTGCTTGCTGTATAGAGCTATTTTGCGTGACGTCTGTATTGACTGAAAATGCAGAAGTGGACTAAAATACACCATACATCTCATTTGACACTTAATCTAGAGTCATAAAATCTTCAGAGAAACCTTTAGGATTCAAGAACAGACAAATCATTTTATTTCTAGTTGAGTGCATCCATCAAACGGGCAGCTAGAAACTGGCCTGGCTTGGGTCCTCTTTTTAGGATGGAGGGAATGATTTTGACAAGGGTATAACTGGCAGGGCGTTATCCTCCTAAACATCTGTTTCCCTATTTGTCAGACTGACTTAAAATGGTGATATGCAACTGTTTCACCTGCACAGGGCTCTTCAGGGCTTTTCTGGTCTGTATCAGAAAGAGTTTCACCATGTAAGTAGTACTGTAGAAACATGTAATTGAAGAGGAGGGCTGTGGTAAGGAAAATCTTCACTGTATATAGTTGCAGTAAGAAAAAGTTATGCTGCTTCCAGCATGCATCGTAAGTGCCAGAGCTCAGTCACGATGCTTTGATCAGCCTCGTTCTCTTTCCTTTGTTTACGTGTTTCCTTTTTTCCTTGGAAAATTTTCAGGAAAGGATCCTTGACTTGATCTACACCTGTAAATCGGGTATCTAATATGGGAACAAAGTATTGTTACTGGTGAATTGCTACTAGCTATACTAAAGCTTTACAGAAATACCTTTGATGTAAATACATCAAGTCTTAACTTCCACCCCCAAATAATAAAAGTAAAGTTAAACAAGACCTTTAGGTTCTTTTACTTTTTTTTCCCTTTTAATTAAATTCCTAGAACAAAATTCCTCTTAATCCATTGGAAATCATAGAATCATAGAATGGTTTGGGTTGGGAGAGACCTTTAAGATCATCGACTTCCAACCCCCTGCTATAGGTAGGGATACCTCCCCCTAGACCAGGCTGCTCAAAGCCCCATCCAGCCTGGCCTTGAATGATTCCATTGAAGCATTCATATATACTCTCCACTATGTACTCACACAGGTTAGTCTGGGCCGTAGGTTATTATCTACATATACTAGAAAATCTGGGAACTAACTGAGCTCTTATTCCTGGGAAACTGAAACTGAGATTTGAATCTGAAAATACCGTTCAGAAAACACAAGTAAAAAGGGCTCTACAATTCTGTCTTAGTTTGTGTGTTTAACTGGAGAGATCTGCGACTTACTTGTGGTATCTGATTTGAACTGCTTTGAACCAGCTCCTTTGAGCAACTGTCTCTCTCCATTTTCATTGATCAAAATCAGCAGGAGCTGGCACTGCTCAGCATCTAGTAGCCTAACACAGGGTGAGGACTGAGATCAGTGGGAAACTTTCTATTGATTTCAGTTGTGGTTGTGTTGAGAGCTCTATAGAAACAGGCTTCTTCAGAGCTGCTGTATTTGGATGATTTTAGTGAGGTGTGTGAGTATGACCATGTACTGATGATGCTGAAATAAAACTGAGGGTAGTATAGTGCTTGTTATAGATTGCAACACTTGTATAACATCTATCTGGTTTCCAAAGTCTTTATGTTTTGGTTTTCTGAAATTGCCTGGCAAAGGAGAATTGTCTCAGGTCTCTCCTGTACGCATAGTAAAGAACTTGAAGAGGACTTCAAAGCAGACTGTAGTCTCTTGGAGTATAAGTTTCACCAGAACTTAGTCATTATGTAATAGTGTGTTGACTGATACTGCAAATATTTCAGGAAGAGTCTAGTGCAATTAAAATATTTGCTCTAGGTTGCAATCTCATACCTTCCTGAGAATCCAGATTTTGGATTTGCATCACATACATACTGACTTGTGCAAACTGGGAAGAATAAGTCAGAAACTCTTTGGCCAATTACATAACTACTGGTTTTGCTACTTGAACGGTTAAACTGGGAATACATAGAGCTTTGGGATTTAATACCATCAGTGTTCTTTCAGCTCAAGACAGAAAGATTCTATTCTTGACATTTTGCTGTGTGAAAGACTCCTGAATAAAATCCTATTGTCCAAGAATTTTTAATATTTCTGTACAGTCTTAAAGAGCCTGATCCTTTTATCGAATGTTCTTATAATGCTGGCACAGTTTACATGAGTAATTTCAATCTGTATATGTAATTAGCACGATATCTGTTTGGGATGTATCCAAGAAGGGAAGTTTTTGTACGGTTTTCTTAATTAGCATCTTGTACATACTGCCCTTTCCTAAACCAAAGTTTTATAGGGATTGAAAGGAAGAAGTTAATTCTGATAAGCACTGTACTACAATATGCAGTGATAGAGGACCTGTTAAGTCTATGCACAGACTATATTTGCTTAAATCTCAATAATAATTATAGCATAGAATGTGGAGCTTTCTCCATGTTTTCTTACCTACCTGAGCTAGGGGACATACGGATGGCTGGGAGGCATTGAAAACATATAGACAATGTCTCTCTTATCCCCGTAAATTCTCATTTGAGACACTTCATTTCAGAAGAAAAAAAGGGTAACACTATAAGAGTATTAGTGCACTCAAAGAGAAGTCTTCAGTGATAAATGGAAGAATACGTTGTATTAAATAATGTAATTAGTCAAAATAAGAAGCTCTTAGAATTCTAAAAACCATTCTATTCCTAAGGAAAGTGTTCCCATAGAAACCGTTACAATGGCATCGGAAGCAGCCATTATAGTTTTGTAATGGTCTGTACTTCCTTCCTGTATGCATATGTGATGTATAAGTGGTTGCAAATCAGAATCCTGGTAAGAAGTTTTACTGTTGGCCATGGCTGAATATACAGCAGTGCTATAGCCAGTGTGTCAGGATAGCTAGAGAGACAATGTGTGGGTTTAACAAAATTTGCTATTGTGAATTCCTGAAGCTCAAAGGAGTGTCTTCTAGATTGTTATGGAATGTAGTATTATTCTTCATTGAAAGCTCATATCTTCTGAGGCTGTGGAAAGGTAAAGTAAACCACATAAATAGAACAGAAGCCCGGTAACATTGGGTAATTTTATGCAACTTTATTCTGATGAAAGGAAGTATTAATATTTTTCAACCTGCAGTTTGTCAGAATAAAGTATTCAGAATGACAGATCATGCCTTGATACTGTACACATATATATGTAGCTTCATACATCTTGCTTTAACTTGATATTTTATGACAATTCAAAAAAAGATTTTTTTTCTAAAACGATTACAGCATCACAATTTATGCTGCCTGACAATCTGTCTATATTTAGATAATAAATACTCTATATTCTGAAGGTCATAAATGAAATCTTCATAATGTTGTCACTTGAGAATCAATTATTTCACAGTGTTATAGAAGTGGGGCTTGATTGTGTTTGGGGAAAGTGATAGAAGGTGGTGTGACTTTAAACTTGGGCTCATTTGGTAGTACAGAAGTGTACAAATAGAAATACACACCTGTGCTTTGTGATTAGAATGTCATCACTTGATTTTAATCATATCATAGAATGGCCTGGTTTGAGAAGAACCTTAAATATCATTCCCTTTCAACCCGTCTTCTGTGGACAGGGTTGCCAGCCACTAGACCAGGCTGCCCAGAGCCACATCCAGCCTTGCCTCGAATGCCTCCATGAATAGGACATGCTGGCTCATGTCCAGCTTCTTGTCCACTGGGACTCACAAGTCCTTCTCCTCAGGGCTACTCTCAAGGAGTTCTTTCTCCATTCTGTATAAATACCTGGGATTGCCCCTGCCCAAGTGCAGCACTTTGCATACGTTATTGGAGTTAATAGAGTTTTAATAATGTCTTTGTTTACATGTGTGAAATGATTTGAATTCTGACCACGGTGCTATAGTAGATTTAATTTGTGGATAATTATGCAGCAGTTGGAAATTCCTGTGTGCATGGATCACTCCACAAGCAATACAGTGCCGTTTCCTTGCTAGGGTTTTTTTTTTTTTTTTTTTTTTTCTATTGCACATAAACAAGACATACGCATAAACAAGGCAAACTCTGGGTAGCTTTCCCTAAATTCAGTAAAGCTAGTTAGATGAATGCCATTTAGGACAGTGAAAGTCTTAGTTTTGCTGGATGGTAATGAACAATTACAAAATACCGTTACCACTCAGATCCAACTGAATTTATATTAGGAGCTAAGAGTTTTAGTTAAAACATTCTTATTCTGAAAAATGGACAGATGATTGCACCTTTTACATGAAACTGATGGCAGTGCCTAGGCTGAAGTAAAGCTTGAGTGAAAAGTGATAATAACAGCAGTAATTAAAGTTCTGTTTTTTTCCTCAACGAGAAGTAGTGGCCACCTTTCTGAATTAAGTCATTTACATCGAATGAAATTTGATACTATGTTTAGCTTGAAAAACTTTATTTTCTTATTTCTATTTTTCCTTTATAATTTGCAAGAATTTTTTTATTTATTCTCCCCATGTGTTGGTAGGGCTTTACATGTGCATGTCGACACACACGTATTCTTGGTCTTCCTTGCCAGTGACTTACTGGGCTTTTGTCTTTACCTTCCTTTTCTCTTTTTTTTTTTTTTTTCTTCTTCTTCCTTCTATCAATGTTTTGGGAGCATTGTATTGTTCCAGTTGTAATGTATCTTTTGTGTGTTGGCATTTACTTATTTCTTTACGTAGTGAGGCAGGTGTTTTCAGATTGATAGATATGACTCCATCTTTATCATAAATGAGGACACAGCCAAATAGGAGTATGCTAACAGTTACCTGAGGGACTGTATCCAGTTCTGGGCTCCCCAGTACAAAAAGGACAGGGATCTCTTGGAAGGATTCCAGTGGAGGGCCACAAAGATGATGAAAGGCCCGGAGCATCTGAGCAAACCTGGTATGTTCAGCCTTGAGAAAAGAAGACTCAGAAGTGATCTGTAGATCTAGACTTCTAGGTCCTGTAATCTGTATTCAAGTAGAGCTTTGTTCAGACTGCTCTAAGTCCCACTGGGTTGATTTCCAATAGAGTGGATGCAGTCAGTAAATTTTCTGTTCTTTTACTCACTTCATAAGCAAGAGATGACAGACTAAGGATGTTCCTGGCATGCAGTTCTGTCACTATTATTGCATTCTTTTATGAGGAGTTTTGTTTTACCTTAATTTTGGGGATAGGCTGTGATACACAGTGAATACTGCCAAATCTTGTATTTTAGCAAGTTATGTTAGGTTTATAACATAAAAGGATTCAGCATTTTTGGAAGATACTGACTTCTCAGCAGTGTGCCTACCCCAAGAATACAAAACTTTCAGGTTTCCTTTACAATTAATTCTCCATTATGTTAAAAAAATATAAGAAAAAAAAAAAAGAAGAAAAAAAGTAATATTCAATATTTCCAGTGTTCTCTGTTCTTGCCTGTTTTTGTTTGTGAATCACAGATGTTGAGAGATCACTGAGGAGAGGTGGCCAATGGTTCCTCAAGCATATAGGTATCATGTTTTCACTCCTGGCAAATACAGGAAAACTGTTTTCAGCATTCAGTCAGTTGCAGCTTTATGCAACTATTTTTTCTTTTACTTTGAATTTTGCATTATTAGACCACTAGAACGTAAGTAACCTATGTGCTCGAAGACTGTAAAGGGAAAGGGCAGCACAGGTGATGATAACAAAGTTACCAAATTTTAATAAATACTAAGTTAATAAATGCACTATTTGAGGACCTTATTCACTGTCTTCCTTCCACTGTACTTCTGTGATTTAGACTCCTTTCATCAGCTTAAATTAGGTAAACAGGGATTTCTTTTTCAACTGGGACTGAATCTTTTCAATCCTCAATGCCACTGATAAAGCCATGGAAGAAAAGGACATTTCATGCTGCATCCTGTGAAATGTACGTGCTCAAAAGAGGGATTAAAAAAGAAAGAAAGAGAGAAAAGGAAGATCTTTAAGCTTCTGTAGCCTTAGGCAGAAGTAATTTATATTCAGCAATTTTATGAGTGCTTTACTGACTTCTTTATCATTCAATGAAAAAAATCAATTTTAGCAAGTACTATATTGATATGCACTACAGGTATTTTTAGGACATGTCAGCGCTGCATTTCATATTGAATATCCACTTTTTAAAATATGCATTATTTAAAAAAATTCAAAAGGGACTATTTCTGTGATGTGTACACAATGTTCCTCTCTTCAGTCTGTTTCCTTAATAAAGCTTTGAACTTCGAAACGGTGTATATCAAAATTGGTGAAAGAAGGTGGTTTCAGGCACGCAAAGTATTCTTTTTGTTTTGCAGAGCATATGATAGAAACCCTTGCATGCACCGATCTCCTGCTTACATCAGCAGGCGATGTATATACACAATGGAGTGAAATATCAGTCCGAACTTTACTGATTAACTGGAAAAAGGCCAATTTCTCTTAGAACTCTCTCAACGTTTATTAAGAAAATGAAAGGGGAATGCAAACGCTGCTTGTAGGGTTAAGTCCTTCAAATACAAAAATGGGGTATTGAAACATAAAAATAATTGAACAGAAATAAAATCACCACCACCTACTAATGATTTATTAGAATACTTTCCTCACAGGAGATATGTGAAGGATGGCTTCTTGAAAAATAGCTTTGCTAACAGGGTGCAGTGAATACATTGATAGAATATCTTTTTTTCCACTTGGACGTTACAGTTCAGGATTGTGAAGGTTCCTATTTATTTTGAAAAAAAAAATATCTGTCTTCGAGGCTTCGTTGTTTTGTTATTAGTCATTATTTTCTGTCAGAGCAGACTGCATACAAGAGGTGGTAGCAGAAAGGAGGAAAATAATTTTGGGGTCTGGAGCAGGTATCTATTTTTGTATTTCAGTCAACTTGTTCATGTATGAACATCAGCAGTAACAGTTAGGGGAAGTCAGTATTGCAGAGGCTTCTGTGCAGGCTGCTCAATGACAAATGCCCTTTGTCTTCTGCTGAATTTTGTCTCACGCACAATAAGTTGCTGGAGAAAAAGAAGGATGTCATAAAGCAGGAGGGTGGGTTCAAAAATAAGGGAGTGGTTTTCAATGAGAAAAGTGGAAATGGAGGGAAATGATGTTGATTATTTTTTGTCCTTGTTACTACATATAACAGCACCTTCATGCTGAGCTTAATTAACATGCCACTCAGCCATTATTAGCTCTTGTTTCTTATTGGTTAGAAATTTTTATGCTTCACTGGGAGCATGTTAATACAAATAAATCTTTGCAACATCAACAAATGAAGACTCTTGAATTTTTACTGTAATAATCGGAAAAAGTATTTCATGTTAAATGTCTTCATCAAGGCAGTGTTTCAGGATGTTACTGGGCTCCTCTGAAATGCATTTGCAGTTAGAGGACCTCTGTTTACTGTTCCCTTTCTAAATATTTTTGGCACTGCTTGTACTTAAGTATTTTTTCAGGACGCTCAATGTATTGCCACCAAAGGGGAATCATTCTATGATTTTATTTTCAGTCTCAGTTTTCAGTGTGTAGTGTATATGAGATTATTCTTGGAAGTGATCAGTTTCATCATCTTTGTAATGAAGGTGATTCAACTTTCCTATATATCTCTAGTGGGCTGATACATGATAAAATTCAGGAGTGGATTTATAAATAACAAATGAAGGCCATATACCGAGGAGGCAGCTGCATACCTGTACAGCCCTGAAGACAGATGACAGCTTGTTTTCCTTCCCAGAGTAGGTGCTGTTTTTTTTTTTTTTAATAACTTCAATTTTCTTTAGAAAATCTAGACTAGCTTATGATTTACTGAAACATTCAGATTCATTTTGAACTCCATCACTGTGTTTGCCCTGTGGACTCATTGCGAGTTATACATTCCAACTCTGAGTGCTGCTGAATCTTGATTAGATGCATCTCTGCTTTTTAATTTTGTCTTTTCTCTTTAATGATTGCAGTTTTTTGTTTGTGGGAAGATATTCACTACTTGCTGCTTCTATATTCAGTCTAATTGAGATGGAGGACTTTGTATCCATAATTAGTATTCCCTTGGGATTATTCAGGATAATTGTTCATAGGTAATTTAAGCATTAGGTTTTTCAGATTAGATAGCAAACTGTTTAATTTAATCTGCGTAATGTGGCAGTTTTTGAGACAATGTTTCTACAGGCAAATTTTACAAAACGCTTGTCCGGTTCTTTTTTTTTTTTTTTTTTTTTTTTGGAAACTATTTCTGTGAGTTTGAGTTACTGTAGAAAATGAGACCAGTTCCATAAGCAAGCACTATAGATCTAGGTTTTAGTCTTTTAATAAATTCATACGGACTGTCTTTAGAATCTAAAATATTTCAGTCAGTAAGATCACAGCAGACTGTGAACTCTGCAGGCAGGTTTGCATTAGTGAACATCTAATGCAGTTCCCTGCAGAAATGACTTGCATTCTGCATCACTGCAGGGATGACTTGCAATCTGGTTTACTTAGGATGCTGGTTTTTTATAAACAGCTCCATGTACAATGACTTGTTATCCTACCAGACAGTGGATAATGTATCATTAAACAATAATCATGTTGGAATTATCACAAACCATGTCTAATTTTGAGTTATTTTGAGTTATTCTTTTTTTCATTTTGCACATGTCAATACAGTTTAAAAATGTTTAAAGACAAGTACAATAGTTCAGATTACTTGCATGAATTATTTTGCTTTACATTTTCCTTTGTCACTTTGATGCCAGTCTTGATTGTGGATGCTCATTTATCCTCACTGCATACTAATATACTTAAAAATTTTATGGGCACTTATTATCTTGCCCTGAAATAATCAGTATTCAGTTTGTCTTTGGAAAAGTATTTTCTGCATCATTTACTGATCTGTGGTTTTTCTTTGTGTAACAGTAAAGTACAGAATGTTCATAACCGTAGTTACAATGGCTATTAAAAAATATTGTATTTCCAACTCTTTCTGCTATCACTTCTGCACTTTCCACTTCTGCCAGTTCTTAGAAAAAAAATTATTTGTTTGTACTGATAGAAGTACGTACTTCACAACTGCTTCCGTTGCTGCAGGAACAGTAGCAGACTTTTTCTTATTCAGTGGTCATTCTTAATACAAGATGTAATGTTAACAGGACAGGCATGCAGAAAGAAAACTATTCTTCAGTTTTGCTGCCAGAAAAGCTGAAATTTGCTTTCTTTTCAGGAAAGTGCAATTCATTTTTTTTTTCTTTTAAAAAATGAGCACAAAAACACCCTTCACCCCCCCCCCCCCCCCACAAAAAAAAAAAAATCCAATTTTTTTTCTTACAGATGCATTGCATCAATGCTTTAAGATGACATTTCTTATTTAATTTATGCAAAACAGATCAGAACAAACAGAAAAATGAAATATTTAAGCATTCTATTACTGAAAAAGAATGCTCAAAGTATTCAGGATAGAGTGTGATTTTCCTGTGTCACAGCAATGGTGATATGGTGGGATGTTGTTTGCGCAGGGTAAGAAAAGCCGTGTATTACTCCAGATCTGAATAATTAAAAAATGAACTACTTCTGGTCAACTTTTATTAGAGCTTAATCTACTTCCCACTGAAATCAGTGAATCTTCCTCATAAATTTAATGGGAACAGAATAAATATTTTTGCCAAGGCACGTGATGCTACAAGGCCAGTACATGAAGGAAGCGGTAATTAGTGACTCTGGAAACAGAAGATGTTCCTCAGTTATTTAATTAGTTCTTTGAAATATTTCCTATTTAAAAAGTAAAAACAGTCTTTTAGAAAAATAATGTAGACAATAACTTTAAGATTAAAAAAGAATGAATAAATTTTATTTATTTTTTTAATATAAGCAGGACTTAGCAATTCAGTCGGTAAGCTTCAGCGCCTGATTTTAAGGAGTTAAGGAGGCCCATGTTTAATTTCATGGGGCTCTACATTATTGTTTAAAAGTAGACAATTGTTACACTTTTCGTTTCTAATGAATTGTTCTGGGTCCTGGTAGAACAAAGGCAAATAAATGACTGGATCACATAAAAAGAATTTATATTGAAGGAATTAATGACTATTGCTTGATATTCCCCTATACAATTCAGTGACATGAAGGAACCCACTAAGCTGAAAAGGAGACAAAGCATGTATGTTTGGAAGCACATGAAAAAATTGCAGAGGCTAAAAGGCTTAAAAATGTTCCCACTCTATTCTGTTTAATCCACAAAATGAACTTAAAAGTTCTCTATAATGCTTAAAGAATATAACAGGTAATAAAGCACAGCAAGTCAGTGTGCAGCTGGAAGTAGAGTATCTCACCAAAGAAGTGAAAGGTCACTGCTAAGAGCAGCTACGTTTTTTCATGTGTGAAATGCATGAACAATTTATTTTCCTAGGCATGCTGAGATTATGGTATATTGTGCTGAACTTCCATGAGTAATGATAATAAAGTTTGACTTTGTGATGCCAAGGTCTAAAAGGTTTTTCTGAAAAATCATGTTAAATATATAGTGAGTGTAGCTACAGGGCGAGAGCTGCTATTTCCTTCAGGGATTTGTAGCAGTGGTTACTATGGCATCGTTCTGCTGCTGTTGTTAACAGCAGTAGGTTATCTTAAGCCATTTTCAAGTTGCTGAATTTCTTTAAGCTGGTGGCATTACATACCTGGAGTAATGCTGAAAAAGTTAGTTGCTTTTCACTGATAAATGAAGATACTATGGGTGTGATTCCGAATGATTCTACTTTCTAGTAAAATCTGTAGTCTGTCTTCTGAAATGTTGTCATTCAAATGGAGTAAAAGTGTACCTTTGTCTCATGTTTATCATCACCACACAGTCAGGAAATGAACTATATCTGCTTATAAAACAAAAGGGAGACACATGGACACATGGAGGGGAATTGCACAGTTCTTAAGATATTAGGTATTCTACGCTGAAACATCTCATGCCTTCTTTGCTTAGTAACCGTTGCTTTAGCCCTTGCTGGTTGCTTTGTGTGGATTCCTGTATTGCTCAGGAAAGAGGAGAATAACCAATACAGAGCTGTGAGATGGAACTGCAAAAATCCCCCGATTATTTTTCTCCTTTTCACTCTGGAATAGCAAGAGATAAATGAAGAGAGGATTTAACTTAAGAGCTTTCCTAATTCTTCTTTAGTATCGTTAACCTAGGGACACAACAGCAATTTAGTGTAACAATTCTATCACGTCTCTTCCTCTTCCTATTTCAGATTGTTTTTATGTTTTTGAGAGGGGACTGGCTCATCACAAAATTATTTTCTCTCTTAAAGGAATTAGAAAAAGCATAAGGAAAGTCAATCTTAAATGTTTTTTGTCAGTGTTGCAGTGCTGAGTATTTCCCATATTATAAAAAATAAAGGTAAACTAATAAATTAAACTAAAATAAAAAGAATGTACAGGCTTAATGAAAGCTATTTGTGTCTGTTCAACTACCTTGGAACAGAAGATTATAACTTTAATAACCCCAACTTTAAATCAGCGGATGCTTTTAATGGAAGTTAATACATGAATTTCAGTTTTAGTAAGTGCAGGGGAGGCTGGAATTTCAAAGATTTGGAAAACTTCAGGCTTTGGGACCTGTTTTAGAGATGTTATTGGTTAGGTAAGTTTGGGTTCTTGTGAAGTAAGTTTTACTCCTTATAGATTGCTCTATTATGTAGGAGGTGGTACACTTTGTGCTTCAGTAGGTAGAAGATTGGTTTTCAACTTTTTTTTTAATTTATCATTGTTTGTGTTTCTAGTGCGTTTTGAAATTGCATTACATTAAAATCAAGAGAAACACTGTACTTTGTTTCTGAGGGACTAAAATTATATTCCCCCTTTTTGTGACTCACCTAAAACTGTAGTAGCTACCTGCATAGTGGCTAGGTACTTGCAGCGTAGCTAATCTGCCATTTTATTATGAAAATGTTTTATATGGTAGTTCTACAAACTGCAGAGTGAAAGCTAATATATATTTTGTATGTATACACACACGTGTATATAATTAAATGAATTCAACTGAAAAAGTATAGTTTTAAACTACTAATAATATAATAAACTGAATTTTGCATGCTTTCTCTATTTCCATCTTGTCTGTAACAACAGAAGGTAAAATCTCCCAGACTTTTATGAGGAGCCCATGTGTTCTTGCTTTTTTTTATTTTTTTTTCATCTCTTACTTCTAGAATGTACCTAAGTGGAAGTAGCTCACACCACATCTTCCCATGACTGGCAGCGTTCCTGATTACTTCATAAACTGAAAAACTGTCACTCCGTAATACCAGTTTTACCTTCTATTTAATGAATTTTTGGAATGGATAGGGTCTTCAGAAATGCAATGATCTTTCCATTTTTCCTTGACTCAAGTGGTCTATTAAGATGATTCATCTTACTGTCGGAGAGATTTTATTATTATTTGTGCTTTTTCCTGAAACAGCTCCATGTTGTGTCTGGAGGAATTACAATCTATCACACACAAATGTGTAAAAAGTATCTGATGTTTGTACTTCTGGCTGAGCTCTGTTGAATGAAAGCTACTCTAGTTCCTAAAGGATCTGTAGTCTTGCAGAAATCTGGTGCTGGGAATTAGTAGGGCCGAGGTGAACAGAGCAATGCAAATCTCAAGGGATGCTGAGATACAAATTCAGCAAGCAAGATTTTTAAAATGTACATTACATTGTCTCTTACCCCATTCACCAGACCTCTCTTTCCTCTGTTCTACTTCTAAAAAGAAACGTGATGCAACTTCCTATCAGGAAGAAGAGAACTTTCTTTGTGATACAGGAAAAGCTTTCCATGGAAAAGGCTCAAATAGGAAATCTAATAATAACACGTTCCCCGAGGAAAATCTGCCACCTTAGACTGTGTGCCTGATGGAGAGCAAGTGAACAACTGAAGTATTTATTCCCTCCACAAAATGTATGTGTGCATGTGTATGGTGACATGACACAATGCTTCGTGACAGTTCATTTTGTTCTGGGTCCTTCACATGACAGATGAAATGATTTCTATAATTATTCTTAGGTATCTAAGACTCAAAGTCAGTTCAGTTAATGCACGTAGTTGATTTTTTAGGCATAAATTCATTTAGATATCTTATTTAAACATCCCTCTGGGAAAAGCAGACAAAGAAAACCAACAGAACAAACAAAAAAAAAACCAAAACACAATAAGATGTGGAAGTCAGAAGTGATTGAGTGGATGAGCAGCAGTTGTATTGCTTCTAAGCTGAGGAAAAAGGCAAGTACAGCTGGCTGATTTTTATCTGAAATGTCTCATTTGCAGTGAAATTTCATTGCAAGGCTACACAATCAGACTTGCTATTCTTGTAGCTTACTTAGTTCTTGATCTTAGTCTAACTTAGAAGTAAAATGTTATCATTTGATACTGACGTGTAGGAGAAAATTAATACATATGATAGCTTGAGAACCAAAATATATATTAGCCATACCAGTGATAAAATATTACTTGTCATTGTCACTGCTTCTGACTAGAAATAGATGAATAGTTAGAAATGCTGATGAAGAAAATATTGTCTGTAGGACAGTACTTTATTTTATCTGGGCTCTGTTTTTTTAGCCGCTTGTCTTGTCAGTTACATCAAGTGTACCACTCTCAGATGTAAAGCTCCTCAAATTCAGATTAGATCAAACTTCTGATCTGATATGGAATTCTGGTAAAATACTATTGCTCTGCCTGTAGAAAATTCCTAAAGGTTTTCCATTTTAGGTCTATAGTTAGGAAAGGTATTAACCAGGAGCATATTGAATTTTTTTGGGGAATGGCTGAGGGGAAAACATTATCTCTTAAGGAAGTTACAAATAAGCAAGCTTGCACTTTTAATGCGCTCTGGACATGAGTAGCTGTTGTATTTCACAGACATTTATCTTTGATTACGTAACTGCACAGTATAGCAAAGTCACCATTTGCTTCAGTGTACAAGTCTGCTTTGGTATAGTCTGTAAAACTAGTAATACTGGGGAAACTGTCCCTGTTGCTTATTTTAAGTTTCAGGGTATTTGGTTATAGCTGCTTTTAAGAATGACCAACTTGTGCCATATTGGGCCATCTGTAAGTGATAGCGAAGTGTAAGAATTCGTGCTAGAGAAATATCTTTCTTTTTTACATAACAACTCAAAGAAGGTGCTGAGAACAGAGTATTTTGGAGTCTGTATATCTGCTGGATGGCTGACAGTTCCCTTTAATTAGTGTGATAAGTCTCGCTTTATTTTTTATATTTGTGCTCTGATTCTTAGAGGAACAAATAAAACATTTCTGCTAAAGTGCTTTATAATGTCAGGTCTAAAATTTAGGACTTTCCTGAATTGCAGCGGGAACACTGGCAGGAAGAAGCAGTGGGGACAGTCCTAGGTGAAAGTAGTGAGCAGGCTCAGAAGGGGAGGGATCTGCAGTAAAGAGCTGCACAGCTGCCATTCAGACCTTTGTTTCTTTCATGTAGCTGTTATTTAGAGCTTGACAGGAGTTTTCTGCCTGAGTTGGGATTTGCCTCCTATTCCTGTCCTGTTGTCATTCACAGGACCTCTGCTTCCCAACTTTCACTGCTTCTAACTTCAGCTCTAGGCCTAGTCCTACATTCCTTCCTTCTCAGCAGCTTCAGGATATGCCTCTCTGCAGAGATGCACTTCTCCTCTGTCCTCTCCTGTCTGAACCTCACCACTCAGAACTTGTGCTTCTGTAGACCGTGTCTGTAGGATGCTGAAACAGGTTTATTAAAACAGCAGTGTCTGGGGGGAGGGCTGCTGTGTCACTTAAGCGATTCCATGCAGTTAAACACATTGCTGTAGGCTGATGAACAGTCACAGTGGCTCATACTTCTATATAGGCTGAACTTCAGGAGGTAACTAGACTGAATTTGTTTAGTTGAATAAAGGGAAGTGAATTCATCTGAAAATTATTTGTCATGCCTCGTAATGTATTTTATAGCTGATAAAATATTTTAAGAATCTCTTGATACTTGCCCAGAAAGAACACAAATTCCAGTGAGATTTCTCTGCTTAAATAATTCTGAAATAATATGCTTATCGGTAGCAAGAAAAATAAACTGATATTGTGATAAAGCCAACTTAAGGCTTCCAGAATAATCCAGGGCGTGCGAGTTAAGTCCTCAGAGATATTATTGAAATGTGGTTTGAGGAGAAGGAATGATTAAGTTTAATATCCTTATAGTATTTATAAGGAATATATTGTTTGTATCAGAGGGAAGGAAAAGTACAAGGAAAAACACTGCAGAACAAATATCCTGACTAGAATGTTTGGGGCTTTTGTTTAATGCAAATATTGGTAACTGGTTTTCCATAAATACCCTCTTTTTCCTGAGATTTAAACCTCTTGAAGTAGCCTACTCTCTCTGAGTGTCTTGATCTTATGTTTTGTGTGAAATCCCTGGGAAACTTATGAAAATATTGCCTTTGTCCACATAGTTATGGCAGTATTAGGCCCGTGGTGTTCTGCATTAATATATGTGAAGTATAAATGATGTTGCTCTGTCAGTACAGAGTACTAAGGACAAGAGATATCTATGGCAAATAATATATCACCCAGGATAGTCCCTGTAACGTGGCCCATTTTCATTCTTTCGTAAATAAAAATAAAAAAATTTGAAACTTTGGGAAATGATGGCTGAAAAATAACGTTATGCAAGTGGAGACAGCATTTTTAATGTAAAAACATATGAGAGGTACTCTGAAAGTGATGTTTGCTGTTCTATTATGTTGGCCCATGATGTCAGATGTGAATATTGGTGGTGTGGCAGTAGAAGCTGAACCTTCCCACCAATGTTCTGTTTCATTTTGTTGCTGTGTGACAGCAGAGGGGCAGTCTGACAGAATGCCATCTGATGCAGAAGTGCGTATGAAACAAAGGCGTTCCACTGAATTCCTTCATGTGGGAAAATGGCATCCATTGGCATTCATTGATGAGTGCTGAACGTTTATGGAGACAGTGGATGTGAGCACAGTGAGGCAGTGGTTGGTGTGTTTCAGCAGTGGCAATGACAGGCTGCTGATGCAGGTCTTTATGAGCATGGCAGACAGGCTCTTGTTCATCACTACCAAAACTGCATAGCTAGTGGTGGTTGAAAATGTTGTGGCTGAGAGTTTGCTCTATTCTATAGTGTTACTGAGCTCTTTGGATCTGTTATAATTTCCATGGAAATATATAGGAGGCATTGCTTTTGGAAAAACCTACATATCTTAGATACTCTGTTTTTCCGCAGATGATGGAGCATAACCTAAAGGAGAGGAGCTCTGTGGAGAACTGCCTGGGCGTCCTGGTGGGCAGCAGGTTGTCCATGAGCCCTTCTGGCCACTCATATCCTAACACTGGATGTCCAAATGAGGTAATGCACAGGAACAGCAGGTCATTAAGATTTCTTATTCTTAGTTTCCCACTAGGATTTAAATTAGAATCTGTTTTGCAGATATCAAAGCTATCTTCCTGAGGCAAGTCCAGTCATGCTGCAAGGTACAGTCTGTCCTGTCAGTGTGGAGCACCATGTAAGCAGTTTTCAAAGGCAAGTCATATTTGTGTGATCACGTGGGAGAGAAAAAGAGGTGAATAGACAATGGTATGTTAAAAATGAGAGAGCAGTGTGATAGCAAGCATTTTGTATGCCTCAATGGAGCAAACCAGGTGAAAAGAACACAGTTACAATGCTCAAGAAACATAGCATGCTTTCTTATAACTAACTTCGGGCTTTCTTATTTTCTGAAGTGTGCCATAAAAGACTTTTGTGAGTCTTATTTGTTTCTTGCTATACTGATTCAGGGCGCTCAGAAGCATTTGTTTAGTCCTCATTAGAATGACTACTACTAAGAGTGAATCATCATGGCAATAACTGGGAGCCCAAGCAGTAAAGCTGAAGTCCTCTTAAGATCACCTGATTTTACATAGCAAGCCAGATGCAAATAACCTAAGTCTTTAAACGGGTATTACCCCTACAGCTGTTTTTGTCTCTCTGACCTTATTTGTTACTCAGTGCCTCTGCCTCTAGTCTGTGACCTGTCAGTACATGTCTGGGGGTATAGTTAGTGTTCCTCTGTAACGGCCCTTTGGTATTTCAGAAGCATACAGGGAATGAGGTTGAGAAAGTCACAGCTTAATTTCATGCTAGTTTAATGAGGTTACTGATAGACTTCTTAAATAGATCACTTGATTGGTTTCATGGTGAGTAGCTATTGCAGAATTCCTTGTTAGGGTATCTCTCTGAATCTCTCTTAAATGATGTTGATCAAATAGCCACTGCCTGTTCAGGACTTAAGAGAGATCAACTTTTAAATCTGTTTAGGACAGAGTAAAAAGAAAAAACAAAAGGGCTTGAGTATGTTCTTCCACGTATAACTAGATTAGTTCTATTAGTTCTCATTTAGAAATAGTTTAGGCCGTGATATTTTGTTGTATAGTGCAGCGAACTTGAAGAAGAAAAAAAAAAAAAAGTTAAAATAATACCCAGACAAAATCTGTCTGTAGAAAAAAATGTACTATAATAAAGTGTATGTGGGCAATTTCAGTTATTTGCGTTGCCTCACATACTTCGTATCTCCTCATGGGACTGGATCCTGAGGGGTGACTTTTTAGAAATACAAAGTTGTTGTCTGGAAGACCATCTGGGGCTCTAGAGAGGGAAGAATTGAAAAATACGGTGACCTTTTAGAATATTTTGCCAGTTGAAACAATTCCCAGTGAAGCAGAAGCATTTAAGTAGGATGACTTTTTGTTATTCTCTTGATGGCTCTTTCTTAGAAGGTATCATTTAACTGATCTATTTGATTTTTGCTACTCTGCAAAGAGAAGCAAAAATATCAAAACAAGAATGTCATGTGCATCTCTACAGAGGTTATAGTAGAAAAAAGACAATATTAAAAGAAACAGATTGCATGTTCTGTTCTTATGTACCTTTCTCTACCTGTCACGTGTGCAGTTATTGATTCAGACTGTAGATTTCCTCAGTTGCTCTGTGACTGTTCACAAGAAAGCAGACGCCTGGGGCAGCAAGAATGGCTTTCTGTCTGTTCAGTCGTGGGTTACATTACCTGGCTCTTCAAATGCCATTGTTTAAATACCCAGAAGAGAAGGAAGAGTCGCTGGGTTGAGTAGGCATACTGTGATGGAAAATTGCCATTTCTTACATCTGAATTTTTATTTTATCTTCCTTTTTTTTTTTTTCTTAACAATTCTTTTATGCTTGTTTAAAATGATGTTATAATTGGGCAGTTACTATTAGTGTAAAATGTTGATGCTATTGGTGCCACTCTTTTTTTTTTTTCTCTTCATCTTGTTTTTGCAAATGTGTAATATGTTTGAAATTCATCTTGTGAAAATGTATGGAAAAGCATCACTTTGATTTCGGTTTTGTTTGCCTGTATTTATCAATAAGGCCATTTGTCAGTGTTAGTTTTTGGAAGGCTTTTCTGGAGACCTTGGTATGGTGTTATGTTTAATTTTGTTTTTGATTTTTAAGCAAACTAAAAAAGCGTTCAGATATAGAATCAAGCTCATTTAGTTATGTATCCAGCAAGTCTACAACCTAACTTAGCTTTTATCATGCGAATATAATCATTTCTAAACTCAGGGAGGATTAACATTCTTAAAAGCAGGGACAGTTTATATCTGCTGAATGATCCCTCTGTTGGAGGTGTATGATGCGCTGCTATTCTTGAACATGGTTTAAAATTTTTTAGCATTTTATATACATATATATACATCTATATATATACACATATATGTGTGTGTTTGTGTGGATGACCTATTAATTTTTAAGCTACTTTTTTGTGTATACTCATGTCAGTTTCAGTGAAGCAAGCAGTGATTAAAAGCTGTTTTAATGGATTCATTTGTGCTGGTGTAATGGGAAGCATAGTTATCATTAGTAAGTTTTCAGCAGCATCCAGCTGTACTCCTTATTGTGTTGTTCTTTAATACAATTTTTAAAGCATAATTATCCTTAGAAATGCTTTGTACTGAAGTACTGCCTGGATGCAGTTTTAGACACAGTACTGATGCATTATGAACAATTTCTAGAACACACAATTCTCTGAACTTTATTGCAGTAGTAGTCAAATACCTGTAAAGATTAATGACAGCTGCTCTTCTATTGAATTAGAAGCTCAATTTGTTCCAAATCATGCGTGTAAAACTTCCTTTGCATAGTCTACTGTCATTCTGTCTAGTTTGAAGTTGCAATTATGCATCCTGTCCATATGAGGCTGCTTTAACCAGAACAGACATTAATGAGAAAATGACATTTTTTATGCACTTTGTATTTATATTGCTTTCTCATCATTTTGTGAGAGACTGAAATTGGAAATACTGCTATTAACCTCACGTGAAAAAAAAATATATATATGTATATGATTTTATATTATATATATGTTTTCTGGTTGTATTTTCTGGGAAGAAGGTCTTTACTCAGAATTCTGCTTCTGTGAAGTGACGTATTCTCTCACTGGGTTGTTTATATTGTGTTTGTTTGAGTTAGGAAGACCTATAGAAAGGTCAGTCCTCCACATTCTTCTATGCTTCTAGTACTCCTTTAGTGCAGCTGTTTAAAGCCGGTATTATAGCGTCACACTTTCAGTTACAAATTCCTTATTTTATGCCATGATAAGATAAATGAACACCGAGTGTTGAAAGTGCTGAGTTTCATAACTTATGCGTGGCAGTGATACAGGCTGCCCAGGGAAGCTGTGAACGCCTCATCTCTGGAGGCATTCAAGGCCAAGTTGGATGGGCACTGTGCAGCCCGATCTCGTGGTTTGCAACACTGCCCTCAGCAGAAGGGGTGGAACTGGAGGGGCTTTTCCTCTTCCAGGCAAAGGCATTCTGGTGTTCTATGATGTGATTGTTATTTATTTCTGAAATGGCATTGCACGTTGACCAAACTCTGTTGAAAACAAGAGCTGGTTTTTATTTAGAAAAAAGGCTCCAGTGATTTTGGCTGACGTTTCCGGTCTGCTGATAAGTTGAAGTGGAACATAAACTGCAAGTAACCTCATTTTTAAAATAATCAGCATCATGAGCAAAATCCAGCTCTCTCTCCTGCAGTACTTTGCTTGGAGCTCAGTACAGAAGTGTCAGGATAGCTGGTTGAGGGCTCAAGGGAGCGCGAACTGCGTGAGACATCTGCTGTGCTGTGCTGTAGCACTTAGAACAGACCATTGCGTTAAGGCCATAAACCCTCAGTAATATGAACTACCTGAACTGTCTGCCATTTGCTTAATAATAATTGTGAAGCAAGAAGGTTAGCTGCCTAGCTGTGCGTTTGGACACCGTTGCTTTTACGGCCCATTTTGCATCAGGAGGCGTTTAAAGATTTTGCAACTCTTCCAATGGTAGAAATAGTTTTCTGCAGGATGCCTTTTGCTGATCAATTTTTTTTAAAGCTTCAATTGAAATAACATAATGGTATTATCAGCTGGAAAATTTGATCTAATAACACCTTTATTCAATATTATACTTTTTTATTCCCCTAAGGAATTTATTGTGCCTTGTGCAAATCAACTCGAACCAGTCTATGACAGGCATGAATTTGAAGAAAGAAATAAAGTCTTGCAAAATATTTCCCCCTAGGGAAATCTCTTCTAGCAATAGCCTCTTTTTAATGAATGGTACATTCCTGGGAATGTCATAATCACTTGTAGTTATGTTATTCTTCAGATTTGTAATGCACTTATCTGCACCTCAATTTATAGCAAATCAAAATGTTTGCTTAAGGGTTGGTATGAAAGCTGCCTCTATCTCCTGTAACGTTTGTTTACTGCTGTTGGACCTTGTGATTATGTATTTTTATCCTTATACATCCTCCTTCTGAAGTTTCAATACTTAGTGAAGCAACACAGAAATTAAAGTTGAGGTGGCACATTTTTCAATGTGATGTTCCTCTGCTATCAGTTTCTGAATTCATTAATAAATTTCAGGTGATTTATTCCACAGCCAAGCTGATTCTCTTCTCATCGTTCAGAGTTTGTGTGTGAGCAGAAAGGAAGCTGTCAGCATACCTACCTGATCAGACATTTACCGTCATCCTGTGGTACTGAAACAGCTCAGCAATACACTCTACAGAAGCAAAGCTACTGTATTTTAATTCCTTCTAATTGTATAACGTTGTGGACGGTCTTTCATATCAGGGAGATTCTTAATTGCACAATTCCAGTGAGCTGATTTTGATTTTCACAATATCTCATGCAAAAAACCCTCAAACCCCAAATACTCGGAATTAAATCATTCAGCAGAGCTTTATTCGTTATTGCTTGGGAATTGTTTTCAAACTGAGAAATAACATTTACCAGAAGACTGGAGGTTATAAACCATATGCTCTTGTCTGCTAATGTAGTGCAAAAGAAAACAGAATAGCAATTACTGTGTGTATTAAGAGTGAAGTGTTGCTACTTGAGGAGAAAAACAGCTGCTTTCCTCACTGTTTGACTGGCTCTTCAGCATGCAGGTTCTCCTCTAAGCAACCCATTAATTTCTCAGAAATATGGCAAAGTTCACAATGTAGTCATACAAAAAGTGTACTTCAGAAAGGAGAGAGCATGCTATTGGATTGTGTTCTGATAATGCCAGCAACAGTAAGGACCTAGCATACGCAGACTGCCCTTTACAGGAGTTTTCACTTACTGATAACAATTTAAAACTGAAAATCAGTCATCTCCAGGAGTATTATTTCAGAATGCTCTTCCTTAGAAGGAAAGAAAAGCAGCTTCACTCCTCAGCGTAGAACATAGAGTAGTTCTTGGCCACTTGTTCTCAGGGAACTGTATTCAATGCAGAGTAAAGTTTGCTGTTTCACAGAATGCATTGTGCTCACTTTAGCAAAATTAAATCCAGTGTTCCAGTCAGTAAGAATGTCCTCCTTGAGTTTGGGCTGGGGATTAGTGTTTCCTTGGAGTCTTTGCTCAAATGATTGTTTATGGTTATGATGATTATTTTTAGGCAAGGTAATTGATTTTGCTGCTATGTTTTCAGGGGTAAATTACACTTCTAACATTCAAATATAAACAGTGAAAACTCAGAACAGAACAACATTTTAGAGAGAACAAAAATGTAAAATCCAGATATGTAAATAGGGAAGCATTATTAAGTCCAGTGCCGGTGGTGTTTTTTCAGTGCTAATGTAGATATCCTGAACAAAGATTTGTTTTTTCACATTGTTATCATTGTTGTGGATTCCTTTTTCCTCTCTCTCTCTCTCTCTCTCTCTCTCTCTCTCTCTCTCTCTCTCTCTCTCTCTCTCTCTCTCTCTCTCTCTGGTTGATTGTTGTATATTTTATTTCATGGCAAAAAAAAGATGTGTAAAGAAAAATAAAAATAATTAGATGAAAGGAACCTAGGGGATTCGAAAAACAAATTCCTTTACTCAAAAACTGTCAGGTTTTTACTACAGTAATAGTTGGAGTGAAAACCTCTGCTTATGTTTATGTTTGAAAAGCATTAATATTAAGATTGAACAATATAAGTGATGATCAGAAACATTCAATAAGGTGACTTCTAAGTAATTGTCTGCTTTTAAAAATAAGATATTGTACACAACTGGTCCCACACCACACAGAGAGATTACTACTGACTTACTTTTTTCCTTTCTGCTATGGGAGATATTTTTGTGCTAGTTTTACATAGATGTTCTGGAGTCCTGGGTAAAGTAATTCAAAGACCTATTTGGGAGGTGTATGTTCTGTAATATAAAAATTACCTTAAGAGTTGGAGCATTTTTCATCTACTGACTGTGAAGTTTTCTTAAAGGGACAAAGCTTTTGAGAACTTTGCAGTGGAGCAAAAAATTTATTTAATAAAATAAATTTTATTTATTTTATTAAATAAAACAGGAAAAGTCTTCTGAGAATCAGAGTGAACCAAGAATTTCAGTCTGCATGCTCTGAACTCTAATGCTTTCATGTTGTGCTGCTCTGGCAATGTGGAGTTGGCTGAGCAAGGAGAGAGAAGGCCCAGGGTGACATTTTTGAAATGAGATCTTCACTATGGGTTTAATAGTGACAGAAGTACATCCTGAGTAAGTTACCTCTCCTCTTCTATGCCAATATGGTGAGCATGCAGAGAAGACGTTGAAGGTGATAGTTAGAGATTGGTTTGGTGATTTTGCTATTTTTTCAGGATTAAAAAAAAAAAGCCATAGAAAATTGTTGTGTATTAACCAATGTTCAGTGTCACAATGCTGCAGTAGAGAGCTGTCTATGGAGGATTGAACACTTGAAGACTTTATATTTAGGGAGCATTGTACTGGCTCCTTCACAGTCCTTTTCACACTTACTGTAGCTGCAGTAGCAGGATAACAGAGCCAGGGAGCAGGCACCAGCTTTGGCTGCTCTCTGCCTGTCCCACTGGAGTGTTAGGAGTGTAAATGACATGTTTTCAGTACTGACTCAGTAGCTCTCTCCCAGACAATTCATAGCTATCGTGAGCACTTACGGGGAAACATTCTCAGCACACTGATTGGATGTGGTCACTATGCTTTGAACTGAATTTAATGCTAAGCATAGGCCAGAGAGAAGCCCATAACCAATAGCTTGTATTTTCCTTGTGTTTGAAGGCCCAAATATGTATATATTTTCAGCACTGGATGAAATTTTCCAAATTGCAGTTCTTTGCAGTGAGTATTACGCAGACACATTACACAAGTGCCACAGTTTGCTTAATCATGCAATGTAATGTGAATTCCTAGTGGGATTTTAATTTATTGCTTTAGAGAAATTGAAGGTCATGGGGAAAAAAAGAAGGGAAAAAAAAGGGAAAAAACAACTGTGGGAAGGTATCGTCAGACCAGTTGAAAGAAAAAAATGCTACTGTGTATCACCTGTATTTCAGAAGCTCTCCAAATGCCCTGTAAATCCCATGGGGCAGTGTGGATGCATCGTGTATGCAGCCGAGCTACATTGCCAGCAAGTGATCTACATTGTTACTGCAGTCCTTCACTGCTGACATTCCTTTGAGGTAGGTAAAATATGCTTAATAAAGGTTAATGATTATGTGCCAGTGCAGATCAGGTATCCCAGATGGAATGTACCAGATGGCAAACCTGTGATGATAGATGTCTTAAAATTACCCAGTTCAGAAAGACAGGTGAAAGATCAGGTACAGTTAGAATGACAGAATTCCTCTGGAGAAAACACAATTCTCTTGCTGTTTGTGTGAATGTATCATGGCTTAGGTCTTACTGGAGAACTGATTTTCCCCTATTTCTTGCAGAAGGGAAATCCGATAATTTAAGAGTGTAAAACATGAAGCACAAAAATACCTTTAGTGGCTTCACTAAATTTAAAGTACACCCGGGTTCAACAGTCAGATAACATAAGACCTTTGATGGGTTGAACAGCAGGAAAACCTGCCCAACATTATGTATCGTGTGCTGGGCGAGGTGAGGTGATAGCACGATGCGCAGATGAAGTCATCAACACTGTATCACAGAAATCCCAGTAGGTCATTAGATTCTTTACAGACTGACGATTAATGTAAGTGGTAAAATGGAAAGTCTAATCACCCTTCAATGTTCTGATCAGTTCTTCACGTTGACAGAGTACACTGCCACAGCTCTGCATCTCTGTATAAAAGGTAAACAAATGTTATATAACTCTTTTCATGTGTTTGTATAAAATATATATTTTATATATTTAAATATATATATATATATATATATGTATTATACAAACACACATGAGAAGAAACTGATTTCTTGAAAGTACATATTTTTTTAAAGTTTGGGAAAAATGCAGTTCTCATTGTGACAAAATCTTAATCAGCATTCAGAAATGTATATTGCTACCTTAGCTTTTTATCTTCACATAGACGTAAACAAGAGAGACACGCCTCAAGGTTCATGTCCTCGTGTAAATAAAAAAGTCATAAGAATGCAAGTAAAACTCCACTCCTTCTCCTGATCCCCCATTCCCAGTAACCAAACTGTGAGTGTGTTCTAGGTTATTTCGTATCTTTAGAGTAAGTTCAGAAGTCCATTCTGTTTTCATAGAACAAAAGACAGTTCTGGTAGAAACGGGATAAGGGGCACTAGTATTTCTTAAACAGCCGTCTCTGCAGAGGTACTCCCAAATGAATATCCTGGATCCTGACAAGAGCTGATCTGATCCTTCTGTGTCTTTTCCCCTCAGGCATCTGCAGCTAGAGTGAGCGTTCATTACAGCCTTTTTTTGTGCAGTTTAGCTTAGAAGAGACCATCACTAATTATGTGATTAATTTTTCTTTTTCAAACTCAGGCTTCATGTTTCCACTTCTGTTTTCTGAAGGGAACTTGAATTTTTTTTTTTAAGCTATATCTTATGGAGAACAAGTGTTCATTTTGGAATGACTGCCTGGGCTTCAGTACGGCTTTTGACACAGTTTCCCAGAAGGTCCTCACAGAGGAGTTAATGAAGTATGGGCACTCTGAGCAGGCAACCCAAGTGGGGTTGGTTGGAAAGTGTCTGAATGTCCAAGTAGGGGATTTGACTTTTCTAATTCTTGCAGGCACTGTAACTTTCAAACTATATTAATTGCACTTTTGCATGCTTTTCTGATGTTGCTTGAATTCTCTCAATGCTGAAGCTCTCTCAGCTAATCTAAGAAACGTTGTTTCAGAACATCAGTGCCTTTTTATTCTTCTTTAGGGTATTTAGGAATTATTTAATTATGCTGGACGGTAATTTTGGTCAATACTGTTTGACCTCCAATGATGTTTTCCCACCATGTGTGTCACCTCAGTGAAACATTTTGCAGTGTACGTGAGGCAAGATTACCATCATGAATTCACCTTTCATTTTTATTATTCAGGAGTCCACAGTACCACTTTAGAGACATTCTTAATGCAACTGATATTCTATTGAACTAGATTCCATTGAGAAGAGCTCAGTGCAACATCTGTCTTATTTTGCCTACACAGAAGTGCATATACCATTCTGCAGTTTCAGAACCTCTGGAGTGTAACATAAACTCAGATTTAATGACTTGGAACCTGCTGTTTCAACTGCTATTTTGACAAGCTGCTGGCCTGCTATAGCTTACACAAGAGTTCTTCATCCTTCATGGAGAGGATAAATGGGCAGCAGATTTTATGTGCCAATTTTGCATACTTTCCCTTGTGGAAGTCTGAAGAGAAAGATTTGTGAGATATGCAGAATTAAGAGTCTCAACTACCTGATAAGAAGCCAGTCATCTAATTTAATTATTTTGCTCTGATATATACAAAGTGCTACTTAATGTGAACCAGGATATTAAAAAGCAATAGGGTTAGCTGAAATGGAATAATTTATAACGCTTCTATCAGCTAGGGGTGTAGACACAGCATCCCAACACCACTGAATTGAATGGAAGTCAGGCATCTTTGTAACACTGATGTGAACATTAATTGCACTTTTTTCACGACAGATTGCCTTGAGAACTTTGTTTACAGCACTGTAGGATGATTCTGTGATGGTTTTGATCACTGGTGGCAAATTTCAGGGTAAAAGTAGTTGGAACTGATTTAGTAACTGAAGTCATAAAGCACATTCTGTGCATCAGCGCGTTACGAGGAGCGGGAAATGAGAAGTTACCATGAATGTCAGTCAGTACATCACGGTGTGCTCGTTTACTTAAGTCTGACTGCAGACATACCTATGTGAACTGCGTGTTACTGTGTTTCAGAAATCAGCTTTCTTCTTGGAGTACCTTGTTGGATTTGTGTTCAGAGAAAAGAAATAGAGAAAGAAACTGGAACTTAAAGACTAAATTGAAACTACACTCTGCTTTTTTCAGAAACAGTAAAATTAATGTTTCTCTCGCTAATTCTCCTATGGGATGTAGCAGTATTTGCAGGCTGGTATAAACAAATTATTCAGTCCTGAATTAAGGGATTTCTTGCTTACCATTTTAATACATTTAAAGCTAGAGGGAAATGTAATGCATAAAGGAATTTGAAGCTGCAGGTTCCTTAAGAAACTTGAAATGCTGCCACTATTTCTGAAGTGTACTGGGATTTCCTTTGCCCCATCCATTCTGGAACTTTTTCCAAGCAGAACATTTCACTGATTTAAAAGTTGTTATGGTCTTTTAATAGAAAGCATTCTGGTTTTGAGGCAGTGGTCATTAACTGTTGGTGTAATAATTAAAACTGAATACACTAAAGAACCATGGTCAAACAACTATATTTGAATTTATAGATTCAGATATTTTAGTCTATCAAGTAAAAATTGACTGATTATATTTTTAATTGCAGGTCACTTGGTGTGTTTGTATTCTCCTGGTAATTTGTTAGTCAGGTACCTTGTCAGATTCTGTTTAGCTTTAGTTCCTTCCTTTAATGAATTTCAATACAAGTGGATTACTGTAGAAATAAAGAGATGTGCTCCCTCTCAGTACACTTTCCCGCAGAATCTAAATGCTGTCTTCTGTTCTGGAAAGCGTGCGACTACCAAAACCATTCATGGATTTGTCTTTCTCACCTGACCAAAATAAGACCATCCAGAAAACTGAGCAGATGTGCAAGTGCATTTTAAAGACTGTGTTTGGAAACTTAAAATTAGTGTTTCCATGCCTGATGCTCTTGGAAAACATCAAGAAGCCAGAAGCTACAAGCAAAAAATTTCAGTGTTTTCTTTTTAAATCACAGAACTCAAAGCCAGATTAATTCCACTCTTCCTAAATGTTTAAAATGCCTGTATCTAGTTGATAGAAATATTGGTTATTTTAAAAATATCTTGAAATTCTAACTTCGATATACAGCCACTGTGTCAAAAATGAAATTCTATTGAAATGGGAAGGTTGTGTCAAACTTCTGATGGAATCAATTATAAAACTGACATTATTAGAGTGCTGGGTAATATTATATTGATTTGCTATCCAATTTCTGCAGACATGAGGGCTTGAGAGAAGCTGGATTGAGATAGAGTGCATTTTTGTTTGGTTATTATGTGTGACTGCTCTGTCAGTGCAGTGAACAATGATTTTCCTGAAGATCATCAGTAAATGCAGCAATCTCATGGGAACATGAAAGTCAGAGGTTTGTGAAGATGTTTTTTCTCAAATACAAACTGAAAAACCGAATGATTCATACATATACAATATTTTAAGCATTTTGTTTTTAAAATAGTCACAATACTTTGGTTTTCTTAGTATTTCTTGAATCCCTTGTCTTTGTTGTTAAGAAGAATCTTTGATAATTCATAATGAACAAAGCTGTATTATCTTTGACATGATGTTTAATACCATGATTATGACACATAGTTTAAACTTAAGCTGTGAATTGAGTTCTGTTGTCTCTTGGAATCTGTTGAGGAACATGTAAGGAGCTGTAACGTTTCCTGATTGTTCTGAACTGTCTGAGCTCACAAAGGCCTTTTGGAGAGGATAACTGTTGTAGCAAAACACATATGCTGTAGATCAAAGTATACTGCCATGTTTTTCTTAAGATTATGGAAGATCCAGAACTACTGCCCCTACATGACCTTTGAAAAAATTACAGCTCTTTTGTGTTCTGAGATGAAGTTAACAAGTGTGGTAAACCTCCAGAAATGGTGTCTTGCCAGTCCTACTGAATCCCTGACCACTACTGCAACTTCCCAGCACAGAGGTTTACAATATGGTATCCATCAGAAAATCATGTAAGAAAGGAAAGATTTTCTGACTGAACGCTCTGAATTATTCTTACAGACTCATGTTCTGGAGTTGTGCACAATAAACCAGGTTCCAAACTACAGGAATAACAAACTCTATTGGAGGCTTATTTTTCTTTTCTGCTCCTTCTGGAACTCCAAACAATAAAATTACCTTCAAAGCTGGATAATTACAGAATCATCTTAGCAATTTCCTTGAGCTTAATATCAGCCCAAGCATGATGATGAATCTAAAATTTGCTCGGGTATTTTTCCGAAGGTTTTATTTTTTTTACTTACCCAGAAGTTCTCCGTATTTTACTGTGTTCTGTGCATTTTTCATTTGACAGAAAAGCAGTTGGCATATTCAGAATGATTCTTGTAGTGAGAAGGCACTATGAATATCATTCTTTATGCTATTTCTGGCCAATCTCAACTTGTTTCTTCTGAAGATTATCTTATTTTGTTACTGCTGTGAAACATGCCATAAAACTGTTCATTCAGTAAACATGGCAGATAATTACATTTCCTGTGTTTATTCAGTCTGTGGAACATGAATGTAAGCCAAGTCCCCTGCATTATTTTAACCACTGTCAGATAAATTCCATTGTGATTTTTGATGCAGCTCGTACTCAGGAATAGATCGATTTCCTCATTCCATCAGTACGAGAAGTCCCCTGCAAGTACCTCTGGCTTTGGAGACAAGTGATTGTGCAGAATTTTCTCTGCTGCTTGTAGGAGCTGAAAGATGCAGAGCTGATTTCTGCATGCTGTAGCTTTATCTGACTCCATTCTGTTAAATGAAATACTCATCATTTTCCTGAATGATGGTAGTGTCAACATGGGTAGGCTAATATTTGAGGAAACGTTTTTCAAGTAGGTTAGATCAAAGTTACTTCATTTTGGGCTGACGTGTGCGTGCTCTTGGTTTAGTCTTGTTGCCGTAGGTCGTGCAGGATATTTCAGTACCAGTGCCATCCATTCACTTATTTCCTTTTCCCCACTGTTGCTTACTATTGGTCCCAGTTCCTGCTGGGGAATGAAAGAAGAGTCTGAGCAGCATAACTGTGAAAGAGAAATATTGCAGCATAAAAATAAATAAACAAAATAGAAAGTTAATTCATGTTCCAACACTTATTTACATGGGATTACTTACTGCACGTGTCCTGCTGTTTCTGGTATACCTTGGACTCTGTTGTTTTGTAAGTTTTCCCAAATGTGATTAAATCAACCTAGAAATAGCACTGCTCGGTCAGGTTCTCCTTGTGTGATCTGCAGTGTGTGAAGAATTAATGCAAGGAAGCCTGTGAAGTTTTAGTGTATCTTCTGTTATTATCATGAGGTAGCTCCTATTGATTTGGTAATAGAAAGTGGATACTTACTATTCACTTAATGTATTGCAAAGCACTTCACTGGTTAAACATTTTCAACACAGACGTAATGATCATTTAGACACAGTATGATCCAAAGTATTTTCAGTTCCTATAGCTCAGTATTTGTACTGTGGCTTAAGAGTAGATAAGAATGAATGTAGATGTCATGATTGTTTTCAGCCCATTCCTTGATGCTAAAAGCATGCATTCATCTGAAATAATTCAAGTGAAGTCAGTAGAATGGATTATTAAACGAGGACTATGCTTTAAGATTGCTGTTACACTGAGTAGCTAAAACAGAAACTGTGTGATCTGGTACAACTCCAGTACAGTTTTCATATCTAAGATGCTCATTCTACACATAGGTGCCTTTTTTCCCCTTTGTCTTTCTTTTCCAATGCAGCTAGAATTGAGAGGATTGTTATGCTGTTGCCATCAAGCACAGTGTTCAGTTCCCAGGAGATGGCAGCCACAGATGCTTTAATAGAGTATTCAAAGTAATAATGAGGGCAATCTGCCTGTTTTATTCTAATGCTCAATGATTAGCAATTATGTTTAGCTGCAAAGTTACCAAGATCTAGTTTTTATATTCTCTCTGAATCTTTTCTTAGCCCGTATTACCATAACTGAACATTCCTATAAATCATACTAATTCCAGTCCTTTTAAAATCTTTGGACAGTAATGTGTTTAATGGCAGTGTTTCCTAAAGTGTGTTTCTCTATTGTTCTATTACTCATTATATGACTGTGGTTAGGTTTCTTTTAGTTTTGAGTGCCTTGTTCGTATCTTGTGAAAGAAAAAAGAGTGTTTAAATGCCTTCATTATTTGTATTTCTTAGCATCTTCTTTGTGATTAATCGTTTTCAAAATAATCAGTCCCGGTATTTTCTGTGTCCGTAAACATAACGTTGCTACGTTTGACTCCTTCTCAGTTACTTTTTTTTAGAGATCAACTGACCCATAATAAGTTTAACGATAATCACATTGCTAATTTGTATCTATCTTTCTGAACAGAATTTGAAATTTTGGTTCCCCAAAAAATCAGAGATCAAATTGTACTGCACACGCAGGTTAGAAACTCAGAAATCATTTTGCTCAGGAGAGAGAAAAATTTCTTTAATGGCACTGTCTTCGTAGGAGAGGTGCTCCAGCCCTCTGACCATCATTTAGACTCATTCCAGCAGGTCTATGCTCCCTCAGTCATAGAACCACGCAATCTCAGGGGTTGGAAAGGACATCTAGAGATCACTGAGTCCAATCCCCTGCTAAAGCAGGTACCCTACAATTGGTTGCACAGATAATTGTCCAGCCAGGTCTTGAATATCTCCATAGAAGGAGACCACAACCTCCCTGGTCACTGTTCCAGTGCTCCGTCACCCTTATTGTAAATAAGTTCTTCCACATGCTAGTGAGGAACTTCCTATGTTCAAGTTTTAGGCTATTACTCCTTGTTCTATCACTACACACCACTGAGAAAAACCTGGCCTCATCCATTTTTCTCCCACCTCTCTTCAGATATTTATAAACATTTATCAGATCCCCTCTTGGTCTTATCCCCAGGCTGAACACACCCAGGTTCCTCAGCCTTTCCTCACAGGGGAGATGCTCCAGGCCCTTTATCATCTTTGTGTTCCTCCACTGGATTCCTTCTAGGGGACCCCTGTCCTTATTGAGCAGTGGAGCCCAGAACTGGACACAATATTCTGTTTGTGGCCTCACCAGGCCCAAAGAGAAGGGGAGGATCGCCTCAGTCAAACACGGAAGCATATGAGTTTGCATCACTGTCTTGCAAAAAAGTTAATTTGTTCTTGCTTTCCTGAAAGCAATTAACGACAGGCAGGAGTTCTAATGAAATAATGTGGTGAATCCCTCAGGGAGTATTTGTAATGAATATTACCGAGTAGCAGCAACTTCAAAGTGTTTACATTAACACATGGTCAGTACTAAAGCAATTAAGCGATACATTGGGTAAAATTTATTCCCAAAATGAGGCATAGTGATATTAAAGTAATTGTATTTATTGGTATATTCCCTGCGTAAGTATAAATTTGTAGGTTTGTGTAGGGTGTGTTGGGACTTGCTTGGTTTTTGTTTTTTTTTTCTGCAGGATCAACAAAATTCAGCTCACTTCCTGAACGTGTGCCATTTTCCACAACTCAGTGGTTGGGTGAGTGGCTTTGTATTTGAACATTTAGAAACAAGTTTTGAAATCAGAAACAATTTTGCTCTTACCTACTCAGTAAACTAAATCTGCAGTTTTGATTACATTGTCTTGAAATGGTTGAGAAGTGTGACATTTAAAGCAAGGCGTACTGCTTTTGTTGTGAAATCCCTCAGATCAACATAACGAAATACTAATTAACATTTACAGAAGATGAATTTCCAAATCAGAATTATTTCACTTAGTTTGGATTCATAGTTTTTTTTCTTTACGAAACGCTTAAGCATCCCATTTACGTGAGGGAAATCCGTTTTGAGACATTTGGAGTTTTTTCCTTTGAACGCGTTATGTATTCATTTGCTTTTGGAGCAGTTAGTCAATACAGAGAACAAAGAGGTGTAAACAATAAGCACAAATGAGACAGCATTTATAGTTTACACTGATTTCACAAAGACTGAGCAAATAATTTGATCCAGATATAGTAATACAAAGAAGTATGCATTAATTGCCACTGATTTCTAGTGCGGTAAGTGGAATTAGTAAGTCTGTGCATATGTATACAAGCTTTCCCACACTGATGCTTCTTTCACTGTATTTACTGATTGCTGAAATTTTTATAGTACTTCAGACAATAAATAAGAGGCAACATTTATAAAAATCCCTAAGGTCATTTATCTCTATAGAACTTTACTGGTCCCAGTGCTGACTTCTGACTTAAACTTGTTTAAATCATCCTGCCTTTGACTTAAGTGAAGCATTTCTCTGCTTCCTTAAATATCTTGCCTAACATTTTTACGAAGGAAGGCACTTGCATATACGAGTTGTCACTTTTCAGCCCATTCCTCTGTTAGGTGCTTCCTAAAGCACTATTCCTTTTAAGGCTACTTTCTCCATTCTGATACCCTCTCTTTCAAAATAGTGTTGCTAAACCACTTGTACGGGATATTTTGCTTCTTCCAAATCTGTCCATCTGAAAAAGGAGTGTTCTTTAGCCCTGAGTTGAACATTATATCCAAAACTGCTATAGGAGCTATAAAAGCACTGTTACAAACTGCTATAATATGCTCAAATTTCTGACTTGAACATGTTTCCTTAATAGAAAAGGATGTAAGTTGAGAAAATACATAGCAATTTTGCAAATAGAATTAAATATCCTAAATGTGAAGGAAAATTAAGTTTTTAAATAAATTTGATCATTCTATTTCAGTTTATGCCCAAAAGCAATTCACAGCTACTAAGGAAAGCATTAAAAAGTGGTTTCCCATATAAAAAAAAATGGCAGTGTTCATTTCAGAAGACAAACTAGCGTAAGGTAAACGTGTTTCTGACATGATAGACTTAAGTACCTCTTCAAGTTAAGTCCTGGCCACAGAACTGAAGTAATTAATGTCGGTCTATGTCTACATTTCCAATTTAGTGTTAAGAGTGCCCCAGTTGACAGCATGTTTATTCTGGCATCCTGCATGGAAACTACAGTGCCAATACAGCTTCATTGAGCACGAGTCTGGGTAAGCATAGGGATACAGACTGTTCAACTTGTACAAATGCAATGATTTAAAATACTTAATTGCCATAAAACGAAAACAACCACCCAGCAGTGGCCTTAACCACAACTTCCCCAACCTTCTCTTTTTTTTGTGATTTGTTCTGTACTGCACAGAAGTAGCAGACAGTTCTGAAGAACCTGGGTTAAGCCATGGGCAGTAGAATTCCCAGATCCAGTTAAGTCATTTAGAACGTCAATTCTAATGAGCCAATGCCAGTGTAATTAAGAATAAAGACTGCAAATCATACATTAAATCCTCTTTTTAATTTTCAGCATGGCTATTAAAAAATGCTCAGCACATGTACTGAAATATATATATAAGTTGCTGTATTTAACACTTTGGAAAACAGCTTGCTTTTAATTGCTCCATTTCCATTATATGCATATTCAGATTTGTAATTATGACAATTGAAAACCAGACTTCGTTGTGCATTATTAAATAGAAAGCATATTTTAATTAGCAATAGAAATACAGGTATTACAGGTTTTTAACGTAACTTGTTTGAGTTGACTGCTTATCGGAGAAGTGATCAAAGCTGACTTTCAAAGTTTCTGATTAATTTAGAAACAAGTTTCTGGAAACAGCATGGTAGGCTTGTTCATAAGAACTGCAACCTACTGTAAACGGTCTTTTAATATATGAAAATTAAAAAACTGATTCGATTAAGAAACTTCTGGGTATTTAAATACTCTCCAGTTATGCTCATAACACCTGAAAATTGCTTTACATTTTTATTTCCTTTGAAATTCTAATTTTTAATCAATTCACTTCAACAGTTCAGGTTCAGGGAAAAAAAAATAGTTTAAAATTTATTTCTAATTTTTGGGATTTAAATAATTGTTGGTTCTTCCAAGTCTTATATACAAATTAATACATATTTAAGTCCTGAATTTATGTAAGATAACATCTGAAATACATAGAAATATTATTCTTTATTTTTGTCCTTTGTGCTTCTAATGGTAAACTCTGATAACCTGTCCTTTTAATTTTCATTTCTCCTTGTTTGTAGCATTTCTTTACCTTCTAAATTTTGGCAAAGAAAGAGAGATCACCAAAAGAGGGAAACAAATCTTTGAAGGAGTGGATGTTTCAGAATTAGTAAGTATTGGTTTTGGTATTTCTGTTGAACTGTGTTCTTAGACATGGGAGTGTGCATTGGTATGGCTCAAGCTCTTACACACAAGGCTTAATAGAGAACTACGATTTTCTGTATCCACGTGGGGCATTGTTCCTAGTAAAAGAAGACAATTTCTTGCTATTAAGTCAACCTAGGAGGCTTTTATCGTTGTCCAGCAAGCACACGCACAAAAAAGGAAACAGCAAACTCAAGGCTTTCTGAATACCAGAGTGAATCAGTTTGGAAATTTGCCATTGCCAATTCTGGAATTTTTGGAGTACTTTTCACTGGAAGTCTTGAGAAGGGGCAGTTGTTGAGGTAAAACTTATTGAAAGAAATATACAAAACCCTCAATTGTAATAGGTCTGTCTACATTTTCTAAGTTAACCTTCTTCATGAGGAAGGTAATCTACAAATATGAACAGAACGTGGTGTACAGCAGGGCTGGATTTCATCTCCCTTACCTATATTTGCTGGTCTAAGCCAGTCAGCTAGCGCAGGTACTCCTGGGAAAGGAGTTAATGGACAAATGTGACATGTAAATCACCTTCTTGAAGTGTCTGTCTTAACTGATTACAGAAGTAGCCAAGGTGACTGGCGTGTAAAAGATCCCCTTCCAAATACTTAATTCGTATTAAATGTTTTGGTTTTTTTTTTTTTTTTAAATTCTTTTCTTAAACATATTAATTTTCAAAAAAATGGGAGTCTTGAGTCACTCACCTGCTCCTTCCTAGCTTGAGTTCATATACATTCAAGTAGACAGTGTAAAGATGATATTTTGCCTATATTTCACAAAGATAAAATCAGTTTTTATAGAAGATTAGTGCATGCAGTTTCTACGTGATAATTAATGGGTCTAATGCATAAGAGGGTAATGCTTTTTGCATAAACGGCAACACAGCAGAAGGGTTTGTTGCTCAAGGGTTCACTTGCTCATGTTAACCATTTTGGTTGTAACAATCCATGTCAATCTTGATCTGTTTCCATGTAATTACTTTGAGATTTTCTTCCACATCTTTTCCAGAAATAGTAGCTGTTCACAGTCTTTTATAAAGTCAGATTCTCTGCAGCCCCTGGTCAGCTGTTGAAGTACTTGGCCAGAACTTTTCTGCAGTTAGCCAATACACACTTTTTTTTTTTTTTTTAAGGTTAGTGAATTTTTAAGCTGATCACTGACCATGACAGCAAACCTGAGCCTGAAGAGGAGTGTTGTTGGCATTATTCAGGTTCTTTATCCAGTTTAATGGAATTCAATGTAGAATTCTACAATTCAATAGAATTTTGTACATCTTTAAGCTTCTGCATTCAGAACATTCAAATAATAAAGTACAAATATTTTATTTTCCTTGAAAATATTGGAGATATTTTTGATGCTTCTTGCCTTTTATTAAAATTTCTGTCCATTGTAGATGGATGAATTTTTTGAGGATTTTTGCAAGTAAAGTTACACGGTATATATTCTAAAATAAATTTCTTTTTATTTCTATTGTTTTTATTTTTAGATATTTCTAAAGATCATTTTACTGAAGTGTTATTCTGTATTTAATTTTAGATTTTGTTCCATTTTATATGTAACTCATGTTTTTTCTCCTATATTCTCCTGCCCAGGAGGAATCCATTCTTTGTCTTACCTTCTTGGCGTCTGTTCTCTACACGCTGTAATTAAGGTAGTTTTGATTTGGATATTGTTACTGTGACCTGTAATGTTCTGTAGGGCTTTATGCCTGTGTTAAGAACAAGCTCAATACCTTATTAGTTTGCAAATACCTTATCCCCAAGAAATCTCGGTCAATTGTATTTAAATAAACAGATTATATTTTAAATAGTTCAACAGCATGCACCTCTGTTTCATATATAGTTTTCTTCAGCGGTCCCTGTGTAACTCATCTACATAGAAATGAAGAGCAATAGTTGTGATGTATATAATCAGAAATTAAAGCAGAACAAAATTCTCCTACAGGAATATGTTTACTACAGAAACGTTGGGTTACACTCTAACAAAGGAGTGCTCACTCCCCAATATAAGCATCATCCCCTGCAGAGAGCTTTCCCTTTTGAATTTGTGTGAACTGACTGAAGCTTTGTTCCAAGTCTCTCTGGAGTACTGACATTCAGGTTGCTGATGAAGAACCCTGCAGACAGCTCGAGGGGATTTCTGTATCACTTCAGCTGCAACTATGATCAGGTTTTTAAAGTTTCCCTTGAAGATGAGTTTTAATTAAAAAGTAAACAATTATGGAAGCTTCTGTGGAAAGAAAGAGTTAAAGCAAAGAAAGAAAGAAACTGCCATGAACTGGTAACCCATCTGGAGGAGAAAAGGTGAAATAACTACAATCAAGTTTACACTGAAAAAATAACATGGAGTTTCATGGAAAAAATCCTGTAAAGTGAGACTTTGCACTGTTAATTGCATAACTGTCCTGAGATTCTGCTGTCAGTGCAGAGGTTAGTGCGCAGCTTCAGCTTCACTTTCTGTTGAGAAATTTGGAGAGGAAAACCAGGAAAAACAACAGTTGTATTAGCTGCATTTCTGAGATTCTGCAGATTGATACTAACTGCTTGCAGTCACCATATTTTGTCAGTCACCTGAAGTCTAGTGTCTGATCCTGGAATCATTTGCTTCATTTGAATCTTTCTGCCACTATATTTTAATTTTGACTGTTGTGGGCAGAGGTGGTAATTCATGTTCTTCCTTCTCACACTTGACTGTTTGCTGCTGTATTTTCCTCCTATGCTGTAGATTAAAGTCATATTTCCTCTGTAACACTTTGCAAATGCCGTACCGTGTTTTGGAATGTACTTGTAACTATCAAGGCAAAGTTATCTGAACGTACATTGAGTGAACCCAAGTTCTTCCCAAACAACCTGTGTGCTGAGGAATCTAGAGCTACACAATGATTTTTTCTCAAACACTGTAGTAACTTTTGTGCTTCTCTCAGCATTAGTGAACTCTTAGGACTGTCCTGTGCCCTTCCCAATGTGTTCCCAAATGCTGAGATCCTGTACACTCACTCTGTCTTTAGGATTATGTGTAGGATTATGTGTAGTCTTTTCCCACTTGAGCAAGTGGTTTCCTTATCCTCGCAGCCAGGTGAGTAAGGACAAAAGCTCCCCTCCCTCACAAGTAGCAGCTTGAAAAAAGTTCACACCAATTCAGTTTCAGGTATCTGGTCCCTGATTTCTCCGTTCCGCCATTTCCAACAAAGTAGAAATAATGGACATGGGCTTCTCTTAGGTTCAGGCAGAAATCTCCACAGATAAGTCATAGTTGATTAAAAGAACTACTCTGACCGGGTTGTTTCAGCGTTCCACAGAGGAACGTGGCCTGTACTGACCTCATGGAGCTGCTCATTGCGTTCCTGTACCTTACTCGGTATTTCTCACTAGGAAGCCTCATTTTAGCATGCTTCTAATTTTGCCAAACTCAGTCATTCTTTCTGTTTTTCTGAGAGGTGGATTTCTTGACATTTTCTAATTTTGTTTTTATCACTTAGGTTTATGAAACTTTATTAATTTCTTACCAGTTAAGGAAATAAAGGGAAACACTTTCCTGCAAAGTCGATACATCTGCTGACTCTCCCTGGAGAAACCTTGTTGCCTATGCTTTGGAAGAAGGGTTGGAAATATGGCAGGAAGTGTGCCCAGTAGGTTTGAGTTTCTTTTCCAGTCCAAGGAAATGTGACATATGCATATGGCATATGTAAAATATGTGGTTTATTCATTCTTAATATAGCAATTTATTCTTTAAATATCCCATCTGCACTGGATTCTCTCTTGTCCAACCTTAAGTCATTTTTTCATTTTTGTTTACCTGTCTGCAGTAACACAAACTCTCAAACATCTGCTTTCAGTTACTTCATGCAGATGTCTTTTCTGGTTTTTACACAGAAGGAAGATGAGATGAATGCGCTGAGGTCAGGAATAGAAAGACTGTGGATGGAGAAAGTTGAAGAAAAGAGATGCTAAGCATCAGTAGAAGGATCAGCTTGGATGTCAGTAATGGATGAGGAGGTGATGAACTGGGTATCTAAGGAAGCTTGAAACCATGCAGAAACACAAAAAACGTACAGAAAATTAACGATGCAAAGTGGATTTTGTAAGGAACTGCAACTGGACCTGCGATCACCACAAAACTTGATTTTCCTGAGCTTCGAACAGGACCAAAGTATTCGGTTTGTCCATCCATGCCTGAACTTGTTAGTAAATTGCTGGGAAGTCTGGAGAATATTCTTTGTTTTCATCTGTGTTGATGAAAGATTGGATTATCAATTTATAGTTACAGAAAATTGCCGTGGGTAACTATGTTGCAGATTTACTCTCTGCTTATTATTTATTATCAGGAACTTTGATCAGGCCACATAATGGGATTTTTTTTTTTATTATTTTTCTTTTCTGAATGTTTGAAAACAAATTTGCTTGTAAATATTTTGGGTATAATATATCTTGGTGTCATCCCAGGCATTTTATAGTCCTACAAACACCTCAGCTCCCAAGAAAGTACTATTCTACTTTAAAACAATATGTCAGTTTCTTATAAAGTGTCTGAACTTGTTATTCTGTACAGTATGTTTTGTTTTTTTTTCTCACAGCGTTACCAAGTTTGTCTTTGGAGAGAAGAGGAAAACAAAATAGAACTTCTTCAGGGAGATGGGAACCATCTGCCCCTGTTACAAAGAACACCAAGGGGATTTCAGCACTTTTCTGTTTGTCAACCAATGGCAGATTGTGCTAAATCAGGCACACAGTAATCTCAGAAATGCCAGTGTTTCTGTTTCATAAAGCTTTCTAAAAAACAGACTGCCCCATATTGTTTCAGAAAATGGTTTCAATGATCCATCCAAAGCAAACCATATGGACATTTAGGCTGATCAGATACAACTCAATAATAAACATTTGGGTAGCACATGATAAAAACAGTTTTCCAAAATTAATATGGAGAAAATTATGGACAGTTACTAGAATTGGACAATAATAGAATTCTATTTGAAAGCATATCTGTATTTTCTAAAGGTTTTCAAAGATGGAAAAAGAAGCAACGCCACAATTTACAAAATGAAATAAAGATCAAAATGGCTAAAATTTTTTAATCTCGGTACACACAGGCAGCTGTTCAACAATGTGAATATATTTATGTTTAATATTATTTTGTGTTCAATGTATTCATACTGGAAATCACTTTTTCTGTGTTGGAAAAGCTGGAAGGCTTAGAGTGACATCACAAGGCTTTTGTCACGCCATGTATCTCATTATAGAATTTTTTTTTTTGCAGAAATTACCATGCCTTACCAACCGTTTTTCTCCTGCCCAAGTGGCATAGCATATTTAAAAACAGGACATTCCATCATAAAACCTCTCCAAAAACCTGGAACCTACTAATAAATGACTTTTTCTTTCTTTTAATCTGCAATGCAGCTGTTAGCAGATATTTATTTCACCCTGTAAGCACTTGCTTTTTACAATTAGTTGTGCTTTTATACATGCTCAGTTTCTTTTCTTTATTTAAAGGAAGGTATTTAAATTCATGTATTAAGACTAGCTAAGGCAGAAGGCGTTGTCCATTTTATATGTATGTATGTATGATAGCATGCATTCTGGTCAGTGAAACCTCACCTATACTGAAGTCATGAAGAACTATGCTGTTGTATCCTTAGGCTGTTGTTTCATATTCAGCTAAGGTGGAGGAATCTTCACCGTTTCCTGATTTAGCACTGTTATCATCAATAAAACCATATGCAGAAACAACTGACGTTTTTAATACTACAGAGCAAATACGGTAGTAAGTTCATTCTGTTGTAGATTCTACTTAAATGTGTTTTATGGCAGTTCTTTAAAATATTCGATAAAAATGTAAGCTTTAAGAGATTGTTATATGCTGTATATGCTGTATAAATGAGCAAATTACTTATGAGCAGAAATATTCTAAATCAAATTAACGTTATCAAAATAAAATGTCAGTTTTCATATGCTTATCTGTGCCACTGCTAATCAACAGAAATTAATTTCAGAATACTGTAAAAATAGAAGATGAGGCAGATGTAAAAGAATATGTATGATTGAGTTGAGGCATTTCCAGGAATGTGGGTGCTTTTACTGGAGTTTAACATTGCACAAGAAGAGCTTGAGGCTAACAGTGACACAGGAATAAACAGTTACTACCTGACCACGAGGAGCTTCTGCCTGCAAGTGAGTAAATGTGATGCGTGCTAGAGATTTACAGCAGAAGGATATCATTGGACTACACTGGAAAAATGTCTAAAAGCTTGGTGTTTCCTGGGTTTTTTGTTTTTTGGACTTTTCACGGTAGCTGTTAAACTGTGGGAGCAGTAGCACCAGTTTCTTATTGAACTTTATTTGCTGAAAGACCTTATTTTCAGAGTTTTTATTTTAGCTTTTATCAAACTGAATGGGCAGCAAGGCTTGGCATCCAATCATATGATTCAGTGACACCTAAATAAGGTTTGTGCTGACATCATCATAGGAAGAAATGCACTTCAAGTTATCTGCAGTTTTTTGTTGTATTGTTTTTTTTCCAAAGTGGCTGTATGCCTTGGAATTCTCCCATACTCAGAAAGGAAAATCAGCTCATCATCGTAGCGTGAACCAAAATGTTAGAACATTACCCTTCATTTTTATTCATTTCTTTATACAAATGCAAGTGCCAAGCTATGCAAAGCCAGCTGGCACCAGATGCTTGTTGACCTGCAGACCTGAGCTGGGAACTACAGGAGTCAGATCCATAAAAAAAAAGAGAAGTATTTAATTTTAAAAGAACTTTATGGAAAATGAACCCCAAACCAAATTGCGCATTATAAATATTTTGTGAAAGAAATATGTAAGTGGTATGCTTTGATGTTCCATAGGATGCTGCTGAAATCCTAATAAACCTTATGATGCAAAGAAATACTAAAATGTAGAGCAGTCTGTTAGAGCTGTATTACCCTTGTGCTTTAGCTCTTAGCTTGAGGGACTGCATGCATTTTATTATCTTTTCTCACGATGGGACCCTAAGCAAAAATGTGAGCATTCCCATTATATATTACAGTAATAGAATCATTAAATGGTTTGAGTTTGAAGGGACCTCTAAAGATCATCCATTTCAGTACTCAGTCTAGTCACTGCCATAAAGCTGTCATTTTACAAATAGATGAAGTAGATACACTTCATTTATCATGCTGTCTCTAAGCAGAGGAGACACCTCTTTGCACCCTGTAATAAGATCTGCATTCTTCCTGTTTCCTGCTCTTTACAGTAGGAGAAAACTTTTTGCTCTGTTCTTATGGCAGGTGTCATAGCAGAGTTGATCTGTGGCTAGGGCTCTTACTTTCTCTTGAAAGCCTACACACTAAATCCTTTTCTTGCAAGTAAGCCCTGTGATATTTTGGCCACATTTTACTTTGTAGCAAATCAACCTGCATATTTATGAGTAAGAATGGTAATTGTCATAATGAAGTCACAATGTCTTCTCTGACTTAACTGTTGGAGAAAATATTAAAGTTGAAAGTTGTAGAGTACAACTGTTATGCCGGCTTAGTAAAAAAAAGAAGTTGTTTTTAATCTTGACTAAAAATATTTTGAAGGGAGCTATGACAGATTTTTGCTTGAGCTGGTATCAAGTGTTACATTTTAATGGCAATAATAACATGCTTTGGCCTACAAAGTTTTTAATCTACACTAAAAGAAACGATTGTCAATAGAATGCTTTGGTGTTTGTGTTTCTTTTGTTTGTTTGTTCTGATAAAAGAACTTCTCAACAGAATGTCAGAAGTCCAGAATAAAAATGGAACTTTGTGTTTAGTGAATTAACAAGACGTTTAAGGTAAAGGAGGGCTGAGGATCAGTACCTTTTCTGCTAACTTTTTTATGTTAAGGTAGTTATTTTGAAAAATATGGGTTCTTTTTAAAAATTGAAATTATTTAGGTTGACTACAGTGAATTTTCCTCTGTTCTGTTATTTCTGACTGAATGAGCTTACGGTACTGTTCTTTTAAATGCTTATTAACAATTATTAAAAAAAAAAAAAACAACATATATATATATATATTTCTTCTTGGACTACTGTCAACAAGAACTACTGTTGCACTTACCATTAAACAGTCATTTGTCTGTGATTCATCTGCTTGCTAGAAATGATACTTCTGAAAACCAAACCAAACTCTGGGAAAAAAGAGAATGAAACTGGAGAAAACAACTGGAGGTTTGTTTGGGGGAGGATCTGTCAATCAGTATGACATCTAAACAAAGAAGAGTATCTAAAGAGTTCCTACATGGAAGATAAGCGGTGAGTACAAACATCCTACAAGTACAGTGGTGTGTGGTGACTGTAGTGATGGAGAGGGATTTGTTTGTTAGAATTCTGTGTCACTAAAAGTATATTTTTAAAAAAAGCCTCTTAGGAAAGTTAATGATTCAAAGAACGATGTTGACAGAAAAGACCGTGTGTTCACCATGTGTACCATTATGTCAGATTAGGTTAGCACCCTGATAAGCATCTGATTGCATTCTTTCTTATCTGAACAGTTGTGCAGTACTCATTAGGAGGAAAGCACTTCTGTTTCGATAAAAATCACTTGTCTTACTCCCATTGACATGGGCCGTGTGTGACAGCACAAACAGAAGAGGCTTGACAGGGATTTAGAAATCAGAGTTCAAAATTTTTTGGAATATACACTAGCTGCTGTAATTGCATGGGAAGGACAGCAAGGCAGACAGGTATCTGCACTGTTCTTTGCTTTTAATGGAAATATATTAGTGGAATTATATTACAGAAACTAATTTTAAATTTCTTTACTGTCTGTAAGGTTGTCTGGGTGTACACAGGTGTACACTGGTGGTAAGGCAGTAGGGGTTGAACTTTCCTGCCAGTATTCCATCATGTTTTGGTGTTGTTTGACAGACAGCAGCACAGGGGCAGTCTGACAAATTGTGTCTATGGAAGTACACAGGAAACAAAAGTGTGTCACTGAATTCCTCTATGAGGAAAAAACGGCCCTCACTAACACTTACCAGTGCTTGCTGAACATTTATGGAGACTCGAGAGTGGATGTCTGCACAGTGAGGCAGTGCGTGCTGTGTTTCAGCGGTGGCAACAGTGACAGGAAAGACAAGCCAGATTCCAGATGGCTGTGCACAGTTGTCACACTACAAGGTGATGAGTGTCTTGATCAGCTTATCCACGTAAACTGGCTAATGGTTGTGACGGTGTTGAAAAACAGCTTTTTATAGCTGAGAATTTGCTCTCTACAGTAGCGCCCACCGATGGTGCTCTTTAATGTAGATTCCATGGAAATAAGTAGAAGTCATTACCTATGGAGTGATCTCTGTACTTAGTTTGTGCAGTACTAGTCTGGGCTATTCTGAGTTCCTCAGATACTCGTTTTGTTTAGGAACTAAACAGGAGGCATTACTTTTGATGAGACCTATGTATAATGCCAGTAATGCAACCAGGAGATGAATAAATTTTTTACTTCCAACTTTCAGCTTAACTCCATTAGAGTTCATAGTGGGTGCAGAACTCTCCACTCATGTATACGACAGAACAGTGATTGTAGGAACGTATTTTAATACTTTGGTAATTTAATACTGTCTTTGCCTCAATTTCTAAATTGAGTAGCCTCAATTTCTAAAGTGCAAAATCTCTATTAAAATCATATAAAGTAGGGTACATACCAAAGATCGAGGGGAATTGCTCACTTAAAATACGTTTAGGTGTTGTCTATCCCTCACCATGTGTCTAAAGGAGAAAATAATTTTAATGTAATGCACCGAAAGGAAAGTTAGACCACATTGTGAGACTGTAGAACAATTATTAAACTAGTATTATTATTTGGCAAAAAACAAATTAAAAGTCAGTTCTGAGATTTGCTCTTGTTAAAGCTTTGGATCAGTGAAATTGAATATTTTAGCTGTTATGTTCTAAGGTAGTCTTTTGTTTATGGAGAAAGCCAATTCTGTAATAAGGATTTTCTCCTTTTATAGTACAATATAAAGTAGCATTGGTCTTTATGATGGATTACAGTGATCTCCCTCTTGTGTTTGTTTTTTTTGAAGGATTTGGATTAAACAAAGTATAATCAAGGAAAGAATGCTTAATGGAAGAGAAAAGTGTGATTTGCAGTGAAAGGCCAAATGAAATTCTTTTATCAGTCACTTTATTAATGCAGCAAAATAACTGAGATTTAAGACAAAATCTTTAAAGTTTTATGTTTTCTTGATGAGAGAGGAGTAAACTAATATACTATTATAGTAACTGAAGCATTGTATTAGAAGAGGACCCATTGTTTTGTATTATGTACAAAGCATTAAATCACAGTTCTGTCTAGACATGAGAAGTACTGGAGTAGGGAAGATGACCCATGAACTGATTTGTGTGGGTTCACTTGACAAGGTGAGCAGCCCTTTCAGTACACCCATACAACTCATTAAGTGTGAGTTAATGCATAGGAAATGGGACCAGAAAGGAAATGTAACTGTTCTGCTCTTACTGTGTGAAACTTCTTTAGGGTGGAAGTACGGAGTGTGGTGAGAGCAGCTAGGTATGGGACACAGTGCAGTGGATGGAAGATGAATTTCACGCTGTTTTGCAGTGTATTTTCTTACTGAAAATTTCTTTAAGTACATCGTTGTGTGCCATTTTTGTGTGTGGGAAATTGTGATTAGGATCCACAGGATCCTAAGCAAAACAAAGCAGCATTCTAGGAATATAATATAAATATTGAGTTTGGACATCTGGGATGGGATTCTGCTCATTTTATCTCAAAGAGATTCACCTTTCCTTAATTGTGATGTCTAAAATGTACAGCTTTGTATCTAATCATCATGCCTAGCTAGTTTCCTGTAAGCATCAGTAAAAATGAATTGGTTCACTCACTGGAGTCAGGATAATTAACAGGCTAACTTAGATGTACCTCATTATTTTAAGGTGATGATGAATAACCTTCTAAACTCTGCTGACTGGAGCCTAGACTTATCTGCTGCCAAAATGCAGTTAGTTGAGCTGAATCATTCTTGGGATCCGTAATATGAAGTGTGTCACATTGTACTACCTCTTGTCCATTATTGTAGATCCTTGAATAAACTGTCTGAACTGCTCATCATGAAATAGGTACAGAGCTGTAAACTGTAGCCTTTGAAATCCTTGATCATCCTCTGAGATCAGTCCAATTAAATTTACAGTGACAGTGCCCTTTAGCAAAAGGCTACTGAAGTTCAGACCTGTGGTTTTTTTGGCAAGAATTTGTACTGAGATATGCAGACATTCTGACTAACTTCAGGGAGGTACCTGAGACTACCAACAGCCAGCAGGAATGCTCGGTTACTATGAAGGAAAAAGGACTATGATAAGAGAGAAAAAGAAAAAAAAGTACAGAACAATGAATTCACTGAGTTGTTAGCATTTCTACAGATATAATCTCAGGGAACGTTGAAAGTGTTAAGCATCTGCATATATATCTTATGTGGATTAACAGCTTAATCCTGTGTATTCCAGATCTTGCATAATCTTTTAGACATCAGCTCCACAGGATTACAAAAAGAAAGAAAAAAAAAAAACAAACCAAACTGATGAATTTTTGTGTTATAGAAAGATTGCCCTTGGAAGATTTCTCAAGGATTTATTTCAAGAGACTGAAGGCAGTGTTAGAATGAATTTCCACTGAGTCATGGTGACACAAATACAATTTTGCACCTGAAACAAAAGAGACCTGAACAGTATTAGGAATTTGCACAAGGCTTTTCTCTGCTTTCCATAAAATAAGCCATTTGACTTGAAGATCTAGCAAACCCTAAGAAAGCAGTAACTTATTTTTCTTTGCCCTGTTACATTTTCACTTCTGAATAAGGGTTTCTGCAGCTTTATGCATTTATTACTTTGATAGTGATTTGATTGTATCAGATCAAGAAAGAAGTTTAAAGAGAAACATCTAATTCATTTGGAAGACATTGATTAGCAACATTTGAACAGCTGTTAGATCACTGGCCCCGTAGGGATAATTAATATCTTGATATTTTCTTTGTTGCTCTTTGAATGTTAATAAGTTTTGAAATATTTTATTTTCTAGGACATTAATGAAACTGAATAAGTAAATGTAACTGATTGGTTTAGATATACAAGTATGGATAGTTAAGAATATGTTATGAAGAAACCAGATAAAATTCTATCCCTGTAGAAAATCAGCTGTATCTACATCTTCATTAGTGCCAGCTATTATGAATAACTGGAGAACTATGTACACATTTTTGTTGGACAGTTACAGCGCTTTTTTAAGTAGAATGTTCAAGGATGTCGAGGATAGACAATGCCAGCCCCTACATAGCTGAGCAGGATAGTTTTCAGGCCTGAAGCTGCTTCAGAAGAGAGCTCTGTATCTGAAATGTTGAGAGATGTGGAGCAGTCACAGAGGTTTCCTGGTGTTTCAAGCACCCTTGAACAGTAAAGAATACTGCAGCCAAGCACCAAACATTTGTAGTTGGTGTCCTGTAGTAATTCATTTTATCTAAAGCAGAAAAACAAAGTTCTGCTACCTACTTCTCTTATTTGAGGGATACAAAAGAGTAGGACGTCGGGAAGTATTTGTTAGGAAAGACACCTGTGCAAACAGCTAAAGTCAACATCTGCAACTTTGAGCAAACTCCTGCACTCACGTATGATGGTTTTCTTTTTTTTCTAATGAGCAAACATTTAACATGCACTGAAGTCAGAGTCCCAGACTACCTCATTCAGTTAACTAAATCAGTCATGCAGTTTTCACTCAGACTCAGCAAGTACAGTCTGACTCCCTTGAAATTTCCCTGATTCCTGATGCATGTGACACTGAAGTGCAGGTACGTTGCGTTCTCTGAACTGCAGCTTTAGTGTGGCTCAGTCATTTCTACCTGTTTTTTTAACAGCAACACAGGAGTTTCAGAGGACATAACCAGATATGAATTTTCATACAATAAATAATTTTCCCAGGTGCTATTTTTTCCTGTAGGCTTGTTACTGGCTTACCACTGATAGGTTGGCATCTGTCTTCCAACAGTAACTTTTTAAGTGTTCAGAATTCTGCACACGATTAATTTTGAAGCCATAAAGACTTTCCCAAAGGACTTTTCTTTGTAGCGAGTTAATTTGATGATGAAAAGACCACAGTGCAGGTCTACATATTTTATTGTTTCGGGTTCTTCCTTATACTATATTTGTCTTAAATTGAAAATCTAATTAATGTAATTAATTGAAGTAGCAGAAATCACTACTTGCCGGTTTATCCTTCTATTACAGAATCACAGGGTCACAGAATATCAGGGATTGGAAGGGACCTCAAAAGATCATCCAGTCTAATCCCCTGCCAGATCAGGAACACTACATTTTGTCACTCAGGAACGCATCCAGGTGGTTTTGGATGTCTCCAGAGGAGACCCCACAACCTCTGGGCAGCCTGTTCTGGTTTTCCATTACCCTGTAGGAGTACCCGACTGATGAACAAGTTATTCTTATACCTTAACTGAATTAATTTTACCAGGACAGTATGAGGAATTACTAAGAGAAGGTGACAGGGCTGAAAATTAACATATTCACTGCAATGCAATGAGCAGCTTTAAACAAGTAGATTATGAATTGAAAAGTAATGATAGAAATGTTTGGGAAAATCAGAACCACAGAAAGATGGAGGTTGGAAGGGACCACTGGGTGTCTGTTCCAACCCTGCTATAGCACATAAACTGTGGGAAACTTCTGCTGTTATTGTAGATGCTGGGAGAAAGTAGATGGTAACCTGCCATATATTGACAGTCCATATAAATTCCAGCACTGCAATCCTAAAGCTTAACTCTTCCTTTTTGTTAAATATTTGGTGAATATACCAGGGGCCTCAAGATTCACAGTTCTGATTTTCAGTATATTTAAATGCTATAAATACATATGCTAACTAACATTCAGTGATCCTGCTGAAGGTTGAAGTGCTGAGTATTCAGTATTAATTGGATATTGACTGAGAGGATGAGAATGCTTAGTAACTCCAAATTTTTGAGACTAGCAACAGACCATTGCTTTTAATCATCTTCTCTAAATTTTTTACTGTGGAGCTTTTGATAGCAGAAGGGAAAAGTAATTGATGGGAGCCAAAAAATCTGTTCTCTGCAAATCATTTTCATCCTTGCTTAATCTCCAGGTGGGTATTTATCATTGGCATGAGGGGTGTCTATTTGTTTACAAAGCTGAACAGAGAGTGCTCAGATTAATTAAATTTCTTCCAAACTTATTTCTGGACTACAGCAGCATATTTATCATTTTTACTTCAGCAAAGTAAAACTACCATTATGCAATCTACAGAAATACCTGCTCACAAATACATTAAATCCAGCACAGCAATGTGCACCATAGTGAGTAAAAATTAGGAGATTTAGTTTTTGCTGCCTATAAAATTCTTCTTCTTTGATATAACATGTGTCAATATTGACACCCAGTGGCCAGAGACTTACTGCACGTTAATTCACTAATATGAATTCAACTCACTCTCAGCATCTTAGTCTTAATACATTAAGACTGTGAATTTAATGTAGTATCTGTATATTCATGCTCACACACATAAAGACTTGCAGTCTAGGCAGAGGGAAAGAGATTATCCACTGAAAATATGGGTGCTAATGGTTAGAGATGTTTTCAGTAATGCAATATGTCATTTGGACTTCCATCTCCTTTTGATATTCAATGGGAATTAGCCCTTGGGGTGACATTTCTGTTAATGAAATGTCTTCTATGTACTCTCCTTGTGTGGTTGCAATACGTAAAGAAACAAGTTAGTGCCAAACAAACAGAGTTATTTCTTGCTAGAAAAGTAAAATATGTGAAACCTATAAATTCCATATCAAAAACACAGAACCCGTATTTAAGTTTGGTGTTGCACATGATCATTAGTAATCTCCTAACACGTTTGTTCTCTAAACAAGTGCTATTGAATGAAAACTATAGCTGGGTTTACTCCTAAGAAGTGGACCAGTGCTTTACAATAAAGAATTAAAGTACTGAGAGCACGTTTATAGAATAATAGCAGTTTGAATAGATGCATTAGAAGTCATTAGGCAGTGAAGGAGAACAATGTTGTATATTCCCTTTCTGAGAATATTGGAATATAAGAACTGTGGCCAATATCATATACTCCTAGAAGGTGACTACAATACAGTCCCGACTGTATGCAAACAAAGTAAGGCAAGCTCAAAAGAATTGTATTTGGTTCACAAAAGCCGGAATCTGAGTACTTTAGATCTCAGGCCAATAGCTGTACCTGTTGTTGATTGGCTCCTTCCAGTCAATGAAGTAGAGAACATTTCACATGGGCATGACCTTTAAACATTTGACAGATTTTGCTCATGCTGTGTATCAAATAGGTTTGTTGAATACATAACTTCCAACTGAGAACAGTATGGCATCGTATCAAGAAAAAGCATGGTCACTAGTGACATATCACTACGAATTGTGAAAGCTGAACTAGGAAATAGGAAATGTTTTCACAATATTTGTTCCTAACTCTTTCGAAGAACATTAAATAAGTTGCACAATCATTCTAATGAATTATTCGGTCATGGTTGTACATTCTTCTTCAAATAAAGCTATTTTAGAATAGACCAGTGATAAATCTTGTAGCCTTGCTGGTGCCCTTGCTATGAACAGGTCAGCCATTGGCAAGGAAGCACACGTAGATTAGATCTCCATTATAGTAAATGATGATAGTGGATACATCAAGTGACACATTCATGGATTACCTGACTAACATGTATACAATAACCTATTCATTTTTCTGTGCTGGAGAAAATATGTTATTAATCATTTGCCTTGGAAATCTAATAAGCCCTTAGGAAGAAGACATTGCAGTAGTCAGAATAAGCTGAATGAATAAAATGCTTGCAGAGAGCATTACTTATTGCCTTTTAAGCCAAACGAAGTAAAACCTAGTTGTTAACTTGTTCATGCCTTATTGAGAACTTAGCATTTTAAAAAAGTGAAATGAAAAAGAAATTAACATATATGTTAAAGAACTGTGAATGAATACAGGAAGATGGTGGAGTTTCAACACATGGTTTCACATTCCTCTGCATTCCAAGACTCTGATATTGTTGTTAAAAAGCCATATATTTTCAGTTTCAATGAACAGAGAGAAAAAATCCCATTCAAATGCAAATAGAGTGTTAAATTTTACGTTCTTCACAACACTATTAGCAGGTATATCTAGGAGTTATATTTATTGCTTCTGGTGACCAAGAAAGGAATTGAAAATGTATGTGACAAACAGTACACAAGATTGTGTCCTTCCCATTCATTCATTGAGCTATATGAGATGAAATGCTAATACTTTATAATTCTTTATAATTCTTACATGATGACAAGTTTAGCACATGTTACTTCCATTAGAAACACATCACAAAGATGTCTTGATTTTGTTTTTTTTCTTAAATATCCCTGAGAACTGTGACTCAACATCAGCTCGATCTTTTAATTTCCCAAATTGTAAAATTGAGCATTATTTTTAATTGTTCAGTTTTGAAGTTGGCCGCAGAACTTCAGCTTGTCTACTCTCTTAAGTTAAAATAACCAGATTTCAGCCGAATTACACAAGGCAATTTTGTACTTTCTTATGGCTGTAGGACATTACCGTGGTTGAATTCTGTCCTTGCAGGTAATGCAGACAGAAATTTCAGTGAAGTGTACTAAAATTCATGAGGATCTACCTAGATCTGTCTTTTAATGTCAACTTCAATGTCTTTATTTCAGATTTACACAGAACTTTGATTTTGCCCTTGAGCCATCACAGACAGGGAACTGAGAAGTCATCTTCCGTTATTTTTCCCCAGTGCTTCTGGAGCTGTACATTCTGTATATTTTGAACACAGTTCAGTACTCACTCATGACTTGTTTCTCTTTTCTTTTCTTCCTTTCTTCCTTTTTTAACATGAATTAGTAGAGATTAGCATTTTTATCACTTTTGACGCTTACCTTGGGAATCTTCCATGTGGTTTCACCCATTTTTTTTTCATGTCTCTGAAGAAATTACAGTTAGAATGTTTTTTTGTGTGTGCGTGGAAACCTTCACCCAAAAAAGGCTATTCCAAAGGTCAGATACAAAATTACAGAAAAAAAAGTACAATTTTTTCCAATGATACAAATACTACAAAAACCATTTCTGAAGTAATGTCAGCCCACCCCTTATAGTGACGTATAGAAGATAGGAAAAATACTAATGTAAGATAGTATTGCCTGAAGGAATAGTAATACCTGAGAAATAGCGTATATGCATTCAGCAGCCACTGGAACTCTGCTTTTTTTCATCCTTTGAAGAGGCTGTGGAAGAAAAAAAACAACCTTATACATGCTGCTATTTCTATTATCAGTTCTACTTAAAATAGTTTGAAAATTCATCGCAGAGCTCTTCATAACATCTGTTACTCCTTTATTCATTGACATCTAGAAACATTGTTTATTTAGGCAAGATCTCTTTTTGCTTCTGCTTTGGCAGAAGTGTATTTATGTTGTAACTTGAAAAAGGAAAATTACATGGTCATTAAATCTATTAATTTTTTATGTCATAAGTATCATAATGACACTGTAAAGAAAAGCAATTACATTTAAAACAGAGACAAAAATTTCACGGTCAGGTTTAAATGCTCTCTTTCAAGGCGCGCAATTATTTTTTCAATATGAAGCTTCTTTTCAAGTGTGACCACGCTAGATTCCCTTCAAATTAGAAGGCAGTGCTGTTTTCATGATTATTATTATTATTTTGACTTTTCATTCTACCTGCTCCGTAATATAATTAGGACTATATCTAATAGCAACAAGCTGAGTCAGCAAACCCTGTTGTGCCAAATATGCAGAACTGATGTACAGGATATGTAACTGCTGAGAACACTGAAGAGCGTTCAGTGCTTGACTCCAAACTAGGAGCGGCTGCAAGCAAATTGGAAGATAAGAGTGGAATTCATAATTATCTGGACAAGTAGGAAAACGAATTCAAAAATATTGTAGGCAATCCATGTTCTTTAAGATAGGAATAACTGACTGCACAAGTAGATGATGGGGTATGCCTCGGTCAGCAATAGTTTTGTACAATTCTGTCATTCTGTTGTAAAAAGAGGTAAAAAAAAATCATGGCTATAGTCTAGCAGTATCTGTCTGTTGTTAACAAGCTTATCTGTACTGCAAGTGCTGTACAGCAAAACACGACCTTGAAGTCCGGGCGTACTGCCAGTTGTTTTGGGATATCTGTAAACTTCTTTTGGGTACTGCCAGATTGTTTTAGTACAAGAAAAAAAATAATAATAATAAAAATGTCTTTTCTGTTTCTGTTAAAACTGCCCTTACAGGGATTGTACTTCACCGCTTTTTCCCTCTTAATGCTCAAAACGTACTGGAACTTGGTTAAGTTTGCCATTCTGTTCCATTGGTTCTGGTCCCTATATGATAAATTAAAAGCAATGATAGAGGCACCTACCAGATACCAGGGCACCCCAGCTAATGGAACAAACGATAGCATGTTAACGAACCATGTGATGTTTGAATGGGTATCCAGGTTCCCCTCTCAGTTTTTTATGAATTTTCAAGATCACAGCTTAGGGATGGTGTTAATAATTGGGATATTAGTCCTCCTGCATGTAGTAGCACTTTACATCATGTGCAGGAAGCTTCTCCCAGAAACAGAGAATGTTGAATGGCAGGGAGAATGGAGAGTTTTAGGAAAGAAATTAGAAGCATGGGGACACCCGGTGTCATGGGATTTTTCTCCTGAACAATTGCAGGATCCTGAGGAGCTAGGCCTGTATCTGAGTAAAGGGTGTTGCGGCTCAGAAAGATCTGAGGTGGAACAGCTTATTTGGGGCTTGGCTTATGCTTACCGAGGTTTATATACTATTATGAAAAGAGAGAGTGTCCAAACTGAGGCCCAAACCAAAGAGGAAAACCTCCCGGTCACACTTGACCAGCCAAAGGAAGCACCAGTATCAAAGTCAGTTGCCCCTGTGGAAGGCAAGAAATGGAAACGTGTGTCCTCGCGCCTAGAACGCAAAGAAGAGGTGCCGAAAGAAGAGGAAGATATAGGTGAGGGGGTGGCCACAACCCCACCACCATCGAGAAAGGCAACAAAGAAAAGTGAGAGACATGTAGAAGAAAGTGATGATGAAGGTGAAGAGAAAGTTAAAGTTACGACGTTTCGTCGGCCCATGAAAATGTCTGAGATCCAAGGCTCAAGAAAGGAGTTTGTTCGACGTCCGGATGAGAGTATTGTCACTTGGTTGCTTCGGTGTTGGGACAACGGGGCCAACAGTGTGTCCCTTGATAGTAACGAAGCTCGCCAACTAGGAAACATTGCCCGAGATCCGGCTGTTGACAGAGGAATCAGCAGGTATATGGATGGAATCGCCAGCCTCTGGCAACGAATGCTAGTAGCTGTGAGGGAAAGATATCCCTACAAGAGTGACCTGGCACCTAAAGTGAAAAGATGGAAAACTATTGAGGAAGGCATCCAGTATTTGAGAGAAACAGCTGTGGCGGAAATGCTGTATGATCCCACGTTTGATCCTGACGATCGGGACCATGATCCAGAGAAAGTAAGGAGTACACCCGAAATATGTCAGAAGCTTTCAAAGTCAGCACCAGAAAGGTACGCCGGTACACTAGTGACAACGTTCAACAGATACGAGGACCAAGACAGGAAACCCCCAGTTTTTGAACTAATTCTTACACTTCAAAACTTCGAACAAAAATTTCCACCGCCATACGCGTCCATTTCAGCCATATCAAAGTTAGAAGGACAAATGGTAGATATATTGGGAAAATTATCCCAACTGATTGATAGGGTTGAATCGGTTGCAACTATCAGAAGCAAACGCCGTCCTGCTCGAGCAAATGACAACACTAACTTTACTAACTTCATGTCGCGCGCGGCTTTGTGGAGTTACTTACGTGCAAATGGAGAAGATATGAAGGAATGGCATCAAAAACCTACCCCTGCACTGCGAGCACGGGTGAGAGAACTACAACACAGACCAACTACCAGCGAAGTTGTTCCTGTCACTACAGGTAATGAATAGAGGGGCCCTGCCCTCAGCCAGAGGAGGGAGAGGGATAATAGAGTGTATTGGACTGTGTGGATTCGGTGGCCTGGCACATCAAACCCACAGAAATATGAGGCACTGGTGGATACTGGTGCACAATGTACTCTAATGCCTTCAAGTTATAAAGGGGCAGAATTGATTCATATCTCTGGAGTGACTGGGGGCTTTCAGGAATTGTCTGTGCTGGAGGCAGAAATAAGCCTCACAGGTAAAGACTGGCAGAAGCATCCTATAGTGACCGGACAGGGGGCCCCATGCATACTTGGTATAGACTATCTCAGAAGGGGGCACTTTAAGGATCCCAAGGGGTATCGATGGGCTTTTGGAATAGCTACTGTGGACACAGATAGCATTAAGCAACTATCTGTTTTACCTGGCCTGTCAGAAGATCCATCTGTTGTGGGGTTGCTACAAGTGGAGGAGCAACAAGTACCAATTGCTACGAAAACCGTGCACAGACGGCAGTACCGCACCAACAGGGATTCCTTGCTCCCTATTCATAATCTGATTCGTCAGCTAGAGAGCCAGGGAGTGATCAGCAAAACTCACTCCCCGTTTAACAGCCCCATATGGCCGGTGCGTAAAGCCAATGGAGAATGGAGGTTGACAGTAGATTACCGTGGCCTGAATGAAGTCACACCTCCACTGAGTGCTGCTGTGCCGGACATGCTTCAACTCCAGTATGAACTGGAGTCAAAAGCAGCCAAGTGGTATGCCACGATTGACATTGCTAACGCCTTCTTTTCAATTCCCTTGGCCACAGAATGCAGGCCACAGTTTGCCTTCACCTGGAGAGGCGTTCAGTACACCTGGAACCGTTTGCCCCAGGGGTGGAAGCACAGCCCAACCATTTGCCATGGGTTGATCCAAACTGCATTGGAACAGGGCGGCGCTCCTGAGCATCTGCAGTACATCGATGATATTGTTGTATGGGGCAATACAGCAGAGGAAGTTTTTAAGAAAGGAGAGACAATAATACAGATCCTCCTGCGAGCTGGCTTCGCTATTAAGCGAAGCAAAGTAAAAGGGCCTGCACAAGAAATTCAGTTCCTAGGCATAAAGTGGCAAGATGGACGTCGTCACATCCCAACAGATGTGATTGACAAAATTACTGCCATGTCTCCACCCACCAATAAGACAGAGACCCAAGCTTTTCTGGGTGTAGTGGGATTTTGGAGACTGCATGTTCCAAACTACAGCCTCATTGTGAGCCCCCTTTATCAGGTGACGCGGAAGAAGAATGATTTTGTGTGGGGCCCTGAGCAGCAGCAGGCTTTTGAGCAAATTAAGCAGGAGATAGCCCGTGCCGTGGCCCTGGGGCCAGTGCGGACGGGACAGGATGTAAAGAACATCCTCTACACTGCTGCTGGAAAGGAAGGTCCCACTTGGAGTTTGTGGCAAAGAGCTTTTGGAGAGACCCGAGGCCGACCCCTTGGATTCTGGAGTCGTGCATACAGGGGGTCTGAGGAGCGCTACACTCCAACTGAGAAGGAGATCTTAGCCGCGTATGAGGGGGTTCGAGCTGCTTCCGAAGTAATCGGTACCGAAACGCAGCTCCTTCTGGCACCTCGACTGCCAGTACTGAACTGGATGTTTAAAGGAACAGTTCCCTCTACCCATCATGCTACTGATGCCACTTGGAGTAAGTGGATTGCGCTGATTACACAGCGAGCTCGGATGGGGAACCCCAACCGTCCAGGAATCCTGGAGGTGATCATGGACTGGCCTGAAGGTAAAAAGTTTGGAACAACACCAGCAAAGGAGGTGTCACGTGCCAAAGAAGCCCCACCATATAATGAACTAACAGAAGATGAAAAGAGATACGCCCTGTTCACAGATGGATCGTGTCGCTTTGTGGGAAAGCACCGCAAATGGAAATCTGCTGTGTGGAGTCCCATGCAACAAGTTGCAGAGGCCACTGAAGGAGAAGGAGAATCAAGTCAATTTGCAGAGGTAAAGGCTGTCCAATTAGCCTTAAATATTGCTGAACGTGAGAGGTGGCCAGTGCTTTATCTTTATACTGACTCATGGATGGTGGCAAATGCTTTATGGGGGTGGTTACAGCAGTGGGAACAAAATGGTTGGCAACGGAAGGGTAAACCTATTTGGGCCGCTGAACTGTGGAAGGATATTGCTGCCCGAATAAAGAACATGGTTGTAAAGGTGCGCCATGTAGATGCTCATGTTCCTAAGAGCCGGGCAACTGAAGAACAGCAAAACAACCACCAGGTAGATCGAGCTGCCAAAGTTAAGGTGACTCAAGTAGACTTGGACTGGCAACATAAGAGTGAATTATTTCTAGCTCGGTGGGCCCATGAGACCTCGGGCCATCAAGGAAGGGACGCGACCTATAAGTGGGCTAGAGACCGAGGGGTGGACTTAACTATGGATGCCATCGCACAGGTGATCCATGACTGTGATACATGCGCCGCAATTAAACAAGCCAAGAGGATGAAACCTCTTTGGGAGGAAGGGCGATGGCAAAAATATAAATATGGGGAGGCGTGGCAGGTTGATTATATCACCTTGCCACGGTCTCGCAGTGGTAAGCGTTATGTGCTCACCATGGTGGAGGCGACCACTGGGTGGCTTGAAACATACGCAGTACCCCATGCTACCGCCCGAAACACCATTCTAGGTCTGGAGAAACAAGTCCTGTGGCGACATGGTACTCCAGAAAGAATTGAGTCTGATAATGGAAGTCATTTTAAAAATTCTCTTGTAGATACTTGGGCCAAAGATCATGGCATTGAGTGGATTTATCATATCCCCTATCATGCACCAGCTTCTGGTAAAATTGAAAGGTACAATGGATTGTTAAAAACAATGTTGAAAGCAATGGGTGGTGGAACATTTAAGCACTGGGAAAAAAATTTGTCAGAAGCCACCTGGTTGGTCAACACCCGAGGATCCATCAATCGCAATGGTCCTGCCCAATCCAGCTCTCTGCCTACTGTAGAGGGAGATAAGGTCCCTGTAGTACATGTAAAGAACATGTTGGGCAAAGCAGTTTGGGTACTTCCAGCTTCTGGAAAGGGCAAACCTCTCCGTGGAACTGTCTTTGCTCAGGGACCTGGGTCTACCTGGTGGGTGATGCAAAAGAATGGGGATGTTCAATGTATACCACAAGGGAATTTGATGTCTGGAGACCGCCCTCAGTAATTCTATGTATATACTTGTATATATATTGTGTGCGTGTATCTAATGCACGTTAATCATTGTTCTTCTGTATGTATCAAGCATGATACAGTGATGTGGAATAAGGGGTGGAATGTCGTGGTTTTATGATTTTTTGGTACTGGTATTCCACATCATGGCATCATGTAGTGCATTGGGAGTCAGGGAGAACTACATTCCCCAGAGGACTTTGCAATGCTTTGTTTTTTTTTTTCACGTGTTTTCCGCTCAGAGGGAACAGATAAAAACCCTCTGCAGTCACGGGACGCTCTCTCTCTCTTTCCTCTAGGATCACTTAGGAGTGGGTGCTCGCTGCCGTCCGCCTTCAGCGTTAGCGTAAGGCCTTCGGTTTATCGGGCACTCACTCTCTCTCTCTCTCTCTCTCTCTCTCTCTCTCTCTCTCACTCGTTTTGTTTGATTAATTAGGCTTAATTCCAAATTGTATTGCATTATATTGTGTTATTTAATTCCTGATGTCTTATTTAGTAAATTAGCTTTTCCCCCTCAGATCGTTGCCGCTGTTTTGTTTTGGGGCTTATTTCCATTTTTTTTTTTTTTTTTTTTTTTTTTTTTTTTTTTTTTTTTTTTCCTTTCCCCCTTCCCCCTGTCCGGGGTGTGGGCCTGTGGGTCTCCTTCCTCGGTTGTTGCGGGGCCGGGCCGAACCGGCCCACAAACCCCTGACACTGGACAAGTAGGAAAACGAATTCAAAAATATTGTAGGCAATCCATGTTCTTTAAGATAGGAATAACTGACTGCACAAGTAGATGATGGGGTATGCCTCGGTCAGCAATAGTTTTGTACAATTCTGTCATTCTGTTGTAAAAAGAGGTAAAAAAAAATCATGGCTATAGTCTAGCAGTATCTAATTAATATCCTGTTTAGTACGTGCTTGACAGAGGTTTCAGCGTTATCTTCAGGTGTGGGTACCAGGCCGCAATACAGAAAGGAATTTTTTTGACTTTGGAGAAAGGACGTAGAGAAGAGTAAATTAGAAAACAAGGCATTTGAGAAAAGATTACAAACTGTAGGTTGTTTTGTTTAAAAAAAAAAACAACACAATTTATAGCTGCTATATTGAGACCAGCATAAGTATTTCCTGTCAGCTGCCTCACGAAAGCCATGTTCTCTTGTGCCTTATGTCAGAATTAACAATTTTATCCCCCTTTGCTTTTAAAAGCATGTTTACTCTTGGTTATGTACAGAGAAATGCAAAACGCCTTTCTGACCATAGATTGCTATTTCCCATTGCTATATTTTCCTCCTATAACTTCAAAGGAAAAAAAACCAAAACCCACCCGCTAAAATATTTCTTTTCCTTCATATTTATTTTATGAGACTAACTTACAAAAGCAAAACAGCACTTACTCACTGGTGTATTCTGTCAAACACACAGCTAGCTAAAATAGTATTGAATAATAAGAAACTGACATTTATCATTCTGACTGATTTTTCAAAACATTCAGCTGCCCCCACAATAAGTACCATCAGTTGTTGCTGATGTATAAATCCTCCTAGGAGCATATCTTAACAATAATTTCCAATTGAATTTGCTAATTTCATTTTCCTACTAGTTGCATGCTTTTATTGCTGTGACAACTAAGAAGTTCTAACTTCTGTCGAGGTTGAGTGGGAAAAGGCAATGTTTTGAAACCAGGTGATGCACTTCCAGACTTGGAAGGGATTTATTTTTCCATTTTGTTAATGATGCGTGTGCTCTGAACATAGTATTCAGCAATGGTACATGAATCCACTAATATAAATAATGTAACAAATAATAAATTAATCCACTAATTTAAGGTATTTCAGAATGATTAATTACTCATGTAAATCTGTATGTTTATTCTGAGAAAAAATTATTTACCACTTTAAAAAGTATGTCTGGGTAAGGAAGCTAAAGTGGAAGGAAGCAGCTCAGTCCTACTCAAGCTAGCACATGCAGCTTAAAAAACTGGGAAGTTCGTGCTGGTTATGAGTCAAGTTGGGCAATGGGCATCTGACTTAATGCATCAGAACTGGTAGTCCCATAATCATTAATGCCTAGGGATTACAGTTTCCCTGGGCAAGCAGTAAAACTGGTATTTTGGTGCAACTGGATGAAAGCCACTATTTGCCTTTTCTGAACCTGGAGATGTCCAGGTTTCCTACTCAACTGGGAACTGGGACATCCTTAAATGTGAAATTTCAGGGCTTCGGGCTCTGTTTTGAATTAAGAGCTACAACTGAACATTCAAGGCGAAGGGACAAACAATGAGATCTATGTTGTTGGAATTCTTCAGTTACATTCTTCAGTCTTAGCAGATATAAGAATGAATTTCACAGTTCAGCCTGGGTCAGGAAAAATGGAAAAGAACTGAAAGGAAAAAAGAGAAGAGGGGAAGCGTGTCATGAGTGTTTTGTTTGTTTACAAAGGTTTAAATTTATTGTCTCTTGAACAGTGTATAAAATGTCTATACTTGTGAGCTTGAGAGGCTCATGAAGGGTCAGAAATGTGATTTATCTTTTCCCTTTGTTCAGAAAAAAGGGTTAGATTCCTGTGATCTTAGTTTGACCAAGTTGCAGTTAATTTAATCAAAATTGTACTTCTGTTTTAATAATAATTCTGCTTTTCAGATTATAGGTGTATCAGTTGTCTTTAGAAGCTGGTAGAAGTAATTTCATTCTTGCTGTTTGCTTAGATTCATCTCTTCTGTGTTCTTTAAACTATTATCTTCTGTCTGAGCATCCTTCTGTTCTGCTAGCAGCTTATAGAGATCAAGACAGAAGAATGGGAGTACTGATGCTTTTTCTTCTCCTGTGAAGGAATCCTGTTAGTGTAGATTTGGTTCTTTTCAAAACTACAGATGCTACAGGGCATACTGAGATTGAGCTGCATCTCATAAATAGGATAACAAAATGCATACAAACTTAATTTAGGAAAATATATAGCAAGCTTATTTGTGGGCCCAGACATGTCCTTTCATGTGCTTCTTCTCTATGGAGTTCTCATAGATGTACTTTTCTTTTAAGGTATTATTTTTTTCTGTAAGTGCTATTTTTTGTGTGCAGTGTTTTTGGGTTTATTTTTTGAGGCCTGTTTTTAACGTGAATGAACTAGAATGAAAAATGGATAATGGGCTAAGGAATATAAGTTGTTCTTTCTGAAAGATGGAATGTTTGAAATCTCACTAACATTTTCTAGTAAACAGCAAAAAGAATTAATAGATTTTGTCAGGATTAGCTTGCAAAGCTAAGTTAATGTTTGCTTGCTGCAGCTAAACAAGGGCTAGTGAATTCAAAACAATGAAGGAATAAGGAGATAGTTGCTAAAAGGAAGAAATCATATGCTTAAGTATGACAGACTGCAAAACTGGAGACAGATGTCTTTGAAATCTGGAAGAATAGCAAATGCTTTCTGATTAGAAATTAGAAATGCAAAGATTCATTTATCATTTTGTAGTTAAATAAATAGCACAATTCATGCAGCTATTTAACAGCATGCTAAGCTGAACTGGTAATGAGAGAAAGGCAAAAGGTTCTGCTCAGCTCACCATTTCAGAGCTTATTCAATAAGATTTACATGGCCAGTTTATTCTAGAAACAGAGAATCAGACTCTTACATGAAAATGAAGACATGAAAATCATTAGGCTCAGCATGTAGGTTACAGATCTAGTAATTTTCACAAAATCCCCAAGGACATTAATCACTTTATAACACAAATAAACAGAAATATTGCTCAAATGATGATGTGAAAGAACATGTTCTTTGGCAAGAGATGGATTGAGTAGGAAGAGTACTTGCAGTGAAAGAGAGTATCTTGAAGGAACACACTGAGGGCTGATTCAGAGGCATACTCTTGCTGAGCAAGCTGATTTCCAATCCTTCTCTACTTTGAATATAGCTAACTCTTATTGATTTGTAAGGTCAGAATAAAACTGAATGCAGAGTTCTGCCTGTTAAAAATTCTCTGAGGAGTATTAAAGTAGAATCAGAATGGTTTTGCTCTAGGCCTGCCTCAGATTGTTAGTTGCACAGCAATTGGAGAGACAGAAGGAATAGAGCAGTAGTTTTCTGTGAAAATGTTTGTTTGAATAGACTTTGCAATCTAAATCTGCTAAAACAAGCAGAAAGGAGGTTGGTATAATGTGCCAGAAAAGGAGACATCTTCCTCACCTTTTTTTCTGGCTGCTGAGGCTTGCTCACAGTCTAGCCTAGAAATGAATATCATTTGTGCAAGTTAAGTAATCACAGAATTGCAGGGGTTGGAAGGGACTTCAAGAGATCACTGAGTCAAGCCCCCCTGATAAAGCAGGTACCCTACAATGGGTCACACAGAATAATTAATTTGTCAGTAGGATTTATCTTCACGAAAGGAAATTTACCCTGTGGTTAAAACATAAAAAAACAGAAGAGGTCTGAATAGAAACTTAATCGGAAGTATATTGGATGTGCATACTGAATTCAGAAAATTAGGGACTAATAACTGATTCTCATTTGAATAGGCTAGGCTCTAAATTCACCGAGTCGAACAGCAGAACTCTGGTGTGAATGAAGTGACCCCATCAACACGGTATGTATCAGGCTGCAGAGCCTGTACATTAGGGTGAAATTCAAAGCAGTTTTTCTAAGAGATGCAGCTCATAAATCACACCCATCGAGTGGCCAGTGGGATAATACTGAATGCCCCAAGGAGCAATACAAATTGGTGCAATCTGTCTCTGCCTGCACGCCAGCAGCATTGTCCAGATCTCTGCAGAGACACCTCTTACAAACTTGTTTTTGAAAAACCTGTCCCATTTCTGAGCTTGTTTCAGGCATGTTCCTTTGTGTGGGGTTTGTGAGGGCTGTCTACCTTTGCAATACTTTACACCAAACCAATCATTTTACTTCATTGAAAATGATGAACAAAAGACTCATCTCATGCAAATGTATTGATGGTTTCAGATATACGGGGTAGAACTGAATGGCACCAGGAAGTACAAAGCGTAATTAATTGGGAATAACCCACCAAATACGGTATAAAAACGAGGGCTGCTCTGAAAATAATGCCTCCTATTTTATTATGTTGCGTACAGCATCAGAGACGAATGTTGGTGGTATTCCAGTACATTTTGTTGCCATGTAACAGATGGTACAGGAAGGCACTCTGACAAAATGGCATCTGACATGGAAGTGCGTATGAAGCAAAAGTGTGTCACTGAATTCCTTCATGAGAAAAAATGGAATCCATTGGCCATCATCAGCACTTGCTGAACTTTTATGGAGACCAAAAAGTGGATGTGAGCACAGTGAAGGTGGTGGGTGGCGTGTTTCAGCAGTGGCAGCAGTGTGTCATCTCTGCTGGAGCAGATTTTTACAGGCATGGCATGCAGATTCTTGTTCACTGCTAACAAAAATGCTTAGCTAATGGTGGTGACTATGCTGAAAAATAGTGTTCTGTAGCTGAGAATTTGCTTTATCAAATAGTGTTATTGTGCTCTTGGTAGCTGTTGTAGTTTCCATGGAAATAAATAGGAAGTGTTACTTCTGGAGCAACCTACTTACTAAAATTACAATTTTAAGCATGAAGGTATGGCAGAATGGTTCATGTTGCAAGACTAGAAACCTTGACACTGTGTGTTTAAGCTTTTGAAGAATTTGTACATGAATGATCTGGTAAGATCATAGAAAACTGTAAATACTCAGATCTCATGTATCCACAGTAGAACTTTAACATTAATGCTGCTGTGAAGCGCTGTTCTCAAAATTCAGTGTAACTCTTGGGAGAGAAAGTGATCATTTTAAGAGACTTTTTAGCCTTAACAGTCTGTGAGCTGTGGAATCTGTTGGGGTCTTGTTAAGCATCTCTTTCCCAGCCTGTCTAGATAGATACTATTATCAGTAACGTTTAAGGTATTCTGCAGCATGAAAGGGCAGCATGGACTTAGTGAATCAGGCTGTAAAGGAATATGATGATTACCAATGTCCCAAGCCTCCACTACTGGTTTCATTTCCTCATTTCCTCTCTACTTTGAGAAATATTTTTTGAATAGCAGACCAGTTATTCCATCATGAGAATTTCAGTTCATAAATTCTGTAATTTCTTCTAACTGCTGTAAGATGCTATGAGAGAAGAATTGATATCACAGAGTCATAGAATGGTTTGGGTTGGAAGGGACCTTTAAGATCATCTAGTTCCATTCCCCTGCTATAGGCAGGAACACCTCCCTCTAGACGTGGTTGCTGAAGGCCCCATCCAGCCTGGCCTTGAATGCTTCCGTTGGGAAGGTGCACCCTCGCAGTTCTTCCTGATCTCTATTATAAAGATATTTAAAAGAATATATCAGTCAGAATTGCTGAATATGTATGTGTATTTTTCCTACCTGATAAAAACTTGCTTTTCCCAATTAAAAAATGGAGTTCTGAACTGTGTAAAATTAAGAACCTACAGACTTCAGTGGAAAAAGCAGCTACTACTGTCTACTCTTTGCAGGTCAGACATTAAAATTGCTGTTGAGGTGGTAGAGCACTGTGTCCTCACAGTGATGGAAGCAAATACCCAAACCAAAGATTATCTTAATTAGTTCAATGCAGAAGTATGGTAATGGAGAAAGAAGTACTGAACATCTGCTATCTTATGATAATGATATCATTAGATATGAAAATTGTGTGAAGATATTATGAAATATATAGCACCAAAATATTGAATGTTCAAAAGACAAACTTTGAAGGAATGAATGGGAACAGACTGATTATAACCACCTGCCATTTATTGTTGAATGTCTGAGATACTTATGAAAGAGGGAGGAAAAATCATACTTAATTCAATAGAAAAGATGAAAATTGCATCAGATGTGGCTAGAAAGAAATACGGATTGGTTAAAAATGATAAAATGAGGCATCTAAAAAGCACAGAGTATCTACTACATAGCAAGCGAGCAGAGAATGCTAAAAAATTGTAGAGAGACAAAATTAATAGCACAAGATTAGAAGTAATACATTTTTTATCGTCAGTATGTAGGCTTAGGCATAAATGTCTTTCTTTTAAAAAGAATCTAGCAAATAATAAATAAAACAGATTTTAAAAAATAATAATAATTAAAAAGCTTTTTTTTTTTTTTCCAAAATATTGAATTTTTATGTAAGAGGAAAAAACTCTATAAGATTAGTGGGCGCTCAGTGAGCACTGGGATGATTATGGATGCTCTTAAATGCTATTACTGATATTTGAAATCTGGGAACTTTCATAATCCAACATACCTAAGAAATTGCAAAATGTCATGTGTAAGAACAGCATTTATAACATTGTTTAAGAGGACTTCAAGCAAAATGAGAAATCTTTCATTTTCAAAGCAACTATAGGTTTTGTAGACTCATTTAGTACTAACTGAATTGGTGGTCATGGAATAAAGAACGCGTTACATAAGAAGACAGACTTCTTTGGAGCTGAACAGTGAATATGAGATTTCAGATTTTCAAACCCATGTAAACGACTTAAAGATACTGGCATCAAAACACCACAATAATAAACATCAGCTATGGAAAGAATATGAAGCAATTATATTTCTCAGTTGCAGAAGTGATTGCAGAAGCCCTTTGGACTGTATTTTCAGGTATAATTTCCATGAAATGTGGTAATTCTTATTTTTTTTTAGGAGTTTGCTGTCATTCAGCAGGTTAGGCATTTCAATTCATTTAAATATAAATAGTATAGCAAAGTGAAGAGGTTTCAAACAGAAAAAATGTGAAACTAGCAATATTCTTTTGAAAGGTGGTACTTAACTTCTCCTTTTTCCTTGGAAAGATCTCATTCTGTATTCTAAAGCAACTTTGGGTAGGGATACTACAGTGCTTTTTGATATGTCTTTATAATCTGTATTTCAAATATGTACAGAGTACCAGAAAAATTCTTAATGCAATATTTTTATTAATATGTTTTATATGGTAATATTTTATATTGTAATATATTATAATTTATAATTATATATATGTTATATATTATTTTTTAATTCTGATTTATTGGAAGTAAAGGAAAATTCTGTAATGTATTTAGAGCTCTCTCTGCTGACACAGCTTTAAGTCAGGCAGACCCATGGGCTAACATAATGTAAGTACAGTTCAAAACATACTAGAGTGAATTACAAGAATTTGAGGGTACTGGGGCAGTCTGGGCTTTGTGTCCTTAATATCTGGCAGTTTAGATCTTGTACATTCCTAGAGCAAGCCATTTCTGGCTTACTGTTTGAAAGCTAGCAGCTTTTAATGAGCACTGCAATGAGAATGGCAGCTGCTACTCAGCAGTTGGGGTTCCAGTATAGTCCAGCTGGATATATTTCACATTTTTATGCTCCTTTGTGTAGTATGTTTAAATGAATTCCCCTTGCTGCATTTCCTGGTCAGAACCCATTGTGATAACAAAGTCTCTAGTCCCTGCCATTACACTTTCTCAGAAAAGATGTCTTAAAGCAAAATCTGAACGTTTGATTACAGGAACACAAGACGTATGATCAGCAGAAGGAATAGAGTAACCCCACCAACAGACAATTGATGTAAAATGCTTTTCCTTGGGACCAAGTGTTACACAGAGTCCGAAGGTTGGTAATGTCTATCATTAAGGACTTTTTTTTTTTAAGCACTGAAACTGTCCCAAAGCAAAGCAGAAGATACACAGAAACACAGACAATTGCAGATAAATGAAAATCCTCTTCTTCATCTCTCTTGCCATCACCACCTTTTCTCCTTTTCCTTTAGAAATAACAATTTATTTCTTGGTCCAGGAATTGGTAAGAGGAAAAGGGAAACTGGGTGCAGGCTGAAGAGGTAACTACATGATGATGAACCAAACTTATAATCTCCATTGCTGCTTCCCTCTTAGGTAGAGGCAGCACAATCTGGAGAAAGAAGAATAAATATTAGCAGTAAAATCAATTCTAGGGATGATTAGTAAAATCAATTCTAGAGATGATTAGTAAAATCTCGATCTCTACTTCTAGAACTCACCTCTGACACAGGATTATGTTAAACTTTAAAGCTTCTCATTGCTAGTACAGGACAACAATCTCAAATGCCTCCAGAGCCAAGTATAGTAGTGGAACTTTTTTTTTGTTATGTTTTGATATACTGAAATCGTGATAAAAGTTATTATAATTTTATTAACACCCACAAATCATTTTATTACTCCCCACAGAGGAGCTCACTGAAGTTTCTTTAATCAGTTCTTATATACGGATTGTTTAGAATTCTGTGAAGGAATAAAACGTAACAAAGCATTATCTATTGCTGATGGATTTGTTCTGTTTTTTTACAGGCATGAGACAGCAGTATGGAAGCTAGTTATCTTTAATAATTAACCTGGCTTTCTAATTAGGAAATACATCCAATAAGACTGCTTCTAATACTTTGTATTATAGTATCTTACTAGAATCACCAGTAAGATTATAAAGTTGTCCAAATTCCCCAAAGGGCAGCTGGGGAAAACATCATCATCATTGTTCAATAATTCATAGGCACACACACATAAGACCCTTCACTTCAGCATACTATCCGGCATTTCAGCTTGATATGTTCTAATGCAGAGTTGAATTTTCAGGGGAGTAAAACTCAATTATCAAAATAACGCCTGGCTGCTTGATATTAAGAAAGAAAAAACCACAAAATTACTGAGACTTTCACAGTTTATGTTAATTAGTGCTGCATCTGTATTCACCACAGCTTTATTTTTCTCCAGAGTTTGCTTAGCTTGAAGAGGCTATTGTTATAAAAAGAAATAAAACAGAACAGCGAATTTTTTGCAAAGAACCCATCTGCAAGAACTGCTAAGCTACTGATGGAATACCAATTAGAAATGCTCACATGAGCAGCTCTGCACTGTTTCTTGGCTTTGGTACATGAAGCATATTACACATTAATACAAAAACCAGTGTCATTACTAAACAGCTTTGAGACAATCACTAGAGGCACAAAGTTCAGCACTAAAATCCCCCAAGCTTATTAATATCCATTGATTTTATCTTTTTCTTAGAGGAGAACATCAATTCTGTGCACTTTTCTCTTTGTGTATTTGAAAGGATAGTCTGGTATTGAAGTACAGTGTAGAAATGTACCTTTCCCTCTCTTTGAAGGCAAAAAATAATGTATTTCATGGTGTTCCTATCTCACAAATCCCTAGTTTTGAATTTAAGAGAGATTTCCAGATCTCAGGATTGAAATGGAAAGGTTAGATTGACAATGCTAGAGTAAGCATTGAGCTTTATTTTAGCTTCTGAAATTATGATCCACTACAGAGTAAATAAATTTAAGACCAAACACCTTAAGTAGATCTGGATAAAACTTTTACATTGATCAAAATACTCTGAGATGGTGGTAATTTGTTACTGCTTTTAGAACATATAACTGAGCCTGCTACAAGATGGTACATGTTGGATGAGAAGCTGGACATGAGTCAGCAGTGTGTGCTTGCAGTCCAGAAGGCCACTTATATCCTGAGCTGCATTATAAAAGGGGCGGCCAGCAGGGACAGGGCAGTGATTGTCCCCCTCTGCTCAGCTCTTGTGAGGCCCCATCTGGAGTACTGCATCCAGGCCTGGGGACCCCAGCATAAGAAAGACACAGAGCTCTTGGAACGAGTCCAGAGAAGGGCCACTAAAATGGTGAGAGGGCTGGAGCACCTCTCCTATGAGGAAATGTTGAGGGAATTGGGCTTGTTGAGCTTGGAGAAGAAGTGGCTTTCTTGTACTTGAAGGGATAGTATCAACAGGAGGGGTTGTTTACATGGGTTGATAGTGATAGGACAAGGGCGAATGGTTTTACACTAAGACAGGGGAGATTTAGGTTAGATGTTAGAAGGAAGTTTTTTGCTCCAAGGGTGGGAATGCACTGGAACAGGTTGCCCAGAGAGATTGTAGCTTCCTCGTCCCTGGAGGCATTCAAGGCAAGGCTGGATGTGGCTCTGAGCAGCTGGGTCTAGTGTTTGGCAGCCCTGCCCACAGCAGGGGGGTTGAAAGTGGATGATATTTAAGGTCCTTTTCAATCCAGCCATTCTGTGTTTCTATGATCAGTCCCCAGAACAACAGAGTGTAGCTGACTGGATTATTTCATGCCAATGAATGCAGGTTTATTAAGGCACCTGAATGACCTCAGAAACTCCCTCCTTACCTGTAACCACAACAACCTAATCTCCATGATATTTATGGTTTTGGTTGAAGTTCATTTTATCTGTTAGAACTCCCAACTGCCTGAAGATTAGTTAATTTTTTTTTTTTTATATATATATCCGTAGTGACGAATTAAGCAGAAGGGTTTCACCAAGCAATGTTAAACCTCTCAGATGTTTGTTTTGCAGCTCAGTTACAGAGCCTCTGTCCAGAGCTTTGTCTAATTTTGTTGAAGCCAAGACCCTGTCAGATCTACACAGAGAATGTATTGGTCAATCTATAACTATTATCAACTTTTGTCCTCCTGGAAACATTGTCAGCAGTTCATTTCTACATATGAAGGTTGTAAAGTCCAAATAGCTATTTACATGATTGAATGACAGATATTAAAAGAAACCTACTCCTCATCTAATAGTAAATGGCACTTTATTATGAATACTCTGGTCTGCCTTAGCGAAATGAAGCTACTACTCATGAAAACAGCTTGTAAACTTCCAGTTCTTAAAGAAAAAATGAAGACAGTTTTGAGAACAGGTAAGTTCGAAGCTAGCTGCATGTATGTTATTTTCTGTTGTTATCTGAGAATTCTTATTTACGAGGGCTGCTCTGAAAATAATGCTTACAATGTATTATGTTGGTTTATGGCATCAGAGGTGGATGTTGGTACTATGGTGGTAGAAGCTGAGCAGTGGATGTGAGCAGTGAGGCAGTGGGTGGTGTATTTCAGCAGTGATGGTAGCAACAGTAGGTTGCCTTCACTTATGCAGATTTTTAGGAGCACAGCACACAGGCTTTTGTTCACTGCTGGTGAAAATATGTAGCTAATTTTTAAAAAACAGTGTTTGTTTTATGGCTGAGAATTTGGTCTATCGGACAGTATTCTTGCATTCTTTTTATCTGTTGTCGTTTCCATGAAAATAAATAGGAGGTATTACTTTCAAAGTGACCTATGTGTAATAATGAACAAATTTTATTTGACTGCTGAAACTGAATGAGAAATACAAGCCTGAATCATACAATGATCTAGTCTGTCAGGCTGAGGGCTGATTGAAGGTCAGTCATTTTATTTTTTCCACTTATCTGTAAAATGATGTCTACAATACTTGTATAATCTGATTCGGGTAAACAAAAAGGATGTTCAAATTTCTGATTATAATTTAGTTTGAAGTTTTAAAATAAGTGGTATTTTTCTTAATTAACTGAAACTAAATTTTATATATACTTGCACCATTTTTGATTAAAGTCATCAGTCAGTGATATTTTTGCCTTCAGTGTAAATGCTGATGGAATCAGAGCATAGTGTCCTATGAGAGCTTGTCCCTGATTTGGAGAGATTATGTGAACAGTGGTAGAGAAAGGTCATTGACCGTGTCAGGTTGATGCTTTTCTTATCTTCCTGGAAAAGCAGAAAAGGCCAGGATATACAAGACATGTAGTAGCTCCAGTGCCCAAACTGTGGTGAGCCATCAGTAACATTTATCAGTCAGAGAGTTTAAAATAGCAGGTACATACAGATGGATATAGAAGAAGCAGATTACAGTTAGTAGTTTTAGTAGATTTGACATGATTTATGTAATTCCATCTTTGTCTCAAACCAAAAAACAAGTTGCTTTTTTTTTTTTTTTTGGTGCGGAAGAGATTTGAGAAGCTCTCCAAACTGGTGCCTGGCTGTTTTCCCGGATAAAGCCAGGTTTTTCTGGCTCCAAAGCTGGCCATTGCACAACAGTTTGGAAAGAGGTCTGTTTGTGTCAGAAATTCAGACTGTAAGAGCTTAGTTTCCATACAAGAAATTAGATTGTCTACTGGAAAATATTGCTAACTCGCTCAGCTCACATGATACACTGATGCACTCTTAGTCTGGGTAACGCTAACGTTGTTATTCCCAGCTCTGTGTCTGTGATCATCTCTGTGTACAGAGATGTAATTGCTGTGCCAGTGAAAAAATGAATAATTTCTTCTAGGCTACTGGCTGCTTATGCATGTTCTTGCAGAGTTCACTTTGAACATTTAATTAATTTCCCTGTGGCTAATGTGGAAGGAGTAAGGGATAAGGAAAGCAAAGGACTGCATAGAGGCATCCATCCTTAATGAATATGTTTCTTGACCTGCAGACATTTTTACTGTTAAAGGTATGCAGTGAAAAATGAAACTGACGAGTGTTTGTTAACCATACCCACACCTGCTCCGATCTCCACAGGTCCCTCGATTCCTCAAGTCTATTTGCTGCCACGTGGTGACAGAGCACATTTATCTATGCACAGACCCTGAGAGTTCATTGTATATGTGAGAAGCAAACCTGACAAATGTTGATTCTTTACTGAAGGGTGGAATATTTAGTCAAATTAGCATATTTCTATGAATTTACATTTTTTAATTTCTTAGGAAGTTCAGTGCTATAAAAGGCAAAACTTATCTTCTGCTATTCATACTCTTAGGCCTCAGCAGTTACATCTCTTCAGTCATGCACAGTTAAAAGCCAATTACTGGTAGTTAAAAGAGACTGTACTGACAAAGAATAACAGAATGTTAGCATGATCCGTACTGGGAACAGGATCACACTGAAACAGAGGAAGTTCTGTTTGCACATGAGAAAAACTTCAACCATTCTGAGATTCTGTGATATGGATTTTGTAACACTGAAGGCCACTAGTTTAGTCTAGAATCTTGACCCCTCAGTGACCTGAGCACCACGTTTCAAAGCATAAAGCCAGTAGCTGGTGCTTACATGAGACAATATATTTAAGAAAAGTGTTCCTTATTTGCCACAGTGGCTACGGATTGTAAAGATGCTCCCAGTGCCTTTGTGTTTAGATGTTCCGTTGCACCTTTCCAGTAGCTGAATATCTGGAACATCTGTGAGATATTCAGAAGCGATTCAGATGTAGTCTCTACAGAGGAAATGTAGCTATGTAAACAGGATCAGCTCCTACAATAACCACTGAAAATTAGTGCCAGAGTTAACGAGAAAAGCAGAGGGTGTCAATATGAGCTAAAGAGCTTTCAGGTCTATTAGTGCCTCCCAGACGAACAGTTTAAAACACAAGCAGTTAACTCAGTATATTATATGATGCTGGTCTTCTCAGTGAAAGATAAAGGTTTCATTATCATGGGACCACTTTTACTGAAATTATCTGATATCTTCTCATTGCTCGGTGATTCTGCTTTCTTCTGATTATCAGTACCGTAACAAGAATTTCAAGTGAAATTACATGTTTCTCATGAAAACATTGGTGTTTTTTCTGTCTTGATGGCTATTCAGCTGCTCCAGAAATGGTACTTTTGTTTTCTATCTGTGTGTTACCTTAAATTGCATTTCATCCCTCCTTGATATTTCTCATCTACATAGTAAAGCTGCACACACTGAGGCAATTTCTCTTGCTATCATCCACATGACTCTTTCTGATTTCACACTGTCTTAAGGTAGAACATGTTCTTGTTAACAGTGATAAGCACCAGAGGTGTCTGAGTGCTCCAAGGAGAGGGAAGGAAGTCTCTATAAAAAAGCATTACTGTGTCCAAAGTAGAGTTCCCACCGGCATCTTCAGACTTGAGATTTTGGCTGCAGACTATCTTTATTTCTAATTCTCTCTGCAGTCAATTTCTTGAGGCTTTTTTCCTTCTTACAGATTTGGAAGCATCATCTACTCTCCATAAACATGAGAAGAATAAGCTTGTATAGATTAAATACTTAAAATATAGATAAAATACTTAAAAAAACCCTGCTTTAAAAAGAAAAAAAACACCTTGTAGTTTCTGATGAATATGTTCAGCATTTCTGTAGAGTTGTGTTCTAATTTTTACTGGCCCTTATTTACAAAAGTCTAGTGGAAATTATCAGCCACTAATGAGGAAATTTTCATAGGAAGTGTTTGTTGTTTTCAATCAGAAGTAATAAATGGTTATATTTCAGTTCCTACACTGCAACTCCTTGATAAACTGATGGAAAGAAAATCAATGGCAGCAAGATATGGAGTATAATTTAATGAATATTGTGCGCAAATTTCTTAATAAGTGGAAGGCGGTCAGTTACAGCTAGACTGCTTTTCTCTCTGATGTAAATTCTGAAGTGTGAAATCTCATTTATACAACTCCTATGGTTTATGTCACAGTAATAATGAGGGTGAGCTTTTAAAACAAGAAATTTCAAATCTTTTGGTATTTTAATTGTGTAGCAGCAGATGCTCCTATGAATACACTTTTTAAATTGCCCTTAATGTATTACATTCAGAATCTTATTCATGAAGTTTCTGCCGCTATTCCCAACTTGGCTAAAAATTTCCCTGTTTCTGCTAATAATTCCAAGCACGCAGACTGCGTTACCAAGAGAATAAACAGCAGAGACCATAACTACCCAATGCTGCTTTGCTGTTTGGAATGATTTTTTCCTTTGGGATGGGTTTTGAAAATTTATTCTCCTTAGTTTACATTCAAATCTCTAAATAAAACATGAGAAGTAGGGAGCTGCCAGCAGATTGTCCGGTGGTGCATAGGATGTGCAGCCTGGGCTAGGGAGCTGCTTTGGCAGGGGGTTGGGATAGATGACCTCTGGAGGTCCCTTCCAACCCCTACAGTTCTGTGATTCTGTGATTCCTTTGTCTGCTGAACTGCAACTTGGGAACGTACTTTTTTAGCAGATTTTCTTCTCCAAAAGGTGGAGCAATTCAGTAGGTACTTGACTAGCCAGTAAGTGCAGCTACTGGCTTTTTGCTAGGGACAATTTCACATTTTTCAGTGTTGATTTTCTAGTTATTGAGGAGGGTTTGGACTCTGAGGCTACTGCAGAGCAGTCATTTGCTGGAGACAATCACCGTTATTATGGCCCTGATCCCACATCGTTTGAAAGCACTGCTTTGAAAGGGATTGCTATTGATTTTTCAGTAGAATTTGCAAAGGGCCCGTGAATCTGTCAGCAACCGGACCATATCGTTAGATTATCTACAGTACTTCTCATCATATTTATTTCTAAAAGTTGTGCTAATCAGAGACTCTTAACCTCTGAAGCAGAAGATATATATGTGAAGGGTTAGTATTTTAATGGAAACAGCTGCTGAAAGACTGAAGTTCTGGGTCACAAGCAAATCCCATGATTTATTAAGGCTTGTTTATTTATTTATTTTTGTTTATATCTAATTAATTGGTCTTAGTGTTCTTAAGGGTGCTGGATTCCTAATATTCACAGGAGTCAATGCCTAGCAAAAATGTATTTTTTGCCCTAAAACAAAGTAGACTCCCAGAAAAAAAAAAAAGAAAAAATAAGTGTGCTTGACCACAGTCATTGTACCTGATGCAGCATGGGAAGCTGATAGTCACAGACTGATTCACTCATTCTACTCTGCGGTCCTTCCTCCCTTGTATCTGCATTTGATGTATTCCAAGCTCAGCTCTGGAACTCCCTTTCTCTGATGACACTGAGAAATCGCTGCCACAGACAGGGAGGGTTCCCCACCCATTATGCAGTGCAGCAGCTGGGGCTGTGCGTGCGGCCTTCTTCTGTCACATAGTGGGAGAAACAGTTTTGCTTTTACTGAACACATCCGAATGTGTTTGCAGACAAACATACTGGGATGTTTTAAGAGGATTCTACAGTCAGGCTAGATAGAGCTAACAGTTAAAATTCCTGTAAGAGTCACCTATAATTCCTTAAGCACCTCACCAAGACAGTCTGTCACTATTTTCTTAATGAGAACAGATTTCTGCTCCCATGTAACAAATAAAAATGTGAATGTTTAACATGGAAACAATGGTATATTCATATCTGCCAAGCAAAAACTAGATTTTTTTTACTGGAAGGAGCTACAATTTAAAAGATTAAATTGTATCTTTTTTTTTCCTAAATTTCTCTCCTTAAAAAATCTTGTACATCAGCTTTCTTCAGTTTCAGTGTCAATACACAATATAGCTCACTGCAGGAAGAGAGTCCACACAGCAGTGTTTGGGTGCTTTAAAAGAAAGTGGGTATTCCCACGGTTCTACACTCAGAATAAGTGAATACATGAGAGAATCAGTCTTGAGTTTTAGAACTTTCTTTTCCTACTACAGCCTGGTACACCTTGAACACGTAGGCTATTAATTTACCTCAGTCCCAGTCAGGTAATGCCACTGTTACTGATAACGTGCTGTGAAAAACCATGATGCAAAACCATGGAACCACAACACGTGTCCATGAATAAAAATCTGTGAAAGTTTACTGGGAAGTGAAAAATACAAACTCGAAAAACCAATGAAATTTTATCCTTATGAGGCTAGAAATGCCTTTTTGAAGAAAACATCAATGTCTTCCCCAGAGTTTGTTTTTAAGAAGTAAAACAGTTCTTGCAATTTTTAACTAAACCACGAAACCCTTTGTTCAGCTTGTGAATAAAGTATAATATAGTGCAAATTTATTTAAACCATGCTTACAAATATCTATGAATGCAAATTGGATTCAGTTTAACCTGACATCATTTGAATTAACCTGATGGGTCTTTTGACACAAGCCGTAGTGACTAATTGCTGATTAATTGGGTGCACCATTTCAGTGAGCACAGCAATCAAAAGCTCATCCAGATGTTTGTATTTTCTTTGATTGCCTATAGCCTTAGGTTTGAAGAAAAGTCAAGCAGCAAAATGATGCTTCTTAGCATCCATCAAGGTGAAAAGCAGTGTTGCATTACTAGAATGGCAGTTGTAATAAGCAGAGTATTTCTGATTTCCCGTTGCTGTCAGCATTCAGCAGCTCTTGGCAGTTTGGGCTTTTTACCACCACAAAACATGGAAATGATGTGAATTTAGAACACATTTATTTATAACCAGTTGATATCAGCACAGCTAAGACTGGATGTATGTTTATCCTAGTATGTATTTACCTTGTGAATTATTTCTATAGAAGTATCTTTTACATGTTTCATACTGATGTATTTTCTGATGACTTATTAACTGAAGGGTGAGTTTTACAAACATCGACTGAAAGCACCAAAATCAAATGAAACAGAAGAAATTTTTGCAATTTTCTACTCTATTTTCGCATTACCTGTGAATTTTCAAATCGCACATACAGAACTGCTATCAGATATTCAACTCAAAATCATGTCTCTTTACCAGACTTTTACAAACACAGTCTTATATCCCTTGCTTCACAGTCGCACCTTATTCATGTCATCACTTTTTTGGTAGTACCTAAACTTGTGAACAGCTGTTTTCAAGGACAAAGCACAGGAGGAGCAGAATTCATCAAAACTCTCATGGGCACCTTGAGAACTCACTGTGCCTTCTAATTTTTTTAATTAAAATACTGAAGATTAAAATACCATTTATTACTTATAAATCAATTATATTACATATTCTATGAGAGCTGCTCCAAAAGTAATGTCTCCTATTTTATTATGTTGGCCCACGGTGTCAGAGGCAGGTGTTGGTGGTACGGTAGTAGAGGCTGAACCTTCCCACCAATGTTCCATTACATTTTGTTGCCATGTGACAGATGGCAGCAGAGGGATGCTCTGAGGCATCTGACATGGAAGTGCATATAAAGCAAAGGTGTATCATTGAATTTCCTCTACGAGGAAAAAAATGGCATCCACTAACATTTATTATGCTTGCTGAATGTTGATGACCAAAGAGTGGATGTGAGCACAGTGCACCAGTGGGTGGTGCATTTCAGTGCGTCACCTCTGCTGGTACAGGTCCTTATGAGTGCAGAATGCAGGCTCTCATTCACTGCTGGCAAAAATGCATAGCCAGTGGTGGTGACTATGTTGAAAAATACTATTTTGTAGCTAGGAATTTTCTCTATTAAATAGTGTTACTATGCTTTTTATATTAGTTGTAGTTTCAATAGAAACAAATAAGAGACATTACCTTTGGTGCAACATTTGCATATGTGGCCTAAGACCATTCCTACTCACTCAGTGCAGCCCAGGCAAGCAGAAAAGTTGGACACCCATGCCTTAACTTCAGATAATTCATAGCTAGGGGAAACAAGGGGGTAAGGAGTCAAGGGCAGCCTGTAACCACTGATGTGTTGCTTGTCTGTGGGTAGAACTTGTGCAGCTCTCATACTTTTTTCTATGTGTTACACAGAGATGCCTGAGACAAGTCCTCACCACAATCCTTAAAGGAGATGGATGGTGGAGAGAGGATTCTCAAACACTTCTCTTAAAGGCTGCAATGAAACACCGTCTGAGTTCAGCCAGTGCCACAGCAGACCTGGGAACAGTACCTGGGGGGTAAGCTTTTCTCACTTTTGGGTTAACAAGCCTTCTGCTTCTCTTCCACACTGTTTAATGTGTGTTGTGTCAAAAAGGTGAATCTGACCTGACAAATCACGGTTAACAGGAGGATTCTGGAAGCACTGCTGGAGGTTATGAGATCCAGCTGCAGTTAATTTGGTGTTAATTAACTGAAAGCTGCGTCCAAGCCGTGCCACAGAGCCCTGCCCATGGTGTTTTCAATCCAGGGGCCACATGAAAGAAGCACTACCACATCCACCTCAAGGCTGCTTCATCTGACCGCCGACTCAATGGAATACTTTTCGGCGTGAAAGCCTTCATGCCGTTTCAGAACAGTGAGCAAGCTCCCGGTTAGTTTGTACACAGAGCTGTTTAAATCTGAGCATTTGCATACCTGCCGTCAGAAGTCCAGCAACAGCCGTGCAGCGTTTCGCACCGCAGAAGAACCTAGGCGAAGAAAACAAAGGGCCGTCTTTTCCCTCTTCCCGATAACGGTTTCTCAGCCCGCGGCCCTCAGCTCTTCGGAGGACGGCTCCCAGGTACGCGCTAGCTGCCGGCCAGCGGGAGAAGGGGAGCAGCAGCCGCTCCTCAGGCGGGCTCTGCCGCGTGTGGGAGGCGGCGGCGCGCGGCTCTAACGGCCGAGCGCGCGGGCACCGCGCCGTGCCGGGCAGCGGCTGCTGCGCGCGGCTCCTCGCAGGCGGCTTCGGGCGCTGCCTCTCGCTTCCCGCCGGGGCGGGTGGCGGCTGGGCTGAGCCAGCCCTTGGTGCCCGCCTCTGAGCAGGTGTTTTGCTCGGAAAGCTGAACTACTCGCTCAGAAGCCTTCAGAGCGTGCAGCCCTTTCCTACCCATCACTGCACACCTGATGATGTGCAGCCCTATCCTGCTGCGGTGGGTTCACTTCCTCTGAGTTGTGTCTCATTACAGTTATACGTGTCATTTCACACGTTGTCACAGTTGAGTTTCGCTCAGGTAACACGCATCTAAATTTGCTGTACATCTGTGTGAAGGATTTATTGTTGCGTATATTTAAAGGTGCTAACTGTGCATGCATATGTTTCAACCATTAGCTTAGCTTCCAGAATTGTAATTTTGCTTTCATTTTTTTTTTGTTGTAGGTGATTGCAACCTACTCATTAAATTTAATGTGTAATCATGCTATAGATAACTGCTGCTCCTGCATTGTGTGCTTGTGAACAGTCATCAGAAATTATGCAAAACATGAGAAACGAATGCATGCATACGGAACGCATAATGCCTTGGAATAGTCAAGAATCATTTAGTTGGGACATTTTTCAGGTATCAGTTAATGTGTACTATTCTTACCATTATTATTATTTATTGCTTTCTCCAGGGGAATGTTCTTGGAAAGATGCAACCCTAGATCAAATACAGCGATATCCTCAAGATACTTTGGCTAGTTTTAAGGTTGGTGTGTTTATAAGATTAAATGGGCCAACTTCTGTGTGCAAAGGGAGGTTTCACAGACATCGGTGTGAACTGATGTCCCTGTAGTTCTCATGAGACTGTTGCAGACAGTTCTCAGACTGTCTGACTTAGCTGCTTCTCTGTGTTAGGTACAAGAATGACAAAGGCTACTTAATTTCTATGCCTAATGTGGATGTGTGGATCACCCAGATAGGCTTTATGTTTTGTGAATCTGACAGCATGTCAGCATGGCTCTGTATATATTCCCCAGCCTCCACAACCTCTCCCATTGTCCTCTCTTCCTCTTTCGAGTACCTGACCTCACGTGCTTTTCCATTAAAAACTCATTTTCTTACTCAGCCTCTACTCTAGCTATGCTTACTTTGCTCGTATGCCAGGGAACTACAGAACTTCGAGCTGGGCCTCTGCAGAGCCAAGTAAAACATCACGGGCTAGTGCTGTTGCTGCACATGATATGCCATGACTTTTTCAGTATATATGCGTACAAAGTATTTCAGGGTGAGATAAGAACAGAATTTTTGCTCATACCTGGTTGTTTGGGTGGCCCTGGGACTCTGGACAGCTCTTTTGTCCCAGCCCTGTGGACTCAGAAAAGTTTTTATTTACCCATTACTTTCTTGCTACAATGAAAATCTAGCACACGATCCAGCTTGTATAACTTCTTGGGTTAGAGAAAATCAAAATTATTCTTACAAAGAATTTTACTGGCCATTGTTCATGGCATATAATGAGCAAGAAAAAGATAGATGGCTTTGTGAGGTGTTAAATAATTCCAGTACTTACATTCAGTCTTCTGTGATGTGTATGGGAGAAATGATAAATGTTCCATCAACTCCATCAACTGTACAATCCAAAGAATGATTAATTCTCCATTTTCTTGCTATCTGTTCAGGGCTTATTGGCACTGTTTATTGCAGATGTTTTTTGTATTAGAATCACAGAGAAAGCTGAGTGACTATCCTTGGTGAGTCTTATGTTGCTCTGAACACACTGGCTGAGCATGAGGAAAAGCAATAATGTTAGTCACTTGGGTGTAAATTGGCCAATAATCAGAAAATCGAAAACTGCTGCTACTAGACTGTAGTATCTCATGAATTGCATACCAGACATGGAAAAGGCAAAGAAGTGGTCAGCGTCATCCACTAAAACACAAACTAACAAAGCTGATGAAAGAAAATCTGATAACAGATCATAATTTACTGAAGAGCAATCAGCGTAAATGGAATAAATGATGACCTGGTACAGTCAAAAAAGTTTAAAAATGCATTGACTGTGTATTTGTAGATTTTATCATATCCCACTGACTGGACCTTGATTTCTTGGTCATCTGCTATTTATATATGTGTTTTAGAAGTGCATTATGTAATGGCAGCAAATTTTCATCTGCATTTAATCACTGCTGGCTAGGTTTTCTTATGTTTCATCAAGACTTAGCTACAATTTCATTGTTATGTTTAAAAAAATTATAAATCTTAGACCATACCAAGAAGAAGTGAAGACAGTTAGATTCCAGTCCTGCAGCTGAATTCTAGAATTCCTGTCTGTCTTACTGAAGTTAGTTGTGTTTTGATTGCAGTCACAACTCTACCCTTGGGAAACTGGAAACAAGATCAAGGTCTGACAAAGGTCTTGAAAGAACTTAGGCAAAATAGTTCCATGGTAGAACTGTGGGCTTTGGCTCCATCCTCTTGTCATTAGTACAGACCCTTCCTTCATACAGCTGAGGGGAGGGGGAGGGATGCCCAGTTTTGGCTAAGGCAGTATATCTACTTTTCTGCACGCTTGTAGCCTCTTTCACTGCAATAATCTTTGATGTCCCTATTGCAAATGAGAAAAAAGAATATACAGCTTTAGAACAGTCTACTCCTTTACAGTAATCTTGATGTTGCTTTTTACCAAATCAACCAATGAGCCTTTTTGATAATTTGCATGCCTAGAAAAGGAACACAAGACTACATTCCAGGTAAATACAATAGATGTGGCATTTAATATCTTTGTCACTGTTAGGTTATTTTTGGTACCTCATGTACAATGCAGGATGTTCATTCACTGAATAATGTACCTGCATATAACAGAAAATCAATCAATGGCTATCATAGCATCTCTCACCAGTCATTAGAACATAAAGCCCTATTTTGTAATTAACAAAGGAGGAATAATATAAATGTGCTTACTGTTTTTTAAAGAGCTTATAACAATTTATTTCACAAAGCAATTACTGGTGCTAGCAATAAGGACTGCCCTCTAAGAGAGAAAATATACCGTCATTGCATTTCATGAAGCTTTCCAAAAGATGTGCTGATCATGATGCACTGATATATTCTTGCCTGAGATACAAAGAGGAGAGAGGGGGAGTAGAAGCTCTATGTGTATACACAGGACAATTTATACTTGTGCAGTTGTGGCTTGTCTTTTTGATCTCCATCTTATGTCCATGTAATCCTGGACGGAATGTTGCCTCAATATGTAACATCCTTCACTGGCTTGAGGTTGCTGTTCACCTGCTTGGTTCCATTTTCACGTTACAACAACATATTTATTTGCAGTGAGGAAAATGTCTAACATCTCTAGTATCGCTTTTCTCTATTTAGAGAAAGGATTGAAGCAAACTTTAAACAGCCTAGTCTGAACTGAGATAATGTGAAACTTTCAAGATCACGGGATGTCCAAGTTCTATTTTATCAGCTTTTAGAGACAAAAACCAGCTGTCTGATATTTTTGTATTTAAACGTTTTTTGCTTGAGATGTGAAAAAGATGTTCTCTTATAGGCTTGTTTTAGTATGGAATTTAGCTTGCATAGTCCCAGGTGACATACGTCATATCTCCAGATTGGACTCTTCATCAGTTATACTTCAAATATCTAAAACAAAATACAGGCAATTCTGTGTTCCAGTGGTTTCTAGGTCATGGTCTAGGTTTTTTCTTCTGTTTTACATCAATAAATAGGACTATTTGCCTACTTTTATTATGGGAGCCTTCTCCATGGAAGTACTCAGATGTTGTAGCATATAAGAGACTAGATGGGTAAAGAAGTTCAGTATTATGTGGACTGTTGTCACTATAAAGTCTTGCAAAGTAAATGCAAAATCAGATAAATAGCACCTGCCAGTAGCAGTATCAGCACCGCTATTAATCCTTGTTCCAGTATTACCACTCAGTGCCTGCCAGGACGCGTGCTAAAATTATTATTAGTTTGGAGACTGGATGGTCTGGAAGCAGACTGAAGTTACAGTAATGAGAGAAGGTGAATTCTGGACATTAAAAAACAGAATGACCAATCTAGGTAGACAAGACTTAATTTTATTAATAAAACTTGTAGTTTCCTCTTTGAGGTGACAAACTTTGGTTCAAAAATAGAAGAAAATATGAACAACAAGAAGTTGACTTTTGAGATCTTATTTTTACATGTATAAACGTGCATGAGAAAGTACCAGTTGGAAATGAGCCAGCAGAAGCTAGATCTATTTAATTTAACAACTTAAGAGAAACAGAAACAAACATTTATTTTCAAGTCTTACATATATTATGAAAAATAATTACAAAAGGATTTCTGCTGCAAAATTAAAATGCAATTGCTACTTACAACTACCTGAATGAAATGTCCAAAGGGAAGGCCAAACCAACTTTTTTGGTGAGATCTGAATAGCAAAATTTTAGCAGTTTGGGTCAAAGACAGCTCTGTAGAAAGCAGTCCCCTTATGTGTTGCTTAGCAACTATGTAGAATCACATGACCTAGACATATTGCATTCCTGGCCTTCAGTTGAAATAACAAGAAAAAATAATTTATATTAATGGGATGGGCAAATTTTTTTATAGGACCACTCTGTGGAACTTCTAATATCCAGTTCAGGAAGCAAACATCCATTATTGCTTACTAAAATTCTAAATAAACACTGCAAAAAATCCATAAATAACTGTTTAGAATCCAGTAATCCAGTTTTAATATTTATGCAAATCAAATAAGCACAACAGAAACAAATTCAGATGAGATAACATTTGGGGGGGGGGGGGGAATGGAAAGCTATATGACTGATTTAATCCACACAGATTTTAACAGAAGTTTGGTGGTGGTTCTTTTTTTTTGTTTGTTTTTTTTACATATTTTCCCTACCCAAAAATATAAACTTATTTATTTTAGGTATATACAGATTTTGTATGAAATTCTGAAATCAGAAAAGAAAAGAAAAAGTCTGAGGTATAGCACCACGGAACACAACACCTCTGAAGGTGCTTTCAGTATTGAAATTCATCATCATATAGTAATATCAGCAGAAAAGGGTATTTGAGTGTGCTGCTCAAGATCTTCCAGTTTTGCCACCTTAAGTTTTTTGGCGACTTCAAATAACAAAGCTCTTCAACAACAATATATACAAAGGGATTTTATTATTAATCAGAAATTGAAATGGCTTCACTGGCAATTACAGCTTTATTTTTTCAGAATACATACACAGTATTGACAATGTAGTTTTGTAATTGTAAAATAAGAGCCAGATGCAATTTAGAGGCACATGCAAGTTTTGGAAATGGACAGAAAAATAACAGTATAGTACTGTACATAGAATAATTACAGTTTATTAAACACTTTCATAACACCTCTTTGTAATCAAAGGAGCACCATGTCATTTGTTCTTTTTTTCTCTTTTTAAACAGCACCAAAGTTATCCCAGGGGAAGGGGGAGTGTTGATAAAGTGAGCCCTGTGTTGTCTGTCTGTGCCACAGCATCCTTGCAAAATTAGTTTAAGTCATGTGATTCTGGCCCTACAAGGGCAACAGTTACTTTCTAGATGAGACATAGGTACACAGCAAGACATATTTTCTATGCCATTCTTATTCAAAACTTGCATGTGGCATGAAGTGGGTTGGTAGCACCAAAGTGCAACGTTTTTGTTGATCTGATCTTTTTCTTAAATTTAACCAAGGAAGCAGACAGGACCAACCTCAAATCCAAACTTTTGGTTCTGATCGCCAAAGTCATTGATCATCACATCAACTATAGGCACTTGATCTATTTTGGGTGTGTTGATTTCAATCACTGTTTTTCCGTAGCCCTTCCTTGACTGTTAAAAAAAAAAAGAAGCAAAAACAAACATCAGAGGAGTAAGAATATGCTGCAGATCTTCACAGGCTACCTCTCAAGTTTGGAATTTATAAATGATTGCCTTTCAAGCATCTGATGTTACAAATTCTAAATTTATTTTAAAAATGTGATATGGAGCATTTTTGATTTTAGAAAGAGATCTGCCCATAGCTTTTTGACTTACTAAAATAAGCATACAAATGGAAAAAAAAATAAGACATTTAATGTTCCTTAAAAAATTCACACCTATACTAATTTATGATAATATTGTTGTAGTAGTGAGGATGTTTTCCTTGCAAAGAAATCACTAATTAGTTTTGTGAGATAGAAAAGACACCAATTTCTAAGAAGAAAGACTCTGTCTTACAAGGTATTCCATAAGCTTTTTGGACTGTCAATTTGAAAGTACACTCTTAGCAAAAAGCTTTCTTTTCGTAACAAAAGCTTTCTGCCTTCTCATCATGTTAGTTATGACTGTTGTCTCAGTTTCAGCTGTGACAGTGTTGTTTTTCTTCATAGTATCTAGTATCATGTTGTGTTTTTGCTTTAGGAGAAAAGCAAAAGGCTGTCTAGCAGCTTGCTGGGTTAATCCACAACTTTACTTCATTCAGATCGTCTCCTGCCCTTTTAAAACCACTCCACTTTCAACTATGCCAAGGTGTTAGATTTTAGATGAGCATATGCAAGCTGGTAGATCTGAGTATTCTCAGTTTAGCGATGTAAGTTAAACCCTAAATCACTTACATTGTCTCTGGAGCCCTACACTCACCCACTGTGGATAATGAAAGCAAAATAAAGATACAGGACATAGAAGAAGACTGATGTGAAACAGTCATGTATTAGAATTTTGTTACTGAGAGAAAGATACTCTGCCTTTATGCAAGTTTTGTCTTTGTCTCACAGACAAATATGTATCCTAGCACATCCAGGTCTCATTTTCTATCGCTGATTTCTCAGAAACTTGCCTCAGAATCTTTTCATATAACACTGCAAAATAATTAATGAATCTTTAACTGTCACTTTCTCCTGTAATGTCCTTGTTTTCAAACTCAAACTATTCTGCTTCTGAAGAGAGGTAACAGTTACTACACCTTTAAAGACCATACTGGAGAGGATATCAGAGAGCTGATGAATGTTTGGACAGTTCTTGAGATTTTAGCTGAGCTAAGAGTGGAATGTAAAAGATGCAAGCCTTGAATTCCACCTGGCTTTAATTAAAAACAAAAATAAATAAATACAAGGAAGAGGAAACACATCACCTAACAATGCAATTAATTCAGTATGTTTGGGTTATGGCTTAGTTAATACATGTTTTTCCTGTATTTCCTATATATTATGGCTATAAATATATTCTCTTCCTGGGCTGCTTTCTCTAATTATGCTTGTTTGCTTCTGTTCTCTTACACAGCATTCATACAAGGAAACAGTTGAGTTTCAGCACATTGGTGCTGTCAGCCTGTATCCATTCTGCGTTTCTTCTACTTCTGTTGCTTTGCTTATGGTAATACATATATACTTTTTACATACGAAAAACTGACTGGTGTATTCCAGTTAAAAACTACTAAAGGGCAGTCTATTAAAAGTAAAGTCTTTGGAAAGCTTTTTTCAGGAGAAAGCTATGCAAAAAAAAAAAAAGAATTTGTTTGATTTCTACTTTGACAGGTAGGTTTTGTAAAGAAAATTCTGAATCTCTACTTACTGCACAGCCATCGTGAAGTGCTTTGATGTAAGGATTGTTGTCGTAAGACATCTCTTCATCATTTGATCCTAAGAATCTTAGTGCTTTGTCATAGCTGTCAGATGATGCATCATGCCAAGCTACAGACTGATGACAGTTGTATGTGAAATTTTGTCTGGCAGAGGCACTCAGTAGTTTAAGGAATGTCATTTGGACCATATTAATGGAATTGCCTTCAACGTCCAAATATGAAAGCTAAAAAATATAAAAAGTCACATAAATACTTAAGATATAATGCAGAACAAAATTACTGTTGATGAAAGAACCACATAACTGTCCTTAATAAAAAAGTAAACCATCACATCTCTTTTTAAGGGATTTTAAAGTTCAGTAAAGTTATAACTCTGTAAAGAGTTTTTCACGTTGTAAAAATATTTTTAGGAACTATGCATTTTTTTCTAATGGGAAAGACAAAGATTTACCCCTACTGTATGGTGTAAAATAGCAGAATCTCATTGGGAATCTGTCTGTAGTTAATTAAAAAGTTATGTTAGCTTGCACCCTCATTTTTCTGTATTTAGTATATTTCCAATTATCAAGATTGGAGCAGGAGATCTGTAATCCCACTGCTTTACTACAGATAAGTGGTGATTTGTGGTCTACCACAAGTCAGATCCTCAGCATCAGCTTTGCAGGCAACTCTTGGGACTGTTCTGCATTTACAAAGCAATGGTACAGTACAGAGCAGGCTCCAGTGGCAAGAGGCCGTGCAGCTGCTCTAATACTTAGGACAAGAGGTCTGAGGCTGAAAAGTCTTAAGTTTGTTGTTATCTCTATACTTTCAGATTCCTTGGGATACATTGATCATTCATAATGTGTACTTGATTTGTGAATAATTGTATGTTGCAGTGATCACTTACAAGTTTGCCACGCTTAAATTCACTAAACCAAGATCCTGGGTTCTCCTTTGGCCATGATGAAATTCTAACCTGTGTGGTAAAACAGTGGAGATGTAAGTATTTAGAACATGGGTTAGCAGAGTAAGTTTTAAATTACCCGGAACAGATTTCACACATGATAGTAAAAAATGGCTCTTCTTTCTGTGTTCTCAGCATCTTTAAAAGCTCTAAAGTAGAATGTTTCTCCTTTATAGAAAGCCTTCAGATTCATTACTCGAAACGGAATCCAATGTGATAGCTTTTAAAGAGCTATTTCTATTTAAAGCGTACAGTGGTCATTTGATAAGAGTCACGTAATTTGCTGTTATAAATTGCTTCTGTGAAGATTATCTAAATTCAGAGTCTTCATTAGTTTTGATGCTGGTATGTCTGTCTCTTTGAGAAAATCTTTGAGAAAGCCTTCCTCTTCACCACATGCCTCTTGGAGGTCATTTATATCAATGAGTGAGGACGCTCACTGTTAACACTTTGTTTTATATCTGCTTTGCTTAGTTATCAATGAACCCACAAGAGAAACTTATTAAGAGTGTAACTTCAGATGTCAAACAGTAGATTGTGACTTTAAACCTGCTGCCCTGCTATGTTGCATTATGGAATGCAGGGATATTTTTACAAGGCTGTGCATAAAAGCCCTATCTAAGCAAAGTAAAAAGGCCATGTTTTAATTCCATGCACTGTTTTACTGCTTTTTTCAGATTTATGTAAATTTAAATATAATCGGAAAGATACATGTATGAAGAATGTGACAGTGTAATTATCCTGTTTATTTCAAATTGCAACAGTATAGTGGTATCTATCAACAGCCAACTGAAAACATAGATTGATACTTACTCCTTCAGATTTCTTATCTGGGTAGATGCAGGTTTCCCCACCTGCTGTGAAATTGCAGTACACTTTGAAGGAGTCTCCAGAACAACCCTGGTTAGGATCAATCCAATATTCCCCTAAAACAAATGAGATAAGCCTTTGAAAATGTAAATGGACTTTGGAAGATCCAGATTTTTTTTACTACCTAATAGCATTCCAGAGTTAGTAGAGAAGTTATTTTATCTTCATAATGAGAAAACATCCCTTTCTTTTCAAAAGAAAAAGAAATGCTTCCTGATGCTTTGATGGAACCTCAGCTTCTTGGCTCAACATGACCCAGCAGTGTGCCTGGGTGGCTAAGAAGGCCAATAGCATCCTGGCTTATATCAAAATAGTGTTGCCAGCAGGAGCAGGGAGGTCTATCATTCCTCTGTACTCGGCTCTGGTGAGGGTTCATCTTGAGTACTGTTCAGTTTGGTCCCCTCACTACAAGAAAGACATCTAGGCCCTGGAGTGTGTCCAGAGAAGTGCAACAAGCTGGTGAGGGGACTGGAGCAAAAACCTCATGAGAAGCAGCTGAGGGAACCAAGACTGTTTTGTCTGGAGGAGGCTCAGGGAAGACTTTATATGAGGTAGGGGCCAGCCTCTTCTCCCAGCTAACCAGTGACAGGACAATTGGGAATGCCACAAGCTGTGCCAGGGGAGGTTCAGGTTGGACCTGTTTAAGGACATGTGGAACTTAAGGACATGGTTTAGTAGCCCCATATTGGTGGTAGGTGAATGGTTGAACAAGATGATTATAGAGCTCTTTTCCAGTCTTTATGATTCTATGAACCTCTTGCATTTTGGTTTGTGCCCACTGCCTCCTGTTCTGTCACTAGGCACCACTAGAAGAAACTTTATATATACTGACATGTATACATAAATGTATAATGTATAATAAGAATTTATACTCTTGGTAACAGAATTCTCAGAAACAGAGCAGAAGCAGCTTTAGGCAGAAAAAAAGCTATGGCCAAAGGCAGAGGCAGAAATTTGGAGTGATTTCATGCCTATGTAGAAAGGGCCTGATTGTAACTGTTAAGTACATAAAGCTTCCATTCAGAGAAATACATCTCAGGCAAAACTGTTCTTTACTACTGGGTTGTGGAGCTGCGACTGTTTTAGGTGATGAAAACACAGTAACTAATTCACGTTTAAGTCAGTCAGAGAAAGACCTGAAACCTGTATGAAGCTTCCTACAGTTTCAGCAGTCCTACCAGGTTGTGTTTGGTTTGATTGGGACAGAGTTGATTTTCTTCTTGGTAGCAAATATAGTGCTATATTTTGGATTAGCAATGAAAACAGTGCTGTAACACACCAGTATTTTAGATGTTAATGAGCTGTGTTTAAAGAGTCTAGAATTTTCTGTTTCTCAAGCTGCCTGTCAGTGAGGATACTGGAGGTGGACAGCTGCCATAAGCAGACCAAAGGGATGCTACATACCATATGTTGTCATACTCATGAAACTGGGAGGGTTGGCAGGAGATCAGCTGCTGCTCACAGACTGGTTGGGCATTGGTTGACTGTTAGTGAGCAATTGCACTGTGCACAGCTTGTCTTTTTTTGTTGTTTTTTTTTTTCCTTTGGTTCCCTTTTGTTAAATCATATTCATCTCAAGCTGCAAGTTTTGTAACTTTTGCCCCTCTGATTATCTTTCATCCATGCAGCTAGGTGGAAGCTGGAGTGATCATGTGGTTATATAGTGCTTGGCTGCTTAATGAGGTAATATCACAACAGATTGGGATGACTGAAAAATTCAGACCCTACAATGCTGAAGTGAATGACAACTGGGGATGAAAGACAGCTGCAGTCAATCCAGGGTTCACTAAAAATCAGATCGTTTAAAAATCCAGCATATGATTTCTGTGATCTGGGTACTTATGTCCAGCTAATTTCACAGCAGGATAGCAAATTATTTTCTTAAACTAATGTTCTAATCCAGTTTCAGGCAAAAAGTGGAGGTTTAGAAGAAGCATGACAAATCCTTTCACTGGTTCTGTGTTCTAACTATAGAGAATAGTCAAAGAATTCAGGGTATTTTAACATTCTGTTGGTTAGGGCTATGGAGGTACTGAATTGTAAAATATGTACTTTTCAATAGCACATACACTGCTAAACTATTCCTTATGGCAAACATCTGCTTTTATCTATCTATACTGATAGCAACAGAGTATTATTAGACTGTCAAAATCTGTTTTTTCTTCCATTAAAAAAAAAAGAAAAATACTGGTTTGAACTGGGGAAAAATGTACCTGCTGTAACAGATAAGAAGCATGAAACCTAAAAAGCATGCACAGGTTGGCTTTCACCCAAACTCTTCCACAGTAGTAACATTAGTTAGAAGAAAACAACAGAATAATTAAATGATTAAATAATTAAATGAAAATAGTCAAGTACAATACAGCTATTAGTTCATGCTACTCTGCATTTTATGAAGTTAGTGCTTAGTAGAATTAAATGGTATCAGCAACTTGCATGTTCAGAGAACAAACAGCTGATATTCTGTAAGCCAAATTATTGTTTCTAAAGGTATAAGTAATTTTTGAGAGTAACATTCAATAATAAATCAGATATAAAACCAGTGCTGTTTTTTGTATTATATTAAGTTGAAGTACATAGTTACTAAAATAATTATCATTTCTTTTAAGAGCTGTCTCTCAGCATGCTGACATCTGTGATTTTAATTCCACTGATCTAAATAGCTTCTGTCTCTCATTGCTTTCCTGCTTGGATAGGTCTGGAAACACAAAGCCCACAGTTTTAAACAAGCACTGTTTTTAGAAGCTTTAAAGTTTTATTTCTAAAACTAGATGTGGATACTTATTTAAGGAATTATGGCTTTTACCAACAGAATATCTCTATACTCATGTTTTAGAAACAGAATAATTTTATACCTGCAAAAATTGATGTAATGACATTGTTTATTGTGCAACTATATTAACTATCTACCAATAATTAATGATACTGCCCAAGTTTCTTAGCAGATCACCACTTCAGCCTTGTTTGTCATGCAATATTAACATACCATCTGGGAAGTCTGGGTGGCAGAGCTGCAAGTCTTTGCAAGTTCGGGCTGGGTTGCTCTGAGTGCCCATTGGGTATTTCATATTCTCAATGTCTTGCTTCAGTGAATTCAGTGAACCAAAGATCTCTTCCATGCCATCAGAATAATCCAGAATATTATCACCAGCATCAGATAGCATGTAATCAGGAGATCTTCTAGTCTTTTTGGGTGACTGGATTGGCAGTGGCTGAATTACTTCACCTGGAGGACCCTGAATGGAAAAGAATACTTTATAATCTTTTCTGGTGATTTTCCAGCTGCATAAATATGGACAGAAAGACAACAAAACACGGCTTGGAGATGCTTTGGGTGGGATATGGTCAATTTATTTGTTTTACATATTTCCTTCAGATTTATGCTGATTTGCTTGCACAAAGACAAACAAACAAACAAAAATAACCAAAAAAGAATTGTAGAAGGCTATACCACTGTTTTGCTCTAAATTCTCCCCTATACATTGCTGTCTGGGGAAGAGTATGTTATCCTCACATAAGTGTGTAGAACTTAGTTGTGATTTCCTTTTCATCTCCAGCACTTCCCTGAAGCAGAGGCATAGCCTGTAGCAAATCAAAACCGTGTGTGTTTCCAATGGTAGAACTTGCAAATTACATTTAGTGTCTATAAACCAGCATTTTATTTCAAAAAAATTGAAACATTTCACTCAGGTTTTCACTGTTTTCACTCTAGATTATTATGCTAAGAGAAAGAAATTGTAGAAACAGAAAAGAATTAACAGGGTAAACCAAAGTCATTCAATTTTTTGTGCTTCAATATGACACATTAAATAATCACAGGAAGTTTCTTTTTTCTTTCTTTTTTTTTTTTTTTTTTGTAATGTCTAATGGATTTTTGAGAGCAAATAATGTATTTATTTCTATGGTAGATCTGTGTTTCCTGACAAATTAGTTTTCAAATAATCATGAATACTTTCATTCAAGTTCACAAGTGTCATTTTCTATCTCCACCAAAACAGAGTAATTGCAACAGTAGAATATGCTTGCATAACAAGAAAGAATTCCTACTTACTGGAGGACCAGGTGGGCCAGGTAAACCACTGTCACCCTTCTGACCAGCAGGACCCTATCAAGCAACAAAAGAAATATGTTACTGACCATACTACTTAACGTTAAAAAGTAACGTACATACAGAAATGAAGCGCAAATCAGAAAACATGGAGAATTACTCACGCTGGATCCTTTGGAACCTTTTGGACCTTGGGGACCCTATGGACAACAATATAAGCATACAGTTGGAATATATTCCACAAAACGTGGTACTGTTTTGAACAGGAGAACTGGATGAAATTACTTACAGGTAAACCAGGAGGACCAGGGGGTCCGAGTGGGCCAGCAGGACCAGAAATTCCCTAAGAAAGAATAAGTACAGATCTGAAGTATTTTTTGTGTTGGACTGAATTAAGAAATGTAGACCTATTGAAAAAGGCAGTCCTGCTAAGTGCTTAGCCCTGATTAGTTTTCATGTAGGACATTTGCTATGGTCCAAAAGAAGTTTTAAATTTAAAATACAATCTGGCTGTTTTAGTATCTTTGATGTTCCAGCACGTATAGTCATGACACTGTTCTCCTTTATTAGATAAACTTTACAGCTTCACATTTTACAGAGAGCTTTAAAAGATAGCTTAATAACCAGGAAAAGAGTCTGCTTTGGGTAGTATGTAACAAGACTGGTGCTGTTAGTTTTATCTGACACCTAACAGAGGTATACCGTTTCCTTCATCTTCTGAAACACTGTATTCTGGTTTTACCCTGTTTAGCTACATTGTGTTTACACAGTGCCTCTGAAAGCTTTAAACTCTATCCGGAGATTCTGAGTATAAATGTTTATAGTAACTTCAGATGTCTCCAGCAAGAAAGACATACATGAAACTTGAATGAAAGCAAGAGTGTTTTACTTACAGCATCACCTTTGGCTCCAGGTGAGCCCTGTGGGCCAGGAAGACCCCTGTCACCCTTTTCACCTTGTTCTCCTGGAGGTCCAATCAGGCCAATCAAACCAGGATGTCCCTAAACAAGATAGAAGGAAGTAAAACCTTGATGTTTATAAAGTTGATGTACTTTGTAAACACACAAATTAGTGCTTTCAAATATCATCAGTTGTTTGTTATGAATTCAGTTGAAATACTATTCTGTTTTGATAGTTGGCTTTGATAGTTGGATTTGGAGATCATTTTCAAGCTGTGTATTATTCAGTGAATGATTTAAGTGCAACACAGTCCTTTTTGAAAAGAATGCAAAAATAACAATAAAAGTGGGTACAGATTTCATACCAACTAACACGTTCATATGCTAATAAGAATATTAATTATGGAAAAAAATGTGCTGCTCTTATTACAGCCATATAAACAGCTGATCCACATATACAAATTGTAATTCACAAAATATGTTCATATTTCTTTCTCTATACATTTCTTCCTTGATAACCAAGCAATCCATAGAGGGTTGGGACTGTATTAGAAAGTGGTATCCCAGGTCTCTCAATCCGTTATTTCAGAAGAAATTACTATAACTGCTAAATATTTACCCCTTGTTATAAAATGAAATCAATACATTTTATTTCTGCTTATTGTAAAAGCAAAGGTTCTCTTTGCATCAGTGTCCTTGGGGCTTTCATTGAAGGAAAGAGTTGTAAGATCAATAGATTACTGCAAAGACAGTAATCCTTTTCTTTCTACTTATCTCCGGGGTATCAGATGTTACTTAAAACTTCATCATTATCATTAAGGCTATGGAAAGCTGACTGATGGATTGCCTAGGGTGTCTTGCTTTCTGATACAAAAATAACAAGCCTCTATTTCTCTGCTAATTTTATACAGGCTGTGTATTGGGCCAAAATTACAAAGCTACAAACAAGGAATAAAGATGTCCTCATATACCTTTTCTCCTTTGGAACCTGGATCTCCTTTTAGACCAGGCAAGCCAGGTGGACCCTAAATAAATCAAGGGAAGTAACGTAAGTTTTAACATACTGTACAAACCAGGTTTTCCAGAAATATTTTAAAGACAGTATAAATCAACCTACAGGGTCATTCAGTGGATGATGGTTGTGATTCAGAGCCCAAGATAATGTTAACATGTATCTTTGGAATGCTGTAACAATGTTATTGTAGCATTTAAAATACTTCATAATTAGAAATCTATAAAGGCTGTAATTATTAGAAATTTATAAAAAAGAGCTACTAAATTTGTAAACATCCAGGAAAGTATATGATAGTCAAAGGAATTTTCAATTGAATTTTTGTTGAGTAGCCCAATTTTGATTGTGGTTACCTTATATGCTTTATTAGTACTTCCACCATAATTGGTGGAAGTATATATAATTGGTTTACCTATCCAGCTGTAAGACAGTAGTACATATTTGTACAGCCCTTTATTTCACAAGACAGTGGAAACTATCCAGTATTTTTTTTCCTTCCAGGTTTCTACAACTCAGTCAATGAGATTGCTGATAGTAACATCCTCAGTATTGCTTTGTTGGAGAACTTCCTCATACTTTGGTTCTGTACTTGAGACACTGTCTATGGATTACAATTTCCTTGATTTAAAACCTGAAATTCCTGCATGACAGTGAATAATGCAGTTGAAGGTAAATTTTCTGAATATTCAGGCTCTTACTATTCAACATTACAAGCTTTATGTCATCTAGCTATGAAAGCTCCAACAGTATGTACAAACCTACGGTTGATCAGTGAATGGTAAATTACCACTTTGGTAAATGTGCTAACATTCACAAAAAAAAAAAAAAAAAAGAGGGCAGCTCCAAAAGTAATGCCTCCAATTTTGTTACATTGTCCCATGTCATCAGAGACAGATGTTGGGTAGCATGGCAGCAGAGGTTGAACCTTCCTACAAATATTCCATTACATTTTGTTGCTGCGAGAAAGATAGCAGCAGAGGGGCAGTCTGACAAATTGGTATCTGACATGCAAGTGTCTATGATGCAAAAGTATGTCCTTTCCTCCATGAGGAAAAAAGTTGCACTCACTGATATGCATCAACATTCAATTATGGACATCAAAGAGTGGATGGTAGGACAGTAAGGTTGTAGGTGATGTGTTTCAGCAGTGGTGACAGTAATGTGAAAGACAAGCCATATCCAGATGTCTATGCACAGCTGTCACACCGCAAAACAAAGAGTATCTCCATCAGTTCATCCATGTAAATTGGCTAATGGTGGTGGCTATGGTAAAAAAAAAACAAAAAACAAAACCAAAAACAAAAAAAACTCACAGTGTTTTGTAGCTGAGAATTTACTCTACCCAAAAGTGTTCTTGTGCTCTTTGTATCTGTTGTAGTTTCCATGGAAATAAATAGAAGGCATTACTTTTGGAGTGGTTTATATACTAAGGTTTTGCAATACCACTCAACTCCTTTAGAATCTCCTATAGTCTCTCTGGGCCTCTGTTCCTCATCTGTAGTATAGGGAAAATACTCCTACCTTACAGAGATTTCAAAGTGATATCTTCTACTTTTTACGTACTTGGTTCATAAATATTATGTATGAAGACTATATATGAAGCATGTTAACATCTCCCCGTGTTGGTTTTTTTTTTCTCCTCCAAGCTAATTTAATTTTATTTCAATCCTGATTTAAAATTTTAAAGGAATTTTGTGAGATTTGAGGAATCTTCTGAGTTTCGTGTGAATAGCATTGCGAGTTTTCTATAATTTGTACAGAATGAGGTGAAAAATTCAGCTGCGTATATGCAAGCACAGAAAAGGTATTCATTTCTCAGAGGCTATTAATCTCATACTAACATGTATGCACTAGGAGCAGAGCTGCTGAAGTCAGTCAGTAAGTTATTGCTAATAGTCTCTTGCTTGCAGTAGATATCTGTGAAGTTACGGTATGAACAGCAGTAATAAGTGACCTTTTCAACCTGGCACAGACTTAAAAAGTGCCATAACTGTTTGTGTACAAAATATTATTCAGTGTGTATTCTTTCCATCTCTATTTCAGAATATCATTAGATGCAAAAGCCTAGGCAAATGCATAATTCATGAATAAAAGTTGAAATTCTAAGGCTTCTGGAATACAGAATCAGACATTCTCACCTGCAAAGTGTTGTGCTCTACTTCAAATCTGCTCTCATACTTTTCTCCTGACAGTAAAATTACTGGGAAGGAGGGAAGGGAAGGATGGAGACCTAACTTCAACAACATATAAACTCTACTTTCTTAAAATCAGAAATGATTTCTAAGTTACAGCAATACATTTAAAAAAGTTCTTGCTGAGCTGGAAGGAAGCCAGTGCATTTGGGAGTGTTTTAATTCATTCATACACTCAGCTTCAGATTTGAATTGAATAGCTAAGTTCTCAAACTCTGGAAGAGAAATCTTGATGCATTTGGAGGCTTCTGGTGACTGACACATGAGAAATGGATGTTTATTCCTGATGATTTCAGTTCATTGGCTTTTTTGATTCCAGCAAAGAATTGTAACCAAGGAGATTTCAGTCCCAATATTTCTGTGACTTGTGGCACTAATTTGTAAACTGGGCAAATTATTTAAGCTACTCCTTTACTGAAAGCATAGACTCTTTAGAGGGTAATTATTATGGATTTAGCACAGGGCAGTCTTTTCAGTTTCTTATTCGTTAACATGCTGACCATATCATTTGGATATTAATTTCTACATAACACACTGACCATGAATAGTAATATTTCGTATCTTATGCCCAGTGTTGTTTTTTCATCTTTTTAGGAAAATGTATAAAAATAGCAAATGTAGATAGAAATAATGATATAATTTGGTAGTATGTTATGTTGCCTAAAAATTCATTTGCTCTAATCACAGAATGATCTAATCTTTTACCCTAGAAATAATGTTTTCATGCACTGGCAGTCATTAAAATCAATGGATGCAAAATATTTACAACTGGAAAGGAAACAAAAGGATTTAATGCGTTAAGATTTGCTGATGTGGGGACAGAAGTTTTACACTATCTTATTCCACTCTTCAGCTGGTATAAATCAGCTGCATTCAACAAAGCTGCCTGCTGAAGTAGAGCAGCAGAATGAAGCAAGTCATAGGTATCAATTTGTAACAGGGTAGAAGAATAGCAACTTTGTGCTAGGAGCTGACTTACACATTCGTTTTTCTATAATATGCATGTGTTAATAGTGTGTTTTAAAGGGTGCTTTTTCTGTTTTGGTGCTGAAGAGAAGCATACTCACCAGAGGCCCAGGAGGGCCATCCTGACCTGGTGCTCCAGGCAGACCTTGTTCTCCCTAGAGAAAATATAACATTTGGCTTACTGGAGAATATACAACAAATGCAACATTTAAAATCTTGTTATATGTTCAGTTGACTCACCACAGGGCCAGGAATACCCCGGAGACCTTCAGGGCCAGGTTTTCCTGCAGGTCCCTGAGGACCAACAGGACCTGTTTTTCCAGGAGCTCCTTCTGCACCAGGTTCACCCTAGAAAGAAATAAGAGGTCAAAAAAGAATAGTTGACTAAACCTGGCATGGTAGCTGAAAAGTGAAAGTTTCCTTCATCCATTTTTCAAGTTATTCCAGAACAGTGTTCTAAAATGTTTTACTGAATGAAATGATGATAGCTTCGTGTAAGACATGGGGTGCCAGCACAGCATGCTCGTACACATTTTTCACATGGGTGAGCTAAGTTTGGCCTGCACGAGCAAGAGTACACCATATACTGCTATTAATTTTGGGTCTTAGTTTGGATTTTACCACTTACGTATTGCTCTTCTGATAAGTTTCACACACTCAGTGACTGATAAACAACTTTTAATTTACAAATAGTTTATATTTTCACGCCTCTTAAAATATAATTGCATATATTACCTTTGCACCTTTTTCACCTTGTCTGCCTTCAGCTCCAGTTGCTCCAGGAGGTCCCTGTGAAAAACGGACACCAAGCTCATAATCTCAGTTCTCTAAAATATTTCTACAGTGAAAACAAGTCTGAAAGTGTCATTAGAAGCATTAATAAGTACGAAAAAAAACCCAAACATTCATTTCTTGACATTTTATTCATGACATAAGAATTCTATTCTGTTGTACCACCTCCTTTTTCCTTCATAAATTTTATGCATTACTTAACACCTCTGATAGGATAAGGTTAAAAGCAAATATATATTTTGGAAAAAATCAAAACAGAATATAAAAGTAAAATATTTATATTCACAGTAAGAGTTTTAGACTCGTTTTTCATTTTATTATTTCTGTTCACTGTAATCTGTTCACTCATTCAAAAGAATCTGTCATTATATAGTGCCAAGAATGGCACATTCTTTATTCTCTAAGTGAGGGAGAAGCCTCTTAATGAAAAAATTGATACATGCCTTGATATTATCCAATAAATATATAAGGAAAAAACCATATCAGATGACTAAGGATCGTAAGTAATGAAGTAAAGATACTAACTATACTAGTTTCCTGCTATTGCTCTTTTAAAGCTCTGTCTGACTAAGAAGCGAGAACTTGGTACTGAAAGATGGTATAGAAATGGAATAAGGTTCAGATGAAAGCCATAGGACAGGAGTTGCAGTAGTCCAGCATCACTGTGACTACCTGTTGATGATATCACCCATCTTTCAATTTCTTAAGGTTTCAATGAAAAATTAGAAGACTTAATATTTTTATTTTTTTATTTTTCTTTCTTTAAAAAAATCCATCAGGTTAGGGAATTAAAGCTTACAGCTTCATTTGTGAAAGAAGTAGTACCTAGAAACTAGTGTACTGTTATGAAAGTGTCTCTCTTATGTATACTTATTTTAGAAAAAGTTAATTTTCAGCCTGGGAAATGTCATCATTCCAAGTAGCTACTTCTTGCAAACTACTAAGCAGCTTAAAGGAAAGAAAAGTTATCAAACATGAGGTGATTTTCTGAATCTATAAACTAACTGTCTAAGAATCATCTATTCATCATATATTATATTCATACAGTTTGTAAAATAGAAAAAACTCTCTGACAAATAGCAGTTAAAAAAGCTAGTCATTTCCATTGACTTCTTTTTACTTTATAACAATAAGTGAAAAAAAATACACTCAGGTAAATCACTAAGACTTCTTAATTTTACAGGTATGCTTTGTGAACTCGAATCTCACTTTGATTTTATGGCAGTTTTTTATATGACAACTGAATTTAACCCACAGTTTTTACAGACTGATATATTTAACAGTCCACTTACTGAACACAATTTCAGCAGATTTGATTTAATTCCGGAAAATTTACATTCATTTTATAAGTATTCACACAAAAGTATATTAAAATAATTCATTTGATTCTAATACTAAGCTTTCTCTATGGTGGAACTGAACATCTGCAGTACTGTATTAATCTTTTGGCCAATAGAGGTAGTTCAGGTTTTCCATGAAAGGTAATGCAAAATGAACCAAGTTACCCACAGTGGGCTTTGGTCATTTGTTGTGGCTATTAACAGTTTTTTCTCCATGTTATTTACAAAGATCGAAAGTATTAAAAAATTTAGTTTTCCCTCTTTGGAATACAGAGAAGATAATAAAACCTGGACATTGTGAACCACTTGATTCTTTACAACAGAAATAACAATTTGCATGAATACTGTTCCAGTAATGATCTCTGATGCATATACTCCTTTGCATAGCTTATAATTGTTTGAGTGGATCAGAGTTTGCCGTGATAACAAGAAAAAAGGATTAGCAGCTAAATAAATAAACTAAGGAATGTTTTAGAAACACCATGATTTTCTTACATAAATTAATGTATATGCCCATTCTCTTTACTGCTTTCCTTTAACTAAAGTTGGTGTATCGGTTATAATCTAGCTTACCTAAGAAACTAAATGTTTGTGTGGTATTTTGTATTTGAGAAATATAATCTCAATAATCCAGAAATACAGCTGCATTTGAAGTAGCAGGCCTAAAAACACTGTGATCAGTAAACTGAAAATACAGTGAAACAAGATTGCTTAACAAAGAGGGCACAATCATTACCAAACAGTGCCAGTGCTGCACTATGCATAAAGCAGCTCAATGAACTGTGCCTTCTAACAGGCTGTAATTGCTGGCATGGCACAGATGGTGCTTCTACATTGAAAGACTGCTAATTGCTATTTAACTTGCCTTCCTCTACTTGAATTTTTGGAGAGTCTAATAAATTTTAACTGACAAAAGATCTCAATATCAGTAATTTAGAATAATGTGTGGCTCACCACCCTAGCTGCCACGGTGACTGTTATGATTGTTACACTTAAATTTGGATGTGTTGCCTTATACGGAACCTAAAGGACAAAAGAACTCATGCAGAAGGAAATGTGTTCTCAATTTTTCTTACATGAACCTATTGGAAAGTTTTGTCTGTTCTTCCATCTTTAAGATTTGCATTAAAATATTTTAATCTGTTGTTTACAGCTACTGACCATCTGACCAAAACCGTGACTTCCATTACAGTAAACCATTTCATCAGTCTGTTAAGAGTGGAACCTAGTTTGCCATATTGTTAGGTGCTTATTGTATTTTTAATCAAGAAAAATGACTCAGTTTTTAAGTGGTGTGTGTATCCTGCTGGGGAAGCATGATATTATAATCAAAATGGAAGAAAATCTTCATAGAAATGCTTTTTTTTCCCCCAAGTTATTCAGTGTTGTATATAAAGGGAAGATTTGTCCATTATCAGTACTTCACTGTACTCTTGACTGTAGTTATCTCCAGGTGTGCAGTTGTCTTTTTTTGTCCCAAGCTGTATACAAATGACTACACCAAATACAGGTTCAGAGTTATTTTCCTCTTGATTTGTATTCAAGGACGTGCTATATATTTTAACAAATCTATTTCTAACTAAAAGAGCCAGATCCTCTTTGTTAAAATCAGATTACATCCTTTACAGCACTCATGTTAAAGAGTTTTCTCTGCTCTTTGTATTCTTTATTTCTTACATGACATTACTGAAAGAAACTATAAGCTTCATATATGAAGCATCACAACAAGGAAAACAAGTAGCTGAAATATTCTAAAACATAGTATCTTTGAAAGAGAAATGTACTTGTACAAGAGACAATGAGAAATGACTTACTCTCTTTCCAGGTGGACCAGGTGGGCCAGCTTCTCCTGAAGGACCTGGTGGACCCTGCAGTGGGAAGCAATAGGCTCAGTGGTAACAATATAGAAAATCATTTTCTTTCTTAAATGCAACAAACATCTGCAATATCTCCTGCAATGGACAGAAGGTAATTATCATACAGAAGTGATACTTGCTTAATCAGCAAGTCCTTCCTTAGGGTGGTCTTTAGCAGTTCTAAAAGGTTTACTTTTTTTTTCTTGTTTAAAATGAAACATTTCAGCTCTGAAAGTGGCTGCACAGAAGTAATGTACAGTTTACTGACTGACTTGATTAAGAGTGTTTGAGTGTTTTTTGCTTTCTCAGGTGCTGAAGTTGTTACTTTTCCTGTAATTTTTTACTAGCTTCTGTAAGTTAGCTGCCAATAAGTTGCCTTCTGTTGAAAATGTTTTCCACTGACATCCATTTGGCTCCCCCATATAGATATGCTGTGATACTCTTTTAAATATTTCAGGTCTGCTGAACAGTTTGATAAATTTTTCTTCATGAGCACTACACTCTAGAAGTGCTTACTATGAAGTAAATATACAGATGCTCATCCTGAAGTTTTCAATTTAAACCCTGGTTTATAACTTAGTTCCAACTGTATGTCAAATGTACTGGCATTTTTCTTTCACGTTGTACTGTATAGAATATTTTCCCAATAGTCAGAAATTCCAGAGATGTAAAGACACTTTTCAAAGAGGAAGGCCTAGCTTTTTGCAGAAAAAATTAAATTCATGAAGCTTTAATAGAGGAATCTCCAGAAAGTTAAAAGCATTGGCAAATATCGCTCAGGTAACTCTTAGACTTCACATGAAATGCAGTAAAAATTCCATGATTTAGATTCACTTCATAAAGTGAGCTAATGAAGACTACTTGGCTTCAGCACTATTTTCTTATGCTAATAGCTGCTCTCGTTTTAATGCATCTCTGCAGCTCTGGCACAAATCTTTAGCAAATTGTTTCTTTCTCCTTCTAAAAGAAATTGACCTCTTGCTTTTGATTGTATCTATTTTATACGTAATTCTATTCTACAAGGAAATAAAGAGATTTTTTCAGTACAATACAAAAAGAATCTGTTTAGAAAACATTTGTTAGACTATGAATTTATAGAAAACACTGATTCAGCAAAAGGTACTTTCTCTGAACAGGAGAAAAATATGTAGCCAAAACAAAATGACAGGAATAACTCACAGGTTGACCAGGATCACCATCTTCACCTTTTTCTCCACCAACACCATCTTGACCCTACAGAAATTATGTGAAAATAAACAAGAGATACAAGTTCAAATAAATTAAGTAACTTAGTTTCATATATGAATGTAAGAATACTCATTTTCTACAGAGAATTTTCCTATGAACCCTCATTTTCAAAACTTAAAGGATTTTTTTGTAGGATTTAAGAAATATATGAAAAACCAAAGCAATAGATCAGGCAGGAAAGATCTCCTTTCCAAACCAAGAAGAGATGGTGGCAACTGCAATTGGATGCAAACCAAGTCCAGGACCTAAAACTGCTTTTCAGATATACTTACAGCTGGACCAGGTTCTCCAGGGGGACCAGGATCTCCAGGAAAACCAACCGGACCCTAGGTAAGTCAGGAAAAAAACAAGGAAGATGTCATCCACTGACAAGCAGGTAGCAGTCCCCAGAATTACTTTGTGATGAGTATAATGAATTTAGTTCTAATGTAAAATTTAATCTCTAGTTCTATACACAGCACAGCTTCAGCAGTGTTTTACAGTGCTTCGTGTTAAAATTGTTAAGCTTACTTACTGGGTTACCCTTAGGCCCATCATCACCTGGAGGTCCTTTAGCACCTGGAGGTCCAGCTGCTCCAGGTGGACCAGCCTCGCCTTTCTCTCCCCTTTCACCTTTTGGACCCTGTAGGAAACACATGGACAAAAAAATATAGTCTTGGAATTCAATGGCTAAAGAAAGATTACAGTGGCAAAACTGTTTTTCAGATCTGGGCAATATTACTCCTCATTAAATGCAGGTATGTGAATGGGAAATTAGGCCATCAGCCTTGGATTGGAAAACCTCTGAATCTCAGGTCTGAGTGCAAACATCTGCAAACAGATGTGAATCTAAACCTATTCTGCATCAGTGAGTTGCTTCTACAAAGGAAAAATATGCACATCAAAGCTAGTACTGTTTTAGGAAGTCTTCATGGCTTTGTTGCATCTTCCTATAAAATGTAGCTACATTTACAAGGAAAAAAAATTGCATTTCAAAAGTGTAAGAAATTTATTCACTGAAAATTCAATGAAAAAACATGCAAGTAAACTGATTAAATGTTTCCTGAATTAAGCACTACATTATGTCTTTGTTTACTGTCACACAGGTTAATAAGACAAAACCAAAAGACTCACAGATGTTCCCGATTCTCCTGGAGGTCCGGGGTTACCAGCTTCTCCAGGTTCACCCTGTACATGAGTGAAGATAAGTTGATGCGTCATTAGGTAGAATATTTCTATGAATTTACTTCTGTCATTACATGTTTTTTGCATGCTTATTCATGAAAACAGCTTGCAGAAGTTGTCTCTTGTCTCTATCTAAAGGCAATTGGGACACATGTTTTTGCCGAACTGGAATCTGATTTTTCGAACCTCTCTTTCAAACTAAGCTTCTAGTGAGACAGGGAGACTAAGTTTCCCTTCAGGCTTTGGAAGATATTCCCCTTTATTATCCCATATATTGCAAATTTCCTCTTTGTCTTTGTGCCTAGACAGGAAAGAAAAGCCAAATAACTACAAACGTATATATATGGTTTTCTTTACAATATATAGTTTTGCCTGGAAGCAAATCCCTACAAATGTGATAATACTAATTTTCAATTAATTTTAGTAGAGTGGAAACATGAATGCTAGAGCTACTGTTAAAACAAATACTGATATAAAGAAAAACATAAAATAATAGCATAAAATCAGTAAAACTTTCATCACAGGCCACAAAGGAATATGATATAGTGATGGAAATTGTTTTGGAAATTATTTTATGTCAGATAGCCTTGAAAAGAACACCACACAAAGAAAATCTATACAGAATCTATTAATATCTATATATAAATATAAAGATGATATTCAAGATAGTGAAGATAGACTCTGCTAGATAGAGTACAGTGCAGACCAAATTCAGTACAGCCCTTCAGCAGGGGGTCTTCACTGCAGGACTAATTGAGTGACATAAGAGCACTGAGTGAGCCAGGTTTTGCCTGACAAGCACCCCTGCCAGTATAAATCCCTTCTATGCTCCTCAGAGAGTAAGTTCATTTTTGCCTTCCTGTCAAAGGAAATTTTAATTTATGAATTTATGATTCATATTTGATGTGAAAGCACCTCTTTACCTTTTCCCTTGACAAACACATCTTCATTTTATGCTATCTTGCAATGAGAGAAAAGATGAGCTTTTTCTGACTTATCAACCTACACCCCTGGTCAACAACTGTAGAGAACAAAGTGCTCCTAGGATCTCAGGCATCCCTGCTATAGCACATGTAGAAACTGGCAGATGAGGGCAGCCCACATGAGCTCACTATACAGTAAAACCACAGTAAGCAGCAGTGTAGAAGAAAGCAAAAGTAGAAGGGCAAGGAAATGTCAAGATGTTCTCCTCAAAGGGCACTTTTGGAAGATGAGATGAGTTTAATCAGAAATTAATACTTTAAAACCATATACTGCTTTATTAAAAAGATGTTACTCCTCCCATATGCAGTCCTTGCTTTTTCAAATACTTTTATATATATATATATATATTACAAATTTTATGTATTATTAAAAGGTTGCAGCTATTTCATACAGCTTCTAAGAGAGTTAAACAGAGTTTTAATAGGCATGATTGTAGCTGATATATATTTACAGAATATATATTTATGATAATCAAAAACTTTGCCTATGTCTTTCATTGCCTTTTTTATAAGGACAGTATTAATTCAGAGTCCATTTCGCCTCCTCCATAGGAAATATCTCACATTCTGTTTGGAAATAGATTTTATGATCTAGTATATATATTCCCCCTCTAGATATTTTTTTTTTAATTTATTTTTTATCATTAGGCCAGATCTTTTAAATGTTAGTGCTGTTCTCTGACAGAATTTCAGCAACAATGTATTTAACAGAAATTCTCAGCTACAAAGTGTCATGTCATTTCATGGACATGTTTAGTTTTAAAACCTCCCTTGTATTATTCGAGCAGAGAAGCAAATTTAAAGAAAAGAATTACATTAAATCTGTAACACTGCAACAAAATGATTTACAGTTTCACCCAGGATGTGGCTGAGGTTGCCTAAATTGTTAAAATAAATACGTAAGTAGGAACTTCAAGAGAATCTCTTGAATTTAGGGTTTGCTCAGCATTTTAAAATAGTTTACACTGGTGATTCAAATAAGTACCAAAACAAAACAAAGAAAAAGAATATAAACATTACTGTCTGACTTTCTTTGGTTAAGATACAGATATTTTTTTTTAAATAAAAACATATTTGCTAGCAAATAGTCTGAATATCGAAGTAAAATATCAATGAAAATAATTTTGACTTACGAATGACATATAGTATCAGTCCTAAGTCAAGTTTTCAACTACCATAAATCATTCTCTAAGTTTTTACTTTATTGGAACTGTATATATTTCTGAGAAACAAATATGTATTGATATTTCAGTTCTGCTTCACTTCAGACACATTATTCTACCACTGATCATTAGATAATAGCTTATATTCTTAACATTCTGGACAGAAGGCTTCATGGTATTGTAAGGTAAAGCTGTATGAAAACAAATATACTGTTGAATACTGTAAACATCAAACTGTGAAACTGAAGAAATCACCACAGCCTTACTTATTAATCACTGATAAGGCCTACTTATTAATCCCTTTCCTCCTGACTCTTTTTCAACTCTAAAATACTTTTGTGATGTAAAATGTTAAAGGAAAGAGACAAACATAATAATTCTGCCATTAGAAGTATAACTAGATAGTTTCATCACAATTAATAATTACTGAGTCAATGAAGGCTGTTTGGGTCCTGTAATATATCTATATAGCACCAAAGAAGATATTCCTATTCCAGTGTTTTCTCTTTCTAGGAATGATATTATCAATATTCTCACCTTTTCCCCAATACCTCCAACAGAACCAACAGAGCCTGGGGGGCCTTGAGGACCCTACAATGATACAAGATGTTAGTTATTCCAAATACAGGTATCCCAAGTATATTGCTTACTACTGAATTTCAAAAGCAATGTTAAGAGAAATATAGGCTCTTACATCAGCTCCATTAGGACCTTGGGGACCTCTTGGACCTGGAGGGCCAGGTGGACCCTGTATCAAAGAGACAATTTAGTATATTAAAAAAAAAAAACGTAAGATTAGTGTTCTTGTTGCTTTTTTGTCATTAGAGGAATTTTAGTCTTCAAACTTTTATAGAAACAGCAGGGCTGAATTGCTCTCCACTGCATGGGTTCAAAAGGGATCCATGCTATATGGTACCTGATATGAAAAAGATTTGCTTAGGACTCACAACGACTGGTTTCCTGAATTGCATTTTTCCTGCAGTTTACCTACATACACTTTCCACTGTGCAAGGGCCCCAGAGTAGCTTATCTGACTGGAGACAGCCTTGTTAGGTATTGCACCATGATGACTATAGATGGGCAACAGTAAAAAAAAAAAAAAAAAAAAAGACTGGCAAACGCTGGATGCATATGTATGTATTACACAGACAGCTTGCCATTCAGTCAGGATCAGCCCAGAAGGCATTATCACAACAGTATAAACAGTTCAACAAATCATGGTCAGGTAGAAAATTCAGGAGTAGCTTATCATTATTGGTGAGCTTCTGAGAAAAGACAGTAATATATGGATAATATGTATTGTGAGAATGACCATTGAGGAAGAAAACTCACCATTGGGCCCACATCACCATTTTCACCTTTTTCACCTGGTGGGCCAGGCAAACCCTAAAAAACAAGAAAAAAGAAAACTGTTAGTAGGGTATCTGGAATAATGAGATATAAATCAATATGAAACAATACAAATCAGATCCATGTGTAAAGGTTGGGCAGGAGCAGGTAGAGGGAAGACAGAGGAAGGAAGGGAACAAAAAAACAAAAATTATTTGCAATAAATAAATCAAGGAGTCTTTCATGTTACAGTAAATGTATATGTAGTCCTGAACTGTTTAAACAATGTGAGGCAGAAAATTAAAATAATAACAATAATAATGGACACACAAATGCTAGAATGGCTGAATTCAATAACATTGCCATCATTATCCAAACTCCAAGTGAGTGTTTGGATAATATGATTTATGACATACATATGTCAACAAAACATGATCGATGCGGCACAGTGAAGTGGCATGCAAAAATGACTAAACTACCTCAGTACTGGAAGCCGTAAAACTGCCTTAGCAAGGTGTCCAGTGGAGGTAATGAATCCTGCTGAGAGGCACTGCATTGCTTTAATGCAAACTGTCTGACAAAGAAAGTGTCCAAGTTTGTCTAGTAACAAACATCAAGAGAAGGAAAATGAAGATGACGCTAATACTGATTCTACCATAATGTTACCTCAGCTAGAAAGTTTCACCACTAAGCTGGGCATTCCTACATATAGGATAAAATCCTGGCTCCCGTTATCATGCACAGTACTCAATCTGGAATCAACAGCATTACAGTAATTTATATTACTTTCTGATCTGGTTCCAAGTTTCATCTCCATTTTCTTCTACTTTTTAATGTATCAAATTATTACTACCAGATTGGAAAGTGACATTTGTTGCCTTTGCTACAAAGCTGTATAAAAATGATAAAGTATTAACATGCCAACACCATATGAATTTGTCAGCTGCCCTCCTACTTTGACACAATCTGAACTGTAGAAAGGCTTGTAAAAATTCGGAGGTGTACCTTTTCTAAAATAACATTTCAGTTGCCTACTATGGTGAAAACTTGGCTGATGTGTCACTGAATTGTGGGTGTTGTGAAAGTCTGTTTAGTATTCAATAACCCACCCATCAAATGACAGTAGTTGTTATTATATAGTCCTTTGCTTGTTTTAGAAATTATAATCTCAGGTCCTGATTTTGCTAATGTTGATATAAATATTAAATCTAATGTACTGCCTGTATAGTTTACAGAGGATGTACTTATGAACTTCAAAGGCAATTAGACATTTACTTGATATTTCTGTCTAAGAAAATTCTCAAAAGCTATTTAGTGAACACTTATTCTAACACTGATCTAATTATAATGATCTAATTAGATCTTACTGATCTAATGTTATGGTATTTCATGCATTACTGAACATCCTTTTGCATAGAAGTAGTTGTTGATTACTTTGTATTTCAGTATTCAAGTGAAACTGCTATAAAGTGATCATGAGATCACTTAAATATGCCCATAGCTTTTTTTTTAAATCTGTTTGATTTTCAACCTGTTCTGTTAGAAAACTCTTATTAAAAAAAATCTTAAAAGTAATATTTTAAATAGTAAGGAAATTCACAGTTAATAGGTATTCAAAATTAACCATTATCATCCTTATAAACAAAAATATTTTTATGTAGTATGCATTACAGTACTGTTACTACAATCTAACTGAGGTGCAGTATACTTACCATGGAATGTCATATATAAGAAAGTGACAGTGCTTAATCCCCAGCACTCATAACTGCCACAAGAATTGCATTCCTGAATAAAACAAGCTCCTGATTTGTCAATGATACTTTATAAGTAGAGGGTAAAAACTGTATAGGAATTTACCTGTAAGCCAATAGGGCCCGGAGGGCCAGGGAAGCCTCGAGGACCTTCATCACCTTTTTGCCCAAACATTCCTTGCTGACCTCTTGGACCTGGCTCCCCATCACCTCCCTATTTGGAGAGAGCAGAAAGCAAAAACATAACAGGTCTGAAAACAGAAGAAGCTCTTCTGCTGGACAAACAGCTAGAAGAGGGCTCAAAATTAGCCCTAATGTCTTTACAAATGTATACACCAACCTGACTGAATGAAATCCACTGAACAAGTGTAATAACAAACTGTGTCCTGGTTTAATGTAGGTCAAACAGATTGGTCTCAGATGAATTTTACCTGAATGCCTATTCTCTTTCATATACTTTTGAACATTCTAGCTGTTGAATACCTACATGTTAATAAAATATGAGTAGTGCACAGTCCGACCAATATTCAGTAGTGAAAAATTCAAAACTTTTAAAAATAAACACACAACTTTGTACAAGGTGAATTTTTAAGAGGCAGTCTCTTTTAACTGGCTTTAGTATCAAACTGATTTTAACAGGTACAAAAAACATCAAACAAGTTGTCTGAAGGGATGGTCTTTATTCACTGCTTATATTTCATTTTTAACAATGAAATTTTAATAAATGACAGCTGTGAAGCCTTGTTTATAATGAACAACTGAATTTAAGGGCACAGTGACACAACTGTTAATAGCGATCTGAAATCTATTCCTGACTAAGTAGCACAAATTGCCATGTAGTTCTAAGAACTTCTAAGTATCAAATGAATTTTAGCGATGTTGTGATTTCCTCTGAATAATCTACTTACAGCTATGCCGGGAGCACCAACAGGGCCCTGGAGACCTGGTGGACCTGGAGGACCCTGCAGCAAGCATTCAAAAGAAAAAGTGAGTGACTATGGCATCTGGAATGAGATAAACAGCAAATGTATTTGCATGATCATACATTATTATTTTCACATTTCTCCACAGAGAATGTAATATTATTCACAAGCTTTCTCCATTCATTACAAATAAACAGTTTGTTAAGCTCTCAAAGACTCAGATTTGCTGGTCTATAATAAAGCTTGAAGTGATGTTTATTGAAAGTGATAACATTTGTAATGGTTTCAGATATTTAAAATAGACTCCTATGCAAACATGAATCAAGATGGAAACTTTTTTTTTTTTAATTAAAAATCTCAGATCTTCTAAAGAGAATGAAATAATTACCTAACAATTTACCCTTACAAGAATTACTTGTTCATTATTTTTGTGAAATTGTAAATGTTTTTTTGGGACAGTACAACATTTATTTGACGTCTAATATCTGCATTCTAAGTTCTTTTTGAGCATTAGAAGCCACATTCTCTTTTGATATTAATCTTCTTTTCAGGAGAACGAGAAAAAACATATTTCAGAGGAACTTCTGAATTATATCAGTTATTCTCCTTCCAGAAAAATAACTTTTGAAGTTACAATGTCTATATTTTAATAGTCAGTTAGTGCAGACATGATATAACGATTAAATGTAACCCTGAATCTGGGAATTGAAGATACAAGTTTATGATGGTTAAAATTGTATGCTACATTGAATCTGTCTTTTTCACCAACTAGAGATATTAGACTGATAAAAGTAGAAGAGCCCAGAAAGCATTACATTCTGCATAGGTTTAATTCTAGCCCGATGTTTCAGATGACAAAGAAATTTTCTGCAGATTCTGGCCTGAAAAATCTAATTCAGTGCGGAACTGTTTTAATTTATTTGAATACTTTGCTAAGGCTACAGTTAAAATATTGTGCCCTTTATAGGCAAAAGAACTTAGGTGCTGCAGATTATTTCTTTCTTTGGGTTCTGTGTATATTTTAGAACATTTTCCATGTAGTTGGAAATTTTAAACAATGTCTATCTTCTCTTTTTTAATAACCAATATGGAACAATGGCATGTATTATGACAATATGAGAAGTGAAGCTCTCTAGATTCTATTGTGAAAAATCTAAATTAAAGGACTCCTAGGAATACTTCTTTAGATTGGAAGGGTTACCATGAGAAAGGGAAACAGAATGCATGAATGTAAATAATATATTGGAACGCCCTTCTTCTACACCTTGCAGAATGTTTCTGCTTCTTCCTTCATTTCACAGGGCCCAGAACAAAACGTACATATTTTTTTTAATCTCATTAAAATACTCATTTTGAAGCAATGTATTGTTTGAAAGTACTTTGATACTGACTAATCGAAGCTTATTTGGTTATATGTCTAGATTCTTTTCTATTGCTCTGCAGGGCAAATGGAGAGAAACTGATCAGAACTATCAATTAATAAAGGCAGCTGTGGTATCAGGGAGGCTCTGAAAAGGAAGAGAGTATTTACATCAACAATAAATTTGCGCTATTCCTAACTATGATATGAAAACATAGTGTTTTTTGTTAGGTATAGTGTAGTTAAACTCCAACTTTAAATTTGTGTTAGTTTCAAAAAGAGAACTGAAGATATTTCAAGCTCTTCAACAGGAAAGAAGGAGCAGTTCTTCCTTGCTTTTCTTGTCCCCACTGTGATGAGACTAAATAACCATGGAGGATTTTATAGAAGTGCAGGTATTGTAAAAATCTACTATTTATGTCCAGTGATTTCAGAAACGTGTACTTACTTCCTCTTCAAAACCTTTCAGAGGTGACTAAAAAGGCCTTTCCTCTGCCCCATATACATCTGTCAGCATGTTGAAAGGAAAGCAGATTTGAAATAAATTCTGAAATTGTCGGGGTTGAATGAGTGCAACTGAGGGCAAATAGGATTCAATACACAGGGCTTCAAACAGAGTAAAATTCATGCCTTCAAATGAGCAGACTCCAAGACTAGATCCTGTATTTCATGGAAAACATTCAGTATTTACAAATGTCTTACACCTTGAGACTGAGAATGTACATGATACATTCTCAAATGATTATGCTGCAGACACCTTATTTGTAAAGCAGGTGTATGGGAATATGTTCAAATGTATTAGTATTCACTATGGAAACAGTCGACACAGTCCAATGCTCAGTATAGCTAGCCAAGCAAAAATGGTCTGAAATGCAAAACTGGAACATGTATTTTTTCTGAATTTCTCTGATGAAGAAACATCTTGATGAAGAAGCATGTCGAAGGTGAGAACAGAAAAATATGCATGTGAGTGCATGCAGAGTTTAAGTGGAACTTGACCATGACCTGCTTCATATGCTTCCTCTGCCCTCCCCTTTAACACCCAGACTTTTCTATTTATGCAGGGCCTATACTATAGTGGATCTCTTTAGGGGGACAAAGAGAAAATGAATATTTATCTCTGTACTCCACAGCTGGTTTACTACTGTAACAACAAATAAACTAAAACTGACTTTAAGTTAACTGAAAAAACCATCGTTTTGAAAATGATTATTTTAAATGCTTTCATTTGATAAATTAATTTTACCAAGTTAATCAAAGTTAAAACAGTTTAGATTATGTAAGAATAATTTCAGTTCTGAAGCAGGATTTTCCAAGCAACTTGGTTAGATGCAGGTTTCTTGTATAAATGGGTTTTATAATAGAAGTGTTCTCTCGTTCATATGTATAACATTACATTCCTTGTGTAAACAGCATTGCAGGTAGTTTATTATAGCACTTGTAATATGATCTGATACAGAAGGATTGTCAAAAGTATATATTCAGCACAGAAAACTGCACAACTCCTTCTTTCTCACATAAATAATTGCAAAAGATGACCTTAACTTTAGAAATGAAAAGAAGTAGAAAACCCTTGTCATTTTCTTCACATTTTATCCCCACATTTTTTCTATAAAAATATAATAAAACTGAATTGCTTGTAGCTGTATGTATCTTCCAATAAAACATAATCTGATTCTAAGGAAGCCATAAATGTGCTGTAGATTTCATAACTAAACTACTTTTATGATGCTGCATATGTAGTTATAATAAGCAGAGTGTGAATAATTCTATGTTGTGTTCTGAGTTTTGCTAACTGAAAACTGGTTAAATAGAAGACTGAATTTTTTGTTAAGAAACAAAACAAAATCATGATTTGATTCTAGTTTTGAATTTTAAAGAGGGAAAAGTGTGGAGGAGGAAATGCTTGAACTGTAGCAGCAAATGGGGATCTGACTGAGCACCTGGATAAAAGACCGTTTCAGTCCAGAAAGCACAGGTGAAGGTAATTCACCTGTGTGATGGAAGGAGTAGAGCCAGGCTGCACCCCTCTTGGACCTCATTTAAAGATCTCTTGTTGGAGTTCCCTCCTTTGTGAAGTTTTTTTGTGAGACTAGATCTTCAGAGGTGGGTGAGCATCCTTCTTTTTGTAATACCTTCTCATTGTGCTGGTCCTTCTGCTGTTATGAGCAGTAATTTTGAAATCCAAAAGCTGCTCAAGTGAACTTATTAGAAGCCTAATTAGTCCCAAATTCACTACTGAACCTATTGATATTTGAAAATTTGTTAATTCATGTGACATCTTTAATGTTCTGAAATGCTGAATAAGGTAAGTTCACTCTATAATAATTAGATATTCTTAAAAAAAAAACAAAAAAAAACCAACAACAAAAAAAAACAGTTTTATTATTAGAATTTTCTACTAAGTTGTTGTATCCTTTACTGTTATGGCTGAAAAGATAAAGCTGGGTATGTTCACACAATCCACGGAGTAAGATAATATGTTCATATTTTTGGCCTCTCCCAGTTCAAATGCAAAGTGAATAAATTAATAATAAATTTGCTACTCACGTTTTCTCCCTTGTCACCTTTACTACCTTTTTGACCTGGTTCACCAATTTCACCCTGTAATTGAAAGTTAGAAGTCAAAGTTCTTATTTTAGAATGGTCTCCCTCACACTTAGCTGACATCAATACCACAGTACCTTTAAATCATTTGATATGATTATTCTGTGTTTTATGTTGCACTTTCTAGTGTGCAGGCTTAAAGGAGGCAATTCTGCATCAATCAGTCGTATGTCTTTTTATCCAGCTATTGACTGTTATACTGGAAAGGCCCCAAAGATCTGGCTTTGAAGTAGGAGTAGCACTGAGATCTAAGTAAAGGAGATTCTGTTCTTCTTGTCACCCTCAGTATGAACTTATAACAAAAGTACTGTGATTTACAGACTTACTTAACTGTGTGTGACTGAATAATTTTTTTATTTTATTATTTTTTTACAGTCTATAATATTTCAAAATTCTAGTATGATTCAAATTGCTAAGAAAGCGTGTCAGAAAAGCTCACCTTAAACAATAATTAAATCATAGAAAATACACTATATAGGAAAAATAACTCATGCATTATAAAAACAAACCTCAAAGTCTCTTTATACCATGCCAAATAACTTCTGTATCAAATACAAATTATCCTAAAAGGTTCTGGGTCCCAATTTCTGCCAGAAGTTAGAATCTCTCTGCTGCTAATGTATTTTTTAGATACCCTCAAGCTATTACCAATGATTCTAACTCTCTATACTTCTGAGAATCTTTCAGTCTTCTTATTCAATAGATCTGTTTTCTGAAATAAGCAAAAAAAAAACGATTTTGACATCATGTGCCTTATTTTTTTTTTTTGCCATACTTTAATCTTTGTTCATTTGCCAGGATGTTAGTGTGCTAGTTCTTGAACACCAGTCCTAGTGCTTTATGGCATCTGTCACTCAAATATCTGATAACAGGTGTTTTCTATTTTTTATTTTTTTATTTTTCCAGCATGAAGTAGTAGTCCATAGGGGAAGGGATGAGTTGCTTAGCTACTATTTTTGTTGTGAGAAAAGCTACAACCAGAGAACTGTACTTGCAGACCTTCTCACAGATGTAGTAATGCATATTAGAAAGATTTACCTTGTCACCATCTTCTCCAGGAGAACCGCTTGGACCAGCTGGACCTGGAAGTCCTACAGGACCTTGTACTCCATCACGTCCAGCGGGACCTTGAGGGCCTTTCTCACCCTATTTTTGAGGAAAAGGAAGTGATCCATGTTACCATGTGAGTCTCATTAAGCTTTCAGTGTAGGGTGTTATATTAGCAATATGGCAGTACAGTCCCAACAGCACCCAAAGGTGTTCTAAGACAGCAATAGGTCTTCTATGCAAGTGAAACCTAGAAGCAGTGGTGAATTCAATGCTGTGCTCCTCGCTACCATCCAGTCTCTTACAACTTCTAGAGAATGAGTTTACTAATGTTCAGAATTACCATAAAGAATACAAAGGTTATTCTCGTTACTACAAGTCTGTAAAAAAGAATATAGATATATAGATATATAGGTATTTATCATATATAAGCTTTAGCATGCTGCTGTAGAAAGTGGATTACCAAACGGGTAAGTTAATTCTAGATTAAAATGTAAACATATCTTGTCCTATCTCAGACATATGAGCATATGCAAGTTCACAACTGTGATAAAACATCTTCTAAAACCTTATCTCAAAAATAACTTGTTTATGAGAACTTCAAGTAACAAAAAAGCATATTCTGAAGTGCCAATAACTGAATTCAGGAAAACTAAGGGAAATTATATTACCTAAATGTCTGTAAAACTGAACTTGTAAATACTCCAAATGATCTGAATTTTTCTCCAAGCTATACTAAATTAATTTGCATATGAGCATACAGATGAATGCGTATGTGTTAAGGTTACTGTAAGTGGTTTTACACTGTCAGAAATACTTTCTCAGTGTATTCAATGAGAGAAACAAGAAAATTTAAAATACTTATAGGGGATGTTACAAAAGAAAGAAATTTAGAAATGAAAATTGCAAGATAATTTGATACGTTTAATAGGCAAATACTAATGTGGTAAAAGTAACAGTCTGAAATAGAAAGTCTGTGCTGTAACGGTTTTCTGTGTCTCTGTGATTACTTACAGGAGCACCCTTCTCCCCTGCAGGGCCTGGAGGACCCTGAGGTCCAGGACGACCTGGTAGACCAATTGGACCAGCAGTGCCTGCTGCTCCACGTTCCCCTGGTGAGCCCTAGAAAGAAAGAAACATCAAAGAGAATTCTGATGTAGCAGTGTTTTTCATGACCCTGGTCAACATTTTACATCTTTGGCCAACAGAGAAGATACCCGTACTATTCAGCGAGTAGTATCTTCTTTGCATCTTTTCTTGTTGTTTTTTTTTTTTGTTGTTGTTTTTTTTTTGCATCAATTTCTGGCTTTAAAGTCAAACAAACAAAAAAAACAACAACAACACAACAAGAAAAAAAACATTAAAAAAACATTGTAGCATAGAAGGGAACAGAATGCTTTGTCTTTTATTTTTTTTAATATAGACTACAAACTCATTAGCGACCTTGCTTTATCTGAATTTCTGATAAGAGATATGTAATTATAGCTTTTGTATATATTACGTGGTTGTAGCAGTACCTTTTACTGATTGTAAAAAAAAAATGCTCAACAAATGAACATCCCCACAAGTGAAAAATGTTACAGATAGAGGAAGGTAGCTCCAAATAGCTCAGTGCTGATAACTGGGCTGCCTGTAGGTGGCGAATTCTGAGTCCAGTTTAGGCATCCTATCCCTAAACTGGTTACTGAAAAATGACTGACATTACAAAGAGCTTTCTCTCATCAGCATTCCACACAGTAGTATGAGAAGGGAATAAAACAAACTTAAGACAAAGACAGCAGACAAAAGAGCGCTGTTAAAAAATAAACCACGAACAGCAAAACAAAACAGAGAACTTGCTCTGGAGTGCAATCATGCATCTCTTTCTTTTGTCTAAATCCCTCTAAGCACAATAATTAGCGCACACAGTATTTGAAGCAGTCATTTGTTTGGTATGCTTGCAGATCTATGCAGTAGCCAAACAGATCATATAATTGACCTTATATGCTGGTTAGAAGCAATTGGTATTGACGCCGAACTGGAGGAAGATCACTCAATGGCATGAGTTCTCTTCCTATTACAAATGACAAAAGAAGAACCCATTATAACTACACTTCTGCATGTATTTCTGTTGGCTAAAAGTAGATGCAAAAATATTTTAGGAGTATTTGATATTCACAGTCTGTTAGAAACTGCTGAGAAAGAAACACAGAACTACTGCGGTTTGATTACAGTGCTTGTACAGAAACTTGGTGTTAAAGGCATCTGTACATCTTATTCATGGAAAAAAGCTCTCAAGGTAAGAAGTTAGGAATTAGAGATGAAACAGGAAAAAAAAAATAAACCACCACTGTGGTCTTATGGAATACTTTCAGGTCAACTTAGTGCTGTTTCTGCTTCAACTGGCCTGTTGGTACCACAATGAACTTACAGTAAGCTTGCAAGAAAAAAATGTTTTCCCTTCAAACCCTTTCCCTCTGCCCACAATTCCTGTTATAACTACATTTCATTAAAAAATAAAATACCACCTTCCTACTTGATTCTTTCTATGTCTACATTTAATTTAGCTGGAAATGCAGCCCCAAAAAATGAAAATGTGATTTGAAGCAACTGGTACTGTGCTCCTGATACCTGAACTCTGTATTTTTCTGGAATAAGCCTCATGTCATCTCTGACAATGAACTCTAAGTAGCAGTAGTATTAGAATAGCTCCTGGAAGTTCCCTATTGATTTAGTTTCATGTGAAAGGAATACAGTTCATGGATTCCAAAACAGCTCCAGGATTTGAACCAGAACATGGGTAGTACACCTAAAACAGTATCATCCATCCTGTAAGCAGAAAAAGAGGGAGCATTTGAATTTAAATTGAAATCTATGTATATCAGAATATAACCTGTTTCATGACACTTGTCTATGTGTTTTTGCCTCACAGCCTTTCATGACAGATATTTATGAGGAACTGGTGCTGGTATTGGCACATCTACTGTGTGAATATCCTGTCTGGGAAAGGGGAGTGTGCTGAAATGTCAGGTATGCTTGTGCTGTCTGGTTTCATTACACCTGAGATAACCAATTGCTTGAGAAGTTAGCCCAGCCTTGGGGCATCCCTAACATAAAATCATGACATGACCTTTAGAGAATAGTTTGGTCGATGCTTTCTTGATTTTGTTTCATCTTCTAAAAGTTCAGTTTCTTCTGATGGAGTGGAGTGGTGATCCTTTTTGACTGTCACTATTAGCTTCCATTCCTAGTTTCTTAATTAATTTTAATTCACATACCAAGCAAATAAAGCTTAAAAATATGCTACAGTAAATCTTTCACAGTTGCAGATCTAGAATCCAATAATATATAAATAATCCAGGAGCACAGATTTTTATACTAAGGTTTTTTTTCAGACTGTTCAATGCATTCTAATCTCAGAATGAGTAGCAGGGATACATGAAGCTTTTTTACTGAAAAACATAGAATTTCAGCTCCCCCATTACTTTTTTTGATCAACAGGAATAGCTGAGCTGTGTATTTTTCACTTCAATTACACAGAAATGAATTATAGTTATGGACAAATGCACTGATAAGATGTCAAAATCTAAATTTCTGTTTGGAGATAAGGGTAGTGTGGGCATCCAGTGTATCACTGCCATAAAAGTAACAGAACAGGCAAGTAGAAGTAGGTGTTCTACTTCAAATACCTTTCAGTGGACTACTACCACAAACTGCAGTGAAAGAGGCAGCAGAGATATAGAGTGAAAGCTGATGAAGGAAACAAAAATCTGAATATAAACAACTGATGTACACAGTACTGTGTATTGAAAAACCAACTCACACTACTTAAGGGAGAACAATTTACTGCATTTGAGGAATGAGTGCATATCTCTGCTTTTCTCTCTGTCATAATCATAATGGAAAACAAACAGAAAAAGTTGGCAAATACATTTTTATACCTATATTGAGCCTGGAGTGTAGAGAAGGGGTGTTAACATATGACAAACAGTTAAATTCAAATGATTTTATATAGCTGTCACTAGCCAAGCAGACACAATTTCCAACAGTTTCACTGTTTTTTTAAGTATGACCCACACAAGAATTACGGTAAAACAAAGACATGAAAGAAAAGGATGGATTTTGGACATGTTCTAAAATTCTTAGTAACAGTATTCATAACACAGTATTTTTAGTGGGTCATTCTTACATTCTTGAATAACTTATTTTCCCATGGATTTCAATGGGAGGTTTAGAGTTACGCATCTTTTTTTCTTAACCAAGGTCTTTTTTATAATGTTTCTCATACTTTCTCAAAGTTCTTAAACTTCACATTTCCTAAAGTACTACTTTACTGGTATGGGTTTATAAAAAAATAATTATTGATAAAAATAATTATTGATAACCATACAGTTGTTATGTTTACTTACAGCAGGACCGGGTGGACCTTGTGGGCCTTCCCCTCCTTTTAGACCCGCAGGACCCTAAAAGAAAAAAAACAAAAATGTTACTTCTCACCTTGGAATATTCTAGAGTTATTTTTGTAGCATGGATAACAGAAAGAATGTAAAAATCCAGAGACAAACCACTGAATAAATTATTTTCTAGTTATACAGCCAGTGGTAGTTAATGATGGATACTTGATGAGTGTTCATCTACTGCATTCATTTTTTAAACACAATCGAAGGTTGTATGAATTAAGAGGCTTAATCTATTGTTTTCATTTATTTAGAAACCATGTCAAATGTTTGTAGTGCTTAATATTGTACCTGTGCTCCTGGAAGGCCTCTCTCTCCAGGGAAACCACGAAGACCTGCTGGTCCATCTTTCCCAGGAATACCTTGAGGACCTGGGTCACCCTTAAAAATATATTACATTTTGATTGAACAGAATTGTTTGAAATGTGATTATTTATCACTGACTGAGTAGCGAAAATGAAATAGTAGATCTTAATTATAGTAATGATAAAAGATTATGTCCCCAGCTATTCATCTGCTAATTCTTTTATCTTTAGTATTATGAATAAAATAGTTTATAAATATGCTTAAGTTTATAACACATTTTGTCAAAATACAGCATTACATATAGAATACAAATGATATAAAACATAGAGACTGAAAAATAACATTCATTCAATATCCATTGAAAATGGAAGGCTGAATTACTTAGTAATTAGAAAATCAGTGGTTTTCTTGTGCCCAGGTGTTGAAAAGTAATCCAAAAACTAAATCTGGTCAGTGAAATACTACCTTGTAGCCAGTACTATGCATCCTATTTTAAATGTTGTTATACAATTTTCTACTTTGGAGTGAACGTGTTATTACTATGCACTTCCATAACAACTGTGTGGTATATATATATATTTTTTTTAATGACAAAAATTACTAATTACTGTCTCAGGAATATTTTCTTTATTTCAATGGAAGCATAATCCTTCAAAGTTCTACTACATGAAATGTATCAGTTATGATTTTATGCAGCATGTTTTACATGGTAATTTGGCATATAAGTCTATCATCAATTTATCTGCCACTTCCCAAAGCCACATCATACCTTAGCACCTTCTTTTCCTGCAGCACCTGGGAGGCCTTGTTCACCTGGTGGGCCAGGAGGACCTGGATGACCTCTTTCACCAATTGGGCCAGTCTCACCAGTAGGACCCTAAGCACAGAGGTAAACCCCAGTCATCTCAAGGTTTTGATTGTCTTTAGAGGGGGCAGATTCTTAATATCCAGCTGTTCTGAGTATATGTTACAGAACGATATTGGTTAGCAGACATTCCTCACCTTTCCCTCCAGGCTAAGCTGATTTACAAAATATTTTTGTCCTATAAAATAAATCTTGCATTGCCTTTTGCCTGCAGACACATCTGTACAGCTTCCACAGACTGAAATCTTGACCTTGCTCCTTAGGCAATGAAGCTTAAAACACAGTGCATTTCCACACATGGGAGGAGGTTACAAAAAGCATATGTAAGGGAAATTCATGTACTGTGTTGTCTCGAAACACTGTCAATACTGTTTTTCTGTATAACATGAAAAGTAGGGTGAGAGAATTGAAAAATACTTCTTTAGGTGCACCAGTATAAAACTTCAGTTGTATACAACTAGATAAAGTTATGTAGTTGTATAGATACTTCCACTAAAATAACTATCTATAAAAAACCCATGCAATCCAAATGACTGCTTTTTCTGTAAATATGTAATTAGTAGATAAAATTGAATTTTGATGGTAAAACACAATCTAAAAGTGACTGATATTTGATCTCTGACAAGAATATTGTTATTTATAAATTATTTTGCATTAGAAATCTCACTTCACTTCTTGATTTTTGTTTCATAATCACATACAAAAAAATAAAAGTGGAAAAACAAACTCAACTTACACATATATTGATGATTATTAAGTATAACTTTCAATTATGAATAATTTGACACTGAAGTTAAGTTATACAGCTTTTAATACAACAAAAATAATTTCCCTCTGCATTAGACATAATACAACCAACTTAAACATCAACTTTATAAAGTCACATATGAAATGAAATAATGTACCTGAGGGCCAACAACCCCACCAGGACCAGGGGGACCAGTTTTTCCTTGGAATCCCTGTGAAATAATCATAGAATACTATGTTACCTAGGGAAATATATAGAAGAGTCAAATTCTTATCTGAGCTTTAGAGGAGAAACAGAAATTCCATGTTTTAAGTTCTTCTACATCATGAATCATAAAGCCAGATATAAAAATATTTTTTGAAAGTAGCTTTTTAAAGAAAGGCTTAGAGGGTGAATTAAATTGGGCAGGTATTAGAAAGAGCCAGTTTGGGGTATACTGCACACCTACTGCATCACATACTTTGAATATGAGACTCACACAGATGGCTACTGCACTGTCCTCCTGTTTGGTTCTGCTCTCATGGCTGCTTTGTCTCAAACCTCACATGCCATCAGCTCACTCATACATTGTGTCAACTTCTGGGCTCCTCAGTTCAAGAAAGACAGAGAACTTGTAGTGAGAGTCCAGTGGAGAACCACAGAGATTATTAGGGGCTTTGAGTGTTTCTTTTATGAGGAAAAGCTGAGAGAACTGAAACGTTCAGCTTGGAGAAGACTGAGAGATATTATCAATGCTTATAAATATCTAATTGTCAGGAGACAAGTTGATGGGGCCAGGATATTTTTTGTGGTGCTCAGTGACAGGACAAGGGACACAAACTGGAATGTAGGAAGTTCCATACAAACATGAGGAAAAACTCTGAGGATTTCAGAGCACTGGAACAAGCTGCCCAGAGAGGTTCTGGAGTCTGCTTCTCTGGTGATATTGAAAACCTATCTGGAAATTTTCCTGCACAACTACACTAGGGAACCTGCTTTAGCAAGGGGATCAGATGAGATGATTTCCAGAGGTCCCTTCCAATCCTTATTTTGTGTGATTACTGCTGAACAGGGTTCTTTGCCAGGGTTCTTTGCCTAACAGCCTGCTTCCTCCTACCATCCTCTCCTGTGAAAAAACAATGATGTCATTTGGCCCATATTTCTCAGAATGCCCCAAGGCACAGTCTCACTTTACTAATTCTGAGATGGAAGTATTAATTTTTACTACTTCTGTTGACTAGTTAAGCACATTCTGATGTTACTGATTACTAATTTAATAATACTGATTACTACTGATTCTCACCCTTATAAATAGAAACAAAAGAAAAATTTCTCATGTTTAACCTACTGTACCAGTAGACAATTACCATTATATTATCTCCAAGTCCATATCCAGCCTCCTCCATTTTTCTCTGTTACTTCTATTTTATTTTATTTTTTTAAAACTTTTGGTTACAATGTTCAAAGCTTAAGAGGTTTACAACAGTAGCACGTAAAAGATTACTTACAGTCTCACCCCGCTGTCCTGGATGTCCAGGCAAGCCATCTTTACCAGGTGGTCCCTAAAACATACATAAACAAAATAATTTATTAGCTATTCTTAATACTGAATTAAGTGTATAATTAGCTGCAGGAATCTGCAATGTCTTTGGTTTTATTTTAGACTAGTATTTAGTATAGCTTATCTGCAGAGATTTCAGCTATTGTTTTAACAAGACATTTTCCTTGTGTCCTTCCTGATGTTTATTAACAGTTCCTTGGAGAGTGACTGTTGGGTTGTCAAGTACATGAATTTTCAAAATGGATTTCAATAAATTCAGAAATTTTGGAAATACATCTTTTCCATTTTTCTTTGCCTAATGACTCAGTAAAAAAACAACAACAAAAAAGAAACAACTAAGAATTAGCGAAGTATATGATGAATTTTCAGTTTTTTGTATTGGAAATGAAAGTAACAAATACATGCATGAAAAAAAAACAGGTGATACTTTTGTACTTACTCCACATGAGCAGAAATACACTAAAAAAGCAGTATGATTAGTTCAGGCTGCAGCTTAAATGTGCAACTACTTCTACACATTTCTGCTACTAATGAATGCCTCCTTCCTCTTTGTTTTTTTCCTCAGTGAATCAACTGTTAAAAGGAAATATATGCTAGCATAGTAGAATTTTGCTTAAATTCAGTTTGTCACCCAGACTTTGGCATCAAGATACTAGAGGATTTCCAGGTTGACACATTACACTGAATGTCATGTGTGCTGCATTGATGATGTCTGAATTATCACTGAATATGTGAGTTCTTGTCTTAGCCTTAAAAATCCATAAGCATCAAGGAAATCTGTATATTTGTAGTCTATACATAAACCATATCTTTAAAAAAAAAAAAAAAAAAGTCATCAAATATTACCTTCAGGAACATTGTATAAAAAATAATATTCTTGTTATCGTACCTACTTAATTTAAAAGATACTCACTGGGGGTCCCTTTGGTCCAGGAAATCCAACAGGTCCTTGAGGTCCTTGTGGTCCCTAGTATATAAGCAATCAAACAGGCTGTTTTATACGAGCTGCCATGATAGTGGACTGAAAAGTTTGCTTCAAATATAAACTCTGTAGATAATATACGGTTATCTAAAGCCTCATCTACATTATCATAAATATTGGCACAATTTACACTAAGATTGAAAGCAAGACTACTTCCGTAGGAATGCAATTAGAAAAAAATAATAATTATGACGTATTTCTATCTAATTCCTGAAACAGTGGATGATATAGTAGGAGTTAGCTGTGAAGAAGGAACACTGTTTTCTATGTTGCATAAAGTATGGGAATTCAATCATAGTCTGGTGGTCTGTATTACTGGAATCCAATGTTTGTCTTTGTCAGTTTCTGCACTCTGGTAATATTTCAAACTATTTTGATAACCCTGTATATTTCCAAACAGAATAAGCTTTCCAAGTTACCAGGGAGAAAGAAAAACATTCATGCTTTCATGAAAAGTAGTTAAGATAGATGAAAATACGTGACGCTTAAAAATCTTGTTTCTGTAATTACATATATACATATATATAAAGAAAAATTCTATGTAGCATTGTTTTGCAAATCTAGTGAAAGATGATGACTGGAGTTAGCACACTGTGTGTTACACATGCACACATACATGTATATCCACACAGATCTGTGGACATAGATCTACGCACCTACATGTGTACACAAAGTGCTTGCTTACTGTTTCTAAACAAAACAGTCACCAAACAAAACAGAGGCCAAATCTTAAAATTTACTGCTGATAAGGACTATTTAGTTTTTAATGTGCTAAGTCAAAGATTAGTAACCTGAAAAAACGTTATTTATTCTATACTGTTCCATAGCCAAGCTATGTATACTAATCATACAGTGCAACACTCTTCCTATTCTTGGTATAAAATGTGTGATTTTCTAAAGTGTTAGCTGTCAAAGTATGTTACAAAAGTTGAAGTTTGGAGCAATGGACCAAAAGAGGAGGCCTCATACTCCCAAATTATGCTATCTTTTATCTCCTTTGATAAAGTGCTGCCTACTTCTGAGCTCACTAGAGCAAAGAGCATGACAGCCTCCTCCAGAAGATGAAGCAGTATGCAAATGTAGCTGAAGAAGAGGTGATTTCTGCCCAACCTGGAGATTTGTCCTTAAGTAAATCTTACACAGTAATACTAAATCTGAGTTAATTAAGAAGTGCAAACCCAAGAAGGAAATCTTTGCGATGTTATTACAATGTCTTTCTCTTAAATTCCCAATCTATTTTGACTCTCACATCTTGAGCCTTTTTAATAAAAGAAGATTTGCATTTTGTTTTTATTGACAGCATGGCTTGCAGATTTCAAGCTGGTATAATGATGGATCATGTAAGAAAAAGCACTAGAATACTAAGAACATGGCATGAAAATTATTTTTTATCGATGAATTTCATTTTAGTAGTAGCCAGACAGAACAGATTATTTAATATTTACATGTCTGGTACCTGGAATAGCCTCAGCTGAGTAGAAATTACGGTTTTATTTCTTGGCTGACATTCACGTCTGTTGGGAAGCAAATAGTTACCACACACATTACATACGTGATATCATATGTGGGGCTCTGTGATAACTTCATCTTTTTACTCTAATCATTCTCCCAGGGAAGTCTTCATCTTGGATTGATCTGCTCACTGTTTTCAGACCCTCTCCCATTTTTCTTCCTCATAACATTTTAGGATTACCAGTAAACCCCTGAATCACTAGACTGCTGTTCAGCTCATGGTAGCCTGCCTCAGATGTTCCTCCACAGTGTAAGACAAAATACACTTCCTTTTTTGGACTATGCCTCTGATTTGTGTAGCATACTACTTAACTCATTCCTTCTCTGAATCTCAGCTTCCTGCCCCTTTGTCTCTTTCTTGCCAGATCATTCTTGTTTCACTTAAACTTACCACTTACTCCTGCTGCCCATGTTCCACTTGATACTTCCTCATTGCTTAATAAACACACAGGTAGAAATTGGATCTATTAATATTATTTTTCTGTTTGCTGTTGTGTAATGGGCTGATTGTATATATATTTTTCCTATTGGTATGAGTTGTAAGTAGAAAATTTTATTTTAGCATTTACTTTTTTTTCTGAAGGATGCAGGAAGTAGTTTGAAGGAAATTCGTAGTTGATCAGAACTAAAAAAAAACATCCTCTGTTTAAACAAAGAATTTTCTAGGGATGGCTTGAGTGATTTGTAAAACTCATAAACAAGCAGCATGCTACAGTAAATAGGGCATTCTTAAGACCAGAGCCTGGTAAAGTCCAACTGTAATTTGCATGGATAAATTGCAAATTGTGTATGAATTCTGTGTGTCTTATTTATAAAAAAACTGCTTGAAGAAGTTTGCAGCTAACTTGAGCTTACCCACACAGAAATTTATGAAAAGCAACGTATTTAGAATTGAAGTTTTGTTTGTTCTGGTTACTCTGATCAAAGAGAGGCAAATTCATGAGAGGGAGAGCTTAAAATACACCAATCCTCCCACCACCAAACCACACTCCTATATAGCAGGAAAGACAACACGTATATGAGCAGCTTTCACGCACCCTTTCACCCGGTGGGCCAGGCGGACCGTCGTTGCCTGAAGTACCCTAAAAAGAAAAACAGCATGTTCAAGTATGAAACCTCCATTTTCTTTAAAAGAAACAGCCTGCGGCTGATCCATATAATGTGCCTGACAATTACCTTTGGACCTGGTTTGCCTGTGGGACCTCTCGGACCCCTTGAGCCTCTTGGACCCTGCCAAATAAAATTAAAAAAAATAATAAAAAAGCAGAATCACAGAATCACCAAGGTTGGAAAAGACCTCTAAAATCATCCAGTCCAATTGTCCACATATCACCAATGTTTCCCACTAAGCCATGGCCCTCCATACTACAACTAAATTTGGTAATTGTTGAATACTGTAATAAAGTCAAAGCAAATTCTTTACGCTGTTACTGTAATAAAGTCAAAGCAAATTCTTTATGCTGTGGTAAAGGCAATTAATGCAGATAAACCTTTAAGTTGCAAAGCAAAAGTACATACTGTTGGTCCCCGCTGTCCTCTGGGGCCTGGTTTGCCATGTAATCCCTGTGAAGAAAGTAGAGAAGTAATACAGAATAGTATACCATATAGTAACACTAGCCCTTATTTTTTTTTTGCTTCAGTATGTTTCCTATGTATAATCAGTAGATTCCTTTCCTTAGACTTGGTGTTAGATTAGCATTGCTGTGTATTCTAATCAAAGGAAGGTTAAAATTCTGAACAGTATTCTTCCAGTAGAAAAAGGAATGCAAATGGTACTTCATAATCTCTGTGATAAACACAACAGCAACAGTAAACCAGCAGAGATATTCTAGCATAAAAATTGCTTTTATAAGAAATTAATTAAATGCACACATCTGTTTTCTTGAGGGTTTTTCTGTTTTGTTTTTATATTGATCTTATCTCACATATTAAAATAAAAATTATACATTGTTCTTACAGTGCTACAGACTTTGTGAACTTCTCAGGGACAGTGACTGTCTTACCAGCTTATCACATACTAGCATATACCTTTAAGCAAGATTTATAATAATGCCTGCTTTACATTAAAAAAAAAACAGTTATTTTTGTAGTACCAGTGAAAAGCCTAACACTGAAATATACATGCAGTTTGGTGGTATTATGACATTAGTATCCCAGAGGAATCAAAAGCTTTGTGAAGACTTGATAATAGATCAACATAATTATACTTCTAAAATTTTAAATCTGCTCTTTGATGTGTTATTATTTTTCTTTTTTGTTTGCTTGCTTGTTTTTTATCTGATAACCTGATGTTTAATTTAACACAACAGGGATGAACAGAACATTGCTTTGCTGCTTTCTCTATCCACAACAACATCCTGTAGCTAAAATAAGACAGAAACAATCATTTTTAGTTTGAAGAAGATGAATAATGGATTTTCTCTCACATACTAAAGATTAACAAAGCAGCAAAATCTGTAATTTTGTATCTTTTTGGTAATAGCATATGTTCATCTTGTTTGGTCTATTTTACATTTTCAAAGCTCAGACTCTAAGAAAGCTTGTGGTAAATCTGAATGCTTATGAAACAGAAGTTGAATTTCCTTGAGGGTAAACTCCATCATAGCAAGTCAATGAATGGGATACAGGTAAATAAAGTCCTTGCAGATCACTTAGCTATACTGTCAAATAAGATGCTCAGCAAAGGCAGTATCTTTCCTCTCTTTCAAATATATAATTGTGGTAGCATATTCAGCAAAAGTGTCTGAGTTCCTGTATAGTTAGATTAACACCTTTAAGAATGAGAACTAGTGTCTCAGTATATCCTGTTTTACATAACTGTAAAAGTTCATCTCAAGTGTGAAAAGGCTGTTTTTATAGTTCTTTGAATAACAGCTTGTACCTCTAGTTTTCAGTGAATTCCCATAGCACAGAGTACCAAAAGTTAATTGTAATGCAAGCAATCATTATCATACCCTTGCACCTTTCTCTCCATTGGCACCTGGAAATCCTGGGAAACCAGTTGAACCCTACATAAAAAAAATCAACGCAAATTTCAGAAAACATCAATTGAAAAAACTGTAGTACAGCCAGCATTTAATTTCTATGTAGAGCACATCTCCAAACTGATGTGTGTTTTAATAAATACCTGTAAATTAACTTACCATACTGTCTAAAGTCCAGAATGTATTAGAAAAAATCAATGTATGGAACGGACATTATTTTTCATCTTAAACAACATTCATTAAATCTGCACCAGGAAAAATACCGTTAACAGCCCACTAGAAATAACTGCAATGGTACTGTAACAAAGTGAAATAAATAAGGCCTTGTCCCTCACAGGAAAATAATTATTTTACAAATAATTATAATATAATTATAATTAAGTGATCATAAGTGTTGCCATTTCTCAACAGTGGTTCTTCACTCTACTGAGCTGAAAATGACCTCCAGTGGTTTATTCGCTGTAAACTGACCAGTGGAAAGTTTCATTTAATTGATGCAATTTGTTCATGTGGTTATATGCCTGTCTAGTAAGCAGAATTTATGGAGAGATTATCTGACTTGGTTCTATGTATGGAAACTGCTTCCACGAGCTATTCCTGCTTCTCATTTTTCTCTGATTTCTTCCTGCTTACTGCCCACCAAATCTGAACAGAGCTATTTTCTTCTTGATTTCGGGTATCCAGGTCCAAAGGGAGAGGAGACTTGTTAGCTGCCAAGGTGTTATTTTTTCATAAGGGAGTTAGGGCAAAAGAGGGGATAGACTTGATAAAATATACTTTTACTGAAGATGAAAAATCAAAGCAGTGTTTGGTTTAGTCAGTCACTAAAACTACTGGTCAAACTCCCTGGTGTGATATTTCTTGTTGGTATTTTAGTGGCAAATAAAATACATATAACAAAAACTGTATATAGAAATTCTTTGAAATTTCAGTGAATAATCATTTCTTTTTTCTTCTTCTTACTTATGTTTGTTATGTTGTCTTATGTTGTCCAATAAGCATGAATTCGTACAGGTTTCTTCCATTTCTCCCTCTCTTTCCCTCAGTTCTTCACTACTTTAAAGTGAGTAAAATTGTGAAAATTCTATTCTGTGAAGCTCAAGAATATTCTCTGTAATTAAAAGGTTGGAAGGAAAAAAGAACTTAAATGACTGGATACTAATAGACATGATGTGGCTACAAATACCTTACATATAAAGTATTTATTGCAATTGTGCTAATGAAAAATGAATGGCAGGAGGGAAAAAATATTGTGACAATTATCAGTTACTGGCAGTAATCTAGGAACAATGAAAAACAAGTAAATTACAACAAAAAGAGTAATGTAAACCTTCTCAACAATACTGGAAACAAGATCTTTTAGACATTCTTCTACAGTTACTTTTTTTTTTTCTCTCTCTCCTCTCTATGTTAACTTTAACTGGACTGTGACTAAGTTTCAGAACAATTCTTCAGTGAGTTGATGCATTTTAGCTGTCTTTTTTTTTCTCCTTTGAAGTTTAAGTGATAAATTAGAGGACCAAACAGCAAATGTAGCTTCAGAACTATATTCCATTTTAATGCAATGAAAATTTAATGTAATGCAATTCTTGAGTAAGTCTGCTGAAAAAAGAATCAGCCAGTTTTTATTTGAAGTGTTACATCACTCTTGTTCTTAGAGCTGAATAATGCAAAATGTCTTTGATCTTAGACTTTTGAAAAGACAGTTCTAAAAGAGAACAAAAGGAGAGACTGAAATCTTAGACATTTGAATTAAGAAGTAGGAGGGAAAAAAACATGTTTGTCAAGGTGAATTGTCTCCATAAATACTTTCCATAGATGGTTCTGATATTTTTTTGTTAACACAGAGTGTTCAGTGAATAAGTAATCTTCAGTTAGTTCATCCACATGACAGAAAAGGACGAAAATATAGGCCAGAGTCTCAGAAAAAAAAAAAAACAAGCTAAGCCTTGCTTAGCCGGCTAGGAAGTTGTTGTTCTGCCAGAAAAATCATAATTTCAAATTGGAAAATGAAAATAGATGCCGAAATAGAAAAAGTTGAGGATTTTACTGCAGTTATGTAGAAGGGGTAAGGGATTCTTCCGTTTGTGGTATTGCCCCACATGACTGATCTTTAAGACGTACTGGAGATGCAGTGTCTCCCTCATTGCCTTCTCTACATTTGAACATGTAATAATGGTTTTATTCCATTTCTTCTCCTTCATAAGAGGCAGTAATGACACAAATTGAATCCCTGCATCACACTGAAAATTACTATCACAGCATCCATTTTATTATGACTGCAGTACTTATTCTCTTTCAAACACATTGTCATTCCTTCTTTTTCAATATAATGCATGACAGTCTGAAGCTTAACACAAAATACACCTGATGAGAGGATGGCAAAAGTTTTAAAGTGGTATATTTAATAGGAAATATAATATTCCTTGAAAAGCCTGCCAAGACCCAAGATTTTTTAAGACTTAACTTCAGATCATGATTGTCAAGAAGGAAAATGTGAAAAACACCTTAAGATTTACAGTTTATAAAAAGCTTACCTTTGGACCTTGCCTTCCTGGATATCCTGGCAATCCAGGTACACCAAGCTTACCCTGAAATAATAAGACAGTGCTAAATTTTAGTTTACTGTTCTCCTTATTGGTTCAGCAAACCTTTTGAAAAGTGTTTTTTCCACGACTTAGGGAGGTGAAAATTTATGAAATATAAATGAAATCATTTTCTCATTTAAACTACTAATTGCCAGTGGGCTTAGTTCTCCAAATCTAAATAAGTATCTCACTCTAGGGAATGAGTTCAGCAAAACCAGTACCCATTGAATGTGGTCTTGGGTCACTGAAATATTAATATTCTTTAAGAAATCAAGGTATTGGTAGGTTGCAAGGAAGAAATTCTTTTTGCTGTGATGGCTTCTTTTTTTTCCATAGATTTTTCATAACTAGACATTGGATAATCAACTTTTTTAGACACAGGTAACCTGTTTATAACTATGGTAAATCATACTCCACTACCGGCAGGCAGTATATTTATTAAGAAATATGGCTACTTTGCTATGTTCTGAAAAGACAACAGGATGAACGGTTTGATCAACACTGTCCTTACCCATTTCTAGAAATGAAATCCTGTACTCCATGGAACTGATCTTTTCAGATATTTAGAGAACAACTGCTGGCATGCTGCTTTCAAAGGCAGGGCAAAGCAGTTTCAGTATTTAAGAGATGGGAACTCTGGGGAAGAATTTTACTGTTCTAACACAGATCATGTTCCAGATTGCTGCATTTTGGAAAAGATATGATTATACTATATAATATGGTATTCAAAAGAACTGAAAAAGATGAAGGAAGTATGTGTATGTGGAAGGGAATTTGCCAAAACAAATCTACTTATTCTTAAAAAATAGAGCACATGAATAAAGATATTGTGCATTATCATATTCATGACAGCACAGAGGTCTGGCTGAGACATTATTAAAGAAGAATTCTTTTTTCAGTTCATAAAAATAGCTATAATGCTATCAGTTATAAGCCACTCTGAAACAAGCAGCATGCCTTACAATGACTGAACTCTTACAGTATGATATTGCATCAAGTTCTGCTAAATTCAGTGAAAGTTTTGTACCTTATGACTGAGTAAGGCCCAGCCACATGGGTTTTGAGTCTGACATGGATTCTTTTTGGCTCTGAACTCCTTTCTGATATGCTTCTTAGTTTTTTGATACTGTACTTGGCATTTCCTTAACTATACCTATGCAGCCCTAATAATACGAGAGTCAGCTGAATGCAGAGAACAAGAGTCTGTTATTTTTATTACTACAGAAGAATAGTGCATTTACATAAAATAAGTCATAGAAATGAGAAAGGACAGGACACTTATAGTTACTTTTAGACTTCCCTCATATTATGATGAGATTTAAGAGCTGACAGATATTATTCCAGTCTTTGTCTAAAAAGTCTAAAAGAAATATCATAGGGCCAACCACATATCATTTTTCTCTGGCCTACTGTATTCTGGCAAAGTGTCCACAGAACACTGACAGAAAATGTTTTACTTTCAGTGGGAAATATAAGGAATAAATATTCTTTCTCTTATGTTTTTGATTAATGACCTTGCTAACAGCTGGTGAGATATGTTGCAAAACTGTGAAGATTCATTCATAAATAATTCCCTCAGGAAAGCTGAAAATTGTTCTTTTTTTGAATAACTGAATTGAGATTTTGGATGAATTCTTTTATAAGAACTTGTGAACTCTAGACTCAAATTGTAATTATAACCTCTTTCTGATATATTAATGACATATTTGCAAAAAGTAGCAACTGAACAAAAAGAGAGTTTCTTCAAGTTTGCACTTTTACACAGTATGTTTCAGTTTTGCCAAACTTGTTTTGGCTTTCTGTTCAGGCTGTACTTTCCACATCAAAATTTGTCATCATGTGGCAGTGAATAACTTACTCTCTTGTAGCACCTTTATCCTTCTTTGTGCCCAACTATTTCCTCTGCATTGTATCTTCTCAATGTGCACTGTAAGTAATTTGGGATTTTTCTGCATTATGTGCCAATGAAGTGTTACAGTGTTGTTTTGTAACTTGCAGAGTATTGATTCCCAAAATATGATCAAATGTGAACTTTGGTGACCTGTTCTAGTAGTGTTTCATAAAAAACTGCTGTTAGGTAACCTAAGATGTTCCAGATCTTTATATGTATCTTGTTAGTGATGAAGATCATGGGTTCCATCTACTTTATAAGGTAATGATATCTTGATATCTGACTACTGACCTTTTCCCCAGCTGGACCAGCAGCACCTGGGTCCCCAGATGGACCTGCTCGACCTTTTGGACCTTCTGGACCATCTTCTCCTCGTGGGCCAGGTTGACCAACTTCTCCCTAAAATACAACATTACATAACTGTGGAGCAATTGACTGTGTGCACACATTAGCAAGACTACCTACAAATACTTCAAAATAACTTTTCACTAAGCATAAACGGAAGTTAAGAACATGCCATTACTCATGTTCATTATATAAAAAAACATTTACACTGAATTTTACTTGCACAAGCATAATAGGCCAGTGTCCTTGTACAAAGAGAGCTAGGTTTTGAAGCTGCTTTCCAATTTCATTAGAATGATAATGAATTACAGTAATTACTACACTAAATACTCGTGGAAAAACTCTCATGGTCCATATTTGCATAATGTTTGTATCTAAGAAGTTAAATAGACACCATCATCACGGTTACTTATGTATACAGATAACAGACACAGGCCAGTAGCTTCTTGTAGTAAGTTTTTTTTAATTGTCTCTGCAACATTTCCTGTGACAGAAGCATCCATTGGTGATAAATAAAGTACATTTGGGCAGACATTAATTTGCTATTATTAGGTTGAAATGGAAACATCCTTATTCAGGATAAATTAATCTTCTTCAGGCACTACTGCATCTTAGTATCTTGAAAGGGAAATTCCCTAGGAAGAAGTTTAATGAAAAGGATATTGATGACTGACATTTGCTTCTTCTTTATAACCATGCCTTTGCTGATTCATGAGAACTAAGACTCTGGCTCAAATCTGTGATTGCACAGCGAATAGAAACAATTTTAGCTAAAAGCTTGTAATTGCTTTCAGTGTAAATTTGTTTACTTCATTGATCCTCTCAAAATAATAGCAGTTAAGCATTTTAAGATTAGATGGGCAATGAGCAAATGCTTACCCGATCACCTTTAAGGCCCATGTCACCTTTAAATCCTGGGAAACCATCTTCCCCCTAAGTAAAGCAAAACCAGATATATCAACATTATTTTGTGTGCGTGCGTGTGTGTGTGTGTGTTATTTCCTCATAATAAGGAAATACAATAACTTAAAATTAAAATAATTTGCTTCAGACAAGGTATGTCTGATATGTTTATTGCTGTTTTAGAGGAAGTATATCAGCGTACTATACAAAATGACTTTATAGCACAATAGCAGCTGCTTAAAGCTGTTTAAAAAGTGTTGAAAGACAGAGACAAACTAACTGTTCAGCTGTATTACAAATTATCTTACAAAATCATTTGCTCTGTCATAAACATTTTTGATTGTCACTCTTTTTAATTATTACACCAACTTAATTAACTAAAATATTGGTGGCAAGTTATTAACTGTTTTCCTACAGTAGCAGAACTTTCAGTTTAATTTCTTTTTTTTTTTTATATTTTTAACTAGTGTCTTAATAGTGTCATGAAAGGAATTGAAGAACTGGCTGATAATGGAATCTTAATTAAAAAAATAAGACATGAATGTTCACCACCACAAAAGGAAGAAGTATTCTCTATTCAGGAAGATGGCAGAAAAAACAATGGACATTATGCCTCATACACAGAGTAGCAAAAATAGGTGCCCATTATTTTTATTCCTAATGAGAATTATTACTTACTGCCTAATAAGTCATGGTAGAGAATTTAATGCAACCTTTTCAATAGGTTTCCATACTGAAGTTTAAGCAGACAGTTTCATTTGCACCTGTATGAGTTAAGTCAGATAAAACTGGAAATCTACAGAGTTATTTAGTGGACAACATAATCTACCATGTGCTTTATAGCTGGTGAAAATTAGTGTTACAAAATCATCTTAGATTACATAAATTAAAACTCCAGGGTGGTCTTTTTCACAATATAGGTAAGAGAGGCAAAAAAAGTAAAGTGCAGAAGAAATAAAGAAAAGCTTCAGCTGAAAAAGCTGCTCTGTTATGGCCATGGACTGTAATAATTATATCAGAATGTTTTGCAGCATATCAATGAGGGCCGACCACGTGCCAAGCACTGACCAAATGGCTGCCAAATTAACTGAAACTCTTCGTGCTTCACAGCGAGCTTCCAGCTACTGAGATCCAAATAGGCTGATTTTATTCCATGTAGGAGAGAGCTGAATGCTCTATTTCCTCATGTGCTGTAAACAAAAATTAAATTAGATAAAGAATTCTAATCATAACTACTGATCAGTACTGAGGTAGATCGTCTGTGACATCCATGGGAACAATTAAGGCTTCCGTAAGTTTTTCTGACATATCAGTTCATTTATTTTTGTCTCTTACAATGCTTTCTTATGTGTAATGGTATCTGAGAAATTTCAGTAAATGTGGCACCTGTGTAATTGATATTTACAGCACTGTGAGAAAACTTATGAAATACATTGTGCGACTCATAGAGGCATTCAGTTCAGTATCTTACTGCGACTGTGAGATCAATTCTTAGGAATACAGAAATGTTGTGGAGATTATGGTCATCAGCACTCACTGATACACAAATATAGACGTACATACACATGGAGCTGTTGGAGCAGCTCCAGAGGAGGGCCATGAAGATGGCCAAAGGTCTGGAGAACTTTTCTTATGAAACTTGGAGAAGTGAAGGTTCCAAGGAGATCTCATTGTGGATTCTAGTACTTAAAGGGAACTTACAAACCGGAGGGAAAACAAATTTTTACATGGTCTGATAGTGAAAGAACATGGGAGAATGGCTTTAAACTAAAAGAGGGGAGATTTAGGTTAGATGTTAGAAAGATACTTTTTACTCAGACAGTGGTGAGGTGCTTGAACAGGCTGCCCAAATAAGTTTTCAATGCCCCATGTTTGGAGACATTCAAGGCCAGTTTGCATGGGGACTTGAACGGCCTGATCTAGTGGTTGGCAATCCTGCCCATCACAGGGGAGGCTGGAACCTCTTTAAGGTCCCTTCCAACCCAAGACATTCAATGATTCTGATTCTTTCTATACATATACACACACACACACTCCTATATTTAACTAACTTGTGTTTCGTCATAGGTGGATTTTAATCACTCAGTAAGACAGAAGTTGCTCTGAAAGTATTAAATACCCCCTCGTTTTTCAGATTTGATTTAATGAGGAACTCTAAAAAGAGTGTACAGATAAACAGTGATGTAGAAAAGCACAAAGATACACAGAATCTTTTGGCATCTGAACCTGAAAGACAGATCTCTAGTGCTCAAATGAAGCCTTTTTGATTCTACTTTAGAAGTAGTCTTCTGCTTTAGAAATACAGTTATATACACAGTAGCTACAGGGGTAAATCTGCCTGCATGGGCAGGTGGTATGAGTGACATCTCTTGTCTCATTCTGAGCGCTAAGGAAATTTGGAATTTAAAGAAGCGTTGGCTGTAGATTCAGCCACTTCAGATTGCCAGAGGTCAGTAGAGATGGTTGCTTTAGTAAGAGCATTTGCTCTATGCAAAGAAGTAAAGGTACTGGCAATGAAAAAGCTTTCTTTATATTTATATAAATACATTTGACCGGTGCTTTCTAACACTGTCAAAGACATAGACCTACATAAAAAATGCCTGGAACCTTGAGAGCTTTTGGAACATTTGGGTACATTAAAAAAAGTCTAGCCTGCAGCATTATCAAAACAATAATGTACACAACTGTACCACAGATCTCTTGAATGGAATGAGCTTTTCAGCATCTGCTATAATATATATTAATTAAAAAAAGGATGTCAAATTATCTTCTTGAGAGCAATTTAGAGATTACTTAAATTGGTGTCAAGAGGATCCAAACGCACTTTAACAACTGAACATTATGTAATCGTATCATTCCAGTGTAAATAATCACAAACGACACAGATTTATGAATTGGGCTTGGCAAATCTTTGGTATGTTAGTCAAAAATAAAATGTTTCTGAAAGAGAAAACACACAACAGTGGAGACAGAAGAGGCTGCAGTGAAATGAAGAACACAGAAAAAGAGAAAGGAGTTAAAAGCTGTCATAGTTATACCTTTTCACCTTTGGATCCCTTGAGACCACGAACTCCATCAGCTCCCTAAAGAAAGAATATTAAGGATTACCCACATGCTTATAATAAAAAATGTTCAAGGGGAGGAATCCAGCAATTAATTCTTACCTTTACTCCCCGAGGACCTGGATAGCCAATTGGACCTTGAGGACCTGGAGGCCCCTAAAATAGATTGAAGCAAAGAACCTTTGTGCAGTAGCTGGTTAACAAGCAGTTAGGCTAATCCTTGTTCTTTCAGTTTGCTGCAGCACTCTTGTGTGACATCAAAATAACACTGTGCTGATAGACTTTTCAGGCTTCTTGACATAAAGAAAAGTCATGGTATCACAAAGGACATTATACTATTACTAAACTTATGAATTTAGTTCTATTTGCATATTTAGGAAATAACTATCCACACTATAAATAAACTGAATCTGGTAATTTCAGAATGTGAAAAACAAAAGAAAACAAAAATAAATATTTCAAAATAGATGATGATTTGCCACTAATGGAGAACATCTATTAGGCAATTACAACGATGGCAAAAGTCCAAAGTATAGATAAAAATAATGATAATTATCAAAGCATGTCTTAATGAAAAGATTACAAATCTGAAAATGAGAAGTCTCCTGGTACTTAATCAATACTGAGTGGTATTTGGATGTTGTTATTTACTGTTTGCTGAGTATTTCAATGATGCTTAACTTGGATACTGCAATTGCTGGTGGTATTTAAACAAAAGTAGTTCTTCATGCTGTGGAAGCAAGGAAGCCTGGAAACATACAGATCTGTGTGTGAAGCTAACCTGCTTTGTTGATTCTCTGTGCTGGAGATGGACACACAGCACAATCTTTCCTTAATGATAAGATTTTTTACTTTCAAACTGTGCCTTTTCATAAAACCTTCAGGCCCTTAACATCTCTAACAAATAACATTTTTTATCAAAGTTGACTGAAATTAATTAGTAAATTCAAAATGTCAACAGAACAACTGTCAGCCGGTCACATACACTTAACTTTCAAAACAAATTATCTGTGTAAACTTAATTTTCTTAAGAAATCAAGGTAAAATCAACAAGCCTCTAGCTGATAACATCCAGGACAAATATTAAGCTGTGTAAATAAATAGAGAAGTTTTGAAACTCACCAATGCACCTTTCTCTCCAGACTGACCCTCTTTGCCAGGATGACCCTGTTTTAAAATAAATGTATCTGCTTTGGAAAATACCCCTTTTGTCAAATGACAGTTCATTATAAAAATACAATTATTTAATCATTTAAACTCCAAGTCAGCTGAGAATCCTTTCTATACATGTAATTGATTATATTGAGGAGAACAGTAAATCTCAAGTTTTGCCAGACATGGTCCTAAATAACATGTAGTGAGTCACAAAAACCATTCATGTTTTGCTGTCATCAATATTCTAACATGTTTTTAATATGTCTTAAATGAAATGAAATATGTCTTAAATGACAAATCTCCATTGCTTATATTCAGTAAACTATATAGGAAAATTTCAAAATACATAGTTCATTAAAAGAACACATATAGTAGATAAATAGTATTTGATATCTGCTTACCAGTGACTTTTTATCTTCCTTTAAAGTTTGTCTAACTAACATTATATCCTTATTACTTGGTTTTGAAGCATACGTATACCAAGGGCTTAATCAAAATATTCTAGAGATGCTTTTTGGTCACAAAATTTCACACCCCCATGCAGTATCAGAGGTCTCTGTAACACCGAATGACTCAGAAACTGATGCTGTTAAGGAGCTCATTTGGATTCTTGTAGATTTCCATTAATTCCTGAATAATACACCACTTTTAACAATGTCTGTCCTTCAAAATAGCATGACACCTCCGTACATAAAATTAAAGTAAAATAGCATAAAAAAAATTTACCTAATCTGATAAAATGCCCTTGAACTTTCACCTGACCTTAACAAAGGTATCATGACATCACATACAAAGCTCACTGCTCATTTCCTTCAATCACCAGTACAATTCTATGGCTGTAAATAGATGACGTCAATTAGAACACACTTAGTTTAACCTACTTCCCTTGTATTTCCATGGAATAAAGCTACCTGTGCAGGAGTGAGATAATTTTATGTAGGTGTGTTGGGTCTCATCAGGATAAAATTTTCATCATAGTTGTCCAGATGGTGCTGTGTTTTGCAACTAGAACAGTTTTAATAACACACCAGTGATTTCACTATTGCTGCGCAGCGCTTGCACATCATGGAGATTTTCTCTTTTTTCCACTCTGCTCCCAGGGAGTGGGCTGGAGGTGGGCAAGAAGTTGGAAGGGAACACAGTTGGGACAAATGTTCAGAACTGACCAGAAAAATATTCCATACTATATAGGAACTGTTGAATCACGGCCTGGACCACTGATCGATCACCTGAGGCAAGCACTGAGTCAGCCACAGGAGCACAGGTGAAGGCCATTCACCTGTGTGATTGGAAGGGGTGGAATCTGGCTTCACCTCTCCCAGACCCCCATTTAAGAGCTGACCACCACTGGGGAAGGATCCCTTTCTGGAAATCAGTCCTTTGGAGTTTTCTACCACGTGCCTAGAACACAGGTGAGCATTTTCATTTATTTTGATTGTCTCTTTACGTCACAATAATCCTTCAAACTATACCATCTGTAGAATATCTCAGCTACAATACTGCATGTCATTATTCATTCTGTTAACCATACATGTACCGTATTATGTACTGTTCAGCAATAAAAGCTCAGGGAAGGAGGAAGGGTTATCTTCTTAAGTAACCGAGGCCCTGCTTTCCAGCAGTCAGCTAAACATATACCCGCATATTCAAAGCAGTTAAATAAATTCTTAATTTTCCTTTTTGTGTACAGCTCTTCTCCATTTACCAAACTGAGCTTATATAAGCTTTCTCACTTTTGTTGTACTGATTATCTCTTCCATTCCACTGTGGAGGAAGCGCCTGGTTGCTCACTAGGGTCAGCTCACCACATTAAGGATGTACACCAGGCACAGACCTGTGCTAACAACTAATTCTTATAGCATTTCCCTCTGCTTTTAAAGTTTAACAATATGCAGATTTTTAAAGAATGCTGAAATCTGCAAGTGAATGTTGTTCTCAGCACACAGAGGAAGGTAAGGAGGAAGTTCTAATCAGAAAATGATCTGAGGTATAAACTTCCAGCTGGGTTGTTGTGCACTCTTCTAACATTTTCTATGAAAATGGTGCCTTGGCAAGTAAAGAAAGATTATGGAAGCTGTAGGTACAATTATGTATTGGTAATATCACTTATGCATTGAAACCCTGCTGTTGGATCTGTAGTAGCAAAACTCTGCTGTAAGTCAGGATCAGAAAACGTAGGTTTAAGCTATAATAAGATGAACTGTAAAAGGAAATCTGCAAATGAAGGAGAGGGATAACCTGCAACTTCACGCTGACTGCCTAATGGCTCTTGGCTGTATATGAAGATGATTTTTTTTTTTTTCTTTTATGGAAGAAGCAAGTTTATATTTTTCAGTGTAGACAATGAAATAAGTCCAAGCATGCAATATGCATGTTAGGTCAAGAAGCAGAGAGAGAACTAGTCTAGGAAAATGACTGGTGACCATTTTTGCTGATCGTTTGGTTTTCTATATCAATACAGTAGGACTATCTGATCCTTCATGTGTCAACCAGGTCACTTCCACAACCCTGCAGATATTTCAGATTTCACCATCTAGGAGCACAGCCATTTTTAGGAGGTGCTGCAAAAATGTAATTCCAAAAGTTTTATCAGCACAAGTAACACAGAGGTTAGATGTATCTTATAATGCTGTTACCAATGAGGATTTTCACTCTGTTTTATTTTTGCAACATGGGTATCATTATATATAAATTGGTAAGAATACTTAGATATTCAAGGCATAAAATGTCTGGTTACTTACAGGAGGCCCATCAGAACCAGGAAGACCAGGAAGGCCAGGCTTGCCTTGAGGTCCCTAAATATAGTAACAGAGGCACATATTAAGAATGACAACAAGCATCCTATCATTTGCTAGGATGGTAAAAGACCATCTTTGTTGGAGCGGGACTTATGCAACCAGCAAGACTTAACACTTTTGTATCTTACTCTTTTAAAACAGATGGCAAACCCACCCCAAATCTAGAGTAGCTATGAGAAAGAAGGGACAAAAGGAAAACAAACAAACAACAAATAAACAACCAAAAAAAAAACCCCATAAACATGTGTAAGAAATATATCCAGTACATTCAGTTATAACTGTTTTATATCCTTAACTCTTATATCTGAATCCCTTGCTATAGATTTCAGGAATAAAACAACAATAAAACTAAACCCAGGAAGATGCTGCCATACAATTCAATAAACACAAAGCCAGTTCTTCACCCAGTAAAAATAGAGAGATATTTTTCAATGAGATTTTGCAAGAGAAAAGGTCTTTGGGAATTAACCTATGAATATGTGCACAAAAAATGCAATATGGGGAGGACTTCTCCAGCTACAGAAAATTAAATGTTATTTAGCTTTTCAGGAATAAAGTCATCCACCATATGAAAGAAAGCAGGAAGCGAAGAACAGAGCTTAGAAAACCATAGTTCTCATAGCTGAAAAGGCTTGAAATTTCTTTGTGAAAGGCTGGAATTAATTTATTTTGGATGTAGTCCATTCTGTTATAGTAATCCTTCTTAGGCACACAGGTAGATGGAAAGCTTGTAGAAAGTAACACTTTAGAAGTTGACAGGCCTGTATCAAACCACAAGAACGTGCACAGACAGAGCAGAAAAGATACACCATGAAGAGACACTGTAGTTAAGCTAATAATACAGGAGTTATGTCAGAATCTAATCCTTCTGAAATTAGAGCAGAATCTGCTGTTAATTGATAACTCTTGAGTACTAAAATCAAGCAAGCTGTGAAATTGATGTAGAAGTATACACTGTTTAATACTGTAGTTCAGTTCTGAATCTAACAGAAGAAAAAATCCAGGAAGGAAAAAAAAGGTAGAAAATTATGCTTCTGAAAAAGTGCAAGAGTAAACTCAGACCTCTGTTAGTTATCCATTTCCTTGAGGATTTTAGGAAGATTTACAAATTTTTAGATCTCAGGTTACTATGCTTTTAAACATAGCAAAGACCTTAAGCAAGGTCGTTACACAGAACTGACTGTAAAATAGCAGAATGATACTGTAACCTACTTTTTCACCGGGAGGTCCAATAGGACCTTGTGGACCAGGAAGCCCCTGTTAAAAAGAAACCAGCATGAGTGATCAGGGAGAACAATACACACACATTCACCCTACTAAAGGTTCCTCATTAATCTGTTTAAACACACTGGCAAATACATGTGGATTTTTTTTTTTCCCCTCCCTTACTAGTTAGATCAGGAGTTTTGTGTGAGCCTTTTGCTCAAGCCACTACTCTGGCAGTATGTCTGTAACAAGATCCTATTCAGAACCCTCCTCCAGGTGTGGCCATTCTGCTGCATTCCAGGAACACTGTATGAGTCATTTTTATCCTGAATGAAAAATCTTTAAAAAGCTTACTTGAAAACTTTGCTCCCGCTGCCGTAGGCAAACTTGTAGCATATTTATGGAATCCTTAAAGTGTTATCGATTTTTACGTATGAAAAGATAGCTTTGTACTAATTTCACACTTATTAAACATTTGGTGCAAGCTGTATCTTATTATTATTTTTTTTTAATATTACACTTACTTGTGGGCCTGGGATTCCTTGCTGACCAGGAGGTCCTGGCTCCCCTTGAGGACCCTACCATAGAAAAACATAAATCATGGCATTAAGTTTGCTTTTCTGCCTTACAGATCTTTATTGTCAGTACTAAAAGGAAGACACACTCATCTTTGTTTTTTTACCTCTTGAAACTCTAACTGCCATCAACTCTCTATCCATATGACAGATATATCTATTTTTAATAACAGGCCACACGTAAGACCTGAGCACTACAGCCCATGGTGCTAAATGAGCTTGAGAACAGTGCATGGTTAGGTCTTATGGCTGAATGCAAGGAAATAGGTTTTCTTTTCAGTGTAAGACTCAAGGAATCTGAATGTGATGACAGAAAAGTTTAAATTTAATGGAAGTGATGGCAGGGACAAGGGAATATGGAAAGGATTGTTAGAATTCACTCCTTTTTAATTTTCAACTTACTTACTCACCATGTTTCCCTTTGGGCCTGAAGGTCCATCAATACCTGCAATGCCCTGCAACAAAAAACAGAAACATATGCAGCTTTCAATGGGCTTTCATCTTTTCATCTAGAAATCACAAATTTGAAACACTTCATACATACAGGTTGTCCAGGGGGGCCAGGTGTACCTCTGGGACCCAGTAGTCCCCGTGGACCCTGAAAGACAGGCAGGCAGGTGTTAAAAGGAATTTCTTATTTCTGAACGAGAAGCAGGACTGGGTGAGGAATGTCTTAAGGAGCAAGAATGATAAGGGAATGGCATCATGGGGGCTGGGGGATAAGGAAATAAGGAAAGAGGGAAAGAAAATCATCAATAATACGTTCTTCTGAGCCTATCATATATCTGAATGGAACATCAGTGGAAGAATGAACTCTGATATTGTCTGTTGTGTTGTCCTTTCAGAGAAAGGTACAGAACATTAATACAGTACCTTCCACTGAGGTTTCATTGCTGTTTTCCTGTGAAGATCTGACCTGAACAGTAGTATACATTTGTACTTGTATCTTTAGAAAACACAAATCTATCATAATTTCTACTACTATTTACACTGACAAACAGTGCTTTTTTTTGTAGTAAAGATCAAATTAATGATTAAGAATTACTAATAGTTTTATTATAAAAAATGCAAGGCATTCTGATAGTTGCAATCAGATTTGTTTTTCTTACCACTAAACAAAAAATCCATGAAGGCCATGGGTCTTCTAAATCAAATGAGCAAGATCTGTGCTATAGCATAATGTTTTGACTTTACACTATGGAAATGAAAATTAATTTTCATCTTTTGTGTCATCACTTGGATCACACTTGCTAAAGTAGGCAGGACAGAGTCTCCAGTTTCCTCATGTCTGATAAAGTCCCAAGTCACTAATACTCTGTAGCATTTTCTTGTCACTTAGCAAGTAGGCAGTGGTATATCGAATGTTTAGAGTAAAAAATCCTCTCTGAGGCTTGATTTCTTGCCTGCAATGCAGAATTCTGTTCTGCAGTGACAACACCTGCAGAATTCTAACTGACAGCATGGGAACTTCTCTGTCAGGATCAAGGGCAAAAATATACAATGAAGCACTGTAGCAGGGAAGAAAAAGAAATAAGGGCTTATTTTTGAATAACTAAATGTTTGGGAAGTATTTTAAAAACAACAGGGGTTTGGATGTGTTCTCAGGTATCAAAATCTGCAGTGACTGATCTTACACTAGCTCAAAAGGATAAGAAATAGGCTTTGTGACTTTTTGAGTTGTGAATACTTATCTGGATATGTATCTGATCTAATTCTGACTTTCTGAGTGGTGTTTCACCTCTAACAAAACAGATCATTTGCTTGCTTTTTAGCTATTGTCAGTGTTGTCTGCATATACACATATGCACACATTTTTACATCTGGAATCCAGAACAATTCAATAGAATGAATTACATTTGTCTGTAAAACAGTGTACTGGTCAGAAACAAAGAAAGCATTGCTTACAGCTTCACCTGGGAGACCTCTTGGTCCAACTTCCCCATCTTCTCCCTGTTTTTGTACAAAGGAAATACAAATTTTAGAAAAAAAGAGCAGATAGTATGACTGTATTTCCATTACATGGGTTTCACTCCCAGTTTTACTATGACTTCAAAGTAAATAGCAACTTACTCGGGATCCATCTTCACCAGGTAAACCAGGGGGTCCCTGTGGGCCACGGTCTCCCTGTAGAACAAGAGAAGTTATAATAATACTACATCTGAGGCTGAAAACAACAAAGAATGTGAAAGGAAATGAAAATAAATGTGTTAGCTGCAGTGTGATGTGTCAAAACATGTGTTAACATAATGATATTAATCTGTTAACAGTACTCAGTAAATTCTTTATTGCTTTACTACAAAACAAACAAACTTCATTGAAACAATGAAATATCTGTGTTTGTAGAACTTTGCTCTGTAACTATTTGTTGCCCCAGAACGCATACAAATTACTGCTCCAAAAGACAGTCTTAATCTGTACTTATGTTTTTCTTTGTCCCTTTCATCACACAGTATATATCTGCTAGGAGAATAAGGAAGGTGTGTGTGTGTCAGGAGTTAATACACAAGTTGTAAGGCCCCTGAATACACACAATGAAGTTCACTGACTGCTTTTCACAGCCACCTACCCTGGTACCAGTTATTTAGAGCACTGGGACTGATTTGTCAGAGGTTTTGGAATACAGCCAAGCTTCTATACTTCCCCTCTGAGTCTGGGGCTTTTCAAGTCTCAATATGCAAAGCCTCAGAACATTCTGGAGCACGTTTTTAGGATTTATTTTTCTTTCCTCTCTAAAGAGAACTAGTGTGCTGCATAGCTCTAACAGCACTGACCAACTTCTTTCTAGGCTGCAGGTTTTTAGACTGTGACTTCCTTCTGGTGTTGGATGACAACCAAGTATTCATCCTGTTTTCCTTAATTTAATCACTGCCTCCAAGGAGCATGACCACTGCAGCGGATTATTGCAGAGATATGGAATTGCTCCTCAGTGGATCTATTCTTCATGCTTTCAGACTTTAACTTTCCTATGGGATTTTAGGTAACTTGGTCTCTTATCCCAGAGTGCTCTTGGAATAAAATCTTAACATCTTTAATACATTTCTTTTCTCTTTACTAAAAGTTGGAGTAATTACTGGAAAGGATTAAATTCTGTGAACTGTACTTTCAGAGACAGAGGGTAATTGCTACAGCAGTTCTGACATTTTGCTGAACTATTCAACAGCATTTTCTGGTACAGTATGTGGTTTTCTGCATGCTAAAAGATGCTACTGAAAGATGACTCATGAGATGCATGATCTGTGTTCTAGCTTCCATAATATGTGGGTAAAAATTGACTTAAACCTTCAGGTGTTGAAAGAGCTTGGCCTCTCAAGGGCAACCATTCTTGTCTTGCAATAGCACAGCACTCAAAAAGAAATTAGAAGCTTGCATTCAGTGTCCTGGTATTGCCATACCATCAGAACACAACTGTCCTATCAGCGTTCTCAGTTCTCGATACTCTAATTCTTTTCTTCCAACGTTCTACCAAAGCCTGAATTTCTTTTTCCTTAGACCTTCTCGTACATAGTATACAGTCTTTTGCTTGTTTTGTACTTCAGAAGGGGTACCCTTCCAGCAAATCTAAACAAAAGTTCAGTTGTAGAAATTAAGACTAAAAGGAATACTACATCATGTGGGCATCACGTCAATTCTAGAGGTCAGTGAGTCTCATCCAGTAATTCCTGTCTAACAGCCTGTCTTTGACAAAAGCCTAACCTCAAAGAAACATCAAATTTGCCACTCACAGTTCAAATGCAACTAATTCTAAAAGAAGTCCTAAAACATCTACTTTAAAGTTAGTTGTTTTCAGCATCAGTTCTTTTATATTGAAAATGTAAAATGCAATAGAAAGTATTTCCCTTGTCTTTTTGTTCTCATTGTTTTAAACCAAGGGGAACTGAATATTTGTATTATATTTGTCAAGTAGTTCTGAATCCAAGGAGGTGTAGCTACCTATCTGGTCTGGATTTGAACTAAGCTGATTTCAGAAGGAATATAGTTTGTAATTTTAAAGAAGACTGTCACACAAACATGAGAGTACAGTGATTTTTAAATAGAAAGACTAAAAAATGTCTTTGTTTTCATTAGCATGTTACAAATTTCAGTACAAACTTATTTCAGTTCTCATTTGGGAAATATGGAACAAATATATTAAAACAAAACAAAAAACAGTAAATTCTTTATGATACAGAATGTCCTATGGTCTGACAATTCTACCATTAAAGGTTGGAAAGCAGACAATGTAACCTGGCTCGGAACCGATTTCTGCTCAGCCTTCAGAGTTGTATCAAGAACTTAATGTCTAGCCCCCTCTGCTGGTCACATGCTGATGAAGCCAAATTTCCATTCTGTGAAGTGCTGATTACCTTCTTAATAAGAAGGAATGTCAGAAAAGGATCAAGATATTTACGTAGAAGTTCTTTTTCTATTGCAAAAAGAACTCAAGAGAGAATCCTTAGAGATTATTTAAAAGCACTAAATCATGGACCAGTAGTCAACACTGGTGAGATTTTTTCCAAGGGTGCCAACCATACCAATTCATTGAAGGGTGAGAGCTATAATCATTCCTTGGTCATCAGATTTCACTACATATGAGAATATTTAGTTATTAAATTCCTATCTACTTTTTTTTAATGTGTTTACCAGTTGTTACACTCAGTACAGCATGTTATTACTATCTGCCTTAGGGGTATAATTCAAAACAGAAAGCCCCTGCTGTGAAAGATGCAACCTCATCCTCTCAATTGGTATGACAACAGGAGCTAGTATATTAGTTGTTTTAAATATTATTTCAAATTTTCCTGAATGATCTGATGTGAATTTGATCTGTCTTTAATCTGAAGTTTTTGGACGAAGCCACACTAAAAAGTTCAGCTTGCAGTTCCAATGCTGAAATACATTTTTTTGATCAATCTTGTAGAAATTTTCATACTGCTGATACAGAAGTGTCATGCTAATTTACTGTGCTACTATTTCCCTTAACAATCAATTTAAATCCAGCAGGCAAATTTCTTCATTTAAAAAAAACCAAAACAAAAAAAACCAGCTGGAGCAAAACCTATCTGAAGACATGATCTGAATTCTAAAAAATATATTTAGATCAATAATGTGTGAACTATAGTCTGTTCACTGACACTGCTAAAATATTTTGAGGAACATGTTGTTACCTGACAACACAGATATTCCTTTAGAGTCCTTAGTGCTATTCTTAATGAAAAGAACCTAATTTCTGTGACTATATGATTCTGTGTTGTATAAATATGCATGTTTTTCTTACCCTGTTACCTTTGTCACCGGGGAGGCCAGGAAGACCATCAAATCCTCTGTCACCCTTAGAAAGAATAAATCAGTTTCCATAAATTACTATTTACGTTCTGTATTACTCTGTGTTAATTTTGAGTTATGTTATACTTTTTAAAATTCTGTTATTATACAGAAGGAAGGGAACACAAAGTTCAAACTCACAAAGTTTTCTTCTATGCATTAAAGCTAAAAAAAAGTATGCCGCACCATCTTTTTCACTGCACCTTACCTAAGGTGTTTATTAAAAAAAAAAAAAAAAAACAAACGCTAAACTGAAATGAAAAAGCTTGATTCTAGCTGCTCTTTCTAGTTGCAAGACTGAGTTCATTACTGCTGATATTCTGTAAATAAAATCTAAGAGGGACGTACTTGTGCCCAAAGAATCGAGTTACTTCAAGTTCAGACCACTAACCATTACCGTTAATTAGCATACTTCAAATACATGATTCATTCTCAACTCTTGCATTTGACCCAGCCTTCTGAAACCTTAATATTTTCACATGAGAGGAGAACTTTGGTTTGGCCTGGATGGAAGCTGTGGTACTTGCTTAAAATACATCTAGACTATTCCTAGGTCTCATTATTTACCTTTGCACCAGGTTCTCCTGGCATTCCTCTGGCACCATCAGCTCCAGGCCGTCCCTGCAGAAATGCAAAAGGACAAGCAGTTGAAAATGCAGTGAAATCATTAATATGCAAATATCTAAACAGCATCTATTTACCCGGAGAGGACTGATATGAATGTTACCTACCCTTTTGCCAGCTTTTCCACTTGGACCAGGGGCACCTTGAACACCACGAGGACCCTGAATTTAGAGTACAGCAAAAACCTAGTTAAATATCTCACCTCGGGAACAGGGTTGTCTTTTTATACTGATAGGTGACTTTTTTTATTTATATTTTTCCCAGGGAATGATAGATTATAGTTTTCAAGTACTGATTTGTTTAAATGGAACACGATCATCCAGTCTGGCTTATCTCTATTTTAACACTAGTTTTCATGAGATGACACTACACCCAGCACAACTGGCCCCTTTACCTAAAGGCTGGTTATATTCTTTTCATGACTTTGAAGATCCCAACCCCGTAATTTGAAAATTCTTGTTCCTGTCATACCAAAATAATTTTAGGAATAATTATTTGATGAAAACCAAAGAGTGCTTATTTTAGATTCCTATTTGATATGCAAACAGGGGTTGTGCTGGTAAATTGCTACATGTTGTCTTAGCTTTATAGAGCAGAGTTTTAACCAGAGGAGGATCAAATTACTCCACACTGAAATACCTGACTGCACTGTTCAGACATGCAACTGTCATTGTAGGTTGAGTGGCTGTGTGTTTGTTGTAGAAGTATTCATATTAGCCATCCAAAATGTGTCGTCTTTACATGGAAATAACAGTGATATGAACTAGTATCCAAAAATACCAAGTAGGAAGAGAAACAATGCTAAAAATATAAGTAAGCAAACTAGAAGATTGGCCAGTTGTTCACGACTCTTCAATTACTTCTCCAAATATACGCATTCAGTTATAAGACAGATACTTAATAATGTAGCTGATCCATGATACCATTTGGAATATGGCAAAATTATTGTTCCAAAAATTGATATCATGATTTCTTTAAGAACCCCCTATTACATTAAGGTCTAAGCTAAAAGATTTCAGAGCTCTTTTACATTGTTACAGGAGCTGATACAATAGTAAGCTGAGAATAAAAGCATACACCGATTCCTAAAGATCCCTTCTTGCAATGTCAGTGAGCTCTTCTTTAAAATATTCCTGTTTATTTAGTAAATACAACCTTATGAGAACTGATCAGATCACAGACCACAATCATACACATGCAAATTGATGTTTAATTACTGAACAGTGATAAAAGTCTAAATTTAAGCAAGTGATGACATTCCACAAGTTATAATTGTTGTTTCTTTTGTAAAGGCAGATATCCATATTAAAAATGAAATATCGAGCCAACACATTTAATCGACTGTATTGTAAAAGTTATTTTTTCTCAACTGCATGTGGAAAGCACATCATTAACCTTTTTTTTTTGAAGAGATATGAATGCATTTTTCTAAGAACAAACATGTTCAAACGTAACAAGCAATATTACTGTACCTGAGGACCTGGTTCACCACTGTCTCCCTTAGCACCTGCAGCTCCAGGTCCTCCCTTGATGAAAAATGCAAAACATTGTTTGAATACAGAACTGTAAGTTACTAAGTTACTTTTATACTCTTATACATTGACAGGGAGGAAAAAAAAAACACTTTCCTGTTTGTGAATTCACCCTTTGAATCATCAGGTATACCTTGATCTTGATTATAAACCCTGGGCCTACTTGTCAAAAACCTTTTGCTTACTGAAGAAAAACTCCCATAGATTTGGATGAAACCAAAAGCGACACTTTTTACTACAATAATATGAGCATAGTTCGCATGCAAACAGAAGTCCACCAGCTGCAAGGAAATAACAGAAATTAAACCCATCCCTTTTCGCCTTCATCCATTTCTGTATTTCACAGAAGAAAACATACTCAGAGCTCAATTTAAAGATCACAACACTGATGCAATCTTGCCACGACCTACAGTGTTATATTAATCAAAATATTTCTGCATCTGCCATGAAAAAGTGCATTTATTTTATATTTTTATGATTAAATGATGCAGATTTTCAGTTTTACCTATAAACAGGCCTAAAATAAATCTTCATCTAGGGCATGTGGAATCTGAGGCAAAAACAGTGGTCTTAACAATGGTCTCTCAGAGTCTCTGGACATGCAGACATAGAATACAGGCTCAGGGAAGGTACACATTTAAGTACTACTATGGGTAAAAGTATTTTTGCACTTCTGACCTCTGAAACAGTTCATAACCAAACTAAGGTATCCAACACAGAAAGGATCTTTCACACCTTGGAAGACTCATCTTCCTCCCACATTTACCACAGTGACCATTCAAAATGAGAAGTTGCCTCAAGGCTTAGCTTAGTGCTGCATCTTGCATCTTGGAATGGAAAAAGTACAAGTGACATTGCAAGTACTGAATCAAATTCTAAGCAAATTGAAAATCAGATCTTGATCTGGTAATGGCAATATAAAGAACAGTGGTGACAGATGAGAACTTTTGTAAACTCTGCTTTTAATTGACATTAGTAAGCAGAAATTTGTTTTGCATTCTAAGCTAATCAAGTATATGAACTCCAGACTCAGCTGAAACTAATCGGGCTACAAGAATCCTGTGTTTAAGATTTTTAATAACTTATGTGCTTGTCTGTATCTCATTGGCTACTAAATTAACACAGTACAGTTCATAATAAGATGAAGAGATCTGATTATTTCATTAGTTTAAATAATCTGAGCACACAAACACACCAAGGGCCTGCAATTGCTTCTGGAGCTCCAGGCCCAAAATGCTGCCAGATCAAAGAGTTGGATTTCTAGAGCCTCCTGGTGGCTTAGTAGAAAAACATCTGTTAAAGTTATTGAGTTAAATTTTGTACACAGAAATACATGAAGACTTTGAAAATGTACCTGGTATGGAATATAATTAAAGGTATACAGCCCACTGACACTAAGACACTTTATTTACAAATTAATTCCTTGCTTATAGCAGTTCTTTAACTATTTTGCCTTTATAGACTAAATGTTATCCTGCAGGTCTCTTGATCTAAATGCACTGCTGGAAAGAGTATATTAGTTAGTTAAATGAACTTAACATGCCTAAATTTTTGTAATTGTCACATATCTAATCATGATCAATCAGAAGACTGTGGGAAATTTCTGCACTTGACAGCAATACTTCATTTTGGATGAATTACTCTAGAAAAGAATTACTCTTGCATTTCCTACACTGTGATCCCACAACTTCAAAAGAACAAATCTTTACAAGAGGGATGAATAGAATGAAACTACTAGAAGGAAATTATTATTACATTCTGGAGAAAATAAGACGGCCTTACACTTCTGCTGCTTTTTTGTGCATTTGCTACCACAATTTTAACTGACACATAATTGGCATCACTTTTTCTTTACACAGTAAACCATATGCAAACTTGTTTTATCCTTTTCTCTTGGTTCCTCAGTGGTCATTTGTTTTAATTTCTTGATAGCACAATTGTGCTCTTGCCCATTTACAACTAGAGCTTCTCAGGTGTAATGGAAAATGCTAACATTGCTCTTTGTATCCATCATGATAATGACAATAGAAATAAAAACTACAGCAGACACAGATCAAATTAAGAAGGCCAAACATTTTTCAACCTATCTGTGCCACCAAAATAGACAAATTAAGTTTCCAAATAAAAAGACTTTCAAAAATGGATGCTATACAATCTTTAAAAGAGAATTTCACTCCATGTCAGAGGATAAATATAGTCACCTGGGAGAACTCAGAAAGCAGTTTTTTTCTAAAATGGTCATGATTTTGGCTGCAGCATTTCTTTTATTTCATACTACAGATCTTCTAGAATAGCTTTTGATAGATATTAAATGCTAAATAACACCATTTAGTAGACTACTGTGCCTGAAATATCCAACTCCTAAAAGAAGAAATTGCAATTGGCAAATAAATTAGGTGATTTGGCTTGCTGAACTTCCTATCTGTTTTCGTACTTTCATTGGACACTGCCCTTTAAAAGTCTTTATAGGCATTACAGTAGTAAACCTCTTTGTGACCAAAAAGCCATTTTACACAGCCTCAGAAAAACCGCTGTTTGTGTTCTGAGTGTAACCTTATTAAAAACACAAGCTTTCAAAGCATCCCACAGGGTCACTTCCCAGATCATTCAGTATTGGCAGTACAGGCCAAATTCAGGTCTTATGTATAAAAAAAACAACAATTATTTTAGAAATCAATGTTACTTTTGATTGCCTATGTATCTTAAGAAATTTCCAGATTCAGCTTAAATAGTGAGCCACAGTCATTCTGCACACTCTTGTTTTAGTATATTCTTCTGCTGTGTTTCATATTTGCTACCAGAAACTTTGTAAATATTTTCACAGAGCTTACTGCTCTAGAAGCATATGTAGTTATTTATGTAACACTGTTTGGTAGTCTAAGTCCACCAGTGTCCAAACATTCAAAAATCTACATTAAAAACTCATTTAGTATTCAGGCTGCATCGTAATCTTTGAGTAACAGTAAAAACTGTGACCTTAATTATATCACTTCATTTTCAAATATGATAGGAACATGTGCAAAGATGTAGGCAGTGCCAGAGTGAGATCAGTGATCCATGCTTCCATTTTGCTTACATACCACAGGACCTGGTCTTCCAGTGAGTCCCATGGGACCAGGTGGACCTCTCATTGCAATCTAAGAAAATGAACAGAACAAGGGATCAGGTACCAAGAAAAAACTGCCAGCCCAGCATACAAATTCTATATTAACACGGTGTCATCGTGCATTAGCAAACAGGCCCCATCATTCACTCAGTTATAAGTGCATTCTCTTTTAAGGATATCTACTGTCATGAAATGACACAGCTCTTTACTTCACACTCTGAATGTCATAAAAAGGAAATTTATTTGCAGTTATACTTTTGTGACAGTTCTATTTCCATGTTCCTTGTGCTTACCCTTGCTTGCTGAAGAATAGCTTGTGCTTGAGCTTCCTGAGCTGAGATTGTTGGGCCCTTCTCACCATCTCCACCAAAGCGGAACTACAAGTATCAAAACAGGAAATGGAATTCAGAGTATGTAAAATGAAAACCATACTTATTATTCACTACACCTATGTAAATCACTTTGAAGACACTCAGTCCCAGTATTTAATTCATTCCACTAACTTCAGTAGATTGCTGCACTGGGGACTGGGGCTGCTGTGTATTAAGAGTTTAGAACTGAACAACAAGTCTAACTGCTTAAGAGCAAACATTTTCTTTATTTCATAAGATTATTCTTGTTTTTCTCTTTTTTTCTTTTCTTTTCTCGAAAAGAAAGACAAAATAGACTCTAATAAATCTGTGAAACTTTTTTAAAACATCTATCAATATTAACTAACTTTCAGCGAACTTTTAGCTATCTACAGAAAGATTAAATTCAACTTAAGGCAGAATTCAATGTGAAGGAGATGTTTGGTATCTAAGAGGAAACAGTTATGTATAATTGTTGACAATTTCAAAATAAACTAATGAATATTCTGCACTCATAATCTGTTACTGTTCATGAAACTTTGCAGTTTTGCAGGAACACTGAGGTGCAACAAGTACCATGGTTTTCCAAAGGTATGGTATCACCACACTGGATGCCAGGGCAATGAATTTTTCACTGCCCACAGCAGTCTGTTTGTCTGGTTTACCTATGCCCAGAGTTGGTATGGTAACAGGTTTCTCTTCTGCAATCACAGTAAGATCAGAAAAGGTTTTCTACAGCAAAGTGATGGAAAACTTACTGCTTTAAGCCCCTGCAAATAAGTACCTGATTCTTCTCATATGAGAAAGGAAGAGAACTATCAAGCTTGCTGCAATTGAAAGGAAGCCAGGTGGCTTTGTAGGCGTCTGAACAACGCAGAATCAACACAATTAGTTATCTTGTCCATTGAAAGGGTGAACTCATTTTTATGAATTCAAGCCCCATACATGAGATAATGAACAGCCTCACAAAGACCTCTCCCACACGTCCTTCATGGCTTTGAATGTATCTCTGAGACAAGATAGTCTGCTACTGCCAGATTTGAATCCTGCTGCTGACTTCTTTACACCAGAATGGGTCTCAAGCTGGTGAGCAGGTCATCCGTAATAAAACGATAGCAGCTCTTGGCAGAGCTTGTAAGTGGCTGAGGGAGAATAAGCAATTAGGAATGAGAATATAACTGTAACAGTGATAACAGCAGCACTGTTCAGAGCAATAAAGCTCCCAAGAAACACTCATTAACTTGGAAACCTGCTAAAAATAAAAGTGACATTTTATACTCCAAAACAACTATTCTCATTTTGTATGGTTAATATTAAAATAGCTTCTGATTTTTAGAAAAAACATTACCACCTCATTGCAGTTGGAATTAGACCGAGAGAATACCATTTCCTCCACTGACTGTTTAGAAAATGCAGTAGAACAGCAGCCTATTTCAAATAGCTACCAAAGATCAACCTGAGTTACTGACTCAGAAACAAGACCATGTCCTGAAACTAAGATAGTAAATGAAAATGGTAAAGAAGTCTGGATGACAGTCAGACCACTAGGACAGATTTCAGGACAGCTGAAGCCAATTTCTTTCTTCCAGAGAAAGTTCTTCTTGACTTGGCAAATCACTTCAGCTCAGGCTGATTAACATCTTAAATGAAGGCTTGTGATTTTATAAATGTATTGATAGGTAAAGAATCAGTCAACACTTATTACTTTTAATGGAAGAAACTGATAAATCAACCTGTGCTGGCACAGCAATTACAGTCGGAAGAATAATTTGGGAATAATACTCCCACGGCATTTTCTCACCAACTAATTGTTGTGGATTAAATATTTTTGTTACACAGAAGAGTAGTGCAAGCATGAGATAAGAAACACTAGTTTAATAATCTTTCATTGATTCTTAAATAACAAATAAAATCATCCTTTTCTCATTGATACTGTTGGAGCCTTGCCTCTTGGAACAGAACTGCAGCAACTACAGCTCTGAGCCTTTTTACAAAGATGATCTTACAGAAAATATTGTTTACAATTGTTTTATTATTACTCTGGTATGTTATTACTCATCAAATCATTCAAATATACACACTCAGGAATAATAAATTTCATGCACACAGTACATTTCATACTAAAAAGCTGCAAGACACTTTTGAGAGCTTTGAGCTTGTCCCTCCACCTGCTAAAACAGATGGTGTTTTGCTTTGATTCCAGTGGGAGCAGAGCTGGCTATGTGAATCTATTTCTATTCAAAGGATGCTCTGACTTTTCAAAGAGGACAGTGAATTCCAATTTTAGGCACAGAATGTTTAGAACACTCCGTGTGAAGGAGATGTGAAAGCACACATGCCTGCCTTTGTACAACAGCAAATTCCTTGTTTGGGAAATATGTACCAGACAATAGCCACTGTTGAAAAAATAAGGACCATTTTAGTATATGCAATACAGTCATATAGGTTCCAATCAGGCAGCCGTGCAGGAGCTAATGCCTATGTTTTGTCTGAAAAGAAAAACCAACAAATGACCTCCAAGTGATTAAACCATACAAGAAACTCTATCATCTCTCATTCCAAAGACAAAATCAGACAAAAAAGTATGTTCATTTATATTTATTGAAACACAATCTTTTTGGAGTCTGACTGCTCTGGAACCATAATGCAACTTACCGGCAGCATTAACATGGTACCTGGGGGACCTGCTAAACCATCAGCACCAGGGAGACCAGGGCGACCAGGTGGACCCTGTGAGAATACAGGGATGAGAATGAAAGGAAAGTTATATAAGGAAAGCCTTTGGAGTCACTTATGATAGTATTCATAAAGAGGCACTTCTGGGGATGTTAGTCATCACTATTGCAGTAGTTAAAGAAGTAGGCTTGGGGAAAACATCCAGCAATAAGGAAGAAAGCTCTTCTCTCTAATTACCTTACAAACTATTTTTAAAATAACATGAGGAGAACCTAGATTTCATAGGTTAAGATGAGCTGACATGTGCATTGTGTTTCAGTGTTTATCTGATATATAGAAAACTATTCTTTGAATATTTTTAGTAGGTTTAATTTTAAGTGGCTATATAAGTCCTATAGTTATGTCCTGAAATTCATTTTCATGAAATCTCTCTTCTGTGTCCATTTAAAAAGAGCTACATTTTTTGTGTAATCCAGAGTTGAAGAAATATACCACTGTGTACACAATTCAGTTATGGTTGCTAACAGGCAATGCTGCACCGATGAACACTGCTGTTGTGACAACTCATTTATCTTTTTAACTCATTGCATCTTTCCTCCCAGCAGTTTGCAGGCTGCAGTTTAACTAGCTGAAGCTGTCAAGGACATGAAGGGCCTGCATTATGAGTGTTCATCTGCATACTGCATGTTTGAGAAAAGAAGTATACATTCACCAGAATGACCCTCTGCAGGGTTGCGATGACAGATCAACAAACATCAAACTGACTTCAGTGATTCTTCTTGGCACTCAAGAGTTGAAGAAAACAATGGGAAAGCTGATCCTAAAAAATGTGGTTTTTTTTCCGCTCTCAGGGAATTAAGATCAATACTCTGTTATTTTTAGATCTTTTTTCAGAAAAGTCTACTGGAACATCATAGAACAAATCCCTATTAATGACATAGTATAGGCAGATGGTAAATAAAGAATTATTGCCAACTAAGAAGTATTGAAGCATTATGCACCTGGGCATTTCAAAGTTAGGGTTAAAAAATAGTTAAATGCACTCAAAAGGCACTCAACGAACCTTTGCTCTGACATGCAGTGACTTTATGCCATATGATTATAAGTCTCTGTGTTACCAACTGAACTTGAGGGTTCTTTTTTTTACCTTTTTCTCCCATAGCAGCATTTTATATCAGTGAAATTAATTCATGCAATGATTACAAGTGAGACTTGTGTGTAAGTGGTCTTGTCCAGAAAGGTATGTTCATTCATTTCTCAGTTATCTTATACCCAATATTAGGATTAGAATGACAGAATAATTTATTACAACAGCTGAAGTACCATAAGCATTTTTTAAACATGTCCGTTTTTGGAGAGGCAGTGTTACTTTTCTACCTTTTCAACCTAAGATGAAATTAGACAGAATAGTTATAGAAAGAGCTATAGTCTTTATTCATGTACACTGATTGTTTTGTAGGAAAAAAACGTATGTGCCCACACATGTTGGAAGTCAGACGCTGCTTTACTAGGATTGAATCCGAAAGCAGAATCTAGTTGCAAACATCTGTATTGTTCTAGTGAGTTTGGTAACTAATTCCTACAACTATCTCTCTCTATAATGTATCTTTTTAATGCAAAAAATGAAGTGTGTTCCGAGGCAGGGACTCAATGTATTTATAGGAGAATTTTCTTATAAGCAACTTAGAAAGCAGTTAATTTAAAAACTGAGTATTATGTGAATGTATTCCATTTTAATGGGTTAATATTCCAATTTTATCTGCGTAGATTCCAGAATACATCATTTAATTAATCTACAGGAAGAAATATGAAATAAGGGTGTATACTGGTTTATTATCAAAGTGAAGTGATATATTATAATATATATTATATTTATTGAGGCAGATGCACCTTTTTAGCACCTTGCACTCACAAGTTCTGTAGAACAATGACACTTTTTCTTAGTGTCTCTACATTTTACAGCTGAGATCATGTTGATTTTTTCAAAATCCATACAGGATATCTTAACTGACCACTTTTTTCTACTTTAAAATTATTTACATCAAAACATACACATACATATAGACAAACCATACAAACCATACTTAGATATATTAGATATTTCGAGCATTCATTGAATATTTATCCATTTTTTTTGGTTGATGTACTCAGCTGAGTAAGTTAGCCTTTTTTTAACCTGTTTTTCAGATCAGGACCTAACACATTTGCTCTTGTATAATTAATGCAAGACATACCATGAATACCACAATAATCTGTATGTTGACTTACCCTTTCACCAGGGTCACCTGGAGGACCAACAGGACCTTGCAAGCCTGGGGGACCTGTAAGACCCTATGGAAAATAAATGAAGAATTATTATGTTGAATGATGACTTGCAGCATGTTTCAGAAATTTTCTTTTTTCCTTAAAAGTTACACTGAATACATATTTTGAGAAAATCACATATAATAGTGCATAACTTTTTTTTTCTTATGAAGATTTGTAGTTAATACTTGGAAGTATTTGATTTTCATATGCACTCAGCTAGCAGCATGCACTTACTGAAAATGCTGCACATGACCCTTCTTTCTTTCTTTCTTAAAACACCAAGTCCTATATATCCCCTGTGAACTACGAGAAGATTACTTTTGTGTTAACTCATGAATACAAAAAAACAATGTCAATAAAAAGAAATTGTAATTAATCTACATACAGCAGGTCCTCTTGGTCCCGGTGGTCCTTCAATGAGCATACCCTGGTGCAGGGAGGAAAAAAGATACCAACTGGTCACATCTTGGACAAAGATATAACAATTTTTCTAGCTGAACTATTAAAACTAGTATTTCTTAGTTTTATGACAAACATTTCTTAGGATCTTCTGTTCACATAGTGCAATAATACAGAATTTTGTTGAATAAGTTTGTGGGATGTTCTACTTTCCGTTCCACAAGTTTTCAATTAAGAAAAATAATTAACAAAATAAATACACTTGAAATTCAGCTGCTGCCTGATGTTTTAAGCCTAATTTTAGGAGTTGCGTTGAGTTCTTCATAGGTCATTTACTAGAATCTGAATTATCCTGTTACTCAAAAATTAGAAAAATTTCTAGGCTATGGGGATCTCACAGTACTAGATTCACAATAACAATGTATTTTTAATATATTATGTAATAATTTTATGTGAATAATTCCAGTTATTTTTGCACTGCGGGTCTTATAGCACCTCATAGTATGTTTTTAGAGTATCAACGCTAGTCTGATTTCCAGGTCACACTAAGACCTGGGAACAGATGACCTCCACTTATACCTGGCTTTCCACAGGAAGGAGAACTGGACAAGAGCGCTGGAAGCGAACCACAGCGAACTCCAAAAATGTTGGACAGCAGCAGTGGATACTTCTTCAGTATTATGGAATTATATCTTGCAAACTATACATTTTATGAATCAAAGGGAGCTCTTGGATCACAGAATCCAGAGTTTGAGGTCTAGGTAATGATGACACATAATCATATTTATCATGCTTCAACTTTAGCTATATTTTCCCCTTAGTATTTTTGTTCCTCGTTTGCTATGAAATAGAAAACAGATTGAGCTTTAAATTCTATTTGAGTCAAATACGTATTTGAAAGCACTTCTTGAAAATTCTAACAGAATGAACCACACTAGCACTGAACTCCTGCTACATATTATAAAACAGAACATTTTCATATCTTTTTGAAATGCAGGTATATTTTACTGTAACTCAATAGTAAAACATCCTACTGCAAAAGCCAAATAATTACCCCACCACTTAAAAGATGAGAAGAAATATGTAGGCTACTGCTCCTTTACTGCAATTACTACCGAGTTATAATGTTTGAAACAAGTATTTAATTATATCTTTAGCAGTTTGATTGCACAAGCATGGGTTAAACATTCAAGCACTTATTGAGGCTCTTAGGTGGACTTCCTGGCCCACGCTGAAACCTGCACTTACAGTGTTACCTGAGCTGGAAGTTGGAAGCTATCTCTGCACATTTGTCCAAGCAGCAGTTACACTAACTGTCCTGAAGAGCAGATCTATGCTCTGTTTTTCTCTGCACAAGAAGATTCTCCTTGTTTTAAGTGGCATGTGTTTAGTCTCTTTTGAAGCAGAAAGAGAAGGCTGAACAGCCTACTGTCTCTTGCCACCTTTACACAGTCCACACTGCTGGTGATTGTTTCAGAGATCACGGATAAGATTACTGTCACTGTACCATGAATGACGTAGTTTGAAAACGATTTATCAACAGTGTGCAAGTTATACAGTGCTAAAGAAAAACCCACTCATATCTGTACTTACAGGTTCAATCACAGCTGGTTCTCCCTTTTGTCCTTTTTCTCCGTAAGCCCCATGGTGAGTCACCTGGCCAGTAAAAACAGCCCCAAAATGAAAATAAGTAAATAAAGATAAGCCTATGGACCCAGCACAATAAAGAACTGCAACAACCGGTAACTGAAAGCTAAAGCTGGAATGGTACCGTGCTATGAAAAACATACCATAGTCACACATAACAATCAAAAATGTTTAATACAAAAATTGCGTGAACACTTTGTAAGTCACTGGATATCATTAATTTGTAGTAGTAAAATTAGTTTTAATGAGATTCAGTAATTTGCATAATTAATAATTTGCATAAATAATTTTAGGAATCGCAGATTTCTGTGTACATGTCACAAAGTTGTTTCTTTTCATATTTGAATGAACATATTCTTGGCAATAAGCAACTATTTTCAGGTAAGCAAGCCAGAAATAGAGATTTCCTGCCCCTATAAGGACACTACCCTTCCAGCATCTAGTTCCATTATTTAGTCATCTAATGAACCTGCAAACTAGAAATTAAATCCAGTCCTTGTCAGATGAGAAGTGTTTTGTTTCAGCAGAATGATTCCACATTTATGTTAAAGTACCTGGGGATTTGAACATGTCAAATGACTCTAAAGATAATGCTACAGTATTTTAATATGAATTATTTTGGAAAGGAAAAATAGAGGTACAGGTTCATTTCTTGTGCATTTTATATGGATCTATAAAATTACAAATCTCGCTGTGCAATAGTTCATATAAATCAAGTAGCAAGTGATTCAGATAATTATGCTTGATTATAGTCACACAATTGGTTGTAAAAAAATGACACTAAGTATACTTTGTAAAGATTGTGCCTTTCTTGAGAGATTCCAGGTACTGAGTACTTTTCACCTTGCCTTTTTGCTCAAAGCTACAACATAACTTGCTTTAAATACATCCATATGTCAAAAGAAAATTAGATGATACCTCTAGTTCAGCAGGTGAAAGCATTAATAAAGCTGGCACAGGCTAGAGCCTGGTTTCTAACTCAAGCTTCCTGAGTCCTCCAGTTTTGGAGCAAGGCATTTTAAGGTGAAATTTACACCAGGGAATAGAGTCTACTAAGCCATTTGCCTGATGCAAATGGTGCCTTATGGGCTCTTTGCTTTGCAGATAATCTGACCTTTTCTGTGTCACTCTAACACAGTGTTCCCATCTGTACTAGAAGGAGAAAAGTAAGCTTGTATCTCATTGCACAGATAAAGATCATTAAAAAATACAATGACCTCAACTGAGTTTAGAAAAGAGTGATAAATGAAATACAGAAGCATGGATTTCAAGATTGGCAGAGAAAACAATCTCACAGCATTTGCTTTTATTTCTCGGATTCTTTGTAAACTGAAATTTCAAGTCTGTGAGGATAAAATAAAGGCCGAGAAACACTGCCAAGAAAATTCTTCGTTGGAATTAGTTCTGCTTCTAGCCTCAGTCACGTCAGTTTTCTCTGCAGACTCTACAGTCTGGTAAACTGGTAAACGAGGATCCTGGCACAACCAAGGGAAAATTAAAGCCTTTCTTAAAGCCTGTGATAAAGTCAGAGGGAAAGACAGAGCTATAAAACACAGGAAAAAAAAAAGAGCATGATTCACAGGATCCACCAGGTCATCCTATCTTCCTTTATACATACTGAGCTTTTGAATCACTCCTAGAAGGTCATAAAACTGTCACTGTTGACTAAGATTATTTTCATGAATGAGTTTGAACCTTTATCTTCTGGATCACTGTTTTTATCCTTGGAGAGTAGTAGAGGCCATATTCACACACACTTCGACTTGTTAATGTAATTATGTACCAATATTGACATTTAGTTCTTACACCTCTTTTAGAACTTACATTTTTTTCCAGCTTTAGCTCTAGTTTAGAAAGATTTAAAAATCTGTGTTCATTTTTATCATTTTATCATTCTTGGAATTCCAAATCTTTCCTCTATTTCCCTCCCATCTTCAACCCTCCCTTACTCCCTTCATCAGAAGTGACAAAAAAACCTGCATATAGTAAAATTAAAAACTCAGGGTTACTAAAACAAGAGGATGAGCCTGATCCACAGCCTATAAAAATCAGTGTGAGTACACCTTACATGTACAATGAGCTCTGGATCAGGTGCTTTACAGTTAGGAGATTACATAATTATAAAAGCATTGCTAAATTAAATTAATCTGCATTATGCCTTCAATCAACTTACGCTTGTTTCTGTGATATCAGTCTCTGCAGGAACACCTGGACCAAACTCCTCATTAGTAGAATCAGTCGGTTTCTCTTCATATTCTTTATATTCATAAAAATCATATTCGCCTAAATCTCCATCTACCAGAAGATCAGATTCACTGAGGTCTACTCCTCTGCTTCCATATTCAGTTTCCTCAGTTTTTTTATCATAATCCTCTCCAGTTATGTATTCTTCAGCAAATACTTCTTCAACAGGGTTTTGCTATTCATATCAGTAGCAAAGATTTGGGAATAGGAGGAATACGTGAGTTAATGTTAGTAAAGCAATATGGGCATATGCTCATCCACCATGATGACTTGCCAAAAAGAAGAAAGAACAGAACTACAGCACACCATCTTTTAATTAGAGTCTGAAGGAATGGAAGTCCAGCCTTTCAGAGTAATTAAAAGATTTTTATACACATAGTGCAAAGAAGTAATTTTTCATACTTAATTTCTTTTAATCTCCAAAACCTCTGAATTCAGTATACCCAGTACGCTATGTGTAATGCTTGCTTAATGTTACATTAGTGCCAAATACAGCGAAGTATCTCTGCTTGGTTTCACACATAGGTAGGTATTCAGGAATGAATACATACACAGAAGTGAACAGTGAATAAATTCAGGCTAACACATGTACTGCAACAAGGAGTGATTAAATTTAGACTTGCATACAGTAATGATGTGCAGGAAGTGCAAGCACCACTCTTGCTAAGCCCAGCCATCTTCACTGTCTTGCATCTACAAATCCCAATGCCAAGCTAAATGTTTAGTTTCCTCTTTTCATGATTTTGCAGTTAATTTATCATTTCAAAAGCATAGTTTGTGTCAGTCATGGCATTTTAAATATATTTTTGGTTAAGTCCCACCTGCAAAACTCAGATTAACATTTCCCAGAGATCAGTATTGCTTGCACCTTCCAACCTCAATAATGCAAAGTGTCAAACCAAGCAATCAACTTATAAGCACAAAAGCTGTTTAAAAGGATGCTGTATCTGAGATGTACAAAACCATTTGTGGAAAAAAAAAATGCTTTATTCTGCTACAAAAATCTCTTGAAAGGATAGTTCTGAAATGAATCAGAGTTAAGATATTGCTAATATGAGATGTTTTTTCTGGAGATGAACTAGTATGATCTTAAAAATATACACTGAGAAGCTAATCAACATCCAGAGCATTCAAATATACTGCAATTAAAATAAAGGCCAGATTTAATTTGACACTTGTCTAATTCCATTAGCTATAGGACTATGAGTTTTGCCATATAATATAGTAAACGAAGATCTGAGCCAATTCTTAGCCAAATTATGCCCTTAAGGAGAACTATTCTCATTAAGGACATAATTTTGCACTTTGGCTCTATCTCATTACAATTGTACTATTAGCCTACTCTTGACCAAGAAGCAGAATATGTTCCTCTATCTGTTAATGAGTGAGAGGTAGACATGAGATTTAATACAAGAACACTTTACACTAGAATAAGTGAAGTATCTCTTAACTAATGTTCACCAAAATACATATGAAGAAACCAGGAAAACAAATGGGGAATCACACACGCCTTTCATTTTGCTCTTTAAATCTAAGAAATTGTTGAACAAGTACTATTTTCAAATCCAAAACATAAAGGTAAAATAACTTGGAATTTCCACATTCTTTAATGTTAAGGGGTCAGTTTTGTACATCTTTTAAGCAACATATTTTCATTTGCAAACAATATGTAAAAGAAAAATGAGATTTCATGTAATCAGTCACCGTTTTTCTAAAGCTAGCATTAATTAATATGCAGACATATTAATCAACACTGCCTTTTAGGTGTAGTAATGTTAACAAAATAATGTTCAGGCTTGCCATTGTGGATTTCTGAAAATATAGTTTATACTAAGTTGAAATAACCATTTTATCTTTCTGATAGTTCAAAACACCAAGTTTCATTTGAACAGAATCTCGGTGAGAAAGTTTTGTTGGTTGAAGAACTTTTAAAAGGAGGCCTTGTTTTCTGAGTTGATCTCAATACACAGCTCTGCTTGCATTTGTTCTTTTCTTTAGTTAAGCTTGTTTTCTGATGCATCTTAAGACATGAAAAATTAGAAACTGCACTTCCAATTACAGCAGTAGGACTCTGTCTAGTATTTAACCTAATTTATGTTAGGCATAGCTCCATTCATATCCACACTGAATGCAACAACTCTGCATTCCCACAGTATGAATCAATGAATGATTTTCAGAATCATGAACTTTGCATGAGTTCAGCAGATCTTAGAACCAAGGCGAGCTTTGCCCAGGAGAATACTTGGTTCTGATATTGGCTGAGAAACCATAAAATCTTATTAATCACTATTACAGATAAGTATTATCTTCACAGACTGATATTCTTCTTTTAATGGTGTGCTGTTTTGTGTCACTGAAACCTGACAGGTAAGTATATTTGCCTATAATTTTCTCAAGCATTCTCATTACCTTGTTTGCTTCAGTAGTTCTGGGAGGAGCTTCTGTCTGGGGTCCGTAGTCATTTTCAGCTACGCTATACTCCTGAAATTCATCAACAATGTTTGCCTAGTATTAAAGAAAAAGTACATTATTAAAAAATCCTGTAGGAAAAATGAAGAGGTATCACTTTTATTCAGGTTATGTTATAAGCCAGATATTTATCTGGTGGGGTTAAGTCTATTTTTTTCTCATTATCAGAGATCTTCCAGTCTTGGCCTGGGAAAGATCTTGATTTTTTCTTTGCTACCTTTACCCCTAGTTTGTCTTTTGTTGCTGCTTGATAACTTTTCTTCTTCTTGGATGCATATTTTTCAGATTTTTTTGTTGTGGCCTTTTGGGGTTTGTCCTTTGAGCTAGTGGCCACTGTCCTCTTCTTCATTTTGACCATGGCTTTCTTTTTCTGCAAATGTTATGAAAGATGGAATGGGAAAACATAAATAAAATGAAAAGAAAATGGATGAATGAATGAAAGAAAGAGGGGCATATGACTGTGAGATGAATGCTGTCAGTTGTGAGGCCTTCCATAGCTAAGTAAAAGCAAGTGTTAAAGCTAAAGAGTAAAGAAATGAGTAAAAGGAAAACATTAAGTTTATATACAGATGACACAAATCGACAAACCACATGGTAGGGGACAGCTGGACACCACACAACAAACAGATCAGATTCTGTTACCTCTGTTTGTGCTATTGTCTCTTCAAACAGTGGGGGTCCCTCTGTTACAGACTCAGTTTCTTTATAATCTGCATCCCCATACTCATAGTCATATTCGATAAAATCTTCTGGTGTGTACTACATAGCAAATGGAAAAATATCAGGCATTCCAATGTTAATCGTAGCAAATTAGATTTGGAATAATGGAAAGCATCTTAACCTTTACCTAGGAGTAAAGCTTAAAGTAATTAAGGCAGCATGAACAATGAAATGTTACTGGGGGGAAAAATATAGTTTCTTATTCTTCTCAAAGTACAATGCAAAAATAGTAAAAGTAATAATAAGAAGAAAACAAAGTAGCAGTGTCAGGAAAAAAACCTCTTATTGGACTGAATTAAAAGAATCAGCTGTAATTTGGATTACTGGGAGCAGTAACTCTTTTTACATCTCCAGACAGCCAAAGGGAGGTGGAATCAGGGCCAGGATCCCACCAATCTAATTATTTTCCATGTTCAGAATATTAGAAACATTCTAATGTGCACCATGGGAACTAATGACTTCTGAAATCTCTTATCTCCTGCTATAAACCAGCATCACTGTCTGAAGAATGAAGAAAATATCACTTTGTTTCATCAGACTGATGAGAGGATTACACTTCCAAATGTCTCTGGGGATTCGTGGAAGTAATAAATAATATCAGCTTAAGAAAGAGAGTGACATTTAAGAAAAAAAAATTATAAATAGGATTAAAACAAATTTTCATATTGTAAAATATATTCCACCATGTGATCTAGTGTCTGGCTTAACTCTTTACCCTGTCACAGGCTTTTTATATAATTCCTGCATGTACGCTTGAATACATTTTACTGAACATAAAATATGGAAAGCTTATTCCTCAGGAAGTATGGGAGTAACACTTTAAGACCTTAAACACTTAGAAGTCATCAGAACCATAGAATTACCAAAGTTTGAAAAGACCTCAGTTTGAAAAGACCTGAGATCATCCAGTTCAACCATCCACCTAACCCAACATTTTCCACTAAACCACGTCCCTCAGTACATGTAAACATTTCTTGAACACCTCTAGGGATGGTGATTTCACCATCTCCCTGCACAGTGGGTTCCCTAGCACCCATCCACCCTCTTGGAGAAGAAATATTTCCTAATGTCCAATCTGAATCTCCCCTGGTGCAGCTTGAAGCCATTCCCTCTAGTCCTATCACTAGTTACCTGGGTGAAGAAGCTGACTCTTACCACAACCTCCCTTCCGGTAGTTGCACAGAGTGATAAGGTCACCCCTGAACCTCCAGTTCTTCAGACTAAACACACAAGCTTCATTGCCCTTCTCTGAACAAGCTCCAGATCCTCGATGTCTTTCTGTAGTGAGGGCCCAAAACTGAACACTGTACTCTAGATGCAGCCTCACCAGTGCAGAGTATAGAGGGATTATCAGTTCCTTGTTCCTGCTGGCTACACTATTTCTGACACAAGTAAGGATGCCATTGGCCTTCTTGGACATCTGGGCACACTGTTAGCAGCTCACATTCAACTAAGCACTGACCAATACACAGTCTTCCAGCCATTGTGCCCCAAGCCTGTAGCACTGCCTGGGGTTGACATGGCCAAAGTGCAGGACATGACACTTGGTCTTGTTGAACTTCATCTCATTGGCCTCAGTCCAGCTATCCAGCCTGTCCAGATAGTTCTATAGGGCCTCCCTAGCCCCAGGCAGATTGATGCTTCCCTCCAACTTGGTGTCATCTGCAAAATGACTGAGGGTACACTATCCACATATTGAACAGGACATGCCCCAGTATCAACCTCCGAGGACACCACTTGCGACAAGTTGCCAGCCGGGTGTGACTCCATTTACTACCACCCTCAGGGGCTGGCCATTCAGACAGCTCTCAGCAAAGAGTGCATCTGTACAGGTCATAGGCTGCCAGCTTCTTCAGGAGAATACTGTGGGAGACAGTGTCGAAGGCTTTGCTGAAGTGTAGGTAAACTACATCTGTGTCTGCATGCACATAAACTGGTTAGTCATGAGATCTGCTGAATATATAAGAAAGAATGGTACATTTTTGGTAATTTTCCAAAACTATACTGTGTGTTGATAGAAGAATTTCAAACTGAATTTAAATAATAAACATTACTACTTTAAGTGAAGAATATTCTCTCTGTAACGTATACTGGTGCTTTTAATCTTCCTGTTATGTAATGTAAACAGTGTTTTGAATTCCTCAGCAGTATCACTGGCATTACTTAGAGAAATTAGTTGATTTTATTTACACTGTATCAAAATCAACAGTATTTTAAACTTAAATCTGATAAGTAATACGTGATTGCTCTCTCCCTATTCAGTAAATTAAGATTCCATTATAACAGCAGTGAAGACAATGAAACACTGTGACCTATGCAAAGCATTATCCAAAGGCTCATATTCAATGAAGATACATTTTTACAGATGTATAAATGTATAAAAACATGTTTTTCTGACGTGATGTTCTGGAAACACAACTAAATACAACTTGTTTCTAATAAGGTATGCCACTGATATCCAGAAAACAAAACAAGGTGAAAGTTTATAGGAAACCATAACCAGCAACATAAAGGATGTACAGGAAATAAATAAGCACATAAATTAAAGCAGACTTTTTGAAATAGGTATGGAATAGCATTGTATATGGGAATTGCTAGGTAACAGCCTGAACCAATGATTGAGCACCAGGTAAGAAGGTGTGGCTAATCCAGGGAGAACAGGTACAAGTAATGCACCTGAGTGACTTCACTCTCATTTATGGGTTAGCAGCTGAGGGAATAATATCTGCATTTGGAGCTTGTGCCCATCTTGAGAATCTCAGCATTCAGAAAAGGTAAGCTACTTTTTTCTGTATTGCTTTCTAAACCGTATCCTGACTAATATCTTTACGGCTATTATCCTATCCTAGAAGAAAGCATTATTGTGCCTTCCACTGCCTCACACCTTGGAATTAATGTATTTGTTTGGAAATGATAAAAATTTGTGTAAATGCATAAAATGTGCTTTCCTTATCCTTTGTTGAGAAGATTATGCAAACTAGGTTGTCTTACAAGGAAGACAAACAAACAAACAAAATCTTTAGTGAAATATTATCTGCAAATTTTCTCATTCTGAACTACCAGTGACAACTCATTACTTACTTCTATGTAATTCCTTGTGAAACAATGCGAATCAAACTGCTATGTGATTTTTATTGGTACTAAAATAATAGACGCTACCTGTATTAAACATTTTCCAATATCTTTATTAGCAACTATAGGAAGATTTTGAAGAGAATTACTGTTTTGTTAGCTAGATTGAAATTTGAGTGTGCTGTTATGACTTTATTTTACTAACTCCTGGATATACAGATTGTATTATAAAGCTATTCTGAAACTGGAAGTGGTCACATCAACATGCATTTTGAACAACTAGGAATTCAAATATAACTTTATGTCGCTCAGTGTTAGAACTGACTACTGACAAATGTCAGTAGTAATGATTCCCTTGAGGTTAGGCCAAGTGGCTGTGATGAGTTCAGCTAACTATGCAGTTAATAAAGTTACAACTGTGGGTTTTTTAGAGGCCATAGACTAAATACTAAAGCTGACCTAGGGGGTCTGGCAAAACAAAACGAACAAAGAAAAACAACTGATATTTATGCTATTATCTGCTAGAAGTATAGTTTGGAAAGCCAGATACTTATAAACATTTTCTAGCCATCATTCATAAAAAAACAACCTATGACAATATGAGGAGCTCTACTGCATTATGTTAGATAACAAAAATATATATATATTTTACTTGGTGGGACTGTGCTTTACTCATTTCTATTACTGAAAGGTGAACTTTCCTATGGTATGCTTTGTTTGTAACTATATGTGAATACATGGGCAAAAAGAAAAGGAATAGATGATAAATGAGGAATGCCAGTTTCCATGCTGGAATCTAAGTACTGCCAAGGAAGTGAAGGTTTCCATGGACATTCTTCTCTTCTCTTTTTTTTTTTTTTTTTTTTTTATTGTTTTTTATTTCTTTCGAAGGCACAGTATTCGAGGGGTTTTAAGGAGAGAGATGGGAAACTCTCAGAAATCTTTTCTGGCTGTACTGCTTATTAAAATATATTTGAAGATGTAGGAGAAAGCTTCTGGAATTTCAAAACTAATAAATGTAAATGGAAAAGTACTTTCTCTGACTTTCTAAATTTAGTGAAGACTACTACATTTAGCAAAAAATCAAAGCAGGCAATGAAAGCAAGTATGATAAAGATGAAGTTTGTCATGAAAGACAGTATAGCTTTGTTGCTACATTTCAAAGGAAGGTCTCACTGGCCAGTAATGCAGGCAGAGAGATCAAGAAACCTGAAAAGGTCTTAAAGAGACTATCAGCTTAGAGAAGATTCTGATGATCTTCCTATGGGTACAGACATAGCCAAGTGCAAGTATACTTAGATGGATTGCTCAACTTGAGTAGGATTAAAGTAATGTCTGCAATAGCTTTTCTATACCTTCATAGTGCTGCATAAGGGGATGGTTATAGATATCTCTGAGAAAATAGAGATTGGCAAAATGTTTGCTGTAATAGCAAAACATATATATCTTTACAAGCTTTTCCAAATATCAAAAATACTGACTGGGTGGTATTTGTATCTTGCTTCGGACCTCAAGTTGGGCAATAGCTAGAACATGAGGAGGGATTTCAGCTAACAGAGATCAGGTAACACATTTCAAATGTGATGCAATTTTCTCTTGTTTTTCTTTCTTCCGTTTAAGACCACCAGTGGTTAGATTACAGTCATTCTTGTAATGACTATTGCATATGACTATTTTCTTACAAATGAAAGGAAGAATAAAGCCTGCTGCTTCTTGATGAGACAAAATCTTTCCACTATGACCTCATGCTTTCTTTACCAGGGTGATTATATTACACTACCAGATCACCATGCTATTCCAATTAAAGAGATGAACTGTTTTCTTCATCAGATGAAATTTAGAAGCAGATCAGCAGCACACAAGGTCTATTTCAGCTGTGGAATGACTTAAGTGTACTGAGAGAGCCTTACTTTGAAAATAGATTCTTCTGTGGTTCATACAAAAATTACTCCAAAATTGTCTCCTGCTCCCTAGATGTAAATCTTTTTTTTTTTTTTTTCTCCTGTTCCTCATAATTTTGAGAGATATAGCAATTCATATGCTAAAGTAAAGAATGGTCAAGCCCATTGTTTACTGCCTCAGCATTATACTGAATCACCTTTAGCTCTTTAAGTAGATAGATGGCCTTGAAATGTCTTAGACTCTAACAGGTTAGAAAATGCAATAAAATGGGAGATTTCAAGCAAAATAATAGTTTCAAATTCTGATGCAGTAATAAAAAGTAATGAATGGCAGTAAATGTCAATCTTAGGACAGAAGGAAATAAAAATATAGGAAAGTTTGTCTTTTCAGTCTCACGGTCTTTACATTATTCATAATAGTAATACGGGCAAGCAGACAAAAGGACATAAGAGTAACATCAACTTCCAAAGACAGCTTCTGTCAAAACAAGCTGACACTTCAGGCTCTGCATTATGTATCTAAACAAAGAAAGAGTGGTAGAAACTGATCTCTATTTTTAACAATGGCTAAGGTAGCAAAATGTAGTTCTAAACATGATTGAAATTAAACATGGTTTTCTTCCTGTATTCTTCAGGAAATTGGTGATTGTGATCAATGGAACACCTGAAAGAAAGAACACTAAATAAACATACTCTAAAAGTATGCCCGAATACTGCAATTTGAATGTATTCAGGAGCCATCTGCATCTTTAAGCTCATTTCATTTCTTCAAGTAATCCATTAGTTTGGGATAGATCCAAAATAAACAAAACAGAGTTCCTGTGGGGAACAGTTTCTTAAGAACAAGTGAGACAGTGTCACTTATTGGGTTGCAGAAAAATCTTCCAAGAGAAAATCTGAAATTCTGATAGCTGGAGCCATTGAGAAGTAAACTTGACAATACTCCATGAAATACAATAACCAACATCAAAGAAGACTGACTTTGTAATTTCCTAATCTCATTTTTGTGAGGTGTCCAAACATATGTGATTGAAGAGGGAGTGAATTTAAATATATTTTGATTCATAGTAGAAAGTGTTGTGAAAACGAGACAGAAGCCAGACTATTCATAAAGTATTTATAAGAAAAGCATAGGCACATAACTTCCTGAGGAAAAGAATTCCTGATATTTAAAAATATAATTTCATCTCCATATTGAACTTTTAACAGCTAATTACACAATGCTGTGCTCAATTATAAACATTTTCTACAACTACTCTTTTTCCTCCAGAAGCAGGTTTTTCAAGTAACTTTTAGACAATACTTCTTTGGAGTAGCGACAACAATTGAGGTCATCACTCCGTACTTAAGTTATGGAGGTTTATACCTAGGTATTTGTCACCACCAGGGTGGTAGTTTGTTTCATTTCTGAATCTAATGCATCAATATCTGCTTTGATGGATGTGGTTAAAATTCTAAATGAGATCTCAAGGTGTTCATCAGATTTTTACAAAAGTTTATTCTTCCTGTACTTCATCCTTAAACAGTTGTTCATTAATGTCATTGCTTTTTGGGATAATTTACGTTACTAAGGTGTGTCTGTAAAGCAAGGGATATTTTTCTCTGGTGAGATAGGTCTTATAAAAGCCTAGTAAGGATAAATGATCAATTTTTATCTTTGAGTTGAATTTCTGATTCCAACACTATACATTAAATTAAAAAACCTGAAGGTAGTGTATTTATAGTGACTGAAAATGGCACTGCAAATATACAGAAATTTTTTTCAGAAGTCTTGAAACCTGTTCTCAGTTTTCCTAGATGCGGTCAGAATAGCAGGAAAAGCTAATGCAATACCTATATTTCAACCTAGTATACGTGTGTATCATTATTAGTAAGGCACAAGTATTACACACTGCATGTACACACAAGTTTCAATTTGACTGCATGTGGTGGATATAAGAAGAGGATTTAACACTATGCTGTTCTCCTCTCCACAGCATTCTTTTGTATGTGCTGGAGATATACACAACTGAATTGTGAAAAATACTGCAAAAAGGACAGTGTTAAAAGTTTACAGTCTTGTGGGTCCATGTTACTAGCTGCCCAGGGTTGTGTGTTGCTCATATTCTGGATACACCTGTCATAGATGATATCTTACTCAAAATGCTCAAGGAGAACATTGTCAATTGTTTAATTTTATGGTTCCTTTTCTCTGGTGCTCATCGATTGTTTTCAATAGACATAAAGTATGTAACTAGACATTCTATATGAAGAACATATAACTATATACAGGAACACATTGCCTTACTGTAATTAGTCTTTTGAATCTTTGAATAAGTGTTCTATTTTGACATTAGTCAACTTTGACATAGTTTAGGAAGAACACTTGGCAGCAGGAAATTCAGGTGATCATTCCTTATGGAGAGAAGGTAAACCCTGGACTACTTTATTCGTAGCTTACATTGTTCAGAAACACTAAAACACAGTCTAATAATTCTCCTGTAGTTGCTCCTAGTAGTTGAGCTCAATTATTCACTCCTGATTTATTGAGAGTATACTCCAAAGCTGAAGTTCGATCTCAACTGATTCTGTGGACAGCAAGCCTTGTCCATGTGCATTACACTGATGAGAGGAACAATAATTGCTGTCAGTGGTGGCCAATGCAAACAAGTATTTATAATCTAAGACATCTTAATTTCTGCTTAAGAGTTGATGTGAGTTTGGAGACAATAGTGTTTGCCTTTTAGTAAATATGTTCTAAGTATTTAGATATGCTGCTCCCTTGTTGATCAAGAGATTTTAACAACTTTTCCCCTCAAAGATCAGTTTATTAGAATCTCCTTTCAGTTTTATTCCAAAATAGGAAAGCCCTGGATTATTCAAACCTTTCAGGTCTTCACAAGGGAAAAAGAAATAGTCCCACGCCATAGAGAAGCAAATATCAGGGAAGTTCTGCAGAAAATTGTCATTATTTGAAATTAAGTCTTCAGTTTTCATTGCAGTAAAATATCAACAATATTCTTTTAGCCTAAACCGATTTGGATCATAGAGCATGAAGATCTAAGTAACAGTTCTATGTGAGAGTCATTAATGGAACAGACTGCATGTACTGCTATGGAACTGTCATGGCTCCATGAACATGTAATTACATTTCACACATCTTGAACTGGAAATTCAGATGCAATGGATGTGGGAGACTGTATAGGAACTGTTAGGTCAGGGCCTGAACCAGTGATTGAGCACCTAGTGAAGGGGTGTAGCACAGGTGGAAGCAATTCACCTGTGTGACCAAAAGGGGGTGGAGCCTAGGTTCACCCTTCCCTAACCTCATTTAAGGGCTGGCAGCTGCAAGGGAAGCACCTCTACTCAGTGATCACCTCCTTTGGAGCATTCAGTGAGCTCTGATCCTTAGAAAGGGGTAAGTGATTCCTCCTTTATTACTGGATTGTGACCTCTCCCGTTCGTGGGTGATCCAAAACTGGTTTAAAGCAGCTATATCTGCTATTGCCTATTCTTACAGAGCCACTTTAAACTAAGTTCTGGGAACCATATATTTGTATATTGTCTGACTGAAAATTATGTAATGAAATAACTTCATGTACTGTTACTGCTTATCATGTATTTAGGAAAATTTCTGTCCCAAAATTGGCTCAAAACAAGGTATCTGAGAACAATTCATCAAGTTTTTAATGCTTATTTCATGAGCAGTCTGCAACAATAACCACTCAGGGCACACAGTTAGCTGAGCGCATGCTAACTGTCCAGAGCCAAATTCAATAAAGACAAACCTCCTTTTGCAAAAGATTTCTGCTTCATATTGGAAACATGAGAACTTTATTACAAGTCTGGAGTATGTATGACAATGCATGCAGCTGCTATCCCTCAGAGGTCTAATCTGAGAGACTGTCTTCACATTAGTGAGTTGATTAACGTATGGTTCTGAGAACTGTCTGCAGTGACAAATGGTTTCTGTGAACAATTTTCGTGTTTCTGGGAAAAATGCCAACACTGATTTTTTATTCCTGTTGATATTTACCTGCTACCAGTGGATCTGGCTAAAATGATTTTGTGGCCACAGCTTATTATAATATGACATTTCTAGAAGAATTTCATGACTACAACATACTCGGATCACCCACATCATTTTAAATGTGGCATTTGAAGGTGCTCAGCATCACTGAAATCATAAATGTTGCACCTATTTTTTCCTCCTGTGTACAAAGTATACATTGCTATATTATTTTAAAGAAATACAGTTTAAGTTGTTGAGAATGTTGGTTATTCAAATATCAGTGTGATAACTGCCTTCAAATACTTGACATAAATAATTACACAGAAAAAGCTAATACACTCCTGCAACCTTTCCTCCTCATCTCTAGAACAATGCATGCCATTTAGCTATAATTAAATGCTCCCTGGGTAACTTGTATTCAGCATAACCACTAATGTGCAATAAATCTTGTTATACACGACTGATTACTCACCTCATCAACTTGAGGATCTTGAGCCTGAGCAGCATTAGGCACTGGGGAATCACAGTCTGGACTATAATGCTCGCAATAGTCATACGCAGCTCTGGGGTCAGCTATAATCAACAACTGCTGGATCTCACCCTGTAGGAAGGCATATTTAGATTAGACAACTTTTGTTCTTGTTATTTACTGTTCACCCAGAAGTTTTCACTTAGAAAACAAAACTAGACACAGAACATATAACACACAATATCTAATATATCACATATGTAAATATAACATTTCCAGTTAATTTCTGCTACTGTTCTGAATGGCGTTCTAACTACCGTTCACAGGACAAATGGATTAGGTGTGACATTCTGTCTGAACACACTGTCTGTCTTGGAAATGAGAGGGTGGGAAGGTGTAACTCCTGCTCTGTCATTTTCATTCTGTTTATTTACTTTTTCACTGGGAACCAGAATAAATTCCTAAGATTTAATTCAGGGCACTTCCTACTACCAGCATGCAGCTCAGCATGCAAGTGATCAACAGTGTAATTGTAAGAGTTTGCATCACATGTGAACTCCCAAAAAGAAGAAAAACAATAAAACTGGTTGTGTGAGATAAACAGTTCTTGGAATAAAAGAAGTTAGACAAATGCTGCGTAAATATGCATTACAGAATCTACCGAAGTGAAATTTATATATCATATACAGAAACAACAAAGCACTATAGAGACATAAGATTCTGGATAATAAAAATGGCTCTGCTGAGGTCCCCTACAGTGCTCACGTATGTTTATCATTTTCTACAGAAAGTCTACAGAAAGCTGTCTGGTATTCAGAGTATTTCTTAACATAGTGGTAGTATTTAAGCAGTGCTTGGTAAATTCCTGCCAACATTTCTACTATGTTTCCTCATTCAGGGGCTTATCATGCTGTCATAAAAATAAGGTTGTTGAAAATTGGCACATGTTCGAGGTCAAAACCCATTAACTTCAACTGACAACTGTATTTCCACATAAGGAAGGGTTTTTTGTTTTTGTTTTTTTTTTATTCTTTTGTATGTTTCTGAAGTTATTTTACTCTTCTCTTACCAGTAGGAGGGTAAAGGAATAACTTTGTTAGTCTATCTCTGCATGCAGAGAAATTATCATAACTGGTGGAAATGTAGAACTAGAAAAACTCCCAATCACTTCAGCATTTCCAACATTGCTTTAAATGTTTTGAAATACAGCTTTTAACAAAGTGTAAACATTGGAGAGTAGTTTCAAATAGTAAAGAATAGTTTTGAATCCTCCTTCTTTTCAAAAAGAGTAATTAAAGAAACTAGCAAACAAACCACTAAATGAAATAATCAAAATCCTCTTTTCCTAGTTCTATAATAATTTATTAAAGTCTTTAATTCAAAATATTTGTTTTCCATATGCTGTCCATACATTACAAATCTGGTTGTCAGAGTATTCTCAGCTTCTTTTACTTTACAGACTTACCTTAAGCTTCTAGAAATGCTACAATACAGAAGTCTGTCCCCATGAGTGGTTTTGAACTCTTCTATTTTTTTTTTCTCTGCCCACTGATGCTTCCTTATTTGGACACTGTCCTACATACCCTGCTATACTTTCAGAGAAATTACCCAGTTAATTCTATACACAACTCCTTCAGGAGTACAACTGGGTGCTTTAAACAGTTTTGTACAGCCGGTGTCAGTCTTGGCTATGCATTCCTTTTGTCTGCCACAGAGTGATTCCAAAGTGCTCTGCCCTTTCTCTATCCTTAGCCAAATTAAAACTAAGGAGGCTTAGCAGTAAGTTAGGAAAAAAAAAATTCAGAAACAGTGAGACAGGAGAGGTAAATCCTTGAACAAGAATTAGAGGAAGTTGCAAAGAGCTCCTGCCCCGTGAGTTCAGACCATTGTCTTGCTATATGCTCATGTATGCTCATACATGGCTTTTTCAGTTATTCATACAGATAAAAGTACACAGAGTGCCAGCCAATGTAAGTAAGAACTGCTCTTGAAACTGCTGTCTTTTTAGCACAATAAGCTTAGAGAACCCAACTGGGGGAAGATGGCTAGTGTTCTCTTGGAAGCCTGCTTTGTGCTGATTTTGAATGCCACGGAATTTTGGCACTTGTTCTTGTTGGATATTGCATTTGCAAGAAGCACTCAGCATGCTTTTACCACTTGGCCTAAATGTCCCTAATTACTTAAAGCTGTTCCCAATCCATTGACTGAACTTCCCAGCCCTGCTAGTCTAATTGTCATGGGTTCATGTAGAGGGAGGCTATCAGTACACACAAATGCTACTGGCCGTTCATGTGTGGTAAGTTTACGCAGACACAAATTTATTTTCCATTTGGCATCTCAAATGTTAATTTTCCTTTTTTTTTTTTGTATGCAATTTTGAAGGAAATACTGTTTTTCTTATACTATTCTTTTGCTTTGATTTTCTTGTCTTTGCTAGTAAAATAGCTTCTTTCAGTATCTGTGACGTGCTGACAATGGCTCTTAACTAGTCAGCAAAGAACTTTCAGTTCAGATTGAGTGAGACATCTCAGCACACAAAACTCCACATAAATTATTGCAGATTTCCCTACTGTGATTTAGTCATGCTGTAATCACAGCAATTTTTTAGACAAATCTAAACATTTTCTATTTGAGAATTTTTCACAGAATTATTTCAGTCTTCAAAAGTGTGCTCTTCAATTTAACCTTCTGAAATTTTGACTCAAAGATGGAATTTCATAGTTGCTTGAGAATACTTAATCTGGCTATGATCTAAGACCTGGAGTCATGAATTCTGGGCACTTAATGATCTACCTCGACAAGTCCAAGTACTTTAAATGAAAATACAAACAAATGGGAATACAGATTAACTATCAGAACTGTTATTAACCTGTAACTATGCATCTAGGCAGGATGAAAGGAAGTCTTTCATGAATTATGAAAGTCAGAGATGGAAACCAGAGATGGGGAAAGGCATAAGAGAATAGAGTAAATTATACCTGATCATCCTTAAAGCAACTAGAAGTACTCTGAAAAGTGTACGGGGGGGGGGAGGGGGGGTGGAGAAGTAGTTTATTCAAATGGACACTTAAGTAAAAACTGCACAACTCAGTGTGTAACTGAGTAGTTCATTAAGATATGGAAAAAACATAGACTATGAATGTTTCAGCTCCCCTGCTTTGGAAATGTGCACATAATTAAAATCACAGGCTTTTGAATCAGTCTCACAGTTACATGAAATAAGCTGCCTGAGAATCATAAAATAACTCACCCATCAGTTATGCCTAGCATGCAGATGTGACACAGAAGGATTACTTCTGTGGCACTGCTCTAAATGGGACTGTATCTAACAAGCTACTCTGCAAAATCCTCCAAGACTGTTAACGGGAGTGAATTAGATGTAAGGAAATGTTTACTTTTTTAGTGTCTGTACCATGCCAAAGCAATTGTGAAGAACAAGACAACAGAACTACAAGGATGAGAGAATATGCTCGAATTAGTTGAAGTATGCCTATTAGAACAGCGGGACATTTGTTGAGATTCATTTTCCTATGACAAGGAACAGCTTAGCTTAGAATATGTGTGTGGTTAATTCAGTTGCTGAAAATTCCTCTGAGAATCTCAGGCACTCTGTGCTGACATCACAGAATAAGGTTTGTGTAAATGCATTTCCAGATGTGGTTGAAAAAGCACACCTCACTAACTAGTAACATAATCATTAGTCTTTTCACACTTCAAAACACAAAAAAAATACCAAGTTGTCTAATGAAAAATGAAATGGAGACAGTTTGTAGGAAAGCACTACACTGCCAAGTTCTCTTCACAGTTTGAAGGACTAAATTTCTCTTGATGTAAGTTTTTCTTTAGTTGGCCTCCATCATAGTAATCTCTATATTTGATTCTAAGTTTTCAGAACTTCTGTTAGATTCCATAGAAATATCAGAACAAGGAAAACATCCAATTAGTTATGGTGTCTGACTTTTCTCAATGATGTAAATTGTTGAGGGCCTCAGATGTAAAGAATGAATCGTTATATCATTATAAGCAATGAGTGTTAATGGTTCCTTACTGTCTTAGTTATGTCAAAATCCTATTAAAATATCTTAAATATTGTCTTATTGAAACATTGAAGCAAATTCTCTTTTCCTTTAAACTAAGTGATGTTAACATGGTATGTTACAGAACTACAAGGACAAGGTAATCCATTTGCCAACTATCTTTGGTTAAAAAAAATCTCCAATCCTACTAGCACTGTAAAAGTTGATACATCTGTTTTTTTTTAAAACAAGGCTGTAAAGACTATATGAAAAAAGTAAAGCCAAAGCTAGTGTGTTTTTCTCCCCAACGTTTAAATTCTTGCGATCTGGTTCCTAGTTCTAAAAGAAGCTCAGACAGTTCAGTGTTATGGACGGATGTTTGTCTTGTGTCTTTCTCAAGAAGCTTAAAATACCTCTGCAAAGTGAAAGTGAACTTTTTCCAAGGAGTATCAGGTACACACCTCTCAGGAATCTCTACAGGACCTTTCTAGTTTGCTCTATAGAGGTAAACTTCACAAACAATTGAGAACTTTTTTTAAAACTAATTTCTAAAAGGCAGCCCACTTTGTGTTTGTACACAAAGTACATTGCTCTATGCAATGTGACTGGACCAGAGCTAAGAACTCAAGCTGTAGTTTCTTACTGTAAAATAATGGGCTTTCTAGGATTATTTCATAGTGAGAAGTATGTAGTGAAGGAATTATTTCAGTGTCTAACTTAGATATTAAAATCTCAGACTTCTCATTTATTAGCAAAGCAATATACGTCCTAGTAATACACAACGGGAAAAATATGCTTATACAGATAACTAACTTTTAAATATGAACATGTAAACGGGGATAAATGCATAACAAAATGAATTATAGGCTCAGGAGAACAGTGCCAATATTTTTAATTTTCTTATGAAGACTGAAACCTAGGAATTCCAGGCTGGACTATTTAGTAAGAGAATAAAAACACTAACCTGTGTGTATATGGCAACCTTCTTTAATTAGTTAAGTGACAGTTCAACTACAGATTAAAAGGAACAAAAGTCTAGACAGCCTGGATGCTGTTACTATTGAAGTTAGAAAAGTCTGCTGCAGAATCCATTTAATCTTTCTACAGATTTGAAAGACTGAAGAATTCCAGGGGCCCTTCATATAATATTCCATAACCTAGGCCCATTTCACAATATATCTAGAGAAAGACATTTAGAACCTGCCAGGCTGCAGTGCTGTAAAAGCAATACATTGTGAAAGAAGAATTCTGTACGGGCCAAAGTTTCCGTAGCAATCAGTGCCTTCCTGATTCTTAGCCTGTGGTTACAGTAGTATATATTCAGCTTAGTTAAGAAAAGGGTTGATACATTCAATCATAATTTTTAACCTTCAAAAAGTGGATGTTTACAGATCAAAGTCTATTGCAACTCTTAGTCTGAGAGACTGTTATTGCATGCCTGTGTGTATGGCACGTGCACCCAACACACACATACACATATACAAAAATACTCTCCCAAACAGGAAAAAGAAAAAACGTGTCAAAAGATCTGAGAAAGCCATCCTATATTCTGGATGAAAGATCTGATCATCTTTTTCAGTTGTCACTTATTCTCAAAACCTTATAACTGTTCACTTTCAGAGCCTGACTTTTTAACATTAAAGGTAATTGCAAACAGTTCAGTTAAATGACAATTTCTTTGCTTCTTGGGAAAATCTTGAAAATGAACTTGAACTGGCTCAACTCTGCTTTCAAAAGTAGGGAAAACAAAATTACTTCTTTCCTCATGGGTAAGATTGGGAAAACAAATAAAAAAAAAATCAAATCACCAAATCAGCATTATTTCAGGGGAGAAAAAAAGGCAAAAAAAAAAAAAAAAAAAAAAAAAAAAAACCAAAAACAACCAACCAAATAAATAACGTTTTTTGGGGAAAATATTTTTATTTTTTATGATTAGGTGCCTCTGAAATAGGGAAACCTGTTGCTCTGTTTGTTTCTGTTCTTTTTTTTTTTTCATTTTCTTTTTGTCCCAGCATTGAAAGCTGGCCAGCTCTCTGGTGTTGATAGCTAGAAGGCTGTTTTTAAATAATCTTGCCTGGAAGCAATTGCATTTTTTGATCTATTTATGTTGAAAATTACTTTTGTCTGGCTAACATTAAGCATTTAGTTGGTCACTTGCAATTATTAAAAGTGATGCAATGTGAGAATCACTTTGGCAATGTCTATAGTAGCTGAAGTGCAGCTCAGCAGGCTAGTGTAAAACAGAGACTGATGACTCATTGTTTATACCACATGCCTTTGGGGAAGTTTTACTCTGGGCTGGCTTCTCCATTCTAATTGAACTGTACAGCAAGTTTGGTCAGCTAGTTAGAACTCTACTCGTTCTGCTACTGCTACCCTCTGCACAGAACACGTGCACCGTGTACTTGGACTTCCCGTTCTTAGAAACGCACAAAGGATGGTTATTCATCTGAAAGGGCCTGTAAGATAAATCACGTTGTGGTCAAGATATTGTCACTGTGCCTTCAAAGGCTCTCTTTCACTTTGTGAAAGGACTCTTATGCTGTACTGATATATATGTGAACACGTTTTCTATGAAATCAGGTGAATGCCTAGCATCAAAATCAACACCCTTTATTAATAAGGATTTACTCTTGTAGACGGTGTGTAGTTAAGTTTCATTATTTTTAAATCAGAGTTTTATATACATCAGGTTTTAGCTTGTTATAGTCATTTACAGAACCTAAATAACAACTGTATCAGCCTGATACCTGGGGAGTTTTGAAGGAAAAAGTCCCTTTAGGGAAACATCTGCATAATGATTGTGTTAGTAACTTATAAAACACTTGTTGTATTGTTCGCACCAACAGTGCTAAATGAGGAGTGACAAATCCTTTAAACTGGCAAAGAATAAAAAGATCCCTGCTCTTTATCAACTATTTAAGCCATAAACATACTTCAATGGGCATAGTTAAAATTATTTAATTATTTTACTGGGTGCCGTGTACCAACACTCCATCAATTTCTTCCAGCCTCCCCTGAAAGAAGTAATTATTTTTCCCAAATACACAATCGAATTACCAATTACTATCAAGTTCAGGATAATATTAAGTAATATTAGCTTGATTCATGCACGTATTCAAGCGTAAGTCAAAGCAATTCAGATATGTTCTCTAAGGAAACAGGAACATACGATGTATGTAACTGGTTACAGTACTGATTCTGACAGCACTAAAGTGCCTGCAAAGGGAGTGAATTCCCTTAATTATGTAACTGTTTTTTCCTGCAGTTGTACAATGCCATTTGAAGGGTCAGGAACAGAAGAAACCCTTCCTTGAATCTTAAATTAGTAGGTGACTGAAGTCTAAGATTTCATTATATTTATTTACAGCTTTGTTAGTTTAACAATTTGAGTTTACATTCAGTTTTAAAAGACTGAAGGGGCTTACACAGTTCCTGTGATAAAATCCTTGGCATGCTATGACCAAAAAAATACCAGTTACCCAAGATGAAACAGCTTTTCTGTTTTGTGTAAACCTGACGTTCTGTGCTGTGAATTCCAAAAGGTGACTGTGCTTAAGTGTTTATTTTTATGTAGCTGCTGAATTTAAGCTAATATAGGCATCGAATGCCATATGGAACATTGGTCTTATATAATTATAAATCCTAAACACTTAAATCTAATGTCATTGCTGAACAAACTGATTTCTATAATTTTCTGCATGTAGGATAAGACAGACAGCTTTTTTTAATTTTTATTCAGCATCTGATCTAGCCTTGAGATACAGCGGGGTTCACAACACAGAAATACCACCAAGCAGGTCCGCAGAACCAGAAGACATCATCCTGTGCTGCTACTGTTATCATGAATGAGCTAAATAGAGCATTTAAGACACAACTGGGTGACTCAAGAAGGAAACAAATTCCAGGAGAGAGCTCTAAACTTTAGAAACTTATCAGAAGTAGCTAAAGGATGAATAAAGTAGTAAAGCAATCAATTATTTAAGGAAGCCTAGCAACAAAAGAGTATGGAAATCTATGGTGCTGTTGCAAACGGTAGGCATGCTGCTGTTCTTAGTGCTGAATACTGAGATTCAGCCAGGACACAGATAGCTGCACTATTTATGCTGTGAGTCCAAAGCCAGTTTTCTTAGTGGCTCTTGGATGGAATGACTTTCAAGTCAGTATAGGAGATTACAAGTAAAAATTTTAGAGGATTGCTAGCTTCTTTTATTATCCTTGAGCACATGTAATCTCAGACAAAAAATCCTTGGAGAAAAGCATTTTTATTTAGGTCACTGTCACAGATTATTGCAAGTTGACTATGCATATGTTTCAGTTCAAGAAAAATGTAGCAGTTACTTTTGGGATTTCTTCAACTGATTTCCTAATTCTAATTTTTAAATACCAATTTCAATTTTTTAAGCATGTCTTCATTCAACCTTACTTTCTCTTAAAAAGCCAGGGCCTGCTCCTTTGGTTTCTTCTGTATATTGCACATATTTTCAAAATCTATAGCCAAATGTGTATGCTGTGGCACGTGGTTTCTGATCTAAGAAGGAAATACAAATGAAAACTGCAAGTAGTTCTCTCAATGGGAGTTTAAATGTGCTTGTCCTACACCACGGAAGCCAGCTGTGGAATTCATCTTAAAAGGGAAGTGGTGTGCAAACTTTACTAGTGACTCCACGTAAATTAGGCTGTGAATATAGTATGTGTACCATAATGGTTGACCCATTAAGTCATCCCAAAAATTCTCCCAATCAGAATGCTCGTGTTTTGTTGTATACAGGATGTCTGAAGAAAACAATGCCATAGTGTTACACTTAAAATTCACATTTTCTTTTGCAACACATATACAGCTTCTTAAGAATACACACTGCTTAAAGCTAGGACTTCATCTCTGGGTGTTTATGGAGCACAGATGTTCAGTATAGTAAGTAAGTTAACTACTGATCTCTATTTTCTTCAGTTTTAATTTACTCTTGACAGTTTTCACAGTTGCATAAGAGTATTATAAAAGAAACTCTATACTGCACATTTAGAAAAGATTCATTATTAGTCTGCAAAAATAATCGTTGACATAAGTATTCTACCTAAGAAGGCCTCATGATTGGCAACCACATACTTCCTTAGAGGCACTTTGCCCTTCCTATATGTATTTCTTGGCCAGTAAATGATGGAAATATATATGTCCTTATTGCCAAAGTATGTTCCAGTTACTGGAAAGATTAATAAGTGGGATAAACAATGTAAGAGATCCACATTATGTAGAAAACTTTCCAGGTCCTTCCGCTCATCTCTCAAATTCTGTTAATTTGCACAAATATCAATAAGTCCTTAAGAGAGACAGAACTGAAATAATAACTAATTGTATCATAATACTCAGCTTTGCCAGAAATTCTCATAAATATCTCAGGTATCTCAATATTAGGCAACAATAAAAGCATATAAAATATAAGCTAAAGAACAGAGAAATGCATTGTAACTTCCAACAATAGAGGCACTTCTGTTTTACTTCTTTTTCATATCAACCTATCTTAACAGGTTCTATAATTCAGTTTCAACATTTTATGAACTTGTCCCATTAGAAAATTATTCTATTCTGAATTAAATCCTTTTCTCAAAACTAAATAACTCAATTTTCTTAAATCTCAATTATGAAACAAATGCATTTGAATATTGATTTATTTTTTTTTACCTCAAATACTTCTTCATCCAGAATCCTGGTTCCGAAGACAGTGATGCCATTAGTGTCCACAATTGGTTTGTCACTTCTCTCCAGTGGTTTTGTTGTTTTTTTGTTGCAGTCAACAATCATTGTAACGCTTTTCTTCTCCACACTAATGGCTACTCGATGCCACCTATTAAAACATAATTCTACTCTAACTCTTGTATTTTTATGAGTATGACAATGTATTTATATCAAAGCAGTTTACAGCAGTTAGTGCACTGATGCAAAGGTGCAGATAAAATTTTAAATGTCTCTATTTCTTCTTACATGCACAAATGGATTGCATTCTGTCTATCCACTATACTATTTTGGTTCCTTTCTACAAAGAAATGTGATCCAGAACCCATTGTCAAAATCCTAATTTAAGTGAAATTCTCTGTAGCTTTACCCAGAGAATATTAGTGAACTCAAATTAGAAGTGTTTGCACTGTATACATTTTATCAGATTAATTTGGTTTTCCAAATTACTTAAATTACTCATGCAAAAAGCTCACTCAGAGCAGCTCTTAGCTACTACATTTTATTATCTGTTCTTGATGACTGCTCCCAAAAATTTTATAACATTCTTTTGCCTTTTTGTATGCACTCCACAGCTGCAGATATTTTTCAAAGATGTACAACAGTTCCAACACAGTTGCTTTTCCAGCTATAAATACTGGAAATGATTGCCAACATTCCTGCAAAAATATTTCTCCACCTACATAAAACTTCACCAAAAAGGTGAAGCAGTTCATAATATTGACACATGTATTTTAAAGATATATAAGAATGTAGATTTTTAATAACTTGCTCAACTGTACTGTGTCCTTTACAACACTTTAATGACAGAGCATATTTATTAGTCAGTCTCTCTGCTATGACAATTTAAATATCTAAGAACAAGGGACTTCAGACTTAAACATGAAAATAAACTGAAAGCATTTTTGATGCAAAAAGGGCCAAAATATGTTATACTGGTGACTGAAAAGAGCTGCTGTATATAAAGAGAGACACCTGTAAGCTAATGGAATCTGACTGCTAAACAGTATCAGTGAGACAGAACTCATGTTTACTCTGGATCACAGTTCACTATCATCATTATAAAAGTAAACTGTCCATGCATCCTCAGGCACTTCTTTAATATATTTCATTTTGAAATGAAGGTTGTTGCCCTAGATCCTTCCTAGAAGACCTGAATCAGAAGAAGATTGTAAGTCCACTTTTGAAAGTACGCAAAAGCTCATTATGTAGGTACAACTGATTCCAATTGGTTAAGAAGTTGTATGTGCCCACTACAGAAAATTGTATCAAACCAAGTTCATTTTGATATATGTGTATAATTATTAATTTTATCAGATTCCAAACATTGTGAATAAAATTATGAGAGCCGTGTGCAGATTTCATGGTATAACTTCATTGTGAGCCAACTCAAGTGCTAGAAGATAATTACATTTTAAAATACATGTATATTTTTATCTTTTTATTGATTCACAAACATACTTCATTGTAGTTGAATTTACCTGTCACCTTTTCTCTACCAATCTGTTTATTAAACTAAAAACTGTAATAAAATTTCATCCTGTACATCTCTGATGCCTACGGCAACTTTTCTTATTCTGACACGGTAAATATAAAGTCTTTAAAAGGATTTATGTCTCTTCAAAAGCAACAACAGATGCAAAAAGAACTAGAATGGCATTCCCAGAGAACAACTGCTTGTCTTCAAAGGGAAGTTAGAGAACAACACGTTAACAACTGTACTTAAAATGCAGTAAGTATTTGAAACTAATTCCCTTTAATAAGGATGAAGCTGAGTCCTTGCAACATTTCAAATTAATTCTCCAGCTGACTCTTTCCTAATTTCCTTATACACAGACATCTTGAAAGATCGTACTCACACACTGTTTTGGTTCAGGCTAGGAAAAACTATGCATTGTCACCTTCACTTTTCCTATCACCTTCAAACAGGGAAGACAATCCTTACAGTGAGACTATTATTTCAGTCTTTTTAAAAACAGAAGGTCTTAATTTGTTTGATTTTGGTAGGTTTGTCTTCCATGGCTGTTTCCTCACTCATGATTCATAGAAATGAAAAAATGGTTTGGTTTTATTTGTGTCTTCTATTTTAAGCTGGAGTTGCATTCCACTGCGAAGCTCCTCTGCTTTTGTACCACAGCAGTCCAACCATATGGAAATTGTAAATAGTTTATTTAATTATTTACAATATCTATTTGGAAATACAATTATAGAGTGTTCTGTGATTTTTATTTTCATCTTAAAATTTGGCACTTACTTGCCATCAGCAATGTTGACTGTTCTGAAAAGAGGATAGTCTTCTGGGGCAGGCTTTCCATTTTGGTCTTCAAAGAGGAAGACAGGGGATCTTCCGACTTCGACACCTACTTGCTGAATTCCCTGTTCATTGTAGATGGACAGAAGGAAGGACTGTGTACCCTTTTTAGGTTTTACTGTCATTAATATTGAAAAATCTTCTGGAAAATCTCCATCTGTAAACAAAACAAAACATACTCATGTGCCTTGTTCATTAGTTCCCATTATCATCGCAATGACATAATATTTCCAGATTTTACACATGCATTGTGTGAATATAATTAATATTCCTCCACTGTTCATCTTAAAATTCAAGAAAGGAATGACTTTCTAACAGAAAATGCATGTAAAAGTTTATGCATATGTAGCTTTTGGACACTCAGTTGGAACTGATATTAAAGCCTTCTAAGCTATTAAATTTCTTGGTTATTCATGTAGTTCTATTTGGACAGTATCAAAACTAATAATAAAATTTGGAGGAAAATTGTTAAAAAAAATCTTAGGGTATTTCTGGATATATCCTGTCATTTCTATACTCTTTTACAAAACTTTTCTAACAACTGACAGAGAGTCAATACAACAGAAATCTCAACAGTTAACTTTGCAATTGTATAATGCTTCCAGTCAGTGAAATGAATGTCTCTTACACTCTGGTTGGTGAATACTATTAGGTCTGTTTTTAAAAGCTGGATGTAATGATGCTCTTGGCTTTTGTCATTATTTCCCTAGAATCTGGAAGTTAACCTATACTCTCTGGTGAGTTATATAAGTTAAGTGGAAGCAAGCATAGGACGAATTACAACTTATTTTTTTAACTAAAATAGTGTCTCATATCTCAGCCTTGGTTATCTCCTGCTGTCTTTTCACTGTCACAAAGCACTAAGAAAAATGGACAGAGCCACCCAAATATCTTTAAGAATATTCTTTGAAAATGAAGGACTTCTTGTGGTGGGGAGAGGATGCCTGTTTCACGGGAGACTCAAAACATCAGTGAGTCAGTCAGTTTAATCTTCTGTCCAGCTGTAGTTGAATGAATGTCTACAGTTTTTTCTTATAGCACTTGGCTTCGAGGATACACATTCCAAAGCTCAGAATATAATGGTGACAATTACTCAGTGCATCTTCTGTAATTTTTCAGTATCATTTCACATCTTTTAAAGAAAGACTAGTCCACATTCTGACAGCCTTACTTTCTTGAAATAATAATTAACCACACAATCACACTGACACCAGCAATGCATTGTAAACTGTGAAGTGCAGTTCAGTGAACAGTATTTTGAACTGGGAATCCATTTCTGCTAGGAAGTAATCAATATTTCATCTTTTTTATCTTTGCTGATAACTATATCTTATCTGATATCTGAAACGTTGAAAGACAAAAAAAAGTATTTTTCTTTGCTCACATCTGTTTTTATAAAGAGACTTAAACTCTGTATGATGTATCAAAGAGGGAAAATCAAATTTTTCAGGATTTTTTAAAAATATCCTTATTTTCCTTATTATATATTATCCTTATATTCCTTATTGAGGAAAATTTTCATTTTCCTCAATCTGCCAAATGAAAAGAGTGACCACAAACTAATGGAGTAAAAGCCTTCTTCAACATCCAATTATTTTTTTCCACAATGTGATTATTTCATTTTAGAGAAATTTGAGAGATGAAATCACATTACCTGCTGTCCACAACTGGCCTTGTTTAGTCCTCCAAATACTCAGATACTCGTAAGTAACTCTTAACAGATGGTTCTTCTGGGAACAATTTTGCAACGGCTAATCACAATGCTTTTCCACCAGCATAGCATTGGTCCAGAAAGTATTGCTTTTAAATAGACTACTGAAACTAGAGGAAGCATGCCAAAGCCACCAAATAAGCTTTCCTTCAGTGAGAATCGTGGAAAAAGAAGGCAATATGACCTACAGACTTGTTTTAGCAGTGATGCAGAATTTGAAGAAAAGCTTTATCACTGAAACCAATAAAAACAGCTTCATCCCATGGATTAAGTGCACATCCTGTCATGTGCGTGCAGGCACACTTCTTGGGATAGCAGAATTACTCTGTGGTACTAACAATGGACTACATGCTGCATTTCAGACACTGTAGAAGGACAGGCAGTAAGATAATTTAACAAAGTAATATCTTTCTGAGAATCTTACCTGGGTACAGCTGCTTTGTTGGGGCACTGAGCTGTGCAGTCTTTGAAACTCTGTAGGCAACATCTGAGCCTTTTGAATCTCTTCTGTTAGTGCAAAATCCTGCTGTTCTAGATACTCCTTCTGGTGAATTATGAAATTCTAACACTTTTAGCACATCAACGGGTTCAGCTGCCAAAAAAAAAAAAAAAAAAAAGTTACTCATCTTGCATCTCCACAATTTGCAGACTTTAAGAAGAAAATGCATTTCATTGCAAAAGCAAATGTGTAATCATAACAGTAACTGCATTCTGGTTTGATTTACTGCAGATGACTCCTACATCAGAATATTATTTTAACAGGATTATTAATTTTTAAATACGTAGAAATTCATCGAATCTAACACAGATGTTATGGTCAGATATTTGAATGGCTTGACTCACTGAAAACCAGTTTCCCAAAGGCAGGGAAATTTGGTGATTTAAATTTTTAATGTTATTTTGTTGAGTAACTTGTAAGTAGTATAACCAATTTTAAAAGCTTCAGAAGCATTCAGCTACTAATCTGCTATCAGAAACTAGTCATGTTAAATTAGAAAATATTTTGATTCTTATGAATGCTTTCTCAAATGCAAAGTGTTAATCTACTCTCTAGTTAAAGAAAATTAACTGTTTTGACTGCAAGGAGTGAACGGACATAATCATAGACTGGCTTGGGTTTGGGGAATTACTTGTCTTCTACCTACAATAGTACCAGAAAATTGATGTATTTGGACAGATCACTTTATTGGACAAGTAGATTTGCAGAAGGAACATCTTTAGTCAGAAGTCTAAAGAAAGTTAGTAGGATGGTTGATTTTGTCTACTATTTATCTGAATTAAGCCTTTCATCAGATCTCTACTTAGGAATTTAGTAGAAGAAAGACCTCTGCTACTTAGTCTGCCCTTTAAGAGAAATAATAGTCTCTGTATATTTGAACCTCAATTTTATGCACATGGTGAAGTAGGTAGCATTGCTCATTATCACTATGTGCTCTGAGCAGCCTTGTGTATCTTCCTACAATTCTCTGCGATGAAAAAAACCTGATTCAGAACAAGTATGAAATAAAAATTTGTGATTGTTAAGCATTCCAACAAAGAATAAATTGGATAGTTTGTATTATTTTAGTTCATAAAGGCAAATAACCACAGAATTTTGGATAATTCAAGTTGGAATGGACCTGAGGAGATCACAGAATCATAGAAAGGCTTGAGTCAGAAGGGACCTCCAAGATCATCTTGTTCCAAACCCCCTGTGAGCAGGTGGTTAGCGACCACTAAATAAGGCAATAGATTAGTCTCCCTAGGGCCACATCCAACCTGACCTTGAACACCTTTGGGGATTGGGCATCTACAACTTTTCTGGACAACCTGCTCCAGCACTTCACTATCCTCTGAGTTAAAAATTTCCACCTAAGATCTGAAGTAAGCCTCCCCTCTTTTAGTTTAAAACTGTTCCTTCTTATCCTATCACTATCAAACTATGTAAAAAGTTGGTCTCACTCCTGATTACAGGCTCCTTTTATGTACCGGAATGCCACAATGAGGTCTCACTTCTCCAGGCCGAAAAATCCCAGCTACCTCAGCCTGTCTTCACAGGAGATCATCTAGTTCAACCTTCTATTCAAAACAGGGTCTGAATTTCTTTAAGGTTTCTTAGGGCTTTATCTAATCTGGTCTTGAAAATTTCCAGTACGGACATTCCACGTTCTCTCTGGCAACCTCTTCCAAATTCTGCGTGTCTTAATGAAGTAAACGTGTCCTTATAACAAGATAAAACCTCAAATTTTAGTTGATGCTGAACGTCTTCAATCCTCGCACTGTGAAACTCTAAAAAGAACATAATATTCTCCTAGATTTTGTGAAGGTGCCAAGGTCACTCTTAAATCTTCACTTCCATAGGCTATCTAGGCCCTTTTTCCTCAGCCTCTTCAAGCACTGCCTACCAACCACCCTCTCTGACTGTCTTGATAGCCATCTACATGCCATACTTCAGTTTATCAGTATCTTTCCTTCACTGGGAATTCAAGATGTAATCTAATGCATGCTGAATCAAATGAAGTGAAAAATTGTGTGCCTGCTGTCTGCACTTCTTTTTTTTGCAGATCAGTTTGTTTTTAGGCTTCCTTACAGTCAGGGCACACAATTAATGCTTAGCTTGCTGTCTGTGTGAAGCTCTATATTCATTCAACAGAGCTGCTAACCTAGGCTGCACTATTGCAAGACATTTTCAGTTTCAGAAGAACCTTTAATTTGCTCATGATGAAGGTTGCTATTGCTCTGAGGTTGATACAAAATTACTTTGGAATATATCACAGAATTGTAGGAGCTGGAAGGGACTTCTAGAAGTTGAGCCCATCAGGTTGCACAGGTAGGTTTCTAGGCAGGTCTTGAACATCTCTAGAGGAGACTCCACAACTTCTCTGGGCAACCTGTTGCTCCATCACTCTGACAGTGAAGAAATTACTCCTTACCTGTGGAGCTCTTTTCCAGATCAGGCCCTAACTGTACTCATGCATGCAGTTATTCCTCCCCAGATGCAAGATTCTACACTTGCTCTTGTTAAAACACATTGGCTTCCTCTCTGCCCAACTCTCTAGCCCTTCCAGATCTTCTCAAATGCCAGCACATCCTTCTGTTGTGTCAGCCACTCCTCTCAGCTTTGTACAAGACTGGACCCAGCACTGACCTCTGGGGTACACTGATAATTACAGGCCTCCAACCACACTCTGTGCCACTGACTCTGTAATTAAAAAATAAAATAAAAATATTTAATCAGTGAAAGTTCACCTGAGAAAAAGGGCCAAGTACTGAATTAGGAAGTACTGACAGTACATCTTTTCTGGTGGAAAAAAAAATAATGATGGCATTGACTCTCATGCACCCTACAGACCATGGCTTCACTGTTCTTATTTTTTTGAATGGAAACATAATTTTAACCTGCCATTTCTCCACTTGGACTTTTCTGCAGCTTTGTTGTCGGCAAACTCATAACCACTTTAGCTGGAAAGACAAAAGTTGTACATGACTTCCAAAGCTGAGTAATGTATTTGGGAAATATGACCTTTCTACATACCTTTTAAATGCACTGTAGCATTGACTACAGCTAATTTATTCTCTGTTTGTATTCACTTTTTAAGTTGATAAATGTCAACTTAAGCTCTCAAATTCATTGTTTCAATTATTTAAAGGACTATTTTCAAACAATGAATGAACGTGTGAAAACAGGCAAAATGGTATTCTAGTTTGAGTCCCCACTGGATACACGTCTTTAATTTTTTTTCTTACTGCTTCTAGCCAGTGTTGCTATTATTTCCCTCACTGTAGCATCTCAGAAAAAAAATGCTGTATACTCTCTATAAATAGCAAAGTTTAATTAGTTCTATTTCTTTCTATTGCCAAATACAATGAAGTCAACGATGTAGTTAAACTTTAAATAACATCAAGATTGCATCCTTTAAACACAGGATCTGAGATTTTGTTAATCAGCCTAGAATGTATGTGTATGGGAACTACTGAGTCACAGCCTGAAGCACTGAATGAGCACCTGAAGGAAAGATCTGGTCAGCCCTGGGAGCTCAGGTGAAGGTGATTCTTAGACCTCATTTAAGGGCTGACTGCCAACGAGGAAGGATCTCTTGTTGGAGATCCCTCCTTTGTGGAGTTCTTTCTCTGGGAATGTAGATCTTTGGAGACAGGTGAGCACTCATTTTCCTTCTTTTTTAACACCACCTTGTTCACGTTAGTCTTTTTGCTTTTACAACTTTTAAAGTATGTAACTTGTGGTTTAAAAATATAATCACAATTAATATCTATAAGCTTTTTTGTTTGTTTGTTTTTTGTTACTCCAATTAAAATGTTGCATCTGATCATGCTATCACATGTAAATCTATAATGTTTATTACAAGCTAATACTACATATGTTTTGAATGAATGCTACAGTACATGCCTACTTTAACTCTGTTACTTAAAATATCCTACGGGTTCAATATGCTTAAACAATTTTGAAAGTAAAGTTACAGTAGTCAGCAAACTCTGAAACACCTGTTGTATTTCTCTGGCTAAGTAATGTTAGTAGATATGAAGCTCTTTCTATAGGTAAACAAATTTCTAAAGTTACTGAAGGAACACTTGCATTGCTTGTTAGTAACTGATGGCTATTTTTGTAGTATCTATAACACTCTGAACCAGTCACTGGAAAAATCAGTAAAAGTGTAAGTCACCACCACTACATTCCTTTTTCCTCTGCTCTTCTCTATAATTTGTACCAGATTTTTTTTTTTCCTGTTCCTTGCTTCGTTGACTGGAAGAGTCTTCACCCTTAAACAAAACTACTTATTACTTCATGCTGATTCTGCTGCTAAAAAACTTCCAGTCAGAGTAATAAAAGTGGGCTATGTTGAAACCAAAAATTCTAAATAAGAAAAATGAATGTTTGTTAGAAGTCTACAGGAGACATTTGACTCACAGTCTGTGGATATAAGAATCTTGAACAGCAAAAAAACTAGTCAATTTAAAGTGGTTTCTAAATAGAAAAGGCATATGAATTTAATCAATCAAGAAGATTAATCAGTTCATCTCCAATAATAACATGGCTGACTTACTAAATATTTACAGATTGAAAAAAAAAAACTGCTTCCCTAATGTACGCAAAAGAGACACTTCAAGTAATCAGTGAGCAGAAAATGAGCTCTTTAGAGCTCTTCAGAAAAGCAGACGGGATTTTATAAATTTTAATCTCCTTCTTTAGGAAAGCATGCTTTTCATAGAAACCTACATATCATTCATTCATAGACTCATAATCCTTACCAGTTGGAAAGGATCCAGAGGGATCATCAAGTCCAACTCCTGACATTCATCTTGTGAAAAACACAGGATTTCTGATTTTTGTGCCCCTTCTATTATTTTTGCAATGCTCTTGAGTGTGCCATTTTTAAAATCAGATTAAGGTGTAACTGGTCTTAGAGTTTAGGCAAAGCTTTTTATATTTACAGAGTTTATGGAAATGTAGTTGGAACAGTCATGAACATTTATATTTATCCTCACTTTTACAGACCGGCTGACATGACATCCTTCTCAAACTTCTTGAGCAGTGCACCATGCACATTCAAATCACCTACATAAAGCCTCTACAGAAAGCATCAGACACAGTTGCTCTTAGTAAGTCATAAAGCTCATACACTTAGGAATCCAGTAAAAAATAAACAGGTCTTGGAAAACAATAGAGCTTTGATCCTAACTGCTTAGAGGTATCCTGTCTGAATTATAAAGGAGGATGAGAAATACTTGTGTAGTCAACAACTGCCCTGTTTAGAAGATCAGGATAGAGAGTTGAAGGTAACTCACAAATTCAGGGAAGAACATAGTCTAGAAGCTATCAGTGGAGACTCACTTCTCTCCAGCAGTTTCATAAGGTTCTGCAGTGCTCAGTGTCTGTAACCTGTGAGCTTCAGCTCTTCCTGCATAACAGCTCTTCCCTAGAATGCTTCTCCCGTGTAATTTCTTGGATGAAACAACAAGAAGCAGGCAGAAAGCATCAAGGCCATGCTGTCTGCCTGTTTGTATGATACAAATTGTAATCCTAATTTGTGCATGAGGGCTGCTTTCTAAGTAATATCTCTCATTTTGTTATGCTGGCCCAAGACCTGCATATAAGGGACACTATTAATTTATTAGCAGATATAGAGCCTCTCACAAAAACTTTCTCATAGCTTGCTTAAGTGATGTTATTCTCTAATATAATCTCCCTGAATAGTTTCCTCAGATGAGAAGATGGCTGCAAATTAATGATATACTTTTGCATCCTTCCGATTTAGCACTAAGATTCAAGATGGCAAGGAAACAGACCATAAATAAACATGAGAAAACTTTGTTCAACAGCCTTTGGGGTGCAATTAATTCTCCCTGTGAAACTCAAACATCAGCTGTGAAAACTATGTAAATTCATCAAAATACAGGCTCCAGATCCTGAAAATCACTCCCTTCATGCAGGAGGGACTTTATGGCCACGCTGGCTTGATGCTTGAAGCCCGCCTCCCCTGCAGGTGAGCCAGCCAAACCCTCATATAAGCCTATGTGAAGAAGGCTGTCCTTGCCAGAGCAGAACCTGCATTTTTTTCAGGCAAAGCACTCCTGAGTATCAGACTGCAATCCAAAAACAAGATTCCACTCTGTTTTGTTTCCATTGATGGAGAACCAACTGCAAGCAGTTGTTCTTCTCATTAACTACTGCAGTGCAAATCTCAACAGCATACACCCTACCCTTATTTCAAAAAGCGAAATTCAAAGAGATGTGCAGCTTTCACTGCCACTAATATACTATGAAATAGTAGCCAGAGAAAAGCAGTTTATAAGTGCTGGGATTTCAAGAGTGATAAAGCAGAATACTTCAGAAATCACAGTTTTAGAAGATAGAGGTGTATGAGTTATGGCTCTAAGTGACTTAGCATCTTTCAGTATACCATACTGTTTATCAGATAGCTCCAGCATAATTTCCTATTTTTCAAAAATATATAGCTTAAATTTTTTTGTACTATATGTACTACCTCAACACATGACATAATTTAACAGAATCATAGAATTGCATGGGTTGGAAGGGACCATCAAGTGCCACCACCCCCTGCCATGAGCAAAATCGCTGCCCACTAGATAACTTGTAACTCTTAATACTTAAATTTGTAGAACCAAATTTTGGTCTTCATTACTGTGGTATGACTGAAGTATGTCTACTTGCCCAATGAACTTTTCACATCTATACTGGTATGGATGAGAACATTTGGTTAATATTAAATGTAAGACGTGGACCATATTTAACCTTCCTTTGGTTTCTTTCCCCACCCTAGCATTTCTTTCTTACTTTCTATGGAAGAAAAAAAGAGCAAGATAGAACTAGATTAGCAGAAACATAAGAACTTTGAAGGTAGTTTAATTTATACCAAAAGAAGCATAAAAGCATACTAAGTAAGAGGAAGTAAATCCGCCTCTGCTGGCGTCTCCCTTTTGGAAATTACAAGGAAAACAGCAAATAACAGAGCATAATAAATGGTGTCTGAACTTGTTCTGCTAAATGAATAAGGAGCATCTAGAAATCAGTGGTGCTAATTAGCTGTAAACTGGATCCCAGATCACAGTGTAATATTGCAGGTCAGGATACATTATCAAAGTGAATTATATGAGGGGAACTTAATCTAATTATAGATTGAAAAGAACCAGTAAAAATCTAGACTGTTTAGATTCTACAGTTAAAAATATAGTTAAACATAGTTAAAAATACAGCTTTCACCTAATTCCATTCCACAATCTCTAAATGGAAATTAACTCTAAAATAGATCATTCTTATTAATCTTAGCTGGCATCTATTACGTAAAATGTCTCTCCTTTTCTTTTGGTTGAAACTGCTCATGGAGGAGGTTCAAGGGTAATAACAATACAGACTATCATATAAGAGGAATGAGACTGGGCAGCTGTACAAAAAGACAGACTGAAATCCCTTGGATACACAGTCTGTGGCGATGTTTTATTCGGCATATGATATCAAGCTTCCTTGTTTAAGGAATTCTCTTAGGTTTAGTATAAAAGCTCAGTGTGATCACGTCTATCTATGGAAAAGCTTCTTGTAGGTGACCACATAACTTTAGGTAAAAGCACAAGAATTACAAGACAGGGACAAGCTGTATTTGTCGAGACAATTTGCCTTGGTATGGTCAGTGTCTGGTTGATAACATTTTTATTATTTTTAACGCAACGGCAGGTGGTAACTAAATGAATGGTATTTAATCGTATCTTCCTCGTTCATAAATAGCTACCCTTGCTGTAACTGAGATCATGTTAAACAAGAGACAGGTAATTAATTTTTTTGTCCTTCAGCAGCCACCATTCACGTTCTGCATCATAAATATATGAGGGCTGCTCTGAAAGTAATGCCCTTTATTTTATCATGTTGGCCCATGATATCAGAGGCAGATGTTGGAGGTATGGCAGTAAAGGCTGGACCTTTTCACCAATCTCCTTCTACATTTTGTTGTCGTGCAACAGATGGCAGCAGAGGGGCAGTCTGACAAAAAGGCACATGACGCGGAAGTGCTTATGATGCAAAGGTGTATCATTGAATTCCTAAATGTTAAAAAAAGGGCACTCGTTGACATTCATTGGTGCTTGTTGAACACTTATGGAGACAAAACTGACGGTGGGGCCCAGGGAAGTGGTAGGTGGTACATTTCAGCAGTGGTGACAGTGCATCAACTCTGTTGGTACAGATTTTCATGAGTGCAGCATGCAGGCTCTTGTTCATTGTCAGTGAAAGCGTACAGCTAGTGGTGGTGACTACACCGATAAACAGTGTTTTCTAGATGAGAATTTGCTCAATCAAATAGTGTTATTGTGCTCTTTGTAGTTTCCACAGGAATAAATTAGAGGCATTACTTTTGGAGCGACGTATATATAGACATGTTAAAATCTATCTGACACTGCAATGGGGAACTGTACAGTACACAAAGAATATGGATCAAAAGTGCATCTAATGGCAGCAGAAATATCTCTGGAATTATGTGAGCAGCAGTACTTTGGATAAAAGGGTAACATTCTATATATAATCTTTCTGGCTGTAATCATGTTGTAAGGCTAATCACCTTCATTTCAATGACTTCACAGTTAAGAAAATATTTTCGTTTACAACAGATGCTTCATTACAATTTCTAGCTACTGACCAACTGCAGCAATGATCCAAAACAAAAAGAGGTGTTCTGCACAGGTTTACTTTAAATCATACATAAATAATTCAATATAAGAAATATTTATATACTGTGTTGCATTATATATTATATAATGCATAGTATATAAAACATATAGATCTATTGAGTGACACTAATATATATTTTTAGTTATGTTAATTTTAGACAATTAACATGCACTGCAAGTAGAATTGTATTGGTTCATGCAAGTACAATGTGTTTCTGTCCCAAATCTCTTGTAACAGCTAATGTGTTTCTATCAGTTTACACCTGACCATGTGAAACACTTAAGCTCCTATGTCTTACCATACCAGCTTCCATTCACAGCTTCTTACAGGAAATTTGAGTCTGTTGCTGTCACAAACAAATCAACAAATTCTGTCTTGGATTAATTTCTTTTGACAGCAGATGACGTTCTGTTGCTAGAATTATATTCAGCAAAATAAATTCTCAGCATGTAGTGGTCCCTCAGAAATTCTTTTTGACTTATATATGCTAACTGGTTATAGGAATGTTTCCAACCATCTTTTCCTACATAAAGCTCTACTGAAAAGACGTTTATAGGTCAGTTCCATGAGCAGCTGCAGTTCATCATAAACATGGATTTCTCTTACTATTTTGTGTCTTAGATCTAAGAGTCAAAACATCTATGGTGATTCTATCACATATGCACACAGCACTCAGCAGTCTTGGAATAGGTGCAGATTGAAAATACATTATTTGTTGAGAGCTCTTTTTTTGAGTGAATTAGTTTATCCCTTCAGAGAAAACTCAGTCAGAAACAAAGAAGTTCCATACCTTGTGTTTTTTCTGTTCTAAATATAATGATCTGCAAGACACTTAAAAGCTTCAGTGAACATTGAAGACAGCCCTTTTTTTTGGGGCAGGATACTTGAAATCTGACATCTGTTCTCTGAGAACTGTACAGCAAATAATTTTTAACTGCAGTTAATGGTGATGGTGACTAAGGATGAATAGTTCAAGAGACTTTTATTGAAGACAGGGTTTGCAAAGAAAAACAATCAGCTTCTGTAATTTCAGAAGGAAGGATAGCCATCAGCCTAAAAGACTGACAGGAAAGTGACTGTTGTGGTAACTTCTGGCTACACAATTCATTCCCTTAAGAAATTGTTGAGAGGGTGACTCATTTAGAATTAAAAATATATACACTTCTGTTCAAGAGCCTAATGAAGAATAGAAGCTGAAATCCTATTATATTTAAATCTTGTTCTGGTAACTCCTGGGCTTTATGCTTTTGATTTTATGAGGCAGCCCAGGCACAGTGATCCTTCCCTATTTAACCTACACTTACAAGATACTCCAAGATATTTTCTGGTGAATGTACTTTAAATGCAAATAAACCCTAATAAAACTAAAGGGGGAAAATATGTAAAGTAAATAATAGTGTATCTGGATGTTTCTTAGGAATCTGAGTGCGCTATGTCTTGCTATGTTTTCAATAATGCCAGTAAAAGTGGCTTTTCCTTCTCGTATATAATAAGCACTATGGATTTTCTTCCTGAGCTTTCATTATTATTCAGCAGTTTCATTCTTTTGATTAAAGCAAAAGTGAAAATTCATCAGGAATTGTACAAGAAATAGCCAGTAAAAGTTACACTCAGTAATTTGGTGAGATGAAACCCTGGAGTAGTAGAAGAGGAGCATCTGGCTCAGTAAAAAAGCATTATCTAAGAAATTTAGGAAGACAAATGTTTCTAGAGCACTACTGCTTTACTTCACATTTTTCCATGGAATTATGTTTCATCCTGCCAGTAATCTGTTCCAGCAGAACCACTGCAAAACTAAAGCCTAAGAGTGCTGAAATATTCATCTTCCACTCTAAACTGTGTGCATGTGGTTGTTTTGTTTTTTTTATAGTTCACTTTTTTTCTTGCTGTGATGGATCATTGAAAGAGTAGCAGCTATTACAGCCTGGTAGGCTGGCTAAAATATGCATATTTAGTGGGTACTGATGAAAGGACTTCTTATATTTGAGGACAAGATTTAAAAATAGGGCATGTTACGGTTAGATTTCTAGGCGTGCGTTTAGGAACTCAAATAGAAGGTACTGCCTGCTCCTCTGTTTTGAAACCATGTTACCTATTAAAGGCAAATGGACTACAGTTAGTGACTTATCTTAAAATGTTTGATTTTTTTCCTAAGTGTTCATTCTTAGGACTACTATGATTATGGTTTCTAATTGGCATTCATTAGGAAGCCAATAGCTAAATTAGTGTAAGAACTGAAAATATTTTCATGAACCAAAAAAAAGATAAATGAAGGAATGGCTGGTCTTTGCTTTCTGCTGTTCCCCTTTCAGAACAGTGCTGTCAGGCCAGAAATAGAGGTTTTTTTTTTTTTTTTTTAATTTGTTTTATAAAGTTTTGAGGACAGCTTTTGTCAAAATTCTTCTACAAAGTCTTTATCTAGCTACCATTTGTCAAGCTGTTTCAGCAGTTCTCCTGCTGTGAAATCTGATAACTTTTCCTGTTTGCGTTCCTTATCCCAGATCATTAGGCCAGTTTCTGATTCTGCCAACAACGGCAAGCAGTTTAGTTTACCAAATAGACCTAAGTCTGTCAGAACGCAACTGCTGCCCCAGCCCTAATGATCTGCAAGAAAGTCTTCCCTGGCAGTGCTAGGACCTGGGCTTGCTGAGCTGTAAGTCTTTTGACTTGTAGGACGTAGTGCAAGGCCAACTTATTACTAGAAATCTGTGCTATTTCTAAAGCAGTAGGAGTGTTTTCATTTGTTTTTACCACTGTATAATTATTGTCACTGTAAGCAGTTATGATGGGCATCTTTTAAAAATAGAAATACGTATAAGTAATTAATATTTACCACGTTCTTCATCTGTTATATTATATAGAGAAATGAATGCCCATGAGCAGGAATTCATTAACACATTTTAATCAAGATGCTTCACTGAGCTACTCAGTTTTTTCAAATATGGACGCTTTTAAGTTCTCACCGCAGGCTCCAGTCTCTGTAATCCAAGCAATGATTTCTTGCAGTCCAAGCACCGGATGACTCTGATGAGTAAGCTAGCAGGCTCACTTAAAATAATTACTAGTTCTTGCTAAATATTCTAGTTGTTCTAGTTTCTGTTATTTTACACAACTCTAGAGTATAACCTAAATCTTGAGGCTGTATACTCTTCTTTGAGAGTATACAGATTATCTAAGCTACCCTTCTGAGCCCTTGTTCAGCAATATGACTACAGTAGAGCACAGAAGAGCTGATCCTGATTCCACAAAGTATTTCACAGTTGGTTTCATCATCTGGTGTAGCCCTCCACTGATCCACAAATTTGCAGGATTTTAACTTCTGTATTTATGTTGAGTTATTCTTTTTTTATACTGTTACAGATTATATCAGAAGTGCAAAGCATCTAACTGTGTTGAGGCCTCTGGTAAACATCCAAAGAGTTTCTTTTGTAAAGATGGTGGAGGCAGTACTTCCAAATGTGAAAATCAGCGGCGAGTATTAAATTGCTGGAGTTTCCTATTACCATTTCTAATACCATAACAAGAAAGTGGTCATTGCTACAGGAAGAGCCAAGGTATGCTCTCCGCAATTAAAAATGAAAGAGAATGAGACTGCTTAAGCAAAAGCTTTGTTGCTAAAATTACTGATTTAAAAATCATCCTAATAGGCCCCAAAAATATCTTTTAACAAATGGCAGTTTTCAAATACCACACATAGGTGAATTTTTCAGCTATAAGCAATGGAATACATTTAGCCAAAAAGAAACATCTAGTGTCAATATTTACAAATATTCAGAGTAAAATATTCAAAATAAAAATATTCAATGTAACCCTATTTAATTTCATAGTGAAACAACTAAATGATTTTTCTTAACCATGCAACTCAGAAATTCACCATACTTCCACTGATACCAAAGGCATAATTTCCCATTTGGTAGCAAGTCAAGGAAGCTAGTCCCCATGGTGTACTCTAGTGACACTAGCAGTTCTGCTTAAGCAGAAATCAAGGTTGTAAAACTTTGACTGGTTGTTGTTGTTTGTTTTTGTTTTTTAACTGTGAAAGCTTGACTGAAACCTATCAGATTACTGTAATATTTTGAATAGATACACAGATGAGGAGAGAGAATGAGAAAAGCATAAGCTATGGCAACACTGTAACAAAGTGGCAACAACTTGACTTCGAACTGCAGTTGATTTGAATTGCAGGCTGCTAGTGCTGTTACTTATGGCAGGATCAGGATCTTCAGTTTTTAATCATAATTTATAACATATCTTCCAATTTCCTTTGTAGCAAATGCTTTGCTTCCGTATTATCAGCTCTGCCAAACATCTACTTCACATTCTGTATGCATTAACTCTGACAAACACTGAAGTCCCAGACTTAAAGGGTTGTAAAAATCTTTGTGAATTATGTGTGATAATGTGCTAAAAAGAATTAAAGTTCTGCCAGATCCTATTACTATTGTTATAACAGGGTCAGCAATTAATCCTTCCATTTGCAGTCTGTAAACTTGGTATTTAATACGGGGTAGTACAGTTATAAGCCACTGCAATGAATGAACAACGTTCATGATCATGAACACTCATGCCATGTTGATCATGTTGAATGTTCACCTAATTCCTTTTAAGCAACTGTCATCTATTGTGTCTATCCAGAGGACAAACCTGTATCACTACATGAGGCTTCACATTCTTGGAGGACTAGAGATTCCCCTCAAGCTCTGCTTAATTTATTCCCCCATATTATCAACAAGTATTCAGAACAATTGTACTGAATCAATGCTGGGAGGATTTCTGAGAAAGAAGAAAACTATACAGGGAGATGCAACTTCTTAATCTTGCTGGCAGATTAAAATCCTATTGCTCACCACTGAATAAAGCAAATCCAGGAGAGAAATAGTTGCTCCGGTGTGTTTTAGGTGCAACTCCAGCAGTAATGCCACTGCTCTGTTATGCTGCAGCCTTGTTGGAAGTGAGGGCCCTATTTGGAGAAGATGAAATACCTCTGAGCAAGACAACTGCAACAATGAGTGTAACAGTCCCTTTCTTACCTACACTTAATACCTGTGTCAGTGATGAGCTTTATCAGCATCATTTTCTTTTTTTTTTCTTTTTTTTTTTTTTTTAGCAATCAGAAAGCACCACTCACCAAAAGATTTTTGTATCACAAATTATTTTTTTCAAGCGATATTCCAATAATCGGTGCCAAAAGCAGTGAATGTTTGTATGCACTTTCTGTGTACTTATGTACAGTTACTCTTACTAGATACACACAACACTGAAGTTGAGAAATAGGCAACAACTTTTCTTCCTGCAGAGCCTGCAGTCTGAACAGTCCTTTCTGAGATCCTTGTGAAGTCTAAATTAAATGCAAAGATTCATATTCTGGAGAATTTACAACACATACCAGTCATTTTTCTGCCAGACAGCTGCTGCTGATGTTGATATAATTATTTTACCCTAAAAATATATTTTTTAATCTAAACAATATAGTAAAACAGACATATGCATGCAAGTCTCTTTTGCACTGTACTGGGAAGACAGGACCATTTCACCTGCTGATCCCTGGGACTCAGAAAAAGCTTCAGCTAGGATCACTAGTAGAATCTAGTCAGATCTCCCTTTGATTTAATTGTTTTTGCCCTTGTTTATATAAGAAACCTCTACATGCTCTCCCTTTCTGCAGGTTCATGGCATTTTGTTAAACCAAAACTAACACAAACATGCTGTGAAATGAAGAAAACAACAAAAGTGTTTCACACTCTATTTCTATCTTAAAAGTGAATCAAACAGTTAAGAGCAAAAGTGTCACACATCAGTAATAGTTCTGAGAAGAGATTAATCCTTTTCTAGTTTAAGGCACCTTTTCATTTCTGATTTAGAGTAATCAGACACATCAAACAGTTTTCATTCAGTAAACAGATCTGTATCTTCCCAGTGTTGCTTCCTAAGCAATTACAATTAGGTATCAGTATTGGCCCCGCAAAGAAAACTGCTCTTCTGCCATTCCTGCAGACCCAGTTCTCCACTTCTAGAACTCCTGTCAGTTTCCAAGCCTGTCCAGGGGAAGGGAAGCACAAGGAACCTTTGTACTTCCTAAGATGACTGCAAAAAGCATCTATGGTATACTAGGAACCAATCTACTTGCCACTCACACAGAAAGTATCTTTTCTATATATAGCTTTAAAGCCCCATTTTCAGCAAGAAATCTTAAATCTTTTTGCACTCAGAGCTGGATTGAAAAAGCTTATAAATAATAAAAAGGCTAATTTTTCATTTCTTGCCCATGAAAATTAAATCAGGATCACAATAGTGCATTGATGCCAGAGCCTTACAAAAAATTTATAGTGCTGAAGCCATGCCATTTTGACTAAATGAGTTTATTCATTCCAAACACCTTACCAATAGACTTAGTATTAAAAGGTGAGGAAGGGGAAAGGAAATCAAAGGATGTCTTTTAAAATACTGAATACTGTTTACTTTTGGCGAGTCCTAAAGCAAAAATATTTTCTAAAAAGAGCTGCTTAAGCGCTGGTGGGCACTGAGCTGACCAAATGTGAGTCACTAGCTTTTCCATTCCGCTCCTTCTCATTTCTATAACCTTTCAAAAGAAGAAATAACTCAAGCAGATCTTCACACCTCTTTTCTTGATTCTACAGAAGACACCTCATACTTCTATTTCTTTTCTGTGTTTGACTGTGTTAAAGAAAGCAACTTGAAAAAAAGTCAAGAATGTCAGGAATCTTTTGAGGTTTTTCTGAATGGAAAAGTTCTGCTGTCTAAATAAGAAGTTACTGATGTATAATTCATACTTTATACAAATACATAAGGAAATTTTCTTTACATTTCCTTACAAAGTGGCATTGTATGAAAAGAAAATTGAAGAATATATGATTTAATTTAATAAATTTTAGAAGGGCTATGATTCAGATTGTGCCCTGGTCAAAGCTCGCTGCATTTTCATTTAGTCATATTGTTTCCCCACTGCAATATGCTATTTTATCTCTGAGCAGTTTCCCTCTCCTACTTTCAAATGTAAGTATGTCCTATTTTATCTCTTAACTACTTCAAGTAAGAGTAGAATACACGAGACAATGCTGAAGTATCTCCCTCGTACTCTATCAGGGAAATTGTGTCAAATTCGACTCACTTGGCAGTCAGCAGAAATATTCCGGCTACAATAACAGATGAAGCCCTGAGCAGACAGCTCCCTGCACCTCCAAGCAAATGGCATACTGCCTGTGTAGGCAGTTAAGTTCTCTCCAGAACGACCCTACAAACACAAGAAGCCTTTTTGTCCAAAGTGTACTTTATACAGAGGACTAGAGGAAAAGATTTTTAATATAGTTACCAAACACCTGAAAACAAATCAGTGTGCCAAGTGCTGAATTTTTTTTCAGGAAGGACCAGTTAATTTCTGGGGGTTTGTTTGTTTTTGTTTGTTTGATTGTTCGCTTTCGGGGCTGCTTGGGTTTAGATTTTCATTCAACTTTTCATTTGTGTCAACACAGTGCGTAAAGATAAGCTACATAAATTTTGCTTACTAAAGTCACTTCTACTGTGCACTGAGAAAAAGGACATAAAAGATCAAAATCTATCATGCCTTTGTATCCGGTATTCCTTCTTCAACAGTTTTAGTTTTGACATAGTAATGGGGAACTGAATCTTTGAAGATCTCTGAGATTAATTCATCTTCAGCATAACTCCACTGGAGTCCGTGGAATCGCAGTGAGGATGAAATTTGACCCCTTCAAATCCCTGGCAGAAATGGGGCCAGCAGGGGGCAGAAGCCCTGACGGAGCTGACACCGCCAGTTGTGCCAGGTATAAAGGGCTTCAACGGAGACCCCGATCACCTCGCTGCGCTCCCACTAGGACACCCGTTGATTCAGAAAGTGAAGATTCACACAGAGAAATAGCTAGTAAAAGTAATATTAATAGTAAAAAAGCCTAAAAATCCCTGAAGGTATTCAAGGCAAGGCTGGATGTGGCTCTGGGCAGCCTGATCTAGCAGTTGGTGACACTGTCCAAAGCAGTGTGGGGTTGAAACTTAGATATCTTTGAGGTCCTTTTCAACCCAGGCCACTCTGCGGTTCTGTGAAATTAACACTTTCTTGGCGGAGAGTTAAAACTCCTTCACGGATATTGGAGGCTGAAAGTTGATGATCCTCGAGGTCCTTTCCAAACCAAGCCATTGTACGATTTTATGATTTTATGTCTGACACGGGAAAATGAAATCTCAGACCCAGCCAGGTTGGCCCCCACATGCGCCTGAGGGCTCCAGAGGGAGGGACGAATGAAGGAGGGAGGAAAACGGGCAGCGTTTCCAGCCCGGCAGGAGGGGAACGGGCTCCTGCCACCGCAGCTCGTACATCACAGCTCCTCAGATGTGCGAGCTCAGCTCGCAAACCCGGAGCGCACCAGACGGGACGGGGCGGCGGTACCCGTGGGCCGAGCCGTGCCCGGGGGCAGAGCTTCCCTTTCCTTCTGCAGGAACTGCCTCCCCGTCCTTCATCTGCTGCAGGTCCCCAGCGGGCTGTACCCTGCCCACCGTGTCCCCGGACACCTAAGGGACCACTCCCCCCCTCAGGGGCGGGAGGAGGCAGGGACGGCAGCGCTGCCCGTGTGGAGCCCGGCGCTGGGCCCCCCCCCCCCTCCGGCACGTCGTTCCGGAGTGCGCCCACCTGCAGGGCTGCCCTCCTCGGCGCTGCCAACGGCCTCTGCCATACTTCTTTCTCGCCCCGGACGACATTCTGCCCGCTGAGCGCTTTTCAAAGGAAAAAAATCAGTAAGGGGAGGAACGGAGAAAATCCGAGAGGAGCCTCCGCTCCCAGCTTTCCCCTTCCTCGCCTCTCCGAGGAGGCAGATGATTGATTGTCGTTCAATTTCTGCCACAACTTTGTGAACTTCAGCAGCGTCAAGACTGTAAGCGCGACAGAACTGAAAGCCGTGGGCACGCTGTGTAAAAGCGAGTCCGCCGTGCCGGAGGACGGGAAATCGCTGAGCGCAACACGTACTTGTTTCACCGTCCCGCGCCGCCAGCGCATCCCCTCAGCGGCACTGACACCGGAGCGGCGCGGGGGTGGGACGGGGCGCTCCGGGCGGGCACCCGCGCCCCCAGGGGCCCGCGCCCCGGCAGCGGAGGCGGCCCGAAGCCCCGGCCTGGCCCGGGGAGCCCCCGACGTGGGGGGGAGAGCGGCGGCCTCGGCGGGCCCCCTTCCTTACCTCCTCTGACCTCCGCAGTCTGGAGAAGGACAGCGAGGGTGACGAGCACGGTCACGGCCGGGTCCCAGGGCCACCTTTTCGTTTTCCACCGCGTGGACCACCTCTGCATCTTCATGCTGGGCGCCCGCAAGCGTGAGTTAAACCCGGGCGCCTTCAACTTATACCGACTCCGTCCTTTCCACAATATTCCCAGAGGTGTCTTCTCCTATAGAGCCATACGTGACACACCGAAGGGATTCCCTCTCTCCCGCGCAGGCCCCTCCGCCCCGTGCTCCCCGGTGCCCTGCCTTCACACTGAAGGGAGACGAGGGGCTTTAATCAAAACGCGCAGAGCGCCGCATCCCCTAAAGGCTTCATCCCGTCAGAGGGCTGGGCGAGCGGCTGCGGGGCCACCCCTGCGCCCAACTGACAAGGCGGCCGCCGCACGGAGGCCAATCGCGGCGCTCCCGCGGCCGCCCACAGCACCGCCCTCCGCCTCGGCGCCGGCACACCGGCCGCCCACGGCACCTTGGACCGCCGTGCCGGCGAGGACCGGCTCTCCCGAAGGGGAGCGCGGGGAACGGGAAGCCGCCTTCGCGGGAGCGAGCCCGGGAACGCCGTCGGCTGTATCCCGACCCCGGGGCGCGGAGTCCCCTCAGCCCCGCCGCCCCCAGCCCCACCGCCGCGCCGCGGAGCATGCGCAGTGCCGCTCGCGGCGCCCCTCGGAGCGGGCGGCGCGAAACGCGGCTGTGAGGGGGCGGGCGGGAAGCGACGCTCCTGACGAGTGGAGCGGGGAGAGCGAGAGGGGCTGTGCCTGGCGGCGAGGGAGCTGTGCGAGGGGAGAAAGCCGGCCGAGAGAGGGGCCGGGGCCGCTCCGGGGAGGGCCTGTCCCGGCCGTCCGCTGCGCACCCGCTCCCGAACGCCTTTCCCTTTGGCGCAGTAGCGGGGGGCCCCGTGCGAACGCAGGGAGCGAGAGGTGAAGAAATGCCGCGCCAAACCGCCGCCCGTTCCCCGCCGCACCGCGTCCTGCACGGCGGGGAGCGCGCTCCCAACCTCCCCGCGAAAGGCCGCGGTCCCACTCGAGTGCGGCGACGGTGACCCACCTGCGTGGGGAGGCCCGCGGCGCCATGGAAAGCGGGAGCTTTGGGTCACGTTTTGGGACGAGTGCTTTATCAGAACTGTGAAATTTTCCTCTTTCCTCTGAGATTTCTTCCAACTTCAAAAAATAAAAGTTAACTAATGAGCGGGTGGTTCAACCACAACAGAAGCGTTACTGTTATTCAGCGCATTAAATTTCAGAAGCGGACCATCCTTTCTTACAGCACCCAATGTTACACTGTGCTACGTAGTATACCCAGCTCTTCCTGTACTTGTTTTTCTGAAATAGTTGGTCTTGTTAGGTTTACAAGTGAGAGAACTGAGGGTGCGTGGCAGTTATCTCCAGCCCCCCCAGGTGCTGTTTGTTCAGGAGAGGTGAGATTCTGGCCCTTGGAGCAGTCAGCTGCAGTGCAGCAGTGGAGCATCAAAACACCAGGTCTGCCTCCCTTTTCTGTACCAAAGCCTGCTCATTCAGAATGAGTCCTTCAGTTGTCTGTTTCCAGCCCTAACCACACACAGCTTCCCCCACAGTCAGGCATTAATTAATTAATTAGTAGTATTACTGTTGCCTTTCCTGTTTGTGTTGTCCTCAGTGACTTACTAGAGGCTTCAGAAAGGATGATAAATTAATCCCTTTGTTGCCTCATTCTCCTTCCTTAGAATGCCAGAAGGTAGTCCCAAAAGTGGTTTATTCTTTTTGCTTAATACTTTGTTGCTGGAAAATCCCATGCAAAGTCTGAGTTTCCTCTTGATTATAAATCAGACATCTTTCTGTCATCAACACTCTTCTTATATCCAGTGTGTCCTCACACATTGCCTCTGGCACTGCTTTTTTGAGCCTTGCTATTAGCCTGAATTAATACAGCTACAATGGATCACAGAAATGAGAAGGTCTAACCGTATCTAAAAGGGGAAAAGAAAGCTTTTCGGATAGGTGGTGAAAAAGGACAGGTTAATGTCACAGTGTAGAGAATGGTAATTTAGCATCATGCCTTTGCAGTTACTTCAATTTTAAGATACATAATTCAGACCCTGAAATGTGTGTGGGAAGATACCCACTCATCTCTGCCGTCCTGCACTGGTCCCAGGTGGAACAATTGTGGAGTATTTGGCATTCCAAATTAAAATTTTAGATCTTTGCAAGACAGTAGAAGAAAAACATACCGATCCGGGTGAAGTGGTGTGCTTGCACTGGTATACAACCCTGTAGAATTCTATATTAATTCTACATTAATTCTAGTACAAGAACATTTTTTTAGTCCTATCTCAGTTATTTCTGCGTACCACCATGTCAAACATTTGGATGTGTAAAAAAATGCCATCACATTCAGTGGCTGCAAGGCAGAAACTACATGCTGTTTAGGTACTTGAAGATGCTTGTCTTGTGACACATGAGATACAGTATTTAAGGACCATTGACTATTTTCATTTAAGTTATTCTTTGTAGTTACTTAGTTTGAAATCTTAACTGCCGTAGTGGTCTCCCAGTGAAATAATCACAGTAGTGCAGTGCAAATATATGGAATAATAGATACGATTCAAAGTGCAGTCAGAAAAGTGATGACGTAAAATTATTAAAGATTTGTAGTAAATTGCAGCCCTTACGTGTAATTTCAGGAGAAATACATTTTTTCTTGAAAGTAATAGAGAGTTAAAACATGAAAATGTTTTCAAAGAAAAACTGAAGAAAATAATGTTGTTTTTTAAATCAACTGTAATCCACAGTGGTTTGTTTTTTTCATTAGCTTTCTTGTTCCCCATTTCTCTTCAAGACAGTTTTAGTGAAAAGAAAGGCTAAGCACTGTGACGTTCATTATGTTCTGTCCCTGACACATCAATGTTGGCACATTAGCCCATGTTTAAATATTAGGAATTGCTCTCTTGTATGTGCACAGATGGGTCATTGTTGTATTTTGGGGCAGAGAGGGGGAGGGGTTAGGAACTACAGAGAAATAAATATGTTTCTTTGCCCCTACATAGCTTGCAAGAAACTTAGGGCAGCACTTTCACCTTTCTCAGACTATTGGCACCATGATGAAATATCACGGTAAGTGTGATGGTCTCTTGCAATCCTGAAATTGTGTTTTTTCATAGTACACTTTTGGATATCATCAAAACAGAGAGCTGAAGTGTATTATTCACTGGGAATAACACATGCACTGGAAGGAACACGGTGCTTTTCTTCTTTTCCATGTATCCCAGGGACATTGGCTTGGCTTAAAGCACCTTGTTTCTAACTTCACATGGAAGCTGACACCTTCTAAAACTTTCATAGAACAAAAATTAACTTTGCAAAATAAGTGTATGTCAAAACGGTTATCATTCACTGCTTTTGCCATGACTTCAGTGTCTTTTTATTTGATTAGGTGCACATGTCATCTTTGCTTAATTTGTGGTGCAGATTTACATTTTCAAAGAGTTTTCTGTTATGTAAAAATACTGGGAGGAAAACGAGTGAGTTAAACTGCTTTACTGAACTGAATCCTTGTAAAAAAATCTTTTTTTTTTTTTTTTCAGACATGATTAGAGGAATTAGGAGAGTGGAATGACCTGTGCTAGGTGAAATGTTAGTGGACTAGATGATCTCTAGAGGTCCCTTCCAACCCCTACAATTCTTTGATTCTGTGACGTCCTTCTGTAGTTTCTAAGGGAGAGTAATATGCACGCACACAGACAAATGCACATATGCAGATAAAATAAACAACAGCATTTCTTTCTATGATTCTGTTTTCAAGTAGTGTAATAGACTTCAAGATTTGCTGAGCTCCCACAATTCCATTGTCTAAGGTTTTGAAGGATGAACCGAAGGATTTTTCCGTTCCTTACCAAATTCTTTGGTCTAGAGAATGGCTCAGTGCCCATTGATTCATTTTTTGGATGCTTAAGAATTAGGGAAGACAAATAATAAAAACCTGATACAAAACAGCATCACCAGTTTTTCTGCTTAGAATGTAAAGGAGCTTCTTTGGTTAACGTCAAAGCTGAAGTGACTAGGTACAGCTGCACTGTGCACTGTTAGTGTACTCCTACTGGATTTCAAACTCATACGACTCCAAAATCAGGGACAGTTTCAGGCAAAACTGAACGCACACTAGTTAAGTTGCTGTCAGAAACAATAACATGAGAAAGATTCTATGCCCATGTAAGAAAAAAAAAATACTGTTAAGGTTAATGTTAGAAATTAAAACTCAAACAACAGAAGTACAATTTGAAACAGAGGCTCTGCTAATGTAAGAAAGGAAAGTAGTTGGTAGGCCCCTACACACTGACCTCTCGCTGCAGAGGTTTATCCCCTTTCTGTTAATATAGTTAATGTTGAGAGTTTAAAAACACAGCTTGTAAAAAGTGCGTCCTGTTCCATCGGAACATGAAGGTGAGAACAAGTATGGATAAAAGCAAGAGCAGTAACTTACGGTGTCTTTCACTTTAGGGATGATCCCATGTAAATAGTTAAGCATAATTATTCTGCCAGAACTTAACTGTCAGAAACAAGGGATGCCTTTGTATTTAAGGGAGTAAGGCTTAAACACTCACCTACAAATTAGGGAAAATAATACCGATCCACTTGAAGTTACTCCTACTCTGGTAGCTGCTTGGAGCTGTGAATTTAGTGGCCATTCATTGCTTCTGCATTTTCTGCTCCTATGTCCTCCTTCTTTCCTTCTGCTCTCCTCTATAGTTCTCTGGAAGAAGAAACAAAGGAGTGTGAGGCTTTATTTTTCAGTTTTAGGACTCATCTGCCAGGTTTCAAAAACTTAGTTGGGATAGAATTAAGTCAGGGTTTGGAACACAGTGTCAAGATCTGAATTTATTATAGGATTCTGCAAGCTCCAGAGATGAAATTATCGCAAGCGATGAATCAAAGTTTTATGTTACATTTATTTTTATTTTATTTCTTTATTTTTTTCCTGTAATGGTTAGTTTCTGGCTAGGAACACGTCATATGTTCTTCCTTCACACCATTCCTCTTCCTTTCCTCACTAAGAGAGGAGCATTGAGTTTAGGATTAAGGAAAGTGAAGTGTCATCAATCTTGAATGGCAGTGTATTCTGCAGAAGCTCACACCTAACACCACGATAGATAGAATCCAAAACTTGAAACTGTGTTTTCCTATCAAGATTTATATTCTGATAAAATATAATTTTAAAACAGGTCAGGGTTTGGAAATTGCCAAAAACTCTACTGTGGATCTGACAGTCCCCACAGAAGCTTAAAGAGACCAGAGTTAGAAAAGCCTTTGCGCTTTATAATCCTATGTTATAGTGATTAACTCTTGTTTTTACATAACTTATATCTGAGAGATTATACCTGGGGTTTGGTCAAGGTTTGGGAAACTTCATATTTTTTTTCATTCAGATTTTTCATACAGTACAGAGGTTGTTGTTATTAGTAGAAACCAATACCTGATGATGTCTCTCCTTGTATGCATTCATGAAAACATTAGCAGGAAGAAAAAAGCAAGGATTTTGCATAGGGTTAGGGCTGAGGATTTTGAAGTCTTAAGAAGACAGATTGTTCTGGGCCATGTTAAACCTCAGAGACAGTAATTATGTTAACACCAATAGAAGCCTGTGTTTGGGGCTGCATGAGTCCTCCAGGAACTAGTAGACTGTCTGTTTAGGAAGTAGGTATGAGTAGTTAGAGTGAAAGTTTTATCAGAGATCTCTGACCTTCTATGAGGACAGACTAAGGGAGCCGAACTTGTTTAGCCTGAAGAAGAGAAGGCTCTGGGGAGACCTCATTGTGGCCTTCCAGTTCTCAAAGAGAGTGTATAAACAGGAGGGACACTGACTTTTTACGTGGTATGATAGTGATAGGACAAGAAAGAATGGCTTTAAACATGAAAAGAGGGGATATTTACATTAGGTGTTAGGTGGAAAAATTTCACTCAGAGAGCAGTGAAGCACTAGAATAGGCTGCCCAGAGAGAATGTGGATATTCCATCTATGGAGGTGTTCGAGGCCAGGTTGGATGGGGCCCTAGGCAGCCTGATCTAGTGCCCGATTTAGTGGTTAGCCACCCTGCTCACAAAAGGGGGTTGGAACAAGATGATCTTGGAGGTCCCTTCCAACTCAAGCTTTTCTATGATTTTTTTCTATGATTTCTTGAAGTCCCACAAATGTGAGACTATGGGTTGGTAAAAGCCGTTGACTAGTTTTGTTTTTAACTGTATCAGAAATGCTAAGTCACAGCCTGAACCAGTGATTGAGCACCTCGTGGGAAGGCAGGGCCAGCCCAGGGAAGCTCAGGTGTGTGCAATGCCCCTGAGTAACTGGAAGGGGTGGAGACAGGATCCTATCCTTCCCAGACCTCATTTAAGGGTTGATAGTGGAGGTGAGGGTGTCTTTCACTGGAGATCTTTGTGTATGTGAGGTATGTAGTGTCTTTTTTTAATTTTTGTTCCTCTAGCTGTTATGTTTAAGTAAGCCCTCACTTGATGTATTCTAGGGCTTTGGTACTCTGCTATCATTGCTATGCTTTCTGTTGTGTTCTTTTAACTTTGGGGTTTATTCCCTCATGTGCTAGTTAAAACCATGTATGCTTAGTGTTCATGTGTTTGGGTTATGGTTTGGGAGCTTTAACTGTCCTAAACCCTGAGGAATGTTTAACTGTGCCAGACTGCTAAGGACGAGTAGCAGAGATAATATATATATTAATAGATTCTGATGTGCTGTTTCACTATTTCCTGTAGAAATTAGTGTCCTTCTTTACAATGAGACTACTTGTAGAAGTGATTTTAGTGCTGATGCTTGTATCTTGAATTGTTGGAGTTTTTGGTCAAATTGGGAGCATATGGCAAACAAGGAGAGAAGTGATTACTGGCAGAAGCCAGTGTGTTACACCAATTGTTATACCTTTAGCCTCATGTAGACTAAGTATGAGCCTGGCATCAGGCAGGGAGTTTAGGGCTTAGTGAAATAAAGCATCAAGAAGTAAATTCATATTTCATGAATGCAGAAGTCTTGGCAACAAGCTTTTATTAGTGCAGTTAGCAGCCAATGTCTTTTGTTGTTTTCTTCCATTAGAGAAGAAAATATTTCACACCAGGTATAGAAAGAAGGTAAGGTGCTCTGTTCTCTTTCGTAGTTGAATTTCATTCTCTAGGTATGAACAAGACTTCTGTTACACTTGAGTCTAGATTATTATTATTTTTTTTAATGTGCATGTCTGCATAACCGAGCTATGTTCTGTTCTATGTTACCCTTTCCAGATAAGTATAAAACAGTACAAATGAAAGCTATAGACTTATTTTTGTCTGATGTTACATGAGTAGGCTCCTGTATATAAATTAAAAATTACTGTTCAACACTGCAGAGTCTATGAAGCAGATGCTTCTAGAAGCCTTATACTGTCTTTCCCTGTCAATCTCTGTAGGGATACTTCTCCTAGGAGGGAGGTTGAAGGTAGAGTTCTGGAAAGAAATAATGAAGCATTAAGAGCGCACCTCATGACAGAATCTGTGTTCCCAGAAATAAGAGTTAATGAATCTCATCTCACATGAATAGAAGCCAACAGCTTTTTGCCTAGTAATTGATCCTGTATTTACTGATTATGCAAGAGTTAGACTACAGGAATTGAAGTTAGGATTAATATTTGGAAATTAAAAACGTTCCCTAGTGTTTAGGAAACTTTATTTCCTGTGCAGTAAGATGGGTCAGGGACTGTTCTTTGGCCCTGAAGTGGCTACCCTTCTGGATAGGGTTAGGGTTGAGATTAGATTCATTGTCTAGAATCCAGTCTAAAGCTGTTTCTGAAAAGTATTTGGACATAGGAAAGGGACTGGTGATGCTATAAGCTGATGTTGTTTGTCTTCTTTACTGTTTTCCAGACTAACAGTAGGAAAACAAAGTCCTAGCTCATTGTTGGTTTATATAGCTCTGAAGAGTCAGCAAAGGTTTAGGTGAGGACTCAGCAACTGAATTCCTAAACAACTCAGTTGATTGGGTCTAGTCACAACAAGTGAACTGATACCATCAAGAGACAATATATTACTTTTGAGTTCACTACCCTTCTTACCTGTTGAACTTGTATGTAGTTGTCCTTAGAATTACAAACAAAAGATAAATTCAGGATACAGGGCTATTGTGTGGGCGTATGAAGCAGGTAGTTGCTGTCAGTATGCAATCACTTGTTTTTTTTTTTTTTTCAGGTTTTGTTCTTTCCTTCTGCTCCCTAACCCCTTGCTTTTTTGGATGCCCTTCCCCACCCCGTGCCTTGCATGTCGTGTGGTTGTCTTCATTCAGGTGTTCCGTTTCTCAGTCCTCCTGTTTTATCACTGTCCATCTACATTGTTTTATGAGAGGAAGAGTAACTTTACATTTATGCAAAATGTTGCCACAATCTAAAGCGCATTATTTTTCTAAGTTTTGTTCTTTTCATTGATAGATTAAGTTGGCAGACTTGTAGTTCTGTGGTGTTTCTCCTTTACTTGCTCTACAGAGCCTTAGTATATATATTAAAAAAAAAAAAAAAGGCATTCTTCTGATGCTGATAGAGGTTACCTGTTTGAGGAGCCTCAGCACACAGTATGACTGGGGAGTTAGTTCTCTCTGGAATGTATGTCCATAAGAGTACACATTTGTGAATGAATATTCTGCGTCTGGAATTGTTCTGGGAAAGCGCTGTGTGTTTGGCCTCAGGTTAAAAAAGAATGCTGTGACTGTTAGTCAAGAAAATTAATTGAATAAAAGCAGCAATAAATATCCTTCCTTACTATTCTTAAGTTTTAAGGTTTTAATCATGTCCATCTTCCTGCAGCTTCCTTGGTAGAGATAAAAACGCTGCTGAAATACCATTTTACAGCATATAAAAAGCACACTTCCATCCTGTTCAGCCAGCAGCAGGAAGTATCAAATGTCATGCTGTACTGCTGACCCAGCTTGGCAATTCAAACAAAGTTTTTGGGGGTTTATTTAAGTTAAACTCCCTCATCTTTTCAAGTCCACCTCCTGGTACTTTATATAGCACAGTGTAATTGATACAGCAGCCCAACATTTTCCATTCCTATGGATTCTAGGGATCTATGGAGGTTGTAACCTTTGTAATCATAGCTATACACCATTCAAGAGGAGAAAAAAAAATATGATCAATTAGTGTAATATGTAAGGATACCAGTATTTTCCTGAACTGAGACTTCTGCAGAAGAGGCATCCAAATTTGTTTTAGGGGTTATTTTCTCAGTTTCTGTTGAGTACGGCCTGGATGTGGTACTCTAGATGGGACCTTACAAGAGCTGAGTAGAGGGGACAATCAACTCCCTGTCCCTGCTGGCCACCCCATTTTTTAATGCAGCCTGGGATATAGCTGACCTTCTGAGCTGGAAACGTACACTGCTGGCTCATGTCCAGCTTCTTGTCCACCAGGACCCTGCAATCCTTCTCTGCAGGGCTGCTCTCCAGAAGTTCTTCCCCCAGTCTGTACAGATATCTGGAATTGCCAAGATCTGTTCCAACCCAAGCCATTCTATAATTGTATGATTCTATGAGTCTAATTGTTTCCTTCCTTTGTTTTCTCAATTTACTTGAGACTCCATTTTGATAAAGATCAGTTGAAACAGATATGTGGGTTGGAGTAACTAATAGGGACAGTTTGGAGAGGCTCAGCTGCTTTCTTTGCCAACTATTTGTCTTCTTATCAGAAAGAGTTCTCACTGATCAGTTTTACTTTAATCAGTTTAAATGACCTGTGGCAAATTAAGAACAAAAGTGTTTAAGTATAAATGGTCTCTCATAGACCTTCTTCCTCGTTGTTCTGAGGCATTGTTTTGTACTGGGGCAGTACTGGCATCCTATCTGATACACAAGGAGGCAGTGCAGGCATGGGCTAATGGTTTGCATGTGTCACACACTTAGTGTGTTTATTAGTTTTGGGCAACACTACTGCTCTCACAGGCCCTGTGAGCTGGGGAATTAAAGACAATAAAAGGAGTAAGAAAGCAAATAGCTAACACCAAACAAACTTGCATCAAGTCTTGATAGTTGTGTACTTCTATTTCCTGTGCATAGATGTCTCTCAACTGAATCACTTCTTAAAATACTTTGGAGTAGAATCAAAGTTGATCCCATTGTATGAGCAGGAACACTGAAAACAGAATATGAAATATTACGGAAGTAGTATTTCAGGGAGGTGTTATGTCTCAGGCAACTCCCTGTCTCATGTGTGCTCTCTCATTTACCCAAGTTCTAGAAGATTGGGACCAGGAAATCAATGCATACAAATAAAATAATAATAAAAAAAATTGTTATTCCAGCAAAGGACTTGTTGGGATTGTCAGATGGCAACTGCCTTGCAATACAAGAGTACTGGCAGACTTGAGTGTTTCTCCCTATACACTTCAGCTCATAAGATAGGTTTAAAATAGCTATTTTAACAGTACTAGGTGACAAAAACTGAACATGCATGATCACACCTTGTTCTTCACTAAAGACATAAATCCATATCATAGGAGAAAATTGAAATCCCTTTGATGAAAGCAGATATACCGAGTAGCTTTGAATTAATTCATGGTAAAGCTTTTAACTTTATTTCATGCCTTTTCACTGCTTAAGGTTTGAAAACTCTGTTTAGGCCTAACTACTCTAAAATGTGAGGCAGAGTTCAGTATGTGAGCCCTATCTAAGTCCTTAGGACCAGTCCCAGGAGGCCAGTGGGATGCATGTGTTGAAAGAAGCTCCCAGAAGGCATTAAGTAGTTCATATGATAGGAATAATGAAACAAGAATTGCTAAAACTGCCAAATTGTCTTCAGCTTCCCGTTCACGGGCATAGACCTGTATGGAACATGCGACTCCTCTGTCAAAGGTAGCATGCTGGCACTTTGCTGGCATGCTTCTACGGATATTAAAAAGACAAGTCTCTAGGAAATACTATATCAGTGGTTTTCTGAAGACATCTCATTCTTATGTTGTTTAACATAATAAAATGTTTTTCCTTTCCAAGTTAGGACAAATGGAGGGGAATATATCTGCTCTGTGAGAATCACTGAAGGATGAATAGAACATTATGTATGCTTGGTCCTATTTGATTGTATCTTGAAATTGTGAATCTTTTTTTTTTTTTCTGGTGCTGATCAATAAGTGGATTACTATTTCATGTACTCTTATGGGTGTTCACCCCCCCTTGAAAATGCAAACACATCAAATAAGTGCTCAAAACACTTCATTAAATCTGCTGTAATCTGTAATAGCCTCAAGTGCCTGTATTTTATTTTTTTTTTTTCAGAAAATGTTTTTTTTCCGTTCTGGATTTTCAATAGGTTTAATGAACAGAAATCATAAGTTTATGTGCGATTCCTTGGGATTATATTGCTAATGTACAAAACTAATCATAAATCAGAATGAAGTCTGAACATTCTGAAGTATGGTACTGTCAAATAACTGTAATACAAGTTGCAAAATTTCTTAAATGCAGTGGGGAGAATAATGACAGTTGAAATACGGCTATTCACTTGTACTACTGTCAGATATAAAAACCAGAGATCACATTTGTATACAAGATGCAGTATTGATGCTGATAGTTGATGTCCAACAAAATGAAGATTCAGGTATGATTTGGCATCTAAGCGTATGTTTGCACATCCTGAATTGTAGGAGGTGGTGTTTACTCTGCTTTATGTTAAGAATTCATCTGTTGTATCCAGTTTGATTCCAGATAATTACTGTACTAATTTTCGAGCATTTCTTAAATGGTACCAAATGATAATCAGATAAGATAGTGAGAGAGAGACTATGTATTCTACTTCAAGTACTATTTGGCTACCTTCCTATCATCCCTAGATTTCTCTGAGTCATTCAGTCCTCCTGAAGTTAGACCTTCAGGATCATCACATTAATGTTTTCAAAACTGGGCTGTGTTGTGCCAATAGGATTTTATACATCTGTTTTTATTTTTAAGAATGTAAAATGTTCAGAATTCATTCCAGATGATGTATAACAAACTTGTTTTTCATTTGCCCATAAGTAACAGTGTTGAAACTGTCTTCACCGTAAATGCTGTTTCTTCATTTATATCTATGTCTGCAAGCCAACCATGGCTCTGATCCTCCTAGTATTTGTGTAGGTGCTGAGTTTTTAAGTATGTAAGGATATCCATGGACCTCACTGGGGTGTGTATATAAATCTTTCTCCCTGGAGTAGCTGCAATTGCTACAACAGTGCTAGTTACTTTTGAAGTCATTGTATGTAGGTATTTGGTTTTTGGTTGGTTATTTTTTTAGTAGAGAAGATAGATTCTATTTTTTGGGCATCTATATGATATCTAAGACACTTCTTCAGTTGGAGAGTTAAAGTGGACAAAAAGTTAAATAGGATGGTTAGTTGCCTTTAGATAGTCTTCTCTTTGATCTCAAATGATTCTAGTATTAGGAAATATTGCAATCCCTACAGGAAGGGGTGAGTGAGAAAGCTTATTTGTAGTGCTCTCTTTAGGGAGATTAGAACTACTGAATAAAAATGGTTATTCGGTCTCCACCATTCAGCAATGCCTGTACCACTAAGACCCAGGGAAAGAAGCCTAATAGATATTGTTGATAAAATCTAATAGAAAATTCTCAGTATCTGAGATAAGCTTCATTCTTTCAGTTTCCATTTTCTGATTCATTTGAATTCTCACAAACCCATAGTAAATTGCTCCTAATTGTGATATAATAGGATAATAATTTCCTGCATTTTAAGATACAAGACAAATTTCTTCACATATAAAAGTATAATTATAGACTTCCATGGAATCATGGCAGGTTAGAGTTCTGAATTTGGCCTTGTTCACCTTTGGAACCTACATGAATGTTTTTTGAATGACAGTGTAGCAAGAAAGATGCATTTTGACAGGAATGAGAACAATGAACGGTCAGCTGGAAATACCTAGGCATGTTATGCTTCTTGGCAGACTTCACAAGCAGAGCTGCTGACTTGAGAGTTGCCTGTGGCTCTGTCACTTTGTTCATCTCTATTGGCGTTGATTTTTCAGAACTACTTTGTCTGCAAGGTGTCATTTCTCCCATGGCTTACCTTCACCTGTGAGGAGTTCACATATTTTATCTGTTTTGAGTACTTAAACTCCCTTAAAACTCTGAAGCTGTTTCCTTATTATGAGGAGTAGTGGTAAAGAGATGATGGCTTGTTGTCCCTTTATTTGTTTAGAAACATAATTTGTGATAGCTTTGTGGCACGTTTCTGTAGCTTACTGGACTTGTTTTTGAGAGAGTAACATAGAAAGACAAATGAAATTATTCTTTAAAAAAAAAGTTGCTAATTTAGTTAGTATTAGTTGCCCTTGCACTGTTAGACATGCTGCAAAGTTTGATCTGTTACTACACTGAGAAAGAAGGAAAGTTACACAATGTGTTAAAAAATGTGGTTGATAGCGCAATAGTATGCTGTCACAGCAGATATTCATAAAATTTCAAGCACCTAGATTGATCAGACAATAAAAAATGGAATGAAAGAATGCACAGTTTGATTTCAGACATGTCAAGCTAGTACAGTCTGCTAACTTTGAAACCTGACCACAAGTTTGTGTTGCCTGCTTTTTCTGTTTAATTTCCAGTTGTGGGAGCCACAGGAATGGGCTGCAGGCATGGGAATGCTGCTGTCCGTTCAACAGGGAGTTTCCCTGTTCCTGATTTCCCCTCCCCAAAGGCAAAATGGTCTGCCCTGTAAAACAGTGGCTTCTTTCTCTGCAGAAGACAGCAGGAAGAAATGCAGGAATCATTTTCTTCCTGAAAAAATTCCCCTTAAAAGTTGATGTTCAGTGCTTTGCCTTCTCACTTTAAGAAATGAAGATAAACTTCTTTAAGATTGCCACTTTTACTTAATCAGATTAAAACTGACAATTCTGAGGGTCATAATCTGGTAGAGAAATCAGATCCAAGGTTTTCACTAGTTTGGTGAAAATTGTTGTAGTGTCAAGAATTAATACAAATTAATGCTTGTGCCATCTTTCAATAGTCTATCAGATGTATGTTTGGGAAGTTTAACACAACAACAAAAAGCCTACTAACTGTCTTGATAAAGTAGTAAGTTATTTTAATAATGTATATCTCGAGGAAACAGATGGTCTGCCTCAAAAAAGAGATTTAACAAATACGCTATTTTATCCATTCATTAACTAGCCCAGGGTAAGAATAAAAAGTCTAATTTTAAGTGAGAAGAACAGAAGAGATGAGTGAACTCTACTTGATGAAGCACACGCTGAAGGAAAGCCTTGCATTCTCCATTGTTGTGGTAATGCTAGGAAGCACAACCAGGGAGAGCCAAGTGATTCAGAACCTGAAGAAATTCAAGTCACATAATTTTAAAGTTAACAGTAACTGTTGAGAATTTTCCTTCATCACAGTGTAACAGATTGTGTTTTGTGTCCATCTGTGATTTCAGCTTACTGTGTTACATGTTATAAAAAGGTGAAAGTAGGTTTGTCAGCCTGTTTTGACCTGTTGGTGGTTTTATTCAAGTCAGGTCAGCTTTCACAAAGAGAAGGGGTGGTGGGTCTTCCTGGAGTAGTTTCTGAGGCTGTGCTCATCTGGCAAACCTTTTGCTGCTCAGTGCAGTCAGCTATGGAGCTTGCAGCAGGGGAGGATGCATGGAATCTCTTGTGAGAGGCAGGGACCAGCATATAGTTAGGTGTAAAGAGTCAAGAAAAGTCATCTTAGGTTTTTTTTTTTTTGTTTTTTTTTTTTTTTAATATAAAAATGCTGGGTTTGTAGTAATCTGAGAACTGAAAATTAGTGGACCTGGGAGCAGGATTTGGCTGTGTGGCCACCAAAGATATGGAGGAGTTTGTCCATAAAATATTTTTTTTGAACTTGCTTATTTCAGTAGAACTGAATTGTCTCTCATTTAAAAATGACCTTGTTCCACTAAATATTCTACTTAAAACATAGGGATTAAGAACTTTTTGTTACTGCTTTCGATGCTCTAATTCTAAGGGAATGGTGCAGACAGTTCGGCCTCAAAGTTCTGGCTTGCTTCGTACCCAGTTGCACATAGTTGTTAAGCACGCTTGCGTTAGAGAAGACTGTTTTTCTTTTTGTGGTGAGTCTAAGCTGGAACATTTTTCTTGCCTGCTTGCTAGCATATGGCTGTTGTTATCCCCATGATGAATTCTGGAGTCATGTGATAAACTTCACTTATGTGTCTTTATTTCACCTGCATTTCCAGCTTCAGCCTGCTTCCCACAGGATGTCTGTAACTTCCCAAACCTTCGGGCAGTTTCAGTCAGCAGGCTTTTTTTTATTACTAAAGAATCTGCCAAAATTGTACCTTCTACTTTCTTCTCCTGTGTGCCACCTACAGAATTCATCTTGCTGTTAGTGCCCTCCTGGGCTTCAGGTTAGCCTATCCTGTCTTTGACCAGGGTTGAATTGTCAGAGCAAGAAACAAGAATCGAGAGGTAGAACTAGGAAAATGATGTTATTAAAAAGGGGAAATTACACTGTTACACATCCTGAAATGCCAGAATTTAAAGATTAACATTCCTATATAAAATAAAGGCTTGGAGGAGAAGGCTTTGGCTTACTTCAGATTTGTACAGTGGGGTACTATGGACAGCCACACCAAATTCTAAATGGTAAGGACAAAACACACATCTGGAGGTCCCACTAAGTACACTGTCAAACCTACACATAGTTAATTCATCTAAGAAGTTTTTGCTGGGATAAACATAGGCTCTCTAGATTCTGAAACAAAAGGCCTGTTATGAAGCAAATGAAACAGCTCCCTGAGCTCAAACTGGCTGAATCTGTTATATTCAGTCCAGACTGCTTTACAACCAATAATTCTTTTAATTTATATACAGTACCCTGCTATTTCCACAGGGATGGTTTTATTTGACTATCCATCCACCTAAGAATACAAGTTTAAGTTAAACTTGATGGTGCCAAATATGGCAAGCTGGTCTTATACCACTTTGATATCTTACTTTGCAAAGCCAAAACAAGCATTACCAGGCTCTACAATTGTGGTTTACCAAACTTACTGTTAAATGTATAATTCTAAAGCTTACTATGGCATATCAAAGGAATGTGATCATTTAGATGCACATGACCAAAATTACAGTTCCAGAATCATATCATTTTGCACTATTTCCTGTGTTTTCTTTACACTGTCATGAAATATAAAATGGATGCTATGAAACATAGATTATCAAAGGAAAACATTAGGGAAGTGTTTCTTAACGTCTCTAGTTCAGGAATTTGTGAAGCCTCAAGGAAATATAAAGTTTTGTGAATATTGACTGTTTTCCTTAAAGTGCTAATGTCTGCTTGTAGAAAAAGAATTAAGTCAATCTACCAAATAAAGTGTCTATGATGCTTTGCATGAATGCAAAGCAGTTTCACACAGGAGTTGCCTAAGATAGGTTGCTACTGGTCCCTTGTGTTTCTCATTCTAGTTGATGACAAAGGAGTGGATGGCAATTCAGTGCTGGCAGAAAGGCTTCAATACCCTCCCACTCTGGAGCATGTTCTTAATCTTACAACAGTGTCTCCCTCCATCCAGCCTAACCCAGCATGCATACATACCTGTTGTGATTACTGTATTCTACAGGAGTGTAATGTGGGAGAGAGAGTGTGACATCTATTAGCAGAAACTCTGGCATGGCAGCTCTTCTCTTGTTAAAGGGCTCAAAGAGGATGTGGTTTAAAAGTAAGATATGAAAGCATCCAGCACGTTAAATAAAATGACAAAGTTGTGCTCCATTGTATCTAGATATTATAGGACTAAGATGTATCTAAGATGCATCTGACTGTTTCAAAGGCTGAACAGAAAGCTAACAACTGGAATTTATGAAACTCCACATGCTATGACATATTGGGCAATACTGTCAATGCATGATGAGATCAACAATGTATGAATCAGAGGAAGTAAACTATGTACACAGTGTTTCAAGATTAAAAAAAAAAAGGAAAATGAGGGTTAATAATATAATAATAATAATAAGAGAAGTAAAACCAAATAATCAAGAGTGTGTGTGTATGGTCAGAGAACTTGACTTGATTCAGTCAAGTCCTTTGCTCAAAGTATGTCAAGTTCTGAAGGGCGGGCTGAATGCAGGGATCAGGATAATGTGGAACTGAACTTAAAGCATTAGAAGTGACCTATCGGGTCTACTCCCCTGGTAGTAAGTCTTGAAGTCTTTTCTGTGAATTTATTGTCTCATCTTAGACAAGTTCAATTTTTTGCCTGGGTCCTCTATAATTCATATTGTTCCAGAAGTCAGTACTCTGCCATCCAAAAAGTCTTTGAGCGTTGCCTACATTTGTTTGTCTAGCTTGGTTTTTGGAGAGTGCATAATCATCCAGCCACATGATTCACCTGGTATATTGGTAGAGAGTGATCATATTCTGTAAACATCTGTTTTGGTGGACTGAAAGAGACTGTGTTTTTAGTAATCTCTTGTAAAGAGTGCTCTCATTTTCCCCATTTCTTCTTTACATCCCATCTTGTTTTGAATGCATCTTTCAAAGCAAATGCTTAGCATCTTTAAGAAAGCATTCGTGTTTAATGCTCATGCCTTACAGATAGGTTGTTGATATATACTGCTTGGTGATTTTGTCTTAATATTTTTATTATTTTAATGCAACATATATTCAAAATGCAATAAAAATTCCTAGCCTACTGTAGCACCTGGTTGTTGTGAGCTAGAATTCCTTGTCTTTGATACTCTTTTGCAAATTGATGAAGTAGAACAGAATCTATGGTTTGGACCCGCATCTTATTTTTCTAAACCCTTCAGGTGTGCAAGTAACTTCTATGGGAGCTGTTTTTTAAACATGCATTGTATATTATATAATGGAGAAGCAAATTCTACTTAGAAAAATAGGGGAGAAATTAAATTGAGGTAAAATAATTCTTACTGAAAAACATCAAGAAAAATACGTAGGAGATACTGGGGGAAAAAATGAGCTGCTTTGGATACTCAAGATTTGACTGCTGTACTCATGCTTGTTTCACATTAGTCTAGGTTACTTGTTTCAGCAGTTCCTGTTGTGCTCTTTGGCTGACGTGCATTCCAAGGAAGCTACCCTTTCCTTGCACATAACATTTTCACAGGAGACCTGTTGGGGATTACCTGTTTCTTTCATATGCCATAGAACTTAAGGAAATGAGCAGCATAGAACATTGTTGCCTTTTTGTTCAATTAGCATATTGCTTTTTTTTTCATTAGTACTATTTGCTAATTTGTAACTTCATCCTTCAGAAAGCATTTGAACTGGTACCTGCCTTTCATACTTGGCTGCCTTGCATGTACATATATTCTATACATCTGTGCTTTTTCCGTGGTTTCTGTTACTACTGTATTTGCGTCACCTAATTTAAAACAGACTTTCTACTGTTTTCAGCTATAATGGGTTTGTGGCTTAGTATGTGAAATAGAATTGACTGCACAAAATGTGAAATTCTGATGCTAGACATTCCAGCTAGGTCTTTACAGACAGGAATGTGCATTTGTCTGGGCAAGCATTATAGTCCTAGGGGTGCTTAACTCTTTTAGTGACAGCCTCAATATTTTGAATATATCTTGAATATCAAGAGAGAGAGAGAACACTCATTTTAAAGAGAAGAAGAAACGGCATTGGCATACCTACTATTTTTCAGAGTAAATCTCTCACAATTACAAACTGTGGAAAAGATTGTGAAAGAAACTTTGAAAACAGAATGCAATATCCAAAGTATATAAAGCCCTGAATACTACAATTTAGGACTAATGTTTACTCGCAGGGATTACCACCATCTATCTCTGATATTTAACTGTAACTGCAGAGGGATGCAAACACATTAAATGCATAAATCCTCTGAAACGTTTTTATATTTTAGAGCATGAGATGGTTTATACCATTTTTCAATCCGTCCTCCAGTTTCTAGAGAAAGCGGATTTATCATGCTGCTCCTGTGAGGATGCATGTAAGTCACTGGAGCAGTCACAAGCTCATAGGAAGAGATCAAGCAGTTAAACTGTAATCATCCCTGTGAAAAAGGAATACTATCTCAAGGGCGAAGCTAGGGAAGAAGAATGAGGGAGATAGAACCAGCATAGGGGAGAGAGAGATAGAAGAGAATCCTCACCTATTTCAATTAAGTTTTTTAAGGTGGGCTGCTGGGAATTAAGGCTACCAAAAGTCCATGTCATTTATTTAAGCTCAGGTTTCAGAAAATAACCACCCTTGAGTCAGCTACTAAGAACCACCTTCTTCTGCCTGTAGCAATTTCAGTATGTCATGTTAATGATTTGCCTTCTATGGTTCCCTTCACAAACATTTTGTCATCTGTCCTAGGGATGGGAGCAATTAAGCAAAGCCTATCAGATGGACCCAGATATCTCGTGTGATCACATAATCTTTCTTCTGTGGGAAATCAACTGAAAAATACTGTTTCTAGTTCCTGGCCCAAATGGTCCCTGAGTTGCCATTATATTCCCAAACCAACTTCTTTTCCATTATCCAGCAGCCTGGCTATATGAATTGTTAGGACATGTTAGCAGCACCCCCGCGTCCCCAGCCACTAGTGTAACTTTTCTTAGAGGCTCTCTGCAGCTATTCTGATGACCCCAGTTGTCTCTTGGAGTGGAAAGAACAGTGTGTGAGATAGGGGAGAATAGGTCATGGGCTGTAACTTTCAGACACTGAGAGATCACAGCATGTCAGACTTACTGGACTCTGGTTAAAACAAGTAGTGGGCCAGCTTGCTAATAGTTCTTTTAAATAATGTAATGGAAAGAAGAATGACTAGCACATAGTTTGGATCCATTTTCATAACTGGCATAAAATTTACCTCCAAAGTAATGTGCTAATTTAATTTAATTTTTATAATGAGTAAGTATCACAGATTTTTACTATGAACCAAACTGAAAATGCTTCAGGAAAACAGAGTTTGTTTGTATTTCATTATGCAATGAGGCATGGTGCTCCTGAAAGACAGGAAACTGATTGAATTGATAATTCTCAGGGTTTTTTCCATTCTGAAGCTCCATCCATTCCCAGGACCCTCAGTTGGTCTACTCAGAAGCTGGAGAAGATTTCCTGTCTATTGGAGAATGTAGTGGCCAGAGGCAGAACAATTCAGGTTTCAGTTTTATGATCACTGAAACAGTTGGATCATGCAAATTCATTTTCTAGCACCTGTAGAAAGCACTTGTATGCTTCTGTAGCATTCACAAGCAGTTATGCAAAAATAAATATGGCTGCATTGTGTTAGATCCAAAATCTGTGTAACCCAGCATCCTGTCCCAGAAAGTGGTCAGGAGCAGAAGCTTATGTGAGTTTAAGAATGTTTCCTAGTGTGCTGCCCCATGTTCTGGGGATCTAGTGTTTAAGAATTCTGAAGTGGAAACATCTGTACCATCATGTCATACTTACACACCTACTCTATGCCAGTTTGCTTACCTGCTTTTTTTTTTTTTTTAACCCGTTATTATCTTTAGAATTCAAAATAATGCAGCTATGAGTTCTATGACTTTAAAATGAAATATATGAAAAAGTTTCTTAATTTTAAATCAGACAGATGGCTTCTTCAGATTACTGCCAACTTGTTCATTTTTTGAAAGATAATGGCCAAGAATTTTTTCTTTTCTCTATTATCATGTCTAGAGCAACTTGCTGTCTTAGAAGAAACAGGATAGAATCCTTTTTTCTATGTAATTTGTTCTACTTTATTTTCTGAAGGACTCAATTTTTAGAAAAAATAAACAAATCCATCAAAGTTCAATATAATCTAATCATTTTGTGTACATAGTACAGTTAGTGAATTGATCTCAGTAAGTGTCAGTAACAAAAAATATATATTACTGTAATACTTAGTTACTGGGAAATGCTAAATACTTACTTTTTGATCTAACAGCTAATTTCTGAATTATAAGACTTAAAATAATTCTTCTTTTATTCAAGCCAAAATTGATACTCTTATACTACTAAGTTTCTAGCCACATTTTTCCACTGTTAGTTACATGAAAATAAGGCTTTTTTTGTAGTCTCAAAGTATGCATCCTTACAAAATTGTCTGTATTAATAGAAGCCAGAGCATTCCTTTGTGGTGGCTCAGAACATTACCATGTCAGTTGCTCACTCTTGTACAGACATAATTTGATCTTAACAGCTTTCCTGAATTCTCTGGTAGTTACAAAGAATAAGTGACCACAGCTCAGTTTCTCTAGCAGTAAGTTGAGTTTAGAACCACAGTGATGCTGACTTGTATGTTTCTGAATTGCAGCAAGAGAACAAAGGTTCTTTCTGCTGGGTCTTCCCAATTGTAGTGAAGAGTTGGAAAACTGAAAATAGCAAAGTGGTCCCACATTGAGCCCTTTTTTTTTTTTTTTTGTTGTTGTTGTTTTTAAATTTAAAAACTAAAGGCTCCTTCAATGGTACAGCTGCTTGTCAGCTTCAGTAGATCTCTGTAGAGTGAAAGGCTGGAAGGTATTGTGTTAGAGCCAACAGAAATGTCAGGTAAACTCTGAACAAGACAACATTTATTCTGTTGAGCCAATAAAAATTAATCTAAGATGAAAATACCTTAGGTGTTCTTAAACTTCAGAGTTATTCAGCATGCTGCTTTCTTTCCCTTGATAGGTATACATCTTAATTATTAAGGAAGAGTGTGATCTTAATGCTTTATGTTATGGGGAAGAAAAGGATTATAGGAATCTCAAAAGAAAAAAAAATTGAGGTGTTTGTATGGAATGGGAAGTTGTATTCTATGAATAGTTTTGAGTATGGAAAGACCATTAGTTAAGCTAAGCTATTCTTCAGAAGCGCATTAGTATTTATGCTAAAAATAGAAGTAGATTTATTTCAAGTAGATTTATTTAACTAGGTAATTTAATTCAATCTCCAAATTTGATGCAATACACATTTTGGAAGTTTGCTTTAGGTTCTTCTTGTTTTTGTGTTTCCGCTGGAAGAAAATCAGTTACCACAAATTCCAAACTTAATGCATTTATGTGAACGCACACGAGTACTGCACTGAGTAATATCTGCAAGGCAATGATATTTGCAATGTCACAATCAAGTTTGTAATTTACTTCTCCCAAGCACCTCAAAATGCAGACATCTTCACCAGCAGAGGCAAGTAAGCGTGTATGGTAATGAGAGGGAGACCATGGACTGAGTTGAAAAGATAAATGTGTGCAGTGACAGGGCCTGGTGTTCAGGAGTTTTTCAAGTTGGTGAATTAATGCTTCAAGCCAGAAGAGTGCTCCAGGGCAGTCTGCCAAAGGTTGCTGCCTCAGCAAAGGGACAGTTGGCTTCTCTGACATTACCATCCTAGTGCTTTGCAGGGAGGCTGGCAAGGCCCCTCTGACATCTTTCTCTTAATCTATTAATAAAGCAGTGCCTGCAAAGAACTATATGTCCAACTGCATCAATGTGGCATGTTGCACAGGCTACAGGGAAATACCTGCTCTGGTGCCAGGATCATCTCCAGCCTTGGTGATAACACCACTTTTTAATCTTTTTTCCCCTCCTCTTCTTCCTGTTAAACATTATTGCCCTTTTTCTTAATTACACCTTAACATAGGCACTGCCAGCTTGGCTGCTGGGCTCTGTGGTGGAACCAGCTGTGCCTGGTGTGGGACAGCTGCGGCCTCTCCTCACACAGGCTGCCCCTGTGGAGGCTGCAGCCAGCACCTTGCCACGGCCACCTGGCACTAATGTCAGCTTGAATTTTCCTTAGAATACTTTTAATTCCCTCTAATAAAATCCTCCTGAAACATACATAAAACTGATAGGTACCTATAGAGAAAACAGTGGATAGAGCAGACAACAATAAGAGATTTCTTTTCTTGTTGAAATGATTAGGAAGAATAGAGCCAAGGCTGGAAGAATAATGGCTCTGAGTTACAATAGCAAGACTCCCCTATAACCGAATATAAAAGAAAACCTAGCGGCTTATGTTGCTTTGCACATTTATAGCTCATTTCCTTGAATGAAAGTGGAGACCTGACTCAAGATGCCTTAGACAAAAAAGCAGCAAGTCTGTTTAGGACGAGGAGCAGGTGGCACACTGCTGGCAGGCAGAGAAAAGCAGGACTGCCTGAGACCTTTGGGATAGCGAGAGCTGCTGCACCAGCTCCCCGTGGCTCTCACAGATATGAGCTAGAAGTGCTGGGCAGACAGTCGTCTTGATCAGGCCTGGGCTTATACTCTGCTCCTTGGACTAGAGTCACTTGCCCTTTTGTACTTTTGAGGGTTTCTCAGGTAGAAGTCATCAACTTCAGTAAGAATCTGTAGTGAAAACGTGGTGAAAGGAACTGACTTCAGATTTACCACCCCAGATGTTCTACATGGTGTGGTATATTTGTAATTTCTGATGAATATACTTCACAACAGAATAGATATAAAGTATATCCTATGTTTGTAAACTTTCCTTTTATGCTTTGCACATAACTAGAAACACAAGATTGGATTAAAACAGTTCTTATGCTTTTTTATCTTTTTGTGTCATTTTCGTGCCACAAAATAACGTGACAGGAAAAAACAGAAAAAGATTAAGCAGAGACAAATGCTGTGCTGAGCAGAGTACTCTGTCACCTTATCAACTGTTCTTATTACCTTTTGTTGCTACTTTTTGTAGCTTTTATTTCCATTTATTGAGATAATAAGTACAGAGGTTCATAGGGAGGTAAGGATACTTATACCACTGAGTAGGCAGAGATTTGTTATGGGTTCTGGGTTTTATTTTTGGTATTTTAATTGGTCAAGGATTGTATCAGTCTGTTATAATTAAAAAAAAAAAAACATAATTTGACATACAGGAGGCAAGCTAGATGCTTCAGAAGTGGAAAAGCTGCTTGTTGCTTACGTCTTAAGTGTGTATGTTGTAAAAGGAACTTGTGTCTAAGATCTGAAATTATTATCATTTTGATAAGAGAAAGAAGATAGTGATGTTATTTTGTATTTTTAGTGTTGCTTGTAAGTACACTTCTGAAAAGGCAAAAGCAGGATAAACAGGAACAATCAGTGTTAGCTAAAAGGGGAAAAAATGAAATGGGAAGAGCAATCAACAAATTACACAGCTTAGGAACAAATTAGCTTGACTAATTTTGAATAACACAATTCATGAGTGTTAACTGAAGGCAGAATCAGAGCTTTGTAGATGGACTCCTAGAAGGTACAGGACGTACAGGACTCAAAACCTGACCCGTGGTGTTGGGATGTGGTCACTAAAGAGTAAATTTTAAACCAGAATTTAGGATTACCTATGACGTCCTTTGTTCTTATATTCTGTAGAATGTGTGTTCTACTGTACTTTTGAGTAAAATAAATCACAAAGGTTTGAGATACCTTGTAGGCATTACAGTAATATGAGAGAATTTGGCCATTTACCCAAATTGCTTTTACTTGAATGAGAAGAGGTTAATGCAGTCATTAATGTAATGTTACCTCAATTACATATAGAATAGTTTTCAGAAATACCCTGCAAACTTGTTCACTTTACTCATTTTCAAATGTGAGTAAGATACCTATATAACAAGGTAAATCAAAGAGCAAAGCTTATATTAATGGGATGTAGAATCTGACATTCCTGAAGCATTTTTGAATAATTTTGCCTTCAGATCAATCTGAGAAATATTTGGGAGAGAATGAGAATTCAGGGTGCAAAAATTTGTTCATTTGTGAACCACAGAATATCTATTTGAGAATATGAATATACATTTTTCTTTTTTTGGTGCTGTTTTTCTGTTCATTGCAGTAAGCAGAGTTACTTTTTCTGCTCTGGCTTACAGTAGTTATTCAGCTATATATTGGCACATGTTCTTGAAATAGTTGCCCAGAAGATGACCTGTAGACTAAACAAAATCCGTGGAATCTGTTGCTCTTCTTAGACAAACTAAACAATTGGTACTTAAAAAAAAAAAAAAAAAATGCCCACAGGTAACATTATAATAAGAAAGTAGCTTTATTTCTCTCTTGGTTGAGAGGAAGAACAGTTGAATGAATTGCATATGGGCTGCATCATTCTCAGTCCCTGATTTTGAAGGTAGTTCAAAACTACTCTTACATCTTCTAATAGTGTTTAATTCTGGCAGCGAACTGCTTCAGAATTTCAGTGCTGCTAATATCTAACCACTTGACTATGTGGCAACACTTAGGTGAAATGCGTGTTTACTGATGCAGGTATGATATAAAATGTACTTGCAAAACTTACAGAAAAAATACTAGAAAATATTTAATATTTTAAATATTTTTTTAAAATATTGGGACTCTTATTTACTTTTCAAGTTAGGAATAAATGGGAGGGAAAAATAGTCAGAAATATTCCACAGTCAAATGTCAAATTAGCAGAATTACTTGTCAAAACACTTCAGTATTCTAACAGCACTGGGATATAGAAATGAAGAAAAAATAAAAGTATATATAACGATCTGCCAGTGATAAAGACTGTGCCACCAAGGAAATCAGAAACAAATAAAATAGGTTCTGTGGAGTATTTAGATCAAACCCACAAAACTGAAGTGTAAAGTTCATTAGGCATTTATATTACAATCTCTAAAAAGTTATACTTCTCTTTTAAAAACAGATCTAACAAAAGTGAATAAATTCTAAGGTCCAGAAAAAGAGCCCATGACTCACTTAGGAGGAGAGGAGGAGGTTTCCTGTAGTGCTGGGAGACAATTATTGAATATCCTAAGTTGGACGGGGTCATAAGGATCACTGACTCCAACTTCTGGCTTCATAAAGGACCACACAGAAATCAGACCACATGACTGAAAGTGTTGTCCAGATATGTCTTGATCTCTGGAAAGCTTGGTGGCGTGGCTTCCCCTGGGAAGCCTGTTCCAGTACCTGATCATCCTATTGGTGAAGAATGGATATCCAGTTTGATCCTTCCCTACCACAGCTTCATGCCATTCCCTTTGGTATTATCACTAGCTGCCAGAGGCCATCAGTGCCTGCCCCTCTGCTACCACTCCTAAGAAGCCATATGCTGCTATGAGGTCTCTCCTCAGTCTCACTTCTCTAGGCTGAACAAAGCAAAGAACCAGCTGCTTTTCTTATGTCTTTCCATCTGCACCCTTCATCATTTTGTAGCCCTCCTTTGGATTATTTCTAATAGTTTATGTCCTTTTTGTACTATGGTACCCTAAGCTGCACACAGTACTCAAAGTGAGGCTGTACCAGTGAAGTGAGGTAATCGCTTCCCTCAGCTGGCTACTGGTGCCATGCTTGATGCAACTGCAGGGATACAGTTGGCCTCCCCAACTGCCTGGTCATGCTGTTTGACTTGTCAACTTGCTTTCGACCTAGGCCCCCACATCCCTTTCAGTGGGGCTGTTCTCCAGTGTCTCATCCTCTAGTTTGTACATATAGCCAGGGTTGCGCTTTCTCAGCTACAGAATCCAGCACTTTCTCTTGTGAACTTCAAGTGGTTGATGATTCCCCAGCTCTTTAACTGTTCTAGATCCCTCTGCAAGGCTTCTCCACCCTTGTCAGAGTTAACAGCTCCTACCATTTTAGTATCATCAGCAAATGGAGTCTCCTGTTTGATTAGACATTCCTAGATGCCTTGTCTCATTGTTTCTTGAATTAGAAAATGAGCTTTTTTGGCTTCTGCCTTTTCTTCACAAAGAATTTTTTTCCTCAGCTCACAATTTTTCTAGTCTTCATGTTTATATGTAAAGCTTTCTTTGAGGGTCCTTTGGCCTTCTGGGTCTGGAATCTCCAGAATTTTCATGACAATTGTTTGAACTAAACCTGTATTTTCCCAAGGATATAATTCAGCTGAAAGCATTTGCCTGGTGATTCTTCTCATTGCCTTGAAAGTATTCTTAAACCATTTCTTTTACTCTTTTTGTTTACCCATTTTTGCCGGGTGACTGAAGAATATACATACTGCTGACTGCTTCTGTCACGTCCAACAGTTACAGTATAAGGGATAACATAAGTTAGAACTGGCTTCAAGTGAGGGGTAAGCAGGTGCTTAACTCATGTCTAGTCCAGGTTTTTGCAAAACCATGCTTGTTGCTGCTGCAGGTGAAGGGTATATGGGGGCTGGACTCGATTAAATCCTTTCCAACACGATTCTCCAATTCTGTGACAGAAAGGTGTGTAATGCAGTAGCAACAGCACTGAGAGTGGTTTCTTCTCATGGCTATAGCTCCCTCTGCCTCGTGCATTGGCAAGGTCACCTCTGACTAATTCACAGGAAAGCAAAATTTGAATTTGACTACGTTTCTGAAATATCTTTCTCTGCTTTTTACAAAGGAACATTATGCCAGCTGTTAATTGGAAGCCTAGGCAATTAACTGCAAGAGACAGGAAGAAAAAGAGCTTTTCCTCACAAAATGTAATGCCACATATGCAGTTCAGATCAAATCCTGAGTACTCATACCTCTATTATTCTGTACACTGGTTTATTTCTTGTCAGTATTACTGTTCTTTCAGTCAGGCCTTATGATGGAGCAACAAAGAAAAACAGAGATTGGGAACAAGTATGGAAAATCTCTAGGTTTATAAGGGTTTTTTGTTTGTTTGTTTTTTGCTCTTGTTTTTGTTTCATTTTGAATACAGTCTGAATTAAACATTCAGGTCCCGTAAAGGTGTTTAATGTTTGATTTCTTTCAGGGAAAGCCATGTGTACTGCTTGATAGTTTTCTCAGACGTGAGAAGAGCTCGAAGTTAACATAAGTTAAAAATAAAATCTTTCCACTTTGTTCATACTTTGTGGGGAAAGCAGACCCAGGATTCTGGTAATAGAAAGGGAAGTTTTCAAAAAAAATAGAGGGCTAGTGATCTACTAAGTTTAACTGTTAGTGGAAAAGTGTGGTCACATTTATTTTCTCCAGAATATTGCTCATTTTAGTTAAAGATCTTGGCATGCTGTATTCATGGAGAATCTTAAAGAAAAGACTCAAAGAGTAAACTTAGAATATGTGAAAATTAACAGCTAGGAGACTATGCTCTTCATTTGTCTTAAAGAAGTCATGAACATCCAACTGTAGCTGGATTTCTTGCTTAGTTTGTATGTATTGGTGTGAAACTTAAGAGCTAGGAGTTAGGGAAGTACAAATTCTTTTTGTAAAGAGTTTGTTTCATGGGAAAGGCTCAAAAAAAAAAAAACCCAACCAAACAAAAAAAGCTACAGATTTCTTAAAGCTTAAAATTTCTTTAAAAAGATTCACCTTTGAGTGGAGAGTGAAATAAATGTCCAAGTGTGAAGGTTTCCTAGCAGAACACAAGACTTTTGCAGGTATAAATATGTTACTGGAGCTGTGTCTTTGAACACCACTGTGAGCCTGACCTAATTTGTTTGGTGGCTGTGCCAACAGAAGCACGATTTTTGATAACTTGAGAGGATAAGAGGGCACAAATTCATTTCATGAAGGAAGTGTAAACAAGGAAAATCAGTTATCCTAATAATAACAATTGCTGATGATTTTATCCTTTGAATTTAGGTCTAATAAAAGTCTTAATTTCAGTGTATGTACTGAAACCATGAAAATGTGATTCAGCTTCTGAAGGACAGAACAGTAGAAATATTAGAGTTTGTACAAGTTTGGCATATGAAGGCAAAAACATGATATTCTGGCAATGTAAGGTAGCTTAAAACTTTAGCATTGATATTTTTCTTCCACCCAACAATAGTTTGTTCCAGTTACAGATGTAGGTATGTTGCCTTTTTTCTTTCAGTTCCATATCACTTAAGCTTTTTACTAGGTGTATTAATATTTCTGTAGGAGTAGCTATGTGATGAAAACTTGTGAGCAAAATATTATTTTTTACTTTTTTAAGAATAATTTCTCTTTTTTTTACATATTTAATAATTTAGTAAAATTTGCTTTGCCTTTATTGGTATTAAGTTTCTATTTAATTGCCTTTCTGAAAGATTCATTTTAGAATAAACTTTTTTTTGTATGTGAATAATCAAAATCTGTTGAGAAACATCTGCATTTCTTGGGCGGTTTTTGTTTTTGTTATTGTTTTTCTTTCCTCTGATAAGAAAAGATAAAGCACTTAGTTATATTCTTACAGTTGAAGTTTTTTTTAGAAGTCAAAATATTTTTCAATGAAGAGTATGCTATTTTTGAGAAAAAATGTCACGTTTGTTCTTTAATCAGAAGGTCACCATTTCTGTGGGAAACTTTCAATTTCAATGAGATTGAAGAATAATTTTGTTAACGTTGATGTCTGAGGCATTTTTTTCTGCTTAGATTTCTTTTCTTCAAACTACTTGTATCAGCATGTTATTATGGAAAAGTAGCTTTAAAGACTGGTAACGTAGACAGTTCAACTTCATTTTATCTAGTATTCTAGGTTTATAAGATTTTTTTTTTTTTGTTAACTGTGACTGTGCTGTGAACTGGATCATTTGTAGTGGATTTATTTCCTTTTTGCTATCTTTATGGTAGTCTGATTACCCAGGTTTATGAATCAGTCTTCCTCAGTTTGCAACATCTGCAGTTTCACTAGAATATGTTCAGGCTACCTTACTTTTACCTACATATTTCATACAGTCTTCTAGATCATCACACTGTGCTGAGATTATTCCAGTTTTCTCAGTCATTGCCACCTATTTATGAAATTGTCCACCGAGTCAGATTTTGAAAACTGTTTATTTCTATAATCAATGCAACTGTTGAAAACTTCATTGCTCTTTTCACTTTAAGGAAAATCAGGTTACCCTCACTTTCTCACGTGAATTTCTCAGTGCATTCAATAAGCAGTTTAAGTTCCAACTCTTTGTAGATCGTTAGTATGAATTATTTGAATTTCATATAGATCCGATATTTAAGTCTGAATACTACAACTTCTGTACAGAGTTCTTCAGAAACGATGATTTCTGCCAACTCTACCATTAGCCCTCAGAAAGTTGATCTGGCTGCTAAACATGCTGCTTCTGTTATTTCTGATGTATGCCCTCCTCATAAATGACCTTTTAATCCTCAGATTGACAACTTTAGAGAACCAACTTTAGAGAAAAGTGTAGAAATCCACACTTCTGTAGTCTGAGTGTACTTGCTCATTAGCAATTCTCACTTTGCTCAACTAGCTGCCAATGCAAAATGCATCCTTCAGAAGTATTGTGGAGTCTTCTCTAAATGACTGCAGGGGAACAAAAAATAAATGTAGCCCAGAAGGCATTTCTGTCAAGAACTAATAGCATATAATTAGCAACCAAAATGTAGAAGGGGTTCTCTCTGATATATATCAGGCTATAAAATACTGGCTTCTGTCTGGAAATTCCATTTTATTATGTAATATATTTTGGAGCAAATCAGCAACTATTGAGCCAAGACACAAGTGCTACAAGAACTGGGATTTTCATTACTGCAAAACCACTGATTTATCTTTCAACTGCTTTAAATAAATCACTGAAAAAAAAAAAAGCCACCAAAATCTATTACTTAAAAAAAAAAAAAAAATCTATTTCCATAGTTTGCTATGCTAAGCTAGACATTGTGAGTAAATCTAAGAATGTAGGGTACCTCATTGGGAAAAGCAGTAAGTTAGATATTACAGGAAGACAAAGCATATATGAACTCAAGTGTCCTTAATTTTTTTCTGTTTATGACATACCTGAAAGTTTAAGAATTCCAGAAATGAAGAAAGGCTATTTAGTCCCTTTGTATGGGTCCTTCTTGTGAGAACACAGGAGAATCCCCACAGAATTTAGTAACAAAAAACTTCAGAGGACTTAACTTTTTTTTTTGTATTTTTTTGCTTTTTCTTTAGCAGTGAGTGTATTAGTCCATGGACCTGGCAGAAAGTCAAGTTAGCATATAAATTACAAAAGGATCTGTTTCGTCTGTACTGGATTCCACTTTTTTAGGCCATGGAAAGATAAGAATACACAGAGGAAACATGAAACCTCTCCATATTTAGGAGTATGGTTGTGAGAATGTGAATCACCCATAGAATTGTTTTTACTTTTTACTATGAATCAGTTATTTTAGAGTCTTATCTGCTGGCTTCTATTCAGAATGTAATAAAATCAGTGAAGATTTTTCCCTTTACTTCAGTTTACTTCAGATAAGAGCTGAATGAAGATAGTAGAAACATTTGAGATTCTAGCTACTTTTTCTAGTATTGCATACTAAACTGACTAGAAGGAATTTTTATCAGTAAAGTCAACTTTAAATATCAGGCTTACTTAGGTCATAAAAACTTAGACATTCAAATATAAGATTAAAAATTATGTGTATGTGTTGCATTTTTTTCTTAAAGGTTTTCTATCTGAAAATGGTCATTTTGCTTTCAAATAGCTTTTATGTAGAGGAACCAGAGCTCATTTCTTCTGATAACCCAATAGACAAAACCAAAACAGTTATGCTTGCAAACAAAGACTTCACTTTGATGAAATGCCAGCAGTCACTGTAATTTATAGCTTGAGTTTAAGATTGCTAGTTTCCCAAAACTAGCAGAAGGACATTGTTATCAGGTCCTTGTTAGTAAATGTCTTAGCATATGTAAATGCTTGCATTTTCTTTTTAGGTTTGTTTGCTAGCATTCTTACAAAGCTGTGAAATAACATCTCAAAAAAGGAATGTGATACAATTTTCTCATTATATATTGCTGCAACTTTTATGCGTTTAAAATATAACTTCATAAAAATTGTGTATTAATCACAGACATTATAATTTCCCTTCTGGTAGTGGATAATGTCAATAGCTCTGTTTGTTGTCTTGTTTATAGTAGGAAGTTGAAAGGATGTCTTTCAACATACTGCATAATTAGTACATATTTTCAATTTTTTTCCTGACCCACTGTCCGGTCAGAAAAAAAATAAAATAGTGAGAGACCTCACAGCACAAACCTCCCAGTCTACAACAGGAATCTAACATAAATATGAATTTATTCCTTTGAGCCCTGAAATACAGTTTTTCAGACACAAGCTATGCTGATACCACTGTCAAGGAGTTCATTCCTTTGATCAATTCTGTTTACTTGAGCAACTCTGAATTTGTGTTCTAGTGTTTGCTGGTTGTGAAGGGTGCTTCTAGCAGACATCAAGAAAATGAGATTTGGCTGTAGTTGCTCGTACGTAGAGCTACTTATGGTGATTCAACTTTCTCTTTCTTGACTTTTAAAAACATTGTTCCCCATGTTTAAATAAACAAACAACAACGACAGAAACTGCAAACAAAAAGAATACTTAAGAAGTATTTCTGAAAGAGAAATATGTGCATCTGCAGCTGTAGTCTATGACCTCTTTCCTGATGGGAACAGAGGTTCCCACTGGCAGGGGATCTGATGCTTTTTCTCGGCTTCACCTTCACAAGGAGGAAAAAAATGTGGTGCAGAAATCAGAGTTAAGCAGGAAAGCTATTCTGAAATTCTACCTGGACAATGCAACACAGTCTGTATTTGTAATAAAAAGTTGAATTATGATGCCTTCTTTCATTGAATTTTTTTCCAGAGCTTAGAGAGCAAATTCAGTGTACTTTCCTGGTCCGCTAAAGAGTAATACTGCTTGGAAAATAACTTTGTTCAAATGATGATTTCCCTTAGAGAAAACAAAGCATCAGTAGTGAACAGGAGGTGTGCGTAGGTGTGTGTGAAATGTATTTGAGCTCATTATGACCTTCCACTGGAAAGAGCAATGCTTTTGTTTAAATAAATGAAAACCAGTGCTATACATGAAAATTCTTCAAATAACCAAATTGAAAAGTATTGCTGTAAATACATCTAAAGTTAATTTTCAAGAAACTTGTGTATTGTATCTTAAATTTAAGTCAAATGTCAAGCAATGTTAATATGGTACTTGTGAATACTGAGGAGAGTTCACTTTAGATAAAGCAATGCACGTATTTAGACACATGTATGGGAAGTTAGAAACTGCAGTTTCGGAGGTCAGAGATTGAGATACTTTATATTTCTCACTGCTGAAGTGTTCTGAAGTGTTTGAGTATCACAGAATCAGAGAATTGTAGGGGTTGGAAGGAGCCTCTAGAGATCATCAAGTCCAACCCCCATATATGTATGAAGTAAAGGGTAACTGGACAGGTTTTCAAATGTCTGACAGCTCGTGCACGTGCAGCTACCACTGCATGGGAAGCATAAAACTTTCAAAGGTGGCACTCAGTACTGCAGGCTGTGTCTGTGTCACAGAAAAAGGAGTTTCCCAGCTGTCAGATCTGGCCATACTCATGTCTTAACAGGACAAGACAGGAAGGTCACATTTCTCTGCTTAGAGAAAAGCCATGAAGAAACTTTTAAGGAAATGAGCTGTGTGCCTGGCCACCTAACAGGCACAGGTGTGGATGTGATCATGCACATGTTGACTTCCCCAGAGAATGTGGGTGCTTCTAGGAATGTTGGTAGTGCAAAGTCTAATTGTAAATGATTTAATATCCCAGTCACAAGATAGCAGAGACAGGCCTCTATAAAGGCACATGCTCTGGAAAGCGCATTGAAATTCTTTTAATAATAGAGAGCATCTTTTTGCAAACCAGTGTGCCAACCAGACTGGAAGTTCCTGGGACAGCTGATGCAGTGTTGGGATGTGCTTGTGGAAGGGAGGAGATGCTCCACTAGTATTGCCACTTCTTAGAAAAGAAGTTCTTCTGGTGTGACTTTGTGTGTGCTCAAATGAATGATTCTTGATGAGGAACAGACCCCAGACAAAGGAAGAAACTCATCTTGTGAGAACAGCTCTTACAGAAGAGAAGTGAAACTGTATGAACTGATTGCAGATTGCTCATTCTGGTGCACATGGACTAATTTCTTTCCAGTAAACACCCACTCTGAAAACACAGCCTCGTTTCTGCTTGCAAGATGAAGTCCTTTCTCTTATTCCTCTAACACACAAATGATTGAATTTATTCATAGGTAGTTGGGTTGTCAGTATAGCTTGATGAACTTCGCTGTAATACAGTGCTCAAAAAAATCAAAGCAGTAAAAAAATATAAAAGGAAAAAGTATTTCTCAAATGACAGCATGGATAAGCTCTCTAATAAATTCTGCGCCAGTTAGACTTGGGGCAGTGCTTATAGAGCAATGTTGTGCTGTCTAGATTTCACTTCTTTATTTGACTGGACCAAGTGGCATTAATCTTTTTAGCAGTTGGTATTGTGGTCTCATTACTGACATTGTTTTTTGTATAGTGACAGAATATTCTTTTTATCAGATGTAAGATATATACCTGGTATGTGACATGAGCTCAGCAGAGAATCCCTTGTACTGTTTTGTCCATTTGGTGCAAATAAGTATCTTAGTATGAAATAGCAGACTGATTTTTTTAGTTTAGTGGTTTATTGGAAAATGGAATCCAGCTGCTGGAAATTTGAATAGTCAAAAATGATATTGCTTAAAATACTGCTTGTGGAGGCTTTGCGGGTCCGTGGAATAATTGCTGGGATTCAAGAAATGCTAATAGCGATGCTTTTTCCTGGGAAGCCACCAGACCCTTCCTGCTGTTGCAGGCAAGTTGGCAATCTGGCCAGGATGCACTCATGGAGCTCCTTGGAATGACTGCTGTTGGGAGCTGGCCGTGTTCTTTTGCCCTGCGTCTTGCAACCTGTTTTCAGCCTCTGTCATTGTCATGCTAAAGAGTTTTGGGTATTGGCCAAAAGCAAACCGGGCAGATCCGTTGCACACTGGTTGTATTGCCCGCAGATCAGCACATATCTTGCACACTCACATCATACAAGGGTCACAGCATGTGCTTATAATATTCCAGCCCAACAATGGAGACTAGGTACCATTAAGAGCAAAATCTATGGCTATGATCAAATTGTATACCACAGTGTGTTTTTTTTGTTTTTTTTTTTTTTTACATTATTTTCTTTCTCCAGTTCTATTATGCTGCTGTTTCTCCAAGAATATAGAGTATGATAACAATCTGTTTCACTATGATTCAGTGGAATGCTGTAAGAAAGAATCAGAATTTATACTCCTTCAATATTTTGGAGCATGCTAATGCATAGAAATCTGACAGGGAGTGGAGCTGTCAAAATTCCTGCTACTCTTTATTCAGCTTAGATGTTAAGTCACCAAATATCTTTGCCTTGCAACCTTTTGTTCTTTATTAGCAGAGAATAACATTTTTATCCCAGAGTATAATGTTCCCAAAGGTTCAGGTCATTCAGATCAGTCCAAAGAGAAGAAAGCTGGCCAAGAATACATCTGGAAGCAATGTTAAAAGCAGACAATTTCTGTGTGCTGAGCTATTTGGAAGATCTGGAAACTAAACAGAATAGGCTCACGCTCTGGTGTTTCTGAAGTACTTCTGTAATAATACCTACCTCTTGGACTGCTGTCAACAAATGGATATTTGTTTGTTATGAAACTTCCAGTGTCAGTACAGTAACCAATCACCCATATGTCTGTATGACTCTGCCCTGTTCATTTGGAAAGTAGATATGGAAGCCAGCTTATGAAAAGAGTGCCCATAAACTTTCTGGGCTGGGAAGGATTTGTCCTAACCCAATCTGACTTGTACTGAAACTTCATTAAATAATTCTTCAAATGTGTTATTTTGGTGCTTCACTGAAAAAGTTAAACCTTACAACATGGGAAAGGAAATAAAAACAGAGAAAATATCTGAATTTTCTTTAGTGGACTATAAGACAGTAGATTTAAATACCTCTTGTATTTTGTGTCCATATTGCACCCACTTACCTTTGGGATCTTAATTTCCTTCCTACTTCCTTTGCTTTCAGTTCTGCATCAGGACTCCATCCAGTTCAGTATTATATTTCTAACAGGAAGAAAGGAAAGCATGTTGCTGATCAAATGATCCAAAGGAAAATATTTTAATGTCCCTCATGTTGCTATGTTTATAAATGTTATTGTAAACAGTTTCTCTTTGTTTTAACTATACTATAAAAAAATGCATAATTATTGTCATAAGTATATGGATAGTTTCAGTCCAGTACCTTTTTCAGGATATATGTAACCTTTCTCCAATTTTATAGAACATATTTTGATGTATTTAGTTTTATTTCATTTTTGCACTAATGACAGTAGGTTTCTACTGTGGAATATCCACAGTTCCATTGCTTCAGATTTAATTTTTTTTTTTTAATTTACTGTGCAATTCAGTGAGCGGGATTTGTTAGCTTGGTTTTACTGACATTTAAACTGAAATCAGATTTCAGAATACTCATAAACTATTGGCCTCCATCCTGACTGGAGACCTGGTTAGCCTCTTCTGACATGACTACTGCAGGTGCCTTTCCCTTCTGACTACTCCTTTTCTGGCAGACAGACGATTTTGCATCAGACATTCCCCGTTTGCTTTTTTGCCTGTTGAAATTCTTAACCTACATTCCCTATTGGACTGTAACACTGCACACTTGGCTGTTATGCTTTGCCCAGATCAGACTTTCAAAAGAAGAGGTGCAAAAGTAGTAGGTCAAAGGTCTATACCAAAAATTAGATACTTGGCCACTGTACTCAGCACTGCTTATTTCTAGCTTTTCTGTGTTGACGTGTTTTACTTCTCTGATACTTAATTTTCAGAAGTAATGTTTCATAAATGAAGATATGGAAAGGTTTTAAATCTATTTTTTCTAAGATGTTATCTGGTTTCATCTACTGCCTGAGTCTAAGCTATTCTTCTTGAGAAAACTTACTCCAGGGAGTCAGGTTCTCTCTTGACAGAAATCATCCCACGCTACTCCTCATTTTTCTAATTTTAAAAAACATTATCAGTATGAAACATTTCATGCACATCACACACTGTAACAGTAACTAACATTTGTCAGACTGCGCTATGGTAAAATGTTTGAAGGAGTTTTTACAACAGAGTGATAAGAAAGAAGAAAAATATTGAAGATGTGAATGGTGGAGTTCAAAACTTTTTGTTTTGTTTCTTTTTTATTGTTGTTGTTTGTGTGTTTTTGGCTGTAGCGAACTGTTTTCTTGGAGTTTATAGCTTTTTCCATTCACTTTACAGTGTGGATGAAGACCTAGTAAGCTGAGTTTGGAAAATAATCACTACTTGTTATAAAGTCAGGTTAGTGTGCATCTTGAATCTGTACTTGTCACCATGGAGAGGTCATCTAATCGAAAGGAATGGGGTGATTTTAGACAGTCCAAGTGATACTTTAGGTTCTAACTGCACTGAGATTCAGTATTTCTTTTTTTTACTTTCTGAATTAGAAGAATTCAAGCAGAAGGAATCACTAAATGCTTTTTATTGTTTTATGTCAGTCTTTAAATGGTGAAATTCTGTTTCACAATTAGCGTAATCTCACAGGTTAATGAATTGAACAAGATAAATAAGTATCATTATTTGTCCCTAATTAAGGAAAGTCATGATAGATTACCGTATGGCTCAGTTAGCTAATGTGAATAGTTCAGATAGGAGTTTCAAAGCCCACAGAATTGAGCAGTATTGCACTAAAGATTTTTACTTTCTAACAATGTTATTTTGGCTTCTATTATGCTGGCTGATCGTCATAACTTTAATATGTTTTTCTCCTGTGTCTGACTAGTACAAAATAATTTACCCTGGTTAAGTGGCAAAATACAGCTGTTTAAATTTACCTCTACTTTTACATGGAACAGTGTGTTTTGAAAAACCAAAATCAGTGACTGAATGGATCTCATTACCTTTAGGAAAGTTATCAGCCAACAGAATGAAGAATAATAGTAGCTCAATAAAGAAGCCTTTGTTTATTAACAGCTAAGATGAAATCCTTCCCATTATATAAACTCCCTTTAACTTCTAGGGGGTATAAGCTTTCATTTCAAACGAAAGCAGCATATTAAATTTATATTTGTTATTGGCTTAGTTGAGAATTCTAACCTAGGCATAAAATTTGTGTACTGGACCACAAGTGAATGTAGCAATATTGAGTGAATACTGCTATAGTAATAAAAGGCAAGAGTAGTTTGATGGCCTTTGCCCTCATCGTGTATTCTCAACCAACTCAAACCCCTAAAATTATTGAATTCTCCACACTTTTTAATTTTAGCAGATTTTTTTTCTTTGTTGGAGTGTTTTGTATCTGCAAATTAAGGGAGACTTTTTACTAAGACGGTTGACTGTTTCGTCTGTTTGTCTGTACAGCAAACCTTTGGTGTGAATGGAGATCAGAGTGACCTCCTTCATTATATCTGCTTCAGTACTAGTGTGAGAGTGGTAGGGGCAGGGAAGAATAAGCATTCTCTTAGTTGCTGCTTTTTGCTTGCATGCCATGGGTAATTATATTGGTGAGTCAGAATTAAGGAACTAGGCAAGTGCATGAATTGTAGTTTGGTCACTGAGAAACAGCAAAAATTCCTCCAGTTTATACTCATACTTGAATCATGATTGGCCATATGCTGTGCTTTTCTTTTGTTTCCTTTACAGTTTCATGGGTGTTTTTACTCATATACAGTTCTACTTTATTAGTGGTAGAGAGCTATGACTGTTAACTCTGACATAGGATCAACTTTTTGTTCTATTTGCAAAGTGATAAACCCTGTTGGGTCCTTCTTGTTCACGAGTTTACATGATGTCTGTTCCTAAAAAAACAAATGGGTAAGTAATATTTTTTTTTTTTTTTCACTCAAAGAAGCAAACTTTAAAAGTGAAGGTTCTCTTCCAAAAGACAGCACTTATACGAGCGACAGGGAAGATCTGTAAGGTGAGCTCCTTGAAGGTAGCCCTTCAGCAGCACAGACTTCTGCAGCTTGCTTGAACTGAGTTAAGCAAGTCATTGATAAATGTCACTGTGCACATGCAGCATGTATTTACGTGTCTGAACCAGTCTCAGCTTTGCTGCCCTTAACAGATTCTAAGTTTTACTTCCTTTCTGAAATACTCTTATTAATTTCAGTAGGAATTCCTTCTGGCAAGGACAGGATCTACTCAGTGAGAATGTGGAAGGAAATGAAACACTGATAGGCTCTTTTATTAAGTCACACAGTAACCCTTGGAATAATTAGACACTTCTTAAAAGCTGACATGATTTATCTTCTGCAGAGTTAGGCAGAAATTTTTCACCAGTAGCTGTCATGTAGCTGAAATCTGCTATAGGTGTGCTTGAAATTGATGTGATAACTAGGAAGTATGATAAAGGGGGGAATAAATTCAGTCTTATATACTTTTTTTTTTCTTTTGAATAATCCATAATCTGTCTGTTCAGAACAGAAATCAACAAATCTTGAAACATCAAAAGGAGTGTATAATTCCTACTTAATGATAATTCAGAAAGGAATATTTATTTCTTTTCCCCTTTCCGTTTGCCTTTCCACTGCTGAGCAAACATGTGAAATGTTTCCCCCTCAGTACTGTAGTGAGAGGTATTGATTTAGAATCCCTAGCTATATCACAATATGAAGGCTTTGAACTGTTCAGGAACTTCTACTTAACTCCCTGCAGGAGCTCATGCAGGGAGATGCCTGGAGCTATTAGGGATGTACAGTCCAGGGCTGGATCTTTCGTGCATAGAGACCTTGAAAAGGTACTCAATTCCTTTTTACAGATTAGTGTAATGACAGCAGAATACTCACCTAGGAAGAGAGGGGAAAACGCTTCCTGAGCGCATTCACCCTCTTTTCTGCTTTGCAGAGAATGTGCTGTCAGACCATAAACCTCTTCCATATGACTTGATGAAAAATGCGCACCTGGTCACGGCAGCCTCTCATTTAAGAATATACATTTGAATTCTGTCAGGTTGAAAAAGAATCTGGTTGGAATGTCTAGAATAAATCATTAGGTAGTAAAAGAGAGAGACATTCCCCCCCACACACTCCACCCCCGCCTTATTTTGGCTTTATCAGTGATACTTAAAAAGAAAATAGGAGTAGCTTTTACTGCACCTAGGCAATTTTTTTTAAGTTTTTTGTAATACAATTGATGAAACAAACTGTAGAGCAATTACCTGCTTCTCATGAAAATTTTCATCTCTTTTAGGTCATTTTCTAACTCCAAAACCTCAAGTGAAATAGCTTAAGAAGTTTTCCCATATATAGGAAAAGTGTCTGTTTTCATTCCTCCCCCACCTCCTCCTTGGGCAGGGCTTCAAGAGGGTGGGGAAAGCTTTGGACTTCACTTCAAATAGGTGAACATCTGCTGTAACTCTCAAAATGGATGTATATATTTCTGTTATACATCTTTGTGGTTGTTTTTGTGAAGTAAATATATGATTATGTTGTGTTTTGTATTGTTATCATCTGTCTCCTTCTCTCCTTGCAGGAGAACGCCTTTCTCTCTATTTAAACATTTGTTCTTTCATAAACCCACAAATGACAACTTGAAGAATAACTAAATATTCACTCTGGCAAAGCCAATGCTCTTTTCATGAATGCCATGCCTTTTGCATTAGAACATCACATGGTAAAAAGCCTTTGTGCTGAAGGACTGATGCATGTCTAATTGGCACAGGCAGCATTTTAAACAATGTTTAAACTGGAAATGGTTGGAAATTTCATGTTGCATTACATTTTCAATCTACAATACAGTTTCTACAAACCAGACTTTTTAAATGAATGGGGTTTTTTTTTTTAAGTTTTTTTTTTTCTCAGATGAGGAAGCTCATAACAAATTCAGGTTTTTTAAACCTACTTGACCCAGATCAGACCTTATTTTTTCATGACTCAATTAAAGTGCAGTTTCAAAACACTCAAATTATTTAACTGATCATTCAATACACTGCATTATAATTATTCTTAAACGGGACTCCCTGGAGACATGTATTCTCATAATATATATAAGATTTAAAAGATGTCACTCCAGGTTTTGAATGTTATTGCTAACGTACTAGATCTCAAATGCAATGCAGATAGCATCAAACATTGTAATGGAATATGTATGGAATATACTCAATTGATAAATGAGTTTGTTAGATAAAATTATGTACTTGAAGAAATAAATTTGAACAAGTTACATCTGAATATAAATACATATCAAAATAGTATGTCAGACTGAAGTAATTATCTGTTAGATGTACTACAGCTTAAATGTAGGAGAATAAAAATATATCAACAGGAATAAATAATAAATAACTACTGAATGAGATACTTTCAATTCAGGCCTTTACTGTGCATTTAATCACTTTGAGAATGTCTTTTTTTTTTTTTTAAAGTTTATTTAAAAATACACACTTTGGCCTAAAGTGTTTCTAGAGGTGTTATCAAATTCTGCACCTAATTTTAAGGATCTGCAAAAAAGTACTGCAACTTTATACTTTGGGGCAAAAATAATTTGTGATCATAAATAATCCTTACAGGAAGAAAAATTTATTGTTTATCCAGTTTTCATGTTGAAAGCTGATTATACAGTAGATATAGAGAGGTTTTCCATGGTGTCCAACAGAAAACAAGCATCCAGCTCCATAAGAGATGATATGTTGCTTCTGTTTTGTTCCATTCCGAATATTTCTTCTGATTTACTCAAATAAATATTCAGTAATTTGTCATAGAACTCTTTGCTATGCTGCTGTTATTTTTCTGAGCTTTAAGCTAAGAAAGCAGCTGCAAGCACATGTCAGTGTTTCTTCTAAATTATATACTGTTTCATTTCTGTTATTTCTGAACCTGTTTAAATAGCTTACCATGGACATTTAATTATATAATGAAAAACAAACTGTTAGCACCACACAAAAATCCGAAATCTGTGGGAAACGGATAAATAATTTTTTTTTTTTTTTTTTTCCAAAGACTTGATCCAAATCAACCAAAGTAATGGAAGGCTTCCCTCTTCTTGCTACATGCTAAAGATCTTGACAGTAAGAGCACATGGTGAGTGCTTCTCATTTCCTGGTTACACAACCATGAACAATATTTTTAACAAGAGTTATTTTAAATAAAATAAAGCCTCACAAGCACTAATCTACTCAACAGGCATACCTATTTGTCTAGGACTTCTGACTCCTGTTGAAGGAGACATGCATTTATATATTGTAGGTGGTGGTGCACAGTTGAAGAAATTTAGACCTTCTGTTTGATTTTCTACAAGCAGGAGACTAGAAATGCTTTTTTTTTTTTTTTTTTTTTTGTGGTTAGTGGATTCAGCTTAGAATAAATATAGAACTGCACCTTTCAAATCTACAATTTTCACCAGCTAACCTTAGTTGAATGTAAAGGGCTAGTTTCTTTTGCAAGCTGAATATTTAGTAACCAATAATTTAATGCATAAGGTGCTTTACTAAGCAAAAATACGACTCTATACTTCTATTTGGCAAGAGATTCAGTGCTAGCAAATAAGCTTGTAGGAATTCAAAGTCACCTGGGACTTTCAAATGAGCTTTCTGAGTAATACCAAGCAGACGTACAGTTTTGTAAAATACAAGTCTTAAAAACAAAACAAAGCAAAACAAACAACAACAACAACATAAACACGTGTGGAAGAATTTGACACAATTATACCCAAAACTTTGTTGTAGTAGTTAAGCCTATGTTGTTGTAGTTAAGGATATATGGATTTTCTCCAAGCTACAATAATTATAACTCTGTATAACATTGGCACATATTATGAAATTAAGCTAACTGAAAGATTCTCTCATAATAATCTAGTAAGTCATAGCTTTATTAACAAGTATTTGGATATGAACAGTTAGTGGATGAGCTAGTAAGGGATTGGAAGTGAGATTTAATATGGATTTAGGCAATGCCATCTTTCCCTTAGACTTAGAATATAATTTTGCTAAGGTGTTCAGTTCCTTACCAAATTGTGGTAAAATACTTAGGCACTGATCAGTGCAGAAAGACTGAGATGCAAAAGTACACACGATTTGATGAAACTTATGGGAATAATGTTCAGAGTATGGAAAAAGTCATGCAAGCATAATTAAGGAAGATGTCAGATGAAGGAGAAGTAAAGCCAAACAGTTTTGGCTTTTTGAGTTTGAAAAGCTTTTGAAAAAGATCTCAAGATAATGTTCTCAGTGCAAAAATGAAATTATATAGTAAAACCTCGTGCATTGCTTGTGTTTTTCTTTGATTTGCTTTCTTACTAATTAACATGCCACAAATTAAGGGACATACCTGAATGGCTTAATAATAACTGTTTATGATGTATACCTCTGTAACCATACAACCAGATTATTTGAGTATGTTGATAAAAGAGCCGAATATTCTTAAAAACGGGACATAGGGAGAAATATCTTGGGAATGACAGATTAATCTCTCCATCTACATGCTGCTCCCTCTTGAGTTTTGTTTGTCTCATTGCTTTGTGTTCTCTACATCTAACTAATCTGCTTGGATCATTTATTCTGGTCAGCAGCCAGACGAGTTCTGAGCACCACCTCAGGAAATCCCAGCTAATATTTTCACAGTTGAATAAACTGTGCTACATGAAGACCTTCATATTTCCTTTCATAAACACTTGATATATTCTGTCATAATCAGGTACTGCTTATTCCTTCACTCTATCCTGAATGCCTGTGGCTTATAAGTTATGCAGGCATTTATGGGTACGTAGCAAAGAGGACTATTGATACATGTCTGGGAGGATGGAGGAAGTGTAGATGAAGCTTTAAAGGCCGAGAAGAATTTACCTACAATTTTTGTGTAATATTTTTAGATTATTTTTAAAGGCACAAATAGGGATCCATTTCCTTCCAAAGACTTAATTCTGCCTCTATGAGAGGGAACCTCCCCACTGCTTTGAGTCTTTAGTACATCAACAAAATGAAATCTGTACATCCTCGTGACAGGAAGGACAGAAGGGCTACTACATAAAAAAAGTTTTAACTACACCAGCATCTGAAATAGCTCCTCTTGGCATTTCTTAATGAGGAAGTGAAAGTGATGGGCTCAAGTGCATCCTCACCATGTTTGCTGATAACTCCTAGCTGAATGGTGTGGTTGACACATTGGAAGAAAGTGAAGCCATCCTAAGGGACCTCAACAAACTCAAAAGGTGGGCCCATGTGAATCGAGTAAGGTTCAAACATAGCAAAGTGCAAGGCTTTGTACTTGGGTCAGAGTAACTCAAGGTATGTATACAGAGACTGGAAGAATTTCTTGAGAGTAGCCCATGGAGAAGGACCTGGGGGGTCTTGGTGGATGAAAAACTGAACATGAGCCAGCAGTGTGCTCATGCAGCTCAGAAGGACAATGGCATTCTGGGCTCCATCAGAAGAGGGGTGGCCAGCAGGGACAGGGAGGTGATTGTCCCTCTCTACTCTGCCCTCATGAGGCCCCATTTGGAGTACTGCATCCAGCTCTGGGGCCCCCAATACAGGAAAAAATGTGGAGCTGTTGGAGAGGGTCCAGAGGAGGAGCGTCCAGAGGAGGACCATGGAGACGATTAGAGGACTGGAGCACCTCCTCTAGGAAGACAGGCTGATGATGGAGCTGGGCTCATTCAGTCTGGAGAGGATAAGGCTATGAGGAGACCTCGTTGCAGTGTTCCAGTATTTAAAAGGGGATTATAAATAGGAGGGGAATCAACTTTTTACAAGGGTAGATTGTGACAGGACAAGGGGGAATGGCTTTAAATTCAAGGAGTCAAGGTGCTGGAACAGGCTGCCCAGAGAGGCTGTGAATACCCCATCCATGGAGGTGGTCAAGGCCAGGTTGGATGGTGCCCTGGGTAACCTGGTCTAGTACCAGATCTGGAGGTAGCTGGCCCTGCCTGTGGCAAGTGGGTTGGAACTTGAGGATAATCGGGGTCCCTTCCAACCCAAGCCATTCTATGATTCTATGATCTTCATGTTTATTCAAGCACTTGCTTGAGCAAACAAAAATAATACAAGAGCTCTCGTCAAAGAAAAATATATGTATTTTTCTTCTAGAAAGATCATTTCCAAGGCTGAGAGAATGAAATCATCTCTTATTTCTTGCGTTAGACCTATCAAATGCAGATTTTGTTTGCTAACTGAGGTGAAACCTCTTTTAAAGCAAACATGTAATCAAGGCAATAGATTCCCTCAGGGAAAAGTTGAATGTGTAGATATAGATTTCATAAGAAGCAAATATGATAATGCCATAAATATTAGCAGAAATATTTTTGGCTGGAAGAGACAATGGGTATTTTCTCCATTCTTGCTATGTCTGTTTTCCTGCTGTACTCATTTACAGTTAAAGTGATACTAATTTTCACATGAATTCTATTTTTATCCTGCATCCTGATCTAGCAAAACATGGTTGCATGACTGACAGAAAACTTTTGTTTTTCTTTTCTCACAGAATGTATTTTTTTTTTCAAGCCATTAGTATATAACAGGTAGGTAGGTAGATACCCAAATATCCTGTTAAACTACTTTCTTAAGAGACTTATTACAATTTTTCCCCTGTATCCTGCTCTGACTTGAAGTGTGTGTAATTTTAAATTTTCATTTTTCATTTTAAATGTTCATTTAAATGTGTTATATGTAAACTGATGTATTAACAAATATCCATTTGATGATCCAGACTACAGCGGGAACTCAGTGCTGTGTAAAGAACAGTAAGGAAGTATAACATATACAATGAAAATACAAAAAGAATTCTAATACGGGTGATTTCTAATCTTAACTAGCAGTAGCATGAGAAGTACCAACATATAAAAGCTGAACACAGCGAAAGTGGAACTTGGAATGCTTCATAATACTGCAGATTATTCATCACTAGAATAGATTAGTAAGGGCATAGCTCCATGACCTAAACAAATGGCTACAGGCTAGCCAGGCCTTACTCATGCATATGCATTAAGATTGTCATCTACTGAAGCATTCTTCAAAACAAAGCCTTCAAAACAAGCAAGTTATTAAATAGCTACTTTTAAACCTCTTTGGAATACTAACCTATGTGAAATAATGCAATTCATAGAAAGTCATCTTAAAAGGTTTAATAACCTAGAGAGATACTTTGTTCAAAATAACTGTTTGGAGATTCTGTACAGCTAAGATCATAGAAATAAACTGTAATTGCTGGAATCCACATGATAGTTTAGGCATGTTTTTGTGGTTTGGGCATAACTGAAGATTTTAATTTAAAAAGGCTAAGCATGGTGTTTTGGGTTTTTAGAAATGACAAATTACAAAACTGTAGGTATTATATTTCCATCCAAATCTTTTTATATATCACTAAGCTCTTTCATTCAGGAACTGGCAATGCCGTAACAAAACAAAACAGAAAAAAAAAAAGGAAAAAAGAAGACAAAAGAAGTTGTACGCTCTGCACAAAAGAGAGGAACTGAGCCAATGCCTTTTGTTCATGCATGAGATTCATTGGTAATTTCTGATCACGTTAAATGGCTGATGATGAAAGAGGTGCAATTCTCTCCATTTATAGGTAGTGGAAGGAGGAGTCCCCTGAAAGATGAATGGAAATCAAGTGTGTTAATATGAAGAGGCACTGGGGAAACAAAGTGAGGTTGCTGGGTCCCTTTCTGTTTCTTGTTTATTTCTGGAGAATCTACTCAGGCTACACATAAATGAACACATGTTCCATACTTCTTTGAGCTGTTCTTCCTAATGCACATGAGAGAAAGAGTAAGGCCAACACTCCACAGATGCAGTTCTCATTATCTATTTTCCTTTTGTTCCAATCCTTTCTCTTCCTAATTGTTCTTCATCTATACACCATAGGAAAAATGATTTCTGAACTCTTTGCTACTAACATCAGCAAAAGCCCTGTATACAGTGATTTAAGGGCAGGTAGAAATTTTCTTTTTCTGATGCACTCGCAGGACCAGACATGTTAGAATGTGAACAGATTCCAGATGCTTGTTAAAGTGTGCAGCTAAAGATCAGGCAAAACATGTAATATAAAAGCAGACAAAATATCAAAAGAGTAACATGTTAGAGGAAGATAGTATTTTATGTCTTTATGGTGCTGGTGGGATGTCCACCATATTTATATTTATTGATAAATTCCTAAGGACTGGTGTGCCTTTCTTGGATTTTTGTTGGATTGTCCTCTCTAAAGAAGCCATGCAAATTGTGAAACTACAAAGTAAGCTCTCCAGCAAAAGAAAGTTGAAAGCAAACAACTGTCTGCTCACAGGAACTGTTACATGAAGGAAATTTTTTCTTGCTGAAACATTTCATCATTGCGAACAAGGTGCATAGGTTATCAACTGGCATGAGTGGCTGCATTATAAATAAAGGCTGCTCGGAACAAAGTTAACACTAGCAGAAGAAGGGACCATTAAACAACTTGCTTGAATAATAAATGCTGGAGTTTAGAACTGCCTATGCTGTTGTGACAGCAAAGATACCACCCCAGTTATATGACTAACTTTTTATTGTAGGTTCTTATGTATGTTTTGCCATGACTAGGTATCTAGTAATGCCCACAGTATGGCTGTGCTTCTAACTGCCTCTCATCTTTGGTGACTTAGTGATTTTCTTGCGTGAATTCCAGCAATAATGAAATGGTAGTAATGGTGTAGCTGGAATCCCGAAAAAATAATACGTTTGTAATAAAAGCATCAGAGTTCTGTACCCATAGCAGACTTTGTGCTGAGCCTGTTTTGCTACTGTGGGCTGGGGCGGCAATCAAGATAATAATTTTTGTACAAATAGAGAAGTGATTATGACAAATTAAAGTGATGGAGTGTTCTGGAGAAAAATGTGAGTTTTTAGAAATTTTATTGTTCTTCCAAATGACCTGGTCAAGGAATGAAGGAACTGTTCTGCCCTGAAAAAGCAACAGATCTAGGTAGTCTTTTCATCTCTAATTTCCTGGACGCTGTGATTTCACATGGGCTATTACAGCTGCAGTGTGAACAGAGCTGCTCATCCAGCCTGCACGCCATGTGGAAGTGAGCAGACATTACAAAATAAAGTATTGCTAGGAGAATCTACTTCTCCAAGTGAATCCACTCCTCTTGCAATTGAAATGCCTGGTTTTTGTTTGTTAAATGAACAGATGCCCAAAAGTAACAGTTGGCATTTCCCAAAATCTTTCTCCTGATTTTCATAGCACAATACCATTTATTTTAGCTTTACTATATTGTTCCACTAACAACAGACGTATAAGCTGCTTCTCAGTGGACCAGTAGATAAAACTGGTTGTTGTTTGGTTTTTTTAAATAATGTACTATTAATAGCAGACAATTTCTCAGCTTGAAATACTTCTGTTGATGAAACATCTGTGCTGAGTGCAACAACTCTAACATGTACATTATCAATATTGGCTTGGGAAGAACTATTTGGAAAGCTTGCTTACCAAATCTATCACGCTGAGTGAGGTCCTTTGTTGAAAAATACTTCCAGCTACTATGAGAGTATTCAAATACAATAAAATTATTTATGCGTCAGGGAAATATCTGGAGTCCATCCATGAATGGCTGGAAACAGTGAACATTATACTATGAGTGTCAAATATCAAGGATCTAAGTTTAAGTATCTGTTCTTTCTATATACATGAGAGTCCAACCTTTAAATATGAGTTAAATATTCGAAAATTTTATCCCAGTACCTTCACTGGGGTGTTCAATATATTTTATAGTGTAAGAGAAATTAGTATCACGTATTTTGGAATAAATAGAAGAAATAAGCTAGTATTTTTCTGCCTCAAAATACAAAACCAGATTCCAAGGCAGATTATAACCTTTAAAAGTAGTTTCACTGAGGATGGAAGAAAACGAGCCATGCCAAAGCAGAGTTCCCAGGAGAACTGTATCTGAGTCAAGTTTCTTCTTCTGAAGACTGTTAAGAGGGTAAGCAGAAGAGCACAAGATCACACCTCTCCACCGTAACACATTGCATGTGCATGATTTTTTTCTGTCCTGGGGTTCTGTTAGAGCTAAGTACCAAAATGATCCTTCTCTTCATTTCTATCCAGTTCAAGACACATTAAGTTTATAAATACTAGATGTGATATTCATTGTTTTGTTAAAGTTTGAAGTAGAAATAGAAGTTCTGTTTACTTTGGAAAGCAGCCACAGGCAGAGTTTATCTGCTACTTCAGTGCCAAGTTGAACTGTAAATACAGGCAGCAATTCTCTTTATCCTGACCACAAAGCACATAAACCCTTGAGTTTGCTCAGGGAAGCCCCTATTTGTGAAAATTCACTTGAGCATTTCGGTTCATATGTATTCTATATATATATTTCTTATGTTTTTAATGTTGAATGCTCCTCCAGTATTTTGCAAATATCTTAATGTCACACAACTGCAGCCCTGGTGATCTATAAAAGTCAGAGCCTCAGTTGGCAGACATCTGAGAAGCTGTGCAAGAGTTACCCTGGTTTAAATGTTGCTTAATCTGGATAACCTCAATGCAGTAAAATAGAGATAGCAATTCAAGACAGAACAAAATCTGTAGGACAATGAACATTGGTCTCTCTGCACATTTATGAAATACATCACTGACATGTAGTAGAGTATACAAGAAGGCACCAAGAGTGTACTCCAGACATGTCAGCTGAAGCATAGGGAGAACTGCAAACAATACCTTAAAGCTATTCTTAAAATAAATAAAAATGTTCTCAATACCTGATATTGTTTATCTACATTAGTTCAGTATACTTGTTTAAGAGGCAAAATATCCTAAAAGCATGTTTGAACAATAAGGAGGAAATTCCCAAGGAGTACGTATTGTAATTGCCTTCCAAAAATGAGAAAATACTGCTTTTCATTCCAGCTCTGATTTACACTTGGAATGCTATTCTGTCTCAGGTGGTAGGTAAAGAATTGCTGACACTTGTTCAGATGTTGTGGAAGTAGATGGCTGCCCACGCACAGTGAAGGAAGCACTGCACAGTGAGGGAATATGTCCCTCAGCAACACCTTATCTAAGGTGTCCAATAATTTCATAAGTAATAAAAGCAACCAGGCCAGATTCCAGATATTCAGCTTTTTCTTTCCAGTTGTTGTCCATCAGACCTCCAACTTTCATAGTTTATGTCTATCATTGGTTCATATATAGAAACTAATCAAAAATCACTGCATGCAATTGTGTAACAGGTTTTTTTTTATTCAGACCAAACTGCAGATTGGAACCAAATCGTACTCTGAGGTGTTCCCACAGCACGGGTCTATCAACCACAAAAGGATGAGCACACAGTGGTACTGACAGGAATACCAACCAGCCACACTGCCTGCTTCTGGCACGCTGGCTGTAGTAGCTGATTTTAATGGAGGAGACTACATCACAGTCCCACAGATAAATTCATGTCTCGTGCTACCACTCACCTTTTAAAATGTTTCAAACATTATAACAATCCACAAGCTGTGGATTTTATTTTCTAACAGAGAATTCAGGCATATGTGACTACTAAAAAAACTCTGCTTTTTAATTTTTTAATTTTTATTTTTTTTTGCTGTTGTTGTTTTGTTGTTGTTAATGATGTTCTTTGAAACTAGCTTTTAATAGAAGGATATGTTTTTTGCATGCATTTAATAATTCTAGTGCTCTGTGTGGTTATTCTAAGGATGTAGACATTTTAACTTTATACAGTATGTTCCAGAAATCATTTTTGTACATTTTCCTGGATTCTCTTTGAAGAACTGATTACTCCTGAACAAGATTTACCTGAAAAGGGATTCTTTGAAGCCATTAAAAATAAACTAGGTGCTCCTATGATTGACACTGATATGACAGGAGGTAAAACTTCAATGTATAATATGTAGCAACACTGTCTATTTCAAAAGGCAACATAGTCTTCATCTTTCCTTGATTTTCTCAATTTCATTTCCAACATGATTAAACAAGCCACTATCAAATAAAGCAAAGTTTAAAGACTGGAATGCAACTAGAATTTGGAAACAAAAGTGTAGTTTTGAATACAACTGGCATTGCCAGTCAGCGTTTCCATTCCTCCCATGGGCAAACTAGTAATTGATGCAGGACCCCTACAAAGTAGTTCAGTTTTGAAGAGAGAGTAAAGTCAGAGGTAGCAAACAGGAATTTTTTGTGCTTGTTTTTTTAATGTGTTGATAACCACTTATAAACATTCTCTCATCTTTCTGTGATGAAATGACAGTGCCCTGTTTGTCTTCTCCAGATAGTTCATTACAGGCATGAACAGAGCGTAAGTAGTACTTGGTGTGTGCTCTCTGTATTTAATTATTTTGGTCCTGCAAATCTTTGATCTCACTTGATGCATGCATTTATGAAACATTACTCAGCATCATTTTTGACTTAATTTCTGACATGAGTATACTTCAGAGAATCACAGAATAGTAGAATCACCAGGGTTGGAAAAGACTTCTAAGATCATCCAGTCCAACCAGGCACCTCCCACCAATATTTCCCCATTAAACTGTGTCCCTTAGTACAAGACCAAAACATTTCTTGAGCACCTCCACTTCACCACTGTGCAGCACATTCCAGTACCTAACCACTCTCTCAGAAAAGTATTTCCTAATGTCCAACCTGAATCTCCCCTGGCACAATTTGAGGCAATTCCCTCTAGTCCTATTGCTAATTACACAAGAGAAGAGGCTGACCCTCACCTCACCACAACTTCTGCTGACAAACATCTATTCGTGTCAACAGCATAAACCTATACACAGATATATCATTCACTGCATTGATGAAAACAGACAAAGTTTAAAGTCTTTGAACACAACCACAGAAAGTTTGCCTTGTATAAAATTGTCTCTGTTGTGACATATTCTTCCTGTTATTTGTCATTTCAGTGTCGCTTTGGTAAGCACCAATTTCTCTCAGAATAGTGAAGCTGATGGGAAAAAATTAACTACTTTATTTGTAAATAAATTCTGATTTCACCTGAAAAAGTCTAAACGAGAGTATCTGTATGCATAAAGAAATATCTGTGCAGTAGTAAATGTCTTCGTAGCATCTCCATTTATTTTTCAATATTGCAATTTACCGCTTTCCTCAGATTGCACTTCGAACTAAAAGACTACAGATCTCTTTTCAGTCTTTACCCAGTTTTTGAAAACAAGGTATTCTTATGCTCAAGAGTTTCCAAAACAGTGTACAATAAGGAAAAAAAGATGAAGTTTTGCTTTTATAACAAGGGCATGAGGGAACTACCATGATAACTGTGATGTCTGAAGTAGGCTTTGCAAAGCAACTCTTCATTCTGCTCTACAGAGAGAAGAAGATTTAACAGCATAGTCCAGTGTTATCATGCTCCTTTTCAGACTTCTGGATGCAGAGTCTGGCCACATGCAACCTACCTACAAAATCCTACTGTTGAGAAGTAGGTAAAATCAGAAGAGTTTCAAATTAATATTTGTCAAAATGAAATAATAATGTGCTGATATCAGAAACTGCATTGAGAAATGTTAAGTGCTTTGTAAGAGAAATACTTGTATTATATACGATTATCCACAAATCAGCAAGTATACAATACAGGGTTTTATGACTGGAAGATCTTCCTGAAGCGCGCTTCACTGTACAATATCTGCTTTGTGGCCAGAAATTTTTGCATTGCTTTGAGTCCCAATCCTTCTCACACGACTTTAGTGGTGGAGACCATATTTCAGTGTAAGCAATCAGTTGCTGATTGTGAAGCAGTTTATCTGGGACGTTTCCACAGATTTTTGAGGTTTCCTATTCTAAACATTAAGACAAGCTTAAATTCTGGAAAAGGGCCATAAATCAGCAGAATGAAAGAGTTTACAGATCAGTGTAAATGACTTCTGACTTTTTCTCCATTTCTACCTGTGTTTCTTTTTTTTTTTTTTTCTCTAAAATAATGATTATGTGTGTTAAAAGAAGTGTTTGAAAAAGCATATTATTTTTGGAATTCTGTGAGATTCTTTTCCAAAATTAAAAGTCACAGAAACTTTCCTCCTTTTATGAGCATTTCATTTTCCAAACGCTGTAAAAAAATAATTTTTTTTGACAAAATGTTAGTGTGCCCTCTCAGTGTGAATATACCTAATTCTCCTTCTTCCTTCTTCCTTTCCGCTTGTTAGCAAAATGAACTGGAGACTGTGTTAAAGATGAAATTTTACACTTCTTAAACTTTATACTGAATTTGATGATTCCTTTTTTTATTCTTTATCAGCTGTTGTGCTTTCTTGAGTATGCCAGTACAGAGAGTTTTATTTAATATTTCCAATAAATGGTATAGGCATCTGCTTTTTAAAATTGAATGGAAAATATTTAGATAGTCCTTCCCTTCTTTCTGATTGTGAGGTAGAGCTGTAAGAAAAGCCAGAAAAGGTTTAATTTATAACATTTGTGTTCTTTTTTTTTTTTTTTTAACATAGAATTCCGCAGATGTTCCTTGCTGGTGTGGCTTTTTACTTGGCTTTGGCTTTGCTGCTACTTTGTTCTCATATTTCAAATTTCAGTATGAAGTAATAAATGATTGTGGTACATAGAGAATTTACAGATGGATCATGATTTCCATACTGTTTTGGAAAAAAAATATTGCATTTAACTTTTGATAAAATTATTTCAAAAAGACTTTTTGATACAAATTCCACAAAAGCTGAAGCAAAAAATATAAACCACTGATAAGAAGAAAAAACTGGATTTTTTTCATAGTCAGAAGCCCTGACTATGTCTAGTGAATTTGTATGAAAAACCATCAAGAGTATCACCTTAAAGAGAACAATGATTTATGAAAACATTGAGTCAGATTGTGCTTCCGATTGTTTGTTCTAAGTACATTTTTTCAGGTTTTCTAAAATCAGACATTCACTGGGAGATGTGGTCACAGACTGCTAAATTCTCTGACCCCTCCCTCAGGCATGCAAAACCCAACAAACAAAGCAAAGCACACTGTGCCTATACTGGGACAAAACGTGAGCATAAAAACCCATCCATGTCACCAAGCCTTGAAGCCTTTTAACTCACTGCTCACAGGTAGGAATGAATGAGATCTGCAGCTTTTCTGACAAGAAGCCCTCTCAGGCAAATAGAAGCAGGGCAGCAACTGCAGCTAGCCAAGACCAACCCACCATAGACAAACCGGAACCTATATCCACATCCAGTATCCTGCATTGTTAGTAACATGGTGCCCTGGGGCTGTGCTATCTAACCTATAAAGAACTCTCATCTGCATATTTTGTAGGCAACTGTAAAGACCAGAAGACCGATATGATGAGTGCACAGCCTTTCTCTGTGAGGATGCCTAAATACGAAATTTGGAAGGATACCATCTACTCCTGGGTTTTTGTCAGACCTGCATACATACCCAAGATGACTTAAAAATGACTGTATTTAAACAACTGCCTCTCATAATCATAATATTTTTTCTTCTATTCCTTCCTCTCCTTTTCTCTCTTCTTCACATATACTTTCACCAAAGCACACTGCTTTCTTCCTCTGCAGTAATACCAGCAAACACTTGGAATGAACAGGCCTCACACAGATAATGAGATCATACTACTCACAAACACAAGGTTTGACAACAGAAGTACTCGCCTGTTGAGTTCTGAAAATATGTTTTCCTTAAAGAGGAAAAATATAATAAATAGTTAAAAGCACTACGTGATAGTGTTAGTCACTGTTGATATTTCCTGCAGAAAATCCTATCCTGTAAGGAATGTGTAACACAATTATAAAGATGTACAGAGCATGTAGTGTTTAAAAAAAAAAAAATCAAGTTGGTTATTTTTTCTCTTTAAATTTCCCCTTGCTGGGTATGCGCACCACAGATTTCTACCAAGATACCCCTCTTTTTCCAGAAAGTGGACTGTGTTGGCCTGTATTAACAAGCACCCCTTTATACCTTTCCTTCAGCAAGCACAAGGATTCTTTTGAGCTCTGCAACGAAGGTTTGTTCTCCTGAAATTTACACAGTGGGCTAAACTCTGCCCTGGCTTGCAGTGCTGCGACCCTGTGGAGCAGGTTCAATGGGGTTATGTGGGGATAACTGAACTTGACCTCCTGACAGTCATTATAATAAGCAATTAAAAATAAAAATAGGATTTTCTTACTTTGTTTAAAACAGTCCATATTCATTGAGGTTCTTTAAAGCTATATCTTACATACTTAATTCATATTCTGAGTGTACTAGCATGGTATCTTAAAGGTATGTTGTTTGTGGAAAGCAGTGATATTTTATCAGATATTCTAGAGCAGATCAGCAATAGATTTCTTTCTGCTCACTGTTGTGGAAAAAGACTTCAGCACTGTCAAGAAAACTGTGGTATGCTTCTTCATGTGTACCCTGTGAGTTAGCTCTGGCCTCTCACTGGGAAACATAGATATTTCCTGTTTTGTACGATTTTCTTGAGCCAGCAGGAGAGCAAGGGAACTTGAAAGCAGCAAATTCAAGAAAAATGCTTCTTTTAACGATATAAATTATTCTCAATAGTAAGATTGTTCTGACTGTTGTTTTTTTGTTTGTTTTACAGTACATTTTCTGTAATTACCTACATTTTCTCTAATACATAGAAATGTGTATGAAAGTATGTAGTACCCAAAGAGCATTCACTGGGAAATGTCTCAAGCAAAACATGACCTGCTCATCTATCTCAAGGATGGATGTTTAGTGTCAGCAACTTTGTGCCCCAGCATAATTTTTGAGTTGGGAGGGCTGCTCTGAAAGTAATGCCTCCTGTTTTATTATGTTGGTCCATGATGTCAGAGCGTGGACGTTGGTGGTATGGTGGTAGAGGTTGAACCTTCCCATGGATATTTCATTGCATTTTGTTGCCGTGCAGTAGATGGCAGCAGAGGGGCAGTTTGACAAAATGGTGTCTGACATGGAAGTGCATATGAAACAAAGGAGTGGAATTTAATTACTCTATGTGGAAAAAATTGCATCTATTAACATATACTGATGCACGCTGAATGCTTATAAAGACCAGACAGTGGATGTGAGCACAGTGAAGCGGTAGGTAGTGTGTTTCAGCTGTACTGATAGTAAGTCACACTTGCTGGTGTAGATTTTTACAAGAGTGGCATGCAGGTCCTTGATCATCACAGGCAGAAATACATATCCACTGATGGTAACTATATTGAAAAATATTGTTTTGTAGTTGAGAATTTGCACTATTTATAAATAGTGTTATTGTGTTCTTTGTGTTTGTTGTAATTTCCACAACAATAATTAGAGGCATAACTTTCAGAGCAATCCATGTAATTATTGCCTTTCTTAGTAATTTTACACAACAGGGTGTGTTATAGTTCAAAATGCTTTCTTTTTAGCCCAAATTACAATCTGCCCCATGCTTCTCTCTTTCACTCCATCTCCCTTCAACCTTACACTACATAGCTTTCACAGGCTTCAGTTTATGATTTATTAAAGCTGTTGCTATTTCCTGAGTATCTCTGGATTCCTTTCACAGGAAAGCTCTGACTTGTCCTTACAAAAACAGCTGGAAGCTACCTAAATCTGCTTTATTAAAATCTAGCTGTAAATAAAATGTACATTTCTGTTTTGGAACAAGATGTTCATATCCACTAGCCATGAAATAAAAGTCTTTAAGTAAAGACTTTGTATTTATCTATTCTTGTTATTCCATGCAGATATCAAATTGTCTGCTCAATGGGACTTAAATACACCTCCTTAGGAGGCAGTTAAATATCAGGGAAATATTCCTATGAGAATAGGAATATAGGCCAAGAATTATAGTAATTCCAATACTTTACTATGGGAAGGTCAGTAATGAAGTACTAACTGCACAGGCAGAAAGGAAGGCCTAGGATAAGAGGTGTAAAAAAAGAGTTAGGCAAAAGGCTAATTCAGCATGTAAGTTGAATGATTAATTGGGAATTGATTTTAAAATTGTAGTAGCTGTTCCCTCTACTTCACTAATTATCAGCTTCACTGAGGGATACATCAGGGAGGGACTATCCTCCTGGATATCTCCTTTGTCAAGCTAACCACAGGGCTAGCAAACCCTGGAGCAATAGCAGACATTGTATAGAGGCTACCAAAAGAGATAGGAACAGAAAGGGACAAGATGAATATATGCAATTTATGGCTCTGAAAGCATGAAGAAATCTTAAATAGACAGGAGGCAGGAAAAGCTTGTGAGGAATAAGCCATTAGACAAATAAATGACAAAATTACAGGTGTCCTGTGCTCTACTGCATGAGTACTGTTAATCTTTGTCATATCTTTTCAAATACTAACAGGATACATTTAAGTTATGTTTATAACAGATCAGAGGCTGTGGAAGTTAAGTGTGTAAAATAGCAAATGAATTTTTATCTGCAAGCTCTTAGTTTTGTTGTTTTTGTTGCTTTAGTGTGGACTAGATGAAATCATCAATGAACTTCCTTTCATTCATTTTTTTTTCTTAACATCAACACTTAGAATTCAAGATATTTTTTCCATCTCTACCAGTTCTGTACATGGGCCTGGGTAAAGGAAGATTGATTCTTCTTTGATTTCTTGTTCTGACATGTTAAAAATATCCAATTATTTGGTGTGACTGACCATTTAGTTTTAGGTTTTACAGTGGGTGAGTTCTACTGAGCCACTTTATTTTGAACGGAGGCCATTCAGATTAGTATTACAGGCTGTGTAACTTCTGGGATTCCACAAACATTTGCTACCTGGAGCTGTGCAAATTGCTCAGACAGCTTTCCAGATCCACATATAAAAGTTTCATTGAAATGAATAGGTCTATTCATATGTGAAAAGGAGGGAAAGAATCAAGCAAAGTTATAAGAGGCTCTCAGTTCAGTTCCATAGCTCCTACAGAAGTTTTAAGTTTAGTTGTAGAACAAACCTTGCTGTCCTAATTGTTACAGCGCTTTTTGCCATTTCTTAATTGCTCCATTTGGACTGGTTCATGCTCCTGTCTGGGATCATTCTTAAATGTCTCACTTACTAAAACACTGCCAGGATATGGCAGAAAAAGTGAAAAACAGGTCCAGGTTCCTCACACATGAGGATTTTCAGTAACAGAAGTAATCTCTTAAAAGAAGTAAATGGGATTCACTATGCAAGTAAAATTACCTACATACATGTTTGCAGTTTTAGGCACACATTAATAGCTGTAAGGTTTTATAGTTTTTGCTTCTTGCGAGGTCTGAATTTTTAGCAGAAGGGCTCAACTGAAACCTAGGCTAAATTAAGGGGAAGAAATTTAAGTGACAGCAGCAGTTGTTGTAATCTACTAATTTTATTGCAGATATGAAAAATGTATCATTGCTAACATTTCTCAGTTTCAACCAAGAGAAACTTCATCATCATTTTCACAAATAATTTGTTGTAATGATGATGACATATCATTCCTTTGAATAAACACTAAGCCTCTATGCATCTGTTCCACTGGCAATTCATCCACTAACTGAAAAAGATATACACTTTTTCCAGTTTGTCTCCATTTTCACAAAGTATTGAGGCACAAACAAAAGGAGATTTTCTTCTTTTATAAAAAACATAAAACTGGGTATTACTAAAGAATAATGTCTTTTGCCACATTAGCCTCAAAAGCCAAAGGACACATGCCGCTAAAGGAGATTCAAACCTGGCCACTCTGATGAGTTTCTGGAGAATTAGTCTTGTTACTGTCCCTAGTTTTCCACTGGTGTTCCTTCTTCCTCATCATCTCCCTGACAACCATTGCCTTCCTCTGGTTGGGTTCTTTCCCATTCTAGTCTATCTAAGGTGCTGCTGCCAAAATAATGAATTTCTATTCTAAATACTTTTCCTTACATCATATTGAACCGTTCATTGTCTTTCCACCCAGTCCCCACATTATTCTCCTTATTTTTTTTACCCTCATGATACTGCACAAACGAAAATATGCTTTCACCAATACCCTCTTTTTCTATTCCTTAGTATTACTACTCCTTTTGCCTTCTCTTCCCTGTCTTATCTTTTATGCATCTCACTACTGTTTCTTGGAAATAAAAGGAAATATATAGAGAAGAAAATAATTTTTTTTTTTACTAAGCTTTGCATTTCTTGTCTGAACTATGCAACATTCAGCAGAACCACATCTTTGATACAAAACCTTAGAGATCTGTTATTTTTGCCAGTGTTTCACTATTTAATCTTACATTTCAAGAGAAGAGGTTAGCTCTTTGTGTATAGTCATCGCAGCAAACCAGTTTTATTCAGCTTGTTGAGCCAGCTTGATGAGGTGGAAAATACATACAGCAAATTTTAACATCTGTCCATTTTTCCCCATGTCACAAATGCTAATTAGCATTAGGACCATAGACTGTAGAGAGACAACATTTCCAGACATATGTAAGATCTGGTCTGGGAAATTTAGATCTTTGGTAACCTGATCCTGATAAGCAGAAGCCTCTAGCAGAGAATGATCAAGATTAGTTAGGACAAGCCAGTGACTGTTGTTCTCTTCAGCTGACACAGCTGTTTATAGAATATTCTACAGCTACCCTTACACATGCAACTTCTCTGTTAGGTTTGCTTCCTGTAAGCGTAGTGCAGCCACATATGAATGGTATGAGCACTGGCAGTTTTAAACAATGCAAGGAAATACTTCTTCCTTTGTTTATACATCAGGAAATTATCTCCATTTTTACAAGCCCGTACGCCTCGATGTGAAACCTTATAAAGAACACTAACTTTGGCCAAGACAGTAATTTTTGACAACCTTTGATGTATTATCAACATAGATAAATGACAAATAACCAAATAATGAAATTTCAAGCACAGGCCATTGAAGAAGACTTAAGTATTTACAGGCTGTATTTATAACAAGAGATGTAAGAATTCTTGCTAATTTCTCTAGAGCAACAGAATTAAATCCATTTGTATTAGACATAGTGCATTCAGTAAAGCCAAGACCTCTCCCACAGAAGGCAGTGAAGTTCAAGTCACTTGCAGATCAAATATCACTTATCAATCACTTACATCAAAATCACTTATTTCACTCAAGCTTTGTTTCATTTACAGCATATACACTTCCTTTGCAGATTATTAATTATTTCCATTTCAGAGCAAAAGTATCAGACTTACGTTAGGTATCTTGAAGAAGAAACATGTTTAATAAAACTATTTTATTCATCAGGTTATTGATTTAAGGGTCTTAGCGTGTACAAAACATACAATTTAATGTTATAAAAGCATTTTTACCTGTTTTGTGTATCATATATTTTTAGAAAGTGTAATGTGATGCTTGAGGCTAAATAAATTCCTTTAACAAACTGTTCCAAGTTCTGCTTCTTAAAACCAACAAAACAGGTTTGAAATGCACATTTGTTAGGTCATTTTAAAAGATTTTCAAAATCAATCTTTTATCTGTCATTTGAATTTCTTTTCTGTGGAGGTCAATCTAAGAAAGGTAATCCTGCATAATGGAATTCTAAAAATCTTAAAAAATAGCTCTGTGTAAGGATTTTTGTGTATCAAGTGTCAGCAATATATTTTCCATGACTTACTTGGCCAAAAAAAGAAACATTTATATATAAATGACATTCAAAGGCTTTATCAAACAGTTGTGGGTTTTTTGTTTTTGTTTTCTGAGTGTACTTAATTTTACTTTGAAATATTCAGCTAATTAAACACAGCTGGTAGCAGCTGAGGCAATAAAATACGTTAAATATTAAAACACAATAAAAATCAACATGTGGAATTTTTGTTGAAAAACATTATTTCCCTATATACTTCAGTGCTTACATATCCAAGAAAATTTAATCATATTGCACCTTATATTTTTCTCATGCATATGGCACCAGTGTGACCAAAATGTCTGAACAGCTGATTTCCAGAATCTTTTTATTGATGGTATTTATATTCAGATGTAGCTGTTAGGTACCTCATACAAGTATTACCTGTATGTGAAGGAGAGGAAAAATGACACTCTCTGCCACCAGGCAAATTTATTAAAAACTCCAAGTGATCATAGTGTTGAGTGCTTAGGCTGCACAGCGGAAATTATAAAACATTGGTGACAAAAAAAAAAAAAAAAAAAGCAGTATTATGAGTAAGACTACACTTAATTCAGGATATTGATGTGCTAAGAAGATTGATAAATTAAAAATCAATCAGATTTTGCATACTAAGTGTGAATTATTTGACTTGGTGCTTCCTTTCTTGAAAACAGATCTTTGCTAGTTGGCAATCCAACACTTTCCTCTTTGTTTTTTAAGTCTTTCTTCTTTTCTTCTGCTTTCTTTCCAGATGCATTCAAAAGCAAAACAACTACATGTGAGTACATTTTAGAATGTATTTTACATTTGAGCAGATCCTCTAAGCTGCAAAGCAGGAGACAGATTTGCAAAGTCTGTTTCCACTCAAGGCTTCCAGCCTCTAGTTCTGCAAAGCCTTCTGGGAATACATTTTCCTGGTCTGCATTCCAGTAGCGTTTTATTTCCTGTAGCTGTGTCAAAAGCATTAATAGTATGTCTAAGGAGTGGAACAGGTTCCTTTGTAATATATGTACCATATGGCTTTGCAGCCTTTTTCTTCATTTGTTTGGAAATGATTGCAGAGGATAATAGTGACTCTGTTCACTAATTGCTGTCCCATGTGCCATATTCATATACTTGAATTGGGCTGCCAATGAAGAATTTATGCTTTCTTTTCAAATTTTGTCTTAGATCCTTATATGATCTAAGGAAGTTAGTTGTAAGTTTTTAGAAAACTTTGGCTTCAACGACATTTTTTGGATCATCATCAGCTCTATATACTATAGATGCACTTTGCATTATTTCTTTCCTAATATTCAAATCTGTTTTTTTTTATGGCAAGGAAAGCCACTTCACACCATGTGACGCTCTTGTGATATCAAACTGATCAGTAGAAACAGATCTTACAGAGAAGCTGCAAATTATCTTACTGAAGCCAGCAACATCAGATCTGGAAAATATAGTGGTGTAATATTTTTATGCTGTATTTCACACCATAATTTTTACGAGCTCAGATTTTATATGGAAAAAAAATCAATATTAATTAAAATTGTATCTCCCCAGAATGTTGCTCATTATTAACATAAAAGCAAAACAAATAATGCTTGGTGCTTAAGTAAAATATATTTTATTGGAAGCACAAAAATAATATTACATGCAATTTTTAAAAGCATAGTTAGACAATATTCTAAATGGTGACATTATGAGAGGTTCTCTTGATATTAAAGACCTTCCTGTACTTAAACTTCATGAATTGCTTTATTTAATTCTTTTGCAGACAACTTTACACAAGATGTCCTACAATGTATAAAGCTAAATACCAAGTAACTGTTCAGTGTTATCATTACTATCAGCATGCAAATTATTAGCACTAGAGAAAGTTATATATATTTCTGATCTTTTTGTTGGGATGAGGGGTGGGGGTGGGTGGGGGGGAGGGTAATTAGTGAAGAAAGCAGACTTCTTTAACATTTTTCAAGTCCCGAATAGCAAGATAGTAAAATGAATGCCCATGCACATCTGTTAAAAAGAAACGAGAACAGAAGAGAGACAAGAGAAGCAGAGACAACAGTTGGAAGGTTTTGTTGTGTTTTTTTAAGTGGAATGTAAGACTGAACAATGACCTAGGTAAAAAAAGGGGATGAAAAAACCACACTGAATAGCTAAAGGAGTTAGTTATCTGTATTCATTTCATAATATTGTAGTTCAAAGGTCATCAGTGTCAAAAGGAGAAATACAGGACGTTGATGGAGAAGGGCAGAAAAGGCAAAAGAATCCTGACTAAATAAACTTGTATTTTAACCTCAATATACATTATGGGTAATACAGCACCAGAATGGATTCCTGAAGCAAAATGAAATGGAGCATTTATAATGTTTAATTCTGACACATTTGGAAAAAAAAACTTGCAACCAATGGAGTGTAACAATTGTGAAGAACAAGGCTGCCTTGTAGGGCCAGCATACTATTAATCAGCCAGAGTGGGAAACTGTACTCACTAAGTAGTGGGATGAGGTGATGAGATTCCTTGTCTGCATAGTCTCCACAGTTGTCATCAGAATAGCATACGTCCTGGCAGAGATTTTGTATGTTATGGCAAAATGATAATGCAAACTTTAGCACTCCCACCTCACATCTTCACTGTTTATACCAAACAAGAACCTTTTGAGCCCATCATAGGGTAGCCTTGAGGTAGTGATGGAGTCACAGAAATGTTTAATCAGAGAGAAAATAAGTGTATCCTATACAACAATGCAAGTTATTTTCTATACACCTACAGTGTTCCCAAATGTGCCAGGTATAAAGCAAACACCTCGAAGCACTCAAATTTGGACAGACAGCCAAGGCAGATAAAGAACATGAGAAAAGAAAAAGAGGAACTGAATTTTGTGGTGGTCTATCTTACACAATGCAATTCTACTTCACTGTTTCAACATTCACAATTGTGAATTAATTAATTTAGGAAACGTTTAGATGCTATCCCTCATAACTATTTTCCTTTTCAGATTTGGTTCTCACTTCTCCATGTTTCCATGCAAGTGAAAGACTTCAATTAAGACTGAGCTAGATCATGTTTTTCTTTAGTTTTGTCTTGTCTACTGCTGTACTTAATTGGTACACTTTTCATACATGTATGAATAAAGACAGCTATGGAAAAGGGAAACACTTGCCTGTTTGCCAAGCAGCAGAAATGTTAAATTACCCAAGGTCTTCTGGCAGTATAAATGAAACAAATTACCAAATGGGATACACAGGATACAGTAGCCAAAGCACTAAAATAAGGGCTACTCTTGGCAAATAACTATATGATAATAATCTTCATTTTCTTTGTGCTCTTTAACAGAGAGAGAAGAGAGCTACAAAATGTTTCTAATGCACAACACTATGAAGCACTGTTAATTATGGATTTTGCAAAAAAATTTTTAATTTGTTCTGATTTTCTTGTGCTTGCAATAGGGAAGAACGTTGCTCAACAAGGTATTAGTCCAGCAATTAATAGATGCTTGGCATGTGGGATTTCTATTTTCAGTTGCCAACGTAAGTCTGAAATTTATTTTTCTATATTAATTTTGTGGTAGGAAGGAGAGAACATTCGTAGCCTGAATAACCATACCCTGTTATCTACTTGCATACAAAGTCTCCAACTATGACTAAAACTATAGTTGGCGATTTCAATTAGATGCAATTTCAATTAGATCATTTCAGTTGAAGATCCTACATGTGCTTATGCATAACAGTGCTAGACATCTTCCAGCAGACTGTAGTAGATGTAGACATCTAGTATTATAGAATTTTGCAGTGTTTGCAGTTCATTTGTACAAATGTGTGTGAATATGGGTTAGATACCTGACTGATATGTTTTTTAAAATATGAATTCACCATTTATATGTGAATGCATAATTTCACAGCTTTTTATTTCCAGATATTGCTTTTCCGCTTGTCTGTTGAGCACTTCCTCAGGTGTTTTGTTTGTTTGTGTGTGTGTGTGTGTGTGTGTGCGTGTGTGTGGCTGAGAAAGCATTTCATATACTGTAATGTACAAGATAAACTGGAAATGATGGCTGTGGTTTAAAATGGTAGCTCAAGGAAGACTTTTTTTGTTCTTTTTACATTTTCTCCAGGAAGAGAGTGAAACGTTATATGTAATTCACCTTTGATACTATTTGGAGTGGGGAGCAGAGAGTTGCTGTATAAGCCATTTACCCATGCTGAGGATAAGCTTATGGGGTCAGGCGCTTTGCTAGGTGACAGTGTGTATGTGCCTCCCTTCAATGGCCCTCCCATCACAGGCAGTGCAGACACATCATGGCAGAGAAAACTGCAGATATCAGACTGCTTTCATAGCTACCTTCACTAACAGACTGTCCTCTGGGAACTCTTGCCAGCTGGCAAAAGTTAAAGAAGCCCACAGGTCACACTAGCTTGTCCAAACCTAAGAAGAACAGAAAAGCACAAAGCTCAGCCAGCTCCCTGATGGGCTCCTCTTTCTGCTTCACTGAAGCAGATAATGTAACAGTGCTTGTGTCAGACATAGTCTGAAAGGATGGCTCCCTGTGTTGCCACTGTTTCGTTACTGTCCCTCTCAATAATAACAGATAAAGACCATGATCCTGGGAGGGTCAGAATGCCCTGAAGTATTGTGGAGGAGCTGATGGAGTTGAGTTGCTTGCTTCACAGGAAATAAAGTGCCGTTACTACATCACCACTAGCCAAAGGTAATGTGTTGAAAACCTGTCAGACCCACTGCTCAGACCTCACCTGCCAAAAGTTTTGTTTCAAGCAGTAGTTTTTAAATGAATTCAAGGGGATTCTAACTGCTCTTCAAACAAAATTTAATATCTAAATACCAGACAGATAGCATATCATACTTCCTTATGGTTCAGAAGCCAAGGGAGTTCAGCCTAAGATTCATTTGCAGACATCTGTAAAACACATTGCTATGGAATGACAATTGAGGTGATCCATAACTTGAAGTGGGCACTTGTTCTTTTTTATGAAATGCAGACATAGTGACACAAAACACTGCTTTTCAAGCAAGTGTGCTCAGTGCAGCCTAAAAACACCATATAACTGTAGGCCAGACATTGATTTTCATTTGCCACTGAACATCTGCTTGATATACAGAGACGTGTTGTGATTAGGCTCCACTCAGTAGCTACATTAGAGGAGCAGAGGGGAGGAGAAAAAAAAGCTTTTTTTCTGCATGCAATAAAAAAAAAAAGTGTTTATTTCCATAAGGAGTAGAAATAAAGTTTCAGAGTTCAAAAGGTATTGGCTTTCAGCACATTTATTCATTGGAACTGCATGTTTACTTTTCTTTGGCAGTCATCTATAATCAAGGGTGTTTTCTGGAGGAAAGATATTTTCATCCGCTGAATTTAAAGACTTAATAAGGAAACAAACATGCGTATTATTATACACATGAATGATGAAAAATATGAGTTATTAAACCAATTTTCCAATGTAGTGCAGAATAAAAATGTTGCAATCTATTGTTCAAAAGAAATGTTGCATCTCACCAGGGTTTTTAAATCCTCTAACTCCTGTGGGTTGTAATTTCCAGTTTCATAAATATCTCTGTCAGTCCTGTATGTCATTGCAGTGAAATCCAGTTGGGACCAGATCCTACTATGATTCCAGTTTCCGTTCCTGAGTGACAAGTATATGTACTGTTAAACAAACTGGACAGTCTCCACTTTACAGGTCCAACACAGTTTAAGCAAATGATGTGTCTTTTGTGGTTCACTAGCTAATGTATACTTCTAATGCTTGCAAAGATATACTAGCCAGCAGAGTTTCCTTCTAGGTTCATTTTCAATGAAGAAAATGTTCAGTTAATGCATTGTTTAGAAAATCTGCTGTTTAGAGATCTGCTGAAGATTCCTAATTACAGTTTAGAGGTACTTCATCCTCCTCGGTTAAGAAACTGAGAACTCTTGCACTAATCTCATTTCTGTCTGGAATACTTTTACCACTGAATAGGATGTTATATAACATAAAGCCATTAAGGAGTCTTCCATTTTTCTAGTCTGCCTTGTCAAATAAAAAAGCTGTAATGACTCCCTGAAATAATTCTTCTAAGGCAAACACTTAAATTCTGTGCTTCAAACCCTCACTACATTGTTCGATACTATGATTAATTTTATTGTTAAAGATACAGGTCCTACTTTCATTCTGAATTATCTAGTTTTTAATTCCAGAATTTTTATTTTGTTTAATATTTGTTCACTGCTTTATTTTATCCACAATAAACAAATTAGACTCATACTCCAGCTGTAAAAGCCATGGTTTCCAATCATATAATCTTTTTTATGACTTCTCTGACTCTTCCTCATCATTTTCTGATTGTGTGCATAGAAACTACCCTAGCCATGCTAGTATCATATACTGGGTAATTATGACTGCTGTGTTAAGTGTATACTGACCCCTGCTCCTTTGATTACACATCCAAGGCCAGTTTTCAGTCTCTCTGGACTAAGTGTCACTTGATTCGGTGTCTTGCTTTTCCACTTGTGAAATCACCAGTGAAGTCACCATAAAACAGAGTTCCAAGCAGAGCAATGTCTTCTAGAGTGTGATGTCCATTTTTCCCCCTTAGATATATACATATAATTATTAAAAAATTAATTATTAGTTTTTGTTCACCTACGTGAAACAGAACAAGCAGGGAAGAGGTAGGGAAGTTCATTCTGCGCTGATGACTTATTTTCAAAGTTTGCTGACCTTTTAACATTAATGTGAAATTTTATGATACAGCTGGAGGAATCCACAAAGAGATATATATGTATTTCATTGCTGAAGAATGCCCATTTAACAGATCCCTTCTGGTAAAAACACAATGTATCTCCACTTTCTTATGATTTGAAAACTTTTCTTTGCTGTCTAATTAAAACCCTCCTTTCTGCACATGTAAACCAGTTAGTCATTATCTATCTTTTTGTTAGCTTCTGGTAGAACTCTTTAAAATGTGAACATCAGGAAATGATTATCTCAGCAGATAGCATTACCTAGTTTATTTACAGGCTATTGCCTTCTTAAGAAAGTAAATTTTATTGAATATTGTTGCATTTCTGGAAAGTGACATACCTCTTTCATAAGATATACTACCTATTAAAGAACTACCCTAGGACTATATTTTTATCTTCATCATTCTTGTGTTGTCTCTTACATAACATAAGCTAAAACTACTGTTCCATTCATTATTAATACTTTCATATATGTTATCTTACATGATAATGTATGTGAACTGTTAGGTCATGGCCTGAACCAGTGATTGAGTACCTGGGGAAGAGGCATGGCCAGCCCTGGGAGCATGGGTGCAAGCAATTCACCTGTGTGACTGAAGGAAGAGACCTGGGTCCACCCCTCCCTAATTTCATTTAAGGTCTGTCAGCTGAAGGAGAATTATCTCTACTTAGTGGTTATCTCTTCTGGAAATTTCTAGTGAGCCCTGATCCTCTGAAAAAGGCAAGCTTTTCCATCTTTATTTCTGAATTGTGACTGCTACATTTTTTGGAGTGATGTGAAACTGGTTAAAAAGGAACTAAATTAAATTATATGTTTATTTAAAAAAAAATAAGGATAGTTGTTTATCAAGTTGGCAATAAAATGACTTGTAATATATGCTTCAATGATTGTCAGTTACTTATCTGTTTCCAAGAAGTTAGGAATGGACAGGAGAGGATTTTAACTCCCTCTCAACAGTCTCAAAGAGATATTGTCTTAAATAATCATTGTCTCATAACAAAAAAAAAAAAAATTAGAAGGCAACTTTGTCATGTGTGTCCTGTCTAGTACTTACAGAATATCTTTGTAGTATCCTAAAAATGAATTCTCGGAACTTAAAATAGAATGCAAGATGTCAGAAGTCTGTGCATGGTGTACTTGATGTAGCACACTGCAGTGTGTTTAAAAAGTATTAGATTAACTATTAAACACACTTCAAACTATGGCTCATTTTTAGGCTACTTCCACATATGAACAATCCTGTGTTTTAAATAAAGTGTTAATAATTGATTAAATTACCAACTAATTAGTGAGGTGATTACATACAAATACTTAAATCTTTATTTTTTCATATTTTTGGCTTAATTGATCTGCTCTTTTTCATCAAGCAGAAAGAATATAAATGCAGACAAAACATAAGGATCTGAAAACACTTTTCTGAAATATTTGACATTGAGTGAAGCAGCACTGCTAGAGAATTATGTAGCACTGCTTGGTTTTAAAGGCCTAATCCAAACTCTATTAGAATATTTTTATTGAGTTTTATGAACTCTTAATTTTGTTGTAGATGTGAAAGAATTCTTTCCAACAGGAAAGACATGGTAATTCTACACATACGCTATCTTGTATTTCTAAATACAAAGATTTTTTCTATGAAACTAGATTTGTTTGTTTGTTTTTCTAATAAAATATTTCATAGCAGTATACTAAGCTATTTCTCATTACAGATTTCTTAATATTTGAGTAAAGAAGCAGAATTTTTTTTGTTAGTGGAATAGAAAATAATATATTTGGCTCTAACTATGGACTATATCTGAAGTTTGATTTCTTGTCTGATACATTTTCTTATAAGTAATACATTCATTATAATAGAAGTATTTATTTTGAAAACATCCTTGAAAAATTTCCTGTCACAGCTGCCGAAATATTGGGAATAATGGTTTGTAAGGTTTTTTTTTAATATGTATTTTTTCTTTTACTTGTAATATCAGGATGAGCATAAATGAGAATCTGCCGTTATCTCCCTCCTTTTTTTCCCTCTATTTGCATAGTTTTATTCATTGTAAGGAGAGTGTTTAGGTTCAGTGCTTGAGATAGCTCAGATTAGTTTTTGTACTTTCACTAGGATCCCATAAGCTTCTCATAATTTATCCTGAACATACTGGGCTTTTAGAAAATTAAAAAAAAAAAAAATACAATACAGCCCCTTTCTAGAATCATGTGGGACCAACATATATCTGCTATAGAAAAAATCTCTTTTATAAAATGAAGAATACATATGTTATATAGAATAATATATGTATATATATTCTATATAACATATATGTTATATAGAATAAAATAATTCATGACAGGGAATGGAGAGAAAAGAAGATTAATTCTGGACTGGAAAGTGAGCTTAGCAATTCCTGAATTTAGACTAAGTTGTTTTGCTCATTTATTAAAGAGTTACTGGTGAATTTAAATACTGAGTAAACCTAGGAATTGCTTTTTACAGGTCTTCGTTTTTTGAGACTGTAGCATGCTTTTTGTTTTCTTAATACACACCAATAGGCTGCAGGGAACGCCATAATAAAAGCTCTTCTCACAGAACACGAAAAGAATAGATGGAAATGTTGATTCTGGCAACTGGGTGTGTGTGTTTAATGTGTGATCTTTCTGGCAGTGGTTTTTACAGGTTCAAAAGCAGGTTTGTTGCCCAGTCAGGGTTGTAAAAGTTCTCTGAGGTTCTTCATCTTTGGAGGCCCCTGTTGTGAAGACTATTTTCACCTTTTTACCTTTTTTTTTTTTTTTTTTTTTTTTTTTAAACTTTTAAAACAATAAAAAGGTGTGAGGGTGATTTCTGTGTACCAGTTTTCTTTTGCAAACATCTTCTGACTGATTCTGAAAGGTGTTTTTTAAAGTGATCTCTTAAAGGATGGAACGAAGTAATGTCACTTCAAGGCTCTTGTCTGTCTCAGGAATTTATCTGAGTGATTTGTTAGGACTTAAATACAGTGCATTATAAATTATAACTTAATAGGAATAGAATTATCCTACAAGCTTAATATGCAAATAGTAATTAATGTGAAACTAATATATAGTCAATGGTTATTGACTGTAAAGTATCTAGTACTAGAAACATCATAGTGCTAGAGTATTTTATTGTAAGATTGATGTGAATTTATCAGCTTAAGGAAATATCTGGTTCTATTGATCTACTTGTACAATGTATATGGCACATTTTATTTATTTATTCATTTTTTGCATGGTGCTATAGAACATATAAATGTTGACCTAGGAACTGACAATGTTAACTAGGGCCAAATTTTAGGATAATTCAGGAATATGAATTATCTGAGAGGTAAGATTCACTATGCATTTGAATATTAGTGCTACATGACCTAGAAGTAGTTCAGGTACCACAAAATTATCTGGAATACCTGTTTATCTTGAAGGGTTGTTGATTATCAGTATGAGTATTTGGATTATGAATACTTGGAGTGATGTACATTTTAATCCTGAGTTTACTTTAAATGTGACATATGTAACAGATTTACTTCACTGTACCCAGAAAACTGTTCATTCATACGGTACTGAGCACTATGCTATTACTCAAGCTATGCTGAAACCACTGTAAAACTATACTTTTGCAAAGCAATGCCAATGTGAATTCCTTGTTGAAATGCATCATTCTTGCATTACATACTCAGATATGATATAATGAAACCCATGTGGTCTTAGCAGTATATATGCTTGAGTCCCTATAAGTTAGGAAATGTCCTGTGTAATTCTTAGAAGGCTAGAGTATAGTCTGAATTTCTGTATACTAAACTGATAAGCAAATACCAAGAGAATAAGAGTACTGTTTCAGCAACAAGGGAAGCAGAGGAAAGATAACGTGTGTATGCTTGAGGAACAAAAAAAAATATACAAAAAAAAAACAAAAAAAAACAGCAGGACTGAATGTGAGCTTTATAGAATTGAATGAAATATTTATATGAGAAAATGTCATCCCTTTGTTACACTGAATTCACATAGTACTTAACAACATAAAAGGCAGTAGACAAAAAAGAATCAGTATATCAGGTACCTGGGATGTTCAGTGGATTGTAAGCACTACCGCAGGTTGGAAATTGACTTTTTCCCCTGTGAGTAGAGGGAAAGATCTTTTGCTATTGCTAGTATTTCTTGTGCTCTTAACTATGAATGGAAGCAATAGATGTGGCAGCAGCTAACAGCAAGTATTATCTACCTGCCCTGTACTAGGGCACAGGATTAAGCCTGCGACTGTTTGCTGTCAATTTTTATACCTAAATATTGAAAAACGATGGAGCATTGATAGTAATACTATTTTTTTCACTTGAAGTAGGAAACAGTTGCCCTCTAAAGAGAGACGATGAAAAGGAAATAGTTACTACATGCGAACAGTGCCATAAGGCTTATCTATGCAAAGAAGATAATATTTTCAAATTACTGTTTAAAGACACATTTAACTTTTTAATGCTCTCCAGTCACACAGTATATGTGTACCCTCTTTCTGATTGTTAAATTTACTTCACAGTTTCACAGGTTGTATGCTCACAGTGACAATAGTCTGTGTAAATAAAAACAAAAAAATCAAATTATAGGTCTCAATACTTGCATGGCCCAAAATTACCTAGCATTTTCTGTTGCAATCCCTATTATTTATAAATATTTTAGCTTTATTATATTTCTGTGGCTTCTGAGAATATTTATGCAGTATCAACAAAGCTTGAAGCGGTAGTCTCTTGGAATGATGATTGACATGTGACACTATTGATAATATAGTTCTACCACTTTCATTGGTTTAGTTTCTATTCAGAATCTTTTGGATACATAAAGGTAAGAAGAACTTACACAAATGCAGTAAGTACTTTCATATATGGTTCACTGGCAGGAACTGTGAGGTACCTCATGGAAAAATGTATTCAGCAACTGTGGAAACCAAAGCTTTTTTTTTTCTTCTTGCTGATGGCAGCAGAACTGGATCAACTAATTGACTGTCTATATTTTTACAGTTGGTTTCTAACATTCTGAAGTTGCTTTTCAGTCTTTTTTGTTTCAATTTCAAGATGGCACACTGATTTTCAAAATGGTCTGATCTCTGTTGTGCTATTAGTAACAATTTATGTGAAGATAAAAACAGAGAGTCTAAATATAGAACTTCTATATTTCTGTAGAGTATAACCTGGACTTTCTCTTTTTCTCTCTCTCTCTGGAACTGAGGGGGAAAAAAAAAGAAAACACAGAAAAGAAACAGCAAACAGATGGTATTTGGCATGCATTTAATATAAAGACCTAGTAAACAGAAATTATCCATGTGTAAAACCGATGTGAAACTGGGAGATTTGACATTTACAGAATACTATCCTTGAAATTATTGTGTTGGTGGTAGTGTTGTTAATGTTTCCAGTTTTAACATTTTTAGTATTTCTGGTTCAAAACAACGGAAAACAAATTGTATAGTGTGCCAGATATTTTTTTTTTTTGTATTAAAATAACTCCTCAGAGATTCCAGGAAATTATTTATTCACAATAAATTAGAGCTGCTGAACTGCCAGCCAGACTGTCTGCAGCAAAATTTACAAATGTTTTATTGTCTAGCATCGTTGAAGTCTGCCAATAAAATTGGGCTTCATTCTACAGTCAGTGAAATATTGTACTCCCTCTCCATAGGGCTGTTTATTTAGTATCCACTCATGTCGTGTGTGTTTATGCATGTGTAAGCATGTGCACTGACTGTTATTTTACAAAGAGGAAAATCAAAAAAGACATGTCTGAAGACAGAGAACAAGGGCTTCATGTCAAGTAGTTTCAATTCTGGATCTTATTTAGAGACCCAATAATATTTATTCTCTTCAGCGTTTAAAGCCTCTAAAAGGTGTACTGGACTAGTAAGCTGTACAAATGCATTTTTTAAAGCTTTTTAGTGTTGCTGTTTTTACCTCTGCATACATAGCATCATTAAGGTTGGAAAAGAAACATGATCTTCTAGTCCAAACTGTTAGAAAAATAATCTGGAGACCTGATAAATGAATACCCACAGTCTGACATATAAAGTATGTCTCCCCATATTCTTTGTCCTGCTTTAGAAGCCCAGCTGTGAACTTCACAGAGGGAAAGGAAAACTAAGTCTTCAATGGTTCAGGCTTCTGACAGAGTACTCCCTGAAGAGAATTTGAGAATCAATATGTTACACCATAAAGTAATACTTTCCAGTGTGATCAGTTTTCTTCTACAAGTTGCGAGAACTGAGAATCTGGAGAGGCTTATTTAATTTCCTATTTCAGTGACTCCTCAAGAAGTGTTCTTGAAAGGGCTTTGCAAGAACTGAGGAGACTAGGGGGATTCTGCAGCAATTCTAGACAAGCAGATTTTAGTTTATCTCCTAGAACAGAGTGTGGGGCCTGCTATATACCTATGAGCAAGGAGAGAAAGAGAATGACTAGTACAGCTCTGTAGTCCTCACTAAGTTAAAACCGATGGCCTTGCATTTGCTGTGTAATTCTGTACCATTTCAGCAAACAATTCCATTTGTTTGAGGTCAAATAGGTTTACGGTTGCTTCCACTTGCTTCCCGCTCTTTTCTTCTTTAAAAAAAAAAAAAAAAAAAAAAAAAAAGTTGGACACTACTGCCTTTGTGAATTTTCAAAGTGGATGAAATCAAAGATTTTAGTTGTGTTCTCCTGTGTTTTTGGACAACTCTTAAAAGTAATGTGCAATGCCATTAGATTAAGACTAAAATTCTATGTTTTTTTGAGGTACAGTAGTCAAAAGAACAACACAGTGAAGTAAAAATAATGGAGCATTACTCCTATCTCTATTTTTAACCTACACTTGATGCAGTCTTATGCTAGGCACTTCTGAAGGACAGTGTTACTAAAATTTTGTGTGGTGTTCACAGCCAGCCTAGCTCTTGCCTACATCCACATGCAGATGGACTATATTCCATGATCCATGGCGCCTTTAGAGCAACATGTCAAACAGCACATGAAACGAAAGGCAGAGGGAATGTTAAAGTGCTGTGTACTGGTGGAATATATAGAGATACATTTGAAAAATGCTTATGCATGTTTAAGAGTTTAAACATGATGGGAGAAAACTAATGGCCACTAGGCCCTATGGGAGTCTTTCTCATGACATTAAGCCTTGTAGAGGGAAAAAAGTGTAATATACAGTACATGAAAGGCATAGCTTTTCCATCATTACTACAGTGGTTAGTGCTGTAGGAGGTATCATTACATACTGAAATATTTTTACAACTTCTTTTCCTTTCTCCATTGCATGAATGACCGAATTTAAGACTACAGGAGATGGGAAGAGCTGGTGATGGGGGGAGGAAGAGAGGGCACGTTTCAGGTCTGAGCAGCACACACTCAGCTCTGCCTTTTTGAGGTTCTGTGTGGGTCAGGTTTTGTGGCTATTTTGGTGTTCTTTACAGGTAAATGAGTACTGCAAATTTAGCCTATCTCCAGTGGCAGGCACTCAAAAGTTAAGAATAACTTCTTTTGGGTAGTACAGGAAAATATCTAAGTGTCTGCTAACAGACAAGCATAGTGTTTTTCACCAAGAACACAAATATACAGTGCGTTTTGCTGAAGTTATTACTGATATCATCTGTTTGTCTTACTCCTAGCTTTAATCTCTACAAAGCCTTGAACAGAGTCTTTTCAAGGTTTATAATTTCCTTTTTTAAAGGAAAAATATCACTCTTATCCATTACTTTAAAGAAAAGGGAAAGGATAGGGAAATGCAAAGGGAAAAGGAAAAATCTGCTTGTAGGAAGCTGCTTTTTAAAGTCCTGCTGTAATTTCGTGTTTTAATTGAAAACCTTGCAGAAGCACATGGAATTTAAGCAAGAGTTATACTCAATTCCATGCTTCTGAAATAGTTAGAACTTGTGGGGTGAAAAAGAATAAAAAGAGAAGTTACTTTAAGCAAAGCTCAGCATAATGTCTCTGATTTTTCTTATCTGTAAGAGGATATTTAGATTCTAACTACTAATTAGGAAGATAATCAGGGTGATTTTGATTTTTTTTTTTTTTTTTTAAGCATCTATGATGTTTATTTTCCTTGGAAAACACTGACTACAATGAAGTTTCTACTTCTGTTTTATCAGAAATATACCTATATATATTTACAATAAGGATACAGCTGCCAAATTAAACAGCAATGCACTGAAGCAGCTTTCCGGTAAACAAGCAAAAACCAATTTCCATGCATACAAATTAAGAAGCTGAATGGGATTAATGATACTCCACATAGCAAGGTACTCCTGCTTTCTTCAGAGCACGTTAGTTCAAACTCAAGACTAAAAGTGAGACTTGAAGAAAAACTGAAAGGGAACTCTAAGGTGTGACGCTGATGTAAAGATCTTGCGGATTTCCTGTGCTAAGGCAAGGCTGCCAAAAGAACTATTCATTTCATTCAAAAGCCCTTTGTGTTTCCCAATATCTTAGTCATTAAATTCATTTCTGAAACAAAATAAAATTTATATTGTAACCCCATTCTTTGTCTCATATACCTCTGCAAGTGCTTCCAGCCTTTTCAATCAGACTGGATCCAAGGAAAGCTGACCACCAACTGGTCCTTCCCTGTGCCAATATGCCACGTTTTGCTGCCAGTATGGGTGGACTGCCTGTATAAAACAATCTTCTCCCTTTGGGTGACTGTACCAGTCTTTGCGAGGATTGCATGACTGACCCTCTTTCTTTGGAAAGCACCTCAGTACAAGTCTTGCAACCAAATTCCAGCACTCCCTTGTTCCCTGTTCACCCAAGAAGTGTTTCCCTTCCTGCCTTATCCTGCCCACACTGACCATCTCTCTCTAGGTCTTCAGCACTTGCTACTCGCTACTGAGCCTACTGATGCGGAGGTAGTTATAAATACTTGGAAGAAACCTAGGGTTTGATTGTTCATCTTTTGTTGTGTGAGATTAGGCACAAAGCCGGATACAGTTTTTCGAGTAATGGCAAATTAGGCCAGATGTGTTGAGGAATATAAGATTAAATAGTTTTCCAGGTAGTCAGCAATGCTAATGAAAGCACAACTGATGATGTTGTTGGCAACCTCAAAATGGCAAAACTAACTGATGAGAACTCACAGTGTCGGTCTTTCAATATTCTAGCCTATACTATCAGGTACTGTAGGGCAGCATGCCCATCCTATGTCTACTGAAATGTTTACTTGGTAATGCATGTCAGTGAACACCTCTTCCCTGTGTATTTGTCTAAGAGAATTAATAAAAGGCCATGTGAACGAATGCTGTGAGAGAAGAGGATGGGAAGAAAAAAGAGCAAGTGATAGAAATTTTTGTATCCTTCCGAAGTTCTTCTTGTGATTACAGTCCATTTTTGCTTGAACGCCCCAGTTAAATGGCTATAAATACTTATGCTGTTAAATCAAGAAATTTTCAAGACCGAAAATGGAAAAACATTATCCACATTTAAGTACAAGACTTCTCATAACTGCTATAGATTACCCAGTGTAATTTCTCATTTTAATTGCATGACCTGCCTCCAATTTTCTGTTTAAGTATTCTTCAATCAGCTTATGTGTGAGCTTGACTTTTTCTAATTATCAATATATTCCTGAGAAAAGGGAATCATTCTGTTAATGAAATGAACCAGAAAAAATGAAGTAGACCAGGACATTATGGGAATAGCACTTGGAACCTGAGATATGTTCACAGAGGCTTAAGCCTTGTACACAATGACTACAAGGGCAATTGTCAATGGACACAAAGTCTGCAAGCTCCTTAACATAAATAATAACATTTTTCATTCTAGAAAAGCTCTGTTTTTCCACTTTGAATGCTTAACTGAAACTTGGCAAGGTTTTAGATGCAACCTCAGCTTTTGAAGAAAGGTAACAGAAAATACACATCATAATATGCTCAAAGATTTTTCAAGTCCTTTCTTTTTACAACCAAGTTCCTTGGTTGTAAGTGGATGATCCTGTTGTCCATAAAATACACCTAGCCATCTCAGCCCTGTTCAATACTATTTGTTTATCCCAAGTCATTCACTACTAAAAAAAATAGCCTTGAAATAGTATGTGCCAAAACACTAAAATTCTTGGTAGGCACAGAAAAACTTGCTAGTGAACTGTGAGATTAATAACAAAACTAAATCCAAAAGTGAAAAAATGCTGATTTCCAAAACACTGGAGGAATGTATTTCCCATTGTTGCTTACAGCACACATCTTCCCAGAGTAATCCTAACAGAGCTTTTTACAGTAATTGCTGTAGCTTCTTTTATTTCTTTCATCTTTGATGAGTTAAGGGAGAGCAATACTGAGCAGGAGGGTTTGATTGCCAGATGTTGTGTAGTTATCAAACTAGTTGTCCTGTTTTTGTCATTCAAATGAAATCTGTTTTTTAAACTACTGAGGCAATATGCTGTACAACATAGTCTATCTTATGTATATATTGCATACAGATAACATTCACCAAAGTCTGAACAACTCTTCAGCTGATCAGCACCATTGAGATTTTAGATTGATACATAGAAATTGAACATGATCCCTCAAACTCTATGCATTAGCAGTACGTATTTTTAATGTGCAGTGAAATAACAAGATAATGTACTTAAAACACAAGCCAAATTACAGGATATGTATTTGGGTTAATATTTAATGCAATAATATAAGTTGAAGGCCATCACAAAAGAACAGTTTCAGCTGTAAATAGGAAGCTGTTTTTTACAGAGAAATGGTAGTTTTAGGAACATCTAAAAGAAAACATGCAGCCATGCACTGTGGTCCACATGTACTTTGAATAGTTTTTAAAAATAATTCGAATTTTAGTTTTGAGCAAATGTAGCACTGGTTAGGAAGCTTGCTGCCACACTGGAAATAGCCAGTGAATTATGAATAATTTCTACAGTTTGGCAGAGCACATCAGGGAACGCATTTAGCAAGATGAAACCAGGGAAAATATATGCTAAAGGAGTCAGGCTAGGGAAACAGCATGAGTTCATGGCATAGCATTTTTGCTTTTAGTGCAGTTAGAAAAGTTTTACTGTTTTTCATAGTATTTTGTTATTGCAAGTATCAACACAGCTTCATCTCCTCCAGATAGTGTGTAAAGTGTATGCACACATAGAGAAAACTCAGGAGCGAAAAGGGAGAAATACTTAAAATGGCACAGTTTAAGATAGTGGCAAATGTATTTCAAAAGATGAAAATCCTTCATTTTGTCAAAGATGGAAAATTTGGATGCAAAATAGAAATGCACGCTGGCCATACTGTTAAACTGGCTTTTATTTAAGCTAATTGATACCATTGTCACTGCACTTGAGAAAATGTGTTTCTTCACTGATTTTTCCAAAAACATCAAACATTTTTAACATTCCCAACTCTAAGGATTCTATGGTCCTCATTTATTTATATGTATGTTTGTTTGTTTGCTAATTTGTAATGGAAGACAACCAATGGGACACTAATTTTCATTATGTACAAAGACATAAAGGGAAGGAAATGCTGAAGCACGTATATGTTTGTTATACTAGGAAATACTTTCATGAAAAGAGGCAATGGACATAAAATGGAGGACCACAAGTTCTTCTGTCTGGAAGCACTTACTGTGCAGGTTTCTGAGCAACAGAAAGGTATTCTAAGACAGACTGTGAACTTTCCTTCTTTGCAGGTATTCCAAAGCCGCATAGGCATGTTCATGGGCAAACTGTAGGTGGCCCTACTTTAGCAAAGCAGCTGGACCGCATGACCTCCGGAGGTCCCATCCAGCCTAAACCTTTCTATGATACTGTGAACAACTATTTCAAAGCAATCATTTCATAAAACCAAGACCTTAGCAGACTATGTGAGAGGCATGCATGAAACACTGTTCTCTCATTTGCCATATGTAGTTTATCTCAAAAATGTATATTGTCCCCTTGCTGGTACTTCAGCTTACCATATGACCTGGTTAATTCACCCAGGGTTGCTCTCAGAAAGTTGTTCAAATTTGAACACTTTCACGAGTCCTAGTTTTTTAGTAAGCTGTTCTCCTTAATAATAATAATCATCATCATCTTTGTAATTCAGTAGGCAATGCATAAATTCTCTGAATTTTAGAGACAAAGTAATTCTCAGTACAACAACAAATAAATAAAAGTGAGTTGTTTTCATTTCCTTTTTTATTGACTATGTGAAGAAAATCATCATCCATCACATGAATTTGTGATACATTCCAATTTAAGATCTGCTTGCTCTGAATATTTACCTCCCATCCACCAAATCATCTGGGAAGCTTCTGCCATTCTGCAATTCTCTTCACATAACTGAGAGCCCTTGGGTGCCTCCAGAAAACTGTGATTGTATGTTTGGAGTAAGGGAGAATGCAAGTCCAATCGTTTTACATTGCGTGCTTTCTGTAATCAATGTAGAGGTAGCTATGCTTGTCCACTTACCTTTCTGAAATGAAGCCACTAAAGCATGTTTCAAAAGCTTTAATTTCTATTTCAGTTTGAAGTGCCCCCCCAGTACAATATCCTTGAAGCAATGGCTTCCTTCAATTTGTAAATTCTGAATCTGAAGCTCTCACTGAAGGATCAGGAAAACTTCTATTCCAGATCTTGTGATACTGTCTCCTTAGTTCTGCAGACTGTGTCACCCATGCTTGAAAAAGCATGAGCTAAGAGACAAACTGATTAATGCTTCACAGGGCTCTACTGAGCTGTGGGTCTAGATTGCCTTTTTCTGTCACTAACCAGTTTTGCCAGTGCTTCCATGACAGACTCTGTCTTCACTTTAAAAAATGCTAACAGACTCCTTGTGGTTGGGATCAAATGACTGCCCTGTTCCCTTCACCTGTGAAATTTCAGAGAGTACTTGAAAAGGGCCATTGTTTCCCAGGAATGCCAGGCCTAGTCCAGGAAAGAAAGTCTTCATTTCAGCAGGAATTTGGAGTCTGCTTGAGAAGGCCTTGCAGTTAGTAGGTGAAAGCTATGGCACATTCATTAAACATCTGAGCATTTATAGTGACTGGGCCTCACCCTTTCTGGGTTCTTTTGCTTACTCCTGCTGAGTGGGTGGGAAAGAGAAGGAATGGTTCACCACTAAAACCATCGAGTATGAACTATGATTAGCCCTCCAGACACAGATTTCTCTGTTCTTGGCTCTATCCTAAACATTTATAGCACTTGTGTGCTTTCATGTGAGTGAACTTGAATGTTTAATAAGCATTTTTAAAAAGTCACTTCTAATAGAATATATTTGTGCATTAATATAAAGAAAAGATACAAGGAATGTATTTGAAATCAGTCGGATGATGTCTGCTTCAACAAATTGAAAGTCACATCTAGGGTGAAAACTGAGAATAGAAACTGTGAGAATATCCTTTTAAAACCATTTAAATACAAGCATATAGGCAAAACATTTTTACAAAAATCTACTTGGACTGGCCAGACGTTTTAGTGAGAGTCCTACTAGCTACATCCCTGGGATTATTCGGAATGAGTTGAGAATGTTGCCCGGATGGATTGATGATTCTGATAGACTGTATAGCTTTTCATAATCCATGTTAGAAGTACTTAGTCTAGTGTCATGAAACCTTTAATGTGTTACACAGTAGGTACAGAACATGCAAATGTGAAACACAAAGTAAGGATGAATAATTTCAGTAAATTTGTAACCAGATTGGGAGAGGGGAAGAAGGGAGAAGTCTACAAAGGGTTTTTCAACCTGTTTTTCAAAGGAAGGAGAAATCTGACCTGAATATGAACTAGTGATAATAAGTACTGTGCTCAGTGAGCCGAAGCTCTGAAAATTTTATTTTTTGTATAAATATATTTCTTCTCTGTTTTCGTTTCAGACTTCATTTCATCTCAAAATTGTGACATTATTGACATTAAATTTTCAGGAAAAAATAAACTGACTGCTTTTTCAAGCTATGAACCAGAAGGCAATGATAAAGCTAATAAATAATATATCTTGAAAAACTCGGGATTTTTTATGACATTTTAGATGATTTTTTTTCTTTTCTTTTTAAAGACGTTTCCAGTGATCTAGCTAAAAAAAAAAAAAAAAGTTGTAGCACTGTGTGTCCTTAGACCCTCGTATAGATGGCACACAAAAGGAAGCTTGTCCTTTTGGGACCTGGCTCTGAATCAATTACAGACGACAGAAAAATACTCTTTTGTGGCTGTTAAAGTTCAGGAATGAATTTTGGCAGGCTTAGCCAATTCCCTAATGCAGCATCCATGTTACCAACATCAAATTGGCAGCTTTTGCCTGTCCCACTGGGGATAGAGTAATGAATGGATTTAGTTAAGGTGTCCTGACTCATCTACATAGTGCCTGGAATATGTACCAAGGCTCTCCTGTATAACTTCCAAAAAGCTGTCATTCAGAGAAAAATGAAGTTTAGAAAGTTTGCTGGTTAGCACTAGCACAGCACACGACTTGGTTTCAATCTGTTCTGAGTGCCCAAGAGAAAGCTGCTGGTCGTATTCCTTTTAACTGATAGGTGCTAAAGTACTGTAAGAGAAGTCTATCTGTCATAATCTATGATTTATTTCCAATGTGTATGGGAGATAATTTCTTTATGCTCTTCCACTTTTTCTTTCACTATCCCACCAAAATTATCTAATAAATGCCAAAAGACTGGCCTAATGGAGATTTTATGTGATTTTTCCATGAGTAAGATGCTGTCATTCTTGAGTTCCTGGGAAGTATGTTTAGGAATTTCTAGAAGATGATTTATCTGTGAGGATCTTACTTCTACTCATACAGTTAAGATTGACAATGATTTGAAAATTAAATACATCAGAAAACACAACCAATTCCAGATTGTACAGAAACGACCAACTTATTCTTTTATCTTTTTTCCCACAAGTATTTTTAGATATCTCCTCTCTCTCTCTCTCTTTTTAAGGCCTATTCTTAAAATTTCATAATATTTATTTTTAATTCAAACAGAAATATAAGGCGAAAATTCTTAACTCCACTTTTATTTCATTTTATCAGTCTTTGCCAATGCCCCTAAAATTCATACCAACTAACAGTGAAAAAAAAAAGTGATTAAATCAAAAGTGAGAGTTTAGTCTCCCTATATATATTTTTTCTGCTTGGCCTTACACTTTCCTTGATTAAACAAAATTAATTCTCATCTTCATGCCACAGTAAATAAGGTTATATTTCACTGCACAAAATTGCATTAGACTGGTGTCATATTAGTAGGGAACTGAGCCCATGTGCACACTATAAATACACATACATATGCATGTATAGTTTCAAGGGTGTTTGTTTGTTCTTTCAGTACTTTCAAACAAATAGATTTGTTGCTATGCATAAGCCCCTCAAGGAATTAAATTAGAGAATGATTTAAAATATTTGCAGAACCTCCCAAGCACAACATGTTAAAAACGTTAAATGTTCAAAATGATATAGAAATATCTCTGCATTTTTAACCCCAACTATGATAAGCAATATGAAAAAAAGAGAGAGAAAAAAGTTTCAATAACAAAATCCACATTGAAAAGTTAGGCACTTTGAACTTTCCCATCACCTTACCAGTGTTTCCCCACAGGCTGTCTAAAAGACAACTCAGCAATGTCTGAATGGAACTGCACACAATAGCTCCTTCACAAGTCGGTCTTTAATTGATTACGGCTGTGTTTATAGAAGCAGAAGAGAATTTACACAAAATGACAGATTGCCTTTAGTGTTAAAATAGTTTGGTAATGTTAATGGTAAAGGAGTTCCCTTCTGCGTCCTCTTCAGCTGCGTGAAGTCCTGAAGATGAGCTCTTTGATACCTCAGCCTACAGTTGCTTTTTCTTTCCTTCCCCTCCCCACTTTATACTCATTCCATAGTGGTGATATTCCTAACCTACTGAATTGCACGAGCTGTGCAAATTCACATAGAGGATAGCAACTAACTGGCTATTGGATTGTTAAAGTACTCAAAATTGCAGATTTAATAATCACATATGATAAAGCAGAAGATAACTATACAAACCTACATGAATTCATCCTTCCTGCACCCCTGCCTCTGTCAGTTTGCTCAGATAATCACAAAGACTGTTTGCGAGTACAGCCGAAAGGTTAATCTAAATCAAACACTGGGAATAAATCCCTTTTTTCTATTTACGTTAAAGAACTCCCACTTAACAAGTTAATGAAGCAGTGGGTGGATGTGGCTCAGAACCCCGGGAGCCCCCTGGATGCTGGCAGCGCGCCCTGGGAGGGTCCTGCCGGCCCCTCGCAGTCTGATGACTCACTCGCAGCCCAGGGACCAGCCCCCAGATCCGGCTGGCTGCGGCCGGAGAGCCCCGCATTAACCCTATCGTGCTCTCCTCTGGGGAACCTCTTGCATTTTCCCTGTTAATAGTGACCTCTAGTGGTTACATGCCTGAATATCACAGACATGCGGAGAATAGAAATGGTTTCTGTCCTTTTGTAATATCAGGATACTGGTATTACAAGGTAATACTGTCCTTTTGTTTTACCAGGTTTAGTCTTCTTCTCACGGTGCAAATTTAGAGCAAATCCTGCATGAGTTAAAGCATTCTGATTTTACAGAAATTAAGAAGAAAAGGCCTGGGCCTAATGACATTTTTAGTACTGCTTTTGGGTTTCTAGAATGGCGTCAGCTATTTATGAAAGGGTTTTTCCTTCTCATTAACTAGAACGTTATAAACTGACTTATCTGAAAAGCTATTTATTAATAGTACGCAACAAACTGTCTTTAACAATGCTCTCTGCCATTTTGCATCTACTTCTTGTAACAGAAGCCAAATTCGTTCAGTATTCATTCATGGAAACAGCTGACTTGAAGTGAGTATCAGAGAATACCTGGAATAGCCAGAATTCTTTGCATGAACAGGTTGAACTTGTGCTATGCAAAACCATCAATTCAAAGTGGAATGGCAGACTGTCTTCTACTAAATGGACTCAGTTTACTGGAGTATGAATGGACAGCAAAGGGGGGAAATGCATCGGAAAAATTATGTAAAGACACAGACAGCAGCAGTAGGCTGAAGTCTCTTCAACCTGTTTCCACACAACTCTTGGCATGCAGGTGTTGCAAAAAGGATGGAGTGCTTGGGAGAGACAGTCACCTCAACAGGAGAGGATGTATAGCTGCTTTTGCCAGGGCACCCTACCCCAGTAAGATCAAACCTCATGTGAACTTCCAACCTAGATGCACGTGGAAGTGATTTGGAAATATGAAATAAGCATTGCTAGTAACATTAGAAATAATTCATAAGCAATCTCCTTAGTTTTCTGACACTAATGCACTTCAGCTCCCTTTACACTCAGAGGAGAACAGAGTAACCCAGAAAGGTTCAGTGAGGAAGCATTACTTATTAGTCTTACAGTAAGGTTGTAAACTGACATACAAAGATCAGTTTCAGCTCACTTCTCAGCTGTGCACTACAATGCACTACAGGAGACATCAGTAGTTATAAAGCCTTCCTACATCCTGAACCATGGTGTCAAAAAAGCAAATAGGAATAGGTTGTGTAAAACCTTGATTCTTGACTTGACTGTTCTGAGACTGTTCAAGAATGGAACCTTAGTTTTTTATTCATTCATACTCCATTAATTCAGCTGAATCTTGTGCAAGGAAATCATACTTTCTATCCTGCTTTTGAGACTGCATAATTTTGAACTGAAGACTCAGAAAAGAATAGACCTAGGATTTATTCTATTTTTTTTTTTTTTTTGTAATATTCGCCATCGCCATTTTCAAAATACAGATCATCTGATGCTAATACAAGCATGGACCCTTTTGATGCATCTGAGAAGGCCAGAAGAAAACATTATCAAGCAATATTCTTACTTCAGTCTCATAGAGAGCATGAATTCATGCAAGAAATCTGTGTCAGAAACAATGCATCCTATGGAAACTCAGAGCTATAAATATATGTTCTTTTTATGCCGCAGGAAATGTCATACTTGCCAGTTCCCCATGCAAACACATTCAGAAATTCTAAAATAACTTCATGCAACATCTGCAAATATACATCGCCTTCTGGAGTTAGCTGAAGAAAAGTGGGATTAATCCTCCAATTATCCAAAGCTGGACAAAGCAGTAAATGAAATATATAGCTTATGAACTTGCTCCTGAATGTGTAAGTTAGTGTGGCTCCATTAGCATCAGCACAGCTACTGTTGAAATAATGTAACTCAGTTTCTGTTTCTGAAAAAAATGAAGTTGTCCTTACCTTTGCCTGTGGTCAGTGTAGTTAATACTCCAGAAAATTACACTAGCCTTTGATTTCTAAATATATAAAAGACTACTAAGTTTTTGTCTCTAATGAATAATTAACCTAAGAAATTCATCAGAATAAGCTACTATTCTGACAGATGGAGAAGCAGAAAAGTCAAGCTCAAAAGGGATAACACATGCAGTAACATTTGCTAGGACAAAATTTATAATAAGGTCTGTCAATCGTGCAGCTTTAAGGAATATATTTCTTCCCTTGGGCAGAAACACAGGTGTTTATTACAGTGTTACACAATCTGATTCTTACTACTTTCCTTCAAAGCCTGTCACAGCTGGAAACAAAATGGTTAAGGAGATGAACCAATTTAGTCTGCTCTTGTTAGACATTTCTTACATTCTTTAGAAATGTTAGAAGAAGTGGGGTGAAAGAAGCACCGATGAGTTGCCTGGGGCCTGTTTTAAAATGCAGTGAAACTGTTTTAAGTTCTTCAAATTACTTCAGTGGATGCTTGATCAAGTCAAAGCTGAGACTATTTAGAACATTAAACCTTACGTTAATGTATTTGGTGCAGTATCTTCTGTGGAGTTGGCAAAGTGCACCAACAGGGTAACAGCTGCTGAGATCTTTCAGAACAACTTATTCTGTTACATTAAATGTATCAAAGGCAGTAAGCATCAATATACATGAAAAACCATAATTTCTAACATTTCCTTACTATATCTTATTTAAATGAGATAATATCAAGCAGATATATCTGATATATATAGAAAATATATTTAAATATCTTATTTTAATAAATTAATCATTCTGTGAACATATTTGAATTTCTGTAACAGAAATTTCTGTTTTCACATTCAGGCTGAGTGGACCAGTATTTCTGTGACATTTTCTTTTAAACTGCTTTGAAAAAAAGTATGTATGCATTACTGTGGTGTGTGCTGTTTGTAGAATATTTGATAAGAATTTAATAAGTATCTTCAACAGTGGATTACAAATGCACTTAAATTACAGGCTGTAGATGCAGAACTAGTTTTATCTAGAGAAAATCTGTTATGATATAGAGCATTCATAGCAATTAAATATAGCTTTTCCATTTACAAAATGTGTAAGAACTACTGAAATCTGAATACTTGCTATGATCCCAGTTAGCAGGATATGATTAATCAGAATTTAGTTGTAATAGATTGAGTGCTTTGCTTAACAAAGGTAATAAACTAAACATATTAAAATTAATGTGATGACATTAAAAAACAGTAAGACAAAACATATTCAGCAATTATGTGCTCACACAGTACTTCTTTTTCATTGCAACTTCACATCTCGAGGGCGCACAATGGTCAAATCTTCTGAAAAGGAGATGAAATACAAGAATAGATGATAGGTATAGTAGAACTAGATCAGAAGGCAGTACTGAGTTGACACAGATTCACTGACAAAACAATGTCAGTTCATAACTGTGCTGTAAATCAGATGAGTACCTAAGATTTTAAATTTAAAACGGTAAAAAGATACAGCTGTCTTTCTTTATTTTCTTTTTTTTACTTTGCTAAGGTTACCAAACATTATACAATTAACACTCCTGAAGCACAAATAACAGGCAACATATTTTAGATATTCTATTTTTAATTGATAGCTGTGCATAAAATTCATGTTATTTTTCTGCAACCTGTTTGGTTGCACAGAGAGGAAACAAAGCAGTAAGCTTACATGTTATAGGATGACTGAGCTTGGTTTGCACAATGTGAATAACATAATTTACTAGATTGATACTCATTTTATATCATTAGATCTGGTGATTACATGACATTTGAATTCTGTAGCTGAATGTGCGAAATGATAAATACAACTACATTTGAGTCTAACCATCTAAAAACATAACACAGGAAAGGCACTTCCAAAATTAAGCCTTCAGATTCTACAGTCCTATAGACCATTAAATGTTCCTTTGGTAGTGCCTATAGTATCTGTATTATGAATAAGTCTAGGAATTAAAGCTACTTATTTGAGTTAAATATTGAGAAGTGTAGATCTTGTGTCACAGAGCACCATATAGAGTGGTAGATTACATTTAGCAGTTAGCTATGTCATACTTAAGATAAAGCATAACCAGTGTGATTCAGCAGAGTTTCATATTTCTGACAGTGCTACCAATTGCTTCATTTTCCTCACAAGTCTTGCCATCAAAAAGTGGACATAACACTGAAGATACAAATTGCATCCTAAACTGCATGGATTATACTGTTGAGACCTCCACTAGACTATGATTGAGTCTAGGCAGCTAGCTAAAGAAGTAGACACCTATGTTTATCCAGACTGATCCCACTCAAGAAGTCCTAACCTTGCCTCCCATCCTTTGCAGGTGAAACTATTTGAATCTACTGCCCACTTGGGATTCATTGAGAAATCAGATCTCCATTACATGATGATCAATACTCTTCTTTAGGCATTCAACACAATGCAGTTTCAAAATATTCAGCCTAGCAGTCACCTGAGCACAAATGAAAGTTGAATGCAGACATACTCTTTGTAAAGCTTCTAAACCATAATCTCTCAGTGTTGAAATCAAGACCAGAAGACTGGTCCTGTTTGGATAGAAGGACATGGATTGGTAGGAAGTTCTACCTCTAAACACAGAATTATATCCTGAACATTAAAGACTATAAACTTGCATTTTGGACTTGTGGGAACAAATGAGTTTGCTGCGCACCTGAGCCATCTCCTTAAGCAGATAAAATGCCCAGAAGATGGATAGGAAAGCAAAGAGAAATCAGTGTTTTTTAAAACTTAAAGGATAGTTCTGAAGCAAATATATAGGAATGGTTGTCTGAAACTGAACCTAAAAACTACTACACATCATATAAAGATAAGACAAAGAGAGCATACAAAAGAAGTCATTTAAGGTCAGAAAATTACAAGTTTATTTTCTTATTCTATGGCCTATATGCTTCTCATTTTTGGATCAGGAGAACTAGTTCTGACAGCTTGTCAGTCCAAATAGTCTAGGTAAGGAAATTAGACTTCTTTTTTGTCATTTTGACAGAAAAAAAATCATTTTCTATTGTTCTCAAAGTCTCACTCTACTGAGTTCAGTAGTGTAAAATGAGAACATTTTACATTTTCCCTAACAGGAATCACTGTTCTGCTGCTTCTATACATACATGGTAAGACCCTTATTAAGAGGGAGTTGAAATATAAAAATTGTAACATACAATACTGTTTGTTTCTATACAAAAGAAAGACCTCATAACAGTAAATAATGATTATTTCTTTGTCAAGACAAAATGGGCACAAACGTCTTTATGTCCCCTGCTCAGATGACTGCATGTATGCTGTTGTTTAAAATGCATTATGTCAGGTTGAGTTTTCTCTCTTAAAACTTTATTGTTCAGTTTTCACTGAAGACACTTTCAGCTTTTTGAATTTGTGTGAAATCAGAATAGTTGAACACGCATCATCCATTATGTGATTTGTGTATATGTCCTTATAAAAGCTTCCATTGCAGATACAGAATAATGAACCTAAAGAAGTCTAACAGAAATAATGCAGGATTCTGTGCGTAGAGCACAGAGGTATTGCTAATTGAGAAAGTTAATGGGGAATCTTCAAACCAAACCATCCTGCTTTGGCCTACTCTTCCCACCTTACATGCTTTCTTCCCCTTTGGACTTTTCACCCCTTGCTGCATTAGACACCACCAATGCCAGAAACTACAGTGTAAGCAGAAGTCTAAGAGCCAAGAAATGCAAATGACCCCTTTCAAGGCTAGGACAAGTCAGCAAAGCTGGTACTGTGTGTAGCTCTGCTTGCCTATAATTTGGAATAGGATGGAAGACAGGCTTGTGACACACGTTCTGTTAATCAGAAATGCTTTGGCATTCCATGAATGACTGTTTTTGACAGTCTTCCCACTTTTGCAATAGGATACAGTATGCTCTTTCTTATATGCTCTGCAGTATCAGTTTTAGCAGTTAAGCTAAGTTTGAGTAACTCAGAAGAAAATTAATTTTGTTTTCCAACAGCTGTTGGCTTAAATGATGAGGAGATATAATAATTAATATTAAAAGCGGAAACTTCATCTCTTACAGAGTGGAATTACACACATAAACTGGCTAGATAAGCAAGCCAGAGCGTAAAAGGCCTGGTGTGAAGGTAAAGATGGAAGGACTAGATATGAATAAAATTTGCAGATCAGAGTTATTTTTAAAATACATGTAAAAAAGATAAATAAGTGATGGCACCGGACTTAGCTACCTGCCTCATGGCAGTTGCTCACATTTAGTGTGTTTGTCACAAACTCACTGAACCTGTGCTTGTCTTGGACCCATGAGGTACTGATTCCCTGCAATCTTGCTTACAGGTATTTGTCCCAGTGTAAACTGTCTTTAACTATATTGGATTTGATGGATAAATTTTACTTACAGTAGCTGTTTCCAGATTACTGAGACATCTTTGAATCTTCTTTTTCTGTACCCCGTCAGCAAAAGACTCGCAGCAGCAAGACAACTTTCTTAGCATACTTTTTAGCTGCTGCCACATTTTAGAAAATGGTATCTGTTATGTCTGGTTTCAATAAAATAACTGCTTCCTGATGCTTTCCCTAGATCTTAGATCTGACGTTAGTTTAGGCAAGTCCACACACATAATATCCTGTCATTTCTGGATGCCTTCAGCATAAAGGAAGGGAAAAACAGCTTTTTTCCTGAATGGATTGGGCATATCATTTAATTGGATTTCTGCTGCAAAAGCAGCAAATTTCAGTGATGACTGAGTTCCATATTAAAACAAGATGAATGCTTACCATAGGGTTTTGTTCTGGTGACATTATTGTGGGAAGATTTTGTTGAAGAATGGGTAGAGACTGTTTTATGAGAGTGCTTTTAAAATTACATTACAAAAGTACTGACTACTAGACTCCATAGAGGAGAACAGCTTAGTGCAATCTAACGATCATGCAAAGCATAGCTGTCCAAGATAATTAAGAAAATCCTAGCAGATCTGTGGCACAGTCAGTCTACAGTGTGGTCAGGACATTGCAATGCTATGTCTGAAGTGATCATGTTCACACTTCTGCCTTCACAATTTTCAGCTGAACAGTTTCAATAACCAAGAAGCAGAAGAAATTATTAGAAAGTTTGAAATGAAATTAATCTTGGATTTACTTTTACATAAATATAACCATGTTGGAGCACAATTACTAAAAACAAAATAAAACCATGTAACTAATTTTGTTATCTTTTAATAAACAAAGCATATTATATTATATTTACTAAAATTGTGTTTTGATAGCAACATTTATATTTGCAAGTCATTCCTTCTTTTGCACAGAACTATAGTGTTCATGTCAATGGCATATTTATTCCACAGTATAGTACACCAGGCCATTGTTTCAGTTCAGAGATATTCACTGCATATTACTCTTTTTCAGAGGTAAAATATTTAAACACGCATGTATTGTGCCACATTAATTACTAAGATAAAGTTAGTGCTAAATAATCAATGTCTTATTGGTGCCAATACAGTCCCCAAGAAAAAAACAAATGCCCTTAATTTGAAATGAAGGGCGTGGATTTAGAAGATACAACTTATCCTAAGCCTCACAATGTCCACAGTGCAGGGAACCTTTTCTGGTTTGTTTTTTCTTTTTTCTTTCTTTTTTTTCTTTGTTTGGTCGGTTTTTGCTTGTTTGTTTGTTTATTTATTAATAATGCTAGAATAGAACAAACCAAATAAGTGGATTCTTAATGTTACAGCATGAATATAGAAGGGACTGGCATAAAGCAAAATTATACCTAACACAGACTTTTCCTTAATTGCATAGTTTTCTGAAACTCAACAGTTATGGATATGGGGACTATCTCCGTTGAGGTTGTTTGTTTGCCTGTTCTGGTTTTTCTTTTGTCTTGTTTTTTAGCTTTCATAGTGTATGCATTGCTCAGAGAAAATTTTTTTTTTCACTGAAAGTAATTCAGCTTGTAAAAATATGGCTGGTGTTGCTGTAAACACTGAATATATATGATAAAGGCTATATGGTTGTTTTCTGAAGTACTAGTATTATCTTAAAGCCTACGGGAAGCTGAAAGCTGTGAGAGAAGTGAGTTCACAATGTAACTAAATTATTCAGTTTTTCTAAGATGAATGACACTGCCCTTTAGACAGATATATAACAAAAACAATGAACAATTATGTGTCATAATCAAGCACAAGACCAACAAGCTCATAAGTGGACCTTATCCACAGAATTCTGGCAACAACTTGACCGGTTTTTACTTTTTATTGTTTGCTATTTGTTGAAGAACACTTTTACAGAGGTGGGAGGTTACCTCAGCTTTTTACTTTGGACTGTAGGACATTTTCCCTGTCTGGGAGATATTACAGTGTAACAGATGTCTCCCAGATGGTCATCTGGTACAGTCACACATAGAAGTCTGGTCAGCAACTTTGGACATAAAATCCAACTCACAGGAAATATTTATTGTTGATTCAGCGTGCAGCAATATGGCCTTTGTTTATATTTAACAAAATATGAGAAAAAAGGTTTACATACTGAGAATAGAAAACCAATCTTAAAAATATCATGGCAACTTTAAGTTTGGCATTCTGAAAGCCTACTCAAAGACAAAAGAAAGAAAGAAAAAGTTTAGTGTGAACTTTCTGGTGAAAATATTAGAGAAACTTTCAGTTTGCAAACCAGGATAAAAGGTAAAAAAGCCCTAAAGATATCATATCGTGATATCCACTCATGATAGGCTGACAAGGATTGTATAAAACATGAATTGGATTAAAAAAAAAAAAAAAAAAGCAACACCATATTTCACATACTCTAAATGCCACCCTATAGTTTTTCTATTATTTCTCTAAAAGCCATTCAAGCCCTTTTGATTTCTATCAATTAATACTCTGTAAGTAAAGAATGATCCTTCTTCATGAACGGAATCAGAGATTCACTGCATGAGAAGAACAAATGACTGGATATATACTTGGATATACTTCTTGATATAACATTTCCCTTGCTTTGGATTGCATAGGTAATCTCTATTTCTCTTCTGGCAGTTTGTCACTAATTCTGTAGAATATTTCATTCACAAAACCAAAATTGTATGGCAATTTTATAGGCTTTTAAAAAAAAATTAAATAGAGAAAAGATGGACTGCAAATGATATCCAAGGAGGATTCTAATACCAGTTATTAATTATTCTGCACAGAATATAGCTTATTTCAGCCTCCTATAACTGCTCAGAAAAGCATTTATTAGAGTACTGCTATAACACAGCTCTAAATGGCAAAACGTTTTTACTGTGAGTAGCATACGATTTGAAGACATGTATGCATTGTACTACAGTGCCTTCCTCAACCAGAAAATCTATCCACGCTGGACCTTAGAGAAAATGTCTTTGCAATTTCGATATTTTTAATTCTAAATTGACCTTTAGTCCTTTTTGAAATCATTTAATGACATTTTTGAATTACAGTAGCTGCTAAGTGCTTTTAATCATAAAACTTTAGTACACTTAATCTGCCTTTATAATGATACTAAGAAGACTTTAGACAGGGGAGCAGTTATTCAGTTTATCCTTGTGTCTCTTTTACTTCTGTAAAGTGAAGTAATCTGCTTTCTAGGATTCAGATGAAGGCTATGTCTTCTACCTACCCAGAGGTGACCATCTGGGTTCTGTGGCCTTCCTTAGGTCCTAGAAAACCAGAAATACAGGTCATGTGCCTGTGTGATGATTTAAGGGAGCTGATTGTGTCATGACTTCATACATTCTTTTCATTTATAAAGATCTCAGAATTAACACACAGGTTCAAAATTCATTAAGGAATATGTTTGCTGTAGATTTATACACTTCAGGTTCAATCCCAGTGGCATTATATTTTTTCAGTGAGAATAATGCCTCAGTAAGGAATGAGGTATATAGCTTTCAATGATACACTTGTAAGGTGGTCATGGAAGACACAAAACAGATGACTAAAACTTACACTTCTAGGCTGTTTCAGCTACTGATTACTTCATTTAAATGACATTTGGCATTTTTGTTGAGCACCATATTAATTTTAAACTGGCTACAGTAGTACCTGTTAGTGCCTAACGTAAATAAATAAATAAATACAATTTTAGTTGCAAAGTGGATTTTTGTATCCTGAGGGTAGATGTGGTAGATGGTACATTTTAAGTGATTTATAAATGTCAAGGTCATTTTAGACTTTTTATATCAAAGTCGGTTTGGGAAGTAGAACATGTTTTCCTGGAGGTGTTACAGAGTTTTTGAATTGAGATTTACCTTTGATGTTGCAAGATTGTATAAAAGTGAAACAAAATGAAAAAAATTTTACTTCTTGACAGCAAAAGCTTTACTCAGGAGTTTTGTTAGACTGTGTCACTTTCAATTAATTTTTCTTATCATGGATGTTGCTTGAAATTCAAAATACAGATTTTATTTTTAAAATCAAATATGATAATCTTAAGAAAATCTGACATATTCCATAATTAATGAAAGGTAATATTATTTTTGAGACTATTAGCATTATTAGTTACTTGTACACCATTCAAGTATGAACATACTTTATAACCAAAAAATTCAACACCGCTTTTTCCTTTTCCCTAATGTAAATTGCAACTTTCTTAAGTTAATTCACTTCAAGTATCCTTGAAATGCTTGAGAATGTTGATTTGGGAACTTCCTACTTATAAATAAATAAATAAATAGATTGTATGGGAACTGTTGAATCACTGCCTGAACCACTGATTGATCACCTGAGGCAAGTCCTGAGTCAGCTGCAGGGGCACAACTGAGTGTGATTGGAAGGGGTGGAGTTTGACTCCACCTCTCCCAAGACCCCATTTAAGGGCTGACCACCAGCAGGGAAGGATCTCTTGTTGGAGATCCCTCCCTCGTGGAGTTATTGGCGAGCCTCAACCATCATCAAGGTGAGCCAATCTCTTTTGCTATTTATTTGTATACCACCATCTACTTAAAGCCTACCAAAAATATACCATCCTTTCGCACTACTTCCTTGAAGTACGAAGTACTTTCCTTAGGGTTATTTGCCCTACATAAATAAATGTATATGACATACAAAAAACATCTTTTCAAATCTGCCTGCCCAATTCCTATTCAGTTTATGCAGATAACACAACCATTCTGCAAAACTGGAGTCAATCTAGTACGTATACACTGCAAATCACTCCTCAGTTCACTCTCAGGCCAGTAATGCATGTAAGAGTGTGATGGCATGTGTTCTACTACATTAAATGATGCACATATATTTCACAATAAATGATTTTAGAGTTGCAGTCTTGAAATATGCCTCAAATATATATTGGGTATAACATATTTCTAATCACTGAAGACATGAAACAGGATTAACAGCTGCCAAACCTTTCATCCATTTAGAAGTCTAACTGATTTCCTCAACTGGTATTGGTAATTGCCTTTGAAAGAATACACAAATAGAAGCTTGAAGAAGTTAGCAACATGAAATTATTCCCCAGCGATCACTGTAAGTACTAACCATGTCAGCTTTTAACTTATCAGTTAACAAAAAACCTAAAAATCTGTCTCTGAAATCACAAAACTAAATTATTTAACAAAGAGTGGATTTACTATGAGAAAGATCCAGGAAAATAAGAAAATGATATAAAAAAAGATAGGATTAAGTATGTCTCAGGAATAATATGAGGAATCATAGAATCATAGAATAGCCATAGTTGGAAAAGACCTCCAAGATCATCCAGTCCACCTACAAATAGTACTTCGCCATAAACCATGTCCCTTAGTACATCTAAGTGTGAAAGTGGCATAAGCAAAACAAACTAACAAGCAAACCAGAAAAAACAGATCCAGCCCATGTAGTTTTAGGGCAATAAGCTATCTCACAACTGCATAAATGAAAAAAAAAACAACAAGATATCTAAAGAAAACGTATATGGCAGAAGACAGGAATGAAAGAAAAGGAAAGATTCCATCAGAGCAATTCATATAAAAAAACAAAATAAAAGACCTTTCTTTAACATTCCTCTCCTACTTTCCTCTGACAATATTTTGACAAAACTTATATAAAAAAAAGAAATTAATGGATTAAAAAACAATTAATTACAGCATTTTGTGAAATTTTCCCTTGATGGAACTTAATGGATGACATCTGTACTGAACTGACATGAAATTCATGAAATGACATGCAGGAAGTATCCATGCAGCAATTTGCTGACAATGACACTCCGTAGTCTCAATGAATCCATCTGTTCTTGGACTGAGTTAAAGCTTCCCGGACTCTCATCACACTTTTAGAGAAAGACAGTCCTGATGGCAGTAGCTAAGCTTTAATGGCCCTAACCAGCCTCATCTTGGGCCTCCACTCATATCCCTTGCCCATGGACCCATGAATACTGTTTAAGCTTAGATCCCAGCCTCTATAGGTCCTTATGACACTGCTGGAGGAGTGACTCATAAGATTCATAGATTCACAGAAACACTAGGTTGGAAAGGACCTACAAGATCATCTAGCCCAACCACCCTCCTATCACCATCCCTACCCACTAAGCTACTAGACCATATCCCTTAGGATGACAGTTATACCTATGTTTAGCCATGGAGCTCCCTGATCGGACCATGACCTACAGACTTCCTGGACTGACCTTAGAGTGTCATGTTAATGTGGATATGCACAGCAACAACTGGACCTGGACCAGTTCTTTGGATTGACTCTCTCCCTTGACTGTAGACCTGCCTCATCCCAGTGATTGTGTCTTGTGGCCTAGCCTCCACACTGGATAGCCACCATCTCTGTAAATGCCCTTCTGACCTTGCCCAGGTGCCAGGTCCTGCCTGGTGATGTTGGCTCTGTTCTGGTATGCTTACATCCCCTCAGGCAACAGCTAGTCTGTGCTGCTCCCTGATGCTTACTTCTGTAGAGCTTGTCTGTAGTCATGGATGTACATTCTCATTATGTGGTAGCAAATAATCTTTCTTAAAGTTTTATCTATCTTTTCTTGCTAGGTACTCTGTCTCTCTCTTTTATTCTCTCTTCTTTTGTCGGCTCTTCCTTTTACACCCTTATTGTCAAGATCTCACTGGACTTCATAGATTGGGTTCTCCCTTGTTCTTCACTGGGAAATCTCTATTCACTTCAGCAGAACTACTTCATACTATGCTTGTGAAAGCAAAGTTCTGTGACTTGATCTGACCCTAAATCAATAAAGATTACTTTGTCAAGATGCATCAAAATCATTTTACAGAAGTGAAAAATGAGAGAAGAATCTCAAGAGTTATAAGAAATAGCTCAGCATAAACTCTTAATGACATCTGGGCTCACTAAACTCTTTTTGATATGAGTTTTAGATTAAATTTTATATTTAAGCCTTGTTATTTTAGCCAACATAAAGATAAATGGACAGAAAGGATAATGCCAATGTTTTCTTCTGGGTTGAGTGGAATAAGTAATGAGCTAAAAGACTGTTTTGCAGTAAAGGTAGTGTTTGACAGAAGTACTTTCAGAGCTGACAAGAAGCTTTTTCCACTAACTGAACCTTATGCAAAGTGTAAACTTTTTCCATTATTGTTTACAAGAAAGGAACATGATCAGTAGACATTTACCAAACTCCTGCAAGCATTGTTTGCCAAATACTGTGGTTTATTTTCCACAGTGATGAAATGATTTACAAACAAAATGTTTATGTGTTAAAAAATGATAGACTCTGGCCATACTGGGAAAGTATGGGGCTTTGCCTTAGCAAAGCAGTCAAAAGTAGCTGCTCTGAGCACTAAAGAAGCTTCAGCACATTATTCCTGTCACAGTGGCAGCCATCTTATGATTTTTTTTTTCCCCAGTGCTTATTACTTGATTTTTGTGTCTTTCTCTTTTGGCAAATACACAGGCATGTTGTTCCATTCCACTAGGTAGAGACAGTGAAAATGCTAGCTATTATTTCAGTAAAAATCCTTTTTCTTTACTGTACAAGGAACAAAAGCACAGCATACAATGTCTTTCCTGTCCCAAATCTTTTCAAATTCAGATCATCAAAATGACTATTTTTCCCCATGTGATTACTACAGTCCCATGGCTGTGCTCAGCAGTGACTTGTTCCCTTGCATTCCACTGCTTCAGTTTCCTTATGACTCCCTACAGCAGACAGGAAGTATAATTTAGTCATAAAGGTAGTATGCCCATTCTTTATCCTAAATTAAGGAGCTAAGTGTACATTCCAGGGCTTCCTTAATCCAGGTTATGCCATGTGCCATGAATACCCTCTCCTTCAACGTCTATTAAGATTTAAATTGTGGTTTTCCCTGTGGATTTTAGGTCTGAACTATACTGAGTATTTAGATCTTCATCCAACCAGTAATTAATAAGACTAACATGATTACAGTTTGTGCTGGAATTGCCATGTTTGCGGTAGTGCTCAGCACCATGCACGTAGAAGCTTTGGCAAAGAAAGCAACTAAGGTGTAACACTAAAAGCTCCTATTCAGTGAAACTGAATGGAATGTTCTTGGCCTAAGATAGCCTAATTTAAGAAATATTAACTTCGTAGTGGAAAAAGGTCTAGAAGGAGAAGCATGAACTGAAAGGAAAAGCTGTATGTTTTTCTCACTTAAACTTCTGCCAGATCGTTCTGAAGCACTCAGATGAAGACTTTGTAATGCTTTGCTGTGTGAATTTTATTAAGGTTATGCTACAAAAAATGTTATTCTAAATGTATAAAATACTTTATTGCCCCCACAACACTTTATGTGCAAAAAAGTCTGTCTTAAAGAGAGAACACTTCAGTATCATCATGAAAACAAAAATAGTTTGCTGTGCAAATAATTTGCTTTTATTTTTTGCCGAAAAAAAAAAAAAAAAAGAGAGATGGATTTATGAGAGTGACTATACACTTGAAAGCCTTCCAGAAGAATCATGTCCTTATTCAGCAGATTCAGAGTAGTAAAACACTAAATGAAAACCCTATTTTGAGAAGAAAAAATAGAACCTAGGGTGAAGTACAGTCTGTTACTGTGCCTTAAATGAAGCAGAGATGCACAAGAGTTGTCTGGATATTCTTTACTGGGAAGAATCTAACTTCTAGTGAATATTCCTTATATTTTGCAGTTTGACTTAAGATAGTCTCCTCCTACTGTGTTCCTCCTTTTAGACTGGACTTGATGGCATGCTCTGGTTGACTTTTGGCTCCAATATGTAAAGTAGATGTACACTTCTGGTAGTAAGGTTTTTTAGCTCTTTTACTTATCAGTGATGAAAGGTGAAATTCATTATATTCCCATATAAAATTTGTCACTTTTTTCCATGATTTAAACTATTTTGTGTAAATCACAGAAGCCTTAATGATTAGTAAGCTGCTATAATTCAGTAAGTCAATAAATCTCCAGATGACTTTTTAAAGTCATCAGAGAAAATTCTTTTTCAGCAGGGAACCTTCTTTTGACCACTGAGATAGTCACAGCACAAGGCAACATAACTACCAGCATCAGAAAGTAAGATGATACAGAAAGAAATTAAAAATAAGAAATAAAAATCACTATCTCAAACAAATTAGGTGTGTTGTAGCCCAAAACTCTTAATGGTTTGGGAAATACATAAGGTCATGTAAATGAAAATTCTGGTGATTAAATCTTCTTCTATCAGTTTAGATGTGAGGTCCACGACAATGACATTCAGTGGTACTGGATTTCCTACAATTTTAATGGCAAATATTTTTGTGAAGAATACTTTATGTATTTGTTGCCTATGGAAGTATATAATGGTGTTTTGGTAGGAAGTTTTTGGTATCTTTGAAGGTGCCAATAAGTTTATACTTAGGAGCAAAAATGAGAAGTATCTCATACAACTAGCTTAAGTACTGTAACTTGGTACATAAGTCTACCTTACAGCAGATTAATAAATACATGCACTCAAACAAGAGATAAAGTGCTTATATGATGCAAGCTAAGATTTAGTCTATTGTAAATGAATTTTAAGAACAGAAGATTGCTCTTCAAAGTGAATGTTGAATTTCACCTCAACTCAGGCCCTGCTGTGGATAAAATCAGGAAGGTGGCTTTACAGTGCAATGTAGCCACTTCCCTATTGGATCCCAGCATGGCTAGCAAACTCTTTCAGTCAGGGCAAGATAAACTTCATGTAATACTTCTCTCAAATTTTCATGCTTATGTATTGGAAGTACGATTCAGATGTGACTGGCACATGTATATCATGTGCATGTCTAGAAAGTAGGAAAAGCTAATTAAGCTAGTTTAGCATCTCTCATGCTTGAACTGACAGGTGCTGTCCTAGTTTACATTGTGAATTACAAAACTTGATATAATTCACATACTGTTTTTCACATGGGCATCCACTGTATGGAGGTGTGCCTGTAACACTCCTATAAATGTAATAACTGGTTGAGTAAGCATGCTTTGTTTGCTACCTATTTAACTTTGTTGCTGTTAACATTTCTCACATGATGGAGGAATTAGTGAAGAAATTAACTGAGTTGATGAAAATGAGAAAAAGCCAAGAATATTTCTCATGAAAAAAATGCTATTATTTTGAGATCACTTTGAGAAGATATCAGTGAAATTGTGCCATATTGGAAATTCTCATGGAGCTCTTGGCTAAGGGAGGTAACAGTGGATCAAATCACTGCACTCATTATAGAGAGGGGAAAGGACTTACAGCAACTGAAATTTATCTGAAATAAATGCCGATGGGAATAGCAGCAGCTGCAAAATGGAAACATTACCCTTAATTCTAGATGCTGTTAGAATATAGAAAAACAAACACTAAACCTCTGAAATTAAAAACAGAATTCTAACAAATTCTGTAGGACTGAGAATATACCTTCCACTTTTTGCAAGAAGAAATCTTCACTCAATGCAGTCAACAGCTGCATCTATGGAAAATAGGTCTAGAATCATGTGATATTCTCAGAGTTAGCGGAAAGAACTCTGCTAAGGAGATGTGATCCCTATGGATTTGAATAGAATATAACTGGTCTATTTAAGGTAACAGCCCCAATATATGCCAGATCAAGAAAGAAAACTGACTTTTATAAATAAAGATGCTGCAGGGTTCTATAAAATGAGAGCAACAAAGATTTAGCAGAACAGTATCATTTGCAATTAAGTTACAGCAACATCTAGTGGTCAAATATGAAAAGCAGAATTCAAAGCAAATTTATCCATTGTTTTGATACTTTGCTCAAACAGAAAAAGTAAAAGCTACTTAGAATTCAGGAAATAAATTACCATTTTTTTTTCCTTTTTTTTTTTTTTTTTTTTTTAGTATCTGCTTTCTCATTTCTTTTTCTCAGAAATGAAATTTAATAGAGCACACAAATAGAGGAGACGTAAGGGTCTCCTGTTCACTTTAACTGTACAGCTCTGAATCACAGGTAAAAATGTCCTATGCTAGACAGTCTTTTCTTACACTTGTGCCTTTCGTTGACTTTTCAAACAAGGCAGAAAACATAAGGATTTTAAAAAATACAAACAACACAACAGGATGAGAGTAAACTAATGAATTCTGGAAAGTGCCAAATTTGCAATGTGCTAAAGTAGGTTCCTAGGAAAGCATCTAGGCGGGTTTGGAGGATCTCCAGAGAAGGAGATGCCACAACTCTCTCTAGAAATTCCCTTTCTTTCTTGAACTCCGGAACCCAGAACAGGACACAGTACTCTGCATGTGGCCTCCCCAGGGCAGAGCAGAGGGGGAAGATCACCTCCCACAACCTGCTGGCCACGCTCTCTTGAGTGCACCCTGGGATATCATCAGCCTTCTTGGCCTCAAGGGTACACTGCTGACTGATGGTCAACTTGTTGTCCACAAGGACACCCAGGTCCTTCTCTGCAGAGCTCCTTTCCAGTAGGCCAGGCCATAACATGTGCATGTGCATTGGTTATTTTGGTTATTCCTTCTCAGGAGCTGAACTCTAACTTTGCCATTTTTTAACCTCATAAGGTTCCCCTCTGTCCAAACCTCCAGCCTGTCCAGGTCAGATCTTGTGGTGTCACACAGCTTGCAGATAGTTTCTCTTAAAAGTAACGGCTATAACTTGCAGCTAAGGCTGCTCAGTGTGCAGAGACAGCTCTTTCCTTATTCTGATACTGAGACTCTAATTTCTGGAGTCTAAATAAGGTATAGAATACACATAGAGTTCCAAGTCTTGCCTGTTTTTGTTTTTCACTAAAAGCAGAAAAAACAAAAGCAATTCTATAGTTTGAAATAAGAAAGTGAGGGAAACATTTTCCTTTTTTTTTTAGCGCAGAGACTGTTTGCTTTGTGTTTTTAAAAGTCTTTTCTGACAGCCTCTCAAATTGTATTAAAAGCAATACTGACTGTTCTTTTGGGGGAACCGAATTTGAAGTAAGGCCACACTGCTGTTACAAAATGAAGCTTTATCTTGTCTGTGAATGATGAAAACAAACCCAGAAGATCCAGTAAATACAATGTATACTCTTTCTCTAGTGCCAACTCTAATATGCAATTTTATTACTGAAAGAACACATCCTCAATTTGCAGTGTTATTTCTTCTGTGGATTGTGCAAATAGTTTTTGGAGTCATTTAATACCCTTCTTTTACTGGCTCTCCTAATCCTAGCTGTATAGGAGTTCCAGGATGTTAGTCTGCTCTTGGAGAGTCATTAATTACATGGGCACACAGTATGTACACATTTTGTAGACAAGGAAAGACAATGCACACTACCTTGAGCTCAGCTCCATGCTAATAGTGACTTGCCACAGCTTACTGATATCCTGTCAACTGGAATATACATGTTTTTCTTTGGAGACATAAAAAATACCTAGAAGCCAAAAATAAAATTAAATTAAATTAAAAAAAAAAAAAAAGCAACCAATATCGAAAATGGTAAGGTCCTGACATCCCACAATGCAACTATTACTGAACATTTAAAAATTGTTCTGCTCTCCTTTCACTAGGATAATGATGTAAAAGCACTTCTGTGCATCTTAGAAACAATGTATCTGCTTTCATAATCTGGCTTTACTTTTTTTCTTTTTTATTTACTTTATTTCTACAGTATTTCTAGTGGGGTCCTGCATTCTTATCATTCTACATGTCGCTGACATTTGTTGGCTTCATAAACTGTAAATGACAGGCTGAGTTGGACTTTCACTACACTGGACAATGGCATCTGCCTCTGGCCACTGCTGGTCTGTCATTTATGGGGTCAGGAATGAATTAATGGTGTTCAAAATATCACAGAATTCTGCAAAGCTCATTTTCTTGTTTTTGTTTTTGTTTTTTAACTTTTTATTTTTTGCAAAATTAGTAGAATTCAACTGGTAACTTGATATTTTATCTTCATGAAGTTATCACATATCTGTATGAACACAGCCACTTCCAAGTGGATAAAAGAGTGAAACAACACCTCTGTGTGGTTAGAATGGACAAGTTTGCCCAGAGCAATTGTGGACTCCTCACAGTGAGGGTGGATAAAATCCAGAATGATGTGGTGATGGTAGTAATTCAATGATGACCCTTTCTCTTAGTAGGAGACTGGACTAGAGACCTTCCTGTTCTTTTCCAATACGAATAAGTCTGTGTTTATAGTTCAAATTGGTATTATCAAAAACATGCATTGAAAATTTCTCTGTATGAGTGAAGTACTCCTAAACCTAGAAGCTCAACACTCAAGATTTATCTGTGCTGAGGAACCTTATTATTCACGTATCTACAAAATCAACAACCTGGAAAGCTTAAATAAAAGAAAACATTTTTTTTTTATGTGGGGAGAAAGAAAAGATGTAAGGAAAAAATAAGTTTTTTTATTTCCCCTTCTTAGAGAATAAAAATACCTCAGCACTCACACACTTTTTATCTTCTTGCCTTGCATAGTAATCTCTATTAAAACTCTTAAGATGCTCAGCTTCAATGGTGCTGTCTGTCAGGATGAAGACTGATTACCTCTGAGAAGGAATTTGTGCTGAGAGGGAACTTGTAGCCGAACAGCTACAAGATACTATTTGTTAGTGATGTTTTTCTTGTCACTTTAGTGTTCACTGTCACTGGCAAACACCTAATTTTTTTCCCCACCCTGACTAGAATTCAATCTCGTTTCTCAGTTCTGTGAGAAAAATGTATTTTGGGTTATGTAATTATTCTACTACCTGGTAAGTGATGGACAGATCAATGATTGGAGTGCATTAGAGTGAAAAGCTTGTTTTGCTAAAAAACGTACATCTGCTGCATAAAAAGTCCTTCTATATCACTATGCGGGAGTGGATGCAAAGGTATACTTCACTCAGAATGGAGCAACAAAACCACCACTGATTTGCTTTTGCAATCCCAACATTCCTACCTGTTACTACACGTTGACCAGCATTTTAGTCTCCTGGATTTATGCAGACAATAGTCCACAGATCTCACAAAGCTGGCCAGTACTGAAGTTTCAACATCAGAAAACACGGTATTGTTGGTGTCATAGAGAAAGTGCACTGCAGTGTTTTCTTCTGTGCCAATTCTTCCAACTGCCTTTGAGCTCACAGATGTTGCTGAGCCTATGTGAATGGGATCAACAAAAATGCAGCATGTGATCCTTTAAGAAATTGCTGCTAAATTTCTGCTTTGCTCCTTGACGTATTTCCAAACACTGCATTTCTTCAGCTTTTTCTCCCTAGTGGCATGCTGAGTCCTTCAGATTCTGCAGTGGCGCTGGGCACTATGGGTTAGATATGTCCAGAACCACTAGTAGAATGCCAGCTATACAGGTGGTCATTTTGCTGGTCAGCAACCAGCTGATTAAAAATAGCAGAAGCTGAGATTTCAACAAGCAAATTTTGGATTTTTCCCCCCTTTTAAGATCAAAGCCTTTGGCCTCGGGAAAAAAAAAAAAGCAGGCTCTGAATCAGGGTCAGCCTGTCTGGTTTCAGTGGGAGCTGACTGGTAACTGCCCCTGTACTCAGTCTGCAGAACTCCTCGTGCCCAGGATTGCGGTCTGTGATTATGGCTGTGCTACATCCGTGCTGCCTGCCTTGGCCAAACGCACAGCAGCTAAGCTGATGCCAGAACGGTCTCACTGCCGTGCTGCTCAGGTAAAGCAGTGGGAGGAAACAGGAGCCTCATCAGCGCAAGGCTAATAAAAACAATATTCCGAAAGCAATACAAATGCTTTCAACAACTGCTTTCCTGTGAAGCCAGGCTTTTATCTAGTAAGAAAGGCAGGGTCACGGGAAGCATGATTCCTGATTTGCCCAAATCAAGACAGGAACTTCTTTCTGTGCTGCCACAGACCCTTCAGCACCAGGGGACAGACTGAGGCGAGCAATTTAATTGGCACAAGGACACCAACATCGACGCCAGAGCAGCAGCACGCAGGCCCCGCCACCTGACGCGAGCCAGCCCCACCGGCACGCCACACGGAGCAGGCGCCGCCCCGCGGCCAGCCGCAGCCGCTTCCCGCCCAACCCGACCCCGCGTCAGCCGCGCCGCCGGCCTGCCGGGCCGTGGGAGGCGGCTTCTGCTCTCGCGCGACTTGTGGCGCCGCCTCCGCTTCCGGCCTAGCGCTGCGATGGCGGCGTCGGGCGGCGAGGAGGAGCGGGCGGGCGGCGCGGGGCCGTTCCATCTCGGCGTGGCGCGGCGGCGTGGCCGGACGCTCCTGGTGCGGCACCTGCCCGCCGAGCTGACGGCGGCGGAGAAGGAGGACCTGCTGCAGCACTTCGGGGCGGTGGCCGTGCGCGTCCTGTCGGACCACGGGCGGCTGGTGAGGGCGCGGGCGGGAGGAGGCGGCCTGGGCCGCGCGCGTTCTCAGGGGCTCCGTGTGACCCGGAGGGCATCGGCCTTGGAGGGCTTTGCAAGGAGTGGGGGAGCGCGGGGTGCTCGCTGGGAGGGTGGGGGTACGCCGCGCAGCTCTGCCTTAGAGGCAGTGTCATACAGTTGTTTGAGCTGGAGGAAACCCTTAAAGGTCTTTGCTCCAACTGCGCAGCAACGCAGTTCTTATTCTGAATCCTTACAAAGAGTGTGCCCCAAGCATTTACCACGCTGTAGTTAGAGAAGTGGTAACTGGAAGTTTTCTTAACTTTCTTTTGATTTGAACTCAGTATGACGTTTTGTTTTCCAGAAACATACTGCTTTTGCTACCTTTCCTAGTGAAAATGCCGCTTTAAAGGTTTGTATTCAAGTTTGCTATTAAATGTTTTAGCAAAGGGCATCTCTGAATTTCCAGTTTTGTTGCAGAATGTTTTAAGTGTGATGTAATGTAGAGCAGTATAAAATACTACTATTTCAGGAGTGTCGTGTTTTCGTCTGGGACAGAATTGGTTTACTTCATAGTATTTGGTGTGACACTGTGTTTTGGCTTTAGGAGAAAACCAGTGTTGTTAACAGACAGATGTTTTAGTTGCTATTGAGCAGTGCTGTATGGAACCAAGGACATTTCAGTTTCTCAGGTTCTCATACTGCACTGCCAGTGTGGGGGGTGGGAAGTACAAATTGCTGGGAAAGGACAGAATTAGTACAGCTGACCTGAACTGGCTGAAGGATTTTCCATAAACCTTGAAAAAGGGAGGGGAGTTGGCTAGACAGGCGGCTGCTGCCTGGGGACTGGCTGGGCATTGGTCAGCAGGTGGTTAGCAACTGTTTGTGCATCATTTGCAAATACGTGTGTGTATAAACTTCAGTTGGGACTGCATCCTATTGCAGGGTTGCCTAGTAAATTTAAAACAGTCTTGCTTTGAAACAATCTGATGTTTTTCCTCTTCTGTTTCTTTCCTTTTTTCATTATTATCATTTGAAGGCTTTGTCAAGACTGCATCAGCTGAAACTTTTAGGGCACACTTTAGTGGTTGAATTTGCAAAGGAGCAGGATAGCGTGCAGGTACTTAGCCAGCCTTCACTCTCAGACAAATGTAAAAGGTATGTGGATAATAATTTGTGTGTGGTCAAGGTAAAACAAAAAAAATCTGTATTCATAACATTTTCTTAGTACTGTTAAGTAAAAGAATAAATCATAGCTTTTTAGTAATGTTAATAGGTGGGATCAAATCTGTAGATAAGCAATTACATTCCTCCCATTAGTATTGTTCCATTCAGTTCCTTCTTGAAATAATCCCCATCCTTATTCCTGTGGATTCATCTTTCACTAGCAGATAGTTCTGCTTGTTTTCATATAGAGCAAGACTCCGGTCTGTGTAAGATCACCTTTGTGATGCGCAGGTTCCCAGTGCTTAATGAGTCTCTTCTGCTTCTCTTTTGTGTCAGTGTTGTAGTTTCATTTTGCTATCAGAAATTATGTGCAATGCTTTCCTGATGTTTCTTTCTAATCTAATCAAGAGTCGGCCAAAATTGACACGTGCAGGTATGATTGCATAGGGCTATTCTTTCTAAGTTGGCACGTATCTAAGTTGAAGCATGAGCAGGTCAAATATTAAACTGAGTCTCTTTTTTCAAATGTATAAAGAATAAATGAATAAAAATACAGAAGTAAAACCTACTTTTAGTATCATCAAGAAATGCGATAGTTTGGATTTCAAATATTTGTCAACTGTTTAACTAAAAAGACAAACTGTTTAGTTAAGTTTTCAGGTTTATCTGTACGCTGTGCAACAAAGTGATAAAAAGCTATGTGATTGTGCTTCATTAAAGTCAGCTGTAGAGCTTTTGAAAATTAGTCTGCTCTGAATATGAACAAACCAATAGCAGTACTTTTTATCTTACAACCTTTGAACAAAGATTAACATGAAATAATTCTGGCTCTTCTCCTGTGGGTAGATTTAAATGAGAAATGTTTAAATACAGGGAGACTCTTCAGTATAGATAAGTATGTTTTTTGCATAGGTTTGGAGATGTGGCTGCTGTGCTTGCTGTAGAAATGCCATTGATAAAAGTTTTAAAAATACTATACAGATCTATTTATTTTATTTTCTGAATAATTGAGGTGAAAAGTTTTATGGAAGGCAGTTAACTTTTTCCCTGTTTTAATTAATGTCATTTTTTAGTTCAGAAGAGCCGGTGAAAGAAGAGGAGAAGAGAGAACCAAGCTGCCTTAAAATAGAGAATGGAATTGCACCTACCCATGGGTTAATATTTTGAACTTTCTTAACTTTTTTTTCCTGTTAAGTTTTATTTTGGGAAAATTTAGGTACTGTTGAACAAGACAGAATGTAGTAGTTTTGTTTTCTAGTATGCTGCTTTTCTCCATGTGTAGATGTTTTTTTGTAAAGATAAAATTCATAGTTTTTCAAGTTTAAAAGCCTTAAGTAGTGACTCATACTTTGAGACACGAAGCTATAGGTTGCACTATAGCTGCACTAAAAGTGCACTTTGTCACTTTTTCAAGAGAAGTTTGGCAGCTGATTGGGCTCTCTTGATGTTAACAGAAGAATATAATTAATGTTTCTTATACAGTTTGGTCCTTTTTTTCTCAATTTGTATTTTGGCCTACATGGAGAATAATTTTCTTTTGGGGCTAATTAATCCAGCACTTTGAGTTTCGGGTTTATGATGTTTGAAGATGTTGATTCTTTCCTGTGTTTGTTAGACTTTCTGCGTGTGTGGTTACTTACTTTCCTTGTGGCCAAACCCAGTAAATCTCCCATACGTTAGGGGACTGACTGCTCCCTAATGCTAAAAACTGGTGGTGCAGTCAGTCAGAATGAACTGTTCTGGGGCAAATGGTAATATTTCAGTGACATTTCAGATGTATCTTACAGCTAGAGCTGTAGTAACCATTAATTATCATCTGTCTTGAGGTAACGGTGCTAAGATTCATTGTTTTTAACCTTTTTCCTCAGCCTCACATTTCCCATCAATTCTTGCCTCAAATATCTGTATCCACCACCTTCAAGTACAATTCTAGCAAATATAGCAAATGCCTTGGCAAGTGTGCCCAAGTTTTATGTCCAGGTAAGTAAAAAGAAAAGCAAAAAAAGAAAGTATAAAAATAAATACATCCTTTTCCCCCTTTTAATTATCCACAGAAGTATTTTTTGATGTACTAAATTAGTTGTCCTGTGATAGTGTTAGCCAGCGTAAATCCTTTGCTATCTCAGGACTTCATTGAACACAACAAACTGCTACTTCAGTGATGTCGAAGGCTTAACTGGATGTGATCTTCTGAGTTATGAACACTTATAATTTCATACTGTGATGTTTTATGTACTTCTTACTAGCCCTTTTAGGGTGTTACTTGAATTTACCATTATTGTTGCATCTCATTTCCTGGCTTTCACATTTTTTAGTACCCTGTGTAGCTGTGCTGTCATTAAAACTACTCATACAGTTAGATATCAGCTGTGATATCTAACGAGGAACTTTACGTATTTCTCTAATGAAAGTATTAACCTTGAATCATTGCAGGTGCTTCATCTTATGAACAAAATGAATCTTCCTCCACCTTTTGGACCAATTACCGCTCGCCCTCCCATGGTAACTTTTTAAATAAATGTATTAGGTACTGGAAAAAGGATTCGCAATTTTAAAATATAAGAACTGTGATAAGAGATCCAGAGTTCAAACTTTGATTTTGTGCATAGGTAATTCCTTCTAATATGTGATTTCCATAATCTTAATGAAAAATCAGATTCCTTTCTTGAAATCCTCGCTGCTTATAGAAAGGGTGTACTTCTGATAGTTGTCAAAAAGTTTGGTGTAGGAACTGAAATAGTTTAGTAACTCAGGGCTCTTTTTCTGTGTTTTGAAAAACAAACTTCATACACTGTAAAAACATAGGGTTCTACTTTCTGTTTTATATTTAACTCCTAAAATTAAAAGAATGAAAACATCCACTTGTATGTATTGGAAAGCAGCAAAGGTTTGTTTTTTGTTTTTGTTTTTTTACTGCAAATTCATAATTACTAATTTCGTTTATCAAAATGGTGTATATGTGTACTACAAATGTACTCTGTAAAGCTGTTTCTTACTATCTTGTAATGTATCACTTTGGCTTTTTATTATATACAAAGGAAAACAAGATCCACAAAGTTTTCACTTAAAAAAAAAAAAAACTGATGAAAGATTTTTACATTCTTCTCATTACAAGTATGAAGAGTATTTACCGGTGCCTGTGCCTCCCCCACCAATTCCACCTCTGCCTCCTGAAGAGCCTCCTTTGCCTGAAGAGGAAGAAGAGCAAATATCTAGTGGAGATGAATCAGAATATCAAAGTGATAATGAGGAGGAAAAAGAGAGGTGTGTGTTTTACAGTCTTTTTAATACATTGTTTTTGCTTATCCGGATACTAGTTCAGCCACTGATTAAATCTCTGATCGCTTGCAGCCTGTAGATAGTCTTTTCTGATGTGTAAGGAAGCTCCAGAGTTAGTGAATGATGGAAGGACAGTGCTGTTCTGAATGATAGTAGGAGGATGAATGTGGCCATGTGGCACACGCAAATCAGGATTTCTTAACATTGGCTGAAAAAAACTGTGTTGGTACAGTGAATGAAGCAATAAATTGATTACTGGTTTTCTTCATTTTCCCGCATTTTTAGGGAGTAAATTACTCAGCCTAAATAATTTTGCTTCCTGACTTCCAAAATGTGCTTTGTACATAGAATGAGTATTGCTACGAGAAATAATAATGGGAAGAGGTTGTGATTCTCTTGCAGCTTTGGGAATAGATTACACTAGAGCTGTTGTTGAGCCTTAAAACAATACTCAATGAAGAAATTATTTTTTTATCTGCTATTAAACATGAAATAAAAAGTAAATGAGAAAGTAAGTAGCTATATTAAAAAAAATACATAGACAACTTATATTCTGAAAAGTTGCATTTCAAGGGCTTTAAGGAAGGGAGAAAGGGGCTATATTTACAAGTGAGTATTCTCAAATAAGATGTAGACCAATCTGGTTTTTTTTTTTTTTTTTTTTTTTTTTAACTTTGTTTTAATTTATAATAGAATGACCAAATTGATGGAATTAGCAACCCTTCAACCTAAAAGACCAATAAACACAAAGAAGCGTGGTGTTAGAAAAAAGCAGAGAATTAAGGACTTACTGAATGTTCCCACATGCACTCCCCACAGGTTTGTGTTATTGTCTGCTTGCGTATTTTCAGAAAAATATTCTTTTTTCTAAATGTCTTTTTCTGCATTGTGTTTTCTGTGGTATTGTTTTAATAAAAAACATTTTTCTCTGGTAATAACTTGGGCCTAATTGCCTGCAAGGTCGCATTGTTATGTGAAGTCTGTTCAACAACCTTAATGTGTGAAGTGTGCCTACTTTTGTCTCTTTCTCTTGCTATCAAAAAAGCATTTGTATAAAAAATCAAGTTTGTGTTACAGTGCTGACAGAAGTGATCTGTATGTACTGCTTGAGGTAATTCTAAAAAAGAAAAAAATGGGGGGGGAGGGGAGGAGGAGAATAAGAACTGATTTTGTTTAGATCATCTTGATTTTTGAAATAGCAGTACTGTGGCACAGTAGCTGCTGGAGTTTCTATCTAGTAGTGATTGGTTGTAAATACAAGTTTTTTGTGTGTTTTTTTGTTTTTTTTTTTAACAGCCTTCTTCTTCCTGAAATTGAGTTGGAGTGTTTTCTCACTATGTGAGAGCAGCATCAGTGCCAGTTACGAAAAGCTGTCAGTAACATAAACAAGAAAAATAAGTGCCTGTCTGAATCTTTAACATATTGTTGTTTTAAACAGTAATTTGCACCCTGCCCTGTCACCTTCAGATGTCTTTGAGCAACCACAGCACGTAGGTCATAAAAAGATTGAGTTCCATATTACTACTGACATCCCATCTGTTCTTCAGATAAAATCTGAAAGAGAAGAAAACAATGGTAAGCATTTGTATTTCAGATTTATTTAATGTGAACTTCGTGAGGTTTCAGTGTACAGAAGTCTGCTAAAATTCAGACCCCGGAATCCTATTCATTCTTCTTTTATATTGGAGATGATTTCTTAGGTAGTATACATCAAAGTGTAAGAACTCTGGCTTGCATCTGGTCTGCATTTGTTGTTTTTCCCGTGTTAAGGAGTGCTCTGTGCTTTCATCTGATGCAGGATGTGGAGGATTTTAGAGGTCTTTCTTTGTATCTTTAGGTTGCCTGTAGCAAGTACAGTACAAATGCATTCTCAGTATTTTGTCTTGTAATTGAATGGATCGAGTTTTAGGTTATCATTTTCCATCTCTAAGAACTGGAGTATTAAGATAGTTGCCAGCTTCTTCTCTGCATTACACTGATAATCTGTAGTAAAAATGCTGCACAGTGAGGATGTGATGGTGTCTTGTTGGGTTTGTTTGTGCTTTTTGGTATTCTACAGCTTCTTTAAATGAAAATTAAGAGAACCAGTGATACAGGCTTGAACAGCAGGGCTGTTTAATTAATTTAACTGCCATGGGCTGTGACTTTTTTTGGTACTACAGTTGATTTTGTAGAACAAATTTTATTTGTCAAGTCAGGAATTAAGACTTTCCTTATAGATGTGTTCAGATTTCTTTTCAACCTGCAATATTTAAATGTTAATAGAATGGATATACTCTTTGCTGTTGTTCCTCTTGTGAACAATCATCTGAACTTCTTGTACGATGTGTTTAAACTACAGATCTTTATGCTACCACAGAAGAAATCAATAATACAGGATTTGGAAGGATTTTCCCAACTCCTAGCTCAAATGATAAAATGGAAACAGAGGAAGAAGATGAAGAAATACCATCAGAGTTTATTTCTAGAAGAGAACTAGAAAAAAACAGACTTTCTAGAGAAGGTATAACTATGAGAATAAATTACGTAATAGTAGCTGTTTGCTTTGCTGTAATAAAAAGTTTAAGTATTGTCTCTTTTAATTTAATTTTTTTAATTTACCACATAATTTAATAATTTGTTTTGTACTGAGTAAAAATATAAAACAGTTGTCTTTTTTTGTCTTCTTCAAGAAATGGAAAAATTTTCTGTTTTCAAAAACTATGAGCCAGGTGAACCAAATTGCAGGATATATGTGAAGAATTTGGCTAAACAAGTGCAAGAAAAGGTATGTAAACAAGAAGAATAAAGTATTTATCAAAAAGGCTTTTTAGAAACTTTATTCTTACATCCATCCTTTAATTCCAGGATCTCAAGTTCATTTTTGGAAGATACGTTGACTTCCAATCAGAAATGGAACGAAATATGTAAGTTTAAATGAAATCTTTATGTTAACTGTTATAAAATTTTCCTGCAGGAGCAGGAAGTTATCATCCCTCTGTACTCAGCTCTGGTGAGGCTGCACCTCAAGTACAGTGCTCTATTTTGGGCCCCTCACTACAAGAAAGTGTAGTGTGTCCAGAGAAGGGCAATGAAGCTGCTGAGGAATCTGGAACACAAGTTTTATGTGGAGAGGCCGAGGGTGCTGGGATTGTTTAGTCTGGAGAAGAGGAGGGCCAGGAGGAACCTTATCTCTCTACAATTCCCTGAAAAGAGGTTGTGGTGAGATGGGGGGATCAGCCTCTTCTCTCATGTAACTAGAAGTAGGATGAGAGGGATTGGCCTCGAGTTGCACTGGGGGCGGGGTGGGGGGGGGGGCATTCAGTTTGGACACTGGGAGTATATTTTTGTCCAAAAGATTGGTGAGACGCTGAAACAGACTGCCCAGGAAGGTGTTTGAGTCATTCTCCCTAGAGGTGTTCAAGTAATTTTTAAATGTTGTACTGAGGGACATGGTTTACTGGGGAAATATTGGTGGTAGGTAGATGATGGGACTGGATGATTTTGGAGGTAGTTTCCAACTGTGGTGATTCTGTGATTTTTGTTTTATGATTTCCTAAATCTGTTTTTTTTTCTCTAGGTTCGATATACGTTTGATGAAAGAAGGCCGTATGAAGGGTCAGGCGTTCGTTGGACTTCCTAATGAAAAAGCAGCTGCTAAAGCTTTAAAAGAAGCAAATGGATATGTCTTATTTGAAAAACCCATGGTTGTTGTATCCTTTTTCTTCAGATACATCCACTGTGTTCTTTTTAAATAGTCTGTGTCTAGTTTTGAGTTCGTAGAGAGTTCTCCTTGTGTTAGAAATCTCTAAAAAGAAGAGGTAATGTTAGGAGAACTGGACAGCAAATCCTAGTGTACTATTGTAAAATTTATTGTATCTTAAAAATAAATAGGGGGACCTTTTGTGAAATAGGAAAGGAAATCAGCCAGAGTTAAGTTCTGTTCTTTACTCTTTGATCCTGCCAACCCAAACCAAAAGATAATTTAAAACATATAGCCATTGCATTGAAATTACATAGGGTTTTTGAGTTGTTTAAACCTGTTAGCAGGTTTGGGAGGTGAGGTGTTTGTTTTGCTTTGTGTGTTGGGTGTTTCTATTTATTTTTTTTTTTTATCATCACATACAAATTAGTTATTTCAGGGGGATGTGTATATAATTATATATGTATATGTGGGGATTTCTGTACTTCTTTGATTGGATTGCCCTGTTGTTTAACTTTGAAATCTTTTCTTACCCTTTCTTATTTTTCAGTTAAATGTTCCACAGATTTTTGTGATCTCTAGGATATGTTCTCTTGAAGTATGCTACAGTCAGGTCCTAGTTTTGACTAGGATTGTGTTGCTTCTTGATTGACTTCTGCTTATCATTGATGCTTGAAGTCCTTAACAGAATCTCAGCAATTTGCTCGTTCAGCTAGGCCAAAGCAGGATTCCAACGAAGTTAAAAGAAAAAAATAGAACATAGCAAAAGGTATGGATTCTTTGCCTAAAAATTATGTGATTTTTTTTCATTTTGGTGGCTTTCTTTGTTTTATTCTTTTTATGGTTGTTTTAGGTATAGCAGTGGTGAAAGAGAAATATTCCATACAAAACTATTTTATAAAATGTGCTCTTCTATCAGGAAACCAGTCTGTAGGATACGTAGTTGGTATAAGATTAAAGATTGCTTCTTTCTCTCTCATAGAAATCTAAAGTACGTTGTTTTCCTAATTGCATGATCCTAGGATAGGTGTCTGTATTTTCTGAACCCTAATCCTGGGAGGTTGGAACCTGGGGAGATTGACTTCATGGAATTCGAGCTTTTACATTTTTAGTAATGTTCAGTGATTTTTGGCTTCAAAAGGAGTGGCATCTTTGCTCTTTCCTGTCCTCACTCCAACCACGCATGCTGTGAGGCTATTTCAGATACCTGTTTGCAGCAATAAACTTGCTTCTGCTGCCTCTGTAAATGAGATCTTAGTACTATTGCAGCATCCTTTGAACTTGTTTGATTTAGAAGTGTTAGTGTTTCAGAAAATGTTACTTAATGTCGCACTAATTGAGGCTTCTTTTGCTATTGTATTTGCTTCTTTTGCGCTGGTACTGATTTTTTTTTTCCCAGTATCATTTATCTAAATTGATGAGATATGAACTTTTAGCAGAACGTAATCACTTCATATCGTACAGCTTCACTTCACTAGTGCTTACTCTTAACTGTTTGCTTTATACTAAAGTAACTTAAGCAAAATTAGCCTTAATTTAATCGTGAAGAATTTCATGACCCCCAAAAACTGGGGAAGTGAATTGTCTCAGATTTGCACTGCTTACTTCATGTGCTAGCACAGAAGCACTCTGTTCTCAGCCTGAACCTTCTGATAAGGTAGAGAGCTCAAATTTGAAGAGCGTTTTATCTGAGATGTGCATTATGACTGAACATCACTGGTTATCCATCTCTTGATCTTAGAACTTAAAGCTCAGGTTGAGTGCTTTAGAAAAATGTTGCTTACTCCTGTATGTTTTTTAATCTGTATGTCTTTGTTTAGAAAAAAACAAAACAACTCTGATGTTTGAAATGTGAACAGTTGGTTTAAATTTTTAAAAAATTGTTTTGATTCCCTTGGTGTTGTTATTGTGAGGATAGTGGTTTTATTTGCAATAGGTACTTTAGTTGTAAGCTCCTTGTTCTGTCTGCTGACTTCTCATCAGGTCTCAGTTGAGCTTGTTTACCTCATTTCTCAGGTGCTGTTTGGTCTTACAGGTCCTACTTTTGACTTACAGATCTTGCAAACCACAAATGAGTATCTTTTATTTGATAAAAGATGACTTGTTTTTACAGGTGTTCTGTGCTGATTACTGAAAGCAGATGAACAAGCTTTGATTCTAAGCTGTTAGAAACAAGGGTGTGCAAATAGTTTCACTCTTATTCCTTCCTAGTTAAATAAGTAAAAAGTATTTGTTCTGTGTTCTCTAGTGTGTGTTAAGAAGAATGTTAAAGTTTTTTTTTTTTAATTGGAAAAAGGAAACAATATATTTTTTAGATAGTGGAAAACTTTAGAAGTAAAATCTTGAGCACTAATTTTAGGTGTTTCATGTCTTTCCAGCCAGCTTAGTGCATTAAATTTGATTCTGACTTTACTAAACGTGCTAAATAATACTTGATCTGCATAAAGACAATAACCAGGTGCTTACTATGTTACTAATCATATTGATTATCAACTCAGAAGCTTTTTCTAAAGTGAGCAATGGCTCAAGATGTATTTGTACATCTGAAAGTTTGCTGACATCTGCTGCTATGTCTGAGAGGTTGCTTCGGTGTCATGGGTTTAGTAAATCGTGGATAGAATGGACTTCTTCCATGCCTTGACCGTTTATATGTGACAGTCACATAATGCGCCACAGACTAATTGAAATCCCTAAGAATCCTAGGCAAAGTACAAGTTATTTCTTTCACTTGCATGCTAATGATGAGACAGAACCCTTTTTCTGCACTGGATGTGTTTTTTTTCCCACGTTTGCTGAAATACTCTGAATGCTAGTTTGTCATGCAGAATTCCGTTACATAAATTTGACATTTATGCAGACACTTGGGGAACTTCAGACTTGATTTATACTGTGTCACAGTGTTGTTTTTTCCTTTCTGTGAGGAGATTGAATTGATATAAGTTAAAAATCTGATTTATTTTTTTTTAAACAGGAAGAAGCTGTGATTAATTCATAAACAGTATTGCAAATTATTACTTTCTCTACAAATATTTCCTATTTGTAGAGAAAATAACACGTAATGGTTTATTAGAATACTGTGTGACTTATTGCTAACTGAAATGCCTAAAGATGGATTTTCTTTTGAATATAGAGTTACTGTTGATGGGTTCACCAGACTTCATCAAATCTCACAATGGGTCAAAAGTGTATTCTATTAAGTTAGACATTTTTGTTTATGATAGGTAGCATAAAGTTAATGTGTGTGCAATTTTGAGAATTAAGTAAAATTAAACAACATTCTGCTGTTCTTCTTTAGAAACATTCCTGCGTAAATACTGCAATAATACTGTCATGCAGAGTGTATCCTTTCTTGTTGTATCCTTTTATGTGCAATGTTTCCCATAGCACTCAACCACCTCTAAGTTCTCACCTAGAATAGGTTTGGGGAGGAGCTTATGCATTTTAAAATCTATCATTTTAAAAAGTAGCACTTTCTCAGGGGGAAAAAAAAAAAGTTATCTGTTGGGTGAATAGTTGCAATGAACTTTCCTGATCTTAAAAGGTGGCTTTCACCTTTCTCCTCAAAGGTCATATAATTTATTTAATTTCTGATACAGTTCCTTAGCTTAGAAGTGTTTCACTGATGTGTGTGGAGCTGTGCTGGGCTCAAACTGAGGATGTTGTCTTTTTCTTTAAATAAATAATTAGAATAATATTTTCATTTAAAATGTCAGAAAGCCATTATTAATGTTACTAAAGCATTGATGTGTTTTTAGAACGTTTGATGACTGTTTTCCTAGTGTATGAGAAGCTGTGTTGATTTCCAGTTTGTACATTTGTCTTCATTTCTGAACAGAGCAAAATCTTAACAGTGTCTCACAGTGCAGTAATAGAGTTCAGAGTTGAACTATTAGTCACTGTTACTTTTTTGTCGTTTCTTTCATCCTTCTCTTCACTGAGGTAGTGTTGGTGATAGTGACGTTTTCTTTTTTGTGGATTTTGTATTACATTATCATTTTTTCATTTACTGTAATGTAGAATTAACACATCCTGTACCTGCTAAGTCAGGTTTTTTCAGATACTCTGAAAGTCTTATAATATTAACCATCTTTCCGTTTATTTGCCAAAAGAATGCATGTCAGTACTGTTATCTAGTTGTTCACACTGGTAACATGCCTTTGTGATGTTCCAGGTTCCTTTTGTGTTCCATCTCTTTCAAGAGTTCTCAAGCCTGGGGAAGAAGTGGTGTGATCATCTTGAACTGTGCGTAGAGCATTTCTAAAGTATTTAAGGCAGAGTATATACTCCTCGTCTTAAAGATTCCAAGTATGCTTAAATTGACAGAAGACTTACATGATAAATGTATGTTAGTTTGCTCTTGAAATCTAATAAATTATTTCCTTTCTCTTAATGTTATGTTTTTCTTTTGTTGTGTGGTTTGTGAGTGGGAGGGAGGAGGAAGACACAAGTACTTTGTTGCTACTGTTTAAGGTTTGAGGTTTTTTGTTTACCTTTTGCCCAACCTTTGTAACTGTGTACAACAGGATTTAGGGTGTATGTTCATAGGCACCAGAGTGAACTTCTTGTGTAAGCCTGATGTTCAGCTGTTTATGGTTCAGGGTAAAATGACAGGTAAATCCAAGGATAATCTCATTTTAGTGTGCTTTTATTTTTCTTGGAGACCAAGCAGTACTAGTGCATTGGCATGAATTCATACTGTATCATCCCTGTTTACTTGTGACCTCTCCTTTTCCTGTCACGATGTCATACACCCGGAGCAGTGAGCTGCCTTTGCTGGGCTTGGGGCTCCGTCTGCGGGATGAGGCCACGTGCTGGGGTGTGACTGGTTGCGTTTCGGGTAGCTGGTGCTCCCTAGATGACCTGGCGGCCTTCCGCTGTCCCTGAGCAGGAAACGGTTTAGGCTGAAGTGTCCTCGGTCACGGGCCCCTGTGCATAAGCGGCTTACACAAGCATTCCGTGCGAGCCTTCCCGCTGCCACGTGCCCTACCTGAGGGAGGGAGCGCTGGAACAGGATGAGAGGAAGATGCTGCGGGACTCAAGAGACGAAGGACTTTATTATTTAAACAAACAAACAAAGAGAACGCGCCTTAATTCTGCTTCTCAGAAACGTCCGTTGCGAACCCGTTCCCGCCTTAGGGCAGCCCCTCAGGCACGCGCTCGGTGCCGCCTCGTGCCCGCGCCGTCCGCGTGAGGGGCGGCGCCGCGCGTCAGTGCGTGGCCGTGCGGCCGCCGGAACGGCGCTGGGAGCCCAGCGGGGCTCGCGTGGGAGCGGAGTCCCGGCGCTGCGCGGCCCGGAGAAGCTGCGGGCCTGCCGCCGTTCGGCACGGTAAGCACCGCGGGGGAGATGGGGGCCGTTATCCGCGGTGCTCCGGAGCTGGCGCGCTGCTGGTGCTGCCCGAGCTGCGCGCTGCCTCCCGCGAGCGCACGCAGCTCTGAAGTGTGCGCGTAGCGCTGCACTAGTTTCTGCCGTGCCCTCCACATAACTCCGCTTTTGAACTGTAGGAGTGTCGCGGCTGCTGAGAAGGTGACGCCAGGTATGAAAGACAACGATTAAAGTATGCAGTGAGAACGTAATACTCTGTTTACTTATTCCTTTTAAAAGCTAGTTTTTTGTTGCTGGTGTCCGTGCTATTTCGGAAAATAGCAGCTGGGTTTGTTGCCAGGTGCGGGCAGCGCGGGCGTTGGGTGGGGTCCGTTCCCTCCCACGTTCTCTGAATTGCAGTCAGCTGTGCTCTCCTTTCCAGGGGGCATACACACCTCCCCCCAGTTGTGGAAAACGGACATTTTGAAGCTAGAATCCCGTTTTGGGGATCTCGAAGTGGCCCTTGCCCTATTACTGCTGGCACTGAAGCCTGTGCAGCCGTGTTATTCCAAAGAAATAAGTCCATATATTCAGTTTTCTCCTTAAACACCAGGCCTGAGGCTGTTTGGGTCGAAATACAATGTTCCTACTGCTTTGTGTAATTTATCTGTCACTTGATTTTGTTACTTTGAGTAAATAAGGGCACAGATCTGCTTCCTTGCCAGTAAAAATTCAGTGGCTGTTTTGTTGATCATAATGTAGGTCCACTCAAACAGAAAACACAAACGCACGGAGCTGCAAATTTATGTCTGAGTTGTGTTTAGTGTAAAAGAGTAGCAGCACTGTTCTGATCGGGATGTACTCTGATGCAGAAAACAAACAAAAAAATCAGTGTTCGTGGCAAGGGGATAAAATCCTGCTTGAAAACCCAATAACAAAAATGAACGGGACATTTTTCTGTAAGTAAACACCACTGATCTGGTGAAGCATTTCTCATCGGAGCAAATCAAACTGTCTTGGCTCATTCTCTGTTAATATATGTGTCGGGACAAAGGAGTGTTCTTCACAGAGACAGAAACAACACAGAGCAGTTGCTTATGGCTGGAACTTATCTGTGTACTCTAGTAAAGAACTGTAAATAAAAAATTTATTTACAAGCAGCGGATCAAACTAAATATATCGATCTAAATAACTGGCTGTGCATGAGGTACAGTGACAGCTGATAGCAACAGGCTATTTTGTGCTTGAATGTACTCCAAAGAGCGCAGCTCCAGTGAGAGCTGTGTATCTTCCTTTCCACGAAATAAAAACACGAGAGAGAAAGTTAGTTTTTTTTTTTTTTTTTTTTTGTAGAGATCGTATAAGATTTATTTTTAAATGTTGTTTGGGTGTCTGTATAACTGTAGGTCATAGTTTTCAGGGGTGCATTTTCAAATGTGTATTAAATTAGGAAAATGTTGATGTAGCAAGCCAGAGGACTGTGTGTTTAAATGTTTAAATGTTCAGTGAAGTTTTTGGTTTCCCATGTGAAACTGACCAGCAAACTCCTTATCCCCTCCTTGCCCTGTATTGTTTCTGAGTTGTGACAGATTTTTGTGATGAATGGATGCTTGGGGGAAAATGTTTTGTTCTGTTACTTGCATAAAGTTGTAGTTCAACTTACAGTTTACAGCCGATCTCTGTTGTAGCATTGAAATGCACAAAATGAGATCTTAAGCAGCCTAAGGTAAGCCTTGACAGTTGTTAGACTTCTGGTTTGCTCTGAGCTGGCTCTTTCAGTGAGAGGAAGGAGAGAAGAGGAATCTGTATTTACATATAAATAAGTACAAATGCAATATGTACTTAGAAAATGCATTGGGAGGTATAGTTCCCATCTTAGCTTTTCAGAAGATGATGTGGCTAGTTTCCTTTTTTGGAAAGCTCCCTAAGTGCAGTTGCAGAACTCTGCGCCTGGGTACTGGGGGAGGAGACTTCTTGATTAGGGAGCACTGCAGTATTTCTGCATGCATTGTGCTGGGAAAAGAGTGTCTCCATGTAAGTTGTGCAGACCTTGAGTCCTTTTGAGTCCTTATGGTTGCTTCTGTATTGAAGAGATCCTCTAAGATTCAGGCTTGTTTGAATGGCAGTTGTGTGTATTTTGACCTCAAAAATATCTGGGATTTCTTGGCAACTCTAGAAATGTTCCTCTTCTTCAAGTCCTTTCTAAATATGCACAGTGTTAAAAAAAGATACCTCAAGAATAAATAGTGATACAGAATGCTGTAGATTAAAATGGAAAATGAATTGCTAATTTCACTGTGTGTAACCTACTCCCTTGCCATTTGTGTTGTTCTTGGCTTTATACTAATAAAAATCCTGTGCACACTAGAGACAGCCTATATCAGACAATATCTAAATTTTAATCTTCAGAAAAGCGAAGTTACCATTAAACATGTGCAGTTGATATTGAAGAAATCAATGCATAGAAACTTATCGGCGAAGTTTTGTTACTGTTAAGTCAGGTAATTTTTGTTAGCGGTGCCAGGAAGCGCTGGGGATATTTTTACCGTAAGTGCTTCAAAGGCTACACGATTCAGAGTACATTGTATTTACACAGATAGTACACATTCAATTATACACGCAACAATTAACATATACATGCCTATCTCAGGGAGTGATTTATGAAGTTTCCAGTCTTCTATTCCATGGTATCTTGTCACATTCCAGTATAAAGAAAAAGAGACGAGGTTCTTTGATTATATGTATATCCAGCGTGAGATTAAGAAGCAGCGGTTCAAATGTTGGTCCAACTAGTTCATTACCAATATTGACTAGGGAAATGGGGAAGGGGAAGGCTGACACTGTTACCATAAGGGTGATGGGGAAGGGAAGGTGAGCGATAGGAAAGAAGCAAGGATTTGTACAATGCAGGGAAAGTCACCAGCCAGGATCCTAGGGGTCCGGTTGCAAGCGGTTTTGATGGTCCGAGGCAGAAGAGCAGGGGTGGCAGAAGTGGGGAGAACAGCAGCAGCTACAGGCAGCCAGGAAGAAGCAGCAGGGCCCAGGAGAAAGCATGCCTCAGGTAGCAGGCCCCGGAGGGAGTCCATCAGCAATCAGCTCATGAGGTTTCTGATGGAAGAACACCTAATCTCATGGTGGTCGATCCCTCTTTTATCCTCCATTTTTCTTGCCTAGTGACAAATCCTGTGCTAGGATGCCAAGCAAGCGTTTCCTGAGATGGCTATCTCCTCACAGAGATGAGTACCACACAAAAGAGTGTTCAGCGGCCATTGAGCTGCAACTTATCTCTCTTTCATTGCTTCAGGACATGCCCATCTGCTTGTCCCTTAGTCAAAGGATTTCACAACCTTGTCCAGGACTTGCTTGTACATGTTCATCAGCAAACTTTGAGGCAATGGTATGAAATAATAGTCTCTTACACCACCCCGTGACTCAAAGGTTGCTTCAAAATTGGACACTGGTGATCCATGATGGTGAGAAAAAGATAGGAAGCAGAAGAGTAAAGGAGGGAGGGGGCAGGGATTCAAAAGTTTCATATAATTGTTACAAAAGATTTTTTTGTCTTGGTTACAATTTTTGCCCTGATGTTCCACTTCTTCATCAGCAGAGGAGGTTGTAAAGTACATAGAAGATACCACATGTTGTATTGGTTGAATAAAACATGGTATCATACACGGAACAAACATAAGAGTTGCAATAACACACAATAAATAGAATAAAATACGTTTACCCGTGGGGCACCTGGGAGCCGGGAGAAGAGGTCAGGGTCTGGGCTTTTCCAAGTTTGTACAGGAACATGTGCTATCTTTTGTATACCGTGATTAATTTATTTGATAACTTTCCCATTATCATCAATCTTTAGACAACAAGTAGAATAATTGAATTTGCCACAGACACCCCCTTTTTCAGGTAGCAGGTAGTCCAAAGCAGTGCAGTGCTGGATTATTGCTGCCCACATCTGTGAGGCTTGATATGCAAGGAGATCAAGGGCATAACGTCGGCTCGATTGCTCCAACATGACATACTCCAGTGTTTACAGGTAGTCGTTTATATGCGTAATGAAAACAAATCCATTAATGTCCCTTTAGTGCTAGTCGTGAGCTTCCTAATAAACATCCACCCTTCACCCCCCTGCTTACTTGAGAGGTGAAGGAATTAAGTTTCCCGATGCCTCCGGTAGCTCTTCTGGTGCTGTGGGACAGGCACTAGGCCACCAAATTTCATGGAATGCCCTCTTTCCAGCCCAGAGTCCAAAGACCATTACGTTTATGATCAGTGCTTTGCCTACCCGTTCTTAGAAAGCGTGAAACCTTTTGAGTTCCATTAAGCTTTGAGCTAGGTGGCCTGAGGTCAAGTCTGGCTGCTGCAAGCCATACTTCTCTTGGCTCAGATTTACTGGAGGAAGAAGCCACCAGCCCATATTTTCTTCCATAGTTAATTAACTCTTGGGCAACCTCCCCCCATATCCATACTTTGCATCCTGACTGCAGATGAGTAGAGGTTGCAGTTCCTTCTAACACTGCCCAGGTTCTTTCTCCCTGAGATATAGCCTGTATCTTCCCTTGCAATTGTTATGCCTATGGGTTTCAGCGATTCTGGAAGCCCCCTGATTAGACAGGTCATTCTCTCAGGATCAACAGGCATCATCATGGGTGATTCATGGTGTAACTGCAGCTTCCTGTCATACATCATTTGGAGATGGGCAGCATCCTGAACATTCTCTACTAGTTGATCAACGGTTCCAGTAATGGCAAGGGGGTCTCCCCTTTCTGGGGGATTAAGACCACCTGCCCAATAGGCAGCTCTCTGTGTAAGGGACCAAGGAGCACAATTGTTATCAGTAGTTAAAAATATTCGTGGTCCCCAATAACCTTCAGCCTCTTTTTCAGTTAAAAGTTTCTGATCTCCACCCGTGAGGCTGACCCTCCATTCGTACTCTGTTTCTGATTTTTTAGGAGAGCGGCCAAAATCTCTTTTCAATTTTGCTAGCTCAGTAGCAGAGAAAGGGATTTCTTTAATGTTCATTTGAGGATCTAAATCTTCACCATTATCGTACGAATACTCAGTTTTTATTAAAGGACGTAACTGAGCTGGGGGAGGCCTATAATCTGTCTACACTTGCCTTTATACCTTTCAATTCCTCTCTTGGTTATGTTTTCTCTTGAGGCACACTAGTACCCCTGGCATTCTTACCTGTTAACACTTCCCTTAAAGCTATTTGCAACAGATCAGAATTATGTTTTTCTAATTGCTCTTCTAGGTTTACAATTTGATTTTGCAGAGCTTTTATCAATTCCTGGCTTACTTTAGCTGATTCATGTAATGCTTGTAGAACTTGGCACTCTGCTTTAAGCTGCTGGTCATGGAATTCTATGGCTGCAACCAGAGCAGAACACTAATACGGTCTGAAACATTCTGCAGGTTATACCAGTTCTGCCGTGCCCAGTCTACCCCTGTTAACGAGGGTCTAGCACAATGCTTTTCCAAAAGTTCAAATAATACATCTTCAGTACTCATTGTGGCGCTGACACTCATTTTCTCAATACCCAGAAAAGGTCTGAACGGAGGGAGAGAGGAGGTATTCAAAAGTGTAACTAACACCTCACCCCCACTCGGGGAGGCACAACACACCTATTAAGCAAAGGTAAATACTGTCCCAATCACTCCTCCCTTTTGCTGAGAGGAGCACACAAAAAGACAAAAGCTAAGGTAAATGAACTTCTTGGAGAGGTACACAGTTCCTCACTTCGCCAAGAGGCACACACAAAAAAGGTTTGGTTTTCAATCACCAAATGCAGAGAGGTCTTCCGAGGAGGCATGCATGTATTAAACAAATGGTAATAGTAAAAAATTATTTCATAAGTCCTCAAGAGGTATATACATAAACAGTAAAGTTTCAGAATTTGGAGCGGTCTTCCTGGAGAGGTGCTCAATTTTGGGGCAGTGATATAAAATAATAGTCTCTTACATATCTTCAACCATCCAGTGTCCTTTTAGCATCATGATGGCCCAGCTGCCAGCCTTTTACTTCCTCGCTTGTCCTCTAGATGAACTTTCTTCATTGACTCATGCTCATTAGGAGAATGTCTATTGTAAGTAATTTATAGGTACTAAAACGGTTTGCTCACTCAGAACTCGGCCATTGTTTCTAGACATCTCCTTGTCCTTGGATAGGGATAAGTTTGGCACCCTGTCTTTTAATGATAAATATAAAAGATGAGGAGGATAGAGGGGAGTACCTTGATGTCTGCCTGTTGCATCTCAACCTAATCCCAGAGTGAGACATGTCAGCCTTGCATGGAGGCACTGGCTTTCATTATTGTGTTTCTTTTTTCTTGTCAAGACAGAATAGTCTTACACATGCTTTCAGGTCTGTAATGCTACATTCATAACTAGGTTTGTAAGCAAGAATTAATCACATAATACAACAATTCAGCAACTATATTTCTAAAAATACTAAAAGATATGGTATTTCTACTTTTTCAAATTGTCTATTTCTAGAAAAAAAATACAAAACTTATTGTGGCCTGTTTCTTCAGATCAATATGGTTTAGCTAAAACCAGTTCTCAAACAAAATAATGGTCAAGTAAAAATAAATACGATGCCAGAGTTTACCACTTAAAAGTAAATGTCTGTTCTGTAATGTGTACTTTGCCCTCTTGCAGGAAAATAAACATACAGTAAGAAGAGCTTTAGCTGATCACAGAACACGCCATGGGTGTCTGTTTTCTTCTGTTCGTTGTTGGGCTTTGCTGGGCACAGTATGACCCCAACACTCAGGCTGGGAGGACGTCTATTGTGCATCTCTTTGAATGGCGCTGGGCCGATATTGCTCTGGAGTGTGAACGCTATTTAGCTCCTTACGGGTTTGGAGGAGTTCAGGTATGTGTATTCCTATCAGTAGGTAGTAAAATTGCTTCATAGATAGTTTTTCAGACTAAAATATTTAGTTCACCCAAGGAGAGAAACTAACGAAGAAAAATAGAGATTGTTAATCGTAAATGCTGACATGTATATTCCTCAGCTGCCATCATGTAAGAGTAAATTTATTTAATCAATCCAAAGCACTTGTTTTGCTCTCTACGCTGTTTCATTTGGATGAATTAGAACTGCTTATTGCTGACTAAATCTTTTTTTATTGTTCTGAACAGCATGTTTATCTGCTTGATATTATTTAAATTAAGGGAAACTCTTTAAGAGCTAGACAAACATAAAATGAAAGTATGACTTAGAAAAAAGGTTCCTAATGAAAGTACCAGAGTGGTGAAGGTTAAAAATAAATGAATAAATGTGAAAGGCTGCTAATTGTGTTCACTCAGACTGTCAGATTTCTCTCTGTAAAGCATGTCAGAGTAAGCCGTTAGAAGACTGTGCTTGGCATGAATGTGGGTGAGCGGGCAGAAATGAACTGAGCACAAGTTCTGGTGGAGGTGTGTTGACAAGAATCTGTGCCCATCTGAAGAACAGACACGTGCTCCTGTGGAATTAGTAGTGCTGCATGGATGGGGTATTATGGCTCAAGAACAGCCAGCTATTAAACTGGTTCTGTTTGTTTGTTTGGTGAGAGCGTGCTGCAGAGTTCTGCTCGTCTGGTAGCCCAGGAGCTTGAGAACTGGCCTGAGCAAGAAATTTCCCATGATTTTAAAATGATACAACCTTATTTCCAGACATATGGTCTAATTGATTTTAAACTGATTTATCAGACTGTAATATATTCTTGGATATCTTTTCAATCCATACTGTGGCAGGATCTCAGAATGAAAGGTTTTTTCAGATGCAAACTTGCTGAGCTGGTCACAGAGGCATGACAACTAAGTAGAACATAACCTCTGTGAGAAATGGTAGGGTCACGTGATTATATGCACAGTTGTAAATATAAAGTCAAATTAATTTTTTAGTGGAGTGATGTTACCTCAGAAACTCTGCAAAACCCTCCTGGTTTTGGTCTTTCTCTACTGCCTCAGTCCATCATGTTTCAGATGCTTCTTTTGGTTTATGAGGACTGCATTCTCAAAAATGATTAGAAAGTGATTGCTGTCCATGGACATCATTTTTAGAGTGTTTTTATGTACTGAATATGTGGGCCTAAGTCTTTTAATTGCAGTCCACTACAGTTTAAGTACAGTATATTGAGGATCTTTGTAGGTTATGTACTGCAAGCAGCTTTCATTAAAGGGGCCTGATTTTTGATTTTCATGTTCTTACTCTAGCAATACTGAGCAAACATAAAGCATTATTGGTACTATTTTATTCTCAGATTTCGCCTCCAAATGAAAATCTTGTCATTGCTGATCCCTTGAGGCCATGGTGGGAAAGATACCAGCCAGTCAGCTATAAACTCTGCACCCGATCGGGAAATGAAACTGAATTTAGAGACATGGTGACCAGGTGCAACAATGTTGGTGTGAGTACTTAAAAAATCTTCTGGTGTTAGCAGTGAAAGGATATAGACTCGAGGTAATTCAGAAGGCATGGTAGCAGCAGACTAAAGTTTTTTTTTTTCAATTTGTTGAGATGTGTGTTGCATCACCACTGCTATTAATAAAAGAATCTTAAAATGTTGGGGGAAGCAGGCCAGCAGAAGTAGAGGGATAAGGCAGGAGGTAAGAGAGAGAATGTTATTCAGTTAGTGGTGCTGGGGGAAATAGTGCTTTCAAATTGAAATGTGAGTACTATTCTCTAGGTATATGTTTATGTGGATGCAGTAATCAACCACATGTGCGGAGGTAATGCTGGTGCTGGCAATCATTCTACTTGTGGAAGCTATTTCAATGCAAAGACAGAAGATTTTCCAGCTGTGCCATATTCTGCCTGGGATTTTAATGATGCTAAGTGTAAATCTAGAAGTGGAGACATTGAGGATTATCAAGATGCATCTCAGGTAAGCTTATAACACATTTTTACATCCATCTGCTCTTGGGCTGTTACTTCTTTGCTCCTCTTTACTGACAGATGTTATATAGAAAAATAAACTCACAGAAAGCCATCCCAATGGGTAACAGAGGTTAGCATTACTTGCATGAATTCTGCTTCTTTATCCAGAGCAATGGGATAGTTTTGCTTGAGCCAGTTCAGGCTTGCTTTCAGATTTAAGTTATGTGCTTAGGTACTTTTAGACAGTTCTAAAGGTCATAAAATCTGTTTTGGGATTCTCTTTTGTTTCCCATATTTTTTGAAAAAATAAGTGTTGTCATTTGTCTCTCTCTCTAATTTGGAAGTTTTCTTTGGTCTCAATTTCAGAAGGAAGAGATTAGAATTTCCAAAGGAAATTTTATAAAGATAAATTCCTGTAGTGGTTGTTTTTTTCTTTTTTTCTTTTTTTTAATGTCTTATGCCTTTTGAATGTATTTTATCTTTCCCGAATCTAAGTTTAGAGATGAGGAATGTTGGGGAAATGACTGAAGGGTGGGAGGCATTCAATGTCCCTGCAGTCTTGAGCAGCTCCAAAGGATTGTCTGTATTGTCAGTGGTCTTTAGTACAGGTTGCACCATAGGCTGATGTACCTTGCTGTTTTCAAGCAGATGTATGCATGAGATTTACTAAATACACACTGAATATACAGAAATGCTTCTCTGGAGTATTCTTTTGATAAAAATCCATGCCCATCATGTTTTCGGTTTCTTTTTTATTTATGGGAAATCAAAGCAGAAAAGGAGAGAGAAGTTTATTTTTTTTGTAAGGCTTTATAATTCAGTATACTTGTACAGAGTTTGAAATATCACTTCCAGAAATCCTTCCTGTATTGCAGAATTAATGAGTGCACTTGAAATAGTAATGAATCTGCATGTTAATGTACTGGAGCAAAAATGATGTATCATATTTTTGTCCTATACTTGCATTAAAAAACTGATTATGGGTTTAATATTTGCCTCTCTGATACATTCCTTCACCTGTTACGGACATGTTTGTTGGGCAATTGTAGATTTCTTAAATGCTCCTTCTGTGTAGAAAACTGTTCAAAACTACTGTGCATATTACTGTCCAAGGTGTACGATATGCATTGTAAATGGTGACTAGAGAAGGTTTTCTTTTGGCATTGTAATGTAGACAGAGAAATTCAAAGAAATAAGTGCAGAACAATCAGTTTGATTTATTAGGGGAAAATATTTAATTTCAGGATTTTTGTACAGGTCCGAAACTGCCGCTTAGTTAATCTTCTTGATTTGGCCCTGGAGAAGAACTATGTGCGATCCAGAATTGCAGAGTACATGAACTACCTCATTGACATTGGTGTGGCTGGATTCCGGATTGATGCTGCCAAGCATATGTGGCCAGGGGATGTGAAGGCAATTTTAGATGAGCTGAAAGATCTAAATACAAAGTGGTTTTCTGCAGGAGCTAAGCCTTTCATTTATCAGGAGGTAATCTTTACTTTATTAATTTTTACTTTAAATGCATATTTTTATAGGAACAGTATACACTCAGTCCCGCAGCTTAAAGCAGTGCTTTGTTTCAGATAGTCCTGAAAGCCCTCCAGCTTTTATATAAAATGTCAAGAGTTAATAATAATATTTTGAAATTTCTAATGTGACTGCAAGTGGTCATTGACATGAATAATGTCTCAGATGTTTTGGACCTCATGACAGTAATTAACCTGGAAATTTCATTTGAGATATAACTTGCAGCACGGGATTAAATGTAAAAATGTGGTTGATTTAAAAAAAAGATAAGAATTCAGATTCTGAATTTTAAATTCTGAATGCCTAAGTTGTACCAGAAGGTATTAAATTATGATGACTATGGTCTCAAACTGCCTAGCCAGTATGACTTGGACATTCCCAATTTTTTTTATTATGCTTGAGTAACAAATCCTAAGAAGGTGTAAAATAACCTCCCCCTTTCCCCCCCCCATAAATAAATAAATAAACAGTCTGCAGAAGCTAAAGTTGCTCCATACATTTTATTAAAAGCATGTGACCTAAAAGGTCTAATGCCAGTAATGAAATGTTCTTTAGCTGTGTTAGGAAAACAAGAAATGAGCTTATCCATGTGCTGAAATCAGAGGCATTGGTAAAAGATTAGATATAAAGTTTATGCTGCCCAGGCTGTAATAATACTGTTCTGATCAGCCTCAGTAAGGAAACTGAGCAGAAAAATGAAAAAAAAACTTCACAACTATGCTGACAGAAAATAAAGTAGCTATGAATGCAGTTCTGAAATGAAGTAATATTCTTATCTTGCGTACTGACTTTTCCTTAAAACAAAGCCTAGGACAGTGTTTTTTACCCATTTGTGTTTTAGTAGTAAGAACTGTTCTTTCATGTACCAGGTAATAGACTTGGGGGGAGAGGCAATCACAGGCAGTCAGTACTTTGGAAACGGCCGAGTGACGGAATTTAAGTACGGTGCAAAACTGGGGACAGTGATCCGCAAGTGGAATGGAGAGAAGATGGCCTACTTAAGGTAAGGGCCAACACCCTGCAACTGATGTAGGATAACACCTCATATGGGAGGAAGAGGAGTTCCAGCAGTGTTGCTCACTGTTCTACTGAAAGCAGAAGAGAGCCTTCTACCCTGTCACTGTGCTGTTCTACCTTTTTTACTCAGAACTGGAAATTGCATGAAGAGTATTATAGACTTCTGGGAACTGTAATCTGTCTTCTCAGTGTATCTTCCTTTTGGAGAGCTGGAATTCACGTAAGAATAGCCAGCCTTGCCAGGATCCAGGAAGTGCAAATAACCAAGGCTGATAGGATCTGACCCAGGAAAGTGCAGCTTCCCCAGCACTAAGTTCCAGCACTAAACAGCTTTCCACATGATTGCCATGTGCAGCGTCTGAGACACAGACTCAGATATAGACGATTCAAATCTTTTATTATAAGTTCCAACATCCCTTATATACATTCACAAGTTTTCTCTTTTAAATTTCCCAACCGCCTTTACATCTCAACAAAATACATCACAAACACTCCTTAACCGCTCATGCAGACACTTATCCAATCAGGGTCATGAACTGTTCCAAGCCACGCACTCTTCCTCCAATCAGGGTCATCATTGTGTAGCCATCTCGAAGCTTGCTTGAATTAGTTTTCCTTTTCTTCTGGAGTGTTCTTGTTTCTCAGCCTTCCTTTCTCATGCTGTTTATCTTGCTCCATAGCTTCTGCTCTGAAAATCTTTTCTTGCATTCCCACAGTCATGATATGAAAGTCTCATAAAACCAGGACAACATCTGAAGGGAGGTGACAGGCAAGTGAATGAAGCCAGGTTCTTGGTGCTGCTTATTAATGTGAAAACAAATAATGGCCAAAAAACTTGAACGTAGGAAGAAGTTCCATACAAACCTGTGAAAGAACTTCTTTCTGGTAAGGGTAGCAGAGCACTGGAACAGGCTGCCCGGAGAGGTTATGGAGTCTCCTTCTCTGGAGATATTCAAGACCCGTCCAGATGCCAACCTGTGCAACCTGTTAATAGGGTACCTGATTAAGCAGGGCAGTTGGACTCTATGATCTCTTGAGGTTCATTCCGACCCCTACAGTCCTGTAACTGTTCACTGTAGAAGAGAGGGCTGTCGGAAGGCCACATAACGGCATTTTCATATTTAAAGGGAGACTATAAACGGGGGAAATAAACTTTTTACGTGTGTAGAGAGTGACAGGACAAGGGAAATGGTTTTAAAGTAAAGGAAGAAAGATGCAGATTAGATGTTGGGGAACTTCTGCACTGAGAGGGTGCTGAGGTGCTGGAACAGATTACCCAGAGAGTCTGTGTATGCCCCATCCCTGTGGGTGTTCAAGGCTAGGTAGGTTCGGGGCCCTGGGCAACATGATGCAGTCTTTGATCTGGCATTTGGAAACCCTTCCTGCAGCACTGGTTTTGGAACCTGATGATCATTTAGGTCCATTACAACTCAACAATTTAATGATTCTGTGAAGTGACCTACAATAACATGGATGCATGTCATGATGAGGTAGAATCAAGTCCTTGTGTTTTTGCCTAGGAACTGGGGAGAAGGCTGGGGCTTTGTGCCTTCTGACAGAGCCCTGGTCTTTGTGGATAATCACGACAACCAGAGAGGACACGGGGCTGGTGGAGCTTCCATTCTTACCTTCTGGGATGCCAGGTAAGGAACCCTGTTGTCTGGATGATGACACTCACCATTCTGATGTTTGGTCTGTTGGTTCTTTGGCGTTGTTTCTCTTGCCACAATCTGGAATGCTTTTTGTCCAACAGGCTTTATAAAATGGCAGTTGGTTTCATGCTTGCTCATCCATATGGGTTCACACGGGTTATGTCAAGTTACCGTTGGCCAAGATATTTTGTAAACGGAGCGGTGAGTTTGTAGCACTGGAGATTCTGGTTTGTTAAACTTATATAAATGCTTTCTGTGTCCTGTGCTGGATCTGGCAGATGGACAGCTGAGGCCGCATATGATTTGTTCTTCAGGATGCTCTCTGTGCATTTTTCAGTAGGACCTTTTAAAAGTCTTTTTTCCATAACAGGATGTCAATGACTGGGTTGGACCTCCAAGTAACTCGGATGGGTCGACAAAGTCTGTCACAATCAATGCGGACACTACCTGTGGCAACGACTGGGTCTGTGAACATCGCTGGCGACAAATAAGGTGGGAGAAAAACACGGTAAAAGCAGTGGCTTTTGCATCACATGCCTCCTGGCCATCGAACTCGTGCAACTACAGTGACAGCCATTCCTTGCATTTTCAGGAACATGGTTGTCTTCCGTAACGTGGTAGATGGGCAGCCTTTCTCAAACTGGTGGGACAACGGGAGCAATCAAGTAGCGTTTGGCCGTGGCAATAAAGGCTTCATTGTCTTTAACAATGATGACTGGTGAGTTGGTGGGAGAGACCGTGTCCCTGGAGGGAAGCATGGTGCCTCAACAGCAACACTGAAAGAGCTGAGGTGTTAGGAGGGGGCACTGCCCTCCCATAGAGTGCAGAAGGGCCTATGGAGCATATCAAAAGAAAGGGTGAGGTGTCTGACAGGAGCATGTAGAGATGTGAGAATTGACTGTCAGTGTCTTAAGCATCGTTTTCCTATCATCTCCCTAATGTGTCACATGATTCACAGGACACCTTCAAATGAGATCACATTAGAGAAACCAAGGCTACGAGCAGGGTAACGCCCAGGGATCTAAGCATGAGCAGCTTTAGTTTTGGTGGTTGTTTGTGAAGAGGGCAGTTGCTGGGTACCCTTCCAAGTGCCAGTATAGCATCAGGGTCACAAGTCCTCTGCCTGGTTTGAAATAGCTGTTTTGAATACAATGCTTTTCACATAGGTATATGAACGTCAATTTGCAAACTGGACTGCCTGCTGGTACCTACTGTGATGTGATTTCTGGGCAAAAGGAGGGCAATGCATGTACTGGAAAGCAGGTGTATGTCTCCTCGGATGGTATGGCTAATTTCCAGATTAGCAACAGTGACGAAGATCCGTTTGTTGCAATTCACGTTAACGACAAGTTGTAACTTCATTCAGAATTCTTTCTCTGCTGTTGCTGTGTATGTATAGTGTTTCTGCCAATTTTGATTCCCTGATGTTGAGTGATTCTCTGTAGCCATTGAAAATAAATGTCAATCAAGTTGAAGACTAAAGATTTGCACCCCTCAATCTATTGGATTGTAGCATGATCATGTCATTTCTAGCAGCAATACCATTCCCATGTTTTAAGGCAGTACAGCTCTGTTTTTCTGAAATCGCAGAATCACAAGTGTAAGGAAGGGATAAAAGAAAAAAGTCCGAATACATGTTGAGTTTTAAATGCTGCATTTCCAAGGCTGATAGATCCTGTGGAGCAGGCACTTTGTTCTCTTCAGCTGGAAGCTTTGTGTAACGTGATGTTTGTAATGAGTGCTATGACAGTGCAATAAGAATGCCCGGTCCAGCCAATTTGCATGCCCAGCAAATGACTTAATGTTTCTTGCTCAGAGGAAAACAGTTGTCTTACTCTTGTTAGCTAAACAATTGAACCAGTACTTATGGTCACCATCTCCAAAGTACATTTCCTATGATTTGAATAACCGTTAGCTAAGCATTCTCTGGTACTCAGTCCATGCCTCCCTTGTTTTGGTAATAGAACCACTGACATCTTCCACTGTTTCAACAGTATGTGGAAATGTCTTTGGTAGAAACTTTTTTTTTCTTGCTGTTCAACTGAAATATTGCAAAGAATATAGACATTTTGAAGTGCTCTTTATTAATATGGGAATCTTAATGCTTTGCACTGTTAATGAAATAAAAGATCTGCTGTTCTTAAAAAGGAAATGACTTCTCAGGAGCTCAGAGTTGAGCAGTGTCCTGTTCAATAATGAAACCACGGCAAGTTGTTCTTAAGCAGGAAGTCGCATATAGAAGCAAAGCACTACAGTAAGAGGAAGCAGAAGTCCTACAACTGTAGGTAATGTATCTGTGATGTTATATATGTCTGTGAGGATGAACAGTTGGGGCAGGCATGCAGAAACCATTCCTAAAATAATCTCCTTATATATTGCCCCAGCCAGTATCTCTGTGTCTTACACTTGTAGGAAATGTTGACCAAATGAGGGTCAAAGTGATGGGTTGTTCTTATCAATCCTTTAATGCTGAGGAGTGAAAGTACTTGTCCAATTTTTGTAAAGAAATTGACATCAGATATGTTTAATTACTCTCAGTATATTGAGGAATTGAATGGAGTGGAGTTTTCACTGAATGACCACACAAGGAAGTAGTAGAGTATTTTTGCTTTGCAGCATGAGAACTTGCAAACCAAAATGTCATGTTTCAGTGCCTGGAAACACAACAGTCTTATTTTTTAAAATAAATGTGTTTTCCCCCAAAGCATAAGTTCTCCTCAGTTTGCTCTTTATCAAAAGAAGAGAATTAACTTTTCTTTTTTTCTATTGGAAAAGTAAGTCTATGATAGGAAAATGAACAGATGAACAAACTGGACAAATTGGACTAGCTTCTGAATTTTGTCCTTGAACAAAAATTCTTGGAAATAGAAGGACATTGATAAGTATATATAAATGTTAAAAAAAAAAACAAAAACAAATAACAACAACAAAAAAAAAAAAAAAAACCATAGGTTTTTACTTACTGGTGAGATTCAGATTTTAATGATTTACATGATGTTGTGAAACGCATCTAATAATGGGCAAGAATGATATGATAGTACTTGGACATGGGTTTTAGCTTACCTTTATTTCCTTTCATCTTCCAGAGTCCAGCTATCAAAAATAATCTTTGTTTACATTTCTGGAAATAATATAATCCCAAATTTGTGTGCATTGCTCACAGACTGCTTGGTTTATGATAAGGTATAAACGTTGGGAGAAGGTATTTTATCTTCAGCTGTGGGGCAATTCAAGATAAAACAAATGGGAATATGGATACCCAGCTAGATAGAGAAACAGTAATTGATAGCGTTCATCTCTGTGAAATCTGTCAGCTGCAATATGAACTTTGTGGTCTTGCAGGAGTATAAATGGCCAGTGGAAAGACCACAGCCTCACACTGGAGGCACCATGCAAGTCCTCCTTCTCCTCGCAGCTGTGGGGCTTTGCTGGGCACAGTATGACCCCAACACTCAGGCTGGGAGGACGTCTATTGTGCATCTCTTTGAATGGCGCTGGGCCGATATTGCTCTGGAGTGTGAACGCTATTTAGCTCCTTATGGGTTTGGAGGAGTTCAGGTATGTTGTTTCCTGCCCACAGGCATTAAAACTGCTTTGCAGCATTTGCTTGACAAAACAAATAGCCAGAATTGCAGACAGTGAGAGCCGGAATTGCTGATAGTGAGCTCCCAAGGAAACTTCTTGTTGAAAGTGGGGATGGAGTTCCTGCCAGGCTGGCATCAGTGTTTCTTTAGCTGCACATCAGCTGCAAAGGGGCTTACTTTTCTCTGTATGCTTCACTTGCAAAGCAAAGCTTTCCTTCACCTTTTGCTGATCAAGTGCACAGATGGAGTTTTAGCGGTCCGAACGATGCCGCTATTCCTGACAAAAATAGTTTATGTGGCTTCAGCCCTCCAATGCATGTGACCTCGGGCAGCAGATGCAGGCAGCCCACGGCAACAAAAGAGCATTTCCTTGATGCCAGTCTACGTGGTGGACATCTTGCAGACCTGAGCACGTGCTGCAGGAGGGAGAGATTGGGTTTGGCACAAAGCTGGTCTCATGGGAATCGCAGACTAATCTCAGCACTGAGCACACCTTTTGCACTTAAAACATGAAATGCAAACTACTGATTCTCACTGAGGTATGTCATTTCACCTGCAGGTTTCTCCTCCAAATGAAAACATTGTCATCACTAATCCAAACAGGCCCTGGTGGGAAAGATACCAGCCCATCAGCTACAAGATCTGCAGTCGATCAGGAAATGAAAATGAATTCAGAGACATGGTGACCAGATGCAACAACGTTGGAGTAAGTGCCTTGAAAACCTGTAACCCGGACACTGACAAGGGCAGTTTCAGTGGAGCAAAGTTACTGCTCTTACTCTCAAAGGAGTTAGGAGGATAAAGGGAAAGGGATAAAAGGTCAAATTACCAGTAATAAAGCTCTGGCTATTGCTTCAACAGCATCACAGCACATGCTGAAATGCATTCACTAATTTTCCAGGTTCGTATTTATGTGGATGCTGTTGTCAATCACATGTGCGGATCTACAGGTGGCACAGGCACCCACTCAACCTGTGGGAGTTATTTCAACACTGGGAATAGAGAGTTTCCTGCTGTGCCATATTCTGCCTGGGATTTCAACGATGGCAAATGTCAAACCTGGAGTGGAGACATTGAAAACTATGGGGACATGTACCAGGTAACTTTCTGTGGCAGCACTTCGATTTTTTTCTATTTACTTTGATGTGTTAAAGATTAGAGTAAAGCCAAAGAAAGGAAGTAATTTTTGTCAGGTTGAATGCTTTTAAAGCCCCACAACATCCTCATGGAGAAGCTGGCTGCCCACGCTTTGAATGGGCGTACACTTTACTGCGTGAAACACTGGTTGGATGGCCAGGCGCAGAGATAAGGTCAGTGGAATTAAATCCAGTTGCTGGCCAGTTACAAGTGGTGTCCCGCAGGGCTGGGCACTGGGGCTGTTCCTATTCAACATATTTATTAATAATCCTGATGATGGGATTGAGTGCACCCTTAGTAAGCTTCCAGACAACACGAAGCTGGGAGGGAGGATTGCTCGTCTGAAGGGTAGAAAGGCACTACAGAGGAACCTGGAATAGACTGGATCAATGGACCAAGGTAAACAGTATGATTTTCAGTATGGCCAAGTGTCAGGTTCTGCATGTGGGTCACAGCACCCCCAGGTAACCCTACAGGCTTAGGGAGGAGTGGTTGGAAAGCTGCCTGACAGAAAGGGACCTTGGTGAACTGATAGTCAGCTGAATATGAGCCAGCAGCGTGCCCAGGTGGCCAACAAGGCCGATGGCAATAAAGCTTGTATCAGGAATGGTGTGCTGCGGACTAGGGAAGTAAGCCTGCCCCTGTACTTAGCACTGGTGAAGCCCCACCTCAAGTACTGTATTCAGTTTTGGGCACCTCAGTACAGAAAGGACACAGAGGTGCTGGAACAGGTCCAAAGGAAGCCCACAAGACTTGTGAAGGGCTTCAAGAATATGTGCTATGAAGAGAGACTGAAGGAACTGGGGCTGCTTAGTCTGGGGAAGAGGAGGCTGAGGGCAGATCTTATTGCACTCTTCATATACCTGGAAGGTGATTAGAATGAGAGCAGGGTCGGTCTATTCTCACTTGAAAAAGGCAACAGAAAAAGGGGAAAAGGCCTCAAGTGGTGCGAGCAGAGGCTTAGGTTAGGTATTGGGAAAAACTACTCCACAGAAGAGTTGTTAATCACAGGAATAGGATCCCCAGGGATATGGTTGATTCACTGCCCCTGAAAATGTTTAAAATCTATTTGGATGAGGAGATCAGGGACATGATTTAGTGATAGGTTGTAAGAGTTAGGGTAATACGTTTTGGTTGTAAGTGGACGTGAGGATCTTGGAAGTCTTTTGCAAGTAGAGTAGTTCTATGATTCTTAGTCACCTTACTAGGGAGTACTGTGGTGGACATCATAGGCTTCTCTTCCAGAAAAGCACCTCAGCTGTGCAGTAATGCAGACACGGAGAAATCATGAACTCTTTCATGAGGGCACGTGAACGAGAGCGTGTCTAAACTGAAGGAGCCCAAGTCTCTCAGTTCTGCCAACAAGCTCTTTCTTACAGCTTGTAAAATCAGCTGCTCTTGGTAAGGAAACCCCTGGAAAAGGGATAAGGACACACTGCTGAAGAGCAGTGCAGGATGCTACCCTGGTTGCATTGGTTAGTCTGTTTGGATGTGGAATGGGTGACAGTTCTTGTGTCAAGGTTTCAGCTCAGCATTCATCCACTTTGCTACGATACGCCATTCTGGTTCCCATCTTCAGCCTTCTCAACACCAAGATGAGGAAGGGATACTCGCTGAGAGATAACTATTTTACAGGCATATGGAGTGAAATCTGAAAACTCTATTTTTCCTTTTTTTTGCTTATATTTTTCCTTTCTTATGACTCTTCTTCATTTTCTATACTTTTGTTTTCCGCTTTAAATCATTTCTGTCTTTCTTTTTCTTTGTTTTTCAATTTTAATTACACAGGTCCGTGATTGTAAGTTGACCAGCCTTCTTGATCTGGCTCTGGAGAAGGACTACGTACGCACAAAGGTTGCAGAGTACATGAATCACCTCATTGATATGGGTGTAGCTGGGTTCCGGATTGATGCTGCCAAGCATATGTGGCCTGGGGACATAAGAGCGTTTCTGGACAAGTTGCACAATTTAAATACTCGGTGGTTTTCTGAAGGAACAAAGCCATTCATTTTCCAGGAGGTAATCTCCATCTTTTTTTTCTTTCTGCTGCATTGTGTGTGCTTACCCTGTTTTACCTTACTCCTTCTGAGGCATGGAAGTAATGACATGTGCTCGTCCTACACACCAGGAAAGATTGAGCTTGTCAGTCCAGTGGGCCAGTGACAACTGCCCATCAGAACTGCAAAGCATTTTGAAATCTTTATGGGGATTTCTACCATTCGTCTAACTAGGAGGTGGCATGCTGCAATTCAGGACAACAGCAAAGCCACACGTAGTCACATGGTTTCAGCATGTGTTATTATTCCATAATTGTTTGATTTACCTGGTAGACATCAATGTGCTTGTGTATGCTTTTTTCTTGATGAGATGCCAGAATTAATGATGATGACGTTAAATCGAAGAGCTGATTTTTCCCTTACCAGGTAATAGACTTAGGGGGAGAGCCAATCACGGGCAGTCAATACTTTGGAAATGGCCGAGTGACGGAATTCAAGTACGGTGCAAAACTGGGGACAGTGATCCGCAAGTGGAATGGAGAGAAGATGGCCTACTTAAAGTAAGGGCCAACACCCTGCAACCGATAAGCTGGATGCATGTCATGGTGAGGTAGAATCAAATCCTCGTGTTTTTGCCTAGGAACTGGGGAGAAGGCTGGGGCTTTGTGCCTTCTGACAGAGCCTTGGTCTTTGTGGATAATCACGACAACCAGAGAGGGCACGGGGCTGGTGGAGCTTCCATTCTTACCTTCTGGGATGCCAGGTAAGGAACCCTGTTGTCTGGATGATGACACTCACCATTCTGATGTTTGGTCTGTTGGTTCTTTGGCGTTGTTTCTCTTGCCACAATCTGGAATGCTTTTTGTCCAACAGGCTTTATAAAATGGCAGTTGGTTTCATGCTTGCTCATCCATATGGGTTCACACGGGTTATGTCAAGTTACCGTTGGCCAAGATACTTTGTAAACGGAGTGGTGAGTTTGTAGCACTGGAGATTCTGGTTTGTTAAACTTATATAAATGATTTCTGTGTCCTGTGCTGGATCTGGCAGATGGACAGCTGAAGCCGCATATGATTTGTTCTTCAGGATGCTCTCTGTGCATTTTTCAGTAGGACCTTTTAAAAGTCTTTTTTCCATAACAGGATGTCAATGACTGGGTTGGACCTCCAAGTAACTCGGATGGGTCGACAAAGTCTGTCACAATCAATGCGGACACTACCTGTGGCAACGACTGGGTCTGTGAACATCGCTGGCGACAAATAAGGTGGGAGAAAAACACGGTAAAAGCAGTGGCTTTTGCATCACGTGCCTCCTGGCCATCGAACTCGTGCAACTACAGTGACAGCCATTCCTTGCATTTTCAGGAACATGGTTGTCTTCCGTAACGTGGTAGATGGGCAGCCTTTCTCAAACTGGTGGGACAACGGGAGCAATCAAGTAGCGTTTGGCCGTGGCAATAAAGGCTTCATTGTCTTTAACAATGATGACTGGTGAGTTGGTGGGAGAGACCGTGTCCCTGGAGGGAAGCATGGTGCCTCAACAGCAACACTGAAAGAGCTGAGGTGTTAGGAGGGGGCACTGCCCTCCCATAGAGTGCAGAAGGGCCTATGGAGAATATCAAAAGTAAGGGTGAGGTGTCTGACAGGAGCGTGTGGAAATGTGAGAATTGACTGTTAGTGTCTTAAGCATCATATTCCTATCATCTCCCTAATGTGACATGTGATTCCCAGGACACCTTCAGATGAGATCACATTAGAGAAACCAAGGCTACGAGCAGGGTAACGCCCAGGGATCTAAGCATGAGCAGCTTTAGTTTTGGTGGTTGTTTGTGAAGAGGGCAGTTGCTGGGTACCCTTCCAAGTGCCAGAATAGCATCAGGATCACAAGTCCTCTGCCTGGTTTGAAAGAGCTGTTTTGAATGCAATACTTAAACAATATACTTTTCACGTAGGTATATGAACGTCAATTTGCAAACTGGACTGCCTGCTGGTACCTACTGTGATGTGATTTCTGGGCAAAAGGAGGGCAATGCATGTACTGGAAAGCAGGTGTATGTCTCCTCGGATGGTATGGCTAATTTCCAGATTAGCAACAGTGACGAAGATCCGTTTGTTGCAATTCACGTTAATGACAAGTTGTAACTTCATTCAGAATTCTTTCTCTGCTGTTGCTGTGTATGTATATTGTTTCTGCCAATTCTGATTCCCTGATGTTGAGTGATTCTCTGTAGCCATTGAAAATAAATGTCAATCAAGTTGAAGACTAAAGATTTGCACCCCTCAATCTATTGGATTGTAGCATGATCACGTCATTTCTAGCAGCAATACCATTCCCATGTTTTAAGGCAGTACAGCTCTGTTTTTCTGAAATTGCAGAATCACAAGTGTAAGGAAGGGATAAGAGAAAAAAGTCCGAATACATGTTGAGTTTTAAATGCTGCATTTCCAAGGCTGATAGATCCTGTGGAGCAGGCACTTTGTTCTCTTCAGCTGGAAGCTTTGTGTAACGTGATGTTTGTAATGAGTGCTATGACAGTGCAATAAGAATGCCCGGTCCAGCCAATTTGCATGCCCAGCAAATGACTTAAGTGTTTCTTTCTCAAATTGAAAATCAGTGCATTTTCTGCTAAAGTATTAGACCAAAGCAGTTTCATGTTATTACTAATTGGCTTATATGTTCTCATCTATGTGCACCTTAGTGGAGCCATTGTGAGTAGTCTGCTGCAGCATTTCCTGTGCTCACCGTTTGTCCTTTCTTTTGGGCAATGGAAACATATATCCCTGTTCAGCAGCTGAAGCTGGACCACTTCTATTAATTATTCCTGACATCCACACATCTGTCAAGTGAGTGAGAGGCTAGGTTCACACTCAGCTTATGCCCATCATTAACACCACTGTCTTACTGCAAACTATCTATCACTGTAACTGTTCTAAATTTATATGTGAAGTGAGCTGCATGCCTGCAAATTTCTTACTCCTCATGATGGTGACTTGGCTGTGGCATATTCTTGTCTCTGTGCTGCATTTTATCAGCTCCATCTTAGATTACCTTTCACCAAGATGTCTTCCTTTTTATGGTTGTCAAGTATTTTGATGTATAAAGACTAATTAGTGCCATTTTCTCCTTGAAATGAACTGCAGAACAAAACAAACAGGTCTTCTGTAGCCTTTCTTTTCATTTTTATGGGCAGCTGATCTTCTGTCTTTAACAGTGCAAAGTTTAAATGTTAGTGTACTTTTTAGATTGAGCCTGTTACCTTCACAGTTTTGGAGTTGATCAGCAAAAAGAACCACAAGAAAACAAAACAAAAAACCTGTTAAAACTGCACAATGTCCCAAAGGTACTGTTATCAAAATCAGTGTTGCAAAGGCTGAATCCTGCAGCACACTTTGGTAAAACTTTTTCATTTACTAGTAAGGGTATGTTGGAAATTGCAACCATCAATTATTTGTTCAGTCACACGTCTATGAGTAGGGCTGCTGTTTTCTTCCAAGCAAGTGACGCTATGTCATTTGCTGTCTTTGAAGAAGTGGCTCAGTCAAAATCTTTTACAGCCTTCCCTGTTGCTTTTGTTAACCTCAACCGTACAAACAGAACAGAATTCTGTCATTCCAGCTACAGCTAGAATGGTAAACAACTTGCTTCCAAAGGGGCAGGAACGCTCCACGACCTGATCCTAAGGAAAAATAAAAGTTTACAATGGACCTCTTGATAGTGGCTGAAGCATAGCCTGTTCTTGTCTCCGAGAAGCATGGACATGCCTCCATGCTGCATGAGGCTCAGTTACTCTAGTATTTGGCGGAATTACTCAGACCAAGAATAGACATGGCTGCCCCAGTATTTCAGCTGTGATAAACTGGCAAGATAAATGTGAGAGTGGAGCCCTCACTTTAAATCAGAACTGTGTGAAATTTTAGAAGCCATTGCAACCCTTGGAGCTCTACTGCCCCTTTGGAAAAGACTGTTCGTGCTGACATTCTGGACTAATGTACAACATTGGTTTTTTTTTTGTTTTAATTGACACTGGCATTCATTTCTAACATTCAAAAACGGAGTGATTCTATGCTAACAAGTATATAGATGTTACTTAACCCAATGTAAGAGTCTAGCCATAAAGATTGGAAGCTCTCTATTTACACTACCTATTCTGGTAAAATGGTACATAGTGGCACTAGGATTCCATAAATAAAAGGCAGTCAAAACTCATGGAATACCGAGATTGCCTGTGATCACTTCAGGATCCAGAATGTCATTATGTTGGATGGCAGAGTTTATTTTGTGCAATGTAGGAGTAGAACACTCGGCTTTAGTGCTGTATTCACCACTGAGAGAAAATGTTTGGCTTTTTCAGAGTACTACATGACTTCTCCCTGCTTAGGTATTAATCTTTTGAACAAAGTTAAAATTAGCTGAGGTTTCTGCCACCTAGTGGGAGAACTATGCTTTTGTTTTCTGAAGGGCATAAAATGACAGTGAAGCAGACCACCCACAAACTTTACTACTAGCAGAGGCATGGATTGGCAAAGCCCACCTTCATCTACTAATCTGAAATCCAGTCCAAATGTAGTACTTATCAAAACCAGGGAGGCAAGGACTGAGTACCAGAGAATGCTTAGCTAAGGGGTATTCATTTCCTAGGACATGTACTTTGGAGATGGTGACCATAAGTACTGGTTCAATTGTTTAGCTAACAAGAGTAAGACAACTGTTTTCCTCTGAGCAAGAAACATTAAGTCATTTGCTGGGCATGCAAATTGGCTGGACCGGGCATTCTTATCGCACTGTCATAGCACTCATTGCAAACATCACATTACACAACGCTTCCAGCTGAAGAGAACAAAGTGACTGCTCCACAGGATCTATCAGCCTTGGAAATGCAGCATTTAAAACTCAACATGTGTTTGGATTTTTTTCTCTTATCCCTTCCTTACACTTGTAATTCTCCGATTTCAGAAAAACAGAGCTGTACTGCCTTAAAACATGGGAATGGTATTGCTGCTAGTTATGACGTGATCATGCAACAATCCAATAGATTGAGGGGTGCAAATTTTTAGTCTTCAACTTGATTGACATTTATTTTCAATGGCTACAGAGAATCACTCAACATCAGGGAATCAGAATTGGCAGAAACAGTATACATACACAGCAACAGCAGAGAAAGAATTCTGAATGAAGTTACAACTTGTCGTTAACGTGAATTGCAACAAACGGATCTTCGTCACTGTTGCTAATCTGGAAATTAGCCATACCATCCGAGGAGACATACACCTGCTTTCCAGTACATGCATTGCCCTCCTTTTGCCCAGAAATCACATCACAGTAGGTACCAGCAGGCAGTCCAGTTTGCAAATTGACGTTCATATACCTACGTGAAAAGTATATTGTTTAAGCATTGTATTCAAAACAGCTATTTCAAACCAGGCAGAGGACTTGTGATCCTGATGCTATTCTGGCACTTGGAAGGGATTTCTCAGCCATAGGGCCCCATTTCTCAGAGCTGCTTTATGGCCCCTTACAACTGGAATGCAACTTCACAAATCTGGCTCAGGCTCTAGTGGTTGCTCACGTTGGCAGAAAAGGACAGGAGAAAATCAAAGCTTACAGACAGCTCCTGCAACAGGACACGCCCTGTTACACAGGATTAACCTCCTGCTTGGGATCATACAAGACATTACAGCTGGGTTGGCACAGACTGCATTGGTAGGGATGGATAAGGAAAGTGAGCAATTAACCTCTTCACCCACAACCACCAAAACTAAAGCTGCTCATGCTTAGATCCCTGGGCGTTACCCTGCTCGTAGCCTTGGTTTCTCTAATGTGATCTCATTTGAAGGTGTCCTGGGAATCACATGACACATTAGGGAGACAATAGGAATATGATGCTTAAGACACTAACAGTCAATTCTCACATCTCCACACGCTCCTGTCAGACACCTCACCCTTACTTTTGATATTCTCCATAGGCCCTTCTGCACTCTATGGGAGGGCAGTGCCCCCTCCTAACACCTCAGCTCTTTCAGTGTTGCTGTTGAGGCACCATGCTTCCCTCCAGGGACACGGTCTCTCCCACCAACTCACCAGTCATCATTGTTAAAGACAATGAAGCCTTTATTGCCACGGCCAAACGCTACTTGATTGCTCCCGTTGTCCCACCAGTTTGAGAAAGGCTGCCCATCTACCACGTTACGGAAGACAACCATGTTCCTGAAAATGCAAGGAATGGCTGTCACTGTAGTTGCACGAGTTCGATGGCCAGGAGGCACGTGATGCAAAAGCCACTGCTTTTACCGTGTTTTTCTCCCACCTTATTTGTCGCCAGCGATGTTCACAGACCCAGTCGTTGCCACAGGTAGTGTCCGCATTGATTGTGACAGACTTTGTCGATCCATCCGAGTTACTTGGAGGTCCAACCCAGTCATTGACATCCTGTTATGGAAAAAAGACTTTTAAATGGTCCTACTGAAAAATGCACAGAGAACATCCCAAAGAAGTAGTTATATGCGGCTTCAGCTGTCCATCTGCTAGATCCAGCACAGGACAGAGAAATCATTTATATAAGTTTAACAAACCAGAATCTCCAGTGCTACAAACTCACCGCTCCGTTTTCAAAATATCTTGGCCAACGGTAACTTGACATAACCCGTGTGAACCCATATGGATGAGCAAGCATGAAACCAACTGCCATTTTATAAAGCCTGTTGGACAAAAAGCATTCCAGATTGTGGCAAGAGAAACAACGCCAAAGAACCAACAGACCAAACATCAGAATGGTGAGTGTCATCATCCAGACAACAGGGTTCCTTACCTGGCATCCCAGAAGGTAAGAATGGAAGCTCCACCAGCCCCGTGTCCTCTCTGGTTGTCGTGATTATCCACAAAGACCAGGGCTCTGTCAGAAGGCACAAAGCCCCAGCCTTCTCCCCAGTTCCTAGGCAAAAACACAAGGACATGATTCGACCTCATCATGACACGCATCCAGCTTATCCTACATCGGTTGCAGGGTGTTGACCCTTACTTTAAGTAGGCCATCTTCTCTCCATTCCACTTGCGGATCACTGTCCCCAGTTTTGCACCGTACTTGAATTCCGTCACTCGGCCATTTCCAAAGTATTCACTGCCTGTGATTGGCTCTCCCCCTAAGTCTATTACCTGGTAAGGGAAAAATCAGCTCTTCGATTTAACATCATCATCATTAATTCTGGCATCTCATCAAGAAAAAAGCATACACAAGCACATTGATGTCTACCAGGTAAATCAAACAATTATGGAATAATAACACATGCTGAAACCATGTGACTACGTGTGGCTTTGCTGTTGTCCTGAATTGCAGCATGCCACCTCCTAGTTAGACGAATGGTAGAAATCCCCATAAAGATTTCAAAATGCTTTGCAGTTCTGATGGGCAGTTGTCACTGGCCCACTGGACTGACAAGCTCAATCTTTCCTGGTGTGTAGGACGAGCACATGTCATTACTTCCATGCCTCAGAAGGAGTAAGGTAAAACAGGGTAAGCACACAAAAAGCAGCAGAAAGAAAAAAAAGATGGAGATTACCTCCTGGAAAATGAAAGGCTTTGTTCCTTCAGAAAACCACCGAGTATTTAAATTGTGCAACTTGTCCAGAAACGCTCTTATGTCCCCAGGCCACATATGCTTGGCAGCATCAATCCGGAACCCAGCTACACCCATATCAATGAGGTGATTCATGTACTCTGCAACCTTTGTGCGTACGTAGTCCTTCTCCAGAGCCAGATCAAGAAGGCTGCTCAACTTACAATCACGGACCTGTGTAGTTAAAATCGAAAAACAAAGAAGAAAGACAAAAAAGATTAAATGACGAAAACAAAAGTATAGAAAATGAAGAAGAGTCATAAGAAAGGAAAAATATAAGCAAAAAAAAGGAAAAATAGAGTTTTCAGATTTCACTCCATATGCCTGTAAAATAGTTATCTCTCAGCGAGTATCCCTTCCTCATCTTGGTGTTGAGAAGGCTGAAGATGGGAACCAGGATGGCATATAGTAGCAAAGCGGATGGATGCTGAGCTGAAACCTTGACACAAGAACTGTCACCCATTCCACATCCAAACGGACTAACCAATGCAACCAGGGTAGCATCCTGCACAGCTCTTCAGCAGTGTGTCCTTATCCCTTTTACAGGGGTTTCCTTACCAGGAGCAGCTGATTTTACAAGCTTGTTTGCAGAACTGAGAGACTCGGACTCCATCGGACATTTACTCAACCACATCCCTGGGGATCCTATTCCCGTGATTAACAACTCTTCTGTAGAGTAGTTTTTCCCAATACCTAACCTAAGCCTCTGCTAGCACCACTTGAGGCCCTTTCCCCTTTTCTGTTGCCTTTTTCAAGTGAGAATAGACCGACCCTAGATTCATAGATTCATAGATACATTAGGTTGGAAAGGACCTACAAGATCATCTAGTCCAACCTTCCTCACACCACCATCCCTACCCACCAAGCTACTAAATCAAATCCCTGCTCTCATTCTAATCACCTTCCAGGTATATGAAGAGTGCAATAAGATCTGCCCTCAGCCTCCTCTTCCCCAGACTAAGCAGCCCCAGTTCCTTCAGTCTCTCTTCATAGCACATATTCTTGAAGCCCTTCACAAGTCTTGTGGGCTTCCTTTGGACCTGTTCCAGCACCTCTGTGTCCTTTCTGTACTGAGGTGCCCAAAACTGAATACAGTACTTGAGGTGGGGCTTCACCAGTGCTAAGTACAGGGGCAGGCTTACTTCCCTAGTCCGCAGCACACCATTCCTGATACAAGCTTTATTGCCATCGGCCTTGTTGGCCACCTGGGCACGCTGCTGGCTCATATTCAGCTGACTATCAGTTCACCAAGGTCCCTTTCTGTCAGGCAGCTTTCCAACCACTCCTCCCTAAGCCTGTAGGGTTACCTGGGGGTGCTGTGACCCACATGCAGAACCTGACACTTGGCCATACTGAAAATCATACTGTTTACCTTGGTCCATTGATCCAGTCTATTCCAGGTTCCTCTGTAGTGCCTTTCTACCCTTCAGACGAGCAATCCTCCCTCCCAGCTTCGTGTTGTCTGGAAGCTTACTAAGGGTGCACTCAATCCCATCATCAGGATTATTAATAAATATGTTGAATAGGAACAGCCCCAGTGCCCAGCCCTGCGGGACACCACTTGTAACTGGCCAGCAACTGGATTTAATTCCACTGACCTTATCTCTGCGCCTGGCCATCCAACCAGTGTTTCACGCAGTAAAGTGTACGCCCATTCAAAGCGTGGGCAGCCAGCTTCTCCATGAGGATGTTGTGGGGCTTTAAAAGCATTCAACCTGAGAAAAATTACTTCCTTTCTTTGGCTTTACTCTAATCTTTAACACATCAAAGTAAAAAGAAAAAAATCGAAGTGCTGCCACAGAAAGTTACCTGGTACATGTCCCCATAGTTTTCAATGTCTCCACTCCAGGTTTGACATTTGCCATCGTTGAAATCCCAGGCAGAGTATGGCACAGCAGGAAACTCTCTATTCCCAGTGTTGAAATAACTCCCACAGGTTGAGTGGGTGCCTGTGCCTCCTGTAGATCCGCACATGTGATTGACAACAGCATCCACATAAATACGAACCTGGAAAATTAGTGAATGCATTTCAGCATGTGCTGTGATGCTGTTGAAGCAATAGCCAGAGCTTTATTACTGGTAATTTGACCTTTTATCCCTTTCCCTTTATCCTCCTAACTCCTTTGAGAGTAAGAGCAGTAACTTTGCTCCACTGAAACTGCCCTTGTCAGTGTCCGGGTTACAGGTTTTCAAGGCACTTACTCCAACGTTGTTGCATCTGGTCACCATGTCTCTGAATTCATTTTCATTTCCTGATCGACTGCAGATCTTGTAGCTGATGGGCTGGTATCTTTCCCACCAGGGCCTGTTTGGATTAGTGATGACAATGTTTTCATTTGGAGGAGAAACCTGCAGGTGAAATGACATACCTCAGTGAGAATCAGTAGTTTGCATTTCATGTTTTAAGTGCAAAAGGTGTGCTCAGTGCTGAGATTAGTCTGCGATTCCCATGAGACCAGCTTTGTGCCAAACCCAATCTCTCCCTCCTGCAGCACGTGCTCAGGTCTGCAAGATGTCCACCACGTAGACTGGCATCAAGGAAATGCTCTTTTGTTGCCGTGGGCTGCCTGCATCTGCTGCCCGAGGTCACATGCATTGGAGGGCTGAAGCCACATAAACTATTTTTGTCAGGAATAGCGGCATCGTTCGGACCGCTAAAACTCCATCTGTGCACTTGATCAGCAAAAGGTGAAGGAAAGCTTTGCTTTGCAAGTGAAGCATGACAGAGAAAAGTAAGCCCCTTTGCAGCTGATGTGCAGCTAAAGAAACACTGATGCCAGCCTGGCAGGAACTCCATCCCCACTTTCAACAAGAAGGTTCCTTGGGAGCTCACTATCAGCAATTCCGGCTCTCACTGTCTGCAATTCTGGCTATTTGTTTTGTCAAGCAAATGCTGCAAAGCAGTTTTAATGCCTGTGGGCAGGAAACAACATACCTGAACTCCTCCAAACCCATAAGGAGCTAAATAGCGTTCACACTCCAGAGCAATATCGGCCCAGCGCCATTCAAAGAGATGCACAATAGACGTCCTCCCAGCCTGAGTGTTGGGGTCATACTGTGCCCAGCAAAGCCCCACAGCTGCGAGGAGAAGGAGGACTTGCATGGTGCCTCCAGTGTGAGGCTGTGGTCTTTCCACTGGCCACTTATACTCCTGCAAGACCACAAAGTTCATATTGCAGCTGACAGATTTCACAGAGATGAACGCTATCAATTACTGTTTGTCATTTGTTGTATCCTGAATTGCCCTACAGCTGAAGATAAAATACCTTCTCCCAATGTTTATACCATTATCATAAACCAAGCAGTCTGTGAGCAATGCACACAAATTTGGAATTATATTATTTCCAGACATGTAAACATAGATATCTTTACATACCCAAAATGGAGCATATGAGCCTTGAACGAGTGCCTTCGGGAGATTGAAAGGGAAGGGAATGCAAAAAGAGGAAAGAAGTGAAGGTGTAGAGATGTTAAGGGGAACTGGAAGGGGACAGAAAAAGGAAAAGGAAGGGCTGACGGAAGCGTGAGGGGGGGGAAAGGGAATGGAAAGGCATAGACAAAAGAAAGTGGAGAGGTAGGGGAATAGAAAAGGAGAGGACTAGTGGAAGTCTCATAGCTCTGAGTGGGGGAGGGAATTCTCCAGAAGTCAGAGGTGTCTGTCTCTCATTATTAATCTGATCTCAAACTTGTGCACCAGATCAGTCATTGTCAATCAACAGCAGCTATATCATATATCATGTTGTGACGCCTGGAGATCTGAATCACACTGTTAATTAGAAATTGGGCTTCGGTTCTTGTGCTGTTACTGTCCCATGCTTGCTATGAACTGTTTTTTTAGTTTTTCATCACAGAGCCACACACACTAATTGTTTCTTTATGTTATTCAAAGCGATCAAGTGTCAAGTATTTCCAGTGGAGAATCAGCCTAACTTTACATTTAATTTTTAATGAGTAATTGGTTGTCTGAGTCAAGTAAGGAAACAGTACTCAGTGTGAAGAGGCACTGCAGATGAGTTTTTGATTCTGAAATAAAACTGAACTGAAATGTTGAATGAATCTGTTGCCCCTTTTGGCTCCTCCTTCAGGAACCTTGCAAATTTTGCTTGTGACTTGGTATCAGTTAATCACTGAGCACTGATGTATAACATGAAGGCTTTCATACAACGTGCCAAGAGTAGACTAGAGTCAGGATAGTGGTAAAACAACACTCCAAGAAAATTCTAGGACCAGAAGCTGGTTGAATGACTGGAAAAAAATAAGAAGTCCACAGACGTGCGTGCCCACTCCAGGAGAAAAGTAATCTAATTTCACTTTGTTCCGAACTGCCTTGAGTATGTTTTTTTTTCTGAAACATGCCATGTCATTGAATATCTGTCAGATACATCCCTCTCTTTCCCAGAATTCGTATTCATGGAAGAAATGTAGATGTGTTGCTCATTTGGCCACCTGTTGTTGTATCGTAGACCTTATCAATGGTCTCTTTTTCCGTTTAATAAAGAAACAAAACAAAACAAAATGGAAACAAAACAAAACAAAATGGAAAAAACCAAAACAAAACAAAACAAAAAATAACCCCAAATCTTTATTTTAACCTAACAACAGTAATTTGTTTGACGCTGGCTGATTGGTGGGAACTTCGGTTTGGGTGGATGGTGTACTGGAGTCTACTGTAAGTACTGGCACAGTTTCAAAAGGGAATAATGAAGGATTTCAATATTTCAGGTAACATTCAGGTTCATTCTCCCAAAACTATACACTGGCTCCACGAATGAACTAATCCACTTTCTAACAGCAAGGAGATGGAGATGATTACCCCTTCTGATTGTCAAGTTAGAACAAACCCATCACAAATAAACGAACACGACCAAGATTGACTGAATGTCTGAAGTCAATTTTTACAACACCATTCCCTGCTGAGTTACTTGTAATGATGTAGTGGCATGTGATTCAGCTGTTGGAGAAGTCTCACAATGTGTTGCATGAAACATCTCCTACTGACTTCAGTAGCTGATCAGGTACCAGAGTTCAAACTTGGATGAATCCTAAAGAGCTAGGTGCCTCTGAGTCCTGGTGAATTCACTCCATCTTTGACGGTTACAAGACTTCCAGTTCCCTTCTAATAATTCCTTTCCGTTCCTTTTCTGGAGTCCCCTCTTCGAGGCCCATGTGTCACATTTTGAATATCTTTTGATAACTTTTATCTTTGTTTATATGACTGGAAAGAATACAAACCCAAATTTGACTGAACTGCTCACTAAGTACTTGGTTCATGATAAGATATGAACACTGAGAGAATGTATTTTATCTGCAGTCATGTGGCAAGTCAGGAAAAGCAAAATGAAACTGTGATACCCAGCTAGCTAGTCAAACAATAAATGACACTATTCATCTTTGCGAAATCTGTCAGCTGCACGAGGAGATTTGCCATCTTGCAGGAGTATAAATGGCTAGTATATATAGCTGTAAATGGAAAGAACGTGGCCTCATGCTGCAGGTAACATGCAAATCCTTCTCACTGCTTTGCTGAGCACAGTATGACGTCAACACTCAGGCTGGAGAACGTATAGTATACGCCTCTTTAAATGGCTGTTCAAAACTGCCTGGGATTTCAGTGGCAGCACGTGTCATACTGGAAGTGGAGAAACTGAAAATTATGAAGGCATGTATCAGGAGGAAGCATTTTGATTTTTTTCATTTCTTAAACTCGATTAGAGTGCAACCACAGAAAGAGTATTTTATCTCAGGTATTGAATGCTTGGTCACCTTACTAGGGAGTAGAGTGGTGGACATCATAGGCTTCTCTTCAGTGCAGTAATGTAGGAACAGAGAAATCATGAACTCTTTCATGAGGGCACGTGAACGAGATCGTGTCTAAACTGAAGGAGCCCAAGTCTCTCAGTTCTGCCAACAAGCTCTTTCTTACAGCTTGTAAAATCAGCTGCTCTTGGTAAGGAAACCCCTGGAAAAGGGATAAAGACACACTGCTGAAGAGCAGTGCAGGATGCTACCCTGGTTGCATTGGTTAGTCTGTTTGGATGTGGAATGGGTGACAGTTCTTGTATCAAGGTTTCAGCTCAGCATCCATCCGCTTTGCTACTATATGCCATCCTGGTTCCCATCTTCAGCCTTCTCAACACCAAGATGAGGAAGGGATACTCGCTGAGAGATAACTATTTTACAGGCATATGGAGTGAAATCTGAAAACTCTATTTTTCCTTTTTTTTGCTTATACTTTTTCTTTCTTATGACTCTTCTTCATTTTCTATACTTTTGTTTTCGTCATTTAATCTTTTCTGTCTTTCTTCTTCTTTGTTTTTCATTTTTAATTACACAGGTCTGGGATTGTAAGTTGAGGAGCCTTCTTGATCTGGTTCTGGAGAAGGACTACGTACGCACAAAGGTTGCAGAGTACATGAATCACCTCATTGATATGGGTGTAGCTGGGTTCCGGATTGATGCTGCCAAGCATATGTGGCCTGGGGACATAAGAGCGTTTCTGGACAAGTTGCACAATTTAAATACTCAGTGGTTTTCTGAAGGATCAAAGCCTTTCATTTTCCAGGAGGTAATCTCCATCTTTTTTTTCTTTCTGCTGCTTTTTGTGTGCTTACCCTGTTTTACCTTACTCCTTCTGAGGCATGGAAGTAATGACATGTGCTCGTCCTACACACCAGGAAAGATTGAGCTTGTCAGTCCAGTGGGCCAGTGACAACTGCCCATCAGAGCTGCAAAGCATTTTGAAATCTTTATGGGGATTTCTACCATTTGTCTAACTAGGAGGTGGCATGCTGCAATTCAGGACAACAGCAAAGCCACATGTAGTCACATGGTTTCAGCATGTGTTATTATTCCGTATTTTGTTTGATTTACCTGGTAGACATCAATGTGCTTGTGTATGCTTTTTTCTTGATGAGATGTCAGAATTAATGATGATGACGTTAAATCGAAGAGCTGATTTTTCCCTTACCAGGTAATAGACTTAGGGGGAGAGCCAATCACGGGCAGTCAATACTTTGGAAATGGCTGAGTGACGGAATTCAAGTACGGTGCAAAACTGGGGACAGTGATCCGCAAGTGGAATGGAGAGAAGATGGCCTACTTAAAGTAAGGGCCAACACCCTGCAACCGATGTAGGATAAGCTGGATGCATGTCATGGTGAGGCAGAATCATGTCCCTGTGTTTTTGCCTAGGAACTGGGGAGAAGGCTGGGGCTTTGTGCCTTCTGACAGAGCCCTGGTCTTTGTGGATAATCACGACAACCAGAGAGGGCACGGGGCTGGTGGAGCTTCCATTCTTACCTTCTGGGATGCCAGGTAAGGAACCCTGTTGTCTGGATGATGACACTCATCATTCTGATGTTTGGTCTGTTGGTTCTTTGGCGTTGTTTCTCTTGCCACAATCTGGGATGCTTTTTGTCCAACAGGCTTTATAAAATGGCAGTTGGTTTCATGCTTGCTCATCCATATGGGTTCACACGGGTTATGTCAAGTTACCGTTGGCCAAGATATTTTGAAAACGGAGCGGTGAGTTTGTAGCACTGGAGATTCTGGTTTGTTAAACTCATATAAATGATTTCTCTGTCCTGCGCTGGATCTAGCAGATGGACAGCTGAAGCCACATATAATTTCTTCTTCTGGAAAGTCTTACTCATCCCTATAGGGCAACACCTGAGATACTCTCTTGGTGTTTGGGATCTTTTAGTAACGATAAATACTTAGAATAGGCTTTTAGAGCATAATGTTATGAAATAGATAGATGCCAAATATGTATACCTCTTCATATGCCATGTTGTAGACCAAGGACTGTCTTAACTCCTGAGATTATAGTTGTTGTTTTTTTCAGGAGACTATATTGGCTCATTAAAATCAAAATCTTTCTCAGACACAGATTTGACAACCTTGAAAATAGAGAAATTATGTCAGGAATCTTAGATCTATCAAGGAAATCTCTTTGTCAGCAGAATTCTTTCCCCAACAGTTCAGTGTCACAGGATCTTACCTCCAAAACTGGGAGTCCATTGTCACAAACTCAGTGTGAAACTGTCCTGAAATAAAGCTAAGTTAATGAGTTCAGTCCTCAGTACAATGTTCAACATAGATAAGATTTTTCAATGTATCTCCTCAGTACTAACAGATTTCTAAAGGTCCTGAAATCCAGAATACTGACAACAACATTGATTTTATACCAGATAAAACTCTTTACCGAGGAGTAGAAAAGAGCAAAGCCTCATGAAACCCCCCACTTGTTTACAGGGTTTTCACTTCTGATGTGCTGCTGGTTTGGATGGGAAATACTCTTGTTATCAGAAAATTTTAATTCAGTAATATAGTAAGTGACTTACTTAATTTTTTTCTGTAAATATGTGAACAGAAAATGGAACAGACAATAAGCAACATGATATTTTTCACAGAAAGAAGAAAAAATAAAAATCTTGTCCATCTCTAAAGTTTTGTGAGAAACCATGGCCCCTTTCTTTCAGTGGGATGGAGTATCATCAGGTGCTCAGCAATTCATCTGGTTAAGACGGAGCTCTCTAGTTATCTGAAAAAGGATTAGTGCCATAAAAATGTTTTGAACTGTTCTTTTCACTGAAGGTAACAAAAAAATCCTGTCTTCAGTCTTCTTAATGAAGAGGCTAATAGCATTCAGTCTTCAAAATACCAAATGGTCTTGTTCATTGCCAAATGGGATGCATATCTTGCATTCTGACAGTGTATCCTCAAAGCCCAGTGACGATAGCATGTTATTAACATTGTCTACAAGTTACAGAATCACAGAATGCCAGGGATTGGAAGGGACCTTGAAAGGTCAACTAGTTCAATTGCCCTGCTGGAGCAGGAGCACCTACCCTACCTTAGGTCACACAGGAATGCATCCAAATGGGTTTTGAATGTCTCCAGAGAAGATGACCCTACACCCTCTCTGGGCAGCCTGTTCCAGTGTTCTGTTACCCTCACAGCGAGGAATTTTTTTCTCATATTTACGTGCAACCTCCTGTGTTCCAGTTTGCACCCACTGCCCTTTGTTGTGTCACTGGATGTCACTGAAAAGAGCCTGGCTCCAACCTCCTGACACTCATGCCTTACATATTTGTAAACATGAATGAGGTCACCCCTCAGTCTCCTCCAAGCTAAAGAGACCCAGCTCCTTCAGCTTTTCCATCTAAGGGAGATGCTTTCTTCTGCTCATCTTCACAGCTCTGCTCTGGACTCTCTAAGACAGTTCACTGTCCTTCTTGAAGTGAAGGACCCAGAACTGGACACAACATCCCCAGAGGGGATGGAGAACCTCTTTTGACCTACTAACCACACCCCTTTCTAATACACCCCAGGATGCCACTGGCCTTCTTGGACAGGAGGGCACCGTGCTGGCTCATGGTCATCCTGCTGTCCACCGGGACCCATAAGGTCCCTTTCCCCTATGCTACTCTCCAACAGGTCAGTTCCCAACCTATCCTGGTACCTGGGGTTCTTTTTGCCAGATGCAAAACTCATCCTACTTAGAAAGCTATCTCATTCTTACAGTCTGGCACCTCACAATGATCCGTCTGAATAAAAGCCTTAGGTATCTATTTCTTTCAGTGGCAGGTTATACAATTGTATTGTTGAAAGACTGTTGATATGGTTTATGACATTCAAATACAGGCTTTAATACTTTTCTCTGCAAACATTTTGCAGGAGGGCAATACCAATCACATTTTATGTACCATGGCTTTTCAGGAATTCTTGCCATCACAAGTAAAAGAAAAAAATGGCTGCAGAAAGAAACAGACTGATAAACCTTATTAGAACCACAAGATGGCAATACTGTTTTAAATATAAAGCTTACTGAACTAAAACATCAATATTATAACCATTCGTAATATAGAGAACACATAGCACTTTTTGACGACTACTGTGCAAGATGTGATTTTCAAGGAAGATAATCACAAGTTAACAGTGTCCACAGGCTTTGTTTTAATTTTGCTTTCAACAAGCACAGTGTAACAGGATCTTGTTCAATGTTGTGTTTGAAACACCAATGGAACTATGGTGCTGGATTTCAGCACAAACCCCATAAAAAATAAGAATGAACATACCACAATGAAGGAATATACTGCACAATTTTTTTCTCTTTTGTGTACTTTGTTTCTAGAGAAGTTTGATGCATTTGAATAGTACCTGACAGCTATTTTTGTTGATTAGCTATTGTGTTAATATTTCTAGTCTCCTTCTGACAACAGAAAGCAGATGCAGAAAGTGGTTGTAGTATTATTTTATCGTTATAAAACGTGCCACATCAAAAGGCATCATTCAGAGCAAGCAGATCAAATACTACTATATACTCCAGGGTAAATACTGCATTCTCATTTCTGAGGCACTGCATAGCTGTGTTATAAATTACTTAATGATATTATCTGTTTAAAAATGAAAGAAGACTCATACCAAACCAAATTGCTTATGCTGCAGCAGCTTAGAAAAGGCAGGTGGTGAGCTTTACTAGTAATGAGAGTAAGAGCTAGATGGTCCCACAGCCAGGCAGAGGTTCACCAAAGGCATATGAGCATACTGAGAAATGTGCATAAACACATGCATTCTCACAGAACACTAACAGGAATATTGGAAAAGTGTCAGGAAACTCCATTCTAAGATCATATGAAATGATAACACCTTAAAACAACATTCCATGATTTATCATAAGAAGCCGTATCTTCTGCAGGTCAGGATGAAAAAAAAAGACCACTGACTCAGTGGAGATCTGGAGGCTCAGAACATGAAAGGACTTCCCATAATGAAATGTATCTTCCTCTGCAAAGACTATGTGCCAGACTGCATATATAAATCTTCAAAAAAATAGGAGGAAACACACTAAAGATAATCACATCTTATACAATGAATGATATTTAACTCTGCACTGCAACATTACCCAGTTCTCCTAAAAATCAGAATCTCTGCTGCAATTATGGTAACACTAACATTGTGGGACGAAAGCATAAATAAATAACAAGGTGACCCATAGACTAATATGCTCCCAAGTTCAAAAGTATTTTCAAGTATATATTTTAAGATTGCATGCCATTAAAATAAAAAATTAATAGACAGAGGCAACAAAAAGCAACATACTTCATTTCACATTAAATACATCTAGATGACTTGTCATGCTGCCATACCTTATCAGAGGATGACAGCTACAGGACCAGAAGACAACAGCTGTGCTGTATGTTACCTTCTCTGTGAGCACTGAGTTTGCTGTTCCAAAGCAGAAGTGTGGTCCATCTTGCCTAACATTCTGTCTCTGAAAGTGGGCAGCTTCTACAGAAAGTGCAAGAAAAAGATGTAAGGAAAAATTATGAGATAACTTTCATATGTGAGAAATTCCTTGGGTAAAAACAGTAGCAGATTTATGCCTCTTAAGCATGAGGGTTTCTAGCCTTTTCATTTTTATCCTACCTTAAATATAATACAGATCATTTCTTCACAGTGCTTTCAGGCTGGAGACTCCTTACTGCAGCAATAAACTCTCAAGAGTTTTTATTTGCTGTTACAAAGCAACATTGTCTCCAAAGAGGCAAGATGCATTTGTTTTATTTTTGCATTTGAGAGGGCAGAAGACACTTGTTCTTCAAGAAGATAGGCAGGGGGGAATGAAGGGAGACTGAAAGGAAGGTCAGATTGTCTTTGCTTTTCCAAGTCTTTCATTTTCTGGAGGTTCAAACAGATGGGCTGAAAAATGGATGAGTTTGTGTGTTACTTTGTGCATACTGTTCAGATGATATTAAGCTCAAAGATAGTGGAGGAGCTAATAGCTTTAAATTCTTCCATATTTAAAAAATCAGTATTCAAAGAAGTTTTCCTGCTAGTCATGTAGCTAGCTGAGGATTTCAGGGTGTATCCACTGTCTAATGTAGCAATGTCATTTTGGGAAGACCAATCTTTTGGAAAGACTTTTCCTGGTAACTTTGACATCCCATAATCTGATCTTAACTATCCTACAGTGAACAAGATGTGCAAATGTAAGGAATGGATAATGTAGTATGGAGAAAATAAGGATCGAGCCATCCAAAATCTAAATTGAGGTTTCTGTTGCACTGAGGTCAGTAGAGGGTACTGAGTTATAAAAATGTATCACTGCTTGCAGTTTCATCGCACCACCAGTAAGCTAGAACAACCTTAGGACCACAAGACGGATCTAACAGAGAAAGTAACATGCTTCTTCTGTGAGATATGGAAGAAGGCTGTTGTGTGCATTCAAAGTGCAATAGCTACTACTCACAGGCTAGTACTGGAAGTGGAACTGGTTACTTTGTTTTCTGTCCATAGTTAGCCAACAAAGTAATTAATGCTGAAAAGACCAATGGACTACAATATTATATCTTTATGTTTATTTTTCAGGACAAGTCCTGGCCATCCAAAACTAATCCTGGTAACACTTGTGAAGACAACCAACTAGCACCAAGAGTCTAAGCTATTCACAGTAAGTGCTTCACAGCTGGAATATTTGCTGAATTATGCCTTCTGAACATGTTTCTGTGAATTAGTTTATTCATTTTAGCAAAATATGGCTGAACTTATCTACATCTCTACATATATTTTGTAAAAGTTTTTTTTTTTTCCCATCTTTTTACAAGAATGTGAAAGGTCTGCAATTTGTCAAGTCTTCTGCCTGCTACTCAGATCTATTTCCTTTTTTTCAAAGACAGTGAAGTTTTTGAAAGTTCTCCTAGCAAAAGAAAGGCAGTTTTGTGTACAAAGCAGTCAGATGTGCTTTTCTGACTGAATTCAACATATATAGGGGGTTTACCATACTCTTCCAAATACAACTATCACCTTCCAATGTCCTGTCAAAGTCAGTCTCTTGAAATTTGCTGGGATTGCAATATTTTGAATATCCTTTTTGCCTATGTCCTTCTGTACCACAGTATTTAAAACAATTTTAACCGTATTATTTTGTTTCCACCCCTCTCCCTTGATATCTCCCCCCAAATCAGAATGGTAGGAACTGCTAGAACTAAAAAAGGGATGAATAAATGATACTGATCAGCAAGAAGTGGTGAACTGTTCAGCATCTACTGAATAGCACATCTAACTTTAACCTATAAAAAGAAAGCACACACATGAGAACTGTTCTCACTTTTTACTCCTCTTCCTCATCATTCCTGTTCCTCCCACATAACCAGAACTAAATCCATTCTAGGAATAAAGAAAGATCCTTTCAGGACTTCAGTACAATTCAGCTTCTCATTTGGCCTTATCTTTATCTTCACTTCTCTTGAACTCCTTTTCAGAAAGCTCAGAATCCAGTATAAGAAATTAATTTTCAAAATCCCTCAGTGAAGATTTAAAAAAGAAGTTAAGACAAAGCTCTAACATCAGCAAACTTGATGAAAACAGAAAAGGTCTTATTTTTGTCATTCCTATTAAATATTCAATAGATAGTTATCTTGTAATTTGAACATGTTTGCATGGGAAATGACTTAGTAAGCAGAAAATCGAATTATATAAAAGAAAACATGGTATTATAAATTTATTTTCTCAACATGCTATTGAAGTACTGACCAGAAGAGTGAAAGTCAGATGGGTAAGCGATTAGATTTCCCAGTTCTTTGAACATCTAGTACTTACAAAGAACAGCCCTGCAAAGAGAAGGCAGCTTCAAAATTGTAATGCACATTTGCAAAATGCGTAGTCCAGAGAGCACTTCAGACAAAGCTCTCTAGGGGCTATTTTTGTGCTTATAGCTTTCAGCTGAATATCTAAGTCAGAAGAATGGAAGATTACATTTATCAGAAAGGTTTCAAAAAGCATGGATACTTTTAAGCTCAATTTTAATGATTGCTCCTAGAAACTTTATGGAAACAGAGAAATCTGCCATAGTGGCTTTACCGCTCTGTTTAATAAAACAAAAATGTCATCACTTCAGATTTAGGCTAAGGGAGATAGCTTTAAATCTGTTAGGCATGTTTAAAGCATCAAAGAGATTTGATATTAGAGCCCTCTTCCTCTTCATTCTGTCAAAGAAATGTGTTATCTCCTTTCAAGAGGAAGTGTAGTTCTAGAAATTCACATTAATCGTATAATATTAATTTGTCCATGTTCTTTGTCAGAGGAGCTCTCTAAACCCTTCTAGCTTTTGTTAATCATGAACAGAGGAATCCTTAGATTAGACTTACAAAATATTTTTGATAAAGTTTGCCTTTACAGAAGAAAGAGGGAAAAAAAAGAAAGATAATTTATATGAATATGAAAGCTGTTTTCTCTCTTATTTTTTCTAAGGCTTGGATCTATGGCTGTATAAGTACTGGAAAAGATACAGAGTGCCAATGTTGTATTGTTTCCCACAGAAAATAGGTTATTGAGAATATTTCAATTATGGAATGGTAGTGTAGTATAACTACTTTTGTCTGTAGTCTCATGCAGAGAAAGCATGAGGAAATGCTGCTTTCATCATCAAAACAAATTCTCATAAAAATTTTATAAGCCAGGAAAACACAGATGGTCGAAGGCATATGTTAGATCACTATTATAGTTTTATTTGCTTAGGAAGACTTCTCCAACTCAAGTCCTGAAAAGTTTCTCTTAGAACTCCAAAACTGAAAATGGGAAACAAATTGTGTAGTATTTCTCTCTATAAAAGCACTCTCAGTCACATATAAGAACTTGTCCAACTAAAAATGAGCTTGGAAGTGCTGCAGAAAAACCAAAGTATCCATACCTGCTTTGTCTACTTTCTTCTGTAGTATACTCCTGTTTCACTATGCAAGGCCAAAGTGCAAATCACTGAAGTCAATTTATATTAAAACATAATCAACATGGTAGATAAGTTTGTAATCTAGGGCCTTTTGTTTTAAAGATTCTTCAGCTTTATGTACAAAATTCATTACTGTGAATAAGTAAGGGTGCCAAAACTGAGCTGCTAAATCCAGGTTTTCACATCTAGACTTAGCCAGCAAATTACATTATCACTGTTTAAAATTTCACTGTGGTCTGAATTTAGAGAAGACCTGATTTTTCATTTTGATCTTTTTGTCTTTGGGACTCTACTGCCTGACCTGCACTTTGACACCCATTTGTATCATACCATTTGCATCTCTGAATCACTGCTTTAGCCGTGGGTCTTCCTGGACATAGCTGAGACACACTACCACTTGTCACTGTTACTGTCTAACTGTGAACATCAATATGCTCTCGATAAAACCTCATACCGCTCTGGATAAGACCTCAAAACCTTTTTAACCAATCTTTAGAACTTAAGCTTTTTAGCTTATCAGAAATTACTTCACTTCACGAAATGCTATAAAAAAACAAAGTAAAGAAATAATGGACCCCAAATATATCACCGATTCTGCTACTTACCAGAAAAGACATTCAAGGGATACTTTCAAGGCAAAAAAGTAATATGTTCCACCAGTGCTGAAGCTTTCAGGCCTCAGTATCTGAAACAGAAACACCACTTGACCATATTGCTTAGAAAGCTTTGGTAGTGTCTCTGTTTTTTAGAAAAGCACACTTGAATACACACACTGCATGAAGTGAAATACCCTATGAAGGATACTGATCCCACTGAGTAGTTGCTGCCCTGCTTTTCACAGCTTTAGAAACTGGAATTAGCCTTTCTAACTAACACACGGAGTTCCAAAAAGAAAAGTCTTTACCTTACCTCTACGTCGACTCCTAGAAACCAGACAAACAGAACAAACTCCATACACTACATGGTAAGCAATTGACACAATCTCATGTTAACCAGTTTCCTGAAGTTTTCTTTTTCTTCTGAGAGGCAGTACAAAGGTATGTCTGGGAACGATAAACTGCATAGTATTCTGAATAAGTCTCATGCATATGCTGCAGCAAGACCAAACATTTCCTGTTATTGAAAGTATTGCAAAATCTAGCAGTATGCTAAAGCAATGTTTCAAAACCTTATGGAAAAATGAAGATCACAAGATGGCCAAAACTTCCTATACGGGCACATTACTGGACATACTTAAAATCTTCTACCTCCAACTTGCTAAAAGCAGTGTTAATGCACCCCTCCAGGAGGGAATAACTTCATAACATCTTTTCTTCTTATTCACCTTGGTATTTCCATGTAGCCCTGATCCAGACTCTTTAACTGGGTTATTGTGAAGCTGCCTCAATTTTTGCAGACAATCTATCTTTACCAGAAATTGATTCTTCTCACTTTAGTGTGAAGTGTCCCAGAAATGTGTTTTTCAGCTCAACACCATACTGCCTACATACTCCCAGGGCGCAAAGTGCTGTGCTGTTACTGATGCTGTCGTATTTTCTTACCTACTCTTTCTTTATAAGGACAAGACATAAATATTGCTTGATATCCCCAATTTGTTTAACAAGCTGAAAGCTGAGTGTTTGTTTTCACACACAACATTAAGTGTTGAACATAGTCTGCAAATATCTTAAGCCTTATGTTAATGTGTGGTTATAATTGGGTAAGATTAGAACAAGGTGGCTAATGATATAAATATTCACAAGTGCTTGTGAATGAATTTTCATTAGATGAAGTTTGCAGTCATTCTGTACTTGTTTCTATCTGAGAGTTGGTTGATGCTCTTTCCTATTACTTTGGAGAATGCCCATTTCAGTAGTCTAAACTGAAATTCATGGATGACCACCTTATGAGGGAAAGGATGAGGAAAAACAAAGCACACAACGAAGCAGCTCACAGGTAAACAAAACAGCGTGAACTGGAAATCACACTAAAGGTGAAACAACTTTAAAACACACGTGGAGAAACATGTGGACACTGAATAAACCTGAGCATAAATGCTATTTTTATATGAGCATCTCTTGATCAAAAGTAGGAATCTGAGAAATTATTGATCATGAATTATCTGCTTGGGGAAGTAAAGGAATTTTCTCTTCAAGCTTTTCATAGGTAACTTACAGTGCTTATGCATTTTCTTAAGTGCCTGTCTTTTCTAAGACATCTAACTAGAACCGAAGAAACAAAATATGTAAAGCTGTAAAATGACATTCATTTTAAACTGAAAATGGAGTCAAAGGCAAAAATATCTTGAAATGTGGATAGTTTTTACTTTAATATTTAACTGTCACTTTAGATGAGTGCCCACAGGACTCTCTGGACCTTTACAGATAGAGATTATTAAAATTAATGCAGTAGACTTACTGACAAACATTTAAAAAATATTCATCAGAATGCTTCACTTATAAATAAGACAATATGTTGTATATATATTTAAAACAAATTTTAAAAATAGTAGAAAATCCATATGTTTTAAATCAGTCCTTGAAGCTTTGACTAATGCCCAAATTACTATGCTCCTTAATTACTGTAGCCTCAGAACAGCACAGATCAATACTGTGGTGATCACTTCTACTCAGTAACTAGGTCACAAACTTATTTACTATTCTGGGAAAGAATTTGCATGGCAGACATTTTCATTCATCTATTATTTCTGTCGTGTGGAAAGCACATGAAAATCCTGCTTACATCAACAGTACAACATCTGAACTCTGATGCACTGTAGCAGCTTGAAATGAATGAGGAATTCATAAGCTAAAATCACTTGGTATTTAATACACTCGTTGTCCCCTCTAGGTTATGTATCAAATATGATAAGCAAAGCAAGTGACAATTTTGCAGCCTATAAAATAGTTTCTTTACATATTTTAGGGATAGTCTGGATTGTTGCTGAGTTCCTTAAACACTATATAATTATCTGTAGCAAAGGATGAAATAACTTCTGTCTTCCTAACCTCTCACATCGTTGTTATTATGACAGAATTAGCAGGGATACTACCTGATACAGTGGTATTTCTGAAAAAATAAAAAAAATAAAAATGTACTTTAAATACCACATTTGCTGAAAACACCAATAGCACCAAATGCACTTCAGTGCACTTCTGTTTCAGCTACGTATCTTGAAAGATAATCTTTCATCTGACTATTTAAGAGAGAGAGAAAAAAAAAAATGTTGCCAGCAGCAATAAAGTTAGTAATGGTACCTGGATACTTAGCACATTAGGAGATACAAAGATAAATGGTACAGTTTGCTAAACTATATCAAAGTTAGCATAGCACATCTTAAAAATCTCCCAAAAATTCAGAAGTACCACTCACACTGTTTATATATTAGATATTTTAGATATCCAGAAATAATTTTGATACTGAAAATTGTATCATGCTTGCTGAAGGCCTGGCTTTTAGTACTTAAGTTTTTAAACAAACTTTGACCTTTAATAACTTAATAAGTTTAATTAAGTTTAAAAATGCCACTGCAAAATCAGTTTAAGAATATGGTTACGTTTACAAGCAGAAAGTTACAGCTGAACCAGAATATATATTCTGCTGGGGATTTTAAGCTTAAAAAGACATATTTTTCCCCCCGATGGAGTTAAACCTACAAATTAACAGTGAAAAACTTGCAAAGATTTTAATAGAAAGCAAGTATTTCATTTGTTAATGTACTACTATTCGTCGCATAATTTTTAAAATATTTTTTTTTCTAAAAACTGAAATGAATAACAAAATATTTCATTTGCCAGTACATCTCTGTTGTTCTTAATTGTACCGTTGTTTTAATCTTCAAAAAAGCTGTGCAGCTGCTGCATATATCTAAAATCTAAATTATTTTAGAAAAACAGCAACAAGCAAAACAACATTCCAGGCTTTACGTAAATATACCTTAAGAAAAACAGAGTTTACTCCTGCCTTTTGCCTTCAACATATACATTAGCTTCCAGTGTGCTGCAAACTTTTGGATTCCTTTTTGATAGGCTGCAGTATTTCTTGCTGGGCTAATATTTATATATATATATTCTTCATGAATTGGATATACATTTTCACATATGTGAAAACTGAACAGAAAGTTTTGAAAACTCTACAATTATGTCATGTAGATTACTTTGGATCAGATCCAAATTCTTTCAGAACAGGTATGAAAATCCACAGCTATGTTGGGAATCTAGCATAACAGGGTTATATATTGTTTTGTTGATGCCCAGGCTTTCCTGTCTCATGTGAATATCCTTAAAAAGATATATCATTAGAAGAACTGTGAATATAAAATTAAAATTGCATAAATTTTTACTCTTAGGTATTTCCTGAGATTAAAAATCTAAGGCATAGAGTTTGAACAATGAAAGATGCATTTGTTTGCTTATCCAGTGACATCCAGCATAGACACAATAAATTTACCATATGTATTCAAAGTTATTCACATTTTTTAGTGACTAGTACCACATAATGTATTAGCTTGAACACTGCAGCATTTATTTCAGATAATTAACTGCCAAGAAGAGTCCTTCACCACAACAGCCAATTCCTTGTAAGAAGATTAGGGTTGATTAGGTGGAAGGATAGTCAGCACAGTCAGCCAGAATCTTCTGGTAAGCCCTCAATATGAGTACGTGTTTTTTCTACGGTGTTTCTTAAAGGAGGAAACTCAATCCAAATCAAAACATGAGCACATTAGCTTCACATTAACTTTTCCAAGCTCATGTAACATATTAGCTTGTTGTAATATTTTAATTGTCAGTATTTACTGAGATGCTGAGAGGTTCTAGTACATTCATATCTTTTACGCTACCATGTATGTAATATTTTGGTTTCTTAAAATGGGAAGCTACTCAAAGAACTGCAAGGAACGTGATCTGGAGAAATGCAAATAAGTATGGGCTGAGTGAAGGTGTGTGGAGTGTCTACATATGAAAAAAAAAAAAGTAAAAAACGGACTTTTAAAAAAAAGAAGAAATGTATTTTTTCTTCAAAGCTGATAAGAGTGAACTTGATCTTACACATTATGTCTGAACAGATAGAAGCTCAACAGAAGTACACATGATTAAATAATAAAGAAGTTATTGAGGTGAAAAGCAGGAAGTATTAGAAAAATGTGTACCTCTGGGGAGAAAGAGTAGAAAAAGACCAAAAAAGGTAGATAAACACAACTAAAAATCAATTTACATATTAAGAAGTTGAGTGTTTTAATTTAGCTTGAAAAGGCTGATCAAAAATGTCTTCAAAGGAGATAAATTCTTTCTCTTCAACTAGCAGCCAAATTGAAAGAGTCAGTGAGGACTTAATGACAAAGGATAAGAAACCACAGATTTATTAAAATCAACATTTTTCTTCTGATTTTGTGAGTTAGAAGTTAAAATGAAATGTGCTAGGAACTGTATGAACAGGTGACTGAGCTGAAATTTGGAAAGGTTTCAGGTAGAAGTATCTATCTATGCATTTTTGTTAAGATATGCAATAAGAGACTGACTATTCACTTCACCTCATGGGCTCCTGAATTCACAAACTACTTTTCAAAATATGTAGTTTAAAATACAATTTTATATTGCATAAAACTGTACTTTATTTGCTTTTCTTATTTTTTTTTGTTCTCAAGGTCATCTAGACTCCTGGACATAGACATACACACATACATATTCTGCTGCTTAAAGTTAATTTACTTTTGTTGATTATTCAGCAGTGGAAGTCATGTACTTCTCCCAGTGGCATCATTACCATGAATTAATAGCACTGTTCACTGTTATTTTTATTGGAAAGAATGACTTTCAACTATTATGTCTCAGCTGGAGCAATCATACAATATCCTAGGTTATCTTATTCATTCCACATATTAAAAATAACTTGAGCGCTAACCTTAACTGGATGAATATTGTAGGTTATAATAAGAAAACATAATGAAACCCTATTTCTTCAGACATCTCCAAATCTGGGTTTAATTAAACTCACTTTTTTGTTGTTGTTATTAATTCTTATCAAGTTTTGTGAATCTGCCTTAAAGAAAATCTGAAGAGGAGACATTTCTCTGTCCTAGAGGCTCAATTCTGCATTCATTACTTGTGGCATTTCTGTAGTATTCTACCAGAAATTTCAGTGTACAGAGGGACTGGGCTTTGGCAAGGAACATATATAAAGACAAATCAATCTACCTTTCCTGAGAATCCAATAACAAGGAGTAAGGACAAAGTGACTACTGGAGAAAAAAACAAGGCATAACATGGGCATGGGGAAGACCATCATACCCAAGTTCTTCCAAAGCTACCTGACTGACCATGTCTCACCCAAAAAGACCACTGCAGCCGTATGCATCAGATTGGCCCAAGGCTGGTGCCCATGATGTGTGTGAGTGGAGAGAACTGCCTGGCTGCCATACCATCTGGTGTAAGGATGGCAAAGCTATCTGGTTTATTCTTGGCTTTCACTAATTGCTGTCTATATGATCAAGGAAAAATATTTAGGAGGAAAACAGTGATACAAAGGAAGTAATGGCAGCCCATACATTTGTTTGTGGCACTTAATGGGTGGCTGGGTCTGATTTCAGTCCTTTGCATGGGACAGTATTTGCCCTGACAACCCCTTGCCCATTAGCTGTAACGACTTCTTTCTGACTGCAATGTATTCTCACTTCTGTGCCTGTTGTAAGAGTCACCATGACAAAAGCCAGACGAATGCAATCAACAACCAGGAGAAAAGCAAAACAAGGAAGCTTTCCTTCTCAATGGAATAACATCTAGCATTTGTTTTTCACCTTGCTGTTAGGCTCTTCTTTTTATAAAGCTATCAGAAGTTTAAACAGGGAGGAAAATTGCTCACAAATCCAATAAAATTTGGAATCTGCAGCTACCAGCTATACCAGGGGATTTCCATCCAATATATTTGCCAACAAATCAATAACAAGAGTAAATCCTTCTACACTAAAGGCAATCAAATGCTCACTAACAGGTGCCATCACCTAAATGAATATAATCCCCCTACTGCTCTGTATGTGTCAAATTTAATACCAAAGGAAGCTTATGCTTCACATGTGATAAGCTGAAGGATATTTCTTAATAATGGTTTAAATAAAAGGAAATTATGTGGAGATTTTGAATTAAATGATCAGGAACTGAAGCCCCTTCTTGATATGCTGTGTTTCTTATCCCAAAGAGAACACTAGTCCATCAGGACTTAACGCTAAGCCTGAAATGAATTCACAAATGCTTTTAATTTGGAGGCCATAAAAAAAAAAACTGAGTTTTTTTTCTTTTGTCAGAATATTTATCTTATGTTTACTTGTGACTAAAGCTTACCAATACACTGTGTGCAGTATCTTTAACATTCAGCTGTTTCTTTTTCGAATAATCTCTGACTGGCAATTACTGTGTCAAATATAGTTCATGAAACTTTCTGATGTACCCTGATGTTCCTTGCTACCATCTATCCAAAGCAGCTTGATCTTTGATACTCTAAATATTCTCCAGTTGGTGACTCAGATGAAAAGTGGATCAGTCATGAGATAATCCATAGATAGAAAAGAAGCCCATGACCCCCCCCCCCCCCCCAAAAAAAAAATAAATTCCAACCACAACAGAGTTTTCATTTTGTAAGAAAAAAATGGCTTCAGAGATCCTTTCTCCAGGTCCTGCCCATTTTCAAACTGTACTGCCTACCACCACCATCTGCCTCTGATGTTATGGGCCAACATAATCAAGCAGGAAGCATAACTTTCAGAGGTGAAAGTCACTTTTTTTTCTTAATTGGGAAACATCTATTAAGGAAAGTATTCTAAGTAGCGGGAACAGATAGTCAGGCCTCCTGATCTTTAGTTTAATATCCAGATTTCTTTATCTTGTCCGTGACAGACCATGCTGTATCTTGAACTTAATAAGGTCTTTAGAAAACAAATTGAAGAAAACAGTACTAGTAAACACATCATTGCATCTCCCTTCTGATGCAACATGATAAAGCTATAATTTCTTTCCCTTTGTGATATCTTTCTAAAAACCCAAGTTATCTTGACCTTAATTCCTGCAACAGAACATCAGAGGGAGGCCTTTTAGCAGCACCCAGTATTGAGTTTATGATTCATGTATTTTGGGAACGTGTCACTCAGGGCAGGGTGACTCATATACTCGAGGTTACCCTGCCTGAATTCAAGAGAGTACAAGATATTGTATTCAGGATTTTACAGAGGTGTGTGAAAAATTGGCTGTATGCATGCTGATTTAATAAGGTAAGTGGCAGAAAGCAATGAAACATGGCAGCTTGACAGAATCAGCAGCATTCTTTTTCTAACTAGTTATTATTGTTATGATGGTCATTAGCAAAATCAGTATTTTATAATTAGCAGAAGGAAATTTGAGATGCCAGTTCAATGAGTCACAAGTTCAAACAGTGAGTGTTTTAAATACATGTACAAAATATAGCAGTAACAAGCTGCTTTTCACAAAATGGTTTGCACCCTAATAATGGCACTCTAACATTGGTATAGGTTAGATACTTTTACTGAGTAATGCATTAATAATTTGAAAGGTGTTCCCCAGGAAGTCATGAAAGGAGGTACGGAAAAGAGCTGCTCCTTTGCAGTAATACCTTTCAAAGAAGAAAAAAAAAAAGAATTCTGGTTGCAGAAAATGGGACAAATGAGAGGTTTTATACATATATTAGTGAGAACAGCTAATTTGAGACAGAAAATCTGCTATTTAATGAAGAGGACCAAAAGAAAAATCACACTGATTCTAAACTCGGAATAACGCTGTGCAGGTCTCTTAACACCTCAAGGAAGAGAAAAAGCAAAATGGTTAATTTAGCGATGATGAAGACTTTGTATCTGATACCAGTTCTCCTTAAAGCATACATAAATCAATATGTTTCACTTCAATACTAATTTATACCTCTATTCATATCAAATGTCTACATGATTGATAAAAGGCTAGTAAAGAATTGCATGAAAAGCCTTAGTACAGGCCTATTAGCACTTCTCAGTGAAGTACATCGCAGTGTTCAAGCTAATTACTTCATGCAATTAACCAAAGAAATCTTTTAACTGTGTTTTATAGCCTGGTCCTTCAAGGGTTATCTGTACTCCTGGCTTAAAAAATATGAGCAGTCTCCTTTGCATCATTAGGATTCACATGCTTAAAATTAGCCATGTGAGTAATTTTTATTTCTTTGTAGGCTAGGGCTTTTGCAGAACTAATGAGACACCAGATGGCTGGATGGCACTGAACTTTAGAAGACGAATAAAGAGTAATCGTGGAAATTATCATCTGATAAATCACATTAGAATCCCTAGGAAAATAATGGAAGTGAGCTTGCTTAAAAAAAAAAAAAAAAAAAAAAAAGTAAGCAGCTGACAGCAGAAACATGAGCAATAAACAGCAATGAGTGGAATTATGATATGCACATATGTGCTGGAACACAGGGTGACTAGAGTGGGGGTTGAAAATCTGTAACAACGAGCAATTTCAGATCATGTATGCAGCATTAGTAGACATCAGATGCAATACCTCAGAAATCACAGTTTGAAAAATTAGTCTCAGATGGGTTTGAAATGAGCACTGTCTCGTGGATTTAAAATTGTCTGACAAGCTATAAATGAAGGGTAATGATAGATGGTGAGTTATTGAGCTTAGGGGGAAAAAGAAGCAATGCAAATGTTTAAGCATCAGAACATTTTGACTGATGAGAAGCATTTATGAAAATTATGTGATGTCTCTGAACATTGACCAAGAATGGTATGGCAGCTACCACCATGATGGGAGAAGAACTTAGGAGAGTGGGCTGAGAGAATAGTCTGACAGAGATATTAGAAACTAGAATTAATGAGTAATATTACAAAAGAAAATAGGCATGAAGAAAGGCAACCATTTTAACTTAGGAATAGTCTCCTGTAAGAAAACTTGCACAATCAATAGGGTGGTGTTACAAATTTTTTGATGCCAAGAAACTGTATGGACTTTTGAAGATGGGAAAGGTGAGGCAGGAAGCTTCATTATATAGTATGAAATGGCATGACTCTTATTCTACAGCTCAGTTCCTAGAATAAAAATACCTGTTCACTTTTTGAATGTGTATCATTAAATCTGTCTCTGTTTTAGAATTAGTTTTCTTCATCTACTTACTTAAACTACTGGTTATTGCTACCACATGAGCAAGAAATTAAGCTTTGTGCATTCCACCAGCCATATGTACCCATGTGGCCATCATCCCTTTTCTGCCCTATAGAAATAGCAGGCTGTCTGCACAGCAAAGGAGCCATCTGTAACCACAAAGGATTTAACTCAGTAAAGCAGATCAAAGAAAGAACAAGCATGAACTGATTAGCCATGTCCTAATTTGGTAAGTACATTGACCCTTCCATGTGTTTCTTAATTCACACTGATAAATAATTGCACTCTGCACCCTCTGTCTTCGTATTATTGTGTTGCCAGCTTAAAAACGCTAGTGCATAAATAAGAGACTAATATTATTAAAACTCACATTGTTGTACATTCCATTGATGAACACTGCTGTGCTTCAAATAAGTGTAGTAAGATAACCTTGGTTATGATCTAGCAGAGCCTTCTAACCTAAGGACTTTTCCAAACATAGCAGGTAGCTGTGATTCAAGCCTACAAATGCTGTCAAGGTGATGGCATCTAGGAGTCACAACTACTTCTACAGTTTAAAAATCTGCAGTAAAAACAAATCAATAAACTGACTGAGGCTACTTCTCAGAAAGAAGAAAGAAAAAATACAAAGGTGAAGATTTCACAAGGTAGATCAGTAACCACTACATGGCAGCCTATAGCTATTTTTTATCCTCAGCTGCACTTTCTGAATTCTGCTAGGTAATACTGCAGCATCCTTTATTGATTCAAACACTTTTCATTTCCATTATAATAACAGAAGGTTGTTCAGACTTAAAATAAGTACAATAGGTTACACTTCCCACTGTAATACTAACTAGATGTTTCTCTTATCGCATTGCAAAAAACAAATTACTCCAACGTCCAATCCATCAGAAGAGTTACAAAAATACAACAGTAGGTTTGAAAAATTACTTTAACTAGTCAAAAATAAAAATTGGTTAATATACCATAAAAACTGAGGTGTTTTGTTTTGTTTTTGTCCCACCTTACTACATGAGAGTCTGTTATTATTACTAACTGGTATTTTAGCTTTAAGAGGGTACCAATACTGGCAGAAGATTAATTTTTCAGTTTCTGAATCCAACCACAAAGAAACTGAATAACAAATGTATTTTCAAATTTTGCCTGCTTCCAGAAAGCTAGATATTTTAACGTAGAGAATGAAGATTTTATTTCCCATCTATTCTTAGAATGTTCATAGTTTCTCTCATTTTCAAACAGGGAATCTGACTGTTTTTCTTTCAAAATCTCTATAAAAATCAGCTACTATTGAAAAGCTTTTATTCAGTAATAATTTATACAAGTAATGCAGACTTCCAATGGCTTAAAGCTGACAAAGGGCTAGACTCATGAAACTCAGCCCAGTCTCCAAATATGTTTGATTTTTACTCTGTCACTGTTTTGCTACTTCACTGGGCACAACATGGGGTAGAAGATGATTTCTTACCAGAAGAACATGGCCTGTGGGGAAATTCTTCTCTCTTTGAGGTCTTCAGTGGCACTGACACCTCCCATGAGTACGGAGATGGCAGTGCAGGAATAGCTGTGCAAAACCCACATACCAACCACAGATTTTCTGACATGAGAAGCACAGCGCTACACAGAAAGGCAGGATTCTTTGCTTTGTTTTGTTTTTGTTTTTTCTGCCAGATGTGAGCCATGCCTTCACCATAGCCCACTAATGAAGTATTTTTTCCTCACAGATTTTTTCCTCCATCATAATGCACTGCTATTATGTATTTTACATTCAGTCCTCCTATTCTTCTATATTTGCTGTTCTATTTCTTCCCTCTTTTTATTGCATTTCTTTCACTCACTCAGTTAGAGTCTACTAAAGTCAGAAAAGTGTACTTCAATAAATCCCATACAACTGCCCATATCAGACACACAAGTTTTGCAAGAAGCTTGTCTGCAAGCCTTCTGAATTCAAGAGAATTGTTTTTGGACAGCTCCATCTTGTAGAGCTAATCAATCACTCTTGTCTTTGGAGCTTCTCTGCTCCTTTGAGATTCCACAGAAAGAGTTCTCAACTGACATTTACAGGGGCTATCTGAGACTGAGGCAGCCAGAGTAGCCACCAGAGTGCCTTGCACTGGAGCCCAGCAGGATAGGCAGTAATGACCTGTTGGGGAAGCAGGAGGTGTACCATCATGCTGTGAAATATCCTGAGGACTTTCTTCATGAAGCATACCTTCAGGCGAGAATGAAGTCACACGTCGTTTAAATATTGTTTCACGCTTTCTTTTTGGGCTGCCTAATCCGTTTCTTTGGTCTGTTCTAATCTGTGTTTCTGAAAATTGGCAAAATAAAAAGAGAGCCCTGAAAAGACCATTCCAGCCTTCCCACAAAAGGCCTGTGTCTTGGAAGTTTTGGATTTGTTCGCACACACACACACCTCTTTTATCTCAGTAGGGGTTTGAAAAAGCAGCCAGGAAAAATGTTTCTACTAACTAGTATCTGATCATTTTAAACAGGATTTGATAGCTTTGTTTTCTTACCTTCACAATTTGGCAGCCATTTTCAAGAAAGAAGTGCGTGTTCATGTGGGACTCAGTAGCAGCTTGCAAATAGTCCTGGAGAAGAAAGGAAATTTAATTTCATATCCATAGTGTAATAGTATGCTGAACAACACAAGGACAGTGAAACCTCCGCTGCAGGTAACAACAAACCCCAGGTCCTTTACTTGCCAAAGCTTTTGTTTGCTGATTTCATTTTTCCTTTAAGCAAACAGTAGCTCTGCCATTTGAGTGATCTTTCATCTTTCTTTTTTCCTGCAGTACTGATGTTTGTTCCCAGGTACAATATGGACTGCCAGAGAGCTGTCTCACAGGGTTGCTAACAAACTCTGCCACTGCTCCCCTGCCAAGAAGTGCTCCGGCACAGGCGCAGAACAGCCTGCAAAGGGCTGCCTTGCTCCTGCATAGAGCCTGGCACTTCTGTTCAGCTCCAGAGTCTGTGAAATCTCAAGGTTGCTGAGATTTGTCTGTGATTTGTCGAGGTCATACAAGCAGGGGCAAAGCAGGTTTCCTTATTAATTAGATTTGGGAAACATAGGTCTGCTCCCACTTAAAAACTGTTGTTTGTTTGTTTTTGTCACAGAAGAAAGGGATCTTCATTTTCTAAACACCACTGCAACTTCTTCCATTGTAAAACACTGTCCAGAAGGAACTTTATTTTCTCATACTGACAGCCCCTGTTAAAAAGGAGGGCTTAAGTATGCTCTTAGGAGGATCATAAATAGCCTACAAAATCTCTCTGCATATGAAAGTGATATGAATGCCTCACAGAAACATCACTGAGATGGAAAAAATTCGGTTCAGATATCTATACAGGCCTGCATGCATGGCCTAAAATGGTTTTAATTTCCATGAAATATAAAACAGAAGTGTAGCCATGCACTTCATTTTCTCAGCAAGCTCTCAGTGATAACAGCAATTCATAAGCCTTGTCACTTGAAGCTATACATACAGGAGTGAATTCTCACTTGAGAGCTAAAAAGCAGTGCCACAGACAAAAGCCACCTTCACCAGAAAACTTTTGTTTTCTCTCCGTCATTAGAGGGAATACATCATTAAAAAGCTGAATTGTGAGCCTTTACACAGAGCCACAAAATAATAGTTATACAGAGAAAACAACTCTTAATGGGGCAAAAAAAATACCTAGCTATTTTGATCCAAAAATTGTGCATCTTTTTCTAGAAACAGACTCATGAGCCACAAATATATGGCATCTTGAAATAAATATATTCTATTGAATGGCACAGCATAAAAAATCTGCATAACTTGTTGAAATATTCAGTGAGTCACTCCAGCCTAGCATGTGCATTATTACACACTCTCGTCCTAAACACAAAGACAAACAACTGTTGAGATCTTTGCATACATCATTTCAAATCCATCATGCACAGTAGATGTTACAGCCTCCATTCAGCAGCATACGTTTTTTCCTGAATCTGAATCAGCTCTTAGTTATACAAACAAAGATGGGATTATGTCTTTGCTAAAGTAGGAGGTGAATGAGTAACAGAAGAAAAAATAAACACAAACCCAACAAAAGAACCCAGCTAGTCAGTCTGCAGATAAAACACGATCCTTTACCAGGCTTTGTGCTTAAATAAAGAGCTGCAGAGAAATGGCCTGATTTGTGGAAGTGATGGAAAGAATGGAAAAAAACGGAACAGAGGGATGTTCATTAAAAAAAAACAAAACAAAACAAACAAAAAAAAAACAATAGAATGGTTTTAAGCCATTGCTTCACTAATTTAACAGTTGTTAAGTTCTTCTCACTAATACTGTCTATCCACATAAGTAAGAGAAAGCAAGATTTTGAAGGAGGTAAAGATGACAGCTGTGTTCCATAATGTATTCAGCCAAGGTGCCCTTATTCATGTATTATACACACGGGCATTTTTAATGTGCAGTTGCAGCTATTTAAAACCTTGCTAATGCTGAATGAAATGACAGAAAGAAAAAAAAAAATGGATCCATATACAGAGATTTCACATATACAGCATGTCATTTTTCCCCTCACTATTTTAAAACTAGTGGCATCCGCACTAAAGCTGAATTGTTGTTGCTAAAGAGTTAATCCATTTTTTTTTCTCTGAGATGCTTGACTGAAGCTCACTAACATCTCTTTGTGTTGTGATAATAGACGCTGGTTCCTGTTTTCAGAGAGAGCACTTCCAGGTTTCTGAAAGTGGTAAAAATGTCCTGAACAGTACAGTTGACAAGAATTATGGGTTTTGTTTAATAATAAAAAAAGACATTTAAATTCTTCACATTTGTATTAGTGATGTATTCACACTGTGTGCCTAAAATGAGCATCCAACTCAATGGCTGACCTACTCTTCTTTCTAGTCACAAAGGATTGTAGTTTGTTCGTTTGTTTTTTCTTGTTAAAATCAACACTGAATCAAAATTTGAAATCAAGAATATTTAGACCTGGTGTGTCAGCACTACTTAATTTGTGTGAAACACTTTCCAAACAACAAATATTTGCTTATTGATTTTGTTTGGCAAGGTGATTAGAACATTCACAAGTACATATCAACAGATTTAGAACTCATTTAAGATTATGTATGTTATAACCTTTTTCAGGGTATTATTAACATAGAGAAATAAAAATAATGGGTAATATTAAAGGTATCAAACAAGTGAAGAGTAACAGGATAATGTAACTGAAACGGCACTCACACAGACAAACTATAACTCAGTTTTTACATGACAGAGCTCTAGCTCATCAGCATATGAATTGTGTTAATATCTCAAAACCTTTGCCTCTGTGATTAAGTGTGGGTATTATAATAGCCACAAGAAATAAGATACTATGACCTGTATTCAATTATAGGTCAGGTATTCACTGTTTGTTTGAAGAGCAGCAATCTCCTGAGTTTAGTGTCTTACTCATCTCCACTTGTCCCCTGCTAAAATGTCCTAAAAATAAATGCATTCAAGGTTTGTCATGGCTTTTACCCAGACCTTCCCTTTTACAGTAGTAATTTGAATTCAACACAGGTCAGCAGAAAGGAGCTGGAATTAACCTCCTAAATATATCCTCTATTGCTGCTGGAAGGAGGGGGTTACAGGTCTTTCTACTGTTACTGCTGTCACAAGTGACCGGTATCTGGTCATCTCATCAAAAGGATTAGAAAGTGAATAAAAGGGTGACTGAGTATTTGTCGTCTTAGGAAAAGTAATTTATATATCGGGAAAAAAAAATCTTTTAGCACTGCAACTTGATGGCTGCCAAATGAATACCTGATGCATGCCCACGTAAAATAACACGAAGTAGGAGCAGGTACTGCATAATATAACAGGGTACTGTGAGCTGCTCTGATGAAAGGCTTATGTGAGCAAGCTGGATTGAGGGCTGGTTTAAAAGCCACAGGATTGCCTGTTCCTGTCTGAAAGATTTGTGAGAAGTTTGGCCTCTGCTCTGAGGAGCAATCTGGAGAGAATAAGTCAAGGCACAGCTTGCTCTACAGCCATGATTATCAGTGTAACATACCATGCTTGGAAGTTTTAATCTGGGGTAGAAATGGTAAACACCGTCTGTCTTGAACTGAACATACAGTTCTTGTCATGATGGCAGGGATGAATCTGTATATGCAGGCCATTATTACCAGGCTCAAAACAGAAGTCCCAGTTCAGCAAAATAAGGTGCTCTAAATTATCTCACATTGCACAAAACTTTGTTCAATCTTCAGAGTGACTTCTTTATTAGGAAATCAATCGCTATCATCCATTTATCCAGCAAGACAACCTCTTATGCTAACTGCAGGATTTTCAGATAGATAACTGCATGCTCGATGGCCCACAACATCCTAAGAAAGTGCTTCTGAGGGAACCGCTACCCAACCATCTAGAAGCTCTGGAGGTTCCCTTTGTTCAGTCTTTTAGCATAATATCCAAAACACAGTTGCGTCACAAAGCTGATATTGCTGCTTAGCATGCAAATTCATGTATACTCTTTGCACCTGTCTTCCTCTCTGTTTTGCTATCTATGCCCTGCTTATTGCCTCCTACCCAGATTGCAAGTTTTCTGAAGCATTAACTAAATGAGAGCTAGCCTGTGTCCATATCTCCTGGGTGCTATAACATGTGAATAATAATTATGCTAATACTATCTATTCAAGAGAAAAAGTGAGACCAGCAGTCAGAGACCAATGTAGTCAGATGAGCAAATATTATAATGATACTTTAAAATGACAGTGATGTTCTGCCAGGTAATGCCATGTAAGTGACATCAGAGGACTTTGGAAATTTAATGCAACTCTAGTGAGTAAGAAAAAAAAACAAAAACAAGAATAAGACTTCAAACTGGATATTAGGAAGCATTTTTTTAGCTTTGCCATTTCAAGCAGGGTACTGAGAAGAGGCGAAGGCAGGCATCACAGCTAAATCACAGGAATTCATGTAACACAACAACCCAATTTTTATTTGGCTGAATTGCAAAGAGAAATCAAAATACTGAAGTTTCACATCACTGGGATATGGGATTTTAAATTCTAATGGTATTAATGATACACTCCTGGGATGCATTACTCTTTAGTGTATCCTAAAATATCAACTATTTCCACTGTCAGTAATCCATGAGGAGAGAAGAGCTCATTGGCAAGGTTCAAACTGATGGACTGTGTTGTAGGTTTACATTTATTATCCCTTTTCATCTGTATTTTTGAGGTGCTACCACTGTGAAATTCCAATATGGACAAAAGATTTACAATCTATTATTTGAAAGTTTCTGGGAAAGATATACATAAAATAAAAAATATTAATCTCAGTGATTTACATTTTGAACCATTTATATCCTAGAAATCCCCAAAGTTTAACTGAGAAAACTGGAGAGAGACCCATTTCAGAGGCACAATGTCAGTGTCACAACCTAAAACTAGACTTACAAATCCCATAACCATCTTTGTTTTGGGCATTTTGTTGCGATGTGAGATAGATGTTTCTAATTTGTGTTGTGGCATATTTCACCATTTAACCCTGACCAGTTTCAAGGGAAAGAGAACTGATCTGATCGCTTAGTTAACTGAAATACTTAACCAAAAGTTTCTGCTTACACTGGAAACAAGTCTTTCATGAAAAGCTTTGTCCATCTTAAAAGAGAACTCACAAAGCAAGTGAGACATGATGGTGGCCATTAGAGAGTGGGAAGATGAATGTGAATTGCTGTTTGTGAAGTGCTGCCTCGTCTGTCTCAAGAGAGCTGCTGCCAAGTACACTCAAGAAAGAAATCTGAAATCAGACATCTGTATGTGCATTGCGTCCACCATGTTTGCTTGGAGGAGAGAGAACCATATGAAGCTAGACAGCAAAGGTGAAATCCAGCAAGACATCCTACTTTATTGCCATGGCAACCCCACCCTGATGAAAAGCAGAAAAACAATAAAACATCTTTAGAAAGAAAAAAAAAATCAGTTCCATCCATCAAGGGAATTCAGGAAGATGCAATTTAAGGAAGAGCTTGACATTTCCACCATTTGGCAACTATTTGAAACAACAGCATGGCTACAGCTTTTGCAAGCTGCAGAGTTAAAGCATATTGTACTTGATAAATTATTTAGTTTGTTTAGCAGCTGAATTCTGAATTGTAAGTGAAAGCTGTAGTTACAGATTAGAATCTTTAATGCTGCTGTAGCCAAACAGAATATTATTGTTATGATTTTCCTTGATGTCTTCTGACATCTGTCACCCTTTAGCACTATAATCACCTTTCCTGCCTTAGACTTTCCAAAGTGGCTGGACGAGGATTCATGCATGTCTTATGCAAGCACATGTCTGTGCACTTATAAAGAGTTTCAGGCTTAGATGCCTCCTGTATGTAAAGTTGTCCTTGATTTTCATGTGAATTGAAGGAGATTAAGTACAGGGTCCATAAGGACACTGCTGGGGTCAAGTATCTCAGAAAAAAAAACATTTGCTGGTAAAGAAAGCAGTGACATCTCTTGCACCACGGTAACAATGAGGAACTAACACATAACAAAAGGATGCTCCATGCAAGCTGCCAAAAGGGCAGCACTAGGACAGATGAAAAAGGCCTGTGCAAGGCAGTTTGTCTGCGCAGATCTTGTGGGAGTTAAAACTACTCACACTCCCCCTCTCCAGAAGGCTCCTGAAATGGAATAGCCACACCAATATAGTTGGCCCTCTACTGAAACTTAACGCAATACCTGAAGTTTAATCCCTCTGTACCTGAAAGGATGAAAAACTTGGTACCATAGTAAATTCATAAAATTATTTTCTCTAAAGGGAAGCTATGTCTTTTAATCTTTACTACATTCATCAGAAGCCATGTCAAAGTTGAACACAATACTGCATTAGTGTACGACATAAAATGAAGTTATGATCACAAGAGTTTGTAATAAATTTTGTATGCCTATAAACAATAACTCAGCAGGTGGTGTGTGCCAGCCCTATGCTGTGAAAATCTCTTACAGAATTTTCTTTGAAATGGCAGCAATTCAGGAATATGCTTACTTAGAAAAATTACAGAGATGACATCCTCTAATACGAAGAAAAAGATGTTTGGGCTTTTTCAGAAATAAATCATTCACGTGGGAAGGAAATCTGTGCATTCTGCCAAAGGTCACTGAGACCTTGGATAATTTACCAGAAAAGATAACATAAACTAAAGATTCCTTAGAAAATAATTAACAACTGCTCAAAATTCCTTCATTGAGGATATAGCAGGAAAAGCTGTCTCCTCGCAGTGTGTGAATCACTCTTAATAACATTAATGAGATATGGCGTCCTGTATTTCCCATCAATATTAATGAGAGATGCACGTGCCACTAATGTTAATGAAGAATACACACGCGTGTAACTCCCATTAATGATCATTAGGTACCCACAGGAGAACCCTCATTAATACTAATGAGTGGTGCATGTATATGAAAATCCCCCCAGAATTAACCAGAGATCTATGTGCATGTACTGTCCATTAGAGTTAATGAGAGAAACACATGCGTGTGGCTGAAGCTGTCATTAATGTTAATGCGTTGTGTGCAGGAACTGACAAAAGAAGATACTTTATCTTGATAACTGAAACTTGCCCTTTGTTTGGGTACTAGTTCATCTTTAGAAAATGCGTTACTTTTTGTTAATAATCTAGTTTGGGTATTGCTGTGACCATGCGTCAAAACACTCTGCAAAATTAAGACAAATGGAGAGATCCATTTTTCAGATGATGTGAAGTTTCTATGTCACAGATGAAAGCACAGCAATTTGCATATTTATGGTGGGGTCAGCATGTAGAGTGGTTGAGTATACGTTTTGCTTCTACGGGACTTGATCAAAATTGTATTTCTTAATTGCAATTAATTTACCTAAGGCTGTACTCTGCTGGGTGAGTAGGTAGCTGTGATCTCTGCCTTAAACTTAGGTCCTGCCAGCTATGTTCTCAGTAGATGATCACAGGGAGCCAGTGGAGTTTGTGGTAATTTCTGTTGGTTATCCCTAACTAATTAGGAGCTGCATGTGAAGAGTGATGAGTTGACTTGCATTGTATCCTCCAGTGAAATGAGTTGGTAGAACTTGCAAACACAAAATGTCATGCATCAGCATCAGACTTTGCTGTTTCTGAAGAACATTACATTTTCCAAACCCATTTCTTCATTGAAAAAATTGTCTGTGCAGATACTGAATTCTGTCACATATATTTCACAACATGTGAAAGCCAATACTTATTCAAACAGTAAGGACAGAAGACCTCAAATTGTTTAACACAATTGTTAAAAAAAATAAGTCTGCCATATTTGTTCTTAAAAATTTAACAGGTTCCATCACACCATAGTCTTCCAAAGTCTCAGAGCTTCTTGCCTACAATTCTCTACTGACAAATAGCTCGCACAGTCACTTCTGCCTTGCAAAACAAACATAGTAGAACAGCATTGTAGAACATCACACCTACTTTGCACTGTACACACTGCTTCTCAAAGACACACCTAGGGTTTGTGGGAATAAACATCTGTTGTCCTTTTAATTCTCACATCTGTTCCAGAGCTGGAGTTACTTGTTAAGACTAGGAGATAAGTGGTCAAAAAGAACTTGAAAGTTCAGTCAGCTGGATATTTGTTTGAAAAACAAATCTGCACTGCTGCAGTGTTTTACGCTCAGAAAAATCAAAATGTAATGCCGCTGTCTGTATCAGAGAGGGTCCGCCTGCACAGTACAATCATGATGTTGGTATATCCTATCTGATCTGAAGAATTACTGTTCCTCACAGTGCCCCTCCCCACCTAGCTCACACCCAGCTCTTGGTTGTGCCAGCACTGTGAATAGAGCTGTGCTACACACCTTTTTGTAGATGCCTCATCACATTAGACAACATTCACCTGACCTTAATGGCTTTATTCCTACCAACAGAAAGCAAGAGGTTCCAAGCTAGACGAGCAAATACAAAATGAAAATAAAGCAATCCCAAGCCTAAATAAACCACAAAATAAGCCCCTGGAACAGCATGCACTCCAGTCTAGGAATGAGGAATTTAATTTGGCACTGGGCTTCACATTAACAGCAGACTAAGGACTAACAAAAGTCTATCATAAAAACATGACTTAAGGCTCAATTTTCCTTTCGAAGCATGTAACCTTTGTTTACAAATTTGCAGCTGTGGGGCTCAGCAGCATAATCAAGTGCGCCTGATTTTAATTAAGGGAGTAAAATTTGCGTATGCAAACTCCTCTTTTACTGGTGTTAATACTTCGGTAGTGTCAACAGCATTGAAAGATATAAGAAAACAAGAAAAGGCAGGAAAAACAACTACTAATCAATACTGTTTTGCTAAAATAAGGGGAAGAGTGGAGATGACAATATAAAATACATCCAGTGATATAGTTAAAATGCACTGAGATTCCAGTCCAGCTTCTAACCAAAAAGGTGTTTTCATAGCTAATATGGGATCCTCAACCTGTCACTGCATCTAAGATAAATAACTCAAGCTGTGGCTTTGTCACTCTGTAGGAAAGCCAAGCACAGATGAAAAGTCTTGAAGTCTTCAAACTACTGTTCACAAAAGTGCCTGTCTCCCCCAAAACCTAGAGATGCTTCTGATTTTAGAAGTAAACTTCTTCACCTTGGGCATTTCTACGATGCTCCATCTTTGCTTTTGGATCACTAAGAAACATGCAGATCCTCAGTGGGGAATACTGACAAGAATCAGTGCAAGACAAAGCTGAATAGCTGTCTTAAAAATACTTTAGATTCTTTGTGTTTTAAGATGTGATTGAGACGTTCACAGATAAACTAGAAAAATAAATATTTCAAACAAGCATGCAGAGACTTCTGGAAACTGGAGGGAATTGGGCTTCTTTCATGCTAGTTTAATTGTAAGCTCCTCCAGGAATCTCTGTACACTGGTGTAATTCCCACCCTCTCACCTCCAGGAGGTTTTCATTTTTAAAGAGTGAGAGTGAAGCCTGGCACAATGTTAAACTGCTCGGAGCAATCTGATATTCCATTCAGGCACCTGAGAGACTTAGGGAACCAGTCCTTAGAGCACAGTTAAGAAGCACACCGTGAAGATCACTATATCTGTATTAATATAGGGGCTGCAACGTACCATAAAACACTGCACAACATAACAGGCTCCAGAGGAGCCACTATGGTCCATTGAGTAAAATATCCCCTTTCGGAATTACTCAAATACATATTTACATGATAGGCCAAAAAAAAACCCAAACAGACTTAGTCTATAGAATAAACACTACAGTAAGCTTCAGAGCCATTACGGTCTACTGAGTAAATAATAAGAAGTATTAAAATGGTCCAAGCATGTATTTTCACAATGTGAAGGAATTGCTTCAGAGCAATTCTTGTGTCAATTCTCTGGTCTGTCCATGAGGGATTTCCTTTCTTTTCCTCTTTGTTTCACCATTTAGCCTATTGCATATATATTTGCATAATGATGTACAGTTCTTTCCAGTCTCTAGGCGCAAACTGTAACAATCCTGTTATAAATTCACCCCATCCTAAAGCTGTTCAGTTGCTGTAGTTTTGGGCATTAGCCTCAGTGACTATTATAACAAAGTTGAGAGAGGGGAAAATGAAAAGCAATGATGAGAGAGGCAAAGATATTTTCTAGCAAATTGGGAAGAGTTGAAATGGTCTCTTTCTGCCTATTTCCGAATACAGCTTTTCCTTTATTTAATGTTCTGTTTTGCAACTTGAATCTTCTTTTCCAAACAAAAAGTGGAATAAAACCTTTTCATAACACTCCATTCCGTTTCATGACGGAGAGAAAAGCTGTCTTGATTCCTGTTCATTGCTAGGCTCCGTCATCCTGTGGCTTCAAAGGGCTTACGGAAAATAAAAATAATCAAGATGCTGATTCACTTTCTCTGTGAAATACAATAAATTAAAACCATGCAAAGAATTGATTCCCACTGTCTGTTAACAAGAAGTTTGTTTCTAATTATCTAGGGTCTGACTACTGAAAATTGATGGATAGGTTAATAGGCTACATTTTGTTCTCACATCTCTAAATCAGGAGATTCTCATCTGGATTATACAACTGCAACTGTGAATAGAATATTGGCTTGTGAAATGCTTTTATGGCCTGTCCCAAGACGGAAGACTTCTGCTGAGAGTTTCCTTAAGGAGGTACCCGATTCTTTCCTTGTTCCACAAAAAGCAGTGAGCTGGCTCCAGGGAGAGCCACTGCAACGAACAAACTGAGTAACCCTGCTCACCAGAGAGGCAGGTAGGAGCTCCAGTACCTGTGGCATGGAGCAGCACAGAAAAATACAATGCATATTTCAAGCAGCTCTAGTAAGACAGCTTTCTAGCAGTTGCCAGATCCATTTTATAGAATATTTAAAAGGATTACTGATATGTAAAACAATACTTCTGGTAACAAAAGAAATACTGATTTTGAAGAGAAAGTCGAAAATATTTCTGGGATCACACCTACTGGTAAAACTTTGCAGATTCTTCTACTAAGAAATGATTTATCAGTATCTCTAGGGTTTCTCCATATGGAAGCAATGGTAAATTCTCTTTAGCTCCATGGTAAAATAAAACAATCTAAGGTGCTTAACCAGCTGTAGAGTGAGACTGTAAATTATTAATGAGCATCTGTGGGCTTTTCATTTTAACACCTTGTTAAAAAGAATACAACAATATGCAACATTTACTAACATGATTACTTTTCTAACAAAGAAACCAAAGACTTTGCATTTCTCTCCTATGAAAAAGCTATGTGTTTTGTCAGATGAGAGAGGATCAGAACAGTTATGGAAGAAGGCATGAATTCATGCATTCCTATATAGATTCATAGATTCATTAGGTTGGAAGGAACCTACAAGATCATCTAGTCCAACCATCCACCACCATCCCTACCCACCAAGCTACTAAATCAAATCCCTCAGCACCTCATCTAAACGCTTCTTGAACAGCGCTAGGGACGGTGCCTCAACCACCTCCCTAGGCAGACCATTCCAGTGCCTGACCACTCTCTCAGAGAAAAAATTTTTCCTCAAGTCTAATCTAAATCTTCCCCGGCACAACTTGTGGCCATTCCCTCTCGTCCTGTCATTAGTTACCTGGGAGAAGAGGCCGACCCCCTCCTTACCACAGCCTCCCTTCAGGAAGTGGTAGAGTGCAATGAGGTCTCCTCTGAGCCTCCTTTTCCCCAAACTAAACAATCCCAGCTCCCTCAGCCGCTCCTCGGAAGACTTGTGCTCCAGACCCCTCACCAGTTTTGTTGCCCTTCTCTGAACACGCTCCAGGGCCTCAACGTCTTTCTTGTAGTGAGGGGCCCAAAACTGAACACAGTACTCGAGGTGCGGCCGCACCAGAGCTGAGTACAGGGGGATGATCACCTCCCTGCTCCTGCTGGCCACACTATTCCTAATACAGGCCAGGATGCCATTGGCCTTCTTGGCCACCTGGGCACACTGCCGGCTCATATTGAGCCGAGCATCAACCAACACCCCCAGGTCCTTTTCCTCTATACACTCCTCAAGCCATTCTGCCCCAAGCCTATAGCATTGCATGGGGTTATTGTGGCCAAAGTGCAGGACCCGGCACTTGGCCTTATTGAACCTCATCCCATTGACCTCAGCCCAACTGTCTAGCCTATCCAGATCCCGCTGAAGGGCCTCCCTACCCTCAGGCAGGTCGACACATCCTCCCAACTTGGTGTCATCCGCAAACTTACTGAGGGTACACTCAATCCCCTCATCCAGGTCATCAATAAAGATATTAAACAAGACGGGCCCCAATACTGACCCTTGGGGGACACCACTCGTGACAGGACGCCAGCTGGACTTGACTCCATTAACCACTACCCGCTGGGCACGGCCCTCTAGCCAGTTCTCAACCCAGAGAAGAGTGAACCTGTCCACACCATGGGCTGCCAGCTTCTGCAGGAGAATACTGTGGGAGACCGTGTCAAAGGCTTTGCTGAAGTCCAGGTAGACTACATCAACAGCCTTTCCCTCATCTACCAGTCTGGTCACCCAGTCATAGAAGGAGATGAGGTTGGACAAGCACGACCTGCCCTTTGTGAACCCGTGCTGGCTGGGTCTGATCCCCTGATTGCCATGCACGTGCCGTGTGATCTCCCTCAAGATCAATTGCTCCATAACTTTCCCTGATACCGAGGTCAGGCTGACAGGCCTGTAGTTCCCCGGATCTTCCTTACGGCCTTTCTTGTAGATGGGAGTCACATCGGCAAGCCTCCAATCTTGCGGGACCTCTCCAGATGACCAGGAATGCTGATAGATGGCAGAAAGCGGCTTGGCAATCACCTCTGCCAGCTCCCTCAGCACCCTTGGGTGGATCCCATCTGGCCCCATGGACTTGTGGCAGTTCAGATGGAGGAGCAGGTCTCTGACTGTCTCTGCTGGGATCACAGGGGGTGTATGATGCGCTTCGTCCCAGACTTCCAGGTCAGGGCGAGAAGTATCCTGAGGATAACTGGTCTGTCTATTAAAGACAGACGTGAAGAAGGCATTGAGAACCTCAGCCTTTTCCTTATCCTCTGTGGTTACATTCCCTGCCGCATCAAGTAAAGTAGGGAAATTCTCCTTAGTTCTTCTTTTACTGTTAATATATTTATAACAGGATTTTTTGTTCTCCTTTACTGCAGTAGCCAGTCTAAGTTCAAGCTGGGCTTTTGCATTTCTAACTTCCTGCCTGCAAATCTTGGCAAGTTCCCTGTAGTCTCCCCAAGCAGCCTGTCCCATCTTCCAGAGGGCATAGACTCTCTTTTTCTCCCGGAGTCTCAACAAAAGATCCCGGTTCATCCACACTGGCCTTTTTCCCCTCCGGCTTGACTTACGGTACTCAGGGACAGCCTGCACCTGTGCCTTTAAGATTTCCGTCTTGAGGAGGACCCAGGCTTCCTGGACCCCTTTACCCCTCAGGAGCGAGTCCCAAGGGACCCTTGCAACAAGCGTCCTGAACAGGTCAAAGTCTGCCCTCCGGAAGTCCAAGGTAGCAGTTTTGCTAGTCACCCTCTTGATGTCACCAAGAATAGCAAACTCTACCATTTCATGGTCACTCTGGCCAAGACGATCCCCAACCTTCACATCTCCTACTAGTCCTTCACTGTTAGTGAAGAGCAGGTCTAGCAGGGCACCTCCCCTGGTAGGTTCTTGCACCAGCTGTGTCAGGAAGCAATCTTCCACACACTCCAGAAATCTCATGGACTGCTTCCTCTGCGCGGTATTATATTTCCAGCATATATCAGGGAAGTTGAAGTCCCCCATGAGAACTAGTGCTGGCCATCGTGCAACATCTACTAGTTGCTTGTAGAACACCTCATCTATCTCTTCATCTTGGCTAGGCGGTCTATAACAGAGCCCCACCACAATGTCACTCCTACAGACCATCCCCCTGATCCTTACCCACAGACACTCCACTTGGTCGTTTCCAACCTCAAACTCTTCAACATCAAGACACTCTTTGATATAGAGAGCTATACCACCACCCTTTTTTCCCCGCCTGTCCCTTCTGAAGAGCTTGTAGCCATCCATCCCAGTACTCCAGTCATGGGAGGGGTCCCACCATGTTTCTGTAATAGCAACAAGGTCATAGTTAGCCTGCCTTACAATGGTTTCAAGCTCTTCTTGTTTATTGCCCCTGCTGCGTGCGTTGGTGTATATGCACTTCAGCTGAGACATTTGCCTCACCCTTTGTTCCAGCACAGCCCCCCTGGGCTCTTCACTGGGGAGCCCTGTTATATCCCCTACCCCCATCACAGCTAGTTTAAAGCTCTCTCAATTAGTCCAGCTAGCTCCTGGGCTAGAATTCGTTTACCCCTTTGGGACAGGTGTAATCCATCAGCGGATAACAGGCCAGGAACTGAGTAAACTGCCCCGTGGTCAAAAAACCCAGCCTAGAACATGCTGTGTAGCATTCTAACATGATCTAGCAGCAGCTGCTGGCTTTTGTCTTCCGCTCTGCACACTTCCAGGTGTGGAAGTGGAGTGTACAGAGTGAAAACAAAAGTGGATGCCCCTGATCCCCTCATGGAGCATCACTGTGTCTTCTCTGTTTTAACTTAAATTACATGGACTTTTCTGTACCAACTGCTGATTTGATTCCATACTGCTGCAGTCACCATCCTTCTCAGTGGGATCATTAGGACATTACTATTTCCTGCTTCACTGAGACCTTCCATCTTCCTGCTACTTTCCCCCTCCTATTGGCAGCTTTCTTCAGCTTGCATGAATCTATTACTTCTCGAAGCTGTGGTAAATAAATACCACGTTTTATCACCGCTTTGATACATCCTCCCCACAACCTAAAAACAGAAGGTGTTAGTTTTTTTTCAGAACACAAACAAAGCAAGGGAGCAACAACAACAGAAGAGGGCCACTTGTTGTCTCCAACATTCAACATGAGCAATTACAAGCGTATCTCGAATTTAAAAGCAAACAAGTCTTCATAAAGACATTTCAGCACATTCAAAATAACACGCAACCTGCCTGACCTGCGACAAAAAACGGCTGCACATATTTCAACAGGAAGGTCAGCCTAACCGTTAGCCAACTCAATCAGAACATGCCATTTCCATCCCATTCCAAGTAGACTTGAACAGAAGTCATGATGACTTATTTATTGGAGCTAAGACCACGGTGAAAACCCCACAGGGCTACCCATCACAGGACTGTGTGATGGTTCAACACTCAAACGGATAGAAACTGGCTTGAAATAAAAAAATCACTCACAGTGCACTATGATCTTTGCTTAACGAGTTATTAAAACAACTCTGCAGGTGCACAGCTTCCAGGAGACTGAGCAAAAGCATCATACTCGATGTCAACAGTATTCATACTGCAGTATTAGAGACAGAAAAGGAGAAAGTCACAGAATCCTTACAGACTCAACCTAAAGCGCAAGCAGAGTTTTCTTCCTAGTTACACAAATTTAAATAAAGTACAAAAACTTGTCTTAGAAATGCTGCTGTCTGTGCGCACTTCCTCATGTCCGTCATCTCACAAGCGCATGTACAGTCCAACAGCAAAACTAATGAGCAAAGAGAGATACAGTGAAGAGCGAGGCTGCACAATCAGTTGTAGAAAAACTGCACTGCAATCAGATGCACCCAGCCTAGAACATGCTGTGTAGCATTCTAACATGATCTAGCAGCAGCTGCTGGCTTTTGTCTTCCGCTCTGCACACTCCACTTCCAGTACCTGAAAGGTACTGGAAGTGGAGTGTACAGAGTGAAAACAAAAGTGGATGCCCCTGATCCCCTCATGAAGCATCACTGTGTCTTCTCTGTTTTAACTTAAATTACATGGACTTTTCTGTACCAACTGCTGATTTGATTCCATACTGCTGCAGTCACCATCCTTCTCAGTGGGATCATTAGGACATTACTATTTCCTGCCTCACTGAGATCTTCCATCTTCCTGCTACTTTCCCCCTCCTATTGGCAGCTTTCTTCAGCTTGCATGAATCTATGACTTCTCGAAGCTGTGGTAAATAAATACCACGTTTTATCACCGCTTTGATACATCCTCCCCACAACCTAAAAACAGAAGGTGTTAGTTTTTTTCAGAACACAAACAAAGCAAGGGAGCAACAACAACAGAAGAGGGCTACTTGTTGTCTCCAACATTCAACATGAGCAATTACAAGTGTATCTTGAATTTAAAAGCAAACAAGTCTTCAGCAAAACTGACGAGCAAAGAGAGATACAGTGAAGAGCAAGGCTGCACAATCAGTTGTAGAAAAACTGCACTGCAATCAGATTCATAGATTCATAGATACATTAGGTTGGAAAGGACCTACAAGATCATCTAGTCCAACCATCCTCACACCACCATCCCTACCCACCAAGCTACTAAATCAAATCCCTCAGCACCTCATCTAAACGCTTCTTGAACAGCGCTAGGGACGGTGCCTCAACCACCTCCCTAGGCAGGCCATTCCAGTGCCTGACCACTCTCTCAGAGAAAAAATTTTTCCTCAAGTCTAATCTAAATCTTCCCCGGCACAACTTGTGGCCATTCCCTCTCGTCCTGTCATTAGATACCTGGGAGAAGAGGCCGACCCCCTCCTTACCACAGCCTCCCTTCAGGAAGTGGTAGAGTGCAATGAGGTCTCCTCTGAGCCTCCTTTTCCCCAAACTAAACAATCCCAGCTCCCTCAGCCGCTCCTCGGAAGACTTGTGCTCCAGACCCCTCACCAGTTTTGTTGCCCTTCTCTGAACACGCTCCAGGGCCTCAACGTCTTTCTTGTAGTGAGGGGCCCAAAACTGAACACAGTACTCGAGGTGCGGCCGCACCAGAGCTGAGTACAGGGGGATGATCACCTCCCTGCTCCTGCTGGCCACACTATTCCTAATACAGGCCAGGATGCCATTGGCCTTCTTGGCCACCTGGGCACACTGCCGGCTCATATTGAGCCGAGCATCAACCAACACCCCCAGGTCCTTTTCCTCTATACACTCCTCAAGCCATTCTGCCCCAAGCCTATAGCATTGCATGGGGTTATTGTGGCCAAAGTGCAGGACCCGGCACTTGGCCTTATTGAACCTCATCCCATTGACCTCAGCCCAACTGTCTAGCCTATCCAGATCCCGCTGAAGGGCCTCCCTACCCTCAGGCAGGTCGACACATCCTCCCAACTTGGTGTCATCCGCAAACTTACTGAGGGTACACTCAATCCCCTCATCCAGGTCATCAATAAAGATATTAAACAAGACGGGCCCCAATACTGACCCTTGGGGGACACCACTCGTGACAGGACGCCAGCTGGACTTGACTCCATTAACCACTACCCGCTGGGCACGGCCCTCTAGCCAGTTCTCAACCCAGAGAAGAGTGAACCTGTCCACACCATGGGCTGCCAGCTTCTGCAGGAGAATACTGTGGGAGACCGTGTCAAAGGCTTTGCTGAAGTCCAGGTAGACTACATCAACAGCCTTTCCCTCATCTACCAGTCTGGTCACCCAGTCATAGAAGGAGATGAGGTTGGACAAGCACGACCTGCCCTTTGTGAACCCGTGCTGGCTGGGTCTGATCCCCTGATTGCCATGCACGTGCCGTGTGATCTCCCTCAAGATCAATTGCTCCATAACTTTCCCTGATACCGAGGTCAGGCTGACAGGCCTGTAGTTCCCCGGATCTTCCTTACGGCCTTTCTTGTAGATGGGAGTCACATCGGCAAGCCTCCAATCTTGCGGGACCTCTCCAGATGACCAGGAATGCTGATAGATGGCAGAAAGCGGCTTGGCAATCACCTCTGCCAGCTCCCTCAGCACCCTTGGGTGGATCCCATCTGGCCCCATGGACTTGTGGCAGTTCAGATGGAGGAGCAGGTCTCTGACTGTCTCTGCTGGGATCACAGGGGGTGTATGATGCGCTTCGTCCCAGACTTCCAGGTCAGGGCGAGAAGTATCCTGAGGATAACTGGTCTGTCTATTAAAGACAGACGTGAAGAAGGCATTGAGAACCTCAGCCTTTTCCTTATCCTCTGTGGTTACATTCCCTGCCGCATCAAGTAAAGTAGGGAAATTCTCCTTAGTTCTTCTTTTACTGTTAATATATTTATAACAGGATTTTTTGTTCTCCTTTACTGCAGTAGCCAGTCTAAGTTCAAGCTGGGCTTTTGCATTTCTAACTTCCTGCCTGCAAATCTTGGCAAGTTCCCTGTAGTCTCCCCAAGCAGCCTGTCCCATCTTCCAGAGGGCATAGACTCTCTTTTTCTCCCGGAGTCTCAACAAAAGATCCCGGTTCATCCACACTGGCCTTTTTCCCCTCCGGCTTGACTTACGGTACTCAGGGACAGCCTGCACCTGTGCCTTTAAGATTTCCGTCTTGAGGAGGACCCAGGCTTCCTGGACCCCTTTACCCCTCAGGAGCGAGTCCCAAGGGACCCTTGCAACAAGCGTCCTGAACAGGTCAAAGTCTGCCCTCCGGAAGTCCAAGGTAGCAGTTTTGCTAGTCACCCTCTTGATGTCACCAAGAATAGCAAACTCTACCATTTCATGGTCACTCTGGCCAAGACGATCCCCAACCTTCACATCTCCTACTAGTCCTTCACTGTTAGTGAAGAGCAGGTCTAGCAGGGCACCTCCCCTGGTAGGTTCTTGCACCAGCTGTGTCAGGAAGCAATCTTCCACACACTCCAGAAATCTCATGGACTGCTTCCTCTGCGCGGTATTATATTTCCAGCATATATCAGGGAAGTTGAAGTCCCCCATGAGAACTAGTGCTGGCCATCGTGCAACATCTACTAGTTGCTTGTAGAACACCTCATCTATCTCTTCATCTTGGCTAGGCGGTCTATAACAGAGCCCCACCACAATGTCACTCCTACAGACCATCCCCCTGATCCTTACCCACAGACACTCCACTTGGTCGTTTCCAACCTCAAACTCTTCAACATCAAGACACTCTTTGATATAGAGAGCTATGCCACCACCCTTTTTTCCCCGCCTGTCCCTTCTGAAGAGCTTGTAGCCATCCATCCCAGTACTCCAGTCATGGGAGGGGTCCCACCATGTTTCTGTAATAGCAACAAGGTCATAGTTAGCCTGCCTTACAATGGTTTCAAGCTCTTCTTGTTTATTGCCCCTGCTGCGTGCGTTGGTGTATATGCACTTCAGCTGAGACATTTGCCTCACCCTTTGTTCCAGCACAGCCCCCCTGGGCTCTTCACTGGGGAGCCCTGTTATATCCCCTACCCCCATCACAGCTAGTTTAAAGCTCTCTCAATTAGTCCAGCTAGCTCCTGGGCTAGAATTCGTTTACCCCTTTGGGACAGGTGTAATCCATCAGCGGATAACAGGCCAGGAACTGAGTAAACTGCCCCGTGGTCAAAAAACCCAGCCTAGAACATGCTGTGTAGCATTCTAACATGATCTAGCAGCAGCTGCTGGCTTTTGTCTTCCGCTCTGCACACTTCCAGGTGTGGAAGTGGAGTGTACAGAGTGAAAACAAAAGTGGATGCCCCTGATCCCCTCATGGAGCATCACTGTGTCTTCTCTGTTTTAACTTAAATTACATGGACTTTTCTGTACCAACTGCTGATTTGATTCCATACTGCTGCAGTCACCATCCTTCTCAGTGGGATCATTAGGACATTACTATTTCCTGCTTCACTGAGACCTTCCATCTTCCTGCTACTTTCCCCCTCCTATTGGCAGCTTTCTTCAGCTTGCATGAATCTATTACTTCTCGAAGCTGTGGTAAATAAATACCACGTTTTATCACCGCTTTGATACATCCTCCCCACAACCTAAAAACAGAAGGTGTTAGTTTTTTTCAGAACACAAACAAAGCAAGGGAGCAACAACAACAAGAGAGGGCCACTTGTTGTCTCCAACATTCAACATGAGCAATTACAAGCGTATCTCGAATTTAAAAGCAAACAAGTCTTCATAAAGACATTTCAGCACATTCAAAATAACACGCAACCTGCCTGACCTGCGACAAAAAACGGCTGCACATATTTCAACAGGAAGGTCAGCCTAACCGTTAGCCAACTCAATCAGAACATGCCATTTCCATCCCATTCCAAGTAGACTTGAACAGAAGTCATGATGACTTATTTATTGGAGCTAAGACCACGGTGAAAACCCCACAGGGCTACCCATCACAGGACTGTGTGATGGTTCAACACTCAAACGGATAGAAACTGGCTTGAAATAAAAAAATCACTCACAGTGCACTATGATCTTTGCTTAACGAGTTATTAAAACAACTCTGCAGGTGCACAGCTTCCAGGAGACTGAGCAAAAGCATCATACTCGATGTCAACAGTATTCATACTGCAGTATTAGAGACAGAAAAGGAGAAAGTCACAGAATCCTTACAGACTCAACCTAAAGCGCAAGCAGAGTTTTCTTCCTAGTTACACAAATTTAAATAAAGTACAAAAACTTGTCTTAGAAATGCTGCTGTCTGTGCGCACTTCCTCATGTCCGTCATCTCACAAGCGCATGTACAGTCCAACAGCAAAACTAATGAGCAAAGAGAGATACAGTGAAGAGCGAGGCTGCACAATCAGTTGTAGAAAAACTGCACTGCAATCAGATGCACCCAGCCTAGAACATGCTGTGTAGCATTCTAACATGATCTAGCAGCAGCTGCTGGCTTTTGTCTTCCGCTCTGCACACTCCACTTCCAGTACCTGAAAGGTACTGGAAGTGGAGTGTACAGAGTGAAAACAAAAGTGGATGCCCCTGATCCCCTCATGGAGCATCACTGTGTCTTCTCTGTTTTAACTTAAATTACATGGACTTTTCTGTACCAACTGCTGATTTGATTCCATACTGCTGCAGTCACCATCCTTCTCAGTGGGATCATTAGGACATTACTATTTCCTGCCTCACTGAGATCTTCCATCTTCCTGCTACTTTCCCCCTCCTACTGGCAGCTTTCTTCAGCTTGCATGAATCTATTACTTCTCGAAGCTGTGGTAAATAAATACCACGTTTTATCACCGCTTTGATACATCCTCCCCACAACCTAAAAACAGAAGGTGTTAGTTTTTTTCAGAACACAAACAAAGCAAGGGAGCAACAACAACAGAAGAGGGCTACTTGTTGTCTCCAACATTCAACATGAGCAATTACAAGTGTATCTTGAATTTAAAAGCAAACAAGTCTTCAGCAAAACTGACGAGCAAAGAGAGATACAGTGAAGAGCAAGGCTGCACAATCAGTTGTAGAAAAACTGCACTGCAATCAGATTCATAGATTCATAGATACATTAGGTTGGAAAGGACCTACAAGATCATCTAGTCCAACCATCCTCACACCACCATCCCTACCCACCAAGCTACTAAATCAAATCCCTCAGCACCTCATCTAAACGCTTCTTGAACAGCGCTAGGGACGGTGCCTCAACCACCTCCCTAGGCAGGCCATTCCAGTGCCTGACCACTCTCTCAGAGAAAAAATTTTTCCTCAAGTCTAATCTAAATCTTCCCCGGCACAACTTGTGGCCATTCCCTCTCGTCCTGTCATTAGTTACCTGGGAGAAGAGGCCGACCCCCTCCTTACCACAGCCTCCCTTCAGGAAGTGGTAGAGTGCAATGAGGTCTCCTCTGAGCCTCCTTTTCCCCAAACTAAACAATCCCAGCTCCCTCAGCCGCTCCTCGGAAGACTTGTGCTCCAGACCCCTCACCAGTTTTGTTGCCCTTCTCTGAACACGCTCCAGGGCCTCAACGTCTTTCTTGTAGTGAGGGGCCCAAAACTGAACACAGTACTCGAGGTGCGGCCGCACCAGAGCTGAGTACAGGGGGATGATCACCTCCCTGCTCCTGCTGGCCACACTATTCCTAATACAGGCCAGGATGCCATTGGCCTTCTTGGCCACCTGGGCACACTGCCGGCTCATATTGAGCCGAGCATCAACCAACACCCCCAGGTCCTTTTCCTCTATACACTCCTCAAGCCATTCTGCCCCAAGCCTATAGCATTGCATGGGGTTATTGTGGCCAAAGTGCAGGACCCGGCACTTGGCCTTATTGAACCTCATCCCATTGACCTCAGCCCAACTGTCTAGCCTATCCAGATCCCGCTGAAGGGCCTCCCTACCCTCAGGCAGGTCGACACATCCTCCCAACTTGGTGTCATCCGCAAACTTACTGAGGGTACACTCAATCCCCTCATCCAGGTCATCAATAAAGATATTAAACAAGACGGGCCCCAATACTGACCCTTGGGGGACACCACTCGTGACAGGACGCCAGCTGGACTTGACTCCATTAACCACTACCCGCTGGGCACGGCCCTCTAGCCAGTTCTCAACCCAGAGAAGAGTGAACCTGTCCACACCATGGGCTGCCAGCTTCTGCAGGAGAATACTGTGGGAGACCGTGTCAAAGGCTTTGCTGAAGTCCAGGTAGACTACATCAACAGCCTTTCCCTCATCTACCAGTCTGGTCACCCAGTCATAGAAGGAGATGAGGTTGGACAAGCACGACCTGCCCTTTGTGAACCCGTGCTGGCTGGGTCTGATCCCCTGATTGCCATGCACGTGCCGTGTGATCTCCCTCAAGATCAATTGCTCCATAACTTTCCCTGATACCGAGGTCAGGCTGACAGGCCTGTAGTTCCCCGGATCTTCCTTACGGCCTTTCTTGTAGATGGGAGTCACATCGGCAAGCCTCCAATCTTGCGGGACCTCTCCAGATGACCAGGAATGCTGATAGATGGCAGAAAGCGGCTTGGCAATCACCTCTGCCAGCTCCCTCAGCACCCTTGGGTGGATCCCATCTGGCCCCATGGACTTGTGGCAGTTCAGATGGAGGAGCAGGTCTCTGACTGTCTCTGCTGGGATCACAGGGGGTGTATGATGCGCTTCGTCCCAGACTTCCAGGTCAGGGCGAGAAGTATCCTGAGGATAACTGGTCTGTCTATTAAAGACAGACGTGAAGAAGGCATTGAGAACCTCAGCCTTTTCCTTATCCTCTGTGGTTACATTCCCTGCCGCATCAAGTAAAGTAGGGAAATTCTCCTTAGTTCTTCTTTTACTGTTAATATATTTATAACAGGATTTTTTGTTCTCCTTTACTGCAGTAGCCAGTCTAAGTTCAAGCTGGGCTTTTGCATTTCTAACTTCCTGCCTGCAAATCTTGGCAAGTTCCCTGTAGTCTCCCCAAGCAGCCTGTCCCATCTTCCAGAGGGCATAGACTCTCTTTTTCTCCCGGAGTCTCAACAAAAGATCCCGGTTCATCCACACTGGCCTTTTTCCCCTCCGGCTTGACTTACGGTACTCAGGGACAGCCTGCACCTGTGCCTTTAAGATTTCCGTCTTGAGGAGGACCCAGGCTTCCTGGACCCCTTTACCCCTCAGGAGCGAGTCCCAAGGGACCCTTGCAACAAGCGTCCTGAACAGGTCAAAGTCTGCCCTCCGGAAGTCCAAGGTAGCAGTTTTGCTAGTCACCCTCTTGATGTCACCAAGAATAGCAAACTCTACCATTTCATGGTCACTCTGGCCAAGACGATCCCCAACCTTCACATCTCCTACTAGTCCTTCACTGTTAGTGAAGAGCAGGTCTAGCAGGGCACCTCCCCTGGTAGGTTCTTGCACCAGCTGTGTCAGGAAGCAATCTTCCACACACTCCAGAAATCTCATGGACTGCTTCCTCTGCGCGGTATTAAATTTCCGGCATATATCAGGGAAGTTGAAGTCCCCCATGAGAACTAGTGCTGGCCATCGTGCAACATCTACTAGTTGCTTGTAGAACACCTCATCTATCTCTTCATCTTGGCTAGGCGGTCTATAACAGAGCCCCACCACAATGTCACTCCTACAGACCATCCCCCTGATCCTTACCCACAGACACTCCACTTGGTCGTTTCCAACCTCAAACTCTTCAACATCAAGACACTCTTTGATATAGAGAGCTATGCCACCACCCTTTTTTCCCCGCCTGTCCCTTCTGAAGAGCTTGTAGCCATCCATCCCAGTACTCCAGTCATGGGAGGGGTCCCACCATGTTTCTGTAATAGCAACAAGGTCACAGTTAGCCTGCCTTCCAGTGGATTCAAGCTCTTCTTGTTTATTGCCCCTGCTGCGTGCGTTGGTGTATATGCACTTCAGCTGAGACATTTGCCTCACCCTTTGTTCCAGCACAGCCCCCCTGGGCTCTTCACTGGGGAGCCCTGTTATATCCCCTACCCCCATCACAGCTAGTTTAAAGCTCTCTCAATTAGTCCAGCTAGCTCCTGGGCTAGAATTCGTTTCCCCCTTTGGGACAGGTGTAATCCATCAGCGGATAACAGGCCAGGAACTGAGTAAACTGCCCCGTGGTCAAAAAACCCAGCCTAGAACATGCTGTGTAGCATTCTAACATGATCTAGCAGCAGCTGCTGGCTTTTGTCTTCCGCTCTGCACACTTCCAGGTGTGGAAGTGGAGTGTACAGAGTGAAAACAAAAGTGGATGCCCCTGATCCCCTCATGGAGCATCACTGTGTCTTCTCTGTTTTAACTTAAATTACATGGACTTTTCTGTACCAACTGCTGATTTGATTCCATACTGCTGCAGTCACCATCCTTCTCAGTGGGATCATTAGGACATTACTATTTCCTGCTTCACTGAGACCTTCCATCTTCCTGCTACTTTCCCCCTCCTATTGGCAGCTTTCTTCAGCTTGCATGAATCTATTACTTCTCGAAGCTGTGGTAAATAAATACCACGTTTTATCACCGCTTTGATACATCCTCCCCACAACCTAAAAACAGAAGGTGTTAGTTTTTTTCAGAACACAAACAAAGCAAGGGAGCAACAACAACAGAAGAGGGCCACTTGTTGTCTCCAACATTCAACATGAGCAATTACAAGCGTATCTCGAATTTAAAAGCAAACAAGTCTTCATAAAGACATTTCAGCACATTCAAAATAACACGCAACCTGCCTGACCTGCGACAAAAAACGGCTGCACATATTTCAACAGGAAGGTCAGCCTAACCGTTAGCCAACTCAATCAGAACATGCCATTTCCATCCCATTCCAAGTAGACTTGAACAGAAGTCATGATGACTTATTTATTGGAGCTAAGACCACGGTGAAAACCCCACAGGGCTACCCATCACAGGACTGTGTGATGGTTCAACACTCAAACGGATAGAAACTGGCTTGAAATAAAAAAATCACTCACAGTGCACTATGATCTTTGCTTAACGAGTTATTAAAACAACTCTGCAGGTGCACAGCTTCCAGGAGACTGAGCAAAAGCATCATACTCGATGTCAACAGTATTCATACTGCAGTATTAGAGACAGAAAAGGAGAAAGTCACAGAATCCTTACAGACTCAACCTAAAGCGCAAGCAGAGTTTTCTTCCTAGTTACACAAATTTAAATAAAGTACAAAAACTTGTCTTAGAAATGCTGCTGTCTGTGCGCACTTCCTCATGTCCGTCATCTCACAAGCGCATGTACAGTCCAACAGCAAAACTAATGAGCAAAGAGAGATACAGTGAAGAGCGAGGCTGCACAATCAGTTGTAGAAAAACTGCACTGCAATCAGATGCACCCAGCCTAGAACATGCTGTGTAGCATTCTAACATGATCTAGCAGCAGCTGCTGGCTTTTGTCTTCCGCTCTGCACATATGGCATGCTTTGGCATGGTTTGGCTTGGCACAGCTTGGCATGACTTGGCATGGCTCAGCACAGTTTGGTACAGTTTGGCACGCTTTGCCATGGATAAAATCTGCAGAGCTTGCCTCTTTTCAGCACAGTATGGCACAGCTCAGCAAACCTCAGCACTATATGGCACCACTTGGCATGGTTTGGCTTGGCACAGCTTGGCGTGTCTTGGCATGGCTCAGGACGGTTTGGCACAGTTTGGCACAATTTGGCAGTGCTAAGCACAGCAGGGCTTCTGACAATTCAGCACAGTTTGTCACGGTTCAGCACAGCTCCGAAAATGGCATGAGGAGTTACTTGGCATGGTTTGGCTTGGCACAGCTTGGCGTGTCTTGGCATGGCTCAGGACAGTTTGGCACAGTTTGGCACGCTTTGGCATGGCTAAACACAGCAGGGCTTGGCACACATCAGCACAGTTTGGCACGGTTCAGCACAGCTCAGCACTACATGACACCACTTGCCATGATTTGGCTTGGCACAGCTTGGCATGTCTTGGCATGGCTCAGCTCTGTTTGGCACAGTTTGGCACGCATTGGCATGGCTAAACACAGCAGGGCTTGGCACACTTCAGCAAAGTTTGGCACTGTTCAACACAGCTAGGCACTTTATGGCACGCTTTGGCATGGTTTGGCATGGCACAGCTTGGCATGTCTTGGCATGGCTCAGCACAGTATGGCATGCCTCAGCACAGCTCAGCACTACATGGCACCACTTATCATGGTTTGGCTTGGCACAGCTTGGCGTGTCTTGGCATGGCTCAGCACAGTTTAGCACAGTTTGGCACGCTTTGGCATGGCTAAACACAGCCGGGCTTGACACACTTCAACACAGTTTGGCACGCCTCAGCACAGATCACAAACACATGGCATCACTTGGCATGGTTTGTCTTGGCACAGCTTGGTTTGTCTTGGCATGGCTCAGCACAGTTTGGCACAGTTTGGCACGCATTGGCATGGATAAACACAGCAGGGCTTGCCTCTTTTCAGCAGATTATGGCACAGCTCAGCACTACATGGCACCACTTGGCATGGTTTGGCTTGGCACAGCTTGGCGTGTCTTGGCATGGCTCAGCACAGTTTGGCACAGTTTGGCACGCTTTGGCATGACTAAACACAGCAGGGCTTGGCACACTTCAGCACAGTTTGGCACAGTTTAGCACATCTAAGAACATGTTATGTGGCACCACTTGGCATGCTTTAGCTTGGCACCGCTTGGCGTGTCTTGGCAAGGTTCAGCTCTGTTTGGCACAGTTTGGCACGCTTTGCCATGGCTAAATGTTGCAGGGCTTGGCACACTTCAGCACAGTTTGGCACGCATTGGCATGGATAAACACAGCAGGGCTTGCCTCTTTTCAGCAGAGTATGGCACAGCTCAGCACTACATGGCACCACTTGGCATGGTTTGGCTTGGCACAGCTTGGCGTGTCTTGGCATGGCTCAGCACTATTTGGCACAGTTTAGCACACTTAGGCATGGCTTAACACGGTAGGGCTTGGCACACTTCAGCACAGTTTGGCACGGTTTGGCACATCTTAGAACATGTTATGTGGCACCATTTGGCCTGGTTTGGCTTGGCACAGCTTGGCTTGGCTTGGCATGGCTCAGCACTCTTTGGCACAGTTTGGCACGCTTTGGCATGGCTAAACACAGCAGGGCTTGGCACACTTCAGCACAGTTTTCACGGTTCTGCACAGCTCCGAAAATGGTATGAGGCGCCACTTGGCATGGTTTGGCTTGGCACAGCTTGGTGTGTCTTCACATGTCCGGACAGTTTGGCACAGTTTGGCACGCTTTGCCATTGATAAACACGGCAGGGCTTGGCACAGTTCAGCACAGTTTTGCACGGTCCAGCACAACTCAGAACATGGTATGAGGCACCACTTGGCATGTTTTGGCTTGGCACAGCATGGCGTGTCTTGGCATGGCTCGGCATGATTTGGCACACTTTGACACAGCTTGACACTGCTGGGCATGATTTGGCTCAGCATAACTGAGCACAGTTTGGCATCCTTCAGCACTGCTCGCACTGCTGGGTATGGCTTCACACAGTACCGTATGGCTTAACCCCGCCCCGCGTTGCCGCCCCCGAGCCCGCACAGCCCCGTTCCTGACGCACTGCCCGACCTGCCTCAGTGACCGGCACACGGGCACAGGGGCTCACGGGAAACGGCGGGGCGTGGCGCGGGCCAGGCCGAACCGTGCCGACCCGGGCCGATCCGTGCCGACCCGGGCCAAACCGTGCCGACCCGGTCTGAGCCGTGCCGAGCCGTGCCGTGCCGTGCCGTGCCGAGCCGAGCCGAGCCGTGCCGTTCCGAGCCGAGCCGTGCCGAGCCGTGCCGTGCCGAGCCGTGCCGTGCCGAGCCGTGCCGTGCCGTTCCGTGCCGAGCCGTGCCGAGCCGTGCCGTGCCGAGCCGTGCCGTGCCGTGCCGAGCCGTGCCGTGCCGAGCCGTGCCGTGCCGTGCCGAGCCGTGCCGAGCCGAGCCGAGCCGTGCCGAGCCGTGCCGAGCCGAGCCGAGCCGTGCCGAGCCGTGCCGTGCCGTGCCGAGCCGTGCCGTGCCGAGCCGTGCCGTGCCGTTCCGTGCCGAGCCGTGCCGAGCCGTGCCGTGCCGTTCCGTGCCGAGCCGTTCCGAGCCGTGCCGTGCCGAGCCGTGCCGTGCCGTGCCGAGCCGTGCCGAGCCGTGCCGAGCGGAGCCGAGCCGTGCCGAGCCGTGCCGTGCCGTGCCGAGCCGTGCCGAGCCGTGCCGAGCCGTTCCGTGCCGTGCCGTGCCGTGCCGAGCCGTGCCGTGCCGTTCCGTGCCGTGCCGAGCCGAGCCGTGCCGTGCCGATCCGTGCCGTGCCGAGCCGTACCGTGCCTAACCGGTCCGAGACGGGCCGAACTGGTCCGCGCCGAGTCCTAACGGGTCATACCGGGCCGTGCATGGGGACATGCTGCCCCTGTGTGGTGAGGTACGAGGGCGGCCGGCGCGGCTCTGCCCGATCTCGGCATGGCTTTGCTCCATATGCTTCAGAACGTCACGTTTTGGCAGGTCATGCCTCAGCTCAGCTCAGCACAGCACGGTACAGCACGGTTCCGCTCGTGTTGCCTCCACACATCTTGCCATGGCTCGACTTGGCTCAGCATGATTTGGCATGGTTTGGCACAACACATATCAGCATGACATGACACGATTTGGTACTGCATGGCACAACACTTTAGAACGGTTTGACTCAGTCAATTCGCATGGCTCACCACGGCTCAGTTCAGCACAGTTTGACACAGCTCAGTACTGCATGTTTCAGCACAATTTGGCACAGTTTGCACAGTTCGGCATCCCCAAACAAGGCAGGGCTTGGCACACTTCAGCACAGTTTGGCATGGCTCAGCACAGCTCATAACATGGAATGTGGCACCACTTAGCATGGTTTGGCTTGGCACAGCTTGGCGTATCCTGGCACGGCTCAGCACAGTTTGGCACAATTTGGCACGCTTTGGCATGGCTAAACACAGCAGGGCTTGGCACACCTCAGTACAGTTTGTCACGGCTCAGCACAGCTAGGCACTATATGGCACCACTTGGCATGGTTTGGCTTGGCACAGCTTGGCATGACTTGGCAAGGCTCAGCACAGTTTGGCACAGTTTGGCACGCTTTGGCATGGATAAACTCTGCAGGGCTTGCCTCTTTTCAGCACAGTATGGCACAGCTCAGCAAACCTCAGCACTATATGGCACCACTTGGCATGGTTTGGCTTGGCACAGCTTGGCGTGTCTTGGCATGGCTCAGGACGGTTTGACACAGTTTGACACAATTTGGCAGTGCTAAACACAGCAGGGCTTCTGACAATTCAGCACAGTTTGTCACGGTTCAGCACAGCTCCGAAAATGGCATGTGGAGTTACTTGGCATGGTTTGGCTTGGCACAGCTTGGCGTGTCTTGGCATGGCTCAGGACAGTTCGGCACAGTTTGGCACGCTTTGAAATGGCTTTACACAGCATGCCTTGGCACAGCTCAGCACAGTTTGGCACGGCTCAGAACAGCTCAGCACTACATGGCACCACTTGGCATGGTTTGGCTTGGCACAGCTTGGCATTTCTTGGAATGGCTCAGCACAGTTTGACACAGTTTGGCACGCTTTGCCATGGCTAAACACAGCAGGGTTTGGCACACTTCAGCACAGTTTGGCACTGTTCAACACAGCTAGGCACATTATGTCACGCTTTGGCATGGTTTGGCATGGCACAGCTTGGCATGTCTTGGCATGGCTCAGCACAGTTTGGCACGCCTCAGCACAGCTCAGCACTACATGGCACCACTTATCATGGTTTGGCTTGGCACAGCTTGGCGTGTCTTGGCATGGCTCAGCACAGTTTAGCACAGTTTGGCACGCTTTGGCATGGCTAAACACAGCAGGGCTTGGCACTCTTCAACACAGTTTGGCACGCCTCAGCAAAGATCACAAATACATGGCATCACTTGGCATGGTTTGGCTTGGCACAGCTTGGCGTGTCTTGGCATGGCTCAGCACAGTTAAGCTATATTTGGCACAGTTTGGCGCGCTTTGGCATGGCTAAAAACGGCAGGGTTTCTGACACTTCAGCACAGTTTGGCACGGTTGAACACAGCTAGGCTCTATATGGCACGCTTTAGCATGTTTTGGCTTGGCACAGCTTGGCATGTCTTGGCTTGGCACAGCACAGTTTGGCACAGTTTGGTACGCTTTGGCATGGATAAACACAGCAGGGCTTGGCACACTTCAGCACAGTTTGGCACGGTTCAGCACAGCTAGGCACTATATGGCAAGCTTTAGCATGGTTTGGATTGGCACAGCTTGGTTTGTCTTGGCATGGCTCAGCACAGTTTGGCACAGTTTGGGACGCTTTGGCATGGATAAACTCTGCAGGGCTTGCCTCTTTTCAGCACAGTATGGCACAGCTCAGCAAACCTCAGCACTATATGGCACCACTTGGCATGGTTTGGCTTGGCACAGCTTGGCGTGTCTTGGCATGGCTCAGGACGGTTTGGCACAGTTTGGCACAATTTGGCAGTGCTAAACACAGCAGGGCTTCTGGCAATTCAGCACAGTTTGTAACGGTTCAGCACAGCTCCGAAAATGGCATGAGGAGCCACTTGGCATGGTATGGCTTGGCACAGCTTGGCGTGTCTTGGCATGGCTCAGGACAGTTCGGCACAGTTTGGTACGCTTTGCCATGGCTATACACAGCAGAGCTTGGCACACTTCAGCACAGTTTGGCACGGCTCAGCACACCTCACCAATGCATGGCATCACTTGCCATGCTTTGGCTTGGCACAGCTTGGCATGTCTTGGCATGGCTCAGCACAGTTTGACACAGTTTGGCACGCTTTGGCATGGCTAAACACAGCAGGGCTTGGCACACTTCAGCACAGTTTGGCACGGTTCAGCACAGCTAGGCACTACATTGCTCCACTTTGCAAGGTTTAGCTTGGCACAGCTTGGCGTGTCTTGGCATGGCTCAGCACAGTTTGGCACAGTTTGGCACGCTTTGGAATGGCTATACACAACAGGGCTAGGCACACTTCAGCACCGTTTGGCACGCCTAAGCACAGATCACCAATACATGGCATCACATGGCATTGTTTGGCTTGGCACAGCTTGGCATGTTTTGGCATGGCTCAGCAGTATTTCGGCACAGTTTGGCACGATTTGCCAAGGCTAAACACGGCAGGGTTTCTGACACTTCAGCACAGTTTGGCACGGTTGAACACAGCTGGGCTCTATATGGCACGCTTTAGCATGTTTTGGCTCGGCACAGCTTGGCATGTCTTGGCTTGGCTCAGCACAGTTTGGCACAGTTTGGTACGCTTTGGCATGGATAAACACAGCAGGGCTTGGCACACTTCAGCACAGTTTGGCACGGTTCAGCACAGCTAGGCACTATATGTCACGCTTTGGCATGGTTTGGCTTGGCACAACTTGGCATGTCTTGGCATGGCTCGGCACAGTTTGGCACAGTTTGGCACGCTTTGGAATGGCTAAACACAGCAGGGCTTGGCACACTTCAGCACAGTTTGGCACGGTTCAGCACAGCTAGGCACTATATGTCACGCTTTGGCATGGTTTGGCTTGGCACAACTTGGCATGTCTTGGCATGGCTCGGCACAGTTTGGCACAGTTTGGCACGCTTTGGAATGGCTAAACACAGCAGGGCTTGGCACACTTCAGCACAGTTTGGCACGCTTCAGCACAGCTCACCAATACATGGCACCACTTGGCATGGTTTGGCTTGGCACACATTGGCATGTCTTGGCATGGCTCGGCACTATTTGGCACAGTTTGGCACGCTTTGGCATGGCTTAACACGGCAGGGCTTGGCACACTTCAGCACAGTTTGGCACGGTTGAACACAGCTGGGCTCTATATGGCACGCTTTAGCATGTTTTGGCTTGGCACAGCTTGGCATGTCTTGGCTTGGCTCAGCACAGTTTGGCACAGTTTGGCACGCTTTGGCATGGATAAACACAGCAGGGCTTGGCACTCTTCAACACAGTTTGGCAACACAGTGGAGTGTACAGAGTGAAAACAAAAGTGGATGCCCCTGATCCCCTCATGGAGCATCACTGTGTCTTCTCTGTTTTAACTTAAATTACATGGACTTTTCTGTACCAACTGCTGATTTGATTCCATACTGCTGCAGTCACCATCCTTCTCAGTGGGATCATTAGGACATTACTATTTCCTGCTTCACTGAGATCTTCCATCTTCCTGCTACTTTCCCCCTCCTATTGGCAGCTTTCTTCAGCTTGCATGAATCTATGACTTCTCGAAGCTGTGGTAAATAAATACCACGTTTTATCACCGCTTTGATACATCCTCCCCACAACCTAAAAACAGAAGGTGTTAGTTTTTTTCAGAACACAAACAAAGCAAGGGAGCAACAACAACAGAAGAGGGCCACTTGTTGTCTCCAACATTCAACATGAGCAATTACAAGCGTATCTCGAATTTAAAAGCAAACAAGTCTTCATAAAGACATTTCAGCACATTCAAAATAACACGCAACCTGCCTGACCTGCGACAAAAAACGGCTGCACATATTTCAACAGGAAGGTCAGCCTAACCGTTAGCCAACTCAATCAGAACATGCCATTTCCATCCCATTCCAAGTAGACTTGAACAGAAGTCATGATGACTTATTTATTGGAGCTAAGACCACGGTGAAAACCCCACAGGGCTACCCATCACAGGACTGTGTGATGGTTCAACACTCAAACGGATAGAAACTGGCTTGAAATAAAAAAATCACTCACAGTGCACTATGATCTTTGCTTAACGAGTTATTAAAACAACTCTGCAGGTGCACAGCTTCCAGGAGACTGAGCAAAAGCATCATACTCGATGTCAACAGTATTCATACTGCAGTATTAGAGACAGAAAAGGAGAAAGTCACAGAATCCTTACAGACTCAACCTAAAGCGCAAGCAGAGTTTTCTTCCTAGTTACACAAATTTAAATAAAGTACAAAAACTTGTCTTAGAAATGCTGCTGTCTGTGCGCACTTCCTCATGTCCGTCATCTCACAAGCGCATGTACAGTCCAACAGCAAAACTAATGAGCAAAGAGAGATACAGTGAAGAGCGAGGCTGCACAATCAGTTGTAGAAAAACTGCACTGCAATCAGATGCACCCAGCCTAGAACATGCTGTGTAGCATTCTAACATGATCTAGCAGCAGCTGCTGGCTTTTGTCTTCCGCTCTGCACATATGGCATGCTTTGGCATGGTTTGGCTTGGCACAGCTTGGCATGACTTGGCATGGCTCAGCACAGTTTGGTACAGTTTGGCACGCTTTGCCATGGATAAAATCTGCAGAGCTTGCCTCTTTTCAGCACAGTATGGCACAGCTCAGCAAACCTCAGCACTATATGGCACCACTTGGCATGGTTTGGCTTGGCACAGCTTGGCGTGTCTTGGCATGGCTCAGGACGGTTTGGCACAGTTTGGCACAATTTGGCAGTGCTAAGCACAGCAGGGCTTCTGACAATTCAGCACAGTTTGTCACGGTTCAGCACAGCTCCGAAAATGGCATGAGGAGTTACTTGGCATGGTTTGGCTTGGCACAGCTTGGTGTGTCTTGGCATGGCTCAGGACAGTTTGGCACAGTTTGGCACGCTTTGGCATGGCTAAACACAGCAGGGCTTGGCACACATCAGCACAGTTTGGCACGGTTCAGCACAGCTCAGCACTACATGACACCACTTGCCATGATTTGGCTTGGCACAGCTTGGCATGTCTTGGCATGGCTCAGCTCTGTTTGGCACAGTTTGGCACGCATTGGCATGGCTAAACACAGCAGGGCTTGGCACACTTCAGCAAAGTTTGGCACTGTTCAACACAGCTAGGCACTTTATGGCACGCTTTGGCATGGTTTGGCATGGCACAGCCTGGCATGTCTTGGCATGGCTCAGCACAGTATGGCATGCCTCAGCACAGCTCAGCACTACATGGCACCACTTATCATGGTTTGGCTTGGCACAGCTTGGCATGTCTTGGCATGGCTCAGCACAGTTTAGCACAGTTTGGCACGCTTTGGCATGGCTAAACACAGCCGGGCTTGACACACTTCAACACAGTTTGGCACGCCTCAGCACAGATCACAAACACATGGCATCACTTGGCATGGTTTGTCTTGGCACAGCTTGGTTTGTCTTGGCATGGCTCAGCACAGTTTGGCACAGTTTGGCACGCATTGGCATGGATAAACACAGCAGGGCTTGCCTCTTTTCAGCAGATTATGGCACAGCTCAGCACTACATGGCACCACTTGGCATGGTTTGGCTTGGCACAGCTTGGCGTGTCTTGGCATGGCTCAGCACAGTTTGGCACAGTTTGGCACGCTTTGGCATGACTAAACACAGCAGGGCTTGGCACACTTCAGCACAGTTTGGCACAGTTTAGCACATCTAAGAACATGTTATGTGGCACCACTTGGCATGCTTTAGCTTGGCACCGCTTGGCGTGTCTTGGCAAGGCTCAGCTCTGTTTGGCACAGTTTGGCACGCTTTGCCATGGCTAAATGCCGCAGGGCTTGGCACACTTCAGCACAGTTTGGCACGCATTGGCATGGATAAACACAGCAGGGCTTGCCTCTTTTCAGCAGAGTATGGCACAGCTCAGCACTACATGGCACCACTTGGCATGGTTTGGCTTGGCACAGCTTGGCGTGTCTTGGCATGGCTCAGGACAGTTTGGCACAGTTTGGCACGCTTTGGCATGGCTAAACACAGCAGGGCTTGGCACACATCAGCACAGTTTGGCACGGTTCAGCACAGCTCAGCACTACATGACACCACTTGCCATGATTTGGCTTGGCACAGCTTGGCATGTCTTGGCATGGCTCAGCTCTGTTTGGCACAGTTTGGCACGCATTGGCATGGCTAAACACAGCAGGGCTTGGCACACTTCAGCAAAGTTTGGCACTGTTCAACACAGCTAGGCACTTTATGGCACGCTTTGGCATGGTTTGGCATGGCACAGCTTGGCATGTCTTGGCATGGCTCAGCACAGTATGGCATGCCTCAGCACAGCTCAGCACTACATGGCACCACTTATCATGGTTTGGCTTGGCACAGCTTGGCGTGTCTTGGCATGGCTCAGCACAGTTTAGCACAGTTTGGCACGCTTTGGCATGGCTAAACACAGCCGGGCTTGACACACTTCAACACAGTTTGGCACGCCTCAGCACAGATCACAAACACATGGCATCACTTGGCATGGTTTGTCTTGGCACAGCTTGGTTTGTCTTGGCATGGCTCAGCACAGTTTGGCACAGTTTGGCACGCATTGGCATGGATAAACACAGCAGGGCTTGCCTCTTTTCAGCAGATTATGGCACAGCTCAGCACTACATGGCACCACTTGGCATGGTTTGGCTTGGCACAGCTTGGCGTGTCTTGGCATGGCTCAGCACAGTTTGGCACAGTTTGGCACGCTTTGGCATGACTAAACACAGCAGGGCTTGGCACACTTCAGCACAGTTTGGCACAGTTTAGCACATCTAAGAACATGTTATGTGGCACCACTTGGCATGCTTTAGCTTGGCACCGCTTGGCGTGTCTTGGCAAGGTTCAGCTCTGTTTGGCACAGTTTGGCACGCTTTGCCATGGCTAAATGTTGCAGGGCTTGGCACACTTCAGCACAGTTTGGCACGCATTGGCATGGATAAACACAGCAGGGCTTGCCTCTTTTCAGCAGAGTATGGCACAGCTCAGCACTACATGGCACCACTTGGCATGGTTTGGCTTGGCACAGCTTGGCGTGTCTTGGCATGGCTCAGCACTATTTGGCACAGTTTAGCACACTTAGGCATGGCTTAACACGGTAGGGCTTGGCACACTTCAGCACAGTTTGGCACGGTTTGGCACATCTTAGAACATGTTATGTGGCACCATTTGGCCTGGTTTGGCTTGGCACAGCTTGGCTTGGCTTGGCATGGCTCAGCACTCTTTGGCACAGTTTGGCACGCTTTGGCATGGCTAAACACAGCAGGGCTTGGCACACTTCAGCACAGTTTTCACGGTTCTGCACAGCTCCGAAAATGGTATGAGGCGCCACTTGGCATGGTTTGGCTTGGCACAGCTTGGTGTGTCTTCACATGGCTCAGGACAGTTTGGCACAGTTTGGCACGCTTTGCCATTGATAAACACGGCAGGGCTTGGCACAGTTCAGCACAGTTTTGCACGGTCCAGCACAACTCAGAACATGGTATGAGGCACCACTTGGCATGTTTTGGCTTGGCACAGCATGGCGTGTCTTGGCATGGCTCGGCATGATTTGGCACACTTTGACACAGCTTGACACTGCTGGGCATGATTTGGCTCAGCATAACTGAGCACAGTTTGGCATCCTTCAGCACTGCTCGCACTGCTGGGTATGGCTTCACACAGTACCGTATGGCTTAACCCCGCCCCGCGTTGCCGCCCCCGAGCCCGCACAGCCCCGTTCCTGACGCACTGCCCGACCTGCCTCAGTGACCGGCACACGGGCACAGGGGCTCACGGGAAACGGCGGGGCGTGGCGCGGGCCAGGCCGAACCGTGCCGACCCGGGCCGATCCGTGCCGACCCGGGCCAAACCGTGCCGACTCGGTCTGAGGCGTGCCGAGCCGTGCCGTGCCGAGCCGTGCCGTGCCGAGCCGTGCCGTGCCGTGCCGAGCCGTGCCGTGCCGAGCCGTGCCGAGCCGTGCCGTGCCGAGCCGTGCCGAGCCGAGCCGTGCCGAGCCGTGCCGTGCCGTGCCGAGCCGTGCCGAGCCGTGCCGTGCCGTGCCGAGCCGTGCCGAGCCGTGCCGTGCCGAGCCGTGCCGTGCCGAGCCGTGCCGAGCCGTGCCGAGCCGTGCCGTGCCGAGCCGTGCCGAGCCGTTCCGTGCCGTGCCGTGCCGTGCCGTGCCGAGCCGTGCCGTGCCGTTCCGTGCCGTGCCGAGCCGAGCCGTGCCGTGCCGATCCGTGCCGTGCCGAGCCGTACCGTGCCTAACCGGTCCGAGACGGGCCGAACTGGTCCGCGCCGAGTCCTAACGGGTCATACCGGGCCGTGCATGGGGACATGCTGCCCCTGTGTGGTGAGGTACGAGGGCGGCCGGCGCGGCTCTGCCCGATCTCGGCATGGCTTTGCTCCATATGCTTCAGAACGTCACGTTTTGGCAGGTCATGCCTCAGCTCAGCTCAGCACAGCACGGTACAGCACGGTTCCGCTCGTGTTGCCTCCACACATCTTGCCATGGCTCGACTTGGCTCAGCATGATTTGGCATGGTTTGGCACAACACATATCAGCATGACATGACACGATTTGGTACTGCATGGCACAACACTTTAGAACGGTTTGACTCAGTCAATTCGCATGGCTCACCACGGCTCAGTTCAGCACAGTTTGACACAGCTCAGTACTGCATGTTTCAGCACAATTTGGCACAGTTTGCACAGTTCGGCATCCCCAAACAAGGCAGGGCTTGGCACACTTCAGCACAGTTTGGCATGGCTCAGCACAGCTCATAACATGGAATGTGGCACCACTTAGCATGGTTTGGCTTGGCACAGCTTGGCGTATCCTGGCACGGCTCAGCACAGTTTGGCACAATTTGGCACGCTTTGGCATGGCTAAACACAGCAGGGCTTGGCACACCTCAGTACAGTTTGTCACGGCTCAGCACAGCTAGGCACTATATGGCACCACTTGGCATGGTTTGGCTTGGCACAGCTTGGCATGACTTGGCAAGGCTCAGCACAGTTTGGCACAGTTTGGCACGCTTTGGCATGGATAAACTCTGCAGGGCTTGCCTCTTTTCAGCACAGTATGGCACAGCTCAGCAAACCTCAGCACTATATGGCACCACTTGGCATGGTTTGGCTTGGCACAGCTTGGCGTGTCTTGGCATGGCTCAGGACGGTTTGACACAGTTTGACACAATTTGGCAGTGCTAAACACAGCAGGGCTTCTGACAATTCAGCACAGTTTGTCACGGTTCAGCACAGCTCCGAAAATGGCATGTGGAGTTACTTGGCATGGTTTGGCTTGGCACAGCTTGGCGTGTCTTGGCATGGCTCAGGACAGTTCGGCACAGTTTGGCACGCTTTGAAATGGCTTTACACAGCATGCCTTGGCACAGCTCAGCACAGTTTGGCACGGCTCAAAACAGCTCAGCACTACATGGCACCACTTGGCATGGTTTGGCTTGGCACAGCTTGGCATTTCTTGGAATGGCTCAGCACAGTTTGACACAGTTTGGCACGCTTTGGCATGGCTAAGCACAGCAGGGCTTGGCACACTTCAGCACAGTTTATCACAGTTTAGCACATCTTAGAACACGTTATGTGGCACCACTTGGCATGGTTTAGCTTAGCACAGCTTGGCGTGTCTTGACTTGGCTCAGCACAGTTTGACACAGTTTGGCACGCTTTGCCATGGCTAAACACAGCAGGGTTTGGCACACTTCAGCACAGTTTGGCACTGTTCAACACAGCTAGGCACATTATGTCACGCTTTGGCATGGTTTGGCATGGCACAGCTTGGCATGTCTTGGCATGGCTCAGCACAGTTTGGCACGCCTCAGCACAGCTCAGCACTACATGGCACCACTTATCATGGTTTGGCTTGGCACAGCTTGGCGTGTCTTGGCATGGCTCAGCACAGTTTAGCACAGTTTGGCACGCTTTGGCATGGCTAAACACAGCAGGGCTTGGCACTCTTCAACACAGTTTGGCACGCCTCAGCAAAGATCACAAATACATGGCATCACTTGGCATGGTTTGGCTTGGCACAGCTTGGCGTGTCTTGGCATGGCTCAGCACAGTTAAGCTATATTTGGCACAGTTTGGCGCGCTTTGGCATGGCTAAAAACGGCAGGGTTTCTGACACTTCAGCACAGTTTGGCACGGTTGAACACAGCTAGGCTCTATATGGCACGCTTTAGCATGTTTTGGCTTGGCACAGCTTGGCATGTCTTGGCTTGGCGCAGCACAGTTTGGCACAGTTTGGCACAGTTTGGTACGCTTTGGCATGGATAAACACAGCAGGGCTTGGCACACTTCAGCACAGTTTGGCACGGTTCAGCACAGCTAGGCACTATATGGCAAGCTTTAGCATGGTTTGGATTGGCACAGCTTGGTTTGTCTTGGCATGGCTCAGCACAGTTTGGCACAGTTTGGGACGCTTTGGCATGGATAAACTCTGCAGGGCTTGCCTCTTTTCAGCACAGTATGGCACAGCTCAGCAAACCTCAGCACTATATGGCACCACTTGGCATGGTTTGGCTTGGCACAGCTTGGCGTGTCTTGGCATGGCTCAGGACGGTTTGGCACAGTTTGGCACAATTTGGCAGTGCTAAACACAGCAGGGCTTCTGGCAATTCAGCACAGTTTGTAACGGTTCAGCACAGCTCCGAAAATGGCATGAGGAGCCACTTGGCATGGTATGGCTTGGCACAGCTTGGCGTGTCTTGGCATGGCTCAGGACAGTTCGGCACAGTTTGGTACGCTTTGCCATGGCTATACACAGCAGAGCTTGGCACACTTCAGCACAGTTTGGCACGGCTCAGCACACCTCACCAATGCATGGCATCACTTGCCATGCTTTGGCTTGGCACAGCTTGGCATGTCTTGGCATGGCTCAGCACAGTTTGACACAGTTTGGCACGCTTTGGCATGGCTAAACACAGCAGGGCTTGGCACACTTCAGCACAGTTTGGCACGGTTCAGCACAGCTAGGCACTACATTGCTCCACTTTGCAAGGTTTAGCTTGGCACAGCTTGGCGTGTCTTGGCATGGCTCAGCACAGTTTGGCACAGTTTGGCACGCTTTGGAATGGCTATACACAACAGGGCTAGGCACACTTCAGCACCGTTTGGCACGCCTAAGCACAGATCACCAATACATGGCATCACATGGCATTGTTTGGCTTGGCACAGCTTGGCATGTTTTGGCATGGCTCAGCAGTATTTAGGCACAGTTTGGCACGATTTGCCAAGGCTAAACACGGCAGGGTTTCTGACACTTCAGCACAGTTTGGCACGGTTGAACACAGCTGGGCTCTATATGGCACGCTTTAGCATGTTTTGGCTTGGCACAGCTTGGCATGTCTTGGCTTGGCTCAGCACAGTTTGGCACAGTTTGGTACGCTTTGGCATGGATAAACACAGCAGGGCTTGGCACACTTCAGCACAGTTTGGCACGGTTCAGCACAGCTAGGCACTATATGTCACGCTTTGGCATGGTTTGGCATGGCACAGCTTGGCATGTCTTGGCATGGCTCAGCACAGTATGGCATGCCTCAGCACAGCTCAGCACTACATGGCACCACTTATCATGGTTTGGCTTGGCACAGCTTGGCGTGTCTTGGCATGGCTCAGCACAGTTTAGCACAGTTTGGCACGCTTTGGCATGGCTAAACACAGCCGGGCTTGACACACTTCAACACAGTTTGGCACGCCTCAGCACAGATCACAAACACATGGCATCACTTGGCATGGTTTGTCTTGGCACAGCTTGGTTTGTCTTGGCATGGCTCAGCACAGTTTGGCACAGTTTGGCACGCATTGGCATGGATAAACACAGCAGGGCTTGCCTCTTTTCAGCAGATTATGGCACAGCTCAGCACTACATGGCACCACTTGGCATGGTTTGGCTTGGCACAGCTTGGCGTGTCTTGGCATGGCTCAGCACAGTTTGGCACAGTTTGGCACGCTTTGGCATGACTAAACACAGCAGGGCTTGGCACACTTCAGCACAGTTTGGCACAGTTTAGCACATCTAAGAACATGTTATGTGGCACCACTTGGCATGCTTTAGCTTGGCACCGCTTGGCGTGTCTTGGCAAGGTTCAGCTCTGTTTGGCACAGTTTGGCACGCTTTGCCATGGCTAAATGCCGCAGGGCTTGGCACACTTCAGCACAGTTTGGCACGCATTGGCATGGATAAACACAGCAGGGCTTGCCTCTTTTCAGCAGAGTATGGCACAGCTCAGCACTACATGGCACCACTTGGCATGGTTTGGCTTGGCACAGCTTGGCGTGTCTTGGCATGGCTCAGCACTGTTTGGCACAGTTTAGCACACTTAGGCATGGCTTAACACGGTAGGGCTTGGCACACTTCAGCACAGTTTGGCACGGTTTGGCACATCTTAGAACATGTTATGTGGCACCATTTGGCCTGGTTTGGCTTGGCACAGCTTGGCTTGGCTTGGCATGGCTCAGCACTCTTTGGCACAGTTTGGCACGCTTTGGCATGGCTAAACACAGCAGGGCTTGGCACACTTCAGCACAGTTTTCACGGTTCTGCACAGCTCCGAAAATGGTATGAGGCGCCACTTGGCATGGTTTGGCTTGGCACAGCTTGGTGTGTCTTCACATGGCTCAGGACAGTTTGGCACAGTTTGGCACGCTTTGCCATTGATAAACACGGCAGGGCTTGGCACAGTTCAGCACAGTTTTGCACGGTCCAGCACAACTCAGAACATGGTATGAGGCACCACTTGGCATGTTTTGGCTTGGCACAGCATGGCGTGTCTTGGCATGGCTCGGCATGATTTGGCACACTTTGACACAGCTTGACACTGCTGGGCATGATTTGGCTCAGCATAACTGAGCACAGTTTGGCATCCTTCAGCACTGCTCGCACTGCTGGGTATGGCTTCACACAGTACCGTATGGCTTAACCCCGCCCCGCGTTGCCGCCCCCGAGCCCGCACAGCCCCGTTCCTGACGCACTGCCCGACCTGCCTCAGTGACCGGCACACGGGCACAGGGGCTCACGGGAAACGGCGGGGCGTGGCGCGGGCCAGGCCGAACCGTGCCGACCCGGGCCGATCCGTGCCGACCCGGGCCAAACCGTGCCGACCCGGTCTGAGGCGTGCCGAGCCGTGCCGTGCCGAGCCGTGCCGTGCCGAGCCGTGCCGTGCCGTGCCGAGCCGTGCCGTGCCGAGCCGTGCCGAGCCGTGCCGTGCCGAGCCGTGCCGAGCCGAGCCGTGCCGAGCCGTGCCGTGCCGTGCCGAGCCGTGCCGAGCCGTGCCGTGCCGTGCCGAGCCGTGCCGAGCCGTGCCGTGCCGTGCCGAGCCGTGCCGAGCCGTGCCGTGCCGAGCCGTGCCGAGCCGTGCCGTGCCGAGCCGTGCCGTGCCGAGCCGTGCCGAGCCGTGCCGAGCCGTGCCGTGCCGAGCCGTGCCGAGCCGTTCCGTGCCGTGCCGTGCCGTGCCGTGCCGAGCCGTGCCGTGCCGTTCCGTGCCGTGCCGAGCCGAGCCGTGCCGTGCCGATCCGTGCCGTGCCGAGCCGTACCGTGCCTAACCGGTCCGAGACGGGCCGAACTGGTCCGCGCCGAGTCCTAACGGGTCATACCGGGCCGTGCATGGGGACATGCTGCCCCTGTGTGGTGAGGTACGAGGGCGGCCGGCGCGGCTCTGCCCGATCTCGGCATGGCTTTGCTCCATATGCTTCAGAACGTCACGTTTTGGCAGGTCATGCCTCAGCTCAGCTCAGCACAGCACGGTACAGCACGGTTCCGCTCGTGTTGCCTCCACACATCTTGCCATGGCTCGACTTGGCTCAGCATGATTTGGCATGGTTTGGCACAACACATATCAGCATGACATGACACGATTTGGTACTGCATGGCACAACACTTTAGAACGGTTTGACTCAGTCAATTCGCATGGCTCACCACGGCTCAGTTCAGCACAGTTTGACACAGCTCAGTACTGCATGTTTCAGCACAATTTGGCACAGTTTGCACAGTTCGGCATCCCCAAACAAGGCAGGGCTTGGCACACTTCAGCACAGTTTGGCATGGCTCAGCACAGCTCATAACATGGAATGTGGCACCACTTAGCATGGTTTGGCTTGGCACAGCTTGGCGTATCCTGGCACGGCTCAGCACAGTTTGGCACAATTTGGCACGCTTTGGCATGGCTAAACACAGCAGGGCTTGGCACACCTCAGTACAGTTTGTCACGGCTCAGCACAGCTAGGCACTATATGGCACCACTTGGCATGGTTTGGCTTGGCACAGCTTGGCATGACTTGGCAAGGCTCAGCACAGTTTGGCACAGTTTGGCACGCTTTGGCATGGATAAACTCTGCAGGGCTTGCCTCTTTTCAGCACAGTATGGCACAGCTCAGCAAACCTCAGCACTATATGGCACCACTTGGCATGGTTTGGCTTGGCACAGCTTGGCGTGTCTTGGCATGGCTCAGGACGGTTTGACACAGTTTGACACAATTTGGCAGTGCTAAACACAGCAGGGCTTCTGACAATTCAGCACAGTTTGTCACGGTTCAGCACAGCTCCGAAAATGGCATGTGGAGTTACTTGGCATGGTTTGGCTTGGCACAGCTTGGCGTGTCTTGGCATGGCTCAGGACAGTTCGGCACAGTTTGGCACGCTTTGAAATGGCTTTACACAGCATGCCTTGGCACAGCTCAGCACAGTTTGGCACGGCTCAGAACAGCTCAGCACTACATGGCACCACTTGGCATGGTTTGGCTTGGCACAGCTTGGCATTTCTTGGAATGGCTCAGCACAGTTTGACACAGTTTGGCACGCTTTGGCATGGCTAAGCACAGCAGGGCTTGGCACACTTCAGCACAGTTTAGCACAGTTTAGCACATCTTAGAACACGTTATGTGGCACCACTTGGCATGGTTTAGCTTAGCACAGCTTGGCGTGTCTTGACTTGGCTCAGCACAGTTTGACACAGTTTGGCACGCTTTGCCATGGCTAAACACAGCAGGGTTTGGCACACTTCAGCACAGTTTGGCACTGTTCAACACAGCTAGGCACATTATGTCACGCTTTGGCATGGTTTGGCATGGCACAGCTTGGCATGTCTTGGCATGGCTCAGCACAGTTTGGCACGCCTCAGCACAGCTCAGCACTACATGGCACCACTTATCATGGTTTGGCTTGGCACAGCTTGGCGTGTCTTGGCATGGCTCAGCACAGTTTAGCACAGTTTGGCACGCTTTGGCATGGCTAAACACAGCAGGGCTTGGCACTCTTCAACACAGTTTGGCACGCCTCAGCAAAGATCACAAATACATGGCATCACTTGGCATGGTTTGGCTTGGCACAGCTTGGCGTGTCTTGGCATGGCTCAGCACAGTTAAGCTATATTTGGCACAGTTTGGCGCGCTTTGGCATGGCTAAAAACAGCAGGGTTTCTGACACTTCAGCACAGTTTGGCACGGTTGAACACAGCTAGGCTCTATATGGCACGCTTTAGCATGTTTTGGCTTGGCACAGCTTGGCATGTCTTGGCTTGGCGCAGCACAGTTTGGCACAGTTTGGTACGCTTTGGCATGGATAAACACAGCAGGGCTTGGCACACTTCAGCACAGTTTGGCACGGTTCAGCACAGCTAGGCACTATATGGCAAGCTTTAGTATGGTTTGGATTGGCACAGCTTGGTTTGTCTTGGCATGGCTCAGCACAGTTTGGCACAGTTTGGGACGCTTTGGCATGGATAAACTCTGCAGGGCTTGCCTCTTTTCAGCACAGTATGGCACAGCTCAGCAAACCTCAGCACTATATGGCACCACTTGGCATGGTTTGGCTTGGCACAGCTTGGCGTGTCTTGGCATGGCTCAGGACGGTTTGGCACAGTTTGGCACAATTTGGCAGTGCTAAACACAGCAGGGCTTCTGGCAATTCAGCACAGTTTGTAACGGTTCAGCACAGCTCCGAAAATGGCATGAGGAGCCACTTGGCATGGTATGGCTTGGCACAGCTTGGCGTGTCTTGGCATGGCTCAGGACAGTTCGGCACAGTTTGGTACGCTTTGCCATGGCTATACACAGCAGAGCTTGGCACACTTCAGCACAGTTTGGCACGGCTCAGCACACCTCACCAATGCATGGCATCACTTGCCATGCTTTGGCTTGGCACAGCTTGGCATGTCTTGGCATGGCTCAGCACAGTTTGACACAGTTTGGCACGCTTTGGCATGGCTAAACACAGCAGGGCTTGGCACACTTCAGCACAGTTTGTCACGGTTCAGCACAGCTAGGCACTACATTGCTCCACTTTGCAAGGTTTAGCTTGGCACAGCTTGGCGTGTCTTGGCATGGCTCAGCACAGTTTGGCACAGTTTGGCACGCTTTGGAATGGCTATACACAACAGGGCTAGGCACACTTCAGCACCGTTTGGCACGCCTAAGCACAGATCACCAATACATGGCATCACATGGCATTGTTTGGCTTGGCACAGCTTGGCATGTTTTGGCATGGCTCAGCAGTATTTCGGCACAGTTTGGCACGATTTGCCAAGGCTAAACACGGCAGGGTTTCTGACACTTCAGCACAGTTTGGCACGGTTGAACACAGCTGGGCTCTATATGGCACGCTTTAGCATGTTTTGGCTTGGCACAGCTTGGCATGTCTTGGCTTGGCTCAGCACAGTTTGGCACAGTTTGGTACGCTTTGGCATGGATAAACACAGCAGGGCTTGGCACACTTCAGCACAGTTTGGCACGGTTCAGCACAGCTAGGCACTATATGTCACGCTTTGGCATGGTTTGGCATGGCACAGCTTGGCATGTCTTGGCATGGCTCAGCACAGTATGGCATGCCTCAGCACAGCTCAGCACTACATGGCACCACTTATCATGGTTTGGCTTGGCACACATTGGCATGTCTTGGCATGGCTCGGCACTATTTGGCACAGTTTGGCACGCTTTGGCATGGCTTAACACGGCAGGGCTTGGCACACTTCAGCACAGTTTGGCACGGTTGAACACAGCTGGGCTCTATATGGCACGCTTTAGCATGGTTTGGCTTGGCACAGCTTGGCATGTCTTGGCTTGGCTCAGCACAGTTTGGCACAGTTTGGCACGCTTTGGCATGGCTAAACACAGCAGGGCTTGGCACTCTTCAACACAGTTTGGCAACACAGTGGAGTGTACAGAGTGAAAACAAAAGTGGATGCCCCTGATCCCCTCATGGAGCATCACTGTGTCTTCTCTGTTTTAACTTAAATTACATGGACTTTTCTGTACCAACTGCTGATTTGATTCCATACTGCTGCAGTCACCATCCTTCTCAGTGGGATCATTAGGACATTACTATTTCCTGCTTCACTGAGATCTTCCATCTTCCTGCTACTTTCCCCCTCCTATTGGCAGCTTTCTTCAGCTTGCATGAATCTATTACTTCTCGAAGCTGTGGTAAATAAATACCACGTTTTATCACCGCTTTGATACATCCTCCCCACAACCTAAAAACAGAAGGTGTTAGTTTTTTTCAGAACACAAACAAAGCAAGGGAGCAACAACAACAGAAGAGGGCCACTTGTTGTCTCCAACATTCAACATGAGCAATTACAAGCGTATCTCGAATTTAAAAGCAAACAAGTCTTCATAAAGACATTTCAGCACATTCAAAATAACACGCAACCTGCCTGACCTGCGACAAAAAACGGCTGCACATATTTCAACAGGAAGGTCAGCCTAACCGTTAGCCAACTCAATCAGAACATGCCATTTCCATCCCATTCCAAGTAGACTTGAACAGAAGTCATGATGACTTATTTATTGGAGCTAAGACCACGGTGAAAACCCCACAGGGCTACCCATCACAGGACTGTGTGATGGTTCAACACTCAAACGGATAGAAACTGGCTTGAAATAAAAAAATCACTCACAGTGCACTATGATCTTTGCTTAACGAGTTATTAAAACAACTCTGCAGGTGCACAGCTTCCAGGAGACTGAGCAAAAGCATCATACTCGATGTCAACAGTATTCATACTGCAGTATTAGAGACAGAAAAGGAGAAAGTCACAGAATCCTTACAGACTCAACCTAAAGCGCAAGCAGAGTTTTCTTCCTAGTTACACAAATTTAAATAAAGTACAAAAACTTGTCTTAGAAATGCTGCTGTCTGTGCGCACTTCCTCATGTCCGTCATCTCACAAGCGCATGTACAGTCCAACAGCAAAACTAATGAGCAAAGAGAGATACAGTGAAGAGCGAGGCTGCACAATCAGTTGTAGAAAAACTGCACTGCAATCAGATGCACCCAGCCTAGAACATGCTGTGTAGCATTCTAACATGATCTAGCAGCAGCTGCTGGCTTTTGTCTTCCGCTCTGCACATATGGCATGCTTTGGCATGGTTTGGCTTGGCACAGCTTGGCATGACTTGGCATGGCTCAGCACAGTTTGGTACAGTTTGGCACGCTTTGCCATGGATAAAATCTGCAGAGCTTGCCTCTTTTCAGCACAGTATGGCACAGCTCAGCAAACCTCAGCACTATATGGCACCACTTGGCATGGTTTGGCTTGGCACAGCTTGGCGTGTCTTGGCATGGCTCAGGACGGTTTGGCACAGTTTGGCACAATTTGGCAGTGCTAAGCACAGCAGGGCTTCTGACAATTCAGCACAGTTTGTCACGGTTCAGCACAGCTCCGAAAATGGCATGAGGAGTTACTTGGCATGGTTTGGCTTGGCACAGCTTGGTGTGTCTTGGCATGGCTCAGGACAGTTTGGCACAGTTTGGCACGCTTTGGCATGGCTAAACACAGCAGGGCTTGGCACACATCAGCACAGTTTGGCACGGTTCAGCACAGCTCAGCACTACATGACACCACTTGCCATGATTTGGCTTGGCACAGCTTGGCATGTCTTGGCATGGCTCAGCTCTGTTTGGCACAGTTTGGCACGCATTGGCATGGCTAAACACAGCAGGGCTTGGCACACTTCAGCAAAGTTTGGCACTGTTCAACACAGCTAGGCACTTTATGGCACGCTTTGGCATGGTTTGGCATGGCACAGCTTGGCATGTCTTGGCATGGCTCAGCACAGTATGGCATGCCTCAGCACAGCTCAGCACTACATGGCACCACTTATCATGGTTTGGCTTGGCACAGCTTGGCGTGTCTTGGCATGGCTCAGCACAGTTTAGCACAGTTTGGCACGCTTTGGCATGGCTAAACACAGCCGGGCTTGACACACTTCAACACAGTTTGGCACGCCTCAGCACAGATCACAAACACATGGCATCACTTGGCATGGTTTGTCTTGGCACAGCTTGGTTTGTCTTGGCATGTCTCAGCACAGTTTGGCACAGTTTGGCACGCTTTGGCATGGATAAACACAGCAGGGCTTGCCTCTTTTCAGCAGATTATGGCACAGCTCAGCACTACATGGCACCACTTGGCATGGTTTGGCTTGGCACAGCTTGGCGTGTCTTGGCATGGCTCAGCACAGTTTGGCACAGTTTGGCACGCTTTGGCATGACTAAACACAGCAGGGCTTGGCACACTTCAGCACAGTTTGGCACAGTTTAGCACATCTAAGAACATGTTATGTGGCACCACTTGGCATGCTTTAGCTTGGCACCGCTTGGCGTGTCTTGGCAAGGTTCAGCTCTGTTTGGCACAGTTTGGCACGCTTTGCCATGGCTAAATGCCGCAGGGCTTGGCACACTTCAGCACAGTTTGGCACGCATTGGCATGGATAAACACAGCAGGGCTTGCCTCTTTTCAGCAGAGTATGGCACAGCTCAGCACTACATGGCACCACTTGGCATGGTTTGGCTTGGCACAGCTTGGCGTGTCTTGGCATGGCTCAGCACTGTTTGGCACAGTTTAGCACACTTAGGCATGGCTTAACACGGTAGGGCTTGGCACACTTCAGCACAGTTTGGCACGGTTTGGCACATCTTAGAACATGTTATGTGGCACCATTTGGCCTGGTTTGGCTTGGCACAGCTTGGCTTGGCTTGGCATGGCTCAGCACTCTTTGGCACAGTTTGGCACGCTTTGGCATGGCTAAACACAGCAGGGCTTGGCACACTTCAGCACAGTTTTCACGGTTCTGCACAGCTCCGAAAATGGTATGAGGCGCCACTTGGCATGGTTTGGCTTGGCACAGCTTGGTGTGTCTTCACATGGCTCAGGACAGTTTGGCACAGTTTGGCACGCTTTGCCATTGATAAACACGGCAGGGCTTGGCACAGTTCAGCACAGTTTTGCACGGTCCAGCACAACTCAGAACATGGTATGAGGCACCACTTGGCATGTTTTGGCTTGGCACAGCATGGCGTGTCTTGGCATGGCTCGGCATGATTTGGCACACTTTGACACAGCTTGACACTGCTGGGCATGATTTGGCTCAGCATAACTGAGCACAGTTTGGCATCCTTCAGCACTGCTCGCACTGCTGGGTATGGCTTCACACAGTACCGTATGGCTTAACCCCGCCCCGCGTTGCCGCCCCCGAGCCCGCACAGCCCCGTTCCTGACGCACTGCCCGACCTGCCTCAGTGACCGGCACACGGGCACAGGGGCTCACGGGAAACGGCGGGGCGTGGCGCGGGCCAGGCCGAACCGTGCCGACCCGGGCCGATCCGTGCCGACCCGGGCCAAACCGTGCCGACCCGGTCTGAGGCGTGCCGAGCCGTGCCGTGCCGAGCCGTGCCGTGCCGTGCCGTGCCGAGCCGAGCCGAGCCGTGCCGTTCCGAGCCGAGCCGTGCCGAGCCGTGCCGTGCCGAGCCGTGCCGTGCCGAGCCGTGCCGTGCCGTTCCGTGCCGAGCCGTGCCGAGCCGTGCCGTGCCGAGCCGTGCCGTGCCGTGCCGAGCCGTGCCGTGCCGAGCCGTGCCGTGCCGAGCCGTGCCGAGCCGAGCCGAGCCGTGCCGAGCCGTGCCGAGCCGAGCCGAGCCGTGCCGAGCCGTGCCGTGCCGTGCCGAGCCGTGCCGTGCCGAGCCGTGCCGTGCCGTTCCGTGCCGAGCCGTGCCGAGCCGTGCCGTGCCGTTCCGTGCCGAGCCGTTCCGAGTCGTGCCGAGCCGTGCCGTGCCGAGCCGTGCCGAGCCGTGCCGAGCCGAGCCGAGCCGTGCCGAGCCGTGCCGTGCCGTGCCGAGTCGTGCCGAGCCGTGCCGAGCCGTTCCGTGCCGTGCCGTGCCGAGCCGTGCCGTGCCGTTCCGTGCCGTGCCGAGCCGTGCCGTGCCTAACCGGTCCGAGACGGGCCGAACTGGTCCGCGCCGAGTCCTAACGGGTCATACCGGGCCGTGCATGGGGACATGCTGCCCCTGTGTGGTGAGGTACGAGGGCGGCCGGCGCGGCTCTGCCCGATCTCGGCATGGCTTTGCTCCATATGCTTCAGAACGTCACGTTTTGGCAGGTCATGCCTCAGCTCAGCTCAGCACAGCACGGTACAGCACGGTTCCGCTCGTGTTGCCTCCACACATCTTGCCATGGCTCGACTTGGCTCAGCATGATTTGGCATGGTTTGGCACAACACATATCAGCATGACATGACACGATTTGGTACTGCATGGCACAACACTTTAGAACGGTTTGACTCAGTCAATTCGCATGGTTCACCACGGCTCAGTTCAGCACAGTTTGACACAGCTCAGTACTGCATGTTTCAGCACAATTTGGCACAGTTTGCACAGTTCGGCATCCCCAAACAAGGCAGGGCTTGGCACACTTCAGCACAGTTTGGCATGGCTCAGCACAGCTCATAACATGGAATGTGGCACCACTTAGCATGGTTTGGCTTGGCACAGCTTGGCGTATCCTGGCACGGCTCAGCACAGTTTGGCACAATTTGGCACGCTTTGGCATGGCTAAACACAGCAGGGCTTGGCACACCTCAGTACAGTTTGTCACGGCTCAGCACAGCTAGGCACTATATGGCACCACTTGGCATGGTTTGGCTTGGCACAGCTTGGCATGACTTGGCAAGGCTCAGCACAGTTTGGCACAGTTTGGCACGCTTTGGCATGGATAAACTCTGCAGGGCTTGCCTCTTTTCAGCACAGTATGGCACAGCTCAGCAAACCTCAGCACTATATGGCACCACTTGGCATGGTTTGGCTTGGCACAGCTTGGCGTGTCTTGGCATGGCTCAGGACGGTTTGACACAGTTTGACACAATTTGGCAGTGCTAAACACAGCAGGGCTTCTGACAATTCAGCACAGTTTGTCACGGTTCAGCACAGCTCCGAAAATGGCATGTGGAGTTACTTGGCATGGTTTGGCTTGGCACAGCTTGGCGTGTCTTGGCATGGCTCAGGACAGTTCGGCACAGTTTGGCACGCTTTGAAATGGCTTTACACAGCATGCCTTGGCACAGCTCAGCACAGTTTGGCACGGCTCAGAACAGCTCAGCACTACATGGCACCACTTGGCATGGTTTGGCTTGGCACAGCTTGGCATTTCTTGGAATGGCTCAGCACAGTTTGACACAGTTTGGCACGCTTTGCCATGGCTAAACACAGCAGGGTTTGGCACACTTCAGCACAGTTTGGCACTGTTCAACACAGCTAGGCACATTATGTCACGCTTTGGCATGGTTTGGCATGGCACAGCTTGGCATGTCTTGGCATGGCTCAGCACAGTTTGGCACGCCTCAGCACAGCTCAGCACTACATGGCACCACTTATCATGGTTTGGCTTGGCACAGCTTGGCGTGTCTTGGCATGGCTCAGCACAGTTTAGCACAGTTTGGCACGCTTTGGCATGGCTAAACACAGCAGGGCTTGGCACTCTTCAACACAGTTTAGCACAGTTTAGCACATCTTAGAACACGTTATGTGGCACCACTTGGCATGGTTTAGCTTAGCACAGCTTGGCGTGTCTTGACTTGGCTCAGCACAGTTTGACACAGTTTGGCACGCTTTGCCATGGCTAAACACAGCAGGGTTTGGCACACTTCAGCACAGTTTGGCACTGTTCAACACAGCTAGGCACATTATGTCACGCTTTGGCATGGTTTGGCATGGCACAGCTTGGCATGTCTTGGCATGGCTCAGCACAGTTTGGCACGCCTCAGCACAGCTCAGCACTACATGGCACCACTTATCATGGTTTGGCTTGGCACAGCTTGGCGTGTCTTGGCATGGCTCAGCACAGTTTAGCACAGTTTGGCACGCTTTGGCATGGCTAAACACAGCAGGGCTTGGCACTCTTCAACACAGTTTGGCACGCCTCAGCAAAGATCACAAATACATGGCATCACTTGGCATGGTTTGGCTTGGCACAGCTTGGCGTGTCTTGGCATGGCTCAGCACAGTTAAGCTATATTTGGCACAGTTTGGCGCGCTTTGGCATGGCTAAAAACGGCAGGGTTTCTGACACTTCAGCACAGTTTGGCACGGTTGAACACAGCTAGGCTCTATATGGCACGCTTTAGCATGTTTTGGCTTGGCACAGCTTGGCATGTCTTGGCTTGGCGCAGCACAGTTTGGCACAGTTTGGTATGCTTTGGCATGGATAAACACAGCAGGGCTTGGCACACTTCAGCACAGTTTGGCACGGTTCAGCACAGCTAGGCACTATATGGCAAGCTTTAGCATGGTTTGGATTGGCACAGCTTGGTTTGTCTTGGCATGGCTCAGCACAGTTTGGCACAGTTTGGGACGCTTTGGCATGGATAAACTCTGCAGGGCTTGCCTCTTTTCAGCACAGTATGGCACAGCTCAGCAAACCTCAGCACTATATGGCACCACTTGGCATGGTTTGGCTTGGCACAGCTTGGCGTGTCTTGGCATGGCTCAGGACGGTTTGGCACAGTTTGGCACAATTTGGCAGTGCTAAACACAGCAGGGCTTCTGGCAATTCAGCACAGTTTGTAACGGTTCAGCACAGCTCCGAAAATGGCATGAGGAGCCACTTGGCATGGTATGGCTTGGCACAGCTTGGCGTGTCTTGGCATGGCTCAGGACAGTTCGGCACAGTTTGGTACGCTTTGCCATGGCTATACACAGCAGAGCTTGGCACACTTCAGCACAGTTTGGCACGGCTCAGCACACCTCACCAATGCATGGCATCACTTGCCATGCTTTGGCTTGGCACAGCTTGGCATGTCTTGGCATGGCTCAGCACAGTTTGACACAGTTTGGCACGCTTTGGCATGGCTAAACACAGCAGGGCTTGGCACACTTCAGCACAGTTTGGCACGGTTCAGCACAGCTAGGCACTACATTGCTCCACTTTGCAAGGTTTAGCTTGGCACAGCTTGGCGTGTCTTGGCATGGCTCAGCACAGTTTGGCACAGTTTGGCACGCTTTGGAATGGCTATACACAACAGGGCTAGGCACACTTCAGCACCGTTTGGCACGCCTAAGCACAGATCACCAATACATGGCATCACATGGCATTGTTTGGCTTGGCACAGCTTGGCATGTTTTGGCATGGCTCAGCAGTATTTCGGCACAGTTTGGCACGATTTGCCAAGGCTAAACACGGCAGGGTTTCTGACACTTCAGCACAGTTTGGCACGGTTGAACACAGCTGGGCTCTATATGGCACGCTTTAGCATGTTTTGGCTTGGCACAGCTTGGCATGTCTTGGCTTGGCTCAGCACAGTTTGGCACAGTTTGGTATGCTTTGGCATGGATAAACACAGCAGGGCTTGGCACACTTCAGCACAGTTTGGCACGGTTCAGCACAGCTAGGCACTATATGTCACGCTTTGGCATGGTTTGGCTTGGCACAACTTGGCATGTCTTGGCATGGCTCGGCACAGTTTGGCACAGTTTGGCACGCTTTGGAATGGCTAAACACAGCAGGGCTTGGCACACTTCAGCACAGTTTGGCACGCTTCAGCACAGCTCACCAATACATGGCACCACTTGGCATGGTTTGGCTTGGCACACATTGGCATGTCTTGGCATGGCTCGGCACTATTTGGCACAGTTTGGCACGCTTTGGCATGGCTTAACACGGCAGGGCTTGGCACACTTCAGCACAGTTTGGCACGGTTGAACACAGCTGGGCTCTATATGGCACGCTTTAGCATGGTTTGGCTTGGCACAGCTTGGCATGTCTTGGCTTGGCTCAGCACAGTTTGGCACAGTTTGGCACGCTTTGGCATGGATAAACACAGCAGGGCTTGGCACTCTTCAACACAGTTTGGCAACACAGTGGAGTGTACAGAGTGAAAACAAAAGTGGATGCCCCTGATCCCCTCATGGAGCATCACTGTGTCTTCTCTGTTTTAACTTAAATTACATGGACTTTTCTGTACCAACTGCTGATTTGATTCCATACTGCTGCAGTCACCATCCTTCTCAGTGGGATCATTAGGACATTACTATTTCCTGCTTCACTGAGACCTTCCATCTTCCTGCTACTTTCCCCCTCCTATTGGCAGCTTTCTTCAGCTTGCATGAATCTATTACTTCTCGAAGCTGTGGTAAATAAATACCACGTTTTATCACCGCCTTGATACATCCTCCCCACAACCTAAAAACAGAAGGTGTTAGTTTTTTTCAGAACACAAACAAAGCAAGGGAGCAACAACAACAGAAGAGGGCCACTTGTTGTCTCCAACATTCAACATGAGCAATTACAAGCGTATCTCGAATTTAAAAGCAAACAAGTCTTCATAAAGACATTTCAGCACATTCAAAATAACACGCAACCTGCCTGACCTGCGACAAAAAACGGCTGCACATATTTCAACAGGAAGGTCAGCCTAACCGTTAGCCAACTCAATCAGAACATGCCATTTCCATCCCATTCCAAGTAGACTTGAACAGAAGTCATGATGACTTATTTATTGGAGCTAAGACCACGGTGAAAACCCCACAGGGCTACCCATCACAGGACTGTGTGATGGTTCAACACTCAAACGGATAGAAACTGGCTTGAAATAAAAAAATCACTCACAGTGCACTATGATCTTTGCTTAACGAGTTATTAAAACAACTCTGCAGGTGCACAGCTTCCAGGAGACTGAGCAAAAGCATCATACTCGATGTCAACAGTATTCATACTGCAGTATTAGAGACAGAAAAGGAGAAAGTCACAGAATCCTTACAGACTCAACCTAAAGCGCAAGCAGAGTTTTCTTCCTAGTTACACAAATTTAAATAAAGTACAAAAACTTGTCTTAGAAATGCTGCTGTCTGTGCGCACTTCCTCATGTCCGTCATCTCACAAGCGCATGTACAGTCCAACAGCAAAACTAATGAGCAAAGAGAGATACAGTGAAGAGCGAGGCTGCACAATCAGTTGTAGAAAAACTGCACTGCAATCAGATGCACCCAGCCTAGAACATGCTGTGTAGCATTCTAACATGATCTAGCAGCAGCTGCTGGCTTTTGTCTTCCGCTCTGCACATATGGCATGCTTTGGCATGGTTTGGCTTGGCACAGCTTGGCATGACTTGGCATGGCTCAGCACAGTTTGGTACAGTTTGGCACGCTTTGCCATGGATAAAATCTGCAGAGCTTGCCTCTTTTCAGCACAGTATGGCACAGCTCAGCAAACCTCAGCACTATATGGCACCACTTGGCATGGTTTGGCTTGGCACAGCTTGGCGTGTCTTGGCATGGCTCAGGACGGTTTGGCACAGTTTGGCACAATTTGGCAGTGCTAAGCACAGCAGGGCTTCTGACAATTCAGCACAGTTTGTCACGGTTCAGCACAGCTCCGAAAATGGCATGAGGAGTTACTTGGCATGGTTTGGCTTGGCACAGCTTGGTGTGTCTTGGCATGGCTCAGGACAGTTTGGCACAGTTTGGCACGCTTTGGCATGGCTAAACACAGCAGGGCTTGGCACACATCAGCACAGTTTGGCACGGTTCAGCACAGCTCAGCACTACATGACACCACTTGCCATGATTTGGCTTGGCACAGCTTGGCATGTCTTGGCATGGCTCAGCTCTGTTTGGCACAGTTTGGCACGCATTGGCATGGCTAAACACAGCAGGGCTTGGCACACTTCAGCAAAGTTTGGCACTGTTCAACACAGCTAGGCACTTTATGGCACGCTTTGGCATGGTTTGGCATGGCACAGCTTGGCATGTCTTGGCATGGCTCAGCACAGTATGGCATGCCTCAGCACAGCTCAGCACTACATGGCACCACTTATCATGGTTTGGCTTGGCACAGCTTGGCGTGTCTTGGCATGGCTCAGCACAGTTTAGCACAGTTTGGCACGCTTTGGCATGGCTAAACACAGCCGGGCTTGACACACTTCAACACAGTTTGGCACGCCTCAGCACAGATCACAAACACATGGCATCACTTGGCATGGTTTGTCTTGGCACAGCTTGGTTTGTCTTGGCATGGCTCAGCACAGTTTGGCACAGTTTGGCACGCATTGGCATGGATAAACACAGCAGGGCTTGCCTCTTTTCAGCAGATTATGGCACAGCTCAGCACTACATGGCACCACTTGGCATGGTTTGGCTTGGCACAGCTTGGCGTGTCTTGGCATGGCTCAGCACAGTTTGGCACAGTTTGGCACGCTTTGGCATGACTAAACACAGCAGGGCTTGGCACACTTCAGCACAGTTTGGCACAGTTTAGCACATCTAAGAACATGTTATGTGGCACCACTTGGCATGCTTTAGCTTGGCACCGCTTGGCGTGTCTTGGCAAGGTTCAGCTCTGTTTGGCACAGTTTGGCACGCTTTGCCATGGCTAAATGCCGCAGGGCTTGGCACACTTCAGCACAGTTTGGCACGCATTGGCATGGATAAACACAGCAGGGCTTGCCTCTTTTCAGCAGAGTATGGCACAGCTCAGCACTACATGGCACCACTTGGCATGGTTTGGCTTGGCACAGCTTAGCGTGTCTTGGCATGGCTCAGCACTGTTTGGCACAGTTTAGCACACTTAGGCATGGCTTAACACGGTAGGGCTTGGCACACTTCAGCACAGTTTGGCACGGTTTGGCACATCTTAGAACATGTTATGTGGCACCATTTGGCCTGGTTTGGCTTGGCACAGCTTGGCTTGGCTTGGCATGGCTCAGCACTCTTTGGCACAGTTTGGCACGCTTTGGCATGGCTAAACACAGCAGGGCTTGGCACACTTCAGCACAGTTTTCACGGTTCTGCACAGCTCCGAAAATGGTATGAGGCGCATCTTGGCATGGTATGGCTTGGCACAGCTTGGTGTGTCTTCACATGGCTCAGGACAGTTTGGCACAGTTTGGCACGCTTTGCCATTGATAAACACGGCAGGGCTTGGCACAGTTCAGCACAGTTTTGCACGGTCCAGCACAACTCAGAACATGGTATGAGGCACCACTTGGCATGTTTTGGCTTGGCACAGCATGGCGTGTCTTGGCATGGCTCGGCATGATTTGGCACACTTTGACACAGCTTGACACTGCTGGGCATGATTTGGCTCAGCATAACTGAGCACAGTTTGGCATCCTTCAGCACTGCTCGCACTGCTGGGTATGGCTTCACACAGTACCGTATGGCTTAACCCCGCCCCGCGTTGCCGCCCCCGAGCCCGCACAGCCCCGTTCCTGACGCACTGCCCGACCTGCCTCAGTGACCGGCACACGGGCACAGGGGCTCACGGGAAACGGCGGGGCGTGGCGCGGGCCAGGCCGAACCGTGCCGACCCGGGCCGATCCGTGCCGACCCGGTCTGAGCCGTGCCGACCCGGTCTGAGCCGTGCCGAGCCGTGCCGTGCCGAGCCGTGCCGAGCCGTGCCGTGCCGAGCCGTGCCGAGCCGAGCCGTGCCGAGCCGTGCCGTGCCGTGCCGAGCCGTGCCGAGCCGTGCCGTGCCGAGCCGTGCCGAGCCGTTCCGTGCCGTGCCGTGCCGTGCCGTGCCGTGCCGAGCCGTGCCGTGCCGTTCCGTGCCTAACCGGTCCGAGACGGGCCGAACTGGTCCGCGCCGAGTCCTAACGGGTCATACCGGGCCGTGCATGGGGACATGCTGCCCCTGTGTGGTGAGGTACGAGGGCGGCCGGCGCGGCTCTGCCCGATCTCGGCATGGCTTTGCTCCATATGCTTCAGAACGTCACGTTTTGGCAGGTCATGCCTCAGCTCAGCTCAGCACAGCACGGTACAGCACGGTTCCGCTCGTGTTGCCTCCACACATCTTGCCATGGCTCGACTTGGCTCAGCATGATTTGGCATGGTTTGGCACAACACATATCAGCATGACATGACACGATTTGGTACTGCATGGCACAACACTTTAGAACGGTTTGACTCAGTCAATTCGCATGGTTCACCACGGCTCAGTTCAGCACAGTTTGACACAGCTCAGTACTGCATGTTTCAGCACAATTTGGCACAGTTTGCACAGTTCGGCATCCCCAAACAAGGCAGGGCTTGGCACACTTCAGCACAGTTTGGCATGGCTCAGCACAGCTCATAACATGGAATGTGGCACCACTTAGCATGGTTTGGCTTGGCACAGCTTGGCGTATCCTGGCACGGCTCAGCACAGTTTGGCACAATTTGGCACGCTTTGGCATGGCTAAACACAGCAGGGCTTGGCACACCTCAGTACAGTTTGTCACGGCTCAGCACAGCTAGGCACTATATGGCACCACTTGGCATGGTTTGGCTTGGCACAGCTTGGCATGACTTGGCAAGGCTCAGCACAGTTTGGCACAGTTTGGCACGCTTTGGCATGGATAAACTCTGCAGGGCTTGCCTCTTTTCAGCACAGTATGGCACAGCTCAGCAAACCTCAGCACTATATGGCACCACTTGGCATGGTTTGGCTTGGCACAGCTTGGCGTGTCTTGGCATGGCTCAGGACGGTTTGACACAGTTTGACACAATTTGGCAGTGCTAAACACAGCAGGGCTTCTGACAATTCAGCACAGTTTGTCACGGTTCAGCACAGCTCCGAAAATGGCATGTGGAGTTACTTGGCATGGTTTGGCTTGGCACAGCTTGGCGTGTCTTGGCATGGCTCAGGACAGTTCGGCACAGTTTGGCACGCTTTGAAATGGCTTTACACAGCATGCCTTGGCACAGCTCAGCACAGTTTGGCACGGCTCAGAACAGCTCAGCACTACATGGCACCACTTGGCATGGTTTGGCTTGGCACAGCTTGGCATTTCTTGGAATGGCTCAGCACAGTTTGACACAGTTTGGCACGCTTTGGCATGGCTAAGCACAGCAGGGCTTGGCACACTTCAGCACAGTTTAGCACAGTTTAGCACATCTTAGAACACGTTATGTGGCACCACTTGGCATGGTTTAGCTTAGCACAGCTTGGCGTGTCTTGACTTGGCTCAGCACAGTTTGACACAGTTTGGCACGCTTTGCCATGGCTAAACACAGCAGGGTTTGGCACACTTCAGCACAGTTTGGCACTGTTCAACACAGCTAGGCACATTATGTCACGCTTTGGCATGGTTTGGCATGGCACAGCTTGGCATGTCTTGGCATGGCTCAGCACAGTTTGGCACGCCTCAGCACAGCTCAGCACTACATGGCACCACTTATCATGGTTTGGCTTGGCACAGCTTGGCGTGTCTTGGCATGGCTCAGCACAGTTTAGCACAGTTTGGCACGCTTTGGCATGGCTAAACACAGCAGGGCTTGGCACTCTTCAACACAGTTTGGCACGCCTCAGCAAAGATCACAAATACATGGCATCACTTGGCATGGTTTGGCTTGGCACAGCTTGGCGTGTCTTGGCATGGCTCAGCACAGTTAAGCTATATTTGGCACAGTTTGGCGCGCTTTGGCATGGCTAAAAACGGCAGGGTTTCTGACACTTCAGCACAGTTTGGCACGGTTGAACACAGCTAGGCTCTATATGGCACGCTTTAGCATGTTTTGGCTTGGCACAGCTTGGCATGTCTTGGCTTGGCGCAGCACAGTTTGGCACAGTTTGGTACGCTTTGGCATGGATAAACACAGCAGGGCTTGGCACACTTCAGCACAGTTTGGCACGGTTCAGCACAGCTAGGCACTATATGGCAAGCTTTAGCATGGTTTGGATTGGCACAGCTTGGTTTGTCTTGGCATGGCTCAGCACAGTTTAGCACAGTTTGGGACGCTTTGGCATGGATAAACTCTGCAGGGCTTGCCTCTTTTCAGCACAGTATGGCACAGCTCAGCAAACCTCAGCACTATATGGCACCACTTGGCATGGTTTGGCTTGGCACAGCTTGGCGTGTCTTGGCATGGCTCAGGACGGTTTGGCACAGTTTGGCACAATTTGGCAGTGCTAAACACAGCAGGGCTTCTGGCAATTCAGCACAGTTTGTAACGGTTCAGCACAGCTCCGAAAATGGCATGAGGAGCCACTTGGCATGGTATGGCTTGGCACAGCTTGGCGTGTCTTGGCATGGCTCAGGACAGTTCGGCACAGTTTGGTACGCTTTGCCATGGCTATACACAGCAGAGCTTGGCACACTTCAGCACAGTTTGGCACGGCTCAGCACACCTCACCAATGCATGGCATCACTTGCCATGCTTTGGCTTGGCACAGCTTGGCATGTCTTGGCATGGCTCAGCACAGTTTGACACAGTTTGGCACGCTTTGGCATGGCTAAACACAGCAGGGCTTGGCACACTTCAGCACAGTTTGGCACGGTTCAGCACAGCTAGGCACTACATTGCTCCACTTTGCAAGGTTTAGCTTGGCACAGCTTGGCGTGTCTTGGCATGGCTCAGCACAGTTTGGCACAGTTTGGCACGCTTTGGAATGGCTATACACAACAGGGCTAGGCACACTTCAGCACCGTTTGGCACGCCTAAGCACAGATCACCAATACATGGCATCACATGGCATTGTTTGGCTTGGCACAGCTTGGCATGTCTTGGCATGGCTCGGCACTATTTGGCACAGTTTGGCACGCTTTGGCATGGCTTAACACGGCAGGGCTTGGCACACTTCAGCACAGTTTGGCACGGTTGAACACAGCTGGGCTCTATATGGCACGCTTTAGCATGTTTTGGCTTGGCACAGCTTGGCATGTCTTGGCTTGGCTCAGGACAGTTCGGCACAGTTTGGCACGCTTTGGCATGGATAAACACAGCAGGGCTTGGCACTCTTCAACACAGTTTGGCAACACAGTGGAGTGTACAGAGTGAAAACAAAAGTGGATGCCCCTGATCCCCTCATGGAGCATCACTGTGTCTTCTCTGTTTTAACTTAAATTACATGGACTTTTCTGTACCAACTGCTGATTTGATTCCATACTGCTGCAGTCACCATCCTTCTCAGTGGGATCATTAGGACATTACTATTTCCTGCCTCACTGAGATCTTCCATCTTCCTGCTACTTTCCCCCTCCTATTGGCAGCTTTCTTCAGCTTGCATGAATCTATTACTTCTCGAAGCTGTGGTAAATAAATACCACGTTTTATCACCGCTTTGATACATCCTCCCCACAACCTAAAAACAGAAGGTGTTAGTTTTTTTCAGAACACAAACAAAGCAAGGGAGCAACAACAACAGAAGAGGGCCACTTGTTGTCTCCAACATTCAACATGAGCAATTACAAGCGTATCTCGAATTTAAAAGCAAACAAGTCTTCATAAAGACATTTCAGCACATTCAAAATAACACGCAACCTGCCTGACCTGCGACAAAAAACGGCTGCACATATTTCAACAGGAAGGTCAGCCTAACCGTTAGCCAACTCAATCAGAACATGCCATTTCCATCCCATTCCAAGTAGACTTGAACAGAAGTCATGATGACTTATTTATTGGAGCTAAGACCACGGTGAAAACCCCACAGGGCTACCCATCACAGGACTGTGTGATGGTTCAACACTCAAACGGATAGAAACTGGCTTGAAATAAAAAAATCACTCACAGTGCACTATGATCTTTGCTTAACGAGATATTAAAACAACTCTGCAGGTGCACAGCTTCCAGGAGACTGAGCAAAAGCATCATACTCGATGTCAACAGTATTCATACTGCAGTATTAGAGACAGAAAAGGAGAAAGTCACAGAATCCTTACAGACTCAACCTAAAGCGCAAGCAGAGTTTTCTTCCTAGTTACACAAATTTAAATAAAGTACAAAAACTTGTCTTAGAAATGCTGCTGTCTGTGCGCACTTCCTCATGTCCGTCATCTCACAAGCGCATGTACAGTCCAACAGCAAAACTAATGAGCAAAGAGAGATACAGTGAAGAGCGAGGCTGCACAATCAGTTGTAGAAAAACTGCACTGCAATCAGATGCACCCAGCCTAGAACATGCTGTGTAGCATTCTAACATGATCTAGCAGCAGCTGCTGGCTTTTGTCTTCCGCTCTGCACACTCCACTTCCAGTACCTGAAAGGTACTGGAAGTGGAGTGTACAGAGTGAAAACAAAAGTGGATGCCCCTGATCCCCTCATGGAGCATCACTGTGTCTTCTCTGTTTTAACTTAAATTACATGGACTTTTCTGTACCAACTGCTGATTTGATTCCATACTGCTGCAGTCACCATCCTTCTCAGTGGGATCATTAGGACATTACTATTTCCTGCCTCACTGAGATCTTCCATCTTCCTGCTACTTTCCCCCTCCTATTGGCAGCTTTCTTCAGCTTGCATGAATCTATTACTTCTCGAAGCTGTGGTAAATAAATACCACGTTTTATCACCGCTTTGATACATCCTCCCCACAACCTAAAAACAGAAGGTGTTAGTTTTTTTCAGAACACAAACAAAGCAAGGGAGCAACAACAACAGAAGAGGGCTACTTGTTGTCTCCAACATTCAACATGAGCAATTACAAGTGTATCTTGAATTTAAAAGCAAACAAGTCTTCAGCAAAACTGACGAGCAAAGAGAGATACAGTGAAGAGCAAGGCTGCACAATCAGTTGTAGAAAAACTGCACTGCAATCAGATTCATAGATTCATAGATACATTAGGTTGGAAAGGACCTACAAGATCATCTAGTCCAACCATCCTCACACCACCATCCCTACCCACCAAGCTACTAAATCAAATCCCTCAGCACCTCATCTAAACGCTTCTTGAACAGCGCTAGGGACGGTGCCTCAACCACCTCCCTAGGCAGGCCATTCCAGTGCCTGACCACTCTCTCAGAGAAAAAATTTTTCCTCAAGTCTAATCTAAATCTTCCCCGGCACAACTTGTGGCCATTCCCTCTCGTCCTGTCATTAGTTACCTGGGAGAAGAGGCCGACCCCCTCCTTACCACAGCCTCCCTTCAGGAAGTGGTAGAGTGCAATGAGGTCTCCTCTGAGCCTCCTTTTCCCCAAACTAAACAATCCCAGCTCCCTCAGCCGCTCCTCGGAAGACTTGTGCTCCAGACCCCTCACCAGTTTTGTTGCCCTTCTCTGAACACGCTCCAGGGCCTCAACGTCTTTCTTGTAGTGAGGGGCCCAAAACTGAACACAGTACTCGAGGTGCGGCCGCACCAGAGCTGAGTACAGGGGGATGATCACCTCCCTGCTCCTGCTGGCCACACTATTCCTAATACAGGCCAGGATGCCATTGGCCTTCTTGGCCACCTGGGCACACTGCCGGCTCATATTGAGCCGAGCATCAACCAACACCCCCAGGTCCGTTTCCTCTATACACTCCTCAAGCCATTCTGCCCCAAGCCTATAGCATTGCATGGGGTTATTGTGGCCAAAGTGCAGGACCCGGCACTTGGCCTTATTGAACCTCATCCCATTGACCTCAGCCCAACTGTCTAGCCTATCCAGATCCCGCTGAAGGGCCTCCCTACCCTCAGGCAGGTCGACACATCCTCCCAACTTGGTGTCATCCGCAAACTTACTGAGGGTACACTCAATCCCCTCATCCAGGTCATCAATAAAGATATTAAACAAGACGGGCCCCAATACTGACCCTTGGGGGACACCACTCGTGACAGGACGCCAGCTGGACTTGACTCCATTAACCACTACCCGCTGGGCACGGCCCTCTAGCCAGTTCTCAACCCAGAGAAGAGTGAACCTGTCCACACCATGGGCTGCCAGCTTCTGCAGGAGAATACTGTGGGAGACCGTGTCAAAGGCTTTGCTGAAGTCCAGGTAGACTACATCAACAGCCTTTCCCTCATCTACCAGTCTGGTCACCCAGTCATAGAAGGAGATGAGGTTGGACAAGCACGACCTGCCCTTTGTGAACCCGTGCTGGCTGGGTCTGATCCCCTGATTGCCATGCACGTGCCGTGTGATCTCCCTCAAGATCAATTGCTCCATAACTTTCCCTGATACCGAGGTCAGGCTGACAGGCCTGTAGTTCCCCGGATCTTCCTTACGGCCTTTCTTGTAGATGGGAGTCACATCGGCAAGCCTCCAATCTTGCGGGACCTCTCCAGATGACCAGGAATGCTGATAGATGGCAGAAAGCGGCTTGGCAATCACCTCTGCCAGCTCCCTCAGCACCCTTGGGTGGATCCCATCTGGCCCCATGGACTTGTGGCAGTTCAGATGGAGGAGCAGGTCTCTGACTGTCTCTGCTGGGATCACAGGGGGTGTATGATGCGCTTCGTCCCAGACTTCCAGGTCAGGGCGAGAAGTATCCTGAGGATAACTGGTCTGTCTATTAAAGACAGACGTGAAGAAGGCATTGAGAACCTCAGCCTTTTCCTTATCCTCTGTGGTTACATTCCCTGCCGCATGAAGTAAAGGAGGGAAATTCTCCTTAGTTCTTCTTTTACTGTTAATATATTTATAACAGGATTTTTTGTTCTCCTTTACTGCAGTAGCCAGTCTAAGTTCAAGCTGGGCTTTTGCATTTCTAACTTCCTGCCTGCAAATCTTGGCAAGTTCCCTGTAGTCTCCCCAAGCAGCCTGTCCCATCTTCCAGAGGGCATAGACTCTCTTTTTCTCCCGGAGTCTCAACAAAAGATCCCGGTTCATCCACACTGGCCTTTTTCCCCTCCGGCTTGACTTACGGTACTCAGGGACAGCCTGCACCTGTGCCTTTAAGATTTCCGTCTTGAGGAGGACCCAGGCTTCCTGGACCCCTTTACCCCTCAGGAGCGAGTCCCAAGGGACCCTTGCAACAAGCGTCCTGAACAGGTCAAAGTCTGCCCTCCGGAAGTCCAAGGTAGCAGTTTTGCTAGTCACCCTCTTGATGTCACCAAGAATAGCAAACTCTACCATTTCATGGTCACTCTGGCCAAGACGATCCCCAACCTTCACATCTCCTACTAGTCCTTCACTGTTAGTGAAGAGCAGGTCTAGCAGGGCACCTCCCCTGGTAGGTTCTTGCACCAGCTGTGTCAGGAAGCAATCTTCCACACACTCCAGAAATCTCATGGACTGCTTCCTCTGCGCGGTATTATATTTCCAGCATATATCAGGGAAGTTGAAGTCCCCCATGAGAACTAGTGCTGGCCATCGTGCAACATCTACTAGTTGCTTGTAGAACACCTCATCTATCTCTTCATCTTGGCTAGGCGGTCTATAACAGAGCCCCACCACAATGTCACTCCTACAGACCATCCCCCTGATCCTTACCCACAGACACTCCACTTGGTCGTTTCCAACCTCAAACTCTTCAACATCAAGACACTCTTTGATATAGAGTGCTATGCCACCACCCTTTTTTCCCCGCCTGTCCCTTCTGAAGAGCTTGTAGCCATCCATCCCAGTACTCCAGTCATGGGAGGGGTCCCACCATGTTTCTGTAATAGCAACAAGGTCATAGTTAGCCTGCCTTACAATGGTTTCAAGCTCTTCTTGTTTATTGCCCCTGCTGCGTGCGTTGGTGTATATGCACTTCAGCTGAGACATTTGCCTCACCCTTTGTTCCAGCACAGCCCCCCTGGGCTCTTCACTGGGGAGCCCTGTTATATCCCCTACCCCCATCACAGCTAGTTTAAAGCTCTCTCAATTAGTCCAGCTAGCTCCTGGGCTAGAATTCGTTTCCCCCTTTGGGACAGGTGTAATCCATCAGCGGATAACAGGCCAGGAACTGAGTAAACTGCCCCGTGGTCAAAAAACCCAGCCTAGAACATGCTGTGTAGCATTCTAACATGATCTAGCAGCAGCTGCTGGCTTTTGTCTTCCGCTCTGCACACTTCCAGGTGTGGAAGTGGAGTGTACAGAGTGAAAACAAAAGTGGATGCCCCTGATCCCCTCATGGAGCATCACTGTGTCTTCTCTGTTTTAACTTAAATTACATGGACTTTTCTGTACCAACTGCTGATTTGATTCCATACTGCTGCAGTCACCATCCTTCTCAGTGGGATCATTAGGACATTACTATTTCCTGCTTCACTGAGACCTTCCATCTTCCTGCTACTTTCCCCCTCCTATTGGCAGCTTTCTTCAGCTTGCATGAATCTATTACTTCTCGAAGCTGTGGTAAATAAATACCACGTTTTATCACCGCCTTGATACATCCTCCCCACAACCTAAAAACAGAAGGTGTTAGTTTTTTTCAGAACACAAACAAAGCAAGGGAGCAACAACAACAGAAGAGGGCCACTTGTTGTCTCCAACATTCAACATGAGCAATTACAAGCGTATCTCGAATTTAAAAGCAAACAAGTCTTCATAAAGACATTTCAGCACATTCAAAATAACACGCAACCTGCCTGACCTGCGACAAAAAACGGCTGCACATATTTCAACAGGAAGGTCAGCCTAACCGTTAGCCAACTCAATCAGAACATGCCATTTCCATCCCATTCCAAGTAGACTTGAACAGAAGTCATGATGACTTATTTATTGGAGCTAAGACCATGGTGAAAACCCCACAGGGCTACCCATCACAGGACTGTGTGATGGTTCAACACTCAAACGGATAGAAACTGGCTTGAAATAAAAAAATCACTCACAGTGCACTATGATCTTTGCTTAACGAGTTATTAAAACAACTCTGCAGGTGCACAGCTTCCAGGAGACTGAGCAAAAGCATCATACTCGATGTCAACAGTATTCATACTGCAGTATTAGAGACAGAAAAGGAGAAAGTCACAGAATCCTTACAGACTCAACCTAAAGCGCAAGCAGAGTTTACTTCCTAGTTACACAAATTTAAATAAAGTACAAAAACTTGTCTTAGAAATGCTGCTGTCTGTGCGCACTTCCTCATGTCCGTCATCTCACAAGCGCATGTACAGTCCAACAGCAAAACTAATGAGCAAAGAGAGATACAGTGAAGAGCGAGGCTGCACAATCAGTTGTAGAAAAACTGCACTGCAATCAGATGCACCCAGCCTAGAACATGCTGTGTAGCATTCTAACATGATCTAGCAGCAGCTGCTGGCTTTTGTCTTCCGCTCTGCACACTCCACTTCCAGTACCTTTCAGGTACTGGAAGTGGAGTGTACAGAGTGAAAACAAAAGTGGATGCCCCTGATCCCCTCATGGAGCATCACTGTGTCTTCTCTGTTTTAACTTAAATTACATGGACTTTTCTGTACCAACTGCTGATTTGATTCCATACTGCTGCAGTCACCATCCTTCTCAGTGGGATCATTAGGACATTACTATTTCCTGCCTCACTGAGATCTTCCATCTTCCTGCTACTTTCCCCCTCCTACTGGCAGCTTTCTTCAGCTTGCATGAATCTATTACTTCTCGAAGCTGTGGTAAATAAATACCACGTTTTATCACCGCTTTGATACATCCTCCCCACAACCTAAAAACAGAAGGTGTTAGTTTTTTTCAGAACACAAACAAAGCAAGGGAGCAACAACAACAGAAGAGGGCTACTTGTTGTCTCCAACATTCAACATGAGCAATTACAAGTGTATCTTGAATTTAAAAGCAAACAAGTCTTCAGCAAAACTGACGAGCAAAGAGAGATACAGTGAAGAGCAAGGCTGCACAATCAGTTGTAGAAAAACTGCACTGCAATCAGATTCATAGATTCATAGATACATTAGGTTGGAAAGGACCTACAAGATCATCTAGTCCAACCATCCTCACACCACCATCCCTACCCACCAAGCTACTAAATCAAATCCCTCAGCACCTCATCTAAACGCTTCTTGAACAGCGCTAGGGACGGTGCCTCAACCACCTCCCTAGGCAGGCCATTCCAGTGCCTGACCACTCTCTCAGAGAAAAAATTTTTCCTCAAGTCTAATCTAAATCTTCCCCGGCACAACTTGTGGCCATTCCCTCTCGTCCTGTCATTAGTTACCTGGGAGAAGAGGCCGACCCCCTCCTTACCACAGCCTCCCTTCAGGAAGTGGTAGAGTGCAATGAGGTCTCCTCTGAGCCTCCTTTTCCCCAAACTAAACAATCCCAGCTCCCTCAGCCGCTCCTCGGAAGACTTGTGCTCCAGACCCCTCACCAGTTTTGTTGCCCTTCTCTGAACACGCTCCAGGGCCTCAACGTCTTTCTTGTAGTGAGGGGCCCAAAACTGAACACAGTACTCGAGGTGCGGCCGCACCAGAGCTGAGTACAGGGGGATGATCACCTCCCTGCTCCTGCTGGCCACACTATTCCTAATACAGGCCAGGATGCCATTGGCCTTCTTGGCCACCTGGGCACACTGCCGGCTCATATTGAGCCGAGCATCAACCAACACCCCCAGGTCCTTTTCCTCTATACACTCCTCAAGCCATTCTGCCCCAAGCCTATAGCATTGCATGGGGTTATTGTGGCCAAAGTGCAGGACCCGGCACTTGGCCTTATTGAACCTCATCCCATTGACCTCAGCCCAACTGTCTAGCCTATCCAGATCCCGCTGAAGGGCCTCCCTACCCTCAGGCAGGTCGACACATCCTCCCAACTTGGTGTCATCCGCAAACTTACTGAGGGTACACTCAATCCCCTCATCCAGGTCATCAATAAAGATATTAAACAAGACGGGCCCCAATACTGACCCTTGGGGGACACCACTCGTGACAGGACGCCAGCTGGACTTGACTCCATTAACCACTACCCGCTGGGCACGGCCCTCTAGCCAGTTCTCAACCCAGAGAAGAGTGAACCTGTCCACACCATGGGCTGCCAGCTTCTGCAGGAGAATACTGTGGGAGACCGTGTCAAAGGCTTTGCTGAAGTCCAGGTAGACTACATCAACAGCCTTTCCCTCATCTACCAGTCTGGTCACCCAGTCATAGAAGGAGATGAGGTTGGACAAGCACGACCTGCCCTTTGTGAACCCGTGCTGGCTGGGTCTGATCCCCTGATTGCCATGCACGTGCCGTGTGATCTCCCTCAAGATCAATTGCTCCATAACTTTCCCTGATACCGAGGTCAGGCTGACAGGCCTGTAGTTCCCCGGATCTTCCTTACGGCCTTTCTTGTAGATGGGAGTCACATCGGCAAGCCTCCAATCTTGCGGGACCTCTCCAGATGACCAGGAATGCTGATAGATGGCAGAAAGCGGCTTGGCAATCACCTCTGCCAGCTCCCTCAGCACCCTTGGGTGGATCCCATCTGGCCCCATGGACTTGTGGCAGTTCAGATGGAGGAGCAGGTCTCTGACTGTCTCTGCTGGGATCACAGGGGGTGTATGATGCGCTTCGTCCCAGACTTCCAGGTCAGGGCGAGAAGTATCCTGAGGATAACTGGTCTGTCTATTAAAGACAGACGTGAAGAAGGCATTGAGAACCTCAGCCTTTTCCTTATCCTCTGTGGTTACATTCCCTGCCGCATCAAGTAAAGTAGGGAAATTCTCCTTAGTTCTTCTTTTACTGTTAATATATTTATAACAGGATTTTTTGTTCTCCTTTACTGCAGTAGCCAGTCTAAGTTCAAGCTGGGCTTTTGCATTTCTAACTTCCTGCCTGCAAATCTTGGCAAGTTCCCTGTAGTCTCCCCAAGCAGCCTGTCCCATCTTCCAGAGGGCATAGACTCTCTTTTTCTCCCGGAGTCTCAACAAAAGATCCCGGTTCATCCACACTGGCCTTTTTCCCCTCCGGCTTGACTTACGGTACTCAGGGACAGCCTGCACCTGTGCCTTTAAGATTTCCGTCTTGAGGAGGACCCAGGCTTCCTGGACCCCTTTACCCCTCAGGAGCGAGTCCCAAGGGACCCTTGCAACAAGCGTCCTGAACAGGTCAAAGTCTGCCCTCCGGAAGTCCAAGGTAGCAGTTTTGCTAGTCACCCTCTTGATGTCACCAAGAATAGCAAACTCTACCATTTCATGGTCACTCTGGCCAAGACGATCCCCAACCTTCACATCTCCTACTAGTCCTTCACTGTTAGTGAAGAGCAGGTCTAGCAGGGCACCTCCCCTGGTAGGTTCTTGCACCAGCTGTGTCAGGAAGCAATCTTCCACACACTCCAGAAATCTCATGGACTGCTTCCTCTGCGCGGTATTAAATTTCCGGCATATATCAGGGAAGTTGAAGTCCCCCATGAGAACTAGTGCTGGCCATCGTGCAACATCTACTAGTTGCTTGTAGAACACCTCATCTATCTCTTCATCTTGGCTAGGCGGTCTATAACAGAGCCCCACCACAATGTCACTCCTACAGACCATCCCCCTGATCCTTACCCACAGACACTCCACTTGGTCGTTTCCAACCTCAAACTCTTCAACATCAAGACACTCTTTGATATAGAGAGCTATGCCACCACCCTTTTTTCCCCGCCTGTCCCTTCTGAAGAGCTTGTAGCCATCCATCCCAGTACTCCAGTCATGGGAGGGGTCCCACCATGTTTCTGTAATAGCAACAAGGTCACAGTTAGCCTGCCTTCCAGTGGATTCAAGCTCTTCTTGTTTATTGCCCCTGCTGCGTGCGTTGGTGTATATGCACTTCAGCTGAGACATTTGCCTCACCCTTTGTTCCAGCACAGCCCCCCTGGGCTCTTCACTGGGGAGCCCTGTTATATCCCCTACCCCCATCACAGCTAGTTTAAAGCTCTCTCAATTAGTCCAGCTAGCTCCTGGGCTAGAATTCGTTTCCCCCTTTGGGACAGGTGTAATCCATCAGCGGATAACAGGCCAGGAACTGAGTAAACTGCCCCGTGGTCAAAAAACCCAGCCTAGAACATGCTGTGTAGCATTCTAACATGATCTAGCAGCAGCTGCTGGCTTTTGTCTTCCGCTCTGCACACTTCCAGGTGTGGAAGTGGAGTGTACAGAGTGAAAACAAAAGTGGATGCCCCTGATCCCCTCATGGAGCATCACTGTGTCTTCTCTGTTTTAACTTAAATTACATGGACTTTTCTGTACCAACTGCTGATTTGATTCCATACTGCTGCAGTCACCATCCTTCTCAGTGGGATCATTAGGACATTACTATTTCCTGCTTCACTGAGACCTTCCATCTTCCTGCTACTTTCCCCCTCCTATTGGCAGCTTTCTTCAGCTTGCATGAATCTATTACTTCTCGAAGCTGTGGTAAATAAATACCACGTTTTATCACCGCTTTGATACATCCTCCCCACAACCTAAAAACAGAAGGTGTTAGTTTTTTTCAGAACACAAACAAAGCAAGGGAGCAACAACAACAGAAGAGGGCCACTTGTTGTCTCCAACATTCAACATGAGCAATTACAAGCGTATCTCGAATTTAAAAGCAAACAAGTCTTCATAAAGACATTTCAGCACATTCAAAATAACACGCAACCTGCCTGACCTGCGACAAAAAACGGCTGCACATATTTCAACAGGAAGGTCAGCCTAACCGTTAGCCAACTCAATCAGAACATGCCATTTCCATCCCATTCCAAGTAGACTTGAACAGAAGTCATGATGACTTATTTATTGGAGCTAAGACCACGGTGAAAACCCCACAGGGCTACCCATCACAGGACTGTGTGATGGTTCAACACTCAAACGGATAGAAACTGGCTTGAAATAAAAAAATCACTCACAGTGCACTATGATCTTTGCTTAACGAGTTATTAAAACAACTCTGCAGGTGCACAGCTTCCAGGAGACTGAGCAAAAGCATCATACTCGATGTCAACAGTATTCATACTGCAGTATTAGAGACAGAAAAGGAGAAAGTCACAGAATCCTTACAGACTCAACCTAAAGCGCAAGCAGAGTTTTCTTCCTAGTTACACAAATTTAAATAAAGTACAAAAACTTGTCTTAGAAATGCTGCTGTCTGTGCGCACTTCCTCATGTCCGTCATCTCACAAGCGCATGTACAGTCCAACAGCAAAACTAATGAGCAAAGAGAGATACAGTGAAGAGCGAGGCTGCACAATCAGTTGTAGAAAAACTGCACTGCAATCAGATGCACCCAGCCTAGAACATGCTGTGTAGCATTCTAACATGATCTAGCAGCAGCTGCTGGCTTTTGTCTTCCGCTCTGCACATATGGCATGCTTTGGCATGGTTTGGCTTGGCACAGCTTGGCATGACTTGGCATGGCTCAGCACAGTTTGGTACAGTTTGGCACGCTTTGCCATGGATAAAATCTGCAGAGCTTGCCTCTTTTCAGCACAGTATGGCACAGCTCAGCAAACCTCAGCACTATATGGCACCACTTGGCATGGTTTGGCTTGGCACAGCTTGGCGTGTCTTGGCATGGCTCAGGACGGTTTGGCACAGTTTGGCACAATTTGGCAGTGCTAAGCACAGCAGGGCTTCTGACAATTCAGCACAGTTTGTCACGGTTCAGCACAGCTCCGAAAATGGCATGAGGAGTTACTTGGCATGGTTTGGCTTGGCACAGCTTGGTGTGTCTTGGCATGGCTCAGGACAGTTTGGCACAGTTTGGCACGCTTTGGCATGGCTAAACACAGCAGGGCTTGGCACACATCAGCACAGTTTGGCACGGTTCAGCACAGCTCAGCACTACATGACACCACTTGCCATGATTTGGCTTGGCACAGCTTGGCATGTCTTGGCATGGCTCAGCTCTGTTTGGCACAGTTTGGCACGCATTGGCATGGCTAAACACAGCAGGGCTTGGCACACTTCAGCAAAGTTTGGCACTGTTCAACACAGCTAGGCACTTTATGGCACGCTTTGGCATGGTTTGGCATGGCACAGCTTGGCATGTCTTGGCATGGCTCAGCACAGTATGGCATGCCTCAGCACAGCTCAGCACTACATGGCACCACTTATCATGGTTTGGCTTGGCACAGCTTGGCGTGTCTTGGCATGGCTCAGCACAGTTTAGCACAGTTTGGCACGCTTTGGCATGGCTAAACACAGCCGGGCTTGACACACTTCAACACAGTTTGGCACGCCTCAGCACAGATCACAAACACATGGCATCACTTGGCATGGTTTGTCTTGGCACAGCTTGGTTTGTCTTGGCATGGCTCAGCACAGTTTGGCACAGTTTGGCACGCATTGGCATGGATAAACACAGCAGGGCTTGCCTCTTTTCAGCAGATTATGGCACAGCTCAGCACTACATGGCACCACTTGGCATGGTTTGGCTTGGCACAGCTTGGCGTGTCTTGGCATGGCTCAGCACAGTTTGGCACAGTTTGGCACGCTTTGGCATGACTAAACACAGCAGGGCTTGGCACACTTCAGCACAGTTTGGCACAGTTTAGCACATCTAAGAACATGTTATGTGGCACCACTTGGCATGCTTTAGCTTGGCACCGCTTGGCGTGTCTTGGCAAGGTTCAGCTCTGTTTGGCACAGTTTGGCACGCTTTGCCATGGCTAAATGTTGCAGGGCTTGGCACACTTCAGAACAGTTTGGCACGCATTGGCATGGATAAACACAGCAGGGCTTGCCTCTTTTCAGCAGAGTATGGCACAGCTCAGCACTACATGGCACCACTTGGCATGGTTTGGCTTGGCACAGCTTGGCGTGTCTTGGCATGGCTCAGCACTATTTGGCACAGTTTAGCACACTTAGGCATGGCTTAACACGGTAGGGCTTGGCACACTTCAGCACAGTTTGGCACGGTTTGGCACATCTTAGAACATGTTATGTGGCACCATTTGGCCTGGTTTGGCTTGGCACAGCTTGGCTTGGCTTGGCATGGCTCAGCACTCTTTGGCACAGTTTGGCACGCTTTGGCATGGCTAAACACAGCAGGGCTTGGCACACTTCAGCACAGTTTTCACGGTTCTGCACAGCTCCGAAAATGGTATGAGGCGCCACTTGGCATGGTTTGGCTTGGCACAGCTTGGTGTGTCTTCACATGGCTCAGGACAGTTTGGCACAGTTTGGCACGCTTTGCCATTGATAAACACGGCAGGGCTTGGCACAGTTCAGCACAGTTTTGCACGGTCCAGCACAACTCAGAACATGGTATGAGGCACCACTTGGCATGTTTTGGCTTGGCACAGCATGGCGTGTCTTGGCATGGCTCGGCATGATTTGGCACACTTTGACACAGCTTGACACTGCTGGGCATGATTTGGCTCAGCATAACTGAGCACAGTTTGGCATCCTTCAGCACTGCTCGCACTGCTGGGTATGGCTTCACACAGTACCGTATGGCTTAACCCCGCCCCGCGTTGCCGCCCCCGAGCCCGCACAGCCCCGTTCCTGACGCACTGCCCGACCTGCCTCAGTGACCGGCACACGGGCACAGGGGCTCACGGGAAACGGCGGGGCGTGGCGCGGGCCAGGCCGAACCGTGCCGACCCGGGCCGATCCGTGCCGACCCGGGCCAAACCGTGCCGACCCGGTCTGAGCCGTGCCGAGCCGTGCCGTGCCGTGCCGTGCCGAGCCGAGCCGAGCCGTGCCGAGCCGTGCCGTGCCGAGCCGTGCCGTGCCGAGCCGTGCCGTGCCGTTCCGTGCCGAGCCGTGCCGAGCCGTGCCGTGCCGAGCCGTGCCGTGCCGTGCCGAGCCGTGCCGTGCCGAGCCGTGCCGTGCCGTGCCGAGCCGTGCCGAGCCGAGCCGAGCCGTGCCGAGCCGTGCCGAGCCGTGCCGAGCCGTGCCGTGCCGTGCCGAGCCGTGCCGTGCCGAGCCGTGCCGTGCCGTTCCGTGCCGAGCCGTGCCGAGCCGTGCCGTGCCGTTCCGTGCCGAGCCGTTCCGAGCCGTGCCGTGCCGAGCCGTGCCGTGCCGTGCCGAGCCGTGCCGAGCCGTGCCGAGCCGTGCCGAGCCGAGCCGAGCCGTGCCGAGCCGAGCCGTGCCGTGCCGTGCCGAGCCGTGCCGAGCCGTGCCGAGCCGTTCCGTGCCGTGCCGTGCCGTGCCGAGCCGTGCCGTGCCGTTCCGTGCCGTGCCGAGCCGTGCCGTGCCGATCCGTGCCGTGCCGAGCCGTACCGTGCCTAACCGGTCCGAGACGGGCCGAACTGGTCCGCGCCGAGTCCTAACGGGTCATACCGGGCCGTGCATGGGGACATGCTGCCCCTGTGTGGTGAGGTACGAGGGCGGCCGGCGCGGCTCTGCCCGATCTCGGCATGGCTTTGCTCCATATGCTTCAGAACGTCACGTTTTGGCAGGTCATGCCTCAGCTCAGCTCAGCACAGCACGGTACAGCACGGTTCCGCTCGTGTTGCCTCCACACATCTTGCCATGGCTCGACTTGGCTCAGCATGATTTGGCATGGTTTGGCACAACACATATCAGCATGACATGACACGATTTGGTACTGCATGGCACAACACTTTAGAACGGTTTGACTCAGTCAATTCGCATGGCTCACCACGGCTCAGTTCAGCACAGTTTGACACAGCTCAGTACTGCATGTTTCAGCACAATTTGGCACAGTTTGCACAGTTCGGCATCCCCAAACAAGGCAGGGCTTGGCACACTTCAGCACAGTTTGGCATGGCTCAGCACAGCTCATAACATGGAATGTGGCACCACTTAGCATGGTTTGGCTTGGCACAGCTTGGCGTATCCTGGCACGGCTCAGCACAGTTTGGCACAATTTGGCACGCTTTGGCATGGCTAAACACAGCAGGGCTTGGCACACCTCAGTACAGTTTGTCACGGCTCAGCACAGCTAGGCACTATATGGCACCACTTGGCATGGTTTGGCTTGGCACAGCTTGGCATGACTTGGCAAGGCTCAGCACAGTTTGGCACAGTTTGGCACGCTTTGGCATGGATAAACTCTGCAGGGCTTGCCTCTTTTCAGCACAGTATGGCACAGCTCAGCAAACCTCAGCACTATATGGCACCACTTGGCATGGTTTGGCTTGGCACAGCTTGGCGTGTCTTGGCATGGCTCAGGACGGTTTGACACAGTTTGACACAATTTGGCAGTGCTAAACACAGCAGGGCTTCTGACAATTCAGCACAGTTTGTCACGGTTCAGCACAGCTCCGAAAATGGCATGTGGAGTTACTTGGCATGGTTTGGCTTGGCACAGCTTGGCGTGTCTTGGCATGGCTCAGGACAGTTCGGCACAGTTTGGCACGCTTTGAAATGGCTTTACACAGCATGCCTTGGCACAGCTCAGCACAGTTTGGCACGGCTCAGAACAGCTCAGCACTACATGGCACCACTTGGCATGGTTTGGCTTGGCACAGCTTGGCATTTCTTGGAATGGCTCAGCACAGTTTGACACAGTTTGGCACGCTTTGGCATGGCTAAGCACAGCAGGGCTTGGCACACTTCAGCACAGTTTAGCACAGTTTAGCACATCTTAGAACACGTTATGTGGCACCACTTGGCATGGTTTAGCTTAGCACAGCTTGGCGTGTCTTGACTTGGCTCAGCACAGTTTGACACAGTTTGGCACGCTTTGCCATGGCTAAACACAGCAGGGTTTGGCACACTTCAGCACAGTTTGGCACTGTTCAACACAGCTAGGCACATTATGTCACGCTTTGGCATGGTTTGGCATGGCACAGCTTGGCATGTCTTGGCATGGCTCAGCACAGTTTGGCACGCCTCAGCACAGCTCAGCACTACATGGCACCACTTATCATGGTTTGGCTTGGCACAGCTTGGCGTGTCTTGGCATGGCTCAGCACAGTTTAGCACAGTTTGGCACGCTTTGGCATGGCTAAACACAGCAGGGCTTGGCACTCTTCAACACAGTTTGGCACGCCTCAGCAAAGATCACAAATACATGGCATCACTTGGCATGGTTTGGCTTGGCACAGCTTGGCGTGTCTTGGCATGGCTCAGCACAGTTAAGCTATATTTGGCACAGTTTGGCGCGCTTTGGCATGGCTAAAAACGGCAGGGTTTCTGACACTTCAGCACAGTTTGGCACGGTTGAACACAGCTAGGCTCTATATGGCACGCTTTAGCATGTTTTGGCTTGGCACAGCTTGGCATGTCTTGGCTTGGCGCAGCACAGTTTGGCACAGTTTGGTACGCTTTGGCATGGATAAACACAGCAGGGCTTGGCACACTTCAGCACAGTTTGGCACGGTTCAGCACAGCTAGGCACTATATGGCAAGCTTTAGCATGGTTTGGATTGGCACAGCTTGGTTTGTCTTGGCATGGCTCAGCACAGTTTGGCACAGTTTGGGACGCTTTGGCATGGATAAACTCTGCAGGGCTTGCCTCTTTTCAGCACAGTATGGCACAGCTCAGCAAACCTCAGCACTATATGGCACCACTTGGCATGGTTTGGCTTGGCACAGCTTGGCGTGTCTTGGCATGGCTCAGGACGGTTTGGCACAGTTTGGCACAATTTGGCAGTGCTAAACACAGCAGGGCTTCTGGCAATTCAGCACAGTTTGTAACGGTTCAGCACAGCTCCGAAAATGGCATGAGGAGCCACTTGGCATGGTATGGCTTGGCACAGCTTGGCGTGTCTTGGCATGGCTCAGGACAGTTCGGCACAGTTTGGTACGCTTTGCCATGGCTATACACAGCAGAGCTTGGCACACTTCAGCACAGTTTGGCACGGCTCAGCACACCTCACCAATGCATGGCATCACTTGCCATGCTTTGGCTTGGCACAGCTTGGCATGTCTTGGCATGGCTCAGCACAGTTTGACACAGTTTGGCACGCTTTGGCATGGCTAAACACAGCAGGGCTTGGCACACTTCAGCACAGTTTGGCACGGTTCAGCACAGCTAGGCACTACATTGCTCCACTTTGCAAGGTTTAGCTTGGCACAGCTTGGCGTGTCTTGGCATGGCTCAGCACAGTTTGGCACAGTTTGGCACGCTTTGGAATGGCTATACACAACAGGGCTAGGCACACTTCAGCACCGTTTGGCACGCCTAAGCACAGATCACCAATACATGGCATCACATGGCATTGTTTGGCTTGGCACAGCTTGGCATGTTTTGGCATGGCTCAGCAGTATTTCGGCACAGTTTGGCACGATTTGCCAAGGCTAAACACGGCAGGGTTTCTGACACTTCAGCACAGTTTGGCACGGTTGAACACAGCTGGGCTCTATATGGCACGCTTTAGCATGTTTTGGCTCGGCACAGCTTGGCATGTCTTGGCTTGGCTCAGCACAGTTTGGCACAGTTTGGTACGCTTTGGCATGGATAAACACAGCAGGGCTTGGCACACTTCAGCACAGTTTGGCACGGTTCAGCACAGCTAGGCACTATATGTCACGCTTTGGCATGGTTTGGCTTGGCACAACTTGGCATGTCTTGGCATGGCTCGGCACAGTTTGGCACAGTTTGGCACGCTTTGGAATGGCTAAACACAGCAGGGCTTGGCACACTTCAGCACAGTTTGGCACGGTTCAGCACAGCTAGGCACTATATGTCACGCTTTGGCATGGTTTGGCTTGGCACAACTTGGCATGTCTTGGCATGGCTCGGCACAGTTTGGCACAGTTTGGCACGCTTTGGAATGGCTAAACACAGCAGGGCTTGGCACACTTCAGCACAGTTTGGCACGCTTCAGCACAGCTCACCAATACATGGCACCACTTGGCATGGTTTGGCTTGGCACACATTGGCATGTCTTGGCATGGCTCGGCACTATTTGGCACAGTTTGGCACGCTTTGGCATGGCTTAACACGGCAGGGCTTGGCACACTTCAGCACAGTTTGGCACGGTTGAACACAGCTGGGCTCTATATGGCACGCTTTAGCATGTTTTGGCTTGGCACAGCTTGGCATGTCTTGGCTTGGCTCAGCACAGTTTGGCACAGTTTGGCACGCTTTGGCATGGATAAACACAGCAGGGCTTGGCACTCTTCAACACAGTTTGGCAACACAGTGGAGTGTACAGAGTGAAAACAAAAGTGGATGCCCCTGATCCCCTCATGGAGCATCACTGTGTCTTCTCTGTTTTAACTTAAATTACATGGACTTTTCTGTACCAACTGCTGATTTGATTCCATACTGCTGCAGTCACCATCCTTGTCAGTGGGATCATTAGGACATTACTATTTCCTGCTTCACTGAGATCTTCCATCTTCCTGCTACTTTCCCCCTCCTATTGGCAGCTTTCTTCAGCTTGCATGAATCTATGACTTCTCGAAGCTGTGGTAAATAAATACCACGTTTTATCACCGCTTTGATACATCCTCCCCACAACCTAAAAACAGAAGGTGTTAGTTTTTTTCAGAACACAAACAAAGCAAGGGAGCAACAACAACAGAAGAGGGCCACTTGTTGTCTCCAACATTCAACATGAGCAATTACAAGCGTATCTCGAATTTAAAAGCAAACAAGTCTTCATAAAGACATTTCAGCACATTCAAAATAACACGCAACCTGCCTGACCTGCGACAAAAAACGGCTGCACATATTTCAACAGGAAGGTCAGCCTAACCGTTAGCCAACTCAATCAGAACATGCCATTTCCATCCCATTCCAAGTAGACTTGAACAGAAGTCATGATGACTTATTTATTGGAGCTAAGACCACGGTGAAAACCCCACAGGGCTACCCATCACAGGACTGTGTGATGGTTCAACACTCAAACGGATAGAAACTGGCTTGAAATAAAAAAATCACTCACAGTGCACTATGATCTTTGCTTAACGAGTTATTAAAACAACTCTGCAGGTGCACAGCTTCCAGGAGACTGAGCAAAAGCATCATACTCGATGTCAACAGTATTCATACTGCAGTATTAGAGACAGAAAAGGAGAAAGTCACAGAATCCTTACAGACTCAACCTAAAGCGCAAGCAGAGTTTTCTTCCTAGTTACACAAATTTAAATAAAGTACAAAAACTTGTCTTAGAAATGCTGCTGTCTGTGCGCACTTCCTCATGTCCGTCATCTCACAAGCGCATGTACAGTCCAACAGCAAAACTAATGAGCAAAGAGAGATACAGTGAAGAGCGAGGCTGCACAATCAGTTGTAGAAAAACTGCACTGCAATCAGATGCACCCAGCCTAGAACATGCTGTGTAGCATTCTAACATGATCTAGCAGCAGCTGCTGGCTTTTGTCTTCCGCTCTGCACATATGGCATGCTTTGGCATGGTTTGGCTTGGCACAGCTTGGCATGACTTGGCATGGCTCAGCACAGTTTGGTACAGTTTGGCACGCTTTGCCATGGATAAAATCTGCAGAGCTTGCCTCTTTTCAGCACAGTATGGCACAGCTCAGCAAACCTCAGCACTATATGGCACCACTTGGCATGGTTTGGCTTGGCACAGCTTGGCGTGTCTTGGCATGGCTCAGGACGGTTTGGCACAGTTTGGCACAATTTGGCAGTGCTTAGCACAGCAGGGCTTCTGACAATTCAGCACAGTTTGTCACGGTTCAGCACAGCTCCGAAAATGGCATGAGGAGTTACTTGGCATGGTTTGGCTTGGCACAGCTTGGTGTGTCTTGGCATGGCTCAGGACAGTTTGGCACAGTTTGGCACGCTTTGGCATGGCTAAACACAGCAGGGCTTGGCACACATCAGCACAGTTTGGCACGGTTCAGCACAGCTCAGCACTACATGACACCACTTGCCATGATTTGGCTTGGCACAGCTTGGCATGTCTTGGCATGGCTCAGCTCTGTTTGGCACAGTTTGGCACGCATTGGCATGGCTAAACACAGCAGGGCTTGGCACACTTCAGCAAAGTTTGGCACTGTTCAACACAGCTAGGCACTTTATGGCACGCTTTGGCATGGTTTGGCATGGCACAGCCTGGCATGTCTTGGCATGGCTCAGCACAGTATGGCATGCCTCAGCACAGCTCAGCACTACATGGCACCACTTATCATGGTTTGGCTTGGCACAGCTTGGCATGTCTTGGCATGGCTCAGCACAGTTTAGCACAGTTTGGCACGCTTTGGCATGGCTAAACACAGCCGGGCTTGACACACTTCAACACAGTTTGGCACGCCTCAGCACAGATCACAAACACATGGCATCACTTGGCATGGTTTGTCTTGGCACAGCTTGGTTTGTCTTGGCATGGCTCAGCACAGTTTGGCACAGTTTGGCACGCATTGGCATGGATAAACACAGCAGGGCTTGCCTCTTTTCAGCAGATTATGGCACAGCTCAGCACTACATGGCACCACTTGGCATGGTTTGGCTTGGCACAGCTTGGCGTGTCTTGGCATGGCTCAGCACAGTTTGGCACAGTTTGGCACGCTTTGGCATGACTAAACACAGCAGGGCTTGGCACACTTCAGCACAGTTTGGCACAGTTTAGCACATCTAAGAACATGTTATGTGGCACCACTTGGCATGCTTTAGCTTGGCACCGCTTGGCGTGTCTTGGCAAGGCTCAGCTCTGTTTGGCACAGTTTGGCACGCTTTGCCATGGCTAAATGCCGCAGGGCTTGGCACACTTCAGCACAGTTTGGCACGCATTGGCATGGATAAACACAGCAGGGCTTGCCTCTTTTCAGCAGAGTATGGCACAGCTCAGCACTACATGGCACCACTTGGCATGGTTTGGCTTGGCACAGCTTGGCGTGTCTTGGCATGGCTCAGGACAGTTTGGCACAGTTTGGCACGCTTTGGCATGGCTAAACACAGCAGGGCTTGGCACACATCAGCACAGTTTGGCACGGTTCAGCACAGCTCAGCACTACATGACACCACTTGCCATGATTTGGCTTGGCACAGCTTGGCATGTCTTGGCATGGCTCAGCTCTGTTTGGCACAGTTTGGCACGCATTGGCATGGCTAAACACAGCAGGGCTTGGCACACTTCAGCAAAGTTTGGCACTGTTCAACACAGCTAGGCACTTTATGGCACGCTTTGGCATGGTTTGGCATGGCACAGCTTGGCATGTCTTGGCATGGCTCAGCACAGTATGGCATGCCTCAGCACAGCTCAGCACTACATGGCACCACTTATCATGGTTTGGCTTGGCACAGCTTGGCGTGTCTTGGCATGGCTCAGCACAGTTTAGCACAGTTTGGCACGCTTTGGCATGGCTAAACACAGCCGGGCTTGACACACTTCAACACAGTTTGGCACGCCTCAGCACAGATCACAAACACATGGCATCACTTGGCATGGTTTGTCTTGGCACAGCTTGGTTTGTCTTGGCATGGCTCAGCACAGTTTGGCACAGTTTGGCACGCATTGGCATGGATAAACACAGCAGGGCTTGCCTCTTTTCAGCAGATTATGGCACAGCTCAGCACTACATGGCACCACTTGGCATGGTTTGGCTTGGCACAGCTTGGCGTGTCTTGGCATGGCTCAGCACAGTTTGGCACAGTTTGGCACGCTTTGGCATGACTAAACACAGCAGGGCTTGGCACACTTCAGCACAGTTTGGCACAGTTTAGCACATCTAAGAACACGTTATGTGGCACCACTTGGCATGCTTTAGCTTGGCACCGCTTGGCGTGTCTTGGCAAGGTTCAGCTCTGTTTGGCACAGTTTGGCACGCTTTGCCATGGCTAAATGTTGCAGGGCTTGGCACACTTCAGCACAGTTTGGCACGCATTGGCATGGATAAACACAGCAGGGCTTGCCTCTTTTCAGCAGAGTATGGCACAGCTCAGCACTACATGGCACCACTTGGCATGGTTTGGCTTGGCACAGCTTGGCGTGTCTTGGCATGGCTCAGCACTATTTGGCACAGTTTAGCACACTTAGGCATGGCTTAACACGGTAGGGCTTGGCACACTTCAGCACAGTTTGGCACGGTTTGGCACATCTTAGAACATGTTATGTGGCACCATTTGGCCTGGTTTGGCTTGGCACAGCTTGGCTTGGCTTGGCATGGCTCAGCACTCTTTGGCACAGTTTGGCACGCTTTGGCATGGCTAAACACAGCAGGGCTTGGCACACTTCAGCACAGTTTTCACGGTTCTGCACAGCTCCGAAAATGGTATGAGGCGCCACTTGGCATGGTTTGGCTTGGCACAGCTTGGTGTGTCTTCACATGGCTCAGGACAGTTTGGCACAGTTTGGCACGCTTTGCCATTGATAAACACGGCAGGGCTTGGCACAGTTCAGCACAGTTTTGCACGGTCCAGCACAACTCAGAACATGGTATGAGGCACCACTTGGCATGTTTTGGCTTGGCACAGCATGGCGTGTCTTGGCATGGCTCGGCATGATTTGGCACACTTTGACACAGCTTGACACTGCTGGGCATGATTTGGCTCAGCATAACTGAGCACAGTTTGGCATCCTTCAGCACTGCTCGCACTGCTGGGTATGGCTTCACACAGTACCGTATGGCTTAACCCCGCCCCGCGTTGCCGCCCCCGAGCCCGCACAGCCCCGTTCCTGACGCACTGCCCGACCTGCCTCAGTGACCGGCACACGGGCACAGGGGCTCACGGGAAACGGCGGGGCGTGGCGCGGGCCAGGCCGAACCGTGCCGACCCGGGCCGATCCGTGCCGACCCGGGCCAAACCGTGCCGACTCGGTCTGAGGCGTGCCGAGCCGTGCCGTGCCGAGCCGTGCCGTGCCGAGCCGTGCCGTGCCGTGCCGAGCCGTGCCGTGCCGAGCCGTGCCGAGCCGTGCCGTGCCGAGCCGTGCCGAGCCGAGCCGTGCCGAGCCGTGCCGTGCCGTGCCGAGCCGTGCCGTGCCGTGCCGAGCCGTGCCGAGCCGTGCCGTGCCGAGCCGTGCCGTGCCGAGCCGTGCCGAGCCGTGCCGAGCCGTGCCGTGCCGAGCCGTGCCGAGCCGTTCCGTGCCGTGCCGTGCCGTGCCGTGCCGAGCCGTGCCGTGCCGTTCCGTGCCGTGCCGAGCCGAGCCGTGCCGTGCCGATCCGTGCCGTGCCGAGCCGTACCGTGCCTAACCGGTCCGAGACGGGCCGAACTGGTCCGCGCCGAGTCCTAACGGGTCATACCGGGCCGTGCATGGGGACATGCTGCCCCTGTGTGGTGAGGTACGAGGGCGGCCGGCGCGGCTCTGCCCGATCTCGGCATGGCTTTGCTCCATATGCTTCAGAACGTCACGTTTTGGCAGGTCATGCCTCAGCTCAGCTCAGCACAGCACGGTACAGCACGGTTCCGCTCGTGTTGCCTCCACACATCTTGCCATGGCTCGACTTGGCTCAGCATGATTTGGCATGGTTTGGCACAACACATATCAGCATGACATGACACGATTTGGTACTGCATGGCACAACACTTTAGAACGGTTTGACTCAGTCAATTCGCATGGCTCACCACGGCTCAGTTCAGCACAGTTTGACACAGCTCAGTACTGCATGTTTCAGCACAATTTGGCACAGTTTGCACAGTTCGGCATCCCCAAACAAGGCAGGGCTTGGCACACTTCAGCACAGTTTGGCATGGCTCAGCACAGCTCATAACATGGAATGTGGCACCACTTAGCATGGTTTGGCTTGGCACAGCTTGGCGTATCCTGGCACGGCTCAGCACAGTTTGGCACAATTTGGCACGCTTTGGCATGGCTAAACACAGCAGGGCTTGGCACACCTCAGTACAGTTTGTCACGGCTCAGCACAGCTAGGCACTATATGGCACCACTTGGCATGGTTTGGCTTGGCACAGCTTGGCATGACTTGGCAAGGCTCAGCACAGTTTGGCACAGTTTGGCACGCTTTGGCATGGATAAACTCTGCAGGGCTTGCCTCTTTTCAGCACAGTATGGCACAGCTCAGCAAACCTCAGCACTATATGGCACCACTTGGCATGGTTTGGCTTGGCACAGCTTGGCGTGTCTTGGCATGGCTCAGGACGGTTTGACACAGTTTGACACAATTTGGCAGTGCTAAACACAGCAGGGCTTCTGACAATTCAGCACAGTTTGTCACGGTTCAGCACAGCTCCGAAAATGGCATGTGGAGTTACTTGGCATGGTTTGGCTTGGCACAGCTTGGCGTGTCTTGGCATGGCTCAGGACAGTTCGGCACAGTTTGGCACGCTTTGAAATGGCTTTACACAGCATGCCTTGGCACAGCTCAGCACAGTTTGGCACGGCTCAGAACAGCTCAGCACTACATGGCACCACTTGGCATGGTTTGGCTTGGCACAGCTTGGCATTTCTTGGAATGGCTCAGCACAGTTTGACACAGTTTGGCACGCTTTGGCATGGCTAAGCACAGCAGGGCTTGGCACACTTCAGCACAGTTTATCACAGTTTAGCACATCTTAGAACACGTTATGTGGCACCACTTGGCATGGTTTAGCTTAGCACAGCTTGGCGTGTCTTGACTTGGCTCAGCACAGTTTGACACAGTTTGGCACGCTTTGCCATGGCTAAACACAGCAGGGTTTGGCACACTTCAGCACAGTTTGGCACTGTTCAACACAGCTAGGCACATTATGTCACGCTTTGGCATGGTTTGGCATGGCACAGCTTGGCATGTCTTGGCATGGCTCAGCACAGTTTGGCACGCCTCAGCACAGCTCAGCACTACATGGCACCACTTATCATGGTTTGGCTTGGCACAGCTTGGCGTGTCTTGGCATGGCTCAGCACAGTTTAGCACAGTTTGGCACGCTTTGGCATGGCTAAACACAGCAGGGCTTGGCACTCTTCAACACAGTTTGGCACGCCTCAGCAAAGATCACAAATACATGGCATCACTTGGCATGGTTTGGCTTGGCACAGCTTGGCGTGTCTTGGCATGGCTCAGCACAGTTAAGCTATATTTGGCACAGTTTGGCGCGCTTTGGCATGGCTAAAAACGGCAGGGTTTCTGACACTTCAGCACAGTTTGGCACGGTTGAACACAGCTAGGCTCTATATGGCACGCTTTAGCATGTTTTGGCTTGGCACAGCTTGGCATGTCTTGGCTTGGCGCAGCACAGTTTGGCACAGTTTGGCACAGTTTGGTACGCTTTGGCATGGATAAACACAGCAGGGCTTGGCACACTTCAGCACAGTTTGGCACGGTTCAGCACAGCTAGGCACTATATGGCAAGCTTTAGCATGGTTTGGATTGGCACAGCTTGGTTTGTCTTGGCATGGCTCAGCACAGTTTGGCACAGTTTGGGACGCTTTGGCATGGATAAACTCTGCAGGGCTTGCCTCTTTTCAGCACAGTATGGCACAGCTCAGCAAACCTCAGCACTATATGGCACCACTTGGCATGGTTTGGCTTGGCACAGCTTGGCGTGTCTTGGCATGGCTCAGGACGGTTTGGCACAGTTTGGCACAATTTGGCAGTGCTAAACACAGCAGGGCTTCTGGCAATTCAGCACAGTTTGTAACGGTTCAGCACAGCTCCGAAAATGGCATGAGGAGCCACTTGGCATGGTATGGCTTGGCACAGCTTGGCGTGTCTTGGCATGGCTCAGGACAGTTCGGCACAGTTTGGTACGCTTTGCCATGGCTATACACAGCAGAGCTTGGCACACTTCAGCACAGTTTGGCACGGCTCAGCACACCTCACCAATGCATGGCATCACTTGCCATGCTTTGGCTTGGCACAGCTTGGCATGTCTTGGCATGGCTCAGCACAGTTTGACACAGTTTGGCACGCTTTGGCATGGCTAAACACAGCAGGGCTTGGCACACTTCAGCACAGTTTGGCACGGTTCAGCACAGCTAGGCACTACATTGCTCCACTTTGCAAGGTTTAGCTTGGCACAGCTTGGCGTGTCTTGGCATGGCTCAGCACAGTTTGGCACAGTTTGGCACGCTTTGGAATGGCTATACACAACAGGGCTAGGCACACTTCAGCACCGTTTGGCACGCCTAAGCACAGATCACCAATACATGGCATCACATGGCATTGTTTGGCTTGGCACAGCTTGGCATGTTTTGGCATGGCTCAGCAGTATTTCGGCACAGTTTGGCACGATTTGCCAAGGCTAAACACGGCAGGGTTTCTGACACTTCAGCACAGTTTGGCACGGTTGAACACAGCTGGGCTCTATATGGCACGCTTTAGCATGTTTTGGCTTGGCACAGCTTGGCATGTCTTGGCTTGGCTCAGCACAGTTTGGCACAGTTTGGTACGCTTTGGCATGGATAAACACAGCAGGGCTTGGCACACTTCAGCACAGTTTGGCACGGTTCAGCACAGCTAGGCACTATATGTCACGCTTTGGCATGGTTTGGCTTGGCACAACTTGGCATGTCTTGGCATGGCTCGGCACAGTTTGGCACAGTTTGGCACGCTTTGGAATGGCTAAACACAGCAGGGCTTGGCACACTTCAGCACAGTTTGGCACGCTTCAGCACAGCTCACCAATACATGGCACCACTTGGCATGGTTTGGCTTGGCACACATTGGCATGTCTTGGCATGGCTCGGCACTATTTGGCACAGTTTGGCACGCTTTGGCATGGCTTAACACGGCAGGGCTTGGCACACTTCAGCACAGTTTGGCACGGTTGAACACAGCTGGGCTCTATATGGCACGCTTTAGCATGTTTTGGCTTGGCACAGCTTGGCATGTCTTGGCTTGGCTCAGCACAGTTTGGCACAGTTTGGCACGCTTTGGCATGGATAAACACAGCAGGGCTTGGCACTCTTCAACACAGTTTGGCAACACAGTGGAGTGTACAGAGTGAAAACAAAAGTGGATGCCCCTGATCCCCTCATGGAGCATCACTGTGTCTTCTCTGTTTTAACTTAAATTACATGGACTTTTCTGTACCAAATGCTGATTTGATTCCATACTGCTGCAGTCACCATCCTTGTCAGTGGGATCATTAGGACATTACTATTTCCTGCTTCACTGAGATCTTCCATCTTCCTGCTACTTTCCCCCTCCTATTGGCAGCTTTCTTCAGCTTGCATGAATCTATTACTTCTCGAAGCTGTGGTAAATAAATACCACGTTTTATCACCGCTTTGATACATCCTCCCCACAACCTAAAAACAGAAGATGTTAGTTTTTTTCAGAACACAAACAAAGCAAGGGAGCAACAACAACAGAAGAGGGCCACTTGTTGTCTCCAACATTCAACATGAGCAATTACAAGCGTATCTCGAATTTAAAAGCAAACAAGTCTTCATAAAGACATTTCAGCACATTCAAAATAACACGCAACCTGCCTGACCTGCGACAAAAAACGGCTGCACATATTTCAACAGGAAGGTCAGCCTAACCGTTAGCCAACTCAATCAGAACATGCCATTTCCATCCCATTCCAAGTAGACTTGAACAGAAGTCATGATGACTTATTTATTGGAGCTAAGACCACGGTGAAAACCCCACAGGGCTACCCATCACAGGACTGTGTGATGGTTCAACACTCAAACGGATAGAAACTGGCTTGAAATAAAAAAATCACTCACAGTGCACTATGATCTTTGCTTAACGAGTTATTAAAACAACTCTGCAGGTGCACAGCTTCCAGGAGACTGAGCAAAAGCATCATACTCGATGTCAACAGTATTCATACTGCAGTATTAGAGACAGAAAAGGAGAAAGTCACAGAATCCTTACAGACTCAACCTAAAGCGCAAGCAGAGTTTTCTTCCTAGTTACACAAATTTAAATAAAGTACAAAAACTTGTCTTAGAAATGCTGCTGTCTGTGCGCACTTCCTCATGTCCGTCATCTCACAAGCGCATGTACAGTCCAACAGCAAAACTAATGAGCAAAGAGAGATACAGTGAAGAGCGAGGCTGCACAATCAGTTGTAGAAAAACTGCACTGCAATCAGATGCACCCAGCCTAGAACATGCTGTGTAGCATTCTAACATGATCTAGCAGCAGCTGCTGGCTTTTGTCTTCCGCTCTGCACATATGGCATGCTTTGGCATGGTTTGGCTTGGCACAGCTTGGCATGACTTGGCATGGCTCAGCACAGTTTGGTACAGTTTGGCACGCTTTGCCATGGATAAAATCTGCAGAGCTTGCCTCTTTTCAGCACAGTATGGCACAGCTCAGCAAACCTCAGCACTATATGGCACCACTTGGCATGGTTTGGCTTGGCACAGCTTGGCGTGTCTTGGCATGGCTCAGGACGGTTTGGCACAGTTTGGCACAATTTGGCAGTGCTAAGCACAGCAGGGCTTCTGACAATTCAGCACAGTTTGTCACGGTTCAGCACAGCTCCGAAAATGGCATGAGGAGTTACTTGGCATGGTTTGGCTTGGCACAGCTTGGTGTGTCTTGGCATGGCTCAGGACAGTTTGGCACAGTTTGGCACGCTTTGGCATGGCTAAACACAGCAGGGCTTGGCACACATCAGCACAGTTTGGCACGGTTCAGCACAGCTCAGCACTACATGACACCACTTGCCATGATTTGGCTTGGCACAGCTTGGCATGTCTTGGCATGGCTCAGCTCTGTTTGGCACAGTTTGGCACGCATTGGCATGGCTAAACACAGCAGGGCTTGGCACACTTCAGCAAAGTTTGGCACTGTTCAACACAGCTAGGCACTTTATGGCACGCTTTGGCATGGTTTGGCATGGCACAGCTTGGCATGTCTTGGCATGGCTCAGCACAGTATGGCATGCCTCAGCACAGCTCAGCACTACATGGCACCACTTATCATGGTTTGGCTTGGCACAGCTTGGCGTGTCTTGGCATGGCTCAGCACAGTTTAGCACAGTTTGGCACGCTTTGGCATGGCTAAACACAGCCGGGCTTGACACACTTCAACACAGTTTGGCACGCCTCAGCACAGATCACAAACACATGGCATCACTTGGCATGGTTTGTCTTGGCACAGCTTGGTTTGTCTTGGCATGGCTCAGCACAGTTTGGCACAGTTTGGCACGCATTGGCATGGATAAACACAGCAGGGCTTGCCTCTTTTCAGCAGATTATGGCACAGCTCAGCACTACATGGCACCACTTGGCATGGTTTGGCTTGGCACAGCTTGGCGTGTCTTGGCATGGCTCAGCACAGTTTGGCACAGTTTGGCACGCTTTGGCATGACTAAACACAGCAGGGCTTGGCACACTTCAGCACAGTTTGGCACAGTTTAGCACATCTAAGAACATGTTATGTGGCACCACTTGGCATGCTTTAGCTTGGCACCGCTTGGCGTGTCTTGGCAAGGTTCAGCTCTGTTTGGCACAGTTTGGCACGCTTTGCCATGGCTAAATGCCGCAGGGCTTGGCACACTTCAGCACAGTTTGGCACGCATTGGCATGGATAAACACAGCAGGGCTTGCCTCTTTTCAGCAGAGTATGGCACAGCTCAGCACTACATGGCACCACTTGGCATGGTTTGGCTTGGCACAGCTTGGCGTGTCTTGGCATGGCTCAGCACTGTTTGGCACAGTTTAGCACACTTAGGCATGGCTTAACACGGTAGGGCTTGGCACACTTCAGCACAGTTTGGCACGGTTTGGCACATCTTAGAACATGTTATGTGGCACCATTTGGCCTGGTTTGGCTTGGCACAGCTTGGCTTGGCTTGGCATGGCTCAGCACTCTTTGGCACAGTTTGGCACGCTTTGGCATGGCTAAACACAGCAGGGCTTGGCACACTTCAGCACAGTTTTCACGGTTCTGCACAGCTCCGAAAATGGTATGAGGCGCCACTTGGCATGGTTTGGCTTGGCACAGCTTGGTGTGTCTTCACATGGCTCAGGACAGTTTGGCACAGTTTGGCACGCTTTGCCATTGATAAACACGGCAGGGCTTGGCACAGTTCAGCACAGTTTTGCACGGTCCAGCACAACTCAGAACATGGTATGAGGCACCACTTGGCATGTTTTGGCTTGGCACAGCATGGCGTGTCTTGGCATGGCTCGGCATGATTTGGCACACTTTGACACAGCTTGACACTGCTGGGCATGATTTGGCTCAGCATAACTGAGCACAGTTTGGCATCCTTCAGCACTGCTCGCACTGCTGGGTATGGCTTCACACAGTACCGTATGGCTTAACCCCGCCCCGCGTTGCCGCCCCCGAGCCCGCACAGCCCCGTTCCTGACGCACTGCCCGACCTGCCTCAGTGACCGGCACACGGGCACAGGGGCTCACGGGAAACGGCGGGGCGTGGCGCGGGCCAGGCCGAACCGTGCCGACCCGGGCCGATCCGTGCCGACCCGGGCCAAACCGTGCCGACTCGGTCTGAGGCGTGCCGAGCCGTGCCGTGCCGAGCCGTGCCGTGCCGAGCCGTGCCGTGCCGTGCCGAGCCGTGCCGTGCCGAGCCGTGCCGAGCCGTGCCGTGCCGAGCCGTGCCGAGCCGAGCCGTGCCGAGCCGTGCCGTGCCGTGCCGAGCCGTGCCGTGCCGTGCCGTGCCGTGCCGAGCCGTGCCGAGCCGTGCCGTGCCGAGCCGTGCCGTGCCGAGCCGTGCCGAGCCGTGCCGAGCCGTGCCGTGCCGAGCCGTGCCGAGCCGTTCCGTGCCGTGCCGTGCCGTGCCGTGCCGAGCCGTGCCGTGCCGTTCCGTGCCGTGCCGAGCCGAGCCGTGCCGTGCCGATCCGTGCCGTGCCGAGCCGTACCGTGCCTAACCGGTCCGAGACGGGCCGAACTGGTCCGCGCCGAGTCCTAACGGGTCATACCGGGCCGTGCATGGGGACATGCTGCCCCTGTGTGGTGAGGTACGAGGGCGGCCGGCGCGGCTCTGCCCGATCTCGGCATGGCTTTGCTCCATATGCTTCAGAACGTCACGTTTTGGCAGGTCATGCCTCAGCTCAGCTCAGCACAGCACGGTACAGCACGGTTCCGCTCGTGTTGCCTCCACACATCTTGCCATGGCTCGACTTGGCTCAGCATGATTTGGCATGGTTTGGCACAACACATATCAGCATGACATGACACGATTTGGTACTGCATGGCACAACACTTTAGAACGGTTTGACTCAGTCAATTCGCATGGCTCACCACGGCTCAGTTCAGCACAGTTTGACACAGCTCAGTACTGCATGTTTCAGCACAATTTGGCACAGTTTGCACAGTTCGGCATCCCCAAACAAGGCAGGGCTTGGCACACTTCAGCACAGTTTGGCATGGCTCAGCACAGCTCATAACATGGAATGTGGCACCACTTAGCATGGTTTGGCTTGGCACAGCTTGGCGTATCCTGGCACGGCTCAGCACAGTTTGGCACAATTTGGCACGCTTTGGCATGGCTAAACACAGCAGGGCTTGGCACACCTCAGTACAGTTTGTCACGGCTCAGCACAGCTAGGCACTATATGGCACCACTTGGCATGGTTTGGCTTGGCACAGCTTGGCATGACTTGGCAAGGCTCAGCACAGTTTGGCACAGTTTGGCACGCTTTGGCATGGATAAACTCTGCAGGGCTTGCCTCTTTTCAGCACAGTATGGCACAGCTCAGCAAACCTCAGCACTATATGGCACCACTTGGCATGGTTTGGCTTGGCACAGCTTGGCGTGTCTTGGCATGGCTCAGGACGGTTTGACACAGTTTGACACAATTTGGCAGTGCTAAACACAGCAGGGCTTCTGACAATTCAGCACAGTTTGTCACGGTTCAGCACAGCTCCGAAAATGGCATGTGGAGTTACTTGGCATGGTTTGGCTTGGCACAGCTTGGCGTGTCTTGGCATGGCTCAGGACAGTTCGGCACAGTTTGGCACGCTTTGAAATGGCTTTACACAGCATGCCTTGGCACAGCTCAGCACAGTTTGGCACGGCTCAGAACAGCTCAGCACTACATGGCACCACTTGGCATGGTTTGGCTTGGCACAGCTTGGCATTTCTTGGAATGGCTCAGCACAGTTTGACACAGTTTGGCACGCTTTGGCATGGCTAAGCACAGCAGGGCTTGGCACACTTCAGCACAGTTTATCACAGTTTAGCACATCTTAGAACACGTTATGTGGCACCACTTGGCATGGTTTAGCTTAGCACAGCTTGGCGTGTCTTGACTTGGCTCAGCACAGTTTGACACAGTTTGGCACGCTTTGCCATGGCTAAACACAGCAGGGTTTGGCACACTTCAGCACAGTTTGGCACTGTTCAACACAGCTAGGCACATTATGTCACGCTTTGGCATGGTTTGGCATGGCACAGCTTGGCATGTCTTGGCATGGCTCAGCACAGTTTGGCACGCCTCAGCACAGCTCAGCACTACATGGCACCACTTATCATGGTTTGGCTTGGCACAGCTTGGCGTGTCTTGGCATGGCTCAGCACAGTTTAGCACAGTTTGGCACGCTTTGGCATGGCTAAACACAGCAGGGCTTGGCACTCTTCAACACAGTTTGGCACGCCTCAGCAAAGATCACAAATACATGGCATCACTTGGCATGGTTTGGCTTGGCACAGCTTGGCGTGTCTTGGCATGGCTCAGCACAGTTAAGCTATATTTGGCACAGTTTGGCGCGCTTTGGCATGGCTAAAAACAGCAGGGTTTCTGACACTTCAGCACAGTTTGGCACGGTTGAACACAGCTAGGCTCTATATGGCACGCTTTAGCATGTTTTGGCTTGGCACAGCTTGGCATGTCTTGGCTTGGCGCAGCACAGTTTGGCACAGTTTGGCACAGTTTGGTACGCTTTGGCATGGATAAACACAGCAGGGCTTGGCACACTTCAGCACAGTTTGGCACGGTTCAGCACAGCTAGGCACTATATGGCAAGCTTTAGTATGGTTTGGATTGGCACAGCTTGGTTTGTCTTGGCATGGCTCAGCACAGTTTGGCACAGTTTGGGACGCTTTGGCATGGATAAACTCTGCAGGGCTTGCCTCTTTTCAGCACAGTATGGCACAGCTCAGCAAACCTCAGCACTATATGGCACCACTTGGCATGGTTTGGCTTGGCACAGCTTGGCGTGTCTTGGCATGGCTCAGGACGGTTTGGCACAGTTTGGCACAATTTGGCAGTGCTAAACACAGCAGGGCTTCTGGCAATTCAGCACAGTTTGTAACGGTTCAGCACAGCTCCGAAAATGGCATGAGGAGCCACTTGGCATGGTATGGCTTGGCACAGCTTGGTGTGTCTTGGCATGGCTCAGGACAGTTTGGCACAGTTTGGCACGCTTTGGCATGGCTAAACACAGCAGGGCTTGGCACACATCAGCACAGTTTGGCACGGTTCAGCACAGCTCAGCACTACATGACACCACTTGCCATGATTTGGCTTGGCACAGCTTGGCATGTCTTGGCATGGCTCAGCTCTGTTTGGCACAGTTTGGCACGCATTGGCATGGCTAAACACAGCAGGGCTTGGCACACTTCAGCAAAGTTTGGCACTGTTCAACACAGCTAGGCACTTTATGGCACGCTTTGGCATGGTTTGGCATGGCACAGCTTGGCATGTCTTGGCATGGCTCAGCACAGTATGGCATGCCTCAGCACAGCTCAGCACTACATGGCACCACTTATCATGGTTTGGCTTGGCACAGCTTGGCGTGTCTTGGCATGGCTCAGCACAGTTTAGCACAGTTTGGCACGCTTTGGCATGGCTAAACACAGCCGGGCTTGACACACTTCAACACAGTTTGGCACGCCTCAGCACAGATCACAAACACATGGCATCACTTGGCATGGTTTGTCTTGGCACAGCTTGGTTTGTCTTGGCATGGCTCAGCACAGTTTGGCACAGTTTGGCACGCATTGGCATGGATAAACACAGCAGGGCTTGCCTCTTTTCAGCAGATTATGGCACAGCTCAGCACTACATGGCACCACTTGGCATGGTTTGGCTTGGCACAGCTTGGCGTGTCTTGGCATGGCTCAGCACAGTTTGGCACAGTTTGGCACGCTTTGGCATGACTAAACACAGCAGGGCTTGGCACACTTCAGCACAGTTTGGCACAGTTTAGCACATCTAAGAACATGTTATGTGGCACCACTTGGCATGCTTTAGCTTGGCACCGCTTGGCGTGTCTTGGCAAGGTTCAGCTCTGTTTGGCACAGTTTGGCACGCTTTGCCATGGCTAAATGCCGCAGGGCTTGGCACACTTCAGCACAGTTTGGCACGCATTGGCATGGATAAACACAGCAGGGCTTGCCTCTTTTCAGCAGAGTATGGCACAGCTCAGCACTACATGGCACCACTTGGCATGGTTTGGCTTGGCACAGCTTGGCGTGTCTTGGCATGGCTCAGCACTGTTTGGCACAGTTTAGCACACTTAGGCATGGCTTAACACGGTAGGGCTTGGCACACTTCAGCACAGTTTGGCACGGTTTGGCACATCTTAGAACATGTTATGTGGCACCATTTGGCCTGGTTTGGCTTGGCACAGCTTGGCTTGGCTTGGCATGGCTCAGCACTCTTTGGCACAGTTTGGCACGCTTTGGCATGGCTAAACACAGCAGGGCTTGGCACACTTCAGCACAGTTTTCACGGTTCTGCACAGCTCCGAAAATGGTATGAGGCGCCACTTGGCATGGTTTGGCTTGGCACAGCTTGGTGTGTCTTCACATGGCTCAGGACAGTTTGGCACAGTTTGGCACGCTTTGCCATTGATAAACACGGCAGGGCTTGGCACAGTTCAGCACAGTTTTGCACGGTCCAGCACAACTCAGAACATGGTATGAGGCACCACTTGGCATGTTTTGGCTTGGCACAGCATGGCGTGTCTTGGCATGGCTCGGCATGATTTGGCACACTTTGACACAGCTTGACACTGCTGGGCATGATTTGGCTCAGCATAACTGAGCACAGTTTGGCATCCTTCAGCACTGCTCGCACTGCTGGGTATGGCTTCACACAGTACCGTATGGCTTAACCCCGCCCCGCGTTGCCGCCCCCGAGCCCGCACAGCCCCGTTCCTGACGCACTGCCCGACCTGCCTCAGTGACCGGCACACGGGCACAGGGGCTCACGGGAAACGGCGGGGCGTGGCGCGGGCCAGGCCGAACCGTGCCGACCCGGGCCGATCCGTGCCGACCCGGGCCAAACCGTGCCGACCCGGTCTGAGGCGTGCCGAGCCGTGCCGTGCCGAGCCGTGCCGTGCCGTGCCGAGCCGTGCCGTGCCGAGCCGTGCCGAGCCGTGCCGTGCCGAGCCGTGCCGAGCCGAGCCGTGCCGAGCCGTGCCGTGCCGTGCCGAGCCGTGCCGAGCCGTGCCGTGCCGTGCCGAGCCGTGCCGAGCCGTGCCGTGCCGTGCCGAGCCGTGCCGAGCCGTGCCGTGCCGTGCCGAGCCGTGCCGAGCCGTGCCGTGCCGAGCCGTGCCGTGCCGAGCCGTGCCGAGCCGTGCCGAGCCGTGCCGTGCCGAGCCGTGCCGAGCCGTTCCGTGCCGTGCCGTGCCGTGCCGTGCCGAGCCGTGCCGTGCCGTTCCGTGCCGTGCCGAGCCGAGCCGTGCCGTGCCGATCCGTGCCGTGCCGAGCCGTACCGTGCCTAACCGGTCCGAGACGGGCCGAACTGGTCCGCGCCGAGTCCTAACGGGTCATACCGGGCCGTGCATGGGGACATGCTGCCCCTGTGTGGTGAGGTACGAGGGCGGCCGGCGCGGCTCTGCCCGATCTCGGCATGGCTTTGCTCCATATGCTTCAGAACGTCACGTTTTGGCAGGTCATGCCTCAGCTCAGCTCAGCACAGCACGGTACAGCACGGTTCCGCTCGTGTTGCCTCCACACATCTTGCCATGGCTCGACTTGGCTCAGCATGATTTGGCATGGTTTGGCACAACACATATCAGCATGACATGACACGATTTGGTACTGCATGGCACAACACTTTAGAACGGTTTGACTCAGTCAATTCGCATGGCTCACCACGGCTCAGTTCAGCACAGTTTGACACAGCTCAGTACTGCATGTTTCAGCACAATTTGGCACAGTTTGCACAGTTCGGCATCCCCAAACAAGGCAGGGCTTGGCACACTTCAGCACAGTTTGGCATGGCTCAGCACAGCTCATAACATGGAATGTGGCACCACTTAGCATGGTTTGGCTTGGCACAGCTTGGCGTATCCTGGCACGGCTCAGCACAGTTTGGCACAATTTGGCACGCTTTGGCATGGCTAAACACAGCAGGGCTTGGCACACCTCAGTACAGTTTGTCACGGCTCAGCACAGCTAGGCACTATATGGCACCACTTGGCATGGTTTGGCTTGGCACAGCTTGGCATGACTTGGCAAGGCTCAGCACAGTTTGGCACAGTTTGGCACGCTTTGGCATGGATAAACTCTGCAGGGCTTGCCTCTTTTCAGCACAGTATGGCACAGCTCAGCAAACCTCAGCACTATATGGCACCACTTGGCATGGTTTGGCTTGGCACAGCTTGGCGTGTCTTGGCATGGCTCAGGACGGTTTGACACAGTTTGACACAATTTGGCAGTGCTAAACACAGCAGGGCTTCTGACAATTCAGCACAGTTTGTCACGGTTCAGCACAGCTCCGAAAATGGCATGTGGAGTTACTTGGCATGGTTTGGCTTGGCACAGCTTGGCGTGTCTTGGCATGGCTCAGGACAGTTCGGCACAGTTTGGCACGCTTTGAAATGGCTTTACACAGCATGCCTTGGCACAGCTCAGCACAGTTTGGCACGGCTCAGAACAGCTCAGCACTACATGGCACCACTTGGCATGGTTTGGCTTGGCACAGCTTGGCATTTCTTGGAATGGCTCAGCACAGTTTGACACAGTTTGGCACGCTTTGGCATGGCTAAGCACAGCAGGGCTTGGCACACTTCAGCACAGTTTAGCACAGTTTAGCACATCTTAGAACACGTTATGTGGCACCACTTGGCATGGTTTAGCTTAGCACAGCTTGGCGTGTCTTGACTTGGCTCAGCACAGTTTGACACAGTTTGGCACGCTTTGCCATGGCTAAACACAGCAGGGTTTGGCACACTTCAGCACAGTTTGGCACTGTTCAACACAGCTAGGCACATTATGTCACGCTTTGGCATGGTTTGGCATGGCACAGCTTGGCATGTCTTGGCATGGCTCAGCACAGTTTGGCACGCCTCAGCACAGCTCAGCACTACATGGCACCACTTATCATGGTTTGGCTTGGCACAGCTTGGCGTGTCTTGGCATGGCTCAGCACAGTTTAGCACAGTTTGGCACGCTTTGGCATGGCTAAACACAGCAGGGCTTGGCACTCTTCAACACAGTTTGGCACGCCTCAGCAAAGATCACAAATACATGGCATCACTTGGCATGGTTTGGCTTGGCACAGCTTGGCGTGTCTTGGCATGGCTCAGCACAGTTAAGCTATATTTGGCACAGTTTGGCGCGCTTTGGCATGGCTAAAAACAGCAGGGTTTCTGACACTTCAGCACAGTTTGGCACGGTTGAACACAGCTAGGCTCTATATGGCACGCTTTAGCATGTTTTGGCTTGGCACAGCTTGGCATGTCTTGGCTTGGCGCAGCACAGTTTGGCACAGTTTGGTACGCTTTGGCATGGATAAACACAGCAGGGCTTGGCACACTTCAGCACAGTTTGGCACGGTTCAGCACAGCTAGGCACTATATGGCAAGCTTTAGTATGGTTTGGATTGGCACAGCTTGGTTTGTCTTGGCATGGCTCAGCACAGTTTGGCACAGTTTGGGACGCTTTGGCATGGATAAACTCTGCAGGGCTTGCCTCTTTTCAGCACAGTATGGCACAGCTCAGCAAACCTCAGCACTATATGGCACCACTTGGCATGGTTTGGCTTGGCACAGCTTGGCGTGTCTTGGCATGGCTCAGGACGGTTTGGCACAGTTTGGCACAATTTGGCAGTGCTAAACACAGCAGGGCTTCTGGCAATTCAGCACAGTTTGTAACGGTTCAGCACAGCTCCGAAAATGGCATGAGGAGCCACTTGGCATGGTATGGCTTGGCACAGCTTGGCGTGTCTTGGCATGGCTCAGGACAGTTCGGCACAGTTTGGTACGCTTTGCCATGGCTATACACAGCAGAGCTTGGCACACTTCAGCACAGTTTGGCACGGCTCAGCACACCTCACCAATGCATGGCATCACTTGCCATGCTTTGGCTTGGCACAGCTTGGCATGTCTTGGCATGGCTCAGCACAGTTTGACACAGTTTGGCACGCTTTGGCATGGCTAAACACAGCAGGGCTTGGCACACTTCAGCACAGTTTGGCACGGTTCAGCACAGCTAGGCACTACATTGCTCCACTTTGCAAGGTTTAGCTTGGCACAGCTTGGCGTGTCTTGGCATGGCTCAGCACAGTTTGGCACAGTTTGGCACGCTTTGGAATGGCTATACACAACAGGGCTAGGCACACTTCAGCACCGTTTGGCACGCCTAAGCACAGATCACCAATACATGGCATCACATGGCATTGTTTGGCTTGGCACAGCTTGGCATGTTTTGGCATGGCTCAGCAGTATTTTGGCACAGTTTGGCACGATTTGCCAAGGCTAAACACGGCAGGGTTTCTGACACTTCAGCACAGTTTGGCACGGTTGAACACAGCTGGGCTCTATATGGCACGCTTTAGCATGTTTTGGCTTGGCACAGCTTGGCATGTCTTGGCTTGGCTCAGCACAGTTTGGCACAGTTTGGTACGCTTTGGCATGGATAAACACAGCAGGGCTTGGCACACTTCAGCACAGTTTGGCACGGTTCAGCACAGCTAGGCACTATATGTCATGCTTTGGCATGGTTTGGCTTGGCACAACTTGGCATGTCTTGGCATGGCTCGGCACAGTTTGGCACAGTTTGGCACGCTTTGGAATGGTTAAACACAGCAGGGCTTGGCACACTTCAGCACAGTTTGGCACGCTTCAGCACAGCTCACCAATACATGGCACCACTTGGCATGGTTTGGCTTGGCACACATTGGCATGTCTTGGCATGGCTCGGCACTATTTGGCACAGTTTGGCACGCTTTGGCATGGCTTAACACGGCAGGGCTTGGCACACTTCAGCACAGTTTGGCACGGTTGAACACAGCTGGGCTCTATATGGCACGCTTTAGCATGGTTTGGCTTGGCACAGCTTGGCATGTCTTGGCTTGGCTCAGCACAGTTTGGCACAGTTTGGCACGCTTTGGCATGGCTAAACACAGCAGGGCTTGGCACTCTTCAACACAGTTTGGCAACACAGTGGAGTGTACAGAGTGAAAACAAAAGTGGATGCCCCTGATCCCCTCATGGAGCATCACTGTGTCTTCTCTGTTTTAACTTAAATTACATGGACTTTTCTGTACCAACTGCTGATTTGATTCCATACTGCTGCAGTCACCATCCTTCTCAGTGGGATCATTAGGACATTACTATTTCCTGCTTCACTGAGATCTTCCATCTTCCTGCTACTTTCCCCCTCCTATTGGCAGCTTTCTTCAGCTTGCATGAATCTATTACTTCTCGAAGCTGTGGTAAATAAATACCACGTTTTATCACCGCTTTGATACATCCTCCCCACAACCTAAAAACAGAAGGTGTTAGTTTTTTTCAGAACACAAACAAAGCAAGGGAGCAACAACAACAGAAGAGGGCCACTTGTTGTCTCCAACATTCAACATGAGCAATTACAAGCGTATCTCGAATTTAAAAGCAAACAAGTCTTCATAAAGACATTTCAGCACATTCAAAATAACACGCAACCTGCCTGACCTGCGACAAAAAACGGCTGCACATATTTCAACAGGAAGGTCAGCCTAACCGTTAGCCAACTCAATCAGAACATGCCATTTCCATCCCATTCCAAGTAGACTTGAACAGAAGTCATGATGACTTATTTATTGGAGCTAAGACCACGGTGAAAACCCCACAGGGCTACCCATCACAGGACTGTGTGATGGTTCAACACTCAAACGGATAGAAACTGGCTTGAAATAAAAAAATCACTCACAGTGCACTATGATCTTTGCTTAACGAGTTATTAAAACAACTCTGCAGGTGCACAGCTTCCAGGAGACTGAGCAAAAGCATCATACTCGATGTCAACAGTATTCATACTGCAGTATTAGAGACAGAAAAGGAGAAAGTCACAGAATCCTTACAGACTCAACCTAAAGCGCAAGCAGAGTTTTCTTCCTAGTTACACAAATTTAAATAAAGTACAAAAACTTGTCTTAGAAATGCTGCTGTCTGTGCGCACTTCCTCATGTCCGTCATCTCACAAGCGCATGTACAGTCCAACAGCAAAACTAATGAGCAAAGAGAGATACAGTGAAGAGCGAGGCTGCACAATCAGTTGTAGAAAAACTGCACTGCAATCAGATGCACCCAGCCTAGAACATGCTGTGTAGCATTCTAACATGATCTAGCAGCAGCTGCTGGCTTTTGTCTTCCGCTCTGCACATATGGCATGCTTTGGCATGGTTTGGCTTGGCACAGCTTGGCATGACTTGGCATGGCTCAGCACAGTTTGGTACAGTTTGGCACGCTTTGCCATGGATAAAATCTGCAGAGCTTGCCTCTTTTCAGCACAGTATGGCACAGCTCAGCAAACCTCAGCACTATATGGCACCACTTGGCATGGTTTGGCTTGGCACAGCTTGGCGTGTCTTGGCATGGCTCAGGACGGTTTGGCACAGTTTGGCACAATTTGGCAGTGCTAAGCACAGCAGGGCTTCTGACAATTCAGCACAGTTTGTCACGGTTCAGCACAGCTCCGAAAATGGCATGAGGAGTTACTTGGCATGGTTTGGCTTGGCACAGCTTGGTGTGTCTTGGCATGGCTCAGGACAGTTTGGCACAGTTTGGCACGCTTTGGCATGGCTAAACACAGCAGGGCTTGGCACACATCAGCACAGTTTGGCACGGTTCAGCACAGCTCAGCACTACATGACACCACTTGCCATGATTTGGCTTGGCACAGCTTGGCATGTCTTGGCATGGCTCAGCTCTGTTTGGCACAGTTTGGCACGCATTGGCATGGCTAAACACAGCAGGGCTTGGCACACTTCAGCAAAGTTTGGCACTGTTCAACACAGCTAGGCACTTTATGGCACGCTTTGGCATGGTTTGGCATGGCACAGCTTGGCATGTCTTGGCATGGCTCAGCACAGTATGGCATGCCTCAGCACAGCTCAGCACTACATGGCACCACTTATCATGGTTTGGCTTGGCACAGCTTGGCGTGTCTTGGCATGGCTCAGCACAGTTTAGCACAGTTTGGCACGCTTTGGCATGGCTAAACACAGCCGGGCTTGACACACTTCAACACAGTTTGGCACGCCTCAGCACAGATCACAAACACATGGCATCACTTGGCATGGTTTGTCTTGGCACAGCTTGGTTTGTCTTGGCATGTCTCAGCACAGTTTGGCACAGTTTGGCACGCTTTGGCATGGATAAACACAGCAGGGCTTGCCTCTTTTCAGCAGATTATGGCACAGCTCAGCACTACATGGCACCACTTGGCATGGTTTGGCTTGGCACAGCTTGGCGTGTCTTGGCATGGCTCAGCACAGTTTGGCACAGTTTGGCACGCTTTGGCATGACTAAACACAGCAGGGCTTGGCACACTTCAGCACAGTTTGGCACAGTTTAGCACATCTAAGAACATGTTATGTGGCACCACTTGGCATGCTTTAGCTTGGCACCGCTTGGCGTGTCTTGGCAAGGTTCAGCTCTGTTTGGCACAGTTTGGCACGCTTTGCCATGGCTAAATGCCGCAGGGCTTGGCACACTTCAGCACAGTTTGGCACGCATTGGCATGGATAAACACAGCAGGGCTTGCCTCTTTTCAGCAGAGTATGGCACAGCTCAGCACTACATGGCACCACTTGGCATGGTTTGGCTTGGCACAGCTTGGCGTGTCTTGGCATGGCTCAGCACTGTTTGGCACAGTTTAGCACACTTAGGCATGGCTTAACACGGTAGGGCTTGGCACACTTCAGCACAGTTTGGCACGGTTTGGCACATCTTAGAACATGTTATGTGGCACCATTTGGCCTGGTTTGGCTTGGCACAGCTTGGCTTGGCTTGGCATGGCTCAGCACTCTTTGGCACAGTTTGGCACGCTTTGGCATGGCTAAACACAGCAGGGCTTGGCACACTTCAGCACAGTTTTCACGGTTCTGCACAGCTCCGAAAATGGTATGAGGCGCCACTTGGCATGGTTTGGCTTGGCACAGCTTGGTGTGTCTTCACATGGCTCAGGACAGTTTGGCACAGTTTGGCACGCTTTGCCATTGATAAACACGGCAGGGCTTGGCACAGTTCAGCACAGTTTTGCACGGTCCAGCACAACTCAGAACATGGTATGAGGCACCACTTGGCATGTTTTGGCTTGGCACAGCATGGCGTGTCTTGGCATGGCTCGGCATGATTTGGCACACTTTGACACAGCTTGACACTGCTGGGCATGATTTGGCTCAGCATAACTGAGCACAGTTTGGCATCCTTCAGCACTGCTCGCACTGCTGGGTATGGCTTCACACAGTACCGTATGGCTTAACCCCGCCCCGCGTTGCCGCCCCCGAGCCCGCACAGCCCCGTTCCTGACGCACTGCCCGACCTGCCTCAGTGACCGGCACACGGGCACAGGGGCTCACGGGAAACGGCGGGGCGTGGCGCGGGCCAGGCCGAACCGTGCCGACCCGGGCCGATCCGTGCCGACCCGGGCCAAACCGTGCCGACCCGGTCTGAGGCGTGCCGAGCCGTGCCGTGCCGAGCCGTGCCGTGCCGTGCCGTGCCGAGCCGAGCCGAGCCGTGCCGTTCCGAGCCGAGCCGTGCCGAGCCGTGCCGTGCCGAGCCGTGCCGTGCCGAGCCGTGCCGTGCCGTTCCGTGCCGAGCCGTGCCGAGCCGTGCCGTGCCGAGCCGTGCCGTGCCGTGCCGAGCCGTGCCGTGCCGAGCCGTGCCGAGCCGAGCCGAGCCGTGCCGAGCCGTGCCGTGCCGAGCCGTGCCGTGCCGAGCCGTGCCGTGCCGTTCCGTGCCGAGCCGTGCCGAGCCGTGCCGTGCCGTTCCGTGCCGAGCCGTGCCGAGCCGTGCCGAGCCGAGCCGAGCCGTGCCGAGCCGTGCCGTGCCGTGCCGAGTCGTGCCGAGCCGTGCCGAGCCGTTCCGTGCCGTGCCGTGCCGAGCCGTGCCGTGCCGTTCCGTGCCGTGCCGAGCCGTGCCGTGCCTAACCGGTCCGAGACGGGCCGAACTGGTCCGCGCCGAGTCCTAACGGGTCATACCGGGCCGTGCATGGGGACATGCTGCCCCTGTGTGGTGAGGTACGAGGGCGGCCGGCGCGGCTCTGCCCGATCTCGGCATGGCTTTGCTCCATATGCTTCAGAACGTCACGTTTTGGCAGGTCATGCCTCAGCTCAGCTCAGCACAGCACGGTACAGCACGGTTCCGCTCGTGTTGCCTCCACACATCTTGCCATGGCTCGACTTGGCTCAGCATGATTTGGCATGGTTTGGCACAACACATATCAGCATGACATGACACGATTTGGTACTGCATGGCACAACACTTTAGAACGGTTTGACTCAGTCAATTCGCATGGTTCACCACGGCTCAGTTCAGCACAGTTTGACACAGCTCAGTACTGCATGTTTCAGCACAATTTGGCACAGTTTGCACAGTTCGGCATCCCCAAACAAGGCAGGGCTTGGCACACTTCAGCACAGTTTGGCATGGCTCAGCACAGCTCATAACATGGAATGTGGCACCACTTAGCATGGTTTGGCTTGGCACAGCTTGGCGTATCCTGGCACGGCTCAGCACAGTTTGGCACAATTTGGCACGCTTTGGCATGGCTAAACACAGCAGGGCTTGGCACACCTCAGTACAGTTTGTCACGGCTCAGCACAGCTAGGCACTATATGGCACCACTTGGCATGGTTTGGCTTGGCACAGCTTGGCATGACTTGGCAAGGCTCAGCACAGTTTGGCACAGTTTGGCACGCTTTGGCATGGATAAACTCTGCAGGGCTTGCCTCTTTTCAGCACAGTATGGCACAGCTCAGCAAACCTCAGCACTATATGGCACCACTTGGCATGGTTTGGCTTGGCACAGCTTGGCGTGTCTTGGCATGGCTCAGGACGGTTTGACACAGTTTGACACAATTTGGCAGTGCTAAACACAGCAGGGCTTCTGACAATTCAGCACAGTTTGTCACGGTTCAGCACAGCTCCGAAAATGGCATGTGGAGTTACTTGGCATGGTTTGGCTTGGCACAGCTTGGCGTGTCTTGGCATGGCTCAGGACAGTTCGGCACAGTTTGGCACGCTTTGAAATGGCTTTACACAGCATGCCTTGGCACAGCTCAGCACAGTTTGGCACGGCTCAGAACAGCTCAGCACTACATGGCACCACTTGGCATGGTTTGGCTTGGCACAGCTTGGCATTTCTTGGAATGGCTCAGCACAGTTTGACACAGTTTGGCACGCTTTGCCATGGCTAAACACAGCAGGGTTTGGCACACTTCAGCACAGTTTGGCACTGTTCAACACAGCTAGGCACATTATGTCACGCTTTGGCATGGTTTGGCATGGCACAGCTTGGCATGTCTTGGCATGGCTCAGCACAGTTTGGCACGCCTCAGCACAGCTCAGCACTACATGGCACCACTTATCATGGTTTGGCTTGGCACAGCTTGGCGTGTCTTGGCATGGCTCAGCACAGTTTAGCACAGTTTGGCACGCTTTGGCATGGCTAAACACAGCAGGGCTTGGCACTCTTCAACACAGTTTAGCACAGTTTAGCACATCTTAGAACACGTTATGTGGCACCACTTGGCATGGTTTAGCTTAGCACAGCTTGGCGTGTCTTGACTTGGCTCAGCACAGTTTGACACAGTTTGGCACGCTTTGCCATGGCTAAACACAGCAGGGTTTGGCACACTTCAGCACAGTTTGGCACTGTTCAACACAGCTAGGCACATTATGTCACGCTTTGGCATGGTTTGGCATGGCACAGCTTGGCATGTCTTGGCATGGCTCAGCACAGTTTGGCACGCCTCAGCACAGCTCAGCACTACATGGCACCACTTATCATGGTTTGGCTTGGCACAGCTTGGCGTGTCTTGGCATGGCTCAGCACAGTTTAGCACAGTTTGGCACGCTTTGGCATGGCTAAACACAGCAGGGCTTGGCACTCTTCAACACAGTTTGGCACGCCTCAGCAAAGATCACAAATACATGGCATCACTTGGCATGGTTTGGCTTGGCACAGCTTGGCGTGTCTTGGCATGGCTCAGCACAGTTAAGCTATATTTGGCACAGTTTGGCGCGCTTTGGCATGGCTAAAAACGGCAGGGTTTCTGACACTTCAGCACAGTTTGGCACGGTTGAACACAGCTAGGCTCTATATGGCACGCTTTAGCATGTTTTGGCTTGGCACAGCTTGGCATGTCTTGGCTTGGCGCAGCACAGTTTGGCACAGTTTGGTATGCTTTGGCATGGATAAACACAGCAGGGCTTGGCACACTTCAGCACAGTTTGGCACGGTTCAGCACAGCTAGGCACTATATGGCAAGCTTTAGCATGGTTTGGATTGGCACAGCTTGGTTTGTCTTGGCATGGCTCAGCACAGTTTGGCACAGTTTGGGACGCTTTGGCATGGATAAACTCTGCAGGGCTTGCCTCTTTTCAGCACAGTATGGCACAGCTCAGCAAACCTCAGCACTATATGGCACCACTTGGCATGGTTTGGCTTGGCACAGCTTGGCGTGTCTTGGCATGGCTCAGGACGGTTTGGCACAGTTTGGCACAATTTGGCAGTGCTAAACACAGCAGGGCTTCTGGCAATTCAGCACAGTTTGTAACGGTTCAGCACAGCTCCGAAAATGGCATGAGGAGCCACTTGGCATGGTATGGCTTGGCACAGCTTGGCGTGTCTTGGCATGGCTCAGGACAGTTCGGCACAGTTTGGTACGCTTTGCCATGGCTATACACAGCAGAGCTTGGCACACTTCAGCACAGTTTGGCACGGCTCAGCACACCTCACCAATGCATGGCATCACTTGCCATGCTTTGGCTTGGCACAGCTTGGCATGTCTTGGCATGGCTCAGCACAGTTTGACACAGTTTGGCACGCTTTGGCATGGCTAAACACAGCAGGGCTTGGCACACTTCAGCACAGTTTGGCACGGTTCAGCACAGCTAGGCACTACATTGCTCCACTTTGCAAGGTTTAGCTTGGCACAGCTTGGCGTGTCTTGGTATGGCTCAGCACAGTTTGGCACAGTTTGGCACGCTTTGGAATGGCTATACACAACAGGGCTAGGCACACTTCAGCACCGTTTGGCACGCCTAAGCACAGATCACCAATACATGGCATCACATGGCATTGTTTGGCTTGGCACAGCTTGGCATGTTTTGGCATGGCTCAGCAGTATTTCGGCACAGTTTGGCACGATTTGCCAAGGCTAAACACGGCAGGGTTTCTGACACTTCAGCACAGTTTGGCACGGTTGAACACAGCTGGGCTCTATATGGCACGCTTTAGCATGTTTTGGCTTGGCACAGCTTGGCATGTCTTGGCTTGGCTCAGCACAGTTTGGCACAGTTTGGTACGCTTTGGCATGGATAAACACAGCAGGGCTTGGCACACTTCAGCACAGTTTGGCACGGTTCAGCACAGCTAGGCACTATATGTCACGCTTTGGCATGGTTTGGCTTGGCACAACTTGGCATGTCTTGGCATGGCTCGGCACAGTTTGGCACAGTTTGGCACGCTTTGGAATGGCTAAACACAGCAGGGCTTGGCACACTTCAGCACAGTTTGGCACGCTTCAGCACAGCTCACCAATACATGGCACCACTTGGCATGGTTTGGCTTGGCACACATTGGCATGTCTTGGCATGGCTCGGCACTATTTGGCACAGTTTGGCACGCTTTGGCATGGCTTAACACGGCAGGGCTTGGCACACTTCAGCACAGTTTGGCACGGTTGAACACAGCTGGGCTCTATATGGCACGCTTTAGCATGGTTTGGCTTGGCACAGCTTGGCATGTCTTGGCTTGGCTCAGCACAGTTTGGCACAGTTTGGCACGCTTTGGCATGGATAAACACAGCAGGGCTTGGCACTCTTCAACACAGTTTGGCAACACAGTGGAGTGTACAGAGTGAAAACAAAAGTGGATGCCCCTGATCCCCTCATGGAGCATCACTGTGTCTTCTCTGTTTTAACTTAAATTACATGGACTTTTCTGTACCAACTGCTGATTTGATTCCATACTGCTGCAGTCACCATCCTTCTCAGTGGGATCATTAGGACATTACTATTTCCTGCTTCACTGAGACCTTCCATCTTCCTGCTACTTTCCCCCTCCTATTGGCAGCTTTCTTCAGCTTGCATGAATCTATTACTTCTCGAAGCTGTGGTAAATAAATACCACGTTTTATCACCGCCTTGATACATCCTCCCCACAACCTAAAAACAGAAGGTGTTAGTTTTTTTCAGAACACAAACAAAGCAAGGGAGCAACAACAACAGAAGAGGGCCACTTGTTGTCTCCAACATTCAACATGAGCAATTACAAGCGTATCTCGAATTTAAAAGCAAACAAGTCTTCATAAAGACATTTCAGCACATTCAAAATAACACGCAACCTGCCTGACCTGCGACAAAAAACGGCTGCACATATTTCAACAGGAAGGTCAGCCTAACCGTTAGCCAACTCAATCAGAACATGCCATTTCCATCCCATTCCAAGTAGACTTGAACAGAAGTCATGATGACTTATTTATTGGAGCTAAGACCACGGTGAAAACCCCACAGGGCTACCCATCACAGGACTGTGTGATGGTTCAACACTCAAACGGATAGAAACTGGCTTGAAATAAAAAAATCACTCACAGTGCACTATGATCTTTGCTTAACGAGTTATTAAAACAACTCTGCAGGTGCACAGCTTCCAGGAGACTGAGCAAAAGCATCATACTCGATGTCAACAGTATTCATACTGCAGTATTAGAGACAGAAAAGGAGAAAGTCACAGAATCCTTACAGACTCAACCTAAAGCGCAAGCAGAGTTTTCTTCCTAGTTACACAAATTTAAATAAAGTACAAAAACTTGTCTTAGAAATGCTGCTGTCTGTGCGCACTTCCTCATGTCCGTCATCTCACAAGCGCATGTACAGTCCAACAGCAAAACTAATGAGCAAAGAGAGATACAGTGAAGAGCGAGGCTGCACAATCAGTTGTAGAAAAACTGCACTGCAATCAGATGCACCCAGCCTAGAACATGCTGTGTAGCATTCTAACATGATCTAGCAGCAGCTGCTGGCTTTTGTCTTCCGCTCTGCACATATGGCATGCTTTGGCATGGTTTGGCTTGGCACAGCTTGGCATGACTTGGCATGGCTCAGCACAGTTTGGTACAGTTTGGCACGCTTTGCCATGGATAAAATCTGCAGAGCTTGCCTCTTTTCAGCACAGTATGGCACAGCTCAGCAAACCTCAGCACTATATGGCACCACTTGGCATGGTTTGGCTTGGCACAGCTTGGCGTGTCTTGGCATGGCTCAGGACGGTTTGGCACAGTTTGGCACAATTTGGCAGTGCTAAGCACAGCAGGGCTTCTGACAATTCAGCACAGTTTGTCACGGTTCAGCACAGCTCCGAAAATGGCATGAGGAGTTACTTGGCATGGTTTGGCTTGGCACAGCTTGGTGTGTCTTGGCATGGCTCAGGACAGTTTGGCACAGTTTGGCACGCTTTGGCATGGCTAAACACAGCAGGGCTTGGCACACATCAGCACAGTTTGGCACGGTTCAGCACAGCTCAGCACTACATGACACCACTTGCCATGATTTGGCTTGGCACAGCTTGGCATGTCTTGGCATGGCTCAGCTCTGTTTGGCACAGTTTGGCACGCATTGGCATGGCTAAACACAGCAGGGCTTGGCACACTTCAGCAAAGTTTGGCACTGTTCAACACAGCTAGGCACTTTATGGCACGCTTTGGCATGGTTTGGCATGGCACAGCTTGGCATGTCTTGGCATGGCTCAGCACAGTATGGCATGCCTCAGCACAGCTCAGCACTACATGGCACCACTTATCATGGTTTGGCTTGGCACAGCTTGGCGTGTCTTGGCATGGCTCAGCACAGTTTAGCACAGTTTGGCACGCTTTGGCATGGCTAAACACAGCCGGGCTTGACACACTTCAACACAGTTTGGCACGCCTCAGCACAGATCACAAACACATGGCATCACTTGGCATGGTTTGTCTTGGCACAGCTTGGTTTGTCTTGGCATGGCTCAGCACAGTTTGGCACAGTTTGGCACGCATTGGCATGGATAAACACAGCAGGGCTTGCCTCTTTTCAGCAGATTATGGCACAGCTCAGCACTACATGGCACCACTTGGCATGGTTTGGCTTGGCACAGCTTGGCGTGTCTTGGCATGGCTCAGCACAGTTTGGCACAGTTTGGCACGCTTTGGCATGACTAAACACAGCAGGGCTTGGCACACTTCAGCACAGTTTGGCACAGTTTAGCACATCTAAGAACATGTTATGTGGCACCACTTGGCATGCTTTAGCTTGGCACCGCTTGGCGTGTCTTGGCAAGGTTCAGCTCTGTTTGGCACAGTTTGGCACGCTTTGCCATGGCTAAATGCCGCAGGGCTTGGCACACTTCAGCACAGTTTGGCACGCATTGGCATGGATAAACACAGCAGGGCTTGCCTCTTTTCAGCAGAGTATGGCACAGCTCAGCACTACATGGCACCACTTGGCATGGTTTGGCTTGGCACAGCTTAGCGTGTCTTGGCATGGCTCAGCACTGTTTGGCACAGTTTAGCACACTTAGGCATGGCTTAACACGGTAGGGCTTGGCACACTTCAGCACAGTTTGGCACGGTTTGGCACATCTTAGAACATGTTATGTGGCACCATTTGGCCTGGTTTGGCTTGGCACAGCTTGGCTTGGCTTGGCATGGCTCAGCACTCTTTGGCACAGTTTGGCACGCTTTGGCATGGCTAAACACAGCAGGGCTTGGCACACTTCAGCACAGTTTTCACGGTTCTGCACAGCTCCGAAAATGGTATGAGGCGCATCTTGGCATGGTATGGCTTGGCACAGCTTGGTGTGTCTTCACATGGCTCAGGACAGTTTGGCACAGTTTGGCACGCTTTGCCATTGATAAACACGGCAGGGCTTGGCACAGTTCAGCACAGTTTTGCACGGTCCAGCACAACTCAGAACATGGTATGAGGCACCACTTGGCATGTTTTGGCTTGGCACAGCATGGCGTGTCTTGGCATGGCTCGGCATGATTTGGCACACTTTGACACAGCTTGACACTGCTGGGCATGATTTGGCTCAGCATAACTGAGCACAGTTTGGCATCCTTCAGCACTGCTCGCACTGCTGGGTATGGCTTCACACAGTACCGTATGGCTTAACCCCGCCCCGCGTTGCCGCCCCCGAGCCCGCACAGCCCCGTTCCTGACGCACTGCCCGACCTGCCTCAGTGACCGGCACACGGGCACAGGGGCTCACGGGAAACGGCGGGGCGTGGCGCGGGCCAGGCCGAACCGTGCCGACCCGGGCCGATCCGTGCCGACCCGGTCTGAGCCGTGCCGACCCGGTCTGAGCCGTGCCGAGCCGTGCCGTGCCGAGCCGTGCCGTGCCGAGCCGTGCCGTGCCGAGCCGTGCCGAGCCGTGCCGTGCCGAGCCGTGCCGAGCCGAGCCGTGCCGAGCCGTGCCGTGCCGTGCCGAGCCGTGCCGAGCCGAGCCGTGCCGAGCCGTTCCGTGCCGTGCCGTGCCGTGCCGTGCCGTGCCGAGCCGTGCCGTGCCGTTCCGTGCCTAACCGGTCCGAGACGGGCCGAACTGGTCCGCGCCGAGTCCTAACGGGTCATACCGGGCCGTGCATGGGGACATGCTGCCCCTGTGTGGTGAGGTACGAGGGCGGCCGGCGCGGCTCTGCCCGATCTCGGCATGGCTTTGCTCCATATGCTTCAGAACGTCACGTTTTGGCAGGTCATGCCTCAGCTCAGCTCAGCACAGCACGGTACAGCACGGTTCCGCTCGTGTTGCCTCCACACATCTTGCCATGGCTCGACTTGGCTCAGCATGATTTGGCATGGTTTGGCACAACACATATCAGCATGACATGACACGATTTGGTACTGCATGGCACAACACTTTAGAACGGTTTGACTCAGTCAATTCGCATGGTTCACCACGGCTCAGTTCAGCACAGTTTGACACAGCTCAGTACTGCATGTTTCAGCACAATTTGGCACAGTTTGCACAGTTCGGCATCCCCAAACAAGGCAGGGCTTGGCACACTTCAGCACAGTTTGGCATGGCTCAGCACAGCTCATAACATGGAATGTGGCACCACTTAGCATGGTTTGGCTTGGCAAAGCTTGGCGTATCCTGGCACGGCTCAGCACAGTTTGGCACAATTTGGCACGCTTTGGCATGGCTAAACACAGCAGGGCTTGGCACACCTCAGTACAGTTTGTCACGGCTCAGCACAGCTAGGCACTATATGGCACCACTTGGCATGGTTTGGCTTGGCACAGCTTGGCATGACTTGGCAAGGCTCAGCACAGTTTGGCACAGTTTGGCACGCTTTGGCATGGATAAACTCTGCAGGGCTTGCCTCTTTTCAGCACAGTATGGCACAGCTCAGCAAACCTCAGCACTATATGGCACCACTTGGCATGGTTTGGCTTGGCACAGCTTGGCGTGTCTTGGCATGGCTCAGGACGGTTTGACACAGTTTGACACAATTTGGCAGTGCTAAACACAGCAGGGCTTCTGACAATTCAGCACAGTTTGTCACGGTTCAGCACAGCTCCGAAAATGGCATGTGGAGTTACTTGGCATGGTTTGGCTTGGCACAGCTTGGCGTGTCTTGGCATGGCTCAGGACAGTTCGGCACAGTTTGGCACGCTTTGAAATGGCTTTACACAGCATGCCTTGGCACAGCTCAGCACAGTTTGGCACGGCTCAGAACAGCTCAGCACTACATGGCACCACTTGGCATGGTTTGGCTTGGCACAGCTTGGCATTTCTTGGAATGGCTCAGCACAGTTTGACACAGTTTGGCACGCTTTGGCATGGCTAAGCACAGCAGGGCTTGGCACACTTCAGCACAGTTTAGCACAGTTTAGCACATCTTAGAACACGTTATGTGGCACCACTTGGCATGGTTTAGCTTAGCACAGCTTGGCGTGTCTTGACTTGGCTCAGCACAGTTTGACACAGTTTGGCACGCTTTGCCATGGCTAAACACAGCAGGGTTTGGCACACTTCAGCACAGTTTGGCACTGTTCAACACAGCTAGGCACATTATGTCACGCTTTGGCATGGTTTGGCATGGCACAGCTTGGCATGTCTTGGCATGGCTCAGCACAGTTTGGCACGCCTCAGCACAGCTCAGCACTACATGGCACCACTTATCATGGTTTGGCTTGGCACAGCTTGGCGTGTCTTGGCATGGCTCAGCACAGTTTAGCACAGTTTGGCACGCTTTGGCATGGCTAAACACAGCAGGGCTTGGCACTCTTCAACACAGTTTGGCACGCCTCAGCAAAGATCACAAATACATGGCATCACTTGGCATGGTTTGGCTTGGCACAGCTTGGCGTGTCTTGGCATGGCTCAGCACAGTTAAGCTATATTTGGCACAGTTTGGCGCGCTTTGGCATGGCTAAAAACGGCAGGGTTTCTGACACTTCAGCACAGTTTGGCACGGTTGAACACAGCTAGGCTCTATATGGCACGCTTTAGCATGTTTTGGCTTGGCACAGCTTGGCATGTCTTGGCTTGGCGCAGCACAGTTTGGCACAGTTTGGTACGCTTTGGCATGGATAAACACAGCAGGGCTTGGCACACTTCAGCACAGTTTGGCACGGTTCAGCACAGCTAGGCACTATATGGCAAGCTTTAGCATGGTTTGGATTGGCACAGCTTGGTTTGTCTTGGCATGGCTCAGCACAGTTTAGCACAGTTTGGGACGCTTTGGCATGGATAAACTCTGCAGGGCTTGCCTCTTTTCAGCACAGTATGGCACAGCTCAGCAAACCTCAGCACTATATGGCACCACTTGGCATGGTTTGGCTTGGCACAGCTTGGCGTGTCTTGGCATGGCTCAGGACGGTTTGGCACAGTTTGGCACAATTTGGCAGTGCTAAACACAGCAGGGCTTCTGGCAATTCAGCACAGTTTGTAACGGTTCAGCACAGCTCCGAAAATGGCATGAGGAGCCACTTGGCATGGTATGGCTTGGCACAGCTTGGCGTGTCTTGGCATGGCTCAGGACAGTTCGGCACAGTTTGGTACGCTTTGCCATGGCTATACACAGCAGAGCTTGGCACACTTCAGCACAGTTTGGCACGGCTCAGCACACCTCACCAATGCATGGCATCACTTGCCATGCTTTGGCTTGGCACAGCTTGGCATGTCTTGGCATGGCTCAGCACAGTTTGACACAGTTTGGCACGCTTTGGCATGGCTAAACACAGCAGGGCTTGGCACACTTCAGCACAGTTTGGCACGGTTCAGCACAGCTAGGCACTACATTGCTCCACTTTGCAAGGTTTAGCTTGGCACAGCTTGGCGTGTCTTGGCATGGCTCAGCACAGTTTGGCACAGTTTGGCACGCTTTGGAATGGCTATACACAACAGGGCTAGGCACACTTCAGCACCGTTTGGCACGCCTAAGCACAGATCACCAATACATGGCATCACATGGCATTGTTTGGCTTGGCACAGCTTGGCATGTTTTGGCATGGCTCAGCAGTATTTCGGCACAGTTTGGCACGATTTGCCAAGGCTAAACACGGCAGGGTTTCTGACACTTCAGCACAGTTTGGCACGGTTGAACACAGCTGGGCTCTATATGGCACGCTTTAGCATGTTTTGGCTTGGCACAGCTTGGCATGTCTTGGCTTGGCTCAGCACAGTTTGGCACAGTTTGGTACGCTTTGGCATGGATAAACACAGCAGGGCATGGCACACTTCAGCACAGTTTGGCACGGTTCAGCACAGCTAGGCACTATATGTCACGCTTTGGCATGGTTTGGCTTGGCACAACTTGGCATGTCTTGGCATGGCTCGGCACAGTTTGGCACAGTTTGGCACGCTTTGGAATGGCTAAACACAGCAGGGCTTGGCACACTTCAGCACAGTTTGGCACGCTTCAGCACAGCTCACCAATACATGGCACCACTTGGCATGGTTTGGCTTGGCACACATTGGCATGTCTTGGCATGGCTCGGCACTATTTGGCACAGTTTGGCACGCTTTGGCATGGCTTAACACGGCAGGGCTTGGCACACTTCAGCACAGTTTGGCACGGTTGAACACAGCTGGGCTCTATATGGCACGCTTTAGCATGTTTTGGCTTGGCACAGCTTGGCATGTCTTGGCTTGGCTCAGGACAGTTCGGCACAGTTTGGCACGCTTTGGCATGGATAAACACAGCAGGGCTTGGCACTCTTCAACACAGTTTGGCAACACAGTGGAGTGTACAGAGTGAAAACAAAAGTGGATGCCCCTGATCCCCTCATGGAGCATCACTGTGTCTTCTCTGTTTTAACTTAAATTACATGGACTTTTCTGTACCAACTGCTGATTTGATTCCATACTGCTGCAGTCACCATCCTTCTCAGTGGGATCATTAGGACATTACTATTTCCTGCCTCACTGAGACCTTCCATCTTCCTGCTACTTTCCCCCTCCTACTGGCAGCTTTCTTCAGCTTGCATGAATCTATTACTTCTCGAAGCTGTGGTAAATAAATACCACGTTTTATCACCGCTTTGATACATCCTCCCCACAACCTAAAAACAGAAGGTGTTAGTTTTTTTCAGAACACAAACAAAGCAAGGGAGCAACAACAACAGAAGAGGGCCACTTGTTGTCTCCAACATTCAACATGAGCAATTACAAGCGTATCTCGAATTTAAAAGCAAACAAGTCTTCATAAAGACATTTCAGCACATTCAAAATAACACGCAACCTGCCTGACCTGCGACAAAAAACGGCTGCACATATTTCAACAGGAAGGTCAGCCTAACCGTTAGCCAACTCAATCAGAACATGCCATTTCCATCCCATTCCAAGTAGACTTGAACAGAAGTCATGATGACTTATTTATTGGAGCTAAGACCACGGTGAAAACCCCACAGGGCTACCCATCACAGGACTGTGTGATGGTTCAACACTCAAACGGATAGAAACTGGCTTGAAATAAAAAAATCACTCACAGTGCACTATGATCTTTGCTTAACGAGTTATTAAAACAACTCTGCAGGTGCACAGCTTCCAGGAGACTGAGCAAAAGCATCATACTCGATGTCAACAGTATTCATACTGCAGTATTAGAGACAGAAAAGGAGAAAGTCACAGAATCCTTACAGACTCAACCTAAAGCGCAAGCAGAGTTTTCTTCCTAGTTACACAAATTTAAATAAAGTACAAAAACTTGTCTTAGAAATGCTGCTGTCTGTGCGCACTTCCTCATGTCCGTCATCTCACAAGCGCATGTACAGTCCAACAGCAAAACTAATGAGCAAAGAGAGATACAGTGAAGAGCGAGGCTGCACAATCAGTTGTAGAAAAACTGCACTGCAATCAGATGCACCCAGCCTAGAACATGCTGTGTAGCATTCTAACATGATCTAGCAGCAGCTGCTGGCTTTTGTCTTCCGCTCTGCACACTCCACTTCCAGTACCTGAAAGGTACTGGAAGTGGAGTGTACAGAGTGAAAACAAAAGTGGATGCCCCTGATCCCCTCATGGAGCATCACTGTGTCTTCTCTGTTTTAACTTAAATTACATGGACTTTTCTGTACCAACTGCTGATTTGATTCCATACTGCTGCAGTCACCATCCTTCTCAGTGGGATCATTAGGACATTACTATTTCCTGCCTCACTGAGATCTTCCATCTTCCTGCTACTTTCCCCCTCCTACTGGCAGCTTTCTTCAGCTTGCATGAATCTATTACTTCTCGAAGCTGTGGTAAATAAATACCACGTTTTATCACCGCTTTGATACATCCTCCCCACAACCTAAAAACAGAAGGTGTTAGTTTTTTTCAGAACACAAACAAAGCAAGGGAGCAACAACAACAGAAGAGGGCTACTTGTTGTCTCCAACATTCAACATGAGCAATTACAAGTGTATCTTGAATTTAAAAGCAAACAAGTCTTCAGCAAAACTGACGAGCAAAGAGAGATACAGTGAAGAGCAAGGCTGCACAATCAGTTGTAGAAAAACTGCACTGCAATCAGATTCATAGATTCATAGATACATTAGGTTGGAAAGGACCTACAAGATCATCTAGTCCAACCATCCTCACACCACCATCCCTACCCACCAAGCTACTAAATCAAATCCCTCAGCACCTCATCTAAACGCTTCTTGAACAGCGCTAGGGACGGTGCCTCAACCACCTCCCTAGGCAGGCCATTCCAGTGCCGGACCACTCTCTCAGAGAAAAAATTTTTCCTCAAGTCTAATCTAAATCTTCCCCGGCACAACTTGTGGCCATTCCCTCTCGTCCTGTCATTAGTTACCTGGGAGAAGAGGCCGACCCCCTCCTTACCACAGCCTCCCTTCAGGAAGTGGTAGAGTGCAATGAGGTCTCCTCTGAGCCTCCTTTTCCCCAAACTAAACAATCCCAGCTCCCTCAGCCGCTCCTCGGAAGACTTGTGCTCCAGACCCCTCACCAGTTTTGTTGCCCTTCTCTGAACACGCTCCAGGGCCTCAACGTCTTTCTTGTAGTGAGGGGCCCAAAACTGAACACAGTACTCGAGGTGCGGCCGCACCAGAGCTGAGTACAGGGGGATGATCACCTCCCTGCTCCTGCTGGCCACACTATTCCTAATACAGGCCAGGATGCCATTGGCCTTCTTGGCCACCTGGGCACACTGCCGGCTCATATTGAGCCGAGCATCAACCAACACCCCCAGGTCCTTTTCCTCTATACACTCCTCAAGCCATTCTGCCCCAAGCCTATAGCATTGCATGGGGTTATTGTGGCCAAAGTGCAGGACCCGGCACTTGGCCTTATTGAACCTCATCCCATTGACCTCAGCCCAACTGTCTAGCCTATCCAGATCCCGCTGAAGGGCCTCCCTACCCTCAGGCAGGTCGACACATCCTCCCAACTTGGTGTCATCCGCAAACTTACTGAGGGTACACTCAATCCCCTCATCCAGGTCATCAATAAAGATATTAAACAAGACGGGCCCCAATACTGACCCTTGGGGGACACCACTCGTGACAGGACGCCAGCTGGACTTGACTCCATTAACCACTACCCGCTGGGCACGGCCCTCTAGCCAGTTCTCAACCCAGAGAAGAGTGAACCTGTCCACACCATGGGCTGCCAGCTTCTGCAGGAGAATACTGTGGGAGACCGTGTCAAAGGCTTTGCTGAAGTCCAGGTAGACTACATCAACAGCCTTTCCCTCATCTACCAGTCTGGTCACCCAGTCATAGAAGGAGATGAGGTTGGACAAGCACGACCTGCCCTTTGTGAACCCGTGCTGGCTGGGTCTGATCCCCTGATTGCCATGCACGTGCCGTGTGATCTCCCTCAAGATCAATTGCTCCATAACTTTCCCTGATACCGAGGTCAGGCTGACAGGCCTGTAGTTCCCCGGATCTTCCTTACGGCCTTTCTTGTAGATGGGAGTCACATCGGCAAGCCTCCAATCTTGCGGGACCTCTCCAGATGACCAGGAATGCTGATAGATGGCAGAAAGCGGCTTGGCAATCACCTCTGCCAGCTCCCTCAGCACCCTTGGGTGGATCCCATCTGGCCCCATGGACTTGTGGCAGTTCAGATGGAGGAGCAGGTCTCTGACTGTCTCTGCTGGGATCACAGGGGGTGTATGATGCGCTTCGTCCCAGACTTCCAGGTCAGGGCGAGAAGTATCCTGAGGATAACTGGTCTGTCTATTAAAGACAGACGTGAAGAAGGCATTGAGAACCTCAGCCTTTTCCTTATCCTCTGTGGTTACATTCCCTGCCGCATCAAGTAAAGGAGGGAAATTCTCCTTAGTTCTTCTTTTACTGTTAATATATTTATAACAGGATTTTTTGTTCTCCTTTACTGCAGTAGCCAGTCTAAGTTCAAGCTGGGCTTTTGCATTTCTAACTTCCTGCCTGCAAATCTTGGCAAGTTCCCTGTAGTCTCCCCAAGCAGCCTGTCCCATCTTCCAGAGGGCATAGACTCTCTTTTTCTCCCGGAGTCTCAACAAAAGATCCCGGTTCATCCACACTGGCCTTTTTCCCCTCCGGCTTGACTTACGGTACTCAGGGACAGCCTGCACCTGTGCCTTTAAGATTTCCGTCTTGAGGAGGACCCAGGCTTCCTGGACCCCTTTACCCCTCAGGAGCGAGTCCCAAGGGACCCTTGCAACAAGCGTCCTGAACAGGTCAAAGTCTGCCCTCCGGAAGTCCAAGGTAGCAGTTTTGCTAGTCACCCTCTTGATGTCACCAAGAATAGCAAACTCTACCATTTCATGGTCACTCTGGCCAAGACGATCCCCAACCTTCACATCTCCTACTAGTCCTTCACTGTTAGTGAAGAGCAGGTCTAGCAGGGCACCTCCCCTGGTAGGTTCTTGCACCAGCTGTGTCAGGAAGCAATCTTCCACACACTCCAGAAATCTCATGGACTGCTTCCTCTGCGCGGTATTATATTTCCAGCATATATCAGGGAAGTTGAAGTCCCCCATGAGAACTAGTGCTGGCCATCGTGCAACATCTACTAGTTGCTTGTAGAACACCTCATCTATCTCTTCATCTTGGCTAGGCGGTCTATAACAGAGCCCCACCACAATGTCACTCCTACAGACCATCCCCCTGATCCTTACCCACAGACACTCCACTTGGTCGTTTCCAACCTCAAACTCTTCAACATCAAGACACTCTTTGATATAGAGAGCTATGCCACCACCCTTTTTTCCCCGCCTGTCCCTTCTGAAGAGCTTGTAGCCATCCATCCCAGTACTCCAGTCATGGGAGGGGTCCCACCATGTTTCTGTAATAGCAACAAGGTCATAGTTAGCCTGCCTTACAATGGTTTCAAGCTCTTCTTGTTTATTGCCCCTGCTGCGTGCGTTGGTGTATATGCACTTCAGCTGAGACATTTGCCTCACCCTTTGTTCCAGCACAGCCCCCCTGGGCTCTTCACTGGGGAGCCCTGTTATATCCCCTACCCCCATCACAGCTAGTTTAAAGCTCTCTCAATTAGTCCAGCTAGCTCCTGGGCTAGAATTCGTTTCCCCCTTTGGGACAGGTGTAATCCATCAGCGGATAACAGGCCAGGAACTGAGTAAACTGCCCCGTGGTCAAAAAACCCAGCCTAGAACATGCTGTGTAGCATTCTAACATGATCTAGCAGCAGCTGCTGGCTTTTGTCTTCCGCTCTGCACACTTCCAGGTGTGGAAGTGGAGTGTACAGAGTGAAAACAAAAGTGGATGCCCCTGATCCCCTCATGGAGCATCACTGTGTCTTCTCTGTTTTAACTTAAATTACATGGACTTTTCTGTACCAACTGCTGATTTGATTCCATACTGCTGCAGTCACCATCCTTCTCAGTGGGATCATTAGGACATTACTATTTCCTGCTTCACTGAGACCTTCCATCTTCCTGCTACTTTCCCCCTCCTATTGGCAGCTTTCTTCAGCTTGCATGAATCTATTACTTCTCGAAGCTGTGGTAAATAAATACCACGTTTTATCACCGCCTTGATACATCCTCCCCACAACCTAAAAACAGAAGGTGTTAGTTTTTTTCAGAACACAAACAAAGCAAGGGAGCAACAACAACAGAAGAGGGCTACTTGTTGTCTCCAACATTCAACATGAGCAATTACAAATGTATCTTGAATTTAAAAGCAAACAAGTCTTCAGCAAAACTGACGAGCAAAGAGAGATACAGTGAAGAGCAAGGCTGCACAATCAGTTGTAGAAAAATTGCACTGCAATCAGATTCATAGATTCATAGATACATTAGGTTGGAAAGGACCTACAAGATCATCTAGTCCAACCATCCTCACACCACCATCCCTACCCACCAAGCTACTAAATCAAATCCCTCAGCACCTCATCTAAACGCTTCTTGAACAGCGCTAGGGACGGTGCCTCAACCACCTCCCTAGGCAGGCCATTCCAGTGCCTGACCACTCTCTCAGAGAAAAAATTTTTCCTCAAGTCTAATCTAAATCTTCCCCGGCACAACTTGTGGCCATTCCCTCTCGTCCTGTCATTAGTTACCTGGGAGAAGAGGCCGACCCCCTCCTTACCACAGCCTCCCTTCAGGAAGTGGTAGAGTGCAATGAGGTCTCCTCTGAGCCTCCTTTTCCCCAAACTAAACAATCCCAGCTCCCTCAGCCGCTCCTCGGAAGACTTGTGCTCCAGACCCCTCACCAGTTTTGTTGCCCTTCTCTGAACACGCTCCAGGGCCTCAACGTCTTTCTTGTAGTGAGGGGCCCAAAACTGAACACAGTACTCGAGGTGCGGCCGCACCAGAGCTGAGTACAGGGGGATGATCACCTCCCTGCTCCTGCTGGCCACACTATTCCTAATACAGGCCAGGATGCCATTGGCCTTCTTGGCCACCTGGGCACACTCACATTGAGCCAAGCATCAACCAACACCCCCAGGTCCTTTTCCTCTATACACTCCTCAAGCCATTCTGCCCCAAGCCTATAGCATTGCATGGGGTTATTGTGGCCAAAGTGCAGGACCCGGCACTTGGCCTTATTGAAACCTCATCCCATTGACCTCAGCCCAGCTGTCCAGCCTATCCAGATCCCGCTGAAGGGCCTCCCTACCCTCAGGCAGATCGATACATCCTCCCAAGAGTTACGCAAATGGTTTAAGGCTTTCTGACATGACAGTGTGGTAGCAATTCCACCTGTGTGCTGAGTCTATCAAACCACAGTGTTTCTCAACACTAAAAATTGCATTAGTTCTTCTACAAACAGCACCTTAATTTAGCAGAACTCCTGCTTTGCTCTTGACTGAACTACAGTCCAGGCAGACTCACTGAATTCAAATGAAAATGTCTATAGCCCATCTGTGCTTGAAGCTGGGTTCACAAGGCTCTGACAAGGAAGAATTAAATGTAAGACAGGTTGCTGAAGAGAGAGACAAATTTGTATACGCTCTCCAAATCTCTTAAGTCTTCCAGTGGAAAAAACTGGGAGGAACACCCTGGGTTGTTCTGAAGACATCAAGCTCATAACTGGATGGTGTGACAAAGTATTCAGTGTGTAGATGTGTACAATAAGCAGCACAATTACTCACTTACTTAAGATGAGCTTCAGAAACACCAGGCTAGAACTACTGTTGCCAGGAGCTTGTCACATGCAAAGAAAGTAGTGCTGTGCTGGCAGGCTGCCCCTGCCCTCAGCCAGTGCACTGAATTCAGCCAGCCTGAATCGAGCCACCCAAGGATTGAGGAGAATACACCTCTTCATCTTGGTCTGGCAGCTTGCATATTAAAACAAACAAAAACAAAACAAAAAAACAGTTCAATATTTCATACCCAGTTGTCACCTGGCTACTTTATTTGGAAGAATCTAAATCAGACCTCTTAAGCAGAACATATGCCAATACTATCTTGATTAACAAACAGTCATTAATATACACTGTCATCAGTTTCCAAGGAAATAGACCCAATAATGCAGCTATCTCTATTCAGCATATCCCAGTTATGCATACAGTAATAATATTCTACATATATATAAGCCATTCATTCTCAAGCACTTCAGAGATCATTCAGTGCAGGTACCACAGTGATGAGTGCATTATAAATGCCCCCATGTAGTTACACTGAACCACAGCAGCTTTTCAAGTGGAAGGTGGCAGCCAACTGGCACACTCATTTCTGAGCTACCATGGATGAAGAAACAATGCTGCAGTGTCCCTGATATAAACCCCATGATATTAAAATAATAATAATAATAATAATAATGAAATCTTGAGTTTTGCAATAGCTCTTGGGCAGAAAGATGTTTAGTTTTAGATCTAATCAGTATAAAACCATGTAATATAATGCACAGAGCTCATTCAATTTAATTTGAGAAAACAGTCAAGACTTCTATTCCCATATATAAATCCACAGATCCTGAAGATTAAATATTTCAAAATCTGTTTTTTGGACCACTAAGCTCTCTTTTCCACTGACTGAATGGTAAATTATTGTTGGAGGCACTTTCATCCCTTCAGCAGATAATTTCACTTTTACTTGCTCCTTCCCTTGTAGGAAGTATTCCTGACTAATCTTTTTTTTTAATTGTCCATTTTAGAAATGCAGAGTACATTTCATCTCCAGCTACATCTTTTTTCTAAACAGTGGAAGTGAAAATGAGGTACTGAACACTTAGCTATTACCTTTCTCTAAAACAGTTTTGATCACTAGTTTACAGATACATGCATCATCTCTTTTAACCCAGATTAGTATTTATATACGTATCCCCCTGCCCATGGCAAAGCACCTCCCTCAAAGTTTACCTGGGATAGTACTCATTTTAAGCTCTTGAGTGCTCACTTAAGCAGTAGTTCAATAATCAGCTCAACTGGTTTCCATGAACAACCCTTTCCACCTGCCCTATAAAGTAAATATTAGCATCAACTAACAGAGTATCATAGAATCATAGACTCATAGAATGGCCTGGGTTGAAGAGGACCTCAAAGACCACTGAGTTTCAAACCGCTGCTGAAGGCAGTCACCAACCACTAGAGCAGGCTGTCCAGAGCCACATCCAGCCTTGCCTTGAATGCTTCCAGGGATGGGGAAATCTATACTACTAAAGTATAAACTACTTCTTTAGGTGGTCCTGCTGGCAGCTGGAAGCATACAAGGCCAAGTTGGATGAGGCCCTGGGCAGCCTGATCTTGTGGGTGGCAGCCCTGCAGCCCTGCCCATGGGAGTGGGGCTGGAGCTCAATGATCTTTAATGTCCCTTTCAACCTAAGCCATTTTATGATTCCTTTTTTCCCTCACAAGTAATATAAGAAATCTAGGTTTCTTGTGTGTCTTTTCCTTTCTTTCTTTCCTTTTTTTTTTTTTTTCCTTTTCAGGTCAAAGACACTAATAAGCCTTTGCAGACCTACTCGTTTCTTTTGGAGATGTCTGTTTTCAATTCTTTTGAATTTCTGCTGTGTTTTGCAAATCCTCTGAAAATACTGTTGGTAAAGAGACATATTTTAAAATGCTTTTACAGGGAGAAGTTCAGTCAGATCACGTCTCTTACTGCCATTCTCTTGTTATTTAAAGATGGATGAAGAGGTATTGCTCAAACCTGCTGAAATAAAAATGTTACTTTTGAGAAAGACTACGTTCAGAAAGCTGTTTAAGCCCCTGCTTAGCTCTGGCATATGCTTACCACTTGTTGCACAAAGGACTTAATTCACTCTCACTTATCATGTTGCTGTAGAATGGAGACATTTCTCAGAACTGAAGCTGAAGTACTGCGAAGTTTAGCCTCCAAGGTGAATGTTTTGGAAGGTTAATAGCCTGTGGAAATAGAGGAGCCCTATGTTATGTTTAGTACTCACTCTGGCTGAAAGATGAAATAGACTCACTTCACCTAGGCGCTGAAATGCAGCCACCTGTGGGGAGTAATGTGCCAGCTCTTTAGTGCAACAGTGAAAACCATTTAAGAAGGAAGCGAAGCGTTATTCCTCAGTCCAAGGAGTGTTTGCCATTGTTGTTACAGAACAGTATGACATTTTTCTTTGGGTGGAAGCCACTGTTTTTGCAATGCTATATTTCAAAAGGATTTACGTTTGGATACACAGACAATGGGACTGTGCCACCAGTTAATCAATAACTCAGTGCCACAGACTGGTCTCCCTGCTCAGCATTGGAAGCAACCAGCAGGGGTAAGAATGCAGACAAAGGGAATGTGAGTGCCTACCTAGAAGGGTTAGGTTTTTAAAATTAATTTTAACACTGAACCCTTAAAGAGAGACTGAAATTTCCAACAACCAAAAATCCTTTGCACTTTTGCAATAGATTGAGATCAATGCGCCATTTCTATACCATGAGTTTCTTTCCTCTCTGGCAGAATTTACTTTCTCTACATGAGTAAGTGAGTATCTCCTATAAGTTCAAGTTTAACTTTGATCCGAATTTCAACCAAGCCAGATCTATTTACTTTCCAATTCACCTCTATCCTGACAGGGTAGAATTAAAAGGAGAAAGTCTGGAAAAAGAATCTGGAAGAAGGAAGGAAACAAAACTGCCTCGGAGTTCTACAGAAACCTGCATATGACTAACAGCATAATTCTAATTCCCTGAGATGATTTTTTTAAAGGAAACTAAGTATTATGTATGTTTATCATATAAGCTGTGGTATTTTCCTCCCTTTGGTTTCTCTTCTCTTAAACTCAAGGAATCTAATTTCTCCAGATTCACATTGCCACCCCTGGCGGTCATTGCCACGGAAGAGAAAGCACTGGAGTGGTTTAAAAATTGTTACAGTGTAAAATTACAAGATTATGCGATGGTCAAATCTCCCTACTTGCTTAGACACACTTTGACCTGAAGGTGGCAACATTGAATAATATTCTGAAGAGAGAACCTTCACATACAGATGCCTTTAATAAAAGGTTTATGTTTTTTTTAACAATTATCCTCTCCCCCATTGGTTTTTCACAATATGTTAAGAAATAAATAAGACAGGGTCATTGTACATTCTTTAGAAATAATCTTAACTGCACATTATGCAAAATTATTTGCAAATTAAAATTAAATCTAACAAACATACTCTTTATGCCAACCCTTCTATCCCTTCAATGTAAAAACCGTTTTAAAAAAAAGATATGCTGTACATTTCCTTTTGTGATATTACTATCAATAGATGCTCTTTGCTCTGAATGTAAATCAGTGCTTTCAAACTGGACCTTGCCTTATGCTGACTTATTTCACCTCAGTCTGTATCAGTTATGCTTTGGGAGACGATGCATTAACCAGGCAACAAGATGTGGTACTCTGGGCACTGCACTGCACAGGGAAACCAGGCAAGCACCATGCAGACCAGCAGGTGAAGCATCATGGCCTTATGTGAATCAAGATGGGCAGCTGATTGGCAAAAGAGCTCCTCTCTGTGGAGAGCACAAGGACAGAGAGATCTAAAATATTATTTCTATTTTCTTTAATAAGAATAATAAACACAATCCCCTCCTAGAAGTGGGTATCTAATTTCATCATTTGCAAATTTCCACAGCGTTCAGTGATTTTACCTTTGGCTTCTGTTAAATTAGTGCTTTCTGCTTATCCCATTGATTACTGTCCTTATGGCTACAAGAACAAAGGTATTACACATGGAATCAAAATAACATTTTACACAGTCCTTGCTGGTAAGGCCACAGATGCACCACCGTGAGCATTCCCTACTAGCATTCAGTAATAGTTTAAATGAAGAGACTTAACTAGGGCAGCCAACAGACAAAACCCTCACAGTTCAGAGGCCAGTAACTATTTCTTGTGGTTTAACCTGGAGGGTATCTCAGCACTGCTCAGTTCTCACTTGCTCCCTCCCTCCCAGTGGGATGGGAGAGAAAATCAGAAAAAATAAGTAGTACTGTTGGGTAGAGATAAAACTACTTACTAAAAATGAAAAGGAAAAGGTAATAGTTATGATTATATGTATATACGAATGTATACAAGAAGTGATGCACGAGCAATTGCTTACCACCCTCTGACCAGTGGCCAGTGTGCCCCTGAGCAGCAGAAGAGAGAGACGAACTCCCCCCCCCCTTCAAAACTCCTTCCACATTTCATATGATATGAAATGTCCCTTTGACCAGCTTAAGTCAGCTGTCTGTATTCTGTTCCCTCCCAGCTCCTTGGGTCCTTTACTGAGAATGGCCTTGGCTCTGCACAACACTGCTTAACAGCACCTATAAACATTGTTGTGTTATCAGCATTCTTTTTTCTCCTAAAGCCGAAAGCATAACATCATACCAGACACTCTGAAGAAAACAATTCCATCCCAGCTGAAACCAAGACACTATTGTATTAAGAGTGGTTACAAAAGAAAACCACTTGCTGAATTTGACCTGTCTTGAGAAAAGATGACAAGATAACAAGCTATGAGTACTTAGGAGGAATTAATAAAATGAAGTTGGAGGCTGCTGTGGGAGGACCGTTGGCAGCATAGGGAGAGCAGGCAGAGGTACAGCAATAGTTCAAAATTACTGAGGGGAAAAATGTAGATTTAACTGCACAAAATGAGTGAACAGGGAAGTAATACAGCTGAAAGGGTCACTGATTTCAAGGCAAATGTTCATCCCTGAGGATCATGTCAACCTTCACTGTTTCCAGAGTTTGGAGTAGGGGACTCCAGAGGTCTTCTCAAGTCTAATGCCTATGGGTCAGACCACTCCTTCTTATGGCAATAACTTATGGAGGAGTGCTTCACATGCAGAACCCTGCTTCCAGAGGGCCTGCCCTGTGAAAGCAAGCCAGGAGCTTGGCTGTAAACAGTCTGTTGATTATTACACCTCTGTAACAGCCTCTAAGCTTTTACAAAGGGCTTTTCCAGCCTAAAAGAGCACAAGAAATGCTTGTGTCTGTTGGCTCTGAAGAGGAGCTGATGTAAATAAAACATAAATAAGAACTGGAGAACAGCCAGATGGAGTACCATTAGTTCAGCTGGAAAAAGTGCCATTGATGAAACAATGACCTATAAAAACAACTACTTCTCATCATTTTTGACAGAAGGTTAGATTTTGACTGTGTATAAATCCCTGAATAAAATGAACAGTAAACTATTATCCATTCAAACCAGAAGACCACTGATGAGAGATTTAGAGGAAAATAAGGCCCCAGTCTTTACCTGATCATTCTTGTCCTCCCTCCTCCTTGCCCAGTAGAATAGGCGAGCAGACAAATTCTTCTACTTACTTGCACCTCAAAAGGAGATGCAAAGAAGTGCCCTCAGGATGCAGAAGGAGCTCCCACTACTTGACTCCACAATCACAGTCTCACTCTTTAAAGATTAGCCATATTTCTGATGGGGTTTCAAATGCTTTTTGAGGACAAGCTCTGAAGTCCTTTTTAATGTATCCACTCTGATTTTCAATGCACTTAGTCATTAAAGTAGACTTACCACCCTTGGCATTTCTATTAAAATGACATGTTCAGAAGAGGAACAGTTTCTGAGTGAGTCACTAACAAGAAAACACAGCTATCACAGAGGGAGAAGACAATGATTATTTCCAGGCACATTCTCTTGGAAATTGAATAGGCTTGATGAAGAACCAGCAAAATTGTTATAAAAAGCACAGCATCACTAGGTAACAAGGCAGAAGAGCAAAACTAACACAGTCACAACCCTATACATTCAGTTCAGATTCTACATGCTAATAAAAAATTGTAATAAAAATAATAGAAATAATTCCTGTACACTGTGATACCAATGTGCTGAAGCAAATATGACTCCGAATGCCTTTGAGCAGTGGTGCACTCAGCCTGCTTCTGCAAAGGGTTTTCAAACTGCAACTGTGTGCACAAACTAAGTGCATGAGTGAACAGGATGGTTTCAGTATAAAAATCTCGTAACACAAGATGAAATTAATTAAACAATGAAAACACATGATTGAAAATAACCTATAATAGATAAATAAAACTAAACCACTATGGAAATCTTTATTTCAAATAGAAAAGTTTTATCAAAGTATTTAAGCAAATACAATCCTGACTGATCTCAGACCTAGTGTGATTGCATTTAGTAGGGTCAAATGGAGAACACAGTAGCTAGATGAGAACCTCAGAGACATTGTATTTATGTTTGGTCCAATGGAGAGGAGAGGCAAAATTTGTGCTAAATACATAAATCTGACTAGTCCCTGGCACACGCTGCGCAGACACATGGTATATATCTCATGCCAACCCCCAGGGAATCTTTGAGCACATTATCCCCCATGCCTTCTTGGTACCTAGATAGTCTGATCTTTCCCTGAAGGAACTCTGAAAGGCACACTCTGGCTCATGAAGGATCTATCTACAGAGGTAGAACTCTTGGCTGCAGAATTCCCCTTACATGGCTGTCAAGGTCCCTCAAAGGGACTTAGGAGAGCATGATGGGGCGTTATGGTACCACTTGTGTGGCCCCATCCATTTGCCAGGACTGTCTTTGCAAGCTCCAAAAACCCAGTGTCCCAAACTAGAACACTTCATCATGGTAAAGCAGCCTTAAAGGGAAGACAGATTATAAAACCATACCTTAACAATAAATTTTAATGAAGTGATATACTCTGATTATTTATACTTTAATTATTATGCCTGTCCTCTCTTACTCTCCTGAACTGAGGCTACTTTATTTGCAATAGGGACACTTCTGATGAAGATAAATTAAAGCCTTTGATACTTAATTTTGCACAGAATGAAATATTGAGCATGTTAGTTCATATTCTGATATGGTAGACTGGAAATTCTCATATCTCAAAAAATGAAGACGTCAGTCAACCAGCAAGAATCAGCCAGATCCAGAACAGGCTGCAATGATCTATGGTTTTGCCAGCGTCTTTTTACTAAGGAAAATTCTAGTAAAACTTAAATTTCTTGGTGAAATCAGTTCACAACGTACCTTTGGGACAGTGGTTTCATATGCTTAATGAGGTTCGGACTTCTAAAGCACGTCTGAGATGGAATTCACTGCACCATTTACAGCACTGCATCTGAATACATTTTCTGTGTTTTCTCTGTTTTCTCCTTTCCTAAGAGAACTCGCTGTAGGAATGCAGGAAAAAAAATATCCAGGTTGAAGAAACATTTAATAAAAGAACTGCAAAGAAAGAAAATATACTATGGCAAAAGAAGCAGGTCATTCTCTAAGATTCATTTGCTAAATTTTAATGTATGTCACAGCAGGATGGCAGGAGTCTAATTGGATTTGAAAGCTGTGTGATTCTCCTATAATAAAAGGCATATTTGCCAGGGCAGCTACAGGAAAACATTATTCCAACTGGGTCTTAGATTTAGGGGACAGCAAAATGAAAGAATGAATAATTCTAGTAAATAGCCTTCTATATAACTGTGGAATGCCATGCAACTTAAAATCACAGCTCCAAAAAAACAGGATTTATATTAAGTTCAAGTTGTCTCCTACCAATAACCTCACATTGATAGAATACCTGGGGGGGAGCTTTAAGGGAGATTAGCAAAATAATCCTTCCATGCTGGGAGCTGCATTTCTCCACTTAAACTGACATTGCTGGCGATGAAAATGCAGGCAAAACTGACAACAAAAGCAGATATCAATAGAATTCAGAATCTGAGTGTTTTCTGGAGTCAGCTTAAATTATCTTTTAATAGAGAGCTATCACATACACTTCAATCTTTCAGTGAAAAGGTATGATCTGCATTATATGTATCAGTATTTTTTAATGAAGTCTCAGCAACACAAAAACATACTCATTTTATGTGCTTTTTTTTTCTCTGGGGAAAAATGATTGGAAAGTTCGCTCTAAAGCATTCTATTTATTTCCTGTTTAATACATTTTGAAGCATGCAAAGGAATTACAAAAGCACAGTCTAAATCTTGGGAGGAACATAATGGTTTTCTCACAACACTTAGTAATGTTGAACTTTTCTTCAACCCCACCCACAATGACAGATCAAGGAGATTTTCTTTGTCAAAAAAGACTGCCTCCAGATACATTTCTATCTTTGAAGGGCAATGCATGGATAAGAGTTGAGCAGAATTGCTACAGTTAAATGTGCAAACAGCATTATTTGACCTGACAACCCCGCTGAACAGAAATATGCATTCACTTTAAAAGGTGTCATACATGAGAAGACTGAAATGAAAATTATTGGCTAGTTATTTTTTCTTCCCTGCAGAATAATGCAGGAATAACTCAATTTTCCTACCTCATACCATTTTATTTTTGGTTTAGTATCCAACTTTGGGAGCAAAGTCTCATGAATAAAGCAAATGGTCTCTTGTGGCAACCATAGGCAATGTTCTTATTAACCAAACATATTTTATATTAACCTTACTATAAAATAGACAACAGAGCAAAGAAGGCAAATCCCTGCATTATGCAGGATGAATTGCCACACTGCTCAAGATGGACCTCAGTATTTGTGGGAAGTAAATGTACCCTGGGGACACTGAGAGTGGGTTGGCACTGATGTGCTCTGAAATGGTGGGGCTTCATCAGGTGAAAGTGAAGGAAGAAAATCTGGTTTCATTTACTTCTCATACAGGAGATTTTATTCCTAGGGTAGAGGAAGTTCTGCAGAATTTCTACCACTGATGAGAAAAAAATACTGCTTTGTTGAGTATGAGTCCTGAGATACCCACAATGATACACTTGACAAGTAAAAAAAAGATTGCTGAAAGTTTGTGCATGACTGTGGCACAGGTCCACTTCACTGCATAACAGGCAACAAAGTGGAAAAGCAGGCCAATTTCCTCAACTTATTTTTATTTTTTTCAAATTAAAAGGAAGAAAAAAGAACAGTAATAGCAGACTAGAGACCTGACTGTGATCTGATTCTACTTTTGTATACTGAGGTAAGTTCCTTGACTGCAGCATAGTTTCATCCAGGTCGATATGAGAATGGAATGAGGTCAGAAGGATTTGCATCAGTATAAGCCTTTGCAGTTGCTAGGAAAAGCAGTCCCTGAGTTTCAAAGCAGTTAAACCTACACTCTCGGAGTTTGAGAAGGAAGGCAGATCTTGCCTCCTATGCTCCTGTGTGATAAAAGCCAGTCAGTTTGCTTTCCTGCATGATGGAGACATGTACTTACTGAGAAAAGACTCTGATGATCAGCATCACCAGTTTATGAGTAAGAAAACTGAGGAATGGAGGTTTTGAGATTCAGAGCTCCAGAATTATTTGTATATCTAATAAAAATTTAGGCCTGTGCTTGGGATGACACAGGATCACTGGTGGTGGCACTAGAAATAGCAGACACATTTAGAAATCTTCACACTGCTCATTCCTCACCTACAAGACAGACATCGCTGTATTTTTTGATAGAATTATCATTGGTAATTTCCATGAATAACTGGATTTTCAAAAATACAGACAGCTGAAAAAAGTATTACACAAGTAAGCTTGTATAGTTCAGAATATCTGGTATTTCAGAAAACAGGAGAATGTAAAGAGATTAATAGGAAAATATTACAGTTAAAACCATACCAAACTCACAAGAATGCTATGTTTGCAGATAGCGAAATGATATTTCAATCCCATGTACAAAGCATGATTTTTTAGTTGTGTGCAATCAAAACCTTGTACAGTGTTTTCAGACAAAATTACTCAGAGAACAGTTTGCTCTTATCTGCATATTATTTCAAAAATATCCACTTGGTGTGTTTTTATGAACATCTTGTAAAGAATGAATCTACAATGAACACCTTTTTGGTTGTAAAACTTAAGCAAAGAATCCTGATTTGCACAATCCAGACTTAGCTATATTACTTATTTTTAATATCATTTTTCTGTTCACATTTCATGGTGATAAGAGAAATTGTAATCTAGCTTTCCACTTATTTAACAATGTTATTGCTGTGGCACTTTAAAGTCATGGATTTTTCAGTCTAAAGATAAGAGAAATAGTTAGGATCTAAGTGTAATTTGCCCAAAATTGCCTGTCCTTTGCTTTCACCATCCATTTAATTAGTATTATAATAAGAAAGAACACAATGTTAAAAAAACCACAAGGATATATGATGGTTTCTCTGACAGAACAGATTTAAGACAACGTTCCAAGGGCAAATATTTAGAAAGGAACTTGCTGCAAAATTTGGTAGTTTCAAAACCAAAATAGAGAAAGAAGAAGTTTTGTTTTATATTGCTGCTGTTCTATTTATTTATTTATTTTGCTGGGAGGAAGAGGGGGCTGGAAGAGTTCTTCAAAGCTACTAAAACACAGTGACAAATGGTGCCGAATAATTGCCTCATTTGAAATGTGGCTTTGACCTAGATTATAACTGTTTGTAAATCAGAATTCACTAAAGAACATAGTATTTCCTAATTTGACCAACTTACTTTTTTTTTTTTTTACTTTTTTTTTTTTTTTTTTGAAGTGCTGGAAGATGTGACGTTTCACTGAGTGAAATTAAAAAAAGAGAATGTGGAGAAATAAGCTCTGATTCACAAATCCTACACCTGCCACAAATTTTCATTGTGTCAGACCATTTTTATGAGGAGTCTACTTAGAGCTGCTTGATAACAGTTGGACTGAGTATGCTGGCAGAAGAAAGAGAGATAGTTCTATGGATCCAAGTAAAAAAGCCTCTTTCTTAAGATTAGAGATTATTATTAATTAAACAAGGTTTTCAGCTTTCATTTGGAATGTTTTGTAATTAAGAATAATGTTGCAGGGCCCCTGATCTAAAGCTTTATTAAAACGTGAGATGCAGGTCCTACATTAGCTATGTGATCCCTAAAGCAGCATTTTGCAGCTTTGCAGTATCAGGTATTACTGCTGCTATTAGCACTGTATTCTTTGAAGTAAAAGGTGTTTCTTTGATTATTAGATTTGTCTGGAACTAGAAGTAAAAGCAAAATCTGGAAACAGATCAGAGCCGAATTTTGGCCTCAGCTGGGTCCATATTTGTTCTTCACAAAGACAGACATAGAGCTAATGCTGTGAACATAGTCTACCAATTAAATTTAGCATTTCTTCAGTTAGGTGCCACATACTATCCTTATTTGGTAGAATCTGCACAGATGTACACAATCCAGGAGGCAATACAGGACTGAGCTCTAAATGAAGATTATGATACCATTATTCACAATTAAAATTATATTCAAAATTTTGCCAAGATGTCATAAGACTTGCCCTTATTGTTACCTGTGTGCCATCAACATAGTGATAGCTTATGATGCTGCAGTGTCCTAATTGCACTGCCACTGGACTGGAAATTTCATAGTTTGTTGAACACAATGAAGATTCGTCAGTTTTTCCTTGGTCAAATACAATGATGCATACAGAGTTGTTCATTGCAATCTGCCATTCAGTGGTGATAGATGAGTAGTGCTGTTATTGTGGAAAAAGAATAAAACACAAATTAAAAACATGAATTACCAGAAGTAAATAAATACATTTAATTAAATATCATTTAAAAATTTTAATTTAATATAATCAATTCAGACACTTGAATGAAAAAATACCTCCTAGAGATAAAAGACTATCATTCACAGAACATATAATTCCATTTTATCATTCTGCCCCATTTTCAGAAACACCCTATGCTTTATTTCACTGATCTGTCCTGTCATTCAACCAATATAGGGTTCAAAATTTTTCTCCCACTGTGAATAATGAACCCTTGCATAGCCTGGGAAATCATCTTCTTTATATACTAAAAATGCTTTAACAAAGCCTTAGCTGTTAATAAGGTCAAAGGAGCATCTCTAAAAAACACAGAGCAGATTTAGAAAGCAGATTCAGAAAAGTAAGAAAAGCAGGTGAAAATATAGTGCAGTAATAAAAAGAGAGCCTTGCAACTCACAAAGAAAGTTAAAGAATTACTTCTATTTTGGAAGTTTTGGATATGAAGTACTCAGGTAACCTATGCATCATTAGCACTCTCTAACTTCCTGATAAATAAATAAACAAAAGTTAAAACTGTATATTCATTCATTTTCCAGATAAAGCAGTTATCTGAATGATGGCCACAGAATTTAAATAATAATCCCTCTGTCAGTGAGGTTGGAATAAATACAGAGGTAAGCATAGTCCACTGCAGTTTAATGAAACTTTATTTTGTTGTAATCCAATTCTATTTTTTAATTTACCTTGGATTTTCATTTTGTCTACCAAATATTATTAACAGTATAAATATTTTCTCCTAGAAAGCAAACTATACTCTTCAGAACTTTCAGAAGTAGCTGTAATAGCATTTATTAACGTATATCGCATGGCAGATTTCCATCTACATTAGAGGTCAGAAAAAAAAGGACACATCATATTAATGTAACATAGCATAATATAATATCATATGTTAGTTTAGAAGAGTCATTCTTCCCTTTCCCTTCTTAGATTTTGTTGATACATCAGGACCCTTCTATATTTTAACTATTAAGCGATACTTCTAAAAAGTTTATTGTAACAAACGTCATGTCTGCTTTGACATCTTTGCTCACCTTTTTAACGCGTCCCTTCACACTATCCCATTTCCTTAACACTTTCAGTAACACAAAATACCTACAAGTTCAACTGAACAGACTGAATGAATTTGTTGAATAAGAGAATATGCCAGTAGGCCCGACTCTGAAGCTACAGCCAGACTGGAGACCACCTGCAAGTATCTTTCTGTTGGTAAGGAATTATCCTTAAAAAGGAAAGCTTCCGCCCATTTACTTCATGCTTTCAAGGAAACAGTGTATCTACATCAACAAGAAAATCGGAACACTTCACATCCACTATGCACACTGGCAGTACAGCCATATGGGAATGAACTTGCATGTAGACAACCTCTACATCCTAGTAAGAGAGTTCAAATGCAGGCTGTAGTGCCTGTGTCGTCTAGCTCCTCCAGGACTTTGAAAGCCAGGAAGTAAAGTAAGGGTAACAAGGAAACTAGGACATATGTAACCCATTTATAAGTATATTTTGCATTTTGAAGAGTTCAGAGATTGTTAATCACTTTGAAATAAAACAAAAGACTGAAGTCACTTTATACACACAAGATACAGAGCATCATCATCCAGGGTGGAACCAAGTGCCTTCAGCTGCAGAAGGAAATGAGAGCCTGCAGTAAGCAGTGAGTGATACTTAATAGCTTGCAGAATTTGGGCTTTAAAAATTGACTCCCTGCTGTTTTTATTAAACAAGGAACTATTTGTGAAGGAGACAATTTGCTTCTGTAAATCACATAAAGATGGGACGTGGCCCTGGAAGTAATCAAATTTTTGAGTAGTTTCATTAACAAGGATAGCAACGTCTTCCCCATCTTTCCACTTTTCAAAGACTAGTTAACTGTAAATATTTATTTTGAACTTCCAGGTCATCTAATTCAAATCTCACAAAAAAGCGCAAAGAACATCTAGGTATCATAAAGACATCAGTCGAGTGAAGTTGGCTTAAATGTAAATGTGTGGGTTTTTTTTTCTTTGATTTTGTTTTTGTTTTGTTTTATTTTGTCCTAGTATAATGTAGTAGGATTTGATTAGGATAATGAGATTCACATGGAATTGCCTGTCATAACTTGGGGTAAAAAAGCTATGAAATTATTTAATTTTCATCATGCAAGTTTATATAAAGCAATAGTCGAAATTAATTTTATCGTGAAATGAAAGAGAAAGGAGACAGTTTATTTTGTGATGCTTCACATGCTAAGGCAACAGGCTTTCTAGAAACAGCTAGTGTATAAGTTCTTTCTACATTTTCATGAGAAATGGAAAGGCTGAATGCATGCCACTGAGTATGTGCATATGCATCTGTTTTCCAATGAATAAATGGTGGTGCCATGTTAAAAATACTAAGATACACAGTAAGGAAATGACCTTTTTTTGCAATGGTAAAAAGCCAATACATTCACTGAAGTTACTTTTTATTCATATGGACAATACTGATCCTTCTGCAAGTTCTCTTATTTCTGATGTCCTGGCAGCAGGGAGAAACTAAATGGTACTGATCTCCACTTATTTAAATTTCACTTAATTGGATAGAAGGGCAGAATCACAGTACTGCCCTCACACCTCGCTGTCTATTCAAGTACACCCTGAAAGCAACTCCAATATACATTTAATAGGTTGAAATACATATTCTGCAGGTCAAATATCTCCAAAGATCAAAACTGGAAGAAAAATTCTGAATTATATCCTGCCAATGAAATGGTTTTGTTTCCAAATACCAAAATACCTACAGAGGGTTATCTTGTGGGTATCTCTTATTATACCTCAGCTCATCTCAGTTACAAGGGCAGATCATGACAGGAGAAGAAGATTTGAAAGGACTAAAGAAGGGACTGAAACTAGGAACTTTCACTGAATACAGTAACAGCACATAAAATGAGCATGTTAATAAACTCTATGCCTCCAATAGTGCTGAACTGAAAATTGAAAATGAACTTCAAAATACGGTCAATGCAACTTAACCTGGGAACAAGGCATGGATAACCACTGTGAGGGAATGCTACAGAAAAGGCACAAGCTCTGGCAGCTGAAGATGGAAAAGAGATTCTGACTGCTGTCTGGACATCTAAAAGCAGGTGAGTATCCAATAAGACACTTCGGCTATGAGCTTAGTTAAGAAAACAGTATGCTGTTTGTTCAGATAGTCTTTCTGTTAAAGACACAAACAACATTCATTATTTACCTAGTTATTTTAATTCATAGCTATTACATACCTAGATTATTATGCATACCTTTTACCAGCAATAGAAAGAAAATCTGATTTGAACACTAATGTTTCATGGCATTTCACTGAAAACTTAAACAAGTACCCTTCATGTCCTCAAAATGCCATTCACTATTAGCTGCAAGAAAAACTGCTTCTGGAATTATACCAAAGATCTGTCCTAGAGACATTTTCAAACAGGTAGTAAAGCATTTGTTCTGTAAATCTTTTCCATGAAGCTACAGAAAGACCCGTGGAGGACTCCAGTGTACTCTCACTGAAAGTTCCTCAGGAATAAAAACCTTTTCTTTTTGATCTTTAGAATATAATTTTAGAGACTTTCAGGATGTAGAAGCTTTTTGACAGCTTCTTAAACGAACAAGCTACCACCGTCCTTTCTAGTGCTTAAAAACCCTACTCTATATATTCCAATAACTAATCTAAACCAAGTATCTTTCGCTTCATTTTAATCAGAGAGAAAAAAACTCAAATGTATATGTGAAAAAAATTCAGGTGTTAAGATAGGTTTAAGTTCTTCTACAGAGAACAAAACTAAAAAATCTTAGTTACAAAAGTATCCAATCTTCCCATTCATTTTAAGGAGAAAAAAATAAAATCTTTTCCCTTCTGCAGTGCCCACACCCACCTTCCTTGCACTGAAACTTCTGTCCAATTAGTGTTGCCTGATAAACATTTACTAGATACACTACATGGTGAAAAACATTAGAAGGATTACTCAATGCCCTAAGTAGTATGTCTGATAATACATATTACCAAATTTGCAAAATAAAACTATAGCTTGTATTCCTCAGTGGAAATGATAGCAGATTTTTCAGTGAAAGGATATTTTTTTGGGTGTAAGAATGTTACTCACGTGAAGCTGGCATCCCTTCAGGGCAACAGTAGCACACTGTCATGGGTGATGCTACAGAAGCACTGCCCGCAGCAGCAGAGCATCTTCCTAGCAGTGCCTCCCAGGGAGCCCAAGGAGGTGCTTGCTCATCACTCAAACAGGTTCCTTGACAGCAGAACTGAAAATAAAACTTAAAGAAAAAGGAAACTGCTTGTAGTGGCTGTGAATGAGCAGAGTTGATCATGAAGAACTTTGGTTACATTGTCTGTAGGCAAACTTTATTTCTCTTGTAAACAGGTGTTCTGTACTCCCAGTCTTCAGTCTGACAAGCAGCACTCATCATCTTGTACTGTGTCTTTTCTAAGAAAAAAAAAAATAAAAAGTGAGTTAAAAGCAGGATAAAACTGCTAGTTTTCAGGTTTATATGAAATACAAAGATGTGCTTAAGTCAGAAGTAAAAGATTTCCAGAATAGAAACATAAATTCTGCCAGCCAGTAACAACTGTGACAATGCATGAGGAAAGGCACTGATAACTCTCTGCTAAACACACACTGAACACTCACCAAGTGCCTTCAAATTCATCCCCACACTGAGAAAGTCATTACTTTCCAGATCTTAGTAAATTCATTAACGTATTTTTTAACAGGGAATTTAATACACTTAGAAAGGCCTGATAAGAGGCCAAAGAGCTTTTACTCTTTTACCATAAGGCACAGAACTACCTAAATTGGGGGCAAGCTTGCAAATTTGGTAAAAGATCTTCTGCCAAGAATTGTTGCTGCTGTTCATCAGGAAATATTGATAAACGTGACCTAAATTGACTAAATGACTATTGAAAAATGCAGGCAATTTAATTCATTATACCACTGTGGGGAAATTCTTCTTTCATGCCATAACTCAGTGGATGTCTGCACTGTATAGGTTTACTGAAAAAAAAAAAAAAAACAGGTTTTCAAAAACCCCTTCAACCTGTAGAGTAAAAACTTAAAATTTTTTTTTGAGTAAGAAAGAAAAGTAATGGCTGAGCCTGCTGGCAAGATATGAGTGGAATTCTCTTAAGTAAATTTTCTTCTTCCTGTCACACAGATAAAACTCCAAGTCCGTACTTGTTGCCTTACCCTGCAGCGTTAAGCAATGTAAAGTACTACAAGTCAATATGTATTAATTACCAGCAATACTGTAAAAGACTGTGATTTTTTATTTTTATTAAAAAAAAAAAGCCTTGTGAACCTGAGCAGATCTATTAAATGCTGTTACCAACTGTTGCATCACTGTGATTCATCCTACTATCCTTATTATTTATGATGACCACAACCTACTGTGAAATATAAATCACTTCCATATTTTCAAAATTTGTTCTGTATTTTCTGTCTTGTTGCCACACATAAATATATACATATTCGTAATAAGATAGAGACAGTACTCTCTCTACTATTTTCAGTGTCTATTTTCAAATGGGTTTGAAGTATCTAATGCACAATGTCTTTTGTATGATACAATAATAACTGCATCTACCAAACTGAAAAAGAGATGACGAGTATAAAACCACCTTAGATGATGTTTCAAGATCTTAAACTAAAAACAAACCAACCAACAAACTCAATACTATTCCATAAAATACAGCTTCAGTGCATCAGGAGTAATTTCTCTCTTAATTGAGGATACTTGGAAACCAAAAAGCCTTTTCTTCATTCAACACTGTTTATTTGAGAGTACCATTATTTACTGTTAGATTAATATGGAATGGCAGAGCATGGAGAAATAAGAAATGAACAGAAGTAGTTATATTTTCAGAAGTCGTGAAAGCTTTAACAGACATGTTGCAGAACTGCCTGTACACATCCTGGCCTCTTCCTAACAACCAGAGCATCAGGTCTTGAGCATAATTTTCCTTTAAAGGAGCCTTGTAATACAGCTTCTTTCATTCAGCTCTTGAATCATGTGCTCCTGAAAGGCCACAAGGGAAATGCAGGGAGGAAAAAAGGGTTATTCCTCTCCTCCTTCCCAAACAGATAGTGGCAGGACCCTCTCAGGTACCAGAAATACCAGACACACAGATGATGCCAGGATATTACACAAGGTAAGCAAAATGAGAAAAGGGAAGGGGAAAACCCAAATTGGCTCTGCCTGTTAAGAGTCACCTCAAGAGCTTCTGATAACAAAAGAAGACACAACATTTTCAGACAGAAATGTGATTTTCAAGTTGACAGTACAGCTTTAATTAGATGGGAGTCCAAGAAAGAACATATCACTGGGAAATAAATAGGCTATAAAAGAAGAAAACCACCAGTGGGGATAACCATGAAAATTAAAGGAGAGAAAAGGAAAGAGCAAAGGCCATATGAGACATCTATTACAAAACGTCAAGGTCAGTGCTACAAGTAGAAGCACAGACAAGTAAATTGACAGAGAATACGGAAATGATCAAGGAAGCAAAGTTCAAACAAGAAGGAAATTGGCATTCTTACTCATGTGCAGAACGCCTGACCTGCAAAAACCAATTTTTTTTGTCCTGAAATATTGTATCTGGAAAAAATTACACTGAAATATACTGCGGGATTTAGTGAATAAATCAAAACAAAAATACAGGCAACTATAGAAAGCAATTTGTAAAGCATTTTTAAATACAGTTGTAGACTCTTTGCCCCCTTTTTTAAAGAATCACATTAAAAAAACAACAACATTTTAGAAGCTCCTAATTAGGACCTAGCAATTTTCCATGTGTGGGTCCATATCTGACTATTTCTATCACCTTTTCTCAAAAGCAAATTTATGGAAAAATTATTTTGAAGTTAAGGTAAAATGGAAGCAGGCACTACACTGTACAGCTGAAGCAAGAGATTCCATGGCTTCTGATGGGAGTACAGACGCCCCAAGCAGACAGGATGCCAGGGCTGGGGGGACAGCCCAACAGGCACAACAATCTTCTGTGTCAAAGCTGCATCGTGCTGAGATGTTACTATTTCACAATAGTTTCTGAGAAGTTGCTCAGTGTAGTTCTGCTGTATTTTGCCTTCATAATGGTAATGATGCCATTACTCACCATGGTCAGAACTCCCTCCCATGCTACTTCTGTTTGGTTCTGGCTGTTCAGATAACTTTCTGTTCCACCATGTTTTCAGTAATTATGACATCTTTTTAATAATAGTAATAATTGTTTAAATAATATACACATTCACAATTGCACATTTGAATAAGTTATTTTTTACTCATTGTTAGAATCATATCTATCAATTTCTAGCAATTATTTTCTCTCAGCTTAAGATCTGTATTCCTTTTCTTTCTCTCTTCAGACTTTTAGCGTATCCTTTTGGTTCTCAAATTGTAGTTGCAGCTTTCTGGCTATTGTATTTTACTCAACAATTTAACAAGAACTCCTCTTTGAGATAAAAATGAAACACATTAAAACTGACAAGTCTTAGTTAGCCCATCTTTTTTTTTTTTCTATTCTAAGGAGACAGTTTCAATAGAATAGACATATCCCTGTTGTTACGATCGTAAAAAACATTTCCTATGGAGGATAACTTTATCATATCTGCAATTCACCATTTGATGGAAATTTATAATGAAGAAAAGTCAGTAAGAGTAATTAAAGAATGTCTATTTTTAATTCCAGACAATTAAAGAAGTCTATTCTTACCAGATTTATAAACTCATGCTCTAGTTGCAGTTGACTCGAAGTGTTAAATTCTGTAAGGATTCAAAAACAAAGCTCCTGATTTTAGCTTTGTAGTAAGGTGGGAAATACAAAATCATCCTGTGGGAGGGAGGTCTGCTAAGTGCTAGAACCACTGGAATTAACAGCTAAGGGAGCAGAACTAGTTACCTGCCACTTTTCTTGGACTTCTGCTTTCCTTTTTTCCTCAGTTCACTCTTCACCCTCCATCTCTTTCATCATTTTGATCCCCTCTACAAGTTATCAAATTCTGTCCACTTAGTTTTCTCTCTCTTTCACCTTCCCTCAACTTCCCCTCACTTTTTTATTTCATTTCTTGTCTCCTTTTTTTTCTTTCTTTTTGCCCTCACTCCAGTTGTCACTAGACATGAAGCACTCCCTGCACATTAGCAAAGAGCCATGTATTTTTATTGCTATTTTGTGGCAAAAAAATTATGCCAAAATTATTGGGTGTCTGGACAGGATCTTCACTGAAGCAAACTGCCAAGCCATTGCAATGATTTCAGGATACTTCATATTTGCATTCATTTTTTAAGTGCATATAAGGCCTATTTGGTCAGGAGTAATACACAAAGAACACAAACAACACAAGCAGTAAGCTAAGTTTATAAAAATGACTCCTCATTTAATTTTATGTATATGAAAGAAAAGGAAATATTTCAGGTGTCACCCATCCCAACAGTGAAAAATGTGGAGCAAGAACCTACTGAGAGAGAGAATATCTCAAACAGAAATAAAGATAACGTCTGTACAGATAAGGACTCTCTATTACACATTTTTCACAGAATCATAGCATCTTTTGGTTGGATGTGACTCCTAAAAGTAATCTAGTCCAATTTCCCTGCAATTCTACAGCTCCATTAGATGCACAGAGGCCCATCTAGCCTGACTTTGAATGTCTCCAAGGACAAGGCATTCCACCACCTCTCCAGGCATCCCGTTCCAGTGCCTCAACACCCTTCTTGTAAAAAAATTCTTCCTTATATCCAATCTAAATCTCCTCTCTTTTAGTTTTAAACCATTTCCCCTTGTCCTACCACAGAAGATCCAGTCAAAGTGCTTCTTTGTTATAGGCTCCCTTTAGACATTGAAAGGCAGCTATCACGTCACCTCAGAGCCTTCTCTTCCTCAGGTCAAACAGCCCCAGCTGTTAGCCTGTCCTTGTAAGGAATATGTTCCATCCCTTGGCTCATTTTTTAGACTTATTTTCTATTATTTTATTTTTTTTCTATCAGCAGTTTCAAAATGATGTTATCAATAATGTCATGAGATATCTGTACTGTTTATGCTGTGCATTATTTCAAGCAAGTGTTCATGAGTAGTTTGCATTAAATTATCCAGATGTAATATTTTGCAAACATCCAGTGAAAATTATGATGAGTGTTGCTAATTAGCTGATCATAAAGCTGTAATCATTTCTAGATAGACTTAGCAAAGGATAGTAAAGTACTGCGGTGCTTCTTTCAGGGATTTTCTGCTACTGGGGTTTTTTTTGTTTGTTAGTTTTGTCTTTTTGTTGTTGGTGGTTTGTTACATGGTTCACTCAGAAAAGAGGGCAGGATAGATATTTTTTTTTTGCTCTAAATCTCTTAATGAGCAAAAACTAATTTCTCAAACCTCAGACCAAAAATTTTGGTTTAAATTGAACATTTCATTACCAAATGGGTTTCTCAGTAGCGAAGAAACATTTGCCTTTGTCAGCTGTGACCCCACTTGTCTTCATCAGGCTACATTTTGAAAGAGACCTCTATGACTATTTTCCACAACGACAAAAAAAAAGATGTAGATTTAAATGGCTCTGAATGGTATTCTCTGAAGTTACACTGCTATCCTGAAATATACTAATGAAGTAAGGCTACGTTCTATGACACTTCAGCAACTCACAGCATATTATTAAAATTCTTATGATATTCTATGATACAAATGAACTTAAATTTGTTTTGTAACCCTAAAAAATAGATTTGTACTAATCTATTCAAGTACTGCTTGTTTGCATGCATAATTATATATTTTAAAAACTACTGTGATACCTGCTAGCCAATTCAAAAGGAATTAAAAATAAAAAACTTAAAACACAGTGAAACATTTTTTATATTTGAGGTCTTTAAATCCATTTTAAAAGAAACGGTGTTCTAAAGTAAAATGAAATGTGGATATTCTGAAAGCACTTTTTACTTGTTGATACCTGGGGCAATTTAAGAAGGCATTGCTTATATGGGTTCCACTTGATTAAATTCTCTCTTTATACATGAACCACTGGCAACTTCAATTTGTGCTTCACAGACACGTCTCAGAAAGCCTTGCTTAAGATTTTAACTCTCTAATAATTATATTTAAATTGTATTTGGACCCTCAAATTTTATGAGGTTGGTATGGAAAATTAGCACACTGGATTCATTTCACAAATGCAGTAGACTTTTTCCACTCTGGTATACTGTGCAGAAAATTTTCACCCGAGATGAATTTAGAATTTCAGTAGACTGCAATTAATCTTTTGTCACTCCTTCCCTAAACGTGGATCTAAGACACCTACCTTCTGTACTAATTATAAGATTGGCTGTAACAATCTAATTCGTCATGCAAAACTGCTGCTTCTGGGTCTTCTGTTATACAAAAGAAAGGAAACTGAGGAAAGGATGCTTTAGAAACAGGAAATGATGACACATATTAAAATGCAATCTAGAATCTGTCTCTTTTGTTATTATGGGTCTGAGACATGAAGAGTCACTGTCCACTTAGCTGCAGGTTCACATTTTCTTTTGATCCATTTGTACAAATGAATTTGTTGCTATGTTAAATTTTATTTATTTATTAATTTTAAAAGATATTTTTTAAGAAATCAAAATAGAAACAGGTAGATTGATCATTTAAACAATTGTGACATATAAAATTGTAGCAATAATGATAGATGCATCATTTACCACCAACTAATTGTCATTAAAAACCTTCTGAGAAAGGAGAATACTATCATCATTGCAGACCGCAATTGATCATCACAGAGTTCTACTGGTGATGGTGAAATGGGTGATGGGAAGTAGTAGAATGAGAAGAGGATGTAAATCAAAATCTGGACAGCATCATAGCATAGGTTTTGCAGGAGTCTGGGGTGATGCTACAGGACATGCCTTGAAGACTATGAAAACTCTGGTAGCTCATCATGCTTCATTTTAGCTCTTAACAGCAACCAGGGGGAGAATATCCAAACCTCTTAAGCTCCATCAGAAATAAACAACAACAATTAAATAAACAAAATCCCAATAAACTATGATGCCTTCTTCAAGGCTCGCTATGCTTGCTAAAAAGAAAACAGTTCATGCATGAAGCACTTGGGAAAACAGAACTTAAGTACCAACTTTTCTCAAAAGAAAGTTGTCACAAATAATGTGTGCTCAGAAAAAAAAAAGTTTAAGTTTTCTTGGTCATTGCTTTGAGATATATGAGAAGATGCAGCCTCTGTTACTTCAAATAAAATTATGGCTCTAAAAATGCATCTCCACAGTTTCCAATAGGACAGATTAAAAAGGGAGGCTTTAAGCATTTTTTTTTTTTTTTGAGGGATGGGGGCTTCTATTAAGTTTTAATTACAGTAAAATATTTAATATAAAGGTCGGTATTTTTTACCTATGATTAAGAGTTTTAAATAAATGCTGATATGAAATGAACTATATACACAGGGATTGGTTTGTCATTTTAAAATGATATATTCATTTCATCATCGATACTCTCACTGAGTAAAAATCAAATTTTTTAGCTGATATACACAGTTCTGTGGCCTACTGCACACTTCATCTGAAAACTGGAAGAAGTCAAACTAAGAATTATTGATGGTCCAACCTCTATCAGCTTAGTGCTGATAACTATCAAAAAGTGTAATTCCTTATCCATATTGACTGAATGTGTTGGAAACCTTAACGCAGAAAATTCAACTCTTTCCTAGGAAGGACTTTTTTTTTGCAGCAGACTGATTTTCCTTACTGTCCTAATTTGGCTTTTAGTGAATGAGTAAGAATCCACTCTGGGCCCCAGACCTGACTTAGTAATGTACAAACAGCGCAAAGTAATTGAAAAGTGCAATAAAATCATAACAAAAGTGTTTTCTGTGTTTTTTATGCATATCTAATATGTCATGGATGTAAGATAGATATCAGATTCACTGCAAAACTGGCTTCTTGATAGTGCTTACTATATGTAGAGATGGATTTTTTTTCATTACTCTGAAAATGAGAAGAATAATTGATCTGAATTACTATATTAACAATAAATAAGATGCGTGAGTCAACCGTATATTCAAAGTATTTTTTCTACTCTTAAAGCAGATTTGATTGATTTGATGTATATATATATATATTTACAAAACAGCCTCCATTTAAGGCAGTTTCTGAAGAGATTCAACAAATATCTTGGTAGATAATAGATACATCAGATCTTTTAATTCTGGAGTCCCCAATAAAGTTTTCTGTTGCTTTTCAAGGTTTCTTGTAATCATCCAGCCTCTCAGATAACTATGACACTTCATCATTTAGTTCACACTGAGGTGCAGTACTCCATTTCCTAATATTAATGTAGACAAGATCACAGAGGTCACCAAATTTAAGTTGGGTCGATTTTAATCTTACTAAATCAATTCAAATTTGCCTTTTATGACAACTTCATGTCTTACACCAGGACAAGAGACAGAAGATGCATGATTTAGTACTATACTAATTCATAAAAGCATATCAATTTTTTGTGTCATATTGCTGGGTTGCTGTATCAGGCAGCTTGAATTCTGAAGCCACATGTAGTGTATCAATGTCTATCATTGCAAGTTTTAGCTTAATTGATCAGTCTGAGCTCTTGCATTGAAATCATGCTAGAATCTATGTTGAAACTGGATGTCTCAAGAAGCAATCATGATTTAGTGAAATCTTTTCTGATTTTTCTCTCAACATACTAAATTAATTACCTACATTAATATTAAATGAAGCAGTTCTTTCTCTCACATTTTTGTTTGCAGTACTCCATATATAATATCAGAATGTGCTTCAGCTTTGTTGAGAAGGAAGGCTTAGATAAAAGAATGAAGAAAAAGGATCAAGAGTGTCCATTCCTTCCCTCCTTTACTCAGCACAGCTAGAATCAAACTTATTATGCTATAGTACAAATGCACAAACCAACAAAAGCCAGAGAAGAGCTCTGGTGATTATAAACATTATTTTGAGGTTACCTTTCGAAAAGCAACTTATTGTTCAAACCCAGAGCAATCAAGCCAAATAGTTTTTGTAGTTTCAGAGGTGACTTTTTCAGAAAGCAAAGCATATTCCTAGTGTAATTTATTTTTGATATAAAAAAAGAAAGTGTTTTCCATTCAACAAGAACACTGGCAAAAAAATTCTGACCGGAACGATCTCTAACTGTTAGACTGTTCATGTTTGAAAGCCACAAATCTTGCAATGCTTCATGACAAACAGGAACAGAAGACACACATACACACATTTTGGTCAGAGATCTGACCAAATCCTACAGTGACAAAGCAGGACAGTCAGCTTTGCCTGCAGCTTTTTGACAATTTCTATATATTTTTTAAGCAGTATTCACAAACTTCCAAAAAGTCTCCATAGCTTTGTATTTCATCTATTGCTAAATATAATTTTTCAATTATTACAAGCAAAAGACTTAGCTTTGCAGTGAAATCTCACTGACCTCTTAGTTTTCAGAGCTAGGAATCCTATGAAGATTCCTCTACTCCTCTCTCATGTCATAAGCCCCAGATCCAAAACTCAGGCTTCCAGATCTGCAAGGGTAAGTCAAGGCAAAAGACAAATAACAAAATGAAATGCTAGATTTTCTTAAAATAATCTCTGTCAGTTTCAGAAAAGAGTGGGCAGGAAATGAAATGACGATTCCAAAATACTTGTAACCCATTCTCTCCTTTTCCCAGGGCTCAATTAGTTTTCTAGTTCAGTTGATGCAAAAATACTTCTTTATTTGAGTTTAGAGCTGCTACTTAACATGCATAACCCTGAGTGGGTGCAGGCTGCAGATACCCTACCTTCCAGTGCTGCTGCTCTCACAACATGGATTGTGGCTGCCCAGCCTCTGGCTTTACCACACACACTCCAAATGTTAACAGAATCAATAGGACTGAGTTAACCACTGTTATACTGGAAAAATAATCCATCTTTCTACAGTCTTGTTTTTATTTATCGGGTATTTTCCTTGGCTAATATTTATTTCCACCACAGCTGGCAGAGCTCAAGCCTGTTAGAGCTCTGCCTACACCTGAGACCTCTCCATGCAAGAAATCAATATAACTGATTCATGAAAAACATCATTCATCAAAACCAGCCCTCACACACACAATACTACAGCTGACAAAATAATTTTGTTGTCTTATCCTTCAGCTAACTGCCTCCTATGTTGTCTGCCTGTACTCACCATTTCTATGTTTTTGCTAATAACAAAATATCGGAATGTACCTCTTCAGAATATTTTAGTTATCCTCCAAAAAATGTGCTATGAAAACATGGCTTGATCCTGGTGAAGAATAAAACTGTTAAAAATAGCTTCAACTACTTTGTAGTGAGTTATATAATATTAGGAAACACTGAAAATCTGATGGAAAGTAACAGTAGTGTGCATGCACAAAGGTAATATAAATCTAAAATAATTTTACATTCAGTTAGTTTTATTAGCCTTTGACCACTAAAATGTTAATAGAATGATAATCAATCTTAAATCAATTATTGTGTAATTGCTGAGTCAATAGGAGTGTAGTTAAATATTGATAAGTGTCTAAAAGCTCTATCAGAACATATTGGCAGCTTTAGAGATGATTGCAGGCCTATGCAAAAGGAAAGCTCGACCTGTATTGCTTTGATGGAAAGCAGCACAAGGCTGAGTTTACATTCTTATTACCACTGGTAGATGTGCCGATCAATAGCGGCTGTCTCTGCCCTGTCAGCATGGAGCAGGGAAGACATATATAGGTGTTATTTCCGCCCTTTTCATCTGTAAAACAGTGTGGACAAGACCAGCTAATGTCTTGTGTGACAGAGGACAAAGGACATAGCAATCCAAAGATTTCTAAAAGAAAATACATTGTGATGGGGAGGAAGGGAGAGAGGGAAGAGCATTTATCTCCAGATGGGTCGCTGCCGCTTCTGCTTAGCACTGTCTGTTGGTCACAAAGGTAGCACAGCAGCCTGCAGCCACACTCACTGGAGTGTCTATGCTTATGAATTATGAATTAAAAAAGTCCTTATGAGAAAAACAGCTCCAAGAGTTTATATCATATCCACAGCTACATAAAGCCGAGACATTTTAATTGCATCCAGTTTGGTTTTGTATTAATGTTTATCAAAGGAGCACCATTTTTGTTCCATGAAACTGAAGCACTCACCCCAATCCTGTTCTTCAACTTACGAAAACTCTTTGTTTCAGTATTATTAAGCTATTTGTGTTCCAGTTTGCTTAATGAAGTCATTATGTTCAGCAAATACCCTTTACTATTCTGTTTGTACCTACAAGTGGATGAATAATTGGTATCTAGATACTAACATTCTTTGAATGGAACATACTCAATTTTATCTGTAGCCAGCAGCAAAATACACAGGAACACAGAACAGAACTATTTGTTGTTGGATTTGGGTCAGATAAGATGCATTATTACAGCAAGCTGCAGGTAGCACTAGCTGTTAAGGTTATGTCAGAAATGTCATTATAACTTTCAGTTTCTTTCATGTAGTCAACTTTCTGAAACAGTCTCACTCTCTGGTGATATTTTCCTACTTTGTACCAGCCTAGGGAAAAACTGTTTTTAGCAAGTTTCAGCTAAAATCATTCTTATTGAAAGATTAAATTTCACCTCCCTTGTAACGCTCCCTAATAAATATGAAGGTGAGTTATCCTTCAGCTGCTGAACAGGTTTTTCAGATGGACCCTCCTGGCTTATGCTGTGTGTGCCCTCTGAAGGCTGGCACATGACCAGCAGGACTAGCTTCCTCCACCTGCCAAAGCCAGCAGTGGATGCCATGGAGCCCTTGAGAAGCATGTTGGGCACAGAGCAAACAAAACCTTGCAGAGGTCATCTTGGGAGTTTCTGACAAGAAGTCTCCTGCTACTCTAATAACATTCCACTTCTTTCCCTAGCACAAGTTTTAAATTCTGATGCTGCAAACTTGCTCTGGAATACTGACAAGCCCTATGGATTTTGCCAGGCGATGACCACCAGCTCATCAACTCAAGACTCACCACATCATTGGGGTTCTAACTTCCTATTTGTCTCAGGAACACACAGCTCTGCTGCTCCTGACTTTGCTTGGTGATATTGCTCAGCAAATGTGATGAGCAACTCCCAGCGAACATGGCTTTTCAGCTCGCAGAGGTTTGTATGACCTCCAACAAGAAGTGCAGTGAGTAAAAAGTAATTTCAGGGAGAACAGACTAATGCAAAAAATCCAGCATGCTGCTCACTGTTTAGCAAAACATATCTTAATTTATAAATATATAATCTATCTATCCTTTTTTTTTCTGATTGAGAAAAAAGCTATTCTCCATCACATCCACCATTTATTTCTGTTCCATTTTGTTTCCATCATTTATTTCCTACTGAAGTTTCAACAATGTATAAAAGACTGCTAATTCTAAAATAGGAACAGCCAGCATTCCGGGTAGGAGACAGTGCTAGCAGGCAAGCAGGCTGAGGCTGAAATGGAGCACATCTTTTTAAACAAAGGAAAATTGTTTTCTGAGACTGTTAAATTCATACAGCTACACTGTTGTAACACAAACTGCAAAATGGCTACCTCATTTCAAGAATACAAATGGTAGTTTGATGCAGACAGTGTGCTCCTAATCTGACAGGCAGTGTAAGAAACACTCATGGCTGGAGTATCATTTTGCTTTATCTGTGCAGATTGGTGGAAGACATACACCTAACAAAAAAGACTCTCATATCTTACTTAGATTCAGAATATGTATGGGATTTTTTTTTTAATCTGGAATAGACTCTTTGCAACTATTGACATCAACAAAAAAAGGCACTTCAATACGGAAGAATGTTACTACTCCGAACACACACTTTTTTTTTTAAATGTCAAGGACTTTGCATAGCTCTACTTAAAAAAATTTAACCAGTCTTAGGCTACACATCATTCCTGGGAATTGTGTTTGAACATCTATATGTTATATCATAGTTTATGTTCTAAAAACAATTTAAAAACACACACAAACAAGAAACTATAATTAACATCTCTTCTAATGACATTTTTAGCTTAATGAAAAAAAAAAAGAAGGGAAAGGGAAAACTATTTCATAGATAGAACAGGTAGGAATTCAACAGTCCCATTTTTCCACTTTTCATTATATAACAATGAAGTACAGACTTCTTTGAGAGTGAAACATAATTGTCCTTGTTCAGGCAATCTAGTAAGTAGTAAATGAGCACGGGTTGAATTCAGCCTCCCATGGAGATACGAGTTATATTCACATATAAAAAGATGTAAGCGACTTAGTGAGGACACTAATCATTAAGCCTAAGGGTGAGATGTGGGGCAGGAATGTCCTGCACCTTGCTGCAGTCTTGTAATCTGTGGGCTCAAGGGAGGTGGTGGCTGGAGGATTGTATACCACCTCTGTTGGTGGCACATGGGATTCGAAGAGATGAAATGTATATTTTCAGTCTCTCCCGTATCTATAATCTCCCAGATAACTTCCAAGCAGAGCCAGAGCGAGAACCCATGCTGATTCAGTGAGAGAATGACAAGCTCAGGCTGAGGCTTCCAGATGATGTGAGATTCCTAAAAGCATGGGACGCTCATGAAATTTCAGATGCATACCTCTTCAAAATGAGGTTGTAATATTAATCTGAAACATCCACTAACGTTGCCTTATGTGTATCTAAACAGGGAAACATTAGGATACGTGAACATTTTAATAATGCCAGACAGTACATTAAAAACTAATAATACTGATAAACCCATGAAACAAACTCTGACATCAAAATAACATCCATTCCAAGCCTCTCATTAAATCAATTTGACACAGAATTTTCAATGTTGGTGTTTAACAAAGAGTATGAAGCACCCCACAGCCATTTCTTTTCCCAATATATGCTTCGAGGGTTATAAAATATGGCTAGTGCTCTCAAAAATCTGTTTGTTTTTTGTAATTAAAATCAAGACGTACATCCACCTCTCATTTAGAAAAAAAAAAAAACAAAAAAAAACCACCACTGTAGTTCAGAGGTACTGATGTTATTTAAATAGCAAACTGATTAGCTATAAGAACACTATTTATTTCATCCAGCATATTTAATGTGTGTGTAAATGAAAAATCTGACATCCAAAAAGGACATGTGAAACTTGAGTTTGAAAACTCCTAACCACTGAAGAGATCACCTTCAAATCTGACTTTGTCTCTCACTCTTCATTATCATAAGCTTCACATATTGAACAAGAAAGTGGTTTTTAAAATGTAAGCTTTAATACATTTTTACTATTAAAATATGCCATATATAATGAGGGATATGCAGCTTAGACATGTTACACAGTCTAACCTTCTAAAATATTCTGATTTTTGAGTGCCTGATATTTCAGTGCTAGCACTGCATTAATGTAGCATTTTAAAGCTCATAATGTTTGTGTTTATTACAAATTTAAAAATTTCTTGAAGCAGGTCTGTACTCCTTTAGAAGTGCAAAGCAGTATCCTATATATACCCCAATACTCCTGCTAGACCTTTGCTTTTTAAAGACAGACTGCAAAACCAAAAGAGGTGTGATGCATCTTTACAAGCCTGACAGGGATTTTGTTCAATATTTATGACCTTCAGATGAAAAAATGCTCTTTACCAGCTCCTGTTTTGCATTCTATCCAGCTAAAGTCACACCACAGGTCAACTAAAAAAGGCTATCACTTGTGCAAGATAAATGAGCAGCTACCACTATGTAGGAAAGACTTAGTACAATAGCAGTTTAAGTGGATAATGCATAGGATTTACTTTTATGGGAACAGACAAAGTCTTTTGAAAATGACTAATATGAAGTGTTTTTATTTATTACGTTTACCTTGCTTGTACTGACAGTGCTTTGTACAAAATATCTACTATAGTGCAGAATAATGTGCTTCATCTGTGTAATATTTTGATTACTGCATTAGTAAGGAGTTGTAGTATTGCATTCAAGAGTACAGCTAAGGCCCAAGGGAATTCATCTTCCACTAGGACAATCTTTCTTTAATGTATTAGGCTGATCTGAATCCCTAGCAGCAAAACCACAGAAAGGTCCTTTCCTGAAGCAATACAAGGTTTATGAAGATGACTTCTGGTTAGTTTCTTTAGTAGAATGCTAATTATGCAGAAAGTATAAAGAAATACTCTGCTGTTAAACAACATTTTATTTCAAGAAATCTCCCAAAAAGGGAATTTCTGTCTGTCCAGGAAATGTGTACATAAGTTTTGGCATTGCTGGGTCACCTTTCTGGTGGTCAGAAAGCTGCTCAAAGCTATTGCAGCAGCCAAGAGTCACCTCAGAGTGGCTGTACACCTAAAAGCTGCTCTGACAGAAGCGCAGGATCAGTCCCATGTTTTCTAACAGTGTGATCAATAACATCAATGTCCAGATAAATAAGAACTTTAATAAAGCAAAAAGTGAAAGCACCCACAGGTCCAGAAGTAGGCAGGAGATACTGGTCTGCATACCTTCTGCTCAGTAAATTTCAAAAGGTGATCTTTCAGTTTGCCTTCAAAGGGCATTATTTCTCACAGGTTTAGATGATAAATTACTAAGTACATTAATTATGGAGTACACTGGGGCCTCTCAAGAAATACATACTTAAATACTGGGCCTAAGTGCTAGGTCTGAGTGGATGCTACCGTCTTTTTTTGCCACACGTATATTATCTAATAGGACCCCTAAGGATTCCAGATCTGCCCTAAAGTCTTCTCAAATCACAGGTCAAGTGACTGAAATGATTTTACAGTTTAACAGCTGGCCATAGGGAAATCAATGCAGCCTCTTTTCAGCTGGGAAAATTTGTCATATGTTTCTTGCTAACAGTGGACAGCTCCAGTGTAGACATGCAACTTCATAAAGTTAAAAGGAGAGGACAGTAGGGCTCAAAATGCAATACTATGCTAAGAAAGATTTTAAGCATCCCAGGAAAACCCTGGTTTAGCAAATCCCTCTGTTAATTGAAAATGAAAACTCAGATTATTACCCCATCATCACTCTGCTAATTTTTTTAACAAGATAAATCTTCTCCAGGTCTCAGCAGAAAATGAAGTATCTGTCATCTTTTTATTCATCACGCATATTCTCATAAGGCATATTCAATCATTTATTTCAAGCCTTAATCATTTAAGGCTATAAAACTGATTCAAAATAGAGGTCAGTGTATAGGTATATTCTGACTTCGAGGGAATACTAATGCATTCAGCTGCACAGAATTTTCCATTGTAGATTTTAACTTGACTTTAACCAAAGGCTAAGCACAGCATTCCTGACCAAACTAATGCTAGGCTTCCAGAGGTAAATCACAGCCATGAGGTACAGCTGCGGTTTAAAATGAGAAGCTTATAGAAAAGTTCACTTCAGGAGGTTCTTTTTCATAGCAGCCAGCATCAATGGCAGCTGCTATGTAAAATCTGGTATGGCAGCATTGGTTTTGTATACTGAAACAGCCCTCAGCAATAAAACATTTCTAAAGAAGCCTCTGCTTATTTTCTCTAATAGCATGCTGATTATGCAGAAAGCATACTGAAAATTGGTACGCTGAATGTCCTGCTGCACTCTATGTTTTCCTCTCTAAAAAACACTGTTTCTTTCACAGAGCTGCTTCGGTATTGGTGGCAGATACATTTCCTGCTAAAGAACCCAAGCAAGTCCTCCCGTAAGACTTGATGTGGAGATTACATTTTTCACTGAGGCAGGCTCTGCTCCCACAGTCACAGCAGTCTGCACATCCTGCCTGTGCCCCTAGTGGCACAGCAATGCAAAGAAAGACAAAATCCTCCATTTGGCATCTGTTTTCACTCTCAAGAGACAGAGTACCATGCTCCATTCAAAGCCCCTAGTGTGAGCTGGCTGCTTACTCTGCATCCCAGTTTGCCCCTCTGCAGACTGACATCATCCCCGCAGTGCTGTCCTGCAAGTTTCCAGGGCACGAGTGCAGATCTGCTCATCTGGCCAGAAGTCAGCTACCTGACCCCATCAGCCTTGCTGCTGGGAAGATCTGATGCCTCAACAGAGGCAATGTCCAATGGAAGAAGTGTTATCTGAAAAATCTGCTCTCCATCCAGCCATCCAGACAGTGATGACATCATAGAAGGCCACCAGGTTGGTCAAGCATGACCTCCCCTGATGAATCTATTACTGCACTGATTAAGCATTCAATATTTTCCATGTCATCCATTATTTGTTGCCTCTTAAGTAACAGATGTCTATTTCCCCAAGTCTTTCCCCTGCTTTTAGTGAAGTTATTGTCTTTGATTCACAGGCAACACGTTACAGTTGATAACATTTAGACAAGAGCAGTCCAAAAAGAACTGTACATTCATCTTTGAAACTCTGCTTATTTGCAGCATTTTATAAGATTACCTAACATGCATTTGTATTAAAACTAGATGAAAAAGCATAGACTAAAATTCACAAGCCTGAATGGCTGAAACTTACTTGTCATTTCCATGAGCTGTACACTATCATGTAAAGAAAGGTTTTATTTTAATCTACTCCCAAATTGCTCTAGCTTGTGGCTTTTCCTTGGGGATACCCTGTTTGCCCTACTTAAGCTCTGTATACTAGTAATCTTTCAGTGTCAGTGTTCATTTTTCAGCACTCCATTTCCCTCTTCTTTTAGCAATGATCCATAGCATCATTAAACAAAGAAAATTTGGTGTACGATGCTGGCAAAAAGACTTTTCATCAAACAACAACCCAAACAAGATCACACGATACTAACAATGAAGGCTTTGACAACAAAGGGAGGGCCAGATTGTTTGCACAGACTTTTACTTGCCTGCACTTCCATGCTCTGTTGATGACGTGCACCCTAATTCACTGTTCTCATGAAAGAAAAGAGCTTGACAACACAATTAGATTTCCTTATGTTGGCAGGCTCGATTTTGATTCTTTCACAGAAACTCATTCTTGAAAGGCAATTTCAGCTTGGTTTTACTACCTTCGCACAGTGAGAAAGGGAAAGACTTCATGAATTACTCTGATTTTCAAATCACTCACATTTCTAGTAGTTAGAAACAGCAGCTTGAAGAGAAGTGTTTTTGAAACCTATGCTTACACCTGGTTTATCTATTTCTATTTAACAGTACTAGCCTGAGGAGAGGAAGGGAAAGTCAGATTTAGATGTACAGAGTGGTCAGAAACTTTCTTGTAAATACATATGCATATACACACATGAAGAAGAATATTTATGAGTCTGCAATTAGCTGCCATCGCTTTCACGTTCAGTAGTACAGACCCACTAGTTATTATTCCCAGACAAATGGAAAGAAATTTTGGCTCTAGATTGCTAAAACATAGAAAGGAAAATAAAGGATTATCAGCAGCATTCATAAGTATTTTAAAAAGTGAACTAACACAAGATAGAAAATGGAGGAATTACAGTCCTTTGCTTGAAGTTCCTTTTTTATTCCAACTGGTCTGTAATCAACATATAGGCAAGAAAGAAATGATTCCCTTTGCCTTTCAGTTCCCTTTGAACTTGCTGGATGAGTTGTACACCACCATCACTCTAATGCAAAAAGAGACATCATCTGGTGTGAGCACGCAGAGCACACTTGTCAGTGTTTATGATTACAGAAGTCAAGCTGCTTTCAAGTCACATTCAAAAACGTCGGAAGTGTGCATCTTTTGATAGTCTGCCAGCACTATATAGATATATAACCAGTATGGCTACAGCACATCATAAAATTTTATTTCCTGTAGATATCTCTGCCACAGAACATTTACTTGCTGTCAAAAAGGTAAAAAATATGCTAACAGCCCCAGGTTTTCTCTACACACACTAAAATTGCGGAAATCATCCCTACAGCTACTGTTTTTTCCTTCTTGCAAAATTTGATGTACTCTGCTTTTGAAGTGTCGGGAAAATTTATCTTTAGAACTGGATTATTTTCATACTGGTATCTGGGGAACTGCAACTTCTGGAGCTATGATTTAATTTGGGCTCCTCAGTGACACTCAGCCATGAGCCTGCCACACAGCACTACACATTCTGATTTTATTGCACAGAACCTGCATGAGAGCAACACTTGTGCAGTTTGTCAGATCTGTATGCTGTTCCAGAGGAGCCTGTCTAAGCAGGCAGGAACACAGAGCAGGCCCACCACCAGCTTAGCTGTTTCCCTGTTACCAAATGTACAGAGGCTAAGAAAATCTCTCCTTAGCTATCAAGATAGCAGTGCTTTCCTTCTATGCCTCTTAGGGCTCTTGGTACAGCAGTGGAACACACAGAAAAACTGCCTTGGCAGTAGCTTCACTTGTCAAGAGGTAAAATCAGAGAGCAGTTCTGTGCCACAAGCCTGTGTTTCAGCAGGGAACCAGAGCTTGAAGCCTGCAGGACAGCCTGATGAAGGTAAGACTACACATTTTGAGGTTTACCAGGCTAACTGACAACATTACAAAGAAAATGTTCTGAAGTGGAATTGTTCTTGTCAAGTCAAAGCTTCCTGGGTTTTGATGCACTGAGACATTTGATGGTTTATGATTGTTTCAATACATCACAGTCACTAACCACAGATACTGTGATCATTCAAATATAACAAATATTTGGTTTTATTTTCTGGATCTGTCAGTGACTTCTTCAGCAACTCTGTCCCAGTTCTTGCACAGCTGGAGCTATGGGGACAACTTTCTTTTGCTGTTTGTGAGGCATAAAATTGCTGGGGAAGACCATCTCACAAAACTGCTTGCCAGTAGGGGTTAAGACTCACTTCTCCTTCTGTCTATATCATGCAATAAGCAAGGCCTGACAGGAAAAGGTTTTCATAGATTCATAGATTCATAGATACATTAGGTTGGAAAGGACCTACAAGATCATCTAGTCCAACCTTCCTCACACCACCATCCCTACCCACCAAGCTACTAAATCAAATCCCTCAGCACCTCATCTAAACGCTTCTTGAACAGCGCTAGGGACGGTGCCTCAACCACCTCCCTAGGCAGGCCATTCCAGTGCCTGACCACTCTCTCAGAGAAAAAAATTTTCCTCAAGTCTAATCTAAATCTTCCCCGGCACAACTTGTGGCCATTCCCTCTCGTCCTGTCATTAGTTACCTGGGAGAAGAGGCCGACCCCCTCCTTACCACAGCCTCCCTTCAGGAAGTGGTAGAGTGCAATGAGGTCTCCTCTGAGCCTCCTTTTCCCCAAACTAAACAATCCCAGCTCCTTCAGCCGCTCCTCGTAAGACCTGTGCTCCAGACCCCTCACCAGTTTTGTTGCCCTTCTCTGAACACGCTCCAGGGCCTCGATGTCTCTCTTGTAGTGAGGGGCCCAAAACTGAACACAGTACTCGAGGTGCGGCCGCACCAGAGCTGAGTACAGGGGGATGATCACCTCCCTGCTCCTGCTGGCCACACTATTCCTAATACAGGCCAGGATGCCATTGGCCTTCTTGGCCACCTGGGCACACTGCCGGCTCATGCTGAGCCGAGTATCAACCAACACCCCCAGGTCCTTTTCCTCTATACACTCCTCAAGCCATTCTGCCCCAAGCCTATAGCATTGCATGGAGTTATTGTGGCCAAAGTGCAGGACCCGGCACTTGGCCTTATTGAACCTCATCCCATTGACCTCAGCCCAACTGTCTAGCCTATCCAGATCCCACTGAAGGGCCTCCCTACCCTCAGGCAGGTCGACACATCCTCCCAACTTGGTGTCATCCGCAAACTTACTGAGGGTACACTCAATCCCCTCATCCAGGTCATCAATAAAGATATTAAACAAGACGGGCCCCAATACCGACCCTTGGGGGACACCACTCGTGACAGGACGCCAGCTGGACTTGACTCCATTAACCACTACCCGCTGGGCACGGCCCTCTAGCCAATTCTCAACCCAGAGAAGAGTGAACCTGTCCACACCATGGGCTGCCAGCTTCTGCAGGAGAATACTGTGGGAGACCGTGTCAAAGGCTTTGCTGAAGTCCAGGTAGACTACATCAACAGCCTTTCCCTCATCTACCAGTCTGGTCACCCAGTCATAGAAGGAGATGAGGTTGGACAAGCACGACCTGCCCTTTGTGAACCCGTGCTGGCTGGGTCTGATCCCCTGATTGCCATGCACGTGCCGTGTGATCTCCCTCAAGATCAATTGCTCCATAACTTTCCCTGATACCGAGGTCAGGCTGACAGGCCTGTAGTTCCCCGGATCTTCCTTACGGCCTTTCTTGTAGATGGGAGTCACATCGGCAAGCCTCCAATCTTGCGGGACCTCTCCAGATGACCAGGAATGCTGATAGATGGCAGAAAGCGGCTTGGCAATCACCTCTGCCAGCTCCCTCAGCACCCTTGGGTGGATCCCATCTGGCCCCATGGACTTGTGGCAGTTCAGATGGAGGAGCAGGTCTCTGACTGTCTCTGCTGGGATCACAGGGGGTGTATGATGCGCTTCGTCCCAGACTTCCAGGTCAGGGCGAGGAGTATCCTGAGGATAACTGGTCTGTCTATTAAAGACAGACGTGAAGAAGGCATTGAGAACCTCAGCCTTTTCCTTATCCTCTGTGGTTACATTCCCTGCCGCATCAAGTAAAGGAGGGAAATTCTCCTTAGTTCTTCTTTTACTGTTAATATATTTATAAAAGGATTTTTTGTTCTCCTTTACTGCAGTAGCCAGTCTAAGTTCAAGCTGGGCTTTTGCATTTCTAACTTCCTGCCTGCAAATCTTGGCAAGTTCCCTGTAGTCTCCCCAAGTAGCCTGTCCCATCTTCCAGAGGACATAGACTCTCTTTTTCTCCCGGAGTCTCAACAAAAGATCTCGGTTCATCCACACTGGTCTTTTTCCCCTCCGGCTTGACTTACGGTACTCAGGGACAGCCTGCTCCTGTGCCTTTAAGATTTCCGTCTTGAGGAGGACCCAGGCTTCCTGGACCCCTTTACCCCACAGGAGCGAGTCCCAAGGGACCCTTGCAACAAGCGTCCTGAACAGGTCAAAGTCTGCCCTCCGGAAGTCCAAGGCAGCAGTTTTGCTAGTCACCCTCTTGATGTCACCAAGAATAGCAAACTCTACCATTTCATGGTCACTCTGGCCAAGACGATCCCCAACCTTCACATCTCCTACTAGTCCACCTCTGTTAGTGAAGAGCAGGTCTAGCAGGGCACTTCCCCTGGTAGGTTCCTGCACCAGCTGTGTCAGGAAGCAATCTTCCACACACTCCAGAAATCTCATGGACTGCTTCCTCTGCGCGGTATTATATTTCCAGCATATAAAGTTGAAGTCCCCCATGAGAACTAGTGCTGGCCATCGTGCAACATCTACTAGTTGCTTGTAGAACACCTCATCTATCTCCTCATCTTGGCTAGGCGGTCTATAACAGAGCCCCACCACGATGTCACTCCTACAGACCATCCCCCTGATCCTTACCCACAGACACTCCACTTGGTCGTTTCCAACCTCAAGCTCTTCAACATCAAGACACTCTTTGATATAGAGAGGTATGCCACCACCCTTTCTTCCCCGCCTATCCCTTCTGAAGAGCTTGTAGCCATCCATCCCAGTACTCCAGTCATGGGAGGGGTCCCACCATGTTTCTGTAATAGCAACAAGGTCATAGTTTGCCTGCCTTACAATGGTTTCAAGCTCTTCTTGTTTATTGCCCATGCTGCGTGCGTTGGTGTATATGCACTTCAGCTGGGACACTTGCCTCACCCTTTGTTCCAGCACAGCCCCCCTGGGCTCTTCACTGGGGAGCCCTGTTATATCCCCTACCCCCATCACAGCTAGTTTAAAGCTCTCTCAATTAGTCCAGCTAGCTCCTGGGCTAGAATTCGTTTCCCCCTTTGGGACAGGTGTATTCCATCAGTGGATAACAGGCCAGGAGCTGAGTAAACTGCCCCGTGGTCAAAAAACCCAAAGTGTCTGTCTCTACACCAGCCTCTCAGCCAATTATTCATCACTTTTCCATCTCTACATGTTGACATCCATAAAGAGGAAATTCACAGCTAAAAAAGACTGAGCATGCTAAGATCCTGAAACAATCCCTGACTGAAAAATCAGGAAAACTTGCTCAGAAAACATAAAATGATTTTGTTGATTATTTTAAGATACTGTATAAAATTTAGCATTTAAAATGTAAACAGTGTCATTATTTCATATCTTTCAATTAAAGTTATTCTAAGCTTAAACGTCTTGGTACATTTCCATTTAGAAAACATTACATCCAAATTAAATATAGTTTATGAATTTAAAATAATTTATTAAAACTCTCCCAAGCAGGCAGTTTTCAGAAGAAAAAGAATTAGTTTTAGTGAACAGATTCTAGCATATTTTTCCTGGGGAAAAAACAAGCAAACAAACAAAAAACAATTCCAATCAGGTAATAAAGAACATTTCTGAACTCCATCTGCATGCCTTTGCTTTCTCCCACATCTGTGAATGCTCCCAAGATTTCCAGCATTTTGAAGATGTGCATAACAGAGCATGCTGCATACTCACAGGTGCACACACAAGCACCCCTCTGTCACACACAGTGGCCAAATACACAGGAATACAGTCCATTATGAGCAAATGCATTTAAATAAAATCATCCAGCTAATAATTTTAAAACGACGAATGAAGTAGACTTCCAATGGAAGCATTTTCCCCAGTGAGAATTTAAACATTTCTATCTCAGTCCTGTTAGCGCTTGGAACAACTATTCCACCTCAAACCCTGCCACTTTTCCTGGTGAGCAGCTATAATAACGAAGTTCTGATGGGGGCTGAAGGCCTGATTAAAACCCACTTTTGGTGAAAATTCAGTTCTTTCACTTTTTTCTATGGAGTCATCAGCCTCTAAGTGCCTTTCCTCATGGAAGCCAGAAAGGGCTTTCCAAAGAGCTCTCTCTGCCTGAAGGCTTCAAACTGGAGCACAGCCTTAGCTGTAGAAGCTCTCCCTGGACAATTCTTTTCAGCAACAATCTAAGCTTTGCATTAGAATAAAATTGGCACAAAGACAGCAGTGATTTGAGCCCTCTGCATTGTTTGTCATTATTTTTATGTGCAAGACATCTTGGGATGTCTTTTGTCAATTCTGAACAATATCTATGTTCAGTTTGGTGCTTTCTTCATTATAAAAGGACAACAGCTTCCACTTCATTCCTGATATAGATTCCAGCTTAAACTCAAACCATGGACAGTTACATTTGAGCTGAAATCAATCACTGTATCTAGGGGTTTTTAGTTAGTCAAAATATTTATATTTTTATTGTCTTTTTTTTTTTTTTTTTAAGCAAATTCCTAAGTACATGCAGAAGAAATACACCAACTCCCTGTAGAGGTTTTGAGTACAATAGACATTTATGACAAGTAAATTGCATATAATTTTCATGTTAAATCAGACCTTTAAAATAGAAAGTTGTGGTTTTTTTGTTGTTTTTTTTTTTTTTAAGTATTTCACAAATTCTACAACAAAAGCATGAGAAAAGAGTGTTTCCCTTAGTAGAAATAAAGAGATAAGGTAATTGCACGGCTGCTGTGAGCCATTTGGCAAAAGCTGCTTGCCATCTTTTGAGATTATTCCTATGGTAGGCTTTACTCTTTCTCATAAACCTTTAAGCAGCTATTAGAGGAATAATAAAAAAGAAGCTTGGAGAAATATCCACAGTTTGCCAGTGTAGCCAAAGGAATATTGATATGCTACCGATTTATTCTCAGAAGCTAATGGAAAGGAAGAAGAAGAAATTAACCAAAAAGGAAAATGATTGAATCATGTTCCCTATAAATAAAAGCCTTAGCTTGTACATCAAATAAGAATGACAGAGCTTCTTAGGGAATTTAACTATTGCCTAGTTTAATAATGAGGTATCCTCTCATTTTTCTATTTGAGAAATCCAAAGAAAATAAAAATTCAAGGATAGGAACAGCAGAGTCACCTAGCTGCACTGGTACTTCTCAAATATTTCCCACTGAGTTTTCACTTGATGCAAGACCAGACGGTTGGAAATCTGGATGACCACAGGCTACAGCAAGCAGAATGAAGTACAGTATAAATTATTCAAGAATGGGAGTTGCTTTTCATGAACAGGAAATTTAAAATAAACAGATAGTTATTAGTCACAGATAGTGTGGATTTCACACTCCCCAGCAGTGTGCAACATACGCTCTTAGCTCCAGGAATTTGTGTCACCACACTATACATTATAACTGGTTTCTCTTCCAGGCAAAAGCAGAAAAGCAAAATACATTAGGCAGACATGCCAGAAATGCTGTCAGCACACACACAGCTTTTTAACCACAATACTGTAATATGGCAACCACAAATATTAAGATCTGTAGCAAATTCAGATGCAGACTTTTAAGATACCTACCCTACCCGACAGAGCTCAAATATTTTGCTGACACAACCGAAGACTGGAGATAAAGACCACGTGTATTTATGAATAACTGCTTTTGACTATGAGACGGAAATCCCATTATGTCTGTAACTTTGACTTGCAACAGTGACGTTTCTCAATACAGCATTGAACACGTATTGCTATGGAATTTTTTGAGAAAATAAGATTGCTTAAATATTAATCAATACATAGTCACCTCAGATTAAAAAGTATAACAAACTCATAATTGAATTTAGCTTTCTAACTCAAAAATCAACTCTGATGTCATGACAACTGAATGCTAACTATGATGTTCACTGTGGTTTGAGAGGAAAAAGAGACAGGCTTTTCAAACCATTTGAGCTGCAAGCAGTTCCAAGAAAGTTTACTCAGTGTTGTGTTCCTGAAGGCTCACCTACAAAGACACCAAATAGATTCCTCCTCTGCATTCAATAGCTTGATCATAAAACATGTCCCATAAATTATGTTTTTGTAATTCTCGCTAATGCAAGGCATGTTTTTGTCTTGCTCAGACTGTAATTCACACAGCACTGTAGATCTGCTTGTGTGAACTTAAACCAAAATATTTTAACCTCAATATTTCATACAGCAGTTATGCAGGCTTTACGGCTGTTGTGGTCTTGCAACCGATTTTGTAAACCCAGAGAATTATACCAATCACATTTTAGGTTTCAGTTGAAGCTTGAAGATATACTACATGAAACCAGAATATGTTGTAAAGCAGCGTGGATTTACATGATACTTGGTATTAAACAAACTATGGCAAGTATAGGCTACTGTGAGCTATACTTGCATTTTAGGGAGCTCTCAACAGTAGCTTTTGTTAGTGACATTTTGCACTCATTCCTTAAAATAGCGTGCAAAAAAAAAAAAAAAAAAATCAACGAGATAAAATAAGTGGGATTCATAGCGGAAGTGTAGAACACTAACCTAGCTCATCATTAGATTCACAGCCTCATTAACCAATTCTAATAGTCACCTTGACAAGAAAAATATATGTTCTTGCTAGGTAATACTAACATGAGCTCAGGTTTGTCTCTGCACATCTTGTCTTAAGTGAAAAAGAAATTACTGTTGAAGTTTGGAAAGCTATTTTAAAATAAAAAATGAAATTCTTCTCTAGAAGAATTCTTCCAATGACTGTGTTTGCATGGATAAATGACAGCAATTACACAGGGTACTAATAGTTGTGGCTTTACTTCTGTCACTCTGGATCATCATCATACCATGATGTCAATCTTCACTGAAGACGCCAGAGAACAGCATTTTCAATAAAGACAGCACAGCTAGCAATCACTACCAGCCCAATCCAAAACTAACGTGCCAGAATTCTGTACAACATTCAGAAGAAATGCTTTGCTATGATGAATCAGAAGCTAATTCATGGAGTCTGAACTTACATAACACTAGGTTACTGGCATAGTAAACCCTTATGCATTCAAAGGTGTTTATACGCAGAAAGACTTTACCATAAAACTATTTTTTATGCACCTGCGTCACATTGTAAGCTGCTTTGTCATTTCCAAGTGAGAAACCATCTCAGGTTGAAAATGAAACTGTTCAAAGGAAGAAAAAACAGGGAGAACACTTCCCTGCGCAACCTCAAATTTCTCAGGCAGAGAGCCTCATAAAAGCAGCATTTACCCTGTGACCTGCAAAGCTCCTTGTCCTGTTCACGGCTCAGGAAGCTGGGGAAGGAACCATCCAGAAGGGGATGGGAATTGCTGTCAGACAGCTGCTCTGTGCAGCTCCCTCCCTCAGGGCAATAGCCCAAGGGAAGGCGTGCTGATCATGTCCATATTACTGCTTCACATCCAAGATGCTAACAAAGGCAAATTTAGCTTGAGAAACAGATGAAGTGCTTTCATTACTTAACAGCTTTCTGCCATGCCAGAAAGCGTCATATTTCAGTAAATATCCTAAAAGGTCCATTTCTGGATCTCAGGTCACATCTAGTACATTCTGCTGGATCTAAACTATCTGCTGATTCCAGTAAGAATCCATGCCTCTCTCTCTTGCTGTAAACTACCCATATACACATGAAGGAAGCAATATAAAAGGAAATGATAGAAAGCAAACATTTTAGAAATGACTGCAGAGTTCCAAGTAATTTTTTTTTTTTGTCAATTTAGGTTCTACTGAAGACACATACACTCCCCTGCTATATCATCAGCAACTGGAAAACATGGAGCTCTAACATCGTAGAGAAACAACTCTGAGTCCTCGCTTCAAATTTTACAGAAAACTCTCTGATTTTGCTTCAGAAAAATATTAACAGGATGCTTTCATCCATTTCAAGGACAATTAGATACAGTTAAAATAAAGCTAAATTAGTAACTTTGGCAGACAAATTCGTTTTATCTAGGATAAAAAAAAAAAAAAAAAAGATCAGATTATACAGATTGTAGGGCAAATAACCCCAGGGAAAGCACTTCAAGGAAGTTAGTGCGAAAGGATGGTATATTTTTGGTAGGATTTAAGTAGATGTTATACAAAATAATAGCAAAAGAGATTGGCTCACCTTGCTGATGGTTGAGGCTCGCCGATAACTCCACCAGGGAGGGATCTCCAACAAGAGATCCTTCCCCGCTGGTGGTCAGCCCTTAAATGGGGGTCTTGGGAGAGGTGGAGTCAAACTCCACCCCTTCCAATCACACTCAGTTGTGCCCCTGCAGCTGACTCAGGGCTTGCCTCAGGTGGTCAATCAGTGGTTCAGGCCGTGATTCAACAGTTCCCATACACTCCACCCCTTCACGACATGAACCACTGATTAAGTAATTATAGGTTGAGCCCTCCTTAATACAGAGACCCAATATATCGCGACGTTTTACATAATAACCCGTCGCGATGTGTATCGATGTAATCTGGGATGAGTGATGATCATCATATGGCTCGTGTTCTTCCTTGGGCCAGTGCTCGGTGGTGTCTACTGGAAGCACGCAGTCATGTTGTGCAGGTCCGTCCTACTCTCCATCAGTCCCAGGTAGACCATCACCGGATGTTGCACATGATCTTATAGCAACTCTGGAACTCAGCAGCATCATTTGGTTCCCTCCGGTGACTCACAGACTCACGGGGAATAATATAGATGTTTCAAAGGTACCAAGAGGGGGAGGTCCGCTCTCCAGGGTAAGATACAGGCCGTATTCCTGTCTTGGGTCAACACTTCAGCTTGTACAGGGGCATGCCCTGGCCGCCTGTACCAAACTTTTCGCCCCGATGTCTGTGGCTGCACAATTAGATCAGGCACTAGAGGGGGTGTCCTGATCTGCCACAGGGACATGATAGGGGTTCCTTTAGGAATAAAGACTGGAGTGTTGACCACAATATCAGTAGGCCATGTACCAATCACTGGAGGGACTACCGAACCTCCCACCTCCAACAATCTCCCCCAAGGTGCAAGTAGGCCACACCATCGTGGTCCTACCTGCACCTTCCAAGACCATCTTATTTTATTGGTGCCTGGTTTTAGGTTCTCAGGGGCAGGGAGCAGAAGATTGTTCTCACGGCCAGTCTGAGGTCTTACCTCATTATCTGTACCTGTAATTTGGATCCTAAGTGGGGAGGCCCATGTCGTTTGCAACATTTTCAAGGCACTGGGTCTGCCATCTCTAGGTCTTTCATTCAGATCTCGAAGAGTTTCGTGGAGTCTCTTCATCCACCCCTGTAGAGACTGAGAGTCTGTCTTCAGGGCGGCCTTGAGAATGCCATTATAACGCTCAATAAGGCCTGCCCCTGTTGGATTGTATGGCAGGTGGAATCGCCACTCAATATTGTTCTCTTCTGCCCAGCGTTGTATCATTGCACCCGTGAAATGAGTCCCTTGGTCGCTCTCAATGACTTGTGGTGTCCCATAGGCAGCCATCAATCTTGTGAGCGCCTTGATAGTATATGCCTGGTTGGCTTTTGGTACTGGATAGGCCTGCATTAGCCCACTCGCGGTGTCAACACAGGTTAGGGCATATCTCGCCCCCTCAGACCGAGGGAGGGGCCCAATATAATCAACCTGCCATCGCTGTAGAGGATTGTGTCCTCTAGCAAGATGGGCTGTAGTTTCAGGCAACGACCTCGGTCTCATTCTGGAGCAGGCATCACAGTCTCTGCATGCTTGAGCTACGTCCGATAATTGTACGGGCAGTCCCCATGCTTTGGCAGCTGCCCACATGGTCTTCTGTCCAGCATGCCGCAACTTTCGATGTAACCAGTAGGCAATGTTCTCAGATGGTGAGTTCTCAACCCATCTAACTCGGGCCAGCGTGTCGGCTTCATCATTTCCTGGTGACCGTAGGGGTCGGTGACCAGAAACATGGTAGACACGTACAGTTCTGTGTTTAACTGTATTCCATATGTCTAACCACGTATCTTTGCCCCAGATCGGTCGGGAGTGGATAGTCCAGTCCTGGGTAGCCCACTGTGCGATCCAAAGAGTGAGCCCCCTGTACACAGCCCAACTATCTGTGCAGATATTCAGGATACCGTCACCAGGTTCTTTGGTTATAACCATCCACACGGCCCGCAGCTCTGCCCACTGGCTGCTTTGACCATCCCCCTCGTCAAACCATATTGTGTCTGTGGCAGGATGGTATGCTACTGCTCTCCACTTACTTGGGTTGCCCTTGCTGGACCCATCCGTGTACCAGGCATCTTCAGGAATAGGATATTTTCCTTCCTGGATGGGACTCTTCTCTGGCGGAGCAACCAAGGCTTGTTTTGGGGCATCACTGTGATACGTCACTGGGCCTAGAATCTTTTGGAGTTCTTCTTTCAATGGTGAGGAAGACTGACTACTCCTCTGGCTGAGATAGGCGACCCATCGTGCCACTGTCTGTGCTTGGGCCACCCCTGTCTTAGGAAGGTGGGTCAGATCTCTTACCCACCCCTGAATTGGAAGAGTGGTCTTAACTATGACTTCAGCCGTCTGGGTTATTGGCTCTACCGCTTGCAATGCAGTATAGGCAGCCAATAGCTGTTTTTCAATCATACTGTATCTTTCTTCTGCTCCATGCCAGACCTGAGACCAAAATCCAATGGGAGTCCGAACAGAACTCTGACGTTGCCACAGGCCCCAGCCAAAGCCATCCTGAGTAACATGAACATCTAATTCAGCTGGGAGGGTAGGATCGAATATACCCAATGCCTGGGCTTGTTTCACCGCCTGTTTTGCTTGCTGGAAAGCATCCTGTTCTGTTCTCCCCCAATCCCATGATTGGCCCTTTTTTGTGAGTCTATACAAAGGTCTCAGCAGCTGCGCCAAATGAGGTATAAAGGAACGCCAGTATCCCAATATACCTAAAAATTCCTGCAGCTGCTTTGCTGTTGTAGGGACTGGAAATGCCTGAACCTTATCTATGATGGCACTGGGTAGCACTTTGGTCTTTCCTGACCAGACTACCCCCAGAAATTTTACAGACAGGCCTGGACCTTGCACCTTCTGAGGATTGATAGCCCATCCTCTTTCACCTAGGTAGGCAATTAATGAATCTGCCACCTCTCCTACTGCTTCCAGTGAGTCGGATGTTAACAGGAGATCATCAATGTAGTGATATAGGTTGACGTTATTATTAGGTTTCCTCCAATTAGCTAGGTCACGCGCCACCAAGTTATGACAGTATGTTGGTGAATGCACGTACCCCTGTGGCAGGACCTGAAAGGTCCACTGCCTGCCTCCCCATGTAAATGCAAATTGATCTTGCGATTCTTTGGCAATCGGAATACTAAAAAATGCATTTGCCAAATCCAGGACACAATGGTAGGTCTTGATTTCTCTACTAAGTGTGTCCATTAGGGAAGCAATATTGGGTACGGCCGCATGGATGGGCGGCGTGACCTTATTTAATTCCCTATAATCTACTGTCATTCTCCATGTTCCATCCGACTTCCGCACTGGCCATATGGGGGAATTATATGGACTATGTGCAGGTCTTATAATACCTACTTTTTCTAGTTCCTGCACCGTTTTTGATATTTCTTCCTGCCCCCCCGGGAGTCTATACTGTCTTACATTAGTAATCCGGCGTGGTTTCGGCAAACAAATTGGCTCATGTTTCGCATGGCCCCTCAATACTGTCTGTATTGCCCGGACACTAATGTACCTCTGTCGAAGTCTGAACTCTCCCACAGTTGTCTGGAGAGCCAGACCCCATAAAATGTCTATGCCCAAGATGTATTCTGGAATTGGGGCAATTGACACTTTATACTCCCGGGGTGGAAGACGCCCAACCCCCAATTTCAGCCATGTTTGGGTGACCGGAATGGTCTGTCCCCCAAACCCACCAATCATCACTCTATTGCCCTTAAATTTTGTTGGGTCTCCATATATAATTGATGTTTCCGCACCAGTGTCTACTAAAGCCATCACCTTTTGAATATTTTTATCTGTCCAATATATCTCTAATTCTACATAGGGCCTCCGGTCACATCTGGAGGCCCTAAAGGGACCAAAGTTCTTCGTCACTCCATGAAGTTCGCTAGGTCTAAGTCTTTTACCACAGGTGGTTCCGGCACTGTGGCTCGTGACACTTGTGGAGGTTTCTTCCTTCTATTTGGGACTATGAAGTCAGCCAAATTCCAAGTTGTTGTTGGTGCTGCCTGTATTATCCGTACTCCCGATTTTCTGGGAGTACTCTGAAATTTCTGATCATTTCTTAGTTGTTTCCAAAGCTGTAGCAACACATGGTTGGGTTGCCCATCGATTTTAGCAAAGGCAACCCCGGCCCGTATAAGATCATTAAACATAGTCTTCCGGGATACCCGTATGGGGCCCGATCGGGGTATCCGTGGGACAGGCTTCCTAGTTTTAATGGGGAATGCCTCAGCTTCTTCTATCATGCGGATATTGCGCCTAGTTCTTATGCGCTCCGTTTCCCCAAGGTCTGCCACCAACTGGGCTGCCTGTTGAATGATAGCCTCCGAAGCCACTAAGGGGTTTAGTATGGAGACCAAAGTCCCATAAAGGTGAGAGGGGGCTTGCTGTAATATTAGGTCTCGCATACCTGCCGTAAATTTTTCTGTATCAGGGCTTTCGAAATTTTCCGAATACATGGCCTCTCTCATACCCAGTTCCCGGATGTATGTTTGGAGGTCCTCCATAGAGGACCATAAACCGGTATTAAGTGGAATATCAGATTTGTTAGGCCATGTTAGGCGGCATGCTGCCATCAACCAATCTATAATAGAATGATTTTCATTAGCGTAATGGATGGCAGCATATAATCTTTGCCTCAGGGCTGGGTGTATAGTTATAGACGCTAATTTTGACATCTCTGTCCCACTGACTAACACACTTTCAGCTCCTGCATCCCATAACCTCAGGAGCCATGATGGTATGCTCTCTCTTGGTTTTTGATGGAACCGTTGTACTAGGTCCATCAACTCATTTGACGTATACGGGCGAGCTGTCACATGCAAGCATGTTTCAGCAGGGGGCCATTGGTCAGGAGGCACCCCCGCTGGTCTATCTTGGACTTTTTTTGTTTTTTGAGTTATGATTGGTCGGATCTCAAACGGATCTTCCATAGATGGAGCTTCGAGATCCGATTTAGAGATCTTGGCTTCTGAAACATCCAGGTCCGCTACTTCAGGGACCTGGGTATCTTCTACTGATATGGTACGTATTTGTCTTGCTGGCACATCTAGTCCAGGCTTTTTTGTTACTAATGTGCCCAACTGTTGTTCTAATTTCTCAATTCGCTCTCTTAACAACTGATTTTCAGTTTCTATGTTTGTATTTGTTACATCTAATTTATGTAAAGCCATTATTAGAGGCCAGGCCACTGCAGAAGCGGCTAGCCGACGTTCTTTTGTAACAAGTATATCCTTATCTAGGCCTTGAAAATAATCCGTCAGCCGGGCTGGAGAAGGAGAAGCACTGCCTGTAACCCGCAGGGGTCCCCATTTTTCAATAACAGTAGCAAGACCATAATAGGGTGACCCTATAAATCCTGGAATTTGGCCGGGAATTGTTTGGTCTAAGGGAGTAACATTCTCCCCCTTGCCCCATTTGAAAAGGTTCCAAATGAAAGACATGGTTTGTTATTGTCTAAGTATATATATATATATATATATATATCGTTTTAAGCCTGCCTGGCTTGCCAATTGTAGGGCAAATAACCCCAGGGAAAGCACTTCAAGGAAGTTAGTGCGAAAGGATGGTATATTTTTGGTAGGATTTAAGTAGATGTTATACAAAATAATAGCAAAAGAGATTGGCTCACCTTGCTGATGGTTGAGGCTCGCCGATAACTCCACCAGGGAGGGATCTCCAACAAGAGATCCTTCCCCGCTGGTGGCCAGCCCTTAAATGGGGTCTTGGGAGAGGTGGAGTCAAACTCCACCCCTTCCAATCACACTCAGTTGTGCCCCTGCAGCTGACTCAGGGCTTGCCTCAGGTGGTCAATCAGTGGTTCAGGCCGTGATTCCACAGTTCCCATACAACAGATACACCTCGAAAAATCACCAGGAAGCAGTTTTATGCATCATCGTTACAACAATCATCAGTGATTTCTAAATTTTTTCTGGAGATTTTTAAACTTCATATTCAGAGTTTCCTGCATATTGACCCAAGTGACTCAAACGTCCTCTAGGATTTTCTACAAGGGCCACACTCTCCCCTCACATTCTATTTAGGTTAGCAAGAAAACATTTCATCTGTGACAAAGGTGAAATGTCTGTGTAAGTGTGTGCTTTGAGAATTTTTGACAAAAAATAGTGAAAAATAGCAACAACAAACAAAATGAATGCAAACTTGTTATTTCTGTATATTATATGTCTTAACATTTTTGAATTAGATGGTATGAATCCAAACCATTTTATTTGCAATCATCAGGTTAAAACAGATTAGGATTTTTATCTTGTTTAGATAGGATTTATCTAACATATCTGGGAAAGTTCCTGGGTAAGAAGAAAGTAAAATTGTCATATTACAAGCATGCAAGGAAAAAAATTGGAAAGTGCAGAGATTACTGCTGTACGTGATTATTGTAAAACGTACTTAACATCCTAGAGATTTTAGAGCACATGAGTAAGAATTAAAACTTCATTTCTTGGTAAAATGAATTTCACAGACAGGAATGGCTTATTTTTGTGTTCAGAAATGTAGTTTAGTTTGGTTTCACAGTTCAATTCAGATTTTCAACACATCTACTTTGTTTTCATTATCCAACTCCACTTTAAAAACTGGGAAAGCCATCTTTTTAAATCATATCCCTTTCAGATATTTTCTTCTTTGCTTTCATTCCTTTCAGTACAGTTCTCATGTTAGAAAATGTCTAAGTAATTAAACCTTTCCCAAAAAGAAAGTCTTTGCTATAGAGCTTCTAATTAGGGGTAAACCCATGTGTACCTTTTTTACAGTATACCTGCCGTTCCACACAGGGTCATTTATTCAGTGCAAATTCTGAAAAATTTTTTGGGGGTAGTCATAATACTTTCTTCTCTTAAAGACTGAGCATCTTTCTCTGGTTATTGTGATCTTATTTGCTTGCATGCTGCTTCCTAATCTGTCTGGTCTGTGTGCTTAAACTCACTTATAATAAACCACTTTTAATTAAAGGTCTCTATTCCCAGTATTAAGTCAAAAAAGAGATATTCAAGAGGTGATGCAGGGTGGCTAAAAATACATTCATTCTATTATATTACTGTAATGTGCGTGCTGAAACTATGCTAAATCCAGCTTTTACATGCCAATGTTTAACCTGTCAATCCAAATCTCTTCTGCACTGTAGTTAGTTGTTTTTTTTGTTGTTGTTGTTGTTTTTTTTTTTATAAAGAACAGCTCTTTCTGGTCCTATTCAGTAAATTTATTTATTCTCTGATTCAGACTGAAGTATTGAAAAATTGAGGTTTCCAGAGAAAATGGTTCTGAGTTCTTTGGAACATTTCTCTCCTGTTCTATTCAAGATAATTCTGTAACTGTACCATCTAGTTGGCGTAACTTCAGCTCTGCTTCCATTTTACATCAGTTTCAGGTGATAGACTCTAACCATTTCGAGCAAAATTTTGAATGCCAGATATGTGGCAAGAGTCCATTACTTTACACGGTCACACACAAATTGGAAGAAAAATACCTTTGTTTTTTAGGCTACAATGAGTATTAGAATGATGTACTGCTTTATATAATCAGTAAATATCTGCGATAACTCTTCACAGAGACTTTCTTGATTGTATAATCAGAGACCTTTAATGGCTCCTTAAACAATCAATATACTGCTTTACTATCCATGAGCAGGATGCAATTTTCAGTAGAAAATGCATTTTAAATGTTCACAGTATCTCACTTCCAGACTGCTATAATCACCAGAGGTGTGCAAACACTACAGCAATAATAGATATATGTGGGCTTAAATGACATAAGCTAAGTTTGTGGTAAAGGTGGATTGCAAGTCTTCTTTGATGCTTGTTCAAAGAGCCTGTCCTTACACAGAGGACGGTTTTGTTTGCTAGTAGTGAGGTAAAGAGTTGTTTTATCTGTTCCTATCCGAGAGAACAGAAGTTAGAAATGTGCTCTGGCTTACAGGAGGACTGAACTGACTACGCTATATTCCAGACAGCTCTGCACACTCACATTTCTGATATTCCTGTTCTCTTACTATACTGTATACACCATTGGAATGTTTGCTGCCATTCAGCTACAGTGGGCCAGCCTAGATACTAAGCGGATCACAAGACAACTGCGAACCATAAGGACACTGTGAATAGGGAAATCAATTTAAAATACGCAGAAGTGCATGTATTTCTAGAGATTTCATCCAGAATTAGTTCTCCACAATTTGCGGTATTCTTTTCTAAGAGATCTGGATCAAAAAGCATGCATATTATGTCAGTTTATAAGCAGAATCACTTGCATGGAAAGTGCAGGTCTCTGGAGGAAAGCAGTATTTTGCAACATTTCAAGTACAACAATGATCTCTCAACCTACGGAAGCAAAGCAACAACCCTAATGCAGTTACAAGCAATCCAAGAATAATGTGGTTAGATTAGAAAAAAAATCTTATTTGGACAGAAGGGTAGATGACATCAACACATCCAGCTGTAGTCTCTGCATGAAGATGGCATCACTTTGCAGTCCTGTTCTCAAGGGCAGGTGTTTTGATAAGCACATTACAACTAATCAACTTGATTTTCCAGTGAGCCTGAGAAAAAAGCTTTTCTGGCTTAATATTTCAGTACAAAGAATACTTCTGGTCTAAAGATTATCTCTGAATTACCATTACCTTTCAAGGAACAGATCTGCTGTTAATCTGTGGAGAATGCTGACATGTGCTTGAAATAGAACAGTTTGAATAAATAAATATTTCAAAAAACAAAACAAACAAAAAAACAACTACTGAAAGATCTCTTTTTTTAATGAGAAAAAATTATTAAAAAGCTTTGCAAAAGTGTTCAAAAAGCACTGAATAACCTGCAAAGGTTATTAAGAGCACTGACAAAAAACTATTTCTGGACTTACTCAGAGTCACAAAAATTTGAAACCAGGCTGTAGATCAGAAGTAAACACAGATGAACAAAGTCAGGAAATACAAAACATGATGACAGACTGAGTGTGACAGCCACAGTCCTTTTGCTGCTTTGGTACAGAAGAGGATGTACAAGGCTCTCCACATGTCAGCAAGAACAGATCTCTTTGTAGATGAAAGTGATAAAGTTTAGCTTTGCACAAAGCAAGCAAGTCTTCCTGCAAAATCTCACTGATCTACTTTGACCAGTGTTTTAGACAACACAGACTTTGAAGACTACAAAATTAAAAACTCTACATTTAAAAACAAGCAAACCCAAACCAAACAACAAAACAAAAAAACTACTCACAAAACTCTTATCCTTTTTTTCCTGACATCTCTCCTCAGTGGGCATAGAAAGTCCCACTAATTTCATTTCTTCTTTAGCCCAAGCAATACAGTTAGAGAAAACTCAAGCCAGGTAAACAAGCAAACAAGCAAGCAAACAAACCAACCAAGGCAAAACAGAATAAATACATCTCATCTAAGTGAAGAATCACAACCAGAGCTCAATTCTGTTGTCAAACAGACATACAAAACATTCACAGTGACTTTTTGCCATCAAATTATAAATAATTAATTCTGAAATGCACTAATAACTCCTGATTTAGAATACAACAGTAAAATATTGTTCAATTTCAGGGAACTTGGCATAGAAATTATTTGAACACCAGCTGAAGTCTGGTAACCTGTGGTGAACTTGCGTACATCTGATATTAAAATAAAAAGGATGGAATTTAGTTTGCTTACTACTGATGTCCCTCCATTTGCTACAGAAATGACACTTCAGGAAACTTCTTGTATCTTTAGAACTTGCATCTACACAACCTTGGAACATCTCCAGACAACTACTCACCAAAACTGTCTGTAGTTCTAGATGAATATTTCAGATACCTAGTGCCTGTGAGCCAACAACCATGTCTTCTCAGGGTATGTAATCAAGCTAACAGAGTACTTCATCAACAGTTCTGGCCCAGGTAACACATATGAACTCAAAATTATTCTAATCATAGAATGGTTTGGGTTCAAAGAGACATTTAAGATCATCTAGTTCCAACCCACCTGCTACAGGCAGGGACACCACCCACTAGACAAGGTTGCTGAAAGTCCAATCCAGTCTGGCCTTGAATGCCTCCAAACTGAAGGCATTCAAAACCTCTCTGACAATCTCTCTGAGCAACTTGAACAACACTTCATAGAAAATTGCTGGGAATAGATTTCCAAGGTTGCTGTGTATCACAGCTCCAGGTAAAGTCAGCAAAATTCTGAGTACTCAGTACAATTCTGAGAGGAACAAAAAAATAGCCTCAAATTCTGCCACCTTGAATGGAAGGGATTGTTAGTTCAATCGCTACTCTTACAGAAGGGAAACTGGTTTATGATCTGCACCAACCCTGCTGGCTTCACTGTAACATTATGACTTTTTCCTGCTAGTGCACAGTTTTTATTATATACCTGGTCTCTAGCAGTTATCAGTATAGAGATGATAATAGTAAGCAAGCTTTAAGTAAAGGCTTTAAAGCTTCAGAAATGGTGAGTTACAACTGAATCTGAACAGAATGTGTTTAAAAGATATTCACTTACAATAATCCTTTCATGGTGGAATGATGAGAGCAAAAAGGAGACGATGAAAGAAGATTGAAAGAAGCAGATGTTGAAAAGATGAACAGTCAATACTAAAGCATTCTTCCAAGATAAAGCAGCTGATGGATACAGCCCATAGCTGTGCCAATGATGGCTTGGCTCACAGCTCTGCACTGTGAGAAAACCAGCTGGTCTCTTTCCTTTGTGACATTATTTAAGGCTCCTCTCTAGAGCCTTATTTTGAAGAAATTCTTGATAAATCACAATCAAAAGCTTAGTTTGGACAAAGTTTCCATGGAAACTTGAGCCCAGACATACAAGGAGGCCCCTCTGGCTATCTATCTGCATGTTGGACAACAGAATACTTCTCAAAATCTGGCTTTGTGTTACCAGTTGTCATTACAGACTGAATTCCTGAGGGAATGGTGCAGTGGCAGGCAGACATGCAGAAAGCCAGAGGTTTTTTTTTTTCCCACAATCTTATTTCTTTATATTTCCTGAACACAGTAAGACAGAATTCCACAGCAGACATAATATTGTCCCAATGCTTGAAAACACTCTACAGAGCTACTGTATGCATCTTCTACATGAATAATACTACCTCCCTCCTGCAGCAAAGGAAAAGAAGTTTCTGAAAGAAAACAGCAAAAAACCACTTCCATGGCATCCAGATGTGAGGTCTGCTTTGATACATCAAAGTATACATGGCAGTAGTTCCACTATGATCTTTGCAACTTTGACTTTGTAATCTCTGCTCATATATTCTGCCTGGAACAACTCTGTTTCAGACTGAGTTGGTTTCAACACAATTTTACCAGACTCAACCTTCAAATGAATAGTACTGCTGCATCAGATTTTGAAGCAATTCCTCTTCATCCCAAGATGGTATCTGTAATATTGTGTTCTTATTTCACTTAAACATCTCCAAGAACTGAACAGCTAACTTCTGTAAAACTGGAAGTGCTCAATCAGTGCAGTATTTTTTAACCTTCGCTTGATTCCGTCATGTTGGTTTTGATAATGCTATTGGTTACCACATTACCCATCTTGTCCAGGTGGAGTCTGCTTTTAGTAGTTTGGGGGTCATTTTATCTCACAGAATATTGCTAGTACTGAGATTTCACGGCCAATCTAATGACAAAGAATATTACATTGCACCACATTGCAGAATTACAGACTAACGGGGCACCTTCTCATGCGCAGATGATCAAATGCTTACTTTTAAAGGAGCTGGAGGTAGTCATCCGCAGTCACAGATATTTACATATGTTTAGGATATGTATGTATCATGCACTGCAGAAAATCAGATGTATTTGTCTTTCTATCACTTGGCACTACAAAAATTTTGTATTTCCATGAGTGATGACTGAATACAACAATTCTGGCATTGAGAGAAAATGTGGCTATTGTGAGGTATGCAAAATACAGCTTCCAGCAGAGACCAGCACAGCATGGGTCTCAAAAGTCTGTCCAGAATGACTCTCTCCAGTTATTCAACAGATCCTCTCTTTACTGAGCACTGAGTTTTCCACACAACTGTACAAACATCAGCTTCAATAAGGCATAAAAACAATACCGATTTAAAGATACTTCAACAGCTACTTATTCTTTATGTTGTTGTAGTAGACTCACTGACTCCACTGGGATCATTCAGAGTCTGAACTTTTATACATTCTGCACAAACACCAAGCATAAAACACAGCCTGCATTTTACAGATAGATCAGTGCCTCAAGACAGATGCTGATTGTTGAATAAGTTTTCTCCAGTGCATGACTACAGGCAATCCTACAGAAATAACATCTTCCTCATTTTCAAGGATTTGAATAAACAGGAAGAAACACAGTGCTGACAGGAAATGGATCAATGACGCACCTTGGTTTTGCTTCACTGAATTTAATAAATAACAATTCCAAAATTAAATCCTGAACTCCCCCACCTAGTGTTTTGTAACCTTGAGGTTCAATTACTTCACAACTGAAGTAACTGTTTTCTCTAGAAAACACCTCCAAGCCATTCATGACATGAACTTGATGACATATTGAAGATGCTTTATCTTAGCAGAGTAATATTTAAGGTAGTGCTGTGTGTAGCTTATTGACAGAAAGATGAGAATCAATGATAAAAATATCTGATGTTAAATGGGCAAGAATCTACTGAATTTAATGCCATTTTTTAGAGATTTCAAATGGACAGCAACTTACACACACCAAAACCCTTGATTGTTAAAAGCAGGGGAGGCATCATATTTCCAATTCAACAATCACACACAGCTACGTTGCTCTCAAAAAACCCAATCCTGTGATTAATAAAATATACTGCGTGAAAAGACAGTTTCCAGTTTTCTTGGCCACCAACCAACATTGTTCAAAAAATGAATAGTTAAAACAATGTTTGGTATCATACCCTAACAGCCCACACTGCAGTTTTCTTTTGTTGCTGGCATTAACTTAAGAGCTTTATTTTCAGCTCCAGGTAATCTATTTGTGTGCACAGTCACCATCAGCCAGCCACCACGCTTTCTTTAATCTTTTGCTGTTTGCATCTTGAATTATTTGGATGACTGTGTGTCATTAATCAACATTTTTCCCTTCAGGTATATCAGTTCTTCCTTTTAAAAAGGCTTTCTACATTACATTAAAATATGATATATTATTCTGATAAATCATCACTAGTTCTGAGCAATTCAGATTTATAAAAATATTTTTGTCTTCTTTAATATCCTTGATGTTGCGATTCCATTTTAAACAAGGGTAAATGCATATAACGATGCCCAAGTTTTTCAGCATAATATACAGGGAATAAATCTTCAATATCTCAGCTAAGAAGTCTCAACAGTTGCCTACAATATTCTCCATGTATCCCAGAGAGACGTTCCCCTTCCTATCAGAATACAACATACTCATCCCTCAGATAAGACTGTTCTTTTCAAGCAGAAATGCCTCTTTTACATTTGACTTCTCCCTCTTTCAGGTTTACGTACCCCTTGGAGGCAAGCTAGCAAATTACACAGGAAAATTTATGTGATAAGTCAGTCATTTCTTATGCAAATATTATGTTCTGCTTCAGGGTACATCCATAAGCTGCATCAGATATTTACCTTAGCTTTTAAAAGTACTCCTTCTCCTAGAGCAAAATGCTATTTCTTGTAGAAAAGAAATTTATACTGAAGTTTGTGATGAAATAATCCACAGGCACTTTAAAAGGCATTAGTACTAGAATTAGCAAAGAATATTCATTGAGATTTTGCTGCGTAGAATTGTCTTCCTATTTACAATTCATATTGGGTCCCTGTAAATTATTAGGATGAAAGAAATCAAGAAAGTTTGCTTTTCAGTTTACATTAGTTCTACAGAGCGGCAGTATATTTGCTTAATCCCTTCTGACTCTGTTTAGATTTTACTTTCCCATCAACTGTTATGATCTTCATGGTGTAAAGCAGCAGGAATAAATCTACTATCTTCCACTATTTCTTCCTGTCTTATATATTTTGTCCAGTTAGTAGCTGGCATAATTCCTTGACCACACATTACAGTTTGAGAAATGTGTTCAAAATAACACTTTTTAAAAAACTTACTGAATATACTCATAATTAATGCTGAAGTCTTCTGAAAATAAAATGGCCTGATCTTGAGTTCCTGAAGTTAATGCTACGATTCAATTTCAGATACACTGTGCTAAATCTGCCCCACATCAGTGCATTAAAAACGTGTCGAGAACGCTGTTCAGAAGGATGTGAAAATAAGCCTAGCTATATATGCTTCCTTCCTGGAAAAGTAACACATCTGAATTAAGTGGGGGAACAGACAAGAAAATTTCAGATGTTGGAATTTCATTATACAGCCTTTTGGATGCAGACAGTACCACGAATAAAAATTCCAGCGATTTTTGTCTTCAAGGCAAAAATTCAAGGTTACTTGAGTTTAGGTTTTTCTGTATTTGGTAATATCTATTTTGCGTTAAGGACAAATTAGTTTAGAACTTATCCTGTCTCACACTGCAATTATTTTTTTCATCAGTTAGAGTAGCTGCCAATTTACCATACTCTGTGACCTGCATTAGTTGGTTTAAAAGACAATCTAACAGTAATACGTTAAGCAGAAAGAATCTCAGCATTCACTATTCAGGGGATGGAGAGAGATCAACAGTCCTTGTCAGATACAAATGCAAACCATTCTGACTCGATTCTCTGAGAACTATGAATGGATTAGTTCCCCTGCAACACTTTATCTGAAAAACTCTGCAAAAAAAATAAAATATCATGTGAATGAAAAACATACTCAGTATCTAGATTTAATGTCTTTTCTTCATAGGTATATCATTAAGTTTATCATATTTGCCAACAACTGCCCATAAATATACATATGACAGTAATTAAGCCAATACTGTAATAAATAACACAAAAGCAAATATACGGGGAGCTGCATGCATAACTGCATTCACCAAAGATAACCACTACTAACAGTTTCCTACAGAAATCAAGAAATGAGAAATATCTACTGAGAAATCTACTGAGAAGCAAAGCTTAGCCCTCAGAAAGAGGGGTAATGTTCACCACATTATCTAATACAGAATATAGATGTGACATTCCAGGAAACGTTATTACACTGCAAGTTAAAAATTTTTTCTCTCAAGGTTCATCAGTAAAATACTGTATATGGCATGCTTAAGAAGAGACTTCTTGAGCAGACAAATAATGTATTTCTGTATCAGCAGTAATAGTAATTATTCTATTACTAAAATTCAGAACTCTGCCTTGTGAAAACAGGGCAACACCTGTTTACTTGGGAATTGACTTTGTTCCCAGGGATATTCATCCTAAAGAACTCAAAACTTTGATACAAGTGTGAGACACGGTTCTTTCATCCTTTTCTCTCTAGCACAAATAAATAGATCTCACATTTAAAAAATAACAATAGAGAACCATACCAAAGGAAAATATTTCACTGTAAGTCCAAAGAGATGATATAAAAAGCAAATAACCTGTGACAGATTTGGTTACTTAAAGTACTACTTGAAGGTGCTCAGATCCTGAGGTAATAAACATTTTACAAAAATTCATACAGAACCAGGCAGTCTAATACACATACAAAACACTGCTTAAAGCATCAATTGCTCCCTGGAGAGGCTTAATATAGTGGTGAGGTGAATAACTTAATAAAAGAAAAAAAAAACATTAAAAATAACCATCAAGAAGTCAGAATAACTGAAAATTCACACTGTAAGAATCTATAGACAAGGATGTAGAAAAGACTCATCGAAAGTACCAAATATATGTTCAGTCTGAACCAGAATATTCCATGAGAGTGAAGGTACATTAATAAGATGCATGAGAAATATATCAAAGAAGCCAGCAGTAAGTAAAAACATTCTGTATTTTCTTAAGGTTATGAAAATGAGCACAGTTCTGGAGATTGTGGCTAGAACTTTTTCCCAGGAAAGGGGCAATTCCAGCTCTAGTGCACTCATTCCTTTACTGGTCTCTACACATTACGAAAAATGTGCTCAAGTAAGAGCTAAAAATCTCGAACCTATGCTTTACAATCTGCAAAATTTTGACAGTGGCAGCTGTGCTCAGATGCAAGGAAGTCATCTGTCTGATGAGGTAATCTGAAAAAGGCACTTCAGAGATGCATTAATATTGAGGACATAACGTTTGCCTTGGTCAAAGCAGTGTGGAAATGAATGATCAGGAATTTTAAACTAAAAACAAAATACAAACACTCTGAATTTCAAGTTTTTCAAAGTTACACTGAGCTCAGAAGCAGGTCTTTGGCTCTGTACACTTTACATTTAAGCTGCTTTTTATAGGTCAAATTCTGAACCTCACTGCAGGCCAGATGTCCAAGTCTATATCCTGCTTTGGGGCTACCTCAAATTAATGTAGCTAGACAGCATAGACAGGTTGAAAAGATCTGTTGGGAGGAAAAAAAAGGACTTTCTTGATTTCTTTTATATACTGAAAATAAGATGCATTTATAAATAGATAATTTGGGTCTGGTTGTTATTGCCTCGTTACCTGGAGGAACCATTTTTACAGCAAATCTGTGCTGAGATTTAGGCATTTTGACAACCAAACTGATTCTTCTTTATGTATGGAGCATGCTGGGAACAGAGGATTCTGCTTACTGAAAACGGATTATTTGTGGCAGCTCAAAGTGTTGCAGGTATGCCAGCAAAGATGCTTTCTCTATGATTACATTTCAAGAGCACGTACATATGTCAAGTATCAGCTGTTTCTCAAGAGGAATACTTGAATGTTTGATCACACATTTTCCTTTAATCTAGAGCCTTGCTACATCATATAACAAAAGCTAAATAGCAGACAGACATGTTGATGTTTATCTAAAAAGACAAATACTTTTTTCTCATAATTTAATTTTCAGCCTTTCAAAATGATAATTCTTCAGTGATAAAATACAATTTAGCATATAAGTTATCTATAACCTGTCTTCATTGACTTTTATTACTCCAGTTACTCTATATGATGTTTCTAACGTGCAGAAATCAGTATTTTCTGGAAGACTATGCCTTAAATACAATGTTTATGGATTGATTCATATCAATACAAAGAAAATCAAAGCATACCTAGCATCTTAGTAGTAAGCGATCTATAAATTGGATGCAGTTTCAAAGGATCTCTGCTAGCACTAAAATGTGGCTTCTACTGCATAATGATATGAAGATTACATTAGGTTATTTTTTTAATAGCTTTTGTAAACATGAAAGCTATGTCTATAGACTCCTATAGTTTGAAAAGCTCTAGGTTGATAATAACATTGAGAACACTACAGACTCCTTGCAACAGAGAACATCATAGATGAAGAAAGAAGAGTAAGAAGAGAATAATTCTTCTGAGCCAGCTTTGTGTGCACCCAGGAAGAGACAAGGCCAGCCCTGGTCTTCGAGCAATAATAACTACAGTGACCTAAGGTGTATTAACATATTATCAGTAGAAACGTGATGGTATCTTTCTGAGCATTTTCACTTGTCCTAATATTGTTCTTGTTTGTCTGCAAGTGAGTTATTTCTTCTCCTCCACAGAAACTTTGTACGTGAAAACTTCTTTTACTGCAAAGGTACAGTGCCAGCCACTAGGAAGTCCTCCTCAGTTTAGTTCATTGCCAAAATAGACTTTGATGTTTATGGAAAGATTTTCATACAAAGATAGATGCTTTTACTTGGTGAAAAGCAGCAATGTGACTCAGCTTACCTATATTATTCCTCAGGCAGTGCCACTGAAGCTTAACTATACAAAAACAGCTGCATAAATTCACATGTGCCAGATTTCAGGACAGACAGTTTTTCCTATAAACGTCTTCCAATTTGACATGGAAGTTTCAAAAAAGAAATTTTTACTCATGAGACCAAGCTGCGCTTCTGTCAGAAGCACTCCTGAACACACCCATGCAATAGCATTTACAGATATTAGTTAAACAATCAGCCTTTCAAAAAAAGTAGTAAGGGTAAGTGCTAGAGCTATTTCAAAATGAACGTTCATTTGTTATAGTTCCCCCCCCCCCCCATTAAAATTCTCAGCTGGCATACAGAAAGCTAGATGAAACTAGCTAAGAAGTTTGAATGTATTTCAGGAGACATCTCACCAGATCTTAATTTTGAGTTAAAAGAATCATTCAGACAAGATCAGGGATCATATATAAACAGGCAGCAACAAATATCTGATGGAGATACAAAAAAATCCTTATTCAAAAAAATTTAAATATAATGAGATGATTCTCTTGATATAGAATTTTTAATTCCTAAGTCTAACGCATTAAATCCTCTATCAAAGAGTTAAGACATTTATTTATCAAAGTTTCAAGACATTTACTAATGTTCAAATATTTATATCTTCTTAATCTCTAAGACTATTTCCATAATCATATTTGATTGAAGAACATAAAGATTGGCAAATGTGAAAAAAGGAAATTTATTTTCAGGTAAAGAATAGGTTGTTAACATCAGGTATTTTCAAGACAAAAAAGCCAGTTACATTTGGGTGGGTAGACATATTAATGAAAATCCTTTGTGTTAATTGATTAATTAAAAAATTTAATGGTGCAGGTAGTGAACCATATGGGCAGAAACCCTTTATGATTTGACTGCACAGTGGTGAACAAATGGAGAATTACACTTCACTAGCAAATGTGGGTATTTTATATTGGTCCATTGATGATTCATTACATTTCATGTTATTTACAACACTGTGACAGCATATTTAAGGGAAGGTTGTTTTTTTATACTTCACTTTTTTTTTTTTTCTAAATAAGAAACACAGGCAGCTGTAAAAGTGGCTACCATTTTTGAAGCTACAACTGTTTTCCTCTCTTCCTTACTTCTGTGATAGGGAGGAACATCCTGACTATCCTGAGCATTATCCTTGAAGATAATCTTTCAAATATCTTTCTTGTATCTCCCATGAGTGAAATATAAACTACTCCATAACAGTGATGAGACAAATACTTAAAAGCAGATGGTCAACACACACAACTAGAGGTAGAATAATTGTTACTAATACTCAAAAAACATACGTATGCAGATGACTTGTGTTTCATTAATATGAACTGCTCCAGATTCTTTCTTAGTAGCAGATGCCTCTATTGCTAGAGCAGGGATATACCACAACTAACTTCATTCTTCCTACCAGCTCTTTCCCTCACTGCCAGAACTGACAGCTCAATCAATCAGCATCACTAGATGGCTCAGCCCTTATGTCACACTTTATTCTTCTAATGTAAGTGAAAAAAAAATGTGGGAAGCACAATGATTTCATTTTTGGTAACGTAGAAGCAAGTCCAGTAAAACCTAGATTGAGACTAAAATCCTCTCAGAGCAGACTATGCAGTGCAACTACGCTGCCTTTCAGCCATAGCACACTTAATTGAGGCTCATGCACATCGAACTAACCTAGCCTGAACCTGTAAAGCATTCATAAACCGTTAGGTGTTTCCATTTCACTACAGATCTACCAAAAACTTTTGACACAACTGGATTTCAATCAGTTCAGGGTTAGAATTGCTATTCGCAAAGCTATTAGAGATTGTTCTGCTTCACCCCACCACATCTGAAATGATAATCTATAAAATAAAACAAGCTAGAAAAAAACAATTTACTGTATAAAAATACAAGGGTTACAAAAAACTGGTTTCAACAAAGAGAAAAAAACCTCCTGAAGTTTGCAGATCTGAAGATTGTTTTCAACTACCTCTACTTTTCTAATGTGATAATGTCCTTCTATAAGCACCCCAGTAAGAGTTTACAACCTTCTCCCTGGGATTGTAAATCCACTGCTTTCCTTCGCTTCTAAATTTTGAACAGATACCATTGTTTCCTCAAATTGCACACAAGGGGATTGAAGGAATCAAGATTATTCTCAAGTACATCAAAATCAGTTTCAAGGGCCTTTATGAGACACAAAACTGTATCAAGGGATGCTTAATAGGCACAACAAATTCAGTCCTAAAAGGTGACAGAGCACTGCACCAGCAGACAAGCAATGTTAACCACAACTGCAATGGAAAATAACTGAAACAAAGGTGTGTTGTTCAAGGAGACACTGCTTAACAACCATTTATCAATATTAATAGAACATACAATAGCTATTTTAATTAACCCATCTTTAGGTAGAACACTGACCTGACTATCTTCCAGTAGTCGCAGAGCATAGATGCTATCTGACAGGACATGCTGTTTGCTTGCTGAACCCTCCACACAGACATCAGAAATGCAAAAGCCTTTTCATTCAGCAGAGTGAATAGGGTGAATCTGGGGGTAGAATAACATGTTCTGGAGTAAATAAAGAGGTTGGAAATTCTTGGAGCAGCTCCACACCAGTATATTAAACCTGGTAACACCTATTAGAAAATAATTTTTGAAATGAATGCATCTAGTCACCAGTGAACAACATCTTGACTTTCAACTACAATCTGAAGAGTAAACTAAAGCATTACATTTATGAGTGTTTAATCTAGTCAGATGCATATAGTGTAACTGGATTTTGAAGTCAAATGTAACATGAAACATCAAACTCAGCTAGAAATACTGGAGCCAGAGACCTTTTATGTAGTTTGGTCCTAGTTTTTTACACACCAAAACATGCAATAGGAATAAATTTTCTTCTTCATTAGAAAAAAGAGAATAATTTCCTCATTGCCTAGAGGAATGCAGAAAAGAGTAGGTTTTACTTTATTACTGCACTGAAAACAAATTCCAGGGAGATTTAACAGGCAGCAGGAGTATCCTGCTGCATCTACTTTGGCAACCTGTGTCCATAGCCTGATTGTATACACTCAATATAATCAGTGCACACAGGCAAAAATAAAATTCAGTATCACCTTAATCAAAAGTGATATAAACTATTCATTAGTTCATTTTAATAAAACAAAAACAGAACAAAACAAAGACAGTAAAAACACAGAGTGGAATCACAGTACATAAGAAATATTAAATAACCTCCCTTAGATAAATCTGGCTGGGAAAGGGCCCGTAATCTTTCATACCATTCCCTACGCTGACATGACTTCTGTAAATTCTGTTAAATACTGCAGCTTTCTCTCCACTTCAATCTGAATTCAGTTTTCCATTTCCCACAGTATTTAAGGTAAAAAAATTATCAGTAACAAGAACATTGATAGCATCAGTTCTTTTGCGAGAAACCACATCAGACAATACAATCACAGGTGGCTTATTCGTGGTCTTGGCACACAGAGAGATTCCAGTACTCTCCAGTGCATAAATACACACTCAGACAGACTATCTGTCAACTAGAACTGTTACAGAACTCAATGACAAATTTAATTTTTCATGCCGAATATCCTAATAATGCATTTCATGTTGCTTTTTTTCTTGCAGGCCATTCTATCACTATATGTATATATTCTCAAGAAGTTAAATATGTATATATTTAAATTCCTGGGACCACTCCACATCTTTACGGAATTCACCCAGTTCACTATCTTTACTTCTCCATACACACCTCTTCATCTGCTCTCTACATAGTTCTTCAGTAACATTTTATTTCTTGTGTGCCCCTATTTTATTCCATTTACACGACTTCCCAGGTGACTGCATATCAAAAGCTTCACTGAAGTCCAGAAGTGTTTCTTTCAAGCTTTTGTTGCTTGAGTACATCCCATTCCCATAAAATTTTTTGCTACATAGAAGGTGCTTCTCAAAGAAAGAGAAGACACAGAACATATGCTGTAAAGCAAATAGAGGTTTGATCTTGCTTTTGATGGATATTTAAATACGTAAAGATAAATGTTTTCTATTTTTGCAACATGATTTTATATTCTTCATTTCTTGCAATTAAAGGTCAGACTGGGAAGAAAGGGGGTCCTAACTAGCTTAGCACAACTTAGCCGTTACTCGTGCCATGAAGAATCAGGGTCTTTTGTTTTATCCAAGTATCCTCATGGAGCAAGTTCAGTAGTATCATCGCTACATCTGCTTCATTCTGGTGCATCTTCCTACAGTTTTTCACAGCTTCATTTCTGTCTGGCTTCCTGCCACTTGTGTCTATCTTACATTTCTGCTGGGATATTTGGAACTGAAGAGAGTACAACTGGGGGAAAACTAAGTTCAATTCAACAAAACCTCCATAAATAACGTCTTATATTTCTGAGTGAAAAATTGAACAAAAACTCTTAAAACAGTTTTTTCTTCCTGTGGGATCATTTGTACAGTGATTAAATATATTTCCCTGTGTTTTATCTTCCCTAGTACAACTGACAACCTCATACAAGTATGCACATACAAAAGCATTTTCTAACACTATTGTAGAATGAAGTATCAGTGATCCTTACGCTAGCTATTTTCAATTGTTCCAAATCAATAGTGATGGATGCAGTGGATAAAAAAGTCTGCACTGTAGTTAGAGAAATCATACTGTAAAACAAAGTTTGACTATTATGCCTTTCAAAGGAAGGACAAAGCATTTAGAAGCAGGATGCCTTCCAAAGTTTGCTAATCAATGTTTGTGTTCAAGTTCCAAAGAGGTGGTTTCTTGAGTGATCCAATTGCATTATATAGTTTTATTTCCCTTCAAAAGTATGTATCTATCTGTTTACCAAAATCTCCCAGAACTACTAGTTATACAAGTGTGGGTACTTCTCTCTCTTGAATGAATCTATCTGCAGAATGAGGAACAGCTGGTTCTATACCATGTGTGAGAGCAGAGATGCCAAGCAACCTGCAAGAAGTGGATGCTTTACTGAGCTCCTATAGTCTGACTGCAAAATATCTGAAACATCTCTATTCTAAGACTAGCAAATCTGCCTCATATACACAAGACAGATTACTTAAACTGATGAGATCATGAATAATTAGCTGAAGACCTCAAAGCTCGTTTGTGGCTTAAAAACTGACAGTGTGTTGTTTATAGAACAATACTGCCAGATGCAAGGATTAAATATACTTACTTTAAAGCAGTTTGGAAAGGCTGGTAAAAAAAAAAAAAAAAAAAAAGAAGTGGGAATTCCAGTGTTTACAAGGAAATACAAGAAAAGAAGCATGAGGTTTGCCCTACCTCAAACAGTACCTGTCTCTTAGTATCCTGGAAAAGATTTTAATTAACAAGTGAAAAATAGAACTCACATAAGAAAAAAATAAGTTATAAACAAATAAATACAACAACTGGTTAAAAATCCTAAAATCAGGATGTCAGTTACTCACAAAATCAGTGGGACAGATTACAGAAGTTTTATTATGACTGCTATTGTACTGCAGCAGAGGACCCATGGTTTCCAACAGGATGAATAAAGCAGTGAGTTTAAGCACTGCAAGAGATAGTGTGACTACCCCAAACCAAGGGTTGACTTGTGAGCCTGTACTGGGAGGGGTCTGCAGTTCTGAATTTACTTGGGCCACTCTACTGCTTTTTGATATCAGCCCACAGCTGATATTGGCCTTTAGGTTTAGATAATAAATTCTGGATCTTGAAGTTTGAAATTTCAGCAGACTATTTTTACTGTTTGGTGAACTCTTAAAACAAAGGAAACAGATCTCATCCTCGTGCTATCTTTTTGCATGCACATTTTGTTTTATTTAAGTCTCTTCAATTCCTTGCTCCCTTATTATTCAGCTGCTCATTTTAATTTCTTCTTTTATCTCTTTAGCCCCTTATCCACTTATTATGCAGTTACTTATTTCGGAGCATTTTGCAATCTGTTACTCTGCTCACATTCTCTGTACTGAGCAGTCACAGGAAACCTTTTCTCCTTATGGTTCAAATTTACCTGCTCAATTTTCAAGAACTTGACTTCTCCCAGTTCATATTCCATCAGCGAACAGAGAAATTTGATTTCCTCCCTAAAGTGTGACCTGTGGCAATATTTATATAGCACAGGAGATGAGATGTTAAAGCCAAAACTTCTGGCCTCTCTTTATAAACACAACTGCCAGACTACATAGTATAACATAACACCATAACTGTTCTAAGTTTTAATAGACGGCTCTCTCATCCTCTCCTGTCTGGGGATGGAAATGGGATGAGACTCTGGTTAGCATCTGGTAAATGAGATTCATTTCTGTTAACTCATCACCTGATACTACCACTTCCAAAACTAAGATATCCTCTTTAGAGAACACCCTATAAAACATTAGTTACGATGTAGCCACTCCAAAAGTATTCTGCATACCCCTGTGGATAACATGCCTAGCTTGAGAGCAAAAGTACGCCCTGAGCTTCTCAGATCACTTGTTTACCAGACAAACACCTTTCCAGCATAGGGACAGAAGAGGTACTCTGCAAAACTAGAGCTGTTAGCACAGAGACACCATGCATCACAGAGATGCACACCAATGTCATTTCCATTAGAATCCATTACAGTGGGATTTCCTTTTCCTTTAATTTTCCTAATCTATTGGATTACCACTGGGGCAATAAACATGTACAGATATTACACATACACAGGTCTCACCCAAAATAATGTCTCCTATTTATATCCATGGAAATTGCAACAGATATAAAGAACACAATAATTCTTTGATATAGCAAATTCTCAGCCACAAAACACAACTTCTCAATGCAGTTACCACCATCAGCAAGGCATTTTTGCCAATCATGAACAAGGGCCTGCACGCCACACTTGTAAAAATCTGCTCCAGTGGAAATGACCCACTGTTCCTGTCAGCACTGCTGAAACACACCACCCACTCATTCACTGCATTCACATCCACTGTTTGCCCTCCAAAAAATTTCAACAAGTGTTCATGAATGCCAGTGGGTTTCATTTTTTCTTCATGGAAGAATTTAATGACACACCTTTGTTTCATACAGAGTTCCATATCAGATACGATTTGTCAGACTTTCCCTCTGCTGCTGTTTGTCACACAGCAACAAAACGTAATGGAATATTGTCAGTAAGGTTCAAATTCTACTGCCATACCATCAACATCTGCTTCTGATGTTGTGGGCAAACTTAATAAAATAGGAAGCATTACTTTTGGAGAAGCCCTTCTATACTGGGTTACAGCTGAGCACTATACAAAGAAATTAAGCTTGTTTTGTGGTAAGACTATTAAAAATAAACAGAGATTCACCACGCCAGAATATACGTCAACATCCTTACTGGAAAGATAAGACCTAACACTGCATCATGCAGAATCCTGTCCTAACTCAGGACAAATCTGTCTCAACACAGTGTTATGTTACACAATGTATACATACTCTTAGCCTCTCTTTGGCTAAAAGAGCCAGCCTATGAAATAACACTAATAGTAATTTATTTTACATTGGTAATTTGAGATTCAGTTATTCCGCATGAACGTAATGCTTTGAGGTTTTAAATGAATCTTTCCATATGTGACCCATGTCCCATCTGAGCCCAGTGACCAGTAGAGTAGACAAATTCAAAGAAAAGCATATCATGCAATTTTCTGAGCAAGCTCAGCCATGATGTCATTTCATAAACCTTTACAGCTTTCCATTTCTGAAGAGGGAAGTAATTTTCTCTGTATATATACAGACGTTATTTTTAAATAAGAATAATACAGTCTCAGATATCGTGTATCAGAAACCAGTCAGATAAAGATGTGGTGATTAAGATTATTTAGTGCAAAGAACACACGTTACATAGTATGCCTCCACACCTCATGCTCTTGAAAGAAATCATTTACACAGGTGGTCTTTGAGCTGAAATACTCAGGTATCAGATGAAGCGGAAACATGCAGCCAGCTATTCTGAAAACATAAGCCAGCTAGCCATTCTCTCCTGGCTATTATTAGATTTGCAGCACTTTTTGTAGTAGCAGCCTGCTGCTTCACAGCCAGCTGGTTATCAGTTTCAAAGCTCTCGCAAATTCTTTCTGGAGTTTCTTTGGACCTCCCTTGGAAAGATTCTGTTTTCTTTGGAGTTAAAGGACATCAAAAGATTAGATTGCATCAGATTTTTTAAGAGCTAGTTCTATTCATCTCAGAGAAAAAGCGGAATATCAAGCTACATATGACCATTTCAGCCTTCAGAAAAATCTTTTTGAAAATACTGCTAAAGAAATATTACCCAAGTGTGAACATGACCCTTTTCTAAATTTCTCTTTAAACTAATTTTGAAGGCACACAGAAATCTGGAATTAGGATATGAAGTCCCCAGATTGGAGAAATCATACTGTGAGGCATTACTTTTTATGTGAAGTAAGGACCCTGCCATTGTATGCTTTTAATGAAATCCGGGAACAATAAATTCTTTTTAGCTAAACTAGCAGTTTCACTCCAGTCAAATGTCTAATATACTAGTGCTTATAAGGAAACATCATAATTTCTTTATGCACAGGCTTCATAGAGAAAGAATAGGATAAAAAGTTTTCAAGCACAGAACTGAATCCTACGTAAATCTGCGCCTGGATGCAATGTGTTTTAGAACAAGTAAATTGTAGCAGTGTAAAACAGCAGGTATGATATTTGAGAGAGTCCAACGCTTCACCATTTGTCTGCTAGAGAAAAGCATGTCATGGAATAATTATCATGCTTTCTTATATAAACTACAAGATGCTAAGAGGAGAAACTATTTATCACTATCAATATATTCAAAGTGCACTTCAAAGAGGAGAAACCCAGGTGCGTTTTGGGTAACAGAAGGCAGCTGTGAAAGTGTAGAGCTTTATCCAGTCTGTGTTCTCAAATTCACAATGGCTATAAAACTCAAATAGCTGAGCAAGCCTCTAATAATACTTTTGAAGTATCCTTGCACAGTACTGCATAGCATCAGATAAGCATACCCATTACGCTCCCCAGTCACATCTGAGACAGCAGATCCTGACTTTAGTCTAAGCCTCCAGATATTACTGTTACATAAAAGATCATTCTCAGTTTCCTAAAATCAGCATGTACATTTTAATTCTAACATATAGATGGAAAACAGTGCTGCAAAAAAGATCTTGAGACAGGCTCACATGCATTTCCTAACAGGGTCCCTAGCTCATGACATACATAGATGTCAAAGTTACACTGGAGCAAAAACTGAGGTAAGAAAGAAAGAGAGAGGGGAAAAAAAGGATATTGCACAGGTGAGCAGGAAAGAGCAAGTGATGACATCTCCAAACAAATGCCTTCTTCAGGGCTTTTTCTGCAGGGCAGTGAATGGTGACAATGAACTGTGCAATGACTTCTGCTAGCACCATGCACTTTGCATCAGGATGCTCTCAAATTTCTTGTTGGCAATTTCCACTTAAGGATTGCAGTATCCTTAGCACGCACGTACACACAAGTACTGTATGCTTACTAGTTACTAAATACTCAAGTATAGGTAATACTTTAGGTATTCAAATTATTATTTTCTGTATTCTGTACTACATTTTGGTTCTTCTCTAGGGCCAAGGCTATGAGAATCACAGTGGGGCAACAACAGCATGAAACAAAGGAGAAGACACTGTCAGAGCGGCTCTGGAATAAAAACCTTGCTACAGTCGCTTATTTCAAAGGCTTGAAGTACTGAGAGTGGAAGGCGTGCAACAGACTGAGAAACAAGAGGGTCCACAGCATGATAAAGGATAGGACATATGAGACACTGCAACAAGAGGTTAGCTAGAGAAGTAGAGAAGAGTTTGAATTAGATATAGACACTAGCTACACTCCCTGAGTCTCCTTATACACAAGTGTTAAATGAAACACTAGAAACTCCTACCTCTTTAAAAATCAGAGAAGAACAAAATTGTACTTCTGTCACTTAGAAGTTCTTACAATAAGGTTACTATTTTTCAGTTAGACTTGGCTGTTCTTTATGTTCATCAACCTATTAAGCACTGTGCTATTTTACTCATACATATTTAGGAGGTGATATTTCATACATTTATTTGCACGAAGTATAACCAAGGGCAAGATTCCTCTGGTTCCATTGGCTTGTACCTGATTTAAGGAGAAAGTAAAACTGCTTCATTTAATTTGCTCAGAGAATGTGCGCATCTGTCCTTAAATTCAGTAAGTGTATAATAAGCTAATTTGCATAGATAATTTCAGAAACGACTGGTACTGTTTTCTTACATATTTAATATAATTTATATTCATATTTGGAATAACAGAAAAAGCTGGTATGCATCTCTAATCTTTTGAATCATGAGAAAAATATACCTTAAATTCAGTTATTGGCTATGCATCATAAATACCTAATGCAACATTCTCAGTTTATATGTTGAAACCTGTAAAGGGACACTTTCACATTTCCATAGGTATAAAAATGTCATTGGTCGTTCATACTCTGTGAGATCCTCAGTGCAATAGATTTATATGGGTATCCCTCCTGTTAATGCTAAGTGGCACATAAATATCCTATAAATTAATGAGAAAATGAAACTGCACAAACCCTTTCTATTTGAAAATCTTAAGTATGCACAGGTTTTGAAACATGATCATGTGCTCATTTTTCATCAATCAGTATTTTACCTCCTCCAAGCTTCTCTGTTTCTGAATATAAAATACGCATTTAAAGCTACACATACAGAAACATCCTCTACCACCCCAAACGATCTGTTCTTCACATTGTCAACGATAAAAAAAAAAGCATAAAACAGTTTTTGATTCAGAACAGTTTTCTTTGTTACAGAAGGTAGGCTGACTTACAGATAGCTCATGTGATACAAATTCCAAAGTGTAAACAGAGCAATACAAATCCATCCTGATTCTTCTGAATGCCAAAACTTCAGTGGGTAAGGTAACAGTTTGATCTTCACACTTCTGTTTCATTAGTAATTCTTCCAATAAATGTTATGCACTTAAAACTGAACTGACAGAAAACACTAGCAAAGGGCGACATCCCTTAAATATCTCTTTAGCACAGTGATTCTGTCTCATGTTGTCAATTAAACACTCCCTATCTCCTATGTTGCTGCTAAACAGAAAAGTACATAATAATACCTGAAGAGGAGTTTAAATTTTTATAATCTACCTGACATGATATGCAAATACAGTTGAGGAAGACACGTATTCCCTAAGTGAATTTCCCTAGCAATAAATAGTGAATGAGATAAAGCTGTGCTCTAATTAAATATATGACAAAGTGTGATTATTAATAATCATACCTTGGCTCTGGACACTAGCTCTCTTTTTGCTGATGTCTCTGTTCATCTCTTGGGAAGCCAACACACGTCAATCTCAGGTTGGTGCGGTATAAGAACTAGCTGATGTCTGCTAAGAACCATGACAAACACAAGTAACATTCCCTTCTTAGCATTAAAATATGCATTGCACCAAATTATCTGAACATATAACACAAGTCAGCAATGGGGATTTGTATATCATTCTTCTTTGTAGCAAATCATAAATGGACTAATTCTGTAATGGTGTGATCTGCTGCTAATGTAGCTTTTCCACAGAAGTTAGAGTATTTTTAGCACTCTTACTGGTGACACAACTCACTTCTCAGTGGCATCATGCTTCAGCTAAGCACGTTAACAATTCCATAGATGAATCCTTTAATGAAAAAAAGCAAAACTCAAAGTTCTAGCTGTTATATGTAATATATTAAAGACAAATCTACCAGTGTCCCCTATCCTCTGACACGGTAATATCCTAACATCTCCACAACAGCTGTCAAGATCTTCCCAAAACACCAATCAGCTTGGAGGCGTTTTAAGCAATGACGGGAGACAGATTGGTGGAATATAAGGCAGGCATAAACACTGCTCCTCGCCCTTAAGCATACGGTCAAAGTGAAGCTGCTCTCACACTTGCACAGATATAACTAATAACTAAATATTTAACTACACCTCCTCCTGCCTCCTCAGGATCAGAAGAGCTTGATGTCTGAAACCGAAATGCAGAACTGCCATCTGTGGACAAATCTGCTGCTCTGTTTCCAACAGTGGGCAGCCACAGATTCCTATGTAGAACTCAAATAAGAATTGGGATTAGCATGTACTTAAGCACAGACAGATGGTAATTCTAGTTAGCATGACCATTTTAATGTACACTAAAGAGATGTATGCCATCTTGTACCATAACAATTCAGAGAGGCTCATGCAGAACACTTTCTCATTCTTCACATACTGCAACAGAAACGACGTGCATGCAAAGGACTCTCTTGGGAAAGGAAAAGCAACAGCAAGTATAAGGAGACATTTGACAAGCCGTATCCAGCCCAGTCTGGTATTCTAGCCATATTCCTATGAATCAGATAATGCAAAAACATCCCAAATTTGTCACAGAATAATTGAAAGTTCTATTTTAAATCTTTTAACCATTAAGTGCTTACCAAATCCACTTTCATCACCAAGAGGCACCAGCTGCATTCCATGGTAGCAAGGGAGAGAAACTTAGACTTACGCAAACTTCAGCATTTGAAAAGCTGAAAATGGAGCAATAAGAGGTACATGCAAGGATGCTCAAGAAACACCTCATACCATCTGATTTAATTGGGTTATAGAATTAAGTTGTGCCAAGAAAGAATTTCAAGCTTTGCAGTCATTTTAACAGCTATGGATAGATAGTTTAAAGGCCATCAAAGTGGAAACTCATGATAAAAATGAGTCATAGAAGTGAAGCTGCCAAAAAATGTGAAGGGCATACATAATAAGCATCTACTAAAAGCTGCCTGGCTATTTGGTATGTACTGTATGATCGATTGCTGAATGCATCACTCTAAAAACGCAGAACAGAAAGGATAGACAGGTAGAATCCTCTCAAAAGCTTTTGTTCCACTGAAGCTAATTGTTACAAAAATGACACCATGCTCTGCTTTGTTCTCTCCATTATAGCAGTGGGATTGTCTGATATTTTATCCTGTTTAATTGATTTTTTCTTATGTATCTTCGAATACTGTTTTAATTTGGTAAGCTTGAAAGAGAAAGTGAGGTTAATGGCCTATCAAAATATAATCAAGGCACTAATAAATATTTTAGATGGGTTTGGTTAAGGAAATAGCAATGTAAAATATATGGCCTATTTTTAGCTCCTGTAGGATGAAAAATGTAGCTTCCCTCACTGTCTTAAAAAATGGCATAACCTTGACTCACAAGGAGAGAAAGACAGTTTTGGAACTGTTCTGTACAGCCTTGTGTTATGTCAGAGGTGGTTCTGGGAGTCTGAGTAAATCATGAAGGATCAAGTTTCACCATACTGTAAACTGTTGACAGCTCCATTTTGTCCATGTTCATCTTTTTTTTTTAAAGGAAATTTGAGTGTCAAGTATATCTGCTCATGACTAAGGCAGAACTTCAGAACTCAGAGGCATTTTCTTCAGCTAGGCCCTTCTATGACTCAGCTGGAAAGAAAGGATTGGCTACATCCAGCATCTGTTGGGTTTTGCAATTATCTCACTACTTACCAGTGGTAAGCATATAAATAGAATATCTGAATGAGAAATATTTGAAACAATCCAATTATGCGTCAGATAGAATTTTAACATGCTAAGTTACATAAAATTTTTCCAGCGCATGGACACTGCAAGAGACCTGGATCTGGCAGAAAATGCTGGAAACTTGAACCATCTGGGATAGACAATGCAGCTGTGCAGGTCTGTCCATTTCCCCTTTTTTTTTCTGGAGATGATTTAGAGTTCAAAGAGAAATTTCTTTTTCCTTTGACCTAACCTTAAACATATCAAAACTAGGTCTTACTCTCCCAGAGAGTAAAACTGCAACATCCTGTCTTTAAGCAACATGACTTTATGTGTTTTTTAGAGAACTAAGTGTTAGGTGTTTCCAAATTAAATCAGTACTGGTAATAGTTAACTGCAGAAAAGTATCTATTGAGGATGTATTTATTTAGCTCATGAAGATAAACTAATGTCACTACCAAAAAGAATGAGAAGGGAAAGCCACATACCATAAAACCACCTAGAGCTGTGCTTGGGGATTCACACGAAGAGACTCACTAAGAAACGTTAGCCATTATCTCCTAGCACATGGAGAGAAAGAGCAGTAATGGAGCCACACGCAACCATGGCATCACCTGGCTGAAGGCGGGGATGACAGACAGCAGCCATTGCCAGACTGGAGGCAGCCCCAGGGCTAACAGGAGGTGTCAGCACAGGAGGCTGCTGACAGGACAGTGGGGAGCGTGCAGCCAAAATGCAATACTCAGCTTAAAAAAGACGACTGTATGTGGAGCACTGTAAAGCTCAGAGGCTGCCATTTGTAATATTTTACTGCATGCTCCATTTGTGAAGCAAGGAGTCTCAGACTGGGTGATCTGATCCACGTAACTGCATTATGGAGGATGACCATAAAACCCTTCAGTTTCAGAGGCATCACATGCAGATGATCAGGAAAAATGTCTTTATAATTCATAAGCAAAGAATACCGCCTTGTTATGTACTATGGATTTCAAATCTCTATGGTTTGTATAACTGGATTTGAAGTGTTCATGTAAACAAAGAGGGAGAGGAAGAAAGATATCTGAAGAAATCAAATGAATGGATCAACCAATGGGCTGCTGCAACTGGGTCCTTGATAGCTGATAAGTTCAATGCAATTTAGATCACTTTCGGTAAGTAAAACTTTGGCTTGTGGTATTAATGGTCTCATAATAGCTTCCTGTGGGATATATATTACTTCCACTCTTGTTAAAAGTTCCTTTGATAACTTATTCATCAGTTTGCCTTTTAAGAGTTACAATGCATTTCTTAATACATTTAGTATGCAAGTCATTCTGGAAAAAGGTTTTTGACCTTAGGTAATTTGAACTCTCATGATTTACTATACCATAACTAGAGAGGACAATTTCAAATGCACTGTTCAGAAAGATCTAGAAGATGATGATGAAAGAAAGACAGAAAATATAATTTCAAAATAATTTCACCATCACTGACTGAGAATATTCCAACTACAAATAGACTACAGATAAAGAATGTCAGCAATAAGAAGATATTGAAATAACAAAAAGAGGAACATGAACTACAACACTACATTACTCAGCATTTTAGTCTGCTATATAAATATTTACTTTATACTTAGTAATTTTGATATGCTTTTTTTTTTTTTCAGGAAACATATGGTTTAAAAAAAGCTGCAAGAATGGGCAGCATTTGACTCAGAGAAAGTGAAGGACAGCGGAAAAGAAGTTATATTGATTACAAAAATAAGCAAGCTTAAATTTGTATACCACTTAACACATACTGCTCTTGAATATATGTCTATAAAATGGTTATGATTTTGTCTATCATGACATTTTGAAAATACCTCCAAGGGTGTACACAAAAACTATGCTCCTGATTCAAGTTCTGGGGGCTCCTGTGCTTAAAAAAAGAATCCTGTGAATAAGATGGACCTGCTGTATAGAAACCTATTTTACTTTAGCTTTCAAAATAAACATAGATTAAGATTTGTTTGCTGCTGTTTTTTTTTAAATATGGACATTGGAAACTCAGATTTTCAGAAAGCACTAACTAATGTGCTTCTAACATATACATACTATTTTTATATATTACTTATATGTATATGTACAGATGCATGCTGAAATGAAAATGCATCTGGTTTTCTTCAGAAAAAGAAAAAAAAAAAAAAGACTTGATTATTCTGCTTAGTGGATTACTGAAAAATGCTCTATTACCAGCTGTTGCTTTGTTATATTTCCAAAGGGATCTTCTACTGCAAAGCAGATATGAACAGAGGCTGAACTTTCCCTACTCACCCTAATCAAATTCATATGGTGGGAAAAGATACAGTCCCTAAGACCCAGACTAGAGAGCAGCAGAACTTCTAAGTCAGCTTCACACTGCAATCTCAGCAGTTTTGCTCCTGACACAAAGAGTAAGGTGCTGTTACATGAGCAAATCCCCAAAGGCAAATTTTTAACCCAACTGAGACATTATGTGCTCTTTTCCTTTGCAGAGTCCATGGACTTTCAAGACCCTCAGCTGCATCTGACTCAGAACTCTTCTACCTCTCCTATTTCAACATCTTTAAACATTCTTAACTAGAGCAGCATTCAGTATTTTAGATGAGGCTTGGCTTTACCTCAGCTGAAAGAAGTGAAGCCAATACATGTTTTCACAGCTGCAACTCACAGCTGGCTTCTAGCCAGTTTCTAATTAATTAATGCTTTAAGGTCATTCTGCTCCTCTAGCCTCCTCAGCTGAAGAGTTTCTAGCTTATTGCTGAAACTCTTGGTGTTCTGATTTGTTTCTTAAATACACAGCACTGCACTTTGTACAGCTACATTATAGCACATTTGCTGCGTTCTGGGCCTCCGAAATCATGCTGTCCATAAGCTTGATAGTGCGCTAATAACTTTCTATCAAAATCTGTCCAAATGCTCTGAATATTCATTTGTATAGACAAAACAATATACAGTTGCAACACCATGATCATCGCCTCTCAATTCTATTTTATTTTCTGTTTTTCTTCAATATCACACTTTTTAATTCCTTCAAATAGGATATCTTCCCAATTTGCTTGAAAGAAAGTAATGCCCTGTTCTCTGAGACACTGACATCCACTCCAAAAGCCTTTGTCACACGTGACAGGGTAGAGAGTTTCCATACTTAGGAGTTTTTCTCTGACCAGGAAAGATACTGCTACTAGTTTCAGCCTTGTTTTCTTCTATTTAACAAAGAGACAGCTTATAATTAGAACTTAAAACTTCACAATTCAAGGGGCAGGATCAAGACAGAACATGGTATAGCACTTCAAGGAAGTGTAGGACAAGTAAACTGCTTTCAGTGAATCTAGTAAGGAAACTGATTCATTCTTCACCAAGAGAGCCAATGTAGTTCACCAGCAAACACATCACGTTCCAGGTACACCAGAACCAAAAAGCTATTTTAAGGCAGAAAAGATGTTGCTTCATCATGGGAACAGGCTTTCATATATGCCACTAACATGGGATTTCAGTTATGATCGTATTGAGGAAAAAAAATATATATATACTGTCATGCTGAAACAAGGAATATAAGGGCCTGTGCCAAAGGACTAACATTAGGACTATGATAAACTGCTCAAAGATATGCAAGAGACCAGTCTGGACTTCAATGACCTCATGTCTCTCATTGCTACCTTCCATAGTTCTTAAAGCCTGAGAGAAACCTCATCATCCTCTGCAGACAAAGCCCATGATTTTTCTCTATTGAATTTTACAACTACAGTGCATCAATTATCAGCTGCAACATTTAACATAATGGTGGAAAAAAGGAATAAAAATGATCAGTAAGAGAAGTTTTACATCAGTAGTTTGTTGTGCATACAAAATTAGAAGCCTTTGAAAATCTGACTCCTCAACTGCTCCATACTGCTCTTACATAAACAGCACTCAGCATTAGCTTTTATTCTTCTTTCTAAGCATGCATATAAATTCATCAGTCACATGGGTTCAAAAGAACTGCCAGGAGACTCACAGCAAGTGACTTGGTCATCCCAACTTTTAACCTCACTTTCAACTCCTTCATACATTATCTTTTCAGCAAGTGCCTGTTAACTCTATTTCAGAAGAAAACATTTTTATTTTGGATAGTTCATTTTCTGATGTTGAAGTCATCTTCTACTATGTTATGTTCATGTTATAGCTCCAGATACAGTCAAGACCTAAGCCACCTGAGTAAGATCAGTAAGATATTGTCACAGAAGTCTTTTCCTGAAGACACTGCTGTGATTTGACCTTTGTGCATCTATTTCTTTCTGCACAATTCTTCTCTTAAGTCCCTTTTCTCTGCAGGTCCTGCTTTCCCTTTTCATAGTAGAGAATACAAAGAAGATTAATTTAGTTGTTCCACTGCCACCTAGCACATCATCAGTTTATAAAGGTGAAGAGGCGAATCAGTGGCTAACACATTAGCTTAAGAATTTAAGGGTATGATATGCAGAGGAAGTCCCCATTAGGGAACTACAAAGACCTTGTTACCCAGATGTGGAATGGAGTTAATACAAAAACACATTTGGATGTTTCTACATCAAAAAAAGCAATTATGTTTTTTATCATTGTTCAGAAACCCAAGCTGAATTATTTGAAGTTTCTAATGAAAAAAATGCAATAGTTAAAATAGACAATGGCCATTTAGACTCATTCATGGCATCTGAACACAACCCTTCTCCATTCAAACTCAATCTAACAATCCACATGCATTGACACTCTTCTCCAAGTTCCAGCCTTTACCATCTGCTTCAGCAAACATGAAGAAACAATAAGGAATAAAAGCATTACTTATTACTGGACACTACACAGACATGAAGTATCTAATTACTAATTCCAATAAAAAGCATCATAGCTAAGCTACTCTTATAGCATCTGTTCAGCCAGACAGAATTCTAGTTGTATGTTTAACGTGTATATTTGGAATTTTAGTTTAGAAATTGTAGCACTGACCTGAAATTTGAAAGAAAGCTGATGATTTATTTGCTGATCAAATCCTACATATTTATACCTGTTTAGACATTTCTCTTCTTCTGCAATATTTTACTATAGAATGAAAATTAATTATATCTCAGAAAAATCTAAATGTAAAGCTTCTTTTTCCCCCCACTATTTTTTGTTTCAAAATATATTTTAGCTCTACTATTCCTGAATGAGCAGCTCAAATGCAGTCTACTCAAATTCTTAGTTGAAAAGAAAACCATCACCATTACAGAAACTAGAATGAACCAGTTTCTGTAGATGTACCTGTAACTTGATACCAACCTAACTATGAAAGATTAATTCTTAATTATGTATCAAAGTTTTCACACTTCCACTATGCAATTGGTTTTAGTGAAGTCTACCACAGACACTACTCTCACAAAGAAACCCTTGTCATTCATTTGTCTGTAATTTAATGCTGTAAAATGTTCAGGCTTTCTTTTATGTTTCTGGTAATCAGCCATTTATTCATTCAAAAGAATTTGTAATACAGTTGCACAAAGACAAAAACTTTCTTAGAAGAATGAAGAATAATAATCAGAACACTGTTTTTCTAAGTGCAGTGAGAATTAAAGCATCTTTCTTATCATATTAAAACAACTCTTTAAAACTCCCTTCTTTTACTTCAATCCTCTGCTTTATTGCTCTACGAAGTACTACTTGACCACAGATGCTCTAGGCAAGGTACATTTCAGCATACTTAATCATCTGTCAAAGCCAAGTATTACTGTCAAGCATGCTCAATACTGAACCAAAGGTTCTCTGCTTTGTTACCAGACCTGTAACTCTTCATGCATTAAGCACGGCTACAACACTCACACAACCACCTACAAGTCATGAGTCTCCATGGGGTATGGTGTAGGTGAGGTTCTAAAGCTATGAAGTCCAGACTCTGGCTTTTCAGACACACGTGGCTTTTCAGCCAGTGCACCATGTTTGCTGCACGGGGGATTTCTTATGTGACTGACAACAGGGCTGAGTTTCCTGCGGAGGTACTCATTAGCCTAGGTCTTGTCTGTGACATGCTGAAACTAGTCTCTGTACCCAGCAATTGCCTTGGCCCTTCCCTGCCCATAGTGAGCCTCACTCCATCAGGACAGCCACTGCAAGGAACACTGTAGAGCTACAGCTCTTCCCTTGCTTCAGGGCACCAATCTATCCACCACACATCTGGGGCAGTCAGTCTGGTAAGAACTTCAAAGCTTATGATTCAAAAACTGTGTGCCCACAACACCAGCATTTGTATACAGAATGTTAGAATTAAGTAACCTGTATACGAGATAAGCAGCAAAATTTAGGCATTAGAGTGATCAGACACCTTTAGTTTAGGTAAATGCTGGTCGCTGTGAATAGGCACTGTGCTTGTATTGAAGCATCAACTTAATTCTTGTACTACCATAAGATTTTGGTGATACCACAGACAAGACAGACATTCCACTCCAAGTGCTGAAGTCCAATATCTTAATGCATTGATGCATTTATTTCAAAGAAATTACTTTTAGAATGATATAGCCTAATTAAATATGAAATGAAAGAGCCACAAGATCTTCAGAACTTACTGATGCTCTGCAGGAAGGATACTAAACTGCTGACATATACTCTGCGATTCTCTCTTTGCCATTTATTTGGAAAATGATTAGCATTAAAAAGATCTTTAGCTTTCATTAACTCATCTGATCTACATTCTTATTTCTTACAGGAGATGAAAATTCTTTAATTATGACATCTTAATCATCTGAGCAAAGATTGTTTGAGATTAGAATCACCAGCAGTAAACAGAGAATTGCAAGGCTTAAGTGTCACGAGCTCCTGAGGAAGCAATGGAAGATGAGTAAAGTCTTGTAATTAAAGATATGTCTGTGAAACAAGGAAACAACAAACCTAATCTATAAGGAAAAGGTTCATTAACTTGTTGTGTAGCAAATCTTAATGAAGATCCAGGTAAGACCTGCTGTTTTCTACTGACCGTAAAGCAGTTTTCATCCCAGGCCACATCCACAAGCTCTCCAGAGTCCACCAAGAAATTGCTAGCATCTGCAAAATTCATACAGCATATTCTAATATCATCTGATATCCAGGCAGCAGAGCCATTCCTCTGAAAATTCCACTACCTCAGTTCACCCAAAAGCTGCAGAATGGCACAAAAGAGACTATGTCAATTGTACCTAAAAGGCATGCAGTTTTCCTGCAAAATGGTTACATTTGCCAGAGACTATTTTATAGACACCAGCTAGCATAGGAAGAAACCATACAACATGGGTACAGAGTAAGATTCTAGGCTCACAAGACGCTTAAGAACATTAAATGTTATGTTTTCTCTTTGTTGTCTTAAGACTGGTATCTCAGCTTTCCTAAAATGCAATACAAACTTCAGCCAACACTTCCAAATACGTTAGTTCAGTGATTGGTACTGGGCATTTCTGGAGACTAATCAGCACTAGTGTGACATGGTATTTGGTCCTGAAATGCTATCTGAACATTTAATTGCATGTCTATTATCTTGAGAATGTACTCAGACACATATCAAGAAGGAGCACACTACAAACAGTACATGTCGCTGCGAACAGAAAGCAAAACAGCGGTGGGAAGGTCTAAGTGGAATACAAGTCACTAAATCAGCAGCATTAACGTGGTGGTGCCCCATTACTGCACTGACACACAGATAGGTGAACCACACTTCTGTTCTTCCCAAGAGGAAAGTGGTCCAGGGGCTCCTCCCAGACTCCAAACCAGTTCTTTATAGAGAAAATGTTAAAACACAGAAAACCTCTTCTGGGTTATACTTGTTATCATTTATGTGATGTTTCATGCTTTTGTTTATCTTTCAAGTTGAGTTACTCAGTATCTTAGAACTTCTCATACTATGCCTTCAAGGCTCCTGAAATCAATATCAGATAATCTTTCAGCTATCAAGAACTGGATTACTACCTTGAAGGGCATGAACCCATTCTCAGAACTTGGTTTATCTCTCAGAAAGAATGGGAGGCAGATACCTATGTGCACAACATTCTCAAAAGCAATTTTTTCCCCAAATAGAATTTGCCCTTTTACATTTTACATACAATTTCAATGATCTCCTAATTAGTTTTGATCCTCATGTGCACATGTATTGCTTCAAAGTACTTTGATGAATAACTAATTTCTTCGCAATTTTCTGTTGTGGGCTTTTTATTGCTAATAGGTAGTGAGAATGGGATTAGACATAACTTTTATATTTCCAGACCTCCAGATTAAAAAAAAAAAAAAAAAAAAAAAAAAAAAAAAAAAAAAAAAGAGCCCCCACCTCACCCCTTCCTTTACAATTGCTGATTAAATGATTAAATTCAGGTGTTGCACTTTGAAAAATACTTGGTCACCTATAAATTCATATCAGGTCCTTCAATGAGGAATACCTGAGAAAATTAGCATCTGAAAGTGACTGTGATTTTCTTTACAATTTCACAATACTATAAAATGAGCAGATAATATGTAAGTAGTTACTATTCTCACACGTTAATGCTCAACTTTATGCCACTTCATGAGGACATAAAACACACATTAAAGGAAGAAACAAAGCACCAGCATATATTGTCAGGAATCTGTCAGCCATTCTGCAATTTTCTGTGAGCTGTTGCTTCCAGCTTGGCTCCTATGAGCCCTTTTTTGTTTTCTCTGAAGGGTCTTTCTAATGCAATTTCTTGAAAGTAGAATAAGAAAAAGCCCTTATCTTTCTAACACACCTATTTTAATCTTCCTGATGCGTGGTAATCCAATATGCATGTAACCTGGGGCTGCTTTCAAAAGAGATCAGCAAACGATAAGAACCATGTAATTCAGTATGACAATTTTAAGAAGGCATTTGCAAGGCTGGTTACTAGAAGGGTAGAAACTATACTTTCATCTAGGTATTGATAGAATGGATCAAGCTGATAAGATATAGATTGAGTAATTCTGCATTAGTGGACCAGCAGCTTCATTGTACCTGCCTTGAATTTTTCATATCCTCATGAATGCTTAAAACATAGGCAATAAGAGCTTGTTCTATCAATTCAGTGACTGTATTCCCATGCACAGGAATGCACATGTACATAATGTATGGCAACTAAACTTCCCTTAGAGAAGGAGACATGAAGAAATCTGTTAATGGCAACAACAGCATCTTTTTCTTTATAGAAAAGTAACTATTTAAATGAGTACCCAGGGAATTACATCATAGACTAGCTACACTGCTCAGCACCACTAACACCAGCAGGCAGCCACATGCTTCTTCATTCTGGGGCAAGGATAAAAGGCCTGCATACCCAGACAGACTGTGCTTGAGTGAGCTTTACCAAAGCAGCATCCACTATAGTAGCCTGATAAGGTGGAGCTTCAAAAGCAGGGGCAGGCAGCTCAGGCTCCTGTATTGCAAACATCCAACTGTTCTCCTGCAGAGTACCTGTGTTTTCTGAGCACAGTTTGAGTGTTAGGCAGTTTAAAGAGATCAGAAAACTTGCCCCAGCTGCCAAGGCAAAGGGAAAGGAAAGAGCAAATCCCAGGGTTAAATTTCTCCCTTCAGGAAGAAAGTAAGCAGAAGCAGAGAGAAATGCATCTCTATCAGTTTCAAGTAACTTACCATCTTAAACTGGTATTTAAATGACAAAACCATCAAAGAACAAAAGCATCAGCAAATCCTATAGCTCCTTGGACTACAGAAAGCAGCTGGTTCATATCTTCATCCATCAATTACTTCTTTTTTTTCCCCCAAATCCACTGCTTTAAAAAATGCTGTATATGTTTTCAGGCTTTCATTCTAACGTAGATCTGGTTGCAGAAAGTTCATCTTTGGTGAAATGTGCCAGAAAGAACCCACCTTGAACTTTATGTTCTAGGTTGATATCAAGAGATTTTTGGGATGGAAAAAGAGGTAGAAAATAGAACAAACAACTTCTGAAAGTTTTGCAATAATGCAAAGATCTGCTGCCCCCTTCTAAACCATAGGTAGGACTTTCAGAATCACTTTCTGAAGCTCAGTGATGCAGCAATGATGCAAGCAGTCTTTGTAGGTTGATATCAACAGTACTAATAGACGACATTTTGCAGTAAAGAGCAAAATGTTTTCTTTGCTATTAATCTTAAGGTCCTAACAAGAATTAAAAAAACTTGCTCAACAACCTCCTCACACCAGGAGAAATGCCTATCTAGAGGTTAAGGGCCTGTTTGTGGAATGAAGAGATTTTTAGAAGTGCTACCTTGACAGTAACTTGCAGTCATTTTGAATTAAGTGATTTTTTTCCCCACTGCAGAAAGTTGAAGTTGTAATAAATAATGCAATTCTCCAAGTACTATAAAAAGGAACAAAATTAACTTTTCTAATTCATTAAAACATGTAAAATAAAGGATTAGCCATCACTGTTCTCTTGATTCAAATCCTCTAGCACATTCACATCCTTATTTAACGCAGCCTGAAAAGGTGGCTCTAATTTCCTGTCGAGAAAAATGGTTTACTTTTCTGCATTTTGCTGTTCTCACTGCAACATTTTCCTGAGTGCATGCACAAACAGAAGTTTCCGTAACAAGTTCTGGAGAATTTATATAAAAGCAAAACAAAAAACAAAACAAAAACAAACAAAAAAAAAACAAAACAAAAAAAAAAAAAAACAGCTGTTCAGATTTTGATATTAACTGCGGATTTATTTTAAGAGATGAATGCATGCTCTGATTCAGAGTTGTCCCAGGCATACACTCTAATGTGTGCAATAAACAGGAATGAACCCTTCATCTGAACAAATCTAGTTTCATTATTTTACTGTTTAAATAACTGGGGACATTTCTAGGAAAAGATGCAGTAAGAAAGAGGGGATATAAAAATTTTTAGATACTTTTAGGTTATGTCCAGATATATACAAGTCAGGTATACATAAAACCTTAATTAAAACTGTATTAATTAAGGAAGAAACAGATGAATTACTGAAGGCAAATGCACATGAAGAACTTGTTTTCAGATGGTTTAGCTGGGATAAACTGCTCCATAGAAAACTATACTGTAGTCAAAGTCAGAACATTATCAATGTTAACACATGACAAAGGACAAATGAAGGTCTAGTTAACCCAGTGCAGCACAGATGAGACATTCAGGCAAATCCTCTTGTTGAGAACTTTCATGAAGATTACGTAAAAGAAGAAACATTTCTAACAATAACAATATTTTAAAAGGAAGTTAATAGAGTCAGGGAAAATATCTTCTTGCCAACACAAGCTGCTGTATCATTGCTATTGATTACAGAATGAATCTGATTTTTTACCACTTTGAAAATACAGAAGAAAAGATTTGCACACAATCAAGTTAGTACAATCATACCTGTATTAGAGAAGCTTGACAGAACAGAACTATTCCTTTTAGCCCTGATTTCTATGGCAATAGAACTTCGTGCTGCCTGTTTCATTGTTTTTACAATCACAGAATCATTAGGGTTGAATGGGACCTTAAAGATGATCTGATTCCAACAATCCTGCCCTGGGCAGGGACACCACCAATACAACAAGGGATAGCCTGGGCCCCATACAACAATTCCAGAGATGGTGCATCCATTGCTTCTCCAGCCAATTTGTTCCATCGCCTTATCACCCTTTTAAAAATAATTTCTTCCTTATATATAATCTAAAGTTACCCTCTTCCAGTTTAAAACCACTACCCCCTTGTCTTTTTTCACTATGCATCCTTGCAAAGATGGAGAGAGGCTTGTTATTATAACTGTAAACACATGTACTAAGGCAGACAGTGTTGCCACAGAAGTTCTTCCCAGAAACTTAAGTCCTACAGTAGCTCTCCTACGGACATCTGCGCCAGTTCATAACACCTTTTAGCAGCTTCAACCTGCAAGTTTATTTAGAACAGTACCCTGGTATTGTGAGATCCTACTGACAGTTGTAATAAGTGTAAGTTTACTTTGTACTTCACTGCTGCTACCATTTTATATATTCTTGCTCAACACCATTTCAGATAGGAATTCTAACAAAGCAATATGGGTTTATGAATACTGCAGTTATTTTTGAGTTGTATACAGAAAGCCTCTTTTAATGACACCAGTTACAGTAAATGGATACTAGTAAAAAAAACTTCTGCCTGTACATAAACAAGAAAAAAATACTGTTTAAATGTACTTGAGCTCTTGTCACAGGATCTTAACTTAGCAGGACATACTGCAAAAAGTAAGATACTTTCAGCAAATCGTGAGCAATTAAATATCAGTTTTTAAAGCAGCCATTTTAGTGGCAAAGATAGGATCTAGATAGAAATCACTTATACACAATGCTGAGTAGTGTTGTCCACAGTTCCCTTTTCACAAACTTTAAAATTGATTTTAAAAAAATCAGTTTCAAACATCAGCTTGCAGTGTTATAAGACTGCTTCAGAACAGAAATTAATTTCAGTACAAGTTAAATAAAAATGTGGATACACAGATATGGCTCAAGTGCATTAGGATATTCACTTGAATCAACTCAGACAGGAATTCACCCACTCACATGCAAAGAAGCAGTCCCTCCTTGACTGCCCTCACCGGAACCATTTATACTTCAGCGTTTAACTAATACAACTACAATCTTCCCATACTAGACAGAAGCTTCTGAATTGAAGATCTGCTCCCAGCAATTAAGGCTTTAAGTATCCTATATCCACAGAACAGTGCTTTGGCTATACTTACAGATTTTTCATCTATCTTGAGAATCCTTCAAAAGCTTGTTGTTTTTGTTTTTTTTTTTAACCATAAATCCCCTTTCCTCACAGTCACATTCCTCCGCAGAATTTCTAAAAATTATATTCTACAAATTCAAAAATGCCATTTGAATTCCTTTGAGTCAACATAAATCATATTGATAGATTAAACAAATATTAACACTGATCACCTTGCTCAAGTGCAATTTTAAGAGCACTTTATTGCTAAGAAATGAAGACTTAAGAGCCAAAACTGCCTTCACAGGTGGCAGTATCTTTTCAACTAACATGGAACACACAACTGCTCTAACAATAGTTATTTTTCTTGCTTTTGGGGGGAGAACACTCAACAAACATCCTAAACAATAGTTGCATCGATTCCTGAAGACCACCATCACCACAATGGGAAATGATTCCTCAGGAGAAATAAACTGTGTTTCTGTTAAGTCACCAGTGGTACTCAGTGTTATATGACTGAGAAGTTCTTGTAAGGTTCAAGAAAGAAAAATGGATGCTAAATGGAATTAAAAAAAAAAGCAAGAAAAAAACAATTAAAAAAAAAAAGCAAGCACTCAAACTAGCCCTACAACAGATGGGGAAGCTTCTGGTTGCAGCTAGAAATGGATCAATCTACACTCTAGAAATAGTGAGCTATCCAGCACACAGGTAACTCCAGACTAGTGACAATAGATATTTTTCCTAAGAGAAAAACACTCGCTGGCTGCCTTTCAAAGATGTGCTATTGGATAGAGATAGGAGAAAGTCCAATGCGGTATGAGACAACTCCATTGGTGCAGTCTGCTGGCATAGAAACAGCTTCAAAAATACTGCAGCAGTCTATTGTACAGATTTCTCTCCATGTACTGTAATAGAAAAACCTTTGTTTCCTGATTATCTGTTCTAAGTACAATGGAAAAAGCATATAATAACATCATTAAACACTGCTACATTTTATGCTGAGAAGTTTTGTAGAGAGGTCTATAAATTTACATTGCTATCTGGTTTGCAGTTTGGGTACTCAGAAGAATACCTTTTTTTCCCCTAGGAGCATTTACAGTAAAAATGGACGGCTACATTACAGCCAGTCATGCTTGCCTATACAATAGTTTTTACACTGTGAACTGCAGCCAGAATCAGAAATTTTAAAGCATGACTTTTTTCAAGATGCGTTCAAGGGCAGATTCCCTGTACCCCTGCCTGCTCTATGCAATCAGAGCAATAAAACAAGCAATGCTCTCACAGTGAAGTGCAGATCTTATTTCTCCTGTACATCAGAGCAGTAAGAAACCTTGTAGGGGACATAAAACTTTTCCAGTGATATTACTGACATCAAGTTTTGAAGTTATATTTAGTTGCCATGGCTCAGCTGGGATATGCTGTCGACAAGCTCTGTATAATTTGAAATGACATAAAATACAAGGTCATTAATGTTACTAACAGGCAAATGGAGATTTAAAGCAACACAATTGCTGATAAACAAGCAGCTTAGACAGAACAGACAGTATCTAGACACTAGATGTTGTAATATGCAACAGCAACCTGTTCAAAGAATGACCTAGCTTAACACAAAGAGAATAAACATGATTTATGGCCTAATATTTTACACGTTAACTAGGACTGCTCTATGAGGTGCTGCTATTTTCTAGAAAATAAAATTTCAAAGTTATATGCATATAGCTGTGTGTGCACGTATACGTAAATGCTAGCATGACTGCATGTAAACAGACTAACAAAGCTAACTATATTTTGCACCTTGAATGTAAGATTGCAGTTAAAGATATAGTACCAAATAACGTGATGACAAGAGCTTCACAGGCAGTAGTGACATTTCCTCTTTTCACAACCAAAAAAATCCATGGAATGTATTAGCTATTTAAATGAAAACTGTTCATTCAGAATACAAGGCAACTTTGGAGAGGACTTTAATAAGTACTCTTCTGTAACTCCATGTGTTTGTACGTGGTCTCCAAGTACTGAACCATTTTATACTGGGCCAGTTGCTATTATTTTTGTTTTACTTAGAAATAAGCTAGCACAAAACTAATGTACAGTTATCTTTTTTAAAACAAAAAGTATGGCCTAACACTTTATAGTACAAAATTTCCAGTCATAGCCAAGACAACTGCTAAAGTATTTATGCAATACAAAGAGTAAACACTAAAGACAGAGAAAATGGCTTGGAGGGTACTTCGTAGAGCATGCAGTCAGAAGGGACTGCAGACAGTTTCTTTGAAGCTAATGTACTAAAATTTCCTGGGGCTGGTGCAGCCTAGGGCTGGAGCATCATGTGAATGAGACATATTTCTGTCTAATCCTGCTGAAGACAGATAAGTCTGCCAATTGAACCTGCACAAACTTGACAGCCAACAGCACCAGCTTTGTAATAGCAGAAGACTGATGCTGAAACACCAAAAATGGAACAGCACTTTTTAACAGCAAGAAACCAATGTGTCTGACAGTAAATGGAGGGAAGATCTCTTTCAATCAAACAAGACATCTGTTCATAGAAAGCATCAGATCCAATTTGATAGCAAAGTTCAAGATTCATTTCATTACTGATGTTTCACTTTTCTTACTTTCAGAGGCATGTTAAAAAGTAAAGAAACTTTAGCAACACTCTAGTATTCTTCATGCTTCTCAACAAGGCAATGTTCACTCATGTCCCCCTCAACAGGGAGCACTAAATACAAATCTGAACTGTAGCTGACAAAAAAAACTTTTAAAATGTTTCATTATATTCAATATATCTAGTGTCTGAAAAACAGCTCAAAACATTTCTTTATTCATTGATGTTTTAAATTAATTTAGGCAGACTCTGATTTCATCACTTTTACACTTAATATACTCCCTTTTGTGCTTATTTCTTCAAAACTCTACATGAACAGGTTAATGAACAGGTTTAAAATCCTAGGCCACTTTGGTAAGAGACAAAACTCCTACCAACTTTGGACAATAATTCAGACCAAAAAAAAAGAAAGGACTGAAACTGCTATCTAGAGATGTTGGGAAGGTTTGGAGGCGAGGGAGAAGTTCTCCTGAAGGGAAATGAATACAATTATTGGTAGACCATCGCTTGACTGGTTGTAAAAAGAAGTCCTGCTTTGAAAATAGAGGACGAAGAAAAAAGGTATGGAATAAGACAGCTATACAAGAGGAAGGTTTAGTAATTAAAACTAACCAAAGTTGGGCTTCAAAGCTGAAGTCACCTGCATATCCATTAGCTTATAAAACAAATAATACGACATGGCTTGCTACAACAGCAGAATAACACCATTAAGTAGCCATAGAGATCCTTCTAGTGCTATACAAAGATTCTCAAATCAGTTAACTCAGAAATGTCACACCTCTCTGAATAGTAACACAAGTCATGAAATTAAGAAAAACTCAAAACTCAAAAAACCCGAACTCAAAAACAATCAAAAATCAGCTGAACAGCACTGAAAAAACTTAGAAATCATGTATCTTGTGCTCTTCTGTTCCCAGGTTTCAGAACGCAAAGCTGAGGCCTGATTTTTGAAGAGCTTCTCACTCGAATAAAAAATTACTATTATTATCTATCCTTGTATTCTTATGACAAAATAACAGGGATTTATATGCAATGACTGGAATAAGCACCATTTCCTCATGATTGATAAGTTAGCAGTTATGCTTCATAGAGAAGCCAATCTTTATATTATTTGCTTCTTTAAAAAGAATATGCTAAATTGGACCATGTTTTAAACAGTAATCATACTCCAGTCTTTTTTGACAGAACAATAAACATGATGCTGACCTAATACATTAAAAATAGGATGAGAGAAAGTCAGTACACTGCAAATACGTTAACATACGTAACTGCATTAGAGTCACAAGATGTTAACAAATTATTTCTATACCTCTAGACTTTACAGAAGAACTAGAGAAAAAAGCACTAGAAGTTCAACTCTCTGCCAAATCTCACTGTTTGCCAGTAGCACTCATGTTTGCTGGCAGTAAAAAATCTAAAATAGAGTTGGATTCCAGTAAATACATTTTTTTCAGAAGACCAAAAATTACAATTAAAAAAAAATCTGCGCTCATATTTACATTAATAACCGTTATTAGAAAGAAGGAGAAATCCAGAATGCATTTATCTCAAAAACATGTGAAATCAACCACCTTAATCACAAACACCTTGGAGACCGCAACACTTAGAACAAAATCATGTCTACTTTAACTTAGCTTAAGTTACAGTTTAAAGTGATCACACTACAGGTATCTAAAAAAATCTAGATATAGATATTAAAAGACCACTCTTTCTGGAGCAACTGCATACACTAGGATATTCTATTCAAATACTTTATCATTTTTAGTGCAAGTAATCATATGTCAAGCACCTGAAAATCTTCCCTTTCAAGTTATGTTCACACATAGGTGAAAACAGGTTGAATTATCTTGTCTATACAAAAGTTGCCTTTCTTTTTTTAATGACTAGTCTTTAAAATAAAAGCCTAGAAGACAACAAAAAAAACAAACCTAAATTTGCTAAAGTGTCTTCATTATCCACTTTGCAATCACTTCAAAGCAAATACATGTAAGATCAGCTGCTCCCATTGCTCTAATAACAAGAGCCTGAGATCTCAAACAGTTTATGGTACACAAATATTATACTAACATATCCACAACATAAACATTTTTATTTGCAGCAGAAAACACTATAAACTCTAGATGCTGTGAAACCCTGATTACCTTCTATATCTAGCTAAACAACAACAGAAAAAAAACAAAAAACAAAAAAACAAAAAAAAAAGAAACAAAAAAAAAACAAGGAAATTCCTATTTAAATCTTCACAGTAAATATTTGTGTGAGGTGTCACACTCATTAGCAACTAAGTATTTAGCCTGAAAGTCCATCCATTTTCTCAACATTATTGTTCAACCTAAAAGAATCTGTGAACTTAACAGCAGTTTTAGAAAGCATTTGGGATGTGCAGAACACTGAAGTGTTTGATGGTACAGGCTGCCTCCGCAATCATTACTGTAACCAATATTAGACATGTCAGAAGCATTCAAGAAATTCAGTTTTTTCCTGTCTCATTACATGAAAAGCTGCATTGTGAATGCTGAAATAAGGGTAATTTAATGTCCAATGCTGAAAATACATCAGAACAGAATAGTTCAAGGAAATGCTTCACTGAAAATGTATTTTCACAATCTCAGAGATCCTATTAAATATTAGAGATCATTCAAACATCAGTTATTAGGAAACTACCATTACACACGCTATCAATAATCCATCTAGTGCCATGTCCTATCTGAAAGAGGGACCAGGAAGATATGCTTCACAAGATATACAATGCCCTTACAAAGTTAACTAGTGACAGGTAAAGTTTTTTCCTATAGAACACTCTCCAATAGGCAGATAAAAAACATCCAAGCAAATCCTGTCCTAAATAACTTTACAAAGTCATTGTGCTTATTTACTCATTATAGGATAGGGGCATAAAATAATGCTTAAAGCCTTCAGAATACATTATTGAACTGATTGTGTAGAAATACAAGTCAGCCTGACTGCTACCACTTGGCTTGGTTCCCTCCTTTTAGCAAGGTAAAATAGATAGGCAACGTTTATAACACACATAGCCCAGAGTCTAGAAATTACAATTTCTCAAAGCAATCTCATTTTCTCTAAAGAAATACACTTTCAGGACATTTTCTTATAACAGCAGAGCACACAAGGGAAAGTGAGGATAAAGTGATCGTGAGAGGATGGAAGCAGGCCGCAAAGCACAGGTACTTCTTTGAAGATAGTTTAGGAAAAATATGAGCACAGAACACATAGTAGGTACTAAAAATTTATGAAGGCCCAAAATCAGAACATGTTCATTTTGTATCACACTAATTTGTTTTGAAAGCGCAATCTCACTATGACTGCAATAAATTTCAGCGTGTGAGAGCCTGGATTTTAATTAGAATTATCTTGTATAAGTCATGATTTCATAATTATTTTTTATTTAATGACTAAGTAGTTCAATTTTATAACATTGTACTGTTTATCTAATAAAAAAATCACTGAAGTGTGATTATACAAAACTATTTGTAATGCTTAGTAGCAATTCTTATTTCCCTCATCTCCCTGTAGCAAATCCTTGCTTTGTTTTTACTGGTTATTTTAACTATAAATAGAAGGATTTATGTCTCCATAGCCATTGATCTACAGCTTATACTTCGCTAAGTAACACTCCAGAAAAAAATTACCTAAGTGAGAGAACTAACCTGGTTTCCTACATTTTTAAGAGCCTTATTATGGCCAATGAAGCATTCACATACGACCTCTCTGATATTGTTTGCTTACTGATTTGAAATACATAAGAAAATGTTTACGTGGATTACTATGAAAAATTCACAGCAAGCACCAGTTTGCCATGAGAAGTTACAAAACAAAGAGTTGTATTTAAAATCACATATGCAAAACAAAGTAAAGTCAAGCTTGTTCACATCTTAATCTTAAAAATAAAATAAAAAAATCTTAGAGGCATGTAATTTTTACACATACCTACACTGTTATATTTTAGATAGTATTCTCAGCATGCTACAGCAGGTAGTTTTAATAATTACCATTCTACCACATTTCACAAATAGTTTATCCTTTCTGGACTGCTGATTTTGTTTAAGGGAATAAGTCATTAAATGTGGGAAGTCATAAGGAAAACAATATTAGGCTATCTTGACCTTCCAACAGAAACATACTGTACCCGAGGTTGCAGGTAATTATGAAAGCCATAGACAACAGTCTACATTAAATCTGCATTAACTAGAAACATACTGTAATGGTAACAAGACCATTGCAATGTGAAGGTATTAAAAAGAAAGTAGAAAATGAAATGCTCACCTGCCTCCAAGGATCTAGGCTCACAGGAGACTCCACAAAGGAGGAATCTCCAACAAGAGATCCTTCCTCAGTAGCAATCAGCCCTTCAATGAGGTCTAAGAGGGGTGCAGCCTGGCTTCACCCCTTCTAGTCACAGGTGAATTACCTCCACCTGTGCTCCCAGGGCTGACCGGGTCATTTCTCCAGGTGCTCAATCAGTGGTTCAGCACTGACTCAGCAGCTGCCCTGCACATACAAAGTCAACTTTCCAGTATGTTTTCATCCAATTAATAGTGTTATTTCATAATAAGTGATCAAAATACAGTTACTGAAAACATTACATGAATGAGAAGCAATGCAATATGTTGTAGTGATAGAATGAAATGCCATAAAATAAGATTGGATTATGAGTGGATAGGCAGCATGTTAAGAAATCTGTTTCCTAAGTTAGGATACGCTGGTGGGGATTATGCTGGTGTTCTAAACATTATACACAAAGGTAGGCTTAGGGATGCATAAGAAGGTGCATTTTACCATTTTCTGCATTTCATACATGCAGAAAACTCAAGGCAAAGTCTGCTAGTCAGAAAAAGTTATTTTCTTTACAGCCAGTGAAGGAGAACCATTCAGAAAGCTGTTTGGGAAAAAAAAAAAAAAAGCATCTATTGATTATAATCAAAACCTGAAAATCTGCAGCTTTCTGGCATTTTCAAAGAAAGTTTTCTCATCTCTCACCAGGATGAGCTAAGGACCATTACAAGTACAGTGGATGCACAGAAGAAGAAAAACCCCTGAGGCATTATCCCTGGGTATGAGATGCAGGTTTATTTCAATCCATCAGCAATTCTGTGAAGATTGATGCTTCAGAACTCTGTGCTTATCAAAACTAATGTATAAATTTCTGCAATAAAGACTTTCAACAAATCAGCATTTATGAGAACAAAAACACAAAACTTCTAGAAATTCTGCAGTAACTTACTAGTTCTGGTGATTACCAAGAACTTTCCCTTCCCCAGTTATAGCTATATAAACTTAGAAACTAATACCCCACGCTCTTGAACCACAATACAGAATAGAAGAGAACAGTCATGCAGCAGTAGACTGTTCCATTTCAGCACTGCATCAGAAGGCACCTAGTGGCTGATGCTAAGAGAATGATTACGGTATAGGAGATGATCCTAGACTAAAAAATACCTTTTTAGCTTCCAGTAAGCAACTGAGGCATTAACTAGTTGGAGGTTAATACGGCAATCTAGTTGTAATAGTTACTCATCCTGTAACAATTTGCCAAATACTTTTTTTAATCAACTACACTTTTTGAAAAACCACCCTGTAATACAGAATTAGCTCCACTGCTGCAGCACTGACCTCCAAAAAAAAAAAAAAAAAAAAAAAAAAGAATCATGCCTTGGAAGATCATTTATCACAAAACAGAGAATAATAGCAGACTTTAAGATAAAATAAAAATAATAATAAAAGCAACCATGTCCTTAGTTAGAAATACACATCTCTGTCTAAGCTTTATTAAATTACTAGAGAGAGAAAAGGCCAGATTACTGTCCTTAAGAAGAAACCAACATATTAAGTACTAAGTAAAATATGATTTGACAACACAGAATAGGGTGGGCTACACTAATTGATGTAATTTATGAACCCTTAGCCTGTGTTTTGTACCAGGTTTTTAACCTTACTATAAAAATAGCAGTAATTTGAGAACACTCTCATTATTTAGAATCACTGAATCACCAAGGATGGAAAAGACCTCCAAGATCATCCAGTCCAACCATCCACCTACCACCAATATTACTAAACCACTAAACCATGTCCTTCAGTACAACATCTAAACATTTCTTGATGGTGATCCAACCACCTCTGTGAGCAGCCCATTCCAGTGCCTGAACACATTGTTCTAATATCCAACCTGAACCTTTCCTGGCACAACTTGAGATCGTTCCCCCTAGTTTTATTACTAGATACAAGGGAGAAGATGCTGATTCCCACCTCATCAAAACCTCCTCTCAGGTAGTTGTAGAAAGCCGTATGGTCTCCCTTGAATATTTACAGGGGAGATAACCTGACAAAACATCACAGAAAGCTATCCCCACTTTCAAGAAACATAAGTAGCCCAATTTATAGACTGATTAGAAAAAATCAGAGTTACATTACCAGGATTAATTTCTTTGTAGTCTTCTTAAGAAGTAATATTGAATACATTTTCAAATAAACTTCCTATTCAAGATATTGAGTAGAATTCCTCCATTCTACTTTGAACCTTGATATTTAGGACAAGCCCCTAATTGCCTTGGTCTTCAAGGAACAGAGCTTGCCAAGTAGCTTCAAAAGCAGTTTGATCCACCATTTCTCTTTAATTGGCTTGGTAGAACTGCACAGAAGGCTGTATACTACCTGAATCTGTATACTAGAATAAGTAACATGTCACTAAAAACATTAATCTGAAAAATGTCCCTTTAACAGTATTCTTTTAATCAGACAATTTCAGGCAAACAAAATAGTAACGGGGGAAAAAAACAGCAGATTTCAACACATAAGAATATATGAAACATACAAGAAGTTCAAAACTATTGACCTCATCCTTTTCTTCTAGACTGTGATTTATTCCTACCAACTGTAGTCAATGTTGGATCAATGTTGTTTTATCCCCAAGCTTACAGCATCATTATAACTAATCTTTGTTTCAGTTTCCATAAATGTCCTCCAAAGATCGGGGGGAAAAACTTGCAATAAAAAGGAAATTGATATACTGCATCAACAGTAAAAAACAGAATGCTGGGAAAACCCATGGGTTTATAGACCCATGAAGGAAGAGACCTAGAAGGAAGAGAACAAAAAACCCAAATCATAACCTCTTTTCTGGTTCGCATGGCATTGCTTATTAGTCATCTAAGCCATGTATGCTAATCAACAATCTTTTGTAACCTCATTTCTGAAATCAAAACTGGAATTTTGGTCCACGAGTTACATCATGACACGGGGTAAATATATATAGATCCTGCACATCTACATTTAAGACGTGCTTATACTAGCAAAGAAACTTCATACATGCAAAATTTAGTTTATTCAACTCCCCTTTCCTAAACTGTATGTGACAGTTATGAGTCAGTAGGATTCTAGGAAATATATCAGGAACACAAAAGATAAATTTTCACAACAGGAAGTTGTTTCTTGTTATATCCTCTTCCATCACTAGAGCCCCATTTAGGACACATACAAACTTCTGGATGAAAAAAAAGACTATACTTAAAAGTTAATAAACAATAGCAAGTTTCTCATTCTAGAACTCAAACATAGCTAGATACAGCTCTCTTAGAAAATAAATTCTGTGGACTGTATTAGAAGATACTGCATTGAGTGCATCCTCCTATGCATTCCAGGTAAAACAAACAAACAAAATACCTAAGTGAAAAATATTTGCACTTTGCCCTAAGTAACCCATTCCTCAGCTGAATTTCTAGGTATTTTTTTCTGCCCTCTAGTTTTCCAGTGAAGATCATTAATAAATCAGAACCATTATTACCTGTTTAACTTTCCCTGAAAGACTTTCAACAAACGATCAAAAGGGTCAATATAACTTTTGGTGCACTCAGTACACTTCGGGATTTGTATCAGGATACAGCATTTATGCCGGTACAGAATCATTATTTTCTTTTACTCATTATTTTGAAATAATAGTATTTCAGACTACACTGTTCAGGTAACTTACTTCTGTCAAGATAATTAGGAATATTTATTTATTATTTAGGATTTTTTATTATTATAATTACTACTTTGGTGTTTCATAGCTTTAGTGATTATTTCCTGATATGTGTATTATATATTCTGTGTAATGTTCTGCTTAAGTTCCTCACAGCTTGTATTTTCCTGTTAAAACACTTGTAACATTTCCAGTTGAACCAGAGAAAGAGGTTTAACACATTTTTTCATTTGAGCTATTTGTAAGCATTTTCTTTTTATCTGTTCTCCTGGCATTTATCACCTATTTTTAATGACTACTGTGTCCAAGCAGTTCTAGCTAGATTCTGATCAATTTCTTTTAAAAAAAAAAATTCAGTTCCTCACAAAGAAGCTTACTGAAACCTTTAAAATGTGTCAAGATCTTGCGCTCTAAGACTATACTTCAAATTCTTCTGCCAGCTTTCCAACGTTGCTGTTCAGGTTTCTTTCCAACAGTAGTGGCTTTGTAAAAGTTGAACAGTTTTCTGTTTTGTTTTCCCCATGAACAGCAGAACAAGTCTCCCAGCAGGCTAGCTCCCCACTATTTTTGTCCAAATTAAAAGTTACATACCATACACTTCTTAGATCAGAAGTATTATGGAAAAAAAAAAAAAAACATTGATTCATAAGAAAGATACTTTATAGAAACCAATATCATTTATTTCCATTTATAATAAATCCAGAAAGTTTTCATCATGATTCTGACATCATTTCAGTAATCTGAAAGTACACAAAAGCTATCCTTGCACATTTGTAGAAGCCATATGAAATACAAACACAATGTGACTGGGGCTTTATCACCTCCGAATATCAGTCCAGCTAATGTGGTTGAATCATTCTCCATCACCATTATTTGTGGCACACTGTAGGGGTCTGTAGAATGCTATCATGCTGACTTGCTTCACACATCCACCTGCTAAGGAGCATGGATATACAACTAGCTAAACAGCCTCTTCTCCTATAAAGTGTTAGAGGCTGGTGTATTGTCTTTGAACTATAGGCAACCACAGACTTTAAAGTTGTAGTGTAGTTGGTATGCACATCACTCAGCTAAATAAAAAGCCTGAAACAAACAATTAAGCTTCTGTATGGAGTGAAATAACAACAATAATAAATACTACCATTAAAAACACTGCAACAAGAAGGCAAGGACTATAGAGGAGAGAAAGGTGACCCTTCCCAAGTGACTAACTCTGTGCACAGGAGTAGGCACATGCACAGGCTGGAAATGAAAATGAGGGCGAAACAGGAACTCAAGAAGACTCCAAACACGAGAGAAGAAATCCGAAGCATGAAACTGAGGAGTAACAAAGTTTAGCCTTAGAAGAAACTGCACCAAGGAAAATATCTACTGTATTCAAAGAGTAAGAATAACTTATACATACTCCATAGGGAAACAAAAAACACCTAAAATTCCATTATTTTTATTCCAAGCATCCATAGCTGGTTACTGGTTGTCTTTGAGATTCCCAGACCTACCTCGTTCAGATGATACCAGCCACAGGTGCTGCTGGGAAAACGGATGGTGGAACTCCACACAATGTCGGTGGCAGCTATAAATCCCTCCCCTTTTACTGACAATGGATTGTCTGAAACCTTCCTTATTTCCTCTTTCTTTCTTGCCACAAAGCTCGCTTTGTGAGGCCTTTCTAGAGATAAGACTCCGACTTGTCTAGAAAGTGAGCGGTGGGTGCCGCCACGTGGCAGTTGGCATCACTTTATGGACAGTTTTACATTTGAAAGCATTTCTCTAGAGCTATTTGCCTTTGAAAGGAAGTGCTCTGGCCTGCAACCAAATAACTAGTATGGGAGATTGTGGGATTATACCATTGTATCCTGCGAAGGCAAAACACAATCTGGCGTCAAAACACAATCTGGCATCATCCTGCTCCCTCTTATCTGCTGTCAAGGCACAGAAGATGGGAGCAAAGGAATTCCTGCTGAGGTCCACAAACCAGATGCTGCTACTCCAAAGAGAGCTGACTCGACCACTTTGGACTTATTTACAGATTTGTACTATCTTTAAGAGGTTGTCATTCTCAACCGAAAAGCACAAGCTCTGATGACCCATCAGTACAAAAGATAAACGTCTGAACTAACAGCTATGTTGGAATCCTGGTGGTGACTATTTCTCTTGCTTCCTACAAAGACTCCTTGTTTCTATTTCCTCTCTCTTTTCTACTGCCCATCTTCCATTCCCCATCTCCCTAAGAGACTAGAATTTGTAATAACCTGGTCTGACTAACATTTGACCCGTTGTGTTTTAATCTCACCATTGGGTACACATACATCAAAGGAATCTCCTCTCCCTCCTATTAACAGGAGCAAGACATGGATGTACAAATCAGATATGCTTCTCCATGCCCTCGAAATACATTCATTCTTAGTTTCTCCATAACGGGGTCATTACTCATCAATATCTGACTTAAACAGTCAGATAGTCAGCAACCTTTTGTTGCATTTCTTTAGTGTATGGTTTATCTCAATTTGTGTTCTCACTTTAGGATAAATCCTAATCCAGTCACACACTACCCTGGCTGTGAAGAAGTACTAACTTCATCTGTGTACAGGTGCTTACAGGAAGAAGAAAACTATTTGTGACTGTAGTAGTCATGACATAGAGCGACTGAAAGGTACATTTCAACTTTCCCTATCCAGTGCTAAAAAAAAAAGAAAAAAAAAAAAGAAAAAAATGCTAGCAGCATGAAAATTGAAGTGTATTTATTTCAGATTCCTCATTTTTTTCAGCAAGCTGTGAATAACAAAGCATGTATATAGAATTAGTTGCACATGACTCAGTATAAGGTTCTTTTCTTCCTCATAGTCAGGCATAGAAGCACTTTCATCACTACCTTTCACTTGAGTATAGGCTGTTTATTCTGCATTAGTCACAATCAGATAAATTGCTTAGGTTTCCCTTTAATAGGCTTCTCATACAAATCAATTTTCTAAAAATCTTTTTCTGGCTGTGGGTTGCTCAGATGCAATTATGGTTTAGCACCTATATTTACTTTTCTGAATTTAGTAAGGTCCTGATTTCGAAAGGAATCTTATTTAGGGTTTGAAAAGCTTGATGATTTTGATATTAAAAGCCAAATCACATACTACTTATATATGCCTCTGCTGAAGCTTTTCTTGTATCTTTTCAGAATTGAGCACTTCAAAAGAATCAAAGCACATCCTACAGGTCATTCATTCTGGAATTTGCTGCTTACCAGCTGAAACCTCTATGCCTTTATGATGCTTCAGAGCAACAGCACTTCGGTGAGTCCAGTAAATTCAGGTTTACTTTTTCAGTGTTGCAAAGCAGAGAGGTCGTAACTCACTAAACAAAGCTACAGAAAGAAGCCAGACTCATTTGCGGAAAGAGCAACAGAAGTTCATTATAATTTACTGACTTTTATATGAAGTGGTACTCCAAAGCTTTATTCTTAGTGGCAGAAAATGAAAACTTTCCATCATTGCTACTGTGGTATTTCCAGATAAATATTCAACAAATCTATCTACAACAATTAATTCTGTTAGAACCCTTGGTTTAATGTTTATTTATTCATTTTTCCTCAGGACTTCTACCATCCTCTTACCAAAAGAAAACAGGAATATGGGAATAGACAGTTTGGCTAATTCCAGTACAAAACATAGGCAATGCTGGTCAATCAGCAAGGCTGTAAGACAGTTGTATTTCTCTATAATAAAATATCACTTGTGAGATAAAACGTAATGCAAGCTGAAAGGGAAAACATAAGCTTTTAAATTGCTTCCTAGTTTTTCTATCTTATTGTAGCATTTGCTGAAAACAACTTGGATATATTAAAAAAAAAAAAAAAATGAGGAGGAATTACAACAAGATCTTATCTGCCACAAAAGCTCTGCTCCCACTGGAAACAACCTACTTATTATACCTCCCGTAATGTTCTCTATGAACACAGCAGTGTCAGTGGGTCAAATAGATTTATGCTCTCCTTAATTTGGTTATTTTATGTGAAATGACTGTTATAATAAAGACTTAGCACTTTGATAAAAGAACTAGCTAGAAAGGCAGCAGAAGAATCTGAATGGACTAGGTATAGGTAATTGCTAGGAAATTACTAATGCTACTGCATATGCAGGGGTGAGTGAAAAAAAAATCTGCTGAGAAAAATATTTCCATACTTACACACATTGGTGACAACTTAGAAACAAATATTTTGGACAGGTGAAAGATTCTGAAAAGTATATCATGACCCAATCTGAAGTTATCAACTTATAACACTGCATAAAACTTAATAAATTAGGGCAGACTTCTCTTTAAAATTTTAACTGAGTAAGATTATTTAAATATATTTAGAATGATGGAAAGCAAAGAAATACATGCATTTTGTTAAATTGGATAAACAGTGCTGAATTAGAAATTAACATGGAAAGATAAAAACAGGAATGATTACCAATTTCTTTTTCCTAACAATTATTAATTTCCATAGCAATTATGACAGTAATTGTTTTTCATGTGACTTTGCGACATTTATGTTATTACTACTGCAGTTACGCTACACCTAATACATAGGATGCCTCATGGGTTTAATTCTAGGTTTTACTGAATGTTATCAGATCATCTCTCTTCAGTCAGTGTTTCTTCCCTTATGTTATACATAGCCTAAATTCTGTCACCTGCCCGAGAAGTTAATCATAGAGGTTCAACAGGTAGATATAATGCTGATTCTGAACTACTATTAAACTACTACAAGAAGTACCCTGAGTTAATATGACACAAGGAGATCAGTTATGTTATTATCTTGAGGTTTTTGCCAAGTGTAATACAAAGTCTTCTGTGGTTTTAGTAATAACTTTATCTATTACATGCAAAAAGTATATCTGACCACAATCTGTTTTGGCATATCAATAACTCAGTTAAACTTGAAGCTAAGTACAAACAAGTAAGTAAAACACCAGTTGAGAAACAGAATTTATTCTAAAGTCTGCACATACTTGCTCTAAGCTACAGTAACATTAAGCAGCCTCCAGCATACAAAGACTGAAGGAATGTATGAAAAGGGCTTACGGAACACAGTCATAACAAAACATGTTACTTGGTAGTTTTGGAAAATGCCCTCCATAGCATACCACAGACAAATGTGCTGCTGCGTGAATGTGCATGAATGAGGCACGTCTATGTCTGTACAACAAACACAAGAGAAATGCTTCTAAGCAGTAACCTTGAAGATTTGTGAGAGGACTATCTTAACTCAGAACTTTCAGGAAGTCCTCGCCCAAAGCAGAATGCTTTTTTTACTCCCTCATAAAGCGGCCTATCATAATAAGCCAGTGTTTTTTCTGAGAATTAATTATTTAGAGGCAGCCTGATACAGGCAGAGATATTGCTGAAGTGTTACCAGTAACCACACTAAAGGCTGTAAAGGCAGAATTATCGCTTGTTGGAGTAGAGCAGGTAAGTGAGCACAGTCATAAGAAAATGAGAACGCACACACAGAAGCTGATGGGGGTAACTCCCAAATGAGAACTGCAGAAGCTACACGTGATAAGAACTATGATCAAGGATAATTTAAACAAACAAAATACCATCAAGGTTTCTGGAAAGGAAAACATACACAGAGGAAAAATTAAAAGTCAAGATCAGTCAGAAAAGTATCATGGCAAACTGAACCATCAATGCAGCTAATAACAGCAATTAGAATTTGGTGCAGAGTCACAAAAAATAAAGCAATTCTGCTTCTTGGTGCATACTACATACAATTATGTTATGCATACAAATAAATAAAGAAAAAAGACTGCCCCTACCACAAAGCACATCACAAAGACCAAAAACACAAATCAGAGAACACATATTTCAGAATTTCTTCCATTCCTACTAATTCTATCCTATTTTCTTTAACACACTGAATGCTAGGATATATGGAGACTCACGCGTTACTAACTTCAGTGCATTGTTATGCAATGCAGACTTCAAAGAAAGTGCCTTCAAGACAGAGCTGCACAAAGATACACGATATAAGCAACTTAATCAGTAGTGTTTTATTAAGATTCCTGCAGCCCCCTTATCTGCATGTGTTACTGTTCTGCTCTCACAGAAGGGTGAGGACACTCATGAAGTAAGTCATTATTTGCTTTCTCTGATGGTCATCTTCCCATTTCCTCCCACAGCTGCACACAGCTCAAATCCCACAGTGAGATGTAAAACAGAAAATTATACAAAAAATAAAATAAACAAACTTGATAGAGGAATGCCAGCTTTTGACTGGAGAAGGCCTGGTTAAACAGTGCAGTATAAAGTAGCTGAATGAAATACTAAGGAAAGCAAGAGGAAGCAATATACAGTGTCAGAAAATTCACATTCAACAGTGTGACAGGCAGTAGTCTCATGTTACTACAAAATGGCATCATCTGAAGTTTTTATTTTCTTTCAGAGACATTCAGAAAAAAATAGCTGTAAAAAAATCCACTTTGTCACTTACAATTGGTGATGCTGTGCACATTTGCACAGTACTGTTCTCTGCAGGTTTGTCAATACATTTGCATTTAGACTTGTCAGCCAGCTATGAATCCTACTTTAATATGCAAAGCAATTGAGGTATGATGGAGAGAGAAGTGTAAGAATGAATGCATGAGTACCTTTCCAGAATTCCACTGAGTATGGGATCTATCTATTCTATGAAGTTATTTTGACAAAATTATTTTTTTTTTTACACAGTAGTTATATCCCACATGATTTGCCTTTTCAGCAGAAAGCACTTCAGCCAATTAATGTATTTTAGTTAACAGCTTCAGCTATAGGATCTGCAACCATAAATAATCCCCAGAACAGGTACACGTTAGTTTTGTTAATATTTTTTAATGCTTATTCACATATTTTAGACAGCATTAACAACTTAGGAAAAAAAAACCACAACAGAGTAGCAGAGACGGAGGGCGTGCCATCACCAATACATGCGCTGGAAATAGGTTTCCCCATTCCTTAATAGTTTTCGCAAGGAAAATTAAACAAGCCTCCTCCCACACGCTCTGAAGCAGCATCACAAACAGTCTCCATTTAGTCAGACTTCTCTGCTGAAGATCTAATTAGCTTGTTTGAATAAACCATGCATTTCATTAAGCGAAAACTTCATAATTCTGGTAACCAAGATTTGAGCTAATTTCTTAATCATACTCCTTGTTACAGACTTGCTTTTAAACAGATGTTTTACATTTCTGATTATTCCAGGACATTATGGCAGTTGCACAGGTACTGAACAGTTAACCCTGTTCCATTGATTGAAATTCAAATCATCATTATCACCCAAATGAGGAAGAAGATCAGGCTTTTTCCTGAGAAGATTCATTTCCCTTTGGATTTTATACATTAAAGAAAAATGGTGAAGGTTCCAAGGAGACATGGGGGCACACCAAGGACAGTGCTGAAATGGTTGCCAGAAGTCAACAGGAATTTCTGCAATTCTACCACAAGTGATCAATAGATACCTAATTTAATTTGTGCCTAAAAATCCATTTGGATGCCATTTCCAAAGACAGATGCCTACATTAAATGCATTTTGATGACACTTTTCCCCCCAGAATAGCGATCCTGTGCAGATAGTTTCAAGCACTGGAAAAATGAGTTTGAGTTGCTTTGAACTTGCTGCTTGTAAATACTGTTCTGTGCTGTAATACATGAATTTAACTATAATTGCATCACAGAAATTAAAGATTTCATTTACAAGCTTCCAGTTCTTCAAGGACTGTTCCACTGTCCTGATCACTACATTTTCCTATGGCACCTCTTGCAGCTGTTGCTTTGATGGTGCATGACAGATTGCCCTGCCCAATGCTCCCCTGCACACGCAGTGTGAAGGATGGTGCCATGTTCCCTGCATATATACAGCATGGCAGTGGGTGGAAGGAGGAACTGATGGCTGCTTCAAGAGACTGCAGGAAGCAGAACGCACTTTTGGCTGCTGAAAGGAGTAACTACTGGATGCACAATAGCCTTTGGGAACACTGTGAGATGCTGACAAACATTTAATTGTTTCCAGGCACTTGCCACCAAGCTCATTATTGTCTTTGAATGCTTGTACATTGTGACAGGACGGAAAGACAAGGGGAACTTGTACTTCCCCTTATTACATTCTGCAAATCATTGTGCTTAATTTGCTTTTAGAGATTATTTGGACAGTGTCCAAATTTCACTTCTCAGTCCTCTTACCCTATATGGGAAAATATTTTTCAAGTACCTAACAGACAAAAAAAACCTCTTCTTTAGAAGAATTTAAAATTGTTACAAACAAGTTTGAAACCATTCTTTTTCTTCTGCTATCTATAAGAATGTGCTTGCTTCTTTACTTCATTGGGAAATGCATTTCTAACGATCATATAGTCTGCAGATGTGGATGCATTTGCTTAAATGCAAAATCAGTGATGTATTCCTCAAAATCACATTCTCACTATAACTTTAAGTCTTATTTCTTTTTATCGGATAAAAACTAATTTTCTACATGGTAAATATTTCATCTAGATAATCAATAAGCTCATCTATAATTTTGTACGCATGGACTTCCATTGAAAACAATTAGCATGGTAAAGTGCTACAATATCTTTCAAATTTGTTTCAATTTTGTGAATTCTAATTGTGCTAAAAGAATCTTAGTAACAAAAATATCCTTATTTTTCAGTCATTAAAAGAAAATTTCAATCACAAAGTCAATGGCTACTGCAGAAAAATGATCTTAAGGGGCCATAAAAATTTAGTTCTGGAAATGTTCTCCATTTTATTTCCATAGCGACACAGCAAAACATACAACAAGATAAGTACAGCTACAGAAATTGATGCTAAATGCTTTCAGACTACTAAACTACTAGTCTTGACTGATCTCTGTTCCATTAAAAAAGAGGAATCAGGCAAGAAGAAGCTAGGAAACGCATAAAAGAACAATTATTAATTAAAAAGAGTGTCACACAGTAAAAGAACACTGCAACCAAGTCATATGCTATGGCTTTAGAGGACTTGAAATTTTGGCATCTCCTTGGAGGCCATACTTATTCAGAAGTCTAGGTACTACTTCTCCTAGCTGCAGTTTACATTACAGGGCACTTTGCAGGAAGAACTGCAGAAAGACATTTGTTGCAAAAATACAAGTTCTTAAATACAAGTAAGTGGTACCGAAGTGGAAGTTCTAGATGCTCCTACAAGACACTGTTTTCTGTCTCTGAACAAGACTGACAGACAGAGCTCATCCAGACAACTGGGTACTACCAGGCAAAGAATTTTATTATTGCAACAAGGAAGACGCAGGCTGAAAAGCCTTTACTATTATCAAACATTTTTTTTTCTTTGCCCTAGTACTGGTAAATACATAGACCGTGGTGCAGTCTCAAACTTGCTGTGTGTGAGCTTCATAATATAATAGCCTCAAACAGATAAGGATCAGATCCTGAATTAGCCACCTTTAACATATCTGCAATGCTGTACAAGTTCAGCTCAACTTACTTAAATAGTTCCTTCATTTGCTTTCCCTGTTACATATCCACTGAACACTGAGATGTCACTGATGCTGGCACATCTAAACATAATTCATTACCAAGTCCCATTTCTCAACTGGACAGCTCCACATTTCCTGTGGTCATCTAATTAATGGGTATCTATTGGACCCATCTGCAAATCTTACCAGGTAATACTTTCACAAAACTGAATTGAGCTTACCACAGCAGAAATGCATGCCTTGGGGTACAATTAACTATATAGAGACATACTTTATCCTAAGCCTTAGGCACAATCAATAATGAGTTTCTTTACTGAGATGTTACGGGGTTATAAGCACAAGATGATAGGCTTAAATTACTTAAGTTTTGATGACCTTATTCTATTTGGAACCTAACTCTCAGCAAATATAAAGCTAGACAAAATTTTATTACACAATAAAATTCTCTACCAATTTTAAAATTAAAAAGCTTAGCAGCCTAAAATATAAAGCACTATCTTGTCTCTGTAAAAATTTAATAGCTACAATATTAATAAAACAATGTGAGGACCAACTAATATATTCTCTGTCCTTCAGTTCTCTATACACACAGGATTGTTCTTTGATTTGAGACATTATTTGAGGTAAAAACGCATGCATTCTGGCTGGTTGAATAATGTAAAACCACAGCTCCATCCCAGTCGGCAGGATCAGCCTTCGGAAAGCTACTGAAGACACCGAACATTTTGTGTGATCTCACTGAGAGTACCCAAGCAATGAAATCTCCACATAATCTACTTCAAGACTGATTTTGAAGGCACTCCCATACAGGATTATTCATCACAACTATTTTTAAGAAAAGAATTTTTCCCACTTATGCTGAAGTGGGAAAAAAGCCATTAGCATATTCTCAATCAGTATTTCTCCCAAGTATTTTTTTTTTTTTAGGAGTTCTTCCTAGACCCCCAGTTTTTTTCCTTATTTATCTATAACTACTTAAAGTGTCATCATGTAATATAGGCTAGCCTTTTTTTTTTTTTTTAGATCTCACAACAGTACATATGCAGAACACAGGATGTCAATCGCCCACAGAGAGGTTCTAGTCATCTCTCAGACTGAATAACAGTGGTTCCTTAGAAGACAACAAAATAAAGAACAGATTCCAGCATCCAGGACTCTCCCCCCACAGCACTTCCCCTTCAACCCACAGGGTCATTTCCAACTCACCCACCACCTCTTGCTTTCCGGGAAACATGCATTCAAAGTGGAGCATGGACATTTTTAACAGAAGAGAACTCAACTGCACTGGCATGCCATAAAAACTGTTTTTCATCCTTTTAACACTGAAGAGGTCATAAGTAAATTGTTCTTATATTCAAACAATTTTTGTTGCAACCATAAAGAAATAGCATTGGAATATACAGTTTATCACCCAATAAGTTAGGAGCCAAACTATTTTAAGTTAAAGCCCAAAGGGGATTCTCTTGCAAGACTACAGCAAGGGGAAAAAGCCTGAAAAGAAATCTTATTTCATATCTCATTTCAAAATTTACATTGTACGTGCCCTTTCCAAGGTTACACAGAAAGATGCATGAAATCAGGGAATGCAGCCTGGAGCACAAAGAAAAATGATTGGTACGTACAGTAAGCGAATAGGCTATGAAACCAATTAGCAAATGTGCGTTATGATGCATTAGGATGCATGCAGTATAAGAAGCAGACAGAACTGGCTGTATATAGACTCAAGCTGATGAACATACTGTAATATGGCCAGATGCAGCTATGTACTATTAGCTGTGGCCTCCCAGCTGCAATGGCTTGTTTACTCTATTTCCAGTACAAAGAAAATAACTCAAGGTTCCAATGACTGGAATCATTAGGACCAATACAGATTCAGAATAAAAAAAATTACATTCAATTCTGTTCAGCCCTTATATAGAACTACAGAGAATTTTTTTTAATTTACCAGTGCACCCCCAGATTTATAAACATAGGTTGGTTTACTTCTGCATCCCCGCCTAAGTATTAAAACAAATTCAAGTGTTTCTCTACAGTGAGGAATTATTCCAGTTTCCTATCTTCCATTTTTGGTTGTGCTGGGGCTTTGAGGTTGTATGCGCTAAAGGGATCTTTCTACTGGATACTTTAACTCCCAAAGTAGATACAGAGCTACAGATCTAATTCCACCAAAATCTAGTAACACTTGAGGATTTTGCCAGGATGAAGCGGTCCCTGGGTTAGCACATAATACCACTGCTTATGCTACCCCTATTTCCTTCATGGGAATGATTATGCTTACCCATGCCCTAAGATATCCCATTTTCAAGCGGGCCCTTGAGATCATAGGCAGCTGGACATAAAATTGATCAGCCTAGAGACTCAGTTTTTCCCTAATTACAGTAAGGAATCCACCTCAACCACTCCTATCCCCAGAATTAAGTAACTTCATACTGCTGCTAGAATATGTTCAGCTTCAATTTTCTAGTGTTAGAGACTGAAGACTACATAAAGTGGTTTTAGAGAGAGGTTGTTGGGTTTTTTTTGTAGAATCAGAATACTGCAATATTTATGACCATCTGAAAAACAGGTCATATGAAGCAGAGTTGATTCAGTGATGGCCTTAATTCAGAATTTTCTCTGTTTTGAATACATTTTCTTGTTACTGAAATACACAGGCTAATTTCTTATACTTCCTTGCTAAAGAGCAACAACATCACCGAACTTCTCAGACTGCATGAGATTTTCATTAAAAATAACATTTCAGCTGAAGTTATAAACAAAGTTATTTTATATAAATTCAAGGATGGAAGGATTCCATACCGAAACGACTTCATTGATGCGTGCTTTTTTCTGTCTGTTTAACTTGTCTATATATAGTCTCATTGTTTTCATCCCATTTTAAAAAGTCATCACAACAATTTGATCTCAGCATCTTTACAGGGAAGAAAATAATAGGAAGCTGAAATATTTTACTATCTTCAGCATTTCCATAAATATTCTCTTTGATAAAAGATTATGGGGTAAATTAAACATTTACAGTCCTATACAGACAAAAAAAAAAATTTAACAAGAACAATTTATTTCCTTGGTTAATATCTATGTGGCAGATACTAACTTTACTTAGGAGCTGGTCTTCAGGATTTATTTGCCAATCATAAAAGCTAGCTTGTCAGTGTTAATACGGTTATGCTATGTATGCACAGTACTTGCAAGAAAATTTATGCCATTCATTACCTATAACACTGTGGTTTCAAAGCCTAGCAGTTTGTACAGTGCAGCAAAAAACACCCGCAGTATGGAAGTGAGAGATAAATGTGTACGAGCAAAGAAGGAAAAGATGCTTTGAGACTAATGTATAGGAATTAGAGCCAAGAGAGCTGGGTTCCCTTACCAGGCTCCCTTTATCTTCTTGTGTGACCTTGGAAAAAGGATGTCACCTCTCCAATTGTTAGAAGTTAAAAATAAGCCTAATTCACATTTAAGTGAAAGCACCTCTGAGCCTCAGCCTGGAGAAACTTGAAGTGTCAGCAAGGCAGCTCTATTACACAGGTCCTAGTGCAACTTAAAGCTTTTACTGAAGACCTCAGCTGTTTGTCCTCGCCTGAGGGCACCTGACACCGCATCCTCTTCACACAAGGCATCTAGCTCTTCCCTGCTGCTTTCCCAGGAAGTGGGACAAAGCAGACTTGGACTATCTGCAAATCAGATGCACCAGCAAGAAAATCCCTCCAGGGGTACTTTCCACCGGGCAAGTTTACTCTTTTTCTTTTCACCATAAGGGTCACACAGACAGGTTAGCACTTGGACTGTGACATTAACCTATGCATAAATATACTGAACTGATTGTTCAGTTCATGTGATGACAGTCATGAAAAGTCACATACACCTATGCACAACAGCAAGCTCAGCCGAGCTGTTGCTTCAGTCATATGGTGCTTATAGAGAACAGTGGGGACCCACGACAATGACTTATCCCTGTGAAAGGCTAAACCTTAAGTGACTCATCCAGCTTTGAGATTAAAACATTAGTATTCTAAATTCTTCTGAATTTAGCTTTTTATTTAGTGAGGTCAGTTAACTTTTGCTCAGCTGAGGGAGAGTAAAAACTACTTATCTTTGATTTAAAATCAGATAGTTTCATAGCACTGCAGTAGATCACATCTGTCAACATTTGAAAGCTACTGTATGGGGAGAAAAACAGATAGACCTTTCATTGAAATAGTCCATTGAACTCTATTGAAATGCATTAGTTTAAGATCTTTTGTACTAGGAGAGCTTTCAGGGGGCACAGAGCAGAATTGTGACTTGCTATTACAGTTAAAAAAAAAAAAAAAAATACTTCCTGAAGAGAAGTAGTTGATAAATATTGATTTAATTAATATTTTTATACTATGCCTTAACTAGGATAGTCCATGTGAATAATCTATTTCCTTGTCCTCGTGCTAAATTTGAAAGTAGCTTTGAAGGAACTTTGATAGACGTTATGCTTTTAAAGTCAGAATTGAAGAGCATAACTATGTAGTCTGATTACTTGCATCACTGGCTAGGCATTTTCAGTCTTCATTTTTCTTTATATGTAAGGGCAATTTAATTATCTTAGTAATATCATTAGTACTTTTAACAAGACAGTAGCATTCTACATTTTTTACAGCCAAACATTTTGTTAGTGAGCAACAGTAGAACAATGGTCAAAAACTGAAACACAGGAAGTTCCATACTAGCACAAGGAAGAAATTCTTCATTGTCAAAGTGATGGAACATCAGAACAGGCTGCCCAGAGAGATTGTGGCCTTCCCTTCAGAGATATACAAAGCCTGCCTGAATGCCTACCTGTGTGACCTGCTCTAGGAAAGCTGCTTTAGTAGGGGGGCTCAGGCCTGATGATCTCTACATTTCCCTTTCAGCCCCTCAATTCTGTGATTCTGTTTCAGTCTGCATCATCTCTTGAACACCTTGTAGACATTTTGACTCCATTAATAACTGAGGTACATATAGTTTAAAAGAAAGGAAAAAAAGTCATTACGTCTTGGTGTCCTAGCAAGCATTTTTGTTCAGATAAACAGTCACATGAAGTGAGGAATACTGAAAGATAAACCATGAAAGATGTCGCTTGGAACAAGCACCAGCATTGGAACATGATCAAAGGAGTTACCCATCATATCCATCTGTCCTTCAGAAAGTGTAACACTATGCCTCTCTACCATCTCTGGTCATTCCATCCTAAAAGAACCACTGTACACTCATTGCTATTTCTGTTTTTCTTTCGAACATCAGTCTGCTACAGATGTCGCTTCCAGCATCTATTTTTTTTTTGCCTTCAGCGATTCTTCTTGGATCACAAGAAAATAGAAAATATCCTAGAAGGATATAAGATATATATAACCCTAGAAGGAGTTAAGATTTTTTTGCAGTTAAAGGACATCAAGAATTTCCAACAGACTTGGGAATAGTCTGTTCTGATGAAAGAGGACCCCCAGCAGTGACCACAGAACTTGGAAAATAGCACAACAATGACCTAAATGTTTGAAAATGTTACCATACACTAGTCAACAAACCGTCCAGTTTTGAGTTAAACCAGTTCCTTTTGAATCACTGCCCAGCATCCCACACTGTGGAGACTAGTGCAGTCCATTCAGAAATCCAAAGATTACAGGCTCTAAAATGGAAAACATCCTACAGAATTAAGTCACGGCAAATTTTTATTTATTTATTTATTTATTTTGCACCGTGAAGACTATCTTAAATGAGAGAAGTTTCAGAGAAAGTCGGCACATAAATGCTACACTTCATAGTTAACCAAGTGCTCTTCTCATAAGACACAAAGAGCTTCCTCTAAAGGAGCACCAACTGAACTTACCTTGTACAAGTGCATTACTAAATGCAAAGCTTGAAGGAAATGGCAGTTGCAATAAAGAACAAACAATACTTAGGCTCATGGTAATTGCATTTTTTCTGGTTGGGGAAGGAGTAAAACAAAGAAATAAAACACACACTAGCTAGCTGAAATTATTAGCAGGTAGGATGGTGTGGTTACATTCTATAAGTGATTGTGAAATAGCTTTGAATAAGTCTTCCAGGGGAGCAATATTTTTTATACCCCAGCTTCCACAGCAGTGGGTATGATAGCTTACCTTTTATGGCACTGTGCCTGCTGTGGCTCAGCCACAGAAGTATTCAAGCTTATCTTTTCTCCAAGGGTGATTTTTATACCGTGGCTTAGAATGTTAAATAAAATGCTTTATTCAGTTGAGACTTCGTATGCAAGTACATTTTCTGTAGATGTTCTTGCATGCCACAGCTGACATTGAAACTTTTACATTTAGTCAGTGAGAAGTAAAATTAAAAAAAAAAAAAAAAAAAACAACTATATATACGCACATATCTCATAGTGACATAAGGTTCTATGCTGCTTACTGTCCCAAAAAAATGTTTCTGGCATGTAAACAAGCTGATATTTAAAGTTACTTCCAAACATTAATGGCACATAACTGAAAAACATCCCAAAAAGACTTCGTCCTTCATGCAGTGTCCTTGAAGCAGTTCAGTGACAAAACAACTGTCAGTAAAGATTTCAACAACACATATGCTCAGATTGTGCTAGTTTCTGTTAGATTTGGCTACTGACGCAACAGGTCGCGATGTAATTTAGAAGCAATTAAAAGGTAATGAATGTGCTGAACAGAAACCTCTGCCTGGGAGGCTTTTTCTGTGTACAGGGGAAAGCAGATAGATTTGTGTCCTTCAGTAATTTCCGCTGGTGAAATGGCAAAGCAAAATGCTTCTGAAATGGTCCTCAGATGTCTGAAGGACAGTCTGTTTTTGTGAGTGCAAGCACTGCTGAAGCGCAGCTTAAGCTCCTACACTAAAGGAAATTAAACCAGTAACTAACAAGTATTCTCTCTCTGTAATAAGGTTTTTGGGAAAATGAAAACTGATACTATCCTTTGGATATTGCACTGTGTGCACATAATGTTTCATAGCTTCCTGTAGGATTAATTTCCTATTAAACAAGGTAGAAATTATCTGTATGGTTAATGACGGTGTATGTCAAACACTGATTAAAACAATTACATCCTATTTAGCCACAGGTCTACAGAGTGGTTTATTCACATTTGAATGATTTACTTGAAATCACATTTCATGGTTATGCTTTCATTAAAAATCACTGGTCCATGTTCCTCAAAGCACTCTGTTGATACGCCATGTTCAGTCAATTAGGTGCAAAAAGAGCATGCTTATCTTTCTACACCTTCTAGTTCAGGAACACACCTTTCTTGCTTGCTTATTGGAACTGATGGATTAGCTGGCTTTGGACCTCTTTGGACCAAGAGCTACCGAAGTTAGCCAGTGTTTTGAGTATCAAAAATAAGCTTCGAGAAAATAGTAGAAACTATTTTCTTGTCACTTTTACAGATATTCATACACATGACCACATAAAGTTCTCAAACTATAGCAGTGGCATACATAAGTTTGAAAATAACTATGTAGATAATACTGACTCAAAAAGGCTATGCTTGTGTCTAATGTTATATACATTTCCAGTCACAGTTATTTTTGTATGCCTGAATTTACTGCCTAGTCTCAAAATAATTTTCATGTCTAGTAACAATTAAAGAACAAGAGAACTCAAGAGAGAGCACCTGCATTTACAGAGCATACAAGAAGCAATGTTCTCTGGTGAGCCAGAGCCTATTTTAGCTGTATTTGGAATTCTTGACTTTTTAAGATTCTTCTGCATAGACCTAAGCAGAATATTCACTGTGATAAACTCGACTGTGTGGTTTGTTCACCACATTCACCTTCATTGTTCACAGGTATACTTCTTGCAACATACTATGTACTTGTAAAACAGATTAGGAAAACTAGACAGTTGAAGAGCTGTGCTCATTTTGCTGTTTATAACACCTGATCTCAGACAGCAGGGTGCAGACTCCAGCGCTGAAGTCAGCTGAAAGCCTGCTGCAACCCCAGCTCCAGGGGCCCAGGAGAAGAAGGGGACTGGTGAGTGTACCTCCAGTGTCAGCATCTGCTAGTGACTAGCTTCCCCAGCCAGAAGCATCTGAGTATGTTAACAGCAACAATTCTGACCCATACTTTATCAGATACCAGTAATAGACATTGAACAGTCTATGTTTAAGTGTACTCCAGGCTTATAATTAAAAAAAAAAAAAAAAAAAAAAGCTCTTAAAACTTCTGAATGTAAGCATTTTTAAAATATTACTATGACACCCTGCAAACCTAACAGTTGCTTACCATTTCAGAAATAAAATAAAAAGCCCAATTGCTCCTCCTACAAAAGTAGATATCAAAATCAGTCCAGTTCAAAACTTGCTGTTTTGCGGACAAATGGATGAGAAAAAGAAGCATAGTCTTTATTCTGGGATATTTTTTGTGCTTTCAAAGGTCACAAAAACAGCAAGTTTCACTCGTATTGCATGCTTTAGGTTTTCTAAGCATACAAAATTCTAACATTTAATATTCTGTCAAACACAGTATTGACACTTCAGTGAGATAGCTAGAAGAGAATAAGTAGTCCATAATAAATTGAGACATTATGCTAATTTTGTGTGCCCACAAAACAGTATTATCAATAAAACTCTACTATACAGTCTTGATATTTGCTAAATGATTCAGTTAAACTGCTTATTCAAAATATGTTTTATATCACACACAAATCCGTTATGAGTCAAGAAACATTGAGGTACCCTCATAAAAAACAGAAAAGAATTCACTGAAGCTTCTTCCAAGTTGACATATTTTTCTGATATTAATGAAGATGGCAAGATCAGGCTTAAAGAGGAAAAATCCATGCCAGACTTCTGTCATTTGGAGCTACAAATTTCATTTCAACAGCTATTTCCAGTATTTCCAAGGCTAGAAAAAAAAAAAAAAAAGCCTGGGGGTGGCTTCCTAGCATGCATTTTGTGAAACTGTGAATTATTTCACATGGCAGAGGATAACTGCACATAACCCCATTTAATGTGATAAGACTTTTTTTTAAAGCAATTTATTTCCACTGTTCATAGAAATACAGTGAAATCCTATTAGAGAAAGTGTATCTGGGCTGCGTGTAGTAGACAGTTTACAAATACAGGTATTCTGGCTCAACAGTAAAGGTTAGCTCTGTTACTTCATATTACTGAACAGTCAGCACGACAGCCACCAACTCTCTAGGACAGAAATTTTTATAAGAACGCAGTCTGTTTCAAATTAAACTGCTATTTTGACAGGATATGCTTTTATGTTTAAAAAAAATAATAATAAAAAAAGAAAAAAAAAAAAAAAGAGGAAAACAGAATCCAGGAATGAAAAAGTGTCAGTGTTGACTTCATAGAGGCATTTCCAGAATATGGTGAACATGAGAAAGAGCAACCATACCATGACCATTCAACAAGAAGTTACGTGATCTGATCAGAATGAGAGATCAAGAATGATCTTGAATCACTTAAATTACTCTGCAAGAAATGGAAATAAGCAAAGGAACTGGCTAAGAATGTCTGAAAAGCCTCTTAAAAACTCCCACTAATAGGTTCTGCAGTAGTGACCTAAACTTACATAAGTTAAATAGGTGGCAGTAGTAAGAGTTTCCAAATATATTATGAAACTGCTGAAGCAGTTCAAACCATGGAAGATGTGACATGACACAAAAGAGACAGCCAGGAATGAAGCTGAGAAGTCAGCTTGGCCAAACAAGTTGCGAAACAACTGGAGCTCATTTCTGCGTCCCTACACATATCTCTTCCCAAGCTCTGCTCCAAATCTTGAATGATTTGCTCACAGGATATATTTTCTTCCATGACAGAAACTGAAGACACACTCTGGAAGTCAACCTGCTGACATCTAAGGCTGCATGCTGGTGCACGAGCAGAGTTCCAAGCCTCCCAGTTCAGCTATGCTGTGTTGATCAGTTCCGAACCATACAACTCCCTTTTCCCCAGCCCAATATCCACTGTTCCTTACTCCAAGAAAAAATCATACAATTATGCAATTAAGCCTAAAGGATGTAAATATTTGAAAGCACCTGGTTTTTGAAATTAAGCTCCATTCTCTTTCTTGGATAGTTTCCTCATAATATTTGACAGAGAGTAATGAGCTGGAAATGTCATTCAAGAAACATCAAGTTTGGGGAGCAAACCTAACCACATCTGATTTTGTCATTGTACCATGACATGCTGTCAGAGCAGGACCATTTGATTTGCATTTCAATAACACATCTATAGACTGAATCAGAATAAGTTCCTGAAAATGACCCTGGAGGCAAGAGTAGCAGTAGCAATAAAAAGATGTAGACCTTTATAAATGGAAATAACAGAAGGAATAATTAGCATAGTGATCTTGTTAACTTCAGAGCACACTAACCTCTTTTGTTAAGAGTGGAAAGAATAATTGCATTTTTATAAACCTATAGATTCAATAAAAATAGCTCTAATTTCCAAAAAGGCAAAAAATGGATCCTTGAAGTTTTATGAGTATTAAAGCTGCATAATGCACGTCTCTTGCTGCAGACATTCAAAGCAATTCTTTTTCATCTGTGTGCTGTGTATACTGCAGGTCTGATCTAAACGCCACTGAAGCATGAGTCTTTCCACCAACTTCAGTTGGCTTTGAATCAGACCGTTATTATCACTGCACAAAGCAAACTGGAACAGACATTCTGGACAAAGAGTAACAAGTGAGTGATTAAGCTAAAGAGAAATAGCCAAAGAGATTAATATAACAATTCTAGAAACAAATATGCTGCAAATTAGTGCTGCCAATGAAATCACTTTGGGTGAATTTTCTCTAATTCAAAACCATTCTGCAAAGTCTTTTAAAGGACACCCACAGCCCTATTTCTGAGCATGTGTATCATTCAGAGATCCTACCTGAAGAGTTAAATGCATGTCAAAGCTAAATTAAACATGGAGTTGTGCACTTTGCCTCTGATTCAATAGGATTCTTAAAATGCATTTACTCTAAGTGCATTTACTTCATATGTTTGAAGTTAAGAGCACATATAACTTGCTGGATGAGCAGTGGGCAATCCATTTTACTGGGGTCTCACTGATTCCTTCTCTTCCCTCTGACATGCAAACCCACTTCTTGTACTATTTCCAAATCCTTTTTTTTTTCCCCACCTCAGTCTCCAAGTTCACCTGTCTGTAATCTACCTACTTGTAGACATATCTGGCTATCTGGCTATCTTCCTCCTCTCCTTCTCCCCCGCACAGCTCTCACACTCTCTCCTGCATCTTGCTAAGGCCTTACCTTTTCACCCATGTGTCTCTTACTGCCCTGGGGAAAGCGTATTTAAGGAGAGTTCAGGAACTCCAGATTTTGCCAGTTCCAGACTAATGGGGAAGATTAAAGCATATGCAAATACTTATATCCTGTGTCTAAGCCTGGAGCTTAGACAGGAAGGATAAAGAGTTGTTTAAGCAGGTCCAGAGGACAGCCTTAAAAATAATCAAAAGGCTGGACCATCTCTCCTATCCGTCAGGTTGAGCAAGCTGGGCTTTTCTAGCCTGGAAAAGAGAAGGCTAGAGGAAGACCTCGTTGTGGCCTTCCAGTACTTGAAGTGAGCTTCCAAGCAGGAGGGGAATTGACTTCTTACAGTACAAAAGTGGTAGAACTAGGGGGAATGGCTTTAAACTAAAAGAAAGGAGGTTTAGGTTAGAGGTTAGGAAGAAATTTTGTACTCAGAGGGTGGTAAGGCACTGGAACAGGTTGACCAGAGAGCTTGTGGATGCCCCATCCCTGAAGACATTCAAGGTCAGGTTGGACAGGATCCTGGGCAGCCTGACCTGGTGGTTGGCAAATCTGCCCACAGCAAAGAGGTTAGAACTAGATGAGGTCCCCTTCAACCTAAGCCATTCTACGATTCTGTGATAAAATGGACTTGTCTCAACAATTAATTCAGTTGATTTCCTAGACCTGAAAAAGCATAGAATTTTCAAAAGATATAAATCAAAACTAGGAATTGTTTGTTTATTTTAAAGACAGTGGGATTCTTGTGAAATGCAGTTGCCAAAGAAGCTATGATGGTATGCTTCAGTAACAAATTAATTGCCATATGATGACCTGCATACCACTCTAGTAGTTTCAGATAGGCAGTGAAAAGTATTCTCCATGCAAAATTCAAAGCAACATTTTTACTCATGTCAAAACCAGGGGCCTACTTAAAGGTAAGAATTTGAATCTTTTATTGAACTGAGATGTCAATACTCTCAATATGTCACTCCCTTCGTGACTCAAGAGTTCATATCTCCCTTCTGACATAATAACAAATGAAGAAATTGTTCTGCACTTCAGATACAAGTCCAAAAGCAGTTTCTGTGCTGATACTTGATCCTGCTTTCAAATAAATCTATACAAGATAAACTCCTTTTTTTCAGGCCTTTTATCTGTTTAATAAGGGTCACCGTATCCAGCCTCAGCAGTGAACATCAAACTGTACAACTTTTCAGAGAGGATTATTTCTAGCACATTACTTCCTGGAGCATGACTGCTCTGTAATATCCCTTAACAATCAATTAAGCCTGAAACAAAGTCAGATATAAAGTTAATGGCTTCAAATCTTTCCTCAAATCCTTTGGGTGAACATGTACCTTAAAACTCGTTTATAGGCTAAGGACATTTGAAAAGCCATGGAAATGGTAAAACTAAATATTAAATCTTTAGAGTAGTGCTAACTCGAATAGTACTGCTCTTCTGGCATCCTGATTTTTGTTCATTGGATGGATTAATAGATGTCATAGAAACATTTAATATGACTTACATTAAGCTATTTTAAAAGCTTTTCTGTCATTCAAACCTTAATAATGAAAAAATGCATTCGAATTCTGTTTTGCTATTGTACGATTCTAACATATTGAGAAAAATATAAAAGTAGCAGGGGACTGGAAAAGTCTGTAACAACTTAAGGTCTTGATAGATACACTGAATATACTATTAGCTTTCTCACATGTAAACAGTTCTTAACTGCCAGACAGACTTCCCAGGGCAAGTCAAGTTTCATACATAAATATTTTCAGATATGAGCTTAAATTCCCACAACATTCAAAATACCTGCATCCACACATCATGCAAACAGAACAGGAATAACGCTACATGCGTTCCCCATGGACTTCAACAAGTATATTTTCTGAGTTCAAAAGTAAGTCTGAAATACTGGGGATCTACGTAACAGGAATTCCAACTATTTCTGGAGGCTGGTATAAGTTCAAAAGAAGGTGCATCACCTGCAGATGGCAGCATCTTATCACATTGTCCTGAACAGAAAGTAATTTCCAGGGTTTTTAAGCTCGATAGAGAAGAGAATGGGGGTGGGGTTGGAATCAAGAGTTTTATTTATGACATAGGAGAGCCAAAACTCAAAAGCTTCCAAAGTTTGCTCGTTATCAGAAGAATATGCATTTTAATTTAATATTAAACTACTGCATTTCTAAGTAATTAAGTAGTTTAGTATTATTCCTCATTCTTGCAGAAGTGGCACTATACCTGACTATTTAGGCAGACGAGCAGGCAGCATCACGACAAAATCCATACATTTTTACCATGCTCTTGACATTCCTTGAAATAACAGCAATCACCTCAAAGTATCAAGATCTGTTAATTCCTAGAAGACAGACTCATGCTAGGACACACTGAGTATGCACAAATTCTGTGCACATAGTGACCAGTACACATCTCTTTTGCAAACGAGTTGAGATCCAAAGATGTAAGGTTCACACAATGAATAGTGATAGAAAATACACTTTTCTCAACATTTTACTGCAGTTGCTAAGTTCTTAAATCTTAGCTTGATATACTTTAAAGAAAAACAAAAAACATTTCCAAAAGTTTCAATTTATACTGAATTTCAAACTTTGCATGGAAATTATGTCCCACCTCCGCCCAGCATCATGAACTTCCTTAAACTGAATCCACCATAACTTATGTCTCCACCATTTTGAAATGGCAAAACACTGCAAAGTAATTGTTTCACATAAATTTGGATTCATAATCTGTTTTTGTATAAGCAGTGTAATATTTCCTACAAATCTATAGAAGTCAGTCCTACAAAACAGTAATTGCAGAATTGGCCAAATTGCAAGCAACATGAGAAGTCTGTGGATTGAATTACAATGAGAAGAAACATCTCTTTCAAAACGTGTCATCACTGCGAAGAAATCATCGCTTCCCTCAAATAAGTGGAAAATGGTATTTATGCAAAACAGAAATCAAGAACTATTACAATACATTTGTCACTGTGACAGAGAGAAAACCTGTGTTAGGAGCAAACTTAGCGATGCAAAATCTTCATAAAGAGAAAGCCAAGAACACACAAAAGCTACTCATCAAAACTTTACACCTGCTTTCACCACACACACTCCCCATTTGGCACAACTCACCCAAAAAGGAAACATCTGAGCACTGATGAGAAAGGCTTGTAGAAGAGTAAGCCAGCATCTAATTTTTTCACTACAAAATTAGAGAGAAAAGGAAGTAAAGAGGCAGGGTATCTCAGTGAGCTTTCTAAAACATGATCCCATTACATAAAACATATTCCTTTCAAGGAGGTAGAAGCATATGCCTGTTTTCAAAAATTACAGAGAATCAGTGTAATTCTATTTCATTACCTGGATGAGACGAGACACCAAGCCCTTGTTAGATTCAATAGCTCATTTTCAATTCTTCACTTTCAACTTTAAGTCTTAAATTCACTTTTACTCTAATTCCAAGGGTAATTCAGGATTTTTCTTTGCCTCTTTCCACTATTACTATCCAAGATCCCTAATAAATACATTTAGTCCAATTATTCTCCCTTAGCAATTTCCAATTCTTTCAGGTAACACTCACTGTTAGTAGATGATGGATATATTTGAGAAATTTCTTTTGCCCTCCTCTAATTTTGTCCTTAGGGCAGGCAACACTATACTCCAATTTGCCTTTTCCTGGAACTGCCTCTATTTGCATTTTAAGCACAACACTGGACATTACAACCTTTCTTACTTCAAATCAGATAATATTCATCTTGGGACATACCAGTTGGCAAGTAGATATAACTGATTTCAACAGTGACTTGTCTTATAGGAAGAGATCCCTCCTGAACAGAGTTAACTAGCTTGAACCAAAATCCTTTATAGGATAAAGTGGTATAGTTCTCACAAAATTGAGGCTGTCAAAAGGCATCAGTAAAAGCAAAAAGTTAATTTGGCCAGTAGGAAGGACAAGTTTGTGTTGCAGAATGCAAGATGATATATTTTTACAAAATTTCTGCCTTACCTGGCACTGTGCTTAAAGTTCTTGGTCTGAGGGAGCCAGGGTACCTGAGGGAAGACTTGATACAAAATTACTTGAATGCAGTCACGTATAAGAACTTCTCCATACCTCAGATTATTCCTTTTAGTCTGAAAAATAAACATACACTAGTAACTTCGTTGAGCAGATACTTTTCCTCGTTCTCCTTCTACTTTCTGTTTACAGCATAGTGATAACACCATCCTTTCATTTCATAGAGTTTACAAAAAGGTAAAAAGATTTCTGAAGCTTTCATGATTGCCATTCAATATAAAAGACTGAGGGTTCACTGCACTATTAGGGTGAGAAAACATTGAAGATCTGCTCCCTCTGAATTTTTTCCAGTATCATACCAAATAAGGCAAATGCATCTAAGATTAATGGCTATGCATCAGTTAGGGACCACAGTACTATAACAAGAGTGTCTGCGACTATTCTATTCTTAATATATAAGCCTTAATTCTTGCATCTCCCAAGTTTTGGGTGCTTGACTTCTACTACTTAATTGCTCCTTTAACCATTCTGTTTACAAAATCTATTAAGTGCTATGTTAAAACATAATGCCCTACTTTTAATTGTGTAGTAAATAGGGCTGACCACATCCCCACCACTAAAATAACACCTACACCCCAGCACTTCTGTTATTAAAACAAAATAAGAACATTTTACCAAAAGGACACTGCATTAGTTACGTGCCTTAGGCTTTTTGTCATATTTGATGCAATATTTAACTACTGCACCAACTCCCATACTACGCAATACATACACCTGCATAACTCTATATTACTGAGCGTTATCATGGAAAAGGAAAGAATTAGGGCATCTGAGCACACAACTTCATCGATTTTTCTCTTGTCCTGGACAATATTGCATACAACTCTTAACAGAACAGTTTGGAAGAATCGGAGTAAAATGCACCTGTACAGTACATATGTACACGTCTCCACCTAGTGGTTTCTCCCAGTACATAACTTTTCTCCTAAAGGAGAAAAGGGCTTCATCTGAAGTTTAACAGATACATGACGTGGATGCTACAAATCTTCACTAATTCCTCCAGAGCTTCTGACACCCAAGAAACAGAGGCAAGAGCATGTGAGATGGACCCCTCTGCCAAACTCTGTTTGCAGAGGCAGAAGCTCCCACCTGGAGGAGAGGGTTTCACCGCAGTTTCACATCCCTGCTACCCGTGACATCTCATTATTCAAGTTTCATCTTTACAGATAGAACCTTACTAGAAGAAGGTAGCTGAACGTTTAGGTGAAGGCACCATTGGACTCCACACTAGCTACTCACTAAGGATCCCAACACTGTGAAAATACAGATGCATGTGTATGCAGGTCTCTTGTTATGTAATTTACGTATGAAGCATGTTTATTGATCTTATTCATACATGAAATTGATAACTAGCCTGTGCATATTTATTACATACCTTAACATACTTGGAAGAAAAAGGTCTTCGAGAGATAAGAAAAACTAGCCTGAAGTGCCCTTTTATTTTTTTTAAACTGGAAATATTACCTAACTACAGACTACCCTGTAACCAAATTAATTAGAGCTTTTCCAAGCCCTAAATCTGTTACACCCATAGCTCAATAAACAGTTACTAGATTAGTTCCTTCCATTTAGCCTGCTCATTCACACATTTCCTTATTTATCACCTTTCCAGAGCTTCCTGTAATTATGAATAAACATACAAGTATTGACCACCAAATAATGTTTCAATTTCTCTTCTTCTCTAACGGCAGTCCCAGAAGTTGCCAATATGGTCATGAGTAATACTGAAAGTTTTCTTCACACGAGGCATTTATTATTCATTTTGCTAAGAACCTGGCACACATCCCCTAATACATGAGAATGCCTTGAAAGATTTTGTTATTGCTGTTCCTGCAAGTTACATCACTGGCACTTCTGCTCCAGCAGTACAATCGGCGTATCAGAATAATATATTTGTGATTGCATAAGTGATATCACAAATTCAATTTAGTACAATAGTTTAGATGATGAAAAAAATCATGCTAAAGAATTTTAGAAACAGAATAGATTAGAACTGTTCACTGCAAAGAGCTCAAAATCAAACTCTCCATAACCAACTGCTGTGGGTGAGTACACCAGCCACTAGAAAACACTAATGCCAGGAACATGTATTAAATCACATTCCTCACCAGCACTAACATTGACAGCTCTGCTCCAGAATTTTAAACTTCAGTAGTTACTATTACAAAAAAACAATCAAACAAAAAAAAGTGATGAAGGTGTGGCAGAGAAGAAGTAATGTACTTCAGCTTCTATTTTTTTAGAAAATTTGTATTAAAAGAAAAAAAAAAAAAAAGTGATCTTTTTAAGCGAAAATTTGTAAGTAAAATGGCCTAGGAGCCTATATCTATCTCCCTCATCAGCACATAGTCCAGCATGCACCTTCCAGATCAGCAATACTCTGCGCCATTAGGAAAGAAATAATGGATGGAAATTATTATCAAGAAAACCTCCTCTAAACACACTTTTTAAATGGCTTAAATGCCTTTCAGTTTAGCATCTTCAGTTGGGAACGTTGTGGGAGTACACAAGTCAAAGGACAAGAATAGGACTGCTTTTTTAAAGGCTGATGGCACTTTAAGTTCCTTCCCCTGTGGAGTTACCAAGCTGTCATCCTCAAGGATCTTAGGACCTACCAAATACTCCTAACAACTAAAGCATTCCCTGTCTATAGTATCACCTTGTCTCCATGACCATAGCCATCTCACATGACCACATCAAAATTGTTCAAGCTTTGTTTTTAAATCCAATTAGATTTTGTAGACTCCCATTGCACCTCCCGGAATGCTGCTGGAGAACCTCTTAATTAAGTTACCTTGCAGCCAAACGTTCCAAAACATCAATTTGTTTTAAATTTAAATAGATCATCTTCTTTCCAGCACAGAAAAACAAAAGCTGAAAAAGCAATCACTTACTGTAAGTGCAACAGAGATTTAACAGTTGCACGTTTTTAGTCCCTCATTCGTAGTACTAGACCTTTTCTTTATTCGTTCCCATTTTAACTCATCTTCTGAAACAATCCTGGGTAAGTGGAATTGCAGACAGCTCTTCTGAGGAGTGTCACTACAGCACTTCTCACAATAGCATTAATATTTCCTTTTCTCAATTGAGTAAAAAACATCTTTTGATGCATCCTGAAGGATCATATTTATCTCTCTTATAGCTCTGTCTTATTAGTGCCTCAGAGTCATTTACAAAGTCCTCCCCTCTCAGCTTCTTCTAGTTGATGAGCTTAATGCTTACAGCAGAAATCCCTATTGTTACTTTGAAAGGGCATGAATTTGCATTTTCTACAACTGAATTACAATCTCATTGCCATTACTACAGTCCTCAAGTTCATCTAGTACTTCTTTCTGATATTTTCAACCATCTTTGCAGTGATACACATCTACATAAGCAATACTCACCGGACCTTCCACTCAGAGGAATACCCCAATAACTAAACCTTTCAGGCTGCTGCTAGTCCAATAAATCTTTGATTTATTTACAAAAATGGAAGAATTACAACAGAGAGACACAGTCAGAACTTCAGGATTTGAATAGCCTTTAAAAAAAAACAAAACAAAAAAACAAAAAAAAAACCCACAACACAGCCATAGGGCAAAACAAAGTCCTATACAGAAATCACGTGATCTTTAGGCTCCTATATTTAAACACTTTATTTAATCATTGTGAGTACAGTTGCACATTTATGCCCTCCTTGCTCAGATCAACCTTGTTTTCTTACAAGTACTTTAAAACCAGATCTGCACCTACTTATACTTGTTGAACACTACCTTATTCCAATGAAAATGCCATAATTCCATAAAGCAAATAGTATAAAAAAAGCAATTACACTCATATCTATCAAGTTAATAGGAAATGACCAATAGATTCACGAAGCAAAGCAAGAACAAATTAGCCATGGCACTGGAGGGCAGTACCAGTAAGAACACAGTGTTCAGCCAGGGGGTTTTCCATATTTTTTTAGCTACTTTATTGTTTGGCTGAATTATTGTAGAAACATAGGTCTGCAATAGACCCATTGCACTACTGTCCAGTCCTTTGCAGTTGTGGATAGCCTTGAAATAGGTACTTGTTTCAGAGGGCACTGCAGAACACCTGGGCACATGGGATACCCCACAATAACACATCATGAACACATGCTGCAGCACAACTTCCAGGCTGAGCAGCTGCCCAGAATATTAGCATAACATGGAGGGCACTTCCATGCCTGTGGAGCTTTCTGACAACAGAGAGGGATAGAGAGTGCCATGAACTTTCCCCCAAGTGGACAGACAAGGTGAGAAAGAGACAACATGCTAAAAACATAGCAATGCGGCACTGGAAAAGGACCCCTGTTTCCCAAGCACCAGCAGAAGAAGAAAGGGTGAACACTCCACTAATTAATGATAGAATTTCATTGAGCAAGACCACTCTATTTACAGGGGGCAGTAAATGTTAGTGTGATTCGGTGCTAATGCTTACATAAGGATTTCTTCAAAAGTTAAAGAATGAAAAATCCCAGGACTAAAATTTGAAAGAAACAAACAATAAAAAGTCTTGATTTCTCTCTCATGAAGAAAGCATGGGAATTCAAGTGGAAAAAAAACCACACCAAAAAAGTGACAACAATTGTGGAAAATAATGGCTGGAAAACTAGCACAAAAAGAATTATTAAGTAGAGCTTAATCGTGGCAGGCATCGAGGACCTCCAGTGACTAGGCAACTCCAACAGGCTCAGCCTTTCAATGATACAGTCACTGGAAACAAAAGGTCTCCAATCTGTTTTAAATAAAAGCAGCATATATCCATCTGCATAAAGCACATTTAATCAAGATCTTCTTCATTTGTCATTTATAAGTACTGAATTCATCAACATCAAAATGTAACTTCACCCCCTTTTTCAGGGACTACGATCTATTCCTGCTCTGTCCCTAGCTACATCAGTGACAGGTGTTTAATAGAGTAGTTGAATCATTTGATTTCAGCCCGCAGCTCTTTTAAGTTGCATGTTCTGCCTTCACGTACAGATCCAACCTGGTTCTCTGCTCAGATGTATTTGGATAGTGCTGCTTGCAACTACTTGCATCTTCTCTCAGGTGCAAAGAACAGGTTAAAATTTGTCCCCTTTCACAGTACACCATGGGTCACTAAGTGAGAGCCAGAAAGTGACCAGTGCTTAAAGGCACTGACTGTCAAAGTAGGTCTTTTTTGTCCTGTGAGGTTGCCCTACAGATAGATGTACAGCTGCATCACTGAAGATCTGCTTCTTAAAAGAAGAATCTCTGCATACTGCTGTCATGTGTTAACAACTTAAAAAGTAGGAGTAATGTTAATTTCATGTTTTTGAATATGAAATCTAGCTATTTCCTCTTCAAAAAGGAGAACTTAGGCCTGTAGGCCTATTTAACACCTGGTTAAACACTACTTAACCTCACTGCACTGGCCAACAGCTTTTTGTATATACAGAATTTTGGCTAATAATGTCCCAATTAAACAGTAGTCATCATTATTCACCATCATTAGGCTAAATTGGTTTCCTGGGAGATGTCACAATAAAGCAGCAATACTGATCAAATGATTAGCAGTTAAGATACGCAACACAGGGAAAGATGTTTGAAAGAGAACCAGTCATGCCTTACCTACAAAACTTCTTCCAAAGAATCATAAAATTATGTGCATCCCAGTACAGAAATTAACATTTGTATTCAGATGTTAAATATATACACACACACTCTCTCTATCAGGCATTAAGAAACATCTATGTAAATCCAATTGCTTTCTAAGCCAGTGTAATACATATCTCCAAAGAAAGGCATAAGGTACACAGTTATTAACGTTTTGAAAAAGTGAATCTAGCCATCTAACTCATCTCTGATTAAACCCCATTTTATAACCAACCCAATATCCAGTTACTAACTATTCTTCCCCTCTGGGCTTGGAAAACCAAGTCATGCTAATATTCAAGCTGCCACTGGTGAACAAATTTTTTATGAGTAAGTGATTTTTATAAGTGATAGAAGCTAGTACTACCACTACTGAAAAAATTTGAGTTTGAGGTGTAATATCCATCACCTGTATGCATGGCAATGGATAAAGCTGAGATTCACACCTGCAGTGCATAACTGGAGTACTGCTGCAGTATGAAACAAAATGCAAGACCCTGTCCAGAATAGATGATGAAATAGTATTTTTAATTTGTTTTCTTCTCCGTTCTGAAAGCTCCCATTCCACTTAGCACTAGCTGTAAAACTATCTCATTCAGATCGCACAGTTGAGAAAGAGGGTAAGAAAACATACCAGGATGGTAGCAGGATTCTTTCGGTATAGATAACTTAAGAAAAAACAGAAGTTTAATTCTGCTGCAGCCCAGTAGCACCTTACCCAATCTTTCTGTCCACGACATCTTAATTATTATTTATGCCTGGGACATTACTTAATTACCTGCTTCAAAAAGATGTCTGTTCTGAACAGTAATAGTATCGATCTGCAGAGGTTTATTTCAACACTGCTATATATTAGAAGTATCTTAATGAGCACTGCTACCTGCTCATTTGTTACATTCTGTTGGTATCTGTCTAATAATTTTTGCACCCTAAAGTGTCCTATCAGCATCAGAGAAACTAAGCAAGATGCTCACGCAGATTTACGTATGGACTTCTGCCCTATGTTTCATCAGCAATAGTTGCATAATAGATATGTCTGAATTTTTAAGCTCATTAGAATCTTTTTAATGTGAAGTGACCTTTTCTATTGATTGTATTTCCTTCTGGTCCTAACTTAAATAAAAAAATCCTGAAAGGATTAATGAGTTCTTGTAGCTATTACATCAAGGCAAGTATTCCTGGTTGAATAGATCTTCTTTTCAGGCCAACAATACAATTAAAAAATATATATACATGGTAATGCACCTAAAACAATCAAGAGACTGACTTAGGGATTAGCCTTTGGGAGGATATGGCTATGCTTTGTATGGGTAGCAGGAACAAGAGAAAGATGTAGGAAAAGAGAGCAGGTTAAGACAAACTAGTCCACAAGTACAAAACTCTCTTCAGAAAATCAGGGCAATAGCAATGCATAGAAGATAAGGTATATTCACCATCTTGCTTAAGGAATAGCATATTTCATTCTCACATCTCTGGCATTCAGAGGTTTTCTTGTATTGTTATTTCTAAAAAATGCTGCTCTCATTACACTTCTTAATTATCAAACACTGTACTCGCATCTAGCAGAAGCATTTCAAACCGATTTGCAGCTTAATGTTTGCACCCATCTTTAGAATAAAGGAACAGTTCCCCATTTTAGCACTGATACCATTTTATAATCACATCTGACTCTTTCAGCACTGTTTCCTTTCATCCTCCTCACAGAACAGAATCAGAATATATTCCGATTCTACATTCCATGTGAAGTTAATATAGGCAGAACATGTGACAGTTCTGTGACATTTTACTACCATTTTTCCTTAGGCAAAGTTCATCTCTGTGCAAAGGGTCAACATCAGGCTTGTCCAGCTGCTACTAATAAGAAACTTGAGTATGCAGTCTTTATGACATGGCTCTGCGCAAAAAGAACTTCAGACAAAGCAAGCATATAGTAGCTAGACAATTTAAATTACCCTGGCTAACAGCCTCAAATACATTATTATTTTACCTATAACTTTATAGTTACCCTAGCTCATCTGACGTGCATTCTATCCAGGCACATGCCATAAATTGACAGCAAAAATAGAGGTAAAAAATTTATCCTGAATTCATTCACCAACCATACAAGTTGCTACTTCAAAAATACACAGCACCATCAGATGTCAGGACAGTCACTGACCTCATGGAAAGATGTCATGATGTGCTTTTAAAACACCAGCAAACACGGCACCTCTGTTGAATCATTTAAGCATATTTTCTGTTCATTGTTTATTTTCTTGGTAACAAAGCACCTACCCACCCCTTTCCATCCTTCCCCCCTGCCCCCCCCCCAAAAAAAAAAAAAAAAAAAAATTGTGGAATAGCCAGAATACATTTGATTTTACTCATTTCATTGCAGCAAATAGTTATTGGACAAACAGTATAAAGTTTGGTAGAAAAGTGTGATTTTCCAGCTCTGCTGCAAAAGTGAAAATGAGAGCTATCAGGAAAAGATTCCTCTGAAGGGAAATCTGAATAGTATTAACTTCCATAGCAGCAGACAGTTTACAGCAAGCATTTTAGCCAGCTACAACTAAAGCTCTATTTGCAAATCATGATCAGTGTTTCATGTTAAGGAAGAAGAAAAAGTACAGAGGAAAAAAAAAGTACACATTAAATACTGATAGGAACTAAACACTCCTTCCTCACCCTGTGTTAGGTTTTCAGCAGCTTGGAATAACATGGAACATTTCTGAGTCCTAAACACCCTTTGTGAATGCTAGCAACATCTTTCCACGTCCCCATTAAGATCCAAATTCATCCCAGATATAACTGCAGAGCTGCACCAGAGGGAAATGTGACCAGTGTCCAATTACTGGAACCCTACAATGTGTTACGTTTAGAACAATATTGTCACTGTTCACTTGTACCGAAACAGTAAAAAGTCTCTGCAAGTCAAATAGATGTTATCATAACAAAAGCATGGTCTTGTGCTTTGCAAGAGCAAAGTGGCAGTGTATGTTATTAGATCTTAATGCTACATAATGTTGAGGAATTCCAGGGGGAAACATAAGGTTTACATCAGTGCAACAGATTCTGCTAAGGAGAAGGTTTCACCAGCTACAAAAACGTAACAGAAATCGTATTTCACACAAATAGGATGTGATTTTCATTTCCCATTGAGAGGATCTAATATAATCCCGAGCTTATATTGCTTTAAATAACACCCTATAGCATTTGTAATATTAAAACATTTCTGAAAGCTCTTCAGCTCATCTGAAGAGTACACTGCATTATGCTCAGAAGAGGTACTGCTGGTCACATTACTTATAGTGCTTCGTTTATGCTACCATTTGTCCCCTCAAGCCCATATTTGCGATATTAAACATATGCCAGTTGTATATAAAACAAATAGAATCATTTAAAACACCATGTTTTTCACTCAAATTGGTTCATATATGACACCATTTCTTCCTTCTAGACTCCTATGATGCAAGAACTCTTGAGCTTTAGCAGACTGCTACCTTAAAATTTGTGTGTTATTTAGCACAATAACTCAGGTCAGCAGAAGTTAAGCTAATACTACCTTCACTTGTTTTCTATCATGGCATTAATCAAATATTTTTATTAGGATCTTTCTTCCTGAAGAATCAACACTCATTCGTCAGACTCCATTGTCCACAGGGAGTTGTCACATGGAATACACAGATGCGGTGAAAGGTGCAAAACAACAACAGGGTAGCAGATGGAGGTGTGATTGAAGCAAACTACAGCCTTAAGGTTCTACACAAATCTGATCACAACATTAAGACTCCTTAGAATACAGCTGTTGCATAAATACCTAGGATTTCACGTTCAAACACTGATAAGCTGTGTCCGTACAAATACACCAACATTTCTGTAGCTTCGTCTTTAAAACAAAGAAGGCTTTGGTCTTTCCCCTTGAATTAACACTGTCATTTTTTGCTTAGTTTATACTATTTTCTTCGGCACTTGTTTGTGTTTTTTCTTCTCAAAATATTGCTCATGCTGATGTCGACAGAGACTGTATCTATAGCATCATAGAATGGTTTGGGTTGGAAGGGACCTTTAAGATCATCTACTTCCAACCCCCTGCTATAGGCAAGGACACCTCCCATCCAGCCAGGCCTTGAACACGTCCAGGGCGGGGTCATTCACCACCCCACTTAGTAACCTGTTTCAGTGTCTCACCATTATCACCGGAAATAGATAGATAGATACAACGTTGTACGAGTTCCTAATTCAAACAGAAAGTTGTCCCAGATTTTAGAACAAGTCCTGCCACTCTGAAATTCATTGTTTGCTAAGTATCATTATTTCTGTCAGCAAAAAGCCTGTTTAAAAAGCCTTGAAGTCAGCCAAACCATGGCCATTAGCAACAGGAGTATCATCATGTTCACGTATCAAATTTGAGATAAATGGGAACTAGCAAGTGATGCTATGAAAACACACACTGTATCGCATCCTGTATTTCCAATGCTCACCAGCTCCACAGCATAAGGAGTTCTGGCATAAAAACAGCAATTAAAATATCATGATCATTCAAAATGTTTTCTTTTGCAATTATGTTTTCTTAAAACTTATATCTGACTTGGTTTGAAGGAAGGAGAATTTGATTTTCTACATTCACCTCAAAGTACAACACAACAGTGAACACAGCAGCTCCTTACAGTTTTTCTTCACAATTCCAAGATTTTCCTCAAAATGAATAATTTTGATTCACTATATCTTGCTTTGTTTTTAATGAAATAGTGAAAATAATTTGAATATTTTTCTAGTGCAGTGCAGGAGTGCTGTGCCTTGGCTGAACAAAGGTTTAGAAGAGAAATGGCAATGTGATCACTATGACTTTAAAACAGTAGGTTCCAACATACACTAATGTGGAAAGTTCAAAGAGGAAGCGGCCCTGGAAGTATCATCTAAGGACTTAACTAACATCTGAGCAGAGCACAAGCTACTCTGCCTTTCACATTTTGCAACTTAATTCTGACTTTACAATGAGAAGTGATGGCAACAAATAGGTATCCTTGCTTCTCCAGGCAGCGTGGTTAAAGCAGCAACCTGCTCTTTGTCAATCCATTTCCAGACAGGTTAATTCTGCATCTTAGCTTCAAAGAAATAAATTAATTATCAAGTTTGATATTTTTCCTGATGGAAAAAAGTGGAGAAAATTTCCACTAAATGTAAACAAATATCACAGGAAGTAGACAAAGAACTGTAGTCACATAAAATTCAGTTTACATTTCAGGATTTTAGCCTGCAGTAACCTTTTCCCCTCCTCTAGCACAGTTCTTCAAACATGAAATTAATAAGATGATGTACTTGGAACTGTGCTTACTACTGCTTTTACAAAAATAAAAGGACTTTGTTATCTCTTCAGTAACTGTTCTCCCATTGTCCTCCATACAGACTTTTCCCAAGAATTTCTCCTAAAACAATGTGCCTGAACACTAAAGAGGGAACATGATAAAAAGTCACTATAAAGAGAACAAGTTTTTCTTTTTTTTTCCTAAACAAAACTGGCACACAGTGTTCTTATAGCACTCATTGTTAGAGCACAAGACGTCCCAGTACATAAGTACAACCAGATATTTCCTGGTTTTCATTACTCTTTTTTTTTTTTTTTTTTTTTCCTCTCTCTACCAAAGAAAGATGACCGGAACAAGTTTTATTTTTCTCATGCAAGAAGGCGAGCTACCTTAAGGGCTGAATTGTACTTGAACAGCTGAAACAAGATAAATTACACCGCATTTCAATATCTGAAGAATTGAATTGCTGTTTGACAAATAAATCTTTGTCTAAATATTTCTGTGGCCCCCTTTGCTGGCATCTCAGTGTGTCTGACATGCACAATAAAGCTAATGAGTTTGGCAGCCAGAAAGTCATTCTTGCACAGAATCTATAACCACCCACCTGCCAAATAGCACAAAATAGTAGGGATAATAATTTCTCAAAAGAGACCATAAAACAAACAGATTCCTAGTCCATGTCAATGCAGTTCAACACAGGAAGGACACTACTTGTTCACGATGAGTCAGGTGTTACTCTTAGAAAGGTTTTTCTTACCATTTGTTTCTTTTTCTTAAGATGCTGGAACTTGAGAAGGCTGCCTATTAGTGCACTGCTTTAATTGAGCTTAAAAATACTACTCTCAAGATAAAGGGTAGTTTTCAGCAGAGATTAATTAAGGGCTTCAAGCATGCTTTTATTCACTGTTCAGCCATGGGTGTGCGCAACAACCACAAGAAACTAAGCTCCACATCCTGAAAACATGTACATCTTAATAAAGAAATATTTGTTCTCGAGGTTACTCAAGATAAAATCCCCAACATGAAAATGAGTAGGCATCCTCAGCTGACAGTGGGTAAAGAGAAGGTGTCAGAGATGAGGGGCCAAGACACCAGTGCCAGATGATGGAAACAAGAGGAAAGGTGCAGTCACGTTGGGAAAAGGCAAGTCCCCCACTGCCCTGTGGCTGCTTCACACACTCCTTGCCTGCACCCAGACTGCTCTACTTTCCTAGCAGGTGGCAGGTTTTCTTGTGTCATAGAGTAGGACAGAGCTGACACAGTGTTAACATCTTCAGCCTGCTGTTCCAGTGCCTCAGATCAAGCTTCTATAAAACAAGGTGATTAAAGTCCAGAGATTAAACAACTTAAAACAGTTTCCCTGTAAAGGAGATCTACCTACAGTATTTATTTTTTTGTCTATTTTTCTTCATATCACTCTGGAGTTATTTTTATATCAGAGCAAGCTGGAGAATTTTACAGGTTTTCCCCCCCCCCCCCCCCCCCCCCAAAACCTTGTGTTACTGACACAGGTCAGAAGTTAGTCTCCTAGCTGTAACCTACCTCACAGAGATAAATCAATATCTATGTTGTTGTGAAAACTGATAAATGTGCTGCTAAAAGGGACTGGAGTGGCACGCAGCTCTAACTTGGTGTGGGAATGCAATCAGTTAACTTCTTCATATTTCATTAGACAATTAAAAAACAAATTCCTTGTCTTCACACAAGTATATGAAACATCACATGATTATGAACTTTATCCTGGCAAATATAAAGCAGAATGCTAATTTAGTGAGAAAATAATGGCCATTTTTGAGATTATAACCACTCATTTTTAATTAGATTAAAACCATACAAAGTAAATGTGCATTTCTGGAGTTACCAACTGCCCCACTCAGTACACTAGAAAAAAGCATTTGTCATAGGAATTCTGTACAGCTGCTCTGATAATTTTATGATCTATTTTACTTCTTACACAATGAAACATTACCAGTTTCCAACATGTTAATAATACTTGAAAGCAGCTCTGTACTACTTAGACACAGGCAGCATTACAGTAGTTCAGTGACTCCAAGTGACAAAAATAAATATATGGATTTGAATGATTACTTGCTAGTTTTCAAGTGATGCTTTTACCAGTAGAAGAGAAATAACAATAATAAAAAAAACTATTTCTGTGACTTGCAGTTTAAATAAGAAAGAGGCATTTTTCAAGTGAAGCACAAGAGAGATACCAATGTTCCTATACGAACACTACCTATGAAATAAACATGCATAGTCACTCCAGAAAAAAAAAAGTTAATCATTATAATAGAAGAACAAAAACTAAAATTTTCTATTTTGAGGAGAAAAATGGAGAATAGAATTGTACTTCAACTTACCCCATTTTTACTGCACAAATGAGCCTTCTACTGCACAAAAGGCACCTTTTGTTCAAGCTTGCTTTCTTTCTACAAATGGGCATACCCAAGCAAATTAAGTACTTAAATTTAAATAATCATGCTATCTTTCTGCAATCAGAAGTAGTATTTCACAGAAGTCACTGTTTGAAATTCAATTAATAAAACCCTACCCTGCAATTAACCTATTAAGTTGTGAAGTGCTTCAAGAATTTCTTTAGCACCTTGACAACTGGAGCTATCTAACATAAATATCACTTGCATGACCTCGTGCTTAACTGAAGAAACAGCATGAAAAACAAGGCCAAGAAAACACTGACTGAGGCAAGAGTACCAGGAGATAGGAAAAAGAAAATGAACAAGCACAACATGGGGGAAAACAGACAGACAATTCTGTTAACAAGGATCCAGAGCCTATAAAGGATCACAGCATGGGAATTAATCAACAATTTGTCCTGTCACTATCAGACTGTGTAAAATGTTGATCTCCCTCCTTATTATAAACTCCCCTCAAGTACTGGAAGGCAACAATGTGGTCTTCACAGAGCCTTCAGCTTGTCCAGGCTGAACAAGCCCAGCTCCCTTCAGCCTATCTTCATAGGAGGGATGCTCCAGTCCTCTGATCACCTTCATGGACCTACTCCAGACCTGCTTCAACAGCTCTAAACGTCTTTTGTATTTCTCTGGAAGATAAATCTAGAACCCCTCTGACAAGAACACATCTCTCTTATGTGAGATCCCAGCTTACCTGAAAGCTTGGCAGCAACACTAGGCTTTACCTTCCAAAGTCAGAAATCTTGCTACATATCTCTTTATAGAACAGATACAGAAAACTTATGTCTAGTTAATTTTCTTAGAATACATCTACCAGGAATAATTTCACCTAGAGGTTCTCAGCTTTCAAATAAACATTTCTCATAGCCCCTAGCTTCCCTAATAGAAAAACTGCAACTTGCTTCAAAACCCACGCCAGAACCAAATTACAGTCTGAGCGCAGTTCCAAACTCAGTGCCCTTCTAAAAAACTAAATGTTGTTTCCCGTCCACTTAATATCTCCATTATCTGAAGTCGCCTTCTATTCCACAAACTCTTTTCTTCCTGCAAAATCTTCTTTGATTGTTATCTATCTATACTTGAAAAGGTAAAAAACAGCTCTAACACCAGCTTTTTTTACTTTTGTAGACTATCGGCAAAAACTAGAATAATTTCACCAGTCCTTAGTAGAAAGATGGCCAAATAGGATTTCCAGCAGTATATCTACACCCTGACTGAGATTTCTGTTGGCCCAGAAAACTGAGTAGGCATCTGAGGATTTTTTTAGCCTGACTGATGCACTTACAGTGCGAAACATTTGAAGTACAATACCCCCAGCTGCAATAACTAATTAACATGAAAAGTTGCACAATAACACCGCTAATTATGAGTTACACTGTCATTCATTTTCACACTTGAAATATTTACAAACTACATATAATTTGCAAAATAACGTTGCTACCTCAAAAATTACAATTATTTTAGTATGAGTTACACTCATTACTTCACAAAGTCTGAATGTCACCTCTATTAAAACCAAATAGCAGAAAAAAATCACCTCAGATTCCTTTTAGCCCATTCACAGGAAGAAGACAGGTGAGGGCTCAGAGTGAAGAGCCTGCATATTCAGGTAACATCCCTGGCTTACTGCCAAGAAGAAAGGGAAAAGACATTGTCTAAGCTCCAGTATTACTGTCACATACTCTTTGTTGCTGTGCCAGTGATGTTTTAAAGGAAGATTTGGCTTTTCGAACACCATTAATAGGCTTCGTCAGAGTTTTAATTAGTAAGAGATCGAAGCAGTACCTGACAGCTGGCAGAATCTCCTGTCATGAGTTAAAGTCAACATAATTAAGATTCTGGAAGGAAAACATATTCTTTCCAGCACCCTACTCAGACAGGCTCAGTTGGAAATGCAGTATGGAACCTTTCGCCTTGACAACAGCATAACCTTGGAAAAAACCACTTCCAAACAATAATAACAACTGAGTGATTGATTCATATGGAAATTTAGTAAACCTCCTGCTATATCTCTGAAATGTATTGTCCTCCTTCCCCTTAACAAATGTTAATATAATTTAGGATTATTTATCAAGCTTAAGATCTGGCATTTTACGTCTGAGACATTCTATTTAACAGGATTCACGAACCGTAATAAAAAGTTGCTCCTAAGAGTCACTCAACTTTTTTTCCTCCCATATCCTCCTCTGCAGCCATAAGCCTGCCCATCAAGCTATTTGCAGTGGAAGCTGCAAAAACAACAAAAAACAAACAGCACAGACCACTGCTTAGAATAAGGACTGCCTTAAATATGGCACATACAGAATCAGCTCACTCCCAGCAAACCCAAGTACAACCACAAGTCATATTTGGATATTTAAAAATAAAGTAAAATTACAAAGTATCCACTGTCAGTCCCCCTGCCTTGTCTTTTTCTACCACGTGTTCACACACCTAAGCAACAACTCGACTTTGTACTGACTTCCTACTCATTCTACACGTGACCTGGAGCTCCACTGTCATAGTCATAGAAAAATTAAGGCTGGAACGGACCTCTGAGATCATCTAGTCCAACAGTCCACCTACCACCAGTATTTCCCCACTAGACCACATTATTTACTACCACATCAAAAGTTTCTTAAACACCTCCAGGGTCAATGACTTTAACAACTTTTTCAAACATCCAATCTGAACCTCCCCTGGTACAGCTTAGTCCATCACCTCTCCACCTATAGCTAGTTAGCAGGGGGAAGAAACCCCCACCCTGCCACAGCCTCCTTTCAAGTAGTCCTAGAGAGTGATAACGCCTCCTCTGAGCCACCTCTTCTCCAGACTGAACAGTACCAGCTCCCTCAGCCACTCCTCCTAAGACTTATGGCCCAGACATCCCACCAGCTTTTTTTCACCCTTCTCTGGGCACACTCCAGAGCCTCGACCTCTTTCTGCAGCAGGGAGCCCAACACTGCACACAATACTTGAGGTGTGGCCTCAGGGAGCTGAACACAGGGAAATGATCGCCACCCTGACTCCTGATGGCTACACTGTTTCTGACAGAAGCCAGGATCCTGGCCACACTGTTGCCTCGTGGTCAGCCAAGCTGCAAACAAGCTGCAAGGTCCTTTTCCTCTACAAAGTCTTCCAGCCGCTCTGCCCCAAGCCTGCAATGCTGCATGGAGTTGTTGCAGCTGAAGTGCAGAGCCCAGCACTTAGTCTTTAATAATGTACAATCATTTATCTCTTTATAAATGTAACAAGATCACAACCATCCTAGTGTCCTCAGATTTTATAGGTCTTTTAGGCAGTTGTAAATAACTGCAGAAGCTACGATACAATCAGAAATCAGGCCCGTGGTACTTAGACTGATTACAATGAACATGACAATAATCCCTCTCTTTGTAAAACAAAATCCTACAAAGTATGTATACACAGAGGTTAAAGCCTCTTGAAGCAGCTGTTAAGATGCTGCTTAGACTACTCAATTATACTAATAAACTGGCAGCAGCCTCACAGGTGATCTGATTCTCTACACAGAAGTTGCACAAAATAAGAAGGTTCTGATTTTAATAGGGAATCTAAGGCAGCCCAGCCAGTACAAGCTGCAAATGCACCCAAGGAGGAAAACTTTTCTTCCTGTTCCCCACAGCCACACCTGAGTAATCTAAACTACAAACATAATTGGGGCAGACAACATTAAGGCCTACCAGGTAACTCAAGAGTGTCACACAAGGTGCCCTAACAAGCAGAGCTGGGAAAAAGTGTTCAGTATGTTGCCATTTTATACTATGATAAGACCAGGGACAAAGCTACCCTGAGAGTACCTCACAGTACTACAAATATTAGTATCTAAAGATAATTTAGTCTTATTCATCTTTTGTATACTGTTCTCATCCCTCCGCTAGCAAAAGCTAAGAATAAACTGCATTTTATGATATATTGCTCTTCGGAAGTCCGGAAGGCTGGCTACAGGGCCACAACCAGGAAAGCTGCATTTTCTTTAAGCTACCACATTCTATAGACAGGCAGTCTCCTTGTTTTATACCTTCAGTATTACATGTTCCCTTCCTTAAGTCAGCTAATTTTACTTCTGCCTTTTTCATTTCGGATCAATTTCCAAGTAACAGCCCTAAGTCCAATGCAGTTAACATCTTATTTTTGCTTTTCCATCACCATGTTTTCCTCTGCAAAAACAGAGCACACAATTTATTTCCATTATCAGGACACCTTCCTTGACTTAAGCTACTGTGGCATTCACACTGAGAACATAGTTAAAGCATTTCTACTTCCATTACAGCCTCACCACAGGCAGCCAGCAGGCGGCACTATCTGTCCTCCCAGCCTCAGTCCCTTTGCTTCCTCCACCCTCTGTCCACGTTTGATTGCTCCAGTTTTCCCTGAGCACTGAATATAACCTGCCAGCTTGAACTTTCCACCACGGTTGTCCGTTCAGCTTTTAAAGTCCTTATTTTTCACGGGCTTCAGATGTAGCTCCAGCAAATATTCTCACTAGCACTTACATCTTCTTTTAAAATTAGCTAAAAGATCAAAATTTAAGACTTTTTAAAAGACAGTACAAGAGAAAATATATGTTGTGTGGCAAGAAAAACTGATTTATAGCTGCCTCTGACCAGTTTTTGGATAACTCAAGAAAGGTATTAGTCACAATCCAGTAATAAGAAAGGGACAGCTTGCCCCACTAGAAAATTCCCCAAAAGAAACAATTTACAAGTAGAGATGTTTCCCTCTTAGCTACCTACCCATAAATGAGGTTAGAGTTGCACAGACTGCTTGCACTTGTGCTCCCAGCATTGAACATGCCTCTTCACCAGGTGCTCAATCACTGGTTCAGGCTGTGACCTAACATTTCCAGTACACATGGGAAAGCATAACAGTTATGTAAGTAAAGTAAATTCTAATTGGGACCCTGTCCTATATCACTACATTGTCTTTGACCAGGAAGTTGTCCGTCATTTAACAGCATGCAAGCAAGGCCAACAATATCAGTTAATATAACGGGCCCAAACTGAACACAGTTCCCAGGAAGGTACCACTGAAGAAGAACAAAGTCATTATATACTAACAAGTGACAAACAAATAAACAAGCTAGGTCTCTACTGTACAATTATATGATGTGTTAGTTTCACTCATGAATTCAAGCAGCTTATTCTGGGAAGTCCAGTCTAATTTCAATTCTGCATCCGTAACAAAGCTTTAACACCACTTCACATTGCTCAGTTAACATATCCTGTTCAAACATGTCTCCCATCTACCCAGGACTGAGAAAACCTCATCTTCCTCCAGGCTCTTCTGAGATTCTAGCATTCAAATGCCTGCAAACTACCTAAACAATGCCAATGTTACTGTTAGAAGACTTCTAACTATTTCCAAAAACATCTAAGTCACACAATCACCCAGAGTTATGCCAACACCCCATTCGCAGCTCAGAAAAGCATCTCCATGCTCTCCAGCCCTTCGTGCCATAGAAGGAGCCCTACTGAGAAAGAACACTTGTACAGCCGCCCCAGAACTATGATGGGGACAGGCTCAGTTGAAAGAACCTGGCAGAAACAAGAGCATTTGTAACCCAGTTGTTTTCCATATCTGATTCCCTAAAAAGTCACCTGTTAGGATTAAGGAAGACAAGAAACAATTCCATACCAGTAGATGTTTTTGCCCAAAATTATACCCTATTCTTGATTCACATCTGGATAAAGCCTTAAGAAACGAGGCACAAAATATATATACATACGCATTAACTATTTTGGATAAGAGCAATGGAAACAGAGACATACATTACAATAAGGAAAAGCTATGGGCATTCACAGCTTGATGCAGTTGTGTTGTAGAGAAAAAAGAATAGCCTGTAAATAAACTATAAGATGGTTCAGATTGTCTCACATCTCAAGACACCAACTTAAAAAAAAGATGAAAGCCCCACAAAAACAAAACAAATACAGATCTTCACACCCACCCTCTCTCAGCGAGGGTTTTCCCCTCACAGCTTCGAGAGACCTCAGACCACCTTCTATTAAGGAAAATGATGCAAAAGGTAACATCACAAACCTGAGACTTTCAAAATTGGGTTAACCTAGGCAGCGACCTGTTTGTTGTGCAGGCTTTACCTCCAAGTCACAGTTCTTGTAAATGTGGGAACAGGACTCTGGCATAAAACAGCAAATAGGGATCTCAGGTAACGTTGGCAAGAACACCACCAAAGGCTCCAAATTGCATGCATACCTGCAGGGCTGGCAAAAGCATTAGACTCCAGTAAGACTAATTAATCACCATGCTGGGTCAGGTCCAAAGATAACCTCAAAAGCATGGAAGAGAGTTCAGGAGATAGGTATGCAAAAGGCCAACTTCAGCCCTTCCCTAAATGAAAGAGAAGGCTCCTCACAAAAAGCTGCTGATTGCCTCAGGTGGGGTTGCACATGTTACAAACCACAGCTGGTGATTTCATGAATATTTCAAAGGACAAAATCCTACATTAAGCCTCACCCCAAAATTCTCAAACAAGGAGCTTGGCTTTAATCTTACAATTTTGTATTCATTTCCATTTATAAAAATAATTAAAAAAAAAATAAGAGTTTACTACCCTTAAAGTAACCTTACTCTTAGTCCAAAATGCTTACTGAGCACCTTGCTTACAAACTGCATGTTCAGAATTAGCTTTCTATATTAAGACTGGAGCAGCTTTGATGTGGACAGAAACAACTATGGGAAAAGAAGTATGCATGGTGGAGTTTAACTTTGGCTCACAAACATGTCAGCAGCCAGCTCAAACATACCCACAGAGTTTTTCCACAACATCGATCAAAAACCAAAGGAATTCAGTAATCAAGAGGAAGATGTTAAGTGGATGTAAAGTTCTTTGGCTCTTTAACTTCAGTGGTGTCCCGCCAACTTCCATTAGCCAGGACTTGGAACAGGGAATATTTGGTCAGTGCCAACAGTTTTACAGGCATGTTTATATTAACTAGATTTGTATTGCAGTATTTAGGTTTGTGATGTGATATAAATTAAAGACAAGCATAAGACTAAAGTAAACTGCTCCAGTATTGAAAAAGTAAGCTGCTCCAGTGTTGAAAATCTTCTTTTCTGCAGGTTCTGGTATTTTGAACTACTTCATAATTTGGTATTCTGCCAGAAAATGTGGACAACAGTTAGCGTGTTGGAGACCTTTCCATCCTGTTTTACCTGATCTGTTTACCTGAAGCAGCATGAAAAGTGAGTACCTGGAGTTCAATTTTTTCTTGATCCCAGAGGCAATCAGTGTATTCCTTCAAGTATGAAATTTGATTACACTTATTATCTCAGCTTGCATAGATCTGAGCGTCCTTTGTGCATATAAAATATTTCAAACTTGTAAGAGATCCTACACAGCATTTGACTTTATAACTTTCTCCGTCAGGAATTCTACAGGTGGGCTGTCCTAACTGAAAGTCTAGCGACCTGAATACCAAAGTATCAAATTTCATCATGAAGAGAAGCACATGGTAATAGGACAGCCTGGGGAAGCTTCAATCGTCATTGTTAATGCAGTACCTGTTCTAGAAGTAAAATATATTTATACTCTATCCTCAGCAGCTGTCAATGCTAGTTCTTTCAGGGACACTAATTTTAACCTCAGAAACTGACAAATGATTTTATACCTGGTAGGAAGAGCGAAACAGTCAATGAAACCTAACTGAATAAAAAATCACAAAACACCTGAGATGAAGAACATGTTTTTAATTGCTTACCTCTTTCTCACCCTAGTGTCTATCTGTGATGGATGATGTGACAGAAGGATCCTTACTAAATTCTAAGTAAATTAAGATTAGCAGAAGAGGCTCGGCATTTATCTTATTCTGTAATAATTCTTTGTTTCTTTTTGCTGTCATCCTTCAGTTTTCTAGTTTACAGCATTACTCAGTGCAATGGTTGAGATAAAATGGCTAGAAGATTAATAGAAGGAAGAGGAGAAGTTCTTAAGACACACAGATGAAGTGCATTAATGAGACAAATTGTGATCAAAATACATCTTTATAAATGACAAAATTTGCCAAATTTCCCAATGCAGAAAGCAGTGTTTCGGTATACAGCATAGTTTACTTTCATATAACCGTCAAGAGAACATGCACATAAGGAAAATCTGTGGTTTTTTCCACCACATAGTGCCTTAGCTTGCTGCTCATTAGAAAGGTGAGTAATAACAAAGTTAATCATTTAAGCAATAACGCTTAAGTGTAAAGGAAACCACAACAGCTCAACAATCTTAAAACACAATAAATGTGCGATTTGCTACTCCAAAGTGTTCTAGCAAAAAGAAAACACCAAAAACCAAAAAACCAAAAAAACCCCATAGTATTATGACAGTGGTTGTCCAGCAATATGTAAATGCCACACCACAGACACAATTGTATACCAGAGTTACCGGGGCAGTATTGGGTAAATACTCTCTGGAAGAAAACACAGTGTACTGAGTTAATGAACACCACATATTATTGGAAGGTTTCATTGCTCACTACCAAATTAAACTATATACACCACATCTGAGAATACAGCATCAACTCAGATGGCATTGTAATTGCAAACTCATTTAATTGGCAAGCACATTGAGCACTGTAACATTAATTTGCTCTAGTACTACAAGACCACCTCAAATATACGAATAATTGTTTCTCAAAAAGCATGCTGTCAAGGTTGAGATAAATTAATTTGAAAACAAGTGGCATATTCATGAGTATGTTTCTTTTTCTATTTCTACGCATCCAACACAATTGCAATAAGTACTTTTGAGGAAATTACTGACTCGGTCATTCAATCTGTACTAAGTCACTCCAAAAGTAATGCCTCCAATTTATTTCCATTGAAACTTCAACAGATAGAAAAAGTAAAATAACACTTTGATAGAACAAATTCTTAGCTACAAAGCACTATTTTTCAACATAGTCACCACCATTAGCTGATTTGCACATATGAGCAGATACAGACAGTCTTAATTTTGTGATATGACAGCTATTTGCATTTGTCTAGAACATGGTTTATCTTTCATGTTACTGTCATCATTGCTGAAACGCACCACCCACTGCCTCACTATGCTAACACCCACTTTTTGGTCTCAATAAACATTCAGAAAGCACTGGTGAATGTCAGTGGATGGATTTCTGAACACCTGCTGTATTAGCAATCTCATGTTTGTATACACACATGTCAATATATAAAGAATAAACTTGCAGGGGACTCAAAATGTGACAATGAATAAATATTAGTAAATAGCTGTAGGTAGTTTTGTAAAATTCTTGTTTGTCCACCTTTCATGCCATATTTGAGGCCTCCAATCAAGGTTTCTTGTAAACATTGGAAAAATTGTGCTAAGTAGTTTGACCTAGCATTGGATGTGAAGACAATAGATGTCAAGATTGAAGCAATATGGAAAAGATCTGGACACATCCATACATATACGTATTAATATAAAAAACAGATGTCAATGGCACCAATTTGCCGTATCAGCCAAGGCCTTAATTATATTTAAATATCAGACATCCTAGATTCTAGATTCTAAACTGAAGGTAAGGTACTTTAAGTGTAGGCAAATGTTTATTTATTTTAAAATTTTTAGTCAAGTGTTGTATGTGCCTCCTAATGCATGTGAATTTGATAGTTTACTGCTGATGAAGCTCTTTAGTCGATTTGTCAGAGACTATGAACTACAGCATTTAAAAGCTGGAGCTGGAGAATTAACAGACTGTAAAACGCTTTATAAACACACTTTCATAATGTTTTCGAAAAACAAACAAACAAACAAAAACCACCCAAACAAAGAAACAAGTTAATAGTGATAAAGTGGATTAAAAAGCTGAAGGATTAAGAAATCGGGATATGATTTAACCTTCTAAACCAGAATCAAATGCACTAAGATTTCTCTTCATGAGATTGTTTCCTACAAAAGCATAGTACAGGGAATTTCCTGATGGACTTTGAGAAAACCTGAATATTCTTTGTCAAGGCTTTCAGGGAAAAAAGAAAATGTTAAAATCACCCCCTATTTCACAGTTGCAAAAATATTTACTTCATTTTCATAAAATCCTATAAAGGTGAAATTTTATAAATATTTTATGTCCACAGAAATAAAATATATTGTTGTGGTGACCAAGATCAGGGGTTTATAACCCCTGCAAGATTTATGACCAAGTTAGATATGAGATGCCTAGATGAGGATTCATGGCAGTGAACGTGACTTGTCACATCTGAAGAACTGTTAAATTGTCAGAGATAACTGATACACCAACATACTTCAGGTCCTATTAATTTTTAGACTTTATTTTAAGCATCAATAATTTCTATATTTAAAAACATAAATGTAGTGAATTAAACTGGAATTAACAATTTTTTCCCTGATCACATAATGATGGGAACTTTCAAACTGTGTGGGTCGAACACACAAAGCTCTTCACAGCACACATGCTTTTAAATAGGGTAGTAAAGAAATGAACTCCAGAGTACAGTGAATAGGCACATTTGAGTCCCCAGTCATCAGCGCTGCTGATTTACCTAGTGGATGTAATCATCTGCTTTACAGCTCAATCCTACAGCTACATTTTTTTAAGACATCTAAACATAACTAATTTCATTGAGACCTTTAGCCTTGTATATGGAGTTCCTATTCATTCTTTAAGGAAATCCTGTTACTATATCCACCAGCTAAAGCACTAATGCATGTGAAATATTGAACAATGAGAACAATCCAAAACTATTAGCAAATACAAACAACTGGATTATTGTTCTCCGCTGTTCTCCTCTCTGCGTTGCCAAAATGCCATCATTACAATTTGCCACACATTTGCAATTCAGCAGAAGTTGAAACTTAGTGTAATTCTAACCAGGGTAATTTTCTAAGCATAGCAAATTATAAACATATTGGCTGAAAGAAAAAAAGATAGAGAAGTTGCTTTTAGCTGGTTGTGGCACTTTCATAGTCAAGACAGGGAAGTTTTTCCCAGCTCTCACACAGTACTAACACATACTAATTAAAACTCCTAATGTTTCTTATACAAACACACTCATAAAGGATATACTTCCAGCAAAGTTCTTGAAGCTTATTATCAAAATCATCCAGCAGTGGATTATCCAAATGAAACATTTTTACACATTTAACATGTTTTTCTCCATGCTACTGTGAGTTTAAAGAATATCAAAATCTTCCTGGTAAACAAGGCTTAGGTATCTATGTACGTTCTACCTTATTCTGAAGCATTCACGTTCCCTTCAGCTGACAACATAGTGAGAAATATTAATGAAGGAATAAGAAAATGAGGTAGAAACACACAGTAGTTCTACAATAAGTTGATTTACACTATCTTTAGAATTATGCTATGAGGCATATCAATGGTATTTTCACTAAGTTAAACAGTAATTTTCATGCAATGCATGGAATTTTTGGAATTCAGCAAGTGTTTTGGGAACATAAGTTTACTTGCAATTCACTGAATGAGTTTTCTGTAATCAGACTGTATAGTTGCATACTGGTACTCATAACTTGACAATAGACAATCACATTATTTTGTACAATTTTGGATTTACATTGTTAATTTTCTACTGAAATGATACTCACCTGAAAATATGTGACTAGGCATCAACTGACCAAGGATACCACTGCTTTCTACTGCTAATTCACAAGAAAGCAGAAACTTAGTTTAGGAAAATAATGAGGTCCGGTGATGAGAACTGCAATGGCAGTGACTTCTAGAAATAAGTCATGAATCCGAAAAAGATATGCAGACATCTCTGAAGAAAAGCAGTTGCTCTAATTGCAAGGAAGGGGGAATTAAGGATTTACAGTAGGATTTTTATATAATGTTTGTAAATACTGCTGGGTTGTCTGCTTATTTCTAAATCCATAATTAATATTACAATGAACATTTTATACCTTACAGATTTCTTCACTTAAAAATTTTCTAAATTCATAGGGGTCTCTTTCCAATCACTTTTTAAATTGTTTGCATTACAGAAATACCCAGTAACAATCTCTGGGAATTTCAGACCTGTTAATATAACAATTATATATATATATAATTATTATATATACTATAATATTATACTATACTATATAGTGTCTGTGTATATTACATATATACACAACAAATTTTTCTGACTTGCTATAAGGACAGTATTTTGCATCTGACAGTAAATTGTTTTTTGGTTAGAAAATTCAAGGCAATAATATTCACGTTATACATATGTACATATTTTTTCTCATATTTCATCTCTGACAGAAATATCTATTCAGGACTGAATCTTATTCCTATTTAATATCAACGCAGTAATTCAGAGTTTACTGTTGAAAAAATGTGAAGATAAGCATTGAAGTGGTCATTCAATCATGTAACTTTTAATTAGGGAGGTAGTATCAATTCAGTACAGTAGAACAGTAAAATTGAACTTGTCTATTTGACTTCAAAAGGACGTTTTATAAAAATTAGGGTACCACTTGTGCATAGGGCTGGAGGCACCAATCAAAAATATCTCTGCAGACAAAAAAAACAAAACAAACACTGAAATGGTTGAGGCCTGTAGTGAAGAGATCTTGGATATATTCCTAGTGCCCCTTATACTAATTTATTTTCAGGCACTGGGCAAATCACTTAAAATCTCATGTTTCAATCTTCAACAATGGAAATAAAGTAATCCTTTCTTCTTTGTTTCCTTTCCTACCCTTATAGCCCATCCCCTTGCTTTATGGACAGTTTCTTATCTCAGAAATTTGTCTGTGCATGTGTACATATAAGTATAAATTTATAAACAGAATACATGTGCTAATCTGAACATATAAATATATAATCTCCACTTTAAATGCTAATGGTGGTGTACGGATTCTAAGTACTAACAGTGACATAGCACTGGAACAAGTTGCCCAGAGATTGTGGAGTCTCTTTCTATGGAAATATTCAAGATCCATCTGGATGCCTACCTGTGCCCCTATTGTAGGGCACCTGCCTTAGCAGAGGGGTTGGACTTGATGACCTCTTGAGGTCCTTTCCAACCCCTGCAATTCTGTGATTTCGGGACTATAAAAAGCAGGCAAATCTCCACAAAATTTAACTATCACAGTGCTAAGGGATACAAAAACAGGACTCTGAGAGCTTGTGTGAGGAGACACATGCACATGTGTGGGTATCTATTTTTGTATGCTTAAACAGTTACCCTATGATTAATCTGAATTTCAGAGAAAAAGGAATGAAAAAAACCCTTGTAACACACAGATGGCTTAATACTTCTGTTTTTAAAAAGGGCAGGTGAACAAATCTCTTTCACTGCCGTGTTTCAATACAAAGACATGCAACATATGAAGCAGCATAATTTACTTTGACACACTATCATTATTTGTTAAGATAAATTAATAAACAGCACCTTTGGGTGCAGCCAATTCATTCAGCTCCTGTCGCAGTTGATTAGAATTTCTGACTGAGCTGTAATAAAACTGAGACTGCATTAATCTATGATAGTTTCCTTTGTTCACTTAATGCAGAACAATTACAGCTTATTCATTCTACCAATCACAATTTTCTCATAAACAGTGAGCATTTCTACCTCTTGCTTACAGTGTTGAAATGAAAAGGGCCATTACTCAATTTTTATTATTGCCCACAGCTCTTAGTTACCGTGGAGTGGCTGTGATTTAAATATGTAACACACACTCTAACTAATCACATTTGTTTGAAAGATCTATGATTAGCAATATTAAAATAAAATCACAACATCAGAACATTCTATAAATTTAATCTTAGAATATTCTACCATCTGAATAATTATATTCCAGTAGTGTATGTATGCTGCAGACAACTTCTCATCAGCTTGAGTATTATAAATAAGAGTTGCATTCACAAGTCATCAGCATTCCACTTCAGTAGCACTGCCCTTTGCAAAATGTGCTCAGGTCACCCTAATTTAATTTCTCATTTTTTGTATGTTGTGAAAATAAAAATATTTTGAATTGATCTTTTAAACTGTCTTTGATTGTCAGCATCCAGTGGGATATTGCAGATTTCCAATTACTGGACATTACTACCCAGCATCCCTCCTTCTCTCTCACTTAACTGCTACTACATTTTGGTTCAGGTGCAGAAATAGTCTCCTATAGTAGACATACAATCATGTTAACCTGTAAATTTCACAGGGCCCAAATTTGTCTTTGCTTTGTCCTACCTAATCTTCATTAGAGAGGCATGATATTCTCTTCTATGGTTACTTCATATCATTTTAGCACTTTCAAGAATAGGTTATGCTTATGCTTTGCAGTCGTTATTTGTTACCACAAAGATATAAGTGCTTGCTAAATAAATAAATAAAGCCCAAAGGGTTAAATTAAGCCTTAGATGAACTTAAGAGGGCTTCTCTGAAAGTAATGCCTCCTATTTGTCCACAACATCAGAAGCAGATGGTGGTATGGCAGTAGAGGCTGAACCATCCCATCAATACTCTGTTACATTTTGTTGCTGTGCAAGAGATGGCAGCAGAGGGGCAGTCTGACAAAATAGCGTCCAATGTGGAGGAGAGTAGGAAGCAAAGGTGTACCACTGAATTTGTTGATACAGGAAAAATAGTACCCACTGACATTCCTGAACACTTGCTGAATGTTGATGGAGAAGAGACAGTGGATGTGAGCATAGTGAGGCGGTGGGTGGTGTATTTCAGCAGTGGAGACAGAGGGTCACCCCTTCTGGTGCAGTCTTACATGCACAGCATGAAGAATCTTGTTAATTGGTGAAAATGCATAGCTAATGGTGATGACTGTGTTGAAAAGTAGTGTTTTGTACCTGAGAATTTGCTTTCAAACAGTGTCACTGTGTTCTTTGTATCTGTTATAGTTTCCATGGAAATCAAAAGAAAGCATCACTTTTGGAGCCATTTTGAACCTACACAGTATTAATACAACCACTGACTTCACTTAATCTAAAATTTCATTTTCTTTTCATTATTTATGCTTAAGATCTTTATCTGCTGAAATTTTCCTGCTTATACAGGCTTCACTATAATAGATATCCACGACATGAACACAAGACTTACTGGCAGGAATGTTATTGCTGGCTGATGCTCCCACTGTGTCTTTTGATAAGTTCTGAAGCTTATTTTAGTAGTAGCTGTGGATACTAAACACACTTGAAAATCTAAACATTTTTGAGAGGGAACCCAGTTATGTTTTAAATCATCTAACTTCAGATAGTTTGGTCTCTTATACCACTTAGAAATGCAAAGCAACAGGCTCATAGTTGCATTATCAGGATTAATCTATTAATGCAAGACACAGCCTGGAAGCTAAATCAAGGGAATAAAGCTTTTCAAATTCTCCTTTCCTTTTGTAGCTGTTGCCCAGGCAATTTTCTGCATATTACAAAAAAGATGCCAATTGTTCTTTCAGGAGCAGCTCTCCCATGTGTCACACACCTAGGTCAGCTCTAAAGTCTCATATGGTCACCGTCTGTGAAAACAGCAGTGTATCATTTTGATGTGCTACTGTAGTTTGTTACCAGTGTTGGGAGCCTCAGATGTAATGGAGGATTGAATAGTTCTTTTTTTGTATCTTCGCTAGAAAGTCAGTATTTAATGGCTCTGGTACTTGGCACCTCTCCTCTTTCATTTGATTAAGAAATATAGAAATGCGAGGAGTGATGGATTGAAAAGACTTGACCCCAGCCCCAGTAAAGTCAAGGGAATGACTCCTCATAAGGTGGAATTAGCATTAGACACTAAATGCCACGTGGCTGTACAGACTCCTGACACAATGACTATGGTATCAGGAAATCACTTGTTCTTAATAGACACAGAGAAGAAGAAGACTACAGAGCTCCTTGTGTTTAAAAAGAAAAAAAATATCAAAAATACCCAAGAACAACAAAGAAATTTTGCTAATAATTCTGTTTAAGCTTCTTAACTCTATCAAAAGGCAAGAAAAGAATCTGGAAAATGAAACTCTGAAGATGAAAAAAAAAGAAGCATTTCAAAGATTTTCGAAAGAATTAAGTATTAGTAGATGATATGAGGGAGTCCAATAGAATCACAAAGTCTGCAGTTTTACTTGCTCTCTGCTATTAGGTGCAAAGACCATTTCCTGTTATCTGTCACTGGAAAGAGATGCTTTGTGGAAAGAAAAAGATTTTTTTTTTAATTCAAGCCATCATTCTTACTATTAATCCCACAAAAGGAAAGCCAGTAGGTTCTTTGAAAAGCAAAGACTATATTAAAGAAAGATTTCACTTTGCAAGTGTACAGCCTGTAAACATGAGAGACAAAAGGTAATTAATAAAGTAAAATACAAACCAATACAGAAAAGAATTTCTAAAAATCTCATGCTGTTATTTTAATTATTCTTTAGGATGTAAAATATTCTGTGCAAATGAGAGGTACTCAGTACTGTTCTGTTTTATGAATGGAAGTTTAAAAGCAGCAATACTTTCATTATGTAGATCACAGCAAGGGCTATTCTGATAAGACACAGTGTTTAATATGGGCAATAAATGATTGACAAGAGAGATATCTGTGCAACTGATATATAAATAAAATATATGTATTTCTTTTTATATAAAAAACGCAAAGTCTACTTATGCCATTTTCCTTAGCTTTTAATATTCCCTTTAAAGTTGAAGACACATATATTGCTTTTTCACTTACTACATACTTTATGAACAAATAATGCAAAAAATAACCTGCATTACATGTTGTTCCATGCATTTTAAAGACAAATACACAGTGGTTAGATAGGTATCTATTATTCTTCTCACAAAATAGATAAAGTTCTAAATTCACTTGATGCTGTGTGTTGTACCATATTCACATGTATCTTTGAATTCATGATTCCTAAGCCAAGACAGCAGCTAGAGATTCAAGATGGAGTGGTTGCATTGACATGTATATGGCCTATATACAAAATATATTTCATGTTGGAATTATTTGCTCTCACCATTATGCCAGTATTCATTGTCCCTTTGAAAAAACTTGTTCAGCAGTTTGTGAGACACTGTGCTCCAGTGAAATTATATGGATTAAAATAAATTTTCAAACTCTTCCATTATTTGTTTTCCCAACATGCACCTCTTACTCCTCACCTTCTTTCTACCTCAAACACACTTTAGACTAAAAACACAGCTACTGGGACAAGACTGTTAGGTTTATTGACAAACTCCCTGCAGACCAGGCAGTCCAGTGTTATCTGTGAAGAAATGTATAAGGAATACATACAGGAAGTATGTTTCTCTGGGTATGTAGAGGAAATAGCAGCGAAAGAAGGAGCTGAAATGCTTCACACCAAATATATAAAATGCTGGTATCGTGCAAAGTGAAGGGGGGGAACAAAGACCAAACAGATACATCTGATACAGACAGGTCAAAATTTGGCTGGTGTGAATGATGTGAGGCAAACAGAGAAAGTTTTTTTCAAGCTACCTAAATTCCATAACAAGAGGAGCTTCAAAATGTCTTTATAAATATAACAGAGCTATCCTAAATATTTAATTTAATATTTATTAACACTCTACTACAATTAGTAGGTAAATATAAAGCTTAAATATCACAGACATTTGAAACTGTACTGCCATTATCTGCTCTACAAAATAACTGTAGACAATAGCTGTTAGTATTCAGAGAGTTTCAAATGAAACCTCCATGTGATTATGGCTAATATATTATTGAGAACAATTGGAAAACCAGTAATTGTGTATATTTTGGATCAATCATTGTTCTGTTTGGTACTGCTGAGAAACTGACTGTTCATTGCTGAATATGATACCTAGAATATAACCTCAATCAAAAGAGACAATAACAACATTGATTTCCAATCCAGTTGTTAGTTTTCCAATAAAATGGTATAACACCTGTTATTTCTTCTCTATGAAACATATGTTGACCATGTTCTCATTTTGGTGACTGCATCTTCTGGTTATATATTTTTAATCAGTATTAAAAAGAACACATCTTACAGCTTCTTTTCTTATTGTTTTCATTTTGTACTCTGCATTCATTGACCTTAATAGCAGAATGTTTCTCTTCCTTTATTTAATACTGCGTTTATTTAACCTTAGCTTGAGAGGAACAAACACTTTTACAATCCAGAGAAGAAGTCTGAATAAATTGGTACAGTGAGTGTAAAGTCCATGGCGTAATCTGTGTGTCGATTATGCCTTGTATTATAAATTACTTCTATCATTAAGTACTTATTCCTAAAACCTTTACTAAATTTTAACAGTACATCACAGTTGCAAATCCATATTTTGAAGTGCTGAGATGGTTTCTGCTAACAAATAATTTTTTATCTGTGAAACAGAAATATGGTTTAACAAGCCAATAAAAATGGGCTTTCTTTGCCTTTGAAGGTTATGAGATTTATCTTAATATAAATTGTAGGTCTGCAGCAATGACATACAGTAACTTACCATGATTAGGTGAAGTTAGCAGTATTCCAGAGACCTGACTATTTGTATTACATGAATCCTCTTTGTGGAAAGATAAAAAAGAGCAATATCATGTATAACATATCAGGGGAAAAAAAAAAAAAAAAAAAAAGCAACATTCAACATTTTCCGGCATTGCAAAATAAATGTATCCTATTTCATAATTTAGAGTGATGTATAGTGACCATCCGTGGGAAGGAGTATATGTAGCAAAAGTTATTTAAACTATTATTCACATAGAATTCACAGGAACTTCATCTTTTTACTTATTATACTCTTATATCAATGTTAAAAATGGTCTGCATGCTCAATAACATTTCTCAACCAGCAACCTCAGTATGTATACTGCAAAGATGAATGGATGAAGTGTTTAGAGTTAATGATCTGTATCATATTGCATCAATTTAGCTAAAGATATATAATCCAAAGCAGTTTCATTTATGTTGAGTCTTACTTGAGAGCTACATTTTTGAAGGGCCATCGTGCTATCCAGACAAGTTAGAAGGTGAAAATAAATAAGACAATAAACAGAACTTTCTGTCTTTTAGATAAACTCTAGAAAATATTTGATAATTTTACTTCTTATATTTTACAATGATATTAGAGTTATGTATCACCAATTTACAGTCACATTGCCTTTTATCACTTCAGCTTTATTTCTACTTTGGAAACATTTGAAGTTCATTACCTTTTTGCTAGCATACACAGATATTTTGTATCTGACTGCGCACACATATGCATATTCCAAATAAATACATCTTATTTCAATTACTTCTATGCATTCCAATAAACTGTGTCTTTTTATGCACATAGAATGAGATTCACCTCAAAGTAATGGCTACCAGTGAGACATGAAGTAATTCTAAATAAAATAACTGTAAAATGTCTAAAATAGTATAAGATACAGCCTTTATAACATGAATAAATAAATATGTTCCCGGAGCTTAGTGGTGTTTACCATTTCTTGTTCATGCCACCACCTTTTTGGGATTAATGCTGTACCTGAAGTCAGAAGGAGATCTAGGGATTCTTGCTGACAGTGAGCTCAATGTAAGCCAGCAGAGTGCCCTGGCAGTCAAAGTGGCCAACTGTATCCTGAGGTCTACGAGGCCCTGCACTGCCAGTCAGCAGCAACTAAAACATCCGTGAGTTATCAACATCAGTTTTCTTCTAAAGCCAAAACATAGTATCATACCAGGACTATAAACCTGGTATAAACCTATAGACTATAAACCAGGACTATAAACCCTGCCCCATTTGATATCAGGATACCGTTCTTTTGTATTAATAATGTTTTGTGATTTTGATCACAAATACTGCTGTGTTTACTGATGAACTGTATCAGGTTAGACATACTCTAGGCTTGCCTTACATAACAGTTTTTTTGCCTAAGGAATACAATCCTCATTCAATACTACACCAGTATGTTTATGTTACAGTAGAATAAATTCTGTTTGGTTTATATTCTGCTAGAAACAATGTGTGTGGTATGTTAAATTACATTTATGCTATTTTTTCATTATTTCATAAAATTCTATGGTTTTGTACTTTTATGGTTGGATTTGAGGGTTTGATTAAAACCCCAGTAAATGATTTTAGGACAATGAGGGCATAAGGAGTGGGAGACACTCACACTGCCAGAAGTTTAGGCTATGACTTTGTTTTGTAGTGATTAGCCCTGGAGCTCTCTTAATATTAGGTTAGAACTTCTATCTGTTCACAGTGAAATCAATCTAGAGAACAGCTGACAAGCAGCAAAGAGGAAAAGAAGTAAAATGAGAAAATCTATATGCTGATTTCTGAGCTTATACACATAGAGCCATTAGCGATTCATATTGAAAATTTTATCATGCACAGACATCCTTAATATTACTTACATATGTTACAGATGAAGGACAGAAGAAAGAAATTTAATTTGCCCACAGCAGAAGGAGACTTTAGAAGCATAAATATATATTTTTTTTACTAAAAATCTTGGTATAAAATGAAATATGTGTATCTATATAACTATATTATCTCTATCTTGTTGTTGTTTTTTTTTTCCGGAAAAAGTATTATACAAAGGAATATATCCATATTGCAGATTCTAGTCTATACCAGTCTATCGCTACAACTGCTGGCTGATTTTATCTGAATGCTACTCCATCATCAGAGTATGGCTCAATAGCAATTATATACGCATAAGTACAGCTGCTGGGTGGCATCTACACTACTCTCAACTTATGCTCATTGACTTTTTTCTGTCAAATATTATTCTATATCCTTGCAGCTCTCTCCATGAAACAGCACAGTCAAATCATCACTGGCTTTCTGCTGCTTCCATTTCTAATTTTAACTTTAGCTTTAACATTTTGTTGTTTTTCACAAAGAAAAACACACTAAGTAAAAGTCATGAGTCTTCTTCCTTCAAGGACTTCTGGAATTAATAATTCCACCCACCCCAGACTAACATAGCCACACATTCTCCTCTCGAACTGGTATCATTCTTATCTCCTCATCTGTGGTCATGACATCTGCAGCCTTATGTTTGGAAACCTACTACAGATACTATTCTACAGATCATCTTCTTAAGTGCTTACATCACACAGTTTATATACCCCTCTATACCCCTCAATCTTCATTTTCTACTGCATGACATAAATATTTCTGGTCCGTATTACAATACCTGTCAATGCTGGTCTCCTTTTCAACTATCATGCTGTTTCCAGAGCAACTCTGAATGAAGCAATACTAAAGGCGCATGAGATGTCCTTTTCAAATTCTTTGAGAAATATTTTCAGTATTCCCTTATTACCCATTATATAGTTCATAGCTATACAAAGAACGAGTCTTTATTCATTCTTTTTTCATGTTGCTGCACAAAGCTCACTTATTTGATAATATGAATAGAAATCTGATTCTCCAAGGAAAGATTTACAACTGTCACTGGATAGCCAAGAACTGAACATATCCAACTGCCACCACTAACATGTCTTCCAGTCCCAGCCACCTTCTCCTCTGTTTCACAAAATCTTACGCCAGATTTCAGCTTGCAAATCCATGCAGAGACTGCAATTTTCTAGTATATTTATACAGCACATCAGACTACCTGGTATGTGCCCTGGCTGATTTTCAGTTATTATGTAACCATATTGTTTGGAGGATTTGTATATGAACAACCATTTTTTATTATGTTTTTAAATTTTGTGTTTTACAATTCAGCACTACTTGTTCTTATCATTTAATAATTATCATCAATATAAATTATTACATAAAACTTTAGTTTTAATTGTTTACTACAGTTTCCCATCAACTGCCCTTGGAGACAAAAACAGTGTATCAGTTCAACTCACAGGCGTGATGGTATAAATCTAGAATTGCTTTATATTTTTATTTTCCTACCCATTGGTGCATCAGCACTGTAAAGAATAAAGTTCCATATTCCACACTCATAAAATATAAAGAAAACAAGGAAAAAAACAAAACAGGCAGAAGAGAACATATATGTAAACAAACACATAATGAAGATGGACTAAATTTTTTATTGATCTGCCTTAATGAGAAGCCTCTGACGTAGGGATAAAGACGCACCTTTCCATGGAGTTCCACAGAAAAACAGAAGTTTGTCTACTTGCTAAATACAGAAGAAGGCTAAGTGCTGGACTAGGAAGCTAATTCAAAACCCAGGATTAATTTAGATTTCCTGAAATAACCATTATCACAGTGGTACTCTCTTTTTATATATTTGCCTAAATAATAGATATAATAAGGTTAGCTATGATTTAAAACCCTTTCTTGTCAGGAGGAGATATTGTGTTCATACCTTAGAAATGGCACATGAATGCCAAAGAGAGGAGTATCCTCACAAAAATCTAAATACGTTGACTGGAAAAGTACAGCTGAATTAGGAAAAAAAGAAGATGCCTTAAAGACTGAAAGAGTGTTTCAGATGAAAAATAAAGGAAAAAATTAAAGAAAATTTAAAATTACAGAAAGAAACAGCCTGAGGGAAAACATAGTTACCGCAAAAGATTCACTAAAAGACATAAAAGAGGAAGAAAGAACAAAACAGAGAAAAACATGTACGGACACAGTGAGCTATTATAACTCTCTTGTTTTTTGGAAGCTTTATATTTATTCCAAATTTTGCCATCTCTCATTTTAACGTTGAATTAGTCAGTTTCAATAAAACGTAAGACAGTTTTTCTGGCCCTTGACCAGATACACCTGTGGCATTGGTACTTAGGCTTCTGTGAACAGAAAGTGGTGATAAACTGAGGTTGTAAGCACTGCCCCTCTCTGGATGCTAGCATCTCCCCGCCTACAGAGGATGGTTCACCATTTTAACCATCAGCTCTTTGGTGGAAACCTGTAATTGTGGAAATTGCTGTGCGCACTTTGATTTATAGGAATTTTCTCATTTCTTTCTTTTGTTTCCCTCCTCTGCTTAACAGGGGGAGTGAATTGGTATTGCAGGAGTTACTTCAACAAAAGAGGACAGCACAAAGGCGCTGATTCTTAACAGTGATAAACATCTTTCTATCCTGCTGCCAGGATGGCACAAAGGAAGTTTACACCTGTCAACATCTTCCTGCACCCTGTCAGTTGCAAATAATATAATGGGCTTCCCCAGGAACTAAATGGGTACACTTAAGCCTTTTTTTTTCTTCCTTTAGAAGTAGACAGGAAAGTGAACATGTAATTTCAGAAATCTGTAAAACATATCCTAATTTTTATATTGCCAGCTACACTGCTTTGAAAAAAAAAGTAGCTTCCATCAGAACCAGAGGGATTTAAACCTTTACCCGTAAATGAGTTTATACCTTACTTCACTATTTTAAAATGTATATGCCTCTAAGGTAGAAGATGTAAAATCTTAAATTATTACTAAACTCTATAGCTAAGGGGGGAAAAAAATTAGAATCAGACTTCTGCACTGGAACTTTAACCTATCAGAATTACATCAGGCTCAGGTTTTCACGCTGGCAAGGGACACACTATAGCACGCTGAATAGGATATTTTTTATCTAACAGTGACACCTGAGAGTGTTAAATTACAAAATAATTTTCAAGCCCAACTCCTGGAAAAACTGCCTCCACTTGGGTTACTCACAGTTCACAAGTAGGATCAATTTTACCATTTTAAACTTTCAGTGACACCACTTTTTAATATTAAAATAAAAATAAAATTCTTTCTCCTAGAGCTTTTGTCCTGTGTTGTTGCTAGAAGACTTACACTTAAATGTCAAAGTCTGTCAGGAATGAAAATGTTCCTGTGGGAAGGTGAATCAACTCTTGTATTAATCATTGAGGGAAAGAATGACATAGAAAAGCCTTCAAGTTTGGAGAAAACTAAATCTAGGACTAGTAATAAAATAAACACCAAGTTCTAATGGTTGATTTTAAGTCCTAATTGTCCATAACAGGATAGGTCATGTGGGCAAAGATTAGGATGGTCATATGGGCAGAAGAAATTGCTTTGTGGGGACATTAAAAAAAAAAAAAGCAACAATGTTAACACAGTGCACTAGCTTTAATAACTATAACTAAAAGAATAATTAACAAATGAGCAGACCAAGTGCTATAATATGAGATGAAATTAGAATTTCTTTTAAATAAGAGATATTGCTTTCATGACTTTAATACTTTTTGTTTGCTTGTTTAAACAAGTTAATGTTTCTTCAGAGGCCACCAAGTTTTTCTCAAGGATGGATGGACCTTTGAAAAGGAGCTCATAAAGAACAATGTTCAAGTTAAAAGAAGCAGCATCACTGAAGTGAGTATAGTTTCCAGAACTGATGACAAATTTTCCCTCCTATCTTTATCCAATATCTACTTTCTTCTGTTCTGCACAAACTGATACAGACAAATAACTGTACTCACACAGTTATAATGGTTAGTTTCACTAGAGAAACTGTGACGGTTTTGAAAAAAATAATTAGTCTGAAATCATTACTGTATGATTGCATTTTAACAGCTTAGAATGGTTATAGTGTTTGGTTATACCACGTACTCTACATTTGATAAACACCACTGCATTAGAAAGACTAGATATTTAACATCTATTAATGAGCACTTGTTTCTGAAGAATAGCATTTCTAATATAAAATGGAGCGCCACACTTGAAGTAATTTGATGTGCCAGAGAAATACTTTAACTACTTTACTCATTAATGAAGAGTGGATCAAACCCTGAATGTTATTATTATTAAATTCTAACTGGTGTTAGTCATCAAGACAAAACTCAACATGCATCTTAATTCTTACTAAGTTGATGCCAGTTCAATGCAACTGTGCCATGAGGCACTGTCAGTGGCAGCTCACATTTGTATTGAATGTTTTGATAGTACTTAAATGGTATTAGATTGTATTGAAAGTACTTAGAACTTACTGGGATGTTGGACACCAAGTAAAAATTACTTCAGAGGGTCTAGACTTGTGTTTGAACATTTCGTAGAGCATAGGTTGTTCCCCCTGTCATGCTCAAAAGCAATTTTAAAGCTAGCAATGGTTTCAAGCCTCTTCTTTATAAGCCACTGTTCCTTTCTTGATTCAGCACTCCCTATATTGAATTATACCAAGGATAGGTCTATATAGGATATATAGGTCTCATGCACCTTTCTGACAGTTTTTACAGAGCCTATTTAGCAAAAAAAAAAAAAAAAAAAAAAAAAAAAAATTAAATTAAATAGGGGATAAGGTATCCATAGTGTACACATGATACTTTCTCCCACACCTTTCTGGAAGCAAATAATATTTACTAATCTATCAATTATGACTAGAATATGTATTATTTACGAGTGCTGTTTGCTTTTAGATCACTGCAGAAACTATTGCACTGAATAATATTGATCTGTCCTATCAGTCTGGAAACACTTATACTGTAAGTCACCTTTTACAACCATTTCCAGAGATTATCAGTAGTTATAATCCATTGAATATGGATAGTTTTAATCCATAATTATAATCCATAATGTTGCTTTATATACATTTAATAGTACTTAACAGAAACTAACTGATTTCTCTATAAGGTCTCTCTTCTTCCCAGAACGCTGTTTGATAAGGCTCGTTCTCTATAAAATTCAAACTGTAGTCACATCATTTCCCCGTTGTTCAAACTTCTTCACTTGTTGAAAGAATGGAATATTTGCATGGAAGCAAGTATTTGTTTCTACCAGTTTCCCTAAGGGGGATGCAAGAAGGCAAGGATGGATGGGTAAGGGGAGTAACTTCTTTAACCACTCCAAACAGATCTATTAGAGCGGGTTTGCTAGTTACACAAGCGACTTTCCCATTATGACTCATCCTATTCCAATAACCTGGCTCACTTCCTGTATGCTATGCCTTTTTTATCCTTTGCACTTTGGATACTTTATAATGCACTGGTGGAATAGATACACAATGCACCTTAGGATGGACCAATTCTTTGTCAGTTACCTGTTTGCCCTTGGTCTTCTATTATAAAATTGCTAGAAAGAAGAGAAGGAAAATACTCTTTGAGGACCTGGAATACCCTGTATATGACAAGAATTAAGCGAAGTAGTGCCACTTTTGCTGTCAGTGAACAACTTCATGGTGTAATAGAGCAAATGGGCAGAAATGCAGCTGCATCCTCCAGTGCCTAGGTTGTCACTCCATGAAAAACTAGTCATGATAACACGTTGACACAGATTAGGTGAAGTAAATACTAAGTTTTGTGATCAAATGGACAACCAACAAGGATTTGCAGTCTCAAGACACAAGTAACTGCATCTGGGAATTCATTTGTGTATAAAACTTACAAGCATGCTATGAAGCTATACATCTTCCTGCTTCTCTTCTTAACCTTACAGAGATTTAAAACACTGATAAACATTTTACATCCTTGCTGCATTCTATGGTTTAGCACTCATACAATACTGCAGACCATAGCACCAGTCATTGAGATCACAAATTCAGGCTTTCAGCCTTCACAGGTTTTGGCCCAACATACTGTTGGAGACAAGCTGTTTGACAAACCTGCTGCTAAAGTAATAGAAATATGCATCTAAGTATTTGCCTTAAAGTAAAAAGACAAAAAAAAAAAAAAAAAGAAAACGATTTCTCCAGCTAATACAAGGTTTAGATTTGACCCTGACCTCAAAAAACCCTTCCAACTGATTAAACATCCATTAATTCAGTGTTTGCCAAAATGCAGTCCTTATGGCAGGTATAAAAGTACATAACTGGACTATTCCCAAGGCTCATATATTATGCAAGCAGCACACTACAATGATTATAAACTAAAGATCCTCCTGGTCCTCCATTATTTTAAGGGAAGAGAAGGAAGAAAGGAAGTTTTAGTCAGCAAGCTTCGCTGTGGCCTGACAAATTACCTCATCCGTTGCCACTACGATACGATAACCAAGCTGAATAAATTTCCTTGCCATGCTGGTCTCTTTTTCTAGTCCAGAGATCAAGGTCACATTACATCAGCAGAACATCGACCAGATGTGTATTACTCTTCATGAGATATCCTAATTTTCATTCTTGAGGCAGTAGGCGCTAGTGACCCATTAACAATTATATATTATGAAGTCTTTTATACATTTATGTTATTCACAGCTCCTACAAACTGCCTTTGCACAATGCAGTATTAGATACAGCTTAAGCAACTGACCTTTAAAGAATATTAAATAGCTGTGTGGCAGCTAAAAGCAATTATCTCTGTGACTATTTAGATATACCTAAGTAATTTTTAGAATCTGTAGTGCCGGTAATGATCCCTCTTGGTACTCTGATGCACCAGATCACGGCTAATCTATGTCCACCATTCTGTGTTACAAATGCAAATGAGTCTGTGTTGATATAAATACAAGACAAAAAGAAATTAATGCCTTATTATTTTCAAGCTAATACACGCAAAGCTACTTGGAACTGTCATTTTCTTTTCTATCATCTAATTACAAAGCCTTGAGGAATATGAAGAGGGAACTAAATATTTGAGAAAATGGGATCTACATGCTCCAAAGTTAGTTGTGAGTTTGCTGGGCTGCAGTAGCAAAGAGCACCAAAGCCTGCAACGCTCAGGTTATTATTAGTGAGCATATCAAAAATAATAAATATTCAGCTAGAAATGGAAAAGTGCCCAGAGAGACCACTGAAAATGCTGAAAACTGAATCTGTGCAGGAAACAAAGTTATTTTATGTATGATAACACAGAAAAACAATGAATGTGAAATTAGTGGGCCACAACTGCACTCCCTTTGCTGCCTCTGCACACAGGAGGACCTAACTTTGTTGCCACACTGGCGGAAGCGGAAAAACAAGCCCTATTTCTAAAAAGCCATCCTGTCCTTAATGTGAATATGCAATTCTGAGACACTTCAGCAGAAGTGAATGGATCTCCCTTTCTTTAAAGATTTTTAGATGTAATACAAAATTCTACCTGAATAGTAATTCCATGTAACATAAAGGCAAGCAAGGCAAAATGGAATAATGCCATTTTATATGATCAGCTACAGTAACATATTAATTTAAAATAGTATCATGGAAAAGGTTACAAATATTTATTTTACAAAATTTTATCCAGGGTAAGAATGGTGAAATCTTGCTCATAACACATCAAAACATGTAGTCTGTAGTTCTGTTACATATGATTCCTCCCAGTGTATTGACTGCAGCCCAAAACTTCTGTGAATTTAGATTAAAAAGGGATAAAATTTTTCAGTGTTCTGTATTACAGTATACATATTTTTATCTAACTTTTCAGGCAAATGTTTAAACTACTTTTGCAATACATAGAACTATGTATAATTTTAATTTCTTCCAAATTTCAGAAATAAGCACTAAAACTTTCCAGCTCCTAAGCAAGTTGCTTCTACAATAATTGAGCTTTAAAAACCCTGTGGAAGGATATGTTCAAAATTGCCTGTTCAAAGAAATTTATGATTTTATTATAGCTGCGTATTGACTATTCCTACAATAACCTGAAGGCAGAACCAAACAGTTTATTTATTCAAACTGCAAATGAAATTGGGCAAGAAAAGTAATTAGCAAGCAACAAAAAATAATGGAAAAGCGCCATAAAGGCAGTTGTGAATTTATGTGGGTTGTCAGATAGTTAGAAAAATAACAGCTTAGATTTAAAAAGATCAACTTTTTACACACAGCCCACAGCGCACTCAGATTAACCATGAAATTGGTGTTGAAAAAGACCAGAAACAGTGGTTCACCTGCACGCAGCCCAGCCTCCTTTCCTGCTTGTGTATGGAAACGTTAATTAAGGAATAAAAGGCGCCCTCATACAGTCATCCACTGGGGATAGACTCAAACATCAGATATGTTATTTTTTTCTAAAAAAGCTAACTTTCATAAATAAAGATTCCCCATATTTGATGCACATTGATAGGCTACATTTCTTATCCATGAAAACGCAGCTACTTGGAGCTGTGCTGCTTGTGATGGGCCTGGGTCTGCTCCATTTTTCTCACTCCTTCTTCTTCTATCAATCCTTAGTCAAATCCTGCACTATCTTGGGTACGGATATGTCATTAACCATTTTAACCTTCAGGTCCTGCCTGCATCATTTCATAATCTCTCTAATCCCAGGAAGGATTTCAACCTCTTGACTAGAAAACAATACTTCAAATTTGTAAATCATGTTTTGTTGGGAGAAAAAGCGTTTGTCTCGGTTCATATTTTAATGTCACATTCTCCCTCAAACCCATTTAATCCAATATGCTTCCTCCTGCCCATCTTTAACCCAAACTCTTTAAACATTTTATTTTAGTGTTCTAATCCGACCATCTCAGTTAGCATTTCCTATATGTTGAGCATATCTAATTTCCAGCTCCTTCTGCCCCAGTCAGTGTTGCATTCAAAGCCTTGTTCTAGATGAAAGGCAACACAAGGTATATACGGAGTAAGGAATTTACTGTTAATTCAATCTTTATTTTAACTGTTTAATTAGAAAATACAGTAAAGTCTAATTAGTAATACAAGTAAAATTGTTTTATAAAACCTTCCTAGTGTCTACACACTACTATGGTGTCATCCTCACTCTCTGAGGCACTACCTGATCCCTTCCCTATTGCGGGGTTGCATGCCAAACCCCTGGGCTGCTGGCACTTTCCCATCCTGGTGCTCACAGAGGTGAAGGTGCAGCTGGGAAGGTCACAGGCAGGAGGCTCCTGCACACAGGAAAACCAGCCCTGGCCAGCACCAGCACAAACAGCTCCCATGGCCTTGTTAGTCCATGATGGAAGAAGGCCCGGTATGCATGAGCAATAAATAAAAATTTGTATTTGCTGAACCATGCTAGGACCTTCTGGAATGACACTGCTTCACTAGGACTATTTTGTTTTCTCTGGTCTTACAAAGTTCTCATTTACAGCTTTACCCATGCTTCCCTCTATCCCCAAGATACAATCCTATCTTTCTAAATATTTTCCTACTGTTTAATGTAGCTATGAATTTTGCAATGTTGAAGGAAAAAGAAGAATGAAACAGCTGGATTACCATTTTGGCAGTTCATTTTGCACGGTCACTTTGCTCTGACTGTGGAAAGAGAGTAAATGATGACTATTACTATTTTAATGAATAAGCGCCCAGTGAGTGTATAATCACCCTTGCAAAAATAAAAGGGTGCATTTTTATCCTTATTTTGGATGCTCGTATTCTTTTTAATTGAATCCTCCTCCCATTTTACTAGTAGGGCATACAATTATTTTTTTTTTTTCCTAATCTGAAGCAGAATGTTCCCTAATAATGTAAAATCCAAACTATAACTCCCCATCCATTTATGAACTCTGAAGTTGGACTTTTCAATAAGTGCTAGGATTTCAGTGAAAACCACTGTAGTTCTTCCTGTCTTTAATTTTCATAAATTATGCTCTATCAACCAGATGTGAATCAATGTTCAAAGGCTTGAAAAATATATAACCAAGAGAATCTGAGAAAAGACTGGAAAGAAAGAACAGATCAAAAATGTCTGCTTCTGATATTAGCATATGACATAAGTAGGTGCAGCTCTGTAACTCATCATCTGTCTATACAACCCCCTTTCACTCAAAAAAGGGAAGGAATCAACTTGAATATTGTACTCCATGAGATGTCTCCATTAAAACACTAATCGATGGAATTAAAAAAAAAAAAAAAGAAACAAAAAAGAAGCAGAAGAAACACTGTATAATGTACAGAAAACAGCAGCATTATTCCTGAGGAAAAAAAAAAATTGAATGCTTTTTTAACCTTTTATCATTTCATGTCATAGAATCATATCATATCCTGAGTGAGAAAGGATCCACCAGGATCAGTAAGCCCTATTCCTGGCTCCACACAGGAATACCCAACTTCAAAATCTGTGTATCAGAGTGTTGTCCAAACACTTCTTGAACTCTGTCTGGCTTGGGCCCATGATCATTGTTTTAGGGAAAACTTCAACAAAACTTCCTGCTTCAGCTTTCCTGGTAGTAGCCGTAGCTATAAGCAAGGGCTGAGCTGACTTTCCTTCCATTTTTGTACACCATGGTTATCTTCATCTTTCTTTGCTAATTTAATTACTAGAAACCACTAACAAATGAAGGAACTCTCTTTATTTCTAGTAGTGCTGATAGGTTTAATATATTTGTAGATTCTCATGACCCACACATGATTTATGTAAAGTCACTCTTGTAGTTGCGTTGTTGTTGCTTTTTAAACATGCAATTGATCTTTTTGCCAGAACGCTTCCAGATTGTTTCAAAACCCTTCCAGCACCTGACAAACACTGGTCCATTACCCTTACTTTCCCAATAATAGGAAGTAAAACTAACAGTTCATAACTGCTTGATAAGTTTCATTCTACAATACTATAAAGTAGTTGGTGTTAGTCAGGGATGTCTCAAAGGGTAAATGATCATCTGCTTCAAAGTTCAAAGTGTAAATGGATATTTAGCTGGCAGTAAAGAGGTGCTCTTATTGGATGAACTGGAAACTTTTCAGTCAGCTTTGCTTTGTCCACAGTAAAGCACTTATTTTTCTTATTCTTTTTATAGCCACTGGGAGGAATTTGCTGTTGATTTTCTGTTACCTATTAACATCTAATTTAAAGTTCCACTGTGAAGTTTTTTTCAAGGGCATAAGGAGTCATTAGCCAGCACTTGAACTAGCAAGTTGAGAGATAGGTGCCATGTCTGGGTATATATGCAGGGCATCAAAGCAATTCCTAGACAAACCAACCTGGATGACTTGCAAATCACAGTACTTCAAGGAAACTAGCTTCAGATTCTTTTATTTTAATTGTATGAATAAGCTTGCCTAGTTTTTTTGATACAGGGAGAACTTCAGGAGGCAAAAGTTTTTCAAAACAAGGTTCAAGAGTGTACTTAAGTTCAGAAATATTTAAAATATGAAAAAAAAAAATAGACTGCAGCCTGATTTAGTAGTAAATTCAAACATTTGTACTCTGATTTAGCATTCTGAATCAGGTTGATAAAAGCATTAAGAAGGCTCCAACTGGTAATAATGAATGCAATCAAGCCATTCTAGAGAATTATGTTTCTGAGTAAATGCCAATTATATGATTAGAACATCATGGTGAACTTACTTAATGTCAATGTCACATCTTTGTTATGAATACAACTAAGTTTTCCTTTTTTTACATGACTGTGAGACATACTGCATTGACAGTATGCCATTATCAAATTAAGAATCACATAATTGCCTCAGAATTAAGATGCTTAAATTATGACATCTCATTTTTCTTAAAAAATCTTTATATATTTGAACAGTATTTTAAACATTTTAAATGTGCGGTCTCAATAGAATATGATTTGCAAATCTTGCAGTGCAAGCGCATGGGTTTTTTTAGACAATTAAAACCATTTATAAAATGTCTCAGTTTGTTATTACTAGTTTGCATGGCCTTTAAAGCTAACTGGTGGCATTATATCCAATCAGTCAATGTAACCTGACACAATGACCTAAACGTTATTTGTAGCTGGCAAACATGGCTCTCAGTTCAAGCTCCCTAGCCTTGAAGAGCATAGAGAATACAGGGAACTATAAATCCATAGTGCTTTTAAGTGTACAGTATTTGGGCATTGTCTTGTTCAGATTTCTTCTTACATAACCACAAAATTCACTACAGAAAAGATTATTTCTCTAGAAAACAAAATAGTGTGATAGTGTGAGTTCTACTTTATTTTACTCACATAGGTGAGAAACACTGTTCTAAAAAGCTAATAAGAAATTTCCTTAATCTTCCTTTCAGTTAAAGATTCACCCAAAGCGAAATGGAATTACTAAGTAGAAAGCACTAAACTAAAAAGCAGGCAGAATTGTACTATTTCAGTTCCTCTCAAAACCATAACAAAATTTCTTTACTAAGGGTAAAAAATAAGCAAGAAAGGAAGAGAGAGAGAGAGAGACAGACAGACAGACAGAAAGTCAGAGAGACAAAGAAGCAACTCTCAAAAAGGTATGCAGTTGAGATGGCAGGGGTCGCTAGGGATATTGTCAGAGGGCTTGCAGCCAGGGCTGCACCTGGAGCAGTCAGGACAACAATAACCCACAGGGCAGCAAATGGTAAGTACGCTGAGCAGGATGTTAAATTCAAAACATTTGAATTCAAAACATTTGAATTTAACAGTAGAAATAAGTCCTTTCTTGTCACATAGGTAGGAAAGATATCTAGTAATCTCATTTTTATTTAAATAAGGGAATCCACAGGATCAAGACTGCCCTGCTGTCTGCAGAGGCAGGATCTAGAGGGAGAATTGATGAAACTTTCAGAGACAAGACCAAAACCACTTCCCATTATTTCAGATTTGACTAGCTCCTGCAGCAAAATTTGCTTGTGCCAAGTGGGACAAAAGCATTTTGAAGCTGTGGAGTCCTTGCCTGAGGGAATTGTCATAGGATAACACACTTTCAAACAATGTGTTATTGTTTATGCAAGCTGCAATGCAAATATTAAAACTATTTCTCCAAATAACAAACAATTGGAACTTCAAGGTTTGAAGACTTTTTGTGAAGAATCTGTGCTACGATTACTATCTGATTATTATCCCATCCAAGTTGGCACAATAACAACAGCGCATAAAGGAACAATATCATGCCATGGGAGCAGTGTGAGTGAAAGGCTACATGATATAGCATTTTCCCTTAAAACTGCTCTCTACAGCTAGTTCTCTACTCTACAGGGGGAAAAAAAAAGTACAAAATTAAAAAAGGAACTGTACCATTTGTCACAACTGACTTGAGATTGGAGCACACAGATGCTAAAATAAAACATTGCTGCATAGCAAACGCTGGCTACATTTTGAAGTTCCAATATTCAGAGAGTGCTTAAACAAATACAGATGCTAAGTTTCTACTTGTTCTTAAAAATACTTACCTAAGTTGCTCCTAAGACTAAACAAATCCATGGAAAATTAAAAACAAAACAAAACAAAACAAAATAAAAAAAAAACATTGAACAAGCATTTACTAAAAAAATAAAATTAAATTAAGAAGAGCACACTTTGATGTTTCTTAATCCAGTCACAAGCACAATCCCAGCTATACTTTATTTTTTCTTGTAGCTCTTAATGGTACAATTGTCACTACTTTCTTAGAACACACATCAATGGAAATATCTAATATATTTCTCTTCACTGGGATTTTGTCTTGCCAATAGTAGTAATCCATGCTCCCAGAAATACACTCAATGGGGCAAATTCCTCATTTATTCTCCATTCAATAAATCTAATTGCACTGAGCTGTACCAAGATAATTTTGTTTTATGTTACTGCAGCAACCTTTTCTGTTGGAAAAAATAGGGTTTGACTCACTATAAATAGACCTTATTTTGCACTTTTAAGAATATGAAAAAATAGAAAAGAATGCATAAAAAGGACTAAAGGGAAGCCCCTGTCCATTTGCTTGTCTGACAATGAGAAAAAAAAATAGTACCAGGAGATTCTGAAATACAGTGTGCCATATGAACCTGTGTAGAATTAGGATAAATTCTGTCTGTAAAATGACTCAACATATATTAGAAGATCTATTTTTTATATACTCACAGTTATTAGTGCACATGGTAGGTCAGAGAGTAATATCATTCCTTCAAGCTGCGGATAATCAGTTAAAATAACAACTTAATTTTCAGATTCTATAGGAAATCTTCATCGCATGCAGGTCTAATAATTTTCTGGCACACTAGAACTCTAGGGAATAGATGGACTTCATTGCATGCCTGTGGTCATTTTACCTGGTAAGGATTATCAAATTTAATACTTTGTCAGTTAACCTTCAGTAGTTACTCAGTCGCAGCTAAGGCCACCTTTACTTGGCAAATACGTGAAAGCAAAATGTAAAAAGTAGCTCTTGTTCTTTACATTAAAACACTGGAGGAAGGTAAAAAAAAAATAAAAAAATAAAAAAACATCCCTGAATCCTGTCCTGCTTACAGAGTTTGGAGTTTATACAATTCTCAACAAACAAAGCATACCTGTAATAAAAAGACCCAGGCAATATCTACAAAATTAGTAAAATTTAAAGGTATGAAAATAGTGACATGTGAAACAGTACCAAAAGTTTAAAGGATTTCAAAGAGAAAAAGAAAGTCATTATGATAAAATTAAAATCAGTGGGAAAAGAACACCCTCAATAAAATAGATTTAATCATAAGGTTGATTGAGATGTCTGTGAAAGTTCATAATGAGTGGCAAAAAGACTTATAAGTAAATTAGGTATAATAAAAAGGTGTTAATTTTTAATAAGATGAGCTCTCATTAGAGACTAAAAAGAAATTCATACTTTTAAAGTTTTATATTTCAGTTATGAAGGCTTCAGAATTTAGTCTGTACCTGAGTCAATTCTATAGGTACATACATATATGTATATATATTTTTTTGGAGGTCTACCAGCTCTATAAGTTTGAAAAATAGTCTCAAAAAGTAACACATTGCCTACTACTGCCTTTGGTTAATCACTCAAGGCTACATGAAGATAATTTTGCTTCTAAAAGATGCAGACACCGTGGATACAAACTGTATATTGTAGAAATAAACTGTATATTGTATTTAAAATTGTATCGATGCAGTACTGCTGTTCTACTGTTGACCCAGATCCACAAGGAATCCGCTCATCTTGTGTCAGGCCTGCGATTCTGTGAGGACTGGACATTTAAGCGCTATCTCATTGGGAGTGGTTCTACATGACTGTCCTGTCCTAGACAGTAGCTTGCAAACCACTTCAAAAATGGTGCACGATCTACAACTGAGCTGCCATTTCCAATACTATTAAGCTACCATCACAGCCAGTGCTCACGTCTACCAAAAGATTTACAGAACTCTACTCTGAAACCAAAACAATGGCAAATAAAAATATAGACATACAATAACATTTCAACAGATGAAGTTAACAGCAAGTTGAGTTTCAGTGATGAGCTGCAAGATTTTTCCTGTTTCCAGCTTTTTTTGTTTGCTTGTTTTTTACTAATTCGTATTGCATACTATTTGGTCATTTATTTTAGCTCAACTGAAGAGATGTAAGAAACAGTAATTCTTCATAATTACTTTATAGAAATAATGCCACATATATAACAACAGGAAAAAATAATCAAAACAATAAAAACCTATAAATTCCCATTCTGGAAGTGGAAGACCTCAACAACACAACACCCAGTTCCCCTTGTGGATCCTTCAACAAACAGGCAAGAAGTACATAAGAAAAAGAGAAGAAGAAAAACAAACAAACTTAATTCAAGGAATACAAGTGATCTCTGATAAAACATTAAATTGTGGTTCACACAAAGGACAATATCCTTTATAACAGTGATTGTACACAGAAGAATTTGAAGAACATAAAATCTTGGTGGTCAGAATACGACTTGTGTTGCAAGTGAGTAGCCAAAGGCTAGCACTATCCAGAGAAGGCGTTTGGATAACACAAAACTGAACCCCTCCCCTTTTCATGTCCTTAAAGCTGGCCAGGCAAACAGCACTTATCAGTATCTATCAGTACTCGCAGCAGTGAAGAATGATCCATGAGAAAGGATGCCTTTGGAATTCATCTGTAGCTCGCTTCCTCGGACTGGATAGAGAAGGGACTGGGTAGAGCTTTTTTTCCAGTCAAAACATAAACCTGGATATAAGTAGCATATTAAATCTCTCAATCTATGTAATTACTTGCATACTGGCCGTGGATATATCATATTCCCTGTCAGTATCTTCTCCAGAGAGTAACCACTTAAACCTATTCTCCCATATACAACGCATGATGAAGAGTTAATAGGTTTGGAATTACCTTTTTCTTCTGTTCCTGATTTGTCTATAGGCTAAGGCATGTATCAACCTCAGATAGGCTTGTTATAGTCTTAAAATCAAGCAAAGTAAAGCACACCAAAAATAGGGTTTTTTTTTGGAGAAGTAGAAGTGAGGGTGATAAAAACTGCATAAGAAAACCATTTTCTTGTTATGAATACAGGACAGGAAGCTAAATCTGTGATTTTAAAACCAAACCATCTGATTGTTATTATGCATGAGGTATAGATGTGCACTAGAACTACAAAGAGAACAAAAAATACCAAAGGTGATCTTTAATGCAGTCCTTCAAAATTCCATCACAAAAGAGGAAAAGATCACAGAGCAAAATCTAAGTAATCCAAAGCATGACCATTTCATTTTCTCTTGTTCATCTACAGTAAGTAGTATTTGTCTCTGTATATTCATCTTATTGATTTTTTAATGATATGCACAGAAACAATTCTGCAAAGTTCACTCTGTCACTGTATCTAATCATTTTCTCCCTTCCCTAGACTTCATACCTTAAGAAAACAATTGCATCAGTGATTCATTCCATTGAACTGCCCTGCAGATGTCATGATGTACACATCAGTGGCCAGATAAACTTTATAAATACCAACAATTCTATTTAAATACTAAATAAAAACAACAATCAATAAGAATCTGGAAATAGAATATAAATTTCCCTATTTAAAATAATTTCCTGCAGCCATATGAAACACAATGCTGACTTCTTAATCTCATTTTTTTTTTCTAAGATCTTGAATGAAATTTCTATGTCTTCTTATGAGTCATATTAATATTCATACAAATGAAGCTGTGAAACTGGATCTTCTAAGGAGTCCCTCAGACTTCCACAACATGAAAAGCTGTAGCTTTCTGGTGCTTCAGTAAAAAGTTAGCTGAAACTTGAAATACGGTGCACTTCTTTAGAAGTAAACTACGTGAGAAGCAATCTGGAAAGTATCTTGTTTCCAAATTGTTGGAATAAACTCAGATTTACTCTAGAGTACTTAAAGGATAGGCCAAAGAAATTTCTTAGTGATTTATAATTATCTCTGAGAACTTGAAATGTTGCCAGAAGATGAAAAATGGGCAGAGTGCTCGTGCTAAAAAGAGAGGAAGAAAGAGAGAGAGAGAAAGTAAACAAGAAATTGGAGGCCAAGAAGCTAGGTTTAGATCCCCCAAAATTTCTGCATTAAGTTACCCAACTACCTGTATGAAGATAGCACAAAATAATCTATGAATTGTAAACACCCCAAAAGTCAAACCAATTACATTTCCTTCTGCAACATACTACTGGAGGTTCTGTTTTTACAAGACAAGAAATGGACCTTCTTATGTCCTGATTTTAGGGAAGTTTTGACAGCATCTCACTTGATGTTATATAAGCGCATTTTAAGTACACTGTCCAGGAAAAATGGAGAAAAATCAGGTGCAAAAAGTGGTTGAATGACCATCTCCTGAAAACAGTTTTTAGCTGTGTTTTTATCAAGGCAAGGAAGGTTTGCCTGGCAGAAATTCAGCTGGCTTTGGATTTGTCCAGCGTTTTCATTAATAATACTAATGAGTTAGCTAAGAGTGTACCTGTCAATGCTGAGGATGGTGTGGTTGGGAACAATTGCGAGTATCTGGTAGAATTACAAATTAACTTTGCAAACTGAAGATTCATGTATATTGGGGAAAAAATGGATTATATGTAAAATACAATATGCGAATGTCGGCGCTTGCTGCACAAACACAGGATAAGGCGAAATGAGGAGTGAAAGTTTAAATAATTTCTTAAAAAATACTCCATGATTTGGAAGGGATCATATGCTGATATGAATGAAAAAATGTCATAAATGCCACGTAATTTAGACAAAACCCAATATATAACTAAAAGCAGAACAGCTGAGAAACATGAATCAGTGCTATTGCTAGCCCTGCTAAGGTCTCAAGTTCTCAGTCTAGAACAAGAACAGCAGACTAGACAGAAAACCTAGAACACAAATGACTTAAGATGTGAAAACAACATGTAAATAATATTAAAAGAACTAGGAACCCTGAAAGTTATGGGTGGGAGAGAGTATCAATCCTAAGCCTTACAACATTTTTTCCATTCCTATATACTGTTTTGTTGCTTTTTTTGCACTGAACCTCAATCACAGGTTGACAGTGAATGGAATTCAGTAAATCTGCCTCCTAGCAGGTCAACTTCTCCTGAATATTGAGACAGCTCATTCTTGCATTTGGCAAGTTGTCCTTAAAGGCTCATCTGCTTTTATTAGCTCCTTCCCAAGGAGACTCTCACGAAATCCCAATTACTGACTCCAGATTAAGTCAAAGTCAGCTTCCCAGAAGGTGAAGGTCTATACTCTGATACAGTTGCCTCTCCTTGGGATCTTGAGCTCCATTATTTCATGATAACTATAACCAAGGCTACAAGTGACTATTACAATCCTAAGAAAAGCTACAGCTGATTCAGCATCACAACAAGGTGATGAATTAGATGATCTCTAGTATTCTCTGAGTTTCTGGAAACCAGGAGTGTAGTATCATAGAATCATTAAGGCTGGAAAAGACCACTAAGCTCATCTAGTCCAGCCTTTAAGGTAGTGTTGTAAAGTACATGGAAATCAGGAGGATTTGAAGACTCTACCATCACAAAAGCCTTGATCCTGGTATGTAGGCAGGAACAACAGATTTAGGCTGGCACACTGTGAGGGAGAACTTGGTATGAGTGACAATATTGTTTGCACAATGTCAACTCTGCAGCATTTGTAAAACACTGTTCTATTTTGAGTTATGCAGCTGTAAGAGCATCTTGCTAACCACTGTTGCTGAGTTCAGCTTGAGTGTCCAAAAATCATCTCTTCCTTCCTTTGAAACACAAACATAGTATTTTTTCATCCTATTGAAGCTAGAAAATATTTTAAACAATAAACCTGATTTTGGGTACAGCAGTCAATTTGCAGACAAAAGGAGACGGAAAAATATATATTACAATTCTGTTCCTAACCCTACAAATTTCAACAGTTTACTCTGTGAGAAACTGGTAAATACTTCATGAAGTGTGAAGGGATACATTCTTCCATTTTCATTCACTTATAATTGAATTAGGTGTTACACCCTACGAGGCACTTTCTATGCTTAATAACACAAGGCTTAAAGATATGTTCAGACCATCCATAGATATATGAGGAGAAATGATTAAGGTAAAAAGGCACTTTTAGGAAAAGAGAAAGAAAATACAAAATCAGTGGCCACAGTCACTTCATGCACATGAAAAGCCAACAAACAAAACTCACTAAAACGAGAAAAAAATCAGGTAAGGGAACCAAGAGTGACTTCTCAGCTTCACTGAAGTAATACAGAGTTCTGCAAATATCTCAGTATTTAGAAGGTGACGACATATTAAAAAAAAACAAAAACAAAACAATTAAACATTTAAGCTTACTATCATTCCTCTCTCTGCATTTCTCTTGTCATGAGCTCCTGGTTTCTAAGAAAGGCCTTAAGAGTGCTCCAGCACTCACAGGACACTTAACTACCAGCCATTACTTAATGCTCTCATTGGAAATGTTACTATTTACTATGAAAAATGCCACCTTTTAATGAGTCAAAATGGGTCACGTATTTATATTTATGCACTTAGATCTAACCAAGCTATAATAATACAAGTAGTAATTCAAACTACATTAAAAGCCTTTAAGGCTGCTCTTATCATTTAAACCAACTTTAAATGTATACAATTTCAAGAATGGACTGAAAATAGATATTCGAACAAATGTGTCTTTGGTTTCTTTGTGTAGACAGAAACCTAGTAGGATCTGAAATTCATAATGAAACATTCTAGTTCTGGTTCAATAGAAACTAAAAACATACCTGGAAAGAAAAAGTAACACCAGGGTGTGATGTTCGGAATGTGATCTAAAGGTACTGAAATACCATTGCAGTTCTTCATCATCAGGACTTTTAGATTCTCCACAGTCCATGATTAAGTAACATTTCCACCTACAATCTTTCTGGGGTTAGTACCTCATGAACTAAAATACAGTTATGTTTATCAGAAGAATTTGCCAGTAGAAATTAAGAAACTAAAGAGAAAAGGTAGAAGGAAAGCTTAAAGGAAGTTTTTTCAGGCTCTAGAAGTTTTTTTCCTTTCAGTCCGTGTAGTTTTCCTGCAGTTTTAATTGACGAGTTTCTGTGATTACACAGCACTATGTTTCACTCTTTAACCGGTTCACTAAGGTTAAATAAAGCCTAATATCCTATTAAAAAATAGTCTGTCATTACTGTGTGCCCACATATTGAAACTCAATAGTAGCAGGAGGCTTTTGGCTTCTTGTGGGGTCATTTAAAGTCTTAGAGAGAGATGTAATTTTAACCTACAATACTCTTTATTTTAATGTGGGTTTCCAGTCTTTGTTTAGAATGTACCAGAAATCAAGTAACTTATCCACACTAAAGATGGGATTTATTTACATGTGATAAAATTGAGCATTTCTTGTTTTCAGGTTAAAAGCTGAAACAAAGAAAATGATGTAGAATGTTATATATTATACAAATTCCTAATTCTAAAAATTTTTATCTGAAGAAAAATGTCACAAATATCAAAGAATAACATGGGAAGAGGGTCTCCATTATTTGGATAGCTTTGTATTTCCAGTCTTTTTCTCTTTTTAATTTTACCTTTTTAAATTATATCCATGTAACACTGACTTAGAACATTCAGGCCAACGTTATGTTCACAGAGAAAATTAGAATTTTTTAATGGTCTCTTTCCCTTTAATTACCAGATGGATAATTATAATTCTAGTTTTAAATCTCTGCATGTAATAACTGTTCTTTCAGTCTCAACAGAAATGAGCAAGGGAAGCTTGTACAGACCTGAACATATAGGGTCTTAAAGATCATTAATCATTTTCTAGATTCATTTCCTTTGACACAGGTAAATCAAAGGGCAGTATACACTTTAAGGAAAGAAATGAAAGAATGTTAAATCAACAGAAAATCTATTTTCCATTTTATAAACAATTTATACTGGGGAAAAAATATCCCAAATTTATTGTTAAGGATTCTCCTAGAGGGATTAAACAAAAACCAAAAACAGTAGCTTGCGGAAAGTAGAAAAACAAAATTCATACTTGTTTTTCAGCTAAGTAGGTACTCAGCTGAAGAGATATTGGTGAAGCAGTAAAAAGTTCTTAACTTTATCTTGCATTTGAGTCCTGTTTCATGTTCTCTAAATCAGAGATACTGAATACTTTCGTTGGACAACCCCACCGCAGCGATTTGGCAGGTTATGATAGACTCATCAAAAAAGGTGCCTTCTAGAAAAGTAAATGCTTCTACTTGGACTATAGGTTAAAAATAAAAATAAAAATAAAAAATAATAAAAAAACAATCCATAAATCTGTGACATCCATCTAAAAACATATGAAGTAGACATTCACTGAAAAGTAAATAGCTACGTGAAAATCTGATTTGGTCCTATTATCTTTAAGAATGGTTGTGTATGTGTGGTGCTTTTAAAAACAGAACAGCCCCACTTTCCAGAACTCATGCATAGGTTCACGCATCATCAGGTTCATTGCTTCAAGACTGGAAACATAACTGGTCAGTTTGTGGAGTGGTGTGCAGGAGTTCAGTACATCACATTAAGTAATGTACCAAACACACGTATATCTCCCATTTCAAGAACATTATAACCCCTGCCCTGTTGAGTAAATTTAAATCCCAGCTATAACTCATTTGGATCTCTCATTTACAGTCAGTTCTAATTAAGAACAAAACAAAGACGGACAATATTGTACCCTGGTACTGTGTCATTCTAAAAATACAGTGAACAAACATCTAGAACATGGTCTCTTTCTTTAGGCAGCAAGATTTTATCTTACTCTAGGCTGGGAATTTCTTTTTCTTTCACAATTTACACCTCCTTAGTAAGTTCTTTGGAAAATTGACTAGCTGAGCATATGGGAAGTGGGATTTCATGCACCTCCAAAAATATAACAACATGAAAAGAGCATTTTTCTAAGAAAACAATGGAAGCACATGAAAGTCAAGTACAATTGCTTTATGAATCAAACTGAATGATCACTCTGTGTAACAGTTCATCACTGTTTCAGGTGCTATGCTTTTAGTTCATCATTTTAGCCTTCTTTTTTTACTATGTGAGACAAGTATAAGAATTATTTCCTACTAACATTTTATAATTGCAGTCTGGAAAGACAAGGTACTGATTCCACGTGGAATGCAACAGAAAGTCCTTTACAAGTGCCCTTGGCTGAAATTCACTGTAACCCTGGAAGCATCCAATCCAAGGAGAAGTAGCTGTAACCTACAAGCATAGATAAATAGCAATGCTTCACATAATATTACATTAATGCAATAATCATATTATTAAATACATCAGTTACATCAATTATCACAAGCTGATCAGGCCCACAAAAATCACAGGTTGCTTGTCAATGGGTTTTCTGAACAGTACAGACATATGTCCCCAGAGCAATGAAAGCATTATAATATTACTTTGTTGGGTTTTTCAAAATTCCCAATGTCCTGGCAAATTTTCAGTATGTTTAATAACACATAAACAGTGTAAACTATGTAAGCAGACTGAATCTTTAACTTCTGTTCATTCATTCAGTATGTTCAGAAATCACAGGAAATTGTATTTATCTTTTCCCTATAAGCCATTATTCCTCATGCCTAAGCTATTTGCTGGGAGTACAAGACTAACATGTGTATCTGTCAACAAAATGGGTCACCTCTATACTCTTCTGTATTTTCTTTAGTTGAAATCAATAAAGAAGAAATCAGAAACATCAGACACTGGAGGGCAGGAATGATGAAGTGCATAACATTGCTCCCTGCTGTCTGTATCCCTAGACAATGGCTGGGTCACAACTATTTTATCTGTTTTCAGATTTTGCACCTGTTTGTGCATCCTGTAGTCATTCTAACTATTTTGCATGCTAAGACTTATACATGTTTGTTATGTGGTAATGAACAATAATGCTTAGACAATTAATTTATTCTTGATGCTTTGCTTAACATTAATATGCAAAAATCATAGCTTCAGATTACTCCTCCCTTGAAATTTCACACACAAATTATATTGCAAGGAATAAAATCCTGTAAGCAAAGCAGTGGTAATACTACTACACGTAATGTTAATTATTTTCATTGACAGGTAAAAGAAGGATGAATTATAACTTAGACACTGTAAATATTTTACAATTTTCTAATCATTTCTGAAACGATCCTTTATGACCTAGAGTGAAAACCAAATTTGGTCAATACTATACCACATACAGGGGAGTGAAATATAAATCAGTAGTAATGCAAAGTAGACAAAGCAGTAATAAAATCACAAAACCAGCAAAGGAGACAAATTTTCCCCCTGCCAGAATACATCTCCTGAGTATGCTTTGACTGCAAGGTCACCAACTCCAGATCTAACCTTAAAGTATTAGTCATTAGCACTGATGTCACTAGAGATGGTTAACATGGTAACTGACTGTGACACTTAGTAAGGCATAGAGTTATAATTCAAACTACAAGGCGAACAAAATAGAATATTTCTGGGTGCTGTTCAAAGCAAACAGCAACAATAACAAAACAAACAAACAAAAAAAATAACTCCAGAAAACTGCACAGATCAAGATCCTTCCTTAAAATGGGAACAATAGAATATACAGAGAGAATTTCCTGGCTTACTATTGTTTGTTCTATTTTTATCATAGGAGAAAATGGAGAAAACCCTCAAGAAAGCAGCAAGATAGTCAAGTCTTCAACTATATGTAAGTCTGCATATTATATGCAAATCTGATAGATCTTAGCACTTGATCAAAACCTCACAGTCAAGCAGTAACTCCAAAATTTGGACAGGGATTTCAAAGTAGTCAAAACATCAGAAGGGTTTAGATATACACATTTTGATTTAGAGTCATCTCAGTGCATGCTGATAACATGACGAACAAAGGACTGTGTCTGGCGTGCACAGGGCTGTGAGGGGCTGTGACTTGATGTACAGAAGTTACAGCCTCTGCTCATATTTTCAAATGGCAGTCAGTAGAGGCAATACATACACATACAGGATCATAACTCAAGGCAGGACCAGATGTCAAACAAATCTTTGGAATAGAAATAGTTATATTCTATTTCAAAAAGAGGCACAACATATTATAAACACTTCTGACAAAATCAAAGCACGGCAAAATTACTACGTATTCTTGAAGTTACAGTAAGTTCAATCCCCCTTTAGTGAAAGTGACAGGAACCATCCAACACAATTAGCTTTATGTAAGTATGTAAATAGAAAATAAATGTTGTAAGAGCCAGAAACCACAAAAGCTGTTGAAGTGCCACCACTGTTTAAAACAAAACAAAAGCAGAAGGTATCACAATGACAATTTAGCACATCCAACTGTGACTCAGCTACATAGGATCACATACACAGAACCAGTATAGAGATTTCTGTACGTTTTAGTTTGTGACTGGAAAAAAAAAATAGAATTTACAAAACAAAAGTCACAAAAGTGCATTAAAAAAAAAGATATTTTTAATGTTCTGGATTTACCATGAAAGCAAGGAACTGGCACAACTACTTTGGGAGTGATGGTCACTAGTATATCGACCAGTTTTTCATCCCCCAGACCAAAGAATTATTTTGTTGATTGACAGGGATAGACTTTAAAATATTCTATGCAATGCACACGAAGCTTAGAACTACCCTGGTGAAGTCTAAACATGGGTTTCCTAAGAGAAGAGAACAAAATCAAGGAGCTAAAAAGACACAAGTAGCAAGAACCAATTTTCAGTACTAGATCCAAATGAATTGTCATTGATTGTCAAGCCTCTGCTAGCTTTCTGATGGCCTTCATTTATGTTCTTGAAGAACCTGAGAAAATCAAAACTAAAAAATTAATACTTTCAAAATGGATGATATAATACACACAGTCAGCATGGACTGTGCTGTGAAGCATCTGGAGTATATTTGTTTGGATTCTCACTCAAATTCTGATCTACTTTTAGATACCTGTAAAATTTCAGCAAAAGAACATGACCATCATTTCATGGATGTCCTGTGTTGCTTGTTTCATTACGAGATTTCTAAAATAAACTGTAGGAAATATCTGGTCCTAAATGATTTAAAATGAAGGGTTGAAATCCTAATTTCATACTGTTATTAATAGCTTAGTTGAAGAAGGAAGATTTAAATAGTATCAGAAGATCTTTGGCAACTACTTTAAGGAATGTCTACCACTTGCTCATAGGTGTTAAAATAATGAAATAAGTGGTGGCAAATCAGTCACTCAATTCAGTCTAAGACTAGCCTGAGACACATTGGCCTGATTTGTTTTCCTAGCAAGGTGGATGATGCCCCATGTGCATCAATACTCATGAAGCATTTGGATAATGCCCCTAATAATATTCTTTAAATTTTGGTTAGCCCTGAAGTGATTAGATGGAATAGATGATCTTTGTAGGTATCTTCCAACTGAATTAATATATTCTATTTCATTCTGAACTCTGTGCTTGCAGTTCTACATGACATAATCTTAACCTTTTGCAGTCTTCAGGCAGCCCTGAGATGATTTAACCAAAAGTAGTGAGTGATTGCTTCTTTCATTAGACACTGGCAATAGCATTTTCTTACATTCATGTAGACTTGGTGTATATAAATTCGCCTGTTTTATAACCTACACAGCTTGTAAGAAATGGTCAAGCAAGTCAGAAATGGTATTCTGTATGGCTTAACTTTCCTTTATACATCTTTTTTTTTTTTTTTTTTTTTTTTTTTTTAATAATTTCTTGATATCTGGTGGGATTTCAGGGAAGGAAAGGTTTCCAGTCTGATGTTCATACAATTAGTGCACCTAGTGCACATCAATATTGCTAGTCTCAAAATGAGAGATGTACTTGAGGGCTGTGGTAGGTTTGTTTGGCTAGTGCTCTGAAAGAGCCTAGATACACAGGCAGAGCTTTGGATCTGAGCTCTCAATTCAGTTTGTTTTTCATTGAACTCTGTTGAAAAATAATATTCTCATTAAATTTTCATGTATGAGTTGGCTTTACTGGAAATTATGCTCCCAAAAAAAGTAATAATTAAAAAAACAACCGTGAAAAAAAAAAAAAAAGAATGGTAATAGTAAGGTTATGCTTTGATAAATTTTGATAAAATTGCAGAAAACAGCAGAGTACTTTGAAGATATTACAAAAGATAAAATCTTCCTGTAGAGTTGGACTGATGTCTTCTTTTTCATTCTTGAACTTTTTAGAACATGGATATAAACATTGTCAAAAAGATAAATTGAAATCTTTGTTCATCAATGCCTGTCATAACTGCAAACATACATGCCAAAGAGTATGATTTTTGAAATGTTTTTAATTTTTGTAGCAACTTTTGTGCATAAATGCAGACAATTTATTTAAGATATCTTTTATGGCAGTACTCAACATCAATTTCCAGGGGAGCAAAATAGAATTAAATGCTTCTGAACAATAGAGAGGGCCAAAGGAAGACTTTCAGGAACACTGAATACATTTTAAACAGTGATTAACCTAGAAGGATTTTTCAGCACTGAGGTACATAGTTCCCAGTAGCCCAAATATTCTTGAAAAAACATCCAGGGGCCCAGAACTAAATATTTCCATGGCTTTACTATCTTAGTCTCAAGGCTGGAAAAAAAAAAGTCAAAAATACCCCATGTTACTATGTTGCAGCACACTTTCATCTGACAAGGAATGTGGTTAAAAAAAATCCCATAAAGATACAGATACCAAACATTAATCATAACCAATATGCACTGCTATGGTCTAGTAACTGTCCTCCCTTAATTTCAACAAAATCACAACCCTCCTTCAACCTTTGTTGTGTGGCTGTGGAAACATGACAGCAACTTTAAATCTCGGTGACAGTGCCTTCCATAGCTGTCAGTGGGCACTCAGCTGCAGTTCAAGCAGCGCTGCACAGAGAAGCACATCCTAACTCCTACCTTGAGCTCCACGCTCAACAACGTGCTCTGGGACACATTTCAGCACTGAGTCAAAAATGACAATCTTTACAAGCAATTAAACAATTAAGTGTTATGACAAGGAAGCAGTGAACAAAGAATAATTGCAGCAAGAAAATCAACTGGAATTTGCAGCAGGACAGGACATATTTACAGCTACCTTCAGAGATAATGAAGTTAAACTTGTAAAATCACATACTTAAGCAAAGGTGATCTTCAGCAATATGCTCAGATTATCAAAATATTTAGGAATATGCTAGACAAATAAGAACTTGCTAGTGTATTGTAAATACCTACCAGCACAGGAATTATTACCCAAAAACTGCTAGTAGGTGAAGTGAAATTTAGCCATGATTTCCACTGTCATTACTAGAGAAATTCATTTGAAAAGTCTGGGAAGATTTAAAAAAAAGTAGTAATAAATGCTACAAAGATTCATTAGCCTGCCTAAGAATTATTTTAAATTGTTTTAAAATCTTACATTTGTTTCACTGAGTACAAGGTTTTATTTCCTAGATCATGTCTACTCCCCTTAATAGGATTCTACTTATTCAGATCATTCAAAATCACAGTATGCACAATAACAGGTATGAACTGAAGATCTAGAAGGACTTTTAGATCCCAAAAACCATGGAATTTTCCCTGTGCAGAACATGTTCACATGTTAAAAGCTTCCATAAAAATCTTTGATTGCCTTTTATAATAGCCTAAATGATACATTCCTTTTCTGGGTTTTCTTTCCATAAGCTTTGTTTTCTTTTCATATTTTTAATACTTATTCATGTGAATAGCAAGAAAGATCAAGCTGAAGTTGTACTGAGTCTGTTTGTCTTTTAACGCATAAGCTCTGTTGCATTTTAATATTCATCCATCCCCACAGAGCAATTTTAACCACCCAAAGCATAAATGCCTACAGGCTTCCATTCTGAAGAATTTCCATTGAAAAATTTGGCATACTTCTAATTACATTCCAATCCTACAGAGAGAATCCCTGTATTGTAACTGCAGGCTGGCATTACTTTCTGGAATTTCTTAAACTAAATAAAGAAAGCATTAGCAATTTGATTAGTAGAATCTGATTGCTTTCCCTGAATATTACAGCATGTTAAATGAGAAGCTGCTTAAAACAAATAAACGAACCAGGTGCGTGTCAGATTCTGATTTGGAAGACTGCCAACTGATCAACTCCACCAAGGTTTTATTATCTAACCAGAAACACATTTTGTAGATGCTTAGAATTTTCCCTCAAGAATAGCTTCTGCCAAGACTTGCAACAGCTCAATGAACAAAATGCTTTAACTACTGAAGATTCAGGTAAACACTCTGTAGCAAACATTGTGCTCAACAGACTCTTACTCCTCTGTATGTGCTTATGGAGGCATATTCAGGTTATTGTGCACTTATCTCCCAATCTTTATGCCAACCTAAAGCCACAAAAATTAAAGCCATCAAAAAGAAGAACAGAGGTTTCCAAGGGTCTTTGTGATAAACATTAAGATAACGATTGAACAGACCCTACATTGAGTAATTTAGAGGGCATATTTTCCAAATAGATAGCTTCCTTTGGACTCTCATAAAAAGCTGAAAAGTATGGCTGGAATGTTTGGTAATATTTTCTACTTGGCTTTTCTTCACCTTTCAATAAACTTCCAAACGTTTTGCAATGAAAAACCACGACCATAACATGTCGTATTTACGCCCAGTGAGTATCATTTACAAGAATGTCATACAAAGTGACCCACCACGCACTCATTCCATGGCAAGAATATTAGCACTTAATTGTCATTTTAACACTGTCTCTAGTAACTGTAAAGCATGTGTTGTAATGTTGACTAGGTCTACATTTGCACTGAATTTCAGCTCATGGACAGTGTTCTGTCTCCCTATCCCTTACATGGGAAGCATCTGCTAACTCAGATCACTCAAGAATTTGCTGCCTTTACAGTTACTGGATTTACAGGATTGTATTTTTTCAGCACCAATGATGCTACTCTCAAGAGTGTTTAAATAAGATGAAATGCTAACACATTTCTTCCACTCTGCATTATAAAACATTTTGACATATTTATTGCTCTTCACCCAACTCATAGTTGGCACTTGTAGCACATAATAGTACCCTTCTCCATGAGGAAAGTGTCTATAAATACCAATAGAACATTTTCTTCACACAGTTTTAAAATATATCATTAACGGGAGAATTCCTGAATGTATGTCTCCAGGAATGGGGCTTCTACCACCCATCTCTGGGCAGCAAACTCCAGTGCTTCACTGTCCTTATCAGAATTTTTTTTTTATCCAGTCTAAATCTCTCCTCTTTTTGAATCCATATCCCCTTGTCCTATCACAACAGTTCCAGCTAGAGTCTGTTCCTTTCTTTCTTACAGCCCGTTCAAATACTGCAAGGACTCTATCAGTTCTCCCCAGAGCCTTCTCTTCTGCACACTGAACAGCCTCAGCTCTCTCAGCCTATCTTTGCAGAAGAGGTGTTCCATCCCTTGGATAATTTTTGTGGCCCTCCTTGGGATGTGCTCTCACGTCTGTGACTTCCCAATACTGAGGACTTCACATCTGGACATAGTACTCCAGGTGAGTTCTCATCAATGCAGAGCAGAGGGGGCAGAATCACCTCTCTCACCCTGCTGGCAATGCTTCTTTTGATGCAGCCCTGGATATGGGTGGCTCATGTCTAGCTTGCCATCCACCAGAACCTTTAAGTTCTTTTTGACAAGGCTATGCTCTATCCTTTTGTCCCCCAGCTTGTTTTGATAGTGGAGGCTGCTGTGACCCAGCTGCAAGATGTTGCACACGGTTTTGTTGAACCTCGCGATATTCCCCTGGGCTCACTGCTGAAGTACGTTTAGGTCTTTCTGGATGGTATCTCATCTTTCAGGCACGTTGACTGCACCACACAGCTTGTTGTCATACACAAACTTGCTGAGGGTGCACTTAATCAATGACACTGCCAGTGGGATCAAGATATTAAAGACTATCAGTCCGAGTACAGACCATTGAGAGACACTACTCATCACTTATCTCCATTTGGACATTGATCAATTGACTGCTACTCTCTGGGTACAATCTTGCAACCAGTTCCTCATCCATCGAACAATCCACCAAAGCATGTACATGGCAGAAGCCTAAACTACACTGCCTTTCAGCAAGGAAGGTGTGCTTTTGCACACTGTATATCAAATTTGATTGTAGAACCCATGTGTTTTTGCCTTGTTCTTGTTTATGAACATAGCCTAAAATGTTTTTGAAAAGGAAACCCACACATTTTCAGAGAGATGGAAAATGCTTAGTCCTAAACAGTTTGTTATGGTATGATTAAAACTCACAGAAGATAACTGAAAATCTGATTGAAAGAGACTTCAAGGAGTTCTCTACTCTCAAAATCTATCACAATGGAAGTCTATAAATATGTAACTCATTTTTGAAAGGTGATTGTACATCTTCCTCATAAATGCCCTAGTGATGGAAACTTTTATCAATTCTATGCAACTTATACTAGACAGTATCTCCTACTGTCCTTACTTTTGAGAAATTTTTATTTATGTTTTATATATATCTCACTTTCTGGAATAGAAGAACCACTGTCCTTGGGATGGGGAAGAAGTTTCTTGCCTTTTCTTCATAGTTTTCTTTTAAGCTTTTGAAGACCTATAGTGATTCAAGTCCTCCCTCTTCTATTCTTAACACTCACAAAAACCTTCAATTTATTTTTTTCACAACTTATATTTTTAAGACTTTGGATTCTTCCATCTGTGTATCACTTAATTCTCTGCATGTCCCTACATTTCTTGAACTGAGAAAAGGACTCCAACAGAGGCCTTTACTACTGCTGAGTAGAACAGAAAGATTACTTCCTATTTTTGATAACACTCCTGCTTTCATATCTGGATGAAGATACCTGTTTCCACAATGGCAGAACATTACTGTTATGTGTTCAGCTTGTGATTCATGAAGAGGGTTTTGTCAACTTCCAGAGTTATGATAACAATACTGCTAACAGGTCATTCTCCTTTATACATGCATTTTCTCCCTTAAGGGTAGTACTTTGAATTGTCCTTAATCAACTGTAGCTATTCTTATGAGACCATATCTTCAATTTCTGAAGAAAGCTATAAACTGTAATTCTGTCCTTTGAAGTGCTTGGATCCTCCTCCCAGTCTGACACTGTCCAGAAATTCAGAAAGTAATTTTCCATGTCTTCAAAGACATTAACAAAAATACTGACCACTTAAAATATCTGTGCAATGCTAACTTTCATACGCTTGTTGTTTTTGTATTTTTTTTTTTCTCCAAAAGTCAGAGTATAATTGAAGAGTTCTGATCAAATTCAGTTAGGTTAGAAGATAGTGCACATATTCAGCAAGAACAATTAATTTTTAAAGGTATAAACAAAAATTGTAAGAGAAGTTAATCCTAAAATCTAAATTTGTGTGATGGTGTTTTGGTGTTTTCTTATTAATACAACTATCATGCAAGAACAAATCTGAAGATACGGTAAATCAGTGTTTGCAAATGCCATAACAGTGTGTTATGTAAAACATAATTCAGGCTCAGTTCATCCACCTCAGAATAACTATCTTCCATTAGGCACCATATTTCTCTAACAAATTTTTCTTATATAAACTGCTTTAGATACAGGGCTAATCCCAAATCCCACCTATACTAATAGATTAAGGATTTATAAAGCTGATTCCTATATACAGAATGATCTAATTCTTCCTCTATGTAATTAACTAGTAGAATCCATTATTAAGATAGATTAAAATTATTCAAGAGTTTTAAAAAGTCATCAATACGCTACTCTGATTAAAATTCTTAATAAGTAACATTTTAAAGACTTGGAAATTAATACAGGATTCTATCAGTATATGATAATAATTCTTAAACATGAAAATCTTTCTTTGAGGAGCTCTTCAGAGATAATGTTCTGAATAGGCCCACAATCTTACTGACAGCATATGGGATGAAATGAAATATAATAACAACTTAAGACCAACTGTGCTGAGTCAGAACACAACTCTATCTGTATCCTTTCTCTGACAGTAGCCAAAAGTAGATTATCAGGATGGGAAAGTACGTATTGATATTTTGCTCAAACTTCCCTATTTTTTAGCATTATAGTTCTTGGGGAGGTCTCGAAGCAGTGGATTTTTTTTTGTATCCCTCAATGTTAGCTTTTTTTTTAATGAACTTGACTAGTCAACACCTCTTTCTATAACTTCACTCTAAAGCAATAAAATACAAAAAATTCTCCTTTACTTATTTATTCTGCCTGACATTCCACTTTTATCTCAAGTTGAACCATTACCCACATCCTTTGGAGCCCAATATATTCCAGTCACTAGAATGAAAATATGGAAAGACAAAAAAGTAAATGAAACCGGTTACCAGACAATCTTTCCTCAATTTTCCTCCAGTACCATCTAGTTAAATAAAAGGCACTTTCTTGAAAATCTGGCAACCAAAGTTACAAAGGATGTTAGAAGACAGAATCCATGTTTTAGCACTGGCATACCCTCACTCCTTAGACCAGGTCCTCTTTTGAGTATGCACACCTCATTTTCTGTACAAAATCTGACTGTTTACTCTGTAAGAAAGAAACAGCAAATCATACTTGGATAAAAACACTGTAAGTAATGAAAGAATGGGTATTCTACTCTATTATCTTGCTCCATGGGACTGGTCTTTGCCAATTTCCATGTTCTCCTGATGGTCTCAAACTGAAACTTGTTCAAACAGTGAGAATATTTTCTGCTTTAACAGAACCTTCTCAGAAGTTTTCTCTTGGTTTTTAGAATTCCAGTTTCACATTCATTCACATTCAGTGCACTCTCACATTGATGTTCCCTCCTGCCCATTATGACACAGCTTTATCAGAAGTCTGTGTAAGGGCAAGAGTCACCATTATAAATGCAAGGAACAGTGCTGTACCAAAGACATTCCTGAGAAGGAATACTTGCTTGTGAGCTTGTTTATTTATATGAGGTTTACTCTGGAATGAGGGGAGAAATCCTATTGCTTCCTCACTTCTAAAGCACTAAATTAATAAGAAGAGAAGCGGTTACAGAGACAATGTCCTGGGGTGTCCCTCTGAAAACTGTCCTAGAAAATCTATCCCAGCAGCCTGAACTGCTGAAGCAGCAGAACAACTCAAGCAGCTGCTGCTTCTTTGTCATGTTGTTTGCTGGCTGACGGTCTATTTTGCAAATATAAGAAACACAGGCAACATTCACTGCTAAAATTTTAAAGCTACTGCGTAAAATACTGTTTTCAGAGGGAGCCTGTTCTGTAACACATCTACATAAAAGATACTTGCCCTGCATCAACTTACCCTTCTGTGCATGTTAAAAAATGTCTTGTTCACCTGAACATTCTGCACTTACAATCTAGCAAAATGCTTTCATTTCACAATGAAACCTAGTTTTAAAAAAGAGGATGCACAAATTACACCTTCAAAAAGGAAGGGAAAGAGAGACAGACAAATGTAGCAAGAGTATAAGGTTGCTTCACCTGGGGTCCACTTCCTAGCAGAAGATATTGAAGTATATGGCTTGCGTTTTTTCAAAGTATGAATTCATGCAATTGTGGCTCTATCCAGGTTCAGACCTCTGAACACAATACACAGAAAGGTCCCTCCAAAAGAACCTGACAGCACTCTCTCTCTGTTTAAGAGCTCCTGGTGCATGCAAGTACATCTGCACACTGGTAGTCTGACAGCACTTTCTTTCTTCCTTTTTTTTTTTTCTTTTTTTCATCAAACAAAAGATAAGATGAGGCAAGAAATAGAGAGAGAACTCATGGGGGAACTAGGAAATGCCTGTCACAGGCAACAACATGGTTGTGGGTCTTGTGTTTCCATGTTGCAATCTTCGCGTGACTTCAGGGCTGTGACCACATCTGAGGACAACATTACTCAATCTTGAAAGAAAGTGCAGAGAAATAAAACCTCGACTATACATTACAATTATTTTTAAATGATTTTAAAAGCTTTACACTACATCAGGACAGAGTTGCTAAGAGGTTTTTTGAAACCAGATTTTTCAAACTGTTGGGGAAAAAAATACTTCTGAGAGCTAATTTCATTTGGTTTAAGATACACTGGTTGAAACTTTTAGAACAGAGTATTTAGGGTTTCACCAGTTTCCAGCCACAGTGTAGCAGAATACATTTTGCATTTTGATTTTGATGAAAACACAGAAGCACTGTTTTTCTAGAACACTGCTGAACATGATACCTCAATGGAGGAGGCAGAAACAAAAAGGACTCTGAGGAGCGACTCCACATCTAATTTTAATATGAAGAGAAAGTACTTGGCTCTGCTGGGTTTGTTTAAAGTAACCCTTTTGAGTCAAGACAACGACTTGAAAACCTCATTCTTTAAAACAGTTCAAAGGAAAGGAGTCATTAAACATATATATATATATATATATATAATATATGTATGTATTTACCCATATGCAGAATCATTTCAGAAAAAAAAATATACATCTCCTGCCTGTTTAATAGAGTCGATTGACTCAAAGATCCTGAAGAACATCTACAGCAAGTGCAGCTCTCTCCTGATCAAGGACGTTAGCATACCCCCTTCTTCCTGAAGATCTGCTCTCATCTGTTACACGGCAACAAAATCTAGTAGAATATTGGTGGAAAGGTTCAACCTCTACTGCCATACCACCAACATGCGCCTCTAATGTCATGGGCAAACTTGATAAAAAAGGGGATAATACTTTCAGAGAAACACTCATTTATTATGATAAAATGCAGCTGATGTCACAAGAGTTGCATTTATTTATCTAAAGTAACCCTTCAGAGGCAAATAATACCACGTCTTTTCCTGACTGTACAACTGACCAAAGAAAAAATCACTTACCTGAAATAGCATACTACTCATTAGGATACCTAAACTAGCGGATATCTGTACCACATATCACTGCATATTATGCATTCAAAGAGAATATATAAAAACCCTAATTATACAAGCGAGATACAGTTACTGAGTAACATCTGTGCACTCACACAAATTTGGATGCTTCTAAATGCTTAAGGCAATGGAAATGAACAGTAAGGGTGACTGCAAACCATACGATGCATCATTGTAAACTATCCCATTATAAGACTTATGACCAGATTCTCCAGAAAGTCCCCTATACCACAGATGTGCTTGCCAGCTGCAGCTGCCATAGTAGATCCCACAGTGGTGAGTATGGAATGATGTGCAATTGCAATTAGAGTAGCAGTGTATACTGAAATAGCAATCACATGCCTTTGATATAACTTCTGACAGGACAGATTAACAAAAAATTGTTTGTAATCACCAACTTTTCTAAAATCTGAAGCATCCAGGATTCTGCTCCACCAAAACTTATTACATGTTTGGCTTAAGGATACGCAAACTTCTGGGTATAAATGATCAAAGGGGTAAGAAGCAAAACGAAAAAAAAACCAACAAACTACAACTTTAAATGAGATAATTTCTGATTACATTACATTAATCTTTTCACTTTTCACAGACATTTTTCTTTAATATTCTAGCTAATAGTTTCCTTACTGTGTCTATGTCAGCATGTTAATTTGTTAGAAGATAAGAAATTAGATGAAATTTCAAAAATGGAGCTGCCCACTCATTCTCTTGTGAAGTAGATATATAAACCCATGAATCCAATGGGAACAATACAAATCTTTGACTGCTTTGTATTTCTTATTTTCTGAAAAGATACTTCCATATGTGAGGGAGTTGCGTTTGAAAATGACGACGATACATGTAGGAGTCCAGCTATCTTACAGATTCAGGTTAATCCATGAGTAGAGAAATGACAAGTAATGCACCTCCTGCAGAGGCAAGAGGAATGATAGAAGCCATGTGCATGGCTAAGAGAACCAAAAGGCAATAAGGCATGCATTGTATTGGAGAGAAACACTCCTACCTTAAAGAATTAAAATCTGATATACATTTGAACATCAAAGTGAAATCTCCTGAGTCACGTCTGTCCCAGATCTTGCTGATGCTATATCATCTAAGCCATTTCATAAGCTTTTGTAAGCTGTTCTTAAAATAGAGAGATGTTTGTTTATCCGGATACGAAAACTTCTAAGTTATATAAGACTTGCCAGGATTATTTGTTTGCCCTCTGTGATCATGGGTATGAGAGATGCTAATTGCAGTGACTGAGACAAGCAGTGCAGCTATTTACAAAATTATTTTTCACAGGCTGGGCTGTGCCACTGAAAATTGCCTGGTGATAAGAGAACTGGATAAATACGTATACAAATACATTATCATGATTCCAATCTACAATACAGGAAACCTGAGTTACTGGCTTTTCAACAAACATTGGCTTATTTATTCTCTACTACAGTTTGAAAAGAAGTAGCGTGTGAAGCCCAAAGATTTGAGAATTGCCAGTGACTATGAATATACAGACACCTTTTAAACGCTATGAAATCTTCTTCCACTTTGTACACTAAGTTGCTCTGCAAGTTATGTCTCCTATTTATTTCCATGGAAGCTACAATGGATGAAAAGAATACAATAACACTGTTGATAAAGCAAATTCTCAGTGACCAAATGCTATTTTTCAATAGAGTCACCACCATTAGCTGTGCATTCTTGTCAGCAACGAACAAAAGCCTGCGTGTCTCACTCATACTAATTGCACCAGTGGAGGTAATCCACTGCTGAAATGCACCACTCATCACCTCACAGTGCTCACATCCACCGTTTGGTCTCCAAAACCATTCATCAGGCGTCGATGAATATCAGTGGGTACCACTGTTTCTACATAGAGGAATTCACTGACACACCTCTGCTTCTTATGCAACTCCATGTCAGATGACATTTTGTCAGACTGCCCCGCTGCTGCCATCTGTCACACAGCAACAAAATGTAACAGAATATTGTCAATAGGGTTCAGTCTCTACTGCAATACCACCACCATCTACCTGACATTGCTGGCTAACATAATAGAATAGGAGGCATTAATTTCTGATCAGCCCTTGTATTTATGCATAAAACCCTCCAGACCAGAAACATAAATACTTAGGAGACTAAATCTTAAATACAGATCAGAATTGAGGCCTGTAGCCTGGGCAAAACTGCTTCTTTATTGTTGCTGTGAACACCTTTGGTGTGCTTGCATTAGAGCAGCCAGTTCTGCATTGAAAGAAAATCCTCCAGCCTTGGAATCAATCCTGCAGGCATCCTCAGAGGAAAATCTCTGGCACATCCAGTGCTTTAAATATCTTTCAGGACACTGCTAATTGGGTGTTCAGACTCTGACCTTCAGGTAAGCCCATTTATTTTATACAGATGGTGCTACAGTGGTAACAGCCATCTCTTCATTGCCCTCAGATCACCTGGAAAGTGTTCAAGCCATCATATGGATATTTTGTGACATCCTTGAACTCAAACCTGTTAGATCTTTCAATGATCCTAATGCCATTCTAGAAACTGTAGGCATATCACTGAATAGCCAGGATTTGTTCACTGAACATCAGCTCTCCTCCCTATGAGATACGTAAGTGAAATGAGAATCACAGAAATCTAAGTTCTCTCAAAAAGATTGCTTTTTTCTTAAGAAGTGCAATAACATTTTTTGCTAGTTATTATGATGCTGAAATTTGTCTGGACAACCTATAGAGGTACATTCTATTTACTTTCTTGATATCGATTCAATGTATTGTTTCACATGGTTACAGATATGAACAGTTATGCACTGATTGTGCTCTCTCAGTGTTCCTATCTCTAGACACATAACATTTGCATTATTTCATGGTCTTATTCTAGCTTCACGCTACCATACTGAAATGTTTCCTTTCAACATTTTCAGTAAGCTATTCATAATAGTTATTATCTGTGTTATCTGTCACAAAAGACTTGCCCCTGTAAGTACAATACTTTCTGATGTACCCATAACAAATTATAAAAGTGACAACTGACTTTCTAGTAATATTAACTGTACATCTATTTTGTGGTTCAGATCTAATCAGCGAATCACAAAGACTGACTGTTAACTTTACACTTGTGAGTGGCTCTAAAGATTGCAAATGAAGTACTCAGAAGCTGAAAATTAAACTCAGTAAAAATGAAGTTCTTCCTACAGTTTTGAACAGGCATAATCTTTAAATGTGACAAACAGCATGCAAGATGACAAACAATATGCAAGATGAGCATTTCATATTGAGTTATATGAAACTTCTAAGATAATGACAGGGTTAACTGCCCTGAGCACATTCTGAGTGATCCTTTCCAAGATTCTGTTACAGTATAGTTCTGCTCAAGTATGGAAAATCATAACAAAACAACAAAAAGTGAAGAACAGTGCAAAACAGACAATATCATCTAGGTTTCTGTTAGTTTCTGAACATATAGAGAAACTTTCGGTTTCTGAGCATACATAGAATTCTCACACTTCTACACAGTATACTTATACATAAATATATTAATAATACCAGAAAATTGATGCACTTCTACAGTTATTTTCTAGCACTCAAAAAACCTCAAATTCAGCAACATTGGTGAGAACAGGAAACTTGCAAACAACTTCAAACTTGAAAGATTTTATTAAAAACATTGTCCCTTTGGAAGGTACAGAGGGTTCAGCTCACTCAATTACTAGTTTATCCAACGAGGAAAAGATGTCAAAAAAAACCCAAAAAGCAAATATGACAGGCTTATTTTTCTCATTTCTAATTGTTCAATTACAAAAGAGAGGATGAGATCTTCTAGTTCTGTTGTTCTGACACAAGCAATTCAACATTTTAACTGTGTAATAAAACTCCTGCACAGAAAACCACTCTTGGCAGAAATTTGTTAAGTTTTATTATATTTAATTCTATGAGTATATCAAAACTTTTGCAACTAATAAAAATAATTCCTTAGGTCCATCTTAATTTCCATTCAAATACCAATAAAAAGGAAATTGAAAAAGACTTTCACCAACAACAAACTGCAGAACTGCAGGAAATTAAAACACATATATAAAGGCAGAATTGCTTAAGGAAATGAAAGCCACAGTAGTACAGTCTCCAAAAGCAGGAAAAAACCCAAAACATCTGCGGGGCTTAAATGGAAAAATCAATCGTAAATTTATGTGTTTGGGAGGCATGACCCAATTAGAATCCAAAATTACTATGGAAAAGGAACAGTTAAAGACAAAAGTCAAATGCATTATTAAAAATCAAACCAATACCACATTACTGTTGTAAAAGATGATTGGATCAGGCAAGCTGAATCAGTATCCCTTAAACAGTTTTCTATATAAAACTACTTTTAACAGACCATTAGCAGACAATTGTGCACCCATAAATTAATACAAACTTCTGTATATAAGACAAACACATGAATACTGTAGCAAAATATTTAAATCTTAATTCTCCAAAGCAAAACAATGACAATCTGAAGACTGCATATATCATGGTGAAAGTTCTGACACGTACAAAAAAGGTTTATAATACTCTTGAGCTATATGAAAGCAGTTATATCTTCAAACAGAATATCTAACCCTATGTTTTCCATCAAATGAAAATCCCATCTTATAAAAGTAGACCATCTCCAACTCCATAGCCAGCATGGGTCCACAGACAAGCACTCATATCATTCAGCTGTGCATTCATTTCATGCTTTAATTTGGAGTACTAAATGAAGCCAAGTACAGTCACGGCTAGATTTTTAAAGGTACTGAGTACTCAAGAGAAGAGTTCATGACAATGGAAGCTGGGCTAACTTTCACAGACCAGAAGCGAGCATATTGCTACTGCTTTGCCTCAGAGCCCTCTCACCGCGACAGCTTTCCACACAGGTACGGCAACTCATTACAGTTCTTTGACAATGTCTGAAGAAGCATTGCATAGCATCTCCCGAGCTGCTTTGTTCAGTGACTTTTTTAATTCATCGTCCACATGGCAGCTGTGGCTCAACTGTCGGAAACAATGAGCACTAAAGTAGCAGTGGTTGCTGGCAGTGCCAGTAAGTCGTGGGGGGAGAGAGCCTGGAGCCTCTGGGGGCTGCTCCTCAACAGAGTCAGTAAAGTAGAACCATCAGGCACCCTAAGTGTCCTCAAACATCATGTCATTATTTAATACAACTCAAGAAACCTTCCAAGTCTGATGACAAAGAAAACCCAAACTGAAATGGACTGAAATTTTAGCAAAGCTATTTTCCAGGTATGTGGCTGGCATTTAGATGCTGATCACTTCAGCCCTGAGCTCTTGCTAGACAAACTGAGAAAACTTAGAAGGCTGCCAGACTTCATGCAGCTGGGGTACACAACCACCAGAACTGATGCGGTTTTAATTAGAATTTCACAAAATACAACCATTTTCTAAAGATTTGTGTTCATAGGATAATAGAATGGCTTGGGTAGAAGGATCATTTAGTGCCAACCCCCTACCAAAGATGCCTCCCACTAGATCAGGCTTCCCAGGCCCCACCTCATCTGGCCCTCTACATATCCAGGGATCACAGAATCATGCAGAAACACAGAATTGTTGGGGTTGGAAGTGACCTCTAGAGATCACCTAGTCCAATCCCTCTGCCAAAGCAGCGTGCTAGACCAGGTTGCACAGGTAGGTGTCCAGGTGGGTCTTGAATGACTCCAGAGACTCCACTGGAGCATCCATAGCATCTCTGGGCAGCCTGTTCTAGTATCTAACCATTCATGCCTGGTATTGTCTAACCTTTGTATCCTTATACACAAAGGCAACACAGTCATCTGCACATTTGTGTGTCCTTTCTGCTTATTGGACACTAAACCACTCCCCAGACAGGCTGGAGATGTTATAAAGCAGGAAACCACATAGCAGGTGTTGCTGGTTGTGCTCAAGGCTGTAACGCAGCAAGTCCTTCAGACACAGAGGAGGGTACAGACCAATGCAATGGAATCAACTTCCACTATTAATCAGACATTAGGCAGCACTAAGCAGCAAGTCAAGGTCTTTCTGCAATTCTCCCCTCAAACAAAAATAGGTTCAAAGGAATTTACTCCTTGTCTCCTTTTTTCTTTGCTTCTCTAGGGAAATGTTTCCCTGCAGGAGTCTCTCTCCTTCATTCTGTGTGAAACAGCTTTGCTTTGGGCAAAGTGGCAGCATGAGATGCTCTGTAGTGAAGCCTTCACCTCAGGCTGCCCAAATAAATGATACAAGGACTGTGCTGGTCTAACAGAATCCCATCAATTAGAATGGCTGTCTTATTGTCCTTTATTCCAGTCCCTGCTCCTGACTGCATATTCCCACTCCTTTCCCCATGCTCAAACTCATTTGACACTCACTTCCTGTCAGTGAGCACACAGTGAACCACTTGTCAGATCACTGAACTAAAAAGACTCAACAAGAGGTCTGCTGTGTGCCAGAAATGATGCAAAAGAGTATGTGTGAAAAAGGAGGAGGCTGTATATCCTGAGGATGAAAGCCTCTGGCTAGCTAAGTGCCCAACAGGAACTAGTGTTACTTAAAATCCATCAAATTTATGCATTAAACTACAAAGGTTTACATAAAGCTAAATGATAAAGTTTTACATATTCATTTATTCATTTCAGAGTTAACAACATCGGTTTTTGGTTTACTTTTGCACTCATTTATGACTTACTTTATGTTAGGCTGTAGATTTGTTTCTTGCTTTACCCAGCTTGCAATTTCCTCCACGTAGGACTACTTGGAATTACCAGGAGTTGTAGCTGATCTGTCCCTGCAAAAGCCACAGAAGAACAGGGATTGTAATGTCATGTCAGTAACAATGCATCAAAAAGGAGTTTAAACACAATAAATATAAAGAAGTGTGGATCCTCATTGGATCTTTCCCGCAGATCTACAGTATTTGCATCTTAGAAAAATTAAATGAGCTAGAAGAATGATTTACATTTAATATAGCCTGTTTCTCCACTAACTTTGCAAAGTAGCTTATGTCTGCTCCAAATGGGTTCAGAACACTGCCATCCTCATGGGGTAATGATTTATGAAGTGTTAGCACCCAGGTGAATGCGTGCATTTCAAGAAGTTGCAGATTCAAACACTTTTGTTCCGTTTTGCTGCTATTTAATTATGAGTGAAGTGGAGGCAAAGAGTTTAAATAAACCTATTCAAGTATATATTGTCAAAGAGCACAAGGGAATTCAAGAACTTAGGAAAACAACTTTCTTTTTTTAATTTACTCGTTACTTTCAAATTTGGGCACAGCCCAAATTACATAACATTTTAGATATTTATTCTCCCTCTCCTCTTCTTTTACTTCTTATATAATTTCCTTCTTATTTTGCAAAATTATTGATTTATTTTCCTATGAAGGAATTGCTTGCTAAGATCCTTCTGAAGCCTGGAGGATTTGCAGCCTCCCTTAATGTAAGCAACATTTCCCTTCCTTGTTTTTCATTCTTGAATAGATAATCTAGCTTATATTAGCATTCTGTAAGGAATGAAGCTGTTAAACAGTGCAAAGACAACTTTTGGATTGCCTAGTTCCCACTAGTCTCCAAATTAATGGAACTGCTGCCTTAACCTGTAGAAACAGTGTGACGCACCATTGCTCTGCTGTGCTAATATGCACATTTTACAGTCATTTGTCCTTTAAGCAATCAGTAATGGACACCTCAAACTTTCAGTAAGATCTTCTTATGTGTCAAAATAATCAATTGCATAAACCTTTACAAGAGAACAGCTTTTAATAAATAATAAAAAAAAATGAACATGACAAACAACTCAGGCAGTATGATTGCACGCTTTATCCTTGCAAGATAAAAGGTTTGCAATTTAGATGATTTGTCTTTAAAATGTTATGGTGAAAAATAAACCTAAATCACATTTTCTTTAAAAGGAACAAATTAATTGTTACCATCAGTATAAGAAATCGTATCAATCAATCCAAATTCTCTATTCCATGGCATTATCTAGGATATAAAGCTGTTTTCATGTTAGCCTGTTATTTTATATTCCAACAAATGGTATTTGGAAAATAAGATTGAGAGATGAAGCATAGAAGAAAATGACATTTTGTGTACCATCTAATTACCAATTATCTGCCAGTGGAACTAATCAAATTGAATAAATTTAGACTGCAGATTCATCAGCCAATTACCTTAGAGAACATGTTATGCCCCTCATCAGTGATTCAACCATCAGTCCAAGTATTAAACAACTTACTATGGATATTACAGGGATTTATTTTATTCAGGAAAAAAACATCCGTAAGCACAATAATTAAAAGCTGCTGCAAATCATATTATTGATAAAACACCACTATTGATGCAGATACATTTTAAAAGCCTCTAGTAATAATTTAAGTGTGTTACTTAAGCTACAGAAGAGTTGAATGATTTACAATACTGAATTAAAGAAAGCTGAAATTGGGGAATTACGTTCTACGAAATCACACTTTTCATAACCGATGCTCATTACGCAGTTGTGCATGAAGTGATGAAGTATAGCTCAAAAGTGGCTTCTAAGTAACTATTCACGCATTTATTTAGACATTTCATTTAGATTAAGAAGAAATGATTTGTAAACCCAGGATGTTAGCTCTTATCTGTGTATTATTTTTTCTTATATACAACTCTTGATTAAAGGTAATTTTATATTCACACAGAAAAAGCATTACATGAGGTAACTCTTCTTAAGTTCACTTGGAAAAAAAAAATATCCTACTAGTGAACATATTTCAAAAACATATTGGAAGTGAAGAAGACAAATACGTTATATCTGCCCATTCAGCTACTCAGTTACGTAAATGTATGTTGACTTAAAACAGGACAAAAAATTGGCTAAAAATTAGGACATCTAACCACAATGATATATTCTGAAATTTCTATCATCCTGCCTATCCTTACTTTTAGAATCAGTTTCTAAAGATGGCTACAGAACTACCCTCAACTTTGCTAGGAATTACTATTTCTATGTTAATGAAAATAATAATACCCTCCATACGCCTAAAAAAAAAAAAAAAAAAAAAAAAAAAGATTTGAAAGAAAAAGACCAAATCATTTAACTTTTTAACTTGTATTATATTTCTTTTGCTTCACAAGTCACTAACTGAATTACACATGAATAATGCACAAATCTGTCATTTAATAGCATATCAGGTGTGGTACAAAAATATACATTGGCTTGTATTTAGTTTTCATTTGAAATCACATGTTAGGTGCCCAGATTCCATCTGGACATTGCTGCTTCCTCAACAGCTCGTTACACTAAAAATGTTTCCTACAAGTATCATAATCAGGCAGTGATTATCTAGTTGCCAAATACATCTTAACGTATCACTATCTCCAGCTGAAAAGTAAAACTCTACCAAAGTTTAGACTTGTGAAAACTGGGTTTGAGATATGACCAAGGAATAAGTTTACATAATTTTATTTTCCTTTCCACAGAAAGACTTTTATCAGGAGAAAAAAGCAAAATGTATTCATTATGCCATACATGGTTTCCGGTAACTAGAAGTTACCAGAAGCAGTTGCAGATGTATCAGCCTGGCACACAGTATTGGTCTTCAGAAAGAAGGCTGCAGACACCTGCGTTTTCCATACAGCTGATTTAGAGAAAGCTTGGTGCTTGGAAGACATCAGACAAAATTAACTTGTCTTTACCCAAAAAGGAATTGAGCTACAGGCCCTGCAGTCTGAATGGGAATGGCATACACATTAAAAGTGAGCTTTGGGAATCCCTTCTCTATTATTACCATGAACATAATACCTCCACATCTCTCTTCTGACAGTGTTGTCAGTAATAGTTTGTCTAGCGATAATTCCCCCTCTGGGAGCCAACTACACAAAGAAGACAACTTTAATTAAGTGCAACAATGGAGAAAATATAATAAGGTAAGTTTAAGATTTCATGACAGCTAGATACAAATGTAGAGCTTGTTGAGAGTATTATTGATAACGCAGTGAAACCATTCTACATTTCTAAGACAAATCACTCTAGAGTAGCAGTCCCAGAAGCACACGCTGACATGCTGAAGGTCCAAGCCTGTAGACCACAGTGGGTATCTACACATTCATACTGCACATATAGAAAAGGACACATCTAAAAAGTTCATGAGATTAATTCTATTGGTAGGAAAGCATTAGTGATGTGACAATTTTAATGCATGAGAAGTTTCAAGAACTTTCATCTGCTAAGGGTTTTTGACTTTTGGCTGCAATGCCAGCCAGAAGGGAATACGTGACAGGGCAATGAGGAGAGGTTCTTGGTCTTTAAAGCGTGTATTCTTTTTCCTTTACAGCTGAGAGACATGAGGATACACTCATTGTTATATTAGAAGTGAGTCAGGAAATAATTTCTGTAAGCAGAAGTGTCAGTAACAACACACACACACACACAGACATATACACACAAAAAAATAAAAATTAAAAAAAGAGGACATTTTAAAGGATTATAAACATTTTACAGGTGAAGGCAGCTCAGTGCTGAAACACTGTTACCAACCGTAAAGTGATTTAAAATAAAATAGAGGAGGATAGGCTAGAAGAGAAGCCTGTACCATGGCCTTTTTCAGAGTTGAGCGGGTGGTGTATTCATTTCCTAGGAAACTCTCTAGCTCTTTGCCCATGCAGGTACAGACCCACCAGACAACAATTCTACTGAGAACTCTATCACAATAAATTTAATCTTTAACACGTTGGCTAATTTTAAGTTATTCCTCTTCCTTCTCCTGATCATCTCTAAAATGAAACAAAACATAACAAAAAAAATCCTCACTTTTTTCTTATTAGAGGGAAGAAACTTAAAAGTATCCTTCCAACTGGGATGATTTTGCCATATAGCTCTGCCTGTCAAGTGATCAAGGACTTAACAGTGCCTTTCACCTCCTGGCAAGAACCAGTTCCCTGGGCTGTTGGAGGCTTGTTCCTCTTGCCCTAATGTTTACCAAATGCATTAATGAAAAGTCCTTCTGACATAATAACTGCCATTATTGAACCACGTGATGCAACAGGGTAAGTACAGGACACGGGAGTCCACATTCCCATACCTACGCAAGCACGACTAAATCCAACTGAGTGGACCTGGAGACAAATAAGGATAGGATCTGTAGAGCCAAGACATGGAAAGGGGACACCTGATTCAAGAATTCGCATTTCTATAAAAGTAATGTTTTAAAGAAGACAAATAGATCAATCAAATTTCCCTGCCTTTTTTTCCCCTCATTTCAGCTTCCTACCCCATTCTGTATTAGATGCAATCCCATACCCAAAAGCTCATTAGACACTACACCTCCATCACCACCACTATGCTGCTGATCACAGAGCATTGGAAGAAAGCAGTTTTTAGGACATGCACTGTCTCTTATTTCTGATACTATTATTATTTTAAACTGTGGAAAATATCCATCTATGACTCCATGAATATGGTAATTAATTAAAAATTATACATGTACATGTGACCAAAATGAGTATTTGCCAAAATCAGTTATTTTTCACACATCTGTTCTCTTCCAGCTATGAGATGCTGCAGTTGGCAGCAAAAGCAAGTAAAGAAAGAAAAAAAGCTCTCCTGAGTAAGAGAAAGAATGCCCATTAGGTAAAGGGAAAAAACATGATGACAAAGGGGAAATTACAGACTAGAAAGTTCAAGAATCCAAATGAGTGTTAACAGTTCAATTTCTCTTGCATAATATTACAGTAATTGGATTGTGTCTATCATGCCGCTGTTATGACACACTTGGTTTGCTCTCTTTGTTCCTGACAGTTTCCCACAGAGACCACTGTTAGATAGAGATCTGTTTTTTGTACTCCAGCATCTCTATTCTCCTTGTTACCATAGCTGAAACACATACAGGAGAGTACACGAAAACAAAAACATGCAGAAGTCATGTGTATCTGTGTGACTGGTGCTCTTCACAAGACAGTAACTTTATGTATACAAGATGAAAAAATTCTCATATAGCATTACTTTAACTTAATGTACTATTAAGAGTGTCAATGCAAATTTCCTTTTTTGGTGGTTCAGTCATCAGTAGTGAAAGGTAAAGAAGTAATTTTCATCAGTCACAGAAGACTGAATGTAGGTCACGGTGAGTTCACAGACAAATAATTTAAGAATCAGAGCCTCAGTGGAATGCTTCAGAGGTAGTGTCAAGTAAATCACCGTATCAGAATGACTGATTACATATTAGCAAAGAATGTGAATTTCTCTTAAAAGAGAAAAAAAAAAGTTTAGTATTTTATTATGCCGTAAATATCTTTCCTGCCATGTTACCATTACATTTCCATTTTATTGTTCTGACCTATGATAAAACTATAACGTTTGCCTCAATAAGGTTAAGCAAATTTTAACTCAAAATACCTAAAGGTGAATTGCCAGTAGAAATAATGCACACTTTGCCAACGTTGCACAACTCCAATTCAAATAGCAATCATCCTTTCAAATAAATGTAACAGAGTAAACCGCAGAATTCATCCTAAATCTCAAAAATATGCACTGAATTTCATGCTATTAATGTTCAGGCAAAACCATAATGCATCAAGTGTAAAGAGAAAATCTCCACCAATCTCATTGTCTCAGTAATTACAGATCAGTTGAGCAAAAAGTCATTAAGGACATGCTGCAAATAGCAACTAGGAAATGTTGACATAGAATGAAAAAATTGTTTCCTGAACACAGATGATGCATTAAAAATGCAGTTGATATTTCTCTGTTGTTGTATAAGAAGTCGTCCCTTGTGGATTTTAAATCTCAGCAAGGAAAGTCTTTTAAAGTTACTACTTCAAATCATAAATGTAGTAGGTTTTCTTAAAAATGCCATCTTGAGATACTGGGGATGAGAGAAAACTGCTCAAGTTACAGCTAAAAGAACAGGACTATTCACTACGGAAACTTATTAAAGTGAAAAAAAACAATAAGAAATATTCAAAACTTCTTTCAGAATTTACTCCAATATTTGCTGTTACATACAAAACAGAGTAGAGAACTTCTACATTTTCTAAGTTTAAACGACATATTTTAGAGGGTTAGGGCTGAAAGCCCAGATCTGTGTTTAAAGTAGGGGCCTAATGAGGTCAGAGAGCACTGGAAACGAAAGCTAGCCGTCATGAAGAAAGGAGAGTGTCTGGGTGTTACCCCATTCCTCTCGTACACCTGAGAGCAGATGGAGAAAAGCAGAGGGGAAAAAGTCAGCAGGCCAGACTTGATTAGCTGAAAATATGAGTAGTTTCTACTCCAGACACGCCAGACATCTACGATGCAGTACCTATTCTGGTGCTGACTTGTCCATAGCAATGTTCTTATGCTAGAAAACTGCAGCAGCAGAAAAAGGAATGCAACACAAATCTGTGAAGAATATTCCAGAAATGAAGTCAAACACATTTAGGCATACCGGGAAGAGATTTCTCAACATGGAGAAATCTTGCAGAGGAGAATAAGAACAAGAATGGTAAAGCACAGACAATAAAGAAATTGCATATGATGAATGGGATGGATGGATGTGCCTGTATGAGTAAAAGGATCCGTCTCGTCTCCACCACAAGGGAGCAGAGTACTGCTATATCAGCGATGTGAAGGTGGATAAACAGGGAGAATAATACACTGAGATGGAACTGATAGCAGCAGGGTAAAGAGGAAGAGTAATTCCATAAGAGACGAACAGGATACAATCTGACAATTATTACATGGATTTAGAGTAGAATGTTTTCCCTCATCTTGCATAATTGACAGAAGAGACAGGTTAGTCATTTATAAATGTTGAGCTGTCCACTATGAAAAGAAATAGCTTTAGGAACAGCTTTATTGACCAAATGAGATGCAACTTCTTTCATTCAGCAGCACAGCTAGCTGGTAAAGGCATCAAAATTCCACTCACTCTATGGACACCTCATGAGATTTCTTCAGCCTCGGGGCTGCAGAAACTAACTGTGTGCTTGAAGGCAGTGGTGTACATTAAAAACATGAGATGAACAGTGAGAGAAATGGAAAGCTTACCTAAGCTGCTATTAAAACTGCTCTGTAATTCTGCAACTCTGTTGCTGGTTTATTTATACGAGCTGACCTGACTAGTTACAGCAAATGAAATACCCTCTGGACATTCATCAATTTGTCCAAGCTGAACTATTAACCTGAGTTATTTGCCAATCTCTAGAAAACCAAATTCAATATACAGTGTTACAGTAATAATAGAATCACAAGTTTCACTGAGGCTTCCCTCAATATCAACCTATATCCATACAGTGAACACTTGTGAAAAGGCAAGATTACTGCAGAGTTAGCTTCTATATTTATGATGACTGTACATCACACCAATACCTGTGAGAGATTTATTTAAAATTAAGCATAGAATCAATTTTGATTTTTAATTAAGTTTATTAGTATACGGTACTTAAAGAACTAATTCTAGTAAGTACTGAGGTACTTCTAAGAATTATTTTTCATATATCAATGACTAGTCACATACAAGGTCTATGTAGTCTTCAAAATGTTTATCATAATTATGTTTAACATAAATCATATAAACGTTATGTTGACTTTGAAATGGCATGATAAGCTAGTGTAATTTTTTTCAGTATCCAAATAAAAGACACATTTAGTGACTATTTGCATAGCAATTATTTCATCTTGGGTAACTGTGTATTCCAAGATCTAGGTTTAATTCTACCTGTTACTTATCTGTATCTCATAAACATTATGCAGATATCCTTCTTTTTGTACTTTAATATTTCATTTCCTGTGTATTATGTTTAATCTCTACTTTTCTTCTAAGTGTACTTTAAAATGTGGCAGTACCCGATAGCTTTGGGTTCTGGCAGTAAAAATTAAAAAAAACAAAACAAAACAAAACAAAAGCCCACAAACACAAAAGCCCAAATCACAACCACAGAAAATAAAAACCCTCTAAACAACCCAAAATACATATGAAGAAATATTTTTATCCACAAAATGATGCCAGAAGCCCAACAGGGACTGAACACCATGTTGGAACAAAAATAGTCCAGCCAATACACTTTCAAAGTTGAGCACCTGCTGTAAAATAGCCATCTGTGCTTAACTGTAATTTAATTATGGGTTCATTCCTTTTGTGTACACTAGAAGAATCTCATAGGTCTTCCCTAGTTGGTCTGCAATCAACTTCTGGCATTTTGCAAAAGCAACAGTCATGTTCTCTTAATAACACCTGCTAACTTGTTTCATTCCCATTTCAGTAAAGGGCTTTGGGGATTTCACAATGGTGTTATGAAGCAAAATAAAAATTACTATAAATTCCAACGTAAAAAAAAACAAACAACAAAACCTGCAGTAAAAAACTGCACTAATTAATCACCTGTCCTAGGAAGCCAGCATTACTGGCTACCAGATTTACTCTTTCACCTTCCACAAAAGTAACTGAAGAACCACACAGCTGAAAGATCTTTTGTTGTCATTTTTGAGAGGGGAGTTTTCTTCACAGATCTCCAATCCACATCTGGCAATCTATATTAACTGAAAATGGCAGAGTTCTGAACAATATCTCAAAACAAAATAAAGTGCATAGACATTAAAACTTGCTGAATCTATTCCTCTTTACTAGAGATTTATGAGAATTAGATTTCAGAAACAAAAACCAAACAAACAAACAAAAAACAAAAGGAGAGAGAACTACTTATCTGGTAGAAGAATCCAGACAGAGACAATGAATTTAATTTCGGGGTGGTCACAGTTTAACTGTGACCCTGTCATGAAGTTAATTTTTTCAGATACTTACGAGTAAAGTTAGCTATCTAATACAAGAAGCTTGATTTCAGGAGACTGGTTTTTAAAATATATTTAACTATTTTAAACAACTGAAAACAAGACAAAGGATTAATATATCTTAAGTTTGCTGTATATCCCTACATATCATTCAAATAGCCATCTGCTGAACATCAGTCCTGTTGATGAAACTTAGCAGTAAACAGTACTGAAGCCCTTTAGGAGACTTGTAATAAGCAAGTAACGCAAAGCAATACCTTTGGGGATGTTTAGTATCCCACCTGCATTCTGCAATGATTCATGCTCAGCCTAGGCCAAGTCACATTATTTAAACAGGATTCCCTGAATGTTCAGGCACTAGCTGCCCCATTACCAAGCATTTACACAGATAGGGGTAATGGAAAAAAATCACATTTCCAGTGAATGGTAGCTGACTTACCAGGACTAGCATCGTACAGAGAGCTTGATAAAACATTTACTATTAAAGATGTAAAAAGTTATTTTGATTGCATGGATAATACACAAGTATCAATCAGTGAACCTAGATCTGTGAATGTTGTTCCTATAACTGTTGGGTTTACGCATTATATGATGTGCCAACACGCTGGCTGGTGCAGTGATGACTGCCTTTACATCACTTGCATGGTGCTTTTTCACCCATCTGGTTAACCTACTTTTACCTTGACCCACAAGTTTATCTCACATTTGCCATTCTGATTCTCTCCCACCCTTCTGGGGAATAAGCGGTGGCAAGCGGGCTTAGGTTCTGGTCATAGTCAAACCACCACAGAGCTTATAACTTGCAGCTGTACAAGCAATTGCCATCATAGTGCAATGAAGCACTTTCTATGTATCTATTGGAAGGGGTTTATTTTGAAGAGAAACTTGGAAGAAGATGGAATACTGATTAGACAAAATTTAATAGCTGTTTTGATGTCAAATCAAGCCTAAGGTAAGTGCAGGAGAACAGTGCACGAAGACTGAAAAAAACCTGAAAGCCAGTCCCATCCAGTGAGAAAACAAGACATTAAAGTCATCTCTGAATCATCAAATCCATTCCCATGATGTAACAGGTAACTGCTTCCATCACTCTGACAATGGTCCATTTCATTCTTGGCATGTACAGCAAGACCACCAAGCAGAATTATAGAGTAGGAAAAGCCCAGACATTCAGTACTGCCAAGGGATGCATCAGATCAGATTTTGCAGTTGGGCACATGAGTAAAGCGTATCTGACATCCTTGCTGGTTGCTGGTGACACCTCTGGCATTTGCTGCTTTCTGCAGGGCTAGAAGCTCTCAGGGGAACATCAGAATAAACAGAAAATCTTTTTCTAGAAAAACCTTGAAGACACAAAAGAAGATTTTGAACATTTCCTGTTTTGATTTTGTTTATATGCTCATGTTACATTTAACCACACTTTTCTTTTTTCCCCTCCAAATTCTCTGACGACATGGATCAGGGCATTTTATTTGTATCTCCTCCTAATATGTATCAGTCAGTAATGGACAGTAGGAGAGAGCAGGAACCTAACTGAATTATCCAGAAATTATGGTAGGTTTTCACAATCCCAAATTTCATTCCCTTCTCCTATTATTTTGGTCATCCTTCTCCTTGACTTAAAGAACTCTGTGGCAAGGTCTGCCTTTCTTATTTGCACATATGGCAACTGTAGTTCATCTCAATTTTTTTAAAAAACACTTTTTTTTTTTTAACATGCTTATCTCTTGTTTGGGTAACAAAGCTTTTTTAGCATCAAATTAAGGCAAGGAACTGTCGAGAGAAAAAGCAGTGATGACATTAGTCTGCTAAGTTGCAAACACACCACCAAAAGCCTGCTGCGAGTCTGAGCCAGTGAAAAATGTCTTGATACATTTCAGCCAAGGACTGGACACCAGCTGAGTTGGGGTACTGGTTTAATTGCATTTGTATTCATTACTATTATAACTGTTCAGGAAGACATCTACTAAAGATGTGAAAGGTGTAGTCAAGATGAAGAAAGCGATGAGAACCCCGAACTCACCACTTTTAAATTAAGTGAACAAGGTTCTGTCATGGTACATTGAAAGATCACCTCACTTCGGCCAGTTCTTTGGCCATAAGCATATACTTGCAAATATAACCAAGGTATGTCTCTCATTATCAACTGCTCTTGCTCTATTTCAGATCACCTTTCTCTGCTTAGAAGAAAGGGTGAATGTAATGCTTGTTAGACCAAAGTAAATAGAAACCAAGAAACCACATAACCAGTGTATGATTTCTAAGTGGAATCCTGCTCAAAACTATGTTATCAGTAGCAGACCTCACATTACTAATACAGGTAAATCCTGCCAAATGGTATACTACAGATCTCCCCTTGCAAAAACTAGTATTCATACTGAAGACTTAACGTAATTTTGCAGAGGCAAGTATGTGATATAATAAATTATTCAAAACCACTCAGAAAATCTGCATTTTTTTAATATCACTGATACAAAAAAGTAATTTAGGGAATTCAATGAATGCCACAGAAACACTGCTAGGAAACTGATTACAATTCTTTCTTCAAGGTTTATAGAGATGTAAAATAAAATTAATGTTTGAAAGAATTGATTTTTCAGATACATGTAACTAACGATGATAAACAAAGCAGTACCTTGTCAGAGTAAAAAGGAAATGAGCTTGAATAAATGTTAAGCTTGTGAGATAAAAAGATACCACAGTGTTAAGACATAATTTATGTGATAAAATTAATTACAGAGTATATGACAACAGTACACTAGTTTCTTGAGTACTTAGGAACAGTACAAAACTTATTCCATATGGATTTGGGAGAACTGAAAGGTATATATGAAAGAATAAAGATTTATTGCTGATCGGAAAGGCATTAAAAATCCCTCAGATAAACATCTTGGCTACCTGGCAGTAGTTTTACTACCATTATTTTACTTTCTCAATTGTCCCTTTTAGTTTTAATTGAATTCAAAACACAATACATGCAAATTATGACTTTGCCACTCACAGTAACCACCACACTGGCCAAAGTAGGATGCAGCTCAGGAATAAAAAGCCAAAACCTTCTCTAAAGCATTAAATACAATACCTATGAGCTACAGCAAATAGCTGTAGCTGATTGGCATTGAAGGGGATACAAACAAACAACAATCATTTGTGCAAAGGTTTGAGGGGGATCTAAATGCCTTTCATTTTTTAATTTTTTAAAACCTTCTTCTATGCATAAAAAACACACTAATGTTGCACGGCATCCTCTCGCTCACAGGTAAGGGAGCACATGGACCAAGTCAGTAGCAACAGCGGCAGCTGAAGTCCCTGTTTTGTTTTCCCAGCGAATGGCTCCAAATAGCAGAATCTCCCCTGCCCCCTGCAGGTCTAAGTAATGCTTCCAGAGGAACATAACAAGGCATTGTTTTTACTCCAGGCAATTTCAGAAGCACCAACTGATCACTGACTGTTTATTGTTTATATTATATCGATATTCATTATAGTGATGTTCTTGCAGTTTTTTTCTGCTTTAGGGTTTTCCTCAGAATGTCTACTGACAGATTTCTCATCTGACTTTTTCCCTCTAGACAAAACTGTAAAGTTAACTGCAGAAAAGCAATTTTACTTATTATCTATGAAAGTTCAATCTTACATACAATTAACAGGTATTCAAATTTCACAATGGTATTCCCCCACAGTATACAATATTCATGTTTAATGAATTAATGTTTTAATCTCAGTTTCTGCTTAACTGTGTGTGGCTTAAAATTACTTCTGAAACCATTTTTTGTTTATAAAAGAGTAGCTACAGAACACTTACAAAAATACATTCAAGTGCATTTCCCTGTTTTGTTGAATTATCAGTCTCAGAAATGAGACTGGAGCTATAGTGTTGTACAAGTTCTTTTTCTGTTCCTTCTTTTTTTTCCTCTTTCTTTTTTTTTTTCTTTTTGTAACCTAAAGTAATCTAAGACAATCTTTTTCTGCATCATGAACCTTTTCCTTGACTTGTCCTGAATGCCTGACTTAAAACAAGCTGTTCTAAGTTCCTCAATGTCATTTCCACGTGAAGCATAAGGCATCATAAAATACCTCTGATCTCTCTACTTGGATCTCTCAGATCCATAGTAATTCTCTCTCAGCAAACCACTGATGAATGTCATTCTTGTAGCATATATGCAACCCCACCAGCTAGAGAGCTTCTTTCTTGAATGAAAACAGGTGTGGTAAACATGCAAGGTGAATGAGGATAGGATGCAAATGGAAGTAGCAAGCATCTTCTGCACGTTAAGTAAGTAAACAAATAAATAAAATGCAACACTACATATGGAAGTCCTATCTTTGTCCTGCTGCTTTTTTTTTTCCCTTCCTCTACCCCCCCGAGGACAGCTCCATGCTCGTCTGGTAGCAATTCCATACCCACAAGCAGTTGTCAGTATGATACATCTAGTTCAGCAGCTAAACAAAGGAAAAAACAGGTGCTTTACCGCAGGTAAGCCTGATTGAATGATCTAGTAAAGAAGTTTTAAAGCATAATTAAAGATTTACTATGTTATCACCTTAGCATTCTTCTCTGAATAATCACCATTTCTTAAAAAAGAAGACAGGAAAACAACCTCACAAGAGTCTGGGAAAGCCATAATTGCAATAACATTACCTGCAAACCAGGAAAACTAGGTGCAGCTCTGACAGTGTAACAATATTGTTAGTACCACTATTTTTCCCCAGGTGAATAATGCAGGACTCAGCTATGGATCCACGGGTCTGAAACCTGCTGCTGGTCCAACGTTACTTTTGAGGACAGAGCCACAATTTTACTGAACGAAGTACTCATGCTCCAGGAAATGCCACAGCAGTGGCTGCCCCGCAGCCTTCTTTTGTGTCTGACTGCATGCTCTTTCCAATGCAGTCTCTGAATTATACAATTCCATACCTTATTTTCCACAGATATGGTGTGTATTTCACACTGTGACTCAGGTAATATCTGACACGAGGCTAATTTTGTACTGCTCATATTACAAACCCCTCTCTATTGCAGAATGTGGTGAAAGATCAGTTAAAGGACTGCTTTAAGGGAAGAAGCATAAAATTGAAGTCCAAACAAAGAGCAATGCCATGGCAGTAAGAAAACCAGAGGACATGAAAGAAAGCCAAAAGAACACCCACTGCTCCTCAGGGGTGTCTAAGAATTAGTTCTGATGCCTACTCCTTTGGTTCCTCAAACAAGAAGGAGATTTTTTCAGCTCAGGGGAAAAGATCTTGCAGAGGCTGAAGATAAAAGCACAGGTGAAAATGCCTTCACACCTTCAAAAACTATATGGTAAACAAGAAATTGAAATAATATTCTCAGGCTTACAGAACCTTGGTACTACCCTGAAAACCATAATTACACAATTTTACATAACAGAGATGATACTGAGGCTATTCTTTCCCTAGCTAATTACTAATTACTGTCGTCTGAATTCCTGGGTGCCCAGCAAACACTACCTGGGCTACATGTGCAGTCATTCCAGATAGAGCACTTAACTTCATAATGCATTTCCATAATTTTCCTGTTGATTTAAGGGCTAGAATCTTTTTTAGCTGTAATAAAATATTGCTCATTATCGCTTCCCCCTCCTCTCAACTCCCTCAAAGGAAATTTCTTAGTAAACCTCTTAAACGTTCAGTTATTTGTAATTCTCTCTTTTTGCCTTTAAGAAAAAAACTGTTTTCTTCTGCTTACACTATTGCCCTAATTTCCTTACAGCCAGGACTGATTAAACACATTATAACTGAACCTTATCTTGAAAGGTAATTCACAATGGTTATGCTACCATGCATTTCAGATTATATTTTTAAAATAACTGTTTCCTCAAGGGTATTCCCTAACCTCTGAGACCACAAAACATTTAGAGGCTTGCATTTAAGACTCTAATTTCATACTGTAAATAACCTTTGTTAATATACAAAAATACCTAACCTTCAAATTACAGCCCAATCTGTTGAAACTGCATATTAGACATACCCCTACTTCTCCAAACTTGAAGAATATTTTTCAATTATTTCAGCAGATTTTTTTCAGTCTTTCTACTGACTACAGATGGAATTCTCATTAATGTCAGCTATTCATATAACTTCCATAGCTATACTCTGCCACTTATTGCACGTTACTCTTACTTCCAATGGCAGCTGGAGTTTAATTAGTTTTATTTACTTTTTACCCAAACGTCCAAATGTATAAATTTTTAGTTGAAAAAAAAAAAAAGCACAATCTGACAAAGTAAAAGGAAGATAAATAGATCCCTTCAACAAAATGGATGAAAGAAACTTATGTCAAAATCTTACAAATACATATTCCTTTATTACGTGTAAAGTCTAACATGTATATTTGGAATTCATTATTGAATTGTTTGCCATTTACACAATTTTTGGTGAATTTTAATGACAGGAGCAATTAAAAACCTGGAAAATGCTTATAATGAGTCATACATTTTAGTGTCACCCCGGAGTTTTAAGGCACCTGCCATATGTTCTCTTTAATAATTGCTGCTTTTGCCTTCTGAACACAGTAAGAGAATATATCAACATGCAGAGGCTTCGGAGATATACGTGCTTGTGACTGGAAATGTGGAAAGAATGCCAGAATGTTATTTCAGTCTTAAGAAATGTGAGTTAACATGAAGTCATACCTAAGAACAAAGTCTTAAATTGACACATTTCCATGAAAAAGCAGACACCAGGTGAAAAATCATCCCTTAAAAATGTGTATGAAAAATAATGGAAATTCTTCAGAGGTTAGCAGACAGTCACTGGGACAGCCCAATCAACTTTAGCCGGTTAAGTTGAATTCTCTCTGCAATTCATTTCTGAGTAGATGGGTTTTCAACTATAATTTACAAATTAGACCTCTAAAATGAGAACTACACATTATGCTAAAAAGCTTCAAAAAAAAAAAAAATGTATATTGCAAAGAAGTAGAAATCTGTCATGTTTCTAGGATAATAGTAGATGACTAAAAACTATGCAACTCATATCCAGCACATAAAAGAAGTGGATAGTTTTCTTTAACTAAATACATAATTTATTATATAGCATGTCAGCCAAAACTTAAGCCTGAGAGAGATTTTTCAAAATTAATCCCTAACATAACATTTTCCTTTAACTTAATTTTCTGCCTATTAAACACAGCAAACAAAGTTTTTAATTGATTATATCTTAATATTTTGGAATTGAAAATAGCATCAATTATTCATTTAAAGCCAGACATTTTTTTGCAAAACTGCATTTACATTCTTGAGCTCAGTGTCTGAAATCCAGGTTGTACCAAAGTAAAAGGAAGATCTGCTATTTATCTCACTGGAGCTAGAATCTCACACTAACATTAAAGAAAAAAACCATCAGTCATAACATATAAAAATAAAAACAAAAAAAGGAGAGCTCAAAATCATGACTATTTTTTTCATCAGAGGCCTCATCATAGATTCTATTAAAGAAATTGTCATCAAATGATTTTATATTCCATTCTTCTTCAAGAGCTTCACTGCTTTAAGAACTTTCAATGTGTTAGTAACACTGGAAAAACAGCAGGCTCAATTCTCCTTGTTAAGTACATAACAGGGGTTAGCAACAGATCACCATGGATCTATATATCTAATCTACATTTTTATGTATACCTATTTATCTTTGCGTTTCTCTGTGCATACATATGTGAAAGACAACAGCAGAAGAATGCGTATTTCTTTTCAGAAATTTTAAAGATTTCATCAATGAAAATCATTGCAACCCATCCTTACGAAAAGTATTTGAATAGGACATTTTCTTCTGCAAAGCACCAGTCTCTCTATCCCATCCAAGCCACAACTTGACAGAAGCAGAACTGCTAACATCTTCATATTGTGATGTGTTGTAAGATATTCTTTTATCTTCATGTCATGAGAGACAGTCCAATTCCCAAGGCTTTGACACCTGCACTCTTAGCAAACCTTTGCCCAATGTTTTTATTAACTTAATTTAATGGAACCTTTTTTTACGATGACCTTAAGAATTTAATAACTTCTCAACACGAGGACAATACCACCTGCAGGCTCTTCTGGGATTAAACTTTAGTAGCTCAATATGTCTGCAGGAACATAGAAAAGCAAAGCAGAAAAAATTCCAGGCACTACACAAATCAGTCACTCATTGCTGAGGCTGAGTATTATTCCTGGTTATGAAGCCTGCTCCAGGACACGCCACATAAACGTCTGCATCTGAGATATGCTGCAGCCTACTTATTGCTGTTTATTCCTATTAATCTAGCTTTGATCTTGTCAGATATTCTAGTAATTTTCAATTCCAGAGTGTCTTTGCTTCTGACAGACACTCTGCATATCTTCCAGATACAATCAATACATTATTAGTCAACAACCTGACAAGAGGCACATAAATTAATCCCTTTCTGTCAATCCTGAAGTTCGTATTCTGGTGAAACCTCACCCTCACAGTATGCGTGAGACTTATCTTAATCCAATTAGGATAAAATGAACTTTTGTTCCTATGGTGCTTTCCATCTATGTTAATTTAAACCTCTGAAGACAGCTGCTCTACGGAAATAATTTTATGCTTGACCTTTCATGGGCAAGGTTAAAATCAGTATAGATACAGATATATGCCAGGAAAGTCAATGAATTCTCCCTCTCACTTGTTCCTTTAACCTCCACTAGAACCTGTAAAATAACACCAAAGAGTACTGCTGATTTCAAAGCAACAGGGATACATTTATTTTGGTTGCATAAAGGACTCTGTCACTTTGGCTTTACACTGAATACAGCATGTACCTTTGCTTTGCTGAGAGGTAAATTAATAATACTGAGTGACAGCCCTGTCTGTAGCATTGTAGAATTTGACAAGCAAAAGATGTTAACAGTCTACAATATGCAAAATGAATCATTTCTACTCTTTGTGATAGTTACCTGATACAATGACAACAACTGTTAAAGAGAGGAGACTTGATGTGTAGAATTATTTCTCCAGTAAAAAAAATGGAGACAGAAAATGACAACTAAAATGCATTTTAACTTTTTCCTCTGATAAGAGAGAGGGGTGCTGGATCTAAACCCTGTTGGAATGCCTCAAGGTACAGCAAGGTGCCTTTAAGAAGGCAGCACTTAATCCTTTCTCTTTTTCTCTTACAAGAATAAGATTAATCTAACACACATATGGAGTGTATCCACTCTTCTTTCACCCACACTACTTCTAAATATCTCCCTGTCCATATTCAACTTCCCTAGGCTATTTTCAGATGGTTAAATCTCACTCTGTCCTCAGTCTAGGAAGGGAAAATAGGGCACCCAGAAGATGGTTGCAACTTCAGTGCTGGATCTGTGCTGTGGTGATCCCATGCTTCTTGCTCAGAGCTTCAGCTCTGACTGCAGCCAGCAACAAGAAGACAAAAGAACGGCTGTTGCTCAGTGGAAAGCACACTTTTCTTTAGTGTACTATCCTACAGCTGCACAAAATGAAGAAACTTTGTCCTGCACAGTTCCAGACTGCGTCAGGTTGTATGCAGGCACTGCTCATGCTGGTACGGGAAACAGGAGTGAAAGCACGATGCCATGCATGCTTTGGCCCAAATCCAGCTCAAGTGAGGTAGGGTATTCACACAAAATGTCAGCATATCAGTGTTACCTAACACTTCAGAAAATGAGACCTGGCACCTTTAATATGTGAAGCTCAATTGGTACTAGCCTCTGTTCCTGTCTGGAACATACATAATATTACCTTAGCAACAGTGGAAAGTCCCTTCAAAAAACCAAGCTGGAAAACTTCCCAAGGCACAATAGATTAAGCAAAGGTGGCACTTCTACATCTGGGAAATAAATGACATTTAATGTCATTTATGGGGCACTGCAGTAGAAAACATTATCATCCTAAAAATAACAGAAACTGAACTGTGCTTAGTCTTGTGCAACTTTAGGAAGCAACCCTAGCAAACTGAAACAAGCAGCTACGTTAAGTGAGGAAAATTTTTCTGTATTACTAGAAAGGATCTATGAGTTTTCTTAAACTTTCAGAAATAAATAAGTCACCTCTGAAAAAGATGTATATTAGTCAGTAAGACAAAATTCTAAACACATCTGAAGAGTTACAGAAGTATAATATCTATATTATTCTCATCACAGTATACTAAGTACTCCATGTCAAACCTTTGAAACCATTGACTATGTCACAGCATGCCTGAGAGGATAAAGATAGGCATTCTGGGTTGGAGCAAAATATTTATTCATCTAGTAATTATTTAGCCTTTCTTCATTAAAGGTATAGCAACAAGCATAACTATGTCAAATGCTATGTCACATCACCTTCTCTAAACAAAACGGTGTGTCAAATTCAGTCTCTCCCCAAAAAATAAAAAAGGAAACTACATGAAAATGGCTAACATCTCCCTGGCATTAAGTGTTACATCATGAAGGGCAGGAAAAAACAGATGAGATGGAAGGGACACATCTTTAAAGAAATGTTTGCCAAAGGTAACAGTTTCTTTCCCCTTTTTTAATTGTAGTTCTCCCTAGTTCCGACAACAATCTTGGCAAGTTGCTCCAAAGATGTTCTGAAATCAAAAGAAGCAAGTTCTTCGTCAAAGAAGAATTCTAGTTATACTCAGTGCTAAAAGATTTGGCCATAACAAAAGAAACAAACAAAAAGTACAACGATAATTGTTTGGGAATGTTGTGGACAGCTATAAAGGCAAAGAAAACTACACAACCAAAAGCTTTGTGTATAACAAAGCCATCAGAAGTACTGCTGAAGTCTTGCTTGGTCTAATTAATGATAGCAGATCAGCTATGTCTGCCTGACTTTTTCCTCTGAGGATTTCTCAATTCCCAACACATTTTATCATATTCATGAATATGTCCTCCCTCAACCACAGAAATAAATTAGTTTCCTAGATAGTCTGCCACAGGACAAAATAATGTCTGCGTACAGATTTTCTCATACAGTTTGATATTCACGGGCTAACATTTGTATTTAAACAGAGATGCACATTTGTAGCCAATTTATCAGACCAATGCTCTATCAAGCAAAAGAGCAGTGGCCAGCAGCCCACAGTTCAGAAGGGGAATTTACATCCAATTATGAATACTTACACCTCCAGGGAGCTGTTTCTTCATAATGCCTTTTCCTGCTAATAGGATGTCAGTGAAACAGACTATAGATGCAGAATCATTTTTCAAGATACAAAATGACTGAGCACATTAAAAAAAACTGAGTCAAACCAAAGCTAAACGCAATGAAGTCATATCAAACAGTTACTTCTCTGACCTGAATAAAATCCTGAAAGATGGCAGCCAGTACTGCCATTTAGAGTCCTTCCATTCGTTGATCTAACTTGAATACATTACTAACTGGACCGGTGTTTTAGTAGAAATATGTACATTTCCATACTTTGCATATATGGTGAACTTAAGGGGGGGAGAATCAAAACATTCCACGTCTTTCCTGTAACCTTCAAGAGGCTCTATCTCCCTTTCCAATTGCATTGCGTACTACCCAAATTTTTTTTTTCTATTAGAGTAGAATTTTACAACTTTTCTCCTACTCTACAATCTTACCAAAAAAATCTAGATAGAGGGGGGAACTGAGAGCGGTGACTGCACTCTAGACATAAAATTGGAAGATAGAACTAAAGTTGTGGCTTCATGGCTTTCTCCATCACAGATGTTACATTTTCTGATTGCACAGAGCAGCTTGAAAATGTACAGATAAAACTGGAACTGAACTGCACTGACACAGCACCTAAGTAATTTCCTGTATAATCAAGAACGTTAAACTGACGGGGTATCTGACCCTCTCTGTCAGTTTTACTAACTTAACAAGAATAAATAAAACCAGGAAGATTTGAAGAAAAAATAAATAACGTCAAGTAATTCAGTAACAGGTAATTAAATCAACTTTCAATCTTGACAAAAAACCTAAAGACATGTCCAACCTGCAGCCTGGCCCTGCTCATAATGCCTCTGCCCATGTCATCGCAGCAGCTGAATGGCTCAGCCCCGGTCTGCCAGTGCCACTGAACCTGACTGATTCATAAGTTTCACGAGAACATGGCTAAATAACCCACTGGCTTTGTGGTTTCGTTACTCTCTTTTATTTATATTTTAATAAAAAAATGTTAAGACCAAAAAGTTTTATGACTACGTACATTAACAACAGTATATGTTTTATGAAGTAAATGCCTCCTATTTCATTATGCTGGCTCACAACACTAGATGTGGACATTGGTGGTATGGCAGTAGAGGTTGAACCTTCCCACCAGTGTTCCACTACATTTTGTTGCCATGTGACAGATGACAGTACAGGGACAGTCTGACAGAACAGCATTTGCTGTAGAAGTGCATATGAAAAAAGGTGTGTCACTGAATTCCTCCATGTGGAAAAAATGGCTCCCACTGGCATTCATCAACACTTGATCAATGTTTGCATAGACAAAACAGTGGATGTGAGCATAGTGAGGAGTTGTGTCGTGTGTTTTAGCAATGGCAACAATGACAGTGGCACAGATTTCGACAATTGTGGCATGCAAATTCTTGTTTACCAGTGGAAAAAGATGGGCGGATAATGGCGATTTCTGCATTGAATATCAGTGTTCTGTAGCTGCTCTGTCAAGCAGTGTTACTGTGGTCTGTGTATTGGTTGTAGCTTCCATAGAAATAAATGAGACACATTACTTTTGGAGCAAACCATATTTATGAAATCCAAGTGAATTCTTATTCACTCAAAGCCAAAAGGTTGGACCCATGCTGTAAAGCTTTTCCATACCATACTGGAATGGTATTGAAATTTCTTTAAAAAAGAGCAAGAATGTTTTTTTCCTTTCAGGATTCATAACTGAGACCATATTCAGTACATAACTTCACAGTACACCTGACAGGTTTCAGAACCCAGGAGAGGTGATGAGGTCTTGCCTTTCTCAACTTTGAAGTCTTTCTCTATCAAGTCTCAACAAAGGCTCTTGATACAGCCATGTCACTGAAAGAAAGCCAGTTCTCTTTCATTCTGCTTTCAGAAGTTATTTCCCCTTTAAAAAGCTAACCTTAAATGTAACCACTACTTCAGAAATTGCCAGCCTTTGTGCTAGAAAAGACTGTAATGAAAAATATTTTGGTGGTTGGTACACTGAAGGAGGGCGTACATTACAGGCCTATACATATAAAGACACCAGAAATAGAACTCTGTAGTGGATCAGGGCTCTCATACCTGAGAATGAACCTGGGAACTGTTGTGGTGTAACTTGGGATTTCAAACCCATCTCAACACTTTAAAAACCTTTTTGCTTAATCTGAGTTCAAGATTCTGCTTATCTCCTCTCATTCTTTGTATGAGCACAGTCTTAGTTCCCTATCTGTAAAGGGCAAACAAAACCCTTTCCATATTCATCCAGAGTGGAGTAGAAAGTAAACATCAAAAACTGCTGTACAGAAGACTATGAGTATTGAAAGCCCATAATGAGTTTGACGGAATGATCCACATCACTTAACTATTGAGAGTGTAGTAGACTGTAATGGTCCATGCTGACCACTGTTTGGTCATCCATAGACAAGCTGTTTACATTGCTTGATCTCTTAACCCTGAATAACATCAACCATCAGCAAATGAATCTATGAATCTATGAATCAAAGAAAAAAAACCAAAAAAAACATCATTTGTTGATGTCACATGTTGTTTAGACTGATGGATCCTACTTTGCTCACCTAAATACACCTGAGATTTTGGAAGCACATCAGTGTTCTTCTCCACACGCACAGACCTCTGTAACTTTAAATCCCACTGTTACCAAGACTCTTATAACTGAAAATCAAGTGCCAAACTAACAATAAACACTGCAGATTTAAGCCAGAAACTGATTGCAAACAAGTGAAAGCAGGTTAGAATGAGACAGAATGGGGGGGACAAAAAGAAATCACTGGTTTTCTCTGTCTGTACTGAGCGTAAGCCCCAAAAGGGCACAAAATCAGCAAGATTAATTTGATTTTCTCTTTCCTTTCCACTCATCCTTTCATGTCTAGTGCAGAGGTTCATACTTCATCCTCTACTGAGGCTAACAAAATCTCAGTTCCTAGGTACTACTAATGAATTTAACATGACATCATCACACCAGAACTCCAATACTTTCTGCTGTGGTGTGCAGTTTTCCCAGGAGATATTCTCAAGGATAGGTCAAAACCACAAGATTTCATCAAGTTCTCTCAGCAGAAATGTCAGCATATTATTGCTGACCAAGAGAATTTATAGCAAAATAAATATCTCAAGGGTAATTTCTTGTTCTATTAACCAAGAGAATATTATTTCCAACAAGAAAGCTGATGTGACAGAAAACAGCTGTGGAAATATGGAATGAATGATATGAAGATTCTGAAAGATGTTAAAAACAAAAAAAAGGAGTCCGAACTATGAGCAGTTTTAACATGTCAGAGAAAACTCCAAAGCTAACAGTTGATGTGTCATCGTGTATAAAAATCATTTTTTGTATGGTTCATATTCTTATATACAAATCAAAGCCAATTAGCATAGAATAAAATGAGGAATATGGAATAAATTTATTGTTTTCCACTATTTCTTTCTAGGAAGGATACCACATTTTCAAGTATAAAAAGAACAAAGTGTACCCAGTTAAGAATACTCTCCAAGGAACTGTGAACAGGAAGACGTCTCTTAGGGAAGAAAAATAAATATTTTATGAGAGAAATCAAATAATATGTGGGTTTATACTAGTTTTTACATGTGTAAAATATGCTAATATATGTCCTGCAGAAAAACAAATGTTATTATACATATATTATAGGTTTATCATAATGTTTTCCTACATTATTTAATATACTTCACTGATATACAAGAAAACAATGTTCCTTTGATCACACTACTTGTCATCTGTCTGTTTTACTGAGACCTGTGCAATGACAGCTTGAACATGACAACCCAATTTCTCAGATGCTCCTACAAAGAGTGAAGCAAAGAAGCAGGAGAGAAAGAGAGGAATTGGTCTTCAAAAATACAAAGACAAATTTTAGACTTCAAATAAGTGGAGAAGCTAGATGGCACATTTGAAGGCCTGCTGAAGGTAACTTCACAGTGTGATCAGGTTACTCAAGGCCTTGCCCAAACTAATTTTGCAAATCGCCAAGGATGGAGATTGCATATTCTTTCTGGGCAAGCTGATCCAGTGCATGAAATAATTGGTTTCCTGTCTCATACTTTAAATAAGTTTTAAATAAGCTTTCTAATAATCAATTATCTCCCTTTACTTATAAATATATTTCCGATTTTTTTCTAGCCTTACTGAAAAAAGAAATGAGAGAGGTGCTGATAACAGAAATCATGACACTATGAGTGTCAAAACGTAAAACTCTTTCAAGAATTGAGTAGGCATCAGAAAATCAGAGTTTAATAACTTAATTTCAGCATCCTGCTACTACAGTGTTCTGTATTTTTCTTTACTGTGCAGCTTACCTGTTGTAGATATCAGACATTATGCTGCACATAATTTAATAACTCAGCAGACACCAGAAAAAACACAGACTGCTATTTATAAAGATATAAAAAATTTCTACCTTTATAAATAGCTAGTTTAACAGTATAATACAAACAACTTTTCTGACTTTCACTTCATAGAATATACAAGTATGCTACAAGATACCTGACCACAAGAACGTGGTCAGCTCAAAACTTTAAATGTTACTTCTATAATCACATGCCCAGAATGCCAAATCAGTCTCTATTTTATACTTCAGGTTCTCTCAGAACCTGCTTTCCCTCAGTGCAATGTCCGAGTCAGAAAACATAAGGGCACTGAAGAGGTGGAATCCTAGAAAATGGTCTTAAAAGGGGCTGTGAAGAAGGCAGAAGGCTGTCAGTGATGCCGTTACTTTGGCATACAGCTGGTTTCTCATCTGAAGAACAAGGTATCATTAAGGGCATGCAGCTGTACATTCTTGATCATTGCTACACTGTAAGAAAATAACGTTTTTATCTTCCCTTAGGAAACCCTGGCATAGGAAAATTAAGTCCTTAAAATAAAACTAAAACAATTACTGTCCTTCATTTTCTGAAAGCGAATAAACTTCTGAATTTTGAGTTGTCCAACACTAATCACTATTTTCCACTGTTTCTTTAGGATTTGTGATGTTTACTGTTGGTATCATTTTCCTTCTGCAATGAACTTCAGTTTGTAGGAGAAAGGTTAAAAAAAAAAAAAAAAAAAAAAAAAAGCCAGCCTTCATCAGACCAGTCACATACACGTTAGAATAAGACATAAAAGTGCTGAAATTATTAAGAGAACATATCTCCTGCTCCTTTTAGCAATTCTAGATTACATATAATGCATAGGTCTGCCTCTCATCTCTCCAGATACAGTTGAATTTTCAGTCAAGAGCCGTGATGGGCTTTCCAGCTCAAACCTCATCTTATTTTTTTATTATTTAACTGTTTTGTTTCTGGTTTTGGTTGTTTGTTGTTATTTGAGAGCCCCTTCTCGGTAAAATCAAAACAAACTAAATCTAGCAAGTAATCCAGTGAAAAAAGCATAGTACTACTTTAATGAGAACTCTTATTCATTTGGCAAATGAGGCCGTGGAGTGGCAACGACACACGTAGAACAGGGACCAATTGAAAATTAAAATACATTGATTCATGAGTGGCAAAGAGCAGCTTAATGCGGCTCACTGACAAAACTGTCACCGATCTTGCTCTCTACTTGTTATTTCAAGAGAAAATGATGGGAAAGCCACTCATGCCATTAATGACAATGGCATAAAATGTGCCAATGAGAGCTAATAATACACCTGCATGACACAGGCCATAAAGCAGCCAGTTACAAAAATCTCAAATAACACAAACAAATGAAATTTACATTTATGATCTAACCCCTGTCTTATTAAGCTATTAAACGCTTTTCAGAATAATTAAAATATGGAACATATCATTCAAAAATTTAATCAGCTGCTCTGTCAGCTTTTTCCTAGTTAATAACTATTGCAGCTAGCACTGAAAAGATGTGAAACAGTAATAAGAATAGTACCCAAGGAAATGCTTTCTGCTGCAATTCAGAATCTCTAAAACTCCATTGAAAAAGAAAGAATTTCAAGCACCACTGAAAGCCACTGTCATATGTAAACAATACTTCAATGTTAAAAGCAAGGATGAATAGCAAGAGAAGGTATAGGAATGATAACTATACTCAGCATCCTATCTATTCTCTTTCTTTCCTGACCACACAGGAAAGACATACTATTTTCTGATCTACTGAAAGCAATTATTTTTCCCCTTTCTATTTTTTTTTTTTTCCTCCAGGAAATAATAATTTCACAGATTTCCTCTTTGTGTACAGATGGAGACCGTACAAGACCCACCAAAAGGGATTTGGAGACAGCACTCCCATGGTAGTGGTCATTTTCCCCATACCTTTATGTGGAATTGCTCTGCGATGAATTTCAGAAAAGACAGCAAAAACTTAAACAACTCCTTGAAGTCTTACCTATGCAAAACCAACTGAGAGCTGTTTGCACTGAATGTATTATGCCTTCACATATTATGTCTCCTAGAAACTCTGAGAGGGTGCTGATGGAACTACAGAGACAGCAAACCCTCCATGAGAATACAGTCCTCCCATCTCCTGAAGGCTCCTGAAGCCCTTAATTAAAATAAATTGTATCCTCTTGAGTGTCTTAAACATCACTGCAATTACTATGTTTAATCTCTCCCATCTTGTATTTTAAGTTTCTTTTTGTGTAACTCTGCTCACTTAGGTTATATCCAAAATCGTGCAGCAAACAAGATTCATAAACTAAACACACAGGTAACTAAATGTCCAATTTAAACATTTCCAGCACTGCGATTTAGTGTCATAATTTTTCAGACACTGTTTTAAAAATGTTTCTTTGTCATTTTTATTCTAAGAAATAATCATAAAATAATTTTATTAGAAAAATCCAGATTTTATTTCAAGCCAGTTCAGATACTGCAATGTAATCTTATTTCTTTAATTAAAACCATTAATTTATAAGCCTACTTTTTAATCAGGAAAAAAAAGTGTTAAAATCAAAGCTACAGAAATTCATTTCTTTCTAGATAAGATACGGAGTTTTCCTTTTCATTGAAATAAGGAGTTTGTCAGTGTCTTGGATATGTCTCTGGTTACAACATAACTTCATGTATTTGAAGAAGCTGTACTACAATCAAGCAAGCAAGCAAAGAACAAAGCTTGGGCACATTCCTTCAGATAAGGAGATACAATTCAGATCTATTCTACTGAGAGGATAGACACACAACAATATCTACCAGCTTCCTACTTTTCCCATTTACAAGCCTGTTAAGTGAGAGATGCTTTAATGGACTCTTTTCTTGCTTTCTTCTACTGCAGTCATTCACTTGAATTAATTCAAGAGCGTATTTTATCATTCTACTCAAATTCAGTTGCCTTGCTTTTTCTCTTAGCTTTCTTCCTTCTCTATTTTTTTCCTTTCTCTCCTTTGTCAGACTGGTTGTAGATTCCCTTTTGTAAAGACCAGCTGTTAATATGCACAGCATCTCCCTCTGTAATCAGTAGTTCCGAAAGGTTGTTACTAATGTTCTTGGAAGACTACCTCAGATCATGAATAAGTAGGAAGCCTGCACCACTTCAGGAAAGCTCTGCACCTTGGATATTAGATCAGCTTATTTTATTTTCTACTGTTTGTACAGCAGTTTGAACACTGGTGTCAAAGTGAAGCCTTAGTCATATATACACCATTTAACCCAAAACATTGATGTTCTACTGTCTATTTGAGTGCAACAGGCCCATTTTGTTCTTAATGTTGGGCTCAAACCACTGCATTCCGTGACAAGAAATGAAACCACTTTGCTTATCTACTCGTTCCTTCAGGGATGCATCTCATTAAAAGCCCTTCTGGTGCAGTATACTCTTTCAAAATCCCTCCAAGGAGATGTAAAAACAATCTGATACAGTAGCTTTTGCACTACCTCAGAAATAAGTACCATGATCCCTGGTATTATTTAAGACATCCCTACATGGAAGCAAATCCCTTTAATGAGTCAAGTATTTTATGAATTAATAATTAGCCTTTTACACTGGAATGGTAACATAAAACAAGACAAAAGCACATTGAAAGGTAAAACTTCAAGTGCTTCTGCCTGTAAAGTCAAAAGTTAAGAACTGCCTTTGTACCTCCAATAAAAGCTCTATATTAACCAATATTGATAGTTTCAGCTTTATCCAAATCATTTAGTTGTATATTTAATGTACATCCATGGGGTTCAAAAGTTTATGGTACTGCAGAAATACATAGGCCAGAGAGGGGACTCAAATGAGATGAGATGGACACCTTTAGATAAACCGCAGCCACAGAGTCATGAAATCTCTGCATAATGTTGTAAATGACTTAATGCACTGACCTCTTCAATTTCTGTTGTCCAATTAAATTTAGCACTCATCTGATTTTTTCTTTCATAAGTTTGTGTTGGTTAAGAGAGTTTGGCTAAATATCCAATATTGCTGATGGCATTCCCATGTCATATTTCACTTTACTGATTTGCAAAGATAATGTGTATAAATTCAAGGTATTCCAGATTTTGAAAAGCACACATTGAGAAGGAAAAGGCAAACTGTCAAAGAGAAAAGCACAAGAGGGGAGCTGTTTATAACGGAAATAGTCTGAGAAGGTAATAATTGTACCATAATTAAAGAAAATAAAACATGCCATCATATTTCTAGGCGGAAAGAACTGGAAATCAATCACATGTGGCATTAATAGTTCCAGTGTTTTTGTGTAGTATAAATCTAACAAACTAGAAATAAAGGCTACGCTTTCAGAAAGAAAACATTTCAGTGTTCACACAAAATTTGCAAGCCTTTTCTTCACTTCAGCCTTCTCATCAGTTTTTAAATTTATATGGAGATTTAATGTGCTTAATAAAAAAATTCACTTATAAGCAGGTCAGTGTTCATTAGATTGCATTTGTTTATAGAAATGTAATGTATAGACCTTATAGCACCTAGAAAAATTGCTATCCCTGTTTGTGGTGGCAATGAACAAAAAGTGGTATACGAATATATTCTGTAGAACTAATAACCTGCAATAGAACTGCTCAACCAATTAAAAAGGCCTTTTAAAAACTGCCAGCAACAACTAAAGTTGCTTTCACAGCTATATTCTCATTGGACTGGAATTCTAAATGCAATTTAATTTATAAATGTATTGAGAGGGCCAAAACCAAACCAACATTTGACTTATACTTCACAATGTGTTTAGATTATGTTCTTCAAGTGATCACGTTCTTGACTTATAAAATACATCTTGAGACTCTTGTTCAGGTATAATTTGGGCAAAACTTAGCATGAGTGAAACATGCATGATTAGGAAATGTTAATTAGCCTAATATTGGATTCTTCTCAGATTGCAAAAACAGTAAACATCTCAGCACAAACCATCAGTGATTCTGTTAATTTCCCATTTCCCTCTCCGAACTTCCTCTCTTTTCCCTCATAAACAGATGCATTTTTAACCAGCATCTAAGTCGCTTTTACCTTATCAGTCTCCAGATCACACAGGTCAGCTTCCACTCAACCATGATACTTTCTATTCTGGAAAAAACCCATTGCCATATTCAGCTCTCTTTTACAGAAGTGGATGCATTTTGCTATAGCCCCAATATCAAATGAAAGGATCAACACATCCCTCCCCAATCCTAGCAATTCAATAGTCAGCATATTTTCCAACCTTCTACGCAGTGCTACTGAGGTTTCAGAAACACATAGCAGTGCAGTCATCCCAAGGAGTTGCCTGGTCTCTATCAGACCTGTCTCAGCACACTTCTTCCTTGACACCAATTCAGTGGTTTGTGCTCCCTGCTGCAAAGCAGATTGGATACCTGAAGGATTTTAAAAAGACCCCTTTTCTGGACACAGTTTAATGGTTGGTTGGTTGTTGTTTAATTTCAAAACCACAGCAGTTCCTCACCCCTGTTCCAGTGTGGTTCCAAAACTGATGGGATAGCAGAGAGAGGCAAGCAGTCCCAGTTCAGTGTTGCTACACAGTGATTCCAGCTACAGCCTAGGGTCAAACAACATGCGGCCTACCTTGATTACAGGAAGACATTACACTTCTCACAATGAATATTCTAAAAGCTAACTCAACATTGGCTTATATAGTTTGAAGTATTTATAATATTTTAAATTATATCAGGTGCTAAAAGTCTTACTGAGGTCAAAGCTGCAGAACAGCAGCTTCCCACTCTGCATCCCTGACACTTGCTTACAGACATTCCTCACCACCTGAGGACTCTCACACATTAGTCAATTCTTGGAGCAACAGATCAATTCCTCACCCCTAGCCATGCATTAACAGACAAGGTTACGTAACAGAATATGAACATAAAAGTCCATCCATATGTCTCTATCAAAGCCAGGAGGACTTCTGTGTCACAAGTGATTACTACATGCCTCAGCTCTAATGCACAGAGCAATGCCAAGGTGATTTCAGCTAGCCCACACAATTGATCTTCTTCTAAAATTGCGTTTTTCTCCACATTAATTGAAGTGGTAAAATTAAAACAGAAAACCCTCAAATAACAAATTAATCATGGACTCAAACCTTACAAATATTCTGAATAACCAAGGATTGATTTTTTGTTTTGTTTCTTTTTTCTCTAAATAGACTTCACCATCAGGTGGAGAAGAAAATTAAATCTATGCAAATGTGTCCGGCTTTTAAAAACAATAACAAATAAATATTATTCCCTCTTCTGTTTGCGTATATTAAGGATATGTACAGACATAATGGAATTACTCCAGCAAGCTGTGAATGATGATGCATGAAATGAAAAAACATCTCAGTCCAGTGCAAAGAAAGAATACAGAGAGCAGTAGGCTGTCAACAATATGCTTCTAGAGCTGAATGTTCATACACCCCTGAGTCATCAGATGCAATTGTGCTAAATTCTTCAACAAGACACATGTAAATAGGGGTCACCTCCAGATACCTGTCAGATGGATTCCAATTCTGCAAGGCAGCACTGAATAATTAACTCAAAACATTTTTTTCCCCTGATCTAATGAAGCAATATTTTCAGTCTCAATCACTATTAACTGTACATAGAGTCATCTGGAAGCATTACAAAATGATGCATTACATTCCTCTATTAGATTATTGGTCAGGGCAAAATAGCTGTTTGTCATCTATGTAACGCACATCTCTATTTCTCTCACTGGGCTGACTGGAAGAACAGGAAAATTCAATATAAAGAGATAAATATATAAACTCTCTTTGAAAACTTCCAGACACTGACTGCAGTCTCAGATGTGATAGAAAGACTCATCTTTGTACAAAAGCCCATTTCATAAAGAAGGCTAAAAGTTTTTAACCAGACAGGCATCAGAGAATACATTACAGAAAAAGAGCTTTGAATGAAATATGGGAGTGGTAGCTTCCCCAAAAGGTACAATGTACTCCTGCAAGCCAGCTTTTCAAGAAGCTATGATATATAAGAATAAAAACTTGTAAAACAACAACAACAAAGCATTCAGCTAAAAAAAAAAAAAAAAAAAAAAGATAATAAGCAAACAAAAGGAAGAATCCACCCATGCTCACAGAAATGACAGACTATAAAGCAGAGACAACGTAAGAGACACAACAGATTTGTCTTCTCTTTGATTTCTTGGTTTGTAGTGTATTTTAGCATCCCAGCTGATTCCCTGATATCATGGGAGGTCAGGCCTTCAGCACAGGTGATCTTTATGCAGACTGCCTAAGAGAGTAACATGAAGACTGTACACCCATGCTATAGGTATATTATATCTGAGACTGCTGGAGTCTGAATGTTCATGAGATCAGATGCAGGTTTAGTGAAGCTGACACTAAGGACATTTCCACTTTCATTTGGAAGATAACACACAGGAAAGCTCATAGATTCAACAAATGTTTACTTTAGATGGAAAATATTCTTCTCTTACTGTGTTAACAATCAGAAATAAGACAGTCTTCCATAGGCCTTGTGACAGTATCTGCTAAGTATATTGTATCATCGTATCCTGAAGATACAATGCACTCAGAGCTACAACTACAAAGCTCTGCTGCTAACATGTAACAAGACACAGACAAACAGCACTGCTTGAAACGCCAAACAGATGATTTTCAGGAAACAAATGTTTCCCATTATTTCCCTATAGTAAGCAAAAAACAACTGAAGTACTTTCACAAATAAAATAAAATAGAGTAATAAAATAACATAACAATAACAATAAAAAAAGCAACTTAGCCTGCATAAGAACAAACAACAGTAATGAAAAAGGGGTCTAACTTCTAAAATTAATTGTTCCTTTATTCTAAATAATGAATGCTTTCTGAAATTACCACACTAATTTTACTGTGCTTGCAGATCAAGTAATATATTATCAATCAGGAAATTGGCCAACAAAGTTCAAGGTGCAACATGCAGTTTCTACTAATTTCTAATAGTCAAGTCTGATCATCGTGTGAGAGAAACACTCCCACCAGCACCATAGTGCCTGGTTAACAGCTACAGGTCCTACTTCAGAACAAAGCTGGAGAATGAACAAACCCAATCTTAGAATCAATGAATTGCTCAGATCAGAAAAGATCTTCAAGATCATCAAGTTCAACCACAACCGGACCACACTACCCTAATTCTAACAAGCCACTGCTAAATCATGTCCCTGAGCACCACAGTCAAATGGATTTTGAACACATTCAGAGATGGTGACTCAACCACATCCCTAAGGAGCCTATTCCAGTGCTTAATAACCCCTTCTGTAAAGAAGTTGATTTTATCCCACCTAAACCTCCACCAGCACAACTTTGGGCCATTACCCCTTGTCTTGTCACCTGTTACCAGTGAGAAGAGATAAAGCACACTGAAGAAACACACATTTAATCACACAACTTCTAGATTGGAGTCTAAGAATACTGTTAAGCAGAACTGTTTGCACAATATGCATCTGTATGTTACTCGTAAATAAAATCTTGACATATAATTAAAAATATGTATATAGCATTTAAATAATGCCCCTTTCTCTTTTGGCTGAAATTGAAAGGCATTCTGCCTAATGTTTATGAAAATTATTTTGTATCTCCCTTCAAGTTGCCTTGGTATTTTCCAGTGTTCCATTTTGACTGACCCGTCAAAGGTGCTAGAATAGGACCTGAAGCTGAAATGTCTGCTTTCCTTTTCTCCTTCAAAAAAGCTGCTACAGAGATAGAATTTGCTGAAATTCTTGCTAAAAGAAAGAAAGGCATAATGAAAATGAATTTCTATTCACTCAGATTTGAATTAATACGACATTACTGAAGACATACAAGATAAGCACAGGAGAGAAGAACAGGGATTTCTTTACTCCTACTCATATTACTGGGACTTAAGAGACAAATTTAGGCCAATGCCAAAGGTTTGAGGGACAGTTTGACCCAGTACCGTGACAATTGAGTCAGGGGACCCACAGGCCCACACCCCAGGGAAGAGGAAGGGGGAAAGGGAAAAAGGGAAAAGGGAGATGGGCCTAGGAACAAAACAGTGGCAACGATCTGAGGAGGAAAGTTAATTTACTAAATAAGATATCAGGAAGCAAAATAATATAATACAATATAATTGGAATTGAGGCTAATGAATCAAATAAAATGCAAGAGAGAGTTTCTGATAAACCAAAGGCCTTACACGCTAATGCTGAAGGTGGACGGCTGCAACAAACACCCACTGCTGAGCTGATCCCGAAGGGAAGAGAGACAGTCCTGTGACCACAGACAGTTTTTGTCTTTCCCTCTGGGTGAAAACATGTAAAAATGCAAAGTATCGCACAGTCCTCTGGGGAATGTAGCTCTTCTCTTCTGAGACAGGCATATCCATAACTGTCAATATATAACAAAAATCATAAAACCATAACAGCCTTTTAAATATTTCTCATCTTGTTCTCTTTGGCTGCCATGGTTTTATGATTTTTGTTATATTATTGGCATTCCAAATCATAACATCATGTAGTGCATTGGGAGTTAAAGAGTTAATGCTCCAGCGCAGTGGATCAACAGCAGTTCTAGGCATACCCACCTCAGAAGAGAAGAACTATGTACCCAAGAGGAGTTTGTGTTTTTTCTGTTTTCCACTCAAAGGGAAAAACTGTTCACATGTCACAACACACAAGCTCTTTCCCTTTCAGATTGAAGCAGCGGGCGCTCCCTAGCCATCTCACCTTCAGCGTTAGCATAAGGCCTTCGGTTTTTATTTCGGAATCTCTCTCTCTCTAATTTTATGTATTAGCTACAATTCCAATTATATTGTATTACATTGTGTTATTTTGCATTCTGATATCTTACTTAGCAAATTAGCTTTCCTCCTCAGATTGTTGCCACTGTTTTGTTTTTAGGCCCATTGCCCTTTTCCTTTTTCTCTTTTCCTGTTCCTTGGGGGCATGGTCCCCCCGCCCTAATCGCCATGGAACCGGGCTGAATCAGCCCGTAAACTGTTGACAAAGGCTTTGTGCGTGTTAAAAGGTATGTCAAATTATCTCTTATAAAAATGTAGAAACAGAAAGCATCAGCTGAAGAGAACTGAAGCATTAAAAACTGCAAGGAAAAACCCACTTCAACAAAAGTAAGTTCAGGGCTTAATTAATACTTATTTCTGCAGAAAGATTCAAATGTGTTCTTGGAAAATGCTCTGAAGAAACTACACTTAATTGCTTGCTGACCAACAGGTAGTAGGACCTCCTATTTTCAGTACTACCTCAGTATCAATGATCAAAAACTTATCCTGTAGATGAAAAGAGAGCAGGAGAAAAGCAGTTCTCTTTTTTCTCCCACAGTAATCTCAACAAGGAGAATTGTTGAGAAGAACAAATTAACCTAGGAGTGATAGTTCACAAGGCTGGAATCTTTATAGTCATTCAATTTGAAAGGTAAAGATGAAAAAGATAAAAGAAAGGTGACTTTTTTATTCTTAACACATGCAGCGTTTTCAACAGAAATAATAATAAAAATCTTTATGTAACAATATCTCAAGTAGGGTTAAATTGAGACCTGAAAAAAGAGAATAATACTAATCATCATCAAAAAAAGCAGGCAAGAAATTTCTACAGTTCTTCTTCACATCACAATGAAATACAATCATCTAATCTACTTTCTTGCTAGTTATTTTTGTTCCCTTTTCTCTACAGTACCTGCTTAATCCTGTTATGTTGAAAAGCTTTAAACACGCACCTTTGTCTTACTGATTCTTAAGCATCCATGTGGGGTTACATCTTCATCATACTTTCATTTCAAATTGACAAAGAATGGTAAAAAAGTTGAAATGCATGCAGTGTAAATAGCAAGAGTCAGCAAAGCAGATGAAATGACAGAAAATGAAAGACCGATTTATGCAACAAATCAATACTATATCTCCAGCTAGGGATATTATTCGCATACCTGAGCAACAGCGATACAAGTGAAATTTTGACATGAACGAGTTCAGAAAACAACCAAGAGCTCAGGAGTGAAGATGTTGAACAACAGTTTAAACAGGAAATATTTATCACTACCTCCCCCATAGAGAGAATAGGATATTGAAATTGAGTGATGGTAACAGATCACAGCTAGCAGACTGAGAAGAATTCTACAAGAGAGAGTCAAATGGAAACATCAAGCCATCGTTCAGTAAACACAGAAAAATCGGGAAAGGGTAGTATATTACATTGAAAGTGTCACCATTTTCAGTATCCGAATTGCCTCCCCACCCTATGATATAATCTCCTCGATTATAAATGAGAAAACTGAATTATCGGATCTTCTACAATACATTCATATATTTATTTCTTTTCATATAACTGAAAAATGTGCACTAGTATTTACTGAAGATACACTCAACGATTTTGAGCATCACAGGATATTCAGAGATGATTATTCATGTTCCCCAGAGATGATTCTTTAACTTTTAAAGTAGATTCTGTATAGACTTCTTAAATTGCAGACAGGATAGAAGTGAACCAAGTGAGAATATTCCCAACCCACTAACAATTTCCCATTAAGCCTTGCTTGCCTACTTGAACTATAACTAACATCAATACGACGACTTATTTTGTACTGAAGACATTCAGCATGTATAACAAGAGAACAAGTTTAACATAGTTTAACACAGTTTTCTATTCAGATATTTATCCTTACAGATCTCAGCAAGCCGCACATCCACTACTGGTTCTCCTATAGCAATAGCTAGATTACACCCAGCAGATTTATCATCTCCACCTACCATTTGTCCTCCCAGAAAGAAAACACTATTATTTTCATACTTATACAAGAAAGAATCCCATCCCTGTGTATCAGCTTAAAATTCTTCTTTGGAAGCAACAGCACAGTAACAAGTCAACAACACTCTGCACCATTACAGCAATGCACCATTACAAATGATAAAACCAACCAAGAGAGAGCAGCCTTTTTAACGTATAATGTACACATACAGAGAATGATTAAACCCCATGCACATCTGTATATGTTTTAACTTTAGACTCGACATTTGTTAAGTACAGAAGTGAGTACAATCTTTCCAGCATCTGAGAAAAATAGAGGCAAAAGTTGTTCTAATACTACCACTCAGTTGTCAGCACCAGAGCTGGGCTTGTTTGCAGACCTCACCGTGGAGCCAGTCAGCTGCACGCTCTACTTCCATACACATGAGAACACAGGTTTTCTTTGTTCTCCTTAAGGCCAAACTTTATAACCAGTACTTAACAGTTCTAGTTTTACAGTCTGAAGTCCAGGGTTATGCTGTGTTTGAAACGGATCTGTCATGACTTGGCTCTAAGTTATGCAAACCCCGCAGAAGTTTTGTTCAAATTTCATTTGAATTCAAGTTTGTGCAATTCCAGACTCTGATCGCTGAGCTCTACTTCCTGCTTGATGGAGCAGGATGAGTGGTTCATACAGAAGAAATTTTGCACAAGCATGGTTACTTAATTTCCACGGGTAATTGGAATTTACACAGAAAGTATAGATGTATATTTGTGCTATACTTATGCCACATACATGCATCTGTATACTATATGTATGTACATGAGAAAGGGAAAACATTGAGCATTTAACCACCAATACATTTAGGAACTCGGGGAAAGCATAGAAAACTTGTTTTTTGCTATCAGTAATAAAGACACATTTTTTAGAACACAAGTTTGTGTTCTAAATGTTGTTGATTTTTTTGTTAGTTTGTTTTCCTGTTTTTGTTTGCTGTGTTTAAACATACTATCAACCCTGGTGTGTCCAATTGTTGGATCTTCCCTTTCCTCTTCCCCATACAAACAAAAATACCCTTCCTTAGAAAAACGTGCTCTCTCACTGCAGCTAGAATATATTTTGTCCCTTTCGGACCTCAGCTGGGGAGCTGAAGTTGGTGAACTGACACTGTCTTAACAGTACAAGCCCATGTTAAATAATCTGCTTGTCAAAAGTATGCTGAAAATTAACACAGCAGGCAACCAAGGAACTTGGGAAATACTGCAGCTAGAGGTTAAAGTGCCAATTGTGACTCCCTGGGAGCCAATGGGTTCAGTGTTTGAGTCCCACTAAGTTTTTAAGTGAGCAGGAAAGAGGAACAAACCCATCTAGGATACACACATCACATACTGCCTTGACACACAACAGTACTACACTGCCCTGGCACAACAGCAGGGATAAAGATGATGACAACAAACCACTCAAGATTTGCCTGAGTCCCTACAAGCAGGTTGGTAACTCCATTAGGTTATTTTTCTATTACAAAGGTAACACTTGTGTGGATGAGGCTTGCTCTATTGTTGCTGAGGCTTGCTCTATTGTTGCTGAGGCTGCAGAAACATATTTGTTTAAAAAGCAAAGGCTGGAATTCCTCAGAATCTTTTTGCTAGTTCTAGGTTTTAGTGCTATGGTTCTGTTGCTGGCAGTGTTATTTGTTGTTTTTTTCCCCCACTCCAGGGACTTTTGGATCAACTGTATTTTTGCAAACTTCTGTGCTTTGAAAAGTATTAGAAAAAAAAATTCAACTTACTTTTTTATTTCTAGATCAATAACAGTAGCCATGTTTAGGAATAGCAACTTAATTAAGAAATTAATCTTGCATCAATGATTCATTTATGTATAAAACAGGAATGACAAATCATCTATCTTTGAGAAGTCACAACTGAAAAAACCGTTGGGGAAAGCAGTTTTTGCTCTTAAATTCCTAAATGAAGAGCCTAGGTCTAAGCTGCTTTCTTAAGGCTAGACACAAGCCTTTAAATTCATACTAATCCAAATACTGCTTCTTACTCATCTATAGCTACCACTGAGTCATGTACACAAACACAAGTCTACATCAGAAAGTGAGACATTTTACATATAAAAGGCATGCCAAGCAGTCGTGTCAATTCTCTGTAGAACATTGTGACTGTTGGCAATTTCACCTAAAATGGTTCCTTTGAACATCATTCCACAATGTGATAGCAATATAGGATTTCCCATTTAATAGTTTGTTTTTGCTCCTTAGGTATGATTCCCACAGACATTTGGAAAGAACTTGCTCATTTAGGCAGCTCTTCATTTTTGCCACAGTTTTAGCATTTCTACAAAGATTACATATCTGCAAATATCATGTCCTTTCTACCACACAGTGAACAATATCTGAGAGGAAAACAGTCAAAAAGAAATGCAGTTCACAAAGATTCAAATTTAACAAGGTATTTTAGGGAAAGAATGTCTTGGATTTATTTATTTATTTTAGGAATATTCACTTGACAGTTTTTCTTTGGGAAGACAAAGAGAGAAAGCAGCAAAAGAATATCCTGGCAAAAACTTCTAAGTGTATTATAGGTAGGGCAAGAACAGCTCAAGAATCCAAGAAGGTTCTTCAGCCTTTGATTATGCATCCTCATTAAACTGCAGGAGAAGAATGAATTGATATTAAGGAGCTGTAATGGTCTGAAGAGCATGGACTTTAGTTCAGTTTTTGGTGGCCTTTATAAAAAACAGAAAATTAAGTTTCACTGAACAAAGAATCTGGAATTGCAATCTGAGGCGAAGAAAATACAGTCTTACAAGAAGGTTTGAATTTAAACATTAGTGCTAATTATCATATTTTTTTCTATAATTATTTTGTTATTGCAGTTTCAACCATTAACTACTGTCAAGGTATCCAGTAAATATAATTTATAAATCTTCTCAGGTATTAATTCTGCACACTGATTTCTTTGAATGGAAATGCTAACTCAAAAAGATTTTAATATTTTATGTTTAAATTTATTAAAAAAAAAAAAAAAAGACTATTGATAAAATAAGTGCACTTGTCTATATAAGAATAGTTAAATTTTATCATGGTTTTGAAACAACCCAAAGGTCAGGATATCTGATGGAGAAATTCAATTGTATCAGAAATACTTTAAGTTTTCAACATTTTGCAGAGTTTGGCAGCTGTAAGCATATACGTTCTGCTATCAGTGATACATATCAGGATTTCAGTGATACATAGCTGAAAAGGTTTTTCCTTAATTTCCCTTTAAACTGATAATGTGGTTCATGAACAAGGTCCAAAAAAAGTTTCTATTTTAACCTGAACAAGATGCTGCCAGGACAGAAAACGTAGACAGGAAGGCAAAAAGTTTCTGAAAAGGTTTTCTTTTAACTCACTATCAAATACATACAGAAATGACGTTTCACTAAAATACAGTAAATATTGTTTTCAACTAGTACCGATTTGTGTAAGCACATCACCAGAATGCAGGTTTGAAGTTACATTTACGTAGTACAAGCATCCACAAGGAACACTTCCAATTCACAGTTTTCTGGCTAAGTTACATGTCACAACCATTTACAAAGCATAAGTCTTCCATCTTGTCACACAAAGCAGGACAGACTGACCTTTTAAAATCTGATAACAAAAATAACATATCAGTGACCCTGCATCATTTAACCTATTTTGCCATCCACTGGATAAAATTAGTACTCTTGGGGTTCCACTCTCAAGAGCAGACAGTGCTAATGCTTGCCACGACCAGTCTAGAATATAGGACACCTTATAGTCCACCTTAATTAGGAAATGCTAACAGAACTACTGCTTAGGAAATAAGGCGTGTTAGTTCCAGCAACAGCAATATTAGGATTACGGAGATCAAACTGAAAAAGATTAACATGAAGAGATATTGATTAAGAAGAGCGCAGGTCACGTTAGTTTCCTGTTTATTGAAAAAGCTGTTTTTAAAACTTATCACCTAAAATATCTGTGCATGAATGGTGTAAAGAAATTTAGGAAACTAAAAATAAAGGTAAATAAATAAATAAATAAATAAATAAAAGGGATATCATCTCCTGTAAAATCTTGGCTTTTTTTCCACATTGTGAAAAGTTATTCTAAAATCCCTGCATTAAATCCGAAAGTTTATATTTAAACAAACCTGAGGATTGGAGACTTCAAGTTCTTCAGTTTAAATAATGAATTTGAAAAAAGAATGGTGTCAGTATTGGTCACTAGATACAATGATATCCATTCTTATCACCAGAAATGCATGTTGTCCTCAAATAAGAACAGGTTTATGTTTTTTTAATTGATCTCCATCTGAATAGTACCTGATTCTGCTTTAGAAAGCCCATTAAACTTCAGTTTGTTACAAGGTAACAAGAAAACAGAGCAAATGGCATTATTTTAATTAAACACTAAGATGGGGATTTAGGTAAGGAAATAAATATTTCAGTTAATCTTAGTGTGATACCAATTAAGCTTGGAGGTATTCCACTTTTTCAGTGTCATTAAACCACGCTATATTGTATGGCAGAGTAAGCTGTAATAAAAAGTGTCATCGCTACAAGTACAAATTGAAATGCTCTCTGTTAACCTGTTTATTAGAATACAAAATGAAAAGGACAACAGTTAAAAGTCAGACAAAATGCCTATACTACAGTAACTACAACCCCACTTTCAATGATGCCATTTTTTCTTATTAAAAAAATAAAAACAAAACAAAACAAAAAAAGGGAATTGAAAGGAATTGGTTTAAGCTCAGGCCTCCCTCTCAATGAATTACAAATGCCACAGCAGCCAAAAGTCTAAAACTGTTTAAAGCTCCATGGGATGGAAGTTAAACTGCATACAAAGTCGAAAGGGATGTAACGAAGCCCGTTTGATTTTTTAACTTACAGTACATTGCATTATTCCTTTACTGAACATATTGATTCCCCTTGACAGTGAACGTCTGCTCAATAAGAACTATTTGAACAACTGCTGTAGGAAACCCATGAGCTGCACTCAGAACTGTTTCACTTCCCAAATTCCATTTCAAAGAATATATATTTAATAGATTAATGCAACACTGAGTAAAAATCTTTCAGGAGTATCGCGTAATCACAGGACTGAAATTGATTCATTGCATGAAGTAGTAGTTTTTTTTTCAGAAAGTTAAATAATATGACTAAAATCCACTTTTGATCCATTATTTCTACTCAGTAAATTTCTTAATATCACTCACAGCTGCCTTGTATTACTAAATTAATGTTTACACAGTCAAAATCTGTTGTGATTAAGTACCCGTGGCATTATGTGTTCGTCAAATGTGTATGAAGAAAACTGAAATTGGGTGGGGGGAGAGGTGAATTTTAAGAAACAATTTTCCAGTAATAGCTTCAACATTATATATTAACAGCATAGATTCTGACACAAAAAGGGTGTGTTTTAGATTGCCTTAGCATTACTATGACAACTTTCACTGAGTCAGGAGGAAGTGCTCTAGATATGCAAAAAAACTCTTGACCTTAGTTACAATTTTAAGCTCTCCTGAAGTTCTCTCCCTGTAACATCCTATGGCTCACATAAAACTTGAGCAGATACCACTGAAAAGGCAAAATTTTAGCTGTTGAATTGAATTCGAACCACTAGTACTATAAACAGGAAAAAATCCAGACTTACTTAATATGAGTAAATCTCAGGTTTACTTAGACATATTTAGGTGGCTTAACATTGTTATTAAGAGTCTAAAAAATAATTTCCAATACCAATTTACTTGAACACCAAGCAGTCTTGCGGTCTATTGAGTATTTATTCCAGCAGCTTACTCTCATTAAGGTTAGATTACTGTCCTTTCGAATGTGCACTCTCAAAGAGAGTTAAAAATGCACACTTAATACACAATATACACACAATCCCCACTGCAATGAAGTCGAAAAAATATAACAAAATTTGGAAAAAAAAATTAAAAACTTGGTTGAAACCGTAAAACAAGATCTAACAGAATGTGGTTTTGCCAGATATGAATCACACTACCCTAACCTGACAGCTTTTCTTCAATAGATCTTCAATACAACATAAATGAAGTACAAAGAAAATCTTATCTAACAGGATTTCAGAAAAACATTACAGATGGTGTCATGTTAGAGCCAGTGGCGAAGACAGAAAGTGAGGATTAGCAGCAGAATTTAAAGCACACCAGGAATTAAGGGCTATAAAGGAGATGGCAAATCACAGCAGTGAAAGGGAACACACCAGATAAGAGACAGAACTCCTCGAGGATCACTTTTATGAATTATTTTAGTTAGAATTCTCATCATTGATGTGGACATAAATAGCAGCAAGTGACAGGGTACTTTTAATAAAAAGGAAGATGAAGTTATCAGAGAGATGGAAATCCCTAGGATAGCAGTAGAAGCAGTAAAATTCAATAGTAGAAAAGTCATTTATTCGGATAACTTGAAAGTCATGCATAGAAAGCATTTGAAGAAAGGATGGGCAGGAAAATGAAGTTGATCATAAAAACAATGTGACCTATCAATGTAGTATAGCTGCAAGAGATCTAATATAACTTTAAGATACATCAAGAAGGAAAAATGAAACAAGCACAGAAGGCATTCTCTGGATCCACGTTCATCAGCCGTCTTCAAGAATGAGTTATTTAAACTGGAATTTGTATAGAAAAGGACTGAGAGATTGAAAGGAAAACAAAGGAACTGATGAAGAGAGCTTTTTGTTTTGTTTTCTCCAGGAGAATAGGGTGGAGTAAGCTTGGGGACAAGGAGTCTTTTAAATCAAATCAAAATAATTGTAGAAAAGTAGAGCCAATAGATATACCATTCCAGAAAGCTTTGATGCAGGACTGCACTAGCAAAAACAAATGAAAACAAACTAACCAACCTCACACAGGTATGAGGAGCTACCTATGAGTAAATTTCAGCTAGAAATAAGAAAAATCCCAACTATTAGATCAACTATTAGATCTTTCACATTTTTCCTGATTGATTTAAAAGTAAACTTTATTAAATTAACAACAGGAATTTCATGAGATGAAATGTGCAGTATTATAGGACTAACTGTGATGATGTAAACAGTTCCTTTCAGTTCCCTATTTTCATCACCTTACAGCATATCAGGAAAAACTAATAACACCTTTTAAAATCTGAAAATGAGAAGCAGCATATACGTAACTGATTTACATTTGAAACCTGTCTTCTGGTGTAGAGGTCAGTCATTCTGAGGTCTAAAAGTGTGACCTCAGGGGAAAAATTTGCAATGACACCTATGTAAAACACTGTTCCGACACAACCCTTGTGAATCAGCTGCATATTTTCAGCTTACTGCCTCCTCATTATTTTTATACTATTTGTAGACATCTTTTAGCAACTATCTGTAACAAATAGTCATGATAAATGTGAAACGTGACTTCTTCTGGTGGGTGGCTGACCTAAAACAAACATATTGAGCACTCCTTGTTCACAAGTCATAATTCACTATCCACTATATCCATGTATTTGAAAATGTCAAGTAAGTACAGTAAAAACAGTGAATTCCTGGTCTTACTCTAAACGAAGATGTTGAAGATAGATTAGCAATATTTTGTGCAAATATTATCACTGAGCAGTAACCCCGGAAGTATAAATTATTTCATTTTGAATGAATACATCACTTATTTATTTAAGGAAAAAATGGATACCAAAGAAAATCTCTTCTATCATGCCTGTTTCCTACCACTATCTCTTTCTTCAACCTTTAGCCTCTTCTCCAGCTGTTTAAGCCTTTGTTTTTCATAGCTTTCTCTCTTTTAGTCTATTCCACTTTGCTTCAATGCTTGCAGAGTCAGTCAACATCAGGAACCCTTCAGCCCCCTGAAAGCTCTTACTTTTCCACTAGTATTTGCCTATGGACCAAGCAATGCTGCTTCCGCTGCCATCATACAGACAAACACAAACGAACAAAAAACAACACTGCAGTCGCCACTGAACTGCCCTCTCTTGGGTTTTTCAAACGTGGACCTTGCAGCTCTCCACAACATAACAGTTTCCTGAAGAATTTCTAACAGTGATAGGGACAAGCTCACCCTTCCCTTTTGCAGAGTCTCATTTCTCTCTAAGCAGATATTTGGCCTAATGGATGTGAGGAATGCATTGTGATGTTTAGGCATGCTTCAGAAGTGTGGAGGGAAGAAGTGTCAACAACCTTTTAATGGTCAACATATCCTCTGACCTTGTGAATTGAACTAAATAGGATAGGAAGGGAGAAAGAATCTGACAAAGTCCACATTTAATTTCATGGTCTCATTCTTTGTTGGGAAGACAGAATAAAGGCAGGGGAGGTTGCCTCTCCCACTCTATTCTGGAGCAAAATGCAAAGCTCCTTCACTTACCCAGGTCATCTGTTCTGAAGTGTTACCATGGATCTTTGTCTTCCAACTTTCCTGAGATCCTTTGAAGAATCCTTCTCTGTACTACATAGTTCTCCTAAAGTATGTGAGGCTTGTAATGCCTGCTGTATATTGGCTGAAAAAATGAATTAGAATTCTGAGGGCTGCTCAGCCTTGCATTTGTTTCAGTCTGTGCTCAAGCTATGCTCCAAAGAAACTGATGAAAGCAAAGGAACAGGTACATTCTGTACTGCTATTCTGTCAAAACTGCATTAGAGATGAGAAATAAATCTCAAGGTGCATTACTTTGTTAAGCATGAAAAGAAAATCAGCTCTTTCTAAAGTCCAGTTACTCTCTCATTTCTAAAGCTGTCTCACACTGTAGAATTGCCCTATTTTTAAGTCACCAGGGCAAGAAACTTCAGTTTTGTGTTGGAAGGAATTTTTTCCTCTAGCACTACATGTGGTACAGCATTCCACGTGTCACAAGGATTAGGATTTTAGGAGTCTATCAGATCTATTTAGTGGCCTGCTAAAGCAGATCAACAAAATAAAAACAAACAAAAAAAGACCAAGAAAATCTAATACTCTCATTTGGTACAAGAAAGAGCCTACAACAGCAAAACACATTTGTAAGCACGTCAGGAAATCCTGGTACCTCTGCTCTTCAGTATAAAATAGCTAGAAGATAGCAAAGTGATGATAGATAGGTACATCATGAAGACGCAGTCAACCAAGGATCTGGTATTTTTCAGAAGTGTAAAAAAAATATACTATTCATATTTTCTGACTCATTTCTGTCAGCTTAAAATACATTACTAACATACTGCTGGTTGCACATTATACCACTTTAACAAGGAAAAGCAGGTGCTTAGAGAATAAAAAAGCAGTTCTTTGATGTAAACCTGTACACTGAGTTCATTGGGTGAACTCACATGTCTTGTAGTGCCCAAAGAACCACTGTCACCTTTTTTGATTTGTAACTAGTCTGCATACACAAGCCATGCATCCACTATGCTAAGTATGCATTTCAGAGGAGTGAAAGGGAGGCAGAAAACACCTCATTTTTTATTTATTTATTTTTTCCAGTACTCCATTTTCACTTCTCTTGTCTCCCAGGTTTTCTAACATCTCTCTCATACTATAAAGTTCATCCACTGGTATTCCTGTGTTACACTTCAATTGTGATCAATGAAGCAGTGTTAAGACCAGTATCACGTAAAGATTAAACTCTGTTACTTCAGCAGTCCCTACAGGACTCTGTTACAGCTGCAGCTAGTTCACAAGTATAGGGATCTCGTTTCAGAAACTGCAGTGGGCAGGAATACCAGGAGCAGTGCATGCTAGAGAGGAGAAGCACAAAATCCATCTAAGCAGCTTTGTACCCCTCGCTCATGCTCAGAATTTTCTCCTTTATGTGGAACATAACCGATTTTAAGCAGCACCTTACTACTAAACTGATTTAGTAAACAAACAACTTAAAATCATTTACTATGATTTAAATCTCTAAATTGACTTCTATTATCTTTCTGAGAGCATTTGACATAACGGCACCCTGAGAAATGAAAAGTGCTGATCTTCTAATTTAGACATTTTGTTTCTCTTGGGCTGCCAGGCTCTACCTTTAATTTCAGCTGCTGGCAGTAAACAACTCCAATGTGAGGGCTATTAAGAGACAATCATTCAGAATAATTCTCATGGGTGACAGAGACACTGCTGCCAAGATTCAGTTTAGAACTGAGCAGACAAACACGAAGAAAATGCAACTCAGCCACATTGATTAATAAGACAGAAATGAAACTCTGGACAACAAAATGTAACATTCTGTTTTACACGTGTGTGATTCTATTATGTGTCATGACTTTTGCGAGTAACCTGTTAGAGGCTCTTTATTACAACATGGAGACATGGTATTGAACCTAAAACTCTTCCCTAAACAGTTTTAAGTCCTATCCTCTGAACACTTTAATGTAAAAGGTTTTTTTCCACCACCATGTCCCATCTCCAATGTTTTTGTTCCCATTTCTCTTAAAAAAAAATCCAAAGAGATTTTGTAGCATAAAAATTAAACTGGTTTAGATATGGTAATAACCAAATGATTTTTATCCTGTATGTACGCAGAGATACTGGAAGTCAAACACTTCTAAGGTATCCCTCTGCTCACCTCAGTGCTCCCACAACAACTCTTTGAAACTGTGCTGCTGATTTTCAGACAGAGAAGTGCTGTGGCTGTTTCATGGCATAGCCTGAGGCTACAAATGCTCCGAGTCCTCAAACATCATCCTTCAGAGTTTTCAGAACTTTCTCAATTCTTTGTTTAGCCATCACATGGATTGTCACACACAAATTTCACACAACAAAGCATTCAAAAGAATTAGAAATCCATCTGCCTTTATAAATAATTCATTACAGAAAATACAACATGAAATATAATCAGCATGGTACATTCCTGAACTAGAGGTACGCTTTCAGTTAGTGGGCATTGAAGGCCCCATCACTCAGCTGACTCCAGTAAAGACATTTAACACTGAATTTATATCCATTTTGCTAAAACTGGTGGGCAAACCAATTTAAGAAACAAAATTATAGGGTTTCACCTGATTAAGTTTTCCTGCCCTTTTTGAGCAGAAGAATTCATTTAGCTTTCACTAATCTTAAGCTTTTAGTTGCGATTAAGTAGATCAGCATGAAAACTCAGTCAGAAGCGAAACAGTTTTGCTTGAGTTTAATAACTTTTTAATTTAAGATTGGATATTTATTTTTACTTAAAGTATTAGTAATATTTTGGAATAGAACATCTACTCTTCTGAAATGAAGGAAAAATCATGATTGCTTTGATGTTGTATTACTCCATCGTGTAAAATAACCTGTGCCTTTCAGAGCAAAGTCCAGGAATTACTCAATAATCACAGCACTTCTAGAAAATAAAAAAAATCAACACTGAAACATTCCTAGAGCCACAGGATGAAAAAAGAGTATGATCATAAGGGGCAGAACTTGTAAATATAAACGAATTGGAGAAATATACACTATATATATAATAAAATTACAGATATACATGTACTTAAGTCATTACTGTCGGGAGGTACAGAGATGCATATATCAAAACATACCTCAATACATAAAACAGCTTACTTGATAAAAGTGAACACTCATACACTAAAGTTCTACTTACCAACATCAGAGTATGGGAAGCAGAAGGAAAAATTGCTTAACATAGTCCTTCTCAATACATAACTTATGATAAAGCAGTGCCACATTAACAGTAATTAATCAGAAGTTGAAGTTGTTGAATCATGAAATCAATAATCAGTCTAGTATTGGCACTTAAATCATTTTGCTGAGAAATCTATTTAGAAGTGGTATTTAACAGCTAGATTATTCGGTTTTATTCAGATCTGAACATCTGAGCTACCACTAATAATAGTCCAATGGGTCTAATTAATTAGTTAAGGTATAAAATGTAATTTACAGGAGGAAAACCACTGATGAAGATGAGCCCATTATATTACTAATGCTTACTTTAAGTTTAGAACACTGAGTAACAAAACTTGGAACACACTGCCAAATGCTTTGAACTGAACCAAAATGACTGTGTATGTCAGCCACCTACATGAAACCTCAGCCTCAACTCTCCCTACCTCTTGAGAGATTTGTTCCTCTAGACAACGATATAATTTTGTAACTATACAGTAAAGATCTATTTTTCTCATCAAAGCATAGAAAAAAAGCACACTATACTCGAATGCCTAAATGTAGGCATCGCTATAATTTTTTTATACCAAACTGCCACTAGCAGCAGTACTGAGTACTTCCTCCAAACAAAACACTTAGCAGTTATATCCAGTCTCCCTGGCCCATCAAGTGACAGTTCAAAAAACCCAATCTTCCGCTGCATGTTTCAGCTTGTCTATTTGTGTGCTTATTCCTTAATCCTTCTAACTGACCAATGACAAAGCTCTGGCTTCATTTGTTTTGTAGTTGCTATGTTTTTTTGTTTGTTTGTTTTTTAAATCTCATATCCTTATTCCTTCTGCAAAAAAAAAAAAAAAAAAAAAAAAAAAAGGGAGTCTTGAAAATCTCTGTCAGGTTTCATGCTCATCACAAGCCAGCTGGTGCTTAAAATTAATTACAATTGGTTACCTTGGCAACACTAAATCATGCTTGAAAGTTTCAGTATTGTTTATTCCTACAAGTTTCCACAGCAATCTGATGAAAGGAAAAAAGACTGGGGACCAGAGTTCATCCAAAAATGTCACCTGAACTGGCCCTGACACTGAATCAGCACCCTGTTCTCTCTCCACCTTGCATAAGAACATTTGTAACTTGTTCCATTGTGTTTTAAAAACATTTGAACTTTGGTTACCTACCCTTAAAAGGTTATTCAGCGAGTGCCTGCTGTTCCCATCAGTCCACTACTGTTCAAGTTGTAGATTCTTAGATCCCCGCTAAATTGATATCGATTTCATATGTTCAATTAAAAGCATGCTATAACTGGGTTGAAAGGAGAGAGAGAGAGGAGCATGCATGTTATTTTTAAATAAGGTAGAAAACAACAAAGCTGCATTCAAATACATCAATCTCTTCTCAGCAGTCCAAATTCCCCCACTGTTTAGGATCTAAAAGCATTAGAAAAACATCTAGTCTTACTCAGTTCCCTAGATTTTGAAGAAAAATTTCATTTTAATAGTAAAATAGGCTTTTCAGTGTATAGGTTTTCAGGGTTATTAACTTTCTACCTAAGTGCTTGGGCATATTTTGATAGCACTCCCCTTTCTGCCTTAGTAGTTTTTTAAAGTTTTTCATTTATTTATTCTGAACTGCCAATTTGCAGTTGAATTTTCAACTTGCTACAGAACAGGTTGGAGATTCTCTTCTACATTCCATGTTGCAAAAAATACCCAGTTATTTGTTCATGACTGTTCTAAATGTAAACTAATGACTGTTTTCAGTTAACAATTTATGTCCCTGTAAAACACCAAATGACAAAGTCATCTCACTTAATTATGCTACACAATTTCTACACCATGGAATTTTCCCCCTTCTCTGAAATACAAGAAAAAAGGTGGAGAACTCTTTTCTCCCACCAGGGTAATGCTAATGTCCCAACCCTACAACCGCCTTTTGCACAGTAGTTTCTTACTCTACCTCTTTGTCACATGAAGTTTCAGATGAGGAATTACACTAAATTAACATGCCCTCACTCATCACATTTCAGCATAATGAGACTGGGAAACAAAGCTCAGAGTCTGAACAAGTCATGACTCAGTTGGCAGATACATGGCAGGAGACCACATAGCTAAGGCTCAAGTTAAGAAAATCAGTGACTAAAAGTGTCAGTAACAAATCTGTCAAGTCTCATTTATTTGTCTCCTTGTCATTACCTACTCTGCAATGCCACATGCTGAAGCATTCATAGTGAAATACCAACTGTTTTCACTTCCTGATCCATGTGAAAATCATTCATGCTGGACACTAAGGGTGTCACATTCCTGTGATGCAGAGAAAGCATCTACCAGGACCTCATACCCTCCGAAACAAAGTAGGGACTCTTCTCCAAAACATCCCAATCCTCTGGCCCTACATAAACACACGGTTATCTTATAATCCACACAGCAAATACCTACACCAGACATCCTCAGAATCATAGAATGGCTATGGCTGGAAGGGACTTATTGGTAGAGTTGCCAGCTACTAGATCAGGTTGCCCATGGCCCCATACAAACTTGCCTTGAATGCCCCCAGGGATGGGGCATCCACAGCTTCTCTGAGCAACCTGCTCCAGTGCCTTACCACAATCTGTATAAAGAATTTCTTCCTAACTTCTATCCTAAATCTCCCCTCTTTAGTTTAAAACCATTCCCTGTGTCCTATCACTATCAGACTATGTAGAAAGTTAATCCACCTCCTGCTTATTAGCTCTTTTGAAAAACTGGAAGGCTGCAATGAGGTCTCCCTCGTTATGAGATCTGTCCAAAACATAGAAAGATGCACGCATTGACAATACACATAATTGAGAGAGAATTTCACTATGCTCTTACCTTGGCACCTTTAGAATCCATAGTGAAGATTGAAAAAGTAAACTGACAACTTTTGAGCTGAATAATATAATGACCTGTATTGGTAAAAATATCAGCATAAAATAGCACAAAACAATGCCTATTCCGAAGGTGAAGGATGAGCAGTTAACCCTACCTCAATCAAACCACAGGTGCAGACGAAGTTCTGGAATCTATCGTGAAAGCAAGTAAACAGCTTTTGTTGCAAAGTTCTGTTTGAAACTCGTTCCCTCTTTCATTGTAAAATATGAAAAATCCACCCTCCACATTCTTTGAATTCCACATAATACTGGTACCAGATAGACAGTGAGGTCTGTAATAATCCCAAGGAGCAGATAGAGCATACTAAGTTCATCTTTCTTTAAACACATTATTTAGAAGTTCTCAGATATTTCCTTTGCAAATAATATGATACTTAAAACCAAACTCCTTAAATATAAAAGTTATGCATTGATGCACAGGTGCAGAGCAGTTGAACACTGACCTCTCCCTACTCTTAGAATGATGCTCTCAGTGACGCAAACTGTACAGAAAAAAGTGGGCTGATCAAAAATTGAGTTGTGAGGGCACAAGTAATGCAGGAATAGAAAAGTCTCTGTTGTCCAGCATATGGAGAAAGAGATAAAATTGAAGGGCTTTTAATTAACACACTCACTAAACTCTTCCCGAACGAAAATGAATACACAGGATTACCAGCAGGTGAACCACATGCACCTCGTCTTGAAGTGACTCAATCATACATAAGCCCATTACTGCCCTTTGTGCATGCAATGGCAGAAGAAACTACACAGCGAGAAGATGTTACAAAAAGAAGGATGCTTATATGCTTTTGAAGATCTTTGCTTGCAGAAAAACTCCACAAAAAAGAGAACTCCAGCAAAACACTTTTCCTCACTGCCAGTCAGCCCTTAAATGAGGTCTAAGAGGGGTGCAGCCTGGCGTATTACTGGCAATTGCTTTCACCTGTGCTTCCTGGACTGCCCAGGTCATTTCTCCAGGTGCTCAATCATGTATTCCAATGCAATCTTTCATTACAATTAATTAAGGATTAATCAACAACAATGAAGACCAAAGAGCTCGATCACTAGAAATTATGTTTTATGGCAGTACAAGTTATGGAGACATTAGAGGGTGTGCTACAGTCTGTGCAGCTTTTTTAGCTCAGTTCAAACTCAAAGCCTTTAGCTAAAAATACTCTAAATCCTCCTTTTCCCATATTGTCCCCACACATCTTTCATTGGTGAAACACAGCTTTCAATAAACATTCAGAATTTTACCCCTACAATATTACTGCATTTCTCATGAACAGAAGGAAACTGTTTAAAACCTGACCAATTTTTCACACAACTCTGATATATCATACAATCCACCAGCTACTCTGCTTCAACTAGAGGAGAAATGATCCGTCAAGTTGAAATGTCCATGAAGGCAGATGATAACTTGAAATTTGTTTCCACTCACAAATTATAAAATTGCAGCTTGGGCTCAGATCTCCTGTGTGCCAGGCTAATTAAAGTACCTTCACTTGTCTATCTGGTTCTGTGTTTTTTGTTCTTAATCATATGCTACATGTATGAGTATCTGCCCTCTGTGCGCACTGCTCATCACATAATACCAGGTTGCTATGGCAATCGCTTAAAAAAGAAAAAGATATCTAGAAGCTGAATTGTGAAGAAGCCTGAGGCTAAAAGATGGATAAATGACCAATACTTAAATTAAACGTAAGTACCATTTTTCCCGATTTCTGCTGGGATCATTTATGAAGGAGTATATTCTCATTCATGAAAAAAAGACAACAAAAACAAAACAAACAAAGCTCTCCTATAATAACTCTTTTCTTAATCAAACAGGCTTTTTGTTCCAAGATTACCCTTGTGACAAAATGCAGTATAAATGACAAGGATATTAAGTAAGATACCTAAAGTCAAAGGGGTCATTACTGAATTTGATCACTCTACATTTTCTTTTTAGATAAAGATTTAATATATTAAATGTTTACTTGACAAAAAGTTGTGTGTACACAGACACCCACAGTTCACTCACTCAGGTAATAAATATTTATGTACTCACATGACTTAAAAAGGAAGCATAACATCAAATATCTGATTGAACCCATCATTTAAAGCCTTGCAGTTCTCCAAACTGATCCCATAGAGATGTTACGTCAGGAAAACTAAAGAACACAACCTGCACTGGAGTGCTTATATTACCTGGATAGCACTTCATGAACTCTGTATGTTTTCTTCATGAGCTATGCATCTCTGTAACTCCATCTGCCCTACTAGCGTTGGGAGGTAGAGAGTTGCAATCCTCTGACAGTCCCTCAAAAAGAGTTTAGAATCCCACAGTGTTCAAAACGAATTAGTAAAACTTCAGAACAGCACATTTCTACTCAAAGAAAGCAGAAAAGAAGCCGAAGCTGGGACTAAGCCTGAAGTCACCAACATAAAAGACAGCAACAGTATCCCCTCAGGGAACCCTGGGGCTTTAAGGAACAGTTAAAACAATCACTTAAAAGCTTGATTCAAGTTAGCTGACTTTGCTGCAGGTGGAATAATTAATATGCTATTAAAATCAAGTACAGCAGGAACAGGAACAGCACCTACTTCTAATATTCTATTGTTGTTTTGGCCAAACATTCATTGTTTCGATATGAACTTTCAGAGGTATGTAGATCTCTGGATGTGCGTGATGTCAGCTTAATGAATTATTTAAGGCAGACAGGTACAAATGAAAACAGATACACGTTTGGGAAACCAGCGTCTAACTAAAGCTTCATTTTTGGCTTCATTTTTGTTCAGTTCTCTTTACCAGAGGAGATAACTGCCTGTCACATTAGAACCTTATACACTGTCCATCAGAGCTTTAATTTCAGTGGATGTAATCCTCCTGATAATATTCTTTCCAATTTGAGGCTCATCCGCTGAGATGCATGAATGCTGGCAGCACGTGGTTAACACTCCACTGTCAGAAATTTGTACCAAAAGATCAAAACATTTTCATGCTTTGAAACTACTGGAATTTTTAGTAAAGTTTTATTCCTTTTCCACAGATTTGTGGGTTTTTTTTTGTTTGTTTCTTTTTTGGTTATCAGATTGGGAACTTGCAACAGCATTTATTACAACATTCCTATTTAGCATTGGGTTCCTGGACTTTTAAGATGCTTAACCTTTGTTTTGATTCCAATTGAAAGTCCAGGTTGTAAGCTGTACACTGCATAAATTACCACAAAAATAGCCATCATCTTATTTCTGTAAGGACAACCCAGTACTGATTTAGGTGTGGCATTCATTCAAAATTTTGCTATTCATGAGAATATTCAAACACAAGAATGTTCTCAGATGCTGAGAAACACCACAGAGATGCCTCCTTCAGCTAGAAAAGGGATCTTATCTTTTATGAAATTATCTAATCTGAAAAATATTTGGACAGCATTTTTGGTAAGTAGTGCAATTATTGCCACTCTCCTCATTATTAAACTTTAAAACCTAACAAAACAAAACAAAAGAAACAAACAAAAAAAGGTGGTTTATATTAACTAATTTATCTGACTAGAGAAAAATAACTTACTTTCCTTCTCTGGTTTCAAAAGGTAGAAACAGGGCAGCGGGGCAGGGAAGAAGGAAGAAAAACTATTTAGCCACAAGCAGGGGATTGCAAAACCCATTACAATTCAGACAACACAAACTGCTTCAGCTACATTTTAAGTAGATGGCTTCAGGTATTTTGTGTAATTTAAGGATTGTTGCAAGTCCAGAAGCATCTATGACAGCCACAGAATTCCATTCCTCTAATGAAGTTAACTAAAGGTATTTAAAAATGTCATTTGTGAATAAAAGCCGTTATTTGTCTTACGGGTATTTACACATTTGAGATGAAGTGGCTGAACAATAGGAATTCTAAAAGTAATTACTTCCCATACATTTATACTCCAGCACAAAGAGCTAGTACCTGCTGGTTTCCTTCCCAATTGAGAATTACTTGAAAGTTTTTGCATTCTCTCCTAGGGGTAAAATACAATAGGAATCTAGAGAGAACATCAATTTTCTTCACTTTTCTAATGTTTACAACTTCCCTGTAGTATTTATCAAGAAATATACAACTCCCCACAGTTAGACCTGTGCAGACTAACAGTAGGAATTCGTGGTGTTGATGGAGCTATTGATCATACAAACATTAAAATTATGTCTCCTGTAGTAAATGCCAATAAAACAGAGGTACATTAATCAGGAAATCAATACAATTGTCAATAGAAAGGCTAACTCTGACAATGTAATGCAGCAGGCAGACCTACTAGATGGTGGACCAAAACACAAGTAACCCAGGTAGCGACCTTTTTGTTTGACTTCTGGCTGTGATGAAATACTGAATGAGTAACTGGAATGTATAGAACACAAGGAGGGAGTAAAAGAGATAGCTGTTTAAATCATTCTGTAGAAAAAATAACTATTGCTACAATGACCTTTAGTTATTTATTTAAAAAAAATATGAACCTCTCAAAATAATAAAAATAATAATAAAAATAAATAATAAAAAAAGGAAAACTGTTAGCCAAACTTCAATCTTTTGGGTCACACTTTTGTTTAATTCTATATTAATGAACAGCATTTGTAGAATAAAATTTTAGTTGATTCTTGAGTGGAAAAATATCCAAATAATTTTTTCTTTAAAACATCAATATTACCCTTCTATGAGATAGACTCATTATACGTGCTTTCAAGGCTCAAATTACTCTTTTAGGTAGAAACTGTATTTTTGATGTGATCCATTCATTAGATTTGAAATAAAGAAATATACCCCCCTGGATAAGAACAGGATATTCTTTTACCACTTTATTTGCATGGGTTAACCAAAACTACCCAGTTGAATACCTGAAAAGAAAGCCAGATCCTAGCAGATATGGTCTTTTCAGTCACAATTGATTTTCTCTGAAATCAAACTGTTAAAAGTGTATCTCCCTACCACCATCTCTCTTGGATTCTCTAAAGTTAGAACTACTTTGTTGTGTTTAACTTTCTACAACAATCAGAGGAAAAAACAACAACCAAACAAACAAACCCCCACACCTCTGAATCTGTGTAATAGTATGTAAACAATTTTATACAGGTTGAACCAAACTTTAGTTTATATATTTTATACATTCCACGTTCAGACAAAATCAATTTTCAATTCTACAAATTCCATATACAAAATTGTAGAATGGCCATTTATGCCTACAACTTAATGGATTGATTAATTAAAGACAAAAAGTGAATAGGAACAAAAGAACTACTGTTTGGGTGTTGATGATTCTGTCCACCCAATTTCATATCAATTATTAAATTTCTACTGATGAATTATTTGTTTTGAGGAGGGTTAAAAGAAAAAAGGGATGCTTAGTCATCAAATATTAAATAAGATATGTTCTGCCTAGGTGCATTAGATTTATCTAAAAAGAAAGGGAAAAGAAATGTTTACAAGTTTTGGACTATCCAAGACAAAAGCAAAATCCGCTAAAAAGGTAAGAATGCAAGGAATAATATACACAAACTTATCAGACAGACCATTTATGTGGTTTCCAATGCACACAAAACAACATTAGTATTAATATCATATGAGTCATCCACATGTTCACATTTCAAAAAGAAAAACAACAACAACATGTCTTACCTTGGACCCTTGATTTATTTATTATTTCATGAACTATTACACAGAAAAAAATATCTAAAAAAGTAAAATGCTGTGGATTCATTTTAGGATTCCATTCATGTTCATGTTGACAAGCTTCCCCACTTTTACTTACGCATATTTTCCTTCATTTTTTTATATAATTTCACTCATACCTGAAATACGTCAGTTTTTGTTTAAGATATTTATGGAGCAGCAGTCACCATGCAATTTAGGTGCTATAAATTTATTTTTATACTTATCACATTATTTTCTTCTCACGCACACATACTGACCCAGTTACAGTGCAAAATTAGCACACACTTTGGAACAGAATGTAATTCTAGTTTTGGAAACCAAGTTAGGGAGACTGATGCTGGAGAACTCAGGTTATTAAGTTTTTTTTTTTTCCATAACAGGTAATTAAAATAAATAAATAAATAAATAACAAGCACATTTTTCACATAACCAGTTGATCAGTTTTAGTTCATTTGGGATATGTGATCATCAGTAGCCTCTAAAACATGATAGAAAAGAGGGAAATTTTGAAGAAGCTTGTATTCATCCATGTTTGTCTCAGTGTTCCTTAAGCTTCCTACAAGCAGAGTTTCTTAAGAGCTTTGTTCACTGGAAACTACTAGTCAGAGATGTACCCATGTAACATCCATAGAGCAATCACAATTTTAAGGTTCAGTAACATAAGCTTATCTAAAGCTCATTTCTTTAATTTGCTGTCCAAAATCTCTCTTCAGAGGTAGTATAGAGCAAAATAGACAAAATATATTATTATGATGCTTAGCTGAAGAGATTTTTTTAGGAATGGACTAGAGTTAATATAGTTGATTCCCTGTTAAAAGCTACATATAAAATGGTGAGGTATATACATCTTTGCAAGTGGCAACAGTAGGTAGCTATTGCATCATAAGAAAAGCCAGCAGTTCAAACAACATTCCAGCAAGTTTAATGACAAAACACACACGAAAAAGCAAAAATGGCCAACCTCCCAGTGTAAACAGAAATTCAGAAAATTTTGCCAAGAATATTAACTGAATTGCATATAAACACATTAGATAGTAGAAAAATAATCTAAGAAAAAAAAAAAAGTGGGTAAGGAGGTCTATAGTTTAGGAAGGAGATAATTGTTTTACGTGAAGGAATTAAGGTTACAGACATTTATGCTATATAAATATAAGGCCAGGAAAATAAAGGTAAGGTAAATAAAAAATGTATGTAACAATATCACGTTTCTTTTTGTGCTTTAAAATTAAGTTTACAAAGAGAAAGAAGAGAAGTAGAATTTCACCCTTGGCCAGCATAATATAAATTTTCTTCTTTTTTCCTATTATCATTCCTTCTTCCATTCCATAGTTTTAACTAACCATTAAAAAATCTGGCAATGATTTACTGATAACATACATGAATTAATATTATGCATAATACTGAAATTGGATTATGATGTATTTAAAAAAAATGTGAGCATTTGCTCAGAATAGGAAATACCACACATTGCCATTTATAGCTCTGCTTCCATTAAAGGACCACAGCAAAACGTATTTGTTCAAAAATATAGAAGTCCCCTTCTACAAATTAGACCTGCTACATCACACTGGCGCTGACAGGTAGATGTAGTAATTACATGTAGAACATTAAAGACCGGAATGAAGTCTTGACAGTTAATGTTGTTACTTTTAGTTATTTCATAAGATTACTGCAAACCTAACAGTGCCCACCACAAAAAAAATTCAAACTACTTTAATACCTAAGTATCTGTCAACTGCAGTTACTGTGCCTGTCCCTCCACTAATCACAAATACATCTGGGCCATTAGCTTATGACTTGTATGTTTTTCATTTTAGTGACAGCTTGAACTGATCCTTACAGTACTTGAATGAAAACATGTATTCTGAGGAAGAAAACTATTATGCCAAAGTATCAAATATTATTGGTATTTTTAATTCCACTGGAGGTCAGAGCGGTTTTACTAGGAAATGAGTCATTTAGAGGTTGACTTAAAACTGTGATGATAATGACACACAAAGTTCTTAACTGAGACAGGATGCCTGCTATGCTTGGCACTGTAGAAATGCATATAAAAAACAAGTCACGTAAGGGAGAGAAAAAATCTTCTATTTTAATTTTGTATACATAAAAAAATTAAAGAAACACTGGGGGACAGAAAAGACCACTACACTGGCATAGAGAAAAACTAGCCTAGTTTTTCCCTGCAGTAATGCATGCTTCACAGGGCCTGAGAAATTGGCCTCTTAGTACTCCCCAGCCACTCCTCCTTCCTGACTGACCCACTGTCACAGCACACTGTAGACTCAGCAGGACAGAAGCAATGACTTCTAGAAAATAATTGACTTTCACAGCATATCTGAGTATATTACTTAAAAAAAGACATTCATCAAGATAAATAACATTTTTTGGAGCTACCTTGACCAATAGCAGTTTTGCAGTAACACCATTTATTTATTTTTTTCCAAAATGGCTTGAATTCCTTACATAACAAACAAGAGCAGAGCTCTACAACTCATACTTCTTCACGAGCTGAACTGTCTTACATTTCAAAAATACAGATTGAAGGCAAATGCAAGGCTTATGCATGATCTTCCCTGTTTTAACTGCTGCCCTGAATCCTTAAACTTCCATAAAATATCTTTAAGAGAAGTGAGAAAGCTAGAAATGAGAAACTGAACTGTGCTCTCTAGTGATGAAAGAACACAACAAGATGTAGTTTTTTTGATCAGATATTGGCTTATACAGAATCTACCAAAAACGCAGTATAATCAGTTTCATCTACTGAAAATAAATATTTGGCTTATTAGAGACCAAAGCTGTTAACTGCAAACGACTACCTTAATTTATACTGAATTTTGTCTCATTGCTATTCTGTGCTGTACCCATAGCCTGAGAGGAAGAAGAAAACAAAAATGGGGAATAGAAGATAAAAAGAGATCAGAAAGAAGAAAAACAGTGCCACTTCTCTGCTTTTCTTCAGACTTCTCTTCAAAAACACAGAATTTATTTTGCAGGAGAATGAGCTGAAATAAAGCTCATGAAATACAACTGCCCAAAGAGGATTTATTTGGTTAAAAGCTTGAAGATCCTCTGTGGTAACCAGCCAGTCTTATAACTTACATTTTCATTAATGCAATAAATTTCTGTTCAATTTGTGTCCCCTCAGAACCCAGAAACGAGTCTTTGTCTGTACACATTTACCTTGTCCCTGACAAGGTTTGATGATGTTGCCAAGCCAACATCCACCATATTTGAAGGGTCGTGGAAATCTGGTGAAGTTCCCACTGATTGGAAAAGCAGAGGCATAGCACCGATTTTCAAGAAGAAAAAAAAAAAAGAAGATCCAGAGAACTACAGGCCAGTCAGTCTCACCTCTGTGTTTCACAAGATCACGGAGCAGATTCTCCTGAAGGCCCTACTATGGCGCACAGAAAATAACGATGAGGCAATTGGTGGAAACCAGCATGGCTTCACCAAGGATAAGTCATGCCTGACAAACTTGGCAGCCTTCTGTGATGTATTTACAGCGTCAGTGGATAAAGGAAGAGCAAATGACAGCATCTACCTGGACTTGTGCAAAGCATTTGACACTGTTCCACATGATATCCTTGTCACCAAACTGGAGAAAAATGAATTTGATGAATAGACCACTTGCTGGACAAAGAACTGGTTGGATGGTCGTACTCAAGAGAGTGTCAGTTAATGGCTCAATGTCCAAATTGGCACTCCTCAGGGATCAGTGTCGGGACTAGTGTTTACTTAACATCTTTGTAGGTGACATGGACAGTGGGATCAAGTGTACCCTCAGCAAGTCTGCAGATGACACCGAGCTGAGTGGTACAGCTGACATGCTTGAGGGAAGAGATGCTATCCAGAGGGACCTAAGATAAGCTTGAAAGATGAGTCCATGCCAACCTCATTAAGTTCAATAAGGCCAAAAGCAAGGTTGTGCACCTGGGTCTAGGTACTCAAATAGTACTTGATTTTTTTTTCCTCCTATAGCTACATTTACCTGACAGTTCAAATAGATAAACTGGGAGAATCTGTGAGTGTATTTTCAGAGACTGAGTTCATGGACTCTTACTTTCATAACATGCATTGTACTGACATACTGTACAAACAATGAAAATGAATGCTGTTTTATTTTAAATGGGCAAAAAAAAAAAAAAAAACATAGTACAGAACTCCTCTTTATTATTTTAGTAGCATTAATATGTTAAACCAAATAGGAGTGCAATAATAAGAGGCATTTTTACATGAGTTAAAAAATGAAATCTGTATGTGCCATTAAGCTACTATATGTATACTCAGACAAGAGTTATAAAAATGATAATTTAGGAAAGACATTCATGAGACAGCTGAAGGCTGTATTTCCAAAGTAAAGACTTTATTTACATTTTAATTGGAATTAACCATTATTCTTTTCTTCCATTTTAATGCTAGACATCCAAAAGTAAGCACAAGTTTCAGTTCCTAACAAGGAGACAACATGAGGCTAGTTGGCCTTTATGTATCATCTCTTTTCAGGTTTAATTATCAACTGAAGATGTGCTTTTTTGAGCATCTTTTGGTGTTCCAAGTGTCAAATTAGCAATGGGTCATGGATTTGGTTTAATGCTGCTGTTGCCAGAAATGTTATTACCCCATTTCAAAAGAGCAATTACTCCACAGCTGTAGATTGGTACTAAACAATGTCTTTGTGCAGTTTAAATACTGCAGAAGTCCTGCACCTGTTTCTAATTGAATTATTAGTGGAACTGTCCGTTTCATTTATCTTTCCATTTGTTATATCTTCTCATTTCAGTATAGATTAAGGAGGGAACTGCATTTATTGGCTTTGTCTTTTACTTTTTAACTTTTATGATTCATCTTTTAAAGTGTATTCTTCTAAATTATTTTAGTTCAAATATAAAGAATTCAGAGCACTACAGAAAAAGGATTTTCTTGCTTCTGTCTACTCTTTGCCTTCTTTCTCCAATGTTTTCTCAATACCAGAGAAGCCCTAAGCATTCAGAAACACATTATTATTATCAGACAACCCTACAGATTCTGATGAAGCTCAGAAGACTTTTGGCCCAAAGCATACCACAGAACTATGCACCTGGGCAGAACATAGATGGTTTTAACTAGAACTACAAATACTGAATTCTATGTTACAAGAATTAGCTCTGATTATAGAGCAGACACAAGGAACAGCAGAGGAAATCAACCAAAGGCTCCCTATCTACCTCTTGTGTGTGTAACTGACCAGTAAATGGTGTTTTGTCTCCCTTTCAAGTCTGTAATTCTCTCTATGAGTACGTATATAGGATAGGGGAGGTAGTGATTTAAACTGGTAAAAATAATACGGAGAGTCAACATAGCCACAACTTACTGATTCTTATGTTCATTTTCAGATTCCAATAATCATTATTGTACGCATACACAAAGGATTACATAAGTAACTTTCTCAAGTAAAAGTAGCTATCAAAGTAGAGACACTGTAATAGTTTATTTTAGTTTAAAATTTACCAAAATGTTTTAAATAGATGCGTTTCATTCAGATTACGACTTTGGTGCTAAATGCTATTGCTGATATTTCATAGTTTTAAAAATTATAGATGTTACAATAGTATTAAAGCAGTAATGTTATACTTGCTAAATTATGTAGAACTTAATGAAATTTAGGCGCTTCTTAACTTTGATTAAATAGTGGTAGTACAACTAATTAAATATATTTTGATCTACTAACAAGCAACTTAAATAATTACATTAATTTTTGGTAATGTTCCAGCATATTCAAACAAATAATGTTGTACATTTCCCTCATTTAACTTATTATGTTAATTAAGTTGTTCTTATGATCTTAATCATCAACAATTAAAATGGATATGTCAATCTCCCAGTTGTTCAAGTAAAATCCCTGTAATCTTGTGACTTTGCCTCTTAATGGCTAGGTACATTTTAAACCTCCAGAGTAGCCAAGTTAATTCCATTGTATAATAGCCACTACTGTAAAACTTGACTTTTACTGCATTTCAATTCTCAGAACCAATTAGCACACTTTATGACTCCATTTGGAACAGCTCCAAGTTTACAACCGTATCACTATACTTCATTATTACTTTATTTAAACAGTCTGACTTAGATCCTTGCTATTGTAACGAGTTTGGATAAATTCTAGAAATGTTGCGTATATTAAACACATGTCAGCACTACAGATTTTTAATTGCCTGCTCTTACTTTGTAACATTTACTCAAGCTCTTGAACCTTGGAACCATTTGGGGACAGAGAGATATGCTGTCCTTAAAATTGGACAAGAGGGGCAAAGAGGCCATGGGAAGGAAAACAATAAAAAGTCACAGTCACCTTTGAAAGCAGTGCAGCTACAAGACACGTTGGGTAACAGCTTGACAGAATGGATGAGGCATACAATAGAGAAGTCCACAGAAAACCTCCAGGGTTTGCTCTTGGCTTTTAAGCACTCAGAAAGGCAAAGCTATGGTAGGTACCTACCTCAACCCAATAACTTGCAGTCTGTAACTGTGGCAAATCAATTAATAAATAAGTGTTCTCATCAAGGTCCAAGGAAGTAGTCAGAAGAACACATTGATCATACAGAGCACAAACACTACGCACCATAGACCCTTTTCCTCAAAAAAAAAACATTGTTTTTCGTAGTGTTTACTCACATGAATGCTAAAGAGGAGACAAACATAGTCTGTTAAGAGGCTAAGAAGTGCTGTCATTTATTTAGAGGAAACTTTATCATAAATCTATTTGCTACTTGGAATTAAACTAAGACCCAGAAACCCAGTGGACTAAACAATCACCTGAAAACTTTCTGAACTCACAGTAAAACCTGACTATATCATGAATTTCTCCCTACATTCAGCTTTCTGAAAGAAGTAGTTCAGTGTCCATGCTAGAACAACTTGGGCACTCAGCAAGATACTTCAGATAAACAACTAACTCAAGATTGCTCTCTGTTTTGACTAAAGAAGTGCTAAATAAATAAATAAATAAGCATTTCAGAGCAGTTTATAATTATTTCTTGGAAATGAAGTCCTAAGTTTGCCCTTTGGAAAAGAAATTTAATAAACAATTTTGTTGAGCTACATGAGATATGAAATACTGCATCGAGAAGTTGAAATGAAATATTCCTATATTTCCCACATTTCTACTACAAACTCTGCTTCTCAGTTGCAATTTGAGTATAAAATACAATGTCATGCAGAAAGGATCTGAAGATGCAACAATTGAACTTTTCTAACATAAAAGCTAATGGGTGCCTAGGGGAAATTCAGCCAGCTATTATTGTGTAGTGAGATAAAAGTCTGGATAATGAATGAGAAATGTACTGGAAGCTTGGTTCCTGACCACTGTTACAGCAGCCAAGAAGGAAACATTTCTGAAATGGGAATTATATTGTTAAAATAGTATTTTTTATTTATAAATAAATAACGTGCTATTTACAACTGCCTGTCAGAAATGGCTACATTTGCTTTTACTGTGGAGGAGTTTACTTCCAGATACTGTTGGAACCTAAAGAAAACGCTGAACTTATCTACCATCTTTTCAGGATACCTGCTAACAAAATACCTGGTTTTTGCTTCTTAGTAAAACAAATCTAAACAGCAATAATAAAAAGCTATATTTAATCTCAAGCAATTTAACTTTCATCTTAGAAGAGTGAGTCATGACCTTACTCATCTGACATCCTGAGAGATAAGAAAAAACAACGGTCTGCAAGGCAGGATCATCCCACATATGTTCATATTTCACTACTTCTTGCAGACTCACACTGTAGAAGAGTCAAAAATTGAAAGAACCCTATTAAAGAACCTTTCATCTTTTAGAAAAAGTGCTGTAAGTGACATGTCAGCTTAATGAAAGTCCCAGTTCCCCTTAAAGGCCATATGTCCTATAAGGCACAATTCAGTTTCGCAGTTAGAAAGATGTGGTATCTCCACAAGGTACAGAATGCTGTGTTGTATCAGGAGTACAGCATCCGAACAAGAATCCATGCATTCAGACCACAAAACAAGAGTTGAAGGAAGGGTCAACACCAATGAAAGGACAGGCAATATCATCTCTGAAAAGAGGGTAAATCACAGCAGCTTCTTAAAAGAAAGCACCAGGATGAAAACAGTCAGCTTCTCTAAAGCAATAAAGCATTAGGTCTTTTCCCTGCAGATGAGGCAAACTACAGCTAAGCAGAAGATGAATAATCTCAAAATTGACAAAATTCAACAAGAAAAGGGTCTGTGAAGTTCATAACTCCCATGTGGATTTTCAAATGATTTTTTACTTTTTTTTTTTTTTTTTTTTAAATCTTTGTAATATAATTCGAGACTGCGTAAATTTTGATTCAGGTTTTAAAGCTTCATTTTGAGAAATAGGCCTGCAAAGTCTTATTGGATGTATTTCAAAGGACTAACACAATACTGCTAAGCTTTTAAACACATCAAGATCCTCAAAAGCTCAAACTTCACTCCCATTTTTAATCTGATTTCTTAAGTCAGTAAATCTAATATGAATGTGTCAGATTTCTGCATGCTTCTTTTATCCTGTCAGCTCTTCATAACAACTTTTATATAACTTGAACATGACTGATATTTTCAAGAGAATTAAATGACGACTACTGTTGTGAAAAACAAGTAGCTCGAAAGGCTAGGGACAAGCCAAAAAACAGGAAAAGTCCTGGTGCGCAAGTGCAATCCTGTCAGAATAGATAACACACAGAAGAAACTTCATAGATCCACCAATGCAAGAGAAAGCTGTATACAGACCAATCTACTGTGAGACTTTAGAAAGTCTACAAAACTGGGAGGGAAACATTAAATTTCAAAAAAAGACATTACAATTCTAGGAGGTTAATACTACTTAAAACTTTACACAGCAAATTGATTCTAAGAAATAAGTTTTGTTTGCCTTTCTTTTTTTTTTTTTTTGGGGGGGGGGGGTGAAGGGGGGGGGGAAGGGGACTGGGTGGTGGTGGAGGGATAATATTCTATTTTCCAAAGAAATACCAAGTACATATCGACGTTTTTAAATAGTCTACATCTATCACAAAGATTTGAGAACCACAAACACAGAGGATGGCAGAATATCAACTTGGCTGCCCTCTTTGTAAAATACAAATAAATGAAGTTCTTATTTTAAACCAAGCAGTCCCCCTCAAAAATCAATGCAAAATGCTTGTAACTTGGTGACAAAACAAAATATTAAGTGAATAGAGAGTAAACTCATGTCATTTTACAAAGCAAATACTTTGACAAATTTAATCATCTGTTTTTCTTGCAGATATATGGTTACCTAATCTAGCAATAATATCCGCATTCAGAGCACCCCTCCCACCACCAGCACACACTACATCAGTCCCAAACTTGCTTTATGCCTTGTGAAATTAAAGCAGCAGCAGTCCAACTTCATAAATCTATGCATATGCAACTTTTATTTATTTATTTATTAGTTGTTCATCAGATTTAACTGTTTCAGAAATAAAGTGACAGTACGCTGCACCTCTTCTGCCCAGAAAATTGGAAAGAGTGAAAAAATAAAAATCAGGTCAATTGTAATTTTTTTGGTTGAAAAGTATGTACTGTAAAATTGGCAAGGCAGCCGTGGGGAAAGCTATGGGGACATTCGGGAAGTAGGCCAGCACAGAGAAGTATGTGTACCTCCCATAGATGGTAAAAGGGTCAGGTAGCATACAAAGTGGGTATAAAAAAGATTAAACAGTAAAAAGCAATTAACCCCCTGGCACTGGGAATTGGGATTTCCTGACACCAACTGCTAATGCTGGCCTTAAGGGGTTATAAGATCAAAAAATAATAAGCCAAGCCCTGAAATAAAAGCTATCATTTTAGACAGTGAGGGAAGGCATTTCAAGTACATTCTGGGCTGCCAGATTAGAATGGTGCAAGGGGAAGGGCACAGAGGAGAAATACTCTGTAAGATAAACGGTAAAAATAGTTTTCCAGATTTGGACTCAAATAGATTTCTTTCAGCCACTCTTTTTCTTTCTGAACTGAACACACTGTTTTGCCCTATATATCTCTGATCTATGACTTCAACCAACTCCTCTCTTATACAGACATTACTTTCCATTTTCTGTGCAAGTTCTCTCTCATTTTGTAATTAACTTCTGAACATCATCTATATTAGCTGCAAGTGGTTTACTTAATTGCCTTAAGCACAGAAAGTAAAAGAAAGGAAAAGAAAAAGGCAAGAGACAAAACAGCTCCTTCACATTAATAAAAAGTTCAGGTAACCTATTTCAGAATTGACACGTTTCAAACAGCCAAAACAGCTTATGTCAGAGCACTTGTTTCTTTGGTTTTAAAAGACCATTATTTCCAGGACATCTCAGAACACACTTTTATTTGTTGATAGTCTATTGCTTACATATTTGTCAATCTATACTTCTAAACTACTGCAGAAATGTTAGACATTTTGTATAAAACAATGACTGAATTTTCATACTGGTTGATCATTTACAATAAGGAAATTCTTTATAAACAACAAGGTAAATCTGACAGTTTTTTCTTTAGTGAAAATTAGGCCTCCAGAAGCTGTCATATAAACATTATCTGATGGAAATATTCTTAGCTGTTTTGAAATTAACAGAACTTCATTTATTTCCTCTAGCTGAAAATTCAGGATGGGTGAATTCAAATGCCTGCGACATGTATTAGTATAATTTAATCTCTCAACACACTGAAGAAATATATATATAAAAAAATAACCTGTGGTATAAACCTCTAATCCGACTGAATGTGGTAATTTGATTGAAATTTGGTTTCAAGACTTGTTTAGGTAATAACAAAACACAACATCAGGTTAAATTTGAGATATAACCCACTTAAAATCATTATGACAAACATAGTACATCCATTCAGACACGACCATATTTGTGGTAAGATGATAAAAAGGGCCTTCAGTGCAGAATCATACACTGTGGCAGTGAACTAATATCTGAAACCCTGAAAATGGTTAATAATATCGGATCACCCGAACAGGATTGCCTCCTGCCGTTTCTTAATCTCTTAAAAACTTAGAAGAATCTGTATTACTATTTCTTCCCAATATTTCCTTCCTTCTTCTAAATTCATGTATATATGCTACATATTTCTTTCATGCAAGATCTATTTTGCTCCATTTTAACTGATCTCCTAAATTCAGAGTTTAAGTTCAATTTTTTAAAAACATTTCTCTAGAGCACATTAGTTTTGCTTTGTTGTTTTTTTTCTGGGAATGAGCCCTAGTTCCCACTTCATGGTTGGACAATAGCAATGTGCAAAGGAAAGCAGAAACCTCTGGCAAATCAAACAACTCACTTGATGAGACAGAGAAGAGCAACCGAGAAGCAGCCACAATACATGCACGTAGTTCAGAATTTTGCATGTTACATATGATTTTTAATGAGCCACTTCTTTCATCCTATATGTTTTTTTCCATGGTAAAATCCAAAAGGGAGATCCAGAATAGATTGCTCATGCTGATTTCTCATTAGGCAACATTTGCTACCTTATCATCCAGAAAGCAAGATTCAAGTTAAGCTCTTCAGGTAAAAAAAAAAATAATTCAGTGGATTCTCTTATTAGTGGAAACGTATCAGCATGAAATGCCTTGCAGCTCACAGTTAAGAATGTGGCTGCAGCGGGATTTCTTAGAGGAATGAAAGGCTTGTGGCAAAGCCCTAAGCATCCTATGATATATGCACAGCATTCTTACATTTTCAATAGCTTAATTCCCTCCTGCTCCACTCAGCCATGCGACTCCACCTCTCCAAAAATTTGAGGATTACAGGGTAATTCTCCTTTCAAATAATGCAGAAATGGAGAGAAGCCCTGGGAAGGAGTATTCGTGCCAATGACATCCTCCAGACTCCCGTAAAACCTTCCTGTGACCACATATTGTACTCTTATCTTTCTTTTTAAAGATTCACAGGGAATGAACTATAAGAAAAAAACTAGGGGTTAGCTGGGAAAGTCTGTCTCTCTAGATGGGATAAGATACATTATGGTTAAAATAATTCCTCACAGTGGTTTGTGTAGCTTACAAAAACCTCCTAGGAAAGGAGTTTCACATCCTCCAATGATTAAACATTCCACTCTTAAGGTATCTTGCCTCAGCTTCTACACTGAAATAGTTCTTATGCTAATATAAAGCCAGTTTCTACTTATCCAGTTCACTGTGAATATGGAGAAGAAAAATATTTCCTTCATCTTTCAGACGTCTTGTACATTTTGTGAAGTATTTAAGTTGATGTCCCTTCTCATATTTACAGTCTATTAATCCCTAGACCTAAAACAAATCCACATCCCTCATTAACTTTTCCTAGGCACACTTCCTAAATGGATGGACATTTTATGATTGATTTCCCGTGGAACTCTTCGCATTCCAGTCATGTATTTCTTGAAGGAATATACTATTTGAGGGGAATTATTAGCTCACATTTGTGACTATAACTTGATTTTCTGATTAAAAGAAAGTGCTCTTATTAGGTTTTTCTTAAAATGTAGCAAACATTGTATTTTTATCACATAATTTCCAAAGATATATTTTGAATCCTAGCCTATGAATGTATGTGGTCTTTTCCAATCTCTTATTATCTGCATATGTGATAAAAAAAAAAAAATTGCTTATCACTGAAACTATTATAAGAATACTGAATCAGATCAAACAAAAGCACTGTATCTAGAATACCTCCACAGAAGTATTAATCAGACTGTTGCTGTCACCACTGCTGAAATGCATCACGACCACCTCACTGTGCTGATATCAATACACTGTCTGATCTCCACCAGCATTCGCCAAATGCTTTAAACACACATCCACTATGTCAGACACCATTTTGTCAGACTGCCCCTTTGCTGCCATCTGTCACAAGGCAATACAACGCAATACAACGCAACAGAATATTTGTGGGAACCTTGACTGCAGTACCACCAATATTCCTCTCTGGCATTGTGGGCTGACATAAGAAAATAGGGGGCATTACTTTTGAAGCACCCCTCACATTTGCAGATGAAATGCCAAAAACAAGCAGTGATGCTAATGAGATATCAGTACTTAGAAGAATTAATCTGCAGACTAAAACAAGCAGAAATATCCCTGATCCTATCTTGACATTGATTTATAAGAATAGCAGGTATTACTTCATAACAGAACATAAAAGACATAATGCCAGTAATGAGATTTTGAAAGTAAGAGATAAAGCATTTATGAACTGCAGAAGTTCAACTTCAAGAGCTGTGTTCTGTTCCCAGTTATTCCCATTCAAAACCTCTTTTATTACCTGATTGTTCCTCTAATTAAGAACCTCTGTAATTCCAAACTACTTTTATGCCTTGGGAATTCAGGGCTCTTCCTTCTTCTGGCAACATTACTCTTCAGCTTAAAAAGTTATTTTTCCTCCTTGGTATTTCCCTACATAATATATGAACATAAAGTAATCACATACCTTCTTAACCTTTGCCTTCTAGGACTGAAGAAGCCAAGCTCACTTACTCCCTGTCCTTTCCCCCAGATAGTCTGCAGCTGCTCTGTTTTCAATTAATCTTCAACATGATTGACTAGAATAGCTCACATTAGTCCAAATTACATCTGAGAAAGGCCTTTAACAAGGAGACTGATACTTCTGGTAAAGATACAAAGTGCTTCTGTAGCACACTGATCCTGAAATGGATCCCTGAGGAACAACACTTGCCACCAGTTTTCTCTCCCAAAGCTAGTACTGAGCTAACATTTTACATTACTTTTAAGCACTTCAGGAAAAGATTCTCTCAACATAACTTTTATTTTATTTTATTTTATTTACTGTGCTCCAGGAAGTTAAGATCTTTTGTTTCTCCACAGTTCTGCTAGATATAAAACCTCAAGATCAAAAGATATGTCTGACAGAAAATATTAAAAAAAATATAAATCTGGATTATTATTATCATCCTATCACTCTTCACAATGTTTCTTTTCCATACCATATTTGAGAAGTTTGGAGTTAGGCCCTGGGAGGTCAGGTTTTCCTAAGAATATAGTGCGATTCTTTACAAGATCAATTAAAATTATGCTATTAGCATACCAGCTCCACCTCTAGGTTGCCTCCAATTAACACTTCCATTCTGAATTTAACATCTTCATAGGAAGCACAAGAAGACAAAAAGAGATCATGCAGTAAAGGATCAAAAATAAGGCTTAAAGTATGTAAAGACACAGCTTTTAGATATACGTAAAAATTGTTTGAAGCTTTTCCACTACTTCTCAGTGAAAGCTTGAATGGAATTAAGAATAATTTCTTTAATATGTTTTTCAATTGTGTTATGTAAAAGTACTCATTTTTATATAATGCAAAACAGCTTCTCAGCGAATATTTTAGTGTCTGCTTTGTAGCAGCTAATTACATTAAGAAAAACACCCCAATCCCATTAATTAAAAAGCAGATATTTGTTATTCAGCTGTCCCCTTAGGGGTATACAGTAGCCAGCATTATACTGATTTTAAACTCAATGGACCAAGTGTTTCTGAATGTATGTACAGATTTAATATAAAGCTACATAAACTGTTCTTGATGCGACACATCTAGGATGGAAGTTAGGCAGGATGCTCATTTATATTCTGTGTGCCAATGGATTTGTGCGTAAAGATTATAGCTTTGGTGCTGGAAGTACCCACTAAACATTTATCCATTCATGCTTGGTTTTACACTCATTCTTTCACTATTTAAATATTGTAATTACAGAGAATTGTCCAGCTAAAGTACACATTCTTACTGCTGTACCCATTAACCCCCCCTTGTTCATCTTCAGTGCCCACATTTCAAACCAGACAATTATTCTCTCTTCTAGTACATTTAACATACGCACTATATGCTAAACATTAGTGATGAGATGCCTATGTTATGTACATTAAAACACTTCTACTCAAAGCGATATGAGTTAAAGAAAATTCTAAATTCAATCATGCACAAATTCAAATTCAAAATTCAAAGACAAAGACTGAGTTGTTCCTGACACTTAGACTGCAAGGCTGATTTCTGCCCAATAAATTCCTTCTCACCCCCTTACATTTTCTCTGCTTTTGAAACCATTTCTGTTAACTAACACAGAAGGTACAGATGACACCCCACAGGAGATGAGTAACCCTCATATGCTTCTGCAATTCTTAAAGACAAGGTTTTCTCCAAGAACATTTTGAACATAATTCTAAGCATTCTGAACCACCTCTTCAATGAAAGCCCTTTTGTTTCTCCACTGACCACAAACACTTAAAAACTCCAAATGGAAAACCTAAATACTATCCATTGCTACTACTGAAAGATTTATCCTCCAAACTCTACAGCTAAAAATAACTGGGGTGAGATCTGTTACCCTTGCAAAATATTTGTTATGAGTAATTTGAAACATATAATCATAAAATTAAAATGTATTCCCAGTTTCTAATATGAGGCTGTCAGATTAACAATTTTTAAGTTTTATCCTAGAATGAATAAATCCAATTGCATAACGTTAACATCTTACATTAATCTTATTTCACGTGTATTCTTCCAAATCATGATGCAGTTTCTACAGAGAATTCATAATAGAGCATCCACAAGTATCTATTTCTAGATAACTTTATATATGTATACACACACTCCATAGAAAGGATTTCACACACCCTATGGGAATCCACATGCAGATTGCAGCTACAGCTATATAGAAATTACAGCAGGACACAGTCTGAAAATCAGCTAAATTCCTGTTTAAAACTTAATGAATGCTTTGGTACTATGGTATCCGTCAGCTGGGGTACTTTCAACCACACAGAACAGTTGCTCATATAAATGCAAAGCAGGTATGAAAAGCAGGCAGCATGGTTTCCACAATCTAATGCTATTAACCATCTGACCCAGTATTGGCAGGATGCATCTCAGGAATGTCACTGCTCTGTCTAACAGAGCCCAAGGAACTGGGAACATATTGCAAATGATAAAGGAGCAAAATAGAAAGTATATAATGAACTCCTCCATGCTCCTAGGGAAAAAAATGTATTGCACTAAAACTTTTAAAGCATTTTTTTCCCCTGTTTTAAACAGTCTGCTTTTTACATAAAGGAACCAGGAGGACAAAGTCTTCACACACACACACTCATACCCTGTAAAAACCTCTTTGAAAAGCTTCACAGTTTCTACAAAGAGGCTTCCTGCAGCCCTTTGGGAAGGCTAACAGTGCTTTTAAGAGACAGATTTTTATTCTTTTCAACTTGTAGATAAAATCCAGGTCTGATGGAAAACATCCCCCACTTGCACTAGTTTTGCAAGGGAACTTAAGATAAATTTAGCTTTCTGATAACACCATAAGTAAGCAATGGACAGGATCTCATCCCATTAACAGTCTGCAGAATGAGGACAGCATCAGACAGAAACATTAGAGAAGATCATTAACAGAAATTAGTTCCATAGTACAGTAGTCGTGCAAGCTTCTTGCATACAGAAATATCTTATGCAGATTCTTATAAGGTCAATATGATTAAACACTCTCCATATAGAATCCAATAATTTATGTAATATCAAATAAGGATATTTTTTTCAGTTGCTATCTAATGCACCAAGCTTTTATCTCCGATCCAAATGAAGTCAGTTTCCTTTCAAGTAGAGAACTTTTCATTGTGTCCTGAATTTCTCTGAATGCTTCCAATAAGTCTGTGGAAACTTCTTAGATATGAAGATACAGCAACAAACACCTTGTACGTAAATACATGTGACCACTACAAGAGCACTTACAGCTAAGCACACAGGACACTGTATTCTATGTGCCAGGTTGCACTTGCAAAATCCTGATTACAGTCTTTGACATTGCAGTACTACAAGATGCACTGAAAAAAATTATTCACTTGAGTTCCTTCTGGTGAGGCAGAATGTATCTCGGAGGCTAAACTCAAGTGAACAGCTAACCATTCAGAAAGGCACAGAAACTATTAAATCCTAACAGGACGAGAATTACTGCTCTTAAACTTTGCTATCCCATTACTGAATGAAATTCACTGACACTTAAGCTTCAGCACAATTCTTATTGCACATTTCATATGAGCACATCTTCAGAGTCTTTCGATTTTGATAAAACAATATACATTTGATGTTTAAACTTTAATTTACATTCAGTTTCACAGTGCCTCCCAGCATGCCTCCAACACTGCCTGTCGCTGAAAAATTATCAATTGTTTCCTTTACTGCTCTCTTTTAGGACCATGAAACAGCTTGTGAGAGTATCATTTGGTTATACACTCATATTTACAATCAGAGAAAGTAAACAAAAAAACACCTGTTGCACAAAGTGTTTGGGGAAAAACAGTAGCCTGATCTCTGCCACTGGCATGTGTTTTATTTAACAGAACTGCGAGACAGAGCAGGAAATCACAGAAGGTGGCAGATTAAGAGTTTTAAATTGGTTTTAAATTCAATAATATTTTCCTAGGAAGCCAAAAATAGACTTCATCTGCTAGACTTAGTGGCAATTACCCAAACTTGAAATCAAAGAAGATTAACATATGAAAATACATCATATCAAGGGATAGCTACGCTTTTTCAAACGTGATTATTTCTAGCCGTTATTTCTACGTTATGTAAAGCAAGTTATCCACTATCTGATTAATCTTTAAGACCAAATTCTAGTTTGAGCTCTAAGGGAGACATTTCTGAAGACATTTTCTTAACTTATTAAGGTAAATATGATGTATGGCATTAATCTAACAAGACACGAAATTATTTAAGGCATGCAGGAAATGAAAGTCAATTTCAAACGTATCAAAAATGCATGCAGGTTAAAACTTGCACAAAACTCACCTTGGTGAAGGCTCAGAATCAGTCATCTGGCTGACTTGGGAATATAATGAGGTTTTGGTCAGTTACTATAATCCTTTTATGAAAAAAATCTACAGACACAAGCAGAATACTTCAGACAGAATATTAAATCAAAACACTCTAAACTTCCTTAAAGCACGGGTATAACTTCTATAGCATCATTTTGTTGTGTGAAATCTCAATATTCTTGCTGTTGCTTGGAGTAATCTGGAGTTAATTCTGCACATTATAGCGGAAAGTTTCTGCAAAGTATTTATTTTGATTGCTAATAAGCATATACCACAAAGATTCTGAAGGTGATGGAAATTATCTTCCACATAATAAAAGCAAACAAATAAAAATGTTATTCTATCTCTAAGCCTGGACTGCTAGGAGAACTCTAAAATCCTGAAAATAGCAATTCATCTCCCCTGTAGTAGTAATTGTGTTCTGCTTTCATGATGGATCATACAATAGCAGATGTTACTACATGAAAATTTTTGTACTATTCAGCAAGCCATCCTGAAAAACTCCACAAGTTACATCCCATGAAGTGATGAAGAGTGATCTAGCTTGCTGGGAAACTTGTGTGCAAGATCTTGAGACCTTGCTAAATGAAGATACTTTCGAAGATTTAGCAAAAACAAACACAAAAAATACCTAAATCATTTTTAAATCTCATCTTTCCAAAATGTTTCCACCCATACAATGTCACAAGAGTACAACTTGCAATATGAAAAAAAAAAAAAAAAAGGAATAAAGAACATAAATATGATTGGTACCCAATCAGGCACATTAACAAAATGTTTTCTATTGATATAGGTACAACATATTCAACAGCTCGTCAAAACACAACATCATAATGAATACTTTTATTGTTTTAATTGGTCTGTATATTTTATAAGGATTACTGAAAGCATCAGTAGATGCTAAAACTAAGCCCTAAATACCCACAAAGGTTAAATGCCTTTCCCATCCACTTCTCTAGGAGCACATGCCCACACACAGAATTCAATGTAAAATGGTGACCTCAGGATGAAGTGTGTTGAATTAAGAGCCTAGGTTTCCAATTCTCCATCTTGTACTTAGATACACCATTTTCTTTAGTGGGAAATCACTTCAAAAAATTAATATAGAACCTCTGAATAGTGCTTGCATTCATGCAGCTCTTCAAGCCTTCTACCTCACGGCAAACGAACCACTTTCAGAAAGTATTTTCAGTAAGTGATATCAAGCAGGCCAAAATACCCATTGACCCTGAAAGCAATAAGACATTTTCATTTCAAGAAAACAAGGAAACAGTCACTTCAAACTATGTGTTTTATATTCTCCAATAACTTAGAGTGAATAGAATTCAGCTAATCTGTAAAACCCTCAAACCATTATAATTTACCAAAAGAAACAGTTTCATTGTCAGATGAAGAATTTGCAATACCAGAGAAGTACTGTACGTGCAGCTTTTATACAACAGTCAAGAGATTTCTGAAACGCTCTTCTCAGGAATGTGACTTACACAAAAATTCTCAAGGCAAAGACATTGCTTATGCTCTTTGTGAAGATCACAACAACATGAAAATACTTCTTGGAAGTGAATGACAGCAATTTAAAAACAATGCATTAGAAAAAAAAAGCCTTCAGAATTCTGTACTATAAGAGATTACTCAATTTAGTAGATCTTACAGACTTAAGTAGGACAGAAAATCAAGGCTTGGTCAATAATTTATATTCTATGTCAACAAAATGTACTAAAACAATGCAATGGTCCAAAAGAAGCAAAACAATAAGCCCACTGCCCCTCACCACTAATCAGCAGAACTGAAAAGCCATCTTACACAAACAAAGGAATAATCTTTCATGTAGAAACTATGCCATCTTTTTCTTTTTTGTAAATCACCACTCTCAAACTCCTTTCCTCCTAACTCCTAGTACTCACCTATTTCTAGAAAGTAGTGATATTAATGTCACGATTCCCTCCAGCCTAAGTTGGGCTTTCACCTTTTCCACATAGAACCAGCTCTCTCTACCCTTAAATAGTTTTGCAACTAAATCTCGGCCTGCTTCATCTGCCCACTTATTCCAATTGGAATGAGTTTTTCTGAACACAGATAATCAGACTGTATAGAATACCCCCATGAAGATCTCAAAGCCACTGCACAAATAAATATATCCTCCACTTTACTGAAAATGCTCATAAGACAAGCACATATTTGCATTTCACTTTTTTTTTTTCCTCCTGAGCAACCAATCACAACCACTTATGCTTCTCGGCAAATGAGATTTTGTTACACTACCATGGAAGGCAGGGAAGGCAAAGCAGTCAAGGAATACATGGGTCATCTCTCACAGCCCGGTGTATAAATGGAACTGATGGTGTATCACTGTGGCAACTACAAGTGATAAATAAAAGCATAATACTGATAAGTGACATAACTCTGAAAAATGAGCAAGATCTAAATGTTAAGTAGCACGTGGAAACCTTTCAGAATATAGCAAGACCTTGTCCTAAGCATCTGGAACAAGAAGAACCTTCTCTGCTCTCAGATTAAACTCTTCTGGCTCCTAGTGGTTGCTAGTCATTAGAATTATGATTTTGAGTCATTTTACTTGGGAAAACAAACAAGCAAAAAAGCAAAGCACCACACTTTCCAACTAAAACACTTTACAGTAATGTAAAAAAAATAAAATAAAAATGACACCATACCTAAACTAATGACAGACTAGAGATACAACATGATCTAAAGGAAATACAATTGGTTACCTCATGCATTTCCCTAAAGCATGAAACAGAGGACACTACTCCACATAGTCTACAGAGAAGGGAAAATGCTATCACACTCCTGAAAAATCATTGACAACCAAGCAGGCCTGGTAGTAACCCATATGAAAGGTATCACATCAGGATGAGAGCAGCTCAACTACTGACAGAACTTAGACTCTTGGCAACAGGAAAGACAAACTGCTTCTTGTCTTTTCAGAGAAATCTATAGATGCGAGTTGAACTGTATGGATACTATTAAAAACACTTCTGCTAAGTGATGTCAGAATATGTGTCAATTTTTCCTCAAGATCATTTTATCACATCAATGATAAGATTTATTCTAGTTTATTAAGTAGCCTAAGTTTTATATAGACCAGTTTGAGATTTTTAATTGTATAATGTTATAATAGTATGACTTGTTGAGTTTCTTGCTCTTGAAAGAGAATCAGGGCTATTTGATTTCTGCTGTATATTCTGTCTTGGAGGGCTATCGCTAAAAAGAATTCTTGATCTGGGTATAAACAAAAGTAATAAGAAATGGTTGGACAAAAGCAAGGCTTTGAACTCTTCACACTACCAAGAAATACAAATTGAAATAAGATAGCACAGAGCACTTCGAGTCAGCAAGCACAATCATTTAATTCTGGACTTTTTTTTAATCTTGGTTTGTAGCAAGAATCTTCTGAAATCTTTAGCCATAATATGGGTTTAAAGTAGCTTCCAATGGGACATAAATTCCTTTTCAAATGCAAGAATGTTACATCACACCATTTGTTTTTCAAGAATGAAATCTAACATGTTACCTTTAGTTGTGTACAATCTTAGGAAAGCCCTGTATATTTGGTTACAGAATATGGCATGTCTTTTCAGTGCAGGAAATCAAACAATGGTGTTTTTTATTAGTATTTCTCAGAAAAACAAAATACAGTCTAAAACAATTCTGAAGTAAAAGTGAAATAAATGTATGAAAGCTTAATTGGCATTCGCAGCATATCCATCTCAAACTCACATCAGCATGAACTTTGTATTATGTTATGTTTTGTATTCTCTCTCCACGTGGGTTTACCCTAAATACTTATTATGGGTAGTAAAGGCATATCAGCATATAGTTGAGGTACATTTGGAACTGCTGTCATATTGATATCTAAAGAAACAGCACTGTTACTACCTTGGATATGTTTAATAAGAAGCAATACTAAATGAGTAGAAGTGAGATACTCATGGCTACTCATGTATAAGAAATGTACTGCTCAACTCTCAACTGGAAAAAAAAGTGGCAGCATGAAGAGCTTCAGAAAAAAAACATCTAGATGAGATCTGTGAGCAGCACAGTGCACTGAGTGAACAATATATGAAAAGAAACATTTAAAAGTACATGCACAGGACCAGAGCGATCTACCCAACCAACTTAAAATACATGACATAATATACACACTCCTTCCACTCACAAAACAGACACAGCACTTTAGGTTTTGTTACCGCAGTGTTATTACAGCCGCTTTGTGGCGTTACGACAAAACCAGCACAAGCCGTGAAACAGAGTAACAATGAAGCACAACAAATAAATATCTGTGCCAAACCACAGGATGCAGCTTTCTGGTGTGCATTGCTGGAGTTGTTTCAGTTGTTCAGTGCTGGAGTTATGTGTTTTAACTGAGAAAAAGCATGGATCCTGAAAGTTTGAAAAGCATGAAATAAAGCTGAGAGTAAAAGCCATCCCTGGGCAACGAGTTAAAATAAGGCTGATATACGGCTTACGTGTTTACTTCAATCTTTACATTCTGCTTAAACGATGCAAAAAATGCCATGCAGAAATCAATTCACACCAAATACAAAAGTAAAACAGGATTAAGGAATTGTTTCATCATCACTGGGATTGTTATATCAATCTGTTCAGTAAATCGTGTGCTTTATCCCACTAAAATCTAATTTCTTCTTTGTGAAACCATTTTGTAGCCATATAGAATCTGTGTATTTTGTACCTTAGCTCCATATTATCAGAATTCTGATTCAATAATCCAACTGTTTGCCATATTAGGTCAGAAAGACTTAGGCTGAAACAGGAAAAATGTGTGAACTCAAATATTCCAAATAAAAACTAAAAATTTACAGTACCAAAAGGAAAATTCTACTTAATGTTATGTATACATATCTGAGTGTTCCATAAACATCCAGTAACAATTTTCCAATAGCATTTGTCACGTGACTCACTTCCAAAACATTCCTGTATTAGTATTTTTAGGAATGCAGCTCAGCATATACTACCCATAAAATCTCAGTTATTCCTAACTGAAGAAATGAGCAACTTTTGTTGTCATTAGTATGAAACAAATTTAAGAAGCGTTAGTAGTTTCAGTTTTATGACTTTGCACACAAAGAAACATCAATTTTGCAGAGATTCATAATTTTAAAAGAAGTTATGTTTTTTCTTTGAATTTGAGATTTAAATATTTCCATAGGGATTTTATGGCATGCTACAAAAACCTTCCATAAAAGTCTTGACAGAACAAATGCACTTGATGCATATCCAAGGAATTATTTACAATAATTTTACTTCTGACATATACAATTACCACAAGCTAATTATACTCACAGGAAAGCAAACCTAGAAACTTGGTTTTTTTTTAAAGAAAATTCTGGATCATTAAGTTTACTTTAAAGAGCTTACAAAATTTAAAATTGGGATAGTTAAATATCCTGAATGTTTAAAATGTGGTTAGATGTTGTATACACGTTAGCAAGTGGAACACTGACTTTTTCACATGGTACAAAGATTTCACTATTATAGTTTCTCAGAAATCTACAAAAAAACCAAACAAAACAAAAAACACCTCTTCAGATATCTTCTTATATACCTTCCTTTATGTGGAGACAGATAGAAAAACAAGGATTCCATCATTAAAATGGCAATTATGAGATGCAAACAGTTCTAAAAATTAGGATTCCTAAAGGATCATAGAATCATAGGGGTTGGAAGGGACCTCAAGAGATCATAGAATCCAACCCCCCTGCCAAGTAGGTTCCTGAACCAGGTGGGTATCCTTATTCTGTTTCCAATATGAAAGAGAATAACGGATAAAGTATGTTGGCTGCTCCAAGATCAATGCCTCCTATTGATTTCCATGGAAACTACAACAAAGTGCACAATAACATTATTTGATAGAGCAAATTCTCAAAAACAAAACACTACTTTTTAGCACAGTCACCACCATCAACTGTGCATTTTCACCAGCAATAAACAAGAGCCTGCATGCCGGGCTCATAACTATCTGCACCAGAGAAGGTGGTTACCCCTGTTGCACCACCCACTGCCTCACTACACTCAAGTCCAGCGTTTGGTCCCACCAACATTTGGCAAACATCAGTGAATGCCAACGGGTGACAATTTTTTTTCTGCATGGAGAAATTCAATGACACACTTGTGTCAGACACCATTTTATCAGACTGCCACTGTGCTGCTATCTGTCAAATGGCAACAAAACATAACAGAATATTGGCGGGAACATCCAGCCTCTGCTGTCACACCAACACCACTCACCTCTGATACTGTGGACCAACAGAACAAATGAGAGGCAGTACATTTGTAGCAGCGCTTATGCGCTTGTTGCAAGAACTAAGAGAAAGCAGTGGCATAAAAAAGAGAAGACAACAAAGAAACAGGTGAAATGAGACCCATTTTGTTGAAAAGCTCACAATCAGCAAAAGGACACACAACACACAGCCTAAACACTGTTTATATTTGTAGGGATCTACACACATGCAGGAAAAAAAAAAATACTCTAACATTGTAACAGTCTAGCCAAAATACAGAAATCAGTCCTTGTTAGAGCAGTAACCAAACTCTAAGCTCTGACTCTCCAAATACATCTGGAAAACACTTTGTAATACAGTTAAAATTGTTGGGTAAGGGCAACACCAGGAAAAGGCACACCCAGGAGGAGGGCACCACGATACCTTTCCATAACAGGATGAGTGCACAATTTCAGGGCAAACTGTTCAGGCAAACAAGAATTCTGACTTGGTATGCGCAGGTGCTTTCCTACTCCTTCCAGACAGAATCCAAATGGCTCACATGTGAATTATTTGCTTTTAAAAAATTAAATAGTAGCAATCTACAATCTGCAAGGAAGGACATTATGAGCAGCCATCAGATACATTTCATAAGGGCAGCCCTTGACCTTTGGGTTCTTCTGTCTCTTACCAGATGGGCTGAGATTCAACATTGATGCAATAGTACTGGAGATGGGCCAGTAAGGAATAAAAGGTTGAAGTGATTACAGCAAGATATACACGCAGTTGACCCAAATTAGCAGAAAGCACTAATGGTCACAAGGATAGTACTCTGCAGCGCCCAGCAGGAACACAAGCAGAATCATTTCAGTAGTTTTTCAGTGGTTTCTCTTTTTTATCCTTTTTCTCTAAAGGCAACACAAAACAATCACATTTGAAATTAAATGACTGTTTTAATTAAAATAGTTTGTTTTACCAACACAGATATTCTCTCTCACTTGGCTGATTTTTGAGAATTTTTCATTCATCATTTTATTACTACTGGTCCCATAAGATCATCATACTGAATCAGTCTCTGAAGTAATGAATATTGTAATTAAAACTTGGTTAAAGGTAGTTCACAGCCAAATGTTGCTCATTTCTTCCAAGCATCTGGTTGCCGATCCAACTTCCAGTTTGCTGGCTTGGATAACACTCTGACCCTGCTAAAGAAACTAATGTGGCTTTCTGTAGCTGTTTACATGAAAATATAAGAAGCAGAAAACAAAACTACAGAAAAAGCCTTCAGGCACCAAAGTTCTCATGGCTTTTACCACAGAGCCATTTCTTCATCATACGTTAGACTCTCCTTTTCCACAGCATAATCGCTAGGGTTCAGAAGTGAAAACAAGTGGAGTTAACTAAAAAGAATCTGTTCATTACCCCCAAAGGCATCACAAATTGCCTTTTGATCCTGTCCTTCCCAATCCCATGAAGAACAATGGCAGTTTCAAGTAAAGCAGAAGCAAGCACTACTTAGCGTATATATTCAGGAAGTTGGAAAGTGAATACTTAAATTTAGTGGGGGCTGTTTACAGAAATGTTGAGGAATGACTGCCACACGAAAGCTGAACTTATGTCCCACTATGGCTAAGTCTTGCACACTCTAAGCAACGTGATTCTTCACCTTACATCTTGGACAAAAGCACATTAAGTCAACAGACCATTCTGTAACACGAGGTGCAAGGAGAGCTCTGTTAAGGGCTGCAATGGGAAAATAAGTCAGCCACAGAGAGTGCGGAACAGGCCTGTGAGACCCCTGCTGGAGGCTGCCACAGAGAGCCACTAACTTCAGGTAAACAGGGCATGCACCTAGAGGGTTTTGAAATGAAGGAACAAAGAGAGGAGCTGGACTTAAAAGGATATAATGAGAGGAGTTATTAGGAATGAATGAGCAGATGAGATGAACTTATTGTGCTGGGGGACACAAGCTAAGCAAACAGGATACAGTTACTGTTATCCCATGACGCATGGTCATTTCCAAAACTAATGCGGGTCTCATAGATTCAGCTTTAAGGAAAATTGATCAAAGTGTTTAATATTATAACCTATTAATATTATGCCAAAAGTTTAACCAGAGGTATCACATTATAGTGTATTTTTCTACCATGACAGACCATGTTCTGAAACATACAGTAAAATCAGCACTCAGATCCTTTATGACATGGAATAGACTAACATTGCACAACATATGTTAAAAAAATGATTGCACCTTCTCCATATTCAGGGGGACTCCATCAGAGAGAAAGTGGCAGCCTGGGCTCTCTCTCACCTCCAAGTGACACACGCAGATCACAACTACTGCCTGGCTGTACTCCTTCAACTTGTGTTGAGCAAAATAGTATACTAAGAACCAGATATAAAGCATTGGCATCAACAGTACATCCCAAAACAGTACATCCCAAATCACAATGTGGGGGCTATTTCTGCAAAGTCAGGCACTCATCTATTTATTTTACAAATAGAGACACATATAGATGAATATTAAAAAGCCCACCTATTTTCTGCCATGTTAAATGCTGCCTGCACATACAGGTAGAATGCTCATTATCTTAATAATATCAGTCTATCATAAGTACTCACAGAGAAAACCTAACCAAAGGTAAGCAAAGTATTTGCAAACAATAAGGCCCTGTATGTTTCAATAGTCACAACTGTAAACTTCCAGAATAAAACACTATATAGCCTTAATCTCATTAAAAATACTACATTCATTAATATTCATATTTAAAAGACTTTTCAAGTGACAATAAAACATACCAACAATACTTTCTCTTGCTATCTATATTTTTGCTTGTGTACGTTGACAGCCACTGCCTTATTCCTATCTGAAAAAGACAGTCATGGCACTATGTCATTCCCATCTTAAGGCTTATCTCTAATGAAGGTATATCACCAAAGGTGAACAATCTGACAGATCGAATCATCACACTCTGCTGGCTAAAAGCATGCACATTTCCATCATTTCAAAAACATCAAAACATGACAGCAGCCTAAAACAAGCATTAGAAGAGTAATGGAAGACAAGGCCTTCCACTTGCACGCTCCCTTCCACTGCTGAGAGCACTGGGGGAAGCCCGGCCCTAAACCAGCAAAAACGTATGTGGAATTTCAGTATCATTTTCCTGCACAACAAAAGGCTTACGATCTACACTGTATCTTAAGAGAAACTCCAACATGAATAAGAACTGCCTCCAATGCACTGATATTTGCAGGGCTGTCAGAAAGGATCTGAGGTTTCTATCTGTTTTGGTTTTGCTTGTTTTTACTTCAACTGAAGCAGCATTTTGAAATGCATTTTTAAAGGACTATAATTGATTATGGCAAATACTTCAGCTGAACATAAGCACCATGTGTACACAAAGAAAACAGATTTTACTCATTCTTTTCTCAGCATCAGCTTTCCCATTTTTGTCATCTTCAACTTCTAAATTGTCTTTGGAACAGTGACACTGAGAAAGATATTACATAAATATATCAAAACATATTTTGTAAAGTCAGATTTTAGAGAAGACTTTATATTCTGAACAAATTAAGATGCAGAAGTTCTGTTTTTCAGCCTTGGATGTGATACAGTGCTGCCAGTGGGACACCTGCTACAGGCCTGCAGCTACCTATCTACTAGGATTAGCCATGTAGCAAATCAAGCTGCATGCATCTGCCACATGGCACTATCACATTAATGGCACCATACCAATTCTGTTACGCTTCATTACAGGCAGAGACAACTACAACACATGTATACATTGTGCCTTTTCAATACTTCCATGGTTCTCTGTCCATGCAGCACAATTATTCTAATATCAGTATTTTGGTAATAAACACTAAATCATGAAGAGAATAAAAGACTAAGAGAGCTCTACTGATATACAATCAGCCAAAGAAAACCATTCCCTAACTTTATAGAAAATAAAGCAGCTTATAGCGTGTAGCAATTTCTGGCAAAGATCAGAACCAACTGTGGGGAAAGAAAACACCTGCAAATTTTAGAAAACAGATCTTATGTGAATAGAATAAGGATAGCACTATACAGGAATTTGTTCAATATGAACAATTAAGACACAGAATCACTTCTCTTCCACACTTTACCTTTTTTTACTCTTTAGACTATTAATTTTTGTTGGCTAACATGTCCAATAATTCAGAAAAAAAATCATACTAAACCGTACTAAAGTAAGAAAATACAACCCTTATAGGCTTGATATATATCCACTTCACAACACCTAGATGAAAAAATCTTGGATTGCTCTGTTTTCTTTGATTTGGTCACCAAGCATCAACTTCTAGGGTATACGCCATGAGGCTGTCATCTTTAAAAATTCTTAAGATAGAAGATCAATTCACTGTAGTAACAAAAAGTTATGAACACAAACTTCTTTATTCTGGCCTCCACAAAGGGTCAGAAAAGTTCTCAAATTCTGCATTAGTGCAGTTACAATTTCAGATTAGACAGCCTATTAAGAGACCAGAATAGGAAAATGAAAAACCTCCTCATTCCAGTCACAATTTTCCTTTTGAACACTTCCCAATAGAGCCCAAACAGTTTTCTTGTTTTCTTAACAAGTGAAATAATGGCCCTACATGTCACATAACAAAAAGCCCACACTGCGTAGGGAGGAGGCTGAAGCTTTTTAGGGCAACATTGTATCCATGCAAATCTCTTTTGAACCAGCATTAACGGACTCCGTAGAAAATAACACACCCCTTCCGCCTGGCTGAAGCAACACACAAGGGAGACTAATCACTAATTGCACTTCTCCATTCCAATTTCTAAATTGCTTGACTGTTTCACAAACACCTAAAGATTGCTTGACCAACAAAGAATTTCTCTCTGATTTCAGTGGAAAAAAAAGTGGCAGAATCAAGTCTTCCTATCCTTTTTTTTTTTGTCTCATTTTATTATTCAGAAATAAGATACACATTTTTAATACGAGACGAAAATTTTTATGGAAATGTTTAAAAATATGTTTAATTATATTCTCCCACTGAACCACAGAACACTGGAACATGATGGGAAGAGGAGAGCATGCAGCACTACAAGCCACCAGTTTTAGCAATTAAGCCATGCTCCTTCTAACGTGGAAGTGAAGGTACCATATATATGTATATATAAAACACATATATAACACACACACATATATATATGTTAAGATTGAAATATTTAAAACATAGATTCCATGGAAACCTCCACACATAGGTAGGTAAGTAAAATCTTGGAGTTTTTTATTCCATGGAAACAGTAGGAAAAAAATGACACTGAGGAGTTTGATTTATATTTCCACTTACTGACAGATTTTGCAGAATGATACAAAGCCTTATTTTATGAACTCCGTCCTCATTATAATATCACACTTGGGAGTCAAATGTTTTAATCATTACTGAGAATGTAACAATTCAAGTGGTCATAATGAGATTAATAAAGCAAGAAGGTCCTTCAGCTAGAACTTTATGTCATGTTAGGTCTTATTAGAAGAAAGTATCTTGTCGCTATGTAGCATATTCTGAAGGGACTGTCAATAGCTGTCAGATCATTATTCATTAATTGTGATTCACTGCTTTGAAAACTTTATTTTTCATCTAGAAATCCAGAGCCCTGATTCAGGATACTGTGAATTCATAATGCCCTATAGCAAATTTCAGGATGCTGGAAATGGCATGTCTTGTAATAAAGGTGTGTGGTACTGGGGAGGGAGAGGGAATTAAATTGGCTACTCCTGACCCAACAAATAATATGACTTGCTGTTCTGCAAACAGATAACATATTCCTGTGCTGACACTGACTGCTGAAGCTGTAGGCACAGCTCTTTCCTCTGCTGGGAATAATGCCATTGTTATGTTAATTACTCCTTCTAGAAAGCAATACCCGTGTTCCAGGGTCTTGGATAGAATATTTGCCATAAAACCACAAGCTTGAGAGTAGAAATTTTCTTCAGTTTCACAAACCTACAGCTAGGTAGCAATATACTCAGCTTTAACATAACTGCTAACATTCAACTGCGCAAATCTCGTCACAACCCAACCTCTCTCCTACCCAATGTTCCAATTACAATCATGATGTTTCACAATTTACCTTTGCAGTTTGAAAGCATCAGCTGGTACTGTGCCTCAGGAACGCAAACCCCCACGCTGACAGGGTGCTCTGAGGACTTCCCACTCCCCCCAGCCACAAAGCCCAACTCTCAGTGCAGCATCATGGCATCGAGGCAGATCCAAGAGCAAGCCAGGAAGCCAATCTTCAGACTGGGCTATGTCGCGGTGGTAGCTGGGCCAGTGCCAAGGCCAAGCTGGGAAACCACCTCACAGCTAGGGTTCTCACCCTACAACTGGTCAAGTGAGAGAGAATCGTGCATTGGGTGCAGCTCCAGCAGGCATTGGGCGCCCAACGCTAGAAGCTAAAATGGCCGCCGGCTCTGAGGTGTGGGCACCGGAAGTGCCCCACTGAGACTCAACATGGCTTCTGCAGCCTACCAGTGCACCCAGGGCCCTGAGGCGTGCATCCTCACCATCCACTTCATTTAATGGAAAAAAAAAGCACATACATACATACAAACAAACAAAAAAAACAGAATAGAGGAGGGAATTCAGAGAAAACTCAGACAGTGACTTCTGGTCCTTGGAAGAAGTGAAATTGATTCACCTCATAATTAATTAGTAACTGCTGCAATTATTTCAAAAGCCGGCAAGATATCATTGGGAACATCAATTATCAGAGAAAGGTACCTGACTGGTGATAGGGTCTGTAGCTACAGAACACTCCTCCTCTGGAAGTAGCCTTCAGCCAGGAGCTGCTCTCCCTTTGTAGGCTAGCCCTGACATGTGCCAGTCACAGGGGAAGCAGGGGTAAATTGCTCACACCTGTGCTTCCTGGGCCAGCCACCCCCTTTCACCAGGTGCTCAGTCATCAGTTCAGGTCCTGGCACAACACTTCCCTTACAGCAATGAAATTTACCAAGGGAGACTGAAATTCGAATCTCAGTTTCATCTTGTCACTCTAACTCAGCTGTGTAACAGAAGTTTCTAGAACATCAGCTGCTACCCAGAGCATATAACTAGGAAAAGACTGATTTTAAGCACATGGTTTTAAATAACACCCTGAAATTTCACCTTCATAAAAAAGACTGAAACCCCAGTTATAACAAGAGTTATGAGACCTGATTCTCCTAATAGTGTGGCCTCAAAAATGTCAACGCATTCTTCAAACAATAAATCAATCCTTGTGTTGACCTTGTGAATGACTTAAAGCTTTTCTTTGACTTTGAATTTTGATGCTAGACCAAAGGAAGATGTTTCCAGTGCCAGCTGTCAACATCATCTTTTCAACAGTTAAAAGATATTTCTTCTAAGAAATGTTCCAAGTAGAGTTCACAGAAGATACGAAGCTGCTACCTGAGCAAGGACACCAAGGGATAAACCTGGCCAGTTATTACCAAGATAAATGTTTCTCCGTCAGAAACTCTATAGAAGTGTCTGGCCGTAGCAGTGCAAGATAGCAATTAAGTATATAATGTGTACCTTGCATGTTATTAAAACCTCAGGCACTTCTGTTAAGAGCATTCTGTAAGCCCTAAGAACCCCTGTTCACATATTTAACTCCACTGGGAACTGTATATCTAAGCAGTTACTTAAAGTTAATCCTTCATAAGCCAGAATGGCAAAACATTCAATTTCAAGAGCTAGAGGAAGTTTCCAGTGTACATACTGACTAAAGAATGACTTAGGATACACTCTATTACCCTAACAGAAATTTTCCCTTTCCTTTTCCAAAGCAAAAATGAGGCCTGCTCTGAAAGTAATGCCTCGTATTTTTTATGTTGGCCCAAAACTTATAGGTAGATGTTGGTGGTAGGGTGGAAAAGGTTGAGCTTTCCCACCAATATTCTGTTACATTTTGTTGCTGTGTGACAGATGGCAGCAGAGGTGCAGTCTGAGATGAAAGTGTGTGTAGAGATAAGGTGTGTCACTGAATTCCTCCATGTGGAAAGAATGGCACCCACTGATACTCACTGACACATGCTGAACACTTCGAAAAACCTGCAGAGGTCTATGCAAGGCTCAAATTTCTTTAGCACCATATCTTGCCATTACTCCACCTGGCAAGTGATTGATTTTCATAGCCAATGCAATATTCACAAAGCTTCTATGGTAATAGAAATTACAACTAGAGGTTGTAAAGTTAAGCTTAAAATTCCTGTAGCTGCTGCAAACCATGTTATACTGCTAAGAGTGCGGAGTAGTTTAAATACATTCTTCTTAACATATTAAAAAACCCACTTATTATAGAGTTAACTCTACTTTAAATCTATCCTAGTCCAATTAGAACTACTTAAATTTTGAGGGCAATACGCAACACTCTACTCAAAAATCTCTTATTTTCCTTTTTAATATCCATTTTCACCTTCTTCCTCACCTTTCAAAATTATCCCTGATTATTGGACTCATTCTGCCAGCTGTAACAAAGGCACGGCTGGTCTATCTACCCAATCTATGTCTTCTTAAACCAAGCAGTTAATGACAGTCCTTATTTGATTCTGTGTTCAGACACTACAGCACCTTTGGCTGCACAGTTCACAATCTTTCCCCTTTTTCCACTCCTCCACATTTTATTTTGACAGTGATGCAAGTAGCAGTGAACATCAGACGTTTAGCTTTAAAAATTCCCAGTATTTCATTAACAGGATCATAAGAGTTTATAACTTTATACTCCTCTGAGAGGGAGTTGTCATTTTTGTCAAAGCATCTACCATGAGGCTCAGAAGCGCCTTAGTAAGTGCTCTGATCAGGCACTGCTGTTGCTGCTTTTAACACCTGAACTTCAGCCTTACAGATGCAATTGTCTGCATCTTCTCTTTCTAGGTATTTTCCACATCAGCTCTTAGATTCTCATTACTATACATAAAAGCCTGCCCAAAGTGAAAAACAAAACAACAACAACAAAAAAAAAACAATGCCAAACCAGTGCAAGTTTTATTTACTCTACCAATGGAGGGGTTTAAAACCTTCAAATGTTATTGGTCTCTAAGAGAGCATAGGCACAACAGACATTTGGATCATGCAGTTATAGGCACTAATAAAATTTTCTAAACTGTTTAAATTGTTTCATGAAAGGGACACTCAACTGGAAAAACACTCACTCCAAAATTCAGCGAAATTTAGCAATGGAAATAAAACATATCATCACAGCTCATCTTGATTTTCCAGATTACTTACAAATTCTATAAACCAGGATAAGAACATTTTTTAAAAGTTGGAGGCATGAAGGGGAAGGAAGAAATCATGGACTAATTTGCTAAAAATGTTTCCTGATTCTTTGAAGGATCTTCTCTTTAAGAAAAACTAAAAAGACCACAAAAGTGATACAAAACTGCAGTGTGCTGTTGAATGTTGTTACCCAAATAAGTGTAGAATTTTAAATTTAAAAAGGCACTTATATATACAAAAACATAAAAAAAATATCAATTCTGAGAAGGGAAAAAAGTCGCTTAAAAAGAGAAGAAAAATTTTAAGAATCACCTTATGCATGATTTAGTGAATATCATAAGTTTGTTAGTGTAATAAAGCATTTCTGCTTACAAAAGTACAGGGTAAAAATCTCTCACAAGCTTTTCTTATCCTATTTCTTGGGATGCCATAACTACACAATACTTCAATAATTCTATATTCAGTTTTGAATAAGGAAAATATCTGAAGTGAATAAAATATGTTGAAAAAAGATGTCTGGGAAATACCTTGATTCTTCATGAGAAAAAAAAAAAAAAGTTAATTAGCAATGAAAAAACTACATTGGCATATGTAGATATCTCATCCCAATTATAAAATAAATATTCAGGTTTTATTCACAAAGGTAAACTAGTATAATTTGATGCTTATACTTCAACTATGTAATATTAACTCAAAAAAAAAAACAAAACAAACAAAAAAAAAAAAAAACAAAACATTAAAAGGACCTTAACAATTGCTAAACACTAGAACAAATGCTGTAATTTAGTTTACTCCATTTTACCAACAGTTTATTGGCTTTAATATTACCACTAGGATACATGCTTGTAAGAACCTGTTCTGTATCTTCTGATTGTTAGTACACAAGCATTAGCAAATCAACATGATGCATTTAAGTTTTTTTAAGTAACTAAATTGTACCCAAGGTCATGTAAAAGCCATTTTGAAATGGTACTATTTCAGAGATCTGAAAAATACTAAAGAGAGTATTCCGTTAAACCTAACCTTTATAACTGAAACAAGTGAAAAACAACAGCTGTCACTTATCTGTATATAACCACCAGACACGATTACAGTTACCTCTGAACCAACTTATCAGTCAGGTTTCTGACATGAAGTAACATTTGTGACTCTATTATCCCAGGGTGACAGTGTGTTGTCTTTATGTAAGTGCTATCTGTTTTTAACAAATAAGTGATTGACCAGCTATACGGAGTTTGAAATATTTTCGGTACTGAACTTTCCCACTGTTAATAAATAATGACTACAGGTCAACAATTTTCCCTGAACAGCTTTCAGGATAGTGCTTTTGTTTTCCTCAGATTCAAAAACTACTGAAGTCACATTCTCTGCTATATTTCAGATTCTCTAGACCTTGTTAAGATAGTCTAGATCTGTTAAAGTGGGGATAAGAGTCAGGTAGCAAATCTCTGAACAAAGTCAGAGATTTGACTAGTATAACATTTTCTTATATCAGTCTTAATAACATAAATAATGTTAACTGTAGAGGTTTCAGAGTTAGACATTGAAAGTCTACAAGAAATAACAGTTATTAACCTAAATCTACATATTTTTCTTTACAACCTACTAAATCTGTGCCTGTCCAATCTGATTTAGTTTACCCAGATGCAGTCCATTGAACCAGTGAATCCAGGGGGGCTGCAAGATTATTCTCTTCAGTTACTTCTGACAACTAATTTTCAGCTGAGTTACATCTGAATGGGATTTTACTTCTATAAAAGGTCAGCTCCTGGACTTCTGCAGACAAAGAGCCATTTGGGAAGCAAGAAGTTGTCACCACCCTTAAATTAGAATCTTCAATAGAAACTGGTATGGAAATCTGGATTTGTTTCAGAGGTAAGTGATTAAATGTTTGTGAAATTACAATGAATATAGACAATGCAAATGCCATCTGCCATGAGAGTACCGTAAAAGATTAAAAACTGAGGATACTGGAAACAATCTTATGGGAATATCTTGCACAATTGGAAGCTGACATTCATGTGCACACATCAGCATGCAAAATGAAAGAAAAAAGAAAGCTAGGTACAATCTCTTTAGTCATAAATCCTTGCAGTTTTCAAAAGAAATGTTGCATTTGTCAATTTCTATTGGTTTGTTTTGTAAACAGAGCCTGTAAATGTAAGAAATATCAAATCCTTTTACTTATCAGAAGAACTGATTGGTTTGTTTTTTAATCACAGAAGAATCCACAAGCGTAAGCCCAAAGCATACCTTAGTAATTATCCAGGATCCTCTTTACCAAAGTGCATAAATCTGTCCCAGTCCATTGCTCACGTTAACTTCCAGCACTATCAAGTAGCATTTTAGCAGCTCTTTATTCCAGTCAGCCTATACTCAAAATACTTATTCCAGTCAGCCTATACTCAAAATACTATCAGAACTGGAGAAATCTGGAACGTATGAAAAAGAAATAACTGTGAAGTAACCAAAATGTTTAGCACTGTTCATGTAGATTGAATATTTGTGAGGAAAAACGTTATGATTATTGGTTTGCAAAGTGAAATAATTGCTTCTCATTTCCAAGAAAGCTCAGATTTCAGAAAACAAAGGCACTTTTGCACAAACCAGTTTGAAGCAACACTTCATACACTGCAAACTAAACTAATTTTATGAAAATTTATTTGAAATAATGCTTCCAATGAAGATGGCTAACATCTAATAACTACTTAAATTTATATGCTGAATTATACTTCTTACTGACACATACTTCCTGCAAGACAAACTTGTTTTGACAAAAGCATCTACAGGTAACATAGTGAAACTATAAGAATAATGAAATTCTTCTAAGTTTTTCAGAGGAACATATTTAAAATCCAGTGGCATTAGATAATAAGGTCTTAAGTTCTCTGAAACTGTTCTTCAAAAGCTTTGTGAACTATAGAACACAGTCAGATCATCTAAGAAATACAGCTTTTTGAAGGATGGATGACATCAAAGAACTTTTCAAAACACTGGTCGGTGTTATGTCAGTCTGTGGAGCTGGAAGTAAACCAGCATTTTTTTTCCTCACATTCTGTTGGGCTATCAAGTCAAAATTTCTTGTCATATGCTGTTAGATGGTTAATAAGTAAATGGGTTAAGAACTCTGTTCTCTTCAATAAATTTCCAAGATACGTCTATCTGTATTAGTAGTTCATCTGGGCATGAGAGGTAATTGTAATAAAACAAGCAAACAAAAGAGAGGGTGGATTTGTATATAGATCTTTAGCACACACTAATCCCGAAACCTTAGGAGGCCCAGGCTATCAGGGATATGTTGTTCTAGTACCTGCACTACTCTGTTGTAAAATAATTGAGGTATTCTAAGACAGTGTTCATACAGATGGCAAAGCAGACATACTCCAGTAAAGCTGAGCCAATGCATCCATAACTGAAAAAGAAACTCGAGCCCCGACATCACCTGTGAAATCACTGTATCATATGTCAATTCTTATTTTTTATTTGAAACATTTTCTATCTGCTTTTCCTCTAATTATAGAATGAATATAGAAGATAGGGTCTGAAGATGTAAAAATATTACTAACAGAACTAGACATTTCCACTTCTGTTTGAAAAATATTAAGATTCAAGGCTGTGGTTTGCACTAACTTCCACTAATCTCCACTAGGAATTTGTATGCTGTATAAACCAACCTTTGCTATGGAACTTTCCTTGGTCCACCCCTTTACTAGTGAAGTTATTTGGAATTTGTTGCTGTAGAACTTACCAGCCAATGCACTGTGCTATTCAGTTTGCCACATAATTTCTCTGTGAAAAGACATCTGGGCCTCACTATGGTGCATCTTTTTCTTGGGAATCCTTCTGCCCTCAGGCCCAACCAGTATCTTATTATCTTTCTAATCCTCTGTCATTTTGTTGCTGCTCCTTGAGGTATGTCCAAAACAAAATAGTTTTGTCTCAGACAAGCCAGATAAAAAACAGACTGTTCTCATAACAGCGCTCATATTTAGCAGTGCTGTAGGATTTGCTTGTATATGCTATTCAAGCTATTAAAGTGTTTTGATTATAAAAACAAACAAAAAAAACAGCAACAAACAAAAGCAAACAAACAACAAAAAAACTAGATTCACTCTTGCCTGTATTTTGAACACAGAACAAGTAGAAAATAACAGAGCACAACAACATGAAAAAAAAAAAAACTCAGAAAAAAGTGAGAAAAAAAATCCAACCACATTAGAGCTTTGCAGTTTGGCACGGCAGGTGAGTATTTCTTTTCTTCAAAGACCCCAGTAAATCACAACAATGGTGCTGATGGCATGGTGTAATTGTCTCTGATATGCTGCAGTGAGTGTTATTTATGGTTGTTTATAAAATACCTTGTCACAATAGTAGACTGCCTAGGACCTTAGCATTATTTATGGATGCTCCTGTCTTCATACACCCTTTGGTGCACCAAATTAAAAACAAAAAACCCCAAATTTTCAACTTTATGGTCTTTAAACAACACATTTCAGAAAACAAGATTTGTTATGTTTCTCATTCTTATGGTATTCTGAAAATATCTATTACGAGAAATATTTGAAAATTCAGTAAAATGTTTCTCAATTTCTCCCTCACCAAAACCCAAATTCTGCACTGAATGATGACACACAGTTCTGTTTATGCTATTAGCATTACACTCAATTTGAGAGTGTAAAGAACAAAACACCTACGACTTCAATGAGTAAAACCAATTTATAGTTGAAATTGAAAAGAGCTTATCACTTAAAGTTTCTGTTCTGTTGCTATAGAAGTAGTATGTGTTTTGAGCATAATAATCTCCAGAAAAAAAAAAGAAAAAAAGAAAAAAAAGATGATTCCACATCGTGGGACTATACAAATTCTCCCCTCAAAAAGAGAAACCAGTTTAAGCAAGCAGTCAGCTATATGAAACTGTTCCTGTTTTTGTTACAGACTTCAGCACAGCCACAGCATACATTAGTAAGAAATCTGTGTCACTCAGTCACATTAATCCCAGGCTTTTGCTACTGCTACTGCCAGATGTTACCCTCCTTGCATCATTTCTCATTGATCACCAAATCAGCCATGGATACAGGAGAGTGCAAATACCCCACAAACCTCAACTGCGAAACAATGCTACCAAGGAAAAGCAAACACACAAGAACTAACCTTCAGTAGTTCACTTCTGCTCTGAGGAACAGCAAGTGATAATCAGTTATAACTAGCCACCAGATCTCCATAAGGCTATTTCTTTTAACAGCCTACCTACTATGAGAACTGATATTTCAAATGAGATGCATCAAAAGGCTCAAAGATCACTCAAAACACATCAGAACACATAAACTGGATGCTGATACTAGTAGTCATCTAAAAAAATTCAGATCCAAAGTGTTTATCTATAAAAGAAATGCCTAAAATGGGATACTGGCAAAGATGCAAATATTTCTAATTTCTTTCTGTAAATGTACGTTACACATTTACATGTTATAAAAGAAGAATCAAGCATATTTCAGTCCTACCATTTATTTATTGAAGACACATACTTCACGAGGATTCAGTTTGAGAGAAGGAAAAGATCTTTAAAAGATGATGCTCTAAATTTAGACGTAAATTACAAGTTTCTGCTCTTATTCTACATGAGATACCATTCAGAATCCAAAACTGAGCAATGGACTTGACCTAATGAGGGAACTTAAAAGGAGGTCCAGTGAAATTTTATTTTTGCATTCTACACAGCAGTCTTTGAAAATCTTCTTCTCATCAAACTGAAAATAAATAATTTCCAGCTTAAGAATTGGAGGCTTTTATAAAGATAAAGGAAAATAATTGACAAGAAGTAAACAGAAGTAAAATTCACTATATGCGTATGCATAATTAAGGTATTGAATTTAGGAGGAAAAAATTCTACATCGGGAGCAAAAGAGAAAAGATTTGAAAAAAAAAATTTCCTTCAGAATGGTAAAATCAAGCTCTTCATTTCAGAAATCAAATACTCAATTCATGAAGCCATTAATGAAATAAAACACCAGGAAATAGAGTAGAAATCAAAGGAAAAGCCTAGACAGCGTATCTCATCCATCTTCACAGTGCTCAGGGAAAAGGCTGGAGCTAACTACGGCAGCGTTTGCTAATCCTGCGCAGAATGCAGACACACACAGTTCGAGGAAAGAAGCAAACAATCTGTTCTACTGTGGGCTTTGTGATTCAGACAACAACATGCAATAATTGTGATCAATCTGAACATTAGGGAACGTTCTCACCTAGGAGATGAGAGGGATTTTTATGAAAAAAGAATCGCATAATTGTAACTTGTTGAGTATGATCCAGAAATTGTCCTGTGTCTAATCTAACTTTCCTTGCCCTTATGCACTGACTGTACACCATCTAGCAATCAGGTGCTTTTTAGCTACCAAGCTTCCTTCAAGCGCAAGGACAGATGCCACGCACTTCCGATTAGAGCAGTACTGACTGTAGCATAATTTGTAAATCAACATAATTGATTACTCCAAGAAACGAGCTTATTCTGATTGCAGCATAACGTAACACAGAGAAGACTTGCATTCTTACGGTAGCATATCCCTGATGTTTTAATTCTTTCTTTGAAAAATAAGCATATACATATACGTACACAAATATATATATATATATATGAATATTACATATTTGGACAGTATGTTAATAAATTTGGTGGCTTCTGTTAGTACACTGCACTGTTATTCCACGTGCTGTTCTACTTGCAGCAAGATATGGCCTCTGTACACAGCTGCAAAAGTGTTGGTTTAAGTTAGTTCACAAGCAGTGAAATATGCCACTGTTTTACTGTAAGAAATTAATGTTGTGCAAAATAAGCATGTCACACACAAAAGAGATACATATTCTCTCAAGATGTAATTTACAAGCATAATTTTAAAGCAGACAAAATTAATATTGCTTCTAGAAAGAGACATCTCATTTCCCAGTAATGGCATAATCAGAGTTGATTTTAACAGATAAAGGGAGTCATGCAGCAACTGTGAATTTGTATTTTATTTCATTTTTCCTAAGTGCAAAGAAACCTACAGAAAAATTTGCATTCTGTTTAGAAAGCTGAACCCATTTTTTTTTCAATTTCCTTGTAATCTTTCTAAATAATTTTAAATCAAAATAGATAATTACGGGAGTATCTTCGAGCTTTCTCATGGCAGATTTTCTCTTAAAAAATAGGCAGGGATAGTGGTGATGAAATGCGATATTGTGTGTCAGTTATCACAGAATCACAACATCATAAGGGTTAGAAGGGACCTCTGGCAATTATCTAGTCCAACCCCCTGCTAAAGCAGGTTCCCTACAGCAGGTTGCACAGGAAAGCATCCAGATGTGTTTTGAATATCTTCAGAGAAGGAGCCTCCACAGCCTCTCTGAGCAGCCTGTTCCAATGCCTTGTCATCCCCATAGTAAAGAACTTCCTGTGTTCCAGTTTGTGACAATTGCAAACCAGGCTTCTGTTTTCTTAAGAGGCAGGGCTGTATTCTACTAAAATCATGACCGTACTCCAGCTGTCATGGAAAAACAGGAATCTACTCATCTTCACTCTATATTTTAATGTGCTTATACTGATCTCTCCTGCAATGCAGATATTGTTAAGATCAAAACAAAACATTTAAATCAGATCAATTTATATACAAGATGGAGTCTCATACTGAAGGTAGCATGAACTGCTTCCAAACTATGCAAACTGACTCACTAAATCATAAACAAATCCTTTAATGTAGCGCAGCACTTTGAGAAATTCATCCTGATACTTTCTTTTTAGAAACATCTTCCCTCAGCTTAAAGAGGCCTTTCCTTTTTTGAGCAGTTTCAACAGCAACTGACTGTAGACAGTGAACCAGTTACTATCTTAAACTATGCTCCAATTTTGTTCAGTCTTAAGCACTATTACAAATTGACACAACACAGTTGTTCAAGATTGACTGCACGACCAACCTACCAATCAGGTAATAAAGAAAAACTGAAATGGGAAACCCCCATGTGGTTCAGAAAGACATTCCTGATTGTTTTCAACTACAAGAGGCAAATTCCAACAGGTAGCCTTTGTTTGGTTAGCTGATTGGCTGAGATTTCTTTCTGTTCATCTGTTACTATCATTTGTCTGCAGATTTGAAAGGATGAATCTCAGAATCTTTCCACCCTTAAAGAGCATGACATTTCCTGCCACACTAAGAGCAGTTATGAAAAATACATATTGCTGAAAGTAGCCAGAACTTTTCATCATGAAGCCACATTAGAGTAAACCACACCATCAAAAAAAGCTATAGCTGAGATTTCAGCATTATAAGATAAAAACACATGGGTCAAAGGATGCAATTTTCAGCTTAAATATAGAACGATTTCTTTTTCTTTCAATAGCAGAACGTTCTTACTATCAAAAAGTTAAAAATACTAGCAACTTATAATGAGTCAATCCATCTCATTATCAATGTCATGTAGGTCTCTAATTAAAAAAATCACCTATAACATAATTTAAGAGAAGCTATAGTTGTCTCCATTTTAAAGATACACTTTTCAAATTAATTAATGTTATTATAATTGCCTTCCTCCACTCACAGTTATAAAATAGCTTTGTAAAGATTTTCAAAATAAAAACTTTTTGCTCTATTTTTTTTAAAGCTATGCAAATTTTATACAAATGGATAGGATAGAATAATGTTAATATGGCATATTTCTCCTGTGCATTTTTCTTGTTAGCTCCCTCTTCCCCAAGAGAGTCAGACCAAAATGTAAATACACTTATGAGTTGCTGAAGATAGAAGTGTCACAAAATCCTACAAGTTTTCTTCAGATTTCTGATAAATAAGTAGAGATGGAATTTTATTGAATTGAAAAGATATACGTGATACCTTAAACCCTATTAAAACTTCTGTTCTGGATATCAAAGTTTCTTGATGGAGAACACTATCATCAGTGCTACTGACATAATCTTATAGGTGTGCCTACCTTGAAATTACCTAAGAGCACAAATAAATGTTTGTTTGTTTATTTTTAATGATTCCCAAATGAAAAGTTTCACAAGATAAAATCACTCTCCTAAGAGACTCCAACTGCCATCATAGTAGACAATAGCAGTCTCGCTGTAACTACCAGTTAGAAAGGAAAAATTAAAAACCTTACATACTACCAGAGAACCTATCATCAACAAATTTATGAGGTTTGATGTTACACAAGACACTTCTTAAACTGTCTTGGAGGTGAATTTCAGGCAGTTTCTTTCCTTACACAGTGTGGACAGATGGCTTAAATCTGAATCATTTTATTGAGTTATTGAAAAAATGCAAATGTATTCAAAGGATCCAGATTTGTGTCTTCCTTTTTCGAACAAAATATAAGTGAGAGGAGTGAAAGTATGCTCGATAAATAATTTGAGTTAGATTTAATTGAAAACTGGAATATTCCAGTAAAACAACAGCTTTGTGCATTACTATGAGATCTCTCTGTCATTTTACTTCCCCTAAGCCTCAGATAAGCAGCAAAAGAAAAACTAACTTATAAGGTGTGGGCACACTTAGAGGTGGAGTAGAATAGAAGGAAGGGAATTGTCACTATTTTTAAAGAAAAGTTCCAAAATTTCTCTGATTTTCAGATAAACAATGTGAACTGTTAACAATTTTGAGAATCTGCTGAACGTGCATCTACGTGAGAGCTCCCACAAAAGGAACCTGATGCAACTAAATCCATGGAAAACTTATGGAAACTTGCTACTTTAATTCTGAAAGGGCAGATGTTGATATAAAGGCAGAATATGTGCTAATACAAATTGGTCCTATTTACCACCATGGTATACATCATTTTCCCAAATAAATCAGTTCAAATGAACTGAGCACAGTATGGGAGAATTAAGCCTCAAGCCTGTCTCCTACTTCTCCAGGTGCATAGCCATTCCACAGAGTACAGAGAGAGACAGAAATTCGTTGCCCTTTACTAACTTATACTGTAGCAGCATCATTATATTTTGCACATTTCATTAATAGTAGAGTGTTCTTTGCAAGCTGCTTCCACAAAGAACTCTAAATGGCACCATGGTTCTCTATCATTGTCTTTTGCACAGTACAGTACACAGTACACACCCGTGAATTAACTTCTGCACATCTTCTGAAAAAATTAATCCAATTTTAATTTTGAAATCACTAGTGATGAAAAAAAAAAAAAGCGCAAACAAACAAAAACAGAGCCATAACAATACCCGGCAGTTCCCGTGATGGCTAATTACCCTCCTTCAAAAATGCCAATTTGAAATAAAACAAAAAAATTTGCATAACACTAAATCCCAAGCAATTTGCATTTCTGTGTGTGCCCAGTTGCTATGATCTGATATATTTTCTCTGGAAATGTTTACATAGCCTTCAAAGTGATTCTTAACAATCTTTCTGGTGACACACATAGCTGAATACTTTTTAACTATAAGACAAATTTGCCATCACTGTCATGGCTTTATGAATCAATCTCAATTTATTGGCATCTTTTTCAAGTTCACAACTCCACAACTGGACACAGTATTCTATTTTGATTATGAAAATGACAAATGCAGTGGAAATAACATATCTAATATAGATTTTCTGTTTCAACACCTAAAAATAATATTACACTTTAATTTGATGCAACATCATTATTTGACAACAGCCATTTAACCAAAACCTTCCAGCTATAAATTGTTCCTTTATAAGGAATAATTAGATGTTCCTTTATTTCATTACTATCATTCTGCAATTCTAAATAGTTAAGTTTGTATCTTCTACATCTACTTCTGTACTTTTCCTTTTGTTAAACCAAATTTTTCATGTTATTATTTGTATACCTAACTTCTCTCTACAATAGAGCTGTTCATTACAGTTAAGAGAAGATTATTCTGTTTTAAATGTGATATTATGCTTTTCTGCATCAAGCACTTATCGTACAAAACTGTCTGTTTTTTAAAACATATTTCCTTTGTTTACTTTATTTTGAATTATTTTTTTTTCCCTAGGGGAAAATACTCCTCCTAGAAAGCTGTGACAGTCTTCCTTCTCAGTCTGGATGAGGTCCAGATTAACATTTTTTCATTAGCAATATTCAGTATGCAGATGAGTAAGGAACCGTCTGCTAGGATTTCAGATTTTCTTTCAAATTATGAATGTCGTTTCTAGCAGGGAAATTAATGTAAAGATTTCCATGATCTCCACAGTGTGGTACATTTCTCTCTTGCTACATATAAATAAGCTTTTACAGAACTGTCATTCTGTTCTTGGTTCTGATTATAAAGCAGACACCTACTGTTAGCATTTTGCACTTTAGCTCTTGCCAAGATTTATCCATTGTCACCAGAAGCCTCCCAACCTATTGGTAATTCAAATGGCTAAAACTGTATTCAGCACATAGAATCAATCTCCTTCTCTTCTGCCACTTAAGTCTTCTTCAGTATGCTAGATATCCAATCCTCAGTCATACCACAGGGCTTCAATGTTACCATAGTGGTATTTTGTATTATTTTTCCTCCTCGGTTTCTGAGCAGCATTTAGAATATCTTCTAAATATAGTCTTCTATGACAATGATATAACAACTTCACATTAGCATGAAACTATGTTTCATTCACAGCTTTATGGCCCTCAACCCATTTCTTTACTTGTTCAAGAGGAAAAAAAAAAAAAAAAAAAGACAGAATCATTGGGACGGGTTTAAAGTTTTCTACTTTGTGAGCCTACTGCAACATTGCTTCCAGTATCTTTTTCTATTGATAAAAGTATGCAGCCCACCCAACGAGATCTAATTTACATTCTTTGTCCTTCTGCTCCCAAAAATCATTTCCCAGACCACTGATAAAGTCACCTCTTCTGAATGTGTGATTAGGTTGGAGATGAGCTAACCTATATTTGACATAATTTTTCTTTTAATAAGCTTTGATTTTATACAACTGAATACCCTTTACTCTTGGGGATAATCTCATTGTTAGACCTTTACGCATATGTTTACTATAAAGATCTGAGTCAGTCTTGGATTATTTTTTTTCTTGAATAATTTTACATACTATATCTTGGAACCTTCTTGTGTCAGGGAGAATACTTCTCAGCACAGAATTTCATTAGATGCTAAATAATAATAACAATAATAAATTAAATAATAATAATAATAAGAGCATCATCATTCAATGCATCTGCAGTTTTTCCAACTTGTTGTATCTTGAAGAAAGTCTCTTCCAACCAGCTTCCAAATGTCATTTCAGTTCATTAGCAATATCAAAAAATAAAAGAAATAAAATCAGTACAGATTTGCAACACAAATAATTATGAACAATTTGTATTGAAGCTTTCTTGTAGCTTTCTGTCAATCATTTCCAAGTTCAACTTTCTCATTATATGTTTGCTGAAACTATATGATGGAATTTGGCTGGTGACATTTGAGTGATAGTGACTTTGATTTCAAAGGAAATGTTTCAGGTTCACTTCATTACCTTGGAAAAGTAAAAGCAAATTTGCCTTATAAAAAGCAATTACTTCTTAGCTGACCAGTGCACAATAGCAATATAGAAAAAGATTTCTCATTCCACTATTCAAATCCTAAACTAGCAAACTAGTGTTTGATTTTACTTTAAACCAATTTTACCTTGTTTGAATTGCAAAACCATTTAATCTTCATAAAGTAGGTTATTATAATGGAGATCATTTTTTATTGGCAGAGTACACCAACTTGGAACAAACAGTTTTGTATTTTATTTTTTTATTTTTTCCTAAGGAAGGAATGCTTTAAATTGGATCACACTCTTTAGGTATTAAACAGTCAAGCATATTTAATTTACAAATACCTATTTTTAGAAGTATTCTAACTATAATAAACAAACACACATATTTATGCTGAATACATCATAGATCCAACAACATATCTAACTTGTGTAAAATATAAGATCTTATTCAGTTAACTGTTCTCTTTCCTCAACAGTATTTAAAGAATATCATGATAAAAAGGAGCTAAATACTTCACTTAGATTTACTTGACTGGACTCAATAACCATATATCAAAGATATTTATATGGCAACGAAGCTATAATATTCAACATGGATTTAAGGCAAAATTCTGTAACTCCAACCATTTCACTTAAACACAGAACTAACAATTTTATTTTGTATGTTTAAACCCAAATGGAGAATGCTATATTTTCTTTTACTTAGTAGTTGTTTCTATCAAATCAATTACTGAATTTCCTTGGAGTTGCCAACGTGAGTTTACTGAGCATCATGACAGTATCTGACAGCCACTTCTATTTTGAAGTAACTAGGGAAAATAAATAGATCAATATGCAATTATAAGCGTCAGCAACAGGTGTATCATTCAGCAAGAGTCTAAGTAATTATTCAGAGTAATGGAAAGAAAATCACAAGAAGTTGTCTTATTTTGTGATCATATTTTAAAAGGTGACTAAACTAAAACCTGTCCTTATCTCTCTAATGCAGCATATCTGGATGTATAAATTATAGTTAAAAGCAAATTCCAGATCTTTTCAAGGTCCTCTGATCTAAATAACCTAAAATAAAAATGCATAAAGTGAAAACAAAAATGAAGTGGAGAAACCATGAAATCAATGATAATACAAAGAAATCTACATAAAAGCTTTAGAAAAACACCAATGTAGGGCACTTATTTTCTGCATTTGAATGTGAGTTGTATACAAATGCACAGTAGTAACTGGAAGAATCTTTACAATAATTTCAAAGTGAAGTTCCAGAATACATACTATCCTTAAAAATTAATGTAGAATATCTGCCTTGACTTTTGCATGAAATGGACATTTAAGATAAGCAGGCACTTCACTGTTAAGGACTGTACATTGTTGGAGATTAAGCACTTATGGAAAAGGTTAAGAGTCCCTACTTAAGAACAAGAAATGAAAATGGTTCTGACAACCCCCAAAGCTGAATAAAGCCTCAGTCTTCCATAGATCTTCTGCACATCAGGCATACAGATGGGCCATATTAGGGTTGAGATGGTGATTTGATGACAGATATGGTTAGGTGTTATCTTAAACTCTAAATGATGCAGTTTATCTTTGCTACAAGGCTGCAGGAATTTCCTGGCAGCCCAGGAGATTTCAGTTTATCCTGACATAACCCAATTTATCTTCTCCCTTGCTTGTATAAGCATGCATGTTTTTGGACTAGCGAAGTTGCTTAGTTTAGAGTGGAAAGAAACAGATTTTTTTTTTCCCAGTTGAAGGAGAAAAAAAAAATATTTTACATTCTTGCCTTTTTGCAAAGTATATTTTCAAATAAAATTCTATTTGATAAATTTGAGAGATGACAACACTGATGTCACCAGTTACCTTATGCTACAACATTATTACCAGAAAAGATTTTTCTCTATACATAACAGTGAATTTTTGTCTAATGCACACAAATCCTTCATGAAATCACAATTGCAATCCTTTGCAATGAATTCTCCAAAGAAATACAGCAAGAATAGTAAAATTAATCCTACTTAGTCTTGATCCTGGATCCTAGAAAGTGCAAGCAAGCAGAGCAGCCCAGCAAGCACATAATGTTTACTTACAATTCATTTCAAATATACCTAAGTTTGTGGAAGATGAATCTACTAGTGCTGTGTCCTTCCACTGAAGAACTTGGGACACCAAAAAATTGCCAAAATCCACAGATAGAAAATGACTACAGAAGATTACTTTTAATTAAAACTAATACAGTAGCTGTACTTCTACACAGTAAAACCTAATCCTAGCTGAAAGAGAAAAATATCATACTGGAAAGTAAAAGGAAAAATATATCTCACTAATGTTTTAGAAATAGAGATTGATCATCAGCTAAATAATTGGCAGCGTATAACCCAGACTGTAAAGCAACAACAGCAGCAACAGTGGCATTTAAAAAATTAAAAACACTTGGAATTTAGAACAGCATTGTATTACAAGTCAACAAATTAGGAGCTGCAGACAATCTCTTTCCACTGAACAATATAAACTGGGTGCCCTGAAAGTAATGCCTTCCATTGATTTCCATTGAAACTAGAACAAAGAGCACAATAACACTAGCTGACATAGCAAATCCTCAGCTAAAGAACATCTATTTTTTAACATAGTCACCACCATCAGCTATGTATTTTTGCCAGCAACAAACAAGAGCCTGCATGCTAAGCTAGTAACACGCCAGCAGACTTGGCCCACTGTCACTGTCACCACTCCTGAAATGCACCACTCAACACCTCACTGCACTCACGTCCACTGCTGGGTCTCCATCAACATTCAGTAAACATCAGTAAGTGTCAATGGGTTCAGTTGTTTCCTCATGAAAGAATTCAATGAGGCACCTCTGCTTCATACACACTTCCATGTCAGATGCCATTTCGTCTGACTGCCCCTCTGCTGCCATCTGTCACACAGCAACAACATGGAATGGAATGCTGGTGGGAAGGCTCAGCCTCCACTGCCATGCCACCACCATCTGCCTCCAACTTCACATGCTAACATAATAAAACAGAGGGCATTACTTTTAGGGCAGGCCTTTGATTATTACAGAGGTGAGAAGAGATGAATTAAAACTGTCCCTGGATCACGATAAATGACAAATGAAATGGTACCTCATTGTTGTGAAGATGAAAGACAAATTATGATTTTGAAGTATGAATATTAAACATGGGGAACCAGATATTTCCAAAATAGTGCTTTGGATGAATCACTGGTATAAAACAAAATTAGTTATGTGAAATTCAAAGTGATTGAGACCATTTATTGACTTTACAAATATATCAAAGAAATGGTTAACATAGAAGGTTGGCTCTCCAGAAAGTGAGAAATATCATTCAAACAGAAAAGAAATTTCATTATTTAACTGAAGGAATTTAATTTCTTTTGATCTAAAATCTCACTTTTTTTCCTGTTATTCTTCTCTTTTTAGTGTCTGTCGTGCTTCAAATTGATGTAACTATAACTTTACAGTATTGTAAAACTTTGAAAGTTTTTCATAATGACATTTTGAGTGCTGAGGCATCCTCTTACACACAACGTCAGACTTTCTCCAGGCCACAAATGGAAGGCATAATTTTTTTCTATATCAAAAACTGTTCTGATTTTAATAGGTACCAGCTTTCTGTCATTATTTCTAATGAAAAATAGAAAACAAATTTTAAGGAGGCTGTGTATCTTGCTACATAGGATTGCTTTATTAGTTTTGCGCAAAAACTATTTTTCCTATTGCCAGCATTTTCATTTCAAGCCCTTAATAATTTCAGAGGAAAGAAAAAATCAGCAACAAAATTCACAACACAAAGATGGAATAAGAAAATAATACAGATGATACTAAAAAAAAAAAAAAAGATTTCAGAAACAAAGAACTCAGAGATAACAGGAAGTCTTCCTTCATTACAGTATTTTCTTTTAAAAATGAAAACCAACTACAGGCATCTGTATCAAAGACAAATAAAAGAATCTTAATGATGTTTGTTGATTTGTCAATAAAAGCCTTAAAAACAATCCTTCCTTATCAAAGATATGCAAGTTTCAGCCATATTGATCATTAAACTTTCAGTAGCATAAATACTACTGCTGGGATGGGAAGGTTTTGTTTTTGCTGTTATTGTTTTCCTTCCATCAGTAGAAAAGTACATTTCAATATATAGATCAGGGGAGTTACAAGTGTTTTTATTTCCAAAGTGCAAAGTGCAAATAATAGTTACATTTTATAACTGGACAGATTAAAATCTGTAAAACAATAAGGAATTTCACAAGCAGACCTACTAACAAAAATTTGGTAAACTAACATGGGTCCAGTATGTTGTCTGAAATACAAATACGTTCATAGCAAATTTTAGTTAGGTTTGAATAAATGGGCACATGACACTTCTATCTCCACATACCACTCTCTCATATTAAGTATGAACTGGAAATTCCTTCAAATTATCTGTGTGCAAATATGGAGCACATAGCTTAAAGTAGGCTGCTACTTGCATACAGGATGACTTCTTACAATGCTGTAGTAGTGTTAGCTGTCAAAAGACATGCTACCAGTTAGTATTAATCAAAACAGGGAGATCACAAACCCCTAATAAAAATTTAAACTCAAAGATGACAAATTCTTTGATGTCTTACTAAAAGCATGACTGCAGCACTGCATGTGAAATTTTATTACCAATGGATCAGTAAGACCACACAAGTGCACTGACTTATGGTCCCTTTTCTTTATTTAATTTCAAACTTAATTAGAAAACATTTTTCTTAGCTCAGGAAAAAAATACATATTAATAATTTTTAAGCATATACTAAGTCAAAGTGGTTACAGAGTTTCTAGGAATCTCAGCTTAGAAATGTAGCTATGCAATTAAATTGGTACTGTAGCAGAAGAAATAACCAGCTACAGCTTGAGTAGTCAGATGGATACTCATTAAAATTTAAGAGTTGAAAGTTCAAAGAAAGAACTTGGGGAAGTCAAGCTGTCCTCAGGTCTGAAATGCTTTTTGATGAGAGACAGAGGTGATAAAGTCAAATTCAATCAAAGGAAAAGAATAATTAAATTAAAAATGAAAAAAGAAAATCACATCAGAAAGGTAAAGATTAAGGTAAAATATGCTATGAAGTCTTTTTTTTTTTTTTTCCATTTATTTAACATAGTGCTTCTGAAAAGGAGTTAGATTGACATCAGCAGAAACAAAAGCCTTTTGTTCCTAGAACAAATCATGGTATAGTCACCACCAGAAAACACAATCTCTTGTCATGGAGCAGTTACACAGCTAAACCTGGACCTCACAGATCTGTGCACTTCTTTTTCCAAGAACCACTGAGCCACTATTAGACTCCTGACAGGTTACTGAGAGGGAACTAGTAACCAAGTCACCTAAGTCACAGGTGCTTAACTATCTAATCGTATGTATCACCTTCAGCAGATTTCTGTCAGTAAGTTGAATTATTCATGCATCTCTGCATGACAGAGCAGAGGTTTTCAAAGGTGACATTTGACTGCAGTGGCTTGCCATTTCACTCGACACCTCTGCAACAAACAGAGTTACCATTCTACAGCTATCACCCTCCACCAGCTTAATGCACTGATAAACTTATCACATAGCCTCATCAAGAACGCAACAAGTATGTTTAAAGGGTTGGAAACAATGTGATCCAAGTTCAAGAACATGCCATAATATCAAAGCACTAATTAAATGAACCAGTTATTTCCAAACCGTCTATGCTTATGTGTCTGAGGTGTTATCAGGTATGCACACAATGACTGTTTGTATATATACACAGACACACACTCGTGCACTCAAATGACTCAACGTGTAAGAGAAAGGAGTTACCTAAGCCATAAATAGACATAGTTAGGACTTCCTTCAAATGAAACCATCGCAGAATGAAACAAGCCTCCTACTACAATTCCTGTAAAATATAACTTCTGCATATGCAGTTTAACATCTGTATAAGGTATATGGCAGCTTTCTGAAAGTTGCTAGTGCTGTGAAATATACAGTGTTGAAACTGCATAAAGAACAGAACAAAAGGGGTAAATGGTGATTTCAATCCACGTTTCTTTGTTCAGTTCAGTAGCTCCTGAACGCTTTTCCATATGCATGGCATCCAGCATAACAAAACACAGAGAGTGTCCACATTAAACAATACTGCAGACAAGCTCTGATAGAAAGATGTTTTTTCAATTCATTTAATACAAGAATATTACCTTTTTCAAAACATTTTTTCCTCTAACACTTTCTCATTTGTAAATCAAGTCCAGAATATGAAAACATTCAGGTCATTCAAGTTGATAAGGGAACGTTTCTTATATTATAATAAAATGAATAAAATGACTCACAGTTTCAGCCTCTGTAAGTGCTCTTTAAAATGTTTTCTATTGATTATGGAGAAAAATTTCCTTCAACCATTTACATTTCCTTGAATTGAATAAGAAAACACATTTGGAGCATATTTGGGATGCATAACTGCACTTATTATAGTCTCACATTTTATTATGCACTTGATTTGTAAAAGTCTCAAAAAGATAGAAAATGCTCTGATGTACTTTCCTATTTCGAAAAGATACAGATTACATATATATGCAGACTACTGCTACAGTTAGATTCCTTTTAGCGATGACAATACAGTGATAAAAGTCAAATTATCTTCCATTCTTGTATGCCTTGTTATTTCTAAAATCATTTATATCCCAAGGTTTTGTGAGTAACGGTTTAAAAAGACTCTTTAAATATTAAACATAGCTAAATATTGATGGATTAAATGAGATTTAGTTTCATAATCATAATGCACAATGCTTAGTGCACAATGTTTTCTTTCAGTGTGCTGAGTGCAGGCTTTCAAGAGGATACCTTGCATTTTAAAATAGACTCGGTTTCATTATCATAGATGTTTTCTCCTTTTGAAAACACATAGTTATTCAGATATCTATATATTTTTAATTTCCCAGATAGTAAACCCCTGGTGGGATAATCTCATACCAATCCGTATGGAAAGGCAGTTTTGCAGATCAACAAATCCTACCATTATTTGATTTGGTCCAAGAACAGCTTAATTGAAACAACACAGAGTCATTAGAAAAGTTCTTATGCACATCCAAGTTAATGTAAATAACAGGCAGTTTAAATAATGAAAACATTATGACCAACAGATGAACCAATTCTCATATTAAATAAATAACTGTGTAGGGCTTGTTTGTCTTTAACATATACATGCAGAGGGTACCTTCTGGTTGGTCACAGTTTTATACCAAATGAAGTGAACCTTTTGTAACAAATATTTTTTAAGCAGTAAAATACACACACAGTATAAAAATACTGTTAAAAAACACACACATGCCATTCTCCAAGTAAAGTATGCAAGGTAATGAAAACTATTCTCAGAAATGTTGTGTTTAAGTTGGTTTTAGTTTCACTATATACAATCAAGAATGCTATTTTCATTTATTAAAATAATGAAACTGCAGTAACTAGGAAAAAAAATGTGTGAACATGAAGATTTTGGTGCCTTTGCAGTTAAAGCCCATCTATCATTTAACTAGATTTGAAGGGACTTAAGACAGAAATTAAAAGAACATTGAAATATATTCAAAATGATTAAAACAATTAAAAAAAAATATGTAGTTCCAAAGTGGCTTTGTCTTGGAAATTACATGTCACTCAGGTCTCCTTCTTTGTGACTACCTAAGATCTTCCATAGAAAAATAACTAGTAACTAGTAAGACATTACTCACGGGTGATAGTAATGCTCTGCTAATTTAACTTTGGAGTGAGAGCTGCAAATGTCAGTAAAACTTTAAATTCCTTGAAAGCAGAAAAAAAATATTTTCATATACTTCTCTTAATTTTTTACATTGACAAGGGTCGCCCTCTGAAATGCTGATCCATGTAGATTTTCCAGTTCAAACGTTCAGAATGGGTTAGTTTTTTTGAATCCTAAAGCACTCATTATGAAAAGAGAAAAGAAAATTCTCAAAAAAGAAAAAAAAAATTCAGAACTGTGGTCCTAAAGGACAGATAACTGCAACTTGTTTCAGCAAGATCTAATATTAATACTGCAAACAGAATGATGCTAAATTGGAAGAGATCAGAATTGATTCTTGTATACTCTATATTATATTTGTTTCTTGGCAGCAAGATAGATTTTTTTTTATACTTCATTATCTACAATTTATGTCTATTATCCATTATCATTTACCATAACAGCAAGATAATAATTATCTATCAATAGAATAACTGAGAAGATCATTTTGTCAACAGCATACTGCTCACACCAGGGAGAGAATTCTTTATTCTATTTAGGTTTCTTCACAGCTCAAAATTTGCTCTATCAGGCAGTGTTTTTGTGTTCTTCGTTTCTGTCATTGTTTATATAGAAAAAAAATAAGATGCAGTACTTTTGGAGCAATGCACATATATTCTATAATTGAAATCATAATCCACTGCCTGTGACACCACAGCTGATTACTGTGGCGACATTGACAGTGTTACAAATAGAGAATTATTAATCTATCTGAGGAAAAAAATGTGGGAATAGGTATCCTGCAATAAGGGCAAAGATCCTGTTATTAGAGAAAAAGTTGTAGGAAAAAAACAACACAAGTGAGTAGAAAATACACTATAGATGATGCACACAGACATAATTATTTAATCAGGCTTTCAAAACAAAGGAGTAAGCATACCTTCTTCTGGGGGATTTAGGGTTAAGCACAGCAGAGTCAAAACATTTGCTGTCTGGAAAACATTCTTATCCTTAATTCAGCATGCAGCGTTCCAATATTTCATGGCAAGAAATCACTTGTCAAGATCAACATCAAATTGATTAGATTTAAGGCCATGTTCATCACTGAGAAAAAAAAAATAATCTTCTGAATTCAGACTAAGTCAGGAGCTCTGCTAAAAACATACTTGAACAGCTTGGGGTTTTTTAGTTAGATCATTCTTCCAGTTTATTTCTCTACCTTCATTCATCAGTTAATATAACTAAGTGAACATAAACACAAAGGAAATCTAAAAGGGACTAATTTCAATCTTGCTCAACTACAGTTTATTTCCATATAAACTCATAAAACACTTCTTACTTTCTTTGAGTGGAACAAATGTATAGATAACCTACACTAACTCATGACTATATAGTTCAGTTATGATCCACCGATCATAGGGAGTTTATAAAGGTGGTAGTTCTATCTCACTGTCAGTTCTAAGTGGAAAATTATCACATACAAGAACCTGAACTTTCCCAAGGGCACTGCAACAAATAAATAAGGCAACAAGATCCAAATATTTCATAATTTCCCCTAAAGACATAGAGTGATTGATTGATTAATTGCAATTATTAAAGCAGAATATCCACCCTCTGCTTTGTCAGTTCTCATTTACAATCTGGTTGATGCCATCAACAGAGTTATTTCATATCAATTCTTGAGATGCATAATTTTGTTGGAGATCTGAGGATAAAAACTAGAAGATAAAGCACAGCAGCAGAATCCTGATGGAATGAATTTTAATTGTCATCAGCTATGCTCATAACATCAGTAACAAATTAAGAAGATAATCACTGCTATTGAAATCAGTGGGAACAAAGTAAAATAACCACTATCTGGGAATTTCATAACCTAAAGGCAGAACAAACTATACTTCCTCAAAGATGGTGAGGCACTGGAAAATGTTGCCCAGAGAAGTTGTGGGTGTCACATTCCTGGAGGCATTCGAGGCCTGGTTTGATGCGGCCCTAAAGCACCCTGATCTAGTGGTTGGCAATCCTGCTTGTGGCAGGGTGCTGGAACTGAGTGATCTTCAAGGTTCCTTTCAACCATTCATTCTATGTTTCTATAACCATATTACAGATGTCTTCCACCCTCACTAAAATGATGTCAGCTCCCTTTCAACGTGATCCGCAGAGTTCTGTATGCTTCTCTTCCCTTTGCTTTATGTTGTAATCAGTACCAAAACCACATTATGGAGAAGTTAAGGAACAAACTTGTCAGCGTTTATTATTATATCTTCTGTTCCCATTTTCCCAATTTCTTTTTTCTCCTTGGTTTCTAAAATCTGTTGCAATCTATATCCTCTCATTCCGCTTTTCAAACAAACCCTGATTTAAAGGTTTCCTCAATTAAGTCCAGAAGCAGAAACCTTTTTCAGCAAACAATACTATCATCCATAAACAATTAATAGAGATAATTACTCAGATAAAACCATTCTTTGGGTCTATGGTTGTTTTGTTTGTTGTACTTTGTGTGGTTTTCTGTTCATACAATCCCAGCACTCAGATAAACATACTTTTTGTTAAGAACAGTACATACTTGGAACAGATCACTCTTATGTTACAGAAACTGTGGATAAAACAGATGAAACTATTTCCTGTTTTTGTTAAGATTATTTAGGACATGACTGCCCTTCTTCTGAACGTTTAGTAAATTCAGAAAAAGGTGAGATCAAAAGTCATGGACAAAAAACACTGTCATGATTTTATGATTTTTTGTTATCGGTATTCAACATCGTAACATCATGTAGAGCACTGGGAGCTAAAGAGCTATTGCTGCAGTTCTGTGGACCGCTGATTTTCCAGGTACCTGGTTCTCAGCAGAGAAGAACTACATACCCCAGAGGACTTTTCACTGTTCTCTTCCCATTTTCCTTTCAGAGGGAAAAATAAAACTGTTCACAAGTCAGGAGACATCTCTTTTTTTTCCCTTTCTCTGCTTATCTCTGCAGTGTGTGCGTTCCCGAGCCATCTCCCCTTCAGCATGAGAATAAGTTGTTTTTTTGGACATTCTCTCTTCCATTTTATATAATTTATTAACTTCAATTCCAATTATATTGTGTTATCTTTCATTCTGATATCATAGGAAATTAACTTTCCTCCTCAGATTATCATTGCCATTTTGTTTTTAGGCCCATCTTCCTACCTTTTCCCCTTTTCTCCCTTCCCCCTTTCTCAGGGTGTGGGTCCATGGGTTCCCTCACCCCATTTGTCATGGAACTGGGCTGAACCAGCTCATAAACTGTGGATGAACTCCTAGCGGTGTCAAATCAACTTCACAGCAAGCTCCTCCCTCCCCTACAAATACTATGTGCAAAGTGACCTGGATCTTTCACATACTTGTGACACACATTACTAAGACACCACTTCTGAGATTTCATGGAGATTTCCTGTTGATTTCATTAGCCATTATTCCTATTACTTTCCTTTGGATCTCTGCCAATAAGCTGCAATGCACTGTCCAGAAGATCTATCTTAGCAAACACAAGGTAAAAATAAACAAACTTGGTGTACACTGAATCTGTAAGCTAACAGAGTCTTCCTCCAAGCTGAGAGGTCACAATTTAGTGGCTATAAATTACAATCATTTCTCATCATTAAACATCTGACTCCATGTACACACTAACATTAGCAGCCTAGAATGCCCAGTGCCATCCCTCAGAGACCTGAATATTACGAGGAAAATGAAATTACTTGAAAAACTAACTACCAAACACATTCCCTCTCCTCATTTTACACACGCACACACACTTAACACTGAACAAGACACCACTAAACCTAAAATTCACAATTACTTCATATCATGTTTGCTGCCATGGTAAAACTCTAGAATGACTAGTCCCCTTTAATACAGGTATTGTAAATCTCCTAAGACCAACATTACAACCAAAACTTGGGAAATCTAAGAGGGCAGTCAAAAAATGCCAGCAGGTTCAGTAATGGAGAAAGGAGTTCTACAATCAAATACCCTTCAGAGAACACGCTATATGTTTAGCCACACACCATCTGTTCAGACTTAAATGTTGCAGAATTTCTCCTTTGTCTGACTATAAATTTGAAAGGGAAAAACATTCTTACAGTACTATGTCCCAAACAATTTAAGTCTTAAAAACCTGCTGTCTGAGACTGCCTAGGTAGACACAGACCACTAATCAAAGTAAATGGAGCACTATTCTGACATTCTCCGATCATCATCTTATATTTAATTAAAAAAAAAAAAAAAAAAAAAAACAACAAAAAAACTTTCCTTTTTTACCTAAAGACAAAAGAAAACCCTGGATAGGTACCATTACAATGTTCTCATTGCATGGCGATGAAAGCCAATTACTGCATCCAAACACAAGCCCCCAACTTGGATCATGTTCTTCCAGGATGAAGCCAGCCTAGTTGAGCTCACCAAACAGTAGACTTCAGAAAGAACAAAAATACTGTATCTTTGAGATTTTCTTTCACATTCAATCTCAAATAAACAATCAAACAAACAAACAAACAATAACGGAATGAAAATAAACGCAAACAAAATCAAAAAAAGATAAAATGCTCCTGACTTTTACACAGGCTTCGAGCAAAGAGTCTCAGAAGAGAGGTTAGAATGCTTACATTATTTTTATTTAACATTTTCTAACATTTTATAAATAAGATATGGAACAAGTGAATCATCCTGTGAATTTACAACGCTTAGGATTTATTCAGAAAAGTATAAATGTTTGAGTTTAAGTTTCCTTGTTTTGCCTCAGGTACCATTAGGTTTATATTTTCCACAGTTACAACTGTGACTTTTCAAGATCATGGAACACATGGTGCCTTTCAAGAAACAAAAATTCAACCTTCTTCTGCAAGGTAACTTACAGAGAGCAAAGCATGCCTACATATTTTCTTGGGAGCAGAGGGAATAATAATAGTCTTTCACAGTGACTGAATTAGAGTCAAAAGCCAAATTAGCAAGGCAGAGGTTGATGGGCACTAAGCTCTATTCAGCTACAGGTTCAATTCACCTTTGCAGCTTGAAATACATTAGGAGAACATAATACTAATTGAGAGAAAAGATTAAGCAAACGAGATGACAAATACTCTCTTTGGGACTAGAGTATTATTCAACCACAGTAAGAAGATGGAAACAAGAAGCAGCAACAAATTAGGTTGAGGTTAATTACCCACAGTTCATAGTAAGTGTCATCCTGAAGAGAAAACATGTTAAATAAGTGAAGAAAAGATCCATGATGGATGAGTACATGGCTCAGGATGAGTACATGGTTATGATTCCATCACCAGAGTGCAGGAAGATAATGAACAGGATCTTTTTACTAAAAAAAAAAAAAAAAAAAAAAAAAGGGAAGTGCTTGATTATATCTATACCACTTGGGATGGGACAAAATGATTAATGGTGAGGCAGAATGATTTATGCGATATCAGACTGAAAAGCAGAGTTACACTGCTTCTTCACTGAACAAATGAACTACCTTGTACAAGTAAAAACATAATCTATGCATTTATCTTTTTTTTTTTTTTTTATTGCAAGTTCTTCAAAGTACTGTGCCGTTTAACTGCACTCTTGTATTAAATCTAAATGAATTTCAATTTGATTTCAAAGCTCATGTTCTAACATTTTCTTTCTGAAAAGGCACTCTGTTATTTTCTGGTTTTGTGTCTCCTGTCCACATCTGAAGTAAGCTTTCACAAGCATTTCAAGGCTGAAAGAATGCTATGTGGGAAAGAGTAATTAGATGTTTGGCTTCTGGAGTTTCAGACTGAAAGTATTATGGTAACACATGGTTTGAAATGTGGACGTGCCTGTCATACACTGTAAAGATGGAACATGTGTGGGTGGGTTTCCATTTTAATAACTGACCTGTTAAATTTCTAGAGTTTGTAATAAAAGTTGCATTTCTGAAATCTTGATTCTTTTCAAGTGGAATAAGCATTAATACAACGTATACTATTCCCATGAACAAGTGATGTAAAAGTCTGAAGAAATACATTGTTTCTGACTGAGAATAAAGGTGTTTAGCACTGTTAGCAAAGTGCAATGGAAGCAGATCCCATGCGTGTTCCTCTCAAAGCCTCCCACTCCCTTTATACCTCCTCACATCTCCTCATTAAAGACTTGAACAGTGAATAACTTTCCATAACTGACTTCTCTTCCTTCCTGAATTGGAGATAACGCACAGATCCTTAGAATACCCATCAACTATCTCTACCTTCAGCAAAAATTGGGAACAGAGGGGAACATAACTAAAAAAAAGTGAAAAGTACCAATGCCCTTATTTACTAGAATGACATAGAGCTACAGAAAATTTAGATACCCTATTCTTCTTCACAGTGCAGTGACAGAGCACTGGCACAGGCTGCACAGAGAGGTGGCGGAGTCTCCTCTGGAGACGTTCAAGACCCACCTGGACACCTAGCTGTGCTACCTGGGCTAGGGAGCTGCTTTGGCAGCAGGTTGAACGCAGTGATCTGTAGAAGTCCCTTCTAACCCATACAGTTCTGTGATTCAGATCCATTATTTTTAAGGAGCAAATACAATAAAGAGTTTTATATCTCTTCCTCATATACTTAGTTCCACTCTTTAAAATGCTCTTTTCTTACATTAACATTTATTCAAATGCATCTGGATATGCTGATAACAAATATATTGTGTATGTTCCTAGAAAATAGGGCACAACCAGAGCTTACAAAGCTAAGTGATAGAATCATTTTTAAAAAGCATTCAGTAAACCACAGTTTTTTATAACATTTCGTTTTTACAGATATGCTCCATGGCTTCTAAATATTAATAAAAGCCTTAAATTAAAATGGGACATTACAGGCTTTCTAAGATGCCACTGTCGACGCTCGTGTTTTTTTTTTTTTTTTTTTTTTAATGTTGTGGTAAATCTCTTCCATCATTTAAGTAAATGACATTCTAATTACATACACTAGTACATTTTCTATTAAACTACATAGTGTTGTAAAAATTTGTTAGCAAGGATGCATGGAAATAACCTCTTGGTAACTTGGTTAGATGCTCTTTGTTCATTGTTCATGAGAAAGCAGTAATTACTCTCAGTAACCCAGAATATTCATCTTCTGATGCAGCACAAATAAACTATTTCTGGTAATCTATTTAAGTCTGATTTTAAAAAGGAACAAGAAAAAGGAAAAAAAAAAAAAAAAAAGAGATATCACAGGAGACTGCATTCTTATGATACTTATCATTCTTATGATACTTATAAGATGTTCTTATCCTCACAGCAATATAGACTAGATATGGATTAAGAAACAATTCAGTACTGGGCCAGTAACCTTTTGATTTCTCCCTGAAGTAATGTCTATAGTTTTCTGTTGTATTACTGCAGCCATACTACTCACTTGCGAATATAATTTAGAGATAACAAGGGGTAACACAGACTGCTAAAATGATACCTCTGTGTAGTGCTAACCTAAAAGCATGACCAGAAAGAGATTTCCACCAACAGAAAGTGTTCTGCTCCCTCCAGGTAAAAATATACTTGAAAATACAATGGAATGCAAAGTTATGTGGTAAGTGATTTTTCATGAGAAAAAGTATTTATAAACAGAATTCATAAACTTTCAGAGCTGATGTTTGTTTTCTAGGTTGCCTACTTGAAGACATGCTTAATTTGTTACAAGTCAAATTTCATGAAAAGATGGCCTGTGAGTTACTATGTGAAGCATCATGACACAGCATATGTGTAGTTATGATGAGAATAAAATAAAACAACAAAAAAAATCACTACTACAACAACATGCTGCCTGAAGAAAGTAACCAAAATCAGAAAGGATAGAGAAACTAGAAAATTTTCATACCGCAATAGCTGCTTACATGCATTTGTTATACTACTGCTATGGATTAATAAAATACTTCATTTTCCAATGTAACAAATTCAACAACTTACAGGAGCACTAAAATATTTCAAAACAATTACCAAAACACATTTGGCAGTGAAGTGAAGAAAGGAGGAGATGAAACAACTAAAACAGAGTCCTTTAGATGGAATGAGGCACAAATAATCAAGTAATAAGATAATGGTTTGTTCACTTCCTATTGCACATCATCCACACAACCAGTATTTTCACCTAGTGCGTCAAGGCACTCTTTCAGTAGTTCAAATCTATTGTTCATTTCCTAGCTGGCTGTAAAAGAAAATACCCATCCTCTTCAGTCTCTTCAAATTGTTCCAGGACAATTAAGTCCTTGAAAACCCAAAAATATGACAAGAATCTAACATGACTAGAGGTGGGGTGAGGACTGTTTTTACTCATGTCTGATACCAGAACATGAAGAATATCAGATAGCGTTAAAATCCCTGTTCTCATGTTGAGATGCATTAAAACAAAATTTACACCAGAAACTCTCAAACATCCTGTGCTGTTTTTCCTGCTGTCAGACTGGCTAATTTTATTTTGAAACAGAGATAACTGTGTTCAGTGCTGATCCTTCTGTACAACAGAGAAGTGTGGAAAGCGTGAGAGAGTCAAGGTTATCTGTTCTTATCCATTCTTATTCTAAACTAGGTTTTGCAGCCTAAGAATAAACCAAGGGAAAAGGACAATAACTTGCCAGGTAAATTTACTGCTCATTAGCTTGAGTTTCTGCAGACGTTTATACTTTATTCCCTAAAGAATAAAGGTTCACATATACAGCCCAAAATATCTACAGTCTCAGACACTCAAAAGATGGAGAAGTCACCTAATCATATTCGGAAAGAATAAATGTCCTTGCCAAACCATGCTAACCTGAAAAAGAACAGAATACCATAGAAATGAATTCTCTGACTGCTGTTAAGTGCTATCTCCTGTTGTTAAATCCAAATCTAGTTTGTCATAATGGCCCATGCCAAGCAGAAAAGCATCCAGTGAAGCACAATGAACAGAGATGCCAGTAGTGCACGTGAGGAACCAGCAAAAGAGGAAGTCTACAATCACATGGGTCACCAACTCCACAGTTCTGATGGTTAAGGAGAGGCTGCATTTACAGTTCAGGGTCTGGAGTTCCTCCTTGAAGGCAGCCTTGCTCTGAAAAACTAAACAAAACTTATACTTTTCTTCAAAAATATCCTTTTCCAGACAAGGAGGATGCTTATCCGTCCCAATTCTGGTCAATACTCATATCGTTATAATAATTACATAGATGAGTGTGGAAAATTGGAATGTGCTTTTTGCTCTGCAGAAGGAAACACTCTACATGTACTATCAGGAAGAGAAATTTGTAGTTACCGAGTAATAGTCTGTCACTGTCTGGAGATGACTGTATTGCAATTGAACTGATGTGCACTAAAAATAATTAAGACATACGGCCTACAAAATGTGAAAGTGGTCATGGTGTTAATCTGTGTATATGATGATTTCAGCATCATGTTTCATAATGCAAACATTGGAAAAGGGACGAGGCTCCAGCTGTTCCTCTTCAGATGGAAGCAAAGCAAAACAACATCTGTATTTTGAAACTCTTGCTCCTGGATACTTACATGGTCCCTCCAGACTGTACCCAGCACAGTCTTAAATCTCCTCTTCAAACACACAGGTTGTGTAAATAACAAGATATTTTTCACACAAGTAAATACCAAGGAGCTAGGTGGGTGTTAAATACTGCTGGATCCATGTACAAAAGAGACTTCTCTTTCTTTTAGTCTATTTCATAGATTAATTAAATTTCCTGATTATAATATTTTTGATGGAATTAACAATGTAAAGAGCAAAGAAATACAGTCTCAAGTTCAACTTCAGACAATCATACCACTTGACTCTGGAGATGCAACTCTGATTTTATCAGTCTGCGTTGTACGCAGCAAATGTGAACAATCTCAAGACAAAATAGTCACCTGCTCACAAACTGTATTTTCACAGATATTGGACAGATGTCCTTCACATAAATTTGAGCAATGCTCAAGCGATAGTGCAATAAATAAGCAGTTCTGAACAATGAAATCTCAGAGGTACTATTATCATCTTTACTTTTCAATAACTTAGCTCTGCTATTCAACTACTCTGAGCTGATCATTTTCATGAATTCATTTACATCACAAACCTAACCGTTTTTGATTAAAGCTTTTATATCTTCTTTGTATGGTTCCAAAATTAATGCAATAATTCTTAATACAAAATAAAACAATTTTGCCTAGCATTTTAAATTACAAAAGTAATATATTCAGTCTACAAGTTTCAAATGAGGGCAGTTTACAATAACTGATAGGCATTTTGAAAATCTCTTCTTGAAGCATTTGCACATTAAAAGACACTTCACAATCAAACCTAATGGTTCCTGCTTGCAAACAACAGTACTAATCCAATTTTCATATTGTATTAAATTCTTTCTTTGCAAAGACATACAGTCTTTCCCTCATACTATCACTGCTACCTTTTGGCAGGACCTACTACAAAGAGAAAGGTAGTCTTCAATAACTTGAGCGTGACCTTCTTAACTGAATTACACAGCAGTAGTTATTTGTTCAATAAATACAGGGAAATCCAGCATAACAAAGAACAAGATACTTAGTGAGAAATTACTAAGTGCTCATTCCTGCATTTCACAGCACATAGTTTACATAAACTAGTACACAAAAGCTAATAACTGACACACAGAAAATTGAAGATTTGAGCTACTGTGTATTGAAAAGTAGATCTTTGTTCCTTTTTGCTTTAACCAACAGGTAAAAAAAAGTATTTGGTTTCCCCCCACATTAGGTGCAAGACCAAATGCTTCACACATTCACCTGTTGCAAAACGTGGCCATATCAGACTGCTCTAAACTACTCCAAGCTGTCTCTACTTCCCTCATTTGCTATCTCTTTTCTCTAGTCCCAAATTATTACAGTAGGAAAAAAAGGTAAGTTACTTGCAATACCTGATGCCTCAATTAGTCCTGCAACCATTGACAAAAGCTCTTTCAAAGCCCAAGAATTAAAAGGAAGCATCACCAGTCTCTTGTAAGTATCCCAAATAAAACCTGTTAACATTGAACTCAGAGCTCTGCCCAGAAGGTTACTTCTTACAGCACTGAGGCTGCTGTGACAGCAGTGACTGACATTTCCATTACAGTCTATTTTTCCTAAGCTACATGAAAGTAAAGCCACTGCTAAGAACATAAACCCAGAAGTCAAAACTGCACAGACAAGCCAGGTGCATTGTCACATAAACCCCCAACAATAAAGGGCAAAGCCCATACTTGCAAAGAAACAAGGCACAGAGGGCAGGGAATGAGGCTCATGCTTCTGAATGCTCATTTATCTTTTGGATCTGGTTTGTGAAAAGAGTTCTCAGACAAGGGACAAAGCAAACAACTGCAGATAGCATCTTAGAAGGTTAGCCTCTGCTGCAAGACTCATAAGGAGGTGGAAATCAGAACTGAGCCAGTGAATGCTGCTGGGTTGCATCACACTGATGCAACCAAAACTGACAGATAAAACATTATAACTTTTCAGAAAATTTCAGTACATGCGGTTGTTTTCCATCAACTTACCTTGCAGCTATTGCATCTTAAATACTGTGGTCCTAACATCCCAAGAGTGAAAATGATTACCAGCGCACTGAAACTAACTCCATCGATTTTCCCTGTCTAAGCAAAGTGCAATGCAAAAAGGGTAATCAAACAAACAACCTTAACTGTGAAAACAAAATTGGATTTTTTAAATACTGTCATTTTTATTAATCTGTGGTGATATTACTTGGCTGAAGATTAGTCTTTCATTTGCAATAAATGTTTTTTTCAAGTTACCATTCCCTATTTAACTGAACAAAGAGTTATTTAAAAAAAAATCTGCTGTATTTCAGACAAAAGCTTTTTTTTTTCTTTTTTTAAACCATGAAGTCATAAAATCCTGTAAAAGGAGTTTACAATGGGAACACTGACATCCCCTTAACCACAGCAGCAAAGGCAAATGTAATAGGAAAAAATTTTCAAAGATAAGAATCAAAGTGTTTTATCAAGGTTGTTCATCCTATTACAATCTTGACTTCTACAAACCTTTTAATGTAGAAAGTCACCTGCTGGACAGAAAGCTGGCGGTATGAATCTGTACATAAAAGAATTTTTCAGTTAGAATGTGTGCCTGAAATGCCAACAGGATTTCTTCTGTGGATTTTCTTTGTAATGAGAAGGCTTTTTTTTTTTTTTTTTTTGCTGTTGTTGTTGGCTTTTTTTTCTTTTCAGCATACAAAATTGTATTCAGTATAATAATAAAAGTCAAATTCTGTTCTCAGAAGGGATGGCATGTCTGAGCATAGTTTTACAACATAAGGGCTTGAAATGAGAATCTGATTCTCAAGTTCTTGCCCGTTCCTGTTGGCCTCAGATAGTAAACACTGAGAACAAACTAAATATAGCCAAGACTATGACAAACACACATTCTCAAATATGCAAATATATTCAAGAAGAAAGAGAAAAAAAATGTTTCAGTTCTGAGAATTCAGAATCACCTGAATAAATTAAAACTATAACTATTTTCTCCCTCCAATCCCCCTTCTCCCCCCCCCGCCCCCCCCCTCCCCGCACAATGTCAGAACTCTTAAAAGAATCATAAAGTTTCTCTACTGGATTGATTTCTCATAGAGATCTGGATATACCACTTCAAAAAAGATGAAAACACCGCAGCATTCATTCTATTGAGCTACAGAACAGGTACTGAAACATTTCCAAGATTGTGAACACACGTTCTTTATTTATTAAATGGATGCAGAATGATCCATTAAGAAGCACCATAAAAATATCAACATGTGTTTGTGTATTTGGCAAGGCTCACTTGTTTTCTCAGCAAAAGACAATGATATCTCAAGAAATATACGTTTACAATGAAGTCATCTCTTAATCCAGATGTCCTGAGAGATGCACTGTGTGATTTAAATGGCCTATCTTCTATCACAGTAAGTTTTCCAAATAAGATAGATCTAAGAAATAGCTGAGATTAAGAAGACGCAGGGAAGACGAAAACAGAAATACCTGGGCTTCTTAGGCATTGGTGGGGACCCACAAAAAAAGAAATCAATGGGCCAAGTGCACAGATCTGCACTTACAGAAGTCTTTGAAATGTAATCTATGCAGGAGTGAAGACTTTGTAAGACTTCTCTAGTAAACAATGAAATATTTTATTGACAGCTGCTCACCCCCAATGACTTGGTTATGAAAAAAGAGGTTTCTTTTAGCCATATAAATCAACGGTTTGCACATTCAGAAGACTACGACAGCAGTTTCCACACAAATCTAAATCTGAGGCAGTGTGAGTAGCCTACAAGGCACTTGCAGTGGGAAAGAGTACTCATTTGAATTAAGAGATTTTATTTATATATTTAAATCTCAAACTCCCAGATTCCTGATTTTCAACAAAGATAACACCAAGATGTGCATTTTCAGGACACTGTGCTATGGTATAGTCATAATTTTTTATGTTCCAACTGAGAAAATTTAAATTATAAACTAATTTTGAGCACATTTACCCCAGATTGAAATACTACATTTAGAATATTGCAGAATACTCTTTTTCTGTCAGTGCAACATTTTGCTTCAACTATCAATGGAGCTACAGTGTTTCAAGGAAGCTGTCCTACATATGTGCTGCCAGACTCTCCATCTCAGTTGACATCCATTGGCTCTTCTGCTATTTGCATGAAGCCAAAATGTGTTGTGACTTAGGAGACCCCAGTGCACGTTTCCCAGGCATTAAGGATTCTTTTTCTGTTTTGTTTCTCCTGGTTGCTATTCAATCTGGCTTAAATTTTGGTGCATAGAGTAAAACAAAGAGTTCTGTGGGACGTGGCAAAAATCATTTCTGGATGTTATCACATCAAATGGCGGACAACTGGCAGAAATTCCAAGATCTGAGACTACTGTTAGAGGTAGCGTGCCCAAACTACTGCAAATCCAAAGCAAAGGACAAATTTTCCAGACCTCTACTTCTGCCTACCATTACCTATCTTAAAAACAAGCCATTCTCCAAAGAACTTGTATTCCCTGGCCAGTGTTTACTGATGCTTTCCTTGATTCTGAATATTCAGTCCAGCGCCTGATCCTTTCTAAGGATACAGTAACACATAATGAAGAAGGCCTTAATTACAATGTTTCCTAGCAGTCAGCGAGCTAGGGACCAGCTGCACCATTCTCAGCTTTCAAGGCGTTTTGCTATGGAAGAAGGCATGCCAGCCAGGTAAAATTTAGGCCAAAGTAGAGAGCATAGGTTTTAAGGAACAGGAACATTTTCTACATGCATCATGTACTTCTCCCCATTTCCAAAAAAATCCTTTGTAGAATTTGCTGACAATACATTTTGTCTCTGTCTATTTCAAAATTCAGGGAACTTACATTCCTCTCCCTCCGCTTTTTTTCCTCCATCCACTGAGACCCCTTTTGATAGGAAAAAAAGTACTACAGACCAAGAGAACTGAAATACATGCACAAACTTCTGGTATTTGTTGCTTAAACAATAATGCATAATAAAAGCCAAGAATAAAAAAACCACAACTTTGAAATAATTAAGTCGCCTTAAAATTAATAGCCAAATAGAGTGAAACTCAGTCTACACTATATTTATGCTCCAAACATCACTATCAGTACACATTCTGCCAAATCATTTTGATCTCTTCTTCACAGGGAAAGATGTCGTTGCACATAAGGGGTAAATTTCAACTCCTTCTGAAGGAGTGACCTGCAGAACGCTGGAAGAATGAGAGCTCCAGCAAAGCTGTTGCTATCTATATAACAACTTCATTTCACATGGGAATGTAAAATTTAGAGCTGATGAGACACAGGAAGCCTTTTCAAAACAACAACAAATCAAAAACTCATCAGAATTTGGACTGTTCATGGTATATTACTCGTGGTATGAATTTCCACACAAAAGTTTTGCAAATATTGAATTTGGGGGCAATTAGCAGATTTTATTTGTTTTACAGAAGAAAATAATTCTTTACTAAAGAAATGAAGTCACGATTTGACAAGTGTCTTTAAAAGCATCATACTATCTAATGGCAGCAATCACAGAAGATGACATACAAGGACAACTCACGAGCTCAAATCACAAACCTTGGATATCTAAAACATGCACTGAGCATATCCTATAGACCCTCTTTCCCTATACTTGCAAAACAAGTTTAAAAGTTCTGAAGATACTTAACTATTCAAAAAAATAAAGGGGTGGATTATCAACAATATTATGCGTATCCCATTTAACCTGATCAACTTCAACCAAGAATCAGTTATCTAAAGGGTTTAAGTACATATAAAACAGTCACTGACAGAGAATTTATTCAAATACAGAAAAAACAACTATTATACTCATTTTGAGAGAGAGAAGGAGAAAGAGAAAGAGAAAGGAAAGGATTGGAAAGAAATGAGGGAAAGAAGAAAGCTACATTTCCAGAAATTGTTTTCAAAATGAGTATCTTCCAGTCACTCTCTCTTCACTTAAAGACTGTAAGAACACACCACACAACACCTCACAAAAGTCAAACATATGTTATTTGGTCCATTTCAGAAACAAGTGGACATTATATTTTTCTGTTCCCAGAACTGTGTAACTTGCTGATGATACAGGTAACGTTCCAAAGTGGATGTTTTTAAGTCTATACCCTGTTAGGAATCCTCTCCTTACAGCAAGTTCTAAGCAGAATAAATGTACTTTGTTATAAATACCAATTAATTCTCATCTTATATTCTGTATTATATTGTCTCTGCAGTAGTTACATGGGCTTGCTCAATGCCCTAATTTTTCCTTACTCAAAGATATGTAAAATAAGCTGTCTGAAACTTTTGAGCTTGCTGAGCTGGGTTCTTTTTCTCTTTTACTAACATGTGCTCGCCTGGCTTTTTTATCTAAGCTCTTACAGCTCTGCTTAAGAGTTAAAAATTGTAATAAAATTGAAATATGTTAATATAAAAATGAAGAATGGGATTTGTCTTACCATATTAAGAAGATTAAGCAATGGCTAGATAGTCTGGGACCATCTAGGGCTTAACTTCTGCTTGTCAAAGCTGCTTCCTCATCTCTATAAAGACACTAGATTAGAGCCATTTTCCAAGGTCAGGGTACTCTGTCTCTGCAAGGGAAACACATGAAAGAGATTTATTAGGCAGCAACATACAGCTGTGAGTTTTATCTTTTTGCAGTATAAACACCTAGGAGATGCTTGAAGCAGAGTTTAAGAGGAATTCAAATGATGATAAAGTCTAAGTTCAAAACTGATGTTGCATCATTTAACATTTTCAGTAATATGGGATGTCATTTTTAAACGATGCTTTCTTTTTTCTTTTCTTTTCTTTTTTTGTACGAATACATGCCATACACTATGTATTAGCAAGATATCAGTATATGACAGACTGGCTTTCTTCTGAAGATCATAAGCATATTTTACAATATTGCAATCAGTTTATACAGAGCAGCTGAAGTGTGAACAATCATCTCTTGATTGTCATGGCCAATGTACTGTGTGTATACGGACACACATTTCTGCATATACCATCACTCCACTGATAGTGCTGAATGGGAAAAAAAACAGTAAGGAATCTTTCTCTGATGGTACTTCATGGACAGATGAAGTACTGACAGGTATATGGAGAACATTTTAATAGGGAATGCAGTACCTTAATAACGTGCAGTACTTTCACACAATACGCTAGCAATACACTAAATGAGGGATGTTCTCAAACACAGATCACTTCAGAGTGCATCTAAAGACATTAATAACAACAGCATTACAACAATGTCGATATTATCATACAGAGCATTTCACTTATTGCATTATGAAGGCAGGGTCAAATTTATGACTGTACTGCTTTGTCCCTCGCATCATAAAATATCTTGCACAGAAGGGAATTTAAAGATCACTGCTTTTCAACCCCCTGCAGTGAGCAGGGTTGCCACACACTAGAACAGACTAGATCAGGCTGACAGGATCCCCATCCAAACTGGCTTTGAACACCTGCAGGGATGGGGTATCCACAGCGTCTCTGGGCAACCTGTTCAAGTGCTTTACAGCACTCTGAGTGAAAAATTTCTCCCTGACATTTAATCTAAACTTCCCCTCTTTTAGTTTAAAATCATTGTCCCTTGTGCTACTGCTGTCAGACTGCGTAAAAAGTCTGTCTCCTTCCCTATTGTAAGCACTTTATATGTGACAGAAAATTAAACAGAACTTGCAGACTGTCTTAAACATTTTGACTAATCCATTATAGTTCACTTATTAAGAGAACAAATATTTTTAAGAAACAGAGAATCCAAGCAGCTAAGCAGATAAAAAATACAGCTAGAAAAATCTTTCACTTGGTCTTACTGTTAGAAAAATAAAATATTCAAATTTTTGAGAGAAATTTTAGAAGTACACATCCCACAGTAAAGAACTTTAGATCCTCTCATGCGTGTTTTCTTATTCCCCTTGCAAGCACTCAAAGCTAGATTTAGAAAAACATAAATAATTATATTTTTAATTTTAGCAAACAGTTTTAAAGGAGAAAAACCCCAAACCCACTTGGCAGATGACGTAAGTGTCCTCAAGAACAAATTGAACCCATATGTGAGACTATTTTCATGTGACCCAATGCAGCCTGTGTTTGCTAGGGAAGTGTCACACACACACAATTAAGAGTTAAGTTGTAATTTGACACAAACGCAGTATTCCCTAATCAACTTAGAAAGCAGATTCTGATACCAAAAGTTGCATTTTGTCCCTCGGTTTACCCCTTCTCAGCTCTAGGCATTAACACTCCTCCAGCCCCAGGCTTCCAGCTCCCTGCACCTCAACAGCACAGAAGCAAGTAAGCATTTTTCATTCATGCCTCTGATATTCCCTGCATATATATTTTTTTTTCTCTCCAGATCTTGATTTATTTATACGATGTATGTCTCTGGCCAATTTTATAAAGCTCTACTAAGGATTTTTATTTTATTTTTTTTTATTTAATTGTTATTATTTTTTAATATGAGTCATTATTGCTCCAGCAATAAAGCAGAATACACAACTTTCTCTATTCACCAGGAAGCTCTTACTTAATTGTATGTGAAACATTAACCTTAATGAGATATTCCAACATATACCTGGAAGCAAATGTATGATATTTACAGAACAAGTGTCATGGTTTTATGACTCTTGTTATTAGTATTCCAAATCGTAACATCATGCAGTGCATTGGGAGTTAAAGAGTTAATGCTCCAGCTCAGCAGTTTATTGATAGTTCTGGGTATACCTGCCCCAGAAGAGATCTATGTACCCCAGTGGAGTTTGCTTTGCTTTGTGTTTTTTCTGTTTTCTATTCAGAAGGAAAGATAAAAACTGTTTGCATGTCACAAGACAAGGGCTCTTTCCCTTTTGGATAGATCCAGCAGCGGGTGCCTGCTGCCATCTTGCCTTCAGTGTTAGCATAGGGCCTATGGATTTCAGAACCTCTCTCCCTCTCATTTTATTTTATTTATGAGCTTCAATTCCAATTATATTGTATTACATTGTGTTATTTTGCATTCCGATATCTATTCAGTAAATTAGCTTTCTTCCTCAGATCATTGACACTGTTTTTTTTTTTAGGCACATCTATCTTCCTTTTCCTTTTCCCTTTCTTCCCTCCCAGAGTGTGGGTCTGTGGGTCCCCGCCCAATCCAATCATGGAACCAGGCTGAACCAGCCCATAAACTGTTGGCAACAAGGAATCCAGGTTCAGGACAGATACAGATATTTTTCCATTCATATTGCGCAGCTACAACTCTACTAGCCCATTAAATTTCGTCTTAACAGGAGTGGACCTCTTCAAATGGAATGTTGAAAATTGGAAGAAGTTTCGGATGATGAGATTTCTTGATGAATGTCACAATACAGTGTTATATATATTTGAGAACTGAGTTTAATTGCGCTTTCCAGCTACTTGTTATTTCTTGCTCCTTCAGTATTGGATGCAGCTTTGCTTATCATCCTTTGCTTGAGACCTATATTTGCCCCCAGTTCAGACTATCTCCATAATACATCGGTTTCAATCATGTACCTATCATACAGTAAAACTCCTTGGAATCAAAGTCCCACAAAAAATGTCATCCAAAACCCTGTGTATTGTTTAGCTTAACTTAGGTTATTTAAATGGTAATAGCTGCAAGTGCTTGCATACAGCATCTCTCCCAAATATGCTATCACTCTGTTTTTCTAAAACCGTCACCAGTGGTTATCTCAAGCTGACAGTTAGACAAAGATTTTAAAATCTTTAAATTGGATTAACCAATATGATCAAAGTTTGACAGTTTCATGTACATCAGTATGTCTGCACAACAGGACTTGAAATTTCAAAATGAAGCTGGATGCACATTTTTGTCTATATAGAGGTCTTAAAAGTCGTTGTCTTGAGCTTCAGCTTTAGGGCTGCAAAAATGAATAATATATTGACTAATCTACAGTCTCAACATAGACCATTTTATATAATTTACTCCTTAAAAACATATTTTGAAAGAAAACTGTGACATTAAAAATAATCAGAAGTGAAACCTCTTCAGCTTTATCACTTATACTAGATAGAAAAAAAATCATGATTTGTATATTTATACAAATTTATTTTGTAAACAGCACTAGCCCTTTCATTTATTCACTAGATTAAAGGCAGTAGACCTGCAGCACACTTCACGAGGAAATTTGTTCTGAAAGCCGCATGCAAGTCTAAATACCATTCTGTGTGTAATATTGGAAACCTTGTAATTTATGAAACCCTTCTGGTGCTTTCTGTAATCTGTGTCAAATAGCAAAAACCATCCATTAAAAATAATAAAATAATTAGCTTTAAAAAAAAACTTTTGAACATGTTGGTCAGTATATATTAGAGATCACATCAACAACTTCTACTTTTGCTGAGTTCTCCTGGGCACAGCAGTACAACTCTACTGATTAACAGAATTTCATAATTACCAGCAGCTGGGAGATTGATCACATCTGCTTATACATTATAGTCAAAAAAGATTAAGTAGTTTATAATAATAACGGCAATCAATTTTTTTTCCCTTTTCTCTACCTCAGTAAATCTGACACTAGAAAAAAATACTTTTGTTCAAAGATATCACCAATGACAGGTAACCAATCTGGCTGTCTTGAACTTGCCTTGTTACAATAGTCAGACTGATGTCCAGCAAGTCATTAGCATGGCATTATTAGGGTGATATTAACGTTCGATTTACCTATTTGTGATGGCATAGACTATTCGCATTTCAAAGTCACATCTAGCATTACATTAACATGCTTGGACAGGTGTACTGGTTTTTGGAACAAAAGTAATACAGTACTGGAAAGGACTGGAAAAGACTGGAAAAAAAAAAAAAGAAAAAGTAAAAAAAAAAAAAAGGTGCACACAGCACATGCTTTTTTTTTTTTTTTCTTCCTGTAGTCCCATACTAACATGTCAATATTTCTGATGTCATTCATGCTATAGCATAATATATAAGAATAACTTGATTAGCTTTAAAACCAGTAGCATAAAACTCCACGTTATTTTGAGCAAAATATCTTTGGAAGAAGCATGTGTTTATTGCATCGGTTTTGAAGATTTCTCTCAATTTTAATAGAATTGCATTACAATTACCACATTGGCAAAACAAAGAACAAAAACCAGAAGAGCGTAAAAAGAAATAGATGATGACATCTGCATATTCACAGTGCCTTAAACCTAAGTTTGATTTTATTCTACTCAGCATCACAAATGTGTTTTGAAACCTCAATGCAGTAAGCATTACGCATTCATTTAAGGAGTTCCATTTGCATTTAATTTGCCTTCATTTACTTAATAGATTATTAATTTTGAAGGCTTATGATCATTTCTCAGTAAGTACTACTATGATGTAAACACGAGAAATTGCATAATTTTGGAACATTTTTCTCTCAATTCCATCACACTTATTATATGTTTGAATGTGTATATTCTTTACATAAGGTAATATTTTTTTAAGATATGTTTTGCTATTCTGAATTTCCCTTAAAACTGTTTTACTGCTGAGTTTCATAGCTATTTTTTCATTAGCAGAGATTAATATATTTTACTAATATTGCCTCCCAGACCTTCTTTAGCACCTGGGGTCTGCGAAGTTTTCCAGTTGCCTGATGCTTGTTGAGCCCTGCAAAAGCTTCGTTTGAGACTTAACAATTAGAAGCATAACTCTGAGAAACTTTGGTACTCTTATGACATCTATCATTGCAGTACATATGTCAGAACCCAAAGGGTTTTTCTTCAGCTCAAGTTTATCACAACTGATTTGATCATTTACTTGTTAAAGGGTCGTGGAATACTTGACCTTTTTAACAGTCAAGAAACATAGAATAAAGGATAATATTGAAAGACATTAATCTTACTACACTTGAAGATAGAAGAAAAAATGATAAAACAGAAACAAGGTTATTCTAAGAATTAATGCAGTTTTAAAGCTTGCTGTAAGAAAAAAACTAAGACATCGTAAGGACCAATGAAAAACACTTTCTCGTCACCACTTTCCTCTGCTTACAGGCAGGACTTGACACCTTACTTATACACAGAGAAGAATTCTCCTCAAACTCAGGAGATCTGAATGATCAAATTGTAATCTCTGACAAAAAGACCTCAAGAACAATCACAGTAACTAAAGAGATCCTAACTTTCAACACCATACTTCAACTGAAGTTAAATGCTCTACCTCAGTGGAAATGGTAAAAGCCAAGAGGTAGGAGTAAAGAGAAATACAGATTAGATGATTTTTGTTTTCTTTTTTTAAACCAAGCAGAAAAACTCTAAGCTGTCCAGATAACACAAGGAAGAGTGAAAACAAGTACTTGGCCACATTAGATTTTTCAGAATAGTGGAAAATCAAAGCTAAAGGAGATGCGGAGGCAGAACAAAAAGGAAAATGAGGAGTAAACAATGTAATACACGTCAGGAACAAGTAAAAAAGAATATGGTCAAAATGGCAGTGGAAGCAAAATTACTGAAGTCGTAACACAGTGAGGGTAGATAGATGAGTTTGAAAAGATCTTTGCTTGTCTAAAACGTTTCCCCAAATAGGGGAGAGGACTTCTCAAATGTAAGTCCTGCTGAGCCTCTTATTCCAAACATAGTCATTGCAGTACATTCATTTTCAAAAGTAAATAAGTTTACTTCAACAAATGCACAATGAAAACAGTCACAATTTTCTACCTAGTTTAAATGGGACATCGGTTCAGATTCTGGAAGATCTGTGAGGGCCTTTAGTAAAGCATGTATTTAATGTATTTAATTCAGTGTACCATTTAAGTCAGTATTTGAGGTCATAAACAGATGAAAATTCAGTGCTCAAAACACAGAACACAGAAACCAATACTGATAGCAAATCCACCAATATGGCTGATTTGGTTAGGTATTCATTAAAAGGACTTTCTAAATTGCTGGTTGTGTTAGCAATACACAAAAAATACATGCTAAAGCAACTTCTAATGCAATCTGATTTAACTTAAACTTCTTTAGACAACAAGAATTGACAATCACTTTGCTTCATTATTTTTTTTAACCTCTCTTTTTTTTTTTAGTTGAGAGAATTTGTTATTCGTGAAATACTATTGTAGAATGTGTGAAGAAAATAATACATAACAATTTTAAGGAGCTGCCTTTAAGAGCAGGAACGTCGAATTCATAAAGTTGTTCTGATCCTGAATAGACTTCAGTTTGATTCGTCCGCAGTTGCAGAGATCTACCCATTCTGTCATATGCCCATTCAATTGTATGGCTGCCGGTTTACACAATTTGCTAACGCAAATCCATTGAACGCTGATAGCTTTCATTTCTTACATTTCATTTCCTCAGCACAAAAATGGGGTAGAGCAACAATGTCTGAATGCAATGTTTTTCCTGTCCTTTGTTCTTTGGGGATTGATTACTGAAGTGAATTTGCACGAAAAAATATGAGACAGTGAACAAGACCTGTAAAGAATCTTTCTGTGAAATAAAACCAGACTTCCATTCCATCAGTTCCAAACAGCCTTAATATTTGCAACACACAAACAAAGCTTTTTGTTCTGATACTTGCTATACTCTCTATGGATGTTAGGACAGCTACCATTGCTGGCTGCTCTTGGCAGTATTTCAAAGCCAGTGAGCACATGCACACTGGATTGGAAACAAGCCTTACAGCATCACTCCACACAGCAATCTTTCTCTTCTTTCCAAGGCAAGTAATAATCTGATAAATCTCATTAGCAATATCGTATAGCCCTAGAATAGAAGACAAACACAGATACTTCTGCTTATCAGAAAAATTTTCAACAAGCATTACTATGGTAGTGATATCCTTGCTTAGGAACAATCTTAAAAGCATATTTATGATACATAATAGCAACTGTAGCCCAGAAAGATAATATAATGACAAGAAAACCCATTAAAGTGTTAGCTTTCTTTCACTGACCACATTACCTAAATAAAGTGCTCATAAGCAATTAATAGGCTAAAATAAATGGAATAATAATATACAAGAACAAATATTATTTACTGCTGATAATAGGGGTTTACTGAAAATGGTTCAGCATTACTTTATTTAAAGCATTACTTTCACAGCCACTCTTGCAGTGTGCCATATGTGTTTTAACCTCTGTGATGTATTCAGAAGGACATGCAAAGATAAATAGTGACAAGAATTACTGCAAGACTATTGGATTGAATTGTTTAAGGCTATTGATTCACAAACTCATAACTGCCATCCCATTTGCTAGCTCTGTGGTTATTTTTTTTTCTTATTTGTTTGTCTCCAAAGTTAAAATTTCCAGTGTTCGGTTCCTTATGTTAGGACTGTTTGTATTAAATAGATTAACACATTGGTTTAAGCTTCATAACCTCTTTCTTCTCCGCAAAACGCATCAGCATGAAACTCATATAAATGAAACAGATCTTATGATTTCTCTGGAGTTACCATTCCTTATAGGAACTGGGACAAAACTAATGGAAGCTTTGTCAATCTAATCAGCTGAGTTACTGTTACAAAAATGGTAAAAAGAGTAGAATGAAGAGCCCATCTATGGTAAAGTGTGGTAATAAACGATACTCTGGAAAAGCATTCTGTTTTGAAAGAAATATAACTTCTAATAACTTTGCATCCCGATACGGGCAGAAATGTTTCTGATATTCTGTTAGCTCAAGACCACTTCTTACCATGTGATTTTTTTCCCAACACTTTTTTCCTCTACCATAATGAGGCATTTCAAAACATATTTAAATCCAATCAATAATTGAATTCAGTGATTTTTTCAAATAAAATTTTAAAACAAAACAAAAAATCTTTTTACATTACTTAACAGGTAATTCTAGAAAAATTCAGTATATGTATTCTCTACTGCTGTCCATGATAAGATTCCCCTTAATGAGGCAGCTTTGATATTCTGTAAGTCCTAAAGCACGACTACATCTGATCTCTAACGAAAATCAACTAGACAACACACAGCATTGAAATCAAACGTTGCTCAAGACCCCAAGCAGTCTCTGCAAATCCTATTTCATCATTACAGCTACTTTTCCAAACACATCTGGATTTTTGAGAACTTGTTATAATATACAGCACCATCATTTATTGCCTGAATTGGCAGCTTTCCCATCCAGTGAGTTCAGAGAACAGACATAAATCTATTTGTTGTCTCTGAATAAAAAGTACATTGTAGAAAGTTTCTAAATGATGGTTTACACTTCGAGTTTATAACAATAGCACAGATCAGCTCTTTCAAACGTAAATTAGTCCCTACAGATGTTGGTATTAAACAACAGTTACTTGTCACACTAAATCAGATGCTCAATTTCACTGCTACGTAGGTGAAATGTTCTTGTAGTAGTAAATTATATTAATTGATTTAGACACCAAAAGTGGCTGGACTTCCTTTAGTCTAGCCTAATAGGGAGCACCACAGCATCACTATCCTGAAGAACAAGCTTCTGATTCACTATGGGTGAATATAAGATTTCAATGTCAAAACTGATATTTAAATTTAAATATTGAATAGGAAAAAGATACAGTAAATTTAACATATTGCATCCTATGCATTCTCCAGTTAGTATGTACAAAACTAAGGCATTCTTCCCCATTGAGGATTTGTCTTGATTATGGACAACTGCAGTGAACACTGACGTAAACTGCAAAATCCTACACGTTGGCCAAACACCTGAGCATATCTGCACAGGGGACTCAGGTGAGGTCATTCCTGTCAGCTGTTGACAGATTCCAGACAGATGCCAGGTCTGGGGTCAAGACGAAAAGAAAAGAAATGAAAAAAAAAAAAAAAATCCAAGGCAGCAGCTTTTTTCTTTTTTTTCTTTTTTTTCTTTTCTTTTTTTTTTCCCCAAAAGTGTTCAGAGAGATTTTTAAATCTTTTGACAGAAAAATACAGGTGAAATTTGCATTCTAGTAAACTTTCACTAAAATTTGGCTACTACTTTTGGCACAAGATAGGGAGCAAGTTTTGAAAAAAAACTTTGTTCACTGGCAGATGGAAATAAAGTTGAGTGAGAAGGTCTGACCTGAAAGAAGCTTCCTATTTTTCTTTTTTCACTGAAAAAGACATCAATAGCCATTAGCATCTGGCATGGCAGAAATGCATATTTCCTCAAACAGTAATGGTTGTATGTAACAAGGTAAAGTAAATCATTTTGAAACCTGAGCTGTGTAAAGCTGCTCTGGTAAGGAACATTTAATAGCTCTTATATGGAAAACAAACATTGCACTGATGCATCAACTGATATAATTGCAATAAATTTCCTCTAACCACTCTCTACCTAAGATTAAGGGTTAGTCAGCAGAATGCTTACATCAATTAAAAATAGCCATATTTATGGAGACAGCCAAAAATATTAACTCCACACTACGTATATACTAATGCCTGTTCAGCAGTGAGAACTGCATTTTAGTTTAAAATAAAGAATAAAATCAAATGAAATATAAAGTAGAAAAGAATAAAATTAACCACTAATAGTGACCTGTGTTATATATTCATTTAGACAGGAGAGAGTCTGGGACAAAAGACTTAACACCAGACTTTTCCTAATCTGACACAAAACAGAGAAGTACAAGTGGAAGAAGAAGGTGGCAATTTAAATTATTGCAAAGATTCTGGAAAAGATCAAAAGGAGCTGATGTATTTCAAGCAGGGATCACGTTCAGCTGCACTGGCTATGAGCAGAAAAACAAAGGAGCAGCCCAAGCTCTGAGCATGAGATGTCACAGCTTCCCAGGTGATCATAGAAACTACTACCACCACAACTAAGGCTGCATGACTTACAAAACCCAATAAGAACAGAATTGGATGCACCTCCCAAAATGAATTTAAATCTAGATTTATTGAGCATACTCTCAACAGCTGTAAAGGGATTCAGCTCCTATTTTTGTCCATGTATGATAGTTGTAAACCACTTGGGTAAAATTGGAAATTTGACTGCATGTCTAGAAGAGCAGAAGCATAAATCTGTCATAACATCATTCAGAGCAAAGTTATTTCAGGTCTGAAGTGCTTCCCATAAGCCAACACTCAAAATTTTCCCTTAAAAAATATCAGTATTTTCTACAGCTAGACAAAATATAGTCACATGTGGATATAAAAGAGAGGATTATAGGCAAGGACTTCCCATCAATACTGGGGTATCAAAATCTTTTATAGTTACCATAATTTATTTATTATCAGATTAAAACAGTTCACTAGGTCAGACCTAAATCTTTATCTCAGTTTTGCAATAACAGAAAAAAAAAGACACAGAGGATCTCTAAGTTGTCATATTTTGGCTTCTAATAACTTCTACAACAATATATATATTCAGGCAATCTACTTACAAAATAAACATCTGCAGTACTGACAGAAGCCAGTATATTTAAATCAGTCTGTGCTGTGGTTCAGACAGGAGAGAAGTCTCAAATATGTAAATCAAATACTGATACAAGCTTGTTCTCCGAGATCATCTTTTTGGAGGCAACAGATGTATAGTGCTCCTGCAAATGAAATGGGCTTTGACAGGTATGCTAAATTTTGCTTAGATAAGCTTCAGTGGGAACTGGCCCTCCTTCATAATTCAGATTACCACTCTGTCAAGTTTTAATGCAAGAGACAGCGCCTCAGCTCATAGGATTTTCCACATTCTAAACTTCACAGGACAAGTAGGTCTTAGCTTTTATTCTTCACAATTAACAGTACAATATGATCCTTATTTTGAGGAAAGCAAAAACAAACAAGAAAATAAACACAAAATTAAATATGAAAAAAATTAAAAAAAGCTAATAGAAAATATACACTTCTGATACTTCTTTAAAAAAATAGAAAAAAACATAATTTATCGATTTCTATACTTTAATGTAGCATAACATGGATGAAAACAAGGCTAGTATAACAGCGTTTAGAATGCATGAGACATCACACTGCACATTTTATGCACAGCAATGTGACTAACTTCTATTCCCCTGAAAATTCTATCACCTGTGGACCACTCCTTTAATGAATCTATTCAAAATTCTGTCTGGTAAAACTGAGAGTTTTAAGAACAGTCAACGTTGGCTCTTTCAGTTTGGAAGATGTCTCATCTACTATTAAAATTACCTATCGCCTAAGCATCGTATAACTTGAGCAGATTACAGTCAAGTACAAAAAAACCCTACATAATAGATATTCAGATCTTTATGAAAGTTCACTTAAACTGTGCCTGCTTTCTCTTTTTCTTTGAGAGCAATATAGACATGCACCAGAATGGTTAAGCCACTGCAAGCTTTGTCACAAGCAAAATTTTCCCTTCTGATTCAAGTCTGAACATTTCAGAGTCTACAAACATGATGTGATCAGCCAAGTGAGAAAGGGACATCTTAAGGGCACACAAAATTGACAGCTGCTTAGACACAATTAAGTGCCTATATCTTTTGGATGAATGGTCAGTCCAAGCACTGTAAAATTTTCTAGATCCAATTCAGTCATTAATAAAATATTATGAACATAGCTTGGCACAGTCTATTAATTTCAAAATAGCAATTGCTTTGTATATTTGCAGTGCATCATGTGAGATATTTTATTGTCCTCAAATCAAAAAGTCTTAGTAGACTTTACATGAAATGACAAACCTTCAGCAGCAAATGATAACTGAGCTAAATATAGATAGTTTGTTCTGAAAGCAATGCCTCCTATTTATTTCCAGGGAAACTACAACAGATATAAAATGTACAATAACACTATTTCATAGAGCAAATTCTCAGCTACAAAATACTACTTTTTAGCATATTCAGCACCATCAGCTTTGCATTTTCACCAGCGATGAACAGCAGCTTGTATGCTGGGCTCATAACTATCTGCACCATCAAATGTGACCCGCTATCAGTGTCACCACTGCTGAAATGCACCACCTCCCTGCATTCACATCCACTGTTCTGTCTCCATCAACATTCAGCAAGTTCTGATGAATGTCAGTGGGTGCCATTCTTTCCACATGGAGGAATTCATTGACACACCTTTGCTTCACACTCACTTCCATGTCACACACCGTTTTGTCAGACTGCCCCTCTGCTGCCATCCGTCACACAGCAATAACATGAAATGGAATATTGGCAGTAAGGTTCAACTTCTACTGCCATACCACCAACGTTCATCACTGACATTGTATACAAATATAATGAAACAGAAGACATTAGTTTCAGAGTAGACCTCATGTACATATTTGTTGTTTTTCGAGGATATACATATATATATCCTTGAACAATCTAAATACCAAAATTTTTTAGATGTTTTGCGTACATTTTTTACAACAACTGGTTATTTTTGATTCTTCAGCATTAGGATCTCTTATTCAAAGTAATCTGCTGTTCCAGAGACTATATTATGTCTGAGCACTTTCAAGGCAATTTCCTTTACAATGTTGTAAATTTAGTATCCCAGAATCCTAGAATGACGGTACCTGAATCTGCTGAACAGGCTTCTAAAATCCTGATGGTAGACCCTAGTTACTTTCATTTAACCAACCTCCAAAATGGAGAAAAACAAATGGAAAGAGCAAACATGAAAATTATATCAATTACAAAATTTGGTTATTTTCTTTCTTTATAATTAGCAATCTCTTATGACAAAAAGAAAATAGACATAGTAGCACATCAACAATTGTTGCAGTATTTAGTCAGCTCACTAAACATATTAAAAAATAAAATGCTACTGCTTCCAACAGACAGACAGAGCTTGCCTTGTCCCTGACTGTAATTGCTGGGCTGGCTGATCCAATTCTGACATCAATTTCATAAGTGATTCTCTACTCAGGTTTGCCAATAAAAATAATTTGAACATAAAATCTGACAGCTGGTAGCTCAGCCAATATCCTATTTCCCACCCCCACTACATATATATAACTGCACTTTAAATTTCATTTTTAACAGTGATCACTTAAATTAAAGAACATACGAGTGTCTAAAGTTGTTCTGCTTTTCTTGAATTAGATGAAAAAGGTGTAAGAGTTGACAAGCACTTGAACTTAAAAGAGAACACATCTTTGATGTCAAGTGTGCCTAAAGGATTCCCAAGTAAGAGTAATATGAAGACAGGCTCACCACCACACAATCTATTCCCAACAGTTACCTGCTGGTCTAAATGCCTCTGTACTATTATAAAAATCTGTCAAGCATTCAAAACCAATTACATACAGGATGTCAAATGCTGTCATGCCAGCTGTCCTTTCAGTCCACAGCAGCTCTCACTGCCCATTTCCAGTTAAAAACACATTGAGCTACACTGTTGTTTTCTCAGCTGTGATTCACTGCAGTATGCTAATCTGACATCTATGTGCCTTAATACTTTCATGTATGGAAATGAATACTTATACATAACAATAGTGTTCTAAAATTTACATAGTTTACATCATACAAGTATGATGAAAAATTAACGTATGTTTCAGTAGACATTAACATTAAGATACTATTTTAAAGGGAAAAACAAAGTATTTAAGTTACGTATTGCCTTTTTCTATGAACTGTGTGTGACACTGAAACAGAAAGGGAGATTTTCAAATACTTTTCCTGTCTCATCCTCTACATGGCACACGGACTTGCGTGCATTCATTTACAATGACATGCTGTGAGAACATACAGTACGATTATTTAAAGATGTGAATCCAAAAGGAATGTATTTGGCAGCCTTCCTCTTTTTATGTTGAATCATAGTACTCTCAACATTAAAAAAACATTTCAATATCCAGAAATTTAAAGCAACTTGGTTATATATTGATGACAACTATTTTGATTTGAATGGACTGAATAAATTGAGTAACACTGAATTAAACAATAGAATATCCTACTAAGTTTTAATCTTTTTTACTTCCTTGTGATAACTACTTTTCATTTCATTATTCACTGAGCTAGTTCTTTTCACTATTTCCATATAAATTTCAGCATCTTCTTTACTAGAAGAAATTTTATTTGTGTCGTAGTGATTTACATCTTCCAGAGAAGTAAGCTCTTGATCCGGAAAAATTTTTGAATGGTTTGGAAACCTGCAATAAGTTGCATTATGGCCTTCCCTTGAAACCAAAGCTTTAATGGAAACGTTTTCTTTTCCCACAGTGTTTATCTACTACAACTTTTGAAGAGAAGGGAAATCAAGGCTCCTGATTTGAGAGCATTTGCTCTGAAAATTCCAGTGTAAGAAAATACTAATGCTTTATTTTGAGCTCAGTGTGGGAAAAAAAAATAAAAAAAAAATCACAGGTGTTGTGTGGAAGAGATGGAATATCCCAAAAATCTGAAAGAAGTTTGCTGATAGTGTCAGGGACAATCTTCAAGAAGGGTTTCAGAGGAATTAAACATATGTTATTTGCCAAAAGCATTTGCATATACTCGTATTGCCCAACTCTGTCTTCATTGGAGACAAATAGCAAAGCATCCCTTAATAGACTGTGCCTAAGGAATTGAAAGCAAAGCACATCAATTACAACAGTACATCTATGACAACTGTACTCTTCTAACATGTATCAAGTTCACACTTGCTTGACAGAACTTCTTTAAAATAACTCTTAAAACAATTTAAAAGGCCCCACTCTTGCCACATAACTGCTTTTAGTGTTGCTGCTGAAGTTCAGCCTCTTGCTGGCAGCCACAAATAGCTGTGAAATAGAGGTTAAGTCAGAGAGCATAGTGAAAAAACAATTCAGGGATTTTTAAAGAACATAGTTATACATGTGCTAAAAAGCAGAATAATGACATTCTGTCACTAAGGCACAATATTACAGCTAAGGAAAGTATAAACACATTTGATTCTTGTTTCAAAATAGAGAAAAAACACTAGCTGATTTTTTAAACTTATTATTTGCCTTCATATGGAATTACTGTCTAACAGAATGCTATCAAACTACCAGTAGCATGCATCAAAAGCTGAAGGCACTCCTCCAAATGACTAGTAATTTTTTCACACATATCTGTTTTAAATACAAGCTAGAAGTTAATGCAAATAGGTAAATATGGTTAAAAGTATGGTCTCTAGAATAGTGTAATCACTGTCAAACAAGATTAATGTTTTTGATTAAATTACAGAATTGTAGGGGTTCGAAGGGACCTTCAGAGATCATCTAGTCCAATTCCCAGTTTATACACATTTATTAGTTACAGCCTCCTGAGAACTGTTTTGACCTTCCCATGAGGTAACTATGAATGGGATCCTTATTATAAAGCCCTCAGAAATGTATCTGCTTAACAGTAATATACTCCAATAGGCCTCTAACCATACTATTTTACTTTATTGTTTTTAAAAGAAGAACCATCTTTCCATCCAGAATGCAAAGCTTGGCTCTTCAAAGAGGTTTTTAAGCACTACAAAACATGGAAAGATTCATTAAATATATTAGTATTGGTAATAGTAAGTTGAGAGTATTATGACTCATCTTCTGTTGTTAAACAAATTGTTAACAAAAGAAACGAAGTAATTCATTTCAATCCAAAGCACGTAGACAATGCTGTAATAAATCAATCAAGTTTCTACTGAATATTTATCATTGTTTCCAAGGTTACAGAGGTCCACAGTTCAGGATATGTTTTGTGTTCATTTAAAAATACTGAAAACTATGCACTAATGGTTCACAACTGCATTAACATAGTGATAGATAAATAATGCAGAGACCTATCCCCTCAGACTAAAAATAAAAATAAAAAATATAAATATATAAAAAAGAAGAAACAATCCTGTAGTATATCATCCCTCAGATACTCAACAAAGAGTGGCTTGAATGCACTCAGTGCAGTAATATTCATGTGACCATCTGTTAGGAACTTGACACTCGAAGACGAAGACATTAATCTATTTGAAAAGTTAAAGCATTTTGATAGCTTTGAGTTGTTTCTTCATGCTTAAAAGCCATGAGTGGGCCTTTAGAGCCTACATGAAGAGTGCTCTATAGAAACGGTAGCAGAAGAAAATAATAATAATAAATGTTTACTTAACAAAACAAAACAAAAAACAAATAAATAAAAGTGCCCCTTCAGTGTCCCCACTAGGAAACTTAGAAAATGTCACTATCAGAATTGCAATTACAACCATGAAACTGTATCTCTGACAAAGGTCAGAAATCAAAACAAAATTAGAAAAAAAAAGTCCTTACAAGTCTTACAGGAACAGCAGAAATACCTTTATCTTCTGTGTACCTGAGCTGTGCATGCACAACAATGTCAGAAAATAAAGGAGAAATGTCACCTATTACTTTCATGGTCCAGTTTAAAGGATGGGGGAAAGAATGGAAACTTAGTTAACACCACCATAAACTATACGGCCACTATAGCTTATATGAAAACTTTCTACTGCTTCTTAAAAGTTTGAAGTACCAAATCCTGTGCTAATATACGGTCAGCAATTTCCCACAGACTGCATACAAAATCAATGCTTTGAAACAGCTCTGTAACAGCAAACTTTCTCACTCATGTTTACAGTATCAACTTTGGGCTCATTTCCCCAAAGCTCTGACAGTTTGACTTGGCAATGTAGCAAACTAAAGCAAAGGTTTGACAGCTGCACAGAGTCACTTGCAGACATCCTGTTTCCTTTTTGATCCATGTCCTAATCTACTTTCTCTCTGAAGCAGTAAATATCTGAAAATGAAAGGTGGACGGGGAGCTTGATCTCTTACCTAAGTGTCTTCCTCCTGTTTCATCTACTGCTAACTCTTCCATTTGAACACAATAACAAGTAGCTTCACATACAAAAACTGTGTAGACCTATGTCTATTGAAAATGCCATATTCCGGCATGAGCTCAAAGATTAGAAAGACATGAACAAAAAATAGATAAATAAATAAATAACAACTTTAACCGCCTTATCCCAGAAACTATCATTATTTGAAAAATAATAGAATTAGAATTAAGGCTCAAGAACAGCCCAATTTAAATGACTGATGTCTAATCAGGTAGAAGAGGATGAACCAAAGTTCATCTATAAGAATCTGAAAGTATTTTTCCGTTTTGTGTTTTTGTTTTTTTTTTCCCCAAGAAAACATAACTTACAGTATAAAAAAGCTTGAGCTCTGAAGATCCAGAATGTACATCATATTGACATGTAAATGCATGACTCCTTGCTACATGGATAGCCAAGTATTCTCACTAATAAATAAATAAATAACACTGTAATGAAAAGGTAAAAGCAGGTCTTTCAGTATCTGTAAGAAACATCAAGCTTTTTAAGCTAAAGATCACATTCAGAATTTTCTGTAAATAATCCAGCACTGGAAATGAAGACAACAGCTATGCAAAAACTTCTGTAACTGGGAGACAACTACATTAGTTATAGTTAAATATTAGGGAGAAATTCAGGGCAGCAAAATGTTCTTTTGATGGTATTTTGTGAAAAGAGATCTACCTCTCCTCACATGAGTGAATGGTATCTCAAAGACAAAGGTAACATGCACACAGTTCATTCACCTCCTGCATAAACCTTCTTCACAGTGCTGAAGTGTCATCCAATGAACTTGCAAATGCAACTTGGTACTGTGGAATTGGCACTGTACAAATGCAAATAAAGAAGACCCACTTCCTCACCCTAAGGAAATGAATAATTTCAAAGAGCTAGTGTTCTAATAAAATACATTAATGTCTCAAAACAGATCTTGGACAGCTTTCATGAGGAAGATTGTGAGAAAGCATTTGACAGTGAATTTATTTTAATAGCTAGCAGGACAAACAGTTAACAGTCAGACCTAGACCCATGTTTAAAGACATATATATGTACATATATAAAATACAATTCATTCTATATCCCTTTCATAAATCACTGTATTCATAAATCACCCAGTCCTCAAGTCTCTATCATGAACATACTTAAAAATAAACAAAAAACAAACAAACAAAAAAACACTGGCTATTGGTGATAAACATAGTCTGTTTTTAGTAGGCTTCATCATCTCACCTGAATGACTGAGGTAGCTTACAGCAGGCAGCCAAAATGGGAAAGACCAACAACAGAGTGAAGGAACAATAAACAACACTGCTCTGCCCAGTGTTACAGAATATTTTAAATACTTCAGGCCAGACATAATTCCCCACTTTGCTAATGAAAACAGGATTTCACAAAACATTTCTACATATCAGCACGTCTTCTAAAATGCTTTGAAAGCAATGATTTCAGCACGTCTTCTAAAATGCTTTGAAAGCAATGATTTCAGCGCTGGTTTATTTAGACATGGGAGAATTGCACTGACTCCTGTAAGAGACTGAGTACACTGACGGATTTGTTAAAGGAGGTTTAACTGCCATATGATCTACATACTGAAAGACTGTTATTCCTGAAAGCCAGAAGAGTCGCTGTTGGGTGTACGGAGAGAAAGACAGTCAGAGCAGTGGCCTGGGTAAGAGGCAGTTTATTTGTGCTGATAGGCTGAGAAGCAGCAGCAACTTGATAATCTGGTTGTGCATTTGAATGAGTGATGTGAGAAAGCCATTTAAGCTGAAAGTGAGAGAAAAGGCATAAAGGCGAGTCAGACAACTTGGCTGGCACCCTGAGGCACAGATTGATGCCTGATATTTGCAAGGCACCTTAAGAACAAATCTCAATTACAGCACTACATACATGGTGACAGACGTGTGAAAATACAATACACATGAGCTATTCTGTTTCCCTTGCGTTCATTTATTCAAAGAAGGTTGCGATACTTTGTAGAACGTCTTTACAGTTTGGTCGGACAACAGCTAGTGGCTGCTGGCACCGAGCAGAGGTGTGCCCCAGCGTTTCCCAGTTTCGGGAGAGCATTTATATCACTACTGGGATGGAAGCCTGAGGGGAAGGACTAATCCTCTGAAAGAAAACGCACAAGAGATTGCTGGACTTAGTGGCTCTGCAGAGAATTCTGCAGCAATAAAGCACGGGAAGAAGAACATTAAACATTTTCTGAAACGGAAGCTGTACACTTACAACCAGTCCTACGTCCGCCTGAATCTGTCTTACACAGCATATTGAAGCATTCTTCACGAAGTAGCGGATAAAGTTCTACACACATGAAATGGCATAGGAAACGAACTGTATTTATTAATCAATTTAATATTTAGCACAAGTTGCATTCTTTAATTCCTTGATCCATTCCGTACCTTCTTTTTGCATTATGACTGTTTAAAAAGTGCTGCCAGAAAGAAGTAAATTTGTTCTCTATGTCCTCAAAGAGAAGGCAAAAAAAATGTATAAGGTTGATTTCACAGATGTTACTGATTGCTATTTACTGGAAAACACGAATGGTGAATTACTAGACCTGAGTTTGCTTAATAAGTCTTGGAAACACAGATCTTCAGTTTTTTTCTTCATTGATGATCCATTTACTGTGAATAATATACAGTTATCCACAAATGGATAATTTAATCACGGGCAATGGTCGTCACTTTTGATATACGCATCACTAGATACTAAACAAAAGATTTTAAATTTGTTTTTTAAGCAACTGCAATATTTACAGGTTTGGATTTCTAAAGAATGTCTTATTACAACAAAAATAAACTAGATGTTCACAATGTGACAGACCGTATCACTATTCCTCAAAATTGCTAGTCTGTATGTTTCATAGTACTTAATATATTTGAAAGGCTATGATGTGTCAAACGTCCATCCAAATGCATGTTTTGAAGAGACATGGGCTGTAATTTAAGCCAGAAAGCCCTTAGATGGCTAATCCCTGTTACCATTTATATTTATAGTTTTGTTACAGAGTGGTGACTGATCCCTTTCCTTTGAGACCACTTGCCAATTCTGTCAGTATTCACTGTGTGTGAATATATTGTTCTCCAGGTAATGCAGCTTTGTTGCTTAGCAGCAGGTTCTGCTTGTGTACTTCACAGTTCTTGGCTAATTCAGATATAAATTAAAAATAAAAATAAAAAGAACCAACCAAACAAAAAAGAACAACCAGAAACAGACCTACTACTGTTATTATTCAGTATTGAAACAACACTGTAGAAAAGGAGAAATACTTTCTGAGCTCTGATTTGCACAGACGGAAATAATTCGACATTATTAATGTTTGTAAATTTACATTCTATACAAAACTTCCTTTAGCAACACATTAGCTTTCATAGAGAAATAACGAGTGGTGATGCTTCAGTATTTAGTTGAAGTGAGATATCAAGGTAAAACTGAAATAGTTAACGTATAATTTTTTCCTAAACCTTGACCACAGATAACAAAGTTCATACTCTATTATTAAATATTCTACTAGGTTTGATGCAAAAAGTACAAAATTTACACCTTCAACTACATACATAGGGTTAGGGATGCAAGCAACAGACTGACTCATCTAACTTTTCAGTGATGTAAGTATGCTGATGTAAAGTCTTAGACTTCTCTTTAGTTGAAATGCTTTAACACAACAATGCACTGGAGAAACCACAGGGTTTTGAAGACTTTCTTGTGAAAGAGATCAGTGAACTATGACTATTCGATACCAAAATTTTTTCTGGAATTCACAAAACATCCATACAAAAATTATTAAGTATTTACAGAAAGCTAAGAGTTAAATACAAAGCCAGAAGAGCATTATTTAGTTGTTGCATGTATGCAGGAAATGCCTGTCCTCAGGGCATCTATGACTTAGTTTTTAAATGAGTTGACCAATATTTTCTTTCAGGCTGTTTGAGAGCCTTGCTAATCATTCAGTGCATTGCAAGTGATAAGTAAGTGGGTGGACTAGAAGAATGGGAATAAATGTGGAATAACAAAGTGAGTTTTCTCCAAGAAAATTAAAAGGAATAAGCTCCTTGCTGATTTTTGTCACATTTGATGTTTGTCAGTAATACTGAGTGCAACAAAAATAGATGGGCCAACACCAAAATTACAATAGTTTCCAGAGAACAGTGGGACTACTCTATGACTCCTTACTATGAATCACAGGCAACAATATACTGGCCTTTGAATCAAAATAAAGGCCGCATCACTAGTATGTCATACCATCATTCAACATTTTGGGAGCACTTCAGTATGCAGAAATGAACATGCTGGCTGAGCAAATGTACTTCCATGAATGCTAAGAACATGAGGACAGAATATATGAAAAAAATATTAAGTAGGCTGGACACGTACTTCAAATTAAAGGAAGGAAATGTTCGTATTATCTTCAGCAGTCACAGAAGTAATAGTAACGAGGCCACATTCCTGAGATGAAATATCTAATTATTTTAAACGCAATAGAGTGGGGGGAGCCATGGGGAGTATTTTTAATTATTTGTATTACATCAAATTCAGAAACTGAAATCAAGACAGTGTTTCAGTAAGAAACTGAATAAACACAGATGAAAACTGGTCTTGTCTTGAAGTTTTACAGTTTAAACAGAAAAGCAATAAGAAGGAAGGCCAGAGCATGAAGAGGTAAAGGAGTTATTATGAGGCTACAGCACAGAGCAATTACGGAGCCACCTGTTCAAATATTGTCTCTTGAGATCTTGATCTTGACCATCATACATAAAAATGCTGGAAATTACTGTTTCTTTTTTTGCTAACAAACTATTACAGGACTGAAGTAGAATGTTAAAAGTCTATCTAGAGAGTATTCTGAGTAAAAAAATATTCAGAAAACAATATGCTGTAGGACATTCAAAAATATTTCTAAAATAAGAGAAAAATAAAAAAAAAAAAAAACAAATTTTAGTCATTTCTATTTATAGACCTTATTATTTTGTTATCTTGATACTGAAGTTACATAAACAATAGTTTTTCATCTGAACAGGTAAATAATCCAAGTTGAATCTACAAATAATTCAGTTTGTCAAGCTGCCCCATTTTTAAATATACTGCAGCTTAAGAAATTCGCTCTACTTTCTTCCTGTATGCATGGGAGAAAACTGATTCTAAGATGGCAAGAAAAGTGCCATTCTTCCTACAAGTATTTTATAAGCTATTTCCTCTCATGAATGGATAGTGCCAGAAGCAGATAGCAAAGCATACGCATTATTCACTCTATTTCTAAATGTACTGTCCCTAAGAGCTAGTGAATAGCACAGAGTTTGAAAACCTTTTCTAGACACAATGTAGGTATTTCCTGCTGCAATACTTGACAAAGAGAAAAAGCTTAGGCTGGGTGTAGATAAAGCTGCTTGTGTTATTGACTTTTTCTAAATGGAATCATTCACTACATTTCAGATTGTTTAACAGAGTTCAATATTAATATGGAGCACACAGAGAAGAAATTTACATCAACATGGGATGAAAAAAAAAAATCAACCATAAATTCCAGTCATAAACTCAGGTCTAGTAATATTGGACTGCAAGGTGCTGAAGTTCTTAAAAACAAACAAACAAACAAAAACCTTAATATTTATTTTCAGTGACTGCAAATATCAGACCTGTTAACTAACTCTTCTCTAATAAATAAGCATGATGTAACTAAGAGCTTACAGTTCGATGTTGGACAAAACTGGCTATTTATTTCACAAGTTTTTGTTCTGTCAACTGTATTGGGGGTGCTTTAAAGGAAGATTCTTGGAAATGTGGCATTTTGTGCTAGAATGAATACAGTATTGAATTATAGATTTAAGATAATGAATTTACTCTATGCAATGCATAAGATGGAAAGAGGATAACATCTTGACTATTGTAACAAAAAGTAGAACCCCACTATAGAATCACTCGAATCTCTACTTCTGCTGGAGTTTTTTTTCAGTCAACCATAGCATTGTAAAATCTCTATGCAGCCCTAATGGTGAATAACAGTTGTCCTGCAGATTTTTACAATAAATTCCTTTCACTGATGAATACAACACTAACTAAAAATCTTTCAGTATTCAAGAAACTACCAACTTCACTCTCACTTGGAGAAGAAAGGATATTAAAAGCAACTTTAAGTTCTTCTACATTCAGGTGTGTTCTCTGACATTCTCAAGTCCGTCTCAAAGGGACACCCAAGTGAGCATCAGATCTCTCTTCTCACAAAGAAAGGAAAGCAGGCAGCTCCACTGACAAGGATTCTCAGGAGACCGTTGTATGATATACCTATGGGTATGTTTCCATCAAGTCTTGCCATCAACTGTGCTCACCTTTGGGCTACACAGCAGACAATCTTTGCTCACACACTTGAAATTCAGAAAGATAAAATTAGAAAACTCCATTTGTGATAATTTTCTTTTCCTCCTTTAGGTTAACACTGCCTTTACAAAGTGTTTTAGCACAATCATAATGAAATTACCCATCATTGAAGATCAGTCACACTTTCAGTACCTCAGACCAAAGCTATTTGCCACATATTTGCTTCCTACTAACACAGGGATATTTTATAGCACAAGTAGATGCATTACTTTTAGTAAAGAGAAGAGTGAAGAAAAGGAGCTTAGCATAGCAATAGATAAAATATACTTCACTTCTCTCTTGTAAAACAGAAGTCAGCACATCTGGGTTTGCATAGTGCAAATTAATGAAATGGAGCAAATCAAGCTTTCAGATTAAAGGATTTACCATTGAATATTCTACAAAAAAAAAAAAATTGCATAAAGCTTCTTGCATTATGAAGAAAACACCTGAGTCCAAAGCAATGAAAAGAAAACTATTTCACTGATTAAAAGTTCTTAGAATAATCTGTGTGACAGAGCTGTCGTATTTTCATTTTTTGTTTAAGAGGATATAGTTATATTATATTACTTTGTTCTGCCAATAACAGATCAAAAGCAGACATGAAACAAGGAAAAATTCTTTTGTCTCCCTGTTTATTACTTCATGCCTATATATACATGACTCCTTGCAAACTGCTGAATGCTTAAATCACACTCAACTTAACCTGAAACACACATTCTGTTTCAAATACACTCAAACAATTTTGCAAATGATGAAAACACTTCAGTCTAGATCTTCAAAGGTGTTTAGGCTGCTGATGAGATGAATGGAGAGTATGCCCTTTGAGAAGATGAGCTTAGATTTGTAAAAAAAATAAAAATTGGAGGTCAGACAGGAGTTTAAGGTAGGGTTATATTCCAAAAATAGTTCACTGTAGCTGCTACTTATGTAGAAATAGAAGGATCAGTTTTTGCTTTGCCATATGAGAAAACATTTAAGAGTAGGCTTAAAAAGACAGACAAAAGGGACCATGAACTTCAGATATTTTCCTTCCTTTTAGAGTATCAACTATGAAGAAAGATATATTATTTGTCTTATGTTAAATCTACTCTGTAGATTTTTGTTTCTACAAATCTTAGTACCCTGATACATTTCATTACTGGCTAAAGTGAGTTAGTGCATCTCTCCCTGTTGCTCTTTGGAAGAGACTGTGGGCCCGATTTAGTGATTGTCAGCTCTGCTTCTGGTGGGGGTTAGAACTAGATGACCTTTGAGGTCCCTTCCAATGCAAGCCATTCTATGTCTCTATTAAGTTCTTCAAATAATATCTAGTTATCTTATACAGCTATGGATTTGAAACACGTTTTTCAAAGTGGGGTTCAATGCAGAAAGTAAAGTAGTGAAAACATATTTCTCAAAGAACCATGCAATCAGTGATAAGAGTGATAATAAGACTGGTCAAATTAGAAGACCTAGACCTACACAAAATTGCCTAGTTAGCTTTTCATGTATTTTAGCTATTTTGCAGCATTCAAAGGAAACTATCTCAATCACATTCTCCCACAAAACCTGTTTCTTCTCAGACTTAATCACTGTCATCATACCCAAACAGAAAATTTTACCTGCTTTTGCTTTATCCCTAACTGACATTCCCTTCACATACAGCTTTCAATAACTGTAATAGGAAAATCATTCTAAAGAAAATGAAATATAGTTATTATCTACAAAAATACCAGGTTCAGTTATTTCTAACAACAGCTTTCATATGAACCGCCCTTGTCAACAAAAAAGGCCCCTGGCTAGCAGAAGGACATCAAAATGTACTGTTTTACTATCCAGACAGTATTAAGCTACTACAGGAAGAGAACAGAATTCAAGAACAGAAGGAAAAAAAAAAACAAAAAAACTTATCTGACACTGATGGACTTAAATTAAAATATAAATGAATTAGATACATTACAGAGAATTGTTTTCATAACTACAATTGCTGGATATCAGGATTTCAGAGCAAATCTTGCACTGAATATTATTTTGTGACATCCATTGACAAACAGATGGTCTTCCCCAAAAAGAAAGCACATCAGATACAGAAAAGAATGAACTAGCACTAATTCTGACACACACATCAAAGAGAAATTTATCCTTCTTTCAGTATAAATTCAAGTCTTAAATCTTCTACATCTTAAATCAGTAAGATTTGGCTATTGTATTAGAATAGCCTCAGAGGTCTTCAGTACTTAAGCATGATCATCTGCAACAGAGGAGCCTGAACATATTTTTTTCTTTAAATTGAATTGTACGCTTTGGTAGTAGCTATCCAGATCCTATAACTAATCGGGAGTACAAAAAGTACCTTATAAAAACAACAAAGACAAAGAAGTACACACATACACAATAGGTCTATTGAAGCATGGATGGGAGGTGAGGGAGAATCACATCACTGCCAATCCTATCCCATTTCTTACCCAATTATGTATTAGATACCATTAAATATATGCTACACAAGAACAAGGAGAAAAGAAAGCATGCACGACAAAAATAAAACACGAAATTAAAAAGCACCCTGCTATTCTCTGCCTGCAGTGTGAGACTCAAGTTTTGCTACGCAGTTACCTCTGAGTCAGTCAGCAGCAAGAAAGCTTGTGCTTCTCGCTGGAGCTGTGTGACCCCAGTGCAGTGGGACAGGGACTCTGCTCACCTCAGTGCAGGCCCAGAGCACTCAAGCAAGCAGGGTGGCAACAGAAATACACCAGACAATTAACAAGATGATCTGTTTAGGATCTACCCAGAAGGCTGTCACTAAGTCAGGGCTCCTGGAGAAAGGGATACCAATAACTCAGCTCAGTTAATGTCGACAGAGCCCTACTGTGCTCTACTGCACAACTGAGCAGAAATCACACAGTACTATGCTTACTATGCTCACAGCTAAGCTCCTTCATGACTGAAAGCATACTGCACAAAAGCTATCCAACCTAGTCTCACTGCACCCCAATCTGAACTGGAATGAATAGACTCCTGTGTGCAGCAGCTTGGTCCCATTAAGTATTTAGGGCGGTTTAACAGTATATTTGTACAGTTGTTTGCCCAAATTCAAAACTACTGTGAGAAATAATGACTGAACAGTTATAGAAGGAAAATCTAAAATAATTTCACGTCAAGAAGTATAATAATGTTTATAATTGGCACTTCACTAGAACTGTGAAACATTCTACTACCTATCAGCAATTCATCTAGGCAAATTTCCAGATAATTTAAGCAGTTATATAAATGATTTGTTCATTAAAAACCTGTAAGCAAAAAACATGTATAAAAATAAGAACTTGTATGAAGCTGACCTTATAACACTAGTAGAAATGTATTCTTTCCTCAGTTCATTTTGAGGTGACAGTAACTACAATGCTTCATTATTATAAACAATTCTAACATACAAACACATGGACCAAACAAAAACAAACAACACCAGTCCTTCAAACTGAATAGCCGAGTTATGAATGGCTGGGTTGTTTTTATTAGTGCTGCTGAATGTTCTCAAGGGAACAGAGCCAACAGGAAACTCCAGCATCTTATGCCAGGCTTATGACATAAGCAAGGTACTAGGCAAGGAACAGTTTTGTTCTAATCCACAACATTCAAGACTCAGAAGGACAACATTAGAAGGCCACTAAAAAGTAAACAAGATTAAGAACAGACGGATATGCTTATCAAGAAAATTAACATTGCTAAATATTAATCTGTTGTTTTGTTGTTGTTGTTTGTTTTCATAATCTATGAAAAACTGAAAGTTACATAGAACGAAGAAAAATTGCTGCTCGGAAGTGTGAAACCATGCAAAATGCTTTACAAAAACCACTGCATGGGCCACAGTCCCTACGTCAGTTTTTACGTCACACTAATCACCTAGCAAGTCCCTATACCAGGGTGTTGTTTTCTTCTTAATTAATATTCAACTACTTCTTCATTTCTACTTCTGCTCATAGATACATGCTTAGTTAGGGCTAACTAGAGAGCAAGAACCACCATATCAGGGAATGCGGGTCAGGCACAGACTGTGTGTTGCTCTTGCACTACTTCCTTAATTGTCTGGAGCAACAACAGCGTTAATCAACAGTTATCTGTGCAGTACGCTGCTTAAAACTGAACATAACAGAGAGTGAATGAAATTAAAATAAAAACTATACTAAAAACTAAAATTAAATAGTTATAACTTTGTAATTTGATCTCTCATTCCTTTTTAACTGTGGATGATTATCCCCCTTAAAAAAAAAAAAAAAAAAAAAAAAAAAGCAAGACATGGTAGCGTATACCATTTTAGCCCACTCCTTCCACTGCCCACTCTAAATCTTTGCCCTGAGCTGAATAATAACATTTTTTTAAAGTAGAGAAGTTAAAGTTTGCGTGCATTTATTTGCAAATCATTCACATAAGTTTAACTACCTTTCTCAAGTGTTCTCAGTAAAAGAAAAAAAATATTTTTAAGTGCACTAAATTGATGGAAATAACCTGTTAACATAAATAAAATAAGCAGATGATGAGCAGTCGCAAAAATAACCATAATTCATAATTTTCAGTTGCATAAAATTTCACACCATACCATCAAGAGATATCACGAGCAAAAAAGGAGATCATCTTTAACAGCAACAACTGCAATACAGGTGTAGCTGAAGGCAAACCGTATGATTTTTCTATTATTATTTAATTATTTTTATTTTAAAGAGATTCAGCTGCTACCTTTAGCTTCTTGTCTCTATGGAGATTTCAAAATACCTGCAGTACTTGTTAGAGGAATCCTTTGCAATTAGATTTGACAAAGATTCCATTCATCTAAAAAAAAGCTGAGTTAGTTTCATATAGATTCAAACCCAGAACTGAATTTCTCCACTCATTTTAATTAACATATAAACTCTATCAACAGTGATTATATTTATTACAAGAAAAATTCTAACAATGCCTATGAAAAAAGACAGTTTTATTTATTTTAATAATCTGCCCATGCCCTTCTTCAAAGCACACAGACATATTTCAAACAGTACACCTGCTGTCACTCTGAGCTTTTAAAATCTAAGCCACTGTACTATCGCTACTTGTGTTTCTGTGGACTGAATAGAGAAGAAATCCCCAATCCTTTTGCACAGTCCCACGACTTTCATAACTCTGCCATTTCTTCAGAAGAGAGTGATTTTTTCATTGTAAAAATCAATGGCATTTAATGAAATGTGTCCTTCAAATTTATTTTTTCTGAAGATATATATATTTGAGTGTTATTCTAAACCAGGACATTCAACTGACAAAATTGCAGCTATTTCAAGAAGAGCTCTAGCTGAGGGAATTAGGCATGCAGATGTCAGTGAAAGCAAACAGAAAAATAAAGACCATTAATAATAATGTATTTTAAGCACTGACAGAAGTCTTGCTTCAGTATCTAGAGGATTAAATCTAAAAACATGGCTTCAAGAAACTGTACCCACTTTATATTAACAAATTCCTAAAACATCAGCCAGAATGTTATCACAAATAATATGCTTGTATATGTGCAGATATTTTGCTCACAAACACAACCGGTAATACTCCGCTCTTCCACAGAAGACAAACACCCAAAACCGAGTACAGCAGTTCTGACTGATGTTCAACAAGAAATGCATAACTATGTAATGTTTCAGCCATGAAACACTGCCCATATGAAAATCTCCATAATCCAGCAATTAGCTTGCAAGTTTGTCCTAATATGGCCATCTGTTCATGAAACACAGAACTCACAGCTGTTGAAAAGGAACTTTTGCCTGTTTTATGGCCTTGAAGTTGCATTTCAAGGAAAAAAAAGGAAAAAAAGAATACAGTGTGCACTTAATATTTTTCTTTTGTGCAAAGACAATGCCATATGAAATGGTCTCCTGTTCTGAAATGAGCTTAAAACCTTTTCTAAATTCCTACTGAAACAAGATCTCCTTAGAACAATACAGGAAACTTCATGCTAGGAGCAATAACATGACCATCAAAAGAACTAGCAAAGAAAAATAAGATAACAGGAAATAACAGATGTAAACATATGAAAGGAGACAGCACAAAGACAGACCCTCAAAGCTGAAACATTTAATTGGATTATATGCTAGCCACAATACAGAGCAGAACTGCCTTAGAATTACTTTTTTCGTTGTGCAGAGGAAGAATGCCTAGCTTATGGTACTTCCTGAGTAGTTAGCAGTTTCACAGAACGCTTTCAAAAGTGATTTTTTTTCTAATTGTTTTTCTGACAAAATCTGTTCTCTCATCACTGTTTGAATCCCTGTAGGCAGCCTGGGGGACACAGTGTCTAGGACGTGGCACCAGAGTACAGCAGTAGCATTTATCCTAACAGTTGCACTCATTTGAAGAGATATGAATTACAGTTTGAGATACGGAATTTCTTGAGCAAATATTTTTAACCATTGTTCAGTATATTTCTGTAATAATGTGCCTTACTCTATCAGTCATGTACTAGAATGAAAGTGTGCTTAGTAACATCTGCTTCTTCGCAAATTGAAGCTACATACATAATCAGTATTTAATCTAGTAAAACACAAGATATATTTTTCCCTCTTTTCCAGTCACCACTTAAATTGAGAGAAAAAACAAACAAACAAACAAACAAAAAAACACTCCAAAACACACTGGAATCAAGTATTTCTTGCCTATTTCAGGATAGCTATAGTAACCAGATTTAGAAAGTAGATCATAGAAAGTCATGAGTCTTGAAACTAGGTAAAAATTAGAGTCAGCAAATTAAGAATGTTTTTTCTTTGAGATGAAATGAAGCAAAATTAAACAATCTTCCCGAAGAAAAACATACACATACAAAAACATTACTACAGAAAACCTACTACAATATAAAGGTTTTGTGTGCTTACTTCTGGACCCCACATTTCTCTTTGAAGTGCACCCCAGTGAGCCACTATAGCTGAAAGGCAGCAGTAACCATTGTGGAAGTTTTATGTGCTTATTTATTCTGCTATTCTATAAAAATACCCATTAGTTACTACCAGTTCCCATTTTGTATGGTATATACTTCCATTCACAAGATAAGAGAGACTGCAAATGAAGTCACATAGCTGCACCACATGCACAATAATATCACTTGATACAGTGATATTAATATCACTGTATATAATTTCCAAAAATCTGTTGCTAAACATCAACAAAAAAGTAAGGGTCTCTCATGGCAACAGTTAAGGCTTTCCACTTCCCCAAGAAGTCTTTTATTTCATAGCTAACTTCACTGACGTTACAGCAGAACTGACTTTTATTCTGTCTTCAATTGCTTCTGACTGCTCTTAGCCTTGTGGAGCTGTCACATGCCTTGCTGGGATGCCAGCAGTACCCTGCAGTTGAAGCTGATACGTATACTGGAATGAATAACCAACTAAAGCAACAGGAAAATACTTGTTCAACGTTTTCTGCCAACTATCAGTACAAATGAAGTTGCATGCTATGTTGTGATTGTATCTGCAAGGTGTGGCTGTTGATTCACTGTTATGTCAGAAAATATATTCTATTGATGAGGAAAGGGGAATTATTGCTCATTACCATAATTTCTAGATTTCTAGATCTCAGATTCATCTCAGGTTTTGTCACTTCTAAATTAAAAACCTTGAGAAAAAAAAAAACAACACAATGGTGTATTTATAACAAAATCTGTGCTGAAGAATTATCAGAAGCAATCAGATAGAGCAACTCCTTTAACAAGCAATGACGCCGTAGTCAGTAAGAATGAATGCTTGTACAAATTTTCGCATGTCTATCCTTTGATGTAGCAAGTACATACTTTTATCTAAGTCTGGATTACCGCACTTGAAACTGCAAAAGTACAAGCAGAGGAGCTCTTAATTACAATGCAATGACTAAACTAGCAGTTGAAAAAAGGAGTATCTTGAAAAATGTGTAGTTAATTGGCATGTCTAGCTAACCTACAGGAAGAGTGCTTAACCCTATCTTCAACTGAGGTTGAATCAGGTTAGTGGTCAAATGATAAAATATATGTATACAAAGATATCACGAAAATCTTGGGGTGTACTCAGCACTCAAACAACATTGTAATAGATCAGTATCTATTCACTGTGTGTGAAATTGGCTTACTGGACTCTGGGTAAGGAACTTGCCATTCAGACAGCAATGCAACAGAAATGCAGTAGGGAAGAAATGAAAACCATTAGCACCAAGCTGCCAGCAAGAATCAGGGTTGGTTGGTTACTGAAGTTCATTTCTGCAACTGTACTTCAAATGCTTTAGAAAGAGAGCCAGAATCAACTTGAGTCTGATACTTGATATTAGTTATGAACTTACATATTCTATGCACAATTGAAACAATTTTTGGCAGATCAGAGTGTGGGTTTGATCCAATCAGTGAAGGATGGCGTTAATATTGAAATAGAGCTCAATGACATTTACATGCACATCAGTGCAAAGACTTGGACATTCAAGCACACAGAGCAGTGCAGAATTCGAAAGTGCAAAACTGGTCTTTGACAGTAGCAAGTGGTCTTGCAGTCTGCAAGTATTTTCTCATTTCTCACTACCTCAGGAGCTGTTATATATGCAGGACCTGACATCAATATGTCAATCAAGCTCACCCTGTGAAACCAGTCCTAAAAATAGCAAGAGTCACAACATCCATCAGGTGAGGGTCCAGGGCAATTTCAACCTGGTATTTTTCCCAAATGTAAATGTAAATGCTGCCTATATGAAAACCATTCACATGGTAGCATTCATACTCCATCAAAGTTGATGTTGAAGCCCTGTGGAAATGACAGAGAAGGATAACCACACCACAGTCACACTCCAGATAGATTTCTCTGTTCCTTCTGGTTTAGTGGAAACGCATGTAGAATAGAGAAGCATACATGGAGAACTTTTTTTAAATACAAAGGAAATTTTCAACTTGTATTTCCAGAATTCATTATAAATTGAAGAAAATATTTCAGGGTTGTGAGGCTCTGAACAATTATTGAATGCACTAAAAATGTTCTGCTCAGACAGAAACAGCAAAATAAAAAATAACGTTGAAAGGATACAAACACTATTGTAAAATTGTATGTACATGTGCACACGTAGGTAAATAAAAGTGCAGTCTGCAAAAAAAAAAAATAAATAAATAAAAAAAAAATCAAAAAAAAAATGCAAATTTGTGCTTAATTCCAACAGAACACTCAAAGTATATTCTAATTGGCATAAATTAAGGTTTTATATGTATAAATATTTGCACACAAGGAAAATGTCATCATGATAGTAAAGAAAAACGGCTGGAATTTGTGTGTCATTTTAAGCACATATTTACTTAACACTTGTTTAAGAGTTGACTTTCAGCACTCTTGAAGTTCAGGTCATTTTTCTATTTGACTTTACGAAAACTGAACTGGTACTTCAAATATCAAAGGAAAAAAAATGAGGAACAAACAGTGAATAACCAGATTTGTAAAGTTAATGAAGCTGAAAAAAGTTCTGCTGCATGCAAAAAATTAAAAAACAACATTGCAAAATCTCACGTAGAATGAAGCACCAGTTCTGCCTAATATATCAACAAAATCAGACAAGATTCAGTAAAAAAAGAATGAATTTGTTCAGATTTCATGCTGCAAATGTTCACTAAATGAGTGCTTAATATTTCAATATTATATATATAATATTCAATATTTCAATATTTATTCAATATACCTCTTTTCAGGGAGGAAAAAGTACAGTTTCAGTATAAACGCAAGTAACAGGACACCAAAATTAATTGAATATATTTCATGTTTCAATAAACTGAATACCAGAACCTTTATACTCAGCTTCATGGAAGAAGTTCTTTTTTTCATTGGAAGATTTTGTAAACTTATATATACATATTTCATAGAAATATACATATAGACACTTACTTTATAACATGTAAAATACTGACTTGAACTCCTAGTGTTTCTACTTCACTATTTTTTTCTTTTACAGGAGTTCCATGAATTTACTTTACTTTGCTGCAGTTGTTTGAGAAGGTTATTTTCCCTTCAAGACAGAAAGCCAAAATGATTATTCAATGCCTCTGACACATCCTACTATTATAAACTCCAATCCTCAAAAGGTCTTATGGATGTGGGTGGGAATTCTTTTAACACAGAAGCAGATTCTGTGTAATACTTGTTATATGTTAGGAAGATGCCACTGCCTTCTCAATTATGTAGTCCCATGATGAAACATTCACTTTAATGATCCCCAAGAGCAATATTCCACATTTTGTTAATTTTTCTCCCTGGAACCGCTTTCTTTTATTGTCTGAACCTTTCTCATTTATGTCTTGAAGCATATATCAGCATTTCTAAATTAACCAAAAAAAAAAAAAAAAAAAAAAGAGAATCTATTTTTGAGCCAATCTACAACTACAAGAAAAGTTTTTGTTTTTTTTTCCCCTACTCCTTCCTTCATTTTTTCTCTCATTTTCCTTGGTTTTCCCTTTTTGTTCTCTTCAAAATGTATTGATTTAAAATTTTTTGAAAGTCTATGAGCAGTATTAATATTAGAGTAAAATTAAGTCACGCAAGCATTGTGAGGACAGCGATGTTTCTCATAAAGAGACATTCTTTATTTGGAAAAAGATCTTAACAGCTATGACAGTAATTATATTTTTAGCTACAGGGAAGCCCAAACAGCCATAACAGACCAGAGAAAATGCAGATTTAACCTAGTTCTTCACATCAATAATGGCAAAACCTATCTCATGCTCTTCTAATGCTGCATATCTTAAAAATCAGTGCAGCACTTTGCTTACTTGAAAAATTTGAGAGAATTTCAAAAAAATTGTAAACAATCACTAGTTTGTTGGGGGAAAAAAAGACTGCAATTTATGAGCATTTTATCAAATCAATTTATCGGAAATAGTGAGAATAAAATATTACCTTCAAATATTCCTACCTCAATGACAGAACACCAGTAATTATTTCAGTATGGGACAACATACATGAGTTCAAGCCTTACGATCCTCAAGTCTTTTTGTCAAATCTTAACCAAACCAGCAACACCACCAGCCTGCTACTCAATCCTTCTTTCTGAAGGAAGATTATTATTTCCATTACATGTGTTTCCCCCCTTAAAATGTTTCAAAATATCTACCTTGTATCAATGTCACTCCAACATTTTCTCTTTTAAATACCCTATTAGCTTAGTTAAGACTCCATTCAGCTATTAAGAGGTGAAATATTTCCCATTTAAACAACGTGAGACCATCGAAAGAGCAAAGATATCGCAGTAAGTACACTAAAAGCTCATTTATCAAGTACTTTCTCCATTAAGCAGCACTTACATATCTTCAGCCAGTTCAAGAATTTGCTCAGAAGCTCTGCACCTGAAGCAGCGCAGACTTAGGGAAGTTTCTCAAACAATTCAGTACAGCTCTGCAAGCTGAGCTATTTACACAGTGTAGAGCTGTTCTGCTCAACTGATAATTGACCAAAAGATCGACTGTTGAAAAATAACTTACTCACTGGCCAAGAAATTTTACATGCGTGCAACATAGATACCAAAAGGGCAATAAAGAAGCATAAAGGAAGCATCCAAACAAAAAACAAACACGTGCAAAACAAAACCGCGTGTGACAAAGGACAAGAATGCATTGGATTGCAAATGGGCAGGATGGCCTCTTGCACATAGAATAGGAGGAAAGAAAACAAGACAGGCACAATGGGAAGCAAAGATGCCTAGCCCCTTTTGGGGGGGGGGGGGGGGGGGAGAGCAGCACAAAACGAGTAACATCCAAGAACTCAGCAATGAATACTCAAGAATAAAGGCAAAAAGACCAATTTTGAATGCTCTCTCTCAAACGCTTCTCCAACACATCACCTTAACCGCAGCAGCTATGAACCATGAGACTGACCACATGTCAGTCCTGACTACACAGAATCTCTCTACTGTTAGATCCATTGCACAGCATACTCACAGCTAACTTGGAACTTAACTATTAAAACAGTTTTGTGCACATCGTGCTGATGATAAACATGAAAAAAATGCTTATTAATAATGTGGTTTAATAAAGAATTTAAATTTGGTCCAAACAGTCTCCACCACGATAACCTCTAATTCTCTGATACTTATGTGTGTGTGCATGCATTTTTATATGTATTTATATATCCCAAGTATTCAGTTGCAACAGCAGCCTGCTGCTCCCCAAAATCCAGAATAAGTGAATATGCTGCTTAACTGTATGAAAAACAGGAAGCACAGACATACCTCAGAGACACCTGCAGTAAAGGGGAACTCAATTAAAAAATCAGTTCACTTATTTGAATTTCTGGGTATGGAACCATGCTGGACACTCACTCACTGCAAGGCTCTTGATCTTTAGACTGTCCTCTAATTATTTTCTTTAACTCATTATCATAATAAGCCTCAGCTGGAGGCTTTCTCATGCTTCTCTCAGGAGTGGAAAGGTGCAAGGTAAGCAGCTCTCAAGACATTGACAAGAGTCTACCCTTTAGACAATGAAAGCAATGTCTTTAGCATTCACATTTTATGACCATACTAACACACTGTAGTTCATAAGACCAGGAAAAGCATAGAAAATTCTCCCTAGTTCTCCAAGCTACTTCATAATTAAATGTTTAAATTTCAAGAAGATCCCTGAGAAACTAGTTGCTACTGAAGGGATTATTTGTATGTACCATCATATTTACACATGAAAAAATTGAAATTTGCTAAAGGAAGTCTTATGCAGTGCATTTTGCAACATAACAGCCTGTAGAATTAATTAGATCTTGTTTTAAATCCTCAGAGTCTTTTCCTTCACACCTTCTTGAAAAAGGTATGCTATTTTTCGTTTTGTCTTCCACTGGGATGAGGGAAATGCTTCAGTGCTTTATAATCATTTTGGAGATTATAAACTAGCAAAAGGTGTCAAATAATGATCTGATATTTTTGATGCAATGTATAGAGAGCAATTTAGAGCATTACATTGCAAATATTTGTAAATAGAAGACAAAATAGAAATGATGCTATTCATTTAGACAGGTCTTAACAATTAATTCTAAATTTGCTAAGCAGTCTGGGAGTCCTTGTTCAAGGTACCTTGATCAGGTTAATTAGATTATGAAAAACGTTGATAGAAACCCCTTGGCAAAATCAGAGTTACAGTGTTTACAAGTGGGGACATTGCTATAGGACTGAAAAGCAAACTGTCCATTAAAGGATATTGTGCAGACATAAGTTAAAAACACTGCGTTAGCCAAGCTCTTCTTTTGCTCAATAATATGAGTGTAGATTGAAGTTTGTTTACCAGTATCACAGCTATTTGGTGTTTTTGGCACATGCTTCAAGACAGTTATCACAAAAATATCTCAGCCCAATACTATGGCAACTTAACTAAGATTTGTCCATGCAAAACAAGAAGTGCTTAGATTAACTGTGAGGTTGTACCTGTTTTGACTCTTTCTTTTTAATCCACCATGAATTTCTAATATGAGGGACTTTTAGTTACTGAAATTCTTGTTTAAATTAGCTTAGTAGGTATTGGAAAATTAACAGTTTTCAGACACTGCAATGAAGCCATGTTCACATCCCAGAAAAACTGTTTCAAAAGAATGGCTTCCCTTTGGCCTAAGTATAAATCCTATGCAGGCACTGAAGGATTTTTTCATATCACTCTCAGCCAAGAAAGAAAATCATACAGTCCTCGCTAGAAAGCACAGGTAAAGAAGAGACAAACCCACAAAGCTCCTGTTCCTTCAAATACAGCACCATATCATCTAATCATAGAATAGCTTAGGTTGGAAGAAATCCTAAAGATCATCAAGTTCCAACCCCTCTACTATAGGTAGGGTTGCCAATCACTACATCAGGTTGCCCAGGGCCCCATTCAACCTGGCCTTGATCTCCTACAGGGATTGGAGCATCCATAACTTCTCTGGTCCAGTGCTTTACCACTATCTCAGTAAAGAATACTTTCCTAACGTCTATCCTACATTTCCTCCTCTTCAGTTTAAAAATCCCCTTGCACAGTCACTATCAGATTGTGCAAAAAGTCGGTCTCCCTCCCCTGCCACCCAACTCTCAGGGCAAAGCACTGGCTCCTGCAGGGCATAGCCCCAACAACACTCCATACTTCATTTAATATCTTTGGCCTTTGCTCTCAGAGCTGGCAGGAGGTAGCACAATTTCTGCAGGGCAGCACCACTGGTGGAGATTCTCTGACATTTGGTGCAAAGGCGGAGCTCACTGCAGTCAGGCACAGGACAGGTCTCTCTTACTCTGTTTCCATGAAACTCGGATATACATTCCTACCCCATACCTCTGTATTTTGCCAGCTCTATCTGACCATAAGTCCCTTAAAAATAAACAGAGACTGAAAGTGTCATAGGCCTTGAAGATTTTTCCTTGCTTCAATTCCCCTCCTTCTCAGGATTCTAGAGAGAACTACAAACCCAAGTCATGTTCTCACACTGGTACTGAAGTCAAACTCTGATCTCCTACAAACCCGGTGCTGGCCCATTTCTCTTTGAAGGCAGAGGATGCCAAGTTACTCACACTCCTTTGAAAAATGTATTCTTAGTGCTTTTTTCAAGCTACCTACAATTAAATGTGATTTACTTCACTTGAAAAGAGTTGAAGCTTCCTCTCATATCATGCAGCATGTGTTCGTCTTGCTTTCTGTTAAGAGGTGCACTCAACACCCTAATAATGGATTGTCTCTTTGTTTTCACTTTGCTTCCTCTGTGTAGAATCAATAATAGCATACTGGGGAAAATAAATTGCAGTAATTCAAAGCTTGATACAGAAACTTGAATAGTGTACAGTATCTAAAAAGAGATGTGTCTTTTTTAAAAGACAAAATAAATTATAAAGAAAAATTAATAAGAATTAAATACGCTTCCTAAAATCACCTTGTGTGAATATAATTAGCAAACATGCAGTCATGTATTTATAAACATCTTAAACCACTCAAATATTCTATTTCCTTTTCATACTGTTAGTCACAGTTAAAGACTGTATTAAATAATTACACGGTTTGGGCAAAAAGAAGAATGTGACATAATCACCAATGCATATATTAATATTCTAATTTTACAGTTTTGTTTAGGGTATATGCAGCATTTCAGTTATAAATTAATTATACAATGGTTAATCCTTTGTGTTTTAACTACCTTCCCAAGTAATCAGCCAAGAAACAGAAAAAAAACGTTATCCAAAAAATTCATTTCACCGCACTATTTTTTGATCTCTTTTAATATGTTGCACATTCATTAACTCTTCATTATATTTTCATGATTATATTCTGTTTGTAGCTGAAAACCAATCCTACTTCCTTCGGGCAAACATTTGCAATATAAAAAGTTAATTTCTGTAAACATAATCAATCTCATGCATGAAAATTTAATTACCGTCATCACCTCCAAAAAGTAAAAATTCACAATCCAAACTCCTATAAGCTACCGTACACTTCAATTTACTTATTGTTGATTGCTATTCTTTTCTAACAGCAACATAAAATAATCGAGGGTTACCAATACAGATAGCACAACACCTACATTTCTTGTTCTATATTTGGCAGACTGGACCAAATTCTTCAAGAATGTGGAGAAGTTACCTCTGCAGCCCCATGGAACTGCTAGCTCAAATTAGTTTTGTTTCAGATTATTTTTTATTTTGAGATTTTGTTTCAAAACCCAAGAACTTTAACTTTTTTTGAAACCTAGAATGTGACAGTATACTGAGACAAAACAGTATATAGATACGATTTTTATTGCTTTTTGTTCTTGTTTTTCTTTCTTCTCTTCCTGAAAGCTTTTATTTTGGAAAGGTTACATAATTCTACTGCATGCCGATTTTGTAATTGAAATAAGTACTTCTTTATATCAGAATTCTCAAGATAACTAGAGAAACAGCATATAATAATACGGTCATAAGTATATATGGAAGTTCAATTAAGTATATTCTCTAAAGGGATATGTAAAAATATCTCAAATAAAGACAAAAATTGGAAAATTATTCAAGTCTACATTAAATGTCAAGATTTCCAGAAACTACTTTTCTACAGTTAAGATTTTGACCTCCTGCAGATTATCAGCTTCATCACAACTGCTCCCTATGTCCTTGGGAGGGCCACTGTTGTAAACTTTTCACAAGCTTTTAGTTGTAGAGTATTTGGGGAGATCAGAAGCAAATTTTAGAGCTTTCTTATGAAGCTTAACTAACTGATTTGGTCTATTCAAACTTCCGCTATTGGAAAAATTTCCTTTTGCACACACATTTTCAATAGTTGTGCACAACACAAATAAGTGTTATACGAAGATTAATTTGTTAAAATCAGACTGGGGATAATTCACTCCCCCTTTTAAAACAAACAGAACAGTTGACTATAAATTCCAACCATACGAAGTGCCGTAAACACTTGCATAAGGTTTACTTCAACAAATATATCGCAAGTTTCCTGTTGTTTGTCTTTTTTTTTATTTGTTTTGTTAGACAGATTATTAGGTAGGAGAGAGAATCAACACATACGTATACCTATGAAGGAGCTGGACTTTGCCACAAAGATTTTCTTGTATGATTGTTTCTGTTAAAACTGAGAGGTGAGCTTTCCTATGCAACCACGTGAAGTCCAACAAATATAACTAAAAAAAAAAAAAAAAAAAAAATCTCTTGCATACTTGAAGCCAGAGGTGCCTAGATTGAGTTCTTGCAGTATTGTTCTGATTGTCATGATGTACACCTGTAGTGCAGTCACCTTATAGAAGGAGAGAGAATTGCACACCTTCTCTTACATCAGTACACAACTTGCTGGCAGAACCAGGCGTAGTGCCATTAATAGGATAGACAGTGAAATCCTAATTTACTTAACATGGATGGAAAATCTGCTAATTTATTCTGTTAAAATTATATTGCATATATGTTTAATAATTATTATCCATTATCTATCCCAAACAATGCTTTATCTAAACATAATGATTCTGAAGATAATTGGACAAAATATAGATCCTGTAATCCACACTATTCACCTCATTAGCGTTTAATCCTTTCCCCAATCCTCCGATTTAATTGTAAATGTTTGGTTCAGTGAAGTTAATATCCTTCTTTCTGTTGTTGTTCTGTTAAAATCAACACAACTCTGCATAAGATATAGATTATCAATACAGATTTATCCTTTTATAATTATGTTGAAGCTCATAACAGGCAAATAAAAATCATTATTATGCAAGCTAAAAGTGACAAAGTTTTTTCTGATGCTAAATATTCAGCAAATCAATGCAAGTTGTTTCCATAAACTCATTTAAGAATTTTGGACAGCATTTAGTTGTTTCTGGTGTTCAGAACGATGCACAACTACAAATGTGAATAGCTTGCATTTTGAAAGCCTTACAGCTCCGCACATTTTCCAACCTTTTCAAAAACCATTGTTTTCAAGAAGACCAAACCAAAATTAAAGTCTTCACTTCTGAACTTATTACACCTTTTAAATTTCTATTTATGATCTTAATAAACCGTGTAATGGTTCAGCAGATACAGTATGTAATACTGTCACTTCTTAATCTGATTTGTGATACTTTGAACATATAAAATCACAGAATTAACTCAACTGGTCAACTAATCTATTATAAAGCTGCTGCGATTAAGTGAACTCTACTGGGAATAAGAGATTGCTCTAGTAGTAAAATTAATCACTTGCAGATAATTTTTTCAAGCTGTTACCGCTGTTTAACTATATAACCTCACTATATAAAGTCCTGAAAAGAACGCAGGAAAAAAAAAAAGAAAGAAAGAAATTTCATTTATTATACACTCCTATTTAGTGCCAGCATGGAAATGAAAGGTAGGTAAATACAAGGGAAAACAGGACATACTGAAATCATTATTATTCATCTCAAGTCGCTACTCAAAAATGTTCACAAAGGAAAGAATATCTCATTATGGATCCCCATTTTTTCTTTTAGATTATTGATAGTTTCCTGAGGTGAACTATTTCTCTGACAAAGAAATTTTATAAAAACAATTGCCTGTGAATACTATGGACTGAATATTCAGTATAAAAACTCAGAACTTATTAATAATTTTTAAATCTACAGGTACTGCTACTGGACACTCAAGAAGGAGAATCACTTGTACTAATCTAAGTGCAAACAAATCACCTTCTTCTTTTCTAAATGCTGTGAAGAAAAATAACATCAAGTATTACTCTCAGCACTGTGCTTCTCAAGCTCCTTCTGTATGACGCTTTAAAGAATAAACAATGTTTGGCCCAGGAGGACAATAGTTATGCCCAGCCTTTTAGCCTACACTCAAAACTCAGCACTGCCACAGAAATTTATTTTCAAGATCACATGCTGCCTCAACTCTGCTCACTTTCCACAGTGATAAATACCCACAAAAGTTGAAGAATAGAAATTTCTCTCAAATCTTGTGTGGCTAAACAATATGCTACCATGGGAGAGAAGAGACAAATAAAATCAAGTGGCTTCTGCATGAAAAACAAACAAACAAACAAAAAAAAAAAACCAAAAAAAACACACCCTCAAAAAGAATCTTTTAAAAACATACACATATACTTTTATTTTATATATGTATAAACCTCTGCCTTAAACTTAAGGTCAAAGAACATTGTCATAATAACATTACCAACAACAGTATTAGTCAGACTGAAACTTGGGAAGGGAATTCAGTGAAAGTGGTGCAACTGATCTGTTACTAGCCATGTATTGACAAGGACACTCTCTCCATGCATTCATTACAATGTTACTTAACCCCCATATTTATGATAAACCACAGCTTTTCTAACCTGTAAATTTGGACTATATTTTATGGAGGCAGGAGCACTGACTGGGGAAAGTTTGTAGTCATAGTTTAGGTTAGTCATACTGGCCATACTGTCCCAATCAAAACACTACATTGGGCTGATAGGACTTTCAGCAACAGACAGCAATACATGCCACAGAAAATATCCTGTAGCACATCATTAAATTTGTTATTTAAGTATTAGTTTTATCCCAGTTTGTTGTTCAACAGATGTTTTATTCATTTGACACTGAACAACCTGTTTCTCATGGGTGCAGTAGGTGCTTCTTGGTACTTTGCTGGTTGAAGCTGACATTTTCTTTTACTTTGTATCTTAATTTCACGGTCTGCACACCTTTACAGTAAAACATCTACCATTTCTTACCTATTCTTATAGAGAAATTTAACTGTGTGAGTCACTCCGAAAGGAATGCTTCCTATTTATTTCCATGAAAGCTACAACAGATACAAAGAACACAATAACACAACTTGATAAAGCAAATTCTCAGCCACAAAATACTACTTTCAGCATAGTCACAACCGTTAGCTATGCACTTTCACCAACCACAAACATGAACATAAGCCTGCATGCCAGGCTTGTAATAACCTGCACCAGTAAAGGTGACCCACTTCACCGCTGATGAAACATACCACCCACCACCTCACTGCACTCATATCTACATTATGGCAACAGAGGGGCAATCTGATGTCTATCATATGGCAAAAAAATGTAATGGAATATTTGTGGTAAGGTTCAACCTCTACTGCCATACACCACCAACATTCACCTCTGATACTGTGGGCCAACATAAAATAGGAGGCACTATTTTCAGAACAGCCGTTGTAATATATATTTCTTTTACATCTCTGATAGTTCCCTTGAAACTCTTTGTTAACATGGATTATCAGTCAGATTACGGTTCCTATTATCTTGTACTCCACAATAGCATTCTTTAATGTAACTTACTGCCAGCCATGCATCACTGTAACAAAACAAAATTTATAAGTGTATCACTAAAATTAAAACCTGCCTTAATTCTTCAGTTTTTTTCTTTTATTAGAGTAGAGATGATTTTGCTGTGCCTATCTGATTTATTTATATACAACTATTTCAACTGCATTTTTCTGTTTGCACGTTAATGAGGTCAAACAAATGGTTTACCAGAGAAGTTCTGTATTAACACAAGCATTCATAATAATAGAACCAGTGAATAACATGAGAAATGAGGAAAAACAATAAATTAGGTCTAAGCTACAAATCAGGCTTCTCCATGCGGTTCTCCTGAAAGCATAAAGGTTAACAGAAAAAAAAAATCAGTAGTCAAAGCTCACAGTATGTCTTAACATACCTCATTAACGATGTTTGCATTTTGCTTTAACAATTACATACACTTTAAAGGAAAAAGCTTGTAAATTGCTAGTAAGTGAGGAACGTATTTATTTGTTGCTATCAGTGTCAGCTCTAAGGCTTTTAAGTTGGTGAATACCTCAACAGTACAGCTTACTCATTATCGATAGCAATACAGCAAGTACATTTGTTGCAGGAAAACAAAAAAGGCCAATTGCTTGCCACCCATTTTGTAGCATCCTCCTGCAAGTCCCATTTCATGCTCTCCCTGGATTATCAAATACTCATCTCTGCAACCTTGATCTTAAGAATCCAAGTACCTCAAAAAGGCTGGTGCATATATAAATTAAAGCCCAAGAACACTGTAAGAAGTTTTTCATTGTGAAAACAAAAACAACAGCAACAAAGGAAAAGAAACCTAAAACAAACATACAAACAAGGCAGGGAGAGATCACAGAATCATAGGGGTTTGGAAGGGACTTCTGAAGATCATCTTGTCCAGCCTCTCCTATGGAAAGCATGAAGCATACTTTTATGCATCAGTTCTTACAGCTCAACTCAAAAATCACAAGATGGCTGTGAGGACAACACAAAATATTTCTGCTGTCACTTTTTGCACTCAGTCTGAGCCACTGTATGGTTATATCTCTGCAAGATCAGACACAGTGAGGACAGCCAGAGTGGAGAAGTGAGGAAAGCCACAGTGGAGAACTGCTATAAGGACAGAGCATACTTCTTGTTCCAGTGCATTTCAGTGCTACACTACTTCATGCTAACCTATGTAGTATTCGTGCTTTGCCCAAGATGAAAACAACACTTGGGAAATTTTACAAAGGGCTATAATTCACTTGTAGGGATAGACACCACTGTTCCCAACTTAAGCCACTCCTGGAAGACAGAAAAACTTACTTATCTGTGGTTAACACTGCGCAAGAGTAATATATCTGTTATTAGTATTACTGTTGTTTGCTGTTCTTAGCAAGGTCCTTCATTAAAAAAAAAAAAAAAATCTGTTTTCCTGATAAATTTTGTTTAGAACATACTTCCATCAATATTCATGGTGAAGATAACAATGAAAAATTAACCTTCCTTACGTACGTTCTCAAAAAAAATCAGAATAGCAATATCTACAAATCATATTAAGACCAACCCTTAAAAATTTCCATTCTGTGCTCCATTGTTCACTCCCACATTTACTCAGAGTAAAACTGAGAAAGAAGATGAAAAATCATTCTGTAAACATTTTAGTGGGTGTTTTGTTGCTGTATAACATTACATCACCTTACTAATTCAATCTCCATGACAGTGTATCATGTTCAGAAATAGTACTCTGTCATTACCACGGTGAGGAGCTGCAGAGCAATTGGAAAAGTCTTTACACCAAGAAGAGGTGGATTGTAGAGTGGTCATCTTTTTCTAGAAAGAAATGATGACAGCATAGATGTATGGGCAGCTTCAAACATTTGTCAGACAACTCAGAAAACTTTTTAGGCATCCCAAACAAAGAGGAACCTTAAACACACTACTGAGGGCTTTTCATCAGAATGCATGTCTGATAAAAAACCTGGTAGTACTTTTGGTCGACAAGTGAATATGGAAGACTAAAGAAAATATAGTTCAGAAAGCATCAGGTTTTGGAGGCTTATACAGCCTATCTAATATATTAGATATTTTAATATTACCTGTGTTTTCCAAATGCAATTCCTTAGTGATTATAGGCTAGGTTAAAAAATGCAGATATGTACGCACAACTTGTTCGGCCACATGTCTCTCACCCTTTTGGAGCAGATAACAAATACACATAAGGTTCAGCCAATGTCACTTGGAACAGGAACAAGTAGACAGACCACCAACAGACAAATATCAAGTTGGTAAAAGCTGTAACAACACTGGGGAGAGGAGGAAGACACCAAGATTTGAGCATATCCAATACTATCAGTAAACTGTCCTATTTCCGACTCTCTCAATGACAGCTATACAAGACAACTTTTCTCTAACCCAAGCACAAAATATGCTTGATTTCTTGGTAGATAATAACAGTTATGAAGTTGCAGTTTAGTTCTCAGTTAGGACTTTTAAACCTTTCTCTGGTATCAGACAATACTGTTCCTGCTAAATTAGCTCATGAAATGCAAAACACACGTCAGATTTAAAAAAAACAAATCCTAATACAAAATATTTAGAGCTAGATTTAGACAACTCCATTCAGACTGAGTGATATCTTGATTCACACATACTCCCCGTATCTGTACTCTAATACAAAATTTAATCAGTCTACAGAAATCCCCCTCTAATATTATGATAATACTTGCCAATTATTGAGTGGCTACTTCAGAGCACTGACTGAAAGCCCACAAAAACATTGGCAAAGTTAACAGTTGTGAAGACTCCACAGAGTAAGGCAGAATAATCTGCCAAAACAGTTCCTTTTTACACTGAGATAAAACAAGCCTGTTCTATATTGGATGAATTTTTGGCTTATACAAAAGGAAACCTACTGTGCGATCTGTTGCTGAAACAATGCCAAAACGCATTTATTACTATGGACAACCCTAAGACATCCAGTCTGAAGAGCTACCAGCTTAACTCAGAGACACCAACCAGTATATTTAGAGTATTTCAGATGTTTGCAATGTACAAGATATGCTGAGCGCTTTCTTGCCATTTTCCTCGATCTTCGCCGTAACTCTGTAGTATACGGTGTTCACCTCAGATTCATGGCTTCCAGAGGCAAGTAGATTGTACCAGGTATCTTTTCATAAAATAAATAAGCCTTAAAATATGATCTGGCTTTTCTATAGACTTTGAAACCAAAATAGAAAGGAAATTAATAAACTAGAAATCTACATCTCTCTTAATACTCATCAAAATGAGTGTTAGACGTATTCAGGTGCAATAGCATGTAATGTTAGTATTGGAGGACTGGGTGAATGCGAGTTCAGATTTTGTTAGTGCCTTTCTTACTAGCTGTCCATTTGTAAAAATGGTAATTATTACAGATAACAAGCTTTCATAAATTCTGCTGATTAATTCCTAACGAGGGATGTTACCAGCAATCAGACAAATACATTTCTTCAACAGTTTATCACTTTAAATCCCAGCTTTTTTCACATATTTGCACGATTCTCCAGGCTTCATCTTTTACTCAAACCCTGCACCAGCTTCACCTTTTCTGAAATCTGATATTCTGAATTTAAATTTTCCATTTTTCCTAGAATAAACTCAGAAAGAGAGCAAGACAGTGAAGAGACCAGCAGAAGCGTTGGGAACTCGGTGACTGAAAGACTCCAATTCCCAAATTCATTTGTAAAAGACCATAATGCAAAGCAGACATTAATTTATTTGTTCACAATAAACATCTGGCTTATTTATCAGCCCTGGCACTGTCCTGCTATGAAAGCTCTTAAAAGAATCATGGAGAAGCTGTTGCCCAAGCTGCAGCTCAGTTCCACCACACAGAGAGCTCAACACACTAACTCCAAGAGACACACTTGATGCCCTGAAGTACACATTCTCAACACCCATCTTTCCTTGCCAAAAATGACAAAGACCAGGTATTTACAATAGAGACTTGAAACGCCTTATAACCAGTCTGTTACTTCAACTAATTTGCCATATTTGATTAGATTGCAAATTGTTTTCTGCTGTTTCTGTGGACCTGAAACCACTCAGGAGAAAATTCATTCACATCAGTGTTAGGAGCATTTTTATAGGCACTTTCATGCTTTTCATCAGTTTTGCAGACTGTATCTAGGCCTAGGCCTCCCTGCATAAGAAAGGCATGAAGCTGTTGGAGCAAATCCAGAGGAGTTGAGCATAGAGATGTTCAGAGGGCAGAAACACCCACCTTATGAAAAAAAGATTGAGAGAGCTGAGCTTCTTGAGAAGGCTCCAGAGGACAAAAATAAATAAATAAATAAATCATTCCATACTTAAAATCAGCTTATGATCAGGTGGAAGACTGGGAGACCAACTTTTTACACGGTCTGATAGTGACAGGACAAAAGGGAACCATTTTAAATATGAGGAGATTTAGATTAGATGTTAGAAGGAGATGTTTCAGTCAGAGGGTGGTGAGGCACTGGAACAGGCTGTCCAGACAAGCTGTGGATGCCCCTGCCCCTGGAGGCCATGTTAGTTGCAGCCCTGGGCAGCTTGGTCTAGTGATTGGCAACCCTGCCCACAGCAGAGGGATAGGGACTAGATAATCTCTAAGGTCTCTTCTGACTCAAGCCATTTTAGGGTACCACAATTTCTATGATTAGAAAAGCTGTAAACCACATCCTCTTAACTCTGCAAGTGTGTTTTCTGAGCACAGAGAAGGGTCCATTTCCCAGCTTGTACAAGGTAACGTGCAGAGAGCCCTTCTACAATCCCAGCCCAATGGTACCAGGTAACATCGCTCATCAAATGTTTAAGAACAGAAAAGCAGAAAGATTAATACAATTTTGAATTGTCAGTAGTGAATATCATCATGATTTTTCAACAGAAAATTCAGATTCCTGACTTTTAAAGTATAGAATATATCTTTTTCTAGCCTATGGTGTTGCTTTAGGTTTGCCTCATTAAGACACAAAGTGCACATTACTGCTAAGAAATTCAGATGAAAAAATTTTGACATTACCAAACCTGTTTCTACAGCAGAGAGTCACAGATAATAAATGAAAAAAAAAAAAAAAAAAAAAAGTTGTTCATATTTGCAAGAATATTAAGTTGAGGAACTTAATTTTCTTTTTAATAAAGTTGTCGTTTTAGAGTAGGACAAAAAAGAAATGCATATGCTTTTGACCTGGGGTTCATTTAAAATATATTTAAGTACAATTTACTGGCGCACAACACTAGCAGGGCTAGAGCAAATACTGTATTTTAGAACTTTATGGAACTAATTTATAGTGTAGTTCAGGCACAGACTTGATCTCCTGGCAGCAAAATTTTATGTTTCCATTTCAGCAGTGCTGCCTAACACAATAATATCAGGCCAGAAAATCTTAAATATAAGTTAAGCTAACATGATCCATTACATTATAAAGCAAGAGTACCCTGTGGAGTCATGCTGAATATGCCAAGTGATTTTTCAAAATTTAATCATCCTAAATGTCAGATAAAGGTGCTTTTGCTGTCATTCTCTAAAACCAGAAAAAAAAAATCTGCGTGTGCCTTCAAGTTATACAGAAAATGAATCAAAAATAGCTGTTAAAATATCAATCTGCTGTTTGCTAAATGTAAAGAAGAAAATATTGAAGTGTTTATGCAAAACTAAAGAATTGCATTTTTCCAATAAAAAACAATATCAGCATAGATATTACTATTTCTTTCTATGATCAATTTGTATTTTGATATAGCCTCTACAATAGATGTTTTAAAACGATAGCAATGATATTCTGAATAAAAACAAATTTGCATGCTTCAAATCCAGCTTTGGTTGGCTTTAACTGTTGAATGGATCAACTACTCAAATTGGAAGCTTTCATAATCAAGATCCAACCTCACTTATGAAATGGGATTGATAAGAAAACTGCTCACTAGAAGGATTCACAAGGTTTGATGATATTTCAGGATTAAGCTCCACGTGTCTGAGCAGTAAACATAAACTGAATTGCACTGATGAAACTGAATATTTGCAAAATAAATTAAAACATATTTTAAGTATCTCCCAGAAAGGCCAAATTTATTTGAATTACTTTAATGTGGTCTGCATACAAGTAACACCTTTCAAAAATGACTCCACTCTTTCTTAATTGTGCAGGGATGAATGTAGTAGAGAAGAGATTTAAAAATGTGGAAACAATCACACAGATTTGTTCTTTTTTGCAGGGTAGAAAGGAAATAAAGCATAATTACATGGCAGGATCATTAAAACGCACAGCAGAAATTAATAGTGATGCTGCAGCTGATACGTAAATATATTTTTTTAAACAGAAATTTATAAGACAAAGTTAAAGAATGGCAAGAATGTTCCCTATCTACACACAGAACAAGCACCCATACACATTAAGTCTATTCTTTGCCTTCAAACATATGACAATCTTACCTTTTGAAAAGTCTAACAAGAGGATCTTAAGATAATTAAAAAAAAATTAATGGGAAGAAACATAGATAAGTCATACTCATTATGATATCTCTAATATAAAAAATACATTGAACTAGGAAAAAAAGGAAATAGTCTGAAAGTTTCTAAAGGTTCACAAAAGCAACAGAACTTGAGGTTTTTGCTTACATTAAGAACACACAGATTTCCTTAAACCATGGTATAACACTTAATCGCCATAAGTTTCATTTCTCTTAGCTCATCAAAGGACCTATTCATATGACAAATCAGTCAGCTTCCTTGATTGATGCAATCTGCAGCTCAAAGCCAAGGAGAATTAGAGCAAGTGGAATAATTCCCTCTGGACTAGGTGATCATGTTCTCAACTACTTCATCAAGAAACTTCAGGTACCCCAGAGCTTTCCAGCATATAAACCATTCAGAATTCAGCCAGGTAAGCATTTCTCACTTACAGCTTCCACCAGTGGAGGAAAGGCTATGATGCCAGGATGAAGCTTCACCTGGGACAATATTGCAACATAAAACTTTCATTTCCATATAAAGCATATTTATTTATTATTCATTAAAGCCAGGTAACAAACCAAGTCAAACAAACTACTAAACTACTACAAGTAATAAAAAACATTTTACTAAATAGGAAATATTTGCATGTTTTGCAGAAGCCTGGAACTATTTTTTTACCTACACAGTTAACATCTGTGGTTTCTCAGTTCTTAGTTTTTTCCGACTTCAATGACAACATATAACATGAGTAAAACTCTTTTTTCTTGTGCTTTTGTCAAAATAGAATATCTGACATATTTTGAAGAAGAGCCCAGAAGTTAGTGCTCACAGACACTCTAGTCATAGAACTGAAAGGCTTTGTAAAAAAGAGCATCTTAAGCAATCTGCACTGTTGAAACTCAGCTATCCTTCCTGAACTTTAAAGTAAGCACACCAGTCTCTTGTTTTCAAATCTATTCTTCTAAATAGATTTTATTTGATTTTCAGCCTCTGCTTCCCCCAGGAGTACTTTTCAAAGCTTTTAGGAGCAGGAAGTAAAGTAATGGCCTTAAACTATATGAAGAAAATTACAAAGCATTAGTGGCAATTCATGACCCAAATGCTGTTGGGTAAACACAGCACCTCAAGACACAAACATGAGTAAGAAATATACAAAGGTTGCTCCAAAAGTAATGCCTTTTATTTTTATCCATGGAAACTACAACAAAGAGCACAATAATATTATTTGACAGAGAAAATTCTCAGCTGCAACCATTTTTCAGCATAGTCACCACCATTAGCTGTTGCCACTGCTGAAACACACCACTCACTGCCTCACTGTGCTCATGTACACTGCTTGGTGTTTATCGACATTAAGCAAGCATCAATGAATGTCAACACATGCAACCTTTTCTGCATGGTGAATATTAACAACACATTTTTGCTTCAGACACACTTCCATGTCAGATGCCATTTTGTAAAACAAGCGATCTCATGCCACTTGTCTCATTGCAACAAAATGGAATGGAATATTGGTAGGACGGTTCAGCCTCTACTGCCATCTCCCAGCATCTATCTCTGATGTTGTAGGCCAACATATTAAAATAGGAGGCATTATTTTTGGAACAGCCCTTATAGAAACAGTGGCCATAATGGTCAGGAAAAGAAAGTATAAAGAGGGATTTGAATAGAGTTCACTTACTCTCCTTTAAGCATTTGGTATCGATGGTGATGGATATATCACAAAGACACATTCTCCAAACTTAATGTGATATGAGGGAACTGAGTCAAGTTTTACCTTCAGTCCTGCTCTACCGGAAATATTTTACTCATAGAATAGCTGAAAAGCATTACTTTTGGTTTCATTACTTCAAAAGGGCAGGTGCTTTGAAAAACTTGTGCAGTCTTATTCACACTGGATGCTAGTCTATGCTAGACTAAAACCTGTCTTCCGCATAAGATATACCAAAATAATTCTTTCTTCATAATAAAGTATAAGCATGAGGCATTCTATATGCAATTTGCTTTACATTAAACTGGAAGATACATGATTTTACAACATATTGAAGGTACAGTAATGTCCCTTTCCAGTAATACGTTTATTTTCACAGGCACATGCTCTGCTGTTCAGCGAATAATCTTAGTACAATTCAAAGTATTATCATCTGGCCTGTTAAGCAGATGCAATATTAAGCACTGCAGGAGGCTGCCAAATTGGCAATCATAAAGAGTAAATCTTATAATGGAAATTAATTCTCTGGAAGTCTATTAATTTGTATTAAATGCCAGTGTGCGTACATTGTATCATAACACAAAGATGTATGTAACTCAGAACAACCACACAATACCTTTTTCCCTCTCAGATCTTCCATGGGTGGGATAAAAACACAAAAAAGAGTTGTGGAGTCATTGGAGACATGGAGACATTTTCTATCAACTGTGTGTCTTTCCCTCCAGTTTTGAAGTAACAACTAATCTAAACCTTCCTCACCTGGCACCATTAACTAGATGATTTGGCTGTAGAAAAAGTGATTTTAATCTGGCTTTCTGAAAGCATCTTATTCACCTTTATACTACAGTCTGCAGAGCAATTTCTGCTCCTCAGGCAGCATAACCACCTCTGGTATCCCATGGGCATCTTCTTCTCAGTTTTAAAATACAAGTTGGCCTACCTCCAAACTTCTGCACCCATCAGTCCTATGATGAATTCTCTAAGAATTCATAATTATCACCTGCCTAGGCAATAATAAAGGACTGTTCATGTTCTCCAGCCCAGTCTAGCCTAGGGGAGAGATCAGGTCTGGTCTAGAATGATGCACAGCATGGGCTGTCACAAGACCAGGTTATTCTCCTAACCCTTTCTCCCTTGGTATGCTCTGCGTTCTGTCACAGCAGCCATATGCAGGTAGGACGAAGGGTTCCTCAGGGTAGAGCACTGCAGAGCCCAGTGCTTGGACCACACAGTAGAACCACATTGAATTTATCCTCCCTGGCTGCAATACATGAGGGCTGCTATCCAATGTTATTCATTTTCTGCCTTAGTTTGGAACAAAAAGCCAGGACAGATTTGTCTTAACTTCTAGCTAAATTCCAATACTTTTAATAAACTGGCTACAAGCAAGTATTTTAAGCACACTATACCAAGCATTTTACACAGATCAAAACAATTCCTCTGAGGATAGTTGTTCTTCCTTCACCCAGAAAAAAGAAAAACAAGACTATTTGTTAAAGGATGATTAAAAAGGAACGTCACATTAAATGAAATAAACAGAAACCTCATATTTAACTTCAAATAGTTATGATTTCTGACAACACCATTAACACTAAGTGCAGCTTTAAGCTATTCAATAATAATTATGCTGGTTCTAGAGAGCAGCATTTGAGAGAGAGAGAAGCTATATACTGAACAATAAGATAATACCATTTACACAAACAACTTCTGCATTTCTGTCATCATAGAAATAATGTCATGCACCAGTGTGTATAAGCCATAACAGTAGGATTAGTTAGGAACAGTCCTAATAACACCAGATAAAACAAACTTGTTAGCCATCTTTCAGCAATTTTATCTTAAATGACCCATTTTACTTTCTGGTTTACCTCTATATTAATGGCTGTCATGATCACTAAAAGACAGAACAGCAACTTCTTGCAAGGGCAAGGATTATCTAAAAAAAGTCAATTGTTTATAATGAAGCATGTTATATGAAGCATGTCATCCATTTCAGAAATGAAAGAAGTGTAGAAATGCTAGCATTTTATATACTTCATACGCTTTCAAGATAAAACTTCACAATTTTTCCTGTTTAAAACAGTATTTTGATATCAAATTTAACTCTATAATAAAGGTTTAAAAATATTGTTCTCAGTCAAGTATGCCTAAATCTTTTTCTACAAGTGTTATCACTCACAGCGCCTCTGAAAAATGTTTGATTCATTTTTCTTAATTTCCTCTTACTTTCCTCTATTTTTATTTTTTTTTTTTTCCCTCCAGCAGTCAAGCAAAAAATGCATTATTTGCCTAGTTTGCCTGTGGTATACTTAATGCTCTCATGGTGCTTTCAGGAACACAAATAGAGGAATGATGCAACACACTGAATAGCTTGTGTGTTTAACTTAGCAGAACTTCAGATTACTGCCTGGTACACAAAGATGTTCAACAGTCAAGTTGAACCATTTGCTGGACCCTTTGTAGCAGTCTTTCTCAAAGGTACAAACAACCTGAATGCATCTATAATCAGAATGCAATTATACGCATAGGTTGCCTGAAAGTAATGCCTCCTATTTATTTCCATGTAAACTACTACTATTCAAATAGAACAATAACATTATTTGATAGAGCAAATTGTCAGCTACGGAAAACTGTTTTTCAACACAGTCAGCACCATTAGCTACTCATTTTCAGCAGCAATGAACAAGAACCTACATTCCACGCTAAAATCTGCATGGCTATCCTGATCACGGCTTGTCTTTCATATTGCTGTTGCCATTGCTGAATCACACTAGCCATCATCTCACTGTGCTCACAAATACTGTTTGGTTTCATAAACATTCAGCAACCATCAAGAAATGAGAACTGCTACCTTTTTTTTTTTTTTTTTTTTTTTTCTTTTTGCATGGAGGAATTCAATAACACATCTTTGCTTCATACACACTTCCATATCAGACAGACCCTGTGTTGCACAGCAACAAAACATAATGGAATATTGGTGGATTGGTGGGAAGGTTCAACCTCTACTTTCACCAGCACCTGCCTCTGACATCATGGGTCAACTGCTAAAAAAGAAGTATTACTCTCAGAGCAGCCATCGTATCTATCAGATCATCAGGAATTTTCTTTGGAGGTTGTTTGCATTATTCCAGGCTTTTGAACTACTTATGAAGTTCCAGCTCATTTTTTCCGTGAGTACTAATACTCTGCAGAGAGCAATTAGTGCCCTACATCTGAAATATTATGACCTCTGATTTGATCTTTCTGTCACGGTCAGATTATATTACCATTGAGCTTCCAAATACACTACTAAGCACTTCTTCCCTAATTCCATACTTGTTTGTTTTTTTAGCTTAAGTGTTCCTCTAAATTACTTGGTTTTGCAAAGATCTGACTTAAGCTACAGACCTCTCATTTCATCAGTCATGTTTCCAAGAGAAAATATTAACCTTTCTCCCTGACAGTTCAGGGCAATAGCTGTTCAGGTATACCTCACCTTAGAGGAGCACTGAAAAGACACTGGAACATGGCTTTTATGCTTAGCATATACTGACACTCCTTCAGTAATGAATCTTCATGTTGTAACATACTACCCATCAGTTTGTAAATAGCTGTTCACCATCCTGAATTTTAGACCACTATGTATAAATATTCAGTTAATTGTCTAAAAAGTCAACATCCTTTAAATGTGAACAGTAATATTTAGAAAACAATAACACAAAAAGATATGATTGAAATCAAAAGTAGTCCAGAACAAATATTTCATTTTTAGAATATCAAGCTTCATCATGATAAAATCAAGAGTAGCACCAAACATCCCCATGAAAATCCCTAGAAACAGATTTTCTCGCAGCAAGCATAATTTCACCTTCTGCCGCTGTTTATTTTCAGAAAACAAACTGCTTATTTTAAACAACCCCTTTAACTTAGCTTGAGAAATGTGTATTATTTGCATCTTATATAATACAATGACACTCAATTCACTCTTCTTACTTCATCCCTTCCTCAGCTAAAGTGATTTATTAGATCAAATTCACACAGATTCAATTATACACTGAAAAGTTTTAAAGGAGGAAGCCTAAAACCTTCTGAGACCTGAATTCTAGCATCTAATACAACTTGTCCCCTCTCAAATGTTGGGGCCATTAATCACCATGTAAAGCATGTTTTTTGTTCTCTCTAGACAAAATGATTCTGCAGCACCATCTAGTGAGATGACATCACTATCTGTGATGGAATTTGCAATTCCAGATCAGGACTGATAATCATTTCAATTTCCGTAAAATCAATCGATAAATATATTTTTAAAAAGGTATCAAGTTTTAAAATTTTTCCTTTGAATTTAAGCAACTATTTCACACCATACAGATGAAAACTCTCATGGGATCCTTTATTTTTGCAGGGCAAATCCTCTGTGGACAAAATGGAAAAAGGTTCAACGCACACTGCAGAAGTGGAAAAGTGTCTCAGCTATCTCCTCCACTGTGTAGGTGGAAGATGCAGTTGTACTCTCAAGTTCTTCAGTTCTCTGAAACAGCTGTGCTTTCACCTCAGCGGATGCAGGAAGGACTAATGTCATGAACACTCTTGGACCTCTGCAGAATAGGCACTCACAGTTTTGCCTGGGTTGGCCAATCTAAGAACCCTATGTTTTCAGAAGAATTTAGCTGGTATTGCTTCTTGTGTTGTTGCATAACCAGAGCATCCAGAATACACAACTCAATAATAAAAATCACTTTAAGGTTGTTTTTTAGTATTTTTTTCCTCATGCAACACTGTGCACTTGTCCTATTAAATTGAAAAGAAAAAAAAAAAAAAAAGAAAACACTATGGGAATCTTAAATTTGTACGAAAAATGAATACGTATACTATTCAGTTTCTACTTCATTCTTGCAAGTTCATGGCATTACTCAAGGAAAAAAAAAAAAACAGATAAGTTCTGAATTTCCTTCACTACAGAAGAAAATAAAATTAAAATGAAAAAAGGCTTGAAAACGCCATCCTAAAAAACTCCATCCTGAAAACTCCGAAAAAGCAAAAGGAGATAAAGAAAACAGTATAGGATTTGAACCACTCTGAGTATGATCAGTCACTGGAACTGACATCCTAAATGAACTGGCTTACGCCCCAAGTCTGCCAGTGTCCAAGCAGCATTTGGGCAATGTACTCGGTAACATGATTTAACTCTGAGTTAGCTCTGACATGGTCAAACAGCAGGACTTGAGATCCCTTTAGACAAAAATACTCTGTTCTATTGTAATGAGACACTTCGAGTACAGCAGCTGTTGTCTATTATCAACCTAATATGTGAGGTCCACAAAATTTTTGAATAGTAAGATCTTTAGTGCTTAAATCTATCGATAAATTTTCCCCTGAACTCCTGTGGTGATCAGCTTACTGCATGAAGCATAACATCTGATTATTGTTCTATTAGTTTGTAAAACTGCAGTTTAATCAGTAGCCAGGAAATCTTATTCTAATGTAGATTTGTGTGTTTTAGTCATCCCCTATGTATGTCAGTGAGAAAAGACTTAGGCATGAACTGATTTTTAACTACTTTATATATATACAACATGGATGTACCTTTTTACATATGACATTTAGTAAAATAGTAAACAACACAAAAATCTCTGATAATTTATACAATTCCTATTATCCAGGAGGAACAATAATTTGCTTCTTGAGAAATCCATGAAATGAAAACTACTGAAACGCAACAGGAAAAGAGTAGTGATCTGCATTTCTTAGGCTACTTACCAACTAAGAGAACTACACACATCTTCCTCTTCTCATAAGCTGTTTCTTAAGCTTCACCTGCTATACAGTCATCATAATTATGAACTTTTGCTCATAAGTCTCATTATTTATCATATTTACAATGACAAGTGAAAGCAATGATAAGGGAAGCCGTGTAGTACCCATCCTTAGACATGACTGTAACACGGCTGCCCCAGAACAGCCTGACCCATCCTCACATTTAGCCACACTCTGAGCAAGGGTCTGGGACCTGATGAAATCCAACCTAACAAAACCAGGTATACAGTTTTCTCCTTTCCTTATCCAATCCAAAACATCAAAGCAGCAGCCCCTGCAAGAGGTGAAGTGACAGAAATGGAACAGAAGATTAAGGATGTAGAAATAAAAATCCTATGAGAACTTATATTAACCTTTTAACTTATGAAAGCTGGATGTGATTTTAGACCAAAGCAGCCCTAAAGCTCAATTGGTTGGCAAAAACAAGCTAGAATGCTTTGTACAAGCGATTCGGTAGCTTGCAGTAAGAATCAACCAGGTGGTGTACAAATAGAAAGAAACCAGGCCACAACTTGCTTTTATACATTTGTAATCAGTTTTTTGATCAAAGGTTTTCCAGTTACTACATTTTCTAAAACTTACTACATATGCACTGCTTAGTCTGTTATTTTTAGATTATTTGTCATTAGAAGCAAAAAGAGAACAATTCATGCTAATATTCATGTCGTGTTTGGATATTTTCTGCACTGTTTCTCATTCAAGACCACATATCTAATGTAAGACTTTGCTTTATTTTGATGATTTTTCTGATGTTCTGCTCATTAGTCGATTATCTGGTTGATTATTAGTCACATTTTCAAGCTCCCTACACTCCTACCAATGCACATCTACAGAAAAAAAAAAAAACAACAACAAAAAAAACCTACACCCAGAGTAATTTCAGGCCTTCGGCTACACAAATTACACAGTTTGCACAGCCCCCAACCCTACAATGTCATTACTATTCAGAAAATCCAGTAAAACAAACAAACAAACAAACAAACAAAAAAGCCCTCAACAGCACAGTGCTTCCTAATCATAACACAGCTTAAACACTACATTCCAGTAGTGTGAGCTGATACTTTGGAAGCTGCTAGATTACGTTTCTTTCCAATTTTTCATTCGTCTAAAAGAACATACTACTAAAAAGAGATTTGCCTCATACTTAGCATCTACCCCTCTCCTCCAAAATTTTGTCATTCTTTCCATCAGTATGTCAGAATATAGCATCATTTTCTGTTGCAAGCATGTAAATATATTTTGTGCCTACTCAAGTGTAATTAAATGCTGCTTCCAGTTTAAAGTGTTTGGCTATACTTAATAAAATATGGGCTCACATTTTCACGTCTTCGAATCACCAGTCCATCCATTTACTTTAAATATTTGAAAAGAATAAGAGCATTTGCATTTCTTTCTGCCTGCTATTACAAAGTTTTAGAGTAAATGTAATACTTTGCTTTGTTATTAGTGAAATCTAGTCTTCACTTGAGCTGTGATGCCAAAAGAGTAAATCACACACCATTGTTATGGATAGTTAACTTGACATTTGGTAACTATTAGCCTCTCTGCTGTTATTTCCTTCCTGCATGCTTGCTTGGCAGAGCACACATGCACGGCAGCGAAGGACCAGGAAACTTCAAAATAAGGTGTGCCATCATTGTGTATGTACATATATTTTTCTTAATTCTTAGAATTCTTTGCTGTCCAGTGCTTTGCTGTCCACCACATTAAACCACAACAAAAAGAAAGGCTGAACTGAGGAGAGTCTATCAGATGATTTTTGGTGCTGCAAAAAAAAAAAAAAAAAAAAAAAAGAAAATCTTGCCCAGGCTTTCCCTAAAATGGGCTTACTGTGCACTGGGAGAAAACAAGAGAAATAACCTGCAAGAAGTATCCAGGGTAATGAACGCACCAGACAATGCACTATCGGTGCCACCCTTGGAGACAGCAGGCTAGGCACTATGTAAGTTCACTGCTCTAATAAGTTAATAGATTTCTTAAGTTCTTGTAAATACATGATAATAATTCTTTTTCCTATGATACTGATGAACTAAATGACGACTAGCACAGTGGCATCCATCTCCTGCATTTTTGTTGAATACATGGAAACCATTCAGCTAAAGTTCTAGACCTTACTGATGCAAAACATATCTTTCAGTTTATGAGCTTGTTTAGACAGATTACAGCTCAAAATCCAGAATTTTATTGAGATTGTGTGAACCCCATAAATCAAAAATATCAAAACAAAGCTGTTACTATGTTTGATGTTCTAGAAGTTATTCTAGTGTGGAGAGATGATCTATAAATCAACACTAAATAGTGAGGACCACATTTTGGATATATTACTGAAAATAACAGCTAGAACACTGTGTAATGAATACAGAGACATGCTAGAAGTTGGCTTTATATAAAGAAGTGCTAAATTCAATATGAAATGACTCTCGTATTTCCTGTGGGAAAACCCCCAAACTTTTTCTATAAACTACAGTTAGGTGGAAGCATGTACACCTTCCTATATAAAAGAAACTTGAATTCTTCCAAAAAATTGCATTTTGCAATTTATACAGTAAGTTGTTTGGAAATGACCCTGGGTTGCAAGTGGTTTATTATGAACGCCAACTGGTATCGGCTACTAAAATGAAATGGACGTTTTTGTAGGAGACTCATAATTTTTTAAATGAAAAGCACTGAAGCTCTGAAAGTGAGATACTGATAGGTACTGGTATTGTTGAGCCTTACACTATGCAATATAATCTACCAGGTCATACTTCCCCTGTCTAGTCCGAGCTTATCTCTTTTTTTTTTTTTTTCCTTCCCTATTTGCTTTCTATTTTTTTTTGTTTGTTTTTGTTTGTTTCATAAATAGTAAGAAGAGCCCAAGGCAGCTCTTGAGAATGCAATATGTTTGTTTTAGTTTCAGATTTTAGCTAAGGAAAGACTAGACAAAAAATGTTTTTACCAAGCTCTCTTCTTACCTTCAGACAAAGGTATCATTCGAATGTGCTTTACATTATTCCCACTTTTTCAGGGACACTGTTGAATTTAAATGCTAGAAATGCAGGGAATGCTAATTTTGTGTGTGTGTGTGTGTGTGTGTGTGTGTAAATTCAGTACATACAAAAAGATCCAACTCCACAGTGCATTTACGGTAAACCTTCTGAAGTTTTCAGAATTTAGCTTACAAGCATTCAGTTAGGTTTATAAAGCAGTCTAGAAGAAAATAAAATCCTTCAATGGTGCAGTAAGAATTCCAAAGAGAAAGAATTAGGTAAGGGTATATCACAGTTTTACATACAGACATTTGGGGATGAGTTGGCAAATTTATTGCTCCTCATAGATATGCTGGCTACTGAATGGCTGCTGAAGGACAACCATGAAGGTACACAAGCATTATAATTCATGTACCTTTCCTTTCTTAAATGAATAAGAAAAAAACATTTATAGAAAAAGAAAATTTTTCTTTAAGCCTTAACTGCTGTGTCTTGAACATACCAAGCAAGACAGCAGTGAAGGGGCATGCTTACAGCACACATCCCATTGCTACTGAATCAGTAATATTTTGGGGCCCTTTTAGGACTCTGAATTCTGTAAGTATGTGCAGAGCAGCTGCCGATGACACAACCCCCACTCATCATCAATGTAACTAACAATGCAAAACCCAGACTTTTCTGAAAGACAGGTATTATCTTGGGCATTCTCTTCCAAGTCCTTCAGTTAACTCGACCCTAACTCAAATAACTATGCTGGGGAACAAAATGATTATCTTAAAATCAAACTTTCTTTGGTATTTAACTCTATCAAGAATGTGTGCCACAAGCTTCTTAAATGTCTTTTAATTTTTCCAATTGCTTTGAGCAAGCGCTATTGCTCTTTGGGCCAATGAAGCGTACATGCTGGAGAGTCTAGCGCAGCTCACCCCAGAACCAGCCTCAGAGTCCAACTGTTCCTTAGCAAAGAAAGGTTTTCAGTATTATACATCCACTACAGTACTAATTATTCATTATGTTCTGAAATCAAGCACAAACAATAACCAAAGCTGCCTGAGACTGATCAGATAACTTGATTTGGAGATATTTGAAATGCAGCTGACTGTGTCATGTATTGATAAAACAATTATCGCTTTCTCCCAGTAATAACTCATGAAAAAAATTGATCCTTTTTTGAGCAAAATGTGCTGAACTTCCTAAAAAGTCAAGAAAGAAAAACATGGATTGACAGAACAAAGTACTCTGGTCAGATACATCAGACAGTGCCAGAGAAACATTCAGACTCAGATTTGATGTGCATAAATTGCACTGTTTACAAACATAAAACCATAGAATGGTTTGGGTTGTTAGAGCCGGCGCTCCCAAAGCTCAAGATCCTACAGCTCCAACCATTCTGCTATGGGAATGGATGCCTCCCATGAGATCAGACTGTCCAGAGACCCATCCAACCTCACATTGAACACCTCCAGGAATGGGGCAGCCACAGCTTTTCTAGATATTCTATGTCAGGGCCTCACCATCCTCACAGTAAAGAGCTTTCTCCTTATGTCTGATCAAAATCTACCCTCTTTTAGTGCAGAGCTTTACAAACAGAACTGTAATTTAAAAAATCCTGTCACCTGATAATGCAGAACGTTCCACCAGGCTCAAGGCAGTGCCTAGCAGCAAAGTATGCAGAACGCAATCACAGAACCACAGAATGTCAGGGATTGGAAGGGATCTTGAATGATCATCTAGTCCAATCTCCTGCCAGGGCAGGAACACTAACTTTAGGTTGCACAGAAACATGTCCAAAAATTCTATGATAATCACTACTAGGATTTTATGATAATTTCAGAAAAGTAAGCAAAAAACTCCAAACAAACTGATTTGATGCTTCAGAGTTGCGTCAAAACACTGTGGCACAGTATTCTGAGACTTGGTTAACTTCCATGTCATATATGACTTCTGTACTGATTCTAGCATAATTCATCTTAAGTATTTGAATAACATTATGTGACCTCAAATAGTCAGTAAGATTCAAACCACCCCTCAAGTTATTTGGCAGCCCTGCTCTTCTATTCTTCCAATTATTCTGCGAACATTCTTCCCCAGATCAGCATCATCATCTTTTAAATGAACTCATTGTAATACAGGACATATTGCTTACATAGTGGGTAACACAGACTATTGGGAAAATAATTGCTATTTAAATGGAATTCTAGTTCTACAATTGAAATAAATGATATGAATAAAATGTCAATTGGTAATAAGAGACTTTACGTAATTTGCTTCCCAACAGATCAGAAATTAACAGTCACAGCGGTAATGCAAAATAAGTTCAGAAAAAGAAAACGAACATAAAAATCTAAGTAAACTGAAACATTTCACATGGGGAAAAATAAAGTGTGATTAGGAGAACTTCAGATAGAGAAAAAGAGCTTCTAGAACTCAGGTACAACACCTTGGCCCTACAAGATGTGCCACAGGGATCTATGCCAAGTGAAGTCCTTTGGGATGTTTCCCTCACTTGCATGAATTAACCCCCTTTTTTTAAAAAAAACAACAACAACAACAACAAAAAACCTCTTGCAATTACTTTGCCATAGCAAGTCCCAAAGGGATTCAATGAAACTGTATTATTTTCTGTAATCTGTGCTTCTGTGTTTTTTTTCTAAATTATTGCTACTACTTTTAAGCCCCATCCTGTGCTGCTCCTCTATTTAACCATACCTCCAAATTAAGACAAATCCTCTCCAGAAGAAACCAGGTGGAAAGAAGGAAGCCTTGACAAATAAAAGACATAAATTTGAAGAAAACTAAATGATATGCTGCATAGCGGCCACTAGTGACAGTGAGAAAGACAAAGGGAGATGAACCAAAGACCAACAGTCTCATGTTGCCTGAGTATCCTCAAAGTGGAATTTTACAGAACAGACAGGTTACATGGACAGAAGCTGTTGCTAACAGATTGCTTTACAAATTCCAAATGGCAATGGATAAATGAACTATCAGCTCTTGTGACAGTGCTGAAGTTAAACCAAATGCCACTCCTTAGAACACTGTAGACAATGTCCTTACATTTTACTCTTGATCCTTCTAATCCATCTGTCCCAAAGAAAAGTTTTCAACAATCAGTTGAAAAAAAAAAAAAAAAAAAAAAAAAAGGCAAACAATGAAAAGAAAAGAAAACAATAAGTTATACATTAATTAAAGCCAACATTCTCATGATTGGATACAGAATGCACTGTCTAGAAACCAGTTTATTAATAGATAATACTTAAGTTAGACTCTAATGCTTTAGAGCTGGGCAAGTTTCCTCTATTAATTGGAAATGAAAACACTGCATGAAATGTCATTATTCGCTTTTTATGGTCAATTTGCTTACAATTTGCCAAATGTATAATTTGTTCCTATTATAAACTTACATACTCTAAATCACTGCCCCTGTGGAGTCTTGGAACTGAGGTACTGATAGATTCACATCATATACCTCTGAATATATATATTTTTTTAAACACTGAATTCTTCTCAGCTTAGCTGCCAATGGCTTCAGAAATACGTATAAAAAGCCCTGCAGTAACAACTTCTCACATAAATATTTTGATTGCTATTTAAAAAAGGGAGGGATTTGTTTTTCTATCTTCGTAATTACTGCATCACTTGATTAATTTTCAAGCACCTACTCAACAAGGCCAAACTTAATTGAATTGCTCATTAGAAGACAGCTGAACTGCAAAATACAAGCATTTTTATTCTTTCTTATTATACCATTCATTTTCACACTTCATGTCTTGTAAATCATACCTGTTTTTACAAAACAAGTTCTAAGCTACAACTGCACGAATAGTGCAAATTGCTTGTTAGTTTCAATGAAGATCAAGGTGTTTCAAGATTCCTATATATTGCCATGAGTCAAGCACTTCTAAGAAAAAACACTTTCCTTCCAAAAAAATTGGACAGCTTCAATGTTTCCTCCTAGACTATTCTACAGCTATCCTTGAGTATGCTATTACTGAAGGTGAAGCGATTCCATGAATGTCTTAAATTTCAACAGTAGGAATCTAATTCAAATTAACAGTCCAAGCTTTGGCCTCATTTATATTTACTTTTGTATTTTTGCAAGTGTAAGAACAATTAGAACATGAGCCAATTCATAGAAAACTGTTATAATGATGACAATCAATCCAAACTTGAGCTTAGAGTGTTTACTTAAGTCATTAACCAGTATCCTTCAATGTTACATACAGTCTTCTTATATACCAATAGTAGAGCTCATAGACAATTTTAATTACACATATATATATATATATATATATATATATAATGTATGTATACATGAAAAGAAATTGAACAGAATAATTCCTTCCCATGTGTCATTTGGAGTTAGCAGTTACAATGTCACTAGGTATATAGAACTCATTTAAAGAATGCTTAATTTCACCATAAACTAGTTATCTTTCTGTCAATACAGTAATTTGTGAGGGTGAAGAATAATTTAATGGTCTGAAGAAAGAATTCTTTGGTTTAGAGTAACTGAAAAGGGCAGGAAAACATGAAGTTTGATCAGCCAGGTCCATCAGTGTTTTGAGATTCTTTTTCTTCCCATATTCTCAAGTTAATTTATTAAATGACATTTGTATGACAGAGAACGAGCCTAGATAATGGCTGAAACTTCCAATAAGCAAGACAGTTTTCCCCAGATCGGAAAAAGCCTGTAAGATGGGAAAAATATTATGCTGTTTTCAGGAAAAGTAACTGGTCTCCTAGTTTCCTCAGAAAATTATGTCTTAAGAATAGCATTCACAAAAATGACAGTATCATGAAAGAATCGGCCATCTATCTTCTTGACAATATAGCCGAAGAATACAGTACGATGAAAAGCAGGACAGCACTTAGTATAGTTAAACCTTAGTGATTTTTAACAGACTTATTTATTTATTAAGTCGATAGATTGGATACTTTCAGAAATGAAGCATTCTGTGTAAATTGAAATTTTAGACTTGTCTATACATGGTTTTGTCCAAATAAGAGATTGTTAACTTTATACATAGCTTATGGTGTCAGCAGCCAGATAGGAGCTTTTAATGACTCTACGGTAATAGTATCAAAATTCTATTTACTACAGATCTGACAACATTCAAGCAAGCATTGCAATATCAGGATTGTTACCAGCTAAACCTTTAGTAGCGAAGGAGCCATGTAATTATATGCCAGCAGTACAAAGGCACAAAGAGCGATGATCTTCGCACTGAAGGACCAAAGCTCTGCTCACTTCAGATGGTTCAATCTGATAACTAAATAGAGCAACAACTTCACTTTTAAAGAGAGACGACGGAGAAGAAGCTTAATATTGGTCAGTACCATTAGTAAGCACTGGGAAGATAACAGTATCTAAACACCTATGAAATTTATGTGTTCAATAGTTAGAAAAGACTGGTGCGAGATAAGCCTTGGGATTTACTAGCAGAGGAAGGAAGCATGGGAGTAAGGAAGGTAAACTATGCAGAAACAACCATCTGTGGCAAAACAAATTCATTTACTTTTGAAACGAAAGGCAGAATTCTTTATTGACAGCAAAAAGTCATGAAGATATGTACAGATCATCTTTTTCCTCATGTATGACTGAGTTCATGCCAAATGACTAGCTCATTACAGTAGCAGAGATGATCAAGTTCATTGGAGGGACTTATAGTACGCTTTTGCATTTGCGGTATGCAGGTTCTAACAGCTGGTCTAATCCTTTTACATAGTAACATAGTCATCAAGCATTTGCAAGAATGCAAGAGATTACTGTGCAATGATTCGCCAGCTTCCAGTTATTAATGTGAATGCCTGCTGTCCACTGATCATCTTGATTTACTAGTACTCGAAGAACTTCAAATGACAAACTGATTCTGAACAGCCATTCCTAAAATTATGAACTGTGAACCAATTTTTATTTTCATTTTGTTTGGGATCTGAGGCATAGTCTTGTGCGGCATATTGTCTAACTATACTCTTATCTAAATCCTAACATTTATATTAACAGCACTTTCTTTTAACCTTGTTTGACTTTTCACACACAGTAGACACAGTACACACTGTTAAAGTCTTCTTCTAGTCTATCAATTGCTACTCTGTACTTAGAGCACTTAAAAGTGCAATGACGTGAGTGTGGCTGTAGGACTTCAACTGTGACCAGGGAGCCAGAATTACTTGAACACATAAGTTCACAAAGACTTCTGCAGAACTATAAGAAATGCTTAGGTGTCTACAAAATACACATCTGCAGGACCACCAACAAATGCATTTTCAAAAGAGGAACAGAACCACATGCAGTCAGTTTAAACAAACTGATCCATAACTTACTTTTCTAAAAGCTTTTTATTTTTATTTCAGTGGACATTTTTTCCCCTATCTTTATTTAAAGAAGTAAGGATATACTTCTGTTGGTGTTCAGTGTGTGGTCAAATTCTGAAGCAACACAAAACAAGTTAGGAAAAGAGGAAGAGTTATGTAGTTCAAATATTTCCTCTGCAACAGGTAATAAATGCTGTAATGCAACAACAGCAGAAAACAACTGAAAAACACAGTTCCTTGTTAGGAATAAAGGAATGATGTTACAGAAGTTTTATTTTAGTTTTAGTGATGTCCATAAATCCAAGTAAGCTGACATTCACCAAAGATGACTTGCCTTCTGTTTCCACAAGTATTATGTACTTGATGAATTTAACTTAATATTTGTAATGGCTCTGTTAATATGACCATGGTTACTCACATGTTTGTTTCAGATGTAGAGAATCAAAACAATCTGGTGAGTTTTGACACTACCAAGCAGTTGAAAGACTCCATAAACTGTTATCCTAACTGCATTCGAAAGCACAATGCAACACACACCTTAGACTGCATAAAGAGTGACCCCTAGTCACAGTAGAGGTCCATTTCCCTATTACACTTCAATTATTTAATTGGATTCAAGAGAATTAAACTAAAAGAATGTGACATTTAGATCAGGTCAAATTTAGGCTTCAAAGTTCCCATATCCAGGAGAAGCAATTTTGCTCCTTGAAAAGGAGTTTTGGTACTCTCCTCTTCTAAAACTGACAGTGAAAGCATCTACACAACTCAACAAATCAATTCATCCTAGCACTGAGAAAAAAAAAAAAAAAAAAAAAAAAAAGAAAAATAAAAAAGCACAGCAACTTTTCAGCCACAAGCAGCTCTCCCAGACAGAGAAGTTTACTAAAGAGTTCTCACCTTTGCTATAGTAATTTGCACTGATTTTCACATAGATCTGATTTCCTTTCCTGGGAAGCTGACAATACACGCATCAGCAATACTCTATGCTTTGGGACTTTTGGTAATAAAGGTATATTTGTGCACTATGCCTGTACCCATAATGACAGAAGCAGCCTACAGTCACACAGCTAGACAGGCCTACTTGACTACATTACTTCAAGGTGTCATATTTTCCTTGCATTGTAATGCCCAACAGTAGCATTTATACTATCAGCTTCAAAACCTAGAAGTCACATTCAAATGCTAAAACACAAGCCATAAATGACATAATTAAACTCCCACCGCCCCAGTAAAATCCTTCAAATAGCCAGAATAGGAGTTTTTGACTTGGGAATCAGTAGCTGAACTGAATTGCTTAAAGACTGACTAGAAAGGTTATGTTTCAAGGTACTGCTTCCCCTCAAAATCATAGAACATTCTTATAACTCCCACACTAATGCTTTGAGCTAAAATGCAGTGCGTTTTTATCATTCTTGTTTAAAAGGAGTACACACACAACTGGGTTTTAACAACCAGAAAGGAAGCTTACAAAGCAAAACCTGCTTCATAGGCTACAGCCTGCACCAGAGGTCTATCAGTCAAGTGCTGCAGAATAATGATCAGTATATTTCTAGAAGATGACCTTTCAGTGAGAATGGCACTTCTTACAGAAGAGGAAGGAAACAATTAGTTGGAGGGAAAAAGAAAAACAAAATTAGAGTAATCTCGGCAGTTGATCTCAATCCAGATCAACCGACTCTTTCCTAAGATGAAAACCTAACTTCTAAGAATTGAAGTACATAGCTAGCTACAAAAGCAAATTAATAATAAAAGAGAATGAAATCCCAAAGGACCTAAGAGCTTGACTTTAAGGTTTGTTCTTACTTGGACAAAAGTCAACACCTAATATAAGAGAACTCCCCATCATTACCTAAGAAAATTTTCTTCATCTGCTTTGCACTCTCCATATATATTTTCTTAATTTGAATAGCTATGGTTACAGAACAGATACATTTTAAATTTACTTCAGGTGTTCATTTGCCTCCAAATCAATATTTGTAACATATTATTCATATATATTTGACGTACCCTGCCTGAAATACGCCTGTAGTAGGAATGAGGCACCCAGAGGATTCCCCATTTTCAGACTTGGGATACAGCAACTATCCTATTCTGGAACACCATACATACAAGTGTAAAGAAAAAAAAATCCCACACAATCAGACCTTTCATGTTTCAATGGAACACTTACAAGATTAGCTCAGCTTTAATGAAACTCAGAATTAAAACTCATTAAAGCAGCAGACATCAGTTTCTTCTGCAGAGATTCCTAATAGATCTTGGTTCTGCAATCGATTAATCAAGAGCAATTCCTCTAAAGTTTTGCTTGAGTGAATTCAGAGATGACAAATTATAGTCTCATAGAACTCGGAGGCCAAAATCATATTGTTGATCTTGTGATAATACGTAATTTTCAGATGACAATCAGCCAATTTTTATTTAAACACTGTTACAAGTCTAGTCTAGATTTATTATCTACTTGCCTACAAAGCCAAGAAAGTACCTCCAAAGAAAAAACTTACTCCATGCTAAAGATACCGATTTATAGGGGATGAACTGCTTTACAGTGCTGCTTATCCTCTCTAGTAACTAGAGAACGAGCCTAGATAATGGCTGAAACTTCCAATAAGCAAGACTACTGAGATGAATTCCTTTCTAGCAGGACCTTCAGCTTGTTAAGCTGACTTCACAGTCCAGCCTGCCAATGTGACTATGATCCTCAATGTAAAAAATAAGATAGCATCAGTGCAAAATTTCCAGGTTTAGATTGTTTTGAGAAAGCAATGTCAAATTCAAAACAAATTACTTCTTGTGAAGTTAAATTTCAAGAATCTCTCACTTTACTGAGACTTATTAGCCACTACTAGGATAATTACTCATGTAGACTTCTCAATTTAAGAGGAAAAAAAAAAATGAACAAAACTGGACCATAATCTCAGTAAAAATTGTTTTGTTTCCTTTCAATTCTTATATTAAAATTCCAGCTCTTGGGGTCTCAAAAGAAGTTGGGGGGAATCATTTTTCTGAGGAACAAGTAGCAACTAAAAGGTTTGTGATGGCAGAGATATGGAAAACCTTCTATTCTCTAGAGAAGTATTTTTCTAAATCTTTGAGGAATAAATGAAATGCCAGAATAGTTCTACTGCTACAACACCTGAACAATAGTCATTACACCCTGCACTTCCACAGACTATATTAACTTTAGTCAGAGTTGCATTCTCTTTCTAGAATGGTAGAATCTTGCCAGATATTGAGTATCTCAAGCAATGGAAATTCAGCTCAAGAGGTACTCAGCATTGTGGAGAACCAAGTCCTCTAGCCTTATTACAACCTTATAAACAAAACACTATAAAGTTAACAGACTTTGAACAGCAAGAACACTGTAGAAATGCAGGCAGATGGCTAGTGGGACATTTAGAAGGATGTGTTGGAATGGCACAGTCCTTATACTGACTTGCAAGAACACATTACTTCTGTACCACTACTGCAATCAAAACTGAATAAAAATGCATTGTCGTGAACTCCTCAATGCAGGAACTCAATAAATTGTCTTTTGAGACTCCAACAAAGCTCATCTGGCCTAACGCAAATAAATGTCTCAAGTTAACCGAGGCATTGCCTTTTTAAAAACTCAATACCTTTAAGACTTGTGAGCTTACTAGTGAGAATGGTTTGTCAATGTGAAATAGCATCTCCATAGTCAGATTGTCTAGCTATGTAACTTGAAAAGTCCAAGTTCTCTTATGGATTATTTCTATTTACTTTTGAAGTGTACAAAAAAAAAAAAAAAAAAAAAAGCAGTTTGAGTGGCCTAATGACAGTTACTCAGCTTTGTACATTTACAACATTAAGAAGTAACCAAATAATTTAGACTATAATAATCTAAAATAACAGTATCACTGTCACAAACAGGACATGTAACAGTTTATGACTTGTGAAAAAGGCAACCATATCTAACTATTTTGCATCACTGCCTAGACTCCTTTAAACTTAAAACAGAAGACAAAGTTTTTGGCAACCAAACATAGCAGACAGCAGGTTACAAAGGAGGCAAATCACAGCAGTCCTGAAGCCACACAGGAAAATGAATTTGGAATTTCAGAGAGTGTACAAGGAAGTGAAAGAAGGTACCACATGACATTAACCCTGTATCTGCTCTCAATCTCACATTTGGGTCAGCCTTGTGGCTGTGTTCCCACACCTCTATTCCACTCCAGCGCCTGTGGACCACACAGCCTTGTTCCCATGTGGCTGGTGTCCTCTCTTGCTCTTTGACTGCCACCCGTCTTTCTCTTCTGCATTTTAAGTGTTACATAAGATAAGCATATGATGAAGAGGAGTTAGATGCTTGGCTTGGCTCACCCTCATCGAAGTTATTTATGCTGTGGGGCACACTGCTTTCTGTCTTCCTCCCCAGATCCTGGCAAATTTAAATGACTTGACATTTTCCACTGTGATTCTGCAGGAGTAAATGGTAGCTTCTCAACAGCAAACAGAATGGATGGAGATAGCTTTTCAGACAGGAGAACTATTTGTGATGTAATGCCTGTGAAAGCCAGCAACCAGTGAGAAGCACCTAGCAGCTTCCTAGCTCCAAGCAGCACAGAAAGCCCAGCTGAGTTGTGGCTCAGCTCGCATCCACTGCTCTGTAGGGAAGAGGTGGGGAAATGGCATCAGGAACAGGAAATGCCAGCAGAGTGCCAGGTTGGGTCACAGACATTACAAGTCCAAGTAATCCTTTTCAATCCAGAGGTTATTTGTTTCCATGGCTCCACTGGCCCCACAGCAGCAAAATGCAGGTTCAGTGCAGGCTAGAACTTAGCTCACACTCTTTAGTCATGATTTATGCTTCACTATTTTCCTTCTGTCAGATTTAAATAAGAGGTATTTTTGTCTTGATAGTGTGACAACACTGGTTTTGTTGATGCTTGTAGGGACTAGACTGCAGCAGCATCGTTGTCTCTACTCTTCCCTATCTGCATCCTCCCTGTGAGGAGAGATTTGTCTCTGTTCACCTTCAAACTGTAACATCTCTGCTCAAAGAGTCATCAACAGCTCTGACTGCATGCAACATAGACAGTTCTCTGTGAAGCAAGCTGAAGGCATTATCTCATTTTACACAGGCCACTGAAGCCATCACAAACAAATGACTTTTCATCTATGGCAAATTGGGCAGTGTTCATTGAAATGACCTAAAGGTTAAAGTCCCCGTATCCTATTATCTCTCCTGAAGTCAAAGCATCCCGCTTGCTAGGAGCTAACTTGGTTGCACATGGACCTCAAGCCACTATTTACTGTTCAGTCAAAACAGTCCAGCACTGCTTAAGTGGAATTTGCAAGCGCATTCTTTGCTAGTTTATTTCTGAAAATGGTATATTTGTATGTGTTTTAAAAGGAAACATCCGAATACTCTAGGCAAGACCCAAAACCACTTCCCATTAGCAAGGAAATAGAAAACTCAGGTTTATTTCAAAAACATCAGCACACCAGGCTGTCCTTATCTGATGCGTTGTGCAGCTGTGGTGCCCTCTTAGCCCAAGAAGAGCTGAGGCACACAGCATCACACAGCCAGAGCAAAGCCCTTTGCTGGTCAACCAGCTCCAGAGTTGCAGCATAGCAGTTTTGCTATCACATGCTCATAAACACATCAAAGGTAACTCAGTCAAATTAGACATAGGTCTAGCAGGATAAAATTAATATGCAAAACAGATGTATGTGATTACTCAATCTGTATGTATAATTTGACTTACAGTTATCAAATGTTAAAGGCATTAATAAATATTAAAGACATTACTAGAACCCTAAAAAAAATCTCCTTAAAAGTCCTTGTCGATTTAAAATTTATACAATCAGTGAACTTTTCAAATAGGCCAGAAATATTTCACAGCTAGAATTATGAGAAACATTCACATGGAAGCTTGAAACCAAGGTGTTTGTTTTAAACTGTTCAGAGCCCTGCAGAATGCTTATCAGTGGAGAACTGGCAATAATAACAACAGCAATAACCTGACTTTTCATTTCATTGTCAGCTCTCAAGTCTTGAGCCTTAGAAGGCAGTTCATAGTTTGCAAAACATTTATAAGGTGGGAGAGTACATCAAACTAGAGTGCATATGCAAGAGTGATTTAACAACACAAGATACGCAATGAAATCCATACTTTATAAGCCAGATCCTAAAATATTACCACTTGGAAAGCGTTATTTGATTCTTTTTCAATTCAGTGATCAGAATTCAAGAGTTTCAATGAAACAATCCCAAGCAAAGCACTGCGGTCAGTTTTTTCTGTCCTACCTACCATCAGTATTCATTTCTACACAGAGGTACCTGTAAATCAACTTCAGTAAAGGCAGCATCTGGTTCTAACACAGGCAAAATACTGTTTTAGTACAGGAGGACTCCACAGAGGACAACACCCAGTTTCTTTATACCTCATTACATTTAAAAAAGAGCAGGGAAAAATTTGCACTGTGTGTCAAGCACTTTCATTTCTTCAGAAGTGTAAGAAGTGGAATACATTGTAAATAGAGTGATTTTCTAGCTCCTTGAGGAGGAAATTAATATATAAAACGAGGAAACAAGACTGGAAATGCCTCTTTGTAAGTTTCAAAAGAACAATAGTTTTATCACCCAGAACTTTTCCAATCATGGGATACTGTGAAATAATTCACAAGCTCAAGACTACAGAGGAAGTGAATAGCCAAAGATACCTTGCTCTGTTATTTTCTTTAATGAATAACAGTATCACAGCCAGAAAAATATGACAGCAGCTGACAGTGTGGGTGGCAGAAAAACATGAAGAATTCTATACCAAGTTAATTTAAAGCTTTGTTTTCTTTTTATCCTAACATCCCATGAAGCACAACCACATTCTGCATTTAATTAAAAGCTGGAGATCAAAATTAGCCAACACTTACTCCCTAACTACCTAGCCAGGAAACCTGTAAAGAAAGGCTCCCCAAAGAGACTAAAAACCTGTCCTTGTGCCTTTGCTTTACCATTGAGCCAGCACATGTTCCGATCAACGTTTAATCAAAACCAATTAAAGTAATACAGCTCAGTGCTTGCTGACTGCATCAGTGGGCACATTTACCAACACTCAGTGGAAAATGAATAAACATGTAGAACAGGTTCAACAGCAAAAGAAGGTAAGTCCTACAGTTCTACAGGCTGTCATCAGTGCAGCAGGCAGTGGGAACACGCCGATTGTGGGATATGATAGTGCATGATGTGTGATGGAACAGCGGTTGTCACCAGGCACGTCCCAATGTAACAACTGCATGAGCACTCAGAATTCATCCCCACTGAAATACTTAACTCTGCATACTAACCCCCCAGCCTTTACCACTTATTTCTCCATGGATTCTGATTTATCTCACAGATAACAGGGAGTATAAGGAGGAGAAACAGGCCTGAGTCTTCAGTGTTGACACTGAACTGGTCCACAGTGGAATTCCTCTTCTCCTTTCTATTACTTCTACATAGATTTTAGCTGTTTATCTCCAGAATATTTGTGCTCCCATCTAGCGTAGGTACTTCTATAATCCAGTATGTTGAAATGTCATAAATCAAGACTTCTAACTTTAAAAATAACATATGTAGAGGTGTTTTTGCTTGTAACCAGTACCTTCAATATTTTCCCTCAAACAGACATTTCGTGTACATAAAAAAGACACACGGACAAACAAAAACTAGAAAATACACACTCTCTTTTTGCCTTCCTATGAATTTGCATTGAGACACATAGTTAAATTTTACTTACTAGGTAAACACATGGTGTTGTGCCCTACAAGTCCCCTGTCTCATTCCCTGAAACAGGAGCACTAAAATACAATGTAGAATAAATGTTACATTGACAAATATAGATATTCCCACAACATCTCATGTGCATACACAGAAGCATACACACACACACACACATACACACCAGCAGTACTGGAAGTTGCTGTTTCCTGAACAACAGTCAGGAAAGCAGGGCCCCAGCAGGAATTATTCCATATTTTAGGTAACGGATTCATTATTCTTTAATCTAGTCGACTTTTGAACAATTCATGAAATACTTAAACTCTGATATGCACTTCTTTGTGAATCTCTGAATTTAATACTCTTCTACGTAATGGTAGGCAATAAATACCGACTCCTTTGAAATAATCTAGTGCTGTGTACAAGTCTGTTACAGCTGCTTCAAGATTACGGCCTATAAGTGATAGGAGCTAAAAATGCAGGCAAAGCAGACATTAGAAATGGGAAACCTTTGTCCTAAAGCATTTTTCTACATGCAACTATCAATCACATTCTGTTATCATCAGCTTTGGATTTTCTATCGGAAACACAAGGTAGCAACAAACAGTTGCCAGCGGGGCTCCTGCCTGTCAGCTGTTAGGCACCAGCAGCTTCCACTTCTCAGCAGGATGCTCTTAGTTGTCCTGTCCTCCCCAACCTACAGAGGCTGTGCTGTAGGACCTATCTATGGTATTGGTACTTCCACCCCTCTTTCAACCAGCACTATCCATGTTGCATCACAACTCACACAAGAAGTCACCTCAATATTTTCAAACCATTTTGCTTAAGTTGGATTCTTAGAACTTTTGCACAGCATTAAAAGTATTTCAGAGTGAATGATAGCATTTATACTTATTCTTGACAATATGCAACATCTCTGCTGCATTCACAGACAAAAAGTATCAGTGATAACTACAGCAATTCCTTACTTGAAAAGAAGTATTTGGGGGAAAAAAAAAAAAAAAAGACCATAAAAGTAACCCATTGACTCCAGAACACCCACACTTCAATTCAGCTTATCAGCTATATTGTCACCACTTAATCTAACCACATTATATGCACCACCACCAAATGGACAGCCAGTGGCCCACAAAATTATGAATAAGACTTTCAGCATACTTATTTAGAAACTATGAAGTAACATGATTGCATGCAATATCATACTTTATGAGCAAAAGATTACTTTTTAAAAGCTGTACAAGTTACCATACTCAAGGACAAGCAAGGATCTGACAGAACTCCACAGCTGGATCTAATATTTTGAACACTCCATTCTATTTTGAACTTTGCTTTTCTTCTTCAAATTAAGTCCTCTGTTTATAAACAAGATCTAAATCCCTCCTGGGGTTAATCAAATAATCACAAAATACAAGCCCAAAAAGAGAAATCACCTTCAAAGCTGATATTTGCTCAAAACCTGGAGCAGTTGCCATGGAAATCATATTCTTTTGATCCATAAATATCGTCAAAATAGCATGAGTGTTTGAACCAGGTCCAGCTAGTTTGAAATTGGAAAATAAGAGGGAAATGAAAATGACAGAAGGGAAAGAAATGTGATAAAATCTCCCAAGAAGTTACATCTACCTCCTCTTTCCAAACTTTCAACAGAAGGAAACTTGGATTTCACCAGAACTTTGTTGTCATAATTAAGTAAAGTTTGAAATGGTGAAGGGGAAGATTCAAATAATGAGAAAAAATTAGGGTAAGTTTGTTAAGTACCACATAACTACACTGACAATGTAAATGCTGAGCAGTTATTAATGGTACACAGTCTATAGGATGCTGTATTTGAACACGTCTGTGTTTAAACTTCTAAATAGCTAATTTCATTCAAAGAAATTGCTCATTCTAGTGCTCCATTTATGAAGTAAAGTTCATCATATTGCAGAAAAGCTTAATTATATCTTAATTCTAAGCTTACGGTCCTTGGGCATGACAAAGGTTTCACCACACAAATATTTTAGAATAACATTAATTTCTTCATATCTGAAACCAGTACAACTAGAAAACTGTGTTAGCCTTACAGAATGAGATCTGTAGAAATAAAGATAGCGTTGTACTTACGTTCCTGCACACCAGCTACATTACACAACTTTTCTGAGGCTCCAGCAGAGGCCTGAGTATGTCCGGAACTCTGAAGTCCTTTGTTGTAGAAGTCATCCCGGGCAAGATCTGAAGTAGACAAGAAAATAACAATCATTTTAAACATGCTACTTTCCTATTCGTATTGTTTTGAAATCTGTCCTATAGGCTGGCACAAAAATGCAATGACGCTTTTTAACCCTTGAGCTACCAACAGCTATCGAAAAGCTTTTCAAGGCACTGCAGAACAGGTAAGCCTGCCCACGATGGAAGATGACAACATATGGCTCATGCTCAGGTAGTACAGCCCATAGCTCAGCTCAGGGGTTGCACAGACACCTTGGGAGCTGCCAGCAACCTGTCTGTCACTGCCAGCAGAGCAAAGGACAGGAAAGGCAGGCAGCAACATTTCACAGTAAACCATTTCAACGTCCCAAACGCAGTAGCTAATCAGTTGCAAAGAACAAAACTAGTAATCGATAACTATATAGCTCTCTGTATAGGCATCTTATTTCACAAAGCAAATGAGACATAATATACATGCAATTATTTACATTCACTGCTTTGGTGCAAAGAGTTATTTGAATCTGAAGAATTTCTTAAACATGGTTAGATTATTGCTTTGCCAGAAATATACTGAAGATCATGGGGATTGAAGGTGGTTCAGTTCAACTGTTATTTTGGGATTACTTAAAGAGACAGCTCAGAGATCAAAATTAACATAGTCAAAAAGAATTGGATGTATTGCCTATAACCATCAGGCCATGAGATGCAGCAACTTCAAAATAACTAGAAAGTGACAAGCTATTTATAACAAGTAGATTTATTTATTTATTTATTTTTCCATTAAAGATTATGGAATTTTTCTAAAATCTGAGAACACTTACTCCTAGATGTTCAGGAACATGCCTGGCTATAACAAAATCAACTGATACATATACCTGGGTCCCAGTCCCGCAGCAGGATGTACATGAAGATATATGAGGGTATACATGGGAACATGGCTGTTTACAACTATTTGCAGCTCGGGATTCTTATTTTCCATTTATGCCTATCCTAGCTTATTTTCAGCACTATCAAAACTGCTAAAACTCACATACTAGTATTCCAGGGCATTAATTATGGCTTTGGATGTTTTTTGTTGCTGTTGGTTTTTTGTTTTTTACTGGAAGGCAATATGTGCAAAGAAAATCTGCTTGGTACATTAGTGACACTTCCCTGTTAGCTTTTTGTATTTTGACATTTCTTTCCAAAACGAAATATGGAAATAAAATATTTTCTAAAGCGCGTGCCTCAGAGTTCCTCAAGGCATGTGTTATCTTACTGCTACATATTCCTTGGCATGTGCTTTTTTTAATAACAAGTTCCTGAACAAACACAATCTTTTGCTCAGCAAAAGAAAAACAAATTATTCTCATTCCATTTTTGCTTTGTGACTACTAAGTAGAAAATCAGACAATGACTTGCTTTTTAAAGAGATGTAGACCCAAAAGCAGTTCTTTAAGCAAGCTTATTTGCTGTGGTAAGAAACATTATAGGTGGGTGTAAATCAGTCAGAAAATGGTTGCAGATGGTAAGGAAGTGCAGTTTATAGGAACTCATACACTATACCCAAAACTTATGTGTAAGAACATGTATGAAACATAACCAGAGAAAAGAAGGTAAAAAACTTAAAGACAGACTTGCTCTTCATTTGCAGCTTATATTTTTCTCAGTATCCACCATCACAGAGCATGACAATGGAAGGTTTAGAGCAAATTATTTACGAAATGCCATATGGGTGGTCTCCACAAACCCTACCTCCTTCAAAAATCAGACAACTTTGAAATGCCTCCATCCCTGACCACCCCTAACAGCCATGCTAGGGACAGCTGAAAGTGTTCTGACTGCTCTGATAAAATTTGCCATATCAAAAAGTTTTGACCCCTGGGAAATACAGAACAGAAAACTAGCTTATTTTTCTTTCTGGGGGATGAACTGAGAACTCCATTCATTCCTTCCAACAGCCTGAAGGCAATTGCAATATGCCCAAGCTACCAGAGCTCCCCGAATTTATTTTTGAATGCTTACCTATGCAATTATTCACCATGTTCTTCTCCATATCTTTCAGGCACAGGTTGATGCGGTATTCTCCCTCCCACCCGCTTTATGAATTATCCTTATGATATTTCTTTCTAACAGCTTTAGAATTCACCCTTGCCTTTAAAAACTGCACTACTAAAAAGTGAAACCTCACTCTTTTTGGTTTCCTTTGGAATCAGCTGTCAATTGCCAGTCCAAAGCATCCTCACAAGAAAACATCTACCAACTAAATGCAAGTTATCATCTTCTCTCATTTATCTTCCAAAATTATTCTGTGATGCCACTCAGTGCCTTCCATACAAGCAATGATATTTGGGGTTTTTTTACAAGATGTGTTATAGAAGCACTGTTTTTAAAAGATCATTTGAGACAGATACAGAATATATTTAAAGTATTCCTGGGATGTTATTTGCAGTCTTGCTTCACTCTCGCTTCACTTTGCACTTACCCACTCAGTATTTTATATCAGATCCTACACGATAAACTCTCTAGGGAAAGCTGCAGCTTCCCTCTCCTTCAGAAGGTGTCAAGCCTCCCTTTACATGATGTGCAGATAATAAACAACTGCATCCACCACAGCAAACCACACAACATACACAGGGAAAGGCATTTGATAGTTTTATGCCCACCTTCATGTTTCATCACGTGAAGTCAGGGAACTGTTTAGATCAGATTAAACAGGAATAGAGCTCCAGCCCCATGAAGTAGTGTTGGGTGTGAAAAGAACAGTGGGTCCCCTAGCAAGTTACACAGGACCACAGCAGAGTAACTGAGGCTGGTAGGACCTCAGCCCATCACCGGCCTCTTGGCAAAATTGAGTCCTAGCGAGATAGCACCTAGAATGTAGTACCTAATTTCTGGGTGGCCCAGTACAGAAAGGATGCTCACAAGAAACCTCACAAGGTAGACTGCAGGACAACCAATCTGAACTGAAGCCTACAGCATACAACCTACAAGCAAAGGGTGAGGGAGCTAAGCTTACTTAATTTGGTGCAGAACAGGCTAAGGAGCAATTCAGTAGTGCCTCCAAGATTTGATGGATGGCAATGAAGACAGAACCAAGCTCTTCTGGACTATGTAACAAGCTTCAGGCATTTCCTGGAAACAGTACTGTTATGATACTATACCTCTAAGGAAAAAAGTGTAACCCCCACATCACCAGAGCCAGTCTCCAAACTTTTGAGCCAGCCAGTACAGTCAGTTTGCAATGCATCACTCATCTTGTCCTTCCAAGTTTCTATATGAGAACACTGTAGAAGAGGTAAAATTCACCCAAAGGCCAAGATACTTGTTATGGTTTTATGACTGATCACCCCCTTATCCATATTTTAGGAACTTCAAAATAAATGGCAGTTCAGGCTGGCCAGACATGGTTTTTCTTTGTTAAATCAGCACTAACTGCTCTTCATAGCATATATCTGTTCTCTATGTGCTTGCTCATAAAAGTTTACCCCAGTCTTTCCAGGGACTGACAGAAGTCAGACAGAGGTACAGCTCCCCACATTCTTCTTTTAAAGTTTACTTAAGATAGGTAAAAGGTTAGTTTTCTCCAGCTGACAGGGTCCTACCTCACTAAATTATTTTTCAGTCCTGTAAATACATGAGCAACCTTTCGCAGTCAGTGAGTGAATCCCAGCTGGCCCACGGATTTAAACAAAAAGAGTAGGAAAAAACATTATCTGCAAAAGTGAATTGCCTTATTATACCTTGTTTCAGAACAGGCTTAGAGGAAGATTCTACTCTCTGTAAAGCAGCAAGTTATGAAGCTGGTTTAAGTTAACACTCATATTAGTAATCACTTATTCTATGTATATATAAGCACAAGGAGAAAGTTTTTATTATGAAGTTTGCAACCTTTTTCTTATATATTTATTCACACAAACTTCTTGTGCTTGATTAATCTTACTTCAGTATGCCTACTTACAAGCATGAGTTTACATGAGGCAAATCTTAGGAAAATGCTAGAAAATCTAGGTCACTTGCAAGATTTTCAAGTTTTGTAGTAGGAAAAATATCAATCGCAGCAATCACTGCAATTTTTATTTTTATTCTTTTATAAATGTACTTGGAACGCTTGATTCGATTGTTTTTCTAGGGTTCCAGGAGGGATCTTTTTAAAATAAGAGGTTTAAACTTCAGTAAATCTGTTCTCATCGTCTGAGCTTTGCTAAACGACTTATCATAGTGGCAATAAACATTTGTGGCATACACCATAATAGTTCCAAGGGAGTTTATAGTGCGATATGCTGAGAATACATATGAGAAATACCACACACGCACACACAAAAAAAAAATCATTATCTTAAGTTGCTAAGTTGACCAAAAGTACCTTTTTTCTGTACTGACATCATTGACCTGACTTTTTCCTTCTAGAAAATTAGCAACTGCATCACAAATATTTTCTTTCAGCAAACAAAAAATATCTACAAGCAAGCAAATTCAATTACTTGGATGCTGGTCTCTCTACATCACATCTGTTACTCCTCAGTATGGATGCAGGCTTCAAATCTGGGATGATATTTCATGCTGTATATGATGGAAAACAGAATCACAGATGGAGCTTCCCTGCCTGAACTCTCTATTCCCCTTTGATTTTTGGTCAGCATTTTTAGCATAACAGGGAATGGATGAACTTTATGGTCTCTGAAGTCATACAGATTGAACATCTTTGAGCGTGAATGAGGAAGGCAGAGGAGAATATGCTAGGGACTTAGTCCATACAACTAACTTCTTCATATGAATTATTTTTTCTCTAGCACTATATATTTCATCTTCCCTCTGAGTGTTCCAAAAGCAGTATCAAAGGTCCTATTTTCAAAGTATATCATACTCATACAAACATCTTTTTTGCTGTTTGCATGGATGCTTTTTGTTTAGTTACTTTTCATTTCACACAAAATCAATACATTATTGTTCTAGTTCTTTTCCCCTCTGCATCATGAAACTTTGAATTCATGTAAGGAAAATGGCTTCAGAAGGAGACGTAAGAGTTTGATGACTAGTCCTTTGACAAAATTGCAAACAGGGCTCTTATTCTGCATTTCAGGCCAAATACTGGTTTAATTCCTGGAAGTGGAGTTACCTCAATTTTTTGCTTGTTCCCCCTTCCCCCATACACCAGAGAAAATCCCCAACAATAAGTTTTCCAGAAAGGAACAGTAAACTTTTTCTACTACTACCCTAAGCATTTATTTTATGTGAAGATCAGATACAACTGACAACAAGCAAACGAAGCGAAGGAGTGCTGTGCATTTTTTATGCCATTAATTACAGCCATCTCAAGCATTTCACACATTTCTACTACTCCCACACAGTAAAAAGATAAAATACACACTAAAACTGATCTTTTGGATTTCAGGGTTACACCAGCAACAAATTTCATCTCTATATGGGCATCAAAAAAATAACCCTTCCATATAAGGTGAAGTCAAAGTTTAATCATGATTCGTCTGTACATCTTAGATGCTTATAATCTGCAAGCAATTCACAGATCAAAAGCAACGACCAGAATTAATACAAAAGATCAATTAAAACATTAATTATTTCTGATATATATTATGCTTTCATAGCAAATATCCAAATCAAAAAAGAGGAAAATTCATCGCATGGATTATTCACTTGAAATTATTTGCTTAATTATGTAATTTTTTAGAAGCACAATAGTTAGTATTCAAACCTCAACCACTCATAATTTATTAACATACATGGACACATTTTTCTTGAATGCATCATTTTAAATCTCTTTATCTCAATATAGGTGAACTACTGGCCTTCCAGTTATAAATATGATGGCAGTACTCCTGTATAACTAAAAAGCACTGCCATTTATACACAGCATGTGAAATCCAGGCCATCCACGTGAAGACTAATTGCCTGATGTCCATCCAGAAGGATTAGGAAGGGCAATGGGGAGAATGAAATCCCAGTCCTTTGAACAGCAGTTCATAGTCAGAGGCACACAACTCTTACAGAAGATACCTATTTTAGGCTCTGCGTGATTAAAAAAGATGAAGAGATTTGATGCCCCATAACACAGCACCATGAAGAGAAGTTCAATGGTATGTTTTCAGAAAAAAAAAAAAAATCCACCTACTATTTCAGTAAGCAGTATTAAAAGCAGCCCTTTAACTAATAGATCTGTTTTAATTCTTGTTCTTATCTCCACCACTGGCAAAGATCAAGAACAGCATTTGAGCAGCTGGGAGTCCAGCAGTGAGAACATGCTCAGAGCCAAACACCATCTCATAGAAAAGCATTTCAATTGCCAGAAGTTGTACATCTTATACTTTTGTTGGCACACAGCAGTGGGTCAATTTTTGGAAAGGTCCATCTGTAACAATCTCATTTTGCATGTTATGTACTCATCCAGTGAAGCACTGCTCTTTGGTTCATTTAATTTTGGAAAAAGAACAGACTGAAGCTAGTGCAACCATTTGCCCTTCATATACAGAGGTGGCACACCACTGGAAGAAATAAGACTGATAGGGAGAAACTATTGTTTTCATTGTCTTTACAGATTATTTTCATGTTTCACTATTGTATTTTGTTGTGCAGATATCTAAAAGGTAACAAGAATCACAATTCCTTTCTAGAGACAGACAAATATGATCTACAGCACAACTGACAAAAACACTTACTGATATAAGCAGAGAATTTACAAAGACTTCTTTCATGTGACACGTAAATATAATCAAATTTATCAATGTCTGACCATCACTTTGCTCCAATTCCTCTACTAGAAAACCTTAACCTGTCCTGATATACACTACAGATCAAGTATTCATTCCAAGCTGAATAATCTTCTAGTTAGCATATCTGCTTTTTCCTCATAAATAAAGCATGAATTATTCCTCAACTAAAGAGGACTTAATCTCTCAGATTTGCTTGAAATCACACTTTTTATTTCCTGAAATAATTAAAAAACTGTTCCAAGCTCTAACTTAATGTAAAAAGCTATTATCTTTTTCTTTCTTCCACAGCACCCAGTTGTAGAAGAAAAACTTCTGAATGTAGCATTGTTATCCCATGAGCAGGTACAGACTTGACATACCAAGAGTTTTGTTAAAACATTCTATAAACACATCACAGAACTGAGAGGGGATGATTCTACAATGAAACTCAGTTGCATTAAAGACAAAATTACTTAGGCAAGCAGTTCAGTGTGATTTATAACATTCACACTCATTTCTGCTTTAAAAATCAAGACCTGGCCTTCCAGTTTATGGACAGAGTGGCAGCCCTGTGCCACAGAAAGATGTCTGAAATACAGCCACTGAGATTTCAAGCTCAAACTGTACTTCTAAAGCATCAGCTTCTACATATAAAGAAATAGAGAATTCTTAGCTAAAAGTGGCAAAAAAGTAATTTATTTTATTTATTTTTTTAAGTTTTCATTTGTGACTCTCTCCTGGAAATCTTGCCACTGATTTGCATGAATATTCATGGCACTTCAGTTGTGCCTGTTCCTTAAAAAGTTTGTAGTACACTAGAATATCTTACTTGAAATCTAGAGAAATTAAAAGAAAAGCAATTTTGGTGATCTGATTTCTACTAGAAGATGAATTTTCTAATGCTCTTGAACGACTGCATTCCAGAGGAGAATAGCTTGTTTTTAATTTTTCTTTTTTTTTTTTTTCGTTTGATTGCATTTTGCTTTTTTGATTGGTCATTTTTTGAATGCTAGAAGTCTTCAAATGAACTACTTTGAAACTTTTGAATGATCTGACCTTTTGAAGTGTAAGGACATCATCTCCATAAATTCTGAGCGATAAGCTATTTGAATTTTCACACAGCAATTTACTACATTTGTAACTATTATCACTTCCAGAAAAAACACTCCAATACATTCTAATGCTGGCTTGATAAACAGTTACTTCATATTTCCCTTTCAGTAAATACTGCGTGGACGAACAAGTGAATAAGTACCATCACAAAAATTTAAAAGTCATAAGGCAGTTAACATTCAATCAGAGAAAATCCAATGTATTGATTTTTAGTTATTCTATCTGGAAATGCAATTAGCTGAATCAAAACCAAATAGTCATGATCTTTCACAAACTATAAATATCAAAGCCATCCTCATTTCAAATTCATCAAATTGTTTCAACAGCACCCCACTCTCTGTCCCCAAATACACATTGCTGCTCTCTTTTTTTTAAAGGTTAGAGTGCACAGATGCTTCAGACTCAATATAGAAAATTAGTTCAGCCTAAGAGCCCAACAGAAACAACTAATTTTTAGTTAAACAAAAGGCAAATATTCTTAGTCGTGCTCAGATGGGTGACCTTACTCAGAAGTTCCTACTGGACAGTTTTTGTTTTGTTTTGTTTTTATATCTTTGCCTAAAGTTCTCACTTTACTGCAAGCACATAACTGAGATAACTATGCTGAAGGTTATTCCGGGCTCAGTGCACAAAGTAGAGAAAGCGAAGTACCAGCTCAGCAGAAGTCAAAGCACAGGAAGAATTAAACAATGCTTCATGAAATAAAACGTACAAAGCAAGTATATACGTTGCCCTATGTTTCTAACACCTCTACCCCATATCTCAGTATTAGATAACCTGTGTCACTGACGAACTTTCCCTAAGTTCCCCTTCAAAGAGAATTATCTCTCCTCTACAATCTCAAGAACTAAATCTCTGAAATTCTGAATGTTTTTAATGACAAAAATGGCTTACATTACTATAACTTCATAATTTTATTTTGAAAAAGATGACCACTATATTTTTAAAACAGAGCAAATAAGAAAGTTAAGTTTTGCCTGTTCTCTTGGAGTAGTTTTAGAGGCTGAGCCTGCAAGTGTTTCTAACCTCACCCACATGGGCAGAATAAAGTTTGGCAAGGTAAACTGGACTTATGTCCATTGTTGAAAGTGCATTGCACAGCACCTTGCAGTATTAGTGAACTATCAAGTGCCTCCACCCCTTCTAACTGCAGTCAGAGATAAAAATTGTTACTTGTATGTTTTTTCCCCCACCACCTCCTCTCTCTCTACATCAAGTAATCTTTCTCCAAATTATAATCTGAGTTCTGTAGCTCTTACTTGAGAATTTAACTTTAAGGCATTGACCAGGAATATACAGAGCTCTAGAATAAGTTTGTAGGTTCATTTCTGTTAATTTTGATATTTTTCCACTGCCACTTAACCACAGGAAAAAAAAAAAAAGGCATAGTGTCTATAGGTCATGGAAGTGTTCTTTTAATTAGACATTCTGCAAAGACTGTCTGTACACACATCCATTTATTTTCTATATCAGTATCTTATTTTTACCCTCAAATTTAAATACATTCTAAACAGTATAAGTAACTACTTAATTCTTTTGGTTAGCACATTCATAATGAAAAAATATTGCTCTATTCCATGCAATTAAATTAGGATCAGTAACCTCCCTGCTTAATAACTGGGAGAGAATAGGTAAAAGAAAAATAGCTTCTGGTTAAAATAAATGTAATTGTTTCTACTTCCAATCATGGTCTGGAATCATGCATAGTAGAGCGGATGTAGATAATATTGCATTCAAATGTTTTTAATTATCTGAAGGCCAAGTCTTCACCAAACTCTGATTCAAATAAAATAAAGACTATATTTGAGATAACAAAAAGACGACATTCTGAACAGATAAATGTGGCTCTAGAAACACTGAACCAAAATTAGAAAGAGTATTTCACTGGAGGGTAAAAGGGCAAATGAAAACATGACCTCAGAAAAGTCTTCCAAACAGCACATAGTCAGAACCTAAGCAGATAACCAGTAGCTATGGTGCTGACTTTTGAGGGACCATGAGGGATTGATCCCAGGGATTTAGGTTTTTTTCAGATTCAAGAGATTCCAAAGAGCCACAGACCTGCCTCTAAACAGAAGACTAAGGGTGCATAATGAAAACATTGCACTACCTCACAACAGGGAAAAGAGCACTCCTGAATGACAGCACAGTAATTCACTGTAAACAGGCAACATACTTCTCCAAGTGCAGGAAGCATGCTTTTCTGCTCCCAAAGAAGCAGTCACAGCTAGAGTTAGGATAATGAGGAATGTTAACAAGGTAAAAAATAAATTAATAAATAAACGTCAAAGCATAACTAATGGCAGCTCAAAGAAATATGAAAGTTGCTTACAAGAAATGTTTTATGTTCAGAGGGCCAAATCCTGCTACCCTCTCCTACCCCAAAGTTGTTTAATGAACACTTAAAGCTTTAAATTATTTTAAGTAACTATGCAATAAAAACAATGCAGGTACCTTGTAACTGCAAATACTTTCACAAAATGCAAGTTGTACGGCTGAATTTAATATGGATCTACTAAACTAAGCTAAATTAGTACAGTAGTTGTGCATAACCTCAAAAAGTGACATTATTAAAGATGGGAGTGTAACAGTTTAAGAATTTTGAGTCATTATAAATACAAATTTTCGATCACTTGAACAATAACAACAACAATATTGTTGTTTTATGAAATAATTTAATTCACCTATTTACCAAAAAATAACTAGTGAATATGTTTCTATCCAGAAATCCCAGCATATAATGAATTACAACATTGAATTGCTTGTTATTATAATTTTTGTTTAAAGCAATACTTGCTCTTATTACCTAGCATCCAAGCATTTCTACACTAGTCCTTCATAGGAATTTCAGGCTCAGAGATGAGCGTGAAACACTTCAGTTTGAATATACAGGAGAGCACACTGGAAAAATTTAAGGCTTATTTTTTATTTTTTTAAACACAGTAATGTACTGCATTGGAAAAGTAAAAATCAGCAACTAAAAACAACTGTCTTGTTTGCAGTATCCTACTCCTAACACTTTAAAAGCATCAGATTTGCCAGTCAAAAGCTGATCCTGATTTGAAACATGCCGAACAATACAATACTCAAGCCACAGAGCAAGTGTTAGGAAAACAGTTGCACCAAAGCTACTCTGAAGAGAAGCACTCCAGCACTTCAGCAGAGACTCAGCTCCACCAACTCAAGCAGTCCAGACAAACGAAGCACAAACTTCACAAGAGGTGTAGGATTTTGTTAAATACTTTAACTTTGAAACAGCATAAATCTTTCATGCCCAAATGAAAAATTTTGTAACGATTACCAGGCAGCCTGCACTCAGTGGTACATAACTGAACACATGATTTTTTGACTGCAGTTGAGGTGTCTTACTAAATAGTATTTCTGTCCACAAATGTAAAACCTCACATACAATGTTTTGTTTAGTCTCACTCCATAGGAATGGAGCAATTGACTATTAGAAAGTTATATACTTGGAATAAAATAGAATACTGAAGAACATAGCCAAGCAATGTCAAAAATCTCAAGAAGCAAAAATGTTGCAAGTTATTATATTTGCAAGAGAAAGTCTATGTATTTAATTAGCATTTGAAAAGAGTACTTATGCGAGGAAATTATAGCTTTTCTAAATACCAATCAGCAATAGATTGTTATCTAATTATTGTGCTATAGTACTTTTGTTAAATGCCATTTAAAAGATCACCATCTTTATAACCAGGATAATGGTGGCAGCTCATTTGGAGAAAGAGCAGCCAACTTCTACACACACATTTGAGAGCCAGTCATTTCTTTAACTGTACTGTACTATCTGTTAAACTGCAACTTACCTTTTTGAGACAGAATTCCTTGATTCATAAACTTTTCCTCTTTACACAAATAGATGTAGTGGATATTACTTACACAAAACCGTGTTACAGGTATCTAGACAGTATTTGCTGCTTGTTTGATTTCTTGAATATTCAGGGTGGCAAATGGTAGTACATAAAGCCTATGTGAGATCTAGGATTATGCCCACTCTTATGATTCCTCACTATTTTTAAAAGAGAGCTAGTTAGCTGATTGTTATTAAACTGAATAGCTTAAGTTATAATACATTTTTGTCATTGTTCTATTAACAGACTAGTGTGTACAAATAAACACAGTGAAAAGGTGAGGGAAAAGCCCAAAAGGAAAACCTTGAGCATAAATTCCTACTTCCTGGTAGTAGGAATTTTGCTTCTAGAGCTTCCAGTATTCCCTTCTCCTTTGTGAATGCCATAGGCTTCCTCACCGATTTCTGGTTTACCAATGACCCAGCAGCGCATGTACAGTAATTCAGACCATCTGATTCACGTGGATAGCAAGTACCATTGAATCTTAAGCTACATTTCTTCCAGGAAATGAATCCAAAGGAACCTAAGTCCAAACATGTACGTATTATATTAAGTAAAACCACATTCAAGGGAAGGTCAACAAATGTCAATTTAATGGTCTAACAACTCATTTGGCAATATTTTTTTTAAATGCAGCAGAAGTATAAGCCTAGAAGTGAATATAGATACCTTCAAACACATCTGAGGTCACTTTTGCAAAATTCTTGAGAAAGAAAAACATTCCTGCCCCTAGTTAAGAAAAGGAAGGAAGGAAAGAAACATTTTGTTAACTCACTACTTCCACCACAAAAGGGAAGCAGACTTTAAGATCAGTTTAGAATAATTTAGCAGTTCTAAACTGTGTTTCTTTTCCTGTTATCAAGCACTAACACTATTGTGTTACACTAATGTATTTCTGCTGTAACTCCATTTCACAAAAGGAATGAAGAGGAGTTTAGTTTTGCCCGAGGTAAGGGATGAGGAGGACTGAGAAAAGTATCAAGAACACCATTTTCTCACTAACAAAGTCACAGGTTCAATTCTCTCTCCGCTGCAGTTAGATACACAGTCTTGCACAAGGTGAGAGAGGAGATAGTATCACGTAGACATTTACAGAATGCTACTATAGAAATGGAGAAAGCTTGCAATTCTTTGGGAAAACAAACAAACAAACAAACAAACAACAACAACAAAAAACAGACCTAGATGTGAGCACTGAATACAGAATAGCATCACTACATTTTCTCATTTGCTTCCAACTGAGCAATTTAGTTTAGACAGCAGACATGGTTAGCAGGCACACTAATTATGAGGAGATGGAACACAACAACTCATTGACAATCCCAAATCAAGAGAAAAATGCCTTAAGGATGGCAGAGTGCAGTGAATTTCTTACAAGCCCCAACAAATAGCAATAACAAATGTAATAGCATGGTGAAGAGAATGAACACAGACAAGAGATAAACATAGGGAGCGATTAATATCTACCTGCTAATTACAGTGCTTTATTTACTTTATCTGCGTTAAGTAGATTGCTTTTTAATTTCCATATTTAATTTTTTTTTTTGCAATGTGGGGGTAAAAAAAAAAAAAAAAAAAAAAAAAAGAGAGAGAGATGGAAGAACAGAACTGCTATTTCCAAACCACATTTCAACTTCCACCTCACCTCTTTTTGTGTTTTTATTCCTTACATGGATTTCCTTCCCTTTCCTTTTTCCCTTACTTCCTTAAACCCTTCACTACGTGCTCTTATATCCATACCTCTCTTATATCCATATTCTCTATAAGTTTGCAGACCTGATTCTGATACCTGTGCTCAGGTATTTCTTCACAGCATTTGCATTTCCTTGCCTTAGGGCCTATCTAGCACAATGACTTACAGACCAAACTCAAGGGTTTTCAGGTTTCCTCTAGTCAAAAGCTTTTGTGGGATTGATTGATTGATCAAGCACATTTTGGTTAGTCATGAGCTCACTATCAAGCACCTATACTCTTAACTCATCTCAGAGCTGCTAAAGGTAACCCTAAAGGCCATCTGTCTAGCAGCAATGGATAAGACTCAGACCCTTTGCGAAGTCCCAGCACCCTGGGGCTGCACCCTGAATCTCCCACCTCTGCATCTGAAGAGCATTGTCCTTCTCCAACAGTAAACAGTTCATTTATTCAGGAAAAATATGCACAAGCAAGTAGCCATAGACAGGCTACAATGAGAACATCTAATCTTCTTGAAACAGGCAAATAATAAAGCTTTTGATAAAAACACTTAAACGTTCCTTAAATGCCTCTTCTCTGGTCTGCTGTGCCCTTGGCAATTCATACAGGCCATTTGTATTCAGAAAGCCAGGTTTCTGAAATTCCTAAAGGAGCTCACCTTGAGCTGACAGAAGCCAATGAGAAGCTTGAGGGACTCACTGACCTCCTGCTCCTTCCTCATCATCACGGCGCTCACGCCACCCGCTGCCCCAGCCTGGCTACTCATGCTGCAGGCCCTACCAGGTGACCCCGTTGCCAGGGTAACCTTTTCTGACAATTCCATTTTCCTCAGTAAGAGCTGGGTTATCGTCTCAGATGTTTGTATTAAAATAGAAAATCATCTGCATATAATGACCTCTTATTTGGGCTTTGTTCTCGTTTCATCTCGACGGTGAAGCAAACAGACACCAAAGGTAACAGCTCACACTCCTAAAATAAAGTCAGCAGTTTAGCAGTGTTGGATACAGTTCACTGGGAAAAATGCATTAATTCTTCATGCATCAGAGACATTCACATTGTCAGAGGACTGCTCTGGTAAACTCAGAGAGCAATAAACCTCTTCCCAAGATTTGCCAAGCAGTAAACTGATTAAGTGGGATAGAACTAATTACAGCATATTATGCTTCCGAGGTCTTTCAGCAAAGGGACATCTAAAGGAGTAACATTCACTAATTAATTATTGTTGCAGGCTAGTAGGCTTTAAAAAATCTGGAGGAATAGAAATGAAAGGCCTACAAATATATTTTACACTCATTAGATTTAAGGAGACTGCAACAGCACCTCTCTTTCCTTTCTTCTACATCATCTCCAAATACATCCAGCTATGTCAAAGAATTTCCTCACACATGAGCATTAACACCCAGAAAGGTCTAAGAACCAAGCAGCTTTCACTTTGGCTCACCTCTATAGCCAGTGCAGAGACAGAATACCCAGAGAAACTAACTGCCTCCTGAAGACAGTATTTCTTTTCATTAAGACAAGAAAGCTGGAACATGGAACTTGGACTTCAAAGTATCAGATTCTAAACTTTGGTGAGACCACACTTATTCATTAGAAAACAAGGACATACAACTTTAGGACAGACTTCAACCAAAGGATAGAAGGCCACAGTGAAACAAGACAAAAGATAGCTGCCAATATAAAGAAAAACATTGTGCTTGAAGACTACCCACATGGAACACAAAGGACTCCAAAACTACAAAAAGAAACTGAAATTACACAAGACAAAAGCAAGCACTCTTAATAACAGCTAAATACCAAACAGATCATCTTTGAGGTTTTAATCTATAATCTCAAAAGGCTGAGGATACTGATAGCTATGGCAGACCTTATCTTGCTGTAGAATTATATCTTCTGTTTCATTTCACTTTCTATACTTTGGCTTTGTGGGTCTCCTTCCATCACTCCTATCCTCTCAAACTGAAAACTCTGCTCAGTCGAACGTGTACAGCAAGTGTTTATTTCAAATGGGTCAATGTGTCTACCTGGAGTACAATATTTGAACAAGCAAGGAACTTGATTATTTGTTATTATAAGTATGAAAGTTTCATCAGCAACACTACCAATATTTTTATGCATACATGGGAGAGGGAGAGGGAGAGGGAGAGGGAGAGATGGGGGGGGCGAAACTTATCAACTAATCATTTATTATTATTTGGTCACATGTCATCTGCTGAAACTAAGACATGCAAACAGTTCTAAACCACCATACTCTGACCTTTTCAAAGTTCTCAAATTTGAGTTGTTGGCCATTTCTTTTATTTCTTCTGTAACCTAATATTCTGAGAGCAGTAGAGAAATGGAACTGTTGCCTATTCCAAGTAAATATGCTGTAAAGGTTAAAGCAGTGTAAGAGATTGCTCCTGTTCTTTTACTGTCGTTTGCAAACTTTACTGGAAGCCATGACTGTAAGGTGCTACTCAGATGAGAAGAACTATTGGTAATAAGAAGAGGCAGAACTTCAATTATGTTTCATAACATGAGCTTTACAACCTATTAAATGTGATAGTTTATGAATAGCCCAGTCAATGCTCATGTAGTGCTTGAATACTTAGCTTAAAAAAATTGTTTCTAATACACTACTAAAAGTTTAGGTAAACATCTATTCTGGCAAGTTCAATACATGATTTTATTGTTTTAAGAACTGGCATGTATTTTGGTTTTATATTTATATTTATACTGAAAAAAGACCAAAACATACTTCTTTAGTACTACTCTTTCGTACACATTTTTTCTTTGATCACAGTAGTGAAAGAATTATTTCAGTGAGATTAATTTCCTACTGAAAACTTTATATAAAGATTGAAATATGGCTAAATGACACATTAATTTCTTGCAGTTACATGTTCCTACTGAGTAAGGAAACAAAGCTGTAATTATTACAAAATAGAAAGAAAACTAAAAACATTAAAAATATACTAACAACATTAAAAACACTTATTGACACTAAACAAATCAAATGCTACAAATGGCTTAACAATAAAAATGTATTTCCCACATTATTTATTATACAAAAAAGGGGGGGTATCAAATTTCATTTTCCAATCTAAATAGAAAGGAGCAATAGACAAAAAATTACTTCCTCAATTCAAAAATACACATGATATCAGGGGTGCACTGACCTTTCAAGTCTGGACTAGCTATTCCACACATCCCTGGAAATGCTGCAAAAATGGGTCACAAATATTAAACTTTACTGAATACAAGCCAGGAACAACTTCTCCAAGTATGTCATTGCATACCTCTTGTGTACAAGTTACACCCAGAGGCACACAACAGCCAATACAGGTCATACAGTCCAATGTTTCAACAGAAAATTAGCCCACACTACAGACTCATTACAATAATTAAACCTCATTGCTCATATTAAAGTCTCATCACTAATACAGTGAAATATTATGTGAAAAAATTCCTAACAACTGCATCACTCTCTTGTGCTCTGATGCACCTTTCAACACCCTCTGGGCTCAAGGGTTGAAAGCTGTGCTCTCCCTTAAGCAGAGCTGATAGGGAAAATCTCTTCCTGCTACTCATGGGCCACAGAAGACTTTATCTGTACACATTTTTCTTATTGCACTGCTTCTTTCCCACAGGATCCGAGTAACCCCAGGTTGTGGGTTCCTGCACACAATTCTGGGGCTGACAGCCTTTTCCTAGCTCTACAGCTGGGGAAGGCCACAGCTACAAGAGAGCAAACCCAGCCATCTGAGGCCAACTCAAGCCCAGATGGTTTCTGTGGCCCTGCCAGCCATGAAAACACAAACCTACAGAAATGGCAAAAATCCCATTTAGTGGTGAATGTACAGCTATCCTTCTCCCCCAAGGATGCTCACTTTGTAGTTAAATGTTCAGTGTCTAAATTAGACTAAGGTTGTTTGCTTTTGTTGTTCATATAGAGGCATCTAAACTAAAATTTTAAAATATTTAAATGGGCTTAACTTGAAGCTCTAGTAAAGCACTGCTTCCCTCCAAACTTTTCAAGTCAAAGGCAATAGAGGAATTCTTCTATGAAAATATGCATCTAAGCAATATAATTTTGCTTACGGTTATAAATCATTTCCTTAATTGCTTGCATCTTAGAGGTGAATGCAGTGAACAAAAACATAGCTTAAGAGAGACTTTCTGGCTTGCTTTTTTTACTCTTAGTATAATTAACTTTACTTACAGCTAATTCTAAGTCTATTTTGCAGCTATCCTGAAACTGGTTCATGCCAAGATAAAACTTTCTATAGGGCAGAGCATAGTAAGTCAACAATTTCTGTGATTCTTCAGAGCAGCTGGAAAGCTGATGAGCCTAGAAACTACTGCTTTATTTTCCCTGTTGCTCCTTTCCTATAAGAAATATACCTAAATTAAAAAAGGTTTTGCTGTAGGTCTTAGCAAACAGGGGATAACTAGGATGAAAAGTTGTACTGTGATTTTTTCCTGATTACGATCATTTTAGACCTTGGATCCTAAATCTCACTGTCAATTCATTTACTGTACAAGGTCCCTCTAGATTATTTTGAGCTGCAAGTAGATCTCTTAGAGTCCACCTGGTTACTGAAAGAAACGCACAATGAAGGTGCTGCTCCAACATGCACATACAACTGAATTGATGCAAACTATTTCTGCCATGTAAACTTGCAATAGCAGTTCAGTCAGAACAGTTGGAACTACAGATTGAACATCCACATTCTTTGTCGGGATCTTGGATTGTGCAGAAAGCTCCTAGTGCTGCAACAAATCTACTGTATGTTCATTTCATACAATTAACTCCGTCCTAGGTATATATAAAGGAACTGGAGCCAGTGCTCTCAGCTGAAGGCAGGCAGGAACACCCCATGTGAATGTTTTCAGCTTTTGCAGCTAATTCGCACGTATTAAGAACATTTATTACTTCCCACATCTTACAAAACTTGCACAGCTTTCCCTAGGGAATTTGAGATTATAGCTATCAACCAGAGATACAAACATTAGCAAAAATATTTGGAAAAAAAAAAACAAAAACGTTACATACGTGCAGTATAGATAGCATTTATTTGGAAACCAAAAATTTATGCAGTTGGAACCTGAATAAGATACATAAACTGAGAATTAATAACCCTTAAAGAAAATTACCATCAATACTGAATGTTAATGTCAAGTAATATTTGATCAGAACACTTAGAAAAATAGTTATGTATTTCCAGAAGTTAAATACAAAAGGAATCCTTTGCCAAACTCACACTGTTTAACAGCTCAAGAGTCTCAGCTCTCTGAATTTCCCTACACAATAAACGCCATAGTCCCTTAACTTTTTCCATGACCTTTCACCATACTCTCTCCAGTAGCTCCAGCTCTCTTGCCCAGTAGAGGCCAGGACTGGACACAGTATTCCAGATGTGGCTTCATCAGTGCTGAGTGAAGGGGAAGGATCATCTCCCTTGATCTGTTGACAATCCCTGCCCTAATGCAGTCTAGGACAACACTGGCCTTTTCAGAAAGAATATTCTGCTGACCCACTTTCAATTTGACATTCCCCAGGACCACGTAGCTCCTTTTCTGGAGAGCAGTAACCAGCATATACTGTGCCACGATTTGTTCCTCTCACATGCAGGACTTGTTTGTTGAACTTCATAAGACTTTTATTAGCCCATTTCTCCAGCCTAGATGCACGCCTATGACAGTCATACTAAACGTAATTGAAATCTTTTTCTTAGACATCAGTAATGTGTTGCTTTTGTTCTCAGTCATTAGTCAGAGAAAGCTAGGAACTAATAAAGGAAGGCTTACATGTACTCTGTCCCAACTAAAAATAGAAAGAAAGTATGAAGAGTAACAAAAATACCAGGAGATCTGTCACTCACTTCAGAGTAGCAACACAGATATAGAATATATCCTATATCAATAGAATATATACTAATGTGCCCACAGTTAGTCAAAACACACTTATTTGCCTTCTGCTTTAGGTAACAAGTCCAACATAGAAATTCTTGGCTTCACAAATCAATTTGTATAATTGACTCATAAATTAATTGAGCTACACTTTGTACTGCAGAAAGCCTCACTTTGGGCTGTGTTTTGTCCTCAGTTTTCCACATTTTGCCATCAAAAGTTTTGCCCTCCTCGTTCACAGACATCACTGTGAAGTTTCAGTATATGTGATTACTACGCAATGCTTTAATGGCGTAAGTATCAGCTCTCCTACAGTTTTTCCATTTGTTTGTAAACATTTAGCTATAGATTGAATGAACTATGATAATGTGGGAAGTAGAAATACACCACATGGATGGTGCTGCTGTTATCCACAAAAATACAGCTGATACAATCAAAATACAAACAACACAGGAAGTCATTCATAAATAAAGTTTATTACACATCTGAGGAGTGATTTTTTTTTTTTTAAGTTTAAAAAAAAATCACAAGACTGATATGGCACTTGGTAGTTTTGCCACGTGTTTCTGCATGACACCAGATGCCTCAAATGATATCTGTACTTACAAGTGCATAGAAAGATATATAACCTAAAACAGTAGTCAGGACCTATTCCACACGAGGATTTGAGAAGCCAGAAGTGAAGAAGTAACCACAGAACACTGTAACACAATAATTATCCATAAAGATGGACCCGGACATTCTTGCAGTCTGTAGGTAATTCTTAACTAATAGACTTCACTTCCCAACTTGCACTTTCCTGGCAATACAGTAAGCACTGACTATCACCAAAGCAAGTTCTCAGCAGCTTTTTTGAATGGTTTATTCTGCTGTACTTGGACCAGATAAGGTACATTCAACAAGTTACTTCTCTTGATGGGTACTGAAGCTCTCACAAGGAAAAGATACAGAGTATTTCTTGAATAATGCTCTCACTTTGCTTCAATCCACTGTGCAATATATATAAAAATGTACATAGGCTGCACTGAACTACAAACATAGAACAAATCTTGTTTGTCAGACATGAGCATACACAGATGAGTCAGACACCCAAATATTTTTGCAGTTCAATACTTCTCAGAAGTCTAGGTTTCGCTTGGACTGTGCCTTACACAAAACTGGTAGGCCAACATTACTTGAATGCAAGGGATATGCTACACATAAAATCACAAAGCCAGCATACTTGGTAATATATTTGCCAAAAAACACCCATTTCACAGTTCATGTGTTTGGTAGAGCTATTCTGCATATGCACCCCTGAGCAAAAGGCAACAGGGAAGCCATGGTGGCTGCACGTCCATTCAGACTGTCTACTCAAAGTGAGAGGAAGGGTCCTCTTCTGCAAAGCAACCTGGCCTTGGCTTAAAGGATTTGTCTGTACAGTGTGTTACCACTTTTCATGACTTTAACACATCTTGCAATTTTTCCTATCTCAGCAGCTCACTCACAATTCTTCTGATGATATTTTAAAAAACGTAGAAACCTTTAAATGTTTCAATAGAAAGCAAAAGAATAGCGTGCAAGTCTCCGTTTAAATACGCCTATTATTATACAGTAGTGGTATCTGTTTCACAGCAGTATGTATAAGGTACTTAAAAACAGACTTGGATTAAAAAGCTAAAATGGCAGTTCTTTATGATTATCCTACATATTTGTTGCCTTGTCTTTCATCCTTTTGTATTCAGATAATCCAAATCTCTAAATCCTCCAGAATTCATTTTGGGTTTTGGGTTTAAAAAAGTTTTAGCTCAACAGAAATGTTAATGTTCCTCCATTGAATCTATGCTCCTCGTTCATACATGAAATAAAAATATTTTTAAATATACGTAACTAAAATTTTAATGAATACATTTTGCAAGCAAGTCTAAGAAGACAACACAGAGCTGCTGCTCTTCTCTTCTTCACTGGTTGTGATGTTGAAAACCTAGAGGTATACAAGAAGGTAACTAAGGCAGTCTGTAACCTCAGTTCATCAAGACAGTTCCACTAAGTTTTGGCAGACCCAGCTGCGTGGGGTATTTTTATTATTCCTTACACATTCTTCAATTAAAAATGAGTTCCTGGAGCAAATAAAATTATTACGGACAAAAAGGGAACTCAAAATAGAGCTAAATATTTATTGCTATTTCATATGATTTAATTACTAAGAAAAGCCTCTTTGCAAAGGTATCCTAGTACCTTCCTCCCAGCATGCCTCGGGCTCTACAGCTGACCATTCCCATTGCCTAAGGCAGAAGTGGGGAAAAAAAAGCAAAACCTTTCTGCTCAGTCTGAGCTACATGGAGGGGAGGGAGCTCTTTCCACACTTTTCTACCTTACTCTGCTTCCTTCCCTCTGGGATCTTAGCATGCACCCACCACAGCAGCAACCCGGTGCCGTTGGCCCTTTCCCAGCATGGTATTAGCACAGCTGAAAACACAGCCAAGGAGGTCACAGGCATAAGGTTGCTGCACACAGGGAAAAAAGAACCAGCTCACACAGTTTCCAGAGTCTTGTACTGCAAGATTGCTATGTATGGACCTCTACTTGTGACTGGGAAAATAATCATTCCCAAAATCCTAAATATTTACCAGACCAAGTATGCCTTCATTCTCATCTACAGAGCTAGGTGTCTGTTTCTCTCAACCTTTAACCCTTGGCTTCTTTTAGAAATGACTGACAGCAATGCCAAGTAGCTTATAATTGCAAAGGCGAATAACAGCTGTTTATGTGCACTCCCTACTGCACATGAAGAAAGTACTTTGGTATCAAAAATCTAATTTCTCAATATTTTAAAAGGAAAATGCCCCTTAATTAGACAGGTCTGCAGGAAATCCAATCTTGAAAGTAGACCTGATTACTTCCAGCACTTGAATTTACACTGCAGGGAAAAGGGCACCTATACAAAGATTTATGTTCTCTAACAGTGGAACACGTTACAGTATCTTGTTCTTTTAAACCAAAATTTGTGCATCCAAGAAATTTACTAACAGCTAAACTAGCTTTTCCAGAAACCTACTGTGAGTGTCCAAGTTACCAGTGGCATATGGGCATTTAAATAATCTTTCTGAATCTGAAAGACACACACAGTATTGAAAAACTAAAGTATCCTGCACTCTCTCTACACATGTGACAGTTACAACAGTGCTGTGGTAAATTTCTCTGCATCTGCATGCATACCAAATAGAAACAGACCTCAAAATGCCAGACCTTAGTTTTGGTTTTGTAACCTATAAGATAAACACTTCACAATGATCTCCAAAGGCCCTGTGGAAAGACCGCAAGGCTTCCAAATGAAATGTACTAGAAAAGGTTGGGGTCTTTGTTAAAATTATAAAACGTCACTGACAGAAATGACAACAGAGCTATCAGCATGTAGGCAATAATTCTGCTGATGACTAAAACTGAAACAGGTCAAGAAAGAATAGAGAATAGGGGCAATGAATAAGCCTGATTCATATCTGGATAAAACAAAGTATTACTTAGCACAGCTGGAAATAGACTTTGATGTAAGATTACAGAAAATGTAAGAGAAGTTAAAGCTTTAAAAGTTACCCTGCAGTTAGTAGTAATGCAGGGTGAAATGAAAGCCATTTGCATGGGTTTCTACCCCCACTATAAAATGAGTACTGCAGATTTATCTCCTTGAAAAAAATCATTCTGAACAAAACCAATAAACTTCTGTTCCTAATGAGAAAGGATTCACTGATTTAATTTTTGGATCTAGATTTTTTTCTACTAATTATAATGCACCACAACCCTCTGAGCTGAAACAAGAAAATCCAACTTATCTGGAAAGTGAAGCAGGAGAACAATGAGAAACCACGTGGCAAAACTCAAAGAAGGCATGATGGCATAACACCCTGTAACTGATTGGGCACCGCCATTTCTGATTGAGCACCACCATTTTAAATGCCTGTACTTACATGTAAAACAATTATCAGCAGGAATATACTTCTATTTCTTACAACCATAATCTAGGTAAAGTTTAACACAATTACCATTTTGTACAAGACACCCTCCATCACAGCATTCATTAAGCAAGCTGTTCCCTGATGCACAACCTTCAGAGCCTCCCCTCTGTTTTTCCACAGATATATTAGATAGCTCAGAGCTGTGCAACTCTTCACAGTAGGGAATGTTGCACTTTAAAGATGACTACTTCAAAAGCACAGTCACAACTCAAGACAAGCTGTGGTCTGTAACCAAAGCACGGGTCTTACTTGGTACTGAAATTCAGGTAGAGCATTGCCAGCTAGTCCAATATCAAGTCTAACAGAGGTTGCATCTTCTAACTCTCTTTTCCTGTAGATTAAGATTCAATACTTATAACTTGATGTCAACAGATGACAAATGAATGATTGTGCATTGCTGAGGATATACCAAAGAAACAGTTAAAAAAAAAAAAAAAAAAAAAAAAAAAAAAAAAAAAAAAAAAAGCATTTACCAAGTGTGGTGAATACCTGAGTTCACATCCCTGAGATTCAGATTACACAAAATCCCTGAGACATTACCTTCATGTCTTTAACCTATTAGTAGTTTTCCATAAGTGGAGATATCTTCAGTTTGCATTCAGGAGAAATTCAGGTACACGTATGCCTAACATAAATTGATCTCTGAAATGTGAGCACACATACTGGCATGACAACTGTCATACAGATATATTTGCATGACTAAGAAGTTACAACATGTGTTGTAATGATACACATGTGTACCTAGCTGGCTAGAGCAGAAGGTAACTTGCACCAGGTTAGCTGTTTGTGAAAAGTTCACATTGTCAGCATGATTGTCAAAGACATGTCACTCAAACTCAGTGATCCAGTATACTTATATCACATATATATGTCATTATAGTATGATTTGGACTAGAGCCAGAGCAAAGTGTGTGTCCTACAACTAATAAGCCATCCCATGATTCTCTGTAACAGTGAGCTTTTTACTTGACTAGCAACAGATTAAAATAGTATACTCCAAAGCATTGCAGTATCTGCAGATGATCATGTGTATATTTGGCTGATTTCCCCCAGACTGCCCAGTTAGACTCCCCACGATCCTAGAAATGTAAGTCAGCTGCCCTATCAGCCTCATTTCCTGCAGGCTGCAGTTTTTAGGTCCTTTTATTAAAAATGGCATGCAGCTCACCATGATTTCCTCTGTCACCATGAGTAATGAAATAAAATTTACAGATCCTATCAACTCAGTTGGTTTCAGCTTATGAACCCAGGTTTACAGCTCTGTTACAGTAAAGACAGCATTTCTTTCCAAAAGCACTAATAAGCCATTTTTCCAGATTATCTACCGAATTTCAGTTTGCCATCAAGTTGTGCTTATTTCCTTTCTATCTTACTATTAAAGAAAAAGTCTCTGTGGAGGATTTAAATATAAAAGGAGGTAATGAAAAAAGATACAACTGTATAAAACCTCTTACTGACTTGTATTTGAAGGAAAAGATACGGAACAGAATTCAGCTGCAGGTTAGATACCTACATACCTCTGAGGAAAAGAGGCATAATCAACAAGCATTAGCCAAGTCCAGGATTAGCTCAGAATCCATCTATGAAGTGGCCAGGCAGCAAAATCCTTGTTGGGTCAGAAGGGCTGAAAGCTGCCAGGCAGAAAAGAGCTGTGCTTCTGATAGGGAATCAGTAAAAGCTACAATAGAAAACTTGTACAGAAGGTTCATGAAGCATTTCAGTGGTATCATCATAGGTTACTAGCATACTATATACACACACAATGGATTCCTGACTTTTTTTTTTCCCTCTCTTCTTTGCTTCTGTGAGTCTATAACATATGTCTTCCACTCTGTCAAATGTCATGCGATACCTTTTAACTTACACCCACTTTTTGATCTTTCCTTACTGCCATCTCCTTTCTGCCAGCAGAACAATATGGTTTGATCATGTCTCTCAGAACCCACTGATGTCACTTTCCCATTTCCCAGAGAGTATTTCTACAGAATGACAGTGAGGTACTCCTTTCCTCCCAACGCTGTGTGCATTTGCCTATAGCGTAGTCAAAGCCACTTTGCACTGCAAATCAGACACAAAATTCAAGAAGTGCAAGCAATACTTCAGCACAACAGAGCAGAGACATAGCCTAGCCTCAGCATTAACTATGATGATTCGATTCAGACTGAACCGTGACAGATTTCTCAGCTTAGATAATGAAATTTTGACAAGACAGATGAAAATACTTAAGCCATTTTTCATGAGTAATGCTGCAGTGGATGGTTTGTAGCTGTAAACCTCCTATTTGAATTTACCAGGTTAAAAATATTCACCTAATTGAGAAATCAGCAGAACATTAGGTGCTTTATATCAACACCGAAGATCAAACTGACAAAGCTGACAGCACCCTGTTGCACACAGGTACAGCAGCATGGAAAGCATATTGAGAAAGAAAACTTGTGTTTTACACAGAACAACCCTAAGACTGCAGGATGCTTGCAAACTCTAATTCAAAACTTGGTAAATATCAGAATTAGAGCTTCCTGAATATCTAGAAAACATGCATAAGAGCCAACTAAAAATAAATAAATAGAACACCTTGAAAAACAACAACAAAAGCTGATCAAAAGATGCTTGGCCAGTGACCTTGGCATGGATGAGTACACAAATTCACCCAAAATTTCAAAAGCAGTCTTACAAATTGATTTAGCCACAGCAGTCTTATTTTACCTTCAGGACGGGGCAAATAGTGGATGTGAACATGTAAGATGGGAAACTGTTACACAGACTGGTGTATCATACTTCAGTACCAGCTGGAAAATCGAAGACCACCATATAGCATATGCCTTTAAAAAAATTACCAGAAATAAAGAGACACAAGGAAGACAATATTACCTTACGCATATCTAAAATCAGTCTGCTATCCAATGTCGCTACCCGAACGTTGTCTTCTCTATGCTACCTCATGGCATATTCAGACAGATTTGTTTCCTGTGAGGGGAAAGGAAGAAAAGCAGAGAAGCCTGCTAAAAATACCAAAATTTATACTGTTTGGAAAGCATTGTGTCTCATCACCTTCTGCAATACAGAACCATGTCACATTGTATTCTAACATCAGTTACTTGAAAATTTGGGAATTACTGAAAGTTATGTGGAACTCAGTATCAGAGTTGCCTCCACGGCAACATAGACTGTTATTAACCTAAAATTTCCAAGAAAACCGAACAACAAAATGAGATAAGCAAAATATAGAAGAAATAAAAACACCTCATTGCAATCGTATGGCATTCTTGTAAATAAAGCAAATTATGCATAGAAGCACGTTCATTTTCATTCATATTTTACTCAACTTTTTTTTTTTTTTTAAATACACAATTGCCTTTCACGAAGAAGATATCTGATTCAGAGCATATTATCATGTAATCAAAGAAATTTAATATCTGCATAGCTAATTGTTTGTTTTAAATCTCTCTATAAATGGTAAGTATTAAGGAACATCATTAGCTATCTAATAGTCTCAGGATAATAGCTCACCTTTCATTTAAACAAGTGGAAATATGCAAGCAGACCTCAGCAAGGTCTTATTGTTGTTAAGCCAGAAAAACAAAGAAGTTACAAATTTCTATATAAATATTCCAAAGTACGCCTTGGTGATGTGTGCTCATTGAGTTTCACATTTGTCAGCCCTCATATCACTAAGCTTTAAGATGCAGCGAACAGGACACTCAAACAGAAAAGCCATACTGATGAAATAGATAGGCTCACCAGAAAAAAATAAGATTAAAAAAATCAGTTTGTGCAGTTGCATTCTCACTAAGGAGAAGAATGACATTTATTACTGAAGGAATTCCATTACACCTGACTATTAGAATTATCATTTCCCAAACAGTAGAAATAACACCTGAAATAAATCTGTATACGAATAAAAGCCAGTCTAAGCAAGACCTCACCATGCAAACTTTCACTGTCTTCCTGAAACCAAGGCAAAAGAAAATCAACACATAAGAAATCTTCATCAGATGCTATTACAGGATTATAGAAGCCTTTAAACATGATGTTGTGGGATACGCATCCTACATTCAAGAGGTAGGGTAAAGAGGGGACAGGTAGAGAAGAGCACTGATAACTAAACCAGCTATTAGCTGGATTATCTGACAGGTGTTTGTTCTTACCAGCTGGGTATTATTTAGTCCTGACTCAGTGAGCCTGAAATGCTTTAGAGACTCCTCAGGGAGTAAAGATTCCTGCTGTTAAAATGACAGTGACTCAGTAAATGGGTTCCTAATGTACATGCTAGCATACTCTGCATTTGCCTGCATTACGCCTAATCCCTCTAAAAAAATAAAAACGTTAGAGATTCCATTAGGACATAAAACAATCATCTGCAGTTCTTACTCCTCAGCTCCTTAATGACTACATAGACTCCATTTTGAAAATAGTAGTAACATCAAACCCTTTTATTGCAGACACGTTAGGCTCAGAAGCTTTTATGGTTACATCTGTTCAACAAGTGGAAGAAATAAATAATCCAGTTAATACCACAAATACTCATTGCTGATTGGATTACCCCAGTTTCATTGGTGGTTAAAAAGCGTTCTTGAATCTTTTGAATTTCTGTTCTCCAAAATCAACCCACACTGCAATGCTGAGGAACTGTAACTGAACGTGACCCAGAAATCTACACAAAAGATTGCAGTAAGTATAGCTCTAATCAGCACTGTGATTCTTCAGGTGAACTCAGATCTTCATATATTGAATCCAAAGGAGGAAAGAGCAAACTGTAACTGAAGAAATAACATCACCTTACAATGTAAGTTATTTGTCCTTAAGAGAACGCGCATTGCCCCAGTACCCATCCACCCCAAAATGAGTACACATTTATTACTCCACCTCCAGTCCATGCTGAAGTAGACTCAAATCAAGAAAATCGGGCTCTATGCACAATTATGGCAGACTTAAATGAAAGAGTGCTGCTAAATGCTATGTGTAATTATTCTCCTTTAATGTATTTATCTTATAATTCAAAATAATATTTGAAGATACATGCCCCCTGCATGAAACTTACTACATCAAATAATGATATTTTCCATAATTTCCAGTGATAATCTTAAATATTTCAAAGAATTTTGCATGCAGGTTTCTAGTGGATGCCACAATCCTTGTAAAATAGTATGGCAGCATTGATTCTGATTGTATACCATCACACACAAAAAGAAAAAAATATGCCAAACTGTCAACTGAAGTAAACTGATGTAGTTCCACACAGGTAAACAGATATAAATCAATTTATATGTAGTGATTGTCTGTTTATTCATAAACTTGGTTATTTTTGCATGCAGTATTTTTACCTTGGTAGCTATGAAGTTAACTGGAGACTGCTGTAGATTAAAACCAAATAGCAGCATTAAGCAACTAGTAATTAAAGACTTGCAGGAATGAAAGAATAGCAATGCTTATTGTTGAGCAGCAGAAATAAATTCAGCAGGGCAGAAAACTGAATTTAAATAACTGTCTGGTTAACTAACCAAAAACTCTGGGTCAAACTCCCTTTTATTCATGTCAGGGCAAATTAATATGAATTTCATTGCCGTCAGTGGTGATACACTGACACATTGGCAGGTTTGTCAGGCTTTGATGAATACTTTTATTTCTTCAACAGAGTGACATGGTGGCAACCTACTTATACACCCTTAATACACTTGTATAAAATACAAAATAGTCTGACCCATCACAGTTATGTAGCTCAGGTCCCAAATCCCACTTTCCTTACATCCTAAGCATGCTTGGGTAAAGTGTTATTACAACCCTGAATCATCCAGTATGGTTCAGTTGATTAAGACAGGGCAATACGATCTATAATACTTTTGTACTATCGACCTCTGGTGTAGCTAATTGTTTTTGCTGTCAAAGATTGACTAGCTAACCATTAACTGAGATGGAGTAACATAATCTCTGACCTAAAATAAAGGTTTTTTAACAATGAAAAAGAATCATAATTCATCACATTTGGGGTGTGGTGCTTAATGTCACTGTATAATTGTCCTGTACTGCATCTCAGTTTTGGTGGACTTGTACTAGGAGAGAAAAAGTTAATAACCAGAATGAGCAAATGATGCAAGAGCACTTATAAACCTGGATCCAGGTGCTTCTTTATGTACTCTCACAGATTAAAAAACTAAAACAGCATCATATGCACAGGACAACAGTATATTGCCAAATGATTCAGAATTCTGTTAGTGATGGTCAGATTATTCATTATTGTCTTAAATGTTAAGATAAATACATCATTAAAGTCAGCAGGTATGTCATTTATTCACTGCATGTGACAAAAGTGTTCTTTGTAAAAGCATTTCTACTGACACAGCTTGTCTCTAATAATGCAGCCTGTAAGGATTACCTCTGCAGAGTAGCGTTAGGTTAGCAATGTCACTGTATTCACTGCACAAGTTGTCACCTAAACTACAAACAACAGCACCATCATCTCTCTCAGCAACAGCCATTGAATTCTTACTGTATAATTTAATTTTCCAGCACAAGCAGTGAGAAAATATGATAAGAGAATATTACAAGCACAGTGAATGATAACTTTCAAGTTAAAACATTATACTCCTATAAGTACAATAAGATTTCACAGTGTAAGATGCACTATTTCTCTTTTGTGGCTACAGATTTGAAAAGCTGCAGGAGTTGTTCTGGGTTGGGGGAGAAGAATTAAAAAATCCATTAGAATTTCCCTGTGATAGCACAGGACAAGATTCCCCATTGACAAGTATTTACTCTGCTCAGAAGGCAAGAACAGTTAACATCATAAAGCAGGAGACTCATGATGAATACAAAAAATATATATATATATATTCACACATTTGGCTTGGTTCCACATAAACATTTTACTGTGTTATTTATCACTGATTCTCATGCAATAGATACTGAGAGGAGAATAACTGCCTTTAAAGCATTAAGAAAAAAAACAACAATAAAAACTGATACAGAAAAACATCTCTATTCCTAATCAAGGTTTCCATAAGCAAATCACCTTCTTGCAAAACATGCTTAAAGAACAGGGTATATGTTTTCAGCCAGCAGATGAACAGTCTGTACTCATAAGTCCAGTACTAACAGATAAGGCATTAATAATACAAAAATGTTTGAATATACTTCGAAAACTTACACTCCTGATGGCAATTATTCTAAATATAAATGCTGACTAAACACACAACTTCTGACCATGACCTGACCTCGCTTTTCCTTACAGATGGCAATTGGAGCCACTGAACGTCCACTGCAACGTGAATTATTAAAAGCTGACCCAAAAAGTTGTCACATATGGGATGTATGGGGCATCACTGAAGATTAGTCATGAGGAAGAAGTATTACTGCTTCCCATGCAGAAAGACTTTCTTAGCTTTTCTATTAATAAAGACTCGTTTCAAAAGTAAAGGAGTTCCAGTTCTTTTTTATGTTGGTATTTTACAATCATCTTTCTAATAGTATCCTCTGTAAAAGAGTAGAGAACATGACCTCATAGAGGAAGTCAACATTACCTTATTCCCTTTTAATGCCCAGTACAGTGTTTTCTGTACATCAGTTATACCACACATTTTAAAATACATAAATATATAAAGAATAGATAAGATAAAATACAAAGAAATTAGAAATCCTAATGCATGCAGCAGAATATCTCGTATGAATCTTATACTCTGTACGCTGATATTAATGAAAATATTATAAAGAAAAAAGAATGGTAATTCCTACTGTTTACAACCATCTTGTTTAGTGGTTATCTGCTGCAACAACAAGAAATTAGCAAAGCATTTTGAGTTTAGTTTTGTGTTTCACATGTTAGATTCAGTACTATCCTGCAGCGATTCTTTCAAAACCAGCATGAGGTAACAAACTCAAAAAGAAACTTTAGAATACTCTAAAATAAATAAACAAACAAACCTGAAAGGCCTTCACTACACTGATTGCAGGATAAGGATAATAATTTTGTAGCATACAACGTAAGAAGACACAAATTTCCCACAACAAATTCAGTTCCTGAGTTCAAAGGGAAGAAGCCAGATTTCAAGTAGATTTTGATCTCTGAGTAACAGGTAACAACAAGTAAATCAAGCAATATGATTACAAGTTCAGTCATCACCATTAGAGAAAAAAAAACAGTAAGAGGCAGTCACACTCAGTCAGAAGGATATAATAGGTACGGTATGTATTGACAAGCGGAAGAAATTCTGTAATCAGTGACATTGAAATAAGACGGCAACAGAGGAGAACAGACACTTCCACATGAGAAGAATGGAAATTGGAAAACAAGAAAACTGAAACAGAAAAGGTCACAATAAATAAGAGTTTCATCTAGAAAACCCCAACTCAAGATAGTTAGAAACTTAAAAAGCAGCAACAGATAATACATTGTCAAAAATGAATTTGAGACAAAAAGCACCAAAAATAAGGTCATCTCAGACAAGAGGCTGCAACGCATCCTGTTAATATGGACATAGAATTTAACCTTTTCAAAAAGTTAGCACTAGAAATAAAAATAATCTATACCAACAAGGTATCATGTTGGTTTTGAGATAACCATCATTCACAAAACAATAATTTTGTGCCCTCATCAAAGTTGCTTTTTTTCTTCTTTTCCTAACAGATTGATTAGATTTTACTTAGTATTTAGGATAGCAGAAGAATCAAAGCAGTGAGGTGCATCCTGATCAGTAACTGTCTCTCACACTACCACTTTGACACACAGGGTTCAACAAGCCAAGGCCAAACGCAAAAATTTACATCAGGTACTACAAGCCCCAAACATCAGTGCATCCCTACATTCAAGTGCCAGGACAAGCCAACCATAACTAAGAACAAACATCAGAAGACATATGTATAATTTAGATCTAAAACACTACACAGACAACTCCAGCTTTAAAAATCTCTCACACTATTCTTTTTCCTGAATTTATTTTCAAGCAGTATAAAAATTCAACTCCTCTTTATTTATCAAAAAAGTGTATTTCATCTCTGAGGAAGCAACAGACTTGAGAAAGCGCAGGCTGTAGCTCACCTAGAACCCTTACGAATAGGATATGAAGTAGCATAAGCACTTGTATGACTGCAGCCTCAAAGCAGTGATAGATATACTTTACAAGGGAAATTAATGATAACATTACCTGCTACACACTGGCACATTAAACACCCTCCAGAAGTATTTCATGACACATAGCATACATGACAAAAGCTAGAAGTATATTATACACATGCAAGTAACTGTGATAAATCACCTCACTGTAGTGCAGTGTTATATCATTCCAGCTAGAAATAACTTTCAAAACCCAATCACTACTTTAGAGGAAAATAGATTGTAAGTTATAAAAATATTGTATCATCCTACAATACTTTATCAATTATCAGATTCCAATTAAAAAAAAAATGAAATAAAAACAGCATACAGCTGAGTAAATTACTAAGAAAGGGCTCCCCCGGTTAAGCCAGCCTTGTGGGATTCACATCTTGCAACTGGCTATCAGTGACCCATTAGGAGATGATAAGATTTGCAGGAAGAATGAGGATTAAAAGCCCAGGGCAGCTGTACATTGTAACGCTCACAGAAGATAATCAGGCTATTCCCCTCCAAGAATAGGAGCATGAAAAACACTAGGAAGAACAACAAGCAGAACAGCCTTCACATCCCCCTTCCTGCTCAAGCCAGAGACACAGCCAACACGCAACTAAACTGGAGGACATCAGACTACACGTGGACCAAGACTACAAACTCCAACGCCGCAGCCTGGTATTTAACAGTATCTAATAGGACCCAAGAGATCATAGCCTCTCTGAGGAGTTCCTTTCAGAAAATTACTTCCATACTTGTGAAAAACATTAAAAAAGAAAATCTTTAGTGAAGCTTAGAGAATTATTAAAAAAACGAAGTTAATTCTCTACAGAAAATAAGATTTGAGGAAAGTAATCCTCAAACTTACCACAGTGCTGTCCTATCATAGCACAAAGGCAGCTGAAAAAGGCTTGTTGCTCCTGCAGGCAAACTCGTGAGAAAACCTAAGGCCAGCTGGAAGCTAGCAACTCAAGTGAGAAGATCTGTGCTCTCCTCTCTTCAGCTTTTCTGTAGCTCAATAGAGAACTATCACTCCCTAGTACATAAACTAACCAACTCTCTTAAAGAAAAAAAAAACAACCACATAAATACACATAAAAATACTAAAACAAAGAGATAGAAAACTCATAGCAAGTAGCATTAAACACTGATGAAACCACTCCCTTACTCAAGAAGTAACCTTTGTATGGAAAGATTTAGTACTACCCCCAGCTGCAGGCAATTAAGCAGTGGAATTAATTGCACCTAGGAAGGCAGGAGAACACAAAAGTGAGCCAGCCCCACTCTCAGCCAGGAATTAATTTATAAAACCAGAGTACTTTCCACATGTTTGAGAGACAACTAAAATCAACTGAGCTACAACTTAAGCTGAGTATCAGCTAACTATTAATCAAGGCAAAGCTCATGCCTACACACCCAGAAGGAATCTTTGTCATTTTTACAGAAAAAGGGAAAAAATACAAATTCTGCCTTCTAATCATTTTTACTCATAAATAACTTACAAAAACAGATTCAAATATTCAAGACATAACAACTTGTTACTGTCACAACCATAGACTACATTTCTTCAGCAAATAACTTCTGGGAGTGCATACTGGCTTGTTTTCTACAGAATAACACAGGGATTTAAAAGAAGAAGAAGACAAAATTAAAATGCTTCATTCCAAATTTGTGAGAACCTTCTAAATTTTCTGACTCATTTAGATCCTCAAAATGAATTTCAGAACTACTTTCTAATAGGACTCTCAAAGCTATCAAATAGAGTAAATTGTTAATTCTGATCCTAGTGTATGCAGAGAGAATTGCTCAGCACACAGGACTACATTTACTACAGCATCAGAGACTGCAAAAAATGAGGAGGGAATTCATCTCCATGAAGAAAAAGTTTTGAACGTTCTTCCAGATCCCCAAATAAAATTCATCAATCCAAAACAAGCGGGATTGCACTTGTTGTTTTACCATTGCTTTCTCTGCTGTATTATCCCAGTAAGAAGTCCTTGGGATGAGAAAAGAGCTGTTTTTTGTTACTGCAGTGAATCTTACACTCATCTTACCCAGTTCTACTGCTGGCCCAGGTGGGAAAAAAAAAATTATTTGAAACCCAGCTGGAGAAGAGACTGAAGTTTTAAAAGGCTTTTACTGCTTGATCCCTTGCTGCTACCTGTGTTTCAAAGCTTGGGAAAACCCAGGGAGAATCTAATAAAAAAGAATCAGGGCTCTTGAGATGAATGTCTTATGTTTTCTTTTACCAATTGTCCTTTGAGATTCCATGATGGATGGTATCAGTGGCATAATAAATATGTAGCAGGTGAGAACGGAAACAAAATAATTCTTGTGTCCTGCTCACATGGGTAATGGTTAAAAATGAATCAACATCTTTATAATAATACAGCTACAGCCATTGAAGAGCGTGCTGTTAAACAGTGTTACGTATATTACTCTTAAATAAGTGTTCCTTATGTGATACACTGCTAAATGCTTGCTTAATGAAAAGAAAAGCAAATTAAATGTTAATAATGAAATATTTTATTTCTCATTTCCCATTCATCTCAAGTTTAAGGATACTCATAGATGTATAACTAATTTTCTCTGAATAAGTATGGCAGCAGATTCTATTAAATACCGTGAGAAAAAAAATAACAACATCATTTAATAACCAGTATTTAAGTGACATGACTCATGTTTAGTGTTGTAGACCTAAGCCATTAGAAGTTTAAGGTCAGATCAGCTATCAGGGATAAATTAATCATAGAACCTGTTCAAATCACAGTCCAGTATCAAGCGCACAGTGATTTTTCTGAGAACCTTTCCAAATCTCTTGAGCACATCCTTTTGAAGCAGGAGACATTTTCCTGAAAATTTCATCCAGTGTACATTACCATTGTAAGAAAACTTTTGCATCTAGTTAAATAAACAAAGCAGAGGTGAATTTATTGACTGTGTGTCAAAAATGTTTAAAAAAATCATTTTTGAATGTCAAATGGTCTTTCATTTCCCCATCTTGAGATTCCTGTCTCTATTCTTCCTCTATATTTCATGTCTACTTGCTCTTTCAACCTGCTTGGAGTGCAGCCAGACTCTACAGCCTACAGTATGAATATGCCTGCTATATTCCTGTTTGATCTTCTTCCCTTGATGTGTCAGTTTCTTTGTGGCCTGCCTACTCGTCAAACCATTTTCACTCTTCAAAACTTTTTATGAATTTTTAAAAAGCAGTGCAGATCTCAGGACATTTGATGAATTTTTCAAGAGCTAATCACACTCAAATATCAAAAACATTGCTGTTTATGTGTTTAAGGACAAACATTTATTTACAAATTTCTGCGCTTACACCAGCCAGATAGCAAAAAAAAAAAAAAAAAAAAAAAAAAAAAGGCTGAAAATATACAGAGTGTTAAACGAGGGAATACATTCCTCTTTTAGCTTTAACAGAAGTGATTCTTTAAAAAGGTAAAAAACAGGAAGAAGTAGCAATTCGAAACATCAACACGTAAAACACTGAAGTATAAAATCTTCACTAACATAGAAGAGTATAAAAGAGATGCAAAAGAAGAAATTACGAGCCATCTTCACTTAAGATACATATCTAAGAAAATCATGTAGTGGTGCAATTGCTTAAACTATGAGGTGGGCTCTGTATTTAACTAAATATTTCTTGTCAGCCTTACTGATGTGCTACACTTCATATAGATAATGTGCTAGACCATCCGCATGCATCCATAACACATGGGTCAATAAATATCAAATTTCCATTTACTAGTCACTGTAAGACATTACTGACAACATATTTCTGAAGGTTATTACTCCTTAAAATTGTTTGTGTTACTGGTGAGTTCCTCACAGAGCACTGACCATCAAAAATATTGTGTTCCCTATGTCCAATGGGTAAGTACTTCTCTGGAACATTATAATAAAAAATGGTTAATTTCTTGGTGGGAATCAATTTAAATTATCCTAGTAGGATTATAAATTATGTTGTTACACTTTTATACTCAAGTCAGGACCACCATCAGAGAAGTGGTATCAATAACCTTAACTATAATAACTCACTTTGCCCTTTCCTAGTGAAAGTTCATAGCATAAAGCATACTTCACTGAAACACACCACTGTAAAAAAGTATAGCTAAAGTCTGCTCAAGGCAATGTTTTTAGTACTTCAGTGTTATAGGATAAAGAAGAATAAGTAAACACATCTGAAAAACGCATACATGGTAAATTGCACTAAAGCAGTTTTCATACAGAGAATAGCCCAGCCAAGAAAATCCTTTGGGTGATATCATCTGTCATGGGCTAACTTCAGTTTAATGCTCATTCCCAGACTAGCTCTCAGAAATTTTTTTTTTATTATTTCTATTTTAGGAACAGTGTGGTATCTTCCAATTCAACATATACAGATATATATATATATTCTATAACACTAATATTGCATTAAGGAGCCTTTGATATGTTAGTAGACTTTGTATGTAAAAAAAACTTTTTTTTGCATTCAGCTCTCAGGGATATTTCCTGATTTGATTTGATTGTAGAAGTGGAAAGTATATACACAGAAATTATATTGTTTTTCAAATAACTTTACCTTTCAAGCAAACTTTCTGGCATCTGACTTTTTTATTTTATTCTATCATTATTTTCTGTTTGGCAATGCAGATGTTGATGCACTAAAACAATATAGTTTTCCTGTTGTAAGAGTGCTGCTGTAAGTATATTAATATGACCAAAAACCATGGAGATGGATTAACAGGAGAGTTGTGGATATACAGTTAGAAAGGGATGGTGTACTTCAAGACTGAAGTGTATTCATTTGTCTGGTCCAATTTCTGATATCTGCATATCTAAGAATCGTATTCTCAAAGATATTTAGGTGACTGGTTCCCATGGAATAAACAAAACAAAACAAAACAGAAAAACAGGTGTAAATAAAATGTTACAGCAAAGCAGATCAACTGATACCTACTTTCCTAACCTTACAGGGGCAATGGCCTCAGATTAATATTTCAGGACAAACTGAAGATTAATTCAAATAATTATTGGTTCAATTGTCACAAACCACAGTTGAGCAACAGCTTCAGACAAGCAAAAACTTTCAAATCCAGAACATCGTTATAAGTAAACAAAGAGCTGTAAATTTGTTATTACATTTGTACTAAAAACAAGCCATCTGCACCATATTTGACCCATGTAAAATGCATCAGCACCCAAAGATGCATGCATGGAAGGAGAACATAGCAAACAGTGCATTCAGTATTACTGGATCATCCCTTGATGACTGCAAAGATTTTACTTCCTTGCTTATGAGCTTAAAAGGAGTTACCTTTAACATGATTTATACGATTAACAGTAACCTCAATTCAAATTGTCCTGTTACAAAATAGTATATTAAATATTTAGGAGCACGAAGGTGTCAACTGCATCTAAATGGGCTTGAAGCACTCTCAGAAACTGCTGAAGGTAAAAGGGCAGACATGTCGATCATCAGTATGATAAAGAGGAAGGAGTGAAAGAAGTATATATAGAATTTTAATTTAATGTAAAATGTCAATGAAAAGAGTCACAATAAAAGTGGCTTTCTGAGGGAGAACCACAGAGAAGCCACTAGGAATGTATTTACGTTGTGAACTTGCCTTCTACATTTTTCCAAATTGAAGAATTCATCATCTTTTCAGAAGTAAGAAAAGAAAATACTTTCAGGTAGATATCAAATCTTATCAAATACAATATTATGTTGGAAAGAGTTGGTATTTGAACGAAAAACAATTCTGAATTTTTTTTCCATCTAACTCTTAGCTGAGAGTTTAATAATTTAATTTTAGCTGATATTAATAAGTAAAAACAGAAGAACAAAAGTAGCCATTTTTAGAAAGTTATTGTCGCTTAGGATGTAATTAATAATCCAGATCATATGAAGTAGGAGATTAATTTTTCTACCTGAATTCTAGGATACGTATTAGCTTTGTTTATTGTCAAAGACTTTTACTGAAATTTGGTAGCAGACACCATCAGAATCAACAGAAAAATTACGCTTAATATCTATCTCCCTTTCTTTTCTACCCATCACCGTAGACTCTACATGCCAACAACATAATTAAGCCTTAAAAATTATATGAAAAGCGAAATATCTCCTTGCAATGATGCTGTTGTTGGCAGAGAAAACATATGGCAGTGGAGGGTTTGTTACCTTAGAAATGGCTTTGACAAGAAATCATTTCAAATGCCTCAGAGATGCATGGGACGTGTAAATAGGGGCTTCACATATTTAAGCTTTTCTCAAAGGGGATCATTTTTGTTGTCAGTCATTGAGGAACAATGATGGCAGGTCATTATGGGATAAAAACATCATGAAAGAATTGAATCCTGCACCAGCTGTCAGAAACATCAGGACTGAATTTCATTCATTCTGGTAGCAGCCCTCCTTGTAATGAAAGATTGTCTCACCATGCCTTTTGATATGTAAACGTTTGTGAACAAATACACAATTCTGAGCAACTTGTAAAAGAAATCATTCCTGCAGTTAAAAAAAGTATACCATTATTTCCTTCTGATGGTACTATTTGCATTACTTATTTATTCCAGAGCACAGTACTCTGGTATTGATCAAGCAGGAAGTGATCAATTGATTGTCACCATATCTCTGAAAGTCATAATCCACAATAAAGCTTTTTTCAAACCACGGATGTCAATACAGCACAACACAGGTACATACTGATCAGACATAAACTGAAACAAAATCCACAGATTACCTTATGTCTCATCACACTGTATTTTTAGAATATTTAATTTTATTTCACAAAGCAACATATTTTGCTGTTACTGTCATTATTTGTATTGCTACTATACAAATATGGAGTGCTATGCAAACAGGTACTGTTTATCTTTCTGCTGCCTACACTCAGCCAGATGCAAAGCACACAGACCTCTAAATTTTAATTGATTTCCAAATTTTGCACTGAACAAGCATAAGAGCCTACACAGTGTAGTAAATCTGAGTATCTTCATACACAGCTGAAAAAAAACAACAAAACAACCATGAGAATAAAGCTCTTATGTTCCCACTAAGCTATAATAGAAAGATTTCCTTTTCTTTTGCTCAATTCTGCTTTTTCAGAGGGGGCATTTACTAACTGGGAAAACAGACTGCAGAATCAGAACTGAGAAGGCTGATGTCTGCAGCTAATGAAAAAATGAAGCATGGCAAAAGATGCTTAAATACAACAACAACAACAACAAATCCAGGAAGAGAGACAACTACAGTGACTGAGCACTTCCCCTGGTTGTTAAAAGAAAGCTGAAAGTTTTGGAAACTAGTTCATGTTTTTTGTGATTATATTATTTTTCCTGTATACATATGCACATACCTATAAACAGTAAAGAAAGAAAAGGGGACATTTCTATAGGATTGCATACAGAATTTAATATGACTATGCTACTGAATTCTGAGTGCAAAGGTAGATAAGAATAAAAATCCAGCACACATGACTATAGCTTTTTTTCCTACTTCCAAACATCTTTACGTTATCTTTTTTTTCCAGCTATGAACTGTGGAAAACAAACCTATATACCTATATGTACTCCCACACGCCATGCACATAAATTAAATCTTCCTGTAGCGTATCAAAACAATGCACTGTGAATATGCTGTAGAATGTAGATTTAAATTATTGCAGCATTACCCTCAATCCAAGCCAGGCGGTGTCTCCTAGCTAACAAAATACAAATGGTGCAGTTTATTGAAAGAAAAATGTAGGGATTTTTCCATTTGCTTTCACAACGGTTTTAAAACTGGAAGAAAAAGTAACAGTTTTATACCATTATGTTTTATACATCAAATATACAAATTTCAAAAATATTAGATAAACATTAAAATTAGTTTACAAATAATAGCCAAAATGTTACTTTGAGACCTGGCAGGGACACGATGGGCCTTTGGTTTCCATTAGTTTGGAAAATTGAATGTAAAATCATTATTATTGTATCTGGTCAAACAGAGTGAAAGAGGGAAAGCTGTGCAAAAAGAAACTCCTGTGGGATTTTAAATCTTTTTATTTTGTTAAGCCAAAATTCATGTTGGATGAATCTGTGCATATATTAAAATTAATAAAAATTTCCAAAAGATGCATCCAAAATGAATCATTTTGACTCAAGTAATACTAACTATAGTTTTTTTCCCCTGTATCCCTAAATTAGAGTTATTTACCAATCCTGTGCAGATTACTCAGAAGTTTCAAATTCTATTGCCACTCCCAGAATGCTCATATAACTGTTGGAAGTTTGTTCTATCCTGACCATCAGCAGAATTGCTTTCACCTTCTTAGTTTGCATACTACAAAAGCTGGAGAATATCCTGTGTGCTGGAAAGTAAATAGTTCACTGATGAAACAAGGGAAAACAAACAAACAAAAATCAATGCTATAGAAAGAAAGAATTCAAGTATTACAGTCTTGCAGCATATCTGTGATCTCTGATTACTTGCAATCACGAAGTGTCAACTGCCACGGTTTTATGATTTTTGTTATTGGCATTTCATATCATAACATCATGTAAAGCACTGGGAGTAAAAGAGTTAATCCTCCAGTTCTGTGGGCTGCTAATTTTCTGGGGACCTGGTTCTCAGAAGAGAAGAAATACACGCCCCAGAGGACATTGCGTTTCTGTTTTCTGTTCAGAGGGAAAGATAAAACTGCACACAAGTCATGAGACTGCCCTCTTTTCTGCTGCTCAACCTCAATTCCAATTATATTGTATTATATTGTGTTACCTTGCATTTCGGTATCATATTTAGGAAATAAACTTTCCTCCTCAGATCACTGCTGTTGTTTTGTTTTTAGGCCCACATCCCATTTCCCTCCCCTTCCCCTTTTTCCCAGGGCATGGGCCCATGAGTTCCCCCTGCGCCATTGGTCACAGATCCAGATCAAACAGACCCATAAGCCATAAACAGGTCACTGGGCCTGCTGTACCCCTGTCATGAACAGAGATAGACCTAGAAATAACTCTGCGACATCAACAAAGTTCTTACATTCTGAAATGTGTTTTTTCAAATCACAGATGCTGATTAGTACCTACAATGTGGATAAACTTGGTCTGGATCTTGCCAAAGCTTCAGACACGTGGATTCTGCAGCATCTTGGTATTCTTGTTATTCTGCAGGTTACCACAGAAATCTTCAGTATAACACAGCATGTAATAGACATTGTTTACCTGATTTAGAGGAACTGGAACAAACATGCTGCCCTATGCTGAGTTATTAACTAAAATGATGAGACTCAGTGAAGTTACTATAGCTCTCCTTGTTCACTGCCTGGGCTCCTTGTTCCTTGCCCACTGACTGGATTTCTGTTCCAGAATGTCCAGACTTTAGAGTCCTCAACTTTTAAGAGTCATCTTATAATTTCCAACAAATGTTTCTAAAACACAGTTTAAAAACACTGTTTTCTAATTTGAAGAATTACTCTCAGAGTTCGGTTTGTCAAGCCAAACAGAAACAAGTTCTCATCTCTTGAGACCAAATCAAGTCCTTGCAGGTCCAAAACTGAACACAGTACTCAAGATGTGGCCTCACCAGTGCTGAATACCTAGGGACAATTGCCTCCCTGGTCCTACTCACTACACTATTTCTGATACAAGCCAGGATGCTGTTGGCCACCTCAGCAGACTGTTGGCTCACATTCAGCCATCTGAATTAACACCCTCAGATTCTTTTCCTCTGCACCCTTTGTCAGCCATTCTGTCTTAAGCCTGCAGAATTGCAAGGGGTTGGTGTGACCAAAGAGCAGGACCCGGCAGTTGTGTTATTTTAATTTTATTCCACTGACCTCAGCCCAAAGATTCAACTTGTCCAGGTCTCTCTGTATAGCCTTCCTATCCCCATCCAGATTGACACTCCCCCCCACAAACTTACTGAGGGTGCACTCATTCCCCTTGTCCAGATCACCAGTGTTACATGTTACCTTGGCTGAGTTCAAGAATTGATATTAATTACTAACATGAGTTTTGAAGATCTGGGATATAGAAATCCATGTGCCTTTTTATATCTTAGTCTTACAGTAAAATACTGAACATGTGTCTTTTGGGGGAAAATTTTATGTAATAATGCAAATAGTGACACTATCATTACACAGACAGGTGGAACAGATAGAAAAATTGGGATATTTTGTCCAATATTTGTTGTGTCCTTGGTTTTGACAGTTCCAAAAGTACTTAAGTACTTTTTGGAGTACTTGTTTTCATGCTTTCAGTGTTTATACTCACTAAATAGATTTAAATGGTTCTGATCTCTGAATCTTTGAATATTATTTCTCCATGCTGAATAGCACAGATGGCACCTGATGCCTCATCCTCGATTCTTTTTTCTAAAAGCATTTAATAAGCCTAAAATTCCTGGCTTGATTTTGTTTCCACTGAAGTAAATGGGAAAAATCATTTTGGCTTAAGTAGTAGAAAAAATGAAATCCAACTGAAAATCAGGAAATACATTTGTACGCTTCCTGAAACATGATCCAACTGATATTTACACTTTAATTGTTCTCTACTATGCCTTATCATTTTTCTTACACTGTTAGAAGAAAGGGAAAACAAATACAACTTATGTAATCTAGAGAACACGTCTTATCTGCATCATGTAAAAATGGATTCATTTGCTTTTTTTCTAAACATTTTTAGTGCCCATGTAAAATGCATGCTTCTAATTATCATTATAATCATGTAACTTTAATTCAAAATATATAGAACCCATGTAATTAACTGACTAAAGGCAAATAAATAACAACTGGATAAGTCAAAACTAAACGTCTAGATCTATCAAAATTGAATTCTCCCCTTTCTGAGTTTCAAAAAATTGTATTAGTTTTTAATCCTAGTCAGTATTTTGATATTCAGATTTTCCTACATACTGTCATAAATTTGTATTAAAATACTAACAGACAAAAGATTATGAAGTTAACAGTGTAATTATCTAAAAAACTATTCAAATATGTTCAACTATCTATGAGACTTAGAAACAGATTTTTATCTATCACAGTAACAATGGTTACGATTTCTAATATTGCAGTATGCTGCATTTTTCCTTGTCAGGCCCAGTCCAAAGTCAATGTAATTCCCTCCTGAATCAATGGAGGGTTAAATATTTCTTATTTATTTTCATATCCGGGGATTTTATTTTACTGAGAGATAGATTTTGCTTTCTGAATAAATGATACATAATAAAAAGCAGAATCAAATTAGTTCTACATCAAACTCTGGTCCTTCTATTTAGGTATAGTTAACATGCAATTAGTACAGAGGAGACTGTGTGTTTATGTTTTGAGAAGGAACAGCATAGTGACTCATGTTTAATGCATGATATTAGAAATTAATTCATTCTCCAAAGCCCAAACTGACTAACATATTAAATTCTTTCTATGCCTCAAAGCAAAAGGGACTACAAATTTAAGGTGAAAAGTACAAAAGCACAGTTCAACCTATACTTTGCCCATAGTCACATCAGCACACATGTGTGAAGCACACGTGTTGGGGGCTGATTTCTAAACAGTAACAGACGAACATTAAAATGTACATCAATAATCTATGGTTTAATTATCCACAGCAAATGAAGTTAGTGAGTTAAACAGATAGATCATCCTATGCAAGATCCATACCTTTTTGGCTAACACAACAACAAGGCACGCATACGTGTGAACCTGATATGCAAAACTTGTCAGAAATGATGCATACAGCTCAGATTCTCTATTATGGACCCACCAAAAAAAACAAAGCACACTTTGCCCACCAAAGTTTATAATGGGAAGTGTGAGAAGGCAGCTGCATAATCACTTCGTTTATTTCACATCTCAAACTACTGCACTGATATTCTTCCTGCTACACAGGCCAGGATTACATGGATTGAGCCACAACATCACCGGTGTTTCCATTTTGGCCAAGTGAGAAGAAGCAGGCATTTTGTTAGCAAGGTAGCCTCACGTGAGTCCCAGAAAAGCCAGAGAGGGCAGCATGAGTGGCCAACAGCAGCACCTCTGCTCAGGACACAGGGAGTGACCTCTGCTCCCCTGGGAAAAAGCTGGGAGCTCAGCCCCCATCCTCCTCCTGAAAGTGTTGGGACACTTGGAAAAGCACAGAAAGGCTCAGATACATTACCAGAAGCAAGCAGATCCTACAAAGACAGTTGTCCAGCCTACAAGGTTCCTTTTCTCTCCTCCCTTCTTGGGCCTTCCTTTCATTTATGATGGATAAATTTCCAAACAGCAAAATGGGAATTAGTTTAAAATGTATTTGAATTCTCTCGTATTCCGAAGGGAAAGAACATTCCTAAGAGTTCTGCTAAGGAAACTGTAGCCAATGTCATGCAAAAGGCAGGCTGCTTGGTAAGGCAGAAACCAGATCAATGAAAAAAAAAAAAAAAAGGCCCTTGTGTTTTATATCCTCCTTTTTGCATCAACAGGCTAAGTAATTGCAAACACGTAAATCTCAGGTAACGAAACCGAAAAGTTGTTAAATTTATATTAAGCTAAAATTACAGTTCCAAGGAAGGAAAGGAGAAAACTGCTGCCATTATAACATTCAGCAATATAAGGATATTGAAAATATCAGATCCACTTAATACATTCAGAGAAGGTATTTCCAATGCATTCTCTCATCAAGCATGCATGTCTGTAGCACTTTGTGGATGTGAACTGTGCGTTCAATACCCAGAAATAGAATGTGCATTGGCCAAAACAGGCAGATGATCCTTTCTACCTTAATCTAAGGTTTGCAAAGGTTATAGGTGAGTAAAGTTTATAGAAGCTTGGCACTTCTCAGTAGCTTTATCAGTGATATTTCCCCAAAGTTATTTTTGTCTTGTACTTCTCACTGTCTGCGTTTTTTGTTAATCTTTTTAGAAGCTAGCACACTTCATACTGCTATTCAATGACTCACACTGAGGCAGGTACATGGCCCTCAATGTCCATGTGAGCCCACCAGGCAACAGGGACAGAAATAAATGCTAGCCCCATTTTGAGTTATTTTTCTAATTGGTCAGTTTCATCTTTGTAAACATTAATGGACACATGAAAAAGGGCATGCCTGCTTTGTATGGAGACTGGCAGGCATTCAGGAGATTTGCACCTCCATAAAATTTGCTTGCATTTTAAATTAGCCATTACAGACTGCAAAGTAAACACACTTAAAAAAAAAAAAAAAGACATGGTTCTATATTAAAAATTCTGTCTCCAAGATCTGATAGGAATCAATGGTCCAATATTCTTCATAGCCTTCTAATTCACAAATATTACCCAGAGGGGCAAATTCTATTCAGTTTTCTCCTGAGCATAATATAATTTCAGAGATGTAAAATGAAAACCAATCTTACTTATTTGAGGGTCTTATTTCCGATTTGCTTGTCACTATTCCAGCTGCAATTTCTGGAAACCCTTTGCAAGATCTTTCCTATTTTCTTTAACCAAAGTACACAAACACTGATGTTTTAGGTTAAACTAATGTAGTGCTTTTGAAATTAATCAATTTTCTTTTTGAGCAAGCCAATATTACCCTTTCTTGGTAATGCTTAAAATGTTTGAATTAGTCATGGATTTCCGAATTGGAATAATGTTACAGATGATGTTCTGTCATGTAGGCGTTATAAAGAATGGAAGTAAAATTTAGGGTGAGATTCATTATGCAAATCTATTCAAACAACTTGTCTCAATAAGGATCTCAATTCTTGAGTATTTTCCCCCAAAAGCCTTTTAATCCCAAATTATAGTACTACCTTTCTCTTGTGTACATTTGGTCCGTATATTGAAGTCTTTTTACACCATCCCTCAACCAATAGATAAGAAATACGCTGTTGAGAACCAATAAGTAAACTGTAAAATTTTCTATGACTGTGGACCCCATCTCTCTATGACTTGCTCTAGGCACAACATACACCACAGTTTTGCAGCACTCTGCAACCAACCTACAACAGAGACACACTGTAGAAGTGAACAGCCTTGTATTATGCTCTCTGATTTTCAATTCCAGCTGCAATTCATGGTGATGGCCCTGTACTAGTCCTGGGTTCCCCTGCATACTAATCAGGTCATGTGACAAACCTTATCAAGCTAACTCTCCCACATTTGCATGTGATAAAGCCACACCATATCTGGTAATCAGGGAAATGCACATGCTGCTTCATAATACTTTCTCAAGCTCATTCTAGTATTCTTTCAAGGTGAAAAATCTATTTCTGATTCTGCCCCTCCACTGGTCTTCAGGACTCACCTTGATCAAGATCTCTTTTTCACAAACACTGTGTGGCAAAGTGTTAAAGCATTTACCAGTGCATGATTGTTAAAACAATGTATATGAAAATATGCAAACGCACAAATTAAAGCCGCTCTACAAATATTTCAGAAGTTATATCTTTGCTTAGATTATTCATATTCTATATTACATTTTTTGTATTTTCATACTTCTTTTAAACACCTACTGCTGTAGCTAGACCTGATACTGGTCAACACTTATTCACTTATCCATGACAAGAGAAAATAAAAATCCTCTAAGTTACAGCTTGAAGCATACTATCATGTTTTAGAAAAAAAATTAGGAAAATCATTATTCATGTAGATGAATGTTCCAGAATGACAATTAAGAAGATAAAAATATATTGTCACGTAGAAAGATGTGAAGGACTCTTGGGAATCTTTTTAATCTTCAGTCTCAACTTTAAAGGCACTGACTTTCAATGAATGGACCGAAATTAGCATATAGTCATTGGTTTTGTACATAAACCACAGCAATTCTGTCTGTTTAGTATTCTTGTCAAGGAAGAGTAACAACCAAAGTAAACACAAATAAATTACTTTTATCCAGGTAATACTTTGAAGACTCATAGGCCCAAAGACCAAATCCTTTGTCACACAACACATACAGACTAATGGATCCCATCAAAGAAGTCCCAAGCAGAGCTCTGAGAGAGGAAACTGTTAAAAGAGAGCCATGAAAACTAGAAGAAATATCTGGCAATGTAGTGTATTAAATGAATGGATACAACATTTAAATAAATCTTTCCCCAGGAGTTAGCCAGAGTGTTTGAGAAAATATGTCACAGCAAAGGAGAAGATGCAGCATTATACTATATATTAATAATAAACTGGGCTTAAAAAAAATTACAGAGTTAGAGATATTGGTGAAATAGTTGGTGCATATTTATATGGCGTATATTTATCAACACATTGCTCTTACCATCTTGGGACCTAGCACTAGCTACAGGATTTACCAGCACTTCAGCATCTCTAAGTGCTAAATCTCTGATTGAGATGTTCAAGACCCGCCTGGACGCCTACCTGTGCAACCTGCGCTAGGGAACTGCTTTGGCAGGGGGGTTGGACTCGATGGTCTCTAGAGGTCCCTTCCAACCCCTACAATTCTGCAATTTTGTGAGTCTGAAAGATTAGAAAATCTCATTTAAAATAATTTTCACAAAAAATGGTTGTTGGATTTCTTTTTTTTTTTTTTTCAGAAATTTGCGCACTGTCAAAATAAAGAATATTTGAAATGTTCCCACTGTTCTAAGCTTTAGCTACAGGGGATACATAATGCTTTTCAGTCAGGGTTAGAACATGCTGCATGTCTTTCGGCCTAGCTTGAACAGGGAGAATACTTCACATTAGAACTCTCCTTGTACAAAATCAACGTTTCATTTTTTCATCAGCTTTGCTGCCTGTAACAACACTTCCTCCAAAAGTACTGTGAAATCTGAATAAATAAATGCTTATTTTATGAATGATCAGTTTGGAGGTCAGAGAAAATAGGAAAAAGAGCAGGAGACAGTTTCCAAATTATTCAGCAGAGAAACCTAATCAGGATCTTACCACCTAGTTATTTATTTTTCATACAACAGAAATAGCAATGGTCACTCAGTCTACAACATACAGAGCAGTGCCAATATCCTTCACATGATATAGTTACCAGGAAAGACAATACACTGTTCATTTCTTCCGAGAGCAAATATTTGGCTCAAGGAGAGTATAAAAACACATATTAAAAAACTATACAGCAGTGATCTTAGAATAAAAGGAAAAAATTATTTCTGATCACTCTCTCACCAGCAAGTTCACCCAAATTGCATCCCATGTTCACAGTATCAACAGAGCAGAACTGCATCAATCATGCCAGCATCAGAATAATTTGCATAACGCTGAATTTGCAGTAATGTGAGAAAATGAGTACAAGAGGCACAGAAGGTAATATTCTTACCTTCACTGTACTTGGCAGGAAATAAAGAAGTTTCCTCAACAAAAACATAATAAAAGCAGGGAAATTAATATTTAAATACTAATATATCCCTCACTGTGTGTTTTATAAAGTATTTAGGTTAATAAAGTTTGATTTAATGCCATGAACCTCTCCGTATCTGAAATAAAGAACCTGTGGTAAGGGAACAGTGAAAAGTTAGTTTAGTTACATTGCCAATAACATATTAGATAATTTGATAATGGATTAATTACCATAAACATAGATATCTAAGCTGAACACAAGCTTACAAAAGATTGAAAAAAAGAATAACAAATTTTCCCATAATATACATTTGCAGATTTCTGCATATCTAACTAGCAATATTTTATTTCAGAAGTGCCAATAAATTAGAGGAAATTTTGTTACACATTAATTTATATGATGAAGCAATATGTACAAAGCCCATCAATTACAGTGATAGAAGTAATTAGGCTTTCAGTTCCTATGAATTAACTATGCATCATATTCTTGGTAATAAGTGGCATGCATGATTATCTCTGATTGTATCCGTCTGCTTAATTTTTAATGAATGTCATAGAATGTATACAGATTTTAATTGACAATAAAAGCATGTAGAGATTTATTAGTTGTTTTCAGTTTTATTAGTTAAATTTGTTGTGCTATGCTAATCATCCTAATGCGTGCTAATAGTGATTTCTTAAAGAATCATTGCATATACTCAACATTATATTCTTAGAGAGGGTAAGTGAGAGCAATGAAAGATAATAGTTAAAGTGCTAAATGTGGAACAGAACAACTGCATTTTGACTCCACATCAAAGCAAATGAGAGAATCTACAATATCAAGTCACAAGTCGCATACGCTGGTGCAAATTCTGCAATGTTAAGAAACTGCCAGAAAAGTCACAAGAGTTGCACTGAGTTGTTCACCCGTACTTCAGATAGCTCTTTCTCTTTTTAGTTCTGTGTAGTCTATATTCCAAGTATCATTTGTTTCTTCTGTGCAAAAAATTTTAGCCTGGAGCATAATGGAGAATATGAGTACATGAAAGGGGAGATTTTACAAAATTGAGCATATATCATAATAGTTATGTCTTATATAAAATTTAAATAATAAACCAATTTTTATTTTCAGAGTTATGAGGCTAGGTACAATAAGATAAAATTGGGCCTTATTTCTTCCATCACACAAAGCAGAAAATGTCTGGTGTGTTTTTTGTTTTTTTTTTGGAGTTAGATAGCCTTGTTTCACAGAACCTTAAACCAAAGAAGACATTTGAACAGAAATGTGCAACAGAAATATGAATTTAAGTCATTCAGTACTTCCCTGCATGTTTAGAAAGATCCATCATTCACCACAATGACATCACAGTTAAATATCCCTAACCACAGCACTTAACGAATGTTAATCATACAACCTAGGATTATTACCAAGGGGCAGGGGGAGGAAGTAAGAATTTTTTTTTTTTTTCTAATGCTTCATGATTCAGTTTTCCCACAGGATACTCAGGTAAGTTAAGGAAGTCTGTCAGTGCACAGCCTTTTGAACTTCCAGCACCCAGCGAGCACCCCATCCCATGGGATGCTGCTTTCTGCCTCTAACACCCATTGCAGTGCCACACAGTGCTGGAGCTATGAAGGGCAGCCCTGCTGCTCCGTGCCCTGGATGCGCTATGGGACAGCGCCTCAGGAGCAGAACCCACCACATGGCACCATGTCCTCAGCATTCAGCTGCAGCTGTGCTGCATCTCATTCTTTGACCCCAGTTTAAGATCAGCGTAAGATGCCTATGAGATGAGAGGTCTTGCTAATTCTCAGTGGTTAAAAGGAATTTAAATGGTGTCTGACAGCTGCCATGTAACAAGAAATAATTTGACTAATACTAACCATGTAATTTTATTTCAGGCATATCAATACCTTGAATATATTTATTAGTGCATAGAACTCTAGGAAATATAGCACAGTCATATGAAGGAAAAAAGCAGAGACATAGTAGATAATTTTAAAATGCCAATATTAATGTTGACTTTAAATGCACAAAACCTTGGGTATCCATTTAATTTTGAATATTAAATGTTAGAAAATGTTACACAAAAGATCTCCAAACAACTTCCCTCCATCTTTTTTCTCATTTTAGAAAAGGTAACTCACAGCCCCTCTCTGCACCCCACCCCTCACTGTTATTACTACAAAACGCTGTAGTAATCATTTCACCCACATGGTAAATCAATGCAGCCCTCTTTCCCAAGAACTGGTGAATGAGAACTATGGTCTCATTGAAAATGTGTCAGCAATTCAGTTGTTATTGCTATTGAAGAAATGACATTAGTGTAATACCATTAGTCATAACGTATGCTTAGGGTTGTTATTTTATTTTATTTAAAGGCATATAATTAAAGCATATAGAAAAGGGAATAGACAAGGTCTATTTCCAGAGAAAATATTGGGGAATATATTAACGTAACTTGGTTTTTATTTCTGTACTTGCACACGTGTGCTGATATTCCTTTAATACTTTCATGTTCCCTCTGATGTTTTCCTTGCCATCTTTCATTTGCAAGCCTTTTGGCACCTAAAACACCCTGGGCAATAAACAACTTTCTAACATTTGTCATGTAGAAAAACGTATTGCACTCAAGCACTAGAGGACCAGAGGCCACAGCCACATGAAAGTCACACTTCATTTAACATCTATTACACCACTCTTACTTCTCCCCCTCCTCCCACTTGCTCATTTTCTCTAGTAGACACAGTGGCAGTCTCCAGTGAAGGTTTATCCATCCCTTTGGGGGAGAGTTTTCAGCCTCTTTTGCTATGTCATTCTGCAAACTGATGTTTGAATCAACTCATTCTTCTAAGATTCATTAATTTTATTAATGCCACATCCTGTTCCCCATTTCACTGGAATTATAACGTTCATTTATTGGTTTTGGTTATAGTTCTTCCCTATTCCTAGGAACTAAAAAAACAAAACACTTCATTTGATTTCTATTATTTCATGTAAAAAATAATAATAACAAAAACAAACAAAAAAAAAAGTGCAGAACACAAATGTAACATACTACCACAAGTATATTTTAAACCATTTAATTGTTATTGAATATGTTTTTTCAAGATATTCTACAGAAACAGGTATACAATCATTTGGCCAAAGGCACACTGCAGCTGCCAACATTAAATACTAAAGGGGCAATGGAATTTTTTAAAAATCTCTTTTTTCATTTATTATTTGGATACATTCCTGACACATAACTTGTAAGGAAAAAAAAAAATCTTCTCCTCTTCTCTTTGATTACTCTTTTTCTTATCCCTTTTTATTTTTTTCCCAAGGGTGATTGAATAACTAAGAGATTTCTGCAATGTGCTGCACAGAAAGCAAGGTTTTGTGAGATGATCCAAAAATGAAGGGATTCCAGAGCACTCAGCTCATCTGGTGGTACCCCCACTGTGGCATGCCCAAATATTACATGAAGCTCAGATGTAGGCCAGTGCAGCCTCCCTTCTGCACTTGCAAATAAGGCTATACGGACACATTACAGGGGGACTCCTTGTCTGATAAACTGGAACATTTTGAAGTTCTAAGGTCTTGATATGCTAAGTGTACAGAGTGAATGCAGCCTAAGAGCTTGGTTCATCCAAGCACAGCTACTAGTTTAACACTGCTGATGGAATTTGATTAGAATTTGTAGTGATCATACTGGCACCCAGTATCACCACACTCTTGGCTTCCTTATAATAAAGAAAAAAATTTTTGAATGTCAAATTTGAAAGAAATATAAGAAGGAAAAAATACTGACAGAAATTTTACTACTGTGGTGATAAGGCAGAAATATTTTTGTTGGAAAAAAAAAAGGAAGATGGAAATACAGCTATTACATAAAACACATGTTATTTAAGTAAATGGAGAATATGAGGTAGAAACCTCAGTTGGGAGATATATTGGAAATTAATCATAGATTACAAAAACAACTTTAGAATTTCCCAGAAAAGGGTCTTAGGGAAGATATAAGCAAATCTCATCAAATTAATCTCTTCATTGTTCCTAATCTCTTGTGCTGTCATAAGATTACCAATGCTTGATCTCATATCGGATATTAAATTTCACCCCTACGTGATCGCTTATTGAAGAAAAGGGTTGTTTAGTGACAAACAGAATAAATTCAATGAAAATTTCTGATATTTTCTGGTTTGAGATTTGCTCTCCTTGCCCACTTTTAAGTAGCTATGGGAACTGCTATGAAGGAAATACTGATGCAGTTTCACCACTGAGAGGCAAGGTTCACACTAAATAATAATTCACATTAAGAACACACTTTCACTTAAGTGTTACATTCAGTGTGGAAAAGGTCCAGGAAACAGGTGATACTTTCACACATTTACTTGTGAAGTTTTCAGGCTACAAACGTGGAGATAGATGGGCAGCAGCAGCAGCACCTTTATGATCTTTGCATTTAACCCTCTCATTTATTTGAACCAATCAAGCCTGGGAAGGCCAGATCTGAAGTACTGTGATGAACCAGAAGATTTTATGAATAACATAAATAAATAAATAAATAAAAGAGCAAGAGCATTGATAGCATTAAGAAATTAAATAACTAAGAAAATAGCCTAAGAAAAATGACAGTGTCATTCTTCTCTCAACTCCACATCTTGATACAGTTTTCAGAGCTCAAAATATACTGGCAACAAATTATTCTCTTGTGACTTAATTTCAGATGAGTGTTGGTATTTTGTCATGAAGTAAATTAAGGTGAGCCACAAAACTCAATTGGCTCAATTGGGCTCCTTGAAGGTTTCAGATGGAAGGTAATGCATCTGGGAAGTGATAATTTTTATCTATTTTTATATGTTATTTCTTCTCAAACTATATCCCAAACTAACCACTTGCTCCAGAAATTTAAAGGTTGTTACGGGCAGCTTATTAAACATTCTGTTCAACATGGAACAAAAACAAACATGGACAAAAAATGTGTGTCTTATTCCAGACTGAGATTGCATTATGAATGCAGGTAAGAACATAAGAGCCAATAAAATAAAAAGGTATCAGCAGCGGAAACAAAGGCATGAAAATATTTCCATCATCTGATTACATTTCATCAATCAAAACCTTAGCTTCAAGTGACAAGTAGACAGATGCCTAATTGTATACTTCCTTCTGAGCTTGATTTATTTATTTTGTTTGGTTACCTATACCTCAGGAATGATTTTGATACATCAAGAAACATCTCCAGTAAGGGAGTGGAGTTTTACTTGTTGTAACTTAGGTGAAAGATCAATGGGTAACAGGAACAATATCATTTGATTCATATATACCCAAGAAGGAATACTTCTTGGCCAAATATTTATTAATATTAGTGAAATTGCAATACAAGCACACGGGAGAGTGTGATGCAATGTAAGAATAAACCCCTGAAGGTAAAAAAAAAAAAAAAAAAAAAAAGCACGCAAAAAAAAGCACAAAGCAAACAAACCCTGAAGAACTTCAATAGGACATCAACTAGCAAATCTGGATCTCTTCCAAGCAACAACTATTTTAGTGTCCTAAAACATCATAGTTGATGATGATACTGTTAACTGGAAAGGTGTGTAAATGGATAATGGAGATAAGTCATGTATGTTGATACAGATGTTTACATGTTCCTAAACAGAGGTACTATGATTTGAGATACGTTTAATTCTTTAACAGATACTGATTAGGTCTGGGGTCTTTTATCTTGTTCTTCATCCCTCTTTCAGAAACTTTTCTCCTATATTTCTATACCTGGTTAGACACACATTTATTGTTACAAAGTCTTCAGTTTCATCAACTGTGCTTTAAAAACATAAGGAATCTTAACCCAATTACATTTTCATTCATATTCACAGACATTTTCTCTTTCTGTATATTAGCTACATCCAAATGCATGTCACTCTGGCTAGCATCTCAATCTTTATTCTTCGCATGTCTTGCATTAGCCCATATTTCGTTCTGCCAAATCACTAATAAACTCTCAATACAAACTACTGAAATCAAATTGTATTATTTTGTGAATCACTATACTAAAATTATTCCAGTTCTCTTATTTCATTCATAATTGCATTCATGAGTATGCTTGAAGTTTTCTTCAATAACAAGTTAACTAAACAATGATCCCTGACATCAAAAAACACTTCAAACAGAATTTTTCTCTTTAAATAATCGCTCTCAATTCAAGGGACTGAAGCCATGGAAACTAACACACATGCTCTACAGAGGTTTATACGTACTAAAAGGGAGACAGAAAATCTTTATATGAAAATTGTATGATCATCCATTTCTCTTATTTGTATAGAACACTGTTATAGAAATTCCAAATTTGAGTACCCTTAAGAGAAAATATTCTGATGTTTCATTTTGTTCTGCTCAGTTGCATTAAAATTTGCATCAAATAAATTCTACAAATGTCAAAGAAAGCTTTTATAGATGAAACATGCATTTGTTGTTGTTTCCAAGTCAAATATACCCGTGAAAATATTTACTTCATGAGAATAACAAGCCATAGGAATAAGTGCACAAAAAGGCTATAGCCTCAGTTCAGACTGAGTTAGAGTTCCTTTAAGATGAAGTTGTTCCTGAAATATAATATTCACTGAGACACTTTCCTTTAAACATATGTAATGTCACAATGTCATGAGAAAGCTCCCATTCCGTCCTAAAATTGTTTGAAACAATGCATCACATTCTGTAAGGACCATTTCAGTCCAGGAAGTCTACATAATTCTAAAACTAATATTTATGAAACGTAACTATAACTTCAGAGAATTTCCCACATGAAAAAACATGAAAAAGTAAGTAGCTTCTGGTCCCTGGAACATAAATAAAATCTAATGAAGATAGCAAGTTGAAATTATGGCAATCACAGAATTATAGAATAGTTTCTATTGGAAGGGACACCAAGGATCAACAAGTTCCAACCCCCCTGCCACAGGCAGGGCCACCAACCTCCAGACCTGGTACCAGACCAGGCTGCCCAGGGCACCATCCAACCTGGTCTTGAACACCACCAGGGACGGGGCATCCACAGCCTCTCTGAGCAGCCTGTGCCAGCACCTCACCAACCTCTTAGCAAAAAACAAGTAAAAATCTGATTTACAGCTCCTCTCCATTCACTTTAGGAATCAACACCAATATCACATGTCAGATTCATCAATTTAATATTACATATATTTTCAATCTATGTAGTTTCCAGTTCCAAAAATACCAATTTAGAAAATCACTTCATCAGTAGGGAGGAAAACTGAGACTTTTTACTTCATTTCTGAGGTTTAGAGCATTCAAAATAGACATAACTCTGAAATATCTTACAAATATTTCAGAAATTCAGATACAGTAAACTGCCTACAGTTCAGAGTATATTTAGAAGTCCTCTTCCTCACCCTGAGTATGGCAAGGGCAAAACTTAGAATCCCCTCAGGTCTTCCATCTTCAATCTTGACATACACTTAGAAATGAGGGAGATGAAGTTTCCCTGCCTCTTTATCACATTGCTAATTGAATTCATACACTAAATTCATACATTATATTAACAAGGCCATCTCAGTGTTTATTTTCATGTCCAGATCAATACAGAAAATCTTATTTAACTATTACTGTAATAGTATCCTGCAAAATAATGACATGCTTTCTTCGAATCTGTCAGACCTGCATTATTCAAAGATAGATGTGGAGGTCAAGTTGTGTACTTCAGTTGTTTAGCTGTCAAGGAAAAGGCTTGAGAATAGTTATAGAGCATGTAGATGTTATTCTCAGGATGCTTCCCAGTAAAAAGGAACATTACAGAGAATGTTTCATACTGTTATGAAACAATATTCCCTTTCTCCACCACCCAGATCCCAAAGTAATCCTTGTGCACAAAATTCTTGGTTAGGATTTTAAGAAAGAGTATGTAATGGTCCAAGGTCTGAAAATGAAATTCTAAATCAGACTGAGCTCTGGCATCTGATTTTCAATTTTTTTTTTAAGTGTTTTTTTATTCTGAATAACTATTAGTTTTACGTGGCTTCAGTTGTTCAATTGAGTTTTGCCTCAGTGCTATTAGAGTGAAGAAAAGGTAAAGCTTCCACCACTGGGACCGCAATGTGAAAAAATCCATTCTGACCTAGATCAACTAACCAACATCATAAATTGCAGGAAGTACAATGGTGAACTAAGGGGAGGGGTGGCAGCTCACCTCCACAACATCCCTGAAGCAAACCACAAGTTGATGTGACACTGTCAATGAGTATTAGGATAATAAAGACATAGGAGACAGTCATTGCTCACCCTCTTTCTTAGGGCTGTTAGTGCCCTGCAGTCTAGACCTCATTCACTTTTTGAGGAAAAGGAGTCTAAATCTATAAATACTACCCAGATAAATATCTCCATATAATATATATGTAAATCTATGTAGTCCTGAGAACAATTTTTTTTATTTTTTATTTTTATTTATTTCTTGTGCTTGGTGAAATATTTGGAGAAAACAGAAACAATCAAATCACATAACAAAACAAACAAGACACCACAACAAGAACAAACAACAACCTTCCCACCTACCCATCTACCACAGACACACGCAGACCAGCAAAGAAACCCAGGTCCCAGCAGTGGTAGCTGTTTCAAAGCTAAGGGATGTGGCAGATGTTAAAATTATTAAGTAAGAAGCAATGATGAGATCACCCACATACAGTATTAGATTCAGAACAGCAGTCAGCCATCCTGTAAGAATAGCTTTTGATAGCTAATAACCCCTATGTGAAAGGCTCCCTATCCAATTACAATTCTGTTTTTCCTTCTCTCCTTTCATATGTCCTTTCCTAGTACATAAAGCAACTTTCATAGGTATCAGGAATATTCCAGAGAGCTTCACTTATCAAATGAAGGCTGATAAGTTATTTTTCTACCCTACTGGATACCTAGAACTAGGCATCAATTTCAAAGCAAAAAGAATCAGACTGAAGTTCATTATATTCAAGACATTAGCATCATAATCTTAATGTGCTGTTACATAGAACGGGGTTGTAATATTTATTTAAAATTATTTCTTTGCAGATATAAACATTTCCTTCCAAAATTTCTATAAAAACAGAAAAGTGGGCAAAGTTTTTAAAGCCAAAGGGCAATAATAAATATTAATAAAAATAAAAAAAAAAAAAAACTACAATAGTTTTACTTGAGGAGATCATTTGAGCACTTAGCATGGCAATACACACCTTCAGTACTTGTGGAGAGGAGCTGAGATAGATGTTAGCTTTCTGCCACTCATTACCTTTGGCTAAAATCATGTTTTGTCACTCCAGCTACAAGCTGCTGTGGAACTGAAGTCTACTGCTGAAACAGCAGTCCAATGTTCTGCCAGCAGACCTGCTGCAGGCTGTCAGCATCACCACACGGGGAATCAAAATTCATATGCTTAAAGCAACACCAGGTTTTAGAGGTACTCCTGGCATGTTTTTATTCAGGAAAAAAAATGCATATATGCCTGCACGTATTTCATTTTCATGTGGAAAAGAAGGATAGTTAACAGTCTATTATTTCATATATCCTTTCCCTCACCTTAGTTTAACTGAATAATACAACTTGTTAGCTGCTTATCAAGGTGAGACTGAATGCTTGATTTAATGAAAGATATATGAAAATTACAGCTAATTATTATAGATCACAAATAATCTCTACCTTCTTCAGAATACAGAATTTAAACAGTGGTTAAATCATATCTCCACATAACTCAATCCAATCGTCAAGCACGAACGTAAAAAGGAAAAAAATAAGCTTGATCATAACTATCAAATGCAATACAATGATGAGATTTTATTGACACAATATACAATTCTAAGGAGATGAGGTACATTTACATTCACGTCTCCCCCCATTTATGCTATATAATTCAACATAAATATTGATTCAAAAGGAAGATTAGTGAGACTCATAAAGGACTGAACTACCTTCTAGTGAAAATTTATAATAAGCAAGACATTTCTGTAGGAAGCGCAAGCCAGGTCAGCAAAGCTGAAATCAGTGGGACTTTACTGATCACACAAGAAGATGGCCCAGACTAAAACTCTTAAAAGAATATTAGAAAAGAGAATAATAAAGCCTGCGTGTATTTTATTTTATTTTATTTTTTTCTCTCAGTAGTACCCAGGTCAACTCTCATTACGATGAAGTGGAAAAGCTATGTTGTCAGAGTACCAGAAGACTATATGCCATCAGCATCATCTTGGTAAGACTCCAGACACAATGAAATGGTAATATAAAGCCATTAAGTCACTAGATTCAGAAGCACGCTAAGGTACGTGCAGATTATAGTTTAATCTACACAAGCGTCTGTGTAAGCTTGCAAAATACATATTTTTCTTTGATTGTTCAGAGATAAAAGCAGAAATGCATCCTCTGGGATTCTGTTTAAGAGATTTGTCTTGAAAATTATGTGATAGAACCAGTCAATATATACATGTAATATATACCACTGACATTTGCAAAAATCACACTTAAATGTTTTTTTCTCTAGGTAAAATAGGGGAAAGAAAATGACTGGATATTAAACAGAAACTTTAACTTTTATGCTCTCTGTAATAAAACCATTCTTATTAAATGGTAGGAGAACAATCTGTGCATGCTTTCCAGGAAATAAAGCAGCACCTCCTCACTCCTGACACTTACAAGCCGCAAATCAGAGTAATGGAATCATGGGCGAGGAAGGGCTGCTTATACAAACCCTAGCTCTGACACCAAGAATCTGGGAGCACACCTATTAATATGTGCACCCAGGCACCAGAGAAGGTATTGGCATATACCATTGGCTGCAGTAAAACTAGTGCTGAAGTCTCCACCCAAGTTAAATCAGCTGCAGGGCAAAATCTGGTGCATGAATTTCCATGCAAACCTTTGTAAAATCCACCATTCAATTTCTCTCTCATATTTCCTTTAACTTTCTTTTCATGGAGCCTGACCCCGGTCATCCAGCTTCACCCACAAACATGGTCATGTATTCTGTTCTGTCATTTCCTTCTCAGCACTGCCAGCCTCAGACTGAAGCATGTTTAAATGCCAGAGGTGTTTGCTAAGCTACATGTGTCAATACATGAGCACAGAGTTGAAAAATGTTTCTTCTACAAAGAAACTATGTGAAACAAAATAAAATAAATATAAAAGGCACATTGGAAACTACATATTGTACAATGTAATTAGATTGATACTATTTTAATATCTTGTAGGGTTTTATCCTGTTAGCAGAAAATTGGAATACTTTCCACAAAAATAAACAAATAGACAGATAAATAAATAAATAAGTGATGCTACAGAAAAATTCAGAGCTGCTGACATTCTCTCCTTCTCTAAGAGAGTTCTCACTAAGAGGTTTTTGTTCCCATTACAAGAAACAGTTGATGCACTACAATATAAAAATACATATTAATATATATGTTACAATATATATTACAATATGTATACTCTATATTACATTTTATATATACCTTCTTGATGCACACAGCACACAGAGATGCTGCTTTTTCAAAATGTCACAGGTGCAAATCTGAGCATGAGAGAAGAACTAAGTCAAATACATAGGGCACAATAACAAGCATGAATTATGCTGGATCTCTTAAGTCCACTTTCCCACTTCCTGTTCAAGTCACAATACTAACAAATTTTCCTTTTTTTGTGGATAGAAGAACTGAAGATTGAGGACAGAGTATGGCTGTGTTGCAACTTTGCTCTCAGGGTTGGGTACAGATATCTCGAAGCAAGGGGAACACCTTGCCCCATCTGATGTCCCTGATCTTTAAGTGCTCCAAGCACCTCCTGTAATTCCTGCTGAGCTGAACACACTGCAGCACAGCCCAGTAAATTATTTTTCTGCTCCTCATTAAATTATTGATGGATGCCACAGAATGACAACGTACACTTGCTATTACAAAACCTCTAATCCCCTGTGAAAATACCACCGCAAGGTCTACCATGCCCCTTGGGGGGTATTTGAACACTTGAAGATACTCGAGTGGTTGATAATAAAAATGGCAAGTTACGAGCAGTGCAAGCAGGAACTCAAAATTCAAATATCTATTTCCAGACTCTTGCCTTTACTTTCTAAGGAACAGAAAATGAAGCCCTATTTTTACTATCTCCTTCAATTTCTTTCCTATCCTATCCTATCCTATCCTATCCTATCCTATCCTATCCTATCCTATCCTATCCTATCCTATCCTGTCCTGTCCTGTCCTGTCCTGTCCTGTCCTGTCCTGTCCTGTCCTTATTCTGTCCTGTCCTTATTCTGTCCTTTCCTCTTTTTTTTTTTTTTTAATATGATTTTCCTGCTTTGTTTCTGTTTTTTTTTCTTTTCATTTTTTCTGTTGTAATTACAATTTCTTTGAAGCTAACTGCAGCTGAAGTTGCAACATCTGAAAAAACAAATGATGAACCAAAGTATATCAAAGGGGTTTTAGATGATGTGAACACATATTCCCTTTTATAGCCATGGAGATACACAGCACTGCAGAGTTTGTTTGATTGAGTAGTCCAGGAATTTTTCAAAGTAGAAGAATCAAGAGAATCTAAATCTGAATTTCAACCAGTTCATCTTATCTATTTTGTCTGCATGCTACATGCAGCTGAAGCAAAACAAAATCTGGTTTATGACTCCACAGAACTTCATGAGAAACATACCTAGAAACTCAATACTTTTTTTTAGTGTACTTTTTATCCTCACAAAAACATACAGCAGTAGAAGAGATCAAAATAGATATGTGCATCATTTAGATATCCATGTCTTCTGTTTCCATATGCCATACTTAGCACTTTATTGCCTGTCATTTTTCCTAGTTCTATATAGTTGTCTATCAGAAAGCACATAAATCACTCAGGAACTTCTCTGTAACTTTAGCTTACTGAGGAGGGCTATCATCAATCATAATTAACAACTCGCCACAAGCAGTACTATGCCAGCCAGCAATGCTCGTATTTTCAGAGTCATAGGCAAAGACTAGCTAAGTCTGGATACTGAAAGACAAGAGAGAAATCTAAGACAAGCTATAAACTATAAACCTTATTCAGTCTTTGAGAATATGTGTTACTTCATCTTCTAGCATTAGTTGTTATAATATATGACATAAAAAAGGATAATGTGTCAATATTTTAATGAATAAAAGTACAGATTGTTGTTATTTCTTGTTTGTCTGCATTTGACTACTGATCTGTATTTGTATAATTACATAAAAGTTAGTACAGATTAATATATGATTAGAAGTCTATAAGTGTAAAGATGAAGTATGTTTTCTTTTCCATAGTAAGTCTCTGTTACACAAAAAGAGAATAGAGGAACTGCTAGTATCAGAGATGACAAGTCAATTACCAAAATTAGCAAAAGCAAACAGATTTCACATACTACACAGACTAACACTATTTACAACACACTGCTGTACTGCAATGAGCTGAACAATGAAAGAAGGCAAATCTGCTAAGAAAAAAAAAAAAAGAAAGAAAGAAAGAAAGAAAATTGTTTTACTTGTTCTTCTTTTGAATGTGTGATGTATTTCTGAAATACAATGGCAGTATTCCAAAAGCCAAAATCAGCTCTGCACTACAAGTAAAGTTAGGCAGGTGATATTTTCTCCCCTTGAAAAAATCCAGTAGACAAGATAACTATATATTTTTCTGAAAGCACCACGTTTTCCTCAAAAACAAAGAGTTTGATTCTACCTATCCAAACTTAAGATTTCTGCTGTAATCCCTTTCTCCAAAAGATGCTTCTGCTGCTTTAAGACTCCCCTAAAAAATACTATAAATTATGGATAATAGCATTTATCTAAAATGAGCAGAAGTTTCTAAATCAGATCTCCCTAGGAAGCAGAGCCTATTTTCAAATTACAGTTATTCACATTATAAAAACAACTTATAAAGGAAACTGTATAGAACAACCACCTCTTCCAATCTGAATTGTACCTCAATCTGCCATAGCTTTTTTCATGACCATTCATGTTTTCATGAAGAAATTCCACCCTGAATAGGAAAAGCTTGTACATCATGCGATGAAACTCCAGACTATAGCTAAGTGTTCTTAACAGAGGAGAGAAAAAAAAACCCTCTGTCTCTTCCATACATATTGGATATGCACCCTGTATTTCACAATCCTATGATCCTGAATCTGTCTACAAAAATACATTGGTGATGATGCTATATTTTAACTGAACTTCTGCTTTTTTTCTAGTTGTATAGGAAGAAAAATTTTAAACAACAAACAGACATTCACTTAATGTACATTACAGTCACAAAAAAAAGACAACCAATCAAGCAAACAGAGCAGGCAGGTTGCACATGCATAAATGCTTTGGCCCAGCAGTATGTCTCAGATTGCTTGGCTATCCCCAGCCCCAACCTAGTTCTTCAGGCAGCATCCAGTTTATCATCCTACTGTAGAACCATCATTAAATGTTTTTTATTGCCCAGTTTATTGTTCTTTTCAGCACAATAACCAGCAAACAAACAGTGAAGTGCAAGTATTGGTGGGAAAAAGCAAGCAAACAAACAAACAAAAAGAAAAAAAAAACCCTCAAAGTCCATTATACAGTCAAAACTTCATGCTAAGCACACATCATTGCAGCATTAAAAATACGCACAATGAATATGCCATAACATTCTCTTAGGCAAAAAAAAACAAAACAAAACAAAAAAAAACACAGCATTGTGAAATGTGCTTGTTAGGGTGATAGCATACAAAGTATTATTACTAAAGAATGGTGCATTTAATGATAAAGCCTATGTTTGGAAATCAAAACACAAAAAGCTACCTGCTCATATAATATCATTTCCTCTCTGCCCTTATCCATGACCATCAAAGTTGTTGTTAACCGTTCCCTGGGTTCCTTAGCATTTGTGATCAGTCTCTTATCTATTGCTCTTTCAGTGTGATACTGCTCATTGCTGCTAAGTATTCTTGCTTTTAAATCTGTAGAATCAATGGTGCTGAGAGCCAGCTTCTTTGTGTATGTCTGTAATCTGTAAGTTATTTTTCCTAAAAATGGAAAAGCTATGGATAAAGGCCCATATGCATACGCATGAGCCATGTCTAAATTGATTTGTCTTCAATGAGTGGGGAACAAAACTAAAAAAACAAACAAAATTCAACTGTCCATAGTGCAACTGGGGAGATTCAAAAGATTGCACATTCTGGAGCCAAGTTCATAACCAGGGGAATAATAAAGTAAACAGACAACAGACCAGAAATCCTCACAGTGGAATCCTCAGTTGTGATAAACAAAGCTCTGCTAAATTACTCCATTCATTGAGCTGGTTTATATTTTCACATGCTGCTATTACCAAACCACTACAATGAGCTTCAACAATGGAAACTAGGTGACAAAACATGAAAATAATTTAAGAGCAATTACAAGGAGTCTTACACGTGCCAGTTTAAAATCAGTTCATCTATCTTTAGCAAGAAATCTCACCAGTGACAAAAAGCATAGCCAAAATCCAGGCACTAAGTAGCAGCGTCTTTGATTGTAGTATGTACAAATCTGTAATAACATTTCTTCCATCTGTTCTGCAGTTTCCATCTATATGCTCAATTTGCAGAATGAAATAAATTGCTTACAAATTTGTTCCAAAAGCTCTTTCAAAGAGCTCTTCCAGTATATTGGCTAAAATGGACAACAGTCTAAAATTTGGACAAGAATTTGTTTACGCTGTCAAGTAAAATGAAAGGGTTAGTTTGTGTGAGGGGGAAAAAAAAAAAAAAGACTATTAAAAAGAACTGGTGGGGCTCTCAAGGCAAAGTTCTGAAGAAATACCTATCAACTATGACTCAGCCATTAGTCTGTATCCTTGAGGCAATGTACAATTAGTTTACTAAACTGTTTTGTTTAAAACCTGAATGTACGAATATACAAAACTATTCAGTTTTCAAAAATTGAGTTAAGTGTAATTCAGGTCACCGATATTGAAAAAAATAGTAAAATGATCAGCAGTTTCTGAAATTAAAAACAAACAAAAAAAAAACAAACAAAATTTAAAAAGTACCCCTGTTACTCTAGGTAGGACTTTCGAATGGGTTGGAAAGCTGCTCTCAAGAAAGCAGACTCTCTCTGAAGGAGTTCAAATCTCCATCTGCTCTGTGTGGAATGAGTGTCTCACTCAGCATCCCCCAGGTGTGAGCAAACACCGAAATTACAGCCACAAATAAAACCGCTCATACATGAAGCCTAGGTCACATGCAGACAGTCCACATCCAACAAATGACTCTCAAAGATTTATAGTTCTCGTTTTTAATATGAAAAGGAAATGAGACAACAACCAAATCTTTTTAGAAAACAGCTAACGTTCTCTGGAAACAACTGGTATTCCTCAAACTGAGTAACATTTAATGTTTGCTCACTGTGCAACAAGTTCTGTTTTCCCTGTTCAATTAGCCAAGCATTCACATTGGAACAAGATTAAAATGATTTGTATGTTCTATCTTCTATGAAACTCTTTAATTTTGTGTATGTGCTTCTCCGGCTGTTTGAAAGATATACAAAGAGCTATAGGTAACATTTCACTTCCCTTATTATAACTGCTACCTTTGCTGTTACTATTATTATTATATTTGCTAAAGTGTCCCACTCCCTCAGTTACATCTAAAGCACCAGCAACTTTGTTATGCATTACTACTATTACTACAAAGCAAGAAGCTAACACTTCAGAGGGCCCAGTAACAGCGAATACTGCACATGTTGCTGGAATTAAATAACAAGGCGCTTATGAATATAGCTCATGTATCTTTCTTCGTTTCCAAGATGCAGTGAGTCAGAAGAGTAGCACCAGAGTACGATTAAAAAGAAATGCTTTTTGACAGCCTGCTCTACACTGAGTCACCATCACCACCCCAGCACAGCATCATTTCTTCTTGATATTTGGCATTCCATAATTAGAACAAATGACATGCTTAGGACAGAGCAAAATGTTTTTGGTTAATTTTCTTTGTCAACTCATTCACAGTCTTTACTGTTCTTCCTTGCCTCGAAAGATAAGGTACACAGTCACGATCTGTGCCGCCTCCATTTTAGAGACAGCTCTATTATTATAAAAGAAAATGCCACCCACTTGCTAACACTGGAGACTAATTAACTCTGCAAATGCTGCTTAGAGAGTAAAAACCACCCTGATTGTTCCAGGAGCTATCCTACAAAGTCAAGAGGATTAGACAATAGTCTTCATTGGCCCCAGAACAGTTCCTTTCCTTTGTTTTTTTTTTTTTTGTTTTTTTGTTTTTTGTTTTTTTTTTGTTTTTTTTTTTTTTTTTTGCTTGTTTATTTTTAATTTCAGCTCATTTTGCCCAGAACTGTTATTTACGTATCATTTTATGTAAAAGCATAAACAGTCTCTGTAGTAATTCTGGTTATGAATCTATTTGCTAAAAAAGATGCTTTTGGAATGCTTTTTGTGCATTCTCTCAGTCAGTTTTCAAAGTGTTGACTTTTAAAAGCAAGTGGTACTTGAAGTTCTTGTAAACAGGTCAGTTAGTAAGCTTTGATGGTTTCAACAGCTGTACTGAAATCCAACAGCTACATAGATTCATTAACTATGTGGCACTGAAAAGAAATCTTCACATCCCACTTACTTGTATATAATTTATTAAAAAATAAAAAATAAAAATAGCTCTGTAAACTTGCACTTTACTTTTTATAGATCTATTTAAACACAAAGCAAAAAGGTGTTAAATAAACATGCAAGTCATCCAATGAAATGAGGCAACAAGAAAGATAACAGCCAAGGCTCACAACACTGAGGTTTGCATCTGGTGGAAAAATCTCACAGTAACATCAATACAAATTCTGCAGTTCAATTAATTGTTGTCAGGATTGATAGCATAAACAAGATGCAACAAATATCTAATCTGGTTGTAAATCAGCAGTGTTTTGTGAATTCTTTGTGTTCAGCAAATACTGGATAAATAGCTGCAAATTAGTTTTGTGCAGCTAGATATCAATTAAATCAGATATTTTTGTGATTTTCAGTTTTTTCTGGTAGGACAGAATTGAAAAAAATGAAAGAACAGAAATATATATTTAGTTAACAATTAGAATAACTTGATTTATTCTGTCAATTTAAAATGTTAATAACTAATATAATCCTTTAGCTAAGTGATAGATGATATTTCCCCTATACATGATTATCCAAAGAGCCATTAGTAATGCTAATTAACAAACAGGGATAAATGTTAGTGATTAACCCTAATAATCAGTCCAAGTAAGGAGAAGCAGTTCATTTAATGTTTCACTGAAACTCATAAGGAATCTGTAACGGCTACCTGACTTATGTAGAATCTCAATGTTCTGGAGATCCTTAGGAATTGCTTGGGTAATAAATAAAATTAAGACTACAGTATCTTTGTGGCAGTAATTTCATTACATATTTACGTAGTACCAAATATTAAAAAAGACTCCATCTACGTAAGGTCTTTGGATATTAAAAAATACATAAATATGTGAAAACTGAAAATAATGGAAAGAAGCTATTACTATCTAAGTAATTCACTTTATATGTTTACTTAGTATAAGTGCACATATGAAATCTGTTATTGTTTTCCATAGACTATTTATAACATCTATTAATGCAAAACTTCTTTGTAATCATGAAACATTCTATCAGTCCTCTCCCAGACTGTGGTCTATTTTTCTTTTCATGGAAGACATGTAAGTTCTAATGGAAGTTTAGTCTGTACATCAACTGAAGTACAACTCATTTCATGTTGATCATTTAATTACAGTTCCTTAAAGAGTTTGATGTATGCTCTAATGTGCTAATTATTTTGATATCTAACAACTTAAAAACTTGGAGAGGACAATCAAATTGGCATTCTGACTAGAAAATGAAAAGGAGCATACATGTAAATTCACAAATAGTCCAGCCTTCCTGGACCCTTTTACCCTTTAGGACTGAATCCCAAGGGACTCTCTTTACCAGTGTCCTGAACAGTTCAAAGTTGACCCTAGAAAATATTTGAGTTTTTCTGGAGTCCAGGATCTTGCTGCTTTCATCCAAAGAACACTAAAGGGTCTTCTCAAGGATCTGATCAGATGCACATCTTCCACAGAATCTTAGTTCAGGTTTCCCCAAACCATCTTTGAGATGTTGTGGAGTATGTACTGGTAGGCATGATGTACTCTTTTATACAGAAAACAGTCATGGACAATCTTTAGCAGTACATTACAAATTACAATGAACTTCACATAATTCATGGGAGGCGCTGCTACTTGGATGATGTTATAGTCCAAAACAATCTGTCCAGATAGTTTCTAGAGTAGGAATGGAGGCAAAAATGACCTATGAACAAAAGACCTGTCACCTGCACTCATTCACTGACAATAAACTAGATTGAGGCATTTTGAAAACTGCGAATGTGGGAGGAAATGCAAAGAGAGGATTAGCTGTCCGTAGTAGACACGATAAAGCTTTTAACTGCATGAAAGTAATTAATTCTACACAAAACCAAGTAGCCTATACAGAGTGGCTGATAGGTACAGGACAGCACTTAATTAAAAATGGTCATGTATTCACATCATATTACAATGGATGGCACCAAGAAACAAGAATTAGGATTGCCCTTTGGCAACACAAAATCAGACCAAATCTCATTCAACTGTCACTTTTCTAATTGTAGGTGTCAAAACTATATATTCTGAAGTTGTTGATTACAAAATCATAGAGTAGGTATGATGTAAGATAAGTGAGATGGCTTACTTTTCACTTGGAAGTGCCGTGGTAAGTTGGAACAACTATTTACTGTCACTGTGGGGCTTCCCTTGCCCAATTCCCTTACAAAGAAAGGAGTAGGAAGTCACAAGGATCCCCTCATTATCTCAACCAATTTGCCCACAGTTAGACCACTTTAACCAAACCTTTGAGAATCCTAGTCTTACAATTAGCACAGACTGCAAAGGGTATTTGATTTTGTTTGTATCTACAGTTGGAAACTCTTAGCTGTTGACCTGTTCTAGAGAACTTTTCCCTAAAACTAAGTCACAGAAAACTTGAGTGTTGACATAGACAGGAACAGCACAGGTGTTAAAGCATGAAATATATGGAATGTATGTGTAATTTTTATTTGCTCAAGTGCTGCTAGACTGAATTCTCATGTGTCTGTTTCAATGTGCCTTTTTCACTCATACTACATCACCTGCTTCACTGTTGAATCTCCAATTATTTAGTTTCAGCCCTTGTTGAATCTGTAGTTAATCTAAAAGCAAATATATCTTTTCATTTTGTTTCTATGTGAGATAAGATCTGGAAAGCTAAATGTTGACGGAGTTTCTAACTGCCAAATCTAATATCTTCAAATGTAGACATAAGGAAAAAAAATAGGAAAGTATAAGGGTATATCCCATAACCATGCTGTAGTGAGAGAACATAAAAATAAAGTATTTGTGTTTCAGAAATCAAATCCAAACTAATGTAATCACAGTGCATGTGTCCTATCTATTCAGACAGGATGGGGAAAAAAAAGGAATAATTAAAGATTACAAGACCTGTGCAGTATGGAAAAAGTTGCTAAAGGGATGTTCAAGCTGATTAGTACTACTAAAACATCATTTCATATTTAAATAGTTTGTAATGCTTATACAATTGAATCAGTAACTATTTCAGCCTCAAAATCATTTGCAATACAAGGCCTTATTTCTACAAGTTGAGTGCATCCCATTGTTATATTTTGACAAATCCCAGTGGCCTGAACTTTGCTACACAGAGTCCATCCAGCTTTTACTACTTGACACAGTCTCACAATACACCTCCGGGCTCTATATGGGACTACTGCCATTTCGTTCTCCAGAAGACAGGCAGGAAGCAAAGCACTTCTCTTTCACCACCATGCATAAATATCATTTCCACTAACAAGAACAGTGTCTTCTTTCAAAGTTTGATTTACAGGTGCTATAAGGCCATTGTGCTGACTGCATGTCAGTCTCCAAGGAAACTAGTATCATATGTATTCTAGAAGCATCCATAAAAGAAAAGAAGTCTTGTTAAAACTATTCTCAGCAAAACCTCTGCTATGAGCAGAAGCAAAGTTCAAGGTCTTCTGTTGAATAGTTGAAGGATGCTGTGTTCAAATAAAAGGCTCCTAAGGAAATAATAGCAGGTCAAGCTGGGAATCTAACTGTTGCACAGACTGCAGTTTTGAGAGTCAGAAATTGAGAAAAATTATCTATTTAAAGCTTTACAAAGGCTCGGTATTATTTTATAATTCTACCTATTTCAGATTGGTATCTCCTCTGTATACTTAAGCACTAGTATTTTCTGTAACATATCTGCTTTTTGCTATTACACTTCTCAGCTCAATCCATCTCAGCTTATACCTCTGTATTTTAAAGCTGCTTCTCAATCTCTATCTAGAATTTTTGTCTTTCGTTTATATCACCCCTATGAAGAAAAGCACAGGATATCATGTCTCAACCCAGAGGACTGCTGTTCTCTTTGCTTCCAGGAATCAAGCAGTTGGCTGTCACAGAAACACAGAATCACAGAATTGTAGGGGTTGGAAGGGACCTCTAGAGATCATTGAGTCCAAACCCCCTGCCAGAGCAGATCCCTAGAGAACAAGACTCCACAACCTCTCTGGGCAGCCTGTTCCAGTCCTCTGTCACCCTCACTGCAAAGAAGTTTCCATGCACATTTGTGCAGAACTCCCTATGCTTCAGTTTGTGGCCATTTCCCCTTTTCCTATTGCCACATTCTGCTGAGAAGAGTCCAGCTTTGTCCCTTTGCCTCCCGCTCTTTAGATATTTATAGACATGGATCAGATCTCCTTTGAGTCTTCCTTTTTCAAGGCTGAGCAGACCCCAGGATGCTCAGCCTTTCCTCATAAGAAAAGTGCTCCAGGCACTTTATCATCTTTGTGACCCTCCGCTGGACTTCTTTGAGGAGATCCCCGTCTTTTTTGTACTGGGGAGCCCAGAACTGGGCACAATACTCCAGACGAGGCCTCACAGGGGCAGAGTAGAGGAGGAGGATCACATCCATTGACCTGCTGGCCATGCTCTTCTAAATGCACCCCAGGATCCCATTGGCCTTCTTGGCCACCAGGACACACTGCTGACTCATGGCCAACCTGTCATCCACCAGGATACCCAGGTCCCTCTCCTCAGAGCTTTTCTCCAGCAGGTCATCTCCCAACCAGTACTGGTGCATGCGGTTATTCCTCCCTAGGTGCAAGACTCTACCCTTGCTCTTTTTAAACCTCTTCTGGGTGTCCTCTGAGGTGGAAAGGCTATATTTCAGGAAAAAGCACCACACAAAATGCACACAATTCCACAGTAATTAATGATTGTATATGGCATTTTCAGAGTATGTGCAACAACATACTTAAATTTTAAGTGAGAACACACATTTCACTTCTTCAGCCTTAGTTCATCCTGTAACTTGCACCTGAATCTTTTCCTTTTTTGCTTTAAGTAAAGATTTTTTTTTATTTTTATTTTTTTTTATCCTGGAAGTTTCATTCAGAACAGCTGAACTAAGCACAATGTAAAGTTTAAGTTAGTAAAGCAGTAATGTGTGAACACGGGAAGTCAAAGATATTACATAATACATGAGATTCCCATTGTTGTTATCATAGAACTGACTGACAAACATAGCTGCTCAATATCAAAACTCATTTTCTCTTACAGTAGCACAGCTCAGTACAACCAAACACAAATAAATGGAACAAAAGATTACACCAAACAAACCAAATAAAAAGAGCAAAAGAGCACCACCAATAATGCAGAGTTCCACTGTCACCTTGAATCCAAGTGGACTGTGGTAATTCACACATTTTCTTAAAATAGTTTAATTTCGCTTTAAGAAGGAGTTTTGGTCACATTCAGCCATTATCATCTCTGCATAAGTATACATATAGGTTTGCATATATATATGCTTACGTACAGACACAATTACAAAAAAAAACAAAAAACGGTTAAAGAATTTGAAGGTGGTAGATGGGTTCAGGCATGATTAAAGTTCAAATATGATATCAAGTAAATTGATGGAACGGGCAGAGGTAGGAAAAGGTTAGAAACAATGTACAGAGTTAGAGTAACTCAAGTATTTAAAAATAAATTACTTTGTTTTTAATTATTTTTAATTAATTAATTTAAAATTTTTTTTCAACTTTTTAAATTCGAGAAATATCGTGTTGGGAGTTAAGTCCTCATATGTCCCTGTGCTGCTTGCCTTTACTTTTCAAATCTAGATCCTTAGAATGTTTAGAAACAACTTAAGTCATTCTAACAGATAGGAAAAATGAAATATGTATTAGTAGTACAGCAACAGTCAGACTATAATTTTCTGCGGCAGTTTCATCAAATCCAGAAGCGCAGCATCTTTAAGGTTGGTATCATGCATGTTTCCAGAAAAAGACTTTTTTTATCAAATAGCAGTCATACACACATTGAAACTGGCTCCTATTTTCTTATCAGAGCTGGCAATAGGACCTTAATATACTGACTGGACTGTCTTGCCAATATTTGCTCCCCAGTCACCTACCCCAAAGGAGATCACCTGCAGTTGTCATTGTATTTCTCTGCCATTATGAAATCCCACTGTGCAACACGAGAATGTTTTCAAATCTTTAAGTTACCCTTTTACATTTCTTATTGAATTTCATTCTGCATTTGCAATGATACACAGATCATTTTTACTTGAAGTTAAAACGTTTTAAGTAAACACAGATACATTTTCCTATTGATTTCCACATGAAAACACAATTAAATTTGCAAGATTTTTTCAAATGCTAACACTTTATGTGATAGTAAATGCTCAAAAGCATGCATCCACGGTCGACAACAATTATACTGCCAGAGGTATAATGGAAGAAAAAAAAATAGAAGCCTTTAACATGTTTCTTTTTCATATATTTTCCTCAAAAAACATGATTTGCAACAGAAGACACGGCTTATGTGAGTTGAATATGCATATGTATTTATGTATATGTATTCATACACACATGAATAGTATCCTCCCTTGACAGAAAACACAAGTCTATTCTAAATCTTGAAAATAAGATAGAAAGTCTGATAAGCCTGCTTAGAATTACACTCAAGTGGACTAAGCAAGTAAGATCAGATGTTCTTAAGGTTCTAACTGGTCAAGTAACAAATACAACTGTAGAATTCTTCCTCTGAAAGGGGATCAATCTATCAAATAACAAATGAATTAAAAAGTAATCTGTAGCCTTAGAAATTTCAGTTCTATAGTGAGGGAGACAAATAAGGAGCAGCAATTAATTCACTTCACCTGGAAAGGATGCTTATTTAAGCCAATATCAGAGAAAATGCTTATAGATGTATGAAGAAATAAAGTACTATTTGTAGAATTATGCTCATTACAAGTAACTTACCAAAGCGAATGATATAAGTAAGCAACAGAACTCAACAAGTTAATTTTCAAGGAAACCACACAAAGGGCGTTTTAAATTACGCCTCTTTAAGATTCATTAACATAAAAATGCTTGATGGTTGTACACAGAGGAGCTCAAGAGATAAGCTTTTCTAATTGTAGTCACAAAAATAAAATGAGAACAGATTTCTTCCGCTATCATGTTGGAAACTAGCCTATGCAATACCACACTTGAGCGATAACTGCTATTCTGTCAGGTATCTGACCACATCAAATCTACTAGCTAGCCTGTTTTTCAAGTGAAACAGAAAATCCTGTTTGTATTCATATCTGAAAGATATCACTAAAAAGAAAACCAAACCACTTTGTAGGTGCACTAAATTCTGCTTAAGCCATGCAGTTAATCATTTTAGCCCTCCTCTATACAACAGTCACTTACAGGAAAATAAATCAGTGGCAGCATTCAAATAACAAAGCTTTAATGCTTAACCAGGTATTAACACCACCATGATGCTAAAACCCTACTGGCAGAGACATTCTTATTGGATAACTTTAAAAATATTGTTAACGCTTCCAGTAAAATAAGATATAGCAATAAAATTGATTGACCGTTATATCTTGATTAATCATATTTTTTTATTATTGTAGAATTGAAATGAAGAAAGAAGATAGACTTCACAGCTACAACAGTAATTGGGCACAGCAGTCATAAAACAGGGATTACAACTTGTGGGTAATTTGAGAATAATGGAAAATTACTTCAGGACTTATATTAGGCTTGGTTTTGTGTGTTAGATCAAGCAATTTGGAGAAGCTTCATGCTGAATCCTGAGAATAGAAACATGCACGTTACTAATATATAAGTCATTTTCTACTCACTAAATTAAAGGGCTAACTCTCCTTTCTCCACAACCATGCCAAATTAACACTTTTAAAACTCATATGCTACCTGAATATTGAATTTAGATTTTTTAATCTTTATTTTACAAAATATTAAACAGTACATCTACTACTTAATCAAAAGGGAAAGGAAAAGACATATCCTAGAAAAGAATATGGTGTTTGGAGGAACATCTGCTGGACTCTAGATAGATGCTTAGTTTTATTGATACTTCCCGCAACATTTACTCAAAACACGTTACTTATTTATATTTTCACCATTGTGAATGTATCTATCATGTTCCTTTATTGTCTGTTTATGTAGATCACACATCCTAACCAAAACACTTCACTACATAAGTGATAATATTAGTTTCTAGAAAACAAGATGTTAATGTGCTGAGCACCTCTCATCTAGTCCCAAGATTTTCAAACGCTGGAAGGATAATTATAAGATCTCAAGAATTTTGAAGTAAACTACTTGATGCTCAAAGTAATCATATTTACAATTGCACCATTGCCTGCTACCAGCATTAATAAATGAAGTTTGTCTCTCTGACCTCATGAAAGGGAGAAAGGTGCACTGGGCAGACCTCACAATCAGAGAATAAGATATGTGCTGTGCCAAGTCAAAAGTCATTAATTTAAGTAGGATCAGAAGCATCCTTCTACTCAGAAATGCACTCTCAGATAACACTACTACATTCTTCTTTTGGACACATTAAGCCCATTTGTGATACAGTCTTTTTCTGTTCAGACTGAATGATTTTGTGCTGAATAGCTTCTGCAAACCTAACAAACAAGTAATACCAATGAAAACCAAACCAAATCTGCTGTTTTCTTTTATTTCTGACTTACATCCATCTTTCCAAATTATCTAAAAGCATCATCCCCTGAGAGAAAAATGCCTGATCTCGCTAGCTATGCTATTCCAATTCTGTTCAAGATTACCATTTTTTTTATTTTTTCCCCTCATAAAAGAACATTTCTGTGATCAGCAAAGTTAGCAAACATTACATAGTAAGTAGAGACATTCCATACAGGTCAGGAAATAGAATTCAGCTGACACTTGAAGGTTGTTGGAATTACTTGCCTGTACCACCAGGTATAACAAATGTGATGAGCAAAGAAAAAGCTGATATCATTGCCTAATTTTCATTTTTCAGTTGTGAATCCGGTCCTAGCCATGGTAAACCAGTATTCTAACCGCTTAAGCTAATCAGCTATTCGAAGCACTTAAAAACTAGATTTCCCATAGCATTTTTTCCCCTCCTGTGTGCATTTCAGTAACTTGAAAGGGCATCACATACGTATGTTCATGTGTATCCATCTCTGTTGGGATCCTTTTCATTTAACAACTTAAAACATTTCAGTCTTCCACTGAAATCCATTGTTACTTAAAAAAAAAAAAATCATATTACAAAGGATTCCCTTTTAAAAAAGCAAAACATTTACAGAGATACAATATCCCTGATGGACCATTAAAGTCTAATGTCAATCTTCCAGCTAACTGATGTGAAAGTTCAGATTTCTTCATAAATTTTAAAGGAATTAAACAGAGGAGGCATCTAAACATACATTATGCTTTAAGATTAAAATGCCGCTCCTACAAGATCACCACTTATAAGAAAACTACAGTAGATGTGTCCCAACTTTTAAATTTATTTCTATTTCAATTTTTTATATAAAATGATTTCCAGTTTGTATTTACTGTTTATGCACATTCCTATTGTTTAAATATATTTTTTATTGGTCCCTTGTTATCAGAAAGAAAAAGACAGAAGAATACGAATTGTCGCTACAAAAGTTCCAGTGATCTCTCAATACACAAACATAAATATCTTCAAATTCACATTTCATTAATGTTCCAGGTAGTGCTAATAGGCACTTCTGATGAGTGCGCAGATATTTCAGGATAAACTCTATTCCCTGATCTACACGTTTGCAATTATGGACCAAGAAACATCTAATTAAGATCAAGTACAACAGAAGTTTTGTTCCAAGAACACAAGCAACAATCCTGAACAGAGAGCCTGTACTAACCACGACCAAAGAATGAGAAAATTATGACAAGTTATTTCAGAGAGGATCTGCTGTATCTTCCCCATTTGTAAAGAAATTCTAGAATTAAATAAAATTCAGTGGAAGCAAAGACAGTTATGTGATGCCTAAGAGACTGGGGTAAACTTGATAAGTAGAGGTAGCAAGGGGGTGCTTACCTGTACTAAGGGGAATGACAAAATCACAGAACCAGGCCTCTCACATTCCGGGTGTGTCCCTCAGCTACTTCCTGTGGGCTGCTATGGCTCTTTTCACTCTGGATTTTATGCTGCTGCTAGGCATTTAAGAGTTAAGAATGCTGTATTTCTTCAAGATAATGGGGAGATTCAGTAGTGACAAAAGCTACAAAAATCTATACGGAAATGAAATTAATTTATCTGGAAATATATTAAAATCAGTGACACAATTTATCCATTTTAATGGTATCAAAAGCCCATGCATTGTATTTTATTTCTTTGCAAGGTTTGCATTTGGTCCTTCTCATTAAGTCTAACTGAATAATTAAATACATTTTTTGCAAATGAAAAAACCAAGACAAAAGCATGCCGACACAAGATGCACATACCAGATGTAAAATTTATTGACAGAACTCTTCATACCAGAATGTCATTTCTGCAGATTTGCACCTCGTGAACTCTACTCCTGTGCAAGAGATGTATTTGAGATAACACTTGACTACTTCCTCTCTAGCATCAAATATAACATACCCTTTCTGCATCATGCATGAAGTACACCTGTCATTTCTTTTTTTTCAAATTAGCACATCATCATCCAAATTGGATCAATCTGAGCAATCCATCTGTCACTGAAAATTTTAGGGATATATTATCATCATCATATCTAAGGAGTTATGCACGCAAACACTGGCGCATCAAAATGATTCAATACCTGTAAGAATATTAAAATCTTTGGTGGCAGTCTTATGTACATAATGCTAAACACAGAATCCCAAGTCCTTTAGCTCAAAGCTTGAGAAGGTACAGTTCATAGAACAGTCAAACAAATGTAAAATCACCATTTTGTTTTGTTGTGGAGTTGAAACTGCCATTTCCATATCCAAAACTTGCTAAGTCAGATAATTAATACACAGAGCAATAGCGAGTATAAAAAGTACGTCTTAAGAGATCAAACTCTTGCTGTAGCCAGGTCTTTTAAAACACTTAAAACTTATAAATACAACTGCCACAGCACAGAAACAAACAAGCAAATATACAAAAACTAAAAAGTCACAAAATTCAACACATAAAAATGTATTCACTCGGTTATTTTTACACCTGCGTTTAGAAGAATATGCATAAATGTACTCTATTTGTTCAATGTATCGTTAAGCTTCAATGAAAAAGAAAGCATTTGTTGCTGGTAATACATGCAGACCACAACTTTTTATAGCTACGTATGCTTTATTTAAACATAGGAGATAGAAAAGGAAGGCAAAAGAAAACACTCTACAGCTACTGCATATATTCAAAGATGTCTTCTGCTCTGAGCAACATCTCTCCCTGTAATGGCACTGATACACAGATGAGTTGAAGCAGGAGAACACACAGGGAGTTGTAAACAAGTAGCGAGACAGGAAAGTTATTTATTAAGGAAGAAAAAAGCACATGAGATTGTTTGTAAACATTTTGGGTCTGACCTTTCTGATAGAAGGTAACAGAATTAAGCATAGGCTTGTAAAGGTGACCCATGGTAGGTAGTAGTGTCTAAAGCACATTTTTGTTTTTGGTGGAGATATCTGGTTGTTTCTGACACTCAGGCCCCGGCGTCTGAAGCACAGACATGTAGCACATTAGAACTCCTGCCTCCCTGTCCCTCCCCAGAGGTGCACAGCATTGTCTGTGCCCTATGCGTGCTGTGTTTGTTAGCTCTGCAGGTACCATGGATGCCAAAAACATTCAACACAGTGCTTGCCCTCCATTTAAGCAGCCAGATCCTGTCCTGACCAGGTGTATTGTGGAAATCTGAACTGATGTCAGGAGTACTCTGTGGCTGCTGCTGAGAGAGAAGATGCAGCCCACCATGCTGAGAGCACAGCCAGGCCCAGCCTTGGTGTTCCAGGATGGAAAGACTGCCAGCTCCCGGCTCTGCTTCCCCATGGTTTGTTTGCAATTAGTTAAGTGAAATGATACACTTTATTTAAAGTAATGGTATAAAAAGACTAAATACGTGGGGTTTCTTTTATTTAAAACTGATGAAAATAGTATCCCAGGAACTGTGCTTATATTGAAAAGCCAAAGATGTCTGACAGTGTCAGGCTGCAACCCTCTGCTGGATTATAATTACTGTAAATTCCTCTACATTTCCATATTATTGTTCAGCAGTTTGAATTCATAACGCTACAAATTTCTGTAAAATGTGAGGTGGTGAATGTGGCAGGGTTCTCCGTTTCTTCCTCAACACACTTCAGTCTCTGACTGCCGAAATCTGGGGTTTTAAACTTCAACACATTAAGCCTCAGTGTGACAAGGCTCCTGGTTCCCTGCCAAAGTATATTCCCTGCTTCCCAGAAAATCATTAGATGCCATTGTAACTCACTCTATTATTGTAGGATTTTGCTGTCAACTGGGTAGAAAAAGGGAAATGAAAGCTCAGAGCCACTTACTGTTTCTCTGATTTCCAGCAGTTGATCCCAGACACCAAATACTTCTGACAATGAATCAGACATCTGCAGTGCAGGTACATTTTCCAAATTTAGGCCCAGGTTTTAATACTTGTAATGAAATGCATAACTTCTACTCCGCTGTAATAAACACTTAATGGATAGTTACCATCTCAGGCCCCTGTTGTTTAGAATGATTACAAAGTAAGGATTAAACACTAGATGGTATGGACTGGCAAACCAAAGACTCAATTTTTAACTCTAATAGTCCCGCAGCAGGTTCACACCTTACAATGAAGTACAAACTCATCTACAAATAAGTCTAAAAGGAATAGCAGCACGGCTTTCTGTGTGCAGCAGCAGTGACAGTAATGCAAAGAGGTCCTGGACAGCCGTGCTCCAGGTGCTTGTTTGTGTTACACTATTCCTCGTATTCCCGCAAGTGCAGAGAGTGCCAGGACCAGTGCTAACACAGCCAAAGCCGTGGAAAAATGAGCAAGAACCAGGTTTCAAGATCAGGAGATCAGAAAGTATGACCAGGAGAAAAACAGAAATCAAAGCACAAGCAAGTCACAATAACTTCAATGGGTTTAAGCACGTTGCTTTACACACGCACTATCTCACCTGTTACACTTTATGCCACATACTCCAGAACCACATCAAGCCAGCCCCAGCAGGCATGACACAGTCTTTGAGCCACCTAATGTTGATTCATTGTGAACATGCTACATTTATCACCTGGACAAACTCTTTGAGAGTGAGCAATGGGATCACATTGGCCTTCCTCATTCTAGATCGTATTTTACTCTAAAAGTAATTCCAGGGAAGTGAGAGCAATACGCATGAGTGTCAGCTACGATAGATGGAAACCTGACGAGAAAAAGAGAAGCAATCAATGCCACAGCAGGCCTGTTCACGGCATGCTAGTCCAAATGGCAGAATGTAGTCCACATACATGTCCTCTATAAAGTTTTGAAATGTATTAACAATTCATTAAAAGGTTTTTCTACCTTTTTTGGAAATATAATGAGTAGAATAGTCCATGAGCAATCCTATATATCCTATGGATATATAAGAATATTTTTAAAGACAAATGATAAAAGCGAGGATTCAAACACATCTTAAGGCAAGAATAGAAAAGTTAAAATTGTACACAAATAAAAATATCTGATGCGTGCATTTAAATAGCACTGAGAATTTTGTTCTTGGCACGTAAAGAAGGCAGAGAATTTTGGAAAAGGGAAAAGGGATGAAAGGTAGCCATGCACATCAAAGGCTGTATATCTGTGATTAAAAGAAGCTTTAAAGCTAGCAGACAAATGTGACTAGTTAGGCTAATCACAGATCAAACTTTTCTTACACCTGCACTTTTACAATGACTTTCGACGGCACAGCAATATCATCTTAAAGCCTTATGTTTCATGTCCTGAGATTTTTTGCTGTGAAGTCCCAGGAAGATATTTAATGATGAACAGCCTTTCCAGAAAAAAAGAAATGAAAACTACTTTATAGCTTCCATAAAGTCATTGTGCTACAGTTTTTCTTGTTGCAAACCAGAAAATAAAAATATCACCACAATATTCCAGCACTCAGAGAAAAAGTGCCTGCTCAGCCAGAAATCCAGAGCATATCACTATTAGAAATAAAAAAAAAATTGATATTTATATGACATTATACATGGCACAAATTGTAGCAAATAGAATCACTTTTCTGTTTCTTTATCTCTCTCCTGACACAGTGCATTTTTCCAGATTATTCAGTTCCATGAAGCAAGGAATCATCTGCATTATACATGTACGCACAGTGATTTCTCTCTGATATTCAGAACCATATATTGAGGCTTCAGCCCACAGTCTGTATCACATACATTTCACTATGAAGTAGCTGACTTCACAGGATCATTCAATGGTTACAGATGAGCAGCTATGTCAGACTGATGGGTTGTGTCCATACTACTGTTTCTATAAGAAGACTATAGCAACTTCTCCTCATGATGAGGAAAATTTGTTCTGGAATATCTTTATTTTTAACAGAGCCCTCTGAATTGAAAGAATTTTAGTTGATAATTTAAACTTTTTTTTTTTTTATCTTTTCTTGATTATTCATCTAAGGAGTATGTGTGAAATCATCACAGATAGAAAACACCTGCACCATACAGTGCTCACAGGAGAGAAGCTAGAATATATTTATTGATATAATATGGATGTAACACAGTAATTTAACAAAGCTTAATTGTAAATGAGGCAGTGACTTAAGATTCGAGATGTCTGGATACGCTTATTTACTGCATAGAGGGTAGGTTTAAACACACATGTAAAGAAGGCCCTCCCTCACATTGAGTTACCAGGTTGAGAATGGAGCCCATTGCTTATTAAACACCTTACCCCTCAGAGGTAAGGAGCTTAGTGTGGCTGCATCCACTCCATTTGGTCAATGGTTTATATCTAAGGGATTGTATGTGCACTGTCAGTCTAAGATATAATCTTAGTAAAGCTAACAAAACTTACAATCTTAGTAAGGCTAATAAAGCTTAAAAGAAACTATTAGTCACTTACTAGTCCATATCAGCAAGGCATCCTGGCATCAAGGTGTAAGGGATCTCAGCACAGGTGTAACCTCAAGAGGAATCCCTGCTCAAAGGGAGAAATCCTGTCTTGCAGTTAGCTGCCATGCAGAAGAGGTGAAAGGGGGCTCTTGGGCTGCTCGCTAATTATGGGGGTAAGATGACTGATGCACAGTCACAGGCCACCTTTTAGGCACAAGTTCTACCAGTCCTCTGCTGTTGAACCAGGGGTCTGCTATCAGTTCCTTCAGCCCCTAGTCTGAGACAAATTTGTGGTCATTAATCTGTTTTAGCAAGAGTATTATCAGTACTGCTGGTCTTCTTTTGCAGGGCTCTGAGAGCAAGGCCAGGCTGAAGAAGGGAGGTGAGGGAGGAAGCCCTGGGGGGAGAAGGAGGAGCCCACCATCACAGAAATACAGAAAATATGCTTTCAAGAAAAAATTTCAATCAAACACTGCAAGTCAGCATCGTTTTGTATATTTAATTTTCAGTACGCACAGCTGTTCATCTAGTTCTTATAACTGAATTTGTAGCACCAGTGAGAGACAGAGGCAATGTCTAATGAAGTCATTAGTGAATCCAATCTCTCTGGAGAAAATGGTCATTGCTTTCTGCAAAGCATAAGGCCTAAGTAAGGCTTTAAGCAGAGTAATACATTTGAAGTGTCCTTTTCTTCTTCACTGTGCGTGAAATTTATCTGGTTCCAAATAGAGACTTGAAATTTGGAAGGGACTGAATGCGTTCTGGAAGAATTAGAAAAAGCCAGATACACTCCTTGTATGGGCTGACAGCCCCCTTGAAGTCAGAATTTAGCCTTTAAGCAGTATGCTTCAGAAATTTAGCCAAACGATTCTCTCAGAAGATCATCAAAGGAAATGTGTGCAAGACTATCATCTCTGTTGTGCCTGTGGTTTGATCCTCTTTTGGCTCCTCAGCAGACCAGAATGCCAGAGCTTTGGATAAGAGATTTTGGAAACCTCAGAAATATTCTCTCCTCCTTTGTACAGCAGACAATGCCTGCTATTTTCAGACAGAATTCACTTATTTCATTTCATGCTACACTATTATTCATAAATCATTTGCCACTAGAAGAATACAGTAAGTTGCTTGGACAGTGTTTTTTTCATTTTTTCTCTCAAACCTACTCTAATGGTGTCTTGTGACAAAAATTATAAGAAAAATGATAAACTATACATCCCTGTGGTGGTGTTCATGACAATTTTAAACAAAAATTAAAAATACAGTTCTAGTAATACTAAATAAATAAAGAAATAAATAAAAATGGTAAGCATCTGATGTGATTATTTTACCACAAGGGTATTAAAAACCTCAAAACTCCTCTCCCTTAAGGCCTTTGAATTAAGTCAGTACTTGGAAACGACATGTTTGAAGATTACTGTATAATAATTTCCTTTCAACATACAACACCAGTACTTTTAAAAAGTATCCCCACCAGAGTTTCGATGTTTTTTCCTTTTGTTCATAACTTTTTTTTTTCCCAGAACAATTTTCTTCATTTCTTTTCCTTTAGGAAGTATTTTCCCTGTCAGTTGTGTTTTCACCCAATGACAATGCTAAAAATTAAGTTTACATCTGAGGCCCTTCAGAGCAAGAAAAAAGTTATACGCCTGGAAACCTGGCAATATAGAAGAAAATATCCACCTGTTCTTACTCTTCCTAAATTCTGTAAGTCAGAGTGAAGCATGATGTAAGTGGAACAATTAAATGATCTCATTTAAATCTGCAAGGAGCAGACACAGTAGTGCTATTGTAGTAACACCAGCAGGTTGGTAGTACAATAATGTTTTTTAACAATAAACACCTCATATCTTACTATCACAGTGAACATTATTTGCCAGCTCAGAAGACCTAGACCTGTAACATCATTTCACTACTGGATGATGTTCAGTAGCTTACCACAGGAAGCTGAACATATTGGACCTATTTCAAGACTGGTAATAGTAGTTCAGTATAGATGGATAGGCCAACGACCATTAAACAAAAAAAGTAAGCATAAAATTAACTGTTCTATCCATTTCTCACAGACAGTATACAGCAAGTTACTGATAAGATTTATACTGAAAAATATTCTTCTTTGACATGTGGATCACGTTCCCTCAGCTTTCAGTCAAGCCAGCTTTAACTCCAGCCAAAAGTCACAAGTCAAGCTTTAAACAAGACTGCTCTCTCTCTAAGGAAAATCCTCATGCAACTCATTTTTTTTTTTTTTCCTTTTCATCACTCCCTTGCTGCCCAGTAGTGTCCTATCCTTTGCCAATCTGGGACAATCACCAAAGTAAAGCCACTCAGGTGATCAGGTGTTAGAGCACTTGACACATAGCAACTGAGCACGCCCTTGGGTGCTCAAAACTTTAACTGAACAAGTAAGCAAATGATCATAAGAAGACAGCAGAGCCAACTACGCAGCTTTGACTGAACCCCCAGGTGGTGGCTGGGAGAGTACAGGAGATTTCTCCTCATGTTAATCTCAGCTGCTAAACCAAACCTGGTCGTTACTGATGCCTCACAGCACCCTGCCTCAGGCTGCTGTGCTTTGTCAAAAGGAAGAGAATGATGCCACAGAATAACTTAGGGTTCATTTTATGTTTCTGTAGTAGCAGGAAAACTTGAAGTAGTGCCATTCCCCTTTTTGCCAGCTCCCAGAATGACAGCCCAGAAGGATTATGCTTGATTATTTCAGGTCTTTGTCATCCAGAAAATGGAAAGGATGGAAATTAAAGCTGCACTCCAATTAGTTATAAAAGTAATTCAGAGTTATTAAATCATTGCAGAAGCTACTTCTGAAGAGTATGTCTTACTAAATCTCTTAAAATGTATTGACTTCACCAGCCTTAACCCACACAGCAGCTCTTCCATTCAGTAACCAAACTATTTCATGTAGAGATTAACCTGGTGATCCCACACTTGAAAGGGAATGCTACAGGACTTCATTCATATTCTAGCACCAGCATTCTGTTGGGGAAGGCTAATTAATCCACACTAATAGCAAAGTGATGTTACCTGAAGCCTGAAGGAAACACTGAAGAATGGCTCTGCTGAGGTACTTCAGCCAAAACAGTAAATTTTGTACGTGTGTTACAAGTGTTATGTTATCCTCTCAAATCAACAAAACCACAGGAAATGGATGAATAAATCATTAGCTGGATATTGTAATCATAGTGGCTTCTAAACCAGCAGCTTCTGGCATAGTGTTTGTAATTTAATGTTGATCTCTGTTTAAGATGAAAAAAGCGAGGAAGGATTTTTTTCCAATAAATGAAATTGATAAAGAAATTTTTCCTTAATATATCCTGCAACTCCAAACACAATTTTAAAAACTTAAATTGCAATAGTCATGTCAAGAGAACATACTTATCATACAAGCTTCCACTTTTCATGTATAATTTTACAAAGAAAAAGCTCTGACTGACTATAATTGTAAATTTGGTTTTTGGACTTATGTAGCAGTGAATAACAATTTGGAACAATTCATTATATTTATGAAATAGAACATAAAATATGTATGTGGTGTTCAGAGATTGCTAATATCACAGAACTGGACTGCAAACTTGAAGAGAACTGCAGAAGTCCTTCATTTTTTACAAATAAGTAGTAATGAAATTTTCCACATGAAAAGTTAATTATTCTTAATTCTATGACCTAGAGCAACATAAAATGTCTAAATTATTAATCTTAATCTAGTTTAAATTAATCTTAATTGATTATGACTACTTTTATTTGCATTATTTGTTGCCCTTGACAGTACTTTAAATAATCCTTTCTAACATTATGATGAGTCTTGACTGAGACTTGTAGCACTGAAAGAAGAGCTTTTAGTTTTCAACCCTGCTGAACAGAATCTACAGCAGTTCAGATCTTCCCTATATCACATTTCCTTGTTGCTAGTAGAAAGCAGAGAATTAGACCCAAGAGTCATATTCAGACCATCTGCTTTAGAGAATGAGTTTACATGCAGTTCAGAGAATGGTCAGGGAGCCTGATTTCCCAAAATAGTACTGTAAAGATAGATTTCTCCAGGACACAGTTTGGAGCACAAAGAGCCAAATTCTTCTAAGTGAGACACTTTGTACCCCTATGCAGTAAACACCTAGCTAACTTGTGCACTGACTAGCTTAGGTCTTCTTCAACTGCCTTTCTCAAACTCCTAATTGCCCATAGAAGTAAGAAATTTTAGGAAGCTACTGCCCACACACAGGCAATCAAAGGGCATCTGTCCTGAATATTCTTCCCATTCTGGGCTCATGGACAGGTAGATAAACAGCGTCAAATATTCTTCTGGATGGAAAAAGACCATCTGCAATTTTATTCTGTAGAGGCTAATCAAATATTTGAATATAATTCATTAGAATTAAGCAACACTGTGTTTCTCTATAACTGTCCACAGGAGAACCAGGATGAACATGATTGCTCTCCTTATCAAGAGCTGCTGCAAATAACTAGGTCAGAGCCTGTGCCATAGAACCAGCTTGCAAGAGGACCTTGGCAGGAAAACAGGTTTTAAAATTTGTGCTAAATTGCATGCAAGTTTCCACCAAGTGATATTTGTCAGAAAATAGGTTACCTAAGGCTCACCCAAATTCTCCCTCTCACTCACAGTTACTTTCCTGCTTGGAAGGCTTCTAATTTAAGATCTTCATGTTCAGTCTGAGGATGAAATTCTGTGTGAAACTCAGGAGATGAGAATAATGTGACTGAAGAAAGAGGAATTGTTTGCCAGATCAGTGATTTTCACACAGCTCTGAACAAGTGCCTACAGCCTGTCCGGTGGCACAAATAGTTGTCTTTACTTGAGTGGAAATCATTTGATTGTCTGAAATAACGATGCAAACAACACTTTCTGTGAATAACTTCAATTTGGACATTCTCTCTTTTATGGGGTCAAGCTGCAGAGATCTTTACAGCTCAATTTTGCATTTGGAAAACTACTATGAAAGATTACAGACAGCAGCTCAGATGTCAGATGGGAAGAACTGCAGTGGGCCCAAAAGTACAAAGGGATGATGAAGTAAGGAACAGCGATGTCAAATGGGAACTGGTAGTCCAAGAAGGAAAGAAAACAGCATTTCTGAAATGACACTGTGTCAGGCTATAATCCTGACAAGATTTGACTTTACTCTGGAAAACAATTAAAATTATTGCATTCTTCTAGATGATTAAAATGGATTTGGGAAGCTGAAGCTGCTGACAAGGTTGTAGGAAAAGAGCTCATCAAAATCTCATCCACTGTAGAATGCCCTGATCTGAGTTTGTAACATCAGGGATTAATAAATAAATGCCTCAATAAAAAGATTATTGCCTCATTTCTGTTCTGAGGCAGTGCATATAACCCTTAGCTACACTATCTTTAAAACAACAATTAAATAATGCTTCTAGAACCTCTGAAAAAGTATATATTTTTATCTCTTCTCCAAAGCAGGAAATTGAAGTAATGAGATTAAGATATTTTTCTGAAACTACATTTAAGCCATTTGCAAATAGAATTAGATCTCAAGATTCTGGACAAACCTTCTGTCCACTAAAATTTATAAACTCTTTTTAAAGCTTGGGGAATTTTTTTCTTAAAATAAGAATAATAATTAAAAAATCACATTACTTTGACTAAATCTGTGTATTAGAATGCAAGTAAGAACGAGCAGCAAGAACAATCAATACAGCTTACTGATTAGGAAAGGATTACACGTTGATAAAGAAAAAAAAATTCCGATTACATAGTTGCACACACTGTGGACCTGAGAAATGTTTAATGAAAATGAGGGTGTGCAGGCAGGTGCACAGATTATGCTGCATAGCATCAAATATGGCATTTGGTTTCACTGACGCAGGCTGTGACTCTGTGGCACACTTACACAGTGCTAGGATGTTTTTTTTCCCTTCCATTTCTTCTTGATTCATTGTTCTGATTCACTGTAATCCTGAAATTAGTATTAGTTATGGAGGAAAAAAAAACAAAGGGGAAGAGGGACGCTTATCAGGATCTTCTAAGGCTTAATTAATATTTGCAAAGCACTTTGAGCTTCTCTGATGAAAGAAGCTATGGAGGACAAACTTTTATTGTTTTAACTATTATTAATAATTCGTTTTTCACTGAATTCTTTGTGTCAGTATACGAGTCACTGAATCCATATGCTTCATCAATTTTTCTACTGAGCTCAACAAGTGCTCTTTACAAGCTTCAGTGTGATGATTGAGAATATGGGATAAATACAACAAGGATAAACAAGTCTATTTACATGCTGCAGGCACATGTTTAAAACCAGCATTTTATCTACTGATCAGGAAAAAAAAATGTTGCCATAGCAATGATTACATACTACTGTACTGAATACTTCCTTAGTTACAGATGAAACCGTCCCTTCAAACACTGAGCTCCTGTATGTTTGACCATAGTTTACAAAAAATAATGTTTCTTTCGGAGGTTTAATTAATATACAACATTCTCTAGTCTCTAGACCCACCACAAAACACGCCATGGTGAAGCATGATTAGATGCTGCTTGCTGGGTGGTCCAGCAGCATGGCTTTGAGTCCTGGTCAGCACTCAGTCAGAAGCTGCACCATGGGCACAGTGCGTGGCATCCCTTCCCATCCTACTGCGCGACTGTGACCTGTTTATAAGCCCTCAGCAAAGTGGATACCTGCCTATTTCTGTAAGGGGTTCTACGGAAACAGTAAGAATTTTTACTGCTAACCTCCATTAATAAAATGTATTTGTGAGAAAAACTCAGAGCTAGAATTTCTCTGCAGTTCAGCCAATTTTGACTTGTCACTGTACTGCTACGGTTACCTGTTGGAGTGCCCACATATCTTATTTTTAACACTTCCCCACACTCTCTCTCTATTCATTAAGGACACAAATATCAAGTAAAAATATTCATTTACATAATTCAATCAAATTATTTACTTTTCCCTATAAAACTAGAAAGCAGATTTTTAATAAAGGAGTTTATAGGAAAGAAGTTTTTTGGTTTTTTTTAATCTTGTTTTAAATATTTCCTTTAACATATGAAAATTGATATTTATATGATTCTCTAGCATTGCAGGGGAGCATCCAAGTGTTTTGACACATTACTGTCTTGTAGTGCTTCAGATGTGAAAGTGGTGATTGTCAGCTTGTGTAGCTCAACACAGTTCCAGTGAAACTCCATCTTCCCTCACCTAAGAATCAGATTTGCAAATTTTACAACTGTGTGTGATTCACTAGCAAGGGAAAGCTTTTACTTATTGTGCATATGGAATTGTCAAAAGCTGAGCTCCCATTTAGAGAAACCCTTATTATACGTTTTAGGAAATGTGCAGTGATATATTTCCTCAGTCAAGGATACTGAAGAACGTAGATTCTAAAGAAGAAAAGGGTCACCACAGCAGCCTCTCATCTGCCAATCATTCACTTCTCACAGCCGCTACTCCTGCAGTCGTACCTTTGTTCAAGACAGTTACCCTGTTAGACACTGAGCTTGCCTCCATTGCAGATTTGTTTACGGCTCTCGTTTCTCTTCCCCTCGATTTATGCTAGAAACAAACTGCATTGTTTCTCTCTCTGCAAGGACATCATTTAGCTTTCACTCAGCCTTTAACAAGGTTATACTCCCATTACGAATAAGTATGTTTTGCTACCGACAGATTTGACTGCTGGAACAGATCCATTTTTTAATTTAATGCTGTTTCAAAAAAGGAAAGGTGAGCTAGAATTGTTATTATGAAAATTGGACTAGCATTTGGAAAAAAAAGACAAGCTATTCATGGCAAACAAAGGGATGTGTAATAACACATCCCAATTGTCACCCAAGTGATTTGATTTTTTTTAAACAGTCATTTTCTTTTATTTATAAATTTTGGACTAGAATGGGAGATGGCAATTGAGCAGGCTACACAATTTTACTAAGAGCTGGCAACAGAAATGGCAGTGAGGGTATTGGAAGCCACCACATGAAATGAAATAAGCATTATTAGAGAATATATAATCTTTCATGCTTCGGTTATTTATAAGAAACTTGGAAACTAAGGGAATATCTGTAACTGCAAGCAAGAAGATGTGTGCCTTGACTTCCAAGCTAGTCCGTCCACAGTGTTCGTGCTAAGTCCTGCAGAAATCTTAGTTGACGTCCTGCAGTTATCTGCTTTCTTTAGAAAAATGTGACAGCTGACTTGCAGTGTCTTTCAGTGGGCTGGTTAGCTCAAACACTGATATGCTGACACAGAGCTACCACATTCAAGAGCTTACATCTCTGCATTGCACTGTGGACATGTTTAAGGCTGCTATGTGCTTCATTCAGATTGATTTCATAACTCACTTTGTCTTCCTTGACTTTCAAGAAAAATCCATTAGGACCAATCTCATTTGTTTCTTTCCACTGACTACCAAAGGTACTAAATCATTATCTAAAATACTTCTAACTTCTCTTACATAGTGTGCTTTATGACTGTAATAATTGCAAGATTTAGTTTTCTAATCTTCAACATATCATCTCAGTGAACTCACTTTGTTAGAAACATTTTTACATTGATACATTTTTTGTACCAAAAAAATAGTACCTTAAAAAGGTACCTGAATGTACCGGAATAAACAAAACTCACTACAAAATTAAAGATAGCATACTAATAGCTATATCACTCAAGACACACGTCCTATTTGAACATTTCCATTCTCTAATGAAGAATGAGAGCAAACATACACCTCAATTAACCACTTGGTCACATCTTTATAGGTCTTATTGCTTTGAAGCTCCAGACCAGTATTTCTATCTACTGGAAACCTGGGCGAACAAAATCATTAAGTCTGTTGAAACTTTCAACCCTTGAAAAGTAGTTGATGCAGTCCTTAAAGATCCTTATCAAAAGGAAATGGAAATAACGTATTTAGGACAAAACATTCTTTTTCATCGAAGGGCAGATTTCTGGCTCCTGTCCAAACAGTGCTCCTTTTCTTCAGCCTTCTTCTCAAATCCTGTAGCTGCTCTTAGGAAGGCTAATGATATCATCTGACCTTTCCCTCAATTCTCACTCTCTGAGGGTATATTCATATTTAGAATTGAATACACTACTGAACTCAACTTGATATTTAACTTTGAAATATTTGCCTTAACAGAAACAAATCTGCCCCAGTTGGCCCAAAATGGATGATATCTTGTTTTGGTGGCTCATGACCACGTGGCTCAAGTACCATCATCTGTTTTGATAACACACAACCAGGAGATCTTCTACTCTAACTTACATAATATAATCTTATACTTTGTGTCCTCGCTTTGTCAGAGATATCAAGAACGTGCCTAACATTATCCAAGAGTAATAATAACTGTGGTAGATTTATCCCATGCTTTGTTGTTTTTCTGAAATTATTATAAGGGACAAAACCAGAGATGGATACTCCATCAGTGTAAGTAGCTGAAACTCTTCTGGTCTGGGCCAGTTATCTGTGTAGTGTGTCCTGCCTTGGACAGTGGTCAACCAAAGATGCCGAAGGAAAATTTTAAGAGCAAGGGAGACCTAGAGGTTATTTTCCTAGAATGTTTCCCCAGTTTCAAAATCTGCATCTTGGAGACTGCCTCAGGCAAAAGTGCTTTCAAGAACTGTTTAGCTTTCCGTCTCTATTACAGAACATGCACTTTGTGTGCTGTTACTGTTTGCTATATTACCATTCAAATTATTATAAGTTTTGAGGGTTTTCTTTTTGTTGTTGTTGTTAGAATATTATGTATGCATGCTGATGTCTTATATACTGTTATTTTTGCATTTTCACACAAAATACTCAGCTGGTTCAAGTATAAACTTTTCATTCTCCCCCACTGATCCTTCAGTTTTTAATGCACTGAAACATATTTGAGCTTAGCAATAAAATCAAATACAAAAGAAAACTTAAAGCCCTCTGAATGTTTTCTTTACTTTCCGATAAGCCTTTATATCGTTTTCATATTGGAGCACTTGGCATTTCTAACTCACTTTCATTGCAGTGTGAGTTCTCTTACTTATTTGTATTACAACAAATATTGTCTGGCTTGGCCAAACAGAATTTTTTTCTTATTGTCTTTGTTGAATTCAAGTAGTTAAAATTCATATTTATTTCCCCTCCTCTTTCTTTTAATACTTCTAATGGGCTTTTTATCTAACTGAATAACAGCTGTCCTATTATTCTGGGGAAAAAATAACTTCATGGAAATTATCATATTCTCTAAAGTAGATCTTACATTGACAGATTTACCCTTATTTCATCAGGTCTCTAAACACATTATTCCTTTAAAGATGCTAAGCTTGTCATTTCACAGGCCATTTACCTTTATAGTTATGGACATTTTAGGAGTACTGAAGTATTAAAGATACAAAACCTTAAGCTTTATACTCTGTAAGTCTAAAGATAAAGAAATAAGCTGGATGAATGTGTGTCTATACATCTCTCTTTCTGTATGCTATGTAATGCATGCATTGCAGTGTCAAATACAAAGATTTTATTGGCACAAACTTAGAACAAGTCATTAATTCAGAGTGGTAAAGCCCAAAAATGAGTTACTATTGCACTATGAAGGTCTACACAATACCAGAAAAGAGTATTATAGGAAAGTTTGGCAGAATTGGATACATTTGATTGATGCTGTTTTCTTGATAATCTTTTGCCCCCCTTGAAGCTGACATCTGAGAAGTCAAAACAGCAATACTTTTCATACAAGTCTAGATGGGCAGATATTTCTATACACTGCAGTTTGACTTCTTTACTTCTATAAATAACATTTTTATGCATAAGTGAAATGTTAACATCTTACTGAAGCACAGGTAAGTATATTTTATGTCTAGATTAGCAAAATTTCACAGTACTGTTACAAAGCAGAAGCATGAACCTTGCATAATTCTGTCCATATATTGTGCACCAAGGAAAACCCAAGATACATATCAACACTGCAGACATCTCTGTGTCTACAGCTTAGTAGATATATCAGAGCTGCTAGCTGAGATGACATGAGCAATGTAGCCATGGCAGCAAAAAAGAAAATCACATCCTAGGGTGACTTTCATTACAAGTTCCTGTGGCAACACAACTTGTTCCAAACAAGAAACTTTAAAGCCAACTTTGAAATACCTACAGAAGTGCAGGGCGTCACTTCAGGCTTGCTGTCACTCTGGGGAATCTAGATAGCCAAGAAAGGCAAAAGTTTACAATCAGCCAAAACCAGAACTATTTCTCTAATGCACAATCCCTCCCAGGACAACAACTCTGTGACAGTGATCTACATTTCTGTCTTCAGAAAGACACATCATACAGGAAATTATACTAACCATGAAGACATCACAGAAGCTACAGGATACATAATTGCAAGCCTTTCTGGTAAAAATCACAGAGCACCTGCATTGCACTTTCTACACAGGGGAGTAAAAAAAACAACTGGAAGTTCATAGTAAGGTCAGCAGTTTTAAAGCCTTCAAACTGGCATGGGTCAAACTATCTCGCCATTTGCTTTGTCATCCATTACACTTTCTGAAAGTGGTTATCATCTAAAGTACTACAGTGAACATTCCCCCGAGAGGCATTCTCTGGAGCAGAGGGCAGGTTGCCCTCCATCAAAGCCCATAGCTCTGAAATATACTACTATTGCAGAGCACAATGAACCAGAGTTTTCACTCAAATCCCAGGGTAAAATTAATCTTTTTTAACAGCAATTTGTCCATTAAATTGTGTAGAAATCCTGTAGAAACAAATGAAGTAAATCCTTTTTGAAGAATTCCAAGATTAAAAAAAAAAAAAAAAAAGAGAAGGAATAAGAGAATATTCTTTCTTATATCACTGTCAACACAGATACACCTCACATCAACATATATAGTTAATGTTAGAAAGCACTTTTCAATGTAACTATCTTTCAGTTGCTCTCATTATACTACACTGTAAATATGTGAAATGAAACTCTCCCTCCAAATGTCATTTTGAAAATAGTTTTAGAAAAATAATTCATTCAGTTCTAAGAAAGCAGTGTTTTTAAAGTATAAAAACAAAATGTATTATGAGAAGGTTTGACAACTTCGTGATCTGGAAAAGGACCTTGCAAAGTTCATAAGCAACTTGATTTTTAGGAAACTGCATTACAAGTAGTGTGTCCTTTTTTACTAGCAAGACCTCACCGGTCTGCAAGGTTTTCAAATACTACCTATACTCCATCTCAAACGGGGATGACTAAAACCCTAAACATTTAATATGTACTAAGCAACCTTTCTCCTATGATAAACATGTCTAACTATAATTTATTTATCTTTCTGTTTATCACAAAGTTATGATCCTGGTAAGCTGCTGCTGAATAATAATACAGGAGAAATAAGGCTTTTAAATCTCTTACAGAGAGAGAACCTTACATGAATTAGAAATGTAACTTACTTAGATTATATTCATAGTTGAGCTTGTTAAAAACAGATCAGAGGCTTTTCCTGATTCATAGAAGACCAAGTAATGAAAATATATACTGACACTTTTCACTTTCCCAGCAATACAATTTACCTCTCCAAATGCTTCAAGCTATTTTCATTATTAACAAACTAGCACCATGTTACTGCAGATGTACAGGTGCTGTATGATTTTTATTTTTATTTTTTTAATTTTTTGGGGGACTTGGCTACACAGCTGAAATTAAACTACTGCTCATTTAAAAGTTAGAGGGAGAATACTATAAATGATGCTGAATCTGAATTTCTCTTTTTCCCCACATTTTAAAACAACAGGTCAGCTACTAGTTTGGTATAAAAGTGCCTACTCACTGTAACTATCAAATTAAGCATTTATTAATTATATTATCACTCTCATTTTTTTGCTGAAAGAAAAATTACATGCAATGGCACAAAACACAGCTCCACTGCATGTGGCAAGATGGAATTTAGGGGCACTTCTGAGGGTTATGAATATTTCTATGGCATCTTAGTCTGGGTCATCTAGCCCAGGGAAAGATTTGAGTGGTGGCTAGGGTCACCATCGGGCCTTTCCTAAGCAATCATCACCCTCAAAAGTGAAAAAAAGGAGTATTAACCTACTGTAATTCCTGGATTGCTCAGGCACACTGGGGAAAGAGAGGATTCTGCTCTCCATAAACATCTTATTTACTGTCCTGGAAAACAGGCTTTCCCCTTAGAATTTGATTTAAAAGAGTATCAGGAGATTTTAAAGAGAAAGAGCTGCAAAGAACTCAGTGCTGTTAGAAGCTTTATTGTGAGCTATATTGTAGTGCTACAACTCAATAATAGTTTGAGGGACTATTCTGGTTTGAAGCATAAATTCTCCATAGTGGTCTCCTGTTCAGCACTTATGAATCAGTGCTTCATGGTCAGGATCATGAAGTCAGACATTCAACAAACAGTTTTTATAAAAGTATTAGCCTTCCTAGGTCCCCAAAAGAAAAGGAAAGCAAAACTAAACTATAAATTATTTTTCTGGCTTAGTATATTACAGACAGGATTTTGGTTTTACTGAGTTCTAGCTCAGAAGGTTATTCCATATTTAATCTACCTCAGTCTTGTCATTGCTTATCATTTTTTCACTGCTTCTGTAAAAGTTGCATCAGACACATTTGCTAGCACAGGTACATGCAAAGATACGCCATTTATTTTTAAACACAATAGCAGTGACTTACCCCTTTAAAAATTAGCGCAGACTATAGCATCGATTATAACTCTGAGAATTAAGTCTCAAAATGGTGAAAGTTGGATGATATTTCTCTCGCTATCACCTTCAAAACATCACCAAAGGGAAAGAAGTTTCTAGTACAGGTTAGACCTTTATAGGAGACCCTCCTCTGGGTTGCAAAGCTGACCCCCTAGGTGAGGGGTGCCTGGTGTCCCCCTTGGTGGATGGGAAGGTCAGTGTCTGCTCTGGCATGGCTCGAAGCCAGCCCCCTGCTGACATGCTTCCTGCCTCACACTGGGGCCAGCTGAGATGCTGTCTGACCTTGATTCAGAAAGTCATCTGGAGCAAGAGAGGGGTAAGGGCCTTTCTGCACCTTTTGGGAATCTAGAGACAGGGTCAGGGGAAAGAATCTACTGTCTCATTGTGATTTTAAGAGATTTAGTCTGGTCTGAGTGGCTGCTCAGCACTTTCAGTTTAAACTATGGCTGTATGGATCTACATTGCTATATGCCGACTGAAAAGCAGCAGGTCCATTTCTGGTTCAGCCACTTAGCAGTATGACCCGGGCAGGAAAAATATTTCCTTTTGCATCACTTTCTTACCCTAGATGTTTGTTCATCAGAATTCCTCACACTGTTAATTCTTTAAGCAGGGTCTGTTCCTATAAACTGAATGTGATTCTAAACAGCTTCCTAGAAGTTATATGCATTAATAGATAGCCAAGCAATTAACAGCGTTATAATTACTTAAAAAAAGGTTACAAGGCAGAGACTGCTTGTATCACAGAACCCACTGTAATATCAGTTTTCATACTAGTTTCAATTTCTACCATTTGGTGTTAATAAAGAAACATCCATAACTACTCCTGAATGGCATCTTTTACTGTTTCTGAACACTTAGAATGACTGTTCTGTCCTTGAACACACTTCTAAGCTACACATAAGGGTAAATATATATTCCAGTGTTTGAGGATTTAGTTATGCGATTTCCATTTCCATTAATAAATACAAATATTTACAGTATATTTCTCTCAAAATGTTTATGTTGAAATTTGGTAGAATAAGATGGTCACAGGGAATAATGTTCTAGAAATGTATTCTTCCATCAAGAATATCTTCCAATATCTAATGTAAATAAATGTCCACCATGAAAGACCTAACCCTGAGATTGCCCTGCGGTGCTTTACAATAAAATTACTTTGCACTCATTTCTCAGTATTAAACCAGTAATATCAGAGAAATCTATGGTGAAAAGCAGGGCTGCTTGCTGCTTTGAAGCTAACACTTCTATGCCACACAACAACCATATTTTATTAACTTCCCAGCTATACCAAAAAATTTTGCAGAAACTGAGAGAAGACCAGCATAACTGAGCTGGTTTTAAACTAGCTAGTTCAGGTACCAATAGCAGTGTATCCATGACAACACAGAATTCAGTAGGGATAAATTTATCCCGTACAACTTAATATCACACTGGAAGAATCCAGGTTTCTTAGCAGTTTCTGTACCCACACAAGACTGCACTCCAGCACAGGTCAGCACTGTGCGGGAAATCTTAGCACATTTTAGCAGTCCAAGCTTCAAGAGTTGCCTTTTGGTTGGGGAAAGCAATAGCAGAAAAGCAAGCACTACTTAACTAACTGCACAGTAATTAAAAGCCTTAATACTTCAAAGATCAGGTCAACATTTTAACAAAGCCAGTAATAATAACAGTATCTGAATTCAGTGTAAGTACAAATAGCAACTATAGCGCTTCTTCACCAATGGAAGACTCAACAACAGCAATTCTTCCTGCCTCTGAGTGTTGTAGTGTTAAGTTTGGTACCTGCATGTTCACATTTAATACTGAGGGAAATAAAACAGATTTATGTCAGGTCACAAAATCCAGTTGGGATGTACCCCACTATCCCCAAGAGAAGAGCTACTCCAGTTATACAAGTCAGCTTCCTCTGCGTGCCGGGTTGGTATCACAACAAGATGCACTGTTTCACCTCTCCAAAGCACACTCTTTCTAAAGGTTCCCTTCCCACCATAGTCCCCCATCAGCACTTGGCAGTCACGTTCAAAGTCACCGAGATATATTTGATTTACATGCTTTTCCCTTTTAATGGCTTCTTTCGATAGGGACCCTTGGGGAACAATTCTTTCACCCCGTGGAATTCATCTATTTAACTTAATACTTACTATAATTTCCAATAGTTAGTTCTTTTTTCATTAAATTTTAAAGGTGGTGGGATTATTTTCACTCAAAAGCTGAAATAAAATGCTAGCTGAACTATGACAGAATCTCAATTCAGTGCTAGAAAAATTAACAAGTTAATAAATTCCCCAAATGAGCCTAACACCATCCACCAGCCACAGCTTCATTGTCCGCTGCGTGTCACCTCCTCCACATGCTGTCCTGACATCAGAGACACTCAGCAGCCATTAGAACTGCATTTAAAATAAAATGCTCACTTTACCAGCTGTGAACAACAGTCTCTGTCCGGCATCTCTCCTAATCCACCTCACTTGACTCTCAATTCTCCAGTAGGATCAAGGATAGTATAAAGCCAGCTGTACAGATAACACTGCTGTAGCCAGCATGAATTCCCACAAGTCTTAAAGCTAAATTTCCATTTAACAGTTTAACAGCAAAAATCTAGGATTACAAGGATAGAGCTAATAAGCAGCTCCAAAGCGCTGTCTGGAAAAGAACCAATGAAAGATTAAAAGTGAGCTCAGTGATTAAATAGTAATATATATAATAAAACGAACAGAGAGTCGGCTATTAAACTTGCAGCAGATAGGCAGAGCAGCTCCTTTTAGAACAAAATAGATTTTTTCCCATTTGTCATCTACATTCTCTTTCCTTCAAGGAGAAAAGTAAAAACAAAACCTACAACCTGATAATTCCCATCTAAACAGTGTTTTGAAACAAAGCCCTTCAGGTAGCTGCTCTGTTGGGAAATGATACAAATGGACAGACTGTGAAAGTCTTAACAGGTTCTCTTGGCACCGATGTAGGAATAAAAACAAGTATAGTACTGATATGGATGTCACCCATTTTTACTTCACAGTCATCACCTCAACCCTTTCCAAACAAATATCGGATCAATTTCCACACAGAGCAAGAGCAACTTTGATGCTGTACAACCTTATCATCAGTTTTCTCCTAAAAATCGGGCACCTCCCTGATCATCCAGTGCCCTCTCTTTTCCTTCTTTCAGCAATTGTTCAAAATGCTAAGCAAATTTTTTGTGTGCATGTATGTCAATCTTCAAACAGTCAGGGTTGTTAGACTTCAGCTAGACTGTTACATTTCTGCAGTTACTTTACAAAGAGCTCTTCTATTCAAAAGCTCATTAATAATTTCAAGAGTTCATCAGCTAGCCCGTACAACCTGCAGTTCAAAACAGATAATACTACCTCAGTTTTTTGGTCTGGAAACTGATGAACAGAGAACTACTGCCCTGCATAGAAAGAGAGGAAGAAAAAGGAAAATGTGTTTTAAAGCCACTAAATTATTCTCTTATATTTATTTATTTATTTTCTTTCTTCTGACTGATTTGCAGCTGGCAAAACTAGGTATAGGAAAGTTAATATTCTCCTTGAAGTCCAGTAAAATAGGCACAGGGGACGTCATCAATTTGCCCCCAATTTGTCACTGAGAGATTCTGAAATTCAGTATGCATCTTCTAAGTCCTGCTTTGCTACCAAAACCGAAAGATCATCCTTTTCAATTTACATGAATATTAGTTCCAGAGAAGAATCTACCATCTCGGACATCAAAAGAGTCATCATTTAATTCAAGTAAGAATTATTACCTTCAGAAATACAGAAAACATTTTTCTAGTATTGCTTTTCCTTCGGTTCAAGCAGAAAAAGATGAGGATTCTCACATTTGTTTTAATAACCCAATTAAACATGCCTACTATAAACATAAATAAACAAAATACCTTCCAGTTTACTGTACCTTTGTAAGCAACAATCTTGAGACACACCAGGTGTTCTATCATCAAGAAACACCCAGGAGAGTGTGATGTTCACAGCTGTTTCCATACTTCAAATCTTAAGTTTTTGCACCTCCTAGACATAACACACTTTGTGAGACTTTTCACATGATTTGAAGGTGACTGATTGCTCCATGCCTGGCTTACAGCACTGGACATAATCTCTTATCATATTATGGAAATGACACGAGGATTAATTACCCTAGGATGACAGTAACTAAGCCAACGAAATGGGGACGTTTTCAGTTTTAGGTTTACTCTCAGCTACAGTTCAGCCAAAGTAAAAATAGCAAGTGTTAACGAGTGTGGGTCCCAGTACTAAAATCTCCCAACAGCTTATCTTAGTGCCAAAAATGTTTACAAACTGGATTGAATATTCTCTCTGTTATGGTTTGATAATCATTTGGAATCCAAGTCCGTACTAATTTATACCTTGTTAGCAACGATGACTCACTGTACCAGTAAGGAACCAAAGCATTCTGTATTTTAAGAAGAGAAAAAATAATGCAAATATCATAGAGTGTATCTGGATGCATAAAAACCCTCAGGTGAATCAGCCCCTGCTAGGCCTGATAATTATGCTGATGGCATCGCATAGTGATTCTTTATAAACATTTCAATTAACTTCTAATGATGACTGAAGTTCTGAATTCTGTGCAGATAAGCAGTGCAACCCCACTGACTACAGAAGTATGAACCAGAACTTCACTCCTACCATGAAGAATATACCGAGAATTCTGTTCTAAATGCTTGTAATCATTTGTGTGTGGTTTTTTTTCTGATAGTCTATTACTCTAAACCAAGAGCAGATTGCTGTCAAGTGACATCCCTGATAATCAGCATGCATTTTGTATTTGGCAGTCAAGGCCAGAGAGGCAGATTGATGAGCAGTGTAGAACTCTGTTATAAAAGAGCTTGATTCATATCAGGAGGAGCATATTTGATGGGAAATGTTGTGTTTATGTCTCACTAACAAGTATGCAGATTGAGTAAATAGTGTAAGCATCTTCATCATTTAGTCTTAATCGTTCCAATAAACAATGCCATTTTGTGGTTGACAGAACTCTTTGCTAAAGTATTTCAAATGAGTTTACAAACACTTATATATTTAGATACAGTGCTTTCTTTTGTAAGAGGAAATTTTGTTTGCTCTCATTTTCTGTCATGAACTTTAGACGACTAGAGTCACTAAAGGGGGTCACTGGGAGATCCTGGCAAAGAGCTCAGTTTCATGGTACTTAATCACCACAAGATTTCACCCTCAAAAACTGAGTATAACACCATAAAATAAAAATAACTTGACAAGATTTTCCCTATCCGAGGTAACCAGTATCACTGAAGAAGTCTAAGTAACATAGGAACTCATTTTCTTTGAAAATGCAGGAAGGGCTTTGTACCTTAGCAGTTGAATTAGGCTCATTTGAAAAACTCTCAGGCAAATACTAAAATAGCTTTCTTATTTGGTTATGTATCTTCTTTGAAACAAAATGTAGAGATTTTGCAGTACTTCTCTGGAGTTTTATAAAATTGATACCGGGGAAATCTGAAAGTAGCCCTTAATTTCCATAATTTTTGAAACCTCTTTTCTCCTTACTCCTAGTGCAAATAAAAATAGTGATGCATAGAAATACGGAAAATTAATGTAAAGAAATAACTTCTGTCAGAAGCAAAATAACGAAGACAAAACTTCTTATGTTTTGGAATTTCATTTCATGAAGTCTGTGGATCTACTCTCTAGAAATTAATTTAAAGTGTCATGTATGAAGAATGATGACAGATAGCAAGACTCACTTCTGAAAAACTCAGCTAAATCCAGTTGTTTGCAATAGTTAAAATGGGCCTATCAATCAATTAGTAATAAAAAAGCAAAAGGTAAAGTGCAAAGAGCGGGAAATGGGACAGTAGGGAAACTGTGAGATGGGAGAAATGTTACTAATGGAAGATGGAGTTTAGAAAGGGGTGAATATAAACCAATTTTGCAGAAAAGAATAAAGAGATGCTGCTCACAACAGCAAAGTTCAGCTCTCCAGTGGGATTATAACTTCTCTGCAGGAACCCTTCCCTCTGCCTCAGTTTTCTGGTGGAAAGCCAAATGAACTGAGCTCTCCAGTAGAACTGGACAGAGAATGACTCATAGATGATTAAGTTTGTGTTTCGTCAATCACATAAGATTTGGGTAACCAACTACATCAGATCGGGATTTGAAACAAACCCTCTAGAGCTGGCACTGGTTTTCAGGGCAACTATAAACTGAGAGGTGCCTCCAGACTCTGCTGTACCCCAACTCAACACTTCATTTAGCTGGAAAGGCGACAGGTCAGAACATTTGGCCAAAACAATATTCCAAATTTTACATGAAATGAATGGTTCTTATCTTGGATAGCTTATTTGGTTTGGATTGCACAGGGTTCCTTTTTTGGCACTCTTAGTGGAGCCTACCAATTGTAGGAGTCCTATTTGAGTATCAGCTGTTGCCATTTGAAGGACTGCTTTTAACCACCAGAATGAGGGCTTTGTGAATTGTTCATCTACTCAAGAGCCTATCAGTTGGCAGAGCTAAAGGCGGCACATTACACTGCTTATGCTTAACATCGTCCCATAAAATACAACTACAGACAGTCAGAGCTCCAAGCAACCTAATGTGTTGTACTCTGAATGGAAAGAAAACACCAACATGCTCCAGAAAAGCTGAAATCTATCTAAACGACTTTTTCAAAGTAGAAAATGAATATGTGTACTAGTCTTGAATGACAAGTTTCTAGTTTGTGCTGGAAAGAATGACATAAAAAATACATATATACTACCAAAATATTAATTGTTACAACAAAGAGTCTACAAGAGCAATAATTCTGAAAACAAGTTAATTATATGCTGACTCCTTTAAATTGCAGTTGATGATGGCAAGTGGTAATTACACAAATTATTTTAAGTATATGTCTGCTGAAGGCACACCAGCTGACTGCCCTGTGGCACCCAGAGCAAAATATTCCACAGGGCTAATGGATAGTTTCTCAGGAAATGAATGAAGAGTGCAACATAAGGGAGCTATTCTAAATTCCACCTTTGTTTTCTATTTAGTTTCAGAGTTTTTCCTCTACTGCTTTTTTCATGTAGCTGAAACAGAGCAGGAATTTATTTTCATTGATATAAACACGGGTTGCTTTTTAAAACCAAATGGTTCTTCAATAAAAATGGAAACAAAAAGGAGAATAATAGTTTCTAGGAAATATGTATAGTCAAATACAGAAAACAGAATACAAATACAGAAAAATCAAATCAAATACAGAAAAAAAGACTGGCAACAATATATTGAAACTCCAGGCCAATATTTTGTCACATATAAGATTAGAGAGAATAAATAAATAAATTTTCCTAAAAGTATGAAGTAGTAAAACTTACCCCGTCTTAAGCAGTTTGTAGCGGTCTCAGAAGTCAGAAGATACAACTATAGAAGATCTGGAAAAGATTGTAGGAAAGTAATACATATCAAAAGCAACATCATTGTAAAATATTCCACAATAGAAAGAGACAAAACAGTATTACAGCTGTATGATTATATAATCGCATGTGTGACAGCCTAAAACATTAATGGAATATTGCCTATTTAGAGGTGTCCTAAAGGACATGCTGAAAGAATGAATGCACTGTTAATAATGAGAGATTTCAAAGATGATTCCTGGCAAAAGCAAATTTAACATGGCCCAAAGCAATAAAATTAACAGGAGTAATGGAAATGGTAGTGAAAAAAATACCATATCGGCTCTTACAATGCAAACAGTCAAACTCACTTAAACAAAAGATGGAAGGAGTCTAAACATGCCATTTTCTTTCACTTCTAATGTTATAACGATGCTACAATTTAAAATATGTCAAGATCAGATACTTAAGAAAAAATAAAATCAAAGATCAAAAGCAGTCACAAAAAGCAGAGAACCTCTTAAAGAACAGAGGAAAGGAGAGCAACTGCCTTGTGGTTAAGGAAGACCAATAATGTCTATATTGTGTCAAAAACTGAAGAAAACAAAACTTCGTATCACAGTAAGCAAGAGACAGCAGAACATTATACAGGTATGTCTGCCTCTTTTATCAGTCAACAAATAGGTAAGCCAGAAAATCTCAAAACTATAATATTAAAACTATTCTTCCCCTCTTTTAGTAATTCAGGGATCAAGAAAGTGTTGACACAAAACAAGGTCTCACGGTAGTTGAATTAACTTGTAGTTAACATGAACTATTACTGATCTAAGTTATATTACTCAGTTAAGATCTAGCAATTAACAGTCATTTTGGAATATTCATCACTTCATACCTGTCCTTCTGTAAAGTGCAGAGGAAAAGAAAACAGTGTAGCATCTGTTTGTTTCACTGAGCTTTCTGCTACACTGAGCTGACACATCTGCAAATAACAGTCAGTGCATAGAAACCCATGGCCATCCTGGGGATTCACCTACATGGCGGGGCTCTCTGCATGGAACCTGCCTGCTTCTATATGACTTTTTAAGCCTATTTTGACTTCCTGGTTTCTCAGTTCTCTTAAAGGAGAAATAAGGATTTCTCAGCACTTGATGGAACAAGGTAATCAACAACTGATTTTATTATAGGGCCTCCTTTACTGCGGGCTCCAAAAAGCAGGGGCCAGTCCATATGGAACAGGGTATTCTGTGAACTACTTGTACTAGAAAAGCCAGATCAAAAAGGGACCAAAACATAATGAGAATTAAATTTTGAATTCTAGTTTAATCTGTATAGTTTGGTCTTTAGGAATGAATTACGGCTTACAGTCCAGCCACTTGCAGCCACACCTGTGCAGTTATCCAAGCGCACAGATGGAAGCTTGATTTTGAAGCACAAATCTTAAATCCTTTACATTTTATGCAGTTATCTTTAAAGAAGTTAGTCTCTCATGACTCATCTGATTCTTATGCACTAAAATTTATAGATTTTGTATTCACACCAAGTACAGCAAAAGCTTTGTAACTGCTCTCCTTATACTGACACCTTAAGAACAACAATGTACAGTAAGAATTCTCTTTTTAGAAACAATGACCTTGCCCCAGGCACTCAGAAGAGCACCTTATAGCCTATCCAGCAGCCAACAGTCTTCCCTGAAGTCTCTGCTATTGATCTTAAATCTGCAGAATTTAAGCTCTTCATCAATTCTATCTCACGGTTCCTAATGCATTTCTAGAGAGACTGACGTTTCTTGAGTGTTCAAACTGGGACATATTGCCAAAAAAATAATCAACATTTCAGACAAACCATTCAAAATACTGTTTTGATAACACTTTTTGGTTTAAATAGTTTCACTTATTCTCTTATTGTTTCTATCTATCATGCACAGACATGTGATAAGCAATTACAAAAAGATCCTTCATGAAACTGTGTTATGTTGTTATGATTTGTGCTATATGTAACCCAAGGCATTTATCTCCAAAAAGTAAAATCAAGTAAAATATGTGATGGTTGGAGGATAATAAGATCTAGTCACACAACTATTTGACATTTAAACTGTTAGACACAATTTTCAAGATAACATGAAGTATAATAGATTCTTTGCTTGCCTTTAATTATACATATATATATCTTTCATTTTAGGATAAAGCCCTGGAAAATCAATTGTGAAAAATATGACAGTAGTAAACTACATTCACCCAAGTCTAGTCTAGAGGTGGCTGACTCACAAACCAGTTAGGCAGTGATTCCATGAGGTTTCCTTGAAATGCGCCCTAATTAGATAAATTCATTAGGTTTCCTGTTTATTATATTAACCATTCCGGCAATCACAATATATCATGTTGAATTTTATAGTCCAAGTAATTGTATGAAGTCAAAGCAGGGAGAAGGAAAGTCAAAAAGAATTAACTGGATTAAAACTGACTTTTACCAAATATTCCAGCATTTTTCCTGAAAAAAAAAAAAAAAAAAAAAAATTTGAACATTTTCTAAATTGTTTGAAAAGTAAGAAGGCCTTTGATATGGTCCCACACCTCACCTTTATCTAGAAATTGTAGAGATATGGATCTGAAGGCTGGCCTGTTCAATGGATGAAGTGTTGGTTAGATTGCCACAGAGGGCTGCAGTCAATGGCTCAATACCCAGGTGGAGGCAGGTCATGAGTGATACCCACCGAGGATCCATCTTGAGACTGGTGCTCCTTGTTATCTTCATCAACAACATAGTCAATGGGATCAAGCATACCCTCAGCAAGTCCGCTGACGACATCAAGCTGCGTAGTGCAAGTGACAAAATAGAAAGGAGGGATACCATCCAGAGGGACCTGGACAGGCTTGAATAGTGGACACGTGGGAATTTAATGGGGTTCAACAAGGTCAAATGCAAGATGTTGCATTTTGCTCAGGGTAATCCCAGGTATGTATACAGACTGGAAGGAGAAGTGATTGATAGCAACCCTACAGAGAAGGACTTGATGGTCCTGGAGGATGAAAAGCTGGGCATGAGAGAGCAATGCACGCTTGCAGCCTGGAAAGGCAACTGCATTCTGAGCTGCAGCAAAAGAGGGGTGACCAGCAGTGCAAGGGAGGTGATTGCTCCCTTCTACTCTGCCCTTGTGAGGCCCCATTTTGGAGTACTGTGTCAAGGTCTGGGACTCCCAGCACAAGAAAGATGCAGAGCTGTTGGATCAGGTCCAGAGGACAGGCACAAAGATTCTCAGAGGACTGAAGCACATCTCGTAAAGAAAGGCTGAGGGGGTTGTTTAGCTTGGAGAAGAGAAGGCAACAGGGAGACTTCATTGCAGCCTTCCAGTAATAGAAGAGCAGGAGGGAGATTGACTTTTTACACAATGTAATAGCAATACGACAAAGAAGGAGGAATGGCATTAAATGAAAGAAAGGAAACACGTTAGATGTTAGGAAGAAATTCTCTGCTTAGAGAGTGGTGAGGCATGGAACAGGCTGCCCAAAGAAATTGTGGATGCCCCATCCTTGAAGGCATTCAAGGTCAGGTTGGATAGGGCCCTGGACAGCTGGATCTTGTGGTTGGCAACCCTGCCCACAGAATAGGGATTGGAAGTAAGTCACCTTTAAGGTCCTTTCTGACCTGAGCTGTTCCATGAGTGACTTCCTCTACAGCTTCCTGCCTTAGCAAAAGAGAAAACAGCAGCTGTCTCATTTGTTCATGTTTTTGGTAGATGATGTGCCCCCTGTTCCTTAATGGAGATTTTCCAGGAACACCATGGCATTTTACACAATGAAAGACATGGAATATCATAAGAACATTTCATCACAAGTACTTAAGGCCCAGGCCACTATTCCCATAGAACTCACAGATGTAATGCACAGCATTCTCCCAAAGCAGTTATTTTATTTATTGTCACTCAGCTTCAAAAATGAAATATCTCAAGAGTCTCAGCAACCCACCGCCTTCCTAATTCTTCATTTTTGCCTCTTTTTCATCCCTATAACTGCAAGATGTTCCTTCAATCTCTACTTCTGGTCACTTTATCTAAGAAAGTTTATCGCAAAACTGATGGGGCACAAAGAATAATCAAAGATTTGGGAAGACATTCACATCAATATTAAGTGTTCAAAATTAATTACTACATAAAGCAAAGAAAGCATAAGGAATTATGTTAAATGCTGAGTTTCAAAGAGGATATAGATGACTTTTGTATTCTAAACATCATCAACACCACTCATTAAATAAAATTAAACAGTAGTAACCAGTTGCAGATGAGTAATGAGCAACCTAAGCAAATACCACCAGAAGTTTGTTACCTTTCTATTTCCATCCTCTTCAGATGGAAAATGTTGCATCTGCTACAAGGGATATCTTTTGGATCTGGACCTCAAATCTAAAATTGAATCTTATCTTAAACAAACAAACAAGCAAGCAAAAATCATCACCAACAGCCACTGGATAGAGGTATTTGGGAGTTAAAACTAAGTTTTCCAAAATCTCTAATATTGCTTCTTATTTGATTTCTGCCATCTTTTAGTCTTTACATGAGTTACCGTTTCCAAAAGTCTGCTTCGGTGGAAGGTCCCTAACAACCAGTCAGGTAACAAAAATTGCTTGGTTTCTTGAATGCAAGGTAAATGGGAAAATTCACATGTAATCTTAAATAGTCATCCAAATCCAATAAGTTATAAAAATAGAAAAGCTGATAAGGAACGAAACCGGCATCGGCCAGCTAAAGGAAGCCAAGATTGAATACTGACATTCACTACTACTGAAAAGGATAGTAAAAGCAGCCTTTTCAAACTTTAAGTCTGAAAGTTTTCCATTACACAGCCTGTGGATTAAAGAAGATGCTCCACAATATTCTCAGAAGAACCCAGCATGTATGAAAGCAGTAAAATAAGTAGTAAGATTTGTAAAATAACTTTGCGCCTAGAGACCAAGTATATCTTGAAATTTGACCTTCCATTTATATAGCAGAATTATGGGTCATTGCCTCAGAAAATTTGCTCCTATTCATTTTGCTGAACACTTGAAACTTGGAACTTGAGATAGTTAGTCCTTCCTCTTTTTTTTTTTTTCTCTCTAAACTTACACTGGCATCAGTGCCAAAAATCATTTAACATGACTATACATCCTGTTTCCTATTTCATTAATATATATATATTTTAAATACTATGTTTTCTCATTTTTCTGTGCTTGCACATGTGTTTGGAAGCTAGTGATAGTTGTTAAGAGGCTAACATCTGAAACACAGAAGTGTAATACCTTACATATGGGTAGCAACAGCCAGCACCTTGCTGGTGTTCTGTTAGGGCTACGGGCAGCTGACAGGGTGCCTGTGGTGCACCTAACCAAAATGGATGTGAAAATACACAGGAAGTGCTGTAAGAAATCGCCAGACATGACGGATAAGAGGATGAGAAGCTGACAAAATTTACAACTGGTGCTGTGGGGATGGCAGTTTCACTAGTTATTTAGGGAGTGCTATGTGTGAAATGGCTACATTTCACAGGTAACTGAAAGAGTAACTGTAACGATGTACACATTTAGGAACAAAATGTTAGGAGGCAAAGAGCACCTGAAAAACCATATAATACTACCAGAGGTCAAGATTGGCTAGGTAATTTAGTATCAGAAGCACAAATCTTGGGTGTCTATGTAGCAAACTGAGACTATAGGTTAAGAAGTAACAGTGTATGCTGTTTATTTCGTAGACCAGGGCAGACAAAGTGGGGAACTAGAGTTGCAAATAATGTGCCAAGAAACAGAAAAAGCAGTAACAAGGTATGCCAATGACATATTCAGTGATGTCCGAGAGAAAATGTTGGATCAGGATAATTATCTCACTTCCTTCTTTTGACCTTACCTTGTGGCCACATCTGCTTCCATGGTCAGAAGGATCAGAAAAGTAGGTGTTTTTCCTTAGTGGACTGGGAACATCTGAGACAGAGCAGCTGATCAATCAAGTACTATGATGACAGTACTCATTCCAGGCCGGACAGCATCAGGGTCTTCCTGAGTGTTTTCTGGCGTACCCAGCAAATTGGAATTCCCTGAAGAGAACTGATGGGTTTTTTTGGTGGTTTTTTTTGTTTGTTTGTTTGTTTGTTTGTTTTTTTTTTCCTCCAAAAAGAAGAAATACCTGTAAAGTGAGGGGGGAAAAGAAAGTCTACTGTTGAAATGTGTAGTCTGTGCAATTCGTATTTTCCTTAGGCAAAAATTCTCTGAAGAGTAGTAATTATGTTACATGAAGGAAAACACATCATAGGAAATGCTTTTCAGATAGTGAACTCAGTCTACAGGTGAGGTGATAAACAGAGACATAAAGCCCAAAGTGCCCCTTGGGATACAACACTGGCATTTCCCAAATTTCTTTCTGACTTTTTTCTAACAGATGGAGGAACGGGAGACCAGGGAGAGCTGTGGTGTGTGTGTGTGTATAGAGTGGAACAAAATGCCCAAACCCATCACTGGAAATAAATCCCATTGATGCAATGATCGCTGAACCAGACAGAAGCTTCAAGCAATAGTGAAGTAGCTGGTGGTATTTGTTACCTCCTTGTGCTTACACGCAGTTTTTGGTGAAGGATTTGAGAAAACGGAGCGCCCAGCACACTGCTGGCATTGGCTGGTGCAGCTGCAGAGCACAGCAGGGAGGGCTGGCCTGGGCTGCCTGCCAGACACTCTCTCACTCCCCACAAGTCAGAGCAAGGAGAAAATAAGGTAAAAAAAGGTTGTGTAAAATAGGGATATCACTGGACAACTACAATCACGGGCACAACAGACTCAACTTGAGGAAAATTAATTTAATTTACTTCCAATTAGCACAGATTTTGATGGTAAAAAAAAAAAAAAAAGGCAAAAATTAAAGCAACACCTCCCCACCTCGTTTCCCAGGCTCAACTTGCCTCCTTCATTCCCATTTCCTCTACATTCCTCCACCTCCCCAGGGCAGGCAGGCAGCGTGTAACTGGCCTGCAGTTCCTGTCAGGAGCAGCCGCTGCTGCGCGGGCTCCCCACAGCCTGTGGGGGAACCTCTGCTCCTGCCCTGCTCTGACCTTGGTGGCGGCAGGGCTGTTTCTCACACCTACTACCTCACTCTGTGCTGCCTGCCCGGTATCTTTGCTCTTTTTCTTAAATTTACTTTTGCAGAAGTGCCACCAGCTCGTCTGCTGGGCTCAGCTGTGCCCTGTGGGGAGCAGCCGCAGAACCGGCCGGAACCGGCTGGAACCCACCAGAACCTTCCGTGCTCTCACACACACACTGGCCCTGCTGCACCTGCTGCAAGCACTGAACACCTGCACGCTGTATCTAGGGCTTTTTTTCCTTCATGCACACCGAGCCTTCAAGTGAATTACATAGGAGCAGTAAAATCAGTTGTTTTTGTGCTACGTGCAGACGTCCCCTGACACGTGACAGCAGGACTGGTCTATCTGTTCCAATGCACGGAAGGATCAAGAGCGAGATGTTGCCACAGTGTTAAGTGAAGCTCCATTAGCATAAAAACTCTTTACCCCATAAACTTCCACGTGTTAAGCCGTTTGCTCTTGAACTGCTCAGTACTTACTACCTTTAAGATGAAGGCTTTCTGATTTTGTTTCTCAGTAATGAAGTACTGACTGCTACCATCATCCTGTCCGTTTCTTTACATGACTGGGACTGCCCTCCTTGACACTGTTCAATTAACCTTTCATCAAAGTATGCAATCAGAGCAGACGCACAGCAATACACATTATAAATGGCTCTCATGTATGCTCACTCAGATGTTGTAGAAGTAATAGGCAGACCTGCTATACTTAAGGCTAATATAAGGACTTTGGTTTTTATTCTTTTCTCTGCGCTTCAAACCTTCTTTGTAATTACATTCATTATGCCCTCTCAGCTCTGGCAATTCCTCTTCAATCAAAACAAGTGACCATAAGGAAAGCATGTTAAACTTATATGCAACAGACAACTGACACCTGTGTTCCTTTTGCTTCAAAGAAAACCCTGAAAACAATCCTTCAGTTAACACAAATAAAAAATATTTATATGCCTCTCTTACCTATAACAATTGCTCACTGCTGACTTTCATCAAATAGCATGCAGCTACACAGAGAATCATCATGCACATAGATTTCTAAATATTAATGGAACTAGATTTATCCACTGTAAGGATAAATACTGAACATTTTACATTAATAAAACATTTCAACCTACTAATGATTGTGACATTCAGTATCTTTATAACTATGAAAGGAAAAACTCTGTTCAGGCTGTCTGCCAGTCCTACCAGTTATCCATTTTTTTAATTTTATTTTTTAATCAGATAGAGACAGTTCAAAGAGGAGTTGGGAGACAGTCCTGGCTGGTTTCAAGGACATTTCAAGGTCCATCTTCCTTACTCCTTAAGAGTAATGTCAGAGATTAAACCACTGAGTCACAACAGTGCATGTTTGGAGCTAAAAGAATCATTCATTATGAGACAGCTTTAATAATCTAATTACAAAATCATCCACACACTGAATTTGGAGAAACATCAGTGTTTTTCCTATTGAAATACCTTCTTGATCATACCTTCTTTTACTCCCAAAAATAACAACTACCCCTATGCAACAGCAAACATTCTATAATCCAGAAAGCTTCAATGATATCCTAACAACACAGAAAACAGCTAATTCTTTTACTGAGATTCTTTAATATATTATGAACATTGTTTGAGGTAGTAGACTAAAACAACCATCCCAGTCATGAGCCTCCTCATTTATCTATGCACTAAACAACATTCTCTATCTTTAAAAAGTATTTAGAACAATAGGGACAACAAAGGAATTCACAAAGCTGGGTGTACTAGCATCAAATGCTCCCAGTTTCCTGGTTAGATTACGCTGATCTTTGACTCTGAAAAGCTATATCCACTTCTTTCTTCTTAAGGTATCATCTACGTTTAAATTTCTTAAATATCAGCAAATAGCAGTTACTTGTCCTTAATATAACAGCATACATTTGCATTTAAGAGCTTATAATAAAGCTATCCTACTAATCTTCTATGGAACAAATGGCTTTTCTGAACTAAATTTTACAGAAAGGGAAGTAAAGCAAAGAGAAAGACCGGAGGTTCATGCATTCACGATTGTATGTCTAATGGGAGCCTGCCTTAACAACTGTTGTCTCAGAGGACACCATAGTCAAAGAATATTTATACAATTGTTCTTGAAATTGATATTCCATCACTGGAGTGTAAATCCCTCTAAAAGTTTCACAGAAAGCTTGATGATTATGTAAGAAAGTTCTGAAAAATCACTGTTTATCTTCATTCCTATCTGTTCTATTTCACAAAACCAGACACAAGTGATGCAGAAAGCTCTGTTTCCAAAGGGCATTACCAGTGTTGCAGAATCCTGTTGGCTGTTGAAATGATTTATCCAAAAAAACTCTCAGGAGAGCCCCCAGAAGTGTTTTCCCACAGGAATTATGCTCAACAACAAAGTTAGAAACAAACAAAAAACAGTGTCCCAAGCACTCAACTGAGACTGAAATAATTAATGCCAATCTTCCAGTGGCCTGCAGGAACCACTGCAGACAGGAACGGTGAAGGAGAGCTTCAGTTACACAGTCCAGCAACATCTTAACATATAAGCCATGTCCAGCCTGAAGAGCAAAGTCATCACAGACAATCAGAAACCCTTACTGATTAGCTCAGCAGATTAAACTGATACAGTGCAACAATAAATCAAGATTTATTTTTCCCCCTCCATCTATTTTCATGGATTACATCACTTAATTAAGCTAACTTCTATTAAAATCATTTTCATACACATGGGCTCAGTAGGAATGGTACATTTTATCTCTCAATCAATTTTATTCAAAAGTGAGAATGTTTGGGTAAATTGGGCTCAGCTTTTAAAATATGTTAGAAATCTAGTACTCTAAAGAACTCATAATTCCTAGTTCTTCATAATGTATTGCTACATGGAGCACTCCTCCGTTGCATCCAGTATCAAATGTAAACTTCAAATGATTATCACAGAATTGTAGGGGTAGGAAGGGACCTCCAGAGATCATCTAGTCTAACCCCCCTGCCAATCCAGGAAACATGTTATTACTCTTTCTTATCTGTGATAGTTTAGATAGTTAATATTATTGGTTATCACTCCTAAAATTAGAGCTGAACTGTACAACTTAATTGTAGTACATGGTTTTCAGTTCTAACAAGGCTTTGTACAATCTGCAGTTTTTGCAACATAATTTGTATTAATTATCTTCTATCTCCTCTTATGGCTCCACTCTTTCCCAAAAAAACAACAGATGACATAAGTTTTGACATTTGCTGCAGAGCTATCAACATCAGGAAGTAAACCCAAGAAACAATCAATCTTGAAAAAAAAAAAATCTTTTTTTCAATTTTTTTTTTCTGCCGCATATAAGAATTACTAGTTAAAGAAAGCAAAGATACCCAAGGGCAAAGAGGAGCTCTGGACCAACAGAGCCTGGCAGATGCACATAGCTATAAAGATTTTTATAATTCTCAAGAGGGAGCTGGAAGTATTACCTCATTCTGGGGCTATCAAGGGACACAGTTTTAATATTAATAATCAGTTACTTATACCAAAGATGTTTAAAGTAGTTATGTTTATCAATCCGTTCTTTCCAGCAAATCACTGACTAGGGAATTGCAAATGCTACTCTTAGATCAGATATAGGGTAGTGCTGACATGAGGAAAAACAGTCACTTTCTGTCTGGAACACTTTATGAAAATGCTCATAGTTTTAATCTCAGAATGTCAGCTCTACTTTTCTTTCATAGTGTAAAGGAACTGTTTACTAAAAAGAGAAAAAGGTTTGCGTTAGTATAAGAGAGGCAGTCACAGATTGTGACAAACTGTCGTACCCAAGAAATAGCCAAATGAGCTAATTTTGTCAGAATGGGGAAAAAAGAAAACTTCTGAGTACGCATTCAAAGACCAGAACTGACTTGACACTCTGAATTTTTAAAAAGTAAAACATTGATGAAACTCTGTTTAACCTGTAGCACACTTCCAAAAAAATTATCATTTTTCTCTGGTACATTTCAGTTCTGTCAGATCAACAGTTGCTGGCAGAGAACTGTCCCATCTATCAGCAATTCCATGTGCCATTATGTCTTAAACGCAATACAGCACAGTCGTGTAAATGATGCTAATGTATTTATAATCGTGCTTCATAAGTGTCCTGTAACTGATGAGTCTTTAACGATTTCCCAGCTGTACCAGACAAGAAAGAAATTTCACCATATTTCATCGTACCATGTTATATCACAACAGTGAATATATTCAAATTATTCAACTCATTTCATGATTAAAATATGAAATCAAAATCATTATTATTCACACAGATTTTTTTTCTAATTACAAGGGAAATAAACATCTACGGCAAGAAAGTGGGATAATTCCCATGCAACAGGAGAGAAAATCCCAAAAGTAACTCAAAAAACTTTATTCTCTAGGGGTTTATGAAAACAATAACTCTTAAATCACAGACTGCAGCTGAAACAAACTTTGTATTTTATACTAACATTTTTAAGTCTTTGTTAATTGAATTACTACCAGTAAAAGCACTTGATGAAATGAGTAGTAGCTCTACAACACTACATTTCAGATAAAGCACACTGAAAATACTGAAATCCAAGAAAACTCCACTACTTCCTCATGTCACGTAACCAAGATGAGAAAACAAAACTATTAACGCCAATTAAAACAGTCTGTAGTGCAGAATGATCATTAATCTCAACTGACATTAGCCTGAAATTCACATGTTTACCAAAAGTGGAACAAGTCCCCAGGCACGGTGGGGAACCTACAGGCATTGCTGATATTTTTAGCTTCAAGCATTTTAATTAGAAAGTGGTGCCTTTACCATAAATATTTAGAAACAGTGCAGCAGAGCAGACTCCTTTTTTAAAAACAAACACATTTTAGCTATTTGCATTCACCCTCAAAGTTTAGCTGCTCCACTTTTATTTTTGCATCCAAATTCTCAAATATCTAGGAAAAAAGTAAAACTACAGTTGCAGTTAAGATTTTTATTTCATTTCCATGTTGTTCCTAGTGTAAAGTCTTCCAGTGAATTGCATTCAAACTGAGTTTTGTTCCTCAGCCTCATCTACTGCTACTGCATTAACTGAGATTAGCACAGAATTTCTTCCCTTGTCTTTTCTATAGCCTGAATAGACAAAGTTGTAATAAAATACTACCACATCACTGTGAAAAAATTGATTTGTTTTTTACAGCCCCAACATACAAACGCACATATAGCCTACTGGAGTATTACAGATTAAAAAAAAAAAAAAGAAAATCAATATATACATAACAGCCAATATCACAAGTGCAAATTCAATCTATAAAACACATTTTTATCTTTGCATGGTATTTTATTTTCAATTCTTTAAACATTTTCACAGTGACTGCAGATCACTGATAAAAATGAACATCAATTCACAGCTGCTAGGTTCTAAATGAAAGAAGGGCTCCTGCTATTTCCCTAGACGGTTAATAAATTGTTCTGTTGATCTGGCACGGTTTGAGAAGAAATGTTAAACTGTGTATTGTCACAAGTTTAAAGGCATGCAAAACTTATCCATCACAGATGAGATGCAGGATTGGCCTGCTCTGAAATATAGGAAAGGCACATTCTTCCTCTAAAATAATTAATGAAGGATAACAGTTGTCAGGAGGTCTTAGACCACCAGCCTGAGCTATCGAATAATTTTTAAGGGCTTGAACTGTAAATGACAACTTGCTGAAAAGACTGAGCTGGTAGGATCTGCTAAGTGTTTAAGGAAGCATCACTAGCATCTGTACGGCCAGCAGTCTGCTTTCAGAAAGCTGCAACTTTGGATTCCACCAGTTCTTTTTAATGCCTGGTGCTAGTCGTGACTGTGACCTCCCCACAGCATAATCCACTTCCCCCACATTGCCTGGCATGATTCCAATCAGCTGATAAAACAATACAAAAGCATCTGAGATCTTATTTCAATTTTCATATTCAAATGATGATCCGATGAAAAATGGACACCCATTATCCTCTGAAATCTGTTCAACGTGATAACCTTGCGAAAAGAGTTCTGGTGATACTAAAAGTGTGCGGAAGACACAGACATGCCATTGCTTTTTCTTATTGTAGACTTCTAAGTTTTAGGTGGATAGTGGTAGGATTATCCTATCTTAAGTTTCACATGATACTGTTTCTCCTTATCAATAATGTTTCATCTCCACAGGAAAGCGTCACAGAAACATATTGTCTGACCCCATCTTCAGATCAATTTTGAAATTTTAAGATTGGGATTACCCTTATAGCTTTCCTCTGAAATGAGTTTGTGCTATGGCACAATTTAGCCTAAATAATTACAAGATCTAAAAATGTCTAAAAATATTTAGCAAGATGCTGCTTAAAACTGAGTTAAAACTAAATCCATCTGGAAATTGCCAAGTTGTAAAGTTTGAAATATGTCAGTGCATTTAGAAGCTTGCTCAAAAAAATGTGTTATATTTTCATAAATACATGCTTTTATTAAATAAATACCTTCATTTCATTAGGAAAAAATGTTAAAAGATTTCAATTTTTTTTTCTAAATGAAGCATTCACAAAATATTTAAGAAGTGCAATCATCGATTAAAATGGGAAAAAGAGAAAAGATACAGGATTGGCTCCTCTACTAACAGCACCAGATCCCCAACAATGGTTTATTCTTCTCTTTCTCCTCCCTCCTGAGCTGGGAGATCAAGCACGCCTGAAGCAGGAGATCATGCTCTTTGCTTTCCTTGCTCTGTAATCTGAGTACCTGTTCACAAATAACACCACCACCAGAAACATGCTCCATTTTGATTTAACCAACAGCAATAACATTTTCTTCTGTGTTATCACAGGGATTGGGAGCATCTGTCTCCTCATTTTGCAGAAGGCAAAGAGGATCATACCTGCCACTTTAGGACAGCAGGGGTCAAGGGCAGAATTAAAAAAGGGAAGAACAAATAAGCCTTTGAATACATCTTCTATTATTTTCCGGATCAAAAGTAATGTTTTGAAAACAGCATTTAGATTGAGGGGGGGAGTACTTTTGAGCAAGGATACCCAGCAGACAAGTAATGCAAGCCACCACTAAGGGATTCCCTTTGTGTGACCTCAACATAGGGATTATTAGAATCAGGCTGACTGCAGTTAGGAATACTAGCAATTAGTATTAGGGAGCTTGGACAATTACTTTGGCCCTTTTCCTTAGCTTGCTGCAGTTTGTGTGCTGGGTGTTTGTTGGATTGTAACTTTTTTTTTTTTAGACTTTTTTCCCAGTCATTTACAATCTGTTATTGATTTTTACTCCATGCCCCCTGCACATATCTTTCAGTCTCATACACATATTATAGTCATGCAGTCACTGGCAAGCTGGCTGTTGTCTTCAGCACTGAGAAATGCCATGATGTATCAGTGTGTCCTAAAAGAGCATAAGGACAAGAACTTTTGCTATTAAAACAATGACATGCAATATAAAATCAAAAGTTCACCAGCACAGCATTCCAGAACTGAAGTCAGAGCCAGATTTTAAGTCAGAATATTGCCCTTTTGCACTGTGCAGGTTAAAAAGCAAGTTTACCTATGTCATTCTTCCTAAAAACTCCCTTTCACAAAACACAACTAATTACAACAGTGTTCTGAATGAGCCAGGAGCTTGGCCTCTCACCAGACAGGACTGACACGCATTAAATTCAAGGTCACGTTACTGTAGCACTGCTGATATATGTCTGTTAAGATCAGTAAAACTGTGGTCACAGACTGCATCAAAGGTGGAGAATGGCTTTGCAAATAGGGAATCAAAACCAACTTCACAACAGCTCTTCCCTGCGTTAGAGGAAAGTAAAATTGTTGGCGTTTCATTGGGAATCTCAAGGAAGAGAATTGCTAAGCAAGTTACTGTGTTGTCTGTAGTTTTCTACCTTATCAGTTTGGCACAACGCAGAAAAATCCAATGCAGAAGGAGGAGCACACAGTGTATTAGTTTAAAACCTCCCACACACTCCTGCTAATCATGCCAGACTACTGCTCATAACTTAAATTATTCATTGAGGAAGAATAAAAGTTTAATCAATAAAACCAGGGTCAAGTCACCCATCCTAGAGGTTCTGAAAAAGATGTCTTGAAAGTCAGCTGTAAAATATTGTGTGTTTTGAATGAAACATTAATATCTTCTCATGTTCCTATATTCATTAATAGTAATAAACCACAGCCTCACCTGACCTTTGCCTTCACAGTTTTGAAAGAGAGTTTATGAAAATCCTCAGCATTACCGGAGTTCTTTACCACTACTTCAGTACTGACGGTACATTCAGGAATACTTAAGGTTACGAAGATAGCTCTCGATCTTCCTGGGGAGCTATTTGTAAAACATCAGCTATAAGAGAAAAGTTTCAGAAGAGAGTAAAGCACTCATAAAGATAGTCACCACTGCTTAGTTTTTGCCTTTTATGTCCATACTTAGGCGATACAGTGCCAAACTGCAAGCTGTATTGAAGATATACCCTCTCGTAATTGACAGGGCATAGGCAGGCATTAAGTTATTCTGTGTTGCTGTAATTATAGTGCAGACCGATCACTCTCCAATTCTGCAAGAAAAGCTGGCAGTTAAAGTCACCACATACAGCAATCATAAGTGCACTGACAGGCTGCTGTCAAGCAGGCAGGGGCATTCTGGAGATAGATAGCAGAAGTGCCAAATCAAAGACAAACGTTCTCTGAATATGTAATAAATCATATTAGCTGTCTGATGCTTCTCCTTGGTGTATTGATTATGGTTAAAATAAACTAATTAGAATCGTAATCATGATGCATTGAAACAGGAAACAAAGATGTGAGCCGTTACATGGTTACGAAGTAGTTTTTAGCAGTCAAGCAACAGATCAACTCCATGCTTCTTCACTAGCAAACAAATTAGTGTGGAATGAGTACAGACTGCATGAGGTTATGGAAGTGTCAAACAGCAGCATGGCTATCTAAGGGACTGCATGCAGGCACTATTAAGATACCCATTTGGGCTGCAGTTTCTGGGAGCTGCAACAGCTATTTTGACATTAAGAAAGCTGATCCCTTCACTGTTCAGACAGACATCCACTGGCAGAGCAGAGGCAGGAGGTATGGGCACACTCATGGCTTCTCCACCTCCCAGAGACAAGGAGCCAGATTTGAGCATCATCTGTAACCAGCAACACATGCAGGGCAGTCCTCTGCAACAAGAGGACTTGTCCCCAGGAGGCCTGTTTCAAAAGCACCAGCTATACCGTCATATGTATAGAAGCCTCTCCCTTCTTATCTCAAAAACTGATTAATTCATATCTTACTGTTTTGGCATCCTAGCTTACATCAGAAATAGCGTAGCCAACAGAACCAGAGAGCTGATCATCCCTCTGTAATCAGCTTGGCTGAGGACACATCTCAGTTATAGTGTTCAGTTTTAAGCCCCTCAATACCAGAAAGACATTGAGGCCCTGGAACGTATCCAGAGAAGGGCAACAAAGCTGGCAAAGGGTCTGAAACTTGAGACTTACAAAAAGCAGGTGAGAGAACTGGGACTATCCAGTCTGGAGAAAAGAAGGCTCAGGAGAAACCTCTCTCTACAACTGCTGGAAAGGAGGTGAGGGCTGGCCTCTTTTCCCAGATAACAGTAATAGGACTAGAGGGAATGACCTGAAGTGGCATCAGGGGAGTTCAGATGGGATATTAGGAAAAAAATCTTCTCTAAAACAATGGTGAGAAACTGGAACAGGCTATCCAGGGAGGTGGTTAAACCACCATCCCTGGAGATGTTTAGGGAAAGGGTAGGTGTAGTACTGAGGGACATGATTTAGTGGGTAATATTGGTGACAGCTGGACTGTATGAACTCAGTGGTCCTTTCCAACATTAATGATTTAACACTTTCCCATGTCACTTTGTCCAGTGGACAATACAGTCAGCTAACCAAATATACTTGTGCACACTGGGAATACCACAGTAAGTTTAGACAGACGTTCAGAACTCCTGAGATTACTCCCAAGAATAGCTAACCCTTTTGAATTTCTAGCACTCAGATGTTTTCAGTCCCCTGACATGAATATTCAAGATGCATAAAATACAAGGATATCCCAGTGGCAGGTAGAACAGAACAAAAGAATAACTTGAATCTGGAAACAGGTGCCATGCAGCAGCCATACAAATTTTTGCATTTAATAGAATTTGTATTTTGCTGCGAATCAGTGACTGTATTACATCTTCATCTGCTTTTCATGCCAATTTTACACTGACTTAACTCTATTAACTTATCCCTTACCTTTAAATGGCTTATTTCAGATTCACATTAAAGTAGATGAGACAGAAATCAGTCCTTTTTGATGTTGCTTCCTAATATACTGTTGATGCTGTCACCAACAGCTTAGAATAAATAGTTTATTATTTTATTTAACATGACACTTCATTTTATCTATTAAAAGTAGAATGTGAAAAACAGCCAGACTAACACTCACGTTTACCAAAATGTTTTAGAAGATCAGTAATAAATTTAATCTGTGCTAAATGTACATGCAGGGGAATGGTAATATCAATGTTAATCCATTCACACAGTTTTAGTTACGCAACTGTACAAAAAATTCATGTATGCTAATTTTTCTGCAACTATAATTGCCTGTTTTTAAAAGGTCACAGAATTTAATCTCCCATCTCTCTAACTTAGTTTCATTGCATAAATTAAGACAACAAGACTTTGCAGTTTTACATTCTTGACCAAAAGACTCATCTGCCATCCACATTGAGATACCCTGAAAAGATGCTGATAAGTTGAGTGAATCATGTTAACAGCCACTTATCTAGGTAGCTAAGCTGGATCTAAGTAGCTAAGGGAAGACTTTGGCATCTGAACTGCTTGTTCTGCTGCAATGTAAATCACAGCAGAGTAGAAGATGGCTACAAGTAAAGAAACTGGTATGCTGCAAAATAAAAGTGGTGTTAGTACTTCAGGTAACTTGTTTAGGGATTAGGCGCGAACTTCAGCGGTTTAATTCCGAGTCAGAAAGGAGTACAAGTAATCCTATCTGAATAGAGTACAGAAAGTGACCAAAAATCTTCATGAAAGAATGCCTTTGCTGTGCTTTCTATGCACTCCTGACCAGCCTTCTTGGAATACAGCAGGCTCTTGACTCCCTTTTTCCTTGTAGTGTGGCATGTTCATGTGCCCCTCACTAAAAGGCTGGATTGCCTTCATGTGTCAGAGGGAAAATAAAGGAGTTTCCTGTGTAAATTTGATTTATCCCTGGGAACACTTGTACTGGTGGTAATCTTCATGTCTCTATGGTGGTTGGTGACAGTTCAACTGACATAAGGACAATGTGTGGCTAAGGTAATGAGGTCAATTTACTCCAAGAAAAATGAGACAATGTGAGATAAACATGGTTTTATCAGTATCACAGTTCGCTTATTTAGTATCAAGATCATAAAATAAACTGTTCTGCATGTGACAGGAAAGATTTCCCTAGAAATACTCTTCATGATTTTATAAAGACATAGCTGCTGTATAACACAAAAATCTATTCAGTCCATATACCTTATTGGATCCACAATTAATTTAAATAACAAAGATTTACACTTTGACCTTCATCTTTAGTATGATATGGTGACAGAAAACTAGGAAGAATTAAGAAATTATTTAAAACAAACAAGTAATATTGATATGCCTATCTAGAATTCAAAAGGTATATTTTTTACCTGCATACTTTCACATTGGAATTGTAGTCTCTGTGTTAGATAATAGATCTGGAGATTGCAAAGTTGGGGTCAGTGAAGCTATGCTTGCTTTCACTTACCAAACAGGTCAAGATGAACACAAAGACAGCACTCCACAAGCAATTAAGATGAAATTTAAACCTAGAAGCTGAGCTGTGGTTCACTGGTTTTCTCCCCAAACATAAGAAAGTCCATAGGCATGCATTCAACAAATTGATTTCAATGAGCAAGTCAATTCCTGAGAAAACAAAACAAAATCTTGACAAGTACAAAACCTTCCAATCTATTTAGGGTATTAATTGATCAAAATATATAAGATAATTTATTTAATGTAATGAAAACAAATTATGTTTTTTTTTTGTTTGTTTTTAAGCTACATAACTTCATAGAAGTGGAAAGCTGAGAAACTTGCTATCTTCTTTCCTTCCCTCTCTTTGCTTCATACGGGCAAAATGTTTTCTGGTAGTAATGGGAATGACAACGTTATGTGTTTCTAATAATAGAAAGAATCTTTTTCAGATTGTACACCAGATGCTGAGCAATTCTAGAAAGTTTCATTTCAGAATGCATGTGTTTTCTTGAACACAATCTGTAGCCTTTTTTGCATAAGTGTCCTTTAAACAGGCTGAAATCGCATTTTCAAAGAGACATCAGGAAGATTTCTACCATCTCTTAAGGTGTCTCTAGTTGGTTATTGAAGTGGACTAGAACAGAGGTACTGCAGTCCCATTAAACTCACTATGTTCTATTGTAATGCTTTGGTTTGCTCAGCAACTTTACTTCTATGCTTTATTTGTTAAATTGAAATGATACAATTCTGTATTTATTACTTACAGTAAGGAGGACAATTCTGCAGTTCTGGCTGAAGACTGAAAAATGGATGCTACAAGAGGCATAATCATTATGCCAAAATCAAACAAAATTAACACAAGAAAAAAACCATCCAAAGACGTATAAATATCAACAAAAAATCCCGTGTCCCTAAGTGTGACTTAAAAGTTCAGGTACTATATAAGTTAACTTCCTTTTTAAAAAGGTCTCTGCAGATCTTTTTCTTGCGTGTAGAAGCCAAGATGTCAGATGTCAGAAATCAAAGGTAAATTGATACAGATGTACAACCAAAAATACAGCTTTCAATTCCTGTTGAGCATTATTTTCATTCATTGCATTAAAAACTTTTTTCTTTGCTTTTGTTTTGAAGTGTGTTAAGTATTGATATTAATAAGGTGGAGGGTAAATGGATTTCCTTTCAATTCAATCAACTATCTTTTCTTGCCCTTTCCCCTCTTTTATTTCTTCCTTTCACTATTAAGAAGATTTTTCAAAAAATTCAATGGTGCTAACTTAACCACATCATTTTTTTTCCTCTGGTCATGTAGAAAGCAGCTATGTTAAAAATAAGAAATATTCATCAATGTATGAAAAAAATCAGATACCAGCTGGAAATAGCCATGCTCGAAGATGGCTCAAGCCTCAAGAGTTCTGCTTGCCAGCTACAAATACCAAACAAATGCAGATATTCCCAGTTTCAGAAGCGCTCTGAAACAGATCAGCTGGCTCCAAAGACATTCTGCTTCAAAGAATGGAGGTATAGGAGGAAGAGTAAACATAAAAGAAAGTGAAGTACAAACAGCAGCACAGCAATGGCAACTTTTCACAGGGTTTCTACTAGAATATGTTTCAAAACATTTGAACTAGAAATCTATGGTGTATGCATGAGCTCTCAAATCCCATTCCCAATACATTCAGAGCACTCAGACCATACTTATTCAGGCACAAACATTTTAAGCTGAAAAAAGTATGTAGCAATTGCGAGAAGACGCACCATGTAATTGTTAACTTGTATTACCATGTAGTGAAAACAAAAGAATCCTGCATCACAACAAAATTTTCCCCCTCTATTGCAGCAATTACAAGTGTTCCTGAAAGAAAAGTTGAGTCAGTGACCAGACAGAGGATGGACATAAATATATACTTGTCCCTAACTCAAATTTCCACCTCCCTACAAAAATAAACACAGTGGGAAAATTTCAGATGTGTACATCCAAATCACTGCATTAGCAAATACTTTGTCTAGAGTTTTTCATCTGTTCCTTAGCACACGTTGGTGATTATTGCAAATTTCTTTTCCAATGGAAAAGTGAAAATTTAAAAGAGTATTTATCAATAGAATATGGCAGGATCTGGGTAAGTACTGATGGAAATGAAATATATAGGAGAAAAAAGGCTTTTTTTTTTTCCTCCAGGTAGTGAGCTAATTGCATCAACCAGGCAGTAAATTTTACAGCTTCACCTTCAACAAAATACTAATGAACCTTCACAAGACTGCTTTCACAGCAAAAACATAATGCAGCACAGACAATATTTGCATAAAAAGAAAGTAGGAAATTTAGTTCTGTTTTGAGTGGGGATTTTCAAAGCCCAAAGACCAAATTTCATTAATATTATTTAGCAATTGGGTGTCCAGTTACTCTCTATGCTTCAAAACATGAATGGTAAAAAAATAAAGCTACTTCTACCAAGAAGTACAGATATTTATCTTGGTAAATACATGTCTGAAGATAAGCCTTGAAGACTAAAATGACTGTGCATTCATAAACAAATGCTAAGAAGTCAGTCTGCCTTTTGCAAACTGATTTGCATATTCACTGGATAACTTAACACTATTAAAAGGCATATATTGAAATACTAAACTGTGATGTTTTCTACATGAAAAGCTGTGGTAGAGCCAGTAATCTGATGCTCTTTTATTTGCTTTCCTTTTAGTGGTTCTAATTGTTATTTTTATTGGCAGTGTTGGTTTGGTTTTCTATTGCTTCAGTGAAGGGCCATCTCCTGTCGGAAGAACTGAAATATTTGTAACTACAAAGCAGCACTCCTTCCTCCCCCAAAAGAAGGCATGGTAAGTAAAAAAAAAAAAAAAAGAAATGCTACTTTCCTAGTTTACCCTAATTATATGAATACAACACAAAGAAGTATGATTTTTCCTATAATCTTAAGAAACATATCATTCTACACTTTTTGAGAGTAGAGATAAATGTTAGCTTGCTGCCACTGAGAAGATCTGGTATTTTCATCCAGCCATGGAAATTTCCCATGGCCAGAAACATACGTTCTAAAACACTCAAGGCGTTATGAATACTGTGTTGCAAAACATCCATAAGCAGTACAGCATAAATGAGCTACTATGATGGCTATTTCAATGGAAGATTTTTTTCCACTGAACAAAAAATATCAGAGCATTATCAGCTAAGCATGATCCAACCCTGACTACTTCTTTAGGTTGTGCTCCTTTCTCGCAAATGCCATCAGAATGAGGAACTTTTAACTCAGCAGGTTTATCTTAAGTCACTTATTCTACAGTGTATAAACAAGTAATATTTGACAAAGCTGGACTTAGGAATCATGAAAGCAGCTCCTGTAACTGGAAAAACGTCCAGTTGGGCAAACTTTGCTGAATAAAACACTTCCTCGGAAAATGTCTTGCAGTATATTCAGAACAATTCTGTAAAATCATCAGATATTTGCTACAGTGAAAAGCAAGTTAATTCCTATTGGTTGAGGAAGCAGCAATGTGAATTTCTTAATAACAGTGCAAAATACAAATAGTCACGTAACCCACTGCCTCGGCTAAAGGAGAAAGCAAAGATTTGTTTTGAGCTTAGAGAAAAGACAATAGAAAAATGTAAAAATCATTTCCATTTTCTCATGATGAAATCATGTTCTTATATTAATCTGGATAGCTACCATTTATTTTTAAAGATCAACCACGGCAGGGAAGGAAATAAAGTAAAATAACTTAAAAAAAAAAAGAATCATTACTATTCAAAAATTGTACTACTCTAAAATAGCCAACTATGCTTAAAAACTTCTCTTAGAGCACTAATTCACTAAGGCTGCTTTTGTTGGACAGTGTCAACAAAATTTAGACAGTTTTGAAGCTGCCTGGAAGGAATAGAGATAATGTGGCTACAAGGAAATAGTGTGGTAAGGAAACCAAGAAAGAAGTTAGTCCAAGTCAGTAAACAGAACCTGGTATACACTTGAATGTATTCATTTGCATATAGCGGATACATATATATGTATAAATGGTACACATTAAATGAGATTAGAGACCAGCAAATAACCCGCACCTCTCAGCAAATATTTTCTTGGTTTACTCTGCAGCAATTTTATAAACCAAGCAAGCAAAACAAACAAACAAACAAGCAAACAAAAAAAAAAAAACACTACATTGAAAACCAGGAAACAAAACCGATTCACCTCTCCGGCTGTTTTCTAATGGATACTTTGAGTTTCATCTGTAGCCTTTAAAGATGATTGAACAAAAAGTATTTTTAAAATATTTTGATTGGTTAAGAGTTTCTATACATTCTTAGACCCTCTGATCTATCTTTTAAAAAATAAATCATTAAATGCTCTGAATTTGTACAAAGCCTATGATAATTTTTGCAGCAGACCATTTTGATCTGTTTCTCACTCTTCTGCAAACGCCCCAGAACACACAGGTCCAGAAGCTGCAGTCATTTGGTGCATTAATACATTTTTTTCAAGGCAAAATTAACCAGGACTCATCCACATGAGAACGAGCTTTCATAGCTTTACAATCTGTAGCCTTGATGACTTAGGACATAAGTGGAATGTCAAGTCACCCCTCAGAACAACACAGAATTTAATCCACACAAGATCTGAAATATTTCTGCACTGCATACTGATCAGTGAAGCAGCTTGCATTGTCTTGTACAAGTATACAAGACATTTTCTGATATTTTAATTGATACACCAATAGAGGGTGGTTATTCCTATTTTTAACAGAATTATCAGAGAACACGATGCCTCATTTGCTGGATAATAAATGCTCCATCATAGTAATAACTGCAGGGAAGAGTATGCTTCTGAAATACTTTTATAGCAGCAGAAATGTATTAGGGAGATTACCATTTCATCAAAGTGGCAGAACAGTTGAGAGGAAATATGGAAGGAAATTTTCGTATAATTTCTGTAGAGCTGCTATTTGTCAGACCCCAATGGCATCAATCAAACTATATCTTTTCTTCTGATGCAATCACATCAAAAAATGTGATGTTTCCCTTTAATATGTATGTTTTAGAATCAGAGAAGAGACACATTAGAGAAAGAAGTTGATGTCCTTTTGAATTTACTATCATATTGTAAGAAAGGTGTAGATGATACTCTCTTATTTCAACATCAGTTTATAAGCAAGTAGTGGGAGATTTCTTTATCTTCATTAAATTTTCTATAGCATATTTTTAAGCTACCAGTTTAAGGTACATGGTCTTGTATATAAATAAGGAACACATCCATACTCAGACAAGAAATTCACACACAGAAAACTTGAGTAGTCTGACAACCCTGAAGAATAATGGTCATTAACATGCTTGGACTGCATTCAGGTAAGAACAATATTAATGGATTTTAGAGAAGGCACTCCTATTGACCCACAGAACCCTGCAGTGAAGTCACTAAAAGAAGAAGAAAGATCTAGAACAGGAAGATATACAAACCAGATCATAAGGGTTTTTGATAGCTATGTTTCCTTGTATGTTTTATTTCTCCTTAAGCACTCCACCCCCCACCAAGTTTCAAACAGAAAATTTCATTTTCTTTAGAAATACATACCCAAAAAACATAGCACGCTGTAGGATGATTACCATATGTTCTTCAAAATGAGATTTGAGAAACATCCAGAAGCTTAAACTGGTGGAAATGTTACCTAGTGCTAGTAGCACTGTGTCTGTTAAAACACTGATTGTTTGTGCTTGGGATATAGCCTATGTATAGATGGGAAGATTAGCATACGAGAGGGAAATAATTGAAAAGAAAAAAAAGTAACACAGAAGTTTAAATACACCACCTCTTCACCAAAAATTCTGAAAATCTCTACATATGACAGCTCACTTGAACAATCAGAGTTCTCACATGCATTTTGGATTGTCTATGCAAAAATGCATACGTACTTCTGAAAACAGGACATCAAAAACCAAGTCTGTGGTTCCTTTGCAGTCATCCTAATAATAAAAATGATTTTAAAAATAGCGCCACAGAAGCACAATCACGTCTAAATTGTATTTGTCAGAATTTTCTATAACGTGTCATAGATCTTCAGTTTCCCATTAAAAGGCCACAATGTGTTTGTGTTTTGTTTAGTTCTTCTGTATAATTTAAAACGATTACCTAGCAATTAATGTATGCAGATTATATTATAGTGACAATTCTCTGCAGTGAAATCCGTGTTCCCCTGCTGATGTGTTTTCTAGCATGTTTATAATTAAGCAGTTGTTCTCTCCCCACCCTCCTGAGGTATCTAGGTGTCTCTGTAGACAGTGCTTATGTCTGACTAGTCCCCTTACAGAGGATGTTTCACATGCTGCAGCTACAGTTTTCCATTTGTCTGCATGACTTGAAATAGAAACCTAGGAGAATGTAGCTCAGACTGACCACAGTGGGTGAGACAGGCAACACTGAGAGATGTTCCCTACCCCACGCTCTCAGTGGGATTCCAGTGGAGCTGTCACATCTCTAACAAACATTATTAACATGTATGTGTTTAAGATCAAGGATTATGTCTGAGGCACAAACAGAATATGTTCCCACCCCTAATCTGTGCATTCTTTTCAATGCCAGAGGTACAGTAGTTATAAAATTGGGATAAGCCTCAGATGTGTTTTGGTTTTTCCTACAGATGAAGTCAATCAAAGGTTTATTTTGGTTAAAGGTGAACTGAAGATGGATAACAACAAAGTTCACACCAATACATCTGATTTCCACTGAGCTCTTACACAAAGATGCCACAGATTAAACCACACAAACTTTCATAAGGCCTTTTTTGTATTTTATAATTACATGCTTTCACATCTACCAACCGGCCTGAATAAACTCATTCCTTGGATCCCTATTTCCTCAAAAATGCAGAAGCATTCTGCACTGCAACATCATTACCCAACAGTCACCTGAACTGGAGCTGTCAACAGCCAGGAAGCACAGCTGGGCACTCTTAGCACATTGAAATGCATCTCCTGTCAATGAAATTCCCTGCCATCCCAGTTAAAGCTCAATCTATTTTTCCAGACAATAGAAAAATTTCCTTGGGACAGTGGTCATGCAGAACTTGTCGGGCCTTCCCCTGGCTTCCTCTACAACAAGCAGGAGCTGCCTGTCTCAAGAGTAGCATAACAGCACCAAACTACCACAGTGGATTCAAATATTGGTCTCATTTTCCACCATGAAACCTGTAAAACATGACCGTGTTGCAGAAAGAAACATTTACTGTTGCCACATATCATTTAGTTTACCAGTGGTCCACTGAGGCATGCAAACATTATTGAATTCTTTGCCAAGACAGCAAAATTGCAATAAATATAACAATGTCAACAGTCTGCATGCTTCAAAAAGGGAAAGAAGCAAAGCTTGAAGTTTTACAATGCATTTCCTAGAAAATAGACTCTATTAAGAGAAATTGACAGCATAAGTTCCAATAGCCAGCAGTTGCCAGTTGGGAGAGCTCTCAGCTACTCCAGCTCACCCTCATGGCAGAATACGACACAGAGAAGGGATTTGTCTGGCAGGGAGGCAGAAATTTGAGCTTCCTAGTGCAAAGTCACTGCTTGCCATGGAAAACATTTCACTTTTCCCTGTATGAAATTTCTGTTCTTCAATGAGATATTTACAGGCATCACGCTACACAGCAGAGTTGCTCCCTCCTTAAAGTGTTACTTTTAAGGCTTTGTTTGTCCTTCAGAACCTGGTAAGACAACAGCTGTCTCAATAAGATAAGGTCTTGTTGAATTAAATTATTTTTAATCAAGAGCCACATTTGGGGAAAATCTTCTTCTCCAAATTTCTCTATCAAAAGATTATAGTATGCTTTTGCTAAAGAAACATTAAACACCATAGACCCCAAGGCTGAAATTACTTGGTCACTGATAGACCCAGTGTGAACAGTCAATTGTTTATTTCTGTCCTCCTCCCTCAGTGGTGCTGATTGAACTGTGAATATGGCATGATTTCAAACATATGAGTTGATATTCTTAAAAATAATCAAAACAATGACAATTTTTCTATTACATTATCTCTTAAAGTCAGACGGCCTCAAGATTTAGAATAGAAAGCATCGGAAATAGTTCTACATTCTCAAAGAAGCAAAGGACATTTACTTAAATTGGACCTACTGTCAACAGCGAAGTAATACATGTAAGCATGGCTTCTTCTGAAATCCTTTAGATCCAATACTGTGCTTTCTCTGTGTGAAAAGATTTCCACGTTTTCATTTAATTACAGACACAGCAGCGTTGTTTATGCGATGGTTCATAATGAAGCCATGACTTGTTCAGTTCATGCTGAATGACAGAAAAAAGTAAAATCTGAAGTGAAAAGTCCTCCATTACCATCTGTAATTAGCTAGAAGCTTACCATATTTTTACAGTTAGCAACCAATCATCAAGGACTAAACACCAGCTGAGAGAAAAAAAGGAAAGGAACTTTGCCCAAAGGAGTTATCAGGACCTCACCCTCTATCGGAAACTGTGAATAGGATTAAAGGATTATTTAAACAAACTAACAATGGTGGCAAAAAGGTTGAACCGGCTTTCTTTAAAGAAAGCTAGGGTAGAATGGCTAGAAATATCACAGACCTGAGCCCAAGGGACAAAACCCAGAGCACCACTGCCTGCCAGAAGAGACGCACCCAGGAGGATGTCTAAGGAAGGATAGCTAAAACATTCCAGTCTTGTCTCTGTGTGCAAATAAAACGCCTGTATGATCTGTTGAGACTATTTTAATAATGTGGTTACTGACTGTAATCTCTTGCTGCAGAGAACTAATAAATGGTTAACCACCTGCTTCTCACTTCTAGGGCATACCAGGTCATGGACATAACGCTATAAAAGTATGTGTGAAGAACACATTGACCTCGTTACATGATCAAACGTGTGGATTTTTGAAAAGAGATCATAATGCACAGCTTCTTCCTCTGTACAACCAGGGAGGGATATCCATTGTTGTGAAACTGATTATTCCCTGGAGTGTCTATAGGCTGGGGAAAAGGTAAACAGCTTGGTATCAGGGCAGCTGAAATGGAAGTCCAGAAAATAACAATATCTGAAACAACATCAGAAAACAAAACATTTCCCTCACACAGAAGTATAAAATCTGCAGTCCTCAGTACTGGAGCACTGATGAACACACCATGAATTCAAGTAATTTTCCTGATACGCTTTTCTTTATGCATTAAGAACCAAATAGTTGCCTGTACTTCCACCCATCTGGATGGTTGCACAACATAATGCGACCCTAAAATACTGTACTAAAAAGAGCAAGCCTGACATACAGAACTAAAAACAGCATTCCGGCAGAAAGCCATGCTTTAAAATATATATATATATATTATGCACACCAATTCTTCACGCCAATTAATGCACTAAAGTAGCCACATGGCTAGTTATCAAAGGTGCCCTTGCTGTGCCAGCTAATCACACTATGTGACCCCCATGCCCTTTGATTCTGTTAGCGGTGGTCCAAAGCCTGTCAGCATGCTTTCCCTCTGACTGATGATGACAGAATTAAATCATTCCCAACATGCTTAGAACACAGACATTCTGATTTCACCTTTTGGCAGCCCAAACAGTACCTTGCTCATCTTCCCCAGGGAAATCTTCAGATTGCAATTGCCCTTTGTGTTTCTTTCCTATTCCTTTTCTCCCTGCCAGAGTTTAATGACAAGGATGCTGAAAGACAGCAATGTTGCAGGACTTCTGCAGAACTAAAATCTTGGCTCTCGAAGGGGAACAATGCATTCAGTCAAATGTCCTGACTATTATTCCACAGCAAAGTTAGAGAGCCACTAATATTACAGAAATATCAAACAATACCGTTGCAAAGCTCTCGTCCAATTACCAAAACTGAATACATTTAAAAATATTCCTTCCTTTCCCACGCGTAACTAGCCATGTTTTACAATACAAGATCCAACCACCTTGCACAGAATCTCAACTTATTAAAATAGTAATGAAAGATCCCTGAAGAACATCTTTATTTATTTTTTTTCCTGAGGTAAATAAGAAACCAGGACCACGCTGGCCTACTTCTTCATTTCCCCAAAAATCAATATGAGAATGACAATGCAAAAGTAAATTGTACATGAACAGTATATCAGACTGACACACTGCTGGAGGATCTATGCCACTACCCACCTCTGCAACATCTTAACGCATGCCATCTAAAAGTGATAATTACGCGAAATCTAAATTAGTCTGCATTAATGATTTTTTTTTTTCTACTAAATTCTATTAAGTCCAACTGCAAAATGAAGAGAGTAACAGGAAAACATTCTTGACAGGCTGTAATGTGGATTCTTCATAAGCTCACTTAAGTATCTCCCCATGTCAAAAGAAACACTCATAGAAAATACGGAAAACAATACAATAATGTGCATTTTCTTGCTACAAACAAGCACTAGAAGTTATGAGATATAGAACATTCCCAGCTAATAAATAATAGCTTGTGTACCTTCCAACTGTATCACCTTTTACCACACAGAATGACAATTCTATTAAGAGATGCATCGCTGCAAAAATTGCATACATTTACCTCAAACTCTGAATGACAAAAGATTCTGTATGAGCACAATTCATCGCTCCAAAATGATTTCAAGATATGCATTTATTATGTTTTACCTATGATTCCTTCTTTAGCTCATAACAGATTGGAACTCTAACACTAAAATGAAATCACTTTATTGTGAATTGAAAATACTTGTTTTCCACAGTTATTTGCATAACACAAGGCAATTCGCATATCTTTATACTTTCCTATTTATTATATCAATAAAAAAAAAATTTAGTCTCTCACATTTCTAAAATTTTCAATGCTGTTTGAATAAACAAAAAGGAGAATTCAGATTTTATCATGTGATGCTTAATTGGAGGGTTCAGCCACGAAGCCAAAAGAAAGCATGAACAGCAGATATTTTGATTTACTGGCCACACTCTTTTGTCAAATGCTGGGAATTTATTGCACCCACAGGAGATCTCATCAGTTTCATGGAGTTATCCTACAAAATGGTTTGCAGACACTGTTCACCTGAACAGCTGTTTACATCAGCATTTCAGTCTTCTCTGGAACTGAATGATTAATTTCACTCTAAGGCTGTGTAATTTCAGAAACATTTCCTGTTCTCAGATGCACACAGCCCAGGAGTTGGTTTCAAAACAGTTCTTTTCAATTATTGGCCAAAGACACCAAAGACAAGTTCACATGCTTCTTTGTTCAGTTCTATGCTTTTTCTTTCATTAGATGAATTAGAAGAAAGTCCTTTCTGATAGTCTTCCAATTCTTCAATATTCTATTTTTTTCTCTTTGCTCTGTAGAATCTTAAAAGACAATTTATGCCCTTGCAGATTGTTTGGGTGTTCCCATTCCATTCAGAGACAGGAGGATCTTGACTTCTTCTTCGTTTCAGAAACTATACTGTCTCCCAACGAAATGTCAACTTTGTGATCAAATGCATTTTCTTCCAAAGTCAAATTTTCACTTTCATACAAGGCGCTTTCTGGAATTCTTGAAACATTGTAATATAGGTTCGAAGTACGACTCATAATGGAATTGGTTTCCTCTCTGTCTACACTGATGTAAATCAAGGGAAAACCCAAACATAAGTACAACTTTGGTGTAAATCACATAACTAACATCAGTTTTCAATCAGCAACAGACATGAGGGAAGCCTCCACAGCACCCAGTTTGCTACGCGTTGAATAGCTACGTACTTACAGCCACATAGGCATGGTTGTTGTGAAGGCTCTCAAACTAGTTCAGAGGGAAAAGTGCTCAAGCCATGAGCTACTCATGCCAAGGTTTCTTTATCTTCTTTCTTTGGGATTCAGACTGTTGGTAGTTTCGATGCATCCAGCCTGAAGCTATTCCATATTCAGAGTAGGCTTGCTCCATATTTACATCTCTGTGTCCATTTAGCTGGCTCTACAGTTACTCTATAAATTCACTTCTAGAAATGTGCTCTTTTGAAATCAAAACTTCTGTTACTGACAGACAGCAAACACCACCTCAGCTCTATCTTTCCTCTGCTAACCAGGATCCTCCTCTTAGGTTGTCCTTCTGTAGAGTGCCTGTACTCCTCTAGCTCATCTTATTTCAGCAAGAACACACACATTCCAAATTGTAACGTTAGCTCTTCCCTTTCCTTGGTAACACGCTTCAGTTTCAGAAAATTGATCACAGGTATCTCCAGTCTTTAGACCTTTTCCTTATTGTTTCTCTCAAGAAGCTCTGCTGCAGCACATTCACACACACCTTCCACCCTAAAATAATCATGCTTTCCCACAGCTACAACAAACTGAATCCAGTCATCTTCATTATCACAAGAAGTCCTTGGATCCTCTCCTTTATCTTCATTTGCCATCTTGCAAAGAGCAGGGCACAACAAGCTCCTTGTGAAAAGCCAGAATAATTCCTTTGTTCACACTTTCCTGCTCCAGTTCTTAGAGGTTGCTGGCTACTTTTAAAGGACTGTACTTCGAGTTAGCCCTGATAGCCTATTTAATCTTTACTCTGATCTGAAGAAGGAAGAGCTTCTCACCATTTGAGCAGCAAAACGACTGTTTCTCAATAAGAATACAGGCAGTGGCAACATACACACTCAAAAACACAAATTCCTAATAAACAGAAATTTCCTTCCTCACTAGGAGTAGACTGACAGAACTGACAACAATTGATTAATAATTTTGTCAGTAAAAAAAGAGTAACTTCCTGCTTTCACCAGTATTTGTTAAAGAACTTGAAACTCATAGTCATTTTTTGTTTGTTTGTTTGTTTTTTAAAGCAGACAGAAACTTTACCTTAAGGAAAGTAAATCAGAGGAACCATTTGTTAGGAAATACACTCTATTTAATGCATATCTTCTCAGACACGGTATAGTCCTTAATAGAAATACCACTAGTAAACTATAAGGCATTAAAAGCTTCGACTGTATTCAGAATTTGAGTATCACTAATTGCATGGCAGGTCTCTCAAATGAGTAATGATTTTAAATAGTAATCAAGAGTTACATGTGTTTTTCAAAAAAAAAAAAAAAAAAAAGACTGAGATCATATACATTATCTAGGTAAACGTTCCCTTGAGAGAAGAGGAAGAACACAAAATTAATTTCTTTCTACTGTAAAATAGGTTAAGTAATAGCCGTCTCAACCCGAAAGAAATCCAAACTGCATTTGTATGTGGTATCTTCACTTCTCCAAGGCTGTGATGATACAGTTTAAATATTCTATATATTTATGTCACCATTCGAGATGGGTGAGATGTAGAAGTTTCACTACAGTACAAAGCTGTATTTCAAGAACTGCTGTTTTGGCTTGCTTGTGGTCTTAAATGAGCTGGGCTAGAAGACAGTGAAAATGTGAAGGGGTGAATGGTGCTGAGAAAGATTTCTCAATGTTTCTCAAATACCTTTTTTGCTTTGATCAAGCCATACTTTTATACTTTGAGGGACAGATTCTTAAGTGTTTGCACGTACAATTCTTGCCAAATTTTTGAACAGCTCAGTATTCCCATTGTTCTTATTTATGAAATTTGCAAACAGATTTTCGCATATCAAAATAGTTCATGTATTTGTTCATCAGTGAAAGCTGTTCAAAATTCTGACCCAAACAAGCAACAAACTGTGAATGAAAAGCTTTATTTGTGTTGTTTGAAAAACAACAGGGGGAGGGAAGCTGCGAGTTAGACGTATTTTTTATTCCCTAGCTATTTACTGAAATCTAATTTTAGCTGAAAGTTTCAGATCAGATTTCATTATTGTTAGTGAGGAAAGACATAACACTATTTTCCTTAGTTTCAAGCCTATTTCTTAGAGATAAGTTCTAATGGGACTGATGATTCAACATACTCGTCTCATTCATTTCACTTTATTCTGAAAGCATATCTCCACTTTTAGAATGGCACACTTCATTTGGCATTATTAGGCAACAGAGTAGAAGACAGTGATGATTTATTTCATGGCATAATAGGTAATGAATAGAGAAACTCTTTAAATTACCAGTTGTGGAATACTTCATGAAACATGGTAAAACTCATAGATCAGTACACCGAAGAGTCTGAAAAAACATCCAGTTATGGTCAGTGATATTTAAAGGGAATGCACTCTGAAAGTAATGCCTCCTATTTATTTCCATAAACTACAACAGAGCACAGTAGCATTACTTGATGGAGCAAATCCTCAGCTACAAGACACTATTTTTCAACACAGAGACCAGCATTAGCTGTGCATTTTTGCCAGCCATGAACAAGAGCCTGCATGCTGTGATTGTACAAATCTGCACCAGTGGAGGTGATCCACTGTCACTGCTGCCACTGCTAAAACACACCACCCACCGCCTCACTCAGCTCATGTGCACAAGCTTTGAAAGTTGCAGTTTTGAAATTACCAGTGTCTGAATCTCAAAGGAAGAAGAAAATGAAACCCTAGTGCTCACATACGTCAATGAATATCAATGGGTGCTATTTTTTCCTGCATGGAGGAATTCACTGACACACCTTTGATTCATACACTCTTCCATGCAGACGCCATTTTTTCAGACTGCCCTTCTATTGACAACTGTCACACACCAACAAAATGTAATGGAATAATGGCAGGAAGGTTCAACTTCTCTGGCCATGCCAACATCTGCCTCTGATTTTGTGGGCCAACATTATAAAATGGGAGGCACTTCTTCTGAAGCAGCCCTCAAAAGAACAGAATACATTCCTGAAGTAATTATATTAATTTATTTGCATTACACCACAAATGAACTTAGCCTCTCTGATTTTTAAATGAACTGCTTCAAAAAATCCATTTTCATTCATTACATGGTTAATAAGTATGAAAATCATTCTATGACATCCTCTTCTTATTGCACAAAGTCAAATAAAGGTTCTGGTGGGATTTTATAGATTGTTTCATTCAAAGGAAACCTTTAAATTCTAGAAAGATATCAGCTGTTAAACTTGCAAGTGGTCCAGTCTTACTTGGAAAAAGTGATTTAAAGTATGCTTCTGAATTTAGGAAAGTAGGTGCAAAAATTTAACATTTTCCTCAATAAAAGAAAGAACAGGTATAAAATAAACAGAAGACTCAGTATTATTAAAATAAATAAATCAATAAAAGGGGATCTAAATTTATGTCTAACAAGTGGAACTGAATGGAACTGACAGAAAGAAAATTCTGCCAAATGGCCCATCGCAAAATATTACTTAAACTTTTTACAATCTACTCCCTTTTCCAATGGTCACATACAGCTGCCACACTCTTTTTCATTGTATGGCATTTTTTCCTAGTATTATTCATCACAGTGGAATTTAAACAGTGTTTGTTACAAAAGCAATAGTAAAGAAGTGCGGGACACTTTTCTTACGTTTTTGATTAGTTCACTAAATATTACATTTGTTTTGACATTTTACTTCAACTCCACAAGCAGGGATTATCTCTAAAAGAGAATGTCAAAGTACTTGCTGTAAATCTATCATTAGCTATGTCCAACATTTGATACATTTTATTCGTGTTGCATACTCTACCATTATCTCTGAGTCCACCAGCTGCTGAAGCTCATCATAACTACAAACACCACAACCCATTCAGGCAGAATCCATAATCTGATAACCTTCTCCCTAATCCAGACCTCACCAAAACCCTCAGCGTACACTGCATGCAAGTGTAAACCACACAGCATATCCTGACCACCTGGGTGAAATTTTTTATTTGCCACCCTAAGACATAGTGCACAATTAAATTAACAAAACAGGATGTGAGATTACTGAAAGTCATACATGCTTCTGCCAGACTTTTTTGCACTTAGGTGAATTTCACCCATCTTTCATGTTTTTCCCCTCATTCTTGATCTTAGCTATAGCCTGTCTAGCCTACTTATATCTCAGCTTGTATCCAACCAGCATATTCAAAAAGCTACTGCTAAAATTATCCCTTTCATGCTGCTCAGACCCTGCCAGACATTCATATTCAAATCAAACCCTTCATCCTCTGCTTCGAGTTCACAGTTCTTCTTTTAAATCCAAGGCCCAGAGAAATACAACACATACCTACAGCTTTGCACTCAATTTGCTCTATTCATTTTAAAACTTCCCTTCCTCCTGTTATGCTCTTCTCCCTTTCATGTCTGTTTTATTTTCAACACTGTTCCTTAACATTAGTGCTCTCTCTTGCTGTCTGCAAATAAAACTCATCAGTTCCCTAATTTAGGTCTTTCCATAAAACACCTTTATTTCAAGGTCTGAAGGTGAGAAAGAGTGAAGGGGGGTTTATCCACCACCTCTCTTTGAGCCTACAACAAAATCCAGACTGTGAGTCACAGTCACATTGTCTCACAGACTTCATTACACTTCTGAACATCTTAACTCCATAAAAGAGACTCTTACCACCAATCTGGATAACAGGTACTTAGGCACTCAAACTCCAAGTCATCTTCACACAAAAAATTGAGAAAATCCAAGCAACTTCAAACTAAGACGGTTCTCAAGCTATTAATTTTCCAAAGCACTGTAAATATTTTGCAAACCTGTACTGTGATTAAAGAAAAGTGGCTCTTTGTCTTACAGTGAATGTTCTTCATATTATTTTCATTTCTAATTGTCATAAAGAGCTCCTGACTCTGGCAATCCAAAGAGAGAGCCTCTAAGAAGTAAAAGAGCAGTTCCAGTCTTGGGTCTAATTTTGAACTACTCTGATTTCATCTCCTATATCCCTAAATTCAATTAGCTTGCATCTATTTTCATTTAATCTATTTAATCTCGCAGCACTCAGCTGAGACTGGCACAAGGCACCGCTGTCATTGCCCTGCAACTGCCACTTGTTCACTCACGCATTTTAATGCCAAGGGAGTACATCCTTGCCATTTCATAGCCATCAACAGCTCTGACACCGAGGTAGAGAAGCAAACGAGAGGACGATCAATTAAAAAAATCCGTTTCATGAAACTCCCCACCTGCTAATGTTTGTTCTCAGGCACAGAGTTGCGTGTCACTAAGGCTCCTGCTGGCAGCCTCCCAGGGTTACTGCAACAGTGCTGAGAGTCCATAGGTGGTACCTGTCATGACTTTCATGCTGAAAGCTAGAAGGATATCTGTTCCTTTGCTATACTTCGCTTTAATTATCAAGTCTCAATTAACACCCTGCCACTCATTTCTGTTTGCTCTGCTTTGCTCCATTTCCTGCAAACATATTTTAGAAACAAAAAATAGAAAAAAAGGGGGGGGGGGGGGGGGGGGGGCAGAGGAAGGGCGGCATATGACTATCAGAACCTTAGTTTATCCAATAACATGATTTTTTGTCTGAAGGGAGATTTTCATCTTTTAATTCTTTTTCTAATTAGTTTCTGTGACCTGCATTCAGCATTTCCCACAATTTGCCTATCAGTGACATAAAAAGATAATCTTTTTCATGTTTCTAGAAGGGAGTCAGGGCCCTCAGAATTAAATCCAATCTCTGAAATGATGCTAAGCCTCAACCTCATTTCCCCCACCCTTATTTCCTCCTTTGACTTCCTAATTCCCCATTCCTCTCTGTTACGCTGCTGTTCCTGAATGCCCAGGGTGAATAGTTAGCCCCAAATATGAACAGGAATTTAATACTTAAGTAAAATTATACCATATTATTAGGTTTTTACCATAGAAAAAAAAAAAAAGAAAAACCTTTAAAGTTCTTATGCTGAAATCTTTAAAGTATTAACAAATGTTTTATCTAAGGATCAAACACCTTTTGAAGAATTATAGGTAAAGCGTGGTAGAATCTCTGCTGGCTTCAGCTTGCAGAATTTCTCTTTACTTAGTGTGTCATTTTTCCGCATAGAGTGAAGGCTTACAAACTCTCAAAACCACAGGAGTTGGGGCAATTTAATTCACTAAGTTCCTACAATGGGATTCAGCTTTCAGAACTCTACAAATCCCTGGGAATTGTCTTATAATTCTCAGCTTTACAGATCACAGGCCAGATGCAGCAGACAGTTAGGAGATGGCTGTTACACAGCACATACAAGTGTGTTCCTACATAGGAGACTAAATAAACAATTTTGCTCTACATATGAGAAAAAGGCCTTTCTCTAGAGGTACTGACTTAACCTGCCAAGGCAGTATGATGCTCCAGAGGCTCCCAATACAGCAAACTCGATCTCCCAAGAAGGTGGGGATTGCACACACGTAGCAGTGAGGCACCCTTGTTCACTGTGCCTGCATGCTCCATTGCCTGAATAGTTTAAAATTTGGTACAGAATGACTCATCCCAAATGACAATGGATACAATGGTACTATGTACCGACAGAAACAGGGCCATTAGGATAAGGAAATAACAGATAGAAGACAGAGGGTGGCTCAGGGTAGGGGTTTGGTTTAGAAGTTTTTTGTTCATTTGTTTGTTGTTCTTTAAGGCTCTATTTGTAGCACTGGCACAAAGAAAAAATCTCATTCAGCTCCACTTTTCAGCTCAGCAGTTCTTTCCCAGGCACATTTAAAGGCTTTATTGAACGTAGATAATGAGCTCAATATCCAAAGGCATGGGCAGAAATTTCCACCTATGAAATATCTTATCTGAACATGTTTTCAGAATCTGTCTATATTCACCTGACAAAAACAAACAAAAAAAACCTGCAGAACTGAACCTAGAGGTGCTTAGCCTGTCAGCTCCGTGCCACGCTCCGACAGCGCGCTGCAGCAAGGCCTGGGCACAGACACCTGCGTTAGGTTCTGCTCTGTGCATGTCTGCACTCCCTCCCCTTCCCACTCACACAGGCAGCAGCACATCTGCCAGCTCCTCGTGCCTGCCCCCATACTTTTCCCAAAACGCAGGTAGCCCAGGCACCCCTGAAGAGAAAGGGCAGGAAGACTTTCAGGAGATATACAACACAAAGAGACTGCACCCCGGCCCTTGCAACAGACCCGGCACTAGTAAGTCGTGCCGGTTTAAAAGTGTCTCAGACTCCAGCACAGGGGTGATGACAAAGCAGTTTGACAGCCCAAGCTATCTGTGCAACACAGACATCTCCCCTGAGACTCAAGGTTCGTCGCGTGCATCATTTCCTCATCTCATCACTCCTATTGACTCAGAGCCGATTTCTGATATGATTATCATTTTTGACATGTTTTTATATACCACTTCATTTACACAGCATCTTATGAGAATTCTTGTCTTTTAAGTAGAAGGCACTAATCACGTTCCTTTCAACAACTGGAATTTTTATGTTAATGAATGAAACTAATAATTACTACGCAATTCCCTTTAGAAACATCTATGGGTAAGTTGGGCAGCCAGAGGGTGAAAAGTGGCTCGTGTCTTAAGGTGCCATTCATTCACCCAGGAACGCGGCAGGACGGCACCATTTGCAACTGTAATCTTCTGGGAAATTCTGGTGAACGAGCCATTAATGAGTATAACCATGTTTGCCATGTTCACTAACTACAGGAAATGACAACAGGGAAACTGTCCACAGCGCTAAGAGACACAGCAGAAAAGGCAGAAAATAATTGCATAGGCCAAACGTCAGCCTAGTTTTCAATTCCTTCGTGGAGGAACACTACATCAAGATATTTAAAGAAATAATTACACAAAATATACTGTTAATGCTTGCTTACAACACCACTTTAGACGTTGTGGTGTAGTATTGTAGATGGGAAGACGAGTTATAAGGGTGTTCTGCTTTAACAAGGCAAAAGAAACAACAGAGTAACTAAAACGTGACAGACAGCATCAAGATGTTCCCCTTTGTCTTCCTTATCTGTGTGTGCGGAGACTTCTTCAATTCCCCTTCCATTTCACAGCAATCTTTGGGACAAAAGGAATGTTGGGAGGAAGTAAACGACCCCCAAGGACTAACAATGGACCATCACGGTGCTAGAAGGACGCCAGGGGACATCGAAGATTGCCAAATGAGTCTGTGTCAGTTAGGCAGTCATTGGGAGCGGATAGGTTAATGAATTTGGGAATATAATTAATATGTAATGCTTGTGAAAATATAACATGTTTACGAACCATCAACTGGTGGGAGCATTCTTGGAGGATTCTCTATGTTACCACAGCACTGACAATCAAGAATACTTTGCTTAACAGTAAGAAGACTTTGCTGTTAAGTTCCTATCATTGATTTCTTTAAATTAGTATCATATGAAATAGTCATAATTTACAGAATTGCATCTCAGTGACCATTTACTAAAACTAACTGTTATTTTGAAAAGCACATTTCACATTTAATCCATAACTACTTACCAAAAAATAAAATAGAAAATGCGTTCATTTGTAAGATAAATTCAGCTAGCCTCAAAAAATAATAATAAAAATAAAAATCTGCCAGTACAAAATATCTGTGTCTGTAATAGCATCTCACCTTCCTATTGGTCTGAAAAGCAATAAATCTGTGGAGAAAGCATTGTACTTAGCACACAGACTAGGCACTCCAGGCACAGATCTACAGAGCAGGGTACAGTGTGACCATGCAGATTTCCATCTGCCTTTCATGCACCGCTTGCTTTCCTTTAACGTATCATGTCTCTGGGTAGCCTTCTTACCAATAAGAAGACTTCCAGGGGGAAAAGAAAAAAATCACATTACTTATTCATTCTTCTCTATTGAACTTTGACACGCACCAACTTCCTGGGGGTTTGGAAGGGGAAATTTGACATGGGGTGGGGAAGTGAAAGGTCTTCACTTATGCCTTGAATCCACCCTTCGCCATCTCCCTGAAGTGCATCTGGGTGCAGTCATGCCACAAGCTTCCCCCGTGCACAGAGCTCTGCACTCCAGCGAGAGTCGAGCTCCTTCCACCTCCACTCTCGGTGCAGGCACAGGCACCTGCAGCATGGCCCTGCACCCCTCCAGCACATCTCTGAGTCACAGAGAGGTAATAAGAGAAAGAAGAATCAAACTGTCCGGAATAAGAGGATAAAGGTAATGAAGCAGAAATAAGATAAGAAACGTGAGGCATTTTAATGTTTTTGTAACTGCCTGTTCACAGCATTTTGGCCACCTCATTGTTTCACCCAAAGTTTAGACCTAAATTTACTGAGATCCAGAACCTCCTGCATGTTTCAGGATGCTCATGTTTCCTTCCCTCTAGGGAGCACTGTTTTCTTTCTGAGAAGAAAAACAGTTTCATGCCAGTGTGACAGAAACCTGTGAACTGAGCTCTGTCTTAGCCAAATCCCCCAGCTGAGATTAGAACCAACTTTGAACCTCAAAGCCAGGGTAAATCTGAATTTGTATCCTCAGCTTATGCTGGAGCTCAGTGCAGACAGTCAGAAATCAATGCACTAAAGCTAAAAGCTTCAGCATACTGCCTTTTTTTTATTATTATTATTATTATTTCTTCTCTCTTTTTCTTCCTCTGAGCAGTGCTTTTCAATAAGTACCACACCGGTGTCACAGGGGACTGCATGCGCCCTGGTGAACCACCCCGAGGACCCTCATTAACCCAAGGAATTCATTTCAGATTTTGTCCATTATGCAAACGAGAGGTATAATTTGTTCTTTTTTTCCATGTAGCATTATTGATTTATGCAACTCCAGGTTAGCCTCAACAATATACTTTTTAATTAGCAAAAATTGAATTTGTGGAGTTTAAAAGAAGGAAAACTGAGCCACAGTTCTCAATAAATAAAAAAGTAGATACAACTGCACCTAACGCTGCAATACAGAAATTATACTGACCACATAACTTCTATCCCATATGAACTACTGAAGTAAATTGGATGGAATGAACAGCAGTTTATGTCTTATGATTGATTACGTAAGCAAAATATACCTGTTGGGATATCCTAAAAATGGATTGTTCACTGGGGATGGATTTAACAGCGAAGTTTTTAAATACCTCAAGCTGTAGCCTTTCTGAAATTTACAGTAACGGGTTCTTCCAAGCAGATCAGTTTTCTGCAGCCCATTCGTACAGCCCAGCCCCAGCTGTGCTGCAGCTGCTGCAGGGGAGAGGCAACTCAGAGGCAGGGGCTGCCCAGGGCCCAATGGTCCTCACTACATGCTGCTGTAGCACTCCTCCCTCTTCCTTCAGACAGAATGAACAATAAGCTGAGGAAATGTTAAAAATAATTTAAAAAAATCAGTTCTCCATGACACTCATGAAAAAGCTTGCAGCAAGCCAAGAGCAAAAATAAATCAGTTGAGATGCCATTCAGTGCAGTGATGGTAAACCTGCGGCACAGATGCTGCAGTTTGAACAAGGTGCTTTGTCAGCGACACGTGGACAGCACTGGAACCACTGCTGTTCTAACAGCAGGACATTCAGGCAGAAGAAAAGAGGAAGAAACCAGAAGACATGAAGAAGTGAAAGATGCAAGAATCCCTGAGCAAAAAATACTTGGAATCATCAAGGCTGAACATTAGCAGGAAATGAGAATTTTTTTTCCCCCACTGCACAGAAATTGTATCCAAGCTTCAAACAAAGCTGGCATTAAGTGGGGACACTGCTCCTGTGCTCAGAGCAACTTGTTGCAGGCAGGAAAGGAAGCTTTCAACCCAAGGCACTGCCTGAATCCTCCTTTCAGGTCTTGTATGCAAATCTTTAATGCTACTTCAGCTTTCAGGAAAATCACTCAAGTCTCTGCAAATCGTGCATTTAGTTTCACAACTGGGAAGACTGTATGCACGGTAACTCCAGTGAGGCAGTCAGTATCGCTACTGCAATGTATGCTGTGCACTAATCATCCACAACTCATATACCCAAGGTGTGTCCAACTTCAGTTTGCCAGAAATTCTTTATAGTTATAGAAATGGCAATCATTGGCATGGAGGTTCAACCTTTGCATTTCTTCCTCTGGATTCTGATTATCTTAAAAAAAAAAAAAACAAAAAACAAAAAACACCACCCTTTATTTTTTCAGATGGGACTTAAACTCATTCATAACCTTGTATCTCTCATCACACACTTCAGTAAACGTGGGTGGCTTCCTTTTCAAGTGTGTTGACTGATATGGTTGTCAGGCTCTGCAACTGGTTTGGGAATTATCATATACTCAAAGAGAGAAACAGTTGCCACCAGCAAGCCTGTACGTCTGACCAGAAATGAAAAGTTTGCAAAAGACTGCTTCCTACTTTGCTTCACAACACCAAATCAGATTTCCAAGTCTCCTTAGTAACAAACAAGTTCAAAAGTGTCATATTTTCCAGTGAGACAATCAATGGCATTCTAGATTTTCATTCCCATAATCAAGTTGTGAAGAGACCCTCAAAACTTGACTGCTCTCTGTATATTTAAATATTGAATTTTTGAACCCTCAACAGCAATAATGGAAACTATTAATTGGCTAAGATAAAGTGATTACACTTTGCATTATTAAACTCTTAAGAAAATGATATGGTTGTTTCTCATCATTGATTTATTTTAAACAATTTTTTTAATTTAATCATCGTAGAAAGCATTCAGTACTTCTCTACATAGAGAATTGTCATGTGGGTATATCAAACATCTTATGAGAAAAAAGATTTTTAATTAACCCAAAGTTAAGTTAAACAGATGAAAAAGAAAAAGGAATCTAAAACAACATAAATCATTTAAGACCTCATCGCATTTCCCATTATGAGCTCAGCTATTCTCCACACAGTACTGCCTGCTCTGGAGTCATTCCATGCTTTTTGACAACGGCATTCCAGCTCATTAGCAAATAAATATGGTTGGAGACATCCAGGTCACTTAATGTAAAATTCAGCTGTTGAAATAGCATTGCTGTAACAGAACGTTATATAAACACCACTGTCTGTATACTTGCGTAAGTTCACTTTTTTAAGGTGCTGACCAGATTCTCACCACTAAAAACCTGACTTCCCATACTTTATCCTAATAAAAAAATAATATCTCAAATGCCTAATAGATATCTAAAATGATCTCAAAACCAATCAAAATCAGACTACTTTCTTTTTCTCTTCACATGTAGAAGAGAGCTATTTTAATGGATAATTTAGGAATTGCATACAGTGGCTTAAACAAGAACACGCAGGCACCTAACATAAAGCCATATGATGTCAGAAAGAATCTGTACTGAAACAAACAACAAAAAAAGACTGTGCATATAATGAATGTACAATCCCCTGAGCCTGGGTTACAGCCATCTTGTAGGCTCCTTTACTCCCTCATTTTTCTGCTGAACTCCGTGAGTGACCGGAAGGGGCACTACAATGAATACCCATGGGAATGCAGCATTTTAGTGGTAATGAAACTGTGGTTTAAGTAAAATTTTCACAATAAAGTAAGTAACAGAAAAGCCCTGAGGGGTTTTGAAATATCCATCCTTGGAGAAATTCAGATTTTGACCTGCCATGGCCCTGAGCAAAGTCAGATTCTAAGTTCAATCTGCTTTGAGGCAGTGGGAATGAGCCAGAGATCCTTCCACACTAAGGTATACTGTGATCCTATTAACTTTGGGTGTTATAACGTAATAAAACTGCTGATTGAAAGATTAGTATTTGTCTGTAGCTTTGGGCAATTATACTTGAAACCAAGCACGATTCATATGCTCAGCTCACTTAACTAGGAGCACCCACTGGACAGGGTTGGCTCCAGGTGGGAGTACTTCACCTGCCTACAGAAGGTTCCCAATGCCCACAGAAGCTTTGCTGTGGCATCTAGAGTAGATTGCAAAGTCTGCCCGCTTTCTTCCTGCATGTTGTTTCGTTTCAGCACATCTTCAATTTTTCACAAGAATACAAAAATAACATTAATTCCCTTTCTATGCAGCTTTCAATTTGTATAGTTGCTTTTTAACTGATCAGAACTCTGACATGTTTTCCAAAGCATTTCCCATGTAATGTCAGTGGGAGTTTGCTCAACCCACCAGTTTAACGGTTCCTTTTACAGGGGGTTCACGCGTTAAGTGATCGCTGTTGGATCAGTTAGCTAATGAGCATGTCAGCCCAGAAGGATGACTTGCAAGACACTGATACCCAGCCATCTGGAAATTATTTGGAGAAGCAAAACAGCCCTACACGCATGCACCCCAGCCACACAGGGCACAGAGATGCGTGTAGATCTTGGGCTGATCTCCAGCAGCGATCTCAGAAAGCACCAGCCAGAGGGGAGGAAAAGGGACAAATGCATGAAGCAGTTCCCTTTGGTAACATGCCCAGAAATATTCTACTGACGTTTCATGCACTAAGATGCTGTCAGGTTGACGAATGGCAGACACTGAAGAACATACCATTGTGATACAACGTGATAGCAAAGAACTGAACTAATAGGTTCCTACACTATCAGATTACTTTGGCTATCAGTTATCTCCACTGACCACAAGCTCTGAGAATGCAAATCTCCATTTTCAAAACATGTATGTCATATTAGTTTAATGATGATTAGAATAAACACTGAAACCAAACTTTTCCTCTAATTAATAACATGGGTGAAAACTTTTTTTTGTGAAGCCTGCTTAGCTCCTGAGCACTTTTATTATCAATGATATCAGGAAGATTTCTTGTATATGTTGGAAGTATAATGTCCCCTAACATATAAATCTCCCATTACAAGATTGTTATAAGAGAAAGCTATTCAATCACAACAAGAAACTGCTTGTATTTAAAGAAGGCAGCTAAAGTTCAAAACTAGTTATAAGGTATGTCAAACACAGTCAATGTATTAACCAGTCACTTGCCTTACTCTCTTGAGGGCAGTGAAATATTCAGTTTTGCTGCAGAAAAAAAGATGAGCAGTACAATCTTTTCATCTGCCTATGCTTTCTGTCTGGGATTTAATCCTGCCTATAGATACACGGTACTATTCCCAACCAAGCTATCTGTTTTGCATCACAAAATGAACCATTCCCTATTTGAAGGTGCTGTCAGTTATCTATATTTTGTTAAGCACAAAGCAATGCTTGCTATTTCAAATTCCAAACTGCTGACAGTCTCTTCCTAGGGATCTGAATAAAGTGACTTGAATTATTTAGAATAGTGAGTAGATTGGATTATCTCATTGTCCCGTTTCTACAATTAAAATCAAGATAAGAAATGAGCTTTCAATAAAGTAGATGCTCTTGTTTGACCCTGAGACTCAAGTAGACTCAACCTTTACTTCATTAAGATATAAAATATGATATTCCACCATAAGAGGGGTGAAGAATAGGGTAATATGAAAAGCATTTTAGAAGCCAGTGATGACACACTGCAAGCAGATGGTTTAAGCAAAATACAAAACTTAGTAGAAGCAGTTTTATTGGTACAGGCCTGCCAGAGAATACGTCTCTTAGACAAGCCTGACTGAATGCTCACAACTGCTGTTTACTTAGTCCAGAATTAATATAAGTGTTTTCAGAAAGCAATTCAGTAGGCTGAGAGATAAACTGTTTTTTTTAATCAAGTGTTTACTCTTTTCATTCAGAAGTTAAGAGGCATAAGATATCCCCATATTCTTCTTCAGCATAATACTTTATCTCATGTCGCGTTTCTCATTTCCCATAATCAGTGTGGCTGATTCACAGCGCTATAGCTACTCAATATGTGCTCCCAGTACAAGTAATCATGATTTTTTTCCCCTCAACCTCTGTATCTTATTCTTCAAAAGCACAAGTATTCTTTTTCTATTTTTTTTTTCCCAGAGAAAGAAAAGTGACCTGGAGCTATCGTCCCCAATAAAAATATATAATAGAATTAATAATTCCCTGTAAAGCGATTAAGAAGGCTGGGGTAAGCCCTGTCTATGCCTGCTTAGAGGTGCATAATAACAAAGCCTTCGGAGTACTAGAAAGTAGGGCTTTAAAGCAGCTCTGAACATCTCATTCATTAGGATTGTTTAAAATGAACAATGTTGTAAACAAGAAAGCTGTGTATAAATTTCTGTACACATTTACCACTAGAGCATCCTTTTTTTTTTCTTATCTATTACTGTCACTTATGAGGACATGGAACATAACTGCCTGAATATCTAGAACGTAGATTTAAATTATATATATACACTACAAAACATTGGGCCTGGAATCATGTCTGATAGACAAATACTAACCATATATATGACTATATCATATAACTAAGATAGGGTTTTGATATATTCAAAAGATCACCTAAAGCTACCCTGAGTTGGCTGAAGTCACATGTACTAGATAGCTCGACTGACTTCTTTGACTATCTTTAGACAATTACATGTTAAGTCAAAACCACTTTTCTCTTGACATTTACTTTTGTTCATGGGCAATTTTGCTTGGTGCTTCAACTAAAATCTCTGGAAACATCAAGCTATACAAAACTTGTCAGACCTTATCGTAAAAGCACCCATCGGAGTTGGATCTTAAAACATATTTAAAAATAAATACTCTTAAAGAATGAACAGCTTTATTCTGTAACTAACAATTGTATTCAGTAAGAAAGGTGATTTGAGAAGCAAATGAGCTTCCTCAGAGGACAACAAGAGCAGCTTTGGAATAAACTCCCAGAACAAACAAGGGCCACAGAAAGAAGACAAACTAGTTTTCTTCTTGAAGCTGCCTTTTCTAGTGTGCCTATAAATAATGTACACCTTTGCAAATATATACAGTATTCCACCACAGGAAAGCATCACAGTGTTTATACAAATTTTTCATCAGGGAGAATGCGATAGAGAGAAGGAACTTTAGGTTTCAGATTAGTCACACTGCTAAGTGTTCTGCTGGGGAATGCTGTGGACCACTGGTGGAAGAACGAATAGTTCAGGTACGGCACTTATGTAATAAAACAGTTTTATGATTTTTATAGCATACCTTTCCTGAATGCAGAACGAAACTCCTCATAGACAAAATAAATAGATAGGATAGACAGAGTAAGTAAATATAGTACAGTAATAGCCAAGTGAAGTAATTCTTGACCATCAGGGAGCTGAGTGTCAATGAATACCAAATTTCCCTAACATACCCCAATTACAGCAATAAAAATAAACTCTGCCAGTCCAGAAGACTGCAGTGTGTCCTATGTGATTACTTCTAATACACAGGGGTGACAGTCTAGAGACTATCCCCATGTCAACTTCGCAGCTCCTCAATTCCACCCCATTTTGAAAATAATCTGTAGTGTGGATTGGAGCATTCACTCTCTAGCAGAAGTTTGTCACTGAGGCAGAGACCGTGTCTGAAAAACTCCAACCAAGAGATCAGTCCCCACAGTTACTCCATGCTTTAATTCCAGAGAAAGAACTGACTTACTACCAGAAACACCATTAGATTTTCAGAGAGTTTTTCATGGAAGCTTGCTTCAGTAAGAGACGGGGACTTCCACAGCATGTGCACAAATGCAAAAACTGTAGGACACAAATAAAATTTCAGTGTCTGGAGTGTCCAATCTGACTGAACATTATATTTTAAAAAGTTCAGAATTTGGTGCTCTGTGCTTTACCACATATTAAGTAAATCTCTCCACTATATATCCTTTATAAGAATTTAAACTCATTCTCTTGAAAAATGTAAGCGCTAAGAAAAGAAGAGACACCAAGAGGATAAAAAAAATGATTAGAGCTATGAGAACTCAGTCAGTCCTTAATCTCCCTCGGATTTTTTAATTATGTCAGGCATGGGTGGGGGAGGTTCAACTATTCCCACAGTGGTCCACTCTGCATGTTAGGCAGAGTGAGCAAGCCATTAATACTGAAAGAAACAAAATTTATAACTACAACACATAGCCCAGTACACTTGGAAAAGAGTTATTTTTTCTCAATATTTAACCTTCAGAGCAACGATACATTGCTTACAATAATATGCCCCAATCTTATTCTCATTGCTGCCCAAGTATAAAAAGGGTGGGCAAGTCTACAGCCAAGTGCTGACTTGGATGCTTATTATAAAATTTACAGCAATAATTGCAAAAAATACATATCTAATAGCTAGGTTTTCCCCTTATTCTAATTTACAGAGAGCAGTTTCCCAGGCAACATACTAGTCCAGAGAGTGTGTAGACCTCCAAAAGTTGTTCACGGAAAATATCAACCATTCTAAATTGAATTAAACCAGCTGAGAAATGCTCGCTCCTCATAGCCACCTGGCATGCACTACTCAGTAGTGATCTCTATATTCTTTGTATTCTATGCTTTACATGTTCACAACCAGAACACTTATTAACTTTGATTTCCCAATCAGTACCAATTATTATCAGTAAAAACAACAAAACATATACAAATAGGTGCACACAGATCTGTGTGTGCCTTTACCTCCTCCTTCCCTGCCATTTTCTGAAGCACATGCTAAGAAGAAGAGCCCCTCACAAGTCCCAGATTTGATGTCTCTTTAGTAACTTTAGGACTGAACAGAAACATTCCTTCTCCCACAAAATCTAAATCCACCTATAACACTGCTGGAAAAAAAAGAAAAAAAAAAGCTGAAAAAATTGGTACTTCTGGCGTTCAGAATCTTTGAACAACTCAGTGTTTCTTAAGCATTATAAGTGTACAGAAGCCACCAGTTAGTCCATCTAGTATCATTCCATTTGACCAATAATATCAGAAAGGGAAACACCAAATCTGCAAATTCTGCCATCGTTGTTGCAAAGTATGCCTGAGAAGAAAGTAATGTGAACTGTAAACATGCAAACAGCTCTCTCTGTTTCCAAGTTGCCCTTTGTAAAGAAATTGAGATGGTAAACCACACCTGCAGGAAGGAGTTTCACTGCTAGGTGCCCAGTCCTCTGCTGAGCTAAGAGCATCACAGATAGGTAAAGAACAAGAGAAGAGCCTGCCTTTACAAAATTTTTATCATTTAGCACTGATATAAACTATGCCCCTAGTAGCCTCACAGGTGTCTTAACCTTTTCACTACACTGATGGTCATACATCTACCCAGTCTTGTCAATGATGCACTGCAAGAATCAGCATAAAAGACATCTGAAGGCAGTGAAATTCCCATTCAGCTATGTAGGCTGTTGCCTGTCTCCACGTGCTTCATGGGTGGAAGAAAAGTTCACAAACTAAAGAGAATTTAACAAGATTTAAGAATTCCACAGAAGAATAAATGTGGATTTCTCCTACAGATCACTTTCAAGTGTAATCTCTGACATAAAATTTCTCTGTGGAAAAATGTCATGGATAACACGAGTGAATACTCGCTTTTACATTGTAAGTCATACACAAATTCATTTAGTTTGTGTTAAGCAGCACTGCCATAAAAAATATCAAATTATAAATATTGTAGACACCCTTTTTACATTAAGTATTTCACCAGTATAATTTACCCCTCAAAGTAATGGTTGCCAGAGAGTTACAAGAACAATAACTGCTCAAAACAGTTTAACTTCCTCCTTAAGGAGGAAGTTAAAATCCTTGTTAATTATGAGGGGCTCTGTTGTTAAGTCCTGCTCAGATCAACGTTACATTCTTCAGGATGAGTGGTAATATTGAGATGATGCCAAACTGTTCACATCCTCGGTACAAACGTTAACATAACAAGCAGCTGTGACTGCTCAACACTCTCAGAGGAAGTTCACAGGCACCAGTGCCCTGAGAACTTGGCAGGCAGGGAGACAATCTGCTGTTTGTACGATGGTGGCACACTGGTGATGAGGCACACCAGCAGAGAAGGTCCCCCACCGTTAAGCAAACAGCAAGCAGCAGCCATATGCATCAAAACCTACATGCAGCTGTGGCACCTCCATGGCTGAGCGTACTAAAGCACCACCAGGGGCTTGTCTGAGGCTGTCTGAGATCATCAGAGTTGCCATTCTCACCTTTTTGTACAATTCACCACTCCTCTCAGGGAAAATAATACTCATGAAGTAGGCAGAGAAACAGTAGAAACTGTTTTCATGATTCTATGATATATATACAGAAACAATAGCTGATGCCTCAGGGATAATCCTGACCTCACCATAGCTTCACTCATGACCCTGGCCTCTGCCCTGTTACCCACAGATTGTTTCTGCTCCCTGCACAGACAGTGGTGTCAGTTTGCTCTGGAATGTAGCAGAACATCAGTATTATATATACTGAGTACTGGGTAGATTAAAACAAAAAATAAAACCGATACAACCAACAACAAACACCAAAAGTATTCCCCAAAATACACAAAGAATTTCTTTGCTGGTTAGACCCTATGGCCCTCTGTATTCATGTGATATGAACAATCTAGTTGATCTCTCTGACTAAATTCCCATTTCATTGTCCAGTATTAAGCCAAACTATTATTAGAGGATAACAAAAGCAGAGCCTAATGTTAAAGCAAGGTATATAAAGCCCATCTGGGGCATAGAAGGATGATATAGATGAGAACTGGCCCATCCATACCCTAACAAAAAGCCTTTGTTACTCTGCTGGGATACGCAAGGAAAGTCCTCTCACTCCCAGCCAGCACATGACACAACTCCATTACAACAATTCAAATTTTAAACTCCCATATCTTTCCCACTATGTGCGCTGCTGTGAGATTATCCAGATTCATTTTCTCTATTTTTATGGAGGGAGGGAAGGGAAGTTTACGTTCAATTTCTCACCAAAGTAGAAAAGGAAGTCCTTTGATAACCTGGAGATTTTGAACAAGAAAACTGTGATCATCCATTTATAATAACCAGCATTCCTAAAGCTAAATTATGAAAAAGAACTAAAAATTGCTGAATGTGAGAAGGGCACTTAGCTTACTTCACATATACCACAATTCTGAAAGAAACGATAGTCTTAATTTTGCATTTGCAGTTCATTTCCTCTCAGTTGGTTAAACTGTTCATATCACTTGTTTCGCACATTGCACTGATGATTCAAGATGCTCCTTTAAACCAGCACACATTATCAAATGGCTCGAGAGATTCCTTCTACTCTTCTCCCCTCTTTTTGCCCCTCTGCACAGCCCTGGGCTCCCTGCTTTTTTGTCTCTCTCCTGAAACACTCAGCCACCAGACCACCATAGCCTGCCCAGCTCTGCTGCTTCTGGCTCTCCTCACCCTCGCTGTCCCCGTTACTCATGAGACCCAGTGAGTCACTGCTGGGAAACGCAGCTCTTCTTCCAGCACAGGCTGCTCCTTAAAACAACAATCTGCAAACTGAAAATATCATCATCTCTCTTTCACAGGAAGGGACTGTTTTTTTCTGGCCAGCCCCACTGCTTTTTTCAGCTCTCTCAGGCTTTCAGCTTTGTCATTACTTCTTCCTTGCCTCTGACAATCACAAGCACAATCAAACCTAATTTTTCAGCTAAACTGCAAGCAAAATTTCAGTTTTATATTATCAACAACCAACCTTCATATTTGGAGCAAAATAAAGCAGAAAAACTAATAATCAAAAAACCTAAAACAAGCAAAAACAACCAACCAAAAACCCAATCTCTTGCGTTTTTACAAACTCTGTAGATTCTCATGCCACTGCATAACTTAGAAATAAAACTCATGCTCTTAATATTTTGGTAGAGATAATTGCCTCTCCACTGACAACTTGACAAGCTTCAGGGTGATGCAATACAAGAAGACAGAGGTATAATCTTCCAGATTAATAATAGAAATAGCCCTCACAGACCCTTAACTAGTGCAGTGGTACTGAATGCCACTGCAACATGCGCTGATAGTAAAGGTTATATTATCTGAAGTAAAAGACTCCTCACCCAGCAAGAATAACTGCAAAAATAATCCATAACAGAAGAAAACAGAATATATGAAATTAATGCTACTCAGAGTAGTCTTACCTATTTATTCAGGGGATATGTTTGCCTTTGTTCATTTCTGTGTTGCTGTTATAGTTTGTCTCTATCACTGGCTTTCATCAGGACTTCTTTCCAAACCTTTCATCCTTATAATATCAAATACGTAGGCAGTTCACCTAAAACATGAAGGACAGTAGCTTATATGTGTGTGTGTTGCATAAATACAAATTTTTATACCTGTGAGCAATACGTATGCATGTACTTGCATGCACACACACGATACTCCCTAAAGAATTCTTCTAATGGTGTGCACAGACAAATTCCCTTATGTCTCTGTAAGGGACTGAGGGAGTGTAAAACTGAATATAAACAACTGATGTTTCCTACGCAAAATAATTTGTCCATCTCAAAGGGACCTTGTTTATTTCAAGTAAGAAAGCATCCTGAGAAAAAGCAAATGGAAAAAGAAACCTTCTGAAGGTAATTATGAGCATGATGAGTATTTGGCTGTATAATGTTAACAGCCTACAATGAAGTCCCAAAATAAGCTGAGAGCAAGCAAAGAGAACCAGGAACAGGACCCATGTCTGCACTTGGGTAATGTGCTTCAGGAGGTGCCTGGTAGCATCACCAGGGTGGAGAAGAGAGCACATTAGGATCTGGCAGCAAGCTACGAGGCCTGCAGCCCCTTCACACACCACCAGCAAGAAGCCCAACAAGCTGCTGCTGAGTGCATCCAGGGAACTGCAGTATGTGCTGTCGATCCTCCAGTGCTACACACTAGGAAAATATTCTGCCTGAGAAAATCACTGTCAGTGACAGTGACACTGAGATGGGCACAGCACACCCACCTTTGTGCAACAGGAAAGAGAAAGGAAGTTTATCATCGTGCTTTGCATCTCAGAAGGCAGATTTCACACAGTTCAGTAAAGCCCTTTGCCAGCAGTAGAAGTGATTCATATCACATGGCTAGCTAGATCAAAAATGCCACAGAAGGTTAATCTTTGTTTCCAGGAGAAGACCAGAAGAGGTTCACAGAGGGATTAGGTGGTAATCACAGCAGATTTCCAAAACAATCTAATGAAACACTCAGGTAGTAAGGCATGCTGGAGGGAAAGCCAGGACCAAAGCCCAGTTTAAGAAATAATAAGATGAGGAGATGTGCCCATGATGCAGAACTCATGCTACAAACTCCCAGCTCAGCATCAGAAATGATTAAATCAGATCTGCTCATTTTTAATGCTGGGAAATATAGAATAACAACCTGGTTTTATTTCAGTTACTACGGGATGGACAATGTGGTTGATAAAGAAAGCAAAATACCATTTTTCCCAAGACAGCCTCCTGCAGAGACTGAACACAAAAGTTCAAGTGATGGCACAGAAGAATTGAAATGGTTGACTAATGAACAGAAATTTGAACATCTTTTCCTTCCTGCCCACAAAGTAGCAGTAAGACACAGCTGACAGTAAAATTTACTTAGCAACATTTTTCTCAGAACACCCCTTCATTAAACACTGAAACCATAACTCTTTCTAAAACAAGATTAATTTTAGTATATCTCACAGCTAAAATAACTAGTAATTAAATTAAAAAAATATCAAAATGTGCTAGTCAAATGTGTTCATGATTATTAAATAGAGACAGCACTTTTCACTTGGAAATGCCTGACCATTTATTGCCAAATTGCTGGGGAATACTGAATGTAAATTTGACCTCTTCCCCACTACCTCTCTTCAGTGCCTGCTTCTGACATCTGCTGGAGAGGTCAGGTTTTGGACCGAGCTTGAATTTGAGCAAATAAAGTGGTTGAAAGATACTTCTAGAGGTCCTACAGGTCTTACCTCACACTTGAAGGAGGTGGAAAAACCCAGGTCTGGACAGTCACAGTGTTACCTAAACTAACTCCTAAACCTTCCAGGGATGGGGATTTGTATCACAACCTTCCCAGACAACCACTCCTAGTGCTAAACTATCCTCCTCATGAGGAAGCTTTTACTACTGCCCAGTCTGAATCTTTCAAGTTGTCCCTTGTGCTCATTGTTTTACTATCTGTGATGAGCAAGATTAATTCGGCTCCACTGGATTCTTAATCCTCCTCACAATGAGTTTAAATGAAGCTCTTTTTGAAACCAGAGAGGAAGCAGCAATTAATACACTCTTCACTGGCTAAATTAAAAGTAACCTTCTTTTGCTTATGTGCTCCTCTGACAGCACTGCTGGTATAATTGTGTTCTGCAAACTCCTAGCCTGTAGGAAATACCCCACTCAGGTTTAGCCGTGAGCTGAAAGCCCTGCCGAGCTCCTGGTTCAGACATAGCTCCAGTCCAACTGACTTGATACTAGTGATGAGAAGATACACATGCATTTACAAAATAATTCATGGGAAAATCCTAACAGGTATTTTGTCCTTGGGTTTATCTCCCAGGAAAAGTCAAACACAGTCAAGACCGTCGGGAGGACGCAGGGTCACTCATCTAGGCTGCTGCATAATGTATATGGCAGCAACAAAGATGGAATGACACTCTTCTTACATTCCCAATAAAACTGCAGCTGTTAAGGATTATACTCAACAGTAAAATAAATCTCTGATAACTATATAACTGTACTAGGATGTAAAAACTGTTTCTGGATGTCTAATTCTTTCAAATAACATGCTTATTGTTAGGTTTATGTGCAAGTAATCCAAGAATGGGATAACTCACGTGCTCATAGTCAAACGCAGAGGTCTGTGGGATCAGATCCCAAATGTTCCCCTTTATTATCCCCATATCTCAAAATTATGATCACCAACTCAGACTCCTCAGCTTTTCCATGCTATTGTACTTCCTGCTAGGCTGAATAGAACTTTTTTTCCTGTTAATTTTAGCAGATGTTTTAATTTCTTCTCCATACTATATTTTATTAATGCCTATCACACCGGCATCTAGGCAGATGGCCAAATTCAAAACCAAACTTTTATAGAGAAATTAAAAGAACAGTCAAGCAAATGGGCTCTTCACAGCTGGGAAGCTGTTACTGTATGGTATATTTATAGTATATAAAAGATACTTGTGAACAGAACAGATGGTAACTTAAGAATTTACCTGAAATTGGATTTTGTCCTGAATTTCAGTAGGTCCTTGTGAGTGTGACATTTGGCAGTTTTATTCTTTCAGTCTTTCCATTTTCTCTTCTAACACTCCACATTCAGGCTTTCTGAAAAGACACAGATTTATATACTCCAAAATCTGTTATAAAGGTTAAGCAATAGAACTCTAAGCCGCTAATGAACCCAGCAGGTCAGCAGTTTTCTTGTAGTCAAAGTTACGAGCAGCTGCATTCTCTCCCACAGATGTGACACAACACTTTATAAACACATGGGTTCCCAAATACGCAAGTGTGACAAACATATCAGCTTATCACCCATGTGTTTCATAAACTACTTCAAAGTAAACTCTTAACTTTAAACACAAGCAAGTTATACTAAACTTCGTAAACTGATTGCAGCTTTTAGAGCAGTTCCCTTACGAACAGTATCCAAGGCAGCGCATACTCTTCCTTTTGGAAGCAACTAGTGGGTTTCTACAGAAACTAAATCCCTTGGGGTCTGCATCATCATTTTTACATATACATCCCAAGTTCAGGACCTTTCCACCAAATGAGGCACTTTGCACTTGGAATTTACAAGCTAAATGCAAAGGAGAGATTTCCTACAACCAGATGGGCTCCAGGCCTTCATCTCCTCTTGTTTCCCAAGAAAATGGATGTTAGTTCTTAATCCTGAAAATCTGCTTTAGAAGAAATAAGTTTATTCAAATCTGGTGACCACTCACTGCAGCATTCTGTGCTGCAACATCCCTTCACTTGGCACAGTATCACTTGCAGATTGCCAAACTGCCTATAACAGGATTTTAAGGGCCACATTATGGATATCTGAGGTTGACATAAACATTCACTATATGTGATGTCTACCAAAGTGTGCTATATTCCACAATGTAAAACCCACAAAAACTAGCACTGAACTCAAAAGTCAACGTTAACAAAAAAAGGCAAAATAAGTTTATAAAAGTTATCCTAGTTACATAGAAAATTTCATCTCTGGTTGATTCAGTAGTTAAAGTTTATGGCTCGGTATCCTAAATGAGTCTACCTCATGCTTTTATGCAATCATAAATACAGATCAGCGTATTGGAGATCACATAACGTTTGTTTGTTCCGTTTTGTGTATAGTCACAATCCTTTGTATTAATGAACTAAAATATTCATTATAAATGCGCTCCAGAGGGACGCGTGGGCCTTTGCTCTGGAGCCACAGAGTCTGATTAAATGTAAAAGGAAAGTACATTGTATTTATCCCTCCATTCACAGGTGGACATAAATCCACCAAGTTTCTCCTAACAGAATCACAGAATCATAAATAGCTCTTAACTCTTAATTCAACCCATTTTTTGTCTAATGACCTGCAAATCTGTTCAGCCCATCGCACACCTCGGTCAGCTGACCTGCACAAGAAACCTGCCTTCTATGTACAGATAATTTCTACAGTATAAGCTTTCACTGGAATTCTTTTTTGCCATAATATCTAAGAATGTACTAGGATCAAAGGAAAAAAACAATTAGTATTGTTGTTACATAACTATCCAGATTGTCTTTTTTGGTGACAAATCATGTTCTTCCTGTTCTGGAGAGCCAAGAACAGGCTGTGTGCAGATACTCCTGAAATCACCAATGTCTTCCCAGAAATTTTACCAGGAGCCTATGATTCTCTGCGTCCACATTCTCCCATCATGCCACATATGCCTTCCAGCTCCACCTGAAATACATATTCTAGCAGGTTTGCCAGAGAACATAGCAGGGAGTTACTCAGCTTTTGTTCCCTGAAAGTTTTCTTGAATCTCAGGCGTACCAGCCAGCCTAGCTGTAGGTTGCCTGCACTGCATTTTCTTTGTTTTTTTTTGTTACATGTCATCCTGGAAATACCATGTTTGTGTCATCTAATTATTTCAACACTGCTACTAAGGTAGCTACTACACGTAGTCAAATCTGGTTTAAATACACAGCAGCTGAAGTACACTCTTTAATTCCAAATCATCTCATATGTGAGCATGGGAGAGAATGTAAGACAACCAAAAGACATAGCTCACTTTCACTCTCTTCCCCAAAAAATAGGCTTTATTTTGAAACACAGATGGGATCACAATGGAGCTGAGATCTGAAGCTGAATTTTCCCTTAACTTTTATGCTAAATTCCAATTTAGCGTCACATTTTTCCTTTAGCTCAAAAAATTACCTATGTCCTGATGTATTCGGAATTAATCAATCCTATTTTACCAGGAAATTGCTCTCTGTTAAAAACCAGGATACCAATTCAACTCTTCTCCCTGCCCTGACTCACTCATTGAGGCTTTTTATCATTTGTTTGTTTTTTTGTTTTGTTTTAAAGTTATCCAGGGAAACAATTTCTTCCTAGCACTGATGAATTTTTTTTTAACGTGTCCAAGAACAAACCCAGTGCCTCATATTTCCCCTGAAATCACTGTGTGCCACTCAGCAAAGGCTTTAAGGACTTAAAAGGCAGAAGCTCCAGGGCTTTTCTTTTCAGCTCCTGACTGTGCTTTGCATTCACAGGTCATGCTGGAGGCCGAGAAAGGCAGTAGCAGGGAGGGCACCTGCACAGTGCTCACAGCAGCTGGGCTGCTGAGTGGGAAGCTACTTGGAAACAAAGGAGTGAGAGCTTTCACCCTTCCACTGATCTGCCCAGGCCCACAACAAATACCATCATCTTCTCTTCCCACATTTTGGAAGGTTGGGTTGCTCCCTGTGAAGAGCTGTGGCTGATAGCATGAAGCTCCCTGCAAGCTGGCACCCCACACTCCATCCCCTTGGGTTCAGGCAGGGCCCACTCCCTGCAGTCAGCGTGCAGCGAGGCCGCTCCAACCCAGCAGTGCAGGAGACAATTTCTGCCTAAGCCAGGGTGCTAAGGGGTGCATAGCCGCCTGCCCCTGGAAACGCCACCGCTCAGCTGGCAGGGCTCAGTGAAGCCAAGGGATTTCAAACCAGAGAGCAACCAGAACCTAAATCCAGAGTCCTGAAGACACCTTCAAATGCATCACCAGGAGAGGCTGCTCAGCTTTTTCCTGGCTCTGCTCCCAAGGGTGGGACTCTAATCGTCTCTGCTCACCTTGACAGCATATTTCACGAGGAGAATTCACCAATATAGAGACCATCTGCAGTGGAAAGTGAGCAATGGTGGCAGAATCTATTGCAGGAGGTGGGGGGGGGTGGGGGGAAGGAAGAGCGATTGCAAACACTGGAAAACTTAATATGGGCATTTTTCTTAGCATCAGAATATTCTGGAGGCTTCCAAATAAACTCATAATTCAGAAGCATTTGAGAGACAGCAATGCATCACTAATAGGTTTTTAGTAGGTTATATCCTTGAGAGAAGGCAGATGGTATAGAGGGCAAAATGAAGTTGTTGGTGGCCTAATGCATCGCAAGCGGTTTGTCACCTACAGCACTGCTTTCTTTAAAGATATCTAACACACACACACTCACACAAAAATCTCTCAAGTGAATTTATTGACTAAAACCAGTTCCACAGAACCAATTAGTATCTTACACAGGCTGCCCTGCAAGGCTTATGAGGCCATCCATCACTTGTCCATTTAACTATTTAGCATTTGTTCCAGCAATTTGTCACACTGTCAGAATGGTAGCATTTCAGAATAGGAGTTTTTGGTTGAAAGAAATCCAACTCAGATAGTACAGATATTTCTTTTTTTTAATAAGACTTACACAAGATTTATGTTTCTATTATTTTTAACCTTAAGCATCATGTCTGGAGGGTGAGGTTAATTCTTTGTATTTCAAAGGCTCCACATTTAAATCAATTGTTTTATATGAGAATTTGGAAATATCATGCAAAATGGAATTACTTCAAACTTCATCAGCAATTCACAGTTCTGACATCATAGAGCACCTTATCTTACAGCCGCAGTGATTATATTTTTATCATTTTTCTCATCTAGTCATTTGCTTTTACATTCATTTCTAGTGACTTCCTTAATTTCATGGTACCGAATGAATCACAAAAAAATTGCTTTTCCAGTGAATGAAAGGCAAAGTATCTACATAATATTAGCAAGTATACTCTTAAGTATTTTAGATTTTGCAGACTCTATGCATCTAAAGGGAAAGAAAAAAGATTACTGCAGAGCTTCAATTACCCATCCACAGATATTTACAAAATATAAATTAGCACAAGCATAGAAAAATCTAAAACGCAAAAGAAACAGTTCAGGCTTGGCTGTCTCTTACGAAGCATTGGGGATCTATAACAGGACACTGGGTACTGCTTCCATAGAATGGTACTCAGCTGAAAACACAGCCAGAGCATTTCGATTAAACAACACGTAGGAATTAGACTAACACAGTTTCTACATTAAATGAAAACAACTACACCGAGAACGTCAGGCAACACATTAACAGGTTGTCGGAGAGCTCTCACAGCCCTAATGCACACAGTTGTATGCCCATGCACCTGCTATTCTGCCTCTTTCAGACTGCACTGAAATGAATTAAAGTTATTCAATAACCTTTAGATTTGTTTATTGTTTCAGAGGCAGGACTTGGTTTTTAATGGCGAGAGCACAGAGATCAGAGGTCTGCTTTCCTAATACCCTGTAGGGTTTCCTGATTTAGATTTCTTATGAAGTGGATGCAGCAAAGATGCCTGGGAATCAAATGCCATCTCTGCATCTGAATGCTGTTTAGCAGCTCCCATGGCATTTCTTCCTGGCTCTTGGTGTGCGTCTGTCACTAAGCTCGCTCCCAGAGATAAAACAGCAAATGTGAACTCCTGCGGGAAAGTGCGTCAAGTGAAAACCTTTCTTGAAGCCTTGGGAATGCTGCAGCTCAGTCAATCACAAGTCCTTCAAGGAGTGCAGTGCGCCTATCTCACCTTGTATACAGAAGGGTTTGTGGTGTACAAGTGAGCGTTCATTGGGGAAAGCCAAATGTTTAGTATATACAGAACAAAGCAAGTATCTTGCTTTAAAAGACTTAGCATGTTTCACTAGATAACACTGAGATTGATAAGTTCCAAAAACCCAAAACAGTACCCCCTCTGCTTTGCTGGGTAATTGTAGTGTTAAACGCCTGATAATTTTCTCTCCATTTGTGTCTATAATTAGCAACTTCAGTTGATTTATCTGTTAAATATTACTGTTGCACTTGCCTGTCTGTAGAAAATGCTATTCTAAGTTACAACGCAAAATATATTTCTAGTTACAGTGAGAAAGCCGTAGGAATACTTTCAAGGCTGAAGAAGCAGATTGGTAGGAGAGGACCTGCTGACCTGAAGGACAGGCCACCGTTAACCAGGGCCACAGTGCCAGGCAGTCACAGCCAACGGGCACAGAGACAACAGGAAGGGACGCACACAGTGGGGCGGACGCAGACTCCCATCAAACAACTTCTACCAACAGGTACTACATCTGTGTAAATGCCTACTTATTTTGCTATGAAAAGGATTTGTTCATTTGTTTTTTGAATACACTGAGAGCAGGAAATAGCAGGAAGAGCAGGAAATTGTAGCAGGAAATATGTTCCAGCTACAGATACAGCAGAAGGATACCCAGATAACAAAACTTCAGGCAGTGTTAAACAACACAACCAACAATCCACCAGTTTGCATAATCCCTGTCTTTAGATAGCAGAACTGTCAAAGAGCAGCAAAAAAACCTTGTCCACCTTGGAACTAGAGACAGCAGCAACTCCTCCTACGGGGAACATGAGGAAGTTAGAGACAGGATATTGAAATACCTGTATTCTTTTCTCCGCCTCTCATCAAATAAAAATAATAATTAAAAAAAAAATACCTGCAGCTCCTGTTTATTTAATTCCCTTTTGTAAAGGAAGTTCCAGGGCAGCTCCCAGAAGTTGCAGAGAAGCTTTTTGAGTTTAATAGTCCAGAGTTAATTGCCATTCATTTGGCAGGTTTGGTACAGAAGGCAGGTCAGAATTAATTTCTTGCTTAACCAACGCTGAAATTCACATTTAAAGTATAAAAAGCTATAGCTGCTACTGAAGTCTCATTCAGAGTAAGGTGATCGCAGCAAGAACTTGTCCTGAATATAAAAAGCATCTGGGAACATGCACTGTCTCAAACCGAAAAATGGAAGCTGAAAGAGAAAAATAAGAAGTCACCCAAATTCATCACGAAGGGTGAAACACACCTCTGCTTGTCTGTGACAACGGAATTGAACTCCAAGCCACAGCTTCTGGATCAGCCGGTCACTTGGGCAGTTCAGTTCACAGATGATTGGAATCACATAATCAGGTCCAAATGGTTTCACAATGACCCTAAATATGGCTGCTATCAGAAAAAGGAGCTCAAAGGGGTAAAGATCAATTACTGGTAAGTGACACTCCTTGGGATACATTAATGTCTGCATCAGGATGGCAAGAGGAGGGGAGGGCTGAGCAAGCAAAAGTGAGACTTCAACATGTGTACAGCACTGCTTTCTGTTGTAGAGAAAGAACATGTTTGAAATAAGATAGCATCTGTAAATAATTTTGAGTTAAATATTTGAAATTTTCTCAAAGGAGAACATGGAACCGTGAGAGTTCATATAAACAAAGCAAATCAAAAATACTGGGTGCAAAAATGCCTTTTCTCAAGATATCCTACTGCCATGGAAATGTTCTTCCACACTTTTTTTTTTAGTAAGCCACCTGCCTGTTACCACCTGTAGCCTCTCATCCCACTCCTAGAGGTACAGGTTCTCTGGGGTGAAGAGGCCACATTTTCCACTTTATGTATCATATTCAATTAAACAAAAAGAGATGTACGTCCACAGTGGACACGTTGATTAGGCATTTCCCTCAGAAAAAGCAATATTGAAAATCTCATTAGTTTCTGCCTGAATCTAGAGCTACACGGTACAAAAACGTTGCTTTGACTCTCAGATTCCCCAGACACTTCACATTATCTAATCCTTGTTGAGATTTGGCATTTTGGCATTGCTTTACCTTGTCTCTACAAGATACCCCTCTTAATAACATTTCTGGATTGCAGTTACAAGTTAGACACGTATAAATTGTCCTTTTGTGAATTCAAGCAAAGATACTAATTTTCTTCTGTTCAGGTATGGAAAAAAGTAAGTAGAAAAGCTAATTCTGAAACCCACAGACATCCTTCATTTAAACAGGTCCTCAAGTTTAGGCTCAGAGGAATGCCTAAAAAGGACTCACGCTCAAGAGCGATGTTTTTTACATGCACCGAGAATAAGTCAAAAACGTTCTCCTACAACATGCAGACTGAGATGGATGCTCTTACAAAGGAGATGCCAGAGGCCACATTACTATTCCTCTATTTTCTTCTCCTGTTGTTCTTTTCACACTCACTGTATCCCAAAGTACAAATAGCTCATTGACTTTTTGAAATGAGATGGAAGGAAAAACTCCGAGTGAAACTGTAAAGTCACAAAACTGTCATTGTAGGCAACAACAGCAGCAACCCACTGGAGTTCATGCTATTTCCAAGAGCTCATTAAAGCCATGCAACACTGCTTAGTGTGGAAGCAAATAAACTATATGAAACCGTAGCTGCAATAGTTGCGTACACCCAGGAAGTAAAATATATTGCTGAAGGTATTCTTAGACTGTCTTGACTCCATCCATATTCAGCACTGTATTGGTATAAATATATCTGTACAGAAATAGGAAAAAAAATATTTCCCAAGACCTAACACCGGCATAACTTGAGAACAAATCAAGACTCGACATATCTGGAGTCTATCTGCCTCCTTACCGATGGGGGTCTATTGAAAGGTGACTGGATGTCAGTGATGATCACAAATCCACAAAGTCCACTGTTGCCATTTCTCACTCTGTTGTTCTCAGAGCTGCTGCTGGAATTGTTAGTACCAGACAGATCCTTCTCCCTAAGACAGCTAGTGAATTTTCCAAGCTTTCTTGTTTGTCTTCTCAGAAGAGAGCAAGAAAACTCGCAAAATTATAATATGTATTATATTCTAGCAGGAATTAAAATGTCATACACATGTATCCAGTGAACATGGTTTTGAGTCCTTCTGGTCCCAAACACACATACTCAGAAGTACGATTCTGATCTCAAACACTGGTTTACAAGGTTTTAAAATTTTGAATCATAATTCCAGTGAAATAAGATAACAAAAATCATAAAAACATAACATTTCACTAATCCAAAAGTTCAGAGAATGATGAACTTACTAAAGATGCTTATCAGCCTCCAAGAGAAACCCAAAAAAGTACATGAGCCTAATAAGTACTTCTTGCCTTAACTTAACTACAGCTATTCAAACAAAACAAAAACAAACAAAAAACCTATTCTCTACTTGTTTCTCCATAGAAAACTCAGGAAAGGTGGTCAAATCAAAACATCCAGCATAATATAAGGTGTTAGAATTTCAGAATTGCATTGAACTTGTTGAAAGCACTTGGACTTTTATTCAGTAATCTGGGAACACAGCCAATCTTGTCTGTGTATTCGCAAAGGGAGATTTTCATTATATGTATATATATTTTAACAAAATTGTTATCTTCCTAATATACAGTCACGGAAGACATGTCCTAAGAAACAAAATATGATGTGTCACTATTTTAGAGTAACTTTTCAGGCATAACAGTATCACTAAAATTTGTCTAGAGCTAATTCAGTCTGATTTTTCAATGGTTTATCTGCAGAAAATCCACCTACAAAGGAGTTCTAGTAAGGTTGTTTTAAGGGAAGAATTAATTGAAAAGAAATTATACACAAATGAATAACTAAAACTATTTCCTCTTTCCTGCACTTTCTGACTTCCTTCCCAACCTATCATCTTTAATTAAACTCACTACAAGTTTGGAAGCCTAGTAAATCCAGGAAGTTGCTCCTAAAGTGGTATATCAATGCTCTAAACATCTTCTGTTCTGTGACTCTGGATTTAATAATTTTCCTTTAATAGCCTGTACAGCTAGAAGCATTTACTCAGTGTGACTGATTGAGCACTAGCCTCAGAATATCCCTTCAAGCCTCACTCAAAGCTTGCGATTAGTTGATGCTGGTACCAATATAAGCAGTCTCCATAGATGCTTGAAATAAAAAATTTTACAAGTTTCATCTTCATATTTGGTATCTCACCTCCTCTTGCATGGAATGTAACAAACTTAGAAGGGATTTTGCTAAGTTAAGGATTATTGGATTCATCCATAAAAATAAAAATATACAAAATACAGGACAACAAAAAGCCCCACAGATTAGACATGGATACACTGATCATTGCAAACGTCTGACGCGCTTCATTCCTTTTTAGACATGCTGCAGGAATAAATTTAGACTTTTGAAAGCAAAACAGTGGATTCCTTCTAAATAACGTGCATTGTTTGTTGATGTATTTGTTAACCTTGTAGAGAGATTATTTTAAAATAGGACTGACAACTTGCTGTACGGTGCCTAGTTCAAAGGAGTGCTGATCAATGCACAAATATTTGTATTGTTTTCTAAGTCCTTGATTACACAAGAAACTACAATAAAGAAAAGAGTAGAATTACTCAATTATTCCCTGTGTAGGTGAGGTGTTTGTGACTTTTTCTTATTTCCGTTTGTTTGTTCTTTTGTAAAATTAAGAGCAATTAGATGGCTGGCATGAATAAATGTGGAAAAACAATTTCTCAGGAAACCTAATAGAATGAATTGTTGCCTACAAGCCAGGTTGTTTTTCTGCCCATGGCAAGACCTTTATCTTAAGTGTAGATTTCACTTAGTATATTCCCATAAATTGTACACTTATGCTGCAAAATATGCCAGAGAATCATTATATTCAATAGCCGCTGTGTACCAGCTCTAGAAGGAGTTTTGCAGGCTCCTTGACAGGAAAGAGACAATAATCCAATAGCTTCATCTCTTTGAACTATATAACTAGGGATTTGGGAAAAGCCCATATTGGAGCTTAAAAACTAAGTACTAAGGCTGCAAGTTGAAAATACGTTTACTGTCAGTACTGCTCTCCAATCCAATGACTTTTCTCCAAGTGCTGTAAATTAGCAGTACCTTTTTATGCATCTCACTGGCACATCCTGCTTGGAAAAGATTCTCAAAATAACGAGCTCTTTGGTTTCACGTCACAAAACTGCTTATCCACTGTGGTGTTTGTTGCTGGTTTTTTGCCTTAATCACAGCCATGCTTGGAAACCAGGGTTTGTGACAAGGAAGAGGAAACCAGGCACCAGCTCCGTGTGCACTTACAGCTTATTCACAGACAGGAAAAGGAAAGACCTGGACAGCTCTACTTATCATCCTAGCCTACTGCTTCTGCCAGTTCACAATGACTTGCTGGGCTGCATTATCAGCCTGCTTTGCTCACAGTAGTGGGGAAGAGCTATATATCACAGGCCAGTTCTAGGTAATGCTGCCAACGCAGCCTGCATTTACATGAATATGGAAAGGAAAGGAGGGAAACTAGTGCTACTTCACATGCTCTCAAGAAGTTCTGCAGTGCCTGAATGAGAACTGGTCATCCTCCCAAATAATCCCATCACTGTACACTGAGCTGGGCAGTCTGTCTGCTACAGGAAGCCCAGAGGCACAGGCAGATAGTGGGAAAAGATTGTGGTGACAGATTGTGATGACAGGACTCTCTTCCTCCAACTATAGGAAAGAGATGAGCAGCAGAAGAGAATTTCCTTTCCATCTATTTCTCTGTCATTTCCATCTCCCTGGAAGGGAAAGTTGCATAGTCTGTCCACAACTTAACATGAGGTCCGTAATAATAGGGTCCAGCATGGAGACTGATTTCTTTTTAAACCTTTTACATCCCTACATATGAAGTCTCAATGTTTTTGATACTCCGATACTTTAATCAGATTAAGCTTCTCATGCATGGAACCAGGAATATGATACTGTGCATCTCACTCATCCCTCTCCCCAGTCTTGGCATACTCAACACATTTGAAGTAGCAATCATTTTTTCAACAAGCTTCTTTTAACTAGTAGAAATTCCTCCTCCTTTTTAATGTCAAATAAAAGTATCAAATAAGTTGACTCTTTACACATAATCCCTTCTCTCTCTTTGGCTATGTAAAGGATGCAATCCATTGTCCACCAAAATCTAAGTAGAAAATCAGTTTTCCTCTGAAGACACCAGATTAAAAACAAATGATAAAACGCAACTAGTTGGCTGCCATCTTCCTCCTCAAGGTCTCAAAAGTCTAAATAGGCATTATTCCATTTTTCATGATTTGCAAAATGAAGTAAAAGAAAATAAATAAAACAACACAAAGATTCCTTTAAAACAAAGAACAAGCAAAAAATACAAGTCACCCCCTATCCTATTTACAAAGGCTTTAGCTATTAGCATCTAATTCAAATGTCTTAGAGGCATCTCCTCCTTGCCAGCATCCTTTTCCTGCCATTAATTTCCTTCGACTGCTTTTGAGAATCTATGCCAAGCACACATACCAATTAATGCATGAAAGTTTTAAAAAAGCTTTTCATTGATTTTTAGCCATTTCTCCTTATTACAGAAGTCATCATGCAGCCAGAAGTTAAAGAAATAGAAGAGGGTGGATTCATATTGAGAATTACAGAAGAAAGACATCAGGTTTTCTATTAAGCTGCAGCATAGCACCTTGGAGCAAGCATGGGTTTTGCAGTATGCAATTCCACCTTGTAGCCACCTACAGTCAAAGGACGGTTGATGGCTAGCAGGAAGATTGAAATGTAAGCACAGACAAACAAACAAAAACAATTTTGGCCACGAGCACAAAGAAACAGTTATTCTCTTTGTCAATAATTTCTCACTGGGAAAAGGTCTCCAAAGGAAAAGAAACTGTGAAATTAAAAGCCTGATGTTCACTTAGCAATTCCTGTTCTGTCTCTTTTTTTTTTTTTTTTGAAATTCTATAGGAACTTTAAAATTCAGTTCAATGAACAATGGGAAATACTTCCTAGAAACTATCCCCACCAGAAATTTCCCATATTACTTCTCTAGATCACCTTCCAATTCAGTTATACAGCACTTTGGAAGTCTGGGCTTGGATCTCAGTCCTAGGGAACAGTCCTTTATCAAAATGCATTTTCAAAAAGGAAATGCCAATCAAAACCATTTCCTGAAATTATTTCTTTTAATAAACTTCAAAGTTCTTCATTTGGGAAAACTTGCTTGTTTTCCCAAAAGATCATGCATTAAGAAAATGATTTTTTGAGCTTCCAGGATGCATAATCTCTTCCGATGCTGCAAAGCCAAGCACTACTCACCCAGCAGCCATCTCTGTCCTTGATCTCTCATCAGTGCCCATGAGTCCAATGCTCAGCTTGCTAGAAATTCACAAAGAAAAAAAATACCTTCAAAGATAATACTATCAACTACCAACTTCAGAACTGGTATTTCTCCCCTTCCTACATCAGGATATTTTTCTCACAATCAAAATCTTCAACTTTTTAGCAGCATTAGTCTCAACTCGACCTGACTAGATCCTCAGAGCAATGGTTTTCAAGATGTAGTCCACAGAGCACTCAAGGTTGGTGGATATCTGCAAGGGTAACTTGAAAAGAAAGCATTAAAAATTCAAGCTGATTGTCAGTGGGGTTTTAACTCACTATATAGAGATCTGTACCTTCAGTGAAAAAGGTTGAGAGGTTCACAGATCAAAAAAGGTTGAAAACTACAACCCTACAGAGCTAAGTACAACTGTGTTGGAGTGACTTTATAATTTTAGACTTGGATCTGAATATAATTCTTCAGCAGCAAACAGAGCAAGCTTCTCTCATTTTTCCTTGCTAAGCTAAACAAACAGCTACTCCACAGCAAAAGAGTAACTGCAATTCATATCCAAACAACACTGGCAATAATCATTTGGGCTGGGGAATCCTGACTGGCTTATCAAATTTGTCAGCATTCCCTTGCCTTTGCACCATCTTGATGGTTCTAGATGAAGCAGAAATAACACGAGAAAAGCTGAAATTCACATTTTCTTTCAGCATGAATTCTTATATGCCACTAGCATGGTCTCCAGCAGACCATTTTATGTCTAAAGGGAAATATTATCTCACTCAGCCCCACAGCTTCCAGACCCTACAATAAATCTGTCTGTTTCTGTCCTAGGAAACACTTTTAGCTCCGGTGTGCACTATTACTCTCCAGCTAACTGGATTGCAAGCGTGTCTTCCTGCATATTAAACCATGCATAGGAGCAGAGAAAAAAAGGGAGTACGGAAAAAGATTCTATTGCACTATTAAAATGAAAATTTCCTCCCCCATTACCAACACACCCTTCGCACATTTTACTGCTGTGTTCATCTCCTCCTTCCAATGGCAAGGATGTTGAATCACAATTAAGCATCATTGCTCAAGCCCAGCCTGTCACCTTGACTTAGGTGTCAGGATTCCAGCATTTAGCCCCACGTTTCAGATATAAGGAGCACCAACATTCAGGCAACATTTGATGGTCTATGCACAGCTGCAGGGACTGCAATGCCAGGCACGGATGCTAATAAAGGCAAAGATGGGAACTTACTCTACCGACAGAAAATAGAAAATTCTGGAAAGATTTGAGGGAAAAGCAAGAATCCTACAAAGAATCAAAATCTAAACATTCCAACACACTTGAAGTAAACATTACAGAAGTTTACAGAAGGCGATTCACGCATCTCCCAATAACGTTATTGCTCTTTGTAATCCAAATGGCATTTGTTTTTGATGACGCAAAACTGTGCAGCAGCAGAGACAGTAGAGAAAACGTTGTGATGGAATGATGCTTTGCATGCCTGTATTCAATAAGAGAACCTTAAATTTCAGTGAACATTTAAGCAAGTTTTCAGCATATAGGGAAGAAGGCCTGCATCAAGAACTGTAAGGCACTTCTCTAGTAAGAAGATATGAAAGAGACATAAAGATGCTTCCCTTTTCCTACACACACACGCATTTACCCAAAAATAGTGAAGCACTTAGTTTTTTTATTATCCTTTTAAGGCTGTTTCTAGTGCTAATTCATTACATTAAAAAAAAACCAAAACTATAAAAATCTGCATTCTAAAGCATTTTGCAACTCTCTCCCTTTAACATACCAAGAGAACAGTAACAGCGGCCACTGGAGAACTGTGCTGTATAGATTGAGCCTTGCAGTAATGTGGCTCCGTCACCTCCCCAGGTCACCACCTTTCTGCCAGTGAGAGACACACTGATCCTGCGCAGCTCTGCTCATCCCACCACCACTCTCCCCCTGGCCCTCCCAGAGGCAAACCCTGGGACTCTGCGCTTTGTCCGACACTCGCGCTCCGCAGAAGTGGATAAGCATTTTCATGAGGAGAGGACAGAGAGGTGAGAGAATACGTCAGTCAGAACTAGAAATATTGCAGTCCCAGCTGCACTGCTGATGAAAAAAGGAATATCATTAGTGTGAATTCTGCATGAATACTTCTATTTTCATGCTTTAATATTCTGGAAAAGAGAAAATGCAGAAGACTTTGGACATCTCTGACCGCTGCATTCACTGAATTTACTCATTGCCCAAGTGACCCAATTTTCCAGTGTTTATAAAAGTAAAAAATGAAAAACTGATTTGTCAAAAACATTATCACTCACACAGAGAGAAGAAGCATATGCAGTGTATTATCATGTCATTTAGGAAAAAATAGTTTACTGTTTGCATATTAGCATCTCATCTTTACAATTAAATGTTTTAAAAAACTGAAGAAATTTGTTTTCTATTTTCTCCTGAGTCTGAGGCACGTATTACCCCTGTATTTCTTAGCAGCCAGCCAGAGGAGTCAGACAAAGCAGCTGTTCCCTAAGCACAGGGGCAGAAGCAGAGATTTGGAGGGCAACGACAAATTGAGAGCAGGGAGAAAAGCAGAGAACTCTTCTCAGAAGGCAAAGCGTGCTGTGAGGAACTGGATGCTGCCACCAAAATGACATTTGCAAAATTCCTCTCCTTCTTCTGTGACTGTGCAATTGTTCTGCCAAAAGGAAATCCTGTAGTGACTGAAGGGAAAGAATTTGCTACTTAAGCCCTGTTAGGCCTTTCAAATGTTAATGTTATCAATCAGAAAAGACCAGAAACATCGCTTTTGTACAAGAGACAATTTAATTTTTCCAAGGTACAGCAACCAGGTCTGCAAGCATTAATCTGCAGTGACAACGGTACCTGTTCTTCCATGTCATTATATTCACTTTCTTTTTGAGTCTTGGTGTTTTGTGAAATGATTTGAAGCCTCAGAGTAACTCAGACCATGCCATGCAATGCCTCTACTTTTTAATCACAATACATTCTGGAAAGAGGAGGAAACATTTAACATTTCATTTGTTGCATATGTTTCTCTATGCTGTTGCTTGTCTGCATTATTTTGAGCATTATCTATTTAAGGAAGTTGTATGATATATAGAAGACAGCAGGTAGAGTGATTGACTGAAAGAGTCAGATGTTGAACTGCCACATAGCTGTGGAAAGGATAAAAATATTTCTTTACCTCAATCTATTTCACAGGGAAAAAAAATCCCCCTAGATCTTCTGTACTGAATCATTTTTATACTTAAAGGTTTCAAAGTGAAAAGAAGGTATAAAGAGAGTAGTATTTAAAAACAAAAATACACATTTTCACAGCTGCTTTTTTTTTTTTTTTTTTTTTTTTTAAGTATAATATTGAGGGAGAAAAAGCCTGCGTGCTCTCAGTTAGGTTTACTAAATCAGTCATGAAGGCAGCTGATCTAAAATGCATGAGCTGTCACCTGCTCAGTCTCAGTTTGACAGTTCAATACCTCCTCATCTTCTGAGAGTGGCAGTGCTGAGACCTGAGTAAACTGCGTCTGTATGCAAACTGTCACGGAGCTCTTGGCATATCATTACGCCTGACCTCCACGGCTGCAGTGACAACAGGGAACATTACGGCCAATTGTCATCGGAGTTAAACTTAATGCATGGATCTCCAAATTCAGCAGTGGGTGAGGTAAGCCCCCCAGGCAGCAGCCAGCTGATGAACTACATAATTACAGCAACATAATCTTATTCCTTTGGAGAATGCAAGTTTGCATCACAAATTCAAGTCACATCTCCCTACACATCCATAGGTGCGTTTTTCCCTCAGCTTTTATCTGGACCAAATATGACAAAAATCAGTATATTCTAGCTATCAGCTTTGGTAGGAAAATGAAGTATTATTCAAGGCCATGGAAGGACAATCTAAGATACATTTCTAAGCAGTGGCAGTCAGGGTCACACATGCAGCAGTTAGAGAATCTGGACCTAATCATTTTGGTGGTCACAAGCCTGCAACATCTCCCTGTATCCCCTCTCCTAACTTGCCTTCATAGGCGTCCTCAGAGCTGTTTAATACATAGGAAAATGGGTCCTGAATAAACTGAAAATGTGCTTGGAGAGTGAAAAATTCATATTCAGATCTTTTCTGAATTGTCATGCTAATTACCTGCAACAGTAATGATTGTAAGCACTAGTGAAGCTTGACAGAATAGAGGAAGATCCATACAAATACAATGAAGAACTTATTTAAAGTGACAGAGCGCTGGAACAGGCTGCCCAAGGAGGTTGTGGAGTCTCCTCCCCTAGAGATATCCAACATCCATCTGGACAACTACCTGTGCAACCTGCTGTAGGGTATCTGCTTTAGCAGAAAGGTTGGACTCTGTGATCTCTAGAGGTCCCTTCCAATCCCGTCAGTCCATGATTCTGTGACTAGTTTGTGTTAACAGAATATTTGAATGTCATGCCAGTATTTAATCCACTTGTCAAACATCTTTACTATCTCACAGATTACTTTAAATAAATGAATATAGCAAGTAAACAAAGAACTTGTTCCACCTATACAAGGTTCCTCAATTTTTATTTGTTGTGGTATGAACTACATTTCTCCTAGGCTTAGAGATTTTGCAGTGAACAAGAACAGAATCAAAAACAGCCCATACTCATTTGGATGTCCTCATATAATTCATTCATAGTTCCACTTCTTACTGCCATTCATGAATTATGAGATCATTAGTAACTGAAAAAATATTTCATGCTGTCTCAGTCATATTTCTCTAAAGTAAACTTCTCCAGTGGTCAATCAATAACAAAAGTAGACACAAAGTCCAGTAGCTGAGCAGATATTTAAGCTTTTCTAAATCTCCATCTCCCTTATGAGTTCAGTCATTTTCTATTGATGTCAACAATGGAAACAGTCCTGGAACCCACTTGCATAGCTTGTCGAGTAATAAAATATTTCCAGTAGATGGTATTTCTTCAAGCCCTTTCAGAAGTTACTACCAATTTACAAGAAAATGTTTCCCATCCATCCTACTCAATTTCAAAAGTATGTATCACTTGTAAGAGTTGTTTTTCTTTTTTTTTTTTTTTTTAACTGAATTTCCAACCACATTTCCCTAAGTTTGATACTTTCTAATTGACACAATATCACATCAGAGGCTATACAACTTGGGCAGCAAACAAAGGCAGATACTCAAGACAGTAGAAAATATTAAAAAAAATTAAATTAGTATTTGTGTTTGTAAGTCTCAGGAGAGTTGGGTTAGGATAAGGAAGGATGTTCTTCTAAATTTGAGTTGTAATGAGGTAACTTTGGCTTGATTTCTAACGAAATAGATTGTGAAAATGTAAACTGATGAAAAGCCATATTTGTATGAGACCATATTTGCAAAAAAAGATAAAAAATAAAAATAATTATCCTGTTCCTTAGAGAAATAACTGACAATGTGAGAGCTCCTGGAGTAACAGTATCCATTTCTGGTTGAGTTACAACCCTTCAGCAATTTTCAGCTTACATAACCAGATACTGATGTGTCTTCTCTTTTCTTTTTTTTTCCTCTACAAACAACAAATCTGTTTTCTGACCATGGCTGACTGACAAGGCAACTGATTGATCACAGAGAGCATTAAACCTACATACAGTAATGACCATAAAGAGATCAGCTTGCCAGACTTAACAGCTTAGAACTTTCCCTTGTCTCTGTTTAAAGCATGTCTCAATGTTTGGAAGTGGAAGAAGAAAATCTCTGAAAAAACAGAAATCTTATTTAACAACAGCACAAGAAGAGTCAGACACTTTATATGCCACAAACAGTTCTTAAAAGATGAATGATTTATTAATAGCTTGATTTCTAAGGAGCAAATCAATGGATTAACAGGTTGCTTAAAGGCACAGTAGGTCTAAATGCTCTTAACACCCTTTTTACTGTCACTGTTGAACACTATTTACCAAACTCAGTACTCCTGCATGTCTGTAACGTATGTACCTGTTAATCATTTACAATCCTTTCATCAAGCATTTATAAGGGCATGTTCATGTGCAGCTGAGTGCAAAAAGTCTCAGTACAGGGGTCCCCCTCAGTCCTGGCAAGTGCCACTGGTTCCAGCCAAGGCACGACCAAATCCCAGGGATTTAATCTTAAAGCAGAAATCTCATCTGCAGCTGGATACTGATCCATTATATAGTTAATAGTAGGAAAAAGGAAAAGACGTGCAACAGGAATCCAGGGATAAGCAGACACACCAAGGCACTGAACTGCAACAAATTAGAATCTAACGCTTCCTGGACTCTAGCAAGCTGCTGGCAGAATAAGCAGTGAGCCTGGCACCAGATCATAGATGATGCAAAAAAAGTTATTTCTGTTTGAGAGTTATACTATATTTTCTGTTTCCTTTTAGAAAACATGTAGAAGAAAGAGTTCACCATTTTCTGCTGTTATTTATACATCTTTATTCTAGTCTCCCTTCATCTCTCTAAATAACTCTGTTATTCTTCCCTCAGTTTCTCAGACCTTCCGGATACAATTCTTAGATTAAAACCACCAAACTTTTTGTTTCCCTTTCCTATTTCAGCTTGTCTGTTCAGAAATGCAGTGCTCAATAATGAAGAAATATTTAAGCTGAATGCATACAATCAACTTACAAATATCACACAAATACATGCAGCCTTTTGGACCCTCTTTAACTGAAGCTGGGCAGTGTCTTGCTTTTTTGTTTGTACAGAACTTACAATCATCTCAAGTTTAACTAAAATGTTCTTAGTTCCTTCCACATTGCTCATTACATTTTATCTGCTCTTCTGGTTACTGCTTTCTGCTATTTACTCAGTCACCTTCAAATGAACACCACTGTGATGTTAGGATTTCTATTTTCCTTTCCCATACATAAAGATGAAAACAGCAGATCTAAACAACAAATTCTTTCGCATTCTACAATAGATACAACAGACACAAATCCAACTGCTGTTGAGAGAGAGGATTTCCTAAAATTTTCATCGTTAGAGTAAGGGGAAAAATCCACAGCCATTGACTTATATCAGGACTAAAATCTAGCCCTCCTCTTCAGCATGCTGTTTTGTGTAACACGCAGTGAAACTGTGCCTGCACGGAAGTTTAGGTTGCTGAAGTAATACTGTTTGAAGTATGTCTCCACTTAATTTTCAAACACAAGGGTCTTCAGAAAGCATCCCATGAGCTATACAATGAATATTGATATGGCAATACTGATACTGTGATAGTCAATCACATTTGCAGGCTAGAGAAATAAAATTGAATGCAGCAACAAAGGTATGGAATGGGGAATCACAGCTCCGATGGTTCATCTGATTAGAATTACTATTCGAAGTAAAAATGAGACTGTTAAATATCTTCATCATTGAGCCCAGACACACAGAAATCCAGAAAGCACCCAGCTAAGCTCCTGACACGTGCTGGTTTCTACTTCAAAGTCTGCGTAATGTTGTCAGCATTTTAAGATCTTCAGTGGAAACAATCCCATGCTAAACAAAAGAGTATAGAGTTTTCAAGTCTGCATTTACAGCAAAATGGAAGCAGGTTTCTTTGTCACATCCAGCTCCTTCTGAAGTCAGAATGCCATGTCTCCCAGTTCTTCCCACCACCCCTCTCTGAGCGATGGAGCTGGTATGGGTAAACTCTGGCTCACAATCCGCCTCAGACCCTCAGAGCTCAGCTGGCCTTTTTGTAGGGCCACAGTACATCCCCCCAGCTTTTCTTATCCTTTTCCCTATTCCGAACCAGATTATTAAACCCACAGAATTCTTCCTATACCGCTTACATCTCCTTTTTCACGTCAATATCTTACTTCATTTTTGGCTTTCCTGGCATTCTTTCATAGACAGTGAGCCACTATTTCCATTCTGCAGACCCCCACTGTAGTGTATCTATCCTGTATCAGTCCCCATCAAAGTTTTAAGAGTAGTCAGTAAGTTTTAGCATGCACTTTTATATACTTAAGACAGCTAAAAGTATACTTACTAAAAAATATGCTTGGGATAGATTGCTTTCAGTTCTGTAAGAGTATTTGATATTGGAAAACATTTTAGGCTAGGCAGGAATAAGCCTTAAGAAAAGAAATGAGATATAACGAAATCACAATAACAAAATCAAATGCTGCTTTCATTGAGAACTCTACAGGGAAACTTTTGACCTCACTGTGAATAACACAGATTGCCCTCCACTGAAAGCAAGCATTTATATTGTTATTACTGCCAATAACAAAATTTAACCCTAGAACTGTTAACAAATGGATCCATTTCATTGTAATTATGTGCTGTCATTTTCTGTTTTCTTTTAGATTTTTCATAGCAGAAGTAGCAGGGAGTCTATCTGCAGTTTTCCTTCACAGATTTTCTCAATGAATCCAGATTTCATCCTTCACAAAAAACAATCCTTTTGAATCCCAGCTGCTTTGGTATTCAAACTATTCTTAAACAATTGCAAATAATATTTTCAGTCATATCCAGCTGTAACATTATAGATCTTCAAAGATTTTGAAAGCGCTTTATTAATTATTTAATGCCAATTATCAAACGGTGCTCACAGACCTTTGGGAAGGAAATTACAAGTCTTTATCCAGATATAAAAGTGAGTGGTGCCTGGGACCAAGGCTCTGGGTACCACGTGGAGCAGGCACAGCTCCAGCCAGGGCCCTACCAGTGATGAGTGGAGAGCGATTGCTTCCCCAGTGCTTATCGTCTGCAGTTCCACGTGTACAAAGCAGATGACCAACATTTTTCACAAGAGCACACCACCACCAGTGCTTAATATGGTATGAGGAAACCCAAAAGGAGTCATTGCCAATCCGTGCACTCCCAGGCTACGAGAAACAGCAGCATGGCAAAGCTTTAAGTAGCTGGTACAGTAATGGAAGAGTTTAATGCTAACATTAACTGGAAAAATTGTAACAATGGGATGAGTTGCATCTCTTTATCAATCTTCTCCCAGATTTAATGTAATAAGGAAGACTCTGCCTTCCAACGCTGTTGTTCATCCATCACCATGTCGGTGATTATTATAGCGTTACACAACAAAGAGAAAAACTTAATTTCAAGGAAGATTTATGGTGAGTGAAACTCAATCAGACTTAAATAAGCTGAGAGTAACCAAATAACAGATGTTTGTTAAAACCTTTTTTTTTTTTCCAGCAAGATCTGAGATCTGATCAAAATAAAAGTTCAAAACATCAGTGCTGAAGTATCTGAATATAATTGCCAGTATAGGAATGAATAAGCACCGGTTAATAAAATGAGAATCAGATACATTAGCTAGATAAGAAGACCATAGTTCTAACTGTGCAACTGTCAGTATAGGTTACTTCTCCACAGTGTGACCTTCAATACTGTCCAACCTAATTTTGCATGCCTGCAATGTCTTAAATGGTCTGCAATTTAAAAGCAATAAGCTTAAAATAACCTGCAAGTTAAGAGTATGAGGCTGGAAGAAAAAAAAAAAAATGCACAGAAAAGCCATCTGAAGGCTAACATTAAATCAGGCAGGGTCACTGTCCCTTAAGGAGAAGAAAACTGCAACAACGGAAGTATTCTTTTCTCTTTGCCTGAGATTTCTTTTTTTTCCTGCTTTGACACAACTAGAATGAACCATTTTATACAATACCAGCAGGATAGTGAAAGGGTGCCAAATATATAGAAATGCCTGAAAAAGAAATCTGCGCTCTTACGGAGCTGAGGGCACCTGCCACATCAGCACAGCTCAGCATCTGTGCTTCACTCACGCCCGTACAAAGCTTGGTCATCCTTCCAGCTCTCTGTGCATCCTCTCCAGATTCCAGCAAGAATGCAAACAAGGTCATGTGAACACCAGTAGCCTTTTTAATTAGTTTTCTCTGATTCTTTCTAAGAGAAATACACTGACCCACAGGCGAGCAGTGTGACAGAGCCAGCAAGAGGGCCATGCACACAACACGAGCACTGCAGCACCATGGGATTACATCCAGGTCACAGCCATTACACCAGCTGTGAGCAGATACAAACTGTCTGTAGCTCAGTGCAATGTCACTATGCAGCAAGTTGCACCAGAATCAACAGATCACTCATGAAAACCAGACTTCACAAACACCAAAGTCATGGTGCTCGCACAAATAGCACAGAACATTTTTAGAGTCCTGAGATTTACTGTTTGCCACAAAGAGGTCCATCTTTGCAGAAATTAGCTATCTAGTTTAGCCTTTGTTTCTCACAACAGTCTCATAACAAGGAATAGCATAGAATAGGTACACCCTACGCAGTAAACAGTCCCTTTTGGAAGTCAGAGAGTATGCTTTTTTGTTTTGTTTTGTTTTGTCAGCAGCAAAACTGCACTTGTTTGATGGTGGCAAAAAGACCACAAATGATTTCTTACAGCTCCTACCTCTGCTCAGTGCAGGAAAAATAAAGGCAACAGTGAATGAACTAAGCCCCTAAAGTGAGAGCCATTCATCCTTCTTTAAACTATGACAAGCATACAGATTGGAAGACGGGCAAAATAAGCTTTAGGAAATGTAACTAACTAAATAAATCAAATCTTAACCATAGCAATAGTTGTCCAAGTGCACCAGTCCATGCACAGCACATTCATCTGTGTTAGAATTCATCTCCAGCATCTTTAATTTAATAGTTTCTCACTTATTTGTCATAACTGAACAATACTTCACTTGTGATCCGGAATCTCTTAGGGACTAAGCAATAACGAAGGTCCCCTTTCGCAGCTAATAAAACCAACACTGTACCACCTCCACAGTCAGTTAACCTTTGGAGTTTACCTCTCCTTTGTTAAAAGCCTTAAGTTAGATTTCCTGCTAAAGGCTGTTTGCAGCTATTTGGGATGAGAAACAAGGAACAAGTCTCAATCCCCAATTTTTCTTGTAATATATTTTGCAAATTCTACGCAGCATGAGATATAACACAAAACAGAAGAGTGGGAGAAGCATGTGAGTGAGGTGGAGAACTATGTGATTTGTGTTTCTTCTGCACTACTCAGATGCAAACCTGTGTCAGGCACACAGTGCAATGGGGACATGAAAAAATTTTGGGCTGTAAGAGATCCAGAATGACTTCAGCAAGCACACTTATGTGTCTCTAAGCACAACAGCTAACATTTTAAGCTAACATATGCAGACTGTACAAGAGAGCATATGTTTCTCCATTGTCCTTTGCTGCACAAACATCCATGAGCTGGCCTGGATCTCACTCAGCTTTGAAAATTCATTGCTATTTATGTAATAACAGGACTTGTTTTAACTGCATATACATCATTCCCGACTGCAGTGAGGTTGAAGATGTGCAAGAGATGTTTCATCTAGAACATTCTCATTTAAAAAAAAAAAGATCAAAATTTTAAAAACTGAATTATCTGCGTTTACTTAATAGAGTGTCAGAGAGCTTTGAAGGGCAACGATCCGTGAACTGAAACTTAATGTATTATATGATAATGAACCCAAAGATGCAATAACAGACTATTAAGCAGATAATTACACATTCATAATGAGCAGTAATGGGGATTATGGTCCATATTATGGTCTATTATGTCTATTCTGAAATTTATAACAGATTTTTAACAAAGAAATAATAAAGAGAACAAGAGGTCCCATGCTACATTCTACACCCACAAGGGAGCAAGACAACACAGGAAATGAACGTTCCACTATCACTATCCTTACAGCAGTGTTCCTTTCTCCAGCACCCACAAAAGGCTTTTGTGAGTTTATGAATGGGAGCAGTTACGATCAACATGCAGCAGTACTTGGGAGACCATTTTATTCCCAAATCTTCCCAGGAGCAACTAAATGATGACACATCACACAATGTGCCTCACTCAAATGTGACCCGACTTTGAGAAAACATCTTGGGAGACCAGATGCCACATCCTCAACACTTCCTCACTTGGAAACACCCCAAGTAAATTGGCAGTCTGTTTCAGGAGGTCACAACATTTAATAAAGTGAACCTTGTCTCTCTCTCCTTAATATAGTTAGTAATAAAGGAAGGCAACATTTCAAACACATAACATATTACTCCACTCCTGGTGGAGAACTGACCTCAGTATTTAACTTTCATGATTCATTTAAGTCCCACTCTATTCCACTCCAAAAAGAAAAAAGTTAGACAAGTAAAAGAAAATCTAGACATTTCCTATAAATATTACCTGTAATTTCTTGAAATTGTCTGGCTTTATTTGCCTGTTTTTTTTTTTTGTTTTGTTTTGTTTTGTTTTTTTCCTTATAAATTCTAAACAACAATAGGAAATCCAGAAAAAAAAGATCAAACATACAACAAACCAGGCTTTTTTACTACACTGAGAACCAGCTGCAGGAATAACCGTGAAGAGAAAAATCTCATTTATGAAAAACACCTATACGAAACAAGGTTAGCTGATAGGATAAACTGTAATGAGTAGATAGTATAAGACAAGTACTGCACGTTTTACTTGCATAATATATCCATTGGTGAAAAGGTAGAAGCACCCCCATTTTAAAACCTGAATTATTTTGCATTTCTGTTTATGAAGGGAGGATCAACAGCAGTTTTCTACCATCTTAGAATTAATCACACTGCTATATAAGTTTCTATATTTTAAGAACTCAGTAACTGCGATTTCAGAAAAGTTAAATAATGTATGAAATCGAAAAATGTCATTCTTTTAATATCTTTCTTCTCGTGAAAAAAATTGCAATTACAGCTATAAAAAACGATTGCAGCTTTCTTTTAAAGCGTTATAGAAATTGTCATTGTTTAGTTAACCAATTCAGATTCAGCAAACGTGACCTACCATATCCTGAGGGAAAGACCTATTGTAGCAGTAAGCAATACATCTCTACACACTTGTAATTCAAAGGCACTGAGGCAAAAACTGTCAAAACATTACTAAAGTCGACAAGGATGTATGGTTCATTAGTCTAGGAACTGATGTGTTATGGACCTGTTTGTGATCAGCCTGGTAATTTAAATCAAGTTGCAAGTTAATGTAAAACTACTACAACTCTATTATTAAATTTCAGATTGTTTCCTCAAATAAAGACACCTGTAATTGTAGACATTTATCACAAGGCTGTAACAAGCCTCCTATCATGTCAACTTAATCAATAATCAATTTACAAAATATCATTACTTCAATCAAAAATCTCTAGCTGTTTCCTCTGTGTTGACATTGAAAACCAAAGAGCAAAATAGCTTCAGCAAACCAGTCTTTGTTAGCACAGAATCAGACTCAGTATTTCCAGCAACTACACGTTCTCTGCAGCTGCAGACAGAGCTGAAGCCCGGCTCGCTGCCCTGAGCCCCACAAACCCCCAGCAGTGCTGCTTCCAGGCCCAATGAAAATCTGCCCGTCTCCAAGTCCCTTCGTCCCTTTTGGCTCTGAACCCCTCGGGGATGTGAAAAACATGCATCCACTCCCAACACATTATTGCTAGGCAATCCCACTCTGCTGCTGAAATGGAGCAAAGAACTGTTTTATGCAATTAACAAAGAGATGACGAAGCATTACAGAGCTGGAGATGTCATGCACTTAAGCTCCAGCATAAAACCACAGTTGTTGTAAGGTTGGTTGCTTATCACTTCATATTAAGTTTTTCTGCATATCAAGTAGCAGTGCTGTTAATATTCTCCCATGCATTTAAAGTTCAGTAATTTCCAAGTCTAGTGTATTAAGTGCACAGACATTGATGAAAAAAAAACACAAAACACAAACCCTGCTTCCATTCTGCAACCCCAAAAAGTCAAAAAGGGGGTGCTAAGTACAAAACCCTTAAAAATCTGACAAATTCACAATTTCCCTCCTATAATAAAATGAGTCCCAGTGTATCAATCACAAGTTTATGGTTTTTTTTACACCTATGCATTCATTTATGAAAATTACTGCAGAAGATGGGGAGGAAAGTTAACCTGAAAACATTTATCTTCTTTTTCAGACAATTTATACAAAAGTACCGCGTGCACTCACATTAAACTATTTTATGTTTGTGCGATCTTCCTAAACTGTCATTAATTTAAACATTTCTAAAACCAAGTAACAGCTCCAGAACAAAAATCTTGGAAGAACTGCCATCGCAGTTACTCCATAGCCCAATACACTATCGTAAAACTGGTTTCTGCAGTGACAGAACACACAACAGGTGCACGCTACTTCTGCCAAAGGACCAGAGCTTTCTTTCCTTCTCTTCCAATATGCTGAGCTCCTTGGTGCCTGCTTATGAACCAGTTCCAACCTTAATAAATGGACAAACAATGTTGAAATAACTCAGTCAGACTCCACCACTGATTTAAGTACACAGAGCAAAGCATCTGCCTGCAGAACAGATGCCTTCTTCCCAGCTGTGTGCATGGCTGCCAGGTGTTTGGGTGAGGGCTTGCAGAGACACCATGCCACGATATGGGAAACACAGACAGCAGCACATTCCTGTGCTTCAGAACCAAGTAACTGGCTGCAGGTGACACACTTGTCAAACTGCACCTCCAAAAGGCTACCAACTGAGATAACACAATATATCTGAAAAATTGTGAGCCTTATTACTCCATGTAATATCAAAATACCATTAAATAATATTTTTAATTAAAATTCACAGATTAAAAAAATCTCAAGACCAAAACCATCTGCCTACTTAATAACAAAAATACTGCAATCACAATTTAGGTATAAAACAAAAAACTCTAGGTCCAGGATTGCTTTCTCAGCCACAAGGTCGTAGAATTACATAACTACAGGATATCCCAACATAGAAGAGACCTACAAGGATCATCAAATCCAACTCCTGACTGCACAGTACCACCAAAAATCCATCAAAGCTCAAAACACTTGCTGCTATCTGAAAGATTGTCAGATTGCCCCCCAGATCACCCTGGGAACAAATCAGTTATTATCTGCAACATCTAATTTTGTTGAGACCATCTCCTAATGGCACTGCTTCATGGTACTATCGTACAAACTGCAAAAAGGAGTTACCCTGCAGGCCATGATCAGAAAGCACTGATGAAGAGGAACTTCCAGAAGACTCTGGTGTGATAAAATACCTGCTCTCTCCAAAGGATTTCCATCACCTTTGTGTCACTTTCTACCAAATTAAGTAATTACACCCGAACACCGTTACTGCAAGAATTTTTCCTCTTTAAGAGATCCTCCTTTGAGTGTCAGTTACTGTTGAAAACGCAAACATGCATACACAGATCAGGAGACTAGCTAGGATTTGTTTTGAGAGGTATCATCATTTCAGAAGACAACCAAAAACACTTGTTTTCTTTAAAGTTGTTCTTTAGTGTATTCTCTGTACCCATATTGCTCTTTGATGTCATTCCTTAGAAGAAGTGTAGAAGTAAACACAAAAAATGATAATAAAAGTTCATAGCACACATAACCTCTTTCTGAAACACACTGACAAGTCGATTGTGACACAGGTTTGAAGAAAATGTGCATCTGTACTGAGGCACAGCAGTAGAGGGGAAGTATTTAATGACACAGCGCCAGAATAAAAATGGTGTACGTATTTATGAGAATTTCCATACCCTCTAATAGCTGGAAGTTTGTCACTTGGAAATTCATGAGAAAATCTCTTGTACTTTGTATATACAAGCTTTTATATCAGATTTTTACCTGAGCTCAGGTTTAAAAAAGAAAATGGCTTTCAAAGCAAAACAGCTTAGGCTTCTCTCTCAAAAAGAGATGATGACACGATGTAGGAAAGCTCGTCTTAGCTCCCCCAGATTTGTGTGATTTCTTGCAAACAAATATTTGTAGTATTTGCAGTTGCAGTAATGCTACATATTTGCTGAATTTTGCTTGACTGCTGGCTGTGAAGCAAAAACTTCACATGGAAAAAAAAAATCTTAATATTTACATGAGTACTGACTGGTAGGCAAAGAATAAAGGAGTTAATATAATATTATTAAGCATGTCACATTGTGAGGTATCTTAATAATTAACAGCATAATTTTCTCGATGGACAGAAGTCCTAGCTGAAATTTAAACGTAAGTACTCCAAACAGAAATACCCATGAGTAAACATTTGCTGCAATTAATCGAAGACCACAAAACCACTAGCTAAGATTTTCTTTTAATATAGTTTTCGTCTGAAGCTTAAATAAAATCTGCTGATTTTTTCATTGACCAATATCAATATAGAATACTGGAGAAGTGAAATCTTAACAAGCAACGCATAACTTTAGCTTCAAATTATACATTTCCATTTTTCCCCCCAGATCTATTCTCCTCTTTCTCCTTCTCCTCTCACAGACCCCTACATTTAAAAGATGATGGAGATGAGGTTTTTGCAAAAATGGTATCTTAACTTAGTCAGGTCCTTTTCGCCCAGAATCCCTTCCAGACCTGACAATTTAACTTTTGTATTATCTCTTTTAGTAGAACCACAGTACACTGAATACATGTACCAATTTTAATTACCTACCTACTGTACATAATTGTAAAAAAGCTTACAAGAGTCTTACTTTTCCTCACCAGCAAGCAGAATTACACTAGAAATAAATAACATATTCAAATCAGTATAATTAACCAACTTGATGAAATCACCAAAATCTTTATTCAGAAATGCAAGGAAAAGGTTTTAAGAAGCCCTCAGTAATACCAGGAAGGCAGGTGCATGGAAAAGAAAAGAAAGCAAACTGTTTAAGCCCTAGTACACCAGTTGGAATTGTGACATTGAGAAAGACCTTACTTAAGACTCTCCTATGCCTAATTTATCTCAGATGCCATTTTCCTGCTTTCTAATCCTTACACTGCCTAGGGTGTTTTATAGCTTAAATAATCATGGGAGGACGAGGTTGTCTGTGGGAAACCGAACAATAACTTCTAACCTTCTGAGTGAATGCTGCAGTCACAAAGCTATTTATAGCAAGGGGTCCTTGACAAGGCTCACTCACTCTACCTATGCTTATGTAGGATCCTGTCCGCAGCCAGCGACCATGCTCAGCCTGTCTGCTTGCAGGTGCTCTGGTCTTCCTAGTGCAGGAGCCACCCGCAGTGTAAGAAAGCACAAATTCAAACTTCAGAAGAACATTAGTGTTGAAAACGGAGGAATATGCCACTCTGAATCTAAGCCCAGTTAAGGCAGAAGGAATCCAGTTTTCAATTTAGACCTTTAAGTACTTGACAGAGGTCCAGGTCCCCTTAGGAATGGTGGTTTATGCCTTTACCACAGGATTGACTCATGCTATTTCCGCCTGAAGGAGATCGCTAATACGGCATAGTAGCAGTAAGCAGTCACACAGCGAAGCAGTATTTGAACTGGACGACAGGAGCTGTGCATTTTAAGTCTCTGTTCAAGGGCATATTTAATACATTTAATACTGGGGATTGTTATTTGCAGCACTCTGAGAGATACAGGAAAATGATGCTTATTCCAGGCCGTAGACTAACGTAACCAGAGCTTGTTACAAATAGAAGAGAGCACACCACAGATGTAAAGCCAAGAAATTACTACAGAAAAATTGGAATCTTAATCATCTAATCAAAGAATTCAGACTGCTTTAGTTGTTACAGATAAAAGAATGTTATTGTAGAAATACATACTTGCAGTAATCTATATGCTGTAGGCAACGTTCCTACTATCTGCCACTTTCCCTTGATGACCAAAACACCAGAGGCCTTCAATGTGGGGACACGAGACCCACCACAGAGCAGCAGATGGGGATAGGTGGGAACCTACTGGGCACCAGAGCCACAACTGTTCTGGGCAGCTAGAGAGTTGGGCAAAAACAGTGCTTGGATCAGTGAAAAGAGCAGAGGATAATTATCTCATATGCAAAATCACCATATACAACAAATCTGAAGCACTAAAGAAAGAGCAAGGTTTAAAGAAGTGTTAGAAGACATAAAAATGACCTTACATACACCCTAGAGTCAGTATCACAGCTCTCACAGCAAAGTAGCTGAGATGCAGGCATCATCCCCCTGGCTCTGCAAGGTTAAGGGCAGCAGCAGGTTGAACACCAATTACCATAATATTCGATTCACGAATACCACATTCTATGCAGAATTACTACTTGTCACTACTATATCTGTAAGAACAAGATTATCATGCAATATGGACGTAAGAAAGATTAAAATCAGGCCACTAGAAAAAACACTGTTACAGCAAATCCAAGTATAAAAAGGAAGCTCAAAACAAGTCATGGCAAACTGACTCAAAGTGCAACTTGCCTCAGCCCAGAGGGCTTGCACACCCAGTACCAAGCCTTTTGTCTCTTGCTGACTGCATGCAAGAACATGCTTTCTGAGCTACAGAGCTCTATGTCCCACCTCTCCTATACAGCTCTCCCAAATCCCAAATTCTCAGTGCAAATTCCCACTCCTGCCCAAGCAGTACTCTGGCAGGATCCGTATGGGCACACTATTTTGGTGGGGCTGGAAAACCTCCTTCAAACCATACACTGGCTCCAGCAATTAACCAACAGCAGTGCTACATGATGCATTCCAGGGCCAGGGCACCCCAAGGGAAGCAATGGAGCTGATGGCTGTATGCTGGCACCGCTGCCAGGGCATAGGGCAAATGAGGGACTGAGAACAAGCACCTGACACCACCCATTGGGCTCAGACTCAAGTGAGCAGGCACACATATCCTTAACAAATTTTATAAACTTTAGGTGTTTCATAAATTATGTAATAAATAATTCAAATTGACCCCATCTTGGTGCCAGAAAAAAATAAAAATAAAAATAAAAATAAAAATAAAAATAAAAATAAAAATAAAAATAAAAATAAAAATAAAAATAAAAATAAAAATAAAAATAAAAATAAAAATAAAAATAAAAATAAAAATAAAAATAAAAATAAAAATAAAAATAAAAATAAAAATAAAAATAAAAATATAGGACTACAGGCTTCTAACAGCTGGCAATGATGCAGAGAAATGGAGCCAGGCAGCAGCTTACACTGAGCACATAACTAGGTTTCTGCAGGGGCTACAATCAACTTCTAATTCCAGAAGTAATGCAGTACACCAAAAAGCAAAGACAGCTTGAAAAACAAATGGAGTTACAACAAGTACACAAGACTTATTTTTTATTTAGTCGGGGCTTTCGGAAGGGGAAGTGAAGGGAGATTGAAGAGTTTAAGAATCCAATTTGGACATAACCCTGTAGCTCGATAAATGCTGCCCTGCTACAGCTACAAGCAGGCCACAGGTGGTGAATTACCTGGCTTCAGGCTGGGGCTGGTCAAGCTGGACTGGACCTAGATCGGTAGCAGCTCCATTTTAGCTTCACAGCTGTCACTGCACCTAGTTAATGGCCAGACAGCTTTCCTGAGCTATCTGAGATTTCCACACTTATGTAACACCCACTGTTAAAACAGTTTGGATGCATTTCTGAAGTAACAGATGATAGATAGTAGCTGTCTTCTGTAGGATGAACAGCTGTGGCCAGATGAAAGTAAGCACAACGGAAGCCCTGAAAACCTGAGCATAATACCAGAGACCCAAGGTCCACAAAGAACTTTTCCAGAGTCTTCTCATTTGAGCTACTGCTCAAATAAACGGGAGCTCTGTCAGTTCAAGGAGTGACAAATATCCAGGATATGTAAAAGACTACAGGTATAGTAAACTCACACGTAGCACAGCATTGCAGGCCAACAGAAAGAAAGAAAATATTGCTCCTTTGAGCAGAAAATATGAGATGCAGATAATTCGCTGCAGACACCAACAGCCTCAGTCTCCAGAACTGCAGCCACAAGTTCCCAAGCTCTCCAGCTCCCATCATCAGGCTCGGAAAGCCTCTAGATCAGATGGGGCCTTCCCAGCAGCCAGCTATTGGACAGCCACCTGTGCTGCAGCACAACAGGAAGGTGTCCCCACTGAGGACTCCAGCAGTCCGGAAAGAAAACATTGGCTCTGAAAAGCACATTCACATGGGTCGTCTTTCCTTTCGGCCTCTTCATATTAAATTTGATTTGCAGAGTGCTTATCTTCATCAAGGATATATTCACTACACAACCTACATATTTACATAACAGTTTGAGCCAATCAACTTGTCTGAAAAACGAGATTCTTCTGTTAGATACTTCTTAACAGATGTTGCCCCCAAATTATTCTTCAGACTAACTCTAACAGAAAACATACAGATGAGGCTTTCAATTTCTCCTCCGCAGAGTTTCAGACACACAAGCATGGGCAAAAAGTTGAACATTTAAAAAAGACACTGATGTACTTCCCTGAGCCACTTCCGAAAACTATTAAGGTTTTACTTTTTTCCTTTGTTTGTAAATTGAAAAGTACTTCATTACTCAATTCTAAGTGTTTTAGAACAAGTTGTATACAGTGAGGAAAAAAAAAGTCTGGACAGTTAGGTTCACTTGTAAAACATCTCTTGGGCAAGAGTAACTGCAAATGAGTGTTTGAGGAGAAAAATCCTACACTGCCAACCATTGCTTTTAAGTCCCAGTTCATGGAAATGAGATCTTAAAGTTTTTGTCATGATGACAGTATTTCTGGAAACCAGTTGAGTACCTGCAGTTAGATACACTTTACAGCCTTTCTTTTTCAGGATAAAGAAAATACTTGTAAATTCCTGTAAACAAATATGTCTAACTACTTTAAGAAGTCATATGGGATGTTAGTATTGTATGGAAATTCTAAACTGTTCCTTGTTTTCTACTAAGGAAATTGTTTTAATGCTTACAGTTATGCTGGAGTATTTGTAAAGGTAATGAGCTATTCAGCATCTATTCTAACTGAACTATTTGCAACTCATTAGTGCCTTTGATTGTAATTGACAAATTAACATCTTTAACTTTTTTCCATCAACAGTATTAAATAAGGGAATTGTTTTTCCAGAATGGTAACCTTTTTATTGATAATAACAAGCTTCTCTTCTAAACTATTTTTGGTTTACATTTTCTCCCAATATATCAAAATAGAAATAAATAAAAAAATTATTTCCTCTCTATTTATAATCTTTCATCGAGGTAGATTTCATAAGCCAGACAAGAAACATTAATTGACTCCACTGTTTCTATTCAGGTTCTCAGTAATGTAGTACACAGCTTATCACTGGTAAAGTTGGATTTTAAAAAGTTTGAATCAGTTAAAAAAAAATATATAAACACAATGTGAAGCACTTCTGTTTATCTTCTTTATGGTCAAGGGTGAAATACTTTTGTCACTTTGTTGCTGTTTTTAAAGCTTTTCCATGAAAAATCTCAAAAGATTTTAAAATACTTAACATCTCTATGGTACCCTATAATGCTGTCACATATAATGCCTGAGGTCAGTTTTCTATCACTTTTTTAATGCTTCAGTACTCAGTAGCAACCAGCAAGCACAGGTGAGGTTCTCCCTCTGCACCTTCCTGGACACAGACACAACTTTCTCCTTTTGCATGTAGCTGTTTCTGCTGGCCACCTAATTATTCCATACCAAATCCTATTGGTATTTTCCTACTGCAAAGGAATACCTATCAGATTAGCTCATATTTTGCAGCACTGAGATAAAACAAATCCCAGCCTGTGCTTCTAGTAGGAGAAATTGAGTTTCCCCTGACTCCACAATAAAATATATCTCAAAATACTTTTGGCCCTTAACAAGGACTTCAGAGCCAAGAACCTCAATGACAGAAAACAATGTTGATACTTTCAGCTTCCTGCCAATATCTAACACTAGCTAGGCTGTCAGTCAGTCAGACAACTGAAAATAAACGTTGCTATTGTTTCAGAATCCATCCACCTTAAAACATCTAAACTGCAGTTTAAAGCATTTATGGTCTCATAAAGAAGAAAAAAACACCTACAGTTCACCAAAATACAACTAGAAATTCATTTTAAACGTAAAATAGTGATTATACACCATCCAGCTGAATAAAATAGTCAGGTCATCATTTATAGGTCCCCAAAGCTCAAAGACATGTCCTCCACTGAGGAGCCAGGGAAGGAATACAAATTAAGACTTTCCACAAGGTAAAGAGTTTTCTTTATTTTCCATTACTCATAAGACATCACCTGCTCTTTTCTGGGAGACGGAGGGTCATTTGCCAGTTGAGGAATATCTGCAAAGACTTTTTCCCTTTCCTCACATTTTACTGGGAGTATCCTGAGAGTACAAGGAGCACTGCAACTGACTGGTTTACTGCTTTGGCAGCAGAATCCCCCCAGATTCTTGAGGTCACCAAAGCAGTACATGAACTATGAGCATAAGCTGATCCCCACCTGTTCAAGAAACAAAGGAGAGCCTTCCTCACAGTGCAAGAGTAAAAGAAACTAAAAACAGGAAAAACAGATTTCACTGCTGAGGTTTGGTTTGACCCCAAGTTAAAGCTGAGCACGTATTTATTCCTTGTCAGTTTTTCACTGTAACAAGGCTAAGCTTTCCCAGCAGGACGCACTGCAAGGAAATAGCTGCACTCATTAATCCATCACATAATATGGGACATGTGCCAGTGTAGCAGGACCTCACAGAAAGAAAGTACAAGGTCTCCAGAACTCCCTTCTCTTCATGAGGAGAATAGCTCTGCCACCTTTCAGCTTTTTTTGCAATGTGTTTGAGAGAAAAGCACACCATTTCAGAGAAACTTTAGTCAGTTTGCTTCAAAGCACGAGGTCTTTCTTCAAACTTCTTTAAACATTTAAAAGGAGTTCAACAATATTACAGCAAATTTTGAAATTCAAATTTGTGTCCACACCTCATGGTTCGGTCCGGTATCACATACCAGATTACTGAAAACAATTGGAACGGATAACTGGATCTGCCCCAGCTATATTAGTGTTTCTTTACAGTGATTATTTTTATTAACAAAATAGCACCAATTCCAAGTTACCTTCTTCAAATACAGGCCTCCGAATTTGAATATGAGTGCAACAATGGTGGTTTTTTTTTTTTTTATTTGTTTTGTGAAAGCAGAATCTTTTAAGAAGACAGAAATGACTCAAAGAGTCAATTCTTTCTCTTACAATTACTGACCTCTACAGAGGGAGAAAAGACAAAAGACTTCTAATGAACTAGCATGAACTGACTTCCTGCACAGTAAGCTTAAGATTTGCCCCCTTAATCTGTGCTCACACAGGAGACACTTTTGGGGGAAAAAATAAAATAAAGCACTCTATTTAATACAGAGATCTGTCAAAACCAGTCATATTGTAAACTGCTATCAGTTGCAAATCCAACACAGAGGAAGGGAATGATTTAATGAAATCAAGTAGTATAAGCGCAATAAAAGTGATACTGAAGGTGCCAGAAATGACATTTTTTTTTTTTATCTACTGTAAAGTCTCTGCTTAGGGTCATTCACAGAAGGCCAATTGTGCCACCTGTACACCTGGTTGTTGTTAATAAAGTTTTAGCCTGCTGTGTAATAGCCCAGGACAAGTGGAAGAACCTTGTATCCTAGGTAAGTGAATTTTGCCATTAATAAAACATAATTCCTTAACCTGGAAACGCTCATCCTCCATTCCTACATACCAGCAAATGCAATATGATGGAGTTGCTAGAGTAATTCCTCTGATAACAAGTCAAGCGTACCAACAGAGGAACTCAAACACATCCCCACCTCTGTAGAGAAAACAGAAAAGACTTTGGCAGCGTGTTTCCTAAATCCTTTGCCCTAAGCAGAGGCTACACTGAATGTCTCAGCTCTGTTAGCAAAACAGTAGCATGCATCTTATTTTCCAGAGTTTCCAGTGCATTCTCTCACAGCACCAGGAGGACACAGCTGACATGAAAACAACCAAGTAAGCCTAATATGCAGCATAATCTCAAACATCTCCTGTGCTACAGATGTTGAGGTGTTAAGTGATAGCTGAGTATCTCAGCTTTAAAATGCTTGAACCAGAACAAGTGCCACTTCATTCCTCTGTGATGTTTTCATTCAGCAGGACAGGTGCTCCTGAAGAACATCCCAAAAAAGGAACATATAAAATATGTATTCACAAACATCTGCCTCGCTTCGACTTAAATGCCTATCGAGGAGCTTCTTTAAGCATGAGCAAAAAGTTTTTACTCTTACTTTGACCTTCTAAGGAAGCTTCTTGTGCCATATGGCAGAAAACACAGGAAAGGAACCTTAGCTACTAAAGATGTGGGCAGTGGAAGCTGAGTTCAGAAAAACAAAACAAAAAAACTTTCAAGCTGTCTTTAAAAACATAGAACACCTTAAGGCAATAGACCCTTCAACAGAAAAATTTTCAAAGCTCTTTTAGAAAGGAAATATCAGCAATGTGTAGAATATATTTTTCTGTTGTATATATTTACATATAAAGTTCATGTTTGAATTTAAACTATGGCATAGAAGCTTAAAGAGAAAAGAACATTCATCTCAGCCCTTCGCACCTTCGGTCCAGGAGGACCACAGCAGACGATGATCTACTGCCATCATGCCATGGCTGGTGATACCAAGACAGTACCAAAAAACTGGATTCCCTAGAAATCACAATATGTAGGTTGCTCCAAAAGTAATGCCTCCTATTTATTTCCTTGGAAACCAAAATGCATACAAAGAGCACAATAGTACTCTACCTGGGAGAGCAAATTCTCAGCTACAAAACATTTTATAACGTAGTTACCACCACGAGCTATACATATTGCCAATGATGAACAAGAGTCTGCATGCCACACTCATAACTATCTGCAACAGCAGAAGCTACCCACTGTCATTCCTACTTCACTTCCACTGCTTGGTCACTCCAGCTCTATTTGGAGGAATTTCCTGACATGTCTTTGCTTCAAAAGCACTTCCGCATCAGATGCCATTTTGTCAGACTGCCCCTTCCCTACCATCTGTCACACAGTAACAAAACGTAATGAAATATTGGTACCACAATATCACCAATATCCACCTCTGACATCATGGGCCAACATGATAAAATAGGAGCCATTACTTTCAGAGTGGCTTTCGTATTTCTTTCCTCCAGGCAAAATGGCTCTCTTATGCTAATTAGAGTGGAATAAAGAGTATTTCTAAACTTCCATGGTTCTTTCAGTTGTTCTGCCAATGCAAGCACTGGAAGTAATTACTGAAGAGCTATTAATTTCTAACACTGGATGCATTTTGATTTTGCTGTTTAATTATAAAAATCTCAATGAAGGCTTGAGAAAGAAATGTTGCATCTAAGTTTCAGTGTGAGGCAATTTTGATGTAAAAGCAATTCTACGTACTGAAAAAATAAAAGGAAAAAAAATTACCATTAATTTTTCAATGGGAATGCCTTTACTGCCATAACTCACATGAAGACTAACAAAAATATTTCTCTAATTTCAAGGAATCACAAATAAAAGCATTTTTTATTCTTAACGCATCGTACAAAAAAAAAAAAAAAAAACAACAACAACAATAAAAAAAGCCAGGGAAAATTGTTATAAAGAAAAAAAAAAAAGTATGACTATGCCAGACATCTAAGATTAACTTCAGAAAATGTTTTAAATCCTATAGTAGTCTTTTTTCTATCCATTAACGTGGTATTCAGCCAAGTTTTCCATGGTAGAATATTGTAATGCAAAAGGAAAATGCTTAGCTCTTATGTTGCCAAACTTTGCACAAAAAAATCCAAGTTTATGAACCCTATTCTCTTAGAATACTTGCTGGAGGATTCAGTTTTGCTGCTGTTATTTGTCTATTCATCCCACCTTAACAGTGCAAATGAGAGCTAATTTCTCAGTGTGTTTGCTGCATCTTTAGTAGCTAAATAAATAAATCAAATTAAGACTTCTCTGAGAGCAACAAAAAAAGTTTAAGCTCCTACTTGAAAGAAAAAAGGCATAGCTAACCTCAAGATGATAGTCTGAGCCAGGAACAAGACTAAAGCTAAAAAGTGCCTCCTCCAAATACTATTAGATATCAGCATTCCATCAGACTAATCTTGGTGCAGCACAGAATTGTATGCAGAAGGGATTGCATAATAAATGTAATAAACCTAAAGGTTATTGGCCTAGTTCTATCATCTGAATAATTTTGGAGTTAAAATTAAGAAATTTTAACTAAATCTGAAAACATTCTATTTAGAAAGCAATTATAGAAATAATTATATATAGTGATAATTGACTTCTGTCTATTGATAATATACATATCTAAAACTAGACTGCTGAAATCTGCATGTCAGTAAAGACCATAATTCAACCCACCTCTACCAAAAAAAAGAATGAAAAGAGAATGCTTGCATTTTGTAAGGATTGTCCTACAGAATCTATTTCCATTATTTCTGCAGGGGGAAAAAAAAAAAAGAAAAGTCAATTACATATTAAGAATGACAAACTGTTAGCTAGATCAAAGAATCAGTAGGGATGTCATAAACTAAATTTTAAATGTGGATGACTTTGAATAAGACTAAGCAGGACACTAGAATCTGTACCTGACAGCATACCCTACTTTGGAAGGAGACAAATCAGAAAACCTAAGTATTTATCCCCTGCTAAATTTTAATTATTAAAACAATTCTATCAATACAACAAGGAAAAAAAAAAAAAAAAAGCAGCTATCTAAACAGGTACTTCCCTTTACATAATCAATTTTTTTTAATTTACCTTCTACAGAAAAAATTAGCAAGTATTGGTGCACGGCATATAGTTCAATTAATCTTTAATACTGCTGTAGATGTTTGAATATTTAAGGCCATTTTCATTAATGACTACAACAACAAAAAAAAGATTTCTTACAGATCAATCCTTCAACATCTTTTCCCGTTACTTGATCCTTCCATCTCCAATTTGAATGGAAAATAAATATTACATAAAGGGCTTTCTGACTAAAATTCTTTTCTCATTGTGCTCATCATTATCAATTCTCTGAGTCAGCTGGTTATCACAGGAAAGACAGACAATGCCTTTTGCAATCCAAACAGGTTAATATTCATTGTTGCTTTACTTTGATGGCTCCTTTTATCTCTTTCCACTGCCAGGGCTGAGCAGCACTGCTTTGGGACTCGGCATGTAGGGGTGAGCCTTGCTCACAGTCAGTTATTAGGCTTGCCACAAGCAGGCATACAAGCCCATGCTGACTTCTTCACTGCCTACCTGAAGACTCTCTTTGTAACTGGCATTGAACAGGATGGGGCTGGGCTGGCACAGGGAAACCCGCATCCAGCAGCCCTGGATAGCTTAGAACACAGTGTGTGGCCGTGCACTTCCCAACAATCAGCTTGCACATTTTGCCCACACCCTGCCATGCCACTTTGGATTTGCATACTGTTGATTCACATAGCGATAATTTTTGACCCCCCTATCTAGCTGCAATACCTGATGCAGCTATATTTGAAGAACTACATCCACCAATTTTTATCTTGAACACAGATTACTAATGTAGGAAAAAAGCTCAGTTTTAACTAATTGGTTATAAACGAGAGCTACAGGACTGCTCTGTTCTATTTAATGCCCAGAGAAAAGCCTTAGTTCAGAAACTGATTTTTACAGACAGCAGAACCAGAAGTGGATAATTTACACTTAGGAATGATTAGAGACACTTTCTCTAAGATACAGCAGTAAACTTTTTTGGAACTCATCAAAAGTGTACAAAAAAAAAAAAAAAAAAAGACTATATCTCAAGTTCCACTACTTTTTTATTTTCCTTTATCCTTCTGAATTACAAGTTATTGGAGCAGTAACTTGTTTGTGTGTCCACACTGTACCTCTTAAATAGGACTCTCACAGGACATAGAATTTACGGACATATGCTATATATATATATATATATATATAAAACATACTCAAACACCAGAATACAACACGTACAGAGCTGAATCACCACTTAATATGTAAAATAAATAAAGGAACAGTTTTTCCTCCAAAGGCCATATACTTTTCAAGAACAAAATAGGTACATATATATTCAAGAAGAATTAGTTCTAGAGAAAAGCAAATACCAAACCGAATAACTTGAATCACTGAAAATAATTTGAAATGACTGCAGCTAATATTTCACCTTCTCAGTTTCTACATAGTTTTTTGTTGTTGTTGTTGTTTTGCTTTTAATATGAAGCCACCTGGTGTTTTCTATTGACTGCAGTGCACTTTCAATCTGTCCAATAAGAAGCCCTTGATATTTTCAGTCTTACACAACACACATTTTCTCTCAACGTTTTAAAACCAAATGCAATGCTCTCAAGATTTTACTGTGATGAGGCATTTCTCTGAAAATCAAATGAAAGTTTGTCTACAAAATAAATCATCCTTATACTATAAATTGAAATGTTCCATCCCAGTCAAAAGCAATGGGCTTACAGGATGTTATTTAAAAGAGGAGTTCCTTTGCTGTGCTTCCTTCCCTCCTGCCTCCAGGATGGATATTTTTTGGAAATGCTCAGACAGCAGAATTTGAGCCTTCTTATTCCCTCTTGAAAGCCACTGTCGATGGTGGGGGCTGGGAGTCCTGACATTTATGTGAGGCTCAATTTATCTGAAATCTGTCTCCATCAACATCTGAATTACCTTTTGGGTATGAGCCATCTGATAATTTGGTGTTGAGCAGTTTACCACTCATCTGTTCTAATGGCAATTGAGCAAGTATTAGGAAAGCATCTACTAGCAAAAAACAGAAGAGGTTCTGGGGAATATAGGCTTTACAGGGAGAAGGACTTTTAAAGGTCTCTCATAAAGACATAATAAATTAGACTTATTAGATATTATCTATAATATGCTGGCATATACAGTGTGCCAATACCCTCTAGTGGATGCACTTGCCTGTGTTTATGTCACCCTGTATTAGCTGGTGTACTAAGCCCTAGAAATCTGTGAGCCTTCTTAAAAAAGCTTTTCCTGCCTCATGTGGCAAATGACTGCAGTTTTGGAGCAAATGCCTTTATTCATGTTATGCACCAAACTACGTGGAAGGTTTAGTTAACGTAGATTCTATGACAGCTTCTCCCTCTCCAAACACATGTAATGATTAAAATCTTTGTGGAGTTTTCTGATATAGTGTATGCATTCATCTGGGATAATAAATAGCCATAACGGAAGGCAGCTTGACACTTTTGTATTTGTGGTTCACTAGCCTAACAATATCTCCTGTTATCATAAAGTGACTTATAGAATGGTGTCAAGCTCAGAATGTGTAGAAGAGGCAGCTTGCACAAGCCAGACAGGGTGAGAAAGAAGTTTCCATTATCAGCAGAGAGGGAGAGTTAAAATGGATTGCCACACATGCACGGCTTTCTGAATTAGTAACATTTCCTTCGGCTGCAAGACAAAAAGTCCTCACAATTAAATGGATATCCTACAGCTTATCTGTAATCATTTGCTATCAACTAACAGAGACCAAAATGCCACCCACCTTCCCAGCTTGCAAGCAGGTACCTGCTGCCTCATGTTGTAAAGTAGGGATTTTTAAGTAGCGTTTCCTGGAAAAATCACACATTTCTAAATTTAACGAATGTGTCTGTATAATAGAGACTGTACTGAGTTCAAGGAATTTGTGATCTTCGGCTAGAAATTCAAATGCAAACTTTAAGAAGGGCAACTAAACTGTCTGACTTGTGTTCTACAGGACAAATGGAAAGATCTTCAGTGTGCAAAATGTTTTCAAACTTAAAAATGAATTCTACAGTCAAGCAATTTGCAAGATTTTTATTCATACTGAAACTTTACTAAAAGAAGAAATAAATGCTCTGACTGTACTATGTTTTTCAAAAGCATGGTTAAAAAACAGCCACACTCACAAATAATACACATCCTAAGTGACATCCCAACCTTTACCAGAAATTTCTTGCTAGACTTTGTGCTTATATCTAATAAAACTGTTGTTGCGCACACAACATTAGAGAACTCGTTTATATTGCACTAGGTTTTCTATAGTGAATAAAAACCAGTGTCCTCTTTCTTATGACTTTGCATCCTAACTAGGCAGAGCTCAGATAAACGTTGGGTTATTGAGGTTTAATAAATACATAAAAAAATAAATAAAAGTCACAAAGCATTGAACAGTAAAGTTAAATACAACACAGCGTACCCTGCTGCTCCCCAGACCTGAGTGAATAAACTCTAATTTGAAATTGCACTTGTCATTCTGCTCTAAGAGGCTAACACCTTCCACCAGCAAGCAAAGATATTCTGTGACTCCATCTGATACAGGAACAGTCAATTTTGCATTCCAGGGTCAAGTCAAAAAACCTGAGTAGGTCTTGGAGGGAGAGCCAAGGAAAAAGGAATAAGGAAAGGTCTCAGTTTCTGGTGTGCTTTGCAGTGAGTGAGGAAACTCAGCACTTGGAATTTAATTGTGGCTTTTTACTCTTTAATCGCTATTTTACCATTAAATGTACGGGGTTCCTTCATAAAGTTCTAATCAATCAGTACTAACATGGCAAAATCAAGATTTTTTTTTTTTAATTTCATGTTTTTCTCACCCTTTTTTTTTTTTTTTTTTAATTATAATTGTTTTTCGAACCAGACATGTGGCCAAAACATAAGAAGGAAAGAATATAAGTAAGGAACAAGCAAAACAAATTTTCCAGGCATAAACAACTACACGCATCACAAGACAACACAAAATTTGGAGCATTAAGAGAAGTGATTGCAATCAATGTTGAGAATTAATCTGGTGTTTCAGTAATCAAAACCAATTTGTAAAAAAAAATTATCCATTATTAAAGGGTCAAATTCCCAGATGAATGTTTTCATTTTATCCCCTTGGAAACAAGCAGCGTACAGATCTATCCTCCGTAGTAATAATCTTCTGACAAATGAATAGCAGAATGACATTTCCGTAGGCTTCACAGCATGAAAACAGGTAAGGACACACAAACAGAGAATAGCATAGGATATTTAGCTAATCTATTACAGCTAAATAGCACTGTTATTTTAGCACATGTTCTCTACGAATTCAGCACTCTCAACTTTCTTGCGTGGGTATTTATATTTTAAGGAAGAAGCACCATCAGCTAAGTTTTTATTATACATGCAATGGAATGAAGAAAAACATATTTCTATCAGATTTATTTTCTCCACTGAAGGAGTATATTAATAACAATATACTGAGAGCTAGCTTAAGTCCAAGGGAAGGATCCTACTTGATTTAATATAAGGCCAGTCTCTGTGTATCTATTACAAGCAGACCATAGATCACTGTTTTTCACACAAGTATTCCTCATGCCAGAAATTTCTCCCTGCCAAACCATCAGTAAGGCTGCAGTGAAATAAACCTATTATAAACACGTTAAGCTGTGCTATCATAAATACGTAAAAGAAGCCAGTACAGGCACACATCTGCTGTAGGAGGAGGAAGAGGACAAGCAGTCAATAAGTACTAAGCTATTCTCCTGCTAGGCTGCCAGTTCCAGTGACACCCAAGATCAAGAGCTTCTACCAAACCTGATAGCTGCTTCACATGCCATCTGTAGCCCCTAATCAGTTTTCAACTAAGCAAGCAGCCACAGAACAGGAGCACTACTAACAGCTTTACTTGGCAGGATCCACCTCAGAGTTCGGCCAGAGACAAAAGGCATAGATCCTTAGCGCTTCTCTCCATACTGCTGCGAGCTTTATCCTTGTGTAGTTCAGGAGTTATTTTGTTCCCCTAGACAAGTCAGGGTAACAACAGCACCCAGACACTCTCAACCTTGTGTTCCAACTAGAAGGATAACTTTGCAGCCATGAATATGGACACAGGAAAAAGTCTTTTCCGTGGCGGCAAGCCAAAAAATCAATATCAGTTGCCTAAGTAAAATCTCAGCCTGACAGGGCCTCCCTGCTGGCTACAGAGCAATACTAATGGTCTTGTAGTGGTCTTTAGACAGCACAGAGATGTCAATATAATTTTGTTCCACTTTTCTTGCTTGCCAGGTCCCATCTGCAACCAATTCATAACATTGGTTACTCATACCTTTGCACAAATGGACTGACTCTCCACCTACACACTTAGCTGTCCCTTTCCTCACTCCAGTGCTTCTCTGATTACTGTGACAGACTTTGCAGCGCATCCCTCCAAACCTGCTATGCCTTTAATATTTCACTAAAATGTCAGTTAAAACCGCTTTCACCTCCCAGGAGTCCAAAATCCTCTATTCTTCTTTAGGAGCAGTAGACAAAGTCAATTCCCATCTGACTAAACAAATAAGAAATAGAGTCAGAAAATCAGGGAGATATTGAAGACTTCTCCATCTTAACCTCCAAGTTTTTCAGAGATATTAGTTAACCCCTCAGGGAAGGTATTCAACTTCATAGGAAAAAGTTATATAAGAATTTAGCCAAAGTGCTAGAAAAATACAGTGTATGCCTTGTGGTAAACATCAGCACGAACACTTCTAAAGCCTTATATCTAAAAAGCTTACATTTTCTAAGCAGACAACTGGCTCTAGAGAAACACAAACAAATAGACAAACACTGCCAAGTAAAATCAGATTACACATATAGATAGATGCTAAACACGCCTTCAAGGCAGGATGAACACCTTTTGGTCAGCGTGGCCATTGGTGCTCTGTGCGTGCTGGAGGTTTGACACAGTGCTCTAGGCCCAAAACACATCAGCAAGCTCCATGCAAGACACTGGTTTGACAAAAAATAGCTGACTCTTGTACAACCATATTTGTCAATGCTGTTGAATGTTCAAAACAAACCAAGGCCTCTTTCCTAGGCTTCAAACTGGCTCAGCACCAGGCTGGCAATGCCTGGTCCCAGCAGAAGTTGAGGGAAGGTTCTCCCCTCCCCATGGCCACTGGTGACCAGCTGAGCACAATCAGGAGTGATAACTATATTTGTGGTAAAAAAAGCATCACATTTTGATCTTGTACAAACATTGGATTACATTAAAACCCCACAACACAGGTGACAAGACCTAAATAGTATCCAGCGGGACTCTCATTGACATTGCTGCCAACAAACCACCATATTTTATGGTCCCTCCCTTTGAAATGTAGACACTACTGGTAAACATCACAATACAGTGAATTCATATATTTAGCATCAGACTTTGAAACACACAGGAACACATGACTGTGTGTTACATCCAGCTCCAGATAAAAGAAGACTTTTAATTTTGCTGGTAAAAAACAACACTGAAAGACTTCACTCAACTTCACACACTTTCATGAAACATAATGCACTCTGTCTTGCTGCTGATTTTGGTATCTTTAGAAGTCTATGCAACATGGAAACCCACAGCAAGGAGAACCCCGGGCCAAGCAGAGCAATGAGAACCTCCAGGCCAAGCAGGTGGTGTGGTTATCCAGGAAAGCAGAAGGGGCTTACTGGAGTGCAACCAGTTAGGTTCTTGAACTTCTCCTTCCAAAGGTAACAGTTACTGCAGAAAGAGCAGTGGTAGCTAAGGTATAGAAGAAGTTTCAGCAAGAACCATCTTTGTTTTTTAAAAGAATGGCACAATCAGCACTGCAAAGAACATGCTATCAGATAATGCTCTCTTAGCCAAGATTATGCTCTAAACACCATCATCCCTTTCACCCAGAATCAAAACAGTCATATTCCAGCAGTGAAACACAAATACACACCACATGAACCAACTCTCAAATGAGCCGCTTCCTGCATCTGGGCTGACAATCAGAACTGCTCCTCAGTAATTCTCTTTGTAGTGCCTCCATCTGAAAATCAGACTGTCACAAGGCTGTTCCTCATCCACCAAGCCGGTTAAAAGCAAAAACTTGATTCTGTTGCTCACACACATGCACAAGTAGTACCAAGCAAGATGTTCAAAGGTAACTGAGACAGGAAAGGGACTTGACGAGGGACGCAGAAAACCCCCACCCTCTGAGGCAGGAGCCAAGATGGATTTTTATTACAACTGAATTGATATAGGAAAGCTGAATCCAGACTCAGCTGACCAGTAAGTAATTACACAACCAAATGGCATGGGAATGATGGGCAATAGATATTTATTTTCTACATGGTCATGTAGTGTCAAAGAAAAAAGTTTAAATCAAATGAGCACATTCTTCAACAGCCAATTTCAAAAAATTTACTTGGTAGGAAGCTCTTCCCTCCTTTTTAGCATTTATATCACAATGGAAATAAAACATGAGTTTGTTATCTGATAGAAGTAATAAAAAGATAAAATAAAAACTAATCTGATCCAACTTTATTTCAGCTTAATTAAACTATAGGAGTAGTTCTGTGAAAAGGATGCAGGTCTAATAGAAGAAAACTCAAGTAAGCATGCCCAGCATCACAGTTAAAATAGGCTTTTCCATACACTAACATTAAGCAAAAACTGTAACAGTCCTCAGAATGAAAGGATTACACATGAAGCATGTCCTAAAACACATTCCCTGAAAAATTTTTAATGTAAAATTGCTTAAGTCTAATGATCAAGTTACCAGAGCTGTAACAGCCTTGCTGGATATAACTTCAGTCATGAGACTCATAAAAAATTATCCCTGGGGCTTGTGGGGGCTGAAGAAACCAAGGCCAGACTATCTCAAATAATGGTTCGTGTTGGAAGGGACCTTCAAGATTATCTAGTTCCAACCCCCAGCTATAGGAAGGGAGCACTCTCTCTAGACCAGGTTACTTAAAGCCTCATCCACTCTGGACCTGTTCACAAGTTGAACTGACTGACTCTCTAGAACACCTCTCTACCTGCTTTGCAACCAGAATTTCCCAGGAACTCACCTTTATAATATTCAAGGAAGGGTTTGCCGCAAACTCTACGTAAAAATTTTGAAAATCCCAGCTAATTTCTCACTATAAGTACTACCTGTGCCCTCTCTGCTCCCATCATGCTGACCACGGTGCGGATATGAACATGGTACCCAGAAATCCGCAGTAGTTGCTCATACATTCATTCATAGTCTTAAAGGTTTTATCTTTTTTGTTTGTTTGTTTCTCATAAGGCATTTTTTTTTTTTTTTTTTTTTTTTTACAAAATATGTTATACACTTCAGAATACTGTTGCTATATCAAGATATGGGGTTTTAAAAAGCATTTTAATAAATAAGGAAAGTGAAAATTAGGTTGTAAACATCTTATGTGAAATAGAAGCAAAGGAAAAGATTAACATCTTGTATGAGAAAAGTGGGAGGCAAATGCACCATAAAATATAAGATATTCAAGGATATAAAGGAGCTAGAAATTCCAGAAATCATGAGAAGAAACAAAAAAAAAAAAAAGAAGAAAAGGGAAAAAAATGGGCATATGATAGTCTTTGAGGATTCTTACTGCATGGAGGGAAATGACAGATACTGATCACTCAAATGATATTTAAGATTAGAATTTGTTTGTTTTGTTAGGATGCATCAACTTCTTATTTTACTTCACATTGTTCATGGGGAGCATTTCTTTCAATTCCAAGTCTCTGCTAATAATATCCATCGCAAGCCTTCTTGAAAAACTGATCATAATGCTATTTATATACACTACTGCTTTTAAGCATGTCAGCATATAATTAGATCATTTTTACTTGTGTTCCCAGTACAAAGGATATTTATCTTCAAATAAGATGCTTCAGAGCAATCGGTAGACATTCCATTATATTAGAGCAGGATAATACGATTCAAAAATTTGTTTACTTCATTTCAGCTTGATATAAAACACAATGAATTGAGAATTGTCACCAAGATAAGTGAAAATTATTTCACATTTGGACAATTTTGAATCAACATTAGTTTTCTTTCTTATAGAGGCAATAACTGAGACCAATCTCTGCAGGTACAACATAGTCAAGTCTATTTGATCCATCCACACCATTAGTAGATCTAATTTTAAAATTCTGACCTGACCCAGAATCTAAACTCACACTCAGCGTAACCTCTGAGCATAATCTCAAGTGTGTGGTCACTTACTAGACTAACTTACCGGACAACAACAACAACAAAAAAAGATAAAATAATAAGCTATATAGTCAATATACAAGAGGTAAAACAAGCACAGATGGAAATCACCCCGTCTCGAAACCTCCACAAGAAAAAAAAAAAAAGAAAAATGAAAGAAAAAGAACAAATTTTCACTAGTTTGCTAACAAAAGTAAAATATTTGCAAAGATTGAGATCTGATATTTAAAAAGGCACCAAAACAATACGATTCACACTGAAAATAAGGACATGTCTCACTGAAAACTGCATTCACACTGGAATGTATTTGACAAAAATTTATTATTTTGCCAAGGGCAGAAGTGTCACACTGAATTCACACGGTAAGTGCTTGAACTGCAGCCTCTGAATGTTGCATGAAAACGAAAATAATCTCTACTTCACATTCATTAGAGTTTAAATGTTGCATTTAATCTTTTGTAGTGTCTGTTTGCCACTAGTACAAACTCCTTGGCAGGTACACTGTCTACAAAAGACTAAAATACCCTCAAGATCTCACTATCATGCAGACAGAGGAGCTATACATGCAGCTACAAGCTCTGTGTTTCCAAGCATTTTACTAAAGTGTCCTTGCTTAACACCTGAACATCTGATACCTATTCCAGGGAACCTGCTTTAGCAGGGGGTTGGACTTGGTCATCTCCAGCAATCCCTTCAAACCACTATGATTCTGTAATTCTGTTACACATCTTTGAACTGCTATAACACATCAGGCAGAATTCTAGGAAGAAGGAATTTTCACAGTTCAGACATACTTAATTCAGATAGTTCATTTTTGTTTTTAACTCCTGCAACAGTTAAAATAATCAAAGATAACCGAACACCACCCAGATAGCAAAATTAGTATTCCAAGTTAATAGCCATGGCCTAGAAGACTTTTTAATATTAAGACACTGTAATGCAACTGAAAGCACAGCAACAACAGAGAAGTAGCAAGGTCCTAGGCTGCAGCAGGTGAAGACCTGCTCAAACACAACAGCTGTGGGCACAGAAATAAAGAAACTGAGTACCTTAAGAGGGCTGCAGGCATACAGGGATCTCCAGCAAGATACCCTTTCCTCCATTGTCAACCCTTAAATGAGGCCGGGGAAGGGGTGGATCCTGTCTGCACATTTTCTGTTCACTCAGGGGCATTGCAAACACCTGAGCTCCTCTGGGCGGACCCTACCTTCCCACCGGTGCTCAATCAGTGGTTCAAGCCATGGCTTAGTATTTCTGCTATAGATGCTGTTTCTTAGTGTACAATATTTTTAAATTATTTAGATTTTACATTAACAACATGAAGCTTTTATTATTTATGTTATGATTTTCTAATTCTTTACAAAACATTTTTTATTTTATAGAATAATCACGTAGAATGGTTTATTATGTAGCCCGTTAATTCAGTTTTAAGGTAGGTCTGTTCTAGTTAAATATGTCGGAGTGCAAAAATTTCAGCCTTCCAATTGGCAAAGTTAGCAACTTCAGCTCACTGGTTTCAATCAGAACAGGAAGGCAGAACAAGAACTTTTTATTACAACTTGATCCCCATCACGTTTCTTTTATTATTTCAAAATTATTCAATTGAAAATATAGCATGCTCAGACAACTACGACTTTTTAAGTTTTAGAAACAATCCAGACTGAAAAGTAAATGCAGCTATTTCCCTGAACATTGCTCCATATGCAAACACAGAGTCATGCAATAAAAGCAGGATAAGATGTACTGAAGAAGAAAGTAAAACAGAAAAGAGAAAAATGAAACAAAAAAATTTAGATTCAAAGATGTCACAGACACTTTCTTTTCAAGTACATTTTAAGAAAAGAAAAAGAAATTAAGTAGAACTTTAGTAATCTTACCCCTGACAGTAGGATCAAATGTATCATCAATCCCAGGAGGAGGAAAGCCAGGATCCTGTTCTGGTGGAATTAGAAGACCACAATTGAAGCTGACTCACAAGAAGTCTTTGTCCATGCACGGAGAAAAACTGTGTTTGCCCAACCTGAAGCAGCCCTCAGCTATTGGCCCAGCTGACATAACAGAGCACAGCTGTTGCATGAGAACTTAAAAAATAAAAAAAATAAAAAATAATAATAAAAAAAAGGAACTTGCCTACCTGAACTAAGCAAAATATCAGGTCCCAATAATCATGGGTGAGGGATCACACAGAGCTGCACTCTCCTCCCTCACAGAACCTTTGTCTTAAGTGCTTCTGAGAGAAATTATCCAGTTATCCAATACTCCTTATTTTCACATTGTAAGGACTCATTTTCCATTAGCAAGCACTATCTTCCTCTTCTCCTGGCTGTTGGCCACCAATGAGGCTAAAGTCAGCCATTACAGAAGTGGGAATAGCATCTTGTAAAGAATCACTAAAGGTTACTTTCTCAGTTTTCCTGTTAAAAAATACTCAACTATCTTTGGATGGACTATATGTTGCCCGACCACCCAGAAAAGAAAGTGTTACATACAACTTTTACACAGCACAAACGGGAAAAACATCAGTGAAATGTAAAGGAAAAAAAAATCACTTTTCCCCTTCTAGCATATTTGGTATTACAAAATTGTTTTATTTGAATAAAGATCGTTATGCTCATGAAAAGACATAAAAATATTTGACAAAGAATATCTAACAGATAGTATTTGCAATATCTGTGAAATGAGACCCAGTTAGTGCTTAAAGATAGATCCATATCATAGTATTATATTGCATTGAGAAGCCCTGTGATGAGTTAGATATGAAAATAGACCCAACATCTACAACAGGTAATGGAGAAAGAAAAATTCACAAGTCAGAACCTTGAAGGAGAAAGCAGGAAATAGACATAGGGGATTTTATTGCTATTTTCCTCTTTTAGAAATAAAAAAAAAAAAAAAAGAAAAATTCCCCTTAAATTCCCCTTTCCCCTAGTCAGTTTTTACAAGATCACTTACACAGATAACTTTATTCAATTAAAAAATTCCAGGTGGTTTGCCTGATTTTCCCAACTTTGCTGCTGTTCACAGGTGTGGGTCTAACTCAAATCAGAACCAATTTCAGGTTCCTTTATAGTTTAAATCTACCAAGCAACACAGCTGTCACTACGGCCTCATTATGTATATTACCTACTGGTTTAACACTCGAATCTATTTTAAAGTCCTCCATATTCCTCCCTATTACCTTCATAATGAAGAATCTATCAAAGACTGTGTTGCTAACTTGACTGAAAAATTCAAAGTGCTCCCACTGAAACAGAGCTGGTGAAACAATCAAATAACAGAGGTCACTGAATTCAGTTCCCATTGTGACACTGTTAGTAGGTTCAGGGCCATAGGCATCTGAGGCAGAAGAGGATGAGGTTTTGAACCTTTGGTGATGGCAAATTTGCCATCAAATATAAGAATCAAGAAGTTAATCTGGGCAATTAGCTGGCTGAACATCGTGTGCGTCAGCTGCTCTGTACCTCACCCTAAAATCTGAGAAACTGTTATTATACATTAATTTCAGCAACTTCCTATGAGTAAGAGAGGGGAGCACCTAGTGATTACTGAGTCCCTAGACTATTACTGCTGTTGCTACAAAGCCAAATTCCTTTACAGCATGTGCTTGACACATAAAGAAACTTGATTTCATAAGAATTTGTAACAGTAGCTACTAAAAAAAGGAGACTATGTTTTCATCAAAAATTGAAAAAACTGGAATCCATATATGCAACAAGGTTAAAACATCTATACCAGAGTGCAAAACCTGGCTTATAAATCCTGTAGTTTCTGACTAGAGTCTTAGTTACTGCATGTCTCCAGTACTGCTGTTATCCTCATTACCTAGATAATGCCAGTATCAAAGCTCAAGTTCCTCACCATGATCTGCTCTCGTTCTTCTTTCATTCATCTTGCATCAGAGATACTGACTTCTAAAGAAACAAAAGCAACTCAATACACTATAGAATGTGAGAGAGCAGTGAAATAACAGTCAGCAAAAGAAACTGGGAAATTTAAACTATTTCTAGACACAATATTTAATGCAAATGGTCAAAAAACATTAAAAAAAGAAACAACAACAAAGGTTGAGAGCAGACGCATAAGCAGAATAGGAGGTACGCAGTAGGAAATTTTGTGAAATGTCTCAGACTGAAAGTATGACTGTGGAAAGATGGTACTTCAGAGTCTAAGAGCTTGAAGGGATGCAATAAAGGCATGGGAATTAGATACATTGTCACTGAAAGACCTGGAAGATGGAAGTTCACCCAAGATACAGATACACGACTGACACTAAAGTGGACCCAAGTAAGACTGTGCAAAATAAACAACAGAGTAAGTTTGCTGTTCTAACCACCACAAGTTTTGTCATGCTGGTGGTGTTCATAGACCTTGGTGCTTAAGATTTAGGAATATTCTTTTTGTTCCAGCAGATAAACACCTAAACAAACGGTCTTCCAGATTCCATTCTCTTACTCATTAGATTTCGCTCAGCATCAGCCAAGTTTGTTCCCCATTCATATAAATGTTAGTGAAGCTCTTCACTACGGTCATCACAGCAAGAGAAGATTATACTTGAGATGCATTGCGATTTTGGCTTTAAAAAGAAACCACTGAGAGTCTTATCATAGTCCAGGTCTGTGAACTTTGGACCTGGAAACTATAGAAAAAATTTATTTCTGCATCATATAATACCAACTGGATAAATATAAATGTGAAAGCTTTTGTGGATAAGAGGAAAATCAAGACTAATATATATAACACACATTTTAAAAGATATGAAAATTTTCTTGAGTACAAGCATACACAAATTCCATGAATAGTTAGTAGATTTTTTTCTTTAATAGTAAAAATATAAATTGCATCATCTCCTTAAAGACAGCAGTGTTTAATGTTCAATTCCCATAGTCATGAGGATGCTAGTAAATATTTTTATATACTTCAATAGCGTCTGATTATAATTTTGTGCTAATTACTTTAATCAGCTCAACATGAAGTGTTATAGTATTTTTCCATAATTAAGGAATACCACATGACAAGCAGTACTTTTTAGAGCTATTATAGTACTTTCTAATGCTATAATAAACAAAGATCATGCATCTTAATTATAACCAATAAAAATTCCACACACATTTAATTATGCGCTACACTGAAATTCCCATAACTTAAAAAAAAAAAGCTGCTATGATTATTAAGATGTTGCTAATATGAGCTCACACTATTGGGCTGTGCCCACTATTAATGTCATTGCAAATAGTTTACATCAGGAATCTGTATCTCCAATTTAAATGTTAATGGACTGAGTCCTTTTCATTTACAGTGTAAGAAAAGAATAAAGCCATAAAGTCAACAAGGTTATGTAAAACTGCTAGCTAGACTACTGTTGGCTCAATCTCCAAACTCGTAATATGGAGCATATCAAACGCTCACATATTTTACCATTATGTCTTGTCAATACAAAAATAACAAAATAAAAAAAATGCCTAATGCCATAGGTACATTCTGCATTGAATACCATAGAACAAAGTTATAAGTCTTTCATAAATGAGGTTGAGAACAGAGCACAGGTGACTTCTGGAAATCATGGATCATCTTCAGGCAAAAAACAAAACCTGCTCCAGTTTAGCATGTGAAATATGACCTGATCCTAACACAAAAGTGTTATACCACTGCTCATCGCTATTGCAGTTCCTAAAGCAGTATCTCTTTGTCTGAGGTGTCAATATTGAGAAAGAACAGTGACATACAAGTGACATTCAGCCTGGAGATCATTAGTGGATGCCTCTACCATTCAAAGTAGTGCTCAAAGTCCAAAGAAATATTACCCTTGTTTTTAAAAGATGAGTTAGAAAGTTATTGCATAAACAAACCTCTTACTAAAACTTGTCTCACAGAATCACTGAGGTTGGAAAAGAGCATTAAGATCATCTAGTCCAACCACTGACTCCTACATTGTTTACATGATACTGCACCTTCCAACTAAGTGCTCTGAAGTCGTTTTCAAAAGTATTAAGTCAACTCTATCATTATTCAGATAGCTCAGGGACTATTCTTTCCTAATTAGGAGTATACCTAGATGAGCTCGGAAGACATAAAAATAACCATGTTTTAAAACAAGTCTCTCCTTAAAAAATACATGTAAAATAATTTAAGTCATTACTGTTTGTAATATCTAAACATTCTTCAGGTGCCCAAAACTTGACACATTCCTAAAGCCACAACTCAGAGCAGCTTACAATAAACCCACAATAGGACTAACATGCAACAAATCACACACAAAAACACAAAGAGATTCTGCCCTTCTCCACTCTAACTCTGTTGTACCCCAGTTTATGGCCATTGTTATCACAAAGCCATAACTCAGATTCAAAGCCTTGGCGTTCAAGAAATTCCTGCAGTCTTAATCAGGATTTAGACCATCTCTACGAAGGTATTTGTTTTGCGTTTTCCATCCTTCTCTCCTATACCACTACTGTACTACTTACTATACTTTCAGTATGATGACAGGCAAAAAACAGGCATTCATTAGGCTCACTGATTTGCTGTTCAGCACAAAGATACATAAGGAATCCTTCCTTGCCACAAAGAGATTAAGTAATACTGTCTGTGATTTTTGTTCCCCTCCACTGCCCTTTTTGCTCATTGCCTCTTGCTCCATTTCTTTCCTATCATTTAGTTTTCATCACAATTTTTTGCAATACCACTTTATTAGACTGCAAAAGCTTAGAAAATAATCTTCATGAAATTCACTTTCATTTAAGACTTTTTAAGACTAAATAAGGCATTACTGAAATCCTGAGAGAAGCATCTAAGTCCCTAGCAGCAAAGTTAAGAGAAAAGTTCTGGATTTGAATCTCAATTTTGAGTAAAGAAAAGCGGTCAGTATCTCTCCTGATTGGTCTGTGTGTTTAAACAACACAACTGGAAGTTGCAATAATTTAGTGACTTTTTTGCCAATCATTGTTAATGCCCCAAGGAATCTGTAGTGTTTAAAATATCTTAGTGTACTTCATGTTTGGGCCTCTTCTTAGAAGAGACCACATTTTCATGGCTAGTGCTTCTCAAACTCTCAGCCAAAACTCAGCACGTTTCCTCATGTGACCACACTAATGTGTTATGCATCAAAGTAGGACAATTCTAAGCAGAAAAGATTTAATGAATTCTACTAGTGGTTATGTCTATGAAATTATAATATTTACTACTTCTTCCTGACTACAGAAGATTTCAATTACGAGCCCCATATATCCCTCTTAAACTCCTTCAAACTTTCCCAGGTCATTTTGAAATGCAAGGCTAGCCTTTGCAGTCTTTATTCCTCTCTTTCAATTTCTGAACACTAGAGATTGAGTTTCCTGCAAAAAGGTACCAGAAAAAGAACATTAAAGTAAAGGAAGTCAGGTGCTTGATACCCTTATTTTAATTGGCAAGATGAAAAGGATCATATCTGAAGGTTCTGCAATTCTCTGAAACAAGCAAAGCATAGTTGCCTGAAGATTAATGGATTCCTCCTTAATCTCCTTTGTAACAGATGGACCACCATGGGCTATCAGTGATCCATGAACCACAGCTGGCCCATCTCACTGTAAGACAAACAGGGATTAATACTGCCAAATTGCCAGTCTCCTAAGAGCCTGGGACTTAGTACAAAAGAATGAACTTTCACCGTGATATTATTTGTGTTACTAACCTGATCTCAAGGTTTTCTGGAAAAAGAGCTTTTCTCACTTTACCACATTCAGTTTTATCACAATTTCAACCACAAATTCCCAGTTCTGTGCCTACAAACATAGGCACAGTTCTGACTGTCTTTAGTGCGAGTTAGCTCCAAGTAGAGAAGTATCAAAGCAGAACTGGTGAGACAGTTTTACTATGCTTAGAAAAACGGTAGGTGTTAAATGCATTGACTGGACACTGCACTGGTCTAAACATCACCTAATAAAAAATCCAAGCAATTTAACAGAGAATAAAAAGTACTAGAAGATAATTTTCTGAAGTTAAATCTCAAACACCATTCCTGCTCATACTACAGTGGTGGAGCACATCAGCTTTCATTTAAGATGCACAACTCAGAAAATCTCTAATCTAAGATGAGCTCATGGCAAGCACCACTAAGCTGGTATAGACTTTCTGGAGGGCCTCACAACCAAGTCAGAAGCTCCTGTTCTTAGCCAGGAGCCCATTGGGTGGCAGTTGAGAAGATGAAGGGGAGAGTAAAATACATTGTCTGCTGTCTCATTTGTTTCTTAATACTGACATTGCCCTCAATTTGAGCAATCATCCCAATGCTCCTGCTCCAGTTACTCTCTGCCAGTTCCAGTGCCCAGCCTGGCTCCAAAGAATACTCAAAATCTGCTTGCAGAAAATCAAGATTTGAAAAATAATCTGCATGTACTTAAAGCAAAAACAGAACTGTGTCATACAGTCAAAGATATGGCATTTCTGGACAGATAAGAACAAACAAAAAATTGATAATCCAGGACAGGCCTTAACTTTCGTTTCCTATTATTTTCATGTCTTATTATGCACTGCACATGCTAATTAAGTTTTTCCTAGTAGTCAGTGAAAGAGTTTGGTAGAATTTGCACCTTATCAAGTAAGGTCTGTTCATTGAGGACCACTGTGAAATTCTGTGCCATTCCAATGAATACTCTACTGCTGGACTCTAGTAATTCCTTGAATATCTTATCTGTAAGTAGAGCTGATGAACTTTTTACAGAGTTTGTGGCTATCATTTCAACTGCTCGGGGCTGAAACATGACCTGTTTTCACCACAGATTAAGGATTTCTGACCGCCTATGGGAAACAGAACAGGAATTTGACGGCTGCTCCGAAAGTAATACCACTTATTTTATTACGTTGACTGACAATATCAGAGATGGATGCTGGTGGTATGGCAGTAGAGGTTGAACTTTCCCATCAATATTCTGACAGCAGGTTGCCACTGCTGCTGCAGACAGTTATGAAAACACATGTAGACTACTGTCCATCACTGGGTAAAAATGTATAGCTAGTGATGATGACTTCTGGAAAACAGTGTTGTGTAGCTGATAATTTTGCCTATAAAATAATGTTATCATGTTCCTTGTATGTATTGGAGTTTACACAGAAAATAGGAGGCATTACTTTTGGAGTGAACAACTTGGAAGTTTCTTCACTGTAGATGCTTTTTCTCACACCAGCCCTTATTTAAACCAGAAATACCACAAGTAAATCTAAAAGGTGCATACTTCAAGCTAAGATTAGTAGTTTCACACTTTTCAATCAGATACTGAAGTAACGTTCTCAATGACAGAAGAGAAATACATACACAAATTTCTGGGAAAGAAAAATTATTCAAGGCATTCCAGAGTGACATCTACAGACCTAATTTTGTAAGTAATCTCATAAGAATCTGTCTGTGGCAGGGGTTGTCACAGCCCTCCTATGAAAAATTATTGGCACAGGTTGTCCCAGATATTTTGTTCACTCCTGGAGTAAGCTTCAGGGGACACAGGGTCAACTTTGATTCCCTTATGAACAATTTAAAGATTTGAAACTGCACCTTCTGATCCAGAGAATATTCTTTCTTGTTAAAATAAGAAAATATATAGGCATCTTTCCTAAAAGCCTAGATTTTATTATCCAGTTAAGCTAATAATTACAGTTCTCAATGTATACCAGTAAACAGTACTTTTGATTTGCTCTTGTTCTACAGAATTTGCCTCATCTTTTCGTAATACCATAAATTACTTTAATAGCACCATAAATAAAGACAGGAATCATATCCACTAAGTAATTAATCACATTTCAAGGTTTTTATTAGACTATGAGTTTGGCCAAGCTTTCCAGCTGCATTTCAACAGGAGTGTTTCATGGCAATCTGCTCTACATCTTTGACTCTTTAGAAATCCATACACAATGTACAAATTCCAGTTCTTTCCGAAAGATATTGTTTGGCTACAGGCATCTAGTTAGAAACTAACCAGAAATACTTCACAAGAAGTAGAGAGAAGTCTATTCAAATAAATATATTCCTATTTCGACCATGAGAATTCCTTATGCCTCACGTTAACACAGTGAACATAAAAATGCATAAACCAGTACCCAAAACTTAAGCAAGCACTGCATTTCTAGATTTCTAGATCATTAGGCAGTCATCAAAGAAAACTTAATTGCAGCATTCCCTCTTTTCCTGCTCTCAATACTTCATTCAGCCTTTGGTAAAAAGAGAACATATTGGACTAACCTTACCCTATGCTCCTTTTTCATCATTTAGCAAATTATGGCTTCCATGCTTCCAGGCTTCCACAAGGTCTGTATTTGGGCCACTTACTCATACAAGCAGTAACACTTTTCAATGCGAAACCATAAAAGAAGACAGTTAAAGCAGGAAAGATGAATAGAGGCTAGTATTATAGTATTTTAATGTGACCTAGAAACTGGGAATCGAAACAGTTGCTGACAGCAGGAACTCAAGATCTTGCAAAGAGAGGGTTCATAATAGGCTCCAAGCACCAGGCAGAGTGACTGGCTATTTTGCAGGATAAAAGTGCTTACAAGAAATTGTTGCAGAGGAGTACATTTGGAAACACAACAGAAGAACCATTTTAGTAATCTTTGAGCCAAGATATTTTTAGATATTTTTCATACTCAGAAAAAAATCAGCAATCTACTAGGGTCTGGCAATGAAAGCTTATTCTGCACTAAAGAACAGTATATGTTATTTGAACATAATTTAACTGTACATAAAATACAGCTAATCTCAATCATTACATGTGGTGATATGTGCCTCACTTTTAAAGAGATTGCCAGTGTTAGAATGTGGTTTTTTTTTCCTCAATCTTCTCATGTCTTTTCACTAGTTCGGATACAAAGAATCTGACAGAAAAAGCAAGAATCAAGACCACTAAGACTCAAATTTTAGAAGTGATGCAATAAAATTGCAACTGGTAATTCTTTTTTTATTTTTTTTCCAAGTTTTAATTGTATTTATTTTTCTTGAATATATGACAGTTTTAATGTATTTTTAAAGTTACGTATTTAAACTGCTTTAAAAAAGAATAGGTAGAAATAAGGTATTAGTTTCCAGTCATCCAAAAAGAATGTAGAACACAGAACTCTAGACTGTCCAAACCTTGATAAATTTAATGACTGCAGAGAAAATAAATATATTCAGTTCATTTACCATTTCTGAAAACACTGATACCCTGAATTCCTCGAGAAGAAAACAAAGCAAAACAAAAAACCACTGTCTTAAGCTACCTTAAGCAGCTCTTACAGCAACACAGTGAGGAAGAAAGACTGATTTTATAACAGAATCACAGAATTGGAGAGGTTGGGAGAGACCTCAAGAGACCAACAACTCCAACCCTCCTGTTAAAGCAGGTACCTTACAATAGATTGTCCAGCCAAATCTTGAGTATCTTCATAGAAGGAGATTCCACAGTCTCTCTGGGCAATCTGTTCCAGCGCTCTGTCATCCTTACCATGAAGTTCTTCCACATTAGTGGAAGTTAGTACGTCTAGTACTGAATCCCCCATGTTCAAGTTTTAGGCCATTACTCCTTGTCCTACCATTACACACCAGCAAGAAGAGACTAGCCTCATCCACTTGTCTCCCAGCTCCCTTCAGATATTTATAAACATTTATCAGATCCCCTTTCAGTTGTCTTCTTCCCAGGCTCCTCAGCCTTTCCTCATAGGGGTGATGCTCCAGGCCTTTAATCAAATCTGTGCCCCTCCACTGGACTCCTTCTAGGAGATCCCTGTCTTTTTTGAACTGAGGAGCACAGAACTGGACACAGTAGTCTAAATGTAGCCCTCACAAGGACAGAGTAGAGGGGTAGGATCACCTCCCTTGAACTGCTGGCTATGTTCTTTTTAACCCATCCACTCATCTAAACCACATCTTCTCTGTTTTATAGTAACACATAAGTTTGGACTGGATGCATCTTCTGTAGGGAGCAAAGTTTTAACAAGTTCATTTTCAACAGTTTGTCAGATATCAATACTAAGTTGTTGCTCAATCTATAGAGACAGAGATCTTTAGGAAATCTGAATAATAAAATACAGTGAACAAGCGTTAGCTGGCCAATGCAAAAAACATGCAATGAAGACATTTTGATCCAATGAACTCACCAGGTTTTTTTACTACCTTACCAGCTATTTATAATTGGTTGGTAAAAAGACTTTGTGATGACAATAAACAGATTTACAGTCTACTCTTGTTCTAGGAAGAAACACCATTGCAAGCATCTGAGACGATCTCTAGAGTATATATATATTTTTTGTCACGTACTGCCAAGAGAATCTGCATAACATTAGTGACAGTATAGGAGATTGCTCTTTTGGTTATTAAGAGTCCTCATTATTGAAACTCATAAGTTGGATATTTTGTGGATAAGTCATCTCTTATTTCCAAGAGACTTTTCTCAGTCTAACAGCATCTTTCACTTTATTACTTCATTTTGGAATTATTAAAAAACAAACTAAAAAGCCATCAGCACAAGAAGCTTACTTCTCACTTGGTTTTGCCTCCTAATCAATCAATCACTAGTTGAAGAACTAGGGTCATTTATTTTCTATCACTATGGAAGAGTTCAATTTCATAGTGCTAAAACTCACCACTTCACAGCAACAGTTTTGATGACACACCAGTGTAAACTCTGTAATAATATAAAGCAGAGGACACCAGGAATGAACACTCCTCTGGGGTCAAGGGAATTGAATTTCATAGAAAAAAGGACCTCAAAAGCAGCATAATAAAGGTATTCAAAATGATGGAAGTGCTCAATAAAATAGAGCTTTAGATATTTTTATACCAACAAAATCAAAAATTTAAAGGATCACTTACGACTTGCAAAAGCAAGAATAGCAAAACATGAGCAGAACTATTAAACTAAATCGTTTAAATGCGGTCTTTGTTTCAGTTATTTTCACCAGAAATATAAGCATAAACACTGCAAATATCTGGAGAAAGAAAACACTGCAGAAGATGATTTCCTGAATGGCTAAGGCAGCAATATTACAATTCCTCAAGGTAGAATTTTACATGTTTAAAAAAAGGTACTAAAGCTTCACTGAAGTCATTGCTGCTACAGAGATTTATCAGAGAGGATCCAATCATCCTTTAGCAACAGAATTGTGCCAGCTCCATCAGACAGCACATCACTTTGGCATCTTTAAATCTATCTTTATAATTTCTGATATCAGAATTGGTGCTTGCTTATCACTTGCTTATTGCTTTAATAAATGGAGTTTTGTGTTGCAGAAAGAACTAATGTTAAGGTACAATGAAACAGAGAGAACCAAACGCAGAGAGTACCCTTTCAAGGCATTCTCCCCAGGGCCACTGTAACAGAATGCTGTATTTAAATCAGCAGGTCATGTACCAGAAGATGGTTTAACTGTTAATTAACACTGGATGATATACTGAAAATTTCATGCTAATTAATTCTCTGTAGATCTAAGCGCCCTTCCTTCTATGTCATTTTCAATGAACATATTAACATGAGGAACGGAATGACATTAATTACTAATTCATATGACAAACATGTGAAGCTCTATTAAATAGATGATGGAGGTTAACTAAAAAGGAAGATGTGGGTCAAAGTGCAGGCCACAATATCATAAAGATACCGCACATTAAAGAGAAGAAGGCATATATTAACCATTCAATCATCCTGTCAGTTTGATGTTGTTCTCTCATATTAGATTTTCTTGCAAGATTATCATTATTCAGAAAATAGGATTCAGCTGTTCAGAATCAATAGTGAAAATCTCACAAAATGAAAGCAAGTAAATTGAAATGAAATAATCTCGTTCTTTTAGAAAATGACAGTGATTATAGTTTTGATAAATTTACTGTTAACTATCCACACATCAAAACGGTCTGAAAATAGCAAAGAAGCTGGGTTGACAGAAGTTATGAAGATAGCTGAAGAATCAATACCCTAAATAGCAGTGGAGCACCGTTTCCTCTCCAGAATAAGAGAAGCATTTTAATCCACATATATACATAATCACCTAGAGCTATGGGTTTAGTTTCTGCTAATTTTGAGGTCTGGAACTACCTCAAATAAAGTGAAATCCAGTCACTAGAAGGAAAGATCAAGCAATTTAGCACTAGACAATACTCACGCCTTTAATAGACCTCAAATTCCAAATAGGGACTGTAGGTCAGCCCAATTTAGCATTTCAAAAAGCAAGTGGAAGTAATTATAACGTTATAATTACGTTTTATATTTCTCATATATATAAAAAAAAAAAAAAAAAACACAACAAAATACAAACAAAAAAAAAACAACCAACCAACCAACACCTACGTGCATTTCTGCTATTTCAGAAATTCCAACAAAGCTTCTGGTAATTTATCCTGAGAGAAGCATTAGCTGAGGAAGCTAGAAATCCAGCAATTGTACTATAACAGTCTGCTCATTGTAAAATCTTATGTACTCACACAGACACATTTAGATACTTCTATACATAGGATCATTGAAGTCTCACGAAAATCATAGAATGGCTTGGAAGAGACACCTTAAGGATCATCTAGCTCCAGTCCTCCTGCTGCGGTCAGGGATACCAACCGCCAGATCAGGTTGTCCAGGGCTCCATTCAACCTGGCCTTGAACACCTCCAGGGATGGGGCATCCAATACTGGAATCTGTTCCAGTGCCTCACCACCCTTTGAGTAAAAATATCTTCCTTAACACCTAACCAAAGTCTCTGCATCTTTGTTTAAAGTTACTCCCCTTGTCTTATCACTATCAGACCACAGAAGAAGTCCACCTCCCTCCTGTTTATAAGTTCCCCTCAGCTACTGAATGAACTCAATGAGGTCTTCCCAGATCTTTCTCCTCCCCGAGCTAATCAAGCCCAGCTTTTGCAATTTCTCTTCTTAAGAGAGGCATTCCAGTGCTCTGATCTTCATGGCACTCCTCTAAACCTATGTCTCTCTTGAGCTGGGCGGTCAGGTCTGGATACACAACCTCACATGGGGCCTGAAGAAGGCCCTGCTGCCACCCCTCTTTTGATGCAGCCCAGGATACCGTTGGCCTTCCAGGGTGCAAGCACACACTACAGCCTCATGTCCAGCTTTTTGTCCACCAGGATCTTCAAGTCTTTTTCAACAGAGCTGCTCTCAAGGACTCTTCTCCCATTCTTCACACTTACCTTGGAATGCCCCAGCCCAAGTTAAACACCTTGCACTTGACCTTATTAAACCTCATTAGATTTTCACATGCCCACTTTCAAGTCTCTTCAGCTCCCTCCGGATGGTGTCCCTTCATTCTATTGCACCAAACACACGACTCAGCTTAATGTCAACAGCAAACTTACTGAAGGGACAATTGATCCCACTGTCTAGGTCATTGATAAAGATGTTAAAAAGCACTGGTCCCAAGACAGACTCCTGGGTGACACCACCCATGACAGGCCTCTACCCAGACATACAGTCACTGACAACACTCTGGCTCCAGCCATCCAAACAATTATTTACCCACTTGAATAGCTCAGCCTTCACATCTATTTCTCTTCAATTACAGATAAGGATATGCTGTGGGACAATGTCAGAGGTCCTGCACATAGAATTTGAACTCAGCTTCCTCATGCCAGAAGGGACAAGTTTTACCAAAAAGGTAACCACAGCGTTCATTAAGGATGCACAAAGTGGGATGTAAAGTAGCTCAGAGATAACAGCACAACAGCAACAGGAAGATCCTGAACCTCTCAGCTGCCCCTGAAACCTTTCCTAACTAGCAAGGAAACTATCAATATTTTTATATGTCTTCAATTAGTATTACGTGAAGAAATGTGTACGTTATCTCATCTGTGAGAAGACAGTTATACTTTGCTTCACTAAATACTCAGTATTCATACCACCACTGCTCCCTATCACAAGGCGAGTTCCCCCTCTGTAACTTGAGAAAGTACTTTACCATTCTTTTTTTAGCCAGCTGATCTTTCAAAGTTGTTATCTATTTGACAAGTTATTTATTATTTCCATTTCAATTTTGTCTCCTACATTAAAATTCTATACATTTAATAATCATTTAAGTCAATAGAATAGCTTTAAAAACATTTATGAAAAGAGTTTCTAGAATAACGCAATTTCTTTGATTTCTTCTGTTAGATCTGTATATAAATTAAAATCTTCAATAAAAAAATCTCAGTAAACATTGTCTTAAAATTAAGAAAGACTAGGCAGAAGGCAAGGGTGCAAATCATTTAAAAATCCAAATCAGACCTGTACATCACACACTTTTCTATTGGAATTGAGAATTTCTTCATAATACATATACAGTTATAAAGTCATTTGGTACATCTGCTTTAGAAACCACATTCACTTGTAGGTAAGAGTTAAAGTGTTAAGGATCCTCATTTAATTTTAATAGCACAATAAATGACACAGAATGCAAGACTTTCGTGCAAGGAGGCTAGTAGACAACTAAGTTTAGGCTCTTATTCTCTCATGGTATCTGAGGAAAACAGATGTCTCCTCATTTAGTCACCCAACAAAATTTACACAAACGAGTGTGTCCACACAGGCAGACAGTTCATAATCCAAATCACTAGGCCTAGTTTGGGGATGAAGGAAATATACTTTTCTTCCTAGCACAGAGCAGTGCCAAACCTGTTACAGTCCATTCAGATTTTGGATTTAGTGATGTAACTCCGCAGTACTACGTGGATATGATACAAAAGCCAGAAAAACAATACAAACAGAACTTTTCATCTCATGAGAGACAACTGCAGAACACATGCTACAGTTTAAAGCAAGCAAAAGTGAGACGTTCTTTTGAACGCTGAAAATAAAATAAAAAAAAAAACAAAACTTGAGCTTTCTCAGAGACATCAGTAAATACCTACCTCATTAAGAACTAGACAGTCTACTAAGATACTGAATGCATGGAAAATGAAGGAGGGAATGGGTGGTAGGTAGGATGAGAGGGAAAGAAGAAGAGAATTCAGAATCCAATTTAGACCAACCATTCACCTCCAATTCAGCTCTCACGGCTGCATCGCATTGAACTTGAGAAGTGCTTATTACATTAATTTAATTTGCTGTACAATATTTTTGTAGCAAAAGGATAAAATGCATTGTAAGCTGTATCTAGCTGGCCTATAGTCTCTGTAGAGAGGACTTATCTTGGCACAGCAGACCTTAAAAGCTCTATTTAAAGCCTGTCAGTGCTTTAAAGTTTGTGATGGTAACTCCCACACTGCTGAGTGAATTGACAGGTAGGCTGAGTAAGCAACTTTTGCAAAGCAATTATGTAATGGTAAACAGGTGGGACTTATTATAACCGGAAATTTTCTGTAATTCAAAGACAGCTATACGCCTCACCTGCTTGTCTCAAATGCATTGTGTTTCCTTCAGATGAGCTATGGATTACTTTTACTGAAGACTGAGGATGTTCTTAAGGATGAGTCAGAACAATTGTTCCTAGATGTGTCTTTCACAAACCTCCTCCACCACCACTTTTCTCCATAGGGGTTCTCATGCAAGAGGCTCAAGCTCTACTCACAAAGATTTTCACATAAGAGCTACAGTTGTAGATGCAAAAGAATTCAAACTCAACTTACTCATGCGCATTGCAGCCTGTGTTGCATCTGCTGCTGTCAGATATAAGCACTGTGTATCTGTTCACTGTCTGAACAATAGAAAAAGAGAACAATTAGCATGAAAAGATGAGGCTCAGCCATTGATTTCCTCACCACTATTGGACATTAGACCCTATAGATTTTACTTACAATTGAGAAGACAATATGAGACATTCTAGATCCCTCACCTTAGGCTCTAAGTAGGAGATGCAGAGTCACCATTAGACTTTTCTAATAATCAAGCTGAGCTATTTTTTCAGGCATGAGTAATTTTAGTATAGCTTCTTAAACATATTTTAGTCTCTAGAAGTATCTTCTGAGATACTTAAGTGGGATTTCGATATATTATTATTTTAGAAATAGAAATAATTTAATTCAGTAAGGCACTTGTAATTACCAGAGAGTCTATTTATAATCTAGAATTCAAGGAAGTCAAGAGGGGTTAAGTTTGCAGCAGTTTTCATAAACCTTATATTAATGCATGCTTGTAATTTCAAAACAAAAAAATAAGATGCAGATCAAGTTCTGTTAAGAAATATTCTGTTAAGGGGTAGAGCAAGAAAGACAGCATCTGTACTGAATACAAGAATGCAAGTTATGGATATATTAACAAAAATGTAATACTACATAACTGATTGTACAGGGGAACCACCTGAGCTCATTCTGGCTCCAACTGCTATGCCTGAGAGAAGGACTACAAGCCATCTTACATGATCTTTGTTTGATCTTTATTAAAGAGAGAGATAGCTTTTGAAATTAAAAAAAAAAAAAAAAAAAAAGGCACAACTTTTCACTATTGCCTGGTTATTTTGCTTGCAATTAGGTAGACATGAGCTACATGTGCTTTTGAAGGCTCACAGACTTTACAGCTAACACACTGAGATTGCTTAGACTAGTGTAAAGTGTGAGATAGACACATCTTAAACTTGAACTCCCCACAGGATTAGAGATAACACACACAATCAACAATCTACAAATATTTTTTGTCCCAGATACAGACTGGGGGTTAGCCCTGAATAGGTAATGCTATTCCAGAAGGGGTTTGCATGCAGTTTCATTTGTGTGAGATCTAATCTTGATCTCATCATCCTAACATTTTTTTTCCTCCAAGTAAGGCAGCCTTTGAGAACACATCTATATGGAAATTAGTTCTGAAGACCGTTGTAATAAATACCTGCCAAGTACATAATACTGGTAGAATTTTCATTTCTCAAATATGGAGAATAGGATTAAGGTATGGTAAATTAAAAACTGCTTTTACACTTCTAGTCTGCTAAACAAAGTACCAATACACTTTCTTTATTTAATGAACATTATCATCCAAATATCAAATAAGTAAGGCTGCCGGGGCACACTGCTGGCCCACATCTAACCCGCCGTCAGCCAGAGCACCCACCTCCCTTTCTGTGGGGCTGCCCTCAAAACTCTTGTCCCCCAGTCTGTCTGTACACGTATCCAGGGCTGCCTCATCCCACGCACAGAAGATGATTTTGTTAAACATCGTGGGGTTGGTGATTGCCCAGCGCTCTAACTTGTCTAATTTGTAAGGCCTCTCCACCCTTGAAGGGTCAGCACTCCTCCTAATTGAATGCCATCCACAAACTTACCTAGTTTTCCCTTCTGGAAAGGAAAGGCTTTTCTAAAGCCCAGAATTCCTCTGAATTTCTTCCTGCGATTATTAATACCACCACCACCGTGCTTTTCTCTCTCCTCACCTTCCCGCTCCCGCTCCGGTCTGTGCCGCTGTGGTGCGAGCAGCTGAGCTCAGCCCACAGGTGGGCCCACGCTCCTCCAGGCACTATGCTCAGGCAGGACTCGCTGCTGTCTCTCCTGTGTCCTCCTGGGAGCCTGAAGGGACAGGCGGTGACTCTTCAGCTCACAGAATATTATTTTCAGTTGCAGAAATATCAAAGCTATTGGTATAATACAGGATGAAGCATTCACGCCCTATAACTGAGCAGATTGCTCCACGTGAACAGCAGCAGATTTGCTCACCTGAGGACTAAAGAATTTGGCTCGGAAGGTATAAAAAGAGCCTTATGAAAAGACATTTGTGAATTTACAAATTTATAGTGTCAAATTAGAAAGCTCTTGTATACTACCAATTATTTCAGGCTGTTTGGCTTTTTCCTCTTCCAGGGCAGGTTAGCACAGAAATAGGCACCATTATCTCACTGGCCTCTATATTGTCATGAAAACCAGGAGCAGAGCTGGCGCTGAGCTGTTTATTCAGACGAAATTCCCAGGGGCCCATGGCACAGCCCCCTCCCTCCCCCACCCTGTTGTGGGGCATCTCCATCTCTACTATAGCTTCTTACGCTTTGGTTCCTGCAAGAATCAAATTTAATCTGTTTCAGTATATTTTATGCTCCACTGATTTATTCAAAGCTGAATAAAAGCATTGCAGTACTTACGTTTCCTATTTTATTTTGGGAACTGTATTATTAGTAGTTCCATTCAGTTACTAGAATAACTCGAGTCAAGCAGATTAAAAACCCAAGCTACACCTGTGCTATTCAGCTTGCACTTCAATCTTATCCACTACATTAAATAAGGTCTGGATAAAAATGAGACAGATTAACCTATCATTCAACTTACAGAAGTGTCTTTATGGCAAAAGAAGATCCAGTTCTACAGTGAGTCTGGTAAATTTTGCCCTTCTTTTGCTGGAAAATATCACCTCCCTAGCAAACTAGTCCATTGCATTGAAGAAAACAAAATAGCCTTTTTGCACTCTACAGCAGAAAAGTAGCTTGAATATGCACCTAAGTGAAAGGAAAAATACTGTATTACTTATACTCGATTGATACTACAAAAAAAAAAAAAAAAATGCTTTTTCTCAGTATTTAGTTTTTGTTTTATAACCTATAGAAGTATTATTCAAGACTCCTTTTTTAATGAGATTCCTCCATTTCAATTTCTAGTCACACTCTGGTGTTCTGTAAGGTGTTTTTTTGTTTCGTTTTTTGTTTTAATACAAAATTAAAATGAGTAAAGGATGAAAATAATAAAATATATATAAGAACAATCTTTATATAGCATGCATATTTGTATATATACATACATGAGATGATCAGCTAGTAAATATTTTATTTTGCTTTGTATAGGGTAGAATATAACTAGATGAGCTCAGACAGATTGAACAATAAAACAAACATGACAAAATGGGTTTTAAGTCAGGAAACAGAACAGTAAAGCAATTTCCTGAGTTATTTAAATGCTTTCATTGGAGAAATGTCATTACATACTTGAATTACATTGGAATATAATTATATAAACACCACAAATAACAATGTTTTACCAAGAAAAACAGAAGTTAAGAAAGGGGAATTATTTCCTGCCATTTTTCTTCATTTTAAGAAATGTTCTAGATGTTATAAGCAATAAATCAAAAGAAAGGTTCTATATTTACTTTAGGAGTCCATTTCCTTAACACTTATAAGCACATACTTATCCTTAAGTACCTGCTATGTGAATAGCTCTGTATATGTAGTCCCTCACAGGTTTAAGATGGGCTCATATGGCTCTTGGTGACCTTAATCAGAAGCTTAGCTCCAAAATTTTGCATCACTGAGTTTGTATGTGAAGAGAAAGCTTATGAGCAATTAATTGCAATCTTTTCACAGGTAAAATCAGAGAATTTGCGTTCTTCTTAGCTTCCATATTAAGTATGTGTATCTTCACAAACATCTCCTTAGTCTTACTGACATGAGTGGTTTCAGTACAATACTAAATTTAATACTGTACAGCACAGACTTATAGTTTACTATCTGTCCAAACCAATAATTGATAGAGTAGGACTGGATCCTTTCCCAGCTGCAAAATATACATCAGAACTTGAAAGCCAGCTGTGACTTTATCTATTCATTTTCTCATCAGCCCTAACAACCCCAATTCAAATCAGGTGCACACATTATACGTAAATGCCCCACAGCAATAATATTGTTCTGGTGGGATTTTAACTTATACTCTAACCCACTCTAAATTTAAAAGGAGCTCTTCATGGATATAATTTCAATATAAATGTATGTAATTTTTCTTTAATTATTCCATAAAACAGAATGTCATGACCAAGCAGCTCACTTCCTCAAGCTAATATCTGCATTAAACAGATATTTAGGGAAGGTTAGTTATAAGTAAATGATGAGGAATCTTCTCCAAAGCATAGAGCACCAAACTGAAACAGATCCATACCTACTCTCTCCACTTCAACAGTCCTTATCAGTATTATTTATATCCAGAAACTGACCTGGAGACAAGACAGACTAAATCTCAATCTATTCCAGTCCTGCTACGAATTCCCACATTAGTCAGTCATTGATGTTTGGTTGGCTTTTTTCCTGTAGAGGCAGCAAACACTGTTTCCCACAGTGTTCCAATGGATCCATAACTGGACAGGAGTTCTACGAATTGACATTCTTAACTCCTTCTGTGTCTCAATTTCTCCAACTGTAGGGAAAAAAAAAAGTCAATGTCCCTCTATTTCATCTATTTTTAGGGGATATATTAACTCTGAACTGCCAGGGCTTTTCAAAATGAACCATAAGTTGAAATTTTTACTCCTTAAGAATTACTGTTTGCTATACATGTTTTTCTTACACTTAAGAGCTCTGCCAGAGCCACAGTAACCGGTGCCCAATTGTTCTATGTCTCATGTTCCAGTTTGTTTCTAAATAGATGTTTATCTTGCTTCTGAAACCCTTGTTCATAAACTTAATAGAAGCTGACGCTGAAATTATATGCATTAAGTATCATACCAGTTGTATGGAAAATTCAGTTTCTGGTTGTTTTCATTTTGGATAGAAAATAGAAAAAAGAATCCATTTGTGCTTCGAATTTTTTTGTTGATATAATAGTGACTTAAAAAAAAAAAAGTTATGAGAGGTATTTAAAATGCTGTTAATCTAGCAGAAGTCTCTGAGAGCTTTATTCCTCCTTATAGAGAGATGAAACAGTGACATTAAAAGAAATGAAAAGAAAGTCAAGTTAGACTACCATAATCCCTCAGGACAGAGAAGTTCTTTTGAAGATAAATAAATCAAGTACAAGGAGAAGTAAGGTAAAGTATTATTCTATTTGAGGAGAAAAAATTAAGGCAATAATATTCTTCTCCAAGTAATGGCATATATTCTTGGTCATCAATAGAAAGAGTTTTTCCTTCATAGTACATTTATTTATATCCCAGAATGAAAGCTATGCATGCACAGCAGGGAATAGAAAAATCTGGTATGTTTCTATTATGAAGAGAATCTATATTTACAATTGTCAAGGATTCAGATTGTGTCCATTTTAAAATACAGCCTGTCCTTAAATAAACCAGTCCATTCAATCAATAAGTGTTAAATCAGGTAGAGACAGAATTTTTGGAAATTCAGAATGTGGAGTATGGAGGTTATTTGTTTAGCACTAACAAAATTTGCTGTTGGAGCATGTCCCATCTCCAATCCAGCTTGTGTGAAAGAGTATATACCTACATAGGTTCACTTTGCACTCTATAACAAAGCTGTTCACTTGAACAGCATGCAGAAAAACAAACTCTACAGAAAGACTCAGAAGAAAGAGATTACACAGCTGATGCACACTGTATTAATTCCATATCATGTCTGGGTCTCAAGAAGTATCCTGTCAGAAGGAGTAAGAACCTGCCATATGAAAACAGTAGAACACTCCAGGCGTAGAAGACAAAAATTAGAGAAGACATAGGAGTACCAAAAAATAAAGTAAATTTTTATGTTTGGGAATAATGGAGAGTGGAGATTTGGATTCAAAAGTAAAATATTCCTTCTTTCTAAACAGTCTATTAAAGTAGTAGCATATTCCCATAGTACTAGGGCTGGAAGGTACCCAATTCCAGTGTGTGGACAGAGTCTTCAGCAAATAGCGATGGAACACAATGCAAGTTTATAACTCACATCACTAATAGCAGTGTTTTTCATTACTAATTCTCAAATGGACTTGTTTTAATACACTCTGTCCATAGGACTCCAGAAGTTTCATGTTCACCACATGGAGACAAGTGCAAGTGGAACTACATGACGGTAGAGGGCAGGGTGAGAAAAAGCCAAATAAAGAGGAAAAAACATGGAGAAAAATCACATCAGACTCAGAGGAGAAGACTCCTCACAGATTTTGTTCGACTCACAAAGGCCACCAAGACTTAAGTCTTGAACACTGCGGAGTTGGTTATAGATGAGCCATTCCCATTTTTGGTCAAAGAGAATTTAAGACAGTAAGTGTCCAGGTTTCCTGAGGATTTTCTGCAGGAAGATAAGAGAGTTAAAGTCATCCCAGCAAGTGTCTCTGCGTGTGGCTCCATAAATATGCTTCAACCACTTAAATATATACACCCACCTAACTTCCAGGAATGAACTAGGTTTATTTTTATGTTCAGACTAACAACATTTAGGTATATAATGTTATCTCTTCTCCATAGAGGGAACAAACTCAAGGATAGAAGTGCCTTGTACTTCAGACAAAATAAACGACAGCATATTTTATTTGTAAGCAAAATGAGTAATTTTTTCTTCAAAAAAAGTCAACTATTTTTTCATTTTCCTGCTTTTTTTAGTTTACACAATGATAAATAAATAAAAAACATCAATTAAATGAGACGAAATGAAAAAGAGAACAATGGAAAGCAAGATATTTTTCAAATAAAATTTCTGCATTCTTATTAATATGAGGGTGGCTCCAAATGTAACGCCTCCCATTTATTTCTATGGACAACAGATACAAAGAGCAAAATAACACTACTTGATAAAGCAAATCCTGTGTAAGCTACTGTAGGAAACCTTGTTTAGCAGGGGGATTGGAACACACAATCACCAGAAGAACCTGCATTCAAACCCCTACTATTCTGTGATTTTGCAAATCCCTAAGCTACATCTTTCTTGTAATTTCTTTTCTAATTTCAGGAATTGCAGAAAGATAGTGTAGTGTCATACAAAAATGCCTGTGCACTTCAGATATGACATGTAATACCTGTATAAAAGAAAGGGTCATCCCTGTTTGACAACACAGCTCATGTTGCTAATAGAAAGTAAGGCATTCTAATAAAAACTAATAACAGAAGAATAAGCCCCCTTCTCTTTCAACTATGGTAATAGCATTAATGTTATCCATGCCTTTTCCAAATGCTCATGGCTTCTGTAGTTGTGAGCATCCTGGCAAAGAGCTTGCAGACTTTGCTTTATAATGTGAAGCTTAGAGAAGATGGTAAAATAACTTTCTCTAAGACTCTTTCAGGTGCTTCTTAAGCTAAGTATCTCGGAGAATATCTTCAGTCAACAGATACAGTTCACACTGCTATAATGCACTACAATTTACAATAGGTACAGTCCAGAATTTTAGGGTTGTCATTAGTTGTGGATATGATGTGTGGACAACACAGTTATGTAGATACCTTGTAAAGATTCATTGATAGGAGGCAGGTTACATCCATATTGTTGAGGACAACAGTGAGGAACTCAATAAAGAAAGTTCCTGTGGTGATAACCAAACAATGGATTGGATAGAAAAGCACGTGGGAGTTTTTAATAATAAGTTAGCAAACTCTTCAAGTTCTTAATTCATTCTAAACATGCTGGTAATTTCATTAATACGTTTGAAGCAAGTCAAAGAACTAGTGTAGCTCTGCACACTCTCAGCCAGTGAAGTGCTAACTGTTTATGGTAACCCCAAGCAAACATGAATACTAATAAGAATTTAACCATATCATCACAAGCTTGTGTGAGACCATACCCTTTGAGCAGAGATAGTGATCTACTGAAATCTTTTCATGTTATCTTGATTTAGCTTTAATCCAGCTCTTGTTTCCTTCACAAATTTATCCAGCTTGAGCTGGCTGAGCTACTACAGTGCAGTATTGGAGGCTGTTTTATCTGCTCCTGCACTATCAAGGGGACAACAGCTTTAAATTCTCCCTAATGCTGATTAAATCCCTAGGATAAAATTACTAGTTGATACCAAAATTTTATATATTAAGAGTACATTCTGTCATACTAGCAGCCTTGAACAAAGTAATTTGAAGTATCAGCTTTTCTAGAGATGGTCTTACATTATGACTTTCCTTCTCTAAGCTACAAAGTTCTGACTTTTTCCGTTTCCACTCATCTCAGTCCCCAGAATTGAGCTTTTACTGTTCAGCCACTTGTTGTATTTACCCATCCCTGAGGAAAAAGTTAAAGGAGTAAAGAGGAAAACATCTACAATTAAATTGCTCTTTAACTTGTTGCTGCCTCTTGGCAACTGCCGGTTGTAATTCACTTTAGAAAGAATAAGTAATGTAGGGTTTTACATTCATATTTTCAGTGGAATGGCAGGAGTTACAAATAGCTGCTGAAAAGATAACCATATTCAAGGACTAAAGATTAGAAAGACAAATCTTATAAAACAGTCTCTAAGGCAAAAAATGCTTTAAAAAAATATACAAAAAAAAAACCGTTAAGTCTGTAACGACTCGCAGAAACTCCTAATTTCAGTATGGTGGGTTTAGAAGAGACTTGTGTGCCTGTCAGTAGGTGTAAATAGGAAGCAAACTTACATAGCACAACTGAAAGAGGAGATATGAAGCATACCTATAAGGAATTTCTCCCCAGTAAATATGTTGCATAATTTAACCATTAGCTTGTGCCCTGCACAGAGGACTTTTTTTTTTTTTTAATCCTGACTCTTATTAGCTCAAGGTTGTGCGGGTCTGTAACAAACATTTGCCAATTATTGTAGTTTGCATGTCTTATTCTCTTGATGAAAGCAAAGAAATTAAGCAAACAAACTTGAAAACACAATTGTATGTCTACCTCTGGAGATCATCTGTTCATGCTCAGAACAGACTGGCTACAACAGGTGACTCAGGGCTATGTCTAGTCAGGTTTCAAATACATCCAATACCTCTGCATTTCATCGTTCTGACAGTAAGGATCTTTTTTTCCCCTATCTTTAAAATGAATTCTCTGTATTTCAGTTTGTACCCTTCCCTTCACATCCTATTGTAATTGATCATCACTGAAAAGAGCCTGTCTCCATCCTCTTTACATCTTCCCTTCAGTATTTATAAACTCTAAGAGCTGATTTCTAGCTTTTGTTGGACCTCAAAAGGTTCTACCTCATAGGATTACTCTTCCCCAGGTATAGAACTTAGAATTTTCCATTTTTGAGCATATCTTGAGATTTCCGTCAACACTGTGAATGACAATGCAGCCACCTGGCATATCCAGCACTCCTCCCTGTCCTGTCCTCAGCAAAGCTGCTGAGGGTGTTCTCTGTCCCATCATTCAGGTGAATAAGGAAGATGCTAAGCAAAATTGGACCCAGTATTCCCAAAGGTCTGTCTAACCAGTAAAGATCAAGTCCGAGAACACAGAGTAAGCTTTGTCCCTTCAGGGCAGCGGGCTTGAAGATGGTCCTTGGAGGGAGAAGAATTTGACTAGAAAAGGTAAATGCTTTTTCTTGCATGTTCAAATACCTCTCAAGTCCTCTCAAGCCAGAGAATTTCTCTCTAGTGTTGCTTTTAAACAGCACGGATATTCCCTTCACATGTTCAGAGAAAGCAAAATGCCTACTAAACAAAAGATGGTTCAGAATGATTTCTCCAGCTCTAGAACAAAGGCCCAGAATCAGTGTCCTCCCACAGCACACTGCAGATTTTTTTAATCAGTTTTCATACACAATAGTCTTTGTGTTGCAAAAACATAAAAAGGTGGAGAAATATTTTCAGATCATGCTATATCAGAATTGAAATAAGTAATTAAAGAGCAAATACCATTTGCACCTCTCATAAATTGATGCTTGATTAGATGTGGACAAAAAGTGAAAAAAAATTCTCTCATCAGTGAGCTTGAATAGTGAAAACTAAATAGAGTAAATAAAGACAAATACATGAGATTAAATTTTTTTGATCTCTAAATCCCATAAGATGTTATTATAAACAAAAGTGAAACAATGAAGCCTGAAATAAATGCAGCTTGATTTCCTGTGGATTTGTACCTCATTATTTAAGCCCTGATTTGAGCTTTTCCTCTGGTATGGGAATTTATAACCTTTATAACAAAACATGAGCTCTCTCTGCTGCTTTTCTCAGTCAAAATGCTTATGGGGTCTTATTTTCACAGTACTACCAAGAACTCAATTATCTTTGATACTTCTGCCCTTCTGTCAAACTTGGTTGACGTCAGCTAGCAGGTTCAAAAGTTATTATATGAGACATTTAGACAGATACACGTAGATCAAACAAATGCAAAAATATTATTTCTGTAAAGAAACGAGGCTAAAAATATTTTTACAATATTCTTTTATCTTTCTATGCTTAATTTCATAGGGAGGGAAATCTGTGACTCCTGAAGCCTTATAATACAGAAATCCTAAGGAACAAGTCCAACTGCTGTTTGGATTTTTCAGAACAACAGAGTAGCAATACAAGACTTTCCAGTAGCTAAAATTGTTTTGGCAATAGTACTCTGACCCTTGAAAATCTCTACAAAATAACAGTAAATGCTACTCGTGCTAGAGAAAATCAGCTTCTTATTAAAATGATGTGAAAGTAGCAGGCTGAGCTCACAACATCATATAAGCACTACAGGGTTCACTGCAGTAGTTTCTGAAGTGATCTCCACTTTCAAGACACTGGAAATCTGTCCAATTCGTTTTTATTTTTTTATTTTTTTACCTATTTAGGTCAGATAGAATGTGTAATTTTGGATTAAATTTAAAAGTGCAGATAAGCTGCCCCATTTTTATTTATCCTTCTACACTTTTTACATCTAAAAAACCTGGAAGCAGTGTACCCAGGTTTTTCATTTTGATAAATAAAGCACACAAAGTAAGATTATTGTAATGAATTTTATGGCTTTTAATGCAAGAGTTATATTCTCTTATTAGAAAAATAGACTACCTTGATTTTTTAAAGATTCAAAGATTACTTCTGTAACACAGGCAATGTCTTTACATGTATTCATTTATGAAAAGAATCACAAATGAAAAGATTAACCTGACCACTGAGGACACATTTAATATAAGCCTACCTCAGGCTCATCATTACCCGTATGGCATCGCTGACCTTGAAAAGCTTTCATGTTAACCAGAAAAGGTGGTACAGATCTAGGATGCAGAACTCAAAAAATGCATTGCCATCCAAGCTGCATTCTCTTTCTGATATAATTATCACACGTTTCTGCCTTAAAATGACACCTAGCTTTGTTCTTAATAGTTAATTTATTCAGTAGCCTTAATTGGAAAAAACAAACAGAACATCTATATGAATTCCAACAGTTTGTCTGTGACAAGAACAGCTGAGATAAAAATATCACAGTGCCTGACCTCTCTTGACAGAGAAAGTCGAAGACAGAAGGGCACCTTCCAGCACCCATTTCTGAAGAGAAGTTAGTCTATTAGAAACAGACTGCAAAAGGAGGCCCTGGATCATGAAGGGACATGCTGAGTCCCATTTCAGCACCTGTGGTACCACAGTGCCAAAGCTACATGGTACAAGAATAGATGGCATCCCTTAGGAGGGAAGCAGCATTCTGACAGGAGAGCGTCCCTGCTTCTGGAAACTCTTATAGCTGACGCTCCTCTGCAAACTTCTGCGTACAGGTCAATATCTCACTTCTTGTTAAGCTACTAACCACAGCATTTTTAGCAGCAGGATGAAAAATTTTATAAAAGTCTCCATATTACAGAGGCAGAAGTCTGATATTTCTATTATTTTCTGGATTAAAAGTGTTTTCAGTTCCAAGAGAGTGAATACCAACAAACATCAGTCAATCAGTAAATAAAATTCTTACCTCAACATCTGTAATTTCTTTTGTATTTGGGATTAGTCTTTGCTTGCTTTGAACCAGTGGAGCATACAGTGCCTCCGTGCCTTGCACCTCTGAAAGCCTGCCTTCAAGAGAGCAAAAACAATAGAAAGATAAACAGGAAAAAAAAAAAAAAGTAAAATAAACATAGGCTGCATAGTATGACATATTTTTAGTCAGATGAATAAGCAGATTCAACAAAATCAAACATTACTTGTCAGTAGCTAAGATTTCTCTGTGATCTCCACAGTTCATATTACTTGTACAACAACTATCATAAGACATCTAATTCTTTTATTTAAAGGTCATTATTCATGTGCATTCATTTATAATACGTTGCTTGAATTTATTCCAATACCATTAAATTGTAAGATATGCTTTCAAACAGAAGCAAGCTTTGCCCTTTTTCTCCTGAAACTCTCCTTTTAGCTGTGTCTACAACAGTAAGGGGTGGCTGGGATGTGATGCTGCAGTTAATTCTTCAGCTCAAACTATGAAAAGTGGAAATACTGATAACATCACTGTGACAAGACAAAGAAAACATACTCTCCCTGGAAGTGGGGGAAAGCAGAAATGATAACATGAAAGATATATATATATTTATCCATCTAGGCTGTGAAATTCACACAAAAGACAGAAAAGGCAAAAACAGCAGCACATGTAGCATTCTCCCAGGGTTCTTTATCAGGGAGCTGCCTGAGCTAGACTATTCTCAGCAGCCCGTAGTTACCCTCCGTTCATGCTGGTCAGGTCTTTTACCAAGAGAGTTTTCCTTTCAGTATTTATGTAGTGCAGCAGGCAACTGTTTACCTCAGAGGCATAAAAGTAAATCCGGATGTGTCTGATCCATAGTGCCACAGTGGCTCTGTTGCCTATGGAAACAAAGGCTCCTTTTCAGGGAGTTCACACAAGAGGCCCTGAGATACTGGAGAGAGCCATCTATTTCAGCCACTGGAATATTAGTAGATATTTTGCTGATCTGTGTGCATGGATATTTAAACACACACATACACACACACATGCACATATACGCACCCTGAATTCTTACCTCTGTAATATTCCTGTAGGATCAGATGAGATGGCTCCCAAATCTGACGTTAATTTTAAATTACTTCATTTAAACAACACAATCCCCTTTTAAACAAATTAATATTTGTAGTCTAATAACTGTTCGAGCTATATCCATGTTTTTTCCTCCACCTTTCACAGTGTACATTGTTAAGTGCTTTGTGGACAGCTGCTTGGCAAATTTGTTTCATGCTTACTCACAAATTTGGATTCTGAAGATGACCCTGAGGAGGGAGTTTTGAGTAATAGCAGAGAATGGATAACACACCAAAGGCACCCTTGCTAAAGCTTTCCTTTGAAAACCACTTATTTCTGAATATACAGTAACTTCCTGAGCACCATTGATGCATAGAATTCTGTACATTTTACATATAATTGATCGTTTGTCACATTTCAACAAATCTTAGTGCACAGCACTTGCTATAGCTCTTTTCCCAGTGGGAGCTTGAGCTAATATAAAAGGAATATGGTCAGATCTAAGACTTGAATGCAAAATGCATGACATCTTGCTCTAAGAACAATAAAATAATGGTTTAAATCTTCAGTTGCTGATACTTGCAGCTCAAGTGTTGGAAAGAATATATTTCAATACTCCCTCCCCTTTTTACAGGCATAATTAAAGAATGTATTTGAAAAAGTCATACTCTGTGACCTCTTGTGTGAACCTTCAGATTTCAATTTGAGAAGGCAAGTAGTAGCCAAGAGTTCATTATTAAATCTGCTTTTATCTACAGTTTACCTGTTTGTGTATCTTGTTTATAACTTTTGTGTTGGAGCACATGCATGCTTACATTACTAGATATGTAAATGAATGAACAGTTCCTATCACTTTCACTCAAATCGGGCATCCTCAGTCTTACATTTCTGTGGAAGCATTAGTTTATACACAGTGATAATGCTTCACACTACATTTAAAGAAAACTTTTAATTCATTTAAATCTAAATATTATTCTTCATAAAGAACCTAAGGTCCAAGAAATCTTAAAAATATAATCTACATAAATATTCATATACATATGAGTAGAAATCTTCAGAAGCCATTCTGACAGTGGAAACAAAAAAATAGCTTCTGAACTTTGCAGTAGATGACTAAGATCATTTGCATGATTTATTGATAAAGCAATGTACAGAAGAAGTACGAAGAGGACAGGCTGGACTTGTTACTAAAAAGAATTTATTACAAAAATGCCTCACTTATTAATTCAAAAAATATCAATATTTTGGGTAAGGTTTGTTTCACTAAAATTCCCACATAATATGAAAAAGTGATGATATAGTTACTTAGTGTTCTGAAATTTCCCTTACTTTTTTTCACTGTTTATGTTTGGGGATTTTTGTTTGTCATTGTATTTTTCTGCAAAAAAGTAGGATGCAGGAATTCAAACAAGAGATTAATGAGTAAAGTTTTTTAAAAAATAAATCATTCTGTTGAGCCTGAATTGTGGCATTATTTGGAAGAAAACAGCTGCTGGTAAACTCAAGACAACATTAAATGTTACAACTGGCCTGCATGCATATTAGATGCTGACTCAGCCACCTCTCCTATATAAAGTGCTTAGTACTTACATGAGAAATCCTACTGAAAATAGTGGGATTACTTGTGTACTAACTACTACGGTAATGGAAGGGTGGCAGGCTGGGGACAGGGAAACTAAGACTTATACAGTCTCTAATAAGTAAGACTTATTAGAGAAGGACAAGAGAATTGCTGGGTAGCAGCTAACTTCATTTCTCAAATGGTGTAAAGGACAAGTACTCCAGGAGTTACCTGAATGGTCAAGAGCTATTGGCAATTCATGACACCTGCTCAGGATGTATGTAATAGGATCACCTTCAAGAAATACCTACCAAAACTTATACCCCAGCTCTCCAGGTGTTTTTATTCCAGAGCTATGTTTGTTGCTACATCCATCTTTGAACTTGCCCTGCAGCCTAAATGTTGCTCTTAGTGCAATGCATAAAAACACTACAGTGAGGAAGAGTGAACATTGCACGATGCTTAGCTAGTCATGGCTATAATTTGATAGACCTTTTTTGTTTCATGACACAACAAGACCTGATATCAGCACCAGAATCTTCCTGATGTCCAGAATTGCAGATACCTGACAAGAATGCTTCTTGAATTCTTTCGTATCCTACATAAATTATTGAAATAACTGAAATAAATAACTGAAAAAAGTCTTCATGCTGATTAACAGCTGGCAAGATTTAGGCCTTCTAGTAGATACATTTCACAAAGTAAGATAGTAAATCTCAACCTATTTTCTCAGAAAATGTTGCTCCTACATTGATAGTCTTTTGAAATTAATTTAGGATTTTTCTCACTCTGTAGACAATAGTGCAAAAGACAGAATGCTGATTTCTAAAGGGGCAAATTACATATTATACGTTATTGCAACAATGTTTTTATTCAAATTACATTCAGGGTATCTGACAAAGCAATAATTATACAACAAATGTACCATCCTAAAAAAATAAGAAATGAAAGACAGCAATTACAAATAAATAGCAAAGATCAGATTAACATGTTCAAGCAGACGGAGTAACTAAACTTCTGAATTACAATCTTAAAAGATTTATTGTAAGAAAGATTTTTAAAAGAAAGCCCAGCTTTAACTTCAAAAGCAATTTTTTAAATGTCTTTTTTATTTTATTATTATTTTTTTAATTTCAGCCTCTAAGAGGAGATTGAACAGAGAAAAAAATTACATGCAAAAGCAGGCATATTTGACAAGTTGGGTAATACATGAAAAGAACTTAAAGTATTATGTCCGGCTTAAAAGATTAAAAGATAGAAAAATAAAAGTGTTCTTCTTAATTAGAGAAGCCATATGCTCTATGAAATAAATCCTAGTACTAGGATAGCTTGTAATTACAACCTTATTTTTAAACAGATTCTGTTAATTCTGTTATATGCTTTATTTCTTATTTATTATAATATTAAGATCACAGGGTTGCTATGAAAAAGTGCACTTCGCAGTCGAAAGAATATCACAAAAGTAATTTTTCTATCCCTCCTCCTACAAACAAGAGATAATGAACTTGGCTTCACACATTAAAGACTATTTTCTCTTCTCTGGTGAAAACTTAGAAAATAAGAATATGGGAAAAAAAAACAAACCACCAGTAGCTCCCATAATGAGTTTGTCTTGCTCAGAGTACCCTGCTTGTGTGGATACAATAATTAAATGTATTCATATGGAAATAAACCTCGTGTATTGCCTACATATTCTACACCCAGAAGGATCAAACAGGGTAAGTCATCCAAGCACCTGAGTCCTGAACTGTGGGAACTGACTTTGTTGTTGCTGATGATGGTTTTTAACTGAGTGGTATGAAGTTTTGACTTGTGCCATCAAAAAAAAAAAAAATCTTTCTGGTAAAATTTACCCCATAATTCTCCCTTCTAAATTAGGGTATCTTTAATAAAACGCTGACCCCAAATTTCCAAAATATCACTGCCATCCTTATAATTCTATTAGGAAAGCTTGTAATGAGTTAGTTTCACATAAAGAGCTATCATTTTCATAGGGATGCAGATATGTTTCTACAATTACATAATTTGTAAGCATCAACCACAGTTCCTCCAGATTTCCAACAGAAGCAAGGTTGGTCAGCCTTATAGGAAAACATGAATCAGTTCACATGTATGTTAAAAGTACAGTTCACCTTAAAACAAAGATTCTTGCTGATAAATTTAACCTAAACAATTTTGAGATAGTATTTTGATTGTACTTTGGGTCCTGTGATGTTCATGTTCCCTTTCTTCCTATGTCCTGAGCACCTCACAGGTTACTACTCAGTTTCCACATTTCACTGGTAATAGTACTTACCTGCATTCACTGCCACCAGTTCTACATGCACACGCACTGTGCATCTCACTTCCCTTCAGGCATTAACATCAAGCAGCTGAAACAGGTTTGCGCCAGTTCTGCTGTTCTGATTGCTGAGCAAAAAGGACAGGAAATCGTTATAGTCAAAACATTTCTAAAAAAGGTCACTTTAATACAAAATTACATCAATCACCTCGAAGGAAAAAAAAAAAGGTACATTTCAATTGATGTCATTCATTCACGGGCTAATATCAACTTTACTTTGAAAAAGTTATGTCAGTTCTGGAGAAAAATCATTAAAAATTAAACAAGTCTTTCAAGACAGATTTAAATCCCATGAAAGAAGGTAACTTTCATAACTCGTTTCATGTGATAATCAAAATGGTTACTCAAAAACTTTTTACTGAAGACATTATGGTTAAAGTAATGTTCATACAAGAGAAAATGAGTATGGATTAAGTGTTACTCATTTTTTGCCCTGGTCTGCTTACATTCACCGTAGAATCCAGGGTGTTAATTCACATATGTGAGATGATACAAGTGAAACAGCTCGGAATTATTACACCTGTAATGCATAATACACGCACACGTTCAAGACTTAGGCACACTAGAGGAAGCATCCAACTTCATACAAAATTTCAGGAGCTGATTTTGACATGGTCACATTTTAGGAATATCTTTTAGAATTGTAAACAAGCCTAAATTATCTAAAACTGGTGGGATTAGTCAACTGCATGAGTATAATTCAAATAAAGTTTTTTTCAGCATGAAAGGCTAGCCTTATAAATTTGCATGCATGTTACCATTTAAAGAAAACAAACTCAGTTGTTCTAATTTTGATCTGTCTGAAACATATCCATATATGGATTTGTAAATTCAAAACACGTACTCAAGCTGCTTAATTTCAAATCAGTTAGAGCACTGTGGTTTGAAAAGGCTGGTTCAAAATTGAACGTCACTGAAGAATCTACAAATGAAGGATTGGGGAAGGAAAAGGGAGATGTTGCAGTGAGAAGCACAGTGAAAGAAAGCTGAGAATGTGAAGAAAGAACAACTGAGTGCAAAAAAAAAGAGAAGCACAGTGGGAGGAAAAATAAATCTGAAATAGTGATAATAAAGGGCAGAAGCTTACACTGGCCACCAAGCTGCGCCATCATCACTTTTTGAGGTCTGGGATACTCACACAGCATTAATCTGGTTGAGAAGTAGCTTTAAGAGGAGACTCATTCAAAAAAAAAAAAAAAAAAAAAAAAAAAAAAAAGGTACTACATCAGAACTATAGCTCATCAGCTGCAAAATACCTGTTGGCATGCTTTGCAAAGTCGCACACTCCATCCTTTTGTAACTATTTGTAACTGAGAGCAATCCGATACTCATGAATATACCAAGGATTTCAGCCACTTGGAAATGACCAATCTTTTCTAAATTGCAAGTGCAAACTTTCTAATTCAGAAGCACGCCTGAGCTACTAAACTTTCCACTAAGTTCACAAACTTGCAGTACGGTTTCTCTGCTGTGCCATTCTTAAAGATATGGAGCTGTTTTGAAGTGCTGCAGATGTGCTGCTGCTGCTCTGTGGCCCTAGAAAAGCCATTGCCATTTAGCAGCAATGATGGAATCTGCACTGCTTTCTTTCCAGTTTTCCCAGACACGGTATCTAAAGGAGATGGTAGCAATTAGCCCTAAACGCTTTGCGTACTGTAAAGAAATGTAGAATATGTCCAGTAGGTAACATTTTTTTAAGAATAAATTCTCTGCCAAAGCTTTGAACACAAAGTGAATTGTCTGGAATACCGTGAACCCTTTACTTATTAAAAATGAAACTGGGGCACGGTATCAATGGAATATATTTTATTGTGTTCTGTCAATGTGACGTATGTTATTATATTATGAAGGTACAGGTTCAGACTGTAAAATCAACCTTCCACTTCTCTTAATAAGAGCCTGTTCCAAAAGTAAATTAAGTTTTCACCACTGTATTCTTAATAAGAATAACATTTTTGTCCTCTTTGTTAAAGAGAAAGCTAATATAGTATGGAATTTTGTATAATTTTAATACTGGGAAGGGTAACTTGAAGGGAAGGGTAAAGATATAGAAAGACAACTAGTTTTCCATAAATTAAAAAAGAAAAAAAAAAGCCTTTGATACTTCAGTTTTGTTTTCAGGAGATGAAAGACACAAACCTGTAATACTCCGAAGAGATGGTGAATATAAACACTGAGAAATCACAACAGTATTTGAAAAGAAATCAGGATCTTATTTTATGGCCATAAAATTACAGGCTGCCTCTTTTATTATTTAAGGGGTCTTACTTTTCCATTCTGTCAAGAAGACTTCAAGGTCAAAATGTCTGTGTTTTTAATGCCACTTTAGATGCTGATGAAGGGAGATTACAAGAAAAATGAGAACCCTGGGGCTTGACAGGCCTCTCTTGGATAAATTCACCTGGTAAGGGCAAGGTTGTATAAATGAAGAGAATCTATCATCTGATAATGTCGCATTAGATTTATTTACATTTAAAGAAAAAAAATAATATAAACTAGTAAAATGTTTGAAGATCATCTGTATGCAGAAAATAATTTAACAGCAAAGAAAATTAATCTGCACAATAATAAGTCACTAATTCTTCCTTTGTTTCCAGAAGGGGCAAGCAATTCTTAAAAGAACAGAGGAAGGCACGATTTGAATTAGAACTACAAATGAAATTAAACTGTTTTCAAACTGGTATAGTCTGTTCCCTGGAAATATAAAGAGATTCTGAAGGGAACTTGGTTGGAATCCAAGAACATAAGAAAAACTTGTCAACATCTGAAAAACACTTTTAAACCTATTAGTCCCAGATATACTAAATTGTACAATCCCAGGAAATGTTATGAACATATTTCCAATGCTTGCCATCATGTCAGACACAGATGTGGGGAGAAGTTTCCCTGCCACTGAGCTATGGCATTCTGTAATAAGTTGTGGTCAGAAATCTTTTCCAGAAAGGCACAGTAAGAGTTGTTTCTATTGCCTGCCTTGGCCAAACTGATATTTTAGGACCCTTCAAGGTCCATTTTCCTCACGGAATAGAGGTGTTTTTTTCCCTCTATTAAATCGTTGGAGATGCAGCCTCATGTCTAATTGGTCATTAAACTATCTTTTTATTACTAGAAGCTCAACATGCTGCACAGACAATTTGTTCTGTTAGGCATAAATGCTGCATTAAACTCAACAACTACAGTTCAGTAAAGAGAGTACAGATGCTAAGTGATTTAATGTCCTTTTCTCAATACTCTGATGAAAGTCAAAGATGGTTTCCTGGGAAGTTCAAGGTGGAGGGCATACTTTCCATCCATTCAGTATCCATGCTCAGAATTGGAGTGACACTCCTCTCTGCTAGACAAAACTAAGTGATGCTGACATCAAGTATATCAAAGGAATGATTATTATTAGAGTTTCTCTGTCACTTGAGAAGTCCGTGCCTATGCTTAGAAACAATACTCTGTTTTGGAATTGTACTTTCAGGAAAGCAAAAATAGAGTTGGTGCAGGGCTTAGGAAACCATATGCAGCTCGAAGAAGTAAAACATGTCAGGAAAAGTAGAAGAGATCTTTACAGGGGTGCTTAAGTGAATAAAGATACTGAGATCAATGAGAAAGACAGGTATGGAGCAGACAGAGGGGCTGGACAGAAGATTTAAAGTATCAGAGCTAGACTGCTAGATCACAAATAGCTTAAGTTACATTAGTTTCTCTGTCAGGAGAGAACCCCACACACTAATGGAAAATTAGACTTCTACAATCACATGTGCTAAGAAATGAAACAAAGTCTATTTCTTAAATGCTTCTACATCATTCATCTTTCACAGGAACATAGGAACTGTCTGGCCCATGAAAACTCTCTTGAAATCTTTTCACCAAGGTGTATCTTTCATGAAGTACAGAGTACTTTATGCCAGAATGCTTTCCTCTGGTGTATGTCAACCATGAGACCTCAGAAAACTAGAATCCTCAGGGATAGAAGTTAAAATACATATTTTAATAACACAGTGCTACTTATAGGAGAGTGGCACCCATCACCACTTTCTAAAAGCACTTCAGCATCAGGCAGGGATTTGAACACAGTACTGCAAGCTCTCACTTTGGTCCCGTTCTCATTCCTCTGTGACAAAGCTTGTAGGTAGCTGTTCTTTATTAATTTTTGGACTAAGCACTTTAGCAATTGCAGAAGACAAGAGGAAGGCAATACAGTGCTCAGAGGAGCTAATATACACCCTTGCTTGCAGAAATAGCACATAAGACCTACAACCAACTTAAGTTGCATGTAAACTCTGAAAGGTTCCCAGGTAAAATGCTTGTTGAAGCTTAATATGTGCTTTTATACATAAAGGCCAGAGAATCAAGCTGGTATTTTGATTTCAAAGCACTCCAGAAATATGGACCTCCCAAGGTACAAAAGTAGATGGAGAAGTAAGTGCCAGTGACACGCTGAGTCTGAGCCCACCAAAGTCGATGAAAAGACTGTTTTAAAAACCACAGGGTTTTGGATTGAACTTTAAATCAAGTTCACTGATTTAGCCCTGGGATGTCTGATGTGATTCATTATATAAAGGCAGACATGGAACATGATTGTTCTACATGTTTCGGGGATAAGGAGAAAGGTACTCTTTGTGACAGCTGCAGTTTTACTCTCAGATTTACACATACTAAAATAGCAGAGCCATGGTTCCCCTTCCCGTATGCGGTTTGCTCCTGACTATATCTTTATTTACATCAACACTCTTCAAGCATTGTTAACACCATGAAAGACAGATCTCTAAACTGGAATAAGAATACTTTGTTCCCATCTACATTTACTTTCAGGTTCATCAGGTATGGCATTTACTTTTGTTACTGCCCAGCTGTAGAAACACAAGAAGAACACATTCTCGTTGATTACAGAAGCAAAATAAGAACACTTAAACAGGAGAAAGCATGGTACTCCTATAGTAATCCTTTTTTTAGCATCAGAGCTGCCAGCAGGTTGCAGTGCTTCTGTATTACACTAAAATGGCAAAATAATTAACCAAATACAACTGCAGCCCAACAATGCTCCTCCTGCAAAAATCAGTACACCCATAGATATCTTCTGATAACATCCAAGAAAGACACAGTCATTCCCACAAGAGAAGCTGAACACACGCAGTAATGTTTGCAAAGTCAAGACCCTGTTCTATTAACATATTCCATCAAGGTGAACATGCTCTGGTACGATATCCAGCACAAGGCCTACAAATCACTGGAGTTCTCAAACTCCAGCTGCACAGAAAACATTTAAGGACACAGACACACAAACTGCCTATCATGATATATCTTTTAGCACAAGTAGCAGAAGCACCCAGGATTTACTTTTTTTTTTTTTTTTTTTTTTTTAAATGATGAGAAGTTCAAACCCATGCACATATCCTCAAGTAATTGACAAGTATTTCATTAGAAGAACTTATATGGATGCACAGCAATAAAGTATCTGACTTTAGAAACAAAGCCACCTGCTGTTGATTACTGTGCCATCTTGAACTTCAACAAACCTATTCTGTTGGGTAAGGTGGCACCTTCTGTTCTTCCTAGTTTTGCCTCCCTTTGAAAACCTTAAAGAAAGATAAACCAAATGATTTTCACAACATTGCAATTAGATATTGATTTATTGGTACCCAAGTAAAGTTACATATCAGATACTTAGAAAAGGTCCTTCTACGTGTCTAAATTCAAGCAGGAAGACTGACCTAGAAATTATTCTGATCTCATGACATGGAAACCTATGCTCTAACCTTTTAGAAGGTTTAGACAGGAACAAGATTGAAGTTCTGAATTTTATTGTTACTCTTTTGCTATACAGAGACCTCAGATGCAGTTCTCTACAAGACAAGAAAAAAAATAGAAAGTAAATGAGTCACAAGGGCATGATTTAGTTTGGAAGGGGTCACGTAAGATTAGTACCCTGGGTTGCCCAAAGATAAAATTAACTATCATAACTGTGAGTATCACATTTGAAAAGGATGAATGGGTGAGAGAGCTCAGGAGGGGGATTCTTTCATTTCATCTGCTTTTGGGAAGAGGGTTATGTGAGAAGAATACAAAACCTACTGATTCATACCTATCTATTAGTCATACCTCTGTTGTGCTGGTTGCTTATTCTGTAGACATTCTCTGTTGTATAAATAAGCAGCACTGCCTCAGGGCTTAATATAGTATGTCTTTGTATCTTTATTTTCTACTTTTCTTTCTAACTCCTGATCATTTCGCACTTCCATTCATACGCTTTATAATTCAGCTGATACTAAATTCTTCAGTAAAAATTTTAACACAAAAATTTTGTGCCCCTCACTATTACTTTCTAATTAAGTTTAACTGAACTTTTAAAGCAGTAAATAGCCATGCATTTCTAAAAGAAAAATCTGTTTCTTCTACAAATCTTAAAGCAAAAAATATATTTGTCAAATGTAATAGCAGAAAAATAAAAAAACCTTTTTTTTCTGTTTTTATGGTGTTCTTTTAAAAAAAATTTTTTCCTCTTCAAACAATAAGAAAAAATATGCTGACTTGGTTACAGTTTTTAAAGCAAAATTCTATCTCGTATTAGGCTAAAATATAATGCTTTGCCATGAATCAAATTAGTCAACAAAGAAAACTTTTTTATTTGGGGGGGGGGGGGAGGGGGGGATGGGAGGGGTGTTGTATAGGACAAAATTCCAAAGTTCCTTGCCATAGACTACTAATCTTTGTGCATATATTATTTAAGGTCATACAAAAGAGTAGCCTGGAGTGCTGAATAACCATTTTGCATGCACCACTTCAAATACTTCATATTGCATTAGCTTTTTTAATTTTTTCTATTTAGTAACTGTTACTGTGAAGAAAAAAAGAAAGTTACGTGTGTTTATTTAACCTAAAGCACAGAAGTTTTCATAACACTGATATCTTCACAAGATACTTGTTCATACTGGCTGAAAGCAGAAGAATCTGACAACGTACATAGACAAATTTGCAGGCAAAAACTCAATACTGATATGCGATTTGACAAGGAGAGCTTTAACAGTGTTAAGTAATTGTGTCTACATTAACCTTTACATTTCAAGTCAAGGATACAAAAACCTTGTGATGCATTTTCAAATTTATTAGTTGTGATTGGTGCAGAGATGTATTGGTGGTGTACTTCACCTCATGCTGACAATGAGGTTTCCTAGCTCTGGTTTACTCTGTTGTTCCAACTCTGATATGAAAATAGGTAATGTGGGAGAGGCACTGCTTTTTTTCTCCAATTTTAATGGCTTTTGAATCAATATTTCTCCAAAACAAAACAGACTAAATTCGGAAGTTGTTGTTCAAGGGAAACATGCTTCATTGGAGATTAATCCCAGCACAGTTCTACCAGCTTTCTTTATCATTTAGCTCAGTGAACATTCATCCACACAAGATCATGTAGACTAGTTTTCCATGCCAGGTTTATGGAGGGCAACAGTTATAACCATGTTGATAACTTATAGTATGTATATGTACACTATATCCTTTGTTCTACCTAGTTAAAAGGAAAAGTACAGTACTAATCTGAAAATGAGCCCTCTGGCTGGGAGAACTACCTATGAGTACTGCACAGTTGAAGTTCCCTGGATTCTTTAAGCAAGAGTAACCATCTAAACATATGTGGCATTCAACACAGACTCTGTGTTGAATACTGTGAATAATTCAGTTTCAGGTGAAGTCTGAAGTCAGCAGAGCTCCAAACACTCTCACTTAGGGAGGGAATGGAAAAATTTGGCCAGATCGTTACTGCAGTCAGCAGCAGTGAAGTCAATGACAGTTTTTCCACCAACTTCAGTAGACATCACATTAATCAAATAGATGCAGTGAAAACATATCTTTAACATCAAGAAATCATCCCCTCTCTTCACGTGGTCATTTCTTACTTTTACTCTTTGTCAGGCAACAAGCTGCTTCTTTCAGAGTCTTAGTGCAAGAGACATATTCATTGAGGTCAGTTGGCTTCTTTGATGTGTTTGATTAATTGTCATTACAGAAACTGCCTACAAGTTCATCCTTCACATCTCAGTCAGGTTATGCCCATTATAGATGATCCTAGTCATCCCTTACTTCAGTTCCCTTTCTTGAGAAGGAGTACTGTCACTTCCACTTTAGTTTTCCTGGCCTTATGCATACATATTTTTCCAGATCAGTTCCTCTCCCTCGTGGCAACAGCACCTGATCTTCGAGTCTAGCCTAAGGAATATTGTTTGATATCTTAATTGTCTTGGCTAGAGGTATCCAAATCCCTGCCTATTTTGCATCCTGAGTTTAAAAAGAAAAGGTTTGCCTATTATTTAATTCTCTTAACATTAATTCAAGCCTGTGTCAAACATGAATCATTGACAGATTAAAGTAAATCTGTCACCGTGAGATTACCATGAACATAAAACATAGCTCAGCATGCACCATTTTCCTTTACTGTGGGCTCAGATGAAAGTAAAAAAATCATGATAGGCTCTGTCTTGTATCAAGTCAGACCTTTTTTATTTATCTAATGCAAATTAATGGAAAAAAAAAAAACAACAAACCACCAGAAATCACATTTAATATTTTCTGTAATTCATTGTATAAATTACTGATTGTTCTATTTTAAAATCCCATGTCTTGACAAGGTTAAAAGGTTTAGTTTGATAAGGTTGTAGGTACAGGGAAAGAAAGTATAAGGCTTCTGTAACATATGAAACTAAATTGAAATACATCTGTCCAATGCTGGGATCCTTCTCTGTACATATTTTAACCTAATTAAAATGAATGACAATCTTTTATAATTGTCTGGCAGAACATAAGAACAAAATTTGAATAAAAGAAAAATGGAAATGGTAGTGTAAGCAAGGTTTAACCAGGTTTTGAACGGAAGGGAAAATTTAAGTTTTAAAATACCAGCAGAAACATTACAAAATAAGTATTGCAGAAAGAAATAACAATGATGAAATGCCTTACAATAATTTTAAATAAGTATCTAGGTTTCCTTTCAAGTATCTGCCAGCTCCTTTTAGTGCCTTTTCTGTTATTATTAATATTTATTGGCTATTATTAATATCAGCAAAAAAAAAAAATTCAAGATTTTGGAATTTGTCTGATCTGATGAGAATTTAGAGTAACCAAACTAAATAATAAAGTCCTGAAAATGACATTTTACTGCACTGAAAAAGCCACATCTTCTAAGTTCCACTACACATCTATATGCATTAAGCTGTTGACAAAATTCACTCTCATGGAAAGAAATCATTGAGACAGTTGGAACAAGAAATCTTTTAGACAAGCAGTAATCTTCATTATCAACTGATCTTTCATACTACCAGCAACATGTCAGGTGACTTTGACACTTACTGTAAACTACTAATTCAGGGATAAAAGCTATTAATGCTAGGGCCATGTGTCAGGAGGAAAAGGCTTTTGGTATCATTCATTTGCATTTCACTCTGTGGTACCTTCTTTCTACATAGAAAATGGTATTGGTTATATTTGACCCTGTTCCACTATTAAAGCACAAAAAAGAGACATAATCCAATCTGACTGTAATCCATAAACAATAAGGAGAAAAAAAATCATAATTACAACCTATAAAAGTTAGTTCTCACTGCTCTGAATTAAGAGTATGATTAAAAAACATCCTATCATCAGAATATGCACAGTTGAGAAATGCTCTGCTAGACAAAATCATTTGCAACTCTGAACTATGTCATTTACACGATTAAGTCTTCTTACATCTTGATATGTTAGCAAAATGTTTGAACATTTGAAAGGAAATGTAACAGAACACAAAAGCACACGATGAAGCTAACGATGAAAGTTTGAAATTTGGCAAAACATTTCATGGAAAGTAAATGTTCAGTAACCCCATACTGTGACTTGATACATTGCAGGAAGGAATTTGAAAATATCCCCAGGCCATAGACAGAAAACAACAGAGAATCATGTTTGTAAAAATTCATTACATATCTCATCATTTTGGGTTAAATTATCCCTTAATGTAACAACTTCTTTGATTCTATAACACCTACATTACCTAAAAGAGAGGCTTGAGTCTGTTTTTGGTCATCACATGATGTTGTTCCATATTGCAAAGGTAACTAATGAAAAATGACTGGTCACGTTCCAATACTTGCACTTCACTTTTATCCATTAAAGATTTTTTTAATTGCTTTCGGTACAAGACAAGACAGGTCTTAGGAAGGAACGACCTCATGTCACAAGAGACTGTGACTGCACATTGTAAAGGATTCCCTATTCTGCCAAAAAAATAAATCTATGAAGATTAAACTGTTCTTTTGACCAACTCTAGGAAAGAGAGAATTCAACTTAGAACTAATTTTGATAAATTGCTTTATTTTAAAAATATATTGTCCCTAATTTTTGTATTAAAGATGAAGAACAGCTTCAATTTAACTTGATTAGAAGCAGTACAGAAAAAGCAGGATTTGCTTTGTTTTTATTACACTTACCTAATATTTAGTACTATATTATACTACCAGTATCACTTAAAAGCAAGCAAATAAAAGATCTACCAAGAGCACAAGATGATGAACCATTATCATTGGCAACAAGTACTGGCACTTTCCTTATTACCTGTTGAGACTACCCTTATTGCTGAGTTCTTTTTGTTTGGTTGTTTTACTTATTTTTATTCTCTCACATATCCGTATATTTTTTACTTAACTATAGAAGACAAAACCCAGCATCCTACAAAATCCTGAGATATTATGGAAAGTGTTGGCCAGAGTGCAAAGATCATGCTTTCGCTGATCTGACTCAGCAGTAGGTCTCACTGATTTCAAATGATCAAACTCCATTTCCTTCCCTGTAAGTCCACCTGAGTGCTAGACTGATTCAGTACAATATTGTTCCCTGAATAATAAATATATCACATTCACTTTCCAGTTTGACATTTCCAGCAACATGTTTAGACTCAACTTCTTAATTACTATCCACATGTTTAAATAAATATGCATAGACTCTGTTCAACCCACCAATCCTTCCTTACACTACCATTAGTTCTTTGTGTGCATATGTTCTTGCAGGACTTATTTCTCCAGGCAGAAGTTTGAACTAATCGCAACACAAGTTCTTATGACTCGGAATTCTGAATTCATAAGAATCAGTTTTTGTGAAAAAATATGCTGAGTTATGCTCATAAAAACGGGAAATAGATATATCAAGTGATGTTCGTGCTTAATAAAAAAATGTATATATTTGGTTTCTAAATGCCAAACACCAGCAACTCTCATTACCACACTGAATTTTACCACCATTTCCAACTCATATCAATATAAAATTCAGCACTTAATGTGTTACACAATCAGAAGAAAGAGTATACAATGGAAAATGAAAGCAGTACTGCATTCATTAGTTCTCCTTGCATAAAATTTGATCAAATGTAGTATTCTGTGATAATTTCAAATTTTGTTGTTTTGTTTTTGTTTGTTGCGTTTTTCTTAATGTACTCTGATTTACTCCCTTGGTTCAACATTGAAATATTTAGACATTTTCAGAAAGGAAAAACAACATACTACATAGCACATCAAACTGCTATGTCTACAAACTTGGTTTGTTTTAATATTTCTCTATCCCAAGCTTAGACCTTTGAGACAATTGCCTTAAAAGAGAAGATACTTCAGTAAGGAAGCAGGGGAAAGGTGTGTATCCACTGGATACCATGATTTTCTTACACTACTGTGAGAAAAAATTACTGTGAGTATACATGAAAGCATGAAAGTGTGCAAATACAGAGAAATATACTTCTAGATTAGTTCAAATCACTGTTGCCTGAAAACAGAAGGCATAAGACACTTGGCATATGGCCAAATAGTTAAAATAATTCTAGAAGTTAATCAAGTATGTCAGTTAAAATCTACATTAAGTAAAAATACAATCTTCACCTCATATGAACTCAAGAGCTCTGATTCTGTGTTATTTTCCAAGAATTATTGGGAATTATTCCTGGACCATTGCTCCATCTACCTGGTGTCAGTTAAGATTTTACAGCATACAAAGACTGGTCAGTGAAGAGTAACCAGACCACAACAAGCATGCTTAGAATCGCTTTGTTTCCATAGCTGAAGAGCTCTGCAAGTCCACACCAACAAGAACAATTTCTTTCACTATATTTAAGAAGCAAAAACCTTAGAGAGAAAGTAGAGGATAACAAATTCATAGAAATTAATAATTTAAAACCTAGGATGCTGTGAATACCCTTCAACTGCTGAATTTTATATTTCTCTGTATACTCAGAGTAATACTTTTAAAATTCAGATTACATATTTCCACTAGGGTCCAGATTCTGAAGTGCTTATTCAGAAATAGGTTTAGGTAAACGGCCTACTGAAGCTGCTGGGAATTTTATTTTGTTTGAGACTGTATAAATATTGAGCGTACATTTTTGAATTTCACCTCCTAGAGTAATAAACAGTGTAAACTAGAAAGAACTCCAGTAAGCAAGAAGGCTATTTTAAGTAATTAATATTATTCTTATGAAAACACATACTATTAAAATTATTGCCAGGAAATAAATAAATAAATCTTTTAATTTAGTATTTCTGCCCTACGCTGCACTGGTGCAGCCTCCCCTGAAGTACTGTGCGCACTTTTGGGCACCACGGTACACAAAGCTTCCATATAAGGTTGAGCAGAGTGGCAGTGCTGATCTTTTCTCTGGTGACAGTGACAGGACCTGAGAGAACTGAACGGAGCTATGTCAGGAGATGTTCAGGTTGGATATAAGGAAAAGGTTCTTCCCTGAGAGGGTGGTTGGGCACTGGAAGAAGCTGCCAGGGCAGCGGTCATTGCACTAAGCTGCTGGATTTCAAGCAGCATCTAGACAATGTTCTTGGTCATATGATCTGACTCTGGGTAGTCCCATGAGGAGCCAGGAGATGGACACGATGATCCTTATGTGTCCCTTCCCACTATGGAAACTTTATGATTCTATGATTCCTATACTCTTGTAGGACACGTATTTATTTGACTACAGTAGTTGAACTTTCAGATTAAAATGCAATTTCACTAATGATGAAGTTAATGTATAAAATCTAACATTTCCTTTTAAATAACCTAAAACCAAACACACACACAAATGTCTGAGACAGGACCCAAATCCAAGCGTTGCTTTGGTCACCACAATGCAGAGACATATGTACATTTGAAGATGACAACTTGCCAACAAGCCAATATACAGTACTACTAGATATTCATGAATTTTCATCATGAAAAGGCCACAGTGTATGAAACTTTATCCCATTAACCCACTGAGACAAAACAAAGTCTAAAGAAACCAAAATGCTCTCCATCTCCGCCCAACAGGAGGATAAAATTCACACATCCATGAACAGGTGTGGACCATGGAGCACTTGTGATTTTCCCTCCCCAAGTCACTAGAAAGCACCAAGAAATTTCATTTCTCCCAATTCTTCCAGAGACTCCTGTGAGACTTTGGGCATATTTCACAGAGCTCATTCATATTTCCAAGCAGAATATAACTTTTCCTCTGATCTCCAGCTATACCCCTCTATGAAAGAGGAACAGTAATAATTTAGGTACTTCTGACTAGGATTGGGAGGCTACACCTCCTTAGTCTTTCTAAAATCTTCTTTAAAATTTTTCATTCTTTCAAGTAGCATTTAAGAAGTAGATATAACAGAGTCATTAGTATGAGTTAATTTTCACTATAATATCTTTCAATAACGCAAGAATGACCTCGTGCAACTTTGACATATTCCAAGTCATCAAAGTGTTAGAAAAAGGCCAGCTTATACACATCTTATTCACATGGTTAGCAACTGCATGCACAATGTCTGGTAGGATTATTAGGATGAGTTATTTATCAAGGACACAAAATAATATTTTGACCCCTTGCTCATCCCACTTTGCATTAAAGTAGGTTAAAATATATTCACATAAAGCATAGTAGATCCGGCAAGTTTAGGCAGTGAGTGGGAGAATTACTGCTTTAAATATACCAGGGTATGAAGCTTAGGAAAATACATTGCTTCATTCTTCAGTAAAACGTAGCAAAGTCTGCAGTTTCTACAATGGGCCCTTAAATATAAAGATTTCTCTTTACATTCAAACTGCTCATCATAAAAAAAATCTGCATTTTTTTTTTTTTCAGTATAAATTAGTAGCTTCTCTCATTTTGGACATTTATTTTTTTTAAAACTCTGATGACTGAGATTAACTTAAAACAGAAGACTGTTTCATGTATTTACGCAGCTGAACGCAGACGCTCTTTTCACATTATTTCAATACCCTATTTTCCCATTGACTATGGAAACATTGTTGAAATTTATAGACTTAAATTTAAATTTAAACTGGTTTAAAGTAGTAAGTTTAAATTTAAGTTTAAATTTACTCATGGAGTTATATGCTATGTAATAACGTCTATAAATTCCTCTTTTCAACATAAAATATCATCTTTTGCATAAAAAAAACAAAATATCATCAACATATCAATATCATCATGGTTCCCACTATCATTTTTTCCCAACAAATAATTGTAACTACAAGGAAAAAAATTTGAATCGAGTCATACAGCATCACAGATAATTTCCTTAGCTTTCATTGGATCTTCTTGAATCCCCGGTTCCTATAGAAAGACTTGACCCAAAAGATGGACAGGGAAAAAGCACAAGCAGGAAACTCAAAGTTCTGCCTGGGATATTTTAGCTCACACATGGTCATCCTCCTACTTCCTCCATTATACTGCAAGCTACCTATACATTCTCTGTTCTGTTTTGTATCTATGCAGTTTACAAGAGAAGATCACATCAAAATGGATCTTATTCTTGCAGAAACCTGGAGCTGCTTTCAGCCTAGATGCCTCTCAGAAAAAATTGTATTTGAGCAACTGTTTACCGTGAGCAAAAATAAAATGCTTATGTACATACTCATTTATTATATGTTAAATCACTGAAGATTTTCAAAGGTATTGAAGGGTTTTGTTAGTTCCCCCCTTTCTTCACACAACTGATCCAGAAATTTAGTCAGAATGCAAGTACATGTCAGCATAAGACTTGAGATGCAAATGTTCATAAGGCAGTTATCAATGTGTCTTCTCCGAGCTGTTGCTCAGCTGTCACCAGCCAGCCAGGGTGAAAAGATGCCCTAAAGAGCTTGGTGTGATTGTTTGAATAGTTGTTCAACTTGTCATACAGAATTACATTATTAGAAAAAAATATGTAAGCAGTCAAAAACAATTTATAATGCAATCTGAAATCTTACAAGGCAAAAAAAGCTATTTCTAGATCTTCATCATAAGAGACAGTCTCTTTCCCTTTTCTTTCCCTTAAGAATTTTAGAATGTCGACAAGCAAAGACAATGTTTTCGCAATAAAACGGTTAAATCAGGGATCAAATTTTAATAAGATCCAATGTTTTGTAACAAGCTGCGTAGATCTTAAACCATTCTTTTCTTCACTTCCAAAACACTATAAAGTATTAAAAATCACTTGTATTAATGCTTAATTTGGTGGCATGCTACCACACATCATATTTAAAAGGTTCTTTCACAACTATAAGAAATATAAGTAGTTTTGGCTTTGTTCTTCATGGTAAAAATATCTCTGCTGTAAATACAAGGATTTTTTGCATTTTTTTCTATAGTTTTAATTGACCTGCTGATACTAATAATAGAAAAATATCCTAAAAAGACAACGTGACCAGATGTTTTTTTCTTATTTCAGCAATGAAACAGAAAAGCTATTTCAAAAACTTTCATTAACAAGAAATACATACTTCTCCAGCAGGAGCACTTTTACAATTTAAGTTGCTCAGCAAATATAGACTTTTCAGATCCATTTGTTCATTTGTAGACATGCTCAACAAATCAACATGAGCTTACCTGCATAAGCACATCTGAGACTAAAGCCACTGTAAGTACCTTTCATCTAAGAATAGTTTTTTAGGGAAGTTTTTGGGGAATAGAACTAGGAACACTCATCCCAAGTCTCTATGAAGGCTTTATGTGATAAAATAATACCCAGATTACTTCCACTTATCTGCCAGTACAAATCTAAAATTACTCCATAAATATTATGCAAAAATGTTCCCCGCTATTGAGAATGCGTCACTACAGAAAGGGGAAAAGCCAGGAAGTAGACCACAGAACAGTGTACAAGAGGAGCTTCCAGAGTTTACTCTAGCATCCAAACATCACAAAATCTTTCACAGGAATATACTTTTTCCTTATTTTCAGTTTACAGTACATACGCATTTCCCAGAAAGAGACTAATTATTTTATCCTTCAAATAGCAAGTCTTTGCCACATCATTGAAATAAGTTTTAAATTACTTTTTATACTGTGTCTACAACAAAGGCTACATTTTAGACAGACCAAACAAGACAAGTGGATGATTTTTTGTGCTATATGTTTCCAAGCATTTACAGTATCATTTACATGCTAAAGAAAATACATTTTGATTTTACAGGCTCCACTTAGGATTAATTTTATGATTTGGCTAGAGTTCAGATTGTTTCCAAGGAGGAGTAAAGGTCAAAATTTACATCTTGCTAAATATTTTAAATCTTTAACCTTTCTCATGTGGAACCAAATTATTTGAAGTCCACAGTTCTGATACTTACATAGTAAAGTTATGTCTTGCTTAAAATTTACACTTCTGATCTATAAATTGAGATGTTTCACATGACAGATTTTTTTATATAGAGATTTCTGATAACATTTAAAATCTTCCTTTGATGCACTGTCAACATTCTAACCAAATTCATCATATCCTCCTCCCTGAAAAGAAAAGACTTGGTTCTCCAATAGGATCATTTCTCTTCCAATTCAAGATACAGCCCAAGCCATAAACAATGTAGCTGTTGAAGAGGGTGAGAGATAACTTCTTATTGGTAAACATATCTCAGAGCTTCAGTATGTATTGATTAGTCAACATTTGGTGTTCCCCTCACACACTTTCAAACACAGAGCCAGTCCATATGCAAGAAGTTTTTGGCAGAAGAGCAAACTTTGTGAAGCAACTAGCTTCTTTTTCTGTCAGATGAATTATCCTTTCACTATAAATGAAATATAACCAGAAATCTGTAAAATACACAACTGAACGGAGTCATCATTATAAATACTTCCAGAGGACATCTTTAGATAAATTTGTAATGAATGTACAAGTTACATATACAAGTAAGAAATTACCTTTCTGCATATATGCAAAAAAATTTAAAAAAAAAAAAAGCAAGGAGAATATTTGGTCATTTAGCAAAACACTGAAATGACAGTATCTCAGAGAGACAAACAGCCTGCTGCAACTGATTTGCACCACAGAAAGACTTAATTCTGTAATGTCAAGTATTGATGCTCCTGTACTCCAGGTGCATAGATCCTTGCTCAGCAAGTCTTAAATCTTTCAAATCATTTTTCCTGATCTCAGTATCTCAGATGCAGTTCTCTCAGACTTCAAGAATTTCAAAACTTGTTATGTAGATGCTTTTTTGGATAACAAAATATAGCCTTAAATTTATTCTTCTATTTCTTGCATTTTCAAGTTTATTCTCTTACAACAACCTGTAGCACTGCAAATTACTTGAGCGACACCTATTAAAATCAGTGGGTGAACATTTCAGGGCATCATCCTGAAAAATGAGGTGCTATTTGTAAACGAAGGTATCCCTTCAGCTGTAACACAATCATCTGTCCCTAAAAATATATTATCTTAGGTTATTTAAAATACACAAGTGTCCCCACAAGGTTTCTTTTGCTCTTTTTCACACGCTTTGGAATATCCAGCTGGGTGCATACCTTTTCCTTCAAGAAAAAGCTTATCTGCTCTTACTACTTCCTAAGTAATATCAAACAAAATGGAAGCATGGAAATATGAGAGATCATAGGTAATAATACATACAATGCGTAATTTTATAGCAACATAAATATACTATATCAATCAACAATAGAATTAAGATTTGGAACATTTTTAGTGAATTATGTGGAATAATGAGTTGCTGTAAATTCACAAGAACTGAGTTTTGTAAGTACTTGCAGCAGAGGCTGAAGATAAAGGTGAGGAACCATCCTTGACTGACTGAAACATACAATGAGCCATGTCTTTGTATAAGCTTAATAGGAACTATGATAGTTGTTAACTACCTTTAAAATCTATCAGAAGTGATGATTGAGTTTTAATATTTTATTCTTACCACTAATTAAATTTCAGTTCTGGAAATGTATTCTGAGAGTGATTTTTAAGAAAAAAAAAGGCCCAGATATAAGTTTTGTTTATCAAGGAAGTCAGGATAGTCACAGTAATTTAGCACTAATTAATTTAAGAGTTAAAGCTCCTTTGGTAAATAGATACTGTTATTATATCGTACATTAACTTATCTTGAACAATTTTCATTTTGTCTTGTCAGTAAAATTCATACTTCTAGATTTTTAAAGAATAATCTTGATTATTTAAAAGGAAAAAATGCAAACAGCCATTCCGTCCACAAGAATTTGAGGCAGCAACAATATGACTGTTGCACCTTGATAGAATCCATGAACAAAAAAAAACTGAAACAGAGATTGAGTCTCCTGAGATAGAGCTGAAATAAGTGGTATAAGAATCATCTAGTTTTCAAACAAATTAATCTGTTTCTAATTTCCTGAGTGGAGTTGTCACGATTGGTAGATAGATAAGTGAGGTGGCTTGTAAAGCCAGGGTGATTTTTCGATGAACAGCAGATCTGGCTTAATCTTAAATATGTAATGGCGCAAATAAGGTTAAGAAAAATAAAGGAAAAAAAAATAATGGCAAATCACAGCCACCAAATCCAAAATAAAATATTTTAGGGAATACAGACATAGTGGAAACTTCCAAAACTTTGCTACTGAGAAAATGTGGATCTTGAATTACCTTTGTTTAAACAACTGGAGAAATATGCCGGCCCCTGACTTTAGCAGACACACCATCAATGTCCCTTGGTTATTTACATTAATCCCAATTGTGAAATTCCACTATAAAGAGTAATGCAATATTTAAAGCTAGATCAGACCATCTCCCTAGTTACAGTAACAGAAACTGAGAGGTGTTAAATTATTATTTAGGTGAATTATACAAGATGGATTATAACAGTGATGTTTGACTATCTCGGGTTCTCCTATCTGATTAGAAAAATCTGGAAAAAGTATTAAAAAATTTCCCTAAGGAAAAAAAAAAGACAATCTACTGTGTATAAAAGATATTATGTGATTGTATAGAGACTGCCAAAAATACCCCCGCAAATCTATAAGTGTTTTTGCAATACTTGCTCCAATCTAAATATGGTTCTAAGTACTTTGATTTTTAAAGTACTGCTTTCAGCCAGCAATTCGTAGATCTTAAGGAACCATAATTGCTGGAAACTAATACCTGAGTGTCAGGGGTTGGATAAACTTTCAGCAGCAGTCCAGACTGAAATTCAAATTTTCTGCCTTAAACTTTGTCTCTCTGGGTACGTGGTTATTCCATTCTCCCAATTTTAATTCAACACATTCCAGATCTACTGAATAGATGATCAAATTCTGATCATCTCCAGTATTTAGAGAACATAATAAGAATCAAGAAATCAGCCCCCAGTTCTGTTACTCAACTTCTCCAAGGCAGACACAGGTAGGAGAAATCATATTCCCAATGCCAAAGATGTACATAATTACATTAGAGAGTTCAGTCACATGTAACAACTCACAATAACAATATTAGAAACTGAGAATGGGAAGTGTCAGCTATCATCTTTGTAACATTGAGCCTATATGGAGTATTTCCAGTTCATTTAATCCACAAAACAATGCTTTGCAGCTGTTTTGGAATGGTTGTATGTTGTGGATTTTTGTTAAAATATGCTCAAAACCCTGTATCATTTACAATGAACACAATTTTGCCTCCATGAGAACACAAGTATGCATGTTGCAAATTAATAAATATATTAAGCAATATTTATTAAATTCAATGTTGATTAGAAGAGCTCATTGGAACAGAGTGCCTTGAAGATCCAGACCTGCCACTTTCATTAAATAATCCTTCATAAGAAACATGGATTGACTGCTCTACGAGAGCTAGATTTCAACAGTGTTTCCATACCAGATAGCAACTGAATATTTAACATCAGTTGTTTATGTAAAAAGATTTTGTCAAGCTTTTGAATTCACTTGACAGACTAATTGTACAGTGATATATTTCTTCAGCTGAAATTGATTAGTAAAAATAGAAGAGAGCTCTCCAGAGGTCAAAAATTCTATTATTTCTTGCATCTCTTCATGTGAACTAGCTCTGACATCAGCATTTTCAGTCAGCCATCTTAACTAGTAGGTACAATCAAGCTTAGGAAAGATTCTCTCTCTAAATCACTCTTCACCCTTCAAAGTTAAAAAAATCTGAACAGTTTGTATCTCAATTAAGCCCTTTCCCAGCTCAGTTTAATCTCCCCATTGTCACAACACCAAATCCCTGGACCCATGGACCCATTCTGTCCACTGTTACTAAAATCTTCACTCTGATGATCTCGTCCTTGGTAAGCAACGGCAAGACACTGCTCCTGTAGTGCTCAAACTGCTCTTGCCTTAGCCGTCATGCACAACCATTTTCAGTATGCCTTTTGCCCTTTTCGGTCTGTGTCTCAGAACGCACATATATATTTGATACACTGAGCAATGCCCTTTTTTCTTGCAAACATTTTTTTTCCCCTTTATACAGGGTTTACCTACATTGAACAAGCTCCTCAGTACATCTCTCACAAATTACTCCTTAAAACCAAATCTTCTGTACTTTCTGTAACATAAATCCAATTTGATTGACCTGCTACAGTTCTGTCTCTCCTTTGAGCTTGTCATAAAAAATAGACTTCTGATTTTAGTTCCACTTCAGGGGTAATTCCTCTTCCTTACAGAATCTTATAATCCTTGCCCCACAGATCCTCGTTTGAAACCATACTCTGAATAGAGGAAGCTTAAGAACAGGGGTGTAACTTCCAAGGTGAACCAAGGGATGGTGCTCCAGCAGAAGAGCAAATAAAACGAGAATTTATGAGTACTATCACTTTACCTGGGTATTCACCAGATGCTACTTCTTCCTGCTTTGTCACACTCAATATATAAATGAAAGAAAAATGCAGCAGCACAGAAATGAGAAAATTTGAAGGAATTCAGTGATCACAACTCCCTACTCCCCCATACAGAATTCTACTAAAGTTACACCTACATCACCTTTGCATGTAGTCAATCTCGTAAGAATATGGGGTTGATAGTAATAACTTTCAGATTTGTGAATTTCATTTCTTATTAAAAAGCATAAAACAAGATATGTTATATACAAGTAATATTCTGCAAAATGCATACATATATATTTATTAGAAATCTTTAATTGACTGAAAAAAATACACAAGGTATTTAAATATAAGGCACATGGAAAAAAAAAAAAAAACACACCAGGTATTAAGGACAAAACGTCTGTACACCACAAGCAAGTCTTGGTTCCTATTACCTTACACTTCTCCGTTGCCCATTCAGGCAACGTACCCAAATTGTGACTGAAGACAACAACAGTTCAGCAGGGTTGAAACTACACTTGCACCTGGTTTCAAGACTCCATGGATAGAGTTAAGGCTGAAATCAGAGTTTTAACAGAAGCTCATAGACATAGAACTCTATTTTAAAAGACTGTAACCCCAGATTTATCTTCCTTTCAGAAACCGTGAAGTTCAAGACAGAAGTATCGCCTCCACACATATTTCTAGATCTCAAAAGCATCAAAATAAGCTCATGTGCCAGCCTCTAAACCTTGCAACAGAAAAAGCTTTAGAGTAAAACTCTTGCCTTTCATTGACTTCAATCAAAGGAAATTTCAAAGAGACACAGCTTATTTAATTTACCTTCTACCACAAAGCATTCTGTACATATACCTAAGTTCATTAATGCTGTGGGAGAGAATTCAAAGGATATTTTTTTTCTGCATAAAACAAGCAGCACTTAAAACGAAGGTGCAGATGCAAAATAAATAATAATTTCATAGTAAACTAACCCTGAAAGTCCACACACAGGCAGGAGAAATGAAAAAGCAGGAAACTTTCTCTGTACTTCTATTCTTATTCAAGTCACTTTTTTTTTTTTTTCCTCCTCCTAATAGGATGAGCATTACCTTATATATTGCTTTTTCCTCACAGGAAACTAGCCCAAGGCTGACACACTGTTATCATGCGTGGCACAGAAGAGGTGGCAGCAGCTCAGCCTGTAGGGTCACCTCCTGCAGGCCCAGAACTCAGCTCACAGTCCCTATCCACACTTCAGGTCTCTGTGCTACACAAAAGTAGCTTAAAGTTCTAAAACGCTGCTTCCAGTGGAATTATAATTGGTCGGCAAGCAGGAGCAAACAGAATCACCACCCTTCATGGGATTTTCAGTTAACCATGTTAAACCAGAGCAAACAGGTAACTTCACAGACCAACCCTTCTGCAACCACGCCACACAGAGTCCATATCAGTTTTTGGACCTATTTGTCCTGCTTTGATTGAAACCTGCGACCACTAAATCAGGTGAGGAAAAACAGAGAATATCAACACCACTTACTTAAGCCAATTAAACAAATCTAACTTTCACCAACTGAGAATACAGTCTTTGATAATTTTGTGGCTCTTAAATGTCAGATACGTAACTTATTTATACCCACATACTTATCACCCACTTTGTACTCTTAGGCTGTTTTGTGAAATCCAAGGTTTGATACTATTCTGATACCACTACTAATGATGAAGTCCGAACACTGTTCCCCTTTCTTCTTAAAAGCCCATCTGTGCAGGCAGCTCTCCTGAGTAGAAAAGTCGTTTATCTGGTAAAATTATTAATCTCTTTTCAACTTGCCCTATGTGTGAAAGATACAGTGTGAATTGTATGTACAGAGCTCATCTCCAGTCCTCACAGCTAGTACTATACTGTCTGTTCACCTACCCCCAGGGAGGGCTGGCTCCCAGCACACTGTTATTAAATGAAGCAACATAATATTACTGAAAGAAGTTTCTGGGAAACAAAATAATTCGCATGTAAAGCAAGAATGTGAACAATGTGGCCACTTGTGAACTCTACAGCCTGCTATGGCCTATACATAATTACTTATTATTACTATATAATTACTGCATATCTAAACAGAGATTTGGGGGAGCTAGGGTCTCTGTAATTTCTTCATTTGAAGTACTATCTTCAGGTTCTTTCAGCACCTTGCATTTCATATTTTCTACATCAAGTATTTGTGTGAGTACTTTTTTTACTTTAGTTACTTTCTGTTTTCCTTAGTGGGGAATGGGGCTGCAGTCTGAAGCTGAAACTAGAGGCAGAATGACCTTTACAGGAAACCCTGGTATTTTGCAACATGTTAATTTCTTCAGTTTAGAGGCACACAGCAGCACCCAGAAGAAGAGAACCATGAAGTTGTTCTTTCAAGTTTCAGAAACAGCCTGCTTCGCTGATTTTCTACAGCTACTGCACAGCAGTGTAACTCATCTTCCCACACCAGCCACTTCTCTTTCACTCTGTGATGCGCTCTGGCACAAGCCCCACGACTTGCAAGAAGTGGACACTGGAAAGGGAGGTAAGCCCCACGCGAGAGCTGAGAAGCCCACACACAAAGGATCACTAAAAAGAAACACCTGAAAGCTCTGCAGCTCACCGAATGGGGGAACCTGATCAAAAAAAGTAGAAGCAGGACTTAAATAAAAGGGTTACGTTAAGAATTATTTTATGTTGGTTGATATACCTAAGCTACTTATTCCCTGTGGCTAATAATGCATCAGAGGTAAATTATTACGTGGGGTAAATTACACCTTCAATTTGAGTCTGATTCTTTCTTTTCTCCTTCAGTCTCCTCTTTCTATATTGGGTTATTACTTTGTCTTTAATTCCTACGGATTTCCACCTAACGTTTGCTAGTCTCATGGTTTGAGTATATTCTGTGTTTTGCACCTCTGAGCAAAATTTTAAATGCTCAAATCTAGTGATCTTGTAGCAGATCAGCTTTTAACTGCAAAAAGGACAGCTACTCATGACTAAAAATAGAAGCTGAAAATACGTCTCCTAAAAAGCTCAAAAACTACATTAGAAGGAACAGAAAGTTTTTCAAACACCTTATAACATATTGGCTCAACTTTGAGGCCTTTATTTTTGAAAGTTTGCCAAAAAGCTATATTTTCCCTGAGTAGCTTTCTGGCTCGTTTCAACCACACCAACTCCATTTCAGAAAGAAAATTAAAAACATTAAAATTCAAGTTGTTTGCTTTTTCTTTCCTGTCCTATACTCTTTGTTTTCCAGAGTTGACCACTTCAAATACAAGCACATGATACTTTTGCATAGTCCTTGAAAATAATATACTGTAATGCAAGTAACAATTTTACTTGAATTAAAAACAGACAAGATTCAGTTCTGTCTCAATTTTCTTCCAAAATGGAGAAGAGAAATAAATAAAGGGTCTAAACAACCAGCATAAAGATGTCGCTTTTTCTGTGAAAGGAACACATTTGTGTAAGGATGTTCATTCCACTGATGAACAGACAGTAACTGCAAGTTCTCTCCTCTGATACGTTTGGGAAAATGGGTGCTTCTCCACCTTGGAGGAGGATGACTACTGCTTCCAGAAGAGACAAACTCAGGTTTCTACAGATGATGTCATCTGTAATGAGTCGAAGGGTCAGCCCTGTAATGTCACCCTGCTACTTCACAGCACTATTGAATTGCACATAATAATTGCAGAGTCTTCAGGCTAAAAACTATTGATTTCTTTCAACTCACTCCCTTCTTATTTTTTAGTCTAGAACAGCATCAGTTGCATTTGGAGCTCATTCCTCTTTGTTTTATTACCTACATCTGCAGGTCCTGGGTCATTCTTGGTGCCACACAAAGAACAAGAGATAACTGTGCATTATATTTGCTTTATTTGGTGGAAGGTATGATTCAGCCCTCTCATCCCAGAAGCAATGATGTATCCCTGAATAGCTGAAATCATGCAGCTTTGGTTAAGTAAACTCCATCAGAGAAAGCCTATCAATTCAACATATATTTGTGGTAAAAAATCCCTTTAATCAAAGCTTTTTAGAAGCATCAACCATGCTGCTAGAATAGACAAGCTAATATTATGGACTGATGTAAGAAAACATTAATCCATTTGAAAATCTGAAGGCCATTTTACGTTGTTACTTATTATACACTTATTTTCCTGTTGTTTTGAGTATTTGAAAGTTCCTTTCCCTGTATCTGTCAATAGCTATTCTTCCTTCACTCAGTAGAATGATAAATGTTAAACAACTCAGATTGTTTACATTATGTATGGAATTAACATAGATTTTCTTTATTAAATCAAGAGAACAGAGTAAAACCCTTCCATATGGTGAAAAAATAGCAGCAACTAATTGAGTGGAGTTGAGCAGCACTACTATAGAGACACAGTAAATAAAATCAGGACAGTAACAGTCACGCGATTTACACTTTCCTCTTTTGAAAATACATTTTACTGGTCCATCTTTACAAATTCTGTCACAGGTAATAGATAGTTTTAGTTGAAGCTTTCTCCAAATCCTGACTATGGTTAGTTAACATCAGTTTCTATTCTTTTAGCACATCTCGAGCTTCGATTATGTAATCAAACAATGAATGACGGTAACAGATCTGCACTATTTTACATTTCTTAAAACATTTAATTGAGAAGAGACCGCTCTGATACTACTTACAAAAATAATAAAAGAACTGAAAATTACCTTAAGATGTCACCCCATTTATGCCCTACAACTGATATATAAAGTCAAGTAGAACTATGCTGTCCCTGCAAGATATTTGTCTAACCTTTAATTAAAATTCTGCAGTGAAGGGGATTTCACAACTTCCATACTTAACGTTTTTTGTTCCTTAAACATCCATATAATTAACACATTTATACTTAATTTTAAGAAAAACTGATTTAGATTAAGGCAACTATTCTTTCTTTTTATAGCCTTTTAATTCGTAGAAATTAATAGAACTTCCTCTACCCTTTCTGTTCTGAGTTAAACAAATACAGTGCCTTAACTCACTTTACAAACGATTCATAAAATTTGCACATTCTGTCCTGCATTGTTTGTATTAAGTACCTTCTCCGAAATAAAGATATTGCCATAACGTGTTTTAAACTTGCAGAAGCAAAAATCCAAATAAAAATCCGGCCTTGCATCCAGCGATAAACTATCCAGATTCATATGTTGTCAAAACAGTTCATAATGACAGTCCTACAGCTTCAGTAGGGCTAAATCTCATAGCACTTTCTAAAGAATATTATCATTTCCTCCTTCCTAGAGCAATCTTTCACCCAAACTGAAGGTGCTTGACTAAGACTTTTAGAACAACTGACCTAGTTTTTAATACACAGAAACATTTCGGAACTTCTTATTAGAAGTATTTCCAAGCACTTTGAGGATAAAAAGGAAATTAACAGCAGTCAGCATGTTTATTAAGGGCTAATATCAAATTAGCTCAATTTTCCTTCAAGACAGACTGGAGAGGAAGCATAGGTACCATATACCTTGTTTTTTGCAAAACTTTTGACAGCTTTGCATGGCATTCTCATTGAGACTTAAATATATGATGCAGGTTGAATTACCATTAGACAGAGGCAAAACTAACTAGACAAATAAAATAGAGTCAAGAATGATTTCAGGTAGGATAGAGTTCGAAATAATCTTGACAGATTTCATGACTTTAAAAATAAGAAAAAATGACAAAGCAACAAATACAAGTTACTGGCTGTAGGCAAGAAAGATGAGCTGCACAAGTGGAAGGACCTGTACAGATAGCCATGCAGCAGGGAAGGGTCTCAGCCATACATTTGATAAACTGGAAGTCAGCATCACCACAGGCTGGTTAAGGATGCACTGGGATAAGCAGAGTTTGCAAGACGCACAGCCTGACATTCCTGAACCTGACCTGACAGAATAAATGGCTGCCTACACTATTCACACGGTTCTCCTCATTTTGAAGACTCTAAAGAAATCATATCTGATTAGTCCTTTCTTTCTTACCTGGTAGTTCCAATAAGGAGATTCTCCCTTCAAAGGAAGAGTAACCAAGTCCTGTGGATGCTTGCTCACTTGTGTGAGCAACTGAAAACCTCACAGAATTTATTCATTTGCCTCACTTTCTATCACTGCTAAATAGCCTAAATAGCATGAGTTAAAAAAAATAAAATAAAAAATGATCAGAATGCTAACAAAATAAAGTCGCTATGTATTATTTCTCTAAGATAAACACAAAATATGACTGAGGACCTCATATATGGAGTAATTTAAGTAAAAAAAAAATTCTAATGACAAACAGAGCATCTAAGCGGGCAAGACAGGAAGGAAAGCTCATGGCTAGTATAATTTTACCGGAGTAAGAAAGGTTAAAACTCAAGGTTTTCTTGGAAAGATTATGTAGCGCATATGACCTATTGCGTAAAGTGAACTGATTTAAGTGAAAAAAGCACTGAAAAATTTAGTTTAGGTCAGACTCTTAGCTCATTTTTTCTTCCCCTCATCTGCCGTATTTCAGTCATCTTCCTTTTAAATTTGATCTTTTCAAGCAGGTCAGATAGAGTATATATGTTGGTCTGAAGTTCTTGTGGGCTGATCCAAATTGACCCTAAATCAACAAGTCTGAGTCACTGCCTGTACAATCCTTTAAATCTATATGTTGGGGCTAGAATCACTGAAGCTAGTACAGAAAACTAGAAACACGAACTCCAAGCTCTACAGGCAGCTTCTATTCTCATCCACTCTAAGAGGTTTCCTCTGGGGAACAAGAGGTATCCCTTCTTTGGTGTGCTCTGGAGAGAAAGCCTGGGGATCAGATAAGGTTTTCCCATAGCTGCCAAAGGATGCTCACAAGCTGCGCTGCCTCTGCTGCAAAAGAGCTCCGACTCAGTTTCCCTCATTATACTCTTCTAGGTTCCTGATTTATTGCTGTGTAACTTGAACTTAGTTCTCAGATAAGGCAAAGATGAGAAACAGTTTTAAAGGTGAAGCTAAGATACGTATTTTCCTCATTAAAAACAAACAAACAAAAAAAACAATCAAACAAACAAAAAACCTCTGAAAAGTGGAATTCAACACATCAGTGAAGGTGAAACAACCTTTAATTTCCTATCCACTGATCTGGAATGGCCAGTGTTTTAATATGTTCCAACAAGCACCGTGGGCTGTTGGAATAAGACACTTGAAGCTTGCTACTGTCCTGTCACCCTAACTCACCTTCACGGAGCTTACTTCAGTTTTTGAATATATTTCCAAGGAAAAGTTGGCACGTAGTTGAATATTACCAACATACACACAAACAAATCAAGCAAACAAACCAAAAAGATTTCAGCTTTCATTTTAAATGACATCCTAGTTCTCTCAGATATGAAAATGATCTTGGCTCATATTTGTATAGCATGACTCTAGCTTATTTTTTTTTTCCACAGTAATAACTTACTCTTTAAGCAAACACTATTAAATTCATGGTATCGGTAATCATCAGCATAGATAAAATGGAAGATCTAGTTCTTAGACCAAACCAAAAGTCAGCCCAAAGGACAGCGGTTGGATATGATCCCCATTCACAGATACTCTGCTCCTTGGAATTCACTGTCAGGTTATGTAATTTGGTTTAACTGTTAGGTTTTCCTTGGTTTAAAGTACACATGATAGTGAATTAGTTACTCCTAGCTGCTGAAAAATCTGGCAGTCAGTGGCAGTTGTCTTACTCTGCCTCATTTGAATGAAGCTGCTGGACACCAAATAAATAAATAAATATTCTGCATTATTTCCACTGGAAACCTCTGGAGTCTTAATGTTTCTTGATGCTATACATCTAATTGAATAGAGGTGGTGATAGAAAAGATGCAATATTTTGTAAACCGTGTTGACATTTTGCAGTTGGTGAGGAGGATACCTTCAATAAAACAGGATTTGAGCACTGGAAATCAATAGATTAAAGAATGTGAGCAGAATAAAAATTATACTTTGCAGAGATGCACCTCTGATTTCTGTTGAAACGGGAAGAGGAATCATTATTCTGAGCATGATATTGTTATACTGCAACTTCATCCACCCTAGTCTCCTCAAGGTGGCCTCTGACTTTCTTTGAGTTTCTGCAGGTAAAAGATTCCCCTGCAAGGACCAAATGAGTATCATGAAAGACCTCACCAATGCAGAGTAGAAACATTTCGCAGATAAGAGTAGAATACTGAAAAGAAGTATAAACCATCCAATAGCAGTTCCCGTACTGATCAAAACCACAAACCATTTATCAAAGCAAAAAGGAGATTTATATGCTGTGACAGATTATCTTGCTGTCTCAATAGAGCAGCTGGATGCAGTCACAACACCAGGGCAAAACCACCACCCCAACACTTTCAGAATCCCTGGCAAAAAGAAAAGTCATGATATTTGTGATGTGATCATATATATTTGGTGATGACAGAGAAAGGATGGCAATAATGTAGCTGCTAATGTACTTCCTGGTGCCCAATTCATGAGTAGCACCAAGAGCTGGAGGAGGGCAGGGTTTCTCTGAGATAACAGCAGGCACAAATAGAAGAGCATAATAAAAAAAGAAAAAAAGATGTATTTGTCAAACTAAAATGAGTCAGAAAAGGCATCCCACTACTTTCTGTTGCCCTAGGATGTAAAAGTGGGTAACTCTCCATGCCACAAAAGAACATACAGGCAACAAAAGACAGCCTGTAATTATGAACCATCACCAGTAATAAAAGTTTCCTGTTAAAACTGCAGGAAAGAAGGATCTATGCAATCATTTTAGCATTTCATAGGGAAGTTATGAAGTTAATAAAAGAATCAGAAAAAAAATATCATCTTGTTTATTCTATAAAATAGGCTACAGCAAGCATTATTTTGCTACTCTTTCATGCCATGTTCCCCTTTCTTTAAAAAGTAAACTTTAGCACAACAGTAAGTGAAATAAAAATAATAGTCATCTTTCTCTTGCTACACTGTGCAAGAAAGAACCATTTTCCTTGGTGTTTTACTATTTTTGATTATAGGTTTGTACTCCTTTCAAAGCTAGGCAATGGCTGAGGTGTCAGAGTAGTTCCAGTGAGGTAAATAAATGTCTAATAAAACAGCACTTTCAACTACACAGAATAAGTAAATACAATTCTCCACAACACAAAGGTAGTGTTTGTAACTAACAATAAAGTAAACCTTGAACAAAAAGGCTGGTGAGATCTTCCTTTGTTTCAAGCATGCAAGAACTTGAATGCAAGCCATGATATTTCATTCACCTAAAAGAAAGGCTTTTCAGTGATATTCAATTGCCATTTGATCCACTGGAATGATCAAAGAGCAAACAGTGGTATCATGCATTCAAATAGGAAAAAATACAAGGAATTCATGGAATGAAACAGTGAATTAATCTTCTGTAAAGTATCACATTTTTCCACAAAGCTTTTGAAGAATCTTTTCATTTTTAAATGCTTCTGTCAGTGAAATACAACTTTTTACCTTTATGTGCATTCTGCCTGTGTTTAAAGGCACAAACACGGAGCAGCAATACAAACATTAATAACTTCAAGCTCATTATTTTCAACAAAGCAAGCATATGTTTCAATGGACATTTTAGCACAGCTGCTAAATTATACAAGTTATGCATGCTTCAATATGTTTTGCTAAAGCAGGACCTGTGTGTATACCAAACTTCACAAGCCTGTAGTTTTGATTCAACCCATGAGATACCTACCAATTCAAACTGGATCAAATTGAATTGGATCAACACTAAGCAGATACTACTTATATTATGAGGGAGCCAGAAAGGATATCCACAGAGTTTTTATTTCCAGATTGAGATTACAGGGATAACTTTGAAGGGGGGAATGAAAAAAACAAACAAACAAACAAACAAAAAAAAAACACTTATTTTAGCATGCGAGATGTTTTAATTAAAAAACAAAAAGAGGAGAAAAGACTGACAAACGTGGAAATCCAGGCTACAATTTTTAAACAAGAAATTTACACTAAATTTTTAATTATCCAGCTACAGCTGGTATCTTAGTACCCTTCCTAGCTCTCAACAGAGTCCTTTGGTTGTCCACAAACAGTTTCTTCCACGTGCATTAACAACTGCAGAACCAGAGCTGCCCAATATTCCTCTAACCTCTCACCGGGCCTGTTCTCACTTTCTCTGCCAATCCCTAACGACAAGTCTCATGTCCAGCTAAGCCTTTAGGCGTATATTAAGTCATGAGGAGGTGTATTACCTCTTCTCACAAAGGAAATACTCACAGCCTTTATCCCAAGTTCCTTTTTTTCATATGAAAAAATGTCTGTGGCAATTGTCCTTCAGTCAGATGTACAATGCATGCATAGGCCCAGTCCTGACAGAGATGTAATACCGGCAACTTGTGGTAATAACGGTCTCAAGCAAATGACTTTAGCAGTTAACTGTTGTTCACCGTAAATACATTCATAACACTCAGCTACTAACAATGGGTTTTGAACATGAGAAGGGCTATACACTTTTTATTTCATTGGAATTTATCCAGTACCAAAAAATCAGTATTAAACCTTCCTTGTGGAAACTACATTCACTTTAAATCTCTCACATAAGAGCCTCCAAAAGCAACCCACTGAAGCACAAGCCAAGCCCCAGCACCGCACACTCTCCTCCACTTCCATTATCTTGCCAGCCTACATCAATGAGGAAACCACAAGTTTGATACCAGTCATTTATAAAATACACACTGCTTAGTAATGCTTGACTGAGTCAGGTTCTAACAGTAATTTTTGTGCAAGTCCGTATAGACTGCACTGACTGAAATAGTTGTTCTGGATTTCTAGCAGTCCAGCTGAGAGCTAAATATGACCAAATTCTCAGCAGGACTCTCAGAAGAACTGGACCCTTTTTGCAAGATGTAGGATCAAAAGTGAATGTTTTAAAAACATAATCCTGTAGGTTGAAAAAGCTCTCAGTATTTCCCACTAAAATTAAGCAAATATTGTATTATCTGCTGTGTATCCACTATAAATAATGGATCCTTCTAGCTTTTAAAAAGATTGGATAGATTCAAATCCACTAACAATGTGTCAGATAGCATCCTTACCATATCCTTGTTCTCCAAGGGTCTGTCAAGTGATGCTTAGAGAATATTTTCTGAAACCAAATTTACCTCAGGGATTATAGTTTTCTGTCAACACATTATATAATTTGTTTTCAGAACTGTCCTATTCAAGGGCAGAACCAGAGCATATGCTGTAGCATACCTCCCCCATGTACTGCTTCTGCAGCTCCTTCCAGTTGGTGGCTTTCACAAAGATTAATTTAGCAAGTGTATAGTAAAAAGCTGGATAAAATAAGATTTTACTGGATTTGGGCCAAATAACTAGATATAACACTGCTTTGTCCACATTCAGTAACTAACATGACAATCAATCAGATATTTACTCTGGTCTGGAATTTATGGAGGCCAAAGCTTTAAACATTTTTTTTTTTATTTGAAACTTCTGTCCAAAAGCCAGGAAAGAATGGAGGGGACCTGCAATGGCCCCTACTGCACACAGGAATCCTGTGTCTGCCAAGGCCTTCCTGCCCCTTCCCCTCCCTTCACAGCTTGCCTTGAACTATCCTTACACACTTCTCCCCATAGCATAGCTTTGTGCAAAATTAAAGCCATTACTATCAGATACTGTGTAGTTAAGCTCTGAATCACAGAAATCACTGATGACTACTTGGTGATTCAAAATATTGCCACATTTTTACCTGCCTATACCACTGTTTACAAGCTTAAACATAACCCTTTTTTTTACTCAAGTCTGTACAACAAGCATACTAAATTCCTATAGCTAGTTTCAGGGACAACATCTCTGCTAGAATAGACACCAACAGAAGCAGTTTTTGATTAAATAAGTCTTTATCCAGTATTTCTTCTTAAATGAGGTCTCTATACCCTGTTCACCTGGACTTTGCACTGTAGAAACCTTAAGAGAGTACCTGTAAAGATGCCTCCTGTGTCAAACCTTTGGTATCAGTTTGGGAATTTTGATGTGTATTTGTTTTGGAGAGGGGGTTAAATGCTTTAGGGGATTTTTTTTATTATTATTATTACTATATTTTAGGGTAATACTTTTAGGCACTGCAATATTTAAATATTTAAATATTTCATTTGGAGATATTAATAGGATAAAATAACCAGTCACAGATGAGTGAATTCACATTAAACTTCTCCTTTTAAGTTCCTGTCAAAAAACGTATATTTCCAGACAGACTACAGAGAGCACAGGGCCTGCTTTCCACCCACCCTTTTCTGTAAGATTTATTGAACTGAAATTTGTTTCGAGCATTCCTTAGTCCCACTATAAGAGCTTGTTTATAAACCACTGAGCATCTGTAATTATTAGGATTTCATTCAGGCTTTTCTGTGTCCTTCCTTTGAGATAACAGAATGCTCAAAAAGAATTTCATTCTCTGCAGCTCAGTAGGTGCAGCAGAGGGATCCTCTCCCCCTGGGTTATTTTAGCTTTGCCTTTTGAACCACACCGTGTGCAGCAGGCTTAATTACCAGCTTGACATGTCCTCTTCTTATACCACTCACAAATGGAGAAAGGTTTAAGGACAGTTGTCCTTTCAATTCCATCAGGAAAAAGAGAGCAATCTCTTGGTTAAATTTTTAACTTAAGAACAACTGAAGTTTAGTTAAGAGTGACTTCATAGTTCCCATGCTTCCTCCCCTTAATCCCAGAAACCTGAACTTTCTTTCACATAATAAGAAAAAAACACTTTCAAACATATCATACTTTAATTACTAAGTAAATAAAGCTTAAACAAAAAAAAGCATAGTTTACTAAGCAACTTAAGTCCCACTAGGCTCTCATTTCTCTTCTTAATAACCCAGCAGAGTTTTCAAAATCGAGTCAGTAATATTGCCATTCTCCTTCCAATCATCAACATCCTAGTTTGATTCCATCACTCATGCACCCATAGCACTAACCCTTACCAATCCTTTATTACTAGGCTCGTTTAAGATGAGTGTCACGTGAGATGCTGCTCATGAAACAAAACTCAGATCGAGCATAAGGCACCCCTATTTCTTTCACTCAGATCTCCTAAGGAGCAATTGTGATAAGGGTAAATTTATGGATAATGACTTTTATTTTCCACAGCACTTACGCAAGATGTGAGAAAAATCAGATGCAATAAAATTACATCAAGGACTTTTCACGTCAAATTCCAATATGTAGGTAATCTAAATTGATCTTTTGCTCTGAATTTTTAAATTCTGTTCTTAATCACTGACGATGGTTAAAGTTTCATTCACACTGCCAGCTGCCCCTTATCAAATTGTAACTGCCCTTATATTCTTCTATTTCCAGGGAAAATTTTACAGCCTAATTAATAAACTTTTATTTGTTTTTAAATTAGCATTAACATTCCTGCCTTTTATGTATTTATTCATTTACACATAGCAGAAAAATCCCTCACAGAGCCTTCCCTTTTTAGTTTTCCATCTTCTGAGAGGTACTGTAACTCTGAGTATTCTTTTGTAATTGGGGAGGGAGAAAAGGAGTTAATTGATTTTATATGTAATCAGTAAATTCATTTACACTCCATCATTTGAGAATTTAAAGCATTCCCTTCAGTTTTGCCAATTTTCTTTCATTTCTCACTCTGCTCATTTTTGTATATTTAAATCTGCAGAGTCACATATAGGCTATTGCCATATCCGTCAATTTCAGAATTCCTTATGCCCCTGACAGTACTATTTGTTCCATACAAGTTTGTTTCCAGGGCCTTACTGATTATTAGCAAGGCTGCTAAATGATTCAAAGAGCCATAAACACACCCCAAAGACACTGCAACGGCAGCAGGACCAGCGCAATGAGAAGGTGCTATAAAAAGAAGCCTGCTCACCCATCTCTGAAGATCTAGGCACCCACAAAAATTTCACAAAGAAGAGATCTCCAGCAAGAGATACTTCCTCAGTGGCAGTCAGCCCTTAAATGAGGTCCAAGAGGGGTGCAGCCTGGCTCCACCCTTTCCAGCCACACAGGTGAATTACTTTCACCTTATTACTTTCACCTGTGCTTCCTGGACTGACCGGGTCATTTCTCCAGGTGCTCAATGACTCAGCAGTTCCTATACAGATACCATGGCTACATGGCTATTTATATTGTTATATAAGTATTCTATGACTGACTTATCTATACATATTTTACAGTTTGAAGAATTTATCATTTTCAGTTTTCCTGTCAGTGTGAATTTTTCAGCAGCAGGGTTATGGAAAGGCCTTTAAAAAGAGAACAAAACAGTGGACCACTTACATTTGAAAGAAACTGAAATATCTGATGTGTAGGAAATGTGAAAGGGTGTAGTGTCAAAAAGAAAATCAAACAGGTGAAAACTGGGGAAAAGATTAGTAATACTGCATCTTTATGGGATACAATATAGATGAGACCATTACTGCTTTGGGTGTTATACAGAAACAAAGTATCAAAAGGAAGAGTTTAATAGGCAGTCTGCTTCTTGATGAGCAGTGAGACAATACAGACTAAAGTTAAAACATAAGCAAAAAACAACAATGCAGACTGGAAAGTGCTTAAAAACAGGCAAACAAACAAAAACATACAAATAAAAGGTAAATTACTAGTTGGGGAGATCTTAATTCAATAGCAACTCCCCGTATAGCATAATTAAGCACTGTTCATGGCAGAACTACACCAGCATATTTCAAAGACGTCATCTTAAGCAGTTATCAAACTATGGTGCTGTTATTTAGTTTGTTGTGGTTTTTTGTTTGTTTGTTTATCTTTTCTTGAGGGTTTTGTTTCCTTTTTTAAACTCAGTTCATTACTTTGAAATTCTATGTTTTTAGATAGGAGCATGATGAATTGGCTCAGATAGGAAGGCTTTTGTGACATAAGTATCACATTCAACATAACTATATAATTTGATCCATACAAGTCGGAACAAATTAGAACAAATTTTATCTAATTGGGATACTTACAGATAAGCATGTACATAAGAAAAGCCTTGATAAATTTCCCCAAACATTTTCATATTTCAGTAGGAAATTTAAGAACATTCTATGACTGCATATGTATACCAAAGAATTGCTCAGCTGCACTTCATCTTTTCAAGGCATAGTTTCCAGTGAAAGTAATCAGAAATAGTAGCTAGCAGCAACTTTCTGGAAGCCTCCACTTGAAATTATCTAGGGATTATGTGATAGTGCCAGAAATTCTAATGGGCTGGCAAAAAAAACTAATTAGAAGAGGAACACCGCAGTAGTTCATAGTGCTATAGCTTGATTTGGCCAAAACCACTGTATAAAGGAAAGAATTCAAAATGGATCTAGATAGGAGCTACTTTGTTATTGGTATATTAGACTTTGTAAAGGTAGGTGTAGAAATATGTATCTTCTCATATACATTCTTACGTGGCAATCATACAGAAAAAGCTATGCTTTAATGCCATAATTTGAAAATTTTAATTTTGAGTAAATTTTTAAATACTACTCCTTATATTTCACTCCTTAAATCAAACATGCTACAAGCATACCTGTACACTTTCAGAAGTTCTACTTTGACAAAACCACTCTTATTATTAATAATATGGTCTATGTCTAATGTTCACCAAGATCTTATAGTCATTGCTTTAGAGAGAATTTTAAACACAGATTATGTGATTCCTGCTTTGTAATAGTTTCTTCTTAATGTCCTTGTACTGCAGGGAATTTCATTAGCAAGTGCCCTGATCTTGTCCTCCAAAGCCTCATTGCTTTAGACAAGCATGGATTTAATTGAGAGAAAACCAAGCTGTGATTGTGGCTCAGGTGTGAAGGCTGTTTCCCTCAGCAAATTAAATTCAATGTAATGACCGAGCTTTCTTTTTCTTACTCTCCACTTACAAGAGATTTAGTGCTGCATATTAATTATTATGCTGGCCTCTCTTACCACGATGTTGTTTTTCCCATCGTTTTGTGAAAGATTGATGCACAGATAAAATTGACTGTTTAATGTACTGTGAGGATGATTAACATCCTGAGGATGGATCGCAAGGTTATTCTATGTCACCAGTTTCTACAGGGCTTCTACTTTAAACAACGAAACTCAACAAAATTATAGCCCCTGCTGATTCCCTGTTTTACCTGTCTGAGCTCTCACATTGGAGATTTCTGCAGAAAGGCCTTACTATTGCTTGTCCTCCATTTCTGTGGGGAACCATCAGAGTACCATGAACACTGACATACATATCAAACAGCTAATAACCCTGTTTGTCAGGAGTACTGACTCAAATACCGTGGTAAAGCCTCAATCAGAACTCAGTTTATAATAACTCAAACACCAGAATAAGCTGCATACGTATGAATTAGCAGTCTCCCTTTACAAAACTGAGAAAGGATGCACTGATTATATTGTCCCACCATACTAGACATGAAAAATCTGAAGAGCAGGGTCATTTCTGTGTGGAAAATATTTCAGTAGCATGAGTCTCAACTGACAAGCTCAGTGTGCCAAGAGGTACATTATATTTATGAAATGTGAATGAAAGAGCTAGACATCTATTCTATATCATAAGGTGAGTATATTCCACACATGCACACATGTACATATACACCAATCATGATTCTAAAAGGAGAAGCACTTTAATTCTCACTTCCAATCTTCTGGAGTGAGGCAATATAATTGTTTTGCTGAAAATGGAAGTGGTAGCAATACCTGCATGCAAATCCTGTTTATCACTATTGCCATCAAGTTTACGGGTGCATAAATTTCTTTCCATAATACTTTTCCATCAGAGATCAATAAGTATCTGGTAACAAATCACCAAGAAGGAATGAATGTATAAAATTGTCTGCTATATTACATTCAAGAAATTGTTCTGAAGAGTTTCCTATGCAAACTCTTAATTCTAAGGAACTTAGCGAGTGACAAAAGAATCTAAGGAAGATCAGCTGTAGTAAATCTACTTATCCTTTCATCTCTAAGGATTGAACCATTGTTTATCTTACATTTTAAGATACTTAGACTATGGAACATACCATTAAGCATGTTAGCAGACAGGGACAGCTACATTTAAGAAACTGAAATGGTTTTATAATCCTGTGGAATATAACCCAGCACAGAAAATAGTAGTAAGAAGAATGAAGCTCATTAGCAAGTCTATTACCTTGTATTCATAGCATTTACACAATATGACATTTTTGCAACTCTCTGGATCAGAAATTCATAACCTTAGGGACACAGTATTATTGTTGGCTGGAAAAAAAGATTCCTATTCAGTCCTGTGTGCCCCCTTAGCATTCAACCATTAAGAAATAGACAGAGGTGGTATTAAAATCTTATGACCTGTTTCACACATTTTGTGAAGACTAGTCCCACAGAAATTGGTGGGATTAAATGGACTGAGGCATAGGAAAGAATGGAACTGGCAACTTGCAAAAGTCTCAGACAGAGCAGCTGCACGCTAGGCGTTCAAATGTGTTTGTGCCTTGTCCTCAACTGCTCAGAGCTACCTGTACAGGGCAAGTATGTTCTGCTATAGATGGAAACACAAATGTGCCCAGCCCATCTTAATGCAAGGCTTCAAATGTCTTCATTTTGTAGGGGGAATAAACTGACATTTAAAATTTAAAAGGTTACATGTTTCTGCTCCAGAAACCTGTACAAGAAGTCTTCCAATGCAAACAAGAAGTAACAAAAATAAAAATTACTGCCAAATGAAATACTGTCTTATGTTCTGAATCCAGTGCTGGGAGGTAAATATAAACTACATATCCCTAACTGCTTGAATTGAATATCTGATAATAGCCAGAAAAAAAGCTATTACAAACTTGATTGTATTCCTTCACCACCCTTTTTACAGCGCACCTAACCTCACTAATTCACTTCTCCTTTGTGTATCCTATCCACGCTACTTTGTAACACAGTCCTTCAGAAAAGGTATTGATTTTAAACTAAAAGATGGGATATTTAGATTGATACAAAGAAGAAATTCTTCACTCAGAAGGTGGTGAGGCGCCAGAACAGGCTGCCCAGATAAGCAGTGAATGCCCCATCTCTGGAGGGGCTCAAGGTGAGACTGGATGAGTTCCTGGGCAGTCTTATCTGGTGGGTCACAACACTGTCAATGACAGGGAGTTGGAACTAGATAATCATTCTATGCTTCTAGAACCACGTTGTTAAAAATAAATAAAGTCTTTAAGCACATTATTTGCTTCATTTTCTCTACTCTTAAAAAAAAAATCAAAATAAAATAAAGTTTTTAAAATATGAAGTGACAGATTCTTGAAAAAGCTTATCAGTCACTGAGGCTCTGATCTCAATGAATAAATTCCTTGAATTGAATTAATGAATTTCTCTTCAAAAGAAAAAGGCACACCAGGAATTGATTAATTAGTGGACAGCCTAACAGTTTCTGATAAGTTTAAAAAACAGCTAAGTTTCCATCGGGCAGGTGATAGCAGCAACCATGTTTGTTCGTTCTTTCTTCATGAAGATAGACTCGGAATACACAGCTAACATTATCTAGCATAATCTATTTCTTTCAAAAGAAGCAAGAGTAATCTGCCCAGGCTGAAAATCTACCCTTAAGCATAAGGCAAACTTGCTATGCAGTCTTTGTAGGACTACAGCGTTTTTGCAAATTATAGTACAAGAGCTCCTCTCCTCTTGCATTAATCTCCTGAACTATGCACAAGGCTGTAGTCCTCCTAACAAGTATTGCACAGAAGTTAGCTGGAATGACATTTAATCATGCATCTCCATTGCCTGGAATTCTCTGGTTTCATTGAAATTCAGCCTCAATAGTGTATTTAGCAGACTTTAAACTTCATGAAAATATCGGTATATAAATAAAAATAATACATACATACATTAAAAAAATTGAGCAATATCTATATAAGATATCTAAACAATACTCCTTAAAGCCCTTCACTCTTTAATTACTTGTGCATTCTCAAAATTCTTAGCACTTTACCAAGGTATTCTGGCTGGGAAGAACAGAAATTACAAAGCAAGAGATCAGATGCTTCCTCACTAAGATTTCCTGAAAGGCCCCACATGACTGATCTGAAGGACAACAGAGAGGAAACTAAAGACAAGGAAAGTGAGAAAGCCTGTTGAATCAATAATAGACTATTTCGCTCAGAAGTACTCTGAAGAGGCTGCCCTTGGGTCATGAGCCTGGGTAGGTTTTTGAACACCCTCCTCTTTGGAGGATTTAGCCTCTTGGCTTTCTCTGTTCACTGTAAAAGTCATCTAGCCGCCAAGACTATAAGATGGTATCTCAGTCAATATCTGTTTTAAATATTTCTGGCAGCCACACTCCTCTGGTTGACAACAATCTAATTTGTGTGTCTGTGTGTGTGTGTGTGTGTGCTGATTTCAGCCAGAATTTTCACGCCATTGAATGTTCCATAAGGAAAAGTATTTATGGAAGGTGACTATTTGATATTAAACCTTTTTCAAAAGTTTTTTCTATAATAAAAAAACAAAACAAAACAAAAAATCCCCAACAACAAAACATTTTGATAGCACCGACAAATGTGTTAACTGACAAGAACTTGCTTGTCCTTTCACTGGTGTCAGGAAGAATAGCTTTTCAAAGTCAAATTTTATTTATATATAAAATCTAGTAAACTGTTTTTGCAATAAAGAAGAATAGCATCTTTTAAAGAAACAGAAGAGTTATTAGCCACCCAAGATAGATACCTGTCCTTGTACACTTGGAATTTATGAAGGGAAATTCAGGTTGGCAGAATGCATGATGTAGGCTGGTCTGAACTGGCTGAGAATCCGAACTGTCATCTCCTAGAGCAGAACAACATATCTTAGAAAAAGAAAACTGAGGTCTCTAAGAACTCCGCATGCCATGAAGGACTGAAAGTTTACTTTTCAACTGAAGCCTACGTAATTTTTTCTGGATTAACAACTGGATGAGTAGTGGCAGTGGTCCTGCATTAATACCTAATAAAATATCCTGCATCAAAATTATATTGCTGGGTTTGGGGATTTTTTCTTTTTCATATTTTTCATCTTATGAAACTTATGTTTTATTTTTACTTGTTATAGTTTTCACTCACCTCCAGGTAGCTAGAGAGCTTTAGGCCACAATTTAATAAAGCATTTAAATAGATATTCAAGTCCTAAAACATTCAGTGAGAATTCTTAAACGTGCTTGAAACTAAACATACATTTTCCCATAGCAGAAGGTTTTCTTCCATTTATTGTTTGGCTTAAATCTGTTTTGCAATATTTTCATCAAGTAATTGTATAGCAGGCAAATCAGAATAGTTTAATTAATCAGCATGTTCTGTAATAATAGATAATTTAGTATACAGAAATGTTTACATCTATATATTTATTCAATCTATTCTCTTCATTCTGTCAATATTATTTGTGTACCATTTCCTTAGTGGAGAACTGCTGATCTACAGGAAAACAATGTCAACAAATAACCACAGAAAACCTGTGAGTAACAGGCTAAAACAGGGCCACTATAAGCAACTGATATTTTAATACAACCAGTAGAACTTCAAAAAAAAAATTGGTATTTGAAATTTTGTGTGCTGTCATCTTGCTCTGTCCAAGGAAAGCAAACTGCTCTGGGACCCACCATTTATGATGGACACCTTCCCAAATGCAGCCCTTCTGCAGAATAATAGCAGCAGTTTAAAACTTCCCTCACAGAAGTATCTGAGGGCAAGTCATGTTAAGATCTGCAGGAAAGGCAGAACTACAGTAGTGGCCCTAGGCAGTACCACTAAGTCTAAAGCCACACGAGGTCTGTTTTGCCATCTTACTATACTCCACTGCCACCAAGTACTGAACTGAAATTGGGCTGCTTCACTCCTCTGGGGAGTGTTGGAACAAGTCAGGCTACTAGGCAAATGGAATATCTCCCTTTTGTTATAGGCATGGCTGTATCACCCTTTTATAGCGTTTAACTGTTTCTCTTAATTCACTACTTACTGCTCAGATTCGTAAGTTTATACATCCCCAGGAATGCTGATTAAAATCAAGCTGCTCCATAAACAGTTTAGGTGGTGTGCCTATAGCTCCAGCATCATCATCTCATTTCAGCTAGTGGAAGGAGTAACAACTTCACAGTGCTAACAACAAACAAATAAATAAATAAATAAAGTTACTTCATACGAAGCCTGCCTGGTCACCGATCCCTCTCAGGTCCAGAATCAGTTATCCTGCAGCCTCTCCATTGCAAAGGAGAGGCCAACATCACCACAAAAGCAGCTCTGGTACAGAAGCAGATGGCTTCTGCTTGACCAAGTGAGATATGATTCAGCACCTGTCCCCAGGCAGAGGCATCCCACTTGGCAGTGCTGCAGCACAGCCTTGAGCAGGCTTGTAAAGCCACCTGCCCATCACAGAGCAGCTCCTCTGCAATGCAGCTGCTTTCTGAGGGTGTAAACTGGTGCCAAACTGCCTACAGCCAGATTCAGAGCTAAGATGCAGTTTGCATTTGTTTGATTTACTTTTTTTTCCTATTTCATTCCTGTTGCCTTTTTTTCCTCCGGACAAAAGCCTACTGATTTTAATGCAAGATGTCTTGTTAAATGCTGTTTAACACTACGACTGCAACCACAGGAGCTATTTTGCATATTTTAAAATACTAATAGAAAGCTTTTAAATCTATTTTGATTATTTAAAGAAATAATAGACAACAACTCCGCTTACTAGCTTACAGGTGAACTAGTCAGCCCAGGTTCCTGACATCTTAGAATCAGAGAATAGCTTAGATTGAAGTAGCCCTTAAAGATCACCTAGTCCCAATCCCACTGCCATGAGCAGGGTTGCTACCCATCAGATGAGGCTTCCCAGGACCCCATCCAATCTGCCCTTGGATATCCTCAGGGATGGGGCTTCCCTGGAGAATCTGAAGTGCCTATAGGGAAATCATTAATATGCACTTATGAGCATTAGGTACATACGAGCTGTTACATCAGTACAGTCATGTCACCATTGAGGAAGTGTGTAAATGACAAAAGTTCAAAAGCAGTCATAACATTGGAGCACCACAGAAACCAGTATGAGCAAGACCATTTCACAACCCCCCCCAGTATTCAGTAGCATGCTGAGCAGATCTGTGTGCATGGACATCACAAGGATTCAGATACAGAAAGAGCATGTTACAGAGTAAGCTACCTGTGAAGCTACACTCTTATCTACCATTATCTGCCAACATTTGCAATTAATCTCTATTTCACTAGAGAACTTGCCTACTGCAGTGTGAGCGCCTACTAATCTTTAGTGCATGAGAAACACCCAGTGCTGCTGCACGCGTTTGCAGAATCCCTCAAGCCTCTTCCCCAGGAAGAGTACAGTTTTAGATTGTGTGTACTTTTCCTCCTCTCTCCATTTTCTTCCCATCCCAAAGCAGTGAAAACAAATTTGGACACACTGGTCCCACCATTTGTCACTGTTCTTTGAAACTGCAAAGTTGAAACAATTTGGTGTAAGTCTGTCACATGCTAACAGCAACGATTATTTTTAATAGACTAAAACAACACTAAAATAATACTATAAGACAGATAAAACCTGCTCTAAAATTCATAGAAGTTGTTCTTCCAAACTAGCTGTAGCCATTTTAGAAAAAAAAAGTTGGGAATGCTGAGAGAATGCTATGCAAGAATAAACCCAAGAATTTATCATAGTGGTAATGCTCAGAGAGATTCAGATTTACTGCACAAAGAGTGATATCCTATTGGATTAACATTTTCATGTGACTCATCAAAATTATATGTAAAGGCAGTAGCGGAGAAAATGTATGTTTTGCATTTGAAATCAATCACCATTACAAGTAAGGCAGGCATGAGGATTAGACCCACTCATTTCCAAGGCTGATCATAAATGAAATCACCAATTTGTTTTGTGTCTGTCAGAAACAATTTTGCTCCTGGTTTGATAGGTTTTTAGGTTTCCTTCACTTCTTTTTTCTGTTTCAACTGATGCCGCGTGGATTTACTAAATATTATGTGCAAGATCAATGAAAGCCTGAAACTGCACTGCTCCTCCGCAATTATACCGTCTTCTGCAAGTGTCCCTTGGTCATGTCAGCACTAAACCCATTGTAGCAGCTGAAATTTCATCTTTGTGTAACACTCAATCCAAACTATGGCTTTTCAGTTTTTCTTCACATTTTAGTGCCTGAAAACTAAGATGAAGCCCCTTCCTTCCCTGCTTCAAAAACAAAAAAGACAACAAATAACATAGGAATTGAATTTTTACAATTATTCCCCAGTATGCCTAAGAAAATTTTCAGATCGTACTTACTTACAGAGAAAGATTAGGTAAAGACCCAGAAATGTAGAAGCTGCAGGCACGAGCATAAAACACTATGGGATTTCCTGGAAGAGGTCATTTTTCAATCACTTACAGCAAAATTTAGATATTCAAACAATGGAAGTTACTTTAGAAAAAGGTCATTATTAACCTCTCTCTAATATTAATGTGTTTAAAATAGAGATATTGACACTGACTGATGTTTGCAAAGCACCTGAGAGAGAAAGCCGTCCAAGAGCAAAGCAGAACTGAATATGCTGCCAGGTAACTAAGTCACCCACCTTCACTCCACTTCTTTAAATAGAAATTACACCGGCTTTGTTCAGACAAACTGTTCAACAGTGCAACGGAAACTGAGAAGTAATGTATGCCATATAAGCAGCATGTGATGGTTTATATCTAAGTTGTCTATCAGCATAATAAGAAGTGACAGAATGAAATTAAATATTTTGAAAGATTACAACTGAAGTCTTGAAAGTACATATTGAAAGTGTGTTATGGTTTCCAACAAGTTAAATCTACATTTTAGCAAAACCACAGATTATTTATGGCAATGAGTAAAGTGTATTATTAATAATAACTTCAGTTTCATGCACTGGTTCAACTCCTTCAGCCAGAGGATCACAGAGTGTTTTACCATCCGTATTTATGGAATTAAACCAGTGTTTGCACAAATGGGGTTTCAATGAAGTAATTGATCATAGGGCTCATCCTTACGCATGATGTCATTAATGACTTGTGCTTGAAAACAGCTATGTATTAGCATCTGTGCATTCTCCTGACACAAGCGTTTGCATCTCAGAGAGAGATCTTCACCATATCCCACAGATTCTAAGGGTACAAAAGAAGTTGTGTTCAAGAAACATGTAGATGTTGCACTAAGGAACATGGTTTAGTTGGGAAATACTGGTGGTAGGCGGACTGTTGGACCACACCATCTTAGAGGTGTTTTCCAACCTTGGTGATTCTATGATCCTAAGTAACAAATAAAGTTACATAATATAAATTGGGTAAAGGCAGACCACAGCAAAAAGAACATCTGGTCCCTGGAGTGACCTCCCAACCTGTTATAGCTGAAAGGGAGCTCTGAGCAGACTTCTAATCAACTGCACCAGAAAATAAAGCCAAGGACCAGATTTTATCTTATTTTTATTTTTTAATGCTCTCAGATGCAATCTACTTCTGAGTGATTATTTCTTAAACTTCTTTGAAGTAGACAAAGTAGAAAGGTGTAGAACAACCTCTGTCTTAAGAGAAAGCTGCTTTGCTGACAGGGAAAAAATTCTCTGAACAGTTAATCAACTGAGCTATTATTTTGCAGTGAGAAAGGTGGATGCTTCAGTCAAAACATGAATGCTGTGGAATGCAAAGATTTGTTAATGTGTTAGCAGATGAACAATAATTTTTTGTTCCCCAAATGTATTTATGCTTATAACAGACACAGCATAATAACAAAATGTGTTAACCAGTTCTTAATGAATTCAACAAGGAATGCAAATCTGCACAGTAGAATCTCACTCCCAGCACCTCTGCATCTGACATATGCAAAACTAGGCTTTCATCAGAGCCCAGGGGCCTGCTTACAAGGACTCAGCACTCTCAGTTGTGGACAGTTGTTTCAGGGTGCCAAGGCTGCATATTACCGAATCAAAAAATACCCTGATTTGGAAGGGACCCATAAGAACCACTGATTCCAATTCCTAGCTCTACACAGAACCACCCAAAAATCAGACCATAGATTTGTTATCTTATGCTACAGCAACAGATAGTATTCACTGACATGTAAAAGCCTCCTTGGGAAGCTGGAGGAGATTCCAAGGACACACCATTTTGGACAGCAAATTGTGAGACCAATCAGACAATAAACTGTTTAAAGGACCTACAGAAGCATTCTGGGTAATTTCAAGTGTAGCAGAAAGATTAACAATAGCTACGCATGCTTCAGTAACACCCAAGTTTTGATAGTGTGCATATAACAACATAGGATATTTAGCTCTCTTGCCATTAACTGGTTAGACACTGCCCTTTTTGATGTACAGAGGATGGTTTAAATAGACTTTTTCATGAGGGCTAGATCAGCCCAAGTATCTCCCACCCATCTGCCTAGCAGTGCTAAGCACACTGTGGAATGTGATTACTCTTCTACCATCTAAAAAAGAGATGAGTTTTCTGTGGGAGTTATTGTTTGCTGTTTAAGGAAGCCTGGCCTGCATTGTGGATATTGACTTTTTCTTTTAAAAATTAGGTGTATGAAGCATCATTTGGATTACTGACAAGAACCTTCTTTCTAATCTGAATCCAGACAGACCCACAGGGTGATCTGCCATGCATAGTTACACACAAGCTGAAAGCTTAGTGCTCTGAAACGTGCACTGGCTGAGCATCCTAACTATAAATGGATGTTATAGGTTTTCCTTTTCAATTTATTAGTAAAATTCACGTTTCCCCTCATTTTAGAAGAGGCTGCATAGTGCTACAATTAACACCAGACAAGCCTTCACAGATGAACTCTCTGACATTATTTTACTGCATTTTCACCACAACTGAAGACTACCTTATAGCACGCCCTAAAGCACTGCAGAAACGTGGTTGAGAGAGGTTTACACAAAAATATTCACAGACTTTGTCATTAATAGCACATATTGACTTTAGGGTTAATGTTATTTTAGGATAAAGAATAATTAAAACAAAAGGACAACCAGAAAAACTAAAATTTCACTCAAACACTGAGATGGGAAGATGAGCATAGAAACGTAGAAACACTAGGTTAGAAAGGACCTACAGGATCATCTAGCCCAACCATCTGCGTCCCTGTGGGTGCAGCAAGCAGGTTGACTACTGTCCCGTAGTAACTCCTCTTTCTTCATCAGGACCTGCTCATACTCCCAATACTTTGTTCCTGCTTACAATGCTGCTTGCACTGACCGGAGCACACATTAATCACGGCAGGTGCTACACAGTCTAGTTTTTAAATCTATGCACATCTTTTGCGCATCATCAGGTTACTTCCTATAAAGCAAAAGAGGCAGCAGCAGGTGGGAGGTGGTGGGCTAGCTGAGATCACCTCCCATGTAACAATCAGTCCCCAGTAGGAGGGCACAGCCAGTTGGAAGACAGCACAAGAGCAAGAGGAGAAGCTGCAGATGCAGGGCAGGCTGTAGCAGCATATAGGGACATTGATAGGACAAGCCTGAGGGACCTAAGGCACAGTGCAACATCAACGTTCGATCACAGAGATGAACTGTTCTTTTAAAATGCAAGCGTCATTTGAAAAGGCCTTTAAGAAGTATGAATGGGAACAAAAGTACAATGATCTGCCCAAGATTTTACCACCATTCAAGCACAAATCTGGAAAGTGAATCAAAGCAATGTTATCCCAGCTAAGACAGAATATTTTCTCTTGCCTTCCAGGTCAGTTCAGTTCTGTGTCACTTACACAGCACTGGCTATACACGAGTACTTTCCACACTCTCACAATGTACTCTGTCTACACTCTAAAATGAGCAGAAGCCTGGGGGCTACAGTCAGTGCAGCTTCAAGTCTGTACTAAAAAGACAGTGGCATCAGGTAGCACAAATGCATGGCTTCCACCTGGCTCGGAGAATGAACAGACCTCCTCCACTTTGCACAAGAGCAGACTGAGCTGACCTCAGTCTGAAAAAGGCTGAGGACAGATCTACTGTATCTGAGGAACAAAGGATTATGGGGAAAAAAAGTACCCATGTGTACTAATGTTTTCCACACCAAAACCTGCACCTTTCTGAAAAACTGTGCAAATTCTGGATCTGTAGCAAGTTATAAAATCTCTGATTTTCAGAGAACACTTTGCTCAATTATTTGCTGTAAATACACAGAAACCTCAGATAAGCCCACTGAAAACTCAGTGTGGGAAAAGGACTCTAACCTCCTTGAGTACATACACAGCACACATATTTGGAGAAGACGGGGCAAGCCAGATACCAATTAAAAAGAAAAAATTGTTGCAGGCATCTGATTCTCTTTTTAATGAGAACAGTGACTTGCAGGAAAGCCAGTTTGTCAGACTGTAAAAGAAGGGGTCTGAATCCCCAGTTTAATCGCTCACATTCAAATCAGTTTACAGGTCTTTTGCTATGTTTGTAGTTAGTAACTAACGCTCCTCTGCAATATCACAGTTAAAAATAAATAAATAAAAAGGAATGTATTTCTCAGTAATGTTACAGGATATGTCATGATGCACTCTCTTCACTTCTCCACTCATCTCTCCTGAGAGAGTGGTAAAACTCAAATTGAACGGTGTTCACTCCTACTCTCAAATTAAGGATGTTTTAAGATTTAACTTTCTGACAGTCTGATCCCCTTCCTCCTTCCCTGCTGCTCTCTGCGTAGGTGTGAAAGGCTCTTGTGGTCACATGCTCTTCTCACCTACTAGCCTGCTCTCTCACAAGAGTGTGGCCCACCCTGTGGCCAGACTTCTGCCAGGGTTTCTGCACTCAGCCTGCTAAATGGGATGGACAAAGCTAATCCCTCTGTCACAGACACAGGTTCAGAGCTGAAGCCTGTGGCTAGATTAAGCCCTCAAGGAAAAGGCATTTTGATCAACTCGGAGATGGACACAGAGGAGGGGCAGTCACTCCTTACCCTAGTAAAGAATGTTCAATTGAGGAACTGATCTCTTCCTGGGGATGTTCTCAAAGCCCTTACCTAGATTTCTGGCCTCTGCTCTCACAGCCATGTGGCCACCTCCATCACACCCCTCCAGCAAATGAGACTAAGGCAGAGGCTTCTCCAGATGCCACATAGCCTCTGTGAACTGCCCCTGTGACTCCAGGGGAATTTACATGGGCTAAATGCACTTCTGAGCTGAGTATTTCATGGGATTCACTTACTTCTGTGGTGATGAGGCCTTTTTGTCTCTTGGGCTTGCCCAGCAAAGTTCCTTGAGGGCACAGTCCCACATACCACCTCACCATCCCAAACTACAGGGCAATCCCACAGCCACCTTTCCCATTCAGCCAGCCACAGCACTTTTCCTCTACCTTCTAGGCTCATTAAAGCAGTTAATGCACGGAGGCAAAAAAGTTACATCATCCTTTCAGCCGCAGCCAACCAAGTGTTCCTGCCCACACAGGTTGGAAGGAGAGGTGAGGCAGGCCAGGCTCAGGCAGGCAGGGGGAGCAGGAACAATGCCTCATTCAAGAGTGCACACCAGAAGTATGCTTCCATGGCACAATCACAACAGATCCAAGACTCTCACAGAACAATGAAAAATAAAAAATAAAATTCAAACCCCAGCACAGAATCCTGCATGATTTTGGAAAAAATATCCTTGATCTCTTTTGTATAAAGCCCTCTTCAATAAAGCAGCACATTATTGAGGGGAGAGGGGATGCAAAAACAAAAACACCTCAAGGGCTGTGAAGTACTTGTAGAACACTACAAGCAGTGTTAGGGAGGTAATAAACAAGCAAACACAAATAATGCATTTCAGGCAGGCAAGCTCTTCCCCTCATAAAAAGGGCTTCAGCTCACCAGACAATGAGACCACAGATGAGGGGGCTCAGTAAGGAGTGTCCTGAAATGGGAGGTATACTGAGCTCTGCCTCCAGTCCCAGGTTACTCAGTCTTCACAGGGTCTGTCAGGTTGCATCAAAGAAATGATGTTAGTGCAACAATAAGACTGATAGACTAATAGTAATGAAAGCCCATGCTTCCTCTGCTGATAAATCAGCCATGATCAGTGATTTTTTTTTTTTTCCATTTTGTTGTAATGTTTTCAAATTACCTTAACACAATGATTGGCATGGTAATTTTCTTAAATTATCATAACTGTTACTATAAAAACACTAAAATAAATTGCTCTTTTTCATATTTTTTCTGCAAATAAAACAGGAAGCTGCAAGTAATAGGTTTCTCAAGGGATGTGGGAAGAAAGAGAAGGAAAAAAAAGAAAACAAAGAACTGTAAATTGACAACAATATGGGTGTCTTAAATGAAATTAAAGAATCTTTCATGTCTCTGTTATTGAACACTTTTCTGGTAACGTAAGTGCTTAACAAACATTCCATGTATTGGGCCTGCAAGAACTCTGTTATACAGAGAAACACATCTGGATCCTTATTCCCCCATAAAAATCTGTAATAATGACAGACTTTAGTGGTAGTAGTATTCTACGATTCCCCTAATGCAACTGAGTCTGGAGCCTGGCCCTTGAGTTGTTCTTTGTGGTGTCCAGAATCAAATGCAGCTCTTATTAGTCTTGAGAATAGCCATACTTTAGTAAAGTCAGTACTTGAAATCAGGAAAAGTGCCTCTTCAATAATACTATTTATGAAGCTACATTGAGTTTGTTTCATAACGGATAGTTTTAACCCTGCTTCAGCACTGGGGAAGAGTTCTTAGAGAACATAACAGGCAATCCATATGACTGAAAGAAATACTATCACTTTAAAGAGAAACATCCAGGTAGACAAAAAAAGCCAGCAACAATTACACAGCAACCAACATCTTTACGACAGATACCAAAACCAAAGTTCTCTACAAAACGGAAGAAACTTGACAATGTCGTCAGTGCTTTTAAGAAAACCTTTTAGAACATGCCCTTTGTTCTAGGACCAAATTGTTTTCCAGGGCCATTACATTTTCCAAGCTCATCATCCCCTTCATTTTTAATTAGATTTTTTCATAGCTGTGCTAGGTTCCATCTCCTCTGTAATGGCTCTGTCTGTATTGCTGTGCTCATACCAAAAATGTTAGCAACCAAACAGTGTTCTTGGAACAGGGACTTGCATTATAAAGATACAGAGAATCAGATTTGTGGGCCAGGTTTCTCCTGCTTTTTGGGCAGTATATTTGTCTGAGTAGAGGGTTTAATCAAAAGTAGATCAAAGTCACATCTGGCTATAGCTAAGTAGCTCCCTACAGATATGAGCATAGCTTTTTCAGACAAATAACGAGAGAGAAATACTTGAATACACACTATACTAAGAGTAAACACAACTAAAACCGGGACACACGTCACCACAACCACAAGGTTAGATCTTGTTCTTAGTTATACTGTGGTAATCTCATTCAATTTCACAATGAAGCTCTTGGATTTACCAGTGCATCTTAGTCCAGAATCTAACCTCTAAGTTGCTACTATATATATATATACTATATATATATACATATATACATATGTATATATATATATATATATATATATATATATATATATATATATATATATATATAGTAGCAACTTATATATATATATATACACACTATACTGTTCTTCCTTGCACTACTTTCCAAAAGAGCTAAGCTTATCAAAAGTTGATCCTGGAATTTCACTTTCATTCCCACAAATTCCCTGAAACATTCTGGGATTCTGTAATTTTATACTCAGCTACGATTGTCTGCTCTCAAAAATGCATTTTCAGCCAATAGCTGGAAAAGTGTATTCTGAGTATGCCAATATGGTAGAAGCAGATTTTAATCAATGTCCAGCAGCTATTTTTGCTGTTCTCATTGGACGTGGTACAAGTCAGATGTTTTGCTCTCCATTTTCAAATTACTCCATTCTGCTGTCACTTCAGTTCAGAAGCATACTAGATGGAATGAAGAATTATTATCTTCTTTATTTTCTTTTTACCACTGAGAGGGCAGTACTACTCAGCTAGGTTTCACAAGCATCTAGAGGTGCTTTTCCTTCAGGAGCTCCTGCTAGGATGTTGTTCTTCCATACTGTTCCCTGCCATGGTTGTTTGTCAACACCACAGACAAAGCCACAAAAAAGAACACTGCATTTAAAAAGCTCTCTGCAAAGTCTTGCAGAAAGAAAATACTCTTCTACAACACATAACTGAGTATCCTGAATATCCAAACTGCACATGCAGAAGCAAAAAGATAAAAGCACCTAACATCACAAAAAGAATCCATCAGGCACCCAAGTATCTTGGTCTAAACTTGCATCATTAAGTCATTTCCATCTCCAGAATTACTTTATAATACATTTCCATGCTTTCTAGTCCTTCCTAAATTCAAGGCATACTGAGGTACACAGAAGTAATTCAGTTTCCTAAGCTTTCAGTATTTTTGAATATTAACCACAGGTTCAGTTTAGTTCTATTTTTATCTGAACTAGCCCTACCAAATCTAACACTTCCCTTCTAATTTTAGAAGGGAGATGGCAACTCATGCTTGTACTCATTCATAGATATTTTAAGGTCTCCACACACTACAGTTTTTGCTACCTTTTATGTTAGTAAGGAAAGGTAGATTTGTGTTTTAAGTTGCTTAATTAATATACAGTCATTTTGTAAAATATCTGATGCTGCAGTTATGCAGCTTAAGTTGTAATGACAGATGACCAATCCAGTTGTTGCAGATTAACAATATTGGCATCAAAGGGCTATCTTCCTTAGCCTATTTATTCTTATCTACTGATCTTTCAGAATTCTTATCTAAAGCATGATAACTTATTAGCATGTACAACAGCAAAGACTTCTACTCGAATGATATTACAAAGATATTAAGACATTCTTCTAATTCTAAAATTCTACTCATTACCAAAGAAATTGAAGAATTTAGAAAGATGAAGGAGATTCATTTGAGGAAAATGCGTGCATAGGGTCAGAAGGAGAGCCAGTGAAGGGTGAACGCTGATTCTGAGGCTTTTCAATCCCAACACTATCCCCCTCTTCCATTCAGACTGTGACTGTGGAATCTGATGAAGTAAAAGGTTAATGATCCAATATTCTGTTGGCAAAGTACAGCCACTGTCATTTATTTTATCATAATAGCCCTTGGCAGGCTATCTTTCCCAGTAATACAACAAACATTTTAAATGCCTTTTTAGCTAAGCAGTTTGGAGAGCTGTGCAAAAATAAACCACAAGTAAGCAGATTCAACCCAAGAGTTAAAGCAACAATAATTATTACTTAATTCCTACTCATCTGCAGTTCCTATTGCAACACTGCAAAGGAAGTAGCTGGAGTAGGTGGAGATTCATTGCTTCAAGATACCTTCACTAAAGGGGTGCATTTTCTTAGGTGAAGGTATTATCACCTTGGGATGAAGAGACAGTGATGGACAAATGAATACTAATTGAGTAATGAGAACACCTGCAGATTGCTAGTAAGTGAGGTGCAGATCAGAAACATTAGTGTGCATTTTACTTAACAAGATTTCAGTCACAAATTTTTTTCAGCTTTCACTTTATGGTTAAACTTCAATCTTATCCTACAATACAATGCATATATAGCCATCTTTTAATATGTCAAAATCACAAGTTTTCCAAAAACATGTTCAAATCACTTATATTGAGGAAATACACCTCGCGGTTATGTGTACAAAGGAGGGTTTTCATGAAGAGGAAACACTGAAGCGCTCAGTTACAAGAACTAGTAGCTTGGAGTGGAAGTGACTTTTTTGGCCCCCTAGCACCACACTCAGATCTTGAACAAGTCACAGCTGCAGTTTTCCTGTTCTTCTGAGCCTGTCTCCAACATTTGATAAGCCCTCAAGACCCTATTCCAGATCAAAAAGTTAGTGTAATTAGGGTCTACCTTTCCTACTGTTTTAACTGGGATAGGACACATGCATGTGGCCCCCATAAACAGCAAAGAAAGTCAAGTCCGCAGTTAGACAGTTAAGCTGGTAGATACTAAATAAACACATGCCTAGTTATTCAACACCACATTCTCCAAATGCTGCAGAGGAGCTATGCTGAGAATCGAAACAAAGACTTTGTCCATCGAAGTGTGACTAAATCCACTCATCAGACACGTAGCACTGAGAAATTAAATTAAGAATGAGGATAAAGCATACAAAAATCAAAGGACTGGAACGATTCATAAACCCCCTACAGTCCTGGCCCCAAATTACTTGATCATCTTTCGAGGTAATTTCCAGTTTAAAGGCAAATATAGTTCCCTTTTAGATAGCAAAGGGGCATTCCACCCAACACGTCCATTAAAAGCAGAGCTACAGCTGAGTCAGGCTGTTTGGCCCTTTCTAGTAGAGGCCAAAGGAAACGCTTGCCTCCTCTTTCACCTCCTCTCTGCTTTTACCTGTAACTATATGACCGGATTTCCCATTTATTAGTCTTACTGGAAGGATGCTCTAGTTTCTTATTCCAGGAAGATTAGAAGTCTATTTCTAAATCAGTTTTAGCATTCACAGTTCATCCATTTTTCTTCCTTCTTATTGACTAAAACATGCATGATGTTTCCAGTCATACTCATGTATTTGTGAATCTTCATTGTATTCTCATTCAATGTACATTTAAAGAATACTCTATAGAAGAATATTTTATCACTAATCAAAACGAATTCACACATTCTCTTTGTCAGTCATTTTTATCAATGTATAATACCACTTGGATATATCATCAATGCCATGATGCTGATTTTATACTATTTATTTCCTCCTTACCTTCATGCATTGCTGTTTTGTACTTTAATAATTTGTTACAGAGAACTACAAGCTATTTCAGGGCCAAAGAAGGCTGTGCAAGTTAAGTGGCTAAAATCACATTTCTTCTAAAATTACTGAATTCATTTAGCTGACATTAAGTGCTTGTTCTGAGCTACGGTCAAACAATCTGCCTGAATGACATTCTGGATATCAGAGTTAAAACTTCTCCAAATTTCATTCCTGAAAACCTTTTCCGATCCTGAATGATTGGGCTGTTTGAGAACGTGCCCCACAAGACTGATCTTGCAAGGTGATGAGTCATTAATTCTGACTGAATTTAATAAGAGTTCAAGTTCTCAGCAGGTTTTCAGTAACAGCCCCAAGCTCAGAAACAAACACTGTGAGAAGTTTTCAGTGAACATCTACTGTGCAGTGCAGCCATAGAGAACAGGAAGATTGAGGAGTTTACAGAAGAATAGGTAAAAGAACTGGAAAACTGGAGAAAAATAATTTGAACATAAATCTTTACGCACTTAAAAACAAAAACAGACTAGCAGCCAATGCATATGTTGAATAAATGAGCCATTTTTCTTACTCAAATAATCACAGCAGCATGCATTTGTGTGCCTGTTTGAAGAGATTAGAGCAGTGATAATATTAGAATCAGTAAACAACTAGTGTATGCTAGTATTCTGAGTCTTATTTCTTAACCCTTTGGAATAGCAATTAGTCTTCAGTTTAATTGATGAAATAAAGCTAGTAGAAAATTTAAAAATGTCTTTTCTAAATGACAAAACTGAGGCACTTTATTGATCATAAAGATTTTTTTAATGCAAACTGAGGACTGCTGAGGTAGCAGAACTGTCTACAATAGGTTACAGTGTACTGCGATAAACTTCCCATCTCCTATCAAGTCTTCAATGTGCTGTTCACTATGCAGTCTTTATCTTCACATGCTGACACACGTAATCTAACATTCTCACTTTGCCACAGTAGGAGCAATTGCTTGACAATTTGATTATGGCTTCCCGTCAGCTCATACACAGAATATTCTTTGAGCTTTCAAGAATTACAAAATATTTTGATTTTACAATGATAATAGTCTTCTGGAGAAAACATAATTTAAAATATTGATTTCTGATAGCAAACCTACTACTGTTCTGCATATAGAAACTGCTCTGAACACCTAGAAGCTGATATACTACACACAAAGAGAGGCAGAAATGACAGTAATGTGCAAATAACAAAGGGAGATGCCTGAGTATGTTTTTCAGGATAATGTGCTGTACAGCTCTTAGATGTGGGTTAGAGTCAAAGAGCTACTGCCTAAATCAGAGTTTGGGATCAAAACTGAACTGACACCATCTTTGCATTCCCTTTGTTCTGTGCTGGCTTGATGTTTAATTGCTCCCCTCCATCTGTTTTATTTTTTATTAAATGTTAAAATCCCCAGTGGGACAAGGTAATAACTAACTCTATGCAGGAAAATCACAGTCAAACTGTTTGGCTCTGGACATGTCCTAGAAGCTTAGTGCTCACACAGATCTCTTTTGAACGAGCCAGAACAGCAAAACAGTCAAGAAAAGCCGCAACACCTAGTGAACCAAGCTTGTGCAGTTATGTTTGTTGCCTGCAAGTAAAATTTCCAAAAAACAGTTCTATAACAAAAACGCACTTTTGATGAGTGCTAACAGATACAGGGATCCACATCCCGTGGAACAAGTTGTGTGAACAGAGGCAACTGTCTTTCACTACACTGAATCAAGTGAAACACAGACATATAAATACTTTTATCAATATGGCTGTTAAGCATCCGTGAAAACATTCCCTTACAAGGCCAATTGCCTTGTCACAACAAAGTCAAAGTAGTCCTTTTACTTGCTTAAAAGGTAAAGGATTTTTTTTTATTTGATTTTTTTTTTTTTGAAAGGGGGGGAGGGGAGTATTTTTAACTGTTTTTTTTTTTTTTCCTCCATCAAAACAGCAAACCTTATTTTCTTTCGTTTTTCTTACTGTAATTATCCCTTAGGTATGAGAGCTATGTGAAAAAAACAAGGGAATAACTATGAAAGAAATGCTGCAGACAGGTCAGTGTTGGATGACTAGAATCAAAGTGAAGGTATTAAAATGGAGGAGATATCACTGAAAATATTCCTATTACTGAAACTGCATGACTAACAATAATTTATATGCACCCAGGAACATATGTGCACCCCTAGAACACAATCAATCACTTCACCTGGAATTCAGCCACTCAGCACTATAATATTCATCCATACAAGCTGTTAGCTACCATTAATCAAAAAAAGCTTTTAACTAATTACTTTCACTTTTAAACAACCATTTTGTGAATTTATAATAAATTTACACCTTATTTCATTTTATCAATAGATACTCATTTAACACCCTGCGTTCTGTCAATGATAGACACAATCTAGATGTGTCATGAGACAAATATGTCACATTCAACATGCAGTACCACGAAGACCTCTGCAAGTCTACAGAGCTGCTGACATGCTGTAAAATGGAGAAGCCTGTCAGAGAGTAAGAGCCGCATGGAGCTCAGTAGGTAAGAAATAGGTTGCTTATATCTACAGGTTTGATAAGAGAACTCCAAATTCAAAATGCCCAAGAGAATGTTATCGTATTCACTTGCACTATTGTATAACACGACTCATTGAAGTCAGTTAATTGCTGAACAGGAGGAAGAGCTTCCTTTATATTACACTAGAGAGTAATACAGAAAAAGCGAACAGTTTGTCTTTCACCAACCACAAAGAAGGAAAAAAGCTTCTTTCAACCTTGTTAGATGAGATTGCCTAACATACAGCACTATAATTTAAAAGATGAATTATTAATTGTAACCAGTTTATTAATCTGCTGCACTGTAGCCAGTCTTGCCAAGCATGTGTTAAGATATCACTACTACTTCAAAGTAGATTTCTGGTAAGAGGAAAGGTATAGGATGGTCTACATGAGAATGGAGAATAAATTACTGTATCAGAGTACTTCGACAGAAGGAATTTCAAATGAGTAATAATTACTGTATTTTTTAAAATGTACTTTCATATACATTTGTAAGTAAGGCTAACTTTGACATGCAAAAAGAACTGAAAAATAAAAAGAAACACTCAGCAAAATGAAGGTTGGATTTTTTTAATTCATAGGAAATTTGACATCTTTGACGTGGCCCAGAATTTAAGTACTGACTTCACTATGCAGTTTCTCAATGGTCTACAGGGCTTCCTTGCTGTTTCTGATAACCCTTCATTGAGCAAAACAGCATTTTTCAACAATCACCAAAAGGTTCTTTTCAGAAGTAACCCAAACTCTGCGATAGCTGATCAGTGCTGATCAGGTGAGAGACTGTGACTAAACAGATCTGTTTTTCTTCCACAATCCTATTTTAAATACTATGAAGACAACCCTCCCAGAAACTGCAGAGAAGTCGTAACTCAAGTTGGCGCTAAAACTTCATAAGTCCACTGAGGTCAAATTTAACAAATGTTGAAAATATATGGAGGAATACCAAAGAAAACTGTCACCAATCTCTTAGGTTGACACCGAAAGGACGCAATTTCTTTTATAAAAGAAGAAAATATATTTTTATAATCACAGAAGGTGTAGAATATAGATGACTCCTTAATTATGCTAATAATTAAGAATAAATGTCAGGTCTGCCAAATCCCTGATAATTTAAGTCACTTCAATGATACACTGAATAAAAAGACCACTTTACTTAAGGTCCGTAAAAAGAAAGGGGCAACACCGCTAAGTTAAGAGAGATTATCACACTGGGAAACAATGGAAAAGAGATGGTATTCCTGAAAATACAATACACATTGTTAGTAACTTTCTGTAGTTCTCCTGTTAGAATTGTATATGTGTTTGAATAAGAGCTTTATTCTGAGAGAACTAAGACATTCATTCCCTTTGGTATACAGTTAAGTAATAATTCTGCTTATTATATAAGAAAAAATGATTATGATATCATCAATTTGTCATTTAGAGCCTACTGAAGGGCCAAGTAACTGAAGTGAGCCTTGAAAACAATTATTTCTTTCAGGATTTGGGGGATGCTTATTTTGTGAATAAGCCAATGCATATAATATTTTTTTTCCTCTTTTTTTTTTTTTTGTCATTCATAGTGCTTAAATGCCTTCATAGGGTTTGTATTCTGATTTTTTTCCTTTTTAAAAATGACCTTCAGCATTCACTGTAAATCATTTTCTCCATCTAAAAATCTCTGGTCCCCTATGGTGCACATTATCTACTTTATTGATACCAGCAGCTCCTTCTATTCCAGTACTGCTCTGCCTACAAGAACTGACCTCATTGACAATGTTGTGGCATTGAAAACCTCTTCAAATAGTCTGCTTTTAGATGCAGCTGTTCTTGAAGCTTCCCATGTGATGTGTAAACTAACATGGTGGAGAAAAAAAAAATTTACAAATCTAAGTGAATTTGTTTGCCATAATTGAAATTCTTTAACTGATTTCAAATATGCAGTCTTAAATGGAAAGAAGAGTTGACCCTATTAACTACGCTGTCTTTGTATTCTATCTGTCCCCAACAGTGCAGATTAGATTTCCATATCAGAAATGAGACCATTCAAACATGCAATTACTGTGAATGAGTTCAGTCACATAGACTTTAAATGTGAATGACAAATGCACAACCATTTCAGAAGCCTTACTGTACCCCCAAAACGTAAGAAGGTGAATGTAGATAATTAACAAGCAATTTCCAGAGTCTGCTTCTGAAGGATCATGGGTGGAGATATTATAAATACATGCTGGCTCTTGTACTTTACCTTAAGGGACCTCAAGTGACTACAGAAGGAGAACTCTTAGGATAAAACATTAATCATAACTATTGTGGATTATTCCCAGAAAAACAAACAGTAAGAGTGTTTGTTTGTTTATCATTGATGGCAGCATAGAAGTCTGTCTTTTGTCTTCCTATGTCCACGCAGACTCTAACCTGAAGCTACTGGATATACTCAGTAGAAGTCAATATAGCACAAAAAATCATGTACAGTATTTTCATCTCTGATTTATATCACTCACAATGCAATGGCTTGTGACTCTTTTAGCAGCTGGCTTAGAGCATGCATTCGTAAAAATTAGAAGTAGTAACATTTCTATTCTTGCTTCTACGTTGTTAACATTTGGATAGCTTCTAAACGATTTTTACCTATTGGCAAAAATTTACGTCCCAAAACAGCAGCTCTCAAACCAGAGATATTGACTGCTTTACCACTGTGCTCTCACTTGTATTAATTTTGCTTTGTAAGAACGTAAGCGGCAGCATGTTTATACAAGGCACAGCAACGAAGCTGTCATATCAGGGAAGCTGGTTTGTCTCACTGAAAAAAAAATAAAAAATGCAGAGAATACAAGTCACAGAAGGCTTTTGCTGAGAAACCATCTGCTTTAACAATCAGACCATTTCCTGCTCACAATCTTATGCTATCACAGGGGTAAGGACTGTACAGATTTTTCCACCCCTGCTGAACAGTCTCCTTGTACAAGAAGCTGAGCTGCAGATGGCTCTCATAACATTCATGTTTTGCAGTCTACACTAAAGACTGAAAAGCATAAGAGAAGTGGTCAGGAGAAACCTTGCCGTTGGCACAGAAGAACAGGTGCGAGAAGCTACATGGGGCAGTGCACAAGCTTCATCATCTGAAGACTCCGCATTCAGGAGTCCTGAATTTCTCCATTCAGGATCACAGCTCCTCCAGTGCAACAGTACTCCAGCTTCAGTGCACTACTTACATGCAGTTAAGCTACTGTTCACACTGAAGGCAAGAAAGTAATGGTAACATGTGCCGTCTAGTCATCACAGCCTTATTAAGAATAGCTCGTCTGCATCTCCCATCATCTCCTCCCCTATGAGAAACCCCTTCCCAACACAACTGTTATACACAAATATATATACATATATATATTTTGTGTGTGTATATATATATATACACACACACAAAATTCCCTATTAACCTTGCACTGTCCCCCACTAACCTCCTTCAGTGGCCAGAACTTCACGTATGCTTCGTTTTGATAGCTACAGACTATTTCTGTAAATACAATGGAGTTCACACCATTTCTGTTCAGTTGATACTTGTCCAGTAGCCTATGCAAAATGTATTTGTAACCACTTCTCCAGTTCTTCAGCAATTAATTCACTATCCCAGCTGGCATCTGTGCTTGTCCCACCACACCGAGAGTTTCATCTAAAGTTCAGCAAGCACCAGTCTTCAGGGGCTACTCTGAGACTGTTGTGGTAGTGAGGGAGACCTTGACCAAACAATGCCAACACAGCATCTGCACCTGCCATACAGACTCGAGTTTGCCTGGTTATCAACAGATGGAGTGGGGAGGGATGTCTGATAATCTGGTCAGAATATATGTAGTCTGCAGAAACCCCTAGCGTAAAGCCAGTAGAACGAGTGATCTTGCACATTTGTCAGAATGGCTAACATTGCTCAGTGGAGCTGTTCTTAGTTTATCTGTGGTAAGACTGTCAGGCCAGAGCTGTCCTGAAAACAGCAATGTACTATGATCATGCTGCTGTTTCCCTGCTGAAGGGTTCCTGAAACAAAAAGAACTAAACAATATGCCTCTCTCATCCTGCCATGCTGTCACTTCTACTAGTGACAATCTCAGCACTGTTACCAGCAGATCCTGCTTCCTCGCACTGAGCACACAGGAAGAACTTTCACAATGTTTCCATTGGATACAAAAGCTCAGGAGTAGTCCATACTGTCACCTTTGCCCGTAACAAATAGAAGTTCAGTTCTCTCACAGTTAAAAATCAAACGCATACAGTGGAAAATAAATAAATAAATAAAGCTGTTGAGCCATTAGATGACTCATGATCATGTGCATAAATATTCAGATTTTAATCATGAGAGGTGTGAGCGTTACTAATTAATATTAGATGTTGCCAATAAAGATTAAGCTTGGTTGAGAACACTGGTTGACCTCTTGCAACACCAGCTCATTGCAAATGAGATCCTTTCTTCATTATGGTTAAGTGTACATATACAGCATCCTATTCTTGATGAACGTAGCAGCCAGGATGGGTATTTCTTACAGTGATTTCCCTATAGGTCTGAGAGGCCTGCAGTAGTAAGAAGGAAGTTAAACAACTAGCTGCTGACAAGTTGGTTTATACTGTAATTACTATCATAAGTTATTTTTACTTGAGCACGCTGCTCTGTACTCCAGTTGTGAAACTATTGCTTTTAATATTGTTTGCAGTGAACATTTGAACTGCTTAGCATATAATTTACTTACCGCATGCTCTAACTCCTAATCTAGTTTCTAACAGGACCTTTGCAGAGCTAGGAAAAATACTTCACACCTGTTCACGAAGTAACATTTTTGGGATACTGACAGAAAAGCAGATTGTGTAAACAATCCCTCTGGCCAATATGGAGAGAATGTATCCTCCACTACAAACCGCTGCTGAAGTTCAGTGTAGCCACCGCACTACTCTCCTGCTTGTTGCTTATTTCTATGCCCTGCAGAAGGCAGTAGACCTACATAAAAATGTTAAATTCCAGCTGCTGGTGAGTGGATGGCCAGGACCTCCCTTCCTTATCATCTCTGTGATATGATCTGCTTTGGATCCTATCAGGCATACAAGGAGAGCTGCCTGTTGGCAGCCACAATGGCACACACTAACTGTTCATAGCACCATGGCAGTGACTGGGACAGAAACAGGCTTTCCCTCTCACCCGGCTCCTAATACCAGCACAGTGAATGAACACTGGAAAGGCAGAGAGCAGCAATGTAAACCAGGAGAATACAGCGTGAGCCGTGGATGGCTCTACCCACCAGTGCACCAGTACCTGGGAACCACTTCAAACCCACACTACATACGCATCAGCAAAGGAGCCAATCTCAGACTATGAGACAATGCACACAGACACAGCAGAACCACTGAGGAAGCTACAGGTTCTACTTGCCTGTCACAATGTTATTTCCAGGGCAATGCTCTCCAGACCTACTTACCTCCTGTTTTTTCATTACTATTCGCAAGTTCTGTTCAGTTTAAATTTGTGGCAATATGCAGACTACTTATAAGGATCTAAGGTATGAAAAATAATTAATTTGCATTGCCCATTCAAAACTTGACAGCCTGAAAGGGCTGGCTGCTCAATCCCTCTTCCCCAGCTAGTCCATTTTCATACTGCACTCAGATCATCCTGAAGCAGGGAAAATAGGATTCATATCACGAAAAGAATGGAATAACTCTTTTTAAACATACAAGAACATTCAAAAAAGAACCAGGAGAAAACCGCCTTAAGCACATGACTACATTTTTTAAATTATTAATCCAAAAAAAGACAAGTAAAAACATATTCTGGAAATACTGCATTTTTTTAAATGAATTACCTGAACACAGAAGTCTCTCAGTAGCTTGTCTAAGACCCACTACAGCTTAGGAATGAGGATTTCCAAATAAGATTAATTACTTTGTAATTAACATAACTTGTAATTCATCATGTATGCATACTAACAGGTATATTAATATTGCTGTTTCTACAAGTACTCAGAGCCCACCCATTGTATTCTATACAAATGAATCATGCTGAGCTTTACACAGCACAAAATAGACCCTGTGGCTGATACAGCTCCTGAGGCCCAGAACATTTAGAAATTCTTGGCTCAGAAGGGACACAGTATCTCTTCCTCACATGATAGCTTTGAAAGGCTGTTTCTGACCATCCTTCCTAACTACTTATCTCAGAAATGCAATATCGAAACAAACCTTTCTGTACTCTTGGTTCTCTAAACAAAGGCACAGCTTTTTCTAGCCAATGGGCAGTCATTCAGCCTGCTACATTGTACAGCCGTCAGCTACTGACCCCAGTCTGGCTCAGGCTCCTGCACCAGGCAAAAGTCTTGGCTCCTTGGCTGTCATCTGCCCAGACAGTTTACCTGAGAGGCAGGCAAGGTCTTCCTGGGGCAGAGAAGCAAAACTCAATGTACATAGCTAGGCCAAGAGTTTCAGATTATTACATGGTTACCAATGACAAGAAACATTAAACCACATGGAAAGCCTTACATCTATAGGCTCTTCAGCAGTCCCTCTAACTTATCCCATAGAGCCACATGTAGAACTAGGTGCTTAAGTCTGTCCTAATCCAATTCTCAGATAGCTTTCTGCCCAATATGGCTGCTAGAAGCAGCAAAATAAAAAAGCAAACACCTCTCCTATTCCTTCTGAATATAAATCCATGTTCTAGGATACAGTCCGCTGGTTCCCGGACATAGCTATTTCCCCATTTCCTTTTTTAAAAAAACCTCAGAATGGAAGAAAGTGTGGTAGAAATTAACTTGGTTTCTGTAATGCATATATTCACACTAATAATCAGTTATGCCCCTGTTGAAATGGAACTCACAGGCTGGCCTTACTTTGAGCTGGCAATGGACAAGCAACACAGTATATGCAGCACTGCATATAGAATCCATGTGTAATGTGAAGCACACCCAGCAATACTCTTAGGAACAGTTATTTGGTATGAGTACAGTGCTAAGTAGCTGTCAGTCAGTAGAAAGACATACAGTATCACATGCATTGGCAAACTGAATTTAGATATCTATTTGTACATTAGACTTAGATATCTATTTGTACATTAATACATTCAGACAACAGAACATCCAATTCTCCTGTAAGATCCTGTTTGCTGCAGAACCTTTCTACTAGATCTTTCTTTCCTTGGTTCTTCACTTTTTCTTCCACCATTAGCAAACCCTTCTCAAGCTCAAAATCACAGGCAGGATTTTTTTATAGAGACACAGCTGCTAATGACAGCACAGATATCTGGTATAGCTCACACCCACCTCAGTCCCCACAGACTGGCACAGAACAAGGCTCACATGTTTAGGTCAAGCAGACATCAGTATCCCCTCTGCAGGGGTTTCCCACTTCAGCACTGGCAACCTGGTACCCAGCTCTGCACCAACATTTCTGCATCATTAGTTTCATCTAGCTAGTAGAAAGGAGCAAGAGCTGGAGTTATGATGAAGATGATGCTGTGCTGCCTCTACAGCAGATGAAAGTCCTGCTTTCTCAACACTAACATTGCTGCACTGATTTCTAGCCAAAGTTAGGCATTGCCTTCACAACCATAAGAAAACTTCAGATAAATAGAGAAAAATGATCCTATGTCATCATAAATAATACGCATTTCCCTGAACAATGCCTTTATAGTGTATGCTAATATTATTTGACCTCAAATACAAAATAAACCACATATTAGTTGAAGAACAAACATCTTGTTAGTTAAAGAAGAAGGGAAATGTTGAGTCTGATGTTAGTTTTATAATACTTTTTAAGTGCCAGTTCACAAGTGATGGCTTTCCTACAGATTTATTGTTGACTCTTCTAATGTATAACTCACGTCTATAGACTATAAGCTTTGACACCTCCATGATCAGGCCTAGAAATTATCTGTTCAGACATTATTTCTGATCTTATGGGAATACTACATAAATGGTAAAATAGGAGCCTTTATTTTAAAAAGATTTTTCTCATTAGTGCCTGCTTTTAAATCTATAAATCACTGAGCTGCACACATGATTGCACCCTGCCATACAACTCCAGATACAGAAGTAGACAAGTTGTTACCAAACAATACTATTTGAAGTTTTTAACCCATATATTTTGAGAACTTTAATTACATATTTACTATGACTTCTGATTAAATCAAAATTGCTTTCAGTGTCACATAATAAATCACATCACAGATCTGCTCACATTGTTCCAAAATGCGGTGAAATGATTTGTTTGCCACACTTGTGACTGAAGTCCATCTTCCATTAAGAATACAGTAAATTAAAAGAAAGTGCTTCTGGATACTCCAATAACTCCAGACTTTTCTGTGACTTTTTCTGCCCTTCACCCTCCAAGAAAAAATTTCTGCATCTTCTTTAAGAGAAGGACAACAGCAGTTACGTGTGTAGCACTGCCTGTTAGTGAAAGTAGTTACATTAGCTGCTTGGTATCAGCCCCATCATACCTAGAGGGATGCAGTTGGTGATTAACTTTCATCCTCAAGGCATTACAAAAAATTAGAAATGATCCTGCTACAAAAATACAGCTTTTTTTAAAGTATATACTCTGATAAGAAATAATGAAGGATAAAGTAACCAGTAACTTATTTTGTTAACCTATGCAGGCTTTGTTTTTGTAAGACTAGCTTTAAAGTCTTTTCTCACTGGCCTACGCTCCTATGTCCCCCTTAGTTGTAATAAAACATTCTAGAAGCTGCAGCCAGCTTCTGGAAATACCTAGACCTGAAGAAAAAATTGCTAAGCTGCAGAGTGTTTTATGGAAAATACAGAATTAATGACCACAGTGTCAAAAACTCATTTTATACTGATCTGAAAGAAATCTCATTTGATCTTTTTGTCGTTTGCAATACACAAGCAGCTGTATTAAATACAGTTACAATCACTTTTACTCTCATGGGTTTGTATACTTGTATTTCATTGCAATGCAAAATATACCCATTGACTGCTAAAGAATAGGAGCTGTAGATTCAAGGAAAATATGTGATTTTCTTCAGCTCTCTATATATCCAATTCTTCTTTCTTTCTCCCATGGAAGAGTTATGGCTGTGTCTCAGTGCTTCACAATATAGCACCAATCTGCTGTTGTGTGCTTCCTCAGTAGATACAATCTAGAGTTCTGACTAGGAAGAGTTCTTATTTAACAACTTAAAGCAAATGACAAAATGAGCAATGCAGAATAATACAGCATAGAAGGTTGTGCTTGCTCAGCATTAATTTTATGCTTTAGAATCCTCCTTCAAACAAAATATTTGGGATTTAAATGCTCTTATGACTGCCACTTTGTAAGGAAGATAGGAAGGCTGGGAAACTGTTACTGTAATTCTCTGATTAACACAGGAAAAGACAAACACAGCACAGAGAATATTGGGTGCAAAATTACCAAGAGTCCAGTACAAAACAGAGCAGGCATGACAAAACGGATGTTAGCATGGTGGTTTGCTGTGAAATAGGGGAGGGGAGCTTTCACTGTCTATTACCATTTCACAAATGCTGCTGTTCATACAATTGCTATGAGAGGAATACCTGTCCTCCTATATCATAACCTATATCCCTCCATCAGCTACTACAGCTAAACTCCCCTCCGCTCCTGAGATTTGGGATGAATTTCTAGGGGAAAAAAAAAAAAAAGAAACAAAGACTTCAAATTCTCCTCCTAAACCAAAGTCAGAGCAAATTCCCTGGACTGTCTACTTTTTGAAAGACAGATTTATTACTGCTTTTTATACCACATCATCATTAGAAGATGCAAAGTATTAAGTAAAAGTTGGAAAGAGTACAACAACAACGTGCTTGCCTTGCATCTTTGCAGGACAGATATATTAACGTCAAAACCCCAGAAAGAATGGTTTCAGAATGGACTGTTTTCCCCTCACAACACATATTATAGCAGACTACATATTTCAAATATCCCAAAACAACATACCCAATGCTGTATATTTTCCAAGTTTTAAGAGACTTGTTTGAAAAAGAGTAAGCATTAGGAAAAAGTAACAAAGTACCAAACAAAATAACTTGAAATGGAGGAAAGCAGAATTTTTAAACTTTCCTGCTATCTCAAATGTTGGTTTCTTACCTATTTTTGGAAATAATGCCTCAAAGGAAGTTTGATTTGATTCTCTTTTAATTCGACTCTCTCTTTAATTTTTACTCCTACAACCTATTTTCAAGTTGAATGGCACAAAACAATCAATGCCTCAATGAATAAACTGTCAACCAAAGCATATCCCTACCTTTGATTTCTTAGCCACAAGAAAACACTCCTGTTTTTAACTCTATCTGCACGGCAGTGTCAGCAATTTGACAATCCATTTTCCAGCTATCTATAACAACACTGACAAAATCTGCTTTTCGGAACATTAAACTTTTCTGCTTTAGTCCCTCTTTCTGTCACTTCACACATCCTGACACAAACATTTTTCAGATTATTATTCTTCTACTGAGCCATTTCTGGCCTGATGAGTGTTAATCATACTGATCCACTTTGCAATATAAAAAAAATTGAATTAAGCAGCACATAACATTAATGGCGATTACTAGAGAACAAAATGAAGGGCAACCAGAAGTGACTTGTCAATGCTCAAGTCTAGTGACCCCTTCATTCCTTGTCAAGGAATGTGAAGGAACAGATTAATCATACACAATGGCCGAAAGTTTATAGATATATATATTTTTTTTCAAAGCAATCAGACTTCCGCAGTAAGAAGAGCACTGACAAGTTGATGTGTGATTTTCTCAGCACCCGTGGCTCAGAAAATCTTGTTTGTAATCAAACAGCAGCAAACAGCTGCAGTCACAACAGACCAAGAGGGGTACAAGCAATGCACAGCTATAACTCCTACCACATGCATCCCACATGCTAAAAAAAATTAGATTTAGGGCTGCTGGACTCAGTGCAGGACAGAAAGGTAGATAGATGAGCAAGCCAGAGAACTACTTAATGAATATCAGTAGCTGACCAAGTCACTATGTATAGGACATTCTTCACGTAAGACCTCTGACTGAAATATCTCTACCACTTACAGTAAGATTTATAACTTCAAAGTGATCCTCCCCCCACTTTACAAGCTTCATTAATGGGGAGATGGGGCAGAATAAACACACTGATGAGAAGAACCTTCTATTAATGGATTGGCAGAGACAGTTCGGTGGATGATGATATAACTGAACTTATTCATTTTTAATCATAATGTATTAACCTGTGGTACAGAAGGCCAAAGTCAGCAATGCATTTAAGGAAGTCTTTAAATCAAAGCAGACAAACAGCCACACTACCTGCTATTACCACATTAAGATGCTTAGAATTAAGCACAGGCTTAACATAGTTCTAGATTGGGGCAGAAGTTGATGGTCAGACAGCGTGGTTTGCACAAATGCAACCCAGTTCCAACACTTTCCACTGTGTCCCAACAGACTATCCAGAGCAAGGAGCTTGATCCAGGTCTGGCAAGATGGTTTGAAGCTCATCCTGAAGCTGACTGCCTCTCCTTTTTCATCTCTTTCTGTTTCCACTGAATCTGTCTATTTGTTTGTTTTTCCAAAACAGGAATTTCTGTTCTAGGCATACTGCTAGGGAGCCTTTCTGATGGAGTGAATGTATTCACTGATGCCTGGTGCATTTTAAACTCTGGAACAGCCAGATGGTGAAAGGACTGTCTCTCTGCAAGTGTCATTATAGCAATGAAAACAATGCCCCTGCAGACAAGAACTGCCAGTTGGGTGGTGAAAGCAGGAGAGAGAATAATTTAACTGGGCCAATTTTCCTAAGGGTCAACTATTTATGCTGCTAGAATCTAGCACACCGTGCAGAGCACGCACACTAGAAATCAGCAGGTATACAAATAAGTGAGTCTATTCACAATCCTACTACCACGCTGTCAGAGGATTGCCTCAAAAGCCGTATTACAAAGGGACCCAAACAACAGGTGGTTTTGTGGAGCTTCAGGATCATCCACTTAATCTTCTTACAGAATGAAACAGAACAGCCAGAGAAGGTTCTTACAGAGGAAGATCACAAAGTTCATCAGCTGAGATGTGATTATAAGAGAGCTAATCTGTTTAGCCATAAAGTAGATGATACTATTTGTCCTTTGGAAAGCTCCTCAGCTTCCTCTGAGAATCTCTTTTCTCCTCTTTCCCTGTCCTTGTCCCCTGTTTACTTTCTTCTGTCCACATACACAGACTAACACTGGTTTAAATATTTCATTTTTACCAAGGAAAATAAAGTACACATTAGGAAATATTTTCTATGCACTAGTGTCATTTCAATGTGGTACAAGAAGAACCTTGCACATCTACAGAAAGATTATTCCAGAATCACCAGTTCCATTTATAATTCTCACACCCACTTGCATCTATGCTCAACTGTGCTGTTGTTCACTTCTCAATGGATGTCAGCTCTAGGGTTCGCACAGCAGGTAGAGCTGTGGCAAGACAAAGGGCTGTTAACATGTCCTCTGCTTGCTCAGGGTTCACCGGAAGCTATGATCTGCCAAGGTACAATTCTTCATGTGCCTAGATTCTCATCTAAGTAAGAGCTTTCAGACAGTGCAATAAAATGCTTCTCTACAGAATTTCCATTCCTATGTCTTATTATAAGCAATCTATTGCTACAAACAGAAATAGCACGTAGAGGTCAAATGAAATTGGAAGCTTTCTTGACAGTGTCATCACTGCCCCTTCCTTCCTGTAATCCAACTCCATCATAAACTACACTTTAAGGGAACATTCTTCTAAGATTAACAGAACACAAGTAGTAATAACTTCAGGGTTAGTTATCCCCTCTTGCTGGTGGAGTTTGAATTAAAATCACAGGTCCTGACTTACTAGTCAGTAAACAATTTTTCATAAATCCTCCTGTTCAGGTATCAAGGCCACATCTAGAGGACAAAACAATCAGGAGCCAGCTAAACCTAATATTATATTAAATACTTTGCTTCCTAAAGCCTATTTCTAAAAAAACCCTTACCGAGTAATGACTGACTTGAGGGCTTTCTGAAACTGCACACATCGTGGTCTGACTGGCCACTGCAAAATCATCACTGCTTGCAGACTGATAGGGATCAGATGACTCAGCCATCAGGCTTTGGGTATCGTTTTGTCATACCGTATGATTAAAAGTCCTTTACTGCCTGCTAAACTATATGTATGTTTAAATAGTCACATACATTAAGACTCTAACTTGGGGAGTATCCTAATAGTTCATTTATGCTATATTCTTAAATTCTGTTATTTTTCCTCTTGAACTCACTGAAACAATATCATGGAGATACGTAAGGAAGCCTTAAAAACTGGAATATATTGATAATTCTGGATGAATAAAAAAAAAAAAAAAAGAAGCATTTACAGAGCCTAAGAGGAATCCTAAATTGATGAAACTTGTACAATAAAATTTTAGCTTCCATTAGGTTTTGCTTGATCTTCAGCCATCTGTGAGTTTGGTTCAAGTTGAAAGTTGCCAAAGGCTTCCCTCTTTGCTACTTTACAGAAGTCACCTTGTATTAACTCTAAAACTGTTAATGATGTTTAACCACTGGGACCAATTTAAATGAATTTACACTCACTCAGCTGCTTTCCTAGGATCTATGTACTTCTTCCATAGCATCTGTCCCTGTTCCCTGTGCAAGGGTAGCTGCATAGGTTACCTACACACATAACAGAGCCAGGTGAGGGCAGAAGCAGCCTGTCTCTGGGTGAAGGAGCACCTCATCAGGGCTGCAGTTCTCCATGCTCTGTGTACAATCAGATTTTCCACATACATTTATGCAAGAGACTAAGAAATTTACTGATAGAGGTCTCCAGTTAACATTTCTCTCTAGGAGAACTACCTGTTTAATAACTGTGAGAAACTTCATGGCCATTCTCACCACCAGAGAAGGAATCTGTAAGAGCGCTGTATGTGAGCCATACTAACGAAGTCAATTTAACTTAGTTCCCCAATTTCATTGTCTTACACCTTAACTGGTACTATTTATTACACAGATCTAGTAATATCTGGTCTGGATCGCTTGAAAAATCACCTGATGTTTCTCTGGTGGTACTGTTTGGTTTTGGTGCTTTTCTTTAGGTTTACTATTTTTTCCCCACTTCTAAGGAGATTTACTAATAGTACTACATACGTGCTCCGATCTTAGTTCAAGAAAGAGCTCACACATCCTGAAGCCCACCTCCTTTCAAGAAAGCTCTTAACGTAAAGCACATTGTGTTCAAGTGCCCTCCTAAGGATATATCCTTGAGTCAGGACTTAACCAAGATCCATAGCACGTGCTTTTCAGTTGTATATTTCTTATACACATATGTCATTGTAGTTTTCTCCCCGAGAAAAATCTGAGCACCAGCCCATCCCCCAACATCACAGGGATACAGAAATTCTGAATATGAGAATATTGTTTATGTAGCTATGTAGAGCACTCTACCTGCTGAATATTATTTCTGAGACTAAATTAAAACCATAAAAAACTTTGTCTTGCATTCCTACAGTCTCTTCAGGCATGTTTTTATAATCCACTCTGATGGTATTTCATTCGTACAGGAAAATGAAAGTAAACTTGCCTAACTAGGCAGCCAGACTTACCCTAAAATAATTTTATTTCCAGTGAGCTGTTAAATAAAAAGGCATGAGAAAAACTCTATCTGTAGTCTACACTGAAAAACAGAATCAGTATGTGTCTAAAAATGTTCATTGTTATGGGAACTGTTAGAAGGGGACCAAAATCTGAATCCAAAACTACTTGTCTTTAATATACACTGTACTCTAGATTGCCTGTCAAGTTGCTGAACACTGCCTATATGAATGCAGCCAGTGCATATGCTGGCTTTCTAAATAAAACCTGTCAGCTTCATATTCAAGGGCCTATTTGCCTTGTCTGTCTTCAAGCTAACCTCACTCAGCATTCCACTGTAAATTAAAATACTAAGTTCCCAGGAGCGTAGCTGCTCAAGAGTAGAGGAAACACTATAGATTTTTGATGACTTCCACTCTCTCAGGTGTGAAATGACGTAGGCCGCTGGGATGAGCTGAGGGGACTGTGCTCCTCAGCCCTGCTCCCTACTGTTCCCTTCCAGCACTCATTCATGTCTGAGCTATTTCAGATTGTGTTTCTGATCTCAAACTGTGTTTTGGAGATAGTCTTGGCTATAAATTATCTATTGCAACTGAAAATGTGGTCTCCATGAAACCAATTATAAAAATCCCAATGAATTTTCAGAATTTTTGCCATTCCACTAGGAAGCGTCAATTTGCATTTGCGAGTTAAATTTTTAACTAATTCATTGAAAAATCCCTTTCTGTCAAGTCTTTAAAAGGAAGTTCTTGGTTAACTAAAGTAACTAGGTACTAACAAAGTAGTAGTTTCACTTACTCAAGAAAATATTTGAGTTTCTACCATTCCCAGATTGCCACCCATACTGGTTGATACAGTCTCAACATCTCTCTGATCTCTTCTAACTCCAGCATCTCCTGCCTGATCTAATTTTGGAAATCACTGAGTAAAAGCCTCACATTCAGTCCAGTGCATACCAGGCACTCCACATCTGGACTGCATCAGGAGTTCCAGTTGCAACTATTATTCAACCCCGAACTTGAAACTAGAAAGTGAACAGGTCTATAGCAGTGAGATCCATGAGCTTTGTGCAAATTAGGACAAAGGTTTTTAGCCTCTCATGCTATCCTCTATATACCCTGTATTCTCCATTCAGTGTAGTGGAGTTATAATTCTGTGGGCAACTGTAGGGTCTTGATAGAGGGCTTTTAACACCAGACAGAAATCCTGAATGGAACCCAACTCACCAGGAATCCAGGTAGGCAGCCCAGCACAAGGTGGCATGTTGGTGGCAATCTGCATTACCAAGCCCATAAATGGCTTGCAGCAGTTAGAGTGTTTTCAAAGTATTTACCTTAAGACTTTGATGTAATGAATTGCAGTACTAAAAGTTAATAAGCTTAGGTACCTATCTCATAATTTCTAGACCTATCTAAGAAAAAGAAGCTCAGTCTCCAATCTGATCAGTGGCAAATATAAATAGGTACACTTTAAATATAGCAGTACATCATCAAGACAAACAATTTCTAACACAGAAACACTGTGGAAACAAGGTCTAAATTCATACCTCGAGAAGCCAAACTCTTAAATTACAATATTACGCTCTTAAATGAAATACTTTGTTAAAGGAATAAAACAGGATGGAATCGATTTTTATTGCCCTATCATGCCTCTAAACTGATTGCAACTGCAATAAAATTAGGGATTCCATTTCATTTAAAGTAAGGAAAGTAATTTTATTTACTTTTTTCAGTCAAACTCCCATACAAGCACACACGTACACAGAGCAATTGGCTGCCTCACTTGTTAGTTTGCTGATTAAATACTTTCTCACTTAACTCTGAACTAATTAAAGACAATTGAAGTTGCCTGTGCGTCAGCTAACACAGCATCCACTTTAACTGAAGTCCCTCTACTATGTTCATCATCTCTTGCCTATAAAACTGGGGGAGGGGACTTTCCTCTTTTCCAGCCATCAGTTTTACTAACAGATCCATTCTTAGCTGCTGAGATTTCTCTGGTCAATAACTTTTGATAGCTGTACTAAAACAATAAAATTGCCTTGTATCTGCAGCCTTGTCAGCTCAGTGCCCTGCAGGTGCTGAGTGTGCCATGGCCGTGCAGCAGTGAGGTGACAAGCAATGGCTCTGCAGGGCCAGCTAAAGTACATGACATGTACTAGTGAGGGTGGAAAGCACACAGACTCTGGTCTCCTAACTGCTGAAAACATCTGTCAAGATCAGCAGTAACTGTGCTCATCTCGTTCAAGGTCCCAGCTCCCCAGTGTCTAATAATTTGTGGAAATCCTGGCTACTGTTTAAAAGGTTGTTCTATTTTGATTTTGAGACAAATCTTGAAGCTTCAACATTTAGGAAATAAAAAGTTTACCAAATCTTAACAATTGAAAAGTCAGAATTTGCAAGCCTACGCCAGGATTGCTGGGAGCTTGAGAGTCTCACCAATTTGAAATTTTGTCACTGAAGTGGAATTACAGTCCAGGAGAAGCAGTATAGCTTCCTAGTTCCACAGCCAGCTGCTCTAAGCATATGCATTCGTCCTCTACCCACCCAATGAAATACACTGCACTGACAAATGAAGCACTGGTTAGCTGCATGGGTATATGTCTCTGTTTGTAGTTTATGGAGCTGATAAGTTTATCGAGACTGACACTTAGACTGCACATATTTCACAATCACGTTTTTTGGAACATAATCAAACAGATGGTGCATGAACATCACAATATATTCTCAGGTTCCCAGAAGGAGTTAACAATTTCTTTGGAACGACAGCTCATGATATATCATAACTAATGTTGTGTCACCATTTTCCCTATAAATCATGATTTTCAAGGGTTTATGATGTAACTATAAGAAGTCACTCAAGTTTAAAAAAAAAAAAAAAAAAAAAAAAAAAGCCTGAAACCAATAGAACCCTTTTTGTTGAGAAATGCCATTCCATCCTATCAGCCAATGTTTTCATACTTCAGATTTTTCCCCTGTATTCATATTAGCTGGGGAGGAAAGGTCCTGAAAGTAATACATGAATTCTTTAAACAAGTGATAGTCTGAATGTTTACGTCAAGTTTCACTAAAGTATAGTATATGCCAAACAGGTTTTTATTACAGCTGGGCATGTTATAAGTCAATAAAAACTGGGAAGCACAAAATAAAGAACAATACTTTTTCCAAGCCAAAGTATTTTTACAATATCCAAATTGAAGAGACATTACAGTTCAGAAATTCATCTTTTAAAACAGCCACATAGACTGCACACCATAAACATCATTTTCTCTACATCATCTGCCAGCTTCAAATACTTTAGTCTCCTCCCCCTGTACATTTTAAAATGGCAGTAATATATCCTAACAATTCAGCAGTATCAACCTTAACCTATGCACGTCAGACTGAGACAGCATCATCTTGCTCCCACTACAAGTTGACCCCACTTTTGTTTAACCTCCATTTCACAGGTGAAAACAGAAGCAGAATTACATCTGGAAAAGGAATTTTGGAGTCTTTCCTTGAGCTTTTACATCTATGGCTACACTGACAGCATTCTGAGATTTTATTTCAGCTAGGGAAGCCTGTGCACATATGTGCACTTTTTCTACTGTACTTTGCTTTAAACTTTTCACACTTGCCCTGCTGAGAATCCCTTGTTGCCCATTTCTGTTTCATTCTGTCCTGTCATCCCTATGGCATTCGCTATTATCCCCAGACTTTCAGGGCCCTAGGCAAAGTACAAACTGCAGGGTCATACCTGCCTCAAAACTTTCTCTCCTTAATTCCACAAGTGGAGCAATGTGTTACTTCTTTTTTGATACACTGCAGGTTAGAGAGCAGATGAGATGAGAGAGAAAACAAAAACATGCAGCATTTCAGAGCTGCCTTCCCTATCACCGTGCTCTCTGCTGTCTCTCCAGTTTCCATCTCCCTCAAGTTTTTTGGCATTTTTCCTTTTGTAGTTGTCTGAGTCCGTCAAACAGGGCTTCTCTCTGAAATTCCTGAGAGAACGTGAATAATTCCCCAAGCACATTATAGAGAAGTTTGGAAGAAAGGCACATGGCTGGCAGCACACCAGTCCCAGGTGAGCACAAGACATGAAGCCCCGAAGCTGCTCATGGGCACTGCTGAGATCACCAGCCCAGGACAGCCAGTGCAGCAGGACATGAAGAGCCAGGGCAGCCTAGGGAAGCTATTGGAGTGGATTCTCACAACTGCAGAACAAAATTACCTGCAGTAGAAAGCCAGGGACCTTTAACCAGCCCTGCTCAGCTGCAGCTCAGCACTGCCATGCAGGCTTCAGCTGACTCACTTTGTTTAGTCTAACTAGAACACAGGCTCACCCCAAACGGCTTATCTGTACACAACTACTGGGAATACAAGTGGCATAAAAGCAATCATAGTATACCTGCCAGAACCAGCTGACCTATGAACAGGCAAAATAAAGAAGAACAATAATCATACTCAAGCCCTTTGCCTCTGCTGTCCTAAGATGCCAGTAGCCTACAGAGTCAACTCAGTGCACAGAAGTGATTCCAGTTACTTTCTGGGAATTAGGTAATGCATTGCATACCCCATGGCAGCCCTGGGCTTGATCATGGTCTCCAGTTTGCTGCTGTCTGCTTAGACATCTGAGTGTCAGAGCATCAGGACAATCCTTGGCTCTCCGGTTCTGGTCAAGCTGCACTAAAGCAGAGTGAAAAACGGGCTTCCAAGGACACACATACAAGATAAAAGTTGTATGCATTTGAAACTAGACACATCTGTTGCAAAAGAGGATTAATTAGGTTTTACTTTAGTTGACAAATCCTGGCCCATTCTCATGGGAACAGTTGGCAAATGTACTGTTTCAATCAGGATGGATCTGGGGGACTACACGTGCTTTTCATTGTCAGTTTGGGGTCTTCTAACCAAGATAAGTTTGTATTATCACAGTCTATCACCAATTTTTCATTAGTTTAATAAGACTTTCACTTGTTACTCACATGAGCTATATTGTGTTCTTTGAGTGTTCCCTTAAATAGTAGTTACATTTAATATTAGACAACAGCACTGGGGGGGATAAAACAGACAAATACAGTTAATAACTAAAGACTTCTGTCCACAGAACCCTAGTTTTATCAGATGGTTGATTGCTAGATGATCATGATTTGTTTTCCTCACTCAACATATGTTCCATGCCTCATAAACTGCATACCTGTAATAAGTATTCTTTCTTGTTTAGATTAGAGAGATCTGCACATACTGTGCTCTTTTTCTGAACAGATTTGCCTGGAACTCTTTCAGGCTGACATTAACAAAGCAATATGCAATAAAGAGATGTTCTATACTATTTAGAATCATCTTTGAGCTTAACTGTGTGCAAATCCGGGTGCCTTTTTTAATGTAGATTCCTAGCCATCAATGCTGTTGGTGATGGTCAGTGATACTTTCAGACACAGATTGAACAATTTTTTTCCCACAGACTATTCCACAGCAATGCTGCCTTTACATTCTGAGGAAGAAACTTGATTCAACATTTTTTAAATTCTAATGCAATATGGTTATAGCAGTTCTTGGGAGCTTTTTGTATGTGTAGTTGTAGTACAGAATGAGACAATTTGGAATTAAATACTTATAAAAACTGCTGAAATTCAGTTCACTATATACACCCAGTGCTTATCTAGTGACATCAGGACAAAGTATTTGCACTGCTGACTGTAGAGTTTGTTCTTTATATATAATAATCCAGAAAAAATCATTGTTATCAAAGCCACTTTCACCAACTCATTGAACAAAGACCATCTTCACACAGTACCCAAAACATGCTGGTCACAAGTAATGACTCCAACCTTTATGAACTGGCAGAAAAAGCAGTAACACAATAATATTCATGTTTCTTAGTCTAAGTTACCCAGTTTGAACAAGGCACGTATTCTTTGAATACAAGAATAAACTAAAATGCTTTGAAAATATCAGTGATATCTTATGACAAAAGCTTTCATTTAATCCCTCTACACATTGCACACATCACCTTTTCCGTGACATCCTTCAGTGACTCTGCTGACACCTTGCATATGGATTACATGCTGCCTGGACCCCCTAGAAGACACAAAACTCTAAGGTACTTGTTTTCACTGGCTTAGCACGCACGTCATTTAGTATTTCTAAATCCCTACTTTGACGATTGTGATTTGTCATTGAGTAAAATACAGGAAATGTTACTTATATTAAAAAAACACATTTAACACAGAAACCGCATTCAAGTGTGGGTAAGGTTGTGACAAGCTATGAAATGTGTAAAATTACAAATAATGTGAAATAGGCTTCTTAGTCAGAGGAATTAAAGGTTTCGAAGTGCAGGATGCCTTTACTTCCCTCCCATGTAACAGCAGTTTAGAGCTGGCGGCAGGCTGAGCAGCTGGAAGCTTGCCATGCCATTGGTAAGCAAAACGTTTCTTTTTATTCTCTGCTCCTATGGAAAATTATGTTCAATTTTATTATAATGCAAGTATCGAGTTTATTCTTAGCAGCATGTCTCTTCAGTCATGTTGTGAAAGTAATTGTAACAAAGGGAATATAAAATGTATTTGCGCTACTAATAACAGCTTACTTCTATGCAGATCATTTCATCCAGAATACTTCCTAGTCACTCCTGCAAACCACTGACAGCCTCTCGCTCACAGACCCTCAAGGCAGATCTCAGTCCACTACTTGGCCCACCTGCATGTGCAGAGCCCAGACAGAAGGATCTTGGTGGCAAAGCACAGACAAAGATGACAGTCATGACATTTCTATGAATTAAAGATCTGAAGTTTGCTTTTACTTTAACCTCTGCAAAATCCTCTGCATGTTATCATACCTGTCTCCCACAAGTCTCTGGAAACAATCTTAACTCCTTAGCATCTCTACTGAAACTTCAGGACTTTCTGTGGAGTTTGGCTAAGCTGCATTCAGCCTCTGCACCCTTTTTGCACATGTGTGGCTGTTAGAACTGCAAAAACACTACTAGAAAAATAAAAGACAGACAACCAGATTGGAAAAGACAAGCTTTCTGAAGACAGTTAGTACTCAAAGGTCATGGATTGAGTGCCTGATTTAAGACTGAAATACGTTTGGATCACATATTTCAACAGCACATGGAAATCTGGGTACTGTGGTACAGCAATAGACTCCCTCAGGAATATTTGGGCTTTATCATTTCTGATAACCAACTATTATCCACCCAACTTATCTCTTATCTCTGTGGCTGGATGTGATATCTCCAGACCCTAATTAAATGCAAAGGTACCTGATAACTTGGCTTACATCCGCAAAGTATTACATCATACTAAAACTCACGCAGTTGCAAATGAATCTGTGTAATTATCTGCTTAGAAATTCTGAAAGGAAAAGTATAAATTAGTAAACCATTATGCACCTGTAGTTTTCTTTCACCCCCAAGCGAGGTTCTTTCAGCAAGATACAACACTGATTTTATAGCCATTTCTTATTAAATTTATCCTGATGCTCAGTGAAAATTATCAGACTCTCTGTTTTCCATAAGTAGGACTGACGGCTCTAGACTGCATCTAGTTAGGGCACATACACAAAGGCAGAGAACTATGACATAAAATTGCCCATGGGGGAAGGACAGAAGGGACCATCAGATCAAGTACTGACAAAAGTTCAGAACTGTCTTCCCCTGGAGCAGAATAGGAAGGACATAGAAAAACTATACTTCTGAGGATACAACAACAACAAAAAGGCTAGAAGAATAGAAACATAAATAAATATGTTCTAAGAAAATGAATCTAAGTGAAGAACAAGGCAAATACCTACACAGGTGTGCAACCTCACACACACAGGCTCAGCATCCAGCAAAACCAGTGGCATTTAGGGGAAGGAAGTTAAGCTTTTGCACTGACAAAAATATTCATCTTCCTCACTCTCAGCTTTTATTATTTACTCAATTTTCTGGCTAGAAATAAATGGCTTGGCCACAATATGTTGTCAAGAGAACTAACATCTGTTATGGAAAAGCAAATTGGCAAGGGCTACATTAAAGTGAAATCTGAATAATGGTTGTTTTCCCTCGACATTTAGATTAATATAGATTATATATACATATATATATATATATATATATATACATACATACACACACACACACACACATATATACACACACACAACTACAGGTATAATTAATAAACTCAAACAGAATCAGGCCACACTGTTTTTACTCCTCAACTTAGACTTAATTTATAAACAGTTATATCTCAGCCCCCCAAATTCTCCTCCAAACTTGGAGGACTCAGTCTTAGGGCTTATTTGCCTTCGGTATGCAACTTTTTTACATGAATTCTGAGAAGTCAGATTTACCTTTACACTGTTATGAATGAAACTCTTTCACAAAATTTAGTCCTATATAACAGCTTGGTACCTTGTTCTATATTTACTTGTTGCATTGCCCTAATGTTCATAGTTCCTATCTCTATGCCTAACCACAAATATGCTAGACGTATGAGTATGCTTCATTTTTATTTACCATATTGTAGGAAAAGTACTTTATGCTCTGACAAAAACAATCGTGTGTATAACAGGAGGAATTAAAATGTATCATTTTGGGTCAGTATATTTTGAAGAATCACTTCCCATTTCTGCCTGTGTGGACCTATTCATATTATGGCAACTATCACACTAGAAACTGATTCCAGTTATTTATCTCCCTGATGCTAGCATCTTTACTAAAGCAGTGCAATATAAACAAAACACATATCCATGAAAATGCTCATTGTTATGAATTCATAACAACATTGTTATGATTTCATAATAAAATGTCATAGAGAAATGTTAAGTTTACATCTGACTCCTTTAAAATAATTAATAATTATAATTACTATTAATTACTAATTAAGGGCACAAGAAGGAATGCGTGCTCATGCTTGCAGATGTTTCTACTTTGTAGCCAGGATTATGGTAAAATTTGCAACTCTGGCAAAGATGTACTAGAGTCTGATTTGAATTACCAAAACTCTAAGATGAAATTAAAGTCACGGCATACTTGCATCCTAGGGAGAAATAACTTATGGGCAAGTAGTATAAAAGCTACTCTTGTCCTTCCTCTAATTGTTCTCTTGGCCTCCACTTCTCCCCATTTTAGAACTTTCTAACAATAAACTGTCACAATGAATCTATCCTTTTTTGCTAAATCAAAATTGGTTTGAATTTAGCTCATCGTGCGCTTACCCAGGGGAGCTATCATCTTCCAATCCCTTTACATTCCTCAAGTGAGACTTTCACCCAAGGGAGCACTACCATTTGCTAAAACTTAACTTATGTATTTAATTTTTTTTGTCAGAAGTAAGCTACTTGCAGTGTGCTAAAGTAAAGAAATGCCAGTTGATGCACTTCACGGCTTTGCAAGAGAATTTCCCCCACATGATTTGCTGACAAATTAGTGAGAAATATATAAAAACATGTCAACCAAAACATTTTATCAGTTTTAAAAAAAGAAACCCAGATTGCAGTGATTATATCCCAATGGATTCTCAAGTCCAGTTAGGGAACATTCAGCAGCTGTCTCATAAATGACAACAAAACTGCCCAAACCTCCCTACAGCCAGCCTGTCCCCCACCCTCCACTTCATGATGCAGGCATAGATCAGGCCAGAAAGCCCAGCAGAGAGGAAGGGGAGGGGCTGGAGCTGTCTAAGCTATACTTGCACCAGTACCTGGTCCAGGTGAGGGAACTGAATGAGCAACATCACAACTCACCAGTGTGCAAAGCAAACCTCTCCCCGCCCCACTTCACACTGCTGATGGGGTTTGCCATGGCTACATTCAACTCTCAGGTAACATGGGTAAGCTGCACCTTCAGCTTTAGTATTAAATGCTTTTTAGCATGGTCTAGCAGTGTTACTTTAATGCTTTTTCCAATTTCACATCAGGATTCCTCCTTTGGAAAAAACAGCATTTTCAATACATTACTTCTCTCTGGGAATAATTCAGTTTTGCCTAAAGGTCTTTCATTATCCAACCAGAACAGAGGAATAATTGTTTCAAAAGGAACATATCAACATAGTTATTAATTTAAATAAAGTTTGAAACAGTGATGTAACTTCTACTTGCTGATTCTGAGAAACTTGACTTTGAGACATAAAATTTCTTCTGATTGACAGAGCAGAGTGTACTTCATGCTTTGACATTTCCAATCTAAAACTTCTTAGAAGCTTTTTCTACCACAGAACTGTTGAACATATCAACTCTCACTCTAAATAGAGCCTGAGGTAGCACCAAATTATAGTTATTTTCCCATGAAAAGAGGATTTGATTTCAGACTGAGGTTGGAAGTAGGGATAGGGAATAGTAAATTGCTGTCATGTGAAATAAAGATACTACTGGCCTTCTGATTTTTTTTGTATTCTCCTGCCACATGCACTCATCTGTGACTTATACCTGAGCAGACTGCCTATTTTAATGAGAATTATGCACACAGTTTGTCCCACGGTTTTAGACAAATGCAGCTCTTGTACTCAGCACTTCAAGGCACAGGTTTCCATGTTGCATCTAATTAGTTTAGGGAAATCAAGCATAAGAGTTAACAATGCTACTCAAGGCCAGAGAGCAGCTACTTGCCCAGCCTGGCTGCGTGTCCCCTCTCACGGTCAGCACACACCTCACTGAGCAGCCCAACAGCTTTGCCAGAGAGCTGGCACACCATCCCTGCCACACTCCAAGCTCCCTGAGGCTCACTGACGCTCAAGGCAGAGGGGAGACCATGTAAACATCTCCCGAAAACCGTGCCTCTGAGCCACCAGGAAATTCAGCTTGTTCCAGGAACAGGATCTGGAACCATAAGGTAACCTTGGAGCCTAGCCACAGTGTTGTTATTTCATCACAAGCATCAACGAGGCCAGGAAAGGCCAGGCAGCTGGCACTATGGATCACACAAACCTTTATTTCTTCAAGCTTCAGAAAAGATACAGGAAGAGTGAAGGCGGCACCAGTCTAACGGGACCCTCTGAAAGCAAACTCACAGGTACGTGGCTTGTTCAGAGCACAGCATAGCACTTTCACAGGCAGGGGAATGGGAGACAGCACAGGAAGGCAGCCACCCCAGCCTCACAGCCATGCCCCATCCATGGCTACTGGCTCCAGGCACTGGTGCCAAGGCTGTATGGTGAACAAAATACCTGTCAGGATGCCCCAGGTGTGGTAGGGCAGCTCCTGCCACTGCCACCAGGAGAAGTGTCTGATAGAGCAAGAGTCATTGACTCCCCACAGCCTGTCACGGGAACCACCATGTCCACATGGCAGCATCATCCCATATCTCAGCTTAAGGAGGACAGAGAAAGCCAAGCATCCAGTGGAAAGGATTGTTGAAGAGCCTCTGGCAATTTTTTTGCAAATGTGGGAGTGTTAAACATAACAGTATCTGGGAGGAATTTCAATTTGGATAAAGTAAGTTACTGCTGGATTTACAGTGAGATGAAGAAATATTTTTCTTTTTTCTGTCAAACTGTTCTGCAGAACATTCAAACTCAAACCAGGAGCAGGTGAAACAACTCCTGCCCGAGGATGGAATGTTCTTTGTTTTTAGTACTGACTTACAGAGCACCTGAAATTGAAGTCTGGAAGTAGAAATACAAGTTCTATTCACTCTAGTTTGTATACAATTAAAGCAGTTGTATGCAAGACTGAAGAGCTGTGACAGCATACTCAGTTATTTCCAGCAGCACTTACTTATACAGGGGTGACCAGAAGCTCAGCTTTTAGAAGAGCAAATCTATTACTTTCTAAAAGAAACTGCAGAAATCATTCTCCAGCTGGAAACTTATATCTCTGTTACTCAAGAGTGTTTGTTTTCATTATTGTTTCATTTATCATAGATTTCCTACCGCATTCTTGGCACTCAACTGACTAACACCAAGCAGGTAACCTAAAGGGTAAGTTAAGTTTACTTTAAAAGATGGTAACCTACTTCCTTATAGTCTGCATGAAATTGCTAGATACTGTGTTACTAAAACTCAAGTGTGTGCTTAATTTCTCCTTACAAAACAAAGCAGGTAAAGCCTACAGAATTGGAAAATGCTTTGTGTTTGTGACTTCCAAAATAGACTATGTTTGCTTGTAATTTCTCTTTAAGATATATGGGCAACTGCTAAACCGAATGAGGCATTTCAGATATATTTTATGCATCGAACCTAAGAATGATCATCTGAAAAATGGTGCCTTACCTCATGTACTCATACAGATGGAATAATAATAAAGGGCACCTAAAACTTAATTTAAATATTTGTAATAATTTTTGAATTTCTCCTGTGAACACTTCTATGGAAGAAAAAGAAAAAAAAATACTGTATGCAGGAATACTAAATTACAAACCATCCTATTCCATGATAGAAAGCAAGAATAAGACTGGTTGAATGGTGTTTCTTATTGGCTTCTGTATCACTGATTCCTTTTGGCACTTTCTATCCAAAACACAATTAAGTTGTTCAATCTTTATCATCATGTTACCTGCCAAGCTTTGCACTGCCTGAATTGCACTGCTCTGTCTGGAAAGAATTAAACATTATGCACTAGAAAGGGTGAAAGTGTTTGATGTTCAGGTTTCTGAAAGAGAGGCTGTTCTCATATTCATTTATCAAAGTATCAAGAACACATTACTGTTGCACATGCTGCATATAAGAATTCACAAAAACAGTGGGAGAGCCAAAATAAAAAGTGCAGATGATGATTTTTTGCCCTTAAAGTCTGCATTTGTTTGAGAAACTTCATTACCATGTCATCACCCATCTGGTCGTTCTCGTAACCACCAGATTGTTATCAGGACATAAATTGTTATATGGGAGGTAGAGTAATTTTAGCACCTTTACTTTATAATATCTTGCAGATACCAAAGTCAACAGGAGATTGCGGCCATGACTCTTCTAAAAATTACTCAAAATCAGGTTACTCACATTCACAGCATATGAAGTCATTGCTCACTAGCAGAGGTGCACAGACAGTAATAAACAGACTCTAACAAAGAGCAGATCATCTAGATATAAAACACCAGCTGGGACTTACAGCATTTACTACTGTCCTGATCCTACTGCATGAGTTGTGAGGAGTATTCTGCAAATCAATTTTAAGAAAAGAGCAGTACGCCTGAAAATAACCGGGGAGAATACTGAGCAGCCACGAACAGGAAGTCTCTAAGCAACCTATACCGTATGCATGCTGTTGGCGAGAGGGACAGCTACCAGAGATTTACTCCCACAGATAATTACAGAGGTGTAATATGAAACAACAAAAACGTGGTTTTAATTGTTCATGATTAGAGGAGGAATCCAAGCAGCAGTGTAAATAAAAAAAAAAACAAGAAAAGCGCGAACATTACATTGGAGAAGCATTCTTGCTAGGAGACTGAGAAAACTGTCAGACCAAAATTCACCAGTGTTTTCCAAGTATAACTGCAGATCTAATAAAAGGCAGTATCCTTTTGAGAACTTTGTCCATTCAAGCCCTTCAAACATTAGCACTACCTTAACGATACCATTATGCTCTCGTACATACACTTAACTATCCATTATAAAGATCTGTATCAATAAGCAGATTGTTTAAGACATTTCTTAAGGTTTTTAGCATAGTGATGATTGTCACATTATGAAAGAGGAGCAGTCAGTCTCATTTACTATGACTAACGATCTGTCTTTGTGAATTACAATTTATGGCCACTTCAGAAAAATGTGTTCTTTTTTTTCTTTCCTTTTTTTTTAGTTAGAGCTATAGAAGCTACCTCTCATCTAGGATACACATAGCTATTGAATTCCATTATTTAACCACAATCAGAATTACAAGAACAGCACCTCAAGTGCAAATATCTGGGGTTCATAACCATCCTAAAGCAGCATAAGGAATTCTTCTTAAACTGCACACAGATCCCACTTATCCATTTATAAGTACCTGCACAGCCCCCAAAAGCTGGAGACTTGAGTAAGAGAGTGAAGGAATTCATAGGAGTGCTCCAGAGGCACATTTGAGAGACTAACAAGCAGAACCTTTCTGTCCATCTCTGCTTCCAAAACACACTGGAGAACAGAGATACTGAAAGGATTTCTCTTCACACCCACATCTCTACAAAGAAGGGGAGGGAAATAGTAATGAAACAGGAGACCAACTCCTCACACCACAACTGCAGTCTTACAGGAACACTCACCATTCTAGTCCTACTAGCTTAAAGGAAATGTCTTTTTTGCAGTCAGTACATCATCATCCTTTTAGACATGCCCCTTTAAACCAGCTGAATTTGGTTAATGAAAAACAAAACAAATACCTCACTTGGAAGATTGTTTTCAGAAGTGCCCTTTCAAAAATAAATAAATAAATGAATAAAAAGTAACATTTAATATGAGAACTAAGTTATGTTAGTATGGCAATTAAGAAGTATACTCACTCATAGGGAGCTATATTTTTCAAAACTAAGTATTTTCTTTTTCCCATACTCTTCTTTTACTTCTCCTCTAATTTTTTTTAATAGTAAGAAGTTAACTGAAATTACTTACGCTCACTTTGCAGAAGTTCAGCCACATTAAAGTAATAAAGAGCAGAGACACAAATTTCCAATAACAGCATTTGGCAGAAGCAGCACTGAGGACAAGGACACAAACACCCTACTCAGAGCAGCTTCTTCCTACTCCTTCCCCAGGAGAGGCAAGCACAACACTCTACCTTGAGCTCCCACCTGCCTCAGCAGTGCCTACCCCTTTAGAAGGACACAGGAGTTGGTCAGCCTGTAATAACGAGGTACTTTCTGCCAGCTGGTATTTGGGACCACCACTGAGGGAGGTGGTGCTGACTCTGCTCGGTAGTGTCACCGGTGACTCCTGCTCAGAAGCAGAGGTGACCATGGGCTGCAGAGCAAGTATCAGGTGGAGGAAGGATGAGGGTCGTTAAGACACTTGCAGCTTCAAAAAATTCAGCTTGGCAAGCTTGGAAAATGCTGTCATCAGTAGAAATTCGCAAAATAAATCTTACTGTAAAATATATCTTCCTGGGGTTTTCTTTTCACAGTAAGCTTTATTTTTTGAAAATTGATATTCAGCCTTACAAGATATTTACAGCTCTTATGAGCACAGAAAAAACTTACTGTTTTGATGCTGGAACTCCAACACCTCTAGATGCACCAATCTTTATTATCAACCCCAGCTACATTAAAACTCAAAGGAAAAAGATGTTGGCTCCCCTGTTTGCTAGAGCCATTCATTACAACATGTAGAGAGCTGGGCTATGTGCAAACGCTAACCACATTAAGTAGGAGGCTGGAGATATTTGTCATTGCTAAAACAAAATAATCTAGAAATTACAGACTCTCACTTTTATATGTAGGTTGCTCTGAAAGTAATGCCTCCTACTTATTTTAATGGTAACTACAACACATATGAGGAACATAATAACCCTATTTGATAGAGCAAATTCTCAGCTACAAAACACTATCTCCAACACAGTCACCACCATTAGCTACGTGCTTTCACTAGCAACGAACAAAGATCTGCATGCTGCACAACTGGATATGACCCACTGTCACCACTGCTAAAATGCACTACCCACTGCCTCATCATGTTCATACCCATTGTTTGATTTCCATACACATTCAGCAAGTACCTATGATGTCAGTGAGTGCCATTTTTTCTGCATGGAGGAATTCAATGACACACCTTTTCTCCACATGTACTTCCATGTCAGACACCATCCTGTCAGACTGCCCCTCTGCTGCCAACTGTCACATGCCAACAAAGTGTAATAGAAGACTGGTGGGAAGATCCAGCCTCTGCTGCCATACCACCAATATCTGCCTCTGACATCATGGGCCAACATAATAAAAATGGAGGTATTACTTTTGGAGCAGTCCTCATAATTTGATTATTTTAAAACAGCTGAGCTGATTCTAGTCTACAGACACTGTGAAGCCAATTAACATGGTCACTAGTTGTTCATTACTCAAACCTATGTCCTCCAATTTACACTACCCATATGCTGGGCTAATTTGGTATGGAATGAGATGCCAGAGAAAGGTGCCAGCTCACTAATACATAAAAATTACACATGCTGTAGTGGCTCAGCTGACAGGCAGGCCCTGTTCCAGGATGGAGCTCTCGACCATTCTGTCACAAAATCTGCCCTGCCCATGTGAATCCTTTAAATCATTTTCCAGGCTAAAATTGGATTTCAGCAATATGAGGGGGCAGAAGGAGAAGGATTTTCCATGATAACTGATACTGGTGGTGACTGTGCAGAACTGAATGGGAGGTATTGCAGAAATTAAAAGAGATCACTCTCTAACAGTCTGATGGGGTGTGTGTGTGTAAACATGCATTTGTCACAGCACTAAGCCTTAGAAAACTTATTTCTATGCCGATCTAGTTTGTGCCTCCAACCCAGGACACCTAAAACAAGATAGCCACGTGACTAAGCTTAGACAACAAGGTGTTGCAGCTGTGCTGCTGACGTTAGACCTAAAAGGGAAGTCTTTCCAGGAGCTCAGGAGGAAAGCATGCTCATATTTTAAGACCCTTTGATGCTGTTTGTCACGCACGGGGGAACCTTGCCAGTGTGAACTAGAACATGGAGGTTTTCGTGGCTGATAAAGAAAGCAACAGTGAGGAGGCTTTTTGTGTCTGCAGGAAGGAATCTCTCTTTCCTGCCTAACCTCTTGGTAGCTTGCAGGAGCTCTCGTCAAGGAGGGGGATGCAGCACTCACATGGCAGCCCAGCCCGGGTGGGTGTTCAGCCTCTCCAGCAGCACTCAGTGTGCTGTGGGACCAAATGGGGAGCAAGGAGTCTGCCAGGGCTCCATTCTCAGTAGCACGGGGCATGAGGCTGCAGCTGCCCCCAGCCTGCCTGTGCTCCCTGCAGGCTCCAGTCCCTCCTGCCTGCCCTCTGCACAGCCCCCCCCACAGACGTGCCAGCACAGTCCAAGGGAAAGCTTGTTTCTGTCTACTACAGCAAAGATAGACAACAACATTTAAACTTTCAAGCAAAGTAGAATATAGAGAGAAGTTTAAGGAAATAAAATCTGGATTTTATTTTTCTCTTTACCTACTGAGGAAGACAAAGTAGTGGTGCAGGGCCTACATGAACTTCCCACCACGTATTACTGCTCATTACAGAGTGTAATCCAGCAGGGAACACCAATCAAGCAGAGCATATGAGAGGCAGAAGCACCATTAGCACCCGAAATACAGATCACTGGGGTAAGCCCAGGACTCCGCCAGGGCTGGAATTCAGGTGCACAGCCTCCTTCATCTTCATTATCACATAACACAACCACACTCTGTTGTAAAAGGAAGGTTCTCCTGCCGAGACAGACCGCAGATGCAAACATAACTGTCTACAGAAATTAGTAAGGCAAATAGATCAGCAGAATCTTATACAGGCCTGTGACCGCTATTATATTTGGCTGTGGCAGCTTTTCTGGTGGAGAGCAAACACTAAGTGAAGGGAAGAAAAAATCTATTGCACCTTCTCTGTCACTGAGCCATGTGCAACCCAGCCAGTAAATAGCTGAGCTAATTCACAGCTGTCACATTTAAAAATGCCACTGAAGTGCAGAAGAGAATGCGGAAATTCAGAGCCGGGCATTGTTTCTGATCTGCAAGAATAATACTCCCAACCTCTGGTCCTCTTCTGGCACAGGTCGCTGGGCTAATATGGCTGATAAGTGTAATTCAGAAGGCCAACTGTCATAGCAGATGAAATGCATGTTTTCTTCCCAGCCTTGTAATGCAAATCAGTATGTCCTCTTGAAAAATGACAATTTCAAGTTTCCTTCTTGTATCCAAATAAAAAAGGTGCTGGTTCTCATGATTTGCAGTCGTATTCGCTTTATGCACAGGACAGCGAGGGCAGCTAGCTACATCAGGAGCCCTGCTCATTCACCTAACACACTGCACACCAGACCTAGAGCATGTGGGAAGAGGTTGTTCCTCTCCACATCAGAAAGGGCACCTACAGCAGACCCAACATACAGTTGTGTCTGCTAGGAACCAGCTGAAAGCACCAAATCTTTACACATATGTTGCTGAGCAGACTGATGGGAAAAAAATTTCAAAAACAATCTGCTTGTTGCTAATTGGGAAGGTAATAAAACAAGGCAAAAAAAAAAAAAAGTGCATTTTTGCATCTTGTAACCTTGTTAAAAAACAAATGTCACCTGCTTTTGTGCACACATGAAAATGTTGCATAGGTTTTGTACCTGGTATGGGAATCTTGCAGTTCCAGAAAACCAATTTAGGAACATAGGAGCTTAAGTGTCTGCTGAAACTGTTTAAAAATATCCCTTACAGCTCTTTGAAGCTTCAATCCCGGAGTCTTACTGAGAATAATGGCAAAGTTAAATCAACTTTACTCTGGGATTATTCTGCCCATCCAAGTCTCTCCTTGGTCATAAGTAATTTATTAGAAGATTATCTCCATTAGAAACAGTTCTCCATCCTCCTTGGATGCATTTCCTTCCAAAGAGTTTATGCTAGATTTTGAGAAGCTGGTTAATCAAAAGGACATTCGAATTAATTTCACTAATGTTCTTTACAAAGCACTGGCATCACAATCAGTCTTCTAAGGTGTATGGACAGCCATCCATTTCATTATTCCTCTATTTATTACAGATACAAATTCATTCTCCACCAAAGTTTTGACATCATATTGCTTTTAATAATGTCTCTGAAGTTTGAGTGGTAGGTGAGCTGTCTCGTAAACAGCAACTGCTTTCAGTTTGTGTATTAAACTGATTTACAGCAGACTGGCTGGAGTTCTCTTCTGCATAGCTATATAGGACAGTAAATATTACAATATAGGAAAGTATTCGTAAAGTATGCTAGTAGACAGTGCCAATGATGTTTTTATTAGCTCAGAAAACAGATAAATCTGGCCTTGTCATAGCAGAATAAAAGGTGGTTCTTCCAGTACTAATACATGAAATCTCTGTTAGCCTATGATATAGAGTAAACAAAAAAAAAGTTTAAATGCCAACCTTTCTGTGCCAAGAAAATTGTTTCACAGAATGTATAATTTAATCATCTAAAAGGGTGGAGATATCTTCCTTATCTATTTCAATTACATCTATTTCATACTCAAGAACAATAAAAAGTTAATAGAGTCCTTGGCCTAGGGGGAAGCAAAACAAGAAAATGTTTGCAGTCTTCCTTTATATATTATTAAGCATATACATAGCAATTGTCTATTTCTAGGTACTCCATGGGCCCTACTGCTGTTCTGCAGTCTGCTCTCTGGGTTGCACTGCCTCTGCTAGCTGGAGAGTTCCAGCACGCCGTGCAGAAGGGACCTGTTCTGCCCAACAGGAGTGGGCTCCCGGCCACCTGCCAAACCACAGCGTCCAACAAATCCTGGCTCCAACAAGAACTCCCAGACAATTTAAAACTCTGCGTCAGCCAAGGAAATAAAATGTTAACTAAAATATTGCCATAGTAAACAGACTGGATTAAGCTGCATTGTTTTATTTTTTTTTTTTTAACAGCAGATATAGAAAGGATGATACAGAATGTAATGTCATATTTCCCACACAGAAGTAGAGATGGGTTCAATCAATGATACACTGAAATAAGGAACAATAGTACTGAGGACTTCCTCTTTACTTACATTCCTTTACTATTCTGTGGCATAAGCTGCATCAGCGTAGCATCTCTCCAGCATTTCAGATGCATGTTCTACCTGCCCTCCTCCTCCCCACCCTCCAAATATACTGGCATTTCCAAAAGGAAAGATTTTGATTAATGAGTTCTTCCTGCCAAAAAATAGTCTTGCAAGCAGCAGAATGAAAATAAGTTACATTATATGGAGCCCATAGCTTCAATCTTTCTGCACAAAAATATCCAATTAGTAGCAAGAGTTGCTAGCTTATGAGTCATTAATGAATACTTCTATATGCTGAATATTCATATCTTTTTGTTTATGACATCGCCTCCAAGCTTGACCCCTTGTCAGCACATCAGAAGCATGAAAGCTTTAAATGAGGTATTAACAAATTCTTAAATAGCTTTTTTTAAAACAGCTTGGAAAAACTATTGAACCATGACTGTTTGGTCAGAGACAAATATTGAAATTCCAACACATCATTTATTTGGTCCTTCAGTAGCTGAACACATGAATGCCACCTGTTTCACCACATACAGCATTCCCTTATGAGAGTACAGAAATTACTGGTTATGTAGGCCCTGGCCATGCAGTGAACTCCCTGTGGGCAGCTTCCTTGTGCCCTCACGGAGACCACCAGGTACAGACAGCAAAAAAGCCAGGTTCCTTCTGCAAGGCTGAATCAAGAGGAATTTGCTTTTAATTCACTTCAACTGAAGAAATGCAGTGTGATTCCATCAGGTAGATAGTTTAAAGATAAACTTAATTAGTATCTATTTTATCTTTCTACTCTTTTTACTAACCCTATAACTGTTTTTCATAATTATGTACAATTTACTCCATATTTTACAGTGAGACAATTAACAAAGTTGGGTAATTTGCAATTTTTTCTTTAACTTCTGGTAATATTTGACTGTTAGTCAGTCATACTAACAACACATGAGTATCATGCTGGTTTGGAACAAGGGGTCTGAGTGACATTTGCAAGCGGGGAAGCAGTTTCTTCCTGCTTTTTAGCCTTCCCCTGCACGGTCAGGATAAATTTTCCCTTTCTCAGGAAGGCTGCAGCACCAGATGAGCCCAGCTCCTTGCCGTTCTGTCCAGAGCACTCAGCTAGAAGCCATCTAGCCATAAGCTGCAGCAAGAGCAGATGGACTGACACGCAGCATCTTTGCTTCTCTCTGCTGTTTCACTGGGGCGAGAAGTATGGGCCGTGAGAGGGCTCATTGGAGAAGGGGCATTGCCTATCCGGAGCTGGGCACAACAACCAGGGGACAACCCAAGAAAGAACCACAATGACAGAGGAGTTTGCTATGCATACATAATCTTAGTACACACAGTATTTTCTACTGCTTGGTTTTGGATGTGCTTAAAATCACCAGATCACTATGGTATTGGTACACCTCCAAGTTTTAGCGAGCTGGGCTCATCACGTTATGATCCTAGCATTGTCCTGGTGTGGCACACAGTTCCTGTCCTGCCCAGAAAATTTCCACGTTTCCAAATTTAAGTCTTACATTGTGGCCATTCCTTCACGCACACACCCTGGCTCTGCTTCCCCTCAGATGAAGTAGAGGAATTTAGTGCAATCTGGTTCTAGTGAAACAAAAGCAGTAAGATTCAGATGATTTCAGCTGGCCTTGCTGCCTAATAAATGAACCCTGTTGAAAAGAATCCATTTCTAGTTATTCCAAAGCTTGCATAGGGTAATTGTATGACTATTGTTCCTTAGGGAGGGTGTGAGAAAAAGCAGCTTTTGTGGTAGATTGCTCCTTTTAGATATGAAAAGCCGTATAAGGCAGAAGATGTTAAAAAAGAAGAATGTGCAGAAAAGACTCATGCACTATTTTAGGTTGGAGGAAATACTTTACAGTGAGAGAACTAAATAGCTCAATCTGTTTATCGTATCAAGAAGAAGATTGAGTGGTGAGTAGATTACAACAGATAAGCGCCTTGTGGAGAGAAAATACCAGACACTAAAGGGATCTTTAATTTAGCAGGAAAAGGTATAACAAGACGCAAGAGCTGAAAGCAGATTAAATCAAGCTAAAAATTAAGAACATACTGTTAACTACAAAATTGGTGAGTTATTGTACCTGATGATGGACTGAGATATATTGAATGGTCTGAGAAAAATATCAGATTTGCATGGGCAACACTTTTTGTCCCTTCACTCTGAATTTCAGAGTGGGTGGGAGACTGGGAAGTATTCCAGTTAAGAAAGTACAGCTTACACTTCCCATCAAAATAAAACCTCACTAGCCTATGCTTGATTCCTTTCTTCCACTGCCCTGAGAAAATACATATTGTTAATTTTGTCAGTAAGATTTTGTAAGAACATATATTATACAGGTAAAAGTGAAAGTTCACAAAATCAAGGCATAGCTGAACAGCTGTATGGCTGGATAGCTGTATGGATGCATAACTTTATTTAACCAGATTCTAACTTGAAATTAATAGAGTCTGTTATTTAGTTTGGAAAAGACCTTAAACATAATCAAATTCATCAACCTTACCTACCATCAATCCCATCACTAAAATATGTCCCTTAGTACCACATCAATATATCTCTAATATATCTTCAGGGATTGTGTTAGGAGGAAGTTTTTTACTCAGACAGCAGTGATGCACTGGAACAGGCTGTCCAGAGAGGTTGTGAATGCCCCATCTCTGGAGGCATTCAAGGCAAGGCTGGATGTGGCTCTAAGCAACCTGGTCTAGTGGTTGGCAACCCTGCCCATGGCAGGGGGTTGAAAATGGATAATTTGGGGGTCTTTGGGGGTCTTTTTCAATCCAGACCATTGTATGATTCTATGACTTCACAAAGCAAGCATAAAAAAGTCTTAATATTTATTAAAGAAACAAATTAATGATCCACAATGTCCCCAGCAAATACTGGGGACAGCTCAAATTATCTGCAATGATATCTCACATTTCATACACAAAAGTACTTGAGATATCTAAGAAAAGCAATCACAGAGTGCTGCTTCAGATGTGGGCTCAGGCTGTGAAACAGGCAGGTCCTGCACAGCATCAGGCACAGGAGTGAGGGGTGATTCTATTTCACTAGTTTGATCCCAGATGACAAGATAGGGGAAAAGGTTGCACCAATGATAAATTAACAACAGAAAAAAAATCATTACCAGCTTTCAGATATGCAAAACATAGGTAAAAGCCTGGAATAGATGAATTTGAGGATTACTCAGTTAAATTCCATCTGTAGCTCTGCCTGTCATCTGATTTCCATAGGTTAGAAAATATCAGAGAAAATGGAAATAAAAACAAGAATTGCAGAGAAACTTGCTTTTGACTTGCTAAATATGATGAGCAACTGCAGAAAGTGGATGGCCAAAGTCCAGAGTGAAAAAGCTTCTAGGGACCAGAGAACAGTTTAGAAATGCATTACAGGAGAACCACTGACACAAAAGATGGGGAATAATCACAGCTGCAGAAAGTAGCACGACCTAAGATTGTGAACCTGCAAGAGGAGGATTTGGGGCTGTATGGTTTTTACCCAAGACAACTGTTGTGTGGGGAGCTCGGCTCCCAGGATCTGAGGTAGCGCACCCCCACCTAACAGCAGGTTGGTGTTGTAAGGATGGCCCTGGGGCACACAGGATTGCAGCCCTGGATAGCCCTGTGCAGCCACCCCTGCCCTGATCTGTCATCTCTGCTGGAGCTCCCAGGGAGTACAGGGAAAGCAAAACTGAAGCAGGCTACTGCTCACGTTGCCGTGGAGTTATTATCTTAACTATTACTCAGTTGACTTCCAAATCACCACCTGAACAGTTCTTTCTTATCAGACCACTGAACAGAGTTTTCTCCATCTCCTCTCATCCTCTTTAATTTCATCTGGACCCCCCCCCCCCCCAAAAAAAAAAAAAAAAATATATATATATATATATATATGTAATATATAACCATAAAGTATTTATACTCATTTCAAGAAAAGTTGCTCCTTCCCTATCTATACTTTTAATGTGTTACTGATGAGCAAGGCTGAGTCAGATTTACAATTAAGATATTTGGTCATGCAATTAATGATGAAATTATCTGAAGCATGTGTTAGTGGTGCATTTTGCTCCTGTGGAAGCTGACAGGAGTTCTACTTCTGACTTCAGTGACAGCATAGTAAGCCTAATGGTGAGCAATTCAAAGTTTTCTAACTTAAAGCCTTTTAATACCATGAATAGCACACCGTATCCTTGGTAGCATATCTTTGAGGCTATCTGTTGGCATGGCTTAATTATCCAGAATCAGTTTTCAATTACAAGTATATGAATTCTGACATGGTTGTTAGAAGTCTAACAAGTCTTTACTGAAAATGTATGAGCATTCTCCGGTGTCCTTAGGCACAATTTTTTTCCTTCATCAGAGGAAAATGTGACCTCTTTACTGGCATTAGCAGTGACATTGTAGTTCATAAACTATCCTTGGTTGGGGTTGAAAAGTACTGTAATTATGTGATATATTTCCCTGGGAAAAAAAAAGAAAAAAAGAAAAAAAGAAAAAAAAGATTCTGCTTGGTGAGGCATTGCCTGACAGTTCAACACTCAAGAACTAGAATGCTAAAGATATTTTTAGTCAAATAAAGCTTATGGTAATAAAGTATAGTCTAGTATATACAGAGAGAACTCCTAGTCTTAAGTGAGAAAATATAACTAGAAAAAGGATTGAGACTTACAGTACAATTTTCTCTTAGTTTGATCATGCCTCTTACGACACTTTCCCTGCAACTATGGTGGCACCAAAACTGGTTTAGAGCAAGCCTTGTCCCTGATCTCGGCTCTCAAGTTCACAGAGTCCTCTTGTTCCCAAAGATTTTCTGTTTGACTACCATGAGAAAAATGGTATTGGGAGCAATGGTGTCTGGATAAGACTATGGAGAAAGCTGTTCTTCTAGAGGAAAGGATTCCTAATTTTATTACTTTCAGCAAGTTTCTATTTTAAAATCTCCAAATGATAAACTCACAAAAATACACAGTGAAAATAGTCACACTGTTAACTATTTTCCAATGCAGTACCAGTATAACAAAACTTGCAGTTGCTCCCATAATCAGCAAAGCTTCATGATTAAATGATGAAGAAGAGATTATTTGAAATCTTCTGCTCCTATTCCTAAATATTTAGAAAATGCAGTTTTCCTGTTGCAAACTATGTTTCTTTATGTTGTTATTTCCCCACGTTGGATGCTGTGACGGCAGTCTGAATATCATACGGCATGGTTTCCAACCAGCAAAATCTATTCTCAACAGGAATCATGCTCCACTTATTCCAAATGTTCTGAGGACATCAAACATATTTGTATAAATATGCTGTATCATAATTGAGAGAGTTGTTAGTACTCAGAATTCAGACAGCATTTTTACAGCTTCAAGGTGCTATATAAACATTTAGCTGATTTATTAATTAAATTTTCTAACTAGGGACATAACCTAGATTCAGTTAGAAGAAAGTTGTGCATGTAAGGAGGTTGGGTAAACAGGTTTATCGTGTGTACATAAAAGACCATACCAAGTTTCTGTAGGAGACCTTCCCCATTAAAAAAAAAAAAAAAAAAGGCAAAGTTTCTTAAAAAATGTTGAACTACTACAGTCTGTGTGTGAATGTTGTCAGAACTTTACTGCAAAAGCAGCTCAGTGCTTCTGTAGTCCAGATGTGAGCTGACCTGAGCCACAGTCACTTCAATGCAATGTCAACAAAACATACTAAAGGAACTGAACAAATGCTGGGAAGTGGCAGGTCAGTCGCTGTGAGAACCCACAGTCTTACCTAGTTCTTCTCCTTGGTGACCAAAATGAGACTCCCACCAGCTTTGACAGACATACAGCTCAGTCTTTGAGCCCCAGGAAGCTTCTAACCCCTGCTGGACAAACAAATGCACAGCCTTACTGCAAGGTCAGCTTGGACCACCAGGCAGAGGTTTGCAGAGATATTTGCACTTGTGTTTCCAGGTTCTCCTAAAGAAGCAAAGGTGCTTTCCATCGAATTCAATGAGACCTGGGTACCTATTTTAGAAAATTTCTACCTGTCATTCCTGTCCTTCCCTACTTCATAAAAATGTGAACCAGCAGCCTCAGTATTACTGGTCTGCCTTCTGTACTTTATTACCATACTGGGGGATATTTTCAGGCTCAGTAAGGAGTTATGACCTACATTTACAGAAATATTTAGGTCTGCAATTCCTGTTCACTACTTAACATCAGTGACATCAAGAGCCTCATTGCCCATCTCCTGCAGGATTTTTGGTATGAACCATTTACTCTGCAGATGAATTTACCCAAGCTCCTGAACTGATTCAAGTCAAACACTTTATAACTAAAATCATCTGTCTTCTACGGGTTTATGTTCTGACAATGCAGGAGAGTAAAAGTCTCTTTTGTGATATAGGAGTGTCTCTACTTCTTATTCTTCTTTCTTTGGCACATAGTAAATTGAGCCTCGGCAATAGAAATACTATGGGGAAATAAAGATAATTAAGAAATATAAAGCATGTCACTTTTCTTGAACCCAGTTGGAATCTTGGTTTGGTGTCTCTCTTGTAGGATTATAAGTATGGCTTTAAGTCTGTATCCTCATAATTTTACATAATTGACCATTTGCAACCTTCTACAATCTAAAATGTCTAATAACTATGCACAGAAAGTGAGCGCTTTCCATAATATTTATAAATATTTCATATGAACCGGAGTTAATACAATTTATTTATAATGCATGGGAGTCTGCAGTAGGTTTATAAAAATAATGGGTGTTAACATGCAGTCATGATTTAATAATCAGAAACTAATTTCCAAAATACATACAGGGAGTGGCCGGTTCCAGTAAGCACTAATAGTACAGAGGTACAGATATAGGTGAATGACTAAGGTATGGTTAATAAAACTTACAGGGTGGAGCAAAGATGGCATTAACAAGAACTTCATCCAATCTTCACCCATCCATTCCTTATTCCTTCCAATTTCTGCTAGGACAAAATTAAAATAGCTTCCCCAGAAATCCATGGGCTGCTGAACGAATTCCCTCTTCCTGCTGGAAACCACTGTGGTGGAGGGTGATAATAAGTATATGATGTCACCATGGTGCAATAACACCATCCAAGGATTTTCACCTTCTCAGGAAGCAGCCCAGGGGCCATCAAGCTGCATAAGCCATTAAACATCTATTAACTAATTGATTCAAAATTGTTAAAAGGGAAGAAAAGCTCTTTATCTGTTCCACAGCAAATGCCTCTCTCTCTTATCTGATACACTGATGTTGCTTAAGCAATTCCCATAACATTTTAGAGATCTACACTGCAGATGGAGGAGAAGAAACCTATCTGCATGAGAAACCAGAGGAAGTTTTCAGAGTGACTTAGGGACATTAATGCAACTGAAATGGACCTTCTGATTTTCATTTACTATGAATAAAAGAGTGCAGAAATAAGCAAGTGCATGCACCTACAGACTACAGTTGCAGTGAGACGGTCATGTGCAAGCCATCCTGTACAGCAAAGCAGAAAAGGAAAAGAACTCCCATGATATTATCACTTTAGACACATACTTTGATTAATTTCTCATACTTGTTAGCGTATGAGAGTAAAAAGCAGCGATTTTTCATATTGCTAGATGCTAATTCCTGCATTTGGAAAGGCACATAGAACCCTAACAATTACAATTATCCCTCAAGAGCATTATTTCAGTCAAATACTTGCTTTTTCTGTGTAGTTCCAGCCACACATTGCTTATTATTCATTACAAAACTAACCACACTTTCTATGGCAGACTACTGACAAAATGACTCTAGATTTCTTCACAATTTTTGCACTGCTCAGCATCAATAAACTATGAAATGTAATAAAAAACAATGCTTTAAATAGTTTTATTTAAAAAACATTTCAGGTTATCCATTTGAGAAATACTTATCTTTTGAACTTTAAGATTGCTGGGCTGAGCAAAACAGGCTTAAAAACAACACCAAAACCTAGTTCAAATCCCCATTTTAATAAAAAAGAATATGAAAGGAATAAGCAGTTATTTTAGGGCAGCAGGACCAAGTTTCTCAGAAATAAATTGGTGTTCAGGCAATGACTTGTGACTTTATGCAACTCTGAATATTGCAATTCTCTATTGTAAAAGACTTTGTATCTTCTGTTCGGTAAGATATCTTGAATATTTATTTACAAGAGAGTATAATTACAAAGACAAAAGAACCCTTAAGAACTAATAGGAGATTATTCCCCTAAGTATTGTTACCTTCAAGCTTCAGCGTCTGCAGTTGCAAGCTGTATTGCCTCGACTCTCATAAGAGTATTTAGCACATCCTTCTGCCCTGTACCTTTTTGCCTGCTGCTGGTGCTCACTATGTGTTGTTCCAACAGGGTCACCTTAGCTTCCAACCAAATCAGCATGCTTTTAGTTTGTATAAAAGTATCATTCAGATCCATCCCACTAAATATCTACAAATCTAAAATAATATGTTTATGATGCTTTCTCATTCTGGATATAGTCTGGGATCTCAGCTATTCGGTGAAGATTACAGAAAAGGAGAACAGCTACTTTTGTTCACGTTCTTACATATGTTGGCCAAACTGTGCCCTACTGCTTCAGTAACAAACAGTATGTTCCTCATATAGTTTTAATTGCCATTTTTATTTAGTTAAAGCAGCACTGCAAACTGGACAGTCAGGAGAATAGACACAATCAAAGCTTAAAGTTACAGCTGATATCAATTCTGGGCCGAGTTTGATGCTAGCCATGACTGGAAACAGTGGCCCTACTACCTGGCATGACAAATGCTAACGTCAAAGCAGGTCCTTCCACGTTTCAGTCACTGTGAACCTAACCCCATATCTGGAAATAGAGCTGCAGCAATCAGTGGAACAATAGTGGAATAAAGGCCAAGTGGCCATCACACTGTAAGCAATGTTCAGAAGTTCCATTTCTGGGCTGTGTATCCATTGAAATCGGATAAAGGTTTAGCATCAACTACAAATGGGTGATGGATGCATCCTCTTGCCATTTAACTTCTGGTTTCAGAAACTTTTCTTTCTAACCATTTCTCTGTGCTTGTGTGTAAGTTCAAAAAAAAAAAAAAATCTATTAAAGTATTTGACTATTGAAGATCCTTTGTTCTCTTTTCCCAGAAGACAGACAGCATTCATTGCCCATCCTCTTGCTCTTAACAAACCCCTGTTCAGATTGATCCAATTTTGCTTTTATACTATTACCTGTCTATCATAAGCTCTGTTTTATAAATGAAACCTCCAGGTTCACATCTTTTGCCCTCAGTAAACAAGCACGAAGTCAGAATCCAATACCTCAGGCCCTGAAATCATTCCTTGAACCCCTGATAACGTATGAACTCAGAGGACTAGAGGGCTCACAGGTGCCTCTTCCCACCAGTATCAAGGCCACAACCATATGAGTCATCAAATATAATGCCTTTTGAAATGATTGGTCAGAAGGCAGTGAATAAATGATCAGGAAGGAAAACACTGCACAACAGAAACCTTACTTTTAGAATCTCTGGAGAATTTAAAATCTAAAAACAAGCAAAAAAAATCTGAAGACATATAGCCCAGCTTTCCCAGTTCACAAGTGCTATATGGGCCCATGTTTCAGACGGGTCAGACCTCCTCCTGCCTTCCATAATCCGCAGGATCTAGTTCATGCCAACCCCTCCTTACAAACAGAAGCCACGTGCAGTCTTTGTTGCCTGGCTTTCTCTGTACAGCTGTTCTCTCTCAGGAAGAAAATTGTCCCAAAGGGACAAGCCCCCACTGGGCACACCAAACTTCTCCTGCTCCCTCTCCATCACTGACTGTGTGAGACCAATAATTGCCTAACAAAAGGGACAGTTCCCCAGCTCAACTTGGCACGAATTACTGATTTATCTACTTGGATAGTTTTTTTTCCCCTTCTTGCTCTTTTTTTTTTTTTTTTCTTAATGAAAACCATTACATGTACATGGAAAGAAGAGCTCCTCGAGGCATTTAAAGAACTACATCATTTCAGGAAATCAGTGTTCAGGCTGAAATGGCGATGACCTACCTGAATAACTTAGATGACTTTTCATACAAGAAAATACCATAGTAACAGTGTATATGAAAATAAATTTGTAAGTATTGCTATCAAACTCCAGCTCAGTTGATATTTTACTTATCAGAGTAAAAATATAAGCTCTAGTGTCAGCTTAAAACATTAATAATTTAATTCATCTGTTCATTCATTCATCTTTTCCATAGTTTGATCTATTGTTCTGGCTCTCCAATGTAAAAATATTAGAGCAGCAAACGTCACAATTTTAATTTGCAACCAGTGTCCAATACACATGCTATAAAATATTATTTTAATCCCTTAAAAGGAAAAGGGGATTTTTTCATGATTTAATTAGACAGTCTTGTGCATTAAATATAGCAATAAATGTCTTGCAATGCTGATGAAATTGAAAAAATAAATAACTGTCATTGACTATGGAAAAGTGAAAATCCTGACATTTATGTCTAAGTAATAGACAAGTCTGCTAGAGAAGGAAAGCAACCAGAGTCATCTTGGCCCTGACAGCCTCTCTCTTCTAACAAAAGGCTGAAGGATATACGTACATACTAGTGCAGGGACAAGGAAATAACACCAGCATCTCTCAAAATGGGCAGAGCAGAGCTGCGTCAGAGGCTGTGCCCAGGGGATTGCTCACTTGGAGCTCAAAAGGCTCCCAGCTGGGTTCTGTTTACAATTAGTCTTCTCTAATTTAGATCTATTCTGTGGAATGAATCCTTTCGGTGCCTATGTCATCTGATCTAAGCAAATGCCTATTTTTCTGTACCTGAAATGCCAAGAATATATATGATGAATATGTTCTGTTCTCCATCACTTAGACTTCTTTTTTCATAAAGGCCAGCTGCATGCCACAGAATCTTCTGTAAGGACATCTTCAACAAAAAGAAAAAGAAAAAAAAAAAAGGAAAAAAGGAAAAACAAGCCAAAAAGACAGTGATCACATCATATAGAACTACGTAAAAAGTTACAAATGCACAATAAAAACCAAGATTACAATTCACTTGCTTTTTGCTTACAGCAGAGGCATTCATAATAGCTGTTCGTATGGATGTCACAAATCAGAACTTGTGAGGTTAAAATAAATGCTTTTGGATTAATGGGCAATGGCTTGACCTACAGGTGCACTTTGTGCTAATCTTTACCATGTGTATGCTAATCTGCAGCATACCACTCAAACGGTCAGCAGGAGTCCCTTGACTCAGAACTGGTTCTGGAGACCCAAGACACGGTTTTCCTTTTCTCTTCAGCTTTGGGAACTGGCCTGGGTCTGCAGGAACCCTCTGCAGAAGGGCTGGGAGGCCAAAGCTACAGCGGACAGCAGGAATATAAAGGAGAAAGTAAGGCTGAATGCGCACGTTTGCTATTTATGAGCTGAGTCAAGACATGTTCTCTTTAGTACTAAAATGTTCCTATTATTAGAATAATGATTTTATCTGTAAAAAGAGACAATGCTGCAAATTAATATTGTTGGTAGCTGTTTGAATATACATGGCAAGACTACTATAACATCACACTGAAAATCTTTATTTGCAGGCTATTCAGTTCATTATCTAACAGGACTGATTCATCAGTTTATCACAATCATGACACATCCTTCAGATTCAGAATGATGTGTACCTTGAGTTTTACAAGTAAATAGATGAATTATTGTTTGCATTAATTTATAGCGTAACACTGCTTCCCTTAAAATTCAAGATCTTTTCTTTAAAAAGAAAAAAAAGCTGTTGAAATGATTTTTAAATATACACATGGACATAGAACAATTGTAAAGAGACTAAGTAGTACAGAAACTTTTAATTTCCTCCCTCCCAAACACCGTAATAAACAAGAGCATAAATGCATTTTGATAAAGTTTGTACAAGTTTCTAGCTAAATTTCCAGAAACAAGGGAAAAAAAAATTGAAAATTCTTTCCAATATCCCATTATGTTCTGTATCAATTTATTGAATTACAAATCACTGCTTCCTATAAAGCCAAGCTGAAGGAGACTTCAGAAATAAATTCACTTATCATCTACCAAATTCTGTACAAAGCCATACCTCCACTCTTTTAAAGTACAAAGATGTGTGCATTTCTGTTGACATCTTTCTGATGTGAATAGTAATTCAGTCTGCTAAAGTCCATTTTCATGCTTAGATCCTATTCCATAATCTAATAAAGTATTAGAACTGACCATACACCTTAAAAGAGAATCTGTTTTCCAAAAAGTTAATTGTCCTTTGCTAGAATTCATTACAAGTTGTTAATTTGTAGCAGTAGAATTCTGCTCTAACCATTATAGAATGCTCTGGAAGCTGCTGTTATCCAGCAGCAGGACAGCAGTGCAGTCATTTCAATAGCAAATCCTGTCAAACAATTAATGTTTATATCATTTTAAACTTGAAAACATGATTAGCCATCTCTTTCATTACCTGAAGCAGTTGGTTAGTGCTGCCCTTTGCTGGTTCGTAATGGTATACCACAAATCAAAAATAATGGTTACCTGACAAAATGTGGTTCGGCCACATGAAAACTAAATGAGTACCCTTTACCACTCTCTGCAGGAGTTCCACACTCCTCTCAAATGAATGCCAATACACGCTTCTTTGTAATGCAGTTTTTCAAGTAGCAAATGTTTTTATATACTTATTTGTTGTTTTCATTTGCAGAGCTAAGATCATTTCAAATACCATTACCTGCCAAATACTCTTATGTTTTTATTCCATGTCAGAATGTGACTGTATTTCAATTCTGAATGCTCTATATCTGTGAAAAAAGTTAATCAACAAAAATGAAAATCATCCTTGGAGTGTTTAAATTCCATAGAAAAGTATTGCTCCAATCAAAATTTTTGTTAATAAGTAATGCCCATATTTATGCATGAACACGTGTGTGATTGGGCAAATAACCACTAGTTTGCAAGACAAACCTGTGGAGGGAACAGAACATAGCTGGTCCTTTGGAACAGCAAAAATATCATCATTGTACCTATGTGTTAAGCTCAATTTGGAAGCTGGATTCAGGAGTGGATGGTTGTTTCAGCTGCTATCACAACCACAGCCTGAAAGTGATATGTCTTTAAAAAGCTATTTTTGGAAAGGAAAGCCAGTGAGGATAGTATTAACAGCTAAAGGATATCAGTAAACAGACGGGAAATGATTGATAATTACTGTATGCGTTACATGTACCAATCACAAGCTTGGATGCATAACTCTGACCAGAGCAACAGATTCTGTTTGCAAACACAAGGAGTCTCTGACTGAAAAACTTGACAAATTTAACTGTTAAAAAACAAGAGCGGGAAATATTTTTGAAGTACTCAACTCAAAGATGGAACTTTCATTTCAAAAACAGATTAGATATTTTTGGACAAATGATCTATTCCTTTTAATTAAGTGGTGCATTTTGAAACAGGCACTGGTGCTGGCTATTTCTATAAAATATTTTGTTCTTAAAAGCCTTTTTGAAAATTAAAAACAAACAAACAAAATCAACTTAACCACTCACATTTTTGATCAATTGCATTGATAGCTGTACCATGTGGTCACCTACATAGGTGAGCAAGCTCACCCAGGACTAGAGTCAAGTGCAGCAATGGGAATCTCTGCAAATAAAATTCTGGTAAATAAAGAGTGCCTAACAATAAGGTGATCTGAGAAGAGAGAAATTCAGAATATTGGGAAAATGAAATTTTTCCTGCACGGAAATTTGCACAATCCTGCTCAATGTACAAATGGTTGAGTCAGTCTAGCCCTTAGTACCACACTTCCATCTGTTAAGTTTTGGGCCCTGAGCAGCAACTTGACTTGCATGGACTTCTCCTACAGAACGCATAAGGATAGCATGAAAAATTTTCAGACACCTCTGATTCATCCCCTCTCTTATTTTGCACTGGACTATTAAGGTTTAACTTTTCTGGAAGGTTTGAAGGATTTCCACCCACACTGTTAACCAGAATCAACAAAATGAATAGTTAAACTTTCAACAAATATGAGACTTAGCCAATTTTTTCATCAGCAGCTTGATGATAAGAAAGGCAAATATAAAAACTATGAAGTCTTTAAAAAGCAGACTAATAAAAGTCTTTCTTTTTACAACATCTCCTCTGTGTTAGCATTTCCCTGGCTTTCCCACAGTCAGCTCAACCTACTCTAGAAAGATGCCTATTTTCAGTGAAGCTTAGTGAACCACCAATAAATACAGCTTCACAGAAGCGGTAGACAAACTACATTTGGTCTTGTAACAGAAAGGGATGTTAAAACATGATCCAATATGCTAACCAGGGTTCGTTTGGCACAACTACAGCTTCTAGAAGAACCTGCTGCTGCCTGCTGTGCTAACGCAGTAACTGAAAGAAGTTACTGTACCTAGGAGCTGTGGCACCTCCACCCTCCAGGTGAATTGGCCATTACAAGCATACAACCCCTAGGCTTTGTCTCTAGGTGTTTCAACTACTGATGGTTCCCAGGAAACAATGAAACCTAAAAAAAACCCTGGGCTCTGAAGGGAGTAATCAATGGGAGAGGTAAGGATCTATCTAGATCAGCTGCCCTCACTATTCTGATACCCTTGTTCAACATCACAGAGAGAAGTTCCCTGCGCAGGAGGAGTGACTCTGACCCCAAGGAGGCTGGTTCCTTCTTTCTACTACAGAGATGAAGATATATTCTCTTCTATTTCATTTTCCCTTGCTTTCGCTGCAGAGATTTCCCACACTTCTGTCTGTATTTTCTTTAGAAACAGCAGCAAAGATTTTCATATTAGCCACTTGCCTTTTCTAATAATTATTGACTATTCTGATTTCAAAAAAATGTGTGAAGTATTTGTTATTTTTCAGTGAAAATATTTATATCAATGGCATAACTGTTCACAAAACAAATCACCAGTGATTGAAAAAAGAATGTGTGCTACCACTTTGTGAAAGTCATTTACAGCACAGAAAGACCAACCACTTTGGCAGACACATTTATGTCTATACAAGATTAGATTTTGCATTTATTATGGGCATGTGGCATATTATTAATTATTAACACCAAAAATAAACGTTTGTGTTTGCAGAAAAAACAAGCTGCTAAATTCTGAGAAAATATTGTCAAGGATTTACACTTTGTGTCATATGTGTTGTGTAAATGGAAACAGTAGAGTTTCAGTATTTATTATTAGAACAAAACCTTTTTCATTCTGTGAGTGGAAATCCAGGCAGTAATTTACCTGCATCTCAGAATCAACCAGTCCGATACTTAAGGATAACCCTCTGTATATCAAAGAATTGGCTCTGGCCTCCCAACAGCATAGCTCACAGAATTCCTTTGCCCTCGGTCCCTGCTGAACTGCATGCGAATTACAAAATGCTTCGCCCAGAAGACCTCAAAAACTCTGTTTTCTTTCCTAGGCTCAAGAAACGAGTAATAAGGCCCCCACATTCTGCCAGTGGCAAACAATGAGATTCAAATGAAAAAGCACGCGTATTAGATAGTCTTTCCCAGATTCCACACAGAACCAATTTCAAGATTTCAAACCAAGATGTCCTGTTCAGAGAAGCTCTGAGCCCTGAAACATGATTGGGAAAGATCTCTTTACCCTCTAAGGAGAAAAAGTCATTATCAAAGCATATGGAAATAAAGGAAGGGATAGGATGTCAGAATTGCATATCTCTTTATGCAGCGTGCATCAGTGCAACATCATACTCCCAGCTGGCCATGCAAATTGCCTTACTCTGGCTGGAGGACTTTTGAGAGCACTGCATGCCTCAACCAGCCTTTTCCATTAAACCCTCCCAGCGCTGCTGGCTGGGTTCAGCTCAAGGTAGTGCACTGTGATGGAAGCCCCAGTTTAGCCTAAGCTAAACTGAGCATCTATCCTGCTCAGGAAAAAAAAAAAAAAAAAAAAAAAAAGCCTTTTGCAGACTGCATGGTGATGGAGGTTTCAGAGCAAGAACAGAGTTGTCAGTAGCCTCTCTGTCCCCTGTCCCGGAGCTGAGTTAACACAGTGGCCAAATGCTGCTTAGAGAGGTCTGTGTTTTTGCTCCTTCACCAACCAGACATGAGATTTGTCCCTCTGCCTGCAAAAATGCAGAATCTCTTGATTTTGTCATTTATCTCTATACAGTTTTCCAATCATTCTGCTGGAAATGAAGCTGCTGGAGGCACTAAAGGTGCAAGCCCAGATCCACGTTCAAATCTGTGCCAACCAATTGACTTTACAGGAGGTTAAACTACTGTGGGCAAAGCAGCAATAAAGTGGATAGAGCATCTCTGCCTTTTGAAGTGTGCCACTGCTCAATTATTTCTACCTCTGTCTTAGTGCAGTGGTTGTGGCAGGGGAGGAACAGGGGCAAGCCAGCCCCCTTTCCTTGCCTCACCACCCTTTGCCTGCTACTTTGCACAGTCTCCTCCAGCTGTCTGTAAAAAAGGTCAGAGACATGCAAGCAATGCACACGAGGAGCAGACCAGTACGTGGAGTGGGCAGCAGCCACATCGGGCAGGGATACGGAGTGCCACCGTGATGCTCTAAAGGAGTGGGACTTCCCTTCTGCCGCTGAGCCCCAAGGAGCCCCACCCGCTGCTCTGCTCCCCTCACCCTCCCAGAGCACCAGCCCCATCTGCCGCTCTGCTCCAAGGTCAGGACATCCTCTGCAGGTGTCACTCAGGACCACAGATACACCCAAACGCTGCTTTCAGGCACTGCTCCATGTGTTTCTGGGCACACTGACATGGACCCCTGCTACCGCACTGCTGCTGTCCGGTGCAGCATGCCTGCATCGCGGGGAAACGCATTAATAAAATAGTTCTGCTGCATCATTAGAGGTCAACACAGACTATAGCGGATAATAAAAGATTCATAATGGCACATGAGGGGATGCGCTAAATGTCCAAAACACAGCTTGAGATGATGCAAAGCTTGATGAGCTTTAAGACTTGGTTTAAAATTCTCAGTTCAGCTGTTGTTTCACAGGAAAGTTTGCAATCGGTGGCAACACCTCTGTACTAGCAATTTATGCTGCTTCTAGTAGAAATTATGCCTTGTAGCAAGTAGTATCCTCACATGCATAGAAGCTTCCACGCTCAGGACGGTAATCAAGAATTAATCCGTTTCCCTGATTCTGTCAGGGGCCAATACCAGCTATTACTGGGAAGATGGAAGAAATATTGCTGGAAGCACTTTGAAGATAACGTGTTCCTACTGCTGAAACATTCCATCCTTCAGCATTTAAGGACTAGCAAGTCTTAATTTTAGCCAATTTCTACCCTACAAAAGCAGGGAGTGAGATCTGCAGTACTTTGGTATATATTCAAACCTTGCATAACGTTATTCCTGTCTAAATATCAAACCTCCTTTTGCAATCCTGCTAAGATCCAGTGTCAAGACGCTATGGCAATGAGTTTCACCGTTCATTTAGGTATGAACAACTCTCGTGTGCTACCAAAGGGGCTGACAAATTCAGTACAGGGAAAATATTCATGCAAATATTTTCAGTTTGGTTATACAGGCACCATCCTTCTACACCAGACTTCAGCTTATGACCCTATCAAGCACAAAAACAACACAGGAAAGTCTCCTCTAGCTGTCAAATTCCATCTGCAACAGCCTTTGACAAAGAATTTAAATCAGACCCATTTTCTTGGTGAGCTCCAAATTTGACTGTGAAATTTGGCCACAATCTCAGACTGGATTCAATTTCTGGACATGATTTTTACCAGTACAGCACATCTAATCTCAGAATTGGTGACAGTGCACTCAAACCAGCTGCTCCAGCTTTGATACAGAAGAAGCTAACATCATTAGCAGAAGAATTTAACGATGTTTGACATATCAAATGTCCTGGTCCTGCCTTTAATCTCCATGGCCAGTCAGTTTCACAGCCAAGCAACAATCCCCACGGGCTGACCCAAGGCACAGTGCAGTGGACAGAAAGCTTCCAGTGCAGCTAGTGAGCTTTGGAGCATGCAGATCAGCAGAGTGCACAGAGCAGCTGCATACAGCATGCTTTACTCTGCTCTCCAGCAGCACTGAGCACACTAGTACCTCTGGTATTACTCTAAGGTGAAAAGCTGAGCTGTTCACGCGCGAGAAGGTGGCTTTCTCTCTTGCCTCATGTATAAAAGTGGAGAGCCCTCCCAGAGTGCTCCCAAACCTTTCCTGCTTCAGGACGCTGGCTCGGCATATGCCATCTCCTCTGCTTTGCAGTACAGCTGCCCATCTGTCCTGTAATTAGGGAAATGATCTGTTTCTTCTGATTATGGTCATACTCTGCCCCTCTCCTTTATAAAACAGCCTACGGATGTCTGACATGCTTCAGGTTCAAGAGAAAAGACAAAATTACAAATTTTCATCTTCTATTCTTATGCAATGGCCCTCAGCAACAAATTCTGAGCACTGTGAAGCTGTAAATCAGAACTGTTCTGGGGGCTGAAGAACTCTATAGATGGATTTCCCCACCCCTCCGACCTTTCCTGGCTTTCCCATACAAACTGCTTACCTGTGCACACAGCACCTGTCCCAGCACAGCTACAGGAGTGCCAGCAAAGCAACGGAAAGAGTGCAGCGATGGCATTGCCCACACAGAGAGGAGGCTGGGAGCAACTGAAAGGGGCCTTCCGGACTTTGGTGAATTAGGGGAAAGAGGCAAAACATCCACCTCAATGGCTCCTGCCATTGTTTACACCATCCACCGAATTCTGCAGCCAAATCGAGTAAGTCTCTTAACCTAACAGAAATCAACTGCCCTGTTACATTTGGTTACATCCTGGCATCGCAGAACTCTGAATTTTGTCAGTTGGATACAATGGCACTGTAACACAGATAAACACATTTAACGCTTCTTAATGCACAAAGTACACAAACAAAAAGCACAGTTCTGAGATTCCACAGCGCAGCCAGTGTCAGCGCGTGGAGCTGGCCCCTGGAGCCGGATGGGTTCAGCAAGCAGGTAGCTGCCAAGAGAAGGCACAACTCCTGCAGAGGACTTAACTGATTGTAGGTTTAGATGCTGTTTTACAGCCTGGAGAGGTCTGAAGGGGAGAACTGCGTACAGCTCACTTAAAGGAGGGAACTGGAGAGAGTGCAGCAGCAAATCGGGTTGACAGAGCACTGCATGGGGACCAGCTTTCTCGTCCGCCTGGACGAGGTATGGGGATGACAGTCGCAGCAGAACGCCGGCAGAAACAACGCTCTCTGAGTTCCGGCGGCACGTCGTGCCTGCGGTCAGCCGAAGGATCGGCGGTTTGAAGGCACCCGCTACCGCGGGGCCGGCGCCCGGCAGGGCCGCCGCTCTGTCCCCTGTCCCCGCAGCCCAGCGCCGCTGCGGCGGGGCTCTGCCGTCAGCCCGCCCGGCTTCGCTTTTGGACGGCAGAACCGCCGGCGGTGCTCTCCGTGCCTGCGTTACGAGTCCGAAACCGAAAAGACAGAGAGAGAAATACGGCTGCTCCTGCGGGAGAGCAGTAGCGCGGCCCCGCTCCCGGCGGAGCAGCGCGGCCGAGCGGAGCGCGGGCCACCCGCGGGGCAGGCGGCGCCGGCTCTCCCGCCGCGGCGGGAGCTCCGCGGGGGCGACGGGGCGGGGAGCGCGGCGGAGGGGGGCGGCGCGGCGGCGGCGCTAGGGCCGCGCGGCGGCGGCCCGGAGGAGGGGTAGGCTGGCGCCGCCGCCCCGCTCGCCGGCAGTCGCGGGGAGGTCGCTCCGAAGTGAGGAGACGCCGCCGCCTCCCGAAGTTTGGCCGCACCGGGGCGGCGCACGGCGGACATCCGCGCCCCAGACCCCGCCAGGCGCGCCCCGCCCGCGGCTCGCCCCGCGCTCCATGCCGCGGCCGCCGGCGCCCGGAGCGGGGACACCCGCGCCCTGAGCGGCGGTGGCGGGCGGGGGAGCCCCGCCGGGCGGGACCTCGGCGGCGCCCGGGGCGATGCTCTGCGTGCTCCGCCCGCCGCCCCGCCGACGGCCGGAGGAGGGCTGCAGCCCGCCCGCCCCGCCGCCCGTCCGCCCCGCAAACGCGCGCCGCCCGCAGCCGCGCGCCGCCAAACTTTAACGCCGACAAGTGCCGCGGACCGCTGCCGGCTCCCGCCCGCTTCGCTCCGCGCGGCGCCCGAACATCTCCGGCAACTTTCTCGAGGGACGCCGCCCCCGCCCGCCCGCGGCCCCCCATGCCGCCGCCGCCGCCGAGGGAGCCCCAGCGCGTCCCGGCGCCGCGGCGGCTCCGCGTCGAGGCGAGGGCGACCCGCGCGGTGAGTACCGCCCGCCGCGGCTCCGCGGGGCGCCACGCGGCGGAACGGGACGGGACGGACGGGCGGTTCGGGACGGGGAAGCGGCGCAGGGCCGCGGAGAGGAGCGGCCCCGTGCCCCGGCGGGGCCGGAGGGAGGATCGGCGCGGGCCGCGCGCCCCCTACCGCCCGCGCTGCGCGAAGCGCGGAGGCGGCGGCGGGGCGGAGCCGGGCGGTACCTGCGCGGTGCTCCTCGGTGCCTCCTCCCGCAGCGGAGCTCCGGCCGCGCATCGCCGCGCATCGCCGGGCTTTGTGGGGCGCGGCTCGGGCTGAGCGCGCAGGGAGGGGAGCTGCCCGTCTGCCCTCCCGCCCCTTCGCGCGGTCTTTCCTGCGCGGAGAGCGAGGAGGATTGAAAGTAGAATTTGACAAAGGGGAGGCGGCAGGGAGAGGTACCCCGCCGGCCGAGGAGCGGGCGGGTCGCCGGTACTCATCCTGGAAATCGCGAGCGATTTTTCTAACCGTTCTCAAAAAATTATCTAAAGAAACCTCAAATGACGGAGAGCAGCGTAGATGAGCTAAATCTGATAAAGCAGATGCTTTTGTACTCTCAAAGTTGGTCCGTGCACATCTCTGGCCTCCTACCGAATATACTTTTATCGCTCTGCAATCAACTTTTCGATACTGTGGATGTGATGTGCCGGGAGCCAACCTCGCTTCTGCTGGCGGAGCCAGGGGGAGAAACTGCCGGTGTGGATGCTTTCAGCGAGAGAATAAATCGGCTCCTCACCTAAGGACAGTACACTTTGGGATGGGAAGCGGTGGCCCAGGCAGCCCATCAAAAGGAGAAAAAGCCCAGCAGAACTTTCCCCATTTTGGTTTTTGGTGGGTTTGATATTTTTTGGGATTTGGATAAAAATAAAAGTTGGTTTCTGGCATTTTTTCGGAGCGTTACAGGATGTTCAGCAGGGAGCTCCCAGCAATTAGCACCAGTGTTCTAGTAGACCTGTGGACTGTGCCACCAACTCCCAACACCCTGGCACTGATAAGAAGCGGCGCCAACTTTCTAGCTACGTATGTAAGATCTGGTGTAGAACAGAACAAAGTCAGGGACTCCCAGGTTTGTTCTGTCAGGCTGCGGAAAGATATCAGCCCCCACCAGCACTGGCAGACCTGGCAGCTCTGTGCCCGCATCGTGCTGCTGGGGAGCACCTGGTACCTGGCTGGGTAAAAGGTAACAGCCCTGAGTGCAACCACCCCAAATGCTCACTGTGGTTCTGCAAGGAAAAACTTGCAGAACAGGCTGACTCTGAGTACAATTACTGAAGGCAATAAGCTGCAGCTATAAGAGCCTAGAGCCTACCTGAGAGCAGCTGCACACAAGGGCTGTAAAGTTTAAATGGTGGGAGTGCTCGTGCTCCTTATGCTGCGTGCTGCCGATATCCTGCAAGCAACGGCTGTAGTGGAGCAGAGTATCACTCAGCAAAGAATGATGTGGGACAACCAAAAGCAATTTCAGTGCAGTGCCGAATCCCAGCTTTTTGGGAGCAGAACTCTGTATTTTGATTTCCTTATCCGATACTTATTGGTACTTTAAATTTCTCCTGAGACAAAGAAATCCTTTTCTGCCAGAGAGTTGAATAAGCCAGATAAAAATAGGAAAGAAACTTTGGAGCAATGTGCAAGTCCACAGACACTACAGGAATCATTTGGAGTCTATTTCGTTTTATCCAGGTGTGATGGAAGGGTGTAGTGAATTGTTAAACATAGGTTCCCTTTTGGCTTGCATAGATAAATAGTTCTGCAGTGAGAAAAGGGGCTGAGTTTGTTTTGTTTAATATTGGAGCGTTGTAAGTACTAGGCGCTCACATTTGCTAGGTGTTGCAAGGAAAAACTGCTCTGCTGCTGCTAAACACAGTGAATTGCAGGTACGAGGATTAGTGCTGTTAGCTAGTACACACTTCTTCCTAAACCCGGAACTAGCTTGAAGTAACTTATCAATCAGAGTGGACACAAAGGATCGTTTTGCTTGGGCTTGGTTAGACACATTCCTCTGCTGAAGCTGCTACACAAACTTCCTGCAGGGATACAAGCTGGTAGGGATACCAAGTTTTTTTCTCCAGAAAAAAAAGCATTCCTCAGATCCCTGCACTGTCAGCCAGCATTGCCTGCGTTCAAGAAGGATTCTAACCAGTTTTCCTCACATTGGCATGCTCTATAATAACTGAGTTTGTCTCCTGCTCTTGCTTAGTGGCAGTGCACATTTTATTGAATACTTGGGCTGTTTGAGAAGCCATTCTGTTATTTTATTGCATTCTTCACGTACCACTGTACATGAGAATTGAAGAACCAGGAACCACCCTGCGACATCTGCACGGCAACTTTTCAGCACAGACCTGCCGCAGGAGAGGGGCTGCAGAGCTTCCAGCTGGTGTCTTTGTGCAGAGGGGATTACTTGGGGCCAGCAGTGGATTTTCTGCGATGGAAGGAGGCAGGGGAGGTACGTTTGCTAACAGCCCCTGACAAGAGCTCAAGTTGTTCACCAGCAGTAATCCTACGAAGATGCAGTTCATTGGAGGGGGGGTGAGGAAGGGGGCATCTGCTCAGGCTGCAAAGCTGAAATGCTGCGGGAGGCTTGAGTGGCAGCCTCACCCACCTGGGAGGAGGGTGCACGGGCACCTTCACAGCTAATTTTAGTCTGAGGTCAGCTGTTCGCCTTCCTTAAACGTGGGATGCAGCGCACCCGCACCGTACACGCTGTCGCCTAAATGTCCTCTTTGCCTACAGAGGGGTGCTGAGACAGAGGGAGTGGGGTTTGGCACCGAGATGCCTGGGGCATCTGATTTTTCAGATTGCAGAGATTATGGTACAAAAAGTCAAGGCCCTAAATGCTCAGCAGTTTACACTCCCAGTGCCCCACAGGGCTTTCTCCAGAATCGGTGAGCCCCTGAGGTCGGAGTGCGTTAGCTGTCCTGCAGCACGCCATGCCTTGTCCTGCACCCCTACCTGTGTCAGCCCCGTGGGCCCCTGCGCTGTGCTGGCAGACACGGAACTGGAGGTGCAGAAGGTCGGGCTGCCTTATACTGAATATTCCTGATTGGTTTGATTGCTTCTTGTGAGGTCAAATGTATACCTATTACTTGAGGGGGGTTGTAAAAAATCTTGCTTTGTTACTCAAGCTGGAGGCTCCGCGCTGTGCGGCCCGTGCACTTGAAAATTTCAGAACTGTTGTTCTGTTTGTTTTTTTACAAACAGTTGTTTTTAGAACTCGCTGACATGTGGAATGCATACAGAGAGTGACTCTGCAGGAATAAATATAAGCAAGATAAACTGTATAGCTCTGTTAGAAAAATCCCAATAGCGCTTAGCATGTGATCCTTAATGTGCTTTGGTCAATATCTTTCTCTGTATCAATGGAAGCTCATTAAAAGAAGATATTGCAGACTAACTGAGCCGTGTCGTATTAGTTCTTGCCAAAGCTTGACATTTTTAATATATTAATAATATGTCTGTAATGTAATGGAAAACTATTAATCAGAACTGGTTATATGCCAGAATTTTAAACTATAATTGGCTGCTTCTTGTCAGGGAGGTCTGTCGTACAGTTCCACATCTGCCTAATACTCAGATGTCTTGCACTCCTCTGCACTTTTTTCTTGTCAGCGCACTAAATTCGATCGATGTTATAGTCTATAATTCTGTGTAACGACCATCATTATGACTCTGGCTTACTTTAATGAGAATTCGTTATATGGGAAGTATTTTAGAACGGCATGTTAGGGTAGCGGCTTGCTTCCCATTATTTCAGTGCTCTCCAGTCCTCTTTATTTGTAGATCTGCATTTCAGCAGTTATAAAAGGTTATTGGTAACTGAAGGGCTAGCAAGGAAAATATTAAAGAAAACAGATCTATTTTTTCTTAATATAAAAGCTTGTAGACTAAGGATAATTAAATCTTGAAATTTCTTGTTTCTACACAGAAACATGATATTCACCAACTGTTCATTCCATTTATGATCAAGCCTTCTCCAATACAGAATATGTTCTGATTTGTCAGAATAAAACTTTAGTTAGATCAGGGGACTCTTTTCTCTGCTTCTTTTCTTTTTCGCTTTTTTTCCTCTTTTTTTTTTTTCAGCAGAGCAGTTGTTTGCTTTCTGTATAATGACTCTGCAAATCTATGGAACTTTTTAGAGTTTTTTCCCTGCAAAGTAAGTTACAAAGGACTAAAGGGGAAGAATAAGAGGTCGTCTTGGATGTCTTTAAAAAGACATGGGAAATGTTCTTTGAATTAGTGAAATCCAACGTAATAAATAAATGCTACCACTGGAGAAAACAAACAAACAAAAGGCAACGTGAGGCTGCTATTAAAGCTATGGTACTACACAGTATGATTTTTATAAAGATCTAATTTTAATTTAGTCTTAGATATTTCTTCTTTGGGTCAAATTCAGATTTGAGGTTCAAATATATTTGATCTAGTTGAGAATTGTTATGGCATGAAATTTCAGGTATTCTCTAAATATTCTGATAAAATATATCAGAGTTGTATGGTAACATTTGATAAGACGAATATAATGGAAAATTGCATTTACGTCCATACGGCAATTATTGTAAATTACTTTGCTATGGAAACACAATTCAACCATCTGTTGGCATTTCATACTGTCTGTGGTTGAGCTCAGTTGAAGATGAAGCATTATTTAAATATAGGGAGGCCATTTGTGAATAGCTTTGAAGATAACTTTTGAAATTGTGTATCACCAAAACAGCGCACCCAAGAGCCCACCAAGTCACGGGCCACTTTATGTGGCTTTCGTGTAAGTGGAGGTTCACGGCGCAAGGCATAATCTAAACTTTGGAATAAGCAAAGTGGGCAACAGAATGTGATGACTTACGGTTGCTGATGTCTGTGCGAAGGGTTTGCTTAGATTTTGTCATCCAGACAGAAAGGATGCAGACGTGCTGTAGCGACCGTCTAAAATCTTTCTCTTGCAGTGTCTGCTTCTTGTGCCACCGATGCCAGCTCTTGAACTCCTGTCGTTGGCTGGCACAGGTTGGCAGTAGGCACAGGCTGAAAGAGATGAGTTGGAGTTTGCAGTCTGGTTTTTTGCCCGTCCATGTTTAGAGAACTTAATCCATCTTTGCAATTTCCCCCACACATTGTTTGTATTTTTACCAAGTACATATGTTGTCATTGTAATAACACCCTTGGATTTTCTGTGTGCAATAATATGACTTAAGTGACATAAACAGAGGGAATTTCTAGTTCAAGGGGAGGAAAGGGATGTAGCTGCTATGAAATAAACATATTTGATATGAAATATCACTGAGTATACAGGTAACCCTACCCGCCAAAGCTAGGAAAATACAACATCCATACTAAAATTGTAAAGCATTCTTATAGTAAATGACAACCTATTATCCTTATCAGTAATTATCAGCATGATCAGCAAAACACTGTTAAAGGAAAAAAAAAATGAGTAAAGCTCTTCCAACGCCAATGAGAAATTTCAAGGAAATGGGAGGGTGCTTCCACTGTCTTTGTTACTCTTCCAAAAAAGAATGAAAGATATGTGTAAGGCTTTTGGAGCTCACTGAGGTCCTCTTGCCAAAAGACTCTCAGCACCTGGTAGCCCCGATACTCATCTCTTTGTCACTTTAATAAGAGAGCCTTCCTGTTACTCTGCTGCGCTGTTTGGTTCCCTTCTCCCCCACCTGCCTGGTTAGAACACACAAGCAATGTTTAAGTTCTGCAGTTTGTTCTATGGCAATGCTAGGCTCAAGAAGCAGGTTTGGAAGCAGAAACACGTAATTCAGCTGCAACATTATAAATCTGTCTTTCTCAGAGCAGAGTTAAATCTTTCATGTCAAAAATACTTTTCACTTTGAATGATTTTGGTAGTTTGTCCGTTGTAGCACAGCACCCACAGTAAAGGTTATCCATATTATACCAATTTGCTTTATATTGCATCAAAACCTTCAAAATGTCAACATATAATATGTTTTGTAACTCATTGATTCTTGGACAATAACTCTAACTCTTATTGTTTCTAAAAGGGTGCTGTTGCCAGAAGAAAAGAATGATTGATGGGAAACAGACACCAGCCTGTAGACACTCACCCCTTTGCTTCAGATACTGATTTATCAGTGCATCTGGGCATCCCCTGTGAGCCGCGAACACGGAGGATCACTCAGGGTTATCGACAGTGTAGCTGAAGACCCACAACTTCACAATTATCTGCTGTTGGACATCTTTTACAAGAAGCCCTGACAAATAAGTTATAAGACCGAGGACAAGCTCTGCATTGCTGTGAAAGGCTGTCACCGGGGTCTGTGTGGCTTCTACCAAAGTCTTCAACGTAGTAAAGCAAACGCTGTATCCTAATGCCTCACGTTTGAGTTGGAACCTATTTTATAAAGTATATACACACATATGTACATATATGTATAATCTATAACTGAGCGTACGTCAGTACTGAGCATCCTTACAAAGGTGACCTGAAAGGATTTAGAAATGTATTTGTCAAGATTCCTGTCACTTCACGCCCTCTGGGTCACCGTATCTTCCGTGATGCAGCATTATCCTTCAGTGTGGGGACATTATGATGTGTGTAAGACTCAGATTTACACAGAAGAAGGAAAAGTGTGGGATTACATGGCCTGCCAGCCAGAAGCCAGAGACATGATCAAATATGTAAGAGTGACTCTGGATCCCCCAGACATAACATGTGGAGATCCTCCTGAGACTTTCTGTGCTATGGTAAGGCAAGCTTTTCATTTTCCTAACAAGCGGACACGTATTTGTGCTAGGTGGCTGCAAAATGGAGGTCCTGTAGGGCACATATAAATATCCAAGAAAATGTGCTTTGTGCTCTGAATGTGCTGGTAAACAAAATGCCCAGCAGCACATTAGGCTGGGCAATGCAATGTTCTGCTTATTGGGACCTAGCTTAACTTGACTTTATATGAATTCAGTGTCTCTTTAGGTCAACTTCTAACGAGTTAAAAGACAGCAATATAGAACTTCTAGTGAGTTAACCCCTAACCGGGCAGTTACCTGGATCATGAAAGCCTTAAGTGAATTAATTGGTTCTAATATGATTGCCTGAAAGCATCACAGTACTGTATAATTCAGCATCATTTCCAAAGACAGTACACTTACGCAAACTGCAGAGGCTTAAAAAGGGGTGATGGGAGGTGGGCTGGTGGAGATTTTTGGGCAAGCCCACACTGGCATAGGCAGTGTTAGCAGAAGTTGGTACCCCAGGCAGCAGGTATGCACGCTTGTGTGCGTGGGAAGCATAAGAAACTCTTTCAGACAGGAGCCACACGTGACTGAGAGCTATTCACTTTCACTGAAACTATAGGTATTTGGACCGGTCAAAAGCGACCAAAGAAATGCTCCTTAATGTAGGTGCTCCTAAAATTAGAGACTGGTTTTGGAAATGTTGGGTTTGGTAAATAAATGAACTGGTATCAGAAACATATATGTATATAATATGTATACACACACATATAGACACATACATATTAATAAAGCACTGGAAATTTACAGCACATTACCTGGATAATTTAGATTTGAAAAAACAGTGAGTTCTGGTAGGTGAGTTTATTATCGTAGCTCGGAATAGTCTACAAGCCATTTGTTTGCCTGTGCACAAATCACCATCACTGTGTGACAGAATCCCCACAGGAAGGAAATTTGCTTTTAAACGCCTTATGGTATCGTTTGCAGCCACTACTGTTCTGTAAGGAGTTCAGGTCCGACCACACATATATTTAGAGCATTATGTGCGTGCATACAGCTGCTTCCCACGTACATTATGGTAACAGGCACGTGATAAATTGCAGAGCTACGTGAATAAATTACATTCGCTGTGAACCTTTGACTGCACCACTTGCTCTCTGCCCGCTAGTCCATCTCTGCTGACACAGCTTTGACACTCCAAACCTCCAAGTAACTTCTAGCAACCATTGTTTAAAAACAAGTAAACGCAGTGTGCCCTGTATAGTATGTTTGTATTGTTTTTGGTGATTTTTTGTTTTTGTGTTTGTTTTTGTTTTGTTTTGTTTAAGCTGTGCTGTGTATTTTCTCCCTCACAAATTGAAGGGGTATTAAGTCCTCGGTCAGTGACATGTAAGTCTAGTATGTAGTAAATACAAAACCTTGTTCTTCTGATGCAGTCCACTGCTCAAGAAAAACTTGCTGCATCCTTTTAGTATAGATAAACATTGCAGCAGTTCCCATACTGTGTGATTTTTTAAAATTTCTGAATGCCTTGGCTATCACTTGACTCTTTCACTGGAACAAAAATGATTAAAATTAATAAAATAAAACAACATTTTGACTAAGTGAAAGTATTAAAGATAGTGTCAGAAATCCCCCTGTAAATATTTGACCTAAGAAGCCCTTTGGTGCAGTGATGGGGGTATGAAAGTTTGTTCGAGAATCGCCTAAGATGACAGATGGAATGTAATTGTTTCCTAAGTGCTTAAGATGCAGAAGGCTGACAGAATCCTAACAAAGGGAGCAGAAAAAAGAGGAAGAACTGGGATTAGGAAGGGGGGTATGGGAAGAAAGAGTGTGTGCAATGAAATAATGCATTTAGTGATGTGAGTTTGGAAGGACTGACTGACACATGATAAATGGTTGTATATGCTTTCAGTGTAGATGTATTCTGAACTCTGTATGCACAAATGCATGGGTAATGGCCTGACTTACTTGAATCATTATGAAAATGACAAATAGTTGATGTTCTTGAGGTATTATCCAGCAGCAAAGCACTCCCTCCCCTAAAAAAAAGCTTCCTGTCCATCTGTACTACATCTATTTATACATCATTCAAAACAAGGTTTTGCATACTTTGTAGGGTTGAGCCTTGGCGTTTCCTAATGAGCAGATCTTTTATTTTTTGTGTTCTTCTTTATTTTTAGAAAATGAGTTAAGAAAATAGCACTGTCATACTATGAGGAGGTGGGCAGTGGAAAAAGTGTGCATTTCTGTTAGTTTTTTGTTACTCAAATCAGGTTAATGCTCAATTGCCTTCTCTTCATTCCTGGGAGATATGGGTCCTTCCAGATATTCTAAGAAATATAGCAAGGAGCCGAGCCTGCTTCTGCAGGAACAGAAAGAAGTTGAATCTTTCTGTTTTACTGCCATATCCATTCTCTAGTCAGCCTAAATTTTCTGTTCACCATGAATTGTACTGACTAAGGAGCTATCTGTTGAGTCAATTATTAGGATGGCATAGATGAGATCACTGAAGGACAACCTCACTGAGGGATTCATCCAAATCCTTTTGGAAGATCACAATAGAATCAAAGCAAGGCCATGAGAGTGTCATGGGGAGAGGCTGCAACAGTATACAATATAATCACACACTGCAATGAATGCAATCATGTAACAAGAAGTATTTTTGTCTCCGCAACCCCAGAGGACACGAGAAGTAGGGGCTCTAGATTTCAGCAGGGAAGCTAAGTACCAGGAAAGCCTGTTAAGGGTCAGACTGGGCTGCCCCAGCAGAACCCACCACCTCTGGTAGGGGCCTGGCAGCACATCTTTAAGAACAAGTTTATCAGAAGGCTGCCAGGGGGACTAAAGCATCGAGCATAGAAAACAAGATGGGTAGTTAATAGTAAAGTTTACCTCATACGTATTTCTTTATATTCCCCATGCAATTAAGTGGTCTTATGAGTGCATTATGGGTTGTTTGTTTGTTGTTTTTTTTTTGTTTTTGTTTTTTTCTGTCTGTTTTTCATTTTAATTCAGAGCTTAGCTGATAGACCAAATAACAAGTTTTGGCACATGCAGATTTGTTACGAAATGCAAACTCACTCCTCTAGTTGGTACCTTAACTCCAGCATGTGTCTGCTTATTGCTCTTAAGTACCTTTGAGCCATCCCTCCAGGACCTCCATCTGTAGGTATTCTAGGGAGAAGGCAGCAGGAAAACTATCCCGCTATTGCTTTCATGCAATCTGTTCTGAGAATAACATTATAGTTTCTGGTGACATTCAGTATTGACAACTCATGAGATTACTCTGAAACCTCAAACCCCTGGAGTCCTATGGTTATGAGAGATTCTCCACTTTCATTTAAAATACCATCTTTATTTTCATGGTCCTTCTGGTGGCAAAGAAAAGTTTGAAAATGAAAGTGAGAAGCTCAAAAAGCAAAACAGCCCTCAAAATTATTCGTACCTTTAAAATTTCATCATTTTTTAAGTCAGACAGGATTTTTAGGGCTTGGGAAAGGATTTCACTTGAGAAGAGAGGCGTGAAAAAAAATTATAAAGAAATAAATGGCTTAGAGCAGTTAGCACTTGATGTTTCTGGCTATAGAGTTGTGTCTGTAAGTAGGAGGTGACAGCATCCTTCTCCAGGGGGTAATACTCCTTCCCCGCAGAAAAGGCTGACTGGTAACTTCTGTCTACCCTGTACATTTTAAAGCAATCTCTAGCATCATGAGAATGAGATGTGTATGGTGGCAGATGACACGTGTTTGCTTTCAGTGGCATTTTTGCAAGGATATTTGACTGTCCTTTGTCAGCCACAGTGCTGGATGATCACTGCATTTCAGATAATGTGGCCCTTGTTTCTATAATTCATGAATTTTGAGCATTTGGCATCAGTAACAGTATATCTGGCAGAGTACAGTGAGATTTAGTTGGCCTGGGAGAAGAGAGAGAAGGGGAAGAGGGAGGAGAAAGGAATGACTTCCTATTTTCAAAATTCACTTCGCTAAGCAAAATTTTGAGTACTTGAAGGGGCTAGTCCTTGTGGCACTGCAGCATTTCAGTTTACAAAACATACGTGCTTTGAATCCCCAGGAATAAATAACAGTTGATGAAATCCTTTAGCTCCTTAATTGTAAACACTTGTTAAAATTTCACAAAATTCAGTGCATTTGTGGAAAGAAGCAAATGGTATCTTTTTGATGACTGTAACCATCTTTTGTCCTACAGAATTAGTGTAGGTTGCATCTGCATTCTTTCTATTTAAAAGATTGATCAGTTCAGTGTGACTGCCAGGAGCCACCTAGAATGAAGAGCATGATCAGGAGCAGGAGTGAGAGCCCCAAACCAAGCATCCTTTCCCACAGCAAGCTCCCACATTCCTGCAGCATGCTTTGCATGGCATTTGCAGGTCTCTCAACCCCAGGGTCAGTAGGCAAAGCAGCGGCTCTCAGAGCTGCTGCCTGCTGCTTCTTGTAGAGGCTATCTCTTTTGCTAAAATCTAACCTTTGTCACCGACTTTGCATTCTATTTGCCAGTCTTAGTTATGTAAATTCTTCACGAACCTAGAGACTCCTAGTGGCTATAGCTGTAATTTGCAAACAGGGGGATGCATCTTTCTTATGAATGGTCATTTACAGCTGAAATGGCAACACAAAACACACTTTTCTGCTTATGTTTAGGTCATTACTAGCTATCATAACACAATCCAAGATCCCAACAGCTAAAAAAAATGATGAAATTATCTGCAGTTATCTGTTGCCTGCAGCCACCTTTCTTCATAGGTTAAACAGAAACTTGAAAAGAAGCCTACAGATGGAAGTCATGTGCGTTTGTACAATTTATAGAGCAGAAATGCTGATGATACTAGAAATTTGAGCCCTTGAGTGCTACTCTGTATTTCATAGCCAATCAAAATTAATTAAGAAACAAAGATTATTAGAAGTCTTCTGTACTTGTAATTCTGGCATAATATTATAAGGTGGACTTTACATTTTTTCCTCTGAGACTTTCAACATCATTAATATAGCATTTCTTTAAGTACAAGCAGACTCATATTCCTTGAAAAAGGGAAAATACTCTTTAATAGTTAATTATACCATTATTATGTTTACTGAAATAATTAAATGAACAGATACTCTTCTGAGCAACATATAAATCAATATGTTAAATAAAAATGTATTTTTGGAAACATTCTGGCATGCATGCATTCTTGAGTAAGATATTTTAAACTATCATTAAGCAATACTGTTCAGGGATGCCAATAAGAGAAAAGTATTTTCTTCTATTGCCTGAATACAGAGAAGGAATAGCTCATTTTAGTTCCATTTGTGTAAGCCTATTAATCAGCATGGGTGAGAATGGAACCATGGAGTTAGAGACGAAGCTATTATTACTGCCTTGTTTAATATGAGTTTTCATGGTTGTATATTTTAAAGGCATGTCAGAGACGTGCATGTATTCTTTTTAGACTCTTTTGAGTACAGTTAATTAATAGAAATGTTAATCTGTTTTGATGGGAATAACCTCATCTTTCAGGGAGCACAATTTTTATTTTTCCATTTTCTCTCATGTTAATAGATACTTCATTTCATTTCTAGAACAAGATGTATCTGGGGAGCTGAAGGCTCCCCTGCTCTTTTTCTTCCCCTACTCTGCCATCATTATTCTCACCAAAGGTCCACCTCAGTCCTTATATTATTGTCTTAGTCCAGGGCATCTGTCAGGAATGAGAAGCCAGAAAGAAAGCACCATGCCTTTTGCTCCTTCATTCCTCCATCTCACTGACCGACAGAGAGCAAAAACAGCTTACCTGTGCCTTCTGAAACTGTGTGTCCACAGAAACCTCAAAGATCTTTTGTTCCCCAAACCTCTTCTGAAAGGAGTTCTTGGTTTCATAAAGGAGAGAAATAAATAAATAAATTAGTAAACACAGCTAATGACAGCAGAAAAAAATGTGCTAAAATGAGGTTTCTTTCAACTGGAACCAATCTAAAAATTACTAATTTCCCATAAATCAAAACTAAAGATTGTCAGAAAAACAAATTTGCATTTTATTCATTAACACGCAACAAAATTCCCCAGTAAACTACTAACAAAACACTGTCCAGCTTCCTCATTTACACCTTACAAACTGCAGTGTTTTCAAACCTTAAGCAGAGCGGAAGTGTGCCCCCTTAAGAGCGTACCTAAACCAGGCCAAGAGCTTCTTTTCTTTTCTCTTGCGTAGAATTAAGGCACGTATCACCACAATGTGTAAGTGCATCATTTTAACAAGATGCATGTTCTATACATGCACATCGCAGAAGCTGCTTCTGTTGCTTTTAACACTGTTCTTATTCCATTTGGTCAATTATCTCATTTTTCTTTGTTTTTTCTGAAGTTAGCTGGAAAAAACAGACTTTTTAGCTAATGCAGTGATCAATAAATGGTTATTGTAATAGTAGCTGACCTTAGAAAGCAAAGGATTATAATGTGTCAAATAAAAATTTCCTCAGTAATAGCGATTATTCTGGGGCTTCTGTCACCTGGTGACAGCCACACCACACACAGATTTGAAACAAACATGGACAGGAGGACATATTGGCGGGTTATTGAGGGCTGTGCCATGACCAAAATAACTCAGGATTTAATTTCACATTAGTTTGTAACTCTTTCAGAGACCTTTTTTCGTAACCACTTAACACCCTGTCCATGCAAAGCTGCAAACGAGCGATTCTCAGCGGCTGACCAACAAAATGGCCGCCACAGGTGTCCTAGATTCATAGATTCATAGATACATTAGGTTGTAAAGGACCTACAAGATCATCTAGTCCAACCATCCTCACACCACCATCCCTACCCACCAAGCTACTAAATCAAATCCCTCAGCACCTCATCTAAACGCTTCTTGAACAGCGCTAGGGACGGTGCCTCAACCACCTCCCTAGGCAGGCCATTCCAGTGCCTGACCACTCTCTCAGAGAAAAAATTTTTCCTCAAGTCTAATCTAAATCTTCCCCGGCACAACTTGTGGCCATTCCCTCTCGTCCTGTCATTAGTTACCTGGGAGAAGAGGCCGACCCCCTCCTTACCACAGCCTCCCTTCAGGAAGTGGTAGAGTGCGATGAGGTCTCCTCTGAGCCTCCTTTTCCCCAAACTAAACAATCCCAGCTCCCTCAGCCGCTCCTCGTAAGACCTGTGCTCCAGACCCCTCACCAGTTTTGTTGCCCTTCTCTGAACACGCTCCAGGGCCTCGATGTCTCTCTTGTAGTGAGGGGCCACTACTGTCTTGTAGTGAGGGGTCCTGGGGCTCCTGAGGCGAGCTCCCCTCAGTACCTGAGCCGGTGCTGTTCTGGCTCCAAGCACCAAAGCCCCCGGTCCACAGGCATCATTAATGCCTCTTTCTGCAGTAAAAATACTACTACTTTCTGTGTAAAATCTTTTCACAGCAGCATGCTCTGTGTACCTCCTGGTGAGGCAGGGGCAGCCCGGAGCCGCAGCTGCTGTGGGGTCTCCTCACAGGAGCCTCAGGGCCAGCACGCTGCACCCTGCTCACTACAAATGCCCAATGGCCAACCTCGTCTCTGTGTGGCCCTGTGTCGGTGGGCCACTCAGGAGGAGTGCTGTGTGACAGTGCTGGGGGACACGCACAGGCCCTGGGGAAGCTGTTGGAGCACCAGGATTTGCAGGCCCCGTCCTGCCTGGAGGAGTGCACGGCCCGCGTGGCCTTGGATGCCCTCCAGCTGTGAGGGGCAGAGCTCGAGCTGCAGATTTTGGATTTGCTCATCAGAACTGAGCACAGCTAGTTTTATGCTGTTCACATTTGTCCAAATTAACTGGACAAACATTATTTTTCTTTCCTCATTTAGTACCTCTACCTCTCCAAACCCCAGAGCTTTGCTTTCCTTTTTTGAAGATCTCCTATTTTGTAACTGCTAAGAAACACCAGAAACCAAATGCAAGTTCCCGAGGCACTTCCATGTACTACAGTTTTTGTATATAAGCTTCGTGGTTGAAATCACACCAGGTGAACTCAGCTGAGAGTCCTGCAAAGACTGTGTAAGATCGGAACCACCATCCTCCTTAGCAAGTGCTCCTGTAATCCTTCAAGAAGGCGGAAGGCAGTAAGTTGTTTTCCACATAATGATTTTGATGTTTAGACATTCACGTTATTTATGAAGCAGCTAGTCCTATATATATATATATGTATATAGTCCCATATATATATATATGACACATAACTAAAATCAGACAATAATCCGGCTGTCTCATTGTCTCATTCATTCTGCTGTGTACCATAGAACAAAGAGAAATCCAGCCAAGTATTAGCAGACCCTGTTGATGGAATGTGGAAATTATCCATCTCCTTGTGCAAGGAAGAAAACCGGTAATTTGTTTTTATTTGTTAAGTTTAGAAAGTGCTGAATAGGTGAGAGCTGCAGAATTTTATGATGTCTCCTGTTTCTTTAGTTTGTTTGTTTATTTTTTTTAAGTAATACTGATACTGTTTTATCAAAGCTGAAATTTTTAATACAAAAAAAAAAAAAAAGCATGCCTATTTAGCAATAATTATACACAGGTAAGAGATCTGTTAGATCAAATATCTCCTGACTTTGTTTAAGGTCAACTGTCTGGATATAAAAAAGTCAAAAATAATCTCAGATACTAATAAGGTCATGGTGTGCCAGACCCTTTATACACTTGTCTCACTAGTGGAAAAGTAATAAGTAGTTTTGTGCTTGTAGAAACAATGGCTATCGATAAACATTTTACATTGAGAATTTTATGTTTTCATGGGTCATTTGAAGGGACATCATCTTAATCTACAAATAAAGGTGTAGTTTGAGACATGAAAATACTTGGCATTGAGTTAGCTTGGCAATGTGCATATGTGATTTCACATAGCTTTGGTGCCTGCAATATCATATTTTCTATAAAATGGCTTTAGATCTTATCTTCTAAGTCTTTACACAGAATGTTTATGTGGAATTTAAGAATAAGCCATAGCAAAGAAAAGGCGCCAAATGAATTTTAATGCTAGTTATTGCCAGGAAGAAATATTGCTATACCAGAGATATTTTATGTCATGCTTTAGCATAGATTGAGGGCTTTTTTATGGTTAGGTAGTTGTAAAACCTTTAAAAGAGGACACTATTGTAAGTGCAGTATTTTGTTACACGTATGTACTTTCTTTCAAGTATCCTTGTGCATTTTAGTTGTTGCTTTTTTTTTTTTTTTTGTCTGTTAAGCCATAAGGAGACATCATTTTAACGCATCAGGTGTTTTTTTTTACCATCTACACCTGCTCATAAGGCTCCTTCCTCCAATGAAAACTAGAAACAGAAATTCTTGTGGGTGACATTTACAAATTACTAAAAAAAAAAAAGGAGTAGCAAACAATTATACAAACATCCTCATCTCTTAAAAACAACACTGTGAATAGCTATATAAAAGAGTACACAATGTAATTTTTATGTCTGCTAAAACAAATCTTTCTACATGTTCTGTTTTTCCTTTCTATTTTTATCTCAGCCTTCCAAACTTTGACATGCCTCCTGGCTTCCTTGACCATATGGAACTGCCAAGCAGTTTGAATACTATAGGGATAGCCTGCAGAAATATCCTAGCAAGGTGTCTCACTTGCAAGAGTTTGCTCAAACTTTCAGAAGCATTAAGTAATAGGTTTAAGCAGTTCATGCACAGTAGCCTTCCTTGCTAAAATTTTGGTGTAAATTTATGCCAGAACTTCTCTCTCTCTCTCTCTCTCTCTCACACACACACACAAAAGAAGTAAAACAAGAGCTAAGAACACAAAAGTTCGTTGGTGTCTGAAGCACTAGCAGAATTTAAAATATATATATCCTTCAAAAACTAAAAAGCAGTTATGGGTGAATTGTGATGTATATTTCATGCTTCAGAGTCAGTATTTGATTTTTCATGAACAGGACTCAGAATACAATCTTCCATTCAAACTGATACTCTCCAAAAGATTTTTTACTGACAGCAGTAAATCATTACAAATACCGCTTCCTTAGTGTACTGGAAAATCTGAAACTCTTGTGGATAACATAAAATTAGCGGTATGCCTTAATCTTTTTAACTATTGTCAGAAGCAATCTCACTGAAGTTCATTTGTTTTCCAACGTTTTCAGTTATACTTCACCCTTCTGAGATCTACTGCCTCTAGTGACAGGACAGGATTTGGCTAATGGGCTTATTTTTTTTCCTCCTCAGGTTCAGTTTTGGCCATTCTGGGGCACGCAAGAATGCTCTGAAAGCGTATTTTAGGCTTTGCACATTAAATTATAATATTCTAGCTTCATTCATATCATATTTGTAAATAATTAAAAAGGCCAGAAGACTATCACTGAATAATCTTCCCATAGTTCTCCATATTTGCAATGTCATCAGTTTTAGCACTGAACAGTACCGGTGTGTCATCATTTATGTACCTTGGGTTTTACATGTTTAAAGGCAAGCTTAAGAAAAAAAGTTCAACACTTTTCTTCTTTAGGGGGGAGGATGGAGGAGAAAGGAATTTTATAAAAAATAGAAGAGTATGAAATTTTATCATTAACTAATGGACAAATTACTGGCGTCTGAAAATCTCACAAATTTTATGTTTTTAAGCTACATTCACATGTTTCCCTTCCCTGGGGGAAGCCTATCTCTCTGGTGCTTTTGAAAGCAGTGAAAAAAAAGAATACCAAAGAGCGTAATGAGTAGTTGCAACAAAGAACACTACAGTCTTCCTTCCTTACGCCAACATAGCGGGATCCTTGTGAATCCATTATGGCCTCTATTGCTTGAAATGAAGCCAGAGCGGATTGATTCATTGTTACTTCAGCTCCTGATACTGTTTTTGGGTTACACAGTCTCTTAGATCCATACAAACCTCAGCTGAGGACAGGCAAATGATCTTTGCGATCCTTTTAAAGAACTTTTTGAAGTCTTAAGGTTAACGAAGTCAGCAAAAGAATAGGAAAAGCATGACCTGAAATGTGCACTGTTTTAAGAGGACTTCTGCATACCACTGCTTGTCCTAAGCACAGCCTGCAAGTGCGTATGCATTGTGAGAGTCCCGAAAAAGCAGTCACTGCTTTTTAATAAGCAGTGTGTGTATCTTCTGGTCAATAACAATGTGACTAAGAATTCGGAGTGATTATCATTCTGTGAATTCATCATGTCAAATACCTAATGCTGGTAAGTGATCGATATGGAATGATAAAATCTTGCATAAGATCAGAAACAAAGCTCAGCAGCAGCAGGGCCCCACTGAATTTAGCCCTCACCTCAGTTGTTGGCTTTTTGTTGTTGTTGTTCCACCACCCCATTTCCCATCCTTAAAGTCATTAAACCCATTGTCAGCACTTCATCCTGCCAGACCAGTTTCTTTTGATACCCCAAAAAGAGACATGCAGGATAATTAATGTTTCACTTTACGTGAGCTTCTCTAGACCTCTTTTACATAAACAGTCACAGCTGAGTTTTGTTGTTGTTTCTTTTTTTTTTTTTTATGTCAGCCTAGCCAGTATCCAAAGCATTGGGAAGGCTGAACTTCAGGACTTTAAGAGCAATGCTGAACAATCCTTTGCTGTCGCTGGCTTTACTCTGGATTAGTAATTGGTTAGCTTGTAACTATGAGCATGACATGAGGAAATGAAACGTTTACTTTTACTGAAATAAGTAATAAATTGGAATTGTTTGGAATTCACAAAATATCCCTCTTAATCAGTAATGACATCCACAGCATTTTGCTGAAAAAGACTAAATCCTGGTCTATGGCAGATAGAATATTCAGAGGAATGTGGGGGAATGCACCCAGAAAGCATCCCAGGAAATGGGATGAGAAGAGCACTGTAATGTTGCATCTCAGGGAAGGACAGGGATCACTCACATTTCTGTGCAGATCTTTGAGGATTCTTTGGCATTGTTAATTTGCAGAAGAGTTCAGCATTTCTTCATGTAAGAATTATTATTTCTTCATGCAAGAAATGCTTGTATGATTGCAACAGTACTGTCTTAAATCTTAAGATCTTTTTTTTTAATCTTTATATAAGCCAGTTTCAAAGTCTTGATTATTATTATTATTATTATTGCTAATTGCATATGTAAAGGTCACAGAACTAAAATTGTAAAAAGAAAATCTATTGTTAACCTAGAGTTGATTTATGAAATGATAATCAATTATTTGAGTTTGTGAAAGTAACATACACCACTAATAATCACTTGGAACTGATTTAGCACCATATTCCACTGGAAAGTTAGGAAGAAGCCAAGGACTTCTAATAATCAGTCATTTGTAGTGACATTTTTATTACTCTCAGAAATGCTGCACTTTAATTGTCTCCCTGCTTCAAATCAACTGCTTAGTTTGCTCTAACACTAAGTTTTTTGTTTACTTGCTTTTTTTTTCCTCTCTTTCCCCTATGGTAGTCATTGCCCTTACTATTGGAATCCTACACTTTGTATGTTCCTAGCATGGTAAGTGCTAATAGGAACGAGCCCCTACCCATGTCCCTCTAATTTAAAGAGGGAAAATGCTCTATTGATTCCAAGTCACGTTTTTATGGAGTTCACACTAAATTCTTCATAGACTTATAGCCCAGACAATTCCCCCCTGATTCACTAGGATTGAACTGAGAGAAAATCCATCAAAAAAAAAATTCTTTTTTTTCTACTATTATGAAGTTTGCAACAGGCTGTCCAACAGAGAAATGGCTTTGCTTTCAACAATAAAAAAGAAACTGCAAGCTCTTAATTTTGTAGCAGTGTTTCTAGTGCTCTAGCATCTTCAGCATGCCTCCAACTGATGAACTGAAGCACAACTATAAATAGCAATGATGTCTTTGTCAGCTTGTGATAAAAAGGTTTCTTTTTCGTATTTCCTGAAAGGACGTATAGTAAAACATCCCTTATCTCATTTGTGCTGCGTTCATAGATTTATCTGTTTGGTGGATTACTGAATTACAACACTGATTTGTTGCCAGCTGGTTCACAAAATAGCACAGTGAACAGAAGAAATGCAGCCCTGAGATTGTATCATATGATTGGCACCCTAAAGTGTAGTAATTGTGTTACGTTCTCAGTTTTATGGTTGAGGACTTTGGGGAGATTTTCTCCTTCAAGTCAGAAAAAAAGTGATTTTTCAATCATTGCAGTCTGGGAAACATTCAATAATTAAAATATATTTCCACATTTTCTGCCTGTGACATTGCTTAGATGCCCGGCGCAGTGCGGATGAGCAGGGCACAAAGCAGAGTATGGCATGCTTTTTCCCGCTCTCAGACCACCACTGTTACATCCAGAGGGACTCAACATTCAGTCCAGTCCCTTTCAGCCAAATCACAGCGTGGAAATTCTTCTGTTCTGACCTGTAGTCACTGTCTATCTCTTGTGCATCTAAATGACGAGGTCAGCCCCTCCTTGCATTGCAAATTGTAGGAATTCCCTTCTATGGCTGAGCTGCTCTTTCATCACTCTGTACTGATAACTAAGAAGTTGTCCATAGAGCAAATGGCTGTGTTAGATTGGGTCTACCTGGTCTGCATTTTAAGAAAATACCTGTCAGAAAAGCATTATGTTTCACAAATCCCCACTTTTGGGATCTGATGCAACGACAAAGAGGAAGAACATGACAGCAGCTGAGACAGTACGGCTGGTCTGCACGCTACAGTGTTTTAATGGAACAGATGGAATCTGTTCTGAATTCTGAATCAGGAACGTATTCAGGCAGAATAGTGATTGGAGAAAAAGAGTTAATTTTCAGGGCTTGCATGCCTTCGGGTTTGCTTGCTTGAGAATATTTTTAGAAGGTAATATTAGATGCTAAGGGAAAGTTACAGTGAGGCTTGTGACTAATGGATAAGATGCAGTGTGCTCTGTGATGCTGTTAGAAAAATGCTGATGCAGTTAACTTATATCAGAGAGAGAATAATAGCACCAATGTTTTTTTAACAAAAAGAAAAATAGTATTTTATGAAGTTTTCTGAGATCCTGCCTTGCTAACGTTTTGGAGGTTGTTTCTAACTAATAGCCACACAAATAATTGCAGATTACAGTGTCGTACAACTCTATTAACGAGGTGAAGGAAAAATAGCAACATTTTCATTTTAATGAGATGTCAACTCTCTCCTCCTCTGTACCATGCATCTTAATGTACCTTGCTGTCTGCACTGACTTGGGGCTCCAAGGCTTTGTCATTTCTTGGCAATTCCTTCCTCTAATTTCTTCTGACACATGGTGCTTAAATCCACAAGAAATGTGAGGTGAGGCAGAGAGGAATCCTGCAGACTGCTGCACCATAAGAAGAGCACTCATTTGCATTATTCATTAGATAAAGGCACTGATTTGCATCTCATTTTCGTCATCTCCATTTCCAGGGAGAGGATATAGAGAATTCTCAGAGTTGCTAAATTTTTATGATATTAATAGCATTCGTTTGGGATTAAGTCTCCATTCTCTGGTGCTCCGTATTGTCCCACACTTATCTTAAGTACCTACAGAACTGACATCCTTTTGTTTCTTTTGTAGCAAACTGGAGCTATTCATTGTGTAGTAAAAATGCGCTCATTGGTTTCACATTACAATTTCATAAGTATTTTTATCAAAGGCGTAGCTCTCTGCTTGGTCACTATTTGCAATGTTCTTTGTTTTCTGTTTTTCTAAGGTTATGGTTCAAACAAAAGCTTGCAAAATCACTGCAGTGATGATGTGTGACGTGGTGGTATCTGTAATATTTGCCACTCAATGTTGTTAAGCACTAAGCTTTTAGGAATTCATTTAGGCTTCTTTTTAAATAACATGTTAATGCAAAGTTATGAAGGAGTAGCTCCAGATAACTTCCAGTTCTGTTTTCATCTTGTCTAATCTTTATGAACTAGTTTATATTAAGATTAGCATTAATATTTGATTCAGAAAAGCTATACCATAAAAAGGAGGAGATAACACTCTTTTGCCTGCAGTACACTGTCTGTGAGGCTTTTTTGTCGCTATTGAGACACTCTTTGTCACTCTTATATGCTTTTGAAGAAAATATAAACATTAAACTATTTGGTACTGAAATAAAGAGTTATTCCCCTAGATATCATTCACGTGCTAGGCCAGCAAGCAACTGAAACAAATGGTGGGTTATCCTGATTGTCAAAACCCTTGGTTAAGCTCAGTGCTTCATTGCACCAGCTACCATACAAAAATAAAGATGCTGTCCCTGTTTTGAACATCCTACAGTACAACTGAGATTGAAAATAGGAAATAAAAATATCAGAGATCAGAAGGCAGCCTTTAGCAAAATGAGGAGAAGAGTTTGATTGTGCTGTGTTTTTTTTGTTTTGTTTTGTTTTTTTTTTTAAATGCAGTACAACTGGTGCTCCCTCTGGCTTTCTGTAGTTGTCTGGTGTCACAGTAGGCAAATTCTTTTGGGGATGGGATTAGGAGGTGGAAAAGACCCTGAGAAGGCACTTCATGTGAAAGCAGCTTTATGGCAGAAAACAAGATGCAAATGGCATATAAAGAAGACACTACAGCTAACTAATGCACAACTTAATTAAAATAGGGTCTACCACAAGTTAGTGACACACTTGCATCTAAACAAATCACTCAGGTAATGCCCTGATTACACTAACAGCAGTTGTTGTCAGTGGCAGAAGTTGCCATATGGCTCTTTTTCTCTTCCTGGGTCAAAATATTGTTGGGAAGAAGCTTAAATACATAGACACAAATGAGGAAATAACTGGCGTGGCTTTCATCCAGCCCCCAGTGTTCACACACAGCCAATGGTCCGTCCACTTGCTGGCACTGTGGGGTAGCTAGCCAGATTTTTGAGGAATGTACAGAATCAAGTATCATGGCACTGGAGGACAAACAAAGGCAGCTGGCACTCAGCCACATTGCACAGACACCACTGAGCTCTGTGAAACACACATGGATTATGTCTGGGCGAAAGAAAAAAGAAAGCAGGTATCCTGAATGCAGAATAGGCAAAGAGTGCAAATGAAGCAAGATCCAGATCTGCACAGGGACAGCCAGGTTCAACACCACATATTAGGATTTACCAATGAATACAAACTGGCTAACTCCCACTAATTGCAGTGAATTTGGGGACAGTCTACTAAAGTTTGTTCAACTTGTGATGGGTTGTTTTTTTTAAGCTATACTGTAAATCCTTTAGTCTCGTTTTCTTCCAGCATCAGGATCTTGCCCATTTACCATCAGTCTGAAACTAATCAGTAACAACACTGCAGAAGCTACTAAATGCTGTTTTTTACTACTGTGCCTGGTAGTACCACTGCTCTTACAGATCTTTTAGTATTTCTATTTCAAACTTGGTGTGATGCTTTTCTAGGTTGCATCAGACTGAAGCTCAGCAAAAATGTTGCCATGTTAAATAGCTACTAACTACAACAAAATCATCCAAAATACAGGGTTCTGCCAGCTTAAATTATATAGTTTTGTTATGCTTTCTGCTTCAAAAAATATGCATTCAAAAATTTTAAGTGTGCCAAGTAGGCTAAATGCTGCCCTTCAGAAATAAAGACTGTGATGATTTGTGTTGAAGAAGAGCAGTTAAGTTCCTGCCAGACTTAAAATATCTTTCCTTGAACACTGGTCCCACTGTGCTGATATCGCTGTCAGCAAGGACTCGAAGATCCTCAGTTATGAAACACCTTGTCACCACCCATCCAGTACCTTGCTCCTGCCCTGCTGTTACATTTGTTGAACCACTTTGTTTAGATTTTGAAATATAAAATGGGTTTCCTAATGACTTCCTTAGCAAAAAGGCTGTAGTCAGTCCTTCGATGTAACTGAGGGCAGTTACTTGGAAACACATTACTGGAGCAGTGGATAATCCAAAGACTTTTGCACAATAAAACTAAACAGTATTTACCCTCAAAAATGTCCTTGTCTAGTGCAAAGTGAGTAGAGCAGCTGTTCAACATTTATTTTTATCTTCACTCTTCAATGGATACTAGACCTCTGCCTCTTTTGGGGCTTGCTCCTCTATCTCTAAAGATTTACTGCACAGCTCTGCCTCATCCATTACAAGCTGCCTGTTTTGTCTGCCTTGGGTTCCTCTGTGCCCTCTCCCACACCTATGCAAGTCTAGAGGTAAATCCACTGAAATCACCACACCTGATCCCCAGTTTGGATGTTTAGCACTGCCTTGACCATGCAAAGAAGCTGAAAAGCAAACTGGAAGAAGGAGCAGAGGATTATTCCTGGCATAACAAAATTCCTCCAGCAGCAAAGGATTGTGCCATCTGCTCCTTGGTCCTCTCCATTTCAGAAGCACATTCAGAAGATATACCATGCCAGCAGCAGAAGGATGTGGAGTGGAGCTAAGGAAAACCTTTCCAGACAGTCAGCACAGCCAATATGCTGGAACCTGTGTGACCAATGAGATGGAGTGACCCTTGGGATGTTGTGAATTATGCCTAGACTCATTCCAAATCTTAATCAGGACAACATGCTTTTCAGGACTGCTTTTCTCCCTCCTCATTTGTAATGAGCATGAACTGGAAGCCAAAACATAGAAATTAATTCTGCATTTTTTGTAACAATTTTTACTGTATATTCAAAATTAATAATGTGAATCTGCATTTCATAAGCTTTATGAATTCCACATGAAATAAAATTGTCAGTCTGGTGAGTAATGCAAGAGCATATCTTAGGTGCTTCTTGGCAATATTGAAAACTGCAATTTTTTTTCCTGCAGAGCTGACCTTAAAGGATAAAGCTCTCCTAATGTGCCACGCTCTAATTACAGAAAGCTGATCCTCATGTGTTCATCCCATATGTGTGAAATTCTGAAAGCTGAATCAAATTAAGTTCCCAACATATTTTCAGTTTATGTTGAGAGATGCAGCTATTTCAGCATCTCCAAGAGAAAACGAATATTGCTTTCCTTCGAACATTACGAACAACACTGCAGGGAGATTACATCTGTTACAAGAGGAAGATGCTATATTTATGCCTTTTTGTAAACCAGCCAATGGCTAATGGACAGGAAGTCTTTCAGAAAGTTTTGCAAATCCCCATAATGTTCTCTGAGTACAAGAGTGTGCGTTCAAATCTCAGATTTATCTGAGAGAAAGGAGTGGGGGGGTTATGCCGACAGCTCGCTGTTGGGTGGGTATCCAAGAAGGATCAAAACCACAAGGCTTTCCAGCTAAGATTAGCATTATCTAAAGCTTAAAAATACTCTCTTTTGATGTTCCCTTTCAGTTCATAGCATGTAAATCAGTGTTGCTTCTTGTTCTTTGGAACAGACCAAAGCATTTATAGATATTTTACTGTGATAAATGCTGAGAACCATAATTAGATGGAGTTGCTCTCTTGTCCAGAGCGGTGACTCACATGCAATTGGAAAGGGTAAAAGAAATCCTATAGATGCATAACTAATCTAAATTAGAAAGGCCAAAAATGAAGATGTACAGCTGGTCATGCTCATCACGAACAGAACAAAGTACAGAGCAAAGCTGGAAGATGTCTGGTAAATGTATACCTGCAGCCTCTGATGACTTTCATTACATTTCATATTTGTGTTCAAATGCACAACAAGGGGACTCTTTAAAACTAGGAAACCTCTGACTCATATAACATGTACTGTACATATAACATATACTATATCTTTTTAGTTCATTACAGATTCCCAGGAAAATCCCTGTAGTTTTCAGGAAAGTGCAATGAACAGGAATTCATTGAACATTTAGTGAACATCTGCACAGCATCTCCCGTCAGTTCCACAGATGCAGTGGTGACCTTCCCTCAGTACTGACTTGCTCCTAAGTACTTTAACGTGCAAGCTCCTAATGAACAGCGTAATTTTCCAGTGGATGAAAAAATGATGGGAAAAAACATCATTCATATTAGTTACTGTGTTACTGTTCACTTCAGGTACTTAGAAACAATTGAATGCACTTTTGACAGCTTTAGAATCTTTACTTGACATCTCAGTGCGTGGAAATTCCTGCTTTTGTATAGAATTGTTGAAATCACAATGATAGCTTCCAAGAGACTGCACAAGTTTGCCATACCAGCTAAATTTAAAAGATTATCATCACAACTCTGGCATTTCAGTAAGTCAAACAAGTTGGTGGTACTGTTATAACATCCCATACTTCTGTCCTATCCTGGGCGTCTTTGTGTTTCTTATCATTTCTCATGTCTTCTTGTTCAGCTAAGCAGTCCACCCTTTTCAGATTCTCTTTGTTTAAAAATCTTTCCATTCCTCTCATCCTTTTTTTTTTTTTTTTTTTTTTTTTTTTTTTTTTTTTTTTGTCATGAGGAATTCAGTGTTCTCTGAACATAAGAATAGTGTAAGAATAACTGACAGTAACAGTGTCTAAAATGTTGTAGGAGTGTGCAGGGGAAGTCAGGCTGAGGGTAACATTACAATCTGCACTGGTCTTCAAATATGTTTACTTTCCATAAACTTCAGCGTTCAGTGCATTTAAGCACACAGTTTCTGTGTTGTCACTACAATAATTATTTATACAACCATGTTGTTTAGAAACACTTACATTTATGAGCCCTTTTTGTGCCAGGTTCCATTCCATTATCCCCATGGTCACTTCTCCCCATGTGCAAGCTCTCATTTTAAGGAGATGACAGATATGGACAAATTGTCATGCACAAAGAAGTAAGGAGTCAACACTAGTCAGCATGACAGACAAGTCATAATATAGCACATGATTAATATTTAGCATCACATGGCCACTAAACCTCACTGCAAAAGAGATGCTTTTAAGGTGATAAACTTCAGGAGATTAATGAGCCAGTTTCACTAATGTTTATGGAGGATTCCTCCCAGGAGTTAAAAACAGCAGGGGAGAAAGCATAAGGGTGCTTCTGTAATAAATATATGGCATATAGAACAATTAAGGATCAAAAGCTCTTATCACCAAATAGCGATACGAGGCAGGAACTGGCTTCCTGATACTGAATGGGAGGTGATTGGGTTGGGAAGGGGCTGAAGGGTTTTAAAGATTGAGGACAGGCAGCCCTCGGCAGAGATGGAGAAAGGGGAGCTGGTGCTGCAGTGCTATGGGAGTGGATGGTGGTCAAAGCCATGATCTTAGAAAGTAATAATAATAAAAAATAAAGGAGGTCTTTGCAGCAGCATTCTGATTATCAACAGGACAAGACTGCATTTGTCAAGGTCAGAGAAAAGGTTGTTGCTGTAATCAAGACATGGCATGGTGAAAGCCTGAATGAGAGTTTAACTGGGAAGATGGATAGGAAAAACTGTATCGCAGAGATATGATAGTGATGTGGCATGGAAACCATAAATCATCCATAGAGCCAGAGCACTCTCAGCAAGGTCAATTAGCCCATGATGAGCACTGTGCTGCCAAAGCCAGGCTGCTGCTAGCATCCAAGCTATCGAGTTTGTAACTATCTCAGGAGCATCTGAACAACAGATTTATAGCTAGCTCGGATCTCTGCTCTGTGGAACTAAACACAGTGTAAACATATTTAGCCTAAGTGCGACTTTCCAGATTAATCCACCTGACAGGCAGAAGGTGCAGCAGATCTGCTTGCTTTAAGTCTCTCTCTGCAGAATGTGTTCTGTAATTTTGGATTTCATTCTTCACTTGCAGAGTTTTCAATGTCTGCTATTTACAGTCTTTCTGGTACTGATGATCAACTGCCCTACAACAATCGCCTACAACAATCTTTTTTCCTCTCCCTGAGTACCTTGTATTTTAAATTGAGGGTCAAGATCTACTTTTTCTTCCACCTTATTAAGGAAGAGTGGTTTGTTTTGATAACAAATAGCTGGTGATGACATACAGTGGGAGGAGTGACATACTCAAGGAACAAGCATATCTTATGGATCAGTCTTGCTGCATTTCTGATGAGACAAGGATTTTGGAAGGCTAGGGATTTCGATGTGCATTTATAAACAAATCACAATGGGCACCTGGCATAAGGGATGCTGATTTCACAGCATCAGATACGCAAATTGTGGCAAAAATAATGGGGGATGGTGCATTACACAGCCCCTGCTGCTCAGGTTCCAGTTGTGCTGCTAGCAGCAGTGGATGGCACCTTTAGCAGTGCCTATCTTGGAGCTGCTTGGCAGTCTAGATAGAAATAGAGAAAAACACAAACCTAAAATGCTCATAAATATTGTGACAAAAACTTTGCAAAATTTTGCTGTGGTACTTCTCTGCATCTGACTGCTGTCATTATATTGGATTTTTTTGTCAATGGCCAGGTTATAATATTCTCTTTGAAGTTATTTTATTTTATATACTTGTGATAGCATTTTCAGCGAGTTGTTAATTTTGTAACTTACAATGTTAAGTCCTCGAAGCAAAAAATTAAAACAAGTGTAATGTGCTTGATTGCATAAAATAAAACCCATTTAAATGCCTGTATAAACTTGCTAAACATTAGCAGTCACTGAGTTTACGAGGAACTGGAGCTACATTTACTACACGGTATTTGTCCACAGAATGAGGGATTTAATGAGTGTAAAGTAAAATTTAGTAACTAGCTCCAAATCATTTCCCACCAGCTTTGAAAGTTCATGTTATTACAGCTTGGGCCTATTAAAATATTTTGACTGGCACTAGCTGAGACGGAGCTGTGCATGGTATTAATCTGCAGTACTGTGGAGCAGCTCTGGGGCTAAAGTCATGTATGGAGAAACACAGGAGACCTGCAAGCACCCCAGTTGTGGTCACATTTACTGTACCCTTTGCTCAGGGGTCTCTCATGGCTGTACAGACCGTGTCAATGCAGGCACCAAAACTGAGGGGGAAGGAGCAGTCCTCCTGCCACCATTTCCAGTCTCCCTTTTCAGCATGTGGAGAACAGCAGTGACATTTCCCCCACATATGCACGTTCCTACCTCCAAGACACTTGCTGTGACGGGATGAGATGCAGGGTGGGGCTGTCACCCACCTCAGTGTCCCATCCCCATGCTGAGGCTCAGGGCAGGTCACCTGCTCCTTGCCACGGGAGACCTGCCTAGCAGGATGCAAAGCAGCCTGAAAAGACTGACTGATACCAGGGTGCTGGTCCTACACCTGCACAAAGCCCCACGCTAGGAAGTTTGAGGTTTGGTAGAAATCTTAATATTACATTGCTGTGACTGCTCTATAAGCACACATTCGGGGTTCTGTTTCTCTTAATTTAATCCATATGAATTTTAATACCCTAATGCACTTCCTTTACAAGATGAACAACAACTACACAGACTAAAATAGGAAAGGAGCAAAGGAAAGCATTTCTGCAGAAGAGTAACATGTAACAACTGACTTGTGAGCATTAGAGTGCAATATTAGATCTTATTTGTATTTGGGGTTTTACCTCCATTTTGTCTGCTTTAGACCAGCTTGAGCATGGCTTTTTTCCTGAGCAGTGTAGAAGGGGGAACATGCAAGGTTCCTTTTCCTTAAGCTTAGGCACAAACCCAGGCTGTATTAGACAAGATGGCTATTCCAACCAACACCCCTAGGAGCACAAGCAAGCCTGGCTCCCTCTGCCCTCCCGAAAACAAAGGTGAGAAATAACTGTGCTCCCTTCAGTTTTCTGCAGAGCAGGCATTTCAGGATGCTGAAAAATTAGTGGCATGTTTATAAACATCATTATAAAAAAGTGTGCTTTTCAGCAGAATTATTTCAAGGGTCTCACTCATCAATTTTAAATGAGCACTGCAGGACTGCGAGGTTAAAGGTGTGAGCTTGTGCTGTTGCTGCTTTGAAATTGCCCAGAGTGAGATTTTCACTACAACTCCACTTTGCCTCAGGGAAAAGCCTACTCCACTATCTTTCTAAATTAAAATGGACACTGAAAATCATTATTTTATGAATTAAGAAAAGGAAATTTACACTGTAACTTGATTCGGAGTAACTATAATCGTAGGGAAGTATTTTTCCAAGTACAGTATTTCCCTAATTAAACCCATGAAAATGCCTCATTTTTAGGTTATTGTCAAAGTGTTTCAAACTCCTGTAGAAATGCTTGATTGTAATTTCATTAGCATTCCATTTCTCCAGGACATACAGGTGCAATGAAAGACGAAGCAAAATTAATTAAAACTGTGGACATGTTTATACCCGCCAGGTGTCATAAAAGGTAGTAGCTGAGACATTTTTCAAGTAATTAAGCAGACAGTTCTGCATTTTCTGATGAGTTATTGCCCTTCCCTCTTTAATCTGGGTAACAGATTTCATCACGGCTCTATTGTCAGGTGACGGGATTGCTCTTCATGATCAGCATTCCCCTTGCACCACCACGCGCTAATCGAAATCACATCATCACTGCAAAGAGGCAGTGACATGCAGTCGGCACATTTCCAAAGGCAGGCTTCGTATGCCAAGATCTGCCCATAATGTAGACTAAAAAGGGGATAACACAATTTTCAGTTTAACTGTAGTGGCTTAAATAGCTTCAGTTGTTTATTCGAGGCATGACACAGCTTCTGCATGTAAAGCTCACTTCTCCTCAGTGAGGGCAGCATTTCATCGGATTCAGACATGGTGGGGGTGTTAGTGTCATGGTGTTTTTTACATTTTGTTTCTGTTTTACCAGGAGTTTGTCTTCCAGCCAGGCTGCAATAATCAGTGGTTTTCCAGAGGAAGCTCAAATTGCCATGGTCACATCCTCAGGCAGTACTGAACATGAGGTTCTAACGATGGCATCCTCTGTATTTTTCAGTGCAAGTTAGGAGCCAGAATTTGGCTCATTTTGTTTCTCTGCACTGGAAGTGGATATTTAAAAGAAAAACATAAAAGTCTCTCTGTTCTTCTCTACTGGCTACCAATAACATAAATGCAGGCTTTATATATCTGCAGCAGTATTTATCTTATATATATATACAGTCCTGTGGCCAGGAAAGGAACAGGGAGTCACAACACCGAAGACTCTTGCAGCGCTTAGATGTAGCAGCGCACATCTTTGGTGCACTGAGGGCAGAGCTAGCCCAGTTATCTCAGCTCATAAGGAATATGGCAAGTCTGGTGGAAGAGCCATGCAAACCCAGTGCTCATCAGGGACACCACCACCCTCAACCCTGTTCTGCATTATTAATGATCACAGCTGCTACACCTCTAATAATGTCACTGTCACATGAAGGTTGCTTTCCATCCCAGAGCCAAGAGAATGAGATAGATCCTACTATGTATTTTAGTCTTACACAGAAAGTTGTACTTTTTGTGCATTTTAGTGTTTTACATGTCTCTTTCAGTCTTATAGCACCAGTACAATAAAAACCTATAAATACTCTGCAGTACGGAATAATGAAGCCTGCTATGAAAAACAGTCATTTTTTATTTTCTTTCCTTTTGGGGATGGTTTTTATTTTGCAGTCACTACTGATAAAATATTTCCTAACGTGCTTCTAAAATACATATATATTGCATTGAAAGGAGTCCGTGTAAAATTGTTTGTCAAATAGAGAACAATCTGAGTAGAACACGAACTGTATTTGGCTGAAAATGCCCATAGCAATGAGCACACCTGTAGAAAAAGTAATTCAGAATCTCTGTGCCAGAAGGACGTTCATTACCTATTGCCATTTAGACCTAGTGCCCTCTGTGAGTAGTTTTTCTTGAGTTTTACTTAATGTTCTGACTTTATTAGCTTCATATCCTTTTAATTAGATTTCTTTTCCTAAATACTGTAATATTCTCCTGCTCTCAAAGTTATGCCATGCAAGGTTATCTCTGATACATGACTAATACATTTTACTAAAATGCACAAATAAAATACAATAGTCACATTAAAGCATTATAGGACCATGCCAAAAATAACAACGCAGCTCAGCTTGAAATAAATAGAAAAGTAAAGTAAAAAGCCTTGGAGATTAAAGAATAAAGTCACAGACCTCTAGAATCAAAGTCAGCCGTATCTGTTCTTTGTACCTGCTGTTCTGGGGGCTGCATTTGACCTTTCAAGTGCTGAAAATTGTTTTTGAAACAGTTGTTACTTTTTTTTTTTCTTTTTAAGTTTTAAAGAGCTATTTCATACTCTTTCTATACTAAATTCTGCTTTCCACAACAACCAACATCAGTCCCAGATTTGTTTTGACCCAAATGAGGCTGTCTTCCATTCCATTTCCAAACATTTTGCTTTTCTGCAACACTTAGGCTTTCAGTTTAACATTGCAGGAATATGTTCCACAAGTAAGACATTTTAAATATATTATTTTTCTGTTTCAGTGATTTTGTGTTATTTCATTATGTAAAAGAACAAATTTACTTCATTTACTACTTTTGTGCAAATCATGCTATGTTGTATCTCTCCCAAACTCTCATTTATTTCACCTGTAAAAGTTAGCCCTAACCTAATCATTTCTGATCATCTGATTTTGAGCCTTTTCCATTTCTGTTATGCCTGTTTCAGGTGAAGTAAACAAACGTGTATTTCAAGTGAGGGTACAGTACTTAATGGGATGATATCTCAATACTTCCAGTGTCATTTTCTATCCTGTTTTTTTCACGTAATAATATTGTGGGGTTTCTGCACCCAACCCTTATGAAAGTTTCTACTCAATATATGTTGTATTGTTGCTGTGGTTCTTTTATTAACTTGAGGAGACCACAGAAAATATTCTTTAATGGTTTAGTAGTCACTGAAACTCCTTAAAGCTAATAGAAATGTACTAAGAAATTACTGAAATCAGAAGTTAGAATGGTACTCAAGTTTTGAGTCAGGTACAATAACTTCAAATTTATCTAGGAAAAGGTTTTTCCAAGAAAAATTGAGCAATTGGTATTTTTTGTTGATTCCCAGAAGAGTAGTATGTTTGTAACACCTTCAAAAACAGTTGGTATGGAATCAAGGTACTTCTAAAGCATCTGGTGCAAAGTGCAGTCTTTTGCTACACCTTTACAGAGCAGGGTGACTTGTATATAAGTAACAGATGATTCTGTATTAATAATTTGCCAACAAGAGACTTAAAAGCTTCTAAAACACGTTATGGTTAGACATTTTTTGTCTCGTGATATATGGCATCTTTTAAATTAGGGGGATAAAAGATTCTGAATACTTAAATATTGTTACCCCACCAATCAAGCTTGCTTGTTGACCATGCATCTACTCTTCCTAGAGAACTAAAAGGATTCAACACAGCCTAGCAGAACTTCAGCCTTAAGATCTTTGAAATCAGCTCTACTGCATAGCTAAAACAAGGCATTTCCACCGAGAGCCTTCAAAACAGAATCACAGCTTTGGTACCAGCTCGAGCAGCATCACCGCATTAAACAATTATCATCCCTCCTACCAACTTTCTCCTCTAACCTCACATATCACCACCTGCTGAGAGCACTCCCAGAGGGAGCACATGCTCTAGCACACACAACAGAAGCTAGTATATGCTGCTTTTCACAGATAATCACAAGGTTAGAAGTAAACATATTGGCTAAAATAATAGCAATAGAATTCCAGGAAAACAAAAAGTACCAGAGAATGATAATTAAACTTGTATTTCTATTCAAATCATTCATAACTTACCTTGCTCAGAAGTGACCAAAAACCATCCCAGCCTACAAACCCTTCAGCCAATCCAGCAGACTGACCTTGGCATGCTCACTTAAGCCCTTAATTAATCAACATCACTGACCTTAACAGGATAAAATTGTGAATCTCAAGTAGAACAGTCATCTCCATCCAATTATTTCATTCCAGAAACGTAGGTCATAGTAAATTCTTGCATCCCTATTCTCAGAGAAAAAAAAAAAGAAAAAGAAAAAAGAAAAAAACATCTTTAGGAATATGAGTTGGAAAAAAAAATACATAATATGATATTCACAATTAAGTTATTCAGAAATTGAATATTCCATCAGTATTGTACTTTTAGGATAAATATATTTGTACTTGGTATTAGAAGCAACGGTCTGGTGTTCAGATTACATATGATTTGAACAATACTTCCCCTTAGAAGGATTATACTTTAAAATGTGAAACTAGATGCACTGATAACACCTGAGAAATATGTAGGTAGAAAGAAGTAAATCAAGCACAGCAAATCCATTATCTGGTTTTCTGGAGTGGGATTTCTGTTGTTTTCTCAGCAGAAGATAATTTAATTTTGGGAAAAAAAAATCTTTATATCAAAAGAATGCAAACCCATATATAAATAGGTATTTTAGAACAACACTCTGAAGCTTAACATTCAGACAAGTTAACTGAATCATGCTCTTTACACCTGTCCTCAGCCCACTCTTTCTCAAGCCTGCATGCATTTGTTTTTCTAGGTATAGAATCTTTGAATTTTAGCATGTGGGCAGTTATGTATGTAATTTGCGGTGTGACGGAAACAAGTTAGTTCTGATTAACTAAGCTTTTCCACTATAATTTGCTGAGAACAGAAAAAAAAAACAGAAAAAGAAAAGAAAATAATTGTAACCTGCCCATGAATAAATCTGACAAAGCTGAGCTATACCAGCACAGACTAGAAAACATCCAGTAGTATGCATTTCTGTAGGTGTCCTATCTGCTCTTTCCTTGGAACCATAGTTCTTTTTTACTGCTGATAAATGTGAGATAAACTCTCTTACTCCAGGAAGGGATGAGGCTCTTACAAACATTTCAATAAAGTGAAAGCTGATGTGAAGTAACTGAAGGAGAGGTGGTAATCAGCTTCTTATTTATTACAATTGTCTGTTGGCCATCATTTCTGCAGGTTTATAGTTCTCCAGAATTTGATATTTCAAATGCCTTCAAAACATCGGCATCCTCACTACATGACTCAAGGTATCACCTGGGTTGCTACTGCTCCCCATCCTCAATGCTTATTCATTTTTTCCAGCAGCAGAGTTTGCAGAGTGGGCTTCACCCAGCCAGCAGAGTCTCTGGGTTCAGCTGATACCGCAGCTGTAGTCAGCTAAGCTGATGAATTTTGCCCTCAGACGAGCAGCCGGTCCAGCCTGCCAACTCTGCTCTGGGTCACTAACCTCCCAGGAGAGGCACTGACTTGTTCCCTCCAGCAGTCCCTGGAGAACAGATGTCAAAGTCCTTCATGAGCTCAAAGTGTCATTGTGTCTGGCACCAACAGCATTTCCTGTCTGTTGGATTTGGATGGGTGCATTTATCCGAGCACAGCTCCTTCTCTTTTTGTTTGCTTTTTGTTTGGGTATTTATAGGAGGAAGGAACAGATTCTTTCAGCATCAGTTCCACTCAGTATCAAATATTAGTTTTGAACAAATTAATTATGGAATATTAAACCTGTGTTTTCTTATGTCAAGCTGTGATCTGGGCCTTGTGGGAACATGCCAACTGGCCCTTTCAGCTATGCCCATATTAAGTTTTAAGATCTCTTTTATTTTTATTTATTTTTTTTCTTTTTTCTTTCCTCTGGTTGCTTTAGCAGCTGTGTTGATTTAAACCCATACAATCTTAAATTGCTGCAAACCATAGCCCTGTTTGTCCCACCCGTAGCAGAATATAGTGACTCTCTAGCTGCAGAAACAACTCCCCATTATTCTTCTGGACATCTTGCTAACCACTGTCAAAATTGTTTTGCGGCCCAGCCTCCTGCCAAGTCCCTGTCACATTCAGCCAATGACTTACTGGTTTGTTCTTCAGGAGGACCAAAGGCTAGCAAGAAGTCCTTGTTTTGCAGCAGCACTGTAACCTTCCTGAAGCAGCCTGGGAAGCTCGTTTTGTGCACCTGCAACTTACCACTCCTTCAGTCCTTTCACATCAGCAGTAATTCTCTTGTATCCAGACAGCTAAATGCAGAGCAGTCAGTTCCCAAAGATGCTATGACTCTGCCCCATGGGCACCATCTGCCACAGTTTATGTCAGATAGGGTCTGAGATACATAGTTTCTGTTGGAGACCTGACGAGATCTTTCTCAAGGTGCAGGAGCCTTAGCACCTGGATATCTTCCCATTGTATATCCATCATCACAGCTTTGTATTTTGAATAAAGCACAAACTTGTATGTTTAAGGAATACATTAAATAGACTTTATAATTTAAGACAAAATTATTGTTTCTTTTCTGCCTGCTTGATCTTATTCTACCTTTCCTCAAAAATGCAGCTTTTTAATGGAGGCCTCAGCATCCTGTGTTCCCAGGGAGGCCTTCTTTCAGCCCTGTGATGAGACTGATCCATGAGATTGTGGTGGCATGGCCTTCGTATGCTGACCTCACTGCACTGTTAATTACTTGAAACAGGCTGTAGAAGGAAATGTTTTCTTCCTCCTTTTACCGATTTTACCTAAAACTGATTTTTGCAGTAAAGAATCCCTGTCTTTTTTTTTTATTTTATTTTTTTTACTATACAGTTCAACTGGTAGAGCTGTTTTAGGATTGCATTCCCAGAATCTTTAGACATTACTATTTAGTTCAGAAGCTTCTTCAATAGAAGCTTCTGTTTATTTTTTAATTTTTTATTTTTAACTGGCTAGAAATGCGACCTAAAGGATATATATTCAATTTTATTAAAGCAGTCTGTATTTGGGCAACTCAGGATTACCTGAGTGATTGGCAGTTCAAAAATACAATCATCTTTTGTGTCTAGCGCGTGTAATGCTGGAGAGTGTTTCAATCAATAACAGTGCTATCAGAACTCGAAATCAAATGCAAAATAATTCCCTGATCTTCCCATGTTTAATGACATTTGCTCTTCTGATGAATTGCTAATGCATTTTTGGACGGTTTTGCTGGCAGACCAGCCATGTTGATGGTATAAATGGCAGAGCTGGGAGAGCACTATTGTATTTACCGCTGCTTGCTGCTGATGAACAATGCACCATTCAGCACATTATCTCTCTGCTATGAAGCCTTCCATTTCCAAACAAGCAACATCTAAATAAACTTTAGAACTACTCTTTTTTAAAAAATTACTGTTTTCTTCAATGAAATGTTAGCTTGTTTTGTTCATTTTGAAGTGACAGTATCAAGTTGAAACATAATTACAGTTTTACAAAGGCAAAAATGGTTTCGTCTATGGTAGCTTCCTAATTCCAATTGTAATGCACATTTTCTGCATTAATTTCTTCTGTATTCACATCTGACACCCCCTGACAAAGAGCAAATGGGCTTCAGACCTGCTCTGGCTGCAGTGAAACAACTGTATCCAAAGTACTATCCTATGGATAGATAATGAATGGGGGAGGAAACAGAAAAAAATCCTCTAATCTTTCCACTTTATACAGGCAGTAATTTTGATTTATCTTTAGCAGTAATCAGCTAAAAACTCACTAAAGTAATCAAGCTCAGATAAAAATGTGAGGTGTTTCACTTTACTTATTTGTTTAACGTCACCATAGGGACTAAAATAATGTATACCACGTGCATATTTTATTACTGTGAATTACAAACTTTGTCAGCATTTAAAAATAAGCAGTAGTTTTGAGATTTTTCTAAGCACGCTGCTGTGCTATGATTTCTTTATGTAGTAAATTCAAGATGATTTTAAAAGCATGAAGTATTTCTGATTCCCAAAGGACTCTGGCTTTGCTGGAAGGTGACAGCTCTAGTGCTGTACAGAAAGCCTTACGTTAGTGTAGGCTCCTCTAGGACTGTTTGGCAGATACACCCTTTGATCTAACATAATATTAATTCTTTGCTTAATTTACTACACTCAGCACCTTAATTAAAATAATCATATCCTCAACATTATATTTAATACATGTGGTTATATAGTTATACTTAATGGGCATGGTGTGGAAAAATCTGAAATCTTACTAGTTGTTTTTTGCAAAATTAATTTCTACTTTCATAAATGATATATAAAAATACATCCCTAAAGAGTACCCTAAAGAATATCAAATACTTTTCCCCATATTTATTTACTGGTTCTTCTTCTTGAGCTTTGCAATTAGACATTATTACATATCTACCAAAGACTACAATAGGAACGCTCTGCAGCTCCTTAGAGAGATCAAGAGAAGAAAATAACTATGCATTTCAAAAACAGAAATGTGCTTTCTGGCTTTGTGTGTTTTCAAGTGAATACGAATTTTCAAACGAACATGCTTTATTTATTATGAGTGATCAAATGACTATGACACAATTAACAGAAACCTCACAAGGTAGAGGATAATCCCTACAATGAGAAGTTAACAATTCACAGGATAATAGATTCAGGTAATACCTTGCTTTTCATTAGTTAAAGATTTCCTGAGTCATTTGATTTCAATCTCACAACTGAATTGCAACTTCACTGGGTAGCTGGAAATTTCTTTTTTTTCCTTCTTGCTAGATTGCAAACTGCTGTCAGAAAACCACAAAGTATTTCCCTGTCTCCAGTTATGAGTGCAGCTGGTGGATTTCTCATTGTTGCTATATGACCATCTCTGCAGTGCTAAATGGACCTATACAGTATCTGCCGTAATAACACTTCAGTCTTTAGACTTCTGAGCAGAAAACCAGAAATTGTGAATAATAGTAACAGCGATTATCTGTATGGAAATTGCATCCATTTGAGAAAAAAGCCGTGATCTGGGCTACACGGAAATGAAAGGCAAAATTCCCACGGGGAATTGGATTCTCTTTTCATGAAGGATAGAATATTAAGCAGAACACCCTCGACTGCATTCATCTGTAGATTAGGAGAATAAGTCACATCAGGTGTAGGACAAAGAGCTGTAACTAGGTTTTTTTGATACATGATACACCTGCATCTTAACAGAACTTATTTCCCAAATGATCATAGCACCAAAAAGGTGACAGGAGTAGACCCCTTACACTGGCAAAAAGCAGGCTCTCTGATGCTTTTTCTGAGCTCAGGCGAGAAAGGCAAAGCAATGATTTTGGAGTTGATTCTTATTGGAGATGCACAATTGCTATATTCATGTCATCAAGGCTCAAATGGTTGAATTGGACAAATAATACTTTTAGGGTGGTTGATTCTCTGTATTTATAATAGTCATATATTTTGCAAACTCAATTTTTAAGGTTTTGATTAAGTCATATGACTAAAACCTGTTTAATATCTGCAGTCTAAAGTGTGCTGCATTAACATAGCTTGGGTTACCTTTGGTATTTCTGGTAACTCCCGCTGAATTACATAACCCGTGCTTCAAAATCTTTAAAGCACGTTATACACAGTTTCTAAAGTATCTCAAACGAAGTTACAAAGTTAGAGAGGAACAACATGCACAGACTTTTTTTGTACCCATGAGCATCTCCAACTGGACCAAGAACGGGAGAGGCAGCCCTGCAAAGCCTTCAAGCATGCAGCCAGCTGCAGCCCTCTCATTCTCACCCCTTACAGCCCCTTTGCTCTTCCTTGCAGCCCCACATTCTATAACAGGCACTGATGTTTGCACCCAGTCAGTGCTGCACAGATGCAGTCTGAACAAGATGTGCAGAAAAGCACATTTCCTTTGTTGATTTGCAGAGGCAAGAGCACTGTAGCTAATACACTTGTAGGGTATTAGCGGAATACAATGAATAAACTGGTGTTTGTGCGTGCTCACTTAGGATTCAAGTTTAAAATGTTTCCATTCCCTTTTCCCTTCCAAAGTCTAAGGGAGTGGTGGTGGTTTGGTGATTTCTCTTGCTGTCCTGCACTGCGTGTCCCCAGGGAATACTACAGGACATACTGGTATCCCATTCTTACTTCGGAACGACGGCCAATTTGTTCCCTAACATTGCAAATGCAAATTCTTCCATAGTGACAGATTATATAAGAGAATTTTTCACTTAAAAATTCTGTTCCAGTTTCACCCATTTACTCATTGTTTCAAATAACCCATTATCTCTCCAATTTTCTATACTATTCCCCAAAAGGTCATGTTACTGTTTCTGGAACTTTTTGAGGGAAAATGAAACTGTGGTGCTTTTTTTGGATCTGAAAAAATATTTTCACAGCTGTTGCTGAAAAGGTTAAGAGTATGCCAGCAGCCCAGCTGATTAGCACGGGCTACTTCTGTTTGTGGAGAGCTAGTGTGCAGCCCTGAATGTTTTTCAAGTTTTCATTGTAGAGTCTGGCAGAACCAGTGAGTATTTATCTGTGAGAAAAGCAGCTTGGTGTCAAAGAAGTTTTGCTGATAAGATTCTGCTTTGCCGCTGCTGCTGATAGAGCTTTAGGTGGGTTGTAAATAACAGATATACTTGTACTGTGTGTGTTAACCACTATTACACACACAAGGAATGCACCCTGGCTTTTGGCTTTCCATAATAAAGAGTTAATCAGAACAAAATCTCTAAAGGTAAACCTTCGCTGTCTTCATTTTAAGTGTCAAAACACTAGGTCAACTATTCATTTAAAAAGTTATCTACATACTTGAAGATTTTGATTACTGACAGGTCTATAAAGTGCACCTGCATTCACATGATGAGAATATTAAGCCACTGTTAGATATAACTTTATCTAGATCAGCTGAAACAAGGCGATTTGCAAGGAAGTGTTCTTTTCTTAACATTAGGAAATGAGTTTCTCAAAATAATGGAGGAAATACCTTTCCATAAAAATAATAGAAAAGATTTAAAAAATAAATATGCCTGAATCTACCCTTCCTTTAGGAATGATTAGCTTATTTCATTATAATCCAATGTGCTTTCCACTGATGCATGCTTCTTTTAGGGATGATTGCATTAGAACTCCATTTTCAGGACTTTTCAGATAAATACCAGACCTTTTATTTGCTATTCCAATCAACAATCAAAACATTAATGCGTGAGCATAGATGAAAAACAATATTGAGCACAAAACAACCAGGTGAAATTCTGCAGTTGAAAACTGGCCTTCATTGCAGTCAATCTCTTTCTAACCAATTAGATATTCCAGCAGAGACATTTTAGCACACACTGCAGGCTGCAGAGCTTGGTCTAGGAGGATGGCTTTGCAGAGGGGAATGCCTCTGTTGCAGAAGCCCTCTGTCCCTGGGATGCTAGCACACATTGCTGGGCAGTAAGGGCATGCTGCCCGTGGGCACAGGGCTGAAGCTGACTGTGCCCCCACCAGCCCTCATGCGTGTACTGGGGACAAGCTGTGGTACTGCTCCTCCTGTCCTGCCAGGAGAATGAGGGGATACCTGCACTGATGTGGGGCAGCCCCCGTAGCCCCAGTGAATGCTCCACAGAGTGTTAACGTGGCTCTGAGCAGTCACTTCAACTGCGCAAGCAACATTTCCCTTTCACCGCATTTCACATCAGGGCCTTTGCTGAACGTCTCTTCCCTAAACATCAGTGTCATTCTTTATGGCAGGTTCTGCACTACATTTAGAGATAAAAAACGAGCTCTGGTGTAAAACAGGCTTTCTCTGGAGAATGAGATGAAGAAGCTGCCAACTGCTCAGTGCCAACTGCTGAGGGCATCAAGCAGCTTTCTGTGTCTTCCCCAGGAACACAGGCACACACTTAGAGTACCCAGGCGTTCTCACTGGAGGCCGTATCAGTTACACATTAGGTATTCATCTTTCATTCCTCTGTATTACTAATTGACAGCTGAGGTCTTTACGATGCATCATATTTCATTTCGCATCAGAGTTGTGACTAGGCTCAACATACAAAGAAAGATTCCTTAGAGCTAAAGATTTGAATGAAGAGACTTTATAGATCATAGTCCTACACGATGCTGCCTTTTCTCTGCTGTAATTACTATTCTCTAGCTGCTCAGGCCCACATTTTGCTGCTGTGCATGAGTTAAAGCCAGATCAGTAACACAGGATTTAGCAGAAACAGTGTAAGTTTGTTGTCTTTTTTTTCCTTTCAATCTCAGTATTTCCCAGAAAGCGCTAATGGTCCTAAGTGCTCCAGGTCCCACCACTCTGATGTCTTTGCATTTGGACACAATTTCAGCTACAAAAAATGCAAAGATGGGAGGGCGGAGAGCAGAAGTGAATGAGAAAGTGACCTTTGTGCTTCTTGTCCTTCCTCTGCACCTTGTACTCTGTCCATTGTCTGTAAAGGAGCTCTTATTTGATAACAAGTCTAGAGAAAGCAATCCATTAATTGGATGGAAGACTATTGGTCTAGTTAGAGTGATTTTCTACTAATTTCCCTTAATGAATAAACCAATCCTAATTAGGAAAGCTGAAAAAAAAAATAAAAAATCTAGACTATTTGAATATCTTACAGCAAAGGCAACTGCAGAGCAGACTGCATGCCCAAAGGAATCTTTAAAGCTTCCAGTTATATTGCCTTCTTTCTTACCTTCCTCTCCAAATCCCCTGCAGAAAACTCACATAAAATGCTGAGCCATCTGAACTTTAAGTTGACATATGCATGAACCTCTTACCTAAAGCCTTGGGTCAGCTTCCTGGCTGCTGCATATATTTCAGTATTTTTAATCTCCTATTTTTCTAGCCTTTTTGCTATTGCAAGATTTCAGCAGTTTTGAAATAAAAAGCAAAGGTGTTATAAAAAAAAAACACCAATTTTTTCTTTTATCAATCAAGGGAAAGCTGAGAGGGAAAGGAAGCAAGAAGCAAAAAAAAGAGAAAAAGAAATTTGAGCAAAAGAGCAAGCACTATTATCTTTAGAATAGGCAGCAGCTTCTGACAGTTCACCTAAGGTAGTTTTCTATTTCTCTGCAGGACTTGAATTCATTCCTCTCAAGGCTTTTCTATTGATCCTCTATCTTTCCAGAGTTCCTGACCTTCCTCCCCTCCCATCCCAGCCCAGATGGCAGGCTTTCATACAGCTTGGCTAACTTGCCTGCACTTGCAGTTTACATTTCATTAGGGATACATCGAAGATACTTAATCTGCTCATTTAAACCATAGCAACTAAACTGGTTAGCGATATCCTGTAGGGTGTATACTTGTTTTTTTTAAATAGAAGTTACTATCAAAATGAAAGTCAGGTTGATTTTGCCGCAATGGCAAAAATCTTACAGAATTTGTTAAAACTCTTCTGTATTATTCTGCTGCATGTTTTCAGGATGACTTCCAAAAAAAGTTTTAAAAGTGTTTTGTGTCCATGTTTTTCACAAATGCTAGATATGGAAATTTGCTTTCAAGTAAGATTCTCAACTTTGAAGTTTCACATTGAGCTCAGAGATCAGACTTAAATTTCAGATTTCTTCACCAGCTGCCACTTCTGCCCTCCTCAAAGCAGGACTGGAAACTGCTTGACCCTCTTTTCACAGTATGTTCCTGCTTTCTGTCTACAATGGATGCTCCTGCACATCCTGTGCCTCGCTGTCCCTGTCACCATCTGAGAGCCCATCTGCTGCCTTCTGCCTCTGAGTGATGAGCAGAGGATCCCGGGGGCTGTCTGAGGACAGTGCTGCTGCGGGGGCTCCATGGCAGTGAGACCTGGATAGGACCCTGCCCTTGGGAGGCTGGAGGCAGAAACACCCCTTGCTGGTGCTGACACATACGGGCAGCAGTAAGGAAATGCAATGAAAATGACTAGCTGCTGCACAGAGAGGACGAGGCTTGCTTTCTAGAAATTGCATTATCTGAGAAACGGAGGACAAAAAATAAAAAAAAAAGAATTGGGGGAATTAGTGACTCCTTCAATGGCGAAAGGAAAGAAAAATTAAGCCACTGTGGCAATGGTAACAGGTACTCTTTTAACAGCTGAGAAATTAGGAAAATATTTTGTTGCTTTCACGCTGTATGGAGAAGAAAATAAAATGCTTTGTAGCTTAGGAGAAGTGAAAACAAGAGATGCCCGAGGAAACACCATAGAGAAACTCAGAAAAAAAATTATTAAAGAGGAAAAATCTTCAATAAAATCTACTTTGTTACTTATGCTTGGGTGTTTCTTGAAGCATATCAGCATATCCCTATTCTTGTATTCCTCTGCTGCATACTCTAGCTCTATTCATTCTCTACTTTTTTCCCTTCTTTTTCCATTGCTCCTCATCCTCTTTGTCAGTAAGAGAGGTTATTTGTCATGATTGATTTTTCTCTTGACATGTAACTATTCAATGGTTACCTGTCAGGCTGCTTCATCCCATGGCTAGGCCTACTTTGTCATGTACCTGCTATAATGTGCATAATGTGTAGTTAAATTTAAGTGATGGATATAATGACTCACAAGAAACCAATTTCAGTGTAATTCAAGAAGAATGTCAGGGTGAGTGCTTCCTGGCAGCCCCTTGGGACTGCCTCTCCAATCTCAAATAGTTTGAACCACCACTAGGGAGCGAGGCAGGGAATTCCTTTTATTTCTCCTCCATTCTAAAATGACAACCAAACTGAATAAGTAAGCAATATGAAGTAAATCCCATCTTTATATATATCTAATACAAAAAAAAGTCAGTATGAACTGCCCGCATTGTCCAAGAAGGAGCTTATTTTGGACCGCTTATTTCTTCTTTTTTTTTTTTTTTTTTTTTTTTGGGGGGGGGGGGGGGGGAGGGGGATTAATTTTGGTGGTTAGGATTTGTGAAAAGAAAAGCCGTGCAAAAGAAAAAGAGTGTTAGAAGGGTGCCTGTAAGGTACATGCATTTTTCTAATCCATAGGGAAAACATTTCCGTTTTTATTTAAAACCTCCTCTGCAGTGCAGTCATGAGCACTGCTGTGCAGTGTTGCCTCCAGCCTGCCACTGGGGAGTGAAGCCTGCCTGCTCCCCCCAGCATGAAAGGGGAATCAATGAGACTTCCCAAATTCACTCACTTGGTAGCATTTTTAAGTATTACTAATAGAGAAAGAAATGCACTGTCACTTCTCAACAAAATAAAATAAAAATAAAATAAAATAAAATAAAATAAAATAAAATAAAAAATGAAATAAAAAATAAAATAAAATATAAAATAAAATAAAATAAAATAAAATATAAAATAAAATAGAGTTGCCTGTCTTCAGGTGGAATGAATCAGTACAATGGCACAAGGCTGACTTATGCTGGCTGAGCATCAACCTATGGCTTTCACAAGAACCTGTCTTCTAATTCATAAAGGAGAGCTGAGCTTACATTGCTTATGCTGAACCTGTGTCTAATCACATCACTTTCACTGCCACTTAATGCTCACAGACCACAATTGCTTGTCTGAGGTTTTGTGGTTGGAAGACTTGGTTTGCTGGATATTTTCTGTTTGCCTTGATGGTTTGTTTTTTTTCGGTTTCCAAGAGTATATATCCTTTCTGTTCTACTTTGACATTGACAGTGTTTTGCTTTAGTCTGAGCACATAGGAACAAACAACCCAATCTGCATAAAACGTGTCACCTTTCACTCCTGAAATTAGTATTCTTTAAAACAAACCACCATGTTTATATTGCTTATAACATCCTAACTATGACAGCCAAAAAAATGAGTACAGTAGGCTCACGATTTAAAGCTGATTATATTAATTGCAATTCAAGTCATAGCTGAGATTAATTATTGTGTTTGTGTAGGATGTTCGTTAAGAGGTTTCCTGATTGCTGTTCAAAAGATTGATTTCTTATTACATTTACCGTGTGGTTTCTGTGGAGAGAACGTCTTTTATGCTTCAGCATTTACAAACATACAAAGGCCAGACAGGGCCATTGAGAACTGAGGATGCATACACCTGCCATATCGAGAAGCCACAACAAATGCCTGCATTAATATCAAGCTAGGAAATTGAAGACACACAAAGCAGATATGTGATTTAAAGTGCCTGAGTCTAGAGATAACAACACAGCTTTAGGCAATGATATACCTCTAATAATTACTGTAAAGAGAAATTAAAAAGCATACAAAAAAAAAATGTGAATTAGCAGATTTGTGTGGACAAGGCAAATAATTTATAGAAGAACATACCTGATTCATTGCTGTGTTCTTCATACAGTGTATAAAAATCCAAGCTTCCATTCCTTGGATCTCATGGTTTGACAACACTGCAACATAGGCTTCACAGACAAACAATGAAATACATGAAGTTTCTCCTAGACACTTGCTGTTTTGGGGCAGAGGTGGGAATATTCAGCTTCCTGTGGAGGGCAAAAAAAGCAGAAAGTTACACTTAGTAAGCTGAAGATTTGATAGGCATGTATACATACATTAGCTTTAAATGAATTCAAGAAAAGTTCAAGTATAACTCAGATTAGGGTGCATGCATGAATCCGGTAAAGACTAAAGAAAAATTTAAAGTGCTGGTTTTCTGTTCTGTTGTGGCTTTTTTTTGTTTGTTTGTTTTAACATTGTGTAGGACTCTCAAAACACGTTAATTAATCAGGTAGCTCCTCAATCCACATTGCCTGACCTGTTTCTCCATTTCATCCAAATAATCTTCTGATGTAGTGCTTAAATAATAGGATTTCATATAACTCCACAACAGCAATATGTATGAAGTTTTTCACATTGTGATCATCTTCTTTCATTTGTTAACCTGTTTTGTCTTCATTTCTGGGAGGGTTAACAAGGCATGAAAAGGGGAAACATTTGCTTCAAAATTCAGTATAGCAGAGCTTGATAAAATATTTTAGCAAGCATTCAAGATGCTACCATCTCTACCAGGAGCTTGATTCCTATGAGTCTTATTGGTAGAGGCAGTAGAAGTTCCCATCAGAAAGAGTTCAGATACACAAGAAATCCCATTTTCAACTGCTAGGCTGAGGTACGCATCAAATGTTATTGCTTAAGTTAAAAGTAAAGAGTAGATAGTACTAGATGTGGTGATGATAAATAAAATGCACCAGCTTAAAAAAGTAGCTCACATGAATTGGTTGTGATCTCCCACTGCATCTTCGGATTCAACAAACAAAATTCCGTGCAGTAATATGTGTCTTAATGCAGTGATTGGTGCACTGCAATGATTGAGTGGACACTGGTCCACACAATAAGTAAACTGATACCAAACTGATACTTCTCATTAGGAAAAAAAAAAAAAAAAAAAAAACAGAAATAACAACTAGACTTATTTGCCAAACTCCATTTAAACCTGCTTGCTAGAGCTGCCAGCTGCTAGACAGATACTACATGAGTGAATAGCATTCCCAGACCGCCAGTGGAAATGTATAAAACTACCTTACATCAAATGCACCATCTTACACTTCTTCGTATCCCATGCTTTTATTTTTTAAAATGGCACGTTAAGTAAAATAATTTAACATTGCAAGACATAAAAATTAAATTACAGCCAAGTTCCATTAAAAGCCTTCTACATCTGACAAGCATACTCTTTCAAAGAGCATCTTTGGACTTTTGGGGGTGTTAGACAAGGGGGAGGAAAAAGAGAATTTCATCAAGTTTCGCTTTTAACTGTTCTGCATGAGAAATTCTTGTTCTGTTCTTCACTACTTGTTTAGTTATTTAGCATAATGGCTGGTAAGATGGAGGAATGAAATGAATTTATACAGTAGATAAAATGACTTAATGGTAATTCATTTTTTGTAATCTAACATTTTTCCATTCCATTTTCTTTATCCATCTTAGGATGATGACCTTTTATTTTCTTATGCTTTTCTTTTTACGCACAGAATTCTTCATTGTAGGTAGGCTGCTGTCTTCAGACACTCGATTCTTTGCCTCAAACACAGCAAAATGAAGTGGTCGTTTTATGTGCATGAATAGTTCTGCTATTTGGATTGTGTTAGAGCATGTTAAAAAAAAAAAAAAAAAGAAAAAAAAAAGCTAGCAATAAAGAGCCAAGGCCTCTGGGAGCTCCAAGTAATGCATGATCCTATTACCCTACACTTTCAGTGCTAAAATTACCATCTCGGGACAAGTCCCACAGGCACACACGGGCATTTTTGTGAAGTAGTTTTTCCCTGATTTTCCCTTGTGAACATATCCATCGTGCTATGACTAGGAATGGATGAAGTACTGTACAGGTTGCTGATTACAATGGTTACCCTTTTCTGCGGATATTAGTACCTAGAATAAAGAAATTGCGACTGTGACTAAAATAGGGACTACAGGCACAACTGATCAGAAGAGTTCTGAGGACAGATTTGACACAAATACTTTTTGCTAGAACATCACGTTCTAGGAAAAGGAAATAAAAAGTTGCTGAATACCTGTCAAAATCAGGAAGAGAGCTGAAAGGAAGAGAGAGTACTTTTTAACCTTGTCTGGAGAGACGTTTTGGCCCAATAAGTGCCTTCCTCCAGATCATACGTGCATAATTCCTGGGTAGTGGGACCTTCTGCATATCACTACTGAATAAGTGAAGACTGTATTAACAGAGAATCTTCTCCATCACGAATTTTTCAAAGAAAACAAGACGACTGTGCTTTACCATTTAAGAAAAGAAACAAACAAACAAAAAAAACTGGGTATGCTTTCCTGAAGAATAATTTAAAAGAAATGAGGATTAAAGAGAAAAAGAAAAAAGGTGGTTTTTTGAGCTTCAATTATTTTTTGCTCTTTTCTGATGACTTCAATTCTTCACACTCCTCCTTTCCTGTTTCATACCATTATCACTTCTCCATTTTAGTTTTACACAGCATCACCAACAGTTAGTGATAACTTATTTTAGAATCTGTTTCTATTGTTTTTTTTCCCTTAGTAACTTTCCTTTCAGGCTGTTTTCTTGTCTAAGGAGACAGTCCACAGTGTGCCTGCAGAAGTGCACAAGTAAGGACAACTTTGTCTTAGAGCTGAATTTCTGTAAGCAAGGACTCCTAATAACACTCCTGTCACCGATCCCATTTGTACAGTATTGCATGTTATTCACACAATTAGCTCTCAAAAATAGTTGCAGTACCTTCAGGGAGGCTACTCTGGGGACTAAATGCACTCAGCTGTGAATAAAGAATTCACATTTTATTCTTTGGCTGGAAGGTTTGGGGCAGTATCTGTCAATAAGCACTTCCTGTGAAAAGTATTTCACAAGTACTGCTCCTCTGTAAAACTTCACACTTCGGAGGCTCAAGTACTTTTACAAGTAAAAGTCCCAATAATGGTAGCAGGATCAATTGTGGGTGGTTGGGAAAACAAAACTTAATTAAGCTTGATAGTACTTAAGTGCCAACATCTTCATCTTCTGAGGTTCTGATATATTTTTTTCAGCGAAAACTAATTTTAATTAAAGATAATCTAGTAAAACTTCACATATATGAGGATTTAATTTCCTAACTTCTTGGTCTACCACAGCTTTAATGAAGTCACAAAAGTTATTCTCATCTTATCCGGCCTTAAACAGGCTTTCCCATAGCATTTATTTAAAATGAGACAGCAAGCAACATAGTCCAGATTTTATCTAGGTTTTCACAGCACTAAAGAGTAAATGCATATTTCTAGGGAGATTTTACTCAGCCACTACTGATATGATTGAGGAGACTAAAGATAATCTCCCCTCAAGCTCTGGAATAGTTTAGGGATGTAGAACAAAATCTACTTTCCATGTAACTACTTCTGCAGTACAACATGCATGTGGAATAACATTTTTCCTCTAAATTTGAAAGAGAAACTGCACTAAGAAATTGTATTTTCTTCACAAGTACTTGGTTTGCTGTAGACTACTGCAAAAATTAAGCAGGCCTTTCTCAGTCTTTGTCTAAAAACTCAGAAGCCAAAAAGAATCCTTCGTGCACTTCCTACCGTTTGACTTCTACTACTGATGCCTTAAGTATTTTAAAGATAGAAGGCGTGAAATCACTGAGAACAGAGTCCAGAATACTGCTTTTATGGGTTAAACATATACTTCCTTACAAGATCACTTTCACATTTGTCATTCTTGATACATCACCAGCTCAGAAAAGTTTTGCTTCCAAAGATTTGTATGCACACATCATTGCTGCCCATTCTAGTAATGCTGCGCAGGCATAATGTTGCAGCCTGCTCTCAAAGCAGCATCTCTATTTGCAGAACATTCTCTGTATTCCTAACTTCAATTCAGTGAATTATTTTAAACATCATACTTCATAACTGACTTAAAAAAAAAAAAAAAAAAGATAGTGAAAAATTAATACGTAAAGTAAAAATAACTCACAACAATAAAACAGAAGAAGTCTTCATCTGATTGAAGGGGTACATCACTTATCCCTGTAGTGCCATTCTTTTAACCCTTACAATTATTCGTCCTTACAGATTGATCTTACTCACACTATCCAGATTTAATGTAGTGTATCCTTTATCTATCGGTTCTTGTGGGAGAATTTCAACACCATGAACTCTTACTGCTGTTCGCATATTTCTGTGTCTTGAAGAAAATCTACTTCAATTTTAGTTCATGCAAAGATTTCGACAGTCTTTTCTGTGAATTAAGAAGGGCACATGAAGGACCTATCCATTCCAAGTGGGAGAAGAACAGCCCCAAATACTTGTGAGGCCCAGCCTTATTGTGGCTCCTTACCCCGCTCCCTAGAGCGTTTGGACTCCTGGCATACGCATGAACTCACGATTGCAGGTTGTGGCTGTTCTGCTACATGATTCTAAATCTTCTCCAAGGCATGAGAGCAAGTGAACACCAGAGATTCAACGAACAGTGCATGACAGCACATCACTGCGACAGCAATGAAAGAGCAACCGGCTCTTGGCAAAGTAATAAAGCTGACAATCAGATCTATTAAAATGCTGTCAAGACCAGGAATGCCCCATGGCAGCACCTTTCAGCAGGCTGTTGCTCTTGGACCACTCTATGACTTGCTACTGCAGTAGTAAAGCATAAACAAATATTAATAGATAGAATAGGCCAGCAGAAGGACTTTTTTTTATTATTTCTCTGTTTAGCTTAAACCATTATATTAATCCTATGGTAACTGAACCATAAACATTTTATAGAGACTTATGGTGTTCAGTGTAATTGTGTCTCTGGAATCAAAAGGCATAACATGGGTTGGAGCAAATAGCAGTATTGGTAATACTGAGTTTAAAATCCATCTTTAACACAGAATTTACTTGTTAATGACAAATTCTGGTTACAAAGTCTTTTTCAGTCCTTTTATCACTTGTATTTACATCAGCCTAAGCCTCACTTCATCATGCTGCTGCAGACTCTGCTAATAAAGCCACCAATTTGTAGGTTATACTGAAAAAAATAATAACCCATTCATAGTGGTGACTGACAAATATCAAGCATCTTAAATGAAGGTGCCCTGAAGGACTTATGGCCTACAGTGTATTTTAATTAAGATATCCTAGTGATAGCAATTATATCATCTATGACAGCTATTCTGTTATAAAGCATTTCTGTTATTAACAAAAGGTGGTGTCTGAGAAGCAACTCTGCTATGAAGCATGACTTACACTCCAAGAAAACAGTTGTTATTCGTATTTCCTCATGTCATACATTTGTTTTTCTGCCTTTTTATCTGCATTTCTCTATCTAGCCCTCGTTTAGAGCATTTGAAGGATAACTCAGATAAACCACGTGCATCAGTCTCTGCCTGCTCATTCCAACTGTTTCTTTTTGTATGGTTTACTTTATATCCATATCAAACTAAAGCCTAGGCTGTTTATGTAATGGGAATTTCCTGGAAACTCTAGGGACCATGTTCAGTTCTTATGTTGACTTATGGTTTAATCCAGCAGGTGGCTCACTCCCCTCCTTCCCAGTGGGATAAGGGAGATACTCAGAAAAAATAAAGTAGAACTCCTGGGCTGAAATAAAACTACTTGCTAAGGTGGAGAAAAGGGAAAGGATAACATATATGTATTCATGTATATAAGAAGCCATGCACAAGCGGTTGCTTACCACCCTTTGACCAATTGCCAGCATGCCCATGAGCAGCAGAAGGAAGAAATGAACTCTACCCCCTTCAATTCTCCTTCCACATGACATCACATGGTATGGAATATCCCTTTGGCCAGTTTAAGTCAACAGTCACTATTCTATTCCCTCCCAGCTCCTTGGGCCCTTCACTGAGGATGATCAATCTATACAGCACTGCTTAACAGCATCTATCAATGTTGGTGTGTTATCAACATTGTTTTTCTCCTAGAACCAGAAACATAGCATCCTACCAGACACTTAAAGAAAACAATTTCTCCCCAGCTGAAACTAAAGCATAATTAAAGGAAAAATAACTTGGGAGCAAGTGAACAATTAGGCTAGCCCAAGCTGAAGGCATGGTGCTATGCCTACAGCTGCAAGAACCTCATGCACGCTGAGGTCAAGTCACATGCATGAGCTGGCATCAGGAGGAGATCAGCTAATGGCAAATCAGAGCAGCTTCAGAGAAGTGTGATGCATGTGGAGCTAAAAGCTGCTGGAAAGTGACAGGATGATCTGGGACCTCATAAATACTGGGATACCTCCTGGAGCTTTTGCTCTATTGCCTCTCAGGTTTTATTCAGTAAGAACATCTGTTGATTTCAATGAATTTTTTACTAGAAATTAATTTAAATGAACCCAAGCATAGGACTCACTGAAAGTTTCAGAGAATTGGAATAAAGTCACAAAGTCCTAATAAAATATTTTCTGCAGTATAAGGTTATTTTACAATATAATACGTACATAAATCTCTTTTCATATATTCAAGATACTCACAGTTCAAAATGATTTTCTTCTTGTGTGCTCACAGATACCAAAACACTCTGAAATTTCTAGTTTTTAGCATCATGGCCAAACTTCTGGCATTAGGCAGGCTTCCAGTTATCCACATAGGTATACAGGCAGTTTCTCCAGTCTGGATCAGGACAGGACACTGCAAGAAAATATTGCCGGAGTTGAAGCTTCTTGCAAGCTTTAATATTTATTTTTGTACTTCTTAGTTACCAGTTCTTAATTCTGCAAAATAATGATTCTAAAATTAAGTCTAGCAAAGCAGTCTAAGAAATATTGGTGCTTCAGAAAGCTTTACTAGGCATAATGTCAGATGGAGGAATTGATTTTATAATCTAAAGCTAGTCAGGACTGTGCTCCAAAATACACACAGATAAGTACAGAGATATAGATGGTGATAGTCACAAACATTTGCAAGGAGGCAGATTTTTTTTTAAACAGCTTCTATGACAAAGACCAGTGACTCTCAGGTTGCTTGTCAAATAAATTACAGTAATAAACCATTCAAAATAACTCATAATGACATAGCAGGGGTATTAAAATCAAGGATAATTTAACAGACTTGCTTTCTTACATATTTTTTTAATTTTTGGCCAACTTCTGAATTTACAAGCGTCAACATAAAATATTGTTTATTGAACTAATATATTCAAATTCTATGCAACTGAATTCATAGAAATAATCTCAAATCCATTTAAAATTTAGGACCCTACATCGACTCCAGCCATCAGCTAGAATTTAAAGCTATTTTCCATTGATTTCACTGCAGCACATTCAGCATACGCCCAATCAAAAGTTAGGAGACATGAAGAAATCTAAGGGCATAAACCTTTTGAAGTTGCTTTTGTTTTGTTGTTTGTTGTTGTTTGTTTGTTTTTTCCTCCATTAACACATCACAGGTGGCCACACTAAACAGGGCAATTTTGTATGCTATCTTAAAGGTCATCGTTACAAGCAGAGCTATGCCACTCCCCACCCTTAACAGCCTTTATTTTGGGCCTGAACATACTCACATGGTACACACAAGGTGCTTTTATATAAAAAGTATAACTGAGGAAACTGAAATGCTGCATATCTTTAGAGAGGCACTTTGCTCTTTTGTTCATGGCATAACACAGCCCTGAATTCTGTATCCGAGGAAAAAATACCTCACTTGCTCCAAGGGCTTTATTTTTGCAACCTTATAAATAGTGGCTCATCTTATAGACAGCTGTTTTTCATTCTAATAAGTGCACTACACATATCTCCTCTACAGCAAACTAGTCCCTTTAAAGATAAATGCTGGAAGGCACTATATTGCTTAAATTCCAGAGTAGCTGCAGGAATACATCAAGGCACTCCCACCGCCATGGCCAGGTAACTGCACCTTCCTGGCTCTGGCTGCTGCATGACCCCACCACAGGAGCCTCTCCTCAGAGGTACCCATGAGCCTTACAGGACTGATGTGGCCATGCCCTCAGCAAGGGCTGCGGGACCCAGACATCCTGAGGCGTTCCCATCCAGATATCCCTGTCCCAGGGCAGTGTAGCCATGAGCTGGCTGCTGCAGCAAGCTTTTGACCTTTCTTGTAGGACATCAGCCTGCAAGTCACCTAGCCTGTCAGTAAGGAGTTCTAAAGGCAGTCAGCAAGTCACTGAACAGCATTTCTACTCAAAAACAGTAAAACAGACAGATGGGCTCAGAATGAGGAAATATAATTTTTCAGATTTCAAATGGCAGCAGTTAATTGCATTACTTTATCTGAGGTGTTTCTCTTTATCACGTCTTCGGCAAGACAAGCCTGTGATGGTTGGAACTGATAGGGAACATAATATGCTGTAATTTATTGCTTCCCAGGGTGGTGCAGTAAGAAGAGCATACTCAGAGCTTCTGTTATCATCTTACTCTGTAATGAATTGTAATGCACTGGGATAAAAGGAATCCTTGCCCTTAAGCTACACCATTAGGCATCCTAGAAAGCAACTGTAGAAAGTTTGTTTCTTCCACTATAGAAAAATTACACGTACTTTCTTCTAGGGGAGAGCATCCCCCACCTACCAAAGGGGATGTATTTTTTAGGGTGCATTCACACTGGCAATGTGCCATTCATACACATGACGCCAGGCTTAGCCCTGATGGAGGCTAACAACTCAATCACAGGATCAGCAGTGCCATGCATGTATGTAGCAAGACCCTGGCAGTGCAAAGGCTCACAGGTAAACCTGAGCTGGAGAAACAATGTTACCACCACATGTGTACCCATGGTTCCTCCTCCCTACAGCAAAAACTGCAGAGGTTGGATAAACAACGTCATATCAACAGTCTTAACCATAGTCTACCATGAAAGAAGGTTTCCTGATTCCAGTTTATTCCCAGAAGTCAATGAGGAAATTTGGCTCAACTGCAGGAAGTTGTGTGCTACATGCACAATTATGTGCCAAATGAAAGTTTCACATACGTTATCCCAGACATTTCTTCCTTTTTGAGGTGCTCTTCTAATTTGGATAAAAGATTTTCATTCAGGCTTGGGAAGTCAGCACCATTTGGAACATTAACTGAAGCCATTAAAAAAAAAAAAAAAAAAGAAAAACATCACCAGGAATATATATTCACTTCCCATCACTCTGAGCCCCCTACTTGAAGCAGGAGAGCTCAAAGGCAGCAGCAGGGATAACACTGCTTTCACAGCCCCAACTCTGTGTTGGGCAGGAGCAGCTGCTTCTGTTGCTTCTGCCCTGCAAACTGCCAGTTGGGATTAGCATGATGAAATGCATTTTGCAAGTGGCAGGCTCTTAGGTGTCAGTGCAGCCACGTAACATCTGCAAATTTACGCTTCTGGTAACAGTCTTAGTACAGATAATTTTAGGACATTATTGTGTATTTTTGAGATGTACCCTTATTTCTGATTATGGATATGCGTAATAAAGAAAATTACATGACAATCTCTTGCACATAACTGAATAAATTACCAGTTTATCATAACACTTGCTACCTTTCCTGGAAAGTTACTGTACATATTGATTGAATTACTTATTTTGATATGCTACACTAATTTGAACTTAAAGAGTGTCTTCACTGTCTTTCAGAGTACTGCATGCTGTAATTTGAACATACAGAGATGCTGTACTTATGTGCACAACGAATTGTCCAACATTCCTTCATTGAATAGTGAAATTCAATAATTAAATTTGTTTTTCTAGAATGTCCATGTTATGTAGGCATACACTGTGATTCATTAGAAACATTTTATTTTTCATCTTGACAAACAAATGAAGGCAGAACAACTTAGCCCAATATCTAAGAGAAATGGAATATCACTTACAATTGTCACTTTGTTTATGTCACTTTTCCTTCTTCCTTTCCACGGTTCACATACATAGGTCCTCCAAGTCTGGGAAATTCTGTGGAAAAAAAAAAAAGAAAAAGATCAAATGCAACAAAAAATGAATGCAGATTCTGTGGCAATAGAAAAAGGATTTTTAATATATTAAAGCAATGTTTCTGCTTAACATCAGCATTTTTAATAGTGGTATTTGGGATTCAGTGTTAATCTACTGGCTCTAAAGCTTATTACAAATGGTACTAAATACAGTAATAATACAGGAGCAGGTCAAAAATTCTGAAAAAACAATACTGACACTGAGAATCAGAAATAAAATTACAGTTAATATAGAAATACAATTTTGCATGAAATCCTCAGGCATAAAATCAATAAACACTCAGGACTGGAATGAATTGTGCCTATGGATGCAGACAGTCCCAGAAGTGCGGTTGAAACATTCCCAACCAGAATTTCTCCTTTTTAGCTCCTTTTATTTGTTGTCTGCCTCTGCTCTTTCTTTTCTCCACAGGAAAAAAAAAAAAAAGAAAAAAAAAAGAAAGAAAGAAAAGAACAAAGGCAAACATTTCTCTTAAGGAAAAAAAGCCTGTGAGGTAAAGGAAGGGGTCTGTTCTTGGCTTAACCACTGCTCATCACTTTGCCCCTTCCCCAGCTGTAACTTTGCATGCAACTGAACGCTACGAATCATCCGAAGATCTACAGCTGGAAAGTAACATGCAAAACTAAATATCATATATGAATTTAAGAACTTTTTCTGGAACTAAGTAACAATTTTGCTACCCTTATCATAGGAAAACATGCTACATCACATATTACCAATGATATCAAAGTAAAATGTTACTATTTATGCAGAATTAACTGTTCAGTCACACTCAACACTTGCCTCATTGTATGGAAACAGGAGGCTCAAGGGAAACCTTATTGCTCTCTATAACTACCTGAAGGGAGGTTGTAGCAAGCTGGGGATCAGCATTTTTTCTTGAGTAACTAGTGATAGGACTAGAGGGAATGGCCTTATGTTACACCAGGGGAGATTCAGGTTGGACACTATGAAATATTGTTTTTCCAGAAGAGCGGTCAGGTGCTGGAATGGGCTGCCCAGGGAGGTGGTGGAGTCACTGACCCTGGAGGAGTTCACGGAGAATTTAGACCTCTTGTTGAGGGATATAATTTAGTGGGAACTACTGGTGATAACACAGACAGTAGGATTGGATGATCTTGTATGCCTTTTCCAGCCTTGGTGATGTTATGATTGTAAAGAGTAGTAAAATATCAACTTATTTAGGATGACTTTTGTTATGATAAATAGCGCATTTGAGACATGCCCCTCCATGTTAATCAAAGGTGATACAAGACAAGTTAACTAATCCAGGTATTCAAGAATGCTCTGCAGTAGCCTTAAGTCATCTACAGTGGAAGCAGGAATTGTACCTCAAAAATTAAATTAAAGCCAACTGGCTTTGTGACAGGCAATCATTAATGACTGCCACGGAGAATTTAGTATCCTTCTGCTCATTGTCTTAGCATATTTTGTACTTAATATCTCACATATTATGAAGAACAGACATTAACATTTGTTGTAGTTAACACATTTAGGCAAGAGGGCAGCATCTTTTAAGTTGAAGTTAAAAAAAAAAAAAAAAAAAAAAAGAGAGAGAAAAAGAAATTGTAAGACCTGTTTCCTAAGACTGAATTCTTAGCTGGTATAAGATATTTCTTATCTGTGGTTTGGGTTTTGTTTTATGGCCCCGTTTTTATTTTTAGTACAGAGACTTCTGTTTCAGTGCATGAAAATAGTTTTGTATACACTTCATGTCAATCACTAGAGCTTGATGCAACATTTTGTTATATCAGCCTTCATCGTGACAGTTTGCCAGTACTCAGAGTAAAATGTGAAGCCTACATTCACAGTGAGATAATGTGCCTTCCACCGTAATCAGCTGCTCTTTCAAGGTGTAGCATATTTCACAGTTCTAGAATTCTTTCACTTTCAGGAAAAAATAGAACTTCCAGATGAAACAAAAAAAAAAAAAAAAAAAAGTTGAATCATGCTCACATACCTGCATGCACACAGAGAAGAAAAAGCACTGACTATAGAAAACAAAGAATTCTTTATACCTGAACTTAAATCATATAACTTGCAGGAGAAATGTCTGCAGTGCAGATCTCAGTAGCATTTGCACGTACTGTGTTTACACAAAAAGATCCCAAATTTGCTGTCCTAAATCCTGCTGTTACTCAAAAGAGTGAAACTCTAATGATTCCTCGAAGAAAGATATTGACTGAAAGCAGTTTTGCTGGGACAGAACTAGTTGCACCCAAATCCAGTGCACATTAATACCATCAGAATAATCTTCTACAATATAAATATCCTTATGCATTCAAGTAGCTATTTGTATATATAAATTGTCTTTTTACAGATAAGCACAAATGTGACAAAACAGTCAATTTGCTCTTTGTTAACAATTTAGAATGCACTTCCATGTTACCTTCAAGCCAACCCATCTATATTGCTTCGCTTCTGTCCCCAGCTGTTGCATCCCTTCTGACGCTCATGTAGCCAAGCTGTAGGTCAGATCAAAGACTTGGTTCAATGGAAAACAAACAGGGAAAAGAAACTCTTGCTTTCCAGACACCTGAGTCCTCTCATTCTGCTGACCACGTAGCAGTGTAACCACTAGGCACAAAGGTGACAAGCACAACTGATGCTAAAAAGGTGAAGGTTTCCAAGTCTGTAGGAAATGTGTCCTTGGAAACCTACAGTCCACCAGTACAAGGAAGAGTCTGAGCAGTCAGCAAGTTGCTAGGTTGCCTGGGGCAGCGGTGAGCCCACAGCAGAGGTACTGCTCTGAAGGAAAAAAGGATTTTCCAAATGGATCCACTGAAAGATGCCAGACTGGAAAGAAAAATTGCACAATATGATTTTTTTTTTTCTTTTTTCCAAAAATTCCCTTACCTTTCAACCCTGAAACTTATTTAAAGCAGCAAGAGCTTAGCTCTATTAACTTTGTTCTAATTTAGTGTTAAATTAGTTGTAGCATCTGGAAGGCCTTACTCTAATCTGCAGCAAGGAAAATTAGGGCCACAGTAAGCACATGGCTATAAGGCACCTGTAGCTCAGGGTCCCTCCTGTGCACATCCTGCAGCCCCACACCACCCTTGCAAATGCAGCCTTCAAAACATCATTTAAACTACACAACTGGGCTCTGTAACTGCAAATCTGAGATTCACTGAATCTGAAAATTAGCCAATTATTAAGCACTAATTGTAAAGCATATTGTTCAGTCAGCCAGACTAAACGTGCAGCCTGAGCTATTGCGTGAAGCACAGGTAAAAGTTAGTTTTACACACTCCTAGTGTGACAGCAGCATTTCAGACTTTAACTACCTAGTTAGAACCTGCATGGAAGTCACAAGTATAGAGCTTCAGTGAGCGTAATTCTGAATTTGTTCCCTCTGTTTTTATAGCAACTACCTATACTGAACTTTCCCTTGTTACTTTATATTAAGTTATAGTAGGAATAACCAAAAAGTCCTGTTTGTGAACTGCTTCCTATTCTACATTATACATTATTTGATTCCGCTTATGTAAAATACTTTTGAACTTCCAGTTGAATATGGCAGTCTTCAGATCCACTCTAAGCAGACAGACACTGCAGTGCAGTGTACTATTAAAAAGCTGTGACAGATTTGGTGGACTGCCAGCTAACTCCTGAAGCTACATCAGTGGGTCATACTGTGTTTTAGAAACCTTCTGCTTTGAAAAAATAACAAAATAAAGAGAACAGTACAGTTTTTTTTGCTTATGTTTATCTCAAAGAAAGACAAGCAACATTAAACTATGTGTGTCTATTTGATGTTGCAAAGTTTTGGTCCAGCTGTATTATGACGATTTTTAAACTGCATGAAAACCTATTCAATTACATACAAAAATCTTACCACTAGTGAGACCTTGGTGAAAAGTTTTCATCCTAACACCATTTAAAAATAGACACAAATGTTCTGATAATTCTTTAATGACCCATGTCAATTTCATTTAACTTACCTCAAAGCTGCATGCTTGTTTCTCAACACCTCTGGCATTTTTGATCGTTTCTACATCACTCATTTTTAACCTTTTAACAGTCAGTTCTGTTTTTCAAAACTGTGATGTTCTATTTAAAGAGTGATCCAAAATGCAGTTGCTGAAATTAGCACTGGATAGCAGTGCCCTGAACATTACATAGCAGCCCTTCAGTTAAACAACATATCTCACTTTGTTTTATTTACACAGAAATCATGCTAAACTTCTTGGCCTGTATCTAAACTCACTGTAACACCAGGATTTTTGCAAATGACATCACTACTTTGCATGAGTCTCCACATATGTTACTAAGAGCTGTCCTCCAGAAGGAGAAGGAAACCCTTACCGCAGGAGGTGGCACTTCCTCAGGATCTGGTGAAGAAGCTCAGAGCAACCTTGTTCTGAAGCCAAAGCCATCACATCTCTGCTACCTCCATGACTTGCCAGGCACATTTCTTCAGTTTGTCTGTATGAAATAAAAGCAGAGTAGTAATTTGTGCCATCTACCAGGAAAATACCGCACAGTACTTGCACACATCTGACACAGAGAGAAAGAACCAGCTGAGCATGGCTTACAGCGATCACCCGCCTTGCACAGGAGGATTTCTTAGTCCACCCATGCCAGTGTGACACAACAGCCCACGCAGATTGCAATACTCATAACATAAGGTTTCCTGAATTTTTCCCAACACAAAATTTCTATGCTCCCATAATTTTAATCTCATACTGAACTAGTGTAAGCCTGCTCCACTACCACCTAGAGCAAGCTGTGGTTTCCTTCTCCACACTCATGGTATATCCCCACACAGCTGCTGGGGTGTGGTACTGAAAGGAAAAGAGCACCTTCAGCAGCTATCCCCTCATGGATGGACACCGTTCCGCACACCAGGAATCCCAGAAGTACAATTGACAGCCCCCAGCAAAGCAAGGACCAGACAGCAGCACGACCCAGAAAGTTCCACAACAAACAGCCAAAAAAAAAAAAAAGCTGCAACACACACACTGCATTTAAGTAGGGCTGGCCTGGGGGCCAGATGAAGTTGATTAGGGTCATTAAGACCAGATGGAGATCACCTTGCCCTCACATAATATTTCTCAGTCTTTTTGCCATCAACAGGTATCACTTATGATCTGAAACTCTGAATGCTGTGATTTCTAACAGAAAAGGGAAAAAAAATTCTTGATGTTTCATTACCCTAATTCCGTCTGTCATCATCAAGATGATCTGGTGTCTTGGTTTAACAATATTCCCATTCTCTCTGTGATCCATTGCAATAACTGAGTCAATCCCTCACTAGGATCACACCAGCTTGCCTTAGCATTGTTTTTCCTTACACAGGGATGGCACATTTCAAATGTAGAATTTTAGAGAGTTCCTTTTTTACTCCTTCCCAAAGTGACTTCCTCTCTAAATTCATGGATAATCCAAAAATACTGTGCAAGATGAGGTCTGTATCAGACCACAGAATGTAAAGTGAAGGGCACCCCTTCCCACGAGGACCCCTGCAGGGTGGCAAAACAGCTGTGTGAGCCAATCTGATGGAAAAGCACAGGGGGCTCTGACAGGTGGGCTGGCTTTGTCAGGACAGGTGCCAGTATCCTGACAGAAATGGTTTCTGTCCCCTCTGATTTCAGTTTCTCAAACTTAAACATGTGTCTGACACATAAAGAAACTTAGATTTTCTTGAAACTGCTGTCATTGTTTAGCCAGAACTAAGTGTGATGAGGTCCCAGTGGTATGCACCTTGTGACATTACAAAAGCTATAAATAAGAAAGTGATTATGTTGCCAGATACCCGCTGAAACAAGAGGAAAACACCAGTATTGAGTTTCTCAAACAACAAAAATATACTCAGGTCAGTGCCAGCAAATCTGACAAAAAAAAAATTAGTTCCAGAACCACCAAGTGGTCAAAATAACATCAGCAACGTCGCCAACTCAAAGACAGCCTCAGAAGCATAAAATTATCAACTGGGAATGAGCAGGATTTTTCCCACAAAAAATGGTCATTATTTCAGAGGAGACAAAAATCTATTCAGCTAGTAATTTGAAAAGCATTTCAAAAAAAGCATCTTGAGAAACTAAAAAGAAATAATGTGCCTTTTCAAATATGATCATGTAATATCAATAATGGTAGTAGTTTTGCTAAATCTCTCAGTAAGCCTAGTTTGAACCAGAAAATTCCAGAAGTCCGAAGAGATTTAGAAGATATCATTTGTTCCCTCTATTCATCAGATAAGTTCTGCCCCGCATTCCTGCTAGACATCAGAGGACCATGGAAAGAGGAAAACTGTCTTCTCTAGATGACAGTACAAATTTTCAAATGTTTTTCCTACAGAACATTTTCAGTTCCTGGTATTGGAGAAAGGCATGATCTAATAATAATCATAATAATAATCGAAGAGCTACACTGGGTACTAGGAATGGCCTGAGGTGATACACCGTAAGGCTTTCGAAGAAAGTGCAGGGCTTAGAGTTCATCACAGAAAGGTGTTTCTTTCTGTTTCTGAGCTATATTTAAATTTGGGATAGGATCCCTATCTCATGGAGCTATTGTCATGAAGATTAATTAGTTAGGCCTATGTTTCACAAGACAAAGTGCCAAATCTTTAGAGACTAATGGATCTTTTTAAAAAATCTGCCATTTTATTACACTGAATTTCTATCAGGATTGGGGCCATAGTCTGCAACATATTTTCAAGCTGCACAAAGTTGTTAAGTGTTATTATTTATTTTTGGCCAGTCACATCCTCCTTGGTTTATCTTTTTAAGTCTGCGCAGAAGTTATTGATTTAAACATTCTTTTATTTTCTTTTTGCTGGTTTTGGCAAAATCACAGTGTGCAGCCTGCAGCTCAGAGTTCAAAGTTCTTGTCTGACCATCCAAATGCTTCTCACTTGGGAGCTCTGTGAGCACATTAAATCTTTCACTGAGATTTTAGTGTTTTTTCTTTTTTAGCTTAAATCACTTTAACTTAAAATGCTGTCACTGTAGTGATGAAAGGTTATTGATGGCAGAATGTTCTTGTCTACAGCCAACCCTGTCTTCCTCACTACAATAATTCTGCAAACACTGACGAAGATATTCTCAAACCAGCTAATGGATGTAGTGAGTCTGACAACATAAATTCTTATGCAACGGATTCCGTGCCTTGCCAATCCACTCCACTTCCTATTTGCCCTACAAGGGAGGACTCTCACTAGACAGTGGTACTTCCCTGTAAATGGTTTCATAATCTGGCTATATCATAGTAAACACCTAACTTCCATTTAGAAATCACATGGAAAATACAAGCATTGGAGCAATGGATGCTGTCAGTTATTACTGTCTAATTGGTCATGTGCAACATGCCTCATGGTACCAAGTGGAATACTTGTAATACTCCTTTGGAAAGGAAAAGAGAAATACTCTATTTTCATAAGTGTGATTTGAATGCAGTAATCAAACACTCCGTGTTTGATTCAGACTATTTATTTCTTGTCTAGTGCACCTGAGCTAACTACTTTGAGGCAGCAATATAAAAATCGGTTGCTGTGACTTGCTTCTCGAAAATTCATTTTGCTCCTTCTTAAAATCTTGGCCTGCTTGACCTCAGCAGCCTTCACCAGTTTGAAAATGCAAGGTATAATCCTCTGTAGGGATTTAGCCAGGTGTCTATTACAGCATGTAATCTGTGATACAGCTTCCAATATTCACGCTGAAGAAAGGTTAAGCCCCCCTGTCTTTGTTCCCAAGTAAAAAAGTCCATGAGGTGTTAGCGCGGACGGGAAGCAAACGGAAAGAAGAAACATCTTCAATCAAGCCCTAAGCCTGTGTGTATGATACTGAAAGATCTCTGTGATGCAGGCTTTGGCTGAGTGATCAGATTTTAACCCTTGAACAGGAGCTGCCAACTGCCATGTTGATATTCAAAGGTTACACTACCACTATCTCTATCCTAAATCCTTATCCAGGGGTCATTGTCCCATTTGTCACCAAGCTGTGCCCAGATAGGCCTGGTAAGACACCTCAATGGCCCAGCTGGGTGCCAGCCAGCAGGACCCCATGCACCATTTTGAGCACCTCTGACAGAATCCAAGCTCTCTGACACAGACACTGTGTGCAAACACAAACTAAATTGATATGCTTGAGGGGAAACCTCCTGGGACCAGTCAGCAGCTTCTCAGATAACTCTGCTTTTTTCATCCATGGATGAGCAGGATCAAATAGTGTGATACAGACAGGGGCGCTTGGGCTGCAGAGTAGGGACTGCAAGCAGGCATTTCCCAAAGCCCAACCTTCTGAATTACAGTGGTACTGGTTTGGGAAATATTTTGAATTCCATAGGTGACATAAAATAAAATAACAGCAACTTAATTGGACTGCCTGCAAGAAGCTATTTAGTACCAATATCCAATTACTGTACAGCAAAATAGTGTTTCTTTTTTAGCTGGTAGTGGTATAGAGAAACCTCAGAAACCTCTTATGTTAATTGGCAGTGAAGTGTTTAGAAGTATTTATTAGTGTTTAATTATTTAGAAATCTCTTAATGATGTAAATACCATTTTTTTAAAGTTATAAATGTTTTTCACCTTGTCCAGCTGAAAAGCTGTTGCTTGGAGAACTTAAATTGAGATCCATTTCCAGCTGGCTGCTGGTCACAAAATTACTTATACCACTGCTAATGCTCTGGTCATTTAAATATTCCCAGCACAGAACGTGCATAGCTTTGTCAAACTGGGGGAAAGTTTCTCTTTGTTGTATTCATTTTACTGAGATAGAGGTCTTAAAGAGGATTATCTTACAGATGTAGACATTAAAATACATAACTAATCCCAGCTAATTGAATTGTTTCATACTAACACATACTAAAGAAGCTGTCATGTAGACAGCTTTACACAATTTTGGTAATATAAATATGATTTAACATATAAATTACATTTAAGATTAATTAGAAACAGTTTAAAACCAAGTTATGTGTAGAAAAATAGAGAATCTAATTCTAAGCCTCTAAAGCAATAGTCAAAATTAAATATTTCAAAATTACATCACTACCAGCAGGCAGATGGGAACTTACCTATCATTATAATTTCTCTCCCTCTCCCTGTGCTGGAAATCAGAACATTTATTTTATCAGCTTATATTAGCTTAATTTTTTTAAAACATGTCCTCTCTAAAATATTGAACTTCACATGGGTTATTTTGGTGTAATTCCTTTAATGAGAACTAACTGCTATAGTCTTCGAATAATTTCATTTTTGGTGGAAGAAATGACCAAAGACTTTTACCTGGAGCCTCATTTGCAGTGCTTTCCTTACAGCATGGTTTGGTAGCAGATTCAGGCGTGGCACAGTGCTCTCGTTCCAGCCTGTGTCTCACTGTGCTCTGCCATTAAGTGGGATAGCATCAACTTTTCCAAGAAGCTCTGTGACCACAAAGATATAGAGCACCATTCAGAAACAAGAAAATGCCAGTGTTTAGCATTCACTTTGCACAATCCACAATCTGGATTACGCACTCAGAATTGCATAACGTGCCTCCTCTACCCAGGGACTAAGGGCAGCATTTAGGTTTGGTTTGTAACATGAATTACAATGGCCTTACTGTCTTCTGGTGCTGTAGGAAGCCAAACACATCCCTTAAGTAACAAGTATCTTGCTATCCAGTAGCATTTATATACTATGTTTCAATACCTGTGACCTACCAGTGATAAGGCTTGTGTCAAAAACAGAACGGAAGATACACATTGCAGGTGAGCAGAGGCTTCACTATGACAGTCACTGAAGTGACTGCATTTTTCTAGTAAACTTCAGAAAGATATGCCTTGTGTAACTGAGCATTTTCTGCAACATTTGGATTTACATCTATTCAAAGTGTATAGAAACTTGTAGATCTTACTGTGTGCGTATTTTTCCTAAGGAAAATGCCTAAGTAAGGTGGCATGTCCTTGTATTTGTGTCTGCTATATGAAATTGAGCTAAGTAACAAAATGTCAGTCTTGTATCTATTCAGCTTGAAACTTATTTTTATTTTGATTTTCACTGTTTTATTCAAAAGGAAGACATAGAAATAGTAACTGTGAGCTTGAAATCAAGAAAACTGTGACAGGAACTTATTATAGACACATTTTGCAGAATATTCTCACTTACAGCTGCATGTTTTGAATCTTTCTGTTTAATGAGTATCATTCTGCTTTTCAAATAACTATTATTTTTTTCTTAACTTCAAGATGATTTGTTTTAAGTTTTATAATTCAGCTGTATTAATGGGAAAGAGAGAGTGACAGGAGAAAAGTATTTCCCTGTGCAGGGAAGAGGAGTTACTTGTGGGGAGGTCAAAGTGAGTGCTGGAGTCATTTTTCTTGTGTTTCATGGGAGTGTGCCAAGGGGAAGAGCAGTGACCAAGGTGGAAACATGTTTGAAGCTCATTTCACATGCTGGATAGAACTGAACAGCCTCACTGCCCCGAGGCCTTGAGGTAGAGAGAAGCAATAATTGTAATTGTAAGAAAAGAAAAGGTTGATCATCATACCAGGGCTTGTTCTATTATCAGGGCAGGTGAGAACTCTGATTAATGACAATCGCAGCTGCACTTATGCCCATATTCAGCACTGCTAGATACAGACATGTGCAACTTTTTCCCCAGCAGTGCAGACCATCAGTGACAAAAAGCATAACCTCTTCCACAATCTATACTGAACACAGAGTAAGAAACAGGGCAACGATTGTTATCAGAAACAAATGTGGAATGAACAAGTAGCAAAATATTTATGTACTGTTGAAAGCCTAAATTAGGTGGACGTGACTCAGTGCTGCCTACGGGGTCTGATATTTTGGCAACTGCTGCAAGATACCCCAATCTGCAGACAAAATAGCCTTTGTGAAGGAGAAGAAGATTGTAGTGCGCAAGCTAATGCATCAAAAGGCCAGAGAGAGAATAATTCACTTTCACCTTGCTACAGAGGACAAGTAGCAGTAAAAGCTGTGCATTATTGGCAAGCTCTTTTTGTTGCTGTTTTTAACTCAATCCACAGTTCAGACCTCCAGCCACCTCGGCAGCGTTCCAGCTGCAACTGCTGACATCTCCCACCTAATCTAGTGGTGGATTATCTTGTCCTGATAAATTGGAGGCTGTGCTTCATGAAAAGTCTTTCCTGAAGTAGTTTTCTACCCTGTAATAAGGTGGCAGAAGTCTGAATCAAACTTGCAGTGCACTATTTTTTCAAGTAACTTCTGATGGAGAGTGTCAGTGTTTTAAGAAAGAACAGTGCTAGGCTGGAAATACAGTTAAGCATGCTTCATTTCTGTCATTTCACCTGGGTGAAAGGGAACATGAAGTTGTACTGCCTATTGTTTCATACAATAGCTAGGGGCTATACTGCTGACTTCATTAATTTTCACCTAAAAATTGTTTCCTTTATGAATGGAGCTCTTGAGAAGCATAATTGTTTTAAAAAAGGAATTCTCTTAGCTATTGAACCTTTCTAAGAGTCAGACTTACTGTGCTGCTAGACACTTCTTTACCATTTCTGGTCTTTTGTGACTGGTCACTCCACTCCTGCTACCAAAATCTTGCCACATAAGCTCAATACAAGGGTAAATAAACTAGTTTCTTTCTCTAAAATATACTGAGGAAAATGTTTACAACACGGAAGTAAACGTGCTGTATATTTTTGTGTACGTTCACCTTAATGTAAGGTCATTAGGTGAAAGGTAAAACGTACAAGATAAATCTAGTTAAGATAAAGGTATTCCTTGCAAGCACTCATTCCTTCTCAGTTTCACTCCTGAAGAAAAAAGCAGCAGCAATTGTCATATGCCAAACACAAAACAGTCACTACACTGTGCCTCTTGTAAACCTATTTTGCTCTTTTCTAGGGGAACCCCTACATGTGCAATAATGAATGTGATGCAAGTACCCAAGAGCTGGCTCATCCTCCAGAACTGATGTTTGATCTTGAAGGAAGACATCCATCCACATTTTGGCAGTCCACAACTTGGAAGGATTATCCAAAGCCTCTTCATGTTAATATTACACTCTCCTGGAACAAAACCATTGAGCTGACAGATAACATAGTTATTACTTTTGAATCTGGCCGTCCAGACCAAATGATCCTGGAGAAATCCCTTGACTACGGACGAACATGGCAGCCCTACCAATATTATGCCACAGACTGTTTAGATGCTTTCCACATGGATCCAAAATCAGTGAGGGATTTATCACAGCACACAGTCCTAGAAATCATTTGCACGGAAGAATACTCTACTGGATATATGACCAATAGTAAAATAATCCACTTTGAAATCAAAGATAGATTTGCTTTTTTTGCTGGACCTCGGCTTCATAATATGGCTTCTCTTTATGGCCAGCTTGACACAACCAAGAAGCTAAGAGATTTCTTTACCATCACAGATCTGAGGATAAGATTGCTTAGACCAGCAACTGGAGAAATATATGTAGATGAGCAACACCTGGCACGCTACTTTTATGCCATCTCGGACATAAGGGTATATGGAAGGTAAGAGATTATAAACCTTTAGGAGCAAGCATATATGTTTGTTTATAGGGGTTATGCAAAAACTGTTTATTTACCCAAATATGACAAGAATAGCTACCAAAATGTGTTCACTGGGAATTTGGCTCAATTGGTGCATTTCTGGTAGTACTAGAAGTTTCTGACTCAGTGGCACTAAATCATGGGTGTTTGCTGTCGCTAGCCTGAGAAGTCCTAAGTGATTAAAACATTTTCTTACCTTGGCTCAGGAATTCACCCTGGCATTATGACACTTTTCAGGGCCTCTCTTTCTGCTTCTACAGAGTTGATGCCTCATCTGATGACAGTTACCTAAGAAGAGAGATTCCGTTTCATTATTTTTTCCAGGCCTTTAAAGCAAGAATCAATTGACAGAGCTGCCCTTGCATAGACTCTTTCCAGTAGGGCAAACTGTATACAAACGATGAGGCAGCAGAGATGAGAGTCCATTCCTTTTTCTTTAATTAGCTCTGAAATGCAGTGAAGGTGAAGAAGAATGGAAAAACCAGCAGTATTTTGGAGGGCATGAGACTGATCTGAATGCAACAAAGATTATTACTTATCTGAGTGCAAGACAGATTGGCCCTCTGTGGTAAGCAAGGGCAGATATCAGGTGTCATAGACTCAAAAATAATAAAGGTGCAGTGACATTTCTATAGGGAAATTTTCTTATGAGCTCTAACTAGCAATTGACTGATGACGTCAAGCAGAAGGCTGATATCCTTAATGTGTGTGTTGGATGCATATTTGTTCAGAAGAAATAAATGGAACCTTCTCTATTAGCCATTCACACAACTCTCCAATGTAACTTTCTGCCTTTTTGCTTTCCTCTGTACCTTCTTAAGAGAGTTCAAATCTTACTTTTTATTTATTTATATATTTTTAAGATAAGCTTGATATCAAAACAATATGGAAAGCTAATTTATCTTGGAGGGCTAAGGTATTTTTCCAGACAAAGGAACAAGTGAGAAATATAGAGATACTGAATTCATTGGTCGCTGTGTTTCATCATTCCTGTAGTTAGTTTACCACTTTCTCCCTATCTTATACAAGCCTTTCAAGTTCTTTGGTACTTCCATGATATACAAATAGATAAAGTCAAAAAAGAATCAAATTAATGAGATGCATCTATTGAGAAATAGATTATCTGAATTTATATGAAGGAAGTATTGCTGCCGCATGCAGACTTGAATGCATAAGGATTTTTTGCAGGACCGTAGATTTGGCATGTCGTTACAATGTTCTGCACCCACACATATATTCATACATAAAGTCATTAATTCCAAGTGTGAAATTACAAGGTAAAAGTTGTAACTCTTATTAGTTATACTGTAAATTAATTACTTTTCAGAAGTCTCTTGATCAGCCTATTAGATCATGGACAACTTAGGACAGTGTTTGAAGTAGTTTAGTAATGCCAACTATGGCATGGCAAATATGTTTTACTTCATGTGCATCCTTTCTCCATGAGGCTCCAAATAGGTTTAATTTTAGAGGGATCGTGTCAGAGCTCAGGATTTTAAGTTACTTAGACTTTAAGGAAATATTGCTTCCCATTTGAAATCCCAGGAATGCTTCTATTTGACTATCAGTGTCTTGTCAAAGAAAGCATTTGAGGATAAAAAAAAGAGTGCACTGCATGCAAATTAGGAATAGAAACCTTCAAACGGTATCTGGGGTACAGCAATCTTTTGAAAAATTATCTATAAAAATGAAGCTTAACTGTACAGAGGACTTATCTGATGCTGATGCTTATTGTCTAAATGCAACAGTAATTGGACATATGTGTTAACAGAATTATCTGATGTGTAATACCGTCTCACTAGATTAGATCTGTGTGAATTCTTATCACTCCTCTGCTAATGAGAACAGCTCTTTAGGGACTTGAGGTCCTCTCCTTCAACACATAGTGAGCCTTCCTCATTAAATAATTTGTGGGCTTGCTTATTGCTAAGCATGCATGCCCTGATTATTTAGTCCCACTGAAGAGCCTCTTGCAATAGGCCCATGTCAGACAGTTTGAGGTATTTGTGATCTCCTACCAGAAACTATACAGGGTCCATCTCCTGGTCTCCGTTGGCCACATGCCCTGGTACGGTGGCAGCAGCTGCTGGAACACAGAATCACAGAACTGTAGAGGTTAGAAGTGGGGAGGAGACAAGGGTTACCTGCAGTTTCCCATTTCTGATTCAGCTGAACTTTCCAGCCCTTGGCTTTAATCTAGGATATTAACTGGAAATTAATTTATAATCTTTTTTTTTTTTTTGCCAGAAAAAGAAAGATTTCACAAAATGCGAAAACATTCTAGGGTTTCAGACTTAGGTAAAGCTAGGCAAGGCAGGATTCCATGAGAGTAGGATACAGAGGGATTATACCAAAAGCTTGATAGCTAGCAGACACATTTTGAAGCTAGTCCCTTTGTTAAAAATGTAACCTGTAGTTTAAATAAAGTTAAAATCACCAGAGCTTAAAATAGCACATTCCTAAAGGCAGCTTAAAATTTGTTTCACGCTGTACTTTAAGAATCAATGCCAATGGAAAATGTCTATTTTAAAGTTGCCAAATTTAATATACAAGATGCTGAAGTATCTAATACTTCACAATGATTTGAAGATAGATTTTCCCACTTAATATATAGTTTCTTTCATCATTGTTTTGCAGTTTGGTGTGAAATAAAGCCTGATGTATGTTGCATCAGAGATGAAAAACAGTTTGTTCTTAATGGATGCTTTACCTCCTCTATTACCATCTGTTTGTTCATCTTCAATTTACCTCTTTCATTGTGTGTTTATTAGGATGATGAAAAAAAAGGAAACCTGGCTGTTAGCAATTTCAGCAACCCCATTGTGCTCATATTATTCAAGAAACCTAATAATCCACATGAACTAATTCTGACTTACTGATGGTCTGCTTCACTAAATCAGAGTGATTTTTTCTAGTGAATAATGGACGATGTAGTGTGCCAGTACCTTAATTAAAGAGAGCCTCTCTTAGTCTTGATCTCATTTTAATTTACAGGGTAATACTACAATAATATCACTAATGGAAGGTACATTAAAGGGCATCAAGTAGCATTAACTGTATTAAATTATGGCACTTGTGTTAATTAACTGCTGAAGCAAGATGGTCCTAACGGCTAGAAAGGTCGATTAATGCATAAATAAAGTCTTCTGGGATAGGAAACTAGGGAAGAGTAGACGATCCTCTGTCCTGCAGCAGAGAATCAAAGGCACCCCATGTGGTAACCTCAGGAAGGTTTCTCTCCTTTCACTGCTTGAGGAAGTGGATGTGCAGTGGGCTCTGTGGATCCCAGATACCATGAGAAGGACAGCCCTGACAGTAAGCACACAGCTCTTTTCCTTTTCCTTTTCCTTTTCCTTTTCCTTTTCCTTTTCCTTTTCCTTTTCCTTTTCCTTTTCCTTTTCCTTTTCTTCTCTTTTGTAGAATTTCACTAAAATCCTGATAATAATTCCTTTGAAGTCAAGTAAAAGGTTCCTAGCAGATTCTGGATCTGACTGCTAAAGGCTTAACTGGATTTATTCTAAAATATTTCTTGTTCAATAATATGCACATTTTTACACTGTACATTAACTGTAATTTCAGACAATAGTAAATATATATATATCCCCAGTGGGTTACAGAATGACTGCCTAGATACCTAGCTAAACCAAAGAAAAATCTCATCCCACATTGTTCTTTTGTGATTAGTTTTTGATCTAAGAGCCAACAGTTTCTTTTTGACACCAGAATACCCAGCCTCTGTACAATGTTATTAAGTCCTTTCGAATTTATTTTTATATTATTCTCTCTTCTGTATTTAAGCTCCAGAATTTTCTGTCTCAGCTACACTTCCAGTTCCAGCAGTAATAGAAACCTCTAACTTGCAGTACATATATGAAAAATATCCTCCGTTTTAACAGTTTCTTACTCTCATATTATCTCTTCCAAATTTAATCAATCTCAGAATCTGACCAAATTACACTTGAGGGAGGCATATTTGCTGCTCTGGGGTTTGGGGTTTTTTGCCTTTTTTTGTCATCTTGCCCTGCAACCCCCCTGTAACACTTGGTTGCTCATGCTGCAGAGAGCTGTGCACCCCATGTTGGGTGTCAGGCCCTGGGTTCTTCCTCACATGGATGGATCAATAGGATTAAATATGGGGTGTTATTCTGGCGTGCACTTGCCAGTAGTAAAATAATACCCCCCTATGATGGGGGGATGGAAATGCCCAATGGAAACAGGAGTGCAAAAAAGTGCTTTACTTTTGTTTATAAGGAAATGTTTTCATTAACATTCAGCTCAAAACCTGACAATCAGCATGAAGATATTCGTCATTAAGCATTTAAGGGGACAAATACCATTCATATTTCAACTGTATACTTAGTGCTCTTGAATACTCTTTTGTTTTACAAGAATGCTTACACAAGCAGGATATTTTCACTAGTTCTTGGAGTCATTCTAGCAATTTCTCTAATTTAATTATAAACTCATTAGAGAACAGGAGTGTATTTAAGAGCATCTCAATTTATCCTTAACTCCCACGTGCAATTAGCTTTTTTAATGTACCTACTCTAAGATGTCAGTAAGGAACATTGTCCTTCTTTTTCTGTAAACAAATCTAAGATCATCAGGAATTGAAATAATTAAATAGTTACAGTGTTTATTTTTCACATTAGTGGCCTCCAGTGGTTTACCAGTGTTTTAGGCAGGTTTTACTCCTTCTCATGTTCCAGTGATACTAAATAGTACTTGTTTCCTCCTGTCATCCTGATTACGTAAGTCCTGGCAATCAGCTCAGAGTGGTTTCAGTCTTGTAGTGACTTGAAGAGGAGCAGAGCATTAAAAGCTGGAAGGCTGACAAAGCCCTTTTGAAACCAGTGGAATTTAACCACAATTTTCCACGTGCCACCTTTCCTCATTAGCATTTGACCATCTTTTTTTTTTTTTTTTTTGCCCCATTTTGCAGAACACTAAGTATTTCTGTACTGATCTCCCTCTGTTGTCTTTCAAGGAAGCTGCATATCATGCAGAATCAGTGTTTGAGGAGAGGAACCAAGCTCTTTTGTAGTATAATTCATTTTGCCATTGAACATTAAAGAAATAGAGATGAAACTCCTGATGAAAGAAATGAGAATTTTTTTCTTTCTGCGTTACTTTATATGCTGAAAAGCTATCCAAAGAGCCTTTCTGAATAAATTTGGTGATTCTGATATCTTGCAGAAACTTTCTTTCCTTTAAGCTTTTCATTTCAAAAGATTTCAATTTAATACCTAAAGATTTTCTAGATCACATGTACAAATGATCTCTGACACTGGGATGTCCTTCAGGTTGTACCAGTGATAATATGTACATGATCCAAGCTGGAGCAGTTCAACGTACTATCATGTTAAAGGTTTAAAACCTCTCTCAACTATTTTACAAGTAACAGAAACTACCAATTTGCAGAGGTTTTGTCTTGCTTTGTTTTCCTGTGATTCTGATCCCTTCTGCCAATATGGGCATGGTGAGCTTTTCTGCAGTCATTTTTGTCTATTTCTGTACTTAATTACATGTGTTCAGAAGATGAGCTTTCAAGGACACTCATCAAATTAACAAGTTCCTCACAAGGTAGTAGCCGTGACTCAGAATATACATATGCTTTTTCTTGACACAGGTGATATTTCTCTCTCTCTACTAATCTTTTTTTCTTGCAAGAAAAGAGACATCATCTGTGATTTAGGGAAATGTTTGAAACTAAGACAGTTAATGTTTCTGCCTTTCCAATTATTTTCCTCTGGTATAGCACTGTAGTAAATGTATTGTACAGTATGTGAAGCTACATATTGAAATAGAAGACCAAACCTGGTACTAGTTTCAGATGCCATCCTGTAAGTCAGGATTAATTTCTGTGATTTCAGTTACCTGTGCTTAACTGATAGGTTTTAAATGTATTCATATAGGAGAAGTGAGAGAAAAGAAGTGAAGGAAAGGGAGGAAGAAGGAAGGAAAGAATATGGGAGGACAGAAGTTAAGAGGTCGTCAGAGCTTCTATTTAAAAGAAATGGGGGGAAAAATACATGAACAATGAATAAAAACATACCTCTCCATCTTTTCATCTTCTGCCATCCTCAGCTAATAAGGCAGGACAGTTCTGCTAATTTCAGGGGAAGACCAGTGACGCAGTAACACAGAGACGCCTATTAAGAAGATCTCAAAGTTAATAATGAAGGTCAAGGTCAAATAGCCTTGTTCCTGTGAACTGTTACATAGGGTCTGTGAAATCCCTTCCTACCATTTGCCCTAGTGCCTCTCTGGGATTAGTGTGCCTCAGCAGTACCAGTGATCTGTGCATAACGGGAGTCGTCATGATTCTTACATGGTCGCAGAAGGCAAATGAGTCAGCACCAAAGACCCTCAATAAAACAGATAAAACATCTTGTTAACTGGGCTGAACATCAGGGTAAGTTTTCAACACTACTGTAATTCTGATTTCATTGAAGCTAAGATTGTTTCTAAAAAAGAAAGAAAGGAACTACAAAAGAGAAAACAATGCTGCAAAATTTGTTCAAAATTGTTCCACAGTACGGTCAAGAAAAAGGAGATGAAGGGTTACACTGCAGGTAGAGTTCCCAAGAGAATGTCTGGCTGCTGACATGTGAGGAAAGCATAATGTTAGCTGCAGCCCTTTGCAGGAGAATGGTCTGTGACCTGGTTAGCTTTGTGGAATATGGTAAAAATGAAAGGATGCTGAGTGGAAGGAGGCATCATAATGACATTAGGATGGAGCAAGAACTGGAGAACTTCTTGACATACTGCCAATTATGTATGAAACCACCTGAAAGCAGTCTTCAAATTTTTACAGTTCACAGAGTTCTTGGAGATTTAGAATCTGTCCGTTAAATATCTGCTTCCTCACACAGCACATCATGCATGCTTCTAGCAAGTGGCAACAGCAACTAACTCAAAGGAAATATCTCATTGGTATGATTTTTATGTTTGAAATGCAGCCATACTCAGAAGAAACTCTTGCACTTCACTGATGATTATTTTGACAACTCAGGGGTGATGACCACTATTTTAACATAAGCCTGAAAACAAATAAAAACAATTCAAGAAAAGGCTAATAATCCACTGCCTCATACTATGAATTAAAGCTGAGCAGGCCTTGGGACGTACTACAGATAGTGCAGCACATATGGTATATACACACGCGCGTATCCCAGTGCTGGAGGGCATTTTTCTAAAGTTACAGTCTCTCTTTGAACCATTTAGTCTCTCTGAATTTGATGGCTGTGAAGATATCAATAGTTGTCTGCTTCTTCCTTGCAGCCCTCCTGGAATTCCTTGTGTTAAGTCCTCGGTTGCTTTCATTTTCACACTTGAATTCATATCTTTCTTTATAGGAGCTATGCAGTGTCTTTGTTCTCTACCATTCAGCATTCCCACTTTCACCCCATCTAGATATGTGTTAAGCTGTAATATGATACAGTATCTGATATAGTACGATTTATAAAATACTTTGAAATACACTTAAGAAAGATTGGTAGAGAAGCACAATGACTTGTTAGAAATTGTCATCCCTGCACCATCATTAACAAGCAGCCTAACAGGAATACTGGTATAAATGTTAATGATAGCAGCTCTGTCTTGATAACAGAGAGACACTGTGGGTCATGTTTAACTACCATCAGTGTTTCTGTGACGTTGCATGTGAAACCTATTTACAATCAAAAAGATAAAATCTGATTACGATAACGATATATACTCGTACTTTTGAGATATGCGTCTTCACACTCAACTAATTAGTTGGCACTGACTGTTTTCACTTTGCTCAGTGACATGTGGTATATAAATCATTACAATATGTTAAATGCAAATGGTTGGTAATAGGGTAACCATCTGCTCACTGTTAGAAAGTTTGCAGAGGAATATAGTAAGCTGTACTTCTAATAACGATGCTACGCTCACATCCCCAAAATACCAAATATCTAAAACCAGCTGCCTCTGCTAATGCCAACGTTACTAATACATCTCTTACCCTTTTCATTTTCAGAAGTAAACTACATATTGTAAGAGGTAATTTTGTTCTTCAGTATGAACTTGACTTCAAGGCTAGAGCCTGCAACAGTAACCTGAACCACGGTTTCTCAAAGCTTGATTTTTTTTTAGATTGTGTTGAATGCTTTTGAGGAGCCAATAAATAACCAGGCTACCCACTCTTCTGGGGACATCTTTTCTTCCCCAAATATAATTAAACCTTCTTCCTCCTCTAAACCCCTCCTGCCAGGCCCTTTACCAGGGATTACATGATTTTGTATGTGATAGATTGTTGGCACATTGCTGTCTGGTAATGTATTACTCTAGAGACCATCAAAGAGTGCCTTCCATCTAATAATCTACCATGCCCTACGAGGGCTAAAGATCACCACTGCAAAGAGGGATCAATTATTCTACCACAGACATGTATTATCAGGGCCTGTCACATACTTTCTTAATGAGCATTTCTGGATACCCAAGTGACAGAATAATGCATTGGAAAATTAGGAGTGGGACAAGAGTGAAGGACTGCCTGCCAAAGTGGAGGCTGTGCCTTCAAGCCAGAGCAGCTCCTTCTTTCCTTGCCCATTCAGTCATTTGCTGGTCAGGGTCACTGTCACGGTGCTCGTATGCTGGCTCCCTTGTAGTAATATATTGCATTATTGCCTATCAGAGAGATTAATATGTTCACATGCTGAATTCCCAAGACACAGCTCTCAGCATTAAAAAGAACGATGAATTAATTCAGCTCCCTCTGTCTGAATGGGAAAGTTTGTGCTTTCATCAGAGTCAGATGGCAGTGCTGCTATTGCTTTCTTTGGGCGGGAGGGGCTGCTGTCTGTTCGGGGGTTACACCCGGCATAGTGGTGTCTGATTTAGGATCACGCTTCTGGAGAAGCACCTGCAGGGGAAAAGGCTGCAGGAGAGCTCATTAGCCCTGCAGTTCTCAGCCCCTGGATGAATTACACATTGAGATGCTTGCTCTACAGGGTCTCAGAAACCTGCAGCTTTGTGTAGGTATGCTGTCCTGCAAAGCTATCTGAGTTCAAAAAAACGTTGAAGGGAGACAGCTTTATGCTAACGTGTTTTCCTTTGTTGCCTTGCAGAAAAGAGGAGCTGTCTGAACACAAATTTGGTGACTCCATTTTGATTCACAATGAATGCTTGTCTGTTTCAAAATGGGGTGTCTGAACTTTAAAAATATCTATAGACAGAGCTGGTAGGATGAGTAGTACTTTATAATACCTCAAAGGCATGGTGTCAGCACTGGGAATTTGATAAGCTGGGGTCCTGAATTGGATTCCAGCAATGGTCACAAGTTTGAGGAAGCTCTCATTTTAAATTGCAAGCAGAGGAAAAAAAGGATTCTTTCTCTTTAATTGCATTAGTTTTATTGAACTGAAGCATTGCTTCAGTTCCCATAACACTTTATATATATTTTAATGCAAGTTAGCAGAGACAGAACCGTAGCAGGACTGTTTATTGTTTCTGACTTTTATATTTGTTAAAAATGATGTTACTCATTTTCCCATTCGCATCTCTTGTGCATTAAGAATTTTTAGGTTTGAGGATGCTGCTTACCAAAGTCATTATAAATATATTAATTTTCACTTCTTTTACTTAGTGATACTTCTACGGAGCTTTTGTCTATAGTCTGTTCAGAACAGCCACAGCAACCAGGCAAACATGAACTGGACTCCACAAACCTTCTGGTAGCCCTTTGCACAAAGTGGAACATTAAATTCATGCCCTCAGTAGACAAACTCTAAGTCTTATTTCATGTATGCTGTTAACATTCACTGTGACACAAATCCTGGCAATCAGATGCTTTCCATCTGTTGTTTTCAGAAGAGAGGGAGGGTCATCTGAGAGATTTGAGGTTTTTTAGCCTTGCATACCTCGGGCTGTATTTTTATAGCCTCATCATGTTTTAATTGGCTCTAGATCTTCTCATTATATTTATTGAACTGTGGGCCAATTTTCCCTTACTTAGAGCCAGGGTTGTAGATTTTGCCATATAAGCACAATCAGGAATTGAACTGAAAAACGTTTCAAAACATTATCATCTTCCCCCCCAGGCAGAGCACAGCACAGCAGTTCCTTGACCTTATGCAGGCAGGAAAAGGGTGCAGAGATGGCAGGTGGGACAGGGGACAGAGCTGCAATATCAGAAGGCATCTGTCTGTTTTGTCACTGACCCACTTTAGGTAATGCTCTTTCCAGACCACTCCAGCTGCTCATTTCTCACCATTTTCACTTCTTTTTGGTGATCACCATTCCTTCAATCATGCTGCACAAGGAGTCACTGCCTATGTGGCTCAAAGGAGGCATGGAAACCTTCATCAGGAAAAGTAAAAATTAGAGCAGAGGAGAGGGAAAAATATGAACGTCTCAATTTTCAGTGAAAAATAAACCTATTATTCTTTGTCAATGCAGAAAATTGCTTATCATTTAGAGGCTTCATTAAAGACACTGTGCTTATGGAAGCATGCCTTGTTTTCTTTGAAAACTCCTGAAATAATTCTTCCATCAGGACAGCAAAACAGCAAGGAGCCAGTTACATTTTTAATCACTCGTGTCCCATAGGAATTGCAGTCTGCCAACAAGGGCAGCTCCTTTCCCTTTGCAGCACAGGAAAAGAATTGAAAGATGGGAAGCTGTGGTTCCAGGATGATTTCTTACAGTTATTAATGAGCTAAAGATCAAAAAACCTGAGGGTTGTTAACTGCTAATATTCTACTACTGAAAATGTTTAACCCAATCCACAGCCTGTCTCCAAAAGAAAAAATGGTTTTCATTTCACTTTTCCATTTGATTTTTTCTTTCTTCCGAATTGTGAATGTAGACTAGAGAAACAGCTGGATGAAGACAAAAGGGAAAAGTAAAATGACTGTACATTTCTCTTAAACTGAGCATATTTCAAAATAAAAGGAGTATTGTTGCTGCATGCTCAGACCAGATGGCATTATGTTACCTTCTCATCAGTTAGTCACTGCAGAGGTGACCCACAATGTGGTGATTCTTTCCTAGATTAGTCCTTTCCTGTGAATGGCAGCAATTGCTTTATTTCTGATACATACACATACCACATTTAAGATACAGTATCTTAAAAGATATCCCTGGACTTTTTGTTTTTGTTTTATGACAGATACAGCCACTGTACAGAGAGGTGAAATTCTGCACTCTCTCTTCAATCCAATGGTTACTTTCAGAGAATAGGGCAGGCTTTGGATCTTGTGGTCTGTACGTTTGCTTGTTTGTCTGTTAATGCTTCATAAAATATACATGCTGAAATAGAAGAGAGGCAGCAGAGTGATACCACCAGAATGACAAAGAGTTGTAAGTCAATTCCAAACGTAGGCAAAGGCTATTAACATAGTTCATTGGTTTCCTTACTGCATGTTCCTACCCAGATTTCAACTGACACATGCACAGTTAATGTATAGCTGAAATTCAGCCTGTCTGTGAATTGTGGAGAGATTTATGCTCTTCCTACTCCCAGATAAAAGATTCTGCAATTTAAAGTGTGCTGAATGTACGCTATAACAGGAGGAAAGCTTTTGCAAATATTGCTGCAATACAAACATAATTAATAGAACATAAAGTCCAGTCTCTCCCTGTTCAGGAGCCTCCCAATCATTCATAACTCTTAAAATGTATACTTTTTTATATCCTCATTTACTTACCACGTTAAAAAAGTCAGATTTGAAATTTCAGCTGCCATGGGGAGTAGGAGAGGCTTCATCTTGAGAGTCTTGTGGCAGCAGCCAAGAGCACTCATTCAAGACTAGCAGCTACGAGAGCAGGTGCCAAAAAGAACGAGAGGTGTAGGGCTATTTTGCCGAGGTGTTATGGAGTTCTGAATCTACACTACACTTTGCTCAAGAGGAGCCTATTACAAACTAACTTTTCTTATTTCAAAAAAAAAAAAAAAAAAAAGAAAAGAAAAAAAAGAAAAAAATCCTTCTGCATCTTCAGGGGTGGGCTCAGTACCTTGTAATCCAGATATTATTATCATGGAAGGATAACACTGAAACAAAACACAAGAGTCTTTTCCATAGAAGAAAAAAAAAAAAAAAAAAGGAATTAAAATGTTGTATTCTGAAAGATATGTTCAACTTCTGTTACAATAAGTTTGGACGGGTGCCAGAAGCTTGTTCCCTTTGTGATAGTATTATATAGCCACTAAGTGATTTGGCTCAGTTGATTTGCTGTATATCATGACAAAACTGTATTATAGCTTTAAGTCCACAAAGTACTGTGCTTTTCCTCTCTTGAGGTTTTCTGTGCAAGATGAAAGCAAAGAACAGCTTTAACAAGATCTGGGTGCCCTGGTGAGTCCAGCATAATCCTCGCAACCTGGCCACATAGGTCACCAGGAGGAGATAAAAGAAAAGATGAGGAAAGGCGATGAGCAGTAACTGTAGTGATAAGAGGTCATGGCGGCTGTGGGCACCAGCCCAAATCCCAATGGAACAGTCTCCGTGCTCCTCCTTTGCAAATCTCAATGTTTGCCAGAGAGAACACCAGCACTGAAATATATCAGACACAAACACTTGCTCCTTCACGCCCGGAGGTATTGCTTATGAACATATGACCTAACAATGTAGCTATTATCCTTTTCTTCTTTCTTTTTCTTTAATGTACTTGTATAATTCAAAAGGTTTTGATAATTATGCTACTGTTAATTAAGGAGATAAAGCTCTGTGCAATGAAGGAGTATTTGTTAGGGTCCTTGCTGGGCACCCTGTCCCTTCGTGCCAGTCAGGTCTTCGGGACAAATCCCTCCTCTTTTCCCTGGATGGCATCTTTCTAAACTGAGCAGCAGTCTCCTGCCCGTGGTCTGTGGAATGCTTTAAGGCCAGAAACTGTCACTCGCGATCTGACCGTGCCCCAAAGACAATCCTGCCCATAGCGCATCTCTCTACATCTGTTCTTCAGAATATACTGCTGCTTGATGGACAGGTACTGATGGACAGTCCTGTGTTAATGACAGCTTTGTTTTTCAAATCTAGTTTCTTCCTCTGCCTACATCTGTTATTTCTCTGCTAATTTTCGTAGATCTATGCTTTTTTTTTTGCCATGTGTATATATACGCATGTATATTTTACTTCCAAATTAGCTCACATATTCTATGAGAACAAAAACAGCCCATCCGTTTCCATTCAAGTTTGAGGCTGAGGAAGCCTCTGTGACATTACAGGGAAAAGAATAAAATTTATATAGGATTTTAAAAGCTGTGTTAGGCAAGATAGAAAAGCAAAGGTTTATTCTTCAGTATAAACATATACTGATTGTTTTTGTCAGCAGTATTTCACAACTGCTTTCCCCTATGACAGATTTACATTATTCATAACTTACAATCCATTCCTTAAATTTTTAGTTCTAACAGTTTCCTGGTGGAGGTTGCAGAATATGAAGTTAAGTATTGATTTGAAATATCTGAAATGTAAATGAAGTTGTTCAGTTCTTCTATTACATGGAATGTTAGAATCACAGAATCATAGGGGTTAGAAGGGACCTCTGGAGATCACCTGGTCTAACCCCCTGCTAAAAAAGGTTCCCTAGTGTAGCTTGCACAGGAAAGCATCCAGGAGGGTCTTGAATATCTCCAGAGAAGGAGACTCCACAGCTGCTGAGCAACCTGTTCCACTGCTCCATCACCCTCAAAGTAAAGAAGTTTTTCCTCGTGTTTATATTGAGCTTTCTAGGTTCCAGCTTGTGCCCATTGCCCCTTGTTTTGATGCTGGGCACTGTTGAAAAGTGCCTGGTGCCATCCACTTCCACCCCTTAGCTACTCACAAGACTTTATAAAATCTTCCCACTGCCTCCTTAAGGCTGAACAGGCCAAGATCTTCCTAGGTGTCACTGAATGGCAGTACAGCCTTCTGGTGTGTCAGCCACTCCTCCCAGCTTCGCATCATCAGTATACTTGCAGAGGATGCATTCTATCTCTTTACCCATGTCATAGCTGAAGATGCTGAACAAGACAGGTCCCAGTACCAACCGCTAGTCAGAGGCCTCCAATTAGACTGGGCCACTGATCACAACCCTCTGAGCTGTGCCATTCAGCTGGTTCTCAGTCCACTTCACTGTCCACTCATCTATTCCACACTTCCTAAGCTTACCTGCAATAATGTTGTGGGAGATAATCAGAATCCTCTATGAAGTCAAGATACACAGCATCCACTGTTCTCCCCTCATCTATCCTGCTGGTCATGACATCACAGAAGGTTACCAGTTTGGTCAAGTATAATTTCCCTTTGGTGAATCTACTGGATCAAAACAAAAACATGCTTCTGAGCCCTCCATTGACAGGACAGCTTAGCTCTAACCCTTCTTGACATTCTTTGATTTACTCACTATTTGTTAAAACAAACATGAATAATAAAGGTTTCAGTGCACTTGAAGGCCACAAATAATCATTTGTTTACTCTTCTGACAGTATGGCATAGTCTTAACACTTTGGTTTAAAATTACAGGTCCTTTGTCACTTAAACTTGGGGAGTCATATTAAACAGCATCATTAACACAGTTTTACAGAGGAAGATGTGTGTAGTCTCTTGTTCTGTGGCACATGAATTTGGAGCTAGGGCAAGTTCTGAGCTCAGTGGGAGAACTGTTTTGGCACTGGAGGAAGACCAGATAGCGCTGCTGGTAGTGTTGTGAGTGGCAGACGTACACGTGTCCATACATGTCACCTGTTCAAACACGTATCCTGGTTGCTGCCCCACAGCAGTGCCAGAAGCTTGTTCTCTCCTGTTTCTCAGATGAGGTCTGTGAGCTGCTTTCCAACTGCACCTGAAAAGTGAGTGCCTAGCTCTGGACCTCTGAGAGGACCAGGTTGTCCATTAGGAGCCATATCCATAGAGCACCTATTCTGCTACTGCTTTCACATTTATCTTTGGTAAAAAGCCATTAATTTTGACCCATTATACTGTCTATCTCAATTTTTCTAATAGTAAAGAACATATATAGTCTTCTCAACTTTGAATAATTCCACTGACTTTAATGACATAGAATGTTTGTAGAATCTAGCCAATTTAATGTCTTCAAGACAACATGAAGTACTGTCTATAATTAAGCAATATTCATAGGGTATTTCTGAAAAATAAAACAAGCTTTCAGCTATACAAATTTAGCAGTTTAAATGCAGTAGGTGAAAGAATTCTTTACCAGAAAAGATGCAGTTAGAATTCTATTTCCTGAATAGCTTAAAATTATTCCCAGCAAATGATTAGACTATGCTGTATTTTTATACTAACAGTGCCAGAGATAGGGTGACCCAGTACTTCTTTTTTGCTATCTAAGGTGCCCCTGGGAAGCTAAGTTGCTCTTGGCATACTTCAAGCACAATGCACATACACAAACCACTCATTTCTCATCTAGTTCCTTTCAGCACCAGAAAGAATAGGTATTTTTGAAGTATAAATTATTCACAAGAGCAATTTCTATTAGGGATGGATAAAAATACTTCCAGAATTCAAGCCACATTAGTAAAAACTTTTTACTAACTTTTTTGAAAACTCAAAAAAGGCACAATTTTACCTTTGGTTCAAAAAATTGTCAAAAAGTTCTAAAAAGGAATTTAAAACTTGAAAATAAAACAACACATTTCATTTCATTTGACACAAGTGATTTTTTTCCCCATTTTTTTTTTCAATTCAACCAGTGAACTGAAAAATCAATTATTCTCATAGCTCTACTGGCAAATAATTCTTATCATAATAATTCCAGAAGGAATTATACTGCGACAAGGAGCTTATATTGTATGGAATTTGAAAGTAAGAAACTGGAAGCTAGCGCAATAAATGAGGAAAAATGTTCTGTTCAGTTTTGTCACTTTTCTTTTTCAAATTACAACCCAATCAAAATGAAAATAAGAAGATAGGAAAAAAAGAGAAAGGAAATAGTTTTCTCTGTTTTAAAGTGGATTTGGAGTGTCTGTTTTGATAATAAGAAACATCCACTTTTCAGTTATTGTAGGTGGGGCTAAGTCCTAATCATTTTGATAATCAACCATAATATAACTCAAGAAGAAAAAAGAACAAAGCCACTTTTGAAATATTTAGTGAGATTCACTTGCTCTGAACAGTTAGTTTTACAGCTTGTTGTTTTGATAGTTTATTCATGAATATCTCAGAACATACTCCAGAGAGGAACAGAGGCGCTTTGAAAAAGACGAGGTGTTGTTGAAAAGAATATGGGTGCTTTATCATTAGCCCTAAAGTTAAAGTTCATCAAAATGATTTTTCAGAAAGAGATTAATTAACTCTTTGGTGTGGTAAACCTTTTTATTCTCCTTACCCTTTATGAGAAGCATCAAAATGAGTTTCCATCCGACTACGTCAAGAACAAATCTGGGATGATGCAGCTCTTGCATGGAGTATGCCAGGTGCTTTTCCCTTTCTGGCAACACATAGCAACTGCAGCACTGCAAAGGGAGGGTTACAATTCACAGAGTCCTTAAACTCAAACAACACTTAGCAGTAAGATCAAGGACAGCAAACAAAACAGCAAAACTTCAGAGTGGTAGGACCAATTTCACCTGTGTACAATGGGCTCTTCAGAGTGGTTGCAGCAATGATTCTTGGGGAGTGGTTTCTGTACAGATGAGGAATCAGGTATAAACCTGAAAAGAAAAATATTAAGCTAGTTCTGAGAATCAAGTGTTAGTTTTAGGCTAGGCTGTGTATTTGCAAAACTAGAGTACATATTTATCATTTTAAAATATCTACCGAGTCAAATGCCAAAAGATTTGTGTCAGGATTCTCAAAAGAGAACAAAATGAATTCCACTTCTGCTAAGCAGCAGCTTATCAGAGAAAGGCTAGGGGAGAATGTTCCTCACAAAACCTTGGCATCAGGAGCAGCAGAAAGGCCTTCCCTGTGACTGACCATGGTAGGAACAGGATGGAGCTCTCAGAGTGGCCTCCCTTTTTTCAGTGAGACCTGGCACTCAATAGGACAGGAGTGTGATGGGGCCTGAACACCCCACCTGCCCCTACTGCATCCCTGCACATAGGGCTCCTGCCCTGGTTGATGCTGCAGGGTTAGACAGAGCCCCAGTAGCCCTCACTTCATGCAGGGGACACCCAGCCAGGACAGTGGTGGCACTTGGCATCAGCATGATGCTGTGCTGCCCTCCTGAGGATCAGTCTCCTGGAGACCGTACCCACCACCCCTCCCAGGCACACTGGTCGCAGCACCACAGGCATGATTGTCTCCCTCAAAGGCAACCAGTTACAGCCCATCTATCACTCTTATATATATATCATTCTGCAGCACTAACTACCAGGGCCACATTCAAGCTTTTAAATGAGTTCATAGGAGGTCTCTTTAACAGAAATGCTTTAAAATCTTTTGAAAAGAGCAACAGATGTACTGCTTCACAGAACTGGTTTCCCTGGTGTGGAATTCTGCGCACACCACAGATATTTTTATGCTGCTTTTCTCTATTATAGTCCTCAAAAAGTTACAGCAATCAGTATGAAATTAACCTTGCTTGTTTCTCATGCAGCAGAAATGTTGCTTCCTGACAATGGCTTGTGAAAACACTTTATTCCCTACTGTGACACAATAGGTGCTGCATCATAAGTCTTTCCTTATGCTGAAGAAAGTAAAGGTATTTCTGCCTCTCATACATCTGTCCAGCATTAATTGCTGCTAGAAATTTGTGACAGCTCACTTTGCATAATTCAGCCTAAGAAAATAAAGGGTTTTACCCCCACTGCAGAGAGTTGAGAAACATTTTTGAATGGTATTGTAAGTATGTCCTCCTGGACAGTAATTTAATGTCCACAATTTTAGACCTCCCACACAACAAATTGTTCCTTTTCAGCAGTACACTGGGAAAAAAACTTCAGGGTACCAGCTGGCAGCCCATCCTGTGAAATCCCGCTTCAAAATAAAGACAGGAAGCTTGGTGCAATTGCTACCAACCTAGAGCAGCTTTCTCAGAATTTCTGCTAAGCAAATGTAAGACCAGTATTAATTAAATTAAAATGAAAAAAAAAAAAAAATGGCTGTTAACAATGGAGTTAAAAGCATGATATGCAGTGCAATACTAGTACCTTCAAATCTAGGTTTGTACCAGAATAAAAGGGAAAAGAGAGAAACAGTGACTCCTAAAGAGTTGTTAACTTCTGCTGAGGTGGTTCTGCTATAAAACTTTGTAGTGTGTCTTTGCTGTACCTTTCATCTGAGGCGTTTCGGTCATATTCATGACAGTCTAGCAAGTTACAGTACAGACCTGTATTCCTTAACATTTTTGCACCATCAAGCACAACACAGTACTGGCAAGCAAGGTACTACCAAAATATTCACTAGCATTTTTGGTGCTGCTGGCTTAGCAATGACTGCTCGGTTGGCAACACGGGAAGAAATCATCATTACTTTTCATCTTAGTGAGAGTTTGCTTCCTCTCCCAGAGAGACTTGACTGTCCTCAGCTTTGGCTTCCCTCAGGTAGATAATAAAAATTTCCTCTTTCTGTGATTAAATGCTACAGCAAAATAGATGCACAGAAACAAAATCCATAAAATACTAACATCCTACCTTCTCAACAGTCAAGGCCCCAAAATATATCACACCTGGACTTCTTACCTTCCACATACTCACAGTTTTCATCCCATGCTCTCAATTGCCATTATTGTGTACTGATTCTAAAAATACTGTAAGTCTAGATTAATATGAATGAAAGCTGGAAAGAACTTAGGCCACATTTCAGACAGTATGAATGTAATTTCATTGATTGTAGTGGAACCAGATGGACTTACATCAGCATAGAATCTCTGTTCATGGGTGAAAATATTTGTGGAACACACTGCTGGCAAACTCTTGCAGATCTTCTAGCCACTCTCTCTATCCACACATTTCCATGAAATCTAATATCTCTGGGGAAAAGGGAAAAAAAAAAGAGTATTTGGAAAGGTGAAAAAAGTTAGTTCTCTATAGCAGCTAACAACAGCTCTCTTTTTCAGGCAGATTTGTTTTAGCTTTAACACTTAGACACTTTAATGAGTGACTTTATACAGACTCAGAAAGAGACATAGGGATATGACTGCTGTTATCCCACTGATGGCAGATTTTCTTACTGTATTCATGTCAACAACATCCTCAAGCAGAGTTATGGGTTCTCAGCCTTAGTAAGGTCTTTGGTAGGAATACATTAAATAGTATCTCCCTTCCTTTCCTGAATTGAACTGCTTTCTGAAACTTAAGATCTTTTTCTTTGCAGCTGTTCACAAGAGACTGTGAAATGGGAGATAGAAAAGGTATTCAGCCATTCCAGTTGGCTAGGTGTATCTAACTATCTAATGTTAAATATAGGTATTTCTAGCACAGCAGACAGAAATAACTTGGAATTAACTGTTCTTTTCTTCTGGGTACTAGCATTGTTGGATTATTTTTACACCACGGACTTACAAGACTGAAGTAATGGAACACTTTTGATCTATTCAGTTTTAAGGATTTTATCTAGAATCAAGTTTCAAATGCTTAACTGCTTGCGTGTTATTAAAACATTTAGTAGATTGTTGTCTTTTCATGTTTGAGTTCTGAGCGTTGTTGATCTAGCCTGTAAACAGTTTTAGTGACTTTTCAGTTGCCTCTTTTCATTTTGAAGGATGCCATCTAGTAAACTAATGTATTTCAGAAAAATTTACAATTTATTTGGTGATATGAGGTTAAATATCATAAGAATTCTTCTGTAGTCTACAGCTTCTCTCTATGAGAAGAGTAGAGTGATGAGGAGGGAGAGGATTGTTTTTGTTCTGGCTTTTTATTTTTTTATCAGTGTAAAAGATTTTTCTGATGGATGAAAACTAACACTGAAAGCTTTAAAAAGTCTCTTCAATTAATGTTTTACCATCGTTGAAACAGAATTCTCCAGCCTTTGAATCTTTGCAATTTGCTGTTTATTTTTTATTTTAGCTTAATAATTGAACTGGTCAGCTGCTGAAGCAGCACTTTTTTTTTTTTTTTCTCCATGATAACATCACATAAAGCAAAATCTATTGGATTGTGGTTTCATGAAAGAAGAAAAAAGGACTCTGAGGCCAACACTTAGTATGCTGAATGTAATGCTCGACATAAACCTCTGACAGCAGAGAAATAAAAGAAAATGGCAGTATATTGCCAAATAACTATCTTATTTATAAAATAAAAATACTCCGGGGAAAAAGCAAATGACAAAGGCAAGATTTTCATCGCAAACCTCACTGCTATGTAAAATCGGTTCAACGTACTAGTGTATTAAAACATAATGTGAACTCTTCACGCCATCAGAAAATCATATTTTTTATGCTTAAAAGATGCTATTTGGTGTGACATCCAGGGGCTTTTATTGTGTGCACTTCAGGTCTGTGCATAAGACGCACCTTTTCAAATCTATAAATTAAAAATGCACTCGACAGTATAAACTGCTATCCATAGTCCTTTAGAAATACTAATTCTGATTTAGTTTCAGTGCAATTTTGGTTCTCTGCAAGATCACTTGGATTTACAATAATAGCACACTCCAAAACTGATGGCACCAAAGAATACTCTGTGTAAAATTATATGATTCCATCAACTATAAATCTCAAATATTTTTTGAAAGCCAGTATGCTCCCTAAACCATACATACCAGACTGAGTAAACGGTCTATGAAAGAAATGAAAATATTTTTCCAGTAAGTGCGACTAACATTTCTGTAGATTCAATCTTATGTACTCACCATGGCCCTAAATAAAGTCTCTGTGTTGTACATTATCTGAGCTAAGAATATTGTACCAAAGCCAATCAATTGACTCATGTTTTGGCAGCAGGCCTTTTTTTCTAGCAGTGAAAAAAATCCCAGGGTTTTGAGGTTAGGGGACTAGCTCCTCGGCAACTATATTTTTAATGATAGCAGAAAATATGCTGTCTTTGATTTTAAGATAATCATAAGCAACTGGAGAATGCACACACAGCAGGAGACCCCTTGGCATTCCCTTGGCTGCCGCTGGAGCAGGAACACAGCCTGGGTGCACCAGGTAGGGCCAGCAGCAGTCCCACTGCAGCTTCCCCAGGCAGGCAGTGTGCAGCTCCCAGACAGCATCCTCTGTAACAGACTGAGGTGGGGATCCATCCATGGCAAGTGTGTGGTTCTGGATCCTACTGATTGGCATTGAGCTTGGTGGTAGTTCCCATTTAAATAATCTGAACTTACAGAAACGTTCTCTAGTGTGTGAACACAATAAATACATTAATAGTTAAATGTAGCATTTGTGTGCTTTTACTCGTGGGCTAGTTTAGTGCAAACAGTGGGCAATTGCAGGCCCTGCATGTTTTATTTTCTGTATGAGCCTTAGAAAGTCCTCTCTCCTATGGGAAAGGGAATTATGCTGCTCTTTTGGACTTTGTTTTCTTTTTTAATTTCAGGCTCTCCAAGTGCTTGGAAGTAGGCCACTGAGAAAGCAAGGCAAACATGCTTTCTGAGACTGGGTTTTGCTGTTCCCCAGTAGATATATTAAACTCATCTGAGGAAGAATAAGAAGCTATTTTCCCCGATTTTCCATACTGCCTGTGGGAATCTAATTCAATTTCCTCCTAAATTTAGCAGTGAAAATAGCAAAGAATAAAGTTGAAGAGGCTCCTATATATCTCTGGATTTTAAAGTACTAAGGTGCTGTAGGATTATTGAGCACAGGTTAAACTTCTTTTCCAGCCACAAAGCTACTTACAGATTTAAGAAGCTTAAAAACCTGATCCAACATTAGTCCTTGCTTTGCAAATGAAAGAGTAGTATATATACCTATACAAAGTTATTTTTGTTATCACGGAATTTTTTTATTCTTTAATATTGCTGTAGCCCAATTCCACAAAGGAATCTTATTTGCAGCAGGAGATTATGAAGTATCAGAAAAATTCAGGGAAAAGGACATGGAAAAAGTCTTCTGACCAAACGCATTTCCAAAAATAAGCAAATGAAAGAAAGGATACACATGTCATTACTCTCACTACAGCACCCACATTTTAGCGGGAGACTACAGAGATTTTATTCATAGCTTCCAGAAAAAAAAAAATGTAGTTCTTTTTTGGAGCTTCTATTCTGTTCAGTACTGTCGACCTGACGTATTCATGTAGCTCAAAAATATATATACAGAATAAAAACCAGAATTGACTTCTCTGCTTCATATGAGCCAGAACATTTGTTCAGCAGACATATTTGCAGCCAGCCACCCAGGCCATTTTCTGATTGCCAACTGCCCTTACTTGTTTCAACCCTTTTAGCTCAGAACTTCCTCAGACTGCTGGTCCCTGCGGTGAGAACTGGTAGCCTAGATTGCAGTAATTATCTGTTACCTCTTTTATGTGTGTTCTCGCCGTCTATTCCTCCATCCTCACAGAAATAAATTGGCTAGCAATCATTGTATTTCTTCACAATAGTCCCCTTTATCCTTGTTTTCATCACCACAAAATCTGCTTCAATAGTAAAGCTGTGAAGACTTCTGTTAAGCTTTGGAAGTTAGGATAAGGTCTGGCATGCTTTATTTCTATTTTTTATTCTTTGATGTGACATGGAAAAATTCTATGATGTAATTAATAGTAACATTCAATAGATGCATTAAACTTCAGAGGCTGAGCCTCCGTGAAAACATGTTCCACTTATTACAAGAGATTTATAGGGACTCATGTTTTTTCCTGTTGCTTACATTGTACCTTCAGCAGTACAAGAATTTTGGCACTTCTCTGTATGGTTTTACATGTTATGACAAGTTTGTCTTGTAAAATGACAGGGAAAATATAAAAACAAAACAGCCTAAATGTAAATCACAAAAGAAAAATAATGCAGATACAAAGCTGTTTTTATCCCAAGTATTTCATGACGTGTTTTGAAGATGCTTCAGTTTTAACTCCCACTTTTTACTTTCTTGGTCTCTTTCTCTTTCTGGCTGAGGTATCACTTAAAATGTGTTTACAACAGGGAATTTCCATCTTTGCATACATTCTATTAGAAAACTGGATCTCCTGGTGAACCCCCCTCAAGGTTGTTAGTAACCTTGAGAGGGATGGCATAGACAACAACGTTAACAGCTCTAGTGTCACACTGACCTCAGCCAGGTCCCTTTGGACAGCTGTGACAAGGTGCTGGGAGCAGTTGCCAGCACTGAGGAGATGACTAAGGTGACTTCATTGCTAAAAGTGTTTCCAATTGCCTACTGTAGGCAATGCCTCCCAGCACTGAAACTGTGCAGAGATGGCACTTCGTGTTGTGTGTGCACCACGTTGTGTGGGCAGCACTATGACAGCAAATCTTGGGCAAGTTCTCCTATGGATGCAAAGCTACAGCACGTGGAAATGAAGGGTCCATGCAGAGGGCTTCCAAATTTGTTTTAGGATGATTTTATAAACTTTGGCTATGACCTAGAATGATCCAAAAATGTATCTAAGTGAGGAACATATGGCTAGCTGTAAAAAATGTATCAAAGAGCTTCTCTTGTCTCTTTCTCATGAATGATCCCTTCAACAATACCCTCATGTGACCCCAGTCTGTTGGTTGGCACTCACATGCAACTGAATCAGCACGCTATTAGCAATTACTGTAGTGATATTTACAGCATTATAATGTCACTTGTCTATATGTAAATAGAATCTGTGAGGAACGCAGCGCACCCAGGGCTCCTTCTCCCACTAAAACAGAACTGTTGCTTGAACACGCCAGAATGCTTCCTACACCTTATATAACTGCCAAAAATATCACCTAAATTGCTCTATGACAAAATAATGAGTCTGTCAAAGATGAGTGGTCAGAAAAACAAATTTGTTCTCCTACACAATTAGGGTTTATAGCATTGGACAGCAATATCAATCTCCAGCAATTCGGAATTGGATTTGCACATTGGAGGGGAATGTGTTGTGTGTGCTGTAACCAGGCTGCTGAGCAGGAAACGTCCCTGCAGCTTGAACTGAAAGATGGGAACCCCCTGACCATGGAAACGTTAGGAGAGAGGTTTCCAAGTGGAGGCAAGCATTTTGCAGACTCGGTGTTCAAATTCACAAGCAGTAAGCAATATCATTTGTAATGAGCATGTACGGTCTCTCAGAATAACACTTTGTCCTTTTGTGCTTCTTTGCCCTTAGATTATTTGCCAGTAAAGGTTACTACATACATCCTCTTACATTTGCCATACCTTAACCCATACTCTCAAAGCTGCTCTAACTTAAAAGAGCTCCCTCAGTCATCCTTTACCAGTACACATTCAAACCCATATAATTTGCCAGGCATCTGCTACCCACCCACTAATACCCAGTCATTACATTTCTGGGCATGTGTACATCATACCTTTTGAAGCACTTGACTTTTTTTCTGGATTTCAAGAAACCACGTAGGCATAAAATGCTGTCATCTGGTACTTGTTCAGTACACATAATATGGAAGCCGAGTTTTATGTTTTCAGAACTTATCCATTCTTATACACGTAGCCAACTCAAACAAAATCTTCCAATGAAAGCATCTGCAAGAGTTATATGAAATTTTGGATTTAATATGCTTCGTATTCAAAACTAAGTCTTATCTTACTAATTAAATTCAAAGCAATAACAAGTAGGAACTGCCTTTCAAAGCAAGTGTCTCTGAACTTGGGTAATGTTTCTTCCATGAGCAGCTGATGTCCACATCCTTCATGTGATCTGGTGGAAGCCCAGTTGGACTGCCAGATCAGTAGCACTCCTCTGATTCAGTTACCTGAAATAGCTGAACTCCAGGATCTGCTTTGTATTGAACTTACAAACCCATATATATCATCATAAGGGTGTTTTTTCTCATAGTCTCTCTGGATGTTACTTTTATATAAATGATCTCCTCTCTATAACCGTAAATATTTCTATTTTCCTTACTGCTTATCCCTCAAACAAAAGCAGTTTTTTTTATTGTATTCTAGTCATTTCCCAGCATCCCTATGTACATTTACCACTATCATCCACCCTGGAAGTCTGTCCCACAGGTATAAAGGGCATTTCTCTCCTTCATAGCGTTCCCTATGATTTGTCCATACACACCTCTGACAAGGTCCCTGGGACAGACTGTCCATTTCCTAGCACAGCCTTCCTGAAAATAAGCAAGTTAATAGATCAGTACAAACATCTATCCATATACAGCACAGAATGTGATATTAGCTTGTTTTCCCCACAGGACCCTCCAAACGTATGTCCTGTTTGGTTTCCACGGGTGCTGTTGGTCTTTTTCAGTTATAGTGCTGCCTGTACTTGACCCTCACTCTGGATTCAGTTGTTAATGTGCTATAGAAGTCACGATTAATCTCTGAGGTCTGTGAAGTGACATCAGCAAAAATTAGTGCAAATGAGTTGAGAATCAGAGCCTGTGTGGGTCAATACTCCGAGTGGCTTTTTTTGCGCTTTTGCTCCTTTACTTGTTATGTATAGTTAGTAATACAATATCTTCAGTTCAATTTCTTTGTATTTCTTTAATCCATGGGGTTTTTTTTTACACTTGTATAACACTAACAGTTGCAATCCCAATGTAACTCTTACACTACTGGTATTCTGAAGTGCCTAGGGTGCTGGCTTTTTCCACACATTGTTTGACTTTTGCTGTTTGCTCTACACAATTAACTAGCTCTCATTAACCTCACATCTGACATTTTTAATAAAATGTATTTTTACACTTTGTCATTTAGCAGTCCTTTAGAAAACCACAGTGACCACGTCTTGCTCCTTACTCTCTTTGAAATTGTCCACAACTAAGTTCAAATTATTCTGAGGATTTTTTTTTAGGATTCTGTAACACTGCCAGCTCTGCTTGTGCTCAACTCTTGAGGTTAGATTTTTGCTATCTGTTCTCTGTCTATCTCACAACAGTTTTATATCAGTCCCTTATTTTTTCAAGGATCAATTTACTTTGTTTTATTGCCATGTAGACCACAGAACAGCTGCCATGTCATGGTGCCACGGCCCTGAGTTGAGAAATGCTTCTCTAATTCAAAAATTCAGAAAGCTGACATCAAAACAGCCAGTGGTAGCCATCAGTGCTGTCTATGGTCACTTGTCTCAGATGTAAGGAATAGGAAGGCAGCAGGGAGAAGGCAGCCTACAAAGAGGTTAGGGAACTTGGAACATGAAAGGTAGTCAATAGGCATGAGAATTTGTAGGAACTGTTTTCATATGAATATATATGTCCACATATATACACACACAAAACGTATGCACGAGGAGAAGGGGGACAGGACTGAGATGGAGAAGACCAGAGTCTGCCCAAGGCTTACAATTATGCAAGCAAAATTGAAGAAGGGTCATTCCAATTCCTCAGGAGCAAAGTAGAAGTATAGCATCTCATATATACACTTTTTTACAAGATTTTCTGACAGAACCACTGCTGGTTTTCAGGTACTTGTAGAAGAGCTATGCACATTGGCACCAATTAGCAGAGGCATCTACGTATTCCTTACCAGTATTTAGCAGTCTTCTGGGCCATAGGAATCACCACCTTTCCCAGCATCAGCTGGCTTTTTCTTTCCACCTAGATCATTCTGCTGTTGAGTCCCTCCAATAAATCAGAAATCTCCTCCTGCAAAAAAGCCAATCAGTTCCTGTCTTCAGTGCTACATAGTCTCTCCTCCCTCTTTCTCCTCTGACCCCTTCTTGTTTGTGCCATCACTTTATATCCCCTGTTTTCATATTCCAGTGTTCAGTAAAACAACTCATCACTTTTCCTAATAGCAGTTCTATTTACCAAAACCTGGAGCTCTGCATGACGGGCCATATCTCATCCACTGACAGCCAGACAGGTATCCTGCACTCTGCAGTGTCTGCTCTTTAAAAATTTACCTTACAATTGGTGTAGTCTTTAAGCATCAATATTTTTAATGAAGCACACTTTCTTTTGTCAGGCATGTTTGATATATTTTGGTAATTTTAATTTAAACAGTACCAATCCTGTTTTTCTTTAGAGTTAGTGTTGCTTAAATAGCAACAGTTTTATCTGTCTCATTTCTAGCACTGAAAAGGATGGTACACCATCTACTGTGTTATAAATTCTTGTGGATTCTCTCCAGCAGCCACTTATGACAAACTGCAAGTTTGTTTTACCCTGGGGATATATATGTATGTGGCCAGTTGCTTCAGGTCATATTCCTTCCAAATGGAAGTCAGTTTGACAGCTGTTAATTTGCAGTTGGTCATTCCATGTGTTGATTTGCTCTAATTATTGGTCAGTGTATGGAACAGGTGACAGATACCCACAGGAGAACTCTTTAAATCTCTAGACATACAATCATTATGAAAACAAACATCCAGAGTCATTAAATGCTGGCTTTCTCTCCAGACCCAAAGAGAAACAGATTTTATCCATTTCCGACATTTATTGGAAAGGGATGGAAAAAAAGTAAAAACACCTTACTGTTTATGAAATTAGTTTTCCCATTCTGTAAGAATCCTAGTTTCAGGCAAAGAGAGGAATTAAGTGAAATACAATTGTTCAGGTAACAGATGCTGAATCTGATTTTTGTAATGATTTTTTTTTTCTTAGGGTTTGTTTAGGTGCAATTTCCTAAACTAAACTTAGGAAACAATATTTCCTGTGACCCTTCTTCAGCTACTATAATGATATCATAGCAAAGCAGGAAAAAATATTTGCTTACTGAGCAAGACAGTACTTGCTGGACAAGAATGGCAAAACACCATTGAACTGAGCTTACATTTCTCAAGGTTCCTCTCTCCCAGAGTGCACTGTTACAGCAGATATTTAATCAAAGTCTGCTTTCTCAGATGTCCATGGCCTACTTGAGATCTTAATTTGGGCCAGACTCTCTAAGGACGCAAATAACCTATTTTGTCCCTGTGTGTAGCAAGCAACTCTTGATTTTTTGCAGGACTGTAGACCTGACTAAATGAAAATTACAAATAATTTAGTTTATGACAGTGGAGTTACATTAGTGGAAATGAGAAAAGATTCAGCATCTTGGAACCTGGGTGAAATTAGCACTGTTTGTCTTGTTAGATCTGTGTGAGTTGATGATAATATAACATGCTGTTTGAGCATTATCTTGTGACACTTGCTAAAACGCAGTCACAACACACTGAGAGATAGCGATTGCCATAAGATGTGCTTTACTAAAACATAAGCCAAACTTATACAATAATATCCTACTTCTTTTATTTTTGCATTTTAAAAATAGGTGTAAGTGCAACCTTCATGCTACTGGCTGCAAAGAAGAAAACAAGAGACTCCTTTGTGAATGTGAGCATAACACAACTGGCCCAGACTGTGGAAAATGCAAGAAGAATTACCAGGGCCGACCATGGAGCCCTGGTTCTTATCTGCCTATACCTAAGGGCACTGCTAATATCTGTAAGTAATTCTGAAAAATAAGGATATTTCACTATTAGAGTTATTCCCATATCACAATTCTGAAGGGAGATTAATACTGGGAAAAGTTTGTCCTTTTTTTATGATTCAGTGTACATTTCTTGACAAGGCTAAAAGCACATTAATTGTAAGTATCATCTGTGATTCTACATGCTTGTCAATATTTTGCATGAGAACTGCATGCTGGCATCTGTGGACATATTCTTCGATACTGCACAGAAAGGGCTAAGGAGCCAAAAAATATTACACCCTTACCATGAAAAAACACACATAGGGGAGGGAAACCAGTGGGAATGCCTGCAGCAGTGCTCCAGCTTTGGCTCTCTCAGTTTTCCACTCATACACCCTTTATAGTCTCTGTATTCAAAACTACCACAGCACAGTATGTCAGATGAGGTCATTACTGATTTTTCATCCATTTAAGAAAATTAAAAAAATCTCAGACCAAAGCCTTGCTATTAATAACTTTATCTAAAGGCCGATAAAGGAATTTTGTACCTGATGTGGACCTGTAATCCAGATTCACATTCAATCTTGCTGATCTCTAAGAGGGAAAGTGAGAGCTGCATTTTTATCTCTTCCTATTTCAAACTAATGCATATTCAACTTGCATACTCACTATTTCATATATGCCATTCCAAAACACTTGAATATCATCCAAAGGAAGTTATTGGCAGCTATATTTCCCGGTTCTGGACAGATTAGGTCAAACAGAACATGGTGCTGAAAGAGAGGTTGCAAAGCATCAATTCTTTTTTTTCATGCATTTATGAAATACACAATGATTCAAATTCCTCCTGAGTAACAGACTTACATTCCTTTGAAGAAAGGATTAAAGAAGATGAGAATAAATCACCAAACCTTTTGACAGAACTTACTAGCTTCTTTGTAGAAAAAAGTCCAGAGTTTTACTCTGATTAAAAGCAAAACATTTATTTCTAGAATATTAGAATATAACAGTTTACTGGAAAGTTATGTAAGAGAAACAAAGCAATGTAATGCGCTGAATAGAAGTTTAAAATCAGGAGAAATGTGCAGTGCTCAGAATGTTATCTAAGACTTCAAAGCGGCAGCTGTAAGGAATCAAGACTCAAAAATGAGTATCACAGGAAGCAGGACCTTATCAAGTTAAATGTGAGAGTAATAGCCCAAGTAACAAACCGTGAAGTGTGGGGGTATGAAATTGTGATAAAATTCCTACTGAGCAGAAAAAAGGAACGTTCAAAAAGGAAGGGAAAAACATTCTGTAAGAGAATTCACTTTTCCCCATCTTATAAAAAGTGAGCATTGCTCTCAAATTAATACTTCAAAGTTTTGTTTGGAAAAAAAATGGTGAGATTTACCAGCTTGATTTTATTTATGTACATATTTGTATACATACACATGTGTATGCACATTTACATACTGTATATAGTATATATATATACCATATATAAAAGTATACCTATATCATGCAGTTTCTACTCCAGTAATTATCTGAACTGAGGACAAAGTACATCTGAAAGTAAAAATGGGAATCTTTCTACATACAGTTTGTTATGTCAGTGACATCATTTTAAATCAGTTGTGAAACAGTGGAAGTAGCACACAGTGAAAGGTTGCTGGTGCTTGATGAGACAACTTTCTACACTGTGTTCCATCACATATACCATTCCATCAAAATCAAAAACTGTTGCAAATTAAAGGAAGTATTTTCTATTTAATAATATCATCATCATTATTATTAAAGCATTACGAAAATGTAACCTTATTTATGCTGACCAGTGTTCCATCAAACCTCAAATTTTGACTTCAACAGTGCTCACCAGTAGCAGCTTATAGAAAACTGAAAGAAGTAGGTGAATGTAGAAGGATTTTGTTTGGCTTTCCAGTTCTGAACAGTAAACAGGCTTTCTGTGCTGAAGCCTCCTACATGGGTTCTAGATACAGAGGAGAGAGAGAGACAGCTGTCATAAATTTGCTCTCAGTGGCATCCTACAGCAACACACTTCGCATTTTAAAGACACAGTGGGTGAAAATTGTTTCCTTTTGTTTCCTTCTTCTGTTTTTATTTGCTCAAGCCTTTACCTCCTTAGGAAGAAATAGGGAATAATACAACCATATTTATTTGTTGCTCTGTGTACTGTTTTATAGACTTGGCACATCCACTCCTCCAATCTGTTTCCCAAATAAAGAATCCTAATCTATTTAATCTTGTCATATGTAAAAGCAATGCCACATCTCCAGTTACCTGTGCCATTCCTGCTCTCTTCTGGCTCTGTGGTGACATTTTTTGACTAAAACTACACATCATATTCTAGACATGAGCATAACATGGATCTTCTAAACTGGCATAAAAAAGTGTCTGCTTTGTATTTTGTTATTACACGGATCAGCCCTTAAGTCCTTTTTAAGAAGAACTGGTGTCACAGTGACAACATTTCTTCTGGCATCAAGGCTGACAGAAGTGACAGGTTATATGTTACAGTTATTTGTTCAGAAATGTCATATTTGAGTTCCTTTAAGACACTTTTCCGGTAAATACAACCATATGGCAATTCTTATTGCTTGATATTACTTTTATCTTCTAAAACAACTTCTGGTGACAGCAGACTTTTATCAGTTCCTCAGTTTGAGAGAACGTGTCCATCCTTTATTGTGAGCATCAATGCGAACAATTAATTTAGTGTTTAGTATTTTGCATTGTCTATCTACCCAATCACCTCTCTGTGAAGCCTTCTATTTACGATGTGTTTATTTCAAATAAGTAAATAAATAGTGAATAAGTAAATAAATAAATAAATACATACATAGATCTAAGTCTGCAGCATTGATTCTCCAAATACTGTCATTTATATTTACCTTGACAAATCGTTATGCTTTTTTTCCTGTCTTTCTCTATTAACCTAACTTACACTTGTGAAGGCCATCTTTCTAAAGCCATTTGGGTTATGTTTTTTTGTAAACTTCATTTTTACAATTTAATTTTTTTAAATTGGTTATATTTAATTATTCTGAGTCTCTCATTGATTTCTACGTGTTTCTCCATTGTCCTCATTATATTTATTTAGTTGTTTTTGGTTTCCTTTTAACTAGCTTCCTCATTTTTATCTGCTCTTTCTGGAAGTTAAATATATCTGCAGTGGATGTTTTTCTCCTTTTTTCTCTCAACAAGTATGTTGGCTTTCATTCTGAAGTGGTTCTCTGGTAACTGCTTCTTGAATCAGGGACTATGCACTACTAAGAACTAAATAAGCTTCTCTTCTTGTGGGTTGTCTGATTACTTTGCTACAAGCAGCAATCGTTCATGGTATGTAAAAGCTTCATTTCATTGTCACTTCCTGATTCAATCCAGCATGATTTGTAGCACGTGAATTTTTGCATTATTCTGTAATCTCTCGGCAGGGTCAGTATAATTTCACTTACACTGCTGAGTTTGTTTCACCATCTCCATCAGGTGATCAGTAACATAGCCCTAGCACCACACTCTTCCTAATTAGCCATAAATTCTGTGAATGTTTGTGAATGTTTTGGGGGACATATTGGTAGAATTTACTTATCTAAGTGGATTCTAAACTTTCCTTGGTATGGTACTTAAGTTCCCCAAGGTCACTATAATTGGTCCTCCATTGCAGCAATGTCCTTTAATTCCTTTCCTCCTTCCAGTTTTCAGAGTCAATCTTCTTCATCTAAGACCAAAATATTTTTTATTTGGAATGGATTTGAAGCTTTTGTTTTGTTTTGTTTTTAATGAGTGGTAAATAAGATACAGTCGAAATGTAATTGTATAAATGAACTTTTTTGTTTTCAGAAAACAAAGATTTATCTAGATGTTCTTTGATGTTAGTTAATCTGCTTAAATTCAACAAGAAGCCTAAGGACTGTTTCAAAATCTTTCCAAACTGGAATTGACATTGTTTCCACCATCCTGATTCTGCCTTTTTTGTAGCCAATAAGGCTTGCTCATACCTATTCAAGCTATAGCTCATGAAACACAAGAGCATTCTACACTATATTCCACTTGTAATCTAAACCTTGATATAAAGCTGATATCTGTATCCTTCTTATTTTTATTTAATGTACATTTTTACGAGGATGCAAAGCATTTTTCCCTAATTTTCTAAAGACATCGAATTCTTTGTTGCATACTGGTACTACCAAATAGCATTTATTTTATATTTTCACTCTATCTTATTGACTATTTTGTGATTACATTTATTCCCTTGTGCTGCCACATTCTGCAAATAGTTTGTTCTGCAATATGCTTCGACACTCAAAGTGAACTTATTGAATTTCTCAGTACTTGGTATTACAAGATAGCTTTTCTCTCAGCAGTCATATGTGTCTGACAGCACCAGCCCTTTTCTTCCTTCTGTTGTTTAGATCATCTCTGGCACTTATGTTCTTTGCTCTGTCAGACAGAGCTGTCCAAGACTGTGCTGGGTTCCCATCCATCAAAGCCAGCTTGCTTTTTTGTCAGTCCTCTACAGCCAATAACCTGTACCAGAAATGCTTGACACTCAGCTAAGAAATGCCTCCCAGCTGCTACCTGACTTTGCTAATTCATAGTTCGACACGAAACAAAGGATTGACCAGGACGCAAGGAGCACTGGTGGGTTTTTCAGTCAGCAGTTGGGCAGATAGTCTCAATCTGTTAACAGAATTTCTCCTGCAGCACGTCCCCCTCTGACAGAGCAGCCTCTGTCTCAGCAGCACAGCACTAATCCTCCCTGAACAGGAAAAGACTTATGAGGCATCTCTGCAGCACAGCTGCCACAGAAACAGTTCTGGCAAAAAGTAATGGCACTTAAAGTATTGCACTGATTACCCTCATCTGTGTTTGTAGTTTTCTCCGTGAATATTTGATGACACAAAGCCATCTTGAAGGACCAGCATAAGTGAAGTTGGCAAGGAGGTTGTATGATGGCAGGCTTGTTATTCAGGAATCTATGTAGCAGGTACAACTATGCCTGAAAAGATTGTGCAGTCAGTTGTCTTTCCAAGGCCGGCTCACATTGTAGATACAGTCCCATTTGCTAAGGGTGCTATTCTCTGAAGCAACAGTCAGGAGTTTTCCAGTGCCTACTTTCATGAATGAAATAGAGGATGTGGTCCTGTGGTCCTCAGAGCAGGAGAATGGGGCATGCTTAAGAAGAAAATGTTGTTTCTTAGCAATTCTGATAATCTTTCACAGAGAAAAGTCACAAATGCAATAATATGTTTCAAAACAGCAAAGCATCTTATTGTTATCATATTGCATATTAATGTTGGCTCGTGAAGCTTATAGAAGATGTAAAGGTATGAGAAGATGTCATACACATGCTGTACAAGGCTGAGAAAATTACTAGTGGAAAAAAAAATCATAGAATATCTGTGGTAGGAAGACTGAGGAACAGAGAAGTGCCAAGAAAGCCTCTAAGTGATAAATTGACTTCTCACCTACTGGTTGTCCACTGCAATGGTCAGCGGAATATTGGAGGTACATACCTAAATACAGTGTACTATAAATAGCACTTGCTATATACTTATGTATATTAATGGGGCTTTAAAACTTATTCTTCATCACTCTGTACTCCTTTTTCACTCTGCTGTTTATCTGCCATGGTTATGGCAGCAACTGTAGCTGGAAAATGAAGTGCTTCCATTCCCTTCACTGGTTTCAATCAAGTTTGTTTTCTAAGTATCAACTGAAGAACAATGAAAGAGGGTTCTAGGCCTTATGCAGCAGAATGGGAAGGCAAAGAGCCTGTTACAATGTATTCAGTCCTAGAAATGGTCAGTCTGGAGTTTTTTGAAGCTTCTGTAGTATATCAATAAATTATGATTACTTGAAAAAGTCCTGTGATCTCACTGGGAGATTTGAAGACAGAGGGATTTTAATCCTGGTTTGGAGTCACTAAACAAAGAAAAGGCTCAAATTTTAAAAGGTTTTATTCAGTAAATAACTTTCCTATTTATTCATGGTGATATTGCTTGGGAAAGCAGAGGTGGAGGATAAGAAATTTCATCTAAATAGTTCTTTATCTGTGAATTGAAAACTTTTCAATCTTTATAGAGTGTGCAACTGCAAAATTAACAGTAGCAGGAGTTCTACAGCTCTCACAACAAAACACATGCAAAAATTGCTAAGAATTATGTCTTTCACAGGGCGTGGTCCTTTGCCTCAGTACAGTGTGACAGTACACGAAAAGTTTACTTCTGAGATCATAACAATCATTCCCTTTGATGAAGGGCTTATGAGATGCTAAGTTCCTCCAGCTTCTCAGGGCTTTAAATTATTACGGAATTCAGAGCTTCTAAAGTTGATATTGACAATCTGATATTCCGATCTTGCTTCAGTGGAGAATTTACAAATTTACAAAGGGAAAAGCCTCTGCGGGGAGTGCTGTCATGCTGCAGCACGTATGTCCCAGCAAAACAGGTCGGACATGGCAGCCTTGCTCTGACTCTTTGCTATGGGATTCAACTCTATATTTTGCTCCTTATAAAAAGCCAAAATATGTGGTGTAGAGTGCAATTATAAGGACATCTCTTTTGTCAGAAAAGCTCTCACACAGCTTTCATCAACAATTAAAGAGTCCAAAATTGCATTGCATTATCTATTCCTGTATCTTCTCATACCTTCATAGCAAGCAGTCTAAATTTTCAGTCTCTAGGCTGTATTCACCTCACCTGGATAATTCTGGGCGACACTGGTTCCCTGAATTTGTGAGCCACAAGCCAGGTGTAGTGCTCTGAGAGCAGCAGGAGCCTGTCCCTGGCCCTCCATCGTGTGGCAGGTGCACATCTAGCCTTGTGATGGTAAAGGCAGAGAAGCCCATGGGAAAGACAGTAGCCAAGACTGAGTTGCCAGAATAATTCCTCCATCCCAAATGCTCTATGAGCCCAGGAAGATACACAGCCTGGCTGCATTACCTGCTCTTCTGGCAGAAAGTGTGCAAGTACATTTGATGGTCAGGGTGATAAGAGGGGCTGCAGCATATGGCCTGCTCTGGGACTGCAAGCTGCAGTATGGCTCTTCTCACAGAAAGCTTGATGACATTCCTTTTTGTTACGTATTCCATATTGACATTATCTGTACAAGAAATCTAAAACCTGCTTTCTTTGCAAGCATCCAATTTGTGGAGTTTTTTCTCCATTCTCAATAGTCTGCTACATGGTATCTGATTGCTAAAACAACCCATTTCCTGATAATGGGAAGCAAGAAGATTACAAGGCAGATGCAGAAGACTATATGCAAGTAAAGTACCAGATTTTTTCTCCCATGAAACATGTGCATATTTATATGCACTTACAGTGAGCATGCAGTATATCAAATCACCACCTTCAAGTCAGGTCAAAAATAGGAAATAGGATCAGAAGCTTCTGCAGTGTTCACCACTTTGGGGGCAGGAGCTACCCTGGCTCTTCTCTCAGTGCAAGACCCCTCATTACAGTGAATAACCATCCCAGTGATTTCAAGTTGAAAAAAACTTAGACTGAACATTGCTTTGGTCTATCAACTCCATATTCATATATGTAGTCACTTGATTTTTAATTTAGCACAAGAGACTTGTGCTTGGGTCTGATTGACCTATCTCTGTAACGTGTTCACACTATGGCACTGGGAAGGGCTCACAGATCTCACCACAAGGCTGATGGACACCCATCATGCCAGGGGACAGTGTCCTGCCCAGCTCCCAGCAGCTGCCTCCCCACCATGCCACAGCCCCCTCTATGGCCTGCATGCACACCTCAGGGCTGGCCTCAATATGCAAGTCCAGATCTTCCAAAAGCACTACTAAGAATAAATTTCCCATCATATGCACACTTCAGTTTTTAAGGAGTGTTAATAGATCTTGTCTCACAGCCCTACGCAATCACCTCTTTTCTAGACAAACCCAGAAGTGCCATTCTCACTCTCTTTAGCAGAAAGGGCATAAAGTAGAACGCTATCAACACGGTCGCTGCACGTAGGGTAACTGGTATTACAAAAATCACACAAATATAGAAACTACAGAAAGAGCAAAAGAGCTTTTCAAACAGAACCTGAAGACAACTTTGCAAGTTTAATTCAGAGCCCTTCAGGCAAGCAGGTTTCTTACTCTTATTATTCTCTGCCCAGGAAGCATTTAGCACTATGAATTGCTGAAATGTTTGAAATAGAATAAAAATTGGAGATCAGACTTGCAGGAAAGCCTCTCCCTTTGCTACAATCTGTTAAGGACAGAAAGGAAAGGATATTTGTGAGTGTGTGTAGGAGAGAAAAGAGGTTCGAGGTGGGGGTGTATATTGAAGGAAATACAAATACGGTTTCACAGTGGAAGTGTGAGAACACAGGATCTGTACTTTATCTAATACTTCTGCAGTTTCCATCGGTGTATAAAAGAAAATGAATTCTGCTAATTTAAAACATCTATAATGACTTAGAAGAAAAGGAAACAAACTTCTATTGAAACTTTGGGGAAAAATGACAGAAATTTGATTGCTTTTTACTTTTAAGGCAATGGGATAGAAGTTCTCATATTAATCTATTCTAATTGAAAAGCACACAGTGAAATAAGTTCTTTTTATAATTTTTAGAACAAAAAACATGTTCTATTATGATTATACTCTTAATTACCTTTTAATACTGCGTGATTTAAATTTATATATGTGTATACATATATATATATGAACATATACATAGATATATAAATAATATATAATACATAATTCAGACAATGTTTCCAAACTTTATTTTTGCTGAGATTAACACACACACACACACACACACGCTTCCTAATCTCAGCAAAAATAAAGTTTGGAGACATCATCTGAATGAGAGCTTCATTCAGCAGGGGCTTCCTGAATGCAGGACCTGCCCCTTTGCAGGTCCCACTTCTTACATATGATATGAAAGCAGAGCAGCCTTTTCTGGCATATGCCCCAGCACTGCCAGACCTGTTTAAGGTTATCATTTTGCACACATAATTACTTCAGCTTTCTCCTTGCCAAGCTAGAATTTAGTAATGATCCCTTCTTGACTCTACCACCATATTTACATTGAACATCATTTACCTCAAATTCCTTCGCTCCAGGTTGCTTCATTGCTGAATAGTCCATATGATCCCTGAGTAAGACAGAACTTCAAGATAGATTTTGAAAGTAGTATAGCAGATGTTTAATGGAGGAAACAATTCCTGCAGTAAAACGTATGTTATTGAAGTCAATAAAACATACAGAAAGAAAACTGTATTTAACTGAGAGGATGCAAATAGTCAGCATTTAATTACTGATCTGAAGTTTAACACTGGAAACTAGCAATAGTACTATAATCGATACCATTTAATATAAAGAAATTGACATTTCAGAGAAGACAATGTGTCCACAGTTTTTGGACATGAAAAAGCGCTTTTTAGGGCAGAAATGACCACAAGCTACATGTCAGAACTGCATCAGGCAACAGGAGATCCCATGTTGCTAATTCAGCAGAGGAGTTTTACTCCTCAGCAGCCCCACTTCTTCTGGTAAATGTCACCTGCCTCTGGAATGGTTTCCCTGCATTAGTTCAGCTCAGAAATTGAAATGAAAGCAGGGAAAAAAAAATCAATGAGAGGCTTAGTCAATATGACAAGCCTAATGCATTAGATTGTTTTGTTCAGTTATATTTCTTTTCCATAGCTTAATTTAGGTAAGCATCAGGTAAAGGATGAAAAAAATAGCTACGTACAGTTAATGCAACAGAAGGTACTAACTGATTTAAGCAGCCGGCCAAAGCAGTTAGCAAAGCATCTATCCTTTGGTTAATTTTTTTCCCTAGATCTGCATAATACATGCATGAGTTATATTTTTATCTAGAGCATTAAACCTAATGGCTGGTTAGTTCAAATACAAAACTGTTCTGAACAAATTCATGAAGTTCAGAGATCTGGTATGGGTCCCAGAAATACCCATCTGTCAATACATTTTAGTGGTCCCTGCAGTCTCATACTGAAAAATCTAAAGACTCTGCATTTAGAAAGGGCTGGATAAATGCTGGCAATTGCTAGGATCTATTTATTGATACAATATTCTGAAAATGAGAATTTTTTTTTTCAGAATCTTAGATGTAATAGTGCTGCCAACTGCAGTAAACAGCTAACATTATCTTTTTATTGTTTTCTTTCTCTACAGGTATACCCAGTATTTCCAGTATTGGTAGTAAGTAAAAAGAAACAGTATTGTTTGGCATTTTCATTCAGCTTCTTGGATCTAGTTTCCCAACATCCCTCTCTGTTGTAGATGATGTTTTTTTCTGAAATGTGCTGTACCGTGAAGGGGTTATGTACTGGCTTACATTAACACGTAACTGTATTATATGGTCGGAGAGAATGTCACTCCTGACAACACATCTGCCTTCAAGCACAGATTTTCTCATTCATTCTTATCAGCAGATGAAAAATGAGTGCTGTAAAATGAGCGTTATGCAGAGAATTAAAACTTCCACAGAAAATATTTCTTGAGTATATTTTGTGAAAGTTTTTACTAGTAACAGAGAAGTAAGGACAATTAATTTTCATGTGTTTGTGTGTGTAGAAATTCAAAGAGAGAACAGAAGATTCACAAAAATACTTTTGATTTTTGTGCAGTAGCTTAGTAACTACAGTGTATCTGTTCAAATCTATGCATTACCACCAGTAGCCTTTGAACTGGGCTTTTAAGCACAGAACAAATAGAACTGTGCTCATTGTAAAAATAATTTTGCTTTTATGTACGCATATATAGCATTAAAATATTACACCAAAACTATGATAAAATCATAGTGCTGCAATGTAAAGAATTAGTATATCAAGGAGGTAGCTGATTAATCGTGTAAGAACACTTGAACAGAGGAAGACTATAGGAACCGAGCTCTGAGTCTCAGCTGAGTTCCACAGCAGTCAAGTGCACACAGTCAGGGCATGTCAGCTGCTTACAAATAGAGTGCAGGGCTTGAAATCTATCATGCTGTGGCTGACTGAAAGAATATTCCCCACAGCCTCAGCTTTGCAGGGACTTTAGACACAACTTCTATGTTATGCAGGACTATCACAATGATAAAATATCACTGTAGTAAAATACAATTTGCTATACCTGATAACCAGCTGAAAAGCTTCTAATAATTTGGATAAAGCTGCTTCTCTTCTTATGATGCATAGTCAGGTCTGTCAATTTATGAATCAGCTCTGTTTACAGAAGCTCATGAACAGCACTGATTTGTTGAACTCTAGACAGCAAGCTAAACATCATCAAAACTAGCATCCTTGTAAGTAAGAACAGTGTTAACAGCTCAATGCTATGGCTTCTGTTTTGTAGCTTTAAATATTGAAGCAGCATCAATGACAATAATATGCAACTGAAAGTCTTCAATTTGAATAATGTAATTTTCCTGCTTCAATATCTCCTTTGACATTTTCATGTCTGGAAATGGATAGTGATATGATATTTTTAAAACCATCTGTTTATACATATATTCTATAACAAAAAAAAAAAAAAGAACTAAGTGAAAGAGAAAAGTAAGTTTATACTGGTGTTATCAGGAATATCCTGCCATTAATAACAGACATGGGATGAATGGGAAAATAGGTCTTTGGAGTATGGTTGTGCTATATTTTCTTAGTACTGTGTTGCATGGACTATATAGTTGTGTTTTCACTTCATGCTCCATACAGCCTTTGTCACCACATCTACCATTTCTGAGCATCAGCAGATGTTGGCCTTTGAAAACTTAATAGGGAAACTCAAATACCTTTTGAGCAATGGTGACCTGAAAGGATGCAATGTTGACCTCTTTGTATTTTACACTGGGTTGATTAGTACTGTTTTCTATTAAAAATGAAGAAAAACCTGTTTAACGTGCCAGAAGAAGTAGAAGAATTAGTACAGGCTTATGCTTTATCTTAAATGTGCTGTAAATATCTTGGAATAATATGTGGTAGAATTCAACAAATTTCTTTACTTACCAGGAAAGCATGAAGCATGAGCATCTCTTCACGAGCACAACACTGATACTTTGCTTGTTTTTTTCATGCTTTTCTTCTTAAATAGCTCAGGGGAAAAAAAAGCTCTACTTGCACAATGTTCTGAACATCTTTACTATAGGATAGGAATAGCAGAATTATCAGTTAAACAAGAATAGAACCCATAAATATATTCTTGTCTCAGAAAATGTAACAGAAGAACAATACATAAAACTGAAGATTTGTTAGTTGTGGCTCTTTTAATGGATTCTGCATTATTTCTTCTTTTGTCTATTCTATGTTTGACTTCAAATCAGCAGAGATCTTCCCCGGCTGGGGACAGGAGTTTATTCTCAGGAGTTTCAGTTTGGGTTTTGTTTTGCCTGACAGAAAACACTACGATGGGCGCATTGAGTTTTGTGTTCTTCAAGGTTTCTAAAGTATATAAGAAGGGGGCAGGAGGGAGGGAATGAATGTAAACCAGCATATAAATCAGGAGCCACTGCAACCAGTGTTCATTAAACACTCTGAAGACACCAATGAAAGCATCCCCAAAGAAAAGATGTGTTTAACTGTGTGCACGTATACACATCATTCTGTATTCCATTTATAATTCTGTGATCTTGTATTAAAGCAGCTCATCATTAGTTTGAGCACAAAGAAAGAGTGGTCATTAAGTAAACATCCTTTCTGATCATCTAGAAAATAAATAAATAAATCCGAGCTTTCCCATTAAGGTCATTTGTACCTGCTGCTGTCTATCAGTTGAATAATAGGTTTTCAACCACTTCTAGCATTCTTGATTCCAACACTGTCCCTTTCAGCATTTTTCAGCCATACCTGCAAATATATTTGGTGAGAGCATTAGCAATTAATGAGTCCCAAAACCATTTCAAAGTTGTAAGATTTATGATCAGCAATGCTTATATATAGTACTTCAACATTCTGAAAACTGCATTATTTTACTTGCTAAAATAACCATTGTATAATTTTACAGAGACCAGTGCTTCAAAATGTTTGTTATTGTGACCACATACAAAAATTACTAGTTTGTACACGTATGCCTTCAAAAACCTGAATCTTCTAACCAATAGCTTCCTTTATTCCTGTAAAGCATAACACCACTAATTATGCTAAACAGTTTGTTATAAAGGGTATAATTAGATACAGGATAAGATAGACATGATGTGCAAATAGCTCTGTGTGGGTGATTATCACCTTAAAGCCTGCTGGTGGCAGATGAGGTAGAGTTTAGAGACAGACTGTGCACCCAAGCACAAGGTGGAATCAAGATATTCAAATGGGATTATCTGCTTTGTTCTCTATACTTTTGTTTTTCTTTACATCCAATTTAAAATTAAGAGAGCTTTTTTTGGAATGACAACGAATAGAAGACATAAAATAAAATAAACCTTGAATGAGCACTCCTATTTTATTGGTTTCTTAACCTCGGAAGACCTAGTGGATATCTTTCTGCATTTAAAATAGCATTAGGGTGAGTGTAACTTCGTTTTAAATATTTATTGTTAAGTTTTGAAGTAGGAAATATAAATATTAAAAATTTGTGAAAACAAGTACTAGAAAAAAGTATTTTGAACCTGATTTCATCCCCTTGCACCAATCAAGAACTTTGCTCACTAAACTTACAGTGGGATCAAAGTTACTACACTGCCAAGCAATGGACTAGATTATATATGTAACACCCACTCATGCCAATAGGACATAAATATGCATAACTAGGCTGTGATTATTTATAATTATTTGAGGACAAGTTTTACAGAGAGAACTGAATAGTTAAGAGACCATGAAGATGTTTATCTCCTTCAAAACATTTAAATAGTTTTCAGATTGTAAGCTTATTGTATGTGAGCAAAATGTTCCCATTTCAATTCAGTTTTAATGAAATCTGACCTTTTAATAAATAATACTGTTAATCAGACACCTAGTCTAAGGCAATCACCTTATCTGAATAAGCAGTTAAATGAAGACTGTAGTGGTACAATGCATTCATTTTAATAACAGATCTGAAAGTAAATTGAACATTCTAAATCAAAGACACTGTGAGTTTATTTACCTGATAGGATCCATAAGAATGCCATTCTTCTTCCATGTAACTAGGATTTCAGTCTTGAAGTTCACTATGTAGAGGCCTTTCACTGACTCCAGAGCTGAATGGAATCCCACTCCTCATGGAGGGATTTTGAATATACTCCTTAAGGAAGCACTGATAAACTGGTAGGCTGGAATTTATGAGAGTTTTTGTTTTAGTATGTTTGATTTGCCAGATCCACCAATTTTAACAGATAAGAAGAGCCATTCTCTCCAATCCAGTAGGCGTGGACAGTGGCAGTTCTGTATTGTTTCCCATTTTTCATCCTGAAGCAACTTCATCATCTAGGATTAATTACAATCAGTAGTACATCAGTCTTTTCAGGAGTTTTTCGTTTGTTTGTTTAATTTGCTGTAATATAGAGGAGACTATTCTGTTCCCTATTTGTTTTAGCTGTTAACACATTATCAAGTGATAGGATGCTTCAGAGGCACTATATAAAGCAATATTTTGATATGAATTATGATTCCCATGGAAAAAAATGTTGCATTTGTGACTTGCAAATTTAGATGCAGTTACTCAGAAAAGTTTATGGAGAAAAGACAAGATCTATGAAGATATTTAAAAGTACAACATCTTTAAAGCTTGGGGAAAAAACACTGGAAGTAAGAAAAGCACTTCTGTATTTTTTTTCCCTCTGTTTCTTTGTTGTCCCCTAGACATGAAATCCATTTATTTCTTGGAGTACAGAGAAGAATTAGTCTTGAAATAAGCATTCTGATTCTATTTTTAAAATAAAAAAAAATAAAAATAAAAATAAGAATTTAGAATCATTCTATTTTGTAAAATAGGTCTTGATTTACTGTTCTTCATCAGTAGTAACTGTCGTTAAAGTAGTCTCAGTCCACAGGTGAATTCCAGCACCACTGTAGAATAAAAGTAGAACAAATCAAAATAAAAAATACTTTTGCAAATATTTCTTCAAATACTGTAAGTAGTTATAATTGAAGAATAGTTCTTCCAAGCTCATTATTGTGAGATTAACTATCTCATACCTTAGTTAAAAGCAGTGGATTTTTTTTCTGAGAGCAGCTCCAAAAATTTCCAGAACTGGATCACTGGATTTTTAAACCCTCTAAAAATCACTTTCTTTTACTCTGAGACAACAACTGGACAAATAAAGAACTAATTGCATTTAAATTCTTCCAACAGTTGTAAAAGATGTTATGGCTGAGGAGCTGCCATAAAACAACCACATCTTCATATTTATGCAGAATTCTCCTTTCTTCAAAGGAACAGGTATGAAACTTCTTACAATGATCCAAAAAGATTGCCTAAAATTGGCCTGGATTTTTTTTTTAAGACTTAATAAAATCAATGCATGGCTTAAAAAAAATAAGATAACAACTTTTTATTGGCATTTCTTCCCATTTCAGGAGATACATTTTCAGTATTAATAGACTGCCGAAAGACAAATTTTTCATGAGGTATGTTATCATGGTTTCAAACAGACCTAAAAACAGTGTAACAATCATCACATGATTTTTCCAAGAAGTGATGGTATATCATTTGATACAAACACTCAGTTACAAAATCTCCATTGCTACTACTCTGAGTGAAAATTATTTTTAATTACTGCCATTCTTTTTTTGTTTAATATTAAACCTATATCTACCACTGTGCTCAGCAGATGCTTATATTCTGGAAGAAACCAAATTTACTCTCAGCTACTCATTGTTTAAAATCATAAAATCAAAGAATCATAGGGGTTGGAAGGGACCTCAAGAGATCATTGATTAGTGGCAAGTCCAGTTTTCAACACCTTCTACTGGAATCACTAAATTTGCATCTATTATTATTATTTTTTTATTTTTTTTTTATAATTTTACATGTTTTAAGCCAAAGTTTTAGGAGACTGAACTTAAACATAACTAGCCTCCCTCACTAAGAGGGAGAACACAAGTTCTCTTTGTCTGCCATTAGAGTGAACATTACTGAAGACATACTGTTTTACTATGAATAATTTTTAGCAAATGCACTGTTTGTGGACATTAAGCATTTTAGGAGATGAAAGAATAAAGAGTGCAGATGCCCAGGCAGCAGCACAGTCTTCATGTGCTCCATCACCTGCCCTTGTTCTTCGCCCCTGAGGAAGGATAGTCCCTCTCAGTGGAAACACATTCTAATTTTACTGCCTGCTCAGTACTCTATTGAAGTGAGAAACCAACAAAGAGCTGATTAATTTCTGCCAACAAAATGACAAGTTTTTTCATGTGCAGCTGTCTGGTTGGAATTAGGTTGAAATGACCTGTTTCATTTCTGTTATTTCCCTAATTCAAAACCGTTATGTGGCATATGATGCAGATTGCAGTTCCAAGGAATATTTGAAAATTATTTTCTTTATGTAATATCTTCATATCCAAAAAATTGGAGTAAGGGGAGAGGTGGAAAGGAGTGGCCAGAGGAAATGTTCATACATGCAGTAAATCAGCAATCATCAGCTTTCTCCTCAAAAGATATATTTTTTTTCAAAGAGTTAGCTTTCAAACAATAGGAACTAAAAATACAGAAATTTCCAATGCAGATTTAAAACATTATGTCTTGATTTTCTGCTCATTTGTATATTTTGCACATATCTTTACTATTTAAGTTGTCCGTGGTACCTTAACTTTTAAACAGTGCACTAAAACATCTATTTTTAGAAGCACTTCTTTTACATTTCTGTGGCCTTGTTTGCCTAGAATGGAACATATAACAAGAGAGTAGTATCCTAGATTTATCTAGTGTTTCTTCTAGAATACCTAGGCCAATATTAATTATTCAGGAAAATAAGGACTTCAATTACAAAACAGAGCATGCAAACAAAATGTTCTGGAAAAGTATAGTTTAACTTCTCTATTTAAAAAAAATGTTTTGTGGTGATGACTTAGAACTAGAAATATTTTCACAAGAGGCAATAAAAGAATAACTAGCTTCTAAAGTAATGTCACTGATATCTGTTCAAAGGATGACTCATATACTCCAATATACTTGTGGGAATGACAGTCGGTATTCTCTGACTTGGAAGTCTCACATATGTTTTTAGATAAATCATTTAATGTCATATTCAGGGAGGGAAAGAGGGATCTAGGACGATAAGTAAAAAGACCTTCATCAGGAAATATGTAATCTTGGTGATAATACATAGCATGAGTAAGGTCATTAAAAAATATATTTTAAAAAAACCTTCTCTTTACCAAATCTCTCTCTCTCTCTCTCTCTCTCTCTCTATATATATATATATATATATATATACACACACATTTTTTTTATTTATTTTTTAAAGTGTGAGTAAAAGAAGCATTAAGTCTCCTGGAGCATTAACCACATTACCAAGCAGCCCAGAGCTACTAAAGACAGCAGATGATTACAACTTGATATGACCCTGAGCAACAACATTTTAAGCTGACCTTGCTATGAGCACAGTGGTACAAATGACCTCCAGAAGTCCCTTCTAAGATGGTTACAATTAGCACTAATAACTAGTAATAATAACCAGTAATAACTCTTAATTGTTAATCCTCAGGCACAGTACATATGCTCATCTGTTTTGTGTGCCAATTAAGAAGCACAGCTCAATGTAGTCTAATTTGAAAGGTCTGGGAAGTTGTCATTATTTTAGCAAGTCATAATCTCCATTTCAAGTCAGTTTGATAAAGAATCACAGATCTATAGAAATTGTAGGATTACTTAGGAGCATGTAACACTGATTTTCTGTCACACAAGTAATGATTTTATTTGGACAAGAGAAGAGATTCCTCGGGGAAATCATTATCAGAATAAGAGTTGATATGATTTCACTTATAAGAGCTACAGTTTATTAAGAAACAGGTATTTCAGAGAGTTAGTCCTAAGGCATTACAAAGCATTGATATTGTTACTTTTATTTATGGTACTACCTAGGTCATTTTAGAAAATGCAATCAATAAAGATGTATTTCTTGCCCCTGATTTTCGTACATTCTCTAATGTCTAGTCCATTTAAACACTTAAACCAAGCCTAAGCATTCCTGAAACTGAACCAAAACTTAAACAGTGAATTAACAAATAATTTATTTGTATGTATTTCAAACTTCTTTACCATAGCAAGTCAGTCAGTGTTTCAGGAGGAAGAACGTGGTTGCAGGTGCACAGACTTATAGTGAAATAGTGTGCTAGGGTTATCGTGACACGTTGGTATGGCTTTTAAATGGTTTCTGCTGTACACTGACTACTGTGTTTGCACTTCCTATGTGTGTGAATTGGTGGATCTGATTAGCGGAGGCAGGTTGTTTTCAATCAAGTCTTTAGACTATTTGAGAATCTACCAAATCAGCTCGGTTTTCCTTACATCCATTACCTTGACTAATAAAGAAAAAAAAAAAAAAAAGCAATATGATGCAATGACATATTTAGATCAAATATTAACTGATTCAATTTTAGAAGACTACCTAACAGTAAATAGCACAGTGCAAGCCTTTCTTTAAGTTGTTCTCTATACAGGAAAACTTCTGGGACGCCCATTCACACGCAGTCCATTTCCCTTCACCTTTGACAAACTGATCAGAAGATGCAGTGGAAAAACAATCACATCTTTCTTCTAGATCAATTGGATAAAGCCCCAGTCTTTTTCTCTTTGCTCCCCTCTAAAGTTTTCCACTAGGACTGATATATTAGTGAAACACACTATCTTCAAAAAGACTATCAGTCTAGATCTTTGATACCAAAAAGATTTGACAATTGCAGTCTACATACCACCCAACTGAATTCCTCATATGCAGAAATAAATTCCCCTCTCCCCATTTACATCCCTGCTGTGTAAGCTGATGTGATTATTAAGGAAAATTCTCCTCAATTCAGAAAAGAACAACTACAGTACTCACGGAAGATGAAAAAACAGCGTCCAAATCTAGTGTCCAAAGCTAGGCAGATGGGAGCTGTCAGTGATCAAAGAAAACAGAAAAAACAAAAAAGAGAAAAAAAAACAAAAAAGAGAAAAAAAAAAAAAGAAACAATATAAAGACCATGTCCCACACTGGGGTCCAAGGAAAAGTTTTCTCCCCCTCCACCACCAGCTTATCTCCTTACTTGCTCTCAGCTCCAGCAGTCAGAACCATTATGTGTAATCATTCCACCCTACCTCAACTCCAGAACACATTGACTAAAGGAGATGAAGCTCTAAAGAGACATATCTTACATCTTTGATGAGAGACAAAATGCCTCTATGGGTAGGTGACATGGCTTTAGGGCCTTTAAGGTACTTAGACACTTTGTGTTTTCACAAAAACATAATCTAGCTGTGAAATATACCAGTAGATGTGATATGAAATGGATTCAACACAAAGAAAGTGAGAGCAAAGAAAAGGTTCACTCTACTGGAAATATATTTCCTCTGATATCAGAAATGTATTTCACTCAAAAGGCCTTACAACAGGATGCAACGGTAAGATATGTGCCTTTGGTAAGAAATCCGTATTTGTCTGATATTGTTATTTTGTCTCTACAGAGCACATTAAAAGAATATGATTCTGTTTTGTTCAATGTGTTAGAACTACATATGTTGTTCTTGAATACCTTCTCATGATGAACAATGATATTTTGGACCATAGGAGATAAATTGTTATGCACAGTATTTTATGTCCATTTGGTGTTTTGGGAGTCATCAATTGCTTGTTTTCTTGTTCAGTGTGGTCATGTACTGTTCAAGTGCAACCTGGAGTAGTTCAGTAATGGATGTTTGTAGTCTATGTCTTTGTCCATATGCTTGCCTGTTCAGAACAATATCACAGATGCAAATAACAAAACCTGATTTTTCCTGATGCATGCAGATCCTCCAAAGTATGATAGGATATGGCCGAATATTTCTTCTCTTGAGGTTTCTAAACCAAATCAAGGTAGGATGCTGTAAAATTCCTAGTGGTGTAAAACTTCCCAAATTTCTTTAAAAGAGTCCCAACATGGCAGCAAAAATAGCAACAATTAGTGCTGAGTAATGACATTCTGTGAGAAAATATCTACAGAGTTCAACCATAAAACAAACCTTACCTGAACTGGGCATCTTCCAAAAATAAGATCATGCACATCGATGTGTAAAGTCTGAAAATGTAGAGACACAGGTTATAAGTACTTATACACATAAAGCTGTACAGAAATCTCTAAATGTTGTATGACTTGTATAATCAGCACAGTCTGTTATGAATAGGTTTTCAGATTTTTGAGCAAAAAAGATTGTCTTCTTTAAACCCATTTATTAATATTTTGTTTCCGCTTTCTTTTCCCAAGTGAGCTGGGAATTCTCAGCTTTTATGCCATTCAGCCTGTAAGCAAGATCTCTGCAGAATAGAGTGTTCTCTGCAATTCAAGTTCCACACAAAAAATTACTCACAGACTTTGGCATGATGATTAGCACTGAAAGTGACAGAATGACTTTTTGAGATGAGTAATAATTTAAAAGCAATATTCTTTGTTATTTGAAGTTTTAATCAGTTGTGCTACCCATTTCATAATGATCATTGAATGTAAAAATATAATATCCTTTTTTTCTCCTCATTTAGTGCCCCAATAACCCTTCACTCCCAAGAAAACCCTGCAGAAATTTGGCCAGCAGCATGTTCTGATAATTCAGGGCATGTCTTTTCTGGCCTATAACATATATAGATGGAGTAATAAAATAATTAAAAGGTGATATAGAAAATAGAAACTAAACTAAACAAACAAACAAAAAAATAGGATTCCATTGGGAAATTATCTTAGAATGGCTGCAGTTGTATCCATTGATCACAGTGACCAAATGGAGATACGTATAAAACTTAATGTGTTATATATGCAAGCTTCTACACGATTCACCCCTCCAAAAAAATCACATTAGATCTGTGCTCTATAAGGATTAGCAGTATAGTTTAGTTTGTATTTTTAACATATATTTTGAATCAAATATCCCTGATGATAGGACAGTATTTTAATAATTTGAGTCCGTATTTTATTGTCCAAGATTTTGCATGTAGCTTTTAAACAAACAAAAAAGTACAGGTTGATGTCTGCTCCCCTGCTCTCTCTAAGGATTAGCCTTCCTTATTCACAATGGATTTCATAGCTTAATCGTTTTTACTGCTTGTAATCTAAGACTTAGCTTCGCTGCACAAGATTACTCATTGTTTCTTCCCCAGTAAAAAAGAGCCAGCTTTAGTAGATTATTTTTGATATTTTGTTATGGAACACATAACACAAAAACTTAAAAGCATTTCTGTTTAGATTATACGCTTGCAGTACATTGTTACATTGTTATGTATTTACTGTAAATTAAACACTTGTTAATTATAGTGTATGATGAGAATAATTACAAAAATCTATTATATCCAATATTTTATCATGTTTTCTTTGTTTATGCTAATAGGCCAGAGTATATATGCAAGTAAATTTCATAAAACCCTTTACAGAGCACACTGGTTGCCTTATAGTCATTGGTCATTAAATATTAGAAGTTATCATATAACATCTAACGCAAAATTGCCAGTGTGCATATGTGAATTACTTTCCCTTTATTTTAGATATTCCATTTCAAATGACTCAATAGTTGGTAGCCTATAATACATTTTCATTAAGTTTCATGGTTTCCTTACAAAACAGTATCCATTGTTAATATAACATGGTAAAGAAACAAAATGAAGTTTATTTTAACCTTTTGATTTATTCCTATTTGAAATCTTTTCTAATTTACTGTTCATTTTATTACCTATCCAGTTGCTCCCAAATTATCTATGACAACTGTTTCTTCTGTTCAAGTTGCAAACCACAAGAGAGGTAGGAATTCTTGGATTCATACAGTGATTTCATAGTGCTATGTGTTGTGAAAACATTGCACTGTATGAATCTGGAATATCTGTGAAGTGAACCCATCAGCTTTACTGGTGAGGCAGAAACATTAAGTCAAATAAACACAAGGCATACACAGAAGAAATAATTATGCTTTTTACACAGTCACTGCTGACATATAAGGTGACGTGGCACTTGTTTTTAAATTAGTTAAATACTAGAGCATGACCATTCAGACTGTTGCCTAGAAATGAAATGTTTGCTAGAGATTTTTTTCCTCAACCATCTGCATAAATTGAAAAAAAAAAAAGGAAAGAAAAAGATTAGTTGAAGGGAAACAATACATAAAAAAGTCAATTGTCCATATCATCAAGAAGTATCTGTAAGTGCCATGGAGTTTAATATGTAGTTACGTCTTCTAATGCATTGTAAGTGTGCCTTACATCTTCATTTTATTGTAACAATGTGCAAATTGAAAGTACAGGCATTACATTCTGTACGGATGTTTCAGTGTTTTGTCAAAATAATGGTATTATGTGGGCATAATGAAGGATGCCAATATTATCTCAGTAGCATACAGGCAACCTATTTCATTTGCATATTTATCATTCAGTCTGAACTCTGACATACTATCATTGGTTTTCCTCATCAATTTATCTATATAAAGAGTACATATGAACATGTTTTGTCTTTCTGTAGCTATTTGTGAATATCTCCATATTTATGAAACACACATCACTAAAGACTAGAGATATCAACAAACATTTGAACTTAGTTTCACCCATTTGATGAAATCATAATGACCGTTTTGAGGCAGGTCATTTCTAAGGTCACAAGAAAATCTCCTTTGTTTGTCTTTTGTTAGAGAACAGAGGAGGAAACCAGAGTTACTGGACAATGAAAAAGAAAGAAAAAAAAGATTTTAATGATTTCTCTGAATGTACTTTTCTTGAAATACGTTGTGTGATTTTAATTAGAAAATGACACTGATTGCTGCTTCATGTATATTGGTTTTAGTTTTAAAATTGTGCTTTCCTTCCATGCGTGTCTACCATTGTTTCTTGTGATGACGTTTCATGTTTTACTGGTCCCAGCTGAAGCTTGAGCTGAACCTAGTCCTGACTGATAGCACAACAGTATATGATCTCAAAGATGTAAATGTGGCATTATAATGGAAGGGAGGCAATGAAGTATTCAATTTATAGAAAGACATTTTCAACCTTTACATGAGCATCCTTCAATATGTAATTTTATGCTTTATGCAGTAGGATCAAGGTCATCACAACAGAATCACTGCACTGAAAATAATCTTTAAAGGCTCATAGAGTCAGTTCTTCTGTGAGTTGGAAAGGAATTGGACAATTTCTGAATCACTCAGATATAATTATCAAACCTAACATGGCTCTGTCTTCTCCCTTTTTCCTTTGCATTGAACACACCTAGCTAGCCTTACCTCTCTTTGAGGTTTTGCTTTCCAGTTCATTTACTCCTTACTGTTACTCAGCTTTAAACTACTTCTAGTTTATCTGTGTCTTTTCTGACTTACAGTGTTTGGAATTGAAAGCAGCATTTCGTAGCACTGTAAGCTCATGGCATTTCTATCTTTTTAAAGCATTTTCTGCCTGATTTTGGTATTTTTCCTCCACCTCTTTCAGCAATTCCTTGGCTTAGGCAACACATGGAAGTTATTGGGCTGCTAACAAGAGGCGTATGCTTAGAAATCTTACTTTCTGGTCTTTCTGCACTGGTAGGGATGAATCACATGATAAGTTATAGAGGACATACAGCATTAACAGGTATTAGGTAACCAAACACCATGATGCTTAACGCAATTCTACTTGTTATGTCTGAGTAGTTCAGGGAAGCACCTCGTGTAACCATTGCTGAAAACACTTCCATTTTGATAATACGCAAACCCTTTATACAACATGGGGGTTTTTTTTGTGTTTGTTCGTTTGTTTTTGTTTTGTTTATATATATATATAAACCTAGAAAAACATTTAGAAAATTCACTGACCAGTCCAATACCAATAGGCAAAATAAGTTCATTTTATTGCATTAACAAAATGGAAGAAAAGCAAAAAATAGGAAAAAATGGTTACCATTTGGCATTTAACAGTGTTAAGACCAACAGCCATAGTGCTTTTCAGCACAGTTACTACAAAAGAGCGTAGACACAAGAATCATGGAACCTGTATTGGAAGGGACCCACAAGGATCATAGAGTCAACTCCTGACTATAGACAGGGCAACCTAAGACTTAAACTATGTATCTTAGAAAGTTGTCAAAAGATTTCTTGAACACCCATAATCTTGAGACTTGCTTTCCAGGGTGTACTTGCTCCACTGCCTAACCCCTTCTCAGTGAAAAATTTTTTCCTAATATCCAATCTGAATTTCCCTGGTGCTTCTTGAACTGTTCCATTCCATTCTATCACAGGTCATCAGGGAAAAGAAACCAGCACTTCCCTCTCCACTCCCACACAGTAGACAGCAATGAGATCAAGAATTGGTCTAATTATTTACCCTTAAAATTAACAAGCAGCATCTGAACTGGAGTGGGCCTTCAGAGTCTGTTTAAGAGTATATTTGTACATCAAACTGAGCCTTTCACAATTTTTAGATTCTTCTTCAGTCAAGATCATAACTTGGAGAAAGCTTTGCTATAACAGTGAATTATTTTATGCACAGCAATTTTTTGTGTGCTTTTGTAATAGCCAATTATGTGTTGTAGTATTACTGAAGGTCATTTCAGAGTGGAAATAGTGTAGTTATTCATTCACAAAATATTCTCTCTTCTATTTTAAAAACAAAAGATGAAGTAGCATAGTCTGATTTACTGTCACTTACTTATAGTCTGCATGTTTTTGTAATATAACAATGCAGTATTATTTTGCTGCCTGTTACTGTTTCCTCTGAATTCACCTGCAGTGTGATTTATGTTTAGCCACAAGACTGACAGCTAGGTCAGCACAGTATCTTCTCACCAAAACAAGTTGTGCAATGGGGGCAGAAGACAGGTGCTTTGTCAAAGCAGAAATTAATAAATTGCTTCATAATCTGAGATTCAGAAGGATCAGATTGCTTATCTCCAACCAATCTTTCTTATTTTAGAAATTCAACACTGTAAAACTTAGCACAGTTTTGACTGTGGTCCTGTTTGATGGCACTAGCTTCTGCTTTTAGGCCTGTTGCCTCTACCTCACTCAGGCAGTTTTCACTCAGGTAAGACAGATAAGCTAGGGGAGAAATGCAATCTCCATCTCTCTATAATGTAGATTATGTCTAGAGGTAGTGTATTGAAACTAGTACACCAAGTCTTTTAGTGTACAGCAGTAGGAGGGATCAAAATTATCAGGCTAACATGAACTGTGAGCATTACTGTAGCAGTATTATATCAAAGAATATGGGAATGTGCATATGTTAACTGAATATATATAAATGTAAATTGAAATAACGTTTCCTGGCAGCAAAAAGGCAGTTCTTAAGATGGATATATATGTTATGCTAAGTGCTGTAGGTAAAAGAAAATGTGCAATCTACTTATGGGCTGCTATATTGGCAAAAGAAGTACGTACATACTGTGTTCATAACATACTCGTGAACATGGACTGGTATAGCAGTTTCTTAAGAAACATGTGAACAGGCACGCATACTGTTTTGGATGCACTACACAACTTATGGGCTCATTATGTTCCCAGCACAATCAGCAGCACACCTTAGAAAAGTCACAGGGACATGGCCCCTGCCACGTCTATGAAAAATTCACATTTTACACCCTCCGCTACAACTTTGTCTAATTATATGCTGTTAACTTCAAGCCCTCAAAGAACTTCTGTGTCACTGCGTCCAGTGTTCCATTATTGCAAAGAAACATACCATAATCTCTCCTAATAATTTAATAAACTGCATCTCTAAAGCATCAGTGGTGTTGCTACAAATTGGAAGGGTGTTTGAGAACCTCAGCGCCCTAATGGCTAGATGCCATCTTCTAGTACACAGCTGAAGCGTCTCAATGGCCAGTTAATATGCCTTTGGTCTTGTGCCAGTGTTGTCCATAAGCACAGACACTCACCTAGGGTGATAGAAGACCATCTTCTTGATGTATTTATAGCCTGGTGCTATCCTGGCTTCAATTTCCCAGACTAAACAAACCAAATTGTCATAGTCTTCACTTTTTAAATAGGCTCTCTACTTCTCTGATCATCCTAATAACTTTTCCTGCATTTATTCTGAGCTCAGACTCAGGGCTGAGCAATTAGACCTACAGAAGCTTTCTACACACATCATACCTATGCCTTAAATAAAGATATTGATACTTTCCTAATTTATATTTTTCTGAATAAGACCAAATATTGCTTGTAATTAAATGAGAAGAGGCAGTAGCATTCTATACATTACAAGGGTTTGTTTTTTGTTTTGTTTTGTTTTGTTTTCAAAAAAGGCTGTCATTCCAGCTGCAGTTCAGATGGCTGCAGTAAGCATGCTTTCTGTTCAGTACACATCTCAGAGTTTTCCAGTTCTTTTCTGGCCCAATTGCTCTTCATCTCTGAACTAAAAATGGGTTAATACTTACCTTATAAATGTGCCAATAATAGCTATTAACTGATCCAGCCCGGTAAACCGTTGACAATAGTACTTCTCTTCTTTTTTTTTTCTTCTGTTTTAATTATTTTAGGAGGTGTTCACCAAAACTGTCGAATTCAAGATTTATTTAGTCTTGAAGTAAAACAGTCCACTTCCCAAAGTGCTGACGAGTTACAGTACCCTGAGCCAAAATCAGTAATAGTTTTCAGTACTCACCACTTATGTCAGAACATAGTTTTTATCTACCATTGTGCATTTAAACATGCTGAAGTTTGACAATTTTGTCCTCTGTATTGAATATTTTTAAAATGAGGAAGATTTTCCTGTGTCTTGATTTATATTCATCTCAAATATGCAAAAAAGACGTGCATTTCTATCAGCAGACGCTGAGCCTCCAGTACTCCTGAAAGGTTTACAACTGCAAATGCTTCAGTTCCATCAGGTCTGCCAATAGCAACCAGCCTTCGACATCATGCCATGGTCGATCACACTAACCTGCCTGAAACAAACCTCACTTCCATTGCAGATAAACATCTGCTGTCGTCCATGTTACATTGATTAACGTGTATGTGCCATTCATCCATACTTCTTCTCATAGTTCATTTTTACTGAGCATGTAATGTGCTATTACTCTGCTGCTGTATACATTTTGTATACATTTCTGTTCTTCCTTGAAAGACTGTGAATGCTTCGGGCACTCCAACCGGTGCAGTTACATCGAGCTGCTCAATACGGTCATTTGCGTGAGCTGTAAGCACAACACTAGAGGTCAGCACTGTGAGTTATGCAGGCTGGGCTACTTCAGAAATGCTTCTGCAGAGCTGGACGATGAAAATGTGTGCATAGGTCAGTCCCGGGGTAACTGTGGCTTTTCTTCTGTGCCTTTTCAGCAACTGGCAGCTGCTAGGGACCACTGCTGCTTAATTGCTAGTTGAGCCAGAATGAGCTTTTTCAATGGATAAGAACATCTGTGTAGACTTTCCATCTTGTTGCTTTAGTTGGCATTGTAGCCCCGAGGAAGCGTTTTGGATCCATACATGGTAATGAAATCCCTTGGCTAATGGCCCTGGGGAGACTCTCCCAGGAAGCCCCAAGAAGCTGACTGTGTTGGCCTGCAGCAGGGAGCTGTACACTTGTAAAAACAGAAGTTTTTTGGGTCCAAATCCCAGTCTAACTTTCAAAATTATTAGCACGTTCTTCGGCGCTTGCCAAAGAGATACAAAAGTTGCCAGGTACTTGAATAGAAGATGAGGATTGGTGTTTATTAATCCCCTTTTATTAATTCAAATCTTAAAAAGAACATGTAGCACCAGATTCTACTCTCAGGCACAGGGCTACTAACTCCTCTCTCCTTTGAGAAGAAACTGAAATTATTCCTGTGTGATTAGGGGTAGAATTTGTCAGATCAGTTTGACACAATGTCAGTTTAAGCATATGAAACTTAAGAGGGCTCTAAACCTAGTTTCTGAAGTAACTATCCAAAATGCAAAATTAAAGCCAATGTCAGAACAAAATAAGAAATAGCATAGTACAAAATATGTCACACAAGGAGAATTTGCATTCTCTTATCACCTCACGTCAGTACATAGAAAGTGATTGGACACTAGGCGAAGACCAGGGGCAGTCAATAAAAGGTTCTCTGTTGTCTTCATACAACAGCCACAAAAGGCATTACTCGAACAACCGATCAGCAATTTCACTATACAATATTGCTTATAGACACAAGCATCAGAAAAACATTTTCTGAATTTCCACTGTGATTAGTATTTCTTTCCATTTTCCAAGAATGAAAAGGAAAAGAATGAAAGAAAAAAAAAAGTTCTTCATGCCAAAATAGGCTACAGGTGAATAAGTTATCATTTAATATTCTTTATAATCTATTCCTGAGATTCAATCCAGACTTTTTAGGTTTCTATTGTTTGTTTCATTCTACAGCTTGTCAGATTTACATTTTATTTTGCAACAAACACCCAGATTCATCCATGCACTACATTTCACATGTCCTTCTTCTAACTTTGTTTGGCAGCATATTCAGAAAATGCATGGTGCCCTTTGACATTAATTAGACGGAGCTAGTATAAACTTTAGTAGGCAAGTCATGATTTCATATATGACTGTGTTGAGGGTCTTAAACCAATCAAATGTTATCAGTAAAAAGCACTGTCCTTCATATTTGTTTGATGCAAATGAGGGACAGCATTGATATGACTGACATCAGAGCTCTATAATTTCTGCTGTCTAAATAGACCTAATAAGCATGATACTAAATTACTCTGTTTGGGATTTTTCACCAGCTCATGCAGTAAATTGTTTTCCCATGTACACTTGAAGTGCTAAGTTTGCATCTGTAGCTATGTCTCTAAGACAGGAAAGTTAATAAACCAGGAATAAAAAACAAGTAGATTTTTAATTAATTTTCAAGTAATATATTTAGAATGTCTTAGTAAAACAACTGTGCATTTCAGAGTCGCTTAGACACTAAGAAAGTAAAATAAAATAAGTTTTCATTTATTAAGAGTCTCAAAAAAAATTAAGTCAATCTGCAGATTTTCCTACTTTACTGCAGGCAAAATTCTCATGGGCTCCCATGTGAGATGACTTCAGGATCAACACAGTTTTGCTACATATTATGTAATTAAAAAATAATAATAATATTCTTGTTGGATTTGGGCAGCTTTGAGAATCATACTTATCATACTGTATACAAAATCCTTGTTTCTCAGCTGATTCACCAGCTTAGCACTTTCATACTATATCTGGCATAAAACCAGTGGAGTACAATGGATTCCAAAGAACTCTTTAAGGGAAAAAAAAAAAAAAAAAATTGGGAAGTTTGAGCTTGAATTGCTTTCCTGAAGTGGGGCTGATATGATTTAATCCTGCAAAGTGTGAGGCGTATTTGCAGTGCAAGGGGTAAATGGATTCACCATCTTGCTGCATCAAACACATGGAGTCTTGCTCTATTGGAAATGCTCATTTCTCTTCTAAGTGCAGTGTTCTGGATTTTAAGTATGATTAAAACATTACATTAACAGTAACATTTTAAAAAACAGAATTTCAGTCACTAAGTCTTATTACCATTGAAAAGTTTTCCAGTTTAATTCTTTCCTCTTCAAGTACTTATTTAGAAAATTCAAAGATATTTGGATAAGATAGGTTACTGGCAGCTAGCAGGGGTTTAGCTATGATTTATCAAAACTACTGATATGATTTATACATATATATATATATATATATATATATGTATGTATATATGGTAAGTACATGGACAACATGAGAATCTTAGCCAGTGCTAACTAAACAATGAAAACTTTTCAGTTTTAAAACCAACAACATTAAAAAGCATTCAAATATTGAGATTTTTTTTTCTTGTTGTTTCACTGATTTTTTTTTCTTTTTTTTTTTCCAACACACTATACAATAGGCTTAAATCTTACTTCATTATGCTCTTATTTTTTTTGGAAATAAAATAAATTCTATTTACTAAAATGAGATATCAAATGTTTGTGGATTTGTCAATTGAATTTCAAATTACGTTCAGTGAACAACTGCAATTTCTAAATAAATGAAGGTAATAAAATGTAAAAAATAATTCCTTCCTGTGGAAAAGAATTTAGCATACTTTGAAGAACTTCTTTATTTTTAGAAGTCCTTGATAATGTCCTAATAACTCTGTTTCAGTGAGTACACACATTGGTAAGCATGAAGAGTATTGAAACCACCAAGTAGACCCAGAGTAATACATCATTTCCTTTGCTTTTATAACATAAATACTGAACTAGTTATTATCTTTTCACCTATAAGATCTAACCTTGAGGCCACTTAAGATTAAGCCTAATTATATGCCTGAAAGCTTTATGAATTCCAGTGGTATATTCTTTAAGGGTTGTTCTGTAGCCACTGTCAACCCAGAATGACAGCTGCAAGCCTTTAAACTTCAGCTCATTCTCCCTTTTTGTTTTTTTTTAATTATTGGCAAAATTACAGTAACATAGTGCATCTCAGTGATAAGATGGCTGCTACTGCTATCTTTCCATCATTTTTAGTCACCAAATTGAGGTCAGGAGGAAGATTCCTGCCCACCTGGATCAACAGAAACTAGTTGGTTTTTTTCCTATCCTGGAGGCTGGTGTATGTTCTTGCTAAGATGATCTGGAAACATTACTTAGTGCAAGGTCATAATGATACTCACTGTCTGGCACACTGGAATTGTAGCTTCTGATCTTTTTAATGTCTGAGGTATTTGGAAGGTGATGGGAAGTGTTGTACAGCCTGTCATATTGTGTTGGACAATGAGCTTGGATGTTCTGCTGACCTTTCTGGCTTACATTCTTGTGGTATCAATTGGGTATTGGGAAAGATGTAGGCTAGACTGAGTAACTAAAGGTCACCAGGTCTGTGCTCAGATTTGATCTACCACTTCTACATTAACAGCTTGACTTAAAGTTTTCTTTGTGGTACAACATAGTATGGACCTGGCAATTTCAACATTCCTACTGAATTATCATATAAATATTTCACTGAACAGTGTCAGGTTCTTGTTCTGTGGCCAATATAGCATTATGTATCTATACCATTCATTACCGTTGACCACACATTTCTTTCAAAAACACTGATTTTTATTTGTAGGTCTGTTAATGCCCAAATTAGTTATTTTTCATGTGTAAGAATTGAGCCCTCTGTTTCTAATGTAATTCCAAGCCATTTGTCCTTCAAGATTTTCTATAAACACCTAAAACAAACATGACTCAATGCATTCAATATGTAACTCCATTTTATGTCTGTTTACATAGACATTTCGTACACCTGATTAACATCAGAATTGACAGCTTTTCAGGTGGTACCCATCATGGTATATTTGTGCTGTGTTCCACAATACTTTTTGTATGACAGCATTCAACTTCATTAATGAATGTTGCTAGCTAATTAACTATATTATTATTATTGTAGAACTCCGACTGACAAAGGTAACTTCTCTTCCTCAGCATGCCAAATGTTCAAAGTGTCGTCTGCAATTTATGGCTATTAAACGCTGATACAACAGATGACAAATGTCTGGCAATGTTGTGGGGCTTTTTTTTTTTCTGACACAGATTTTTCTTTTGTATTTTTTAATATTTTATTTCCCAGTTCAGCTACATTTTTTTTCATTTTCAATTTCCCTGCATTTTAACCTAATACTGTGGAAAAATTGCCAAAGCTAGTCAAAGCTGCACTGATTCACAAACACACAGAGCCAGACTCCCAGCAGGTCGCCCAGATTCAAGAATCAATTTGTATGTCTTTTGCCTTCAACAGCAACAGAGATCAGATGCTGCCAAAATCCAAGTGTGTCTGCAGCCTCGGGTGACAGTGAAGTTACTCTGGGTCTACACAGGTATACATAAAAATAAGATATGACCACTTGAAGAAAAAAATATGAAGAATGAGATTGCCAAAAAGTGAGCTCTGCTAGCTAATGTCATCTTCTTTGCTTAGCTAGCTGAATCCTGAACAATAATATTCTTATCACAGTAAAGAAAAGGACTATGGTTGAAGAAGATATATTCCCCTACAGTAACTGTTGTGGGAGGAAATAGGTTACCCTAGTCTTTCTTTAATTAGGTCAATACACATGTGGAAAATATACAGCAGAGAAAGAGCCTCATTGCATCTTCCATCTGCCCACTGGGAGATGAGAGAAATGAAAACAGCAACATAAAGCAAGTTCTGATAAGTTTTGCATTACATTCCTTCTCACCTCTGCTTATCATTGTGGAAAATGCAAAGAGCTTATTAATCTCACTGATAATACGGTCTCATCAATTTAATGACAGATATCCACAAAGATTACTATACTACTCCGAAGAATAAAGGAAGACTATCTTGAAAATAATAAAGTGCATTTATACAGTCTTCTAAAGCCATTCTGCATTTTTAAAACCATAGAGTAATATATAGATAAGCTTGTTTTACTGATGTGCAACATTTGCCTAAAGGCACATTGTTACGTAAAGCTTTCTTAATGTTTGTTAAATTGTCAAAAACATTCCTACCAGAACAGAGTTTGTTACAATCACTTACCCTCAAAGAACATAGTATCTTCTGCCTTCACATCTTTCTGTTTACTTTTTCTCTTCATATCATAAAGTATCTCTTCCTGAAATGACATATGCAAACAAATAAATGGGCTATAGTAATTATAGTCACTGCTCTTGATACCGTTCATAGACAGTCTTCCTTTACTTTAACAGTGGAAATGCAGCCTTTATGGTATTAAATGAATTATCACCTTATGTAGACCTGAATCCAGTGTGTGTGTGTTGTCTTGTTTCTGCAGACTGTTATTGTAACCCTTTTGGTTCAGTCCATGATCGCTGTAATGACAGAGGATTTTGTGAGTGTAAAGAGGGAGCATCAGGGCCTAAATGTGATAAATGTCTGCCGGGATATATCTGGCACAGCTTGGGCTGTCAACGTAAGTAACTCAGAATTGCCCCTCTCCTGCAACTTTGCTGCCTCTGCGTCTGTTTACTATCATGTGCAGCTAACTTAAGAGCAGAAAATGAGCAAAACCTCTGCAGGATGCCAGATTGCCATACTGCCTGAACCTTTCTGGAGACTCCCCGATGAGATTCCCAGTAGACTGGCTGTGCCATCCATTAATTTTAGTATGTTTTCAGTGTCCTTGCTCTTGCTAACTCTTGCAGAAGTTACCACTGAAATATATAAATACGTGTGTCTTGCTATCTGTGAAATACATTTTGTGTACTAACATATCATAACTAGCATATTAAATCCAACTTTAAAATTCTTACTAGACGTCAAAAGGTAATTTCTCTGCACGTCCATTTTTTTGTACTAAACTTCAGCCTTTTTTATTAACTTAACTATACTTTCCCACCTTAGAACTAAGCCACTGAGCAATAAAACTCTGGCGTATTGTATATTACAATTAGTGAAAACTACACAAAAGTTAATTAAAAATAAAATTAAATTAAAAAATCCTTAAAATTAACTGCTGAAGTTTGGTTTAAACACTGCTAGCAGCAGCTGTTGTTTCAGTGCTTAGTTGGAGATTTAGATACTTTTCTGGTGAACAGGTCGAGTAAACATGTGAGTAGAAATAGCCCATCAGTACACACTGGATTAGGCTTTCATTGTCAGTTTCTTTTGTTTTGTTATAACTGTTTCGATCACCTACTTCCAGAAACTCTGAAGAGACCTCTCATGATTTTTTTTATTTTTATTTTTTTTTTACCTTTTCACAAGAAAATCGATATGATTCTCTGCAGTAGAATTTGAATAAAGCATAGCAAACACTTATGTTCACACTGTGAGTTTAAGTAAGATATTAAGTAGCTAAGATACTGAACAGGACTGAAGGTCTGTGTGCTGTGTCATACAGTCATATGATTAATATGACAATAGATATAATAGGCTGTCAGACCAATTAGTTACTCACCACACTATTTCCTGTCTTTTTAGGTTTGGACATTTTAACACCAATAATGTTCTTCTAATGAGGAGTTTTGAGCCAAACATACAAATAGCCTGATTTTAGCTGAGTCAGACTATTTGTAAAAGTTTCAGACAGTTTCTGGAATTGCAAGCTAGTGCTTTTCTATTTGCTGACAGAACCAATTAAGTGTCCCTCACTGCGTTGTAGTTTTCTGAACAAATCTCCATCTGATTGTGTTACTGTCAGATAACCCCCAAGTTTCATCAACTTATCAAATTAAGAAGAAAAACCAGATGCAGTTGACAGTTTTATGGAACAGACGCAGAATTTAAATTTTTTTTTCAAGTCCTTTCATGGAAGAACAGAGTTCAGATTCATTTAATTTTGTGGTGTGGCAATTTTAGCTTGGTTATCTTCCCACTGAAATGTAAACAACTGGCTGGGCAAACAAGTGGGTCCCAATATACAAGAAAAATATCAACTCATTCTTCTGCCTTAACAAAGTACAAAAGAATTATTTGCCTGGACTTGTACCGTATGGTCACATCAGTTCCCCTTGAGCTTGCACTGCACAGAAATATAACTATGCAAAGATGGATACACACACAGCACCAAGATGTTTTTGTTTTTTCTGTCATATATAGCCTATCAGTACTATTAGAAAAATCTATTTGTATGGAGCTTTGTTGCTAAACATTGTTGATCTTGGACAATCAGAAGCCTTTCCTATAAATAAATAAGTTAAATCTTTACCATAGCCAGTTTAATTACTCTATTGATGGTGGCAGTAAATGAATGGCTTAGTATAAAGTATTAGTGATCCTATTTGGGAAAAACAACGCTGAGAATCCTGTTGTGTTCTACGGCTTACAATACATCATTTGATAAATTACTGTTCAGTGTCTCCCTTGTACAACACATGGGTGAAAGACACAGAAGCTATTATCCTCGGAAGTATTTATTTAGGTACTGCACTCCTACTGATTTCATCTAAAACCTTTGAGGATCTAGGCAGAGCACTCATCACTTGCTTCTCTGCGCATACAGAGGTCAGATGCAATTTAAGACTTTGCCTCCCAGATAAAAAGCACCGTGATAACAACTGTTATCTTACTGAATCCAGGGTTTATGCTATACAGACACAGCAGTCAGCCAAGGTCTGGTTAGGTTTACAGGAAGGTTTACTGCCCTCTGAAAAAAAAGAGATAGAAGAGATGCAGCTGTGTCTCCGTGCCCACCCCTGGACCCATCTGTGCTGCAGGCAGAGTGCAGGGGGAGCAGCCAGGGCTCAGCCCTCCACCACTCTTCCAGACACCTCCAATGGTTTTCTCACCTGCACACATACAGAGATCAAAGTGAGAGGAATGATTTCAGAACAGAACACTCTGGTCCTGAAACTCTCTTAGAACTTCATAAACATGAGAAACAAGGATAGATGTATTTAAATTCTGTTTTATAGCAGTTAAGCAATTTCCTTTAAAAAGGAACATATAAACGGAAGAAAAGAAACCTCCATACCTAGGAAGAAATTTAACCAGCAATGGCAGCTGTTTTGGGACAGTCAAAGTGAACAGATCTTAGTGACAAGAGGAACCCCATAACAAAAAGTAGAATCATTTCCACACAGCTGACTGAGTTGGAAAAATGGATGAAGGGAAAATATCATGCAGGACCATTTTATTTTCTAAGCAAACAGGTTCATAGTATTGCATATTTCATATTTCTTGTCCATGTCACGTCAGGCATCTAAATCCCACTGTGTGCATGAAGGAGTGTTTGAAAATAAACCTTTGAATTTCAATCTCAGTACAACTGATTCCAAAAACAGCTGCGTAATTATCCACTCTGACAAAGCTTCTCTTTTGCCAATGTCAGCTTAGCTGCACAACCCTAATTTTCCTAAGACAGTGACCTTCCCATGGAGAAAAAGGTGATATTATTCACTACTTTCCTTCATGCAATTAATGAGCAAACAGAGATGTTGAACCTTCAGTCTGCAGCCCCACAGAGCTCAGGATGAGCACAGGTGTTAGCAAGGATAGCTTCTACCCAGAAGTTAAATTCATTGTGTTAGTTATTGGCAATCATTGTTTTTAAAATGTCTTGTTTCAGTGTTGTAAATCTTAAACAACCTACAAGTAAGTTTTCAGCCAGATGCCTTATGTCAGGCTCTGAATAGCTTATTTAATTTTACCCTTTTATTTTTTTACTATTTCAAATATTTTTAATTAAAGCAGGAAGTTTATAATTACACTAATCTTAAAAGCTCAAACTGTGCTCAGCGCTTGTATCTGGACTGAACTTTTATCACTCTGCAGCCCAATAGATAATTTATATTCTGTTACAGTGTGCATTTGATTTCTTACTTAATTATTAATTTTTTTTCTCTGCTACTTTTAATTTTTTTTTTTTATCACATGCTACAAACGTGAGAACCCCAGGCATTTATCAAGATCATCATGCAGATTGAATTTCAAAAGAAAATCAAACATGAAATTGTGACCCTGTGAATTATATTAACATTGGCTTTCGGAAGTTTGTGATCAGTATTCTACAATAAAAGATGTGTTACCACTAATTTGTTAAAATACATCATATTCTGCTTTCCAGACAGAGTAAATATATAAATGTAACAGTCTCTTCTCCTGATGGTTAGCAAGTTATACATATCTTTACACAGGTGTGTCTGTTAGCCCTTCTATATCTTTACATTGAATTTCTGCATGGGGAACTGTGACACAAATTCAGAACTGGAAAGCCTGATTTCCAGTTCCCCCTTGCAACTGCCTGTGTACCTGACCACAAACGAACTGTTTCTGTCTTGTTACATCCTTTTACCAGCAGCAGTTTTAATGCTTTCATTTGGCCAGGATATAGTAGGATTTCCCCTCTGCACAGGTGCTGCACAGACTTCTAGTTCTGGTCTGTTTCGGTACCAGGACTGGTGCTAGCAAGTGCACTGCTACTTTGGAGCAAGAAGGAAGTAAAACACAGACAGAACTGATTGAAAGGTACAAGTTTTGAACAATGCTGTCCCCAGGGAACAATCTTTCCTTGGTCTTTATACACAAAATACTGCTTTCACAATACCTATTTTACATGATTGTTATGCAGAGTGAAGAAATTGTGTGTGTACAGGGATTTGGATGTCAGAGAAACACTCTGCTTCAAACTACTCTAAATTTAAATGCAGAATAATTCTCCTTAAACCAATCCAGAATCCCACAGCTTCAGCTCAAGGCAAAGTATGACTTACAGGTGTAATAACAAGCAAGGCAAAATTACAAACAAAATTACAGAGTTATCAGACCTGATTCTCAGATGATTCAAAACGCTGATTCCATTAACCTCGGTGCTGGCTTACTACACGTGCTGAAATCCTGGGTCTTTTAGAGCTGAGAAAAGACAATGAGAATGTGTTTATTAACACATTAATTCCAAGAAACATGGCCCACAAAACAGCCATGTAGATATAGTGATACATAGACAATTTTTTACTAACAAAGTATGAATATTATGGAATGATATTACTTTTTAATGAGATGTTGGATTTAAAGGAGATAAAGAAGGCTCATCTCTCTGCAGAGAGGGTATTTTAGACACCAAAAATAAAAAATAAAAAAATACAAATGTATTTCACAAAAAAGGATGAAATAAACCATCATTCCTTTATGAAGAGCAGAGAGATGAAAGCATAAGATGGTTTTCATGTATAAGTATTACATAGATTTACACAGTTACCATAACATGGTCACTTGGAATCAAGCCTCAGACTGCTCTTAGTACTGCCCTGTTGAAATCTGTCAAATATTGTGAAAATGGAGCAACCTGCAAAAGAAATAGGTTAGAGAGACATTCCTAAGTGCTCAAAGACATTATCTCAAGCATCTCTGTGCTGAAAGGAAAGCCTCTGTGAATAGCATAAGGATTGTGAGTTAGGTAACACCTGCATGGAGGGCAGCCCAAGGAAATAATGGGTCATAAAACAAACAGACAGAGGCATAGCATAGGGGGCTAGTTCACAGAAGTTAACACCTCTCTAAGAGGCACCAGGCTCTTTATAGACTGCAGCTCTGCAGCTCAGGAGCTCTGATAACTGGGTGATCAGATTTGCTTTCTCTGAAGTAAACAGCAATTGAGTATCAACATTTAGAAACTTTTTTCCCCTGCAAGGTAAAGGATTGGATTTGTGAAAAGTTCTCGTCTTGCTCAGCTGTCAACTTCAAAGCTGCTGTTCCACAGCTGTCTAAACTGCTGTAAAGGCAGGTGGTGCAATTCCACTCCTCCCAGTTTGAATCCCACATCCCTAGAAGTATCTCAGGTACCTATTGGACTGTCACTGAACCATTTTAGAGCTAAAGCAGCAGGAAATTAGCTAAACAAGAAGAATTTTATGCTGTGTTAAAGAAGCAGGAGAAGCCAGGAATGGCAGCCCACCCTGTGCTGGGAGGGAAGCACCCTGGCAGCTGGGCTGCCCCAAAGCAGCATGCTCATCTCCATCATTAGATCAGTCACATGACAGCTGGTATTTGTACACACAGTTTCAGATAAAAAAGCAAGTGGATAATAGGAAGACATCCTAAAAAAATCTATATTCTCTCAATCATGCACTCAATAATAATAATGATGTTGATGATGATAAAAACACCACCTAGCCTACAGAACAATACTCCTATATTGAAACAGCATAGTGACTCTTTACAGACAGAAAGAAGGTTTTTCTGTGTGCAGGGATGAAATGAACAGCAGCAAAGTGTATGAGCACAGTGCATTTCAAATCAGGCTGAATTTATAAGAGGGAATACAGTTTCCAGGTGCTGCAGTATTTTTGGTGCTACGTCAAAGAAGCACCCTGAATAACCAAACTTTAGGAAATTCATACAAAGTTAAACAAGTAGCATTATTTGTTTTCTTTAGTCAGATGATTTTAAAATGGTTAATATTTGATAGCACAATGATAAATATTTTAATACAGTATATTGCAGTCAGTTAGAAATAGATGAAAAATATACAAAGTAAGCTCCGTAAGATAAACCTTTATTAGGCACATGAAATAGAACATAAAGCTTGATAGCAATTACTGTTTAATCTATTCACATTTGGAAATGTATTGAAGAGAAAACTTATAAAGCGGTTAATTGTTATGAATTATTAAATGTTCGTTTGAACAGTGATGAGCAGGTCTTCTCTGACAATCTGTCATGTTTTCATTTTAAGCCTGCTCAGTGTCTGTAACTGTAATTTGCCCACTCAGCATGTTTTTATGTGGACAGAAATAAAAAGATCCGTACCACCACAGACACCCCCAGATAGGACATTTTTATAAAGAGGCCTTAAAAGGATCATCTTAGGAGCAAGTTAAATAATTTCTATCCTACTTAACTGGAGTTAAAAACCACTGACCTGAAGCAATTAAAGATAGTCGGCACTTCCTGCCATACCATCAATACAACTGACGGCAATGCTGACACCAGAACATGCTGATAATTAAAGCCTCAGTATTTAGAGCTTTAACTTCATTTACATGTCTGCAAATATATCTCTCCCCAGAGATCTTTCTGTTTGTGCTGATGGCAATGTGAAAATCAAAGTTTTGTTGATAGGTGTGAACTTGTAAGGTGCTGACTCTTCCCTAACAGAAGCCAGCCTCCCCCAGAGCAAGTAAAATTAAAAATCAAAATAAAAAAGTTTGTTAATGTTATGCATTAATAAATGGGTACCACTGAAGCAGGTTTACCAATATTCATCTACCTGTAAATTTGAAGTTGACTAGTTTCTACCTTCAGCAGAGTTCAGAGTTCTTGTACAGAACAGGGGCACATCTGATGTTAAGGTGCATTCCTGTCCTGAATTTTAGCACGCTGAAGGGACTTAATCCTAAATTAATTTCTGTCAGGTTTCATAGAATCATAGGATACCCTAAGTTGGAAGAGACCCACAAGGATCATTGAGTCCAACTCCTGGGTTTGTGTTTCTATAGAGCTGAGCACTCTGACAGCGGACAACTCAAAGATTTTTAATGACATACTGTTATTCTCTGAGGTACTTCAAGAAAAAATTTGGATTTCTTTATTCATCGACAATATTTGTTATGAGTAATCTATAGAGGTGTAAAACATCTCAGACAATGTTCCAAAGAAATTCAGTTGAGCTAAAGGATCTTTAGTATTTAGTATCAATATGTTGAGTGGTTCATCAACGAAATTCTGAAATGAATCAAGACTTTTCAAGTTCTGAGCTCCTAATTAGAATACTTAACAGAACTGGTGGTTTTTTTTAATGTATTTTTGTATTTACACTTCTGAGAATCTTACCTAGCTTGCCGTAAAGCTGGTCTTCAAGAGCTGTGTGTCATGTGATTATGTTCACATTTCCAGGGCTGTAGACCCTAGGACAGCTTAGGTAGAAACCCGAAAAAGTCTGCAACCAGGGATCAATTTACCCCAGTATTCTGTACCTCACGGTAGTATTGAGTGCTATTTCATTCAGTACAGGCTTCCAAACTCTAGGAAGCTACAGTGTAGGGACCTTCATAGTCAAAGAATTTATTAACATCTTCATACTTGGTCTCAATAAGCCTTTGGTCCCCTGATTTGACTAATCACTTTTTAACAACAATAGCAAGTATAATAATTCTTTAACTGGCTGACTGACAATTTCATTTGGTATTTCCTATTTCTTGAGCAGAAGAAATGCAATAACAAATGAATAATCATTTCCAGTTCATCTTTGCCTTTAATATTCATGATTTTATAGACATCTATTGTATTTTCCTTCAATATATCTTCCCTTCTATAAACTAAGTAGTCCTAATCCATGTAATTCTCCCTTTACCAGTAACTGTCTATATCTATGATCAGATGACTCTACTTTTTTTGTTAATACCACATACCTTGTCAGTACTTCATGTAGTATTAAAGAGATCGGTGCATCAGATGGTGACAGTACAGTGCTTTCTGTTCCATCCTTTTTCCTGTACTAAAAAAAGAAAATCAAGATTTTATTTGCCTCTTTGACTGATGCGGACCATTAAGTCAAAATTCTCAGTAGATTACTCAGAACTACTTTTAAGGTCTTTTCTGAATAGTAAAAGTCAAGTATCTGTATGGGTGGAGATTTTTGCTATGCATTACTTCTCATAACTGAAATTCACCTGTGATTTTATTGTATTATTACCCAGCAGCTTAGAAATGCTTTTAAAAATCTTTACAGCCCAATACTTCTGTAATATGATCAAACTTTATTACATTACTCTTCACTCACTTTTCTAGCAGTTCTGCATGCATAATTCCTGACACGATTCTTACAGGACTGAGCTAGTTTCTTTTCAATTCTAATAACTGATCTTTATTCTTACCCTGTCTCCCATTATTTATTCCATGATTATACCATGGGAAAAAAAAAAAAAAAAAAAAAAAAAAGACAGTTATTTCATGGTAGCATGGTTTATCTGAGAAACATTGCTGAGGGATATTATGAAATGCTTTTGGAGAGGGATATTATCAACTTGATCGTCTGTGTCCACATGCTCCTTACTGATTCCTTCAGAAAATCATCAACTAAGTTTCTATGACATTATTTCCTTTTATTCCTCCGTATATTAAAAAAATAAAATTAAATTAAAAAGTTCTCCCCTGCTTATCATGCCTGTTCATTTATTTGCTAATTCTGTTCTTCATTACAGTTCCTATCAAATCACTTCCTGCAGAGAAGAATTGCAGTCTACTTGTCTCTAGCTCTTCTCAATCTCTTTGGAGCTCTTTAGAGAAATCCCATCCGCTAAAGTTCCTTCTTATAGCTAATAAAGTCAGTCTTGACAATTAAATTAGTAAAATCACAGGTAACAGAAAATTGTTTCTGCTTTTTCTCAAATTTCTTGGATCAATATTATTTGTTTCCTGTAATCTGATAGAACATAGTGTTCTCAATTTTTTAAGAACAGTTTGTGCAGACTTGGAAACGTCTGCAGAATATGCCCCCATCAGGAGAAGCAGTGGCATGGTAACCTCCTGAAGCTCTGAATACTAGACAGATTCTTTTTCCACAACCATACCTGATAAACCATTCGCCCTACAGACATACAGTAAAGTTTATACTTATTTTGTGTTTCCAAAAACAAATTAGTTACTGATTTTATGACTTTATTACATTGCCCTAATTCATTTCTGGCCTTCCTTGGTGCCACAGCATGTTCTTATGGTTAATATCCTAGAGTTGATGCTCGTTTCTTTTTTCCCTCATTTCATTATAATTTCAGAATTTTTCTTCTTTAATGTTTGTAAATATATCTCTGTATAATTTTTTTTGTTTTGATACTCGCTTTACTTTACATGTATAACATGAGTGGCTCACCAAATCATCTGCAGACACTGAGCCCCTTTGGCTTCTTTCTTGCTGATAAGCATCTACCTACAAAATCCATGCCCTTGTACAAAGCCTTGAAATGACTTCAGATTCACCTCGTATTTAAGTAAATATTTCATCAACAAATGTAAGAATGATAAAATTTAAAAAAAAAATCTTAAGTGTTAGTTCACGTTTTTAGCCTGAACTGTGACTGCTTCTCATATAAGAACAAAGAAAGTAAATAAAGTTTTGCAGGGCTCAGCCAAAATGCATTTAGAAGGGACTGAAGGGCCATACCCAAGTACTGTGATATTCAGTACAACATTAATGATATTGTTTCTTTCAATTTATACTGTGATATTCAGTACAACATTAATGATATTGTTTCTTTCAATTTATATCATCACTGTGCAATTTTGAGATAATTTTACTGATTATGAATGGCTGCTCCTTTGCACTGGACTTTATCCAGTGGCAAAATCATTAAAGTAAACTCCTAATGGGAGCCAAGTCAAGCCTGTTATAATTATCTTGGCTTCTAAGAAGAGTAATTAAGTTGTTAATAAAAGTTTTACTATGATGATTAGGTGAGAAGAGAAAGATGTGACAGTTCTGGAAGTTTTCTACAGGGAAGAAGGAAGAGTTTGATTGTAACTCAGATGTTGACAATTAATGTCTGTAGGATCTCAATCAGCGTGGTGAATTATAAAGGAATCACTTTCATTAACTTCTCTTACTACAGTATACAGCTGCAGCACACAATGATTAAAGTATTATGCCCAAAACTTTTGTGGAGCTTTATAACTACACTTTGGACAAGTCCTTCTTTACATGGTATTTTCTTCTACTTTTTTCTTATAACTGTCTTTTTTTTCAGATGGAACTGTAAAGCCATATATTGACAATAATGCTGATGCCAGTGGATGAACCTAGAGACAGTATTTTGATTTTTACTTCTCTTTGCAGATCAATTTGCACACAACATTTCCTCTCTAAACTTAGTGAAGTAATTTTGAAAATCTCTTGTGCTCTGTAGGCATACAGATTCTGTTTATTTTCCGTATGTACAAAGAATAAACTATAAGAAAAATCTGCTGATAAAGAGAAATACTATTGCAGCTTAGGAAGTCAGTGATGGAAATGTATCGTGAGCATCTCTGAATTGCTGAACAGTTAAATTTGAAGGCTTTTCCAATGGACTCAAAAATCTATTCTTGCTCTTCAGAACTGCTAGGTTATAAGGAGCTCAGCCATAATCTTTTTGGAGGAAGAACTGTCCTCTGAAAAGTTATTTATGTTCATCTTAACTGGCACCCAAGTAACTATAGAAGAACTGGAATCAAAAGAGCTCACAGCTGTTATGCATATACAATAGCCATGTTTGGCCCCCATACACACTGATAGATGCAGGAACAGTATTCTCAGCACGGAAATATTTGTCCATAGCAGCCAATCCCATTGGATGTTCTGTTAATGAGATGCTTCATCATCAAGCTCCAAATATTATATATACTTTAAATGGGAAATTAATTTCCCTTTAAAGTCAAAATATCTTGAAATAGGACTACTACTTTGAAGAGTTTAGAATATCATTTCCAGGGAGAGGAAAGAGAGTTTTACCACACTTCACTCTTTCTTTCAGTACTGAAGCTGCATTTTGACAGAGAGGCAATAAGCACTGACTAAAGTCCGGGGAGAGCATGTTACTCTCACAAGGTTCAGAAAACTGGCTTACTTCCTACTGATTTCAAGAACAGGAGAATCCCAAAATGAGATTTAAACTGGGACCATTATTGCAAGGAAATTCATATTGAGGGCAAAAATAACACCCTTAAATCAGCCCCATTGTGCTGATACTACACAGCAATTTGCAGCTCTCTGCAAGACTTCAGTTCTAAGGAAAAAAAAATCCTATTTCACACATATTTACAGACAAATTACAAAATTGTATTACAATGTAAATGTCTCAAAAAAAAAAAGAGCCAGGTGTTTTGAAATGACTCAAATTAAATGTCCACACATGCCATTTGGTACACTGGGAAGGCACATCAAGAAACAAAGGCTCTACATGCGCAGCGTAACTTCTGCACTGGTTTGGAAATTTGGATCCAGATTTATACCACCTATCAAAATAAAGCCATATACTGCTATAATTTTTGTCCAATGTCCTGAAAGCTCTGCTTGTTCATGCAAAACCCTCACTGATTTAGCACACAAAAGCTGCTTAGAGAAGTGTACTTTGTTATATCTTTTATTCAGCGGCACAATGACAACTTAACGATGCTACAGCCCACGCCTGCTCTGCAGCGTTAGAAGACCTTAAGTGTACTGCAGGTAGAAAACAGCTAGCTAAGATGTGTTGTGTACCTCCCGCACCTTCTCCCACCCATCCTGGCTTTAGCCCAAATCCCTCTGTTCCAGTTCCAGCTCCTCCTGTTCAGCATTCATCTTTCTTTGAACCTAGCAAATATTCATTCTATAGCTTTTGCAGGCTTCAGAAAGGCATCATCCCACTCAGACCTACCAAAGTTACCACTTAGAAAAAGTTCTCTCACAGAGCATTTTACATTCCCCCCATGCTCTCATTTTAATGTCCCTGTGTTTGAAACCTGATAAGGAACCATGTAGGAGTCTCTCCTGTCCAAGACCATCCATCTGTGAAGAGGTTGGCCTTAGCTGTGACATCATGGCTACCTGGGCTTGCCATGTGGCTCCATGAAGCAGGGGGAACCTCAGTGTTTATCCTCAGCGTCTCTCATGTGGGTTCAAGCATAGGGTAGTCCTACCAGAAGTCATCCTACCTGGAATTACAGCCTTTTCTCATCTTCCAACATCATGTGTATGTATGTATCCACCACCTGGCACTTTACACAGGCATGCTGCAAACGCGGCTTCCTCACATAGCAGGGAGTGTGAAGAAATACATGCAGTCCTGGAGTAGATCAGTAAGCAGAGGAAGGCAGATCTCCATTGCAGACTCTGGAAAAGCTGCTGAAAGAGAACAAATGTGGTAGGAGTTATGGGTGTTCAGCTTCTGTAAGGTGGGGTTCTGCACAGGAGATGTCTGGGCTCACAGGAAAGAGTGGACCAGAAGCAGTAATCTTTTCAGGAAATGCAGCTTTGTTATCCAAATGTTATTTAGTAGAATTATATTTTCATTTTCTCTAAAAATCCTTCAGAATAAAATACTGTCACTTTAAATAATAAAAATGATATGCATAATATGCATTTTAGAATGTATTTTCATAACAATTGAACATTTTGTATGTGACATTTCCATATCTAAACTAAAAGTGAATGTATGAGTTAGTAACATTGCTATCTTCAGGGCTTTGAAGGCGTGAGAAAAAAAAGTCAGTTCTGGCTGTTCAGACTCACCTGTAAGTGAATTGTGATTGTGTGCTCACCAAAACATTACTTTTGGAAAGACAAATCAATATCTGGGGCCTTAGAAATTTTGGTAAGAGGCAGTGTAGTTAAACCAAGACAGTGATCTTACAGTGTGTTTTGGAACAAGCGTCTTTCGGACATTTATGCTGACTGCTGTGAAAATAAGAGTTCAAAAAGTATTTTCAATTAAAACACTGGCTAAGTCGATCCTATTGGTTTGCTGCATATTGAAAAGGATCATTCTGAAAGACCAGCATCTATTATCCATGTTTTCCCAGCTAATCATATGAATGCCCACTGATATCCAGAAATAGTCTGTGTGTAGCAACAAATATTGTTGGTGAAAACTATTATGAAGTACTTAATAGCTTTAACTATTTGATGCATTAATTTATTAGTTCTCATTTCTGCTAAATGGTACATGCCAGCTGTTTGAGTCACCTTATTGCTATTTCAGTGATAAGAGTAGGAAAATAAAGCATTACACCAATTAAAATCCCACTTACAAGATAGTATGTTATCATTCGGTATGTTTCAGGAAGGAATTATGACATTGGTCCTTGATTTCATTGTAATGAGATAAAAATAAAATCAAAGCCAACGTGAAGCACAGGAGAAAGAAAATTTTTGCAAATGTTTCTTATTTTCCTGATATATGAATATGAAGTAGCCAAAGGTTTAACCGGTCAGAGCAGAAGGCATACACGACACCATTATTTCTAATTGTCAGAATATTTAAACATCTTATGCAATTGCACATGCCACTTACAAGATTGCATATAGCTTTTTTAACTTCATAGGTGGTAAACATTTTTCAGTCAAAGACTCTCCAAATTCCCTTGGAAACAGTGATCAACTCTGCTGTTACATATGTCTAAAAAGAAAATAAAATAATACAATGTAGTGAACAGAACAGGAACGCACAGGACCCGCATTTGTACCCTTCTTTTGTTAGGGCAGGCAAACCATTTGACTTCCCTTGGCATCAACCTCTCTGTTGTTCACTGGCAGCAATAACTCTTACTCACTCTGAAGAGCTTTGTGAGACCTACGGGGCAATGTTTTTTATCCCCATTCCAGAGTTAGCTCAACAAAAGCACTCTGAAGCCTTTCATCCACATTCAACACAATACGTCTACATAGATGCAGAAGATCTGATTCCCCGTTTTGTTGCTTTAACAAAAGATATGTTACCTCAGATTTCAGATACTTTGTAGGAGCTATATAATTGTTTTACCTTTACATTGTAGGTAATCTTCACATAAATTCTGTAAGTTTACCAGCTGAGAGGTCCTTGACCATTTACTTTGCACATATGTGTTTTGGTCTTCCACAGTAAAGTCCTATCCCAGCATCTTACTCAAAATTTCAGTTTTGAAAAATACATGCAAGAGAAATGCAAATTCATCATAATAACTTGGTTTTAGCCTTACTTATCGTCACTGTAACATAGCTGAAAGTGCCGAAAATATCTCTGTGTCTATCAATTACTTCAGAGCTTCCTTTCCCTTTGATAGTTACATGCACATCTGATTTTTAATATCTTTGCTATTTATGGTAGTGTGATTTCATATTACTGATGTTTCCACTGCTTGCAGGTCACAGTGAAGCTTCCCACAGGTATTGCTCACAACTTCACGTTTTTCACAGGAGTCACCTCCAGTGCTTGTTGTAAAGCAGCACTGTATCACAGCAGATGTCAAACACAGGCAAGGAAGCCGAGCACGGTAGGGAATGTGCAGGCAGGAGGGCTGCAGGCTAACCAGGGAAGTCACACTCTGCAGGGACCCCAAGGTATTAGGGGAACCAAATCCCACCCACTAACTGTACACAGGGCCTCTTGATGACCACCGTGTCCTCTGTGTCTGAGGGGTCGTTATGCTTAAGCAGTTTTTGATAGTGGCTATAACAAAACCCTGACTTCAATAAATAAGTAGCCATAAGGGAAAAAGACAGATGGTTTATGAGCGATCGTTTATCTCCAGGAAGATAGAATAATGACACCACAGCTTACAACTTTGTTAGTGGAATATGAATGACAGGGGCATGTAGTGTCCCTTTTGAGCAAATAAAGCTATGATGTAGCTTATTGCTTTGCTGAGATTACCATCAAGTATGGTGAGAACCATCCTGAGACAGTGGTGCTCCTTCATAAGCAAAGCAATAAAAAATAAGGGGAATTTTTTCTCGCCTTTGGAAATCATTCTCTTCCGGACAAGTATAAAGTCAAAACCATCTAAATCGCACAACTTAAAGGTTAATTAACCGTTCCCTAAAACCCTCCCATCTTTCTTGGTTTCATCTCAACTATAATTCTTAGATGACTAAATCAGTATTTGTTTTCAGCCATTTTAACAAGCAGTCTGGTGTTGTTTCTGATAAGACTGTTATGACAATTCTCCCCATCTTTCTGACAGATTTGATGTATTTCTTCTCATTATCTTTTATTAATTAAATCCAAGAATTTTAGATAAAGATGAGACATGGAAAATGATAGTCACAAGATGTGAAATAGAGTAAATTTCTACATCTGCTGTCCTTTCACCATGCTTAAAAAAAGAAAAAAATTGTTCTGTGGTGGAATTTACAGTTTGAGTAGGAAAATCATCAACCATGGTTACCTGTGGGGATGCCAGGATAAACTGGAACTATTTGCAGGAGAGGGGAATCACCATCCATTCCTTGGCTGCACACAGGGAAGTGCTCTGAGCAGCAGCTGCATCTTCTAGTAGGAACTCCAAAGACTTTTCCTGCAATTTGAGTAGAAGTGGCATAGCTTTGGTGTGAAAATTGTGCAGAAAGACCAGAAATTACATGCAGACAAACAATCCAAGAATTCTACCAGAAACTTGCACAGAAATTGCCGTTTATTCATGACACACCTATCATTTACTCTCTGATGACTTGATAAAGCTGGCATTATTTTTTCATTTTTAGAGTGCATTTATGCCCCAAACTGGTATTACTCAGACAAGTCAAGATGGAGATGTCTGCCCTTAGAAACTATTCTCACTTGGTCAGTGTTTATTCCCCAGTATTGTTTACAATTTTATTAATCACAAATTGCTTCAACCAGAGATCTTTGTATTAATATCTGTCATTTTATGGCAGTAAGTTTGACACAGTAAGGTATGCCTTAGGCTTGTACTTGTCTACACTGATTTACTTTGTCTCAACTTCAGAACGTGCCTTGATTTATAAGTGGAAACCAGTTTATTTCTTAAACTACCTAAGCACGTATCTCATCTTGATTCAGCAGTGTCTTAAAATAGTTTCATTTGACCCACTGCAGCAAATGATCAATTAGCATCACTTAAAAAAATAAGTCATTATGGATATATTTAAAGGAGCAATAGCTGGTTTTCATATCAGATATCTCTGATTGATTTTAAACCTCTGAATAAGTCTGAGAAAAACTCTGACATATACTCATGGTAATGCTATATATATATATATAATATTTGGCAGTAAATTTAACTGGTAACAATAAATAAATTATAACAATAGTCTGATAGTAGACCTAACTGGGAGAAGGCTAGGGAAGAAATCTTAGTGACAATACCTCCAAGTGAGTTACTGACCACTCTTTATTCAAATCATTAAGACACAGAAGCTGAACAAATCTGAGGTTTTGTCATGCAGTGTGCAACAGTAATTGAAACAGCAATACTTGTAAATGTTACAGAACTCTGACTACTTAAAAACTTTGCCTATGTCCTTACATACTCATTCCTAATATTTACATTATATGGCTGAAATCTCATCAGAGTCAGTGGAGCTCCACATAAAGATTCATAAAATATAATACAAATAGAATTAAGGTTCTCTTACACTGTATAAAAATAATGTCATTTGAATTAGACCATTTCATGAATTCCAGCTCCAGTAAAGTCAATTTGACAAACTGTAGGAAAAATATTACTTGTACCTTCATGACTGCAGAGGTTTTCTTGTGCATGTTTGCAATATATACACATAGATGGCTTTATTCCTAGCCATACATGCGCTTCCTTATTTGTTGCAGTTGTTAATTTGGTTTTTTTCCTTTTTTTGTTTGTTTGTTTGTTTTTTGTTTTTTTGTTATATATAATATAAATACATTCATATATATATAAATATATATATTCTGTTCTGGAGGGAGGAGGAGGAGGAGGAAGTGGGCGGTTTCTGTTTTACTTTGTTTAAAACTGTTTAAATGATTACATTTTTAGAGAATAATGCCCATTAATTAGAATCTTGATAAAATTCATAGGAACTACTTCTGTATTTGACAAGAAATCCTTTGAGCTCCGCCTGAGTTTACTGAACTTATATAGTGAGGTGAAATCTCTCAGTTTCTTCATAGCATTTCAATGTGCTGTTCTCTACATACAGCCACTGCATACATTGAAACTACTTATTAACATCATTTCTGAAAATGTGGACTCACCATGTTTTTTCACTCGTACTAAGCTTACCATGTGTGCTCAAAATCTGTCCATAGGTGAATTTACGTAGCGCTATTTACTATGTAAGAAGTGACAAGGAAACAGATACATTAGAGAAAAAAATCAGCCAACAGTAATCTCTTCAGCCACTAGACCTGCATGCTCTCAGTTATTAAGAATGGCTGGAATCCAAGGTCAAGAATTCTCATTATTTCAGTAGTGCCAATCATACAGACCACAGAGGAACAGTAAGGAAAATTCACTGCAGCAGAAATAAGAGCCAAAATGTGCATCACGTCTCTAGAATAGGCCAAAGTGTAATATCGTCAGAGCTGAACGTATCAACATGTTCAGAGCCTAAAGGACACAGGCTCTGGAAGATATAAAGGACAGACGTGAAGAGTTGTAAAAAGGGAGTTTTAACAGATTATATAATAAAAATAAAAAAGCAAAATGAAGAAAATTTGTGATGGGGGAGATCATACAAAAACACTGCTAGAAATGAAAGACTTAAGAATTCTTGATAAAATAAAATAGACTTCTAATAAAAAGATGTCTTCCTTTAATTTCATTGTTAATGATCTTCATACTGCTTCTACAAACAATGAACATTCCAAAATCAATGCAGACTGATGAGAAAAGGAATGCTACATATCTCAGATCAAAAAATATGTATTTTGTTTGGGGTTTTTGTCTGTGTGTTTTTTAAGTGAACGGTCCCTTCTTTCTCATGTTCATGTGGGTGACCCATATGAATATGATGCTACTGTAGGCAAGCTGGACCAAAATGAAAGTAGCATGAAGGAAGGTACCAAATGTACTTTCTCCTCTCTTTGATGGCCTTCCTGAAGGATAGGAGGCTAAAAGAAGTTAGTCTTAAATCCATTATGGTATTGTTTTTCCTATCTGAGCAGCAGACCAAAGCTCATGTGTGCACTCTGAAGCAGCCCAAACAGTAGCCAGGAAGAATATCAGCCAACTCTGCACTGTTTTGTCTGAAGTAACACTCCAGACCAAAAAGAACAAGGCTTGCATTTCTGTTACTGCGTCTATATTTTTACTTCATAGCTAAAATCAGTCCTAATATAATCTGTTTTTTCAAGAAGCTGTTATGATAATAGAGTTTAAGACAGACTGAGAAATTTCCACGTAGTATTCGTGTCTGAACATTTAAGAGGGAAGTAGACATTTGTCAAATATCTACATTACTCTCAATGTATTTCATTAGATATCAAATATAAATTCTAAGAAACCCTCACATATCAATTACTTCTTGAACAGCTTGAACTAGTGGATAGACTAGGTTTTCTTCCCCTTGTTTTCCTTTTTATTCCATTTGCAAATTTAATGACATTGTAATTACAAACCAAATACTTTCTTGCGAATTTTTTTGTAAGTTGAGGTAAGTCATCATTCAGTATTTACAAAGGTCTTATTCTACAAAAGGAGCTTCAATAGCTTATCAATGAATATTTTAGAAAAGACATTTAAGTTTTAATTTGAAAAGTAATAACCACCACCTACTAATTGAAGGCACTTGTTGGTTGTCAGGGTTTTTCCCCCAGGGATAGAAAAGCTTCAGATATGTACCTATATTCACATGTGACTTTTTTCTCTCTCCTTTGCATAGTGTTTCTAAGGATTCCATAATCAGACTATATCTTAGACAATACACTGATTATTTATCAAAATAAACCTAAACATTTTCCTCTATTACTCTAAGTATTTCACTTCCCACATTAGCACTGGAAGATCTGGAGATGTGCTGAAAAGGACCCCTTAAAAATCCAGTGAGCCTATGCAGAGCAAGTCACACATCTCTGTTTTATTTATAATCAGTTGGTGTCCTGCCTTCTAATTCATGAAGGTCTGCCAGCAAACCATGGTAGTTTAGTCACAGAAGTCTTAATAGGCAAGTATGATAAACTCAGAATTAGTTTTTATTTGCTTTGCTTCCTGGTGTTTCATTCTATGATTAGAACTTGGTAGCTGATGCCTTTCAGATTATGAAATTTTAATTAAAAAAAAAGAAAAAAGAAAAAAGAAAAAAGAAAAAGAAAGAAACCAAAAATCAATATTTAAACAAATTGTCCAGAAATAGCTTGAGACACCAAATACTGAATGTGAATAATCAGAATATGGATCAGCTCTGACTGACAGCTGTTTATCTGAGCCTTGATAATAAGATGTAAAGCGGGAGTAAGGCAAACCAAACAACTTCCATCTAAGTGTCTCCTACTTTCAACCAGCCAACATCAATTCCATGCTTTGCTCCCAGTGTTATCTTTCAAATCTAAAAAAGAGCAATTCACTCCTGCCCATAAAAGGCAATCCAGGCATCTTCAGACTTGCATGCAGTTAAAAAAAAAAAAAAAAAAAAAAAAAAAAATAATTAAAGCCTCTACTACTCTAAACAGAGAACAGGGAGAGAGCAGTTCTTTCAGTTATTTCAGAGGCACTTAACAGACACTCCCTTTATACTTGCATTCATTTGGATACACTGGGAAAAAAAAAAAAAAAAGGGGGTTTCATCAATCATTACAATTAATATCCAGTAATGAAAGTTAGGCAAAGATGGTTCAGCACATCTCAGCAGTGGAGGCAAAGTTTCGCTAAGAGTGGGTAGGGACATAGACCAAATGTAGCAGAATGCAAGAAGGGTGCAATGGGCAGGACAGCCCTGTGTTGGCAGGCCTGCTGCTCAGGAAAATGAACAGGCTAAGGGCTGCATGTGTGCTGGGCTCCACCAGCCCTTCCTGACCCCACCGGCACTTCTTGGGCTTCCACATAGAGCAAGCAGCCCGAGGTCCCCAGCCCTACCTGCTCTGCTCAGCAGCCACCGCATCACTGTCCCCTCAGAGTAAGCCAGGGAACTGCTTCTGAAATAAATGTTACAAAGCATATCCGAGCAAAATACCAGATTAACATTAGAAACATTATTAATTTTCAAAACAACAGTTATTACACTTGCCTAATATACCTGGCAGCATGTCGACTCCTTTTATTTGAGGAATAAATTTTCTTCTAGACTTCAGTGAAAACACTCCAGTGAAAGTACTTCATGATGCTGATGTGTTACACTCATTAGCAATCAAAAATCCAAATCCTAAGCTGAATAAACATAACAGTGGTTAGCTAATAAATAGTTAATATTTAGGTTTTAAGTATAATCCCCACCACACCTTCTGGAAGGTGAGAATGGTCAAAATAAATGTAAAACAAAAAAAAAGGGGGGAGGAGGGAGATTATATTTCAGAATTGTTTCCCTTCCAAATCACCACATTTGTTATCTACATAATACATACATGTGGGTGCAAGAGAAAAACCTAAGGAAATCTTTGGCAATAGCAGACTAACTGTATTTACTTTAATGCATTTCTGCAGGCAATCTTATAAAACTACATGTGAAATACTGAAGTTTTTCATTCATCCCTTAAGTACTTGAAAGAAGGCTTTTTAATAATAAAGTCATGGTCTGATTTAAAAACTCCATGTCTGTAATAGCGCATCCAGAATTTTGTCGGCAGCAATAATTGCAGAGGTGTTTTATATCAGCCTGCATCAGCATGTAAGGCAGAACAGCCCTCATGGAGCACAGAGCTGCACTGGCCACCCGCAGCCAGCACTCCATACCATGACAACCAGCATCTGGGTGATGGCCTCCTAAACAAAAGGCCACGGTTGGCAAAATAACTGTAAAGTTATTGAAAAACAAATTTGCTTTTAATGAATACTTAGAAAAAAAATCGATAATATATTCAGGGCCAAACATGAAGTGAAATATCTCATCTGCCATTTAAAAAGTCATATTTAATTGACTATTGATTTCCTCTCAATTAATCAAGGCAAACAATGGTCAGTATTGATGGAACAGATATTTCACCATTTTTGCAGCCTGTTTGCAGGAAGCATCCCAGCAACGAGTAGTACAGAACAAACAGGCACAGTAGATGTACTGTCAAATTATTTTTTACTATTGCATATATTTACCCATATGAAAATTGAATATGAAACCTGAATAATAAGGCCAGCTTTAATTACATAACTGTTGTGACTGAGACTCAAATACTGACTTTCAAAAAATAGTTCATTTTCTTGGCCTGTTACCATGATATTTTTCTAGGTTGGTAAGCTCACTATATTAATTTGGTGATGAGTTACTATTTCTTGTACATAATAAATACTGTCTGTTACAACGAATATAGAGAACATTCAAATTCAGATGTGTGTCTGTCATCTTCATTGCACCTTAATATCCAGGTTCTGATGTTACAGTTCAGAAAAGGGACAAAAAATTTAAATCCAGAGTTCTGAGGAAGGGGCTTTGATCATTAACAGTATCGTCGAGAAAAATAATTTAGCTGCTCTCTCCCAGTTAGATCTATGTAACTTTCTAACATATTGTGTTATTATTTGGCCCAATTGGATGCAGAACATTAGAAAAACCTTCACAGGATTCTTCCAAAGTCAGAATTTTTCTGAACATGAATTAATTTTAATTTTTCTGGACATAAAAGATAGCCAGCAATATTCTTGGTACACAAAATCATATAGATTTATGTAGAACTGCATTGCATCACTTACGAACAGGCTTTGTGGATTTTAGTTCTCATAACACTGCATTTCTTTGAAGAAGAAATTAACATCTATAAAACCAGTCATTTTTGTAGAACTTAATAGAATCTTTTAAGTGAAATTAAGAATAATTTTCCCTTAATCTGAATTATTAAGGTTATTTCCAGGCTAATATATGTATAAACAGCATATAATGTTGAGACTGTCTCGACCAAACCATTCCCCAATTCCCTGAGGGAAAGTTAGTTCTGTCACATCCTGCTTAAATAGGAGGTGCAAATCTTTACTAAAATTAACAGTCCTGTGGAAGAAAGAGCTGTATACATAGTGCATATTTTACTATTGTTGTTCTCCAAAATAAAACAGATTGGCACATTCAAGTACTATGTTCCTCTTGTCTCTACATGTTTAACAAGTGAAATATTTTGATAGTTTTGAAAAAAAAAAAAAAAAGCTGCCAGATTTTCAAATAGAAAATATGATGTAGCTATAAAACTGTTGCCTGTGTTATTTTCTCTCAAATCTTTTATCAAATCTGACTTCTGAAGTCATTCTATCAGGCTGCAATGTCTAACCAAATAGTTTTGAGTTGCCGGTTACCCTTATATCCTTATACCAAAGCAGCAAATCTAATTAAGAAGAAATATTTGATCTGTAATGGAAATAACTATCTTCTATTTCCATATGCACATAGCATAAAATCCCCAATGGATAGCATGCTGATTTTCCTGCCTGTGCTTGTCTTATCTTTTTTGCATATTTTTATTCAGATCATTGATACACACGATTCTTGGTTATAAAATCTTGCCTTCTCATACAGATATTACTTCAGCAAAGCCATGTTGCATTTTTAACACTGATCATGCTGTCCAAAAGCATTGGATACCTTGTCCCTTTCATGTAACAGCATCTCTACAATTCCATTTCAGTAGGAACTATAAAAATACAGATATTGGCACAAAGCAGGTGTTAATATTCATAATTCATTATTAATTCATCATCAATATTAATTCATTAATTAATATTCAGTGGTCTGATGTGAATGATAAGGTTCCCTGAGACTACTGCTTAAAAAAGATGGAAAACTAGCAAATAAAATACCAAAATTCCAATGTGAAGTGTTTAAAAACTGGATCGTGTCCCCTGTTTCCATGTCTCAGGAAGAGGAGGGAGGTGTGAGATGAGCCATGGTGTTTTAATTCTGCTTTTCATGCAGACTTTCTCCTGTAGATAAACTGGTATTTATTCTGCTTTTCTCTCGCTCCCTCCCCTGCTGTCTTGCAGCAAATGTGTGTGACAATGAGCTCCTGCACTGCCAGAACGGAGGGACATGCATCAACAATGTGCGGTGCCAGTGCCCTCCAGCCTACACTGGCATCTTATGTGAGAAGCTTAAGTGTGAAAGGGATCCAGGAGGCTGCAGCCAAAGCTCCGCCCAGGGGGCAATATCACATGGTCCCTTGTTACTGCTGATGGCTCTACTAGGAGCAGCCGGGCTTCACATGTGCTAGGCTCCGTATGGTCGATGGCATTGTATTTGGACTGCTTCAAAAGAATGTGCCACATGAAAACAAAACAAAATCCAAGCGTTTGCTACTGAAGTTTCGAAAAGGAAAAAGAAAAAAAAAAAAATACCACATACAAACTAGGAAGGCCTAACTGAACTAAGCCATATCAATCAGTTACGGACAGCGCTCTGAGTCAAGACTGTTCATCGCGACCCAAGACGGGCTGGCAGCTCCTGCTCTGTCCAACCAATGCTGGCTGCCAGGCTCACACAGGACAAACAGCTTGGACAGCCCCAATATGGAAAGAGAAACAAAAAACATTTGCTACTCCTCTCTGGTGCACTGCTGTACCTCTGCCCAGCGTGTGGACCAACCAAATAAAGGCATTCTTTGCTGTCAGTGCATTGTGGGTATAAGGAAATCTGTAAAAGCTGCCATATTGGCCTGCTTCAGTCCCTGAATCCGCTCCAACCTGTGCTTTAGTGAACGTTGCTCTGTAACCCTTGTTGGTTGAAAGATTTCTTTGTCTGATGTTAGTGATGCACATGTGTAACAGCCCCCTCAATAAAACTCGAGCCAGTCATACCCTTGTATACCTTAGCAGCACCGCATCAGTACGATGCTGTGTTCACCTACTGTACAAGAGTGGCTATAGGACAAAAAGTGTATTTATCCTTTTGTATTCAAATGAAGTTATTTTTCTTGAAATAATGTACAATGTAGATTTTTTGTATTATTGCCTATTTGTGTTACCAGACAATTTGTTAACGTATTTAATTCTAATCAGATAAGAGAAAAAAATATTACTTTTTATTTAGTCCTTTTCTTTTACCTTTCATTTTAATTGTGCAGAGATTTCTCTGTATGGGCAACGTGCTGGCATCAAAGAATATCAGTTTACATATATAACAAGTGTAATAAGATTCCACCAAAGGACATTCTATATGTTTTCTTGTTGCTTTAACACTGGAAGATTTCCAAGAATAAAAATTCCTGCATAAACAATTCCAGTATCATGTAGTACTATTTCTTAAGACCTTTTCTGGGGGTGATAGATCATTGTACCATCTGATACGTGGTGAAGAACAGATTCAACAGTGGAAATAACCACATGAAAATCTAACCTGGTTTTAATTTTTACAGTATTTCTGCAAAGCATTTTAAACAAATTTGCCTGAGGAAAATTTCATCAAATCTTAAGCGTGGGAGGGGTATGAAAAGTTGAATAGTTCTCATCTTTGTTCTCTCAAACATCACAGAAATTATTCCAAACTAATTCACAAAGCATTACAGAAACTAGTCTTTAAATCACAAAGTTTTTGTGGATTTTGGCAGAAACAAAGTAGAGCTTAACTTGTTTCTCCAAAAGCTTCATTAAAATGATATGTTTATGTATGTACTAGTCTGCCTAAGAAACTGCAAAAACAGCAGCAATCAAAAACATAAGATTTAACATTTAATAAAGTCAAATTTAATATTTAGAAGGAGTGTCAAAATATACAGTAGCTTGTAGATTAGAAATGCTGCTCCAGCAAATAAAGTTGGTTTTAAGTATTGCCCAGGGTGTAATAAATTCTTGCCTCTGCCTTTATTAGGCCAATTACTGAGTGTGACAGAAACGAATAGCAAGAACAGGTAGGTAAGCCAAAACCTCAGCAGTTTCAAAGCCCCAGAAAAAAATAATTACAAAAAAAAAAAAAAAAAATCAAGAGGCAGCAAGATTGTGTGAATTCATTTCCTAGCAATTTTCATCATAATGGCTATAAATAGTTTACCAACATAATAACATCACCTAGAAAACAGTTAATTGCCAAAAGAAAAATTCCTGAGAGAAATAATTTTTATCTGGTTGCTGGTGAGCAGAGCAGAATTTAGAGCACTGCCTCGCTGGATAAGCTCTTCTCCTGAGGAAAGTTTTTCAGGCCAGTACTCACCCACAAAAAACAGATAGGGAAGAATCTTCTTCAAGATTCTTATGAACATAGTAATTAAGATAGCAAAACAGTGTTTGTTCAGGTTGTCACCGTGACCTTTCATGGACTGTTCAGACCAGGACTCTCTTTTGGTGGGTGTGATATGATAAGAATGATAAGTCAAATTCAGAGCTTGGATGGCTACTAGCCCTGTCCTACAGTAGATTACAGGTATATATTAAAGGGACTTTCATGATAATAAATGGAAAATTATACTGGAGGCTCAATGAGAAATATAAATTCTAATACAGGTGAAATGTAGAAGCAGACTACCTATAATTACATGGATTTCTAATATTAAAATGTGGATTTTAATTTTTCTTAAAGTTTATTAGCACAGACCAAATTTGGGTTGTGCAATAATTGGAAAAGACGCACTTAAACTGTCATTACAAACTCAAGACTTTGTGAAAGTGCTAAGAAAGCATGTTATGCATGTTTGGTTAGACAAGATTCTGTCAGCAGAGCTGAAGTGTACCACATATCAGATTGTAATCAATTCAGCCACATTCCAATTTCACATAGTTATGATCTTCTAAACCAGTGCAGCATATATTTCCAGAAATTTAGCTACTATTTTGTGCCTTTTTTCTCCTTTCACCTATTAATAAAATTATGATTTTTCCATTCAGTGGAAAGTTATCGACCATCATTTTCTTTAGCTTTATTATTTTTCCATCTGAATTCCAAAGAATTTAACTAACTGAAAAATCTGAAGGCAAGTTTCCGCTATTTTTTTCCAACTACAGTTGTAAAAATATGTGTGCATTTTAGAGAGAGGAGGATGTTAACATTGCTTTAGCTGCTTATTCATTGGAATTCAGTGGAAAATAAAGGCAGAAACTGTTCTTCACTTCAGAAGCTGTAAAAAAAGCAAGGTTCGTTTTCCTGCGGATATGGTGGGATCTTCCCATGATAATATGGAAACACTTTATTTTCTAGCTGAATACATACACCCTTTTCCAATACACTTCAGGTTTCTTGGAAGGGCTATACTAACCCTGATTGCCTGTAAAATAGCAAACATATACATGATACACCCCTCACCAAAATAAATAAATGAATAAATAAATAAATATTGCTAACTGTTCTGTAAAAAAAATATATATATATATATATAATAATTGCTAATTGTTCTGTATCAAAACACAGCAAAAGGACCCTTGCATAGAACTATCCTTTCCTATATGACATTTCTATCCTGGATGGTTTACCATCAAAGAACTCCACATATTTCTATCTTCGAAGGTTTACCATCCAAGAACTCCACATTACTGAGTTGTTCAGACTACAGTTCAGAGTACAATGACCTTGAACCTAGCATTCATAATTAAACATGGGCAGCTACATTGCTTTCAGTTGTTTTGAGAAATACGCCGCTCTTATTCATCTTGTAATTGCTGTGTCCCTAACTATAGAACTGGTGAACCACATACTTGACATACAGCACAACTTAAGACGAGGTGCTGCTCCTTGATGAGGGAGCAGCAGATATTTCTACTTGCATATATAATCACCTCCTCAAAGGGACGTTAAGATAGAGACATCTACCATACTGCTGCAAAACTGTTTCAAATTAAAAAAACAAATTATTCAAAGAAGAAAAATGTAGTTGGACAAAGACTGATCCCAGATACTGCCCTCACACAATAAATGTTCTACTACTATATCATGACAGCCACAGATAAGAAGTTATTTCACATTGTGAATAGAATAATAATGTACAAAAAACTCATCATATTTAGAAAGAGCTCTTCTGCTTGCGTATAATTTTATCCATCTTTCTCATAACTCCAAGACACAAGGGGGATTTCTTATAGCCTCATTGGGATTCTAGGTTTATTAAACTATTGAATTAACTAGATTCACCCACGCATGCAGTTTATTCACCTGTGAGAAATTTGAGTAATACTTTTTGCAGAATATGCAAGACCAGATTTTCAGCCGGCCTCCAGCCCAGCCCTCCAGTTTGTCCTTGCAAACACAAAGTTACAGATGACAATATTGCAAAGCAGCCAATCACTTCATTTCAAAATGAAGTGTAATTATTTGCGGATGCAAACATTTGTCCCTTAAAACTCATATCTGACATGACAGATCAGAAATTTTATATCAAACAACTCAATACTTTTCTCATCAGAACAAACAGAACGTAAAAAGTGATGAAAAACACACAAGAAGAACAGCACTATTTTGCACCATTGCACCATATGGGGCATTTCATTTAATGAAATGAAGGTTCATCACCAGTACAGCATGTTCTCAGAGACACATGCATCATTTTTGCCACCGTATGCAAGAAATGATATTCTAGTACAAAGCATGTTTTCCTTCACTGTTTTTCTGAATACTGTTAAGTATATGGAGCAAAACATATATGTGATGAAAAACACCTTGAAAAACTGTCCAGTCTCAGAGAAGAAAGCAAAGACTAATATTATGCAATCTGCAGATCTAAACAGACTGTAAGGGCTTTGGGATTGAATTCCTTCATGCATTGCTAGCATTTTTGAGAAGAACCAGGATAAAGATCACATCATGGAAATGCACTGAATCAGAGTTCCACAGCAGTCAGCAGAACAGAGTGACAGTCTAGTTGCAGAAAGCACAACAGGATGGTTTAACCCTGCACCTATCAGCAGGGAGAACCATATCTCACCCTGGGACATACCCAGACATCATTTCCCTGTTAAAACTTTTTTATGTGCACATACATGTGTGCATGTGCTTGTTAACATTTACTGAGATACCTGCTGCTTACACAGTGCTGCTGAGTGGAGTTGCTGTACACATGTTCAAGTTTACTGTCATCACTGGAAACACAACTGTTATACTAGAGGTGAGCCACTGTTGATAAATTGAAGTAATAACAGTTTTTTTGGGAAAAAGAGAGTGAGCAGTGTGATTGAGGTATGTTTGCTCACTTATTTTGAGAATATGAGACAAGATTCAGATGAGCGTTGTTTCTCATATTATACCATTTTCACTTGACTTCTCTGTGCAGGACTTCGTGACATCCAAGAAACCAACTAGTAAGAAGCTAATTCTAAAGTGTATACATCTTCACAAAACCTTTCAAGAATAATGATGTCAGTGAAATTCTGCACACTGGCATCCTTTACAGCTTCAGACTGCAGGAGAAACTTAAGACACAGTACTTTTCGGAGAGAAGTAGTAGTAGAGGCACTGATGGGGGTGGAAAGGTTTTGTTTTCTCACCTATACTACAAAACTTAATATTGGCAAATAACATTAAAAACAAAACAAAAAAACTTCGTACTAATCTCTTCAAAACAAAGTCTCTAAGAAGTGTAAAATTCTTTCAAATAATGTCACCACCAACATAATTATCATTATACCAATTGAATCCAAAATATCTTGGGAAACATTTTCTATTTAACAAGTCAAAGAGGAGATATTTACCCACTTATGATATCACAGACTACCTTACCTACAGTTACTTGACAGCCTGTGGAATTCGGAGATATTCCTGCATAACACTGCTAGAAAAATGATACATCATTCATGAAGTGGTTTCCAACCATTATTCAAGACCCAATTAATGCACCGCAGCAGGAAACATTTGGAGAATGGCTGTCTCTGTAATGAAAAGATCAGTACAAATCTATCAAAAAAGTTTTGGAGCTTTTACTGATTGGGATATCAACTGCCTTGAATCATAGAGCCATGGAATTGCTCAGGTTGGAAAAGATCTTCAAGATCATCAAGTCCCACCACAATCAAACCATACTACCCTCACTCTGACAACCCACTGCTAAATCATGTCACTGAGCACCACATCCAAACAGATTTTAAACACATCTAAGGATGGTGACTCAACCACCTTCCTGTTGCATTCTCAACTTTCAGGAGAGAAATACTGTATCTTCACACAGCTTGCAAATATATATTCATCACATGAACACTCATGCAGTCCTTTACTCTGAAGTTTACTCAAGCCATAGTTTAAGTTCCCCTAATTTAAATGAGCCTTGACCTGACTGATGCTGTCGCACATCTCAATATCTGTTTTCAGTGTTACCTAAACATGTAAATGAAAACATTTCAATCCATTTGTATGCAGGAGGAACAAAGTTCACTTTGCACTTGAAAGACTAGTGGCTGCAATTGTTGTTTATTATTGACAGTACTGAGAGCTCTCATTGAAAGGCTTGGGCTGTCTTTGACTAGATTCTGCAAACATACTGAATAAAAAGGTGCATTTACTTACTTCAACAAATACAAAGTAAAATTCTTACAAGCTTCCTATGATACTCAGCAACACAGTGTCAAAGCACTTCTATTTAACATATGCAATGCATCAAGCACTTCTATTTAACATATGCAATGCATCAAAAACCGTCAGGGAAGAGCCCACAGACAAAATTGTTAATCTCTGCAACCTATGAATTGAATGCTCAAGATACAGAAACTCCGTATGGTTTACCATTTAATAGTAATGAAGAAACAATGTCCTGAGAGGTAAACTGAGTTTTCTACAAACAACGCAATGGACAAGCTGAAAAATTAGAAAACTATTTCAACAAGTCTACTGCCTGTGCTGTACACCACACTGGATATCAAGAAAGTGCCACCCACAAAGGCACAGAAAGTTTCTTGGTAGCTTTGGTTATCATTAACATTATACTTAGTATATAGATAACGTAATAGTTGCATAACTTAATTAACTTTATAAAAAATTTCACACCTCCTTTTTCAGAATGGAGATCAAATCAATGAGTGTTTTCATAAGTGACCTGTGGGACACAAATGGGTGCATTCTAAATGGGATGAAAGTATCCCTCCTCTGATATTTTGTTAGAGATCACGAACCCTGAGGTAAAAGAGAAGCTAGTGTTCCTAGACTTTTTTTGAGTGAGACTTAATACTCCATGTTGTTTGATAAACTAAAGATAGCAATCTTGTTATTAATTATCATGATCTTTAATAATGGATTTCTCAAAGCTAGAAGCTATTTTAATGACAGCAAAAGAAATGTGATGTTGCTTAACTAAAATGAACTAACAAATTTGAATCTGAGGCACTAAAACTAGGAGGAACTATTCAGTTCTCAGTACTGCTCAGACACAATTTTTTTCCCAAATCCCAAAGGAAGTACATATAAAAGAGGCAGTGGAGTTCAAAAGGCAGAAGGCAGGAAGGGAAAGGTAAAAATTATCCACTGTTTTCAAGAATTCCAATATTTGGGGAAAATCCAACACCTGCAGAGCACCGCAGAAAGAATGAAAGTTGTCCTCAGACTAGAATCATAGAAGTATGCTAAGTCCTCAAAGAAAGGACAAGCTTTGATACTACAGACTCAGTTTCACAGACACAGTGTTTATTGCAGTAATCACTGGCTTGGATACTACAGAACTTGAGCCTTGCACAGACAAGACCCTCCCTGCTTGAGGATGTCTCCTGCTGCCTGGGTGAAACACTGCTAAATTATCTGCTGGCAGATCCTAGGACCTTCAGGTCTACCTCTGCTTTGTCACCAATTCTGTGCTGGCTTCAGCTCCAGTCTGGTCATCCTCTCTAATCCAGATGTTCACAAGGCAGCTGACTTAAGGCACATTTCAAAAAATCAAGTCACAAACCTTGCTCAGGCCAAAGCAGTGGTTACCTCTGCTTTTCATCACGCACCACAAAAATCAAATGTAATTCTTAGAAGAAATTGAAATGCAAACGTTCAAAAGAGAACATTTTCCACTCCAGGCCTTCTTTTGGCATCTGCTGTCACCATGCTCAGCAGTGGACTGAACTTCGCTCTGAACAGTTTCACCAGCCCATTCAATACTTTTCTCATTAACATCTCTTGCCTCTAATTGCTGTTGCTTGGTAGGATGAGAGAAGTGGCAGGTGAAACATTTGGGCAATTACATTTCTTATAATGCCTTCCTTTGCCATTCTACAGCTTTCTCTCCTCTCTTATTTCAGAGATCTTTCTATGCTCTCCTAAAATACATTCATTACTTTCCTCTAGAGATCTCCTGTGGGCAAAACGTAGGTGGGTTGGTAGTTATGAATTAGATTTAGCTGTGCTTTTTTGTTTCCCTAGATGGCATAGAGAGTCTCAACTACTTTTACAATTCTCTCATTGATTAGGGTAAGGAACAATGACAAAGCTAAGAAGATTTACCGGTGAACAATTTTTTGACAGATTTCTTGTTTTCTAACCACATCTATCATCCGAGCATCTTGCAGGCTTTACTAAGGTTAGACTCATGTAAGGCAGGGAGGCATGTTCTTTCCATTTCATTCATAAGGACTGAACCTGAAGATGCTGAGAGACTTACAAAGTCAATTAAAGCAAGAGAGATTAATTCTGACACCTTGTCCATTGCATTAAGTACAGAGACCAACAGTTTCCTGCTCCATGCAAACTGTACACTTCTGAAATTAAATACTCTCACATCTGCATGTATTTGCCACCCACTTAATTCAACTTATCTACGAGTGTTTTACGTCACACCTCCCAGAACATTACCTTTGACTTCCATGCTTAGAATTTCAGTGTTGTGATACAACAGCTTCACTGTGCTGGTATATATTTTTGAAGAATATATGAGTCAAAAAAATAGGAGGCATCTTAACAGTCTGAGAAATTATGAGGGCTGCTCTGAAAGTAGTGCCTCCTATTTTATTTTGTCAACTCACAACAATAGAGGCAGATGTTGGTGTGATAGCAGTAGAGGTTGAACCATTACATTTTGTTCTGTGTGACAGATGGCAGCAGAGGGGTAGTCTGACAAATGGCATTTAACATGGCAGTGCTTATTAAGTAAAGATGTGTCACTGAATTCCTCCACGTGGAAAAAATGGCACCCATTGACACTCACACTTGCTGAATATTTATGGAGACCAAACACTGGATGTAAGCACAGTGAGGCAGTGAATGGTACATTTCAGCAGTGGTGACAGCAGGTCATCTCTGCAAGTGTTATGAACAAGGCATGCAGGCTCTTGTTCATTACTGATGAAAAAGCATAGGTAGTGGTGGCAACTGTTGAAAAATCGTGTTTTGTAGCTGAGAATTTGCCCTAACCAATAGCGATATTGTGCTCTATTTGTTGTTGTTTCCATGGAAATAAATAGGAGGCATTGCTTTTGGAGCAACCTATGTAAAAAACAGTAAAACACTAAAATCTTCCTCTAGAAGGAAGACACTGAATATATGCTTTTTCTTCCTCCTTGTCCAAATTTTACTTTATTGGATGCATTAAGGCACATAAAATAATTCTATTATGACTTTATAAATAATATTGTATATTAATTTATAACTGGAAATGCCTATAACTTCAGCATTTAATTTTTTCCATAAACGTCTACATACTGACACAATTAGGTTATGATGCATGGGTATTTCTGCTTACTGGAAATCTGGTAGCGAAACGGCTCTACATTTTGAATGGGCTCATAAATATAGATTGAATTTAATTTTTTAACACAGAGAATCCATTTTCCTTTTGTTTCATTGGTTTGGTGGCTGCTTGAGAGAAATATTTTCTATAAATATTTTTGTTTTGTACAACTAATTAGTCCATATATCAGAACGTTGTAATATGGCAGAGATTACCCTGAAGCCAAGAGAGAGCAACTGATTGAATATACTTACCTTCTTTACAATTTATCTATCTCTAATGTCTGTGCATTTTTTTCTGCTGCTTTCAAACACTGTCTTGCTTTCCTCCCCAGCCCCCCTTCCCATTCGTCAAATATAAACAGCAACTTCCAGAATATGAATACTTTCTAATAAGGCCAGATTTCTCCTGTTTTCTACAGCGTTGAGCTGACAAAGTACATAAATGAACAGTAACCAGATAACCATAGATTGTTTTGATTCTACAGTAGAGTCTTTACATTTTCCACCTTCACATTATTTATTACAGTCATTTTCTAATATTAATATGTGCCAGTTTTCAAGCATACACATGTATCTAAGTGTGGAGAGGAAAACTACAAATGTAGAATTCCTGCAACAGATGTCAAAGACTAATTTAGAAGTTAATTCAGAATGGCAGACGTAAAAAAAAAGATAATATAATAAAGCACTTGCTCAACTTGAAGTATCTATTTTAATAACACTGAAGATAATTTTAATGCATTTTTTCTTCCTAATCTGTAATATATATTTTATTATTGCAAATGTTTTCTAATGGCTGAGGAGAGATAGGATCATTCTGAGGGCATACCACTTGTGTGTTCCCTGTTGTTACCATCAAGTCCTCTGTGACTTTAAAACCAAAACCAGAGAAGACAGAACTGGCTTTGTTATTATTTCTGCAGTCTGCACATGAGTGGTAACACTCATGATGCAATTATTACAATTGTTAATGGAGATGCGCGTTAAAAACTTCACTTTTTCCTCTACCTATCAATCTTAACAAAGGAAGACAGGTGGAAGTGTGAAGAGGACAAACTAACCTTCCATCCCTTAACCAGACCTCGAAGAAGGAAACAGACTGACAAAACAGCATTAGAAAAAGAACTTTGATGGACATGAAGCATATATTCTCTTGTCAGTTTACATTCATTCTATACAGACTGACCAGTTTGCGTTCACTCACAACCTAGTGCAGGTCCATTAAGTGCAAAGGAAAGCCTTAACTTGATTTCAGCAAAACAGGCTCAGGTTTTAAATTCTCCTGAAATATAATTTCAGGATAGGAAAAAGTAATCCCTTAGGCATTATCTCTCTGATCCTACTATAATCTGCAACATTTGTACAGTTCCTTGCACCATTTATTGTGCATTATTCTACTACAGCACTTTAATTATTCTCATTTCAATGTTTCCATAGACCCAGCAGTTCTGGTGACAAATGTCTTAATTTTAAAAGCTGGTCGGCATGGAAGCTCTCTTTCTATCCAACAGAGAAAGGAACTCCCTAGCTGAAGCTGTTTGCACCAACAATTTGTTTGCCAGCAGCATGTTTTCCTGTTTAATCCATGTTAACATTTTGTTCAGAGTTATCCTAACTGGCATGTATTCTATCTGATAAACATCTCCTCTTTTCCCTCACGGAAACATTATTTATTTATGGCATTATTGTTACAGACAACTAAACAGCCGAGAGGGAAACACATTTGCTTTTCTACAAATACCTGCACATGCTGTTAAACCAGCATCATTTTTCTACAGAAACATACAAAACTTGGTAAAAGGCTTCCTAGCATGCTCCGAATCCACTGAGAACAAGGAACAGACACAGACATGTGCAGCAGTACAGAATCAGCAGGAGTTCAGGACAAGAGGAGAAAAATAGTGACACTGCAAATTGCTAGGTTGATATGTGAAGCTTTCTCCTTTCTGGTCCAATTTTTCATGACTCTTTGACTAAAGAGGCCCATTTAAAATTACTGAAATCAAGAGCTGCTTTCATTCATGTTCTCTGTACCAGACTAAAAACTTGTCATAGTTTTATGATTTTTGTTATTGGTATTCCACATCATAACATCATCTAGTGCAGTGGGAGTAAAGGAGTTAATGCTCCAGCTGCGTGGACCATCAATAACTCTGGGTATATCTGTCTCAGAAAAGAACTACATACCCCAGAGGACTTTGCATTGTTTTGCATTTTTCCATTTTCCTCTCAGAGGGAAAGATAAAAACTTCCCTTTTGTATTGACCCAGCAGCATGTGCTCGCTGTCGTCTCACCTTCAGCAGTTAGCATAAGGCCTTTGGTTTATCAGACACTCTTGCTCATTTTATTTATTAGCTTCAATCCCAATAATATTGTATCATATTGTGCTATTTTGCATTCCAGTATCTTATTTAGTAAATTAGCTTTCCTCCTCAGATCATTGCCACTGTTTTGTTTCTAGTCCCATCTCCCTTTTCTCTTTTCCCTTTCCCCCTTCCCCTTTTCTCAGGCGTGGGTCCATGGGTCCCCTGCCCCAACTGTCACAGAAGAGCCCATAAACTTTTGACAGAACTACTTCTCCATTGGTAGAAAATTGATGCCCAACAAACATATGTTAACACCAAATAGTTTAAGTTTGAGGCCATGGTGCCCTGCAGGCAGCCTCATGAATGAGGCTGAATTAAGGATAAGACAGTTTAATGCAAAATTTTCCAAGTGCCCAAGAAGGAAATACCCTTAAATAAATTTACTCTCACTTAATCGATTAGTACCACACCTTGGAACTTCGATGACAGAAATACTTATCCATTTACAAAAGAACAGAAAGATCTCCTTTCCAAAATACCATTGACAGCTGTGATTGGTCACCAGTGAGATTCACAGCTCTGTACCAAACTGGGTTCAGTAGTTTCCCACTTCCTTGAAGAACCCGATCCATCCAGGGTCTGCACCTTCATCAAAGTACAAAGATTTTTGGGTACCTACTTGTAGGTTTTCCACTCTTAGTTCTATGTGTTCTCTGTCCCAAAGTGCAAGCTTCTTTAGCACACTTGTGTCTTCAAACTATGTGACACCGCTTAAGATGTAGCACTTATGCTCGATTATTATTAACTGGCATATTCTTGATTCTTCTCACACTGGGTTCAGACACAAAAAGAACAGTTTCTGCAGAAAGGCTCAAGTCAAAGGAGCAAGCAGGCCAAAACAGGAAGAAACTGAGTTCATAGACTGTAGACACCAAGACAAAAGTCATCCTTAATGATAGATTCATTTTCTTGCATTACTTATATAAATAATATATATGAGGGCTCTCCAAAAGTAATGCCTCCTATTTTATGATGTCAGCCCACAGCAACAGAGGTGGATGTCAGTTGTATGGCAGTAAAGGCTGAGCTTTTGCACCAGTACTCCATTAAATACTGTTGCCATGTGACAGATGGCAGCTGAGGGGCAGTCTGATAATAGAATCTGACATGGAAGTGCATACTAAAAAAAGGTGTGTCATTGAATTCCTCCATGTGGAAAAAAATGGCAAGCCCTGACATTTGTTGACACAATTTGAACAATTATGGAGATGATGCAGACATGAGCACAGTGAGGCAGTGGGTGGTGCATTTCAACAGTGGTGACATTTGTGAACCCCCTCTGCTGGTACATATTATTACAGGCAAGGCAAGCAGGTTCTTTTTCATCACTGGAGAAAATGTACAGCTAATAATGGTGACTACGCATTAAAAAAAAGTGTTTTGTAACTGTTAATTTACACTATCCAATTGCATTATTGTGTTATTTGTTTCTGAAGTAGTGGAATTCCAAGTATTCCAAGGAAATAAATAGGAGGAATCCACATACTTGCACACATTTAGAATATGTAGGTGAACATGCTCATATTTTAATAGTAATTACTACCTGACGATTTTATAGGGCTTACCAAGTGTTACAGTTGTGTTACATAGGAAAGAATTTGCATAATATATGAACATATATAGGTAATAACTGTGAGCATCTGACAACCTGCTTTTTTGCAAATTGTTTTCTAAGTTAAATCATTCTTAATTTCTGTAGTTGTATCTCAGCTAAAGAAAGTTTTTTAGGCCATCAATGGCTATGTAGCATAAAAGATTTAGTGACCTTCTGGAGCCCTTCACAAACAGTCTGAAACAAAAGCAACATACTCTGGTAATATTAAATACAAAATGCATGAGATATTTTTCTCTACTCAGAATGACAGCCACAACTTACAGAAGCCATGATGGCAGAAAGCATATCATGAAACTTTGTGCAGGCCCTAATGTTGTGCAGATTGTCTTAGTCAAATTTATAACCTAATGTGCCTGTCGATGTGAGCCTGTGCCTTGGCTGTAGTTACACGTTTATTAAAACAGAGGAAGAAATGTCTGTGTATCCAAATACTCACTCTTCAGGGGCTGAGCTTTTGAAGTGCAAAGTAGTCATTGTATCACCTCTTAGCCAGGGACTACAGGAGGGATCACCTCCAGCAGCAGAGCAGGAGACAGAGCACTGCCAGTCATCGTAAAGTCAGAGAGCATGAGAAAGGGACAGTAATGTGGGCAATAGAAATAACTACTAGCAGGTCCAGGGGAGAAACGAGTATACTTTTCAGAAACTTCACAAGCAACAATGACTAACACAGAAAAATATTTGTTTAGCCATTAGTTGCTTTTTTCTCTTTTTTTCTGTTATATTGCTGGGAGGTCACATTTTCTGATTAACATATCTCACCTGCCCAACGTTTCTCTGCTAAATTGGATTAAGTGTGAAGCAAAAAAAAAAAAAAAAATCTGATTCCCTCACAACACAACCTTGAAAAGCACATCTTATTTCTAATATACATCTCAACTTCCTCAGCTTCTAACAGTGCTGAGCAAGTAAGGTTGTGGTGGTCCTAAAGCCTTCTTAAAGCCATGCATTAGCTCAATTTTTAGAGCTATTACTTCCATAACTCCACTCCCACTGCAGTGACTAGGGCCAATGACTGCAAAGACAACAGGCCCAGCTCAGAAACCTTTCATTCAGTGCACACAATGTGACTGCATGTAGACTTTCTACTTAACTGTATCTTAGCACAGAAGGTTATGGGCTGCAAGCTGCAAAATGTTCAAACAAAAACGTGTCAAAATCTTTGGGTTTCAGAAGGAGCCAACTGCTGGGCTTCTTTAGATGTCTTTGAAAATCTTTTAATAATTACACTCTTCATTTTTATCTCTCTATATACACACGTATATATAAACATATACGCACAACGTGCTCTTATCTGCTGTGCTGCTCCACATTCAGGTTAGCCTGCCATCCTGCGGCTACAAGGAAAATGACACTCGGTTTAACCTAACATCTGTACGCCGTCTGGTTTCACGGAAGCATGCTAATGTCTATATTATAATTTAAGGCAAAAACAAAACAGCTCTTGAGCAATGCAAGACAATTATTTCACTTAATTAGAAGTTGTGGGGTCTCAGTGTTGTATGATTAGACAAAGCCGGTATAGAATTGTAAAGACAAACTACCGTTACAAATCACACAGAGCTTTTGTTAACTAAAATGCAACAGGTAATACTTTGCTCAAAACTGTATCACTGCCTCATTTGAAATAAGAATTGACGAGATAGATTTAGAAGATGTTCTCATATTTTTGCATATCATATTACTTTGATTTTTCCCATTGAGACCAACCCTCTCCTGCAGCAAGAGCAGAACTTCCGCGGAGTGGACAAGAGAAAAAAGTCCCACCAGGCAGGAAGATGAATGACTAAAGGAATTGGTTTTGTTCATATGCACAAGAATATCAAGGGTGGGTGGGGTCACCCACCCAAGAAGAGTAGCTGCTTTTGCTTTTCCTAAAAAGGTGACTTACTGATTTGTTTTAAAGAAAAGTAACTTTCCATCAGAAGAAAAATCCTCCTTCTTTTAGGAGGATTTGCTGCACTATCTGAAGAGGCTCAACACTCATCTCACATTCTCCTTTTTGGCACAGAGAAGAACAATCAAGTAGTAATGTAGAGAAAATAATTTGCGTGGTCTGATTAGTTTCCACACCAGATGTTCCCACATATATTCGCATTTCCCAAACTCTTTCTCCAGCCAAGAGTGTGCGCAGCTGGTACTTGTAGAGTCAACACCAAAGCTATTTCACAGAGATGTTAGCAGAGATGGATCCCATCAGTTCCCTAGGGGCCTGCTCCCTTTTCCATTGAAATTAAGGCATCATTGTCCTCATTGTCTTCCGAGTGTGCCAGAGAAGTTGCTGGAAAAACATCTGCTGCGCTGTTACACAGCCTGCACTAATTTCTAAAATCCTAAATAACCTGTTTTTTAAAAACTTTCTTACTTAATATTGACAGAAATTATTTTATAGCCTTGGAGCTTTGTATTTGGTGATAACTGCTCTGGATTCAAGTGAGACGTTCACTGTAAGATGCAGAAGGAAATTATGAGTTTATATACTTCTTCCCTTCTAGGAAATGTTTGCCTACAGGTCTTCGCATCTTGTTGCAGAAGACACACGTGGAATTCTCTTTGATGGAGAATTAATGCTTTCTTGATGGAAACTAAAGGTAACCTGAGGTGGAAACATGCTGGTGAAGAACAAATAACAGCTCAGATGAAATAATTCTGTATACCAATAATGTCCACGAGGATTTTTTTTTTTTTTTTTTAACCACTGGTTCTCAGGATGTGCATCTGACACAACCAGTCATTTCCACTTGGAGGATCACTTGCAAGATAATATCAAAGACAACTAAAGGGGTCTGGTTATCAGCTGCAAGCAGCTACTCTCCCAAAGGGGCACTTTAAATGCTTATGTGTCAGGTTAGCCAGATGACCTTAGCTAACTAAAATCATGAATAAACACAATTTTAGGAGGTAAAGGACTGCAGGAACTGATCTGTAAGTTGTGATTCAGGAATTTAAAATGGCCAGTGCCTACTCCTGAAGTCCCCGTGAAGAGGCAACATGGTACTGTATTATGCCAATGAAGTAAGACTGGGTGGATGCTGACAACAGACAAAGGACAGGAAGGCACAGGCAGAAAGTGAGGGATTACATAAAAAAGGACACAAGGTTAAAGTAGTCAGCCTTGCTTGACAGGCTAATAAGCAACCATCTCTTCAGATCAAAGAGAGCAGTGGGCATCATAGTAGTCTCCTAATTCTGAAGGGAAGTTGTACTGATACCTTGTTCAGATAATTAGACGTACATGATCATACCATTCATTGATTTGGACTCAAAACGTCACAACGTTTAAAATACATTCTTATGGTGGCTGCTACTCCAGCAGGTCTCATGTAAACCCAGGGAGAAAGAGAAAAGGGCTCACAACGTAAAGTAAAAGAATTCATTGCCATCCTTCTTGTTGAATTAAGTGAAGAAGACAAAAGAGCTTAGGGAAACTGAAGTCAAATTACACAGATAGCATGATTCTGAATCACTGGAAGTAGAATTAAAAAACACAGACATCTGCATTTAGTAAATGAAGCCCCATTTCCTGAACTTTACTGGAGTTCTGCCAGGGACTTCAATATAGTCACAGTTCTATCCTGAAACATCTCGAGTGAAACCCTGTGAGAAAACTGAGGCCCGTCAATGCATCAAGATGTGAGGAACACTGCCTACCCATCTTAAGAAGAAGGAAAAAAACAAAAAACCCACCCCTTTGTTATAGAAATGTTACTATTCATAGGGAAATAATAAATTTACATCATAAAAGGATGGTAACCATGCTTCCCACATACACAGCTGATGCAAACTCCCACTGTTCTTCTAACAGAGAAAACACTCAGGCATGTTTCAGCTGTATTAATGGGACCTGATTTTTAAAGCTCTAAGGATGCAGATATGACATGCGATTTCCAAACACATCAGAACACTGTGAGATCTGGCCCCCAGGTCCACTGAAAATAAAACAAAGCACAGGATGCGTTATCACATTCCACCACATTCTTGAGAGGTGACAAGTGAAAGCAAATGTAACAGAGAAAGACAGCATTCTCTACTAAAGCAAAGGATATCTTGCACCAGCTGAAACAGTGCACAAACATCCCATTTAGTCCCTTCTCCCCCGTGATCTGAAAGCTTTGTCATCACAAATGCTTACACAGACTAAATGGCAACCAAATGCTTCCCTCGCCCCCTTCAACAAATTCACTTCTGTTGCAGTTATAAACACAAACAAAAAAGATTCTTCAATGAGCCCAGGAGACAGCAGATGTTAATTATAGCAAAATGGTATCAAAGCCAAGTTGAAATGTGTTCGGTTTGGTTTTGCATGATTAGTTCGGCAGCACTCCCAAAAGCATAAACTGCATGGTATGCAAAGCCTGATCACTTGACAAAGATGTATGTAGACTTGCCCGTCCTATATAACGACATGTCACCTACATAGTTATTAGCAATTGCCCTTAAGCTAATAGATTATATGTCGTTTCAACGAGAGGAATAACTGGGTTCTGACAAAGAGAAACTGCAATTTCAAATGAAAACATTAAAATATAACTTAAATCAAAGATGAAATCATCAGTGAAAAATGTAGAGGAGCAGACAGAAGTGTATAACTTCACTGGAATTATCAGTGGATTGACTGAAATTTAATTGACATTTACAGCACCTTGAGATTACAGCACCCTTGGTGTTCAAGGAGTTTCAGCTCTAACCAGAGAAGTGCTCCTAGGAAGTTCCAGTTTTCACTAAACTTAAGACTTAATAATCCCATTCTTCAGTATTTTACTAATTCAAAACAGTCAAGCTATTGAAAACACTGAAGCTACACAGCGTACTAAAATGAGGAATAAGGTCACATCCTCCAGCTTCAGCTTCAGTGCTGCTTCAACACACCTTTTCTAGGAAGTAATGAAGGGGGCTGAACATTAAGAACTGCAAATCTCCTTCCAGACCTCAGACAGACTTTTGCAGTATGCCATTGTCTCACTTTCAGAGCTATAAATTAAGCTCACTAAATATTCCAATCAATTACTTTTTGATATACTGCCTTCCATGGCATTTTCCTCTTACATTTATTAGTGCACTTGTATTTCCTCAGGGAGCGTTGTGTGCTAGAATTTTATAGCAAAGAACATGCCATTCTTTTGAAATGTCTTTTCCTTCCAGTGCAAGTTTAGGCTGTACCCTGTAGGATGTCTCCAAACTAATCACTTCTCTCTCCAGTCCTAGCAGAGATCACTACCTCTTCAGACAGCAGCCTTTCCCGTCACAGCAATGATGAGAATACCGATCAGAAGTCTCCCTGAATATGCACCAACAAGCTACCAGACAAACATCTTGTTATACGTTTAGAATACAGTTCTGTTTGATAATCCAGATTTTAGGATTATTCTTTTTATGCTGGCCACTACTCAGCACCAAACACGTGGGTAACCAAGTCAGAAGATTCTTGCACTGGCCATGGGGCAAATGGATGGTGAAAATGATAGCGCAGCAATTCTGCTGACTTACACACGTGATCAACAGGATCTTGCTTTGCAGTAGGTGGAAAGTCATTTGGAGAATATGAAATATTGCTTTGCATTCTACCACTTCTCCTAAATATTCTGTCATTCGGATCCATCACTTTGCCATTGTTTTTTAGGTATATCACTGCCACACACACACACCACCTGCATCTATCCTCAGAAACATTGTTCTTTGCTTCAGCAACACAATTTTCCATTTCTTTAAATCAATCAAGACCTAAAACTGTTACAAACTGGAAGGTCTTAGAAGAAGAAGAAGAAAAAAATAAAGCCTCTGAGATAGTAATATCTTTGCTAAAAATACATAGCTTTCCCAGTAAAAACATTGCAGTCCTTAAGTCTGATATTACTTGTTCTTTAAGTACCAAAACCTAATAAGGTAACCCTGTCTACACAGTATTGATATAATTCACAAGGCCACAGAGAGCCTGGGTGGGGATTCTTTGAAAATGCTAATTAACCCTGGGAGAATCAATAAAACCATTTGTTTAGTCCTAGCACCTATTTTTAGGCAATAATATAACTAAACATGCAGTCGCATGAATATATTAGAAATCACAGGATCTGCTCAGCTGCAAAAAAATTATTGATTTGTATGTAAAACCAGGCACAAAATACTGGCTGTTTGCTGGAGATTCAGATTTGTTGTAAGCAGTCTCCCAGTACCAGTGTAATGTACACAAACCTCAAAGGAAGCAAGCTAAACAAGTCAGTTCACATCTCAAACAGCAGCCACTGAGCCACCTTCTCTGTCAGCTAAGAAACTTTCCAAGTCTGATGTAAGTAAAACAAAAGAACTTTAGCTTTTCCACAGCTTTTCAGAGGATGATTAGTGAAGGAGAAAATAAACTGTGACAAATGTGACTAATTACCACTCAGGGAGCTTTTCACAATACTGCCCTTTCTCCAAACTTGCTTGATATATATACAGAATTTTAAAAATATGAAAGCTTATCTTGCTAGTAATGACTAATTGCTAACCAGTGAGCGCTTGCTGTTTAAAGCACTTCAGCAAGCAGGGCATTCTGGTCAAAAACAGTTTGTGGCTCAAGAGTAATTGTTAGCCCATAAACATTCCTGCCCATAGGAAGCAAAGGAAACAGTCATGGTAGATGCTTTGTATCAGTTATTACACAGTTGAAAAATAATAGTAAAAGCATTCTATGGGAATTAAGCTGAATACTTGTTGACCTTTTCTACAATTCCCATAAATTACAAATCATCCACAACATTTTTAATGACTTTAAAAATGAACATTGTGTCTCAGATACTATAGTAGCTACAGTAACATAATAAAATCCAATTTACATTCAGGTCAGCACATTGAATGTGCTCCTGCAGATTCCAATTGTCAAGTTCCACAATTTTGTTCTCCTAGTTACTGCATGGCATTTTATGAACAGAATGAACATACTTACAGCTCTTTAGTATTTACTCCTCACTGCATGTTTTTTCATCTTACTATGTATGGATTGAGGATGCAACTTAATTTGAGCCTCCAGGCACTGTCACATGTAAGAATGTTCTTGACAACCTTTTATTATCTCAAATAATAATAAAATCTCTTATAATTTCTAAAGCAGAAAGATGAAGTGTGGCTTTAAAAAAAACTAGAAATGTGTTTAGTAAAGCATGGCATTAGTTTCTCAGCCTCAAGGACTCACGAACAGTGAGGCAGTCCATTGTTATCCAAGAGATATTTGCTGCACTGTGGCTAGTTCAGAACTGAATCCAACAACTTTGAAAATGCTTGAGTTTTCTCTGCAATTGCCACTAGAATCAGAAACTCCAAGTAAGACTAAGCAGGGACAAAGCAAGGCAGACACAATTAATGCTTTTCAAACTCTTTTCCACAGATCTTTCAACCCAGACATTTTTGCCAGAAATATCAAACATCCAAATTTCTAAAAACTCTTCTCAAAGCATTTCCTTTAATGGAACAAAGAGCTGAGTAGAAGCTATAGATCTTGTTCTACTTTATTTCTGATGATCCAGCATTCTTGTAGATTTTAGGTCCAAGCATAAGTATGCTCAACTCCCACAGACATAATTTGAGACTTTTGTGCAATTTTTAGGTTACATCTTTAACCTCAACTTTCATACATGTGATGTTCCTCCCTAAACACTGATGATAAGTTTGCTTAAGCTGTAGCTGGAATATGACTTTCTGGACAGACATTTTATGTGATTACCAGAGAACTATGACTTTAAGTCATGTTCTCAGGCACTATCTGATAAAACTCATGCAGCTCAACAATTCTCCAGAACACTCATCTTGACTGATGCACATGGCTCTAATCCGTACTTCTCCATGTCCTTTTCACAAAGAAAAGTCCACGGTAAAACAAAACTTTTCAGTTCTGGTCAAGCTTGAACTGTTTCTGAGGACGTTGGCTACATTTGCTATATTCTATATTCCCCACGATCTGCCTGAAACAATAAAACAAAACATAATAGTAAGATCTGATCTTAGAAGTAAAGATATCTCATTTTGGGGTTTTCCCCCTCCTCCTAACAACCTACCATGATCTCAGGCACAAGAGAACCTAAGCAGAACCATACCAAGTATTTTGAAATAATTTAAAATCTCTGGAAAGTTCCATTACTCAACAGAATGTTGTTACAATGAGTGTTCAGCTTCCCTTAAGTAAAATTCCCCCAAACCTCCCAAGAAACCAAAGCCAGGTTGCCCTATAAACTTTTTCATAAGAAAATATAGCTACTGAATAGGTGATACGATGATCACATTTTGGTTTCTATACATTCAACAGAGATCATTACCAAAGAAATAAATGGGAAAAAAAATCTGCAAGAAATGCTATTTTTCACAAAAGCCAAGGATTTTGATTGTAAATGATTAAGTTTGTGTTGTGCCAATGAATTTGACATAACCCGTATTCCATAAGGTTTCTAGAATTATATCTATATACACACACACTACATACTGTGTTACTGTGCTGGACAGTGTTCCTAGCTGCTTTAATATGTATACTTCAACAAGTTGAAGTTAATGCTCCACTAAGCATTTTTTCACAGTGTTGGTATGAAAAAAGCAGTTAAATGCTTCTTGCTCTGGTGAGTATAATAAGAAACTACTGCCCAGGGCAAGCTACTCCTTGTGATAACTTAATACAAGCTGGCAAAAAAACATCTTTCTGGGTATTGCTTACAGAAACAGGATCGAATGGAGCACTCTTGCGTTCATATGTTTAGAGAAAAAAAGAGATGGAAAGGAAGCTGAGAAGAAAGTCAAAAAATATATATATTTTTAACTAAATATCTACCAGAAACCTTAATTTCTGGAAATGAAAATGATTCTTGATCTTAAATAACTGAAAACTCTGTACTCTCTGCAAGTTTATCAGCTGCATCAAGAAAATAAATTATTTTTCTCCCAATCCCCTCTTAAAAGGAAGCAAGGTTCCAAATGGTGTTTAATTAAATGGAACAGAAAGAAATGGTTCTTCTGTATGCATATCTCAATGCATACTACGTAAGACAATCTTATCATACAGATACAATTGTAATCATTGCCAAGATATTTTTCATATAGTTTTTAGAATTTATTTAAGTTAATTAATCAGAAAACCAAATCTTGACATTTTTCAGAATAGAGCCACACACAGACTCAACACCTGCTCCAATATAAGCAACCACCAATCAAGAGATTCAGCCACTACGTGGTTCTTTACACAGCGGGCATTGAATATGCTCCAATTATCCAAGAGAACCAATTGTCCAAGAGAACAGGTTATGGATTTTGTGAATGGAATCAGGCCACACTGCAATGACATAACAAAGTTTGAACACTGCCACATCACATGCCAGATACTTTACATGCACATTCTCTTACGTCACAAATAAACATTGTCACTAACAAAGAGCCAAAAGAGAAAATACCTAGCTCTATTAGTCTCATTGACTAGATGCATGTTATTTGGGCTGTAGTTCTTTTCCATGCTTGTTGATGTATTTAACTGATAACTTAAAAATATTTATATCAATTCAAAAATTGGTACTCAAATCAGCTGCATTTAGGAGATGAACCATTGTAACTGTGCATACATAGTTAAAAAGCAAAGAACAGATGCTCCACCAACAACTGACACTGTTATTAATCTACAAGAAGTCAAACAAGAAAGCAATGGTGTTTTATTTCCTAATGCCCTACAGCATTTTGCAGTAGGAGGAAAAGAAAGAACTTGACTGGTAATATTTCCAATGTAAATCTTTTGGGTACCTGTATGTGTGTTTACTGGCATACTACTGAAGATACAATATAAAAGGGACTTAGCATATTTGTCACATTTGTAGGAGCTTTTTGTTTTTGTTTTTTTTTTTAATTGGTTGGTTGTTGGTTTTTTTGTTTGTTTTGTTTTAAGTATTGTGCGAGTCTGAGGAGTTGCAATCAAACTCTAGTGGCAGGAAGACTAAGCCTGAATTCCCATGTTCAGAACAACATAGAAAAAAGGGTACATTCACTGAAAGCATGAATGAAAGATGCAAAGACTGAAAACATTTAACTTGATCTTCTTTAGATTACTAGGGTTTGATTTTCCAAAGCTGACTATCTAGAAAATATCTTGATGCTATACTGATTCCAAGAGCAATGAGCATTTTAATATTGCAGCTCCTGTCTCAACCTGATCCAACTGGATATGCCATACAATTATAAGAGGAATAGAACACTTCAAAATAAAATAAGAACAGAAAACCTGCTATTGTGTTTTCTAGTTGGAATTAGTCCTGAAAATATTATGCAAAACCTCTATATTAGAATGCAGAACAGCAGTACATTCAAGTGTTTGGTGGCATCAAGTTGATGACACCAAAGAACCACACCCAGAATATTGCAGAGCACACATTTCCAGGCAGTGTAACCTTTCATCCACCACAAACACAAGGTACTCCAAGTTTAACAAAGCTATACTCAGATATGCCAAACCAAGAGAATAAAACTGGCCTCCCAAATCCCCTAAGCAAGCATTCCCCTCTCTTGCATTAAAATAAGTTTCCTATACCTTCTTTAATACCATCAGAAGTCTATTTTTAAAGAGGAAAAAAAAAAAAAGAGAAATATCTGGGAGAACAGGTAAGAAAGCTTCTTGTACATCACCTAGCAACTCAGTGGGCTGGAGACCTCTTGCATCATTACAAACAGCTGACAAGCTACCAGGATACCAATTGTAAAACTACTGGGAAAAAGGTTCCTTCAATCATACATATTTCCATTAGGCTTATGCACAAGTAAGAATTGGAATCCTAGAATCCTGCATTTCCTTGACTAGACTTTTAATTGCTTTGGGGAAAAAATAAGACTAAGTGAAGAGAAATTTATAGAGTTCTCTAGAAGGACTGGAACCAAAACCAAGCGTGCTAGATCCTTCTACTGCATTAGCAGTTTTTCGGTACAAACGTAATGAAGATTTTTTTTTTCCAATCCAATGCTATCATCAAAACATTTAATATTTTGAGCAATTGCTTGTAAGAATGCATCACACAACAGGCTCTTCCTAACACATAGTATGGTATCTACAATTTATTTCTTTTCCTCTGATTTTCTCTGTTTTTCCTAGAGACGTATGTTTTAATATTAAAAAAAAAAAAAAAAGAGTTACTAAAGAAACAAAACAGCCTTGTGCCCCTTGACCAACAGCCACCTCCAAACTTAACATTTCTTGTAACTCTGTGTTTACTTAAAGTCATATTAAACATTCTAAAATTAACTGCACATTTTTAAAAAGCACACTGGGCAACTAAAAAAATTGTAACACAGGAAAAGTCACCAGTAGCTCAGATATTACAGGTGTGTTATTAAATAAAATCTAACTTCACAGCCACGTATAGCAGCAGAGATCTTTACAATGAATGGACAGAATAAACTACTGCAGATCAGGAATTAAAAAACTAAATTAGTAACTCAAATCTCATTTGCTATGAAAAGAAACTGCTCTTTGTTCTTCAAAAGGATGTTACTAAGATAATGCAATGATGAATCACCATTCTGCAGTCAATTTCTGATGCTTAATTCTTCCTATTCTTCTATTGTTAATTATAAATGCATCATACATTTCCACTGTGAAAAAGTACATACCATTAATATCTTATCTCATAGCTTTATAATGTCAAAATTACTCCAAACTACCTCTCCCTCACCTAGGTAAAAAGCTAAAATTCCATGACTCATTTCAAGAAAGGCTAGGTAACATTAACTTCTTTCCTCCTCTGAAATGCAGAGGTAAAAAGATTCAACATTGTGCAACAGAAATGACCCTTACTGAATTTGTTGAAAACAGATACTTATGTAGCTTGCTAAAGTGCCATGGATTCCATGCACACCTAGTATCTCCTGGTTTACTTTTTATTTTACTTTTATACCTGCTATGCTGGGTCTGGCTGACACGGAGTTCACTTTTTTTCATACCAGCTCATAGGATGCTGTTTTTAGATCTGTGAACAAGAGAGTCAATAAAAGTATCTTAACCACTGTTCAACAGTGTTCTCACAGCATCAAGACCTCTGCATCTCACCCTGCACCCAGTGAATAGATCAGGGGTTCACAAAAGGCTGGGAGGGGACACAACCAAGCAGGTGACCAGAATTAACCAAAGAAATATTCCCTGCTATATAGTGTTCAGCAAGAAAATGGAAGGGAGGAAGTTTTGGGGAGGTCAGCTATCTTCTGCTTGGGAACTGGCTGGATATCAGTCTACTGTTGGAAGTCGGTAAGCAACTGCCTTTGTGTCACTTATTTTTCTTCTATGACTTCTTTTTCCCTCACTGAACTATTTTTATCTCAATATGAGTTCACATTTTCATTCTTCCCCTGTCCCACCGTAAAGAAAGTGAGCTGTGTGGTGCTTACCCTACTGGGGTTAAACCTGAACAACTGTCTATCAGCACAACTGGTATAACCTGGCTGACGATGTCATGTTTCACGATGATCACTACCATGTTTACAGATGAAAGCAGAGCCACTGAATACTGCACTACAAATCAGCTTGCAGTGTTTCCTCTTTTGCTCAAGTGGAAGAAGCAGTGCTCTGTGAACAGAAGAAATACAATTTCAGATAAAACAGTCATGTGAGGATCTCTGCAGCCCAGTTTGTACCAGAGGAGGAGATGGCCTTGATGATCCACAGGTGAGGTCTCTTCCCATTCCAGATGTTCTATGATTCTACTTTAGTGTCAGTACAGTTAAGCTAATATGCATGGCAACATTAATGCCAAAACTATACCAGTATTTGCAACTTCTTTTCAAAATAGTTCAAAATATTGATTGTGAATTAGAAACATTTTCACACTGAACACCAAAGTCAACAGAATAACATTTTTTTTTTTTTTTGTTAAATGTAGCACTTCTCTTAATTCTATGAGAAACTGTAACTGTTAAAATTGAATCTTATCTCCTCCTTCACAGAGCATCTAGAGTTGCCCTGTGAGGAAGAGGAGAAATGTATTCTGGTTGCCACAATTTTCATTGTTCAAGATTTATTTATTTTGGTCAAGCTGAGTCTCCAAGCCTCACAACTGAAAAATTCATCCAGTACCCCATCTTAAGTAGTTCTTACGCCCTAATTACAGCTCTAACCCATCAGAGAACGCATATCTCTTCTCACATAGGGGAAGAAGAACATCTGTGACTGCAATACTGTTAACCAGAGAATTTAATTGAGAAACATTTTTGCATCTTACACTAGGCATGACTCAGCTTTGTGGCATGTTCATGGCTGACAGGAAAATTATGCCTTACATCTGTAGAGACGTGTAAAAGCTTCATTAATTTCAATAATTATCTGTTAGAAATGTAGTACCATAAGAAAAGCTTTGCTACTGAAAAATAGAAGTAACACAATGAAGCAACAATGCAATTGTATCATCATTGACCTTGCTGAATTAATTCACCTGTCCAGAAATACTTTTGTAAACATAATAATTTTTGTATTGTAAAAATTGCATGAATGGGTTACACTGTTAAAAGATTATCAAGTAGACCATGAAACTAAACACAGACTATATTTTCAAGATTTGAGCATAGGAAGCTCTGCACAAATGTGCATGGGAACTTCTTCACAGTGCAGTTACGGAGCACTGGCACAGGCTGCACAGAGAGGTGGTGGAGTATCTTTCTCTGGAGATGTTCAAGACCTGCCTGGACGCCTACCTGTGCAACCTGGGTTAGGGAGCTGCTTTGGCAGGGGGTTGGACTCAGTGATCTCTAGAGGTCCCTTCCAACCCCTACAATTCTGTGATTCTGCGAATTCAACCTGAATTTATATATTAATTTATACATGGCAAAAGTGGGAGTAAAATAAAAATAAGTGGAAGAGGAAGGACATTCCTAAAAACACGATACATAAAAGGAAACTTCATAGATACATTTTGTTTTGTTCTTCAACCAAAAACTACAAGTTTTATCATCTTCAACAGATAAAAATCAATAGTAAATGACTTATTCCACAATTTCCTCTATAGCTAAAACACAAACGAAAAACACCACTTGTCTGGATGTGGCAGAAGACAAATTAGCTATAAAAAGCTCTCAGAAACCTACAACAACCCATTTGCATTGACAGTTCAGTCTCACAGCAAAACAAAAATTATACAGATCTGGGAAACCAAAACAGAACATTATCAACTTCTGCTCACAGTGAAAAGACACTGAGGCAAATGGAGCAAAACCTTCATACAAGTCAGCTACGTATTTTGACACATACTCAAAAAAACAAAATGACCAGTTTATTATATTTAACATATTTACAAAATATTACAAATTAAAGTACTGTAACACCAGCGTTGCATGACAACAAAACCTCCAAACAAGCAGAAGAAGCACATGAAAGAAACACTCCAGAATATCAAGAAGTCTTTGGTACTGAAAATATAGTTTAAGATGCAGCATTAACTCAATTAATACAGGGCATTAAACACAGATAATAACATGTAGATTTATGCCACATAAGTAAGTTTATCTATGGCTTTCATTCTTCTCAAAGGCTGATTACTGGATTCAGGAGTTGTTTAAAGGCTTTACAACAATTTTAGGATGGAGAGAGTACTCAAAATGATTCTAAATCCAAGCTGTCCAAAATGACTGAAACATTTCTTAACTCATTAAATTAAACTGCTTCTTCTCAGAACTGTATGACAGCAAAGCACTAAACAGGGCCTATAGCCCATTTCTCTACCCCTCGAAAGGGCAAAACTGCAAATCAACTTTGTGTACTTACGGGATATAGGATCAGGCTCACAACAGACAATAAAACTGTGTGGCAAAACATGAGTAAAGACAGTATATCCCAGTCTACACTGCTGTACAGGTCATTTACAAAATGTTTTATGCATAATGTACATATTTACAAACACTCTGAATTGTTCCATCAAGCAATGTACTTAACATAATCACAGTTTACGTAATTTTGAGGTAAATCCTTGAAAAGTTAAGAGCAACAGCAGAGTTCCATCTGCAGGGCTGAATCTGACAAGTGGAGGATTTAAAATTAGGAGATCCTCACTTACTTAGCCACATAACAGCACATGCTAGGCGTAACAGACAGATAGGATGGATGCAGAGAGGAGGCGGATTACTGGGATTATCTGTGTTGTGGTTAGTTCTTCATGATGCCTAGGAGGCCAGGAAGAAGCAAAGAACGCCAGGGTAGCTAAAAATTCTGAAATAGGCACTACCACAGATTGTCCTCTGTGGATGGACAGTGGATATTATGCTACTTGTAGAGGGAGAAAAATTGCAGTGTTACATAATGCAGTATCTCTGTGCACAATACCTGTAAGGTGCTTGCATGAAAAGGGGATTAGGAAAAGCAAAGGACATGGAATATAATGAATTAACTTTCTTGAATAGACGATGTTACCTCGGAAGAAAATGCATTTAGGAACTTTACTTTCTCTGAAATTTTTAAGATGAGTTAGAAATTATCTAAATATTATGAAATGTAAATCTGAAGGGATCACCTGCGTTTCTTTTAACTTAAAGCACTTCTAACATTCCATAAATACCTTAAAAATTGCCTCACTCAAGGAGCAGATGCAACTTTGTGGTCTGATGTTTCAAGCTAACTAAACTGGTTCCTCTACTACTTGAAGAAATTCATAACACTGCAATAAGATCACTCACTGCCTTGCCATTAACATCTCAGTACTGGCATGCAGAACTCTGCAACTTCCTTCTGCATTTTGTCCTCTTCTTCCAAGAGCACAAAAGGCAACCTAGGTAGGAATAGAAGTTCCTGTCTAGCCATGAAAAACAGCTTATAGTTAGAAGCATCAAAAAGTTCATATGAATCATCCAAGAGATTAAGATACACAATTTTGTTCTCAAGAAGTGAAATCATCCTGCATCAGCATATCCTGCTAGACAATAGCATTACAATATTTATTTAATGCTAACGTTTGAGATTTTAAAATGGATCTTGCCACAATTACCCTCAGGTTTCACTTCTATGATCAGTTGCTAAATTAATAAAGCTGAAAAGACAAAGACAGAACCCAGAATCCCACTTTGCAGATGATTTTTCAAGCAACATCACATCACCAAACTATTTAGAAATGCTTTCTTTAAACAAAGTGTTAGAAGACTTAGGCAGAACCTCAAAGAAATCAGTTTACTAATTATGTATGCATGAACGCTACTCATGTTTGCTACATTTATGTTTACTTCAGATTGATTTTTTTTTAGCATAAAACTGTTTACAAGATGATAAGTAAGGTAGTTTGATGTTTTGAGAAGTCTATTGACTACACTTTATGCCCACCTGAATGACTGAACTATGTTTTCTGCATACAGTGATAAGGAATAATAAGCCTTCATCTCCTCGTACCATCACAGGTGTTAGCTAGAATAAAAACAGATTTATTAAACATTCAGCCATAGCTACTATTCATGGTGTACTAAAGAATAAAGAAATTTGTTTTCCTGAAATCTTCTGGGAAGGTGAGCGCTGGACTTTGTAGTGATCCCCAGTAACAGCAAAGTGGCAGGCTGTTTCTTGCACAGCTTTGGGCAAGGTAATAATCTGTTAGCACAAAGTTCTTTATAAATCCCAACATTAAGACTAGAAGGTTCAGACATACAAAATGCTGCTGCCTAAGTACTTAACGAGACCGTTAATGCTTGAAGTTATTAAATTCTACAATCCCTGAAATTGCTGGTCAGCAGAGAAAAGTTTTTAATTCATTCATCTTCTTCAACATAAGTAGATGGAAACCAGCCCACCTGAAGAGGAAAAAAGAAACAGAACATAATAATATATTTTTTAAATGGCCATGATTGATGAAAACAAGGACGAGTCTCTTTAATAACCAAGACTGTTATTAAAAAGATGAGCTTGTCTAACGTGCCCTGGTTAAGTTAATAACTTTAAAAATAAGTAAATAAATACAGTAACTTACAGATACAATGACTTAGAAAGTAAATCCCCAACTTTTAAATAAAAATTAAAAAAAAAAAAAAAACAAATAAAAGGAACTTTTACTCGGATTGGATGTCTATGCATACAGAAAAAAAAGGCTAGAGCAGTCATTTGTTTTTTTTTTTTTAATTTATTATCTTTTCCCCCTAGAGGTTTTTACTACAAGATACTGCTGTCTTTTGAATGTTAAACATTTCACAGGCTTCAGCCATGTCCAGAGAATCCTCTTTCAAAGTTAAAAGTGACTTATTCCACTGCAGTTACATCTCATTGTTGGCAACTGGACTTTTAAATGAAAGAGAACGGGAAGTCAGAGACCAGTGTTTTATATTTCAGAACTTATACCATTATTTCCATTCTGAAATTAATTATGTGTCAAAAAAAAAAAAAAAGCTATTTTTAATGAGAGAAGGAAAAAAAACATACCCTTCCATTTACTTCACCTCTCCACCAGCCGTTTGCACTCATCTTTGTATAAATTTTAACAACGTCGCCTTTCAATAAGGACAGTTCTCTCATGTCTCTTGCACAGAAGTCATACCTTGCGATGGCAATGCCTATCACCTTTGGACTTAGCACTGAAATGAAACAGAATTTGATATCAGAGTTAGTTAATCAACAGCAAATAAAGGTAGATAGCATTACTGTAAAATATAAAATGATTTCACGACAACATACACTGGCATCAACTTTACACAAATGTGAAAGCATTTGTACATCAGATTTCATAAGTGTAATTGTAGGTGAATAGTGAAAAGTTGAAGAGATGTGAATCATTGTAGTTTTGATTTTTTGAAAAAAAAAATCAAATTAGACAAACTATGAAAAAACTAACCTTCACTCCACAAATCACTAAATACAATTGAACTACTGCATTTTTTGTGCTTCATAATAAAACTTGCTGCCAATTACATGCATCAACATATTTTACAGGTCAGTAGTTTCTTTCCAAAAGGATTATTAGCATTCACGGTTGATTTATGTTTACACTCCAAATGAAGCAAAACAAACAGAATACGGTACTGTTCTTTCCAGAAACAACTCCTAGGTTAAATATTAACACACATAAAGTTGGAAGCTAATTTCAGTATGAGCAAAAAATTAAAGCTTCTACAGCAAATTTGTGTGGAGCGTTTGTTAACAATTTGCACAAGTACTGGCCAATGTAATATCGCTCATTTCAGGACTTTACTCTATAAAACCACTCATGAAGTTTTCTTTCCTCTTTCAACAAAGGAAAAAATGCCTGCTAATTTTTTCCTGGATTTCAGTGCAATTAATACCTAAAAGATGTAACTTACGTCAGTAAGAATTTTGCCAATTTCAAGCACAGACATTTTCAGGCACAAAAAGAGTTACAAAGTATTCTAAAATAAGAAATGTAGGAAAAGTCTCATCTGATAAACAACTTCCTCTCCCCCAGATCTTTACTTCACTATTTTTGTTTGTTTTAAATACATGCTATGCTCTTTTGCAATTGTTTTCCAATGTAAATCTTTTTCGGTAGAATTTATTTATAAGCACAAGCCAGTTTCTTTCTGAAAATAATTCATCATATGGTCATGAGGGATAACTTCATAGACTGCAAATAAAATCACCTTTTCTCACCTCAGAAACACCACTTAGATTCCAGTTTTTGCAAAGCTTTTGACAAAGTAATACTAAATGTTCATAGCAAATTAACTTTCTTTTAAATCAGAAACATGAAACATGGTATTACGAGCTAGAAAATCTTGAGTTTCATACCTGCTTAGACTTAGGATTTATCCTAATGCCTCTATAACAACAAATGTTGCATTTAAATTATAATTAAATATATCTTGAAATATGAAACTCTTGAAGACTGGTCTAGGAATAGATTATACCCTTCTTTAAAACCATATTGTTAAAATTTAGTCCAACACTTCAGACTGCATATTTGGAATATGTTTATCAGATGCTTGATACAAAATATACAAGATGCAATAAAAAAAAGAATTAGCATCTCAAGTTATCACTTGTGTTTACAATACAAATATGCTATAAAAATCTAGGCCATATATTACTTTTTCCTCTATAAGCAAGTCATCTGTAGTCACTACTTGTTTAGACTCTGACATCAATATTATGTCCTATACCTTATCAAGATTTCAGAAATCAATTCTGCAGGGAAAATGCACAGCATGAGCAGAAATCATTTTGGAATGAAAAAATAAATAAATAAATAAAGCAGTTATTGATTGTTGAGTCAGTAACCATTTATAAATGTGTAGTAATACCACAGGCAGATGTGGGGAAGCAACACAGGGAGTGACTCTGAGAAGCGTAATATCACTGTACATTCAAAAAAGGAGGCAAACAGGGAAGAAACATGACAATACAAGGAGAAGATGAATGAATTGGGGAAAACGAAAGGAGAGGATTAGGAAGGGAAGAAACACATGGAAGAATAAGGGAGAAAACACTGAGGGAAAATTATGACAGAAGAAGAAGGACAGATGTGAGAAAAGAAGGAGCAGGACTTTGAATTCTTTTTCAAGTTGTGAAGCCAATGAGGAAAAGTACATAGAAGCAAGAAAAATCATAAAGCATAAATTTCCAAAATCTGTGGCAAAAAGTAGTAGATCCTAGACTAATTTCAAACTCAACACCTATAATTTCAAATAAAATATATTTATGGTGGAAAATATAAAAAAGTAAGCCAGATGAATCAATGAATACAGGAAAACTATCTGGGGCTTATTTGGAAAAAATATTAACCCTTTTTTCTGGAGACAGTCACAAAAACATCTTGTGTAAAGACTGCCAGCCCTCAAGTCTCAATCCAAGCTGTTCTTAACTAAATGAATCTTGAGGGAAGACAGCATGTGGAAAGGACATCTGCACAGAGCAGAGAGAAAAGAAACACTGTGTGAAGCAGAGAAACGTGATGGCTACAGGGATAATAAGGAAGGAGAGAGAATGGAACTAGCAGCAGAGATTAATGGAAAGAAAGTGTCCTGAAGGAGAACATGAATGAGAAATTAGAGAAAAACTGGCAAAAAGAAAAGGCAAAAAAAAAAAAAAAAGCTACCAAGGAAACAGCAATAAAAAATACCTTGTATGTTAAGAGGGAGATACTGCAAGGGTGAATAGGAAATACAGTCCAAAATCTGAGCTAAGTGAATTAAAGGCACACGTGTGAATAAGAAAAATACAGTTTTCCTTATTTTAGTCTTCCCTTCTGCAAACTGGAAGAGAAGACAGGGAACTGTAGTCAGCTTCACTTCACACTAGAGTATAATGGAAAAATTTCTCACACCAAGTTTGACACTATTGAAATTCATTTGCAACATATCTTGGTTCGATGTTGAAGTAACTGAGATAGAAACTGAAGAGGCTCCGTGGGATTACAGTAAACTAGTCTAGCTCACATTTCTGCCTGTGCTTAAATTCCACAAGGATCAATGTATTATCATAAAAGCTGTGAGCAGTTGTTTCTTGCTCCTTCTGGTATGGCCTCCCTAGTAATCCAGCAACTACACCCCCCTACAGGTTGCTTTTGCATATTAGTTGCCATACTCCTTAGAGCAATTTGCTCTTTAGCCAAACTTAATTTCTATCAGACAAGCATGTGCAGCATCTCTGGCAGTGCTCAACAGCTGGCTTAATTCTTTTTTTGTGTTATCAGTTTACACATATCACCAGAAGTAACCTACTTCTGAAGATCTGTTTTGAAAAAATATCTGTAATATTCAGAAATGAGTATTTGTTCATTCTGTGTATTTTGAAAAGATGTTATTACTAAGACTACAATACGCTGTATGTTTTATCACAATATGAAATCATTGAATCATAGTCATAGGGGTTGGAAGCGACCTCAAGAGATCATCAAGTCCAACCCCCCTGACAAAGCAGGTTCCCTACACCAGGTACCATGAAATACCATTCAAACAGATAGACAAACTTAAGAATTACCTCAAAGCATTTTCCTTTATTATTTTATACTTGTATAAAAAAATTACTTACACAACACATTGTGATATGCAAGACTGAATTATTACTTTAGTTAAATTTTTCCAATATACTACTGAAAAGCGTTTAGTATATGCCCTTCAAAAAATTCACATATAAGGAGATAAGAATGGAAGAAATTAACTCAAAACTACTGAAAGCCAAAATATTCTAAGAGCAGCAAAGAACATTGTGATTGAAGATCCTAGTATGAATCAAGGGAGGTTTCATTGGAGGCAGTCTCAGCACAATGTGCTAACCATTCTACTCTTCAACTCCAGACTACAGGGCTCTCTTGTAGGAGCTATGGAAAGCCTTAAGAATATATCCCAGTGCACTAAGAAATTACAGTACCTCTGTTAGAAAATAAAATAAAATAAAACCTATTGCCTACTCATATCTTCTAGACAGATCCTCAATATGACTACATCTCAATTCATGCATGTTAGGTACCTCCCTTCCCCCAGGAAAGTGCCAGCCTCGGTCCCGATTTGCACAACCTACAAGTCCTCCTTCCTATGTACAGGGAGATGAAGAAACATGTTACTAGCAGGACTTCTTCAAATTCCTCAAAGGCAAGTAGTAAAATCCCCTACAATTTATCCAGGTGTACATTTCACTTAGAAAACTATGCCTAATAGACCAGAACACGTCACAATCATGTTGGTGTGCTAAGTGAGACTAACACTACTACTACTATAAGCATTTTATCCAAACTTAATTTTTAATGTTTGCATTTATTGAAGCCAGAGAAATTTAAATGAGAACAAAGAAAATATTTCAAAAAAGATGGGTAAAAATTAATTGACCACATTGATGCAGAACTGAAAGAAAGAAAGAAAGAAAGAAAGAAAGAAAGAAAGAAAGAAAGAAAGAAAGAAAGAAAGAAAGAAAGAAAGAAAGAAAGAAAGAAACCATAACGTTTTCTACAAAACTACTACTGTATTCTAAGACGTTTCTGCAGTACAGTTTGCTGCAGGGATGGGACGAATATATGGTTTATCTGCCAACAGTGAATATTTAGATTTGTGTATCTGAACAAGGACACTGAAATACACAGATATCACAGCCACACAGCAAATTAATGGTCAACTGATCACCAGTTGAATCTGGTGCAACTAGCGAGCTTTGTAACAGCCATTCAAATTTCTTTATTGTAAATACATACTTTTTAAGAAGTTTAGAGATTGATACTAGTTACACTTCAGGAATAACATGTAGAAACTCCTTTTTTGGACTTGGTGATGAACTGAAGCATGACATTCGTCCATTCCCTCACTTGACACACAGAAACAAACAGAAACAAATTTAGAATATAAAAGCAGTAAAGCAGTACCTGACCAGAAAGGAGTGGAGGAAGGGGGAACAAAGCTGAAGTCTGGAGGAGTTACAAAAGAAAACCCACAGAACAAAGAGGGGGCTTAGAGAAAGAAAGAGAAAAAGAGAAAAGCAAAAGTACATTGAAATATTGGCATAAGATTTAAATAATAGTTTTTTAACTATATTATTCATTGATAATAAGGAAACTAAGGTTCCCTACTAAGGATGTCTGGAAGGAAATTGACTGTAATAACTAGAAAATCTTAACCTATGATTTAATTTTTAACAATTGCATTTTTCAAAGAATAATAGAAGCAAATTAAAACTGCAGACTTGCAAATATTTTCAGAAATAGCAGGATTGTTTTTTCTTTTTAATTTTACGCGTCTCACTTAATAACAGTACAAAAGCAGGAACTCATGCATACATAAGAATTCCTCTCAAACTCAGTAAGACTATAGTCACATGCCCTCAATTAGGAATACAGTCTAAATACCTGTTGAAATGGGATCTCATTAATATGAAAGGGGAAAAGTATGCATTTCACCCTGACAATCATTAACATCAATAGGAATTTCACAGTTAAACTACACTGAACAGTATTTCTCATCTTCACAGTTTTCCCTGACTCAAGAGAAAATCCTCAATCATTAAAAAAAAAGAAGTGTAAATTTTAACAAGGCAGAACCATCCTAATCCCTGTAACAGGGGATTCCTTTAACTCAGGTGAAAGACTACAGATGCATTTGTTCTACTACCAACTAACTTATGATAATCTGTCACTGCATTTTTAAATGCAAAATTAGATCAAATGCTCTAAAGTGGTTTTAAGCAGAACTACATTTTGTTGTCATACTCTCATGATTTGCCACTCTTTGAAAGAAGGAATAAGCATATTTTGATCTTTACATACATATGAAATCTAATTAAGTTTAGACAATTGCTCCCTTTTGTACACTTGAAAAGCTAAAGTCCATTTTCATTTATATAAATAGTATTCTAGCCCTTAAATAATACCCAATAATACCTATAGTTATTAAACAATACAGTTCCTTAAAAATGTAGCAGGCTTATACTCGTCACATTAAGCTGTTTCTCTGAATTTATTCTGGTGACTACAGAAGAAATACAATCGTTTGGCTTCAAAATGGTTCTTTGCAGGAATGAAGAATTATTTTATGCAAGGAATAAACAGAATTCATGGTAGAAGTATTAATACGGTTTTATGCTTCTTACCTGGATGAGAATAAATGCATTTATGACAGTGAAACAGCCAGCATAAATAAAATTAAGACCGGTGATACAGTATTCACACATATATAATGCAGGAGTCAGTACAATAGTAATACAAAAATAATAAGACTCTTGCACACTAAGAACTGCCTTCTGTTCCCTCAAAGTGATGATCCTTTCCCTGCTTCTAAAACAGAATGGATTATCTGAGAATGCATGAATTCATCTGAGTATAGGAGCCAGCAACCCCAGGTGATAGTTCTGTGTGCAAATGTCACCGAAACCAAAAAGGCAACTTTAATAAATTAGTGTCTCCTTTCTCAGGGATAATTAACTGCCTTTATAGCTAAAGAATTGTAATGATAGTAAGCAAAAGTAGCATGCAAAAATAAACACACTCCAGGTACTAGTCCTTTCCTGTCCTGTTCATATTCCTTAATAGCATGAGAATTCCTCATCTGATATAACTGGAGGTTTTGATTTTGTGATAAACCTATGTGGACAAGGAAATCCTACCAGATTTCTACAGATAGCCTTTGGTGTTATCCTTTAAACAAAAGGACAGATTTTTTTGTGTGTGAACAGCTGAGATTACACTTGTTTTATTTTACTTTATCAACAGTTAACTCATCAAGCATTAGAGTGTCCTTATAACGTATCTAAAAGTGAAAAACGTCAGATAATGTTTGGCCTCACGTTTTAGGTATGTTAAAATCTGTTTTTACAAAAAAACAGCTTTCTCAGTATGGCTGTGCAAAGCATTAGTAGACTGGAATACAGTGTCAAGAATATATTGCAGAAGAATGTGAATTAATCTTCAATTTTAATTCATCAAATGGTCAATCACTCCTCAAACCTAGTATAAGAGTTAATATTTTTTTCTGTGTAGCAAAACGCAATTTGATCATCCTACGTCTAAAAACTCTGGAACTGAAAAATTAGGAACAAATTTACCATTTCCCCAAAAGTCATCTCAATTAATTTCTACATTGGGAAAAGTAAATGTCTAACAGTTCATACAATCACATTAAAAGCATGCATTAAGAATCAAAAAAGAGTGGGTGATTTATCTAAGACCATGAGAATTCCTAATTACAGTGGGAAGCAAAATTCACTGTCTTCATAAAATGATCTTGTTCTGAAAAAAATAGTACTTACTGAAAGGATAAGTACATTCCTTGAAAATATAAGATATTACAAAGTGATTTGTCAAGATTAATGTCAAAAATTAAAAATAAACTGAAATGCCACGTTCTTTCTTTCCTTCAGTGGGTAAACGAAAACATGACAATTACAAAAAAAGAATACAGTCCTTTCTCATGCTGTTCTAGAAAACAAAGTTAATTTGGTATTGCCATTCAACTTCGAATCAACTAAAAGACTGTTAGCAAGAAATGACACAACTTTCCCTAAGTCTTCAGTAGTTTATCTGATGTTTTTCAGAAATGCTTTCCCACTTATTCTGTCAATTAAACATGCTAAAAAACAGCTGCTTTGAACAAATAATAAGTAGATGCCTTTTCAAATGATATCCTTATTAAAAAATCCAGAGCCATAGTCACGTGAATAGTATAGTGAAAAATATCAAGTTGAAACACACTATCCACTTGAATTCAGCTACAAATCACTAAAGTCTATTGCACTCACTGACTTCAACCTCACGCTTGATAAAATATAGTGAATATGACACTGAATAACTACAGAGCTGAAAAAATGGGCAGCTGCCCCTCTTTCAATGCAGCAGACTTGTTTGGCTCCCATTCAACAGCTAGGATGGGATTTTTTTTGCATACAGATTAGGTAGGAAGAGGTAAAAGAAATCATCTATGTGGAGGTTCACACTGAGGGTTGAAATGAACCGAAACCAAAAGGACAACTGCTGCCTCGATTTGTTTCCTTCCTGAAACAGAAGTTCAGATCAAAATGTACAAACTTCTTTCCAACTTCAGTTCCACAGGGTTCTTTCACCCTAGCAATATAGTTACTCTGACATCAACTTGGTAAACATTAACAGGACAGATGTAAAACTGAGCAGCATGACTCACAGACAGTCTGCTAATTAGGGAAATTTTGCATTAAAAAGAACAAAACCCTCAGAGGGGCATGCTGACACTTTAAAAGAAAATCGTCACATCTATAAATTAAAGTGTCATCCAGAGCCAATCTAGGTAGAAGCAAATTTGTGGATATCTATTAGGTTTCAAATAAGTCAGAATTGAGATTTTTTTCATCAGTTTGGCTTAAAAGTAAAACCGTCATTTCCCACCAGTATACTATGTAACATCACATGCACTTTCTCACCCCTTTGACTAAAATGAGAGCATCCCCCATTCATGTTTCTTGCATCCTGTGAAGCATGAAGTGATTGAGCTAACAATGTTGCAGAGTAATAAGTTGGTGGACAGTACAGCTATATATCAACTGGTCTAAAACAGGGAAGAGAACAAAAGCGTTTCTGCTTACAGCCATTAATAACCAAAACAAAGGCAAAGAAAACTAAGCCAGACGTGCTGTCTGAACAATTAAAGCCTCGATGCTATGAAGAGGCAAACGATGAAGAAAAGCACAGGATATGATAACAGAAAAACAAAGGGAGATCACGAGCTAAAAGGAGAAGAAAAAATGGGACAAATTCACCGAGAACAGAGATGCATTGAGACACAGCATAACACAGACAGAACTTCTGAGAAGCAGTGAAAGAAAACAGAAACAAAAAGAATAAACAGGAATTCATACAGAGAGAGTAAATGAAACAATGAGATACAGTAGTTTCTTAAAATAATTTATTCTAAATTATCTTCATTATAACTTGGAGAGGAAGAAAGCCTCTGAAGCTATTGAAATATTATGGAACAGAGAGAGACGAGCAAAGAAGCAGAATCTCAAAAACACAGCAGATGACAATAAGTCCACCAGCTTCATCATAATGACTAGACTGGACTCTATGGTCCTTCATGAGAGTCTTCATATGTTAAAATTCATTATTTTTTTATTTTCCAGTTATTATCAGCCACTGTCTGCAGAACTGCAAATCTAAAATTTGTTATTTGACAGCAATGTTACATATTTTCCAGAGATGGGCCATGTAGTAATTTTTACCATTAGAATTCTAGAAAGCATGTTAGTTTCCACTTAAGTTTTAGTAGGAATAAAAAAAAAATGATACCATCTTGATTTTAAAAATACTCAGATTACTTCTAAATTTCAAAACTTTTCAACTGCTATTTACACTGTACATAGTAATTCTTTTACTTTCAGAAGCACACGGGCACTGAAAAAACACCCAAGGTTAAAAGCAAAGCATAAAAATAATTATGATACAGGATATGTAATAGCAGAGAAATTCATGTGGTGTGATTGAGATCCTAGTTCACACAGCTACACTACAAGAGTGATTTACTTAAATACCCTTGCAAGGATTAGAAATTATCACAGATACTTATTAGCACTTTAGCTGCATGCATGCAAATATTCAAAAACTTAGCCAGGCTGTAATCCAATCTCACACCAGCATTCCTAGGAGATTTCTTAATATCAAGGAGATTTTAAGTTTGGCAGCAAGACAAACTTGCTAGACATGTTTATAAACCTCCTGACAGATCTGTATCTGCTTAGCTTCCAAAATAAAAACAAAAAAATCCTTGATAAACCCCTTTTGATATATGTGACAGAAAATAGTACATAAATTTGTAATACTCACAGTTGCCACCTGCTCTGTTACTCCTTTGTCCCGCCGAGTTTTCAGACTCTTTGTACGGAAATTGAAGCGTAGTATCTAGACTTCGAAAGCCTTCTTTGAGAGAGTGGTGCTTATAGTAATCTACAAGTTCCTTGCAGAAAGGAAAACACTGTTGTTGGAAATTTGAAAACTGAAATCATGATTGTGGTGTACAGGCAATGACAGCTATATAAAATAAGGTTATTTGTATGATCCCACAGTGACATACATTAAGAAAGCAAGTAGCAATATAAAAGCAGTCAATATTTATTAGGTAACCTACCTGTGTTATTTAACCCTTACCCTGAAGTACAGAACACACTTATAAAATGAAACCTAATTTTTCATAAAAATAATACGCATGCCTTTTTTTGGTTGTTGGTTTTTACAGTATATACACAATTTTATTGTCAAAACCAACACACTGAGCTTTGCCATTAAAATCTGTCGGTTTTTCCTCCTCATACATACTCCTTGGGCCCAATTCAAAATATTTCTGCAATTCTCTATGTATTCATTAAACTGGCTCAAATAGTTTATGTAACCAAGAAGATATATTACTTAAATTTATGTTCTAAAGAAGACAGTACACACCCCAAGTACTGACAGCTCATATTCTTCCTTTGATATTTTCAAGCCTGTCACTGTCTCTTAGCTTTGTATCACTTCTGGTTGTGATTATATCATACAGGTCATACACAGAGCCTCGAATAAGATTAAAAGTTACCAGACAACTCTAAGCAAACATATTTCAGTTGATTCATGACATTTCAACTCTGGATTCAGGGTTGGCAACCCTGCCCATTGCAGGCAGGTTGGAACTAGATGATCTTTAAAGTTCAGCCTAAATCATTCTATGATTTTATACTTTGTTAATTCCAAAGCAATACAGAATACGCTGTCAGTGCAGACCGCTACTTCAAGTTTCCATGGCTGCTGGCTTTTGCCTCTTCTCCCAGTTCTACTCTGGCTACAATGGTTACCCTTCAATATTTTTTTCTCTTATGTCTATCCAGAATAAAGTAGATCTTCCAAAGCACATGCAAACAGTACTTATCTGTCAGTGTAACTCTCAAGGGAAGCCTTTATAATGCTCACAGATTTATTCTTAACTGAATGTTAGCAATGCTGAACTGGTAGCAAGGAGGCCTAAGAGCACCCAGTATAAGCAAAGGAAATATGTTATCTTCTTAATTCTCTGGTGCACATTGTTTTTGTTGCCTTACCAGTGACTGAGTGCTGAATTTACCTCTCTGATCCTGATGAGTTCTATATCTGTGCAAAAAACTGCATCACTGCCATAAGAATGTCTGGCTGACCACGATTCCAACTCACATACTTTGTCAAGATCTGAGAGTGCTCGTATGTTTTGATCAGTTTCCAGTTAACTTTTGTATGTTAGCAAACTAAGTATCTACCTCCTCCACGCATTTGAGAAATGCCATGATTTCTCTGATGCTACCAACAGTAAGATCTCAAGGCCCAAAACACTAAACACAGTTCAGAAGTTATTTCTTCCCAGTACAAGGTAATTTTGACATAGTACTGAAAATTCACTGATCTGGACAATTGTAATGTCATATTCTTCAAAGAACTGTGGTGATAGTTGGACTAAAAGTTAGTGAGACAGCCCTTTATAGCTTGTTAGTGAGCAGTATGATGCTACAGAGTATAAATCTGAAGTAGTCACACAATTGCTTCATTTTAGACTAATTGATACTGTCCCCAGATGACTATTCCAATACAGATCTTTGAGCTATCAGCAGTTTAGACAGACTAGCTCTCCAGATCTATTCCTTGGCTTTCAGTCTGGTTCACCATGACTCACAAAACCTGCTCTCCTGAGCTTTTCTGCACTCTCCAACAAAGCTCGAACTCATACCTTTCTCCCTCTGAATCTATATATCAATAACCACAGTTCTGCAATTCTGTGAGTGTGGTGGGATGGGGGCAAGGAGTCTTCATCTAGCTACTTTTGAGGATCATTGATGTGCAAAAAAAAAAAAAAGAAAAAAAAAGAAAAAAAAGGGAAAAAAGAAAACCACCCAAAGATATCAAACTCCATTTCAAGACTACACAAAATGCCACAGATAGTTGATGAGTAGGACTCAAATTCCTCCTCTCTTCTACACCACTGCAAAACATACATTCCATCCTTATGGAAGTGATTCAAATCTTTCGTCCTTCCGTATTTCCACATACCAAAGTAGCACACACTTCAAAAGCAACAGTTACAAAGAAATCACACATTGTTAAAAACCTAATCAATACTTACCATTAAATTTTTAAACTTTCTATTTTCTGCTATGTGGAAGAAGCCATCTCTTGTTAAAATCTTGATGTGTTTCACTTCGTTATTGTACCTGTGGGCAATGAATAACTTATGAATATAAATGTGCTGTTAATCAGGGGCAATCAATAGGTACCTGAAGGCATGCTCCAGTAACATTGTACAAATAAATTCTTGAGACAAAATGCATATCCATGTCAACACAAAGTTGACATCTAATTAAGAAAACATATTTATTCCAATACAGCTGAAGATGCAATCTGCATTCTGAAAAAAAAGTTGTAACTAACCACTTGTCATGGTTTTATGATTTTTTGGTACTGGTATTCCACATCATAACATCATGTATTGCATTAAGAGTTAAAGAGCTAATACTCCAGCTCCATAGATCATTGATAATTCCAGGTATACCTGTCTCAGAAGAGAAGAAGCACTACATTCCCCAGAGGACTTTGCGATGCTTTGTATTTTTACGTGTTTTCCGCTCAGAGGGAACAGATAAAAACCCTCAGCGGTCACGGGACACTCTCTTTTTTCCTTCGGGATCGACTCAGCAGTGGGTGCTCGCTGCCGTATCGCCTTCAGCGTTAGCATAAGGCCTTCAGTTTATCGGACACTCTCTCTTGCTCATTTTATTTGATTCATTAGCCTCAATTCCAATTATATTGTATTATATTCTGTTATTTTGCTTTCTGATATCTTATTTAGTAAATTAGCTTTCCTCCTCAGATCATTGCCGCTGTTTTGTTTCTGGGCCCATCTCCCTTTTCCCTTTTCCCTTTTTCCTTCCCCTTTCCTGGGGCGTGGGTCCCCCGCACCAATCATCGCGGAACTGGGTCGATCCAGCCCGGTAAACCGTTGACACCACTCTAATTGGGAATTCCCACATATTGTTTGGTTCTCTATTCATTTTATAATCAATGTGAAAGCAAGCAAGTCCCTCAAAACTGCAAAATTTACCAATACATTCTACTGAAATGTCTGAGATACAAAATCTTTTAACAAAGTCAGTGAAACAATCTTAATCACTTAAAAAGATTACATGACATTTTTAACACTTGCTTAGTCTTAGCCAATACATTAGAATACCTTTTTATTTTTAAGACTTGTTTACTACATCAGCATCAAAAAACTATTGCTACTTCCTACTATATCCCACACATTTTTCCTAAATTAACTCTTAAAGGCTGTGTGCAATTATATAAACTGAAATATTTTTTAATTAATTTTAGTATGTTCCTTATTGGTCTCAATCATTGAATTATCTCATCGTAACTGAAAACAGAACAATTTATTCCACTTACTTAATACTAATTGCATATTCTCCTGACTCTTTAGTCCTGTGTCGCACCAGGTAAGTGCTATTTACTCTGTTAATAAGTTCACTCTCTGCTTGCAATCTTTCCATTGCTCCTGCAAACCTGTAACACAGAGAACAAAAATTGCCTACGAACTCTCCAAAAGTATCCCAATACTCTTCATGAGACGATAATCTAAAAATACATCAATTACAATTGAATAGTATTTCCAAATCTTTCTATAAAGCATGAAGAAATTCTGCAGAGGGGTTAGGGAAATTCTTAGTTAGAATTGTTGCATTGCTGAATGCCTTTTGAAGCAAGTAATTGAGTCTTAGCATTGGCTGAATGGCTATTATCTCTAATACCTAAGAGACAAGCGGTAGCAGAGTAGGTCAAAGATGACCTTTTTTATTTGGCTTCCTAATTATTGATAACCTCTTATAGCTAAAAAGGAATGAGCAGACCAAAATTACACACACAGAAATATATTATATATATATATATATATATATATATTTTTTTTTTTTTTTTTTTTCAGCCTAGTATGGTCAAATTTGAAAGATTTGTTGCTAAGACTTAAAACCTAAAATAAATAAGTCACTGATACTGCTGCCAGCCTGCATGAGCAGATTTGTACTCCTGCCCTGACTGTAACTTCATGGGAGGCTGTCTGAAAATATTTATGTACAAAACTAGAGCCTAAATCATTGAGTGAGGATGTGGAAAGTACCTTAGCTTACAGATAGATAATGCTTATTTTACCATTTTAGATAACAATCAAAATTTAGTAAACATCAAAGACTATTTGTTTTGAAAAATGTATCACTATCAATCAGAAAAGATGTTTGAAATGTATCACGGAGTACAAGACTTTTTACAGAAAGTTTCAGCCTGAAGTCATTTTTCAGTTAAGCATTGCAAAACCTTAGAGATTGATCCCAGTGATTTGCTTTCTTTAAGCAAAATTATAAATACAGTGAATGTTAGTATTGAATTAAAAAATCAATTTATAATATTAAATATTCCATTTGGCTTGTTTTGACAAATCCATGTTTGTTTTGTTCTAATTCTGATTTCACTTCACACAAGCTAGAGGAAATTAGAACTTATCTGCTAATGACAAAGTATCAATCTATGGAAAGCACCCATGATGATTAATCTGTTCTCTAAAAATTATGAACATATTTTCCAAGGTGAGGTGAATTTTAGTAAAGAGTTCACTAACAACACTATGTATGCTCCAAACCAGCAAAGGTTGTAGTTCTGATATACTGTCCATTTATACGGCTGAAGTTTTTGTTTCTTTTTTTGTTTGTTTTTAATTAAAGGAAAAGCAGAATTATTCATGAGACAAAAAGGTATTTAAAATTAATCTTTCTCTTTAGTCACTTAACACAAAATCTACTTCTATGCTTCATATTACAATGATCTTGTACTGCTCCATTTCAGACCTCTGAGACTAAGGCCGTGAAGCTATAGACTTGTAAATAGAATGTCAAAATCATTAAGTACATTGTTACACCATAAATGCTTTTAGGCAATCTTTGGTGTTGTTTTCCCAAACCACTGCACAATTCTCTCTTATGAAACTTAGAAAAATTAAACCAACATAAATTAAATTGTAATAAGCAGTAAGCAGTTATCTTTCTATGAAAGATAACTCTTTCTTAGAAAGAGATTCTAGTAAGACTGGTGTGAGACTCACCACAGTTGAGACGAGTAGTCAACTGGTTTAGGAACCTAGGACAAAGGAAATAGAGACTGGAAATCAGGATTTTTTTTATTATTTTTTGAGTAAACACACAAATTAGACAGTACTGAACTAATTTTCAACATCCACATGAAACAAGGAAAAAGAAATAAGACAATTAATTAGTTTGAAAGTCTGTTTTCATTTGAGGGATCTTATAATAAAAAGCAAATATTCTATGGTGCTCTGAAAGTAACACAGAATATTTCAACATCTATGCTGCTGTGACAGATTTTTGTTGTTCATATATATATATATGCATACATTCATATACATAGATATATAGATATGCATACATATGCACACTTATTTAAAAATCAGAATTGTCAATTTTATTTTGTCAGTGCCTACATTAAATTTCATACCCAAAATAATCTCACAGTACATATTGTTGAAAAGTATCTTTAAAATGTGCAACAAATGTACATTAACATATACAAAACTCACTGCATTTCCAGGATTACATGGCCTTAGAAAAAATTGTCTACAAGGAATATAGTACATAATCTCCAGAAAGAGATAAAATTAATCCATGGATTATATATTGCATGGCTTCATTCGTATCTTTGTACTTTGTTTTACTATTGTGGTGGATTTTAATAAGTATGGAATTAAGTTTTAAAAATCAAGCAAACTACCACCAGTTTGCAAAATGACGGTTCTATGTTTATATAACCATATGCAGAGGTAATATTAATATATACAAAAAAAAAAAAAAAAAAAACCAAAAACACAGTATAGAAGAGTCCGTGAAAATCAGGATTTCTTCTTGACCATCTCCCACTGTTGTCTGATACTTCAGTATGACCCTGCTCCTTCAAACTAACTTGCAAGGTGCTGAAAAACTGATTTCAGTATATGCTTAGCATACACTTTGCAGATTTACAACCTGATACCACATAGTTTTAGATCAGCAAATGATTTTTTTTCTCCTAGAGAATCATAGATTATGTTATTGTTTTCTAGAATATAATAAGGCAAAAATTAGTGTTGTTCTTCCTACAACTTTTAATGCATATGGACTGTACTCATCAGAGACTTCTAAACAAAGATCATCTCAGAAAGATATTATACAGGTCTATCAATGTAAAATAACCAAAACTGAAATTAATTACAACTCCCACTTGCTTATATGTTAAGTAACAAGTAGATATAATCAGATGATATCTGCCAAGTCTTCAGTCAGATCTCTTGACCTGACCTTGAAACAAAGCACACAATTTCTTCCAAAGAAGAAAAGTTTGCTTAGTTCACATAGCTCTGCATTCTGTTTTCAACATAATGTTCACCCATACTAAACTTCATATACCCATTCATTTGAATGCCTCTCAATCTAAGACACCTATGTTAAAATTGTGAATTACATGGGACAGCCCTAAATCTACATTTTCTTTAAATGACATTGCAAGCACTGCTGTGGAACAGAAAGTTTTGTGAGAAAAAAAAAAAACATGGTCACATGCTCAGCTTGCAGAGCAGTAGATCTATCCAGGTGTTAAAACAGTAATTAAGACAGCGTAGTTTTTGGGGAGAAGAAAATGGAAGATTAGAAACACATTCTTTCTTCTCTAACAATGTAGACAAAGGGTTCACTAATAGTAGTACCAAACAGCTGGTGGCATGCAAACCCCTTTCAAGAGGGAGGGCATAAAACAGCTAGGTACCACCACTGTCAGTAGCAGTGGTACTAAGTATCACTAACCCTACTAATACTGTTAATCAGGCATCTCTGTCTTGAATAGTGAGACCTCTGGGGAAAAAGCCAACAGATCATGAACATGCTGATAAGCAACTTCTGTGAGAAATATTTTAGTGAAGTAACCAAATGAAACTGGGTATCTATAGAGTTTTCATGTGCTGCAAGATATTTTGATAATATTTTTCATCTACAGAAAAATTGCACCTTGAGTTGATTTGCATTACCCAACATAAGGCCTATTAATTTCAGCAGCAGAAAAAAAAAGAACAGTTAAAAACAACACAAACATTTCTCAAGTAGTCCTCCTATGTTGGAAAGGATATACAAAGTCAAAGACAGGTTGAAGTCTGCACTTCATAGTAGGTAAACTATAGATGTTTAGTCCTTTTCATTAATTTTGAACATACAAATCAATTGTCATGAACAGAGTAAAATCCAGTGCTATTCCAAAAGCTCGTAGCTCACATTGTGCTACATACCCTGCCTCAACTGAAAGGAGGAAACTGAAGGGTAGATAGGAAGGATCCAGTATTACTCTTCTGGTGCAGAATACGTCTACTGACATATACTCCTTATTGCAAACGGGGAGAAATTGTTTATAGGTACATCTGTGAAAAGTCTGGAATACATTTATTCTGAAGCTCAGCAGTTTTTCATTCAATATTAATCTCCATTGTTTTTGATACATACATTTCAAACAGTTTCTGGGCATGTGTATGTCAGTTTGTTGTAAAGAATGTTAGACTTAACAATAATAGCAAATGTTACAGCATGTTAAAATTCTGATTGATGTTTCAATATGTTTAACTGTATCATCTGTTATAATAAGATGCTGATATTTCACCCTTTCAGGTTAACAGTGGTGAAGTATCAATTTATCTTTTTGGTTGGTAACATTTCATGAATAATATTTATTCACTTAGTAAAACTATATTATTTTCAGTACTCTTCTTAATAGTTTATTTCTGAATTTAGCAGGAAGTTCTATTACTAGAAAGCAATTTTCACAACAATCCCAACAGCATTTTTCTTAAGTCTGAACGACATGCTTACTTTCTTTTTGAGCATAGTGGTGGTTCCAAAAATGCGAGGGTTGCTGTCAGTGACAGTACAGTATGACTGGGTGCCTTGAGGAAGATAAAGCCAACCTATTGTATGTCCAGTATCACTGGTAGTTATTTATGCACGGTGCAAGAAATGTGTACCCTTTATACTGAGCAAAGGGTGAGAGAAGGAAATTAAACTCATATAACATTTTCAACTTAATTACAGATCTGTTCTATCACCCAATTTAGCAAATCTTGTATCTGCAAAAACTCACGTGCACCCCTCTTCAAACAAAATTCATAAAACATATGGTACTGAAGATGACTCAAGATTTTTCAATACACTTATTCTTTAGGATCACATGTGTTTGCTTTAGAAATGAAGGGACAATATGAAAGCCTTCAGGGCATATCAAAATGCACCCAGTAACAGATTGTTCCATCTACTTATAAATCATTTAAGTGGCATCTCGTCTGCTGTAATGAAAGAAATTCCATTAATAAGTCAAACTTGTGAATCCAGTTAAAAAGTTAAAGCTGTCTCAAAGTAAGGAATGTGATTCATCACTGTTATGGATTTACATGAATTATCTTAGCGAAGGAACAAATAGTGATCTGAATCGCAGCATTATATATGGCAGAATGAAGGACCAAACATGAAGCACTGTAAGGCAGTCATCACACTCATATAGAAAATTTTTAACACACATTGTGAGACATCCTTGAATGAAATAAAGGCAACCAGGAACATACAGAGATGAAATTAAACAAGTAGTCTAAATTCAATGTTTTGTTTTAGTTTCACCCTTTTTTAAACTCACTACTAATGGTGTAATCTCTCTCTCTAACCCAAAGTGACTGGGGAATAGATTAGAATCATAGCATTCTCACCTTGCTGTGGGGAAAGGAAGAAAGTGAACTTTCATGTGAAATATGTTTATCCCATATCCTGGAAACACTTGAGACAATTCAATTTATTAACATTCCCACAAGCTAAACCTGCCTCTCAAACATGTTTTCTTGACACGCACAACTTAAATCCAGTAACTGAAAATATTAGAATGCTGTATTATAAGCAATATTGAACACCACAAAACACAAAGGACCTAGAAATAATGGAACTTAGGTAAGCTAAGATTAATAAAGTGCTGGCACAAACTAGTCAATTTTCCTGTAAGACGACAAACAGAATTAAATGGTACGTACACATGGGCTAGGCTTTACTGCATCACTTGGAAAGAAGCCAAGTTCTCCTGTCGTTAGATTTCTGCCCTAGAAAATAAAAAAACAATATTTGAGACACAATGAGGATTAATGGTAAATCATACATTTGCAGTGATTTAGGAAGATAAGATTTTATCAAAAAAGAGTTCTTAAAATAAAAACGTTCTTCTAATAATACGTTACTCAACGGTATTTTTTTTTAATAATATAATTAACTAATAAATATAAAACACAAGAAAGTGGTCTCAGAGCCTGAGTGGTAATAAACTATCAGCACTTGGCAATGAAAGAAAGAACAAGGACTTAGTTAGCACTGTAATCTTGAAATTAACTTTTTTTTTTTTAAACACACATCTGCAACATAAAAAGTTAAAAGTGGAACACTTTTCTACTGTCTGCCTGAATTCATATCCTTATACTGTATTTAACCCCAAGTGAGAATTCCTCTGAATTACAAACTGAATTTACTAACAGAGCTCCAACATTCTCCCCTCCTAATGATCCCTATTTACCACAGTTAACCTTATTGGAAGAGCAAGTGATATCACAGTCAATAAAACCAGCCAATAAAAAAATTATACTAACAAGAAAGAGCATTTGAAGGAGCATAATTAAACAGTCTTGTATGTGCCCACATACCACTGCTATTTGTGAGAAACATATTAATTAAAATAAGATGAAATACATGACGAAATACATGGAATGTATATCAACAACTAGAAAACAGTCAAAAGATCAAAATCTGATGAGCTCAGCGAAGGAGATCAATGTGCATAGTCTGACAGTGCAAAAATGCACATAATTTTAAATGTCCTTTAGTGTTTCATAACGTTTATGATGTTTCCAAGTGGAACAGCCTTCAGGTCAAAAACACAGCTCAGATACTTGCAGTATTTCTGAAGGACACTAAACATTTGTTGACATTAAGAGGCAAAATACTACATAATCAGTGGGCACACTAACATGAGCCAGCATTAATACTCCCTTGTTGCTTACACAAGAGCATCTGCACATACAACTATCCTACAATTTTCTTAGATGTCATTACTCATCAGAAGATGCTGTGGGACACAAATGTGCTGTTTTGTTGTATAAGGAGAGTCTACAAGTGTAGCATGCATTCTATGGACAACATATCAAAAAGAGAAAGTAGTAGTAGTCACTCAGACGGACTCTCTTGTCATAGAAAAACATCAATGCCATTGCTGGGGAAACTATTCCAGCACTGTTATCAGCACAAACCTTGCAATAGCATGAATATAAAATGAGCATTGAGACAACCCCAAGAAAGGCTTAACCTTCCGAAGAAAAGGTTTACATAATGTAAATTCAGATGGCTTTGCCAGTTAAACAAAACAAAATCCTTAAACAGAACAGGCTTTGATTTATTTCACATTACTCAAAGGAAGTACTCACATTAAAACATTCTGTAGATAATGAGCTAGTATAAATAATTTCTTAATTTGTTCACCTTTAGAAAGCCTAGCTAAACTCATCAACGCTTGTTTGTCACTCGTACAAGAAACTAACTTGTTAGATGATGGTTTTAAAATTTAAGATCTATCCATCAGCACATCATGATTAACAGCAAAATAATCATGCTACCACGCTTCGCTGCTACTAATCATTTCTTGCTATTTTACATTTCCTGCCTGCTAATTACTTACTGTTTGATTAGTAAGCATTTCATTTTCCTTGCACACTCCCTGTCAAGGGAGTTATTAAAGGGTTATTAAAAAAACATAAGCCACTGACTGGCCAGAACAGGTTTCAAAGCTTATACTGTGCATACACTATTAAATCGTATTTAAGTTATATATCTCCATGTGCATATGTATTTGTACGTATTTATATATAAGGGACAATGAAGCTCCTCTATCCATTTCCTTCAATGACACTTTCAGCAAGTCTAAGGGCTGATTTACTACTCTTGTATCTGTTTTAACGAGGCAGTCTTAAAGAAATTATTTGACACCTTCGCTATCGATTTCCAGGTTGCTCTCTTCTATTTAGTTGAGCAGTGCCCACAAACTTCAGCAGATTTGCAGAGAGCTAGGACTCCAGGACAGCTAAAAGTTTATTAAATATTGCATCCTTTGCCCTTTCTTTTTTGTTTGTTTACTACAACGTGTCTGGTGAGAAGGGAAACGAATCAGATTAAAAATACAAAAAAAAGGAAAAAAAAAAAAAAAGTAACTTCAAAAGTATTCACTTTCAAAGGACACTTCTACAGTGCTTCCTCTCCAGTGTCTCATGAGATGTTAGGTAATTCTAAATTCAATCCCAATTTATTTGTATCTAAACATTATAGCTAGAGGTAAACATGTTGTAAGAACCATAATGATTAAACACTGTCCATACTCAGCAAGAAATCAGACCAAACAAAGCCTCTCTCCTGAAAAGTCATCACTGCTACAATATTTATGCAAGACATGATTGCCATAACCTGCAGGAGGTTAAGACACAGTCAGAGAGAGAAATGCCATCCAGGACAGATTACATGATATATGTGAAACAGACAGAAAAAATGTGTTCAGTAAGAAATACAGACTACCATTAATAATGATAATGTGACATTTCTACGTGATCCTTGAAGATAAGACTTTAAAGTTGCCTAACAATCCAGGGTTATTTTAATGGACACTGAAAATCTTAGACTTATATACAGCCATGACATCGCATTTTATGGAATTATACTAGTGAACTGTTCTTCTATTAATTAACTGCTATATTCTACAAGGCTGCACAGTAGAATTACCTTTCCAATTTAGTCTAGCAATATACAGAAGCATAATTAAGAAATTAATGAAAATCACTGCTATGTATTTTCAGTTAAAGTAATTAAAAATCTCTCCCTTCAAAAGCATTTAAAATCAGCATCAGCATTAAATGGAAAATGCACCAAACTAGGACAATAGCAGCTTTAAGATCCAGTTCAGGCTGACCCCCTATTGAATTCATTTAAAATTCAGGCAAAGCAGAAGAAATTCTACAGCATGCTTAGAAACACCCAAGTTCTGCTCATTTACAAGAAATTCCCTGAACAGGCAAACATGGCAAATATAAGAAAATCCAGACACACTTCTTCCCACATCTGAGGAATCATTCAACAGAGAAGTTTTCTGATGTATCAATTGAGGCCTTAATGTTCTGTAAGACTCTCATCTGACCGAGGAAGTGCTTAAACTTTTCCTCTTTCCTTCCTACTTAGTTCTCTCCCCAGCCTGCAGACACTGAAGTCTACACTCTTTCTGAACTTCCCATACTCATTTCCTGCAATGTCTTTATTTACTTTAAAGTACACCAACTGCAGAGTTTTAATATGTGTAGGCAGGAATCATATTCCATAGCCTTTTCCCAGCAAAACAAAGTTTCTTCTGCATCCTCTCTGTGCAAAGTAGTTCTTATTAGAGAGCTCTAAACTCTTCATCTCTCAAAGCATGACCTTTATAGACGAAAAGGCTCATCTCCTTCCATCTTCTGCACTTTTAAGATTATTTACTGAAACCAACACCCATTATGCTTATCAGGCATATCACCTAACAACCTGGGAAGTCTTAAAATTAATATTGACAATTTTGCTTGAGGTAACTACTTTCAACAAAGATATCAGATTGCTATTTCCCCTCTGTTAGTTGTAATCATATCAGATTTCTGTGAAAGTCTTCCCAAATGAGATTATGGTCCATATTTATATGGAAAAAGAAAGATTACATACTTGTTCCACTTGAACCTTAAGTTTTATCAAAGAGTAACTTGCAACAACATCATTTTACATTGCCCTAGTAGGTTGTCCTTAGACTGCAACAAAGAAAAATAAATTCTCTCTCAAATACAATTTCTAATTTTTTATCACATGTACATTTACAACATACTGCCTTTTGGATGTTTACAGCAGGCCTACTAACTAATGAAGCATTACAAAGGGCACCTGTAAAAGTAATTACCTGATATGGGTTTAGTACACAGCAAAGAAAAACTAGTTTTGAGAATGAATAGAATCAGACCAGGATACATTTGTATGGTTTTGGGATACTTGAGAAATATGACTGCCTGAGGATGGTGGGCATTGTAATAGAAACTATAATTACATTATATCTTAGGGTAGGCATTGTGGCATCCCTGAAAGTCTGTCCTTGAGTTCAGCAGGTACCAGTTTATTAAGACCAAGCTCAGAAGAGAAATATTCACATCTACAATAAAAATAAGACTTTCAAAAGATACATTATTACACCTGAAACTACTACTACTCTTCCTATGGGTCTGAAATATACATTTAATGCATTAACTTTTCTCTTTCTGCATAATTAGCCTTTTTTTTTTTGTTTTTTTTAATTTCTTCCTGAACATTACTATGCTAAACAAGCAACACCTAGGCAAGCAGCATAGCTCTTCCAGCCTTGCGCCTTGACAGAAAAAAGAAAAGTAGTCATGCATAAAGGAATGCAGGACAGTCACTGTAGGAATGTCAACGGTTTATGACAAGGAACATTCTTATTTTATATACAGCCCGGTGTTTATTGAGAACAGTAAGGTAACTTGTGATGGAATCAACCTCCCTATACTGAATCTTAGAAGAAAGTTTAGGTTTTGATTGATACTACGGGGGAGGCGAAAAAAAAAATAAGAGAATGTATGCAATAATAAATACCTATCTCAACCTTCTATTTGTCTTTAAGATAGGCCAGATTGCCTTTCAGAAAACTAGTTGCGGTTTCATAACTAAAAAAAAAAAAAAAAAGAATCGTATTTCCATTTTTAAGATTGCATAACATGTAGATCACATGCATATATGGCTTTGACTGACTAGAGAATTACTTCAGTAACTGCTATAAAATCATTCATGCTAACATTAATGGAACAGAATTTTAATGTCTGTCAAAACACATTTAATCTTTTCTCACTTAACCAACAGCTTAAAGTAACCATTGCTTAATAATTTGTAATACTTATTCTATATACTCCAAAGAATGAAAGTATATATAGAATTAAACCATAAATGTTTCTCTACTGCAAGCATTTGAATTTCTAAAATGAGCAACCAATCGCTTAAAAACCCATTCTAACATTACCATTCTGCAGGTCAGCTGCAAATTATTCTAAAATGCCTCTTGGATAAAACCTGGATATTCATAAAAATTTATGTTTTGAAGTTATTTCTTAATATGCATTCCAAAATACAGATGTCATTACAAGTCTTACAAAAACCATTACTGTGCAGTCTGTGACAAGACAGCTTGTTAACAAAAGATTTCCTGAGTAATTCTACTGTATATGACAATTTTCACTGAGATTCAAATCTATTTCCAAGGCTTGAGGGGAAAAAGCCTCCCCCACTCTCCCACTTATGCTATCTAAACACAGTGAGATTCTAGCTAAATTATTTAAGATAATTGGTACAAATAATATTGAAGACAAATTACAGTAGATTGTTAATGGATGGATGTATATGTACACACCAATAGAATTAGTCCCACAAGGTGCCAATAATTCCACCTTGTACTAAAATGCATCAGTTTGACAACTACCATCTACTCAGTCTTAAATCAAGAATGTGCTTAAGTACTTGTCCAAATCAGATTTATTTTGTTTTAAATAAATCAAAGATTTTCTTCACTCAAAAGGAAAGAAAAAAAAAGTTAACATCAATTTATCAATACAAATTTGTTATCTTAGACTAATGGAATATGGTCATCTGGTTGACAATACAGTACCTGCCAAAATAAGCTATGGGCATCGCCTGTAATCAGTTCAATAGTGTCCCCGATCTGGATATGCAATGGTGGGCCATCCTGTGGCGCTGGTTGTGGTATTCCTTTGTAGTTCCGAATTACTTGCATTTTTGGTAAACCTGAATTTAAAAAAAAAAAAAAAAAAAAAAAAAAAAAAAGGAAAAAAAAAAGTCAGCATATGTACTCCAGTTAACAACAATTTACAAAATCTTTGGAGCACAAAACCAATTAATTAAAAAGACACCATGAGTTTAATAGTTATCTGACTAAGGCATAAAGTCGCTTCTTTCACTTGGTTACCTTATGTAAGCATAGCACATAGTACTGTCTAAAGTTTTCTCTTTTTTTTTTTTTCTCTAAGCATACTTTAAATGAAAAAAGGCAAGAGAAAAAGATTTTGTCTTTCCTCCTTCCTGGACCTAACTTCAATTCATTTCCATGAAGACTCTTCGTAGAAAAGCCATTCTTTTCCCTACTTTCCTATCTCTTTCTTTTTTTGTGCAGAGATCCCCATGTTAATTCCATGCAAAAAAAAAAAAAAGTGATAAACAGGTATTAAAGATCCAAGAACTATGAGATCCTTCATACTGGGATAATTAGAAAAGATCATACAGTTCATGCCCAAGAGATTAAAGATGACAATCCTTCTATGTTTCTCATAAGACTTTTCCTTCCATTTTTTACAATATTTTCAGATACGAATACATAAAACCTATATCAATTAAATGCTTATTTTCAAGACAAGAACTCTGGTTGCATACTCCTTTCTCCATATCAGTACAGGCTGCATTTAGACAGACAAACCATGATTATCATTATTATTTTTTTTAATGGGAATAATCCACAGTCTGATATATGAAATGCCTTGCTCAAAGATTATTCTCGCTCCCTCTAAAAAGAACTAAGTCACCGCTTAAAACTACAGTTCAAGAGCCTTTCTCAATAGGCTTAAAATAAGGGAGATTTCAGCCAGAAGAGAAAATTATGAGTACTCTAACCCCATATTCTCATAACTGCATTTTTTAAAACCAAAGTATTTTGGACAGCTAATGCATTACACTAAAACAATGCCCTCTGAGGTTATAATACTTGAAATCAAGTGAAGGAATACTGAATCCATAAGAAAAACATTAAAAGCTTGAGAGCTCTTAGGAAAGCTACACTTCTTCAATCTTTATACTGACAAGTAAAGTACCCTTTTAATGGAGAAAAAAATGCTGACATACTGTTAATCCTTGTTTCTCTACTTTTATATTACAGTCCACATGATGATCTCCCTCTTTTTAGCTACACATAGGTTTTTCAAGATTGTTAAAATTCAGTAAGCACATCCACTTATAATCCTAACAGCAAAGTTTTTGGTTTATTAAGATTTTGTAAGAACATATATTATAGAGGCAAAAGTGAAAGTTCACAAAATCAAGGCATAGCTAAACAGCTGTATGTCTGGATAGCTGTATGCATAACCATATTTAATCAGATTCTACCTGGAAATTAATAGAAAAGACCTTAAAAATAATCAAATTCATCAACCTTACCTATCGTCAATCCCATCACTAAAATATGTCCCTTAGTACCACATCAATATATCTAAAATAACTTCAGGGATTGCAACTTTAGCACCTTAATGGGCAGCTTGAACACTCCCCCATCAGACCCCTCTTCTTCAGATTAAACAGCCCCACTTCCCTCAGTCACTCCTCATAAGTCTTGCTTTCTCTCCCCTCACCAGCTCCAAAGCTCTGCACCCCAGAAACTCAAAACACTTCAATATCCTTCTTATAGTGAGGGATTCCAAACTAAACACAGTACCACATACAAGAGGACGATCAATTCTCTAGGCCTGCAGGTCACATTATTTCTGATGCAGGCCAGAATGACACTGACCTTGTCAGCCACACACTGGCTGCTGTTCAGCTGAGTGTCAACTAGTACCCCTTGGTCTTTTTTCTGCCAGGAAACCTTCTATTTACTCTTCCCCAGCCTACATTAATGCATGGGGTTGCTACGATGCAAGTACAGGACCTGGAACTCACGCTTGTTGAATGCCTTACAATTAATTGGATGCAGCATATCAATTCAGCCTACTGAGATCTCCCTGCAGAGGTTTCCTACCCTCAAGAAGATTGACAGTCCCACATAACTTGGTATCATCTGCAAAGCTACTGAGGGAGCACTCAATCCTCTCATCCAGATCACTGACAAAGCATGTTAAACAACTGGTCTCAGTACAGAGCCCTGGGGAACACTGCGTGCAACCAGATGCCAACTGGATCTAACTCCATTCACTCCCAATCACCCAACCAGTTCTCCACCCAATGAACTATGCACCCAGGCAACCCATCAGCAGCCAGTTTCTCCAGAAGAATACTGTGGGAAACACTTGAGTAAAATCCATTAGAACAACCTCACAGACTTTCCCTCATCTACCAAAATGTCATCTTGTCACAGGTGATCGGGTTACTGATTAATGTGCTTCTAACTGAAAGGAACACTGGGACTTGAATAGACATACTTGTGTTGCAATATCATTACTGCAATTTAACAACCAAGAAATACAAACATTCATGATCACCTCTAAACTGTATGAAATCTCCTTAGTAAGTACTAATCTATAGTTTAGAATAAATACTAATCCAGAATTATGAAACATTAAGGAAAATAACACCAGTTCCCACATTACTCAATCCAAATGACATTATAACTTTCACTGTTTCTTCAAGTTACTTGGTATACTTAAAATGGACATCTAATTATTTAGTAAGTCATTATTCCACTCAGGTAATTACTAGACTTGGTTTTATTTCTCAATTTAAGGCTGACGTGCTTTGAAATTCTGATTGAGCACCAAGAAACACTGCATCTATTGTGTAGCAATAAAAGCAATGCCATGAACAAGCATCTACTCAAAGCTGACAACTAAGACAAGAAAACTCCCTCATCACAATATAAATTATAGCTCTGTATATGCAATAACTCATAAACACGCACTCAGAGACATACTTGGAAGATTATCATGACCAACAGAACAGAAAAAAGCTGGGGTGCATCAACTTGCAGAATTAATCTAAAGGTAACATAGAATTAATCACATTAAAATATACTATGCCTAGAATACTTGTGTAGATATTAGTATGGTTAAATCTATAAAATCTTACGGTAATTTTGATTATAAAGTTTGCTCACCAGATAGTGCTAGATTTGATCTAACATGTCTTGACATATCTAGAAATAATTCCATTGATTAGATAGACTTTGATAGACTTTCAGGTTAGGACCCTAGTTCTAAGAGATTATTATCTTCTTTTGGATACACTGTAAATTCTATGCCATAATACATACAAAAATAGTGACAATCTACAGAACTGATGTGCTACAGGTACTCCCTACTATTCTGATCTTATTTTTCTACCTGCAGTTTTATTATCTACTTGTATCCCATTATTGGGATTCCATCTATTCTGGAGTTCTTTGTGCTCAGAGTTATCTTTAGTTTGAATTCATACTGCCTACCACAACATATACATACTACCACCAGACTTAAATAAATCAGTACCGCAAATTAAAGGGACACAGGGTTAGGATTCCTGTACATTGTAACAACATAAAACAATACTGGGACTTCTTTAATTACTTCATTACTTTCATTCATCTGCTTTAGTATTGATACTGTGCATTAGTCTTATAGGCTAGAGATCAAAAATGGATGTATACACAAGGGAAATTATCCTCTGATGTTAATTACTTCATCACAGATTAGATTTGATTCAGATTCCTTGTACTTCAAAGCACAGCCAATCACATTCAAACAACACAGTGCCTGAGTCATAGAGAATATATTCACTTCAATATCAGTTACACCAGACACTGAGTGACAGCCTGTATTGATTAAAGATGTAAAAGAAGTGAATGTGCAACCAATATCTTTTACTCATCATATGAAGCTGTTAGTGGAAGAGTCTGTCTTTGTTAAATCATATTGAACATTAAAAAAAGTTTCTCCAGAAACAGAAGACGAAAAGAAATCTCTGAATCAAGCAGAAACACGTGTGTGCTATTCTAAAATGGCATTTCTGACAGAGAAAAAGTGTTCTACTCACACCACCTCCGTTATATCACCCTTACATGTGGAAGAAATAAATGGGGTACAGAAAAGTTACTGAATTGAGGTAAAGGGTCAAAGAAGTATGGTAAGATAATAAAGCAGGCAGAAAAAAGTGGCATGTTGCAGAAGCCTGAACCGTTTTATGCGTAATGATGGTTTATTTGTGATAGAAAAAGCATAGAAGTACTATGGATTCAAGATTAGAATATGAAATGCTATAAGCATTAGACATTGCCATTATTCTCTACATAGTTGCAGTACCTGACAGCTCGAGAAAACTTATAATAACTGAAAGCATTTGTGAGGAAAAATTGTACCTAATTAGAAGATGAAAAGCCAGCTTTGCAGATTCTGACCTTGAAATCAAGGACCAAACAGGTCCAGTTATTACATCAATAAATTGCTGAAATAAGTAAATTTCTGAAAACCAGGAAAACTCCAAGATTCCCAGAAATGTCTTCAATGAAAAGTCTTTAAAGACAGACATAACATAAAATGATTATCTAAAGTACTGCTCATGAGAAAAGCAGAAAGCACGCTAGTAACAGGGTTAAATAAGTACCAATTTGGCTGCATTAGGAAAAATATCTTTCCTAAAACATAATACATATTTGAGTATTTAATCATATAGTTATGAGTTGACAAAGATTACATTTTAGAACCAATGTAGTACAGAATAAGCTACAATAACCATTATATGTGTTCTCATCACTTCACATAACCTACTTACATTCTTTACAGCAGCTCTGCACTCATGAATGGCACCAAATGACCCTTAGAGTTTCATGCAGATTAAAAATGCTATTTTTTGCCAACAACATGCATAATGCATGCCCTACAGTAACCTGTATCTGTCAAAATTGATTGCAGCATCTGCTATTTCCAAACAATGCAGGACATGGTTTCTGCTTTGGGTAGGGATCATTTTAACATAGAGAATAATGTCAGTATAGGAGACTAGGGTGCAAGGGTGAATTTGTGGATATACTATATACTATTAACACAAAGGCATAAAACAGCTTTATCTGTACTGAACATACACTCCTACTTAACATGAGTCTTCATGTAAGAATTCCTCTTTCTCTAGGAAATATAGAGCCTTATTACCAAATATTCATAACTCGATCCAAAAGCTACTAACATGTTTGAAGAAAGCCTCCTGACTTCAAGAAGCTTTGAATTTGAAATAGAATTTTCAACAATCAGCCAAGGTCACATCTTAATGTTTCCAGAATCTCAACAGAAAGACAAAAGCCTTTCTAACAGGAAATGACATGAATACTCCCTAATTTAGCCCTCCCTTTCTTTCATCAGAAGAACATGCTCCGTATCTATCTTGAAATTCTGAGCTTGCCTTAAAATTCTTATTTTTACAGCTGTAAAAATATAGAATGCTGCAAAAGCAAGTGACTGGTTGACATTCTCTGAATGTTAAGCCTTCCCATAGCAACAACTAGAAGTACTCCACCTCAGTTCTCAGAGTGTCCTGCCTCCTCATCCAGGAAACAAGGGCAAAGTAATCAATGGCAGAAACTCCTCACACCATCAAAGTGTCTGAGCAGTGACCTACAGTCACATTAGCAACACAAACTGAAGACAGACTGGCAAAGGAGATCTCCCTTTTAAATGTAAGTGAAGGAATCCAGATTTAGCATTTACAGCACAGGAAACAAAGTTTGTAAAGACTGTTCAGATTTCAGATCAAGAAGTCTAGCTGCATGTTAAAATAATAGAGTTATCATTAAAAAAAAAAAAGGAAAATTGATGGGTCAGGAAGAACAGCAATGTGAAAAGCAGGTGGACACTGTTCAACAAACACATTACAATCTAGTGATTTTATAAGCCAGAAAAAAAAAAACCATAAGATTTACCTATGTTTTTTGTCAACAGCTTGGCCCAATACTATTAAAAGGTAATTAATGGGAAGTCCTGCTCAGAGCCTGGACTGCATAAAAACAAAGTACTTCAGCACTCTGTGTATGTTTTTCAAATCAGCTCTTGTAGCTCTACGTCAATCAGAGTTTTAAATTCTTGTTCATAATTATTTCCTTGCAGAATTATATGTAACCTGGATTCTTCTCCCTTGCATTTTATCAAGAGAGCTGCTGCTTTATTTCAAATCAGTGTTATCTACTTTTGCAACTGTGAAAGTCAATGCCCTGCTAAGGGAACAAACTATCTAGAAGTACTTCTCATTTGGTGAGAAGAGAAAGAAAAATCCCATAATCACTTATTTTAAAAAAGCACATTTGATTTTTAGAGCTGCCTACTAAAGACATGAAAAAAAATAATTGTGTTATTTTGTGTGTTTGTTTTTTTCCCTTAGGCTACTCATGTATGTGAAACATGCCAGTACAGTCTCAGTGCACTTTTCAGAGTGGCAATGATTTAAATAATTACTACTGGACAAAATAAGTTCAATGAATAGGTACATTGACATACCTCAAATAAGGTGTTTTAATTTAACCTTTAATTTTCTCAGTCTTAAGTCATTATTTTTGTAATTCATCATAATTAATGTTCTAATTTTAGACATCACACATTCACAAACCTTCTATCCAGTCAAGATACAGTTCTGAATTATTTACTTCTGCTTATCTTCTCATTAGCTGTTTGGTTTTGAGTAATGAAGTCCTGATGTTTCCTATATGACTAATGACAAACCCCATATTTGTTGTTTCATTCAAATTTTACTCCAATGACTTCAGAAAAGGGATTATTTTAGCATTTAATGGCTACCTTTCTATTAAAGAGCTTAATGGCGACCTGTTGATTATACAGCCTAGCCACAATCAGAATTCACTAGCATGAGTGGAGAAAAACTTCACTAATCTCATGATTCAGATGACAAATACAAATTTGCACTCCAAATCACACCCAGTAAACATTCATACTGTTCTTTCGCTTTGAGACAGAAGATTTCAAGACTGCCATCTTACTGGAAAAACAGAACTACTGAAGCAATTGCAGTCTTCTAACCAGTTTGTGACTGTTTTTCAACTGTTCTTACTATTGCACCTCCTTAAAAAATCTTCTCAAAGAAGACTCACAGTTCCTTCCAGTCCTTTGCTGACTGTCAAACTTTTGTTTCCTGTAAAGATTCAGACTTTTTTTTTTCCTAATGCTGCATATGCAGACTGAATACTTGGTAAACTTGGTAAAGACCTATGCAAAAAATGGTGACTTGTCAACTCAAATGAAGATGCGTGTGAGGAAAGCATCTGCCTGCCAAACAGTCTGATCAACAGCTTGTAACCAGAAACAGAACAACTATGTAAACTCAAGGAGCCCTTTTGCTTCTTTGGGTTTTGTAGACCTCTTCATTAACAAAAATCCTGCTGATAACTAGCTGCAGCTCCATCATCCATGCAAAACTTGGAAGTACACTGCAGAGAATGAGTTCACTATATAGAAAGCAAAGAAGTCAATTTATACAGTCATATTTTTGAAATTGTACAACTTGTAAAAAAAAAAAAAATCTGTGTAAAAATATTCCAAACTACAGTAGGTTATTTTTTTTTAAGACAATGCACAGAAACAGACATCTTTTCATTTTCAGAAATCACAAGTACTTTCAACATCCCCACTCATTCCAGCAGCACTTATGGCACTGAAAACTTCAGTGCACTGCATTAGAAATCTTAGACACGTCCTGTGTTGGTAACTGTGGACTGTAAATGCAAAAAAAAAAAGAATGTTTAAAATAGCAGAAACTTCATGTTCAATTGCAGTGAATCTCAGCTCTATAAATAATGACTAGAAATAGCCTACTAGCCTACTATAAATAATGAAATAGTGCATTATGTGAAAAAAGGACTAATCAGATTTCAAAAATAAAGTTTTCTTTTGTATTGGCAAATGAACAACATATAATTTCAATGTAATCTCATCAGTGAATCGGGAAAATAAATTTAGAAACTATATTAAAAAAAAATTCCATCAAAATTCAGAATCTTCATTATTGCCTCAAAAACTGAGGAAGAAAAGTTTAAGCATATGAATTGAAAACCATGATAAAATGAAGTGCTGCTTTATATACAGGCACAAGGTATGAAAATTAACCACTGTTAATTACCATGCTTTTTAATGCGGTCCTTCAGAAAGACATGGCATTCTAAAAGGTGTACTTGTTCCAACGAGTACCTGCCCTGAGGAGCTAACAACTTGTACTGAGCAGATAAAATAGATGAAGTGCATGCAGACAGAAGTAGAATGTGCAGCAATAGACTTTGAAAAACAGGGATAAATCTTGCAAGATATTCCAGTGAGGTAACTACTCTGAGCCGTATTTTTGATACCACCTCCAGTGCATCCAGGGATAATTCTGTGGCAAGCAGTCAGAAGAAAATGGTTTGAGAACAAGGGCTCAACTTTGAAAGCTAAATTTAATACTATGAAATTCTAAATCTTGAACACGACCTTGGCATATTCCTATTGAGTACCTTCTTGATCAGTTAAGAAAGAAAAGCTTTGTCCCTTCTAAAAAAATACACTGCGGTAACTATATGATAGCACAGTCCTTCCTGCAGTGTGCCCAAAAGCACAGCCTGACAGCAAGCAGCCCTACCTCCCAACAAGTCTGTTCAACATACATGGAATTAGTCATCTCCCTGACTATACCATCCATATACTTGAGTAAAGCAAAGACAGCAAGATGCACATTTCAACATATGAACTTGTAGACTTATGGCAGCTAGAATCTTCCAGAGGTCTCAAATAGGATTTACAAACACAAATGGATGAAAATGTGCTGAGATTTTATGCATCAGGTACTGCAAAAATGGGCATTAAATTACTTTTCATATCATTTCTTTTGTGCCCAACACTGACCAAAAATATCTGCCTCTAAGATTAAAAAAAAAGAAAGAAAAAAAAAAACAAAAAAAAAACCATTACTCTCAGTTTCTTCTACTTTAATAAAGAAATTATTGGCAAAAGATCTGCCTTAAATTATTACACAACATGAGTGGGAAGTGGCCGATACTTGACAAAACAGGCAGCTTCCAGCAAATGACAGACTAATTTTGCTTGCACACACCCTCTCAGTAATGCCACACAACCCTTCAGCATTCTAAGCTAAACACTCTTGTGATCTTCCTCTTTGAGCAACATTTCTTTCTGATGGTCCCCGATTATGGCAGATATACCTTTTAGTTATTAATAGACATCTCTTACACTTCATGCAAGAAAATCTCAGCACAGTATAGAGATCCTTCACAAGTGAACATCTATAAAAGAACACTTTGAATATTGCATTAAGAAAAAAAAAACAAAACACTGCAGCACTGCCTGAAAATCTGCTTTCAAAAAATAGCCCTCAGTAGAGGATGTTGGTTTTTTTGTTTTTCTTTTGTATTTGTTTTGTTTCTAAAGAAGAAAAATGGAAAGAAAGAAAGACAAGAAACAAGTACAGAGAAGAGAAACCTGCATGGCGGAAAAAGGACTGTCACCCGTGGCAGCAGCACACAGCCAAATCAAAAAATCACCAGAGATCAAACTGACCTCAGCAGAACAGACACAGTTGGTTCTTTCTCCCAGACATAGTGCTCTGACAAGGAATGCCCTTTATGTATTTAAATCCCAACATCAGCTCTTCTTGAGCTCAATTGATATCACTCAACATTTCTGAGACACCTGAGCCATGCATGTGCAAAGCTATGTACAATTACAGGATTTGAACGCATCATCATTAAGTTTCACAGTCTTTTCCTTTGAGGAGTATCTCCCTATTTATCCTCTTCACTTCACGATCAAGTAAGAAAGAGTGGGGGAAAAAACTATAAAAGCAACTTGTAGATGTTGTGTCATTAAGCAAATTCTGCTGCATTATCAGTGCTACTTACAAGACAGTTTCAATTGTCAGAGGTGAGATTATTTGGGAAGAAAAGCAGATGCTTTTCTTGCTGCTGTATCTACAGATGCATTTTTTGCTGCTGTATCATAGTTTATGGATTTGCTGTTGTCAAACCAGTTAAGGAAAAAGAAAATCCAAGAACAGTAAAACACTGCTTTACCATGTGAACGTAGCGAGCATGCCTCATGCCCTTTCCTCTCACCACACCTCCCATTCCAAACGAGCTGGTTAAAGAATAACCTCTAAGGTTACAAGCTGGAGCAGTTTTCAAGGTATCAGATAATAAAGTTACTATTTAATTCCCAGTTGCACATTAAAGATTAAGAAATGTAAGTTATGAATAGTGCAAGACTGAGCAAGCCTTCTGTTTATTTGCAGGTCAGCAGGAGCAGTAATGAGAGCTAAACTCAAATACTTTATTTGAATTCCTTATAAAGGTACCTTACGTTTTTTCCTGGGATGAGCAACACAAATAAGTTAAAAACACCTGGGCTGAACTAACTGATTCTGATGAAGAAAAATAAAATAAATTTTTTAAAAATGTCAATCAGATAACTTCCATACCATCACTACTTGGAAAGACTCTTGAATTCTAAATGAATTCTAATATGGAATTGCTGAGTTGTTAATCAGGATCTGTAACCCATTTCTTAAAACAGACTCAGCACAAGAGAAATATATGACATTAAGTATAAAATATTGCTTTTAAGCAGGCTAGCTGATAAAAGTACATGCCCTCACATGAACAGCTGATATTTGTACCAGGAAGATTGGTAAATGTCTGCTACAAAATTTTTAAAGAAACATTTGGCACATTGTTTAAAGATTTTTGAAGTAAACAATGAATATGAGAATCAAGAAGATATCCTAATGAGTATTAGCAAAGCATTTCTAACAGGAGTCACTATCATGATGAGAGACAAAGATAAATATACCATGTAAGGATAGGAAGTAAAACATTGGAATAGGAATCTTTTTATTTCTTCAAATAAGTTTCTGAAAGGATCTCCCAAAGAAATCTGTGCTTGGAATTAGACTGGTCAAAAAGTTAAAACGCAATTTATTCAATGGGAATAAAATGTGCATTAGTAAGTCTTGTAGAAGATGCAAAATTTTTGATGTTTTTTAAAGAGCGCTTACAAAGAAATGGCAGAAGATCTCATGAACTGAATTGTCTGTACAATAGGATGTCCGATCATAGACTAGGCTGGAGGAAACTTTGAAGATTTATTCATCATATCTTAGCGTACAATGTAACTAAGATACAAAGATAAGGGTTGGAATGTTCATAAACAATAATGGACACTAAAAAAACTACCATCGTTTAAATAACATCTTGGAATTGTTACGAGATGTTTTTTAAACTCCATTCTTCAGAATCATAATTTGTTTCAGCTGTGTACTAGTTCTCAGATTTCCAAAAACAAACTGCAGAACCAGAAAACCTCATTATTCGGCTGTATTTCAAACAATGCATTTGTATCTTAAAGACTGTGAGCATTATCATTCTTCAACCATCAGCACACAGAAAAGTAAGAAGCAGGGGTACCAAAAAGCTTCTGTATCAGAAAAAATAAGCAGATAAGGACTGAAGTCCTTATTCAGGCATGAAGAGAAAATTACTAGAAGGGATGTGACAACTCACGAGAGGTACAGATACATTGAGAAGAGAAAGCATTAATTTCTTATTCACTTTCTCTACCAAGTAATAGTCAGCAGGCTTTAAACAAAAAGAAGTACTTAAATCACATAAATAATTATGGCAGTAATAATTAAAGGATGTTACAATTGCCAGGACTTTAGCTTGGCTCAAAAATTCGTAATTTTTCTTCCACATTTTTAAGAGCTAAGAAACAAACAAAAAAAGCTACTTGGGAAAGTAAAACAACATCATCCGCCATTTGTGTCTCTAAGCATCCATTTAATTGGCTACTGTTGAAGATTGATCCTGGGCAAGCTTGGCCTGCAGCCTAACTCAGCCTCAGTGTTCTCTCCTCTTGGAAGCTCAAAGAGGTGATCAGATTAAAAACTCTTCTGAAAAGCAGCATCAGTTTCTCAAGCTTTTGCCTCCAGCCCCTTCTACAAGTTGTAAAACCTTCCTTAGGCAGAAGGCAGAGGTAGTTTTGTAAGCATCTCTTCTGCGAATTTTCAACAGTCTTTTTTCTCCCATGGGATGGAGGCTTTTAGCTTTACAACATTTCCCAAATTCTTTGTGTGAGAATTACTTTGAAGTAGTGATCAAATACTGATTTAGTTAAATGAGTGAGCCACAAGAAAAGAAACCATATGCTTCAAGAGTACTGTGAAAATGCTTTTGACTATTTTTAATCAATCACTGCCTTATTTTGTTTTGTCTTCTGAGATCGACAGTACCTTGAAGATTAAATCAGATATGGAAATACACAGGTAAATCCAATACTCCTCTTGAGGATGAATAAGAGATTTAGAAGTTCCAATAAACATTAGCAAAATACTATGCAATTCCTTTCTGCTTGCCAGAGTAATTAAGGGCAATTTCAGGTCATGATTTCTGAATGCACATTTCCCTCCCTTCCCTTTATTTATTTGTTATATCACACTACACTATTTGTGAAAATGCAAAACTGTATTAATTCTTGTTTTATGGATCATACCTGTATGCCCTTTTTGTCTATTTTTTTTTAACCTAATCTTACTTGTTTTTCCTTTTTTTTTTCCTGCCAACTCCCTTGAGGGAAGCTTCCATCTACCTCTACAAGTGACATTTTGCTCAGAACAAAATGTAGACATGTTTTAAGTAGAAAATAATATATTGTAAAACTTTCAACCAACCTCATCTTAAAAATTACGTATGTGCTAAGTATGTATGAAACACCACACAAGAGAAAAATAGAACGTTAGTTGTTCATGATCTACAGCCAGTCCTAAATACATATCCAGTAATACAAAAGAGCCTAAATTACCCAACAACAAAATAATCTCCCAATCCAACCAGACAGGGATGAAAGAGTTCAACAAAACAAACATATTTCACCCTTTGGCATCTGGGTCTTCTGATGTTTAATTAAAAGAAAAGGCTAACAGCTATTTTCACTGAATGTTAGCTCACTGCTGAGATGCCAAAGGGACACGCACCTTTCAAAATACCTTGCCCCAACAGGAATATAAAAATGATTTCAATTTAAAATAAAGCAACCCAAATAAAATTCATTAAACTGCATTTGAAATGCTTCATTGGAAGACAAAACTCTGCTTTGCCTCCCAGAAATGCACCAGTGGAGAATTTCTTGGTGAAAAACATTAGACATGTTCTTTCTTGTATCGCAACAAAGATGAATACATTATTTTGGGAAGTAACAATAGCTCACCAAACAGCATTAGTGCAGCAGTAAAAGGGGCAGAGATTCTGAAGGTAAGATCTGTTTCCAAAAAGGTGAGGTACAAATTAAGTCACAATCCAGGGTCTCTGAATTCTCTGATGCTAAGATCCATCTGGGAGGAGGAGGTTGTCCCCTTAACTTAGAAACCGGTGTTAACAACAAAATTAACTGAATCTCATATCCTTGTGCTGTCCTTGCCACATGATGTAAAACATGTTAAAACACAGCTGGGTGTATTAGGAGTCGCTCACATTACAGCTGCAACCCGATTTCTTTAACCACTTCAGAACCTTCAGAATTACACTTGTGTTGACAAGCAGCAGCATTGCCTCTGTCATCCTGAAACAAAGAGAATTTCCTTCTGCAGCAAAAGAACTCCTAGCTGCCTGTTAACCACGTCCTCACTGTGATTCATCTGATCCACAGTGATTCCTAGTGACATGCACTGTACACTTTACTGCACCCTGAACCAAATGTTCAGATGCTGTGTTAGGGAAAGAAAATGTATCAAAAATTCAATAGAACTCCCATAAACATTAAGCATGTTTTAAATATGTATAATCAAAGCTTATTTTAGGTTTTAAAGCTTCACATACTACAATTTAACATTTTAGAAACATCTTAAGAAACTCACAAAATCTAATGCAGGAAAAAAACTACATTATTAACACCAGGGAAAACATGCTAAAATGTATATACTCCATAATTGTTAGTTATTGAGACACAAACTCTAAGATAATTAAAAGTCTGAGTTCCTTCCAGTCTAAAATACTTCTGTGCTTCATCCTTCTTTTATTTTTAAGACATGTAAGTTGAGTCTTTAACAGGGAATTTGAAATACTAAATCAAAAGGACAAAATGGTCCTTCTGGCTAGCCTGCATGCAGCAGTGTCCAAGGTCTTGTTACAGGACGTGATGCATGTTTTATTACTGGGAACCTTATTAGGCTATCTCACAACATTAAAAAGGGGGAAGGACTTCACACTTGTCAAACCACAAACTCAATCACTGGAGTAAATTTTGTGAGACATATTTCATTCAGCACTCCTTCAGGCTTTCCCCAGGTTCATTTATAGTCAGCTGCCTCTTCATTTACACACTCGCTTGACTACCCATTAAATCTCTTCACTACGTTCACCATAAACAATATCTAAAGCTGAAAATAATATATTATGTAACCCTAACAATTCACTATATGCTGTTATAATGACTTTCCCAAAAAACTTCTCACAGATATTTAAAAATGAAGAAATAAGCCTATGGGATTCTCAAATAATGCCCTGGGGGAAGATGCAGAAAAAAAAAAAAAAATGGCCTGTACTAGGTTATTCTTATTGTTCTGAAAGGAGAAGTAAGAACTAGTGACAAGGGGATTGGTATACACTCTCTCACTTTGTTGACAGGAAAAACAATTGTTCAGCAACACTGCAGAATGCCCCAGAAAAATACCCATCAATGTATTTCTTGATTTTATACACAGCCACTCCTTTAGGTAAAGTAAAAATACCATCTTGGTGCAATCCATTTTTAAGATAGTCATAATGAGATACTTTTTGTGACTTCAGTCACATTGCTCATGAAAAAGCTAAAAACTAGGGGTCTGTTTAATAGCAGTTTTGTATCTGTGATAGACCTTTTACTGTAGCTTAAAACCATGATAAATTCCTCTTCTCAGCAATGGGCCATGAGAGATCCAGCCAGGATCAGAGAGAATAGCACCCACTGCTGAAATGGAGAAACAAATTCTTGAACACCAGCATGTCACTGAGATAAAGCTATCTTTCCTTATTCTTGACACAGGATATTTGCTATATACTTAGCCTGAACAAGGAAAGGCAGCATTCAGGACTATGAAGACCTAATCTAGACTGTTGATAAGAAAATCAGGCCTGCTTCAAATTTTCAGTTGAAGAGGTTAGGTTTTCCTATTACAGCTATATGCACGGCAAAGAATTAACTGCTGGTTGGGATATCCTAGTATTTTAATTTGGGCCAGTTTCCTTTTGGCTGAACATATAGTTGGACTGGTACTAAAACAGACATCAGGGTTAAACCTGACTGTCACAGAAGAGCACATCACAGCAGAATTTGTTGAAACACAGCAGTCCAATATTCCTTGATCTTAACTGAAAAGAAAACTAACCTGCCCACATTACAGTATTCCTTAATTTTTACAATGAAAACTAGATATAATTTTTACCACGATACACAAACATCTGAATATTGTTGCACTGTTTATCGTGTTTAATCAAACACGACTCAACCAAATTATCATGCTTCATAATATGTTTTCAATGAAGCATGAAACACACAGTAGTTAATTTCTTACTGTGTAAATAAATATCTCCAGCGCAGTGTGTACATGTGTATATACGGATTCACACACATACATGAGGACTGCTCCAAAAGCGATGTCTCCTATTTTATTATGTTGACCCACAACGTCAGAGGCAGATGCTGGTAGTATGGCAGTGGAGGTTGAACCTTCCCACCAATATTCCATTACATTTTGTTGCCTTGTGACAGATGGCAGCAGAGGGGCAGTCTGAAAAAATGGTGTCTGACATGGAACTGCATACATAGCAAAGGTGTGTCAGTGAATTCCTCCACGCAGAAAAAATTGTACCCACTGACATTCATTGAACACTTGCTGAATGTTGATGGAGACCAAATAGTAGATGTGAGCACTAGTGGGTGGTGTGTTTCAGCAAGAGTAACACTGACATGAAAGACAAGCCATATTCCAGACAGCCATGCAGACTGTTACAAGTGCAACATGGAGCTCTTGTTCATAGCTGGTGAAAATGCACAGCTAAATGTGGTGCCTATGTTGAAAAATACTGTTTTGTAACTAGGAACTTGCTGTATCAAATAGTGCTATCCTGCTCTCTGCATCTGTTGTACTTTCTAAGAAAATAAACTCAGGCATCATTTTCAGAACAACCTACATATAACTTTAATACATATAACTTTATACATATAACTATACATATATGTTTACATATATGTACATGTATATGCCTATACATATATATGCAAACCTACCTGTATGTATATATATGTTGGCCCACAATATCAAAGGCATGTTGATACAAACATATATATGTATATACACACACAAACATATATATACACATGCACACAATTGCACAAACACCCACGCATACATACTCATACAATCTAGGCTGCAAACACAGTAAGTCCCTTCAGATTCTTTTCTTTATAATCTGTGTAAAATCAATAGTAAAGAAATGTTTCACAAAGCAAGCATGGACTGGATGTCAACCAGAAATTTAAAAGTATTTTTTAAACTACTGTTTGGACTTTGAACTCTGTCTGAAAAATAACTTAGCTGATAACTTTACATGCAATTGCATTAATTACATTTTAACAATACCTCAGCCCCCAAAATTTAGTCAGTGTTTCAGATTATTTGCAGGGTCTGCTGAATCTGTCCCTCAGTTCACAACTAAGGTATTCTCAGTTTTAATCCATGCTTACAAAGAAATCAGCTGTTTAAGGGGACAGAACATGTTCAGTGACCCCCTTTCACAGATCAGACTTTGAGTTTAAACTGCAATGAATCTTGAGTACAAGGCTTCTACTGTTCTATTTTTACCAAGTTTATCCTTCTGATATGAAATATGCTTTCACACTTCTAGAGATTAAAGTTCCAATGTTTATATTAGCATACATGTTTAGGGTAAAGCTAGTTTTTAAAAACACCAAGCTGTGAATCCATTACATTTAGACTCTCTTTACACCCTTAAAAAAATAAAGACAGCAAACATACGTGGTACTATTTCAATAGCTGAGAAAAAAAAAAAAAAAGATCTCTCAATATATACAAAATTATTAACTTTTAAAACACTAGTCAGATCGTGCCATCCTTCTCAAAAATAAATAATACGCAGAAAGTCTTAGATTTATACTTCAAAGTATACATACAAATAGACCATTTTGGTACATTTGACGTTTATGTCAAGGGAGTAAATCACATGCTAAAAATTTAACATATTATCAATGCTTTCTTGAGGTCCCTTATACTACAAAACAGTGACATATAATTATCATTCTACATGCACATTCCCATTCCTGACAAAACTTGACACCAATCTAATCACTTCTCAAATATATTTACAAAGAATCCTGTTGTTCCACAGTCAAAGACAAATGCTAGACCAAGTTATTCCTAAGGTGTAGATGCATTTACAGGTTCATTCCCTGTTTTTCCAAAAGTAGACTTCCCTAAAGTGTAATGGATGGACCAGTTCAGAAGGTCGTGTCCAACTGTAGCATGTGGTAAAGACAAAGCATGCAGCACAGAGAAAAAACAAACACTTTTCCTTTTGCTTTCTTATTTGTTCTCTATCTGCCCTTTCTGCACATTTCTCACAGCTGTTTGATTTCCTAGGAAATTCTCTGCTTTCCTGTCCATCACTTTTCTTCCTACCTTTTCTACACAACATAAAGAAGAAAAACTAATCTCTAAGAAAGAACTGCCACTGTTAACTAAACTTAAAAACAGGTGGAATGTCGATGAACTACACACTGTTTACAGACTACTTCAGTTAGATAGGTTCCTGTAAGAAGAAGCTTTACCAGCAGAAGGCAAGAGATATCTTAACGCTATATTAACACGAACAACACTTTCCTTTATATCATCCTCTCAAATGTATTTTTTTCCTTTCAGTCACTGATAAGTAGTGTCAGTAAAAGTTAGATTTGACTATACAAATCATAACACATCAACTTGACTATGCTAAATATCCTTCATTCATTATTCATTATTAAAATCGTTGAAGACAAAAGCAGAAAGCTAGCACATGGGTAAGGGACACTGAGAAGACTGTGCAAAAACACTCACAGTCCACAGTAATTTTATTTACTGCTGATATCACACTCCATCAATATTTAGACACTGCAGGTGTCTGCAACTGATTCACAGCAAATGTGCTTTCCTAAATCAGTACTGATGTTTCAGCACCATAGCATGAAATACAGGTAACAAACAGCACTGTTAGACCTCTTACACAGACACCAGCCTGGGCAACTCACTTCTCTCTTTAAACACAGATATAATAATAAGAGTTAATGTGCTGTATTATTATTAAACAGTATCTCTAACTGACTACTGCTCTCAGCAACAAGCTCACCACTATGCTAGGATTTCCAGGGATTTACATGCCAGTCACCTTAAAAAGAAATTAGGATCTATGTGGCAGTGCATGCTGAAAATAACCGATCTTTTACAAGTGTTGCTCTCTGGATGGCATCTTCTGTCTCCCAAGACAATATATTATCCTGTGAAGAGTATTATCTAGAACGTTCAAAGGAGACTACCAAAAGATTACAAAGACCATTCATGTCTTTGTTTTCTCTACAAAGTTATGTCAAGACTCGGAATGCCTATGCTGACAGAATGCAAATAAAAAAAAGTTTGCTTCATTTGAAAATCAAGGTATTTATGGAGTATGAGTATCTACATGTTCTCATCCTCTTCCAAATAATTTCACTGATAGGTCTTGGTGTTCCTACTCAAACTAAAATAACTTTAGAGTTACAGGATACTTGTTTGTTTTTCTTGAAAAATTTCATTCAACAGCACACAGAAGGACTTAGGTGCCTCACGAAGCACCTAGCTTTATAAACTAGTGGGAACGAAGTGACAATATATGTTCCCAAACATGTCAAAGCTGGGTGCTTAAGAAAGGTGTGGCCTGCTTCAGCAAGTTACAACACTTAGATTTTCCAAGCCGAGGCAGCTGCAATCCTAATGGCACAACTCTAACTTATCCAGAAGTGCTTAGCTCTGCCAGCCTATAAAGTGGTATCAAATTGCCGTCCTGTTTAATGTTTGACTCCAACTGTTTTTAGGCATCCAGACCTAGAAATCTTTAATAATCTACAGCTTAGCTTTTTCCAAACGATATCTGCATAACAAGTCTCCAGTAATTACATTACACAAGAAACATATAAAGGACAGAAATGTAATTACTGTAAAAAATGATACTAAAAATATCACACAGTTACACCAAAAAACATAGCGTATTTTATGAAGGCACATAATGGGTCTCCAGAGGAAACAATCACCCGCTTGAGTATACAGACTACAAGCAAGCATTTAATTTAAGGGTTGCTACTGCCACGATGCCAGAAGGATATCTACCATAAACTAGCAAAAAATAAAATCACTTTTAGATTCTACATAAACCTACAGTTTGTTTATATGTCTTTTAGAAGAGCAACTCACATCCAACAGAACTAAGCACTGTGTGCCACTACAGTTACACTTCAGAATACCTACAACTCTGCAGATTAGAACCTAAATTTTCTAAGCAACTGTATGCTTTTCACCACTTTGCTATTTCTTTTTAAAACTGCAAAGTACAGTTTAAAACTGCACTCTACCAAGTAGGGTGTGTCAAGTTCACCAAAAGCCCAGAGGCAATTCATTGTTCAGCCAGAACTGAAGTAATGCTTAAAGAAAAAAAAAAAAAAAAAAGAGAGACCATATCTTTGAAATCACTAACACTGCAATTGCTGTATACCTTCATCACTTTAGCAATAAATTTTCAGTACCGCATACACTGCAATAGCAATCATAAAGCAACTTGAGTTACAGTTTTCAAAAAGTCACAACACACTAACCTGGGTCCACGTGTCTGGAGTTTCTTCTAATTCCATTCGTCCGTTTCTGAACAACAAAAATACAAATCAAGGATATGATTAAACTTGTTTTCATGAAAGCACATTACACTCCTTTCATTCCCACAATCTACTAGGCAAAGGTGGTTATCTTATTTTCCCTACCATCATAACCGCAATTATCTCTATCTGGTAGAAATATCATACTTTGAAAACTATTCCTAGTACTTTAGAAAGTTTACTTATATATCCTATTTTTTTCTGACACTAGGCTCAAAAGATTCTCAGTACACCTGTTTATTCAAATCTTATATTTTTTGCATAATAAGTATGTAAGAAAATAATTTATGAATTTGATAGTGGAAAACTATGCAGCCCATAGAGACAGAAGTAGTGAGGCTGCTTCTCTCCTTTTAATTAGATAAAAACTTCTACTGTTCCTCCTCCATACTCAATGTAGTTAGAAATTCCTAGATAAATCTTAATTTCCTCATTTTCTAAGCAACGACTTCAATTTTTAGTAACTCCTCTCCCTCTTTCTTTTAAACTTGGAAGAAATAGAGCCTTTTAAAATCAGAAACACTGACACGAGGTATGGGTCTCTGAAAATTTAAGTGTGAAATAAGGCACATCTATACGCCAGTCCTTTTGCAGACATGTTTTAACTGGTAGCTTGCACAAACATTCCTGCATTCTTACACTTATTTTTTAATCAGTGAAAAGCATGTTGCATAACAAAGGGAACAATTAGGTTGCTCCAATTTAGTTGTAGTTGATATAAGCTGATGTAGGACACACACTGAGGCAAGCCAAAAAGCAAGTAACCCGAGGCACAACAAAATCACTAAGTCCCATAACAAGCAAGCAAAAGCTTGATTTAAAAAAAAAAAAAAAAAAAAAAAAAAAAAAAAAAAAACACAGCCTTCAGACTCTTGCCAAAGACTAGACATCTTTGATCAATACCTAAACAAAGAAAAGATGTTGGGTTTTTTTGTTTTTTTTGTTTTTTGTTTTTTTAATTGCTGCTAAAAGTGAAAGTAAAGTTCCAAGCTATCAACAGAAGTCTCATTTATTTGTTTATTTTTAATCCAGGCTATTTTTTTTTTTTACTATTATTATTACTCTTAAAGGAGTAACACAGTGATATCTGAATATTTGCATGACAGGGAAAAGAACAATAGAGCAGAAAAAAGCAAGCCCAAAGGAAGACACAAATATTTAACTGAATGGCAAAAAAATACAGTAATTCTGTATTTTTTATCTGATCTACCTAACTCAGGTACTCCAAAGTTCAGCAGGAAAATGATTTTAAGGAAAATTCTTTGGTTGAATGAAAACTCGCTGAATTATCCTCAAATATATTGCAGTACCAGTATTACTACATAACCAGTATGATGTAAACCTTTCAGTCTTTCCTCAAATCATGTATTCCGACTTATACTTAATTCTCACAGTGCTGAAGGAAATTTGAAACTGGCAATTAATTAAGAATGAAAGAAATCCTGACACTTTGGTTCAAGTCAATAGCCAGTACCAAATTAATAGCACTAGAAAGGAAGTTATTTCTCACCAAAAAAAAAGAAAAAAGAGATTTCAAAATCACGCTGGGGGTGAGAAGCTTAGGGTCAGGAGAGATTAGCTACAATTAGGATTCATATTTTCTTCATCTGGACACGTATGTTCACCTTATTTAGCTTGAGGTACTTTGGCAGGGCTGTCCACAAGATGCAGTCAGCAATCTGTTCGTGGCTTCCCAGTGCTGTCTGTCAACTGCAGCACCAGGAGAGTTCCACTAAAAGGCCATGCTATCATTTTCATATTTTCAAGTGCCCTTCCTTAGCAGATGTTTCTAGGCAGACATTAAAGACTAGGCAGTGGGCAGATGGAGGTACAACTGGTGAGCTGCAGGCTGAGGTAACAGCAAGGCAGGCGGGAGCCATTTCAGGACATGCAGGCAGACTGCAGGGCTGTGAGCACAGGCTGTGGTAGTGCAGCCCCAGCACCCTCTTGTCAAACAGGGCTACAACCAGACTGCCCTGTCCTCACATTCTCAGACACCACAGAGCCCAGTTGGTGCCTGTTGCAGGCCAGGCCGCCTCCATCTTACTGTTCTCCCAAGATTATATAAATTCCCTAACTACCAAATTACTGTTTAAATAAAAAGGCAAAATTGCCCTGCTGTTTTTTCTTACCTAAAAGGCTGCGGAGAGACATAGATGCCTCCAGTACTGAGATACGGATACCCCAGCACATCTCATGTGGTAGAAAAGGCTACCATTTAAAAAAAGATGAAAAAGTAGTTTAACTGTACAGCAAAATTTGGTCTAGCAACACTGAGGAACAAGAGAACAGTTCTAAAGTAACGTTGTTGCTGTGTTCCTCTAACTTAAAATAAATAAATAAATACGTTTCCACTCTCTTCAGTGTTCCCAACACCAACTCACCTCTACTGAAACTTGGCACACCCTTTGAACACAGTGCATTTGTATTTAGTAGCTGTTTTCCACCACTCTAAAGAAATATGCTATTAAATGCAGAAGAAAAACATACCTGCTCCAACGGCACGAACACAAAGTAAATAATATCATTAACAAAGCAAATATCACACGAAAAACGGATCCTTACCTCATGTTTCAAGTTCCCATGCTCTGAAACATAAGTAAAAATTGGCATTATTGGTGACTGCAATTTTAGGTTTCTTATAAAGCAAGCTCAGCCCGCGCTGTGCTTCATGACACCAAGCTCCACTGTACCCAGCGCTACCTGATCCCTTCAGCACGCCCAGGCAGCCCAGGGCCGCACCGTGCAGACCGTGCTGCCTCGCTCATTGGCTCTCCTCCCCAGGCAGCACTGCACCCAGTGCCAGCGGCAGCAGGGCAGCCTGAGCCAGCACGCGCTTCCGCAACATCCCAAACACGCCCCGTAGGCATCGGCTCGGTGGGAATGCAAGAGCTATTGTTCCTCATTGCAAATCGTGTTGGCACCTCTTCTCAGTTGTCTGTTCAGAGTATGCTAAGGTGTACTGAGATAAGATATATATCTTTGGCTGCAAATTTTCCTATACTTGTACATCAGTTTAGCATTGCGTTAGTATATCATGGAATCAGGGGCCAGTGGGTTTTTATGATACCTTTTTGCTATTAATTTTCTTGTACTATTTAAAAATGAGATTAAAAAATAGTCCAACAGGAGATCAGATGGCACTAAGGCAGTAACACTTGTGCTCACCACCACACATTACTAAAAATACAAAAAGTTGTTTGTTTTTCTTTATACCTTCTTTCTTTCATTTTCTAGTTTGATAACAGATATTTTGGTATACTCTAGATGACTTGGATTGAGTGCCTTACCAAAGGAGAGCCAGTCCCATTTACCTATGCGTTCTCTAGGACTGTACATGCTGCTAATGCAGAGCGCATACTGTCTATGCTCCACGATTCATTTGTTACACTGAAATCTTCTCTAATATCTTGCACACAGTGAGTCATATTCACAATAAATCAAGTTAAAAGCTTTAACTGCAAGTAGATTTTGTTCTACTAAAAAAGAATGTGAACCAGTGAAGTGTGGGAAAAAAAACCCTTTGGCTTTCTAGCAGTTTATGCAAAGACAAGCAGGCGTGCCGAGACCCAGCACACCGGCTGCGGACGTGGGGCCAGGCACGCGAGGCCCAGCCCAGTTACCAGCAACAGACCTTTATTCTCACATACCATTTCAAACTCTATTTCTTTTCATACATTATGCCAAAGACGAGCTTTCTCATCACTCTGAGAATTTTTATTTTTTTTTTTTTTTTATCATTTATACCCTTTTCAACAGCGTTAATTTGTGTTTGCACAGGGAGTAAACAGAAGAAAAATAAGGCAACCCCAAAGAAAAAGTTACAAGTAGACTACTGAAGTTATCAAAGGAACCAGAGGGAATTAGTTTCTTAAGTGTTTGTTGAAACTCAATTTAATTCTGGTGTTTCAGAATTTAGTATGTTTTTCAAAATTTTTCTCAATTTTTCAGTGTTTCATCTCAGCGTTATAAATGACTTCTAACAAATGGAAGTAATTTGGGAAAGTACTTTTAGAGGGAGAGACAAAACCTCAATACCAGACTTGAAAAGTGTGAGTTTTTTTGTTTGTTTGTTCGTTTAAAAAGGCCTATCTTTAGTTCTACTGATTTCTTATTCAAAAACTGAAGGGGAAATGCCTTTCTAACCTCCAATAAGTTTTTTTCTACCATCCCAAAGAACTGTATGAGTGAGTTCCGTTTGGTTATTTCAGCATCCCAACACTTTTCATAATAAATAATTAAGGAACTTGCTGATTAACTTGCAATATTTGGATTCTAGAAATTACTACAGAGGAAGATAATAATTATTCTTGATAATTTGCATAAAATAAATTCTGTTAGAAGTGTGTGGATTTTTTCTTTTGTTTTGGCTAATTCATAGGCTATAGAAGTAAACTTCTCCATTAAGCGAGGCCAGGAGGACATTTGTTATTAAAGCTTAACAAGCAAATTCAAACTCACAAAAAGCAGTAGAAACTCCAATGAAGAATACGATTTCTTTAAGCTCTCCCTGCATTAACTCATAAAAAGTCCAAAATTTAATCTACACTATCAGACTGGTAAAATTTTTCTTATTTCACTATTATAATGCAATAAATAAAAAATATTTGATATTTATTTTGACTTAAATGTTTATTCAAAAAAAAATAAGGCTAATTGTCTTGTTCTTCATTAAAGTTTCTGTACTTCTGTAGTTCAGATCTTTTTCTACTGAATTATGAAGATGGCTTCATCATTAGGAAAAAAGATCTTGAATTCTTATGTTACACTATTACAAGGGCAAAAAGCTAACTTGTATTTATTTGGATATTTTGGAAGGAAAAAAAAAAATCAATGTCTGAAGATACCCATCAGTAGATATTTTTACACATGACAATTTTAATTCCAGTTTCTGCCTGTCACCTACACAGTCAGTGAGTTCTTAGCAAGTGATTTTTACCATCACAGTTCAGCACAGTTTTTGGTTTTGTTTATTCAGTGAGGCCACACTATGGGTCAAAGTTCAGTAATTATATTTTATCACAAAACAAACAGAAGTAGCCACTGGACTCAATAAGAAAGGGAGAATAGATCAAAACAAAACAAGACAAAAAAAAACCACTATGGGCTACTCCTTAGGGATGAAACAGAGCAACTGCATTCAGCATGCTTATTCAGTGGACAGTAAATAAGTGGTTATACAGTAAACTGCTCGAGTTCTCATTTTAAAATAAAATACAAATATTTAAAAAGCGGAGCTATCAAGAAAGGTATCTTAAAGGAATTGTGGCACTACCTTCTCCTTTCCAGTCACTTAAACCGACACTAGATAATCTGAAGGAAAGCAAATAGTGACACCAGTACTGATAGTATAGGTCTCTGCACAAAACACCAAGCCCTTACGTGACTTTTGTTCAGATTGAGCAAGGATGGTTAGTTAAATAATACAGCCCAACCTTTGTTGCATTTAAACAAGAAGTGGCATAACTCCAATGAACATTCTGGGACTTGAACATTTACTTGTCAGCACTGTTGACATGGTAGGTTTGGAGAAAAGCCAGCAATTTTGCAACTACTGATTAAGCCAGCAAAAAGGTAAACAGTGAAAGCTGCTGCTTTCCTTCTAGATGCCAAAATGCATGCTTTTTTATAAATTATCTCTAATGCTCTGTAGCAAGCAATTATTACATAAACAGCAGGGACTGTATTATTGGGCATGCACACTGTCCTATGAAAGCCATCATGAGCTTAACCCATTTGAACAGTAACACTTTCTTTAATGTTCATCATATATTTGAAAAAAATTTCTATCTAGCATCATATAATTCTATTATTTTAGGTGGAAATGTGATGTTGTTTTTTTTTAAATGAAATAACTTGAAGAGTAAATGAAACATGCATAAATTAGCTATGTTACATCTGGTTAATATATTTCAAATCAATTTTTGCCCCAATAAGGGGCACTTCTAGCATTCCCTGGGAAGATGAATATAAAGAATGGAACTTCATGGTTAGCTCTGGACCTGAAATATTCAAATAATTTCAGACTCTACAACCATTGCTAGATTTCCATATAACTGAAACATTCAAAAGTTTATGGAACCAGCAAACACTGGCACAAGAATACTTAATTCCATATAACTGAATTAATTTAGTAAAATTCATGTCTGGTAATGAAAATGGTTTGTTAATTCTGCAATTTTTAATTAGAAATAGGCCTGCAGTTTTGCAGTACGTTGTAGGGCAAGCAATTAAATTGGTTTTACAAATCTTGAGAACCTCTGCAGAAATCACAAGGACCACAGAACAAACGGTGCAACAGAAGTAAGAATGAAAATGCAGACAGGCTCTCCCCTGTGTCTCATAAAGGTGTATCTTACTGATGCTCATTTTACCAAAGGTCCCACTCTTAGACACTCCAAAATATAAAACCTTCCAACAAATAGCAGAACATCAGATAAAATAGAATTGTACTCTGCCTTGAAATAAGACGTAGAAGTGCCACTGAGAAGTCAAAAGATTTAGAAAGGTAACAGGAGATCTCCATGTCAGCCAATGGAGAAAAACAGCTTATATGTTTATTCAAGTGGCCTTGTAAGAGAAATACATCTATTTCATAATCTTCATGTTTAAGGATAAATACAAGGCTTTATGAAGTCCTTAAGTACAGTTGTGCAGTCTATAGTAGTTTGTCAGAACATCAGCAACGAAAGATGTAAGTCACAGAAAAATGAGGGAATAAAACATAAGCAAAATATATGAAAATAGCTGACCACATACAGAGCAGCATTTCAGGGGAAAGGAAACTAAGTAAATCATGGCAGAAGTGAGCACAAAACTTTAGTCAGCACACAGATTCAGAGCAGCATGGGCAGGAACAATAACTAGAAAAACAGGGACTAAATGTAGACATTTTGTTCTATTTATTAATTCAACTGATTAAGTCTACCTTTTATTATCGCAATATCTATAGACTAATGATCAGGCCCTCTTTGAAGCACGACATCTGAAGAACTGGCATATGTTTGTAGATGGTATAACATCACAACACAGCAACTCACCTTCAGATTTGGTCAATGTTTCTCTCAAAAGTGTATCATCTAAATCTGACACTAAATTCATCATTCTGAAGGTTTCATCTACCTTTGCATGTCTATCTTTTGCATTTTCTGAAACTGACTTGGAATAAACTACAAAATGTTTCAATCCACTCAGATGGTCTAAGAGTCATTTCAGAAAGTTTTAGCAAAAGAATCTGCCCAGAAGACTAAAAAGATAAACAAAATATTAAACCACACTAAGAAAAGGAAAAATTCTCTGTAAATATTTTTGGAGCCCTACAGTGTACTCTGATTTTGGCAGTGTTTTTTAATTCTGATCGCCTCTTTTCAAATAAATCTGTAGTAGTAAAAGGTCTAAAGAATGGAAATGAAAATTGTCTGAGCCAAAGAAAAAGTTTCACTTTTCAAGAAATTGTAAAAAATTAAGACTATTCAGTTCAGAGAGAATACTAACAAAGAGTTCATGACACACCAACCTGTCCAGAAGCAGGCACTAAAAACTTCCATTTACACTTCTCAAAAAAATCAAAAAGCTACAATTAAAAAGGTAACAAGGTCAAACATAGTCAGATAAGATATGTAATCTACCAGGGGCTCAAAGAACAGTTTTACAGAACTCACTGTTACGAAGACTGTTAAACACAATCAGATATTTTTTACTCACTGGCCAAAGTTGCCCAATGGGTTGAGAGAGGACGCATTTTCAGAAAAGTAGGTAAAACAATTTGTCCTTTACATTCTTATTCGTTCACAGAGGAAGAGAAAGCATTACAAGAACTGCAATTTAAAATCACTTTCCTAATAGCTTTTGTGGTTCTGAACTGTTTTCAAATGAAGCTGTAAAGAAGCATTACATTCCACAAACAGGCAGAAGATACACAGCTCTTCTGTCTTGTACTAGAGCTACAGAATTCTAGAAGCCTTTACATAAACATAAAACAAACTGAAAAGAGAAAGAAATCTGCAGAGGGGACACTATGTGGTATACCTTGAAGTAAGCTGAGAACATAATAAAGAGCAGAATCTTACAAAACCAGTTGCTTCCAATCTTAGTAAAAATTCATGCAGGATTAACTTAATAATAATAAAAAAAGGAATTTTTTTTTATAAACAAAACTCATATGAAAATTCTGCTGCTTTCAAGTTGAAAAATGAATATGAATGCATTAATGAAGTGGTTGGTAATTTGTTTTTATTTTTGTGTGTATATGTTTTTCTTTGGGGGCGGGGGGTTCTTGCGTGGTTGGGTTTTTTTAGTTCATTTGTTTATGGTCAGTTTTTTGCCTGTTGCTAGTTCGTCTTTCATTTTTGGGATAAAGGGGAGGGGGAATGACATTGCTTGTTTTGTTTACTCAAAGCAAGCATAGAGCATTACTTGGGTATACATGTAAGAAAACTGCCAGAAATCAGACCCTGTGGGATTTACGGTCATTCTGATATACACTGCACCATATGCATCCACAGATCTTTACAGAGAAATAGAAGGACAAGCTCCCTCCTACTGGCATATCAGCTATTCAATTAAAATAAAAACTACATAAGTGATTAAAACAGAAAAGAAAGAAAGAAAAAAGTAAAAGTACATAGGGCTCATTTATAATGAAGATAGCTTTCTAGGGAAGAAAAGTGCTGTTACTTTTCCTCTCTATAAATTTAAGTGTAATTGCCTTAAAATACTTGCTTTTATTTATTTATTTTCCTCTGTAATAACCTCAGGAGGTCCTATGAAAATTCTGTACTCCAGTAAAAATATAAATTTGAATGAAAAATACTGTGGTTGTTTGTATAGTTTTTGAATGTACGATAAATGATCTTAAAAAGCCCAGACTGGGGCAAGAACACAGAAGATAACCAGTGCAGGAAAGCAATTAACAAAGTGAACTTCATTGGCTGCAGTGAAAGTTAGGTTCTTCTATCCTAATTAACATATTATAGGAGGAATCAAATTAGGCAGATTAGTATACTGAATCAAAAGCCAAGCAGAAACTGGGAAGTAACACAAACAGGAGCAAAGAAAGAAGCAAGCTCACCCAATTTTGAAAAGAGCAAAAAGCTAGAACCAAAATCTTGAAGCAGAAGCCAGTTGAAGGGGAGCAGATAAGGTCATGTTGTAATTCAAGCAGTGGGAAATGCATTTTGTAAAGATCGTGATAGCAATGTCAAAAGAAGAAAATAATGCAAAAGAAGAGGCTGCATAGCTTATGCGAGATACATGAGACAAGAAACTTCACACAAACTGTTATGAAGTAATCCCAGAAAAGAATGCACCAATTTTATAAAAGAAGTAGGACAATTCATCAGAATGCTTCTCCAAAAAATACAGTTACTCTTTCCAGAAATCATTATGTGCTCCAATGACTTTTCTGTTTCAGATATCATCAAGTACTGGAAATCCAAATGTACAGATAGAGGGGGAGAGCTTTAATTTTCATTTTGCCAGCTCCAGCACCACCAAATAATCTCTAGAAAAATTAAGAAATCCTAGAGAGAGGGAAGAGTCAAAAACAGTACTCTTATCACAAGGCTAGCAGGCTGAAGTGCACAGGCTCACTGCTGCTAAGTGAACAGGTACAGGGAAGGGAAGGGAAAGCAGGCAAATACTGAGCACTAACATTTGGCATTAGCAGTGGGAGATTTCAGAGAAAATTACAAACAATGCTGAGCAGAGTGGAGAGAGGTCAAACGTGGAGAGAGCACATAAGAGCTGTTTGAGGGAGACTGAATGGTAGCTTAAGTCACAAGAGTCCTTGAGGTCCCAAGGAGCAGAAGGAGAATGGGATGAGCACAAAATGTTGATAGCTAGGAAAGTAACCCATGGAGTACAGCAAATGATTAAAGGAAGACAAAAAATTGGTCCTTAGATGTGGGCAGCAGTGATACATCAATCATCTTTTTGTGAATATTGAGTGGACAGAAACCATGGAAACCAAAGAGATGAAAGTGGAAGCTGAGGCAACACAGTTTAAGGAGCAGAGAGGAAAATATGACAATTGATGTAGACATAAAGGGACAAGCATGGAGATGATAGATGGTAAGTCATACAGTAGGTGTTACTTGTGAGCAGTCTACGATTAAAACCAGAGCAATTCTTTGTTGTACAGGACATTGACAAAGAAATTGAGTTTGACCTATAACAGTTCACTCTTGCTTTTTAACATTTCAATTTAGTAAGTATAAAAATTTCCATGAATTCTAAATGCAATTCTAATTGTGTTTATAAATGGTAGTTTCACAAGTATGTATGTTACAATAAACACAAATTAGGGGTAAATTAAACCTTAATTATATCTAGCAAGTTTTATGTTCTAATTAAAATTGGTATTCTAACAATAAAAATGACTTACCACCTGAATTAGCTCTGCCACAATTGTCTAATCTTCCTAAACATTCTTTGTGTGCTCCAGCTCCACACTTAGAGCATAAATAGCCCTGATAAAATGTTCCCCTGTAAAATAAAATTAGGTAGTGATACATTAGAAGTGATAAATTCCGTGCACAAAGAAATAAGAGAGACAGCAGAAGGTAGTAGAAGTTATTTGCTGTTCTGCATAATGATAGTCCTTAAAGACTCAAGAAATAGTGACAACTGACAAGTAGCCCATGAGCTCTTTGTTACTACTAGCCATTTAAAAAAAACAAAACAAAACCACATAGTGGTTTTTGGACTACTGGTAAAATAACAATCTTCATTTGTATTTAGCCTAAAGCAACTCTGGCACAGTGCGCTTGAAATTGTACTGTTATCTGCATTATGTTACTCTGCAGCTACCCTTAGTTTCATTTCAATAGGAATTTGCACAGACAAAATGAAGAACAAATCCATTCTGAAAGAGCTGTAAGAGCGAATACAAATTTAAGTATTAAGAGTTTCACAGGTTATATTGCAAATACTCTTGACTTTAAATTTGTGCATTTTAAAAAAAAAAAAAAAAACACATCTCGGTTCACTTTGGTTAATAACCAGAGCTGCTAATGAAAGAGTGGCTTTACACATTTTTCAGTTCTCCTTAATGAATTGGAATCCAAATTTGAGTCTGAGGAAACTGATGGATTTTCAGATTTGTGCATTGCTTTACTCTCAGGTGTGATCCACTGTACAGCTAACAGTTTTTCACATGTACTTCTGAGCAATTACATGCATTCCATCTACTGATATGTCTGCTTACTCCTCACTTTAGACTTGCTGTCTCCACAATTATCCTGACAAGTTTGGAGTGATTACACATCCCAGTCTAACATGACATCTTCAGCTGCAAGGACAAATCGGGCCTCATATATGGAACACACAACAATCTGAATGAACACACAGCAACTACTACTTACTACAGCAGTTAGTAGGCTGGTAGTGATTAAATGTTGGTGGTTTTTGTTGTTGTTTTTTTAATTAAATTCAGAAGTGACTGATTTATTTAAGTGTCATAATACACAAACTTAGAGGCAAATAAATATTATGTTCTTGGTTCCATTTTGGGGTTTTGCTTTTTTTTCCCTTATTGCTACATAGAATGCAAGACTATGATAAGAGTGTAGGATATAAAATTATCCTTCTCAATAGATGCTTTTGAGATTTTATCTCCACATAAGTACTATCAGGCACAATGATTCAGATCTTATTTCCAGTATTTACAAGTCATTCTCTTTAGCATTCTGAATGTTAAAATGACAATGCCTTTTCATAAATTGTTTCAGTGTTTTATTATCCTATGCCCAGTAGACTCTCAATACTAAAATACACAGGGACATATCTATATATCATAAGGTAGCACTTGGGGGTACCTAAGATACACTGGAACAAATTGGCACGCCTGTGCAGAACAATGCAGTGTCATGCAGGCTGCTTCCTGAAAGCAAGACAGTCGTTTCTCAGCAACAGCAGTTAGTACAGTAACAGAGACACAATGTCTCGACTATTCTGCTTCAAATTCTAACATCAGGGATGCCATCTCTAAGTCCATGATGTCTGCAGCATTCTTCACAGTCACGTAGACCTTATTGCACTGAGCAAAACATCTTAAAAAAAAAACAACTCAGAAGCTCCAAGTCGATACAACTGTTCAGAAAAAAAGAGTTGCTAAAGGAAAACATATTTATATGGAAGGAGGTGCCCACCTATCAACTAAGGCTATTGTATTCCATGTCTGTGCTTAACAAAAACACTACCCATGCGTTAAACACTCTTCCTAAAATGCTGCAGCTACATTTTTATAAACATCAACAAAATGTTACGTGAGCACCAGAACCAGCCAAGGTTTACAGAGCCTTTTAACTTCAGCTTGCACTACGAAATTTAGGTTCAGTACATATGTCTGTACCATTAGACGCTCCATATTTACAAAAACAGAGGTAGCTTACTGAAGAAAAGTCATAGGTGTTCACGTGCAAGCATACATGTATTTCACAGGAAAGAGAACAAGGAATTTCTCAATTTGAGTTACTTTTACAAATCCTTGCTCACTGAAGAGTTAGCATTTCTTAGCTTTTTAACATCCACTTTCAATTTGTCTACATACTTCAGCAGTGCCTTTGCGAGACAACTATTTTCTGTTTCACAAAGCAATCTCTCCATATCAAACATTTATGAGCATCATCAACATCATCTGCCTTTTTGAAAAAAATACTCCATCAGTCCTTTGAACTAGTGGTCAACAGCAGTGGGATTTGTGGCCCACTCCTGTTTATCAAAGCTATACAAAAAGGTCATCACTTGCTCTTGCATACAATTCCTCTATAAAATAGTGCCCACAGGAAAATGGGAACAAAGCAGCCTTCTGAAAAATGGGGTAGCCTCTTTATTTTTAGACCTGTTAACAGCATTTCTGTTAATATTTTGTAAATTAATTATACAATCTCCTCAATACTGTGTGACAGACTTTATTATGGCTTGTCCGTCTTGGATGTGTGACCAGCTAAGTATACCTCCATGTACTCTTTTGATTCAAACATTCCCCCCGGGGAAAGAAAAATTCTTAGAAATCTTACCTAAGAAGCATTTGACAGACTTTGCAAGATGTCACACGACTGAAAGTATGCATTTTGAACTCATGAAAGCTTGTGTCTGCATAATCTGGCCGTATGTTTGACCTAAAATAAAAAATATTTTCAAATCCACTTTAAACGAAGAAAATTTAGAACACAAAGCACTATTCACAGCAAGAAACCTGAGTCCATGTACAATTAGCTTTATTTACACTTCAGTGATTTCCACTGAAGTCAACTAGAAATATGGAATTTATCACACATTTTGAAATGAAAACTGAATTATTATATTAAGCATACTTGATCCTTCAATACCTCCTGCAAACCTTTTTAACTCCCACAATAACTAGTTAATAACTATTACACATCAGAACAGCCTTCTGCTTTTTATTCCTCTTCAAATAGAGACATTTTATGAAAAAACATTCAATTAATAATTCTCAAATATTTGTTACACAGGTACATGGATCTCCAAAGAAAAGTTACTCAGTTCCAAAATTATCGGGTAAGAGAAATGTAACCAGTAAACTTGGGACAATTAGACCACAAGAAGGCAGCGGTATAACTGATAACTGATTTGTCATCTCTTTCTTTAATTCAGTAACTTTTGCAAGCTTAGAAAATGTAACTACCTAAAACAGAACCACTGAAATATTAGAGTGTATAACAGAATTCTAGATAACATTAACTTAGACTAAACTAGAAACATAAGTAGTATGTGTTAACATATTTTTAAAGATTATTTATACTGGAATGTTTAGGACACTAGACTTTTGTTTTGTTTTGGAAGAATTACCAGAAATAGTGATACACAGGAATTAAAATATGAAAAATAAAAAATAAAAAAAGAGGACAAGAGTGGAAGAGTCTACAATACTCAAAGGAGAGACCATAAGCTTTTCTAACACACAATTATAAATTCATGCATTACAGTTGGAGGTGCTTATGAGGTAATTTTCATTTTAATGTATAACAAATAACTTTTCAACTAAAACACAGACCAGCCAAAAATTTTAATGAAACAAATATGAGTAAGCATGCAAGTATCAATCTCTCCAGGACTGAATGAAAAGGCTTATGAAAAAAACATTCAGAGAATCCGTATAAGTACCTAGTGTCAGAAAGGTCAGTCTTCTAATATGCCTGCTGAAAATGAACATGCTGAAAATAAAACTGTATTCAAAAAGCAAATGGGATTTTGCTTTTATGCTTGAGAATAGCCTTTCAATCAGTAGTATTTTAACTAGCTCACTAGAGTCTCTTTTTGCTACACAAGATGTCAATACCACACCATGTACTAAAAAAGCATGGATACTGCTCATTCAGAGGATGAAGATATAGATGTCAGGATAAATTAATCACCCGAATTAAATAACTTATTAAGCCAGAAGTACATTATATTGTTCTGAGGTTCTTAATTGAATAGAGCAAAGCCTATATTCCACAATGCATTCAATCCATTTGCAAAGGGTCTGCTAAAAGCTCCTATGCTACACAGTTAACTATGGACAATGCTGAAAGCTCTCTAGAATTAGTCACAGTACTCACAATACCAACAGAGCCGGCTTTTTATTTGTTGTTTGGTTCCAACCAGCAAAGCTTGCAAAACTGTCACAAGCACAAGCCCAATGTGCAGAGGATCATCACATTTGAAGTATATCAAACAATCCTAACCAACATTTTTCAAGTGCAAACCAAAGAAAAAGCTGTATTCATTTCACTGGAACAAATAAATCTTACTTTAAAAACAACAACAACAACAAAAACACACTATAAGAAAAAAAAAAAAAAGAAAAAAACAATCCTATGCCATACATGCAGCTTACAGTTAAGTTAGACTTGTATTTAAAAATTCTCGTCCATTCTTCTTTTAGACTAGCTTCCTCAAAGATTGAAGTCAATGTAAACTTCTGAAAATTTATCTCCTACTAACAGGGCAAAGGTGATACACAGGGTTCTTTCTTCTGTTTGTAATTGAATATCCTTATACTTGATAAAGCCACACAGTTTTATTTTGCAATGCTTCATAGAAAAAATAAATTACTGAATGGAAAAAAAGCAGTCCTAAAACAGCAAAGAACAAAGCTGTACACTCACAAAGGAGCTGCCACAAGACCTTCCACCTCCTACCCACAAACTAATTAATTTTATTCCGCTTGCGCACTTAGCTATCGGATTACAATGTCCTAAGCAAGTCAGAAGGCTTATCCAGTTGAAAACCCTACATCAGGGTCTTGTCTGTTATTAACTGCAGAAAGACTTATATTTGTTCCAAATACTTCTTGTACTTAAGGACTGCAAAAACATACCATAAAGAATGAATTTTTAAGTTCTATAAACCCCACCAGGTTTCAGTTGAGTGATTCTTCTTCACAGATTGCTGCAATAAATTCTCCATCAAAAAAGATGTTCTATCCTTGCCACTTATAAACCTTCCCTGTTCACTGCCATACTACACGCATTTCCTTGCTAGCTAAAGCCAAACGAGCACAAACATCTTTGGAAACTTCCAGCACTCAAAACATACTATTTTCTCTCCCTTCACCCATCCCCACCAGAGCCATATTACCCAGAACTCAAACAAACAAAACCAAAAAAGCTTACATCACACATATATTAATGAGTCTGGAAGGGACTGCAGCCTCAGCATATTGTAGAGGATCCTGCGCAGGAATCAAAACAAGAAGAAAACTAATACTCAATTCCTCATTCACAGTGAACAGCATATACTATTTCTGGAATTTTTAAACATCGTAAATAAATAAAGCTGGAAACTTCAGGAGAAAAAGAGCAGTCACAGCACAGCACACAACCTTTCATAGTCACCCCAACCACACAGGAGCACCTGCAGTTACTGCACTGAAGCCCTTCACTGATACTCTGAGAACCTAGATCATAGCTGTAATGACAACACAGTTCAAAAACGAATCTCATTTTCAAACCTGTTTTTCCTTTTTACTCCCCAACAGTTAGGTACGTCCCAGGACAGAGAATAAAACTGATATTAAGCTAATATTCATTTTAAGCTCAATACTAAGAATATTGTCTTCTTTAGAAGGAACATTTCTTGCCAGAAAAAAAAATAGGAACCCACGCACAACTGTTACAAAAATTCAAACATATGCTTAAAACAATTTCTGTGACTAGCATTAGGAAAATCTAATTTCGGACTTAAATTGGGTTCCATTCCCATCAGGCAGAGTGGGATGGAGTCTCCAGTACAGATATCGCAGTTTCCTCAGCCTTTCCTCCACAGCTCATATTACCAGGTGCCAGAGGCTCATCACAAATGAAACCTTTTATCCGCCTCTGCTTTCCAGCAACGTTGCTAAGTGGTTGAAGCAGGAAATCATTCCTACATCAGGAATACTTTATCTAGGATAAATAACGACAGAGAACATGTTCATCATTTTCTTGTAAAACTGTCTCTTTTTCTTACAAGAAGCGTGTGGGGAGTCAAAAGTAGCTTCCCTTTTTGTCTTCTACTTTTTCCTCAGGCTGTTTTAACTCCTACGCTCTACTGTAGCAGGGACAAAATGTCAGAATACAGAAACAGAGTGAATCTGTAATTAAGAAAAATTTTCCCAATTCTCTCCTCAATTCGGCAGCAGAATTTCTGTAAGGGACAACCATCAGTGCCCTCTCCCACACAGCGCTGGATCTCCATTACCAGATTTACTCCAATCACTAGAGCAACATCCTTGGGCTGCCCCTGAGCCTTTTTAGTAAAGCTTTCTCTTTCCAACTTACTTGAAGAATATTAGTCCCACTGGGACCAATTCACTGCTACACCACCAACCCAGATGCTTGTCTTGCTAGTCTCCTCCGTCATTTGGACACTCTGTTCTCATCCCTGCATTAGCCATCGGAACAACCATTCAAGGAACAGAATGACCATCTGCTTCAGCCAGGCCTGCATCTCAGAACACATCTTTTGCCTGCAAAGTCTGCAGAGTCCAGTGCAAAACAGAATTACCCAGATACCTTACACAATCACCCTTGATATCACGGACTTCCAAACACTCCACTTTTCCCCTTCTGAAAATACCTCTCCATATTTGCAGTGCTGCTTCCTTCTATCAACTATCTGTCAGAAAACTAAATTGATGCATAGGCCAGCCTGTCTTCAGCCATCCACATAATACAACACCTTTATAAACAGTGTCAGAAAATGCCACATCTTCAACAGTCTCCCTCAAATTTTTTCAGCCAGAATTAATTATAGAAATAATTCACCTGGGTTAATTGCATGACTGGCCATCCTGATATTATAGACAGTCCAAAGCTATTTTGCAAGATGGACAGACATCTACATGCCTCATTCCATGCCTACAGACAAAGGAATAAATTCTCTGTGCTATCCAAACTCAAAAAATCAAAATACTGTGCTTGTGAATAAAATGCAGCATTTTAAATTACATTTTTTTATGTAATTCTTCTTACATTTTTATGACTTTCTTACGGCAGTTGTAAGAAATCTAAAGTTTCTCCAAAATTTAAAGTAAATCCTAAGCTTCAGGACATAAGCATGTTGCAATCAAAACACTAATAATGAAGTTAAAATAAAGCAGTGAACCTTGGCAATTTTGACATGTATAACAACGTAAGCTCCATGCCTCATTTTACAAAACTGAATTTTGACCATCTAATGTGTTTCCACAACAAAGACCACAAAGGGAAGAGTACGAACTGAATATCAAACAAGCTAAATGGGACATGTTACTGTCATTTCCTTATTTGATCAAAACCATAATCTGCTGGGGAAACATTAAGATCACAGTGTCTCAATACTAATAGTATACAACAGACATTTGGCTAACATATAGCAGCAATTTGATTTTTATCAGCATTCTTAAGTTTATGTTTGTTTTCAGCAAGAGTTATACAAAAATACCTTTCACAACAGGAGATCAGGATAAATAAACTAATTTCTTCAGGGGACTTGGCACAAATATGCTTTCTTTTACCATCAATTTAACTTCCTATACCATTTAAGTATTATAAAATAAAATATGAGAGGAAAAATAATAAAATTTTAGCTCCAAAACACTTCTCTCTCTCCAAACTGAGCTATGAAATTATTAAATATGTAACTGATATTTATATATGACCCAAGAAACCAAATAAAGAAAAGGCTAGAATTGGTTACTGTAGCTCTTCACATCTTCCCGATGTGGAAAAGAGGCATACAGACATCCCAGTCTTCATTTCCAAAAAAGCCATATTTGTCAAGACAAACAATGAAAAATCCTCACTTCACAAATTCTAATACTGACTGCATCTTCCCTTGGATGTTTTACTACTTCTGGAAATCCCTAAATGATTTGCCCTTCAGATATTTTAATTTCAGCCTTACTGACTTGAAGAACTCTTGTCTGAAATTTATTTTGCGTGGACACATTACCAAAAGCCTGCTGGCTGACAAAAAAAAAAAAAAAAAAACCCTAACAAATATACAGAAGGAATATAAAGTATTATGTTGATTAGATTAAATTTTTACAGTCTGTTGAAATCCCAAATAAGAAATTAATGAAATGCAAATAACACAAGCTCTACTGGAAAAAAAAAAAAAAAAAAAAAAAAAGCACACAGAAGATGGTACTATAAAGTGCAAAGAATTAAAGCAACTAGCATTTGGAGTCTTTGGCTGCTTGGTTACAGGTATCAAGCTCTTCACTCAGCACATGTGACAAGCAGCTGCAGACGCACTGGAAGGTTTCATAATGGGGTTTCATATTTTGCAGGGGCAGGGAGTTTAAGGAAGAGGCCTAGGAACACTGCATAAGGAAAATAATGTCCTCTTTTATTCTAAATCTAGTTAGAATTTACAGATATCCTTAACACTACCAGTTAGAAACTGCAGTTTAGACAACCTGTCTGCAAGGTCTGCTGCTGTTCTCCATTAGTGACTCGCCCTTCTGTTTCCCACACTGCATTTTGAGGGCCATTTCTTTTAATTTGTTCCTCGGTAGCTTTTCACTACTAGATAGACTTCAGCAATTAGGACCTGCACACATCCCCCCACTGCTGCCTCTCTGGGTCAAGCCCACTGAGGTGTTGCTTATACCCCACTACAAACGTTTCAATTAAATTTGAAAAATTGCTTCTCTGGAGTACTTAATTAACAACTCAACTTCTCCCTCCCAGTCTCCAAGTAATTTTAATCTAAATTTATTTATCTTATTTGGAAAGAAAATAATGTATTAGAGAAAAAGTTAATGAGAGATATTTGTAATTCCTCAGATTTTTCCACAACACTTTTCTACAATGTGAAGCACATATATGCTTCACTGCAGGAATCACAGTGCATCTTAAAAAAAAAAAAAAAAAAAAGTGAGAAACAAATATATCATACTCAGACTAATGCAAAAGTGACCCTTTGCAAATCGATACACAGCAAGCTCCTTTCAAAAGTGAATTAGCAGCAAAACAAAACAGGGTATCAACAAGAGCAGGTGCTGACCTAGACACTGTTGGGAAGATCATTTCCTCTGTTACAAAATGCAAAGAAATCAAAGGCACTGTAAACACTGACTGAACTGAGTCATTATTCCGAGGAAACAAACAGTAAACCTCATAGGTATCATTGAAGTTCGGATATATTCTTCCAGATGGTCGTAACTCGGTCGGACTGACAACTTGGATAGAAGAGGAGTCATCTCCTGCGTGTTTCCATGTGACCTGAAAAGCTGCAGCTACACAGCTATGGGTGCTCTAAGGCTGGGAGCAGGCTGACGTGCAAAGCTGCAAGTCCTGGTGTTGACAATATTTAGCCTTCCCCAAAAAATATGGTACAACTTGACTACACAAGGAAGGGAGATAGGGAAGAATGTTGGGTTGTTTTTGTATTTTTGTTTTAAGGAGAAATTTAGGTTGAATTTGAAGCTATTTTTCCCATATCAATTATTTGGAGAAATACAATCATGACATAAGAAATTAGGCAGGATTTCATATGCAAAATATCCCATAATTTAAGTGTTGTTATATTTGAAAATGAGTAGCCATACCATTTAATTAAAACCAACCTTTGGATAATCATAACAAAAATGCAAGTGCATGAAGTATCAGAAAACAAGTCTCTATTTTTAAGTATTAAAAGAAAAAATACCACAGGGAGCTCAGATAAATCTCTATACCTTGAACTCTCCTCAACTCCCAACCCTGAGTTAGACCTTTGCATTTTAGAGCTGTTATTATTCTGCACTCCATGTTAGGCTTATAAGAATTTAAAATACTCTACACAGAACTGTTCAGAATTATGGACACTGAGCTAAAGAAAATTTTACAATGTATGTGACATGAAATCTGATGCTGTATTCATCCAATATAACTATAAAGAAAAAGGCACAGATTAATATCTACAGGCAGTAGAATTTTTTTTTTTCTAACTGCACTATTATTTGAGATCAGCACAGAAAATATATCAAACATAGATCTGCCCTAAGTAAATAATTTCTGCTGGCAATTAATGACAAGAAGACACATTCTAAGTTAAAATTCTTCTCAGATGCCCAGGTGACCAAATTCCAAAATGTTAAGCACCTTAGAAATCTGCCATGTCAACTGCGTACTAACCAATAAAATGTAGCTAACATCTGTTACATTTGTGTTTAAATTTCTGCTGTCCATGTTATTACGTACAAAACAGAAAACCATATATGTCACTATAAAAAAAAAAAAAAAGCTTCTGGCCACACCTTCTATTGTATCATCCAGCAGAAAGGCAATTGTATAATAAAATGAAGTTAGAGAGAAGAGCATAAATACAAATTTATATGTAAACTTTACAAGATTATGATTTTTATGATTTACTGTAAAAGGTGAAGAGAAAACACTGTTCTTAAAGGGTATTCTCACTAGATGTGGACAATGGTATTTCACAAAGTATGATTTTCAGCTTCTTTTCCACTTCTCTTCGTCAAAAAGCAATACTGATTACTTACAACTAATTCATTTTCTCTTTTCCAGCTAGGCTGTTTTATTTCAGAACCATCTTTGAAGATGCTATTTATTGAATTAATCAATCAATTCTCCATATGTTAATACTCAAATACTCTGATTTGTCACATCAAAGAGTCACCATCAAGAATACACGTTATATTACTAACCATATCACAAGTAAATTGTCTGTTTGATCAAGTACATACAACTTCTAAGACTATGCTAGGAAATTTGCTTATTTGATCATATGATGAGTGGCTTTCTTGACATCAAAAAAATTATTGTTTTAACATTTTGAAAATGTAATGCATTGTTTTAAATAAGATAATATCTCTCCTTTGTCTTTCTTTCAACTCATTTCTCTGTCAAGTATGGGAGATGGACAGCTTTGAGGGAATCTGTTTCTGTCTAACATCTATAAACAATGTTACCAACAGGAACAAAGATTAGTCACACTTCAGTATTTGTAAATCAAAATTATTAGTACCTTGTATACTTTAAATATTGCCTGGCAGAGTCTTATTTATAAGAGCTTTACGTAAATTCAAACTTTTAAGTCTTAATTGCTCACCATGAAAAATATTAAATGTTTTATATTCAGTTAAATATCAATCAATGATAAGTGTCTGTGCTTTGAAGTAGAAACTGTAGAAGCGTGAACTGAATAGGAACATGAAGCTGCAAATTGCCCAGCACCTAAATTTGCTAAGGAAGACAAAAGGGTAGCAGGGATTTGAAGGGAGGAACAGGAACATCTGTTCCCATGGTAGAAGTATCAAGGACAAAAAGAAAAACAACATTATATGTTTAGAGACAAGAAAAAAAAAAAAAATGAAGACTTCACACAAAAAAAAACTGTTTAGGTGGTAGCACTTAATCTGTAATACGTGGTATCACTAATGTCTTCCTTCATGCTGATATAGTTTTAAGAAATGCTTACTAATTTTCATAGCAGTGCTCCTCAAATGTTATAAGGTAAGTGGTGAAAATGTAAGGACTGGAAAAATCTTTCATGTTTTGAACCAAAAGATACAGTATCAAAATAGACTTATTTCTAATAGTTTACACAATGTTTTCAGAAACTGGTCTGCTTTCACATTCAGTGCTATTCTTTCTCTGTGCTCTTCACCATCTACAAGATCTGTTTTCTAAAGAAATCACATAGCTATATGGTGAATGGTTGCCCATAACCCTGAAAGACATTTGATCACAAACAACTGGAGACTTAGCAAAGCACAGGCAGCCATGAACTTGGTATTCATTTGTGCAGTACTGAATTATTCATACTGATGAAGAAGCCCTGGCAGACATTTGTTTATTGCTTTGGTAACCTACTATGTGAAGTTGGTGTAAGCGAAACACCTTTCGAGGCTATTTGAAAAATGTAGCAGATATCTACGGCTTTTAAAGTGCTCTGATAAGAAAGCTTTAATTTAATATGTCAGTGTTCAATATGTCAGAGCTCAAATATTCTCTCAGAAGGAGTCTTAATGCATATGCATTATTAATACTCTATCTGAGGGAACAGATCTATTTAAGCTGAATCTGACCAATGTCATTAGTCACAGAGTGCAAAGCAAATTTGGAAATAGGTAAGAGAACAATTTTCACCAAGCCTGTGTCATGTACTAGTTTTCTATAAAATCTAGAAAAGCAACGAGCTAGCTACAATTTACGTTGCTTGCTTAATGTAAAATGTTATACGCACACACCTATCAGGCTTGAGAATCAATGAATCTCAAGATTATTTCCCTTCAATCAAATGACGTGTTCCATTTCCCTTGAGTTGAACAGTGTGAATTATGCCTAATTGAAACAGTTTTTCAGAAATGTATTAGCTGTACCTGAACTACTGTGTAAATTCCTTAGCCACCTGAAAACTTAATACTGGGTAGAAAAAATAAACAAATAAAACCTGATTTTAAGGGCTGTACGTATTTCCTATATGAAATCCCCCTATTGGGATATAGGACAAAAAAATATTCTATTTCAGATTCATTAACTTCATATAACTCATACGCACCCTAATCACCATAATAATCAGGTTTTCTCACTGATGTTTCAGGCATGATGTTAATACTGTGATTTTAGTAAAAATGTCAAAGAGTGCAGTGCAATCATATTACTTCTGAGGGTGACATTTTAACAGGGTACATTAAAAAAGGCCAGTCTCTGTCTGCAAGATGTTTTCATGCACTTTTTAGTTTGTGAAAAAGAGATGTTGAGTAAAGACTAATTAAAGGCATGTTACAACATTGTTGCATGAGGTTTTGCAATATTTGCCCCATACATTTTGAAATCCAACAGTACTAAGCTCAAGTAGAGAAGGCCCCAACCTACCTAAGCCTGACTCTGGGCAGAATACTAAAGTAGACAAACTCCACACACCCCTTTCACCTTCAATTCTTCTTTCATTTCATTTTAAAGTGCATTTCTGCATAACATGTTCCTATCTAGTTTGCTGACTGCCATTTTTGGAGTAGACTACAAAGCACAATGAAAAAAAGACAAATTAGCAAGCTGGACATCATTTGTGACAAATCAGCATAAGATATGGCATTCTATATTACACTAATGTATTCAGATATTAAGTCAATGTGAAAATGTAATACGTGGCCTTTCAAGGAAAAGGTCTCATGCCATTGTGAGGGCGACCTCATAGAACTGGCTCCATGCTCTATCACAGTTAAGAAATATTAACAAACTAAGCACAAAGTAATATTTAGTGGATGTCAGTAAATGTTCAGCGTCCACATGAGACGTGTAATACTGACATCTTTCCACTCGCTATTTATTCTTTCATCTTATAATGAAAGAAAGAATGAAACTCATTACAGCAATGACGAAAAAAGCAGTTGCCACATAAGAAATTAAGCCTTATAATTAGCCAGGTGAGTAGTTCTAAAGACCAAGTAATACAGCTGAGGTATATATATTCAGATTAGAGGAAGACAATTCCAGCATTCAAAAACTTCTTTCAGTAAAGAGCTGCTAGCATGACATTCAATGACAAAAAATATTAGTTCATGGTTTTGGGGTTTTTTTAAAAAACAAGCATAAAAAAAATCTGTAGGAGAATTTCATAGGAAAAAAAAGCAATATCAACCAAGTGCTCCAGCATTTTATGCAATTTGTAGGTATGAGACATTTGTTCTGATTATTCTGGTTCTTTTTGCACAGAAGAAAGAAAAAAAAAGATTAGAAGAGACATTTTTCCTAGAAAAACCTATCAAAATTGTCTTGCACTTGCAACCAGTTTTTGAGGTTTTAATAGTTAGCACGCAGCAAATAAGCCACGCACAATCACATAGCTGACAAACTCTCACTTAATACAAGTCTCTAGCGTGGCTGAGTAATTTGGTGCAGTAATTTAGCTGTACATTTCTATTAATATTATCTTGGATATGAAATGACTCTACACTTAAACCAATGCTATTTGACATGCTAGATTAAACAAGTATTCCACATCAAGTGAAGTCCTTGCAGTGCTATCTTTAAAAAGGTGCTTATTTACCCACACAGCTATAAGCTCATCTATTATTAATAAATGAACAAAGTAGAACAAAGTAGCAACTGCCCAAATTAACCTCTACTGCTGTTGAGCAGTGTTTCTTCTGAGGCAATGAGCAATTACAGTCTCACTGTGCACCAGAACTCCCACTCACACCAGTAAGAGGGAACAGGCACACCGAGAGCGAACTAATCCAAGCGCAATATGCAGGTTCCTGCTAAAACATATTTTAATGGTGTGGAAAAAAATTCTCAAGTCCAGAGTCCAGCTAAGTTTCAGCTTTGAGAGTTTGACTACAGTGTTGACAGTGCTGCCTCAATGTCCTGTTCCACTTTACTGTCTGAAAAATAAAAAAAACTGGTTTGCTGGGAGCTTTGAAGATTGTACAGAATGCACTATAAAAAAATAAGGAGGGCAGAGCCAGACTCAGTTTCAACTTTGGAAATAACTGTGAAAAGAACAGTACCAATACAGCTGTGCTACAGTTCCATGGTTGCTGACTGTAGTTTGTGTTCTGGCTCCATCAGTCATCCTCATGAAGGTATTAGGAAAAATAAAATGGAAGTGTTGTTTAATTATGTATTTAGAAAATACAGCAGTAGTCTCGGAGGGGAAAAAAAAATCTACTTGTAGCAGAACTACCATTTGAATAATAATAACTTGCTCAAGTTTTACATTAACAATAACCAGTTGTTACCAACCTCCCTCTTGACAAAATAACTCTGTATATATACTACAATAACAACTGAACAAGTCAAGAGGTAGAATATTTTTATAGGTTTCTGAAGGCAGTTTACTAACAAAGTTAACTAGTATGAAAAGCAGCACTCTGAAAATAGCACTGGGATTTTTAAGATTTGCCCTATCAAATATGCCTAATGTATTCTGCCCTTCAAGATGAAACTAAACTCAGTCTGCAATCCCGTGTTCTCCTCTATTTCATACTTCATCAATAACAGAAGCTTTCCATATCCAAAGACAAATTCTCATCTCAGTTAGACTGGAAACGCAAAAGAATTATTCAGCTGATTTCACTGGATTTAGGTCTTGACTAAAATGAAAAGATTTTAACAGCATTTTTCTTGAAATACATTTACAGGTTCAGGAACCAAAGGAAGTTACCTTACTATTAAGTGCTGTTTCAGCAATAACTATAATCACTGTTGCTCATAGACCAATATAAACACCTAACCTATAAAAGGAAAACTGCAGCCTAACATAGTTATGCCAATGAGTTATTCTAGTGGAAAAAAGGCTTATTCTTAATTTACAAATTGCAAGAGATATCCAAATCAGTTCTTTTGTTTCATTCTTAGATTAAAACACCTGATTCTGTATAGAGAACTATCAAGAAGGGAACAAAACTGAACTGAAATTTCTGTCTGGAACTCTGTATACAATATCATTCCTGATAATCAAGCAAGCATCTAATCCAGTCCTTCTTAACTGTGCCATTTTTGCGGTCTCTGTAAAATTTTAAAACAACAAGAAGCATTTTGCCCAAGAAAGTAGTTCTTATCATGGAGTATGATGAATAATTGCATGATCATGGCTACTTGTCAGAGTGGAATGACAATACTGGAGTAGACAACCTAATCAATAGGCAATTAAACCCCCCAAAACAACTCCAATCGACCACCCAGCTGTTCAGAACACTTGCCTTCATTTATTCCCCAATGCTTGTACCATAGCACTTATTAGAATATCATTATTGCTATAAACAATGAGGTATATTTTGAGAGAGCTACTGTGGGAAATGTGCTATAAGGTGAAACCCCAGTAACAGACTGGGTGAAGGTATAAGAGCTTCATAAAGTACAAAAGCTCCACATTTAAATCTCAGCGGTTATAATTACAATGAAGAAAAAGCATCAGCTGATGCAAATCATACCACTATATCATGTTATCTGTTAGCCCTGGCCTGTAGCAACTCTGCTCCTCCAGTTCCCATGCTTCTGCATTACAGCCTTTAACCACATGGGCAGAGGTTAACCCAGAGGGATGGGTTTACGAGGGATGATCATCTGTGCAAGATGAGGCTGGCACCACCATGCTCGTTTTCAGTGAGAAAACTCACGACCCCTAGAGGAATGAGTGCCACAACAACCTGTTCACCCTGCAGGCCCCAATCTCTTTGCTCATGAGACAGCCAGCAGCAACAGCAACCCTCTCTGCCAAGGCACATCTAGAGGCAGCACTGAGGGGAAGTGGGCAAGGTAGAGGGACTGGGCTGGCCACAGCACTAACTGTGAGCCCCAGAGGAGCTGCACATCTGTGCACAGGGGATGGAGATGTCCTCAGGCACTGGAGACCAGGGAGAAAAGAAGAGAGAGCAACAAAACATGCCTGCACAGAAACAAAAAGATATTTGAGAATAACTGAGGAGATGCTCTTGTGGAGAAAAAAAAAAAAATTACTGCTCTCCTTAACGTTTTTGTTATTGGTTTTCCAGATTTTTTGCACACAGGTCAGAGACAGGAGATAGACTGATCAATAGATGCCCAGCTGAAGTTGAAATGCCTGAGTTCCTCATGATTTCCATACATGTTCTATTTTATGTTTAAGGAAATATCAATAATGATATTAAAGCAGCAGGGAGGGCAGAGGGACAGAAAGACAGGAAAAGGTGAAATAGTCAGTTTTCCACACAATTAAAGTCTCTTTCCATTTCCTATGAAAACTATTCATAAGTTTTTGCCAGAATGTGTCATCTCTGTCTTTGCCAAAATCAGCAAGATTTTTGTGGTTAGAGGGCCTCACTGTATCTGTCTAGCTCAGGCTGTCTTCCCTCTTATTTCCATTTAAATCATTAACACTCATCATACTGAGGTTGTGAAGAAATATATATAGCTTACAAGTTTCAGTTGTATCAGCTCATAACAGTCTTTTTCACCACTCCTTATACCTTTTCAATCACAGCCAAAAAAATCCTTATTAATGCTATCTCTCTACTTTCACAGGGACTATCTCACTCTCCCTCACACTTCGTCGCTTATTTTTTTTTTTTTTAAATAAAGCAAGCATCACTTTGTCATCCAATTCTCTTGCTCACATCTTTTACATTTAATCACAATACCTGAGGTGTCAATAATCATTTTTGTCTTTCCATCAAGAAGCAGAAATAGAAATAAAGCTCATGCTGCAAAACAATAACATTATCTGCAGTGCTATACCTGAACAACTATACAAGAAGTCTAAAGCAGTCTGCTTCTTTTAGTTCAAAATATACAAAGGAAATCAGGCTTTTGAAATGAAATTGAGTAAATTGAGCAACTTATTCAAAATACTAAACATTAGATTAGTTAAAATCTACCTGGAAAAATGCCAGAATCCCATCTTACATTATCAGCATCACCCTTCAAAAATATATTTCAACTATTCAAAACTAAAATGGGAGGGGAAAAAGTTATCAAAATGCAATATATTTATTGCTAAAATAGTTAATATCCCCCCCTCAGTTGCTTAAGACAGTATTACTGAAGTAATCTTCGCAGCAAATTCGGCAATACATAGCCTAGAGTGCCCTCTTTCTATTTCAAGAGGAGTTTCAGGGAAATACCACATTCATGAAGATGTGTCAGCACTACTGTTTTTCAGAAATTCAAAGAAAATAGATAACTAGGCTGTATTAAAAAATAAAACAGAAGCAGTTTAACTTAATGCAAGTGGCATCCTTGTCCTTGAGTAACGTGATTTTACTTGAACACAAATATACTTACAGAGCCATCTGAAATTGTTCAAGCCATTTTTTCTTCAAATCTTTAGTTTTGCAATAAACTTCTAGACCATTTTGACCTTGGATATGAATGAGGTAGAAGCCATAAGACCACTGCAGAAAAAGATTGGCAACAAACATCAACAGTTAGGAAGAACAAAAAAAAAAAAAAAGAAAAAAGAAAAAGCATCTCTATGTTCCTTAATACAAACCCCCGTCTCAGAAACACCAAGAGCACACTCCTCTGTTGACACAATATCTTACTTAAATGTTTTAACTACATCAGAATAAACACAGATTAAATATCTAAATATTTATCTTGGCTTGTGGTTAATACATAAATCTTTGCAAATAAATTGTATATGTCCATTCTAAATTCCTGCAAAAAAGTTTCTAATTGCTGTCAAAAACATATATATTCAACATGTACGTTACTGACAAGTACTTACCTTTTTATTTTCTTTATCAGTAGTGGGGTTATTTGTAATTTTGTATTTTTGAAGATCTATTATTTCCTTCATTTCATAATTATCACCTCTCCGTTTGCAAACAATTACAGCCAGATCAAACAAGAAGATATGCCTATGAAAATACAACATAAAGACGGTTAAAAACATTCCAAATAACCAGCACACAAAATCTTAGAACTCTCTGCCCTTGGCACTTAAAACTTTGAACAATTTAACTACTAAATAATAAAACAAGAAAAACTGAAAATACACTTGCTAGGGATGTAGATTATCTTACATGATAATGTAATAGCTAATTTCCCATAGATAACTTTTTCAACAATTCGCTTGTTAAACAGTGATGGTCTGTGTGAATGCACAGTGAAATTACAGTGCACTCAAGAATCACTGAACTGACCTCAAATATGCAAAGAGAGAGTTACTTCACAGGCATTTTAATAGCAAAGACCAGAAGTCATGACATCACCTGTCTTGCCTTGCACGTTTGTCTAACGTAGTTATCCTTATTTCCCCGTCACCTTGAGGTCTTCCATACTGTAAAAGGGAATGATTCTGAAACAGAAATAATATACATGACTCAGTACAGCAAATGTGGTAAGATAATACATTTAAATATTAGACCACTCATTCCTTTTATCCCCAAAATAGAGCTTTTCAAGTGACTGTCATTTAAACTAAATAAAAGGGCTGCTCCAAATGTAATGCCTCCTAAACAACATGTTGGCCCACCACAGCAGAGGCAGATGTCTGAGGTTGAACCTTCCCACCAGTATTCCATTACATTTTGTTGGTGTGGAGCTGATGAAAGCAGAGGGGCAGTCTGACAAAATGGAGTCAGACTTGGAAGCACGTAGGATGTAAAGGTGTGCCACTGAATTCCTCCATGCAGAAAAAATAGCATCCATTGACATCCACTGATGCTTGCTGAACCTTTAAGAAGACTAAACAGTGGATGTGAGCACAGTGAGCTGATGGGTGGTGCATTTCAGCAGTGGCAACAGCAACATAAAAGACATGCCGAGTTACAAATAGCCATGTGTATTTTTATGACCACAGCATGTAGACTTCTGTTTATTTAAGGTGAAAATGCATAGCTAGGGGTGTTAAGTATGTTAAAAAAATAGTGTTCTGTTGCTGAGAATTCCCTCTATTAAGCGGTGCTACTGTGCTCTTCATCTGTGTTGTAGTTTCCAGGGAAATAAATAGGAGGCATTACTTTCAGAGCAACCTACGTACATTAAGGCATCAGATAATTCTACATTTGTCTTCAGACAAATTCGTTTGCATTACAAGATCATCTGCATCGCTGAATCAATGTACAAATACAAATGTTTATCTACACAAATATTTCTCACTACACATAGACCCCCAGCAAGGATTTATAGAATTTTAGCAGATATTTCTGCGAGTATTTCTATCGTTCCAGACCACACAAGTCATACTTGCATGTTAATTTCACCAAGAGTGCTATCTTTTCATACAGAATATGTACATCATTGCATTCGATCAAAAGTTACTAAGAACTGTAAAAACTAAAGCCATCACATACCAAATTCTCTATTGATAGCTGAAATTGTCTAATTTCACGGAGTGTTTCATTATCTCTCTTCACTTCATTTACATATTGAGCCAAGTCCTAGAGCATCAACCAGAAAAGGAAGAAAAATTCCAAAACAGGTCACTTTAATCCATTATTTTGGCAAATTTATTTCTAATTCTGTCTTTGGCTCATATTCACATCTAGATTAATACACACATACAGATATACAAATATATACATGATGCTTGTGAATTACCAATTTGTCTGCCTAAATATAGAAAAAAAAGCCCTCAGTACATCTTAAATCAAATGTACAGCTTTCTTTATTGTATCTGTTCAAATCCAAATCCTGCAGCAAGAAAGAGGAAAATGCACTGTTTTTTCCTTCTCTTTTAAAGGGCTGACTTTTTCCGAAGTTTGCTAATGTCTTATTCTAAAAACTCAAGATGGAAATGTAATTCACACAGTTCAGCTGTGGCCTAAAGAAAGCAGTCAACAACATTCATTATCTGATAATTGGAAAAAAAGTAAAAAAAGAATATGTTAGAAAACTTATATAACGCTTCTCAAAAGTAAGGTTTTCATTTATGTGAAGGGATGAATATTGGGAGGGAGGTAAGAAGCTACTACACAGTAATATTGTTGTACAGCAGAGAGAAGATATTAAAACAGATTTTAAAAGCATTCTTAATGGAATATACTACTTAAAGTCACAGGTTGAGATCATTACTGTCTCCCTTACAGAACACATAACATATCCGTATCACTAAAGCCTTTAAACAGCTTTGAATGCGCTTGAGTAATAGTGACAATTTGCTGGGGCTCCTCTGTTTATGGCTAGAGATAAGAAGCAAGCAGCAGTGGTAATTGGTGAGGTCAGGGACGCTGAGAGCAGTGGTTAGGAAAGGTATTCTGATCTTCCCAACTTGCTTTTAGAGTATCCTTCAATATGGTTGCATATTTCTAAGAAATTTTTATTCAGAATCTAAGAATAGCTGCAATCATCACTCTAGCTTCTGAAAGGAATCCAAACAGGATACATTCACATCAGTTTTAAAAGAGCTGATGTAGAAATTAAATAACCTTTTTATTGTTGCTAAAAGAAATCGGACAGTCAGATTTCTTTGCCACGTTTTCTTTCCAAGGTGCGACACCATCTTGTTATCATTATTTTTTCAAATATTGCTTTCAAGCAGACAAACAGAGCCGTTAGCAACAAATCTATGTCGCATGGCTACTTCTACTCCTCTGGCAAGGCTTACTGGTGTAATCATATGGTATAATTGGGAGGAAAATGATGTTGTGACCTTAGTGAGAGATGCCAGCTCCTGCAGAATTATTTATTATTATTATTAGCTGGCTGGCAGGACACAACTGCCACAACCATTCTCACAAGAATTTTCTTAATTGGTCTCATTTTGAGTCAAGCCATCACCAGAAACAATGAAGCACATAATCAAAGGAGAAAGAAAAAAGAGACAGGGAAAAAAAAAAAACAAAACATAGTTTTCCTAGCCAATTACCAGTAACCAAGATGCCTTGACACCAGCTGGAAGCAATGCTGTGCCACTCCCATTTCAGGCACTCTCCCTGGGAGATTATCATGCTAGCGCTCTCTGCATTCACTGCACAGAACTGGGAAACAAAAAAGGGGAGCCAAAAACCTCATTTGTGAGCTATTCTGTATTCTAGGAATTCAGGTAGCAGCATATGCAGCTGCGTAACTGAAAATATTCCTATTCTGACTTCAGCATCTCCTCTGGACAATATAGACTGCAATAGAAGGAGATACAACCTTTACTGTGTTGTCTTCCCCCTACCACAGGATAGAAAAAAATCAGTTCCACCACACGAATTTCACAACTCATGTACTGAAGCCAACTGAAGCAGAGATTTCACTGTACAGAGGAGCACAAAGTAATACTAAGGCAGTACTGCTCCTCTATAATGCATCTGTTTGTACCACTAGCAGGTGAATGTACAGTGACAGGTACTGTACCTAAAGAAAGATGCCACTAATTTCAAGGGTAAAGCTGCAGAGATCATAGAAAGAGAGTCTTCTAAAGATGAGAATAAAACTTCTTCATATCATTAAGAAACCAATGACCCTGATTAGAATTGATTTATAGATCCAAAATGTAGGACCATTTCTAAGACCAAATTTATTGAAACACCTGCTGCTTACCTCAATACATGCCAACAAAGTGATAAATAAAAGTAAACTGAACTGAGGAAGCTACATTTCAGAAGTACTCCCTTCAGCAAATTACTGAATTTGCTCCAGGATGTGAGCAAAGCCTTCAACTATATACTCATAAGGTACACAATGACTTTAGAAAACATTTATTTGATCTGTTGTGAAGAACATTGTACTTTCCGTGCAATATAGTTCTGAACTACCATTTTAACTGCGAACATGGATATAAATACTTAAATGGCATACTTACCTTCATTGCATCAAGCGCCAGTTTTAGATTTGCTTTCTCCATGGGATCTGTAGTGTGCTTTACCAGCTCCTATTCACAGAAATAATTAAAACTTCTCACCCATTGTCTGCCAGTTATAGACTGAAGTTATTATTCTGTTCACCATCCCTCAACAACCACCAACCCAATCCACTCCAAAAGAGAAAAAAGAAAGAAAGAAAGAAAACCCACACCAACATCAAAAACAGAAACATAACACAAGAATTCACATTTTCTTCACCACTGTGACCAACTTGTAAACAGAGTGAGGACTGTTGCAAACAAATAATTGGCAATGATGATTTAAGATTGGTATAGCCTAAACGCTCATATTTGTATTAATGAACAATCATTAGAAGCTAATTAGGCTACATAGTACTTAAGCATTGCCAATTGGATCATTAGTTGAGTTCATTTGCTCACTTCTATCCCACTCCAAGGCATTCACTTGGCTGCAGAGGACACACGCTATAAGTAAGATCTCAGCAAAATGAATAACTACCCAAAAAGTCACTGTTTTTCATTATGCCTAAGACAATGCTGACTCAGGACAGATTTCAATCACATGTAAATGTTCAAAGAATTTTTGTAGCTACTTCTCTTTAGGAAAATAAAAGTTTTTGTTTGTTTGTTTTTAGGAGGTAACCTCCAACAGAATATTTCTTCTTCATAATTTAAGAATAGAATTACACATCCCAGCTAGAAAAAGAACCTCTTAAAATCCAAGGAAATGAAAAAATATTTATATTTCGTTTATAATTTTAAGGGTTTTACTGGATTTTTTCATTTAAAGTCTATAAAATATTTTTGTACAGTCTATACTCTTATTATATGTTACCTCAAACATTACAACATAGTGACACATAGTATTTCATCTTCTCATAATGTAAATGTTGATTATAAAGCTACAATACAGAGGTCACGTTTTCTGAAAAGCAGTTTGATCATTTACTTTGTTCCAAATTTCTGTTGCTCTAAATGTTGACTCAGAAATATTTCTAAAATCCAATATACAAAATGAACGTTGTTCCAAAGAGTCAAAATTATACTTTACATGCAGCAGTAGATCTTTTTAAACTGACATTTTACAAGAATCAGCAGGGCTGACAGTCTCATATAGTAATATATTTCTTTGCAGCTGAACTAATGAGCCTCCTGGCACAGCTATCAAATTAAATTTATAAGACTCTCCACCCTTATTATAGGACTAACTGTGAGAGCTCACGCTTTGTGGGTTATAACAAGAAGCATTTCAAAATAAATATGGCTTTATTGTAATTTATGACAGCAGAAAAGCATCTTAAAAGTATGCTGTAAGTATGGTTCAGCTTCCTCTTTTGGGGATAATGGTCCACATTTCAAAGCACCACGATTATAGAGTGGTACTATTAACCATTTTAAACATACCAAGAATGAAATGTGCAGATACTGGGAAACAGCTATGCTTTTTCATCTTTCTCAAACATGCTACAACTCTAAGGAATCGTCTCTTTAAGAAAACCTGCGCTTCACTGGATTTTATTTCATAACAAATCAGTCTCAAATCTATGTAAATGTCAGTTACCTCCCTTTGATAAAGGCTTTTAGCTCTCATTCTTATAAACCACTGATAATAAACAATCACAGTTCTGTTCTTCAAAAATAATATACCTGGAGCAGTAGGTGATATTTTAGCACTCTTTGCATTGGAACCACTAAAAGATCTCGCAAAGTAAATTTCCCATTATTGGCCCTCTTGGAACATTCCTAGTTTGAAATAGAAAACTAGATTAGGACACATTTAAAAATAAAAAAACAAAACACCTTTAATTTCCATGAATATCATGTTAAAGCGATACATTGGCTATGTTAATAACTATAGCAAATTTGAGATAAAGGCTTTCAACAAAGTGGAACAAAGTAGTTGACACGACAATAAAATCTGAACAAAGACTACGTCTAGACATTTGTTCTTGGATATTTCAACAGCACAAGAAAGAGCATGGAATAAACATCACAACAGAAATTAAGAATAGGATTGAACTGAAGAAAAAGAAAATTGCCCATAAGTAGAGAGAAGAAGGCAGACGTTGCAACTACCTTAAAAAAAGCAAAAGACAGTTTTGAAAGCAAATGCTCTTGAAAGCCATTTCTAGGCACACAGAGGAGGTGGCCAAGGATATCCAGAACAGGTCTGCTACAGATATACCAATGTCTGAATTTCCTGCTTTCTGTGACAAAATGGACAGTTCTGTGAATGGATGGGAACAGTCTACCCTGATTTTTCCAAGACTTTCAAAATCATCTCTCATAGCATCCAAATATCCAAGTTGGTATGTTTTACTTCAAGTGAATGTACTACTAGGTATATGAAAAACTAGCTAGAATTATTAGACTCAAAGAGCAATGACTAACGTTTCCCATGCAACCTAGGGGATAGTGCAAGTATATGAGCTGCAAGTACAGCTCCTCAATGATCTGCTCTGGGAAACCTCTTAAACAACACTTTTAATATTTTTAGCAGCAAACTGGAGGGATATCCACAGCATGTCCACATACAACACCACATTGTAGGTGTAGGTGATGCTCTTCAGGGCACATCCAGTGGAAACCTCATGAAGCCATTGAGGAAAAGGCAAAGTCCTTCACCTTGAACACACTAACTTGGGACATATTAACCCTGACTGCCAGCAGGGTCTTGGTAGGCAGTAAGCCCTAAGAAGCTTCAAGATGGACTTAATTAGCATAGAAGTCCCTCCCACCTTGAGTTATTCTGCAATTCTATATTATCTGCCAAGCTAAGAAAAACAGAAGGATACCAGTTCCAAACATAAAACCTAATCCTACTAGTGCCAGTGGAAAACTTCACTCCTTCATCCATTCAGGATGCCAGGCTCTGTATCTCTAGAGCTAAACATTAATTTGATGTGAGGCTCCAATGAATTACAAGGAAGAGTAGTTAAATTCAGTTTTAACCTACAAGGTTTTTGACTTGGATAAAAGCAATAGTTATCAGAACATGTATAATACACAAACACAAACATTAGAAAATTCTTATACCTCTAATTTCAATTTAACATCTTCTTTCGTCTTAGAAATGTTGTCTAAGCATGATATGGCTGTTTCCACTTGGCTGCAGTACTGTCCATAAATAACCAACCTAAACCAAAGCAAGAGATAAAGAATAAAGGGAACATTCACTTATTTCAGGGCAGTCCTTGATCATTTTTCACCAGAAAAAGTGGCAACAGTTCTCTTTTCAACAGGAGCAGCATTTAAATATGCAAAGGTCATATTTAGCCAACCTTCAACAATGAATACTATGAAAAATGTTCAGAAAAATAAAGTTTAAAGCTGTTTTCAAAATGCTGTAAAATCACTGCAATTTCCTTTAACAATCACATATGTATGCTGCAATAAATGCAGGAATCGTTAAAAGCAGCATAACCACTGTCTAAGATTAAAACACCATATATTTACAACAGTGCAGATTTCCAAGACTGTAGTGAACAAATTCTCTTAACAAGTTTAGTAGGACTGGCTCTGCACATCCTTTAAAGGATTGTTAAAGTTATCCTAACCAATCCATCTCCAACAATTCCTACCAGATTACATCATGTGAGCTTTCAGATCCAGAATAACAGTGTAAATTAGAACAACAACAGAAAACTTACCCGGTAATTGTCAACAGGACTAACGCTTTGTGTAAGAGTCTAGTTTTATAACAGGATTCTCCTGACCCTTCTTATAGTGCTTCTGTTAGATCTGGTGCAGAGTTCTGCTTTGTTATGCTTTTTCCATATGGTTCTTCAGGTGATTCATTCTGTATGTTTCGAATTCCTCTGTGGGAGGTTCCTATGGCTTTCCTAAATTTCCCCAAATGAATCTTGGCCATTCATAACACAACTGAAGCAATGATACTGACTTAACACCACTTCTGATTACTTTCAGTTTGTGGAACAATGCTGGCCCTATGTCATGCTTTTTCCCTTTCACATAATAAATACAAGCTTGAGATTTCTTCTCAGTGTCATTTGTTGCCAATTTAGCACAGATTTCAGAGCTACTTTTGAAAAATAAGTATTTTCAAGAAAATGTTCTTGTCCATTATTTCCCTCCTAGAGCAGCAGCAAGTCTATAAGCCTACGGAACAATCCTGTCCTTTTCTGCCAGAAAAGTTGAGATAGAGGACCTCAAAGGCAAGACTGTTTATGGACAGTCTGGCAGGTCCTCCTCCCTCAGAAAAATAATTCACCTGTCAAACATTTCCCGGATGCTGCTGCTTAGTTCCTCACAAGCCCATTATTACTCCAACAATTCTCCTTTCCCATCACCCTCAAGAAAATCCAATTATATCCAACCACTCTTTTGCTCTCTGGACCCAGAAACTCATTTTTAACCACAACCCAAGGGTTACTTGGTGCTAAGTCAGCCCCACAGCACAGCTTTTCAGCAAAGTATCAGAGGTCTGTAAGTTCATCCATACATCTCAACAGTTGTTCAGTACTGTTCAGTACAAAAGCACAATTTGAAAAGGGGTTAAAAATACTGGAAACTAGCCTACAGGGTACAACACGCTCCTGTGGCTATCCTGTTATTAGTCTGACTATTTTTGACAGTTTGAAGGTAAAGCATGCTAGACCCTAGAATCTTCTCTCCTTTTTCACACCATCTTCTCCACTTTCACATTATCATCTCTTCTGTTTTCTTGAACCTGGAATGCCCTTATTATATATCCTTGCCTTATTTTGCACTTCTTTATACCGTTCTATCTGTTAAACAATACAGGAACAAGCTATAAAATATCTGGGATTATTTGCACAGTTTAAAAATAGTGCTGTGGGGAAAAAAAAAAAAAAAAAAAAAGGTAGTTTCGTTCAAAATACAGCAGCTACCTGTCTGTAGAATTGCATAGGCTAGAAATGACCTTCAAGGTCATGTCCAACCATCAACCTGACCTACCAAGTCCCATTTTTAAACTGTGTCCTTTGGGGCCATGTCCATATATCACTTAAATACCTCCAGGGATGGTGGCTAAACCACTTCCCTGTGCAGCCCATCCCAATGCTTGAACATTCTCTCCAAGATGAAATCTCTTCATAAACAAACTAAACCTTCCCTGACGCAACATGAGATTCTTGGAATGTATCTATGCAACAATTTTGCCCAAACTGGGGGTAAAAAGAGGGAAAGCTCATTAAGTAATAGATTGCACTTTGACTTCCAGGCTCTTAACACAAAATATTAGCTTTATAACAGCGATGTTGAATTCAATTTTATTTTTATTTTTATTTATTTGTCAAACAAAAGTATAGTAAAATAAGTTCACAGATCAGGCATAAATAGCATAATTAGTAAAAATTAGTACATAAATCTTACCTTTCCTTGTAGTTAATGAAAATTTGATACAAGTTCTGATCATTTTTGTTAATAATGGAATCACTGATGTCTTGTGTTAGACTTCTGTGAATTTTCACCAAATCCTTGAAAACAGTAATGAGAAAGAGGAAATAATTTTAAAAACAGAATAACCAAAGCTTTGAATATAAAAATAAGTGGCTTCGTGTTAGATCCATTAATTGAATTGAAAGCAGATCATCTGGGATTAGAACCTAAATTCAAGGTTTGCATATCTTCCATAGACAGCAATAAGGAAAGCTGAATTCCAAGAACTACCTATTTCAAAGACTCATTTATTCTGGCTTGGAACATGCACTGTTAATACGTCTTCATTTTACAATGATAATTTTAAAATTAAGCAAGTCAAGTAAACGCTTTAGTGACAAGATAAAGTAATGATTCATGTCCCTGAGCTGTGAAAAATTAGTTTTGTACATTACATTGGTCAATTAGTGATGTTCTAGTGCTAAGCTAACTGCAGTCATAATGAGTTTCCCAATACAGCAGACAACTAATGTCTGAGAGAGAGGCAAGAATACTGCATAAAGATTTTCTCTGTGAGCACAGTAGAAAAGACTCTTAGTTTGCTATTATATAATAACCCTGTATGCTATTAGAGATGACACCAGCCTTAATACTCTATGGATGCTGTCAGAGAAGCCATAAGAAATTATGTCAATACAGGTTAGGAAATTCTGTATTCAGAATAATTGAATGGTATACAGACCTCTGTAGTGAAAAATAGAGGACTGTTTATGAAAGCTGCCAAAGATGGTTTAATGCAATAAATGATACATTACAAAAATACACAACATTGAGTCCTAAATTAAGTGAAAGCACTTTGCTTCATACTGATGAAAACTATGAGTATATGTAAGGTCAATCACATTACAGCTGAGGTTGCAGAAGCTTAAAACCGATCAAATTCAGTTGCTAGCAACTGTACAACCATATCCTCAGAATCTTAAATTGCAGCATATAAAGACACTATTACAGAAATGCTTTCAGATGAATCTACTACAGCAGCACATTTTTCCAGGAGTGTACAGGGACTCAGCCAAGCAGCAAACCCGAAATAAAGTTGAATGTTAAAGTAATAAAACGTCTTTAAGCTTCTCTATCAAAATTACTTGACTTTTTTAATTAAACTAATGCTAACATCATTAAAAGTTAATGAAGTGCAATACTTCAGCATGTTATGTGTATTTCCATCTCTCTCCCTCCATATGTCTCAATCCAAATACATGTAGAGAAATACAAAAGCATCTCTCATGCACACACAGAGGTGTACAGACGCATGCAAATGTACAGCCATATATACACTCTAAAGGATAGAATTTTAATTCTGAGGCCTGATGAAAGGCACTATTTAGACCAGTGAGCTGTGGTTGGGTCCATTTTCCTTAAGAATAAAATGAATTTTACATGAGTGGATAATTTTTTCCAGCTAGCATCCTCATATAATCCATATGTAAGGAATGCAACATCACCCTAAAACACCAGTGAGTCACCACAACCTTTTAACAGAGGTAAATCTGTCCTGTTGAGATCACCACAACTGCTCTCCACATTGCTATTAGCTGTAGAGCTTGTAACAGCTATTTTTAGTTTAAAGTGAGCCTCCTCTGCCCTCAGTCTTCCTGCTGAGGAACTGCTGCAGAGACAAGGTTTGAGCAGAGAAAACATCTGCACATTTTTCTGGCCTAGACAAATGCTACATTTCTGTCAGTGTTGTCAGATGCTAATGACATGGTAGAAAGAATTAGAAATAATAATAGCCTTTTAAAAGCAGAATACTGAATGCCTTTAAAAAAAATCAAAGTAAAAAAAACCTGAACAACAGTTTATTATGTCGTGATAGTTCCAAATCACAGATGAATATCTTTTGTTCATTTTACTCCTCTTATCTCAGAATCTTATAACCATTTCAGGAGGAAGAGACCCTTAGAGGCCATGTAGCCCAACTCCCCTGCAATGAGCAGGGACACCTACAGCTCCACCATGTGCTCAAACTGTGAGCGCCTCCAAAGATAGGTCACCCACCGCCTCTCTGGGCAACCTGTTCCAGTGTGTCACTACCCTTACTGTAGAAATCCTTTTCCTTATATCCAATATAAATAGCCCATTGTTTAGTTCGAAACCCTTTCCACTTGTCCTACCACAAGAGTTTCTGCTAAAAGGTCTGTCTCCTTTCTTATAGTCTCCCCTATACTGAAAGGCTGATCTACCTCCTTACAGTTGCTGAAGGAATAGTGAGTAGGCTGACCTCCCTGTTTCTGTGCATAAGCCCTTTTTATATCCCTGTGAAGCATGTCACATTGGCTGGCTTCAAGGCTTTCAGTGCAGGTCAGTGAGTGTACCTGGGCACACTGCACCTTAGAAAGATATTTACAGTGGGTGAGGAAGGTCACATCAGAGCTTCATTCACAGTGACTAAGAAACATTACTGTAGGACAGAACATCAATTTGTTTTTGAAGCAAAGGGTTCTCTAAAGGCAGCTGACATATTCTAAGACAAGTAGGTTACTGATATCTGTGGCAGTACTTCAGATTAATGGTCAAAGAGAAGGAAACTATAGCAGTTAAGATTCACAGTGAAAGCTTCAACAGAGAGACAAATATGGAAAGATGTAATGTATCCCTTTATGATTCATAGGTTCAATAACTGCTTTAATTTAGCTGCAGTCAGGTTCGTACTAGCTCAGCAATTAAAATACTTTTGCAGACTAGCTTCCATTGAATAAAAAAAAATCCCCAACACCTCCTCCTACAGCCCTGAGAAGCTGCAGGACATTCCAGAGTTAGCCAACACAGAAGATCTTTCATAGGTGATAAAGGTTTGAGGTGGTCTGTGGGCCACGCTTTGGGGATTCTTCCTTTACAGTCTGCCTCATAAAAGAATGGTCCTTTCATTTCTCTCTGTTAAGATAAGCTTCAGACCATGTCTGATGTCTTCCTTTAATGTCAGATAAAGGAAATATATCTGCTGGATACTTACATTAACTATTAAAAAGGTATGTAAAAATTGTCATACTATTGTGAACAGGCCAAAAATAAGTGGGACAAAGTGATAATCACAGGAAACCTTGAAAAGTTCAGTCAAATAATGTCTCCTAGACACTTCAGAGGATTTGCTTTTCCTGTCCAGTACCAGATTCAGAATCTAAAAGTTATTTGATCATCAAAATGTCTTCAATGACAGACCAAGCTAGATACAAAGATTTGCAGACTCTTTATAGAAATCCTATTGAAAGCACTGCTGAATGTCGAATGGTAGGCAACATGACTGGGACTATTTTACACAGTCACTCAAATAGAGGCATATTTTAGAAGTCAACCTATCTTCTATAATTTATCCTCTATGGGACAAAAATGCTCCTACTTGGTTAAGAAGTGGTTAACCTTACTATCTGGTACAAGAGTACTATTTCTCATCTTATTCCATGAAAATGACTAAAAAAATAATAAAATATTCTGCATACTCTTTTTCAATAAGCACCCTATAGAATCATAAATCAGTTTTCCACTGTATTTCATATATTCAATTTATGCACTAACATAAAACACTAATATATCATAACCAGATATGAATCTTACATCCCTTCATTAAATACACAATTACTCACAGGAATGTTGATGAAAACAGTTTCAAACTCTGATGCTGACAAAAACCTTTTCAACGGCACCATGAAAAACTGCAGGGAAAAAATACATACATTGACTGTGTTGTTACATTTTCTAGAATGATATAGAAACACACATGCAAAGTTTCTGTAAGGTATTAATACTTACTTTCTCTATTGATTCCAGAGTTTCAGTGTATTTCTCTTCAGTTTGTTTTATTTCAGCAAGACAACAACTTCTTACATCATTTTCAGTATGTTTCTGAAATTACAATGAAGGTGAGTTTATGTTATTAACAGGCACCGAATGGATAACAAACATTTATTTACTTGAAATTTAACAACTAGAGTAACTACTTCCTGAATATTTTTATTATTATTATTATTTTTTTTTTTTGCATACTGCAGCCTCCAAAGAGGATAGTAGTAACAAAGAATAGTTTAATGCTCAATTAGCTGATGGTTTTCAGACTTTTACTAAAATTCCACACCAAAGGAACATTATGAAAAGTTTATGCTTAGACAAAGAGAGCTCAACTGTCTGCATGTACTTCAGAAGCTGAAACACAAGGGCACACTTAACTTACATCCAGACTATGAAATCTTATTTTAAATACTGAGCAGTTAGTAATTTCATTAAACTTAATGGGACTAACTCATGTAAGTAACTTTACAATGCCATAAATATTCAGTCTAGTCTGCTATTTGAAGCAGGAAATCTCTAATGGTAGAGAAAGTGATCTCTAAGTCCTGCTCCTCCCTGTGTTTGTCTGAGATTTTTGATGTATATTAGAAGACTCATAGGACATTTAAGTATAAAGGTTGCTTCAAAAATAATGCCTCCTAGTTTATGATGTTGGTCAATGACATGAGAATTAGATGCTGTTAGTATAGCAGTAGAAGTAGAACTTTCCCACCAACACTCCATTACATTTTCTTGCAAAGCAACAGATAGCAGCAGAGAGTCATTCTGACACATGAAGCTGGATATGAAGTGCAGATGAAGCAAAGGTGTGTCACCGAATTCCTCCATGTGGAAAAAAGTGGCAACCACTGATATTCATTGATGCTTACTGAGCATGTATGAAGACCAAACAGTCAGTGCATGTCTGCATAGTGATGCAGTAGGTGGTGTATTCCACCAGCAGTGACAGCAGCATGAAAGATGAGCCACATTCCAGCCAACCATGCAGGCTCTTATTCACTGGTGGCAAAAGTGCATAGCTCATTGTGGTAACTATGCTGAAAAATAGTGTTTTGTAGCTGACAATTTGCTCTACCAGAGTTACTGTGCTCTCTGTAGCTATTGTAGTTTCCAAGAAAATAAACAAGAGGCATTACTTTCAGAGTGGCCTATGTAATTATCCACATAGGACATCATAAAAATAGTTTACAGTCACTCTTACTGAAGACCAGACCTACAGTGTTACAGTTCCAAAAATTTGTAACTCTCTTTTCCAGCTAAAGATCAGATACCCAGAAACAGGTATGAAAGCAAAAGTTGGAGACATACCTTGGAGATCTGACACAAAAAAAAAAAAAAAAATCAGATAAGTTCTTACAAATAAGAATAATTGCTGACCTGAAAAGTTTTCTCCAAAAACACCAATAAGCAATTGCATAACAAGGAACAATAACACCACATCCTTTCTGAAGCCTAATTACCAGTCTGTAATATGTTTCTGAGGTCTTCCTGACCTCAGAAATATATTCCTGACCCTACAGTTCTCACTCCATGTGGGTGATTCACATCCTGTACACAATAGACCTTATAACCAGATGGTACTCTTTACAGAGGGAGTCAGGAAGAATTTAACAATCTAGTGCTACAGTCCTAGGTATTCAGAAAATGTCTTTTATCTTATAAGCAAAAGACTTCTTACTCTTCCAGCAGTAGAAGACTTCTACACTCTGAAATTTTAAAAATTAGCTCTTAATATGGACAAGAGTTACACTGAGTTCACTCCCCTTCTCCACTATCAGTCATACTGACACATCTCATGAGTACAACCAAGCAAATAGATAAACACATTTATACTGCCCATGAGCTACACACATACACTATTCTTGGGATAGCTTGGCCACATATAAAGAGTAGAAAATGTATTCAAACTGGACAGAAAGTTTCCAATCATACAGACACGTAAAGCTTCATCACTGTCTCCTCAATACCTTATCTCCTTTACCCTACTCTGTATTTATCTCTGTATGATTTTACAAGCAATTCCTGCAACTTGAACATGCTCCTCACTCTTGCTCCACTTCCTGAATTTTCTCTTTAAGCCCTAATTGTTGCAGTTATTAGTCTTTCCCCACACCCAGCATCAAAGTGCTTTATTTATCAGCTGGAGACAGAAGTAATCTTTTTTTTTTTTTTTTTTGGGGGGGGGGGGGAGGGGAAAGCGGTCTGTCATTAGTTTTACATTATAAGTAGAAACATAGTATTCTCTAATAATTGGCCTCATCTGAAACATCTATCACTTATTCCTAAATTCTGTCACTGTTAACCATATTTAATCTTCGTTAAGATTAATTGACATTATTTGGGCTTTTAGTTATTTTTCACATTTGCCCTGTAATATTTGCATTAATACAATATTGTTGCACTCAATAGAGTGTATAACCACTTGCAGAACAGGGGTATTTGTTGTTTGCCAACTAACATGAGTAATGCAAACAAAATCCTAGGATTCCATGTAAAGTAATTGACTTCAGATTTGTGCTCACCTAACCCAAATAGATCATTCCCATAAGCACTTTTGACAGGATTTAACACCTCAATTTTCTATTCGTACCAACAAGTTTTGGAATTTGGGAGCAGTCAACAAAAGGAGAGAAGAAAATAATGTGTAAATAAAAGAAGTAAGGAAAATTGAATCTGAAGGTCATCAACTGAAAAAAAAATGTAGTAGAACAGCTTACTTTGCAAGATAATTATGGTAAATCAAAAGTGAGAGAGGCACAAAATATTTTGGCTGCTATTAGAGACTCTTAAAAGCAATAGGATCTTCTGAATATCTGCACAAAGATTGTCCTGTGCCAATCTTTTTAATATGCAAGGAATTCTTATAGGAGTATTCAAATGAAAGAACTGTGTTAAATCATCATATTAGCATGCAGTGCATTTATAAACCTGAGATGAAATTATCACAAAGCAGAAACATTCAAGAAACCTGCCAAAACAAAGCGACTGTAATGTCTCCATTCATTACATGCTGTGGAAGAAATATTTAGCTGTACTATGTTCTCATATTTCATTTATTTTCTATTACAAACTAACATAAGTATGTTTCATTTGGAGTACCTAGGCAAAGATGCAAACCAATTTAAAGCACATAAATTCTAAATTCTATATTAATCGCTTGCTAGAAAGGCAGATAGGCAAGAATAGCATTTGTAATCAGAAGGGAAGAACCAGAGAAAGTTTACAAACTGTCAGCTGTCAGAGGTTACCAACTATACAGTAGAAAAAACACCCACATCCATTTTATGTGAATTCCAAATCTTCTGAGCTTCAGTATAAAATGGAAATAAAATTACATTAAATAATTCCTACAATTCAAACGCTTTTCTAAAACATCCTACTTGCAACTGAATGTGTCTCAATTAGATATGAAGCTCTTTCATGTCAAATTTTATTGTTATTTCAAAAGTCTAACATTTTGTCATTAAACAAAATTAAGCAAAAAGCTAAAAACTAACAGGTTTCTCCTCATCTCATCTTTGATTTTTTATGTACTAGCAGAAAAACAGGCTTGAAAACATTTATACTTGAAACTATACAGTTATAAAGTTTAAAACAAATCAGTACGCTTTCCAGTGGATTTTTGGTTGGTTGGTTGGTTGGTTGGTTTGTTTGGGCTGTTGTTAGCATTTTTTAAAGCATTTTTTCCTGCATTGGAAATGTGCAATAATTAAAAAAAAAGAAATCAAAAGAGAAAGGTCTACAGAATGTTTCACTTCTTCAAGTAACATCTCATTTGTCATTTTTAAGATTAATTGTCCAAACTACAGATGAAGAAACAGTGCCTCACAATTTTATTTTTATTTTTTACTTTTGAAGCAGTTAATCGCTTTTAATTAAAGTAGCTGGCAAATCTTACTACTTGTAACTAGTAATCCTATATTTCAGTTAAATAAATTACATTTTTTTAAAAAATTACCATAGCTAATGTTCAACCCTGGGCCAAAAGAGACCACAAAGTAGGAGATTACGCACTGCACACAACAGATCCACAAGTAAGAATGAGTGAAATTTCAGTTAAACTAGCTATGAAGAAGTTATTTCACAAATGGTAAATAAGCAATCACTATTGTGCAAAAAAAGTTAGGAATTAGAAAACATACAGGTTGCTGCGCTGCTTCATCTTTCATTAAGTCTTCATAAACCTCCCCACCTTCATCTTCTCCATAGACACAGTCATACAGCTCCTCATCTTCGTCAACACCAGTTTCACTAACAGGAAGATGAAAAAGAACAATTAAAAAAAAAAAAAAAAAAAGCTGTGCAGCACAGGCAAGTTACAATGTCAGCTCTGCAAAACAGCCTTTCTCATAGGAAAAAAAATGGATGCAGTAAACAAAGAGATAATTCAATAGAAATATCTAGTGAAAAGATGAAAAGAATCCATGAAGGAAAATTAAGTCCACTAATGGTCTTTCCTCAATGGATTTAAAATATCATTGTATGAAATCAGCACAACACTGAAGACTGAATGAATTTACAACCACATAAAATCAGCTAGGCATGAAAACCTGCTTGTCAGGACATAGCATCCAGCCCCACTCTTCATCCCTTTCCCCCCACATCCAGAGGCAGGGAAGCTGTCCCTTCTGACTACCTGGCATCCCACTGCAAAGCAGAACAATGACACAGGCTCCCTTCATGCCTAAACTAAGAACTATCTGGGGGTAAAATATAGCAAAGTCTGCAGAGCAAGCAGCTCCGTACCATAAGCAATCTTCAGCTACCCAAAATGATGAAGTGTCCTCTCCAATTTAAAATGAGGATTTCGAAGAAAAAAAAATGCAAAACAATGCAAAAGAAATGTACTCCCCTTATGCAGACAACATAATTAGCTCCAGATAAAGTCAATGCTCAACTCTACCCTCAGGTAATTTAGCTTCATTAGAGTCAGTCCTGTAGGAGTTTTGCCTAATTTACACTAAGACTACACAGTCCACAAAACCTCTTGCACCCACATTTCTCAGATTATACCTACAAAACAGATAAAATTATTACCAGTCATAATAATACAGAGACTTGCTCAGATTTGCTAATAATTTGAGTACTTTGTTGTTGGAAGATAACATTAAAATTCTTCAGAGTAAAAAAAAACAAAAAGGGAAAAAAAAAAAAAAAGAGAGAAGCAGTCCCCTAAGATGCAAGACTACAATTAGAAAGGACAATTCTCTCAGTGAACTGTCTGCGTGAACTCAGGAAGCGTACCATAAACTCCACTGTAAGATTTTTCCTTCTTTATAGACAAGTAAAGAAAAAAAAAAAATCCACGGTATTAACAGCAGGTACATCAGAGCAAGCGACCTACAATGTGATCCAGGCAAAGAAAGAAAGCACGATAGAGACCAGTGAACCAAGCACTGATGAAATTTAAGCTTTGGGACAGCATGCTCTGACCCTAGCATGATTCCTAAGGGATCTTGAGAATTCTAAACTACAGTTACACAGTATTTTCAAGTCTATCCTAGTTCTGCTTCAAAGCCAATGCCAAGATTGGCAATGATTAATAATCCTACAAACTCTTACCCAGAAAGGCAAACACATATATACAAAGAAGTTCCTTAAAACTGATAGTTCTCCATAGTTCTCTGCAAGCATTCTCATTGTTCAAACAGATAATTTAAAAACACATTCATGATTCATTTCATTACCAGAACCCTTTACAAAACTCTTTTATTTAAATACATAAATGTATCTTCAGATAAGCAGATAGTCACCATAATGGTAAGCCAAAAACAAACAAACAAGAAAAAAACACACCCTCAAAAATACAAAAACAACAAAAAAAGAAAAACTTAGTATCTCTTTTTTCATTAATATTATGTGTTCTCTATAACATCATATAAACAGTAGTGTGCAAACAAAAAATAAAATCTTTTATTTAACTAAAGGTTTACAACATACTCTATCAAATCAGGAAGGCATTTGTAGACATCATCATCATCAACACTTTCTTCTGTAGGGAAGGGCCTATAGAAAGAAAAATAAGTTAGCATAAATAAGTTAGCATAATTGCAATGTGGTTTTGGTTTCTGAAATTACCATACAGATAACAGTTCATTAATGTTAACACATTTTATTTTCCCTTCTTTACTTGATAAGCAGCAACATATATATCTAGGTTTGTATATATGACTTGATACTTCATAAAATCCCTACTAACAGACATTATTGTCAGTTTTTACAGTGAAGTAAGAACTTTTAGCACAAGACATGGATTACGGGAAAGAAAGGCTTTTTTGTTTGTTTTGGGTTTCTAGGTTGTTCTGTTTTGTTTTTTAAACATCCACTCACACAAGACAGCTGAATTGAAACACACAAAGAAAACGGAGAATTTCAAAGTTAAAGGATTTGATAATTTACCTCCTCTCACAGCCACAATTAGAGTTCATGAACTTAGGTTTGGCTGATCTGTTGACTGGGTTTTTCAGTTCGATTTTTTTACTTTGGATTTTGTTTGTTTCTTTTTTATGACAAGAATCTCACCAATTTGGCGGTTTTGCTTACTTCTAGAAAATGAAAACAGGTGAAAATATGTTCTTCATATAGATCAGCAGTCAGATTTATGATCTATTTTTGTAATTATTGCAAATGTGCTATAAAGCAAGCTATTTACTTGTTCACTCCATGTTTCAGCACAGGAAGATTTCCGGCACTGGTAAATATACCAGAAATTAAGGATTTCCTTTAGAATCAATTTCCAAATAAACTGTGAGACAGACTTCTGCTTCTTCTGCCAGATCATATCAACTGCTGTTAAAAAATTCCATGTCTACCTACATAGTTACCATCAGCATTTCCAAAGAGGGCGTAACATACCTTATTCCTGTGCCTATTGCAATAGGAGTGTGGGAAAGTTTTGAGAGTGTTTCTATCACCTGGAGAAAAAGAAGGAAATTAACCATCATCAGTTGTAGAATAGAAGTTCAAAAACTCTATCTTTTAATCACAACATACGATACAAAACACAGAATCTGGCTGTGCCAAATATTGTGTGATGTAGACTTCCACAGATTTCCCACAACAAGATCTTCAGTGCTTGCATACTGAGAGAAGTGACGGAAACACAAAGAAACAATGGGAAATTTCTTATTTATAAGTTTTAGCACTAATTAAAACAAAAATTATATTTAGGACGAGATCATGAGGTAGTTTTAACTTAAACTGTATGTAAATTGCATTAGCCTTGCAGACTGCTCTGAAGGTTTATCCATAGAAACATTTCATTTGAGTGTTTCCAAAGGCTGACCAGGAGAGGGAGCCAAACGACAAGTGGAAGAGCTCTTTTCAGGACTCACTTGAAAGATTTCTATTAGCCAAACAGGAAATAAAGCTATACATTTGAGACCATAAGCTCTGTTCATTTTTAGAAGATTGCAGCGATGTGGGAGATCTTATTCTAAAAAAATACTTCCCATAAGTGCTCAAGGTTATACAGAAGAGAACATTAGGTAGGGTAGAGGAGGATGTCTGGCCATATACAAGGAGTCATTTAGCTGTCAGCTGTAATATTAGACAGCTCACACTCTACCTAGTATGTCCTCTACGTTATGAATAGTTTCTCTTATTTTGAGCACTATTAGATTGACAAGTCTTATTTGCTAAAGAAAGAAAAGAAGCCAGAATGACACCCAGTATGACAAGGTCCCCTGAACATCCCAGATATTTCAGGTTGGCTCATTATAACTTAAAACTCAGTTAAATTCAAGTTAAATCTGAGAAGCTTTGTACCAGTAGTATTAAAATTCAGGTGTAGCAATGGTCCATGGACATTTGTGAATAAAGTTTACAATTAAAATTATTTATTGTTGAAGTTGTAATTACAAGACTAGCCTGAATATAAAGTGTATGGAGTTGAAAGTACTTCTCTCAGAGGAAGGACAATGACATGTTCACACAGGGAAATGACAAAGTAAAAACCACACCAAGTACAGAGCCTAAAATGGAGTAAAAAGCTTCCAAAGTCAATCAAGTTTCACTTGAGAAGAGCAAAATTCAAAATAAATAAAAAACACTCTCAAAAGTTCTTACTTATTTGAAACTAGGTGAGTTGATTTTGATACCAAAAGAACCACCTGAGACATTTTGTGCAGAACTGAGCAAAGACTGCTGAACTGTATGAGACAAGGCTCTACAGAAAGTCAGTCAAAAATTCAATAGCCAGCAAAGTGATCTGTCCTGACAGATGGGTGAATATTGAATGGTAAAATAACAGGAAAAGAAGCTTAATGATTATTGGAAAAGTTCAGGGCAAGTCTGGTGAACTAAATATCCCTCTCCTGTTTCAACCTGTTATTTCTCGGCACGCAAAACATCTTCAAATGGTTCCACCAGCCCACGCAAATCCTACTCCTAAAGGGATTCTCACTTGTCTAGTGAAATCAAACCAATAACTATATAGCTTACTCTTTGTACACAGCTATCGTTTGTTTCAAGATAACATGAGACAATCGGAACAAAAAGTATGAATTTCAGGAAGATAATGAGCAAATCCTATTCCCAAAATGTAACTTCAATGTATATTTTGCAGCTAACAATATGCACACAAACAAAAACAAGATTTGGAAATTAAGAGAATATACACTTTTGCAGAAACCAGTGTGAAATCCTCATAGGAAAAGAAAAAATAAATCATAAAGGTGAAGAAACCAGAGAAGCGTCTGAGAAAATACACATAGAAAAGGAACCATGACTAGAAAAAAAAAAGGTGACAAGTAGTAATTTTCACTGTTCTTATAAAAAACAGAGAGCATACAAAGAGGAAACTAACATGCTACAAAGCTAACAGGCAGAATTCTAACAAAACCTGAGCACTGGGTAATCTGTTAAGAAGAAAATGGCAATCATCACAGCAGCTGTCAGTGTCTTAGCAGAGACACTGTATTCTCCAGAAGGAGGTGATGAAGTGTGACTACACAAAGATTGTAGGAGAGACTTCTTCTATGAAGAACCAAGAATCACTAATGACCCAATGTTTTTAAGTTTAAAATACATAACTGAAAACAGTTGCATACAATTTGATGCTTGCCTATTGCTAACTCCTATTAAACATCTTAACATAATACTCTGACTAGAAATATAATGGTTTCTACACAAGGGTTTTGTTGTTATTGCTTTTTGGAGAGTTCTGTTAATCTCCTCCCGCTCCAAAATTACCAAACTACCCACAGTAAAATGTCTGACATTCAACAAATTGACAGAGAGAGAAGTTTCCTAAGCAGCTTTACTTTGAAGCCCAACACAACTGTAGGGGAAGCTGTAATACAGTGCAATTCTGAACTCCAAAATTACAGTGTACCACCCATCTGAATGTTCGAAACATCCAATTTAATGCTTCTCATGCTGTTTTTTGTTTTTTTTCCTTATTCTTTTGCACTCAGAGAAACTTCAATGCATTTTACCCATTAACCCTAGATGTATGTTCATTACTCTCTCACAGCAAGGCCTCAAACCCTCCATTCAGACAGATGCTCCTGCCTAGGCTAAAGTGGACCCCAGCTTCAAGCACAAAATTATCACTTTTTGCTTATACGAAATCCAGAACAACCAAGCTTCCATGGCTGGGACTATTTTACAACAAACAACTGCACAGAGGGGCTGCAGAGACTCGGCACACCCAATATTACCAGGAATAGGCACCAAGAATTAGGTAATAAGTTAAATTCTATTTATGCTTCTTACGTTCTAGCAACCTATTACATTTAAAAAGCAGGCTTTATATTACAAAATATCCTGCAACAACTACATCTAATCATTTAGTCAAGCTGGAAAGCTCGCTAACTCTACATCTCTCCAACAGTGAACCAGGAACTGGTAGGTGTTTGCAAGAGGCTTTCAGACACAAGAGGAACCCCTCCCAGCACCCAGCCCAATGTGGCTGCCTCCCACTGACTAACTTTGTTACACAGAGGTTAAGTAGATCTTTAGAAGTCACATCAAAGCCACACTCCAAAAAGATGGATGAACCATCTAAGCCTGGTTCTCAGTATACTGCCAGTTTAAGCAAAACATGGTGTGAAACTCTAAATTATGGCCCTGCAAGAGGAAGTGTACTTTGGCCCATGGCCCACTAAGGGACACTGCTCCTCAGCCTTGTTTCAGGCAGTGCTAGCAAGAGCAACAGCCTCTTGCAGCCTACTAATTTCTTACTTTAATAATTACTCCAACAACAGATATTTTTGGGCTTGGTATTTATTGTTTCACTTAGTGTTGTAGGTCATACTCTCCAGTTTACGTTAGGACTTTCATATCCTTTGCCAAAATGTTATCTTATAATTTCCTGCCGCCATACTCTACCAAGTCAATCACTTTAAGTATCCCTGCACACCTACCACAGCAGTACACTAGAGGGAATACTTTACTCCTTTCCATAGCCATGATGTCTGAATTTAGAATCAGTCTTACTAAGTATTTTTGTGGGATCACTTCTTAATCTTGTTTCTTAAAAAGCAATTTACAAATCCCACAATTCAAAAGCAGACAAAATACACTTTAGAAGTACATTTCCTCTATTAGAATAGATAAAATATAATTTTGTGGCTCACTGTTTCCCCAGGACAGGCAACATTTCCTTGCTGCTGGCAGCTGCTTTCAGACTAGGTCCATATTTACATTTATGATTTTTAGCTAAACTGAAAATATTAAGTCATCTACAAGTGTTGATGGCAGTAGTTTCAGAATTCATACCAATAAAATGTAGAATGCACATAGGCTAAAAGAAAGCAGTCCTATTTCCATGTATGCACTTGTTCATGTATGTGTTTTTCTAACACAGCAAAAGTCACCAAGAATTCATAACCATATTATATTTTGAGTCTTGTCTTCAAAATCTGAGTATCCAGTTTAGTATTTCAATGCTACATTCTGTTGAAAAGTTGACCCTCTCTCCCTTGAAGAAAATTTATTTAGCCAATAGATACAGACAGAAATAAAGCAGTTATAATTACCAATGAAAAATATTTCCAATACCAGCCTACTTGTTGACATGCTATTCTGAAACATGCATTTGAGTTTCTTCACAATCAGGATTTATTTTATTACATCAAATTTTGAGGATGGAAAAAAAAATCCTTCAGTTATACAGGAAAACTAATCCTTCAGAAAGTCGATTACCTCCGGCTCTAATCAGTCTCCATTCCATTTGACTAAAACTGAGATTTGCAGCAACATGTCTAACATGAAATCTATCAAGTGACTCCCTATTAACAATTTTACAAGTAGTTGTAACTACTCTCAGGCTAAGGTGTATGCATAAAAGACAGTCTCATAGCTGCCTAAGACGAACTAGGTTTAATGATACGAACTTGAAACTACAGAACTGCTGTTTGCCTCCTCTGAAGCAAGCTCACCTGTAGTTTGTTATTCAGAAAGAAGAATGTTTTTCTGTCTATGCTTGACTAAGGACATCCCTCACTTTGGTATGCAATATCAGCATACTGACCCTCTGTCACTTCAAGAATCAATTTCTTTAAAGCCTATCTAAAACACATTCAAATTTCTATTAATAATTAAGGTACTTCCTCAATTGGATTATACAAAATAAAAAATAAAAAGAAAAGATACCACATTCTATCCTGAAAGTCTACGTGAACTTCTAACTTTTTTCCCAGCAAAATATGTCAGCAATACAAAACCAACAAAAAAAATGGATTAAGATCTTTCTGAGACCTAAATAAGAAGTACTGAAAGTTAGAGATTTTTGAGATATATGCACTTTAATATTAACACATTTCCCACAGTTTATGGGTAGATTCTGAAAAACGAAGACCTAAATCAAGTTCAAACTGAATGTTCCTAGAAGGTGGGAGGCAAACTCTAAATTACTTGGATAAGACTTACATAAGGCCATATGTCATGTACCATAATGAGGATGCTTCAAAGCCAGTACTACCACTCATGAGCTCATAACAAGTGGTTTATCACGAAGCCATTTGTATGCATCCCATTGTAGGGAAGATAAAAAATAATAATTTTTAAAAAAGCAGCAGGAAATCTTCATTTTGTATATCTGTCACTTTGATTTAAAATTGCTACACATAAGTATGATCTCAAACAACTTACGTTAATAAAGAATATTCATCATTTGCTACTCTAAAAAAATCATCTGCAGTTTACCAGGCCCTGGACAATCATGGATCAATACTTCATTGTACACAGAAGGGGGGAGTGCATCTCTCAGTATTTTAAGATAATCCATCATTTTTCAAGGCCAACTTGGATGGGGCCTTAGGCAACCAGATCTAGTGCCTGATTAAGTGGTTGGCAACCCTGCCTGTGGCAGGGAAGCTGAAACCATATGATATTTAAGGTCCCTTTCAACTCAAGCCATTCTACGAATCTGTGATTAACTTCTGGACCAAAAGACCCCCAGGAACTGCTTCATTCACATTTGAATTTAAGTTAGTTGATAAATGGAAAAAAAAAAAAGACATGGCCAGACAACTCCAGGCTGATTACATGGCATAACACACTTTAGATGCATTAGTTGTGCTTTATGCATCAGTAAGTAAATATGAACATTTTCTCTCCATTTGACTTGTTCTGGCATTGTGTCGGAATTCTCTGCTAGTTCAGGTTAGTTTTAATCAAAGCATAAGCCTCTAGGGAAGAAGTAAAAAAGGGAGGGGTGTTCCAAAAAGGCAGAAAAAAATGAAAGCTCCAATATGTATGGCCTAGAAGCAAACCTAGTTTCACACGTCTAACAGGTCATTAAAAATAAAAAGTTAATTTCAATTCCCAGCTTTGTAAACATGCCTCTACTAAATACTTCCACAGCATACGCTGAGATGTCAAAGTCATACAAACACATGAAAGAGCCTTGGCGTTCTCACCAAGACCTCATTAGGAACACCGTGATCTCCAGACCTTCAGCATACAGAGTATAGGAATGTCTGCTTTTGATTAAATAAAACTTCACATAGCACTGAATGCTAATTTCCATCTCATTCTAATTATGAAATACAAGCTTTAGGTGTGTAGCAGAAGAGTACATTGAAGCCGTTAATTTCTACAGGGGTGATCACCAGCTTATCCTTACTGATATAATCTCCAGCTATCCCAGTTTTGGTGACTCTCATGTGTCAAATTTTCATTTCCACTGAACAACATCTTCCTGAAATATAACAGAAGAATGCATTATCCTTCTTTCCCATCTCATTCTAGCACTATCATTTCAGTAGTAAATAGACAAACTATTCCAGTGAATCACAGCAGAGAAATTCACAACCCCAAGCCAAGTTTTTTGTGACTGACAGGAGCCTGCCAGTAACTCTGAAGAACAGTTTGAAACCAGGTGCCAAATGCTTATGTAGAGGGGGAGCAAAGGTAAAACAACTGTTGTAAAAGCTGTTCTTGGCAGTCATGTGTGTTTCCTCTGAAAACAGCCCCAGCTCCCAGCTGCAAGAAGAGACCTCCACTGTGCTGCTGTGCTGGCTGGGGGAGCATATGGCGGCTCAGACATGGGTATCAGGGCATGCGCATTTTCTTCCCTCCTAGGCAGGGGACAGTACCATGTGTGCACTGCCCTGGGGAAGGCTAATCCTTCATCTATTTTCTTCAGTGTGTCTCCAGTGTCTTCACAGATAAGCAAGTAACAGGAAATTCTTTCTTTAGACAGAAGAAATAGCCAAGACAAAAAAAAAAGAATCCCTCTCCAGTGTTGCCTCCTCCTGTTTGTAGATAACCTAAGTACAGAGTTGCAAACTAGTGGGACTTCAAAAGCCCTAGGGAATCAACAGCTATAGAAAATGCAAGGTTTTTCTCCAAAACCTTGTTAAAAGGAGAGGTAAGGCAGGTGGCTCACGAGGAAGGCAAGTAGAACTGAAGAGATCATTTTAAGAAAACAGTCTGGAAGGCATGAGGATGAAAAATCTGGCAACCATAAGGACAGTGCAGGGCATATTTACATACATAGTTTGAACATTTACATCTTGTTGCACTGCTAGACAGAGGAATTTCGTTCCCTGCTACAGTATCTCAGAAGATCACTAAGTTACACTTAGCAATGTCTGATGTCATATTCTTAAACTACAGATGTGAGGTCCCTACAGCACTTTTCTCTAGGACTGCTGTTTAAAAATAGAAGTATAAATGTAGCTTCCAGCAATACCAAAGAGCAGGCTGGAACCCATGCTAACCAAGCTCATCTCCCACCCCTTTAGGTCAATGAACATTTTGAACATTTCATCCCTTTCGCAGGGAGCAACAGCTCAGATCACTCCAGCTCCTGAGTGGGAACAGTGGGACAGGGGCTGCACACACAGCTCCTGAATATTGCTGATGGTAAAATAAAAGGAGAAACAAAACCAAATGCTCTCCAGGAATGCATAACAAACAATCTCATTATTAGGCATTTAATGTGCAAGTCTTTAATAACCAGTATCTAATTATGCACACAAATATACAGTCATTATACAAAAATTGTGCTTAAAATACCATTTTTTCAAGTTCAGCCCATTTCAAGGCTGCAGATCCTGGACCAAAAGCATGACAGTTTCCCTAGACAATTCTGCTCTTACAAGGAAGTGAAAAACTCCAAACTTCACAAGCAGCATATTCTGGCTAATGTTAGGTTTGCTATGTCCAGAAGACCGAGATACTAACCAAAGAAAGCAATGGGGGCAGGGAGTTTCAGCAGCTGCTTCCTGCCTGCAGCTTGTGGTTTTGGTTCTATGAATACGTTCAAGCCTCACCATGCCTGAAGGGGTTTAGGTTGCTTTTTTTTATTTTTTATTTTTTGTTTTGCTAAGGTGGTGTTGCTTCAAGAATGACAGCCTCGCTTCACACATTTCTTGAACGTAACGGAGCACTTAAACACTGCAGCTAGTAAATAGCATGAGTGCAGACAGCCATAAGCATACTGCCCATGTAAAAACTGGAGAATAAAATAGAATTTTGTTCTGATTTCTGATGCAGTTATTTTTCAAGTTCTGCTTTAGAAAGGATATGCTCAGGTCAATTCTGCAAAATATATCTGCTGTTAAATCATTGCAGTTCTCTTCACAAAAACCTTTAACTCACAGTTGGTGTTTTCAAATTGTAATCAGGATTTGTTTAAGTGCTCTCTTCCTATGACTTTTCAAGACTCCTGTTGTCAATACCACAATATCTACCTTATTTTATAAGGGCCATAATACTAAACAATTGTGGACAAAGTCATTCTTTCCTGTACTTCAAACAGCACCTTTTAATATAATCCAAACCTCTTCCTAAATATAAGCACCCATTTTTCATCCTTAATGACTAACAGCAAGATTTTCCAAGGTGTTCAGAGTTGGTACCACAGAAAAAATAAATATGTGGACATATTTTAATGCTTGGTGTCTTTCAGGATCACATTTCTTTTGCCACTGTCCTTAAAAAGACTTCAAAATATTATTTTTCCCTTTTTGAAAACAAGCAAATTCTCTAAACTGCAAAAGACAGCTGAGGTGTCTGTACACTTTGTACGCATTTTGGGTGCACTTGACCTTGGATGATCCATATTAGCACAAACATGCTTTAGAAAGAAACAAGTGCTTTTGCATTCATTATTGATTGCACCTTAAGCAAATATTACTTTAGGTATGCATCCTGGAGTTTAAGTGGTATGTGGTTTCTGCACTCCCACTGAATTATTTCACTTTTATATTCATACCAATTCCTTGTCAACCTTGATATCAGTAAGAAGGTTGTTACGAGGAGTCTGTGCAACGGAGTATCTCTTCCTCTCTTGTGTTAAAAGCAGAGGAAGGTCTTTCTCTTCCTGTACTAAGAAAAGCATGCACTGCCATACTTCTCCCTTTTCTGTTATCTTTAAATCTCACACTCTGGAGATCTCTTCTCAACCAGAAGTGATAAGGGAATTAATTAGTCCATATCAAAAGCATTGTATGTGTCCTCCGTGCTACAGAAAGATAAACAAGTCAGCATAACTCACTTTACTTACATCTTCTACCACTCTCACTTTAAATTGTCGTCTCTGAAACAAAAGATACCTGAGAAGACATCCTGCAACAGGAATAGCAAAACTATCAGCTCCCTTTATAGAAGCCTGAAAAGAACTATGGTTTGCTTCCCTCCCTAATTGTCTGTTTATGCAGATAATGAGCTAAACTACACCAACTGCAATGAAAGAAAATTAAAAGCTAGGTTTATGTTCTTATTATGTTTGTACTTTATTCTCTTTTACAAGGATCCTTACTCTGAAAAATCAGCAAAGGAGTAAGAGTGTTTTATTCACTACTGCTTCATCACTGTTTTGTTCTCTTGAACGTGTAGCAGCTTGCAGGCTTCAGCATTATCTGCAAATGGCTGGAACTTTCACCTTAAATGAACACTACATTTCCAGCACAAAACTACACAACTGAGGGAAAGAAGAATTCCTCTATTTTTCATTAAAAAACATATGTAGTTGGAATAATTTGTATGTCACAATGACAATCCACAAAACACAACCTCTGTTACAGTCAATCTCTGACTGACATCATACCCTTTACACTGACAGTGTCCTTATGCTGCCTACAGCAAAATTGACAGAAAGATCTTTGAGAACTTATCATCAGTTACAAGATCAGTTAAAAGACAGAAATAACAGACAAAGGAGATGTCTAAGGCAAGTACATAATTTCATCTTCCACACATGCCTATTTGGGTCAACGTTTTTTCCCAAGCCAGTCACCTATTAACATCATAAAATATCAAAATATTTGAATATAAAGCAAAAGAAAAATATTTGAACGCAACAATAACAGCAAAAGATCAAAAACTTCACATCTCCATACCAAAGCTTTGTGCCCAAGCCACTACACTGTCAGAACTAGATCCCATAACAACTCTGTAACCCTGACTGTCCTCATGCAAACTAGAATTACTTGAGCACTGCACTAGGAAATGATGCTATCTATAGTTAAGAAAAGCAATACTCACTTTAAGTCTTCCTGCCATTTCTACATGGCAAGGGGAATTGAATGTTGTTCCTGAATGCTCTAATACTATTCCAAAAAAGGTGTGGAGTTTCAGGCACAGGAATGAAGGAAGAAAACAGTCTGAGTATGATTTCAAGGAATGCCTTATTTTGCTTCACCAGTATCAGAACAGACAGCAGCCACCATGTCTGATATTAGTCTAGGGACTGCAGCACCAGAGTTCAATGGCAGACAGGGATCACATTTCCTTAAAATATTTCTAATGAGGTTTCTCATTTATTTGACATCCTTCACATAAGGGATTTTTCTTCAGTTTTCACTTGGCTGTATATTTAAAAGTTCTTCAAGTACATGATAGGAATCATACTATGCATGTTAGATGCAGATACTGTGATAAATAGGAACAAACCACAGATGCCTATCATTAAACTAACGTAGTTTTATATTCTATTTATTATATTTATATATTATATATATAATAATATAACATATTATGTATATTACATATTATTTTTATATATTACATATTATTTTATATATTTATTATTTATTATATATATATAACAAATATATATTTATTATATTATTTATATAATATTAAGACACATCTTGATATTTCAGCAACACTCCTGCATTTGGAGATTTTTGTCCCCATCCTCTTTTCCTCTGTGCTCTTTGACCTCGTTTCCATCCTGCACTTATGCGGAAGGGAACTGGGTTGAACACAACTTGGACTTATAACAGGGTATAAAGCCTTACCTAAGTTCAACTCCAGACCTGCAGGAAGCACCTAAGAGTTAGGTGGAATATTTGATATGAATCGGGCATTTCAGTTCAATACAAATTGTCCACACCAAACACCATTCCCAGAGTGCCATTCAGTCTTACTGCAGGTCACTCAGCAGAAAAGTTGAAGAGTGAATGAAAGCAAAATTAACTGCAGGGCAAGCAGATACACCCAGATAACACACCATGAGTAATTCTGAAGCTGTTCTGTATTTTAGACAGGAATAAGTCAACAGAAGCAGACGCACCTTATGGACATAAGGCTACTGCATCTTCAGTCGTCAATGCACAAAGTCAACTCTGTGAGATGTAAGTGGAAAAATACATGGCAATCAAACAACTTTGTGTAAGCACCCTGCTTTTGATTGACTAGAATACAATATGAAAGAAAACTTATGTGATACCAATTACTTAATATTCTACTAGTAGCACTGTCACAGGTACAAAGGTCTTACTGAGAGAAGCAATGTTTGCAGGAAAAAAAAAAGATTTTCATGGGTCATGTGCCAGGTGAAAGAAAAAAAATAAATTATTTAAAATTTCCTTCACATCAGCAACAAAATTCAGACTTAACTACAAGCACAAGTTGAAAGTCAATATTTTGAAGTTATACTCCATGTCCAGCAGCAATCTAAACTGAGTTATGCTTCTCCCTTCTCCATTTTTTACATCAAATTGAAAATCTGAAAGAAAAATTAGTTAAAAGGTACGCAGGCCCATGGATTTTAAAGGAAGTGACTGCAACAGAGTCAATAATGGCTTTCTTGAAACCTTGATAGGTATTAGTGCTTGTAATTTTATCCTATGTTGATCACAATATACTTTCAAAAATTGCGTCCTTCAATGTATTTCATTTTTACTGGGCAAGCACTAATTATAATGCTATTTCCAACAGCAAAGAAATTCCCTTGCTGCATTCATACCAAAAATAATAGCTTCAAGGATGAGATAGTATTAAACAGTGAAACACAGCAATATTGAACCGAGGCAGATGTGTGAAAAGCGATCCTCAGCAGTGAAATCAATGTTCGGAGAGAGCTACTGTTTGGGAAATATGAGATCTCAACAACAGAATTAGTGAGAAAGGAGGTTGAAGGAGGGAAGATAAAACAAGGGAGAAAGGGGAGAAATCTCAGTCTAGAACAAGTAATGTTGTCAGCTTCTGATGGGGCTTGAAATAACAAATCTTATCTCAAAAATTAGGAAACAAGATAAGAAAACTGAAACCAAACCTGGAAAGCAACTGAAGTGAACTGCAAACAAAGTCACAGTTCTCTCAACAGTAGTTTGTTCGTTTCCAAAAAAAGAAACAAAGGAATAAAAATATCATCAGATAAGCTTATCACTTGAATCTTTGTTAGCTGAATTAAAGGTCTTGTTTTCTTGCTGTAGCTGAAGCTAGTTCTCAGTCAACGTTTAGTATTACACATGTAACAGGCCAGGCTACTGCAATGCAAGTTTAATCTGGTAGCAGACTGACTGCCAAGACACATTTCTCGCTGCCTGCAGCAGTCCCAGAGAGACTTCTCGGGGCAGCCTTCCACTACTACAGCTGACACACAACAGGGCAGGCAAGGGAAGAAAGGGCTGCCAAAGGGACTCACTGCCCAGTTCTAGGCTCCTTAGGCTATGAGAAGCTTCACAGCAAGATTTTTGGAATAAGGATTTCTGCTGCCAAGTGAACTAACACGGATCAGTTTAAAGCCACCACGAAAACTAAGGCATGCTTTCAGACCAATTCTTTTCCACCAGACAAGCAGCTCTGATATATCTGCACCAACTCACAACACTTGGAAAGTGCTGACTTAGCTTCTAACATTTTACCTAACATAACAAAGGAAACTTCTCTGTATAGGCAGAGGTCTGCACTTGGAAACATGCATCAAGAGGGAAAACAAGGTAGTTTGATGACATACCTACTGAAACAACCAAACTGACTGCACCGAATTGTTCTCAGTGTGCACGTAAATAGCAGAGAAAGACCTAATAGTAGTATGGTAAGCTGAGTAGCTTTATCTACTGATTACTATATATTATTAAGGCTTTTTGTTTCCTTACATTAGGGAAAGTATTTCAAAAGGAATTTTCTTGTTTAGCATAGAATGATCAACTTCCACACAGGCTTACACTACTGAAACACAGTGAAAGCTCATCTCTCAGATGTCTGTGGAAAGACCTGCTTTCTCTGAATCAGCTCTAGGATTCATTGTCACATACCATTTTGGGGAAACCACTTCGAAAATGTGTAAGTGTTTTATATTGCTTTGTCCAAGCAACGTGATAAAGTACTACTCATACTTGCCATAAAAATATATCTAAGGAAAAAGAAAGCTTACTAACTCTCATTCACTGCCCTAAGTGGAATAAACCTCTTCTCAACCATAACCAGCAGGCAGGGGCTGCTGGGCAGTTTATTCACCGTAGAGTGAGAAGGGCCCAGGCCCTTCATGCACCATAACGTGAGGGCTGAACAGCTCAACTGCAGCCTTCTGCTTGCAAAGGCTGGATTTAAATGATGCACTGCCACAGCAGCCCTGCAGCAGAACTTCATGCCACCCAAGTTTGACACTTACATAAGGCAGTACATCTCTAACTTTCATACATATTTCAGATCCCTTTTTTTTCCTTTTGTCCTTTATACATCCATGCACAACTCAGACCACCAGCATTACCTGAGTCTGCCAATATGCACAAGTGCAGCACTGCATAGTGAAGGCCTGACTATGGTAAGAAGCACACTCCAGTTTCTTCCCTGCAGCCCAAAGCTGTGACGGGATGAAGCCTTGCTACTTCTGAGCAGCAGGAAAGACCTTGAGAAGCTCCTTGTCAGGGCTTCTAAGAAGTTCCATTACTTAGGTACTTTTCACTGCCCTATCTTCTGTGATGCAAGCCTTATTTTCTGTGTTCAAACATCATGAGTAGCTTGCAGTCATGTTTTAAATATTTATTTGAGTAGAAATAAAAAGCTTCAGCATCCTCTCACATTCAATATTATCTAGTTCAGTTCTAAATTCAACTTTATCATAGAATTTGATAAGCGAACTCTGAGAATCTTGGGAAAAGTAAATCTGGCTCAAGTCTGAGTTTCTGACTATAGAGAGATGACAGCAGTACTCACATTCATACTCTGATCAGTATGTATTACAGACAATGGTACAGGAATGGTCTCCTCCACATCCCTCTACTGCCGTACCAAACTTGCTCTTAATATCAACATTTTCTTTAACAATTAAGACAAAAACACATGTAACAAAGATAAGTAGCTCAAAATCAAAACATTTTTGAACCAGTTCTAATAAAAGAAAGCATATTTTATTGCTTGCAAATTTTAAATTTGTAGAGCAATTTTATTGAACAATTTCTTGCTCTCAAAGATGTAAGGTACTTCTTTGCCACTTCAAGAGTTTTGGGTTTTTTTTCTTCCAGTTGCGACAGAGGAAATAACATTTTATCAAACCATCAGTGCTAAGAATTCTTTCCTTTTCAGAAGTTTGCTAGTGCCAGACATTGTAGACTAATGCCCTTAGTTTACTGTACTATTCAACATATAAACTATACTCTGAATCAGATGCAAGAGGAAGCAAATAAAACCACACTTTCAAATTTCCTTCCTATATGACTAAAATGATAAAAGAGAGCATGATATTCAAGTTGTAACAAATGTACAAGAAGAGAGGAAGTTGAAGTGCAAGATTTCCAATCTAATTCTAATTTTTGTCTTGCATGTAGTGAGTACTTATCAGGTAGGCAGAAAATTTTGAAGGTGTATTTAAATAAGCACTAGAATAACAGGACCAGTCTCCTGGTCAAAGGAGACAAAACAAGACTGGGGAAACAAACCTGAAACTCAGAAACAGAGAAGGCCCCAAAACCACCGTAGAGAGAAGAACTTACAGCAGCCTTCAAAGCAAAGAGATGAGAGGGGCTAAGCATGAAGGCAGCAAACGAGACAAGGCAGTGATGAAGAGCTAATAGTAACTAAAAAGGGAAAGTGAATTTAAAAGTTATGTGATGAGAATATAAAGTAGAAACAATTACACAGGTTGAGCTTATTAGGGATAAGGCAGTGCCAAGATCCAGACATGGAGGAAGGAAATGGGCAGCTTTGCAGGTCTTAGTAGAGTGTCCTCAGCACAGGCTTACTGCACTCCACTGCCCTCCTCCTACGTCTTATCCCTCTCCTCTCCTCCTTCTCTACTTCAATATGGACAGGAAAAACAGCTTGTAGGATTTCAAAACCAACCCTTCCTAACAAACTTACTGCAAAACCATAAACAGGAGAGTATCGGAACAGATTCTTCTCTTCACGTCCTGTACTTCTGAACCAATCTCACAGTGGGGATAGGAGGGTACAATTATTGCTTTGCTCATGTGAAGCTTTTAAGTAGCACCTTTTCCTAGTATTTAAGAAACTACTACAGGCACAGGTGGACTGTTCTGACTGGACAAAGAAACACTTCCACAGCTGAAACAGGCATAAGGAAACCTACACCTTTCACAATTTGAATAGAAAGGTTCTCATGCACTCCCACTAACTTGGCACCAGCATCAGCATGCTTGCACTGATGAACTGTTGGCTAATCTAATTAATAAATCTTGCCTTTGTACGCATTAAAATCAGTCTGGTTGTAGCTTCTACAGATTCTAAATTTATGCCACCCACATGTGGGTGGCAAATCTCCATTAAAAAAAAAGTGAAATATTTTGCAATATTTATCTCATCAAAGTGCATGCCATGTGTTTTGAATTTGAGGTCTTTCACTGAGTTTTGGGTGATAATATCTAATCCCAAATATCACGGCAATCTCTAACATCTTGTCTTTTATCTGGCACTCAGGGGGTGGGGAGGGAAATTAAGTCTGGAATATTTCAGTTATGCCAGAGACAAAAAGCACCTGAATTTCAGTGTGACAAAAACAAAGCAACTCTACACTCTCAGAAAGCAAAACAGCATCCAAGGAAGAGCAGTTTAGAGTACAACACTCATTATTAGCTCAACATCCATTCATTCAAAATATTAATGAAATATTAACACAATACTAATACAAATAAAACATCTAACCTAATTAATTGAAAGCAAGTTTATACCAACTTGGCCAATAAAATCTTTTTTTTTTTTTTTGTAATATCACGCTTAAATCATTTTCTGCCATGTAATATGTAATTGAGAAAGGGAAAAAAGCATCCCTCATCCAGTCTGTACAGAGCCTCCAAGTTAGCATATATAAAAACAGAGACATCAACACTTTGAAAATGGTATGACAACATTTCTAATGAAGTGGTCTAAGAATGTCCATCAACTTTACCAAACTAATCCTTCCAGACTTGTAATGAAGTTTGCTTCTAAGACTCACTGTTTCCCACAGACAAAAAAGATTGTCTGTGTCCATCCACTGAGTCAGGTACTCAAGCTGACAAAGCTTTTTTGTAGTTAGCTGAAGGATTCAAATGGAGCTCTCTCCCCAAAAATAAAAATCAAAACACATTAATAATAAACCTAGAATTATCTCACTTAGCAGTCTTCAGTTTAACAGAATAAGTTTTAACAGAGGGCAAGTGCTTTAGTCTTAAACAATGTGTATGTACATTGGAATGTTAGAATAAACTAGTGTTGACTAAATGATTATTTAAAATAATGAGAAGCCATAACAGCCAAGTATCTTAAATGCACGAAAGTGCTCTCACGAGGAACATGCACATCTATTCCTTTGCAAGGCTGGCCATTCGTTTCAAACAGTTACAAAATTTCTTATTCATTACTTATCCAAGAGAGGAAATATAAAGGAAAATTTAGGGATAATATATATGTATAAAGCAGCAAGTTTGTCCAACTGTTTATTCCACTTCTTTTGAAGAGACAGCTTTTGCAGGAGTTCACTGCAAAGATCACTACACAATTCACAAACTACCACCTCTTATCGGGTCCTTAATACCAATACTAAGACAGTAAATACAGCCAACTCTTCTGACTGTGACTGCCACAAGGTTGGCATTATTCCCTTTCCTGCCATGTTTTCTCAGTTACTCTTCCAGAGTCAAGTTGTGAGAGGTGTCAGCTATGTCACCTCCCAGCCACCTTACCCAGCCTCGGAGCAGCACCAAAGGTACACTCCGTACATCAGTTACAGGGGATATAACCATGCTGCACCTCAAGGCATCCTGAGGAAATCCCTTCCCAGGTGCTGAACCAGAACAATGACACCTATTTTTGGCACATACCCCAAACCTCCACTGACTGATTTAGATTTGCTTGGTCCCCAAAGGAACAAAGTCAAGTGATACAAAGGGGGAGAAAAGACTAGGGAAGTACAGAAAGTCAGTACTGGAGAGAGCAGTTGCCCTTTTCTCTCTGCTTTCTCCAGCAGGGATTCCTCACACAGCCTCCCAGCCCCAGCCCTGCTCCCCCTGCACACCACATCCCCTGCCAGGCACCCTTGGGGGCAGGCATTTCACATTCCTGTCCCACATTTGGGGGGAATGGTCCTCCTTAAAACACAGCCTTAAGCATCAATATACCAGTGTGTCTCTTCCATAAAGTCTCAGCTCAACACTTTACAGCACATGTGGTGCTGGCAAGCACAGCTGAACACAGGAGGTGCTGCAGTTTGCGGTATTACATGAAAGTACTAAATATCAGCTACAGGAAGACTATTCTCTGTTTACCTAGCACCAGGGAAGAAAGCTACAGAATGTGCTACTGAGTCACAGGGAAATGAGCAGCATCTCTGCTCAGCACTTGAAACAACACAGTGAGTTTTGGACAACAGCTTGCCCCTGAGAAGGCTGAATGGGAAGCTGTGGAAAAACCCCCACCTCCCAGCAGCAACCTATATTCCATTTTTTGCTCCGTCCCCCCCCCAAAGGCACAGGCAGTAAATTCTCTCTTAAATGTCATTTATATATTTTGGAAAAAAACTCAATTATGGAATACAATGAATCATTCAGCTAGCATCAATTAGCTACAGCAACAATCACACAACGTACTTCCACAATGTCACTGATGCATTTTGGCTTAAATCAGTTCTAATTTAGAAGCACTTTGAAACTTTCAGCATCTTAAATTAACCATGAAGTAGAATTTTGGAGAATTAAATATATTTATGAGAGTTAGCCCTCAACCACCTCTGCTGTGTAATTCTGTCCAGGGTCCCTTACACGTTCAGTGAACAAAATAGCTTTCAGTTATATAACATTTTCAGACATACTCAGACCCATAAGTAACTATGCTTAAATCAGGAATTTTATTTTACTTTATTTCAAAGCTAGAAGTTGCATATAAAATATTCTTGGAAGAGCACCTTTCAAAAATATATGTTCAGATACACTTTTGTCAGCAACCTCAGCATCACAGCACACTGTACAATGTGCCCACATCGCTACTTCATATCAAAGGAATGTCTGAAGATGTATGCTAGCAAACTGTAAACAATGAGGTGAAATCCAGGATCTGATTCATCTACAGAAGCTAGCAAGAGCTGAAGTGTCATCATTTAATTTCATTTCTGTTAACAATATTTTAATTTCTTCAGTAATGTTACTTTTCACTTAGCAGCTATCACTATTTATAACTATAAACAGGTTGAAGTTTATCGACAAATATATTCATCATAAAATTTTTTTCACTGAATGATTTCATTACTGAATGGTTATTTCAGAAATCGAATCCTTATTTTTCAATCACTAGTGTTTCACCTTAGAAATGTGCTCAATATAACCTGCCCAAACAAATCTCATTATTCACGTTGGAATATGAAGTACATTCTTTTATCACTTCTATCTGAAAATACAGCCACAGTTTTGGCACAGGAACCAAAAAGTTTCTTTTCTTGGCACCAAGGTGCTATTACCTTGGTCTGCCTGTCCCAGCACTAAACACCTCCTTACATTCCTCTACTCCCCTCCATAGGTTTCCCACACCCTCTTCTGTGTTATTATTTATAGCTATGGTGCTCACAGAAGATGTAGTTACCAACATTTAAGACCCAAAAGACTATGACTCAAAGCAGTGCAATACCATGGCACAAGGCACTGCAGCTCCAAATCACTCAGCTCAGAAGATAAACCTCTGGTGTTAATGGAAACAGTCCTCACAATCCCACAGCAAGAGAGATGCCTCACCAGCCGATAACTCCCTGCCCACGATGCCGAGCCCTCCACCTAGGCAGGCACTGGCAGCCCCAGGCTTGAGGCTGTGGGTGCAGAGAATTGCTTTTTGACTAGTGCTGAGAAGGGAGAAGTCGTGGGAAGGAGCCTGCTGCCATAAGCTCCTGAGCACTCACCACCCCCAACTGACCAGAGGCTCACGTCAGATGACTTTACTTCTACTTATTCCTTCCAGTCATGCTTTAGGAACCTCATTTGCTTCAGGACTGAGCAAAGCAAACATCTGGCTGACCCACATGAACCCGGCAGCTGATTCACATCATTCATTTTCTCTGGTCCAAAATCAACAACCCTCTTGAAACATTTTCTTAAACTTTTACCAGCTTCTGCAAGAATGATGCATTCCCTTCACACTGCGATTTGACTATCAAACAGGGACAGACCAATGCCAGGCACACCTAATTCTACAGCAACGGACAAGTTTGCTGTATGTTTCTGCTGTTACATGGTTTGTTCAAAACAAAAAGCCCTCTCCCTAAATAAACCTCATGTTTGCGCAGAAGGACATATCAGTTTTCACATCAACATTGTCCTTAAGATTGAGCAGATAAAAGCTTAAATTCATAAATACATTTGTACATATTCCTGTGACATTTGTTCACCACAGTTTATGTGTCAGAATGAAAACCAGCAGAACACAATTCTTCATTATCAAACCTCTCACTAACCCTGCCACCAACAGGCTAATTAAGAGCTCTAACACTCTGCAAACACTTCTCACTAACTCAGTACCTACTTCCTATTTATGAAGTACTCCAGTGCTGTTTCTTGCTGCAAACCATTCACTATAGGTTTCACTTTCTATTGAAAATAGGCAGAAAAAGTAGTGAATGAAACTACAATCAATGTGACTAGCACAGCATCCATCAGATGTGCGGAATTCATAACACAAAATCAAACTCTTTTTGACAATATACTGTTACTTGGGGCTTTTCACTAGAATTCACTTCTACTTTACATAGTAGAATGAAAAAGACTGAATAAAGAGATAAGATGTTTATCTGTTCCCCTGCACTCTACAGGAGAGGGGGTTTCCACAAACCAAGCATATAGCATACTACCCACAGCATACTACCAGCTCCTGTTGGTCCCACAATGGTCTACAGTTCTATCTGGAGAATGCTTGCACAGTACAACACAGTACAACAGATGCCTGAAGCCACCATTTCCCTCTACCTTGCAATTTCAGCCTCCCCAGTAGTGATCAAGATTGCATCCAAAAATTTTTTCTTGGACTAAAAGGAAAATATAGCTACTTCAAATAATTCCAAACAAAAATAGAACAAACTTAATATATTCAAAAAAAAGTTAGAGAAAATATAATTAGGATAGACCAAAGAAAAGCAGCAGTTTCATTATTTTAAAACCAAGCATAAACAAATGTATCAGGTTAACTGAAACATTGTCATCATCAGTGCTTACAACAAAGACATTTTGGTGAGTAGCATTAAGACTGATAATTATTTAAAGTTGCCCACTCCTGAATATCATTTTTGTTTCTGCTGCCTTTGACTTTTATCAAGAGAGAGCTATGATTCAAAGTAAGCTGTAGGAAACAACATGAAGAGTAGATACTAGTGCAGAAAGTGCTGTACGTAACACAAAGTGCTGCATGTCAATCTTGCCCTGACAAAAGTCTGGATGCAGGGGAGTTGTGCATTAGGAAGAACAGTTTACCAGTATCATAGTAACTATGCTAAATGTTGTAATCAAAACTCAACAGTACAACAGTAAGAAACTGAATGTTTTCTCATGTAAATCCTACGCTTCTCATCTTAAAGAAGGTGTCCAGTTTATTTCTACTTTTGAATAAGCATCCTACTATATTTTTAACATAATCTTGTAAAACATATTTCAAGAGAAATATGTAAGACTTTCTCAGATTCTCCTCTATAGCCTTTATTAAAATCTAAAGAAAACAAGATCCAAAATGCATCAAAGGGATTCTGAAGCTAGAAAACAGTAGTAAAAGAGAGATAGAGGAAAAATAAAATCAAGAGGCAGCATAAAGGCCCAAAAAACATGAGAGCTAACCCATAACTTAAAGAGCTGAATGAACACCATTACAGTAAGCATAGCTTAAACAAGCAAATCATGACTAGACAGACATTCCTTAAATCCAAAGGAACGTGGTGGAACACATGTTCTTCAACAAGAATAACAGATAAAATGTTTGATCAGCATGTAAAGAGAGCGTCAACAAAAAAGCATGTCATACAGCCTGCTGTTCCCTATTACCTAACAACCACGTGATATTCTACTGTTTGAATACAGCAGGCAGGCCCACAGATCATCTGCGATCTGTTTATATTCAGATACCTTAACCAAAATTGTGCCATCACTTCACCTTTTACCATGATTTAATAGTAATAGCAGCTTGCTTCTTCAGCTACAAGAGCAGCCAAGCATGTAAATAGATTCTACTTCAGTCCTCACGGTTCAATTAAACATTGATTTTAATATGACTGTTACAAGCAGACAGAAAGTATAGTACAAACCACTTAAAGTTCTCTCCCTAGAAATATTAATGCAAACTCTCAGACAAAGCAAAGCCTGAATTCAATGCAGAAGTCCTGCCTCATAATCTAAAAAGGTTGTGTAGTAAACTATATCAGAACATACCGTTATGGAAAAATAAGCGTATAAGTGAACACAGATTTAGATCCAAAATTGATAACATCTTAAAAACAACATACCCACTCAGAAAACCATCCCTGAAGTCAGTGTAAATCCCAGCAAATTGCCATAAGGTAAATGAAATTAAAACAGGAAAACACCCAGGTGGTTTCTTTAGCAATAACTGCTAATGGTAAAACATTGTTACTACAAACGTTAATATTACTTAGCTGTAAATCTTAAAACTCATAGCTCTGTGGGTCTGACCAAGCCTTTAATACAGAGGTTGTAGGGAATTAATTAGGACACTAGAATAAATGACTGTATTGGGTTTACCTTATTTTTGTCTAGAGAAATAAAATGCTAATGTATAGCAGAGACCTCCCCAGAGCCTACACCATACAGTGACAACAAGTTCATTCTCCCTTTCATCACTTCCAAAATACAAACAGAATTAATATAAAGTATTAAATTTTTAAAAGCCAACGTGGTCCTTTATTGCATAGTAATGTTATTTTGACTTGGAAATAATACCTACGAGTAGGCATGACATGTATCAACTGAAAGCAAACATCCCCTGCTCAGAAGAGACAGAGGGTCATTAAGTGAATAAAAATGGCAAACTGTTTAGGACTAAAACTGTGCCCTACTTCAGGCTCTGACTTTAATATTTAAAATGTGCACCTCTGATGATGAAAGTAGAAGTACACTGATCCAAAGACACAGCCTTTCTTAATCTGAAATTCAAACGTTTGCAACAGACTCTAGACTGATGTCAAGCCCATTTCATGGGTTAGGAAATATCAGGTCAGCAGGCCCAGGTAACTGCAATAACCCTACTCTATCTGTTTCTAGAGACATAATTTTATCTTAACGTCCTTTAAATCTCAAAATCTCAGAGCAGAGAGAAGAACAAGTAGAGAACCCAGGCAGCAAGTAGGAGAATCTAGGTCAAAACAGGAGAGAGATTCTCCTAGAAATGAACAACAGTACAAATATGATAAAGCACAGAACAGCTTACACAAGCAGTTCTTCAACTTCTCCACTTTTTCATCTGCTCCACTACCCTTGCAGATAACTGCTATGCTTTTTCTCTTCAGAATCCTGGTTACATGAGGCTTTGCAGAAGAGGGAAAAAGCAAACAGAAGTGTTTTCCACCCTTTTTAGAGGTTGAACAACATCTCTATCAGAAGAAATAAAAGACACAAAGAACTCTTTCATGTCCATCAGGATTTAAACTAGAAGCCATTCACCTTCTGTTTTAGTTGTGTTTGTGTCAATGGTACTGATGAATTCACCAAGTGCATGGCTTAGTTGTCTGTCTCATCACCAACTTGTAGTTATTGATAAGCTTACCTTACAGGTTCCACGGAAAATTAATTCTCTTATTTAAAAGTAAGGTTTAAAGACATTCCTATGTACAAATGTCTGAGATGTCGTAATAGTCTTAAACGCTGTTAAGCCTACCAAAGCTCCAACTGCCCTCTTTTCTTTCTCCAAAACTTGGGGCTATAAGTCTAATTTTGTTGTTGTTGTTGTTGTTTTTTTCCCCTTTTAAATAAGACAGGTCATTCAGTGCTTGACCTTTACAAAGATCTGTACAAACAAGAACAGCATCTAACAAATAAGGTTTTCTGTATATATCAAACATTTCAGTAGTTTTGTAAAGCAGTTAGTATTTTCTTACTCATTTTGACCATTTCTGTGGAGAAGAAAACTGAAACCTGACCATACCTTTTTATTTCTTCATTCTCTCACATTCACAAGTAAGCCTTGAAGGACTCCGTCAAGGGCCATTCATCCCAAATCAGTTAATGTCAGCAGAGCATTTGACAGCACTCATTTATTGAGGAAACCCAGAGGCGTTTTTATGTTTTTCAAATTAAAATTCAATCACTAAGAACTCAGGGAGTGAAGACAAAGAACTCAGGTTTTGAGTGATCACCTCATTTTCACCAGCTCATTTCTCATTTCCTATTCTAGCTTTTATTATCTTTACATAAATATGCCGTTTTGACGTGCTCCTTAACATTCTACAGTTTTATTATGACAACTATGGTTAATAAAATGTGAAACAATTGGAGTTAATCCCAAATATCTTTGTTCATTGAAAATTTTCTAAGTCTTTTCCCTCCTCTCACTTCCTGGAAAGGTATGTAAGTTGTCATAACAACTGTTGCTCTTTGTTGTGTTGATTTTGGTGTGCGCAACTCATGCACATCTGCCTGATCTTCCTGGAATCTGCTAAACCTGAGGGAATACTAACACACCAGGGTCCTCAACTTCAGCATGACTTTCTGCTTCATCACAGCCCGGATTTCCTTTGCACTAACAGAGCAACTAAAATGATCACAAACTGCATGACCTTAGTGTTTTGCATTCCATACTTTCACAGCAGTTCCTTGCTTTTACATAAACAAGGTTTTTAAGCATCACTGAAGAGTTGATGACACCAGATATTATCTTAAATGCTTTTCAAAAGTGCTTTTCAAAAACTAGGTACTTATTTGATTAGTAGTAGGTGATATCTGATCACCTTGGCTTTATTATTTCTAGACGCCTGTTGCAGGGTCCTGCTACTACTTAACTTATCTTGAAAATAAGTCTATTTATTCCCTACTTACAGAGTTCAAAGACAAAAACATGTTCATATTAGATGAGCTGAACCATAAAAAAAAATAAAAATAAAACTCTGTGCTCAGACACTGCTGACAATATTTTAAAGTACAGTAAACAAAGCTCTTTTCCTAACAGTATCTGGACAGCATTTTCTCCACAAGCCCTCTAACACTCCTGAGGCCAGTGAGTGTCTGTTGACATCAACAGGAACTGGATCTAATCCCAATTCCCACTTCTGCAACACAGGAGTCTGAAACTTCTTCAGAGAACAGGGATAGCAGCAATTTGTTGCGGCACACTGAACACCACAGGCACTGGAGGAGCGCGCAGGGCTCGGAACTGACAGAACAAGCATCAACAGTATTTGTTGATTCTGGCACACAGGTAGAAAGGAAGAACTTGACAACGTTGTGCTAGTGAAAAATGACTCTCCAGCATGGAATTTGCAATGAAAACACTGTCTGGCACCCAACATGCGTGGGAGGGCATTTCATGCTCTGTCAGGAACTGAACAAGGCAACCATAAAAATTACTGAAAGAAAGGTGACTGAGTGAGGATGGGTGAATACTACAGAATGCAGGGAAAAACATGAGAATTTTATGGCTAGAAAGCATGGTTTGAGAACCTTCCTGTTTCTGTTCTACATATCCCTTCTCTTTGACAGTCAGTCTACAAATAAAATCTGTGCTTTAGGTTTGAAACAGAAGAAAACCCTCATTGTGTAACAGCCGATATCAACAGTCATACAGCACTTATGCATTGATGACATACTCATGGGGTTACCTGCTTTCTACGTGCTGCTGCTGCAGAAATCCACCCTACTTCCCATAAAAATAACTACAAACACCCTTCTTCAATCACAGAGCTTTCCAACTGAAGCACAAAGTTCAAGACAAATTTCCATATGTTTTGATGCAACACATGAAAGCCTTAGCTTATTTACCTCAAGCTATCAAATGCAAGTTTCATAATTATCAAATACTTTGTAACACGTATTTCATAAGGTTGATAAATGGTCTATGTCTATATACTCAACATACAGCTTCTACTACCATGACAAAAGGTTTTGCTCCAAAAAGAATCCATTCCAGCTTATTTCCTTGAAAGCATATCACTCATTTATAGCTGACACATTTTTCCTGTTCCCTCCATCACTGTACTTAAATAGTCATTTAAATCTGTCAAAACAGAATATTTTATCATGAGATGACAAATTCAGGTGTTTTTTATTTTAATTTTTTTTTTTCTTTTAAGTACCAGGTATATAAGGCTTACAGGGTCACCTCAGCAACAGTTTATTTACATCTCAACACTGTTAATTAGTTGCCAATTTCTGACAACTCAGCTTCAGTCTGGCTTACAGGGTATTCAAATGTTTCAGAGGCTGTGAAAACTGCACGTACTCATCCCATCACACATTTGGTCAATAGTCTGAAAACATGTGTCTGAGAGGATTTCAAAACCATATTATGTTATGTCTGTGCTCATAATCATTCATATTTTGCACATAATGAGGGAGAGAAGTTTGAAGAACTCTTTTCAGAAACTGCAAAGAAACCTGGTCGCAGCAGAGGAAAAATGTAGGGTGCTGCTTTTTTGGTCTTTTGCATGTCTGTAGCTTCAATTCAAGAAGGCTAGAGATTTAAGACTACCTTTGAGTAGTCATACATACAGGCATAATCATTACTTAATGCAAAAGTTAAGAAGGAAAAACTGGGTTAAAAAAAAAAAAAAATCAAAAAACTTCCTTATTCCCATCACTAGTAATGGTAGCCAGAATTTCCCAAGTAACACGTACCTTATCAGATATGAAACCCCACAAATATTCTCAACTAATTCCACAAACTTTGCACTGTTAAACCATAGAAAAATATGTATCGAGCATTATGCTCAGTTATTAATGTAGTTGACAGGAAGCTGCCTACATGCTCATTTGCAGAGGCTGGTAAAACTAAAGACCAGAACACTTAAGTGTAACACACAAATTCCAATTGCATGGCAGGCATTCACTCAAGCATGCAATGACAACAGCATAACAACAGTGTCATTCTGCGCCCAGAAGTGTGCCCAGCACAGATTTTGCAAGGATAACTCAGGTTTGCCCAATTTATTACCTCCACCTCTACGAGCAGCTGTTACTGCACATGTAATCTCATTAAAGAGTCCTACACACTGGTTTCTTTCAAGTTTGTCACAGCATTTTTACCTGGTAGCATTCCAGGAAAGGTAACAATAGGCACTGAACAATACCAGGAATACAAAATCTATTGTGCGATAGCGTGGCAATACAAGCATAAAAACCTCAAGTCTAATTTTACCAATTTTACTGGATCTAACTTGGCTTTGGGAAGATAAACAAAAAGGTAAATGTATTGGATGGAAGACTGATGGGCTTTATTTGTTTTTGCTGGTGCTGATGTTTTTAAACCAATCATTCTACTCACATAAAAGTTAGTTCCAAAATAAATTCTGTTAAAAATACAATTAAAGAGCATCAGAAACATTTGTGCTGGGCTAAATTCAGAACTTATTTCTTTGAGATGCAAATTATTATTACTGTATAATTGAACACAAAGTATGTCTTCAGAATCAGGATGTTTTCCTAAAAACATTTATGTGGTGGGAAATAAGAAACAAATCTCAGCCATTAATTAGAAGCTACAGTAATAAGACATTTTATTACTGCATTAGGCATACGTATTAAAGATTTGATGCAAATATTAGGGATAACCTAAATACCCTAATAAAAAAGGTATTGAGATTCCACAGAGAAAAACCAAAACCAGCGATTTGTTTTCCTTTCAATTGTGTGAGTAGAAGAGGAATTTAAATCTTTAAGATATGCCATACACTAAATTTGTTAGAAGACAGCATTTTAACAAATGCTTTGCTTTAAATATGATTTAGGAGGACAAAAGACATTCATTATCACTAAGAAACAAGTGCAGTTACCAGGTTTCTCTCTTTGTCTTTTCTTAGTATTATTCCTAAACAAAGGACTTAAAAACCTGACAGAAATTACAGTAAAAGGGAGTCATATGTTTTGGTTAATAGTCTTCACTGAAGCTTTTCAAACACTCAGTCATGCTGAAAGAAGACCCAATTCATGCTTGCACTCGTGTCATCTTTACCTCCACATCTACTTGTGTAAGTATTATTTAGCAAAAGTATGAGTGCATAAAAAAAAAAAATACAGTAAATTTGGGTAAGTAGCTATTTTTTCTGCTTCTTCATTTTCTGTGGAAATAGGGTAACAATACCCTATGACTCAAAAGCAGAAACCGAAGTTGAACAGAACATATGCTGGTGATGACGGATCAAATAGATACGTGGGAGGCTGCGAACAATACACTGGAAAAAGCTTTTATATTTAGAATAACTAGTGATAGGTTTAAAGAAGAATGTATTTCAGGCTGTGCAAATTAGAATAGTCACATTAACCAAATATAGCTGCATCTGTGCTTTACAGCGGGTTAAAATGACAAACAGTTTGAAAAACTAATTGTTAATAAACAATTTACGAAGGAAGATACATGAGTGAATTTCAAGCAGTAGAGATGAAAGAAATGTGCTGGGCACCACATGGTCTCAACGAAAACATCCAGAGTTTCTAATTCCACACTGTTGTTGAATTTGACTCTTGTTTTTGTTTAAAAGTGATTTTACCACACAGTACTTGCCCACATTTTGCCACTTTTGCACATTTAGTGTACGTTCTAATTCATCATCTTCCAATCCAGTTTGTAACTTCTCTCTTCTCCTTTCACATCTTCAAATTTTTCCTACCAACAATTTTCTTCTTAGCACCTCCAATTTCAATTTCATTTATCTGTTTTCCTAATTTTTCCCCTTATTCTCCTAATGGCTGTCCACCCATTGGTTACAGCTTCTACACCACACATACAAAGACTTTCATCCTCAAGCAGCAAAACATGAGCGTTACTCAGGATATAATTGTTAAAGGATCCTTACCTTTCCGAAGTCTCTCACGTCAAATAAATCAAACGCTTCAAAAAGTTCACTTTTCTTCATCCCAAATATTTCACAACATGCTGAAAGAAAAGTCCTTATATTCTTCAGGCAGAGAAACTAGGGGAAAGGAAAAAAGAAAAAGGCTAAGCATCAAGTGTGTCAAACAGCAGCTTTGGTCACAAATACTTCACAAAATCTGAGGATACAATTGTTTCTTTTTTTTAAGTCAGCGCTTCCACTGTGCTGTGACCTTACTCCGGTTCTAATTCAGCCACTAACCTTCCCTGCAGCCTCAGAAGCATCAGTAAAATTTTGCATAGAAACATTGTGTGAATAGAAACTACTTTTTTCATGTTAACAAAATTTATAACAAGCTGATAGATATAAATAAGTCTAAATGCAGCTACTTTTCTGTACAGAAAGCAAAATCACAGAACTGAAAAAGAGCTTCTGTTTTTTAAATAGAATTACATTAATAAAATTACCTTAGTATGAAAAACTTTTAAAAGTTACTCTGCATGAACGTAAACTATCTTCATTTGTTAAGGTTTGCAGAGTTTGAAAGTTGAACAGTTGCACACTGAAGACGTTATGAATAAATATTCACCGTTCACCCACCACGTGAGGGGATGAAAATGACATGTGAAAAAGTACCCTTCCATTTATTTACTGGAAATTTAATATCCTCAGACCTCCCTGATTACTGTACTGAATTCAAAGCCTGCTTTCTTCTTTGTCCTCTCATACGAACATTAGCTCCATAAAGATGTCATTGCAGATTCCTAAAATCCACTACACAATATAGTAACTATACAATACAGTGCTAAGCCAAAACACAATGCTTATAAGCAACAATATTTCAAGTGCCCTTCATATGCATTTTACCGTAAGCTATACAGCAACTGAATATTATAACTGAGTTTCCAGAGTTCTCCACGTTATTGTGGATTCATAACAACGTGGATTATTTACATTAGGACAGATTATAGCATTGTTATATGTTCCAGTTTAACTATGTTTACATCAAAACAGTATTTTTATTTTTGAAATTAATACAGAGCTGGTGTCGCAACCATATGTATCCCAAGTGCCCCGTAATACCCAAACTGCTCACTCAGCCAAAATACCTCACTGCTTTACTTTCAGCCTGCGACAAGAAAATACCAATTCAGCAGGGAACCTGACTTCATGTCTTAGAGCTAACAAGCCAGACTGAGAAAAAAGCAGCACATCTGGTAGTTCAGACTGATTAGTAACACAAACATAATTGCACAAGTCTAAAGTGGACAATTCCACTGGTTGTGGGTATCAAGATACAGCAAGAGCCAACAATCTCATTGCAAAGTGCCACTGAAGCCATCACAATAGATGCCAGCAAGGTGCCTGTGACAAGCCCTGAGCTGCAACTGACAACACACACACGTTGTCTGTGGGGCCACAGGTGAACACGCCGGTGCTGCAGCCTGCAGTCAGCCCCCACCCTCCCTGCATGCCCAGTGACACAGCCACACCAGGCCACATTGTGCTGCACAGCCAACAGGGCTGCTTGGTGACCACATAGTTATGACTACTGAAATGAGAAAGCGTACCTAGATTTCTTGGTCAACATCACAAGCTTCTCTCGTTTCAGAGAAATTATAATCTTCAAGTCAAAATTACTTAGAAGATAGAGCCTGCTAACAGATAAGGTGTACACACCTCTTCTACTCTAGCCTTACAAGATAGTACCAGAAGACTGGTTTAAAACAAAGTGATTATTGTTTTCTGATTTCTTTCCTAATTATTTTTTATTATTATTTTTCTGAAAGCCGTCAAGGTCTACTAAGTTTGTCCATGCAGAGTATAGTCAGTACTGCTATACCCACAGTGAATTTCTCACAGTTGCCAGTTTTAATCCTTGCTGAAAAACTCAGAGCTCTCTCCTTTCCCCCTAGAAAGTGATTAATTTAGAGCAGGGATGATGAGCTCTCATGCAAAGAAAGCTCACAGCAGCATTAAGTTGTTTACTTTTAGGAGAACTAGAAGTTAAGAGAGAGACAGAGGCTGTCACAGACCTGAAACCTGGCCTACATTTGCCTGCAGTATTTCCAGAAGTTGCATTTGGTTTTTTAATGTAGCCAAAAACTGCTTGCACATCAGCAAGCATACACAAGCAAAATGTTCCTTCCATTCTGCTAAACTTCTTCAAGTCTTTCTAGCAGAGGTCTCTTAGAATAAAAGGTAAAAATGGCAAAATTTGTCCAAAATTATACATCAGTCATTTCAAGTTTGAAGAGAACTTTGTGAAATTAAGTTTCCCTAGAACTCTGTTTTTAGAAAAAGTATTAAGACATCTGCACTTCAGGAAAGAAATGTAATTCATAGGCACATTCTAACAGAAATCAAAGAGGATCCTAATCCCCACTCCCCACCCCATGCTATTGGGGGTTTTGTTTCTTTCTTAATACTCACTTATTCATTACGTGTCAAAGTTAAACATATAGTGCACTTAACATGAACCATATGTTAAACAGGCTTGATATAATTATAATCTAATATTCAATAACCATAAGACAACACAGCAGTTATATTACATGCCTTGTACGATCTAGAAACCACGGACTAAGCGGTTGTCAATCCTACCCACAGTTGAGTCTGGACCACATCATCAATTACAGTGTGCCGAACGGTGCCTTTAACAGAACAGACCTCCAGACAATACAGACTAACCCCTGCCAGTTCACAGGAAGCCTAATGAGTTTAGCTAGGCACCTAATGACTCAGTAACCATCAATTTTCTCTTGCAAAACTGAAAATGAAAGGCTTATTTCTGAACTATTAAGCTAACCACAGTTGCTACCTGGATAGAACTCAGACTACTAAAACCAAGATCTGTTTATATTATAGGCACACACTTTTGAAAAAAGCACAAGAAAAACTCTTTTTACAAAGAACTCGTTATCCACTAGTTGTATTTTGTAAAAGTCAGTTATGTTATCCAGAAAACTTTTAGAAAGATTTCAAAAACACTATATTGTAATCATCTAAAGAAACTATTTTCTCAATGAAAACAAAGATTTTTATCACTGTGGTTATTATATTGCAAATTAATAAAAGAAACCTCAAAATTGAGAAAGAGCATACACCTAAATTCGAGGAAATTCTCTGAAAGACAACCCTCCTTGCCAGCAATAAGGAGAAGGCAGCATCAGTCTGCATTCTCTCATTAATAAGAATGGCCCTATTTGGAAACTTACTACATTTCTGTGTTTCTTTTTGACACGAAAACATTATGCTTTGGTACACCACAGGGGGATCAAACGTACAAAGAGCAGCTCTCCTACAGGTGCAATGAGATCCAAAGGTCCATTGGTCTGAGCTCCGAAGGTCTTTTCCACAGGAAACACCGTCTTTCAGTGCAAGAACTGGTTCCTCTTCATTATGTAAAAAACACACTACTTAAGACACCTCTGTCTGAAATTTTTCATCAGTAAAATATTGCAGCAGGATAACGGAAGACACTATCCTAAAACATTTGCACTAGTGAAAAATCAAGCTTGTCTGGCTAATCTCCAGGTATATTATGAGAGGAGAGCACAATCAGCACCTACAGTCAGCAATCACCATCCTCAGGAGACAGCAAGTGCCCTGAAAACACACGGACAAGGGGTGATAGCTCCATCCATCCCTGACATTTTCTGTGCAGCAACGGATCCTCAGTACAGACAGCTTCCCAAAATTTCCTCTTTGGCATCAAGGTTGGCACAAGGTATGTTTAACATACTGATGGTGGGAAAAATAAAAATAAAATCATAACACATGCTAGTTCTGCTCCATTTTCAATATTAACATCTGTAGATTACCAAGATATTTATGAAGCACTCCCTTGTGCCACCACACAGTTCTTAGACTTCTACCAACAGATGATGTTGTCGTTGCCAGTACTGCTGACATGTTACAACTCTTATAGTGAGCCTTTTTTATGGAATATATTAGAGCATTAGTGGCTTCTGGCCCATTCTGCTCCAAATTCAATGTTCCAGGAGGTATTAAGGCAATGTTAACTGAAACAAAGAACAATTCTGGAAAAAATAAGAATAAAAAAATCTAACATCAAAATACAGAGCTATGGTTTATATGTTTGGTGATATATTTGCATGAATTTAAATGGGAACCAAGCAGATAAACCAATCATACCCAATTCCACACAAAAAGTATGCTATTTTCTACTGTAACATTTGCTATTTGACACAAAAAGTAACATTTACTTGAGGCTTTGTCAGTATAGTGCATTGTTATGAGTACTGACAGAAATGTACAGAAATTCTTTACAAAAGGAACTGAACAGAAATGACTAATTAGACACAAAATGCACAGGCAGGACTATAAATGCCCAGAGGGAAGATAGATTTCTCTAGACAGGCTTCTAATGAAGTGAAAGACTAAATGCAAAAGAAAAAAAAGAAAAAAACCCCAATTCCATGCACTCTCTATCACTACAGTCTTTGAGGTGTTTCTCAGAAAATACATTCTAGCACTGAACTAGTTCAATGGAATAAAGTCTGTTAGTAGGGACCATACTCTGTACCTAGATGTAGCTTCTGTACAAAAAGTATTCTTAAGGGAGTTCAGAGACCAACATAAAGAGTTCTGAAAACTATTCACTTACATGGAACTGCAACTCAGCAACACCATTCAGGCACGTGAAAACCTAAAGGCCATGAAACAAGTATTTACAGAGAATGGAATTCTCATTACACTTCCAACATTTTTTTTTAATTATTAAGAGCGTAAAAAACAGTGCTCGCTACTTATTCCAATTTCATCTCCATTTTATTCTTTTATGACAAAACTGTATAAGAGAGAAAACTTCGGTAGCCAGCAACTTTCTTGTATTTGTTTATGTAACTATAGACACATAGCATGTAGGACAAGCCATAACCAAGCACTAAGCACAGAACAAACTTGATTTTGAGCCTCTGAGATGATATGAAGAGGTGCTGGTCTAAAAGGGACATTAAATGCAAAAAAGATTGCTGTTTTTCTCAGAAGGAAAGTGGGTTTTTCCACTCCTTTTGAAATTAAGTTCACAAACTATTACTCCAATATTTCTTAAATGTGTAGCAATTCCAGTCTGATGTACTTTTTCAGACATCACACGTTTCTTCCATGCCTGCACATCCCAGTCTTTGCAACATCACAGTCATAGCCCTGCAAAGAAATAAGGACCCCAGAATTGATCCAGAACCAAGACTCTTGACAGCTAACATGTAGGAGCTACAACAAAAAGTAAATGCAAAAAAAAAGAGAATTCTGCTTAGCTAACTGTCTGCTCACACCACCATGTCCCCTTTAAGATGTCAAAGACAATATCATCTTTCCCCTCCTCCTCTAACAGCCTCTGCTTTGTGAACCACATTCACAGCTGCAGCTACTCACCTTTGACTCAATACCCTCATCAGCTACATGGGCATACCCAAGAAGTAAGGGGGGGTTATGTAACAGCAGACACGAGTGACAAAAATAGCTGAGGAAAGTCCAGAAATTCAAAATAAGTGTATGAAAGGGAAGTAATCAGATGAGTGAATTTAGCCCCAATTCATGCATCTCTCTCAGAAGGGACAATCACATTATTTCTTATTTTGTGAAATACTGACGTTGTATGCAAGACAGCACATACAGGGTTATTAAGATGGGAGGTTTTTCTGTCAGTCCTCATTTATAACTCTAGCAAAGTAGAGTTAAGGAAGAACAGAGGGCAGAAAAATAGAAGAGGAACAAATAATTGCCATAATACTTTCATGCTCTTCCAAGACCTAAGCACTTAGTGCAGAACATAGGCTCCTGACCTTTCCTGTCCCGGGGATGCTGATGACAAAAGATTAGCTAGAAAGATCTCATTCTTATTTCCATTCTGTTATTGAGAATATACACACAAAGAAAAATTCTTTCAGACCTATACAATAAAGGAAGAAAATTAGGTACACGCAGACAGAGCTGTTCTTACACTGAGGGCTCCTCTTTGCAAGCCAGAATGGACAGTCCCCCAAAACATGCCATCTGACAGACTGATCCCAAAAGCATGGCCATCAAAACAGCTGCATGTTACAACCCTATTAAACTTTACAAACTTTAATACTTTTATGTTCATCAATATCAGCTTACTAGGTACCCAGACAAAGTGGCAGCCCATTGTGGTACTGTTGGAACTGCATGTTCAGGGTTAACATTTCAACACAAACATCGTTCCTGGCTCCTTCACAGATTTCAGCTGCCAAAGAAGATTAGATTAGTTCTGCTCTGCCAACAGGAGTAATTATCACTATATGCAGTAAAAATAGCTGTAAGGATTCCCAGTGAATGAAGTGCGGACCCACTGATGAAGTCTTAATTCAACATCTATTAATGTCTTCTCCTGAGCCAGCAAGAGGGAAAAGCAATATCAGTCAAGAGCAGAGATTTAACATTAGTAACATTCCTGTGTGCCATTTTCTTGTGAAGCTCTGGAGACTTGGACAGGCAGCGCAAAATGGCCATAAGGAATTTAAAGACCAAGTCAATAGGATAGGATGAGTGCTCCTATTTTCAGTAAGATGATGAAAGCTAAAAGGCTATCTCCTAAGTTTTTTGGGTTGGAGCACCAGAACACAGGTGAGTATTACTGTGACTCTCAGATAAAACATTAACTTGAAAATGATCCTTTAAAAAAAAAAAACAAAACTAACAAACACAGGAAGAATCAGTTTTAGGTCCTACATTTCACCTCTTGAGCAGCAAACCATCTCCATCACTCAGATGATCAATATATATTTAAGCTCGAAATAGGAGCAAATGATCCAAATGTTAAATACCTCCTAACCTTTGCTCTCCACAAGGGATTGTCAGGAAATATTTTTAGTTCTGTCACAAAGCAGATACACTAATAAGGATGCAGGAGACAGCATACTGGGTTCTGAAAAAGGCAGGATCATTAGCAGCATCTATACAGGTCTTTGTACCGTCTCCTAAGGCAGGAATCATTTTTAGGTAAAAAAACATGCAAGACTAGTGCTACTATATAACCATGAAGAATTTTGCTTAGAATTGTTCTTTAAAGAGAACAGCAGATGTTCCTTAATTCTGAGAGGATGCTTTAATGTGCAGTCCTACAGACAGAACAGCTAGGGAGATCTGGAGAGTTAAGATGTGGGTATTCTTTGAAGGCCTACACAACGCACAGCACGCTGTATGAACTATAAAACATATTAAATTCCTTTGAACTATTGCTAACACAGTACGAATATTAATAGCATGTTCTTTATTTGCTCAGTTAATGTAGTAATTAAATATTCATGGAAAAGCTCTTCTTAAAATTCCTGACTACTATTCAATTGTGTCTATTGCATTTTGGCTTGAGTACGGAGTTTAGTTTATCTGAAGCATACAGAAGAGCAAATGTACATAAAGAAAATAGAAATTGAAACTTAAAGAAAAAGCTGAGGAAGCACAAAGCTGAGCTTTTGTTAGTACTGATAATAGAGAGAAGGGAGGACAGGAAAAAACACTCTAGACACTTTGGACTCCTGACTCTCCTTATCTATGCTGGCACTACAGCACTACAAGTGAGGGCAAAGAAGGACGTAAGGAATACAGTATTTACGTGAAGACTTCCTACGAGCCATGGAATTGGCAACTTCTAAATAAAGTCACCAAAACCAATTCAGCAAACAGCTGTCATGTCCCATGATGTGTACAGGAACAGGCATCACCATGCTGCTCCAAGAAACCTGTCTTCTTTGGCCTGTTGCAAGATACAGAGTAAAAGGGAGCTTTGGTGGTTGTACAGTCACTAAACAGACAGCAATTTTTAAACCACAGAATCCCAAATGAAGGAATTCCCCAAGTTATAGGTTTAATTAGCAAGAGGCAGGGGTGGGAGCTCAGGACAGTATCCTGTTGTAAATAAAAGTTTTTGGGGAGCCCTTTGTTCCCTGCTGGCAAGACTTAACATGTCTATTCTGCAGTATCTCATCAAAAAGAACAGTAATTAGAACACTATATTAAGCATGCAAAGTGCAAACAGATTAGCTAAGATGTTCCTGTATTTAGTTACCTTTTCAAATGCCTAGCCCTATTCCATCTTGCCTCCTCAAGCTGCATCCCTGAAAAAAAAGCAGGAATACAGAAGGAATGTGGAACACAGTCCTGAGAGGAGTACAAATAGGAGGAAAACAGAAGCAAGGAAATGAAAAGAGGACAACAGTAAAAGGAACAGCAAAGGAAGACTGACAGCGAAACAAAGGTTAAAATGAAAAAAATAAAAATAAGCTGGTAGAAAGATCCAGTGAGAAAAAGCATTTAACTAATACAAGATTTGTCTCACGTTTAAACCATGGGAAAACATGAAACAAGTCTAACAAAAGGGAACAATATATTAACATTTTGGTGTTAAAATGCTTCAGGCAAAACTATTTATAAAACTGCCATTTACAGTGAAATAGTGATCACTGTGAATTGAATTTACAACCGTGACAAGGAAAATGTTTCTGTAAGGGGCAGAAGTGTGGAGGACACCTTTTTTCTTCTAGGTTGCATTTTCACCAGTTCTTACACAGTTTCTAATCATTCAAATTTCAGCTTACTAGTTGAAACACCCACTGGCAGTTGCATGAAACTGTTCCATAGTTGGAAAAAAATCAAAACCTATACCTACATAAAAGTTGATAAATGTATGGGGGAATCAAAAAAACCTTAAAATCTACAGCATACTTTTCATATGAAATCTGCAAAATAAACGGAAAGCATCAAACAAATTAGCACTGATTTGTTCATGACCAAAGTTTAAAAAAAAAAAAAAAAAAAAAGTATCCATATTCAAACTACAAAAAGATCTTCACACTGCTAAAAAGAATACCCAACACATTTCATACTGTTAGCCTGGCACACTAAGATGCTGCTTCCATTGCATTTTAAAGTCACTAATTTGTGACTGCGGTTTATTTTTACATGTCTCTACTGTTAGAAGGTGCAGCAAAAGACTTTCATACATAATTTGCATTTAAGATCCATCCTTCAATTCAGCTTCTTTTTGGAAGTACAATCCCTTTCCCAATGCCTTGTCACAAACCTAAAATGAGCCCCACTGCATTCGTTACCCAAACTGAATCTACTCTAGAGAGTCATGTTCTAATACCCTGGTCCTTCCTACAAGGTCACACCTGGATCCCAGCCACCACATTCCTTTGAAAAGGATCATAGTGCAGATTTTTTAAAAAATAATTTTAAAACTAGCATGTACTTGCTCATTCTTCTTCACCTACAATTTCCAAACTTTCAATATATATCACAGATTCAACATTTACTTTTTTAAGATTTTAAGAACAAAACACTGAAGCCAGAAAGAATTTCAACACAACAGAACACTTCTTAAAGGGTTAGTAAGCATTTGTTAAAGGTAAATCTAGTCCAAATAACACCTACACACTTCTATTTCTTATCAGTAGATCATACAGCTCATGTACTAGTTCTGTGATTTCCAGTATAAAAGAGCAACGTTCTTATTATCATTCATCAGTGTTAACACACATGAATCCTGCAACATTTTAAATGCTTTCTTGAATTACACGAGTAGTCTTCTTCAGGCTGTTATGATAATGGAGTAAACTCCTAGCAAGATCTGAAGATGTAGTTAAGCTCCCTACAAACTGCTGAATATGAACATTGCTGCCCTCTAATTTAAAAATCCACTGTTCTCTTTTTGCTAGTGTGCTGTGTCAGGTTTGCAGTGTATTAGGGCTGCTCTCTGTAGTAAGGACAGACTTTTCCAATGCACTTGATGAGAGCTTCTCAGGGGTTGCCAGCTCAGTAAGTAGAACAGAAAAATCCAGAAGCCCAAACCACAAACCAGTGGGAATAGCCACATCTGACAAAAACTCCAGCAGTAAATTTGCAGGATTGGAAGTGAAAACTCAGTGGACACCATGTATACTACCTATATTTTTACACACTGTGATAGTCTCTTCAGCTTTAATACATTGTCACAGCACCAAATGTCATCTCTATTGCAGTGATACCCAAGCAGTTTCAATCTCAAAACTTGAGGAAGAAAATTGAAAGCTCTCAATTTCACTCAGGCTTACCATATCTGTACACAGAGCTCCATTTTACTTATCAGGCTGAGAAAGTTAGATACTTCTGCAATCTTAGCAGTTAAGCATTTTTCATTAGCAATGTGTTACCCATTAAAAGCAAACCCAGATTTAGTTACACTGTTCCTAGATTCGCACATAATTATCAGTCAGAGTAATGGGCACCAGGTACATCATTCTTCTCTGCTCAGTACTGAAATGATATGAGAGAGACTAGAGCACCACAGAACACTATAGCCTTCATTCAAGCAGCCATAAATGCTCCATTTGTATTTCTACCCCCAAGCAAAGACACTACAGATCACTGTGCCACACCAGTAGTTAAGAGTCAGTCTTCAGCCCGGACCGGGACCAAGTCTGAGCTCCTCTTTTAACAATAATGAAATCGCAAGCAGAAGGGGAAACTGTTTGACCCTTTGGGCTCCCCAGGTTTCTTTTTCTCCCTCTCTCCAGTTGGTCAAAGACTTTGGAGAAAAATAAAAAAGTGCCACAACCTTCCAGTCCCTGTACAGCTGCTGTGATGTGGAAGCAGAGATGTGGTTGTCATTCCAGTACAGCTTGCCTTTACTTGCCAGCTTTCCCAGACCCTTCCCCAGGTTATGGAAGCACAGGGCCTTTCACCTCCTCTTTTTAGGGACATCACATCCCAGACCTCATGCAACTGCAAGAGAATTTGCTGCCCAGGTCATCATACATCTGATGAGATAAACTGATCATAGCAGGAAAATGGGAAGCCTGAGGCAAAAAACTCTTTAATTCAGAGCAGGTAAAGCAGCTTTAAAAGCAGAAGTACTACTCTGCAATTTATTTTCTTTGTCAAGGAGATGTAAGTACACAACTGTGCATGAACTGCATGTTTAACCAGCAGCACTGCCTCCAAGAACATGTTCTCAAGCATGCAGTGTCAGCCCCAGGACCTTCACCATCTGCACTAAGTAAATAAACGTAGATATTTAAAGTAAAATATGTCTTTATTTCAACCTAAATAGGAAATAAAGGTATAATGCCATTTATACCATAAATAACTAAAATGATTTAAAGCTCTGAGATTTTATTTTAAACAGCACTGCAAGTTTTTCAGAGGACAAAAATCATTTGGGTGATTTCTGTGACTGACTTAATCGATCTGATCTTTTACAGTACTGCATTACCTCATACGAGCTTTAAAAAACACTTGCAGCGTTAATGACAAAGCTTTTCTGAAATACTTAAAAGCCACTACACAGACCACAGTCTGAAGTTTAAGATCTAGCAGACCACACTTTCTAACTTAGTTAGGTGAAGCAACTTGCTCTGAATCTGCTACCTACTACTTGCACTACATATCCTCCAGAAAGAAAAGCAAAAAAATTTCTATCTCCTCCCTCAGTCCTCTGCCATAACCTTCTCCTACACTGTCCCTTTCTCAAGCTGAAAAGTCCTTCCTTCTCTGCTGAGCTGTTCCTTGCCAGAAAGCACTTCATACATTTGAAAACCCCTACTGTCCTTCTCCACGCCTTTCTCATTTTCTTACATTCTTCTTAAAACAAGAGACCACAACTAAGTGACTGTGGATTATGCAGAAGACTGCAATGGCATAACATGCTGTAATGCATAATAGCATAACGAATGTTTGGTGCACAAAACAAGTAGCTACAAATTTGCAAAAATCTTTAGGTGCCACATCCTCACAGACGTCCACCAGAACAGACTGCTGCTCTGAAGGCTCATCTGCACCAGATTCTAAGTTATAGAGCTAGACGAATCAAGGGTTTGATCCACAGCTAAAATTCCTGTGATTTTGACATAAACAAACACAGTTCTCAAGCTTCCAAAAGTTCTGTGCAGTAGAAGTCAATTAAAACACAAGTTTAATGTCTCTGTACTTAGAACTGTTTTGCACACAGCCATTCTTAAGTCCAGCCAAGTGCTAGGCAAACTCTGCTCCACTTCTTCACTGACAAGCAATCTTTTTAATTAAGGAACTCAGAGTGAAATAGTGACAAAGTAGTTACAATGAGAGAACTGATTAATTTTAGATCAAATTCTACTATCAGCAACACTACATTACAATATGAGCTTAAAATATGCTGACTACGAAGCCTCAGGTTTCCTTCCTTAAGGATGCTGATAAGCAGCAAGAAGCAAACTTGACATGTTTCAGTCAAGTGCTGGCACAGGTCTTTGCTGCCTAAAAGGCTGCATTTGCTCAACCCAGCTGCCTGCCAAAGCAAAACACATCACTGAAGCAGCCCAAATTCATTTGAGAAATGTGTCCAAGTCACAGAAACACCTACTTCCACTGGTATGAATTAACAGCTATGACAGCCTCAGCAGAGGGAAATGAGTGAATAGTCATGGAAATTCAACTGTCACTTCTGTACGCGGCCCGTTTGATGTCTCTGCTGAATCATACCAATGTATTGCCCCTGAAGCCTTTGAAGTACACCCATTAAGAGTCCAAAACTTGATTTCAAAAGATGTCACTTTGGCATTTCAAAAAGTAAAATATAACTATGAGCATGGATTCATTAGGAAAGATATTTATGAAAATAAGAAATTATTTAAAATTAAAATCCCAGAGTACAGAACACCTAAATCAATCAAGTGGTGAATAAACACTAAGTCACAGCAGAGCCATTGGATTTAGTGTCATTGTCTGGACTCACATCCACTACCCTACCAGCAGGGCAGCAAGCAGCATGCATTAGCAGGCCATACAATATGCTAAGAATTTTTTTTTTTTTTTTTTTTTTTTTTTAAGTCACTGCAATGTAGATGGCTGTTTCCAGTAGCTCATGACAACACACAGGCAAGGCTGAACACAGAGCCCAACATCATTACTGAAGATCCAGTCCTCAAACTTCAGCACATAAAGTCCAGGAGACAAGAGCACACCTGGAAGTTGCCATTTGCAGAGAGCAGCATGGAGACCCAAAGCCTCACAAATTCACAGAAAACTTATACAGATGAGTACTGGAAACTTTCTCCCCAAGACAGGACCTGAAAGCCACACCCATAGGAAATCCTTAGAAGGTACACTGCTGGTCCCTGAACTCAGTGAAGGGGCTGAACACCTGCCTAATGTATTAATTGAATTGAGCCTATTAAATTCATGATGTGGCCACAAAAATAGAACAAATTACTATTCTAGCGGCAATGTATGCTTAGGGGATGCAGAACTTAACTCATTTTTATAGAATCATTACTATCATTCTAAATTTAATATCATCAATAAAATTGAGTTTATAAAGCACACGTATCAGAGCAAGATGCTGCCTACCTGCACAACACTACATGAAAAATCAACAGCCAAACTTGTCTTGGCTAAAAAATAAAAATAAAAAATATGTATACAGTAATCTATTACTAGTTTTGGTACTGATGCATACAAAAAGGAAAACATAGCAACAGAATGTAGTCAGTAAAAGCATTTGCCTGCCTGCAAGTGGTAGGAAAATATTTTTTTTTTACAGCTATTATACAAAACAACACATTCAGAACCAAAACAAGCAGCTGCTGTAACATACTCTCAGACTTCTGTACAGGCACCAGCTTTCCTAAATGCCTAACAGAACAAATGATTCTTGAAGATGTTTTCCTTTTATGTAACACAGAATACAAGCATTGGAACTAAGCTGTAAGAATGTATATGAAGGCTTACACCTGGCTGTTCAGCGCTGTTCTGTTCTACAAACTAGTCTACTAAATACAGTGAAAACTAAATAAAACACAGTGTGATCCTGGGCAAGCAGCTATCTTCTCAAAGGCACAATAGTTCAGAGAGATAACCAAACAGATACAGATTAGAAAGTATAACAAAAATCAATATATATGTAATTGGAAACTGGGATTTTATAACAAGGACAGGTTTTCTTCTCTCTCTGTGTAGAGACGGTTCTCAACACAGGGAAAATAAGAGTTACTTTCCAACTAGTGGACACAATAACACAACAAAGCTGAGTCTTTCCTCTTAAGTCAGATAAGCAGAACAACAGCACAGAGCTCTTGTAGCAAGAGACAAACTTGTTCTATTTGTTGAAAGAAGAAAACATAGCATGAAAAAATAGACAAAAAATGATTTAGCAACACCATTTTGAAAGGATCAAAAGAAGAGAGGTTAAGTAAACACACCCAGGATAATAAGGAGGCATGACAATTGGAACAGACCTTTGCACCCAGCTTTGTGGCTACAGTCGCTGTTTTCAATGGAAATTCAGTTTTCAGAAACTAGCATTTCCCTACTTGAGACAACAATATACTACTTCAAAGCATATTTTCATTAAACAAAAAAATACATATAGCCCACAAGTCAGCATGTAGTAGGGACCAGAAGTATACCACCTAATTATTTAATTTCTACGCAACTCATTCATTTCTAAATGAAACCACAGGAGCAGCTACTTGGGTATTTCCTGCACTGGGGACTGGAAACTCACAAGGCTGTGACTCAGTGTTCCCCTCTGGGGAAGACTGTGCCACACACAACTGACCAAGCTGACTGATCCTCACCAGCTGACTCATGAGTCTGCCAAAACCCAGGATGAGTTCTACCACCAGCCCGTGGCCACCCCAGTGGAGCCACAGCATCCTGCACAGAGCTTCCCCACCTGCTCCAACAGCCTTCCTAGGGCAAGAGAAACAAGTTACTGTTAACACATGCCGAAACTGTTGAATTTACATGCTGGCAGCAATAAGCAGTGCCAACTGTATTTGTTAGAAGTCCATTCTCTACAATTTGCAGAAAGTTGTTCTGTAAGGGCAACAGGGGGACTTACAAACTGTCCACATTTTACACTCTATTTAGACACAAAGTTCTCATCTACCCATTTACTTATGGTAGCAACACCAGTCAGGAAATGCAACTGCTCTACACAGAATTGAACTAAAAATGCAAGAAAAAACAACAACTGGAAATTAGAGTTTATAGCAATATTTATCTGTCTATGTAAGTAATAAAATGGTAAATGTAACAATGGATGATTTCATTTCATTTTTGTAAATCACCAGATCTACCCAGCAGAAAATAGTTTTTAACCTCAAGGACCTCCTCACGCAACATCATGGAAAATCACTTCTCTTTTTAGTCAGACATGATTGTTTTGAAAATGTGAAATTTGATGGTTAAAAAATATCATATCCAATTCAATGCCAGCTGGAAAAAAATAAAACATTTGCCGTTCATCTATTTCCTCTTTATAATTCTTGGAAGACTTTTATTTACAAAGAAGGTTTTAAATTATCCTAACACTGACAAACAGCATGATCAGTAATACCAAGGGAGTAGACATACTCCAAACAATTTTTCTAACACTGACAAAAAAATAAAAAATAAAAAACCCTTGAAGAATTTCATCATCATGTCTCTTCTTTTCAGTCCATCTGTAGTCACTCAAGTTCTTCAGTTCACTTTTGCCTTGGAACATTAGCAAACTCTTAATCAGTAATTTAAGGAAAAAAAAAGGGAACCTCTCAGGCACAGACTAAGCCACAGCTTTACTTCCCGAAGTGCTGAAACACCTTTACAGAGTCATCCCAACACACCTCCTTACAGGAGAATATAATGGGAGTATCCCACAGAAAAACATGAGAAAACCTAACAGACGCAGCATCAGGAACTCAGCAGACCAGGTTGAAGAGTAGGTGACAGGAGGAACAGCATCCCCATCACTGCCATCCCTCACAGGTGGTAGCTTATAAGACCAAGAACTTCCATAGGTGAATGCAGAGACATGAACGGCTGGAAATAAATATGACTACAAACGAGCACTGCAATTCTGAAAGGAAATTCTCTTGTTAAAATTCACTTACCACTATAAAAAATGAATAAGGTTGAAGGAAGCATGAAGGAGTGGGCCGAACTTCACAATGGAAAACTTGACTGACAGTAAGCATTGATGTGACTAGAAAGCTAAGCAAAAACCACCTCCTTCCCAGCAGCATGGATTATTTTTAGAAGGGCACATGAGGGAAGCTATTCTGAAGTTATAAAGTCCACAGTCACTGAGCTAGATTAAGTTCTCATCATTAAATAAAGTTCAAAGCTGCTCTTCAAACGATATGAAACCATAAAATTAGCCAGGACACCAAATTGAATATCACAATAATTATGCTTCAAATACGTATTTGTCTCTTGGATCAGAAACTGCGTGAAAACATTTTATTTTAGTCCCATCAGAACCTGCATTAACACATGGTAGTGTTGACTTGCTTCACCTTCACAAAGAGAGAAATAATGGAATAACATGAGCAAATCAAGACAGGAGATGTTTGTTTACAGGACAGTAACTAACTACTTATGGCTTGAGCTGTCAATTCCAGCACATCCACAGTCTTTGGTGGGACTGCCACCTCCTCTGCCCGCAGCACCAAGGACTATCATGATAGCAACCACTCAAAGAAAGCAGGAGAGTAAAACTTCAGACCTGAAGAAACAAGCTATAGCCTGAATAAAGTACCTAAGATTTTGTAAGTGATCTCCAATAGGGTACTTTTTAACTTTCCATCAAACCTGATTTCAGTTTTCTGACTTATGGTTTGCATTAGATCTCATGGTAGTCCCTCATGGACACAATCCAGTGGAAATCCTTTAAGAGGTCAGAGAGTCATAGTATCATTAAGGCTGGAAAGACCACTAAGATCATCTAATCCAGCCATCAGCCCATGTTCATCAGTGCTCTAAACCATGTCACCCAGTGTGACATTTACTGTTTTCTTGAAAACCTCCTGGGGTGGTGACCCTACCACCTTCCTGGGCAGCCTGTTCCAATATCTATCCTCAGTCAAAAGGTGGGTAATCTAAATCCCCAAACTATTTTCTACCATTTATTTTTCTCTCATATCCAGCCTGGGAAGAAGAAATAAAATTGCCGTGTCTATCGGCCACCATAAAGCAAAGTAAAGCTCAGTGGAAAATAGAACAAAATGATGGGGATGGGTGTCCAGCCTGAGGGAGCTGCAGGCTGAGTGTGATGGCTAGCACTGGACTGGTAATTTCTGCCTTGCAAACAACACAGAAAATCAATCTGAAAAAGCAAAGCAGTTAAAAATAACTATCATTCCCATCTACAACTGCCCCCTCAGGACATAGTCTCTGAAAAAAAGATTGCTTAAGTACTGCTGCAGTGGCACGCATCTCCAGAGTTGGATGGGACAGGCAGAAATAAAGTGAAAAAAATTCAGGTTACCACCATTTATTAAAATTAATCACTGAAAAGTAGTTTAAAATATCACAACACAAGATTTCTGTCCAAGCGTAGCTTAGGTCCTTGAAAACCCCGTGTTAGCTCCTCCTACAAGTATGGCTCCCACTGGAGCCTCCTGCCAGTGCTCACACCCATGTGTGATGCAGCATCTGCAGCAGATCACTCATCCATGTAGGAAACAGATTTCAGAACTGTGGAGAGATGAGGCCAACAGGATAACAGGGCAGGGAACACAACTGAAAGGAAGAAAGAGCATCAGGAAAGAAGTTAATGAGGAAACAGATGCACCGGAGAAAGAGAAAAATACCAGAGTGGGTGGTAGAAAGGTGAGTGAAGGTGAAAGTAATGTAGCCCTGAATGTGGGTGGAAAGGGCAGAACAAGCTGCAGAACTGAGATGACTCAAAATGAAGAAGTAGACACAAGAAAAAAAAAAGAAAAAAAATCTACTCCCCCAAAACACACAGCTGTCAGTGCAACAGCTCTCACTAATCACAGAGCAGTCTGGGTTCCCGGACACAATAAATGAGATCAAGCCACCTGAGTCAGTAGGAAAATGTGAGAAATAAGGTAAATTGAAGAGAGGCAGTCACTAGCAGAGCCAACAGGAAAATGAAATATCCTGAAGGAATCATTGCGCAGATTTTGAAATGTTATTTCAAATCAGGATGAAAGGTACATTTAAGTTCATTAAACTTTAACACAACTTCATTGAAACACCAAATTTTGAGGTCAAATCCTAATGATACTCAGCATGAAACCAGAAAAACTAAATACCACATTTATTTTTCAAATAGTTTAAAGAACATCTCCCAAGAATGGCATTCCTGCAAAACTTTGAGGTTTAATTTTCTTGTAGAACTGCTTCATCACAAATTTGACAAACAACATGAAATGAAACCACTATTCCTCACTAGAATGCTACATAAAAGAGATGCAACACTCAGGAGTCGCGTTTCAAAAATGAACAGTTTTGCAAATCTGTCTGCAGCCCTGCAAGTTGAGCTACAAAATCTGACACCTGTTTTTTCAAGTTATAGGGGATGGTTCTCCAATCCTGTCCTCCTACAGCATGGAAATTGTAACTGAGTTCTGAGGTGGAAAGACAAAGTCCTATATTCACGACAACCTTCACCAAGAAATCAGTGCAGAGAAGCTCCACCCAAACACCACTTCTGCCGCAAACAGGATCATTTCAGCCTTGGCACACTTCTAATCCTAGTTTGTTTTTTTTAACTGGCAGTTATTCTCTAAAATTCCTCCCACCAGCCATGGTAAACTTACAATTTCTTCAAAAAAAAAAAAAAAATACAAGGAATGCTATGTCAGCGGCAATCTACCACACAATTGCTAGGTTGTTGGGGTTTTTTTTGTTTCTTAATTGGTACTTTCAACAGTAGACAACAATTAGTGTTCCATTTACTATTGCTAAAGCTTTGTACTCATGAGAAAACATGATTAACTAAGGGCCTCACAGGCAACAAAAACCTGATTTCTCAGAGAAGAGCACATAGATCATACAAATTAATTGGATTCCCAGTGGCCCACAAACCATTACTTCACACCAAGCTTCCCAAAACTGAAGAGAGATCCACACCAAATGAGACAAGAGAAAAAACAGATGGGAAATTAAAGTTCAGTAGAATTTTCTAAAAATAGTTTAAAATAAGCAACTGTCAGTTCAGAAAAGTACATTATACAACCTGGAATACTGTCTCACTCTATCCAGAGGGTAAATCTCTAAAAGAAAATGTAACTTAACTGTTTCTCATATAGCTTGGCACAGCTTAGCAAAACTGGCGCAGGACTTGAGCCTCAAAGCAGCATGAGGACATTTTCAAAATACGTGCTTAAGCACAAGCTAGGTTTTTGAAGCTTGACAGAAATTCCCTTCCAGCATACAGCAACCAACCACGAGCCCAAATGACAGCAGCATGCGAGGGCACTTGAAATCCTCAGTCTTCAAGCTGAAGACAGAGCTGCAACAGCAGTAAACATTCTCTGTCACTCTCTACTTTCCACTTGCTCTCCAGAAACGGTGTATCAGAAGTTGGAGCCAAATCCCACAGATACGAGTAGGATGGTAAGTGCTTCCTTTGGGTTACAGTTCCCATGGTAGGACTGCATCACCACTGTATCTCTACCTGAATTCAACCAAAACCTGCTCAGTATGTTATTGCAGGGGCAGCGTGGTCTTCCACCTACCTGTAACCAACTCTATGATGGAATCAGATAGATTTACTCACTCATCCTCAGGAATTCAGAGGGAAAAATAAGGCCATCCTTAACTGATAAAAGGTACCACTGTTATGTAAAGAAATAGCTGGAGGGAATTTAAAGTCCATCACTCGGTGTTTAAGTATAATTTAGATACAGATGGCAAGTAAAACAAAAAACTGAGGTGATGAGGATGTTGTCACTATTTATTTAGAGTGTGAGCAGTCATGTTTTAGCACCTAACTTGTTACACTACAGTGAAGTGAAGTTGCCTTAACAGACAGTTTTCAAGGGACAAGCTTCTGCTGTAGTTGACTGTAAGGTTTCTCTTCATATTGAAGAGATATGAACATAACAACCAATGATATGAGGTATGCTATGAACAGATTCCAAAACACATCATCTTGTATAACTCAAATAGACAAACTTGATAGCACCAAGGATTTGGCAGTGAAAACCCTCCTGTCCTGAGAAGCTTTGCCACTTACAAATATGCTTTTGGTTCTTCAGAAAACATATTATAGCAACAATTTTAAATTCATATTTTGTTCATTTCTACAAGGCAATTGTATCACATTTCCTATAAAATCTGAAGTATCTTACATGTTATTTTTAGATGGATAAAACCAGTGAAAAATAGGTAGTGACAGACTAAACCAAATCCCTATTAATCAAATTAAAATATAACTTTGATTAAACGTAAATGTAACTTGCCAGTCCAAAATATTTATGCTGTAAAACAAGATAGTCAAATGTAATCTTCTCAATTATGTTAGTTTTTACTTGGAGGTCTGCAAGAGTATTAAATACTACTTGAGTAGCTTATATACAGATTGCTATGACACTGCTATATTACGCAATTTGTGACTGAAGTTTCATGTTCTGAATATACAAAGAATCAAATATCCTATTAATAGGCCTTCACTGCTTCATGTTACCAAGACATTCACTACTGTCATTTAATACAGGATGAAGGGAAGAGTCACTGACTGATATTTATCTGAAGTACATGCTCCCATTTGACAACAGATTGAATTGGAGCCAATAGCATTCACTGAGCTTTGAGGGAACATTTTTCTCCTAAATCTACAAATTCAGCACATCACTATAAAGACAGTGTTTCAGATTCCAGTTTGTGCGTTGACAGCATCAATTTCACAATGCCTCAAAAATCTCGAACTTGGCTTGTTGAAGTAAAGTGACAGCAAAGAGAAGGCAGTTCCAGGTGATGCTGGGTCAACTGGAGAACGCAGAGAAAAAGATTAATAGCCAATTCACCAAAGCATATATCAATTCATACGTTTCTTGTGAAGCCATTTTTAAAATGCTTTTTAAAAACACAGCATAGGGTGATAGAAAACACTGTTATAGAGTATTGTAGAATAATATAGAAATTCTGTGATGCTGTTTTAGAGCAATAAGAAGAAAATGAACTGAAGTTCTTCAGTGGAAAAGAGAGTTGTTGATTTTGTTTTGCTTGTTTGTTGAGGAACTACTACTACTACTCTCCTGAACTTCACATAAGATGAAGAAAGGATAAGCGTGAGAAATACACCATCTTCTATGTCACCTGCACACAAATGGCATGAAGCCAGTCCCAAATCCAGTGTCACAGCCCAGGAACAAGATCCCAGACACAGCAGACCCAGAGGAGCATGCGGCAGCAGGGAACGGCACACTGACATTGAACAGTAATGCCATTATCATTACAGAATACCATGGCATAGCCAACACTGTTTTTCTGTATTTTCATGGATATATATGGATAACAATGTTGGTTTCCACAGAAACTACAACAGATAGAAAGAGCACAACAACACTATCAGATAGAGCAAACTCTCAGCCACAAAATACAATTTTTCAATAAAGCTATACCATTAGCCATGCATTTTCGCCAGCAACAAACAAGAGCTTGCATGCCACACTTGTAACAACCTACACCAGCAAAGATGACTCACTTTCACTGTCACCACTGCTGAAACACACCACCCACCACCTCACTGTTTGGTCTCCATAAACATTCAGCAAGCATTAATGAATGTCAGTGGGTGCCATTTTTTCCACATAGGGAAATCCAATGGCTGCCCCTTCGCTGCCATTTGTCACATGGCAACAAAATGGAATGAAATATTGGTGGGAAGGTTCAACCTCTACTGCCATACCAACATCAGTCTCTAACACTGTGGGCCAACATAATAAAATAGGAGGTATTTCTTTCAGAGCAGCTGTTACGTATCCCAGTTTTCATTTAGACAAGTCACAGAAATAAGGTTAAATATGTTAAAGATGTGTAGTGGGCTGAAGGACAAACAAGTACAGAACTTCTCTTAACCAAGTTGTGAAGCAGAGGCACGTCTCCTGGGGTGCCTGCATCCTGTGGTTTCCTGGACATCCTCAGCAAGGACAAGGAGCTCCTGCAAGAAAGCTCTGATACCAAAAACATCATGGGGACAAAGATAATCAACTTCCTCAGAACGCATGGTCACACCAAATAAGAGGAACTCCCTACAATTAGAGAACATTTGAACTTTTAATACAAACTGAGGATTATTTTGTTTATTTTTATTAGAATAATAGGAAATCATTATTTTTAATAAGTAATCTATGTCACCATCTCCTTTGTCAACAGCTCCCATGCCAGTATTGCATTAAGCACAGCTTTCCTGTTTAGCAATCTCTTGTAAGTTAGTTTTTGCAAGGCATTTAGTTATTTCAAAACTAGCTTGCAAAGTATTAAAGATAAAAGATGAGCATTAAACAGATGACATCTTCCATAAATCCATTGTAATCCTCTGGTTTAGGTTTTATATTTCTGATGATAAATTATTCAAGTTCTTTTATGATTAAGATTAAACATTAGGATTAGTACTCTCTGTTACGGATCACTTCTATTTTCATTATTTCTCCCAACCCATGTTAGCAAAGCAAACAGCTCTAAGGAATGGCTCCCAGGGAGATGCCAATGGCAAACTACACCACTCCATCCTCCAGCACCAGCAATATACTTCAGGGGAAGGCTGCCTTACACCAGCACTCCTGACACGCATCCACGATGCACTGAGCACTGTGCCTCTTCCAGCCCCCTCCCTGCCTGCTCTTTACTCTCTTCACATGGGAAAATGCATGCCTGCAGCAAGACTGCACAGCACCAGAAGGAGAAGCACTGCCAGCTCTCAGGTCTGAATGAGACTCCCCTACAATTGGTTTTAAGGTCCAAAAGATCCATACAAGATTTGTCTACAGAATCTCCTTTTCTGATTGCACATACACCAGATGAAAATGACAAGTGATGTCACTACCCCTCAAGAGGTCAAACAGTGCAACGGGTTTGGGCTGACATGAGGGTTCTAACTTGAGCCAACACCATTGTTCTTCTCAGTCACAGTGAAAACACCTGGACATGGAAGTCCCTGAGCCCAGCTGTTGCCATTCCCATACAACGCCCACATGTAGTTTTTCCAAAAGTAACCCAGCACTCAGACAAAAGCAGGCAGCATTCAGCTCCCAGAGGTGGGAAACTGGTCAGCAAAGCACGGTGCCACTGGCCCTTGCTGCAGATGAGGTTTGTTCTCTGCATGAGTGACTGAATCCATTTCTGTTCTTCCAAGGATTGCTGTAACCAGGCTCATCATCATAAACACAGAAATGCTAGCAATAACAGCCAACATCCAAATAGCTTCTAAATCCAATGTTTTGCAATCTAAAACCACTGAGACACTTCTGTTATGCAGGCGTCATCTCCAAGGTGGAGGGGCTGAATCCACAGCTTGAAACGCCTAATACAGACTGCCCACGAGAACAGCTGTAACAAAAAATGAGAAGCCAGTGGCGGGACAGACAGATGGTCCCACACTGGGCAGCTCACAGAACAAAATGCACAGTGTTGCCACTTGGCTGAGCATGTGCCAGTGTTGCAATGCCAGGCACCAACCTCAGTTTCTGTTCCTGCCCTGCCAGCAGCCTGGTGCTCCCCCAGCAGCTCAGCAGCACTCTGTCCCACTGCATGGAGCCTCTCTGACACACAGCACTAAAGAGGCAGTACAAACTGCGATCCCTCTGCGCTTCTGATGGAGCGTTTAATGGGTTACCAAGTGCTGCCGAGCAGAGCTGATGAGCATTACAGACATTTGATCTGCCATATTCAATCTGAAAAAAAAATAAACATGTAGAGGAAAGGAAGAGACTTGACTGCTATCCGTGAGCCAGCAGCTACTCCCACCTCTGCCTGGGGCAGCATCACACACCTTCCCATTTTTTTGACACCAGGGACTTTGTAACTAGACATGAAAACCTGCTTCACTGATAAAGATTTCACAGATGTCAAGACCAGCACAAACCAAGGCTAAAACTGTGCAGTTTGCTTCCCATGAGGTGCCTTCACCTCCATCCTTCTCTTTCTCTGGTTTTATTGCTCAAAAAGTGCACTAAGAATCCCCTGAGTGTACTCACATTGTGCAGCAGCAAACAACATCAGGTCATGGAGCAGAGGAACAGTAGCTCCATTTTAGATGATAACAGAAAAGGGCCACAGGAGGTTCGAGCAGCTCAGCTGAGCAGTACAGATGCAGCAGGATTCGAGCAGGCTGAATGACTACAGGCTGAATCCTAATGCCCAACTGCTCTGGCAGCTCATGCCACCAAGGTCCCTAGACCAGTGCTTCATGAGGGCAGGGAGAATAAGCTCATGTTTCTATAAGGCCCAAGATCCTAAATGCACCAAAAGCACCAGTATGCTGACACACGTTATCTCAACAAAACTCACAACTCAGTGCTCAGCAGACTCCAAGTCACTCTCACAAAGTTAGCAGTCTCTGAGACTTCAGCACAAGTTACCAGTTGGCTTTCTCTACAGTCGTAGCAGCCAACCACAAGCAACTTGCAGAAGTTTATTTTTTTAATATTTATTACATTATTTATAACAATTTCTGAAATTTTCACTGAATGATTCTTTCCATAAAAACCACCTCCTGTAATCTAAGAGGCTTTTCATCAAACCCCACAGAACCTCACTAAGACAGACAAGCCTCAATCTCATAGAAAGCAAAGGTATCAGAACGGTAGGTTTAGCCACTATAGGTTTGATCCAGCAGCAGTTCCCTCAAGTTCAGGGTGAAAGTAGTGCAGGGCAGAAATACACCACTGGTGAGGAGAGTACGCAGCACAGCACAGTGTGAGTGCTTTGGGTATGCATCAGGGATGCAAACAGGAGGCTCCTCTTAGCTGGGAAACAGTTCCAGTATACATATTGCATGCATTAAGCTCAAAACGTGCATTATAAGTACTCCAAGATCTAAAGTTGTAATTCATAGTTAAAACAGAGAACTAAATATGGATCACAATGATTCTCAAACAGCTCTAAGCAAGGAAGACAGAATATTTTGATTCTTAAACACAAACCACTATAGCTTTATTCACCATAAATCAAAATAAAACTGAAAATGGACTTTGCAAGTAACATTAACTTCTAACTGAAGCTGATTTAAGCAGTTAGCTATCGAAATAATACAGTGTAATATCAGGAGGACAATCTACCAGTTCATTAAAACACAACAAAATTTAAAAAAAAAAAAAAATCTATTTCTATCCTTTTTATCCATTCTAAGTAGGGCAGGAAACCACTTGCAACAGTTCATATGGAAATTATTTATAGCTCTTCAAGCTCAAGTGAAAATGGGTCAGTTTAGAAGTGATCCATCCACCTATAACCAAGATATAAAAGCAGGGCTCTTGCACAAGTTAGCAAGACCCAAGTCCCTCAGGGAATTTGAATAGTACAGACCCAGGAAAACCTATTCAAAACCATTCCATTTAGAAGCACGTCTTCCCGTGCTGTTAGAGGACTGCTTCTGCATGCACAACTGAAACAGGCACTGGAGCTCCCAAGAACACTAGGACACCCGTCACGCCCTTCTGATCCAACACAGCTGCGCCAGAACAGTCATCATGCCTTTCCAATCCGACACAGCTACACCAGGATAGTCATCATACCCTTCCGATTCGACATCAGGACACTCACTACACCCTTCCAGAGCAACACAACTACGCTAAGACATTTGTCACGTTCTTCCAATCCAACACAGCTCACTAGGACAATCATCAAGCCCTTTCAACCCAGCACACCTACACCAGAGCACTCCCTGCACCCTTCCAATCCAACGCAGCTACACCAGGACAGTCATCTCGTGCTTTCAATGCAGCACAGCAGCATGGGGACTTCTGTCCTAACCCTCTGAGTTACGGCTAGTACTTTTTTCTCTCCCTTCTATGCCCACAGGGAACGAGACGGCAGTGAAACACAGTTGACAGAAAAGGAAATTAAAAAGTAACAAAGTAGTAGGCCTCGTGAGTAAATGGGGACAAAGAACACTCCCCACCAAAGCGTTTTTCACTACCGACTTTTGCCGGGGACCTCACCACGAACGGCAGCTCTCGTTCTGATAGGTTCCACAACGACGTGACACGATGCAAAGCGTCCCTTTCCCAGCGCGCTGGGACCCACGAGAGCCCCGAGGCTCAGCTTCCCCGCGGGCGGAGGTGCGCAGGGGGCGGCAGCGCGGAGCCCCGGCACTGCCGCATCCGCACCTCGGCGCGGGGCTGCCTTTGCGAGGCGGCAGCGAAACAGCAGCCGCGACCAAAAAACGCACCCGAAACCGGATGAATTTGGCACCGCGTTATTATGTAACCAAAACATCAGTTGGAAGAGTCGAACACGAGGCGCCGGACTCCCGTGGTGCTGCGGGTTCCCGGTCGCGCTGCGGGGCAGCGAGGAGCGCCGCCGGCACGAGCCCGCATCCTCGCGCGCCGCCGCAACCCCCGAAGAACGACACGACGAGGGGCGACACGACGAGGGACTATTGACGCTATTGAGGCGATGAGCAGACCGCGGCGAGCACCGGCGCGCGCAGAAACGCGAAGCCGCGCTCGCTCCTCGCCTCAGGGATGCGGGCAACTTCCCCTCTGCACCGCACCGCACCGCCCGTTGCGGGGCCGCCCCGAGACCCGCCGCGCTCAGCCTCGGCTCCGCCGCTCGGAGCGGGGCCCCGCCGCGGGCCGGCAGCAGCGGCGCTGCCGGGCGGAGCCCGGAGCCTCGCACAAAGAGCGCGGGGGCACCGCGGACGCGCGAGGGGAAAGAGAGCGCGGGACGGCGACGGCCCCGCGGCCTCACCTGGGACATCTGCGGGCGCAAGTTGATCTCCTTGAGGTTGATGGAGTGGCTGCGCAGGTTGTTGAGCAGCTGGCACAGCAGCACGCCGTCGCGCAGCGTCTGCGCCAGGTCGAAGACCTGGGCCGTGTCCCAGGTCACCCGGTGGTTGGGCGGCAGCACCTTGCAGCTGATCAGCCACTGCCCGCACTGCTTCCACGGCTCCATCCCCGCCACGCTGCGGCCGCGGCGGCACCCGCTGCGCCCTCCGCCGCCGCCGCCGCGGCCGGCCCGGCCCGCCTCGCTCCGCCCCGCCGGGCGGGGCCCCGCCGCCCCCTCGCGGGGGCTCAGGTGCGTCCGCGCGCGGGGCCGCGTGTGCGCAGCTCCCTGAGCGCTCCGTGTACAGAGCGCGTCAGGCGCCGGGGCCGGCAGGTGCCGCTCAGCGGCGGGAGGGAACGCCGCGTGGGGCAGCGCCGCTTCACCGAGCTCTGCCCCGCGCCGATTTCCATTTTATACGTATTTTACGTAATAATAATAATAAAAAAATAGCGCCACAGCTTCTGACGAGCACCCAGGCACCTTGAAGGAAAAATAATCCGAGCATTATGTGACATTAAGTCACTTTCTCTTAAAGTCTGTTAGCACGATACAAAAAAAAAAAAAAAAAACACCTTTTTTTCCCCCGCCTTTGAATTACACTCGTTTTTTAAAAACCAGAGACAAAAAAGCACAGCATGGGGTGAGAACGCCTTCTGAGAGAGAGCACAGCTGGTGCTGCTCACAGCTGCCCCGACAGTCCCCTGATCCGAGCTGCTAACGGTTCCTCCCCAGCAACAACACACAGCTGCTGGGGATGCACCTCACAATGTGATGAGGCCTTCACCTGACACGTGCATCCCAGCAGCCTTCAGGCACTGCCTCACGTTGCCTCAAGCACAGGCCCGTTGCCCAGGCATCTTCCTGAGCAGGAAGGGCCCCTTAAGTTCAGATCAGGAGTGCAGAACTGCACAGCACAATACTGCCCCTACTGCACTGCCTCCCCAAGAGGTGCAGCAGCAGTTCTTCACCTGCATCAAAAAGGACTGAAATCAACAACCTGTCATGGTTTGGTTATCATCGCCCATCAGATTGAGCAGCAGAGCTGTTTTATTGTATTCTTGATCAAACACTGCCTGGGAGAAGGCTTATTTATTTATCTGTGGCAAGTTAAACACCGAGTGGCGAGCAAGTAAATACTGTGCGGTGCCTACAGCCATCCTTCTCAGGCCCACAACAGACATAACTCTGCCACCAATCCAGAATGCAGCAAAGCAAACAAACAAGCACAAGAAACAGAGCCACGCATACAGTGCCCACTGCCCTGCCCCAGCCTGGCTCAGCAGCACAGCAGCAGCTGAGAGCAGCCACAGCAGAGACACAGGGCCCAGGAGGGGAAGCATGACTCTGAGGCACAGCAGCCACAGCAACAGCACCTGGGTGCTCACATGAACCAAATCACAGCACCTGGGTAATGAGAACAGTCCAAGTTCCTCACTCCAAGTTTTCTAGCCAAAGACCACATGTTGTAAAAATTTGTTCCAACCTTACAAACCTGTCTGTAGTCCCAAATCACTCATGAGCTCTTGCACTGCATGTAAGGACTACAGTTCATTCAAAATATGGAATACAGCAGAGAAAAGAGAAAAAAAACGTATCTGGAAGGATGGCATTGGCTGAGCACATTAAGACGATGGAGCTGACTGTGTTCAGGAATGGCAATGGGAATTTATCAAAAGTGGAATAATAAAACCACCACCATGCCACAGCCACTCATTTGTTCTGGGTGGAGCATGGTCTGTGCCCACTGCCCACACCTGTTCTGAGTACAGCTTAGCAAAGGCTCTTGGAGCTTGCTCAGAACTCATGTGGAGCAGAATTCACATCTCTACAGCAATCCCAGAAAGCCGTCTGCAGTTGGGGGAGAGGAGAGAAGGGGCAAAGCAGAGCTATAGCCCAAACTCAGGGTCAGCACAGCCTTACCAAGAGCAGCAGGCTGGCTGCTGCTGAGTGGGAATATGCACATGTTCACTATTCTCCTCTTGAAACACTATCCTCAGCCTTCTTCAGCTTCCTACATTGTCCATTTTAACAGATACAAAAAGAAAAACCTCACCACACTACAGCTGCAATATTGAGAAGTTTAGATGAACCAGATGCTGAAAACACAGTGGAAGTCTGAGCTATTTCCATCCTCATTCTGCGGTAACGGACCAGTTGGAGGCCACGGCAGCCATCTCCTCCACCAGCACAGGCTGACACTCCTGGACCTAACAGCAAGGGCTCCATTTCAATTACTCAGAAAAGCTCAAGGTATTTTACACACTGCCTCCCCACTCCAGCCCCAGTACATTACTAAGCTATTCGCTAAAGTAGTTTTATCTTTAGATTCTCATAAAGAAACCAGTAACGTTTCGGGCTTTCATTCCCGCATTCAGAGCACTGCAAAACAGCCACAGAAATCCAAAACTAAAAATAATTCTATGAAAAGAACAACAGGACTGAAGGAGAATTGTATACCAAAGTGCACCCAAAAAGAGCTTTTGCATGTTTTTTTCTTTCCTTCCAGGAGACAACTGTCTCCTTGCTGGAGACATCATCATAAATTTGTTTTCTTTACTTTTTACCCTGTGCTGCATCCTGTGAAAGTGGCAGCTTTCCAGCTTCTCTCTTGTTATTTTATTGAGAGAAACCCAATTTGCTTTATAAGCTATTGGTTCTGGCTCTTAAGGTTTTCCTGCCTTCTGACGACAGCTCTGAGCACACTGTTGAATAATACAGAGAGAAAACTGTGCAAGCTGAAGTGAAGCACTGCCATCATTTGTGGGTGTTAAGCACCCCCACACTGGCTGAGCACCAAGCTCATGCTCAGCATGTCTCAATTAGACCCACTTCATTATAACAGTAAGAAAATGCAGTTACACAAAGTCTGAAAGAGTATAGAAATACACAGCCTTTGCCTCAACGATTCGTGTCGTTGTCCTGTTTGAAAATGCATTGGGCTAACGTGGCTCCTGGCCAGGAGCTTCCCTTGAGCTGTGCTTTTTTTGGCTGGAAGTGAATAATCAGGAGGTGGCCATAGTCCAGCATTTCTTAAGTAGCCTGCTCACCCCGCAGCAAAAGAAAGTGAGGGTAAGATCGCTGACCAGCCTTCTTCAGTAATTGGCCTGCCACAGAAATGTTCATGGATCATGGGCTCTCGGTGCATGGGTCTGTATTCAACAGCAGTTCGTTTCAGCTTCAGGACTGCTCTGCAAACTCTGTGGCAGAAAGCAAAGATGAGATATGAGATGCTGCTTTTAATAGATTGGCTCTTAGTTATTTGTTACCATTACCGTGAAAAGCCTTATACTGCACATCAGATAATTTTAAAATAAAAAACTTCTAAACTAACATATCAATCTGACTGCCAGAAGAGTATTATAATTTGGTTTAAAAACCTATTTCAAGTTTGCATGGAAATAATCATAGTGATTGAAAACCACATGAGACACTGAAAACAAAAGAAAAACGATACATAAAACAAGCAGCTGGAAGGTCGCACAGGACTGAGTATAACAAGAACTAGAACTGAATTTACCTCAGTAGAGATCTGAGGGGTGCAGACAGTGATAAACTAAGAGAAATTCCAAGAGCTACTAACACCGAAAGAACACCAAGATACTGGGTTTATTGTAAAATCGCTTCAATGCGCAGAATATGTTTGAATGTTTGAGAAACCTGAGTAATGCTGCAAGGGAATATCCATCTAAACCAGTCAATATCAAAGTAAGATGTTAAAGGAGACAAATTAACTGCCTAGATCCAACAGCTACTTGTCAAACTGTCAACTTGAGCCATCATTTTTGGCTCTACTTCCCCCTCTAGACACTTGCTTTCTGTTTAAGTCAACAGAAGTTTGTCAGATTTTAACAGGCCCCAAATCATTTGTTAAATTCCCCAAAACAGTATTTGCTTTGTAGATACTCACACTTAACCTTTCTAAAAATACTCCAACAAAAGCTACAACAACGATATGTCACTTCTTCGACTTGAGAAGAAAGGGATATAACTGCCTATACGCAGTCACTACAATCCCCAAGTCTTAATAGGTCCGGCTCAATTTCCTTTGATTTCATTGGTGCCACTAAGCAATATGGACATTTCTTATCCCTTCCTTCACTCTCAACAGTCTCCTCATGTTACTTAATGCAAAGTCAGATCAGATGACAGGGTTATGGAATAACAAAAGTACCTCTTTTCATTCAACACAGAAGGAAAGGAGATGCTTATAAAAGTAGTTTTCATGATCCTAGCTGAGGAGAAGTGACATTTTTAAGAAAGGTCGAGGTGACCAAGATACAAATGAAGACAGCTAGAAATCAGCAGGAAGTAAGTCCTAAAGCAAGGAAAAGTACTTTTTGTGTGTTGTTTCTGGTCGTGTGCTTTTGTGTCTTTGTTTCCGTAGTTTATTCAAAACCCAAAATCCAGAAAGATTCCCCTGAATCTTTGGAAGACATCAATTGCTACATTTGCAGCAAGATCAGATGGGAAGAGATTTATATATAAGGAGAGTATGAGAAAAATTCTCACATTAAAAATAAATATCCATACTTCCTAAAGTTTGGAATAAATAAATAAAAAAAAAAGACACATTAAATATCTACTCAAAGAGTGAAAGAGTATTCAGAGCAGTATTTATAACTCTATTACTAATAGAACCTTATTTCAAAACTATGGTATTAGGCAACTGAACTTCTCATACCTTACAGTCAAGATTTACTTTCAGCCCCTAATCTCCTGCTGTGTTAACTGTTAAAATAAACAGGACAGTCACATATAACCTCCAAGACATTGCTGCAGTTTTTTTACTGAGTGTCAGACTTGCATTTATATGTTACTCTATGTTTGGTAAATAAAAAGCTTCCTTACATGTTCACTAGTCAAAAACAGTAGTGATTTTTAACAACAAAACTGCAGAATTTATTTCTAGAAATGACAGCAGGCAAAATATTTGCTTCAGTAGATAGTGCAGCTTCACCTCCAGCATTACCATACTTGTCTCTCCTCAAGAACAAAGAATACTTACATTTCAGAACAGGATGCTACCTACTTTGTCAAGGAGAGTTCTCAGGCATTGTTCATCTAATAAAGCAGACAAAAGCTGCACTGCAGATCAGCAGAGGCTGACATGTTAGGGGTCTCTTTATTCAGTCCAGAGGGATTGAATTTGCACTGGTAGGGACAATGACAGGGCCTGCAGCTAACAGGGGCCACAAACACCAATCTGTAGTGCAGAAGAATAAGCCTCCACAAGAGCAAAGTCGGAATTTTCAGAACTGGCCTCTGAATTTTGTGAACTCTGCATGCTCTGTTTTATATTTAATGTGAAACCTCACTCCCATGGGTGCCAAGAACATTTCTTTCATTCTGAAAGAAAAAAAGATCTCTCCCAAGACCTTTAATTTGCATGTCTATGATCCTCACTTCAGTTATAGTCAGTACTAACTGTGGCTGCCAACAACCTGGAATATGACGCTGTGTACCCTAATTAGAGAGCCCATTAAGATAGTGGCTGGTAGCAACTCATCTTAAGACAAACCACTGACTACAGGCAAGACAATGGCAGACATAAATTATCTTTCATCTCTCTGCCATCAAGTCCCACCCACTATGCTGATATCAAAACTTCCTCAGACCTGCTTGGTAATTACTGCTCGAGGTAAAGCTGTCCATGTGAAATGGTGATTTAAAAATGAAGATTTAGATTCAGGTCTACTATATCGATTAGTGTCAGAACAGAGAGATGCTGCTCTCATCATGTTAGAAATAGCAGCAGGCATCTGCCAGTGTAAAGCACTTGAGATTTACCCATCCTGTGGAGATAGGGAGTGCCATATATGAGTGTAATGACCTTTGTTAGCTTCTCATCTGCATGCAGCACTGGAAAGCTGGCTTTGCGAGACTTGAATAAAGACAAACAACCACACAATGAAGTTTCCCAGCGGCTTATTTAGACTTATGCTACACCTTAAAAGACAATAAAACAGCTAAGACAACATTTATGGACAAAACAGGATTTGCTGTAAGTAGCAAGGTGCATTTACAGCTTTATATTTATGTTCAGGTGGGGTCAGAGTGGTCCATTTGGCAAACCCAAGTTGTAAAACTATTCTTTCTTCCTTCCCACCTTTTTCCTCACATTACTATACCTGGGCTTAAGGTAAGGGTGAAAGTCCATTATTAGCTTATAAGGTCCAACAGCCACCACTTGCTTCCCTGTGCAGACCCAGGTGCTCCACAGGCAACCACCTCACCTATAAAAGAGTGAGGAATTGATGAAGAACAGCTCTCAGAAGAAATCAAAACTGGCTTCTGGCATAAAGCAGTAAAGAGGCAACTCTCTTTGACAGCACGAATATTACGTTGAAAGCACAGGGAACATAATATAAACAAAATTTGCCTTAAAGAGCGTGCCAAGATAAATTAACTTCAGTCAAAGTCAAAGATATGACCACTCCAAGAGAGAAACACAACTCTGTCTATTAAAGAGCTGATTTAGACTACATTGAAAAAAGCTCCCTATCCAAGTACCACTTAACCTTCCTCCCACTTTGTTCTTTCCTGCAGTCAGCCCTTATATCACTGCACATCATGTACAATTCTCAAACAGGAAAAGCGGAGCTAACCTTACACCTGTAGACCATGCTGCAGTATTTCCCTCTGCCTGCCTGGATGCCCACTGCACAAACCTGAAAACACAAATATCCTTGGTACAATTTTAATTGCCATAAATGCTTAAACAAGACAATATCAAAAGGTTTCATAACCAAATTAGATAAAGTATTACAGAGCAAAGGAACGAAAACATGCCAGTAAGTGGCAGAAAGACACATGTATAACAAGCAGGAAGCAGTCCCCAGCAAAACTAGCAAGAACTATGACACAAGCTGAGTCTGCCATCACAAACTCAGGATTTTCCTTCCCTCTAAGTCCAAATACTGCAGAGCTGTACCTGTTAACTGCTCTCACAAGTATCTGCAGCTGTACCACCTCCTTTTGTGGATTTACAATTAAGTTGTACAAACAAACAGAGGTAGAAGAACAGGGGATATTTACAGGCTTTTACTTCTCTTTTTCCTAGGGAGGGACCAAAGGACAGATAAGGGCCAAGTAAAGGCCTGGCAAATGAGGAGCTTCACTGGGATCCACACCCAGAGCAAGAATTGGCTCACAACCACTGAGCTGCACGGAGGTTGCACACACCCCAGCAGACAGGCAAACCAGTAGCCAGTCCTAGCAGTCAGCCTTTAGCCTCTTGGAAAGCTCACAGCAGCCAGGTGGCCCAGCCCAACAGCAGCCAGCTGTGCTGAGCCAGCCCTCCTGCCCTGTTTCCCCTTGGGTGGCTAAGGAAGCACAAGTAAGTTTAACTGCTTGGCTAAAGATCCTCTTGAAGGTGATGCATTAAAATACTATCAAGTAAAGAGAAGCATATGCATACAGAGACTACACTGATCTCACACATCATTATTTGATACATTAATCTAGGTGATCGGCAAGACTTAAAATTGTCAGTCCTGCAGGCTTGTCAACATCATCTTCATAGAAATAAAGCTTGTTTTTTTCTTCAAATACTTTTAGTGTTATAAGTGTAATTACAGAAGGACTTGTACTGATTCAGTATTACCCTAATCTATGTGTACTATACCAACAGTCAGTAACTTTACATTCATCAGCTGAGACAATCTCTGCAGCAGAAGACAGCAGAGACAACACTGGCAATCACTCACCACTATTGTTTGCAGGGGGCACACATGCAGAGTGCCATCTAAAAAGAAGCACCGTTCAAGTACCCGGGCAGTGACACGTGTTGTCATTTTAGCACAGCTGGTAAGGTGCTCTTGTGTTGTCCAAGCGCTGCTTTGGATTGCTATTTCTGAGATCCCAACCCATAACTTAGAAACCCACAGAGCATTCTGGGGTTTCATCCCCAGACAACCAGTGGCTGTCCCTGGGAGCAGCTTCTGGTTACTGTGAGCAGTTAGGGGCAGAGCTTAGCAGATGTCAGCCTCAAACTGTGCAGGACCATATTCTCAAAGCTGTCTCTTCCTCGTATTCACTGCAAGCTGCTGCATGGTATTTGTAGAGATTAAGGCTTAGCTCACTGCCAAGCTTTCAGATGTCACATTATGGGAACACAACTAAGCTCAGATAGAAGAGTTCTGCAAGACCAAGGCCACCAATGGACTGCAATTACAGCTAAGAAAAACATACTAATCAGACACTAATCAAACATACAAAAATATGAATTATTTAATTGGAGCAACACACTTGTATTTGGAAGTTAAATACCTCAAACAATCTGGCAGATCAACATCATGGTTACTCTAATAGGAAAAAAAAATTAGCATGTTGATAACAGTTGTTAGGAAACAGGCTTTAAACAGATGGCCAAGTGTCAGTCTGAGGTAAAATACAGATCTCCCTGCTGCTGAATGATTAATGCAAAACTCCTTCCCTGCTATAGCCACCACAATTCCACAACTGTTTAATAAGGCCCCGTGGATGTGGGCTCAGGTCACCTACTACAACCAGACCTGCTGGTGCTTCCTGGGCAAATATGCCATGGCTTGAGTTATTTCTCACCTCTTTCTCCTCTTTTACACTGACTCAAAAGGAAGTTCTCAGAAACAATGTTATCATTAGGTGTTGGAATGCATTAATTGCAGATGTTCAAGTACACTTGAATTCAAAAACAAATCATGCAGCCAGCTTTAAATTCAGAGATAATTAGCATTTGGATTTTCTTGTCATCCAAAGTGCCATGGAATACCACTATATTTCTGCATGAACTGTATAACTGAAGGCTAGGAAGCTGGGCAAAAGAAGTGAGATGAAAAAAGGACTTTCCAGATGCTAAGAAAGAAAAGCTGGTGTCAGAGATAAACACAGGAGATGACCCCCTACCTTGCCACAGGCCAGAAGCCACGATGGCAAAATGATGGGGCTGTGGTGGCAGAGGAGGCCAGCCCAGCAGGTTAGAATGGCTGTAGCAATCAGTAAGCAGAGCACACCAAGAAAGGATCACCGGGTAAATCTGCTTCTTCACCTTGCTCTTACTGAACATACTTAGCTGTGATGCTTGCTACAAAATGTTGAATTTTGTCCAGCCTCAGTACAATAGAACTCAGTGCAGTTCTCCAATTCTCTGCATATTTGGAGCTCTAAGACCCATAAGTCCACCTCTCCCAACAAGCAGCTCAGAAAGCCCCCAGACCGATTGCCTGAAGAGAGAGCATAGGGTTGCCAGCCCTGCACAGGCATCTGAGCACCCCAAGCCCCCTTCTCCCAATCCAGTGTTGCCATCACTTGCAACCTGAGGCTGGGAGGAATCTGACTGCTGCCTGGGGAGATATCATCCTGCCCAGTGGTGACAAGGGGACGCCTCGCGAGGGCTGCTAATCTTGCTGCAGCTGAGGTCACAGTTAACTTTTTATGCAAAAATATTGATTCTTTGAAACAAGACACTATTGCTTTTCATTACCCGTGAGAGACGGTTGTGGCAGCGTGAGGAAATGCATTCTTACAATAATACAAAAGCTCATGCCCTTGCTGTATAAGTGTTTATATCCAGGGAAATGGAACTCCAATCTGCCTGTGTTCTCCCAGAGCTGGCAGATGTGAGCAGACCTTGCTGCAGCTCAGCCCCACGAAACAGCAGCTACATCAAGCCTCTGTGCTCCCTGCTATGCTCACCTGAGTTTCCTCAACTGGTGAGCAAAGTTATTTTACTTCAGTGGGCATTCACTGGATTCCATGTGTGCAAATGGATTTCGGCACAGCAGAAATGTATCATGAAAATATGAGCAATAAGCACACAAATTTTTTCTTACTTTGAAAGTTTTAGGTTCCAGACAGTCAGGGTATAGAACCATTCCTCCCATTATCTTCTCTCAGGCAGATCTTGCCTGACATAAAATCTTAGGCCTGCTCCCAGTGACTGCCTGCTAGCAGACTTCTTTACATAATACTCACAGCTTGCTTTCAAACGTGTACTGCATAAATAGCTCAGGGAACGGAAACAACACAGTCACACTTAGAAGTGATTTGATCATGCTACTCGGTGTTTGCCAAATGCCCTCATCTTTCCACAGGAAAAAAAGAAAAAGGCTTCCTGATGTCCTACAATCACAGCAAATTTTCTCCACAGAAATCCCCAAGCTGACCATCAATGTTCCCAAAAAAAGCACAGCCAGACAAGCAAGACAGCTGGCACAGGTGGTGGAGCAATGTGGAAGCAGAACCGCATCGCTCCTGCGTGCTTCTTAAAGGCTGGCTGCCTTCAGCCTCACAGCAGAGTCAAACTGCATATTGAAAATAATAAAAAGGACTATTCCAATCACTTCCAGTGATTGCACATCACAGCTTAGACCACATTAGCATAAGGTGTCCACAGGTAGCCTTCTGCATCCCTGCAGGCTCTGAAGGCCAGGTGGGATGGAGCCCTGGGCCACAAGACCTGGGGAGGTGTCCTGTAGGTGAATTCTCAGCTTCAGGGGCAGGAGCAGCCAGTGCCAAGCACTGTGACAGGCTCAGCACTGAGCACTCCCTTGGCGGTTATTTTGCCCTTCCCCTGACCGAGCCTGCTTGCAGAGACTAATTTCCATTGCTCACAAGATTGGTGTTATTATCAGTTCAGCGTAGACAGTGTGTGGAGGGAAGGAGAATTATCCACCTGAGTTACATTCATTGATCATCACATTACTTTCTTTCATGATGATATAATGTAATTATGCTATGGTACAACAGGCCTTGGCTTCCAATTCTTTGTCTCTCCATCTCTGACTGTCCTATGAATGCTAGCATGGAAATTCCTTCAGTCCCAGTGCCAGATACAACGTCACTCTGCCATGGAAATATCACTTACGTGTTTCTTTACACAGAAAACATCACAGCTCAACTGTGACACTGGTACAACTTCTACCCATGCAGGGGGAGAGGCCGTGACACCAATCAGGACAGCTGCAGAATATAGGAGCAAAGTGACAACATAGGAGCAAAGTGACAACACAGCTCCTGTGCTGTGGGCATGGCCAATCCCCCAGCACAGCTCCTACCTCCTGCCAGCAGCCAGAAGTGCCAGTCTGCCATGCTTCTTATGTACTCCTGAGAGATGGTCACAGCAACACTGGCCTGTGTTCCAGCTGTGCACCTGAAGTGGGAAAATAAGAAGTACATCTTTTCCTACCTTGGCTCTGAAAAACAGAGAGCCAGGGTAGTCAGCAAGTAAACGATAGCAGACGAAGAAAGGCATGTGTTCTAACTCTAATTAAAAAAAAAAAAAAAGCTAAAAGCATATAGACTAATTTTTAACCGGGAGAAAAAGATCTTTTTTACTCATGAAATAACATGAGTTTAAATTACTTGCGGAAGCAACCATCTTCTAATAGATTGCATATTTAGGGCTTAAAGCAGATTAAAAGTGAAAATTATGCTAAAATCGTTAGGGAATGTAAATCCTTGTTTAATTGGCACTGCAGGAGCTGCCAGGAATAATTAATAGGGCTATATTTAACAGCTCTGGCAGTGCTTCCCTTTCAGATGCAGCTTGTTCTTGCCAATCTTGTTCAACCTGAGGCAGCCCAGTGCTGGCAATGCTGTGGGGCAGAAGCTGGCAGCGCTGGGAAGCACTGCAGCCTCCTAGGTGTGAGGGCACAGAGAGGTAAGTCCTCTGCTCTGAGGGCAGCTTCACTTCACAGTAGTGTTTAAGCAGCCTGAAAACTGGTGGGACCAGATGAAACCGACCAGTCAGGTTTACCATTGTCCTCTGTACTTCGGTGTGTGAGCTCTGTGGATTCACAAGTTTAGCTGCCCTTACCCCATGTGTGAGGTGGCCTGTCTTTAAGAAAGTGCACGAAGGTGAATAATCTTTTCATATCACACCGAAGGACTGAATTGTTCAGATTCTCATACTCTTTCCCCCAAGTGATTGCAAGAGACAAGAAACCACTATAAACTTGCTATCTGATAATTTCATTTTAGCACTCTCCTCCCATTCCTTTTCCTGTGAGAAGTTTGGATGTCCAGAATAATGCTGTTATAACAAGAAAATAGAAACAAACAACTGAAAATGAAAAAGAATCCAGGCAAACTGACCCAAAACCTTCTGCTGTAACAACTGGGTAAAAATAGCTGCCCATGCCCAGATCTGTCACAGATGCTGTGCTCAGCTCTAAATGTGCAATTACTACATTCCTAAATTTGAAGGCAAATCTGACTTCCAGTGGGAGAGCAGAAACCACTGCCCATGCAGCCCAGCTGCAGCTTCAGTGGGCAGTCTTGGCAAAACCTCAACTCCAGAAACAGCCCCAAGGAGACAAAGCACTGCCAGACACAGCAGCACGACTCAGCCTCACACTGAGATAGCTACCGGTTTTGTTTACTGAGACAGGAAAACCTGACTGCAAAGCTCATCCCTTCTAGCTGGCAACCATGAGCCCTGTCCCATGCACAACCTCAGCTTCTTCTTTCCTGACTTTATTAAAGAGAAAGAAAAAGAGTACAAGAGTGACCCATAAAAGCCAGTGTAAGTGGCAGTCAACTAATAATTGCATTCACATTAATTACCAAGGTGTTTGCTTACAGGAGAAGAAGCAGGGCACTGTTGTTGTTATAGCACTCAAAATAGCGCTGTAGTACTTGGGTGATCCATGCAACCATAATTCAAGGTACAGTAAAGAGAAAAGCAGTCTTAGCAAAGACCCCCTTGCATGAGGCAAGAAAAATGTATAATTTCACCCGCAGTGGGAAAAGAAAAGACTGCAGGCATAAAGCTTCTGTCCTCAGGAGCAACCATAACACTGCAAAATTTCTTATTTCAGTACACTGTTTTAGGAGACATTTTAAAATCCAAAGCAAACTATCCCCTCACAGAAAGAAAATTTGATTTTGTGGTTAAAACAAACCTGGACATTCAAGCACATTTTAATTTCTAATCTGCATGACACAGGAGAAATACGACTATGTTCCAGTTCCTCACCTACAAAATAAGGCTGAAAATACTGCTTTGTTTGTTTGTTTTTTAAGGCACTGCCAAACTATTCCCAGATCACACAGTAGGCATTACATCTTACTCTGTATGAAGCACAGCTTTCAGAATAAAGATGGCAGAATCTCAAAAGGGTGCATCTATAATTTAAATCTAAGTGTAAGTTTTTTAATAAAGTCTTACCATATAAGTCTTTGTCTTGTAATGCATTATTTGGGCTGTACCAATTTAAAGAAAAGGCGATGACATGAGCCTATGTTTCATATGCCTTAATAACCTTCACAAGAAAAACCCATCAAAACTACGAGCTGTGAAAGTACGAGAGAGCAAGAGCTGAAGTGTGACTGCAGAGCTTGTACTGACATCAGCACCAGCTTCAGCTCACCAGCTTTTCACCACCCTTTACTTGCAGTTGCTGAATGAGCAATGCCTGCTGCCACCGCTCCTCTCCAGGCAGAGCCCTACTCCCTGCCTCTTCCCTCAGATCTCCACCACAGTTTTTACTTAAAGCACTGCAACAAACAAGCAGGAAATGCAGCAGGGGTCTGCAGAGGGAGGGAGAGCAGTCACCTGATGCTGGCAGAAGTATTGCTCTGCTGCCCAGCTCACAGGGCTTATCCTGCTCCACTCCACACAGCCCCACTGACATGGACATATCTCCCAGAAAAAGCATGTCTGATCCACTTGGAAGTGCTGCTCTGAACTCTGTGTCCTCAATATCTGGGAACTCTGCCTGAAAACTTCAAGTTTCCATGCACTTGCATGTTAATTTTCATATTTCAAGCCAAGGTCCCTACAAACCATCCTGACCTCTCCTTGGCCATACTGCTCTGCTTGCAGCAATGGGCCACAGCTACACAGGCTCCTTCTTAGCCTCTGCCCCATAACCAGCGTCTCTCACTGTGCTGAGTCAGGAGGAAGTCACTCATGCAACCAGCAGGGCTGGTTCCCTTCCAGGCACACTGCTGCACCTCACGCTCCAGCTAGGACAGGGTTTGTTCTTCAGGCCAAGAGAGGCTTCCCATCACTGCAGGCTGGCTTTTTGCAGCTCCCCCTTAGCAGGAGTGGCTGGCTTGCCTCCAGCAGGTTTTGCTGCCTAACCTTGGCTCTGACCAGGGTCTTGTCTTCCCTCCAGAACAGTCGTTTCTCCTGGGCTGAGCTTGAGTGGTTTGCTAGAAGTGCAAGCAATGGCTCCTGTTCCCACATGGATTAAGAGAAAGCCGGTTAATGTTTCCAAATCGATTTCAATAGCAGACTGAACTAGCCTGTTATCTCTATCTGTTAAATTCCTTACCAGCATCACCTAAAAACAGTCCTGCTTTCATCTTTGTGTTGATTTGTCCATTCAGAGCCCCAAACAGGATCTCAAACACAGCTCTCATATGTATGCAAAATATGCTGATCAGTTCATTTAAAAGAGGAACTGCAGAGGCCAGCAGGGCCAGCAACGCACGCCAAATGATAAATCAGACAAACACTGCCTGTCTATGAAGACAAAGAACAATTGCATGGCAAAGGCAAACACATCCCAAATTGACTGCGGTGCAATCTGTCTCCATATAGACCCATGAGTCATGTTGAGTTGGAAAATTCTTTATAAATGCTAGTAATGGCAGGCAATCATTTTAATTAGATATGGTCTAATTAAAAAAAAAGAATAGAGGCTTTTATAGTTCATGCCTCCCCAGTGTACACTAGCAATCCCCACTGTTTGGCAAACAAGAAAACTGTTTGTATTATTAAATAAGCATAATGCTATCAGCAGAGCTTTAATGCAGGATTTAATGCATACCCTCTGGCTCACCCCACAAAACGTCAATTGGTCAGTGTGCAGATGGGCTGCAGGCATTCCATGTCTCTAAATGAGATCTCCAAAGGTCTCAAAATGATAATGCATGCCTGAGGAACAGGTAAAACCCTTCAGAGTGTCCACTAAGTCACACGTGAGAGATGGGTGTATCCACACAGATATGATAAAACCTGGTCTAGAGCTTCGAGAAAACACATCAGGTTGACTGCAGGCTTTAAGAAATGGAGAGAAAAGCGATGTCAATACCCTCCTGTTCACCCCATGCCTGTCCACTGCCATCCTGCTCCCTGCAGCACCAGCAGTGCCTGGCCACCTCCAGCCTACAGAGCTGCTGGCCCTCATCCTGCACTGCCATGATGGGGACTGTCATGGGGAGCAAGAAATCAACGCCTCTACAGCCAGGTCATCAGCAGCAACTCTCATTTTCACATGTTGTGTAACACTTCAGCTCTGCTAGGAGAGGAAGTGAAAATACCACAAGAAAAGCACTTCCTGTAGTATTTCTGATCTAGCCAAACCCAGGAAATAATGGAAATTACAGTGATGCACAAGGTTTCAAGTTTTTGGAGCTTATTTTGCATTTCTGTTATTTCCTGTTTTTTTGCATGAGTATTTGAAGTCATAGCAAAGTGATCACAATATAATTAAAGACATAAAATCTCTTTGCTACCTCTAGGAAAAATAAGGTTTGGTGAGTAATTGGTCAGCACTGTTCCACAGTGCGATGTAACACATTGCTCCAGCTGAACCTGCAAACATTAAACCTCTGCAATGCTACAGACTGACCTAAGCTCAACCCCTATCCCTGCTCAGGGGATCTCAGCAGCCTTATCTCACAGAATAGCCATGTGGTCTGCAACAAATCCACAAGAACCCATTGCTTCAATAAAACCAAAGTACTCCTGGGGTCACAAAATGGCTCCCGCAAGCCTCCAGCACCCACCTCCTTATCCACACCAGCTCATCTGCTACCTGCTGGCAGGGAACAAGGCCTCTGAAGGAAAAGAATGAGTTCAGTGCCAGGATGAAGTGGGAGTCAACTGCTCCACTTGCAGTCAGGACTGCCCAACTCAGACATCAGCATTCCTACTGAGCGCTGCTTCCAGAGGTCCTGCCTCACTTGAGGACACGTTAGGAGATGATTTACATTAGAAAAACCAATTTTTTAAAGTGTCAATAATGAGATTGACATTTGATTGCTAAATTACAAGTGCAGCCAAGCACACATCTGAGTACTAAGAGAGACTTAATTCTCACTAAAGATAGCAGTGAAACTTCTGCCCACTACAAAACATCGCATTAGATACACACCTCATAATATTTCTGTCACTGTCTCTCTATCATAACTCCTAAAGACTTAAAAGCAAACGACTGTGCTTTCTGGCTTACTCCAACCAAGTTGTGACTCCTTTGCCCTGAAGGGGAAAAAGGAGTTTTGAAATTGAGTTCTTCCCAAGTACATCGCCCAAGTTTTGTCATTTCCTTCTTCCAGTGAAACACACACATTCATCTACTTTTCAGTAACAGAGCATCAGATGATCCTTAGTCATCTGTTGCTCAAGGGTCTGCATGGATGTCATACAGCATACACAATATCTCATCAGAGCAATGCCAAGGACACCACCTTGTCATCGAAGTCTAGCTTTTTCCTTGTGGGTAGGTAGATTCTGCGCACACAGAGATGTTCCACATCATTCTGACAAGGTCTCAGCAGCCTTTTAACACGCACTTTTAAGCCATGACTGTCACTCTTCACAATGTGTTCAGATCCCCCCCAGTATCCCAGAGGCAAGGGCCCAGCATGAGTCCAGCAGAGCACCGATGTCACAGTGTGATGTAAAACTGAAGAGCTCAGCAAAGCAGGGCCATCACTTGTTCCTGTGCTGTGGGGGACGGACAGGGCTCTGATGGCCATGGGTCTCTTTCCTTCTGACATTCTGACTACACCACATCAGAGCTTCCCAGAGGTCCTGGTCTGTGTTGCCAAAGTGCCAGGCTTTCAGTGCTGCTGCCCTGCTATGGCGTGACAGCAACCCCTCTGCCCAGCACAACACCTGCAAAGTGAGGATCATCCTAAAAACACTGCACTGGTAAAGAAGTTAAACAGCTCAAAAACTCGTTTAAATAACGCACAAGTCTGTGATAGAGGATTTTTTGAAATCTGCGCTAACTTACATATTTATGCACATACAAATGCAATTACATGCTTTTTACATTCACTCATCCTCTCCTTGGTGCACTGTGACTCTCCACCAGGATCCTGTCAGCACTGCAAAGCGCTGACTGCGCACCATGTCTGCAAGCTACATCGGCACAGTTACAGTGCACACGTGTCGAGTGCTGCACATTTCCTAACGTCAGCACCACTTGCCTAACACATGACAGGCAAAAGGATGGATTTAGGCTTTCGTGCTGATCTTTATTTTTCCAGAGAATGGAGGTGTCTATTCCTGACACTACTAAAAGAAACACAGATAAAGTAGTAAGGTGATCAACTGAAAACAAAAGGTGTTACTGCCGACCTATACGAGGATAATAAGAGTTTCTCAGAACCTAAGCAGAAAACATTACTGAGATGCTGCTAGCATGGCAGCTGAGCCTGGAGAAGAAAAAAAAAATCATTCCAGCTCCTTAACGCAGGTTACTTAACTATCTTTAATGGGGCTAAGCATTACTGTACATTGTGACAAAACCAATGAGATGACCCACATGCATACCTGGTGAAGGAAGGTTTGGAATCCCAACACTTGTGAGAATAAACATAAAAACCACGGTTGCACTCCCTGCTTGTTATCACAGCCCATTTGGGAGCCACTTGCCAGAATTATTCAGCATACTCTGAGCTTCCTCAGCACAGAAGTCTCTGGCAGCTCAGAAGGACCTTCAGCTTTGAATTTTGCATTAATCAGTCCCAATGAACCAAAGATTTGTTACAGCAGCTTTCTGCAGCCATTAGCATCCAGAGACATTCATATTTCTGACCATTTCTGAGCAGGCTAGTACTGAGCATTCTGAGTAGTACCATCAGGCTCTTCTGTCTGCATGACCGCATTAAAGTGAATTCAATTACATGCTTCAGACAATCTTTTTTATGTTTGCTTTACAGCTCCATCCTGTGCGTTTTCTGTCCTTATCTCTATGACAGTGCCCTATACTAAAACGTGTTAGAGTTCCCATAAAGCAAATATGCTGTTTTGCATTCTTCTTCATGTATTTGTTTCTTTTTAGAAAAGCAAGCAGACACCGGGTCCAATTTTTCTCTCACAAAAAAAAAAAAAAAAAAAAAAAAAAAAAAAGCAGTATTTAAACTTATGAACTATCCCATCTTAAAATGAGTAAAATGAAAAGGGAAATAGCTTATAATGTGAAGGGACAGGGGAAGAATAAAATATATCCAGGTGCTAAAGTAATATTGGAGTAGAACATTACTTATTATTAAATACAACCTACCCTGTTTCAAGTTTGATGAAACTAACACTTCTTTTCTCATCATATGTTCTACAGAAATCTACTGTATTTTGGGCTAGACCGGATTATTTCATTTGAACACATTTTCATTCACCCTGCTGATTGGAGAAATGGCTCCTGATGCCAAATTCAAAACTGAATTTACAAGTGCTGACAGCTGGAGCAAGGGCTGAGCAGAGGTGTAAGGATGTAACATTAGGGAAACATCAGAACAGCTCAGATAAAGCTATTAGCAATTCTAGGAAGAGAAAACATCCCTTCCATACAAATTCCATAGTAAGTCCTTCAGTGTCCAGCAAGGAAAGAATTATTCACTGGGGCAGAAGCTCGTCTCTGCACTGAGCTTCTGCACCTGTCCAAGGGCTCCTGCACATTGTCTGTTCCTATCAGCATTGTAAAGCCTTTCCTTTTGTGGTCTGAAATGCTGGAGATTTGTTAATACAGCACAAAGAAGGAGCTTAACCACTCTTTAATAGAACCAGATGGGGAAAAGAGAATTTTCCCAGTCCTGTAAGTTTCACTGGGATATTAATTTTACCAAGATTCCTGCTTCCTAAATAATTATAATAATAATAATAAAAAATCTAACAGAAAGAGCCCCATCATTTCTGGGAAAAAACAGATGACTGTGACATAGGAATTCAGATTCAGACTCTACCCAAAAAGAAGAGCTCCAGCTCATGCAACCAACCACACACTGTGCCATGTGGCTGCCAGGTAGAACCCAGTAACCAAATGGGTTATTGAAAATTAAGGTGAAGAAAAATAACTGAGTTAAGAAATACTTAAGCTCTCCTGAACACGCTCTATTGAAACATCTGCAGCTTTCATAACAGTGCCTGAAAGACCACCTCTGAAAAAGGAACCAGCAGTTCCTTGGTGATAAGAATCCTTTTGCTTCCAGTTAGTGGATAAGAAATCATACTAACAGAAAAGGGAAAACAGGTCAGTTTCATCACAGCTCTTTTATGCAGCTTCTTTCTGTAATAAACAGCATTTCTGGTGAAGCAATCTAATTCCTGCACGATACATTATATATTCCTATTCATTCATTTATGTCCTAAGATGAAAGAAAACCAGAGCAACTGCACTGGGTTTGATATAACACTAATTAATGCATAATACTCCAGTGCTGAATTTAGCAATGGTTTAACCACATGACATCAGTAACTGTTAAACAATTATGCCTAAGCATGAAGCTAATAATGTTCTTCCTAGAGAAATCGAAGAAAGCATGGCATCAAAATTTAAATGCATGAACCCATGAGATAAACGAAGTAAAAAAAGAATTCAAAATATGCATTTTAGAAGTGAGAAACCTCAAAAGCACATTTCTGCCTGCTGGCCAGGAGGCCCAAACATTAAGGCCACAAGGAGCTGGGATGGCTGTGGACAGCGAATGTTTTATCCAGGGCAAACACTGCTTCCCTTACTACTTAGCAGCTGGCTTGAAGAGACTAAACTTAGCAGGCCTGAGGTGTAGGAAACCAGATAGCATGCTGTATAGCTGGATAGGAAATGCAGGGCTCAATGTGTTTGAGGTTAAGTTTAAGCCCTCACTTCCTTTGGGTCTATTTTAAACAGTGGCAAATGATGGCATGCTTTCTTACAACAAAATGACAGATGATCAAAGGTCGAATATGATCTCTATGTCAAGCATTTGCACAGGGACCTTTCTTTGAGGGACTGGGCAGGAAGTATTTTAACATGGTGTCTCATGCTTCCCCTCATCTGTGTTTGTTCAAAACATACCAGTAACCGAGCAAAGCTGGAGAGCTGATGTAGGGAATAGGCTGAATAGCATCTGCCCGCAGCAGGAAAAGCTGTTGATTTTGGACAGAGTGAAAAAAAGATTACTATGACCTCAGACATTGCCCATGTGGGGAAAGTGATAACACATCATTCGTCATGCTCAGGTTTTCAGATGCTACAGTTGGGAAACAGAGACAAAAACACGTCAAAGACTTCCTTAAATATTCCCTATTCTGGAGGTAGTCAGGGATCTAGGCAGAGAAAGTGGAAATCGTTAAGGAAACCTCTGTACCAGGTACTGAAATAAAACCTTCCAACTGCAATTTCAGCCATGGCTCTTGCTCCCTGACAATGGCAAACGGTGCATGACTCACGGGGCCATACCGCCCACAAATCATATGCTCACTAAAATTGCTGTTGTTGTGTATTACCCAGGTTTGGATTGAGGCAGCCAAAGGGGCATGTTACTTAATGCAAGATATAAAAAGACACAACAAAAAGACAGTCTTTGTCCCAGAGTGCAATGGCATACCGAAGCACTATAGCCATGTCATCTGTCATAAGGCTCATTCCCCCCCCACGTAGATTCTTGTTCCTCTTCTTCCCCTACCTAGAAATCTGCAGGACAAAAAACAGCATCTGAAAATCCTTTTTAATCCAATTTGCACCTTGCCTCTGGCACTCTGCAGCAGCTCACATCTCCGCAGCCCCAGTTCCTGACCTGGCATCCCCAAGCACCCTGCAGCTGCCCTGCTTGATACTGCTCTGCCACAGCCAAGGAACTGCCTGCAAGGAAAGATAACTGGATCACTCTGCTCCTCTGAACATTCACAGAAACAATTATTAGTTATAGCAAGTGTTTTATTAAGCTGAAAATAAAACAACCTATTCAACCTTGAATTTCTGACAGCAATCACTTTCATGAGTAGCAATGTAAATTATAACTGCAGCTGTGAAGGCAAATATAAAGCTGCACAAAGCCTGTTTCCATAGCGAGTTGAAATTTAAAGTAGAGAACACTGAGTATGTATTAGAATCAGAGAGGCATTTTCTGATGTTAGGTGAGAAGCAAATCAGGATCACTATTTTTTGAAAGCCATTATATTTTCTCCATACAAGGTCCTCATGCAGCACAGACCACTTTCCTTTCTTTCAGGATGCCAGTAGGAGTCATGGGAATGCTGATCTGAAGCAGAATGTTAAAATGCACACCATAGTCCGAACAGTTGGGAGGAAAACATCCTCTTAAACTGCTCTTGGTTGCACAGAAGAACACAGGTGCAACTTCCATGTGAACTTTCCAGGCTTTGCTAGCTAGCCAAATGTTTCTGTGGACAACTGACTGGGGCTGCCTTAGCACAAGAGACTCTCTATGTAAAACGTGATAGGTGTGCTGCTGGACTCAAAGCCAAGATGTACAAAGGGATAGCGGCTGAACTATCAAATAGCTGGGGTTGATGCAAAGATCCTGAGTGTTCTCACTCACTGCAAAGAACCCTCACTGTCAGTGAGCAGAGAAAAACAAACAAACCCTAAGTGTCACTGAGAAAACAAAAAGCTCCAAAAAAATTAAATGTCAGAATTTCTAAAAACCTCATATTGTGTTTTTTAATATATGTCACTTTAAAAAACAAAAATATGATTCTGATGAATAATACTTGGTTGCTTTTATTTGAACTTACAGTGTTTTTGAAGTGAAACTCTCTACTTAAGAAACACTGCAGTGTTTTCCAAGTATCCAAACTCCCTCTTGTCTCTGACTGAAAACTTTTGCCTGGTTTGGGATAAAACCATTTATAATTCCAATTAGACTGTGTTCCAGCATATCATCCAGCTCTAATGGATGGATTAACAAGTGTGAAACAGGAAAAATAAAGAACACTGAGCTCAGCTGTGACCTCCTGTTCTTGTACACGTCAATCTAGAGACATGAGCAGTTGGGCTGAAGGCAGGCTGCCTGGTGAGCAGGGCAGGATGACACAGGAGGAAACGAGAATCCTCTACATGGGCTGCACCTCCTCAACCCTCAGCTTGATGCCTTCCTACATCATGACAGTTATTAACACCTGTGTGTACTACAAAGCCAGTGTAAAGTAGGGCCATGGGGAAGAGAAATACCTGCCTTCAGACCTGCGACCTCAGCAGAAAAGTACTAATTCTTTCAGCTGTGAAAGATCCCCAAAGGTGCAACCAAGTCTCAGAAAACCATAGAAAGAAATCAAACGTTGTCACGTTGAAAGGTATGAAGGTTGTCGAAGCCAAATCTCCTTATTCATGGTATCTCTTTTGCACTGACTGCCAACAAAAAGGATCACTCTGAAAGGGTGCCCCCCAGCAGGAGGCAGAGCATCACAAACTTTATTTCTGGAAAGCTACTAAAGCAACAGGAAAGGCTATAGAAGATAATTGTGAAAGCTTGAATTCACACCAAGTCAGTGGGGCATGAAGGATGAGCATAAGAACAGGACTACTCTTGCCAGCCCCACCACTAAGTCCATGCAAATCACTTAATCTTCCTATTTGGTTCTCCTTTGTTAAAATGGAAATGTTGGTATTTATTTACCTTTCAGCTCACAGACGGAGGATTAATTAGTTAATAACTGCTAAGTGCTTTGAAGATCCTGTTCTGCACAGTCACTTGTAAGTATCACTAACACTGTGCTAATGAGGCTGACAGAAGTGACTATTTCCATCAGTATCAAAGCAGAACTTTGGATTCAGCCCCAGGATGGGCCCCTGCTAGTGAAACATTAACACAGTTATGGCAAAGACAAAAAGGAGCAAGTTGAGTTCATTTGCGCTGGTCCACCAGAACACAAGAAAAAAACACACAGCGACACTATTCCTGACCTAGCAAAACCACAGCTCTATTAATAACTTTGGACCATATTCCAAGAAGCTGCCACTTCTATAAATGACTTTTGAAGGTGCAATGTGTGAAGGGCTTTGGTTTTGAGTTGGTGGCAGTTTCCACTCCTACAGCCCGCTCTGCACCTGCGACAATGATAGCATACCACCACAGCAAGCAAGAGCCGAGCACAGCACGCACACACTGCCTACCAACACTTTGCAAAGCTCTTCCTTGGAAGTTTTGTTTTAGTTTTTTTAAACATTGGTGCAACTGTTATGAAATCCAGACAGTTACAATGCATCTTTACAAGAAGACTTCCAGTAGGTGTCCTGATACAAAAGGAGGCAAGATACAGGTGGGCACAGGTGGGCAGTATGAGGCTTGAGACAGCTAGCTGCCCTGCAACAGCCCACACCTTGGCCCTACCACAGAGATAGCAGAGATAGATGATAAAGACAGAGCCTGGAAAGTTGAGACAGCACCTAAAATAACTTCAGAAGATCTTTCTCAGAGCAGCTGCCCACATAGCTCTGCTAAGGAAGCCAGGTGCAAGACCTCTAAGAGCTGCCAGTAGCTTATGCCTGTGGACCTAAATCACCTGTTGCACAGAAGATATTTCCCCAATTTCAAATGGAATTATTTTGTTTGTACTTGCAAGTGTTTTCTAATTCATGCATACAACAGTATGTGTCTTTATCCTGGTATCTGTGTAATTCCAGGTACACGACTTTGAGTTGGCAAACTGAGTTTGGGGGTCTTCCTTAATTACTTTCTTATTTAGTGGTGGTATAGAGTGACTGGTTAACTTGACAACGTTAAGAGGAAACAAAGATTATGCTCTACAGGTTTCTATTTCTCTAAATTTTCACACATGGGGCCAAAACAGCATCTCACAACACTTTTGTGCAAAAAAAGAAATAAAGTAAGCCTTGTGAGATGGAGAAACTCAGAGAAAAAAGGTGAGCAAAGATGAGTGATTCTTCTGAGTGATGCATAAAGACCTTAGGCAAGACTGAGAACGTTTGTTGGTGCATGCAGAACAGAGAGGCAAAGATGACCCCAAACACCCCAGATTCACGCAGGCCACAGCAGCAGCCTCTTTGGCAGGTGGATGCTGAGGAAGGAAAGCCCCATCTTTGCTGCACTTGTGTGACCTGTCTGTAAGGAAGGAAGCAGCCAGTTCCTCTACTCTCACTTCCAGATTACAGAGCTTAGAGGCACAATATGATTCTCAGAGGTACAGTTTTACACCTAGCAAAAGAGGTCTCACTTGTCACACTGTAACGCGCAATGCACTTTGGGGATGTCCTCCTTGGACTCCCAGGGTAGGGGGAAGGAGAAACTCCTTCACGAATCCACTTCCTGATAGCAGTGCTGTCAGCACAGAGGCAGCTGCTGTAATTAAAATAGTGTAGGAGAGGAGCCCACTGAGCTCCTTGAAAGCTTCTTAAGTCTGATTGTCAGTTACAAAACCTTGTACACTGTTGCAGCAGGGTGACAACATGTAATTAACAATTATGAACATTAAGTTAGTGTTGCAAATTTACATCCCTTCAGCAACAACACCTCTCACAGGAAGTGAGAGTTCAATTTCACACTTCAGAGTAAGGCTTAGAGTTGTGGCTACTGTTAAGGGTGCTTGACCTTTTAAGTCTCCTGATTAGCAAGCTGTTTTTGGATACTTGTAATGTGACCAAACATTAATTATTTAAACTTCATTTCTGCATAATTGAACACTGGCTGCAGACTAGTCTCTTTACCCAAACAAAATTGTCCCGTCCCCCCCCCCCCCCCCCCCCCCCCCCCCATAAAAATAGAATTAAAAAACCTTATTTATCATATTAGAAATGCAACCACCATGATACATCTCTTCTTGAATTGTACTTAATAGGCTCTAACATTAGTTCAGGAGTTTTGTACTCCAGTTCCAATGCAAGTTATAAAGACATTGGTTGCTCTAAAAGTAATACATCTTACTTATTTCCATAAAAACAACACAATAGAGCAAATTCTGTTACAAAACACTATTTTCAATATAGTCACCACCATTAGCTTGGATTTTCACCAGTGAAAACATAATGCCATAAAACAATGGAAAGCACACCAATGATAGGAGGGTTACAAAATCCTAGGCCAAAGCAAGCAAGGATAAGCCCAAATGCAGCAACCACTGACAAAGAAACAAAGAAAAAAAATCTGCTTACTCTTAGAAGACCTCAAGTAGGCAGGAATCTCCAGCAAGATACCCTTACTGCCAGTGCCAACCCTTAAATGAGGTCTGGGAAGGGGTGGATCCTGGCTCCATCCCTTCTAGTCACACAGGTGCACTGCATGCACCTGAGCCTCCCTGGGCTGGCCCTGCCTTCCTAGCAGGTGCTCAGTCACTGCTGGTTCAAGCAGTAACTTAGCATTTCTGCTACAGACAAACAAGAGCCTGCAAGCTGCACTCACTACAATCAGCACCAGTGGAGGTAAGCTGCAGTTCCACAGGTGCTATGATGACTATGATAGTTGCAAGGAAAATGTTGCCCATGCAGTCCAGTTTTGCCTGTGCTTACATCCACCATTTGGTCTCCACCAACATTCAGCAAGCATCAATTAATGTCAATGGAGGCAATTATTTCTGCATGGAGGAATTCAGTGACACAATTCTGCTTCATACGTGCTTCTATGTCAGATGCCATTTTGTCAGACTGCCCCTCTGATGCCATCTGTCACACAGCAACAAAACATAAGAAATTGGTGGGAAGGTTCGGTCTTTACTGCCTTACCACTAACATCTGCCTCTGATGTCATCGGCCAACATAGTAAAAAAGGAGGAATTACTTTTGGAGCAGACCTCTTATATGTATAATCTGTATGTACCACTGGAAAGGTTGGAAAACCAAGGATACAGACAAAAGCCAACTGCTTAATCCCATGATGTAAAATATCCCAACGCCACAGACATGTTGTTGATTAATCACTTTATATGGTTTTCTTGTTGCTGCTGAAACTACTGGCTTTTTTTGGACATGCGGTGTCAGGCTAGAAGTACCATAAATCTGAAACGTGAATGTACTTTCCACTATGTAGGATTCCTACAATCAAATACATCACCCACGTTACTTTTATCTCAAGCCAATACTAGCAAGGGCAAAACACAGTCTTTTATTGACTTTAGAGCTTAGTCCATTAAATTTCCTGCCTTCTCAGCCTCCAAAGGCAGTCGCAGGCTGATGGCACCATCCTGGATTTTGCAATATTCTGAGCCCTGCTCTCACACAGAAGAAGCGCAGCAGGGGCTGAGAGCCCACTCCAAGGCAAGGATGCGAATTACTCACCAGCTGCCTGACAACAGGGGTAATTGCTTTTTATTTTTTAAACATATGGTGACAGGCAGACCGAGCTCACACAGAAGCTTCCACTCAGCCTCTGGGGAAGAAGAGGAAAAGCACTTCATACTCTTTGCCAAAACATTTTAGATGCAAAGCGGGGCATGAGCAGACCTGAACACAGTGACTAAAACCCTCACAGGGCTGCCGTGCAGACAAGGAAAACAAGCCTGCAGTTACAGACGTTTCAACCAGCAGTAGGAAAGCAAGCAAATACACTCTGCTGCAAATAGAATCTGCTCTTATTATATGTGACCCAGAGACCACATTGTTTGAGGGATGAAAAAGGTCGGGTCTTGTCAGCACCACTTCCAGTACTTCACAACCCACAGAATGCATCCAGATTTTGCTCAGCTTACTCTGTTGTTCCCACACAACACAAGTGAGCAAAACCAGCACACTTCAAACTGTTTTGATCAGATCTGGCACAACTTCTTGCAGTTCAAAGGCAGCTGCCAGAGCATCCCTAAAAGGTGTAGAGCAGTTCCCCTCACGTGGCCTGGGCTCAGAAGGGGCTGTGGGCACAGCACAAAGACACCACACCTATCTCATAATTCCCATTGACATTGTGACAGCACCCAAGGCCAGAAAACAAACAGCATGATTCCTATTCATAGTCTAAAGAAAGACAGCCTCAGTTGGGGGGCAAAGACATTTTTCAGTATTCTTGTATAGTTGCTTTCAAATGTTGAAGTGAATATTAAGCACCTGACCAGAACAGATCCAAAGATACCATCTAAAAAAAAAAAACAACCCAAACCTGGAGAAAAAGAGTTGCAGTATCTATCCTGGTTACAGTCCAAACAACATCAAAGCATTATTGTATCTAGGGCAGTGGAAAAACATTCACGCAGGACTCAAGACACCCAACCACGAATGAGCACTGCAGGCTGCCAGAAGCACGCTGCCAGCAGAGTTCCCCTCGCAGCACAGCACAGCACTGCACGCCTTCCCACCCAGCCTGCCCTGCAGCCACTGCTGGGCCGGGCACCGCTGACAGCTCACGGCCTTAGGGCTCAACAAGGAGACATTTGCATGCTGCGGTTTTAGGGCCAAATCACAAGCGAGACAAGGACTGATCCTGCCTGCCTGCCAGCTCACGTAAGGAAAGTGTGACAGGGTGCACGAACAGCATCCAAATCCTAGTTTCTAGAACTCTGAAGAATGGAGAGGGCGGTGAAAGACAAAAATGCTGATACACTGTCATGACTGAAAGACCAAGAAAGGTAGTGCTGTTGTACCATAACGCAGTCTATGCTGAACCTAATGACTGTGCTTCGTTAAGGATATGTGATAAAGGTAAGAATGCAGACTACAAACTGAAAGAAAGTACTGTAAGTTTAGCCAGGAAATCCTCACTGGGTTCATTCTCTCTCTGCTGGCACAGGAAACATGGGTTCGTAAGGAATCAGTTCAATCATGTAGCTGCTAATCATCTGAAAAACAGATACCAGTGGATGTGCTACAGAGATAGCTGTTCACAGCAATGCCACTAGATAAATATAAAATTTGTTATACCAGCTGGATTCAATTATGTAGGTACAGAGTTCATTAATCAGAAAGATTGAATCATTTTAATAATCTTTGAGAACAAATTAAATGGCTGCTTTTCTGATTACTGAGTCCACATACTTCTCATTTGTTCTGGTTGGCAGCACTGCAACTTCCCAGTTAGGAGGAGCTTGTTTGCATTATTAGATCTATTGTCAGGATGTCAAAAAATATATAGCACTACATGCAAGTTTAAAACTCACATGTTCTTTAATGACATAGTATAAATTAAATAATGGGTTTTGTTTTTCTTTTTCTTTTGCTGGGCTTTCAATACAATGTTCTGTGAACGAAGAATTTATTCAAATGTCGAAAATCCACATCAATATGCTGAGTTTATTACAGAACAGCTCACTGGAAATTAACTGGGCACTAATCTTTTAATGCTGCAGCTGATCCTTGGTCAACCTGTTACAAGAGCAAATTGCCATTCCCAGCTGTGCCACACCATAAGAGGATAAACACTGGAGTGGCTAGCCCCCAGCAGCAACCTATTTCAAGTCTATCTGCTCAGTCTTTTACAGCTAATCAGAGCAATGCTAATGGAAGAAAAGCTGCCAGTGGGGAAGATATGTGACTGTGAGTGCAACTCAATGCTATAGTGCAGTATAAAACAAATCACATAGTAAGATACTGAAAACTCAGGGTTTAAACCCTGGAGAATTGAGAGAAATGAGAAATTAATTCTGCCCAATAACTCATTTCAACAATACTCAGCGGCCTAAAACTCTGGCAATTGGGGCTTAAGCACTTGTAAGTCTCCGTTCTCTCTCACTCAAATAAAGCAGTGGTGGAGCTTCAGCAGCTGCAGCTTCAGTGCTACAGTTGTTCCTGAAAAGGCCTCTGGGGCTCCTGCAGCTGAGCTGGCATTGCCAGCCAGAGCGTGACCACATGCGTTTGGGAACCCAAATGTCTTTGGCACTTACCAGCTGCTACGTAAGCTACATTTCCACTGGAGCAAGTTGCACTCAGCACTTTATGTTCACCCACTCCTTCATTCCACAGATGCTTTTTATCGTTCAGCCTCTTCCGCTTTCATTTCCACTCACCCTACCTTCTGCTTCCTTCCCAATTTCAAGATGACTGCTCCAAGTCACCATGAGCAAGAGCCCTCCGTGCTCAGAGTCCTGCCTTCCTTCAGCTGTACAATCCTCAAGGTAGAAACAGCTATTCCCTATAAACACCCAGAGGAGGGGACCTGCAGGCTGGCTGAGGCCTTTGGCCAGTATTGCAGAAGCCACATCATGGAATGATCAGACACTTGGCGTGGTTTTGCCTTCTGCTGCATATGCAAGAAAAGCATAGCCATATTAATTAACAGATGACTAAACGCCACCTCCTTGGTTCTTTTTCTTTTAGCCATTTCCATTTCATTCCAAAGCAGCAACATAGAGAAAAGTTCACCATTAATGATTTAAGATAAACCAGGATAAAACACTGAAACTAATCTACAGTTGCAGAAAAATGTAGCTTTCTTCCTATAATATAAAGTGGACAGTAACCTCTTTCATCTGTCAACACATTCATCTAGTTAATAAAAAATTACTTTCACTACTTTGTTACTGTTTTTGCATTATTTACAGAAAAATGGAGTAGGCAATTTTTAAACCTGACAAAACCCAGCCCCTGGCTGAGACCTTGCCCTACAAATGCCAGCCTGGTGCTTCTGCAACCCTGCACCCTGCTCATGCAGTTCTATAGGAATTACCAGAGGAAGTTGCTTCTCCTCAGTCGATAGCGTGACCCCACTCTGTGAGGGGACAGGATTTGTGCCATAACTTTGCTCCTTGCCTTGTCCCTCCATGCCCCTAACTCTTCAGCTGCATCCAGTGAGAATTACCTGGGCTAGCAGACAGCTGACTGACTTGCAAACAACTTCTGTTAAATGCTAAGCATTATTTCCCATTTCCCTTACACAGGGAGATTACTTATGCTGTCAGTTGCTGCTAGAATTACTAATGATGCCGACTGAAGGGACAGTGGGGGAGAGAAGCTTGACAGATGACTGATGAGACCTGGGAAGTGGTGTTAACTATGGAAAAAATGAGTGTATTTGAGAATCACTAATAAACCAGACAGCGATGCTTTCTATGACTTATCCCAAAGATAAATTTAAAAGCTGGCACTGCAGAGCTTTATCAGATCTTCCTTTGCCAGAAACTCTGCCAAGAGCAGCCAAAGGACTTCACTCCTCAGGAAGTATCAGCATTAGATGGAATGGTTGTGTTCTTGTCTTTCACTTGTTTAACTCAACAGCCCCATCAACAATCATACTCTCTCCAAAGATGAGCCACAGCAGATTCATCTTTGACCACTCCTCCTACTTGGGAAAAAATTGCCCCCACCTGAAAGCAGTTTGAGAGCAGCCAAGTTAGAAGTACTTACAGCAAGAGCCACTCTGCCACCCTCTGTGTAAATGGAGGGTGCTCCCATGCTGCTGCTAACGTCGAAATGACTGGAATAGCCCCTCCAAAACCACAGTGAGTCCTTCCTCTTCTTGCTGATTCCTCTATGAGTGCAGGAGGAAGGATAGTCTTGTGGCTCACTTGGCCGTCGCATGCACAGCTGCTATTCCTGGTGGTCACTGACTTCTCTTGTGACTTCTGGAAAGTTACCTAACTTCTCAATCCACTAAAACGTCCGTTTGCTGTAAGCACAACACAGTGTTGTCCTTCAGTGTAAACGCCGTTGGAAATCTTCATGGTTTGGGAGAGATGGAAAGTGTCGTAGTTCAACATTTTATCTTTTGTATTGAATTATTAAGTATAATTTTTGTTCTCTTCAAACAAGGTTTTCATCAGACATGTAATACCTTTATCTCCGCGTGAACCCTGTCAAGGCACAGAGACAGCTTTTTGAATGTAATTATTCTGCATTGCCAGGGGGAGGAATGTGGCAAACATCCAAAGGAAGCACGTCCGGAACCCACTTCTGCTTCACCTTCATAGTTAAGGTCACTTACAAGGAGGGAGATAGCAACGTCATTAGTACATGTTTCTTGTAAATCTGCCTCCAGGCAGCTGCTATCAGATAAACTGCCCGCATCAGACAATTACTGCGAGTTTTCAACGTCTGGGTCATTTAATTCTGATAGATTGTCCCAAGATACCACCAACGCTGAGCACTGCAATCTGTGCCTGGCTAAGGGAGGCGATTTACATGGCTTGAATGAAAGAAAAGCTGTGCCAGTACGCTGTTCCTTTGATTAATTACCAGTGATAACACTGGCAGAAAGCCAACCCCAGTGCAGGCCCTTTGTGACAGGGCTCACCTGGAAAGCTGCCTCCAAAGGCAACACAAAAGGAGGAGGCACACTGCCACATTTCTTCAATATTTCCTACAGGTGAGAAACAACTGTTTTTAAAACGGTCTGAATTCTACAGAAACTGACAAAGGCATCAAGGAGGTTTCAACCACCAGTCCTCAAGCCACAGTTTATCCAGTATCAAGCTAAAAGCAGCTGCTGCAGAAACAAGGAGTAGATAAATTTCTTCCATCTTCTCTTCCCTCTCCCTCTGGCACTGCACAGCTGAAGGGCTGCTATAACAACGATGTCACTTCAGTCTGCTCCAGAGACCGTTATCAGTAACCTATCGATCACCATTATCTACGTTTCAAAAGCAGTTCACATTGAACTAAGCCACTGGGCACCGAATTACGGGTTTCTATTCACATCCTGAGTTCTTAGCTATCAGCAAGGTGGCATTACCGTGTGAAACAGTCCGCTGCCGTTTGTTATGCAGCACCTTCAACCAGAAGGACCTCAGATCTGTTGCAGAGAGCGTAATCTGGCATTATTCATGGCGCTACCATGCCAAGTTGTTTGGCTTTTTTTCCCTCAGTATAAAATCAGAGGCAGCAGCAGTTCATCTCCCCTCTCCTCCCGCTGCATTCAACTCCTTTCCACTCCTCACCAACTCTTGTTTTCCTCACGTCTTTCCAGAACATCTCTCCTCCGTCGAGCGCACACGCCCCGCGCCGCTGTGAGCGGCCACGCGCCTGAGGAGCGGCACCGCGGGGGCGCGCGGCTCGGGCAGCCACGCGCGCGCAGCGCCCTCTGGCGGACGGCGCGGGAACTGCCCCCCCCCATCCGCACTGACCCGCGGTTCAGCCCTAGCGTCGGGGTACTTCAGCTGCTCAGAATTTCTGCTTCTCTTTCGCTCCAGCAGCAGAAGGGCGGGTTCTGAACCTTCTCCTCTAGTGCTGTACGCAGCCATCACTTACACAGACACTGCAATCAAGAGATTTCCCTGCCAGCTGAGCTGGACGAAGGACTAGAGCCCATGATCAGGCAAGGAGCCACGCTCCCCTCCCCCCCCCCCCCCCCCAGACGTGGAAACCTGCCCTTAAGATTCCTATGAATCTATCCCATCAGCCTGCTCTTGAACACGGCTGCTTTCCTGGTTAACATCGGAGGCTGTGCACTGCAGTATTATTCACCTCACACGCTGAACCAGCAGACGGTCCTGCAAATACAGCTGCGTTAGTTGAACAAGAGCTGCCGAGGCTGTGATTTGACCAGAACAGGAGGCGCACCGCAGCAGCACTGCCCCAAAAACAACTGCACAGGAGCAGAGCAGGAGCTGAGGTTGAGAGGAGGGGTATAGAAGCAGGGCTGAGATGGGAATCTGTCTGCCGAGCTGCCTGTGCGATCACAGCTTCCTGCCACAGGGTCACACTGTGGAAATGACGAGTGCCATCAGATTACAGTCCAGCAAAGGCCACACAGTGAAGCATGGATGTTAACCATCAGCCTGCAGGAACAGATAAGAATTCGCAGCAAATCTTCCACTTTATCCCTTTTCCCCCAGGCTAGAAAAAAAGAGAAGCAACGAACTAAAACCAGATACTCCTTATGGGACTAGTGAGCAGTATTTGATGTCTAATTCAAAGTAACTTCAAGGGGACAGCAGTGCCTAGGAGTGGTGTAGAAGCGCTCCTGCTCTGGCTCCAATTCCCTGTAGAGAAATGCAACACTACACTCACAGATCTCCTCATGCCACACAAGAGACAGTCCTCTGCCAAATCCGGGCTGACTGGTAAAAGCAAATGAAACATTTATGAGTCAGATTATCTGATACGCACACTGCCCCGCATTCATTAGGGCAGATACTTCAAGGGCTGGGATACAGTCAAGGGGACCCACTACTGCTCCCCCAGCAGAAGGCTTTTGTGTGGGCAAACTGAGAAGTTTGGGGGGGACTCCACTTTCCACCCACCATAACACAACCTGACTGATTTTTCCTGACATCTTGTTCACAACAAAAGCAGCTCACTGTGATGACAGAGGAATCACAACTCCGTATCTTTCCTCATCACATGGTCAAAAATAGCAATTACATCTTTCTTCCTCAGTGAAGCCTTTTCAAGAACTCCCCAACTATGGAGAAATAAGAAGCTACGCACTTGGGAAAGAAATACTAAAGCACAGCTCTTTCCTCTGTACTGCAAACAGCCTTGGAGCTGACAGCTGAAACCTTATCAGCAACTGACAGAGTACGAATGACTGCCTCTATATGGGACAAAGGTAACCCTTTTTTATCTGTGTATTCTCAGAAGGATGGCTTCAGAGATACAGCCATATGCTGATGAACATACACTTCGTTCCACAGCAGGAAAGACACAATTTTAATCCCTTCAATTAAATATAATTAGAATACGAGACTGGGATGGGAGTGGTAGACAGGAAGTCATGAGATGCATCAGACACACAGGTAGGCTGTAAAGAGAAGGGTATTTGTTTTGAAATCTAAAGATGGAAACAAAAGAGGGGTCTGGACCACATCCAGAGATGCTATACATTTTCAAGCTCCATGTGTCCATAAAATAAATGTGTGACTGCACCAAGATGCTGTAAAATTAGTAACATTTAGCAAGAAGTTTTCTACTTGCCCTCATTCATATAGTTTTAATGTTGTGAAGAGCTAACATGACCTTCAGCGCAGACCTTGTCCCAGCATCATTCAGAAATATTTAATTGTTGGACTCAATGATTTCTAGAGGTCCCTCCCAACCCCTACAATTCTGTGATTCCACGTAGTACTTTTCAAATGTAATCAGGAAATGCTGTACCCAACTACTTTTATGTTTCTTACTGGTAAAAACCTTTCTACATGCCAGCAGATCTTACTGGGATTTTTACATTTCAATCAAAAGCATTTTGAGAGAGAGAAAAAAAAAAAGATTTTCTATTTCAAGTGATTTCCATTACAAGTAAAGAGAGCGATGGCATTTGATATTAGCTATAGCTTTTATCCTTACCTTACTCAAAGCAGAGATGATGATTCTTGTTTTTTGTAATTCACACTCAAGTGTATTATGCCCACATGCTACAGTAATTCACAACTAAAAATATGGCTCAAGCGGGCTTGTGCTGCATTATTAATAACTGTTTTTTATTTGTTGCAAAGACAACTCCAAGGAATTAACTCAAATGTTTTGTTTAGACAAGTTGTTCCTCCCCTCAAATCGGTATTAGAATACAACAGTAGGTGGCACTGCAGGAATTCAATGTGAAGCCACGCATTTCCTCCACTCACATCAAAGGGGGCTGCTGAGGCTCACCAAGGAGACCGGTTCATACGTGAATCAATTATTAACGATTAGAAGCCATACTGCATGTGCTTTATAATGAATGCTTCCATGCAAGTGCTCGAGCAAGAACTAAACTGTAGGTCAAATGTTAACAAAATGCTTAGCGTAAGACAACAAGTCTATCCACTCAAAAGTTCATCTACAGTACTTACATCTTTCAACAAAGCTTTTGGCTCAGCCTGTTCCAAAGGCATAATAGACATTCTGTTTTGCATGAGTCTACAGGGCACAAAACAGTCTGGTTTTCAGCTTGTGCACTACCAACAATATTTAAGAGAACCTAAAGGCTACTTCAGCCTCATACTTTCAGCTAGCAGAGGAAACACCTGCAGGGACAGCTTTGCTGCTTTAAAATCATTCAATTAAACAGCAGTTCTGGGAGCTACTCCAGATACTGCACAGAGAAGCACAAACTGTACAGAGAGGGAAAGGCTTTACACATATATGAAAATACACTTCTGTATGCGTTATGCATACTACGTAGGTTTAAATGCACACATTATATACGCTAGATTCCACTGCTGACTATTCCACAAAGCAGCCTAAGAGCTCAGATATACAAAAACTCATGCAATTACTTACCTGATGGAACACAACGCATACTCTGAATTTCACAAATATTGACAAAATACAAAGCAATTTTTCAATTTTCTGACCCCAGCCTTGCTTTGAGTACAGAAAGATTTCACAAAGCAGGGCTGCCAATATACTAAAACAGCTATGTTGAATATGCACAGCCCTCACCAATTACATGCTCCACAAAATAGTTTATGTTAGCATCTTGTTTTAATTTAAGCCTCAAAAGCCATTCTCAAGACCGCCCAGATAACAGAGGAAAGCATTTTAAACCACACTTCCTTACATAACAAACAGCCTGGAAGTTAAGGCCTCCTTCTGTATTTCAGTAGTTTATGAACTGCAAAATTACTGTAATACATTCCTTGCCATACCATCCTTACCTTCAAACATTATAAAGGACTGACAACACGCTGACATGCTCTGCTGCAGACAAACAAAGCCAGCTCTGATCACTGAAACAACAGAGCTCAGAACAGCAGCTATCTCCACCTGTGCCTCAGAAGGCTAATTCGGCAGTGAGGCAGCTGCACACCCAGCCCCACCTGGCCAATGATGCAGTACCCAGTGTTCTTTTGCAGAAAACTGCCCAGCTAGGTTCAGCATACATTGTTCTTAGCATTTCCACCACCAGACAGGCAGCATGGGCCTGGATTGGTGCAAATGTGAAGGATGCCGCTACTCCAGCCTCTGGAGCAGATGCATTCTGTCCACCCCAATCAACAGGAGGGGAAAAGGGCAGCCCTCAATTTCAAGCTGGTTCTGAAGTACTTCCTAGTTCTAATGTTACTGAGGAGCACTGATGCCTGACACACACCACAAAGCAAAAACAGAGAGCTTTTCTTTGCCTATGAACTTACTAACTTGTTAGTGACTACATGATTTGCACCCTCTTCATGCTTGTTTCTTCAACTGAAGAGGTAGTACCAAATTATAAGCAGTATTTTTCATAATATATACAGGGACCATCTCTGCATATCTCTGTCTTGAAATACAGACTAATAACGTGGATGGTACTGCTTAGAATGTCTCAGACTAAACATTTTAAGGCAAGGGAGAAAGCAGTCCACAAATCTGTCACCACTAATCTAAGAACTCGGAGTGCACCTTGCAACTGCTTTATTTCAATAGTGGTTATGATTACACATCAGTGGAACATGCTGAAAGCTAAAACAACAAGTTTGATGAGTGACAGCTATGACAGCTGCTTAGCATTATGCTTTCCAGACCCACATATAACAAACTTCAGGATGATGATCAAAATATCTTCCAAAGGTGAGAACTGTGCCAACTGGTCCATAGTTTGACTGTATTTGAACGTGCACTTTCAGCATAAGATGCGTGTAGCAGCAAGCAGTTAGAAATAACTGGTACAGAGCTGTGCACTGAGAAGTACAGACAACGCAGATCTGAACTGTCTGAAACAAATATACTGTCCATAGTACTATCCATAAAACAGCTCCAGTACTTTTTAAAAAAAAAAAAAAGCACTGTATCAGGAATGCAGAATTTAAAGTCCCAACAGGTTAATCTGGGAGTAATACCGTAAATACACACATTACAGTGGCACAGATTTTCTTCCCTTGGGAAGGTGGGAAGGACCATGCAACTCAGACACTGAGATCACTGCTTGATTAGTATGAGACAGATCATGGACAGCTTAGCATTTGCAGAGAATTTTCACTCTGTTAAAAGCATTCTTGTCTCAAGTAGAACCAAACTTCTTTTTTTTTTTTTTTTAATTTAGGAATAGTTTATATTTAAAATGAAACTTCCAAATCTTATTTTTTACAAGAAGATTATTTGCATTAGTCAGAGACAACAAAAGCCTTCCTAAGGCTTTGTTTACAGTTTTCTTTAACTGTTGGAAGCATTAGTGTGAAAAACTCAGGGGTTGTCAAAGCTACCTACCAAGCATGCTTTTGGGAAGATAATTAAGTCTATTTATGTAGCACATTTAAGACAATTACCTTGAAAAGGCTTTATATTGATCCTTCCACTTAGAAGCAAGAAAATAAACATCAAGAACACAAGCAAACGTATTTTCCTGATATTAAGAATTCAGTCATGCAGGTGCAATCACGGTTTTACAATGCCCAGTGAACAAGGAGAAAATCCTGATCATTATTTCATCTTCCATTAAGCAACAACAGGGTTTTTTTGATGGAATGATAAAAAACTATTAATATCCCAAACAATATTTCCAAATATGAAGCAAAAATTAAGTACCTTAAAATAAAAGTAATTTATCTAATGGTATTTTTACAATGAATAGTATACCTATAACACAATAAAAGAAATGTCACCTGTCTCCCAGGCCATGAAAAAAGATCAGCACACTTGAGCCAGATAAGGAAATGAACATTTATTAGAAACTGGTCATTTTATATAGCTAAAAAGGTAAACATTCATTTCTTAAGAGACAAAGAATATATAATTGAACAGTCATCACGGAGGCACATAATGAAAATTTGAAAAAGACTCCATCTTTTCAATGTTTGACATCACCGCCATAATTTTCAATATTCATAATGGCACTTGCACACTATATATATAAAAAAAAAAAAAGGACCAAGTCTGGAAGATATGCATTTCTCAAGTCATCTCACACACAGTACATTGGCTCGTTGGTCACAGTCACACAAAATGACTGAGAAACATCACTGATCTCACAGTTCCCACAAGATACAAAGATGTTGGCAAAACCAAGAAACGCTCAGATCAGAAAGGCTTTGTACACACGGGTGATTTTGATAGAATGACTTCTCAGTTTAAAAATGTGCGAAGTCCAAGGTTTCCATAAACTGAAGGCCAAAAAACACAGCCAAAGCTGTCATTTCCTAAAATCTGATAAAACATTATAATACAAATCTTACAAAGTCATGTATCAGTTTATGAAGAAAAAACAGCAACCATGGAAGCACTGAACACAGATGTACACCTGACCTTCTGTCTGAAGAACACAGCACAGTCTTCTGTACATGGAAAAAGGGGCACTTATGTGCTTGATTCTGTGTATAGACATGCACATATGTATGGGGCAGTTGTCTGTGTGTCTGCCTTTGTGTGTACACACAGATCCTCAAAGGCCTTATAGGAACATAGCACAGGAACGAAGTTCTTCCTGCAGTAATCCAATTTTAGGAAGTGGTCAAAGAGAAGAACTGAAGGTCAAGATGAATATAAAGAATCTTTGTAAATTTGGGATTATTTTAACTTCAGAATTAAGACATCATACAAACTGCAGAAAAAGCATAACAAGGGAATTTGCAGTAGTTGTTATCTCAATATCTGGAACTGAAGGCAACTGAAAAGGGCAAAAAAAAAAAATCACACCACCAGCCCCAATTCCACACCCCTCCAGGAAAAAAAAAGGAAGTGGCTTATACATGGAAATACCTACTCTCTACATGGAGGAAGTGCTGCTTTGGTTTTTTTTCTTTAAATGAGGAACTGTTCCTTCAGTACTTATAAGTTCCCTGTGGCAAAATGCTTCAGTATCTCATGACCCAAATTTCATACACAGTCAGCACACACAGTGCACAGAAGACTGTGAGGGAAAGTGGATTTATCCTTCACGACAAGCCCTTAGAAACTTTACATAATAACACAATCCCTTATTTGCTAAAAGCACATCGGGGACTGAACCCTTTGAGAGTAAGGGAAGAAGAGTACAGAACAAGACGCATTTTGCTCTTTTGATGAGCTTGAGTTCTTAAATCGGTTCATTTCTTCTAACAGAACCAACAGCTAGTTCGTTGTTAGCTTAATACCAGATCCTTCATCTCATTTTTAAACAGCAACCTACACTTGAAGGAATGGATCCAGTAACCCAGTAGCTTTTTCTGTTTTTGTATATTGTGATTCCAAAAAACATGTAACTGTAGTCTAAAGCTTGTCATACCAGCATTTACAAGTGCAAAAGCAGGTCCAAAGAAGCAAGATATCAAAATCATTGACCACATTACAAAAAACACCATGTAAATCAATTGAGGTACTGTAGATACCATGGAACAGTAGTTTCTCAGGCTCATATTCTTTAAAGAAAAAACAGGTGAGCTTAAAGATAAAGATGGTGGGCTACATTTAACATGTCACTCTATCCCTTCCTGTATCTAATGTAAAAGTTTTCAGAATATCATTATTTTTGAAGACAATCTAAGTGCTTACTTCAAGAAGTGCAAAATGTGATCTGTGAATGGCTTGAGGACAGGCAGCGTGACAAAAGTCACTTTCATATATTCAGTATCAAGGCAGTAAGAACTTCTACCTTTGGTTTCATCTGAGACAAATTCAGTTAGAAAAGACAAAAAGAATAAAATATGCATGATTATACGAATAGATAGACATACAGTTGATTTAAAGATACAGGCTCTGTTTTCTCAATTCAGTGACATTAAAGTGCAATATAGGTATCTGTTTACAAATGGTGAACTAGAAATTAAGAAAGTTTCCTCCCAGTTGAGGATAAAAACAGAAGTTGCAGCATCTCTCCATAAATTCTCTAATAGTAAGAACAGATTACTTGAGAAATCATTTTTGTTCTGATAATTCCAATGAAATTAGAAATCTCACCTTTTTCCTTAATTTCATGCTATTCCTAAATTCTGCTTCATTTTTTCATACACAACATAACTGATACTGACAGCTGGAAGAACTTTCATAAAATTAGGGGCTATGCCCCTATAAAGTCCTTGGAGTCCTTCTGTAGCAATAATTCTTTGAAAGAGACCAACCATGCTTAGCTGTGGAGCTCCTTCTACAGAGGCTAAAATAAGAAGACAGTGTTATTCAACAGTTCCAGTAATATCACAGTTTTTCAGCAAGTATTAAACAACCGGGTAGCTAGCTTATCATTTCTAGAGCCAATGATTAAAATTTATGTTTTCACAGCAAATCGCTTTAATCCCCAGACATTCTAGAGAGATCCATGTGCATAAATCCCACTGAAATGCATTACTCACCTACGTATCAGATAAACTCCCCGTTTCTCAAGCTCCCTTCTTTTTTTCCCCCCCCCATGTCCACATCCCTCCTACAGCTGTCACAAAGCTATTTAAACGAGAACACGAACATTTTCAGAACATTGGGACTCACCTTGAGCCTGCATGCGTGTTCGGACAAGAGCAAGTGGGTAACTGGCTAACTGCCCACATGTGCTAGAAACAGTACCACATCCCAACAACACAAAAACCCCTGGGTTAGCAGAGCTTGATGCATAGTGTTCTAGCCACGTAGTCTTTAAAAGCTGTCAAGATAAAAGATTAAATAATAAGATAAGATATCTGCATTCAGAAAAGTCAATAAATATATGGTTAGTCTTAAGATTTGTTACAGGTTCCATCCTGGAAAAGCAATTAAGCTCACTAAAAGCACACATGCAGGACCAGAGTAAAGACTACAGATAAAAACCTTTTCATGTGATAAAGGACTGCAGACTAAAGCAGTCAGTTCCAAGAAAAAAATCCTTAAATATCCAGACACAGCAACAGACAGCAGTGCCCATGCTCCAGTTAATACTTGGGAATGAATGACCCCACATGCCATCAGGCACAACAAAAGCTCACACAGCTAGGCATTCAGTCACTCCACACAAAAGTATTAGTTACTTGACACATTTTAAAGCAACACTCAGTAACTGAATGTAGATAAAACATTTTAATTGGTGCTGATGAGTGTAAGAGGTGCCAGCTCCTCTTTAAAGGACACAGCACAGCATTTCAAACTCCTCACAAGAACTACATGTCAGCTACAAAGAACTCTGTTGACATGTAAAAATACACAAGGAATAGAGATCACTGTAGACCAATTAGAAATCAAAAATAGCAAAGGATTAGCATAGTTGCAGGACAGGTAACCTAATATGAATACTAGTCAAGTTTTTAAAGCTCAGGTTTGCTATATAAAGGTTATGTTCTCAGCCAATAGGGTCATTCAGTTATACAATAGTGTTGTATTACCAAAATCTAATATACTTCTTCCTTATGAGTACATTTCCTGTTTGACAGAATGGAAGAAAGGAGCCCTGCGTGTTAGACCCTTACATGCAACAATTTCTTCTATCTGTACAGGGATCCCTCCAAAGAAGCCAAAAAATGAAAAATGTGGAAATCTGGTGAATTCTGTAGCAATTCCCATTTATATGTTTTAAATGAAGGGCAACTGCAACATTACAAGAGTATTACAAATCTGCTAACACAGATCTGAGTAACAGTAGCTGAGTAACTGTTATTCTGTTCATAAATTAACTAGTACACATTAAATTAACATTACATTACGTTCAGTGATCTGAACTCACCTCATAAACAGCAAGGTCAATTCCAGCGTAAGGAATTATACCCAAAATGTTAGGAATATAGCCTTTGTAGAAGGCCTTAACACCTTCTCTTTTCAAGATCTTCTTAGCACAGTCAAACATCCCAGAATATTGCCCTGTTTTACCCACAGCCAATCTGGTCTTTAAAACCTGAAGAGGAGAATCAGTAGCCTTAATTATATATATATATATATATATTAATTCCTGTAGTTTATAAATATTAGTAAAACACAACGCATATCTGCTTATTCAGTTTTCTAGAACTGCTTTTCATTTAGAAGTTCAAGTCTTCTTTACAATGACTGCTGTTAAGGGCTGCTGAGCAGTAAGTTTCTTGAGATCTTATCATGAATGCAGAACACCACAAATAATAACATACACTAGCTTACAATTTATTTCTATGTATTATTTTGGGACTATGTCCCATAGAGGAAAGACCAGTTAATCCACCAAGCCCCTGCTGTAGCTGTTTTACTCCCCCTCCACACTCAGCTCCCCATCTGACCCATCTCTCAGTTACCACACAACTTCATCAGCTGTGCTCCAGACAAGGCCATTCCTTGCTCACATCCACACTGCGAAAGATTTAGGCCTAATTCAGAAACTAGTCTGAATATGTACTTTCATGTTAAACACATTATAGGATTTCTTTTCCCAAACTAGGTTTCAAAGACACATTAAATAAAAGCACATTTCTAAAAGTACATTCACACCAACTGCAAACATACAGTACAATAACACAGATTTCTGGTGAATGCTCAGAGAAGTAATATCAACACCTGAACTCCCAGCATCTTTTAAGAAACAAAAAATATCTTAAAAGAACAGCAACACATACAGAAAAATGACAGCTATCAGTATCTATTCTAAAATGTCTAGTACCAAAATTCTGAAAGGAAGTTCAAAGTAAAAATAATGGTATAGAATATAAGAATGTATAAGAATTCCTACAATACTATCAAGTACAATAACACCCAACCAGACATTTGACAGTCTCTAAAAGAAGCAAATTCTCTGTTACTAACCTCCATGGGATAAATAGAAGTTTGTGCAGTTGCTCCAGCTAAGGAACCAGATACAAATCTCTCAATGGTGCCTAAATTTCCATCATCCTTAGTGAGTAACTTCTTATACTGTAAAGCACACACAATATCACATGCTTTTTAGGAGATACAAGAGTTCCACTAATTAGGATTACAGTATAACTTGTCCTTTCCATCTTCACTTATTTTTTCATATAATAACAGTTGCATTTACAAACCCAACAAAGTTAGCACTGTCCTTACTGCAACTCACCAATGCTTCACAAAAACAATAAATATGCTACCATGCAAAGATCCTGTACATTAAAGGCACCAGTCACTTGCAGTACTGACCGATACTCCACAAACAGCCCACGCTGTGCTGCCCAGACAAAGAGGGCTCTGACTCCCTTGCACATCACAATCTTCAGTTGGAAAACACAAGCTCAGCTCACATGTTCACAAGGGCACCAGAGATGTACATATAGTATCATTAAAGACAAACACCATCATGCAGGAATGCATCCAATATCTACACCCAAAAGGCCGGGCAAGAGGGAGGAACAGAATTTTCATAGTCTCTCTATGGAATCTACATCTGCCATTCAGACTTGAAATACCCCAAAATTTATTTGACCTGTTTTTGTTGCTTTTATTTCACTGTTGTACAAAAACACACAACATATTATTTTAGTCTTACATGAGGTAAAAAACAAACAAACAAAAACCCATCAGTTAACTACACCAGAACTGTAGTTCATTTTCTAAAGGAGGATTAGGCCTTAACATGATGTGTAAAGCTGATTCTGAGGTAAATATAACTCCGAAATCCAGGGTGAGGGCATCTTATGCAGCACCATGATATTTGACTTAAAAAGAATCCTATGCAAGCCCAATTAGTACAACATGCTAAGGTTTCAGTTGTTCTCACTTTGAAGCTAAAAATGAGATTAAGGCAGTACATCACAAAGTTATGAAAACTGAAGGACAGTTTAAAATTCATGACAGATTTAACCTACGCTGCTTATAATTTAATGGTCAGCCTAGCAAAACAAGATTTTACCTAACCTGTATATTTTCTGCTATTTTAAACCTGAGTTACTCTACATTAGTATTACAAAACCTCTAACATGACAAGAACTGCTATATAATACAACAGTGCACATAAACAGTAAGAATGATGCAGTATTTTACATACTACTACTTCCATTTCTGATTTAGCATCCTACCTGTTCATAAGCCCAGAACTTAATAGCTGTCTCAGGAGCTATTTTCACAACATTTACACCATTTCCCCTCCAGAGTGATCGAACACCACCTTCTTTCAACATCTGCTTAAAACCACTGGCAATATTCATTTTGTTTGACTTTGAACCATGAACCTAAAAAGGAAAAAAAAAAAAAAGAGCAAAAACCAGAGTATGGAACAGTGCTATAGTTAGCCAGTAAAACTCGCCACCTAAGCAGCCAGTCATGGCTTAAATAAACTAACTAGCAAAAAGAAAACATTCACCCATTGAGTAGGGTAATACCTGGCTTACATTTTTGCCAATATCAGTGTGAAAAACACTCTAATGGGTACAAAATACAGAACCTGTTAAAATATGACTAGATCTCTAGAATTTACACATTGTATTTGTCCATCAGCTTTTTGTAACAGGTCTCAAACTGAAATGATATAACAGAAATGAAAAAGTTCTTAGACATTGCACCTACCTGCATCATTACTTTTAGACGATCTAAAGGTGCTGTACCTGTTCGAGAGACAGCACCAGCCACTCCTCCTGCTAAGAGCTGTTTCCACCACTGTCCACTCTTTTTCTCTTCCTCTGTAAACTCATCTGGAACAGTCAAACTATCTCCAATATCCAGCACCTATTAGAATCCAAAGCAAAGGAGGGTAAATAACCATCTTATTCCACTACCTTGATTTTATCAATAGTTCTAATTGCAAATTAACCTACCACCTGAGAATATGTAAATAAAAAGCTAGTTCAACATAAAAAAAAAAACAAATTTACATTCAAAAAAATCAACTTGCTATGGATTGCTACTGCTATTTGATGAACAGTATTTTTAATTCTTTCAAAACAGAGATTTAGCAATATACCACGTACCCACCATTTCAAAGATTGCACCATCATCATTAAAAATTATGACACAATTCTGTCTTGAGTATGACCCAAACAAAGGCATCCTGTCATGATCAGTAAACGTTTTCAGAGAGCACTAAGGTTCAAATGCTTACTGTCAAGGCTAACCTTTCACCAGACAGTCTCCTAGGATTAGCTTGGTAATCTCTAAGGACACTAACAAGAGATTTCTCTCTCAAGCTAATTTATTCACACATACGTGGGGTTTTTTCTCCCCCGCGCTGACATCTTAACTAATCATTCTGTAGTTGATAAATCAGAATATTCAATTCCCAGTAGCTGCTGCATATTAGCTTATAAAATGACAGTTCAATGAAAGTTCCTTCTCATTATCAGTTGCTCTGAAATATGTATTAACGACTTTTATTCAGCCACACAAGTTTGACATTTCACTAACAGTTGCATGCTTGCATCACCATTCAATCTGTGCAAAGTACATTCCAGTATTATGCCTTGGACATCTTTATCACCGAAGTCTGTACTAACTGTACGTGTCACTTAATGGATTCTTCATTCTTCACGTAATTTATAAGCATGATAAAAGCAGAACAATGTACCAGAGATAATGAAAAGCTAATATTATGCATTAAGAAAGCCTATAAAGAATCAGGAATGTTTCAATAACTGACAACATGTACTGACCAGAAAGTCTGTTAACTGACAAATTCACTTCAGTAAAGTTCAGACACTACACACTACTGCGATCTCTGTTAAGTAGGCTGACTACTGACTTGCTCACTTGGACTGTAAGAATTGCAGTATGCAGATTATGCATAAATTTACATATCCGACAAGACCTAACTACTCTGGGTATTGAACATGAAACAGATTGAGAAAAATCTTTTTGTCATTCTGACATTCGTGATTTCCAAACAAGGCATCTTCAGTTACTCAACAGCAAATGGAGTCATGCAGACATAATCAGAACTCTCAAAATGTATATACAAATATTAAAAAAAAATTACAGATACTATATTTTACAGATACTACTACCAAAGTTCAAACATTATGTCTAACGAGCCCTAAATGCAACTTTAATGACTAAATCTAGCTTTAACTTTTGCTTTCTCAGGTTTGTTATAAATCTCTCCTAAATTTATTTCCTCAGAAGAGTCTGACAGCAATTAAAATAATACTATCATATCATTATAGAAGTACACAATTTAAAAAAGCAAGCAGTTTGAAGAGCTGCCAGCCAGGCACGTGACCTCTCACATCTGCTCTTATCTGAAGCACCAGCTGTGTTACTGCGTGGCTGGATTTTGCTTGCTGTGATAACTGTCATAACTGACCCCAAACTGGAATATCACAAGAGACTTCTAAATACTTTTTCATTAGGAATAACTAAGGACATTCCATAATAACAAAAATAGATGTTATATTCAAAAGTGATAGAAGGTATATTTTAAAGCAAAAGCATTCTTTACTACACAAGCTGGGACCAGGAGTATCTGATCACAAAGCACCGCTCCAAGCGCTTTTCCTCAGCAAACAGGGAAACTTTCCTTTCAGCAAGCACATCCGAATTCAATCTGTACAGCGTGAGCTGCTCTGAGATTTCACATCTCAGACTGCTTTTCATTATGAAGTGCTGACCAATCCCTCAAGGTATAAATTAGTCTCACTACAAAGAAATTCATCTTCACCTAACTTCACAGACTATTTCATAACTACATGGGCTACCCTTCTCTTTACAAGGGAAACAAAGCGAAGTGGATTATTACTGGCTCATTTACCTTATTTGTTGATTAAAGTCAGCCACTGACATGCTAAGACCTCCACTCAACACTAACCTAAGAATCTGTCTGCTTATTGCTGTACGTCATATCGTTCTTAAATGAAAGTCTTCAGCACAAAAGAATATAAGAACACGTTATTGACAAGACAACTGCAATTTTATGGTAACGATAACATTACGACAAAAATGCAATTGCTGAACTGACTTCAGTGTAAGAGTTAAAATGTTCAACATATCAAAAGTACTGAATGTAAGAATGTAATGCAGTGTGAAAGAATGTTTAATATTGTAATAAATTCCCTTCTGTTGAAAATCAGTAAGGGAAGAGAATGATTTCTTCCAAGGAATTACTGACAATTAAAAGGTAAATGAAGTAGAAGTTATCGTTCAAAAGAAATTCACATTACACTTTTTGCTGGTAAATAGGAGGACGTTAAGTGAAAAGGAAAAACAAAGAATCTTTTAAATGCACAAAATGCAACTATGATTAAGCTCAATACTAGAAATGACCCCAACAGAAACGACCTTAAGAGTGGCACTAAATAAAATAAAGGTGAACTTACAGTGGAATGTTTCCAATATCGGATTATTTCCTCTATGTCCGTAGCGGGGTTAAACATAAAATGATCTCTCCACTCATTCCAATCTACTGACATTGTTCCATCAGCATCAATACTAAAAACAAAACAAAAAAACAACCACACAGATAAGGAAACAAACTTTATTTTAAATATTGGTCATCACAATGATCCAATCAACAGACAATACATGGAGACTTCAAGGGTAAATACCATACATTTCTTATCTAAGGGTATTGAGCATTCTCCATTTTAAAACAAAAACCAACCTGTTTCTATCAACAATATTTGTACAGAAACGACATATAAACAACCCTCTCCCATAACAATATGCTAAGACAGTAGCTAATCCATCTATAAACCAGGAACAGATGGAATGAGAGAATTCCGATATGTGCTACCAAAGTTACCAACATTACTTCAAAGCTATAAATCCTCTCAATTATTGCATTCTCTGAATTACAAAAGAAATATAAAGACTGCAAATAAGCTCAAAATATTAATTCCTGACCTTTGCAGGATCTTCTCTGCCTGCTTCTCTGAAATGTTTATGCCCAGGATCTTGAGGGACTGGACAACTTCTGATGGTTCAATTTTCCCTTGAAACATAAAGAAAAAAAAGATAATTAATATATACAATACAGAGTCCACTAAGTTTAATACATTAGCCTGAGACTGCCTCACAAGACTGAACGTGTACAAGCCTGCGGAGTCCGACAACAGTCAGCTCCTTTAGGACCCTGGCATGCATAACTTAGCAGTCAATCTGCTCTCCATCTTACTTGAAAAGGCCATCCGGAATGGAACACCTCTCCTACGAAGACAGACTGAAGAAACCAGGCTTGCTCAGTCTGGGAAAGGGAAGGCTGTGGGGAGACCTCACTGTGGCCTTCCAATATTTAAAAGGAAGATTATAAATAGAAGGGAAATCAACTTTTTACACAGGTAGGGACATAGGACAAGGGAAATGGTCTTAAACTCATTTGAATCTCCCTGCCTTTAGATGTCAGGGGGAAGTTGTTTTTTCCGAGAGAGGGGTGAGGTGCTGGAACAGGCTACACAGAGAGGTTGTGGATGCCCCATCTCTGGAGGTGATTAAGGCCAGGCTGTATGGGGCCCCGGGCAACCCGATCTAGCAGTAGGCAACTCTGCCTGGGGCAGAGGGATTGGAGCATCCTTGAGGTCCTTTCCAATTCAAGGCATTCTATTATTCTAACATTCTATAGCATCCACACAGTAGCAAAAGATAATAAAAATAAATTTTATTTTAATTATTATCTACTATAGCGAGAAAGCAAAGGTAACAACATAAAAATCCTACACCCAAATAAGATGCAAACATACAGTAAGCTAGTAACTATTTTATCTGTACTTGATACACAGTAACTTCCCCATGGCTTCACTGTTTAGGAAGCAAAGATCTCCAGATGAACAAACACGGAAAGCACAGTAAACAATAACTGTGCTCCTGTTAGGGCAAAGAAGTATAGGATTCCCACACACAATATTTAGTCTCCGATTTAAACAAAATCTGAGTCAAGGTAACTCTGAAAACAGTTTCTTCAAATGTTTGAACACAAAATTGCAGCATACCATCGTTGTTTTTGTCCAAGCTCTTAAACGCCAGTTTCATTTTCTTCTCATGGTCTTTAAGATACTGCATAAATTCTTCAAAATCTAGCTGCCCATCCTGGTTAGTATCTCCAGCTTTAAAGATTTTCTGTTGAAAGAAAATTTAACATTTGACTTTTCCAAATACAGCAACTCACAAAGTAACAACAGCATAACAAGGCTTAAGAAGAACCACACTGGCTACACAGAGAGTCAAGTCAGGAAAACACACACCTAAGCACACACTTCAGAGCTAACTTTCGTCTCCAGAATTTAACATTCTTAGTAGCTTCATAGAGAAAAAAGAAAAGCAAACAAACAAAAAGCTAGAAGCAAAGATGCCATCTGTTTTTATCTCCCAAACTTTCTTACTCAAACACAAATTACACATCCAGGGATCAAACCATTTGTGGATGACTGCTTAGGGGACACAACAAAATCCTGGCAGAAAACAGTTTTAAGCCTGCAATTGCTTAGCTCTACTTGAAGTCTACAATATTCCAGTACAGTTAAATAGTCTCAGCTATCCTCTTCAACCTAGTGGTCTATTCTGAATTATAACAGCAATTAACTATTTAACTGCTGACACAAAATTCTTCACCACGCACAACACAAGAACAACAGTTGTCTTCCATTTTTGCAAGTGTTTGCCATTAATGTCCTGCAGATCAGAAAATCCTGTACATAAAATTAACCATGAGTTGAACATGACATACAACTGCCAGCACAGTAGAAAACAAGCCTGAAATATAGACAATCACCGTAGCATGACTGCCTAGGGCTTATACTTCTCATTCAAAGCAACAGAACATCGTATCATCTGTGAAGTGAAAACACACTTCAGAATAAATGGGAAATTACTGCAACCCCTCAGGGCATCAGCCTGAAACAACTGAGGCATGTCAGCCAAGGCAAAGCCCAGAGGAGAGCAACGGCCAGGCTAGCAAGCTCTGCAGAATGTATTAGCTTGCACCTGAAGCCACAGCAGGAGCTGCTCCATTAAGAGGACACCAGTGAGGTCAGGATGGAAGGGCCAGCAGCACTGCTACAGTGAGCAGTGCCCATCCTCTTCATGTGCACACAGTGCTGCTGGCTCATGCAGCAGGATGCAAAGAACAGGGGAAGGAAGTCCATCCCAACACTTCTGCTCTAAAACAAAAGATTTAAGGGGAAGTTATGTCCCATTTGCTCCTCTGGGCATTAGCTCCTGTGTTGTCACTCATTGTGGGTAATCCCAAGAGGACAGCACACTATACAAGAACAATCTGAAAGCAGAATTTGTTCACTAATTTGAGTTAAGTTTGGGCACTTCAGAGTATACTTACAGCATATGTGAAAAATTCTTCCAAATACCTTCTATACTGCAAAACTGCCTTGCACAACTGAGAAGTAATTCAAGAGGATTTGCTTGGCTGTTGTAATCCAGGCAGTTTTGTTTTATTTTTTTAAAAACTCCACCATAATTAGTATAAATCCTCAAAAACACAAAGCCAAACAAGATGAGCCTACAGACACTGAACATAAAGGGAGCTGAGAATTCTGGTCTGTTTACTGTTTTCAAAAATGTTCAGATTCATTTGTAATGCCTCTATTTTTTTTTTTTTTTCCCTCTATCTATGCACTAAGAGGTTTAATCTTTAATCACAAAAAAAAAAAAAAAAAAAAACCAACTCGCCCAACATGTGCATTATCTACAGATTTCTCTATTAAAAGGCTAAGGATTATATGGTACTCCACAGTGAAATATGGGGCAAATGATATACCTCTGATAATACAGCACTTTACCTTACACAGTTTTCACTGTGCATATCACATATTCTGATGAAGGTGTTTTATCTCATCTGAGAAAAACACTTCTGTAGCTCTGCCCTTAATATACTCAGCTTGGCTGTTGTTTCTATCAATAGTACGTCAACAAAAATATACCCACCAATTCAGTTTTATGTAACGCCCATGCCCTACAAAATCCATCAAAAGAAGTCTGTTAAAAATGACCCTTGGCAGGAGTCCCTGCATTGAAGACAACACCATCCCAGCCCCTGGCCCAGCACACGCAGCACCCCATACCACACGGCCCCGACACTCTTCCAAACAACTGAGAAGGGGTCAATTATGTGGCAGCCACACTCAGTGAAGCCCCATCAAGGCCAACTGGTACTGCTCCCCACCTGAGCTACACAAACAAATACAAAACAAAGAAAGTGTTGTTCTGGCTCACAGGCACAATAAAACATAAGCAACATTCCAATTACAAATCCTCCACTGCTGAGGATGACGTGAGCCAAAGAAAGCGGAAATTCCTAGGAGGTTTACAGAGCCAGCAATTAGTGTGCAAGAAGGGGGCACCTTTCTCTGCCTCAGCCCTACAGGCACACTTCGTGCGGCAGCAGCCAGGAAGCCATGTGCATGAGCCTCCTCCTACTCCAGTTTTGCAATGCTTTTCCAAATTTCAAGCCAGCCTCAGCAGAACAGAAAGAGCATGGAACCAAAATGCATGCTGTACCTCAGAAGGTACACACATTTTCTTCCCCCTTCCCTCACGCTACAAATCTAAAAGTTCATACAAACAAAAGCTTCTTTGAGCCTATAAAAATGTACTCTTTATGTAAGCGTTGAAGTTTGAGACTAAAACCGGTCATTAGCAAATCTGTGGAGCAAACAGAACACTCTGAGAAGAGCCTTCAACACAAGGGCAGAAATCAGCCGGTGGGAGCTGCATGTTCCCCAGACACAGCCTGCAGGAAGCCACCAGGTGCTGCAAGGAGCCCAGTGCCAGCCCCCACATGTAAACTGCTTCCTCCCAGCACATGCAGAACTCAGCCCAACTAGGTCAGATCATGCTGGACCACGTCTGATTGCGTTGCAAGCTTCTGCAAGGACAGAGATGCCACAGCCTCCCTGGGCAACCAGTGTTCAGTCACCTCACTGACGTTCAACAAGCAATCAGACTCCGCTGTTCCTCATTTCATAAACTCCCTTGATGAACACATTTCACATGGTTATAACCACTTGTCACCATGTCACTTTCTGCTTCAACTACTCCTCCGGTGGAAAACTGGATGTATTTTTAACAGGCGTGCTTGTAACAATGGAGCAGGAACCAGCCTAGGTGCCAGCTGCTGCGTGCGAGCCCTGGGAACCAGAGCTAAGTGTACCTGGCACTAACACCTGCCATGTATTGTTGGACTTACCAGGAAATCATACTGCCCTTCAGCAGGCCCAGCCATGAGACACTAGAGTTTCTTTTTTCAAGGCTTGACATATCTTTTCTCATCTGAAAACTCCAACCTTGAAGCATTGACATAGTCCCCTATACAGTGAAGCGGAGATCAGAAAGAACTGAATTTACAGAGCTACGAGTACTTCATCATTCATTTTCTTGCGAAGGGCTGCCACACACACTGACTAGAACACTCCTGTACTGACCCTATTTGGCCATGACATTCCTGCTATTTTTATTTTTTAAAACAATTATTTTACTTCTGTTATTTTTCTGCTATGTAGTTTGTTAACACCACTGTTTTTCAAGTCCCGCATAGCAAGGCTACAGCAATCTGAAAGACCTAAACTAGACTGAAATACTGAAGAATTTTATTACATAAAACATTCCTTCTCCAGAAGTGCTGTGGATGTGGGAACCTAAGCCAGCAGGTTCGTCAAAAACGTCAGCAAAGTTACCGACACCAAAAAACCCTGACGTCAAAAATGTCCTGATGAATTATCTGATTACTCTGTGCCAAAGTCGTGAACTTTAACGCATTCACAGCTATAGAAATGAAAGAAAATACAAAATGCTAGAAATCATAATGCTTTTATGTAGGCTTTCCTTTTAAATCTACACTTTAGTTTTCGTATGTCACTCACTGTAATTGATTCTGTGCTGTATATAAGGCTACAAAACTGAACTGTGTGGGAAGTGGGGCTACTCAGTACAAATGATTGCTGATCATCTATTAGCCTGTTACTTCAGCTGATTAATACAACCTAAAATAAAATAAAAAAAGCAACAGGAAGTGATCCATCAAGAAGTTACCAGGCATTTCTGGCTTCCTATCACGCTAACTACAAGTAAAAATAAACAGCATTTAAAGACTCAGAATTGGTTTAATTAGCAGTTCATTGTTCTGTAATCTATGGATACGGCTCCAAAGGGCACAGTTACAGACCACGCACAGAAAACAAACCAACACCAAGGTAAGCACAGTGTGTCTTTTGGACACAGAAGATTCATGCTTTCTTTCAGTATCCTTCAGATGCCTATCTCAAGGATATTTCGCCACAGCAACCTCGTCATTCCCTTCTCCTCTTCTCCCCGTTTTGTTCTTTCCATCTTTGCCTCCGAAATAATTAGCATCAGTCAATCACATAACTGCACTCCACAACTACTAATGTTTTAGACTGTAATCTACTGGGAGTCAGATCCAGCCACAGCCTGAGTACATGCAGCCTCTGTCTTCTCTGGACACATATACTCCAATACCAAGAACTGACACTGTCTCTTTTGAGCCCATCTCATGTACTAACAAATATTGAAGTTCAAAAATACTGTCACAATATTGTATTTTGTGCAAAGCAATCATTTCCACTACCTCCCAAGAGCTCTCACCATATTTAGATGTACCATTCTTATCTGTTCACCTCCTTCCTAAATGGTATTATGGCATTTAAAGAGCATCCAGCACATGACCTGACTAACAGAGCCCCCCATCCTCATACCACAGACCTGCTCGGTTTGCAGTAGCAGATATTTCCACCAGTTACAGTTTCCCCTTCCTGTTCTTTGCCCTGAGCACCAATCCTTGCAATAGGGAAGGGCTAGTCACAGTCTTCTCAGTGGTTCACTGCAAGTAAGAGAACCTCTATAAAATGAGCATAAAAAGGATGAGACGCAAGCCGTGAATATGCTCTCCAGCATGCACTGCAGAAGCTACTTCCCTTCAGGACCTGGAAAAACTCTCTCCAATCATAGCTATCCATTATATTCCAAGAATCTGAAACAGTAGAAATTGGATCGAAACTCTCTCTTGTACTTAATTCCTCACAAGTCCTGTTTTTGCTTCCATTTCCAACTTGGTAGACAGACTTTTCTGTTAAGACTACCACACTGCAGAGGCACCCAGCCTTGCACACACTTAAGATGCGACAGGTCATCCTGGTACACACTGCTGCCTCAAAACAGTGACTTAGCAGAGTGCTTCAAATTGTAGCTAAGAGAAATTGCAGAGGGCGGGCAAAGAGATTTCCATGTCTGGTGCCAGGCTTTCTCGTACTTCTGCAGCTACAAGAATTAATCATCCGGTGTACCACATTCAGAAAAAAATATGAATTAAGCTAGCATTTAAAAAAATGTTTTCCCTCCTTGGATGCTTCAAGCGTTATGAAATAATATTGTTAAATGTATCATGCTTTCATATTCAATTCCATATTCATATTCAGACTTGGTGACTGCAGCATGCATCTGTCAAAGGCTCATGAAGTTGTACATGTTGAAATGAGGTAACAGATGTTTGCTTAAAGTCATAATCAGATACATTACTGAAAACACTTTGTGGTATTTCACAAAAAAGTGAGATTCACTGTTAGCATGTACTATGACCTAACAACAAAGGTTTAGGTAACCAAACAATACCAGTCTGAACTATCTGGTTTTGGTAAAAGTTGAAGGTATCTCTCCAACCCTGTAGTACAAGTTTTTGGCATATTACTAAGGCGAGAGCACGTTCCATTTCACAAAAATGGCACTGGGAGACATGGAAGAGCAGCAGCTCTCTGCCTCCGTGCACACCGTGTACCGTAGCAGTTTAAGTGTGCACTGTGCAATCAGAAATGCCCATGTTTCTTCTAAGTTGTTACTAAACTAACTCATGCTTTTTTATTTATTTATGTTTCTAAACCAAACGTCTGTTTTTGGCTAATTTAGTCTATTAGCCTTCTAATTCTGCCTTCTAAAGGAAGTCATAAAGATTAAGAGTGTAAACAGAGCAATAAAACAGTGGAAAAATACTGAAGTATCTGTTCTGCTTAGACACTAAATAGGTATCTGCAAAGGGACATGCTTTCTGGGCTAAAGCAGCAACAGCACGTTTCAAAGTCTAAAGCACTGCTGAGCTGGAGATTTTAGAGAGCAGAGAAAAGCTCAGGAACAATACAAACCTGATTCTGTTCACACCTGTTTGCTCACACCCAGACACGGCACAGGAACACCACAGCCAGATCCGCTCAACAGAGTTCCATTTCCTTCACTTTAAGTGCAGTACTGCACCTTAAGTGTTCTGATTGTTTTTAACATAACCAGGCTAAAAGTTTCATAAATGCAGCTGATTACTCCAAGCAGACCATATTCTGACTGGTGAGAATTTAGTGCCTTTGGGCCCCATTTCCCATTACACAGAGGTATCTCATCACAGTGCTTCTTCAACTAAAAGGGCCTTCACATAGCTGGACATAACAAGACTTACATCTAAACCTGACAGTCAGCCCAAATAAGATCATCACACTGTTTCCAGAATGCAGTTATTCATTCCAATACCATCTTCCTACTCCCAGCTCCAGGACTTGACACATAAATAGCTCCTCAGTACGAATGGTTGGCTGTTTCTAGCACAAACTGAAGCTTAAAACACGAAGCTTGCATCCTGCAGGTTTACTGTAAGGATTGATTGCGACAGAAGGGTGAACAAAAATAGTATAACCACACACACCATGTATGGTGCTCGTATCTAAGAGACTCGCTGCATTCTGAAGACATGGGATGAGATCATTTGAGATCTGATCCCAGCATCTATTTAGTATTACTATCAGACAACTCCCCTAATCAAAATTAACTGTACAACAACTGCTAAAGTAGCACGTAGAGAGCCATTTGATGCTGTCACCACACTAAAAATCCTTCTTTGTAGGTGCTAACATATAATGTTAGGAATCTTTTTTTTTTTTTTTTAACTTCACAAAGTTATCCTCTCCTAGCAAGTAATACACTACAAAATAAAACAGGAGTCATCCTGGCAGTCTCTAAGAAGCACACATTTTGGATTTTTCAGTGGTTTACTTTTCTGTCACACACTGACAGGAGGCAGGTCAAACAGACCACAAAGTCGGGAGCTTCTGTCACTTTGGGCTAGGATGCCTTTCTATGGAGAAAAAGAATGATCCTTCCTTAAAGAGGAACAAGTGACCTACTTCCAGCACTTACATCAATCTGGCATCTGCTGTGTTACTTCATCTAAAGAGAGTCCCATCGTACATTAAACATTAATAAAACCGTCAAGAGAATGGATGACAGCTTAATTTAAAAAGAGCACACATGGCCACTGCCTGAACGGATAGCAGCTCTAACTTCCGAAACCACACAAACTCCTAGTGAGGAACTAGATGCTGTTTCAAAGCAAAGAAAGCAGTAATGAGCACTAATTTGTACCATGAAGGCAATGACTTGGGATGAGCCAATACACTTTGCAGGGAAACAACCAAGACTCATCTACTGTTTACCAAAAGTTAACCAGGATGGAGCAGCGCTCATAGACAGGTACACTGACCAATACCCCCACGAACACACGTTTCACTACAAACAGGAGCACTTCTGGAGATCTAACCCAGACTTGCCCCTAAGCAAATGAGTGCAAGGCCTGACACCCTGACTCAGCCACGAGAAAGTGCAGTTTGCTCTTCTTTAGGATATCCAAAGGTCTGCTCACACCCACACTGTCACTGTGTCAGAAGGGCAGAAGCCTTAGTCACATTTATAATATTGCTTCATTCCATTTCCTTATTCATTAGTAAGAATTATAAGATATATAAGAACTGTAAGAACTGCTTCCCCAAACACTAAATGACTAAATGTGTAATTTTATTACTAAAATGCCTTTTTTTACCAAGCAGTAAAAAGATCTTTTTATTGAATTAAACACCACTCTAGAGCCTGAGATACAGACTAAGTGGGAGAAGGCAGCTTCGAGCCTCAAGGAAGAACACAGGAAGCAGATTAGCTGCATAAAGACAAAACAGAATGCAGCAGCAAGTTCTACTGAGGCTCTCTTACTATAAGAAGTCATTTAAGTAAAAGCCATGTGCACCATTAAAATGGTGAGCATACAAAGGTGCACTCCAGTAATTGTTTCACCCATCTCAAAAGTCTAATATGACTCATGGCTTACTGTTTACACCTTGTTTCTCAGGTAACTAGAACAGCCTGTTCCTGCTCCCCATTACATCCATGAGGGTGTAGCTTATCTCAATTGATTTTGTGGGTTTCACTACCAGTTCATCCTGCATCAATCAAGGTTTGGACAGATGCACGGGTCCATGCTTTGCATGGAAAAGATCATGCTGAACACAGGATTCATTTGGAACTTCAATTAGGAGTTGCACAAAACTTCAGAAACACATTACTTGTGTCTCAGGACTTTCAGTAAACTATGTTGGAAGACCATCCTCATTAGTTGTCAGGACACCTATCCCTCTATTGTTCTCTTTAACTAAAAACCCTAAACTGATATAGTCTAACTGGTACAACAGGTTTTCAACAACTTCTACATAACGTGTGACTGGAGCTTGCAACCAGCAACATGACTACTCTCACGGGTAAGCAGACACAAGTGCCCCTCCTTGATCAACTAACGGCTGAGAATTCAGTTACACTTATTTAATTATAAAGATGATTTTGACCTGAAGCAATATTCAAGTGTAAGTATGCTTACAACTCATTTAATACTTTCACAGTAGCATCATTCAACTCAAGAGGGACCTGCTGGGTATTTTTCCCTCAAGTATCTGAGGCAGAGAGTTACATACATCAAGAAGGAAAACAGAGACCAAACACCCAGCCAGGATTAGCACAGGGTCACCGAAACGGAATGGCTTACCCAATTTGTCTCTGAGCACTCTTGTTAAAATATAAGCTCACCTTCCTGAGCCTGTACCAGAATCCACACAGGGGCTAACACTGGCATAGCAGTGGGATGCTGTCCGACTGCTCTCAATATTGAGATAAAGAACAGCACCATTTAACTTACAACTTCAGCACAGACACCTGCTGTCCCTATTCAGCCTAACCACACATGTCTGACTTGCAGCAGTACAGGTAAAATGCAAATTCCTCCACATTATTTGGAAGTTACGCCCATACCTGCTGAAAGATGTTTGAAGTCAGACAACACTAAGCTTCAGCGCACACCACTATTAGCACGAGTCCAACCTGTACAACTCACATGACTGTTTCTAAAACAATTTACATCTGCATGTGCCAGCTCCGTTTCCTAATGAAAGATCCGCTTAAGTGTTACAACTGCTAAAATTAACTGAGCCCATTGAAGACAACTCCAACAGCTTCAGTAAACAATACCTTATAAAGAGATAAAAGTGAAACCTAGAAGCTACTCTTACAACACAGACTTGCCTTATCACACAAATACTTACACTCACAGAACTGGGAATTAAATTATGTTCTGACCTTAAAGCATCATTGAAAACACCTGGAAAATAGAAGTTTCTCACACAGGTCAGATTTGGTGGTGTAAGAGCACTTCAACACTCGATGACTCAAGTTTTACTGACTTAGGAAATACCGCTGATAAGAGGGAGTAAAAGAATGTCATAGTCACAGAATGACAGGACAGTTTGGGTTGTAAGGGACCTAAAACATAATGAAGCTCCAGCTCCCTGCTGTGCGCTGGCTGCCACCCAGCAGCTCAAGCTGCACCAGGGCCCCACCCAAGCCGGGTATGAAGGCCTCCAGGAACGGAGCATCCACATTTCCTCTGGGCAGCCCACAGCAGGGCCTCACCACCTCTGAGTAAAGATCTTTTCTAACCTACAACTCCCCTCTTTTAGTTTAAACCCATTCACCCTCGTCCCCTCATAACCACTGCAGAACCCACAGCTCAAAGCGAGAGCTGCGTCCGTTCGGCGGCCACGGGGCTGCTGCAGGACACAGGTGTGCATGTGCAGGAGCTGCGTACAGACAGCGCGGGGTCCGCCCGCTCGCCCCGGGCACCCCACGCAGCCCCACGCACTCCGCCCCGGCCCGAGCAAACAGCGACAGCACAGCCGTGTGCTTACATTCCTCCCCACGCTGGGGCAGAGCATCACCGCGCACCGCGGGCTGAGGAAGCGCAGGGGTGATGCGCGCTGACTAAGCCAGGCCAAGCCCATCTGGCAACAGAAGCTCCAGCTGCCGTGCTCTTAATAGCGCTGGCACTGGAGAGCTGCCTCGCTTACAACCGCGCAGCGCAGCTCCCGGAGCAGGCCCAAGCCGGCCGCACGCCGAGGACAGCACCGCCGCGCCCCTACCTCCTCCGCCTCCTTGCCCAGCGGGATGCCCATGGCCTGGAGGCCCGTCTGGAGCTCGGCGATGTCCACCCTCCCATCCTCGTTGAGGTCCAGCTTCTTGAAGAGGTTGGCGTACCGCGAGTCGCCATCCCGGCTCCCGTCGCAGGCGGCGGGGAGCACGAGGCGGCGCAGCAGCGGCAGCATGGCGCAGCGCTCGGCCGCACACCGCCGCTCGGCTCCGCGGGGCCGGGCGCGGGCAGACGAGCGGGGCCGGCCCCGCCCGCGGCGGCTGCAGGAGGCGGGATGCGGCGCCGTGAAATGGCCGCTCCTCCCGCCCCGCCCCGCGCCAGCGCTCGTTGGAGCCGCGCTGCTGCGGTCCTGGCGTACGAGCTGTCAGCATCACCGGGGCCGGGCGGCAGCGGATCGCCTTTCGCGAGGTGCCCGCGGGTCTCCTACCACTCGGAAACACGCGTCGGCCGCGATGCGCCGCTGCTGCCTCACCCCGTGATCGTAGCATGCACATACGGAGCTCTGCCACGATAAACAGCTCCCATACCAGTGGAGAAATACCAGCGATACTCTGAATCTTAACGGGGCTATATTGGGATCGCTGGAGTCACCGTGCAGCGCTGAAGCCGCGTGAGCAGCAGCCGGGACAGCGCACAGGGCCGTCCTCCAAACTGCCTGGTGCGGACCTAAGAACGCAGAGCACCCGGCCACAGCTGGTGTAGGAACCGAAGGACAGGTAACAGAGGCTGAGTGCCAAGACCCCAGAGTTGCTCCCTGGTCAGGCCTCCAGCTCGCATCACTGTGAGAGACTATTCCATCCTACATGCAGTGCTTCTAATTTGTTCTTGTTCAAACTCATAAGGGCTCCTCTCAGCACATTTCCTCAGCATCTCTGAATGGCAGACCCGCACTCAAAGACAAGCGGTCCCCCCGTGCTCCTGTGCCCCCCTGAGAAAGGTCCAAATTACCCATTACTTTGGTTGTACAGCAACTAACTTGCATCTTGCAACACGTACAGCCTGAACACACTCCACTCCTTTCTGAAAGAATGGAAGCGAATGTTGCTAAGGCTGCTGCAGCTCAGCATCATAGCACTCTGTTATGGTCTTCAATTCTCTATTTATTTTTAACTCATGCCATCACCCTTATGTCTTCAAGAAAAGAACAGTGAGTGCAGCATTTCCCTTTATCACAAATCATTATATTTCTGACGCCCAGCAGGACCATTATCAGACATCTTAAATAGTTTCTTGTATGTAAGTATCATACCAAACACTGTACTTAAATATTAATACAACGTATAAACTTAACACCGAATAACTGAAACATGCATTTAACTTGGCCTCAGTTTTACTCTACATTGTGAGCTAATGCCATTCATATCGGCATCAGGTAATCACTTCTACAAAATCAATGAGACAATCCAGAGGCACTGCCAGGAATTTGCAGGCAATGAGTGGCAGCATTTTCCTAGCAGCATAATAACAAACACTGCCCTTTGGTAATCGCTTTTTAATCACATACACCTAGATGCACGTGTGTACACATATAAACAAAGTATTTATCATCTTTTAGAAGTAGTTCTTCAGTGGAAATTTGTACAAGTTAGTAGATTATCTGTTATAATGCATCTGAAGCACAGTAATGCCTGATGGGGATGATTAAGTAGGAACCAGTATAAATAAATCATCAAAACAAACTGAGAACTTCTGTGGGACACTGTTTCTTAACTTTGTAGTTGTCACTTGCATTTGTGAAAAGTGTCAATAACCCAGAAGTAAAAGAGGAAAATATGCAATTATTCTTCCTGAAACAACAAGAAGAAAAGCTAGTTTTATCAGATTTGACTTTCATAAAAGTATCAGGGATGATTATAATCTTTGTCAGGCATAATGCTGTTACAAACTGTGTGGGGAAACCGAGCCACAACACAGAGGTACAGCTCTGCTCATAGAACATATACTTACAGATTCTGCTTTGACTTGAAAAGATGATAGAAGACTGAAAGTGCAGGTTGTATTTAATTCATCAACCTCTTTATTTAAGATGTGAAGCTACAAGGAATTAATTTTTCATTTGCATTTGCTCCTCCAAAAATGAAGCAGTGCAGGTCTGTGCAAAAAGTTTAAGTAGTGTTTCTTTAATATGACTAGCTGGTAGGAAGAAGAAAAGTAGGTCAAGGTCTCTTTTTTGCATACACTGACAGATAAACTGTTAGCTATGTCTGCTAGGAAGCCATTGTCCTTACTGAAAGACTGGAGACTAGTGAGGCCTAACTGATCTGCTCTATGACATCCACAACCGCAACCATGAATGCATTTCCAGACCTCTGCTTAATTTACATCTCCAGGAACCAGAGACTAACTCTGCTATTACGAAGATAGCTCTACCAACATTATGTCTTGTACAGATGGTCCTACGTGACAGGCTGGGGAGCTGCATTATTTGCAAAATTCTTTGTTAAAAAGGAGCTTGGAAACGTTTTCCTCCCTTGAAGGAACTGCACAGCCACAAAGGATATCTGTGAGTCAAGAAGTATCCTTACCTAATATACACATCGAAAACGGGATTAAAACAAAATTCTCTAATATCTGTATTTTTCTTTTACTGATATCAACAGTGAATAGTATCAGAACATCAAAAATACATACGTTTAACTCAGTAAAAGAAGAGCTTTTAATTAGTATGCATCAATGTACACTAATTCATACTAATACATCACTGTTTAAATCACATCAATACTACCCATTTAGAGGAAGTACTATAAATATCAAAGCCTAAGTTAGAAGCAGACAATATAATTTATTGATAGACTGAAAGACAGCTCAGCTGAACTGCATGATTCAGTGTTTGCTTGAGATACCATAGCTCTATCTGTGGAAAAAAAAGAAAAAAAAACAAAAAACAACACACTTGATAATACTCTTAAAATTATATAGATTGTCTCCTGCATGAGTCAAAAGCCATTTCTGACTTAATGCTGTGGACTGCTGTGACAGTGAATATTTTTTTAATGAAATCATATCCAGTTTTGCTACACCATTAAAAAATGTCCGTTAAGAACAACCAACAAGTTCACGTCACCCAAACGAGTAATCCTCAGGATACACACAAAATAAATTACAAGATGCCAAGGCAATTAAAAGGAAAAGTCCCAGCTGAAGGATTTTGTTTGGTGAATACTGACTCTGCTATAGCTTAAATCCAAATTAATTAAACCTCTACCCGCAAAAAATAATTTTTCAAGGCCCACACAAGGAGCCTTACCAGCCTCTACTAACAGGCAATGATAAACCCAGAGCCTGTTATTTTTCCACACAGGCACTGTCTCTTCTAGCATGTTCCAAATTGTCTTACCCTGATAAAAGGTGCCATGTATTTGCAAAAATTGTTGCTAGAATACAGGAGCACTGTGAGATTAGGAAATTGTGATTTGTTAGTGGAGGTTAATTTGTGTATGCTTCAGCTGTATTACAACTTTAAAGACAGCTTTCCTATATACATCAGGCTCCTGAAGGATACAGAACACCTTGTAGATCAGGGGCTGTTACCTGAGCTTCATTTACCACAGCTTTAAACAGGCACATACCAAGAAAGAGTGATCATCTAGCTGATAAATCAGAGGCTGTCTACGTAGATTAGTACTAAATACATTCAAGCATTTTTGGAGGACTGAGACTTCACAAGTTTTGTTTGTTCACTTTTAGGAATACAAGTAATACTAGTGCTTTGAAGTATTTTAAAAGCTCCAAAACACTCTTTTCACCTGCAGACGATCACTTGTCCATCAAAGATATCTTTCTTTTCCTGTCATTTTGTGAGTCAAATCCCACACTGTTCAGGTGAAAGACAGCTTTTGAATTACCCATCCTATCTAAATGTAACTATGATGTTTTGAATACATTGATTTTCTTGAACCTTTGTTTCATATCTACTTAAAAAACATCTAATTTATTTAAAAGCACGTGAAGCTCTCCTACAATAAAATTCTGTGCTTTAAGCTTGCAGGAGCTGTATATCAATGACAATGCAGACTTGTTTTATTACTCAGTGTTTAGCCTTTTTCAAGGAAGTCCTCTGCTATTTTGAGCACCTTTTGATTAAAGATTCTATAAATATAGAGAAATCCATACCTCTGACTTTCATCAAAAAGGTTACACTCAAGACTTAAAGTTCCTATTTTCAGGATATATATGTAACCCTTGAATGCAGAGAACAAAGGTAAGAGGTAAAGGCTGTTGTATCTGAACTAAAAAAATGATGAGGTAATTGCATTATTACTTCCTTATTTTAACAACAAATAACTCAGGACAGAAAAGAATGCCCAAAGCAAACACTTCGTTACAGGAAAAGAACCAAGTATAGGAACAGAGCTAGTAAGACTGAGACCTGTACTACAGAACTTAAGGAAGGAGAACAGGCACTTTCAACAACAAAGCAAAACTGAAATCACTTCTAAACAAACCAATTGCAGAAGTTGTATCTAAATCTAACTTAGAATTGTTGTAACAGCAACAGATCTAAGATCAAGGTGCAATATCAACCCTATTTGAAGTCCAATCAGGCAAAGAAAATAAACTATGGTATAACTAAAATCATACAAAACTCCTCCCCCTGAAGTTAGCACAAAAACAGTGCCCTTGGGGCTGAGCTTATATAGGTCCCTGGCTGGGTGTGGGTGGGGCTGCTTAGAGCCCTGACCCTACATATTAACTTACACAGCTTTCCGTATTCAGCTGTGTAAGGGTTTGTATGTTTTAGGGTCTGGGACCTTGAAATGACTTGTGAAGGTTAGCAGCTTATTTCTCATCTCTTCTAAGGAAAATTAAGTGTTTTTATTTATTTTTTTTTTTTTTTTAAGGTATGGTGCAGTAGCTGTATTTGTCTTTTCCAAACAGCCCTAAGTTATCTGTCTGGTACTTAGCTTTGTGCTTTTTAGTCTTTCTGAGTATTTATGTCTTTAGCTCTCAGAAACTCTTAATATTCTTAATAATTTTCTAAATAACTTTGAGGTTTTATTTTGTGAATGGGAAACATTTTTTTTTAATAAAGGAATGCTGGTTTGTTTGTTTATGTAAGGACTACTTTAACTTGATGGCAAACAGATGCAGCAAATAGTGTTGTTTGCTCCCACTGGATGCTGGAAGTATCCATTTTACTTAAGAGAGCTGAGGAATACAGGATGCAGGGAGCTGCCTCAGTGTATTTTGGGTTGTGCTACACTATTAAAGAAAAAATACTGAATTAGAGTGAGTGATGGAGCTGTTCTTCCAAGGGGGAGTTCTCATGCAGGACCATGAGTAGGTATCTTCCAGAAGCTGTCTTCATCACAATTGCTGGACACGTGAGTGTTCTAGGGAATCTTTGTTAGGCACAGAAACTGATGATGGAGTCAGACAGAACTCCCCTCACTTTTTAACTGGAAGTGTGTATTTACTAATTATGCCCTGGGCACTGCAAGGCAGAAAAAAAGCAGGATTTTTTTTTTTCTACTTCCTTTCTTACTCTTTACTTTCTTCTAGGATTGTCTTATACTTTGGTATGCTTAGTTGCGCACATAGTTTGTGATGTCTGCGTTCATTCGGTGTGTTTTCCTTTAGAAATTATTTCCTAGTGTTCTTCCTGACTGAGCAGCAGCAGATATTTTAGTGAATTTTCTGAAGGCTTCGGGTGCTCAGCACCGTACTGCACACAGCCTTGCGAGTTTCTTCCTTGCGAGAATAAGGGCATGGCTGTGGGAAGACACGAGTGTTAAGGCGCTGTTAAGCGATGCTCGGTGAAGAGGAAGAGGAGGGGCCGGTAGGTGCTGCTCACGGCTTGCTTTGTGTAAGTCTCCATGGAGGGGCGGGTGGCTGTTCCCCGGAGACAAGGTGCTGGTGCTGTTCTTTGTGCAGCATCTGCCCCATGGGTGCTGGTGGGATCGCGTCACTGCACCGTTACTGCATGTAGGCACAGAAACACGATCTCTCCTTCCCTGCAGGGTTATGGATATCTATTCCTTGTGTCAGAACTGGAGCCAGTGCGTGAAGCGTTAAGGACTGAGAGCTGAACTGCTGTATAGACCCTGCCGCTGTCTGAGTTCCAACAGGAAGAAACTCAATTTGGAGTTTAAATGTCAACGTCTGCAGGCTGTTTTTGAAAACCCCTCGTTCCGCGCGTTTAACGTCAGCACAGAGCCGTGCCCTAGCGGGGCCGAACCCCAGCCCGGGTGTGGGGAGGCGGCGAGCAGAGAGCCGCGCCCCGAGCGCTGCCAGCGCGGCGCCCGCGGAGCGGGGGAGCGGCTCCGGGCGGGGAGGCGCCGGCTGCCGTGTACGCGCTGCGGGGCGGGGCCGGGGGCTGAGCCGGGACCGGCGCGGGGCCGCTCCCCGTCCCGTCCGCGCTGCCGTCGCTCCGGGCATGGGTGCGGAGCGGGGCGGCGGAGCGGAGCTGCCGTGCGGCTCTGAGCGCGCGTGGGGGCGGCCCCCGGGAGGCTCCCGGCCCATGGCTTTCATGATGATTAAGAAGAAGAAGTTCAAGTTCCGCGTGGAGCTGGAGCTGGACGAGCTCTCCTCCGTGCCTTTCGTTAACGGCATCCTCTTCTGCAAGGTGCGGCTGCTGGACGGCGGCAGCTTCAGCGGGGAGTCCTCCCGGTAGGTGCCGTCCCGCGGGGCGGGGGCTGCGGGCGGGCCGGCCTCTCTGCGGTGGATGTCCGCTGGTGCCCGCGCTGCCGGCACCCGTGGCTGTGGGGTACAGCAGAGTATCGTGCGCTCGCTGCTTGAAGGCGTAACGCTTCACCGTCCTCAGCGTTTGCTTTGAAGAGGTGAGGTCGGTCCTCGAGCAGATGAGGCCGTTTGTGCTTGGGCCACGATGTCTTGAGCTGACGGTGCAGGTGGAAGAAGGAATTCCTGCCGCCGGGTTTGAAGTCGGGGCAGTTGGGTACAGGCTCCCTGCCTGTCCTGGTATAGATATATCGATACTTGAAGGGAGGGTTAACATGAACAGGTTCGTGGGGAAGTGTTATCTTCTTTCCTGCGCGTGTTCGGATCGCGTGCTTCACCGTTTCTGCTCAACGCTGCAGTGAAACAGGCAGTACGGACAGGTGTCTGCTGCCTTTTTCTTTCTGTGTTGTGCCCCAGCGGTAGAGCTGTCACCTGCCCGGGTGCTGCACGGTGAAGCAGTGCCGAGCAGGAGCAGACCACGGGCAAATCATGTGTGCTGTGAGCCGCAGGTTCCCCAGGTCCGCCGTGGGGGCAGGGGGTGGCCCTCCCATCACACTTATTCCTGTTGTGAGGCTTACTGTATTACCCTCATGCTGTTCCAAAAAAAGATGAACTGATAAATGTCTCCTGGACTTACGGAAGGAGACAAATTATTAACAAATCTATGATTACTCAGTTATTTTCGTATTAAAATGTACACCGCTGTTGTAGAGCTTACAGAAGTACATGCCTTTAATTGTGTAAGTGAAACGAATCAGAGAATAAAGAAAACAGAAATGGAACTTTGACCTAAAAACTTGTTATTTAATAATTCTAATATACTAGCATTAGACATTGTTTTCTTCTGTATAGTTGAAGGGTATTCGGTTCATCAGTGTTCTGTCCTCATTATGTTTTTCTTTCAAGCAATGTCATTGTAAGTAATAGATGGATAATCATCAGAAATGTAGGCCCTGATGTACTTTGACTTTTTCTGACACAGTCCTTACTGCCTTGAAGTCATTTTCATGGACCAATTCCTCAGTAGTTTCTTTGGAAGCAGATGCCAGGTGAGAAGACATGAGTAACATGGAGGAGGTGAGGCAGAATATGTCTGCAGGAATTGTCAGTGGAAGCATGATGAAGCTGGAAGCTGTGCTGCCATACTGCGCTGACCTCAAGCATGGCAATTCTTCTGTCTTGTTTTTTTCCCGGGGTACAGTTTAAAAATAAGAGCAGCAGTGAAAGATGTCAGTACATCAAAATCCTAGTGTGTGCAAGTGTTCATGCTGGCCTGAAAAGCTTGATAATGCTCAGCGAAAGGTACAGAATTCCTCTGCAGTGATCCTTCAATACCAATTTAGGGAGAGCCTTTGCTCTCAGCTTAAGAATAAACATATGGATTTTCATAGTGGTGATTCAGCAAAGGCCCAAATAAGTAAGGGAGAAATTAAATTAACAAGAGTGGCAGCATTTCAAGACTCGCCAGCTAGAAATTTCTTTTTAAAATAGCCATCATCTTCTATTTGTTGGTGGTCATTTTCTTCAGAACATAACATACAAACTTACCTAAAATACTGTATAATCAAATTTGTACTGATAGAAACCTATGGTCCATCGTGCTTGATTTAAAAACAAACAGTAAAAACTTACCATCAAATAAAACTTTAAGAGCAGCAGTATCAACAGGATATAAACCAGGATATCATTAGTAGGAAGAAATGCCATGACGAGGTTAGCAGCAGTGCGATTAAGGTCTGTATGTAGTGAGTTATGGGAGCAGATTCAGGCAGTCTGACTGAGCTCTGGATGTTGCTGTATGAATGATTAAAGCCCTGATCCTGCAAGTAGTATCAACTCCCTGAATGTTGAAGTGGGACAGAAAGAAGACAGATGATTTCACGCTACTTAAAATGATTTTTCAGTCCCTAAATCTTTACCATTGTGTTTTTGCAACATTTCTTACACAGTTTGTATTAATGAGATTCTTTTCTAAGCACAAAAGCTCTTCTGGTTGCTATAGATGTGTGCTTGAAGTGCATTAAAAATCTATGATCAGACAAAAAGAGCATACATAGCCTGGGACACAAAAACCTATTTTGCAAAATAGCAAAACATCTTAATTGTTCACACATTATTTTGTACATTAATTTTACAGCTCCAGTTTGAAAACGTTCATTTGAAAGTAGCCTATGTATATCTGTGAGTATTTACTGTAGGAGAAGAAAAAACGGTATTATAATACCAAATGCTTAATTGTCTGACTAAAATACTCGATGTTTTCAAATAATCCAGAAATGTGAAGTATTTTGATCAAACAACATTGAATAGGCAAGTAGTAGCGGTGTTTAAACTTGAGGGAAATCATGTAGGAGAACAGGACACTAGAAATCTAAGGAGGGTGAACACATTACAAGCTTTCACTCTACAACATAGAAAACCTTAAGAGAAGTTGTGAAGTGGAATTAGGCTTTTGTTTCAAGCAGCCAGTCAGCCATGCAGTAAAATTCCTTTCCTTCTCTTCTCTGAACTTACTTTCTGATATGACTTCTGGATCTTTACAGTATATTTTGAGATGTCACAACAGAGGGTGGATGCTTAGCAAATACACCGTGTATATGCCAAGTTATGCTAACAGACCCCAGTTTTATTGAGAAAACTTTCTTAGACCTGGCTTCATATGTAGAAAGGTACCTGTATACCTTTCTATTTTTCCCTTGGCCAGATATCTGGCTAGATATCGTGGATATCTGTCTCTAAAACTGGATACTTCTGCAGATTCCCAAATGCCATGTATTTGGATGGTAAAACACTGTGTACACATATTGTTCTTCCATGGTACATGCCATATTGTCCCAGGGCAGAAATTATACCTATGAATTTTTTGAACAGAAAAGATTGTAAGGTGTAGGTTTCAGTGAACGTTATGTGTATTTTTTACAGCTAGTACAATGCAGACAAAGGCACTGGAAGCACAGACCGTCTGTGAGTGACCTCATTGTAAATAGACTGAAGAAATAATTGATAGGCCCCAAGGGTAGATCACTGCTTATGGGCTGAGCTGTTAAACCAACAGCAAAAGAAAAGACTGGATATGAAGGAATCAGATGGGTTTTCTAAAGTGAAGGATCTTATTACTTAAGAGGGTTCTTAGAGCATTCTTCTGTACAGACTGAGGCTACATTAGTTGTAAACCTGGTAGTTCAATTTTTAGTTGGAATTTTCCTACTACCACCCCATGGTATATAAAAGCAGTGAAGGATTCGTGTGTTCTTACACTTGTAGTCTTCAGTTTGGGCAAATTCCCCTACTTCAGAGTTCTGATTCTTGTTATTTTAGGCTGCTTATGGTTCTCCTGTTCTTTTGTGATACATCCAAAACAATCAGCGCTAAGTTGATTATTACATGTATCTGTGTGACATTCAAGAATATCGAGAAAGGGGGAGCTGAAAATTATTATTGTTTTTTAATCAAAATGTTTTCTTCTCCTGAAGATTCCAGAGAAGTTCATATATGATAAACTTTTGAGTTCTGAGAGGTAGTTGCAGAGCTCCTGCATTCCTTGTATGAATTTTTATTTTTTGATACACTAGGTAGAAAAGTAATTTTCCTCTGAAAAATCTGATAACTTCCAGAGAATAAGTATTTCTTATTTCTAGTGATGCTTGGCTGCCTCTTACTCAGCTGACTATACTACATTTGCTTTGTACGACTGTGGCAAGCACATTTTCTGCCCCAGTAGGCTCTTTAAATTGCTTTCTAATCATTGTTTCTCTTCCTGCCGCTATTGCTTTTGAAAGGGAAAATTTCTCCTGATAGTAACACAGCTTAAACAGTTTTCTAAACAAACAGACTTGTTAAAATGGCCTACCTACCTGTCACATGGGGCTGCTGTCCCTCTCGCTTCATCTTCCCGCACAACATATGAATTGGGTGCCTAGTCTTCGGACTTAGCAATGGGTTGTGCTATTTCGAGCAGACTTTCATCTGCAACCTGACTTGCCAATGGAGAAACTGCAATAAAATACATTTTCAAAAGCTGTGAGACAAGTTAGTGGTAGGAAAAAATAATCATTAAATCCCAGTAGTGGGTAAGAAAGTGTTTGTATAGATTGCATTTTGCATGAAATGTAACTGGTTAAAATGGCTCATTATTGTGAGACTTCTTACTGTAAGTACTGGTAAGAGATCCAGCAGCAGCCAAATTTCTCAGGAAAAAGTTCCTGGAAATAGGCATATGAGAAGCATATGTTAAAGAATGGAGTTCAGTTTTTGTAAGCAACCTGCCACTGTGCTTCAGCACTGTTCCTGTCTCTTGTACTTTCTCTGGTCCATGTTGAGAAAGGTCTGGGTCTGACTTCTTCCTAATTTAATAGAGATGGCTAAAGACAGCAATAATATTGTTTTCCATCTCTTCTTTAGACTGTAAAATCAAGCTTTTCCAACTTCTCCTCCTGGTTCATCCATATTGTCTGCAACTCCAGACCCTCATCTCCTACTCTCTGGTCTTGCTTCAGTTTTTCAGTGTCTTTTTACTGGGAAGACCCAAAACGGGACTACAGTGCGATAGACAGAGCCTCACAAATGTTCAACAGAGGGAACACTAACTTCTTTTAAACTGCTGGCTACAGTCTTATTAATACAGTTTACCCTCTACTATACTAATTCCTGTTCAGGTCTCTACATTTGCTTGTAAGCAGCAATTCTTCCTAAGTAAAATACAGCCCAAAGGAGCTCTATTTCCATATTACAATCAGTTTGTACATATTTTATATGGAATACCTGACACAAGTATGACTAGTTAGATTTAACCTAGTTATTATGAGTAAAAATATGAAACAGAAAATGATTGTTGTATTAATGTTGCATATACTAACTGCTGCATAGTACACTGCAGACAAGGAGAGCTCTTCCTGCAGAGCTGTTTGCTGGTTTGCATAATGCTGAAATTTGTGAAAAAATGAAGGAAACATTGAAGCTCTGTAAATGACTGGTTTTGTTTGTGTTTTTGGAATGCTTAGGAAAAAATATTTTTGTTGGAAAGAATGCATTTTATATGACTCAGGCATGGATGAAACGATGTTGAAGTCAACTGTCCTTGAATACAAGAAACAGATGAAATGCTGTAGTAATAAGCTTATACGTAACATTTTTCAGACATGCTGCTCTCAGCTCTAACTTAAGAAGAAGACAAAATTTAGTATTCTGATTATTTAATAACTTACAGTTAGTATAGATGGCTTTTTTTGAGACATTATATTGAGCTACAAATGAGCAAAAAAATTCTATTTCTTTAAAGGTTATGAGGTTAGAATTGGTGCATATATAACTGGATATAAGTTAATAGGTGAGGTTTGGGGGAAGAATCAAAGGTGGGAGAAGAGATGAATTTAGGTTAATCCAGAGGAATCAGAATGAGAAAAATAGATATAAAATATGTAATGGGACAAGGGCCACTCAGTAGTGTTCTTGTGTGCTTATCTAGCCGCGCCTTGTTCTTATCAGTGCAGTCCATTCTATCTTCATATTCAACTTTTTTCTAATTCTTTTTTCTTGGGTGATAGGCATTGTATGACGTGTGTGTGTGTGATGGGAGGCTGGGAGCCTGTGTGCCAGCAACAGGAGTCAGTCTGTTCTGACAGAGAAGGCGACAGAACCATGGTCTGGTTTAAGTTGGAAGTTCTAGTTTCAACCCCCTGCCACAAGCAGGGTTGCTGACCACCAGATCAGGCTGCCCAGGGCCACATCCAACCTGGCCTTGAACACCTTCAAGGATGGGGCATCCACAGTTTGTCAGGGCACCGTGTAAATGAAGCTGATGGTGCTCTCTGCATCTCTGTGTGATCTGTGTGTCTGGCTGTGTATGCATGTGGTGTGTTGGTGTGATTACCTAGAATGCATCTTCAGCATCCTTACTGGTTGGACCTGAGGCATGGAGAGCTGCAGCAGCCTTCATCTAGCATAATGGATTTTCCCCTGAAAGAAGCAAGCAAAATTTAGATAATACTGAAAATGCTGCTCCCACTCCAAGATAACTCATCTAGTGGCATTTTATACATTCTACTTCAGACTGTCAATGCCCAGTGTCTAAAATTCTTGAAAGTCCTCAGAAGGCTCTTGAATAAAATCACCAGCTTTAAAAATAGTAATAGTAATCCCATTTACCTGAAAAAAAGCTATTTTTTCAGAGTACTTATTGGAGGTTTTAGGTAACTCATGTTTTGTACAGAAGTTGTAAAATGTCTAAATAATCACTCTTTTCCTTAATATAAAGAAAACTACCTACCTAATTGATTCAAAAGTTTGTTTTTTTTAAATACAGATATAAAATTTGTCCAAAATAAAGAAATGACCTTAAAGTTGTAAACAAATACTCCCAATTTTTTTAATTCCTTCTTCCTAATTACAAAGCAATTGTGATAGAAAAGCCATCTTTCTAACATGACTGTCTAAACATTCTAATTGTCTGTCTAGAATAATTAAAATAAACACCTGAATAAACAGATTTCTAATTAATGAAACACGTTATTTTTGCCTTTAAGGAGTCTTGATTTCTTATTTCTAAGCCTCTCCTGATTCATCTTCTCCATTTAGGAAAAAGGAATTTTTCACAGGATGCTTAAGGTCTTTAGAAGTAATTTATTTTTGCATTAGTGGCCACTAGATGAAACAAGCCATTATTCACATGTCACATCCATACGGGAATAAATTAGAATGAGAAACCAATTGAGTTAGGGTTTGTTGCTTCTTGTATGTTGTTTTCCATATTGATTTTTTTTCTCTTCTGTGGGTCAGAAGAGAAAAGCAAGACTTTGATTCCATCATTCTAAAAGGTAGTTGTGTACAGTGCATAAAATACATACAGGAAGGGACTTGTCGACAGCAAGTCAAATTGAAATTTAGTCGGTTCAAATTGTACTTCTAAAGAAAACCCACAATTTGTTCAGCTGATGGCTAACTTTAATTGGTTCCAAAGTATATCTTAAAATATCCACCTATTTTGCACTATCCTTGGCTAGATCTTACTAATAGTGTTTGCTTTTGCATTGTATGGAAGCACTATAACTAGTACATATTTGACTGTATCTTAGTAACCAAGATGCATTTTGATTCATAAAACAACTGTTTCTGCTTTGCACGTGGTAAAGTGACTATGAGGCTCATAGGAAACTGACTCATAACGGAAAGCTTTCTCCAGTGTGCCCCATAACATAGGCACAGTTGCCAAGAAGTTATCTGAGTTCATTTCCATAGCAACCAATCAATATAACTGGATTTTCTAAAGGTTCTGCACACGAACGAAGAATCTCAGATGCTTAAATACTAAAATTCTGAACATTTAACTTGGGGGAATAAACTGCTGGTGATTTTCTTTACACAAAAATTACCTTCATTAAAATGTTATACTTTTTTTGTTTTTTTCTATATCATGAAATAAAAAGAACAGTTCAGTAGTTTTATTTTTCTTTCCCTCTTTCTGCAGATTGTATATGAATGTTTCAATTATTTTGCTTTTTAAAATGCTGTACCTGTAAAAGAAAGTGATTACACTTTTGGGGGGTGTTCTTGGTTTTGTTTGATTTTATTTTTACAAGAATTTTAGCATCAATATCTATAATTGAGGCTTTTTCACAGTAACTTTTACTTTCTTGTTTGTAAGGTAACTTTAAGTCTAATCATCCCGTTTAACACTTATAACGCTGTTTGCCTGAAGAAATCTGACCCAAGAAGTGACTAGATTGACAAACACTTCAGATGTTGACTGTATCCCAAAGAATAGTGCTTTTGTGCTGGTTTTTTCACTTGACCAATTATAAATATATATTATTGTATGTTGAAATAAATTTAAGATCCTTCTAAGGTTTGAAAGAGACGGTTACATTTACCAAGCAGATATTAATTATTTATCTTACAGCATATGCAGTATACCAGTATGCAGGCACCAGATACCCATGCACTTGCAGTGTTGTGCTTGACAGTGGACATCTAGTTATTTTCTTTATCTGAGAGATAAGCAACTGTCACCTAAATACTGCAGTAGCTATTAAAGCCTTCTACATGTAATGGAAGTCAACAGTTATCCAGTGTCCCTTTAAAGATTTTATTTTACTCAGCTCCTTGGCTTAAGCCTGTTTCCAGTGCAGTATGCAGCTATTTGAAATTTGCTTTTTTTTGAATTGTGATTCTCTTCTGGATTTAAATAACTCATATACTGGCAGTTTTGTTGTTTTGCTTTTAAAGCACAGGAAAGTTTACAGTAGGAATCGTAATGGATAAAAGGTAGATCGTGGTGTGTACAGAGCCTTTTCCTCTCAGGTCACATGCTTGAATGTGACTCAGTGTTGTATCATCAGAGTCCGTTAAGTCTGTTGCAGTAATTAAACTGACTCATTTCAGGCAGGCTAGTTTATTCCAGCCTTAGTAAGTCATTGTGCACATAGGCACTGTCGCTGGCAGTCTCGCCAGCACAGCAAGTTTGAGCCTCGTGATTCATCATTTCTCCATAGGTGATAAACTCTAACTGCAGCTTATGCATAGCCACAGAGTTCTACCTGTGCTAAAGATGTCAGGCTAGTTCATCCAATAATAAGGTGCTGCAGGAAGTTCATATGGAACAGGATTATATGCATTAGAAAAACGGAAGAGAAGGAAAAGGGGGAAATACTGCTTTAATATGTGAAGATTTGAGTGACTGGAGTGATAGAAGAAGTTATCATAGATGTTCTGCAGTTCCAAGTTCTGAGTTCAGAAATGAGGGACTAGAAGAGAGATCACTGAGTGATCCTTTTACTGAGAAACAAACCAACCTCGTCTTTAAATACCTTCACAAACAGAACCAGTATTTGTTCTTAAGCTGTCCTATTGCATTTTACGGTCCTGAGTGCATACACAACTGGTATTGAACATATCTTTCCTATCTGCAGGGAGGTGGTGCAGGCAAACTGTGTGCGCTGGAAGAAAAAATTCATATTTATGTGTAAAATCAGTGCCAGTGCCACAACAGGGATTCTAGATACTTGTGTCTGCAGAGTGTCTGTGCGGAAGGTAAGTAGCGTTTCTTCCCTAATTCTTGCCCCCATCCTTTCTTCACTTGTTTTGACTGCATTTTTAAGAAGCTGATAAATGTAATAAAATAAATTTTAGCTGCAACTATGTAATGTATTTTTCTAATTGAGACTTGCATGGCAATTTATTACTTTATCTTGACTAAGTTATGAAAATCAGTCATTAAACATTCATATTGAAAAGAACAGTTATTCCAGCAGGGCAGCAGAGTAATTGCTCATTAGCCTCTCTAAAGATAGCCCTTGATGGATCCTTCTAGCAAGCACCAGTAGACTTAGAAGCCTTGAATTGTGCCAAATGTGAGAATTCAGTATGAAGCACTTCCCGGACTTGGGGCTAGACACAGAAGGTCTTACAGAAGGCAAATGCTGGTCTGTCATCAGGCACTCTTCACAGCACCAAGATGCTGGCAGGCTTTGAGGACATTATTAATACATGACCACATTATAGTCTAGTAAATGTGTGGTGAGATATTTCAAATCTAAGATTACTATTTGCTTTTCTAATGTCAGTATTTTTAGTGGATGGCTTGCATAATTATTAGTGTCTTGTTTCTTTTCTGTTTGTTTGTTCCTAGGAGTTAAAAGGAGGAAAGGCATATGCGAAGGTAAATTGAGATGTATCTAATTCAACTTATGGATTGTCTCTTATTTCTTGTCAATTTATGCCATGTAATTCCAGAATAGTACTGTAATACCTACAATTTCCTTAGATACATTATATTAACAGTTAACTGAACTCTAGATCAGTGTGTTCAACTCTCCTTTTCTATTTTGAGACTTTAATAAGTAAATGAAGATATATCTATGTAGAATTTGATGCTTAACTTTCCTACTCTTTGTCTTGTGCCTCTCCCTTTAATCGACATCATCTTACTCAAGAGAAACTGCTGTTGAGTGGTAGTCTGTACTGTGCATGTAGTAAGTGCCTTCAATTAGTAATATGCATACTACTAACTTTCATTTTCTCTTTAACAGCTGGGCTTTGCAGATCTAAATCTATCAGAGTTTGCTGGATCAGGAAATACCACTCGTCGCTGTTTACTAGAAGGCTATGATACCAAAAATACGAGACAAGATAACTCCATTCTCAAAGTAATTTTTCTTTTATCATACTTAAACTAACAACGCAGAAAAAATGTGATATGCTTAAGCATTTAATGAAATTTTGAAGTACACCTGTTGAACATCTTCCTAGAGGGAAAAGCTGAAGTGAAAACATAAACTTATCATTAAAATCCATATAGTCAACAATAGAAATGCTACTACTCTCGGATATACAACTAGATAGCTGTAAAAAATTAAAAAGAAAACCAACCTTTCAGGTGATATTTCTACTCTTAACAGCAACAGAAAAATGGAATAGTGAAGTGCAATGGAAAAAGCAGATACATTCAAATGACTGGAGGAATTAGATCTCTTAACACTGGACAACTTCCTGTGCAGGTCTCCTACAAGTGACTTTTAATTGTCTTATTTATATGTAAGTCAGCTTTAATACCTCCACAAATCCTGGAATATAACCTTTTCTGTTTGTTAGTAAGGAATATAACAACTGACAAGAATTGCTGAAAGAAATTGAACCTGCTATTCTTCCCTGTTAGTTTAGGGAGAATGAAAAGTAAGCTGCATAAAATTCATTACAGAAGGTTGCAGATAAAAAAAATAATAAACTGTTCTGACACTAGAATTAATTTGTATTATTGGGTATACCATTTGTGCATGCGCTTTCTGGTGACTTTAATATACTCAGCAACTTTTAATTGATGGCTTTGACCCAGCCGATAAGCTTTCTCAGTGTATTGCTGTCCGATGGTATTATTTACCTTCTGTGGTTTTACTTTATGTCTGATGTTTGCACAGACAGTTCTAGTATGCTGGCAGTTTGCTAAACACTGTTAGCAAACAACATACTTCAGCATCCACTGTTTTAAACAAAATCCTGTTTGCTCATGAATCTTCTGGTTTCAAGGGAAAAACAATGAGACAGGAATTCTCTCTGAACTACTAATGATTTTAGATTCTTCTTTATCTGCCTGTCTTTTACAGAATCTTTTAAATGTAATTCCATTTTTTCAAATGCTGCTTTGTGGCGTTTATTTGCATTACGTATACAATGTATATACATATGCATATGCTTTTTTGCATGAGCATCATTTGCATATGTGATGTTATTTTCCTTAAATGTAAAAGTTCTGGCAAGTGCAACTTAGTGATATGACCACGTACAACAGATTTGTCTTCCTTACAGCATGTTCTCTTTTCTTCATGTGTAGGTGTTGATCAACATGCAGCTAATGTCTGGAGACCCATGTTTTAAAATGTAAGCTTATAAAAATCTGTGTTGGATAATGTTTTATTCAAGCTTAAGTGGCTCAGTTCACATTCAAAATTACACTTCTGCTTTGCATATATGAGTACCTTCAATCTGACAACACTTGAAAAAAATGGGATGGTAGCAGAATAACAGCTAACACAGTGAAAACAGCACTGGTATTATCACAGCTCTCCTTGCTGTTAAATACTTGGTACATTTTCAAGCAAAGATACCAGCCCGTGCATCTGCAATGAGTGTAGAAAAAGAAAATATAGAAGTACTTAAGGGAAGCTGTTCATACAGCAGCCCTATATAAACATAGATCTGACTGATGTTTGAAAAATACGCTATTGCAGCTTTTGCTTGCAAATCTAATAAGGCGTAATAAAAAATTTTAAGTGTGATAAGACTTAGTTCAAGAGGAAGAGAAAGCACTTGAATATTTTTAGTTAGAAAAGATATTTCTCATTTTATATGACAGGAGATAGTAATTTTTTTCTATATCAGTTTTTTAAAAAAGTCGTATTTTACTTGTCAGAAAATATTTGAGGCAGGGGTTGATAAAATTATTTGTTCACAATAAATTTAATTCCTTATGTCCTAGTTTAACTTGATTCTTTTTCTTCTGTTCATTTCATTGATTACTGCACTACAATACTGAAACTAGCAGGAGAGGAAATCAAAACAAGAGGACACATTTCTTCTGACAGCATGCAGTCAAGCTGTGGAGCTCCTTCCTACTACTTGCTGTGAATAATAAGACTAAGCTCCTGAAAGAAAATTCCTGAATGAAATACTTTTGTGAACTATTAGGTATAAAACATGAAGCTCAGAAAGTCTGTAAGCAACAGCTGAGCTGTTGGAGTAATATTCAGGAGATAATATTCTGTGTGCCTTTATTCTTTCAGCACCTGCTGTTTGCTGCTGACAGAAACGGTATAGAAAGCTACACACCCCTATGTTTTGAGACAATGCTTGTCCTCTTCTTAGCCCTATCAAAAACAATCTAATCCACTTTTAAGTATTATATAACATGAAAAGAAAAAAATCAGCTTAATGCAAAGGAAGACAGTGTAGAAAAACTCGCTAGCTTCATACTTGTTATGTTGGTCTCAGTTTTCTCTGTAGGTTCTCAAATTTCGTTTACACTTTGAAAACCTGGATTAAAAATATATCCCAAAGCCACAGATAGTGCTTACTTACAAAACTCTGCTCTAAAACAACTTTACATCAATAGGAATTAGTTTTTGTTCCAAATACTGTTACCTACTGAATTCAGACTCATGTTCCATGAAATGAATGTAGGCAATCAGTGCCCCTCTCTATAATCCAAGACCGGGATAACGATTTCATACAGGTTTATTTTGGAGTAATAAACAAATATTAAAATCTTCCTTTAAAACAAAAAAATAAAATAAAACAAAACCACACCTTTGCTTAAAGAAGTTAGATGAAGCTGTAGCTCCAGGAAATGCAGCGCTGAACTCCTAACTCAATCTAAGGTGGAAATGTTGTAACTAGTAGGTTTTAGCTGTTCTGAGGAAGGTTCTTGTGTAATTAGTACAAGTAAGAACTGTTTTCTGTAGCATTACTACTGTGGAAGTATCCTTACAATTGTTTCTGAGGGGATCTGAGAATGGAGCCTGCACACCATTAGCTCAGGTGGTGCACTGTAGGAACTCTTTGCTGCATCACTTAAAAGTCTTTTCTCTTCTCTTCATCCAACCTTACAAAAAGCAGAGTAGAGCAGTGTGAAATCCCATCCTGTGCTTACAGAACAAGCAGTTAAGATGGGACTATCTGAATCTCTTCAATCAAGCAAAGCTTTTCTATTTCCCTGGTTATTGAGTGTTCCTTCATTTCTTTGAGTGACCTATTAAAATCTCTCACTGCTACTGACAAACAATTTCTCAGCCGATTAACTATTCAATGTCTATACTATTTAAACAGTGTATTTCTGGTCTGTTGGCCAAGTACTGAACTTAGTTAACTACACAGTTTTCTGACTCCTTAGTAAAAACTCTATAGCTGAAATTATACAAACATGGCATTTCCCAAACTGATGATATAACATTTCCAAGAACATAAACTTTCAACACAAACAGAACAAAAAATTTATCTAATCCAGATGTTCTCTGTTGAAGGAAAAAATGACCACTTAAAACAGTTGCACAATATGAAATCAACTCCATATTTTATGAAGAAGCCAAGAAAGCTTCATGACTGATCTGGTCTTATATCTCTGAACATATTAAATACTTGCTTCTAAAAGTATGTAGGTTGCTCTGAAAGTAATGCCTCCTCTTTATTTACATGAAAATGACAACAGATTAAGAAAACACTCTAACACTATAGTAGTAAATTTTCAATTAGAAAACACAGTTTTCAAATACATTCACCACCATTAGCTATGCATTTTTATGAGCAGTGAACAAGAGCCTGCATGTTGCGCTCATAAAAATCTGGACAGCCATTCAGAACATGGTTTGTCTTTCAGGTCACTGTTGGCTCCGCTGAAACACACCACCCACTGTCTCACTGTGCTCACATCCACTCTTTGGTCTCCATAAAGATTCAGCAAGTATCGATTAATGTCACTGGGTGTCATTTTTTCTGCATGGAGGAATTCAGTGACACACCTTTCCTTGATACATGTCAGGTGCCATTCTGTCAGACTGCCCCTCTGCTGCCATCTGTCACACAGCAACAAAATGTAATGGAATATTGGTGGGAAGGTTCAGCCTCTGCTGCCATACCACCAACATCTGCCTGTGACATCAAGGGCCAACATAATAGAATAGAAGATATAACTTTCAGAGCAGCCTTTGTATGTTAGGCATTTAAGACACACAGTGCATTTTGTGTCCAGAAGTGCTTTTTCTGCCTTTCCATCTTACTTTCAAACTTAACGTGACAGGGGGCGTTACCGTACACAAAGTCAGTGACAAATACAAAACTGTTAACAAGTATTCATTTGTAAGCAGAGCAAGAGTGTGTTCCGAAGGTCAAAATAACAAAGCATTACAAAACATGCAGGCGATGTCTTGAAATGTACTTAACTGCTTGCAAGAGCAAATTAACTGTAATTTTCTAACACTAAGAGGGTTTATTCTTTTTTAATAAAATATCTTTTAGATTTTGGTATACCTTGAAATGAGCACTTAAGCTTTATGAAAAGCTTTTTTAGTACTATACCAGGTTTAATTCATGTGGTGCATGACGCTTTTTTTCTTCTTTAATTTGCAAGAGATAGCTACATGGAAATACATGGGGATGGCAACAGAAGCCCCTCTGCTATGAGGGTGGGGGCTATCAGCCTAGAATCTCCTTGTGTACTGCAACAGAAATGAAACAAAGCCAGAAGTATACTGCAGTGCACAAGCCAAGTAGGCAAACTGTAGTTATGTGGTAGTTTTCTTTTCACTCAACAAAGAAGAAAAGCCTTTCCAAGGATCCCCAGAAGTCTGAAGGACTGAGCAGATGGATGCTGTAAAATGTCCTGAAGCACAGTAGCTAAATAATTTTTTTCCTTTTCTTTCTTTTTGTTTTGGATGGGAGCTAGACAGGATGTTCCCAGAAAAAGGTTACAAGATGACTAGCGTGAAGCACAGCATGAAGCACAACAAGAATTATGCCTACTTGAAAAAATACATATATCTGTGCTGATCAATTTAGAGGAATCATAGCAAAAGTACAGCAAATTCTAACCACTTTTTTTCTTACAGGCCTCCTTCCACAGGAATGTCTATAGCAATTGCTGGAGAATCAGAATCTCTGCATGAAGACAGAAAAGGGAGAGAAGACTTAAGAGTAGTACATCTGGGTATAACAGGTATAAAATTATGTTCTTCATTTCTTAATTCTTTTATACCTGGCTTCAGAGCTTCAGGAACATACATATGAAATGTTTTGAACCTTAAAGGGGTGTTGTCAGGTGGCTCTCAAAGGGACCTTTTTTAATTTATTTGCAGAGACATCCTTTCCTAAATAACAGCAGTAGAATCTCTTTTTTATATTTAACAGTTTGCTTAATGGAAAGACAGAAAGGAAATAGGCTTGATAGGCTTCCTTTTTAATATTTAAAATCTTTCATTTTCTCTGAGACACGTATCTTGATTTGCCTTGGGTTTATATTTCAACAGAGTATTTAATCTGGCCCTTGATCTTCAATTTATGAATCATGATATTAGAGATATGCATATCCCTAAATTTTGAATGTGAAAGTTCTGAGTGTTTCGTAAAAATACTGATCTAGTTATTCTGAAACAATCCAAGTATGTAAACAATAAGAAAACATAGTTACTATGAAAATACTTTTTATAGGTTGATTATTTTTTTAACAAGTTTCAGGCTCTTATTTATTTTCACCCTAAAACTGTCTAATTTGTCCTAACCACACTTGTTATATGTAATTTCTACCACAGTGCACCTCGCACGCTATTATGAGAAGCAAGGTAATCTCTCTAAGTGCCCACAGTGTAGACAAATCTAAAACTGTACTTAGAAAACTTATTAACTCAATGCTACTCCCAATTTTTTCGGAGGAGAACCATATTAGATTATACGTATATATATATATATAATATTTATATATATATCTATTTAAAGGGAATGTATATTCTTTAACACGCACAGTATTTTTGCAGCAGTTGGATCTTTGAAGGGGTTCATAAAGACACCATCAGATTCTTAATCCCTCCAGGAAACCTGACATTTGAGTCTAATCCAGGTTACAGGCAATGTAACAATAAAGCTGCCTTTAGCAGTGTTACCTGACTAGCATGTTTTGCAGATGCTTCATCAAAGAGTGCCTCAGTCCCTGATGAAATTGGAGCATGTGGACATTCCAGAACATCAAGCTATGCAAGTCAGCAGTCAAAACTGTCAGGTAGCCATTAATTAATTCTTTATGAATTGTTTATGAAATGTTGCTTTGTATTAACTTCCATAATTGTACACTGTAGAAAATAAGTATAAATTTATGTTTTTAAAAAACTGCATGAACTTGAAACCTTTTCCTAGGAGTTGCAGGTGTGAAGTTTGTCAGGAAGGTAACATTTTCTCTTTTTATAAGCATAATGTATTATCTGTTCAGATGTGAAGTAATTTTTTCCCTGAGCTCTGTCACTCCAATTAACACATCTGAGAGACTTTTACATTTTGCATGTATAAAACCAATTTGTTCTGAATGGAGACTGGCTTACTTCTAAAAGACAAGGGAAGTAATAACACCAATTGTTAGGAAATCAGAGATATTAACAGAATAAAAAAGAAAACAGCATGCACTAGAATACAAAAACTGAAATGAACTGCCTAGCTGGGTATGCATACATCTGCAAGACTTTTGAAATTTCTTTTTAAGGGGACAAAACACAAATTCTGCTTTCAGGATGGTAAAAGATAATTGATGGTTACAACTAACAACGTACCTCACCAGCTCTGCTGTGCTTTTCCAACAGGATACAGCACATGTCACTCTAGGTCAGCCAGTCTGTCAGAACTCTGCCACAGGAGGAACACCTCAGTGGGTAGTACCTCAACAGGAATTGGAAGTATTCTAGAACCCTGTGAAGAGACTGAGCCCAAAGTAACTAACACTGATACACCTATGAGAGATGCATCATCAGAAAAACTGTGCAGGTATGCTCAATTTGAAAGCCCTATCTAGCAGAACCAAAACAGTCTACTACATCTCATGTAAGATCTCTAAATGTAATTATTTTTGCAGACGCCCTGTAAAGCAAGACTCAGTGGAGTCACAGCTGAAGAGGGTTGATGCCACCAGAGTTGATGCTGATGATATAGTTGAAAAAATACTCCAAAGTCAAGACTTCAGTTTAGATTCAAGTGCAGAAGGTATGGAGAAGCTTAGGGAAAGCTGATGCACATTACAGGCCTAAAGAATACTCTTTTCACGGTCCCTGTTGTATATATGGATTACTGTATCACTGACTTGATCCAGTCATTCAGAAATGGGAGAGACTCTTTCCAGTGCAACTAGAGTTATATAGCTCTAGTAACTTTCCCAGATAATTACTTTTTAATCCTAAAAAAGACAAAGATAAGAGCAGGGGAAAATGTATAGAGAAGTTAGTTCTCCCAACCGATAACCTGGGAAATTTGATTCTTTACTTAAAACATTTCCATCTGAAATTATCAGTTACAGAAATGGTAGATCTTAAATTAAGATTTAGAAAGGAAGCTGACATATGTTTATACTCTTGCTTTCTAGAAGAAGGATTAAGATTATTTGTGGGTCCTGGTGGAAGCACTTCTTTTGGAAGCCATCATCTACCTAACAGGTATGTAGCCTGAGCGACTAATCCACTACACAGAAATGTGTCTTACACAGCAGTCATTCTGTATGCACATTACTTCAGTAATTTCAGAAAGTTCTTCCAGAGAGCACTGATAACGTGCTGAAAGTTATAAGACTAATATATTTTATAAAAGCAAGAAATGTTGATGCTTAGAAGATAATTTATTGGTTTATTTGCAGACTGGGCACACTGATTTCTAAATGGGATAACACATATGGTTACACAGCACACTGCTGTAGCATACAGAAATCTGTCCTAATTCAGTTACCAGGCACAGCAGTTTGCTATGTAAAGCTACCCACTGGGCTATCGTGTGGGTGAGAGAGGGTGACAAAGGTCTGTACTGTGCATTTACAGTTCAACAGGAAGAAAAGACTAAGACATTTTTCTTCCATATTAAGAGGCCTAGCACTTAAGTGTTTTACCTATTTAGGTGTAAATAAATAGAGAAACAATTAGCTGCATGTATTTATCAGTGGTTGGAGGCAATATCCAAAAGACAGAATTCAGGGAAGCATAGAGGCCTACCAATAACATCTTGCAGGTCTCTAATATTATTTATCATTCTTTGTTTTCACTACAGTATTACACAAATAATGCATTAAACTCTCAGTTACTTCTTAGCATGGTAACAAGGGTGTGCTTTCTGCCTATCAGACTTAGCTGTTTCAGTACAAGCTGTTTGGTTTTGTTTGTTTCTGTAGAGTACGTTGTTATCTACCTGTGATGCTGTAAATTCTATTCTAACTGGAATTGATCTAAACGTCTCCCAAACATTTTCAGAGTAGGCTCTGGAGCATACGAGCAGGTGGTGATAAAGCGCTAGATTAGAACGGCCTGACCAGAAGAGGAAAACATGGAACTCTGGCAGCAATGTTCTGATTCGCATTTCCTCAATTGCAAGAGTTGTGAAAGCCAAGATGAACTTTATGTGAACTTGTTTTTGAAAAAGTAATGGAATGCCTCTAGCTCATTGAGCTTCATCTTCTATGACATCAAGGCAATGTCTAGATGTCTACACGTTGTGCAAGTACTTGGACTGTTTTTATAAGCTCTACCTGATGTTAAGTGCATTACATTAGTTGTTCCATAAATGTTTAGAAGCATGATTAAGTGGGTCCTATTTCATTGTTTTACATAGAAGGTCACATGTGGCTATGTGCCCTGCAGCTTTTTTTTTTAAAGAAACTTCCAAGAAATCATAAATGTGCCCAAAGAAACAAATTGGACTCAATTTGATCCTACCTGGCATTAAAGACTTAGGGAAGCTACATTCTTCTACCGAGTCAAAGTTAGTATCGCATGAAGGTTATGGCTTCTCAGAACTGTTTTAAACAGCCAAAATCTTCTCTTAAAAGTTCCAAGCATAATTTCATTTAAAGATTAAAGAGTGGAGGTAAAATTTGCATGCATTAAAAAAGACTCAGTAGATGTAAACCAGCCAGTAATAGGTTTGTGTTAACTGTAATTGACATCTAGCTGCTTACATGCATCAGATACAATGTATAAGCAACAAAAGAAGTAGGATACATCAAAACACCAAAGCACAGTAAGGTATTACCAAGAAAGCTGGTTGTTTCCCTTAGGATTGCTAAGGATGGAGCTCAGAAGCCTCTTAAACAGAAACCTGCTTCTGTGCACAAACCTAGAGATTCAGTGGGATGGTACAATTTACAAACCTCATCAGTGTTTACTACCACTTTCAACTTTTTATTGTGGCTTAAGCCCTCCCCAGTTAGCACTGTGCTAGTTTTGAAGGTGCCTTGAGGGGCAGGGAAGGTACAGAGATAATTAAACTATTTACTAAGCAATTTTAGCTTTAGAACTAGGTAAACATCTAAACTACTACCAATATAACTTATTAAGATAAGCACTTTATTGTAGACTTATTCTACACTCTGAAAAAGAAATACTGTGCAACAGATTTGCCTTTTCACATTGAAGACTTACTGCTTCATTATCTGTCCACTGTTACATTAAGGAAAATGTACTGTATTTGAATTTGCACAACCAGTGATTTGCCTGCCAAATGAGAAAGACGAATGAAGAAAGTAAATTCTTAACATTTTCATTGAGAATTATGAAAGAATCCATATTTCTAATGACATACTTCCAACGACATATTTCTAATTAGGGTTTGGATCTGCTGTATTTTTAATTGCAAACTGTGGGTGACCTGTATTTTGTTACGACTGACTATATTATTAACCAGTAAGACTTCAAGAATACAAGTAGAGTGGTCATTTTAGGAAGCTCTGAACGCTTTAAATTCTTCTCAGACTAAAGTTTGACATTCTTTTATTGAAGTGTAAGTAGGCCTTATTTAATCAGTTTAATTAGAAGAAATCGGACTTCATTTTCCATTTTCCATGAATATGTTCTAGTCACTAATCTCACTTGTGTTTTTAAGGAAGTTTCAGAGTCTGAAGCTTGAGTAGTGTTACAGAATACGATGAATGAGTCATTTCTCTACTTGAACACCTTTTCCTACAGTAAACTATAATCTAAACATTTTAATTGGTGAAAGGAATTAATGCAAATATTGTATTTTAGCTGTTGTTAAGTGTGGTATTACCTAAAATTTCATTGGAGAAATGGATAAACGTAATATCTAACTGCTAGTGTACTAGCTCTCAGAGCCTGATAGTTTCCTACTTTTTACAAAAAAATTCCATAACCTACTGCAAGGCAGAAGGTGCATGAAAAATGCATGATGTTGCTCTCAGTACTGCTAAACACTGCTACACTTTTTTCGACAAATCGAGTAAAACCAGTATTAGTTTGATGTTAGTTTACTTAGGTTTACTAAGAAAAATAGGCATAGCTAGAAGAAATGTAAAAACACTGTACAGCTACCTATGTAATTCTAAAGGGGAATTGCCATAGCCCAGATCTCTAATCCATGTTAAAAAACAGAGCTAACAGTCACAGATTAGCTCTTTGTGTACCAGAAACTAATAATTTTCTTGTCTGAGCAGATACTTTTTTTTTAAATTGGAGAAAAGTTTTACACGGAAATTTAGCTTAAAATAAAGCTGTGTTGTTGCATTTTATTGTTCATACTTCAAAGCTACAATTCTTTACCAAGTAATTCTGTAATTGTGCATATTTTAGATGGAACATAACCTTAATACTTAAATATATATATTTTTTGTAAACTGTGTTGTAAGAATATTGGACGCTCCAGATGTGAACTGTTTGGGATGTGTTTTCTAACTGTATTGAATGCAGATGTCGCATACACACAATAAACTCATGTTGCAAAGAAAATGTACCATTTAGACATGATTCTTAAAAAAACTGTAAGGAAAGGACCTTGTCAATTAAAATAAGGCTGTGCACCATTGTTGCATGTGATATATCAAGGCAAAACCATTACTGCGTTATGGGAAACAATTTTCCTTTACTTCTAAAGAAAAAAAAGTAACACCAGAACTATGAATGCTGTCACTGAACACATAGGTGCATTTTGTGGACCTTCTGATATGGGCAAACAACAGAGGGAAAGGCAAGCATGGGAGAAGTATGATTTTCTCTAATTCTTGCTAGTAATTAATTTTTGCATTCTCCACTCCCTACTGCTCACTCTTGCCTGCTCTGCTCATCCTACCTGCTGAACCAGTACACGAGTCAGCAATAGATCAGTTGACTGAATTCCCTGTATGACCACAGGGATGACAGCAGGACCTACCAGCAAGCAGGGGAAAGACAAACATTCAAACATTCCTAATACATTTTTTAACATTTCTGCTAAGATTTCATCGTGTTCCTTTCTTGTTAAAAACTGACCACTAAGCTACATTATTTCTTTTCTTTTTTTTAAGTGAATGGAAATCTATAAGCATGTTAGCAAAGAAAGTTTTGCCCACATTCAGAGTTGTCTGACGAATTTTAGTTGTGGTTGGAAGGATAGCATGTACACTTGGTAAACACAGCTACTTTGGGTGATTTTTATCAGTCTTCTCTTCTGATCTACTAATGTTCCCCCAGTACCTTCATTTAAGTATATACTAGTGTCAGTGCAATTGATTTCAGCAAAGTTCCATGCAAATTGCTTGCTTACAGTACTGCTTAAAATGTGTTTGTTTCGTATATTAGGAAGTAAACGCAAAGACTTTGCATGAGAATTTTTCTGCCATTTCAGAATTTCTTTCTTCTGTTCAATTTAAACAGAAGGAAAAAAAAACATAACAGGAAAGTACCAACAACTAACCACGATTACACATAATCCAACACAATGATCCAAACTTTATTAATGGTAACAGGCACGAAAAGAGCCTTACACCTTACAAGCCTGTGACAGGACTTGAACAGATCAAAAATTTATTAGCTCTGCTATCTGTTTGAAAAGGTCTGGGGAGATGGACAGTTAACTCCTTCAGGCTCGCTGAACTAGGAGCTTTGTTTGTTTTGTTTCTAAGTAATTCAATATTTTTATAATTTATTTATAGTACTTGCTCACTTTGCATCTAAAACACTGATCAAAACCATTCTGTTGAGCTGTTCTGACTAAAATCAATCCCTATTAATTTGTCAGTAGCTGTCAAGTTATTTCCTTTATATTGAATACTCCATTGTATTTTTTCCTGTCTTGGCTTTCTTTTCTGCCTTTTTTCCCTGTGTGCTTCCTCCACTTTCTGCTTTGTTTTTGATCCCAAAATGCACTGAACAATTCCTCTGGGTCTCATTTAAGCTCTTTCTCAACACTGAATGTGGCTGTTTCACAAAACTTCTTGGGCTTCTGGTAACCTTTATTCACTTTTACACCTAAGTAACACAAAATTGCAGAAGTAACTCAAGTTGCTTTCACTGAGTTGCTGTTTTTTTTTTCTTCCCTACCAAATCATTAACATGTTCACGCTAGCTAATTTTTTCTACAATCCTTGCAACACTAATAGGTATTTCTTCATTTAGGATCTTTTATCAAAATATCAAGTACAGATCTGCTTGAACAACCTAAAGTTGGTACATTTAAAGATGCATGTGCCACCTCCTGGAGAGTAATATTACCACATGCAACTTAAAATACGTAATTTTCATCAACTTTTTTCATCATCCTGATTCCAGTCTGCAGAACTGACATTCACCAGTTTCAAATGTTAATTCTAAATGTGACACTGTGAATACATAATAATCAAAAGACCAACCTGATAGTGAAGAGCTGGGTCCTGTGGGAGGGGTTAACCTCATGAAAAGACCATTAATTCAACGCTTTCAAGAAGACTTTAATTAACACTGATTTAAGCAAATGGAAACTGGAAAGCTGGCACCCAAAACTGCGTAACTTCTTTTAGTAAAATAATATCAGTTTCAATTTAAATTTATCTATTCCAAATATGTCTTCTGTGTATGATAAGCAATCTATTTTTCAAGTTCAGTACACATACACATGCTAAAGAACACTATGGATTCTCCAAACACCTTTAGTCTGTCTTGCTATTTTCCCCAGAAAAGGGGGAAGCAAGAATGTAAGAATATATCTTTGCCAAACTATCACTAAGAAAACAAAGGTAAAACCTTTTACAAATAATAGGGGATAGGACCAATTAACCAATTAAAAGACAGAATTACAGCTCTTTCCTTTCAGGACTCCTAAGAATTTAAAAGATAAGAGTATACCCATCCTCTCTAAGAAACAGTCAGCACTTAGGCATGTTTTTTTTTTTCCTAGTTTTCAGAAAGGAGTAAAACATACGTTTCACAGACATGAATTTAGTTACATCAATACTTGCTCACTCCAAGCCACCAAAGATACTGAGAAAGGGATATGAAATGCAGTCTTTAAATTGACCACCTCTGGTGGCAAGAAAATACAGGTTTTCAAAACTGGGGATGCATTGGCATTCACGGAAAAAATAAAGCTGACAGATACATTCTGGGCAGTTTAGAAATGATTTTATGATTCTAGTGAGCATACAGAGGACACCGATCTACAGCTACTAAAATTAGTGCTTTCATTGCTTTAATTGAACTTGAAATAAGAAATCTGATCTAATTCTCTTCGTTTTCATGTTCAATATTAAGCATCAGAGCAGAACAATCACTGCTCAGCGTGACCTTGCCAGAAATAAGCCTGCAAAACTTCTCAAAAGTGCCACAAAGTTTATTTACCCTGGGAAAAGAAAAAATTTTTCTGAGAGGTATATAAACCACATTTCCACTGACAAATGGCTCCATGCCTTTTTCAACAGCCAGCATGTGACAATCTTCTGAAAAACAGTTCACTGAACACTGGAGTTTCAGTTTTCCCTCTGTAGGATCATCACTATGTTCATCATATTCTGACAGTAAATGGTGCAGCAGACTTCGCTTAATGATTTGTGCTCTGTACATGACTTCACAGACCACTGCATTCTGCAGGTACTTCTCATCTTTAAGGCTTGGATACACTGCTCTGAAGACCTTCACAGCATGCAGGAACACATAAAACATTTTTCATTACCGCGGATGCAAATTGTAAACACTCGACAAAAAAATTCCACAATGAAAATATTTTGATTCAATCCTGTTTCATTTCTGACATATTTTCAAATTCAGAAAAACCACACAGCATGACTTGCTGCAACTGGGAAAGCCCAGCAACTCCTTAACGCTTTTAATCCTTCTCTTACTCCTCACATTACTCATCAAGAGGCACTGGAGACAGTTCCACAGCTAAAAAGGTTCTAAATTCATCTAGAATCTGAGTTTGCAAACATGCCTTCCATTCTGTTTTCTAAAAACAAACCAACAAAGCCCACTGTGACATAAAAATCAGTGAACGTGTCTCATATTGAGCTATTCTGCACTGTGAGGATGGTGAGACACTGGAACAGGTTGTCCCTGAAGCATTAAAAGCCAGGCTGGACGAGGCTTTGAGCAACCAGGTCTAGAGGAAGGCGTCCTTGCCTATAGCAGGGGGTTGGAACTAGTGATCTTAAAGGTCCCTTCCAACCGAAATCATTCCAGGATTCTGAGTCTACATCCCAAGAGCTTAAAGAAATCAGGTTGACAACTTCATTCCCACTAGCTTACTACTAATTGCTAACACACTACCAACACTACCACTGAAGTCCGAGTCTGAAACTATTTATTACTTTCTGATTCAATCTTGAACTGCTGATTTGTTTGTAAAGAATGGTTAGATAAAAATTTGACGGTTATAATTCTGATAAGAAACAAGATATAACACTCCCCTTGGTAAAAACTCAAAGGGTACTGATGTCAAAACCCACTCCATAAGACTGACAAATCATATGGAAAGCAATTCTCCACTACATATCAGTCATATGAATTTATTTCCAGGTTTGTCTGTAGAGCATTTAAGAGGGCTTCACAATTCTCCTAGGACAGAAGTTGAGAGGTAAAGACTCAAGTGCTTAGAACACCTTTACAGCTTAGAAACTACAAAAGACATTCCCATGAAAGTGAAATGTATTTCACTTCACAGGTCACTTGAAGATACATACACTTAAGCAAGGAAGTGAAATACTAAAACGTGCTCAGTAAAATAATTCAAGGCCTCGTAAGTTTGGAAAAACAACACAACAATGAATTTCTGGCATTATTAACACTACCTCCAAAAAAATATATATCCTTTTAATTATACTACAAGGCATTTAGATGCATTAGGTTTTATGCAACCTAGTGTTAGATAATAGTCTCGGAAGGTACCCTGCTATATTGTGCTAGTTCACTTTTGATTCTCATTTCCCCCTCACCGACATATGAATGAACACAGAAGTGAGCTGCTGAGACCAGTGTCCCTCAGCCACAGAGATCTACACATACTTAAAACAATCAGTCCAAGAAAGATTGAAAAACAACAAACAAACAAACACTACAACCAGATATACACAAACCTTTCAAACAAAACAGAGTCATTATGTGCTAATAAAAAAATAAAATCCCACCGCCAAATAATCAAAATGACCGTGCGCTGCAGGATAAGAACACATGGCTTTGGAAAAAGCCAGGACAGGATACATATAAGCACTGAGGTGAGGCGATAACAAATGCTAGAGATTAAGACAAGTGACAGCAACAGGCCCTGTCAGCCCCACTTCAGGAAAATACCTTTGGTAAGGTAATATATTTGACAAGGCTGTGCAGTTCTCCAAAACATGTGTTCATAAAAACCTCATCCTTTTTGTTTTGTACTTACTGAAACAGCCTAAATCAGTTCCAATAGTCTTTACAGACACATGTTAAAATAATGAATGATTAGAGAAACAATTACCGTGTCAGAGTATCTGTAGTAAAGGAGAATTTTCATTATAAGGGTAACAGTTCAGTAAAATAAGAATTGTTATCCATGTTGCTAATTAGGAAATAATCCAGAAGGGCCTTCATACAATGAGAAACAAAAATCATGCATTGACTTAGACACTTCTGAGCTGATTGGTGCATGTTAACCAGAGGTAAGACAAGGCAGCAACAGCAGATCACAGAAAGAACAGAGTGTAAGACTTCACACAGACAACCACTGAAGCTATTTGTCCACCTAAATGAAGAAAAGGAGACTTACGGTTTTGTAAGCTGCTTCAGCGGGCTCCTCACACTGCACAGGTTCATTAGTTCGAGGGTATTTTTTAACAAACACACCTATTTGGGTACAGAAGCCAACATCCTCCATTCCCTCTGGGGGGTTCCCCACACCTGTGAATTCCACTGAGTAATCATAGCGTTCAGCAGTACCTCGAGCCCTAAGATAGACAACATATTCTGATCTCACAAAACATTCAGTCTTTTAATGTGATAAAGATGCACTCTCACAGCTGACAATACATGCCTGAAGATAAGCACTGTAAAAGCTTTTGCTGGAGCACAGTGATGATCATGTTCCTACCACAGTCTGAATCATTTATAGTCACAAATTTAGGCAACCAGAAATTACTGTTATATCTCACACACTTCTCCCACGTTAATGTGTTTTACTCAGATTCTTTCATTGTGCCATGATTCACTAAAGCATACTTAATTTCTGTCAACACACTCTGCTACTGGAGTTACTATTCCATAAACCTGCTTGCACACTCTTAATAGAAAGGCCCGGAGTAATCAGGTGCTTTGGATACACACCATACATTACTGAGCACACTTCTAGGTTTACGTGAAGCTTTTGTACAGCAGGTTATTACTATGAGAAAATCCTTATTTTTAATACTTTACACTTCACTTTCCCAGTACTCGGTACTCAAAGCTGCCTGCATACAATATTTAATACACTCACCAACTCTGAAACTGTGCTCGGTCCCACTCAAATTTGTGATCCGGATGCCTGAAAACTGTCCCTCCTGGAAGCAACGTGTTAAATTCTGCATTCGGAGTACTGATCACAACCATGGTGGGAGCCATGAAACCAAACACCACTTCAGGAAATTTCTCTAGTTCTGATTCTTCCAGGTGCTCTATTCTGTAAAGGTAAGTTTACACACATCAGCAAAAAGACTTCACTGCATTTTAGCTTTCTTCACCAGTCAACAAACAAAGAAACAAACACACGTCTGTGCTCTTCAGTTTTAAGCCTAGGTCTGAAACATTAGCACTGGTAGTGCAGCTGATGGACAACTTCATCATTTTTTGTCTTAGAAGACCTCCTCTTAGTTTTACTCTTTCATGCATCTCCTTTTGCTACCATGCAGTAGCACCACATACGTACTAAGTAAAGTTAATTTAAGCACACATTAGAAAATGCTACATTTTGCTTCTGTGTTTGAGAGGTTTGATTCAGTCTGTTTAGAGTACAGACAAAAAGTCTAAAATTAACCCCAACGAGTTCAGAAAAAGGTAGTGTGTTGGTCTAACACTCACAGCTCGATGCATGTTACCAAGTCAAAACCAAGCATGCAGGGATCCTTATGAGCAACTGAGCCTTGATACAAAGTCACAGTTAGGGATTTTTCAGATGGCTCCAAATAATCAGCAGGAAGAGGAGATAATCTATGCCTTAAAAAAAAAAAAAAGCATTAAAAACATAATGCCACAAAAAGAACCTTTACCTTTACAAACAGTATATTTCTTAGATGAAAACACATTCACAGCCATGACACAGACACATGCTGCATTAGGTGATGTTACACTTAATATCACCAAACAATTCCCCCAGGAAATCTGATACAGCTGGCATCGTTAACCAGTTAATAATGGACTGCTCCACATTTGCCAACTGGTACTTCTGCATTTACCCTCAATTTGAAATCGCTGTTAATAAATCATGCCACTAGGTCAAATCAAATAAAAACCTTAGATTAAGACAGTTCAAAAGCTTACATTTCCTCTTTCATCACAGTTGCACAGATGTCTAGCCCAGCTAATACTTCAACGCAACTACAGAATTTCAGCATCCACAGAAGCGTACAGTCAGCGCATCCCAGATCTGCCACCTGTAAATCAGACATTACTAAATAGAGAGCATTTGCACGTTAAATGATTTGAGACTTTCATAACTACGTTCTGTATTTATAACAAGAACATTTTAATAACAAAGAGTTTAAAATTCATAACTATTCGAGTGAACTAAACAAAGTTAAAGAGTTTTTCAAAATGTGAGGATCCCACAAAATGTTTTTTAAGAGGGTCAACCTTTTGATATTACAGCTATAAACAAGCAAATGTACAGCACCCCAGTAATGCTGGAGAATGAAGGCATATGCCCTCAAATAACAAAACAGGAGTGGCTGATGACCAGACCTGTATGATGGAGAACAGCTGATCTAACATAACTGCACATTCTGAACGTCAGTTCTTAACTAAGAGCATCCATGCGAGCAATGCTGTAAACTTGATACTGCGCATGGAGCTAAAAGCACTAGAAATTTAAAAAACAAAACAAAAAGCACTATAATAAAGGACAATTGATGCAAAATCCTCAACATTAAATCAAGACCAGAGTGCTACCTGCTCTCCAAAACAGGCTAAGGCATTTTTTTCTTGTTTGTATTTTCCCACTTCCCATCAATTAACAGTAAACCATATTCACGCCTGAGAAACATCATCAAACGTCTCTTAAAGCAAACTGGTTTTAAGAATGGCTCTTCTGGTAGCATTGATAGCTGATAAGGTCACCAGATTATCTACTCATTTCCTGCCTTCCACAGGTACCTAATATTAGATATTCTTTAAATTTATAACGCAAGAAGACAAAATATACCAACCTTTTTTGGTTTGTATTTCCTCACTAGATCTTTAACAAACTCGTAACGTTGTCTGTATAACGGTGGTGTAAATTTAATCACTCCAGTAAACTGCTTTCCTTCGCAGTTCTTATCCATAGCAGATCAGTAAGTCTAAAATACAAAAGTTAACTCTTATTGTAAATACTCTATAGTCAAAATACAGGATTGCCTATTGTCAGTGGTGCTCAAGTCACAGTTAAGGAAGAAAAGACCTCATCTGATCTGAACATATGAAAAAATAAAAGAAAGGCACTGGCAAAATTGGGCCACAGCTGCTCCATCTACACGTAACGTAAGCAACCTTCTTAATAAGGCAATTTTTACTTAAGTACAATTCTATCTTAAAAAGCTACACCTACATTATGCTGACACAACTACAATGTTATCTTGTGTAGCTTTTAAAATAGTACAGAAAAACTGTTTCCCACTCAGGTGGTTGCTTTATTTTCCCTTACCTATGATTTGATTACTCTTACTATTCAGATAGCTTGTACATGCACAGCTCCCCATGAATTCTGCAACTCAGTGTCCAGCAAGAAATATCTGAAAAATTGCTAGTCACTGAAGAGGACTGATTCTGCTGGGCTTCAGCTTTACAATGGCCCAAACAATACAACGTGGCACTGGAGTCACAACCATCAGCACACCTCCAACAATCACACCTTGTAAAAATAACCACATTTCAGCACATGTGAACACTTAGCAAGAAATAATTCCCACCAGATCTAAGATCAAGGCCCTGGTGAACGAGGAACACACTCCAGGGAAACAGCTGGCAGGGGACCTGCACAGGAACAAGCTACAGGCACGCTCCCCAGCTGCCAACTCAAACCCCATGCAGACAGCCTCTTTGCATCTCTTCCCTGGAGGGGTCACCTCCTGCAGCAACCCCCAGCACAGGTGGAAGCCACCACTGCATCCAAGGGCAAGAGGTCACCCCCAGAGGGTACCCACCTGGCCTCTCAGCCTCACCTGTTCATCCTTTTGTTAATGAACAGCAGGCACTCTAATCATCTCAAATGCACAGAGATAGCTCAGCAGCACGTACCACCTGCTGCATATATTGCTGTTGCCTTTGCTAGCCTTAATGTCCAACTAAAAGCACTTATTTTTTCGCTTTGTCCCCAATTTTTATACCCCCAAAATGCCATTATCCCTCACAATACTCTTTTTTGCACTACCAAATGGGCCCTGCACAGCTCAGCCCAGCACCCATTGTCCTCTGCAGGGAAGATGCTGCTGTTAGGAAGCAGAAACACTCTAGGGTGGTAGGAGAGGAAAACCCACAAATGCAGTGGTGGCAATTCATAATTTACCACACCACAGAGAAGGGCAAACTTTGTCTCTCACACAGCAGACAGCACTTTGTGTGATCAGTGAAACTGGGAAGGAAAGCAGACATCCACATGCTCCATCGCTCTTTCTTTAACAAGTTATGCTAACCACAAAGCTGCTACATAAAAAATGGCACATGGCATTTGCTGATAATTCTGAATGCTTGTGACCTACGCAAAGACAGGAGGGAATCTAGTGCTGGTAGATACTTGTTTCCACAACATTTCCTAATTACATCCCAGTTCAGTGATTACTGTTTTAGTTTCCAGTGAATAGAAGCACGTATGCTGGTATTCGCATGTGCTGGCTTAAAGGCGCTTTGTGTTTTGCAGCATGAGGCCTGGACAGAATGTACACAGTTAGCAGCAAACTGACTGTGTTGTTTACTGAATTGTGACAAAATGTATACAAGGATGCTTGCAAGCTGATTTCCCTAACGGTTTTGTAGGTATCTCACGTTATTGGAATGGCTGCCTCCTGCTACATTTGAGTTTCTTTGCTATTCAGGCTTTTAGCACTTATCTGTTGTCCACATTCACTTGCAGTTTGAGTTGCAGATGGGAGCTGTCTACCATTTCACAACTCCTTCCAATGATATACATAAGGCAGCCTGAGAGTTCATAATCCAAACAGAATTTGGATGGCAAAGAGGCTCTAAAAAGCACTGCAGTACAACCAAACTGTACTCGTGAGGAAAATTTACTTTCAGCAATATACAAATGACATCACGGAAATACATATTTCCATATTAGGTTGTAAAGTTTGGTTGGAAGAATGGATATTTCAAAGATTGGCAGTGTGGAAGAGATAGACAACGCTGTTAACCGTTTCAGGCTTTGTGTGTTTGGTCTTTTACTTGCTAAGAAAAAATGTTTTGAAAAATTCTTCTGATTATTCCCTACTACACCAATGAAATTTGCATTATTCTCACAATGCAGCAAGTTAAATTCCTCTCATTTAGTCAGTCCAAAGTTGTTCCCTGCCCTTACACAGTGGTACATCTACCTAACAGTCTCAAGGAACCATAGAATAGCACACGTGGGAAGGGACCTATGTGTTACCCAGTGCAGTCCTCTGCTCAAAGCAGATCCAAGTAGATCTGACCTATCAAATGGGTGGCAACCCTTCCCACAGCAAGGGATTGAAACTAGATGATCTATAAGGTGCCTTCCAATCCAAGACATTCCAGGAGTTTACGACTGTTCTGAGAACTTCTGCTCAGAAGTACTTTCCCCATTTCAGTCTGAAACTGCAAATTGCACATTCAAGGTTTGTTCAGTTCAATAATCTCGCAAATTAAGCACATTATTCTTAAGGAATGGATCCTTCTGTACCATAAAGAGAGCAACAAACTATACGGCTATAATTAAGTAAAAGCATCTCACAGTCGAAAATGATGAATCGAGAAATTCTAAACTGCTGAAACTTATGTAATGCTTCAGCAATTGGGATGAGAAAAACAACTGCGTACAGTTCCTGTATTTTCACTTTAAAATTTCAATATACATAAAATCATAGGGGTCGGAAGGGACCTAATAACTACATGTAATAGCAAAAGAAAGGTAATACAGCACGACTGCCAGAAAACACACTGCAATTTTACACAAAAATAGAAACCAACTGTAATTCAAGAACTAACAGTCAAGCCACGCTTAATGACTAAGTACTGTCATTTTTCTCCTCAGCTTCAGCTAACAGATTAGGCCTGCTCCACAGAAAATCTGAATTAATTTGGGTGAATGAGAAGTGGGCTCTTATGCACACATGACCATCATCTTACGTTTTTATATTACATGTATTTCCTTACTTTTTGCAAGTCCAATTGACTTCCTCCTTGTTGCTTTTGCTGTCTGAAGCCCAGCCTGGATGCCTGGGAAAAGAAAAGGTAAATTGAGTTAAATAGAACCACAGAATTGTAGGGGTTGGAAGGGACCTCTAGAGATCATCTTAGCCCAATGATACGTATATGAATAATAGCTTCGAGATAAAAATACTTAAGCTTGTAGCATCGCCACTAAAGAAGGGACTGTTTTACAAAAACCTGAACTTACAGAGTAAGAACACTGTGCTTTTGGAACATATGGACTAAACGTTCCAGCAGGAAAAAGAGAAATACGTGAATAAACAGTTTGGGTTATGTAAGTGATAACAGATACAAGCTGCCTTGAAGCGATTATGCAAGAGAGACAAACAAGTGCTATAAGAGTCAACGGTACTACTGAACAAGAGAAAACCATATAGCTTTCAAAATAAAGCTGACTCCGTGCAGCTGCAGAGTGGGATAATTCACTGCTGTGAGTGCCCAGAGAAACGAGCCGCTGTTCGTGAGGGCTGAGCGCCCAGCTACCTGCAGAAGCACGCGCTGCCCCGCAGCCCAGCCCCGCACTCGGCAGCAGCCCGCTACAGGCCGCTACAGCCCGCTACAGGCCGCTATCGGCCGCCGAGGGGCGCGGGCCGTACCCCGCGGGCGCGAGCCCTCCCCTCAGCGCGGCGCTCTCCTCCCGCCGCTGGGCGGCGCGGGCCCGGCCGTTCGTCACGTGGGCGAGCCCCCCCGCGAGGGTTGGTCGGCTCGGGGCAGGAAGGCGCGGCCGTCACTTCCGGCGCGGCCGCCATCTTGTCGGCGGTCGGCGGAGGCAGCGCCCGGGCCGGCATCCCGCGCCGCGTTGTGGCGCGGCCGTTCGCGCGCTTCGTAGGCCGCGTGCCGCCGCCATGGCCAACAACAGCCCCGCCGTCGGCGCCGGTAACTGCCAGGGGCAGCAGGCGGCCCAGCACCAGCCCGGCGCGATGCCGCCGGCCCAGCAGCAGCTGCAGAGCGGAGCCCCCAAGCCGGCGGCCTCGGGCAAGCAGGGCAACGTGCTGCCGCTGTGGGGGAACGAGAAGACCATGAACCTCAACCCCATGATCCTCACCAACATCCTCTCGTCGCCCTACTTTAAGGTGCAGCTCTACGAGCTCAAAACGTACCACGAGGTGGTGGACGAGATTTACTTCAAGGTGAGGCTGCGGGCCGCGGCCTGGGCCCGGCGGGCGGGACTGCGGCCTTCGGCGGCCGCCTGATGCGTGCCCGCCGGGTCCCCGGCTGTGCCTCGTGGTGAGGGATGGGAACGCGCCCGAGTTATTGCTCAGTTAGAGGGCTTCGAGAGCTTTATCTTTCCGCAGAAACGCGCTTCCCGTTCGCTTTGTAATTAGGGAGTTTTGGGTTAACTTTGGGGTGGGCAGTTTGAGGGCGTGGAATGGCCGTCTGAGGGCTGCGCTCCGAGCCGGGCGGTGGGCGGGAGACCCGCTGTGCGTGCTGGGGACGAACGAGCAGCCTCTGCAGCCCGGGAGCTGCCGGCCCCGGTGTGGCTGTGCCAGTAGACGTGGCCCTTTCCCGATTAGAGATTCACGTTCCTTTACCAGTTGTCTTCCCAGGCAGAAACGAGCTAGGAACTGCTCCTGGCCTTGGGTTGGCTGTGCTGGGAAGAGACCAGCGTGAGTGCACTCACGGCTCAGTTGTTTTCTTAGAGAGATGGAATGAGCATTACAGCAAGGCTTTCATCAAACTATTCTCCCAGGTAGAGGTGTATGTAATTAATGCTCATCAGCACAGCTTTGTGTTTTGTTCTGATAGGAAAGATCACGACTTGGATAACGGGGCTGCAGTTTTCAGTCAGCTGTACTTTGGCGTTTTTGGGGGTATTTTTTGTGGTACGTCAGAACTGCTCAGTAATGTTACTGTGTCACTAAACTGATTTTGGTGTATCTTCAGGGAAAAAAATAAGGCAGCCTTTTAACCCCAGGCTAAGTCAAGCCACTGTAACTGAAAATAACTCCACAGGAGAGCTTTGAGACTTTTGCCATTGTTTGCCCATACATACGGTGGTAGTGCATTTCTTCGCTGTATGGCTTTGCTTTTCTGCTTGAGCTGTGGCATTTTGAGCAGGCTGCTGAATTCTTGTAGCAACGCTCTGTTTAGTTAATTTACCACTTGCTGCATATGAGAGAAAAAGAATTTGTTTGGTTAGGACGGAAAGCAGCAAAGCTCATTTCTGCAAATGAAGACTGAAAAACTGATGAATATTTTGACCTGTTTGCTGACCTGTTTTTTCTCTTTTTGAGTGAATGCAGTGTCTGCCATACACTTCCAGGTGTATTTGTTTAGGGAACAAGAATAAGTAGCTCATATCAAAAATTGAAGAGTTTGTCATCTTGGAGTCTCAGGAAGGACGTTCTGACTTAACACAGGCAGCTAACGAGAGGGTCTGTTGTTGAACATATCCATTCTTTGCAGATACTTAAATAAATTCACAAGTAGGTGAAGTCCTCTCTTTGGTTTAGTTCTGTATCTGCAAATTCTTCCTTGCTTTTCTGTCCTTATGTGTGTCCTCAGTTTCATTTACTCTGTGCTTCCAGAGAAGAGAAGCGCGTGTGGTTATCTTTGTCAGATCTAAACTTTAAATATGCTTTTCTGAAATAATGCTTATTTCTTGGGCTTTTTCTATTCATATCTGGGAGAAAAACAGCACGTTCATATCAAAAAATTAAAGGCTGCCATTGTGATAAGCATCACACTTGGTCCTTTAACTAAAGTACTTCTATTTCCTGTGAGAAGCAAAAACAAATAGTCTGAAGGGTGTGTACTCTTATTTATGTAGGATTTACAGCGCTAATGCTATGGGAAGCTGTGGTGGATTTTCACCAGTATTCTCATCTCTTACGTTTCCCATTTGCCAGAGACCGTAACAGTCAAAAACGGTTGAGCATCTCATCTTCCTTCATCCCTTGGTACATCTCAGATTTCAAGTAATTGCTCACGTAGCTAGTTTTGTTTCATACACAGGTGAAGATGAACTGAACTGCAGTACAATTTGGCCACTAGCTTTTGTCTCCAGTCCCATGTAGCACCACTGTATTTTTGTCTTCTTTTGGATTTATAAGTTGATAAGGACATTTAATTCGTTAACCCAGATGTTACTCTTCTGTACTTCGCATGCAGCGTTGTCCGTTTGTGACTGCTTTTGTCATACGTAGGGAATGATGTTAACGACCTTTGTGCACTCATCTCAAAGTGCATCTCAGAAGGTTTGGATTGGGCAGGCTTTACTCCTTATTAGTTAGGAACCATTTTAAGAGCATCACTGTGATATACCGGGAAAGTAACATTGGCTTTTCAGGTGTTGGTAGTATTAAATATAAGATGCTTTCTTTGCTTGGTCTGTTTTCAACTCTGTCCATGATTTGGGGTAAAATTCTTAATATAATTTTAAAAGCCAAATGCTTTAATGACAAAGCAGACTTGATCTTGAGTTTGTTAATGATAAGGCAAGATATTCAAAACTGATTTAGGCAATCCATTGTTTAAATTAGATTTGTATGTGTAGCTAAACATTATGGACATTTATGATTATTTTCTCTGATTCTGTCTTCCCTGCCCTTTCAGGTTACACATGTTGAACCATGGGAAAAGGGGAGCAGAAAAACAGCAGGCCAGACAGGAATGTGTGGAGGGGTAAGTAGAAGTACGTGCTGCCTTAAGTTTTTCTGTTTCTGGTAGAATAAAGTTCCCAGGCATAGCTCAGATTTGCTTCGTTCAGTCCGTACATGTTAAAGCATTGATTACACAGAGCTGGTGTATTCCCCTTGCTTTCAAAGGAGATGAAACTGTGGAGGCAAGTAGCGTTACTTTTTTTGCATAGTCCTGTTTGTAGATTTAGAGTTAGCCTGGGTTATGGTGTTTGTTCTCTGCAACTTCCTGGTTGGCACCTGACTTCTTTTTCTTTTAAAGGTACGAGGTGTTGGAACTGGAGGAATTGTGTCTACTGCCTTTTGTCTGCTCTATAAGTTATTCACACTGAAGCTCACCCGTAAGCAAGTGATGGGCCTCATTACACATACAGACTCTCCGTATATTAGAGCTCTTGGATTTATGTATATTAGGTAAGTGTTGATAGAGCCAGCTCATGGATAGTGTCACATGCAGAACGCTGGATTAAAGTTTTCCCATTTTTCTTGTACTTAAAGGTACACACAGCCACCTACAGATCTGTGGGACTGGTTTGAATCCTTTCTTGATGATGAAGAGGTATGTCGGCGAGGGTAATAATTTGTTTTCTTTTGTTTCTTTCCACATTACTACGTTAGGATTTAAGACTGTTAGTAACATTTTCTGTAGTTTGATGCTGCAAGTTTGTGTTCTTGTAATTTCATTAATTAGTGCAGGAAGCAGATCTGAGCTGAGGTCTGGATCATTTTTCCTAGATTTCGAAGATACAATAAAGATTAAAATTGATCACTGTTATTTTGTAAAAATAAATAAAAAATATGACACCTTGCAAAACAAGTTGATGAAATCAGAATGTGGACAGGAGGCTGTGTGGGTTTGGGTTCTGTGCTTTTTTTTCCTTTAAGAAAAAATATATTTAAGCTGAGAATGCTGATGTTGTGTTTTGCATATACTGTTGGGATGGGGGAGTCGGTACTCACAAGAATTTCTCTGTAAACCTTGGGATATAAACAAAGGCAGTATTTCTCAGGAGGAGAAACAGCTGCATTGCTGTATTAAGCGTGGTCATTAACATTTGTCTCAAGACAAGGCAAAGCATCATGAGATGCTGACATAAGAATTTCACTGAGAACTTCACAGTAAAGCGGATGTTTTACTGGTAGGAGAATGTCTTCGTTCCTGTTTGTTGTCTGGGGAAATGGAGTTAGGAACCTGTTGATGAGGTTTTCAGGTCTATCAAGCTGAATGTGAAGTCTGCTACGTAGTTTTGCAATTTGTATTCATGGAGCAGAATGTGAACTGCATCCTGGGTTTAAGCGTTGTAGGGGAGAGATCCCTTGCACTCTTCAGTGTGACAGCTGTCAGCGGCTTCAGGGAAATTCAGCTGATGTCCAAATACCTGTATTAAAAAGTGTTGCCTATAACTGCCGTACTGTGCATTTTTGAACAGCTTCCTTTCAAAAGCACTATGCAAAGGAAAGTTATTGCAGGTAAACTTGTGCTGCTGTGTGTTTTTAACCAATTTAAATCTCGATTGCATAGCTGTGATCTTCTCATTCTCCCCTAGATGGTGCTAGCTAATGTGAACTCTTCTCTGCAGTGCTGCATTATAGCTAAAGAGGAAAATTGGGGCAGCATTGTTTTCAGGGTCCCACGAGTAGCTTGATTCCCAGGATAATAAACACATCACAGATGCGATTCACTGCGCAGATCTTAACAGGTTCATTATTCAGAGTACCTGTTTTAGTTCTTACGCTTCAGTCCTTGTAGCTGTTGCTTATCAGCAGTTGTTTGTTGTTTAAAATGATGCGGTGTATTTTTGGCATAGCGTTTGACTGCCAGCTCCTTTCAGCAGCTTTGTGTCTCGTTGGAAGTATTGCCTGGGGCTGTTTTTCTTAAGTTCCTTAACAGCCCTGATCCAAACTCATCCGTTGAAGCAAATTTATGTATAAATTTAAACCTACAGGATTTTTTCCTTCAGTTCTAAAATATGTGGAAGAACTTCATCTTTTGACATGCTGCTGTGAAAATGAAAGACTTCTCAGCATACACAGCTACTTTTCCGAATGTTTCGTACAATTATTTTGTTTAACTGTACTACTCTCCAGGTGCTACGTTTAACTCATTTTTTTCTTCTTTAGATCTCTGCAGCGATTAATTTGGAAATACTGTATATCTGAACACTTAAATGTGTGTGAGTGCAAGCAGTTTTACATTTAGATTTTCTCTTCCTGTTTAGATAACAAATCTCACTTTCCTTGTGTGCTTGCACTATAGGTTTGGGACTGACAATAGCTGACTAACATGTCCTGAGCTGTGAGAGGGCATAGCAAGAAGGCCTTCATGCGGTAATGACCCTTTTCAGAGACAATGGTCATCATGGATTATGCGTTTCCAATTATTTGTTCATTTATTTATTTTTTTACATATTTCTAAATTAGAAACCTCACTGCTTCATGGCAGTTGGTTTGCTATTGCTTCCAATATTGTTAGGATGCCATTCTGTACTACAGATTTTTCTATGATCATTTTTAGATAGGCAATGATATAGTTCTTAAATGATTTAGGCCACAGGGTTGGGAATGATGTTATGCAGTCGTGCATCCACGAAATGAAGTATTAAATGTAGTTTGAGAGAACCTCTCAACTTTGTGGCGCTTATTAAATAAGTACAAGATCAGTCATACTGTATAACTGGACTGTGTAAGGGGATTTTGTGTTAATCTCTTCGTTGACAGTCCCTTAGCATCCGGACGGTGCAGGATTAGTATGTTCCTGCATGCATATAAGTCCCATTCCCTATCTGTAACATACTGCCAAATCCAAAGGGTGCGGAGTTAGAGTTTCTCTAAGGAAATGTATTAGAATAAAAGAGAAGTAAACTTTCATAATCATGAGACTTCGAGAGGGAAGTAATGTAGCAGCATTTTTTCTTAAATCACTGAAGAGTACTGTTGACCATCGGGATATTTTCTGTTTGTATTTTATAGGACTTGGATGTGAAGGCAGGTGGAGGCTGTGTCATGACCATCGGGGAGATGCTTCGTTCCTTCCTTACAAAGCTCGAATGGTTTTCCACACTGTTTCCGAGAATTCCTGTGCCAGTCCAGAAGACTATTGACCAGCAAATTAAAAGCAGGCCCAGAAAAATTAAGAAAGATGGCAAAGAGGGAATGGAAGAAATAGACCGGCATCCAGAACGTCGGCGTTCAAGGTCGTATACGTGTGTTCTTGTAAATGAATGCTGAAAGTTTGATTTGAATAGCTTACCTATGAAGAACTGTGCCATCTTTTCAATAAGATGGCTTTTAGGGCAAGTAATCTATGGATTTTAAAGGATAAAATTAGATGATATTGCTATCTTGCAGGCTTCCAGCTATGTAAGATTAAATGTAGGCTGTATATGTAAAGCATACACTGAAGAGAAGATAGGTTCCCTTTACTTGAAGAGCTGTTGTTTCATATTGAACGTTCTTTATTTTAAAAGGTCTCCGAGACGATCCCTTAGTCCTAGGAGGTCTCCCAGAAGATCGAGAAGTAGAAGTCATCATCGGGAAGCCCATGGATCATCTAGTTTTGATAGAGAACTAGAAAGAGAAAGAGAACGGCAGAGATTGGAACGTGAAGCTAAAGAGAGAGAAAAAGAAAGGCGTAGGTCTCGAAGTACTGACCGGGCACTGGAAAGGAGACGAAGCAGAAGCAGGGAACGGTACAGGAGCCGTAGCAGAAGTCGTGACAGGAAAGGAGACAGAAGAGATAGGGATAGGGAGCGAGAGAAGGAAAACGAACGCAGCCGAAAAAGAGAGAGAGATTATGATAAGGACAGAGGTAGTGAGAGAGAGAAAGATGGTGATCGGTCTAGAGAAAGATCGAAGGAAAGGAAGAGTAAGGGTGATACAGAAGAGAGAAGACACAAGGATGACAAAGATGACAAGAAACACCGGGATGATAAGAGGGATTCCAAAAAAGAGAGAAAACATAGCAGAAGTCGAAGTCGGGAAAGAAAGCATAGGAGTAGAAGCCGAAGTAAGAATACAGGTAAGCGCAGCAGAAGTAGGAGCAAAGAGAAATCAAGCAGGCATAAAAGTGAAAGCAAAGAGAAATCAAATAAACGAAGTAGAAGCAGAAGCAGAGGAAGAACAGATAGTGTTGAGAAGTCAAGAAAACGAGACCACAGTCCCAGTAAAGAAAGATCTAGAAAGCGTAGTAGGAGCAAAGAACGTTCCCACAAGCACGATCACAGTGATAGCAAGGACCACTCGGACAAACACGACCGTCGAAGGAGCCAAAGTACAGACCGAGAGAGCCAAGAAAAGCAACAGAAAAACAAAGATGAGACTGTGTGAACTCTTTAAGAAGTGGATCACATTGAATCCTTTAAATGTTTGATTAAATCCTGCTTATTTTTTTCTTAAATTTGAGATTGTGCAGTAGTTGATGAGCATTCTTCTCCAACCTCCCTCTAGGCTGCAGATTGTCATTTCCTATTCTGGGTAGGGAAGTGCCTTTGTAAACCCATTCAATACATTGACGGTTTCAAACCCATCTGTTTAGTTTAATTCGTAATCCAGAGATTGTTGCATTTTTATTGTTCAGATGTTTCTGAAATGTACAGTCTGTACATATGTCCTGGAAATGTTTTAATTCCTTTGGCGTGGTTGCCATGTTGGTTAAATTTGTACGAGGCAATAAACTGCCACTAATTCTACTTTGGTTTTGTAGATGTGGAATTATGCTTTGTATTATCCTGAAGTTAGCATGGCTGTGCTTTACATAATAGTATGGCTTTTTAGGGAGGGACCTTGAATGTGTATAATAGCTGAGATATTTATGTGCATACAACGTACGCAGAGGGATGCAGATTTAGAATAACACTTGTGCCCACTGTACCTGCTGTTTTCAAAACCTTTTACAATGTTTTTTTGTTGATTACCACTGTTGATGTCAAGTTGGGGGTGGAATTCTGAGGAGACAGTGGCTTGGATGCAGAGTTTTAGTTTACAATGGGCTTTCTTAGTACAAAATTCTTCAGACAGGCTACCTCAGGCAGACACTGTCCGGGCTGATCGAGTACTGTAGCCATCTATGCATTTTGTTTGGGAGGACAAGAAAAGATGTAAGCTTCCAATTTTGTTAAACACAATTTATCAATTTATGGTATTTTAATGTTGTTAATCCGCAGTACTGTTAATTACTGCACTCTGTAATTGATGGTTATCCTGAGCTAATGAAGGCATTTCACATGGGAAGAGAGGGAGGTAGGAAGAAGAAAATCATTTCAAAAGATTTCAGTTTCAAGCTTCCAAAGCATTTTTATAAGTGTAAACATTTAAAATAACAATTACCTGATAGTGTCCTTTTTTTAAGTCATATTTTCTACAAATAGTAAGATTGCAGTTTGTGCTGAACATTTCATCTGGCGGATTTTTCTTTTTAAACAGGTTATTAGAAGCAAAAACCAAAATGCATTATAGGAGAAAAAATGGTGTCATTAAAGTCCGAGTCTATTTGATAGATTATTCTGACTTGTATACTAAGTGAGGAGAACCAGCTGGAATAAACTCAATTAATTCCTTTGTATTGGGTCTCAGCTTTTCCCTGCATGTTTATTGCCACGTTTTGAGTGTTTGTGTTCCTCAGTCTTTCACTTGAAAACAGAGCCACGCTCAGAACAATTTAGGGCTTTTATGTAGTAGTGTGGAACATTTTATATAATTGTGTAGAATATTTAACGAAGAAGTGGAGTAGCCTAGAAAATGGAAAGAATGCAAGGCTAGCTCAGTTGTGGTCATGATGAAGTGACCTGAAGCTAGGAATAAAATGATGTGTTGCCTTTTTGCTTCTGCACGATGCAGGTCATCCAGGGTGTTACATTTTTTAAATACTAGCATTTAAAAAAACAAAAACAAACCTTTATATTCAGTCACTTGCTGTAAAGCAGTTCTACTGTTGTAAAGCACCTACTGATCAGTGACTGATCTGAACAGTTTTCAGAACTCACTGCTTTACTCTTAAATTTACCAGGATCTCATGTGTTCAACTGTATTTTCAGGTGATCTCATCAGTTGAGGCTGAAATTCAGTGTCCTAGATTAAAACTTGTAAAGCTTCCCAGTTCCCCATTCTTGAGCAACTATGAATTGCAATTAAGTGCAGATCATCTTTCCAGCTTCAGAGAGAGAGCATTTAGGAAGAATTGTGTTAACAATGTCTGTAACATCCAGGATAGCTGAGGGAGAGGAGCAAAGGGGGGATTGTCAACCTTGGTGGGGAGAACAGGAGAAAAAAGGCCAATGTGAGACAAGGACAGTGAATTGCACAGAAAACTAGAACACTGAGGAAGGGAGAAGGACTGATGTTACATAGGAAAAAAGAGCGAATGAGTAATGGAGAGTATCTTGATCTGCTTGTGTCATTTTTGGCAGTTAGTAGTACAATTTTATTGGAAATTTCATGAGGGAGTAAAAGATGGGTTGCTGAAGGAGGGGATCAATCAGTACTGGTAATACTGATGGTGTGAGGTAAATATGATGGACTTTATCAAATATAACTGATCTGTTAGAATCAGTTAAGCTTATGCCTCTGATCCCAAGAATTTAAGCAGAAGAATGTCTGATTAGTACAGTGTAATCCTGATTGTAACTTACCTCCTTATCCGATCCACAGTTTCCATCTAGATGTGTTCTGCATTGCTCTTTCCTCTGTAGATCACTGTAACAATACAGAAATAATAATAATGATTCCAGTGATGGAAAAGCAGCTATCTAATGAAATGTGCTCAGAGTTGTTATCAGCATTTTACATAGAGAAATGGAGCACCAGACTGTCCTGTTGAAACCCTTGTGAAATAAAGATGGACTCAGGTAAGTCACATTTAGAATAGTGTGACCTTCTTTAATTTATAACTGAACGGTGGCTGGGCTGTAAAAGATAAGCCTGCCTTTTATTGTGTACTATTAGATGAACAGTAAATGTGGCAGCATAGAATGGCATAATGGTACGCAGGCAGCAGTGTAGGTAACTATTTTTTATGCATTATAAGATGAAGTGTGAGACAGCTGCACAATGCTAAGCTTTGATTGGACTGTCAAGTATGTATCATTTGCAAGTTAGTTGGATTTATGCAGTGCTAACGTGTTATATCTACGAGCATGAATTTCAGAATGAATGTACTGTGTGTTCTTACCCATTCCAACAGAGCTTCCAGAACAGGTGACTGAAATGACATGAAACAGTGGTATGAATGTTACGTTTCGGGCTGTAGGCTGCTGAATGCAGCCCACAGCTGCAGTCACATCACATTGACTCTGATAGCGCATTACGTTTATGCCCTGGAAAAGGAGTTCCAAGGAAATTACTACTGCTGCAAAGTATCCACTGCCCACTTGGGGTTGGTTTACAGAAGTTCTTCCATCTTTTTTAACTAACACTATAAAACAAATTGATTAAAAATTCTGATTTATTTGCTTTTGCATTATAACCTCTGCTCCCCAACAGAAAATTAACTTGTCTGTATTCACTAGGGTCACCAGTCAAGAGGAGGCTGTGTGAATAAGTGCTAGTGATCCTTATGCAAAAACTACATTAAGAAAAAGCAACTTTTCTGTGCTTAATCTGAGTGCTCCTGTGAAGCTCTTCACAAATACTGCACAACAGCACCCCCAAAGGTTATTCTGGAGTCAGCAGCAGAATAGGAACGTTCTGTTGCATGCTGCCTGTACTCAAATAACGTGGTTACATTATAACTCTATTATGTGTGGGGGAAAAAAAGTGTGAAATTGGAACATTTACCTGAATATATTTTTTTAGGGCAAAACATGAGCTTCATCCTCCTGTCTGTAGCTGGAGATACCACCACTGTGTAGACGTCCCCGCAAGGTATCTCAGTGATGTCACAGTAACTTAGACCTGAGCTGGGCGTACAGGTGAAAGTGCCTTTGGAGCCGTGTAAATGAGTAGTGTAGCTCACTGTTTCTTCAGAAGCTCGCCAGTACACGCGGATACCGTTACTGCCAAGTCTGTATAGCTTCACTCCAGAAGGACAGCAAGCACCTGGCAGAGTAAGAAACGTACCAGTAAGGATATTTGTAATTACAGTACGTTGTGAATTCCTGTAGTGCATTTTCAGTCAGATCGCGTGATTACCATCACACCAAAGCATTTCCTTGAGAAATCATCATTAAACAGAAAACCAGAATAATTACTCAGCTGCACTAGGAAAGAAAATGTTGTCTGCTTCAAATGATGAAGCTGGAATTTAACTACTGTTTTATGTACTGGAATACTGTCACTCCCCATTATTATGGAGGCAGCAGTCTACATAGAAACCCTCGGAACTGTTTGTGGGTTTGAGAATTGAATTATACCATAGCATAATTAAATACTTGTTTCTGGAGTATTATTATTAAAGCTTCTTTAAAAATTGTAAGAACAGGGTTTAAATGATATGTGATTAATTCTAAGCGCTTTTACTTAAGAGAGGGTACTTGTATTAACTGTTGAGTTTCAGTTATGTTACTTGCATTAGAGGAATGCTATTCAGTTAAGTCATACACTAAGTCATTCTCTTCTCAATTCCATTTATTATTTACATACTGGAAGAATATCCTTGATACGTGCAGTGGGATGTCAAACCAGTTTCACTGATTGCTCTCAGAGATACTGTGTAGTTGGTGCCACATGTGATGCATCCCAGCAGACAGTAGTTATGAAGAGTGTGACACTTTGCCTGTCCCTTTGGTGACTCCAGTGTTGTTGCGTACGTCTGTGCACCCGCTCCAACTGACCAGCTGATATTTGTTACTGACTGTGTCACCTGAGTTAGTGTCAGGTCATTCGGGCAACAAGGAGCTTAAAAAAAAAAAGTAGAGAATTCAATTCAGTTTTACAAAACACAGCAGAGCAGTACATGATGCTGAGCAAAGAAAACTAGCTTGCTTTTCAGGCAAACGTTAGCACGGGGAAGCTCACGCAGCCAAGGTCTGTCTCTGCTTCAACTTGTTCTTCTCTACAAAGCAAAGCTAACTGTTAAAAACCAAACTGCTTGTTTAAAATTGATCCTGGCCTCCATTAACCCCAGAACTGTGCTTTGGAATTCTCTGGGTAAAAGATGTAGGATAAAGTTATGCTATGAATAGGAGGAATTACGGTAGGAAGTGCTTTAGTCTTCTCTTGAGACTGTTCAGTTTGTTGATGTGGGCATAACTTCACTGCCTCTTCTGGTAATATTACAAGTCAAAACACTGACAAGGAAGTGCTGCATTTGTTAGCTCTGACATCGTAACTGATCGCAGTAAGGCTTCTTAGACTGAGGCAAATGCCAGGTGATCAATCTCTCACACAGACACATAACGTATGTATTTAAGCAGAAGACAATACAGAAAGGGAACCTATAATCTGCACAAGTGGTATTTTTTATACACGTATTTATAAACATATTTAGAAATATGATAATGCCACTATACTAAGTATTTCCCATCAAGTACAATTCTCACCTACCGGTCTCTAAAGGGACACTGTAGCTTGGTAAGCTCTGTCCAGCTGGTGATCTTGCTATAACACTGACAGAGAAAGCAGATCCACAGGGAAGATTAATTAGGGTACAAGAGTTTCCAGAGCTTGCACAGTGCCAGAGTCCAGCCTCTCCTCGGGCAGTTACGACGTATGTAGCTTCCTCGCTGTTAGACTGCCAGTGCACGCTGATCGCAGAAAGAGCCTCCTTTGAGATATTTTTAATTTCAGGGCTGCAGGGAGCTGAAAGTTGTGTAACAGATTATTTACGGGCATAAAAATTAACCTGGAGTTACAGCTAACAAGCTCCTTTGAAAAAAAGTCTGTAATCCTTACGTGGTCGTACGTAGTGTGAATTTAGAACTCACAGAAATGAGAACGTAGATTCTGCATACAATAACAGCAATGAATTGTAAATCTGATTTTCAGTGGTTTTCAGTCTAAACCTTCCTTTAGGTCCCTCATCATGGTATCTTTTTAAGTACGCCTGGTAGCCTTATTTTTTCACTTTAGTCAGTTACAGTAACTTAGCTCTCTATCAATGCTTTTCATCCATCACTCACTGCACTCTACCTAATTAATTCTTCTGCTGAAGGGAGGTGGGAACGCTCGTACCCGTTGCCACATCCTTAGATGCACACGACGTGTTGCTGCCCCTGGCCTCACTGAAGGAGTAAACAGTGACGTTGTAGCGGGTGCCGCAGCGCAGGGCAGACAGCGTGCAGGCTGTGGCGGTGTCGTTGCACAGCACGGTGTCCCTCCAGGAGGCAGCCTTGGTCTCGTACATTTCAGCACCGCGGACAGGAGCCCAGCTCACCTCCACCGTGTCGCCGGACACCAGCACGGCGCGGAAGTCGCTGGGGCAGCATGGGGCTGGAACAGGCAAGGCACACATGGAACATTCAGCCTGAGCAGACAACTGCACCGTTTGCCTCTGTGCTTCATAACTTAAACTGCCAAAGGTGTCTTGCTCAAACTCAATGCCATTAATCCCAGACTTACTTCCTAAATTAATTCCACATCCTTCCTTTAACCAAGCGGCTCATAAAGTATATGTAATGCATAGTATTTATGTGTACTTACACATGCATACAGTTACAACTATCCTTGATTTAAGATTTCAAAACATCGAGAAATTATCTAAGTAATTCTTAAGAATGTTCTAAGTTCCCACTTAACTGATTAATTTGTCCCCATATTAAGTAAAAATTGAAGTTTAAGTCATTGCCTTAAGAAAATAAAAAAAATAAAGTCAGCTCTATCATAAATACAGTTAACAGATCCAAAACGAATGTGCAAGAACACATTACTACTTACCAGTGGTGTAATTGAATACATCACCTAAAGGACTCTGCCCTGCTTTGTTATATGCAAAGACACTAATGAAGTAGGTGAAACCACAGTCTGACTGGAAATAGCACTGTGCACGTGATGTGTTGCAGTATACTTCCAAGCCATCATCACTCTTCACAAAAACCACATAATAGTGACCAAAATTTACTCTAGACCATGATACCAACAAATTTCCACGTTCATCCTCTTCAATTGATATATTTCCTGGTGCACAAGGAAGTAGAAAAAAAAAAACAAAGAACTGTAATCAGAATATTTGTATTCCAGTTATACTTTAGGGGGAAAAAAAGGAAAATCTGGTGTATACAGAATTATTCTATTCAGTTTGAATACTAAAATTATCTTGCTTGAGAAAACAGGAACTCACGATGAAAAGTGACTATGATTTTTACAGAACAAAACATGCTACCTTCATCATTTACATAAAAGAGATGTACTGAAGGAGACCCCATAAACAAAACCAGAGGCACCAGACAGTACTGGAAAAGGAACTGGCACGTTCTGTTCTCACAGACAGTAGTTCTGGATGATAATCAGAACACTAGATTAAATAGCATTCGCCACCTAAAAAAACTTTTATGAAAACCTTTTATGTAGTGGTATGAAACTCACTGTCTGTGTCTGAGTAAAAAAGTATTTTGCTTAGGTTTCCTCTCTGGTGGCATCCTGAAATTCTGCAGTAAAGTGAAAATTCCATAGGTTTTGCTCAAACATCTTTCACCTCCTTCTGGCTCAAAGAGGTTAGCTTGCTGCTAATTAGATCTGGTCGAACTGACAGAGTGTTGGCTGAGAAGGTTATAGGCCACAGCTTAAAAGTGTCTTACCAAAGGCTTTCATTCCATTACAACTATTTCTGAGTTGCCCATGAGTGATCTCAAACTCCCATCAACAAGTGGTCAAAATGAGGTAGGTAACACTAAATAAATCAGTAATGAGTTGTGTCTGTAAGGCATCACACAGCTTACACGGTTTAGGTTTTGCTTGCATGGGCCACCATGCATCGAACAGGTCAGAAAGCATTAATCTCTGACATGGCAGCGTGCTGAGTAGCTGAGATGAGCAGCCTTTTGTGCTGCCAAAGCTGCTACCTGAAATGCTCTGTGACCGCATCTTATTTCAGCCCAGTGGTGCCATTTTAGTTGCAAGGGGTTACTTGTTAACCTGCACACGAGGTTACAACTAAATCTAGCCTAGAACAGTTCGCAGTGCTATTTGCTCCCAGGTTTCTCCCAGTCTATTTGTGACAGATCTCCCACAGTAGGATATATCTGCAATTTATTGGGTTCGTTTTACATTCAGAAAATTGACTGGTAAGAGGAAAATGCACACTTCCTATTCCAGCTAACAATACATACACCACTGCACATTCTTCACTAAAGAAAATTTAGGCTATTATCCCCTCAGTACAAAGGGACACAGCATAGTTCATGCACACAATTCAGAAGCAAAAACAGTTTTGAGGACCACAATTTTAAAGGCCTAGCATTTGAGATTAAATACATGCATGTCCGAATGCCGTAAGTTATGTAATAATCAATGATTCACATACTAGTTTGTAAGCTTACTGCATCAGTAGGATTACTGGATCCAGCATCATTATGTGCTATGACAGAAACAGAATATTCCGACCCACACTGGAGTGACGGTAACATGCAGGAGGAAGAAGATGTGTTATACTTCAGTTTCAGAAGTCCGCTGGAGGCTGTCACACTGTAAGCCAGAGCTCCTTCTGCTGGCATCCAAGAAACAACGGCTCTTAAAGCTCCGCTGCTGAGAGCTATGTGGACATCTGCGGGTGCCTTAGGACCTGTGGCGTATCAGTTTGGAACACTATCAGTTCAGCTCTGCATACGGTCTACAGACATGATCATTTTCAGATCTTACAAATGAAGTCCTTTTTTACTCTCGTTGATTTTAAAGCTGTAGCATTATTTTCTAAATAAATTACTGTAGCTGTACTTTGACAACAAGGTTTCTTTTGAATTTCCTTGCCTTATTTGAATATTTGTTGTTTACAACAAGAAAAATCCCCAAATTAGTCTAAGCACGTGTAATCTTTACCCAGACCTGTGAAACTCTGCTTAACTCTGTTACTGGTTTCTTTGCCTCAGGAACATTAAACATTAAACATGGATGCATCATCTGAGTTTCCATGAAATAAAATGTATGTGATGTGAAAATCTCCCCAATGTATTTTAGAAAGACATAACATAACTATACATACATAAATACTTTGTGGTATATCTTCTTTTAAAGTGCTTACAAAGTTTCAGAAAAGAAAAATTCTTACTTGTTCTTTGATTATATGTGAAATCATCTCCAGGAAGACCATTGGCACTCCAGGCATATGCTTTTATAGTGTAAAGAGTTCCTGGATCTAGATGTGAAAATACGAAGGAGGTATTGGTAGTGTTCTGCTTCAGCATCCTGCCCAAACCATCTGACCTCATCAGGGACACACAGAATCCAGCTGCCATATACACAGCTTTCCAGCTCACTGCAATGGAATCGTAGCGCGGGGAACTGGCAGACAGAACCGGAGCAGACAAGACTGTTGAGAAAGAATATCAATTAAGCTTTAAGGTTTTCAGTAGTACTGTTTGGAGGGTCCAAATACCAGATGAATACACAAAGTTTAAAAATTAACTAATTATTATTATTAATAATAGTAATTAAAAAAACTAATAAAAATAAAAGCACCAGGAAAACAAATGAATGCAAGATCGGCAGATAAATTATGAAACTGATTTGGTACTTTCATTATATAACAGGTTTTGTAAATTGAATGTAATTCATGCAACTTATACACAAATGAAGAATGCAAATCACTAAGATACTGCATTTCCCATCAGCTAAGTTCTGTGCAATCTGATGACTTTGTACTTTTAGCTGTATTTCTTTCATTTATTCCATTCTCTTAAGTTGTGTCTTTTGTTAAAATCAAATCCATACATTCATTCAAACTCTATTAAAACTGCTCCATTAACTTTCAGTACTGTCACAAAGCAAAATCACTCACTGTGAGCCGTGTCCTTGTCATTAAGCCAGACAACAGAAACCTAGTCCTCAAAAACGGCAAGGAGAATGTTCTCAATACAATTTAAAACACATGGCATGCCACACTTCATTTTCAGCTCCAAGACTTTTTTTTTTTCCTTAGTTAAGATACTTGCATAAATGCTTGAAATTACAATATTACAGATTTAAAATACAAATATAATCCACCTGTTGTGGCTTTTCTGGAAGGTGAAGGCCGACTCCTTCCTCCAGCATTTACAGATCTGATGGTGATTCTGTACCAGGTGGCTGGTTTCAATCCCATCACTGTTCCTGGTGACTTTGTGACTACGGTTTCAACGCAGGAATCTCCATCCTGTGCAGACAGTAGATAACTAGTAGCTCCAGGTACTGCTCTCCATTCCACCGTGATGCTACTGCTCAGTTTTGAATAAGCTTGTTCAATAACAGGTATGTCTGGAGCTAAAACACAAATAGCAAAAGATGTGCTGTAACTGGGGAACTCTAACTGAAGCACTTTGCAATTAACAAACACAGATGAGGACAAATGGTCTGTGCCTTTTATTAATGATTCAGATTTATTCTTCAATTATTGATGATTTAAATCTGTTCTTCAATTTTAAACAGTTACATAGTATAATGTGATTACCTTTATTTCAGGAAAACAAAGCAGAACAAAGCAGAAGAGATGCTTTTCAGCATACAAAGTGCAAGGACTACTGAGAACCTAGAATATTTGAAAAGACTTGCTACTATTATGACAACACATTTTCAAGGATGAGACTGTAAAAATTCCTGACGCATACAGTTTGGGAGAATCCCCTCTCCTTGCTCAAATCAGGTATACTCAGACATACAGTACCATCACATTAAATATTGCAATTAAATGCTTTTCTGATAACTCATGCTGAAGGTCATTCAGAGTCTGCTCTCATGTACTGCAGTCACTAAGTGACTACAGGGACTGTGTTTCTTAACCACGAGCAATTTCTGTTCAGTAATCAGGACTTTCAGCATATAGCACAAATAAAGCAAATCTATTACAGGACTGCAGAAGACTCATCAGAGGACAAAATTACAGTGTCTAAATTATGACAAAGAATTACAAAGTATTTGGGATTTCAATATGTGCCTCAGTGCAAACTTATTTATAGGAAGGCAGCTCTCCCAGACCCAAGCACTTTCTCATTTATTCATACCAGACACCCTCTTTTGTCCCTGTTTAAAACTGACAACATCTGTTCTATATGACCATGCCTCCAGAACATCCACAGTTGTGTCCTTCTCTGTATTTCAGCAAGTTGCCATCTACTGCACCATTATTATTTTTTTCCTTTTATAATATACTGTATTTAGTAGCAATTCATGACAAATTATGTGCAAATGTAAGGGAGTCAAACAGAGAATATATAGTATCAGCTATATCAGAAATAAATTAGAAATCATCAATTATTAATTTCTGTTCTCGGATAACTAACCTAGCACAAGAAGGCATTTAAACACATCAGGACAAACTCTGCTACTTTTAGTTTTTATTGCAAAGATTTCCTTTTATTAAATTAAAAAAAAAAGCTGGAAAAGTAATGGCTGTTTCTAAAAAGTATCACACAGAATCACAGAATGTCAGGGACTGGAAGGGACCTCAAAAGATCATCTAGTTCAATCCCCACTCCGGGAGCAGGAACACCTACGTTATGTCACACAGGAACACATTCAGGTGGGATGTGAATGTCTCCAGCGAAGGAGACCCCACAACCTCCCTGAGCAAAGTATTTTATAAACAGAATTTCTCAATTACACTTCGGCACAAGTTATAAAGCACTTAATGTAGGCTCTCCATCATGCATCAGTGATGTATATGCCAGCAGTCCTTTGAAACAAAGTACCGTTTATCCGCACCGGTGTTGACAAATGTGTAACTTCACATCTGCACTTGTAACCAAAGGGCAGATAGTTTGGAAAGCTGGAGACTGAGCTGCGCATGACAGCTCAGGGAAACACACAGGAAAAAAGGAGAAAATGAGCTCATTGTGTTACTACCAAATCCAGTGTGAGCGTCAGCAAAAGGTTTCAAAGGGAACGGCAGCTATTCCCTAGAAATACAACAAACACCGGGGTGAAATCCCAACCCTACAGAGGCTGATGGGAATTACACTTCACAGAGGTTTTCTCACGAACCTGTTGACTGCATAGTCTGTGCTTCTGCCAGAATATTTCCATTTTTGTCAATAGCTTCTGCTTGTATAGCATAGACAGTATTAGGAATTAATGAAGTGAGAGTGCTCTTAAGTGTAACATCGCCAAAACGAGCCAGTAAAGAATGGCCTACAGTATTCTCAGCTGTAGCTGTGACTCTGTAAGAAGAGGCTCCCGAAAACTTGGACCATCTGAGATAAATGCTACTTGAGGTCACGTCATATACAGACACAGAGAAACCTAAAAAACACACAAAAAAACCCACAAAGCAACACACAAACAAACGAAAACAACAACAAAAAAACAACACAAACGCAAAACCAAACCAAACCATGATCAGAAAAACGTTTCAGTTGTTCTTGAATATAGTGAAGTCTTGACAAGACGGCTGCTCAGAGCCTTAGCAAGCACACAGGTGATCTGATTTTCAGCAGATCAGGATTCCACTGATTCTCAAGTGCTATTTCCCTTGTTGAGTTTTGTAATCTCTTCATTACTGCAGGAACTGCTACTTGCTCTCATAATATCATCTTGTGGTGATAACTTCTAATGAAAAACCTTTGACACTTTAGTCTACTTATTTTTTACAAACACTGGATATAATCCACATATAACTATCCAACCTGTTGAGCAGTACTCCACACGAATAGGATCGAGGGCTCTGCAGCTCAGGGAAAGAACGTGCTGCAGTAAGTGTCAGGGTACTAAAACACCACAGCTATGGTTAAAAGTTTAACACTCTGACAGTTCAGTATATTTAGAAATACCCCACTTAGAGACCAAGCCAAGCCTGAAGGCACTCCTTGCTTCTGTAAAGTCAAAATTTACAGAAGATATCAACAATATCATCACTAGTTTTTAAAAATGCAATCAAACTGGAAAAGTTTTCCTTTTTCTTATTCACCTAAAGCACTGAGATCTCACAGAACATATTAGAAATCAGAATTTTGTATGCTCTCTTTGGAGCTGTTCAGAAATGAGCCAGAAAAACCAGAGCACCGTTTCGCAGATGTACCTGCGTTAGCTGAAAGGACCTGAAAAGGAAGACGTACAAAATTAGAAATAGAAAGGAAGATAACTTATTTGGGAGATTCAGAAATTTCTAATAATGCCAGTAATTACGATATCAACTTAAAAGATTTCAGTTTGTAACACATCTCAGTGACGGGATCCGTGCGTTCCGCCTGTTTAAGCACAGGCACTGTACAAGCAGTGAGACGGAGCGCCAGACGGTGACATCCCCGGTTCTCCTCTCTGGATGCACCCAGTGCCCAGCTGCAGGCAGGCTTTGAGAGATCCTTGCCTCTAAAACACGTTTGTATCTTTCCCTCCCCTCTTCAAAGCCTCGCCAGTCACCTGTAAGCACCCAGCGCCACTCACCGCTCGCAGGCTGTGGAGGAGCAGCGCGCCGAGCAGCGGCGAAGCTCGCCCCGATCCGCGCATGTCGGAGCTGCGTCCCGGGCTCCGGCAGCGTCGCCCCGCAGCTCTGCTCCCCGTCCGCAGCCTCCAGACCGCCGCCGTCCCTCAAGGAGCGCGCTCCTCTCCGCCTCGCTCCACACCCCGCCCGCCGCCGGCAAGGCGGAGCCCGCGCACGGACGGTGCCGCCTCTGAAGAGGGCGCGGCGGTACTGGGAGCAAGATGGCGCCGGCGGTGCGGGGGCTGAAGAGCTTGGTGTGGCACAGTGAGTCTGTGGGGGTCCCGCTCCGCCGCTCCTTCCCGCCTGGCCGGGAGTCGGCGTTGCGGTGGTCTCGCCGCTTCGGCGGAGCTGAGGGCGGGGGTGCGGGCGCGTTGGAGCCGAGCGTAGCGGGAGCTGGGCGACGGGAGGGAGCTGCCGGGTCCGGGCGCGTCTGTGCGGAGCTCGGCACAGCCGCACTGCCGCTCGTCTTCCGCCGCCTCACCAAGCGGCGGCGCGGGCGGGAAGGGCCGCGGCCGAGGCGCACCTGGCCGGGTTCCGCCGCCTGGGGGAGGCTGGGCGGAAGTCTCCTTCCGCGGGTTTCGCTTCCTTCGCTCCCGCGTCCCCCGCGGGGCTGCGGCTGGCCGCGGTAACGCGTGTTTCTGCAAGGGACGGGGCTTGAATCCCAGTACAGGTCAGTCCATCGGAGGGCATCGTCAGCGACGTTGTTAGCACGTGTTGTCAGAGAAGAGTAGTAAATAAATAATCAAAAACTATTGGGAAGAGCAGAAGGAAAAGCTGCTTGTTTACTTAAAACAAAATAAATTCTTTTTATGACTCAGCCTTTCTAACTTCGTTTTCCAAAACACTTGGTTACGGTGAAAGTTGCAGTCACCCCTTTGGGAAGTATAGCACGGTCTGCTTTTTTTTTGGTTTGTGTTTGTTTTTGTCATTTGTTGTGTTTGGGGCATTTTTCACCACAGAGATATAGCGGTCTGTTATTCAGTCCAGGCTGTGTCTAGTTGTTTCACTTCTCAGTCCTCTTATGTAGAGGAAAAATCCCTTGAATGAATTGAACAGGGTAGGTGGTTGGTATGAGGAGCAGGGGAAATGACCGTGTAGGAAGGATGGAGCGTTACTGATGTGTGGGCTTATGGCTGCTTGATAACAGCAACAAGGAGTCTGTAAGCCAGAGAGAGTGCTGCAGCCGAGCAGCTGCAGGTGGAGATAACATAAATGAGAGTTGCGGGGAAAAGTATGCTGTATCTGCTATACTGGTTGCTTGGGATAATTAATTTTTTCATGATGGGATGAGGCAACTTGTTTTTGGTTATCGAAATGAAGTTGTGGACAGCTGGATTATTCACTTGTTATGATTAGGGTTATTTTATAGTCAAGTGGACTTACTGTATGGAAAAATATTTCAGACTGTAGATGATGCTGTCAGGCTTTCAGTTTACTAAAAAGGATCTCTGGAATGCCAAATACTGAGTTATCGGTGAGAGCATTCTTAGAAAACACAAAGCATAATGAATCTTCATGCAGCTAAAAAAAATATAATCCAGATGAGTTCACACGCCTGGTGTGGAGGATTAGAAAAAAGTGCAAAGCATACAGAGTATAAACATGACAGGGCAAAAAGGCCTGGGTTTGGCTATGAGTTTTTCTGTGTTAGGTACTATGGCACGCCAGAATGCCTTTAACAAAAGTGCAGATATTTACAGACACTGAAGAAACAGATGTACTTTTTGTTCATGTGCACCTGCTATTCTGGAGTTCTTGACAGTTCTTTCACTTGGTAGCAGTCAAAAAAATGCATTCCGAACCTGACAGCTTGTCTAATAACCTGTGTTACTTCTGGCATTATGTTTGACAGGATGGCTGCTGTTAGTTAGATCCAGCCTGCAGCAGCATCTGAAATTCTGTACTCTGGAGGAAAACAGATCAGAATAATCAGACTTGATTATTTTTTTATTGATTTGTTCATTGACTCAGTAGTTCCTCCAGTTTTCTGTCTAACTAGTTTATATGTGCTACTGATACAATCAAATTTTTGGTAAGCTGATGTTCCCTGCTCTGGAAAGGTGCAACTTGTACTTGTGGTGATCTCTTAGAGCCAGGATCTAGGATCTAGTTATGCCCTACGGCTGTTACCGCTCTGTGCTTCCTAGTCAGCATTTCTCCCAATGCTTTCATAGCAAGGAAAAGTAATAGCTGCCTGTTTTAAGTAACTTTTGTTTCCCAAATGAACTGGGGTTCCCTTAGGTTTCTGCTGCAATTGTACAGTGAATGAAAGCATTTAAAGCTTGTTTGTAGTGGGAAGGTAGGTCTGCCTGTTGGTGAACTTGTTGGTCTAAGGGCCGTTTCTTAAGAAGTAACTGAAGTTTTTCAATGTGCTCTATCATGTAGTGGCACAGTTCATTTAAAAGCAAAGAAATAAAGCCTCGGAGTGAAATATGTACAGGACTGTGATTGTTTAGGGTGACTTTAGCAGAAATGAAAAATAATTTTTTGGAACAATTTGATTGTTAACCTGTCTATCTCTCTTCCTATCTGTAGAGCTGAAATCTGCAATATTTGATGACTGCCGGAAAGAGGATGAATGGAAGGTATAGTTTTGAATAATTATTATGTGATGGATGACTTTTTTTTTTTTTTTTTGCTTTCAACTTTGCTAGCTTTCCAAATAATAGAGTATCAGCTCTATTACTTTTGTTTCTCTAGAACTTCACACTGCTGCTTTAATTTCAGTGGTATCCAGGAGAAATTGACACTGCTGTGTGATATGTGAGGAACAGGATTCGACAAGACAGGCAAGGCTTGAGGCTGATGCCACTAACGTGTGTGCTGCTTTCAGTGATGCATGAACAGTACTAAAAATAATATAAAGCACAGATAAAAGATCATTTGATCCACATGTTCAATTTTTTTTTCTTATTTATATAAAAGTGTCTCTGAATATCTTCCAGTATGTGTGTGACATATCTTTTGTTCCCTCTCTTCCTATAATGAGTTTGCTGTCTTGTTTTTCTTAGTTACGTTTCAGTAGACGCCCTCAAGCAGCCCAGAGGTCCCTGGGATTCTGTAAATTGCCTTTAAAAGATGCTTGGCCATGTTAGTCATCTAATTGTTATTTGTGTTGTTCTCGCGAGGTTTCCTGAAAGGAGAGCAGAGAGCACCTGAATTTTCAGTTTCATTACACAGTGTTTTGGTGCACTTTCTTTTTTAATATTTTCTAATCCATGTTTCTTGTTGCGAGTTAAACTAATTATTACTGATTGGGAAGAGAAACAAACTGACTTCTTTATTTTGTGTGGCTGATTTTGTTTCTGAAGTTCATTGGCATATTTTTCTTTTTGAGCCTTAATTATTGTAATTAATTGGACTTCTTAAAATCTTGATTCTTCTGATGGTTCTTGTTGAGTTTTTCTGAAGTGTATGCATGTCTCCTGAATTGTGAGGAAGTGAAGAGATGAACAAGTATGTAAGCAGTGGTACAAAATAGTAGAGGAATCCCGTGTGTTTTTTGTAGATGCTTAGGCTTAAGATTTGTAGAGATGGTCAGGAATGGTGGGGAAGCCTTTTCACTTAATGAGTCTGAGGGAAGTAGGCTCTGTTAGCTGGAGGAAATCTTCACCTGCTAAAAACTGCAAGAACCAGGCGAATAGGGTGGGAGGAGAAAGAAGCCAATTGATCTGTAAAGCACTTCTAGCATAAGAACAGATACATTTCAGCAGGCTGTATGGTAAGTTTGGCAGGAATTGAAGACTACTGTATTGAAGGTTTCTAGTAGGAATGCTGCAGATAAGAAACGTATTAAAGATGCAGTTAATACTCTGAAGTCCTCTGTGTAGGGAGATGCCTTCTGATGTTTTTAAAGATTAATTTCCTACTGCTATGGTTTCTGTATGCAGGTGATAGAAAGATACAGCAAAAAGAAATAGATTTTGGAATCAAATATTCAAGCCAATTAACTCAAGAAATAATACAGCTTTGCTATACCCAGCCAGTTTATCTAATTGTTTTTTATTTTTAATTTCTAGGTAATTCTTTTAGATGATTACACTACTAAATTGCTGTCACTGTGCTGCAAAATGTCTGATCTACTGGCAGAGGGTATCACAGGTGAGCATAATTCTTTGCAGTACATGGATTGCTGTGTCCTGATAAGAAAAAGGGAAAGAACTGAGTTGATGCTACCTGTATGAGAAACTGTCTTAATTTGGGGGTTGAAGACGAGTAATATTGGGGTATTAGACTAGCAGGTTTATGGCTTTTAGAGTTGATTAATTGCAACTGATTAATTTGAATTAAAAAATGGAACTGCCTGGAATCTAAATTTTTTTTTTAATAATTTTTTTAATAATTGAAGATTGGTTTAAGGCTTATGGTTATTGCTATGGTTTACTTTGTTTGCTTGTTAATATCAAGAAAATGAGAATGTCATCTGTGAAGTGGTGGTTTTCTTCAGGATGTTATCTGTCAACTGAGAAGAATACAAGATCTCAGTAAAGAATTAAATGAACTAAACAAAAGCAGAAAAGAATAGGTGAACTGCTCTGTGATTTTTGTAATGTGCTCTGCTAATGAGTAGTATCTGCTGCTTTGAATGTGCTTATGCTCATGGGCAGTAGAATTAGGGTATGAAGGTATAGAAACATAAGTGCTGAAGAGAAAATGAAAACAGGAGACAACAGACAAATGGAGGGAGCAAGTGGATGCAATGCAGAGGCTGGAATTGAAATTTGAGTTGTGTTGCACAGAAATCATAGGCTTCTTTATGAAATGAGAGCTTTCCATGATTAAAAAGTGATATCTACCACTTAAGTGGTATCAATTATTCCTAGAAAAAAACTGTCAGCAGCAGCACGGGCCCTAACTGTCACTTTTCCCTGTAGCTTGGGAGTAATGTCTAGAGGATATTTTTTTTCCACATCTCAACATCTGATGTTATTTAGCCTCTCTTCTCTTACTCAAAATTACTGAGCAGCATGAGTCTCTCTGCATTTTCAGTCTAGTGTACTGCACGACTGTCTACAGTAATGATTTGTTTAAACAGGAAAAACAAGAGTTGAATGAAGGAGCTGATTTGTTGAAAATGTCTAATTTGTGCCTGCAATTACACTGAAACAGAGTAAGCACACAGGAAGCGGGCAAACAATAGAGGCCAGAGCCCAACAGGATGCCGTGCATGGTTTTGTTGTCCCTCTCCTTTGATGAACTGGAAGAAGAATAACGAAGAATAATCTTGATGAGGCAATTCTCTTTAAAATAACTCGTATTGTATCCCATAGTTTGAGCATCCTTTTGTTGCCCTGCTTTTCTGTGTAAAATCTGCTTGTGTAGAAAATCCAGGAAAAGCTTAGTGCTAAACCTGAGTTGACAGAAGGATAAGTGCTGCAAAAGGCTTCTGGTAACTTGTAGTTAAAACAGTAAGTAAAAAATAAATTAATTAATGAAAATCAAGGCTCTGTAGGCAGAAGATAAGTACCTGACAGGATTTTTGTGGGTAGTACTTCTTTTTTTTTTAATTACCTTATATTAGAATGTGTATTTTTATGGTTACATAAAGTTCTAAATATCAAAATGTAGTATTTCTTATGTTGTAGTGGTGGAGAATGTGTATAAGAACCGGGAGCCTGTTCCACACATGAAAGCAATATATTTCATAACTCCTACCAAAAAGGTTAGTATTTAAAAAAACATCAACAACAGAATAAATGTGGATCAAGAGAAGCAATGTTTCTTTGGGTTGAAATTAGTAACCTCCCTGACAGAGACACTGCATCAGTAATAATGCAGTCGGTTAAGCAGTTTGAAGCAATGGCTCTAGCAGGAGATTGTTGCTACTTCCCAAAAAGTGCTGTGAGGAAAAATTTCAGCATTGTTGAAGTTGTCAGATGATGCCCTGCTTCCATTCGTGGAATGGTCTTGGCTGAGGTGTATGACTGACCTTTGGTCATTGTTTATTGATGTTGCTATTGAATTTAAAAAATAAAATACTAGTTTATGTTTTGTGTCACTTTGCAGTGTTCTTAAGCTAGACTGGGTAATTAAAAGCGTAGGAAGAGAGGGGGGGAGAAACTTTTAATATGTATGGAAAAGCAAATCTATAATTTTTTTTCTCCCCACCCCTCTCAAGTCTGTAGATGGTCTTATCGATGACTTCATCAGCAAATCATCCAGCAGATACAAAGCAGCATACGTCTATTTCACTGACTGTAAGTAAGCTTCTGCACTGTAGTCTGTCTCTGTTATAGTAAATAAGTTATCCTCTTATCTTTCCTATAGCACACTGCTGTGTGTCCTGTTTGTTCGGGCAGGATTTGAGACTCAGTTCGTTAACCCTGCTTTGGTTGTCAGGACTTTCTGAAGGCACTGTGGCAGTGCTCAGTTCTTCCAGTTACCAATGCTGATCACTTTAGTTTTAGTTTCTTCTGTGTTGGAAAGTATGGAGGAAGGCAACTTACTGATACTATGTACCTCATATAAATAATACTATTAAAAAAATACAGATGCGTGAGTATTTGCTTTACTGCAGTTATGCTTTATCATTAGTTATTGTAGCTGGGTACTTCAGACTTGTGAACTAGCTTATTTTTCTTTACCTGAAAGAAGGGACAGCGTGGTACCTAAGCATCCTTCTAATGGATGATGTTAATTGCAGAGTGTGGATACAGTGAATGTGATTCTGCAGTCAGTCTCCGTTATTAAAATGATATGGAGAGGAGGAAAATTAAAAGACCAAAATGTCTCGGAGTTTGAATGTTTCTGTGGATGTTCAGAGATAGAGCAACTCCTAAGCAGCAGATGCACACTGTCTGTTTAACCTAGTTCTTAAAGGAAAATATCTATCTCTCAAACCCAAAGTGAAATCCTTCTGTTTGGTTTTTGTTACTCTCATTCTCAAAGTAAGGGCAACTTCTGTACTGCTTATTTAAGGGGCTTGCTAGTGTTTGTTATATAAGCTGCATTTCTAAATGATTCAAGCTTATCAGATGGGTCCCCTCTATTTTTGGGAAGACTATTCTTCGTGTGCCACAAACTGCTCTTGTGAGTCTGCTTCTGTGTGGCTGTCATTGACAGGAGCTTAGCTGATGAAGACTGATTTTTTTGGCTCTAATTTATACTCAAATCACATTACAGAACCATTTATTCCCCTAATTAGCGGTTTTCAGCAGTGAGGTTTTCTATTTCAGAACAGAATCGTTATGTTGATGTTTCAAGGAACTGTGTTCTCATAGCAGTTATCAAATTACTCTCAGTGTCTCCTGGTATCTTGTTTCATTTGGTGCTGGTGCTGCAGTTTTTGGTATCACTGAAAATACATTGTTCTTTTTCTTGCAGTATGTTGGCTAGCTCTCAGCATGAGCTCTTGTTACAACTGCTCTATTGAGGGAGCAAGAGAAATATCTCTTACTGCAATTTTCAAGTTCGTATAGTGTTTGTCGTGCAGATGTTCTTAAAATTTCATTTCTTGACTGGGAATGTAGTAGAATCTAGCCTGTAAATGTAGTAGAAGTGCATTTCTGAAATCTCAAATTTCTTTATCATGGTGGTTTTATGTTTGAAGAAAAAAATAATACATATATATCAACCTTCTATTAGCATGGGATATGCTTTCTCTCCTGAAACTGCAGAAATGTTTGCTTTGTTGTAATTGATATCCTTCACTGTTGTAGACTGCTCCCAAGTGTTCTAACCTCACCTGCTAAAAGCCAGTAAAAAAACAAGCAGTATTTCTTTAAAAAGAGATCTCAAACACAAAATAGTGGTAATAAATCTTTTTTTTTTTTTTTTTTTTTGCTGTTGAAACTTCTACAGCTTGCTTATTTTACTGTACTTGGCTGTTAATTACTGATCTGAAAGAAAAAGAATTCAGTGATGTAGTAAACTGGTGAGTTTAGTGAGAGGTGTGGGATCAGAATTTGAAGCTATGAAGAAGTGCAAAAAGCACAAGGAAAAAAATTAAGTGCTCGTTTTTGGAAGGGAAGTTTTACTTTGGAGGTTTTGAATATTGTGAGTTCATAAACGACTTAAGTTGCAGCTGGAATGTGTGCAGAAGGCTTTTAGCCTTGTGTCTTTTTCTCTAGCTTGTCCTGACAACCTCTTCAATAAAATCAAGTCTTCCTGTGCCAGATCAATAAGGAGATGCAAGGAAATCAGTATTTCCTTCTTCCCATATGAGTCTCAGGTAAGTTTTTTCTCTAACTCAACCACACTACATAGCATGTAAGACTGTTGTTAAATGTTGCTGATTTTTACAGAAAATAATTAAATTGATTTCACCTTTACTGTTTTTCACTGACAAACTGTGACACTTGTTTACTATTTGGACATATGTCCAGTGCTTGCTCATGCTTTTCAATGGAAAACATGCTCTTGTACCCAGAGGTTACTTGTTTGCATACGTCCTCTTTGCAAAACTTGGAATTAGCTGTGGCTGAGAATTGCACAGAGAGGCTAGAGGAGGAATCTGCTTCAGGAGAAGGAAAGTATTCTGTTTTTTCTTGAAGCAGTAATTTTTTTTTACTGCTTATGGAAAGGTGTAGTTACTTTGATGGGCTTAGGTAGATTGGTACACAGAAGTAGAAATATCTAGAATTCCAGAGCTTATCCAGTGAAAATGGGAAATGGAGAACAAGCAGATTCAGAGAACTGAAGATGAGGGAAAACAGAGCAAAATGTCAACTCAAAGAACAGACTAAAACAAGATCTGTAACAACTTGGCTACTTTTGAGAGTGAAACAAGGAAACTGTCAGTGATGGAGTGTTTTCAGTGTGAAAGCATGAGTGCTGTGCTGAGGAATAACTTGTTGCTTATGTATGCATCACCTGATACTTATTAATGCAGTGGAATCTGGAAACAGTGTCTGCTCTTGGGAACTGCAGAACTAACTGTAAATGGCTTTTCAACAAGTCTCTCCTGTATTTTTGAAATACCTACGTCAAATGTCAGAACAGCATTTGGTCTCTTAATGTTGTTTTTAGGTTTCTATTCCCATTGTTTTGAGTTGAGAGTATTTTGAATCCTTAAAAAAAATGAATGGAGAATGTAAACTTCTTTTTCCTAATTTAAGCTCCCTGGACCTGCTTTCTCTGGTGATGGAATAAATCATCAGACTGAACTCTGGGCAAACTCCATGTGATTATCAACACTAAGGAAAAAGGCATCTTTATCTGGATGGGAGTTTTTGGGTCTGTAGTTAGAAGTCTCTCTGAAGTTGGAGAAGTGTCATTTACAGGCAGTGGAATTGTTTCCGAACTTGCATTCCTCTCACCGAGCTGTTGAAAAAGTAATTGCGTGGTATTAAGTATCTTTCATCAAGGTCTAATACATTTAAGAGTTGGAATTCCTGAAGTTAAAGCCTTTGTATATATTAGTTATATATTATGTAACTTAAAGCACTGAGTACAAGCAGGCCTTTTAACAGATGTTTTAGAAGTGCAAAACTTATGCCTTTTTTTTCTTGGCTGTGCTTTACCTAGGTATTTACTCTCAATGTCCCAGATGCATTCTACTGCTGTTATAGTCCAACTCTTGAAAAGACAAAGGATAAAGATGCTGTGATGGAGGCAATGGCTGAACAAATTGTTACCTTGTGTGCTACTCTAGAAGAGAATCCAGGAGTTCGATGTAAAAGGTGGGCTGTTGTATTTGTGTAGTTACTTTCACTTCTGCCACATTTGGTAATAGCTTGAGGCTATAGAATGGCTTTATCTACTGTGGACTAATTGCTTTTACTCCACAACTTGCAACCATAGAAAGGAAGGAATTTGCAAAGCAGCAGGTTACTTCTTGGTGTATTCACGTAAGTGCTTACCATGCACTGATCTGTTATAAATTGGCTGTATTTCATGATGGGTCTATAGCATGATGCTCCAGAGTGCTGCCTTCTATTCCTTGCTTGCCCAATTGGTTCTGTAACAGAGAGGCTGCTATTGGTCTTCTGTTAGGATTGAGGAATTCATTAATTGATGAAGCAGGTGGAGTCAAGACAGACTATACTGCTTTTTCTGTGTGTTTTTTTTATGCTTTTGTAGAATTGGTAGAGGTACTGGAGAGAACACTTCTGAGCTTTGATAGGGAGCACAGAGTAGTAGCTGTGAAATCAAAGTAAGCATTCGAAATTATGTTTGAGTGGCATTCTGGAATGTGATGTTATTCTTTTCAAAGTTGATGAAGCAATACTTGCTTGACTGTGTTTCTGTGCTTTTTTGTTTTGTTTTGTTTTGTTTATTTTACTTTTCCAAATGCAGGAGAGAGTCAGGAAGCTTTCGAGTATGAAACTTCTATTTGTGGTTCAACCACAGATCTATCTTGTGACCTTAAACTTATTTTTGGGGGGAGAATTTATAATCAAAATACAGATGTGTGTTAGGCATTGCATGCTCTGAGTAATGCTTGTCTTGTGTGTGTTGGGCCCGTGTTGTGTATGCTCTACTTTAAACTGCATGTGTTGCATTTGCTTATTGATTTGATATGGATCTGTAATGAGCATCATGCATTGAAAATTATAGGATTTCTGCATGGATTGCATTAATCAAAGATTTGTTGATGTGCTTTCCTGAATTGTAATAGTCACTTCTAAAATGGACTCAGGTTTCTTTTGGAGAAAAATAAAACTATTCTCTCTTTACTAGTTTAAGAGAAACCTCATATGTAGCGTACTGTAAGCAAATAAACCCATGTTCTTTTTTTAACATCTTAGAATTCATAGAATTCCAGCTGCTAATATGTTAAACATGTAGGTACCTGAACATTCAGTAGTGAGACTTTTAAGAATGATTTGAAGGAAGTCCCATTAACACAGCTGCCATGAGTATTGCTGGCTTTGGCCACAGTACCATCTGGCTTTGCAGTCGAGGTGTTACTTTGCATGTCTACGCTTATCTAAAAGCCTTGAGAGCTGTGGCTATTGCTAGAAGCAATGTGCAATGTGTAGATTGGGTTCTACTTGAAACTTAATATAGCTTTGCTTTAAGCATAATCATTTGGAAAGCAGGCAGAGGTAATCGTGGGCTTTTGAACAGTACCTTCAGGCTTTTGACCACGTGGTAGATTTTTGCACAAGTGCACGTTTCTCATGCCTGAGAAGTGCTGATGCTGGGCCATCAGACTAGGAAATCTTTGTTTGTAAAGGTCGTATCTGAATGTTTTCATGAAGTGATTTAAGTTGCTTTTGTTTCTCATCTTCCCAGTACGCCGTCAGATAATGCCAGCAGACTTGCACAACTTGTTGAGAAAAGTCTCGAGAACTATTACAGAACTGATGAGCAAAGCCAAATAAAGGTAGGAAGTGAACTAAACTATTTGCTTCTGAAAAACTTGTTGGAATATGTTGTCAATTGGCTTTACCAAACTAGGTGTTAGTTACTTGTAAATAAAGGCTAGTAATTGGCATTGAGCTGTTTGTACATAAGCTGCACAAGTTTCTACCTCTCAGAAGAGGCTTATCTGTATATGGGTAAATAGTTTGCATGTTAATGAACTTATTAATTGTCCTTGGAGAGTTGTAAGGGATGGTACAGACCTGAAGAGAAGTTAATGACTCCTGTTTTAATACAAGTTTTCATGGATTTCTGTAAGAAAGGCTTCACTGCATATGTGAAATGGCTCCCTTAAAGGAATCTGTTTTCCACAAAGGTGCAGTCTTCCACATAATGATGATTGTGGTGTTTTCTTTCATCGTGGGCAGCAACTTCAACACAGAAGTATAGGGTAAACCATTGTGACTTGGTGACACTGCACTCTGCTGCAGAAATACGCATACCTGGTGCTGTCACCACTCTGCTAATCCCCAGGATGAATGTTTGGATGCTTTAGTGCAGATTTTTTTCTGTATTGCAGCTGAATGTGGATGATGGGCTCTGAAATACAAACCACATGTGTATTTGTGTGTAGGCAGAGTGAGGCCTTAAGAGCTTGCTTGTGTGTTTTATTTTTATTTATTTTCCTAAAAGCGTTTTTCTGGTGGTTGAAGTGTTTGTTTCCATTTACAGTGATAAATATTTGGACTGTATGTTTTCTGTTGAAGATTCCCCAGCAATAGGGGGTTTAAAAAAAGTGTGCGGGGATGTAATTTACTATAAATAAATTTAAGATGGACAATACAAAAATCAGTGCATCCTAACTTAATGTTTATTTGATGGCTCTCTAGGCTAAAACCCACTCACAGTTAATAATAATCGATCGTGGCTTTGACCCAGTATCAACTGTCCTTCACGAACTCACGTTCCAGGCAATGGCGTATGATCTACTACCAATTGAAAATGATACTTACAAGCAAGTACTTTTTTTAATCTAAGCACTTTATTCTTGATCATATCTATGGAATTGTTCAGCTGAATTGCACCATAGGTATTTTGAGCTGCTTATGGTATGTGGGTATTGACTCAGTTAATAGTCGTCTTGGATTTGTAGCTTCTTTTTATTCATTTCCCTATTAAGTTAGGTGGGACCTAATTAACACTTTTGTTAAGCTTGATGCTAACAAATAACATTGAATTTTTTTATTTTTTTTTTTAGTTGTCTGCTTAAGTAAATCTGTGTTGTGGGTGGATGGTTTTTACTTTTTTTATATTAAAAAGACATTTGAACTTAGTACTTCGAGTCTAGTGCTGATAGTTCACATTTAGATTTCAGACTGCCTTGTTTGGTTTAGTAAGGCAGACAACACCACTAAGAGGACAATAAGCTGGGAGGAAAAAGCTCAATGATTTTTTTCAGGAACACTCACCTATATAGCTCCGGTCATCTAATTTATAGAGTTGTTGCAAATTTACATTGCACATTTAGGTAATCTCTCTTCAGTTTAAATACATTATTAGTAATTGGAGTAGCAGCATTGATGTGAGTGCTGTGCTGTTGACTTGTCCTGGCTCCAAAGATACAGTTAGTGGCTGATCAGAAAGCTAAGACTCTATAGCAAACTGGGTCAGTGTACTCATTGTTCCATTAAACAAACAGGATGTTTATCTTCTGTGTTATTTCAAACAGGTGTTTCTGATACTGAATTGTGTATTTGGAATGTAGCAGAGGATGTTTTCTAGGTAGAGTCCCAATCTGACTTGCACAATTAATCTTGTTGCTTTTTTTCCTCATTTTTTTGCATCTGGCTGCATACATTATTTATGTGAGTTTCTGTAACTGAGTGTTTTTTAGTATGATTGTTTGTTCTTTTGTTCTGTATGTTCACTTGTGTGCAGAAAAGTAGTTGTTTTTTAATGCTTTGAAGTGCATTGCTTGTACAGGTGAAGTAGTTTGTAGTATTTAATTTATTCTGTGGCTGGACGGGGCTTTAATTTTCCTTTGGGGTTAGAGTATGTTTTACATTGGTTCAAAAAGCTGCACTTTACCATCTCAGTATGTATCATTTTACCACCAAATTTATTTTAGAAGCTGATTCAAGTGCATGCAAATGTATCACTCAAACTGTAGTTGCTGTTGGTTTTAAAAAAAATCAAGACGGTATTGCCTTAAGGACTCGATATAAAGTTCATGTATTCCTTGTATATTCTAATATAAAATATATAAATTGTATCTGTTTCAGACCATAGCTTGATTTTTTTTTAAGTGTAAAATGTTTGCTAGTTATTACCATCTATATTGATTAAATTATTATAATTAATACTCCCTAGAAAGTTATTAGAATGGATAGAAACAATAAATAGTAGAGAAAAGAAATCAACCTGAACGTTCTTTTTGAAGATATAAAGCAGATGGGAAGGAGAAGGAAGCAATTCTGGAAGAAGATGATGAACTCTGGGTGAGGATTCGGCACAAGCATATTGCAGACGTCTTAGAGTACGTGTCTGAATTAAGAAGTAGCTAAAAGTACAGCTTATGGAAGTTTCTTTTAGAGGGGAGATATGTGAAATGGAAAAAAAGTGGGAGCAGTGGAAACAGACTTCACACTGTTGAATAATTGATGGCAAGAGAGCATACTTTCAAAAACACAGTATGTATAGCAGACCTGTTAACACTCATTACGTTCTTGAGTAAAAGTAAAATAATTTCCTTAGAGATGTTTTTCAACTGGCTGAACCCAAAGGGATTTAGCAGGAAGTGTTAACAAGTTACTGCATTGTGTCATTTGTGACAGTAGTTTAAAAAAAAAAAGTTGTTTCCTTTGTGGGGAAAAAAACCCTATCTCTACATGAGATCTGTATTTGAAACTTTCAGAACTTCTTGCTGCTCAGTTTTTATAAGAAAATACTTAAGAACTCTGATCCGATTGTACCTAATTACTTTATTTTCATTTTTTTTGTGCAGGGAAATACCTAAACTGTTGAAAGAAGTTTCATCGAAGAAGAAAGCAACAGAAGGAAAAGTAAGCTTTAGTATTGTTTTCCCTGTTAGTTTGTTTTCAGCTGATAAGATCTATCAATGAACGTAACCTAAATTGGAAAGAAAGGTAAATACAGATGGATAAACCTACACCTATTGGAGTGTTTGAAAAATGCAAAACAGCAACAGAAAGGGAAAGAACTGTATTTAATGTGCGGAGGGAAAGCTCAACTTATTTGTTTCTTTGCAGTTAACGTTATCCAGTCTGACCCACTTAATGAAAAAGATGCCACAGTATCGTAAGGAGATTTCTAGGGTAAGGAGTATTTCTTAACTACAGCTTAGTGGTAAATCTTTTATGCTTTATAATTATGTTGTTGATGTCTAGGTTTATTCTGTCATTTTCACAGTGAGTGCACTGTATAACTTTTTTCCGTGTTACGTTCATCTACTGGAAGCTTCTTACAGGAACTTGTTCCCAGGTGTTTCGTTTTAATACTTAAAATCTTAACTCTTTGTGCTACTTGTGTGCCCAAAGGATTGAAGATGCCAGAGGAATATTGCTTTAAAAGTATTATGGGGTTCAGCCTTTAAGTGAAGGGTGAAATGCAGAAAATGTGTGATGATAGTAACAGTTGAAAGATTGAGTAACTGATGAAAATGATTGCTTGATACGCTTAAAAATGAAGCAAGCTATGACACTGGATTTTCTGTCTTTTAGCAAGCTGTCCATCTTAATTTAGCAGAAGACTGCATGAGCAAGTTCAAAGCTAACATAGAAAGGCTTTGTAAAGCTGAACAGGTATGTTTAAAACAAGCTGGAAAAAAAAAAAAAAAGTAACCCCATAGAACTAGTGCACATGTAGTGGTTGTTTTCAGGAATAGATGCCGATATACACTATGTATGTGTATGTATGTCTGCATACACTAAATGTATGTAGTAGTGCACGTATATATGCTAAATATATTACAAATAGTACAAAAATTATAGACATACACATTTATAACTGTACACTAGAGTATGCATATACACTATATATATCTTTTTTTCTTGTAATTACTTTTTGAGGTTCTAATACTGGAATTAAATGTTTGAGTTTCTTAACAATTAAGGAGTTGCTGTTAGAGGGTTTTTTTTTTTGTTTTGTTTTGTTTTTTTTGCATTTGAATCTAGCTGATCTGTAGGAAGGTTACCTCTGTGTTTTCTTCTTTTAATTTCCAATGAAGTTGCCCTAACGTGTTCTGATGAAGGAAACTCTTTCTAAATATCTGGGAGAAGTACCTGTTTGAATTACAGTTATATTAGGAATTTAGTTTTCAACTTAAGATTGCTATTAATGTGAAGTTTGGATTACTGCATCAGAAGAAGGTAGTCAGGAGGGAGTGGGAGGTGATTGTCACATCTCTACCCTGCCCCGGTGAGGCCTTATCTGGAGTACTTGTATCCAAGCCCGGGGCCCCCATTACAGGAATGATGCAGAGCTGCTGGAGCAGGTCCAGAGGAGGGACACAAAGATAATCAAAGGGAGAGCACATCACTTTCAAAGAAAGGTTGAGGGTGCTGGGCTTGTTCATCTTGGAGAAGAGGAGGTTCTGGGGAGACATCATTTTGTCCTTCCAGTACTTGAAGGGAGCTTACAAGCCAGAAGGGGACCAAATTTTCAAATGGTCTGATTGTGACAGGTAAAGGGAGACAAGCTGAGAGGGCAGTTTTAGTTTAGATGTCAAGAAGAATGTTTTTATATTTTTATATATTTTTATTTGGAGGGTGGTGAGGTGCTGGATATTCAAGTCCAGGTTGGATGAGAACCTGATTTGTCATGTCTGCTGGCTGGCAATCCTGCCCATGGCAGGGTGGCTGGAACTAGATGAACTTCAATGTCCCCTCCAACCTAAACCGTTCTGTGATGCAATTATAATGTCACAGATGAAAATATGTTTGAGTTGATATTTTGAAACGGTTTTGAGGTATAGAATATCATAATTTTGGAGGGGACAGGAAAGAGTGAAATCTGGTTTTATTCTAGCTTGAAATGAAACTTTAATAATCTGTTACGTCAAGAACCAGTGGCTGTAGCTGCTGTATTTGAGCTGTTGGCTTATCCCTCTTATAGAGATGGAATGTCTTTTATCATTTCAGTAGGATTTAAATCTGTTCTGCCTGACCTATAATCTGGGACCTTTTCCAATGTCCAGTGCAGACTGTATGAGTTACAAATTTTTATATGTTATCTGGTATTACGATGATGTTCTTATTCTTGAAATAATTAAGTCAAAAGCTTTCCATAAGGTGTTTAAATTGATGCATCTTATGTTTTTTCTTTTTTTCCCTGGGGCCTACAGTTTCATTAAAAATATATTTAAAATCAGAAAACCTATGCCTTCCTTAGATGACTGTTCACTAACATTATTTGCTTTGTTTTTAATTAAGGACTTGGCTCTTGGAACTGACGCAGAAGGTCAGAAAGTGAAAGACTCAATGAGAGTCCTCCTTCCGGTTCTGCTCAGCAAAAGTCATGACAGCTATGACAAAATTAGAGCTATTCTCCTGTATATCTTCAGCAGAAATGGTACGTTAAGCTGCCTTGCTTTTTAGCTCAGGCATGATTTACAAACATTCCCTCTAAATTGCCAAGTTTTGTGGTAGAGCCCAGTATTTTTACTGAACTTAAGCACCCGGACAAGTTTAAAAGTAATACTGTCTATCCTCTGTAGCTTCTCTTCCCACGTATGACTTTAAAGATGTTAAAGATGCACCTGACAAAGAAGTAAGCATTTTGATACAAGCACAGATCTGCATTCTTTTTTTAGCATCACTCCTGTGCTTGGATGTGTGCAACTACTTGTTTTCTCCTTTTCGTGAAATACTGAATATGTTAAAGGGGGAGCTCCATGTCCATTGCAAACTGAAAATTGGGAAGAATTTGTACGGAAGGAATAGAAAATTGTCAGAATGTAGGTTTAAAGAATTTGTAACAGTATTGAGTACTGTTCTCAAAAGTGGGCCACTGAACAAAGTTCTTATCTAAAATATAGATTATGCTAAAGTTGTTTACTGACAAATCAAAAACCAAAACAAACAAGAAACCCAACCAAACAGAAGTAGTAATAAAAAAACCAGCCCAGAATGCTTGAGGTAAAACTGATCTTGCTGACAGACATATGGTAACTAAGTCGCATGTTTTTCTTATATCAAAGGAACTACCCAGGAGAACTTGGACAAGCTGATCCAGAATGTACAAATAGAAAGTGATAGTGATATGATAAGAAACTGGGAATACCTTCATGTTCCTATTATCTCTTCAGTAAGGTTTTTGGTTTTTTTTTTTCTTTCTTAAAGTTTCCTACTGTCCAAGCACTTGTCTGCAGCTTTCAGTAACTCTTGGCAGTTTGATCAGATCTCCTTTGGAAGCAAGCAATTACTCAGTGTTCTTGTTCTCATGATGCGTCTTTGAACGGTTTACATTAATAATTTACAAAGAGAGGATAGCAGTAATGCTTCCTCTAAAAACATCAGATGATGACTTGAGCTATTTGGTTTTGGAAAGCACTAGCTTGCTCAATTACTTGTCTCTGAAAGGTGTTTTTCTAGTACACCATGAAGTCTAGTGGCATGATTACCTGTAGATTTATTATCAGTTATATAGTGGTATGATTGTAATGAGAATTTCTTCAGAACTTCTGACTTTTCTCCTACCTGCTGCAAACTGTTAAGTTTCAATGAGACCCAAATGTACTGCATAATATACTATGATTTTTGGAAATGTCTCCAGTCTGCTGTTCAGCAACAGAAAGAACAGAGGCGGGACCGTTCTTCAGAAGAAGTTTTCCAGCTCTCTAGATGGACACCTCTTATCAAAGATGTTATGGAGGTAAATTTGAGCAATCGTTTCTTGAGCGCCTTGCAGAGAGATAAGTGTGCTGTTGTATTCGATCTTTTGAAATTCCATAATATTATAAATAACTTCTGTTGAGTAAAATAAACACTTCTAATCTCTTGATAACTGGAGTGCCATGTTCCTTGTTGTAGTTTGGCTTAAGTTTGAAGCAAACCAAAGCAAAAATATTCTTTAAACTGCCTGTCATGTCATTAGTGATATTCTGTGTAATCTGGATATTACTGCTTCTGTTGTTGCTTTGGTTTTCTTCAATCTTCAATTTGTAATGCAAATCTAATGTGTAGATTGGTAGAGGCTAGAAGATTTTACTTGGCATGAGTTTGTCACTGATGTCTGACAGAGTAGCAGGGTTGCTAGGTCTTTATTCTGACGCAGTGCAGTCATTTGCAGATTTTGTTAACTTGATGGATACATTCAGCTGATGGCCCTTCATGGAGCTATTACTTCTCACACACAGTCCTCTGGAAGAATGAAATACATCAGGATAGTTGCAGGTGAAAAAACTACTTGTAATACCTGAATGATTAAATCGTTCAAGTGTTCTTTAGAAGGAAAGCATGTGTACTCTCAACTACTAGTGTTATACAATTTTTTTTAGCATTATGTGGTATGGTATTTTGCTACATTGGAACACTGTTGTTGGGATGTCAGTTGCCATTGGTTGTTCTGAGAAATTACGTGTGTGCTCATGAAGTTCCAGTTAGCCATTCCTACTGGAAGTTGAAACTTGGTGGGCTTTTGTTTTCTGTGGCTTTTCAAAGTGAGTCTTTGTGTTGTCTGTCAGGATGCTATAGAAAACAAACTGGATTCGAAAGAATGGCCTTATTGTTCCCAGTGTCCCCCGACCTGGAATGGCTCAGGAATAGTAAGGTAAGCTAATTTCTTCATTTTATAATGTGACAGAAATGTCAAGAAATATGTTGTAAAGCATTACAAAAGTTCATTTTCTTCATGTCAAAATTTATTTAAGTTAAAATATTAAGTGTAAAACCATTTTTAATTGATCTGAAAAATACTGAAAGTGATTGTTAATTTAGTAACTCTTAACCTTGAGTAGTTTATTTAGAGTTCTTTATTTAGCTTTTTTTGCTTCACATTTCCATCTTCCCAATAAGAGAAGATCGTCACTTTTAGTAGTTCAGTGTGAAGTAGTTTTAATAATGGATTATTGCCTGACAGCAATCTCAATTAGTTATTATAAACTTATCAGTTATGATGGAGACCACGTCAGCTAGCTCCTTCAGGCCCCCGAGACAAGTCCACAGAGACTTGTACACATAACAGTCCCAATGTCAAGGGATGAGACAAAGTTACACTGTATGCAGACAGTGAGGTTTTATTTCTTAAAGCAGCATATATATAAGCTACTGTAATTGGGCAGTCTTTTGGGCAACCTAGTGAAGACGTTGAGTGCTGATGGTTTAATTTTAATCTGCTATTTGAGTGTGTGTGTGCACAAATGTTTCAGAAAACGTGTTTTAAGGGTTTTTTCCCAGATTTCTGAATCTTTCCTGATAACAGCCAGGTATTCTTAGTCATATTCTGCTCACAGAGGCTGAAAAACTTCTGATTTTCACTTTTTCGAATGAACTTTGATGAAAGCTGTCACTGCAAATGGCAGCAGCCAGAATTCAGTGTCTCAGTAGAGAAGCAATGGCAGTTTTGCATTGTGTTTATTTTCCCTTTTGGTAGTAGAATAGCTTTTGTGTAATGCTCTAACTTACTGCTGTAGTACTGCTGTAGTTATCAGTTTAGATAAACATTGCTGCACAGACTGCAAGACAAGAACTGTTGCTGCTCATTAAGTGCATCATTTGTACAAAAAATAGATCAGCAGAACTATATACGCCCTATGAAATGTATTGCAGTGCTCGCCAGAAACCTAAAGCCAGTTATCAAGATGAGCGGAAGAGTAACGCGAGATTGATCATATTTGTGATTGGAGGCATTACGTACTCCGAGATGCGCAGCGCCTACGAAGTTTCTCAAGCCTACAAGACTTGTGAAGTTATCGTTGGTAAGCCTGCCTTGGGAAGAGGGTGGGGTGGGGTGGTACGTGGAGATGTGCTATAAGCAAACACACGTAGCACAGAAGTGCTTTTCTGTAAAATGTAAGGAGGCTTTTCTTTCTCAACCTGAAGTTGATTTAGTGAAGCAATGCTACCAAACGAATCGTTTAAACTGAAAAGTGACTTCCGTATAGATTGAAGTTTGGGTATTTCTTTTGCAATAATATATGGATAAATAAGTTCTTATGGATAAATTATTACTGAAAGCTAAAGAAGAACCATCCTGAATTATCAGAGGAAATACATTATGATAGTATAGTAGCCTCATGTTTAGCAAAAACAATTAAATACACTTATATATACTTATAAACTCTTAGTTTGTGTACCAGTTTCCAGTTTGCTGTCTTCCCCCCCACTTCTCTGCTTCCCCAGTCTCTCCTGATCCTGAAATACTGGCAGACTTCATTTAACTGAGGGCAAGGGGCAGAGCAAGAGACAGTGCTTTCTTCTGAGTATCTGTGGTGTGTGGAAGAGGAACGCTACCCAATCATGACAGTTATATAAAGCATTAGAGTGTAAATTATAACATATATAAACATTTTGAACTGTTGTACTGCCAGGTACAGGAAAAAAACCACAAGTGTATTGTTTTTTGTACCTGGTATTTATGTGTACATTTGTGTACAATATTTAGTTCACATATATGCCTCACACAGCTGTAGTTTTTACTGTATGTGTGTATATATAATTTCTTTTTAAGAGGGAATGTTTGTATGTCATACCTACATTAGACTGAAATTGTCGTTTTTTTTCAGGTTCTACACATATTTTGACACCTAGAAGACTCCTGGATGAAGTCAAGAGCCTTAGTAAACCAAAGGATAGAGTCTGCATTAAGGATGAGTAGGAATGGTGATACTTGTGATACTTTAAGCAAAGACAGATAGTGTAGAATGTGTACATCTTCTCACACACTGACTTCTCCAGTTGGTGTACTGGGGCACAGTATGTTTCTGACTAATTGAATGTCACTTTAAATTATAAAGTTGCTGCTTTTCTGGGGGAGAAGTAGAAGACAGAAGAGGGGGGGAAAAAACAGCATACTTTTTCAAAAGGTTATGTTCATTCCTAATAAATTATATGAAAGTTACTCAGATTATATATAAACATTGTTTTTGAAAACTGTGAAGCCTTTTTTCTAATTTTTAGAAATGAACTATTACTGAATTAAAAAGGGTCTAGGCACTTAGTGGCTTCAGAAGAAAGTTTGTAAATAGAAGCAATAAACTATTCCATGCAAGTGCAATGTCACTAATTTTTTCTCTGTAAATTAACTCACTGGAAACATTAATTGTATGTCATTGTGAAAATCCATTTTTTTTTTTTTTTTTCTCAGGTGGTAGTGGGTGAGATAGAAATACAATCATGGGCACATCAAGCAGTTCTAATTTCAATAAATAGCTTTGGAGAAATGCTGTTAATTGTGAACTGAAGTACACTTGATATTTAAGTATGTATTTTTGAAAAGCTTAAGTAATAATTCTTGTAATTTCTTAACTTCCTGTTTATGGCTACATCCATCTCTTTAAGAAATGAAATTCCCAATGACAGTGCTCTGCTAGCTCCCAAACAATGTAAAAAATATATATGTATGTATATTAAGCTAAAATGGCAGGGGGAAAGAGGGAAGAGATGAGAGAGAAAAAGGGAAAGAAGATGATCAGTCTTCAGCAGGACTTGGTGCTTTAATAAAGAAAAGACGAAACTATCACCAAAACTTGATCTAATCGGAGAATTTACTGTTCTTTTCTTTTTGTGTATAAATATATCAGTTTGTGTTGAAGTGGATCAAATAAATTGTATTAATTCTGCAGTACTGCTAAGTTTAGATTTGTCTGAAGTTACTTAAGTGCAAATTTAATAACCTGTTAAGGGGATAATATTGTACTGACGTGCACTGTTATACTAATTTGTCAGATGTGGACTCTGAGGTAAATGTCATAATGTAACCTAAGAGATTACTCAGGTTTTAATATCCTTACAGCCTGGAGAAAATGTATATTCACTTCTGGTTTTGCAGAAAGATGTGTTTTGTTGTCCTCAGGTTAACTAGTGAGCTACGGGAATGTCTTTGCTAGGTGAGTTCATTCAAAGTTAACTGAAAGTTGCAGATTGTTCTTTTTCTTTCCCCTCCTTTAAAGCAGTTTTATGATTTATAAAAATTGTGTAATTTCAAGGCAACAGATACAGAACCAAATAATATCAAAATGTTTTGGTCCTTAAATAGGACAAGTTGTAGAAAATCCATTGTATTGACGTTCATTTATTGTGTAGAGTTGAAGAAATATCAATTTGAAATGCTGAACTAAGTCTATGATGTATTTTGGATTTGCTTCAGTGGATAGCATCTCTGATTACACGTACACAGCTGTTAACAGTCTGCTTGCTTTTAATAGCTATGGTTAAATGGATTTCAGAAGAAAAAGGTCACTGTTCTTGGCCTGCTGTATTTCTACAGTTTAAAAAAATCCTGTAGCCTACATCATCAGCTAGAAATCTCAGTGAGATGTATCAGACAAGGTAAGGACATCACTGTGAAGCAACATTTTAACTGTTAGAAATACACAGACAACAGTTGGCATTACTCAGTTAGTGAGACATGCTAGGATGTTTCTTAAACAAAATATCCTCAGTGTAGGGAGCTCTAAAAATAATTATATGCTTTAACTGACTTGATATACTTGCATCCTCCTTACAGGTGCAGAACCTGCTTCTATTTGCTGTTGTGCTCAGGCAGGTACTTCTGAAATGTGAAATGAAAATGTATGTAAGAGTGAATGAAATCAATTCTGCTCTTTGTGGGCAGAAGGAAATCAAAATTAAAATAGCTAACCTTGCTTGACAGGCCAGTTTTTATAAAGCTACCTTAAGTGGAATCATAATGAATACTTAGAGAAGGCAGTTATGAGCAGCAGTGGGCCAGCCAACATATCAGTGACTTCAAGAGAATAAGCAATTCATTTCTTAGTTCGGATGCTGAGTGTAAACATGTGGAATACCAATACCAGTCAGTACTGACACTCACAGAACTGAAGGCAGCTGAGTTTTCTGGTCATTATCATTTTATATTTGTAGAGATATTTGCAATTTAGTATTAACTAAAAAACCAAAACCAACCCATAATAGCATCTGAACCTAGATAGTTAAAGCTGTTTTCTTCTAGCTTTAGCTAGATCTTCTGAAATTGCTTGCACCATTCTTTCTGTTTCTTTCTTCAAACTGTTGGCTGTCTGTATGGCATGATCCAGAGTAGAAGTTAAAATCTGTTTGAAACAGTAGAATACAGCTTTGCTGAATGCAATTGTTTCCATAGGTACAGAATAGGAAGAGCTGTGTAATTAAGGTTCTCTGCATTTTCAACTGGCCTACCCTGAATATATGTTAAGTAAAAAAAACAAAACAAAAAAAAAAAAAAAAAACGTATTTTGTAAGCTACTCAAGGATTTAAGTTCAAGTGTTATTTCTTTGTGTAATCCTGCAGTGTTTAAATGAAATTACAGAACAAGAAGCTCTTGGAATGGAGGAAGTGTAAGGATGGCTTAAAGCCATTCTGGCAGTTTTCACCTACAGATTGTTTCTCAGATGTAAGCAACAATTGCACAATGTAGAACATCTTAAAAGTATACTACTTACGCAGTATAGTAATACTTAGATGGTTTCCTGTATTCACCTAAGATCAAGAGCTATACCTTACACTGAGCTTTATTTGAATGTAATAAATCATACGTGATTTTTGAAGTGGTAAGAAAAGTCTCATGTGTGTAACTTTTCACTCATCCTCTCCCATTGTGGACTAGACAAACCTAGATTGGAATAATCAGTGCCCTAAGAAAGGAGATGTTCAGTGCCATGATGTGTGGATATACATTTGTTGAGATTAGCAGTAAGGTCATTAATTTTCGCTTTAAGTCTTACATTTATGTTGAAATCCTTGGCATTCCTGTTTCTGATGTTGATCGCAGATTTCCTTTGGGCAGAATTCTTGCTGGGTAAGCTTTAACATGAAAGAATAATTTGATCATTATGTGAATAGCGGGTTCCATCAGCTTCAAGATCTTGTCTAAATGTAATACATAGTGAAATACACAACTTGATCAGCCAAGGTATTTTTAAACTGAAACTGGTTATTTTGATAACCTGTATTTGCAGGCAAGTTTTACAGCAAATTACAATCATCTGTATTTTGATTGCTTATTTGTTTGCAGTAAGACAAAAAACAGTCCAGAATGCAGTCAAGAAAAATCTCTCATAACATCACTTTCTTAGTGCTCTATCCTTCTCTGAGAAGTCTTTGCCACTGATTCTTAAGTGCAGCTACAATTCTTGCAGGAATTATGTGGTACAGCTGTCAAAAATTACGGTTACAGAACCAGTGTTCTGTTTGTGTGGTATGTGCTGTGGTTAAGAATGCATTTTATTTTTCAGATTCTATGAATAATTTTGTTAATGATAATTAAAAGTAGGAATTAAAAATATTTGTAGAGGTTTTGTATGGTTTTAGCCATCTGTGAATGGGAATGTGGTTATGTAATACTGTTACTTTTTCTTGAGATGGAGAAGTATCCACGTCAGCTGAATCAGGCTGAAGCTTGATTCATTAAATTACAAAGACTGAAGAACTACTGAAATAATTATTTCAGATTTGCTCATATGGTAAGTATTTTCATTAATGAGTGAAGTTCTAATGTATAGCATACTCTGCAAAAGATAAAGCATTGCCCCTGCTTATGATATGTTTTTTTTTTTTCAGTGCTCAGTCTTTAATAATGGCATTTCTTGTACTGCATGCACACAGGCAGCTGTTGTAGCTTACCTTTCAGAAAGTCCATTTATGAGTTCAGGACGCTGTTCATTTGTTTCAGCCTCCTGACTGGGCGTTCTCTTCTGTGAATATGCTTAGGACGTTGAAGCCATGTGTGAAAACAAAAGCAGAGAATAAATTTTATATTCATTTAACATCTTTTTCTATTTAGCATAAAACTCAATTTCACATCTCTATTGAATAAAAATCTGGGTCTGTTAAGATTTTATTTAAATAAGACCAGAATATTTCTTTGGGTTCCCTTTTTGGGTTGGGTTTAGTGTATAGATTTGTGTTGCATTTCATACAGTGAGAGACTCCAAGAGGAAAGTGTTGCATAGTGACTCATAATCTCAGTCCTAATAATTATGTAACTGCCACTTTGATGTAGTGCTTTTTCTGTCTTAATAGAGAAATAGTTAACTTGAACTTTCTGCCCACTGCTGAAAACTTCAAACTGTTTTGCCTTCAATTTCTTGCTGCAGTACAAAGAAGAGTCTGAGATGTGACTTTAAAAGCACATGCTCAGTGCTTTTTTAAAAATCAGGGTGTCCTTGTCTTTGTTGCCTGTCACACAGTGCAGAGCTATTTCCTTTTAATACTTGTTTATAGTATGTAGAGTAACAGCTAGTGATGAAAAGTTTGGCGTAAATAATGGCCAATTTTAATGTTTTATGTGGCACTGAAAAACTGCAGATATTTTCATAATGAAATATGGGACTTCTCAAAAACAACAGAGGAGGTGGTAGCTGTCGTGCACAGGGAATTCAACTCAGGTAGATGTGCAAATGCTGGATTTGCTAATTTCACTGCACGTTCTGTTCCCATCTGCTGTTTACCTTAAGTGCTATGGCTTGCTCACACTAAATTAAATTTAGCCTGATACATACACAATGCAGCTTTTTGCTCTCAAATCTGGCTCATTATTTAAAATGATTTCAGTAATGCTTCATACTTACAAGCTGAACCAGAGTTTCTATTTCTGCGTAGAGCACAAGACTGAACAGACTCTTTGTAATTCTGGAGTTTAAACTGATTTTGCCTTTCTCTGGGGCATCTGCACTGAAATCCTGAAAGCAAACACATCATTGGAAAATCAGAGCTATGTACAGAAGAAAACTGTGTAGATTTTGGTATTTTTGAAATTATACCTTTTCTCTCTCTCTGTTGTCTTGTACGGAATATTTTGTAGCTTTCACATTTCATAAATTGATCGCTTTGTGAACCGTAAGAATGATAGGCCGAGATATCTTCTGATTCACTGCCTAAAATCCCAAAAATACATTAAAAGGATCTGAAATGCTAGAAATTTTTGCCTGTGTACAGAAGTCATTATATAGCTTTAGCTAAATAATGTGAGCCCTTTGCAGTCAGTAACAATACTGCAGTTTGAAGTATTTTTTCCATCTATTTTACAGGAAAGGTTTAAGCTGTTAGGAATGGCTTTCAGCTCTAATTGTGAGCCTCAAATGCAGATTTGACTGTTGTTTCCAGTCCCAGAACTGTAAAAACCAAACAAACAAAAAACAGAAAAACAACAACAACAAAACTTTCCCCTCTTCCATCCTTAGGTTTTTACTCTGGAAGTTCAAATGGCTGAATGTTGAAGTGTTAAAGGAACGAGGCAGACTAAGAACATGACAGAAGCTGGGAGGACACGGTACCTGTTATAGATACTAAACAAATCAGCACAAAGAATAGTAGCCCCAGTGTATTACACTGAAGTGAAAGGACAGGTGAGAAATCAAGGATGAAAGGTAGGCCCATAGCATAAACAAAACACATATTCAAATTTAAATTTAGGACACTTCCAACTACTGTTCTAGGTTGTTAGATATTAACAGCTTCAGAGTATTCTGCAGAGGAAAAATAAAGTTGCTGTAAGAGAAACAAATGCCTAAAGATTCTTAAAGAACCTCCAAGAACTGGGATCTTATGTGATTTGACAGCTTAATAGTTACTTCACGTAGCCAGGGAGGGCTCTAGTTTGGGTGAGGTGAAATTATGTCAGGATCTGGACAGAGGAAGGAGAATGAATCCAGTCTTCTGTCTCCATTCTGAGTGGAACAGAGGTTTAAGAAAACCTTCTTTGGTTTTCATGCACAATAAAAAAGTTGTATCCCAAAATTGAAAGTGGATATTGAGACATTTCATGCTAATACTTCCAAGTTTGGAATCACCTTTTAGCATATGAAATAAATGCACGTAGTAGGAGAAAAAGCGCGATTAAAGCACAACTTGCACACCAGTATGACAGTTCTGAAAATTTTAGTAGTAATATGTGAAAACATCTAAAAGATGGATTAGAATTATAGAGCAATTCCCTTTGGAAAGTATTTCTGGAGATCATCTGGTCCAATCCATCCTCAAAGCAGCATGTAGCTCAGGACACTGTCCAGTTGAGCTTTCAGTGTGGAAGATGGATGAGAAGGATGGAGGTAAGACGTTCTCAGTGGCAAACTGTTGTACTGCATGATTCTATCCAGGTGTAAAACTACTTATATTGCACTGCTCATTCCTCTGTAGCTTGTCTGCCCCTAAGATTGCCAAACTGGCTAAGTAGATTTCATGTGCTCTCCTCTATAGTCTCTCTTTTATTCTTAGTCTCTTGTGCTATGCTAAGCAGTAATACTTGTTGATATTCTAAAATAATTTTCATGGTGCTCAGGTGTGACAGGAGTAGATTGTTTAACAAGGCTGAATAGTATGTATAAACACAGGTCTGATCTTGGTGTCTTGTTGCTACTTACTCAGATTTGTATCTGATAAATCAGTTGGTTTTTCTTGACTGAAGATTGGACATATTCCAGTTTTCCTTTCCTGGATGTTATTTCTTTGAGCATGAAAACAGAATGATAATTCAATTTTAAACCTTTATGATGAGCCTTACCAGACTAGTAATGTTTGACCACTTAACTGGGAAGAAAACAGATTTACTTATAGAAGGAACTCTTGTCGCTCTCACAGATCTGAAAAGTTGGCAAGTAGAAGCTTTAAATTTAAAAATTAATCACAAAATAATGACTTTTGGTTAAAGGATGCATTCTGACAGAAAGACCCTGCCTTATCAGAGCTGTTAAGCATACCTTAACATAGTGCCTTTTTTTTTGAAGAACAACAGACTATAGAATTATGTACGCAGAGATGACATGCTGTGTCAGAATGTTATCAGTGATAAGGATGATATGGTTTCTTAGTAACTGAACTATTAAGGTGTTGTTTTTACAGCCTTCAGGGAATTAGAGGAACGTTTGTGATGTACTTTCTGGCAGAACAGGTGAGTGTTACTGGAGAAATATTGGTATCTACTCAGTTAAATAGTCTGACAGCATTTTTCTCTTACGCTTGCCTTCTTTCAGCATACTAACACCCTGAATATTATTATGAGATCTAGCTTTGGATGGAGATTTGATTTGATGAAAGTTCCAAAGCCCAAACAGACAGAATAGAATTGTTTTAGCACCTTGTCGTATCTGTAAATGAAACTTGACAGGTTGACCCTTACTCTTGAAATATACACAGAGGTATCAGTGTGTTCTCCTTCCAAGGCTACAATATTAGTTCATCACAGTCTCAAATATTTGCAGCTGCTGAATGCTTTGCTGTCATGCATTGCTGAAGAAAGGGGCTGAAAAAAGAGTAAATTTCTCTTCATACTTTAAGTAGCACACCTTTTAATAAGCTTCATACCACTGAGATGGCCTACTTTAAAATGGATCCTGTCTTTAGCGAAGCTGATGGGTGTTTTGCCCTTTCTCCAGTGGTCTGGTATACCTCGTACTTTATGTAATATAAAACTGGTAATAATTTTGAAAACAGATCATCCTTGCATTTCATACGTATAAAAAAAATGCAGTGTTCTGAGCAGAGTCCAGAATAGAGGCGTAATGCACACATGCATGTTCACTCAGCTGAAGAGAAGTGTCTATACCCAGCCAAGACACAATACGCTTACCCTTTCATACTCTGTCCACTGGCATTATATTTTTGACTTAATGTACCCCGAGTATGGGATCCAAGACCTTCAGCCTCATATTTTCCTTCGGGTGAAAAGAATCTCTGTTGTGCACAGATGGTAAAACAAACTGATATACTGTTTATATTACTGTGTACACATCAAACAGTGTGAGTGAACTGTACCATCAAGTGTACACTAATTCTGTACAGCTTCTAGGTGTCTAGTTGCCATCACATCTACAGTTTGGTCTATTACAATTCTAACTAAAGGAAACTGGGCAATATATGAATATTTTTTAATCTGCAGTGCTGGAATACAAGACGCTGTCATGTAGTGGTGAGGAAGATTCATCTATTCATCAACTTCTCTTATTGCCTTAAAATTAAAGAAGTTTTTGCAGCAAGCAATTGCTTGTAGGTTTCTGCCTTCTGAACAAGTAATAAAGGCAGGCTAGTAAACGCAGCCGAGTCTTTCCTAAGAAGCAAACTTTATCACCTAGTTCAAAAATATTCAGCATCTCTTCAGTTATTTTCTTTGGAAAACAATCCAAGTAAAGTTATACAGCTGTAGTATCATAAAAGCTGAGCCTTCACTTTGTGCAAAAACTAAAGGGAAAGATATTCCATAAATTATCTCAAAGATTAATATATTCATCAAAATTAGAGTGAATATGGAAACTTCTCATACCATTACATCTGAAGAATACTTGCTTGCTAGCAGGCATCTTTTTCCCAGAGGATCCATTTCTTTGTAAGTTGATTCAGCTTTCTTTTGGAACCTTAATTGGTTAAGAGGAAAATGTTCAATCTGATCTCATTAATGAGACACATGTTAAGTACTTGCAAGGGGGCAGAGATAGTCTAGAGTTGTTCATGAAGTTTTGATGGTTAATTATGTAAACACCTTGCATTCCTTTTGGTTAAAAATACCACATAAATGTTAGCTAGTATTCTGTACTGGTACTGTGTTGTAACTAGTCATTCATATCTTGAATTAGGGCGGGTGCCAGCGATTTTATGCAGAGGTATGCTTTAACTCTTAGTGAAACTAATGGTAGTAGTGCTTTGGCTTCAGGAAAGGCCTCAGAGTAGGAGTGCAAGGCTGGAAGGAGTTCTTTGGGTTCTCTGAGAAGTTCGGTCTGGAATGCTCTACCTGCTTTCAGATATTCCAGGCGTCCCAACTTTCTGTACTCATTCCGGTAGCTGTATGAGTTTTATACTTACATGTGAATACAAAGATTGCACTTCCCGCATTCTAAAGAGAAGTGGGCATTTTTCTGTGAGATTATGCAACTTGTCTGGCTTGTACTTTCTCCTTCATTGTTCTTGGGAAGAAATGCATTCTCTTCGGGACAATCAGTAATACTTGAAACTGCTGAGCTCTGTACAGAGTAACCACAGGACAGCATTTTGCAGTCAGAGCATCGCAAGGAGATGACCTGTACCAACTAGCACTTCCTAGTTATCTCTTCGAGATTCAGAGAAGAATGACTTCTAAAATACAAAGGCATATGGAGGTATTTGTCTTTTGATTTGTGGAGAACGAATCACGTTTTTTTTCTACGCATTTATGATCTAGGACAAAATATTACTATATTTAACAGCTCCATTTTCTGTAGCAGAATATATTTATAGTCTTCTAGCAACTCTGCAGTTCAAGAATCTTGCATAAAGTAATCTTTCTTCCAGCTGAATTATAATGATGAATTTGCAAAACCAGAATCTCTGTATGACTTACAATAGTTGCTCATTTTCTTATTCTGAAATGAATGCTTTTGAAGCTAGTACTTAAATTATTCAGTGTAGCTGTGTTTATACTTAAGTTTTTGTTACAATTAATGAAAAATTAAATTACCATTTCACGCAATAAAACTTCCTGAAGTAACGTGCTGTCTAAAAGCATCGTGCTTTTCCAAGTGTCAGAGAAGAACATGCAATAACCACGCTTATTTTCATCAGTAAAATGAAATAATGCAGTCTTTAAATGCTGTAACTCAGAGTTACCTCCCAAAGAGAGCATGATGAATGGGCAGATCCACAGGAAGTAAGTGAAGGAGACGATCTGCATTTGCTGCCATCAGCTTGTTCTTGTTCTTGGATGTCCTCAAGCAGCGTGCCCAGTCTAAATATTTCCCCTTCCACCTTTCTAAAATGACAATACACAGCTAGTGAAACTTGTTTCTTACTGTGATAACCATATTTGTTGTTGCAAAAAACAACTGGTAGAGAGAAGAAATGGAATTCACTGAGACCCTTCTAAATGCCTGAATTATTCAAATAGATGCCCTTATTTTAACAAGGGCATATAAAGCATGAGATGAATGTTGGCCAAATAACTTCTAGATTACCCCATGTAAAATTAAGATAAATGTTTTTCACCTCTGGAAAGTGTTAATGGATAAATAGTGGTTAGAAGCTTCAAAATATGGAAGATATACTGATGAAGTACTTAGCACTTATCTTCAAACCTTTCAGGATCAAATTCTCCAATGTTGATAGGTGTGTCATTATAGCACTGCAGCTGTAAATTACGGTGCTCTTCTCTTGCAGTTAAATAATTCCTTTCCAAGGCATCAAGGCATCTTTTCAATTGATTTAATGCCTTCACCAATAAGAGAAAGTTCAATAATAAATGTTACCATTAGCAAGACATAGTAACATCTGCTTATGCTATGTAAGACAATTTGCAGTGATATTATTAAGAATCTTCCTGCTGCTCTGAACTGCATTTTTCTTTTATACCTACCCAGTACACTGTGCTGCTTGGTTATTTAAAAGTACGATACTAAATGACATTTCAGACACACTACCCTACAAATCAAATTCACGACTTCTATGCTAATTTAAGGCCTTTCACTACATAGCTTCAAATTGTAATTCTTACATTTAAGAACTGAGCCACTTACTGAGCTCCTTCATTTTTGCTTAAGCTCAGTTTAAACCTGAGATTTGGAGCAAGATCATTTTAAGTGTCTGGAAAAAAAAAAACATTGAGTATATTGCCAGAAAATTTTAAGTCTCTTAGCCAACTCAAGTATGCTTTAGGTAACTGAAAATGTTATTTTACCTGATAATTGTCTTCTAAGAGGAATGAACCTTCAGTCTTATGTTTAGAGAAGTCCTCCACCTTCAAGAGAAAATGATATTTATCGCTTTTTATAAAACAAACATATCAAGTTGCTATAAAACTTAAGAATCAGTGCAAAATAGATACTGAAACAGCTCTTCATTACTTTCATTTTTAGTTGATCTGTCTGTTCCTTTAGCATTTGAGACATCTTCCCTCCTTGTGTTATTTCAGGCAGTAAATCAGAAGGATTTAGACAGCGTTCCTCTACTGCACCCACTGCTGGAAGTGCTGATGCTGTTGTCCCACGTGGCAATCCTATATAATGCGAGAGAAAATGTGTTAGTTGGACTTCCTGCCCAGAAGTGCCATTGAATTACTTGAAATAAATTAGTTATTTGCATGTACTTGGTTCAGACAAACCGTGTGTAGATTGTAGAAGGACAGAAGTCGCTGCTGTCAAGGCTTCAGTGGATGTCCCAGTGTCTCCTGAGTAAATGACAAGTCCTGGGTTTGGAAAACCTGACTGAGGAAGTATCTGTCAAAATGAGAACTTTGGTTAGAGAAAAAAAACATATAGGATGCTCTAGACAATACAGAGTTCATAAATGCATAGGACAACTTTCTGTTCATGAAAGTTTATTATAACACCATATAATTTGCTTTTGTTTTAGTTTGTGCAGTGTCTCATTGCGCAAATACTGAAATATGCCAACTCAGGGTTATGAAGATCTCTATTTAGACTATTTGGGTAAACAGGAAGTACATTAAAAAGGTGACAAAACAGTTCTGCTGATTATTCAGAGCCTCAGAAATAAGGAAAGGCTTCTTGAGAGGACTATCTGATTATTATGTCTCAGAAGGTCAATACGACTCTGATTTCAGTGTTTGCATCTTACATACCAGTAGGGAGAACTTGTAAAAGTTGTTCCTTCTTGAACAATTTACAAAGGGATAAGCCTAGGAAAGGACTTAAGCATCTGTGTATCTCTGTGAGTGAACTCAGCAGCAGGGCATGGCGTTAAGATGTGATTATCTAATTACTAACAAATCTTAACAGGAAGTTAACTGCTGTAAGAGAAATCTTAACGTTTGCTGTAAGACAGATCTCATTATAGAATAAAACCTGAGGAAAAAACTGACCTGTCAGTGCATGCTGGCCTAAATAGCTGAAGAGTGTTAGTAACATTAACACGAGTACAGGCACAGGATTAAAAACATTTCAGGAAAAAAATCCCATCGACACAGCTGTTAGTGAATGAGAACACTTCCATCTAATACTGGAAATTACTGCTTGTAGTGAATTGGATGCTTTGCCATCAGAAATAACGCACCAGAGCATCGTTAATTTGGTAATGAAAGCTCCACAGGAGTTCTATCCCACAGAACTTTGTGAAAGTGATCACTGACTGAAGTGGTGTGCTCACTGACAGCTGTGTAGGGCCTGCGTGATCTACTTAATACATTAAGAGTTCAATTAACACAGAATATCCTTTTATGAGAAACATTGCACTTTAGTTTTGTTTTAAGAAATTCTAAACTTCTTAAAGCATCTTAATTACCTTTAGCACTTCGGACAACTCTGGAACGTTCGTTCCTTTTGGATTTGCTACTTCAGTGGAATCAAAACAATTCTGATTTTCTAGAAAGCTGTTGCTAGTCATCGATTGCTTTAGCAATGTGGGGAAGGAGGCTGTTCTTTCAATGGTGGGAACTGATTTATGATTTTCATTCATTTCTGGTGCTTCCATTTCTGCAGTAACTTCATTATTGTCTTCCTGATGTCTCTGAACTTCACTTTGTTCCTGTATGAGCTGATGAGATGGAACTGATTTCTTAAACATGGATCTCCATTCTTCTGTGTTTTGAAGGATATGTGTATCTTTGTACTCCTTGCTCAGCTGTGAATTTTCTTGTCTGCAGCCATGCTTAGCAGTGGTGGTGGAAGTAGAGGTTTTTGAAACAAGTTTATTTTCATGTAGCAAATTCTGATTTTTCCCTCCAGTGTTCACTACTTTGAGCCTTTCCAAGTGGTGCTCTTCAAACTTGACAGCCTGCTGTTGACCTGTTAAAGTTTCAAGTCTGTTTGTGGTTTCATCAGTGCTCTCAGTCAAGGATGTTTCAGGTATAGTCTCACATTCAATCAGCTGCCACGTGCTCATTGACTCTCCCTTAGAAAAATGACGCCAAAGGACACTGGACATCTTTGAGTGAGGCAGAGGATGCCCACGGCCTGCTTTGCTGCCACCACCAACAGGTAATTCCTTTGTAAAGGCTGCTTCCCTTCCAGCTGTTCCGGCTGAAATGCCCGTTGTTCCTCTCGTACCTGTGTTGCAGTCCAACACACCTCCAGGTTGTGTGTGAATGTCACAATGTGCTGATGCATTTTTGTTATCTTCAGAATGGGAGAAGTTTAAAAACTCAGAAATACTTTCGATACAAGTACAGTCATTCAATTTACACGAGTTGTTATTGTACTCACGGGCTGTTCTTACATCTCCTTCATAAGGTAAGTCCCCTTGTTCTGCATCAGTTGTATCTGTGCCATAGCTTAATGCACTGGAAAGTGAGCAGCTTGTTTGTGCTTGCATCTGCTCTGTGCAGGTGCTGGAAGTGGAGAAGGCAGCGCAGTGCCAGGGAACTGTCACTGCTGCTTTTAGCTGTGGCGCAGCACAGGAGCCCCCGGTAACCGGAGCCGAGAGCGGTAATGCGATGCAGCTGTGTCAGGAAGGGCGCTCAGCTCCCCGCGCGCCCATCGTTACTCGGCTCATTTCTCACCGCTAACGCGCAGCGGATGAAGGCGGCAGACTCGCGCGGGCTTCACGTCACCTTTCCTTCGGGCAGCAGAGGCAGAAACGCCGCCCCCGACTGTCCTTCCCCGCCCCACCTGCCGCTCCCCTCACGCCCGGCGGGCCCCGCCCCGGCTCCCATTGGCCGCCGTGAACGACGCGGCCTTCCGCCGCGGACGGCCTCGGCGCGTGCGCGGAAGGCTTGTAGCCGTTGGCCGCCCCGCCTCGGGCGCGGCGCGGGAGGGCGCGCGGGGATTGGCGGGTTCGAAGCGCGGCTGCGCGCGGCCGGTGCCGCCTCGCTGTCCCCGCCGCCGCGGTCGCTGTGGAAACTTGCGGCGGCGGCGCCAGGTGAGGCGCGGGCGGCCCCGCGGGGCTTCGCGGCCGGGGGAGGCGGGAGCCCGTCCGCGCTCGGTACCCGCCGCCGTCTGCGGACGGGCGCGCGCTCCGCGGTCGGGCCGGGGGCAGAGTCCGGCGCTCGCGCCGCAGCAGAAGCGGCGCGGCCTCCGTCACGGCTCGTGCCCGCGGGCGGCCGCGCCGTACCCGACCGCGCGAGGCGGATGAGTCGGGGTGCGGCCCCGCGCGGGGACCGAGTGGAAATGCCGTCCGCGTAAACGCGCTTTGTCGGGGCTGGAAGCGGCGCCGGAAATGTCGTCCTTGCGACGTGGTCCCTGTAGAACCTTTGCTTACATACGAGCGTGCGTACGGGTACGTCGTCTCCGTGTTTTAACGGTGCCCCGCGGGCCCGCGGCGGCGTCGCGCTGTGCCGGTCCCGGTGCCGGTTCCCTGGGTCGGGCTCGGTGCTGTGAGCTCCTTCCCCACGGAGCTCACGCGGAACCGGCTGACGGTTGTGGCTGGCTTTGCTGGGCCAGAGCGCACCTCCGTGGGGCTCTTCTACCGCTCTTGTTTGACGGCTGCTTGCAGTTTTGTGTTCCGCTGAGCCTTGCTGCGGAACTACGGCAGAACTTGCTGCTTGGAAGGTCGAAAGCATTGAAGCGTGTGTTAGTGTTCACGTGCTGTCATTGTCACTGGGTCCAAGTTGCTGTCTGCTTTCCTCTATTTCTTTCACGTTCTGAATTATTTAAAGACTGTGGCACACCGGAGCGTGCTGAATAGCAGCAGTGCAAAAGCAGAGAGGATGTGTTTCTTTAGGCACACCATAAAGGAGATGGTGTGTTTCAAAACACAGCTTTGAAAATGAATGCCATCTCTTTGTCGGTGTGGAAATCTCTTCCTAATTCACTGGGACTATTTTTGTTATGTATCCTCATCTTTTCTTGCCCACAAATGACAGCAGACTGATTCTCCTGAACCATCTTTGTGTCCCCGTATACGCTGCGTAGGATGGCTTTGTTCCCCATCAGCTGGAAGTCGTGTCACGGAGTGAGTGGTTTTTCTGAGGCTTACACTCAGGCGTCAGTGCAGCCCACATGTTTGCTGCATCTAAGTTTCTGTATAGCCTGCATCGATGCTAGATGCCTTCAGTATCTCTCTGTACAGACTCAGGTGTTACTGAAGAGTACGTAATAGGACACTTCCTCACTTAGTAAAGTTAATGGTTGGGTTGGAGCCACGATGGTGCTCTGATGAACACACCAGCAATGAGGACACGTTTGTTTTGTCACTCGTGTATTGCGTTGTTCTCATAAGCACCTGGCATTTCTTTCTGCTCTTAATGAGTGACCCCGTTAAGAGGAATGCCTTTATATTTCAGTCTGATTGCAGAGTGAAAATAAGGTGTTTGGCGTGAGTACAGGTAATAGATTCTGTCCAGAAATGCAGAAGTTCCTTCATTCAGAGGCTTTTTTTTCTCTTTGACTTTTTGTATGATGTAGTTTTCTGTCATTGCAAAGTGTCCATGCGGTTTTTACCTATGGCTTGGGTGCTGCAAAGGGAAGGAAAATAAAATAACCCCCAAGAACGTGAGTGAGCTTCCTCCTGACTCATAGTAGGAAGATGCTTCTGGATTCAGTTAGCGGTGTTGTTGGGAATAGTTTTGACTTGGAAGAGATAACTTGTGTTGTTAAGACTCTTGTAAAAAATAGATCAAGCCTGTTTAGAAATAGGGCAATAAATCGTCTCCACTGTTACTATGTTTGTCATAATGCAGCACTGTGTTAGCATTATGTAATCCATGTGGGACTCTGCTCTGGAGCTGTGTCCGTGCTTTCATTTTCAGCTGAGGGTGCAGTGAGACCCTCAGTTGGTTGTGAGCAAGCTTTGTCTCAGAGGTGCTCTCTTCCTGTTGTTTTTTGGTTGGTTGGTTCTTAGTGTCTCAAGTGTTAGGAGGATCTTGTTTCTGGGACCTTTTTTAAGCATATTAAAAATAAAATTTGCTCAAGTATAACTGATTGTACCTTAATCTTATAAAGTAGTTGTAGATTTTTAGGCCACGTTTGTTATTCATTTTTCTTAGAGTTACTTAATATTTTCAGTAGAGTTCTTTTCCAGTCCTACTTCGGGCTGTCCTGGCTCTCCTCGCTGGTGCTTTCTCTTCCTGCAACTCTGCTGGGTTACGTAGGTGGACAAAACCCCTTCTTATCCTTTTTGGTAAGTGTAGCATTTGAAACAAGCTGGGGAGGGAAGTGAAGAGTGAGTCGATTGGATCAGTCAACATGAAGGTACTTTGTGAGCGTCATGGTGCCCATCGGGTTTGTTTGTTTTTGTTGTTGTTGTTTCTGTCACCTGCATAGAAAGACTGCTGGTTATACTGAAGTAATTATGTCTTGGGCGTTAATTGGCTAACAAGAGCTGAAATGATTTTATAGGTCAAGGAGGCAAGGTTCCAGGCCTCCCTACTGCAGTCCTGTCCTTTTGATTCTGGTGAGGTAGTTAGCCATGGGTCAGTCAGTTCTGGCGACAAACACCTCTCTAGCCGTATGCTGTCAGTTAGCATTCTTTGGGTTCTCTTTCCAGCGAGGAGCAGATGATTTCCTATGCAGAAAATAGCTTTAGGAACAAGGGAGGAAGCTTCGTGTGCTGCCTTCTGTTGGCGTGCTGTAAGTGAAATCCCAGCCTTGCGCCGAGTGGGTTGGTAGGGTTCCTGTTTTGCTGAACGGGTGCCACGTGTGGCCCAAAGCTGATACACTGCCTTTTTTCCACCCACTTTGCAACTTTCTGCAGTATTCAGCGATGTGACTTAGTTTCACGTGGTCTGATATTTGTCAGTCAGCATGGCAGATAGAACTGGGGTGGAGGAGGAAGCATCTGGATCAAGCTAGGTGCTGCTGTTAATGTATTTACTTACAGCTTGTCTGGTGAGTCTGCTAGCATAGGCTCTTCCCAATGCAGTGTGTAATGACAGGCTCTGCAGAATCTGCTCCTAGGCAGAGTGCCAGGCGGTTACAAACCCCCCTGTCCTGTTCTGCCCTCTGGGTGCAGCCCTCCCGTGTCTCACAGGGTCTGCACTCCGTGCTTGTGTTGGGTGCTTCCAAGCCAGTCCTTCAGCAGGAGCCCTGTGGTTCTTTGTGAGGGTATCTGCACCCTGTGTGAAGTTTTCTGGAGAAAGGGCAGTATTTCAGAGCTGGAATTGCTCTGCATCCATTGCTGACCCTGAATGAAACCTTAAAGTCGCTTTGTCAGTGAAGGGGGTTTCTCTGTGGTGTCTGCTAATCAGCTGTTGAACTTCTGTCGAACACATAGCAGAGCAGCTCGTTCCTGTAAGGTTCCCGGTGTCACCGGCTGCTTGTCGTGGTGTGGGGTTTGTTAGCCTGCACATCCCACTCGTGGCTCAGCACCTGTGTGTGCCAAGGTCTGGAGAAAACTGCTGCTTCCCAACGTGTCCCACAGCAGCATTAAGGATTGTTTAGAGGGGAATGGTTTTTGCTGCACAAATATTGCTGACTGTGCTGTTTTCTACGCAGATACAGGGTTACATTTGAAACAGAATCGATTAAATTTTGGGGGCTTGTTTTAGGCTTCTTTGTTAAAATAGGTGAATTTTAAAAATATCCCTGGCTGTCACTAAAGACTGAAATTGTGGTTTGTCTGCTTCCAGCTGTGCTTCAGTACCTCTGGAGTCACTGTTTGTGTTGGATGTGGTTTTACCCTTTCAAGGTCTGGAGTCAAACTAACCTCTGTTTCAGCAGCAGAACCATCACTATATTTGTTCCTCGGTCTGTCTTTTCCTTCACACGGTACACAAAGCTCTGCTTTGTTTTCAGGTAATCTATTGCAAGGTTCTTTTCCTGTTTTTTTCACTTACGCTGCAGCCACTCCCTCAAACTCAGACTTAGTTCAACATTGGAACATTTTCCCTAGTGTTGAACCACCACCCTCCGTAGCTACTTTTGGTAAGGAAGTAGAATGTGTGTGATTGGTCTGCCTCCATTTGTACTTTCACTGCGTCAATTCTGAATCTCTCAGCCTTTGATGACTTCATTTGGCAAAAGCTTCTATAGCTCTGTGAAAAATAGCAGATGGGTAGAGGAGGCCCTGGTTTGTTGCCTCCTTTAGGCAAGGCAGGAAGAGCAGGGCTCGGAACGTTCCGGTAGGCAGCCTCAGTGAATGGTCGGCCTGCGGCTGCCAGGCAGCCCTGTAGCTGCAGATGAGTGCAGAAACCACGTTTGATCATCAGTCATCTGATGCTCTTCAGAAAGGAAGTGTGGTCAAAGGAGACGGTGAGACAAGGGAAGGAGCCAAGGATGCTGCTGGAATCTTCTTATTTAAGGATGAAGAGTCTGCAAAAGAGTTCATGAATATCTGCCTCCTTAATTTTTAATTAATCACTCTGATTAATGTGCCTTAAGTTGGACATGGGCCATCTGGGTGTGCCCACACCAGCCACGTGAGGCTAGCTGTGTGCCAGCAGGCAGCAGGAGGGGAACAGCTGGGCTTCCAGCAGCGGGGAGCTGGCACGTGAGATGGACATGGAGCCCAGTTAAATGAAGCTGTAGACATGTGATGCGAAGCATGTTAGTAACTTCTGGTTCCCTCGTAGCGCTGAATCTGTGGCAGTGTCTTGCAGCCAGCTGCTTGCGGGAGTTGCCTGACTTGAGCTTGATGCAAACCTGTACGGAGCAAATATCTGTCATGTGGTCTTCCCAGTGCGTGGGTTGCAATGGTATTTAAAAATGTATGTATCACGCTTTGTAATTGCAAAAGTATACCCACACCCACTTGTTGATGCCAAGTAGCTCTGGTGCTGAGTTGTTTGACTGGAAGAACGCTGTGGATGGTCTGGTTGAAAGATGCTGTCAAAGAGGAGGGTGGTGAGGAGCATGAATATTTGTGCCTGATAATTGATGAAACTAATGAGTAGAGGAGGCATTGCCTACCTTGACAATTAAAAAGATGCGTGAGTTGTGGTGACAGCTTTAAGTCTGAGTTTTGTTCTTGTTTTGTGACATCTCTGCAAGCTCTTGATGAAATACGCATTTGTGAATTACACAACTGTATGTTTACTTGCCAAGGAAGGTAATGTTAGTGCTAAGCAATAAATATGTCAGCTCCTCTACTAAAAATATACTTAAAAGGGGGTAAATTTCTGAATAGTTTCTTGTTTTTCCTGCCAGCCTAAACAAGTCTAACTTCTAAGCACTGGCTGCCGCGGTGCCTTTGAAAGAGTTTGGAGCTCGTACAGCAACACTGTGGCACTTGGAATGTGTACCCAGTGTAAAAAATAAAAGGACAACACAAAAATATCCCTTTCCTTTTGTGGGAGGAAGGGAAAGGGAGCAGGGCTTGAACCTCTGCTGGCTTCTGTGTTCCTGATGTTCCGAGAATGGGCCTCTCCAGGTGGGATTGTGTCAGCAGTTCTGGCAGCTGTTCGCATGGAAAGCAGGTTGGAATTGGTTTTATGTTACGCCTTTTGTTCTGTAGCTTTCACCCTTTAAGCTTTTAGCATGGAACTTCATGAGGCCAAAAATAATAACAAGGATAAATTACTTGATTTTTCCAACAGAGAGGAGCATTGTTTTTTGTTAAACCTTGCTTTCTTGCTTGCCTACAGGAATTGCCATGTGTAGATGAATATTTTGGCTCTGGCTTTACATTCTTGATTGACACTTCCTGCTTGGTAGGAGCAGTGTTATGCTTTTACATCAGCTGCAAGAGGTTGTGAGTTATTAATGGAATGTTTTGAGACTTGAAGCCACGTGTCTTGTGTTCCCTTTGCAGAAACGCAGCTGAATGGAGCTGAAAGGGCCACAGATGACAGAGCTTGAACACGTTTCTGAGAGTTTAAGACGTGTCTGACAGTGACTTGCTTACCTTAGTAATAAAGAAGAGTATTTCAACAGCAGCTTAGGATACCTGTACACCAACTTATTAACCTACTAACTGGAATGGTGTTCTGACAACAATTCTCCGTAGCAAACTGTTTGCCTTGCCACGGAACAGTAGTGTTTTCTCTACTAATAATGCAACTCAATGGAGGAAAGTAATGTTTTGATGAGCATGAGAGAAGACCAGTCTTTTCATGTGCGATACAGGTAAGATGATGAATTGTAGTATGGATTTAGTACTGTTAATGTTAGAAAACTAACCATGTTTGCAGTAGTTTGGTGCCTCTGTTAGTAGTGAGATTGAAACTGAATGCTGAATCACTACTTCTTTGCTTTTCTTCATTTTTGAAATATGAAAATTCACTTTTATTGTACGGTAGGTTAGATTGGATGATAACTAGAACTGTGTGTGGCTGCAGAACAGTGTAGTAGTGTTTGTACTTCCGTTGTCTTTCTGCTTGGACTTGTGATAAAATGCTGGAGCATATAATCCCTGCATGGTAATACATGTTATCTCTCCGTTTAGCTGTTGGGTTACCTCTGCAAACTATGGAGCTTTGTGTGCTAAAGTTCTCTGTACTTGTCTCACTGTTGCTGCTGTGAATGGCACTGTCATCTAGAGCACTGTTTTCCTTACCTATAGTAGATTTGGTTGATTAAAAACTGCTTTGATACTTTGAACTAAAAAGTGCTATAATTGCAAGTCAAGAGGATGTGCCGTTTCACTTCTGAATGCTTTGATCCTTTTTCTTCTGGAATCCCATAATAGATGTGAGATGAAATGTTAGCACTGCAGATTCCCCCTGACGAATTTGAACAACAGGAACATTGTGCGGTGCACTGTAATTGAGCGGCTGCTGCTGGGACGGGTAAATCTTGCAGCTCATTCAACAGGAAGGGATTCCAGAACAGTGGAATGATTGTTTAAAAACAAATGAAAAGCGTGGTTCTTATGTGTTCCCCTGCCTTCTCCCCAGTCAGCCTTCCTTTGGAGGCATTTTCCTCACTAACAGAAGCACAGCACCACCCTTATTTGGAAGATAGCACGTGCCGTGGCTTAAAATTTATATGCATGAACATGCAGGTACTTGCAGTATCCACGCTCGTACAGCTCTCTGACAGCGTTAGGTTGGTGGTTGTCTTCCATTTCATGGAAGTACAGTGTCAGTTCTGGCTAGCAGTGTGCTCAGCAGGAGGAACTTCGCTGTCAATATGGAAAAAAATGGTAAATAAAATTTATTTTATGTTCTTCTCTTTGATAGCGGAACTGCTGCATGTGTGAGCTTGGTACGTCTGCTGTGTTTGTTGTTTCTTGGATGTATCTGGCTGATGCCCTAGGTTGTTCTCAGACAGCTGCAGAAGATCCGTGCTCTCTAACAAAAGCCGGGGCTGCTCAAGTTGCTGCTATGAAAGTAAATGAGCAAAGAAAGCAGTGTGGCCAGCTGCCTTGCTTGAACTGACAAGCCAGAAATAACTTTGCCCAATTTCGTGAGCACGGGTAGAGCAAAGTGTCTTACAGCTTTATTCTGTATTCTCTACAAGCTTAAATGATACCGATTAACAAAAATAAGCATTCATGTCTTATTAAACCTTTCTCTAAGAACCGTAATCTGAGAAGCATTTGAAAAGCATGGAGATGTAACAGTTTGGTTTTCTTTTTCATATGGTTTTATAAAATTTAGAGAAACTTTCCCACTGGCATTCTGTTGGAGCTGGCTGTACAAGGAAACCGGTGGCCCGCTCCTAAGGCAGAGCTGTACTGTGGGTCTGTTCATACTGTGCAAGCCACCTCTTTCTCCCTGCAGCAGATGAGTGACCCACAGTAAAGTGGCTTCAGCAACTACAAAGGGCTTACGCTGATGGAGAGGAAACTGCTTTGTTCTAATGGCGGCTGGTGACTTGAAATGAAATGCTGATGTTAATAACTGTGATTAATAAGTAAGGGATCTATAGAGTAATATTTGTAGAACTGGTTTGTCTTGGCCTGCTAAGTTCATACCAAGGCCTTACAGTACTTGTATCAGTTGGGCTCAGCGCAGCGTTCCAGGGGCCGCGTAGTTACGCTGTTCAGACTGGTCAGTGTGATGCGCTTCTACATTACGCATGGAAACCAGGAGTAAGGTCGGAATGAGGAGCAGTCTGTCATCTGTAGTATAGGATTCTGTGGTGTCAGTTACTTTTTTCTCTTTGTGTTTAAGAGATGGAAGGCTTTTTTGGCTTTATGTTTCACAGTGTAGTTACAAGGTAGCACCCCACCAAGTAGCAAAGTTCTTCAGAAATCCTCTCAGAAGGAATTGAACAGAGTAAAACTAGATCAGCAGTGCTGAGAGATTGCAATACAGACAGTATAATCTTGCTTTCTTCTTCTTGCCTTATTTCTTACCAATTTTCCATTCTTCATTTTAAGATGCAAACAGATAAAGAATGGGAGAGTCCGAAGGGGAGAAAAATGGGGAGGCCTGCGTGGCAGCAGATGCTTTGGGGCTGTATTCTTACAAGGGTCGCGTTTCAAAAGAGAATCCGAGGGTCAGAGAAGACTAAAAACCAAACCAAAATAAAGCATTAAGGGAGCCAGGGAAGAGGAATAGCTTAGAGGCAGAGATAAGGATGAGGTAGTTTTACAAATGAGAAATTATTCAGGAGATGCCAGCCTTTCAGAGAGCAGGTGGACACAACTGTAAGCAGAGTAAAGGAGTATTTCCACAGTCGTGTCTGGAAGAAAGCTATCCTGTTTAGCAGGAACAGAGCTTCATCAGAAGTACTCAGATGAATGGGCCTTGTTCTCTTGTCTGCAGATTCAGCATATCTTTGTTTAGCCATTCTTGAATGTTGAATAAATAAGTAATTTGATTCAGCTCTAGCAACAGGGAAAGTAATTTCATATTCTCCTTCTAACTATTTAATGACTTCCTAAAATATTGATAACCTGGCCCTGTGTGGGCTGCTGACATGCTGTTTAACCATTAGCAGTTAGAACAGTCTCTGAGAACATGAGGTGATGGGTTTTTGGCTGTAGAACAGTTACATACATCTTTAAAAATGTGTGATTTTTCACAGCAATCTTCCAACGACTGTTAAATATACATATATATATATCTACATACATATTTTCTGGGTCCATTTTTGTACTTTATGGATAAACTTAGAAACCCTTTTCTCCAAAGTGGTAAAATAACTTAATAATTCCATAGCTTTTCTGAAGAGTGACTACAGTATTGAGTAGGAGCAGCTGTAACAAATCAAAATGTTTTGTTTTATCTGTTCTTGTGTTTTTATAGCATATCTAGGCTTGGAAGATGTAGAAGGCCAGTAAGAATAGATCCAGATGGATTTGGTAGCTTCAATTTGTTGGACACTAGCTGTTGAAGCAACCTTTCTGGAGGTGTGCCCAAGTCGTATGAAATATTGACTTCTTTTTTTACCCAAACAATTTTTAATTCTTGTTCTCATTTAATTCCTGTAATTCTGGTTGAAATGAAATTGCCAATTCACATCAGCTTTAGCTTTCTTTATGGAAAAAACACAACACTGAAACCAAACCACATCTTTCAGTTGTGTAAATGGTACTACATCAGGATTGTGGAGTAAGAAGGTTGTTTCAGGTTCCTTGACAAAACGGTAATGCTGCCTTGGCATTTGGCAGCCTTCGGAATAATGTGAAATTACTTGAGTGCAGAATATCAGAAAAATTCCTGGTCCACAGCATTCTCAAAATGCAAATAAAAACATGATTTTTTAACGGCCTAAATCAGTTTATACATCTGGAGTCTGGTGTAGCATTTTGACTTGTTTTGCCACGTGCATATTTTACTGGAAGCTCTACTGCAATCCTTTCAAGCTGAAAACCAGAGGAAATGAATGCGATTGTATAATGATCTAAAGCTTTGCACTGAGGAGCACCATATTTTCTAGCCATCACTTTAATTAGGCACGTCAGTTAACATGAGGTGCCCGGAGAGAACCTCTTTGGATAGGATTAAGATTACCCAATGAAGTGTTTTAAATCTTAAACCTTCAGTTGCTGATGGTGTAACATGCTGTGCTTAATCATTTCTGCCTTTTCTGTCTTACGTTCAACACCTGCACAATGTAATAAAGAACAAGTTGTGTGCTCGAGCAGTAGGAGTGCTTTGGCTTCTCTGAGAAGCTTCCAAACTTACCACCATCACATGTGTTATGGATATCCAACCTGAGAAGTTGTGCCTGGGAAGAACTTCATGCTTCAGTTACCATTTGCTGTTTGCATCGTTACTGACCACCAAGCAGACAGTATTTTCTATTGCAAAAGTTAAATATGTCTGTCATCTCTCTGTGCTTAAGTTGTGGAATGTCGAAGACCAGCAGGTACGATACTATTTTGTGTTAGTAGCTTATTTTACTTACGATCCTGATTCTTCTGGTTCTCTTGGAAGGTCGGTAGGTTGGTCAGAAATGGTTTCTTCTTACTCAGGTTTCTGTAGAATGTTGTAAAATCTATTTTTCTAAATGAGGAAAAAAAAAGTAAAAGTTGCAGGTACGCAAAATATTTTGTTGCTGTGTGTCGTAGGAACAGCTGTCTTCCAGTGCTGTGCTAGAACAGCTGTTAGAAAAGGCGAACATTTGTGATTGTTACTGATCTTGCATATGAAGGGAAATAGTCATATGTTTTGAACTAGATTTCTACTATATATTTTCCTTCAACAAGGTAAATATCAAATAATAATGTAACAAAGATATATTATGCAAAACATTCTGTTTTGGACTGCAGTTCCAAACAGCCAAAACATAGTCTGTCTAGAAGAAAAACTTAAAACAATACACAAATTGACAAAGTTAACATCCAACATTTTTTGGCAGCATTAGTGCACACTTTCTGAACTGTTAGAGAATGTCTCTTACTAATTTTCTTTTCAAAAGAATCTTTTGAAAGCAGCTTTGTTAAAATGCAGGCATTCCAAAAAAGCTAGGGAGTACTTCAGGATTCAGACCCTGAAGCTGTCTTCCTCCTTACCTTCTGCCTCCCTACCTCCCTCATATCTCAGCTGGAAATAGGACATTTTCATGTATGGTCATTAACACTTCCTGAAATTTTAGGTTTTTACCTTTTGTAATCCTGATTCACGGTAGTGGAAGCACATATGAATATTTTTTGGCAGCCACTGTTCTCTCTCAGAGCTCCTGTAGTCTTTGTTCAAAACGTAATCCAGAAATTCACTGATATTTTCTTAACCACTTGCAGTATTTTATACCTGTATAATTACATAGTTATTTGGTCATAATAATACAGCGTGTTCCAGTGCCTTCTGGACTTATGGCTTTTCATTAAAGCAACAGGAATTGATGTACATTTTATTAACAAAGTCTATTTCTTTTCTTTACACTGAGAATTTTCGTAACAGCGACACTATAAGAAATGAAGTACAAAGTAGTGAATTACATAGGAGATACCTATAGGAGAAGTAGTCGTGGTCTTTGAGACACAGGAATATTTGGGCTTCTAAGATGTTTGTTTGTAGGTAACTATGCCAGCTTCCTAAAAGTAACATTGACTTTTTGGAGGAGGGAGAGTTGGATGGGAGAAAGCAATTGCTGTTACACTCCTGTAAATACTGCCACATCCATTTGTACCTACATTTCTCCATTACAGTGTTCAATTCCTTGTTATTGTGCATCCGTGAGCCTATTAGTAAAAAGCTAAGGCTGTATTATTACAAGAGTCCAAACCATTATTTGCTATTTGTTACTTGAGTTTTAATTCATTGTTCTGAAATTATCTAGATGGTGAATACTCAGCATTTTAGGATCCTACAGATGCTGTATATGGACAAAGCAGTGTTTGTATTTCCTTCTCAAGACATAAAAATAGTTGAAGCTTTTTGTTCTACTGCTGTGTTTGCATATCTCTACTAAAGTGCCAAGTTGTGTTTGAGCATTAGCTTCTGTAATATTAGAGTATCGTGGTGGTGGGTTGTACTGTGGTGCTGACTTCCTGTCCTAAACAAATTGAGATCGCCTCTGAATAAAATACACCTCTTCAGAACTCAAGGTGATTGGACAAAGTGCTGCACACAGAGTGACGGGTATCTCTTTTTACTTGAACTGTGCAGGATGGAGGCTTCTTGCCTAGAGCTGGCTTTGGAGGGTGAGCGCCTGTGTAAAGCAGGAGATTGCCGAGCTGGCGTGTCTTTCTTTGAAGCAGCTGTTCAGGTTGGAACTGAAGACTTAAAAACACTCAGTGCTATTTACAGCCAGCTAGGCAATGCCTATTTCTACTTGCATGAATATGGAAAGGCCTTGGAATACCATCACCACGATTTAACTCTTGCAAGGTAATCTTGTGTCTTTTAACTCTGTTTTCCATTTCATCCTGTTCTTGTAGAGGTGAGCAGCTGGCTGTTTGTCTGCCTACCAAAACCTGCCGCTAATACGAGATAATGCAGGAATGTGGTGACAGGAGAGGGCTGGGGGCCTGGTAGGTAACTTGACTGCCCTTTAACCTGGGAGCTAATGCTCAGCCTTGCACCGTAATCCTAGTACTAACTGAGGCCTTACCAGGTTTGTCAATAATTAAGAAGCTTCTTTAAATCCAGCCTTTCTTTACCCTTCTCTTTGTTCCTAAAACTCAAATATTTCTGGCACTCTAGTTTAAAAGATAAAACTTGTCCATGTTTCTTTGTGTAAAACTCACAATACAATACACTGAAATCTACAGCTGTGCATTTCATACGCTATTAATGATCTCATTTTAATTACTTATTATAGATCCAGTAAAAGACACAAACACTAACGTAGGACTGAGCCACAATATAAGCAAAAATCTGTTTTTTCTGCCCTTGACTTGCTTAGTGCGCTCACCACAAAGGTGCCTACGTTCAGTAAGTGTCCTTGTGAGAACCTGCTGTTCTGTTGTGTTGCTCCCCACGTATCAGAGGCAGAGGGGCTCAGTGGTGATCTTTTGCCTTAATCTCATTCAGAACCTGGAAGTGTAGTACTTCTTTTAAGCTTTCTGGGAGACCAGTAGGTGCACTATATAATAAAAAAAGTATAGTCAAGGAAGACTCAAAAACAGTTAAAACTTTCTGTCATCCTGCAAATGGCTTTCTGTGTAATCATTAAGAAACAAAGTTAAATGTTTCCACAACAATAGACTGAACCACATTATGTGAATGCATTTTAGATATAACGTGAATGGAATGTATATATGCTTACATCATTTCTTTCCATAAATTCTTCTGTCTGCCCCATACTGATAGCTGGCTTAGTTTTTAATCACTTTATTTCTACGATTTTAGGACAATTGGAGATCTGGTGGGAGAAGCTAAAGCTAGTGGGAATCTGGGCAACACCTTGAAGGTACTCGGGAACTTTGAAGAAGCTATAGTTTGTTGTCAAAGACATCTGGATATTTCCAGAGAACTTAATGATAAGGTGAGTGATGCTTAGGAATCTGGAAATAAACTCCAAAGAGTACATATTAGTGAACCCTGTTGTTTGGTAATCAGCATGCCACCTTTCAGAGGCAATTAAATACTGAGCATTTTCTTATAGACAATAAGAACCTGTCGGTTTTAAGGTGTCTGTTTGCACCTAGGAGACTTTTTAAAATATATATTTTAATTATTGCCCTCCATAATTATGTATCTTATATACCTCAAAAGGGAATAATATGTGATACAGTTTGGTTGAGGAGTGGGTGTATTGTGGGTGGACTATGAGAGCATGCTCAGAATGGGCAGAGCACGCGTTGGCAAGTAGTAACAGAGTCCTTTCTGTGGGTTGTACTAATGGTAGTTGTAACACAGGAGTTGGAAGCAGAAAGTTTTATTGCCTTGCTTTACTGTTGTTTTAGGTTGGAGAAGCTAGAGCACTGTATAATCTGGGAAATGTTTATCACTCTAAAGGGAAAAATGTGGCTTGTGCTGGGACGCACGACCCAGGGGAGCTTCCAGAGGACGTGAGAAATGCTTTGCAAAAAGCTGCAGATTATTATGAGTAAGTAGTAGCTCTGAATATTGGTGACAGAGAAGTTACGTTCATCTGGTTTGTTCAGCTATTGAGAGCTGTGGAGTCATGAGCTAATAAGGTGTGTGAATTTCTTCCTTTCAAACTGGAGAGTGCACTACTTTCTGTATAGCTCTCGTTTTTCAGTGTACCTTTTATTACCAGGTAAGTCCTTCCCCTACATTAGAATTCAGCATTACTCTTAGAGCAAGACTGAGACAGCTGAATTTTGTGTACTTGCATATCACGTAGCTTTTTTCCTTAGAAACGAGCAGGCCGGCACGAACAAGAACACGGTTCAGTATCTCACTCAAAATGTTCCCAACTCAGCGGAAGAACTGTGGTTGCATAAAGGCCATTAAAATAGGCCAAAGCAGAATACTCTGCTTTTCCCTTTATCTAAATAGGAAGATGATGTGTTTAAATGACTAAGAGAAAATAACTTCAAAGGCACTAATCTTTCTCTTCTCACTTCTTCAAAACAGGGAAAACCTGACGATAGTAACAGAGCTGGGTGATCGAGCAGCACAAGGACGCGCCTTTGGAAATCTGGGAAACACACACTACCTTCTGGGCAACTTCAGGAGTGCAGTTTTAGCCCATGAACAGGTACAGCAATGAGAAATATCACCAGCTGCTCCAGACCTCATGTACATGTGTTTGTTGTACGTTATCCTAAGATTTCAGTGCAAGCTTTAGATCAAAAGGGCATAGCTTCAAGTCTGGCTGTTCTTGTCGAGCACTGGTGGCCTAAAGATCAGGGTTGGAGAGCCTATGAGGGTTCAATTTTGTGTGCAAATGTATGCTGTGAAGTATGAAACTGAGTGATTAATGTGCTTATTTCATATTTTTAAGCGTCTCCTAATTGCAAAAGAATTTGGTGATAGATCAGCAGAAAGAAGAGCATACAGCAATCTTGGAAATGCCTACATATTCCTGGGTGAATTTGAAACTGCTTCTGAATACTACAAGTGAGTTGACTGCTTACATCTATACCTCTTCTCCTACAGTTAATTTCTGTTGTGCTGGTGTACTTCAGCTCAATGTAGAACAGCCATCTCTTCAAAACATACTTAGAAAAGGGCTGCATTTGTTTAGTAAAAAAGACAGTCAACGTTTTTTCCCACTTACTCAGGTTTCCTAAGATGACGTTAGTCTTTTATATTTTTGTTACTTTTAAATAGATACTTCTCAGCACTGTGGATGTCTTTCTGTTGATACACTCGATTCACTTCATTCTAGAGCCAGGCATTATTGCCCTAGGTCTTAGTGAGTTCTGGAGTGATCAGAGTGACTTTCTGACGCACCTGAGATTAGTTGCTGCTCAGGTGTACTCACTATCTGAGCTTGGTGGTGCACATCAACATAGTTTTACATACTTAGTTTGTGTTTGTAATCAAGGTTGTTCTTTATCTCTAGACATTACAGCAGACATGTTGCTGCTGTAAATCAGAAAAAATCTAAGCTCTGCAAAGATGCAGTATAGGTGTTAGCATCTTAATTAGACTTCAGGGCTTACCCATTCTTGAAAATGGGAAAATACAGTGCCTCAATACCAATTAGATTCTAGTCAGGTTCTTACCTAGCAGAGACAGGCTGGCTTGTTGGCTGTAGGTCTGTCTTTCTCATGCTGATGGAGAACACACAGTACTTATTCTAATGCTGATAATAAACTGCTTCAAGTATATAATAGCAGCAAATCACCTGTAAATTATTGATAAAGCAATACATTAACATTGGAGCATGCAGTCTGAGGGCTCAGTTCTGTCTGTGGTGAAGTAAACAGACATGAACAGCAATGAACAGGAGTGGAAGATGCCTAAAATCTCCAAAGATTTTGCAAGATAATTTGTTAGCAGCTAATTTATCAGTTTGGTGTCCTAAGGTCTGGTGTCCTAATCCATTTAGTTTATGTAATAGACTTTTACTTGTATGAGTAAGCAGTGATTTGTGAGGTGACTAACCCTTTCTTTCAGGAGGACATTACAGCTGGCTCGGCAGCTTAAAGATAGAGCTGTGGAAGCACAGGCCTGCTACAGCCTTGGAAACACGTACACTCTGCTTCAAGACTATGAGAAAGCCATTGATTATCATTTGAAACACCTCGTGATCGCCCAGGAATTAAATGATAAGTAAGCCCTAAGAGATTGTTTAATGTAGATGCTGCTTAAAGCAATTCCTGTTACTTCAAACTTTGCTGACTTTGTTCTGTATATGACATCTCAGTGTGAATTCCCTGCAGTACTGAGCTTGTTTGCAATGGTGGGAAAAAAGGTTTTCATATTGCAGATGACTAATCCAATGAGAGGATAACTGATGAACGACTGTCTCTAGGTCTTCTTTTCTTGGTACTGCCATTGAAAATGAAAGGAAAAACACATTTTCCATGATTTGATTGTAGCAGTTTTGCATATCTTTATAGGAATGTGTCCCCTGCTTCTCCACAAAGTAGGAAAATAGGAAGGGATGGTGAAAGGAGGATAATTGAGTAGTAAATAATGCCTGTTTTAACATTATTTGTAAAGCTTTTTTGGGGGGAGGGAGGAAAGGAGGGTAGAATTGTTTCTTTTTGTGGTGGTGTGATTGTTCAGCTTTTAAACGCACAAAATAAGCAGAACAGATGAAGAATAATAAGCCACGCAATCTGAGGAGCAGTAAGGGAGTTATGCAGTGTTCCATCCTTGCAAAACTCTGAACTGTAAACTTTAAAATTAATGTTTCAGTGAGATTTGCTCACATCTATGCCTATATCAGATCACAGTTCTTAAAGTATGGTACTTAACGTGGTGGTGTTGGAACAGTGTCTGGGGATGGTGTGAATTCTCCTTGGCACAGTAATGTTATTCTGGTAATACTATGAAAACCTGACCCCTAGTGCTCAGAGAGTATGTGAAACACATCCCTGAAGATGTTTTCTCTTCTGCAGAATTGGTGAAGGAAGAGCATGCTGGAGTTTAGGGAACGCATACACTGCTCTGGGCAATCATGACCAAGCTATGCACTTCGCTGAGAGGCACCTGGAGATCTCCAGAGAGGTACAGTTTTCACTTGTGTCTGTTGGCTGCCAGGTTTTTGCTCTCACAGAGCCTAGCAGAGGTTATTGTAGGCTTTGGTTTGTGCCTTTGATGTACTGCATTAAGGAGATGGCTCCAAGTTTTCAACAAGAAAAACCCTTTAAATATTTTTCTCTTAGTAGCCTGGGAACAAAGTTTCCTTTGTATTTAGGTATGTATTCATTTTTGTTACAGTAACAGAACTGCTTATTTTATTCGGTTACAGGTAGGAGACAGAAGTGGGGAACTCACTGCTAGACTGAATCTCTCAGATCTTCAGATGGTTCTCGGATTAAGCTATAGCACAAACACCTCCATGATGTCAGAAAGCCACGCAGTAGATAACAGTCTGAATGGTATGTGCTTCTCTCTAAATTCTTCCTAACAATAAGCTTGAAAAGTAACCTGTTATTTGCATTGTTTTTGGACTATAGATGCTGGAGTGTTTAATTCTTCCATACTCATATACAAAAAAAAAAAAAAAAAAATGGCACAGTGTATTGAACCCCTTCAGCTTTATTGGAGGCTTTAAGTTGTGAATTGCAGGTTATGCCTCGTTCTTTCACACAGCATATCATCTGAAGTTTCCCATCAGTCTTTTTTTTTAATGTGGCAAATGCGATCATTTTCTGCCCAAATTAAGTCCTTCCTTTTTCCTTTGTACTGCTGTAAGAACAGAAGGGGTTACATTTAAAATTGCTGCATTTGATGTTTTTTCACGTGAAGATCAATGCTCTTCTCCTCTGTCCCAGGAGAGCAAGTTGCATCCCTTACATCTGTGTGGTTTTTAAAGCAGCTTTAGTACTGATTATTTATTCTCTTGTGAGTTTGGAACTCAGAAATGCTTATCTTGGTTATTTGATGAACACAGGCACAGCTTTGATGGTGATACCATAAACCTTAGTGGCAAAAAAAAAGAACTTTTTTCTTTTTTAAAGGTACTCGGCCAAGGGTAGGACGTCGTCACAGTATGGAGAACATGGAACTTATGAAATTAACACCAGAAAAGGTTGGTGCTTTCCTTCTTTCTTTTTTTGTTCTGCTGGTGAGATTGCAACAAAGTCTGAATGCTTCTATAGGTGTTTAACGTTAAAAACTATGACTGACATCCAAAGAATTGCTGTAGTCACTTCTTTACGAGTGGCTTGTGGTTGCTGCTGAAAGTGATTCAGAATAGAACTACAAAGCTTTAGCTCAGACTTCAAGAATTCTCTTTTGAACTTATATATGAGCTGGCAGTTCTACATAAATGATTCCAGAGGCAGACTGAAATCGCTATTTTTTCCCTACGCGCTGGAGGAATCTGATGCCCATCTCTTCAAGTGATCCAAAGCATACTGCCATGATTAGAAATAGAAAATGAAATCTCAAAGCTTACACTGTGACAGCTGGTACAGCTGCAGTGGCACTGCTGCTTTGAGCGCCTCTTTGGATACTGATTTCTAAAGACCCTGGGTTTTATTCCAGACCGTTTTCTCTGCAGGGAACCTTTAAGCTTTTGCCTCATAGCAGCTGTAATTTCTTGTTCTCTGAACCCATTTGTCTGTGGTATCTTCTAAAATACGTAGCCTGTGGTAGCCTGCCCTCAATACACTCAAATGCTTCATGTGGATTTTTATAATGAAGTATTAACCTAGTTTTGTGGCTTAGTTCTTACAAAGGGCTCTTTTTGAGACGCTCACGTAGTGGGTTCTGAAGTTCACTCCCTCAGTGTCATTGATGTGTAGAACATGATGGACACTCGTGTTACAGTTTGACTGTACAGGATGTAGTCGTCTTGGAGCCGGAATGCAGGCTGATCTCCAAGGCTTTAGAATGAATTGTGTTTTGCTGAAAGATCAGAGTGTGGTTACAGTATCTGCCACGCAGTCAATAATTTTTTTCCAATTAGAAAAGTTTGTTATTGTAGATGAAGTTGTCAGACTGATGGGGAATCTTATTTGGGAGGAGAATTTAAGGGAGCTCTGTCAGACTGATAAAGCGATCCATGCTGCTCTAAGTGAAATGAGATAAGTTACTCCTGTGTGCTCTTTTGCTGCCATTTTCCCCATTCCCCACAGTTTCTGCACAGCCCACAGCAATGAAAACTTTGTGTTTGATTACACACACCACCAACTCATTTTAGTTGTTGCATCAGGGTTCAGTTATAAGACTGATCAGTAACAGTAGTGACCTGATTCAGGTAACGAGACCTCAGTCATCACAGGTCAAAGAAACAGAAGCAAAACCTCAGTTTTTATGTCTGAGTGGTTGGATAAAATGAACAGTGTAGCATTGCTTCATTTTGGGAAGGAAAAGAATGCACAAATAAGAAATAAAAGAACATATCGTGAAAATTATTTCTTTTTTTGTTGTTTTAGGTTCAGAACTGGAACAGTGAGATCCTTGCTAAACAGAAACCACTCATTGCCAAACCTTCAGCAAAACTGCATTTTGTAAATCGACTCAAAGGCAAAAAGTATAAGAACGGCACCACTTCCAAAGTTCTGCAGGATGCCAGTAATTCTATCGACCACCGCCTTCCCGGCTCTCAGAGGGTGGGTTTGGAGTCCTGTAGAGATCATAACCTTGACTTTACGTCATCTCCATTTGACCAAAATTATGGAAAGCGTGTTTGGACAGACTACATTTTTAGTTCTGTGTATATACTTGAGTTAAACACTGTAAGTTGATGTAGAATCTGTCATTCTCCTCCTGTCACCTGGGCAGTGACAGCTGCAAGCCTCTCCTACTATTGGAACATTTTTTCCTCAGGGATTGTCTAAAATTGCAGGTCAGCTTGCATATATTTTATTTCTAGCATTTCTCCTGACTTAAGAAATGTAGCTTTTTGGATTCAGACAGTACAAGGTATAACTGAATGTACATTTTAGATTACTGCACTCTTCACAGAAGATGGTTAAAAAGAAAAAACTGGAGTCATTTAATTTCGCTGAGAGAAGAGTGATTTTGAACATAGAGCTGAGAAGCAAATGGAAACTTCATGGCATATGGGCTCTGGGGGTTCTTGGTGGGCTTATAGAACCATTTCTTCCTGAGAACAAAAAGCCTCTACTGGATTTTACCTTCCAGAACTATTTACCATATTATATTTTTTTCTTCTTTGGATAAATATCTGCAGGAATGGATGACTAAAAATATGAGTTTAATGAATTTCAGATATACAGATGTATTACTGGAATCAAACTGCCCTGCAGTTGCTCTAGTTTTAGGTACTTCTGAGTTCCAGGTACCTCTAACTTTTCTCTCCTCTTCAGAGAAACAGTCGAGAAACAGTAGCAGATGAAGGATTCTTTGATCTGCTGAGCCGATTCCAGAGTAACAGGATGGATGATCAGAGATGCCACTTCCAGGAGAAGAACAGACTCTCAGCTGCATCAGTAGCATCATCCTCTACTCCACCTAAAACAATACGAAAATGTAATCTTCAAAATATGATCCATAGCCACATGGTGTTTTGAAAATGTATTTGAACAGAGAAGAACTTCTGTGCTTATTTCTTTTTCTTCTTCCCTTAGCCCTTTCTGCTTCTGTAGTCTCACCCCACACTGATGAATTTCTGGATTTACTCGCGAGCTCGCAGAGCCGCCGCCTGGATGACCAGCGCGCCAGCTTCAGCAATCTGCCCGGCCTTCGTCTCAACCACCGCACCAGTCCGTCTGTGCTGGGCCACTTAATGGCGAGTAACAACAGAGAGCTGGATGAGGACTTCTTTGATATATTAATAAAATGCCAGGTAAGGCTCTGAGGATTCTGGCGTTTGATTTGTGCATATCTGCTATTTGACATCCCCAAGAAGGCTTCTGTGCTTATCACATAGGTTTTAAGATAAGAACATAAAGTTATCTACCAAAGCAAACAAACATACATATATGTATGAAAATAAAATACTGTGTGTATGTTCATATATATGAATAATATGTGAGAAGATGTATGTATGGCCTCATTATGTGCATTTTTACATACACACACATTCTTGCATGTGGCCTTACGTGTGGTTTTATGTGTATGTTTATATACTTATAGCCACTGGATAATTAATTTAATGTAAGTGTATATATTTATATTATTATAATTTATATTATTTATATTATTTATTTGTATTATAATTTATATTATTTATATTATTATATTCATATTATTATAGTTATGTTAATATACATGTATGATATATTCTTATATATTATATATAAAATTATATAATATGTAATATAAATATATACAATATGCATATAGATACATTTAATATTATTAAGAATATTTAATATATATATTTATAGTACATTATTTAAATTTATTGTGTATATATTTAATATATTAATATAGTATATTATGATCTTGCAATAGCATATTAGCAATATACTATTACAGTACATAATATATAATATAAATTATAGTCTCTAATAATATTATCGTATATTAATAGCATCATTATTAAATATTATATAATAATTATGAAATACAGTATATGAATGATATAAATTATACTGTTATGAGCATATATTTACATCACATGTGTATAGTTATTATTTAATACCTTTTAACATTTTTTTCTATAACTATAATCTTATATATTAAATTAGTTATCCAGTGGCTAGACATTCTGTTGGTATTGACAGTTATGTTGACCAACTAATGCGACCAATGACAAGCTTGAGGGAAGCTGAAATGGAAGGAAAACAAATGAGAATGTCAGTGTGTTCAGAGCTGGCTTTGTTAGCTGGACACCTGATATACCAGGAATTCTCACTCAGCAAATGAAAATTCAGTATTGAAGCTTTGGTGGCAATTAGTGATCATCATTAAAATTACAGTAACTTAAAACTATACTTTATGGTATATGCAAGTGATCTTTCTGCCAAGTATAGCTCAGTATATATACTAACTGGACCAAATAACTTAATTAAAAAGACCTGGTATTTTAGCTGACTGTTCATGTATCTCCAAATGAAAAACTGAGATACTGAGTACTTCAAATAAGTTAAGTTGTATTAGCTTTCGTGGAAAGTAACACCTGGAAATCTAGAATTACAGCACTCATCAGCCTGATGGAGTATCATCTTCTGTTTCAGAACCCTGGCTCATTTTCTGAGTCAAGCAAATCGCGTTGACATTAATATAATAAATACTGTGTCTAACAAATCTGTAACACAAAAGGAGAAAGGAATGGAAAACTTCAGTGCTGTTCTCTGCCACTGTTGTTACTGCTTTACAGACACGCAGTAGGAGAGCTGACTTTAAAGGTGACAGTGCAAGGCCATGGTGTGACAGCCTGAGCCTCCCAAATTGGTGGGAAATAGCACAGAAACAGCTCAGGCATTTTATGCAAACTGCTCTGCAACATTATGATTAAAATATCTGTCTGTTGAGTCTTTAGATATTGCTTTTCCCAATCTGACAACCTAGCAGCTATTTTTCACTCCCTTCACAGTGGAAGAAAGGAAGACAGCTCTTCTATTACAGGAGGTTTTTTTTAACAGCTGAGTAAAGGTTAGCAAAACTACGCTTGCACTTTTAATGTAATAATTTCATTTGAGAACTATTAAGGCATAAGCTTGAAACAAAGCTTACGGAGTAAATCCTTGTAAGTTTTAAACAGGAAAGGAAAAGCTTTTAGTCATTTTTCACTTGCATTGTTCACTTATTTCAATATTACACGGTCCTGTACATGCACAGCCTTATTGCTTGCTCTGTCCGTAGGGTTCCAGACTGGACGATCAGAGATGTGCTCCTCCATCATCTGCAAAAGGACCAACTGTTCCAGATGAGGACTTTTTCAGCCTCATTGTACGATCTCAAGCTAAGCGAATGGATGAACAAAGAGTCCACTTACCCTCTGCTATAAAAGGACCAAGTTCTAGCTGAGGAGATGAACAAGCTCATACTGTACAGTAGCATCTTAAGTTTCATTTTTGTTTGCTGGAAAAGCATACGTGTCTTTTTACAGAGCACTGCAATTAGTAGCTTTGTCTCCTTTATAATCACTTTTTGTATGATAGCACCCCACTTGTGACTGGTAGGTTGAGTTGTCTCTTTGTATCTGGCAGCTGCTTTTAGCTGTTTGAGATACAGATCACTGTACCTTCCTCTTAACTGCCTCTAGATTATGAGCATTAATAGCATTTTGTTTTCCCCTCAAGGTGTTGTTGCTGGTAAATGATCTCTACCACACCTAGTATGAGTCCTAGGTTTGTATGCTCTTTATAAGGATAAAGACTTGATTTTTTTTCTGATTTGTACCTCCCTGAAAAATGTCTCATTTTCTTTTATACGTTTTTTTTAATAAAAGTAATTGAGAATTTACTTCAGTGCCTAGTCTGTCTTTGCTTCTTCCAAGCTGTGTTTCTGCATCATGTTTACTTAAAAAAATCAAAACCAGAATTCACTAAATCAAAATCTAATCTAGTTTTCACCCCTTCCAAATGAAAACACTCTTTTAAAAACATTCTGGGTTAATTTCGTTAATATTTACGTAAGGATAAAACCTCACTGAGTAATGCGGGGAACAATCACAACTAGTTTATAAAGTTACACTTGTGTTTAAGTAGCAGCAGTCAGTGCAGTTCTATGAACCAGGGAGCACCTGCCCCAGCAGGAGTCTCACAGGGATGGCGAGCAGGCAGCTTACACCAGCGGGTAGTTCCTGCAGAACGTCAATTTTAAATGTTACAGACAGTGAACGTACGGCTGCTGCTTCCTCAACCACTACTTCTGATGATGGGCTATGCTAGGATCTTTCTTGGGAGAAACAGCTCTAATGGTTAGTGTTCACCCTCCACGGACATCTGTATTGATGCATTTATAGTCACTGAAGAGTTTACAGACATTCTCTTGTAACTTTTTTAGCTCTGAAAACTGACTCCAACTGCAGCAAAAACATCAATTTTTTTTTTTTTTTAAGGAGAAATGCCAGAATGTTTTTTCCCAAACCACACTGAGCTGATCTCTGCTACTTTTACTTTAGTTTCCTATTTGCTGTTCAGCTTTCAATGTCCCTGACACAAATGGAATCAACATCAGTTTCTCATACCTCTGCACGTGATTAAGTTAAAAGAAGATAATTAAGATTTCCTCAAACTGAGCTGCTGATTAGCATTTCTTCATTCTGAAAACTGGTTTTAAGCCATAAAAAACAAGTATTGTCCTGAAACCTCACTTTTTGCTGCAATTATTCTTATTTGAGCAATATATGACTGTCAGCAACTTTCTTCAAGCAGTTTTCCAGTTACCTGATTAGCCTTATGTTTAACCATCACAGGATAGCTGTGCTTTTCTACCACAGCGTTCCTGCTTTTACTCAAAACTCGTCACACAAACTTGATGTTAAGCAAGCACCACAATGCTGTTGTCCTGGCTGCTTGCTTACTTATTTAAAAACCCATTCTTTTCACATTCCACCAGAAGTACACAATAATCTCAGACTATAACACCCTACCTTACAGTGACACTTACTTACTAATATTCTGGCCAAAGATGAGTTCTCATCAGCTTACTGAGCTCTCCCCTACATCTGGCAACTAGAACAAAGCTAGCAAGTACACAATGACTACGTGTTAGCCAAAGCTTACCGCAGAGCATGGAGACTCCTCACACTCCTTCCTGTGACTCGCACGTACTGCTCCTCCTCTCTCCAGCCGGCCCCATTGCAGAACTTTGTCCTTCCCCGTTTCTGTTAGGATCACAGTTGTTTCCAGTCTCTTGCTCTCCTTTATCTGCCCACTGCTTCTGTTCCTCAAGTGCCTTTTCTCCAGTAAGTGTTGCAGTTGGAGGAGTTTCTAGTCTACAAACTTCAGCCTCAGTGTGCAATCTATTCTGTAAAAATTAACAAGTTATTAAACAAGCAACCCAAACTCATGCTTTCCATAGCTCCGAGTGCCTCTCTGCTCTGGAGACTGAACTCCCTCAAATTTCCTAACTTCAGAGCATCATCAGTGTACCCTTTTTTTTTCCCCATAGGGAAGCATTACATGGAATAAGCACTATCTAGAGTATAAATCTGTTTTTAATTTTCTGTAATTCACAGGAAGGTTTCATCTTTTTCCCCTTCCTTCTGTGGGTAACCTATCATTCCAGACTGACATAAGTACTGATCACTTAACCTGTGCGTTCATAGTTTACAGTACAGTGTTCAAGAGTCTTAATTCAGGAGGATCCTGCCAAGGTTAACCGTGGCATTGCATTTTTCCAAAACAAAGTGTGCCCAAGATAATCTATAGCTCTTACAGGGGAACAGCTACATCTTCCCCACCAGATCTGAGTTAAGCTTGCTGCTGAAGTACATTCCAGCAGATGACGCTGAAATCTATCAAACCTAATCCCAAGGAGCGCCAAGACTAACGTACACCAGCTTCTGGTTTTTGAGACTCTTCTACTTGCGTATCTGGTTCAGCACTTGCATGCAGCACATCAGGATTGCTGCTGCTATTTCCAGGTCTCATCTGAACATCTCCTCTGTCATAAGGGCTTCTGTAAACGCAAGGAGCCTTCTGTAAATAGTAGCCATCGGATTTCTTCCCATCATACTGGCTGAAGTCTATTTCCTCCTGTTGACTGTCAGCTAGAGGAAGATGCTTCTTCTGAGAAGGCATTAAGTATCTTATCACAGACACTGATGATGCTGCACCATAGCAGAAAGCCTAGGGGAGGGAAGGCAGAACAAAACAAAAACAGTTGCAGCCTGCAGTTTTCACAAAGAATTCAAAGCCCAAAAACTGGAAAACACGGAAATAAAACTGACCTTGATTGAATGGCTACAATAAAATTCGAACTTTCTGCACAGGGCAGGAGCTGCAACATTGTAATTCATCTCTTCTGCTACAAGACATTGAAGGCTCTAACTTGGCGCTTTCATGTACAAAATGTGATTACATGCATCACTTTCTTAAGAAAGAAATGGGAACAAACTCGAAGTAAACTGACATACAGTCTAGGATTTCAAGCAGTTTAATCCTATTTTATTCCAAACTGAACTTAAAAAGATTTTGCCACAGAAAAAAAAATCCTCATGCAAATAATTTCACCTGTGCTATGAAATCTGTTCAACAGTACAAATAAGAAATAATAATACCGAAATATATTTAATATATAAAAATAAATGTGAGCTTTTAAATAGTGTAAGTGCATACGAACCAGAATAACCAGGGCCATCATGATCAGCACTGGAATCTGCAGAAGCAGTGGGATCTCCTTCATAAGCGCTCTGATGAATTCTCCAATACCTTGTCCCACGTGCTTCAAAGGCTCAGTTACAAAGGTGGTAAAAGTAATAGCCAATGCCTAGAGAAGAACAAAAGGAAACCTGGTGTTGGCACGTGTTAGAAAGACATGCAAAGAGCCTCTCTGGGTCTGGTTTTTACCTTTGTTGGTGGAACCAGCAGAACAGGGTTTACTAGCAGAGTTTCGTAGTACTTCCGACATGGATCATCCTGAAGTGTCCAATGTCTTCTGAGCCATCCTGAAGTCAAAGCAGGGATGCACTTTCACTACTAGCTAAAACAATATTTTACAACGAAGTAGTAGTACCGAAGTAGCACTTCGACTACAAGTGGAAGAGAAATCTTCCAGATATGGTGCAAGGCCGATATTTACGTTCAGCAACCCAAGGTTAGCTTTTGGCTGTGCTGTTTATCCAGTCATAGGGATGCAGGAAGGAAAGGGAAGGCAGGAAGAAAAGAGAAGGAACAACTTCCTATGCTTAGTATTTAAAGTTTTCTTTATTAGATGAACTTATCCCTAGAAACCATAGATGAAAAATAAGCACAGCCTGTACAAACACTTGATATCTGGCATGTTTTGTCCACAGCCACTGAAACAGAAGCAATGTTGAGTGTTATTACTTATCTGCCAGGCTGCAAGTATGCTTAAGAATGTATATGCTAGATTTCAGGAGAATATTTGAGTAAGCAGAAAGACTTTCTCCTTAAGAGAATTCAAAGCTTTAAGTGATAAATGACACAGTGCTTCTGTAGTTTAATTCCAATGAAGTCATATCACAATCCACAGAAATTTAACACAAACAGAGCAATCACAGTCACTGAATTTCAACAGCAAGACCACGACAGGCATCATTAGTCCACCTGCTGTAGCACTGAATAATAAATACGAGTCAATTAAAAAATCAATTCAGCCATCTCTGTAAAATAACGGAAGTACATTAAACAGCTGCATATCAGCTGCTGCATTCATGACTGGCTGACAAAAATAAATACATTAATTCTGCCATCCTATCTGAGCGGTGCTGGGGAGAGCAGCTCGTGGAACATCCCCAGGACAAATTTTAAAGGAAAAGAAGCAACTCGGTGACATGCTCTAAGAATGTCCTTTTTGATGCCAGCTTTCCTTCAGAGGCCAGAAAGGAAAGTCTTGTGACATGGAAAAATAGTGAAACCTCATAACTGTGTATTGCTCAAGAACATTCAGCATATTTGCAATTCACAAAGAAATTGGAGTATTTTGGACACGATTACTGAATACTTTCCTGATCTTAAAAGCTACTCCAAAACAATGGAAGTACATATTTACCAAGAAGGCTCTCTCTCCAGTCCAACTTCTCAGCACAGACGTTATCAAACTGCCCCATTTTGGCAATTTCTGCTTGATGCTGAGCAAAAGCCCGCTGCAGGAGAATCAGAAATAATTGTGAAAAATAAAGACAGATTAAGATTAATCACAGTTCTGAACAAGCAAACAAACTCAGTTTGAGGTTTCTTAGTTTCTGACAGCAAGATTTAGTAGGACAAGTTCCTCGCCATTAAGAGCAATGCCATGGTTCAGTCATTTATCTCTGGTCTATCAGTCACCTGTTAAATGGTTTCACCTTATCCAGGGAATCTTTATAGAGAAAATGAATACTTACTTCATAAACTTCTAACAAGTTCCTTTAGATGGACTTCATGGCAAGGAAGGCCCACACAGTGTAATCACCATTCTACTGCTTTATGATTTATGTACACCCTTGTGGCAATGTACAAACTGGCACAATCATTCTTTAGGCTTAACACACCTGTCAACATGCAGGCCTTTCTTCCCTTCCTTTATTTTGCAGCCAACTAAATCACCTTAAGTTCCTCGTAACTATCAAACGTTAAGCCTAAAAGCCATGAAAATTTCAAAACAACTTACCTTATACAAGTAAAGCCAATTCCATGCAAAACTGATGAGAAAACTTATTAACAAAACACGTTTCAGCTGAACAAACCAATGGATACGTGTCCACAGCTCTGTAGCTATTATAATCACAACACACACTAAGCACAAGAGTATCTGAAAAAGAAAACGTAATTATGATTCAGATTTGAATTTCTTGAGTTTACATCCTGCACACCTGAAGGAATTCCCAGCTTTTGTTTTTAGTGGCATCATTTACACAGAAGAGCTAAAAAACTTCTTGCTTTCGCAGCACACTTGCTGCAGTATGAAGTAAAAAAGCTGCTGTGATTATTTTGCTATTTCTTCCTCATGCTATTATAACATCACCTATTAGAATTTAATTTCACAAAATTGGTATAATTCAGTTCTGAAGTGGCTAAGCACACAGCGTGAATTACAGAGCAGCTGCTGCCACCTGCCGTGGGTTGGTTGGGAGACAAAGTTACGTCCTAAGTGCCAGCAGCAAAACTCAGAGGAGCACTGAACAGCATTTTCCACCTGAGCTTTGCTAGGAGCAAAGCAGCACTGATGACAGCTTGTTTTTTCATTAGGCATCTATGGACTCCTCACACCCAGACAAGCTACTTTCAAGGTCATTTTAGCTGGCAAGTATCAGCATATTTTGTAAATGTTTATTCCAAGAACTTCAGCTTGTCCTCGGTTTAGCACTTTGTAACTCCATTTTAAAGAATACTACATTTCCACACCACACTACACTAGTAGTGCATAGCATTTTTGCACATAACTCACGAAAACTCTAACCTATAAAATCTAAAGCCTCAAATACATGCTACTCTCAAGAGAAATACATTCCGACTCCTACAGAAGCCAAAAGCTACAGCATCTATTTGAACAAGGGACAAATCAGCACAACTGACAGAGCATGCATTATGAATGTAAGTCACGATGACAAACACGGAGTTAAGGTGGTAATATTACCTCACAGAGAAACAGGAGAAAACAGTAATTAATGAGTGCATTGCCTCCCTTCTTCTCTTACCATAAACACATTATACAGATCAACTCCAAAGGTGTCTTCAAACCTCCAGTGCCAAGCTTTATAATCGTGGTGCTTAAAATTGATCAAAATATTGCTAAGCGCATCATCCACAGCGCCTGACTGCCACGCCTCCTCCTGCAGGAACCGCAGGATCTCCACATGTGTCTGCTTGGTGAGGATAATCTCGGCATCGTAATGCACTTGGTCCGTGTCTCCCTCAGGCTGAATTAAAAGCAAGGCAAAACAACAGGATTTCCAATAGGCAATCTTTACACGTACACAAGAAAAACAGTATTCCACTGCAAAAATTACAAGCCCTGATTACACAGCAGCCACATTTTGTGGTGGAATGCAGGATGAAGACCTACATAAAACAAAACGCAGCTGTTTTGTTCTCCTTCAACTCTACTGCAACAACCTAAAAACAGCGCTTTGGGTTATTGCACCCATGAGTTAGATTTTACAACCACTCCTCACTGGCGGGTATTCACAACTGCTGCCACTGAACTCCTCCATGACTGGGTGACACAGACAGAAGCTTTTATGCAGGGAAATAAGAAACGTTATGCTACAAAATGTGATATTCTCTTTAAAATATTAACTTTACCACTTGCTAAAAAATTATTGTTCTACCCCTGGATAAAATATAAAGTACCCTCTCCAAAGACAATAAATGGATGGATCCTGCATTTTGTGCTCTGAAGTCACACAGACTGCTGCGGGATGCTTTACAGACAAAGGGAAAACTGAGCCTCCCAAGAGCAAACAGCACAAACTTTGACAGCAATACTGCACGCACATACTTCCAGCATTTTTTAATTCACAATTCAGTTTCCTCCATTTTAATTTGAGGTATGACAGAATGAATTCAAACTCATTTTTCACCCATATGCAGATACTCACAAGGCCAAGTTTTCTAGCTTCATTTAAAATTTTATTCAAGTACCGCTTAAAAATATAAAAGCTCCGGCTTTCACGAGATTTGGCATTCCTCTTCTCGCATTCTGCCACCTACAACATAAAGACACTTCCACTCACTTGTTGTTCAAGTGGTTCATAGAACAAACAAATATCACCAACTCAAGAACCTCATGATCGACAGGGCCACGTCTGCTTAGATTAACAATAATCCCATGATCAGTACATGAGATACAAACCACACACGGTTGGTAAGGAGCCTCCCAGGCTAACACTGCTGCTTTCCATGGCACCACCAGCACTGGGGATCTCAGATCTGGCAGCAAAATGGTTTGATACCAATTTCAGTAGGACTGGAAAAACTACAGAAATGGGTCTCCTGAAATTTAAAAATTTGTACCATGCAAAATATGCCAAACTGGACATGCAATTCTCTACGCTGCCTATGTCACTCACCGCCTCCGCATCAGGCACAGACTACAGACTGAAAAACATTCTGAAGTTCCATCACAAACCTTCCGCTGCAAAGAATCCAATTCCCTGGAACAGCTTGATAAGTTTTCAGTGATGATTCCATCCACTGTCTTATCATCAGGATTATGATAGTTTACCTAAAGTTACATAAGAAAAAACAAACTTTCAGAATCCAAAAATACGATCAACATGCCACGTTACACTTCTGCAGTCAGCTCTCTGACTGGCAGGGGCAAAGGTGCTTAAAGCACGAGAGCTGGTCTACTCTGCAAATGCTCTCAGCTACATTCCATTGCTGCTCTGCTGTTATTTCCGGCTCCAAACCAGCAGCTGTTTTATGCCTGTCTACACGCTGCCCCCAAAAGGAAAGTCTCACCCTTTCCCCTTGGCGGAGAGCTGCTGACCACGTAAGCCCCAGTGCATCAGATTAGATAATGGTTGGCTAACCACTAACTCAGTGAAAGAAGGGGCAGCTTCCAGCCAGCCCAAATCCCCAGCCCTCTTGGCCACGCAGCCAGACTGAAAGTCAACAGAGCTGCATTCCTTGCTGTGTGCCTTCTGCAGCTTTCGTTTCCCCTTCACCCTAAAGCAGCATCCCAACGCTCTGCAAACCGCCCCCTCCACAAGAATTACGAATACAAATAGCGTAGTTTGTACTTTTTAAGGTCCATAAAACACTGAAAAAGTATTCAAGACCACAGAACCAGATCAAGAATATCAAGCGTGCCTGTGCAACCAGCCATAGCTTACAGTGCCCTGCACGACATGGATAAACGCACATCTTGTGATATGTGTACAGGCTGCTCCTCACACAAGACAACAGGCTGTGATTCACCATCTGAAAACCGTATTTCCAGATTTCATGGTGGTACACTAACAGCACAGTGCTCAACTCCACTTCCTATCTTCCTTCTGAAGATGCTGATGGTCAGCGCAGGAGATCCGCATCGAGCTTCACAACACCCTCATGCAACGAACAGGCTTTATGCCTGTATTACCAGGGAGATTGAGAGCTTAACTCAAACGTTACCCATTAATTAGATATTTTCAGATACATAACGCTGTGCTCCAGCACCCAGTGAGAGCTGCTCAGGGCAGCACCCCTCAGAGCAGATACAGACGTGCAGTTCTTTGCCGCTTATAGGACAATAAAAAGACCACAGTTCTAACGCTTCACAGACGCGTGCTTTGAGGACAACCCCTCAGCAGCACGGGGACTCGCTGGGGACACTCGGACACATTCACGCGCATTCCGCACCTTGTACGGCCTTCTCATGGTTCCCGAGGCCGCGTCGTAGTTGAGCATATCGGTGGGGTCGATCCAGTCGTCGTCCTGCGCCCCTCCGCCCGCCAGCACGGCCGCGCACAGCAGCAGCAGCAGCATCGCTGACCCACAGCGCGGGGCTCCACGGGAAGAGGAGCAATGCTGCCGCGGGAGGGCTGAACCGGCCGCGCAACGCACCGCAAGCGTCTTCGTCAGCACCGCCGCTCCCGCCCTCTCCTCAGGGCCGCGCCGGTTCCCGTCAGCGGCGCCGCACCAACGGCCGCCGCTCGGCCTCGCGCCCGCCTCTCGTACCTGAGTCCCGCAACCGATCTCGACGCTCTCCCCCGGCCCTGCCGCGCATCCAGCTCCAGCGGGCGGGGAGGGGCCTCGGCTTCTCCCCGCCCAGTACGCCGGCGACCCCACGGCGCAGCCCCGCCCCGAGGCGCGCAGGCGCGGCCCGGCCCCTCAGGGCAAGGAGGGCGAACGGGGCGGGAGGGCCCGCGCTCCGCCCGTCACCTCAGAAGCGGCTGCGCACGCGCAGAGCGGAAGGAGCGCGGCGAGAGGCGGGAAAGCCGAGCGCGTGCAAACGAGGGGGGGCTGCAGCAATGCGGCAGTGAGGCGGCAGTGAGGCGGCAGCTCTGCCTGCTCACCTTAGCTCTTACTCCACATTACCGTTCCCCCTCCCTACAGTCAGTTCTTCCATACGGAAGATTGCCCTCCCTGTGCCACTCGGGTACTCCAGGCACTTCGCAGCGCATACAAGCACACTAGAACACGAAGTGATGTACCTAGGTCCTCTCTGTAGGAGAGAAGCCCTGATTTCCTCCGGAGCAGCATCAGCACGTCCCTCTGGGTCAAATTCACAGCTCTACTTTGTTATTACTGAGCCCACTACACATCAGGATCTCAGAAACTGTATCAAAGTCCAAAGTCTTAAGCACACAGCAGCTCTACAGACAGGGCTTGAGTGGCACCGAGGAAATGCAGAACAAGGATCCACAGCAGATACAGAAGCTGCAGGTGTTGGAGGTCTTTATTGAGATTATAGCACAGATACACTTCTATATATTTACCTTTCCACTTTTATACGATAGTTAAAAATGCTTTGCTACAGTGCACGTATAATTTAGTAATCAAGAGAATCCAAAACTTAACCGCTGTTCAAATAAATAACCTAATGTTTAAGGTTTAAATTTAAAAAGTAAAAGGAACTGTACAATATGAAAAAATAGAACAATACATAAACATTCAAATCTAAAGTTCTGTAGAAATAAAACTAATTTCCCATACATAAACAGTGCAAGAAATAAAATTCAGATAAGCTTCTGAACTGGGAATTTAAATTACTTAGTTCTTAAATTATCATGCAGACATAGCGTTTTAAGCCATGCTGGTTTCTATTATAGTGTTAATGGTATCCCTTTTACTTCAAAAACTGATAGCCATTAAGCTCACTGTGACAACTGCTGCCAATCCACTCTCTTCTACAGTACAGTACACACAGAGGTATTCTGTTGCATTCAAAAAGCAAAATATTTTATGTTTCTAAAGAAGAAGGAAAAAAACCTCAGTATTTTACTTTATTCTCCCCCACCCCCAACACATCAGCTTGTTGAAAACAATGTCATGTAGTAACAAGAGCAACATTTGCCCCTTTAGGTGAAGAGAAAGAAAAGACCATAAGCAAGATGTGGTTACTGCCGCATCATCTTTCAAGTTCAGAGTTCATTACCAAAAAAGTTGAAACTGGAGATGTTAAAAAGTCTGACCTCCTGTTCAGTGATGAATATAATAAGTCTGAAAAAACAGTGGAATATCTTATATGTACTTGGAACTACTTTGATACTGACCTGAAGTGTTGTTCAACTTAAGTTTCTCTATAAAATTCTCATTGAGGCAAAAACCAAGGAATGCAATTAATACCAAACTGTAAACACATCATTCATGTTACTTAGAGTGCACATTGACAATAAATGAGTTCTTCTCAAACTTTGGCAACAAGACTACGATAGGTCACAGCAGCATGAGTTCACATGGAAGACTGAAAGCACTGCAAAAGAATATACTAAAAACACCAAGACCTCCTAGAAACCAGAAAAATCTGTGACAAGTGCCTCTCTTCAAGACACTCTCCCTACTCAACTGCTGCTTTCTGAATGCCTAATTATTATTACTTTGCTTTTACAACTCTGTAGTCTCAGGTCTCTGTGCTTTAGCTGCATAGGTTGCCTTTAGTTGAGCTCTAGCCATTGTAGGTCCAAAGGGTTACAGTTCTGTCTGCTGACGATGACAAGAAGGAAAGGTCTTGTGTATGCCATCTGCATTGAATAACTTTGTCCTTGTGCTCTCCTACCACCATAAGAGGAAGCTGTTTTGTGAGGTCACCTACAGCACAGGAACAGACATCAGTTATTTCATCAATTTACATCGCAGCTCTTTATAATTTGTTGATAAACCTTCCACGTTTGTTCCACGTTACAAAGCATACTGGACCTCTCAACACAGACACAGAAGCACGAGCACACACACGCACACCCCACATGCAATTTAGCAGTCTAGGAAAAGGTGCTAGGAAAAGAGAAGGTATAAAATATATCTAAACTCTTCACAGTAAGCATAAGGATTGTTAAAATAGTTGTATCTATTATTTAAAAAGGGTCAATTTTTTAAACACTGTACAAAAGCAAAGGCCAACTCTTCAGGCAACAGCATTCAACAGTTATAACCATTATCAGCCCATAAACACAATGGCATCTCGGACGCTTCAAATTCTATTCTCTTCTTCTTAACCAAAACCTGATCCTTGATCACGTAAGAAAAACAAATCAAAAATTGACCCAGAATCTTTTCTAGTACTTTACCTTGCAAGTCTGTCACCTTTATTTTCATATCATAAGATCCTGTGAGCAAGTAGTGAGCCCCTGGAGAGAAGCGCACAGAGCGAACGTCACTGGCATGAGGATGATAGCTCTGGACCATTCGCCCTCCTCTAATATCATATAACATGCAGCTGGAGTCCTCTTGACCTGTAGCCAGGAGACGACCACTAGGATCAACAGCTACTGAGGCTACAGCACTTCCTACAGGAGAAAAATAAAAACACAGTATTTAAGGAAATGAGAAAATGGGAATGTTACCACTGCAGCCAGCCAGGATCATGACAGAGATCACTGACAGAGTTCCCCTGTCTGCCCAGACATTCTTGGTCTGTGCCTTTGGAAACCCCTGGTTTCCCTCTTCCTTAGTTGTGAAGGAGCTTCTCCCAGGTACAGTTACTATCACCACCACAAACACATTCACAGTACAGCCTTGCTGGTGGACACCTGTGTGTAGGTTTTGGCACCACCACATAGGGACACACAACTAATAGAGAGCATTTAAAAAGAGGGCTACAAAGATGGGGAAGGGTCTGGAGGGCAAGCTGTATGAGAAGCAGCTGAGGTAGGTCCCATGGTTTGCTCAGCCCAGAGCAAAGGCTGACCCAGAGCAAAGGCTGAGGGGAAGCCTCAAGGCAGCTGCAGCTCCTCACAGAGAGCAGAGCAGCAGTGCTCAGCTCTGTTCTCTGTGACAGCGACAGGGAATGGTGTGGCAAGGGTTAGGTGGGGGCTAGAGAATAGTTCTGAACCAAAGGGTGGTGGGCATTGAACAGGCTGCCCAGGCTAGTGCTCACAGCCCAAAGCTGCTGGTGTACTTGGTGCCTGGTCAACGCTCTCAAATACAGGGTTTGAGTTTTGGGTGGTCCTGTGTGGAGCCAGGATTTGGGCTTGATCTTGTGGGTCTGTTCCATACAGGGTATCCTATGATTCTATACAGAAATACTAAATGTTGCCTTCCTTTTTTTCCCTCCTGAAACACGCACCTTGTTTTATTCTAGAGTACTTCAGAGTATCTGTTTGAATTTCACAAGGCAAAGTATCCACCAACATTTCACGTGTTTATGTATTTTTAAGGAGAGAAACAAATGACAGGCTTTCTCCTGAAGCCAAGTCTCCACAATCTAACAACCCACACACCTTACATTTACTTTACACTTTTAAGTACGTTTTTATGCAAGAATGAACGAAAGCATGGAAGCAAATCTCACCTGTTCCATGAAACGTTGTTCCCACGACACGAACGCAACTTGGCACTCTCAGATCCCAGAATCTTACAGTCTTGTCTTGGGATCCTGATGCAATCATCCAACCACTCCATGTATAAAGTGCTAAGATATGACCTGTGAATAAAAGGATTCAATATAATTAGTCAAATAACGAAATACTACATTTCTGATGATACTTTTGCATTCAGAGATTAAACAATCCTATAGAAGATCTGCAGGTTCTGAATTAACAGTATAAGGAAGTACTCAGTATTGCACCTTCTCTAGAACAAAGTATTTACTTCTGCCATTAAATTAACAGCCAGTATATTTAAAGAATAAAACTAAACCAAAACCCAACAAAATAATCACCCACAAAGAAAACAGCAACAAAAAACTGCCAAGCAAAAAATTCCCAAACACAAAAGCAGCTACCATTCCTCACTATCACCAGAGCAGTCCAGGGACGGCTGAATTCTTGCTTACACGAAAAACACAAAGGTGACATTTCAAAAATAATTGTTTCATGAATCTATTACAGACTTTTGAAGTGCAAGAAGGAAGTAACAACTTACCTGTGTGACCACTTAGAGCATGCAGACCTTGCCCTCTCTGACAGTCTGTTGTGTATATGTTACAGTCCCCTGCTCCAGCACTTATTAAGATTGCACCACCACTTTCTGGTCCTTCCATAAAAGCAAGATCTCTGATCGTCCCATCATGCATACTAAATTCCAAATCTGGTCCTAAAAATTACCAAAGGTAATAATAGTAAATAAAAAACAACAAGACTAGGCATACTTTGTTTAGCACCATCAGTGCCACAATCTTAAAAGCAGTTACAGTGACAACACAAATTACTTCAGGCAAAGGCAATATACTATCTATTATAAATACATACTTAAAAAAAAAACAAAACACCCTGTTTAAGCTCAAGTAAAACTCTCAATAATCTTATTTTTCACTGAGTGTTGCTTGAGCTTCCTACCATTCCTAAAGCTTAGCAAAAGGTAAATGGAGATCGTCTCCATGGCCAGTTCAAGGGAAGGTTTACACAGTGCAGTTATTATTATTTTTTTTTTAAATAAGCTGTGGTGAAGTAACATGAAAAGGTTTTCTCTGCTGGGAGGAAAGGGTAAATAAGACCCACACAGAACAAGTCAGCCTGAGTTCAAAATAAAACAGAGTACTCAGAGTATTAGTTACAAGAGCTAGGAAAAGAAAATAGTATTTGTATGAAAGAACTATCAAATTTCTATGCTGAAAGAGAAGACAACAGAAGTAGGCAAGAAAAAGCGTAACTCAAAGCAGAAATCAATTCTACTCTTACAGACTAGAGCTGCTAAGAACATTTAGCTGTTTACCAGCACTTGAAAAAAAAATCTTTCAGTTGGCAGCACAATGCCACAGAATCCCCAAAACAAGAACAAAAACGCAAACAAAAAGAAAACAAACAAACAGACATCCAAACTAAAATGAAACCCCGAGAATCTCCCTGAAACACTTCAGTGCCTTCTTTACAAGGACCACAGTAACAGTAAATAGGAAGAGGGACCTCATTAATTCACGTATCAGAGAAACTATAGCAAACTTAAGTACACAAGCAACATAACTTAAATGGTTTTAAAAGTAGCAGATGAATATTTGAAAATGACTTTAGACACACACACTACCTGTTGCATTGCATGTTTCAGCATTAAAAGGCAGAACTTTCACGTATTTATCATTAGAACCAGTAGCCAGCAACTGTCCACAGGGACTCCAGGCCACACAGTAGATTGAGCCTTTGTGATGCTTATTCCTCTTGAAGCGAACTACTGGTTGTTTAGGAGTATTATAAGCACTGAAAAATAGCAAAGTTTTATTTTTATTACTTCTGTGTTAACCCTGCCTGAGAAGAAACACAAGAATGCTGCTTCAACAATCTCCGCTATCCATTAAATGAGAAGAAGTAATGAAAGTACCCCAGCCTTCTTAGCACCTGTACACACACACACACACACACACACACACACACACACACCATACATTCTTCTCTCTGAAACTAGACCAGCTTTACACACAGCAGAAGTAAGCCCAGTTTAAGTACATTCCATCTATTTCAACTGAGGAATTCCCTACGTTATTTCCTCTGCTCCTCTAGCAGGAAATAGTCCAGTGCTTAAAATACAGTATTGCTGTATCCAACATCAACATTCACTGCAGTAACATCAACAGAAACTCAACAAATTAAATCACTACTGAAGAATTTGAAAAACATACTGTAGACACTTGATAAGAACAAAACAGGGAAAAAAAACCAAAGATGTTCACTTAAAAAAAGTGATAGATTTTAGTAAAGAAGAATAGAAAAAAAAAAATCTATTTGGAAGCTAATTTACTTTTGCTGCTAAATTAGCCTAAATCAGGACTCAGTTTGCACTCATGGAAACAGATTCAGGAGGTTGAAGCAGCAGTTGAGAATCACTGACGCTGTCAAGAAGTGGGAGGCACCTGCCCTGCAGAGACTACATGCTGCTCAACAGCTAAGTGGAAACACTGAGCAACATCTGCAGCATTATAACGTGCCTATTAGTATGATTCAGCTCAAAGAAAAAAAAAAAAAAAAAAGCCTTCCCTGAATCAAACATGAGTTTAAAGGATAGTTTACAAAAAAAAAAAAGCAAACGAAAACCCACAGAACTCTGACACAGAATTAAACTGCTCTTTTATCAGATGCTCTATGCAATTCGAGTTATTTGCAAAAACCAACCATGTGTCTACAGTCAGATGTTTACAGAGATTTGGAACGTGTTTAAAATAATTTCTTTCCTGACTTGTAAAGTTTCTGGCAGACTGAGCACAGCAAAATATCAGCTAAGTGGAAGCAGTACATGCTCAAAATGAAGAAAGTCTCTGTATCCCTTCAATAGCCATATGCACTGTGGCTCTTGTCTGAACAGACACGTGCACTTCTCACAAGAGACCGAGGCTGCAGAGTCAATCTAATCTTTCCCAACAGTTAGAACAGTAAGTTGTGTGAGGGGAAGCTGATTAGCTGATAATGAATTGCCTGTCCTACTGGAAATGTCTGCACTGCCAACCAACTACAGAGAGAATATTTGGGCTTCAAGCCCAGCAAGTTGATTTCGCTGATAGTGGAAACAACTGTTTGTTTTATATATTGTCAATAAGTATTTCAGAATTAAACTTCAAAGGCTTTTTGACCAATTTACTATAAAGGGCACTTACTGATATACAGTACTACGTTTAAGGGGAAGGGATGGGTGGGAATACTCAGATTACTTACTGAACACTTTAAAAATCTAAACATGAATCCTAACCTACACATACTTGTAGCTTCTTCTAGAACTGTGAGGTTTTAGTTGCCTGTGCTCCCCCCCCGCTCCAAGAAAATGTTATCAGAGCAGAGGCAAGAAGATGATTACTGAGATGGCAGTAGTTACTTCTAACAGAATAACCCAGAGTACTAAAAGCAGAAGCCAGAGTAAACACAGATGCCCACCCATTAAAGCAAAACAACACTTTTATAAGGAGAAGTTGTACAGCAGCAATGTATCTGGCATGTAATGGAAGAGCAAAAACTCGCCCACAAATACTTCAGCAGATTCTTTTTGTTTGTCAGTTCAAGACTCTAATGAAGAAAAAATTACACTACTCATGCCATCAAAACAAATGAATTAAACATACAGGTATCAGTAGCTACAGGAAAAAGTAGTCCTATGACACAGGAAAATAAGTTACAAACTTTCTTACCTTGGGTCTATTACTTCTGGGTAGGCACACACTCTTAAGGTTTTAGAGTTGGAGCCAACAGCATATAAACTCCCACTGGGATGAAAGGCAACAGCTCTGACAGCTTGTGTGTCTTCTAGAGTATTAATACAAATGAACTGCTTTTTTGATTTGTCATCCTGTGTACAACAACAACAGTCAAAGTAGGCTCTTAATGCAAAACCAGATGTTTAAAAGTAGATATGATTGTTGAAATAATGGTTGTAAGTTACTCTGAAAAAAATGTATTAAAGAGCAGCGACACCAGACTAAACTCTGTTTTGTGAAACAATGTTTATTCCTGGTCAATGAATGACATTCTCAGGAAATTCTTTACTTCCATTCACTCCTAAAATGACATTAGATTAGCATTTCTCATCCTCCCTTCGAGACACCAACAACTCTTTTGTAACAGCCTGTCTCAGAAGCCTAGTATTACAACTTATTCCTAGAAATATGTGTTTAATCCAAGTGAAACTTGTAAAAGCAGCAAAGCTACAAGTTGAGCTACTGCTCACCACTACTTTTGCCATATTTTAACATCTATGAGTACTGTGTCCAGCGCTTGGCTCCACTAGGGTGACCAAGGGAGTAGAGCTTTCCTCATGCAATGAGAGACTGAGGGGGTTGGGTCTATACCAGAAGAGAAAGGAAAGGCCTGAAAGAGGCTGAGGTCAGTGGGGTGGATTTAATCAGTGGGTATAAAAACCTGACAGGAGGAATAAAGAAGACAGAACACTAATACCCAACAAAAGGACAAGAGACAATGAGCAATGAGCAAGTTCCATTTAAATAAATCTGTTGTTTTAAACCCAGAGCAGTCAAGCTTGGACACAGGCTGACTACAGGGACTATAAAGTCTTAATCCTTTTCAGTACTAAAAACCCTGCTGGAGATGGCCCTGAGCAACATACTGCCAATGAACCTTCCTTGCACAGAACTCAATAGTTCTGTGACACTCAGAATTAGATCAGCCAAAATTCAGTCCAAACATCTATTATCAATAAGAGAATGTCACATACTCAGAATACTGAATCTTGCAGAAATCTCACACAGTAAGAAAACTCACCTCATCACCTCTTGTCCTGTTTAGATTCCCTGAAGAGTCTTCCAACTGCGGCTGAGTGACAGCGTGTTCTGATACACTGTTTTGATTTGGTGAAGAGTTGAAATGTACAACAGAAAAAAGAGGAGGAGCATTTATTTCTAAGCATTTCTGGACTAAAGTTACAGTGATACTGAGAACTTAGAAATCTAACTCGTTATCATTAAACTATTATTTCTACAAGAGCTTGTCTTTTTTGTTTTGACTGCTAACTGCAGGCATCAAACAAGTCAAAGTTTAAAGAAATATTTGCTTTCATGATGTAGTACACACAATACAAGCGCAGCAAAATAGTTTTTGCTTTTAAGTTGACGTTAATTCTTACACAAGAAATACAGTTCCCATCCCACTTTGTTTTCTAATTCTACTAAGCTTCTAAAATACAAACAGGAATTACATGAATAATATGAAATAAGAGGCCTGACATTAAAACTAAACATAAAATAGAAGCTATGCAAATAACCACTATTTCTCACATGTCAAGAACTTATTTTAAAACCCATAAAAAGTATCTAGACAATAGGTCATGAACCATACACCCCCAATTCAAACAACAAATTCATTCAGCATTGAGAATGTAAATACAAACAGCTACTCCTCCCACAGAGCTAAGAGAAGGAAATCTGCAGTCCTAAGGAGGTTTCAACTTACGTTTGATTTCCCTGCACAGGTGACTCTTCAGGAAAGGGTATCTGATTAGCTGATCCACGCTTTCGAGGAGTGCTCGTGTTAACACTTTGGCCATCGGTTGGCATCCTCTGAGTAGCATCTGATGCAGTGTTACTTGCTAGACTGGTAGATGCACTCCCTTTGCTCCCATTGCACTGCTGGCTAAGCGTTTGTACATCATTTCCAAGACTGTCCATACCTATATTTAACTCTCCTAGCTTCTGGATAGATCTAATTAAACAAACAAAAAACCCAACTAGGTTAACATACAAACTTGCAAAGTGATGTGAGTGGCTAGAGAGCAAAGGAGAAGAGCAACAAATATTCCCAACCTGTTAAGAAACTGCTCAGTAAGATTCTGCTGCTGGTCAGCCCCATCTTCTTGATTTACACCTCCTTCTAGCAACATCTGCTGATACAGTTGCCGTTGTTGCTCTTTTTGTTCTAAGTGCTGCTGGTAACGTAGCCTTTGTCTGTAATATTCTTGAAACTGGTCTGTTGAATCACGAAGCTTAGAAGAAATGAGAATTAAATTGTTACTTCCAGTGTTTAACCTAAATATTCACATCAAAAGGCCAGCAATTCGTTCATTTTCCCCCAAACCAGATACTATTTTCTTATTAAAGAAGGAAATCACTGCCATACTGCACTGTTAGTGTAGGAGTACTGCTTTTCTGTTTAATTCAGGACAAGACTGCTCTTGCCCATAGAATTTCCACAGTACTAATTAATATCAAAACAAGCAGGCAATCAAAAGGTGAAAATAAAAGAAAAAAAAACCTAAACAAGCAACATTCCAAATTCCAATTCATACTTTCAATATGATTTCAGTATTTTCTGCTGTGTTGATACCTCTCTGCCATCAGGCTGCAGAACAGAATTACATCTCCCTGTGAATAACACTGAAAATAAGATGTAGCACCTCTGGGCAAAACAAATACTTGAGCTTCCTTTCACATTGTCTCTTCACATTTATGTACTCTCTTCAGCTTCCCCCACTACTCCCTGTCTTCCACACTCACTCCCTGTCACTAGCTCCCAAGGTCGTCTTGCCTTCTGCACTCCCTCCCTCTTATTGCTAGCTCCGAATGCCAGCATCAAACCCAGCTGAGAACAAGTTAAAAATGAAAACTGAAACACAAATCCAAAAGCACTTCAGTCCAAGATCAAAATATTGACAACAGTGACCTGCGTTTTCTGAGAAATAAAACACAACATTTTTACCAACTGAAAGAAAATAGTAGCTTTTCATGCTTGTTAGGCTTCCCCAAGATGAAAACTTGGAAATTATCTTTGAAGGTTAAAGCATTCCAACGACTTCAAATATGTGACCCATTTCCAAATCGCTGAGTTAGCATCCTTATAAACAACCAGCATATTCTGGCCCATACTTTTTTCATAACTAATCCCTCTTTGCTGCAATTGGATCAAATTCTTGGATCTTTTAGCCTGTGTGATAATGACATAGAATCCAACACCTAAAAAACATTGTCTAGATGTTCTGTAGCATAAAGCCTGGTTTATAAATCAATCTCTCAAGGAACAACAAAAATAAGAACTAATGAGACTTTAAAAAAATCTTATTTACACAGATAAACACATGCAAAACATGAAGAAACTGTACTGGATATCACATTCTTTTCTACTCGTGTATAATAGCCCAGCCAATATCCTCACCTACAGAATAACATTCTCCTGCCTTCATCCTCTCCCACAAACTCTGCCCTGGTTTTCTGATTTTTGAGGACTGCTCTGCCATATGCCTAGCTAAGCTCTTTCCTCCAGATCCCTCCCCTTATTCCCAGCTCACATAAATAACCTTATTGCAACAAAGAGGTTACTCAAAGTCCTTGAGGGGAGCCAAGTCCTCACATTTCGAGGACTTTGTTAATCCCCTCATAGCACCGTTGCCCCCCTCAACCACCCAGAGTCTACACAAGACTAGCCCAGTTAAGACTGGATTGGTTTTCAGTACCACCGAGAAGCTGTAGGACAAAAGTTTACTTAAGAAAACCAAACAAACTACACACTCCATGCTATTTCAGGACTCAAACAGTACAAATACTCAGGTAAGAATACATTGTTACTGAAATAAGCAGACATTTAAAACTGCGGAAAGTGGAAAGAATGGGTGTTTCATTCCTTCCTACTGAAACGCTGTTTCGCCTTCCCTGCGCTAACATTAAGGATGAGGAAAACGTCAAGGCACAAAGCTTACAAGTTTTTGTGGTTGTTTTTAAAGTTATGCTATTGGATTCTGGACAGCAAAGATGCATTTAGTAGGGATTTATTTTAATTACTCTGTGCTCTAGACAAATTACATATGACGGCCCTTGAAACTTGATACTAAACCAAAATTGCAAGCTACCCTCTAGATGCTTGCCTAAAACACTGAAATGATTCTTCAGCATTGTTTAATATTACATCACTGACTTTGAGTACTGCAAGATTTAAGTTATATGCCATAGTTTAGTAGCAGTAATGTGAGAATCCTTATTCACTGGGTGCACTACAGACTCAAGTGACAGCAGAACTTCTTACAGTGAAAAAAGTGCCTTATACAAGATGCTATATTGCAATTTTGTTAACATCTCACAAAAAAGCCACCAAGATTCAAAACAACTTACTGCCATGCATGAAGTTCTCAACACAAAAAACAAACGATGAATGCATCAGAACACAGCTCCAAAGGTGTCATTGTTTACAAACAAAAGCAGTACCTCATTTTTCTCTTGCTTGGCCGATCCCTGACTCTGTGCTCCAGTAACTGGTTCCTTTTCTGAAACTACACTCTGGGACAACATCTCACTGCCAATGGGATGCTGTGGCTCCACAGGAGTATCACTTCTCGCAGCAACATGGAAAAGTGTAATTGAGAAAAAGTATGAGTAGAAAGTCCCTTGGTAAGAACAGAAAAGTAACATTCTAGAATAAAAACCGATAAAACATAACCGTGTAAAGCTACTTAAGTCATAAAACTGAAGGTAGCACTTCAGAGCAAATGTCACTTGCAATAGGTTACACTAAAACAATCAATCAACAAGCAAAACCAAAACAAAGACTTCACCACAGAAAAAGTCAACAAGTACTGCACCTTTTTGCCAACATTTTTCACAAAAATTTTAGAACATAAGCAATTTGGATGCCACGTGATGTTTTCCTCACACTTCAATTAGATAGCCTTAATCTATCTACTGAACTAGTGTTTTCTATAAATTATTAATTTATTTACCATTACAAATGTAAATTTAAAGATATGCTTAAAATTAACCAGCCTGAACATTCGAAGTGCTGCTTCAGCAATTTTTTTCCACCCTTTCATGTACTGTGTAATGATTTCCATGTGGAACACTTCCGAAAAAGCTTCAGTAATCAGCTAATTGTGCAGAACATTTCAGAAAACTAAGATGCCCATCTTCAGTTCCGTCAGCTTACAAAGTCCTCTTTACACAGTGACTTGGAGCAAAGCTATTAAAGAAGCTATTCTGAGCTCTTCAGTTATCTTCATTAATGTAATTTACCTAGCTGACTAAAAGACAAGCAACTACTCGCTAAATAAGACTTACAGAAGAAATAACTAACTCCTTCCACATCTAAGAGGAAGCAAAGGCAATATACACAAAAGCACAGCTTTCCAGTTTATATCCTTGTAAATATCACCAGTTAAACTAGATACATAATCCGAAGTTGGATTTTTTTCTGGAGTAAGTAACGCTGTCTTGAAAGACACCTAGGGTCATTCTAAACATCAAGAGATTAAAGAAGAAGGAAAACAGCATAACACATTAAGATCTATCACCTGTATTTAACATCACATTCAAGCACTTATTCAACGGGATTTCAAAAGATTGCAGTAATTTGTGAATTTTAGTTAGCCCACAAGGCAGTTATTTCTATAGGAGCTGAGCTATGTATAAGCTCCAGTTACAAAGAGAACACTAAAAACAAACAATAAATCAGATCACTCAGAAATGAAAATAACTCCTTTCAAGATAAACATTGAGATAATTTAAGATATATGACACTGCAAGAAGGTAAAGAACACTGCTACAGGACAAAAAAAAAACACCAAACAAACCTAACAGCTTTGGCTAGGATTGAACTCTTGACAGCTGAACTGTTGATCAAAGTAAAGGCCAAGCCAAGGCTTGAGCTTTTAACTGACATGTACTATTTTCCTCTGTTACCAAATCTGTTCTCTCAGAAGGCAGAAGAGAGAAGTACTGATACACGTGTTAGTTCTGAATATAGAAGTCTACTTTGCAGCCTACACTGCATTAAAACACAGTTATTACAGAATTTGTACCTCAAAACAGAATCTGAATACAGTACAGAAGAAGGAATAAGTCCATCATGCTTCCTCATATTTAGTTTGGAAAATTGTACATAAATATTTATGCCAAGATACTACTATAGAAATGTATATGATAGAGGAATGTGACAACACCAGCGTGCTGTCCTCTCCACTGCCTTCCTTACACTCTGCTGTATGTAAAATCCTAAAGTACAGTTATTTGCAGTATCACAACCAAAATTTACACACTGAGAACGGAACAGAATAACAAAGATGGAGTTACAGCCATTTCACAGACAGCACATATTTATCAGGAATGAAAAAATCCACCTACAGAGTTTTACCTTGCCAGCAATTAGCCACCCAAGGTAAGCTTCAGTGTTACAATTACATCCAGAAATACAACACGTGTTAATTTAAGCCAAAGTGAAAAAAACTGCAGCGGCACTTACCGCTCAGGTGACTCCTCAAAAATACTGTGACACTCAGTATTCTCCAGCAGAAGGCTTCGGCTGAGATTCTGCACTCCTGGGTAATGGAAATTAGCAAAGGAGTGCGACATCGGAGACGTTTTGGTCCCAAGGTCTGTGATGCGCTTCTCATGATTTGTTAACCCACAGGACAGCCCATCTAAGGCAGGGTTTAGGGAGCGGGTCATGTAAGCATCAGCTGACTGAGGCCGTCTCATTGGGGATGATGGATATGGAGAAAGTTTGCTGATAAGAGGTGTCAAAAGATCAGCATATGCAGCTTTTGTAGGCTTGAGGAGTTTATCAACATGAATATTAAGCATCTTTTGTTCAAAAGCACAAGAAAAAACAGTAGCTGGCAGGTTCTGTAGCCATGATAATAAGCTAAGGTCCAAATCATCACACCCATTACCACACAAGAGATCAATCCCCAGCAATACTTCACTTTCCGTAATTTCTTCTCCTGTTGCTTTACTCTGACAGAATTCCACACAACATTCATAAAGCAATCCCTTCATTACAAGCTGAAATAAACGATTGCTACTTGCTTTGAAACCAGCCTCGCTCAGTTTCCTATCAGCGGGAATAAACTCTGCCACCATGACACAAGCTTCTTCAAAGCAGTGCACCCGGGCCGTGCTGGGATTCCAGTCTTTGAATTCCGCATGGTTGGTCAAGCGAGGCAATGTGAGCAGCAAGCAGAGTTTGCTGTAGTCTTCCTTAGAGGGACAATATTCTTCCAAAGCATGTAGGCACTGCACAGCCTCTCGCATTGTGAACTCCAGCTGCAAAAAAACCCAAATGAACAGAGTAGCTTGTAGCACGTATGCTTCTATAGTTAGCTGAAGAAGAGCATGCAGTAGCAGGACTTTTCCACTACCGTTCCTTTATTAATAGTACCATTTCTATGTAAGTAAAATAACATAGAATACAGAGTCCAAAACTGCTGATGAAGACATTTACAGAGCCAAATTCCTGGATGTTTAGACCTCCTGAAATCTCCACCTTCTTCCCCACTCCTGGCCTTATTTTCTACAGATCTATGGAACTTTCACATCACTACAGATTTTACAGGCTTAAAACTTTAGAACTGCAGCTAAACAGCTCCAATTCTAGCTTAGCACAGAAGGTTAGTTCCCTTCTCAGGGTCAACTACATTTCTCTCCCTCCCAAGTCTATGGAAAACTATCAGCATACATGCTAACAAGTGGCAACTTCAATTTGCTAATAACTGGAAACTAGGGAAGTATGCCTTTTATATTAACATTTTCTGTTTTCCAATCAGGAAAACGTTATAAGAAGTTCAAAAAATTAACCTCAACAGATAACACCACCATATGAACACATAGCTTTTAGAAGAAAGCTTGTTGAAACTAAAAGTCGGAAAAACACGTTGAATACACATGACTTAGTATTTTTAGTTTAAAAGATTCTTAAAAAACAAAAACACAAAACCCTACCTCTGTTCCCTAGCATACTCTCAGCATATGCGCCTTTCATCTATGAGTGCTTACACATCTGGAACATTCAGTACAGAAATAAGAAGTGTATTGACTACCTTCTCCTGTACTATTATCTTATGATTGTGTACAGACAGACTGCTTACAGGAGAAGAACACGCTTCCTTTACAACAATTACTTCAAGCATTCTCAGTACTGTCAAGAGAAGTCGGTAGTATACATAATGAGACAGAGAATTAAATCAGTTTTGAAAACAGTTGTCTTAGAACTACTGGAATTCTTCATTTTCTTCATTCAATAACCTTTGTGTTGGAAACTTACTGCTTACTTACATTACTAACACAAATGAGAAACTCTTAAGTCCATGGTCAGCATGTCTTTTCTATGACTTTGATTTGCCATTCATGTCTCCATTCTGAAAATCTAAGTTAGCTGCTCCTTCTGTTTGCACATTTAACTCAGTCCCTCGTGACTACATCTGTTGCCTTCAGAAAAACAACAGCATCTTTTCTCATTAAAAGCAATAGAAATGAATGTTAAGATGAATTTCATCTTTCATTTGGACCTGACAATAAATTTCCCTGATTTTCAGGCTTGCTTCAGAGCACTCCTGAAAAAAAGCACAGTTCCTTAGCATAATGGCCTAAATTTCAAGATCAGGGCCACAAAGATAACATATGGTCACTGATCTATACCACCACATTTCAAGCAACCCTTGCATATAAAATCCCATTTGAGACCTGAGGATCACATTTACTTCTAAAGTACACCAATTAGTTTGTCCATTATTTATGAAACCATTGAGTAATAGACAGAACTTGTGTGTTCAGCCTGGCAGCACTTGTTTTTCTTTTAATTAGAACATGTGAATAAGTTTTGTGCCAACAAAAAATTCCCAAAACAAAGACAGATCTCACATGCTGAGGCTCGTCTTCTGCTGACATCGCATTGTTTACACATAAGGCTTCCAAGAACTTCTGCTTCATAATTATGTAACGAAACCTGCAGGCAAATAGTGAAATATTACCCATCTTGATCCAGTAGTTCAATATTCTTTTAGAGACGAGCAAGACATTTTACAGTTCTTTTTTGAGTTAGGAATAAAAATTACTGTGTTAAGAAACTCTGCTCGAAGCTAAACAAATTTGCAGCCACAAAATTTTAGAGGATGTATTTCTCTTCAATTATTGCTTTCAGAAATTATGCATTAAAAATATTTGAAGGGTCATAAGGGGATTAAAAAAAAGTATACAGAGCATGTTTATTTCCTAAACAGACATACATACAAATATAAAACATGCAGCATCACATCCCTGAGATGAAAAGCAAATGAAAGCCCATTGCACATTGTGCACTCATGGATTTTTCACTTCAAGTGTCAATAACACACCCACACCAATTAGGAACTGTATACAGGACACACACACACAAAAAAACAACCAGTTACAACTTAAACCAACTGTTTTCATAAAGAATGTTGAATCTCTTCTATTTTTCTTGGGAGTGGTTGTGAATAATACAACTCGTGGATAAAGACACAGACACGTATTCTATTTCACCTTTTCTTGTCGAATTTTTCCATACATTCGAGAGGCTGAATAAACTGCAGAACCTCATCCCACTGACCATCGAGAATCAATTGCCTAGTAAGAGAAAAACAACAGCGCTGCTTTCATTTCACCAGACAAGCACATCTCTGCTCTTCCTGAGCAATCAGCTTACCAAGCTCTATGTTTAAATGACAGCTGTGTATTTAAACATAAAACAGGTGATCAATCTGTTTGGAAAAAATAATGCTTTGCACATATGTTAACACGACCGATACAGTAAAATACAAGTCTCAGTATTCTGTAAAAAAGTACTTTCGTACAGGTACAAATACTGATGCTCTTAAAGACATACCAACAAGGATGAAACGGCCCTGCATTTCCTGTTTGACCTGTAATTCTTATTGAGTATTCTTCAAGCAAGAAATTGTAATTAAATACATTTATTCAAGGAAGACATGCTGCAGAACTGGACTTAAAAATGAGTTAACTTTAACTGTGTAACTACTGCTGGACTTATTTTTATACTAAGAGGCGCAGAGCACCAACATTGAGAGTATAAAAGCAACAGCTTGGAAGTAACCATGCCAGCAAAAGAGTTTCAACTCCCAAGAACAGTGTGCTACATTGCACAGGTGGATTACTTCAGCTCATAATGCTCACAGTACTCTGTAAAAGGTCCAGTTCTAAAAGGAAAGGCTGCATTCCTCAGTAGATGCAGAGTCTGTTTCATTCTCAGTTAATTCTAACAAGTTTTACCACTGATTTCAATCTCTGCAGTTCTTCTTTCACAACTGTAACCTTATCAAAAGAGAAGCCACATGAGAAAACCTGTTCAGTAATTTATTTTTATTTACATTTTAAGAATAACCAGATAAATTATTTCCTCGTGCTTCCAGAAAGTTATTAAATACCTCTGATATGACTTTTCATGTCAGAGAAGACTGCAGTGCACTACGGTGCATCTATAGAAAGTACTTCTAACAATTCAGAGGACACTATAATGAATGGTAAATGACACAAACTTCTACGCCCTGATAACAGCAGGTATCTCATCCCAGATCTCAGTTCGAGTAGACTCTGTGTGTTAGAAACCAAACAGTGACGTGCTCAGTGCCACATGACATGGTAAGCAGATAACAACAGATCACCGCTGCTGGAAGACGCTGCTCTCCCCGGCTCCTGCTCAGGAGCTTTGTCCAACTTAGCCCATGCTGACAGTGACATGTATTAAGACTCCTTCCCACTTCAAATTCATTAGCTTGCCAGAACGTCAAAATGAATGAACACATGAATAAGCAGGAAAACAAACAAACCTAACTCCACAGCCTATTTGATGTTCTGTCATTTACATTAAATAGTTCATAGAAGGACTTTGCTAACTTCAGAGCTGTAACACAGAACAGGGCTGGGCAACACAACTGGGGGAGGAAGCAGAAGAGTACGATGAGAACTCCTGTTCAGTGTCACAGAGCAGTCCAACAGTATGCTTTCATATATGTGGCATTTAAAGCACTGAAGAAAGGCCTACCTTAAAAAAAGCATGTCATCTGAAAACAGCCCATTAATGACTCCGCTTTCTTTCTCAAGTGCCAGCATACTGATATGAAGCTTCCTTGAATTCAGAAAATCTAGTATCAGTTTAATTATTTCAGCTTCTTTAACATTCACTGTTTCTTCAGCTGTCATGATGGCAGCCTGAAAGGAAAGAGAGAATTTCAGTGATGATCAATATCTATTTAATGCATGCTTAACAAACGTTGACTACTAAGATTTCTGTCATAGTTTTATAGGACAGAATACCGCAGCATTACAAACAAAAATCAACTTCCTAGTTTTGTTCACTGTTGATTCTGAAGCCTCATGTAAGAATAATACTGCACCTTTACATTTCTTTTCTACAAATACACAGGGCCCAGAGAAACCAGTTTAGTCTACCAAAAAAACCAATCCTACTGCAGAAGAAGCACCTTATGTGAAACTGCACCTCACTGTTTGCCTTTCAGAAAAGTTCAAAGAGCATACGAATTTGCAAGCTATTCCGTCACTATCTAGGAAACTTGCATGTAAGCTTAAAACCCAATTTCTTAGAAACACATTTAAAAAGCAAAGCACACTAAAAACCATGTTCTATTCACACCTCAGCCTCTTTTTGAAGCTGTAAATGGAGATTAAACCAAATATTTCTGTTATTCCTCTATAAGGACAGCTATTTCTGCCTGTGTGCTACATGAACAACCTAACACTGCCAATCCAAGACAGCCCAGGCCAATCCAAACGCTGACTGCCAGAGTATCCTGTTCACTCACCTGCCTCCAGCTTCCTGCTCCCAGCCCCTCCTCAGCACCGCTCCTTCTGCCCTGGGGCAGCTCTGCCTCCAGCGTGTGCCTGGGTGCGAGGAGCTCCCCAGCCACCTTGCAGACCCACAGCAGGGCCAGGCACCAGCTCAGTGCCTGTCTGCTCGCTGGGCAGGCACAGGGGCACTACTGCTGACACGCAGAACCAGCACAGCCACACCTTCTGGCAGGAGCAAAGCCGTAAAGTGACTTAAACGGATTATGAGAGCATACAAAAACAAGAAGCTGGTATCAGTGATGAGCCCTCAGCAGGAAGCCACATCCCCAGAAATGAGCAAAGTAAAACTGAAGTGATCAGAAAAACGAATGGATGCTACCATCCAGAGCAAAGTGTCTGCAGTAAGGAGTCACAGATACCTTAACTACTCCCCAGAGATGAGAAGATACAAACTACTCCAGTTAAACCGTTCACCATAAACCAATGCTACTGAACTTTAAGCAAGACAAAAATAAATAAATCAGGCATTAAGAGTTTCTGTCTTCTTTTTCCTTCCAATAACATGCCAACTGTTTTCCAATGAGATTTGTGCCAGGACATTTGACTGGGAACACATTTGATGATAGCAGCACAGTTTCTTCTGGAACACCAGAGTCCCAGCTGTGCCAGACGCAACAGCCTCACTTCTTAGAGCAGCTCAGTTCAATTCTCGTTGCATTCTCTCCAGCCACTTGTGACTTGGATGGGCTCCGGGCAGACACACCCAGGGACTGCGCACCCACTCCTGGCTGTAAAGTCAAGGGGAAAAATTAAAGTCCTGGATTGCAGAACACCTTTCTACAGGAAAGGAAACAGATGGACAGACAAAACACAAACCCAGAGCCAGCACTTGTAAGGAAAAAGCGTTTTGCTACATTTTAGCACCATTTTTATTTCCCCTTTTGGCAACAGAATCAGGATTTTTGATCCCAGAGAAAAATTCCATTCCATTCTTATAGTCCAGAAAAGAAACGAACACAAATTTAACTGGGAGTTTAGCATTAACATCTTAATTCCCAGCCTCACCTAACACATTTGCATTTTGCTTTTATTATGCATTACTGCCTTGGCAGTTAGATGAAACAGCTTAGATGGCTTCCTTGGCAAACAACGAAGTGAAGCTGAGGCAGACCTGTACTGAGCCTCACCACCAGGAAACCACAAGCACAGCTTAGGCTAACACTCCCTTAGAAGCACGGAACATCCACATCCCAGCTTTCTTGTTGCTGGATCCACTAGAGTTTGCTCTGAATAGGAAGCCACTCTACAGAGCTTCAAGATTGCCTTCAATTATTTCTGTATCCTGTTGACAGAAGAACAACCTTCACACTCAGTACTCTGCTTGAATGTCAGTTCATAGAATCATTAAGGTTGGAAAAGACCTCTGAGGTCATCACAGTCTAACCATGAACCTATCACCAACACATCCACTACACCACATCCTTCTGTGCTACACTGACACGGTTCTTGAACGCCTTCAGAGCTCCTTCTGCTGCTGCAGGGACAGCACTTATCTAGTGGTGGGCTCCTCTGGCACCTGCAAGTAGTTAGCTCCCATTTTCTGTATGGCTTTAACAGGACCAGCTTGTTCTGAACGTAGAACTCTGGCCAGGTTCTAAAACTTGAGTTCTTTATAACGTTTATATTCTCCACATAAATTGGATAAAAGATGATCAGCACTCCCTCCCCACTTCATGTGGAATGACTAATGGTGCCTTCAGCATCCTGCTACGAGAAGTTAAATATGCAGTTTGCTGCTGTCAGAAGACAGTCTGAAATGTTCCAGTAAGCTGATAAATCAGCAAGGTTATGAAAACAGCGCACTTCTGGTGTCAGAACAACATTCCTACTGGACAAGCAGATAGAAAAGAATGGTAAACCTAATGAAGAAAGTTCTTCACTTACTGGGAAGTTTTTCAGACTGATGAGCACAGACTTCTCTGCATTACGCTGTCAAAATAATAAGGAGTGCTGTAACACCATCGCGACATCACAGCTATATATAGATTTACACATGACACTATGAAGTCAGTCAGTTTCTCTGGCAATCAATGGTGCATGTATGAATAAAAATAAATAATAAAAAAACCAAACAGCAGGGAAACTCAAGATTAAAGCTCAAGCTGTACCTTTGGTCCATCCCACTGCAATGCTTTCTGCCAGCACATATGGCACACCGCGTCACAATCTGATCAGCTCTAGCACTAATACTCAAGAACAACCAAAGCACAGCACTAACCTGAAGTGCAAATGACAAAAAAGGAGTATTAAAGCTTAAAATTCCAGGTGTCCTCCACTGATGATGTACCCTTTTTTCTTACCCATCTTCACAGCAGCCCATTCCAACATTTGCCCTCCTTCTGAACCCCCATAACCATCTCCTAACTAAGTCAGTATCAAGAAAACCCAAAAAACCCAACCATGTGGCCACTCAGCTGACACACCTCTTCTTCACTTTCAATGCACAAGATGCCCTTTTAACGAGCCTTCTCTACTCCCCTGTTTCCTAGGGAGAGGTTCCCTTCTTATTCTGCTCTTATTCACGTTTAAGAACAAACCAATTGCATGAAACACCTCCTGGCATTATAAGCACGTTGTTTTTTAAGGTACATAAACACACGTGTAAATACACCACTCTGGGAAAAAGCTTATAAAGCAGAAAGGGATTTCTGGATAGCCTTTAAGTTACCCCTCTTGGAAGAAATCCAATTGCATCTGCATTCACATGACAGCAAGATGCGATGTTGTGGAATACAAATGAGTTGTGAAACTCCCAAACAAGCACTATTCCTTTGTCTCCATCCCTCCCAAACAGCCCAGCAGCACACAACACGCCCTCACGGAGCCGGGCTGAGGAATTCTACTATTTCTTGCCTCCTGAGCGGTTCAAACCCTCACGGTCACACCGACAGAGCCCGGCGACGCGTTTCACTGCAGACGCAGCGCTCACCCGCAGCTCCTGGCTCACCAACCCCAGCACCTCGGCCGGGAGCGCCTCCTCACCGCAGCGCGACGGAGAACGCCTCACAGAATAAGCGAACGCGTTTTGACTACAGCGCACCTGCTCCGAGATCGCCTTTATTCCTCTCCTCACACCCCCTCAGCCGGCGGAGCACCGGGCCCGGGCAGCAGGGGCAGGGCCGCAGAGCCGCCACGCAGCTGCACCGCCGTGCCGGGCCCACGCCGCAGGGCTGGCGGGGCCGCCCGTCCCGAAGCGCCGCAACAAAGGGACGGCGGCGCCGCGCTGGGACGATGCTCCGCGGCGCGAGAGGGCGCGGGACCTCCGGGCAGCGCGGCCCCGAGGGAAAAGCGGCGCCCGGCTGCGGGACCGCGCTGAGCCGAGCCGGGCGCTGCTATTCGCTCGGGGCCGCGCTGCCCGGCTCCTCCGCCGCCCGCACGCCCTCACTCACCTGGGGCCCGGCGGCCCGTCCGCGCGCCGGCTGCGGGGCGTGAGGAGAAGATGGCGGCAGGCCTCGCTGCGGGGCGGGCCCGGGGCAGCGCTCGGTCGGCCGGGGTCTCGCTGTCGCTCGGCGCCGCGGCCGCCGCCCGCCCTCACGCTCGCCGCCCGGCGCCCAGGACCCTCCCAGCGCCGGGGCGGAGTGCCCGTTCGCCGCCTGAGTGGAAGCGACCGGGGCCGGCCCGGCTGGGCGTCGCCGCGGGGGCGGGGAGCGGCTGGTGGCGGCGGCGGGGCGGGGCCGCGCTTTGTTAGCGGCGGGGCGAGCCCCTTCCCGCCCCCGGGCCGCGGCGGGCGGCGCTGAGGGAACCGCGGGCCGGGCGGGGTCGGGCGGCGGCTGAGCCCGGCGAGTGCGGGCGCGTCCCTGGGAGCGGCCTGCCCCTGGGCCTGCCCCTGGCTCGCCGCGGCTCGCTGAGGGCTGCGGGAACCGCCCCGCCTTCGCTGAGGATGCCGTGTGGAGAGCGTGGCCGAGTGCCCATCCGTGGATCCGCGTGCCGAGTGACGGCGCTGAGCGGCGGGAATGGCGCTGCGTGCTCCTGTGCCCGCTCGGCTGCCCGGTGCCAGCTCCCTCGCACGGGCCTCACTGGGGTAAAACGCGTATCCCTCACGAAACATCAAACGTATAAATGCCATGTACGAGATACGAAGATTCATTTTCGTGTGATTTGGCGTTCGGTTCAATTGAATGCGTCTTTGTAATTCTCAGAAGACAGTGGCTGAGAATTACTACGTGGACACTGAGTATGCTTTCTCTGTGTCCAGATGTTGCTGTGAGATTTGGCAAAGCACGTTAAAATGCCAGTGCTTTGTGTGGACACAGCTCTGGTACACATGCAGAACTGTGTTGGCAAGCCCTGCCAAAATGGAGAATGACAGCCTTCTAATAAAGGAAGCAGCAGAAACCTGATTCGGTTTTGATTGCACACGTACAATACGTGACAGGTTGTCAGGGATCAATCTGGGTTCTCTCACACTCTAAAGATGCACAGCGCGTTGATTCCGCTTGCAAACTCTTTCGCCAAGAATCAGCCAAGGGGGCAGCTGGGAAATGTCCTCGTAATATTGTTCTCTCTTTCTTCTTTGTGAAAGGAATGCGCAGAGCTGTCCTGCAGTCAGGCCTGTGAGGAGCAACTTGGGCAAGGTGCCACCTGGCTGAGCAGCAGCGACTCCGCAGTGGACGAGCCAGGACTGGGAGCTGCTGGCTCCTTCTGCAGCACCGGGCTCCCAGCACCGCATCCCGGGAAGCTGGCTGGGTTCACCGGCTAAAACACTGACCCCTTCTGCTGCTAAAGCTATCACTTGTTGCTTAATTGCATCTGGAGGCAAAGATTAAAAGAAAACTTCATTATAGAAACAAAGCTGTTTCCTAATGGAAGTGATCTAATAGTAATGGTAGCAAGGGAGCAAGGAAAAACGTGACATTAAAACATTTGAAGAATGTAAATTTGGTTTTAAAAAAATACAAACTTTGTTTAAGCTAACAAAGCTGTAGCCGAGCACATATGTTTTAAAATTTAATCTTAATTTCACAGTGACATTACTTTGGTTTACCAATCTCTTTTGCAGGAACTGATTTTCAGGAGAGGTCTGGAGATGGAATCTGTGAGTCTCCACCTCTGGAGGACAAGAGTTCTGGGACGAAGGAACAGTCAGGCTTCTCCCAAGTTAGAGACTCCACAGAAAGAATTAATTCCAAATTTAAAACTATTCTGTTTCCTACTGAGAATATATGGCTCTTCCCAGGGAAGCAGTCAATTCCTGCAGTCTTGAAAGAGATTTCCTGGACCTCTGCCCTCAGGGAGGGGGCATGAACCATTAGCATTACTGGATGCGCCTGCTTGGGGGGGTTAATAACTCTATTCTGAAACATCTGGAGAGGATATGTAGCAGCATCCCATTGGAAAAAGGGAGACAGAAGCCCCTGTTTGGTTGTTCTAAACTTATTCTAGCACGGTATCTATGGGGAGGCCTCAGCCTGCTTTGAGCTCCCTAATTATTATGGCACAGAAGGTGACTCCATGAATAGCAAAGCTGTTGGGTGTGGGTTTTAGAGAGCCTGAAAATCAGGATTAGTAGAGGAGGAGTTCTGCATTGGCTAGAAACAAGGCAGGGCACTGCAGTCTGTTCTGCACTGCTTCAGGGAAAAAAAGACTGTTTTTCAGATGAGGCAGGTGGCCACGGACAGCGTCAGCAGGGCTAGATACATTCTTGGAATGCTAACCTTGCACATAATCTGCCACAGGCATTCAGCAGTTTGTGCCCATCATAAAAACGGGCCCTGATTTTTAGCAACCATAACAGACCCATTCAAATCTTTATACTTTCTATTATTTCAGTATTATCTTCAAGAAAGTTTTAAAGTTTGTACGCATTTAACTGTGCATTTCTATGTTTCCATCTTTTTGTGATGCTGAGCAGGGAACCGACTGAGCTGGCTGAAAAATAAGCAGTTTTGGGGGAAAGGAGGAAAGACTATTCATGTTCATCCTCAGTTTTCAATTCACTGCTAGAAGTCCTGCTATTGGATTTCCTGTATTATTGACGCTGCCCTCAGGGTAGATTGGAAATTCAGACATTGTTCATCCCTGTTGTTAGCACAACAATTCAGTCTGCCTGTTGATGTTGCAGTGATGTCACGTCCCTTTTCAGAAGAACTCCTTTCTGTGCTGCAGCCCAGCACAAGATGCACACAGAAAGGTAAGACTCAGGATGGAAATGAAACACTAATTTACATATCTGGAAGCAAGAACTTTTTCTTTAATACTATTTCTTTCAGGATTGCACAACTAACAAACACAACTTATGTCACAGAAGAAGTCCTTTATTAGCTGTCTTAATCATTTTGATCAAGGCTAGATCACCTTGAAAACTTCCCTTTTGAAGCAATCCTTCAATCCAGTGAGTTTGTGTTTTCTGAGCACAGAACTGGACTGGACTACAGGGCTGCATCAGCTGACTTGAAATTGTGTAACTCACTTCTAACGAGAATAGGGTAAGTCTGTGTTGACATCAAGAAGGCAGCAAGAAGCCCAATTACTCATTAGCCTCGTTCAAATAACACTTAAAAGCTAAATTATATGTGAAAGACAGCAATACAAGAAGGTGAAATAAAAAGTTTTGGACGCTTCCTAAAAATTGTACGTACAAAGAAAAATTAAGCACGAATGTGAACTTAGTTTCCATTCTTTTTTTTTTTTTAGGCATAAGCACAAGAAGAAATAAATACGCTTTTGGTGCCATGCTTTTATTTAAATGAAAGGAAAAAACTACAACAGTACCACATAAGTAGCAATGACAATATTTTACAGCACAGCATTTGAAAAAGTATGGAAGCTATGCTCCATAGAAGTGGACAAGTAAGCACACAATACACTGTACATTTTTCAACAGTGCCCATTAAATCAATTAAATAGCTGAATTTGGCTTTAAACAGCCAAATAATAAAAACTAACAGTCACCCGAAAATAAAATTAACAAAAAAAAAAAAAATCAGTAGCTGTTGTGACTGTTAGAATAAGAAATTTTGCTCCAAAAACTGACATGATAGTTTGGCAATTCAGTCATAGCAACAATAGTAATACCCCTGATGAAAGCACCAGTGTGTTCTGAAAAGGTCAGTGATAAATACTGGCCTTCGTGGAAAGCTTCCTCTTTATTTTAACGTTTTCAGTTTATTTTAATTGTTTAATTTTTATCTCTTAAACACGATCCCAACCATAGACCCATTGTAATTAGAAAATCTGCAGGCTTAAAAAGGAAAAGCGTGTCGAGCTTTACTTTTCCTGTATTAAGTAAAACTTGATACTGCGAGCAAGGAACTTTTCAACTGCATTATTCACATTCTACTTTTAACAGTGCACATATCTCTAACCTGTTGACAAGTGTAAATTGCATGAATACATTCAGATATATTTAAAAATGAATCCAATAATTCCTCTGTTATGTACTTAAACTCACTCTGATTAGGTGTGCATGTCTCGATGGTGTTGCAGATTACCATCTAAATCACGGTACACGTTTTAGAAATAAAAATCCTCCCATTATTAAACTTCTGGTGAAGTTCTTCGACGTGTGTGCGAGTTGATTCCAAGCTTCTGGCTTCTTGTATCACTGTATATTATACACAGTGTTGTAGGGTAATTCAAGATGTCCCTACAACGGTGTTGGTAGGAACTGTCTAACAGGCAGAATGTGCAAACACTCTTTCCCCCATTTAATATTATTTATAGCTATATACACAATATGTATACACTTGAAATATAAGAGTTACATATCCTGGTGATATACATGCAAACAATAGGAATCAGCTAACCACAAATAATTTTGAGCCACAAACATATTAAACATATTTTAAAGTGTTTCTTCTTTTTTTTTTTTCTTTTTTACAGATTTAACAAATATACATAAATATAAGAACATAAATTACAGTAAAACTGACAGCATTTTTGAGAAAATATTTGTAACCCAGATGCATTGATGCCTAAGGCTTTATAATAATTTAAAAAAGTACTGTTCTAAACTGTTTAATGGTATCTCATTCAGGTGCATCTTTAGATAAGTAAATGAGTACATCGTAGTAGTGAGGCATTGTTTCCCTCAAAGCACTTTAATGAGAGAAAGATGAACTTAATTTTAGTGTCCCTATGAAGGAGAATGGAGAACACACTTATAGCACAACACTGTCTTATGTTAATGTAGTTGTCACAACACTGAAACAGAACAGAATCACAAATCATTCAAGTCTTTTCCTGAGAATGAGATTTTTTCCCCCAACAAATCCTCTGTTGTACATAATCAAAACAGCCACAGATACAGGGGAGGCTTCAAGTTTGTAGGTTTTTTTTGTTTGTTTGCTTTCAGAACAGTGCTATGCTAAAAGCAAATCATAAGAGAAACACTGAAACGGAATGGTAATCTGTTAAATAATCAAACACTGTTTTGAAACAAAATGCAGCCCTTTGTAAATAATACTGAAATATGCTTAAAGTTTATTTTTGTGAATGGTCACATTATCAATTAATCGAAATGTGCCTTAGGCCATTTCATATGCACTGATACTTGTTAAGTGTTATGAACCATCATCCGATAGCAGACGTCAGGAAAAGAACGTACTACGATACTGCACATCCTGGGATCAATTGCCTATTCCCTGGAAAAGCGTTCAGATTTAAAACTGATCTGAAGGCAGGAAGAATGAACAGTGACCTAAATCTTAAAATCAGTGGCAGTTAGATACGGTGCTCCCAAAAGATCTGTGTCTCAGTGCATTCTGCGAGTCTTCTCAATATTCCTAGGGTTCTGTCAGGAAAATGTCAGGGATCTAGTTCTGATTCTTTCACAAGTTTGTATTCCTCTCACAGAGGCACAGAAACTGTGTGCTCACTCTTCATCTGCAGCAATGCAAAACAGCGCACATTTGCTTAAACTGGTTTAGAGGTCTGCCAAATCTTTTTGCTTTGCGTTGAATAGGATTATGAACGTGCACACAGTCAGACATCGATTCTCAGATGGTAACTTACTAGGACAGGAATCATTCCATTATTCAAACACACCCTGACCTGCTATAAATAATTCATTTGAAGGGAATTTTAAAACAACTCAAAGATTTCTGCTTTACTGTTTATAAGCAAACCAGTATTATTTAATTGAAACAGAATTATAATTACTTAGGAGAATGAGCTGATTTTATTACAGTACTCAATAAGGATTTTGCAGAACAGACCCATTCAGCTGTTTTTCTGTGACGTGTAACATTACAGAGTCTTTAGTGTAAGAGTCAATATGCAAAGTTCAATGGTACTGAGGATATTAGGAAGTATTTCTCTCTCTGAAGAGAGAAAGAAAGAAATCTCAAGACGAGCACAAATACAAACATATAAGGCAACGGATGTAAAAAAAAATGTAGTTTGATTCACTAAAGATGAACATTCAGTGCTTCAGTGTATCTAAACAAAATACAGAGCAGACATACTCTATATATTGTATTAGCACATACAGATCTCCACACAAGTCAAACGTTTCCGTCATCACTCAAAGTGTTCACTTAAGCGACAATCTTCTGCACTCCTAAACACTGTGTTTACATTCCAGTTGGACATGAGAATAGAACTTTGTGTCCAGTTTTAAGCTCTAAGAGTCTTGTTGGCAACTAGAGATCTATTTCCTATAGGCAGTAAAGATGAAGTGCAAGTTTATTGTAATTGTCTGAAGCGAAATTTCTCCCATCTACTATGCCTTGGTGGGTAAAAGTTTCTTCGGAGTTACGGGTCTCTTGGTTTGCCACAAATGGCTGTGAATGGTAATTGCATCAACACTGGCAGACAAAGTTTTAGCAGGTATGTGGCTAAACTGCTTTCTGTCAGAGTTGTATTTATACAGTCCCTCAATCATTTTCTTTGTGATAGATTTGGGGCCTATCCCTATTAATTTATTAATTTCTTCAGTGTCAGGGCAGTATGTATACAGAGATCTGAACTGGCAGCCTGAATCCCGGAACAAGATTAAGAAATTATTGGCATCAGATTTCTCCATTTCCTTTAAAAGAAAGAAAGAAAGAAAGAAAGATTCACAATATGAATATGGCATTGTAGCTAGGAAACATTCAAAATTATCACTATCATTTTGAATTTGTTTTCTGTCAGAGATGAAACTTACGTGCAACCCTTTCTGTTAAAACACCTTTTTTTCGATCATTATAATTTGCTAAGCAAGTTTAGGAACAGGAAATATACATTTGTACAGATGTGCCTAAGAGATCTGCCAGTGCTAAAATGGGTTTCAGTCATCCCTAAACGCATTCAAGCTGGTCAAGTTAAAAAGTCAGCTGATAAGCACGAAGCAAAGGTTCTTCATTAGCTGAAATCTCCAGATTCCTACTCCACCCAACACAATTTCTACGAGATATGCTCTGAATATGTGTGCTGCATTCTAAAATAAGTTTGACCACTTCACAGCTGTCCTCTCCTGAGGTTTCTAGCAGTTATTTTGCTCTCACACTTGAGCTGAAGGAGTCTGTATTGACTTCTCACTTGCTATTTCCAAAATTAGCTTTTGTTACAAGGGTACCAATAGGAGGATCCTTATGAATAAAATCAGTATTTTTCAAGTTGTGAAAAGCAAGTGTGTGAGCAAGTGATAACAATCTTCACACTAAAGTTAACACATTAAACAGATAGTAGCTATTAGTTAATTAACATGCCTTTTAATTAATTCAGCTTCCCATGTTATGTTGCATGTCCAATGTGGTAAGCTGTTGTTTTTTCAGTACTAGAGAACCTTACTGTCCACAGAGGAAACAAGCCACAGAAATTATTCAAACCTTTTAATAAGAGCTGATGTCATCTCAGCAAAAGATTCCTTTCAGTATTTGCATGTACACTCAAATGTCTTCCTAGTGTCTTAATCGTGGTTTGATCTAGGCATTTATGCTTGAGAGGAAAGAACACCCTTACCTCCAGTATCTTCTTCTTTTGACCTTCATTTACTTTTCCAGCCAAGCAGCAATGTGCCAGAGCATTCTGAATTATATACTTATTGGATTTAGCACTGGGTTCTTTGAAAAGCTTTGGTCCTTTGGGGAAAAAATGACAAGTCAGCTAAGTTAATCAACAGCCCAACGAAGAGTTACTTTAAATACTGTGAGTACTTTTGCCATTAACCTTTTGCATGAAAACACAAATCCAGAAATAAATTAGAATTAGGCTAGAGTTCACAGATTTCACAAGCAAATAAAATGCCACTCTTTTGATACTAATAAGCATTTGCCATCACAAACAGGGATACACTGGCCCATCAATCACACATGAACTCCCTAAAAATTGACATAAAATACTTAGTGTTATTTTACTATTTAACATACAAAGTAATATTAGGTGGGCAAAAACAGCCTTTGTAATGATGATGGTGCAAGGTCTTTGCAAAATCATACGGTACATGTTTGGACACAGTGGATGAAGACACCGTTATTTTTTGATTCATGATAATATGAAGAATTAGGTCAGACTATGAAGTTTTTAATAAACCATGAAGAATCCATTTGGAAACAAAGGTCCAGAATATTTAAATTCACACTACTAAGAGAACTTATTTTTCTGTTGCAATTTTGTTTTTGCTTTTTGTAACTATTCTAAATTGAGCTTTAAATTTCAACTCTTCTTGCCTTGCTGGACAGATCGAAATGCACAGAGTAACTTTTGAGTCCATCTGCTGTTCTGAGCCTAACTGCAGTGCACAAACGCTACTGAGACAGTACCTTTATTTTGAACTTAAGATGTTCATCTTGTTTCATAACCATGTTTTACATAGTTTAATTTCTATGGAAGTATCCTCACAAAGTTTTAAGACTGCAAACGTAGATAACCAAAACATTTTCATGCATAGAACCACTGATAGCCAGGTACACTTCTGAATACTGTTGTCACTGACCTGTGTATTCTGTAGCAGAGGCAACTGAAGAAGTTGTAGATGCATTTTCCCAATCTTTTTCTCCATTACGACTACCACAGCGACTTGGAGATAAGAAACCTTCCACAGACTCAGATCTAAACATTTATTATAAAAACGATTTAAAAATTACAATATTAAAAGAATAAACTCATGTTCTGTAAAAACTATTTCTACATCCATTTCACATGAAGGAGACTTCAAACTTGTTTCTGAAATGCACCGTGTGTGATTATACAGTTCTGTAATTCTGCAAGATTCTGTGATCTATCGTTTCATTTTCTGATAATTCTTAATGCAAAATAGATTCTTGTATTCAGAAAAGCCTAGAATTCCAGTGAACACAATTATTTCCTGTACTACCACTTGGAAGAAATCACAGGCAAGAAGTTACTATGTCAAGACAGAAAAGAAGCTATGTAGATACACATAGCACACTGGTTTAATAAAATATTTACAAGCTGAGACTTAACTAGAAGCAGGTGAATTCAAGAGGCCATGATTTTGCCTCATTTATAGCTGCCCAATTTGTTTACTTGATATAATTAGTGAAATAAATGATAATGGTTTTTTTGTCCTAATGCCTGAGAGTGGAAATCATCAATATCTTGCATCAGAAAAATATACCTGTTCTTCAGTAGGAAAATTAATGCTAATTTTATACAGATTATTTTTGTAAAGAAATGGTTCTCTCAGCTTTACCTTGGCGTTCTCTTGCCTGACTGCACACTCTCATTGTCCCCTGTATTCAGCGATGCCAGTGAAAGACTAGATACTGAAAAAACACGACAAAGCTGTGAACCTGGATAAAAACAAAGTTAAAGCTTAAAAACCTATGCAAGTAGCATAGTAGAGTCTGTTCATTAGACCCAACACCAGCGTCCAAAAGTTTCTAAGTGCTTTTCCATACACAATTCTTACTCCAATATATGATATACCTGCATGCATATTTGGTGCACTTTACCTCAGCACTTTCTGACACCCAGCCATTTTCAGCCATCTGGGATAGCCTGCAACTAGCATTCATGTGAAGCATGAACATGGGCACTATCCAAATCAGAGAGTGCAATGGAAGTTAAAAAGCTCTAATTAAAAAAAAAAAATCTACTGAAGAGATTTAATGTAAAGCTTAGACTGGACTCTTGGAAGGTGTAAAGGAAATAGTTTAGATTTCACTGAAGATGGGGGAAGCTGCTATAGTAAATGTAGTAACATAGCAAGGCTATAACAAAAAGGATAACAGTCTGGTTACTATTTTCTAATTGGAAATTGGCAACATTTCTTTCAATCACTACTGCAGTCATTTGATATCTAAATGAATGCTAAACTGTTCCACCTGGTTGGTGCTGCAATAACACTCATAACTACACATGCAATAGCTAAGCAAGTGAAGCAGAATAAAAACACAAAATATTAAAGTAAAATTCAATTCTGTCTGTATTAAGCAGGAGCCTAAGTACTCTTACTTTATAGTGGCCATATTATTTATCCATCTCATTTCTGCCAAGTGTTACTCATTTTTAGCTTGTCAGGTGCAAGAAGAGATTCGTGATCGGTAAGAATACATGTGTGTGTATGAAACTTGTAGTGTGTATTGCTGTTTCTATGGGTTTTCATATAGTTAAACATTTCTGTTTCTTGATATATGCATGCATGCATAGCAAGTGACATTCATCTTTTCATTTTTATTGACAAATTTTGCTCTCCAGTTTTGACATGTACAGCATCAGTTCAGCACAGGACACTTCTAAATGCATGTGCTTGTTAGTACCAAAACCTAAGCTGGTGTTTTAGCATGAACAGACTCTTTTTCCACATGAACATGGGTTACCTGGTGGACCTTTGACTGGTGTCTTAGGTGATTCAATGTGATCCCTATGAATAGATTTTGGACGTGGCTTTTTTTGTTTGATTGACAGGGAACGTGGTTTTATAACAGTATCCATTTCTTCCATAAGCTTTAGTTGTTTCCTTCTCATGTATTCTTGCTTAATGAATTCTCGCCGTGCTCGTTCATCCTCCTTTTTCTGACGTTCCTCTTCTGTTTTGCGTCTAAAGAAATCACCAGATAAATTCAACAGTAGCAACTTTCCAAGTTAACAGTTAGAGCTAGCACGCTGCCAGTGAGGAAAACACAAGCATTAGATTTTCAGAATTTTAGAGTTCTCAGACATCAATAAGAGGAACAGAAGAACTTGCCATTGTACATTTGTGCAGACTGAAGCCCAAATTCATAAGCTCTCCCTCAGCATATCAAGTGTAGGACACGGTAATGATCCAAGGAGCATCAGTCAGGTCAGCAGGGCTCATGTTGAATCTAAGCTACGGACTGAGGCCACCTGCTGATTTTACAGGACCAGCTGGCACATGTCTTCATCTAGGCTCCTAATCACATCTGGCTCCAGGATTAAATAGCCTTAGATATATTAAGATGAATTATTTGACATGGAAATTATGCTTTTAACTATGACATTTCTATGTTCATGGTTACCGATCACTTGGATCAGAATACGTCATTAGTTTTACCTTGTCTCTTCTTTCTTATGTTCTAGCTCTGCTTCCAGCTGCTGCTTTCGTAGCAGAGTCTCTCTTTCTCTTCTCAAACGCTTCTCCAATAATGCTGCTCGTTTCATTGCCATATCATTTTCTGCCTTTTGATCATCCTAGCAACAACAGGATTTGAAGGAAAAAGGACCCGAATATTAAGATGTCTACATTAATCAACAGATTTTGTCAAGTCATTAGGCACTTAACTGTGTAGTCTGGGTTGCAATATCTTAATACAGTTTGGAGGTAATTAGAAATAAATTAATTTCAAAAGATTTTTCTTAAATACTAAAAAGGAATTTTTACTTCCAAAGTGAAACAAAATTGAACACTGGGATGAAAATAACTGCTAAGTGAAATGTTCTAGTTTAGAGTCAGACCCCATATCGCATGAACTCCTACATTTAGCTTTGGAAGTTTCTGTGTATATAGAGATGAAAGGAATTTATCACAAAGAGCAATAACAAGGCAGCATATAAAATTACTTCTGCTGATCAAGCCTGCTGTTTTCTTAGAACTGAGAAATATTCCCAGACAAGTAGGGCACATCTCTCTTCACCTTTTGTTGCAATATTTTGAGGTATTCCAAGGTGGAAATTCCAAATCATTCTGGCTTTCATTGTCTAGATGTCCCTCACACCATGTGCATTACTGCTAGAAGCCCACATCAATATAACTTTTAATTTCAAAAGGGAGTCTCAAAAGACTGTACTCCCACAGCTAACCAACAGAGTGAGAAATGTTTTTCAATAGGCAACTGAGACACTCAACTGAGGCTGTACTTGACAAGCTTTTAATTATACTTGGGCACAGAAGGCAATATTTAATTAAGGTCACAAAAGCTTACGTTCAAAAGAAATCTACATTCAGCACACATCTTCCTCACCAAAACCCCCAAACACTCTTCCATGACTATGAAAGGCCAAGCTAAGAAGTGCAATGCACTACAATCAGAGCATTCTTACGATATCAATTAGTCATCAAGTGCAGAAGGTATGTTTGCACATTTATAGTTGCTTTGACTTCAGTACAAAGCCATCACTGAAATGCCATATCTCAACAAAGTAGTTCCCATTTAGAGGAAGCTGTGCAGCAAGCATACACATTAGGTAGTTTTCTTACCTTAAAAAAGAATCCACAACACACTTTCTGGTCATCCTCAAATTGTTCTCTATCACTCTCACCTTCGTATTTCTCAACAGATACTTCCTTTTTTTCTGGTGGCTTCAGATCTGATAAGGAAACTTCAATTAAGTTAGCTGTTTTGGGAGCTGCTGTTGGTAATATTGGTTGGCTTAGCTGATCTTCATTTGGGGTGAGGCAGACAGTTTCTACGATGGGCTGAGATAATACTTCAGAAACATTAGATTCAAGGGGTTTAATCTCCTTTTCCTCCAACTTCTGTTCACACTTTTTGAGAAACTTTGGTCCTTCTTCTTTTGCTACCTCTTCTGTAGGCTTGACTTCCTTCAAAAGACTTCCCTTCAACTGAGGTTCATCTACATGTTCACCATCGTCTCCAAAGCAAACAAATGATCTAGTCTGAATGGGAACCTGACTTGGAGAAAATCTTCTCAAGCGAGGAAGACTATCCACAGACCTCGGGGCAGTCAAGGTACGATTTAGAGGTGTAATTTTCAATTCATTTGGCCTAGGAGTCCTTTGCATTTTTATGTGAAAAGATGCGTTCTTCCTGTTGGATGACTGCGGAGATTGATGTGTAGAGCGAGGAGATTCCTGTGAGAAAGGTGCAATGGGAGATGGAGCTCCCATTTGCCTTGATGAAGACTTAAACTCCCGAAGTTGCTTCTGAGGAGAAGGCTGAGGAGGAGAAATAACCCAAGCCTGCTGCTCTCTCATCTGCATCAACATCTCTTGTTGAAGGGAGAGACGTTGCATTTCTTGTTGTAGAAAGTGCAAGGAAGAATTTAGTTTTTCAATAGATTTGGTATATTCTAAGATATCACCTTCATTAAAATTTTCTTCTGAGGGGCTAGCTAAATTCCACTGCTTTTCAGCATCCATAGGAGTAGCGGGAGACTTTGACCATTTGTTGTGAGAACTTTCAGGGTTTTCTTTTATTACTTCTGAAGGTTTATTGGTTTGTTCATCTGCTTTTTGAGTTTCTCTTTCTTTCACTCTATTACTGTCAGTGAATATCTTCTCATCTTCAGCTCCTGCTGCTTCTTCTCGGAGAGGTGATACTCCATCACCTTTCTTTTTCACAATATTAAGAAATGCTGTTCTTCCCATCTTCTGCCGCTGCTTTGTGAAAGCAGCTTCAACTTTCTTCTTCTGGGCTTCAATTGCTCGTCTCTTTTCCTCCAGCTTCATCCTAAGATGTACCAGTTCTGAAGCCAGTAACTGTGTAGTGTCTCTTCCTTGGGGAACAGATGCCTCCTCAGGAATGTGAGTCCAAGCAACTACATGAGGAATATTCAGCTCAGAACCTTCTGGTGTGGTTTTCTGAGAACTGCTGCCACTGCTTCGACTATCTGTGTGATTCAACTTTCTGAATTTCTGCTCTGCAAAGCTAGTCATTTTAACCCCTGAACTTGAAGAAGCACTGCTGCCAGCCTGTGATTTGGTACTTACTGAGCTGGGACAGGGACTTAATTGATCCCTATGATTGCTAGCTCTTACATCATAATCCTGAAGAAATTTAGATGATTCTTCCATGTCAGAGTCCATGCTTACAGTATAATCTCTTAAAGAAGAATCCTCATCCATAGTCTCTGGAATATCTTCCGAAGGAACGTGTATTCCAGTATCTACTTCTGTATTGTCAGTCACAGGACTTAAAGCACCTTTTGTGTCTGTGATCAGATCAGGGGTAGACTGATTTGGTTTAATGTTTGAATTCAAGATGCTCATTTCCTGATTGTGAAGAAAGAAGCCATTTGTAATTTGGTCTGTCTGGGTAACTCTGGGAGATTTTTCAGTGTCATGAATTATCTGTAAAGCCTCTTCAATTGTTGGTGTTTCGATCCGATTGCCAAAATCATCCAGAACGGCTCTGTTTTGCAAAGCTCCATTTGGAAACCTGCAGTGACTGCTCTCATTGGCATTTCTTTGATTAGTGGTAAAAGACTGAGTGGTCGTTGTGTCTTTATGAGCTACTGTGTCTCCTTCCTCTTCAATATCTTGATTTTCCTCTTCTCCATTTACTGGTCTGAAGGATAGATTTTTTCTAATATGTTTGGGCACACGGTTGTTGTTTAATGTAAGGCCTTCATTGCTCACAGATCTAGTAATACCTCTGTTTGGACAAGATACTGGAATGCTTTTTTCTTTGTCAAAAGAAATATCAAATGAAACTCCATGTAATGATGACCTAACAGAGATAAGAACAAAGGAAATAAATGAGTAACTAATGAATAATAACAAAATATTCATATTTGTTCTACAAGTTATTTTAAGACTGCAGTATTAAATGGACTGTTATGTGTACTGTATTTCAACCAGCACAATTTACAAACAGAATACATTAAAAATGCAAAATAGAATAGAATAACACTTTCTTCAGAGCTAGCCAATGCTTTTTAGTAGCTTGGAATAAGTTTGAAACATTTCAAGAATATGAAAACTGCCAGTCTAGATCAAAATGAAGGTGTGAAAAGACAACTTAGACTTGCAGAATAATCCTTCATTTTAACTCTTACTATTTTGATTTTAGTTTACATCCTATACATTCAGAGTTTATGATTAGTCTAACTGAAAAAGGAGACATCTCCAGCCTGACTGTTCTTACTACAAACAAAATAATATCAGTTTTGATACTATTTTTTGATACTACTGAACTCGTTAACAATGTGACTCAACTCGTTTAGCTAACTGTAGTAGGTAAATGTAACCGTATTTAACATTGATAATTTAAAAATTAATTTATTTCTTAAGGTTGTTTCCTATTACTGAATTCTTAACCCATGATACAGTTTTCCCTTCACTTTCTACTTTTATAAACTAATTACAAGATTTTGAAACTGCAAATTCACAGTCAAGAATATACAGTACATAATCTGTTTTCAATCAATTCTTAGAGTAAGACCACTTACCTTTTTTCTTTTGGCCACGTCCCTACATAGCCATCTACGTAAGACATTGATGTGGACCTTCTGATGACTCCTAAGTGAAATTAAAATGGAATCCCAGATAATATCAACATGACTTCTCATAGCAGTTACCTGATGTTGCTTTAACAAAGTAGTTTCGCTACTTAGAACACTGCAACAGCAGAAATTTGTTTTTTTATTCATCTTGAGAAATTGAGTTAATTAGTTTCATCCTGTATAGATATGCTATACTCCTTAGACATCAAAGAACTTATTATTGAGTAAAATATAGAATCATAGAAGTGTTTGAGTTGGAAGGGACCTTTAAAGGTCATCTAGTTCAATTCCCCTGCAACGAAGAGGGACACCTACAGCTCTGTCAGGTTGCTCAGAGTCTAGTCTAGCCTGACCTTGAATGCCTCCAGGAATGGGGTATCCACCACACCTTTCTGGGCAGTTGCACCATCATAAAAGCCAGAGAAGTTTGGTCACACAGGACTTGTCCTCGGTGAAACTAGTAGTACTACAAGCACGACTAAAATACATTGTAAGCCATATTTCACATAATGAAAAATGATTTCAAATTAAAAAGAGCAAGTGGTACAAGCACCAACTTCCCCATTTGTATATTTTATGAATTACAGAACTCATTCACTAGCCTTTCATACAACACTCTCCCAGCAACAACTGGCACAAATAAGTTTAGAAGAAATTTAAATAAGGTAGCAAATTACTCAGAGAATGACATCTTGCCTTATTACCCCTTAAATCCATTTGCAAAATGTTACCTGGGACAGATGAATAAGGCTGCTGGGGTATATGCAGTTGGTGAGAAGGTGCGTAACTTGGACTTTCCAATCTATAAAGCAAGAAACACTAACTTAGAAGTAATACATCAAAAGCCACTTTACAAAAGAACAGTGAGACTTCATGTCCTGTGTCAACAAAAGATTTACTTTCTCAGACAAGGGAGAAAGTAAGGTGTAATTCTCCTCTTGAAGCATTAATTAGAAGGAACATGCTATATTATTACCTTTAACGAGACTCAGTGTAGATAGACACAAAATCAAAATGCTATTTCTCTTACAGAAATGGCCACAGAGCACTGCTGGTTTTCTTAATGTACCTGCCTCCTGATAATATTTCAAGTAAATGTCACTGTTAGGAAATTCTCATTTTTAGGTTTGATTTTAGCAACAACATAATCAAACTGAGTGATTGCAGCTAATACTGCACTTCACACGACTCTCTTTTCTGTTGCTTTGTGCTTGAACTGCAGCATGTGTGAGGAACAGATAAAGGAGATTCTGTGCCAGATATAGTAAGTACAATAATAATACTAAGCACTAGAACAGAGGTTCAAAGGTTCTCTCTGTCTCTAGTTAAAACAGATTTTTTCTGTTCACAGAGAAGGTTTGTAATAGACTAGCTGTTTTAATCCAGAATAGGCTTTCCTAACTCAGTGATTTGAACCAGGCGCTTCAGTACCAAACACAGACATGCATAAAGATGCATGCTTTTGTATGTAAAATGTGTACAGAAGTCAGACTTCAAAAACATGGAGGATTAAATTCTTTCATGTTTTGAATTTTGTTCACTGATTAAAAGCACACTCCCAAACTCTCTTTTTTCAGTAATTAACTTTCAAGATCTTTGCCCAGTGCCATTACAGTTTATATACAGTATGCTTTAGAAATGCGTCTAAATAATATTTGGCAATTTAAAGAAAATATTGTTACAGTTTACAAAACCATTTTCTGTAAGTATATATTAAAACTACACAAAAGAGTTTCTCATTAATGCATGATTTTTCAGTGTTAGTAATACTGTACATGAGCTAAACATATCTGTTTTAAATGGAATTTGAGATTTCCAAGTAAGCTTTTAAATCAATATTCCTCTTATCTTAATAAAAGTATGCACTTAATCCAGCAGCATCTGAAAATTTGTTTTACCACAAGAAAATCTACATGCCTCATTTTCTCTCAGGAAAAGACTGATTTTGGCACCAAGACTGTGGTTCCATGGCAACTCAGACATCGTAACTGCTTGCTGCCTCAGTCCTACTCCTCCTCTCTGCTGCTCTGGCTCTCCACTGGAGTCTGCTCTGAGTCATTGCTGCAATTCAGCCAGCAAAAAAACATTTACTTTCTCTGTCTAGGTTACTATTTTTTCTGTCATTGTGTTCTGAAGTGACTATGTCGTCCAGAAAAGCAGGCAAGGATGTCCAGTTGGAACAAGAATGAAAGCCAGGACCAGACATCCTGCAGTCAGGGTGGTCTTGGCTAATGGGGAACTCCAGTCTACACACTACATTTCTAGCAACTGAAATAACATCTCAGGCCACTTTTTCATTATTCAGTGCTATGAAATATCACCAAGTTGTATAAAGGACATCAGTTTATGTATAAAGATATAGCTCTTTCTACTATTTACTATTACTCCAGCACCAAACCATACCCATCACTTTCAGAGAAACTGAACAAATGTTGCAATGAGACTGTAGAATATGCAATCCACAACCATGGACTTCACAATGAGTTTTACTGAACATCACTGGGAAAAATAACATTGGTGGCTTCCTCTACCCTGTCAAGAGAAAGATTAAGACTGTGAAAGAGTACTACTGACTCTCTGGCTTTACCTGGCTACAAATTCAGAACCACATGGGCCATCCACATAATTTCTTCTGTTAGCATTCGAACTGTGAGCAGAAGCTGCATCTTTTACAGGTTCAGCTGCCAGGAAGAACAAAGCTCAAGTTACCATAATTTAGTACTCAGTTAACATCTAGAACAGAAAAGCTGTCTGAAACAATCTGAAGGAATAATTTCCAAGGATTTTAAAAACGTTCAGAGGTTCCATTATATAGATTAAAGAAGCAGTCACTTCCTTTCAGGTTTACCTTTTCCACAGTTTTCATTTTGGCACTGATTAAGACAATGGACAATGAAAAACAGACTGGAGAAGGTAAAGTAAGAAATAAAAACTGATATAAAGTTATTATTTTAAAATAAAATATTTAATTGTTCTTATATTCTTAAACATTCTTATTCTCAAATAGATTATTTTCTCTAAGAAAAAAACTTTCTTCCCCAAAAACCTAGATTGAATTTACATTTAGGGAAGACTATTTTGGCCATTTCTTACAGTAGCTAGCAGTGTTAAAAAAAACAAAAAACAAAAAAAAACAAACAGATCTTAATGTGTTATAAATTATGTAAACAAGCAGGCAAAAAAGTTGCTCAAGTCACACAAAAGAATTCACTTCCCAGCTCTTGGAGAGACAACCACAGTACTATTATATGAATGTTTAAACTACCATGACCTCTGAGTTTACTATCTCTAGATCTACTTGAGACCTGGATTTTTAAATCTATAAATTCACTGATAAGAGACTCTGCTTTGCATCCAGGTGCAAAATGCAAGCCTACAGTTACCTATTTACCTACTTTCTCCAGATTTATGTTTCTTTTTTCTTTTAATATCTCTTCCTCAGTCATACAAGTTTTTCAGGCTAAATTCCCATCTTGGCTCCTTATTCTGAGTATTATCTCTGAACAGGCATAATGGATTCTAGGCTTATTTAGGTCAGGAAAATATGCAAATGATAACACCACTATAATTTAAATGAAGCTTTTGTAGTAAACAACAAAATCTAATTATGATTTATGAGATGAGATGAAGATTAGCACGAGGAAAGAGTACACTGCTTCTTTAAGGGAGTGGTACAGTGCCAAATCCTGTTAACTAAGATATTCACAGTATTTGGGAACATACAGCAATCTCAACTCACAAGTATTAAATATATGCATTTCAAAAACAATCCTTTATGTAATTACCTTGGGGATGCACAACAACACGAGGCTGTACAAATGATGGCTTCACCACTTCAAACCACCAGAACAGTTCTGCCATGAACACCATGTAGTTGCTCTATAGGAAAAATAATCAGAGAAATCTATGTTAAAACATAGCCCTTAACAGCAAACAAACTGAAAAAACAGCACTTGGGATATATCTCTGTTTCATCCAGTTTAAATTCACATCGCTATTGTTGCTTCCTTAGAAAATGCGATCGGTAACAGTGACCTGTAGCACATCTAACACCCGTAATTTGACCAGATTGTAATTGTTTGGGTCAAAGTTTCATGATGAGCATGTATTCAGGCCTGACGAAGGGCAGGCAGGGTAGGGAAACACTGGACGGGTGGAAACAGATCCCTGTCACGTTGGTTAGCCATTTCCAGACATAGAAAAAGAAAAAAGAGTAGAGAAAAGCCCTGAGAAAGTAAGATCAGCAGAACAAGGCTTCTATTTTAACTTTTTCCAGATAAAAAGATCTCTGGTTGGCTCAGATATATATGACTGTAAGGTCTGTAAGCTTTCTGCTTTCAGCTAGCAGCTGTATTTTTAAGCAGAAAGACACCTCAAGTTTTGGACTGCAAGTAAACATCTGACAAAAGCACAAAAAGGAATATAAATTAATTTAAGACACAAATTACAGGCATTAGGGGTAAGAATATCAAATAAACTAAAATTTACAAAGGAAATGTTTAATAATAAATGAGATAAGCTCAATTCTGTATCAACAGATTTCAAAAAATAATTTTAAACATCTATTTGACATTGTTGCTTCAGATTTATTTTTCCTGGACATTTCTAATGCAGCTAAGCCTCCACCTTCAGAGAAGGGATACTGTTCGAATGAAAGCTGCTCACGTAGTTGAGTAGACAGTGAAGGGATCAGCCAGATGTTGCCACAGTTATTAAAGACAAGCTATGAATAGACCAGGGAAAACACTATCTCAGCTTGTTCAGCACTACAGAAACTGAATGAGGAATGAGGAAAGACGCATAGCAAAACCTCTTCTGTGCAAGCTAAATGCTAACTGTAGCATCCTGATATGGCTAGAAAAGAATACACGTAAAAAATGATATGTATTTTTCAGACAAAATATGGTCTTTAATATTACAATTTCTATGCCATCTATTAATACCTTCAGCCTTCCTTCCCCTCCAACTTTTTCACTTGAAATAATTCTTACTACGAAAGTAATTATAAAATATTCTAATAATAGCTTTGTTCCCATCTAAAATAGTATGACATTTTAATTCTGCAGTTCTTATTTTTATGTGGAGATGCTGCGTTGAATAGCATGGCTGTTCTACGAAGAACTCAGATATTTCTTCTGAAAATATCTTCTATGCAGCCCTGAGCTGCTGAAATAAAGCTTGCTTTTCCATTACACGTAGTGGTACTTACCAAAGAAAAGTGAAAGCAATGGCTGCACAGACGATTTAGAACTCAGGCTATATTAGATGTTTTGTGATGAAATATCACGACACAAACTGCATTTTCCCTCATGTGATTTGCAGTCAGAAAAGTATGTTAACCACAAACAAAGGGGAAGACAGATTATCAATAGCTTTTTTTTTTTTTTTTTTTGGAGAAACTAAATGCGGGTCTGTGGTAATACTGCTAACCAGTGCTGGAAAGAACACGGACATTATTTCCACGGATTCTGCCTTGATCATGCCAAGACAAGTTCTAATAGCTTGTCATATGATTACTGCATGCACATACACACAGAAATATTCAGAAACACAACAGTATTAGTAGCTCAAAAACCACCCCACAACTAAGCTCTGAACAGTTCACGCAGGCTGAGAAACACTGATCAGCAGATGGCAGACTTGCAGCTTCATATTCACTAAAACTGATGTAATTTTTTCAGTTTTATATTTCCACCTAATATACAGAGTGATCACTGCATGTAGTAACATATAACAGCAGCTGCATTTTCTCTATTGTACCTTCTGCTATCGGAAAATCTTCTGAAAAAGAGGATTCCCTACTTTTAATAAAAGGTCTGAAGTCATTACTTGCTTCTGCATCCAAGGAAGACATAAGCCAGTTTGTTTCATGAAAGTTTATATTAAAAAGATAAAATTTCTCTTGAATATCTCTGTTCTCAACACACCCCATGGAAATTAAGAAAAACAGAAATAGCACATCCAATCTTGCCACTTAAATTAAGCTACATCCCTTGTAATATTCATAGGTTTAAGATCTGCACATTTGGTGAACAAGCTACAAGTTCATATACATGAATAACACAAATCACTTATAATCCAACTAGAATCCAATACTTCTGATTGGAAAAGCAGCCTTAGATGCATTAGGAGTTTTCTCGAACATAAAAACACTGTAAAATTCAAATCGTAATGCATGTCAGGATCTCTGCTCTGTAGGCCAGGGAAGTATGCTGCCTCAAATGCAAATCCGTAGTTTGCATGTTGTGAAGCATCAACACAAATGCATCAAGATCAAAGAGAACTGGGCTGTTTCAAAGTCTGTGGAAAAGGCCCTTTTGCATGTAGTCCATGTGCTACATGTCTGCCTCGTGCCCCACTGCAGGTTAACAAATGCCTCAACAATTCAAGTTGAAGATTCCAGTACATCTTATTCTGGATCAGGACAAAGAAGCAGTACAACCAGACAACTAACACCAGTAGAATAAAACCCCACTGCTTCCTTTCAAATAACGACTGAGGAGCGTTTGGTTCCTCCTGGGAGGGAAATCCCTTAAACTGTTCACGGGTTGAACCTTCCTTTTCACTCCTGATCTGCACGCCCCCTAAACCAGCCAAGATGGGAAGGCAGACCGTGTGCTAGCCCCACCATCCATTCCTAAGTGCCTCACCAAGCACAGTCAGCTGCTCTTCCAAGTCCTTACAGAGTCTGGATGCACACTTAACATGGGCTTACACAAGGCAGCAGCCTAATCTGCACTGCTGCCTTGAGATAAGAGGGAAAGCTGCACGGCACTACTGGAAGAAGCCCAGTCTTTAATTTCTAGGATTAACCTATGTGATATATACAAACATCATTTCTTCACATCCCAGAGGACGCACTGCTCATTATAGCTTCTACTCATGTCATCAGCTAAGTCACCAACTACTTTACATAAGAAAGTGCATGGATTCAGAACTGCTCAAATGTAACACATTTTAATTACAAAACAAGCCTTTAGATATTCTAATACTCCTTCTCAATTCAGCAGATACACTCCAGTGAAAAAAAAAAAAAAAAAAGCTCAGGAATCAGGTTCTCCACTTGGCTTACCAGGCCTCTGTCAGTGCAAACGTTTGCTCTGCCAGCTCTTGTTAGTAACTAAGTGCAAACTAACGTACCCATGTGCTTAATTCAGATTCTAAACAGTTCAGACTCTGGCCCACACTCAGGCCAGAGTAACCTCCTCCTGAGATGAGAGGCAGCAATCATATCTCACAACTGTTTCATTCAGAAACCTTTCATTCACCTGAATGAAAGTGCTCTGTCTGGAAGTTTGGGTGAATTAGTTCTTAGTTACCAGAAAACAGCAGCCAAATATAGGAACCATATGTGCTAAGCAATAGCACATGTGACTCTCTCAAGAACCCAGATGCTGCAGATGCTCGTGGCCCTGAATCTGTGAGAACTCAGAATAGCAGGAGCTGGACAAACCTGCCACCTCTGTGCAGACCAGCTACACAAATTTATTATATATACCTACATACAACTCTACTGAGAGAGGAGGCCTCCTGAAAGACCTCTCTGGACACCTTCCAAAAAGCCACCAGTGGGTTATCATGACCCCTGCTTCTGGGAAGGATGCTGTGTTGGCTTCCCAAGCATCGTTCCAACCCTACGAAAATAACTGAGTGAGCACACAAGTGTGAGTTGTATGAGGAATGCATTATGTGAATAGCTGCCTGCTAGTAATAATGGATCTATACAATTAATAATAGCAGTTAAATTAAAAGAAGTTGTTCTTGTATTGTGATCCATCTCACACTGACTACAATCAGAGTGTATGGTATGCACTGTGCTTCAACACTCAGCACGAAGTCATGATACTTAGTGTAATTTCAAAGGCCAGCACTGCCATACCAAAAACTCCACTTTACTTTTTTCTTGAAGATTTGTCCAGCAACATAACAGTGGTTTGATTATTTTCTATTATTTCTGGCACCAGAAATCATAGTGCCACCTATTGAACAGTATGAGTCACTCTGAAAATGAAGAGAATTTTTGGTTGATTGACACCTGAAACCACAATGCTATAAATCCTAAAACTGAAAATTAAACTGGTCTATAAGATTCATATATCTCGGTGAGAAATGTTTAAAATACCTGTTTGCAAGACAAGTTTTTTCAAAGTGACAGTAAAATTCTTCAGGGAATATATACATTTCTTAAAACTCCCTCTAATCAGATGCACTGTAAAGCTTAGAAAGAGCTCCTTCAACTGTGCATTTATTTTGAAAGTAAATTATTCTCAACACTGGAAAAAGAGAGTTTATAGCACTAGCCAAAGTTTCCATGTCAATGTTCAAAAGAAAAAACTTGGCAGTCCAACTCTGTAGAATTTACATCTAAATAAGTATCCACACCACAGCAACTTGTAAAAACATGGTCACAAAAGGGCCTTCTCAGTTCTACACATACTCTAAATCTTTGGAAGAACTCTAAATTCCCTTTAAAAACACCATTCAGAAACAGCAAAATTGTTGAGCCTGTAGCATTTTAGAAGTATTAAGTCTGACACACTGGGATATTGACAAAATATTTAAACTAAGCTTCTTTATACTGGCTTGTGAAGTAATTCAAACCAGTATCTTCCAATATACCTGTAGGACCACATGGGAAACGACAGACAAGAGAGGCTGCAATACAACAGACTTGTTCTAAGTACATGGGTAAATTACTTTATATGAAATTTTAAAGCACCAAAAGTTGATTGAAAGCAGCCACTAGACAGCTTCACATACACAAAATGAAACAGCAACAGCTAAGTAGTCTAGACTTAGAGGGGCTGGTCCTGCTGCCCTTACTCATCCTGGCAGCTTATTACTTATTTGAAAAGGGCTGGGTTCAACCCTACAGGAGACAACAAAGCTGTCTGCATTCGGGCTCTGGCCTCCGTGACTCAGCTCGTGAAAGTGCTGTAAAAATCATAAAAAGCAGTGAAATGACCCAGATATTTAGAAAGCAATTACAGACCATCTGCAATGGATATGCTGACTCCATAAAAATAATACCTCATTCCCTAAAGGCAGGCCAACAAGAACCTTAAGCAAACAAAGAGCATTTATACAGAAACAAATCTTAGAAAAACACAATAATGAGTAACTAAAGTTACAATTGGACAAGAAGTAAATCAATTACACTGATTTTCCACAGTGTTTAAAAACAACAGAATAACCAAATGATTTTAACTTTCTAAAAAGATAAGAATCTTAGAACAACGAAAAATGCTTAACTGCTCGTTTAAAAAGCAGTATTTGCTGGACTTGAGTCCCTGCTTATTTTTTTCACTGAAATTAACTCAGGAGAGCAAAACCTGAACAAAAATAAACAGTATACAAAACAGAGAATGTTTAGCAAAGTAAAAAAAATCTTTCAGGTTAAAAACCCATGAAATTGCTATAGAAACATAAATGAATAATGACAAAGAGCAATAATTCTGTGAACAACTCAAAATTTTGTGCTTTTGTGTCTTAAAAATTGAAACTAATGCAGGCTGCTACTTCAGATTTTAACCAACAGTAAGAAAGACAAAGTGTGAAATCATTTTGCACAAAATCAAAGTTCGTATAAATGTATTCTTTTTAAAATAGCTTAAAATTAGTAGAACAACATAACTGCTCAAAGAAAGTAGTTTTACATCGTGCTGAAATTTGCTGCTTGCTGTACCACAATATATGCAACACACTCTTCCACTCATCCGTATAGCAGCAGATCAAAAGGCCTGATACACTGTTAGAAAAAACAGCCCCGTGGACACTGCTTCCATTTTCTTTCTGCTTATTTAATTCTTTATTTTTTACCTTTACTGAAGAAGCCGCATAGAGCATATCTTCGAGACTGAAATGGCAACACTGGTTAAGGTATTCCTGACAAAATTCTTGAATCAACTGCAGGTTATATAGGCTGTCAGCCAAAGACATTGTCTCTTTCAAACAAATATCTAAGAAAGAAGAACAGAAGCAAAGATTAGATATAGATCCTGACCTGCATGCACTAAGTCCTTTTGTTTGATTCTGGAGCATTTCTGGATAAAACCAAACTTGATTTATTCTTTTCTGCAGAAGGAGATTTATTCTTTTATTTCAGAAACTTAAGAAATGAGAATACTGTATTTTATATGAATAGAGCTTTCTATCTTTCTATTTTTCTAAACTTTTTTTTAAACTGTTGACAAGTCTATTTTTTCTGCTTTCATTTCTATGAAATGTAAGTTATTCTTTATCTCCCACTATTTCTATACAATAAAAAAAATATTTAATTGACAAAACTTTTCTTTGTTTAGATTTTCTATACAGGAATGCATGCTTTTTCACAAAGCTCTCTTCACATACAGAGTATATTTTAATGCTAGTAAGTCTGAATTTTCCTATAAGTGCAGCATCAGTTTAGTCTTACATGTTTGGTATTGTGTATTTGGATGTTTGATATGAATCTACACAATGATCAGAAGCCTCTGATTCATGAAATACCACCCTTATGCTTCAAGATGCTACTTTACAACGGAGCACTGATAGCAGTGAATAGAACTGTGCAGTTATACAGCATGCTCTAACCAGCTCCTGCCCACTTAACTGCCTGGTTCTCTTTTTATGACTTGCAAGATGAAGTAGAAGCAAAGCCATTATAAAAAGCAAAACTGAAGATAAGTAAACAGAACATTCCTTTTTTTTTTTTTTTTCTTCCCTAAAGCAACAGTGGACAACAGAGCTTCAGGTAACAGTTTTAAAGTGCATAAGCTTCTAGTTGTCTTTGGATAAAGAATCTATTTGGATGCTAGCAGGATAAGGGCTCCCATCCTGAGGGACTGAGAAATACTCCATCACTACAATCAATTCTCTATATAATACCGATGGAAAAAAACATTTGACTAAACTGACCAAAATGAGATTAAGTTTATTAATGCAAGATTTCAAACTCATGCATTTTATCTAATAAAATATTATTTACTATTATAATTTATATTTACTGGCTGAAATAGATACAGAGAAGGTATCATGCATTAACTCATGTAAAGTTAGTTTGCAAGCTTTCAGCATCACAAGCTATGAAAAAAGCAAATGAAGCTAGAATGCCTCAGCAAATGTGTTTCTAGGAGCAACAGGGAAGTCATGGTACAAGGCAGTAATGAGATGCCAGACTGGACTTCTGCGTACAATTAAGACCATTCACATTCAAGAAAGATGAACCAAAGGTACACTAGTTGCAGAAAAAACTACTGAAGATAATAACAAGAATGGAAATCCATTTTATAAAGGTGAGACTGAAAAGGCTGGGCTCAGTAGCCTGAGGAAAACCACAGAAAGAAAACATATCAGAGCAAACGACATCAGTTGAGAAGAACCTATTCAAGTTAAGGACACTGCTGTAGGACAACAAATGCACATAGACAAGCTACAAGCACATTTCAGCAGGAAACAAGAATAAGACTTAAAATCATGAAAGAAGTGGAGCTCTGCAACAGTCTGAACAAAAGTACAGACTTTAAAAAGCTAGACAGTTTTAAGATTGAACATGATAAGTCATGAAACGAATTATGTAATTTTAAGCAATAGCCAATCTTTTGTCTCACTTACACAGACAGTCCTTTTCCTACAAGAGAACCTAGATTTGAAAGTTAAATTAAGCCTTCATGAGAAGAAAGCATTTATTTTAGAGCTCTGTAGCCTGGATTCATATTTTTCTCCCTGTTATTAGTGCATTTTAGTTATCTTCCTTCCTCAGCTCCAGAACAGAATAAAATCTTAGTGAAATTTAACACATATCAAATGTAGTATTATCTGAACACAGGGAAGACTGGCAAAGTCTCCTACAGTGTTTCTATTTGCTTAGAGTATCTTTCAATTTATTTCTGAGACAGTGGCACACATTTTTATGTCTGTAGGGCAAGACACCTACCAAACATTAAAGCTAAAGTTCAAAGATGACAAGTGTCTTGTAGTATTGCAGTATGCTGAAAGACAGATGCTGGAGGAATCTGCTAAGTATATAAGCCATCCTGAAACTGTATAAAAGAGCCTTTGGACAGTATATATTACAGTCATACCAAAACCAGTAAGAAGGAATTAGGTGTTACCTAGTTTAAACACAACCCAAATACTAACTTTTTTCAAATCATATACAGTTGCATCTAATTGACAGCAAAATTTATATAAACTCAGAGTTGCATTTTTGAAAATTCACAAGCCAAAGAAGAATGATGAATGTATGCATCTTAAGAGTCTTTAATCTTCAAAGCCTACTGGGCTGGAAGCTTCCTATAAAGTGGTTGTGCATATGAATTCCATATTCCAGGACCTTTATATCCTTGTTCATATTCCTGGATTTCTTAGGATGAGTATATACAAGCGTTCCCACGACATCAAAGGTATCATGGACACAGCACAGGCAGAAAATGATGGGTGTTAGCTGCCAAGGCATTTTACAGCTGCAAGAGGCTCTCAATTGCCAAGAGGAAGATATGACTTAAACCAGGCCACAATGCAAAGATAAAATTGCTCATCATCAGAAAATTGCTATTATAGAACAGCATAACACCAGCATGTTCTATGCTATATACTCCTGTTTATCAATGACATACATAACTATCAGAGAAAAGCCCTGAGCATAGAACAACTATTTGCCATACAGATCAGCTACACAGTTTGTTTTGTTTTTCTGTGAAATACAGAAGTGACCCTTCCATGTTTTATATCTGTAACTGCTCAGATTCACAAGAAAGCACTTATACGGCTTCAAGAATCAGAGTTTTCCAGATGGCTGCAAATTTCATAGCATGACAATAGAAGTGTTGCCACAGTCAAATCTGCAGTAACATACTGTATACACTTATATCAGTGTGATAACATAAATGTAAACAGAATGTGGAAGGACTCCATGGCTCTTGTTATCTAAAAATACATAGGTAAAAATTTAATACTAAATCCATCACTGTCACATTCAGACTAGGCCTCTGATGTAACTTATTCAGCACCTCCCTTCATACATATATCTCGAATACAGACATTTCAACTGAGACATCTTAGACATACCCTCGAGTTTAACAATATCTGGGCAGTAGAAGTGGATCAGGGCTGCTAAAGCACAACCATCTGTACCATCTTTCAGCAAGTTTTCCACCAATGGAATGCAGGGCAGCTGCTTGAGCAATGTCTGTTCCTTCCTGTAACGGGCCTACAATGCAGAATGAAGGGATTAAGAGACATAAAGACTCTAAAACAGACCAATAAACAGATTTGTGTTGTAGGTTTTACACTCAGTGAAAAAGCAGCATTCAATAAATAACTGAATGTTCTCAGTTTTAGATTTCCTAGAACCATTCACTTCATGCTTTGTTTCAAATGCCAGAAATAACAGTTCAAAGGAAAGGAGTCTACATGACAATATTGACGCTTTCCTTCAAATCTACCAAATTTTAATGATCTCTGTACTGCTCAATTAAAACTTATTTAACATCTGGCACTCATTTCTATTCAATCAGAAGGGACCTGCAGGTAAACATAAGATAGACCCCTGACTGCTGTAAGGATCACAGCTTCATTTGACCAGGAGTGCAAATGATTATGAAGTTAACGCACAATAAACTTTCCTAAAATCTCAGTAACATAATTGATTTAATAGCGACTTCAGAAACAAGGCAATCTGCATCAACTACATTTCATTACTAGTATGTTTCACTATAAGCAGTTTGAAACAAAGCATTAATGGTCAAGTGTTAAGGCCAGGCAGCAGCCCAGTTACAAAAAGGAAATACTCTGAGGAACAACTGAGTATACAGAAAGGTCATTAGTTCAGAACGCTAAAACAGCAGTCACCTGCAATTAATACATTTTTATGTTTTTCTCTTTTGGGTGGGACGAGGGGGAGGGGAAGACAACTAGCTTAACAAGTGTTATTTATGACTTCAATTTCTTTTCATTGTTTCCTGAGAAAACAAATGGAAGTGGAAGATTTTAATTTGTTAATATTTACTACACTTTATTTTTAAAACAGTACCAAATGATGACTTTCCCATTCATACCACAGAACTAATTATAATGCCAAGAATGTTTCTAAGTAAATTTTAGTAATAAAAAAGTAAATTTCATTCAAATACACACATTAAGCTGGAAATCAGCCTTGTAGGAACTTGGTGAAGCTTTTGAGGATGTCACTCCAGTGAAGAGAAGGCTCTGGGAGACCTCACTGAAGACATTCAGTATTTAAAGGGAGCTTATAAACAAGATAGAGATCAACGTTTTACATGATCTTATCGTTACAAGACGAGGGGAACAGTTCTAAACTAAAATACGGTTAAACCACAACAGTTAGATGATTGGAAGAAATTCTTTAGTAGCAAGGAACTGGAACAGATTGCCCAGAGTCTGTTCAAGATCATCATCATCCAGATGGCTGCCCCATCCCTGGAGGCATTCAAGGCCAGGTAGATGGGGAACCGGGCAGCCTGATCTGGTGGGTGGCAACCTTGCCCACGGCAGGGTGTTCGAATTAGATGATATTTAAGGTCCCTTTAAATCCAAGCCATTCTAAGATTCTAGCAAAGCTGAAGCTGCAAGTTCCTGTCTGCTACTCACCACTTTTCAGTTGTACTGGAATAGTTACTGATGATGGGGCTGCATGATAAAACTTTTACTCCATCAAAAAAACTTCTCCTTTGTTTCTACAGCAAGTGAGTGGGCAGGGCTGGAGGCTTTATGGGTGGGGTGGGAACTGTTTAAGCTAGCTTTGTTGGTTAAAAAAAAATAAAATAAAAGGCTGTAGAACCACAGACTAACCCTGAAGGCTATACTTACTGTCACTGGATTTCTGTTAAGGATGACAGGGGATTATCTGCAGCACACATCAGTGTCTTCTAACAGGCCCAAGAAACACAAATCTAATCTAGCAGTAGAAGACATCTGTTCTAGGAAAATTAAGAGCTCGTATTTGTCCCAGAAAACTTCTACTTAATAATTGATTAATTAATATTTAATAGCCAATTAATAACAGAGTTTGCCTTCATTTCATATTTGAAATGGACTGGTATTTGCATCCAGTATTTTACATGCTACACTAAATACTCACTAACATAGAATGCATTATTAATAATTTTTCTCATGTTAAATATGATAAAACAGGCCAATTCACTTGCACTGAAAGTTTCTTTTTTTCACACTTGAGCAATACTATAATCAACTATTATGAAAATCCCCGAATTTTCAGATATAATATGATTAGGTCCCTGTACTTCCCCTTCCAGGGCCCAAATGACTAAAACCAAGGCAGTTAAGTATTATGATTTAATTATGAAATAATGTTAGAAGACACAGGATATATAGATGGACTCTAACATTATGGTCCAAATAGTACTGTAATATTTTCTATATTCCTTTAAGTACTATCTTTTTAATGCAGTATTGAAAAATATTTTAAATTAATAATGCAATGGTCTCGCATATTAAAGTCCGCTGTCACTCCAAGGATGCTTTAAAGTAGCCTTATGAACAGTGCCTAGAAACTGTGTCAAATCATTAAAGTGAAACATAGAAAGAGGTCTGACTTCACTGTATAGAGTATGCCAAGCACATCATTTCAGGAAAATAAAGAAATATAACCTGACATGCTAGGTTCATTAAGGTTTAACAGACATCGTGTTTCAATTTAGCAGAAAAGATAAAAGAAATTATATGGAAAAACAGAAGACACTGCTAATTGCCCTGCATTTCTAATAAACCTCCATTTGAAGAAACCCTTCTAATCAGTTGCAATGTTTGCTAATAAATATGGATGCAATAATGTAAGAGACAAAAAAGACCTCTACATTTACTATAACGCTGTAGTGTTCATTTAAACATAAATGCTAACACAGGCATTTTTGTTTCTGAGATCCTACAGAAACTGAATTTGCATCTTTGAGCTTATTCTACTTGGACAAATCTCAGTGTAGTTGAGACACTGGCATATGAACAGGGTTAGCTAAAAACTAACTAAAAAGCCCATCAGCTACTCTGTCAGAAGTGCTGGAGTGTAGTCTGAGGCAATTATTAATAAGAAACACTGATGCCTTTACTTTTGGTAATGTGCTATAAATTCACTTCTCAGAGTAGTGAGAGCCTATATGCTGAGGTCTATTCCAGTACTGAACATGTGTGCTATGTGCACTGAAGACATGAGAAAAGTGGTTGAACTAACAGAACATTTGAGCCACTGCTTTCCTGCTGTATTATCTGCAGCACTAGGGTTTCAGCGGTATCTCTGCTCAAGTAACAGGCTCAAAGTAAGTACCTCTAGTGCAGGTTGTTCATGGACAACTGGAAGATGAATTTAGGTTACAGGTTTCAATTTTTATGGAATTCAGTTTGATGACAAAAATAGAATAAAAATATTCTGCAGCTACTGTGAAGTAGCCAATTTTTTGTATAAAGGAACAACAACGAAAAAGAAAATGTGCTTAATTTTCTGTAAAGCAGAAAAAAGCTTTTTTTTCATTATTCCCTTCATTTAATTTCAAAACGAAGTTAATGGGTTATACTGTAAAGAGCAGAGTCTTTGTGTGTAAATGTCACAATTTTAATGGAGAGCATTACAGAGAAATTGCTTGTAGTGCACAAACTATTATAAACTTACATACAGACTGGTCCACTGAATAGTGTACTTGAACATTTATTTTTTTTAATCCCAACACCAGGAACACCATGTAATCTCTGGTGCTGCCTACATGCAACTGCCTTGTTATTTTTACATTCTCCTTGCAAACATTTTACTAGATACAGTAACAGAGACTTGCTACATCAGTTATTTGGTAATCCTTAGAGCAAAGGCATGAGGATTAGTTCTTTGGAATTCAGACCAGAAATGTGCAATTCTGCATGCACCCAAACCTCCAGTGTCTGTTCATGGAAAGATGTTATCCATATTGCAAAACCATTGCAGAATTAATAATAGGAGTGCGTTTCAGGGACATGTTACTATATGATAATGATAACCCCAAGGAGATGCAACAAAGGGAAAACAAAGTTTAATATTAATTTCAGACCTGAACAGTCGCTTTTTATTGCTGATAACACAAGTATGGCCTCACTATTTACAGATTGTTTTAGATTGCTCTCTGTGAAAAGAGAACTATCAAATCAGTTGAAAAATTAAGGAATTCTAGACAAATGGTGAAATGACTGCATATTAAAATATATCACGAAGTTTCAGAATCCATATACAATAAACAATTAAAAATTATTTCTGCAAACTTTTTTTTGTTTCTTTAAAGAGTCAATATCAAATAGCATACATTTACTGGACTTTTTTGGGAAAGCGTTTTGAAAAAAAGAGTTACTGATTGGTAGTATGACCTTTCATAAAACGATAGCAAATCTCATCCAGCATCACACTGTAAATTTACTACCTTGCAAACAGGGTGTTTTTTTGGTTTTGCTTCTTTCTTTATTTTTATTATGCACACCTTTTCAGAGCAATCTCTTATCAAATTATCTTGAAGAGATAAATGAAATGAATAATTAGACCAGCATGACATGGTCAAAGCCATTCCCAAAATAAGCTAGTTGATCAAAGTGAAGCAGTTGGGCAAACTTACAGGAACCAGTTTCCAATACCATTTGGTAGGAGACTTCAGAGGAAGCAGTAGGAAAAAAAAGAATAAAAGCAGAAAGCAAACAAAAAAAAAAGGAACAATTTATCAGATTTCACAAATTATTTTTGCAAAGCAATTTTCTTCAACATTCCTATTTTGTTTAACAGTAAATTATAATTTAATGGTGAACATTAGAGCATTATAGCCACTGTGTATTGAACTCATTAGCACAAATAATACTGTAGAAATATGCACCTTCAGTCTTTGTAGATCAACATTATCATTTTCCCAGATAAACAGATAAGATTGTCACGTCATTGCAGTTCTGTTAAGTGCTTTCACACACGTAATTGTACCCTGAATATGCAATTTGACTAAAGAATTCATTTGAGACTTGAAGTTACGGTACTACAAGTATCAAAATGAACTCCAACAGTGTATATGGAGAAGCAGGGAAGCTAAAGCAATGAAAAAAGGTATAAACACACTGTAGTATGTTACAACCAATTGCAATGAAGTTTGGATTAGACACTTCAAAGCCAAACAGTTACGTTTATAATGCTTACAGTATTTTTGAACAACATACAGCAGTTTTCAGAACAACAAGAGGTGCAAGCAGTTATATTTTTGCAATGACAAATCACATTAGCATCAGCTGCATGATGTGCAATGACCTGAAATGTAGAAGAAGGTTTGACTATTCACAGAAAAATGATCAGAACTGGTATATACAATTCTAAGGTGACACATCATTAAAAATACAAATTATATGGAAAGTTTTAAAAATATAAATTTGACCTAAAAACTGAAGGTAAAGCATACTGAAGTTGGTGGATTTTTCTGTACTCGAATGAATGAAGAAAAACTGAAATCTCTTGGAACAACACAATGGAATTCAATGGCTCTTGAACTTGCACTTCATGTGAACAGGAGCAAAATTATTATTATGGAAATTATTAAGAACTGATAAGCCATTAAAAACCCTGACAAAGTAATCCTGATTTGAACTTTTTTTTTTTAAGAGGAAATTAAAAACAGTTGCAAGTGAAAACCTGCAGCCTTACAAGAAGATTCTCTAATCTCCTACAAATAAAGTTTTAAACATGATTCCATTATAAATTTAACTCTGCATAAATTCATCCTATGCTACCAAAAAAAAGGCAGTCATGCCTTTCACCAGGCCCTTGTTTCCACTCTCTTCCTTGCACCACCATTAGTATTCATGCAGCTGTGCACTAAGTAGATCAGAAAGCTGATCCTGCTCCAAAACAGTCCTCTTGATGGGTTATCTTTTGTTTGCAGTGGGGACTTATGACAAATTAAATTGACCGTGGAACTATAGTGTTAGTGTTTTACCTTCACACAAAGTTGCATTGTTTAAACTAATTTTAAAATATGTTTAAAGGGTCTTGGGGTAAATACTCTTCAGTTTGTTTTTCTCATGGCATTTGCATTGATTTGGCTAAATGTGGACTCAGTCCAAATGATTAAAGAGACAAATAACAGTTTAAGAGAAAGCTCTGATCACACTGAAAATCATTAGTTTAACCAGTGCAACTGTACAGTTACCACATATTGTGCAACTGAAGCCTGAAAACCAAAGCTGCTACAGAACTTCAAATCCTAATTCTGAAAGATGCAGACACTACCAGAAACAGAAGAGATTACCACAAAGCACCAGCAGATCAAGATCCACAGGGGACTACCTGGAGCTAATAAGCATACATACTCCTTCCTCTCTTATCTTCTACAGGAAGCTAGCAGCAGAAGAAAGTGAAGGAAAACAAAAGCAATCTCATAATCTGTTAATACTGTTTGCAACTATTCAGAAATAGATAACAGCCTATTGTACCAGTTGTGTCATTTATTTTATACTTTTTCAGAATATGAAGACTTACTGTTCATTACAAAAAAAGCTCACAACAGATGTCCAATAAGATAAGGCATTATCCTCAATGTCTTTCTTACAACTGATAAGTTTAAGAATTTATCACGCTAGAAATTAGAAAAAAATTAAGTCGTTTACTCGTTAATTTGGAAAACTGAAACAAATACTGAACTTTGTTGCTTCTTGGCCAGAAATCAAGAAAAGCTCATCCTAATCACAAGAATGACCTACTGTTCCCATGGCAGTCTGGCCACCTCTCTAATTCAGATGTAATTAAGAGATATTCTTAATTAAACTTGGTTTGGGTTCAAAATCCAATCACACCTCAGAAATGCTAAAACAAATTTCCGAAGGAGCTGCACCACAACAGAAGGAAGACTGCAAAATTTGTTTTTAGAATGCAATCATCACTTTTAGAACTCCTTACCATGTGGGTAATATGACAAACCCAAATTACAAAATAGAGACTCAGCCTGAAAATGCCATGCTGCAAGTAAGTATGCAGAACTATTGTTTAGTTTTTTCAGGAAACTGGTAAAGTGTATAATAATATCGCTTTGGTTTATAGAAAAGCAGAAAAGAAATAGAAAGATCGAACCCATCCATCCCCTCTTCGATTTAGTAAAATCTACTGATGGCAATAACTAAATGCAGGCAAGGGATGGAATAAAAAAATAAAGGAAAACTGCACTAATTAGTACTCAGACCAGAAATCATACACATATTTCAGCAATAATTTAGTCAGTTTTTATCACAGCTTTGCTGAGATATATGGAGGGGGGGGGGTCAATGTAACAGGACATGTCACTGATTGCATGCTATAAAAAGAAGAATGTGTGAGCTGATTTAATATGGAGACAAATGATCAGACACCGTATTCTGAAGATAAAAACTAGCAGATACTTGACAGGAGTTTCTTCATGATTTAACAGAAATCTTGAACAAAAGATTTTCCTCATAGTTTTCTGTGGAAAGTTTGCATTCAGTATGATTCACAGTTATGAAATACCAGTTTTAGGCGTATGTTTAATATGTTTTCTAAATCTCAGATATTTGTATGCATGCAAGCATCATTAACTTTAACAAAAACATTTGGTAAACACCACTATATAAAAAAAAAAAAAAAAACACATTTCACAGTTAATCATCAGTTTAACAGACCAGTGTTTCTCAGAGAAAACCTAAAATAACAATCTGAGTTGAAAACATGTCACCATATTCCTGCATGTAAAATAAAATAACAAAAAACTCAGATTTAAATTCCTTAAATACTTAAAACTACAAGAGACTGAACGTCCCAGACCTTAGACTTATTTTCTAAAAGGAGATTTTGCTCGTCATTGCAGTCACTGAAATCTTATTGTATAAATGGTATTTGTAAAAAAACAAAAAAAACAAAAAAAACAGAAACAAAAAAAAACAAAAACAAAAAACCAACCAATCACAACATAATCTGCCATAAACTCCCAGAAGCACAAGAGATGTCCAGGGGTCAACTGGAGCCTGAGGTTTTACCCACGTTAAGCCTTTCAGCTAATAGATAAAGCTATACCAGTATATACTCATAGCATGGAATACTTGACAATGTAATTCATGCTGCTCAGTCTCACATCAAGGCAAATTATTTAACATGCACCTGGGAAAACACTACCTAAAATTCAGTATATATATATAGAAACAGTTTTTTTCCATTATATGTCAACTGTCAAATTATTTTGCTGTTCTGCAAGCACATTTGTAATGTGGTCAACAGAACAGGCTCTGGCTGTCTTAGAGATTCATAACTTGTAAAAAAAACATCACAAATGCTCACACTAACTTCAGTCAATTTTTTCAGTTCACTGGGTTTTTTATTTTTTACAGGATATGGTTATAGACCATGCACTTTATTTCAACAGTTAATTCAACAATAGTGACATCATAAAACAGAAGTTCTATCTTGACAGTCCTAGCAAAAAGAAAATTGTAATTTAAGTGAGAATAAACATTACTGTTTGGTTTTTTTGCTTGTTTTACAAATACTGACAATTTTATGTAGTTGCTCTGATATTTGTGGTGGTGTTGTATTTTTTTTCATAGATTGCTGTTAACCATATTAAGATTCTAATGCATTTTGGATTTTAAAAATTATTCTCAGCTTCCAAAAATGACTTATTTTATCTGTTTTTCAGCTAGGATAGAGTCATCCAGAAACATATTAAACATGCAATTTTATATACTCTGGAACTGCATGCAATCTTTCCACATATAAATGGGTATAATGCTTTTTAATTAACTGAACTCCACAGACAGACAAACAAACAAAACAAAAAAACCCACACCCTTTTAGGAAATGTTTTTAAACATTTTTTATTGTACTTAAAAACAAAAACAAAACAAGAAAACTTGAAATAATATTATCGCAGAACATAAAATCCTTCCTACAATGCCATATGCAGATTTCTCTCTTTTGAGATCCACGTAATTCACACGGGTGAACATTAAAAAAATGCATTAAAATGTGCTTTCCTTTTTCACAGTAGACTTGACTACAGTTTGAATTTCTTTGGAGAATATTCATTTCTCTTAATAAATTCCTTGTGACTACCATACAGATGTTTCCTTGCTGTCAAAGACTGAATTGTCATAAGGGACTACTGGGAATAAAAAAGTGAAACTTTACTATGGTTACATTTAAAAGAATAACTTCATGGAAATCACTAAACTACAAAAAAATAAAAATAAAATAAGGAGGAGCTGGATGCTGATTCTTGTGGGTCCCTTCCAACTCGTTATATTCTACAACTGTATGAAAATTAAAAAATTGTTTTCTGTACCACACAAAGTTCAGCGTTTGCATATGTATGTTTACCTATACATACCATATCTAAGTAATTTTTATTTACAATGAATGCTTGTTCTCAATTTAATTTTTTTTTAAACCCCTGCACATACCTTCTGACCTCCTGCAGATTCTGCACTGTGATGCTCTTTAAGTTTTTGTTCCTGTTCCATTATGTCTTTCAAATGTTCATTTACCTAGAGACAAAAAAGCTTATTCAGAGGCCTAAGAATCACACCGTAGAAATGGCAAGTTTTCTTATTAAGGTCTGTAAATCACTACCTTAAGTTTACTGAAAAGATTTAACAGATATTTCTGACTCCATAACTGTGAAGCACAACCTGCAAATGTCCACATTTCAGCCGCAGTCTAGGTCACTTACTTTTAGTTTTACATTGCGTTAACAACTCTGCCCTTTATTATGCTTGACTGTATTTGATTAAGAGTGTATTGCTGTCATATGATTTGATTATGTGGTTAAGGTAAACAATCTCAAGCACGATGTGTTCAAATACAAACAGAACACTTTGCTTTTACACCATGATAACTTACAGATTAAGAAGTCACCTCTTCTAACATAGTTAACAGGAGACACTCAACCAGCCAACACGGTATCTCAACGTGACAGTGGCTGTTAACATGCCATATGTAAGCTATATAGCATTAGTTATATTATTCTATTTTATTTATACCTCCCATTTAACTCGTTTGCATAACTTATGCAACTGATTTCTGCAAACTTTTCTTTTTGTTATTCACAGACAGGAGATGAAAAACACAGCCCCTGTCATATGCAGTCTTGATACGCCTATGTATATGCATATTCCTATCCACTCCTCTCTAATACAATCATACAGACTACAAATAAAATAAGGGTTTGCTTTTCCAGTTATCATACCTTGTTTATCCAGAACATGACAGCATCCTCTATGTCATAAGGTAGATCAGTTGCTTGGAAGAAAGATGAATACTGCTGAGTGCATGCAATCACTTTCTCAACGCTGACCATCTCTACAGTATATGCCATCATAAGAGTATCAATCATAGCCAAATGAGCACTCTACAAAGAGAAACAGTAATGCCTAATTATTATGCAAATTGAAATCTCACGTTCTTACATACTGTTTGCAAACACACCCTGATGCTTCCAGAGACCACAACTGTAAATGCTGCAAGTTTTGTGTGTTCTTCAGTTTTCGAATGAAAGAGAAACAGAAACCTGCACAACAGATTTGAGAAATCAAACTTACCGTGAATTAAAATAACTTTGTAATAAAATAAACATCAAAATAAAGAAATGTAAATGGAAAGAAAAAAAAAAACATGTTTGCGATTCAAACATTTCATCAACTTGATGTCTTCACAGAGCCTAAGTGGTCACAGAAGACCTCCTCAGTGAAAATAATCTTCCCAGCCTGATCAGTGTTATTTGTACTGAAAATAAAAACGGAGACTGGCTGGCAAGCAACCTTCATCATCATTATATTGCTGCATAAGTGGAAGGTTATCTATTTTTCAAGTCACAATCCAGGAAGAAAACACAATTATACTAACATAACTAGAAAGCAATATGACAGAAAATATTTTTCTTCTAGCAAACTAATTATCTAATACAGATGTAGCTATACACACAAAGAACTACGTTTAAAATAGGTATATACTGATAAATAAAACATGGCTTCTGTTAACACAGATCTTCCCATGTACTGAAAGACCATGTCTATTTCAAAGGTTGTAATAAATGTTAAATAAATAAACCAGATTATATTCTCATGACCGAATAAGAAAATGATGTCAGTTTGTAGAGGCAGCACTTAGCAGATTTGCTTGTGCTTCACAACAAGCTTTCTAAGTATTAAGGAACAACACTACCCCTAAAACAAAATGATTTAAAAGACGGCGTTTTGGAAAACGCTGCTTTTAAACACATCTCACATTGAAAACAAAGACCCCCAAATGCTTGTTAACACCCACCAGCTCTGTTCAATTCTATGAAAAATATGCACATAAACATTTCACAAGGTAGCTTCTACAGCCATGGCAACAGCAGCGAACACCATGAGTCAGGCAGCAATACACTCATCATCGCACTTCCACTGTTTTTTTCCTCCCCTTATCTGAGAAAAAGTCAAGCAACCTACATTCTTTTACATCTTCTAATTCATTATGCTAAACAAGAAGGACTAAATTAAAAACTGGGCTACAAACACAGTATCCCATTGTTTAAAATACAAGGTTTATCAACATAGCTGTTGAAGTTCTGAAAAAAAAAAAGTTTGAATAGTAATTAAGTTCCCAAGAGAAGTCTTTTCTTTCTTTGATCATTTCACTACAATGATGCAAAGCACTAAGATTTTACATGGCACAGTACTATGCATTAAAAAAACTGCTAGATTTTGAAGTGGATTTTTTTCTTTTAAAGACAAATACAGTTTTGTTTTTCTCAGCTCCACCCTGCAAAGAACACAAGAGTCTTAACTCAATCATCCCATATAATTACTGGTTACTTTCAGCTTCTTTAATGTAGGTTCCACAGCTTTCTTTTCCACTACTGATTACTCCAGGAAGAAGCTTACTGAACTGTAGAATTATTATCCTGAAGCATCACTGCTAATGCTTTCTTCTGTCTCATCTTTGATTATTTGGCTCGCTCCACCTCCCATCAGCAACTGCCATCAACTCCATAGAAAATATACTATGCATAAGGTATATATATTGTACACACAGATACTTAGGGGTAAATACTACATCTTATATCTGATATTACTACATACTACTAAGGATAATTATATATTCCATTAAACAATGCAAGTAAGGAGGCTTCTTTTGACCTTATCCTTTAGAGAAATCAAAGCTAAAATCATTTCCCAGTATGGTCCTTTAGAAAACAGACAGAAAAAAACATAAGAAAGAAGGTATAGGATATAATTGTTAACCTCATGTTTATAAAGACAAACAAAAAAATCCCAAGTCTTTCCTTATTTTTATTTTTTTTCCTTTTTCTTTCAATTAAAAAAACCTCGCCTAGTCTCACTATGCTTTGAGAGACTTGGTCTTGGACAGGATATCATTTTTGTAAACAGGAATATTTCTGTTCTCATGGAAGTTGGTTGTGCCTGAAGAATCTTCTGGGAAAAATTTTGTGAAGGAACTTGGTCACGTTTTGGAAAAGCAGCCTTTCTGCTGTACTTAGCACTTGTAAAATAAACACACTTCGAGCTAAATTCCCTAAAGATTTTATCCACACTGATTTGGCACTTGAACAAAGAATGGAAGAGATCAGATCTCTACAATCAGCTGGGAGAATGTACCACTTGTTTACTGATTGCTACCCCTGTAGCTAACCGTGCCTACTTGCAGAAAACAGGTTTTGGATACAGGCACTTATCACAGTATGGCATAGAACAAGTTTACTTCACAGCATTCACCAGCTGCATCCACCACTGGTGACAGCTACTTCAGTCAACAGTAACAGAGTAAATTCCACGGATTTGATGAAACAACCTGAAGATATCACACGCAAGTGCATGAGCCTGCAAACAGGTTCAGTGTTTTGTGTATTCCTAAAAGCAGTTATCTGGTAATGCTAACTCTAAATAACATTACTCAAAATAAACTGTAATTCTCACTACTGTCCTGCTAGCATGTCTGTTCTAAAATTAATGTTATGCCTCCTGTTACAATTATTACCAAAGAAGCCCTGCTAATTAAGTCATAGACACGATAATTGGAAAGAAACAAAGCAAGGAAGAATACAATAGCTAAGAGAGATCATCCCCACAAAAAGCATCACTGAATTTCTTACTGCTAGAATGTATGGACCACGCACAGTAAACGCTGTAGGACATACTTAATGAGAAACGACAAGAATGCCAGGTGGCTGACAGACACAGTAAAAGACAGGAATAGCAAACAAATACAGGATTAAATATACAGAACAACAGCAGCAGCAAAAGGGTGTGTTAAGAACACAGCGGTGATCTCCTCAAGCACCACATTAACCCACATCTCTGAACTCTGTTCAGCAGTCAGTGAATGACATGGTTTGTGGTAGCTTTAACCTCCAGGCACCCTTCCACAAAAGCCCTTAACTTAAGTTAACTCAAGGCTCAAATCAATCTGCTAGTTTAATGAGTGAAAAGCAAGGTTAAGAGCTTTTGATCAGCAAAGTAGAACAGTCAGAGGTAGTCACTTCTGCCATTTGACAGTCTTCAAACTTAATTCTTCTTTTGCCTCCTGCAATGCTTACCCCTAGAACAATTCTAAAATAACCCCAATTGACTAGTTAGTCTTGTCTTGCAAGGCAACGATCAAGTTGAATTACCTCTCGGCACTTCCATGAAGCACTTACATCCTGCAAGATGCTTGTTTAGCAAGAACAGGCATTACTGTGTCATGTTAAACAGGCCCTAACAGGTTCTGCAAGTTAGAGGGAAGGGGTTTTTTCAATATTTATCATAATCTCCTATATTTGGTTTAATTTTTACATTAAGTAATCGGTTCCAAGAATGTACAAAAACATTATTTGACTGGCCGTACATATTTCTAAAAATAATGTCTAAATATTTCTAAAAATGGAATCATTAAGTATATAAACTTGCTGAGTTAAACATTTTGGTAACACGTTCTTCTGCCTGACATTTCTTCATTATGCTTCTCAGGAAATTCAATAATTTCATCTATTAACTTAATCCGAATTAAATCCTTAGCAGGTTCCAGAAGTCTTTCCAAATTACATAAGCAGGTGGGACTTTCACAGCAAAGAAAATACCCACACTGCAAGCACTGGAATCATGAACCAGCAAATGATGGTTATTCTATTATTTTTATTTTGTCCTATTTTATAGTTTCACACTATATAATAAACATATACATACATTCAGACACATTCAGTCAGCATCAAGAGTTACTCTAGAAATCAGCAATTGAGTGACTTCACATCAAGCATTCCTTTTTCAAACAAATAAACAGAACAAAAAAGATTGCAATTATACATAAATTACATAAATATATTATATATACAATCTAAAATGAGAAATTAATGCAGAATGACTATTAACTATATACATACATAGAAGAATAAATAGCACTACCCTTAAAATTTCCCTAGTATTTTTTTTAAATGATAGTTCAGAATTCTGCTAGATCACACTGTCAAATCTTGGCCAGAGTAACCAGGAACAAAAATCATTTAAACAATTTCTATTTTGTTACATATGTGCATTGTTCGTTCTTATGCTCCAAACACTTAAACCAAAATGAAATGGTAACTATATCAAATACCATCCGAACTTCTCGTGCCACAACAATCTCCATCAATCTTTGCAGAATATCAGAGTTGGGAAAAAGGGAAACAGCACTGGCTCTGGTTGTAAACCAAATATACCATATACAAATTAGTAGTTCCTTCTTCCTGACTCACTCATATCTGCATAGTAATGACATTGAAAGCAGTGGTTTAACTTCTCTGGCAGCTCAGCAAAACACCTCCAGAGGTGGTTGTCCACAGGGAGTACCCAAGCCTGTTCATCTCAGGATATATGCTTCAGGAACACAGCCTAAGGAACACTGGAGAACTACCACTTCTGCAGGGGGATGCAGGAGCAGTTGGGTGCTACAGAATGCGGGGTGAAGAGTTCATTTTTGGGTGGCGTGCTACAAGTATGTAGGCCAGAAAGGGACAGAGAGAAAAGCCCAAGGTTCCAGAATAAAAGTATATGTACGTCCAGGGTACTAATCCATGGAAACGTCAGTAAAGGCCTGCCTTCTACAGTGCCTGACTTAGCCCAGCACTCTGCCACAGGACCAAGCGAGGTGCTACACGTTTCACTGATAACGCCACCCACGCTAATGTGGAGTTTCAAGGCAGTTTTGAAACCATGCAACCCAAGTTTCTAATTAATTCATTATCCAGAGAACTGTTGATAGTAATTTTTTAAATGACAGTTCTAGTTACTCATATAACTGATATCACATGCTTTCCGAATAACCACATTTTGTTTTGCCTTTTCCTTAACGTGAAACTAGATTGCTACTCTCACGCTATCTCACAGAAGTTTAAGCATGACCTGAATATTAAATGCCCATCTGGTATAAGTCACGCCATTATATTTTAATTAATTTATTAAGATCCATTGATTTATTAAGATTCTCAGCACTTCACATCTTTTTCTGCTGCCCTATGGTCTTGGGTTATGCCAAACAAAGTTCTATAAACTATGCAGGGCACTAACAAGAATAAGAGAGAAATGATGCTTTAATTACAATGATGAATAATACAATACACTGGTTTGTTCAATTACTATGTTTGGCACAACAGAGACAGAAAGGATGACTACACTGCAGTTCAGGATGATTCTCATTTTGAGACAATGTAAGCAGTTGGTCATTATCTGCAATTTGCTGTAGAGGAACTCAAATAATATTTGAAAGGATTCTGAATCATAAAAAAAACCTTTGGTTGGAAGTGACCTCTGGAAGTCATTCAGACCAATGTCCTTCTCATAACAGTTCCAAGTAGCTCAGATTTCTCAGGAGCCTCACCAGGCACATTAATACTATCAACAGGATTGGAGAACCCACAGGCTCTTTGGGTAACTACCTAATGTCTTCCATCGCGTAAAAGTTAGCTGGTGTCCTTCCCAGTACAAAGTCCCAGCTTCAGGGAAAATATGTGGCTAAATTAAAATGTACAGAAATACCATGTAGCTCATTTCCTTCAGTAAGAGAATACAAATCTGAGTTTTCAGTATCATTGTTTAAGTTGGTGGATGTTTTGTTTGTTTGTTTTTAGGTAAATACACAACCCTTGCTTTGCTACAACACAAGAGGTGAAATTAGCCTTGGTTCCCTTATTTCCTAATCCAAAAAAGGACTCAACAAGGTCAAGTCATCAATGGAATTAAAATCCAGCACTGTTGCTAAAAACAAGCAAACAAACAACACACTTGCAAGTCATCCAGAGCACAACCAAACACTACAAGCTGCCACACTGCTGTCTTTTACAATATAAATCAACAACTCCTTTAATGCAGGCATAAGTAATACAGTCTTCAATCCAGCATAATTCAGCCTATTGTAAAAAACCATATATGAAGAAAGAAATCAAAGAGGATGCTCTTTTGAAAGGGGGAAGCAAGCTCCAATCTGTGTGTGAAGACCAAATGTAATACCTCCCTACATTTCTATCTGAAAAGTGTTTTCAAATTTCCATTCTGCTTTTTTAGTTATGCCCTTACATGCAATTTTTTAATGTTTTATTTACTAACGTTATAGTTTCATATATATATATATATATACACACACACAGGTTTCCCATAATTTCCTTGATGTTTCTTTATTAAACGTAAAAAGGGCAGAGAAATAAGGTCATCATACCCATTACTGTAACAGCAATTACATTAAGAATAGCAATTATTTGTCCTCTTCCTCAATGCACTGTAGAAATATCACCTTTATAGTCCATAACACAGAATAGTAAAACTCTAGGGAAAAAGTGATCTTGTCAAAGATTTTCTTTTGAAATAACAGCTAATGTTAAAAGAAATTTCCCAGTCTCCTACTTAAATGAATTCTACCAACAGTATTAAAGAAATTAAAATAGACACAGGAAATTACACCAACCACAAGAAACCTGCTTCCCTATGGCTGATACTGTAGTAAAGACTTGTAGGTGACAAGCTGCTGACTAATAGCATTACTAAATTAGACAGCTGACCAACATTTTTTTGTCCAGTGGTTAAGGAGCTGTGACAGGCTGGCTGTAACAATGGCTGCTAAGCAAGGAAATGGTCCACAGTTGAAGTTAACGTGTAAGTGGGAAAGATGTAGGGCTGTTTAGATTAATGTATTCAAAAGCCTTTCTATCTGGTAGGTTAATCCAGACTTCACACTTGCAAGACTGATCTTGGATATCTTCAAACACCCTATGGACATATGCTTCTGTTGTCAAGCATCTCTCCACTTTGAAAATAATCTGGAATTTAAGCTGCATATTAGTAAGGTGACTGAACATCCCCCTCCTTCTCACAAAAATGGTAGTTCAATGAAGTAGTAACTATAGCTTTTCAAAAGTTTTGAAAAAGGCGTGAAAAAATTATAGATAGAATACCCTCCTCAGTAAGTTTGCTTTCTTTCTGGTAAGCTTTTTTAAAAATAAAAAGGTTTTGCGTGGAAGCCACAAATTTACCTCTGGAATGCTTTTTTCCCCAAAGAAGAAAGACAGAACAGAAGTCCACTGCAAACCATGCAGTACTGCTCAGTTAATTGGTAATCAAGATTACTTGTTTGCAATGTGATACTTCTTAGGGCTGAAAACAAACTGGAGAAGTCTCTCCTCCACCTCCCTTTGGTGATGAAATAATTGGGGGTTCATGTGTCTATTTAAAGATTAAAACAATAACACATTATAATGTTCCTATTCCTCATGTCTTTTTGGCTCAAAATGTTATTCTAGGAGGTGTTGCATAATTAGTACCTCTCAAAATGATAAAGTTAGTTGCTGTAATGACACATTCACAATACAGTAAACATTTATTTTCTCTCCAAAATATCGTGCCTCCTTTTCTCCCCAACCAAGGCAAGTTCAGTAAGAGACTGAGACATAAATGAGGCAAAACAAAGAAAACAGCTGAACAGAAGAACCAAATACAGAAACAAGAAAAAGGGTAAATCCTACACATTCGTTTGTAAAATAGTAAAATAATACTTTTCAGTGACTTAAGATATCTATTACTGGAACACAAGTAAGCATATGCTGCACTTCCAAAAGCACAGTAAATACCAGGAGCAGAATTGGAAACCTCTGCTACAAGCACAAGGGATGTCAGAGCACATACCATCCAGAAACCACAGAAGTCTTCCATGTGATGGCAAAGCCTCTGCTTCAAGCAAAATGAATGTTCCTGTGCTTCAGCAGCACAAATTGATCCCTCAATTCAGCTATTAAATCACATTTTTAACCGGGAAGAAGAGAGAAGAATGAAGGGAGGAACTGGGAAAGCTAAGTATTTGTAACTACTCTTCAATAGTGGATTCAGAGAACAACAGCCTGTTAAGCATCACCTCTCACCAGCAGCGCACCACACTGCAATGGAGAGATCAGTGCAGGCCTGCTGCAGAAAATAACTACAAGAGCTGAGAGTTTAAAGGATGTGAATCCTGGCAAAAGTCAGGCAACTCCATGAGCTACACTGGTTTGTCCGGGCAATATGGCACTGTCACATAAAGTCTTCACTGGTGTTCAAACATTTTGGAGAACTGAAAACAGTTTCGTGTGGAGGGGGTAAATAACAAGGTGGAGTGAATAATAAAGACTGCTGAGGAACAACATACAGACCAAAAACTCTGGAAGGTATTGCTACAAAAACTCACTGCTGGTTTTGTTTTGCTTTTTATTTATTTATTTTTGATGGGACTAAAAGCTGTGTAGAAATCACTGTTTCCTGAATTGCCCTTAATTTCTGACTGCCCTACTGTGCTCTGTACTTCAAGTCCATTTGTGTTCTCCCTTCCACAACTCTTCAATGATATTGTAAACTGACTGGCATCAATTCTTTCTTTACAAACATTCAAATTCCATAACCCCTAAATGGAAATAGGTGATTGCTGGAAGTTTGTCTGAACTATTCACAAGATATATTACTGAACATTTTGGAAAGAAAAAAAAAAAAAATGACATTAGTTTGAATTACAGTACATTAGAATAAAAGGTAGTAACTGACACTAACATTAGCTAAATATCCAAGGAAAAACTTTAATTAAACCTAGAAAGCTGTCCATCTGCACAGGCAGGTCAAAATCTGAAAGTCAGTGTTGTAATAGTACAACATGCTATAAACACCATTAGAAAAAAAAAGATATATATAATTCTCATTAAAGAGAAAATATTACACTAACAGGCAATACACATTACAGTGTCTTGTAGACTACCTGACCCCCAAAACATAAGTATAAATCAGTAAACAATTTTGCTAAAGAAAATTGTTACAATACATGCACATTGTAGATGCCTCAAATTCAGCATATACAAACAATACTTAAAGATTAAATTCTCTGAAAACCTCTGATGTGCTAAACAAATAATCCCATCTAGGAGCGCCATTTATTCAGTAAACAGAAGAATTCAAATCAATCTTTCCTGTACATGGACCTGCTATTCTAATGAAAAAACAGCTTAGAGAAGCTCAAGTTTTGACCCTCATCTGTTACTATTTGACTTACAGTGTTGCTGACAATATAACAAGTCTTTAAGATATTTTACTGCCAAATTTGTAAAGAAAACCAATTTCCTTGTTCAGTAGGTCACACATTTCAATGTAATAAGGTGTGATTGGGGAAAAAAAAAGCTTCTTTTTCTCTGCCATGTATAGTGCACAGCAATCCAACACTTCTCAAAGAAAGGCATTCCCCTGAGCTGCATGCCACAGAATTCATTTTCACCATGTCTGTTCTCAAAGTCAACCTTTGTTTTCACATTTTATCACTGATTCCCATGCAGGCTTAGTTGTACTGATACCAGTTACTAGTATTATACTAGCAGTTTAATGCATGACTAGAAAAACATTAAGAAATAGGAAAAAAAAAAAGATAAACCATGTAACTTTCTTTAATATATTCCATCTTTAACATAACAAGATTTCTTGTTCTAATCACAAACCATTCTTTTGTCCCAGAAACTACAACAGTAAGGCAAGTGATAATGGTATGCTTAGTTGCCAACAGACTTATAACATATTACTTTAAATTGTAAAGCACCTTCTATGCAAATGTCTTTGTAAGAAGGACAGAGGAGGAGAGGTGGGAGTTATACTGTAGGAGAAAATAATTTATCGCCCTTTTGGAAAAGATATTCCTGGCAATATGTATTATCATAACACGCCTACACACAGATCTGGAGGTCTCTACTTTATTGGGGTTGATGCACACAGACAATTCCTTTTAGAAAACATAACTAAAGCACATTCAAGAAGCATCTCCAAGCATAATTCTGATTACCTTCTGGTACCAAAAAGGAGGGAAGAAGTTAAGCTGCCCTATGACAATAGAGCTTTGTGGACATTGTGGACAGATGCACTCTGCTCAGCAGTAACTTCACTTCACCTCCCTCCCAGCCCTCCCTCCAAATCTTCTGGAAGATACAGTTCCAATCTTGAGCCATCTAATCTCTCCCATTTTTCCTCCAACCTGAATCCTGACGGCATTTTTTGAGCTGTTCTCAGTATGTACTAGCTGACCAGGGAGGAAGCTCATATGAATTCACAGTTATTCAGCCAGCATTTCAGTCTTTCCCTTGTCAAATGAGAAAATCTGTTCTTCTTTTCTTCTATTCCAACAGCTATTTCCAATATACTTGTAAAAATCTGTACAAGAAAAAAAATCTGTAAAATAAATAACCAGGAGACTATATATATGGGACATCCAATAAATGGAACAATAGAGAGAAATAAAATATCATTTGACTAGAGTTAAGATTGCAAATTCAGACCCTATTTTAAATTCCTTTGAAAGATGACTTAGGAAAGATATTGAAGAAATACAATAAATGAAAAAGAAAAAAAAAAAAAACCAGCAATGTACGTCTTCAGAAAAACTTGAAGGTAAATGAAACAATGGCATTTTTCCAGATAAAATAACTGGTAAGAGAAAATCTAGAAGACTACAGTTTCGCTGAGACAAAACAGACAATATGATCAGAGAAATAGTGCTAATAAATTTTTAAACCCTAGGAAATCTTTCTTGCATGATTTAAACTTCAATTTATTCATATAGATACTAGTTAAGATAATCATTGTCTAATGATAATTATGAACCAAGATCTTCATACAGGAAAAAGGGATGTAATTGGCAAGAGAAACGGGCAATTTTTATGACAAAGAATGTAACATCATCAGCAGTCTTTGTGCTGCTGTGCCACCTTTCAGCCTTAGAAAGATGGTTGGTTGCTCACTGTGTTAATGACTGAGAATACACCGTGTGTAAGGATAAGAAATGATAGTGTGCTGAGAAACATCTCACCCGTACTAGGAGCATTCATCATCAACTGTGAGATCAATTCAAACAATGCCCTGATTAAACAGACCTCTAGCTGAGCCTTCCTGGAAGAGAGATCATATTTAAAAATACTGCATATGTAAAAGAGACCACCAGAAACTCCGTAGGTAGTGCTCCTTAAGTATGTTCAGTGTTAAGCTGGTGGAAATTATGTTAGTAACAATGAAATTTTATAGCTGAATTTTGTTAAGAAAAACAAGGATTGACAGGAGATCTGCATATTTAAATTAAGAGGTGAAAGCACTATCACCAATCTGTCTCAAAAGCAAAGCCTGATTTTCATATTAAGTATTTTACTGATAAGCAAGTTTATTTATCAGTGCACAGACAAGAGGTTAATAATGACTTCCCAATGAAGTTCAAGTACACAAGCATTGCCTAAGACAGGTGGTTTAACAGAAGCACACAGCATCACTCTCACTTTAGTTCATTAGAGTGTGTATTTATTTCTTCTATTTCTATCAGTTGGTCAATACTCAATTCCCACAACTCATCTGTTGCACTGCTTCCAGGATCACAAAAGGCGACCTCTTTTAAACATGCTTGCACTACCACTTCAAGTTATTTCAACCGGGTACAGTGTACAGCACTAACACAGGAATAACTGCCACAATGCGTATTCCTGAAATATTATTTACTTCTAATAATTTCATGGGAGCAGGGATGCAAATAATGTGATAGGAAAGATAGCTTATATATCTAAACTGTAGTCTGCTTTCTGCTAAGACTAATAGTCACTTGAACTTTTTTTCTCTTCTGAAGAATGTATTATTAATAGACTTTGGACTGCCAATTTCATGTATAACCTACATCTTGAGTTCAGAGACTAGAGTGAGGAATGTAACAAGTGCTGTGCGAAAAAAAATCACGAAACAATTTAAGAGGATTTTTCTGCACATTCTTTTATCAACAGCAAGAACACTGGGGCTCTTCTAGTCATACACTAAGTGACTAGAAATGGAAACAATTAAACAATTTTTTTTTAGAAAGTCAGCAGATAATACAGATAAACTTTAAGGACACAGATCCTTCTTCTGATCCCATGCAAAATAATTTCAAGGTCAAAAAGTAGCTTGATTTATTAAGAAACGATAACACCAATTAAAAATGAATGTATGAAACTTCAGTACTTTTAAAAACTCAGCTATAAATATAACTGAAAAAACAAAGGGCACCTGATAATGCTAATACGTTCTGCTTAAATATGATTTTTAATGCTGGATACATGAAATGGGTTTATAATCTGGTCAGCTAAACTGACAATTCAACTCTGAACCCCAAGTCATGAATGATTATGTGCATCTTGAAAGAAACACCACAGAGTTGAGTTATCCCACAATTCTTAGGCACTTAATTTTCTCAGGAAAGTCTCATCAGTGACCAGGTTTGAAGGGAATGCAAAAGCTGTGTGAAAGGTAACTTAGAGGACAAATCTGAGAAGTAAAGCAAGCAGAGCAGGGGAGCTGAGAAATCACATAAGCCACAGTGAAATGGTAGGCTCTGCTCAGAAATCAAAAGGCAAGCTGTATTTATGATAAAGTACTTTCCTTCTTTAATAAATGAAAAGCTTAAAGTTGCTTGAGGAAAAGAAGCTAAAACAACTGACACTACAGCTATACGTATGATAAGAGCATAATTGTGTCTAAGTCATTAAGACATCAGATCTTGTTAGAACAAGCAAGGCTTTACTACGCATCTCCCTCCCCCAGAACCAGTACAGGCCAATGGCAATGAGCCACGCGTAGCCTGCAACAGAAGTTCTCAGCCTCCGGATGTTCTGGGAAAAATCAGACAAATTACCCCTCTATGCCCAGAGGCATCTGGAAATTTTTATTTTATTTTTAATCTTTTTTCAAAAGCATATAGCACTTCAGAGTTTTCTAGTGTATGCATGTCCTGACTTAAAATACAACTTCCAACTAAAGGCTACAATTAAAAACAAACAAAAAACCCTAAAACACAGGGAGTACACCTGAAGACACTACAACAACTTAGAAGACACCAGAGTTGGTTATTTAAATGATAACGATTTTCATTCATCATACCAAAACTGACAGCAAGTTCAGTAACTGAACTGAGCAGGACTTCCAGCACCAATGATTTCCTCTCTAGCAGTTCTTCATTAGAATCCGTACATCCCTCTTCATCAATTCCTTCATTACCATACCACATTACTTTCCCATCACCACACTATAAATTGTTTTCTATTTCTTCCTATTGCTGAAAATAAGTACTTCCATTACTTGCAAGTACAGAATATGGAAAAAAGGAATAAAAGTTATTCAAAACTGCAAGTTGAACTTTCCTTTCATCTACACTGAATCTAACCAGCTGTTTTCCTTTTTCCTACTAGGATATAACCCTGCTCAGTCCTCTCAGCATCTTTTTTCCCCACAGAGCAATAAAGGTGTCAATATAACAAAACTCTTAAAAGTGAGTGGAGCTCCTTAAAGATGATTCAGCCCTTCATAAAACACAAGCTTATCACTCAAGTTTACAGAACTGCTACTACTATGTAATGAAACAGGAAGCCTAGACACATGCTTATTACTCTCACTGTGTGCCATACAGAAATCAAGCTCTGGTAATTTCCTTATTTCCACTAAAGCATGTGGTATTGATCTAAGTGTATTCAATTTCTAAATAATATCACTGAGTATAATTTAAAAAAAAAAAAAAAAAAAAAAAAAAAGCTATGCTTAACTTCAGCATCAGTTTAGGGTGGTAAACACTGAAGTAGCTGGTAAGAAGAAAGGATCTGAGTCTACAGCCCATGAACACCTGAACATGAGCATACAACATCACCCTTTCAGCTACATCAGCTGCAATTTGTATGTGTATGAACTGCACTCTTGAGTTTGTAAACTGTATCCTGGATCTCCTGTGCCCTACAACCTCAACAAGGCCCCAGTTAGAACTCTGGGTCCAGTTTTCAGGGGAGGGAATAAAGTGCTCTTCGCGTTCACAGATGGAGCACAATAAGAAGCTGGTCCTGCAAAAGAAAAGAATTAACTAAGATAACAGGTAAAGGCAGCAACAAGGACAGCTGACTCATCCCAACAAGCTGCTGCAGAAGGATCAGAAGTGTTTCTTATTCAGTCTGTCTGCAGAGGTAGCCAGGCACCTGCCAGGAATGGCACATGCAACTTGAGACAGAGATAACATCTTGTGACCATATTTTCACTCAGATCTTACCTCCTCATCGCCATTAGCTCATCCACTCCTGGCAATTATTCATGAAAAGAGAGCCTTTCTGTGGTAGAGTAGGATTCTTCTGATTGAAGACTGAATTTTATATAGCAAAAAGGATATGGAAGAAAGGATATGGGCCCCAAGCCCCAGAGCTTGATCTATAAATCACAGGTCAGTGGGCCAACATCAGCAAAAAGTGCAGTAAGAAAGTAAAATATCTATAGGTTAAACTCAGAACAAATGCTGTTGATTATACCAATGGCATCTTTCAGTCATTTCCAACAGCATATAATTTTACCTGCTGCTGTAGAATGGTTGCTGAAATGCCATTATCCAGATTGTTTCATGAGATGTTAGGGACCTTTAACTTTAAAAAACAGATACCTTCATTCTACATTAAAGAAACATGTTTCCCATAAAATGAGATTTCTTACTTACATTATACATTCTATAGTTACGTGTCCTTCATCAGTATCCTAAAGGTAAAATTAGTCTGACCCACCATAACATTTACACAATATCTACCTATTTGCTCTGCTATTTAGGTAATTTTTTTTTTAAACTGTCATACCTCATCTGCAACTTCTTTACCAAACCAGTCTAAAAAAATTTCAGTGTATGCTTTCATTGTGCACATTTATGTCATTTCATACACACTGACTTGTAGGCTCCAGTGCACTGCTCTTTACTACTTGTCACTGTCAAGCAAAAATACCAGACGTGCTCTGTTCACCTTGCAGCATTTTGTTCATTCAACTCTGGGGGAAGGTTAAGGGAATAAAAAAAGTCCCAAAATGGTGTTAAATTCTGGAGTATATGCAAGAACAAAGATTTTCATGTTATGATCCAACAGTAAAGAGCACACTGTCATCACAGCGGACAAGTGAGAGCAGACTGCCAGGTTCCTGTGTGCGGATTACCAAATGCAGATCAGCAGCATTCTTTCGTACTGTATGAAAACAGTTGCCGCATTACAGTGAGTCCCAACTGTAATCCTGTATTCCTTCAGCATTCGACGTGGCTTTGTGCCCTCATCACGCGTCTGTGTACTACACAGAGCTGGTAGTGAGGCTCTCCTTCTGTTTACATGACAGAGCGGTACCTCCTGCTAAAAGTGGCTCACTATTTCCCATAATAGGAAGAAAGGCTGCTTGTAAGGAACTAACTGCGCACCACAAACATGTAGGATCGTTAGCTTTCCTTTCCCCTATCCATCAGGAGGGTATTAGCAAACTCTTTTCTTCGTATAATATAAACAAACCCATGAAAAAAGATCTTAGAGGTAGTCTGCAAAACAATTAATAGATTCTTCTTTCAGAAGTAGCTTAGTTACAACACTGCAAAGATACATATTTAACAGAGCAGAAGGAAGAGCATTTCTAAATACTTTTTAAAAAAAAAAAAACTTTTCACATATTTAAAAAAAAGAGACAAAGAAAGTACATAGCAGCAAACTGGCAATCAAAAGCTGAAAAGTACTACTTAAACAGCATTGTTTAAACAGAGGGAACATTATTTTAACTGTTTAACAAAATAATATTTCTTCCTAGATTAATTAAAATACTTCCCAACCAGTTTAGAAACCATTCTTATATGGTATCTGGAATCCTTCAGGATTAAATCCTTCAGTAACTTTAACTCTTAACACTTTTCTTTCATTACTTGCCTCTCCTATCTGTTTTCCCTTGTAAGCCTCAGGGATTTCTGTGTTGTTGTCTCCCCTCCCCTTCTTTGTGTGACACAAACAGCAGAATAAGAAGGAACACAAAACAAGAACACAATCAGAAAACTTTTGGTTCAATACTTAGTGTGCTTAAGGCAGAAGAACACCAACTATTTTTTCAGCCAACGCAGCACTCCATTTCCTAATGAGCAAGCAAGTGAACAAAGCAGAGCCACAAAAGTGAAAGTTAAAACTAAAGAAATATAGAAAGCTTTCATTGGGAAAGTTGAAAACGTGGAAGTGCAACCTGCTTATTTTCATCCTCTCAACATTAGAGTTCCTGGAAAGGCTCAGCAAACCTTCCTACTTTGTAGAACAAACCCAACCTGACGACCTTATGTGAAGGCAACCTTGACACCAGGAGCTCTGCCACCTTCTGTGTTAGTTGCCACACTCAGTGCACAAGTTGGCCAGAGACATTCCGCACAAGCCTTCCTGATACTGACATTTAAGTGATTTTTTAGAGTTAAATCCTACCAAGACCTCCAGTCTCTGGTAAACAGATTTCTAAACTGATACCCTAGAAAGAAATGTCTACATTCTCCCATACTAATCTCTTAAAAGTAATGCTCCTTCAAAGCAATTTTTTTTCCAGCTACATTGGAGGAATGTAGGATGCCAATGGATCAACGTAAGCTCAGAACAACCTAGCTAAGAAATTCTATTTCAGCTGTCATTTCTTCTGACAATAAAAATACAAGAGTGACTCAATTTGACTACAGTCCATGCTAATTATCTACAGTGCTAAAGAATGCATTAACAGTAAATAAACAGACACGCCATTCAGTTTCAGAAAAGGAACAGGCCTAGATTAAATACATTTTCAATCCCACAAAATTACAGAAATAAAATGACTCCTGTTTACAATCTGCACTGGTTTTGTGCGCGTGAGGGTCTAGACAGTTCAAGACAAGCACACTCTAGAAACAGCTCAAAAAAAAAAAAAAAACACTTGCTGCTCTTTTTTTTTTTTGTCTCTTCTGTAAGACAAATGATTCAAAACCATGCAGCAGTACCACCCAGCCTACAAGTCAACACCAATGGGATACAATGCTCTTCACTGAGGTAAGAGCAGAATAAGCTTTATGAAAGGTGTAGCAGTTACCACCAAAGTGCCAATGGATCCTTTGCGCTTCAGGGCCCTGGTACCCAGGCTGCCTTTGGGATGCTGATTTGCCATGTGAAACAGATGTCTGCACAATACTAATTAAAGTGAGATGGTATGTCTGACACAGGACGAGCAAAAACACTGGATCACTCCTCTCAAGAAAACGAGAACCCTGAAAGGAACCTGTACCAAGAGACTGTGTCTACAGAAGAAATCAAGAAAAAAAAAATGTGGAACATCTCAGTTGTATACTGACCCAGTCTAAAACGACTGCTGATTGGTTTTGTGCAGTGCTTCAGACTCTATAAAGCCCAAGCCTAAGAAAATGAAATAATCCACAATTCTTTTGTGAAACGCTCCCTTACGCAAGATACTTCAGTATCACAAGTTAGTTACCATTAGATTCTTTTGTTTTAACTTACATATTATAATGTCTACTGGCTAAAGTAGAGTGAGTGCATGATCACTTTCTGTGCCCTCAACTAACAAGTAATTCACAATCACACAGGAATGGAAACTTGTTACATCTCGCCTAAAACCAGCAAACAAATTCTTCAAGGCAGAAGCCACATGCTATTCCGTTGCTCTGTGAAACATGTAGTACACTTCTTGTTGCCTTACAGAGCTGAAGGAATTCTGGAGCATGAAAATGCAGAGGCTGTAGCATGTAGCTACAAGCTAGTTGGGTGAGCTGACACAGTCCTTCATCAAGGATAAATATTCCTCTGATGAGAGGGACTGTCATTTCAAATGAATGCACTCTGTAAGAGATCAGAAATCTGGAATGCAGGACGAGTTAACCACTTACTGTCTGTCATCTTATCCACAAAAAGATGCAGATCCTAGCTTTGAGTACCCCTCTCCCTTCACACACGCTTCAGAGGTGATGACTAACTCCGCAATTTGGAAGATAGAATAGTACTTTTTATATTAAAAATCCATTCACACATACTGTGTCTTGGCTTTTAGGAGGTAACCATTTTTAATCCTACCAACTATTATGCACTTACTGCTGCAGTTTTGCTGGAGACGCACATTCCCTTCACATCTTGGATGACAAAATTTAAGTACATGTAGAATTTAAGTGTCTTGATCAATGAAACTAATTTTCCTAAATAATTATACACAAGTGCAATTTTAAGATCACTGCCCAGCTGACAGTTGCTTTCCACAACATTATTTTCCACATTGGAGCTCATATTTACTCGGAAATTATGCTTTCTGATTGCATTACTCTTATTTACTTACTGCAGGGCTTTTCATTTGTTTTTAAATAGTTTCTGCTACTGAAACCATTATATATAGAAAAATCTGTAAGCATATTTTCTTGGAAATAGTATTTATATGCACTATGTGCAAACAATTCTAATCATTAAGTTTTATTTAAGAAATAAGCATTTTTAGATATTTTTTTTCCAGAAATAGACTCCCTTTAAAAAAAAATTGCTTGATTTAAAACACACATGTATACACATATACAGACATATATATAAAATTCCATTTTCCTGCCTTTGTTATTGAATACTGATATAATTTTTGGTGCAAGTTTGGCAGTAGTCTGTAACATTACTACATCTGTTCATGTTCTTACTCTCCATCCTTTAATAAATATCTGTTTAAAACCAGCATGTAATGATTTTCCATTATTACCCCCCGAAGCTCAAAATTTAGTTGGACACAGTCCCGACAGAAACAGTAGAGAAGCACACAGTCTGGGTAACTACGCAGCTTCAGTTTCCCTGCAGAGAAGCAGGCCGCAGAGAATGAAGGCACTGATTCTTTATTCTTCCTCCCAAGCGGCAGAAATGTGTTACAGGGATTTGGAGGAGGGAAAGCCTTTCTTAATTCCTCACTACATCTATTGATTCTTCCCTCCAACTTGAGGAAAATTGACAAAGATCACCAGCATACTAATAGAAAATGGTTAGAACGATTAAATATCAAAATCATGGTAAAGTCTCCTCAGGTTTGTCCTATAAGAATATGCCTATATATGCATAACATTAATAATATATACATGAAAATAATAAGATCAAATACGGATTTTTTTTCCTGTTTTTCTCACATTTTTGCAACGTTTCTTTCAGAAAGTTTCTAAGCGTCAGGTATGTTTTTTTCCTCCACAACCGAAGTACACATTTCAGAAGCACAAACACACACTGGTTGTTTAATATTGTTTCAGTTCCAAGCTCTGCACTATTTTTGCAGCATCCAAAGTCTAATGTAGCAGAGTCAAAACAACATGAATTTCAAACTAGAGAGTTGTAATGTGCTATTTTGTTCTTTTGCTCCCCTGCCAAAAATAAAGGGCAGTGGATGATCCTATCAAATACAATCTAACAAAAATAAACACAGAATTAAGTTTTCATGGCCTGCAATACATGGAGAACATAAATAGGAGCACCACTGAAGTGGCATATAACGTTATCTCAAGATGGGGTCCTTCAGGAAGAGTTTAAATTTAAAGTCTTTAAATCAGAACAAGCCTAAAATACAACCTGGTGTTCCATTTAACCGGAAAAACAAACCAAGAGATCAAAAGAAGCCAGACACCACATAGACTTCCCTACCTCTATGCAGGAGAGGCTACAAGAAAAAACCCTTTGGTCCTGTTACTGTCTGTTCCTTTCCTAAGAGGGACTCTCCCAGATTTATTCCACTGAAGAAACCAATGAATATATTTATAAATTATATACACACATATTTGGAGATATGTGCATGAATACAGACATGATCACAAAAACTTGCAGCTTCTCAAATTAGGTGCCAATACAGTCAAGTCAGTAATGACTAAGAAGGAAACTGGAATCCATTCTTACCCGAACGCTTAAAGAATGAAACACATCCACCTCATAGATTTTTCAAAGTCCTCATTATGTTAGGCACCTCCTAGAAAAAGGTTTGGTCACAGCTGTGTAGAAATTGAGAAGGCTAAAATTTGACATGCCCAATTTAGGAAGTATTCTGGTTACACATAAAGTAAATCAAGAATTAATCACCACAGCCATCACTTCACTACAAACACATACACAGCATGAGGAATTCCAAGTCTGATGTCAGCTACACACATGAAAAGTAAAGCAAACCATTCCAAATTCTAATTTCCTTTCCTATTTTGCTAAGATAGCTTCTCTCTCAGCTGTAGAAATGCAATACATCTCTGCAGGAAACCCTAAACATCCTCTAACATACGCATTTTTTTTCCTGACCTACAGGGAAGACAAGTTAACCAAGAGAAAGACTACCAGACATTTTTCTGTCTAATTACAAGGAATTAGACTGAGCACAGTTTTACACAATATGGCCTCAGAGAGGAACTTGCAAGTTAATTACACATGCAAATCTTCTGTTCTACAAAATTCAAAAACCATTTTGTGTTCTAAAACAGGATATATAACTTACTATTCAAGACTTAGAGAAACTGTGACATATGGAACACTACGGAAAAGGTACCGGAAGACAGCAAGGGGATAATTTTAAGACTGGCAATAGTGTAACAGCCAGATTTGAAATCCTCTGTCAGCTTTACAAACTGCATAGCAAGGAAAAAGGTTGATAATTCCCAATTATGATATAGTTCTGCTGGCAGGAACTTGCCTAGGGACAATTAAAACTCTTGGGCTCAGAATAAACAAGACTCCACTTTCACTGCTAGCAACCATGTTAGACTTGGGTGCCCCCCTGCCCAAGCGAGTTGGGTTTTCTGTTGATCCCTGTCACACAGCCTCGGCTCAGCTGCTTGTGAGCCAGCCTAACAGCATCAGTTCTCTCATCTAATTCACTGATCAGAGGGCTGGAGTCCTTCTCCTGTGAAGAAAGGCTGAAAACTGGGGTATTTCAACCTGGAGAAAAGAAAGCTCTGGGGAGGCATTACTGCAGACCTCTGCAATAAAAGGTCCTACAGGAAAGCTGGGGAGGGACTACCAGAGAAGAGTGGGTAGATTTAGTTCAAACACAAGGTAGAAATTATTTACTGTTAGGGTGGTGAAGCACTGGCATAAGATACCCAGAGAAGCTGTGGAAGCCCCATCCCCAGAAGCATTCAAAACCAGGTTTGATGGGCCATCAAGCAACCTAATCTATTGAGAGGTGTCCCTGATGTGGCAGTGTTAGAACTCAATCGACCCTACCCAAGTCATTCTATCATCTAGGATTTGTTGCTAGCACTGAGGTGGGGATGAGTGACCTATATAAATCTATGGATATCAGATGTTACAAGACTCATGCTTGAGTAACTGTTTGCTGGACTGTACCTAAACAACACAAGAAAAAGCCACAAATATTCACCCAATCACAAGGGAAATTAAAGATTGCTACTGAAATGGATTTCAAGCAACATTAATTACTGAATTAAACACCTGCAAACTAAACTAGAGAATACTGATATATCTCAACTGACAGCTCTGAAAAGAGATGCTTCTTACAATTGCTCTAGAAACAGATCAAATACAAGAGTCATTGACTCATAATTGCAAATCAGCAGCCTTAACTTCATCCAGAAATGAATGGTATTAAGTCACATAAAAACATGGACAGGCATTTTGTTTCTTTATCTCCTAAATGCTTTCACTTTTATGAACATACTAATGTAACATCTCATTCCAACCATTGTAAATGTCCTGCAAACTTTATATCACTTCAGGATCTTTTATTTTAGATCCACAGCTTCTTTCACTAAAAAAACAAAAACACTTGTTCTTTTCAAAGCTCTCCTTTTTAGAAATAGGCTGGCAAAATCTCAAGTTAATAATATTCACCTATCACAGCTTACACATAAAGGAATAGTGCTTTGATTAGTTTTATTACACTACTGTTGAAAGATAACTTTGTCTGTTAAGCACTGAGAAGGAATGAATTTTCTATCAAAAAAATAAAAACAAAACTAATGTTAAGAGTGAATTCTTAACTCTTAACACCATGGACTGACGACCATTACTTCTAAAAAGCCAAAAAACCTTCTGCAAATGAAGAGGTCTAATATTTCTTGGCAATGCTGCATGGAAGAAACCATTAGCAACTAATTAGTAGCTTTCATTTCTGTAAATTCTGCACATTACCTCTGTAAAGCCCCTGCAACTTATCAACTAATAACTGATGAGCGGAAAGGTTGTTTTTAGTCACTCTCTGCCAAAAGCTGGTCGGTCTTCTTAAATGTCAATAAACACATGGTGCTACTGAACTCACGATAAAAACATTGCTCTGTTTTCATCTACCTTCATTCCAGCAACAGTTACAGGACCCTGACCATGACAAGCATCAGAAGACTTCAAAACAGTTGTCAGCCAATTACAGAGGATAGATTTAAACAAAAAAGATTGTGGTAAATTCAGACTGTGAAGTCTAGCTAATGGATCACAGAAAACTTACAGAAGTCCTTCTATTAGGCATTCTGATCCTTGTGCCCAATATACTGTAATCTGAAAAGACGAGATTGTGCCACAAATACCTCTGAGTATATTAGGAACAGGAGTTCTATTGAAATGTTCTTAAAAAAAAAAAAAAAAAAAAAAAAAAAAATGGTGACTGGTTTCAAATGAACAGACTTGAGTAAAGCTCTGTGTTTGAATGGAAGTTGCCAGCTCAGCCTTAGTAGTCTCATACTGTTTTCTATATTAAAGAATAGATTAACATTTTTAAATATCTCATTCTAAACATTATTTTATCATAGTGTCATTTCATATGCCAATCTAGAGGAAAAGACTGGCCAGATGTAGCCACCATTTAAACATTCTTTTTTTCCTTCAGCTCCAATCAAAAAGGAAAATCCATTGACTTAATAGATCAGTAACAGAATCATCCATCTGTTGAACCAACGCTTTAATTAGCGATTGTAGAAAGCAAAGACCTATTATTAAGTCTTTAGAAAAGAATATACCATTGTTGTGTGTTCTACATTGACTTAATATGTATCTGGTGACTACTGAATGTTATTAGGTTGAATTGCCAGTATCATCAAAACTTTTTCCTAGTAAGGTTTTAACCAAAGATTTCAGTAAGGATGAAAAATAATATCTATATTCAAACTACTTTTCAAACAAGAAATATTCACTGGCAGTCAATACTGACACTGTCATATTAAAAAAAAAAAAGTAATAGTTGCTCTAAGTAGAATGAGAGGTGTTTTCAAGCATTAGCACCAAAAAACCCATATACACTCACATCTATGAGGAGATGGAAACAAAACCAACCACAAGCCTCCCTTTAATTAACAGCATTCGAGAAAAATAGTTTAACAAAGCAACTCATGTTAAAAAGAAATAGATATACAGTTAGTAGGGGCACACAATAAGAAACAAACTAAACATTCAAAATTTAACACTCACCATCTGAATGGGTTTTTTGTGAAGATCTCGTTCAGTCACCAATTTTTCTTGGTCGGTGACATAAAGGCCTTTTTGTGCCAGAGCTTGTATAACAGCATCATGACCTAGAAGTGGTTTCGCAGCATCACTTTTCAGAATAAGGCTCCCAGCACGACAGTAGAGTTCTGCAGACAGCAGCAAGTTAACTACAGGTGGTTTAATGTGCTCCTGGTCATACTGGTCTGTGTAAAATGGCTCTCGCAGTTCTTCTGGAACATTTTCTACAAAGACCAAAAATAATAAAGCATCGCTATTAGAAACAATACACATAGCACTAGGATATTTGTTTAAATGCGTGGATTCACAATTATGTCACAGAAAATATATTCAAGGGAATGTGCAAACCTTTACTCAGTCATTGTGTCACATGACAACAGGAAAAAAATGCACACAAAGGTAGCAGCTTAACTATAAATAGAAACTTAAAAAAAAAATTCTGATTTTCACTCAGCAAAGGCCGCACACCAGAAGGTCCATCTGTGGTTTACAGCATCATTTACTTAAGGTTTCTTGGCTTCTCCAAATGCCCATCTAAAGATTCTGATTCTCTTTAGCAAAATTTTGTATGGGTCAAATATTTTAAATGCAAAATATTGTCCACTTGAACACACAAAAAAACCAGTATCTATTACCATAATAAAATGGAAATGCAATGTTATATTTTAGCAAAGATTAATTCCAGAGACAAAAAGTGAAACCTTCATTCAGCATCCTTATGGGTTTCACATATGCTAGGGAAGTGTGCTTACTGCTCTGCCAAGGGTCGTGCAGAACACCATGACAACGTTCAGCAGTTAAGCATACAGAAGTGGATGTTTTAAGAGAATTTAAAGAATGAAAAAAGATTGAAATATTGTAGATTTTCTTCTTCTGACAAAATACTCAAGTGTTACTTGTCCCCTCACGCTACTGAGCTCTGCTTGAAACTGTAGCTTTTTTTTATTTCAAAAAGAACCCAACAGAAGGCTATGTGAGATTCTGTCAAGTTTATACTGGGATTTAAATTCCAAAATTGGCAGCTCAAGATTATCTCTAACAGTTCTTCCAAATACTTTACACAATACAATATAGAGGGAGTATTTTTCTTACTGTCTACCACAAATGTAAGTTATAAATTAATTCAAGATGGTATAAGATCAAATGAAATTAGATCACCAGTGATGAGGAGAACTTGGATGCAGTTTCAGATGTTTCCAGACATATGCTCTGCAAGATGCTCCCCTTTGTCCCTGTAAGAATTTCATTGTTGGTTTTTTTTTTCCTTTTTAAATTAGTTAAGCCAGGAGCGTTTATTATGGGAGAAAGAGCCCAAGTGGAAGAAAAAGTGTAGGAAAACAGTGATGCAACTCTAGGTTTCTGCTCAATCCCCATTCCCTCAGCTGAGCTGCTGCACCGACAGGATTTGAAACAGAGGGTGGAGTCAGTGTCCCAATACGGGTGGAGCAGGAGGGAGGAAAAAAGCCACAGAACACAGCAGTACAAGATAATCTGTCATTATCTTCTTCCTCATACGTATTCTAGTACAACCCATATGTTTCCACTATGGACTCCACATGAAGAGCTAGCCTTTCTGAGCTGGAAGGTGCCTCGGATTTGCATTAGAGAATGCATAAAAGGAAATATTAACGTGTACTTCTGTAAACATCACAAAGACAGTAAAAATTGCTTAGACACTGCTTTTTACTTGTCAGTTCATAATGACAAGGAGAAGAGAGGCATAGTGTACAAATTGCCAAAACCATAAGTCTAAATTGGATTATAAGGTTAATATCTCATAGAACAGATCAAAATATGCTGTCAGCAAAATTAATTTGTCCTTTACAAGTCTAATGTCTAATAAGAATACTAAAACAAACAAACATCAACACCCTCCCCATCAATATACTAGAAGTACTAACCAAATTTATCAGTGATATTTAATGGCATTTCCTTGCTATGCTACTATCTTCCCTTACCATTTCCCTGCCTCACTTTCTATTTAGATCCTATAGTTTTATACTATGAAAAGCAGCTATGATTAAGACACTATGAGCTACTAGCTACACCTAGTTCCTTATATGTTATTTCCATCTGTCACGACCCTACCTGTCTGTCCTTCTTTCCCTGTTTGCCCACACATTGGCTATTTTAAACACAACTCACATTGTCAGAGGTCCCTCCTGATCCTCCACTTCAGGATCAGGAGCTCAGTTCTCATCGTGATTCCACCCTCCGTAATTCCAAATGCCAACTTTAAAGCACCTTCATGCTCTTTCTTCAAGCTAAAGAGCATCATTTGATATTTAATAAGTCAGATTGTCACTAAGACCACAGGTTTCAGGTTTGGATGCCTAACCATCAGGGGCATTATACAAAAAGGAAAAAAAAATAGTTTTGTTTTGTGTAAATATTGAACTGCGGAGCAAATAAATGAAAGGAATACAAAAGTTCATGAACACAGAGGGTGGGAGGAAGAGGTACAGAGCAAGCAATACCACATCAGCTCAGAAACATGATGTAAATTTAAGAATTAGGATACTTTTAGAAAAATATTTTAAGTATCTTCAGGCAATTGTTTCTTAATATATAATAGACTCATGTAACAATCCTGCAGATACTCTTCAGAGAGGAAAAAAATGAAAGAACCACTGCGAGCTTTAAAACAAACCATAGATATATATATTTTTTTTTTTAGTTGAGCAATTGTAACTTATCTTTCTAGACAAACAGGTAATTTCAAAAGCAGGGAATCACCTGAACATAATTGATGGCTACTAGCTCTAACCTTGCCTTTAGAAATGTCCTCTTAAAGAGCACTTTTCTGGTAAATGTGAATTATTTCTTAAAGATACCATGGATTCCTCCTTGGGAAAAAGTTCTTCATATTAATGTGGAAAGTCTAGGCTTTTTTTTTTTTTTTTTTAACAGCCAAGCATTTCTGGAAAACTACCAGGTTTCCAAACAGATGAATGTGAACCTTTGAATTACACAACTGTAAGACTCTAACAGTGAACAATTTGAGGTTTATGAATGCTTGCATTAAGGAAGAGCAAAAGCAGAAGTGTCCATCAAGAAGTTCTCTCACTTATTCTTCAGGATCACATTAACAAGTTAAAAACTTTACAGCTTCACAACTAAAATACACATCATTCTCAGGAGCCACAAGGCCATGTAAAACCTCAGCTGAGAAATGGGCATTTTCTACAGGTTACTGACTTCCATAAACAACACATTAAGAAAAAACTATTTGTAAAAGGCTTTGAGATTTAACACAGATTTATTCTGCCAAAGTTCTGACTAATACCTTCAACCACTTCCTACTGCAAACCAGTAGATGAATTTATGCCAGATCTTAATGGACTCCATTATGTGACAGCTTTCTGCAGAACAAAGGCACGCTTCAGCCGTAAGGTAACAGAGTTACCATCTTTCAGGCTCTACTTACTAACAAGGACTCCAGAGCCTCATCTTTCATTTGGACATGAGGGACTGGAACCTCCACGAGTCAAGCAGCTGAAGACTAAAAACAGGACAGAAAAAAAAGGCTGCTTATATAAAATTTTACTTCAGATGAATTTTCATAGCTTCCTCAGTAGAAGAGGGAGGCATTTCAGTTTGTTGTTCTGTTTTGGACAGACCTTCAAGAGCTTTTCAAGGTTTCCACTTTTAAGATTTACAGCAGGTTATTAATTCATAGCTCAAATTGATGCTGTCGAAAACAAAATCATAAATAATGAAACGTGACTTATAAATCAAGAAGTGGAAGAGAAAATGATGCCATTTATATTCAAATACAATTTTTACTTCTGGTTCGTTGAACCTATCTGCCACTTTCTTATGCTGTTGTTGGCCAGCTTCTGCCTAGGAGCAAGTACCTAGAAGGTCATCTTACAAAAACTGTGCCACACTGAATTTCAGTATCACATTTCTTCACTTTGTCTGCTACACCTAAACTGAATTTGAGAGATTTCTGCATCTGTTGTCACAGTACTTCAAATGAACAGATCCTTCCCTCCTGTCTCCGGATGCCACAGAAGCAGTTCTGCACATCCACTGGGCACTTCATACAACACTGAGAAGGCTGCTTGGTGGTGACCAATAAAGTCTGACTACAGAAGCTTTGCCGCCCTCAGACATAGCAAATTGGTAACTTAAAATGGGAAAAAGCCTCAACTCCTTACTTTTAACTCTCAGTGGGTTATTTTTCAATTTGATCTGAGACGCAAAGGGGTTGAGTGTCCTCCGAACTATTCCTTACCCAACATTCTCCTGCACTACTAACTGGAGTAAGTCATGTCCAGAAGTCTTGTGCAATAAAACTAAAGCAAATGAAAGCCACTTGCCTCTGGGTGAGCCTTTCAGATTAAGGGAGGGAAAGAGTTATTTTCCCTGTCACAATTACAGCTTAATGAGTAATTAAACAAGAGGTCTGATCCTGACATAGAAAAATAAATTAGGAAAAAAACCCTAAAAAAAAATTAGCCAATACATTTTCTAGCAAGAGTGCTGCTTTAAGATCTACATTTCAGGTGCAGGTAGTGTTATATCAGCATCGCTTTCTCATGCTTTATATGGGTCTCAATTTCTAAGAGGATTTCTTATACACACAAAACAAAAATCAGCACAGGTAAAAAAAAAAAAAAAAAAAAAAATAGCAACTTGCATACTACCTTCATATGCTATCCAGATCTCAGTTCTTTTTCTGGAGGTCCCAGGATTGCATTAGAAAATCTTTTCTGTGTCACGCTAATTCAGCCTGACCCACATTCTGCCTTCCGTAGCACAGCGGGAAATACCAAGCAAGGGGAAGGTTTAACAGCTACTTTATCAACACCTGCCTACCTATTCACATCCTGATCAACAAAAGAATAACTTTAAATAATCCCTGTCAATAAAGGGATCAACTTCTATTTGCATAAATGCCTTCAGAACTTATTTTCAGGATGGGTAAGATATGAGAAATATTAAGATGATAATATAGTTACAATCCCATCTCCCTCATTTAGCATTTGGATAACTGCTAGCAACAAGATATGTTCTACATTTCCTACACAGCAAAATTATTTCAGAAATAGGAGATAAAGACTTTCTGAACTTTAGCACCACATCCATCACAAAGAAAAATTTATTCTGGCCATAACTAGGCAGACATAAGGTAAAAAATGCACTTTGGTGTCTGTATCTCAGACTGTCTTAGCTTAAGAATAATTCTAACTGAGGGAAAGAAAACAAGCAAACAAAAGAAAGCAGTCTCTAAACTACTACAGCAATACAACTCCAATATTAGAGAAAGACATTTCAACTCTGCAGCAAAAAGGTTTATTTATTACTGCCATCTAAATCAGTAATAACGTACTGTCCAAAGAAAGGGGAGGAGGAGCAAAGGGAGTGGTGGGAAGAGAAGAGCTTGCTAAATTTTGCTTGCAAGACTTCAGGAATTTTGACTCCCAGCCCCATTTTCCAAGATAGCGATCACCAAAACCATGTACCCACAGTTCTGGGTTCACCAAAACAAACATTAAGTGATTCACTTCAGGAATGCAACTGTATCCACGTATGCTCATCAAAATTTACCAGCTATCTAGATAAATGAACTTATATAAAACCTCATACTGGGAAGCTGAGCAATTCCTGATTCACTTTACCTGTACAGATACATATAAAGAGAGAATGAGAGCAACTCTGAACATGGAGTCACTAGATCCACCCAGCAGATGATCCTCACTCATTGCAAGAATGAAGTTACAGGACAGCTGCAGTAGCAAAGGCAACGAGGGCAGAAGAATAGAAAAGTATAGGTAGAGCTTAATCTCATCATCTGGCTACCTGCTTCATGTTACCTTCTGCAGACAAGCTCTTCAGTTTTAATGACAACTAGGCTCAATGACAAGGAGTCACTGAAACCACTGATTACAAGCTACCTTACCTGATGTTTATCATGTAGTAAGAATCCCGACAACTGTTAACTTACTAATTTACCTTCCCATATTTTGGTATGCGCAGTGCACAACTACGAATGACTCTCACAAATCTGGAAAGCCCAGAGGCTCATTTGATCTTATTTAACTTACAAAAAGTTAAAGAGTCAATCCAAGCTTTAAGCACGTGAGACAGAAGGGGCTGATACAAGAAGCTTCAAGCAGCCCAAATCTGCTGATTTGTCCTGAGTCAACTGCTTTTTGTAGGACTGACCAAAGTACAAATTTGTCACTAATATTTTAGAAAGGTGAGGGAAAAAAATTGTTGATATATATGGAAAAAACAAAAAAACAATTTTCCCCACAAAAATCCCAAGCGCCTGCTTCTATACTCCAAACTCTTGTGTAAGATTTTACCAGCAAAAGCTAGAGAGGGAAAAAAAAAAAAAAAAAAAAGCTTTTGAGCAAAGGTAAAGAAATGAGGTCTGCTAGGGAAAGATTGAGATGTCCTGGCCTACACCACTCCACGTAACAGATGAAAGTATTTAGTTTCAACTTGCTTCTGTCAGACACACAATGTTCATTTCCTCCCTTCCTGGCTCTACTGGCAACATCTGCAAACAGCAGTAAGCAGCCACATTTGAATTCTGAAAATATTAATCATCACAAGAAAGCTATTTTTAAGTTTCTTGGCTAATGTTTAGTTGTCGATGATGCAATTCATAATCTACTGCTTCAGACACCTATAAGGGGTAAATGCAATGTTAAAAGGCACAGGGACTCTGGCTTTCACTGCAGAAAACACCCAAAGCAAGGTTTAGGGCAAGCACTGGTCTTGGGCAGCTCTTACTGAGCTTCAGTCCTGTCAAAAAGAACCATGCTAAGCCAGTGCAATTCACTACTAAGGCAGGATAACATGTTGTGTGAATAGTATAATAGCAACAGATTTAGCCTGACTCTAAAATTGCTACCATAATATTCTCACAGTTACAAATGCCAGAGAAGTCTCAACTTAATAACAAAAAACTGGAAGCAAGGCTGGCTGAAAAAATCATATCAACAACTATCCACCAGAGGATCTCTGGTGGATAGTTGGAGGTACAGTTTATGGAACAAGACTCAGTATTTTCAGTCATACTGGCCAAGGTTCTACAGAACAGATACCAAAAGCTCCAAAGTGTTTTAAAGCATTTTGGAAGACAAAATAATAATTCAGGGTGATTATGACAAGTGGAAGAAGCGATCTGAATATAGGATGCAGTTATATAAGTATAGCTGCAGAGCAGGAACCTACAACCACACGATTACAAGATGGGAACAACTGAGTAGGCAGAAGTTCTGCAGAGAAAAAGATACGGAGCTTTAATGAATCACAGATTGAGTGAGTCAACAATTCTAGGCTGAGGCAAAAATGACAAACATCATACCCTAGTGAATAAATGAGATTCTTAAGGGTTGGAAAGATGAAGTAATTTTTCACATCTACCCTGTACTGCTAAGGGTATAGTAGGACCATTACGCCAAGATTTAATTAAAGAATTCATGCAGAACAAGACCTCAGAAAAGATGGAGGAAGGAAATGAAAAGTCCAAAAAAACCTTGACTTTCAAAAAAAATTGACCTGGAAAAAAAAACACACGCTTTGTCTGAACAGCGGAACAGAGAGCAGACAGTAACTTGATTATGTGAAAGGTGTTGCACAAGGTGCCCACTGCCCTCACATCCACCGGGAATACGACAGAAGAAACATGTTTGTAGTGTGGCAAGAAATATTTGTGCTCTTCTAACATCTAGAGATAAATAAGGATTCAAACTGACTACCAAACATGCCATGAAATCTCTTTAATTACAGACTTTTCTAAAAAAACCAACAGGATAAACAAACATCTGTCAGGAACGATACATATTTAGCTCAGCCTCTCCAGGATGGTGGACAAATAAGAGCTTTTTCCAGCTAGATTTTCTGCAACTACAGTAGAATGAGAAGGCAAAAACCTCACACTCCAAAATAATGACATCCATCTTCTGTTATTTTAGAAATAAAGAGGATACAGAACAACACATCATACTTCAAAGTCAAATCACATAATGCCACCAACACAGATAAAATATTTCTTTGGAAAACAGTTTTTCTGAATTGAAATGGTTAACTCCCAGCATTGGGATTTAATGCTGAAAGTGAGTGCTCGCAGAATTTATTTGTAAGGTCAGACATTCCCTCAGTTACTGGAAGCTGTGTCACATTCGGTTTTCAGAAAACATTTAATTTGACCCGTCCTAATGTCTTCCTGCAGAAAATACTGAGGCACAACAGCCCATGCTTCCTCAATACATACATATAAAAGCTGTATTCAACTGTCATTTCTGAAAAATAGATAAATAAACAAACAAGAACAAAAAAAAGCTCTGCATCCAAACTGTTCTTCATACAAGATGCCTTCAAGATGACTGTTAGTACACTCCTAAATTAATAAGACAATTTACAAGTAAGACAAGTTAGTTAGTTGTCTTGCCTAAGCTGTGATCCAGACTGTCTCACAGTTTCTTGGAGAATAACAACAATTCTCCATTGGTGCCAGTTTTGGGATGCAGGTAGCAATCACCAGACATGGGAAGTTACTACTAAACCTTAAGGAATGGTTCCCATTCCAAATTTTTTCTTCACGTAGTCAAGTTGTATCTACAATTTTGACTATATTAGAATATGCTTTTAAGAACACAAAGTGCATCCCCTGGTCCTAAAAAGATAGACCCATTTGATACATCAAGATGCAGCCTTCTTCAGTGGATACAAGATTGCAACAACTTACCATTTTCATTAATCAAAATCGGTAATGGCCATTTCTTTCAGAGAAGATGGAGAAAAATCCTCCCTGCTTCCCACACCCTCTTAAGGAATTCCAATATTTCAAGGATGAAAAAAAAAAGAAAAAATCTGGCACCCATCAGCACACTAGCAATCCATTAATTCCTTTGCGTGAACACATAAAGCAATCGCCCATAGCATCGCTGAGGTTGTGATCCACTCTGAACAGCCAAATGAGTAGTTTACAATACCCAATCCTGACAAACTTCCTTCCCTCTTAGAAAAGGTGAAGGTCAGTTCTCCTATTTTTCCTTTAAGTATAAAGGAAGCATTTGTATTCCAGACATGCAAGTGCTGTATACTGGATTTCCCTCCTTTAGTCACAAACCCTTCTTTACAGCATTAGAGATACTAATCAAAATCAAGACCAGTGAGATCAGAAATGCTACAGTTGTGTTTGTTTACCTCTTCCTACCACACGTTATGGCATTGCTTGAGGTCAGAAGGAGCTTCTACCTCCTCTAGTGACATTTCTCCTGTGTAGTTCAACCACCACAGTAACCAAGAGCAAAGGAATGTGTTCTGGATCACCCTTTCCATAAACTGTTAACTGAAAGGCACCCTGCAAGTTGCTTTACACATGCAGTAGAAACTCAACCAATATAAACTGAGACATCTCAGCTGCAGGCTGAGCATTTATCCAACTCCAGCAGCAAAAGCCTTTCAGGGCTTCAGAGCACTGGGTTATGTAATTGCAAAAGCGCTATGCACCCAACCTGGCACAAGCACAGCCTACAGAGCTGAGCTAAACAGAAAATGACAGCTCAGGATCTAGAACCAAGGACTTCTAAGAACTTCCATGATTCCTATTTCTACTACTATGTCTGCAGAACTGACAAAGCCTTACATAAAAGCGTGGTATGCTTCTCCAGTTTTACAACAGAAAGCAATATTTACTGGCAGATTTTAATATGAAAACAATATTTTTATTTATTTTTTTACATGATGAATATGCATTTTTGTTCAGTAGCCACTAACACAGTAAAACTGCACTAGGTTCTGTCACCTTGAAACTATCAGCTTTTTGCAAGTCCCATATCAAATACCACTACTTCCCAGAAGCACCATAAAGGTACACCTTTAACCTTGCTAAAATATGTTAAACAGTGTTTTGGCCTAAATGTGAAAGCTCAAAAGCTCCAGAAGAAGGAACCTTTTCCTGTTAGTCCATTCAGAATAAGTGGAAAGATACTGACAGCTAACATCTAAGGCAACTCTCAAAGAAAATCTCTATTTCTAATCCATAAAAAATTAAACCATTCATATACTACAGCTGCGAAAAAAAAAAAGCAAAAAAAAACCACACCATCTTGGTAAATTTCCAAGATGTCTCCCTCAGAAGACCTCTGTAAGCCTGATAATCCTCAATGAACAACACCATTTCAAGGATCGAATAATAGCTCTGGTATTCCTCACGGGCCAGGGTGACAAAGCTGCACAAGTGACGCCTCTCCGGGGCACGGCAATCACTGCCATTTACGCTTGCAGACAGGGAGGGGTGCGCCTGCCGCGCTCTGCGGGCCTAGAGCTGGCGTTAAACGCTTTTCTCCCCAGTCCTTCTTATTGCTTAGCCACTCCAATGGCTACAGGCTGCTGTCACACGTCAGAACCACAGCGCACATCCATTTCCACTGCCAGCCCCTAATTCAGCTCTCACACGGACAAACACGGATTACTGGTGGCTTTGTTTTGCCTTCTAGAAAACTGTGACCCTGGAAGGAAAACAAAACACTCTAGAGAGTTCAACTCCTAAAATAACATCGCGTTAGCTCTAAAGTGCAAAACAACACCAGCACCACCACTCAAGGACGGATTAGCGTTACCCTGCGAAGCCCACAGGTAACAAAGCACACCGGCACGGGGCGAGGGGCAGTGCCACAACCCCCCGGGCCCGGGCAGGGCCCGCAGCCCCGGGCAGCCGCATCAAAGGAGGGGAGAAGAGACACCGCCTACCTGTCCCGAAGGCTTTGGCCACCAGCCAGGCGAGATTACAGGCGATTTTCGCTCGGGAGAAATCATAATGGTCGAAGGGTTTGATGGCAGGAACAATGAAAGTCTTCCTCATCTCCTTGGCGTCCGCGGCATCCCCCATCTTCCCACGGGACCCTCGGCAATCCGAACTTACATGGTTCCTCCTCCTCCTCCTCCTCCCGCGGCCGGGAGCCACAGCCGCGGCACGGCGGGAGCAGCTGAAGCGGCGCGGGGCCGAGGCCGGGGCAGCGCGGGCCCAGCTGTCCGCGCCGGGGCCGCCTCCCGCCTTCCTCCACACAGGAATGTGGCGAAGCCCGGCGTCCTCCTCCTCCTGCTGCTGCTCCTCCGGCCCTTTGTCTCCCCGCGCTCACGCCGCCGCCCCGCGCAGTCCGACAGCCGGCCCTGGCGGCCTGGGCCCCCGTTGCCCGGGGGAGCCCCTCCGGCGGGGGCCGCGATCCACGGGAGCGGCCGGCCGTGCCCCCAGCCGCGGCAGGCCGGGACGCGGCCCTTCCCGGCGCCGAGATGTCAAAACGCCGGGCAGCGGCTCCCAGGCGCCGCGCGGCCCGCCTCGCCCCGCCGGCGGCACACTGCGGGCCCGGAGCAGCGCCGGCCGCCCGCCGGTACCCCCCGTCCGGGCGCTGCCCCTACACAGCAGACCCGCGCTCCCTTAAACGCCGCCGCTGCGGCGGCGTTCCCGCAACTGCCGCACCGGACGGGAGACGCGCGGCCGCGCATGCGCGGGCACCACCACGGCCGCCGCCGCCGCCGCCGCCTGCTTGCTCGGGGCGGGGCGGGAACGCGCGGTCACGTGGGCGCGCCTCCCGCAGGGGGCTGTTCTGGCGCCGGGCCGGGCCCGCGCCTCGGGCGGAGGCGGAGCGCGGCCCGGCGGTAAGGGGGGGCCCGGCGGTGAGGGGGGGCCTGGCTGCGAAGAAAGGAAAGGGCGGTAGTTCCTTGGCCGCGGAGCCTGCCCGGCGCTCTTCGCAGCGGGGCTGGGGGGAGGCTTCTCTGCTGCGGCTCTGAGCAGAGAGGGTGCTCCTGGCACGTCCCGTGCCTAACGATGGCGGTCCCGTGATTGTGAGGCTTCCCGGTTTCGCTGACAGGAGCCTGCTGGAATTCCCGCAACGGGAAATGGGAAGAGCCCCGTGTGCAGGTGTGGCTTTGGAAAGTACTCTGCGTTCGTAAGAAGCGCAGGCTTAGCTTTCAACAACTGGAGTCAAACCTGTACTTGCACGCTTTCCTTAGTTTTTGTATATACCTCAGAAATCATGTGACGCTTAATCTTTTATGTTACTTGTAACATCGCTTCTGGAAAGGTAGCTTAAATTCTTTCGGTAAAATGAACAACAAACTCGTGGAATTCATCAGCTTTAAAACCCCAGATAGTCAGACACAGAAAAAAAGAAATAACGTGCTCCTAGATTCCAGCTTGCTAGCTGCTTCTGGTATGACTAACAAAATGCCGGGAAATCAGGTTGGCTCGCAGGAAAACTTGTTCATGAAAACCCTAAGGCCATCGCTTAGGTATGATGGGTATGGATCCACTTTAAGAGCTCATAAGATCACTCAGTAAACACTGCAAAGTCAGAAAAGCTGTTTGTTTTTTCCCTTTTACAAAATGCTACTTAATCCAAGTAGGGGAGGATGGTTATGTTTAATGGCCTGCTGGGTCTGTCACCTGTTCAGTTCACTTGCACAACAACACACGTACCTATACTGTATTTTATACTAGCAATGTATTTACTTTTACCCAAATCTGTGAAAACAGCGCTCTTCTAAAATGATGTAGACCTGAGTCCCTCCTTTCTTCAAATTTGTGAAAAATATACTGAATTTTGAATTATAAGAACAGAAAGCAGAGACTATTGTGGTCAAATATATATAGAGAGACTGCTACCTATCTAAAACTAAAGTTTGTATGGGTGCAGACTTCATGCTGGTAAAATCTATTCAGATTTACAGGAGAAAATCTAAACACGTTGTGCTGTGGTAACGGTAATATTAACATTTTTAACTTGCTCAGTGCTCTTAAAAGTTAATGCGTTGTATGGAAACTGTTGAATCACGGCCTGAACCACTGATGGACCACCTGAGGTGAGCACTGAGTCAGCCACAGGCGCGCAGGTGAAGGTAATGTACCTGTGTGATTGGAAGGGGTGGAGTCTGGCTCCACCTCTCCCAGACCCCATGTAAGGGCTGACCACCACCAGAGAAGGATCTCCGTTGGAGATCCCTCCCTACTGGAATTGTTGTCAAGCCTCAACCATTATAAAAGGTGTGCCACTCTCTTTTTATTAATTGTCTATATACCATCTACTTGAGCCTAACAAAAATATGCCATCTTCTGCACTATTTCATTTGAGTGCTCTTTTGGGGGGTTATTTGTTCTACGTGCGTGAATATAAAATATTTGTGAGTAAAAAAGAAAATGTCACCATTAGTTGCTTGTGCCAGTTCTAGTTCTGCAAATGTGCTAAGATGTGATGTTGCTCACTGCATTGTCAGAGACATTAGCAGTCAACATGGGAAGTGATGCAAGTTTACTGTAATTGTCCAGAAGAGATAAATAGAAAAACCTGGAATGAGGGCTCTTCTCTTTTTGCTGTTTATTTATCTTAAAATATTCTAAATAGCAATAATCTCACAATCTTTTTGTGACAAAGTATTTTATGATTTAAAGTTTATTCCATGTGGGAAGGCTAAATATTACTAACTATTAAGAATTAAAGCATGCAGCTTCCAGGCCATTTTTCTTTGGTTTTTCTTTGTCCTCTCTCCCTCCACTTTATGTTAGAAACCCACTTGACTAGTTTTATCCTCTAGCTATACTGTAGGCATGATCCTTTACTGATATGTTTGGTCATTTACACAGTGGTTACACCACATCTGTAGTCAGTGTGAGACAGCAGTCCCGAGTATGATCATGAAGTTAATAATGTTGTAGGAGATGGTTGTTGTCAGTAGCTGTAACCTTGGGAGAGTACGGTGCAAACCTTCACCTACAGTTTCAAACCTCTGTTTTCTCACTTGTTTCGAGATTATTGTGCTTTTTAAAGAAGCTTTGTCTAGGGCAGATTCTCTTAGACTAAACTGGGGCTTCTGCAAGATTAGGGAGTGATTAGGCTGGAGTAAGATTTCATATAGTATTTTGAAATAAGGAATTATGCATGATAAACTGAAGTGTTTTAAATTGGCAATAACAGTGGCAGCTGATTTGAACTGCTTTATTAGGAGAAATCCACAAACATAGCAGTTCACAGGAACTATTCCAGCACATAATGCTTCAGCTTTGATGTCAAAAGAAGGCTGGAAATAACACCGTGGGGATGTTATCTTTAATGACTGCTCCAACATTTGTCTGTGTAAGATGCTCTCACCTTCTTTTCTTTCTTTCTTCCAGAGGTTCCAGCGATCAGGACAGAAATGGCTGTGGCAAGAGGCGCACTCTGTGTCCTCTGGCAGAAGCAGCACACACAGCTTGGCAAGCCACAGATCAAGGAGCAGCCACGTTCCACTGCACTCCTTAGTGAGCATACTTGTTGACTTCAGGAGGCTTTAGGCAGGTACTGGACTGAACAGGTACTCTACAGATGATTGTAAAATAGGTATTGTAACCTAAGGATGACTTCTGAGTTGGAATAACTGATATACTAGCCTTCTAGACTTACTTCTTAAGTAATGGTAAGACCTGTCAAATTGCAAGAATTAGGAAATTTTTATTAGTGTTTTTAATAGGCATTAATTAGTGAGTGATTGAATTATTAAAATTATTTGATGTTATTACTCATTATATGGTAATGCTATAGTGCAAGAGAAAGCTTTTCTGCTAGGATGTGTATGTAGTTTCTGAAAGCTATGAGTTTTCCCAAGGCATGATTTTGTAGAGGAGTGTGTTCGTCCTGTTTTGGAAGATACAAAAGTACAAAAATGGTTACATAGTGTTTGTATTTCACGTTCTATTAATTTGTATTCAGAGTGAAAACTTTCAGTTTGCCTGATGTTTGTCTAGTTGGTTTATTCCCCTTTGTCCTTTCCTCCCTGGTTACTTTGGTGTCTTTCCCAAGACTTTATTTTCCCTGCCATCTCCTTTCCACATTGGCAGCTTTTCAACTTGTGTCTATCTCTCAGAATTGTACTTTTACCAGGTATTTCTAGATGGCTTTTTTTTCCTGGGTAGTACTTTCTAATTTCTGTCTTTTCTCTTTGACATTGCACTACTCTCTGGTAGTCTCTTTGACTCATGTATTCTATTGTCAACTTTAAAACACGTGAAATAAATTTTGTCCTCTTTCAGTATTTCCTTCATGGCTGTCTAGATACATGCTCACTTTTCTGAGGAAAATCCTAAGTATGATTTTATGAGTGTTACCCTTAAAGTCTTGAGCTACGCTGTAGTGGGAAATTTTCATTCAGAAATGCTTTGTACAGAATTAAAATGTAATGTTATTACCATAATGATAGCTGTTGAATAATGTTTTATTTGTGCTGCAGTTTAGAGTAAAATGGATATGACGCTAGTTTTTTAATTGTGTATTTGGATATAAGAAGTTTAAATTGGTTAGGAAGTATTTTTCAGAGTCAGAATTCTGAGGGTGAACTGTGCACTTTTTCCTGTTGCAGTATACTCCATTGAAGTGGCTGGCTATTTTTTTTTCTCTCCGCTTTTATATGCGCAGGAGCATTTGAATGCTCATAAGAGGTCATTTCATAGATTCATAGATACATTAGGTTGTAAAGGACCTACAAGATCATGTAGTCCAACCATCCTCCTACCACCATCCCTACCCACTAAGCTACTAAATCAAATCTCTTAGCACCTCATCTAAACGCTTCTTGAACAGCGCTTCTTGAATGTTTGTTGGAAGCATGCTTGTGTTTATTGGTTGAGTATGAATAGACTTCAGTTTTCCATCTTTTGGCTCTGCTCTTGGTTTCCAATGAAGCCCGTGTGTGTCTGAATGAGACCAGCAGTTAGTAGGAAAGAATGCTCCATCAGAACAGGAAAATTGTCGTGTCCTTGAGTGGCAACTATGTTTTGGAAGGGATTGTTGTAAAGGTGATGAAGAGGAAAAAGTAAAGAAAATAGTAAAGGAACTGCCCAATAAAGCTTTTCAATTCTATTTATTTTCTTCAAAACATCATTTTCTAATTCACTGGTTTATTTATTTTTTTTTTATTTTTTAGCCAGTTTCTCAGTTTCCCTTAACTTATGGAGAAATTGCATGTTATTGAGGAACTACAGTGATTACTTTAGGGAACAGGCATAAATAGCTGGCACACTGTTTAAAAAGTGGCCATGTAAAGTGTTCTTTATGAAGATCTGTGTTGTATCCCTGTGTTTATACATAATGACCCTTGATGTTATTGGAGATTTTGATTATGCATACTTAGTAAAGCCATCAGAATCTGAGTACATAGAATTCTCTTTGGCCGTAACTGAATTTGTTTGTATTTTCAGAGTAGCTTTAAAGATGTGTACCTTACAGTTAATTTGAAATTATTTTAAATACCTAAAAAAGTATAGGATATCTAAGCTTCATGTAAAACGTCTAAAGACACTCCTATTTCAATACATACTAGAAACGTGGGAAGAACAACAGTTATTTTAATAGTTGTCTCAAACTAAATGTATGTATATTATATTTAGTAATAAAAACTTGGCAACAACAAAGATTTTTAACGTTAATTTTATGTCTAGTTTCCATTTGAAATCACTGCCACTGAAGGTATGAATAAATTTGTGTACATAATTTTTTTTTTCTGGATCATGGGTGCCATGCAGAGAATGTCTTTTTGAAGAAATGAATTGGATGATTTCTTTCTTCTAGAAATTCTCAAAAGAGAGGTTTACTGTAAGAAACTTATACATTTCTCTGGTTATTCTGTCATCACTTCTTTATTCTTCATTGCTATGGTTAACCTTCATGTAATCACTTTACCAATCATCAGTTCTGGATGCTTACGTTCTAATCTGTTACACTTCAACTTGACTGCTTTTCTGGTACCTAATATCCTTCACTTTGTTTCCAACAGGTTGAAAAATTCATAGTGGATTGGGTAGGATAACTTTATAGTGTCTGTTCACATATCAGGAAGGCACATAAAGTCATGATTTCTTTCAGTACGAAAGAGATCCTTTGTCATGTCCTTCATACCATTGTGTGCAGTTTGATATATATATGTATTTTTTTAATACTCTGTGTAACAGTTTATTGAAGCTTTGCAGTGTTCTTTAAGGCTTCTGTATTATTTCTGCTTTTCCCTCAGTCATTTCCCTTGTGCCCACCCAGCACCATGCAGCCCTCTGCATTTTAAAACCTGTTCAGTCACGTGACTCCCATATTACATTTGGTCTGTGAATTTTGTGGCAGCATCTATTGTTAAGTGTTTCATAAATTGCTTTTTGTATTTATCTGAATAACCACAATTTTATGTAGATTTTGACCTCTCCCTTACTATAGCACCTACAGGATTTTATTGAAAGCAGCTAGAATTACAAATTTTTGCTGCACATCTGTTTCTTTATCTTAGTTTGTTACTGTAGTCACTAATCTAGGCTTTTTCCTGCTGAAGCACATGCTAGTTCTAATAGGATTTTCCTTATTTAAGATTTGCAGAGCTCAATTCTTTGTCCATTCTGTTAATATCAATAATGACGCTTTTCTATTTGACATTTTTTTTTAAAGCTGTGTGTGAATATTGCCCTATATTATGTGTGAATATTACCATATAGTCATTTTCATTTACTACCTTTATAAGATAGGACCCATTTGTTTAGGGTAAGTTAAAATGACTGTGTTTTTTTTTTTTTTTTTTTTTTTTGGTGTCTCATCAGCTGGTCCTCCCTGATACCTATGAACTAGTGCCCATAAATGACTAGTGGCTAGGTTGCTCTGTTGCCACATAGTTTGTATTGAAGCACGGGGCTTTTTCTCAGCTGTCTTACCTAAGCAGGGAGCAGTGATGGTTTCACTTGACAGCACGAATGGAAAGTGGCAGTCATAATCAAGGGTGTCAGAAACAGAGCCCTCTCTTCATAGTAGCCAGTATAGTTGAATGAAGATGAAGGAAGGGGGCAGACAAGCTGAAACTTGCGTTCTAAAGAAGATTTGAGCCCTCATGATGATCACTGCTTTGGGAGATGTCTGAGACAGACAAGGAACACCTGAGTTGCTTACTTCTGCACAGATCTCCATAATCCCTCACATAGGCTTTGTCTTAACAGACACAGTACAGTCCTTGTAGGCGATGATTTAGTAAATGAGTGAAGCAGCAGCCTGAGAGAGAGTGTGCCTGTTGGCATTACACTGAATCAAGGGAATTGTTACATGATGCAACAGAAGTAATCCCTGGAAATGAGAACTAGAAAGGGGAGTTGATGGGGCATATACCTATTGGCCTTCCTTTGGTCTGGCAACTCTTGTCTGTGGCAAGCTCTTTCCTGCTTTCCTCCCTGTGTTTAATAGAATGGAAGCAATTGCCTGGCTGGGGAATGTAAGGTAGCAAAACAGGTACTGCAATAAATTGCTGCGTTGATATGGGTCCTGCTTGTTCAATTGAGTGAGAAGTTCACTTTTTGTAGGATGGCTACTTGAACTGGGTACTATAACTAACCCTAACTCTCTGACCTAGTTTGTAGTGTTCTCTTTTAGGAAGAGCAGTAAGGCGTAGTTACCAGAAAAGAGAGTCAGGGAAACAAAAACCAGCTCAGTTGGAAAGTGTATCTGAGGTATAGGGCACACTGCCACAGTTCCTTCCTTTTACCTCCAGGGTCTTATGCAGTATTGTGCAAGAATAATTAGGAATATTATTTGACTTCTTTGAGGGAAGAGATGAACTTAAGGGTTGGACACCTAAGAAAAGGAGATTAAAAATAAGAATTATAAACATTATATTGTTGTATTGGGTTGCTCTAGTCAGAGGCCAGTGGAAGTGTAGAACTAAGTGATGAATGATGTCACTTCAGAGTCAAAATTACAATGTTTTAGATACTGTAATAGTGTGCAAGAAGTAACAAATAAGGCTCTGATATTATTACACTGCTCTGATTTCATTACTTAAGAGTCCCTCAGCAATATCCTCACTGCTACTAGAGAGCAGGTTTCCTGTGTATCAACAGATAATTAAGAGCCATCTGCATGGAGATGCACTTCTGCTGTCTCTTTAATCATGGAAGACGTACTGACATGCTTCCCAGGGCCAACTCCCTCTTACAACCACTGACTATGTTTGTGGCTTCTTGCAGAACAGACAGGGTTGGTAGCACAGAAGCTTTTTGTTTTTTCTCTGAGTCCCACTGATCTGGTAGGCACTCTTTGTTCTTACTTGTCTCTTGTCTGTCTAGCCACACTTTTTCCTTGTTCAGGTTGAATAGTGCAGTAATGTTCTGTTTTCAAGTATTTAAATGAGTAATGTCAGGGGGAGCTGTTCCCCTGCAGCTTTCGTTTACTCTGAAGCTGAACAGAATGAGAATGAAAGCCATGGCTTTACTTCATTTCATAGAGTCTGCAAGAATGATGAAACATGTCTCGCATTTTTCCTTATACATCTAGCACATTTGGCTGATTTACAAATTATCTCAGAGGAACTTTATTTGATATGCCCACTTAGTTTTAATTTGCACTTAACCTTAAGGTAGGTAGAGGTATTCTGGGGGCTGATGTGCTGTAGGTAAAGCCTCCGAGGAAAAATCAAATTAGTTAGAGCAAAGAAATGTTTCTGTACTTGTGTTGTATTATTTTCTGGCTCTATTCCTTCAAAAATTTCCCTTGCAATTTCCCTGCCCAATATATTCAGAATTGTTTTATAAATGATTGTTATATTTTTGTTGTCCCTCTTAGTTTTGAATTGTTGGGAGGTTTCTTCCTCTTAGGCACAGCCAAAGCCCACCACCTTCCCACAGCTCTTTTCAGTGCTCAGGTAGCTGCTGCAGTCTTCCTTCTTTCTGCGGCTGTCTTTTCCAGGGAGAGAGCTTCTTTAGCTTGAGCTTTAGCCTGAGTTGTTACATGATGCAACATGTAACAATCTAATTTCTATGTATCTTACTAGCTGCAACGTGACATGATATTGCTGTGGCAAAAAGCTACAGAATGACCTTGTTCTGATGGTTCCTGTGACAGAAAAGGAAGCTGGGAAACTGGAAATGGACTTTAGTATGGCTTAAAATTTTTAATAATTTCATTAAATAAATAAAAAAAAAAGACCATTTTAATGTGGACATTCTAAGTTTGTGTTTTATAAGACTGCTGTGTTATTTTGCCAGTGTTTTTTCACAACCTATCCTTACACCCAAGTCAGCTGCTTTGTCTTAAGAATTAGTACAGATTTAATCCACTGATTTGTTTAGCAGGTAGAATCCCGTGGGTTCTTCACATGGATTTCATACAGCTTTCCCTAACGTAGAGACCTGAGCATGCAGCACAAAATTCTCCATTTTCATTGGAATTCTTTGGACTTGTTTCTAACCCAAAATGTTAGAAAATGTGTTATTATCTGGTGTGTAAAATTGCTGATCGCAGTTGTTGGTTTTTTTTTTCCCCAAGGTAACATCTAGAAATATATGAAATGCTAAATTGTTTATCTTTTTAGTGTAGATCTAATTTATTCTGAAATTTAGAAATATATTTTAAAACCCATAATCTGAATTTTTCTGAACCAGGCATTATTATGCTGGATTTTTTTTACTGCCAAGTTGCAAATCCCAGAAAAATAAGCTTTGCATGGAAAGTTCTTGGCACATCTTTCTTGGAACAGCACAAACAAAACTGCTTAACAAGGAGGCATTCATTATTTCTGTCTTGCTCCCCTCTGGTATTAGAGTCACCAGCTGTAAGGTTACTGGCTTTTTCTTTGAATTTTTCTAATAAAAAGCATAGGGGAGCAGTCATTTAAGTTGTGGTCGTGAGAGATAGGCTGCGCTTGTTAAGCTTGCTTTCTTTTTTAATAGCTATTGTACTTTATGGAGCTGAGCTAATGCACTGACCACGTGTTTTTTATAGTAAATAGCATTTAGGAAATGAGCTGAATTTCAGAAGGATAAATCCATTGTTTCATCTTTAGAGGTCTGTGATCATGAAACTTGAAATTAAGACAGACAGTGAACTTAGTGCCTTGAGGCATGAGAAGTGGAGGGTTATCTGCTTAGTGTTTGTAACTGCTAGATGGATTTATATTTTCTTGATCATTTAGTGATTTATTCTCATCACTTTGGGTTATCTGTAGTCTTAAGTAGTTGCTGTTTATTGATATTTTCACGTACTCTCTGCTTTCAGGGCCTTGGTTTCATCACACCTTAACTGTACTTGCTGTTCTGTGTGGCCTGAAAGAAAGAACGTTCTCTTTTATGCAGTAAAATGTAGTTATGCATTCTGACTTTCTCATAAGAGAAAAGTACTTCTGATTTATCTATTTATTTTTAATAGTATTTTTCCTTGCAATGCTATGCAAGATCTACACTTATGTGACAAATTCATACAATATCCAGTATTTGGTACAGTGCCATTCTCTGACTGATCAGAGGAGTCAAGCTGTGTTCTGAGTGTGGATTCTGTGAGTGGAACTGAACTTGGAGCACAGTTGTTTAGTCTGAGCTGAGTTTCTTAGAAGAATGTAAATAAAAGCATCTGGAGAAACCTGTAATTAGAGACAAGCTTTGAAATGGTAAGCATTCAGAGGTGGGCTGTTAAGGCCTAGAGTAAGGCTGTTTTGGGATTTACACAGACTTGGTCATCTCCTTGTTTACCCAGTCCATCTTCAAACTGATCCACAGGGCTTTGGTATTCATGGATTGGAATATAGACTAAAGCCTTTTATTCTCTCATGTACCTGGCACTTCATGCCAGGAGGTAGGTATAACTTGAAGACTTGTTATTCAGTCCTGTTATTCTGTCATGCTTAAATCTGTGCTTTTCTATCTCTGTAGGATGATTGTTGTGTGTTTATCGTACAGTATTATTTGCCTGGAAGGGTGGTTTATTTCTGCCATGAGCAAATATCCGAATGGAAGTCTAAAATTAATTAAAATATATGATCAGATTAGTAGTAATTCATAAAGGCAGGAATAAAAAGGAAATACTAGAATGTTAAGGTCTGCTTTCACAGGTTTACATAAGTATTTTTTAACTCCATAAAATCTGAGTAGTGTACTGGTTTTTAATATCTTTACTGTAGCATTTTTATCCATACTGAAATACATCTTCAGAAAAAATAAAGTAGCTCTACTTCTTAGAGGCTTCTTTATTTTTACATAGAAATACTTAGGAAATGATTTTATAAAGAATCAAAGAGTCAAAGCTATACTTGAAGTCGTAGTTGAATGGGATAGTTAACAATTTCTAGGGCAGGCAGTACCATATAGTACTGTCTGTCGAATGCACAGTTGTTTATTTTCAAATTCCAGCACAGTAGCTTTCTATTAATAGGTTTTACCCTGAGTTAGGCATCATACGTGCTGATGCAGCCAACATAAACACTTTATTTTGGCTAATAAACTAATAGGACAGAAGTGTAATTGTGCTAAGTCTAGATACAAATAGCTTCTTTACCACTACGCTGTTTGCTACAGCTAATGAAAACCATGGCCTCCCAGGTGGTGGGGAAAAACAAAACAAAACAACACAGCTCTGGGCTGTAGCAAATGGCAGGACGTTATTGTGTGGGGAGGAACTGGCAGGAGACTCTAGCCTCACTTTTAGCTCTCCAGGATTATAAGTTTTGGAGTTTATTAAGAGAAAAATATATATGGGGGGAAAAAAAAGTGTTATAGCAAAACTTAAGTCTTCTTACTTGTTCTTTTCACTGCACAAGGAAAGTAAACAGGCAAGAAGCACTTTTAGAGGAGGAACAGTAAAACTGATGGGTGCATTTTGGACAAAAATGAAAGTTGAAACGGATTGCCTTCTGAACTCTTCTATACTTTTTTGTTAAAAGGTCATGGACAAATGCTCCACTCAGTAACTAGGTATCTATGTTGCACACTGCTTTTGGAAAAGGATGTTATCTGAAGCTGTAACTTCATTTTGGTGGACTACGTCACAATTTTTCATCCTCTATTTTGCTTAGAAATCACATACAGAGTCGTTTTTAGCATATGACAAAGATCTCTGCTAGGGAAACTAATACCAAATAAGTCACAAGGCTGCCAAATGAATGTCATTCATTTCAGAGTGAGTCAGTGGAAAAAATTATTCATGAATTGTATTATTATTTTTTTAAGTGAACTATTAAGAGTGCATTGGGTACTTTGTGTACAGTGTGACGTTTTAGAAACTTAGAATTCTGTATGCTGGGGCCTAGCATTAGCAGTCACTCAGGCTGACATAAAGGAAGATTTGGGGACTTGACTTTGGAGCTCTGTAGTCAAGTCAGCCACTAGCACCAAGTGCAAGCATTGGAAGGCTTCACTATCTTGTGGCAGCTTCCGGTGGCTTCCAAAGCCAGGAGAGGCAGCTGGCAGTGGTGGTAACACAGCAAACACAGGGCGTCTTGGCGAGCTGAAACTTGTGATTCCCTTTGTCTCTTGTGTGTTTTTTTTCTCCTGTACATTTGTCTTGGACCCCACAAGGGAGAGAATGGGGGTTTAATTTCAGTAAGTGCAAATCGTGGGAGTTTGATCTTGTTTTTGGAACAGGTGCCCATCTCATACAGCTCTAAAACAGCCTTATTAATTGTAGCACAGATCTAAAAGCAAAGTGGTAAGAAGCTTTCAAATGTAATGATTGGAGGTGCTTATGGAAAGAGCAATAGAGTAATGTGAAAAGAGAGAATTCTGGCTTTTGTAGAATGCTTCTGTGGATCTGTGTTAATATGATAGTCACATCATGGAAAAATAAGATCTCAGTCTTGTAGTACAATACTATAAAATAATCACTTAAAGAACTGTATTCTAATAGCTGGATCTTTAATGTTAATAGAGGAAAAATAATTGATCACAGAAAATACTTCTGCTATCTGCATTTGCTGTAGGTGATATCCCTGCTTCTTATCTGACACAGCATAGAAAAACAAAGACATTTGGCACAGAGCTCAGGATGGGACTTCTGTTCATTTATGTTTATAAAAGAAACAAACTAAAAACAATAAACCCACAGCTTAGCAATATGCTTGAAGTGTTCAGAATTAATTAGATTTTTATTAATTTGAATTTTACCACAGGCTTCTGCAGAGAATGATATCAACCAGTATCTCCTTAGAATGCATCTCTCCAAATAAAGAATGCTCAGGAAGCCAAAACATTCAATCCAAGCATTCTTTTGCTGATTATTTTCAACAGCCCTAGGAGTTGCCTTTCTGCTGCCTGGCCTCAGAGTAAATGCATTGCATTCAGTGTCTGTACTAAATCAAAACAACTGATACGAATGTTAGCAGAACTGACTAGTTAATGGTTAGCCACAGTTTGTTTTTAGATTATCTGGATTTTCTTTCTCTGTGGCTCCTTTAAAGCTGTATTCAGAAACCAGTGTAGTCATTGACTGTCACTGACTCAGTGATTCATTCAAAGGACTATTCTTTAAGTGTTCTTCAGCTTAAAGCTGCTGATGACTGCCTACCTACAAATCTGCAGAATGGCTTCCAAATCCTTAAATATGAAAGAAACAAAGTTATTTAGTTTTTTGTTGCATCAGGTGGAGCAGGTATGGGGCCAGTCTCCAAGTAAACATGCTTTGATTTCCTTGTCACGTGAATGGAAAGCCATCTTCCCTCCCTTCCTAACTAGCATATGTTCCACATATAGGTGTTGTGATGTGTGCTTTTTTTTTTTTTTTTTTTTTTTTTTTTTTTAATTCAGGCAATCATTCTAAGCAGCATCATCATAAATGTATTGCTCTATCAATTATGACATTAACAACCAAAGTTAAGGCCACTATATTCCTTATTTCAGAACAGTGATACATAGGGTGCGCATTGAGATATTCCAGATAGCATAAAGAAAATCCCAGTCTGCTGTACGCGATGAATTACTCTTTGGAAGCACATTTTAGTTCTTGGATTTGTTAGAACTGACACTTGCCACTGGAGGGAGTGACGTGCTAGGCTCTATTTTGGGGTTGAACTTGAATCCATTCTCAGTTCGTTAGCCTACACTGGATTCTCACCCTACATAGAAAATTCAGACTGTATGAAGATATTTTGGCTACGAAGGAAACTTAAAATGTGCTATATTACAGTGTTTTGAACTCTTTGCTCTTTGGGATGTATTTGTTAATGAAACCCTGTGGAACCCAAGAAACCAGATTCTTGGTGAGGTTGTGCTCTGCAGGCTGTGTTCTGGTGCAGGTTTAGCTAACAGGGGTCACTCTGGCAGGTATCACAGAAGACTGAGGTGTATGCTGCAGTCACACAGCTCTTTGAAATGCTTCTGGTACCTTCTCTGATGTAGCATGCAGAATACTTGTTTCTTCTGAACTTAGTGTAGCTGCGAATAGAGGGATTTTGATCTTCTGATTTAATCCAGTCTTGCGTTACTGAATTATTTACTGTTCACAAGTGAAGTGAAAAGTTGGCTGATGCTTCTGAAGAACGGCTGTGAGGTGTTAGAAACTGTAGGGCAAAACAGCTGTTAGTAAACCGCGGGCAGAAATCCAAGATGCTACATTTGCTTTCAGTGACTGATACAGGAGCCGCGAATAAACACAGAAAAATCTTGTTTGGTATCATTTAAAACAAGGAAGTGGAATACTTTAATATCAACAGCAGTGCTTTAATATTAAAGTGTTATATTACTTGATGGTCTTAGGCAGTACTTTGCTTTGGGAGCACTCCTGCACGAGCTGAAGACCAGGACGTTCTGCAGACGGTGACGCGGGCCCTGGGGCTTCCTGGCAGGAGCGCGGCTTCCCGTGCTGCACATCTTGAGCCAATCTCTGGAAATGTCTTCTGCCCTTCGCGTGCCGCTGCGCCCAGCCTCCCTCAGCCCGCGCCGCCGCCGCTGCCGAGCTCCACACACTGCCCACGCCGGGCCGCCATTTTGAGAGCGGACACGGCTGCGGCGGCGCGTCCGCCGCACTTCCGGGGCCCGAGCGGGCGCAGTGACGGCGGGCCGGGCGGGCCGAGCTGCCCGCAGCGCTCCATCCGAGGTAATTTCTTTTTACGGGAGGCAGCTTCTGAACCGTGATTGAGGGGGGGAGGGGGGGTTATAGCTTGAAAATGTTCTCAGCTCTGTATCTTTACGGCAGAAGTTTCTAACAGCTGTTTCCTTTTTTCTGTACAGAAGCATGTTTTTACCGAGATCTGTTAAAGTGAAGAGGAGCGGTGGTGATGAGGACAAACGCTGCACGGCCAAGAAAAATAAATTGTCTTCTGGAGGGTCTTCGTTAGAGGAGAACCCTGAGTTCCAGCACCATGAATCAGCTAGAACAGGAACTCCTGCTTCACAACGTGACTCGAATGAAGTTGTACAGGAGCGCACAGAACCCCTCACTGTTCCATCAGAGCTTGGCGTTCCCGATGCCTCTTTGGGAAAGAATAACCAAAATACCTCTGAAGACAGCTCTTCAGAAGAACCCATCAAATCCTTCAGCAAATCCCAGCGCTGGGCAGAACCTGGAGAACCTGTATGTGTTGTCTGTGGTCGCTATGGAGAGTATATATGTGATAAAACAGATGAAGATGTTTGTAGCTTGGAATGTAAAGCCAAACACCTTCTACAAATTCAAGAAAAGGAGGAAAAGCAAAAAATTGATCACCTCACAAAAGGAGAATCTCAAGAAGAAACTCACCTGCTTGGTACACCTTATTTCTACCGAGAACACTCCTTTATTTTAAGTTTGCGGGATGAGCAGGTTGAGAACCTCAAACTGCAGTTAGGTATTGCAATCCAAGGCCAGCAAGTTCCGAGACCTATTATAGAGTTTGAACACTGTGGTTTTCCTGAAACTTTAAACAGTAATTTAAAGAATTCTGGCTACGAAGTTCCAACTCCTATCCAAATGCAAATGATTCCTGTTGGACTCTTAGGGAGGGATATTGTGGCTAGTGCAGACACGGGCTCAGGAAAAACAGCAGCCTTCCTACTCCCTGTTATTATGAAGGTTTTGAATGAGGTAATGAAACTGTGTGTTTAGAGAAAGTGATGTCTCCAGGAATTTTAGTGTAATTGAGAACGTAATTGCAGTCTTTTTTTTTTTTTTTATTTGAAGTCGTCTATTTATTTGATTGTGGAACATTGGTTCTTTGTGGGGAGGGTTGTTGGTTATTTTGCACTTTGAATGCTAAAGCATCTGTATTATGTAATTTACAGTTTCTGCTTGTTAAGAAAGTTAGATTCTGAGGTAAACTTCCTACGTGACTTAAAATAGAAAAGGAAATGTTCTGCAAGTAGCTGTTGACTGATCTTGATACAGCAGGTGGCTGACAGACACTGACATTTCTATGACTTCATGGGGTAATTTCTGTTGGAATATGGTTGGCTGGCCATCAAACAACGACAGGAGTTTCAGGTTATATGATTCTACAGGTCCTCTGGCTTTACAAACAGCTTCTTGCAGGATCAGTGAGGAGAAGGCAGTTAAGAAAATTGTTGCTTCAGAAGAATGTGAATGTATGATGAGAAATAATGGCAAATAGTGTTCTGTACCCTGTGCATCAGTTTCATATAGTTTTTGTGGCGATGCTCAAGATTTTGAAATTTGAAAATTTGAGACCTGATTCTATTTGATATTTAATATCGCTTAGATGTCCCTTCTACAGATAGATCAATACGTGTATATGTATTTCAAATTAATAATAGAAAGATTCTTTAAGTAACTCTAAACATTACTCAAGTAGTTCTTAATCTTCAAAGTGCTGTATCACTGGGGGTTATGCAGGAGCATTATACAGGAACGGCGGGATTATTCTCCTTTGTCTCTTCTGTCTGGTTATCCTTAAAGTCTGCGTGACAGTTGTATGCTTATAGTAACGTGCGCAAAATTGGAGCCTCAAAATGAATATTATTTCACTACATCATCTCTTTTGTTTTCTGTCATAAGGTTACTTTACTAGTTAATTTGTATGTAAAGAAGTATTTTGTTTAGAATGATTTTTATTTTAATGTAGCAGAGAAAGGGTACATTAAGAACATAAAGGAATTCTGGTTATAAGATAATGTTTGACATTTCCTGGCTTAGATACTTTTAACTGTGGTGGTAAGTTCCCAGTTGTTTTCATCTTGGCAGGTGTTCAACTTAACAAAGCCCTTCTGGACTTTGTAATTCCTCTGAAGATACAGTGGGAAAGGAACCATTTCCTGCTGTTGGTCACTTGTAAATATTCCAGTTGAAGAACGGAAGGAAATGTATACTATCCAAAAATCTTATCATATGAAATTGCAGTATAGGTATCAATACATGTGAAAGCTTTGTTTGTGTGGTGAAGGATGTACTAAATCATCTGTGGTTAGTTAGTGTTACTGAAATAGCGCATCTTGGAGCTAGGCAGTGATTCTGCCCTTGCTTTTTTTTTTTTCCCTTTTCCTGTTTCACCTTATGTTCTTTTTCTTTGTTACTATGTATTAGTCGTATTTGAGAAACTGTTACCTGAGATGAATTGCTGTGCTGTAATGTTGTATTTTCTAGATTTGCAGAAGTATCAGTGGGGTGACAATTTGAAGATCCTTAAATAGGGAGCAAAAAGAAAACAGTACCAATTTTGTATTTAGTCTCTAGCTGATTGATTGCTAGCATTTTGTCTTTTGACAAATTCATGTGGAATTTATTTTTTAGTAAATTCTTTAGTAAATTCAGTGCAATAATTAAAATACAAAAATAGCAAAACAAAACACCACTTGATTCCTTTCTGGAGCCTTTTTTTTTTTCTTTTAATTGTCACAAATCTTTTTTCTACCTTCCATCTTCAGGTAGAAGAGATATTAGCAGTCTAACGGTATCCATAATAGCCACACTACGTATTTTGTATTTCAACACTGGGAGAGGTTATCTTGAAAGCAGTTACCTAAACAATATAGCAATTCCATGTTCAGCAGATTTCTTACTTCCTCTTCCTTTCTAGACAGAAACTCCATCTGCCCTCATTTTGGCACCAACAAGAGAGTTAGCAATTCAGATAGAAAGACAAGCTAAAGAACTCATGGCTGGTTTACCAAACATGAGAACAGTTCTCCTGGTGGGAGGTTTACCACTGCCACCACAGCTTCATCGTCTCAAGCAGAGTGTCAAGGTAAGGAGTGCAGTATGAAAGGATGCTCTGTAGAGCTGTGTTTTTGTGGCATTCACAGAAAAAGAAAAATGTGACTGTTGACATATGTAGGTATCCAAAGATGCTGAGTTTTTCCTAAGTGTGCGTCAACTATTGCAATAATTGTTAGCTCTTGAAAATTTTACAATACTATTTCTTTACATTCAGTCAGAAGTAAAATGTAGTGTAGCTTTTTGATGTTATTTTGGAAAGAATCATGCATGGTGTTGCTATTTTCATGTAGTGAAACATGCCATGTTTTTTAGAAATAGTTGTGGATAACATCAAGAATATTTCTTTTTTTAGTGAGATTAGATTACACTGCTAGTATTTTGATGTTTCCATTAGAGTACTAAGAAGTTCAGTTCTTCATGATTAAGTAACCTATAAATACTAATTTCACTAATTCTCTCACCATTCTCACCTCAGTGCTGTAACTTTATATTTTTTTTCTAGGCCATTCATTTCTCTTGTAACATAATTTTTATCTTTTTTGTCTTTTGTCAGGTTATAATAGCAACACCTGGAAGACTTCTAGAGATTTTGAGGCAAAGTTCTGTTCAACTGCATGGCATAAAAATTGTAGTAGTGGATGAAGTAAGTTTGTTAATTCTCAAGGCTATATTGCATATACTAACATCCTTGTAGAGAGTCATTGTGCGTTCCTTACCAAAATGGTTAAACACAGAGAAAGTTCACTATAAAGATGAAATATTTTTGTTATGAGAAAATCTGACCTTTAACAAACTGAGGTGTGTTTGAACAATGCATGTTCTATTGGCTATAGGAGACTGGCGTATCTTGACAGCTAAAATAATGCTGCTAGACTGGTGTGAACCAGTTATTTTTAATTTTCCTATATAGCCTTTCTTCTAACTGAGGTTTATACTGCATTTGGATTATTACATTGCAGTCATACACATCACGGCTCATCTTCCTTTTCAAGTCTGGGTTTCTGCTGTTTATTGAGAAATCTGGTACACATGCAATATTTTTTACTTAGGTGGATACTATGTTAAAAATGGGATTCCAACAGCAAGTGTTGGATATTTTGGAAGACATCTCTCAGGAGCATCAAACCATACTGGTGTCAGCCACAATTCCGGAGGGAATTGAACAGTTAGCAAATCAACTTCTGCACAATTTTGTAAGAATAACAATTGGAGAAAAGAATCTACCATGTTCCAATGTCCGCCAGATAATTCTGTGGGTAGAAGAACCGTCTAAAAAGAAGAAACTGTTTGAAATACTGAATGTAAGTGTAATATTTTTCTCATAAGGCAGTTTATAAAAGTGTGCGTCTTCACAAAGCTCTGTTGGGTTCTCATCTTTAATTCTGATCTGTATGTAGTGAAGAAGTGGAGTGCTGCTGAGCGTGTAACTTCACTGTTTCAATAGTGCTGCAGTGCGAGAACTTTAATGGCAAATTTAGGGATTACTCCACCCCTGCCACTCACACGTCCTTCTGTGCAGCAGCAGGCTATGTTCCTGGATCTAAATCCAAGTTAAAATCATGATTTTGATATTTTTGGTGATTTACAGAATGGCACTGATTATCTAATTTGTACTAATTATCTGTGAATGGTGGATGAACAAGACTTTTATTTAAAACTATCATACCTGCTTTATGACCTAGGAGTGGCTTGTCATTTTTAAGGTCATTAAAAAGACAAAACAAGTGAGATAGCTAATTTAGTTCTCTCTTGAATTTTCTTTCTATGAATATTACAGGCCTTAATTACTTATGTGTGTTTTAGGAATACTGGAAGGAGTGGGAGGGGGGTGCCTCAACTGAGGTTATGCAAGAAATAAGTCTTCAGAACTTAAAGAAATTCAGAAGTATTACATAACTTTTTTTAAAGAAAGCTTGCTACTTCTAAAACGCCCATGTTACTGAGATAAACTTGGGCTCTGAATTTATCAATGTTATGGTTTTGGTGTATGAAATTTTGTTGATGGCTGGTATCTTGTGGCTTCTTATCTGGGATTTGAGAATCATCTAAAAGGGATGTTACTGCTGGAGACATTGAGCAGCAGAGATCAAATCAGAGTTCTTGATGATGAGCACCAACTTTAGTACCTTCTTACATAAACAGATTAATTTTGCAGGATGAGAAACTCTTCAAGCCTCCAGTGTTGGTGTTTGTGGACTGCAAGCTGGGAGCAGATCTGTTGAGCGATGCTGTTTATAAGATTACAGGATTACAATGTACATCTATGCATTCTGAAAAATCTCAGGTGGAAAGAACAGCCATATTTCAGGTTTGTGCTTCCTAAAGTTACTTGGTTCTCGATAGAGATACAATGGCTTTATTTAAAAAAAACAAAAACAAAAACGGTCACAGTTTACTGTTTTTCTGTAGTAAAATGTGGAGTATTTGTGGGGAAAAAGGGGAGAGGTGTGAGACTAGGTAGAATTAGAGATGAGGTCATTTTAAATGCAGGACACTTATTTTCTAGGTTATTTGCTTTGAAGCGGGAATTTAAATATGCATTTAACCTTAATTGATGTTTTTATAATTTAAATGATGGTTCTGGTCTCTCTTTAGCTCTTTGTAGATTATACTCTTATTTAAATCAGGGAGGGATCCATTCTGTCTTCTGTAATAGAATAAACCTATTGGTCATTGTTGCATCCAATGTAGAGAGAGGCTTGAAATACAGATAAAGAAAGGAGATAACTGATTTCTTTTTTTTTTCTTTTCCTCCCCTGTCAGGGATTACTTCAAGACAAGTATGAAGTGATAGTAAGTACTGGAGTCCTTGGACGAGGACTTGACCTTGTCAATGTCAAACTGGTAGTAAATTTTGATATGCCTTCAAGTATGGATGAATATGTACATCAGGTAAAAATAAAACATTGTATCCATTATTTGTCAAAGGCATTATTTGGAAAGTATACTGAAATTTGGCATCCACTTATGGAAATTCTCTCTTACATGAAGAGAGAGTGAGGGAGATGGACTTTGCTGGGCTGGAGAAGAAGAGAAAACTAAGGGTAGATTTAATTCCCATCTTCTAGTTAATAATGGATGGTTACAGAGTAGACAGAGCCAATCTGCTCTTGCAGATGTGCTGTGAAAAATTAAGAGACAATGGTCACAACTTGCTGCAGGGGAAATTCTGACGGTGTAAAAGGGGAAGGTAATTTTCATGAAGAGAGTGGTAAGGCAGTGAAACAAGATGCTTAGAGTGGTTGTGGAACCTCTGTTCTTGGGAGCATTCACAACTCAGCAGGACAATGCCCTGAGCAACCTGAACTAAATTTGGTTATCCCTCTTTGCAATTGGGGTTTGGACAGCATGACTTCCAGAAGTCCTTCTAACCTCAAGTATTCCACGTTACTAACTGCAGTACACCTCTCTGTTTTTTTGATTTTTGTACATAGGCAAGTAGTAAATACATGTCAAAACTATGCAAGTACTAAAATACTGTTTCTTTTTTGTAATTAGAGAATCTTTTAGGTTCTTTTCTAGTTTTTTGAGCACTTTGGATTACATAGAGAAATAATCTTGTCACAAACATCAAAAGTAAAGGGTTTTTACTATGATGATACTTGTACAGAATACAATGTATGCGTATGTGGAGTTGCTGTAACATTTTAAAACATTTTATTTGAACAGTTTTTACTGTAAGCTTTTGATTGTTTGTAGGCTGTGTCATAAATCTTAGTATCAGTGTTGGATTTCTGGTGTGTCCCACAAGCAAGTGGGATTTTTAGGTGTATTTAAACTCTAAAGCTGTCAGATTACATCCTGAATTTAGGAAGTGTGTTGAATTTTTGTACGTCACAGATGAGGTAACAATACTGTCATTTAAATTCAGTTCCTGAATACCTAAATGTGCTTTATAACAGAAAATAAGGAAATATGAGGAAATTATCTTTGATATTAAACTGAGCTTGAGGAACTTAAACAGAGCTGTTGCTTTTTCAGGTTGGAAGAGCAGGGAGGCTGGGTCACAGCGGAACTGCAATTACTTTTATCAATAACAACAGCAAGAAACTCTTCTGGGACGTTGTGAAGAGAGTAAAACCAACAGGCACTATTCTTCCCCCACAGCTGCTTAATTCCCCCTATCTTCATGACCAAAAGAGAAGGGAACAACAAAGACTTAAACAATTAGAGAATAGCCTTGTAACAGGGGATAATATTATGGACATCATTAGAAAACATGACAAAAATAGTTCTCAGAGGTAATGAAGGTATAGCAAAGTTTGTAATTATTATGATAATGTGATAAAAATAAACATGGAATTTTTATGTCTCTCTGTATTTCCTTTTTTAAAAGAAATCTATATATTCTTTTTTGAAGATGTAACTAGATTTTTATCTTATCATTTCAATGGCTGGCTATTATTATAACTTTGTTCTGCAGAAATGGGATAAATCACGTAAGTTAAAGCAGAAATCTGTGCTTTCATCATGAAACTTTATAGTTAATATGTAACTGTTCATATTGATGTATTACTAGTCATTTAAGTGTAACTCTTGCTCTTCTCTGGAACTGGTTTTCTTCCAGGAAACCAGACCAAAGCTATAGAAATAGCATTACTTATAATACTTTTTGAAAGCTGGAGGTCATAAACAGAAGTTACTTTTTTTTTCTTTTTTTCTTTTTTCTTTTTCTTTTTTCTTTTTTTTAGGCTGAGAAACTATTTCTATCAGACCTTTCTTCCTGCTGTGCTGGAGGCAGGTATCCCAGGTTGCTAGATGTTAGCTCAACGTTGCGTCTGCTGTTTGCACAAACGATGGCACTATAAGAAGATGATTTTGGTACTAAACCGATATTTTTTTTCTCCCTATCAACTCGAGATCAAGGTGTACAGGGGTAGTGCCAGGGTAGTGCTTCAGCAGCTGTGTGCTGTTGTACGTGGCAGGCTCCTGCTGCCATTGCTGGTACGAAATGCGTGTCCTGCCGCTTCCCGTGCCCCGCGGCTGTCCCTGCAGCGCTGCGAGGTGAGGCGTGAACCTTTCCCCTTGCTTTGGCTTTTGTCTCCCTCTGCTGGGCGTCTGACACCTTCCATTTTAATTTCGTCGTACAGTACTTAGGAATTTACCGAGCGGACGACCTGTAAAGCTTGCACAGCCTTCACGAGGAGACCGCGTTGTTGTGCTACTTGTGGAGACGTCACGGAACGAGGAGGACCCGCGAGGACGGCTCTGACAGCGCGGGGCTCCCCACGCCCACACGGCGGCTTCTCTTGCCCCGGCCCCGCCCCCGCGTGACGCCGCTCCCCGCGCGAGCCAATCCCTCGGGCCCGGCATATTCAAACGGGGCGGGAGGAGGGCGCGGGCCGCGGCGCGCGGAAGCGGAGCGGAGGGTGAGCGGGGCGGCACAGGGAGCGCGGCCGGGTGGGCCTCCCTGCAGCCGCCCGCGGGGAACCGGGGGCTGAGGGGCGGGCGCTGAGGGCACCGCGCGGGTTGAGTGCGCGCTCCGACAGCCGGAACTTTGAAGCGCGGCGTGAAGGAAACTTCCGTTGGAGCGGTGCTTCCCCTGACCTGGCGCTTCCCCATCGCTTCAGTTCCCTTTCTTCCCTCACTGTGCGCTTTTTCTTTCTGCTAACGACGCGATTCTTAATGCATCGAAAGGCACCCGCCTTTCGCGTTGGTGTTCAACGGCGAATTGCTAGCGGCTGACGGGTCCGCGGGGACGGGGATGGCGGCCCTGTGACAGGGCCATTTCCTTCCGCTCCTTAGGTTACTTACCTTGTGCTTTTGCTATGTGAGAATGGAATGGAGCGGTCTAAAATAAGTTCTTGTACTGGGTATCTTTATTAGCTGTCTTATTCTGTTACTGCATTTTGCTTTGTGCATCAGAATCCTGACAGAAGCTGCTTTGTTTGTGTTGTGATAACAATTCGGTGCTTGATTGGTGTCTGTCTGTTGTCAAACACCACAGGTGTGAGTAGTTCTGAGTAATGGATTCTCGGCCTCACGTTCCCTTTGCTTAGGAATCATTGGAAATTACCGGGAACAAATGCCTGTGGTCATCTTTGTCACTGAAAAATCTGTTTGGTTGTAGAACTCAATCACAGAATTGTCTGCATTGAAAAGGACCTCAAAGAACTTCTCATTTCAAACCCCCTGCTGTGGGCAGGGTTGCTAACCACTAGAGCAGGCTGCCCAGAGCCTCACCCAGCCTCAACTTGAACGCTTCCAGGGATGGGGCATCCGCAACCTCTCTGGGCAACCTGTTCCAGGGCATCACCACCCTCTGAGCAGAAAAATTCCTCCTAGTATCTAACCTAAATCTCCCCTGTCTTAGCATAAACCCATTCCCCCTTGTCTTGTCACTATCAATGGTGTAAACAGTTGTAACCCCCCCCCCGGGTTATACACTCCCTTGAAGTACTGGAAGGACTCGGTAAATAGAGACAAATTGCTGCTTGTGGAAACAGTCACTCAAATATAAAATTAGCATTAGTATTTAATTGCTGGATGTATAATGGGAGTGCTAATTGTTATTGATAACTGGGAGCATTTATTTTCTGCAGTATATACAGGAAACTGCTAATGCCCCGAAGTATAGCTCATATCTGTCACAAGCATCATAAAATTCTTGCTTTATCTCTTCAGGTTCCATGAGAAGAAGCAACTGGATATAATCTTTTAGGAAGCAGTTGTATTTATTGTAGTCCTGATGTTAACTTGTTTGAAGACAAAATGTCTATTTACACAATATCTGCAAAAAAGTCCTTTGAGGCACAACGTACTACCGCTCTGCAGAAGGTTTCTTCAGAAAGCACCTTTACCAGAAGCAAAATGTTGGGGCAGCAGTTGGCATCGCAGGTGGCAAGAAAAGACCAGGACAGTCTTCTGTCATGTTCCCAGAATAAGACTGAGGAAGTAAATACGACTTATGTGATTTCGGCCTGTAAAAATGCAGATGACACATCACTTGCTCTGAAACCTCAGGAAAGATTAACGCTCCAGAGGAGAACTAGAACAAGCAAAAATTTGGCATCAAGTAGTGAACAATCTGATAAATGTACATCACAGGGCACAGAAAATACACAGACAGAGAAAAGGCTTACCCTGCGGAGGTGTGTGAAGAGTGGCTCTATAGAAAAGAGTAAGATTAATGGGAATTCTGTGCCTGGAGCAGAAAACAGTGTCTTTGATGCAGAAAGAAAATACAAGATTGCAGTTCAATCCAGTGTTAGTAATAATGATACTCATATTAAACCAAGCTGTAAGTTAGCTGAGGGGCAGCCAGTTACGAAGTTGCATAAGTCCAATAACAAGGATTTATTTGGCAATGTTGAAAGTGATGGCTGCATGCACTCAAAATGTAGGGCGAGTGTTGCTGATGCAAGATTTCAAGAAGAAGTTCCTGTATCAGAACAGCTAACCTCCGAATACGTTAATAGGATATCAGGAGAGCAGCTAAATGAAAAAGGCGATATACAAAAAATGGCAGGAAAACAAAGGTTACAACAGTTAAAGCATTATGGCTTGGAAAGACCTAGGACACCAACAAAAGTTTTTACAGAAGGATTTAAGCTTACACCAAAGAACAGCACTTTTCAGGATAAGTCGTCTCTATCTGCTTCAAGTAAACAATCAGTTAATCTTCCAACTGTATCAAAAAAGAAAACCAGCTCTCCTCCTGTGGGTAGAAGTGCAAAAGCAGGAGTGAATGCTGAAACTCTGGCTGAAAGCAGCACCACGAACGAAGATATTTTTAAAGTAGAAAGCAGCAAAGTCATTGTAGCTGTGCGTGTGCGGCCTTTCAGTAACAGGTTTGTATCCTAGTCTTCCTAGTCTTGTTTCTGATGCTGCCTATTATCTTCTATATTTTCCCTGGTTTCAGCTGGGACAGAGTTGATTTTCTTCACAGTGCCTGGTTTGAGGCGATGTTTTGGCTTTAGAAGTAAACCAGTGTTGATACCACACAAATGTTATAGCTGTTGCTAAAACACAGAGCCAAGAGCATTTCTGTTTCCTCACCTTCTTGTACTGTCTTGCCAGTGAGGGGCTGAGGAGCTGGGAGGGGACGGAACCAGGGTAGCTGACTTAAGCTGGCCCAAGGGATATTCCATGCCACATGGCATCGTGTGAATAAACTAAGGGGGGTTGGCTGGCTGGGCTGCTGCTGCTGGGGCCTAGCTGGGCATTGGTTGGTGAGCAGTTGTGTGGTGCGTAGCTTGGTTTGTAAATATGTGTTATTATCTCAACCTGTAAGTTCTACTTTGTTTTTTTGTTGTTCTTGTTTTGTTTTTAATTCTCCATCCTGCTGGGAGGGGAGGACTGTGAACAACTGTGTGGTGTTGAGCTGGCTGTTGGGATAAACCATGACAATACTGTATATTGATTTCTGCTTGTTTTTTTTTTAATGGGCTCAATAAGGCTTAATACATACTTTGAAATTAGAAAATATTTTGACTTCATCAAAGTAAGGGTTTTAAGAGGCTTTTTGTTTTATCACAGCTTGGGGTTATTCTTTGAACAGTCATTATTTGAAGTATTTTGAGATGGACTGATTTTAATTTTTAAGTTTTTTTTTTTTTTTAACCAACAATTGCCTATCTTTTTATTTTCACAAAGCAATTAACTGGGGAAGCTAACTGAAGGAAATAGGTTACACTTTAATCAATTTATTTTTCCTCTTCCATTCAGAGAGAGAGAGAAAAATGAAAACTTGCTCCCTGTGGTCTCTGTGAGCGGATCAGAGATATCTGTACGAAATCCAAGCACAAACCAACTCTACAACTTCAGTTATGACTTCTCTTTTTGGTCTTTTGACAAGTCTCATCCTAATTTTGCAAGCCAAGAAATGATTTATAAAACTTTGGCATTGCCGCTACTAGAAAGGGCTTTTGAGGGATTCAACACTTGTCTTTTCGCTTATGGGCAGACTGGTTCTGGAAAATCATACACGTAAGTTCCTAAATACGATTCTTAAAATCTTGTAGCCAGTTATTATTAACGAATTAACGAGAAGAGATTGTGTTATAGATTTCATAGCTATTAAACTGTATTTAATATTTTTGTACATTGTAAAGAATAAAATGTAGGAAACATTAATATTTACATTTACTGGGACAAAGTTACCTGTAGTGTTTGCTTTCATGTATCTGACATTGATTGTAACCAAACAGAAAAAACAACTTTACACACAATAATAGGCAAATAACATTCTGGGGTTTGATAGCCAAACCTATGTACCTTGTGTGCCTTGTTCACTACAATGCCTTAAAAATCCTTTTCTTTCCAGCCGTGCAGCTATTGAAATCATTTCTATGAACTTTATAATTCTGGTGAAGTGTTTTAGAATTTTAAATTTGTACTTGAGAATCAGGAATGCTTTTATTCAATTCAGCATCATCTTATGTTTTTATTCTTTATCATAGTTACCTAATTTTCACAGAGGTGTGACTTCATTTTTAAGTGGGAGCTTAGTATGTACTTGTAATATTTATTTGCTTTGTCCTAAAAATAAGAGATGCCTCAGTACTATTACAGTTGTCATATTTGTAATATTCTTTTTCTTTTCCCATGCTATCAGGTAAAAAAAAAAAAACAAAAAAACCTTAAATGCATTCTGTATTTTCAGCCTTGCTGAAATCAAAATCAATAACGAGCATGTCCTCAGATCACACCTACGGAACAGTCTTGGCACAACTATGTTGTGCAGCTGTGTGAGCTTAGTCTCTGAGTGATAGCTGAGTTAGAATGGTATGCTAGTTTAGAGTTGGTCAGGAAACAGATACGATAGAAAGGGGGGATTGAGATACTACACTGATAGGATGCTGAAAATGGTGTATATATATACGTAAGGATATCGAACATCTATAGGTAATGTTCTTGTTCATAATACAACTTACTCTTGTTCATTTGTTCTAGGATTTTTCTTTAATTTGAGTTTTCAACCTGTTTCATCACGACAGAGCTCAGACACAGTCTCATCTATCCCCCTGCTCTAACAGTTGTCAACTTAAGTTTATTTCTGTAACTAATTACTTCTACTACTTAAAGAAGCATATGACGTTTGAACTCCACCTATACAAATAATCTTAAAATTAGCTATAAGGAGTGAGAAAACTAAACCAACGTATTCTGTAACTACAGGATGATGGGCTTTGATGAAGACCGAGGAATAATTCCAAGACTTTGTGAAGATCTTTTCACTCGAATAGCACAGAGGGACAAGCAACAGGTAGGATCTTTATGCAGTTCAGCTTATGCAGAACTGTGAGGAAAATGGTTCATTTCAATATCTTTAACTGTTTCATTCTTTCACTTAATGCCCTTGTGATCATCTGCTTATTGATTCAAAGCATTGTTTGAAGAGTATTACAATTCTGATTTTCTACTTCAATATTCCTGCTGAGATTTCTGAAATAAAAATTCAGCTATCCCCACCTGAATTTTTAAGATTCTAAAAATTTCATTGTAAATATTGTTTTCTTCTCTGTTTTGAGACTAGATCTTTATTCATACTTAACGCTATATGAGAGAGAGGGCTTTGCGATGGAAGATGGGATTGTTTATTTAGGTCACAATTTCTTTTGATTTGAATTCCTATCCAAATCAAATATTGTTAAGTGGATTAATAAACAGAGTTGTGACCATTTCCAGGGTACCTTAAAGAGGATTGTATTCCCCTCAAAATTAATGAGTGTAGCAACAGTAAATTTAGAGAATCATAATGAACAGCAGCATCTGATCATCTGTTAGTTATCAAAGGAGAAAGAATGATAAGAATGTTTATTGGACAAGATGACTGAATCCTTTTATTGTTGTTACTAGGTCTTGTATCACCTTGAAATGAGCTATTTTGAAGTTTACAATGAGAAAATTCATGATCTCCTTGTCTTTAAAGCTGAAAGCAGACAGAAGAAACAGCCAGTAAGTTGCTCTCACAAACAAGTATATACACAATGTCAAAACAACGCCTTTTGTTTTGTAAATAGAAATGTACAACTGGCAGTGATCATCTCTTTATCTAAGTACTTCAGATTTCTAATAGGATGCAATGTAAATAAAACTGTGCTGTATGACTTGAAGAATGGCAAAGCATATAAATGGTTTTTATGTGTGTATATGTATGTATATACACAGCACTGAAAACAGCTTTTGATCCAGGACTCTCCTCAGTTCTTGATCCTGCTGAAATGCCCATTCACTTTCGAAAATATCTGTTTATTGTTTATCATCTGAGATAATTGTCCACTACTACTGATCTCCTGTATCTAATTGTGGTCAGTAGTATTTTCATGGAAAAAAAAATATATCTGCAAAGAGGGATTTTTTTTTTTAATCCGCTTTGTTTCCTTTATGTATTTGTGCTGCTCAGCTGCAGAAAACTATCAAATAAAAGGTTAGAACTAAAAAATGGCTGTCTTCAGTCAGATATTTTGCCTTGGCTAATGTACTGCTTGGAACTTCCTGCCAGCCCTGAGCTCTTTTGTTTGTTGTTGCTTTTGTTGTTTGGTTTCGTTTTTGTTTTGTTTCCCAAGAAAGTGGAATTGGGGATGGGGGATTCAGTAATCCAAGCAACTACTTAAGGATAATTAGTTAAAACTAATTTAGTTAATTTCTATTGCTCATGCTAGAATATTTGCAACCGTAAGCTAAAGATATTTTTGTGAACTATGAGATGATGGGAAGGAGTTTATCACAGGAGTTTAGGCAGACAGAAACATTCAGTTTTAGGCATTTTCTTAAAAATATTGTTCTAGATGATTATAATAAACAAAATCTAGCATAAGACTTTGTGTTAGGCCTGTACACAAACTGTCACTTAATTCTAAGATTATTTTAATCTAAATAATGCACTCTAAATAAGTTGCTTCTGTCTAATTGTTCTTTCCAGCTTCGTGTAAGAGAACATCCAGTGCTAGGACCATACGTGGAAGACCTAACAGTGTAAGTCTTAACTACTCTCAGGAGGTAGTTCCTACATCAGGGAGTGCTGTTTTGCTGTGTGAGTGGCAGCACTGGCAGTGATTGCCAGTGGAGCTCTTTGTGGCCTTCCCTGAGCAGGAGGTTGGACCAGATCTCCAGAGGTCCCCTCCAACCTGAAGCATTCTGGTTTAACAGATGCACAGTGTAATCCTGGCATACTGTGTTGGTATCTTAATACTCTGAATTTTTTTGTGCTCAACAGTGAATTAGGCAAGATCTTAATTTCATATCATCTAGCTTGGCTAGCTGAATTTCCATTGGCTTTGACACAATTAGAATGACTTTGCAATGTTTAGAAACAATGGAATTCTCAGAACAGCTGGAACTTTGTGATATACTGGTATTTTCTCTCTGACTTGGGTGGTATTTCAAAACACACACAACAGGAAAAACTGTAGAAAGAGAAGTCTGAATTTTATCTTTTTTTTTTTTTTTCCCTTTCTCTCGCTCTAGGAATGTTGTTAGTTCTTACTCAGATATCCAGGTAAGAGTTGCTCAGTTATGTTTCTACTTGCTTATTCCTTTGCTGCTGAAAACTAAATTTCACAGAAGAGAAGCTTTACATGTTGCTCAGTGCTCTATGAAGTTTCAGCTGATGTAAAAGTACAGAAAGCACTAGTCCTATGCCTTGGAGCTGAGTACATACATGTAAGCAAGCATCTCTTCACGTGGTTAAGTAGTGATTGCACCCTTATACACCCTTATAGATTCATCATTTTTATTAATAATTTGATTTTCAAATATTTTAAACTGCAGTTAACTACCCGAAGTGCATTTTAGTTTCTTCACCAAAACGTTCTGTTTTCTCTTACAGAGTTGGCTTGAACTAGGCAATAAGCAGAGAGCAACAGCTGCAACAGTAATGAATGACAAAAGCTCTAGGTCTCATTCCGTCTTCACTCTTGTCATGACACAAACCAAGGTACTGCTGGATGTTTTATTTTTAATTATCTATTCAACATGCATGGTAGAAAATTGTTTTGTGTGCTGGCTAGAAAATTGGGAATGTATACTTGAATAAGGTGGGCGCATTTTAACATGGCTTTCTGCAAGGTCAACTTGTTTTGTTTTTGAGCATGTTCTGTTGTCTCTGTGCTGTGTGTATTTACAGAAGTAATATAAATACACCTGGACTGGCAGATCTGGGAGTAGTGTTAAGTAGTTCAGGATACTTCCGTCGTCATTTTATCTCTGGGGTACAGGCACTACAAGTTCTTGTTTGATTTACAGGTGTTTAAGTGACAAAACCTGACTTAGTGAGATAATCCTGGAGAAAATGTAATAAGTAGAGCTCCTCAGAAGTCTAGAGGCTGTCAATTTTCTCCGTTTACAAATAACTTGGGAGTGTTTTTTGTTCTCAGTTGTTAACATTCTTCTGCCCAGTTACTTGATCCCTGTTATCTTTCTGCTCACTCTTCACACCACTGGATTTTATTATGTCTATCAGGATTAGTCCTGAGACTTCTGTAATTTTTTTTATCTGATAGAGGCAACAGTCAAGATTGAGCAGTGAGCTTTAGTTTTAAATGTCTGTTTTTGTGCCGTTCATGCTTAAACAATTATTCACATGTAAAAGCTTGATGCTGTGGTTAATTGTATGGGCTCAGTCTCCACCAAGGGATGTATAAAAAAGTATCCTGTCAAAAAGTAAATAGCAATGTTAATGTCTGTTGGTTTGTTTTGAAGTGAAAAGCTTGGTAGATCTCTGCTTGTCTTTTTTATTTTGAGTGAAATGCTAAGTTCTCCATTGTTTTCCAGGTAAAACTTGAGGATGAAGAGCAGCGTGACCATAGGCTTACCAGTCATATAAATCTAATTGATTTAGCTGGCAGTGAATGCTGCTCTACAGCTCAGACCACTGGAGAAAGGCTAAAGGTAAATCACAACTGGAAATCTGGGGGGAGGAATTTTGCCAATAAAGCCAGGTTCTCTCAGAATGTGTTTTGACTGTGCTGTGTGGCAGGCCAGATCTGGCCTGGGACAGTGCTCCTCTGCTGTCCAGGCATGATGATCCTCTGGAAGGAATAAGGATGAAATGCATGCATGAGCAGCTGACCTTCAAATTGGTGAATCTGGTGTTGCGCAGTTGGGGCTTTCCCCTTCTATTTAAATAAACAGAATTCCTAATAATAAGAGGCATTTTGTCAACGCGGCTTTATAAGTGTAATAGTTCCAAAGGCTGATAAAAACCAAGGCCACTTATTTTCAAGTGAAGATTTAGGGTACTTCTGCAAGATCAGTGGTGACATTCGATATGATACACCTACACTATGCAGTGAATAAACACGAGTAAATCGACAGAATCAATAGCATCATACAAGAAAGTACAATTGTTTTTTGGTTTTTTTTTGAATTTTTGCTTTGTAGGAGGGTGTGAGTATTAATAAATCACTATTAACCCTTGGAAAAGTTATTTCTGCACTCTCCAAGCTGTCTCGAAATGGAAAGAAAACTTTCATTCCTTACCGGGAGTCTGTCCTTACTTGGTATGTATGCTCCAGATTATTTTTTATATAGAAGCAACATGTTTTCTTGGGTTGTAGATTCCCCTTCCAGCAGCCATTCTCTCCTTTTAACTCTGTGCAGAAATAGGTTAATAGAAAGAGCAGGATAGATATAATTATTCCATCTCTGATCTGGGGCTTAGTACTCTTTTCTTCCACGTGCTTTATAAAAAAAAGTGTTACTGCATTTGTCTGAGAGCATCCTCCCGTTTGTGCTGTTCCTTGTCCATCTTACTTCTGAAGTAATTCTGTATCACTTTTGCACCTTGTATGGTCTGTTTTTCAATTATTCACTTGTAAGTCATCTTGCATCAAAACCTTGAGTTTTGTCATGCTGCTTGTGTTGCTTATGACAGGATTGCTATGAAGTGTATTAAGTGATTTGAACTGAGACAGATGCTTCAATGGCTTAGCAGAAAAGTTATTCTACCATAATGGTGACACAGGTATTTTGTATATGATGTACTTCTAATTGCATGTCAAATAAAGGTTATTAAAGGAAAGTCTTGGTGGAAATTCACAAACTGCTATGATTGCCACGATAAGTCCAGCTGCCAGCAGCACAGAAGAAACACTCAGCACTCTTCGCTATGCAAAACAAGCTTGTTCAATTATCAACATTGCTAAAGTGAATGAAGATGTGAATGCCAAGTTAATCAGAGGTGAGGTTGACGTTACAGACGTTACAGTCGTTAACAGCTTTTTTTCATCTTTGTGTTTAAGTTACTGCTCCATGAGAGACCTTACTATGAATAACTGTGCTGACTGACCACTGATTTGTTTACTCTTCAAATGTTTTCTAGCCAAGATTTTTAGAACATGTAAGCACCATCATCTTTGGGGAAATTTTGTAGTTTCAGAAACTTCTGAAAATTGAAACACTTTTATAAATACCATTTTAGTGCGTCCCCAATAACACTCACTTTTGAGTATTGGTTGCATTCAGTTTTTCTAAATTATGTGCTATTTAGTTGCTCTAATTTTTCTTTTTTAAATAATGAATTTTCCTCTCTACTTTCTGTGTATAATCTCTTAACTAGGTGAGTAGGTTTCTTTTTCCTAATACTACTCTGCTTTTTGAGTTGTGTTCTTTTGTTTTTTTTTGTCATTTTAATTTTTGTTTTACTAAAGTTAAGACAATATCTTAGGCTACGGTTGAGAACCTGGAATGGGGAAGGATGTTTTGCTCTTAATAAGATTTCTGAACAATACTCAAACATCCTGATAAGTCTAAACAGTATTTTAATCTATGTACGTTTTTTGAAGTGTAGTTTGGTCTTGGTTTGACTATTATAGAACTGAAAGCTGAAATTGAAAAACTGAAGGCAGCTCAGAAGAGTGCTCAGAACAGGGATCCAGAAAAATACAGACATTATTTGAAAGAAATAACCTCTCTGAGGATAAAATTGCACCAGCAGGAAAGGGACATGACAGAAATGCAAAGGTAAGGTAGTCAGTAACATCTGTTTAAAGTATATAAGTTTTATTATTTGTTATTTAAGTTTGTTCTTAACATGGTGTCATTTTTTCCTCCTACCATGTTAAGGGCTTGGAAAGAGAAACTTGAACAAGCAGAAAAAAGAAAATTAGAAGATATAAAAGAATTGCAGGTATGTTTTCTTTCTTTTACTTGCTCCTTCACTTTACACAGTAAATAATACACAAAAATAATACCAGCAATCCTTGCAGAAGAATTAGAGTACTTTGAAGATTTATTTTACTCAGTGAAGTTGTTTTAACAGAATAATATCAGTATTTGGATACGTAAAAGGTTTTATTTGCTTACATCTTTTATCTAGAAAGCAGGAATTGCATTCAAAATGGACAATCGTTTACCAAACCTTGTCAATCTGAATGAAGATCCTCAGCTTTCTGAGGTGCTGTTGTATATGATTAAAGAAGGAGAAACTACAGTCGGAAGGTATACACCAAATTCAAAACATGATATCCAGCTCTCCGGAGTGCTGATTGCTGATGATCATTGGTACGTAGTATCTTTTGAAGTATTTTTTTTCCTTTATTTCTGTCAGAGCAGTAAATACTAATGATCTTTGCTTTGCTTTTGGAGTTGCTGTTCCTCCAGGCAGTAGCAAAATGTGATTTTTCAGACTAGAGAGAATAATTTCTCTACTGTTCACTGGAAAGGAACAGTAAGGAAATTCGCTTCTATTTCTTCCTAGAAAACTATGAAGCAAGCAGTTTAGTTTTGTTGTACATTTTGTTAATGTAGTGGAATCTATTCATGTAAAAATCTTTGGGAAGGTCCTGATCAAATGGTGTCATGTATAATGATCCTTTCCCATTCAACTTAATGCATAGTGAAGCGCCTTTGCTATTCTCGCTTAAATCTGGTAATAGATAACAACTTGGTTGTATTTAATAAATGTTATTTAAAGTGCATCTTATGCTATTGATGTTAAACAAAATGCTAAATTCAGTTAATGAGTTACTGAAAACGAGTAACTTGGATATGCTGAGGAATTAAGCTTTATCAAAGAAATGCTCTGATAGCAGTGTATCATGATTTTCTTAGTGGGTGATTTTTCTTTATATTTAAATATACATTCTCTTCCAACATGTATGTTGTCACTCACAAAGTTTGTGTAATATTGTAACTGCATCTAGAAAAAGGAAAATAGGACACTATATGAAGTACTTTTTTCTTTAGTCTATTAAGAAACATTGCTTGCAATTAACGCAATCTACTGACGTAAAAAATGTTTCTCGTTTTCAGCGTTATAAAAAATACTTCTGGCAAAGTGAGTATTATTCCACTGAGAGAAGCTAAGACATATGTAAATGGGAAATGCATTGTAGACCCAACGGTTCTGCATCATGTAAGTAGCAGCCGCTGTAGAGGAGGAATGTATGCATGTATGGATTTTGTAACTGTATTGATATTTCAGTTTCAGACTGCATTTTTTTTTTTTTTTCTTAGAGTGCTCTGGTACAATACTTTCCAGTTTCTATCCCTACCCTCTCTGTTTCGAGTCCATAAATCTAAATGTTTTGGAGTTAATTTATTTTTCTCCTTCTCTGTAGGGTGATCGAGTGATCCTTGGTGGAGATCATTACTTCAGGTTTAATCACCCTGTAGAGGTTCAGAAGGTTAAAGGGCTATCTTGTGGAACTACATTTTTACATGATGGTCCTAAAGACTTTGAATTTGCAAAGAATGAGCTGCTTATTGCACAGAGAGCACAGTACGTACTCTATTTTCTTTTTCTGAAAATAAATTCGCAGTTGTTAAAGTAACTGTCTAGTAACTTTAAGTGGTAGGAAATTTAAGATCCTTCATTATTTTGCTGTAGGTGAAAACTCAAAACCAGTGTTTATTATTAATTCATTTTGAAATGGGAACACAAGTTCCAGATTCATCTGAAGTGAACTCTTACTTAAAAGAGGTGATGCCACAGTCTAGTCTACTTGCAAAGAATGCTGACCACTACTGGAGAAAACATTGCATTCCCAAGAGTATAATGTCAGAAATATACTTCTGAGACACTGAGATTTTTAGAGAGAGCCTGACAAGCAAATATACTATGAAAATGAGTGATCAGTGTTACAACCTTGGTCATCTGTGATGGAGAATATGAGAAGAGGCAGTACTATTCTTAATTGCTTCATTCTCAGGAGTTATTAAACTGTATGTTGCACTGACTTAAAATATACTTTTCTGCATCTTAATGTGATTTTGTGAGTTTCTGCTACAGTTTTTAATGTTGTGAAAGATATTTAATAAAATGAAACTGGAAATTAAGTAGAATGTAAAATGCTACCTTTTTCCCTTTTCACCTGTTTGTTTTCTCTATGAAACAAAAAATGCCTAGGTAAAATATAAAAGTTATGAAGTACATTTTCACTGTTAAGACTGGAGACTATTTACCATACTCTTCACATTGCAGTGCAACTGAATAAGATTATAACCTCTATGCAGCCTGTAAGAGATTAAAGCTGTCATAAACCTGTACTTTCACTCATAGGCTTGAATCAGAGATTGAAGAGGCACGACTCAAAGCCAAGGAAGAGATGATGCAAAGTGTCCAAATTGCAAAGGAAATGGTTCAACAAGAACTGACATCACAAAAAGAAGCTTATGAAAGCAAAATAAAGTCATTGGAAGCAGAGGTGGTAAGTTACCATTGCGTTTTTATAGAAAATGTAACAATAAAACAGAATAAATCAGAAGGAAATAAAATGGGAACATCTGTATGTCAGGATTTATTTGTTGTGTGTTATTATCAGTCTAGTGTGGGTTGTGTTCTCCATAGGGCCTGCATGTTCTCAATGTTTTGAAATGAGAGTAATCTTTAGTTATCTACTTAGGGAGTAGATCAGAAATGCTATAGCAGTGGTATATCTCTTTTTGTCTGTCCTTTTTCATATTAGAGAGAGGAATCTCGTAAGAAGCAAGTGCAAGAGCTGAACAATCAAAAGGCTGCAAGTAAAATTCAGGAGTTGGAGAAGGCAAAGCAAAATCTTGAGCTAGAACTGCACTTCAATAAGAAGCGCTTGGAAATGGAGACACTAGCAACTAAGCAGGTATAAAACAGAACAGTAGGGTTTCTAGGTGGCAAACTTTGCCTTTTAAATAAATCATTGTGTTGTAGAAGAAATTATTTTTCTAAAGTATTTTCTCGTATGTAGCTTTGTGCAAATGAATGCATTTTGTTTACCATCTGAATGTGATATATACAATTTGGAGATAAACTAATACTGAGCTTGTTATTCCTCATGTAGCATGGACTATTTTACTCAATTACCAAACTTCAGCCTTCGCTGCCAATGCCAAAGGTCACAATTCTAAGAATTAATGTAGTAATGGTGCTTTTTTTTCCCACTGGTGTTCACATATCTGACTTCTGTAATAGCTATTTCATTCTTTTTAATGCTGCTTCTCTTTTGTTTCTATATTTCTTTTAAGCATTTCAATATCTTACCCAAGCAAGGAAGCTGTCAAAGATGGAAGTTTCATATTGATGGCAGATATGGAACATATATTTCATTCTGTTCTAACATTCCTTAAAATGACAATGAGTAGACTAAGTATAAACATAAGTTAACATCTAAGTAAGGTTGAGTTTCATGATGCATGCTTTTTTTTTTTCCTGTCTTCTTCAGGCTCTGGAAGATCATACTATTCACCATGCAAAAATACTTAAAGCTCTAGAAGATGAGAAACAGAAGATTGCTGAAGAAATACAAACCCTTCAGAAGAATCGTGCACGTGGGAATAAAACTGTGGCTAGTAAGTATGTACTTAATGTTGCAGGAGCAGCAATTCCTCTTTTGCACGGTGGACTTGGATTTAATGTGTGTGGATCCAGGAGATTTTCTTCCTCTAACACTTCTCTAACAATCATGAAGAAGAATAGTCTTATGGCTGCTACAGTCCCTTACTTAATGTATACCAGACAGTGCTAAAAACTCTTATCTCAGTCAGGGTGGTTTGAGTGTTCACATCTAAACTGTACTTACCCCAATTACTTAAAGGTTCTTTCTTGGTCTGGCAGGACTAGTTAGGAGTTAAACCACTGGGGAAACTGGAGTTAACAAGTGCTTCTGTTTAGTCTCCTGTATCAGATTAGCTTAAACTGTAGTATCTAGTGTTAAGTCTATTTTTGACATACCCTTCACTTGTGGGTTTTTAATTCTTTTCGAGAGATGTCTATCTGGGAAGCTTCCCCCCCCCCAGTGTACTGAGAATACAGTCTTGCTAAATGGCTTAATTCCATTCATGATGCTTTTTTTTTTCTTTTAACCTTTAAGCTATTGCATTGCATTACTTGATCATTATGTATTTTATGCTTTATTAGCTCCTCTTAACTGGAATTCTTTGAAGTTATCTGTGATGATCAAAGAGGCCAACACTATTAGTAACGAATTAGGGAAAAACACGATTTTTAACAGGTAAGTATCTGAGTGAGTTGATTATAAGTGTATGTGAGCATTGTAGAGGTGCAATCAGCTAATGCTTTTATTTGGACGGATTTCTTTTAAATTGAACATGACCGATCACTTTTCCCACTTAGCTCTAGAGGAATGCATAACTTAGTTGTGCTACTTTTAAATGTGAATTTTACAATAAGATTTTTCAAGGTATATTTATATATTCATCTTGTATCAAGGATGCTTTGGAGGTGAATCTCATGATGCCTCCACATCCATCGTGCTTCAGCTCATATATCAAAGCAGTCCTAAGGGACACTAAATGCATTAGTTATTTTGGTTAGAGTTCTGATCTCGAAGGTGTTTTTAATGGAAATGATTCTAATTTTGAACAGAACTAAACCAGGGTATATCTGTCAGCCACTATGGTGTAGCCCTATGAACTTAACAGAATGGAGGTAGTTCAAAGTGAAAACCTCACAACATGCATGCACTGGATACTGAATACTTGAGACCAATTGTTTCTATACTGTGTTGTATATAAGGTGTTCTTGGCAGAAACACAGATACAAAACTGTAGTAAATGTGACTAGAATAGTAGGGGTGAGTGGGTGTGTTTTAGTGTGGCTTTCAGATGTTTCTGGCAATAGAAGTCTGTAACATATTTTTTGAGGTTCTGAGTGTCTTCAGAGCTGGGAATTTGTATGGGCTTATCAGCTACAAGGATTCCTTTTTTCCTTTTACTTATTAATGATTTTAATAGCTGAAGCTAATGTTTGTATTTTGTGAGAAACATGATGTCCTATGCAATTATTGGGCTTGTAACCAAATATGTTATCTCTGTATGATCTACATACAAGTATTTTGCATTTACTTTACCTTGTTTTTTAAACTTTCTCAAATTCTTAGGCATGACAAAATTGACGATAAAACAGGAGCAGTGTCTTCTGTTCAAGTGCAGGTTCGTAACATCAAATTGGGCATAGCCACTTTCTGGAGCCTGGAGAAATTTGAATGCAAACTAGCAGCAATGAAAGAGCTCTATGAGGTCAGTGAGAACTTAAGGAAAACAATTAACTAATAAGCAGTAACATTTTGTCAGTTATATTTCAATAATCATATAAGGAGGAATTTTTTTTTTTTTTTTTGCAATGTGATTTTAGAAGATAAATGCACATACAAAAATCCCCTCATTGTGTATAGATATATATTTAAATACACTATGTATATCATATGTATGTAATGCGTTACATATTTAGGTTTACGTATTATATGTATACATCAGATAAAATCTTTCTGTCTTGTCCGAAAGGGAAAAACTAATAACAAAGTAATCCCAGAAAAAAATGAGAAGACATTTATTTACAATATAGTTCTGTGAGATGCAAAAATTTCCAGTGGTAGAAGTATATTGTGTTCATTACTAAAACCTGTTTGAATTTTGACAAAATGATTGGGCTCTGTAATGGTTTTGGCCATGTTTTTGCATATGACAAATATATTTATTTAAATAGATGTGGTCATATGGAGAGAGCTGTGAAAAAGCTTTTTACTTGTTATTCCTGTGACCTATAATCTCAAGATGCTGAATAGCAGTGTTTTCACTAAAAGCCTCTTGTTTCATTTTTGCATTTTAAAAACTTGCATCTCAACCTAGGCGCCAGTTAGTAATTTTTTCTAAATTATACATATCCTAACAAAAAGAAAAACATTGAATCTACTGTTGTACAGCAGAACATGATTTCTTCATCCTGGTACTGAAAGTTTTATTATCTCAGTTTCTACTTAACCTTCCTTCTCTCTGTTTCCTTTATTTTCCAGAGTAATGATAGCAGTAAAGCTGCTGATGTATTTTATGACCCAGCTGATGAGTGGGAACCTGACCTTTCAGACGCCTCAGTTTCTTCTCTTTCCAGAAGAAGGTGATAATTTGTATTTCCTTCTCCTCTGCTTAAAATAAATCAGAAGTTAATTTTTTTAATCAGATATCTGAGCCACTCATAATGTTTTATTTGCTTTAGATGATTTATAATAACAAACCTATAAATCAAATGAAAAGTGAAATTAAAAATTAATTTAAAAGAAAACATGTGAAGACTGGGGAAAGTTAAAAATGCCAGTGTAGTAATAAGAATTGCCTTCTAACTAAAGCTGTTTGGCAGATTAAACCTCAGTATTTCTAAGGTTGTGCAAAGCAATGCATGAGTGACCAGTGCCAGCAGGCTTTACATTTAATAGTTAACAATTAGCTGATGGTAAAAGCTGTTCCCAGTCATCTTCTGAGAGCTCTCTCCATGAATTGACCCATTTAGTTCTAGCATAGGATTTTTGATTAACCTGCAGAGGATGTGATCTAAGGGTCTAGGTACACATGAGCAGCACAAGCAGTCTTGAATAGGCACTACATCTGTTGTTACCATCTTTTCCCATACACTGTGTTAATACGTTCTGTTCGTTCATAATCTTATTTTTCGAAAATGGACAAGGAATAAGGGGAAAGAGGGCTCCCCCAGACCCAAGAGTGCATTTGGCCAGAACATGCATGTGGATTTGTAAACCCCTATAATATCTGGGTAGTGGTATGGAGTGAAATGTATCATTTTTAAGGTTTTCTTCGTACTTCTGTAATATAGCAGCAGTGTCTTTGTTTTTTTTTTTAAAGAGTAAATTGCAGCTGGTCTGAGACCTTGCATTTGAAATTTCAGTCTTGTAACAGTATTTGTAATTCTGGAATTGCACAAACTGTAGCTTGTTACATACTAACTGATGCTTCCTTATAGCTCTACTAATGGATTGCAGCTGATACGATTGTGTTGTTATTTTGCTGTGAAGCAGGTCAGTTTAGCTGAGTGTAACTGGTGATCATTCCAAGTAAACAGATTCGAAAAGAACACAATGAATAAAGTTATATGAATTGAAAGCGTGTGATTATATGCGAACATAAATATACACATGTATGCCTGGTGAATATTAGTATTCACTGATCTTTCATTAACCACTAGGAGAGAGATTCTTTAAGTTTTTAATGTCTTCACTCTCTCATTCTTTCTAGAAGTAGAAGTTTCATGAAGAGCAAGAGAATTTCTGGATGCTTGTCTGGTATAAAATTGCAGCCAATTCAGAACATGCAGGCATCCTATATATCAGGTACTTACTATATGGTAGATCTGTTCTTTTTATACCAAGAACTTGAAAATACCACTTTATTAGGTAATGAATGAACCTCTAATTGTGGGGGTAGGAGGAGGGGAACACCAGAGAACAAAATGGGAAGTGTCCTAATTGTAACGTATTCAAACTTACAATGTTCATCTGTTAACAGTGGATCGTTTTCTTTGTTTCTATGGTTATGCTGTCTTAGGATAAAAAGTTCTAACCAGTGCTTGCAATAGTTTGTCTCGTGTAACAAACTGCCAGTGGCTGAATACTGGTATAATTGTCTGGAGACCGTGCTTGAGTTGTTCTTCATTTAGGTGTTTTGTCCTAGCTCTTTGTCAGGTTTTATAAGCTGTTTTTCCAGAAATACTGGACGTTTTAGTCTTCTGAATGTGTTTGTGTAGTTATTTCAGGTTGTTGGCTTATTTTCTTCATTTTCTGTCTCTGTGTTGAAAAGGTTGGATTTATGTTGGAATTTGTCTTTGTACAGACTAATTCTAGAAATGGAGCAGAATTGTGTATATACTTTTTTTTTTTAAACTTGCTATCTCTGGCAGCTAAACATTTCTGAAGAAGCAATGTAAAATGACTGCTGACTGCTTATTTCTGTGAAGAGTTTCATGCCTATGTATTTTACTTTTATACCATACAGGCTCACAGAACAAATCCAGCATAGGCCCAAACTTCTTTGAATCACTTCTTCCTGGGATTTGCAAAGAATCTATAAGTTCAACGTTAGATTTACTGGAACAGAATCATGAAGGAAGAAAGAGCATTGCAGATCATCTTCTGATTAATTTGTTTACAATTTCTTCTGGAGTTTCTGCCATTTCTAAAGCCTATGAGCAACAAGATGAAGAATGTCAAAAAAATTGTAAGACTGGCTTTTATAACCATTAAGATAAATGTTACTAATGACTTGCCTTTCAATTGTGCAAACATTCATGTTTAGTGATAGAAAGAATAAACATTCCCACTTCCATTGGTGAAGGAGATGTTCTGATGATCTTCTGTTTCTTTTGTAGTTACCTCTGTTGACCGTGGTGCTCAGTCCTATAGTATCAAAATTACCTCTGCATTTGACCAGCTTGTGGTACTAATCAAGATTTGGCTTAACAACATGCAAAAGCACACTGGATCTATACAGACTGATGAAGAAATGAAACAGGAAGTAAAGAACTTGGGAGGTTATTTGCAGTTACTGTTGCAGGTAAAGTATGGATTTGGAAACATGGTTCAGCTTCTGCATAGAGAAATTCTGTGCACTAAAGTAATATTAACTACAGATGTGCTAAAAACAGTCATATCTTGCTTATGGAACAACAAATGAATGGACCTAAGGAAGATGAAGAGCCAAGGGTATGTTTGTACTGGCTAAACTGGTATTTTTTTTGTTCATTTCAGTGAAATGCATACTTCTCTGTCTAGGTTCTAACAATACAGGATTGTCAGTATGGTATTTGTTCTGATCTGGTAAATCCTGCCTGCTAGGGATGACACTGAATCACTGTGATTCCACTCTTCTGTTGTAGAGGGTTCCTTTTAACTCCAAATTTAGCATTCCTATAGATGCTATTAACTGGACTATATCTATATTTCTTCCTTGAAGTCACAAACTATCTTCAGAAATATCTAAACTCATAAGAATGCTACTTACTCTGCTCTTTGAGTATTGAGTAAATCCTTGTTTTCTGCAGCTGTGGACTTTGCTACTCTGCTGCCATTGCTGCTCTTTCCATTGTGCTACAGCACTGCAAGCCTTCTGAACACTAATTCTATTTTAATTGTGTAGTGTAATGATACCATTTCTCTTTAAGGCTGTACAGTATTGGCTTCTATCTGTGGCAGAGAAACAATTGGAAGTGGGAAGATAAAAAGCTGAAAATGCAATGTGCTATTTGGCATTACAAACTTATCCTACGCTGTGTGCTCTTTGAGCAGATATGCTTTCTAGTTTCAATGAATGACATGCTTTTATTTCAAAGGGGTGTTCTTCAGATATATCCTCAATGGTGACGGAAGCACAGAGCAAAGTCAACGAAGCAGTAAAACAGACAATGAAGTGCATAGGACACTTGGCAGTATTCACGAGAACTGATATTTCTGTTTTCGAAGAGAACAGCGTTCCTGCAGCCAGTCTACAGGTGAAAAAATGTTTATTAGAAATAATGACTTTCTAGATAAGTACCCAAAATAATTGAGCATAAAGGCTTGTCCCAAACGATATCTTTGGAATTCCTCCTGTACTCCTTATTCTTCTGTATCTTAAAACATAGAACTTAATTATGAAGCAATTTTAGTGTTGATATTCACACTTTTTTTAAGTAGCTGTGATTGAGCATATGATGGCTATATCAAGCAATTTAATAAATGGAATTAAGTATTTTCAGTTTATCTAATACTTCATTTTTTATGAATAAGGTGAATACACGTTAGTACTCATAGTGTTGGAAGAGAAAAAAAGAACTTGAAACTACCAAAAAACTCCAAATCACACAATAAAGAAACCCCAAACTTTTGTCTGTACAACTTTCATATGTAAATAAGAAATGCTGTACTTGTATGATCTCAGTGCAGATGCAATCCTAAAAGTAGGCATAGTTCATAAATTCAATACTTGTATCAGTAGGCTCTGTTGATACAGATATTCAGAGATGTGAACAGAATTAAGAAAAGGAGCCCCTGTTTTTCAAGAATCACACCTGGCTAAATAGACAAGCAATGAACAATTGCTTAAAGGAAAAAAAAAAAAAAACAAGCCTGTATTTGTAGTTTATTATGGAAAATCCATTTTACCTTCAAGGTGTAGCAGAAGTGCTAAGTAACTGAGCATCTGATAGGATGGCAGGGCCAACCCAGGAGAGCTCAGCTGTATGTGATGTACTTGAGTAACTGGAAGGGGGTGGAGCCAGGGTCTGCCCCTTCTCAGACCTCATTTGAGAGTTGGTACTGGAGGCTAGGGTATTTTGCTGGAGATCCCTGCCTACCTGAGGCCTTCCAAGGATAATGCAGGTTCTTTCCTTTATTTCTATGTTTATAGTCATTGCATTTGAGTAAATCCTCACTTGCTGCAGCAAGATACTTGGCTACTCTGCTGTCACTGCTGTGCTTTCCTTTGTGTTACAGTGTTAAAGAAGGCCACGTATGTTTCTTTAATCATGTTTTGAACCTTTGTTTTACAAGGACTTTGTACATGCTGTTTATCATGGAGTAAGCTCGGGGCTGGAGTTTCTTACAGATACTGTACAAGAAAAAGCAAGAATGATACAGAAAGAGTTAACGAACCAATATCCACAAAATGAGGTGAGATTAATATTAAAATTAGAAATTACTGATACGTTTTTAGAGATGCTTTATCATATTGCTTTCTTGTTCTGTAGTTCTTTCTGGAAAGTTTGTCTGGTTTGAAACTACGAGTAACAAAAGTATGAGATGAGTAATTGAAGTCTTACAGAATTTTTTTTTTTTTTCACGGTTCTAGCAAAAGGAATTGTATAAATTGTATAAACTTTGATGTTTGCTCATTTGATTCCCCTATATTATTATATGAAAGTTTGCTGGTATATTAGATGGTAGAGAACAATGTTAACTATTTGATTGAGAAAGTTTCTTCTTATTTTGCAGAAGGCATTGCTCTTGCCTTTATATATTTTGCTTGTTAGTATTCTAATGTTCATTGTTCTGCTTCTCAAATATTGTACTTTTACTGTGTCTTGAGTCAAGTGTACAATGTCATTAAAAATTGCTTTGTAGATTCAAAGTCGAATAAAGGATGATGCTGTGGCTTTAGCCAGATTCCTTGAAGATAACATTTCTTATTGCAGAAAGGTAAGGAAAATGTTTCACCAAATTTGTGCTTTGAAACTGGGTTCTAAACTAAGTAAGTGCATTAACAAAAAAGCCAGCAAACAAAAACAACTATAAAACTACCTTTCATGTATTTACAATTGCATGACACTCCTTCCTTCTGTAAGGGCATTCTTGTGTTCAGAACACCACAACTTTTCTAGCTGCTGCATTTCCACTTAAAAGTGCTTGATTTTAGTTATTTTTTATAGAGTGATTGATTTACTCCTCTGATTATGCTTATCGGGAATGGCCTGGAGTTCAGTAATGTTAGTGCAACTGGGTAACTACTGCAATGGTTTATGGCTGCAGTTGCTGGTAATTTGAACTAAAAGCTAGGAGAGATAATTTAATCTACCTTCAAAGAACCAGGTCTTTTTAATTTTTTAGTTACCTCTGCGTATTTGTTTGTTTTTCCTCCTGTCAAAAATAGATGCTTCTTTCCAGAGCTCTTCCAGTGACCTAACATCCCTTTTATTTAGCGCTTCAGTGGGCTACTTTTGTGTGACTAAGTCTGTAACAGTGTGTTTACAACAGCAAACCTTAGTAGTTTACTTGGATGTCTTTACGTTACTGTTTATCTCTATACAGAAGGAGATAGAATCTCAGTTACCAGAAGAAGAATGTCTATATCAGGAAATAAAGAGAAGCACTAACATTGCTGCAAAATATTTGGAACTGGAGCGGTGTTTATCTGAAGTCTGTCAGATCGTTTCTTCCACCTTACAAGGTATTTACTTAAGTTACTACCTGCCAAGCTAATAACTTGTAGACTAAAAGACATCTGTGTAGCAAGAGGGAGGGAAGGCTGCTTGGTCTCCTTCTGCGAAATACTACATTTCATTCTGATTGTTTTTCTTCCTCATAGGGTCGTTCAGAAACACAAGCCTGCTCAGGAGCTTTGCAGGAGAGATTTCTATCATAGCTGGGTATTTTAACAATTATTTCAATTTACTTGCATTGGCTTCTGCAAACAATCCTTTCCAGAGAAGACCCATGCCTTTTATGAACTTAGATGAATTGGACTCTCTTGTCGATTCACTTATTTTGAGTTTTGAACTCGAACAAGGACAGCAAAAACCAAAATCTCAGATTCCTTGTAATGAAACTACTGAGGCTGAAGGAAGACGGGTTGCAGCAGGTGAAGCTGAACTTTCTTGGAAACAAAAGGAAGTTTCAAAACTCCAGTCAACGCCTGCCCTTCCAGGGGAGCTCTCGCCTGATAGGATGATTGAGTGGGTATGAAATACTGCTATCAAGAATTCAGGGAAACATTTTACCTTTATGTGATGGGGAGGTAACATATTAGTAAATGCTAAGACATACTGCTAGTATTGACTAGTAAATGGTATGAAAATAAGCAATGTTATTGTATAAGTGCCTAAAATTTCTCAAGGAAAAAGAAATAAATTCAAGGCGTTAGAGTTTAAAATAGTCCTTTGTTTTAATAAGAAAAATTGTATAAAATAAACTTACAAGAAATAATTAAATGCAGTAAGTTTTTTAAAAAAAAATGCAATGAACAACCAAAGAAAACAACACAAAAGCACAACTTGGAGACAAAGATACTAAAATCTGTTGGGAGAAAAAAAACAAACAGGAAACAATATAACCATGTGAGGACATTGTATCCTTTTGTTTTAGGCTTTTGACTTAGGTGCCTGAAGTTAGGAATAAGGGCAGCTAGGAATAAGGTAAATGATATGGGTATCTATTCTTATTTTTTTCTTAACATTGTTACTTCTGCATTATGATCTAGGTAAAGCTACAGCAACTTGAAAGTGTTTTTTTTATGCCTTTTACTTCTTGAAATACCAACTTTATTTAAAAATAAGCACAACCAAAAACCTTTGTATTTATTTATGTATGGGAAAGAGATATCAAATGAGATCGCAAGGGCTTGTAAAATGCTTTTAGTGGTTTTATAGCCTATAGAAAAATCTGTTTTTAAGGTAGCAGTGACAATGGTCTTTGACTCTGAAGCAAGTTCATGTTATGTTACTAGAAGTTACCTTTGCTCAGCTCACTTTCAGTACTATTCATAGTGATCTAGAAGCATAGCATTTCCTAAACAATATACAAGTCATCCTGTGAGGCTGTGGAGAATTGCACTGAGAGTGGCACAATCTGCAGGTAAAACTAGAGCGTAAGTATTACAGGCATAGGACTGGTTGGGGTTAAAGCTTCACACTTAACAAAAGGAATAATGAGGCAAAGATAGGAAATATCATGACTAAATCTATGCACGTCTCTAACCACTTCTCACAAGTGTTCTGCGAATCTAGGCAACTCTGACATGCTCTGGAATTATAACAACTCCCATTGATAAATGCAGAAGAACTTCATCCATATCACTGATTTTAGACCGTTGTACTCTATTGCTTTCTCATCATGTGTTTGATTAACTTGCCATCCTGCCTCCTTCTGAGGTACAACTTCTCTAGAAACGTATGTTGTGTTATGGCCTGGACTCCACTGTGCTACTCTTTGAACTACTGTAAAGAACATTGCTATTTATTATATATTATTTCATATTCCTTTGCGACTTTTACTAGGATGTGATTTATTAAAAGGTTAGGGAACAGTTCTACATCTAAGCCCTTCTTGTGGATTCTTTCCTACTCTTTTACTTACAGAATGACAGTAGCACTAGAAACAGTGAAGCTATGATAGGTTAAACAATGACATTCCCATCCAGCTACTTCCTTGTGCTTTTTCCTCATAGATATTGCTTAACTACTTACCTGCTGTTTGAAGGCAGTGAAAACACCAAAAATTGTTTTAGAATATTTATTCTTTAACACTAGATTCCAGGAGGTCTGGACTTAGCATATCTTACCATAGTGATAAGAAAATGAGGATCTGAAACCTAAGTGTTTTCCTTTGTATCAGAGTCTGTAAGCCAGATATTCATAGCTATCATCTTTACTTCTGAGGGAAAGTGCACAGCATCTTGAGAATGTTGGTCTTTGAGAACAGGTTAGGCTTTTTGAATTATTTTCTGTGAATGGGCTACAGCGAAGAGAGTCAGTCATCCTTTCTCTCTGAAAATTGAATTGCTGTTATTTGGTGATTTTGTGCTGCTCTGCTTTGGAGGGGAATTCAATTATTATGAGCTAGTAATGTATTATCTGAAGGCTACCATACTTTGTCTAAAAATGTCTTGCAGTGTTGTGCTGCCAACAGAATTATTTAACAGTATTATATCTGCTAATGGTTTCTCACTTGAGGTGCACTGTTGCTTAATCTCTTTCCTACTGTAAGGCTTTTACTAGTCTGTTCGAAGTATACTGAGTTATTCATTTTTTTTGTACTTAAAGAGTGAAGAGGAACTTGGTGTACTTGTTTACTTTTGTAAATGTATGATTTTGTATTTGGCTGAAAGTTTTTTAAAAAGTATAACAGATTTTTCAAAGTCTTTTACCTATGTGCTAACTCTGAAGAGTAAATCTAGATCATGTTAACTCATCATAATTTTTACAGCCTTAAATGTAAATTCCTTGTTGGTTCTCTTCTGTATAAAGTTGTTTTTGAGACCTTCCTTTGTCATACTTGCTGGGAGCATTCTGAAATACTGAAGAAAATACATATATATATATATCTTCTGTAGAACTCAAGTGAAACAGATAACAAAATCAAGTTTTTATTTATTTTTTTTTTTAAGTTCATCTCTCCCCGTTGAGGATGTTTAACAGCACACATTCAGAGACCGAATACTTGTGATCTGCTCTGTGTCTAATAAAACTGTAATGCTCAATCTTTTTCAATTTCTGCTTGTATAGTGATGTCAGGGCTTTTTCAAATATGTTACTCAGTGATGTTCCACCTGCCAAATTATTAATCATACTTGCCTTTCTTGTGCTTAATGCTCTGAAAATGTTTTATTTTTTATAGTTCTGTGTATCAATGATAGAATTTACTCTTTTTTTTTTTTTTTTTTTTCAAAGGGAAGATCAAGTCTATCATAGTTTGAGCCCTGAGTTGATTTTCAGTTTTTAGACTTACTCAAAACCAGGAGAAAAAGATCATGCAAGCAAGTGGATTTCTAATAAAAGTTTTAATGCAGGTATCGGAGGGCTGATGGGCAACTTGAATTGCATTAGGCTTGGCTTTGGAACAATGAATGGCAATATTGCTAATAGCTTATAAAGCTTTTCTTCCTCCCTTTTGTACTAACTAGGATTCTGTAGCAGGAATGCTAAGTCACAGCCTCAACCAGTGATTGAGTACTTGGTAGGAAGGTAGAGCCAACACAGGGGAGCTCAGATGTGTGCAGTGCACCTCAGAGACTGGAAGGGATGGAGCCAGAATCCACCCCTTCTCAGACATCATGTATAGGTTGGCACTGGAGGCAAGGGTATCTTGCTGGAGATCCCTGCCTACCTGATGGGATAAAGCAGGTTCTTCCCTTTATTTCTGCCTAATGTCATTAATAGATGGGGGGATACCTGCTTCCTTTCCTTTAATGTTCTCCCTTATTCCACCAAGAAAATCTTTTTCAGTCAGAGTTCAGGTAAAACTGTGTGTGTACTTTTACCCAGGCATTATATTGATTCTGAGAACATTGATTTTGTTTGAATAGTGTGTGTGTGTGTGTGTGTGTATTTCCCCCCCAAATGGATCTATATGTAGCATAGGGACAAACATCAAAAGTTAAAAACAACAAAACAAAAAAGCTTCAAACCTAAATACATGATTGATTTGTTATTTAAGGATGAATGGATTTATTGAAGCTTTATTTGTACTGATTTAAGTATGTTAAATGGCACCAGCATATTTTAACGAGTACAAAATTCTGTTCTCATAGCCTAGTTATTTGTACTTCTTATTGCTATAAGAATGATATTGTTTTGTATGTGTTGTGTATCTCTTTCTATAAAATGAACACATTTCTACAGCTCCCCCTAGTGTGCATACGATGGTATTGATAGCGATTTTTACATTGAAAAAAGCTGTAATATATACTAATGTAAGGGTGTGCAAAATCTTGCACTCAAATGTGAAGTTATACATGTGGCTATCTGACTATATGTATACATATATGCTTTTTCTATGTTAATGTAGAATAAAAATGGCATAAGAACTGGTCATAGATCTGAAATATAACTTATTTTCCAGAAGTTGAAGAGAAATATCTATGTACTTCAGCTCCTGATAAGAAAGCAGGATGTCTAATGTTCTGTGTTTACTGTGATGATAATACTTTAATACCTTTAGATCAGTTATTCTAGAGTTGTCAGTGGATTTGACTGCCTTCTGATGATTTGCCCTGGCCTTTATATTGAGTTTTCAGGTAATCTTTTTAATTTTTACTTGGAATGTGTCTGTTCATGCACATTAACACTTCTCCAGTTCAGTACTTAAGTCTGCTGCTTCTTATTTGAATTGTTTGCTTATTACTTGACCTTATTTTCAGGAATCTCTTCTGCCCCATTTTGATTGTAATCTCACCCACACTGGAGCAGTCTGGGTTAGTAACCCCTACAACAGAAGTCTGATCTCTGCTAAGACTGCATTAGGGGCTGCTGTGATAGCTCTTAGCCTAGAAGATTCCATTGGGTTTATTGACAGCTAGGGGGAATTTGAATGTTTCTCTATATTAACACTGGCGTTATTCAGGCATTTAGCATCAGAAAACAGGTCTTGGATGGAATTCAGGAAGTATGTTAATTCAATAGGATAGTGTTTGTATTTAAAAAGATCATACTTCTGAGTATTTTAATTTAATTGCAGATATTTTGAATGTACTGCTACATTTTCTATTAGCGTATAAGATAATATTACTGCTTAAAGAGGGAATGTAGAGTGACAACTAAGTAGTTTTTATAAAGCATTAACTGTTGAAGATGGTGGTCCGCATATGTAGAGAAAGAAAATGTAAGTTATAAGAAATAAGGAAGTGTAATAGGAATAAGAAATAAGAAAGCATATATTAACTTCATAAAATCTGAAATACTATTCTATTTTCTAGCTCTTGCTGGAAAGGAGCTCTATGAAAAAGGACCTGGGAGCTTTGTTGGGCAACACTTGGGCCATGAGCCAGCAGTGTACCCTTGTAGCCAAGGTCAGTGGGATCCTGGGGTGCATTAAAAACAGTATGAAAAGCAAGTCAAGGTATGCGATCCTCCCCCTCTACTCATCCCTGAGGAGGCCACGTCTGGAGTGCTGTGTCCAGTTCTGGGCTCATTCAAAAAAAGACATGAGTCTCCTAGAAAGAGTCTAGGTTCACAGAGATGATTAGGTTCCTGGAAAGCCTCCCTTATGAGGACAGGCTGAGAGACATGGGACTGTTCAGCCTGTAGAATACTGAGAGGGGTTTTTTATCAATGCTTATAAATATACAAATGGGAAGTGTCAAGTGTGTTGGGTCAGGTTCTGTGGTGGGGCAGCGATGGAACAAGGGGGAGAACAGGTACGAACTAGAACTCAGGAAGTTTTATAAGAACATAAGGAAAAAATTCTTTACTGTGAGAGTGGCAGAACATTGGAGCAGTGCCCAGAGAGGCTGTGGAGTCTCCTTAAGAGATATTCTAAACCCTCCTGGAAGCTTTCCTGTGAAACTGGCTTTGATAGGGATGGACTTGATGATCTTCAGAAGTCCCTTCCGACCTCTGATTCTGCGATTTATTTGCAGCATAACTTTACTATCTGTGTGTGGCCATGTGTGTAAGGAGACAAAAAAAGCTTAAGGTAACTCAATGAAGTCTGAAGTTGAAATGTGCTCATTACATGCTTTGAAGCAAAGAAGTTTTGCCTTAAAAGTAGAGTGCCCTACAGCTTTACTCCGGAGTGTACTGACTGTAGGTATCCTAAGCAGTTTCTAAAAGAAAATTTTACACAAAAGACTTTGCAAAATCAGAAGAATAAGTAGGGAATTAAAAAAAATAAATTCATACTCCTGAGCTGTCTTTATCAGGGTTATTTGCTACTGGTAAATAGGACTCAGTTTGTTGATGTTCCATTTTGTTCCTCTGCTGCCATCTCCCGCTTGCAAGGAAATTATTTCAGAAGTTCTGTGTATGCTTCTTCCCCTGAAATTTCGAGACTATATTACTAAAATCATTTGCTAAGTAGTTAATAATTGAGTGTAGAATCAAAAAAGCTTATATCAGTGTTGACTTAGCTGGCTTTCAGGTTTTGATTACAATCAGTAATATGCAAGTTTAACCTCTTCTCATAATCTTGGGGGATCTTTCTGCAGAATCATTACTCAAGTGGTAAATAATGTGATAGATCACATAAGGTATATTTTTGCATACTAGGACTGCTCTGAAAGTCATGTCTCATTTATTATGTTGTCCCATAAAATCAGAGGCAGAGGTAGGTGGTACGGCAGGAGAAGCTGAGCCTTCCCACCAAAACTGTTTTGTTGCTGTGTGACAGACAGCAGCACAGGGGCAGTCTGACAAAATGGCGTCTGACATGGAGGTGCACATGGAGCAGAGGTGTCACTGAATTCCTCCATGAAAAAAAGATAGCACCCACTGCCATTCTTTGACACTTTATGAACATTTCTGGAGACCAAAGAGTGGATGTAAACGCACTGAGGCAGTGATTGGCTGTGCAGATTTGTATAAGCATGGCGTGCAGGCTCTTATTTGCAGCTGGTGAAAATGTACAGCTGAAGGTGGTGATTGCACTGAAAAAGTGTTTTGTAGCTGAGAGTTTGCTCTATCAACTAGGATTATTATGGTCTTTGTGGAAATAAACTGTCAGTGTTAATTTCAGAGTATTTACATACATGCATTACATGTACTATATCTAGACTTTTTATGCTATGCTTACCACTCTGGAGCACAAAGTCTGAGGAGAGGTATGCAAAAGTGTTCATTCCTTGGTACTTCTCATCCTGCAGTGCAACAATGCATTATTCTAATTTTGCTACTCACCAGGAGAAGGAATCCAGGTGGTTAAGCGAAGCTGCTTCTGATGTGATATTAGATAGCACTGAGAAAATATGAGGCTTGCTGTGTGTAGCAAAAGACTGATAAGCAATGCACTAATGCAATAAGAGCATTAGATCATTTACTTTGGGCCTCTCAAATGTTCTAGTAACAAGAGCACCTGTCTGAAGGCTGCTTTAAGTTCCACGACTGCTTCAGCAGATAGCTGGGATAATTCTCTGCGTAGTCCTACAATATGATTAAATAAAATTTCTCACTGTTTGGACGCATTCAGTAATTTTCTGACCAAAGGCTTTTGTCATTTATTAGCATTAATTTCACAGTTCTCATAGCTTTGTACTAACCTACGCTTTAATTCTGAACAGCATCTTCAGAACAAAATGATGGATGGTAAGAATTCTTAGAGGTTTGTGAACTTTATGATTTTTCTTTTGTTTTCAGAAAGGGGAAGAAGGAAAGACGTGGTTGGTTATATCTTGTCTTTCTTGAAAAGACTAGTTTAAAGTAGACGGGTATCTGTGGGTTTTTTTGTTTTGTTTTGTTTTTTAAGGTCTCTAGTAAGGTGGTGGAAAAGCTTGGTCAAATGTTAAGCTGTATACTAAAAGACAGTCTCGTGTTTGAAGTCTGTCACAGCTTCACAACGCAGGCCCTTGTTATTCTAATTTCAGCCACTAGGTGGCAGTGTCTCATAAGGGTTTTGAAGCCGCGAGCCGGCAGCGCTGGCTGAGCATGGGCGCAATCTCCTCACTAGCTAACTTCCATACTGTATTAGCAAGAAGTGATGTTTACAGGATGTTTTCCTACTGTATGTTCCCGAAAAAACAGAACGATCTCTAAGAATAAATAAATATCATTTTTCTGCATGGTAAGTGTTGTTGCATGCTTTGCAGACAGATCAGTGTTGGAACTGTCTCTTCATGCATGTATCAAGTTTTGTACTTGTCAAGTTGTGGACGTGGGTACTGTTTCTTGGTTTGTTCAATTGTTCTTAGAAAGCCAGGAATAGATGCATCTCTTGGCAGATAAAATTTCAAAAGAGCATTTCTGTTTGCAGAGTACTGATATAATTGGATTGTAATAGCTGCAGCTTGATCTCTCTAACTTCTGACTCTACTGAATTGTCATAATGCTACCTCCTGTTCTCCTGCTGTGACTGGAATTACATTGGAATCTACAGTGCTTCTCATCTAGCAGATCTCAAAGTGCTTTGGAAAGGTGAGAAACTATTTCCCATTCAACAGATGGGAGAGGAAGTATTCAAACAGATCAAGGAGTTCCTATCTCTGTTACACAGCAAATCTTGAATTCTGTCTTTATGAGCAGTCCTTACTGAATAAATAGGTTCTTCTGCAGGATCTTTCCCTCTCCATTTGGTATTTTTAACATTGATAAAATAGTCGTGTATGAGCTGTCGCAGATGTTTAATTTAGTACGTACTGTGCACAGATACAGCAATGTACTGGAACTTACAGTTCTCTTTCAAGAGACCAGCTGTAGACAAAAACCTGGTATAGATGATAGATGAATTAGGCTTTACTACTTGAACTTAGGAGCACTGCGTGCAGGTGAGCCCTGCAGTTTTGTTTGCCTTGTGCTTGTACCTAGAACCCTGGTGGAACTCATTTTTAAGTCTGTTGCTTTGGTGATCCCTTTTCATTCTCCTTGAAACTAGACTCCCATGGTTTTAGTTTACAGCAGTGGCCTAGGAAATATGAGGCTTCAGTCAAATGCACAATACATAAAACACATTTATGACACCCTATTGGTAGCTTATGAAGTCCAGAGAATTAAGATAGCCTTGGGCTATGTGCTCCAGCCAGCAGTGTTGTATCCTAAGAGGGCACTTCTCAGCGCAGAGGATGCGGGTAAAGAGAACCAGTGATCTGTTCTTCACAAATGCACAGAGAAGGAAAACAGAATAGCAGGCTTTTCTCCTGGTTTCTCAGCTAATTGGAGCTTTCTGAGAAAATAATATTCTGAATGCTAAGAAAAATTCTTGAAAGCTTTTGCTCTTAGTAGTATCTAATAGACTATTTGTAAGCTTGGAAATCACTGCAGTATTCTGGAAATGTGGAACGCTGCGTAGCATCCTAACATAAGAGTCCCATCTTTCCTGGTTTTCATGGCTGGTATATTTAAGTTAAAATTGGACACTTGTTTGGAACTAAAGGCATAACGAGACTGAAATATTCTCCAGCCTTGCTAAGGATGATAAAAAGGTGAAAGCTATGAATTTAGTGGGATGCTGGTACCTTTTACTGTTACACATTGCTAGCATGAGTATTACTTACCAAAAATTCACCTGTCATATGCCTTCATCTTCTATGTCTCTTTGAGGAAGGAGTCATCTGGCAGGCATTTTCAACAGGAGCATAATAATTCAGTGTACAGTGCTGCACACCAGCAGCTTTTCCCATTTCTGTTTGGGCTGTGAAGTCCTAGTAAAAAATTCTTACTGTCAAATTCAAAACATAACTGTAGAAGTTATGTGAAAAATGTAACTGCACAAAGTTAGCTTTTAGTTGAATAGAATTTTGCTTTTACAGTTACATTCTATGTCTGTAAGAGCTGAGAATTTGCATAAGGTTATCAATATTCAAATCAAATGATCAAAAGAAGCCAATAACAGCCATATTCATGTAGAATAGTGGTTTCTGGCTGAGTTTAGTTCCTGTTAGATCAATCCAAACCTGAAATGTAATGGATTTCCATGTTTTCTTTGCAGGAAAAAAGAAAAAATGTACATTCTTACGTGTGTGTGCACATCTGATCTGTTTCCCACTACTTCTGTGCTATCAAATATCACAATATCCAGAGCGCAGTGATAAATTCCATCTTCATGAGACGCAGCCATCAATGTTTGTGCTGCCTGCAGTTGCTTAGCCTGTGCTTGTATGCTGGAAGCACTCTTCTGTCTGGGTTTTCTTGTTTACTTTCATATGAAAATTATATAGACATTCCTATTTTAGTGTAAGGAAAAACTGAGACTGTACAAGTGGTCTGAGAAGGATACAACTTTGTTGTAATTTGCCGCTGCTGAGATTCCATCAGGCATTTTGTTAGATCAGGATATTTTTTTGATGCTATTCAAGCTGTATCAGTGCTTAGCATGTAGTAGGTAGTTTCCAAACATAGGGGAAGCTTTATCCGAAAGACTTCAAAGCAGAAAACAAGTGGAAAAAGTTTTCCTTAGGTAATTATAGCTGAGTAAGATTAAATAATACAAGTAGCTTTTCTCGTGTTCTGTTGTTATTCGTAGGAACGCCACATAGAAGTATGAATTGTGCCATTTTTGAAGGGGGGGGCAAATGTACACCTGAGCCAACAAATGCCTTAGAACTCCAGTGTGATGAAGACTACAAAAGGTATGAATATAATGTGCGTGTTAAAATGAGGTGCATTTATGTTGTGCTTTCTGAGCTTTTCATAGGGTTAGAGAAGTAGTTACAAATTCCATATAACTTGCATGATTGATTCTGACTCCTGAATTTCCACAGCATGTTTACTGTGTCCATTCAGCAATGCCAATGAGCTCAGAATAGTCACCTATTTACCAGAGGGATTTTAATAAGAAACTTAAAAGTGGATTATTATATTCCATGAAGAACGCATGGAGCTCTCAAAATTTTGGCCTGGCAACAGAAGACATTTAAGATAAACGTGAAAGGTATCTCTTGGTGCTCTTTGACAATTGATGCCATCATATAAAATAAAGAGAGAATTCAAAAGCTAAGTGTACTGCTTTCTAGTGTTAATTGTAGGTTACTGTTTACTTGAATGAGCAGTATGAAATATGGACACTTTATTCTGTGCTGTTGTACAGTAATTATTCCAGGATCTCTTTTGCTTTTATAACAACTAGGAAATTCTTGATGCTGTGTAAATAATGCAAATACAAGTGTGATGAAGCCATATAAACTGCATGGGTTTGTAATGTGGTCTCTGGAGAATACCTGTGCCACTTTCTGGTAAATACTAAACATTTCCATGCATGCTACAAGCAGTGTCTGGCTCTTGTGAACTCATACCACTACTAAAATAAGAAGGCCAAGTACAATTCTTCAAAGATAAGACAGCTGCATAAATAAGGGGCTTGTTAAAGTGTTGTATTATATATGAGATTTTCTAAAAACTGCTGTGTTCTTTGGAAGCACAGATACCACTGACTGTGAAGGGTCTCCAGCTTCTATATCTTTTTGATTATTCTGAAAACCTTCTCCCAGCCTTTAAACTGACATCGCAAAGAGATACACAAAGTGCACTTAATCCTTCCAAGTGGTGGCTTTAAGTATCCAGGCTTCTGATTAAGTGTTTTCTTTGATGTTTAGTTGAGCTTAAAGCTTTCGGCCTGTCAACACTGGGCTGAATTCTATGTAACATAGAGCACTGAAATTCAGATATCTCCACTCCTTGTTCCAAGAAATCTCTCTGTTACAGTTGCCTTCTGAAATCTATGGAAAGATGATCATACCTCATCCTGTAACATCTTGTTGAACTTGTATCGAGTAGAAATGGTTTTTCTTCTTTCTGCTTTTAATTCACTTATGTTATATTCTCTGAATCTGCAACTTTGTTTTGGTGTGGACAGAGCCAGATTCAACATAAGCAGGAATTAAAATGCATTAATGACTGGAAAGCTAGCGAACAAACGAGCAAATTACAGAACTGCCTACTCGATTGTTCTGGTGAAAAAGTACCATTGCAACTTAAGTACTGGACAATTTAGACTACTCCTTCAAAACCTGCACAATTTGCAAATTCGGATGAGCTGATATATGCAGATAATGAGCAGTGATGTCCCTCCAGTCCCTTGTTCAGGGCACAACTCAAATTCGTGATACCTGTAGTGTCAAAGGAAAGTAAGCTTATTAAAACAATTTAGATACAATAGGTATTCTATTATAAACTACACCGTACTTATTATGTTTCAGTGCAACTTGGTATCTAATTTTGTATGTTTTGTCAATCTTTAATGTAATTCTAGTTCTATTCTTTCATAATGAAAACTCTAGTTGAAGAAGCATTTAAAAAATGATAGGGTATAGGCTATTTTATGCCGTAGGTTGCCTTGAAGATATAGTCCTATTTGTCAGCTGTTGACCTTAAATTCTCTGTGATGACCATCCACAGTGCAGCTTACTGAAGGTAGGAAGGAAAATTTAAAATAACATAATCAAATATGTGAAGAATTGAACTCAGTCAGGAAGAAATCTGTGCATGTATTAACTGTTGCTTGATATTTTTAATACAAATATCTGTTTTAATAAAGTAAGCAACACAATGTCCTTCTGACATTTTTTTCAGATGAACAATTTTTCAAGAGGATTACAAGGCTGAGTAGTCAGTTTTTGAGAGGTGGAGTGTAGTTTAGTTGGTGGGCCTGCTGTGATTGGAATTGATTAATGGGTGTTGTGATAAGCATAGAAACAGATCAGTGGCAGCTTATCCTGCTTTCAGCTGTCACAGCTGTGCCTCTTCACTCTTCTTCTGGCCCTATCACACTCCCTGGCAGCCTTTAAAGTGCCTCCTTCCCTGTGGAATTTCTGCAAATCATTTACTCAAATGCCAAGATACCATAGAAGCAGCTGTTTCTGAGAAAATTTGTTCAGGCTTACATATTTGTTGTGATGAAGAATATTGCATTAAAGAATCCTCTCCTCCTGCACTAGGAAGCGTGCTGTGCCCTCCCCTGGAAAGAGGGCTCTGATGGGCAGGTGCACCCCTTAGTCAAGAACTTATAACCCTGGCTCACACAGTGCCATGGTTTGCAAACTGCTGGCTAAGCAAAATCACTGTTTCTGCTTGACAGTTGCAATAAACAATCACCGAATGTTCATTTTTTGTTAAGAGCTTGATAGAAGCAACGTTACAGTGTGTTAAAATCCTGGTAGCTGCCATTTTTGTTGTAATGGAGTAAAATCAGTAGATCTTATAGTCAATCTATGAATGGAAATTTCAGGACTTTAAAATGTTTTGAAAATGCTTCTCTGGCTTACCTCAGTGATGGAGTAGCTTGCAGAGTATCAGACCTAACATTCCATGGGAATATCTCCTATTAGCTATGAAAAATTCATCCATTTTATTGGAAACAGAATAAGATCACAGCATGAAAATAACTGCACCATTATTTCTAGAGATTATGTAAATTATAATATTAAAGTAGAAAATAGTCTCTTTATGAAATATTTGATTTTATAATCATAGATCACTGTTGGCTGACCTGTAGCTTTAAATGCCTGTGATAGTTGTATCAGCATTATCAATAAATATTAAGAACAACATAAAACTTTAAGTGTATGCAGGCAATTTAAACTAAACTTGAAAGTGAATGAGGCTTACAGAAGTACAGAAGATTCCAGCTCTGACTAAATCTGCAAGGTTGTTTAACTAAGGAAGTATACAGCTGATGCACTGTGGTGGTCTGTGAGCAAGAATACATCCAGAAAACTTCAGAAAAGAAATACTTAGAGCCAAAAGGATTAATTGCTGTATTTCTATTACTGTGTGCATAAATCACAACTTAGTATTGATTATTTAGAAATAACTAAGTCACATAAGTGGAAAATTACTTCTCAAAGTAATTTGTTTTAACTTTTTCTTTCTATCTTGTAATGAAATATATATAGCTGAGAAAAATATAGGAACTTTTTTTTAATTTTTAAAATCATGATATTTATTTATTCTGCAATTATATCGCATGTCAACTGTATCTTGTAATGTCTCGTGTCATACAAAAGCAAACAAAGTCATGTTACATTAATGACTTGTCTGAGATCGTGTGACAGCCTGCCTACAATTCCATGCTCCTTCCCAAAAAAAAATCATGACCCCGAATCTTAAACAGTTTTTTGAGTAAAAGTGCCTACAATTATGGTATGGTAAAAAGTTCATAGAGTTTATGACTGAGTTGTTTCAGTTTTCTTCTCTTAGAGGTTTTAGTTTCAATTTTTGTTTTATATTATGTAATTAAAAATATATTAACCACACTGAAAGCACTACTTTTTTTCAGAATGTTAAAATAGGGTTAAAATAGTGGACAAAGCATACCTGCAGATTCGTTTTTGTGCTTTCTTAGTTATTTTTTTTTCTACAGTATTGTAGACTCTTGAATTCAGTACAGTTTAAAAACGTTTATTTGTATATTATCAAGTGTCATGTTAAAGGAAGGTGTTGAGTGAGAATTTACTGAAAACAAAGAGAGAACGTGATGAAGTGTTGCTCATGTGAAGTGTGGGTGTTGAGTTTTCCCCATCATGATGAAGTACCGCAGGGTACTTGTTCTTCAGGGACCCAGCCCGCACTTTTGTCCTTCCTGTGATTTCTTATTTCAGACTTGATAGAAAAAGCATTCACTGTTGTATCATTTCCTTCAGCACTAATAGCTTTTATTCTCTTCAACAAGTGTTTACAGAGAATTGTTGATGCTTATTAATCTGTTTCTTGTCTTCCAAATGTGCTTATGCATGATTTGTGGTAGAATGGCATTTCTGACAGCTCTCGGTGTAATCTGCATAGCACAACAAGATTGTTACATTGAGCAGATGTGGTTTAGAGTTGTTATTCTTCGTAATTACCATCATTAAGTGAAAGCATGTGTCAATCAACTCTGTACTTAAAACACACCAGTCATTTGCAAGGCACGTGCATCTGCATTTCCAATATCAATCTAAAATATTTTGATTTGAAATGCATGTTGTTTCTACTTAATACAACACTTCATCAAACACATGATCAAATATGTTAAAGCAACAGATCATCAATTAACGATGTATTTTCTGGGGGATCACCCAGGTATTTTTATTTTTAAATAGACTTGTTCTCCTTTTCTGAAGTAAAAGGAAAGTATTTCTGCAGTGACTATGCTTCCTTGATCTCAGAGGAGGGAAGGAGGCTCTGTGAGAAACTGTTCTTTAGGGCATTTTTGGTGCTGTTACTTGAGGACAAAAAGGAATCTGCTTCAGAAAATTGAAATATACTTCCTTTTTAAGAATTAATGTTTTAGTCATTAATGTTGCTAGGATACCTTTTACACTCAAAAATGTTCACACTGCTAATAAACAGGATTAAATCAGGAAATTATATTTTGAGTGGAGTTGAAAACAAAGGTATCTTAGCCTGACTGCAAATAAATGATAGAGTAGAAATCTGACCAAAACATATGAAATCAAGGCCACTGGGAGTTGACATTAATTTTAGTCATTTCCTTGCCTGCTGACTTTAAGTGTTTGTTATAAACAGTAGAGGTGGCACCTGCATGGGTTGCTTTTTCCTTCGTTAGTTTCATTTTCTTCCCTCTGCACTGAGATATTTCTTCTCAGAACCAAATAAGACTAATGTGGATGCAAGACATCTTCTTAGGACAGGCGAGCTGTCCAATTAGATAACTGTTTTTCAGCATTACGCTCATAAGTGATTAAGAAGCTTTTAACATTCAGTTTCCACAGAATTAATTATGTTAGGATCTTGTTCACTGGGTTAAAGATCATTCTGATGTCCCGTGTGTGCTGCCCAACTCGTATCTGCCTTATGAGCTTATCTTTCAGGAAATAATGTTAGGATCTATAGAAGGCATGATGAATTTCTTATGGATGGTGATTATTTGTCAGATCCTAATAATCTGATTCACAGCTTACTTAGAAGAGTTGAAATATAAAGTGAGAGAGCCCATTTGAAATTTAGAAGCCAAATATGCAGTTAAAAAAAACAAAAAAATGATTTCCTGGTTTTCTGTCATTTATTGTTTTCTTTTCCAGGAATTGAAGGAAAAAAAAAATTGCATTCCAGATCTAATGCCATGTACGAAACCAGAAAAAAAACATAGGAATTCGGAGTACAACAGTACAGTCTGACAGACAGTGAAATGTCTGTTGTAATCTCAGTTCTTTCCATTACAGAAGAAACCCTGTACAAGCAATCTGATTGCTGACTTGTCAGTTATCTGATAGTTGTGTAAAACCAGTCACTGGGGCACGTGACAAACAGCTCTACAGGTTGATTAGTATTTACTTAGTCCCAAATAATTTTGCAGCTTCTGTGGAGGGAAGACATTTGATAATTCTCTTGGCTGTTACCATCCTCACAGCTTATCCTTATGCTCACAGAATGTCTTAAATGTGTTAAAATTCATGTGAAGGTATGCTTCAATGTGGAGCTAGAGGAAACCTTAGTGGCTTTCATGACTTTTTTGGATAGCTATCTGCTATAGTTGATAGGCTTCTGTAGGAGCAAAGTGCTGTGAAGAACATTTCCTCATGCATTATTAATTTAATGTAACAACATATGGTTGTACACAAACCACTTGTGGTACCTACCTGGTAATCCTCACACTTTCTATTGTTAAGGAAAGAACCCTGGAATAGCACAGTCCATACTTGTACATATATTTCTGAGCCAATTTGAGGCTGAACAATCTCACAGTAAATGTTGTATGGTACTCATGATTTAAAAAGTTGGAAGTGGTGATGAACAGTCGATGTAGTGATAGGGTTTCAAGGTTGATAGGAGAAGTTGGCTTTGGTTCAAAGTAAGGAATTGAACTGTTGAGTAGTTTGAAATCAGGATTCCTTTTAGCACTGAAAAACTTGATAGTACTACTGATGCTAGTAACAGTAGGGTTGATCTATGGTATAAAATTCATCCCTGTAGTTTGTGGAGAACAGGCTATGGAGCAGCTGAGGCATGTTGGTGTGGCTAGACGTGGAAGATTTAAAATTTTTGTGCTCATATCTTTTCTTTTTTTTCCACCTGTTATGACATTACTTAAATGAAGAAAGACAATTGATCTTGGTTTTTCTTTTAAGTTAAATATCAGAAGAATTTGTCACACTGCTACTTCAGTTTGAAGTAATAACAACTTTAATAAAGGACTTATGATAATTTTGAAAGTTACAAAGATAATTCATTTTGGAAATGGCAGCAAAATAGGACACAGTCTTATTCCTTCAACTTATTTTCAACACGGAAGATAGAGGCTGAGGGACTAGTTCAATTTACACCTAATCCCTACACTGGATCAGAAGTTAAGAAAGCCTTAAAGCAAACTTTTTTTTATGAAGGTTTTTCACTGTTTCTAGTGCACTCACATAGTCTTGCAATCAATCATTGGTAAAAGTTTCTCTTATGCATATTTTATTTATTTTACTTTTTAATGTAGAATCAAAAGCAATTTTAGCAGTAACTATTTAGTGATGTTTTATGTCCCTAAGAAAGGATGTGTTATGAAATGAGGTCCAAATATATACTTGTTTAGAGAATAGTGAATTTGTTGTAAAAATCAGCATAAATGGGTGTTTTCTCCTCTTGAGGGCATATATAGTTTTCTTGAATGTTAATGAGATTTATGGAACTGTAAAGGAAGGTATGCAGCAAAGTATATATTTTTATTTATGGTAATATCATCCCACAGGACTTCTGTACTCTGCTTTGTACTCTATGGAGCCCAGATACGTCAAAGTCCTAAGCTAGTCTTCTGTGCATTTCTTTTGTGTGTGGCACAAATCACCTTTGAATGTAATGAGCTCCTTTTAACAAACCTGTTTTTGTCCCATTTTGGCAGTGGTCTAGTTTTCTCCTGATAGAAATACATGCAGTCAACATCAGTTGCTAAATACGAATTGACAGCTGTAAAGCAATCTGGCTTTCTTGACAGTTTATGCTGGGTGTTAAATGTGTATTAGTAACTATTTTAACTCCGTGTTGGAATTTAACTTTTTGTATTCCCATGACTTTAGCCTTGTTTTTCTTGAATATTAAAAGTTTCTTCAGAATATCAGTCCAGTGCCTTGAGTACTTTATTCGGTAGCTATCACTCAAATAGTTTCACTTGAATTTAAGATCCCTTCCAAAATGTGAAGGAAGCACTTTAGCTGTGGATAATGAGATCTGACAGCACCTGAGCTGCAGAAGGAGATGAAATTGCTATCTATAGAAAATAATACTTTTTTTTTTCTACATATTCGGGTTAAATGTGTGCACATACTGGTAGCTGGAACATCTGTTTCTAGCTTGTTGTTCCTCTTGGCTGCTTCTCAATTGGATTTCCTCAAGCAGGTCCAAAGCTTGTCACCTTAGCCAGGGTCTGTTAACTATCACCACTGGCCCCACATTAAGTAGGAGGTTCAGGGCTAAGCTAATAACTCTCCTGCCTTTCTGACTGATCGCAGTGATTCTCGCTGCGGCTACTTATCATGCTGTACTCCTGTGGGAGGGTGATCTTTGTCTATACTTCAGCTGGGAATTGGGTTTTGCTTTCTTCACTTCTGAGTTTTCAGGTAGAAACACTGAAATTGTTGTTGCTTTCTAAAGCAGCTATTTCTGTCTGTTATTCATCCCTTAACAATTTAAATAATGCTTTCTCCATATAACTGATTTTTGCTTGTGTTTTTTTTTTTTGGTTTTTTTTTTCCCTCTGGGCAAGGTGCATCTGCTGACTTTCAAAGCAGAGTTTGCAGCTGAGTGTGTGTGGCAGAGCAGACATATTATGAATATGAAAATAACATTGTGATGCTGGTTTGTGTGAACTTTGACTCATGTTTTGTTGCCTCAGGTGAAGTGATGTTCATTATCCTGGCTTTAAGATACACTGTAGAATAATGTTTTAATGCTGCTTACCCAGAACGATAGGCTGCGCCCAGTGTGCACATTTTAAGCGCAAAAAAGAGTTGAGTGAGGGAGTAAAATCTTCAAAAAGATCTCTTTGGCTATTTTACAGTAGCCCGTTTCATCTGGGTGCCATATAAAACATTACCAGCCCTGCAAACCTGTTTTGACCGGCTACAGTCAGCACTGGGCTGACCCAGAGTGAATGGTGGGGCTTTGAGGGCACCGTTGCTCTCTGAGGAACTTCAAAATGGTGACAGCTGCGTGTGCAAATTCATGTGTCTCCCCTGGAAATCCTTCTGTGGAATTAAGATTAGTGTCCCTAGCTTTACTCTAAGCTGGTTGAAGAAAGAATGATAATCTTAACTGGACTTGAAGAGTTTATCATTAGAGGGTAACACTTTGACAACATAGTTTAACCTAAGCTCAGTTAGTTCTCCTGTTATAATCTGATGTGTTCTTTAGCTTTTTAAATCCTTCATTCCTTAAGTAGGATGATTTATCTCACCTGTGTTACCGGCTTAGAAACAAAAGGAAAAGACACTGGTGTGAGTGTTTGAGGAGGTGTTTCATGAGTTTCAGTGCACAATCACAAGACTTGGTCTTAGGAATGACACAGAAATGGAGCAGCTCAGTGGGCAGATGGTGCCTGGTCCTAACTGGAGCTGTCTGTTCTCCCTTTCTCATACCAGTGATTCTGGTGTCTGATCTGTCATCAGGTGCTCTTGACGGGCTTTAATGATTTAAGATAAAATCTCTCCAGATGTAGTAAGCAGCAGTTGCATTTTCAGCCCGTGATGAAGTGCAGGATATGCTCAGATCTCCTCCAGCAGGTGAAATGAGGGTGATTTGGTGCTGGCAGCAGTTCTTGGTAAGATATAGGAATAGACAGATGAAAAAGAAAAAAATCTGTACTGAGAGAGAGCTTCAGTGGTCCCTAAACTGACCAGAGGATAATCCTATGTCAGAAAAAGATTCAAGTGAGCACAAGAGAAGAGCAACAAGAAGGGTGGTCACTGCTGGAGACTGAGATCTGTAGAAAATAATAGTAAACAAGAAGGCGAGAGAGAGCTTAAAGAAGCGTGGATGAGACAGGAAATGCCTGGAAAGAGTGAGAAAATACGTAATTTGAAAACAATTGGACAGTCAAACCTCTGTCTGATAGTGCAGTCTAGGCAGAAAAGGCAGATACCAGAAAAGGAGAGAATGAATTTACAATTTAAAAACTCTCCCATCAGTTAGCAGTTTTTTTTTCATCCTCTGATAAGGATAATCCCTTTGTTGTCTCTTATTATCCTTGAACTGCAGTGTCCTTTTGAATCTGATCATTCCTGGCCTGCTTTCTTACCATTCTTAATGTTGGTATCTTTCTTATATTTTCCCTTAAATATCCGATGCTGTCTGTGCTCTTCGTTAAGCACACTCGTTGGCTCATAAGTGATGTACAAATACTTGACTTAAAAGGGAAAGTAGAGGATAATTCTTATGAGAATTTTATTCTCCCTTTTATTCATCTTTAAATATTTAGAATTTTATGTAAATATGAAACAGTAACAGTCAAATCTTTGTTATAAATTGACTGGCTGGAATCAGGCTTAAATTAGGACGATATATATGGTCAGGTCTGTTGAGTGCTTTTGGTTACAAAATTTATTATTTCATTTGCTAAATCTTGCAGGAGAATTTAGCGAAACTCCTACTTAACCAAAGAACATTAAGAGATATTACCAGAATAAAATAAAACTATTTTTTTTGTTCAACCTAGAAGTTGCTTCACAATACAATTGTGTGTCCATGTAGAGGAATGCACTGGTGGGAATAAGGATAAAGAGAAGAGACACAAAAAATATTAATAGATTTGTAATGATAGGAAGTTTATTCTAGGGTTGAGGTAAAACTTAATGGTTCATAAATAGCAAATTCATTATGTTTTTAATACGCAGGTTATATTAACACTATATAACATCTTTATGGTACCATTAGTACCACTTAGTCCTAAACTCAATTTGGAAATAAACATTTCCAAATCTTTCTCATGGAACAATTGGCCAAATAAATTCTTTTAAATATAAATGGTATCCGATTAGTGCGAGGTTCTTTCGATCATAAGCAGACTTACAAATGTCTTATGTCAACCCTTACACAGAGTTCTTAAACGTTAACAAATTAATTTATTTTAAAGGCCGTATCAAGGTGAAAACATCAGAGCCCTAGGCAGCAGGACAATACATCACAAAGCCATTTCTCATTCAGTCACAGTAATGGCAAAGGATATGTTAAGACATAAAACGTGATATGGTTTGTTAAATATTCATTCATAATTTGCATTCATTATTAAATCATGTGTTAAAACTAATCTTTAATCTCAAAAATACATAACGCGTCGTAAAGTCTATCTGAAAACATAACAATTTTATGCTTTTCATGTTGCTTTTTAAAGATTGACTAGGATAAACCAAAATGCTCATTATTAATGCTATTTAATTATTCTGAAGAGATTTGTTCTGTATTGATGTTGATTTCAATAATTTATTCTGGGTTTTAGGTCAACATAAAATAAATACCTGCTTGGGAGATGGTCTGTTCTATGATTAATGACAATTTAGCTCCCCCTGCACTCCATGGCAACACCGTAGTTCATCGTCTGAAACGCTCGCGGTGCAATGCGGTAGCTCCGAGGCTTATTTTGTAGTGGTCCCTGACAGTTTGCTCATGATAGCAGTGAAGCTTGTTATTCTACATATTCTATTTTGTTGCTTCTGATTGTAAGAGAATTTCTTTGCATGACACAACGGCTTAAAAACTTCGAATAAAGGGGAGCTACACTGACTAGATTGTAGTCTTTCCTGAATTTCCATAGAAAAGCTATTCAGTTTGTGCTCTGCACACTGAAAATAAGGGCCTGGATGAGAGGGCTGAGTGTGACAGAGAAGTGATTTGTGTTATAGGAGACCAGGAGCTACTCAACGAACCATGTAAAAACAGTTCATTAAAATGTTTATGTGCTTGGCTGGCTAATGCAAAGAAAGCTTTATTGCAGTCTTATAAAACCTTAGTAACTTCAGGTTGAAGTCAGATCAATGCATCTGTAATAATTCAGACAAATGCTCAATGCAGGTTAAGAACCACCAAAAAAGAGGACAATATTATTGAAGTCTTTCTTCCAAAGTAAACCACATTTTAGTATTTAACTTGTACAATTACAAACCTCCCTTCTTTGGGGAAGATTTCTGACCAAGGCTGTTATCTGTCTGGATTTCTCTGGATCCTTCCAACCCTGAAATGACAGTTAGGAGGAATCTCAGGTGTATGATGCTTGGCAACTCTACAGCATGGACACAAGGCACCAGGAATGTGTGGGGTGTGCTTAAAGTATGCTATATGCTTAAAGTTACGTACAGATCTAGGCAGAATTCTGGGTGTCCTAATTTTGAAGACTGTGGGGAAGAAAATTTTCCTGTTTAACTGTTACCTTGTCCTTTAAGTAAGCACTTAACTGAAAATGAAGATCTCAAAGTGAAATTGTTTTTTTTTTTTTGTTTTTTTTTTTTTTTCCCAAGTATTTGGACATCATAAGTTATTGAGAAGTTCCCAAACAAAGAGTACAATTGGTATTGATGCTATGGTATTAGTTTTAGTGGAAGAAAAGTGCTTGTGAAAGAAGGTTTGCTGCTCCCTGTCAGGAGCACTGCTTCAGCTTTTCGTAGCAGCTCAGTAGGAAGCTGGCAAAGAGCCTCTGGCAAAGAATGTGAAGAGCCTCAGCCTCTTCAAAAGCTGGACTACCTATGAATTCTGAGAAGAACAGGTTAAGCTGGCTGAGAAACCTCCCCTAAGAGCAATACCTTAGTTGAGAAGTGGGGAAACCTATTCTTATTGCTCACATTCTCCTGAAGGTCCTGGTAAGAGAGAAGTTTCTTGAAAAGGTGCCTAGTCAGAGCAACCCTCTGACTCCTAATCAGACACACGCTCTCCCTATCCTCCAGGAGAATATGGACCATCAATTTCCTCATAAGATGAAGGGGAGGCAAAGCAGTAGTTTAGCATCCTATGCATTATCTCTCTTTTTATGATTACAAATAGAGCACTTACGTTCACTGACCCATATCTCATACCAGACATCAGTAGCCAGGTCCAGATTTAGGTTATTCTTCCAGCACTGGATTATGTCTTGCGATCAGAATCAAATTTACCTAATACAATTCCTTGATTGTGACATTTCTTACTGGCACTATATGTTGCACAGCCAGACCTTGGAGATGCAAAGCAAATGCCTTCAAGCCCCAACAGAAGAGTTGTCAGGGCTGTACTATGAGCCTCCAAAAGGCTGAGAGGATGCTCTCTGTTGGCTTTAATTAAGCTGTCCTTCTGCTAGCAAATTTAAAAAGGGGAAAGCTAGTTTGCTCCCCATGTGGCTTTTCCAAACTCTTTCAGATGTAGTGGCAAGTTTAAATGACCCTCAGTCCTGCAGGATATCAACTTGATGTGTATAATTGATTGCTAAACATTTTTTACAGCCTGTTAAATGGTAAAGCTAAATAAAAAGTTATACATAAACTTTGATTAAAGTGCTTTCGTACAGAGCGGTCAGAGACATTAGCGAGTTTAAAAGAGAGTGTGAGCTCTGCTGTGGAACTTGTAACCTGTATGCTCTATTTCGTATAATTGATGCCATATGACTGCTCTGAGGGTTTATGTCAGGTTTCAAATTGCAAATATTAAAATTCATTTAGAATCAAGTGTGCTTCAGTAAGGATACTATGCAGAATGCTCAGCAATGTAGATTGCTGGTATTATAATGGCAATGATTATGAAAGGAAAAATTTGAATGACCACAGTAACTTGTAACTGTGTGGTTAAGAAAGGGAAAAATATGAAGGTGTAAAACCTCAGGGTAATAGTAAATCTGAAATGGATTAGTATAGACATTCAAATGATAATTGCTGGTAATTTTGTTTTTGTTATAATTTGTGGTGTTTTTTTAAACAACTGACAGAAGACATAATGTATTTTTCAGGGTTCTGTGATTGCCAGCCAGCAAATGGAATCTGTCACAAAATATTTGCAGCTCCTGCGAGTGAAGAAGGTATGGTGCTGTTAGAAGTACAGGCTGAAAAATGTCTGGAGTGCACAACAGTGAGAATTTTTGGCTTAATAACGTGATGGCTGGGTGTCTGTAATAGAATGCTTTGTTCACCCACTTCTACAGAGACGAGGAGAGGAAACAAATACTAAATTCTCAACCACTGTCTGGATTACGGTGCCTCAGGAGCTTAAGACGCACAACTTTTGATTATCAATGATGTTCTGGATTTTTTTCATTAAATCATTAGTAATATTAAAGCAAAAGTACAACTTGGTAGAGCTGCCATGCAAGCAGTTATCTATGAAATTCATGGGATTAGAATAATATTTTGGTCTTTGCTATTTCTCTGTTGGTTATAGTGGTTACAGAAAGTATTCAGTATGAAGTGTGCGCAAACCCATCTGACAGCAAATACAAACTATGAGCACTTATATATTGTTGAGCATCCAAAGCATAGAAGCAATTTTTAGGTTGTACCAATTCAAGCAGGATGGGAAACAGTCGTTTGGGGGAGAAAAGTTCAGAGTTTCATGAACACAACTCCTGCACCATCCAGTTCATCTACGTAGCTTTTGTTGTTGTTGCTTTCTTTTAACTGGGCTTGTTTTTTAATGTAAAAACCAAAAGAAGCTTTATTTTCCTGACACCTTTTTTAGGCCTTTTCAACATGTTTTAGTTCTCTGGAATGTACCAGTTCAGCTGATGCTTCCAAAACCACAGGGTTCCAGAAGTGTGTTAAAATTTCAGCGTATGTTCTTGGAAAATGTGTGCATGATTTGTCTAGATGGTAGATTTGTTTGGTGATCACTTTTGTTTTAAAGATAAAAAGTTATTTTAATTTGTAATACCATCTGCTAGAATACGTGATATTGAATTAACATTATTCCTATGAAAGTTAGATGTCAGGCTGAGTAGTATATTTAAAACATTGCTTAGGAAGAAGGCATTCATTTTAGAAGTGCTTTTTATATATAAACTATTAGTAATATAATCTTGATGGAATTTCATTTCCCTTTCTCTCAATGCATAAACGGGATCAAAATTCTTAATGCTATATGGATTTTGTTTTTCTATTTTGTAAAGTAACACTAAAATGATTTTAAATTTAAACCAGTCATCATTAGGGAACTACTTCTAAAATGCTTCAAGCATGCCACAACTTTTTTGGCTGTATATAGGGCAGCACAGGTTAGCTAAAACAAAATTGAAATCTGAAACAGGCAAAACCTACAAGCAGTAGATCTTATTATAGGGGCAAAGTGATAGGGAAAGTGACAAGAGGAAATGAGAGAAGAGTATCTCTCTTAACAGGAGAAGTAGCAGTTTTTATTTTCTAAATTTTGCAGAAGATCATTAAGACAACATCATGCCTCTTGTTTATACAAAACTAGCTCTTCATCTGACTCTCAAAATTAACTCCAAAGCCCTGTGACTTGGGCAAGATATTTCTAGAATAAGTTTCATTTAAGACAGCACAACAGCAGTGAAGTTAGAAACGTGTTTGTGTCTTTTTTTTCATGACTAGCCCATGTCTATTCTCTATGAAATTGATGTCAGAAAAGTATTATATATTTTCAGTGGGAAATAGAAGGCTGCCCTCTACTATCCTTGTCAGGACGTCGTATCCCTTTAATCATACTTTTCATTTCAGTACATTGAAATTTCCGTTACCAAGGACAACATCATAAATAAAAGTGTTTGTGAAATTTTTACCTGCAGCTTCCTAACTTTGTGCATTAAGCATGAGACTAGCAGAGAGGTGGTCAAATGTGAAAATTTATAATCATTTATTACGTACGGCTGAAGCGAGAAGGGAATAAAAGCGTGAAGGCATACATCTATAAACTGGAGCAGAAAAGCTTAAATGAAAAGTAAAGTGAATTTCTGTGTCTTGTCATAAAGTAATGAGAAGCTAGAGCTTTATTCATAGCAACCCAAGATGCATTTACTCTCAATCTAGCCTTAGCAGTAAATGCTTCCCTGATGTATTGCTTTGGACTTACAAAGAAATATTTGTGCTCTACATAATAGTATAGTTAGGAGAATTACTGCATGGCTGAGGAGATTCTATAAAGGTTTATAGCTGGTGGTGTTACTGTAATTTAATCACAATGTAGCTAATGTAGTACTTTAATATCACAGGTTACTTTTTTTATTTACCATTTATTAGTAACTGACAGTCAATCATCACCACATCATAAACAAATCACACAGGATTCTATAGGAACCCTGAAGTTCCAGAATGGATGCACTGCAGCTCTTACACGTGCTCCATAATGAGCTAAACATCACAATTATTTCTTAACTGAGTAATCCTGTAAGTCAGGGTTCTTGCTTTCAGTCCATCAGCCAAAGAAAATGTTCCATGTCATGAATACAATTAGTGTTGCGTATTATGCATACACTTGCAAGGTAACACATCAATCCATTACAATACTGAAGAATGTTTGTAAAAATACAAAGGTGATGCAGATAAAACACACAGGGACCTGCAGATGTTGACAAATGAGTTTCTAGAGGCTGGTAATTATGTGCTATTAAATTCAGCCACTTTAGTGTTAGCGTTACTGTGCTCTGCAGACTGAGAATGCAGCCAGTAAATGTGGTGGAGCTGGCCACGTTCTCAAGACACTGAAACCACAATATATTTCTTGTGATAAGAATGATTTAATATTTTTATTGTTCTATATGATTAAAAATTTTAAAGACAATCCTTTTTTTAAATCCACCATACGACTGACTACGCCTGGTTTTGTGTTTATCATCAGCTCTTAGGTCAGAATCACAGTGTAGCATCTGAAGTTGTTTGTTTGCAAAATTAAACACCCATTTAAACTTGGAACGTATTGGCTCTTTGGACTGATACTTTCAGTTTTCCCAAGACCCCAAACACTCTGTGGTCTTTTAATTGCAAAAAGAATCTTTGTTTTTTTTCAGCACTCTCTCACTGTATGAAATGGAGCAGGGATCAACATGGGGCTGCCATGCTGTTTACTATGTGGTAGCAATAAACTACCTCAAGATGTATGGTACTTTCAGTCACTTGAATGGCTTCTCAGGAGATCTAGTAATTTGCATCCTGGCATACCTTGATGCTATTAGAATATGTCGCTTTAAATTACAATTTCCTGCAATCCCAATCCCTCTCTTACAGTGAAAAATACTTCCTCGAAGAAAAATGTAAAATGTTTGAAAAAGACTAAGAAAAACCCTCTGCTTTTCTCTTAGTGTGGAATAGGAAATCTCCTTTTCAGCACTGATCATATCTTTAGGTTCTCTGGGTTACTTGGCCAATTCCAGATGTAAATGGAATGCTGTTGATTTGACTTGTCTGAAGAGGCTAACTTAACAAATAAACAAAACCAGCTCGCCCCAATCATGTTGCTGTTAGACTCCGTTCTCCCTACAATCATTTTACAGTTCTCTTAGGTCATAGGAAACTCTTCATTTGTATACTTACTGACCCTGTGATGGAGGAGTTTTTCAAAGGAAACAAAGCTCTATCACTGTATGTCTGCTCCTGTAGCAAGCTCAAGTAACTGCTAATTGTGCCATTCATAGTCCGATCAAAATGCTACTCAATCTCTAAACGTAATATGTAAACATAAACAGTAAGAGGAAGGCACCAGTAGAGAACTGTGTTCTGCCGGTTACCATCCTTCTTGCTTCTCAGTGGCTCTCCCTCTAAAGGCATGGTGTGCTCAGTGCTCCTTTGAGAGGCCAACAAAAATAGTTTAAATCATGCTACACGGAGCTGATTTTTTTTTTTTAATGTTATGTGATATTCTGTCATTGTAGCTTTTAAGGGCATTTTCTTCTGGGTAGATTAAAAATTGATTGAACTGCAGGTAAAAACCTCTAGGTTGAAATGAGGATTTAATATCACGTGCATTCAATTGATTCCTTTCTCATGCAGAAATCCTATTCGGAGACTCCTGGAAGCTGTGGAACTGTTTTTCTTCACTATTATCTTTCAAGAATTCTTCTGCTGGCTACGCTTGGGACTGTGTTCCTGGTATTTAGCCCATCTTGTCCAATCTATTTTTATTGCACCTGGTGAAGCAGCCTTGTACCATCTCCTTCACACTTTTCTGCTCCTCTTCTTGCCTCCTTCCTTCCCTCTTGTTCTTATGTCTCCTTGTAGACCTGCAGATAACATTGCCCCCAAGTGGCTTTCTGTTTTATGGAGTGGCTGCTTTTCATGTATACTGCATATGTAATATTAAGGAGGATAATAATGTAAGAGGAGTGGGAAAATGTTCACAAAAACAATCTGTGATGTTTATGGATGGTCAGTAATGGTGACAGGGATGGAAAAAAAGCACTGGAAGTATGGAAAGCAGATGCGGGGAGGAAAAAGAAATAAGACTTCTGGTAGAAAGAAAATAGCTGAGGAAAATATACTGAGCTCTCTGTGTATGTGTAGGAGCGTGGTTTTGGTTTTATTTTTTTTTTCCTCTTATGCTGCTTGTCACGTTGACTATTAAATACTATTTGGAACTCTGTCAATATCAAATGGGTGGCAGCTGAAAGATAAGAGCAACTGAGAGAGGAGGTGCAAGGGAAAGTGAGATGAGTATTTGGAATACAGAACTTAAATCGCTGCTTTTCATAAAATATGCCATTTGAGCACTTTGTTCCATTTGCAAATGAGTGTAGAAATAGACCTGACTGTTTTGTTTTTTTCCTTGTCACTTTAAATTTGCTTCGCTGGATGATGAATTATTTAGAACTCGGCAAAAATATCAACTCAGTTCAACAGAAATGGTGCACGAATGTGCATCACATTTTCAGATGGGTTTTTTCAAGGGATAGTGAAAATGCTGGTTGTTTTGGGGTTTAAATAATTTGTTTTAACACACCCATCCTTTTAAAATTCACCATGTTAAAATGCACCTTTATGAAGGCTTTAAAAACTCAACAGGAGTGAAATGTAGATGTTCCTTCCACCTCCTCCTTCCAAATAAATGTTTTTGTTTACTTTGCTGCGAAAACTGAGTTCATATGCAGTCTGGGTTGATTGTGAAGTAACACAGTTTCAGGGCCTATTTTCAGACAGTGAGTGCAAATTAATTATTCACTGAGCTCTACAGTCAAATGAGCTTTTTTTTTTAGTAACAGAACATGCTATACATTCTTTTTGTTAACTGTACCTGAGATACTATTTTATACTTGGTGTGTCTCAATTTTTTTTCTAAAGGTCAACTACTATCAGCTAAGCAGTTTAAGATTTTCCTGCATAGAAAATTACAAAGCATCCTTCAAAGCATGTAAGCACAGTGGTTTGTCTGTACCTGCACAATTGAAAGCAAAATTTCAAACTCGGATTTGCAACCATCATGCAGGATAAATCAGCTGAGGTAATTTGATTATGTGTGAGTAATCAGAATCCATCTCAGCTTTCACAATCATGTGGCTCTTCTGGCTCTTAAAAGTACTCCAGTTGTAAACTGAACATATTTGTTACGGAACAATCAAGAGAATGTAAGCATGATTTTTGGAAACTTCTTTCACACTTAACAATTTGAGATGTAGGATAAATTTCTAAGTTTCTTTCTCAAAGCAACATATTTGATGCCTGGAATAAAATTTGGAAACATCTGGCCTTTTCCTCTTTCATCTTATGAAAACCAGATCTTATCATGAAAACAAGGATTAAAAGACAAAAAGAAGCAGCCATCTCCCCATCCCCTCCACGCCATTTCTGGGCGGTTGCTCATTCTGCTAAGAGTTTCAGATTAGTAAACACAACATCAATAAGGGAACATATGGCTTTGAATGAAGAAGCGTACGAACATAGGCCCAGCAAGAGGTTTCCCAGACCAACAATAGCAGTTGGAATCTAACTCACTTTGAAATTTATTTTTAAATGACTACAGCTGAGATGTCCAAAGCAAATCTGGACCGAAGTGTTTATTCCCACCCACAGAAATTCAGAACTGCACGTTATCTGGTAAGGAGCAGCATGACAATAACTTCTGGCAACAGGATTTTGTATGAGAATGGCTTATACTAATTTTTATAGCTCTCATTGATGCAAGAGTTTCGGAAAGGCCAGAGGTATTGCTCTGCATCTTCACATCCAACCCAAAGAGAACCTATTTGATGTGAAAAATAGAGGGGGGGATGTGACAGACCTGTCCAGCCACATAATAAGGAGATTAGCTCTATGAGGAAAAAGTGGTCCATCATGAATCCCTCTGACTGGAGAGAATTTAGATGGAAAGCTTTGAGTTCTTTCTTTCTTTATTTATTTTTAGGCTACTAATGGAACCCCCCAGAATGTGTGAAAGTATAGGTGTATTTTTACATCCTCTGAATGCTTAAGCTGCACAAATTCTGTTCAGAGTTACAGCTAAGAAATACAAATAAATACAACACTTTCTATCACTAATGGTAAGTAGTTCTGTTATGTTAAAATAAGAACATTTAGGATGAAGTCTGAGATGCTCTTCTAAATGTGGAAAAAATCCTATTGATTTGAATGTGCTACGGATCACACCTAGCTGTTTTTCAGTCATTGGCTTTAGATTTATGGGGTAGGCCTATTATTTATAAAGAAAAGAAATTTAGACAAGTGCATATCACATTCTCTACAGTTCACTGAAGATTTTATGGGGTCTACAGGTTGAGAGTTGTAAGCTTCGGCTTCAAGTTACTGTATGGCAGAAGAAAGGGCAGTACACAGTAGCTTCTGGCCTTGGGATCTCCTGCAGTGTGTGTGCTTGTTCATTTATTTGAGATGGAGAAATGCTTATAAATATAATCATGTAAGTAATATGATACTGGGATTATTTAGATTACCAAAAAGTGGACTTCTTCCTCCTGTGCTCACGCTTAAAAATGTAAAAATAGCTACGTGTGAGTGATCTGGACTAAACTGGCTAACTGTGCTGAGATGCTGATAAACATGAGACATAGACTTTAGCTTGATGTGGTGTGAATCAATGGATTTTGCACTACGTAACTTACCACAAACAGGCTTCACACTTATTGTGTGTGTTAACTTGTTTAGGGTGGAGCAGAACTACCTTTAGAAGGAGAAAGTCATTTAAAAGTTTTTTCAATAGAAAATGTTTTAGATGCTATTGGTTTAAAGAACGTGGATTAATTCTTTGGGTGAAATATAACGTATTTCTCCACGTGTTCCCTAGCTCACCAGAAGTACTTGGAGGAGTTTATAAGATAAGAAAGTATAGTTTAAAAATGGGCAAGGTATCTCTGAACTGACAACTAGCACGAGAGACAGATGGCAGCTGGAAGAAGTTATAGGCTGCTAACAACATGCAGGTAGAGTGAAATTTGCAGCTCTTTCCCAACAGCCAGAGTTCCAAATACAGTTTTGTACAGAAAGTCACTTGTACCGCAGTAGCATTAAGTAATAGAATAGCAAGATCGTGCTATGTATTAGCTGTGTATTAATGCACTGAGCACGTACGAACAACAGAATGAAAAACAGGCAAAAGCAAGGTAGTCTCCCCTCTCTCTCTCACTGCCTGCAGCTGTATTTGTCTTTATATCTTTAATGTGTATTCTATTTAATTTCATTCATAAAGCAATATGGCCTCATGCCTTGGCTTTACATTCAGTCAAGATGCTCACAGAGTAATATTTTCACTTGTAATGTGTATCTGAAGAAAAGAAGCAGGTCACTCAAAAAACTTGCTGCCAGCAGCTGGGAATCTTTTTATAGCATAACATTTCATTAAAATATATTTATTTATTTATATCCTGTACTCTAACTGTAGCGCTCATAGACTTGTATTGTCATAGATTTGTATTGTCATCTTCTAATGTGTGAGGATAAGCAGTCTAACCACTAGCCACCTCAAAAAAAAAAAATCACCACGTATATCCACACAGGCTTACCCAACTGCTCCAGTAGGATTTTGGTAAGGTGTTGATGATGTACTTAAGTGAAATCATAAATTTTGCTGTTGTACAAAAACATTAGATTTTCCTGTTTCTCTAAAAATACCCTTTTATGTAGAGATTATTGCTGACTTTCAACTAAAATGAACTGCAAGGTAGCAGAAAGCAATAGGGAAGACTGATTTGCTAAAGGCCATGGATAATCTGAGCTGCTCTTTCCATATACCAGGTCCCAGGTATTTTACCGCGTGTGTTACATACTTTCATCTGTAATTCCCTGTGTGGCTCCTTAGCAGCACATGTTTCTGAGAGGGATAGGTGCTACAGCAACTTGATTCTTTTTTTTTCCATCAAGTTTTGAGAATTATGATAGCAAGTAATTCATCCAGCTACAATCAGATTTCTCAGCTGTTACTGCTCCTTCCCTTGGGAGGAGTTCAACCTGTGTTTCAAAAAACCCCAAAAGCCAGACTTTCTGTTTCTGGCTATGCACTGGCAATTTGTAGAAAACAAATGCTGAAGAAAAACATTTGCACGCTTCATTTATTACAGGGATTTTTGTTGTGGAAGCCAAAGTGATACTATGCCTGCACGTCTCTACTTCATCCACACCACTAGAAGTGCCTTTCTAACGTGACTGATCTGAGGAAGAGTCATCTGGTTCCACACCTAAGAACTCTGAACAGTAGGTTGTGATTTGTTCCAGTGCTACGACTGTTTTTTTACTTTCTGGTTTTCTGAGGATCTGCTAGTTCAATAGTGCTGCCAATATTTTGCTTGCCTCTTCATTTCTTTTTACATTCCTTGTCTGACTCCAATTTGTTGTCCCCTCCTGTATGACAAGCCTGGCTGCAGTAATTTCAGTGGTAACTACAGGAGCTGAAGGGACAGTGACTGAAGTTGGTTGAACACTGAGTTAAAAACCTCCCAATACCACTTCAGATATCAAAACTGTTAACAGTAGAAATGAAGTTTTTAACTTAATTAACGAAGGAACTTCTTCATATATGCAGAGTTAGTTCAGGACTGCTACCTGTGATCTACTACCTTTCTTTTACTCTTGCAGAGCAGAAAATTACGTGCAATTAACTTTTTTTTTTTTTCAGTGATTGACTTTAAGTTCATATTAGAAGCAACAATTTAAAAAAAGCTGTTGAATTAGGTATTTAATAAGAGTATATTTTAATTATGCATAGTTTTTACTTGACTATTTTGCTAATGTGTTTAACTGACCCATTGAAATATCCCTGTATGATTTTTAGTAGTTGAGAATTCTTAACCTTTTTTCACTTGTTTCAAACAAATGAAAGAACAAAGGCTTAAAGATTAACAAGAGAAGGGTTATTAAGTAATTCAACATAACTGAAGATCGGTATGTTGAAAAGGTGCTCAGATAGGAAATATTAATAGCATTGGTATAACATTCTCCACTATTCTACCAAATGATTACAGCTCACGATAGAATGCTGGATGAAACAATGCTGGCTACAGAAGAAAGCTTTTAGAAATATCAAATAGCCAAGAGACAAATCTTAAAACTGAGGAAAAATGCTTCTGATTACAACAAACAAACAACAGAACAGCAAAAACCAGCCTTGAAGATCTCTGTTGCCCTAAAGCAGAACAAGCTCCTGCTAATATCATCAGCTTGCAGTAGAACCACCCAAACTGGGACAGATCCTGGCAAACATGCTCAAGATGAACAGAGTAAGAAGTAATTAAAATAATATTTCTGCATTTCCTGGAAAAAAAAATAAAGCATTCCAGTGTGCCAGAGAGCTTGAACATATATATTATAAAACTTAAACAGTAAACACTGGTATTTAGATGGACAGTTTTGGCAAGATTCCTCACAGAAGTACCAGAATAACAGGCAGTGCACAATTACACTAAGTGATTGGTAGCCTGAGAAAACAGCTTGTTTGTTTGTTTGTTTTTTCTTTTTTCTTGCTCATTCTCTTTCTCTTGCTGTGGCATCTCCCCTTTCTGGCTTCTTGTCCAGGAGGGAAATTCCTAAACTCTGAAGAACTTGAAAATGGGATAAGGGGATCTATAAAGGGTGTGCGCTTTATCCTTCGCCTTTTTATTTTCTTTTTTAGTATAGGCATATAGCAGGTCCCAATCACGTTCAGAAATAACTTCATTTAAATAACATGCATTTTCACACTTTGCATTTGTATTGTTAGCATCGTGTGAAATGCTGTTACCGACAGCATTTGGTAGCATCAAACACTCGATGAATTTTTAAAAGCTTTGTACTAAAGCATTTTGCAGATTATTTTTGCAGATCAGTTTAAAAATGCCCGTGGTGCTGCCTATGTCGCTATATATTGAACGATGTGATTAATCAGCTGCCAGAAGCCTATGTTCAATGCTTTTTATGATGTGCTTATCTTACTCCCTATAACCTCAGTAATTGCTTTTTATCTCAGTGTAACTTTAGAGGAAGTTCCCAATCTCTCTTTTTTTTTTTTCCCATTATTTTCATAGTGTAAATATAGATTTTGGATGATACTGTGAAAGGAGTCGGAACGGTCCATGGGCACTGTATTTAAAGAGAGAACTGGGACTTCATTCTGTAAGTAATTATGCCTGTGTGTAATTCCCTTACTTGAGTTGCCAAATCCCTGGGTTCTGGCTGTCCTGTTTACAGATATGCTGCATGACATAAATGGGGTATATTCTACATGCTCACAAATTTAGCTGTATATTCTTCAAATTGATTTTTTGTCTTGTTGAGTTCACTAATGTAATCAGTAAATAACTGAAGGGAAGTATTGGATTTATTATTAACTTTTTGAACAAAAGGCATGAAACAAAATCACTGTTTCTCCCGCAGATTTTACACTGGCATTGGGTAATCGAGGATAACACCACGTGTGAATGATCTCTTATCGCTCCCTGCTTAACGAATCTGCGATTTTGCTGGTGGGCAATTCCAGCATTACTTCATCTGCCTCAAGGTAATTTGTGCATGGGATTAGAAATATATATTCTTTTTGTTAATGCTCCTTTAAAACAAATACAAATGAATTTAACGACTGTTAACATTATGCTGCCTGTGTTCTTCAGTGCCTGCCAACAGACTGCAGGAACCAGGAACTCAGTGCATGGTTCGTGTAGGTCGTGGACACAGAGGTTTTGATGAGGCAAAAAGGTTCACAGAAACTCATCACAGTGAGTGCCTTATTTGTTCTAACCTTGTTTTGTCCAGTACTGTGCTATGGGAAGAGAGCTGTTAAGAAAAGCTTTGATAAATAATGTATATTATTTGCATCATACCTCTGTGCCCTCATTCATTTCTCGCTTTTCTCCTATTTAGATTTATAAAATAGTTAATTGGTGTGCATATCTTTGCCAATGAGTATGCCAGATTACATATATATGTACATGCACATGCATATATATATATAGTAGGGAATCTGGTAATATACTTTTTTCTTTTTTTTTAATTTATTTTTTTAATCTCCAAAGAAGTAGAAATATTTACTTCTTCCTTTGCTAAGGCATCTCTTGTGTTCCCCAATTTTCTATTTGGGTTTTTTGTATGAAGACAATTCAAATATAAAATTATTTTTTTCTAATGACTGTTTCAGACCTCTTGGTACTGAATTTCTCATTGCCACGCACCTGAATACCAGAAATACTGTAGGTGATGTACTCCCACGTTATCAAATAAATGCTCAAGGTACAGCTTATAATGTTGAAAAATAGAAAAATAAATTGACCTTGATGAAGTGTGTCTTCTTTTGTCTGTTCCCAGGAAAGTTTATTTCAGGTATTTCTACTGCTGAAATGATTAGAGTTAACAGCTTTTTCCCTCCATTTTATTTTACAGGGTCTCTTCATCTTCCTGATATATGGGGTGTACAACACAGAGGTAAGTCTGCTTGGAGTATCTCAAGGCTGACAGAGTGAATGAGAGAAATGACAGGTTTCTTATCTTGATAACTGAGGGACAAAGTTGGCTTTCCATATGAGTGTCCTACTGCCCTTCATGCTTGGACTAGCTTATATGCATCCCAGCTTACCATTAAACACAGACACCCTGAATAAAGGGACAGACTCATTTCTCATAGGCATTGACTAATATTTTACTGCTGCTTTAAGTTTTTTTTTAATTCCTGGTCCATCTTTTAACACTTAGCTAAACCTGGCACTCCTCAACTTTCATAATTTAATTTGCAATTGAAAGTGTGCTGTTAACGTACATGCTCTATGAAGGAAACTATGTAAAACAGAAAAGGAACTTGTTCTATGTATGTGCCTTCAAAATTTTCTTGGGTTTAGAAATCACATCCAATTCCATTTTTTACAGTAATTAGGTATTTTTAAGATGTCAAAATCTGATCCAAGGCTTCTAACAGTTAGCTCTGTGGAAGTACTTCAGATTTACAGGCTGAACTCTCGTAAGGGAATACTTTGTAAGGAGAAAGCATAGAAATCACAAGGAATTTACCCAGCTTCTTTCATTGCTTCTATTATGTCTGTGTTACTGGTACCAGGCTGCATGCATGTGTCCAATTCCCAGGTTTTAAGCTAAGGCACCTCTGCAGTTCAGGTTTTAATAGAATTTGGAATTCCTTAATAGAACTCTATGGAAATATGAAAGGCTTTCAAGGGCTGTGGTGAGAAACGAAGCAGGATTTTATATAGATGTTATTAGCACGTAACAACCCATGAGAATAATGTTGACCAAGTGTGTTCTGGCTATTTTCACAGACACGCAGCTATTTCAAGACGATTTCTGCTGAAGGATGAATATTTGCGTGCAAGGGAAGAAAGCATCGTGCCATGCACCTGTTCCACACCCGTTTGCTGCAGCACGGCCTGTGGGGCTTCCGTGGAAGGGGCACGGTGACCCTGCGTGAGAGGCGCCCAGGGCTGCACTTCCATCTCGTTCTGTGGCCGCAGCTCGCTGGTGAGTGCGCTTCCTTGACTCAGTGCGCACGTATGCGTGCGAGTCACGTCCTGTAGCTGAGATGAAGGCAGTAACAGCCGCACCGCGATCTGACTTTAATGAGGAGTTGCAGGCTTAGAGCTGCTGAACGTGGCACCGTTAGTGAAGCCGTTACCCACGTGCTGCGCGCGTTACGGGCTCAGCGTAACCCCCGTGCAGTCGCGTCGGCAGCCGCTGCCCAGCGAGCGGGACCCAGCGGCGCCCGCGGGCGTCTGCGCTGCAGGGGGAGGAGAGGAGGCGGCGGCGGGTACTCCCTGCGGCGCGCCACGGGGCCGGCCCCGCCGCCCTCCCGCCGCTAGCGGTGCCGCCGGGCCCCGGGGCTCTCCGCCCGCCCGGGCGGCGGCGCCTGCGGGCGGGAAGTGCCGCCCAGCGCCGCGCCCGGGCGGGGCCGCGGGGAGCGCCGTGTCGCCCCGCCCCGTGGCGCCGCGGGGCGCGGCGGGCCGGGCCCGAGGCCTTGCGGCGCCCACCAACATGGCCACGCGCGGCCCCCGGCGCCACGCGCCCGCGGCGGGCAGGAGGGGACCGTCGCGCCTGCGCGCTGCCCGCCTGCGCGGCGCCCTGCCGGCCGGGCCGTACCCAGCGTGCCGCGCGGCGCGCATGTGCAGTGCGGGGCGCAGGGGCTGCTAATTCCATTGTGGAGCGGACGCGGCGTTATTTTTAACTGGAGGCGGCGGCGGGAGCCGTAAGTGCAGCCCGGGCCGGAGCCGCCCGTCGGCGCGGGTGGGGGTGGCGGCGATGCGCCCGGGCGGCGGCTGCCGGGCCGCGCCGGGAGCCCGGCGCTGAGCGCGGCGGAGCGGGCGGCGGTCCGGCGGGCGGGCGGGCGGCGGGTCCCGCAGCCCCTCAGGGCCGCGCTCCTCCTGGGCCGCTCTCCCGGGGATGAAACTCGGCGGCGGCTTCCTCGGCGGCGGCAAGAGGGCGGCGGCCATGGAGCACGGCTTCCCCCCCGGCATGGTGATGTTCAACCACCGCCTGCCCCCGGTCACCAGCTTCACCCGTGCGGCCGCGCCCCCCCCGGCGGCCCAGCACCCGCCGCAGTGCGCGCTCCCTCCGCCTTCCGCCGCCGCTTCCTCCGCGGCCGAGCCCCCGGCGCCGCCCGCCCCCCAGGACGTGACTTTCAAGAAGGAGCCGCCGGGGGCTTTCCCCTCCGCGCCCTCCTCGGCGCAGCGCGGCCCCTGGGGCTTCCTGCAGTCCCTCGTCAGCATCAAGCAGGAGAAGCCCAGCGAGCAGGAGGAGGAGCCGCCGCAGCACCACCACCACTACGGGGGACTCTTCGGGAGCGAGGAGCGGCGCCCGGGCCTGGGGGGCGGCGGCGAAGGCGGCGGGCACGGCGTGATCCAGGACCTGAGCCTCCTGCAGCACCTGCACCAGCACCCCTCGCGGGACCTGCTGCTGGGCGGCAGAGCCGACGGCGGCCCCGGCGGCTCGGGAGAGCCGAAGCACGACGCCCACATCAAGAAGGCGAAGAGGCCAAAGTCAGAAACTCAGGGAATCAAAGCCAAGCGGAAGCCCAGCGCTTCGTCCAAACCCCCCCTGGTGGGGGACGCGGAAGGTGCTGTCGCGTCCCCGAGTCAGAAACCTCACGTCTGCGAACACTGCAGCGCTGCCTTCAGGAGCTCCTACCACTTGCGCAGGCACGTGCTCATCCACACCGGGGAAAGGCCTTTCCAGTGCAGCCAGTGCAGCATGGGCTTCATCCAGAAGTACCTGCTGCAGCGGCACGAGAAGATCCACAGCAGGGAGAAGCCCTTTGGGTGCGACCAGTGCAGCATGAAGTTCATCCAGAAGTACCACATGGAAAGACATAAGAGGACGCATAGCGGAGAAAAGCCATACAAGTGTGACACTTGTCAGCAGTATTTTTCGAGGACTGATAGACTGTTGAAGCACAGAAGAACGTGTGGTGAAGCCATAGGTAAAGCTGGAATGGAGCCCGGATCGTCGCATAACATGGGTAGCTTGGCTGCGTTGTCTCAGGGAAATACAAATTCCTCAAGGAGAAGAAGTAAAGCAAAAAGCGCATCCACTGAAAACAAAGGAAATAAGTGTAGCAGCAAAGTAGCGGAATCTCAAGTTACAAGTAATGTGGCCATGCCAAATTATGCAGTCGATATCCCTATTGTGTCTTCCAGTGGTGGTCTCGTTGGCACAGGCATAGAGGAACTTCAGAAAAAGGTGCCAAAACTGATCTTCAAGAAAGGAAGCAGAAAACAGGCAGACAAAAACTACCTTAATTTTGTATCACCACTGCCAGATATTCTGGGGCAAAAACCCCTGTCTGGGAAACAGAGTGGCTCTCTAGGCTCTTTAGTAGCCAATACCAGCGTAGAAACTATTGGCCTTCTCCAAAGTCCGAGTGGTAAATCAGGTCAAATAAATAGTAATTACGACGATGCCATGCAGTTTTCAAAGAAAAGAAGATACTTGCAAACTGCAAGTAGTAACAGTGCCTTTTCCATTAACGTCGGACACATGACCTCCCAGCAGTCCGTCATCCAGTCTGCAGGTGTTAGTGTTATGGATAACGAAGCCCCATTGTCTCTTATTGACTCAACATCCTTAAATAGCGAAATAAAGACTTGCCACGACAAGTCTGGTATTCCCGATGAAGTCTTGCAGAGCCTTCTGGACCAGTACTCTCACAAATCGGAAGGCCAGAAAGAAGATCCTTTCAGTATAACCGAACAGCGTGTGGACTTGCACAGCTCAGGAGAACATTCGGAGATGGTCCAGGAAGAAAATTTGAGTCCTAACTCTCAAACTGTTTCAAATGATAAGGCGAGCATGTTGCAAGAATACTCCAAATACCTCCAACAAGCTTTTGAAAGAACGACCAATAGCACTGGTTTTGCATTTGGACCCAGTTTCCAGTTTGTTAGCTTGTCTTCAACTCTCCATAACCACACTCTGTTTCAAGACAAACAGATATACACTACGTCTCCACTTGAGTGTGGCTTCAGCCAATCCGTTACCTCAGTATTGCCAACTGCGTTGCCAAAACCTCCATTTGGGATGTTGCTTGGCTCTCAACCAGGCTTTTATTTATCTGCTTTGGAGGCTACGCATCAACAGTTGACTCCTTCTCAAGAGCTGGATGATCTCATTGATCCGCAGAAATCCTTAGAGACTTCATCTAACTACCAGTCAACATCTCAGAAACTGACTGGCCAGAAGGAACAGAAAAACTTAGAATCCTCAACGAGCTTTCAGATCCCGTCTCAGGAGATAGCTAGCCAGATAGATCCTCAGAAGGACATAGAGCCTAGAGCAACCTACCAGATCGAGAACTTTGCACAAGCGTTTGGTTCTCAGTTTAAGTCGGGCAGCAGGGTGCCAATGACTTTTATCGCTAACTCTAATGGAGAAGTGGACCATAGGGTAAGGACTTCAGTCTCAGATTTCTCAGGGTATTCAAACATGATGTCTGATGTAAGTGAGCCATGTAGTACACGAGTAAAAACCCCAACCACTCAGAGTTACAGGTAAGGTCCCAACTGTGACCGAGCTGTGGGGTCTTCTTAATGTAGTTTTACTTTGACAACACTGCCATTGGAATGTTTCTACACGGTCCTAATAAGAATAATGTAACATGCCCTTTCAATGCAACTTTTCATATTTAGTTTATTTTGTTAGCGTGATTTTTTTAGATCTGTTTTATTACGGTTTTTTAATCAGGAATCAATAGAATAAATAGTGTTTTTGTTCAAGTGGCAACGTTTAGCAATCAAATTTACATACATAGATTGTCAGGGAATAGCCCAAAAACTTAAAATGCAAAAAAAAAAATTAACTTTGTTCCTAGGACTAAGGTTTATTCTAATTACTTTACTCTCAGGAAAGTGTAACGAAGCATGGGAATTCTATGCACCATTAGTGTATTGGAACTTCCAATTTACAGATAGTGACAAATGTGTATCTCAAGCTTTTTGAGGAAGGGATCGATAACATTTTACATCACTGTCTCTTGTGTCTGGGCTGGTCTGAAAGAATTTTGCTACCTAAATCATGTTGCTTTTCAAGTACTCCTGTTCTTCTAGGTGATGCTGGTTCCAGACAGGTTGAGCAGATACTTATGCATCTGTACTAAGAACCCAGAATGGTAGCTTTAATATAAACAATAATGTCCCCAGAACCCCTTTGTAAAACTGTGATTCCGTAAAGAGATTCTGTTGACACAAACCATGAGAACAAAAAGCATGCATCTGGTTCATGTCATTGGAGCCCCAACTTGAAGCTAGGGTCGTATTCTAGATGTCCTTTTGGGATGCGTTATTTATTTTACATGCCTCAAAAGAAGTTGGTCTCTTGCTCCTTCCCCCCTCTTCCCGCAGCCTTTGTTGTTTAAGGTGCCCTTTTTTTTGTTGTGATTCCAATTCATGGTGTTTTTCTTTTTTTCTTATTTTTTCTTCCCCTTTTTGCCTAAATTACCTATTCCCTCTCTTACCCAACTTAGTTAGCATTTAAAAAGATTTACATTCCAGAAAGTACAGTCTCATACTATGTACTTTCTGATGTCTTATGACATCAAATAATGAACAGTGTACTCCCACACATTTTAGAGTTCTGTCGAGGTTTCCATGTACAATAAGAAATAATATACTCCCGACTGTACATACCAAGGCCCTGATCCTGCATCAGGATCAGCTGACATGGACCCCTGTGCCCCTCTGCGTTACCAGTGGTGTCATGGGAGCTCTTTACGGATACAGGGGCTTGCAGCAGTTCATCGCTGCAGGCTTAGGGCCTAAGGCTGCAATTCCATCAAAGGTTTCTGGTGATTATGTCAACTACGAGAGTAGAACTTGAGTGGCTTGTTAATATCAACAGAACTTTTCTTTGGAATTATTGCCTTACGTTATGTATATTTTGTGGTACATTATTTATTATATGTGAATCATGACTAATGCCTGTGGAGCCACGGAAACCTGCTAGAAATACTGGTGGCCATTCAAAGCTGCTGAAAGGCAGTGGCACTGCTCTGAACCACTTTTTTAAAATGTATTTTTTGATTAGTTTTTTAATGTAATTTTGGTGACGTTTATGCTGATGGTTTTTTTATGTACTCTTGGTGATGTTTCAGTCTTATGTACTTTTCTGGTGTCAGGAAAGTACCAGTGGTTGTTTGCAGTCTTATTGTGTAATCAGCCTATTACAGGCTTCCATGTATAATAAAGTTATTAACATTGTGCAAGTGTAAAACACTTCTGTTATGAAAGTGGTGTATTATTAAATGAATCGTTACAAAAATCCTTTGTAATTTCTCCCTTTGTCCCTCACCACTAAAATTTGAAACCTGAGCCCACTTGTAACCTCTTTTACTAGGCAAACTTTAACTTTCTTTTTCTTACTAATCTAGAATTTGTTCCAAAAAATCCATGTTACTTCATTAACATTTTCTTTATACTTGTTAATGTATTTCATCCTATTTCAGTTAAAAAAAAAAAAAACAAGTGAACAACAGCTGTTCTCTATACACAGATCCATGTTATCGGGGATGAAATAATCCATAACCACTTGTTGGCTTTTTCAGTACCTCTTCCTTTGTTTTACAGAGGTTATAATTTACTTTCATTATATTGTGTGTAGTAGAAATTGCATATGTATTGTTCTGGCTGTTTGCTTTAACTTAATACTAATAAAACCTATTATTCACAAAATCATAAAGATATCACTTCTATTATCCAGAGACACTTCTGAGAGCATCTTGTGGAAATGGTAACTGAGAAAGTTCTGAGGAGGTGTAATATAATGTACTGGCATGTTCTCAGCTTCTTTTCTTCCTTCAGTTTCTTCCTGGATCACGTAATCTGAATGCACTCTTCTAGAAATCAGGTCTCTATCCCATACCTTGAGCTGACAAAGGAGAAAAAGACCTTAACATTTCTTCATACTGTTGGTACAACCTCAACTTTTATATCTGTGTTTTTATATATGATTTTGGTTAATGTCATGGTTTTATGATTTTTGGTTCTGGTATTCCACATCATAACATCATGTATTGCATTAAGAGTTAAGGAGCTAATACTCCAGCTCCATAGATCATTGATAATTCCAGGTATACCTGCCTCAGAAGAGAAGAAGAACTACATTCCCCAGAGGACTTTGCGATGCTTTGTATTTTTACGTGTTTTCCGCTCAGAGGGAACAGATAAAAACCCTCAGCGGTCACGGGACACTCTCTTTCCTTCGGGATCGACTCAGCAGTGGGTGCTCACTGCCGTATCGCCTTCAGCGTTAGCGTAAGGCCTTCGGTTTATCGGACACTCTCTCTCTTGTTCATTTTATTAGATTCATTAGCCTCAATTCTGATATCTTATTTAGTAAATTAGCTTTCCTCCTCAGATTGTTGCCGCTGTTTTGTTTCTAGGCCCATCTCCTTTTTCCCTTCCCCTTTCCCGGGGCGTGGGTCCGTGGGTCCCCCGCACCAATCGTCACGGAACCGGGCCGATCCAGCCCGGTAAACCGTTGACATTTTTGGCGCCCAACGTGGGGCAAACGAGCTGCCTTAGCCGGGCAGAGACATACTCTTAGAGTGAATCTCTGTCTCTTGCTAGCAAGCTTATCTGTACTGCAGGTGCTGTACGGCATAACACGACCTTGAAGTCTGGGCGTACTGCCAGTTGTTCTGGGATATTTGTAAACTTCTTTTGGGTACTGCTAGCTTGTTTCAGTAAAGAAAAGAAAAAAAAAAAATGCTCTCGTTTTTTAAACTGCTCTTAAAGGGGCTGCATTTCGTGGTTTCTTCCCTTGTAATGCTCAGAATATACTGGGACTTAATTAAGTTTGCCAGTCTGATCTATGCAGCATGGTCTGTATATGATAAACTAAAAACACTGATGGAAATACCTACCTGGCTTTTGTATATGATGTGGCATTCAGTTCCGGGGGGAGCAACCCCAGGTGGAGTTGTTACGGAACTCATGATTTTTAAACCGGCTCCTGGCCTCTCCTTTGAATTCATTAGGCGTTTTCTGAATGCTCATCCAATGCTCGTAATGATTGTGGTGTCAGTCTCCCTGAATGTACTCTTTATTGGTATCTATATTTATAATATTTTGAGAAAGCCTTCCCCAGAGCCAGAGAACAGTGACTGGCAGGGAGTTTGGAGGGACTTAGGAGAGACTTTAGAGAAGTGGTCATCACCGGTGTCATGGGACTTTTCTCCTGAACACCTGCAAGACCCTGAGAACCTAAGCAGATATTTGAGACAGGGATGTTGCGGCTCAGACAGATCTGAGGAGGACCAAATTATTTGGGGTCTGGCTTATGCTTACCGAGCCTTATTCAATACTATTCCAGAGAGGCTTAGAGTTTTTGAAATAGAGCGAGAGAGTCTCCGAGCCGAAAGGGACAGTCTCCAAATTGAGAAAGACAGTCTTTTAGCTGACAATCAGACCCTCCAGACGGAGAGAGACGCCCTCCAGTCTCAACTACATGCTTTCCAGTCCAACATGGACGTCCTCCAGACTGAGAGAGACACCTTCCAGTCTCAACAAGAAGCTCTCCAGACCAACATGAACGCCCTCCAAACCGAGAGGGACACCCTCCAGACGGAGAGAGACGCCCTCCAGACCGAGAGAGACGCCCTCCAGTCTCAACATGATGCTCTCCAATCCAACATGGATGCCCTCCAATCCGAGAGGGACACCCTCCAGTCTCAACATGATGCTCTCCAATCCAACATGGACGCCCTCCAGACCGAGAGAGACGCCCTCCAGACCGAAAGAGACACACTCCAATCCGAGAGAGACGCCCTCCAGTCTCAACATGATGCTCTCCAATCCAACATGGACACTCTCCAGTCTGAGCGAGATGCCCTCCAAACTGAGCGAGATGCCCTCCAATCCGAGAGAGGCACCCTCCAGTCTCAACATGATGCTCTCCAATCCAACATGGATGCCCTCCAATCCGAGAGAGACGCCCTCCAGTTTCAACATGATGCTCTCCAATCCAACATGGACGCTCTTCAGTCTGAGCGAGATGCCCTCCAAACTGAGCGAGATGCCCTCCAATCCAAACTCAATAGCCCTCAGTCTCAACAAGATGCCCTCCAATCTGAGCGAGATGCCCTCCAATCTGAATTAGATGCCCTCCAATCTGAGCGAGACTCCCTCAAAACTGAGCAAGATGCCTATCAATTTACATTACTCCGTTTCCAGAATGAACTAATCCATGTTCGAGCTCAACAAGTCAGGCTCCAAGGTGAACTAAATTTCGTCACAGCTGAGCGAGACGGACTTCGAGCCGAGCTAGAGAAGATGATCATTAATTCTAACCAATATGATCAACCACAGGTGACACCAGAATTGATGTCAGTTGCCCCTGTAAGAGGGCGGAAAATGAAAACAGTCTCGACGCCCTTAACAGAGAAGAAAGAGGAGGAGCTGAGAGTGGAAGAAGCAGACTCTGAAAGGGAAGAGGACAAAGTAGAGGAATCAGACGCTGCAAGAGAAGAGGAGAAAATAGGTCCAGAGAGGTTGTTTAAAACTTCAGACTTTCCATTAGGAGGGCTGACACACCCCACAAGATTACGGTCACCAACACCTAGGAGGGCAATAAGTCCTGATAGAGTAGAAGATGAAAGAGAGGTTATTACCGATATTACTCGACCTATGAAAATGAATGAAATTCGAAGTTTGAGAAAAGACTTTACACGCCACGTAAATGAACCTATTGTCACCTGGTTACTACGCTGTTGGGACAGTGGGGCCAACAGTGTATGGCTAGATGGTAACGAAGCTCGCCAATTGGGTAGCATTGCCAGGGACTCTGCCATTGACAGAGGCATTAGTACATGCCACAATAGACCCTTCACTCTCTGGAAGCGGATGCTGATATCCGTGAAAGAAAAATACCCCTTCAGAGATGATCTGTTGCCTGAGAAAAAGAAATGGTCTGATATGGAAAAAGGCATAAATTATTTGAGAGAATATGCTGTAGTGGAAATGTTACATGACCCTGCATTCATTCACGATGAACCAGACCAAGAGCATGATCCTGAGAGAATCAGATGTACACCAGTTATGTGGCGTATATTCACAAGGACTGCACCAGACAGGTATGCCAGTACATTAGCAGCAATGTATGGCAGAAGACAAAGAAGACCCCTTATAAATGACCTGATTAACAGACTTCAAGACATTGAGTTACATTTAACTCCTCTACGAGCTTACGTTTCAGCCTTTGCAAAGGTAACCGAAAGACTGAACAAAATAGAGAGCAATCAAGAAGATATAATGGACGAACTGGTTACACTTAATTCTGATGAAATTGATGGATCTGATGAGAACGAGGATTCCCAAAACAGCAACATCTCAGCTATCAAAAGAGGACGTTCTCCTGCTCGAAGAAGTGTCAGCAGTAAAACTATATCACGCACTGCCCTGTGGCGTTACCTACGTGACCAGGGGGAAGATATGAAGAAGTGGCATAAGAAACCCACTTCTGCCCTTCAGGCACGTGTAAAAGAGTTACAAAATAGGTCAACCACCAGGGTGAACTTCTCCAAGAAGGTGACTGCTCCAGTGATTGCCGGATATGGCAGTAGCCGTAGAGTCAACAGAGGTAACATATAGAGGGGCCCTGCCCCCAGCCAGGGGGGGGAAAGGGATAACAGAGTGTATTGGACTGTGTGGATTCGATGGCCTGGCACATCAGAACCACAAAAATATAAGGCATTGGTGGACACTGGTGCACAGTGCACTCTAATGCCCTCAAGTCACCAAGGGACAGAATTAATCTATATTTCTGGGGTGACTGGGGGTTCCCAAGAGCTGACCAAGTTGGAGGCTGAAATAAGTCTCACTGGTAAAGACTGGCAAAAACATTCTATTGTGACTGGCCCAGGGGCTCCATGTATACTTGGTATTGATTACCTCAAAAGGGGATATTTTAAGGATCCCAAAGGGTATCGATGGGCTTTTGGAATAGCTGCTGTGGGCGCAGATAACACTAAGCAGCTGTCTGCTTTGTCTGGCCTGTCAGAAGATCCGTCTGTTGTAGGGTTGCTACAAGTGGAGGAGCAACAGGTACCGATTGCTACAAAAACGGTGCACAGACGGCAGTACCGCACTAATAGGGATTCCTTGCTCCCCATTCATAACCTGATTCGTCAGCTAGAGAGCCAGGGAGTGATCAGTAAAACTCACTCCCCGTTTAACAGCCCCATATGGCCAGTGCGTAAAGCCAGTGGAGAATGGAGGCTGACGGTAGATTATCGTGGCCTCAATGAAGTCACACCCCCACTGAGTGCTGCTGTGCCGGACATGCTTCAACTCCAGTATGAACTGGAGTCAAAAGCAGCCAAGTGGTATGCCACCATTGACATCGCCAATGCCTTCTTTTCAATTCCTCTGGCCACAGAATGTAGGCCGCAATTTGCTTTCACTTGGAGAGGCATTCAGTACACCTGGAACCGTTTGCCCCAGGGGTGGAAGCACAGCCCAACCATTTGCCATGGGTTGATCCAAACTGCATTGGAACAGGGGGGTGCTCCTGAGCACTTACAATACATTGATGACATCATTGTGTGGGGCAATACAGCAGGGGAAGTTTTCGAGAAAGGAGAGAGAATAATTCAGATCCTCCTGCGAGCTGGCTTCGCTATTAAGCGAAGCAAAGTGAAAGGGCCTGCACAGGAAATTCAGTTCCTAGGAATAAAGTGGCAAGATGGACGTCGTCACATCCCAACAGATGTGATTGACAAAATTATTGCTATGTCTCCACCCACTAGTAAGACAGAGACCCAAGCTTTTCTGGGCGTAGTGGGCTTTTGGAGAATGCATGTTCCAAACTATAGTCTCATTGTGAGCCCTCTCTTTCGGGTGACGCGGAAGAAGAATGATTTTGTATGGGGTCCTGAGCAGCAGCAGGCTTTTGAGCAAATTAAGCAGGAGATAGCCCGTGCCGTGGCCCTGGGGCCAGTGCGGACGGGACAGGATGTAAAGAACATCCTCTACACTGCTGCTGGAAAGGAAGGTCCCACTTGGAGTTTGTGGCAAAGAGCTTCTGGAGAGACCCGAGGCCGACCCCTTGGATTCTGGAGTCGAGCATACAGGGGGTCTGAGGAGCGCTACACTCCAACTGAGAAGGAAATCTTAGCCGCGTATGAGGGGGTTCGAGCTGCTTCCGAAGTAATCGGTACTGAAGCGCAGCTCCTTCTGGCACCTCGACTGCCAGTGCTGAATTGGATGTTCAAAGGAAAGGTTCCCTCAACCCATCATGCTACTGATGCCACTTGGAGTAAGTGGATTGCGCTGATTACACAGCGAGCTCGGATGGGGAACCTCAGTCATCCAGGAATCCTAGAAGTGATCATGGACTGGCCTGAAGGTAAAAAGTTTGGAACAACCCCAGCAGAGGAGGTATCACGTGCTAAAGAGGCCCCGCCATACAATGAATTACCAGACAATGAAAAGAGATATGCCCTGTTCACGGATGGATCGTGTCGGATTGTGGGTAAGCACCGCAGATGGAAATCTGCAGTGTGGAGTCCCACACGACAAGTTGCAGAGGCCACTGAAGGAAAAGGAGAATCAAGCCAATTTGCAGAGGTAAAGGCTGTCCAGCTGGCCTTAGATGTTGCTGAACGCGAGAGGTGGCCAGTGCTTTATCTTTACACTGACTCATGGATGGTGGCAAATGCCTTATGGGGGTGGTTACAGCAATGGGAACAAAATGGCTGGCAACGGAGGGGTAAACCCATTTGGGCTGCTGAACTGTGGAAAGATATTGCTGCCCGAGTAAAGAATATGGTTGTAAAGGTGCGCCATGTAGATGCTCATGTTCCTAAAAGCCGAGCAACTGAAGAACAACAGAATAACCATCAGGTAGATCGAGCTGCCAAAGTTAAGATGGCTCAAGTAGACTTGGACTGGCAACACAAAAGTGAATTATTTTTAGCTCGATGGGCCCATGAGACCTCGGGCCATCAAGGAAGAGATGCAACATATAAGTGGGCTAGAGACCGAGGGGTGGACTTAACTATGGACGCTATTGCACAGGTTATCCATGACTGTGATACTTGCGCCACAATTAAACAAGCCAAGAGGATGAAACCTCTTTGGGGGGAAGGGCGATGGCAAAAGTATAAATATGGGGAGGCGTGGCAGGTTGATTATATCACCTTGCCACGATCTCGCAATGGTAAACGTTATGTGCTCACCATGGTGGAAGCAACCACCGGGTGGCTTGAAACATATGCAGTACCCCATGCTACCGCCCGAAACACCATTCTAGGTCTGGAGAAACAAGTCCTATGGCGACATGGCACTCCAGAAAGAATTGAGTCAGATAATGGGACTCATTTCAAAAATTCTCTTGTAAGTAATTGGGCCAAAGATCATGGCATTGAATGGATTTATCATATCCCCTATCACGCACCAGCTTCTGGTAAAATTGAAAGATACAATGGGTTGCTAAAAACCATGTTGAAAGCAATGGGTGGCGGAACATTCAAGCATTGGGAGAAGCATTTGGCAGAAGCCACCTGGTTGGTCAATACTCGAGGATCCATCAATCGTGATGGTCCTGCCCAATCCAACTCTCTACCTACAGTAGAGGGAGATAAGGTCCCTGTAGTACATGTAAAGAACATGTTGGGCAAAGCAGTTTGGGTACTTCCAGCTTCTGGAAAGGGCAAACCTCTCCGTGGAACTGTCTTTGCTCAGGGACCTGGATCCACTTGGTGGGTGATGCAGAAGAATGGGGATGTTCAGTGTGTACCACAAGGGAATTTGATGCTGGGGGAGTGCAGTCAGTAATTCCATGTATATACTTGTATATATATGTTGTGTGTGTGTATATCTAATTCATGTTAATCATTGTTCTTCTGTATGTATCAAGCATGATGTAACGATGTGGAATAAGGGGTGGAATGTCATGGTTTTATGATTTTTGGTTCTGGTATTCCACATCATAACATCATGTATTGCATTAAGAGTTAAGGAGCTAATACTCCAGCTCCATAGATCATTGATAATTCCAGGTATACCTGCCTCAGAAGAGAAGAAGAACTACATTCCCCAGAGGACTTTGCGATGCTTTGTATTTTTACGTGTTTTCCGCTCAGAGGGAACAGATAAAAACCCTCAGCGGTCACGGGACACTCTCTTTCCTTCGGGATCGACTCAGCAGTGGGTGCTCACTGCCGTATCGCCTTCAGCGTTAGCGTAAGGCCTTCGGTTTATCGGACACTCTCTCTCTTGTTCATTTTATTAGATTCATTAGCCTCAATTCTGATATCTTATTTAGTAAATTAGCTTTCCTCCTCAGATTGTTGCCGCTGTTTTGTTTCTAGGCCCATCTCCTTTTTCCCTTCCCCTTTCCCGGGGCGTGGGTCCGTGGGTCCCCCGCACCAATCGTCACGGAACCGGGCCGATCCAGCCCGGTAAACCGTTGACAGTTAAAAATACTGAAACTGTGTATTGTTAATTTCAAAGATATTTTGTAATTGCTGAAAATCCAGAATGACACACACGTAATAGAACCTTGTTCAAAGTAAAGATTTTAGAAAGTCATCTATCTGTTTTATTCTTTTTTCCTGAGCTAACTTGCCTTCTACAGAAAGCCTAAGTAAGGATAGTAGTATGGGAGAATACTTGAAAGTATGCTAGGGAATGTGAACGTGGTTTTCATGTATCCTTAAGTCATATTTTAATTCAACTCTGCATGTAATTGTAAAAGTGGCAGCACTGGAAGTCCCAGAGCAGTGGTGAAGCGCTGAAGAACAGAAGGCTGCAGTTTGAATCACGGCGGTGAGATGGACGAGAGAAAATCATCAAGTCGTGAAAAGCAATGAAATAGAGCAAATAAGGATGAAAATCTTCCCAAGTAAATATAAAATGGTGCTGAATGGTGAATATTCAGAAAATTGCTAGGAGTAGTTTTGAAAGATCTGAGAGGGGAAGTGACAGGAATGTTGCCTGTTGTCTCCACGGGTTAATATCAATCAAAAAAGAAACAACTGGATTTTTCCCAGTTTAGTGTGTAAGGACTTCAAATTTATTCTCCTTCAAGTTAGATTTAGATGGAAATCGAGTATGGCTTTACATGCTGGGTAGTAGAAAGAGCTGCATATTAAGTTGTAGCAATGTTACCGTATGGACCAAAGGTTTATTTTAGGGTTGTGGTAGTAGGAGCTGGAGAAAGGAAAGCAAAAACTTGTTTCAGTTTCACTACAGTTCCTGGTTTATTTATTCACTGGTGTAGGAGAGCGATAACTTACTTCCACAGAGTGTATAAAGAATTTATATATGTGATGATAGAAAATTGTCCATAAAATGTTATCTTGCTCCAGTGGCAGCTCACATAACCTGTTTTTGCTTGGGACGGGCGTGTTTTGGTACTCTGAACTGTGAATGTGTTTCTGTATACCCCAAGATGCTGAAAGTCCATAGCTAACGTAAAGAAGTTGCCTTGCATGTGAACTAGTCCCTGAATGAGCTGAATTGGACGCAGACTTGTGGATAGTGGGTGGAATTTCAGAATAATAAATGGATAGAATAAGAGAGTATGAAAAAAAAGTGTGAGTACATGATGGTGGGATGAGGGCTCACCATTCCATGTTTATGGAGTTGATGGAAGAAAGCAGTCTGATGCAACCTGGAACCCTTGTACAGAATTTGGAATAATGTATAATGTACTTTGGTACTGTTTTGTTTTGTTCTGTGTGTGTTTTATTTCCCTGCCTTGTATTACAATACATTGTATTGTATGTGTCAAAACATTGTGTTTCCCTGGATGTTACCTTTGCTTTTGTTTTCTCCATCTGAGTGAAGTCGCTGTTAGAATTGTTTGTTGTGCCCCAGAAGGTACATATCAGAAGCTGTAGGTTGCTGCACTGTTGTCACTTTTTTATTGCAGGTGTGGAAGAGGTCAGGGCACTTTAAAATGGAATATCCTTTTTTCAGCCCCTTCTGACTGCCAGCTGTAACCCTGTGGTCTGGAATTTTCCAGGCTACGTCTGTCTCGTGCTTTGCACGCACTCTTCTGCGCATATTTCCCAAAACAAAATTAAGGAAGAAAACCTTACTGTTGCACTGGACTTCTCATCCCTCTTTAAAATCAAATTAATAATATATTTATGTGTTACGTATAAATCCCTGAACTAGCCGCATCCTTTTTTGGAGCTTGGACTTGAGACTGGGTTGATTGAGTGTCCCTGGCTGAGTCACTCACCGTTTTTGAAAACCCAATCATATTTACTTAGGAGTCTTTGGAAAGAAGTGCTTTTACGTTCAGAGGCTTGGAAGTTTGGAGGCTGTGTCTCCAAAGGTGACCCCTTCTGGATAACAGATGAGAAGGTTACAGTTTTCTACATTAGTTTGAATAGCAGTTTCTACTAAGTACCCTATATGGTGGCATCTGTTTCACATTTTCATACGATAGAGTTTGCTTTCTGGCATGCATATAGACTCTTCACTTTTGGTATGATTTTTGTACAGTTTCTTTTGTACAAGCATTTAAGAAAATAACACGCAGTATTTTGATAGCGTTTGGAATGCAGGATGTACCCTGTTTGCTGAATTAATGACCATGAAGTACAGATAGGCTCTGGTGTACAAACATGGTTCTTGTCTTTTCAATTGCTGCTAAAACCCAGGTTAATTTTAGTATTGTTTCCTAATGCGGTGAGACATCCCAAAGAGGACAAGTTGTTTATTTTCATATCCTCATGCCAATGCTTACTTTATTTATTTGTTTGACACTGATGCTAAAAGGTTACGTTCTTATGTCCAGTTTCGGTTTGATGCCTATGACCTGAAAGGATAAGTAGTGGAATTTCATTTCTTTGACATGATTGGAGTTGAGTTCCTTCTGTAAGACCCCTGCTGTTCCAAACTTGATCTGTGTAGAGATAAATTGAGGAATAGATACCAGCTTAGTAAATATGGAATAGCTGATTGTTTAGAATAAAGCAGAAGCTGTGGGGCAGTCTGTAAGGAGCTGAATTCTCTAAGGTGACATTTAGAAGCCTAAATTACTGGCTTGTTCTTTCCCTTTCATTGTGTTCACTAAATCTAGAATCTGGGGAAACAGAGTTCTGCCTCATGAAGCCTAGTCCTGCTTCATGCTCTGAGGGTTGTTGTCCAATTTGCTGTGCAAACAAACAGCAGTGTTGCTTGGGAGAAGTGCTGTGTTATCGTGTAATCAGTTTGTCCTAACACACGTACAAGATGCAGTGAATTGAGGATTAGGAAGATTTAGTGCTAGCATTTAGAAATTTTTAATGCTTGATTTTTAATCTTGATGCTGTTGTAAATTTTTGTATTTTACGTGCTACTGTGGTTGTATCCCTGTATGTTTTGTTTCTATTAAATTTGTAGTGGATTTTGCAATTTTAAAACTGAAGGTACACAGCAAAGTGGAGGCAGCTTTGTTGTGCTTGGGGACTTGGTGTTAAATTCGATGAAGTATTATCTGGCCAAGCTGAAGAATGAAGAAAGAGGAACTAGTTTATTAGTGCATTTGTTTGATTATTGCAGTATATTTGATCTTACCTCAAAACATATTTTAAATTGTCTCTGTAGTGCTACATATGTAAAGACATTCTGCAAACAAAGCATGCAATGATTGTAATGCAGGAGCTGTCTGTAGCATATGTTAGATACTCTCTACAGTAGTACACATGCTGCTTTTGATGCTGAACACCTGGTAAAGGTAAGTTAAAACCTGCTCAAGGTAGGTTATCATCATTGACAATTACCCAGAGGTGTTGTTCACAAGAAACTTTTACTTTGTGCTTTTTGCAAAATGTCATTTTGATGTTCTTTGAAGGCTAAAAGGCAGGTTATATTTAATCTCATAATTTCTTTTCACAGTGCATAGTTTTCTCTGTACTTGTGCTCTCTTCTCATTGGAGGGGAGGTTAGAGTCCTGATTGAATCACGGTGTAAGTGGCTGCTGACATATGACCAGAAATTGTATTGGCAATGGTAAGGATAGATCAGACTGCTTAAAGATTGTGAATATTTTTTCTGGAGGAGGGAAAAAGCCTCAGTGGTTGGAGATTGTGTTCTGAGATGAGTGGGAATAAAATCAGACTGAGTTCAGAATCAGACTTGTTCAGAAGACTAGAATTTACAAATAAATCTGTATTCATCTTCTTGAGTCACAAGGTTTTGAATCACTTGAATTTGCTTTCTCGTAACGGGGAAATACATAGATGTGTAATAAAATGCCTTACATGTTCTGCCTGAGGTGCTCTAGAGTGCATAAATCATGCCTATGGATCTTATCTGTTAAATGAAATGTATCTCTACAGTAAAAAGCAAATTAACTTAAGAAGTGCTTGATAATGTTGGAAAATGAGATTGGTAAGGAATAGCTTATGCAGTTGCAGAGGTCATTTATATCGCATTAGGTAAATTTGGTCCAGTTATGCAGGATGACACATTTACTTATAAGTGCTTTTGGTCTTATGTCTTAAGGGGCAGGCAATCATGTAACCTTGGTAGAGAAAACATGGCCTTCCTCTTGCAGCTTGTCTGTGGTCAGTAATGATTTGCAAGTGTGACACACCTCAGCTAGCCCTGTTTCTTAAAACACTATTTTTATTTTTATTTTTTTTTTAACTTCTTTTTTATGAGGACCTGCCACTTTAAAGTACAGACCCACTTTCTGAGAATGAAAAGCTGAAATTTCTGCCAAAACTGCCTGCTGGCCATCTTTAGTCCAGAGAGTTATTAATAAAAGCTTATTAATGGAGTTGTGTTAGTAATAAATATTCAAGCTGCGTAGTTTAAGTCTTAGAAAGTTTGGTCAAATTACATAATGAAGCAGTTTGTGTACCTGGTCCATCCAGCCCTGTGCTGGATATGTGTACACTCGATTTTAGTGTGGAGAGAAATCTGTCTGAAAGACGTAGGTGATTTGAAAGTGTTTCCTGAGCATTCATAATTAAAACTTCTTTCCAAATATACTTGTTTAATAGCCAGCATTAGTCTGAGATAATGAAGGTTAAACCAATTCCTCACCTTTGAAGATGCTGGAGCCTTTTATTGTCTGAGAGATTGCAACCCGTTTTTGTAGATAAACTGCATTTGATTAATTGTTTATTTACTTCGGAGTTTGGAGATGCAGTCTAGAGTAAAAGTAGTTTCATATTTTACATGCTTCTGGAAAACATACTTCACAGGTATCAAGTGGATGGCAAATGGAATAAGACAGTAAGTAAAATTATCAGTTTAACTATTTTATACACCGTATTGTGATGATGCTTGCATGTTTTGTTCTCGCAATGAAGCTAAATGAAAACCTCTGAGAAAGAGTTCCTTCTAATGTAGCATAATGAAGTCTTTAAATGGGTACAGTTGTAGGTCATCATGAATAGGAATGCAGTGACCTTTGTTCTGACAATGAAGCTGGTACAAGCTTCTCAAAGAGCTGTTCGTTGTGGGTTTTTTTTTTTTTTTTTAATTCTCTGCCAGAAAGGACACAAATAAAACAGAGGATTCCCCTTCTCCCATCAGTGAGCAAAATGAAAAGATTAGAAAATGTGTTGTAAATTGTCAGCTTGCAAAATCTAGAAATAACATGGAGTTCTTTCTCTAAATATACATTTTGTTGCAGGGATGATGTGCAAGGAGGTGGGGAAGGAAGGGAAGCACAGGGGCTATATGCCTTGCAAAGGGCCTTCAGGTTTCCTAAGATTCTCTGTTATAATCTGTTTTGATTTTGGATGCACAGGGATGAGATACTCAAAATTACCATTAGCTTCTTATAAATCCAAGTTTAGAAAAATCACAAACCTTCATGTCATTCTTTTTCCATGTGCTTATGTGCGTAACCACAGGCTTATAATGCACTGGATGGTTAGAAGGCTCAAATGTTTGGTGCTCTGTGTAGAAAAGCAAAGTGTTTTGCAGCAGGCATGCAGGTGCTGTAGCTGTTTGCTGCTGAGGAGGCCCTGCTGCTCCAACTACCTTCAGGAGTATTTCTGAAACTGCAGTGCTCAGCAATTTTCTTGTGCTATGGAGGATCATCTGTCACTCTTAAACAATAGCACTACCTGCTCATTTAGGATTTTCTCAAGGTTTCAGCAATGTCAGACTGAATTGTGCCGTCCTGTAGGGAGGCCTGTGTGGGAAAGCAAACTCTAAAGTGAGTAGTGGAGATAATGGCCGGAGATGTTTTTATAAGGGAGAACTCATAGCTACAAAACTGATTCTCCATCATCAGAAAATGATTTTTTATTTATGTATCTCTTTTTTAACTCTCTAAGGGAGTAAAAATTGGTGGTGCATGGTGCAGTGCCTGGGGCATCAGTGCCCAGGGAGCAAGTTAAAAACAAGAAGTAAGGCTAGAATGTTCTATGTGTTAGTACTATGTGCTAGTACTGCATGAGCATGTCTGGTGTATAGTGAGACGTGAATTTAATCTGCAAGGTCAAAAGTCGTGGTTGCTTGGAAAGATTTGGGAAACATATTCTTCTCTGCAAATAAGGTATAACCATAAAGCTTACTTGATGAGCTAGGACCTGCTTAATTTGCTATCAGAGCCTTATATTTTAGTAATATAGTGTCATATTCTGTGGGAGGTGGAATGTGAGAGCAACAATGTTGTTTTCCTCAGGATAAAGCATGCCGAGGGGTGTGAGGTAAATTCCGAGTGAGCGTCAGGTGAGGTTTCTCCACAGCGGACCAAAGCTGTGGGAAACCAATTAAAGTCTGCTTTTAATTGTTGTTATTATTTTATTGTTTAGTTTAGTTTAGTTTTGTTTTTAATCTCGTCGTGTTAACTGAAGCACAAACTGCCAAGTGCCCTGCCTGCCCTCAGCCTGTGCTGGGGAGGGGCCTGCGTGGAAGGTAGGCCCGGGGCAGGGGGCTCAGGCTGCACCGGGTGCTCGGGACCCCTGAGAGGAGACAGAGCATTCTGCTGCTGCTGCTCGCAGAGGGTAGGTGAGCAGCTCCAGCAGCTTCTGACAGACCGTCAGCTGTCCTTGATCAAAGGCTGCCTGCAGCCTTTGTTCTACCTGACCCCTAATTAGGTAGGATCAAGCACCCTTTTAGTGCACGGTTGTTGAGGAGCTGGGCCAACGAGCTGCAGTGCGAGTCAGCAGGCCTGCACAGCATTGGGCAGGAGGAGAAAGAGATTGACTTTTATCTTTTCTGAGAATGGTGCAGCTCAAATACTGTTCAACATCTTCCTTTAATGACCTGGAGGGTGGGTCAGAGTGCACCCTCAGCAAGTTTGCAGATGATAGAAAGCTGGGAGGAGCGGCTGATACACTGAAGGGCTGTGTGATACTCAGAGCAACCTGAATTGCTTAGTCCTCCATCTGCTGACAAATAACCCCAGGCACCAGGTACGTGGTGGAAGGCAGCTTCACTGAGGGTGCTGGTGGACCAAAAAACAAAACAAAAAAAAAAAGCCAGCAGTATCCTGGGCTGCCAGCATGGTCAGGGAGAGGTCCTACTCTACCCAGCACTGGTGAAGCCATGCCTGGTATACAGTTCTGGGCTCCCTGCATAAGGAAGAGACAGATACTGAAATATGTCCAGTGCCAGGTCCATGAAGATGGAGTATTTCATGTAAGGAGAGGCTGAGAAAGCTTGAACTGTTCAGCCTGGAGAAGACAAGGCTCAGTGATCTTGTCAGTGTGTGCAAATACCTGATAGGAAGAGAGGAAGGTGAGAAGGCCAAACTTTTCAGCAGGACAACAGAGAGTGGCATTTTTTTTTTTTTTTTCACTGTGAGTGTTGTCCATTACAGAATAAATTGCCAAGAAAGGTGGTGAATCTGAATCTGTGGGGATGTTTTAAAGTCAGACTGGACACAACCCTGGGCAGCTTGCTCTAACTGACCCAGATGGAGCAGGGGGCTTGGACAAGTTGACCTGAAGAGGTCTTTTTCAACATCAGCAGTTCTGTGGTTCCCTGCAGTTTTGTTTGATTATTGGTCAGTGTTAAACATGAATGTCAGATTTATGCTGAACGTACACTATTTGTTTATAGGATATAATACAGTACAGTATCTGGAAGTTCATTGTTTAATGGAACAAGAGTGCTAGACAATTCTAGACATTGCCTGGAATGCCAATCTCTAGGTAGTGCTGCGCAGTTAAATGTTTGAGATTTCGGACTTGGATGCCTCAGTCTGCTTTAAATTGCAGGTATTTTCCATGACAAGCCTTCTTAGTCTGTTATTAAAGATTAAGAAGAAAATGCAGCAAAGGCAAAAAAATAAAAATAAAAAAATACATATATACATTTTTTTTCTTTTCTTTTTCACTACGTTCTTTCCTTTCTTCTTAACTGTAGGTTACTGTAAGGAAATATCTGTCTGACAGTCTTTTTATATGTTTTGGGTATAGTACTCGCTTTTTTCCTCTTCTTCCCCCAGATTTACTTAAAATGGCCTGGCTTGTAGCTGCTCTTGTTCAGAGCTCTTGCAGAAGGAAAGGAAAAAGCAAAGCAGAGAAAATACAGTTTTTGTTTTTGGTTCAGACTTCAATGTGAAATCTTTCTTCCAGAGAAAGGCAGGCATAGAGTGTTATCTTATCAGTCTGTTGATAAGTTGTAACAGCGTTGGGCTGTTTCAGGCATTACTGTTAGCTGTTGTTTTGGTCACGGGCTCAGTGGTTGCAAAATATTTTCTTGACTCATTGAGCTAGATTTTTTTTTTTTTTTTTTTTTAAGTGCAAAGGAGTAAAAAGGACGGGGGATTAAAAATGTATACATGAAATGGATAATAGCAGGAAATTAAGATTTGTATTCCGAACCTTTGTATTTCAAGTCTTAATCAAAGCTGGCTATCATGATGATATAGTGTGGGCCTCCGGTTGCTGGGGTGGGTCTGGTCTGGCTGTTTCTTGGGATCAGGGCAGTGTTGCTAAATGAGGTTATTGTGAACCCTGAGATTTCGTGTGGTGATAGATATCAATTATAATGGGAAGTTTCATACATTTCAGACACCTACTGAAGGACTTGTTTTAAGTAATGGCCTCTGAGGTTAGCGTTTTTCTGGCATGCCAGCTATAGGTCTTTCATTTCTTGTCCTCCATTTTTCTTTTGTTTGTTAGACTTGATTTCATCACAGTCCTTGGGTATTATCAGTGGATGTTGTTTGGACTAACTCAGTGTTTTCATCTACAGCTTTTCTGGCTACTATAAACAGCAGGTCTTTGGTTTATACTTTCAGATATGTTTTTTATACATTTAAACCCTTTTTACTGCATATTGTTTGTGTACACAATTTGTCAGGTAAGTATAATTTTTAAGTGCAGTGGAAATTTCTGTGAAAATCCCTCATTCTCAGAAATGTTGCAGTGAACTGATGTTATCCTTTTTTAAAGGGTAGGTATTGGACTGGTGCCTACCTGAGTCCTGCTGTTAGAGCAAACTGAAGAAGCACAGCTGAATTATAGCTGAATGCTGTGATAATTCATTTGTATCAAATCTTCTGTTCTAATAGCATGTAAAGCAGAGCCATCCCTTTTATTAGGCCTGTCAGACTGTTGTCACTGAACTTGTCAAGATAATTTGTCAGATAATTAACAACAATATTCAACAACTATTTAACAAAAAATTATGATCTCAATTTGTAATCTCAACAGTCTTGTCTTTCTATAGTGTTTGTTTTTATTTCTTTGGCTTTTACTATAGAAAGCTGAGAAAACAGGCAAATTGCCATGTGGTTGCATATCTGTTGATATTCTAGTTCAGCAGCAGCCCTTAGGTGACAGCAGCCTTTGTCATTTGAGCTAGTGAAGTATCTAACTGCTGATAGCAGCTGGTTGTCTACCAGCAGAAAAAAATATGTGCGAGCTGTTTTCACAGGTAGATGCTGACATCTCAATAATGGTGTATTTAGTTATTTTGATTTTTACTGTGGGTCAGGATGCAGTAGCTCTAGCAGATAAACTCCTACTTGTTATCTCAAACTTGATGGTTGATCTTTTTACCTTCTTCCAGTTTTGCTTGTCTTAGTGCAAATTTTAATGTCTCAACAGATGCAACAGTTGTATCGTTTGGATGTCCCTGCTCCACAAGTCTGTACTTTCTCTTCTTTTTTAGCTCCCACTTTTATAATCCCGTATTTGTTTTATGTTCCCTTCTCATACTGTCCTAATCTTGTTATTTCTGTTTCTGAGTTCCTTGCCTGAGCAGTTTCCACATCCAATCATATGTTCCGTTTTTCCTCCTTGTCCTACATGCTATTTCCTTTCATCTGTGCAGGGATTTTTTCCTCTGCCTGGAGTTGGAGCATTGGAACTTCTTTGCATCCTGGATATATTTGGAAGATCAGAAAGAGCATCAGAGTGCCATTCTCTGCTCCTAGATCAGTTTGATAAAATCTCCCTTAATTGATGCTGTCATTGAGGAATCCCTCAGCAGCTTGTTCCCACTTCCATTGCTTGAGCTAGGCCAGGGTTAATATAGCTGTTATTGAATTTAGGTGGTGGATTGTTTTTAAGCCATAGGCTGTCTTCTATTTTCCATGTCTCTGTTCAGCAGGTAGCTTCTTGAGTGCGTGTGACAGCATGCCTGAGTTTTGTGTGGCTGGATGTTCTCCTATTGGGAAGAACAAATGTGGCATGTGTTGTCTTCCCTGTGAGTGAGACTAATTTCACTAATTTCAGTACCTAATGCTGTCATGAGATAGCACTGTTATAACTCGCCTTTATGTGGATTGCCTGGTTTTGGCAAAGCAGGAGACATGCATTCTAGTATACCAGAGGATTATGCCACTGTGTGTATTTTTAGAAGTTTTTATAATGTGAATGAGTGTAGATGGATTTTCTTGAAAATAGGAAACAGTGCAATGCTGCTTCTTTACTTTACAAACAGTACTTTTCTACTGAAACATATTTATCTTAGAAAGCACCGAAGTTTTTCAAAGATGTTTGCATAGTAAGTATTTTTTATTAGCATTATTCTTAGAAGTGATTAAGGCTTTCTCAGTAAGCCTGTGAATGTTTATAGTCATCTGCATGCGTGCACAGAAGAAATCAGACTCTGTCAGATATGGTTAATGAAAATATCAGCCTGAGTGATCAGCTGTGCAGTCATTAGCTACTGACAGCAGAATGTTGAAAGGCTTGGGAGTAACACTTGGGGTAGCATATAGGCAGTCTATATGCTTGTATTTTTAGTAAGTTTTATCAGTTATGTAATGCAAAATGCAGTGAAGATGGACTGGACTTTTTACAACTCCCATTGAAGCACTGGGAATTGCATTGCCTCAGGCAAATCATGTGACCAGATGAAATAGCCAGTTTATCTGATGCAGCAAGTCCTGTATTCCTATAGATAGAGCTATTGCTGTAAATTATCCAGTTATAATTCAGCAGTCCATCAGATATCTTCTCCTTTTGAACGCTGTTTAATTGAATAAGCTGCAGTATCAGCATGTTGTATGGTTATGTTACATGAAAGTCCCAAAACTTGCTGCTCCTGTTGCCCCTCCAAAGCCTTTTTTTTTTTTTAATTTACAGTGGAGAATTTTAGCAGGATATTTCATTCTAATAAACACATGAATTTTGCTTATCATCTGTATGTAAAGTGAGAGTCATTGGCCACCACTCTCTGGATTTAATCCTGCCACCAGTTCTTTGTTCACTGAACAGTCCAGCCATCAAATCCATATCTTTCCAATTTAGAGAGAAGGATGTTGTGGGGTATCGTGTAAAATGCCTTACTGAAGTTGAGATAGATGACATCAGTGGCACTTCCTTTGTCTGTTGATTCAGTGGCACCATCATGAAAGGCCTCTGGTTTGGTTTGACAGGATTTGTTCTTGGTGGAGCCATGCTGGTTCTCCCATATCACCTCCCTAATTTCCATGTGCCTTAGTACAGCTCCCAGGAGGATCTGTTCCATGATCTTTCACAGTACAGAGGTGAGACTGATAGGACAGTAGTTCCCAGGATCATCCTTTTTATCCTTCTTAAAAATGGGTGTAGTGTTGCCTTTTTTTTCGGTCACCAGGTGAGGAGTTATCAGAGAAAACTGAAGCCAAAAAGTTGTTAAGTACCTCAGCCTTCTCCTTGTCTGTTGTTACCAGCTCGCCTGTTCCCTGCCCTCAAGTGGTGCCAGGGGAGATTCAGATTGGACATTAGGAAATAACTGCTTCTCTGAGGGAGCAGTCAGGTGCTAGAATGAGCTGTCCAGGGAAGCGGTGGAGTTCCTGACTCTGGAGGTGTTCAGTAAACAGATTTAGTACTGAGGGACATGATTTAGCAGGGACTATTGGTGATAGGTTACTAGCTGGTCTGGGTGACCTTAGTGATCTTTTCCAACCTTGGTGATTCCATGATGCTGTGAATATTCATGGGCTTCTTGCCTAGAATTCCCTAGTTCCTTATTTATCCCTCTGAATTCTGGTGTTCTTGCTGAGACAATGTCTATAAATATGATAAACTTGAGCTTTCTGGTTCTTCATGAGTATGATGGTTGAATTTTATGGAGACATGCCATTGGAGCAGGTTGTAGAGGGCAAACAGATGGAGTCAGATTCTCTACAAGTTGGCAGCTTTCTCAGTTCCAGTAGAACTTGTGCCCGTAGTTACGATGACTGCTTTTCACATCAGCAATTTAACTGATTTCTTAAGTATAGGATTTTCAAAGGGAAAGTACAAACAGTGGTTAAAAATAATAAGACAAGTTTTTATAGGTACATAATTTTATGTTTTATTGGACTTGTTAAGTCTTCAGAATTCCATTTGATTGCTTTATGGTCTCTGATCCCAACTGTGTTAGTTACATACATAGGCACTGTCAATATTATGTGCATTATTTTAAAATGCTGTGGTTTGTACAACTGTTAAAGAATGTTGAGTATATAAATGGTATGATAGAGTCTCAAATCAGATGTATCCGGCAGTTTCCTTGCCTTAAAAGTCTGATTTCCTTCACAGGACTATATTATAAGCTATAATTTAATTTTTCAGTTTGGTTTTTCTGATCATCTTACGTTAATGTAGTGCTGGAATATTTAAAAATACAAATGAACTTTATTTAAATGAAATGGTTTTCAGTGAAATCATATTGCCTTTCCATTATTAAACAGTGAGATTTATATTTGGGCACTGGAGCACTGAAGGTCTTTAACTCTGGTGTTATAAATGTGAATGCTTCCACTAGCTAATATTTATGATTTTCTTATTTCCTAAAATGTAACGTTATTTGTTAGATACTCATGGTGAAGAGCTGAATATCCTTTTCTTTGAATGAAAGCATAACAGTTTTCCTCTGACTGATTGTGCAGTCATGACACAACTGAGGTGAAGATCCAACTTCAAACATTGCAAGATAAATCATTTCCACATTCTTGCTTAAGTGGCTATTTTAGTGTGGAGAAGCACATTTTCTGTTGAGTGCTAATGCTACTGTCTCCTTGACCCAAGGTCTTAACTATTCTGAGTAAAGTGGGGTTGGTAGTTGGCGTAAGAAAGACTTTGTAAGTAAAACAACTGCCTGGTAGAAATTTTGCATTTTCTGAACCCTTAGGGATTGTCCATTGATAAAAGCATTGATTCAATGAAATGTGCCTTATTCAAGATAATAGCAGTCATGTATTCTTATTAGCTTTTCTTATCTGTAGAAGCATAGAAGCAGGGCTGGAGGTACCAGGGTCAGAACCATGCACAGGCTGCACAAGGGGCCAGCAGAAAGGAAGGAGCTCCTCAGCTCATTGTGAACTTGTCCAGATGCTCTGCTCTTGTTTTCAGCTATAATATCTATTAGCAGGAGGCTTTTTTGTTTTTTTTTCCTCCTCCTTTTGTGCTTTTGTCAGTTCCATGGTTTCCTCTGGTGCCACCTGATGTGTATCCAGTGATCTCTCCCAGTATTGCTGCCCAGCTCTGTTTGCCAGTCAGGGTATGTGAGGAGAGGTCTCTACTTCACGCTGCTCTCTGCTGCATTGCTTTTCGAAAGCATTTCTTCATCTTTAGTAGAGATGCCAGCTCCAGAACAACTCCTTACTCTCTGCTGTTTCCGCATCCCAAAGAATAGCACAGTGAAGGATAAGATGGCATTTAGCTTTAAACGAATGTCATTGTCGTTAATTCAAATAGCAGCTACAATGAATGCTTTTAAAATTGCATCCTGCTACTTTTTAAAAGAGACGGAAACAATTGACAGGCACAAAGGCCTGAAATTGGGTTCTTGATTCAGCTAGTATACTAAGAACGCACCTACTGGCCATACTGGAGGAGTGTTAAAAGTAAAACAGACTCATTTAATCCTCATAGCCTAAAAGTAAATGGGTTAGAGAATGGGTGAAAAATGAGTTTTCCTAGGAAATAACCTATTGTGCTTCAGATGATGCTAGAATCCTACAATAGGCATGTTAGTACTATATAAGGAATGTGAAGTCATGGTTTAATCATGTGAGAAATGTCAGCAACAGCAGGGATGGGTAATGACATCCCAGTGGCTTTTTCTGGCTATGACTACCAAAGGAAAAGACCACTATTACTCCACAATTGGCAAAGTGTTGTTTGTGTGTGTATAGATGTATATGTTATATAGTATATTCCTTCAAGCTTCCTGTCAGTCAACTACTACTATGCTACTTTTTATTTTTTTATTTAATGTTAGTGCATGATAAGGCAGATTTTCAAAGCTATATGTGTAAAGTTTAGCTACACTTAATGGCTTTGCTTGGCTAAAAAATTCCCTAATGATTTTACAGGAATGCTCAAAGGAGTCGAACATATGGACGTGGCAAATAGCTATGTGACAGAGCATCAGGAACTGTACAATTGTAAGTACAGTATCTAGAATCCTAAAGAGAAGCTGAAAAATAAAAGCAGGTATGGGGAATGTTTTGTGTACTATCTTTAAGGACCCAAAGTAACTGCAGAGAAGTCACTCAAGACCTTACCTCCTTCTCATTCCTCTGAGTCTGACACAAAAAACTAGATTTCACCGTGAGAAAAGTTATTTTATTTCATTTGCAAACATGTTCAATGACACTTACTTCTTCATATTTTTGTTCTTTATGTTCAGTCCTTGAATTGAAAGCATTTACAAAGCACCTGCATTTGTATGAAACACAGTGAAGTTACTAATCACTGGGCACGTAATACCAGATGCAGTGAATATGTACTGAACAGGTAAAGCTTCTTTTCTCAGGGGAAGAGTTTGCAATTCTTGAGGTTGCTAACAGCAGCTCATTTGCGCAAAACTGTTTAAGAAAGTATCTTTGGTGTGAGAATAATGTAATAAAGGAGTAACTGATGTTTGACAAAGTGTTTCTGAATATACAGAGTGTATTTATTTAATTTCATATCCAAAGTAATAAGCCTTTCAATATCGCAAGGAGGGTTTTTATTTTTAAGTGGATATTTCCTTTCAGCATTGTCCTGAGAAGGTCGAGAAAGTCTTTGAAACAAGTTCTTGCATCCTAAATTTGTGTGGATTAAATTCAATATAACACTGGCACATCACACGCTTAAACTGGAGCAAGGAGGAGATACTCAATTCCTAAAGTACTTTGTGCAGTCAAATTATTAAAACAAGAAATTTTCTTGCTCAGGCTCTCAGAGTTTTGATCTCTTTTCAGAGGTTGAGGTTTGTGAGGTTGAAATTGGTAGCATCAATAGAAGCATAATTTGTTAGGCTATTATTTAATAACTTTCACATCTAGAAGAATCTATGGAAATTTGATTTTTTTTTATCCCATTTTTAGTAACTGCTTTTCAGAAGTATGATTCCAGTTTTGTCAGTTTTTCTCCACTTAGCTTCTTGCATTCTGCCTTTCTGCTTCCCTCCACCTACCCTTGTTCTTACCCTGAGTGTCTGCTAATGGTTCTCTGCTGTCTGCTGGTGCCACTATTGCTGTGACCCTTAAAACGCACCAAAGGTCACTGTCACCTTTTCCCCTGCTGTGAGCTTACGTCCAAGACTGATCATCTTTGCTGGCTTCAGTCATCTAAAACTCTGTATGTAAATTTTAGCAGATAAGCCGTTAAGGCCGCTGTGCACATATACATTTATCTTCTTTTTTCCTTAGAATGATATCTGTTTCTTAGAAAGAAAACGCTTGTTTGCAAGGCACTGGAGTTTCCCTCTCATTGCATCATAGAGACTTAATGTTGTTAACTGTTTCACTGTGGGAGCTGGCTTTGTGGCACATGACAGAAAGAAGTGCTGTGGAGCAGAGGAGTTCCTGGTTTAAAGCAAAGTCTGTGTGATTGAATGGGCTCAAAGCACAAATCAGCTTGGGGAAGAAAACGTTGTTGGCTAACTGAAGTATTTGATGTGTCATGGAAAATGCCCTTACATTAGTGGAAATGCAATTTTTAAGATACAAAATAATAATAATCAAATTAGATGACTTCTGGATGGCTCCCAACAGACAAGGATCAACAGTTCAGCACCTCTCATGTTAAACTGATCAAAGAAATATGTTCTGGATAACTTTTTGTCTGTAATTGCATTAATGTTGGAAATGTTCACTGTGTGGCTTGATTTCCATAACCTACTGTTCTTGGGCTCAGTTGCCTTGGACTGGCTGATCTCTGCTATGTTGTAAAGGAAGCTACTCCATGTAGGTGCAGAATGAAATAATTTTTTAGTTACTTTGATATTATTTGGGGTGTGCTCCTATTTTCTGCAAAGTTCAAGGTCTGTTTTATTAAAAATAGTAACGAATCATACATTTAATCCACCATTTTGCCCATCCCATCAGAACAGAAACATGACCTCCATATGGGCCTGCACTGGTTTATATGAGTTTATTAAACAGGAAAAAGCTCAACTGTGAGAACATGAACAGTGGTCCTAGAAAATACCAAGTGCAGGAAAATGGAATGTTTCTCAGTTTTGCAAGTGTTTATTTGCTTTTCCTATTGTGAAGGTAAGTTTTGTTTTGTAAATCTTGTTTAACCTTCCGTGTCACTTTGTTTAATCTGAATGGCTAAATGAAACATCAAAAGTCAGTTTATCATCCCTTGACAGAGTTGGAGGCATGCATCTTGATTTACCTGCCAGCATCCAAGACTGAGTTAGCTCCTGTGACTCACCAGAGAGCTATTCCATTGCCAATCTCTTTGCCATCAGGAGAGTGAAAGTCATTCAATTCATCTTGGTGATTATATTTTTCCTGCGGAGCAGCAGCACTTGTAGCAGGGTGAAGGTGCTGAGGAGCAGCTCTTCCTCTGTCTGTTTCTGGCTGCAGGGGCTCTGGTTGAGTTTTCCATTCCATCTTTCCAAAGATTTTTTGAGAGCGCATAGGCTGGCTCATTCCTTGGAAGTAATCATCTTCAGCCCTTTGCAGTTTGAACATTGGCCAGTTTTATGAAATAGTCAACAGATGTTTTCCCTTCTATCAAATGGGAAAACAGTCGTGCTTTAAGATACTTTGCCATTGTTTTTATTCAGTATGTGAGGTGTTGTCCAAGGAATACTGGGGTGACTAGGGAGCTGCCTTTCACTATTCTTTCAAGGGAATATTTTTTTATTACTGAAATCAATGTCAGGCATTTCCTCCTATTGCATGCTGCTGCCAAGCAAGTTGATTCTTCAATCAAGCTCGTGCCATCTGTTTTTAATTCAAATATTGTATTTGAATACTGTGTTGTCGAAGTAACTTTACTTGTTCCATTCACTTAACAAAGTACATAGTTTGCTGACATCTGCATATGGATAGGTTTGAAACTTGTATCCTGTAATCGTTCCTGGTTAAAGAAAAGAAGTGGCAAAGAATGAGCCCTCAGGAGCTACAGGCTGATGGCATCCACAAAGGGGAAAATTCCTGTGACAGATTATTATTCAGTGCAGTTGCAGCCCATTGTTTCAGTGGATTGTCTTAAGCTCGCCTTGCACCTGCTCAAGTTTGACACTGATTCAGGGCATACTGTTATCAGCTCAGGGATTTTTAAGAGAGATATTTTTTTTTGGTGGTTCTGGTTTGATCTAATTTCCTCAGTGAGTTCTTCCAAATAGGCAGTACTGTAAGGTGTTGTCCCAACAAGCAGCAGAGTAGTTTGTTTTCTCTATCACTGTTATTCTTTCACTCCATGGCTTATGGAAAGATGTGAGAGCAGAAAATGATAAATTTCAGGTAATGCTTTTGAACTTAGTTTGTGGTGACTTGGATGTTTTCGCATTTGAATAATTCACTTTATGTATGTATATTTAAATGGTTAGGCAGTTATCCTTTCAACTGCTTTCTTATTTTTAATTTAAATTAATTTTAAAGATAGTATTCAGGAATTATCATCAGAATTTTCATCACAAATTACTGGTGCAGAGTATGCTCAATTCAGGTGTCAGGGGAGAAGGTGTCTGTGTCTGGATGTTACACAGTTCACTCAGGGAGAGGGAACTGTGCTGCAGCATGGTAAGCCTGGTAAAATAGCACCCAGCAGCTGGAGGAGTGCAATGAGCAGATTGTTCATATGGAACAACTGAGAAATATGAACCGTAAACAAAAGGGGAAGCTCTGATAGCTGAGTGTGTTTAGGTGCAATTTTCACCCTTCTTAGAGAAGACTCCGAATCAGCCCAGTGTGTCCTTAGCCTCCTAGCTGCTGAGGCTAGGAAGCTGTAGAAAGGAACGTGAAGGAGCTGCTCACCACTTTTCCAATAAATGAGCTGTTGCAGATAGGTCAGAGGTAATCCAGCATTTGTCTTTCTGTTCAGTTTCTTCGTCTTTAATGATGGCTTTTGAGCTTGTTTCAAGTAGTTATAGATGTGGTTCACAAATGGCCCGAAGCTTATTTTTCTTTTCTTTCTCAGAGAAATATGACCTTTAAATAAACAAACTTTCTCTACTTTGTCTTTCATTTTCAGTTTTTATTACCCTGCCCTTTTTGACCTGAAGGTTTTGACCAACTACCTTCTCTTTTAGCCTTCTAAACATTTTGCAGTGATGATATGGATATCTGTGTAATACATGCTTTCAAACCATGCCATATTGCTTACAATTTTGCCATAGAAATTTGTTCATACTTTTTTTATGCTGTAGTGCAAGCTCAGAAGTAATAATTTAAACTAAATGTGTTCTCATTTACAAAAAGTGCATACTGAAAAGCTGTTGAATATCCAGTAACATTCCATCCATCAAAATTCCTGAGATCTGTTGAGTCAGAACTCCTTTTGATTGCTACAGATATTGAAATGGGGTGAAAATAGCATAATCTGTAGTAGGGTGTTTTGCCTATTTTTACATCTTTATGTTTATTTTCTTGAGCTAACATGCTACTGAAGGTTGCATCACTGATTTATCTTTTTGTTGTTGCAATGACATTTTGTCTGAATTTAAGAAGTTATCAATTTTGGGAGACTGCCAGCTTTTCTTACCTAGGAGGATCTCAGCGGTATCTGCAGTGGTTGGGCACCTGCACACTGCTCCTGGGGGCTTGAAGATCTGCCCTGCCAGCTAGACAAGAAGTGAGAGTTCCCTGTGAGCAAGGGCAAATGAGGATGAAGAGAAGACAGACATGAAGGCAATTGTCTGCTGTGAGCTTTCTGGGAGCCTGTTACAAATGAGGCCAGAGGCTGATGCAGAAGGTGAGAGAGGGACAACAGCACAGGCAGGGAGTGCAAAGTGGTGTAACCACAAGCTTGTAAGTGAAGGAGAAATGGAGAGAGATCAGAGAAGAGCTGCCTTTCAGTGAGTGGGTTTTGGATCTTAACTCGCTGAGCTTCCATTTGCACGTGCTTGCCTCCTAGGAGGGAAAGAAAGAAGTGAGATTGGGTAGTCAGGTTTGTCACAAGTTTGGGAGCACCTGATATGTACAGTGCTGTTGGCTATGGTCAGTCCTCAGATGAGAATAGGTGTGTGGGTAGGTGGGATAAAACTTCTGTGTCCTTATCAGAGGGCTGTCTGTGTTTTATTCATCTTGGCCTTAAACTGATGCAGAGATGTGGGCATTCTGCTTCTATGCACACATAACATCTTTTGAGTACATGCCACCCATGTACCGAGAGCTGTACACATATGAATAAAGAAAGCATGATCTGCTGTTTAACCCTATGCTGCCATGCTGATGATATCCTTTTTGCTGCTGTTTAGCAGAGAATCATGAAGTTTTTATGAGGTGGAGGGCAGGAGCTGGGGCCTGAAAGCCAGCAATGCTGAGGGAAGGGTGTGGTGGGCATTGGTATGTGGTGGTGTTTGTTATGAAAGGTTGGTGAAAATTGGTGCTAATGAAAGCATTAAGTGATCATTGGGCAAAGTTAAATAACAGGGAAATTGCAGTCTGTACTATGAGTAGGCTTAACACCCTATTGCACCTCACTGTTCCTACACCCAATGTCATTGTGCTGGGTTTCTTCATTTTTAAAGGGTATGCATTCTTGATTCCTCCTTCTCTCCTTCATGAAGTTACTGTGTCTCTGAAGTTTGGGATTTTGTTAGGTTAAGGTTTATTACTTTCTTTCGTAGTGCCACTGGCAGTTGTGCTTTATGAGATACGAATAAATCAGCTCCCTTGTGTTAGCACACTGTTTCATATATGGTTTGGTGTATCTATCATGCACGTGAGGAATGTGCCTTAAGCTGAGCAGGAGTTGGGATTCCTTGGCAAACTGTGTACTAGTGTGTCACTGCATGCTCTTGTAACGATCCCCAGCCACTTTATGACTGAAGGTGAATGTGTTGAGGATACTGCAATCTGTCTGTAATTGTCTAATAAGAGCGTGATGGTGAAGAAAGATTCAGAAATATTCATATATATTACTTCAAAAAATTCTGATTTTTGATTTTAGGGCTAGCTTAATTCACCAGTAAATGTTGATTTCTGGCTTTTGCTGTCTGCAGAAGGTGGAAGATAAGATGGCTGGTTTTTTGTTGCTGACAAGTACTTTTCTTGTTCATTTGAGTGAATTAGTGTAGTGGTGACTAAAGGAGATGTGACCAAAGCACAAGTTAGTCTGTCATGCAGCGCTGCATACCCTATTAAACTGTGCTGTGCCCTTTTAATTTTTATTTTTATATCTCTGTGTGGCAGGTTCAATTAATAGGTCCACTGCCATGTTTGAAAGTAGGCATCTAAGTATTTTGCGAAATATGAGCTTCTGTGGAACTGCTCCCCGTGGCTTCGAGGAGTGCTGGTTCTGGGCTGTTCCCCTCGCAGATGAGTGGCTGCAGTGTACTCATGTGCCTGGATTAGCAGTATCCTCTCCTGGCTAGGGCAGTTACACAAGGGCAAAACTAAAGCAAATGGAGGGTGCCTACACAGAAGGTGGGCATAGCTGTTAATATTTTAGGGAGCTTTTTAAGAGGTGTTACATTATGCACCTGATATCTTCATTGTATGCAAAATGCCAGAACAGTTGTGACTGCAAGAAATGGTCCAAAGTACCTTAATCCTTATATCGATAACACCACTATTGGGTTACATGCTTTTAATCCCAGAGGAGTTGTCGCCTGACATTAAACTGTCCAAATAGTATTTATATCTGCTGCTGCCCTGCAAGATCACTTAACCCTGCACAGCAGTTTAAAAGTAGTTAATGACAGACCCAGCATGACTTGCCCCTTATGAATGATCACATAAGTTCGACCTGTGCTGTCATGGTTTATGGAGGAAGGCAGTTTGTCCATAGCCCGCTTCAGCCACAGCAGGTAATTTGAAATGAAATGAGACAGTTTCTACAAGCAGATTGATTTGGGAATCTTGCCTGTTCTTCCCTTTGACCCTTGACAAGTTGACACTACAAAGATTGTGACTTTAAAAAATGATTGGGTGCAAATACATTTAGGTAGATGATTTACTATGTGTTAAAGCAAGGACAGTGCGTTCAGAATGGAGCTGTGAGGGAAGGTAATTGTAAACTTTAACAACTCATGTTTTATGTTTCTGTATCTTATTAATTATCTGACCAGGCGAATCTGCTGGTAACAGAGGGCCAAGTTCTTCATCTGATAAAGCCTGCATGAGATTCCATGGATTCTGCATATCAGTATTTATAATTTTACCTATCCAGAAATCAATATATACAGTTGAGAAATGCAGTAGGAATACGTGCTTTGATTGGGCTGTAAGGGTTAAATCTGAAGAAAAATATCTGAACGGGTAGGTTTCCCAGTCCAAAGATGTCTTTATTTTTTTTATGCTTTTGTAACTGCAGTTGTTCACATACAAATACTGAAACAGCAAGATCCAGAATACGATAGGTAACTGCCAAACACTGAAATAATTAAGTGATGCCAAGAGGAGAGATAAAATCACAATTACATGACTATAAATATTTGGGTCTTGCAAAGGCTACACCCTCTGTTAAACAGAATTATTTGGACTTCACAAGATACAACATGAAGATTCTATTTGAGCACCTTGTTCTGATATACATAACTAGATTTTCCCCAAGTCATTTTGTGATTAATTATGTCGTTTAAAAATAAATAGCTAGAATGTATTGCTTCTGAAAAATTACCTTACGATGATCCAGGTCAGTACATAAAGCACACGTACAAACATTGCTGGGAATGTGTTGTATGAATTGTGTGATGATCTTAAATGGAACATTTAATTATGTCGTGGTCCTAGAAAGCAGAAAATTATCTCTGCTAAACCCACCTACCACTAAATGTGCCAAGTGTGCAATTTTAAATGCGTAAGACAAGGTAAATGTTTGCACAGACAAAGTTCATCTTTCTGCAGCTCCTTCTCCTGGCATCTATTTGAAATGCTTTGCACAGAGCATAATTTTGGAGATGCACGTAAAAAAGATAAAATCTTTGGAAATGGTTTTATATCCTTTTCGCTGTGTCCTCAGTGAACTATGCTAAAAGTATTTTGCTGAAATGTTTCTTTATGTTGTCCATTGGGTTTAATAGACGTGCCATTTAATAAGCTCTCTACCTGTAAGGATAGACTATTTGACCTTTGTGACCTGCCAGTGGTAGACATAGTATAAGATTGCTTTGTGAAATAAAGCTGTCGGTAACATCAACAAAATAAAAAATGATCGTATTCCAATACTCTCTGCTGAGTACTATGACAGCACTGAAATATGGAATAAAATTGAAAGTAGATTAGTTTTGGGTCCTAAGTCATGTTTTGACAAGATATAAGAGAGGAGAACATATCTTTGAACTTTTAGTTTTAAAGTTTTTTAATGAAAATATTTATCATTTTGTAAGGTTCCTTCTTTCTTTATCACAACTGGGCTGTATAACCTTAAAACAATCCATTCTTTTATTGTGAGGGATATAAATACTGTACTATCTTTTATATTAAACATCATAAAGGATACATGCGTGGTGTGAAATTGCTTGACACTTGCAAGTAAAGGACTGTCATGTTAATAAAAAGCTTATTGGAGAGGTTGAAAAATCAGTCATTAATAAGCCACATATTTTTAAACTATGTAAAGCATGTAAATACTGCAGACAAGAAGGCAGATTTTGCCATATTTCCTTCTCTCTCTTTGAAATGCTTAAGATCTAAAGCAATAGTATAAATAAGAGTGACCAGACTGCCTGTTCCATGGTTTCTGTAAACTTTAAATGATTTGAAAAAGAATCCATTAATATTTTAAGCTACAATGATTAATCGGATCAAATGAAGAGTTTATGAGGGGATGCTGATGTGATTGTGAGTGCTGAACATTATGCAACTTGCTTTCGGTCTCTTCTGAAAACCAGGTAACTAACCACCTGCAAAATAAATAAGAGAACCCCAGATCACCAACATCCAGTTTGGAAAATAGCTATGGAGAATGGAAGGGAAAGTGTGTTAAAACAACAATATGGTTTTTGCTTATTTGTTTGCATGTCTAATAAATACAGAGCCAATTAATTTGAAACTCAGGACTATCTTTTTTAAACAGGGAACAAAAAGGTGAAAAATACAATATCTAAAAAAGGAAAAGAAAAAAAACCAGTGCATTATGCCTGCAGCAGGGGCTGGACTGATCAACGCAACTCTTATAAAATGCCATTCAGTTTAGTTATTCTCATTTGTCTCTTCTGCTTTTCTAAGTTCTCATTTGTTGCTTTAATACAAATGCAAATGTTATTTCTCTTTCTTGGAATACTTTCAAGTTAGTGTAGCAGTTTGTATGACAAATGCTTATTTTTGAAGAAGTACAAATTAAGTATATTTCATGGATGAAGTCACAAGATTTTTACAAAGATATTGAGCTGTAATTTTTGCAAATCGATATGTTTTCTTAAACAACGTAAAAAAAATGCAAAATTTTTTTTTTTTTTTTTACACTGTCACTTTAACAAAACTATTGATAGAAAATCAGGGAGCAGTGTATGGAAATTCTGTTCTATGCTGTATGTGTAGGACTTGTGATGGGCATTTGGCAGAGTTTTATAATGAGGAAGTTAAGACAAAAAAAAAATAGGAAAATCATTTTAACAGAGATTATGAAAGAATTACTATTCAGTCCATCCTGAGATGGTACTTCAAGAAGGCTGAAATGAAAAGTAGAAAAGTTTTCAGGAAAATCTGCTTGGTCTGTATTGGGCTGAGTTAAACACTAAATTCACTGAATTGTATTATGATTTGTTCCACCTTAGTTTTGCCCTTTGTAATGCTGTGAAAGCAACATCAGTGGATTATCCTTTGGCCCTGCAGATGGTTTGAGATGATCTGTTGCTGAGATCATTGGTGGAAGCAGTATTGTTTTACCCTTTGAATTAGGTTAATCTCCATTACTATTAATTTCTGTGATTGGAAAGCATGCATGTTGCCAGTAGCAGCCTGGAGAACGCGTTGAGGTCTGAGCAATTCAGGACTGCTTCAGCGCTGACAGCCAGCCACAGCCCTAGCAAGTGAGGAGCGTGCAGTGTTTCAGCCTACCTGCCCTCCTGGTAACTGTGGCCTGGGAGGGGTGATCTGCTGGAGGAAAAGGAATCTCAGGAATAGGAAAAGCTTCCTGGCACAGGGAGGTACTCATTCTGTGTGTTAGCCAGAACAGTGTGGCTTGATCTGTCAGCAGCAGTGCTCAGCTGAGCCAAAGGAGCAGGTCCCCCTACTCTTCCCAAATTGTGAATCAATGTGGAAATATTTCTTGTGGCAGGAATCTTACATGTGTGTATTAAAATATATATAACTCACTGCTAACTATATTCCTTTGGAAGCTCTTTCAGTTTTGCTATACGATGCAAACTTCATTTCAGCAATGGCTTTGGCTTCCTTTCCTTTTTCCTTCTTGCTTTCCTTTTCCATTATCCCCCTTGCCTTTCCCCTTTCCTGACGTTTCCTTGTCTTTCCTGATATTTCCATTCATTTGCTTTTACAAAAAGTTAGTTGTTGAATTTTGGTTATTTAAACATACTCCACTACGAATCTTTTGTCTCTGTAATTAAAGCTTCTTTCTTTATAGCCTTTTTCTTATCCTCAGAATCTTTAGACATAAATTAGTTTTAGGGAGTAAAGAAACCCATCCCCTTTTTTAAGTTTTGTTAATAGTACAGTGTACATCACATTAGAAGTGGCCCCAGTTGTGTTTGTAACTTACGATCAGTTTTCAGTACCCCTAATTCTGATGTGAGCAGATCGGATTTTGTCTGGCACCAAAAGGTGGCAGCACTGTCTCCACTGTCTTTGCTCAGCCCGTTTATACCGTGTCTTCTCCACATCCAAAAAAAAAAAAGGGGGGACATGGGAGCAGAATCTGTTAAAATGGAGACTGCGTTATTGACTGCAGGAGTAGTACCTTATTTAACGTAAGTAATGGTATTAAATAGCTCTGCTTTCCTAATGAAGATACAGGAGTCACGCTAACATTTCTGAATGTCACATGCAGGCTGTATACACAAAACTTTGGCGATTGAGCAAATGTCTGATTGTGTAAAACCAAATATTCCCTTACCCAGATCAGGGAGTGGTGGTTGATAACGGAAGACTAAATCAGCGGCATCGACCCCTGTCATGCTGTGAAATCTGCGTGCTGCTGCTCCTGTTAACCAGAGCCAGAGCAGACTCTGCAGAATCCATCGCTGGCTCGCTGCCATTTGCAGGAGGTTTTGATTAATAACTTCCAAGGAAGAAAAGAAAAGACTTTACAATGATGGTTTGTCTTCAGTTATTCTGGTAATTATTTTTGTGAGTAGGACGTGCTAGAGAAATGTTCTGCATTTTGACCAAGCCAGATTGCTTTGGAGAACAACCTTTTTAGCAACTATTACTGCTACATAAACCTTTTTAGCAACTATTACTGCTACATATCAATTTTATGATCACAGTGAAATCATCTGAAATACAACTTACTTGTGTTGTACTAAGATTTTCTTCTTTTTTTGAGGATATATGTTTATTTCTTCTTTTTTTTTTTTTGCCCTGTTGAATAAAGTCAGTGCTATGGCCTGAAGGCTGCACATTTCTTTCTTTGATGCTCCTAGCAAATACCTTCCCATCCTCTATTCCTCGACCTATGTCTTGTTTTTCTGGGGAGGAGGCCTCCGTGTGATTCCCTTCAAAGGCCCCACCAACTACTTTTCAACTTTCCATCTGTAATCTGTGTTAGATTAAGTACACTTAATTGTGGATGCAATTCCATTCTATCAGGCTTCAGAGTTTGTTGCAGAGTTAGGCTTGCAAATAAAATGCATATGCTAGTGCTGGGAGATCTGTTAGCAGCCTGGATTGCTCTTCTGCTGTGTTTCTAATAGAAACAAATGTTAAAGGGGCTTAAACGTGCCCTCTTATTTTCTGAGAGTCCCAAAGAAACAATAATATACTTTGGCACTGAGAATCCCAGGAAGCTCCGTAGCAGTGTGAAGCATGCTGCTTTCCTCTGTGGATGAATGAGCTGTTCTCCACCGCACTTCCAATCGCAATTGACTTGGGGAGAGAGATGGGAGACCATAATGATGAATGAAACAGAGTGTCCCAGATGACAGTGCAGAGCAGTGCTGTTGTGTTGTTCACTTATAAAGTACTCTAGGTTATTTACTGATATTTTTTTCAAGGTTACATTGCTGTACATAGCACAGGTCAGATCTGTACAAGAAATACTGTAGTCTAAGGCGTTTCTAGTAGTAGTGCTTTTCTTGCCCTTTTATTTCCACCCTCTCTCCCTTTCCCTTCTAATCCCCACCCCCCTTCCTGCCAGAGGTAGGGTGTAGAGGATGACAAACCCCATCTATCTGAGCACTGCTGGATCTGCTCGTACAGCTCTGGATGTTCCTGTAATGCACTGTGCAGCAATTGTGTGTCAGCTCTAAAACAAAGTTTATGATATTTTTGAAGACTCTGTTAGTTCCTGTCAATGTTAACCTAGAAACAGCAACAGCAATTCACTCTCTGCGAAGTTAGTTTATAGACCTCGTGTTGCTTGCCAAGAGGACTTTATCCCAGAAGTAGTGACGTTGTGCAGAGAAGAAATGAAAAAGGAGCGGGATGAATTTTTGAATGATTAAAGAACTGTGCTATTGCATGGCTTCTTCTCTGTTAGCCTCATGCAGAATTGCTTTCTCATGCCACCAGCGAGCAATCAGAGGAATTCATTAGCATACAAATGCAGAAAGAGTAGTTGTTTCAGTGTCACACCTATTTACCTGAGACTTGTATCTCTCTAATTCCAAAGGAGAATTTGGTTGAGTGGATTGCAAACCCAAAGCGTTTTCTTTTCTTTTTTGTGAAGCCTTTCAGTGTATGCCAGCAACATTTAATATATTTTTAAAAATTCTAATATTTTGGATGTCACATTTTTATCTTCGATTTTTTTTTTAGTAATAGCAATTGTGACCCCGTGTGTTACTTCTGTATTACCCTAGCTGGTGAGAAACACATCGTAATCCTCTCTTTGAATATGTTACTTTTCTGTCTGTCTCGTGTGGCCTTTAACCCCATAATGTGAGCACCTATCAATCATTCATGCGTTTATTTTCACAGTGCTTTGTGGAGGTAGGGAATACTGTAGAAGGGCAGATGAAGTACATGGCCTTTGGGGACAGGACTTCAGCAGCATCAAGTCAGATGCTAGTGTGGTTGGCCCTGTGATTTCTCACTATAAGGCTCATGTTAATAAACCATCTTACTTCTCCAATGCAGGGCAGAGGTAGAGGACTAAATTTGAAAAGGAAAACATCTAAAGTGAACTATCACATCTGAACTATTGCAGTGCAAGCATTGGGCATGTGTCATTTTAATAAATAACATGAAAAAAGACCATGTGCACAGAAAACTGAATATAACAAAGAGGCAGAGCTGTGCTTCATGCATCCAGGCTTTGACTCAAAACTAGTGCCCTCCAAAAACTCACCAATGTGATGCTCATTCTTTGTACTGAAAAGAGATGCAGCTAAATGTTGATAGACTTGCTTTAGTTTCACACCATGTGATTCTTAGCAGTTATTTCCTTTTTCTGTATGTGAAAATTTTAAATGCCATTGTCATAGTTTCTGGCATGAAATTCTGGATTACAACAACTCATCTTTTCCAGAAAATTCATGCTGTCTCAAGGTACCATTGAGCTGCCTTTGAGTATTTGGCTGCAGGATAGTCCCACTGTGAGGGCAGTTCATGAGACTGGAGCTGCAGGAGCAATCTGTGTCAAGATTTGATATAATGCTGATAAAGCTTTACTGCTGTAATCCTTGTATTGCAAGTTTTCAAAAGATTATTGAAGGCTCTAATCACTGGTGAAGAGGAATCTGAAGAAGACACTTTTTCACATGTGGTAATGAAATTCTTCTCTCACAGGTGACCATGCCATTTCTCTTCTGAAAGCCATAATTTCATGACACTTTGATAATGAAATGATGATCTGGTTAAATTGCAGACTACCTTGCATTTTACCCTTTCCTAGGATCCTTTCCAGCATGCACTACAATGTATTTTAGGACTTTTGGAGGGGAGCCAGCTCTTAGCTTTGTCAACTGCTATGTCCTACAAATTTTGGTTACACAAACTCCTGCTGCTCTAGTTGTCCCAAAAAAGGGCAAGCAGTTATCTGCATAGATCCTTTACCTATCTTTGTTGATACTCAGAAAACATTGTCTGTCAGGCTCTTCTGGCAGAAGCACAAGTGTTCCCTTCTAAACCTCTGCTGAGCGAGCATTTATTTTATGTATATATTGATAGTTAAGTCTATAATAAAATGGAAAAAATATATCAATGTGTGTAATGCCATTACCATTTATAAATATACAGGATTAGTGGCATTGCTTGGCATAGTTTTGACTTCATTTTTCACCAGATACTGAATGAGAAGTTAAATATAATATTGAAGAAATACATATATATACACATCATCTAAAGAAAAAGAATCGAGAGCGATTGTTTAGAGTGTCTAAATATTTGGAAGACAAATCATTAGATCTACCAACTATTTAAAAGTGGAAACTTGACTATAAGAGGCTTTTTTTTTTGGTGACTGGGGCCTCCAGGTATAAATGTGTTTAACATAAGTATGCCTTAATGGCCAAGTAGAACAATGAGTTTCCCATGTAGTCTGCCACTCAGAGCTTTTACCTTGTTTTGCATTTTAATTCTGTATATAATCTCTGTTCTTTGCACAGGTGCAAACAGAACACAGGTGTAGAAAAAAGATATAGAGTAGTTTTTTAAAAGTTGAATGTTAAACATTTTAAATTCCTCTGTTCAGTCATCTCGTTTGTGGTGATGCATGAAGCCAGCTCACTTGCTGCCCCATCCCACCCTACTCACCAGATAATTGTCAGGGCTTGCACTGTGAAGCAGAGAAGCTTTTGGGAGATGGGCTTCCCTGGTGCAGCAGCTGTGCCTTGCCGAGTAGAGGAGCAATCCCTAGGGACAGGAATGTGTATGGAACTTGGAGCTTTGGTGTTTGTGTTCTGTGTAAAACCTGCTGCTGACAGTGTTGCTTGTTTTACATTAAAGAATGTAATTAATTGAAGTGTTTGGAGAGGCCAGTGCTTCTGTGTAGTGATAGTTTTGAAGTGACAGGGGTAATCAGTTCCTTCAGACACAAAAGATGCAGCTAGCTTTGGTGGAGAGAAAAAAAAAAATTAACCTTTATTTTTATCAATCAAATTTTTAGCACACACTTTGCTAACATGCAGTCTGCATGTCAGAGGAAAATGTCCTTACATATCTCCTGAGGTAATTAATAAGGGCTTTATAATCAGGCCATTAACTTTGTGCCTAACTAAAACTAAAATTCTGGTTGCTGACTTCATATACATTCTTACTGATGCTTGACAGCAAGATTGAGGGAGTTCTGAGTTCAATATGGTTTTATATGTGATTAGCTTTGGCTGCTTAAGGGGTGTTGAATTGAAAAGAAAAATAAGCTACTTCAGGATTTTTTTGGGCATGTTTGAAAGGACCTCTCTCTTACCTATGTTCCAGAAAATACTGCAAGCTTGATGCCTTATTTTTCTTGCTTGCTGTGATTTCAGTATTTGCTACTGTAAAAGAAGAATACATTGCATTCAATATTTAGATTAAGTCCTGTTCTTTCATCAGTGCTACCTGGCCACAGCATCTCCTTGTGCTGCCTGACCTGCATGCTGATGCAAAAAAGCCTTCTAGGCAGATGAAGGAGCAGTGCAGCCAATGGCTGCTTTCCAAAAGGTCGGGTTGTCAGTCTGGGAACATCCTTCTCCTGTTGCTGAGTGAACTTGTGAGTGCCCTGGCTGGCTAGCTGACAAGTAGAACAGTCAGGAGGGCCTCACATCTTCCTCTGAATCAAGTGCCAGGGATTGTTAGGAGATAATGACTTGCCAGCACTTGGAGTCCCTCATGTGTTTTGGGGAAAAGCAGAGACAGGTTACCAGCATTCCTTTTTTTTCTTTTTCTAACTGATCTGTCCTTCTCCCGGTGCTACTGGAAGGGTTTGCATGGACCTCTGCCCTCAGTACTTTCCCTCTGCTCACCCCAGCCAAGTACTGTGTGGCCTCACTGCAGTAAGTGTCTGTAGGGCAGAGGGGAGTACTGCCTGTCTGCCCTGCCTCCACCTGACTGTGGAGCTGCTGATCAGCTCTGTGCTCCTGGTCAACTTTAAGTCCAGCTGAGGCAGAACAGACTTCTCCGGTCCTTAGCCCCTATAATGATGTCCACAAATTCCAAGTACAGAGGCTTTAATAGCTTTGCAGTACTGTGGGGTACAAACGCAGTGTCTGTTGCATTGCAGAATCCCTGACAGCAATACCCATTCTGGGAATTGTAATTTAGGTCCTGTAGCAGTAGCAAGTTTCTGGATCGTGTCATGCCAGGGTAATAGACTGATTCTGCAGCCCAAAGGGAGCGAGCTCTGGAGGAAGAGGTTCCAGATGGCTGAACATGGTTCATTTGGCTCAGTTTGTTGGAATTGCAGTGAACAAATGACTGAACTCTACTTTAATAAAGCTTTGTGGCTAGCAGAACAAAGGAGCTGAGGAGGGCATAAGGTATGACAAGACAATTGTGAAAGGCTACTTAGCTGCTTATAGTTCCCAGGAGTAATTGCTTGTTTTGCTGTGTCTGGAGGTATATCACTTACACATTTATCAGGTGCTTAGGCTTCAGATAAGGAAATCAGATACGAGGCTCAAATATATTCTTTTGCTAGTGGGAAGTTCTTTAAAAATGCAGTTATGAGAATCTGTATATCTGTATCCAGATTTCAAATAATCACTCTATCCCTCAGGTTGACTCACTGATCTTCATTTGCTCTTTGAAAACGGAGAACAAACATGCAAGTTAAAAAATTCTGCTTTTCTTGCATGTCTTCATTCTGCAATGCTTACGCAGAACAGTATTTACTTGAATGAATAGTACCATTGTACTTATTTGCAGGAATAATTGCTCTTTCGTTTAAGTAAGGGTGACAAAGTTGAGCTTTAATTTGCCACAGTGAGGACATATGCTAGTGATTTTCTCTTTACTACATATAAACAAAGAGCACTGAAGTGTACAGACAGATTAAGATTTTTCTGTGTTGGTATCTTCTGTTTGGTTCTGTGGTATTAAGAAAAGTTCTTAGGACAGCAGTTCCCTCATATGAGAGTATTTGTCTAGACATGTTAAAACAGGGATATATTTCTTTTCTCTCTTTTCATTTAAAGAAGCAGGCTTCAGTGCCTATGATGTTTCTGACATTTGAAACATTGGGGAAAAAAATGCCAAGAACGAATTACAGATTTAAAAGAAAAAACTGTTCATAAAGTTTAGAATGAAGCTTTTGAAGGAATAGTGAAATCAGGATTTTTCATGGAGATTTTGCAGTGAGCATATGTGAGTATGTCTGTTGTGATATAGATCTACTCACATAATATTTCTCCTAGAGAAACACAGGATCTTTTTTTCCCCTAGCTGTTGTCAAATACAGCTCTCAGCTGTATCTGATCAATTTATTCAGTGGACAGGCTATTTCCAGGCTCTCCTTCCCTTCCATCTTACTTGAAAACATCAGGAAATATTATTTTATTTTATTTTTTAATGTCTGTTTGTTGTACTATATTCTGATTACTTACTGAGAAAACTCCGAACGATTCAGAAGTATAACTTTTCTGGGGAAGGCAAGTCACTGTGCATTCCTGTTTGTGATGGAGAATGGCAGGCAGATGTAAAAGTGTTGAGTTGCCTTCACCAATGCCTGAGTAAGCTGTTTTAGTTCTACTTGTAATAACTGCAGCCAGCTGCTAACTGTTGTAAAAAAGCAACGAGTTGCTCAAATTTCTGTTTGTATTCATGTTCCAATTTATATTGAAATATCAAATTGTTGTCCAGAAGAACAGAATTGAATGATGAACATCAAAACAAAATATTATTTGCTAACATATTTTAAGTTCCTTCAGCCAGTATGCACAACTTTTTCCGTTGCCTTTAAGCGTAAACTTGCGTTTCTGAAGAAATTATGAGGTAGGAAAATGCATAGGTTTGTTCACCTTGGATAAAAAGGAGTAAAGCAAAGAAATGGGATCATTGAGACTGCAAGAACTGCTAATAGCATTTGAATAAACTACAAATAAAATGAAGTGTCGAGCCCTTTGCTCTCCTATGATGAGTAATGGTGGCTTTTCTTTCTAGCAGCTCAGAAATATTTGCTCTTAACTCCCGGTTTTGTAGGGACTGGAGAGAGAATGGCCACATGTTGAACTTTGAATGGAGTTCTTGCTGTTGCATGCTCGGGAAAGAGCAAGCGCTCTTTGCAGTTTCCTTCAGCTCCTGCTTCCTTGGCAAGGAGGAAACAGCGAGGCCCCTACTTGAAACAACAAGGGGATTGCAGTTGTTCTCTGGTCATCAGCTAAGGGGCGATAAGTACCTCCTATAAGTTGGACCAGAGGGAGTGCTCACTTATTTCGGTCAAGTTAATACAACAAAGCTTCTAAAGACACATTTAAAACTATAATGTCTGTCTTTGCTTTAGTATAGGAAGAGATTTAGCAATGGTATAGACCAGAATCTACTGCCTTGATTCAGTTACAGAGAGCTGGAATCCAGGACAGAGGCACGGAGAGCATTGAGTGATGCTGAACACTAAGGTTTCAAAAAGGACACACAATCTTCTAACTATGACAGTATTAGATAAATCTCTACTTCTAGTGAGTGGACTTCCTTGCATATTTAACTGGTTTGTGGGGATAGAAGTACATTTTCTTGTCTGTGTTTGCACCCCTCCTTCTGAGACAGTGGTATACCTGTTTTGATGGGAACATTTATTCAGCTGAACTGAAACCATCAATTCATTTTTGCAGAGGTCACCAAAAATCCATCAGGTGGTAATGGCATTCAGTCACTACTGATGTGGGCTGGATGTGAGCCAGTGATCTAGAGGAGAAAGGCAGTCTAACTCATTACCAATCCCCTGGAGCCATCCGGTCCCCCACTTTTTGCTCATCTTTCTGCTTCTACTGCTCTCGTAGGTTAATCTTTCTTCTTCTATGTCTAATGTGATAATCTTTCTTTTCTCACATATCAGCTTTTCAATTTCTTGACAGTACGGCTGACAAACATGCTCAGCATTTTTTCTTTTGATGCATAAGGTATAAGTTAGTAGCACAGTGGTCAGTAGAGGTTATTTAAATACAAAACAAACAAAAAAATTCTAACCACGCCAAGGGAGTATTTTATTTTATCCTTTTAAAGAAGGGAACAAAAAAAAAATTCGTACAATAAGAACCTGGACATGGAGTCATGGCCTGCCTTTATACTGTATTCCTGAAATTTGAGGTATCTCACTCAGCTACTAGAAATGTGTACCTTAGCAATTTATGCTTTTCAGATTCTGGCGTTCCTGGCAGTGACGTGGCAATGTCACAAGCTGCTTAACTCCCCCTCCCCCTCCTGCAATAACCTAGTCCTATTCTACTAAGCGGCAGTATTCTTCCAGCATCTTAACCCTGCAGATAGTCAGACCCCGTTAGTTTAGGCGCAGTGCTGTGCTGGAGTGGCTGTGCTGTTCATAATGTTGGTGTTGGTTGAGCTGCACTTGGAGAGAGAGCTGGAAATCTGTACCTATATGTCAGGTGGTAAGGATTCACACTAGGATTCAAAACTGGATGCTGGTGAAGATTTGCTTTGACTAAGTGTTTGTTTTCAGGCAATAAAACCCGAGAATTCTTCCTTAGTATTTTTCTTAGATAGTACCTCCTTCTTGCTATGCTATATAAATGCATTCAAAAGAGAATTTCTAAGAAAAATCGCGATGGGGCTATAAACTAATACATTTCATAAGAATGTATTTGTTCTGGAGAAAGGTGTGCAGCCATACTGAAAGTACTTTGTTGCTGCTGGAGCATCCCTAGTTAGTGGAGAAAAGAATCCATGACAAATTATAATGCGCAGGATTTGCTGAGGATATTTTGAAAGCAGTTTGTGTTCTAAGACGCTTCTCCGTAACAACTCAGTCTATTTTTAAATGCTTTATCAACACTGAAAAAGAAAAGCTTTGTTATTTGAACTAATTAATTTTGTTGAGGTCAGATCAGTTTAAAATGAACCCTTTGACCTTTGTCATGCATTATTCCAATGAGCTGAGAGCTATAATAGCAACATCTCCCTGAGTGTCCTGTGCCACTTTCCACCCTCCCTCCCTTCGCCTTCCAAGTGAAAGAAATCAGGGCTTACTGTTTCTATTTAACAGAAATTGTTTTAAATTAGTCTGGAGGTGTGGTTACTCCTCTAATCCAGTGCTTGTAAACATGCTGTCCTGCCAACAGAACAGCGTAGGGTATTTTAAGCCGATATGGAGTGGACTTGTGCCAAGAATCATTTTGCAGGAATGCTTGTTTTTCTGTGTCATGCCTTGCTATGTACAAATTCAGCTATGCAATAATCCCGAAAATGATTGTGAACCCTCTGTGAAGAAGTTGGAAGTTTTAAATATTATACTACAGCAAACACAGCAAGTCTTCTTCCACTATGCAAGCAGTCTGTTGTTGGGAATTCCCTTTCATTTGCATATATGAAATTTGCAATTACTGTAAATGAGTCGAAGCAGAGCTAATATTGTCACCATTTCCCTTTTGCATTTGATTACATCTTGTATCTTTTCAGGAACTGTTTGCACTTATCTGTGGAGCTTTAAATACTGCCTTAGTGAATAAACATTTCATTTCAGTAAACAATCCCCAGAAATAGATTTTTACCGCAAGCAGTTTGTTTTTAATAACACATGCTGGCTCTTGGAGTTAGATTCCTAAAGGAACCGTAAAATGCATTGCTGTCCCAGCATCTGACTTCCCTTCTTTGTCAGCCTCTAACAGATGTGCTGGGTTCTCCGTAGCTACAGGTCAGCTTCTGTTTATTATAAGCAAAACCAAAGCAAAACAAAACAAAAAAGACAAAAAAAGGAGTACACATGTACCAAGGTAGGGTTTTAAATTGTAAGTTGATCATTTGTAGTCCAAAGTAATTTTTTCAGGTTGAAAATAAGCTGATTTTTAAGCTAGTCCTTTGAAACTCCAGATGTGGTACAAAGGCTCCTGTTAGGAAGTCAGCATTGCAATTCTTTGTGGCTTCATTTCTGTGAAGGGGCAGTTCTCGCTGCCATCTTGAGCTTGCATGCATTTCTAATGAACTTCAAGCATGAGAGATTGATTTTGGTGTTCGTTTCTCTTAGTGTCAGGCTGTGGCCACATATTCTATGAGCGGGTCATTTTGATGATTTGTCCAGGGAGTGTAGGTGCTGGCATGGGAGTCATGCCGTGGGATGGCACAGAGCAGAAGGAGTGCACAGCCCAGGTCAAGTCGAAGTGGTGGGAAAGGGTGTCCCTCAGAGTGCTCAGAGTCATGACATGGGCTCTGAGCCACAGGAAGGCTGGGTAGAAGCTAACGACTTCAGGCAAATGTGGCTCACAGTGTGGGTATATCAGACCTCAGCTCAGAGCTTTGAACAGTGGCCATTCTTAGCAAAACTGCCTCTAGGGGTGCAGGTACTTTTGCAGCAACAAATCTTTGATTTTATGCCTGAGAACTGGATAAGGTAGACTAATGATCATAAGTTCCTAAGTTTGTTGTTTTTTTTTTTTAAATCCTTTTTTTTTTGTTGTTGTTTGTTTCGGCTCTGTTTCTTTTATCAGAAACACATGTGATTCAATGGTGTATTGCATTCAAATCTGGTATGTGGACAACAACTAGGAGCAACAGGGAACCTGAGAGAGTGGGTAGAGTTTCTGGATTGGGCTTATCTATCAGATATTTACATCAGTGTAGTGAAGAGTTGAATGTGCCCCATTAGGATTTTGATTTTTTTTTTTTTTTCCCTTGATTTCTGTTTATTAGTGTAATTTTTTGGTAGCATGCCACATCTAATGTTTTCTACACATTTACAATAGATAATATTCTGAACTTTAAAATAATATGAAACAAAGCACGATTTGCCTGGAAGATGTGTCAATATATTAAAATCAGAGTCTAGAGCAGAAAGCTGCCCTACAGCTTGCATTCTTTTAGATGCACGTGCTTGGAAAACACTTGCGCTTGTCATTAGTTTTCTCTCACAAATTTCAGCCATGAGATTTTTGTGAACGAAAGGGAAAAAAAATCAATTCTTTGTGGATTCATATTGCTTGTATATGAGGATTAGGCTAACACAGATTCACAAGCAAAAATCGATACAGATTTGAGAAATCCCTTCTGCTAACGATGGAACTGATCATGCAGTTCACAGCCTTAATTATGTATCTTCTTTATGAGACAATAGTAATATCTCTTCACGTGGATATACAAGTTAAATTTAACCTTCATTGTATACTTTTTTTTTTTTTTTCTCATTGGGGAAATATAAGAGAAGTACTAAATATTATTTACCTGGTCAAGAAGTACTAAAAATGACAGGCTATTTTATAATTTGTTCAAAATCATCGTCCCATAAGGAATGGATTCACTTCCCCAACCTCCTGTCCTCCAAAATAACAAATGTAAAGTGTATTTCCATAATGGTATTGTGTATAGAAGTTGAGGTATTAAGCAGAGGTTTACGGTGATTAGAGAAGTTATCACTCAGATTTTATGCTTTTATGAAGTAATATTGCAGATACATTGTAATTTAAGGGTAATAAACATTTCTCAAGGGGAACGAAGGACCCATTTCTTTCAAAGGGCTGTGTGTTTCATGTGAAATCACCCACCTCACCGTGATAGTTACTGAAGAGATAAAATGCACCACTAGAGGTTTTTGTGGCTGCAGTGGTGCTCCAGGATGGGTTTTTCTGAAAGCATGTAGGATGCAAGTGTGGTGCATGTCCCAGTTGAATTTATGGTTCCCACAGGCATACTGGTGATTGGAACAGATGAGGCAGTCCTTGCAAGCTCTTGCACTGTTTGCTGCCATTCGTTTTGAGAAACCCAGTTGGTATTCAGCAGATTTCCTTCTTCCGTGGTCTAAGTGAATAATCTAACCTGAATACTACTAAATATTCTGTTGGATGTCAAATAATAATAAGTCTAATTTCTGTGTGCGCATTCTTGCTATCTCTTTCTTCCATCTCTCTCATCAACCTACCATGGTAATAATTACATCAGATGTTTTTGCGATGGTATGTGGTTCTGCATGAAAGCCAAGTGCTTTCCTGTGGCTCCAGCAGGGAGGATACATTAGAAACCAATGCATCTTGTGATGCTCACAGAATAAGCTGTGAATAAGAGAGATGTTTTAAAATCATAGAATCATAGAATAGCCTGGGTTGAAAAGGACTTCAAAGATCATCTAGTTTCAACCCCCTGTGCTGTGCGCAGAGTCACCAACCACTAGAGCAGGCTGCCCAGAGCCACATCCAGCCTTGTCTTGAATGTCTCCACGGATGGGGCATCCACAGCCCCTCTGGGCAGCCTGTTCCAGTGCATCACCACCCCCTGAGTGAAAAACTTCCTCCTAACATCTAATGTAAATCTTCCCTGTCTTTTTAAAACCATTCTCTCTTGTTCTATCATTATTAACTCATGAAAAAATAATAAAAAAAAATAAATTATTTTGGTGCATCTGGAAAGGATAGAAGGAGTTTTACTTGGTATTCTGAGGGGCAAGCAGTGCTCCTGTCTTAGCACACTTTGAAGAAATAGATTTTGCCACTTATTAATGGCATTTTTTCATTTGTGTATTTTCTTTTTTATTTAAATGAAGAAAATATCTGTGAAAAGAAATGTTTGGGTTGATTTGACCGATGTGTTGCTGAGCTGGAGACACATCCATTCTCTTGCATTGTTGCTTCTGGGATAGTGCAGCATATGGTGGCTATTGCTGGATTAAAGAACAAGGCCCCATTTTAATTCCAGCTGTGATCATGTGATTTTTTTGTGAGCTGCAAACACTGATGAGGGGTGGATTTAGAATATGGGATTTGAATTTTATGACCTTGATATTCTCCTAAAAGGGAGCTTTAGATTGTCAGTTCTTTAGATTGCTTCAGTTTTCTGGATTTGTAATGTTAATGGCAGTTGGACACAGCTGGTGTTAGTTAGGATCATCTTCTTGAGGATACCATGCCATGTGACTGCAGAACAGAAAGAAATGTAATTTGTTAGGTGTTTAGGGCAGTTGAAATTCAACCAATTAGACCTGAAACTGTCATTTTAAGATGTAATGTGTTTATACCATAGATTGTGTGAAAGATGATTTAGCTCATGATTAAGAACTGAAATGAAGGGGAAACCCTAGAGATGATGGTAATTGAGATCAGATGGGAGAAAACTGTCTAAATGAAAAGAATTTAGACCTCTACAGCCTTTTCAAGATCATAGATTGAGTTTGTACTGTATCTGCCATGGAATGCTCAAAGTATTAATGTTCAGAGGGAGCTTTGTTCTTTACAGTGCTGTGCTGAAGTCATAGCAGGGAGTTTTCTAGAGAAAATAAAATTCACCAATAGAAACATTCATGTACTCTCAAACATACTCAGCACTGTATGGTAGAATTAATTAAATCTCTCAGCTGTATGAATGCTTCTAGACACATTTCCTTCCTACACCTTTCAAACAAGTATGTCATCTCTAGTATATTTCCCCTCTTTTTTTGCAAATTTTTGTATAGTGAATGGTTAGAATCTTTCCCTGCACACCACAATTGCATTTTCTCCAAAAACTAACTGATTCTTCAAAGCACAATCTGCCTGATCCGTTGCTTTTATTTGTGCTGACAGTATATACATATTTATTTTCTCCCTCACTTCCTTTCATTCTTGAGCTTTCAGTGTTCAACCAATGCTTTGCTCTTGTTTTTTTCCACATTTTCCTTCACTTTCACTGTTACTGGTTTCAGTTTGGTCTTCTCTGCAATATTTTTTTCTAATTCTCATCTTTTTTTTTTTTTTTCTTCTGTATTTTCGGTTTGGCTGACTTCTGCATTTAAAGCTTCAGTGTTTTCATGCTGATGACATCCAAGCTCCCCCTGAAATCTTATGTTTCTTATCTTATGTTTCAGAAACCATAGCAGTTTCTGAATTTCACTGCTTGTTCAGAATATCTAGTTACCTTTAACTCCATCCCAATCACTGTTTAATAACATCGTTGCTGCCAGTGCTCATGGCTAAGGTATCGATCTTGAATCTTGAGTGTTTGTTCCTTTATCTTGGTGGATAAACCTTGTTAGTGCATATTGCTTCTTTATAGTCCTGCAATAGAATGTTTGCATTTTACTGTAATAACTACCTTTTTTAACTAATACAATTTTTTCCAGTTTGGTCTCCCTTCTCTCTGCAGTCCTCAATCCTATGAACAATGCTGCGTTCTTATTTGGTAGCTCAGGACACACCAAAGCCCATCTGATTCATTGAGAACTTTCTTTCCAGTTTACTTATCAGTGACATGACTGCTGTCCTTTGCCTTGTCTGCTGTTGTCCCAAAATCCCCCGGTTTTTCTTCTTCCTGCTGTGCTTATTTCCTTGTTGCATTATTTCCTCTGTACCCCTCAGGGGCATCTTCTCTTCTGCTGTTTGCGTGCCCCATGGAAGTTAGATCAAAGGGCTTACATGGTATTTTTAAAAAATAAAGATTCTGTTAGTTCAAAGAGGAGGATCTTGTGTATTGTTCTAAGCAAGAAATGGGTTATCTGTGCAACTCAGGAGCTTGAACATTGAATTTTCCACCTTTCCAATTTGTTTTCAGAAAGTGATAACTCACATTCAAGAATAATTTGAATTCTAACTTAAAAAAAGATACAAATTGTTATCAAAGAATCAGTGAATCAGTGAATAGAACAGAGAATGCTTAATAAGCTTACTGCGGGTCTGCAGTGCTGAGACCTCTTCCCAGTGATTTATAATGCACTTCATGTTGATTTTCCAAAGTTTAGAGGAATTTATACAGGGGATTGAGAGGCTTTTCAATGCTTGTTGCTTGTAGTTGGCATACCCTTAATGCCAACTATATACTGTTACACTGCTGTTTATTTGGACTGCATACAAATTCAAAAATAAAATCAAAACAAAGGCAAAGCTTTTATTTTGATTCTAAATGTCTCCCTGGTACACTGGCAATATTGCTTGTTCAGAATTCAAAATAGATGGTATTTATGGTTGGTACTTCTATCAGAATATTTTCCACAGTCACTGGTGTCATCCTGCAGCGAATGGAGCCCCTGCTGCAGTTTACCTTGGCTGCTAAAATACGTGAACACTGTTTGGACTCTGTTTCCCATCAGAATTTTGACATTTGTTAATTATTCTGAAATCAGCAAACGTGTACTTAAGTTAGAAACCCCCCCCACACCTCCTCACCTTCTTGAAATGTGGGTGCACTCCTATGAAGGGTAGAATCAGTATCTCATTTTTCATTACATGCCAAAGCACTTAGAATTATTTTGTTTGAAGAGCTGGAGATTAAAGGAGAAATGCAAAACAAAGTTGAAAGTGAAGTTCTGAAACTGGGCAGCATGTATAGCTTATATGAGAAACCATGTATGGCTTTTATCTGTTCAAGAAGTTACAAATAATGAAAATAACACAAACAGGGAAACACTGTGCTGCCTTCTAATGTTTGCACTACCTGGCCATCTTGTACTGTATTTAATTTTGAACCTTGCCTGTTTATTTTGCATTGCTCTTAAATGTTGTGCACTCATTAAATTAAATAATTAGTAAAAATAACTGAGGAAAAAATGAAAAGTACCTGTAAGAATGCTCAAGGAAAATTAAGCTAGTCATTTTGGTATTTAATTTTTTCACAGTGAGATCCTGTGGACTTGTGGTTTCAAACTCTGATTGTGCCACTTAACTCTTTTAAAGATTTTGTTTGCTGGCTTTGGCAGATAAAGCTGGTTATGCTTATAGCTCTGTCTGTATCTCAGGAAAGTGAGAGAAATGGGTATGGCTGGATAACAATGTCCAAAACATTAAGTTATCCAGAAAACTTTACAGGTCTGTCTTGTGAGATTTCAGACTGTTCGTGTTGCTTGGCAGTTGGGAAATATGTTCTGCAGGCCTCCAGGCACTCCTCTTTCTGTGGGAGAATCAGAAAATGTGGAAACTTAAAAAAACAAAACAACAACAAAAAAACGTTTAACAAAGCAAGCAAGAGCTGATCCAGCAAGATTACAAGCTGACTCCTTATTACTGAATGAGGTACTGTGGGTAGCAGGTTGTTAATGTTTGGGGGACACAAAAAGTGAGGACTCATTTATTTATTCCAGCAGAGACCCAATGAAGAACAGAATCTCGTTTTGCTACCTACTGTTTACCTCTGCAGGGATACTCCTTTCTTTCCTGCGACCATTAACTGTACATGTAGAGAACATTAGCAAACCTTTCTGGTTTCTTGAGGATTGTATGGAGGCTTTACTGGTCAAAAACAATTTGGAACCTGGAAAAGTAGATGTCCAGTAGCTGTTGTCCTGCTTTGGCTGTGACCCTGTAGCTCCTCTAGTATTAGCTTATGTGCTCCCCCTTCTATTCAAGGAGAGAAAGGAAGTGGAAACAGCAACATTTTCCCCATGCAACCTCCCCACTTAGGATGAACTATTGGAAAGGGGGAGCTGGCTTTGTAAAATTTGCAAAGGGGGAACAAGTCTATTCTTTGTTAATTTAAGGTTAATTTACTGATAAAGTCCTATAAAATAATACATTGATAATGCTGATGTATAGATTCAAATTGTGAGAAAACGTCTTGCAGGTGTTGTGACTTACAGCTGTATTGTGCTTCCTCACTCTTGCCATTAAGGGTGCCTCTTTGGCAACACAGAATATCTTAAATTGAAAGGAACCTGCAGGGATCACTGAAGCCATCTCCCAGCTGCACAAGAAGCATTGCAAAATTAAGCAATAGTGTGTTAAAACAGTATCAAAAGAAGTGTTAGTTTAAGTTTCTTTCGTTGTCTGCATTGTATCCTTTGGGTTTAGCAGGTGCTGCTTAGCTTATGCTGTATTCTGTGTTTGTAAATGTGAAGAATTCCAGATGCTTTAGCTGATGGTAAACTCAGGTTCAGAGTGTATGTGGCACATAGCATCTCCTGAAAACCTGCGCACTTTACAGGAGGCATTTCTTTCTTCTGTGTGCTCAAACAGAAGCATATGTAGTGTTTGTTTCTAAAATTTTTGATCTGACTCCTGTGACTCTGGCTCCAGTAAGTAATGCCAGTAGCACGGGTAGATGGATCTGACAGGGCTGAGAACTAACAGCGTGTCAGGCGCTTTTCTCCAATGAAGGCTATAGATCAGAGCTAGGAATCTGCTGGAGCCAGAGAGGGTGACAGGGGAATAACATCCCTTTCTCTTCCATCGACAGGGGTAATAACTCCTGGCTCTCTAGGGACAGATTGTAAAAGCCAATAGCCAGGAGCTGTGAAGCAGGGAGGGTAGAAGAATTGAAAATTAAAGAGGGAGTGAAAATTTTGTGTAAGGCTTTAGTGAGATGTTGGAGTAAACCATCAAGTGTCAGCCTTTTAACTGCCTCGCTGTGGACAGAAAAGGTTCTTGCAATATTAGTTTTTATTACTTTATAGAGTTAAATATTAGTAAAATTCTAGTTAAAATGATTAACTTATGCCAAGCTTGCTTTCATGTGTAGCTAGCTATCAGATGTTCTGTCATAACTGATGTTATTGAGAGAGTGTAGAAAAAATGATTTACAAGTATCGCTTTAAATTTTTAAATCCCTTGAATAGTAAAAAAATATATATATTTTGTTAACGTGACTACTGTGTGTAGATGCATAGATATATTTTGAGTACAGGGATGCTCTATAACATGTAAAAATCAAAGCATGAATTGAAACGGCTGTGTGATTTATAGTTGATCTCTCTTCGTATGTAAAATTTCCCATTCTTGGAGCATTCGTACTTCACAAGCATTTGAACTCAGCCTGCAGTTGTTCCAGAACAGCTAGATTTTACTGGTGCTGTGGTACCTGTATCAGACAGTGACTCCTTCCCTTGCTTCTTACTGGAGCAGAACCTTTTAGCAGTTTAATAACGAACATTTGGAGAAAAGTATAGCTCCTGAATTTTAAAGGAATAGAAGCACTTTAAAGCAGTATTTTTTGTATGAGTTGTTCTTGTTTAGTTTTTAAACTGTGACTGGTGTTTAGTTAAATCTTTTACAGACTCAGTTCACTGAAGGTGACAGAAGTACTCACTTGAGCTCAATGAAAAGTAGACATGACAGTAAATTTTTCAGTCAGAGACAGGAGATCTTGTTATAGGAGTCAGTATGGGGGTCAGGGCAGAGCCTGTTGATGATTGAGGAAAAGAGAAGTAAATTCATTCTGCTTCAGGCACTTTGTCAAGTGCCAGTAGCTTACCATTGAGAACTAGTCACCCGTTCTAGTCTTACAGCCCTAGAGGTCACTCATTTGATATAAATCATAGCACTGCATAGGCTCAGCAACCTATTGCCATTCGAGATGAAATAAAAAAAGAGGAATGCTTCATTCTGAATTGAAATGACTGTGAATATCCCACCACATGTTGCTGTTTAATGCAATATGTGCTTAGATATTGATCTCCAAAATCAAGTCATTAAAATGTGCAGTTTTTGTTTATTGGAATGAAGCAATTAAATGGTTCAGTTATGCCAGACCTTACCTTTTCTGATGAAAACTATTGATTTCTTGCCACAGCTTTATAAGCGACAATGTTTTTGATTACTCTTGACAAACCTCCTTGGAGTGTTAATTAAAATTGTACCAGATGAGCAGGTGTGGGAGATCATTAGATCGCCCGGATCACACACCGCACTTCATATTCTGCAGCCTTGCATAATGAATAGGGCACAAGAGGGGAAAAACAATATCTTCATCAGCAGAATTAGCATCTTCTCTCTCTTTTCTTTTTTTAACTAGGTGACATTACATTTTACAGTGCATCCGTTTGTCAGCTATTGAATAACTTCTACTGCAACCGGTTAAATTCAATTTCTTTTGAAATATTACATTGCTACACAAGTGTAAAAAAATAAGTGCTTGGCTGGTTTATATGCAGATGTTTGCAAACTGGTGATATCCACTGCATTCTTTTAAAAGTAAGACAGAAAGTTTAGAGATTTTGCCAAATAACTCACTGTAATAATACCTCTGCTCTTTTTCTTAACCACACGATGATATAAAATAGCATGAGAACTATTGATTACATTGGTTTTGAAAGAGCAAATTATTTCATGATTTATTAAATTACAATAGATTTTTTGTCTGATGTAATATTAATCAGTTGATAATTTTTTCAAACCTTATTGTTATGCTAAGATAATTGTATATTGTTATGCTAATTGTATCGCATTTATTGTACCTGTGTTGTACTCTATGAGAGCAGGATGGAGAATGCCACTGCTTCTGAAGCCTTCTATGGCAGGCAGCTCTACTGACTAGATGATAGAAGGAAAGAAAAGGAATTGCAGCAACTAGGAAAATTAGGAATATAATGAGGTGATATATATGTTTGGAATGGCAGAGAGAAATGTGCAAAACATTTGATCGCACGCTGCTTGACCTGTGAATAAACAGCTTCAGTTTCCTTTCATGTCACAAGTGAATCCTAGTCAAAGTTAACTGAAAGCTTGTGTGGTATGCTTGTAGCCCAGCTCACCTGATTGAACTGGCAGGTAGGCACTTTGTGGGTTTAAACCGAAAACTTCAAATAACATTTGGAAAAGGTAGTGCCTAAGCATCAGTAGCATTTAGTGTATATGTTAGCTTCTGCTGAGCCAGAGCTGGAAGTCATGTGCTGCCCTTTGACTAAGTTGCCTTTTCTGTGCCTGTTTGTCTTTCTGGAAATTAAATGTAGCGTGTAGTACTTGCAGTCTGGCAGTATTACAGTATGTACTTAATGTTTCTAAAACTATTTGAAATTCTAGCGTAAACGTCAATTCAAATCACAGATCTAATCTACATTTCTGAATGTTTAATTGTCTGCTATACTTTCCAAAACCACTTCAATGGAAGTAATGTTGAAAATAGACTGATCACTGCTGTGATTACAGAATTACAAGAGATAACACATCGCGATGATAGACAAGAATGTTTAGAAGTTACCTACATGTTGGAAATGTAGATATATTGTACTCTTCCAACAGTAATCCAGCTGGCTGACTTGATCTGTCCCGCTGATTTTTGTTAAGTAATAGAAATGAAATTTGGTCCTAAATATGGACCTTCCTATCTCCAGCTGGATGTTTGCTTTAGCCTGAGAAGAAATTCCTTTACAGGAGTAGTAGTCTTTGTTTGAATGTTGTAATTTGATTTTTTTTTTTAGCTTGAATGGTTGATCACTTTTTTTTTTTTTTAATCTAATTCTGCAATTCTGTGGCTATTTTTGTGATAAGTGAAGCACTCTTTAATTCACATATTGAATTTACTATTTCCTGGCTTCACCGGTGTATATTCTTCTCGGTATTTTTGAAAATATGACATTTATTCAAATGCATCCAATTTGCTGGATGTTTTTCTGTAGGTAACTTGGAGGCACTCTCTGTCATCTTGTTAGAAGAAGGTACTTCAATTTCAGCTCAGACTGAAAAAACAGGGGAGAGATAAGTGGCCAAAATTGCCACCTGCAAAATGGTTGCTGGGTTGTTCCAAAGTGTATGCAATGAGATTGATTCTCACAGGGTGGTTTAGTCTATCACCTGGTACTTCTTGGAATAGCCTTCGTGAGAGGTTGTTAAGTGAAGTGAAATGGAAACTAGTATGTGCTCCCAGCCCCTGCCAGAGCTGTGGTATAATGTGGGAAACCTTGGACTGCTGTTGCTTATGTGCAGCCATTTGGATGGACAAACAATTCTCTGCAATGCCTTATAAGAGTCATAAGAGTTAAACTTTGCAGGAAAAAGCCAATAACAAGAATATTAAAAAATCAAACAGGTATGACAAAGAGAAAGAAGATAATGTCGTGTGCTGTAAGCACCTAGGGTGCATTTTTAAGGGTCATTCAGTACTTCTGTTCCTGTTGATATGAGATTTTAGGAAAATATTTTTGCTGGCATTCCAGATGAATCATGATTTACTGAATAATTACACTTCTGGTAGAAAAATAATTTTGCTACAAGTGATCAGTATCCTAAGAAAGGCTGAGCTAAACTTTCAATTTTGTACCCTAAAACTTAAAGTGTTTTTCTCCTGTGTGAATGCATCCAAATAATAAGCTTTCGTATTACTGTCGTTCCTGGGTTGACAGGCATGGAAAAACATGTGTGCTCCTAGCTGTTGATTTCCTAACTTTTTTTTTACCAGAACAATTACATCACCGTGTTTATTAGTAACTTTTTCTTTTGTTGCACTTAAAAGGCTGTTAGCCACATTGCATGTAAAATGAGTGAGACCTGGATTCTCTCAGGATTAGTGGTTCTCTTTATTCTTTGCTCCATATTGAAAATCGTTCCTGTCAGCTGATGCACTGCAAGCTGCCTGGAAGAACTTTGGCATAGTTTTCCTAACCTTTCAAACAGAAAAAGCAAAACTCTCCTTTGATAAAAAAGCCGGAGGACTTTGGCCCCGAGCCATTAAGGATGCAGGCAACCGCGCTGCGATCTGACAGCGTATTCCACTGAACACTGAGAAGTTCTCCTCGGGGTCCCTGGAGTGGGCTGAGGCACTTTGCTTGTACTTAACATATATCAACTGTCACCCGATGGCGGTCGGTGTAGAACCGAACACAATGGAACATCCAGATGGTCTAAACAAAGCGAGCAAATGTTCGCTGCTATTAAAAGCTGTTTACATCAACTTCCAGTATTTCATGTGCTGAAGTTTATATTGTGTCACTACTGGGGTGCTTAGCTCCATCCTCAGCTCATATCGGGGATTTCAAAACAATTGTTGCTTATGTGTTAAAATAACATTCTGAATATGCCTCAGATACACGCCGCTGAACCTTTTTGTTTTTTCGATAGGAAATTAGTCATTGTATGCTAATCAGACGCTTTCAAATATTGTAATTGATTGTCCCATCTAATTTCCCCTCGCTTTTCCCCTAGCGTAGTCTCCTTCCAGCACCTCCCCCAGCACACGCACCCAGCACGCAGTGCAGCACTGGCTCCCGCCGGGCACCCATCCCTTGCTGCTGCAGCTGTGTGCCACTGCTGTGCGTGCCCAGCTGCTGGGGGCATGCTGCAGCCTTTCCTCCCTGACACACTCTAAGATGTCTGCTGCTGTCCTGTCTGTGGGAGAGGTGTGCAACGACACGTGAACATTTTACATCTCCTTCCCCTGACTGTTGTTCCTGGAATCTGCATCAATGAAAGTCCAGGTCCGATGAAATTAATTAATTGGTGGGGCACAAGGTTCCCTTGCTAGATTGTTTTTCACGAAGCTGACGTGAAATTCCTAGGAAGGCTGTGAATGAGGAAAACTTTCCAAAACGGTACTATATCTTGCAAGCGTGGTTTCTGGTTAGTTTGCTGATCTTGAAAGAATGACTAAAGGTGCTTAAAGCACTTTAAAAACAGTAATGAATTGAGATGATTTAACCCGTTAATAGAGATAACAGTTTTCTTCAAGTTGAGTGAGTGAAAGATCACTTCAAAGCTATTACGTAGCTGCAGAATACTTGCTTACAAAATGCAAATCAACTATTTATTCCGTTTGTTTAAAATGAAGCCTAACCAGCTCTCCTTCCTCCCCACAAGCATCGAAATTTTAAAGTCTTTGGAAAGATAGAATTGAACCATCAACTTTTTCAGGTGAGGACTTTCCCCCTGTGCTCTGCAGTCCTTGCAGTAGATGCCAGTAGCTATGCTACAAATAACGAAATAAATAATAAAAAAAACTGCACTTGAAAAACATTTTTAAAGGACATGAATTAAATTTGGGGATTTCACTATTATTTCTTATTACAATTTATATGTATCCCAGCTTATGTCATTCAGCTTCTCATTTCACAAGAACCTTCACAAAATGAACAGAACCATGCATGTTTCTTCTGAGGGAGAAATCCTGGCACATTTCATAGGTTTTGAGTAAATCGGGCTGTGCAGCATCCAACAGCACTGCTGTCAAAAGGCTTTATGCTGAGTACGTTAGGGATACTCTTTGTAAAATGTTTATACCATACAGAAGATTTTTGAAGTAGTACTGTTAATTTTCAAAACTAGTGCACAGTGCTTAGAGAAATTACCATTCTGAATTCAAGAGCTTTCTTTTATAAACTATTAGTATTTCTTAAAATTGTAATTTTATAACATATGTATGTCAGCTTTTGCTGAACAATTTTTTATGCTTGTTTCAGAATAGTAGTTTTGTTATTTTCGGAGTCTGTTAATTACAGTGTTGATTACAAGAGTTTGGATATTGAGATACTCCCATCTTGGCACTGAGAACTGTGAGGTGATTTGTGACTCTGTGAGTGTGATTTGAAGTGTCTCCATCTTGGTGTTCTTAAAAGTGTACAAAACAGGCGTACGGTGCAAATAAAAATGTAGTATTTTACACAGCCCTTTTCCAGTTTGACAACAATATGTGACCGGAATATAAAATAGAAATTTTAATCTCTAGTTTTGCTATTAGACGTGAAGATAGTGAAACAAATGCAAGTAGTGGATTTTTTTCCTGGTGCGTTCTAGACAATAATCATTCTGTTGAATAGAAGACCAATTCCTGTTTTCAGAAACTTTGCACGTGAGTTTTCCAGATTCAGATTGAGGTATCTGAATAAGCTGGCACTGCATAACTGTGTCAAGTCTGTTCCATTTTATCTTTAGCTTTAATAAAATAATTAACTGTAGGCTCTTGACTTGAAAATCTCTGTGGGCTTTTTTTTCCCCCTAAAATGATGCAGAGGAAAAAAAAAAACTTCCAGGATTTTTGGTCTCCTCTTACTATTTTATTGTTGTTGTTTTGGAATGGTTAAATACCCTTAGTGCTGTATCTGTTGTACAAAAACCAAATCCTTGGCTTGCCAAACATCCTTTGAAGAAAGTTACTGCTGGTTGTTTCCCTTGGCTCTGCAGTGCCTGCAATGTTTTCAGAGATGAGATGGCTCCAAGGAGAATCTTTTTTGTGGAGTGTAATGATGAAGATCTGATACATCTGCTATGAAGGGCCTATGATCCACCTTATTGTCCTCAGTTTTATTTTCCTTTCACATGTCATTAATCTTTGAACCTGGAAAATACACAGACTGCTTTGGTCTCCTTGCATTATGGCAAACTTCGTTGCATGTACTCTAGAAACACCTCATTAAGCTTTTGCACAACAAATTTGCAAAATGTTTAATTGTTATGGGGTCAGTGCATCAGAAAAATCTGAAGAAATAGAGTTAAACACTACTGGCTCTGTTAAACATTTGAGACTTTATTTTTAGAAGTTAAAGCAAATTTATCTGTCATGTTGCAACATGACAATAAAATAAATTAATATAACGTTAAAAAATTATTAATCTTTGATGTTTCAGTTCCAAGGGTTTTACTGCCAGAATCATAGGAAGTTGGGTGTATGAGAAAACGTTGTGGAATAAAAATGACATTGTTAATTTTTGGTGTTTCATTAAGCAAAACCTTTTTTGATAGTGAAAAATGATAGATAAGGGAAGATTTTTACTTATATGATGTCCTGAAAGGTGTCAGCACAGAAAACCATTACAAAGCCACAGTTTTTATGTTTGACAGGGTTCAAGCATTGTGCCCGCTGTAGATGAGCCATTTGGAGCCAGATTGTCAATCCAAATGCAAGCTGCTCCGTTTCCTGTTTATGCCTGTGCAGAGTTACACATCCTGACACGCTTGCCTTCAGCTGCAGGTTTTTCCGCACTCCCTAGGAGATTTCTTCCTTAAAACGCCTTGTTATTTATCATTTAAGTAAGCCATTGGAATTTTGTTAATTCCTGTTTTACTTAACACATGCAAAATAATATCATCAGCTAAAGAAAAATAATGTTAAGGTAGTAAGAGTTACTGATACTACTAATTAAGTGACTGTGGCAAAACAAAATCTGATCAGACTCTGCCTGAATGTAGAGAACTGATGCCAAGTTTACTGCTTCACAGAGGCCTGGCCTATTGTATATCTGACCTGAGGTTATCAGTAATTAAAACCTGGTCTAGTAATTTCAAAATAACCTTTTGGATATTAAAAAATCACATTTTTTTCCACCTGAAATAAGGTTAATTGAATATTCGTAGCAGAAGGGTTTGCTTGATTTGTTTATGAAGTTCCTCTACGAACAGAGATTGTTTTGTTATTCAGCAGTATAGCTTCTAATTCATCCTTTTTTTTCCCTTCTTTTCTTTTTTTCTCCTTGTTCAGGTGAACTAAACCAAAACATAATTGAAAAAATTTGCCGTGCTTTGTGATTTCCCCTTTAACCAGATTACAGTGAGAAATAATTCAGACTACAGACCATATCAGAGCCCTATTTTGGAGTTCTGCCTTATTTATTTTATTCCTTTCTTTAAAAACTGAAGTTGTTCTAAATTTAACTGGCTTTCTTACAGGTAGCAAGAAGCTTCTGTTGATCACCCGCATGCCCGTCTTAATTGCTAAAGGTGAGTAGTGACTGAGAAAGAAGATGTCTAATTGAGTCTTGTATCCAAAAAAGTTACTGTTATTTGATAAAATTACTGACAAGGAACTACATATTCCTCCTCACGTCCACCTTTTTGTTGCTTTACTGTGATATGAAGCCAGATCTTTAAGACAAGCTATGCTGATTTATAACAGCATCAAGCTGAAATTGGAAGAAATTTTATTATTCTGACAGTAGATTATCCCTTAAAATAACAGATATATGGCACAAGCAGAGTCAGTTTATAGTAAAAAGTCAGAGTATGTTGAACCTGCATAATTGGGAAGAGGAGAGAATATTCTGAGGCTTTTCTGCAAATTTAACAGCATTGGAAGTAATATTTTCATCATACTCAGGATTCAGTATTATTTCAGGGGTCAATTGGCCTAGCTTTAAAGTTAATGACCCTCCTGCCATTGACTCTGTCAAAGAATATATCTTGTGAGGTACTCAGAGAGACTTTAGCAAAAATATCTAAGCACGTCTAATGAAAACAGAAGTTCTTCATTTGATCACTCATTCATAGTTTGAGGATAATACCATTAAACTCAATAGAGCGATCTTTGCTTACGGATATGTTTTATATTGCTATAGTACCTAAATGCTTGCCAAGGATTAATAGGTTTTAATTTAGGACTTTGAGGCAGAAAAATCTCATTGTTTCCATTTTACAGACTGAAACCAAGCAATGTTATGGAGCAATGACTGTGTTATTTACAGTTTAAGGCTGTTTGAGACTTAATCCCTGGTGATTTCAAGACCAGCCCCCAGGTGGGCTTAGACACTCATCCCTCAAACTTACATACCCAAGTTTCACACCTGAAGCTGATATTCTGAACTTTGTTCCAATTTTCAACTCAACCTTCCCTTCCCCTGCCAAAAATAAAAATAAAAAAAAACAATGTGCAAACACCAGCCACTAGTCAGCTTTGGAAAAGACATTACAGAAAACATCCTTCACATACACAACTGAATGAATGCTTTTTCTCCCGAGGGATGATTATATACAATGATAGTGTGGAGATGGGGTTTGGAAATTTGGTTTTAATAGATGTTAAACTAATCACTAAATCCAGTCAACTTTATTTGCTATGTTATCTGAACTCTAAAGGGTTGCTACAGCCGCTTTCCAGACATTCCCTGTTGTCTTAATAAATTTTGTTAAATAATAGCTGATGAGAGTATTTATATATTGAGTAAAGTGTATATTGTTTGTCTATAATTTTCTATTTTTATCATCATTTATTGTTTCTTCTTACATTATAGAAGTGCTTGATGTAAATAGCAGAAAAAAGCATTTTAAACCTTTTTTCTCAATTGTCTTTTCAGTAAACAGAACATGACAAAAAAACTGCAGTACCCAAGTTAACTTTAGAATGGCTAAGCAACAATTCCCTTGATGACTGTGTTCATACTGTAAGAAACATCAACACACATGTTTTGTCTATCAGGCCAAAAGAATATCCCATTTAGGGCTTTTCCCCACAGTAATCAGGGCTGAAGACAGCAAAACAGCATTCCTCTTAGAGGATGCAGCAACAAAGTGAACTCAGCATTTGTCAAAAGCTAAGCCCTGGTACCAGTTCCTTTTTGCATTATATTCCAGTGTGTCTTCAATTTCTTAGAGTTCTTCCGGTCTCAGAGTTTTAAAACACTGAAGTTCACAAGCATAAAAGTGCAAGACTGCAGATTACTTAAGGAGAACAGCATTGCTTTGCAGAAAGCACTCTAGGTTCACACTTGCTGCTAGCCATAGCTGGTCTATTGACCCTGGTTTGCACTAGCTGGGTAAAACTGCATATCTCTGCCAAGGTGTGCTTGCAGCATGAAATATCTCAGGCTTTAATTACATGAAGAATTCACATAAAATGTAGAATTTTCATTGTTGTGGTGATTAGATAAAGGCTAATTTTGTCAGTTTGCTTTGTCTTTGTTTAGTTTCATTTTTTATCTGATTTTTTAACCTTTCCATACTTTCAGTGTATTTTTAAATTATTGCAAAAATTCCCCTTCCTTCTCCTGTGGCTAGCAGGAAGCCAGCAGGATACCAATACAGCTTACTCACGGAAATTAAAAACAAAACAATAGGTAAGGAAAATAAAGAATTAGAACAAACAAGAGACACTATGCTCTCTGTTAAAGCTTAATAGGTTCTGCAGTGCTTGTTCAAGGTATGGGAGCTTACTGATGCTTACCCACACTTCTACAGAATGTGGCTTCTGATTGTTTCATTAAAAGACAGTGCTAAACTACCAGCAATGTCTCTGTGCCCATAAAATGGGTAAAAAAGCAGTAAGCTGGCAGACAGTGGCCCTGAAGCACAGACTCCATACTCAAGGTGTGATGGTTTATACAGAGAGGCAGTTGGTTTATTAATATATTTTTGAAGCATATTTTTGGCGTTGGTGGGACTCATCAGGCGGACACAGCTGATGTCAGGTTGTCTGTGCTCATCCATCCCCTCAGTAGATGAGGTCCATCTTACTCTCCTATCCTATCCTGAGCTGTCTGAACTATCCTGCCCTGCTGCTCCCAAGCAGAGCCACAGTGTGTGCCAGAGGAGGACTTTGCTTTACTGTGCAGAGTCTCAGACAGAGGCACCAACAACTTCCTATTGCCCAAGTATGCTCTGAAGTCCTGTTCATGGCATTAAAACTGGACTTCGTAAAATAAGAACAGGGGAAAGTATGTTTCTTTTCTCTTGCTCCTGGTGATGCTGGTAATGTGATTGTGTGATGAAGTTGCCTGTTTCTCTTCAAATCAAATTTTAAGCATTTATTTGATAAAATTATTTAACTTACAGGTATGGAACTTGAAACACTTCCATCTTCAAAAACCATTAATTGTCCATCTCATAGTTTTCACCAAAGTTGCATTTATTTTATTTTCTTAAATGTTTATTCTCAGCTCATCAGCACCATGGATGTGTGGTCAGAGACTTGTATCCAATTTAATGTCTTCACTCTAAACACTGGGAGAAATAGACCTCCATTTGCCACTGACACGTGTGTGAAGAACAGCTCATAACATGATTGAACTCCATTGATTTTTCATAAAAATTTAATAAGATGATACAGGTCAAAAGCTCTGCAAAATTTGCAATAAATTCCTGTAGTGATCTGAACAAGACTTGGTGGGGAGAGCTGACACCAGAGGAATTTAAATACAACTTGAATTATATGGAGAATTTGCTTTTTTTTTTTTTTTTTTTTTTTTTTGTTTAATCATTTTAAACTTTGGATTTCAGATAAGCATTCTAACACTTGCATGCCTCTCCTTGTTTATGTGTTCTGTTTTTCCTTGTATGTCTAATTTTTTTACAGGTGACATGCACGTAATGACTGTTCTAGTCCCTCTACCCCTCCAGAAAGGATCTCAGAAAAATGCTTGAATAACCCCCAGAAGACAAAACTTTAGATTTGCATGTGAGCAGGCTGCTTCATTTCTTACCCATTTTCCCCTGAATATGTACTAACATTTAACAAACATGTTTACATCAGTTGAGGCTCAAGTGAGGCTATGGCATTTAAGCATAGTATAACAAACCCAGGCCACAGCTGTCTAACAGGTTCCCTCGGCTGGTTACAGCAAGAGTTAAACAGCTTTCAGAGACTGGCCAGGCAAAAGGTAGAGTGGTACGTCAGTTAACAATGCAGAAAATATCTCTGCAGAAAGGCCCAGTAGCTTTTCTCGGGGCTTGAGGATTCTCCCCCATCCCCTGTTCCATGTTGGTTGTTGGGGAAGCCTCAGTGCCTCACACCACTGCTGCTGTGCCCTGTGCCACAGGCAGTGTAGGTTGATCTGAGTAGCAGAACATTTTCATGGCTTTACTTTGTTCCTGAAGGAGGAGCTGGCTGTTGATATAATATACAGTGAGCGTTCCCTTGAGAAAGGGCTGCCTTGAGGGCCAGCACTGCTCCGTGCGGGGTAATGCACAACCCATCCAGCTGTGCTGTGTGAGTGCAAGTCCTGGGGACCTGACAGAAACAGGATGCCTGAGACATGTGTGCCTGTCTGTCCTCATTCTCCTTTCCAGCAGCAGCAGGTGTGTCATTCTTTCCTCCTGTGCTTAGTACACTCTTCCCAGTGCTGACAAGTGTACTGAACTCCAGAGCTAAGTGTGGCCGTACTCAGAGGGAGGGAGCAATGTGAGCTGTTGGAATCCGGGTTTGGTAATTACCAAAGGATGTTCAGACAGCATCTGCTATAAGGTTTTCTTATTGATAGCTGATAGTTTTGTGCTATATGTACCATATAAATAACTTCACAAGATGGTGTAGAATTTTCTTCTGAATTCGAAACCACAAAATACCATTTATTGAGAATCTTAAGATTTTGTGGTATGGGGCAATATTAAGGATAACAAAAAAAGCTAATACACATGGAACTAACATTCTGAGAAATGAGGTTGGTGATCCCTTGCTACAGTGACAGTATGAGAGAGAAGAATTCAGTGCATAAATGTAAAACCCTCTGGAAAACATTATTGATAGCTCCAGTAAAGTCCTCTAGCTCGTTCTAGCTAGTATTGGTTGTTGTTGACAGCAAAGACATCTGAATATTCCTTGTTGTCCCAGAGGGTCACCAGTAAGAATTGTCCTTTTTTTTGGAATGGCACACAGATTTTAAAGAATCCTCTCTATTATTGTCATCACTGTTTACCTCTGGATGAAAAACAGGCAGACAGATTCTCCATTTGCTTTATGCATTGCTTCAGCACAGTGACTGTGTCCCAGAGAGATGCCCTCTAAGTGCCCAGTATGAACCCAGCACTGGCTGGAGAGGGTTCTTAGGGAGCCATAAATTGCTTCTTCTGGGGTGATTTCTGCTCTCGCTCTTGGTGTGCAGAACTTATTGTGTTCGGGTTAATGTTTATATTTAGGTTTATAGGCTAAAAACTTAATTGCATTTTTCTGTTCATCTATCAAACCTGTGGGTTCTGTATATTGTACAGGTTTTTGTGTGTTTCTATTTATTTATTTATTTGAATTATAGTTAAAGTGAAACGGTTATTTCCATTTTCCCTCTGAGCTCCCCTCTCAGTACCTGGGTTTCAGGAAGACAGTTCAACAATGGTTTAGGTGCTGATATTGACATCTTAGAATTAAAATAAGTTTTCATGTAATTTTAATTTATCCAAAACGTGTTTCCAGCTCTAGATCTCTGCACAAAGTCTATTGCTACTTAAGAAAGATATTTATTAGTACTTCAGACATATGATTTATTCTGTTATTTCCTTCACACGTCTTGATGATGTTTCTTTTGATTTGCATCCATTTTGTTAGAGGTATTAGGATTAGGAGCTGGAGCTGGTGTGCAGATTTCAAAAATCATCCCTGTAGAGGGAGTGATACTTTGCTGTGTCAGCAAGTCCAGGTGGCTCATCAAGCAAAAATCATCCTCTGAGCTGGGAGTCAGGGAGGGGAGAAGCAGGACAAGTTCCTGTTGCCCATTCAGAGTTAGGCAGGCAGTGCATGACTCAGCCTCTGCCTTCACCCCGCTCTGCTCTTTGGGTGCTGGTGGAAGCGCAGGGCCCTGGGGTCACGTCGCCCTGCCATGCATGTTGCTTTCCAAGAGCTAAGCTACTGGACAGGGTAGGAGTTGAAGATAGTATATTCCCCATTTCTATTCTGCACTCCCAGAGATGCTCCGTAGCTTTCCCCTAAACCCTTCTGGCATGCATCTATTTTGGCTACATTTTCTTACCGAGTATCTGAATCTGTTATTTTTTTTTCCTTCTCTGCAAAGACTTCTGATATTTTTTAGTGTGTCTTTGCAGTTTATCTTCCTCCTGCAGTAGTGCCATGACTACTTGTGTCCCGTGCTTCTGTAGGATTCGGTGCTATGGGAAAATGTAGAATATTGGGTACCAAAGGAGCGGAAGATATTTGTGTATTCGAACAAAGAGAGAAAAATTGAGTCCAGACTTGTGTTTGTCTGCAAATGGCAGGAATGCAAAGTGTAATTTAATAGAGAATAGCTTAACTGCGGCTTGGTAACGATACACCTTATCCTGTGCAACGAACAAGATGGTTTTTCTCCAAACACAGAGGTGATGTGCAACAGAGGGAGATGAGCGTCTCTCGCAGGTTACGCCGGAAGATGTTACCTAGGCAGCCCTAGAGCTGCGCAGGGGCCTGCAAGTGCCGCTCAGCTGCCGGCAGTGCCAGCCCGTGCTGAGCACGGCAGCCGCGGAGAGAGAGCGGGCCGGGCAGGGCCGGGCCGGGCAGGGCAGCACGCGGTCGGACAGGTGGCTGTAGCGGGCGCGGGGGAAGGTCCCCCCAAATACACTCACGGGAACTTCAGCAAATCGCCTTAAAGTTAAATCTTTTTGTGCTCGCTGCCTGGGAGGAGCCGAGCCTCCAGGGAGCAGGTAAGTGAGAAGATGGAGGGCTCGGCTGTAGCATCCGCGGGGCCGGGACGGAGCGCGGCTGGGCGCTGCGCGCCGCTGCCATTGTTCTCTGCGATAACTGAAGCACCTGCGTAATTGTGTTTGAAGTGCTTTAAGCGAAATTAATGAGTAATTTATGAAGAAATAATAGGAGGAAAGATTTACATTGTGGCCATAGAAGTAATTTTGGATTAACCTTTTAAACTTTCACCTCTTTGTTAGGCCCCAAAGAACAGCCAGGTGGTTTCAGTAATTTTCATTTGTGCCTCCACAAAGTCGGCACGGTGGAAAATCCCGTTGTTTTCACCTCAGTTTTGTGTGACGATTTTTCTCTCTGTGTTTTCTTTTTCTTCTTCTTTTTATTCCTGTTTTGAGATGATAATTTTGTTTTCTTCTTTTCATCTATATTTTGCTGCAGGAATTTTGTTTTAACTTCTGTACGTTCTTTTCGATTGTTTTCCAGGAGGTGTTCTGCTTTTTGTCTTTGAACTCGTGAAAAATATCTCTTCTCAAATTGTGCACGCATACATAATCTGATTTACTTTGCAGACACACAAACGTATTGGTCAGACTGTACTTGGCTTGTTTTTGGCACTAACGCAAGGAAACAGCTAGGGAAGACCATGCATCTTCTGTGTAAAAAGTAGAATGCAGTCCTTTCCTATCACAGAAACCAAAGGGTGACTTACTCCTACAGAAGCTGCCTGTATTGCCAGGCTGTAAGTGTTACTGCCTGCACTGGCTCCAGTCCTGTGATGGGCAGTGTCCCTGCCCCAGCTCAGGTCAGAAAGCAGGCACATACCAGCCTTGGCTGCACCAGCTGTGCATACTCCAACACAGTAATCTGTACTATGATCCGCCCGTTTCTTCCTGAAGCTATGCTGAGGACGTATATTTTTCCTGAAACACTGTATTGTATACATAGGAACTTGGTGCTGCTGGGTGCTGTAACTGTAACAGAGGGTCTCACTAAATGCTGCAAAATTGGGGTGGAGTAGTAAACAAGTTCTTACAGCAGGGGAACCTGGCTTTGCTAATTTACTCACCAAAGCCTCTTTTACACGTGTGTGTACAGGACTGTGCTAGCTGGTAGATTATGAAAGAGCTTCTTGGGAATATTGACATCAGGGCATAGCTGCAGCCTTCTGTCCCTAATGAAACTGCTATTTCTGAGAAATTAAAAAAATAGCCCAAACTCCTTCGATGTAAATAAGTTGGAAAAACACAAAACTTATTTTGAGTGCTTTCTGGCTGTTGCTGTGTTTTGGAGTAATACATTGTCCAAGACGTGGCACTGCTATGATGTATTAAACTAATATATCATAAGAGTGCCATAGCTTTGATGATGTATTAATGTAATATATCGTTAAGGTGCCATTGCTCTTTTGATGCATTACTCAAAACATTGCAAACTGTTTGGGTTATTGCACAAGCATCTGGGTGTATGAGGTAGAAGACAGTGAGTATTTCTATATTTGAAAGTACAGTGAAATTAAAAAAAAAATATTTGCATGTGCAAGAGCCATCTAGGAATATGAGAAAACTGGGAGCCTCTGAAGAGGGGACTGAGCTAGGTGGGTCCAAAACTGAGGTGTGAGCTCTGTGCTTGCAAGATCTCTGTCTGAAAGATATACGGAAAATCTGCTGAGGGGAAGAAAAATGGTCTTTATTAGAACCGATAACAAGTTTTCATTTCCTTTCAAAGAGGAACGTGATACATGCTGTACTACAGAAAGAAGTTCAGCATTTCCCAAAATGTGCTGCCACGATTCTTCTCAGGGTACTTTTGGCTCCTTATCTTACACCTTGTACTTCACAAACATATTTCCTGGGCAAATGAGTCTGGATAGATTTTATGCAGACCTAAAAACTCTATTGCCTTGACTTTTATTTGCTAACATTTGTTGTGTATGTCAGCAACTTTTGTTTTCAGAAAGGAATGTAAGATGTCTGGTTAGTACTGAGCATCTTTCAGGATTTGTTTATACCACATTTCTTGACATATCCAGTTTTGGACAAGCTTTGGGAAAGCATTCTGAAGGAATGAAAACACCCTCACCCTAAGCTGGATATCACATTTGATCAACAGATATTACAAAATGTGTTAAATGCCGATGATGCTGATGATAAATTCTGATTCTCACACATTGCTTTCTAACTAAGTGTCTGTGTGTGTTAAATGTGCATTTATCCTTCCAAAGCTTCTTGCCTCCTGCAAATGCAGTATAATTTAATGGATGTTATGAGTGTTATTGAATGGACATATGTCTTTACTGGACAGTCTATGTTCTGTTGAATACCTAGGACATAAATGCTCTAGTCTCGCAATCATAAATTTAAATATTGGTGTTTAGTATTATTAATCTCAGTTTTGCCACTTGTAGAGCTGAGTGCAAGATTTGCCTAAGTGCTGATTTTTTTTTCTTTTACTGCAATTAGAAACAGAAGGTTGTAGAGGCAGATGTAAAATCCTGTACTTTGAACACGTTGAGAAGTGCTTCCAAGAACATTTCTGGGTACTGAAAAACTACTACTACTTTAGTGTAAATTGCTCTCTTTGTTGAGAGGCATATAAAAACCTGCATTTCTCAAGTTGCTACCCAAGAGGTTGCCAGGACGATGTGCACTTTACCCAGTTTTTTACATCCTGCTATCTTGACCACTAGATGGCATTCATATTGTTAAGATAAGTGGGGAGGAGATGGATGGTGCTAAAACCTCCTCTCTTCAACTGCCCCCAGCTTCCTTCCTGCCATTCAAAAAGCCCAACCAGACAAGAAAATCCTCAAGTACCCGGAGTTAAGGCCGTACCTTCATTTTGAAGAGTTGCTCACTGACAGCACAGTGACTACAGAAATGATAACCTAATTCATATACTCTTCTGTGGAAGATTCCCGTTCCCAAATAAAGTTCAATTGACTGAGTGCTGGCAAACAGCTGAGGCTGCAGCTGTGGCAACCTCAGACGTAACCCAAGCAAGGCAGTGGTGTTTGAATGTGCTAGCTTCTGCACTCTAATGCAGTCATCATGCCTACCAGGTTACTTTTTACAACTTTTTTTTTTTTTTTTTTTTAATCTTGATAATAATCAGGATAATTCAGGCATTACTCTGAAAGTAATGCCTCCTATTTTTTCTTTGGGAATTACAACAAAGAGTACAGTAACACTATTTGACAGAACAATCTCTCAGCTACAAAATGCTGTTTTTCAATGTAGTTACCACCATTAGCAGTGTATTTTTGCTAGTAATGGACAAGAACCTGCATACCCTGCTCTTAATAACCACCACCCAGAATGTGACTTGTCTTTCATGCTTTTTTGCCACTTCTGAAACACACCACCCACTGCCTTGCTGTGCTATCATCTACTGCTTGGTCTGCATTAAAATTCATCAAGAACCAATGAATGTCAATGGGTGCAATTTTCTCTGCATGGAATAATTCAGTGACACACCTTTGTTTCATATGAACTTTGTTGTCAGACTGCCCATTTGCTGCAATCTGTCACATAGCAACATAATGTAAAAGGAATATTGGTGAGAAGGTTCAACTTCTACTGTCATACCAGCAACATCTACCTCTGATGCTGTGGGCCAACATAATATAATAGGAGGCATTACTTCCAAAGCAGCCCTCATAGTTATTGCAATGGTTAACTTATGATATGGCCACTCCTCTTCTATAAAATTACCAGAAAATATGAAGTTACTTGGTGTTCCTTGAGCATCTTGTGATAAGAAGTATTATAGTTGGCATTACTGACCAGGGATATTAAAATAGGTCTACATATGTAGAGTTGCCTCTTCAAGTCAACAGAGCAGCATGTTGCAGCATGAAAACTGAAACTGGAGAGTCACAGAGCTGCATTTTGATAGTGCTGGTGTAGCCTTAGCTTCTGTAAAACATTAGTCTTATTTATTTATTAAAAACCTGTATGGAAAGCTTGAAGAAAATCACAGGAAGGTAAGTATGATCTCACAAAAGGATGAGGAAAGTGATATTTAAAATAGTCTTGTATTTGTTTTCCTTCCTTTTTTTTTCCTCTTGAATTTTTTGGAATTGGAGTGCCACTGGTGTGTTCCAGCCTCAGAAACGGGAAGGTGCTCTTGTTGATGCTGGAGACTCACACTCACTTTGCTTACGCAGAAATAGAATTTAAATTTAGGTTTCTTAGTAGCAGTAAAACAGACTTGTTTGCATTTGGTTTGGGAAGCAATAGGTATTCTCTGCTTACAATACTGGGAAAATGTTTCTTTGGGTTTGCCACATTGCTGCTGACACTGAAATATGAAGAGTGAAAAAAACCAATCAATTTCTCCTTCCAATTATTTCCTCAGACACTATGGCTTCTGTCCCATTTGCTGGCAACTCAAGTGGTGTGGCAAGTGGTAGCTGCAATAGGTCACAGGCAATTTGACAGTTTGGCATAGTTTGTGACAAGAAGCAGTTTCTAGACCTAGCAGATGTTGCTTTGCTGGTCTCTGATCACTGCACAGGTTTGGGAGGGTCTGCTGCTGTGTGTGTGTCACAGCTTGATGTAGACAAATACCAAGTGATGGACAGCCTCTGGGACCCAGCTTGCAGCCTGCACAATGCAGGAACTCGGTGTCTCGGTGTCTGCCTGAGGCTTCCACAGTCCTATTTCTTTTGGGATGAGTATGTTTAGAAGGACAGTGAAAGCCATTTGTGTTTGGTGATACAGCAAAAGGGGATCAGAATTTACATGTAATAAGTAATGAATTGTTCGAAAGCAATGCCTGACTTCCTCCAGAATAGCAGTGTATTTCATAGAAGTACCTTTAATCTTTGATTGGTAATTGTTTGTAACATGCTATTAGAGGTAATTGTTTTAATGATTGTTTGGTAATGTGACACCAGACATGGAGACGACAGGTAAATTAATTCTTTGAAAACTGTTTTGTGATTTTTTTTTCCTGTTGTTTTGTCTCCTGATTAAAGTTAAGGAGATGGCATAAAAATGAAAGTACTAGAACCTGAGAATCCAAGAGGCAAAGTAGCTAATGAATCATTTTGTGCAGATTGTAGTAGAGAGAGTCAAAAACACTGTTGTGTCATGGTTTATTCTTTTATTAAGTATTACACTTTTTCAAATGTATTTTGTGCTAATAGCTAGATATTCATCCAGGTCAGTGCTTTGTCATGCTGGTCTGGTGATAAAAGTCAGTTTCCTGCACAGTGGATAAAATCTGATATATATAATTTTTTTTTTAACAATCATACAGATAATATTAGTGATGCTACCTCCCGGCTGTAGATGTGCAGGCTATGATTCAAGCTCTCTGTCCTGAAAACAAAAACATTCACTGCTATTGATAGAAAACCACATAGAAATGGCTTGAAATTGAATGCTGCTTTTTCATTCTTGATGAACTTCAGTGCATCAACCGGAGCTGGACCGTGAGCATGCTGTTCTGGAGGGGACAAATCAGGGTGGGAATGTGGACAAGGGAGCAGAGGCTGGTAGCTTCTGGGTCCACACGCTTGAAGACATGCCATCAGTAGAGAAATAACTGAGACTTTTCCATTGGCCAACTGATTCTAAATTCTCTAGCAATTTCCACACTCCTGTGTTTTAGATCAGGGCTGTGATCTTGTCTACTATGGGGAATGTCTGTTTTTCCATTTCAAACATGAAAATAAAACCAAAAGATGGTGTTGAGAACCAAGTTAGGCCTGAGCTAGGCTTGAGAAATTGTGGTGTGCTTGGGAGGTCAGGTAAGTAAGAAATGAATGGCATGAAGGTTAGAGGAAGAAGAAGAAGAACTGATCTCTGATAACTTCACAGGGGTTATTGAGTGTATTCTTTGGGAAGAAATACGTAACTGATAGTTTTTAAGTGGATTTGTGTGGCTTTTCTGCAAGCAAGATTTCAGAAGATTTGGAGAAGAGAATCATAAAAAATACTGAAACTTGTAACACTCTTTATTTTATGATATGGGCTTTCAGCAAGCTTTTCAGCATCAATTTATTGCTATCAGTGATGGTTGTGTGTACCATTTCCATACGTATTTTTATAACTCTGCTGGTGGCAGCGTGTAGTCTCCTGGAAAATATCGTAGTTATTATGTATATTACTAGAAACTGCCATGTATCCCTCTTTAAAAAGAGAGGCTGGTCTTGGAAATCAAAATGGCTAATTTTTTTCCCTATTAGCTTCACAAGGAGTTCCTTATAACTAAAACCACTGACCCAATGAGCCAAGTACCTCCATCAAATGTTTCATTTAATGATGTATTTTATTACAGTTCAGTGACCCAATAGACTGAGTATCCGCTTGGTGGGCTAAGTGCCTCAGAAAGCTCAGCAGTAAAACTTCCTGCGCATCATATGCTGTGAAAATGTTCACTCCTGACTGGAGTAGGCTTTTTTTTTTTCAGTGTAACTTTGAAGAAATTAAGCAGCTGGCAAAACAAATCAGGAGAATCAGTGGCTGTATACCTACATGTAATAATCAAAGATCACTATGCTCCAGAGAGATGTTTTACAATGTGAATGAAATAAGAAATTAATGTATTTCAGTCAAAACATTGATTCACCCATGAGAACACCTTTCTCTGGGACCCATCTTGTTCTCTCTGCATATCCTGTAGTTTCTCCTGTATCACTCTTGTCCCTTCTCTCCCTGTGTTCTGTTCTTGGGTGAGAAATCTGATTTGTAGGCTGTTATCTTCTGCAGGAGCTTTGAGGGCAGTTAGGGTGCCCAGCAGCATGGGCAGGTGCTAGTCCTGTGCTCCCCAGCTGCCCTGTGGGTCCCTCACCAATCTGTCATGGCAGTTCTTTCGTCCTGGCTTGTGAGGGCTGAGTCACTGACACTAACATCTTCAGAAGCGCATAGGCTTATGGCTCCTACTGGGATGAATTTTTTGTGCTGGTGCTTTTTTTTTGTTTGTTTGTTGGTTTTTTTTTTGAAATAGCAAGGATGTCTTCTAAATAAAATAAGTGAAAAGCAACCCTTCTTTTAGTCTTCACTCAAAATTAACCAACTGTTACTAATTTTAAATGATTTATAAAGTTCCTAACAAAACTGGTGCAGACTTATCAAACGACGAGTAACTGAATTTCAGAGCATCAGCATGCATATCTCTGTGCTTAGGAGTGCAACAGAGTGAGACCCTTCCCTAAAATAACTGTGAAATTTCAGACTTGGAGATGATTGTTTTCTGCAGTGTGGTTTCTCCTGGGCTTATTTAGTTATTTTTTTAATGTCTCCATGTGATCCTTTTCCGTCCTAGCTCTTGCAGAAGAGCACTCTTGGATTGATGATCTTGTGGTGTTTACATTCTGCAATGTGTTAGAATGACCAGAAACCAAATAAACTATGCTATGTGAATGAGCTATGCAAATAAACTCTTAGGATAAAGTGAATTGACCGCCCTCAATCATTTTCAGCTTCTCTTTTCTCTCTAATTGGAATGTATTACTGTGTTTACATTTCTGCTGTGGCTTTGTGTGGTTTCTTGTAAAACCTCATCTCCTAGCTGTTCCAATCTCATTTAGCTGTGCAGTGAGTTTTACCAGCTTGTAACAGCTCTATCAGTAAAGGGAGGAATACATCCTTCAGAAATGTCTCAGTTATATCCACGTGCCTTTGGAGGTCTGTTCATGAACCAGCTAGACTGGGATACAGAGATTGGTAGTTTCTGGGGTATGTGATGCCTACGTGAATGAGCTGTGACAAAGATCTAAAACTGAAGGCTTTTATGTCTGGGGAAGTTCAGATCCTTGAGGTCAGTTTTGCGATACAAACTGAGTTACTCGGAAAGGATCCCACTCATCTTTATACACATAAAAGATGTATATTTGGCTTCATGTCAGAAATAGGAATTAATATGCTTATGGAAATCGTATGCATGTTAAAAATATATTTTTTATTTCTAAAGAAAAAGTTGGATTGAGACTTTTTGCTCTTTTATCTCTATTCTAAATTATGTGAAGTATGTGTGTGTATTTGCTCATTCTAAAGTAGTTCCTTAAACTACAAACAAATTATCATTTTCTTCTTGGTTAAATAAGTTTGTGTTGTATTAATTATGGCTTTCATGAGAAGACATTAACAAAAACAGCAGGACAACTACAAAGTAACTGCCAGGAGGAAAACAGACTTTTTCTAGTGTCCTTGGTTTCAGTTTTATCAACCTAAAATGATCACTTCCTTTCTGGAGCTTTTTTCATGTTCTGTGTATATTATTTCTGTGTGTTTTTGTTCACATGAAATTGACCTCCGAACAGAGCTAAAATGTAAATACAAGGGAGGTGACAGATAAGCTGGGTAAAACTATGGCATCCGTACAGTGAACCTTTAATGAATCAATTAGTCTGTATACTAGAAAACATGCTAATAAAATACGGCTATTTTCTTCACAACTCTCATGTTAAATAGATGGACAGTGGTTCTGTGTTAGATAGGGGGATACAGTACTAGAGCAGCAGATCTCACAAAATCTGCCTTCTGTTCACAGGCTGACCACTTGTGACACCAGTGTGCTGAATCCCCACAGAGGCAGTGCTCAGGCTGTGCTGCCTTTGCCTGCAGCATCTCAGCCAGCACCTCTGTTGCATGCTTGTGGTTGTTGCTCCTTCTTGAACAAAACAGTGCGGAGACATAGTTGATGCTGTTCAGCCAGATTTCCTGAGGGCTCTGGAACACCAGGTGAGATATCAGCCAGCTTTTTCTGACAAGGAAACGTATCTTAACTCTGTCACCCTGGAAAGTAACAGTGCTTTTTGGTTAGTTTTATTTTTTATCCTGCAGGATGCTCAAGGGGTAAGGCTATGTCAAAGCTGGATATATAAACAAAGAAAAAAAAGAAATACTTTGTTCCCTTTACTCTTCTTGGCAAAGGATGTTTCTTGGTTGTATTGAATATTGCTATGTGTGATGTTGGAGCAAAAAGATAATTGTCTTAAAATAATTTTATTCTAGTGCTGATGTTGCTCCTCTGTTTAGATTCCACTATGAATATTTTAGTGTTGTTAAACTAGAATTCTTGGATGTTTCCTACTTTCCTTCTAAAAACAATGTTTGGTAAGGACTGTTGATGTTTTAGCTGGTCATTGTGAGCTAAGGCATAGCAGGCTGACTAGTGACCTTGTCTTGCTTTTGGCTGGGCTTATCTTTAGCCTGGTGTGGCCCGGTTTCAGCAGTTGTTTTCCTGTTTTGACATTTATGGTCACTCTGCTGCTTCTAAACATGTAGACGCTTACTGCTGAGTCCTTGACACTCTGCTTTTTATTCTCTCCATCCTCCAACTCTCAAACATATAGATGACTCTTCTGAAAATATGAATGCATTGGGTCAAGTGGACTTGTAAATTCTGTTTGTGGTACAAAGAAAAAGAAAATTAAACAAAGAAATTTCGGTCATACAAGAAAAAGTGGAAAGGCAGCAGCAAGAGCTCATGTGAAGGATTAGGGTCCAATCACTGGAAGGGTCAGGTGGGTTTTGAATAATGAATCATAGAATGGCCTGGGTTGAAAAGGACATCAAAGATCATCTCATTTCAACCCCACTGCCATGGACAGGGTCACCAACCACTAGACCAGGCTGTCCAGAGCCACATCCAGCCTTAACTTGAATGCCTCTGGGGATGGGGCATCCACAACTGCTCTGGGCAACCTGTTCCAGTGTGTCACCACCCTCTGAGTGAAAAGCTTCCTCTTAACATCCAACCTAAATCTCCCCTGTCTTAGTTTAAAACCACTGACCTTGACCTTGAATAATATAAACGAGCAAGAAGAGATGCTAATACAGAGAAACAAATATCATAAGACTTGCCCAGCTCCACATTGTTGGGGCCAGCACCTCTTTCAGCTCCAGTTCTTTTTCCAAAGATGTGCAAGACCTGGGGGTGGCTTGTAGCTGCAAATCCAAGGGGTGTGTAACTCATGGACAGGTCTTATTAGGAAGGGTAAGAATTTGCTGTAGAGTATTTCTCTGAATTTGCTAAGAAAAAAGCAGTATGAGCTTTGTGAAACAGCTATGGCGTTTCATATTAAAATGAACTCCAATGATAAGCTTCAGTTGTCACAGCAGGAGTTGAATATATTGATTAAACATATTTAACTAATTATTCCATTTCATTTTTTATCTGAAACTTAGAAAAATTGTAAAATAAAATGACATTTATTGAATGAAAATTAAAAACAGTATCACTTACTGTGGCGGGTCTGTAAAATACATAAATGATAATTTATTCAGGCCTTGTTAATACTTCAAAGTGATGATAATAATCCACCATATTTTATTTATTTTTTTCCTTTACATTAAAAGTGAATAACAATGAAATATTTATGAAACATAAACATCATCTTGTCTATTCTACGTTTGTGCTTAGATTTTATTATATTTTCTTCTGGAGCACCCCTGCCCCTGATAATCTCTTTTGCTTTCTACTATACTTTATGGACTGATTATAATAGGCATCTGCAATACTCTGTATTTCTTGCTGTGGAATTCAAACTCAGGCAGTTTTCTAGACCTTCTTGTTACACAAAGATGTGATGTGCTTCTGTGGTGTAGGAGACACTTTGGAAAGCTTCCTGTCTTTGGTACATGTAGGTCTAGATCAAGTGGTGAAGAGTACCACAGCTATAATGATGTAGCACATGTTATAGATACTGATGACGGAAGAGCACGCCCTACTTTTGTATTATTCTGCCCCAACGTGCTTCTGCTTACGTGAGTGGAAAGACAGCACTGCAAAATGGACTCAAGCTGTCCCCATGGGAATCAGTGCCTCTCAAATTGTCTTATACAGCAACCAGAGAACTGGATTTTTGAGTGTCCCTCAGGAATTGCCATAAGTGATTCATGGTGCGTGTGCATATCTGTAGGCATGCCAGCAGCTACTGAATGGCCTTCAGCAGGTTCTGTTGTATATACAGTGACTTGTTCAGGGCCTTTCTTGCAAACATACTTTATTCCCTCTGATACGGAATCCCCGTTTTACTGTATAACTGACAGCTGGCAATGTTACTGTCCAGCAAACATTCAGTACTATCAGTCATAAGGTGACTGACACAAATACCTGCAGGAAGTCTCATGTTCTATGAAGTTTTTGGTTGAGGATATTACACCAAGGAACATGCTGCTTTAAATGATAAACAGCTGGTTTTACTGTAGTGTTCCTTTGCTCTGCACCTCACAACAGGAATCATTTCCCCATTTTAAGGTGAATTTACCCATCCTATACCATATGAAAAGCAAGATGTAAGAGGACAAAATGATGACTACAACATTAAGTTTTTCTACTGTTTATTTCAGCCTGTGTTTTAAACCCTGCAGTCTGCAGTGAGGTTGGGCTCCAGTGACCTGTGCAGAGTACTACAGTTGAGCCATTGTTAGTGCAGCTACCATCAGGATCCTATATTCTGTCCACATTTTGCATTACTTTCCATCTGAATTATCCTCCTGGGTGTGCGCAGAAACTACCATAATCCTGACCGTTAATCTGGGACTAAAGGACATGACAGTGATTTCAGGAAATAGGGGTCATGACTTTCTTGGAGCAATGGCAAAAGCTCACCTAGTATTGTGTAAGTCCAAGCTTGCGTGCCAGACTTCAATAAATTAGAGTTTCGTCCTACAGATGAGCCAAAAAAAGGGGGTTTGGAAAGTGTTTGATGAGGGGAAGCCTCATTTTGTCCTATCGACGTGGGCTGGATCAGGCTGTAGCTACCAAGCAAAGTAGCTTCTTGCGAGGTTAGTTCCACTGACATCAGGGTACGTGTGTCTGCTCCAGGTGAGGATTAGGCCCTCTTCTGCCTTTAATCATTTAGCAACAGTTTTCATATAGTTGGCAAACTGCCCTTAGAAACTGAATCTTTTCTCTAAAACTTCTTTGCAACTGCGATTACAGAACGGTCACAAAAGTATTCAGCCTCGTGCGTGCCTCATAGGGTTACAAAGCTGTGAGATCTGGTGCTCCTAAAACTTATCTGGAATTTTCTTGTATTATTGTTCGTTTCAAGCTTTCTGTCTGACTGTCTGAACTGCAGTGTACAGCAGATACACCTGCAACGAGAAAATTACAGCAACTGCACTGGAGTAGGTACGAGTGTCATCAGAAGTTTTTCACGTATCTAGACTATGGGCTTCATATTAAGGGTTAATGAAAAATGTTATTCAGTATTCCAGGAAATTGTCAAGATCACTAAGTATTGTACTGATGACCTGTGTTACACTGAACTCACTCTTTCCATGTTTCCAAAAAATACACACAGCAGATTGTTCCAGGACCGGTGTCAAACAGTTATAAATAAATTCGCTCATAATTTAAATCTGTAGTGCATATACTAAATATACTGCCTATATATATATATAGGCATATACGTATACATATATATGTATATGCACACACACACACACATATGTATATGCATATATATATATACATACACACATATATATGTTAGTTTTCCTTAGTTGAGATTTTAATCCTTAAACCCCACCTGGATCTTTTGAGGTATTGTGATTTTCAGTTAGGATTCCCAACACTTAAAAGTCTCCTGTCCATTTTACTCTCTGTTCTTATTGCAACACAAACACAGCTTTGTTTCATTCAAACACAGTATTTGTAAATAACTAATTATACACCCGTTTCTTCCCCTTGAAGCATTAACACTTGGCACCATGCAGAACAGCCCCTTTTCAGCTACAAGACAGTTTAGGGGAAGCGGTGGGCTTGATCTCAGAACAGTAGGGTGCTGCTGACAAGCTGTTGGACCACTTCACCCCCTGCTCTTGAAATGGCAATCAGATGAGCCAGAGGGCAACTTCAGGAGAATATTTTTCTCTAGTAGCTGTAACATCTGCCTCCTTGGCAGCTTTCGCTGGCAGTTGTGCTGGAAGCTCTGGAGTTGCCCCTGGCCCTGTGCTGTATTTACATTGCTGAGAGGTTATCCTGAGCTCTGCTGGTTCCTGTTACCCGATTTTCTTTTGTTCTGTCATTTCTCTCCTCCAATTGTTTGGCTGCTTAACCTTTTTGAACACTGTTTAAAGTGAAATTAAGTGTGCAGAATGAGATGAAATGCATTAACTTTTTTAACTGGTAAATTTCTTTTTGAGTCAACACAGCTTTTCAGATCTGTTTAGCTGGGTTTGTTTTGCTTCAGCCTACACAGTTTCACTGTCGCTGTCTGAGCATTTGAATGCGGTGTTCTCCACATTTGTGCTTTTCTCTCAGCATCAATTTTTCTTTAGAGCCCTTATGTCTATTATATTTAACTCTTCTCTTCTGAGAAACTGTTTTTTGACCAGTGCTTCATTTCAGTGAAATGATGTTAGCATAAAGACAATTTAAAAGTAGTCAGCGTGGACATATCAATATTTATTGAAATACTGAAAAAAAAAATCCATTGGCGATGATAAACTTCTGGCAAGAACTGACATGACAATATGTATTTCACCGATACAGTAAGAGAACTTCAACTTCAACAAGTAACTCACTGCACATTCTAAGAGTTGCATGGATTTAAATCCAAGGCAGCTGCAGAACATCTGTAATACAAATAGTCAGACTTTACAGATTGTCTGTTTACAAACACAGAACAACTATAATAAACCAGCCAAAGCCAAAACCTTTGAATTTTAGTCTGCTTTTACTAATATGTCAGGTAATCAATAAGGCAGTCCAAAGCAAATGTCTGGTTACAAGTAGTTAACAATTAACATGAGGTTTGGTTGTTTTTCTTTTATTTTCTTTTATTTTTTTGTTCCCAAACTTTGGGCAAGCTAGTGGGATTCTTGGAATGATGGATATGGAGAAATATATGTTAATTTATCTGAAATTGTACTGTAAAGTTGTATGAAAAGATCTTCTTTTCTCTTACATCCTTATTTGAATTATTTTGTCTTAGATAATCATGCTGTGAATACAGCTAGTAACATTTTTAAAGCTTTTTACTTTAATATTCAGTGATATTTACTGTAGCATTTCAATAGGAAAAAAAAAAGAGAAAAAAGAGAATGCAAACACTTGAAATATGGTTTGTTTTTCTTTCCAAAAGGAAACAAATGACCAAAATTTGCACTATACTCATGATATGTAGATATCACAGCCACTGTCAGTTGCCACCTGCATCTTACTTTCTGTTAATTTAGTTTGTTCGAGGGAAAATGCTATTAGTTAAATAATGTTGCCATGCTTGCTGTGTGGAATGACTACTGTGGGTGTGTTCAGTTTGCTTTTGGCCACTATGTCACTGTGTGCGTTCTGTGATTCAAGGTAGGCATCTAGGAGGTGCAGACATTGGGCTTTGCTGTGTCTGTACCCTGTGCATGGACAGAATACGGCTGATTAATACAGGTGATTAAAATAACGTTAGCTAATGCAGATGCAATAATTAATGTCTTTGGTATACAGTGTGTGAATAATTGGAAAAAAATAAGAGAATGCACCTTTTCAAGTTCACGTGAAACAGAAAAAGCTACAACTCACATAATTTACAATAGATTTAAATAAACTACATTAAGGATTATGAAGATTTACAGACATATAATCGAATGATTTGAATTTGTGAAGACCCTTGTGTGCCCCTGAACTATGTTCCACTAACTTGAAGGCATGCTACAGTAAACACATATATTTGGCTTCTTCATTCTGGTTATATCTCATATAAAGATGAAACCAACAAACAATAAATTAGCATCATAATTGTCTACAGTGGAAACTATCATATACAATATAAATAAACTATTCAAAAGCCAGCAATCTTCATGAAAAAAAAAATCAAAGAATTAGGATTTTATACAGTTTCTACAAGTGATTGTACAGCTGATAATCTCAAAATTAAAGTCAAAGTAAAGTCCCCTCTCCCCGCTGATTTTAGTGTCTCACGACATACAGTAATTAAGTACTGGTAAAATAATTACCAATTTGAAAGCAACAATAAGAAAATCACTGCTTTGCAATTTTATCACAGTTTTTTATTTCCCCTCCCCCCCTCCCCACAGGACCTAAAGAATGTAAACACTATGTTTTTGTTAATGGTAGAGGCTAATACTTTATTTTAAATATATGTTGATCCACACCTGCAGTTACCTTTAAGGATAACGAAATAAGGCAAGACTTAGAACCGTGGCATTACATTTTAATACTGATACCTTCATTTGGACAGAGAGAGAATTGTTTGTTCTTCTCTAATATTTGTTCTGCAGCAGACTTTGGCCGACATAGACATAGCAGTATCACTCTTCTTTTTTGTACAAATTAAGTGTATTACTTAACTTTCTTTAGAAAAGTGTGATTAGATATTGGGCATCATCTCACAGAATTTACTTGTCTAATGCGTTAACGCTTAATGCATTTCTGTTCTTTTATATTTTAATTTTTTGTTTAACAACAGTATTTGGTGTCCTAGAAAAGATTTTTGTCAAAGAAGCTGTCACTTGTAGTGGTTTAGATATCTTCATTTTCTTTGCTTCGAAGAGGCCATGAGTACATAGCAGAGCCCTATTTCAGCCATTGCACTAGTGAAGTATAAGTTTGAGTTGGCTGTTTTTTTTTTTCTTCATATTTAGCTTAGGTTTTTTAGTGACAGTCAATGACAGTAGCAGAAGAGGGATACTGCCTGATATAACGACATGAACACGTGACAAAACAAACTTTAGAACATAGTAAGAATGCCAAGCTAACTTGAAAACAGACTCTTCATTCATATTAGCTATCTGCCGGCCTGAGAGACTGTCAAAACCAGCCTCTAAGGAAGTGGTGGCCATACTACCTAGAACGTGGCTTAGACCAACTCTCTCTTACAGACTGTTGAATGGATGCCACGTCATTTATCACAGAAGAAGTGTTGGGTCCTTGGAAGGATGACAGAAGATGGTATAGATGCAGCTTTGCATCCGTTATGACTGTTCTAGAAGTCCTGCTATACAAAGAAGGAATTTAGTGCACTCAAATTCCCCGCCCTCTTAGCTCAATAGTACAGATCAGTTTTTCTTTTTTCCCCCTAAATTTCTTCATATTGGCAATCAGCAGTTAAATATACAAGAATCATTCTGTCCTTTTTCATGTTGACATAGGTGATAGTATCCACTTCTTCAGTTTACTTCACTCCAATATAAAGTCCTATAGAGATTCCTTTGGGGATGTGTAGCATATGATTCACAGTTTGCAATACAAATACCCTGATACATCACTTATTTACTATTAGTATTTGATTATTATACCATTTTGCAAAGTCTTAAAACCACATTTTAATTAGTGTTGCTCGGAGCAGTTCAGAGTATATTTTTTCCTTGAAAGCAGAAGCTCTAATGGATATAATTTATGCTCTCTTTGCATGCAGCATCTCAATGAGAAGGTTATTACATGGAACATCCCCGTTCAGGTGTTTGTAGTAGAGGTATTCTTCTGCCTGCATACTGATGGCCCGGATTTCTGGTAGTCGCAGGAGAAGCTGCCCAAATTTGTCTGTTTGCTGTGGGTAATTACACATTGTGTAGTCCAGCAGAGCAGCATTCACTTGTTCCTGAACACCCTCCACAAGCTGGAAGTTCTCTAGGTTTTTGACATCTGAATGATAATTAAAACAACAACATCAACAAAAAGTAAGAACAATTGAGTTGCATTTTAATTGCCGCTTACTAAGGCAGTGTTTCACTAAGTGTTGTGGGTTTTTTTTATTTTATTTTTTTCCTCCTGACAAAAGCATACTCTACAAGCTGCTGAATATTCAGTGAACCCTTTTGCCAACTTTCCTGGGAAAATGATCACAAAAGAGCTTTAGCGGAGTGTCTTGTTGAAATTCTGCATATACCTCAAATCAATTAGACACCAACGGAGTCTGAGCAAGGTCAGCTCTTTTCATATCTTACAAAAAGAAAGGTTGAGGATTCCTAAAGTAGAAGACCATGATATATTGCTAGCAAATGAGTCCCGAGAGGAAGCCCTATCTTTAACCTAGTATGTTACACAATTCATATAATTCTGTATTAATTTTTCTGACCCAAGGTGAAATCTGTGTCCAGGGTATGATGTAGTTAATTCTAATAAAAAGTGACAGGGTTCTTGTTTCTGTTTGACATTTTCTAAATGATTCTGAAAGCCTTTGACTTGTCTAGTCTATGTTAATGAACCATCTGGTACACTCCAGTGACTGCCAAAATAATCTTCCCTACTAGAAACTCTCTAAAATATATATTTCATTGACTAATGATCTTTATAAATTGAAATCATTGTCCTTTGGGTGGAATACCAGATAAGAATGGTGCCCTTTAGCCTGACTATGCTTTCTGAAATCCAACATGCTAATTTTATTTGGTATTGGACAACAGGGGCGCTTACATCAGTGGGTAGGCAAGATTTGTTCACTCTGCCTCTCTTCGATTATCTTCTGTTCCTATACAGGAAGTTTAAGCTATGAAAATAGTGATTGGAAATAAATCACAGAATCACAAAATTGTAGGGCCTGGAAGGGACCTCTAGAGATCACCTAGTCCAACCCCCCTGCCAAAGCAGCTCCCTAGACCGGATTGCACAGGTAGGCGTCCAGGCGACTATGGAACGTCTCCAGAGAAGGGAACTCCACCACCTCTCTGTGCAGCCCGTGCCAGTGCTCCATCACTGCACTGTGAAGAAGTTCCAGCATGCGTTTGTGCAACATTTCCTGTGCTCCAGTTTGTGACCACTTCCCGTTGCCCTATCCATACACATTGCTGAAAAGAGTCTGCCAATATATTAACTCCTTACTATTTGAGTCCCTTAATAAAACCTGTTTTGATGCCATTTTTTGACGTGTCGGAAGATTGCAGAAATTATTCTAAAACTTGCAAATTGTACTGCTGTTATAGTGCAGAAAGAGGGAAGTGATCAAAGTACTCTTGCTGAGAGAACTTATTTTGGTTAATGTTCAATTGTTTATACCATTAGTAGAGTACTGTAATACAGTTTATTGTAGTGCTAGAGCACAACAATACTGAGTGTATGTACTCTGCTAACTCACTTTGAATAAAGACAAATGTGTCCCTTTATGGACGTTCTTTGAGCAAGGGAGAGAGGGAATTTGGCAGAATTTGGTTCATTGTAAATCCCAGCCTTTGAATGGAGGGGAAATGAGTGTTTTCCTTTGTAAAATAGGAAAACACTTTGGTTCCCCAATCCATCAGTGGCCTGGAAAGCTGAGTAAGTTGGATCTAACTGCACCTTTTCCTAGAAGTGCTTTAAATAGAACAAATGATGCCTGCTCATAACAGTGCTAGAATAAGAGGAAAATGGTTGAAGGAGGCAAACATTTTTCCTCAGGATTGGAAAACGGGGGGGAAGCCAAGGATCCCAATGGCAGAGCTGGATAGCATGCACAGACTTTGACTTTGAGCAGGAGCCTCTCTGTAGCATGCTGTGCTGGCTGCCAGCTGCCCTTCAGTTTCACTCTTGCGTGGACACTCTTGCAGGATGGGCGGTTCCTGTCATCATTACTGTCACTGTAGAAATGGAGCAAGTGGCTCCCAGAATCTGAGCTGCTTGCTTGCGAGCCAGGATGTGACTTCTGCTTGAATTTTGCTAGCTGGCTTCAAAGAACTCACTAGCATTACCTAAGTTATGATGACGGTCCAACAAGAATCATCTGAAATTTCAGTATTCAGAGTGAGGAGATCTGGAAATTTCAAAGCCACTATGCCTGGTCCCTGAACTATTCACACTTATTTATCCAAAGTCTTTTTGCCAATGTCCCTGGTAAGTCATGTTTTTATATGTTACTCTGGATGTTTTTTAACAGCTGTTTATGTTTTCACATAGGTACCTAAAACTCCCAAGATATTTTGCAGTGAGTGTGACTTGGTTTAAAAGTTGAGTGTTACGATTAATAGGTTACTTTCAGAGGCAAATTGCAATCATGAATGAATTCCCCCAGAAAAAAAAATTTCCCCGGAAAACAGGGCCTATGTTGGAGATTAAACTGCGTTACACAGAAAGAGAAATTGTATAATGATCTCAGAATTAGCATTTCAAACCTTTTTCCTGATAAAAAATAACTTTAAAATATTTTTAGCAGTTCTTTAAGTACTTGTTCATGGAAACAAAAGCATTAGAGTCAGATGCAAAAATAAGTACATTTAACACTAACAGTAAACAAAAAGTAGTTCTGGGGCTTCCATGCTGCATCCAGCCAGATGAAATACTTTTAACGTATTCCTGGCATTTGTGATGAGAATCAGATGTTTGTAGACAAGGTTGTTTCAGTTCCTTACTGTTTCTATACTGAAACAGAGTCTTCATAGTCCAAGTGACAACAGAGTTAGACATTATTACAATTCATCTGTGTGTTGCTCTCTCTGGCAGTGCAGTCATGACAGAGATGGTGTGCAGCCTGATTATAGCGATTTTATCTAAGTTTTGATTTTTATTGCAGATGTTTCTCATGTGCTTTGGGTTTGTTTTTGCTGTTGACAGTTAACTTTGGCTAAAGGTGCTTGATTTAGTTTTCCAACTAAGTCCTTTTCAGTAAGGAGACGCTTTGAATGCCAATGAGGTAAGCTGTAGAAGCACCAGGTGATGCTGGTGTAACTCTGCTGAAGTCAGAGGTGTGCAGTGAAATCTGCTACTGATGTTCAACACAACATTCTTTTGTGCTTTCACGTAATTGTTCACTCCTGCCTGCTTTTTAGAATTGCAGTGTCTCTTACCAATCTTTATATCGGTTAGTAACAATTTAAAGTACACATGTTTAAGCTTAATGCAAGAAATAATTTTCCAGGGTTTAGACACTTGTAAGTTAAATGAGCAGGAATAGCTTCTCCCCCCTCCCACCCACACACCCTTTAAATCCTAGCAGCTAGAAAAAGTGTTTTGTGTTGCTTACAGTAAGTATCAGTCTCTTATCTCTTCTACTTTATTCACTCAGGGACTAATTACCAACTTTTTACATGAAACAGCCTTACTGCAAGCTCACAGTGGGGCGCACATCTATTTCTATCCTTATTGGAAAGTAAACCCTTAGGTCTTCTGGAATATATTATATATTTTACAAGAAATAGCAATTGCTTTTCTGTCAAACAAAGAATTTTTTGTTCTCTATAGCTTACTTTTGACGATTAAGACAAAAACAGTATTACAATGTGTCAGGATCTGCTCTGCACTCACAGTAAAAATGTGTTAGTATTCCCACAAATCTCCCAATTTTGATTATTTTATACATCTGCTATAAAGCTGTGCTTTAAGCTGAAACTGCATGCAGCATTTAGACCAACGAGAACACTTTTGCATATTTTTCCCAAAAATGGGTCTGGTCTTTAGAGGGGAAAATATTTAGGTTTCAGAGAGGTTTTCTCCCTCTCATATTGCAAACATGAAATACTGAAAATTTGGTGGTGTATTAATCTGTAGAGAGATTCTCTTGGCCTGGGAATTCTGAAAAGCAAAATGAAAGAGAATGAGAGATTTAAATCTGAAAAAATAGTAACTCCTTAGGAACAGCATAAATGTTTCACAGATAAAGCTGGTTAAATATTGCTGCGCACATCTTTTATCAGGCAACTTTTCCGTGTACAGTGAGGAGCAGGTGCACACACAGATGCATCAGCTTCCACTGTGGATTTTGCACCACTGCAATTTATGGTACTGCAAAGGTGAAATAAGGTTACGTTCAGGATTCTCTGAGGGTAGAAGTCCCTAATCTTTGTAAGGCTGAAAATGGACATTCCAGGCAGTAAGACTCGAACTTCCTTGCCTTGAAAGGGTTCAGCCCTACCCATGTAAGGAGGCTAAGGGATTTTATTAAAACCCAACAGGCTCCAGTGCTTAGCAACTCTTTGGAATGGCCAAAAGAAGTATAGATAAAATATGATGTTTTCTGAACTCTAGTGTGGTGCTTTGGCCAGGATGGCCTTCAAGCTCATCTCCAAGATATTTGTCTATTTTTTCCAACTGGACTGGAAATTTTGTCGATAGATTTTGATATGTGATAAAGAAATATTTGAGAGCAAGAGTAGTAATGGTTGATAAACTGCCAGTTTGAAAATTACTCATGATTTTCTGTAGTTTAAACAAGTGCAGTATAGCACATCTGCCATGAAAGCAGATATATGGCATTCTGCATCTAAGCTTTCTTGACAAGCAGACTACTGTAATGAAGGAAGGTCTGTGGTAAAGATGAGCTCCCTATGGCAAAATTCCCCTTGATTTTATTAGAGCTTGTTTGTACAGAGTATTGTTTACTCAGAAGGCACGGGGAACAAATTGTTTTAGATATGTTTATTAATTGATTGTAAGGTGCTATAGTCAGCGCTTCCCAAAACTTGAAAAACTTCTACGTTTTAGCAACAGAAGTCACTTTTATTTTCTTAAAATTCCCAACTCTGAAGTAAATGCACTGAAAAATTTCCTGTTTTCTGAAATATTCTTTCTCTGGCATTGATTAAGCTGTAACAGTGTAAAGATTTATCTCTGACAGTTTATGAGGACCATAAAGTAATTTTCATCTTCAGTTGAATATAACATCAGATAATGGACACATTGTTTTGAAAACGTTAATTAAATTATTCTCTAGCAATGTATGTAATTCATAGCTAAATGTTAGGCAAAATAAAATGTATTTCTATAGCAAGAATTTGAGAAAGATAATGAGAAAGGGGGCTGTAATTCATACTCTGAATGGTAATTCATCCCCCATATTTGATCTTGGCAGACCTTTGATTTGTTTCAGAACAGCTTAGAAATCAACTAAAACATATTTTGATGTTGTTTCAAAGTGACAGACTTCTTTCTAGTGTTATCTAAAATATTGGGGCATATTTTTTCTATGCCAAAAAATTGTAAAATGACAGTCTTACTGAAAATTTCAGTTTCTCATTTCTATTATGTCCTGTGTAAAAAATCTTATAATTGCTTTTGCTACTGTTAGCTCTGCAATGAAAAGGGAGCTAGGGATTACTTATGTGAGTTCTTCTCCTTACACAACTGTGAAAATATTTTACTAAATTGCAGGTGTTTCTGTTCTTGCACTCTCAGTGAAGTCAAAGGACAAAACCTAATTTGATCTCTTCAGTTTTTATGACTGGTGTAATTACTGACTGAGTCATCATTCAGGAAAATATAACAGCTTGACTTTCAGCAGCTCAGGCTGGGAGTTTACTGACTTTAAAGTTAAAAAAACAAACAAAATCTCCACATGCTTCTCATTCTGGCAATGCAGGAATGAACATCCTTATACCTTTCAAATGATGCATATGTGATATGGCAGTCATTGAAACACAACAGAGCAGGATCCTGCCAGGCCTATTCTGAAGGAAGAGCTACTCACAAGTGCTGAGCCCAAGTCCATCGGCAGCTACAACTCTAAATGTAAAGTACAGTGCTTCTCATTGGCGCTCATGAGGAAAAGCAGGACTAGGTACAGGAACACAGCTAGGGCTGTGGAAAGCCAATGGGGTGAGCAGGTTATCCTGGAGGAAACATGGATGGACTAGGTACTCCAGATCCAAGTAGTTATTGCAGCTAACATTTCATTTTAGAAATGTTTTATCTGCAGTACCTCATCACTTTCTTTTACTCCTCAGTTCCCTACATGCGTGGAGTTATATTTCTGCTGATGTTCTAGACTTGTCCTCAGATTAGGTGAGCTATGCAGCATATGCTTGACTCTTTGCTCTGCCTAGCTGGGACTGAATGCAACCTGTATGTTGCCTTAAGGCTTATTCTGTTGGTATTTTAATCCATGCTTAGCATTCACTGATGTAATTAGGTTCCACATAAGAGAGTTGCTGCTCCTTTCTTTAAGGGTGCAGCAGAAGGACAGGAATTTTAAAGAATCACTGGGTCTGGAAAAGACCTCCAGGATCATCAAGTCCAAGCATTGACCCACTAAACCATGTTCTTCAGTGACACATCTACGTTTCTTTAACACCTTCAGGGATGGTGACTCCACCACCTCCCTGGGCAGCCTGTTCTAAAACTTGACCACTCTTTCAGAGAAAAATGTTTTCCTAATATACAACCTGAATTTCTTCAACGAAGAAAAGTGGGGTCTCCCACCTCTTCAGAGGATGATCTTAGCTATTGCTGGCTACAGGGTGTTCTTACTGGAGCTATGCTCCAGGTTGAAGCTGTGCTGATGCAGAGAAAAATAGAGCACAAGGGTTTAAGCCCAAATTTATAGCCTGGTTCCAAGCTGGTTGTGAGACATGGTGAGACATCTACCTGGTCTGACATGGCTTTCTGGTTGCTGCTTCCAGGATTGTTTGATCTGGCGACTCTTTCAGTTAACCTGCAGATCAGTCCTAGAAAAAATGTCTCAACCCAAGTCTCTTTTTCAGGGACAATTTCTTTAACACTGTCCTGATCATATTTGCATGCAGGTATGTGTTAAGCTGGGGCTGAAACAGTTTAGGGAAGGTCTCATGGATAAACTAAGAAAGAGCATAACTTAAAATTATTTTTCCTAACTCCTCACCTATTCCCAGATCCTTAGTATATGCCAGGGCTAGAAATGATTGTCTTCCAAATATTCAGTTGGAGTAAGTACAGCTAAGATAACCAGTACAGTAATTGTCATGGTATCAGCAGGCTTCAATATATGCATGTTCAAATGTGGGCAGACCTACAGCCCTACCATTAGTTATATATTACACGGTGACCAAAGAAGAAGCATTACATTTGAGAAAATAAGAAAATTAGAGTTATGGTAAGAGTTAACAAAATCAGAATAAACAGTAAATTTAATGAACCAAGTGGTTTCCCAAGTTAATTTCTGAAACATCACTTTAATCTTCAATAACGCATGAACAATACAGGATTGTTGATATTTTAAAGAAATTGGCTGTCAGCGTCTACAATTTGTAGGGTGTGAATAGTTTAAAATGTCATTAATATTTATGAAGTTCCTGTGAATGGTGATAGGGACATCATACAGAATCCTTGAAGTTATGAACTGAGGCAGAAAGGGTGTTGTATGCAACTTGCAATAAATGGCTGTGCAGTATAATGGAAAGAGGAGCAAGGAACAGTCTATTATTTGAATGAGAAGCAGCTGAATGTTCAGAAACAAAAAAAGAACGACAATTTTAGAAATTTACTTCCTTTAGAAAAGTTTGTTCTGCCTTTGCTTAAACATTTTCAACTTTTCTGAATTATTAGATTTATATTTTGCACTCATGAGAAGTTTAGACAACTATTCTTTTCTTCCCTATTCTTCTTCTGCTACTCAAGTACTGCTCAAAGTAGGAATAATGGACCAGATTAATCTCAGTGATGTTTCTGCTGCTGTCACTGGAACTACAGCAAAGGGGAATATAGTCCTAAAAGAAGTAGTATAAATATTTTCTCGAAAAATATCCGATATAGATTTCTACTGAGGTTAAAACACAGAAGTGCAGCTGCCACTGGAACCCTTTTGAGTAGCAGGCTCTATCCTTTTATAAAGCCCATCTGTCTCTACAGAGTATAAAAAATGCATGATCATAAAAAGCAGTGCTCCTTAGGGGAAAAATCTCTCTGTACTAATCTTGTAGTCACTTTACAAAACAGTTTTTAATCCCAAATTTGCATTTGATTTTCAGTCAGGAACTTTTGTGGTTTTTGCAAAGTTTTCTTATTCCATTAGAATAAGATATGAGGTACAGTTTGTTCAGGTGGCAAGTCCAGACTATGAATAAACCAACGTTATCATATGAAAGAGAATTAAACAGGCAGATCCAAGTGGGGATATATTAAGCCAAATTTAAGCTCCAGTAGTTGAATTTAGCCTGTACTAGATGTCTGGTTTGCCTCAGGATATATTCAGCTTTTCAGCTAATCGACTGAGGAAAACTGCCTCAGGTATGATAAAATTTACAAGACAGCTCAGTCGAATAGTTCTTGTTATAAATACTAGCTTAAAGGCATTCTTCTGGTCTTTGGGATCAGGACTGCATTTGCATTTAATTATTATATTTCAAACTTTTTTGAACTTGATTAAAAATATTAGGCCAGCCAATTATATTATTATAGTGGTTTGTAGGTAGGAATAGGACTTCACACCACTTTTTTTTTTACTACTTGGTGAATTTTCCTTGCACTTTTCCTTCTGTTTATATCCATAGTCCCACAGGAGCGGAAACCGTTAATACGTATTTTCTTTAAAAGAGGAACAGCAAAGGTGTTTTAGTGCTGCTCTGCTCTGAGGGGTGCAGAACTGTACCACAGCTCTCTGTTAGTGTAATCAACAAATAACTGAGAACGTTAAGTCCTTTGCCATATTTCAGACAAGAACCAGTGTGATACAATCATCCAACCTTTTTTTTTTTTTTTCTTTTTTTCCTAATGTTGATTTAAAAAAGAATCAGTAAAATGACCACTTTTTTATATTCTTATTTTGAAACATTCTGAAGCAAAAAGACGTTTCACCACCTGCAGGAATTTCTTGATGGGAAAGACTGAATTGCCATTTGTAATGAAATTTCTATTTTATTTTCATTTTATATTACAAGATTTCTTTGTTGCTTTTACAATTTTTGTATTACTGATTTTGATTTCTTTCCTTAGATGTTATTTTTCCTAAGAGTTGTGTCCAGGGCAAGAAACATGGCTTTTCTCTAACCTTGTGGCCATGACAGATGATGGATGTACATCTTGTGGGATGCAATTCATGTAATTGCATGTGCATCCTTATGTTTCAGTTTCATGGCAGAGCACAGTCTTTCAAACTTTAAGGTGTTCAGCAACAAATAGTGCATTCATAGCTGTAAATCAGCACAGTCTCCAAGTGCCAAGGTAATCACTGACTCCTCCAACAGAGCCTGCCCTGCAGGAGCTCTGTGCTTGAGGATGCCAATGGCCTGAACATGTTTAGAGCAATGCGCTATAACATTTACTTTTGTTCTTGGCATTCCTGCCTTACATTCACTAATTGAAGTTAATGTGTTTCCACTGGCAAATGAGTGTATTTTAACCAAAAATTATACTTCCCCTCCCCTGCCCCTCCAACCATGTATAGAAAAGTTTTTCTTAGTGCACAGTCCAAGGAGCACCTTCAAGCCTGAAATCATACTGTAATACCCTTTTAATCTCTGCTCTGTTTGTGAGATTAACACAGATAATGTTGGCCTGTTCACCATAATCAGACAATTTACTTGATATAATCTAGTTCAGTAAGCAAGAACACAACTATTACCACTTCTGTCCGACCAAAACTAATGAGCTTACAGTGAAGGATAGCCCAGCAATACATTATTTTGATATTCATTTCCTAGGTCAACTTCGGGTTTAAAAAAATAAAAATAAGAAGGTCCCAGCACAGAAAAGACAAATCAAAGCTGACACTTGGGCAAAAAATCACGTACTCGAAAAACTTGACATGGAATCCAGTGATGTCAGAAATCCCAGCTACTTGATGTTTCAAATTCAGACATTCTTCATTTAGACCAAAATAACAGACATTTATAGTGTACCTTACTGCTGGTGACTATTTAACAGCTAGGTGCTCTCACAGCATGGTACTCTTTATGTGCTCAGTAATGAAAGTTCGCTATTGATTTTTCTGTAGCTGCTTGTAACTATTATAGTTGATACATCAATAGAAAAGGAAAGCACAATGTTTCATAGCAGGCAGAAAATCAGAGAATACATGATGCTGTGACAGTAAATCATGGCATAATCTCAAGAATTGATAGATGGTTACTGCTAACTTGAAACCCATGGCTTTCTCTGAAAAGACTGGCCTATAATCGCCCAATATGTTGTAACAGACTGACTGCCGGTAATAGTGGTAAAGGACACAGCACAATGTTTCATCTTCAGAATAATGGTTTCCACAAGGCAAGTTGTTTTGTTGTGGTGGGATTCATTTTGTGCGTTACCACAGAAGGAGGGCAGAAGAGTGGTTTGAATGCAGTTTAGATTAACAGTTAGAGGTTGTAGGAAAAAGATTATTTTATTTTCAGGCAAGCACAGAAGGGTTATGGTCAAAAGAAAGAAAAAAAAAAGAGGAAGAGAAGTTGTCATTAATTTTTAACTTGCAAAAGTCTGCAGTTAGTTGAAAAGGAAACACAAAAGACCTGATTATTCTTGAGATCAAAATATTGGAGCTGTTCTGTCAAGAAAGGCAAATGCAGAGAAAATAACTTTACCACAGCCATTTCCAGCTCCACAGCATCCTGAAAGGGTGCCGAAGGCACGTAAGTAATTGAAAGCTCTTTTAAGTGTCTGCTTCTCTCTGCCACATTTTTGAGGGGCACGGCACACTTAAAATTTTACAGTATGCCTAGTGAGGCTTTAGCAGGAGAGTTCTTAATTGCTCTGTTCCCTCTTTACTCCCTGGATCAACTCTGGTATTTTTCTATGGTTTTAATTATGGGCTCTTACTTTTCTCTCTCAAAGCAGAAACAGGGGAAGAATGACAGGTACAAATGGGCTGGCCAGCTGGAGAGCAATGGGCAGTTCAGAGGATACTGGTCCCGCAGTAGCCTCTTGGCAATGTTCCTCTCTGAAAAAATACTTTCAGTGTGCAGTACTGTTTTCCAGCACTTATTTAGGGAATATAAGTATGATACCTGTCCTTTTCAACGTTGCACCAAATGTCTCCCTGATGAGATGCCTATAGACAAGAGCAAGTGACTTTCTCAACCTACCCATTCAATCTGCCTCGAGCTGAGCATGAAGAACAGTCTGCCTCATATGTTTTGTTCTGGGATATGGGTTTTCCCTCACTGAAAGACAGGATAACGTCACCTGTCTCATCCTGAGCAGTTCACTGTTCTCTTAACAATTTTTGGTGTTGGGAGAGGGGGAAGGTACTATTGTAGTGTCATTTGCTGTTCTGATGCTGAAATTCATCTCCTTCCTGAGACTTGTGTTCACCTGGCAAGCAGAGGCATTGTGCAATGTATTTACAATATTCATCAATTGAGGGTGATTCTAAATGTTAGATTTTCCTTATTAGTCCTTGAGTAATCTTACAAAGTGAACTCTTATAATTTCCTTACAAAAATGGCCATATGCAGACTAAACTTTTGGAAGTCACGTGGACTGTTTTTGGATTTTGTATATTTTTCAGTTTGCCCCATTCTTGATGGCTCTGCAAAGGCCCAGAGTAATGGGGGAACCTCTGCTCTATGAAGTTCATCCAGCCTCAAGAGTGGCTTTGACAGAGCCTGAGGAGCTGCAGTTTTCACTCCCCTCCCTTTTCCTGCCAACATAAGTCAGTGGGACATGCTCCAAGCCGTGAGCTTGGGAACAAGTGTTTCTGCACAGTTCCCTTCTGTGTCCCAATTCATGATCACAGCTGTGTTCGAGGGTGACCTGTAAAGTTTGTTTCTGAATTTTCTTTCATTGTTTCTTTCCTGTTTGCCTCTGTTTCCTCCCTCTCTCACTTGACTTTGATCACAGTTCCATGATTTCTCCTTCCTTCCTGTCCTTTTCCCCCTTCTTGGTTCCTGTTCTGGCCAGGTATCCTCTTCTCTACCATTCTCCCATCACTCTTGAAATTCTTTCCTTCCCCTGGCTTCTGTTCACTTCTCCTGCAACTACTTTTCAGTGCTTTTTTGCTGTGTTTCAGCTCTCTTTTCCTGTCTTAGAGACAGCCATTGCTCTTGTTTGCCTTGTAGCATCTCAGGTGGCATAAGCACCAGAGAGATAAGAGAAAGACGGGAACAGGGCACTTGTCTGCAGTGTGTCTCCACTGATTGGCTGACAGTAGCAAACAGCCTTTCAGGTAAGAGTCTCTGCAATGTCTGTTTTTAACTAGAAATAAGTGAGGAATGGTTCCTAATCCGTCGGCTGTACCTTCTGGTACAGAAAGTATTCTGTAAGCGGTCTCTTACAGCAACAGTGAAGTGAAATTTGCCATTGCATTCCTTTAGCATGTTCCTCCCTCAGTTAAGCATTTAAACATATGTCCTAATGAAATGTATAGAGTTGTCTCTATTAGAATTAAGTGTATTCAGTCATTTATTTAAATATTTATATATACTCATTTATTGGTAAGTGATACTGGGAACTTTGTCTAACAAAAGCAAACACTGATGTTAAGTGCTTACGCCAATACCAGCTAAAAAGTTCTGTATAACAGTATATTTGTTACATGTAAAATGCGTTCAAGCTTGTATCTTAAACATCTACAATGTGTGTTGAAGATGGGATGAAAATTCCAAAAGTATTTCCAAAGCAGACACAAATGTAAATGTGAGTTATTTGCAAGTGATTTTTCCCCCTTGTAGGAACTGTTTAAAAGCCATTCTTACTAGTATTCTGTGAACATATTAGGAAGTATAAAAGTGCAGAGCACACCGATTGGATTATTCTGAAATCCACACTGTCTGCACACAAAGGCAGCAGCACAGAATACAGATACTGCTTGATACTCATGTTTCTAATTACTTGTGAGATTTGTATCTGACAAATATATGACCTAATCTTCTCTCAAGCATCTAATCCTTTTGTTATTTCAAAACCTTTTAATAAATGCATTTTTATTAAAAAAAAAAAAAAAGAGAGAGAGAGAGAGAGAGAGAAAGAAAAGGATGTTTTCACTTGCTGAAGATGGTTAATCTTTTTTTCCATGGCTTGCAACTGTCAGACAGACAGTGTAAACCAGTAATTATCATATTTGATCAAATTCATGCCTCAAATAAAGCCATTGTACTCAGCAGTTACTTAAGAGATAAGTCCACAACATTCATTGCAGTTTCTGAAATAAAATCAGGATAAATCAGAAGTGATTATTAAATTTCCTCTATAATGTAGTTTATCTAAAAAACAAAACAAAGCAAACAAACAAACAAAAAACAAACAAACAAACAAAAACCCACAAACCTTTAATCAACCACGAAATAGAAGGCCATCTCTGAAAGTTCTGCAAAAAGTTTGTCATTCATGACTTTGACAGCCAAGGCTGAGAAGAATGATTGAAGACTTATTTCTTAAAAATATTGGTTTAATCCGTAACTCTAATAAATAACCCCAGTATTTATCTATATATATACGTAATTTGTATTTTATCCACAAGAATAATTGATTAGACATTTCATCAAGAAAGATATCTGCAATATAGCTGCTGCCATGACTTCTTTCATCCTTCCTGCACTGCTTGAAACCTGCATGGAAGGCTTGACTAAAACCTGTCAGCTCCATGAAAAAGTGTTCTCAGGAGCAAAGGTCTGTTGATCAGAAGCTTCATTCATCACTTAGTATCTCTAAGAACTTTCAGGGACTGATTTTTAATTATTTAATTGTGCTACAGATTTTGATAGATAAAGAAAAGGGAAGATGTCTTTGCTTTTGTTTCTCTATAAAGAAATCGATAAAAAAAAAGAAGTAAAAAAAAAGAAGTAAAAAACAGGGCAAAAGGAAATCCACTTTGTCCTGCATGTTGCACACAATGCTACTATTCACTTATGTGGATGTACCTTACATAGTATCCTTAATACTCTGAATTTCAGTACTTTTAGCAAAGCTATCTATAGTTTTCATTTACTGGATAAAGTAACTCAGATATCATATAAAACTCGTCAGAGCTCCATAGTATGTTATGGTGTCAGAAACAACCAAGAGCAAGAGAGTTGATTTCTATATTTCTATATGCTGGCCTCGTGAATGGAGAAAGTCCTTCATAAGCTGATCCTAAAAAGATCTTTGTTTATTCTCTTTCATTCTTTTCCAGAGGATTAAAGTAGAAAAGTGGAACAGCTCTTCTTGTTGCAGAGTAGAAAAGGCAGTCTGCTTTGCCAGAAAATCAGAGAATTAAATGTTTCAGGAGCAGACTGGCTATTTAACTGTTCTACTGACCCACATCATATCTAATAAGACAGTCATCCTTGGTTTCTGTAGTTAATGTGGGACGTGCAGCAGTGAGAGTCCATATGAATAATCACATTAGAACTTGGAGGACTTAGCAAAGCTTGTAAAACCAGTGAAACTGGGAGATTCATGATGAATTTGAACTTCTTGCCTGTGAAACCTACTTTCACTGATGTGGGTACAAGAAAGGACCCATAAAACCATTATGACTATCTTCAACATTTTGCTCAATTCAAGCCATAGATTTCAATCTAGACAATTTGTACATTAGGTCAGTAATTTTCGATTGACTTATGTCATAATAATCTCAAGAACTGCTCATCTTGATTTCTAGAAACAGAGCCTCCATTTTATCCAGAGATGAGATCACCCAAAAGACAATGATGTTCACCTTTAAATTGGCCTACTTCTAATGTAATTAATCCCAAACTAATATAACATAGCTGGCCCTGTAAATGTGTTTTCATAGTCTTCCACGGACTATGCACAAAAGGCCTTGCTTGCTGGATTAAATTCATAACAAATACCATGTAGCCTCATCATCATATTACATCTCAGTTACCACAGTGTTTCTTCCTTTGACTTTGGGGAACACCACTGTTCGAAATCCTTCCAAACTCATTGCTTTTCTATCTTTGCATCCTCCCTTTTCCTCTGCTACATCAGACATGAATTGTGTTCACCATCGAGGTCCTGTAGCTGTTTCTTCTGTATTTATCATCAACCATTCAGCATCACGAGGTCACTTCCTGCCTCTGGCTTGCCCACAATACCATCTCTGTCTCTCTCCCGCACCCGTTCCAGGCTAAGAGCCTTTCTGTTTTCTTCACTCTGAGTCATGCTGAATTGTAGTTCTCCCCAGCACTCTTTATCTACCTTCTTCATGTCTGCTCTCAAAGCTTTTACTGTGACATTTAGGAGAGGTGACCCTGGAGATGTGTTGGAATTGCGCCTCTCATCTTTATCTTCTCTATCAGTTAAAATCTAGCTATCATCACAGATGTACATCACAACCTTTAAAGGAATACAGGCTGTTAAGAATTCCTCATCAGAAAATTAGAAAATGTTACTATTAATAGTTTTCTCTGAGCTATGAGTTTGTCACAGTGAAAAGATCCTCCTATGTAGATGTCTTATTTTGTGTTCTCTGGTGTCGCTCCCAGCCTTTCTGTGGCTGGGAATTAATTCCAACAAGTCCTCTATTTGAAATACTGTTAGTACATCAAAAAATAATTAAGAATCAAAGAGAGCAAATATTTTGTCAGAAACTAGTACGTGGAAAAGTGTGCTTAAATAAATCTTATCTTTATCTGTCAGCCAGCTTTCAGCTAATAATAAATTATATTCAGTCCCTCCCTTGTTATAAATACATATTGATTAATTTTAAACTCTGAACTTCAGAATGAGTTATATCTGGTCATTGCTAAACTGCTCTCTTCACTAAGGGGAAAAAAAGCCCTCAACACCTATTATACTGCATTTAATTAAGACAAGCATCAGCTTTATGTACCATTATTTGCTTCTGCCAAGTCTCAATGGCATAAATATTGAACAGTCACATCTCCTGAATACTAATTTATCCTTCCTGAATTCCAAATGATTATATAAAATTTAGGAAATGTTTCTTTGCCAACATTATCCTCATATACTTACCTAGTTAGTTAGATATGAGGTTAGCATATGAGCCTGACTTTGACAAGTGTGTGCAAGCTGTTTTTCTAGATTCAGATGTGATGTGGGGAAGCCTGAAGAACCTGGCTGAGTGCTAGTTGTACAGAACCCCTTGACTGCTAGTTCATCAGGTTCTGTCTTAAAAGTGCTCTTCAGTGCACTTTGGATGAGTATGAAAAAGCTGCCAATGGATTTCATAACACCATCTCATAATAATGACACAAGTATAAACATATACTACGGATAGCATATGTAGGCAGTCAATTGAAAAAATATTTGTATATTTACAAACTATGAAAAATATAAACTGTTAAAGTGAGCATTTTGGCTTCAGAGCTGTCTGAAGACTTAAGACAGTCTAAGAGACTTAAGTGTTGTCTGACACATGAAGTAAGAAGAGGATAAATTGGTGTGGACCAGTCTGTTCCTGGATAAGTGCTCCAACGTGGACTTGAATAGGCTTGTCAAGGCAGTCTTTGTCATATGATACTTTTCACATTCAGAGCACTCACTTCAGATCTTGCACTGCAGGTGCTACTGAAGACAGTGTTGTTTTCCAGATCTAACGGTTCTGTGTATTTCATAGCTTTCAGTGGATTGTCCTTTCAGTAATCTCTCCAGCTGGCTTTTACCACAAAAACTCTCAGCATCTTCTACATCTGCTGTCTTGAAGAGTATGTGGTGTGACATTTTGAGCTGACTACCTACTAACTTAATTTATTTAGTTCTGATACTAAAAGTATCCAAATGTTGGGAGGGTAGAAGAAAATATTTTGACTAGTTCTTTATTCATATTTATGTTCCCATTCTTACTGGACTAAGCTTTGGAAAGTTGGTGCAGTTTCTTTAACTAGAAAGTGTAAAAGGCACATCTGCAGTTTTTGATAGTACAGTGGGATTATTAGGCACGCTGCAAAAAAGATCCAAATATGCAAAAGTTTCTGAAGTTGTGCCATTGTATCTGTATCACATTTTGTGTCGTTCTTTTTCTTTCTGTGCCTTTAATTATCATCAATACCACCACCATGTAATCCATATCCCTTGTTATTTTACTTTCAATTGGTGTTTATACAAATTTTTTGATCTCCATACAAGATACTGGAAATTAAAACTTAAATATAAGCCATGGAAGTGAAAATACGTACAGTCCAGTATTTCACCATTGTCTGCTGCTGTTCTTTGTTTTTGTTTTTGTTTTGTTATGTTTTCTGTATACTTATGTAGCAGGCTCCCTAAAGCACAGACTCTGGCTAGTCTGTACATCTCTTAGACCAATAGTCTTACATAAAGTACACTGAGAAGTGCAATAACTCATTTAAGTTTGTTGGTTTTTTTTCCAACTCCAGAGTTCTTCATAACTGTGTTGACTTGATTTAATGGCACAAAATGAAACTAAGCACAGGCAGGCTTTGTGCAACTTCTCCTGCATGTTCTCAGGAAGCATCTCATTCAGCGTGTTTAATCTACACGAAGATCTTAACACGAAGCTTTTTTTTTCCCGAAAGTGTCTACAGAAGAGCCCAGTACTGAAATCTGCTTTCCTCCCATCTAGAGTTGTAGGGAGACTGGAATCATGGAAAGATCTGCCAATATTCTTCTTACACCCCCCAAAAAATAGGCATGGAGTATTGCCTACAGATTGGATCTCTGCTGAGCCGTTAAGTAACTGGTGTGGTTTGTTTGAAAATTGAGTTCTTTCCCCTTCCCCCCACCCCCTCCTTTCTTTAACCGAGAGGCCATTGTTTGCCATCCAGGTCCACAGGTCCCTCTTGTCTCACGTTAAGTGAGATGTGAGATCAATAGTGGCTCTGCAATTATTTGCCCATTGATAAAACCTTCATTTCTTAAATGAAGTACATTTATCTGTGTCCTGACAATGATAAGAGAGCAGTACCAGTCAGCTGCTGCCTACTGTAGCATTTAGCTCCAGGCAGACAACTGCCTGGACATGGGTCAAATGATGTCTAACTTTCTTCCTATTGGCATTTCACTTTATAAACTGCTTTGATGGAAGGTTTGACAAATCATCATTGCTGAGTTCAGATAATAAAAACTAGCAGGACAAATGGGAAGTTTTGGTAAAAAGTGAACAGTGTCTGATTTGAGGTTAACTGACCATTTTGTAATGCTGCTGGATTGTGCAATGAAAAGAGATTTGTTGCATCAGAAGATGATAAAAAAGTAACCTGTATTATAGACAGTTATTTGGTTCACAAATTAAAAAAAAAAAAAAGGCATATAAATCAAATTGAGTGGTTGAAAAATTGATCTAATCTTCATTCTGTGATAGGAGGAAAGTCAAAGAAACATTAAGACAAATTTTGGCTCTGATAAAATTAGTGAAAAATTCTATTTGACTTTAGTGAATCCAAGATTTCATTATAGTGAATCATGGCAATCTATTTATTCTTCAGGATTAGAGAATTCAACATTTAAATAAATAGTTAGAATAAAGTATAGTAAAAATTCAAACTCTGACAACGTAGGAGTTTCCAAACTGCTGTCACAAATTCATTAATGATAATTCAGAGATAAACTGACTCAGTTGCTTTTCCTGTCTGCAATGAATTTTGGTTCAAACTAGCAAGTTTTAGACCTACTTTTTGTTGATGAGTACTGTGGACTATGCTGGCTATATGCTATAGAAAAATTAGCTTTAGTATTAGACTGGGATAAGGGTAAAGAAATTGCATTATTGAGAATTTGGCTAGCTTTAGAAAGCCAGTTGTGTTTAATTTTAATTTTTAGGAAATTTGATTAAGACTTACACACCTATCTGAAAATCAGGTTTCTCAGATATTGTCTTTATGGATTATGGACATGAATTAAGAAACATAAAACCTGCAGAGCTAATGTGAAAAGTGGGTTTAACACCCAAGTATCTCAAAGATTTCTTTCTTCTTTACCAGTTCTTCAGTGTGTGCCTGCTGAATATGTTTCCATCAACTGTTGTTGAATTACTTGCTTCTCTTTCCTTGAAACAAGTTTCTCAAATTCAACTAAGTAGTAAAACACAAAATCCAGTTTTTCTTTATGTCTCTCTTGAGCTACTGAATATTTTTTTGAATGTTGTAACGTTGGAGAAAAAAACTGACTGTTATACCTAAGTTAAATTTTGATTTGGAGTGTACCAACTTCACCCCCTTACTCTGTTGGAATTAAGAGGAGAATATATCTCTGATTCCTTTTCAGGGTCCGGCAGTGAGTAGACTGATAGCAAGAGAAACCACCGAGGATGGACAGACAGTCAGTGAAGTATGAAGATACGTTGGTGTGAATGGAGAATTTTTTTAAGTACAGAGAGGTAAAGTGACTTTTTATAACCAATAGAGGAAATTTATGTTACCTAATTCTAAATGTATTAATTCTAGGTAGGCTAAACTAAGGAGAGGTCACACCTTCTAAAAATGTAAATTACTACAATATTTCGGTTTCTTCAACTCCATTATTATGTACTTGGCAAGGTTGCTTAGATGGGACAGATGGAAGAGGAGTAGATCTCTAGTGCCTGGATGTGCCACTCGCTGGAGTGAGTGCAGTATGGCTGCAGAAAGAGCTGTCCACTGCTGGCTACATACAGAGGCTGTGATGAACATACATGTGTCTAAGCTTCAACAGCTTTTTCAAGACTACTGGAAACCAAAACCATTTTCTTATATAAAACTTTTGGAACCTCTGGCAAATACATAGTGAACAATTCACTTCTCTCATTTAAAATCTGGGAAGCAAGACTGATATGATTTAATTGTGAATTCAAAAATTTTCTATATGCTATGAGTTTTGAATATTATTTTATTTTTAGCTTACTAAGCCGATCACTTCTGAAATGTCCGATAAAAAAAAAGGGACAATGTTATTTGCCCTCAAGGAGATTGCCATCCTATGAAGATACAGACAACATGGTACAGTCAGGAATAACAAACAGATTTACAAGGCAGCTTTGTAACTGTGGTTATAAAAAAAAACAAATGGTTTCTCCTCAGTAAATGAATGTTGTGGATTATTGACTTTGTGCTACCACACAAACAATAGTATAAGGCTTTACTGGTTTGGTTAACGCTTTGGGGAGAACATCCTTAGAAATGAGGAAGGTTGGTATGCGCTGATGTGCTTCTTATTCCATTAAATGTTACAGAGTCTTATTTTCAATGAAAGTCAGCTCAGGTTTTTGAAATTTGGTTTTGATTAATAGTGTGTTTTCAGCATTTAGTTTTTTGTTGAGATGCTTTAAGAGAAAGATATGCATCAAATGTGTCTCAGTACTGAGATACAATAATTGCTCCCAACTATTTCCACAGAATTTGCTGCTTAGCTAGTTTTTACAACTCTGCTGAATGCTTATCAGCACTGTTAGGTACTTTAATGTCTTAAAAAACCCCACTCACTCAATTTCAGCCAGACAATTCATTCATACTTTTGGGCACAAACTTAGGTAGTTAGCTGGAAAGGGTATCTCTGCTTTTCATTTCAGTTTTATCATCATTCTCAACAAATATTTGCCTTAGTTCTCTGTGTCAAGGGGCAACATCATTGTATTTTACTGTTTACAGAATAACATCTAGTTTTGACTTTTAGCAAATTGAGTTATGCAGTGCGCTAAATAGTGAACTGACAGTTGCAGAGGTGCTGACCCTTTCTTTGCTATATCCTTTCCATAAAGAAGTAATATGACTACAAGGCTCCCATTAGCAGCAGAACTAGCTTTTTCTATGGTGGCATAAATGAGAGAAAAATGCTATTTGTGATAGGAGAGATCTTCATCTTAACTTTCCATAGCAGATTCAAACACTATAAATACCACACGGAAGGACATATTTCAGAGAGTCTTTACTGTGAATGCAAAATGTCTTATTCATGCAATTGTATAATATATTGTATATTATAATAATAATTAAATTGTAGAATCCTATTCCTTTACAGAATCTTTAAAAAAATGATAATTAAAGAACAAGATCATTAAATGTCACCATTGATGATATTTATTTCATTGCTGTGCTTGGCTCAACTGTTTATTATCTTTGCAGACAAAACAACTTTTGAGTAAAATCATAATTTTGGCTTTGGAGAAATGGCTGGATCTGACCTTATTTATGTTTTTAAATCACTCATTTCAACTGCCTACCAGTAAATAAGAAAATAACTGAGCCAAAGTTTATTTAGATCAGTTCTATTAAGTCAACATTGTGAAAACCTGAAACAGAAGACAGGCAGAAAAATCTGTTCTGATGAAGTCAATAGGAATTCATCTCCCTAAGCCTTTTTTTTTTATTATTCCTGGCATTGGTGATTTTTCTTGACTGATTCATTGAAGGGCACCAGTTTAACTAATCTGTTTTGCATAAGTATCTTTCCCATTCAGTGTCCTCTCTGCCAGTACAAAACAATCTTCCCTTTAAAGGTTATTTCCTACCTAGATTTGTCATAAAGCTTTTAACATTAATCTGCACTTCAAGAGTTCCTTTCACTTTTTAAAGACAGTGAGTTACATTCCTGATTTATGTGTTGCAGTCTGACAGCCATATGCAAACAAGACTGTTTATACTTACCAGAAGCACCCTTAAAAAAGAGGGATATTTTAACCACATCTCCACATCATCTGCTTTACATAAACATATGCAATATCATAAAAATAAACCAATCAGTATTTTCTTCTGTCCTCTGGAATTTGTAATAGATTTTTTATAATAGAATGTTATCTTTGTTCAGGAATATTCAGAAAGCATGCAGAGTGAGCTTGTAATACTCTACCGAATTCTGTACATTTTAGGAATCACTTCAAAACCCACTTCTAATCTTTCCATTTAATTTTCCTGCATGTGACAATTAAAAGATGATCACCTGTTTACTGTGGACCTCATAAAATATGTTTTAAAATCATATTTGTTTTTTCAGGAGAAAATAACAAAAGGAAAATATATTCAGTGGTTTTAGGGGAAAAAGAAACAACACAGCAGTAGTAAGGAATAACGGAAGCATGAAGAGTAGAATTTACCTACCTAAACTAAACAGCACCAGGAATTTGAGACATACAAATTCTCGTAGATCAAACTGCAGGGAACGGAGCTTTGCTACTAGTTCTTGTGCGTGGCTCATAAGGTTGTTGAGGGTGGCTCCAGCCTGTGACGCTATTACGGAATAATCTACCTGTAAAAGAGAATTACATTTCTGGCTGATTTCTGTCTGTGCCCACAGAACCACTTCAGAATATTTCAAGTAATCACATGTAGCCAGGATACTTCTGGATGAAAAAATCACTCTCAATTTAATGATGTTATCAAGTCAGGATGATTTTATATACAAACCCATTTTAGCACAACACTGTGTATTGGAATTATTATTAAACCATACATCTTAATGGTATGTCACATCACTGTGAATGCTGGTTTGTCTGCATTAGCTTGTGTTAGAGGCTTTATATATGACTACTGCTTATGACACTGGGAGCTATGCCCCCTATTAGTTTGTTTTATGCAGTTGGTGTGTCTTGTACTCTTTGCAATTGTACAGTCTCGCGGAAAGACACTGATGAAGTTGGGCTTTGCTCCCACTCCAGGTGTATTAGTCCAGAGGGACATAAATGTATTCATGGGAAATTATGTGGTGCCCATAACTTGGCCAGAAACATCTATTCAAGTCCAGAAATGTCGGTGTGTTCCCATAGGAAGTGGAGGTATTGTGAGGGTGTTTTCTGTTCTCTTTAGCTACACAAAATCCTGGCACTTGCTGGTGTTGGCTCCAAGGGACCTGTTCCGGCAGTTCCTCCTCTGTTATGGGAGGAGGAGTGGGCAGGTGCGTGGCACAGGCCAACTGCACCAACACTGTCCCAGGCAGCCACCACAGTGCATGAAGCACCTTGATCTGCAACGCAGTAAAGAGCGTGACTGCAGGGAAGGTCTGCTGCCCTTGACATGCTGCCCTTTCCATCTTGGAGAGACTGGCCTCTCCACAAGCCGTCCTAAATGACTTTTGTGTGTAGAGACCCAACAGAAAGCTGTGATGAATACACCATATTTCAAAAGGACAACATTGATAAGCCAAGAATATTTTAAGCCCTTCCTGTCTGATAAACCCAATGGCAGTTCTTGAAATCAGGCATCCTCACTGCTTTGCACACTAGAACATTTTAATGGAAATGCTGGTGTAATTATGGGATGCGTCCATGCAAATGACTGCACCAGTCACAGCTGCTCTGAGGATAGTCACTGCTAACTTCCACAGACTTTGTCATGGGATGATGGGAGCCGAGGCATACTCAGGCTCTGTAGCTTTAGGGAATGCCGTGATCTAGAGACAAAGTGCAGGGGCTGTGATGTGTTAGCTATTTTCAGAGTGCCTTTCTTAACTAGCTATTCTAATATTTGCAGAGCTTTAGTCTCTTAGAGGCCTCCACAACAACAGGGGAATTGATGGCCATACTTCATATAACCACACATAGGTGAAGCCCGGCTTTAAACTTAGACAAAGCCCAATGTTAAGTGAATGCTTTGGGTTAACAATGCATTTAAAGATGTATGCGCCCTAATCCAGTCTTTAAGGTCTCCCATAATGAAGTACTTTAAAAAGTACCAGATAGCACAAGAGGAAATAGAACAGTACTGAAAATTTTGTTTTTCCAGGCACTGACCCCTTAAAATCTATATTTTTAAAGTAACTGTTACGGATACTGTATTTTGAAACATGTTTTTTCTTTATTTTAAAAGTGTTAAATGGATTTCACTCAATCATAAACAGCTGTAAAACAAGAAGAAAACTCTAGGACTTAAACCTATCAAAATTTCAGCCAGAAAAGTTAAGATAGATGATTGAAAAGGACTAAAAATAACCTCTCCTTAAGATGACCTTAAAGTAATCAATAGGTTACAGACTTTAATAAGATGTTTTATTATATATACTTGGTGCTCCCAAGACATGGATTGGAAGCAACTATACAAGAAAAATGAAGTTACTTTTTTGGCATGGCTGTTAAAAATAGCACTGCAGAGCATTTAGAGTTGTGCATATGTTCCAATGAAGTCAATAAATATACTAGGAGATAGATTTTATTGCTGTCTTTTATACTTGGAAACACTGAAGTGGTGTTATTAAATAGTTTATTCAGGACCAAAGAAGTCTGTGACTAAACTAGGATCTAACCTTTGCAACTTGCAGACAAACTGTCTTTCATAAAATACATCAAACTTCATCTGTTCTCTCTCTCCTTCTCTCTCTCTCCCCCTCCACATACATAAATGTATTTCTTTATATATAAGGATATATGTTTCTTTAAATAATAATAAGAAGGTAATAACATGCCCCAAACACTTTTTATTCATAGAGCAGATTAATATGGTGACATGATTCAACTACTTCTTATTGAGAAACTGGTCACATACAAATATCAACTCGTTCTGAACTTAATTTCCCTTTTGTAATGTTAATGCTTTGTTAAGTGGAGGAAGAAAGCTCAAAATCCCTCACTGAGGTTCCAGTTTGAGGGGGAAATATGCCTTTCAATTCATAATAAGAAGTTAAGATGTCTGGGTGTCAAGAATATCAGTGGCCTTAGTGCAGTAATTATGCCGTAATAGAAAAGCCCAGTAGATGTCTGGATCTCCCACTATCCCTCTACTGGAGAGCTCTCACGCAACCAGCTACTCTTTCAGGTGCATTTAATATTTGCAACACCAGCAAATTTGTCTGGGAGGCAAGTCCTCATCTGCCACTCACCAAGAGCAGGCTGTATTAAATTTTTATATTTATTGACATTTCATTACCATAATTGACTGCAGTTGGTTCTCTAGTAGAAGGCGCAGGGCTGCCTCCTAAGCAGGAGAATTGGTCCCTTGAGTAGGATTTGCAATTAAAAACAATGCAGAATGGATTTTTTTTTTATTGTGTAAATATGATGAGTTGAATTTTCGGCTTTAACTAGAGAATACTGGGTGTGCAGAAGGCTTTTTTCAAGAGTGAGCAAAATTATGAGTCAGTGGAAAGACGACCCCCAAAGGTGTCAATCAGTTTGTACAAAATCAACTGTGCATGAAAAAGCCTCAGTTAATGTCTTTTTGGAAAAAAAATTGGTCACATTTAAAGAGTATACTGTCTTTCTTGCTTGGCTCTGTATGCAGAAACCAATACTAAAAGGTGTATTAATTCTTTCACCTTTCAACTCATGATTAAACATGCTTTTAAAAGACAAAGATTAAAAGGGCCTAGTTCTTGAGCAGAACATTTACTTGCATACCGACATCATAATATTTACTCAGCACTGTATGACAAATTCCATCCGGTAAAATCAAATCAACAAATGGCTTCCCAGTTATTAGTATTGCATAGTATTTTGGTGTTATAGTGACATGTTAGCTGGCATTTTTGAAAACAGAAGCTTCAGTGATACTATCATATCACCCAATATAGAAATAAAGCAATAGGCATACAGTTATGTCTGCACAGATGACTGGAGGTGTAAATTCCTCATATACGAGTACTCAGTGCAATCTTGCATGATGGATATAGTAATGATAAAGAGGTAATGATAGAGTTTTAATTGGGTCAGCACCAAAGCAGTGCCAACAGAACAGCACTGAATAATTTATGCTGATACTTGTTCTTGCCATTCTGGTACTTAAACTTGATTGTTTAAGGTTAGCGTGGATATCACTATGTGCGCTATACTGCAGGCTGTGCTGTAGTACCATTTCCTAACTGTCGTACTTAAATCTAAAATTAGGTACTAGAAACCCCATTCTGCTGCCACATAACTTTGTGCTTAAAGTCCTCTCCCATCCACCTTCCACTCAGAGAGCTGAACTGGCTCTAGGCATAGCCAGGACTACTGAAGTCATGACAGTGGTAAATAACTGTGTGTCCAGCTCATGCTACAGCTCTTTTAAGATCTATGGACTAGATTAGCTAAGGTATCAAAAATGCCAGAATGGGAATTTTTTCAGCATTTAGCTGAGATGTGGGAAGTCCAGGGTCATATCTCCAGTCCAAAGAGCACATGAAATATATTAGACTGTATTCTGGCAGTTGGGACATCTGTTGAAAGTCAGAAATATCAAGCAGCCTCAGGTGAACCTCACACATCTTACAGACATAGTCTGATGAAGAATACTGGGCAAAAAGAGAGATCTGGGAGAGAACCTCCAGCTTTGAATTCCAAATAGAAATACGTGCTTAACTCTTTTCAGCAGGCAGCATTGATGCAATACCCTTCTTCTCAGCATTTCTGATGGCTGCTTCTTACAGCTAACTCTGAGTTTGCTGGCATTCCTGGCTTCCTGTGTTGCAGAGGCAAGGGCTGGGTGGATGAAGCTGCAGGCTTCGCAAGAGGGAATACTGAGACACTAATGGCAAGGAAAAAAAATTGCTAATGGTAAAGAGGATCATAACTGAAAAAGGGACTGTAGAGAGCTATGGCAATGCTGAGTATTTTTTCTAAGTTCCCCTTGTTGAGCCAGTTCAAAGTGACTTAAATGTAAAATGCCTTAAATGACAGTGGAAACAAGTTAGGTCAGTGCTGAGTGTTTATGAAAATTCTTAAATAACAGTACAATATATCTTAGTAAAGTACCTACAGTTCAGCAACATTTAGAAAGTCAGCTATCAAAAAATGTCCCAGCTGATAAGCAGAGCAGTGAAGAGATGGAAATGACTAATAATGCAGATTGGTTTTGTTGTTTGCTGTAAGTTAGATCACTGTGCCTTTGGCAGCGAACATCTGGGTGCAGCAAATGACCATCCTGATCCTCCTTGCTCTGCTCTGTGCAACTCTGGCAGCAGAGCCTGCTGCTGCCTGTGCCACTGCTCCCATCCACGGGTGACAACCTGCACTGAAAGCCCTGAAGCTTTTGAGTTGGCTCTAGTGTCTGGCTATGTGGCTGAGTGAGTGTTTCTCCCAGAAGAAGGCACTGAGCACAGCATATAGCAAGCAAGTTAATTTACTATCGCAACCTTAATTACTTTCACTATTTCCCGAGGTAGAAGAGAATATATATTTTGCTGGCAATTGTGGTGGTTATTAAACTCATTTCCATATTTTCATATAATTAATGTTCTCATTAATTTAAAACAATGTTCGTGTTATATTTCAAAGCAAATGATGGTAGAAAAACACACACGAGAAGTGCCTACACAAAAATCAAGGAGGATTCAGCACAGACAAAATCAGCAAATACTCATACCAGTTTTGGATATATTAATTAAAATTGTGATGACTTACACAGTGTAAGATGCTTGTCATTTTAACATGATATACAATAATAGAAGATAATGAATTAAGTTGCCAGTGGACCTTTCCCCTAGGATGATGTTATTGTGCTTGCTAATTAGTTATAATATGCAAATAGTAACACCCTGAAGTACTGCAAGGTATGTCTAACTTTGTTTCAAAGAAGACTAGTACATCAAAATTGGAAACACTCTGTGCCTTATTGTTGATCACGTATAAATTCATTTATAGAAGATATATTTATGTCATAGAAGGTGTGAAGTTTAAAGTATTTCTGAGAACTATTTTAACCAGTAGTAATACATTTTCTACTTTAGTAATGGTGGTAGTCCATTCTTCAATTAGTACAAAGTTGTTAAAATGTAACTAACCTAGTGTACAATAGAATCCATTTCTTTGCTTCAGTGTTGCAATAGACTTTGCATTTCTTACGCATAGAAGAGATGATATGCAACCACTGCTGTATTGGAAGACAGTTCATCAAAGGAAATTTTTTGTAAACATTTGGGCAACATCACTAGAACTATGCTAATTCAGTCTGCTTCTTCAGGGGCTTTTAACTCTTTTGATTTCATTTTCCTTTCTTACACTCTTATATTAACCTCTTTTCTACTACGCTGAATTCTTTTTCAACAGTCCAGAAGACAGAATGCATTTATTTTGGACCCCAGAAGTATCACTGCTTCTACAGACTGCAGATGGTTGGGACAGATGGATGTATTGCTTCTGTCTTTGAACTGGGGCTGGAATTTTACCCTTTTAAGGTGCTATGATATGTTCATAACAGTATAGCAAAGCAAATGTGAATAGAGTTTTTCACAGATGTGTTCTTTCTCTAACATTCTTCTAACTTTGTACAACAGTGCTACCTCTGCAAGGGTCATCCTTATTTGCGAAGCAGTTATGTGCAGCCTACAATCTGAAAGTAAAGCTGTTTCCTGAAAACCTTTTCATCAGTAAGGCAAGTTGGTCACCTAGAAAAGCAGATTCTCTGAAGCCAATGAATTCACCTTCATCAGGACAGTGGAAGCCTTCTCTGCAAGTGGTAAGTCTAACAGAAATGTTGCCAGAGAAAATTCCCCAGGCAAAGCCCCTATGTGATACCTCAACACCTTTCAATAAGGTACAGCTGAAAAAGCCACTGAGCATCCCATTTCAGTGCAGGTTCAAGCCACAGAATTCTGATCAAAACTAAAGCTAGCTTATGATCTGCTTCAAAACAAAATGCTGTTGAGATCTTGGTTAATCCTCATGCTCTCCTCAGGTGTTCTCTTAGTGTATAAATCCAGGTGAGAGAAAACATATATATGAGGTAGTGGATTAATCACTAGTTTGAACAATCTCAAGAAATATCAGATTTAGGCACATTCTCAGGCAGCCTTTCTAAACTGAAAGACTTTGACCAAACCCAGCAAACACAAGATTTGATTACATTGAGCAGTGAATGTATGAACAAAATGAGCAGCTTGTGTCTGGGTAGCTGATCCTACAATTCTTGTGTTGTGTGTTGAATGCTGCCTGAAAATGTAAAAGCAATGACATCCTGTACAGAACTCCAGTATCTATCCTGTGTGTGTGGATCTTGGAAACTGTCTGTGTATTGCTGGAGTAGAAGATACAAAAATAAAGTGCTCAAGTTGGATGCATTAAATTTCTACAATTGCAAATTGTCTGTTAAAATTACAAGGCACATGGCAAGCCTACTAAGCTTGGCGGATGGAGAGCATATTGGCAATGATTTACAATTAACTACCACATTGCAAATCACTTCTTGACTGTTTTCTATTATGAAATTTGGAGAGTTGTAAAATGCATTTGTGCTACTTTATTTCCTTTTGAAATGGTAATTACTGCTGCTGAGGGGCAATAGTAGTGCAGAAAATGAAGTGTGCAGCACAGGGAGGAACTTGTTTCTGAGGAACTGCTGAGGAATTGTAATGATATGAAAAAAGTGCTTCCCTGACATACATGCACACAAAAGAGGTTCATTTATGAAGTTCCGACCAAATAAATAACAAAATAAAGTAAACCACAGTCTTTTTGTGCAAGGGACATTGTTGACTTCTTTGCTGCTGACTGCACTTTTTTTCCAATCAAAGTAGGAACAGTGGATTGACACTGGGAAAAACTCATAAGCCAATGGCTTGAGGGAAAGGCAGATGTATGGTAATGTGATAAGAATGCCCTAGGGTAACGGGTTTAAGCCGATGCGTTTGAAAATTATTGAGTGTGCTTCTAACTACTAGTCCATTTTAGATACCTAGAATAGAACAAAAAATGGTACGGCCCTGGAGAGCTAGATTAAGTTTGACTTTTATATCTGAGGAGCAGAGGCTGTGCACTCTGAGTGAAGAGAGCAGGTATGCTCTAATTAAGTGGTAGTAAGCTCCCCCCTGACAGCTTCTCCCTTGACTGTGATTGTAAAAAGGACTGAGTTTATGAGTAACTTTTATGGAGGAATATATTAAGGAAAGCAAGGAATAAGGCTTCTAAGCTCTTAAATTTGGTAACTTGTGGTGATAATCATGATCTCTCAGGTAATAAAGTAGGCTATCTAGCTCCAGACCTCAGTTTAAAGTTAATATATTTGAAAGCAAGGTGATTGACTGTAATTTTGCTCATAGTGCTTTGCTGGTAGCTGTAAGTAAAAACATACACAGCACTTTTCATCAGAAGTGTCTGAGTGCTTTCCGCACTTCAATCAGTTAATTTCTGTGAGATGGTGGCATGTTTATTTCTTTTTTCCTACTGGAGGAACTGAAAGGACTGGGGCAGCAGCTGGCAGTTGTGCAGCATTTAGTGGAGCAGTGAATACTGGAAATGCCATGGTCTACAGCTGTCATTTTACAGAGTTATTTTACAGTTAAATAGTGGAGAGGAATGGTCATAATTCCCCTGTCATAAATATATTTGAGCTAGACTCGTGTCTTAGAAGGACAACAGACCAACTTGATGCTGCCAGGATGGTCCATCCTGATGTTCAGGAAAGGTAGTTGTACCGGATCAGAGTGGTTTAACAGGAAGGCTGTGCACAGCAGGTAAAAGTGGGAAGTGGCTCAGAACAAAAAATATAGAAGCACTGTCCAAGCATGTATGGGAGATCTTAAACCAGCCTGTAGAAATCAGCTAGAGTTGAAACTTGCACAGGATGTCAAATCAGTAGTAAGGAAAGAGCAAGGAAAATGTGGAACTGTTTCTGGAGTTGATCTAGTACCAGCAAACATAGACCAGGCTGAGGTACTCAGCACCTTCTTTGCATCAGTCGTTGCTAACATGGTCTCCCAAAACTCTGCTTTGCAGCAGAGCTCAGGGAGGAAGAGTGTAACCAGTAGCAATCCTATGCTGAAAAAAAAAAACAACTTGCTGTGAGGAGAGGGACTGATTTAGTGTTCTGTAAGTATGGCTCCCTGCTCTCCAAGCAGCCTAAGTGTGAAGAGCAATGCAGAGAATGGAAAACCTGGGGGTGCTTGCATCAGTTTAAAGTGTCAAATGTTGGCATAGGAAAGCCAAGCAAGGTTGAAAGGTGGATGCATTAAACCTGCTTGACAAACCTGGGACAAAAAATGGCAGTAATCTATTCAATTTAGCCAGGTTTTAGTTTAGTTGGAACTATGCAGCTTCCAAAACCAACTGATGATTTCTAAGGAATGCATTTAATTAGCATCCTGTTGTCTAACAAACAGTGATAAAATGCTATGCTTTGCCATCAGAACATGTGCAGCTTCTTTTTTTCTGCAAATAAAGAAAAAAGTGTGTAATCCAGATAAGAACTATTACTGTGGAAAAATGGAGGCAGTGGCAGGAATGTAAAGATATTTAACTGTCTGTAATGGTTTCTGTGGAATTTACACACCAGGCACCTTAAAAAGCTAGCTCATCACATAACAAAGGAGACATTAATTTAGCAGTTCCTTTTGTAACAGAAATCTGCCTATATGCTGATGGATTCACAACAAAGGGAATCACACAAGAACCGTGTGGGAAATAGTTGCCAGTGTGTATAATCTTCTTTGTTTTGCAGATTGTGGAATGGAAATAGAATCAGTAATTTTTTTCCAGTAGCACTGATATAAGTCAGGAATAATGCAACTACTTTTTCTCATATAATTAGAGAAAACAACTTTATCTCATGTAGGTTTTAGTGACTTTCCACAAAGGTACAGAAGTTGGTTTTGTAGAATTCTCCCACTTCTTTTCCTGTACAAGTGGATCATTTTCCCCTTCTTCTGTACACATTTTAATCATAAATGCAGTTATTTATTTTTCTTTTTTAAAATTCCAGCCATTTCTAAATGCTAATAAATGCTTATAATGATTTTTATAAATACTTATTAGCATTAAGAAATGGTTGCAATTTTAGAATTGTGACTAAAGCTGTAAGCAGATTCCAGAGCACACGGGCACAAATGGTGCATCTGTATAGTTAGAAAAAGGATCTCTTTCCCAAGTGTGTATACATCTAGACAGTTCATTTTGCAGTTGCTTAAATAACTGTGGACCATCATTTGTTTTCACTTTGAATCAGGAACATAATGCCCAGATTAACTTTACTTCTCTTTGATACTGAGATTTTTTTTTTTCCAGAAAGAAGTATCCCATGAATAAGGTTCTTGTGTTCTTTGCGCTTTGGAGAGTATGGGTGAGTCAGAACTTCCTACTTCATTCAGTTTTTCTCAGTTTTCCTAATATTTGCCCACATTATGGTTCTTGTGTTTTGGCTTTTGCATTTGACATCTGTAGAAAATCAGCTGTTGGAAAGCTGTGCAGAACCTGCAGAGCATGTTCTCTGAGACAGCTCCTGAGACAATACCTACATATATATCCTGCAGTCTGAATTATTCTCCTGCTTTTAGATGTCTCATCGCACAAGTGCATACTTCTCTAAAAGCAGAGGCAGTAGCTGCAAGTTATCTAGATTTCTGATCCAGTTAGAGAGTCTTATGAGTAAACCATAATTCTGAAGGGAAAATAAACTAAAATTTCTTAGACCTAAACCACAGAGCACAGTTTGGGATGTGTGTTGTTGCTGTCAGAAACAAATCATTTTAGGTCCAAGAAAATAAATCCTTGAGAAACACTTCTCATCTGCTGTTTTTCAATCACTGAGGTATACAGGTATATTTGAAAAGGAAAGTGCTTATGATTATATCTGCTTTTATAAGTTTAACTGTAATCAGCAGACTAGGAACAGAGTGCACAAGTCATTTTATCTGCATTATTTGTGGAGAATCTCTGAGAACACAGAAGTGCTTCTGACCTAGTTAAACTCCTGCTATTTTGAAAATGATTATTAAAAAGCCATCAATACTTCTCTGAGCCCACATACTCACTTGTTGCCCGGTAACCAGAAGGATGGAGCCTTCTTTCCCATGTACTACTTGCCGGTAAATGTGATCTAGAATTAAGAGTTCACTCCAGCAGTTCTGAAGCAACTTCATTTGGTCATCAACCTGGAAAGCAAACATTGGTGGTATTACAACAGAAATGAGTCCTCCATCACACTACTCAGTCTGGAAGCTGGCTAGCATGCCACCTCCTTCAAGTATCGGAATAAAGTCGTGAGAACAGAAATGCTATCAAACATTATTTGTTCACAAAGCTTCTATTCTCAGCTGTATAATCAAAACACTGCTGAAACCATTCCCTGTAAAATGTACAGAATACTTAGAGCTGACAATGTTCTAGGAAATCAGAACTACAATAGTGGAGAGACTAGATTACATTCAGTTGTATTCACTTTAAAAACTGAAAATTGATGAAAATTTGCAGGGACATGGGAAAAAATGCTCAAATTAGGGGAAAAACTTTAAGTGAGAGTAAACACCAGTATCCTCTGGACTTGTTCTTACTGTGCTTACTTCTTCCCTAAAAAAAATAAAGTCTTTGACTTCAGACAGTTCTGGAAGGTTTATAGGATGCATATGTTAACTTTGCTACAGTTAAGTGCCTAGTGTGGATGTGCTAATAACATCTATATTGTTCAAAGGGCTCTAAGAGCCTGCATAGATAGGAATTGCTGAACAGATTAAAAATGTTATAAAACAGGAGAAATAAAAAAGAAATTAGCAGAGAGTATTTGCAGTGTATGAAAGTTACCTAGTATTTTGTCCCTGTTTCCCATCACTTGCCATATGGCTCAAACTTCAACATGTTGGACATGCAGTTCTCTCTTTGCCTCCCTCATTTGTTAACTTTCCTTCTCTCCAGTCACAGTCTTATCCCCACTGTTCTGGACCCATTTTCTCTCCCTCAGATTTCTGTATCAAAATATTCCCCCTCGCTGGGCTGTGCAAGAAAATGAAATCAGGAGAGAAAGGGAACAGACAGCATGAAGCCAACGTGGAAGCACCTGTGTGCAGAGCAGCCTTTTCTCCCCCACAGCCTTTGCTAGGACCTGCTCCACGACTGCAGCAGGTATCTCTGCTGGGAAAAGCTTCATTCCCTCCACTGTGATGATAGCATTTTTATGTTTGCTTTTCTTTGTTAGTTAGTTAGTTTTTTCATTTTGCTATTCCAAAAGAAATAAAAAACGAGGGAGAACTAAGAAAATTATTTCTAAATATTGCCAAAATAACATTTTAAGGTTGCAAAAATTAACAGGTGAGGAATTATTTAATGCTTGCATTAGGATTGTCTGTCCTATTCCTTTTTTTTTTTTCAATCTGCGTTTGTGTTATAGCATAGATATTAATGCATAGGCACAAGAAAAGGCTGAATTAGTATGGCATAAAACACTCTCAATTTTGATATTTCAAAAGTTTTGCTTTGAGGTTTTAAGCATCATCTTTTAACGTAATTGCTGTTCTGCCTACAGTCACAGTTAATACAAGTAAGCTCAGATAACACCTATAAGCCACATATCCATGGGCAGCAGAGATGGAGGACAGAAAGAGGTGTGGACACTGTAGATGGATATATTACTAAGTCAGAGTAAAGCTTGTGCTATCACAAACTCAGCCTTGCTCTATCTGTATGCTGTCTGTGCCTGTGATAATTCATTTCTGTTCAGACCGCAGAGCAAAGCTGAATCTGTATTAAAAGATTTCTATTCCACTGCCTGCAACATGTGCTTGACTACAAAGCTATTTCAGCCAAGTGACTTGTTAGCTCAGGAGTGGTGTTCTGAATGATCCCAATGAAACACTCCCCACCAAAACATGAGCCAGATTTAAACTAAGGCATTTTTAGAAGGAATTGTTTAAAATTTACAGATTCCAGTACTCTTGGTTTTTATGTGAAATTGTTTAATGATCATTCTCTCCTATGTATAACAAAGTGTTACAAAAATCAAATAAATAATGCCAACATGATCATTTGATCCTAAATTAGCATTTCAGATGAAGCTACCACAGCTTACATCTGAACAAAACAAGCTGTGAGACAGTTTAAACATTCAACATCCATGTCATAACAACTAATACCTGAATAAGAGGTCAAGCATTTGATTGTATTATAAATGACATATTTCTAGCTAACCCATCTGTCTCAGCCACAGGCAGCAACTTTTGAAAACAAACTGCACTTTACAGGTCTGGCTTTCTGAAGGCCCCAACAGCAGCTAGTCTGCAATCAAAGCCTACCTCCCAAGCTTTATCGTATCATTACTGAGCCAGTGCTGTGAGAACAGTATGAGATGGCAAAATCACAAAAAAATGTTTTGCACATAGTCTGTTCCTGCTGTTCTACAAGACTCATAAAAGTAGCAACAGTGAACATCTGCTAGTAGTTCTCAAAATCTGTCTCTCTGAATTCACTGTAATTTAACCAGTGAAAGCCTATAAAAAGGATATCATAAAAAGCAAAATACACATCCAAAACACACTGTTGGCTTCAGAAAATGATTAGATCCAGCTGCTTTTGTCATTTTAAGAAAGCTGGCAGGGCAGCAAAATGCTTCCCAGTTTGTACTAGGAAGAAACAGAGATGGCTTTAAGGAAGGTCACAAATTACTAAAATGGAGGATCAGTTACAGCCTACTTCTGAAAGGTGTGCAGATGAAGAAAACCACATACCTTATCTCTGCTAAGAGGTGCTGGATGTAAAAAAGAAAACAACACAGGCTGCTGAACAAACATGGTAATATAGCACACCTTATGCTAGGATGAGCTGGTAAGCTTCAGGAAGTGTGTAATGTTAGCCAGAACACAAATACCTCTGTTTCTGTGGCACACTTGTGCATAAGCATACATTATCTGGCAAAACAAAAAATTAGAGTTTGGCCACAACAAATGCCTATCTTAAAATGATCTTGAAGCCAGTGAGGCTTAAGCTTGGATGGATGAAGTGCAGAGTGAATTCTGATAAGGAAGGTACTTTGCAGAAAAAGCACCTCACGCACTTCAGTTTTTGTGACTCCAAAGCCAAGCATGCTAGTCCCCCATTAACATAGAGAGAAGAAAGAGTAAGGTTCTGTAACTGCAATCACAGAATCACAGAATTGCTTAGGTTGGAAAAGACCTCCAAGATCATCAAGTCCAACTGCAGCCAAACCTTACCTCACTCTAACAGCCCACTGTTAAATCATGTCCCTGAGCACCACAATTCCTTGGCTCCAGTCAGTAATTCTCAGTAATCAACACTGATTTTGTTCATAGAATGCACTGAATTAGAAGCAAGCCCAAAAGCCTGTGTTGGTGGCTAAACGCTGAGATTTTTTTGTCAATGTGTTAACAGCAACAACAAAGTGCCCTTTGAAAGAACTACTGAGAATGCTTATAAATAAAAATTGAACATCAAATGGCCAACAACTGACTACTACAAGAACTCTTCCCAGATCTGCAGCTGCTCCCTGCTGTAACAAACTATTGACATAACCAACATCTCACCTAAGCAAGTTGTCAAATGATATATCCATTTGACAATTATGTAGCCTCAAGCAAAAGCCAGAGTGTATACTGTGCCCAGATGGTTAAATTTAGGTCCTGTCTGGTCAGTGGCATTCTGATGAAGACTCTTAGCAGCAGGGACAGTATAACTGGAAATTGTTGCTGAAGAAATGGTTTTTAAGGAAGGATGTGTGGCTCAAAAGAAATAGGGATAATTTCCAGCACATAGAGTGGCATGAAAGAATAACAGTGTTAAGACTATGAAAGGAGTAAAATGTTTTACTTGTAGAACAGTGACTGGATAACAAAGGAAGCAATGGGAGTGCTTAGGAGGAGGCTGTAAAGGAAAGGATGAGGTGTTGTGCAGTTGGAGAATATAAGGGAAGTTGGATTGTCAGGTAAAACCATGAAGGTGAAGATGGTGACACTGGATGTTATGCAGAATTAAAGGCATTGTGTGAGAGAAAGTGAAGCTGCTGGGGCAAAGAAGGAGCAAGAACTCAGTGTCAGAGAAACAGAGGATGGCATTTGTCCTGAGCAGAGATGAAAACAGATACTTGTACTATCCACACTTAGTAAGAATATAAAGGTGGAGCAAGGAGATTTCTAATAGCATTAGTACATGACAGTGTCCTGTTTCAATCCTTTTTCTTGTAAGAAAATCCTATTCAACTGTGCTTACAGCAAGGACAAAAAAACATGTCAGAATTTGGAGTCATCTTTATGCTGTTCAGATTGCTTGCAGCATTTTCCCTACATCACAGTATGGAAGATAAATGGTCATTGTCACAGCCACCCACCACCACCCCGTTGCGCTGCCCACGAGCTACCATGCTAGCCAGAATGAATAACAGCATGGCCCGCTATGCAAAACAAATCTCCCCACATCTATGAGATTGCTCCAAAAGTAATGCCTTTTATTTTATTGTGATGGCTTACAATGTCAGAAATGGTGGTAGAGGTTGGTGGTATGGAAGGAGAGATTGAACCTTCCCACCAATACTCCATTACATTTTGTTGCTGTGTGACAGATGGCAGTAGAAGAGCAGTCTGACAAGTGGAAGTGCGTTTGAAGCAGAGATGCGTCATTGTGTTCCTACGTGTGAAAAAATTACACCCATTGACATCACTGACACTTGCTGAGCATTAATGGGGACCAAACAGAAATGTAGTGAAGTGAGGCAGTGGGTGGTACATTTCAGCAGTGGCAACAGTGATGTGAAAGACAAGCCACATTCTGGACGGCCGTGCACAGCTGTTGCACCACAAAATGAGGATTATCTCCATCAGCTCATCCACATGAACTGGTGGCTTACAACCAGAGAGCTGCGAATGGAGCTGAATATTGGGAACGGTGGTGGCAGTGTTAGAATATTGCAACGTTTGCACCAAGTAAATCTCAAGAATTTTCACACAAGAACAGAAGGAACACCATGTGCACATCTGTCAGGACCTGTTGAACTAATATGAGGCTGAAGGTGATAGTTCCAGGAATGCATCATCACCAGTGATGTGGTTCTCCGTTCTCTCCATGTCCTCTGACCTTTTCCTTGAGTTTTAGTAGGACCATGGGGCCTGGTGGCACTGTGCCACTCCTTTGTGTTTACTATGGAAGATTCACGTGGCTTTGCTTATCTCTACTGTACAGTGAGATGCACGCTGTTAAGTATCCAGATACAAGTCTGAATACAGATTTCCACATGTGCCATCAAGTTCTTCCCTGCAAACTGCAGTTATAAGGTGACTTGAAATCACTTGAATTCTTAGAGTTCTGAGATCTCTGCTGGCAATGGTTAGAAAACAGGCATGCACTAGAACATATTTAGATACAACTATTGGTTTGCATAAATTATCTTACACAATATAACAAGTCATGCAGGTTATTTCTGGGGGTGGAGGAAATAGATTCTCAGATTGAAGTGTGAAGGTCTAATCCTGAGCAGTGTGGTGACACATGATCTGTTGGTGGGAAGAAAGTTGGGCTGGGGTGGGGATAAGGGGATTGCATTTGTCTGCCAACCCCGGAGTTCCACTCAGCCAGGGCCTGAGCTTTGGGGGGTTGGGCAGGGGAATGACTGGAAGGCTGTCCGGATTGCTGGGGCCTCTGTTGACACTGCAGTACTGAATCCCACATTATCCATTGCAGCTAAAGGAAGGACTTATCTCAGAAATGCTGGTTACTCATCTGAAAAATTATTTGCGCTGATGTTATAGATAAGGAAGGCTAGTGCAACACAAGAGTAGTATTGTTGCAGAGTGTATGCTTCCCACAGCATGGGATGTTAATCATTACAAACTTTTGTTTTCTCTGAAGAACAACATTCAAATTGTCAAATGGTAAAATGAAGAATAATGTGTCGTTTTGCTGAAATGCTCCTTAATCTTATCAAAACCAGACCGTATCTTTCTTTTAGGAGAGTATTTCACAGTATTTAGCATGCAGTAACAAATAACCCACAGATTGTTACAATACTTCTTCTGAAGAGGCATTTTCAGCCCGTTGCTTGATGAAATACCTGTTAAAAGTTTCAGGGTCGTGCATTTTTTGTGTGTATCTGTTGCTTTAAGCTAAATATTTCCACTATGATTATTGCCTCAGACTCTGCTAAACAATATGCTCACCTTTTACTCAGTCTGAACCCTGTCTCTGAGAATCCCTTTTCATCTATTCAATTGCATCAACGTGCACTATAGCTCTATGCTTTCCTGCTACTGAAAATTTAAAAGTGTATCTAATGATAAAACCAAAAATATGATGTTAAAAATTTATGTGATAAAAATGTGTTGGATTCAGCTGAACTATTTTTACTTATGTTTCTAAAAGGGAATGCCAATGCCATTTTCAAATTCTACGGTCATTGATTATCCATTTCCTAGTGAATATGAAGTGATTAAACATCTGTCTGAATTGTTCAGCCTGAAGCACAAAGGTTCAAGGGATGGTCGAACTTCCTTTCAAGTGTACTTTGGAGATCCCTGACAAGTCATTGCAGGCATGTAGCTTGAGTTGTTACTTCATTTTCTTATGCTATAGTGAAGCAAATTGCCCCAAATCAAAGTTTTATAAGACAAGTGCATTCCAGTGGCTAATTTTTACTACTGAATGCATATGTGGTTCTCCAAATCATTTACATAGGTAGAAAAGTATTTGAACTCTGCACATGGGTTGCTGCTAACAGTGGGAAACCTGTGCAAGGTTGCTGTCAAAAGCAGCATGTAGTAGCCTATGAGGTTTTGAAAGCAATTGCGCTTCCATAATCAATGAATACCTTGCTAAAATGTGATTACCATTGATAACCTCAGTAATAAAATGCTACGAAGTTCAAGAAAAAATGATTTCTTATTAACTACAATTGTTCCATCTCTTTACTATAAACCTGTGTTGTACAAAATTGCCCATTCTACATAAGGGCAGGGAGCATCTTTACAACCCCTGTTAGATGACTGTTCTGATGATGTCTAGCTCTTGTGTGAAGGGTGCACAAGATGTGTTAGGGTTTGGTAGCAATCTACATTCTTTCATGATTTAGAAATGAAAGGAAACACAGAAATATTTCAGTGTTTGCCTTTTCCTGTTCCTTTATGGCATGTAAAGAGCATCTTACAAAGATGCAATTATACTCAGTATGTGCCTGTGCGTGTGTGTGTGCATATGTGCATACTTTTGCCTTCAGTAACTTCTGAATCCATCAGCCACTGTCAGCTGACTTCAACAGAGAGTTTATGCATCCGAGCCATTACGTTCCTATATGCCTCCCAGGAATCAGTATCTGGATAGAAGAAAGTAAGTGCTAAGAACCACCCTGAAGGGAAGACTAATAAGCTTACCCTATACTCAACATCAGAGAACCCAGAGAGAGAGACAGAGAGAGGGCTAAAATGCTTCATTAATTCCCTGCTCATACAACTACTAATATTTGGAATATCAAACTGCCTTTCACTTTATTAAGGGCATAGGTAAGGAATTTATAGCTTAAAGCGTTGTTTCATCTATGAAAGTCCCCATCCTTCTATATTTGCAAAATTTGAAGTAAATAAACAGTGCCCATGCTTTGAATGGCACGTAGTATTTTCAGCTTAGCAAACACCCGTGGGGAGAGCGATGGTTTTGTAACATCCTCTCTCCCCTCACTCCCTAGGACAGCTCTCTAAGGTGACTGTGACAGAGGGGATCTCAGCAGCCATGACCAGGCATTTCACAGTTTCAGTGTTTGCCTTCTGTTAAGTCAAATGCTTTCATAAAAAAACAGCTTTCAGCATCAGTTCATGGCCATCCTGTGTTCTTGCAAGAATGTAACACGGTGTGTATGGGTCTGGGCATCTCACCTTGCTGAAGTGTACAGGCACGCAGCAAATACTGACCCTGTTGAAGAATAAGACCTCTCTTCTTTTGTTCGTCTTTAGATTCCCTGTTTGGAGAGCATCTCACTCTCCAAATGTAACAGATTTAAGTTCTTCAAACATCCAATGAAAGGTCTGTTTCTACACACTTTGTGTATATATATAGAGTGCAGAAAATGCATCGTAAAAACCTATTTTTCTCCTTTTTCTGAAAAATACATGCATCTCTGTGCAAACTGCATGAAGATTACTTAGTGTTTTGCAGTCAGCATTATTTCTGATGAATTATAAATGTGTTTTTCTTAGGTTCTTTTTAAAAAATCTCAACATAAGGAAACAATTTCTTTTTAGCCCCAACTGAAATTTTTGCTTACAATACAATGTTTTTTTTTCCCTGTCAAAGCAAATCTAAAGACAAGGAAAGAGGAAAACTATTCTTCACAGAGTGAAGAAGGAGATGTCTTCTTCAAGACTGGACCTATAGAATTGAACTTCGAAATGCCTCTCCTGTGTTTATCTCTACCGATGTTATTACAGTATAAATTTATGCATAGTTGGGTCTAGAACTTAAAAAAACAAACAAACAGATAATGCTGTGTAGTTTGTGTAGCAGTTTTGAGAGTAAAACTGTTTAGTTCCTTTGAATTACTTCAGAAATACATCTGTGTTTTCTGATATCAACAAACTAAATTTTAGAAAGTGCTGGGACTGATTGCTATGTGAATGTAAGTCCTTCGAACTATGTCAGGCCCGCGCAATTCATCATTCTCGTTGTGGGTCTGATCTGCATTTTAAGAACCACAGAATGTCCTCTGGAGAATCAGAAGACAAGACTGAGTCTTGTAGATTTTAAAGTACTGGTTGTGAATTTATTCTCAATGTTTTGAATCAGCAGTTTCACTCTATTATACAGCAACTTTCCATTAAAGTCTCCAAGGGCTTCTCCAAGTCACAAATATTTCAGGATTATATGAAAGGAGTTTTAATATGTAATTTTCCTATCCTGTCTGATGATTTATTGGATAAATTATCACATCATTTTTCTTAAAATAAAAACGACCAGATCTCGACAGAGATCAGTACAACACACAGTGGTATTTGTTGATAGTGTAAAATATTAAAGTCATAGCAATAACTGTTTTCTACAAAATAAACATTCTATTAAAACTCACCTAAGTATAATATGGAAAAATATTTTTAGCTTGTGACACAAGAGACATGCTTATTTCAGAAATAATCTTTAGTATGGTAACAGGCAGAGCCATCTCCCAACACTCAGAATCCTGTTCCTTCAAGTGCTGCATGCCCTGTAACACTAGTTTTTGCATACGTTTGTACCAGACTGGCTTAAATTGGCTCTAATTTAACTTGCCCTGTATGGATACCTTCCCATTTAATCGGGCTTGCATTTCTTTACATTCGGGACAGCTATTCAGGGGGTATGGAGTATGGGAAAATTGCAAGCCTAGAGAAGTATGATCTTAGTCTTTTAACAGCTGACACCCTCAAATGCTGGTTTGTGTGCACAGTACTGGGCTATTTTCCCTGTATGGGAGTATGCAAGTAATATGATTTCATGGCTAAAAAAGAGTTACTTTAAAGTTACAGCAGTGTAAACGAGAGAAGAAAAATGTTTCAGGTATGCACTAGCGATACCCAGCATGAGAAACTTTATAAACCACCTAAAAAATCTAATACATCAGATGTTACATACCATTTCTAGTAGGCACCAAATGTGAATGTAGAACTAATTTTTATTCTGAAGGATATTTTTAATTTGTCTAGTAACATTAAGGTTTTTATTTTATTTTGGTTTTGTTACATCAGTAATATTTCCCAGATTAAATTATGTTATGATGCAACTCCCATTGAGTTTCCTCCTCTGTTAAGGTTACATTGATATTATTTGTTTGCCTACTTATTATATGTATGTAACATGTACAAAAAGCTATGTTGGATATAGAAAGACCTGTTCTGTATTTTAAATGTTCTTGACCTCTTGACTGCACAGCATTTCAGTCTGTCAGGAACTAGAATATTTTGGTTTTATACTTCACTTTTCATAACGCCTTAAATACTTCTGACCAACATTTGATTGTTTAACAGCAGGTATTTCTTTCTGCCCATATTTGAATCACTGAAACAGCTAGAAGTTAAGTCTCAAGACTGGGTGCTGTTGAATAGGACAGAAAGACACCTGTGTTACGCCTCTGGCAACTGAAACAAGTAAGGCACTGCACTTGCCACACGGACATATTTTCCACTCTTTTCCTGCTTTGTAGGTGAACTGACGAGAAAATGCCAGCAAAAGCAGTAAGAAATCTTGAGAAACAGTGTCTTCAGAGAAGATGTGAAAGGAAATGCTATCCTGAGGAATTAAAAATATAGAATGGTTGTCTTACATCCCAGAAGTTTCAGCAGTAAGTCACTGGGGCAGAGAGAGAGAAAAGAGATGGAATGATAGGTGAGAAAGTGAAAGAATATTTAGCACTAGAAATGTGTTTATCGTGAACTAAACAAGTACCTTCCTGATTAAATAGGAGAAGCTGCTTAAAAATATCCCCCAAGGAAGCTGAAGCTGTAGAAAGGTAAGAACTGGTGAGTTACTGTACATAGGAGTGATCCAAAACACTTGGTTCTTCTCTCTGCATCTTAAAAGCATTGCAGGAGGCTCTTGGTATGCAGCTACTACCATCTAGCTAAATTCTTTCAACTTTGAATATCATCTACATGAAAACTAGCTTCTGTCCTGACAAATGCAAGTGGAGAAGAGCAGACAGAGCCATGTTATTAAAATTCACAGGAAGTGTTGATTGAATGAAAGTTCAAGGAATAGTGTATTAAAATGTTTTTTTCATTTATCCCTTTTTTTGGCATTGTTTCATTTATCCCACTTCCTTTTTCCTGTATTCTAATTTGGAAATCTCTTAAGTATCATTAAGATACAGTTGTCACAACTTTGCTGAGGTCCCATACAGACAGAAGCACTGCAGTTAGGATTAATATTAATGTTTGTTCAAGTATATCCTTGAATAAACTGTTTTTTATTTGAGCTACTTTTTCTGTTGATATGAGGAGTTTTTGCAGTACAAAATGTGGAACAAGGAGAATTTGTATGGGTAAAAATGGCTGTGGACAGGTGAAGGAGGCAAGCACAGCTAAGCAAGCCACTGACTTATCTTTGTTGTCAGAGCTGGTCACTTTACCAGGTACCTAGATTTTGAGCCTCTAGGCTGAATTCCTAAATATTTTCATGGAAAAGAATGACTGTGAATTTAGAAAAATGAGCATCTAATCAATCATCTAATTGATTCATTTTTTCTCTGTTCATTTCTGGATATTCCCTGTCCATTGCAGGGCAGTTGGACTAGATGGCCCTCAGAGGACCCTTTCCAACTCTAGGGATTCTATGATTCTGTGATGTCAGCTTTGGGGATGAACAACAAAATCAAGTTGCTCTGATAACTTTCAGTTCACCCAGGAATGCATCATTTGCTACAACTCTGAAAGATGAGTTTTAGTCAGACTGGCAGACTCTTGATCAATGGACAAGAGTTTATAATAAGATGGCATAAATTCTGCCTTTAAGATTCATTTTATTTACACAGCTTGTGTTCAAGTGTCTGTCAATCTGTTATTAATATAGATCTGAGAACCGTTTGTTTTGTTTGATAATTAAGTTTACGAGTTTTATTTCTGAAGATTTACCGTGACTAAAATGCTGCTTTGATACCTGCGTGTAAGAGGATTCATTCAATAATCCCATATTTATCCCAGATTTATCAAAAGGAAGTACATTCCAAAACTGAATTTAATAACTCTTGTTTAGGTGCATCGGGACTTACTTTTTAGTATGGCTCCATACTAAGTCTGTGTAAATCAGTATCAGGGCAATTTTCCTAGCTATGACATAGCCCGAATGACTTAGAAATCTAAATGAACGCAGCATTTTACAAACATTCAGCGTAATTTCACTGACAAGTAAGGGACTGATTTCTCTCTTTGGCTCTTTTCCTTTTTTTCACCAATCTGCCTGAATGTTTGTCTCTTTCAGACTACAAAGCCTTTAAGGAGGGGTCTTCCAATTGCTGTGTTTTTATGCAGTGCCTGTTTATGCTACCGTAAATCTAATAGCAGACACGGGTTGCCTGTCTGCGTGAGGTATGCATGGACACTTCTCTGTAAATAAAATTTTATATCGTTCAGTTTAAACAGCCAGCCTACCAAATAAATCCAGAATGTCCAGTTAAATAATACAGCAAGATATTATTATTGAAGTGCACTGTCTCCTTACATAAATGTAAGCATCAGTTTAATGACACAATGAGAATATTTTTGCCAGTATTTTTTTACAGCGTTATTGTATAACCTGGCATACTAGGTAACAGCATCTTAGGTATGGTGTCATATGCTATCCTGAGATTGGATGGTATATAATAAATTATTTCATTATAAACATCTTTGAGACTGATTCAACAATTCATACGCAGTCAGAAAAAAAAAAAAAAAAAAAGCACAACAAATAAATGTCCGTGCTTCAATAGACTTCAAGGAGCAGGTCCTCACTTTGTATTGCTTTACATCTCTGAAGACTCTGCTAATGCTTACATTTTTTTAGTACAACCTAACATAAGCCAACTTCTGAATTCAGACTCTGGCGACAGCTCCTTTTATATTCCCTCTTGCATGAGCACACACAGCGCCAAAATCCAATCTACTGTGTCAAATATATGCATTTTGTAAATATGTGACTATTTGATAAATGGAGTTGAATTTTTTTTTTAGGTTACTTCTAACAATGGAGAGATGTGCACAGTTTATTTTAAGCTCACATGTTGCATGGAAATTGCCCCTTTCTACAGTACAGTGTGCTTATGAAGTTTTCTGGAGTGTCCAAACTAAATTCACTGTGAGTACTTCTCCACTATATGCAATTAAAACGTAATTCATTTCTATATATCATCAATATTCTGTCACAGTATAAGGGGAATGGACTAGATGACCCATGAAGTCTATTCCTACCCTCATATCTATTATTATTACCTCGTATTAGTAAAATTACATTCTGAGGTCACTTATATGTGCTGATTCCGTTCACACAAATACTTGTCATTTATTAGTTTTTTTGTGTTTGTTTCTCCATGTTCTATTTATAAGGGATTAAGTACAGGTAGAACATCAAATGAAGGAAAAACCTGATATTTTGTTGTAAATAATTCATAAAACAATGTTATGACCCTCATTCCCCGCGAGTCATCCACATAATGAGCCACCCAAATGAAACAGTGAAAACATCCACTTCCCCTGCAATGGGTATGCCCTGACGGGCTCCTCAGGGTCAGAAACCCATCCATCTCTTTTCACACATGAGCTCATCAATTCAAAGAGGGAAGTGCCAATGAGCTATTGGATCAATATGGTGAAGTATGGAGATTGATCTTATCCCAGAGTGACTGCATTAACAGACTCGTTAGTGTGACCTCTGCCCTCAGGCACGCATTATACAGGATTGCAAGTCTGATATCAGAATGAAGACCTCAGGTCATTGCTTTTAATAATCTGCTTTGCTGAAAGAATTAAAAGTAAATCTGCAAAGGGATGACTAATGAAAATACAAAGTGCTTTCTTCTCCTCTCATCTCGGAATGCTTGCAAAAATTGGGCCAGCTTTCCACAGCTCCCACCACCATTGCTAGGCCATGCTGGGCTAAAATCTGCTGAGGGCTCTTTAGTGCAACCAGTGATAATTTGCTCTCCTGCCACAAAAAATGAAAGGAATAAAAAGAAATTGAACACAAAACTCTAAAAAGTATTAGCTGTGTTAAAATCGATGAAAGCCTTCAGTGGATTGCTCTGGCTGGTCTGTCTGCACCAGAGCTAGACTGAGTGCCTGGAGGTGTCTCCCTGGTCCCCACAGAATCACAGTGGCTGCCTCCACAGTGGACGTACTCATGCTGCCGAGCACACTGCTGCCAGCAACGGTATGCATCAGCTCAGGGCCCAACCCGTAGAGTCAGAGCCTGCTGTCACTCAGGCCAAAGGCTGGTGACTTTGGAGGCAGTTATCTGAACAGCTAGCATGCAGTAGTTGCTCGAGAATTGGCCCCACAGGCTGTGCCGTGGGACAAGCCTGCAGAGGAACTGCTCTGTCCCGAGCATCTGGTGTGCTGATCAAATCCTGACCCAGTAAAACTGGCAAGGTCCTTCTGCTGTGCAGAGCCCCTTGGAGGAGCCGGGCTTCTCAATACATATGTGCATCCTAAGTACCATCCTGCCCTTAATCGACCTATGCTGGTAAGTGTCACTAAATTTACAGGATGTCTGCACACGAAGTACTGCAAGGAATGCTATAAGCAACCATTTCAGGCCAACTTGTTTTAAAGACTAATCTTTCTGACATATAGTTTTAGAGATGCTACACTTTGTTGCCTCAGAATATGATATTCATATTGTTAATACTTTTAAAACCCTGAATAATCTCGTTGCAATGAAATATTTATGTATAAACCACATTTTAATACTGTATTTTTATTATACCAAACATTTTTATTGTTCAGTGTATAATTGAGTCAATGAATTAGAAGAAGGTTACTAAAAAGGGATTAATGTATTTTTAATGAAACTGAATGATATGACTTCTGTTGTTCACTAAGAATAATGGCAGGTCTATCAGTTTTGTATAGATAAGAGCTTTGTGAGTTTATCTGAAAACCCGCATAATGCCTCTCGTTTAACTGTAACTTAGAAAAACAGACTTAACAGTCCTATTTGGGCTTCTAATTCATTATTTACGTGAGCTCTTTCCCACCTTGTGATCAGATCACCTGTCTAATCATGAAAATGTGAATCTCTTCAGCACAAACATCTATATCCAATTGTATAACACGTTTTAAGACTATACTCTTTCAAAGTCTAAATGGAAGAACTGAGATAGCCATACAATACCCATGGGAAATGTTTCTGAATTCTCAGGTTAATAGACAGGGAAACTGGTGAGAACTTTATGCACTAATAGTGAGAATGTAGATGTTTCACTCTTTGCACAGTTTGAGTCCTTAATTAGCCCACTAGTTGAAATTGTAAATACTTTCCAGGTAGCAACTGCTGTGCTTAAAAATATCCCGATAGAAAATACATGTATTAGTATAATACCATGATTGAAATTCTAACTCTGCACAAAATATTACTCTGAAAGTTAAAACTGTAGTAGCAAATTAAACTTTGATTCCAATACATATATATTGTGTTCTTTGCAATATAGTGTTTCATTTTCTACTATTTTGCTACGGATATAAAAATAGATAATGAACATTTACATTAGTACAGTGCATATCTATTGTGGATGAGGACCTTTATAATGACACCTCTGGAAATATATTTGCATTTTTCTGTGGGAGGCATGTAATTAAATTTGTTTGAAGAGAAGGACTTATCTTCAAACCACCACTTCCCACCACTACAACAGCATTTTTACATCATATTCTTTTCAAACCAAGAAAGAAGCTATTCTGGAAGTATTTTAGATCTAAAATGCTTTTAGAATTCTGCTATTATATATGTATCCTTCCACTTGCGAAGCAGGGAACTTTGTACACATCCAATGGTTCTAGCCTCAGGAGGAGATTGATTCAGGAAAGCACTTTCCACGTTTATTGAAGCATTTGTTCTGTACTCACTGATGAGAAGTGGAAGCTTGTGTATTTTCACTAAAACTGAGGTGATTTTTCTGAACAGGAGCGAGGGAAAGTATACATATAGCATATGTGGAACTGAAATACCTTTTCTGTAAATAATTATATCTTAATAAATTCAGTGCCACTCACCCAGCAATAGAAAGAATAAAAGTTGCCTCCCACTGAAAATGTGGTTTGTTTCCCCATAAGATAAACCACACAATTTATAGTCCTGTCATTTTATCAGACAATAAGGTCTTTAACTTACTACTAGTAAAAAATGACCAATTTTCATTCTGGATTTAACAATCAAATATTTCGTTTTATGAATTGTGTATCATGGGCGTAAAATGCAAAGTTTCTGTAGTGAGAAGTCGCTTCTCTCCTTTAATGGCAACTACATGAAAACTTGTCAGGTATAAGGAACCAAAAAAACATTGAGCTGTAGAGTTCAGATGAAGTCATCAAGTTGATAATAAATAAAATTTCTTTTATAAATCTCCAATTTGCTTTATAGGTCCCCAGCTCATACTGCGGTATCACTGTCACATGAGCGATCAACAGATGCATCTGTCTGGAGTCAGCGCCTATGGCTGCAGTAGGGATATCCCTTAGTAGTCTCTATTTGGGTGGCTGCTATTTATCTGCTTACAAGTAAGTGATACATATTATTTTGTAATCAATGAAACCTCTCATTTTATCTTCTGTGAAACAGAGGGGTGGCTGAATGCATTATTTAAAAAACCCTCATTCAGATTTCCGCTGTAAGCAGCTTACAGACTGATAACATTCATGAAAACTTTAACAATAAAAAGATGATCATCTGGGAAAGTTAGAATAGATTGGAAATACATATCTAGAATGGAAATGCTTCCTTTGCCTCCACAGAATAAATAATAAATGCTTTCCAGGTAATGACTGCAGCTCTTTTGATAACATATATATGAATAAACTAAAAACATCTATAGGTTGACAAGTATTTATGGGCTTATACTGAAAAGCCAGCAACTAATTATGAAAGCCTGACTTGACTGATCAATTATTCAGATGAACATTAGGTGCCTATTATATGCATAAACATGGGAATTATATTTCCCATAAGTAACTTTCTAAAATAACAAACCACAAACATGCAAATTTGAAATAGGGAGAAGCAGCACTATTATGCACTTACTGCACGTGCAGACCTCCCACTGAATTATTCAGGGAACACTGAACTGGGAGCCTCAGTCTTCTGACTCTGAGCAGCACGGCAGTAGCAGCACATGCCATGTTGTATTTGTTATGCATGTAATATTGATTTAGCTCGTTCTTGCTGGTCATGTTTCAAATTCATTTCATGTTTAGGAGATAGAGGGAAGGAGAAGTATCCCTGGATTGCTATTTGTAATATATTTTTACGCCTGTTGAACACAAGATTATCTGATAAATTAATAAGACCATGGCTTTTGAGTGCAGGAAGAATAAGCCTTTGAAAAGGAGAACAAGTAGGTAATGAAGTGTGTTTAGAAAAGGTTTATATTTGCCTGATTCCACACCTCCTGTATGTAAAGACTGGGAGAGTACTAGCATTATAGTGCAGATTCACTCCTGTTTCATTTAATTTGTAAGGCTCTGAACACAATAAGGTAGTGCCTAATTGTTCTTTCCATTTAGAAAAGACCGTGCTCTTAGACAGAATACAGCAGCAGGGAAACCAGAAATAGATGTGACCAGACACCTGATGACAAACAGTGACAAATCCCACTGACACTGCAGTGACCCCTGGTTAGTCAAGATTTAATTAAGGGGTATAATTAAGTCAGTGCAATGGAACACTAATGAGTGTTGATTTTTTTTTTTTTTAAATATGGGTAATTACACATAAGAATACAAAGTAAGCTAGGCTCCTAAATATGTCATTAAAGTGAAGATAACTGAATGACAATCAGAGCTATAAATACTTTTTTGGTGTTTTTTCCTCCTTTGCTGGAATAACTCAGGTAGAAACAACACAGCTCCAGTCAAGCATCTGTACACATGCTAGCAAATGCTACTGGCCCAATCCTGCACGTGTCCAGCATGTCAGTAATGTGACCTTGGTGGCCCAGTGCACACCAGTAAAGTTAGGCATGCATGGTTCTGTCCATCACTATGTTTGTACTTGTTTGTACCACGCAGGGGACGTGCCAGCTCTTTGTGTAACAACTAACATTCTGTTGCTCTTCTCATTCGTTTAACGTCCTCTAGGTTTAATTTATCGAGTCTCTGTTTTACAACAAGCAATTGATTACAAGAAGACATACACTTCCATGTACATACACAGACCATCCCTATGACTGCCTGCAGGCTGGGTGCAGTACACCTTTACAGTCAAGCAGCACATTTCCTACAGTGTTATTTTATGCCTGATCTCTAGTTCTCTGGAATTTATCTCTAGGCAGTTGAGTGAGATAGCTGAAATATCTTTATCTAGAGGATATTTGCTTATATTTCAATCAAGATAATATTATGAAGTAGATTTACTTAACCAAAATGTTAAACGGGTGGAAAACATCAACATGAATGATGATGATAATGGTAGGAAAAAAACTATTTTCTTATGGTCTCTAAGATTTAAAGGAATGCCAGGGCCAGCCTCTGCCGGGATTACTCTATCTGCTCCCAGCTGGTAGCCAGCAGTTCATGACAGCCTTTTATCCGTTATCAAAGCAACAAGTGGAAAAGCAGATCCTCCTGACTGCTAACACTCTGTTCAGTTCTCTCTGTAGAGTTTCTGCTTCTAAATCCTTCCTTTTAACAACTCCTCAGATTTCCTTCCTACTGCTGCAGTAGACACTAAATATGTCTCTCAAGTCTCTAGCTCACCCGTCTAACTTAAACTCTGCAGGACACTAACGGAAAAAGAATAATTGCAATACAACAGGACATGTTCTACAGGGACTGACTGAAGTGCAGCATGATCCCGATCCTGCTCACACTAAGGTGCTGAGGGTTGAGCAGCTGGGTTCAGTGATAGCAAAAACAGATCCCAATTACTCAGATGATACGCTTGTGAATGCAACACTTCGATGACAATTTCAATTTTAATACTCTATGCCAATTTTTATAAGTGGAAATTTTACTACATCAACAGAAAAACACTCTGTCTTGAAAACATTTTACATATGCACTGTGCTTACTTTCCTTTTTTACACATATAGGAAAAATGAAAATGTAAAATTGGGAGCTATTTAAATATAAATCACGCTGAATTCTTTCAAACAAAACCTATCCATTGAAATGGAACGGTTATTGGTTATTAAAACCAATCTAAATTAATATATAGTAAAAATATACATCCCAAATTCCTTAAATTATTCTGTCATTGACTAGTGGGTCTTAGAAACACAATCCTATAACAGTTATTACAAGTATATTTATAAAATCAAAAGAACAACTTGGTTAACAAGCTGCTAAGTAGGGAACATTAAACCATAAAGGATGTTAAGAGTTTTTAATTATTTTCTAAACTGTTCATTAACCAGATTTTTTGTGTCGCGTAGTGGTTATGCTGGGGCAGAGGATGCTGTGGGAACGCTGTGGGGTAGGACATGCAGGGCTCTCTCCCTGCTGCACTGAGGCCTCTGCCATGTTGCCTGTACCCCTGCTCGTTTCAGCCAGTCTCAGATCATCAGCGTACAAAATGGCATGAACTGGCCACAGGTCTTCAGAATCTCGGTTGGAAAGCAGCCGTTAGTGTCACATTTTTAGGAGGTGCCTGTTGTCACTGCCCTGGAGAGGGCACTGATAAAAGGCATGGGATCACTGCTCTTGCTCTTTCCTGTAAGCTTAAGTGTGTGAAAACCCTTGTGAAAATGAAATATAATAGAAGAAGAGGGCTTGTAAAAACATCACATAAATGATTTCCCTGCTTTTATCTCTACACGGGCATGTATCAGTATAAAAGAGTGGATTAGGCAGGCTTGCTTCCATCTGGGCTGTAGACACACGTATGCATAATTGATTCCTGACATCTTCTTCTCCCCCATGCTGTCCCCACGAGGCCACCCCTGTCCAGCTATGTATGAATGAACAGAAGTGTCTTTCATCCCCCACTTGCTTCCCGGTTCAAAAGGAACTACAAAAATAGCAGCAACAAAAATCCAGCAGCCTGCCAAAAGGCCTGCACACGTCCCATTCTTAAAGGCATGTGAAAGGTTGGAGAGCTCAGCAAAATTTTTATGTACGGGAGCAGGCCCAAGGAAAACTCACACGCCATAACCAATTGTGGACAGAGGATCATCTATCAGCAGACAAATGCAGGAACTCCAGAATGTCTCTCCTCAAATGAAATAATATATCTTTGAAAGCCAATGCCCGTTTTAGGCCTGAGGCCCATATATCAAGCCTGAGAGGCTTGTGGATACGCTCCAGGGCCATTAACCTTCCACCTGTTTCCCCTTGTCCTTCAGGATGAGACCCTGCCCTTGATTTTACTCCCTTCCCCTGTTCATCTTCCGACAGAGTGTAAATGTAAAGCAGAGGGCCTGTGAAATAATTCAAAGGCAATGGACCAGGGACATGGTTACAAATCTCTGCCACTGGCACTGTGACTTATGCAGGCAGTTTGTCACACATGAGCCAGGTGACCTCTGTGACATAACAGAGAAAAATATCGCCCGAGATCAAAAGATGAGATTCAGAGCACTCTAACTAACTCTGGTGTGGGCAGCAGAGGCCCAGGCTCACCTCCCTTCCTGGCATGGCCAGAGGGTGGGCTGCGCTCCTGCTAATTGAAGCTGCCTCATTTGCTCACCTCTCTGCCCAAACCATCCCTGTAACACGACCATCAGAACTGGCTTCCTCTGTAAGCTGCTGCTTTCCAAAATGGCTCATAGATGTGAATGGACAGCAGACAGCAGAATGTTGGTCAGCAGATCAAAATGAACACATATCAATCAGAAACATCAAAACAGTGGAGGAGACACTTCTGCAAATGAGTCTGTGTTAAGCCAGCAATTTTTTGAACGCTAAGTAACAATGAACCCTTGTATAAACATGTCCTTCCCTGGTATGGCAATGAGAAGCCTTCAAAGCCTAAAACATTTACTGGGATTCAACCGTCGTGACAGTTACAATGAAAGTAGAGTTAATACAAAAAATGAAGTAATACAACCAGGTAACACAGCGTCTGTACTGATTCATATTTTACGAAGGACATACTACAGAGCCAGAGTATCAGACTTCTGACATAAAGTCTAATCAGATGGAATTAAAAAAAAAAAAAAACAGAAATCATTTTTCAAGCTGTGTAGCATATAGGAAGTTTCCCAGCTGTTTTCTACATTCAGGACATCTCTGCTGCGTGCAGACAAAAGAAGTCTAATGCTGTGTTTCTCTTCCTCCCCCCATAATCTAATGGTATGTCTGGTATGGACATTTAATTTTGCCTATTTCATAAAATATAGAAAACAACAACGCAACTGTTGCAGTATCACAGGCATGATAACGAAATGAGAAATACAACTGTAGCCAGATCAACCTAAATCCCGTCCTAATCCTAAATCATTTTGGCACTTGGCACCACCTAGTTGATGAAAAACCTAGTTTAATCCATGAATGTATATAAAAATACACATATGCAGACACATGCACATCATTTAGTGTGATCCTGACACACGTGCTACGCATTATCTGATTGGCTAATTTCTTTCGTTCTTATCACACGCTGACTTTGAACATTTTGTATAGAGTTCAAGCTCTCATGCAAAATGATCTGAACGGATAGTGTTCCACTGTTAAAGTGTTTCTCAATTCACTCAATCTAAAATCATGAAAAATTTGAACTGTGGTTGGGACTTAAGGCTAAGTCATTGCAGCAGTTAAAAAGAAACGTACAGCTGAAAATCATTTCATTGACAAAAGCCTGACGTAGATCATTAAACCGCTTTGATGCAGCACACTGCAGCAGTAAATACAGTAAACAGAAATAATTGTTATGAAAAGATCACTGTGAAATGTTACTGCATGCTTTTGTAAAAATAAGGCAGTTACTTGATTTTACAGTGCTAAAATGTTTTGCTCTTCTTAGAGTCCTATGATTACATACACCTTTTCCTTTGTTGTATTTCTCTAAATAAGCCTGACAGAGTTACAGTAGTCAGCATCTGTATCTAAGTTCTGTCACTGATTTCAGTGAACTCCAAATCAGATCCCAGATGTCTTCATTTTTGAAAATACCTGGAGCATTACTTTTTGATGCAAAATATAGGTGATATATCCAAGGGTTCTGGTACTCAGATCTTTAGCTCTCATTGAGACTCCTACTGAATATATTCATTTGTATTTAGGCCTGCTTTCACTTATTCTTTCTGCATCCAGTTTTTGCTTTCTTTTTTTTCAAATATATTTGATGTATCCCTGCAAAATTAATATTTAATTTAAAGAGCACCTAGCCTAATCCATTGTTTTTTACAGTAAGTATGATCTAGTGCATCTTTTTTGTAATATTCATGAAATTTGAAAATCAAGGCTAAGCATCATATGTTACTTGAACAGAGGATTTTTCTCATTTGAGTGTTTGATTAGTTCTGAATGACCAAATGACCTACTAGTATTTCTAGGGCATAAAGGAACTACTTACAAATGTTACTGTGAGTAAAAATAATTATTATGTTAATATAATAAACCATAACTTTTATAAATAAACACTCTCAGATACACATGCAACATCCAGTTTACCCACTGCCATGTGCTTTTAACATAACCAGATAATGTACAGCAAGTACTTTGTAAGACTAGAAGGTTACAGCACCTTCATTCTAAAAAAGAGAAGTTGATTCTTGTTTATAGTGTTTAATTCCTCTTGTCCCAGTGAAAAAGCCTTAAATTTTTTGGTTGGCATATTACGCAGATGCTCCAAATCCAACTAACTGTATTTTTGAGTCCTTAGGCCTCTCCAGATCAGTCATATAAAGCAAAAGAAAACAAGAAACTATTTCACATTTTAAAGTAATAATAGCAATTGGGGACATGAATCATTCCTCACATTCTTTTCCAGCTACAAACAATTTCTGTTGGGAAAAGTGCCATATAGTATCGACAGTGACAACAAATTGTATTGTCCGGTGAACATCTGTTTCCGACTCCCACACTGATATTGCAGGTTGGCTACTTCTGAGTTAGTCCTCACAGGCTGCCCAACCTCAGAGGAACTGGAAATTACTGGTACGTTCAACTTTTATTATTGGAACACAGGAAAACTTTATCACCGTGCTGGGAAGTCCTGTATCTTTTGAAATATTGTAAAGAGGGTTATGTTAGCACAGAAAGCCACATGCAGTGGTTTTTAAGGAGGAGAAAAATGGCTCCTGTGTTCATTGTGTCCCTCAGTACATGCAGATATGCAGGTCTGAGATCAAAATGTCGGACACTTATTTCTAATAAAACAAGCAGCAGGGCAAACAACAACAACAAAAGGTTGATATTCTGTCAGTCTTCCTCAATATGTAGTATTGTGTCCCATACGAAGTATCTCTGATGGGCAAAGCACAGTTACCACAGGGCAGAGGAGGCTGAGGTTTAGTGTGGGTTGTACAATGCTGCCCTAGAGAATGGTGGTCTCAAAGTAAGAACGGATCTTTTCTAATTTATATTTATTGCACCGAGGTGCTCTGAAAGCATCTTATAGAGTAAGACTGTGTTAACTAGCTGAAATTGTAACTGTTAAACAAACACAGGCCTAAGCAATGTTTTCAACAATGAGAGGAGTTTGTTAGAATGTTAGTGATCAGTGTCATTTTTTTTTCTTAGTTATGCCACCGTTCATTACTAGGTCTGGAGTAAAAGGTGAAGTCCTGTTTGGCAGGGACAGAATAAAAATGAAGTTATATTCTCTATAGGCAGTATGTGCCAGTTTGATAATGCTGCAGTGCCTGATCAGTCTGGGATAAGCTGCTGAAAGCTATTCCCTTTTACTGAAAAAGAGGGAGAAGAAACTCCACTGAACCTCATATTAATTAGAGTGGCCAGCATGCAGGGGAATCAAAGGCAAAACATGTGGAGCTCCCACTGAAGTCAAGAGGAAAAGAGTATGCCTTAAAGGAGGGGCATGTGAATGATAAGTAAATGCTGCTCAGTGTTGCCAGATGAGCTAGCCATGTAAACACTAACTTTGAGGCATAGCACTGCAAGTACTCCCACTGAAAGGTCATTCTTAGGAGGGAGCACTGTCCTTGACTATGCTTGCAGAATAAGTACCTATCTCAGCAAGGACAGCTCAAAGTAAAATAATTCCACACACATATTTCTACTTAAGAGTTATCATTATTGTTGCTGTTCTTCATACTTTGTGTTTGAAACTAGGAGCCTTGTTTTCCGAGTACTGCATCAGAAAGATTGTTTTCTGATGCTATTTCCTTTTAGCAGTTTTGGATTTTTCAAGGTACAGTAAGTCTGGGTAGAAACTTAGTGATGTGACCAATACTCAAAACATTTGGAGATTCAGGGTCTCAGCCTCAAAGGCACAAACTTGTCTGACCTTGCTTTTCACATGTGTGATATCAGTGCATATGTGCCACTCAAAACAATACTCCAGTAGTATTTGTGAGTAGCTGTCTTTCTGTCTTGCTTTCTCCATATAAAGGCAGGAAGAACATCAGTGACTGCAGACTGGTTGCAAAAAAAGATGAAACTATTTTAGACCGTGGTGACCTGGTCATGAGCTGCAGCATTAGTTTTGGCTTCCACTTCCACACTAGATAATTTGTTTTGGTGATTTTTACTGACCTACGGGAGTAGCAATATGGACTGGAGGCTGCAGGCCTGCCTGACCCACCCATGCTGGACCTTCTTCTCAAAGCTTTCCACCTTTTCCTGACAAGCTGTGCAAGGGGTTGAAGAGAGTGTCGGTGAAGCACACTCAGTGTTGGTGAATGCTGCATTCACTGTAGGTCAGTGCAGCCCAGGGACACAAATAGCCCCAGTTACTGCTGCCCACATACTGACAGTGGTGCTAACGTAATTCCCAGGAAAGAGAAAGGAAAAGGAGAGCCAATAAATAATAAACAGGGGGCTTAGAAGTAACACATGGCAAATGAAACAAACACTTGACCCAGGCAGCTCTGCAGAAGAAAACAGGAAACTGGCAGATGCTGTGAGTGAAACTGGAAATGCACGATTGAAGATCTTAACTTGCACTTCTTATTTGGACACAGTTCTCATCAGCTTCAGTGAAGTTTTCTTCCAATAAGCAATACTAGACCAGGCCCGTAAGCACAACTTGACTTTACACTGAATATCACCACATACAAGGCTGACTTTTTCAACTCCCTGTTTAGGAACTGACTGTAGGTGCACGTTTATTTCCTTGTATAGGGAATTCTTGCTGCTGCACAGAGGGGTTCTCAGTTCTCTGTTGCTACTATAGACATTCTCCCCAAACTTTTAAAAGGTATGAGATGGAATAGAGGATGACTGGACATCCCTGGTGCTCTCCCCCCTCCAGGGGCTGCAATGAGTTGGTTCGGGAGCAGCAAACCATGACTCAGCACCAGCAGCCACTACTCATTGCTCAGGACAAATTGCAAGGCAAAAAGTATTCCCTGATAAGTACCATCTGGTATTCAGATGAAACAAACAGAGGGTGCTGACTGTAACACCAGAATAAGGACACTCTTCATCACATCCAGTGTTGCTTAGTCGGGACGATGTTTCCTGTATTCAGCAAACATGCCAGTAAAAGAATTTCCTTGGCATAGAGACAGTATGGAAATGTCCTTTTAAAAATCAGTTAATGCCAACAGAACTCATGAGCTAGCTGGAACCATTTCCTATGCTATGGAAAGAACACTTGAATAAGGCTAACCAAGACATGTCACCCTCCCCACCTCCCCCCTCCCCATCTATTTCTGGATGTCTTCTTTTGTTCACCCTTTGCTAATTATAGAGGCCTTGCTTAGGTTATATTTATAGTCTTAAAAGAGTTGCCTGACTTTTAGAACACTTTATTCATGTATATTTCCTGTGTTTATTGTTGCCTTCACTAATTTTTTAAATCAAATTTACTTGATCCAAGATTTTATTTAGCAACAAATATCAAAGTAACCTTTCTTTCAACAAATGAAGAGCTGTATTTAGATAAAAAGAAGAAGAAGAAGAAGAAAAAAAAGCATTTTTCTATTTCTGAATTTGTGAAAAACGATTTTAGTTTCTTTCCATTTCCAAGTGATGAGTATGACGGGCTATTCCGGAACTGGATAAAATGATACTTCTTTTTTTTTTTGCATTTATTTCACTAGTTTGTATCTATAAATGTATATATGTGTATATATATATATACACACACACACACACACACATAAAAGTTATATATAATGTGTACATATATATATATATAAATCTGCAACGGTTGCTTTAGTGCTTGAGGTGTTCCCATAACAGTGCTGCATGTGTATCTGCCTGGCCTGCACCTGCCGCCCAACAGCTACTGAAGATGTCCACATGAAATTACAGCTTCATTTTCCTACTGCAGCCATTCTTTCTCTCTTCAGCTCTCCTTCTTACACCTGCGCTCCTTACACATGCCTGTAGCGACAGACCGCGGCACTTTGCAGGCGGCCATAGTGGGCAGCAGCTGCCTGCCCCACTCGTGCAAGTGGCGTGCAACGTCCGGCAGCATGAGCAGCGCATGGTGGGAGCAGCCCGCAGCCTGAGGTGCGCGGGAAGGTGGCGGCTTGAGATAATCACAGAATCACAGAACTGTAGGGGTTGGAAAAGACCTCCAGAGATCACCAAATCCAACCCCCTGCCAAAGCAGCTCCCTAGCCCAGGTTGCACAGGTAGGTGTTCAGGCTGATCTCTAATGTCTCCAGAGACAGAGACTGTACAACCTCTCTGTGCAGCCTGTGCCACTGCTCTGTCACCTGCACTGTGAAGATGGCAGTTGTCTTGTGCTTCTAATCAGGGAAAAATTGAACTCTGATGTTAAACTTCCGTTTGTGTAACAAATGGCACCAACTTGCAGGTGGATACGCGAGTGTGGCTCATCCTTCCTGCCAAGGCTGCAGTGTGTGATTCACTGGCTGCAGCTGCAGACCTCCCTGTCTCCGTACTACAGCCTGTATCTATGCTTGCTTTAAGTGTTAGGATGCTCATTCTGTTTAGTAATAAGTAACAAAATATTGCATCATGGCTGTTTGTGGGAATCGAAGTAAGCTTGCTACGGTGAAGTAGTGTGTGAAAATACACTTGCCTGTAGAAGTGACAGTCTTTCCAAAAGCACCCACATGAACCAGGGTTGCTTCATCTCAGCTTGCTGCTGAGCATCAGCCATCAGATGGAAAAGTGACTAAATCCAGAGTGCTGAGTTCAGCCTCCTGCTGTCAGAGTTGACACCATCATATTGCAAAGTAGACAGCTTTGAAACAAATAAGCATACGAGAATATTGTCATTTTCTTACCCTTAGAAAAAGTACCAGAGGCTTGGAAATGAACAAGCAGTTCAGGAAGGCTACAGAACAACATTCCTGCGTGCTGAAATACTGCATTTAGTCACAGGCTTTGTTCAGAAAAAATCAAGATCACTGAGTGAACTTCTGACAGTGGTCCCTACAAGTTTCAGTGGGGTGGCAGGTATAATTCCAAGCCTGGCTTTTCTGGTGAGGCTTCTTTCCATTGCAGTCATTTCACTATTTCTTTCCAGTAATCTCAGAAAAAAGAATTTATTTCTTACTGTGGACTCATAGTTAAATCAAATTAATGTTTCTAGTGCAAATAATTTGTTGGGTAAGATGCATACTTCCCCACTTCCCCCAACATTTTAGAAGCTTTTCTCAGATCTCAGTACGCTTAAACCAGCCTAGAGATCAATAACTACGTATGACACCACACCCCGTAGCCTGACTACCGATACTAAGGGAAATCCTCAACCTCAGTTTCTCATTGCTTCCCTGACTGAAAGAATCCTATGGCAGTTTTATTTCATCAGCTATGTTAGTTACACTTCCTGTCCTGATAAATGCATGCTACAAAGTCCAAAAGCACTTTAAGTTATCAAATTGCCTTTGATTACTTAAGTCGAAATAATATATCAACCTTTCATCACTCTGAAGAAAAACTTTTAAGGTATTCCACTACTGATATTTTTTTCTAAAGAATAAATTTTCCCTCATCTCTATGAATTTGGTTTAATAATTCTATTTCTGTACCTTAATTCCTTACTTTTCTGTGCATTTCTTGGTACTTAATTTCATGGAGATTGAATTTGAAATGAATCGTGATGTACTGAGTATTATTATTACTATATTTATCTAGATGTATTTCGTGTGACAGGTCAGGAGACTCCAGTGCTTCTGTTGACCCAATTCACACTAAGTTTGCACTATTTTAAGAAATACTTCGAAACTCTGCTAATATTGTTGTGCTTATGAGAAATGTGTGATGCTAAACCAAGCATCTGTTTGCTTATTAGCTGCCCAAACAGCTGTATTGCCATCTTAAACTACAGGTCCCACAGACAGGGCCCTTTTGAGAAATGTGGTTAAACCATCATTTTTTTGAAAGACACGTTTACAGCTAAAGGACAAATTCATACCTAGAGCAAGGAGTCCATCCCAGAGCTGCTCGTCTGATGCCAGTGAATGGCCTAAATCAATTTGCAAACTCAGTGAACAGTTTTAGGATGAACTTCTTCAACATGAAGTATGCTGCCTCTTCCTGCAATCATTCACTAATTGGGCTTGTGCTCACATAGTACTTTGACCTATGACATCCTCACTAAAATAAGTAAATAAGTCAAGGTAGTATTTTCATGTGAGTCACAGGTTCTTTGGGGCCTTTTTTATATCTATCAACGTTTTAGTGAATTTTCTGATCCTTAACCAGGTGAAGGTATTCTGAGGACTGTTCTCCAGTGCAGGTTCTGTTTTCTTCTGTGGCAAGTGGAGACTGCTTGCTTTTATGGTTTGAAGAGTACTTTGGAAGTAGCTGTTGAATTTTCCCTGCTGTGAGCTGATGAGGAAAGACCGGTCCACTGGAACTGTCTGCATCCTTTCTTGGGGCCAGATAACCTTTGGACTCTAGGAACTCTTGCAATATTTTCTTTTTAGCTTTGTACAGAGACCTTTCACATGACTGAGACAGCTGGCTACAAATCTAGCATCCCTGGGGCATTCCTGAGTTTTCATAGCTGAGAATAAGATGGATATATCTTACTTCTATATTTACTAAGCTTTCAACCACTCCAGAATAGCAAACAAAGGTTTTCTTCACTACTAGTACTATTATTTTACTTGGAGGTTTTCTGAGTTTATATTTCATCTGTACAGAAACATTGTTTTGATGAAGAAGCAAGTATTATGTGATGGCAAAAAGATTTTCTAATGGAATTACTAATTACAAAGTATCCTCACTTCACAAGGCAGGTGCGTGTTTGAGGTTGAAATGCAAGTTACTAGACTGCAGCTTGCTGCTTTGGCTCTTACTCTCGCATTGGTTCTCATTCCAACTAGTTTGTTTCATTGATGTTTCCATTAATTTCTGGTACCCAGTATGAAGACAGAAAGATCTCCTCTAACAAGCATGAACTTTACATTATGTACTTTTAGAACTCATATAAAGTACCTTTTAATACTTTTAAAAGTTGTTTCATAATTTGAAGCAATTGAAATTTTAGTCTCAGATTTGCTAATGCACCTGATTATTGTATCTGGAATGCATCAGATGGTTCAGTTTTTATGTAGAAAAGTCAGTATAATAGGAAAATACTTCAAGCAAATATATACTTCTCAGCTACGTGAAGGTGGGGAACAAGTTAGCTGTTTTGAAAATCTATTTGCATCTTTCTCATAATTATCTTCTCCTTCCTTCTGCATTTAAAATTTCTGTCATATTCTAAAGTTTTTTTTTACCCCCCACAGGTACCCAGGTTCTCCAGAGCAATCTGAAATAGCAGCTGTTGCTACATTGAGTGGAAGGAGCTGACAACATGGGTGGACGGAAAGGGTAGGAAACATTTCCATTCTGACCCTCTCTTCTCATCTGCAAAAAGTTAGTGTTACCTGCTACTGTTGGCAGTGTGGTGGCTGATGTATATGTGTCGCTCTTTCAATGCTGAAAAGTTTAAAGTTCATAAGAGTTGTTGTAGCCTAGCTCCTAAATGATGGGTTCCGAGTGTGCTGATATTGTTCTGGAATGCTGTGAGGTTTAGCAGATGTTGTCCAATTAAGAAAAATGAGCCAGGTATGCCACAAGATACAAAATCCATGGGGGGGCTCTATGATAAGAAGGGCACAAACACTGGGAAGAAAACATTGTCTCTGAAAGATATAGCCAAAACCTGTATGTAGTGAATTTCTAGAACATATGTATTTCTAGAGGTCTGTGTGTGAAACAAATTTCTGTGCCTTTTACATCCGTACCAGTAAGCATGCATTAGTTGAAGAGTATCAAACAGCCTGAGGTTAGAAATGAAGACCGTCTCTAAGACTTCCCAGGACAGGATGTTGAATGCCTTTAAAATCTGCCTACAGAGTAAGCAGTAGAACCATGACAAGTAAAAGTTGCTCAAATATCTTTTCATATTATCACTTCAATCGTAACTGTAATGTTTAGGCAGATCATAATAACTTAAAAAATTCTTGCACTGAACAGTATCTTCTGCAAATCTTTGTCATTTTTTAAAATGATTACTCCAGCCTTAAGAACTGAATAGTTTTGAAGTTCCCTGTTGCTGACTGTAGGACATCATCTTTGAAAATGTATTCGGTTTGTCATTCTAATCTGTTCATTATCTAAAATGAGAAGTATGGGTTACTAACAGATGGCAAACAAAGATGTGACAGTTTTCAGCCCTTCTTTCTCTTAATTTAGGCTGAGTTTATGATAGTTCCTTCAGTCATTGTGAAAATGTCTGAGAACAAATGGAGCTGTGTATACAACATACACAGCTCACTTTTCTTGCAATCATAGACTTCATTTCTTGTGTCTGAATCATTAAGGCTATGATAAAAATACTGTTGTGGCAAGCATCCTGACTGCAGATCATTGATGGGCTCTCCCTTCTGTTCTCTTGATATCAGTGGATTCAATTCCCAATGAACTTATGCAGTAATTGTTTTGTTTGGGCATTTTATTATTTTCCTTTTGCTAGACAGTCAAGAAGTTAGGGGTCAGGAAACTTTGCAGAGTTCAGCAGCAAATAGTTATGGCAAAAACATCTCTGAGTTGCAGGAAATTCAGCTAGCTGGCAATATAATAGGGAAATGCAGACCTAATATAAGCTTGATCTTGCGTTTTTTTGTTTGTTTGTTTCAGGTGGAAGGTATTTTATTCCTTCCAGAGATAACGTTTAGACTGAAGGAGTGGTAAAAATTGTAGTTTATCTGTATTGGCTGATCCCAAATTTCTGGCTTACAATTTCTGTGTCAGAGCTGACTCCAACAAACAACAAAATTGCCTTAAGAGTAATCTGATAAATGTATGTTTATATAAAGTGAAATTTCTGTCCACCAGAGAGTTGTGCATAAGGATTGGGTGCACTGATAATTCAACTGCCTAACGTTCATAAAGAGGAGCCTAAAGGTAATTGTGGCTGATGTAGATTACAGGAGTCCCCAGTATACCAGTGGTGATAAGAACCAAAGGAATCCTTAAGGATACTTCCTTCCTCCTTGCTATCTGATCTGTGTACCCTGCTTACAACGTAGCCTTCATGGTTAACTACACGTAGACATACAAAATTATATCCCAGTGAGAAAGTTAATATTCTAATATGCACTTAAGTAGGGAGTGAACACAGATGTGCAGATAAGGTTACTGTGTTACTTGAAGTAATAAGATAATTATGCAAATGAGTACAGAATGGTAACAGACATTCTTCAATTCTAAGTACAAGCCAGAAAGAGGCTGACAGGGAAGGAGTAAAATTCATGCTAGGCCTGTGGAGTTAAACAACTATTAGGATAAACAATAAAATATAGAAGAGTAAAACTTAAACCTCTGATACAGCTTATTGCACACCAAGATGAAGACACGTGCAAGATTCTCCTCAGAACAGCCTGCTTATTTAAAGCCAGATAAATTAGAGATGCTTGGAGAAAAAGGTAAACCGCACTTCCTTGCTCGAAGTACAACATTAGAAATGATCTTGCTTTCTTAAAAAATATAATGTGAAATTGTTACCTACCTTAAGTTCTCTAAAAAAGATGCTACTCCTAGCCCACTCGACGATGGAGAATAGGGTTTGGTCAGCCATTTTACACATAAGCCCAAATGTGTTGAGCTTCTCGTGTTTGCTTCTGTTGGCTTGTTCCTGCTGCAGGTATGCCATGATCTTAGCTTGGACTTGTGGTTCATCTGGCTCACATTTCAGGAGTTCCAATATCAGATGTGGAATACTTGCTGGTGAGCTTGTTTGATAACCATCCATGTATGAGTAGCCCATTATTGACTCTGGTGAGCTAGTGTAAGGGTCAGGGTACTCGGACTTGATAGCACGGCTTGGGAAGTGGCCATATGTTTGGTAACCTTGCAAGCTGCCGTGGGGTGGCATTGTCATACTAATTGGAGAGGTTACAAAAGGGCTTCTGTCATAGTCTGTGGGAGGCAAGGCAGTGTGGTTGAGAGGTAGGCCTTTGGAGGCAGAATGGATGTTCTGGATCGCAGAGGATATTGTCAGGTCAGTTGGCATAGCTTGGATCACCTGAGTCATGGCTTCCAGTTTAAGTCCGTTTGCTCGGATGAGAGCTTTCTTCTGCTGCTTCAGTGCCCTGTCTCTCTTGTACATTGGTCCAAACTTATTTCTACCGCCACGCATTCGGTCAGCTCGCACGGCTGTCAGGGGAGAGGAGGAAGTAAATCAGAACGAAAACTGGAAATGGACATTCTGTAATGAAACGTACATTAGGAAAGAGCAGAAATGTAGACATGTAACTCCTTGATTTTTTTTAATTTTTTCAAATTCAAAGTACCACTTACTCCTAAAGAAGGAGTTATTTTGATTTAGCAAATGTCACTTATTTCTGGTAATTGAAACATGGCATCACATTGCTAACTTGGAAGACTGATCTTTACGGTGATTAAGACATGGGGACAGACACAATGGTTGGATACAGGGATTTCACACCTGCTATGGGATCACGTAGAGATCTCAATGTGTGTTTGGTTATATGTCAAGTTACTATGTCATTAAGGAACAAAGGCTGATGTCCAGAATGTGTCTGAGATGTGTCCAGTAGACCACATTATCTCTTTATAGTCATTCCATTAAGATATCTGAAACGTAAATTGTGAAACATCCAGTAGTCACAAAGGAGAGAATATGTTTTTTTCCTGGCAAAAAGGAAATACTTCTTTTTGAACGCTCCCTTCAGACTGGTGTGTAGCTGAGAATTTTCTAGTTAGCTGAACAGCTCTACAGTTTGGCTGCAGTAGGAACACGCAGAGAAAAGCTGTCAGCCTGCTGCCTTCCACATAGAAGGAGGAAGTGACACAAACTGTTGGCGCTGTTTTGGCTTGTAATATCTCTGGAATTAGAAATAATTAAAACAAATCCACCTCAACAGCTGCCTTGGGAGTCATGCTGGTGGTCTGTGTCACAGCAGTGACTGTCACCGTGCTATGTGTGTAATGGGCTAGCGAGGAGCTCTCACCAAGCCCACCTTGCCCAGTGGCAATTACACTGAGAGAGGAACCTTTGACAGCCGGGTGACATGTTGAGACTGCTGAGATTGCTGGAGGTTAAGTTCTTGAGCTTTTTATCTTAGGGATTAGTAGATCATTAAAAATTTATTCTGAATGCTGGATACGGATAATACTGTACATTATCATAAGGACTTAATGTTTAATGATTCTTTACTTTTTAGTGCATGGTAATTTATGAACAAGACTTTAAGGATATATATATATATAATTATTAGGGAAATAGACATATAAATGTCACAAGTATTCACAGTTATGGAAGCGCATGTCAACAGTTCTCTAAAGAGAGGAAAAGAAGTTGTATGGGTGTACAGTGAAGGGAGTTAGAGTACACTTCTAAAGCACCTTTAAAACTAGATGTGCCTTACTTCCCTTTGCAGTTGGAATGTTCCTGATACTGCTGCTAAATGTTGGTTTTGAGTGAAAGGTAGAAAAATAATTAAATCATGATGCTGCTAAATGTCATTAACTTTAAACCTGTACATATAGTATCCTTCCAGGTATCTAGAATTAACAGTTACATGGCAAGTGCTATTGGCAAATGTTGTTGGCATAACTCCTACAGAGATTAGGGTGTATTGCACAGCATCATAGAAGCACAAAAATTGGACCTGTATCATCGCCCACAACTGAGGGGAGTTAAAAGTAGTTAACGTGTCTTATCCTTATTCTCTGTCAGAAGGGAGAAAATGATTCCAAATTCAAAGCTTGAATTTGGATGCCTATGCAGGATTTGGGATGTTTAGTGCAGCGTCAGTGGTAGCCGAGGCTGTGAGCAGATAGAATATTGAATTCATCAAGTTGCGGAGGGCTGATTATTGTGTTGATCTTCAGTTACAGAAACAGTTTTCCTCAGCCAAACTCAGGTGACTGGGGCTTGTCTTTTATGGCTCCCTTAGTGGCTTATTGTATCCCTCATTGGTCTGATTCTTCCTTGTTAGGTATCTCAGGTAAATGCCACTTCAGTACAAAAGAAGAGTAAGGGATTTAGAAGCTTGTGCTTGGTCAAATACAAATGCTGTTTGCTTTGAAATCTCAATTTATTTTATTTGTCAATGTTGGAATAATTTCGAGCCTCACATTTGAATCTGAATGATATTTTTGCATTCTCTTTTCTCAAAGGGTATTGTATATTCTTCATTTCTCTCTGTACACGACAGAGCCTAATGAAGTAAAAAAAGTATACTTCCAAGTCCTTGTTCTTTCCCTGGTAATAACATGGCAGGCGTAGCGTTGTGAAAAATATAGGACGTAACTTTGGAAGTTTTTGTCCTTAGCCCCAAAAGGAAGTCACTGTGAGAAGGAACTTGTGCATTCCATCACTCGCTTTTTTTTTTTTTTGCCATATTATCAGAAGATAATAGTATAAAAAGAACCCCAGATAAAATGGAAATAACATCAGAACACTCTAACAATGAATTTTTAAAATCTAGATTCCTCCTATATACCTAGTTTAATCTTTTCATAAAGCTGCAAAACTAATTCCATGCTGTCTAGAGCCTGGAAATACTGAAATCTCAAAGTATGTACATACGTGAAAATTGACTGTGTGGTTTTGACAAGTTTTTAGAGATTTAGCATTTACTTTACACTTACAGGAAGCAACAGCTTCATTGAATATAAGCCACCTTTTATTACAACTTTAAAAATGTGACATATAGCATAATGTTTATAAACCAGTGTTTATCATAACATAATCCTGTCATTTCTCAGAAGTGGGTCTGTACTACAGCTGGTGACACAAGCAAGACTGAGAGCCTTACCTTCTAATTTCATTCCAACGCTTAGACACTTTTGAAATCGACAGTAAGGGCACCGTTTCCTCTGAGTTTTGTCAATCTGGCAGTTCTGGTTTTCTATACATGTGTACCTCTTGTTATTCTGGACTGTTCGCTTAAAGAACCCCTGTGTGGTAGATAGAAAAGTCAGCCCGTTCTGCTCGAGCAGTGTGCTTCAGCATTTCATCTCACAGAAATGATTGTAACATATTTTTCAGACTCTGGTCAGGAACTCATGCAGTTCTACAGTTGATTTTAAATGAAAGTGAGATGTATCCAGGAAAAAAGCACCAGACCCTACAGGAGCTTTTCTTGAACTAGGGCTCTGCTTTTTAGACTTGCATCAAAGCTTAGCAAGAGTGGCTGTAGGCACAGCAGAAAGAGAAGCTGGCCAGCTCCTTCTGTATCGCTTAATTGTAAAATAAGTGTTCCCTTCAAAGCACTTCTCCGTAAAATAAGAAGGAACACCGTGGCAAAGATAAAAACAATACAGAATACCTCTGGTGAATGCGTATCCCAACGGTGTGTGCTAAAGGCATAAGTGCTTGTAATTCAATTCTCATTGATTTTTTTTTTTTTAATGAAAATATAATGCGCCAAGTTAATTTTCCCATACAACGAAGTATTTTCAATTGCTGTGTTCAAGCCGTGGAGCTTCCTTCACAGTGCATTACTTAGATGGCTGGGAAGAACTCTGCTGGGAAGAACCTGACAAATTTGGCATGCCATAAATTCAGAGATGTTTAAACCTTAGTGTAATAAAACCACACGGATAAATTAATTTAGAAGTGGTTAAATGTGGTTGCCTTTAGAAATATTTCCATCTCAAGATAGGGAATAACTAAAAGCAAGCCATACGTTAGTAGCTTTGTGTCAGGTGAGTATCCAGTTGGTATAAAAAGAGCAAAATCATCGTCATTACAGAAATGGACTGTGTAATATTGAGGGATGAAAAATCATAAAGCTGATTTGGACTTTGTGAAACTGATCCGTACCGAGGAGACTTTTACTTTGTCCTCCAGGAAAAGAAATATTGTAAGCATATGTAAATCAACTAAGATCAACATTTAGGACAGTTAGGAATAAAAGTTAGAGAATAACTACATCGCTTTACAACAGCAAAACACTTTAAAGTAGCACTAAAGCTATGGTGAAGAACAGCCCAAGTTGTTTCTTCCCATTTGTGCAAATGAGATCTCTCAAAGAGAGTTCTCATCCTGCAGCATTTTGGTGCTTAAATTTTCACGAGAATCTAGCAAGAAATGCACAAGAAATAAGCCAAATTATTAAACGTCTGCCTTAGTTTATCTTTTCTTTGGTTTAATATTTGAAACTCTTTTTGCCGTATTCTGTTTGTATGAGGTAATTAGTACAGAACCTTGCAGCTCTCGCAGGTGAGCAGCCCGTAGTGGTACCCGGACACTTTATCTCCGCAGACCGGACACAGCTCCTCAAGGTCTTCATCATAAGAGTAATTCACCATTTTAAACTGAGACACTGGGAAGAGGAGAAATAGCGCATTCTATTAGGATTGATGTTAACAATTTACTTCTTTTTTTGCAACTATTCTCATCTAGGGGAAGAGTTCTCTTTAAAGTACAACGCTGAGAACTGCAGAAAGTTTTATGTTTCAGAGTACAGCTTGCACTGGAATGTGCAACTTTTGCCCAACCGCAACTCTGTGTGGCACTGAGCAGGAGAAGCAAAACCCCCCGGCTCCTCAGGTTTAGGTTCTCAGTATTTCTGTTCGTGGAACGCTCTTACTTCAGAGCGTAGCTTAGGGAATCACAAACGGAATGAGTCCATTTCAATCCGAGCGATCAGAAACGTGCTTAAAAAAGTACAATGAAAAGATGAAGCGTCACCGCTGTCTTTAAAGTAACTCGGTTCGTTTCCTTTAAAGTTTCCTTTCAACATCAGCCTGCAAATATTTACTTAGCCTAGGCTTGTATCGTACAGCCCCAGCACTTTTGTGCGGCGTTACAGTCAAGTTACTTACTTGCTGAGCAGGAGCTCGTGGGCTCGGGGCGGCCGCCGCCCCCCGCTCCGCAGCCCGGGCCCGAGCCGCCGCGGGAGCGCTGCCCGCCCGCAGCCCCGGCGTGCCGCCGCCGGGCACGGGGTCGCGCTCAGCCTCGCCGCCGCCGCCCGGCCCCGGTGGCGCGGGCGGGGAGCGGGTCCCGGCTCGACACCGGCGTCCCTAGGGGACAGCGGCTGCCCCGGGTTCGGCGAGCCGCGCGCCCGGCGTTCGGGCCGCTCGGGGAAGGGGCTGGGTGGGCGCAGACCGGACTGAAGCCGGGCGCGGAGCGCGTTCTCTCGAGCCGGGCTCCCTCCGTAGAGCCCGCACGGCGGCTGTGGCGGGCGATTCACGGAAAGCGAGCCCGCCCGGAGCGGCGCCGCCGATTTCCCTCCCCGGACCTCAGGCCGGCGGCGGCGGAGGGTTCCCGAGGAGTTGCGGGAGGCACCGGGCGGCCAGCGGCAGCGCTCGGGACGTCGCCTCCTTCCCGATAACGCCGCGGCTCGCGGGCGGCGGGGCGGCCGGAGTCCGCCCGAAGCTCCCCGGGGCAGCCCGGCTCGGGGCCGCGGGAGCTGCGCGCTGGGGCATGAACCCACCGGCACGCGGCCGGGGCAGCGGCTCCGGGGCGGCCTCGGCACGGCAGGAGTCACCGCCTGCCAGAGGCGTGGGGCGGCCGCGGGGCGGCAGCGGACGGGGGAGGAGAAGGGCCCGGCCCTCCCCACTGCCGGGACCCGGCGCTGGGTCCGAGTTCTCCCTCGTCTCAGGAAAAAACAAGTGGGAAAGCGGGGGTTTTCCGAGCGCTTGGCAGGGAGCCCGCTCTGCGGGCGAAGAAAGGGGCGGGCGGGCCGCCCCCAGCACCTCCGAGCCCCCGGCCCACCCCGCCCCTAGTTCCCTGCGGGCAGAGGACGGCTGCGGAAGAGCGACGGGGCAGGACCCCGCTGCTCGGGGGCAGGCAGGGGGCGGAGCGGGCAGCGCTCGCTCACCGGGCTGCGGGAACCGATTCCTCGCGGCGGCCCTCCCCGCGGCCCCCGGCCCGGCCCGGCCAGCCGAGGCGTTTCCAGCTCGGGCATCCCGCCGTCACCCGCGGGGGGACCCGGCACGGTGCACACGCGCCGGGGCTCCGGGAGAAGTTTCGCACAGCGGCCGCTGCCACCTGCGCCGTGCCTGCGCTGTGCCTGCGGGGTGCCGGCGGCGGCCGTCCCCTCGGGCCCCGGGGGTGACACCCGGGGTGTTCTCCGGGACATTCCCGTCGCGTAAAATCCTCCGCCGCAAACTTAGCGATAGTTTTGGGCGGAGCGGGGATGGGACCCACGCGGCGTTCCGACCCGCGGCGGTGGCCCCGAGGCAGCAGCCCTCGGGCGTCTGCACCCCCGGGCAAGGATGCCTCCCACCGCGGCCGCACCTCCCGGCCGGGCTCTGCCGCGCTCTGGCGCTGCTGCCTCGGGCTCCGGTACCCGTCGGAGCCGCGAAGGTACGAGTTCGGCGGAGCTCGCGGCGGCAGCCCTGAACTTTTCTTGCAGGACGCGGGGGCGGATTGAAGGAGCGGGGAGCCGAGCGTGCGCGGAGGGGGAGCGCCGTGCGGTTCCCCCCTTACCTTGCATGTTTTCTGGCATCTGCCCCTGTTCCCCATTCGACCGGGCGAGTCCCAGGGCCTCCGTCTCCACTTTGGGCAGCATGACAAGGCGGCTGCGGGCCGGGCTGGGGGCTCCGTGTCCGTCCGCGGCACCGGCACCTGGACACGGCAGCACAGATTTAGCGGGACCGAGGGACGCTCGGCGGCCGATGCCTCTTCCTCCTCCTCCTCCTCCTCCTCTTCCCTCCCTCTGCTCCGCGCCAGCCCTTGCCCTGCTGCAGCGGGAGCGCCGAGCGGCCCCGGCCGCCGGGAAGCGCCGCCGGGTGCCCGCGGCCGGGAGAGCCGCGGAGCGGTTGTCGGGCTGCAGGCGGCGGGGGCGGAGAGGAGAGGAGGAGGAGGAAGACCGGGGGGTGTCGGAGAGGAAGGAGCAACCCCGGGAGCCCGCAGCAGCTCCGCCCGGGGCTCAGCGCGGCGGCAGCCCGGCGCCCCGATCCATGCGGAGAGGCACAGTGCACGGGAGCGCTCTGCCGCCGCTGGTGCTGCTGGACAGGGTTCCCACCCCCGGCCCCCTCCTCCCTTCCTCCCTCCTCCTCCTCCTCCCCCTTTCCCCCGCCACAAGTGCGGAGGTGCCGAGCCGGGACCTCTCGCCCCGGGCCCGTGGGGAGGCGCTCCCGGAGCCCGGGGGCCGCGGGGGCCTCCAGCGAAGGGGGGGGGGGGGGGGCACCGACACGGCTCTCGCAGCCAATACGGCGGAGTAGGAACTAGCAACACCCCCGCGCACACACGCGCGCACAGACACACGAGCACACGCTCGCGCGGCGTGATCGCCCCCCGCCCGCTCGTTGGCCGGGCTGCGGGGCCGGGGCTGCCGCCAAACCCTCCCGCACCAGAGGAGCCCGACGGCCCCCAGCCCGCCGCGCACCCCGCGGCTGAGCACCCCGCTGCAGCTCCCCTCTGCCGCCCGCGGGACCCCCGGCGCTCGCTCCTCTGCGGGCGGGGGCAGGCAGCGGGAACCTCGGCGTCCGGGGAACCCCGGCCCTCGGGGCCCTCTGCCGCCTCTCTGTCCCAGAGCCTTAAAGCAGCAGGCGGGAGCTCACCGTATCTATTCTGGCTTTTCGCGTCTCCTTTCCCTAAAACTTCTTGCGAAATCTATCGGTGCCGGTTGCACCGTTTGCACAAAATCCAGTGCCCTGCCGAGCCATCGCTTGAGCAAGAGCTTCCCTTCCCCGGCCCTCGGTGCGGCTAGCGGCACTACTCCCCGCGTTATCTCAGATAACTCGTTTCTCTCCAGCGTGCGTCTCCGCGGGAGCCGGGCGGCCCCGCAGCGCAAAGCAGCCCCGGCTGCGGCGGGGTCCCGCGCTGCCCTGCCCGCCCCGGCCGCGCTGCGGGCACCGGGGGCTTCGGCCGCCTCCACCGGCGGTGCGGTCTGAGCTTTATTGTCACCTCTGCGAGCATCCGAGACCCCCGCCCGTGCCGCCGTGAGGCTTTGGTCACCGTTGCGTATATGAAAAGCTGAAAATATTTGGCGCTGAAAACTGCTTCCGATTGGAAGTGAGGCGCGGAACCGTCTGCGGTGCTGAGGACCGCTTTTTCCCATCGGTTGGGACAGATTTCGGAAAAGCGGACCCGTGTCCGAACTTAGAAACGCTTGTGGGGAACGAAAGGGACCGCGGGTGGAGTGCGTCGCGTGTGCCATTCTCTGGACAGTTCGAACTTCTCTCACCCGCTGACGGGAAGGGGAGAGCTTTGCTTAACTGAGAGCAGACCCTGAGCCAACCCTACACACAGGGAGAATTTTGTCTATCTTTCCCACTTTGTGCGGGGTTTAGCGTTGTGGGGCTGGACCCAGCACGCCGCGAGGCTCGGAGCTTATGGGTTCCTTACATTTTGCCATTCCCCTTCGGGATGGAGCGCGGACAGGGAAGTCTTGGTCTATGTCATCGCGTTATAACTTCACACCTTAGCAGTTCTCCTGCCGTGTGACACAGAGGCGCGATGAGCCGCGGGACGCGCCAGCGCGGTGCTCTGCGGGGCGGCCGAGATCCCCCGAGGGGGTGAGCCCATCCCCTGGTAGGAGCGGGCCGGCCCGACACCGTAGGGCAGCTGGGGAGCTGCTCCCCCGGGCCCCCGCCACTAACGCGCCCTCGGGACGGCGTCGCCGTGCGGCATCACCCGCGCCGGCTCCCGGCCGTGGCTCGGCTCTGGCCGGGGCTCAGCGCAGCGGTGGCTCCGCAACTTCGGGCGCCCGCCCCGGGGCTGCGGGGCCGCGGCCTCGGGCCTGGCGAGAGGGCGGCCCGCTGAGCCGTCGGGGAACCGCCGCTCCCTCCCCTGTCGATCACGCCGTGCGGCGAAGTCCTGCCGAGGCGCCCCGTGCCGCTACTCGAGTGAGTTTAGCTCCTGGAAAAGCACCCGCGTTTTGGGCGAAAGCCGGGGAAGAGAGCCCCGCGGGCAGCCCCGGCAGAACGGCCGGAATGCCCACGCCACGGGCCCGGCCCTGGCGGCCGCGGTGGGAGCTCCGGTCTCGCTCGTGGGCTCCGCGTCGTTCCGCCGGGGAGGGATTGGAGCAAGCTCGAAGTGTACACTGCAATGCTGCTCTGCCAGCCATCGCTACAGATGAGCGTACTTTGGAGAGGTTATTACACGTCCACGTTTCTCCGAAGTAACAGTTTAGGGCAGTACACATTATAAATGATACCTGTTCCCTTGTGGCTACATTTAATTTAACATGGAGTTCTAGCTCTCAGGATTGCCTTGAGCAACCTTAATTACCCTTTCTTCTAATCTCTTCTCCGTTCCTTACCAAGTTCTCCAAACTTTTTTTTTTTTTTACATGTGATTTCTCTCCTGAGTTTGCCTGCCTTGTTCTGACTTTGCCTGAAGGTCTTGATTGACGCGTGTAATTATAATTATAAAAGATGATGGCTCGGAGAGCCTCCAGCAACCTTGATTAGTACAAGGAGCAAGACCTGGAATATTTTATACTTCCCTATTTAAATGTATGTACATTTACATTAGAAAAAAAAAGAAAACACGGTCTGATTTTAAATAATTCGAAGCTTCTTTCACCTCTCTGTTTGAAAGCAGAGGGTTCTGTGTGGCGATACTTCAAGCTCCAATTTCTTATGGCTTCAAAGAGGCCGCAGACTGGGGCAGATGTAGTACATGCAGGGACATTTCCATCCCCGAGGATCTGCTCGAGAGCAGCAAATAGTGCTCTCTGCCACCTCTGTGTAGGGAGGTGTCCCGAAGAAGGTTCGGTTTATGCTCCCAGCAAGCAAGATGGAGCGAGAGGGAACTTCTGGGTGGGGGAAGGAAGGTGGGGGGGGAGTCCGAGACACACTTTGCAGAAACAAATGAAAGAAAGACTGAAGTTTTCTGTTGAGAAATCCAAACGCAAAGTCAATCAAGAAGGCTTATAAGGAAGTATTTAAGAAGGAAAGAAATCCGCATCCGTTCTCCGCCCTCCCCCATCCTTTTCCTCCGAGCATCGCGTTAGTAACCCCAGAGTGAATCTGGGGGATCTCTCCCCAGTCTGGTAGCTTCAGCCAGTCGCGGGTGGGAGTCAGTGCCACGGAGCCGGCCCTGGCAGCACCCAGCCCTAGCGGCAACCATCCCTAGCGGCACCCAGCCCTGGAGGCACGCAGCCCTGGAGGCACGCAGCCCTGGCAGCACACCGCCCCGCACTGCCTCACTCGGCTCCGGCCCCGCGCACACGCGGGCAGGCGGTGTGTGACAGCGAGCGGCATGAGCATCTCCCCTCTGCAGCTGCAACATTTGTAACGCGGCTTCTGCTTCGTTTCACTCACTTCTCACTCCCAACTTCACGAGGCTGTTTACAACAAGGAATATGTATCTATCATAGGCTCTATTCTAACTCTTTTCCTTTCTTTTTCTTTTTCCCTTTTCCTTTTTCCTCTCCTCACTCACCCCATGTCTTCACTCCCTGTGTGTCCCTGCCATAAACAGATCGCCCCCACGGGACGACACGGAGAGTTCCCTGAAACCTCCGAAATCGCGCAGCCCACGGGCTCCTCTCCTCACTTTGCCAAGGAACGTTGCTTTTAGTTCCTAGGGATTCAACTGGGCGGAGGTTGTTTATGTCTCCGACTCGGGCTTTAGAAAGTAAACTGTCCCTTCCAGAAAACTGCGAAAAACACAAAAGCACGTTATTTGTCCGTAATTTTTTTTTGATCCGCCATCAGCGAATCGGAGCGAGTGCTTCGGGCTGCAGTGCTTTCTGAAGCGAAACGCGCACCGCAGAGGATCACTGTCCAAAGCCTGTTGCGTTTTTTCTGCTGCGAATCTTTCTCCGCTGCCTTACGGAGGTGCCGATCCTCTCCGGTCCGAACCGGAGAGCCTTTCCCAAGGAGTCAATTATTGACCGAGAAGCTATTTTTAACGCCCGGCCGAGCTCACTGCTGCGTGCTGGAACGCCCTGCTGCCTTATAAGCACCTGGCAGCCACGAGTGATGCGAAACTACGGGATACTCCAGGGCGAGGAGCGCGTCGGGCCAAGTGGGTGGCAAAGCACCTCCGTGATTGCTTTTCTTTTATTGCCGGTGACTCACCGGAAGGCGTTGCGATGCCGCACCCCGTCCTGCCGCATCCCGCCGGGCTCGGGACGGCTCGGGGCAGCGGCTCTCCCCGCCTGCTCCCCGAGGGGCTGCCGGAGCTCCTGCGGGGCCCGAGGAGGAGGCGAGGTCTGGGGCGACGCGTCCGGCTAGGGAGGCTGAAGGCACGGGCGCCCCGGGAGAGGCGAGTCCTGCCTGGAGCCTGCGGGGGTTTCCCTGCATCAGCAGCGCCGGCAGCGAGCGGCATCCTTCGCCGCACGTCAGCCTTTAGCCTAACACGCTCAAAGAGTCGGTTTTGCAAGTAGAAAACACGCTAGTTTTCTTTTTCTCAGCGCTAAGCAGGGAAGGCGCATTCTATCCCAGCAATTCTCGGACCTGTTGCCTCTAGCTGCGCGAAGGGAAAACGTCCTCGCTCTGACCGAGGCGCCGAGGACACGCGGCGGCCCCTCCCCGCGCCCGCCCCGCAGCGGAGCCGCAGCCCCAGCCCTACAGGAGCGGCACGGCTCGGAGCGGGGCACACAGCCGCCCTGCCCTCCGGGGCCAGACCCAACCGCCTGGGTACAAATACCCACTCGGGGTATTTGTTTACTTCGCTGGTGGGTTCCTTTTGTCTCGGCTGCGCTGCCCCCTTGGAGCTGCGCGTGGAGCATCTAGTTATAAGAGCTGCAGCCTGCTCTGGAAATACTCCAAATATATTTGTGTATAAAGCAAGGCTCCTGTCAGGGCTGAGCGCTGGCCTCTGTACCATAAGAGATAATTGATTTCTATCCTGCACAGACAGGCTTAAAAATGAAATTTCTTTTGCTGAGGCAACTGACCTTGATCTGCTGGTGAAAAATAAAAAAAAAGAGAGAAAAGGAGATGTTTTAGGTCCGTTCCTTCCCCCTCCCCTCCCAAATAGTGATTATGTTTTGAAGCTTGGAAAACTTTATTTACAAAAAGTAATTTAATAGCTGATCTTTATCGTGAGCAAACCCAGAGCTCATGGATATATACGTGTCATCTAAGAGTTCTCCACACATAAGTATAATCATAAAACAAACCATGAAAAGATAAAATAGCAACGTTTACATTGAGAAATCTCAGTAAGGATTGTGTATGTAATGCATCTGCATTATATATAAGGATGTATTAATATATGTTACTACCCAATGATGCACATATCAGCTCAGCAGTATGTTTAAAGTACTTGTAGAATAGGTGAGTAAACTCTATACTTTGATAATGTTTTTCTCCACACCGCAGTGAGACACAGCTCCTGCTGCTCTATGTAAGGACAGGCTGGGAGCTGACCTCTGAGATGCCCACACGAACAAGTGGCTGGAGGCCTTCTGGCAGAGGTTTTCCTCTGGAGCCCACGGGCATCATCACTGTTATTTTGCTCCATGCATTTGCATATTTCAAATCAGACTAACTGGAGAGATCCAAGCGTATATGTAAATGCTGCCACTTTTCTAAATAGTTCATTTGCAGTATAATGACGGCAAAAGTATTTAAAGAGAAAAAAAATGGCATAGAAGTTAAGGCTAGTATTGAGATGTCACCGTTACAAGCTGTCTGGGTCTTGCAGCCCAACCTCTGCTTGCTCCCACGAAAGCTTTGCTTGTTCTGCTGACCAAAATCCCCATCCAAACTTTTAAAGATAATATCTGTTGTCTTTGCCAGTCATGTGAAAATGCATGATATCTGCATGCTAATAATGATGCATACAAATAAACCTTGCCAGACTCGAGAGCACTAGTTGCAATACCGTAAATTTCTGGAAGACATACTTTCGAATTAAGATGGCAGCAAGTATTATACAAGCTGAAAAGCCTCACAGTAAGAAATTGCAAGTAGATCATTCGTCCTGCTCTACCACCATTTTTTCCAAGTTAATGAAACAGTTATTTCTGTTAAAAAATTGTAGTTAATGCTTACACCAATTGCAGTGTCCCTGAGGATGCTAACACAACGGGCTGACTGGAGGAAAATCCAGCTGGTTGAGTGGCTTTGTGCTGCCTAGGAATCTGACCAGAAATAAACATGTCACTTCCAGAGGATTGTATGATCTTCACCTGGAAGATCTGATGTGCTAGTAATATCCTGTGAATTCCAGCTGCTTTTTTCAGTACTTGACTGTAAAACTAAAACCAGGTGTCAGCTCCAGCCTGGCTGTTTGCTCTCTGAGGGGCAGATCCACTCCCCTCTAAATAAGAGAAGGAGTTTTATTTGTGTCCATGGGAGCGGGATGAGGCTGAGAAGAAGCATGCTCACCCCTGCAGCGGTGTATTGCTGCTCCGTTCCATGGACTGACTTACTCAGTGGGTGCCTGTACTGCCTGCCTGCATGCACAGGTGCCCCCAGCAAGAGCACCTCACAGCAAGAGCACCTCACATACCCATACTGCCTTGCTTTGGCTCGAGGTGGAAAAAGTAAAGGATGTGCTGGGAAGGACTGGACAGAAGGGAAAGTCCAGAGAAGAGATTTAGCCTACTTGGCTCTGGGGAATGTCTATTTCTTTCAAAGGCATACTCTCAAGAGCACATAAGAGCGGGATCTTGCTCCTTAGATTTAACCCTAAGGGCACATAGTGCTCAGAGTACGCAGGTTGAATTAGACATGCTTGTCAGGAATGCCACCAGGAGCTGTGGCTGTGCTGTGCCGCACAAGGCGACAGTTCTGCCCTGGACACAGAGCACCTAGAATTTCAGAAGGTGTCACAGGATTCAGATCTGTTTTTCCTGGGGCTCACTTAGTGAATCTGACCTGTTATGTGTGCAGTATGGCACATGTGTGAGTGTGTTTTGTGAGTGTGTATTATCCTCCAGCCATTCATTTGCAGCCCAGCAAAGTATGCTGTGGTGTTTGGCATGGCCCTTGTGTGGGAGGTGCAGAGCAGGAGGAGAAGGTAAGTAGTGAGCTCCTGGGGGACACAGGAGCACAGCTGGGTCCCAGGTGGGAGCCCGTCCATGGTACACTCCCCTTCCCCTGGTGAAACAGCAGTTCCGCCTAGGAGATCAAGATCAGCTTTCAGCTAGATTTGAGGCTACTTCCTGCAGCTGTTGCTGCACCCTCCATCCATGCATTCCCTTGATGGTGAGGGACCCATATCACACCCTGCATCAGGATGAATGCCTTGCCTGCGCACACTGACGCACTTTGAGGGAAGAAGAGGACAGTGATCCCAGGTACACGCCCTCGGGCCAAAGCTCCCTTTTTTCATCCTTGCCATCAGCTGCCGTGCCAAGGCGCAGCCTCGCACAGCCATGGGCTGTGGGACCTGCAGCGTGGCTGGGCTGCCTCACACAAGCAGAGGAGCTTCCCTCTCTGTGTAGGAGCAGTCTGCTCTGGGTGCTATCTGCAGCCCTGCTGGGGCTCTGCCACAGCCCCTGCAGCCCCGGGCAGCTGGGGCACAATACTCCTCATGCTGGCAAGCCAGAGCAAACCACGCCAACCGGCTTTCCCAGCAGGGAGCGGGTGCTGTTCCACGTTCTGCTGAGAGTGTTCACTTCTTCTCTGCTCTGAGATATCAACCGACCTTCACTATCCAGCCCATTCCTACTAAATGGATATATATATATATATATGCACTTTAGATACTAAAAAGAATCTATATTTAACATCCATATTAATTTCAGGAAAAAAAAAAAAGAACATAAAAAAACAAAAACAAAACCAAAAAAGCCCTGAAAACATTCCTGAAGTTTTATTCAGTAAGAATAGTCAGGCCAGAAGCAATTTATGCTTTTCACCAGCGCTTATACACACATGCACATATGCCATTTCTTAGTTATTAGCAATTACTGTATACAAAAGTACTATTAATGGTCCAATGGTAAATTTGGTAATCACATTATCTCTGCAGAAAAAAAATCATTCACTCAGTCATCGACTGTTTACTTTCATTTTACATAGTGTCATAAAGTTCTCATTTGCCTAAAAACACATGTAAATTAATCAGTTTTGTTTGCTTGCCCAATCATAACGATTTTTTTCAGTTTGGGCAGCCTCAATTTAATATATTTACGCAGAGTCATCAAAACAGAAAACTGTTACTTACCGACTGATGCAAGTCCATGTTTTATAGATTCCTGTATGATGGCCGTGTGAGAACTAGAAGACATTATTGAGTGTAAATATAGAGTACCCTTGGGTGCAAGGTGTACAGCATTGAGTACGGAAGAGGTGCAGCCTGTAAACTTTTCTGGCCTTGAGACCAAGGCTATAATAACCCTCAGTGAAAGTCGGAGTGATGAACAACAACAAAAAAATTATCCCAGAATTCAGAAAGTAACAGGCATGTCTTTCGGTGGACTCTGTACTTTTTCCAGCATTAGTGACCTGCTGTAAACCATGTATCCCATTTCATGATAGTCTCTAATCAGAAGAATTGGAACTTGTGATAGGTTTGGCCCCGTCACGTGATTTAGTACAGCTTGATAAGAGGGCCCTGTTATAAAGTGACAGCAGAAGAGATAAGAACTCTTGGCAGATAATGACAGAGAAATGATTAACCCGGAGTGGAGAGGTGCTATGAAACCCAGAGAGTGGAGGGTTGTAAAGTTGTGGGGTCATAAGATTATACTGAGTGGATGAAAAGCCATACCAACGTAAGTGTAATGACTATAAACTCAAGCTTGTGACCTATCTTCCTGATGTCATCACCTCTTTGCACAGTGGACTGCAAGCACGGTTGTTTTGGCTTCTGTAAATACTCTCGGGATGGCAAAGCAAGCAAGCGTTAATTCCTTAAAGGAGGCTTGGGAATGCGCTTGGGATTCTGCGCCCGAGTGACAGCGTGAGCAAACCTCTGCGATGGGTTTGTCAGACAAAGCACTTTATTGCCCAGCCTGCAGGCTGGAGACAGCTCCAGGTTGTAGCCACTTAGTCGAAAGTGTAACACTTCTCAATAAAGTAAGAGTTTTACAGCGTGGTTAAGCATTTATACTCAGGACTATGATACACAGACTGTATTGGCTCACCTCTGAAGCTGCTGAGGTACAGAATGCATTCACAGCTTGCAAGATGGCCGCAGGTGCTTTTCTGTCAATACAAATGGGAACATTGGGCAGCTGTGCTGATGACTGGGTGACTCTGAGTGACTCTGAGTGGCCAAGTCCTGCTTTGCAGACAGCAGAGGAAGTGTTGCGCACCCTGGCCTGCAGCACTGTGCCTCGTGGCACCTTGTTTCTGTGGCACCCCATGCCATGCAGGTGGGCAGGGGCTGCGGGCCCTATATGGGTACATTGCTGTGCCCTTGGTGCTCTCTACAGCTGAGGTGCTATCTGTGCTGTGAGAGCAGGCTCCCATCTGAGTGCTCAGATGATGTTTGATATGTCAAGCCTCTTGGAAAATAAAGGAGTTCTTCCACTGTGGGCTGGATCTGAAACCTCTTGAAGTCTGCAGGATTTTTGCTTTTGAGATTTGCAGAGGGCTGTAAAGCAACATCTGCTTTTATGTGCTTCATCATGATGGCTGGACATTGATGACAAAGTAGTTAGTTTGTGCTGAAAAGGGACAACTTTTCAGGCTTCTCTTGGAGCTGTGGCAAACTCTGCAGTGACTTGTAGGGCTTGGGCATTAGGGCCAGGATCCCTGCGCTGTGGGGTCTGTGCAGGGCCACCCTCTGCTGCAGCCTCCTAGCAAAGAAGTGAAGTTTTAGAGGGGGGACCTGATTTTCCAAAATCTTACTAAACAACTGCAAGTGCTTTTTGGATGCTTCATCTACCCTGATGGTGTGTATAAATCAGCCATTTATTTGTTAACCCATTTAATGAGTGCTGATCGTAAATATTCATTGTGTTTGTGTACACGCAGCAAGTAAAATCATACTGACCTGCGTGACAAAAACTTCCTGAGATCAAGTTTCTTTCTTGTTCTTGTGCTTGTAAAGTGAGCAGACTCCCAAACTACCTCTCAGCAATGCTGTGAATTGTCTTGTAATGTTTATGAGATGCTTTAAAAAGCAAAAGCATGAAATGTAAACATATCTTCTTATTTATTATGGGAAAAAATAATTTATAAGTCTGGTTAAACAGACACTATGGGTGTTTTTTCAGGGTCACTGATATTTTTTTTTTAAATCTGATTAGATTATCTGGGAACTGGAAGCCAACTTTTACCACAGTTTTTATACAAACCTAAAGGATTAGTCTCTCTGTCTATTCTAATTCATTTAATCATCAAATAGGTTTTAAATTCTTTCGTTTGTAAAAATAAAAAACAATCATTTGTTCCATCACAATAAATAAATAAATAAATAAAAAGCAACCCATGCGTCTTTCAGAATGTGAGATAAAAGAGAAAAGCTGCAAGTAATACTTCGGCTTGAAGCTTTGTGCAGTTCCATTGGAGACACTGCTGGAGCTCCACTGGCCCATATGCAGGAGTGTCTATAAAGGAATCTCTTGTATGTGAGGGAGAGAGACACTGAATCATAGGCAATGAAGAAACTTCATGCTTTTGGCTTCCAACTCTGTCATTCCTTTCCTTGTTTTTGCATCAGTATCAAATGTCAGGGTCACTTAAAAATGTTCTTTTTTTCCTTTCTGATACTTTGTCTCCATGGATACAAGAATGTGTGCCAGGTGCATGACCAGACGGACTTTCTTTGCCTCTCTTTGTACTTAGTCCAAAGCAGGGAAAACTCGTAGAACTCCAGGACAATCTGTACCAAGCCATGATCTGGCACCTCTGTATATTTAACAGGTCTTTCAGGAAAGTAATTAATTGAAAGCTATTTACTGTCTTTATTTTGCCGTTCTTGTATGATGAAATTGTCCCTTGTTTGTCCCTCAATCAAATGTCCCTCAAAGAAAACGCAACGTGATTTCAAAAGCTTGGCAGCAATCCCTCCTTTGACTCTTGCACATCAAATTATTTTGCAACCATTTACTACACAAATGGAATTAGGAGTTTTTCCTCTTACAGACGTTTTCTTTTGTGGCATTTCATCTGGGCACATAAGGATGTTCAGAAGCTCTGGAAACAGCTAGTCCAATGAACAGTGGCCTCTTCCAAGAGTCTTAAACCCTGCCTTGTCCGTGTTGGTGTACATTTGGTGAGGTCATTCAAGAGTCCGCCATCTGCTCTTAGCAGTTTGGATGTTGCTCTTCTGAATCCAGTGTGTTATCTTTCTGTGCCATCACAAAGTATCACTGATCTCCATCTCACCAAAGCTAAACACTCTGCACAGCACACATCAAGTGAAGGACAGAATCCTCATATAACTGAAAGTCCAGGGCAAATGTGGCATTCAGTCTGGCATGGTTCCCACCAGGCGTGAGCTGTTGTCTGGTCCTGAGAGTAGGCCCATTGGTTTCAGCTGCAGCTTTGTTTAAGTGGAAAGAGATTTACAAGCACTATTCCTTTATCTGGAAATCACTCTGTAAAAACTTCATTTCAGCCCTTCTGCTGTTCCTCCTGACCTACCACAGACATTTAAAGTTCATTTGGGTGCTTCAGTGTATTTTCTCCTCCATCATGGATTTTATATTATTTTGCATGTACAAAACTGTGGAATTGAAAATACTGTATTCTGTAGAAGAAATTAAGAAAATCTCATATATCTGTTGATATTCATATTCTGAGGTTTTCAATGAAACAGTTCCAGAAATGAAACGTAACAGTTCTAATTTATTAGATTATTTCCAGCAGTTGATTCTCAGTTACTGTTTGGTCATGTGGTGTGACTGCAATATTAAGTGTCTTGCCAGTTTTCTTTTATTACATATACATGCATACATGTAGACTGCTCTGAAAGTAATGTCTCCTATTTATTTCCATGGAAACTACAGCAGGGACAAAGGGCACAATAATAACATTTATAATAATATTTATAGAGCAAATTCTCAGCTACAAAAGGTGATTTTTCAGCACAGTTACTACCATTAGCTATGCAATGAGTAAGAGCCTTTGTGCTGTGCTCGTAACCGTTTGCACCAGCAGAGGTGACCCACCATCACTGTTGCCACTGCTGAAACACACCACCAGTGCCTCTCTTTGCTACATCCACTGTTTGATCTCCATAAACATTCACTGAGCATCAATGAATGTCAATGGATGCCATTTTTTCTGCATGGAGGTATTTAATGACACACCTCTGCTTCATGTACACTTCAGTGGCAGAGACCATTTTGTCAGACTGCCCCTTTGCATACAGCAAGAAAATGTAACCGAATGTTGGTGGGAAGGTCCAACATGTACTGCTATATGCAACATCCACCTCTGACATCACAGACCAATACAATAAAATAGGAAGCATTACTTTTGGAGCAGCCTTAGTATGTAAAAACACATCATGTTTATCACTTCAGTAATCAAATTTAATGGTGTTAAAATGCATGTCAGTGTATGCTACTGCTTACTAGTGGTTTTCAGCATATTCAAATTCAACTGTGTTGAAGAAAAGCATGGTAAGTTCTAAATGGGTGTTCACAATACAAATCATTTCCCATGACTACTTTAATCTCTTAGAATATTTTTGTCTCTTACAAGTTTCTCTTCTCTGATTGGATGAACACAATTCAATAGGAACCATATTTGAACAGGAATTATGAATTGTAGAAAGCATAAAATTGCTTTTTGTGAATTTTCCCTCATAGTTACTTAGAAACTACTTTTTTATTATTTTTAAGTGAATATTTTCATTCATAAGTGAATATCCAGAGGAGGAGGTAAATATAGATGTCTGGAAATACTCCCTGAGTTAAATGAGCAATTGGGGACCCTTCAGGAGTGCTTAGGAAGAAAACAGTTCTGTGCAGAAGGAACCATACAGCTGTGGGTCACAAAAGCCCTCCTTTGGCCTTTACCGAATATCAAAGCAGAACTGGGGCAAGCTGTGGTGGGGCACGATTTAGTGCTAACCCTCCGCATTGGAGAAAATCAACCTTCTTCTTGGCAAGCTTTTTTTAAGGCAACTTTTATGTCTGTTTGTCTGTTTATCTATGTGAGCAGCTTCAATTTTAATTTCTCGCACAAGACTTTTCCTTCAGTAATCTAACTTATTGGCATACCAAGAGAAAATATATTAATTAATTATGAAACCTTTTCAAAGCTTATCTAGCAGCTATTTACTAGAAATAGGAACAGGGTATTTGACTATGTGAGAAAAGAACAGATTTCTGTGAAACAGGCAAGGGGAAATTACTTCCACGTATGTACCAGTAACAGGTGTTGTGAACTCATCCATCATCTTACACAGCACTCAGGAGCAGAAAGCAGCTTCTCCTTAGAGCATTATTAATAAAATATCAGGAATATGTTACTTTGGAGGGAGGAGAGGAGAAAGAGTCCTAAAGTGAATGTTAAGTGGTACACAAAATCTTAGCTTAGATGCTCTGTTTTTTCAAGATTTGTACATATGTGTAGGGAGAGCGGTTATGCCCTCTGCCCCCTGCAAAAAACGCCCCTCACAAAAACCAAAAGCAAAAAAGGGACCACACCGTCGCTTGAGGCAGGATGGATGCATTAAGTGTTATCTCAGGACACTGCATCCTGAAAGACCCTGCATGCTCTGAGGACTTTCTCCCAGTCTCTCCCCCTGAGGGAAGCCAGGCATGTGCTGCACCTCCTACTGCCCGGCCTTGTGTGGGTGCACCTGAGCTGGGTGCTAATGGAAAGTGGAAGGCAGCAAAGGCAAGATGCTCAGCATGGCATTTCATGTCCTGCTGGGGGGGTCTCCTAGCAGAATCAGGAATGTGGGCTATCTGAGGGCTGGGGAACAGTAATGTTAAGCATGGGCAGGAGGAATCAAAGCTCAGTGCTGGCATGATCCCTTGGGTCTGGTGCAGATGAGAGCTTTTGCTTCTTTCTGTCTTCCCAACAAGAAAGTGCAGAATTTGTCCCAGTTTCAAAGCCAATTTTTGTTGGGAACCATGCTGGACAGCAGAGAAAAGTGGGGCAAAGGCCATTCAGAAATAATGATTTCTGATCACTTTATTAATAACTGTGAGAAATGTAGCACCTGGCAAGAGAGATAAGTGGATTTTCCTAAGCTCTGTTGTAGGCAGGTAAATATTGCTGTGGTTTATGGCACTAATAATTAAACAGCGCTCTAGTCTTTATCTTGGCAATTTAAGGCAGTTGTGTTCTGGAAGCATATGATGAAATCTGGACACCAGCAACTACTTTAGATGTAAGCTTCATGGTAAAACACCGTATCTGTTCTGTCCGGCAGATAGATTTCATGAGCACATATAGCAGGGAAGAAACACAGCTTTTTCATTGTCTTTTGAGTCACCTAGGCACCACTCTTGATAAATATTGCAGTTCTCAAAAAACAGAACAAATAGACTTAAGATCTGAGAAATGCTTAATTCCTTCAAGAACACATCTCCCCAGTGCAGCCACATGAATAATAGATTAGTATAACATATTAATTAACATTTTTATATATTTTTATACTATGTGCCCAGAGCTTGTCAGACGGTATTCTTATTTTATTTAAAATGCTTGGATGACAATACAAAATGGGAATGACCCTGGAATTTGGGTGCCTGTATTTCTGGGGAAAGCAGGAACCTGTGGGATTTCTGAGTAGCCCCAGCTGGCAGGGAATAGCTTTAAATCAGACCACTAGCACAAATGCTGCCATGCATGCAGAACTGTTCTGCCATCCTTTTTACATAATGCTCAGATCAAGTCCTTGATCTCAAACTGAGGCTTCAGGAGTACTTCGGCCACTCCCTTAATAGCCATAAATTCATGTTAGTCTCATGCTAACGCTGTTCGTGCTTTCTTCTGTTCACCACTGCCTAGCCTCTCATTAGACTGTTTTTCTGTGGTGCAGACAACAGCGTGCACAAGTGAATTGGATGCCTGATTGTGGGCTCTAGAAAGCCCCATGAAATAGCTATGTATGCAGTAAGAGAAATTTAATAGAGTAGCAGAAGGATAATTTCAAAAGAAACTTGGTTCAGAGCCCTGAGGGCACTAATAGGCCTTATGACTTCATGAGCTTCACCTGGGCTCCTCTGAGTCATGACTGGGCTCACCTGTGCACCGACCCACAAGGCTGTAGGGCCGCTTAAGCTCTTGGGTGGAGTCTCAGCTCTTTCTTTGAGCTGTGCTGGATGTGGGTCTGCTCTTGCATTGGTTTTTTTTGTGTTTCCTGGCTTAATTGCATGCCTTTTTTATTTTTTCTCATGATTATTGGTGACTTCATAGAACTTGCTACTGCTCTGCTCAACCAGCTCCTGCGCTGTGGGTCCATGCTCTTGGTAAGGTTCCTACCCATTCTGTGTTACCTCTGCTGTTGGCTGCAGGTTTGTTTCCTTTGAACTTAACAGTTGGCCTTTGTTGCTTTCTCTTTTGTGCCAAGAAGTTACCGTTTCTAGCTCATCTAAGACTCACCAGTTGAAAATTGTAGCTATTTATTCAAGGAATGTCTGCTCTACTATTTTTTTTTCTTCAATGCCCACAAGAAGTTCTGGTTTAGAAAACAAAAAGTTCTCAGGGCAAAGCTCTGTGTTAAGGGCTGTGCTGAAGTCAGTGAATCAAGTGCTGTATGTTGGGTCAACGTATGTTTTTCAGATGTTTGGATTTTCTGTCAGCATTCTTGTGTTGGTGTTCTTCATCTTTTAAGATTAATTTTACTTCTATGCAACAGAGAGGCTTTTGCTATTCTTTGTTTACTTCAGTGAGATTGTTCTTGTGCTTAAAGCCAGTAGGAATTGTGTTCATTTTTCCACATTCCACACTTCTCTCTATGCATCCTTTGCAGGAGCTCTCCTTATTCCCTATTGGAGTGGGTCGTAATGTTCCTGTAATGGAGCATGTGGATTTGGTGGTGGGGCTTGTGAATGCTTTCCCCTCAAAATGTGAAAGTTCTTCAGCTGGAATGTGAATCCTTCTCAATTATTAATTACATTGTTTTCTAGGATTCTGTGTTTTGATGTTTTTTTTTTTTTTCTTTTATTATGGGGGAAGCAATTTTGCTCACACAGACCATGATGAATGGCAGTTAAAAAGAAAATACTTTTTTTTTTATGGTATCTGAACAGAATCTGACCTTCACGTGTCCTTGCTTGTAAAGAGCCTGCAGCTGGTGATTGCCATGAGGCAGGTGCCCTTCTCGTTATTTGCAGCTGTGGAGAGGACTTTTCTAGATGGGAAGTGGAAAGAGCAAGGATACCTAAAAGGTGCAGCTGAAGCCTGTTTATGGAAAGTTGCTACTGCTTTGGGTTACCATTAACTTGCTGCCATGTGTGACACTTGTACATCAGTTCATGGGAGGTAATGACTGAACAATAGCAATTGATTTTTTTCATTTCATATTAACGGCATGGGACATTCTGAATCGGTTAGTGAGGCTAGGCTGTTAGTGTCTGCAGTGCTATTTTCCAGCAAAAGAAGCATCGTCTTTTCTTTCCTGTATCCTTCTTCTATGTGTTAAGAAGCTGTATAAAATTCACTTGTTAAGGTTTCAAAATTTCACATCTGTGAAATACGCAATTTTACAATGAATTTCAGTCTTGAAACAAACATCCGTTAAGCTTAAAATAAATAAATGCATTAGATCAATTATTTACCCAAAGCACACTGAGACAAATGACAAACAGTGAATGACAGAAGAGGGATGGAATGAGGTGGAAGTTCTCTCTGATTCAAAGATCAGTGTTCAGGCAAATGTGGAGAGGCACAGACTTGGGCTGGTGGAGCTTGAAACCTGCTTTATCACTTTTAATGAAAACAATCAACTAGACTCCTAACTTACCTGGGGAAAGCTGCTTTAGTGAAGTCACTAACATTGTAGTTGTATAAAATGTTCGGAATGGGCAGGAGATGAGACTTTATTTTTGAAGTTAAAAAGTAATTTTGCAACAGACTCTAGGATTTTGGCAGAAAGTAAAGTATTTCTGTATCACTTTTCCTATAGTTTAGGAAACTAGCAGAATCCAAATGAAATCATAGCTCAGAACATTTCCACAATGCGAATAAAAGTATATTGTTACATCAAACACAGACATTTACCTCTTGCTTCTTAGTTGTTATTGTCTGATTTTATTCCCCTCTCTCCCTTTTGTCTTTAGTTACAGTTTTCCTCTTTTTGTGTGGTCTGGTGCTGTCTTCTGTTGAGGACAGAATTCCTGATGCTGCTGCTTCCCATGTATCTCTTATCTTGGCTCCTGCACTGAGCACTTTCTGAAGTGCAGTTGTTGAGGATGTTCAGCCTTTTCTCAAGTTAGGCTTTTGTACTGCTTGCAGTTAATAGCACTGTTTCTGTTACTTGAAATGCTTCTTTTACAAAAAAATGAGATTCAGTAAATAATTTCTGCATACGGTGCTAAAACAACAGGCAGCACTAGTAACCTAAACTGCACTGTTTTGCATTGTCTTCTTTGGAAGACTAAGGATTGCTTTTAACCTTTGAGATGGCAGTGCATTTCTTGTCCTCCTTGATGGTGTTCTTTGCCTCTACTGCAGCATGGCTGTTGGAGTTGGATTCATACGGTTTTGTTGTGCTGGAAGGTTGCAATCCATGAAGTTCTATCTGTTACTGTGTCCCTCTGATGTTAGGTGCTGGGGGCTGCTGGGACCCATTTCTGCTTAGCTCTGAAAACAGCTGTGCTTGGAAAGGTTGTTTTGTAAGTAGCTTTCCCTGAGCAGAGAGATTTGTGAAACCACAGACTCAGTGGCTGCCACTTACAGAAGCTGTATTCTGTTTCTTAAAAACAATAAGCTCTATTTCTGGGACTTTAGCTTCAAATCCTATAAGAATCTATTATAATCCTTACCAGAATTGCAGCAGATTGTTGAGGAGAGCTTTATATCAGACAGTTATGTCAGTATGCCTGACTGCTTCATTCATGAGAGCTAACTGCTGGTAACACCTTGGTTACTGTAGAAGTAGTTGTGATCTCACATCAGAATGTCTGTTCTGCTCAAAACTGAAGCATCCTTGAATTTTCACAGATCTGTGATTCTGCCAAGCCATCTTTGAGTTGATATGACTAGAAAGTACATGTTAAAATGTTGAAATGAAACTTCTGTGAAATGTGAGCTTTCTGTGCAGGACTTCTATGTGCATGGGAGAGTTCTGAGTTGGCTTCTGAGATGGAAGCTATTTGTAGGTCCTGTTGTCCTACTAGGTTCCTGAAGAGCTGTGGAAGTGTTTGCTACTTGCAGTTTTGTGGAAGGTTCATCATGTGTTTAAAGGGTGCATGAATGACCAGAACCTTAATTAACTATGTAGCATAGAGATTATAGGAAGAATAGCAAGTAGGTTTAGTGTGAGCTTGCTTTCAGATTGAGCACCACTAATAGTCTACATTTCTTCATGATAAGAGATGGTTCCACTGGGTACACAGACTTGCATGCAAGGACCTAGGTTTCATGTGAGATATCAGTGTTCTTACCCTGGCTTAATGGTCTTATAGATTCATAGATTCATAGATACCTTAGGTTGGAAAGGACCTACAAGATCATCTAGTCCAACCTTCCTCACACCACCATCCCTACCCACCAAGCTACTAAATCAATTCCCTCAGCACCTCATCTAAACGCTTCTTGAACAGCGCTAGGGACGGTGCCTCAACCACCTCCCTAGGGTGGTCTTCACAACATTTTTTCAGCAATTTTACAGAGGTGTAATGTTAAGTTACAGGAGTATTATTGGCAAATGTATTTCTGTTGGCGTTTCAGAAGACACAAGGTGAATTGCTATCATTCTGTCTGACACAATGGAAGCAGGTCTGAATGCTGAGTGGTACTGACTAAATGCTTATCCGAAAGTCACAATTCATTTCATCCACCCTGGTGGTATTTAATCAGGACAGACTTAAAAACAGAAGGAGTACACTGAATTATATCACAAACTTTTGGAATTGGAACTGTATTTTAAAAAGGGGCTGATAGAACTAGTTTGGCTAATTCAGGTTTTGCTGCATTGAAGTGCCTGGCTGCTTCCTCCTTTTAAATGGGATGAAGTGTCATTAGCTGGATTCAGCAGATAGCATCTTAAGGTGAAACAGAGGTGGTGGTGAAGAAGCAAAGCCTTTTGCTTCTTTCCTTAGCAATCTGAGCATCAGCAGAGAACCATTCCATCTCACGCTTCCTGGATGACAGGGCAGAGATCCTATGAGTACCCAAAGAAGCAGCCTTACTCTCACTGCCTGTATATGCCATAAATTATCCAGTCTTTGAGGAAGGCAGGAGGTGCATGTGTTTTTACAAGCAATTACATCATTTTCTGTGGACTCCTATATTTCTTATTCCACAAATGCTGTGGACAGTTCTAAATTTCATTTTTTTTTCTCCCTCTCTGCATTAAATGTGATCTTATTAATGTTTCAGGAAAACAGTAGTGTGAGACAATGCTGTTAGTGCTAATATAAGCAGTGTCTGTAGAAAAACATGTAGTCTGTTCATAGAAGGGAACTATACCGTAGTGGGATCTCCTGGACATCTGTGCTAAAGTGCAGCATGTCTCATCCTAGTGAAGAAAATGCAACATACAAAGTGTTAGAACAGATCCAGTTCTATAAATATGCAGATGCAAAAAAATTCCCTTATGCTTTTGTTTAACATGAGAAGTTATATCCAAGCTGTCTTGATGGGCTGCCTTTCCAATATAAATACAATCAGAAGACAGTCTATTGAACTGTTATGTACTATAAGTAATGTGCGCTGGACTTCAGCTAAAGTGTTAAATGTGTGTTCTAATTGTGTGATGTGATTTATTTTTTTTGGAAGGTACCGGAAACGCGGTATGCATAACAACGTATAAAATGCACAAAGCAATATAGGCTTGTCTGTGTTTAAGGTGCTTAGGATGTTTTAGGAGAGCTTCAATCAGAGTTTCAAATTGATTTCACAGAATACTACTAATCTTTTGAGGTGAAATAAGTGATAATGTGTAACACGTGTGAATTATCAGTGAGACAGTTAAAAACAGTCATCAATTTTTACCAGTTGTAAAACCCCAACTCTTATACACACTATAACTTAAAATGTGTTCTGTTTTAGGGTGTCAGTTCTGTGTTTTGTTGTGTGAGGAAAACATTCTACTCAAACCCTTCATCTTAGATTCACAACAGTTGAACTGGTTGACTTGAAATTACCATTGGCAGATCACGTGCATGAAAGGCTTTCTACTTAAATTTAACTTACCTTGGTCTACTCAATTTGAGGGGTAAACAATTTAAAAAGCTATTTGTGCTTTCAAAATACTTGGTCACAAAAGACTGTGCTGTCATGTTAGGGACTGGGGAGAGATGTGCTTCACATTACAGGCTTGTTTCATGCTTGTGTGTGCCATCATTATGCAAGTAGTTGGAAAGAGAGGTGTCTAGCACATGCAGTCAACTCTTGCAGTCCTGAGTCCTCTGACTTCTTTCAGCTTTGGCTCCGGTAGCACATGTGGGAATTCACTTGAGCTTAGGAACATTGGCTAATGAGCTTGGGAGCCAAACTGGTATGTTATGTATTTGAACTTGCAGGCAGTGAATGACTGGCACTGAGCAGAAGTGATCCATGTTGTGAAGCTTTAGGGTGCCATTAGCTTTGAAAAAATACTGTCAGTGTTCCTGAAATCTCAACTTTTTGAGGCATAGAGGTCTTTTTGAATATTCTTAAATAAGACATAAAGTAATCCCTCTTTAGGCATTATGCATGTGCATCCCACAGTGAAAAAAGTGTCCTTGGGTCTGTTGGGACAAATTCTTCCCTTGCTTATGTGAGAGAAAATGCAGAATAAAGTCATAGCTGCTACCAAGTTTCTTCAGTGCTCAGTGATGCAAATGAGAGCTGAATTCATCCTGCTGCCTGTATCTGCTATTTTGCATAGAGTTGCTCGCTGTGCTGAAATGTATTCGTATTTGTAAGAATGTGTCTGTAGTTTACATTTCCAATTTTAATTTTTGAGCCATGTGCAAGGGACTCCAGGGAACATTGTGTACTGTCAGCAGAAGTTATCTTTCTGATGAATCAGGCACATTGTTTGTACTCCTGCGTTTGATAGACGTGTTGTAATAAGGTCCTGAACTGCTTACTGTGTCTTTATGTACCTTCCCTCTCAGCAGTTGTAACTATTGTGCTGCTTGACCTATATTAATGGTACTACAAACAACAAGTTTAACCATTAACTTGAGAGCCCTGTGTGAATGGATTTTGTCAAGAGATGAGAACTGAAGATTTAAGGAAGTAAAAAATTAAGAAGAGGGCTAACCTCTTCTTCAGTGCTTGCTGATCTGTGTAGAGAAAGGGAAGGAGCTGAAGACCTAAGATTAAAACCTAACATCACTGAGCCTGAACATGTCATTCAGTGTATGAAGAAGCAGGGTCTTAGATGTTTTTCTTCTGTAATAAATGTTATTGTTCATTCTTTGGTTATTCCAATGAGGTGTTTTTGTATTATCTGTATGTACGCATGCTCTGTAGCAAAAGAGGGATATGCAGAAGGATCGTGCTGTTGGCTGCTGCTGCTAGCTGTGAGAGAGAGGCTGATTTGTAGTTGCTTGGAAAAGGTGAAAGCTGCTGAGCCCGAGTGAAAGGAGCCTGTGTCAAGAGTTGGTTTCTTCAGGCAGTGGAAGAGCAGTCTTATTTAGCTTGATTTAGTTGGGCTGCATTTCAGGACCTTGTTTTGTGCATGTTATTTGAACTCTAGTCCACTTAAGTCAAATCTTGTTTCTGAGGCACATGATATCTCCAAAATAAGCAACTGATCTATGGAAACTGGCCTGATGTGTGCATAAAGTCAATAGAGAATGTGGAATGGTTCAGTATCCGGTGTGACTTTTTCCTTCATGAGTAAATGCTTCTGTGGTGCTGAGATCACCAGGATCAGTGTTTTTTTGACTGAGATCCTTAAGGGGTGGGTGTGCAGAATTTTTTTTAAAAACCATTGTGCTCTGGGTAACATCCTGGCAAAAGCTTTGTTTTCTCTGATAAAACTGCCTCATCTTATGCATGCAGGCACCTAAATCTGCTGCTGTTTTTATTTGGTTATCTCTTCTGTCTGGGATTTCACCACTCTGTCTGTATGGTATGTACGTGGGTATCTTGTGTAACTGAACAGTGTATGCCCTCCTGGGGCTTGGTAACTGGCAGTGCCATAAAGACGTGCTTTAGCTAGAAGTGGCACTTGATATTTCTAACTGAAGATGTCAGTGGTTCATACTCTACAGGTGGAGCTGTTTCTGATGTTATTGCAGCTGTGAACTAACTGCTAGGTCTGTATAGACAAGTGAGGGACTCAGTCTTGTTCTGAGAAACTCCTGCAAGGGCTGTCTCTGAGGCACAGAATAGTTCATTTTACACTAAACGCAGCAAAATGTGAAGGTAGTCCTTATTGCTGTGGATAAACTGAGGTGAGCAGACCTTAGTCTGACCACTAAGATATTTGGTTGAAGCAGGTAGATTGAGACAAAGCCTTGTCATCCAAGTCTCAGGAGTTGTTAACTTAGTAGTGCTCTTTGGGCCTTGATTTGACGATTGTAAACAACTTGGTAAACATTTAATGAAGCCACAGAAAGCTTTGTCATAGGAAGGAAAGTGCAGAGCAGGATTGTCAACATTGTAGTGATGTGTGAGCAAAGTTGGTGAGAGAAGCCCAAGAGCAGTGACTTCCTTTTGTGTCCTGGATTCCAAAGAAAGGCCACACTTACTAGGAAGTGAGCTCAATTAGGCTCAGCAGGGGAAAAAAAATGAAGGCATTAGGGTAGGCTAACGGGGACCAAAGAGAAATGCAGCTCTGCCAACAGAGTTTTTCTCACCTCTGGGATCCTGTACTTCAGATGCCAGTAATTCCCAAGATGTTTACTCTTACACAGCCTTTTACTAGCTTAATTTGTTTATAGGTGATTCCTATGAACAGATTTTTCTCCTTATGTTTAATTTATTTCTGAAACTTTAAAGCATATTTAGCTGAGGGAAATCTCTTAAAGTGTGTCCATACACCTTGCTGCATTAACTTAATCTGGATTAGTAGCTGATTTCTGTTCAGTCCTGAGCAGCTATGGGAGCAGACCAGGCCATCTCCTTGTCTCAGATTGTGCCTCCAGCTAGTGAAGCAGTTATGTTCAGGCTGAGGGCACAGTATGGTGTTTTTGTTTGGAATGTGAACTTTTGTTCTAGCAGCTGTGCTGGCTGGCACCCATGCAAGGAAATGTAGCATTTCCCACTGTATCGGTACCACTGTATAGTTTTTATTTTGCTCTGAGCCTAATGTTGTGTTCTGGCTTACCATCACGAGAGGGCCTGGCAGGTGAGCTTTCAAACTGTCTGCTTGCGGCTTTGGTGAACAACCCCCTGCAGCTCTGTGGGCTCAGACCAGCCTGCAAGTCATCAGGGTCTTCTTGCGACTCTAGGGGGAACACTTGCATACTTGCTAGTTTAAAGTCACTTGTTCAGATGTTTGTGTTAGCCTCATAGGAAGGAAAGGGAAACTCTGAGGTTAAACTTAATATTTCAGTCCCCTTCTTACTACTTTTCAGATGTGAAAAATGAAAAATCTAGTTACCTGAATAAATATGGGCAAGAGGTTAAGTTAAAGCAGCATGCGACTTGGTGCCCTGTTAGTGCTTGCTGGGTGTATTCTTAGAGCCAGGGACAACAAACTGACACAACAGAGCCTCATTTAGTGGTTACTTTTGACCCTTTCAGACTATCCTATGTTAAGTCATCCTTTATGCAGCAGCAGTCATGATGGGATATCATCTCTCAGTATCTTGATACTTTCTGTGCTAAAAGGTTAGTGTGAGCTGTCCTGAGAGAATTTTCTCATATCAGAGCTATAAACCTTATCTCAGTAAATAGAATAAAGCTAGCTAATGATCGCCAACTTTATTTTCTTTTCTTTCAGGGGATGGGTTTGTGAAGGTAGTCATTTCTTTCAGCAACACAAAAAACCATCTTACTCTTCATTATATATCAGTAAAGATAAGTAGCCTTTGTTAGGCTACTGAGCACTACTATTCTCATGTAAAGAGTGTAAGTATGGTGTGCCTAGCTAGCTAGATGGATAGATGTTTCTTAGCCTTGTTATCTTGAGCTCATGCTTTTGTTGAATATGCAGACCTGCTGTGAGAGTCCTGCACATCTCAGGTCTTATTTCTTTTATTGAAGATGTCTCAGAGAAGACAAACTCATTGCAATCATCAGGGAGAAATGGAAACAGCTTGAGTTCATCGTGTGGCTCTTCTAAAATGGAGAGTTGCCAGCTGGAGGCAGCTGTATGTACAGAACTGCATCTGGGAGGTTAATCTAAATTCCTTGAAAGCAGCTTGTTATGGTGTTTGTGGTTATTGCAAACTATGTGCAAGGTAAAGGTAAAGAATGTGGAAATCTGTTGTGGTATGGCAAGAGATCATGTTTGCAAACAGCTACATTTAAGTAGCTCAGTGGTTGAACATGCAGTACAGATCTTTATACAACTTGGCAAACTCCATGTGCACATGTAAGATGGGTAACAAAAGTTGTGTAGGAGGATACATTCAAAAGTATTCAAAAGACTGAGGCATGATGTCAGTGATTCACTGAAAATCAGACTTGATGCAGCTCAGTATATTTGTACATTTCAAATTGACACAGAAGGTCTCCTGCATTCAGAAATGCTTTTTAGTCTCTCCTGATGACTTTCTCTGAGCTCCTCAATGCTCTTTCTTCGTTTCTTATCACTTGCTTCTTCAGTGCCTCCTTTTATGTGTTTCAGTGATATTATTCACTTCAGTGTTCATTTTTGTTAGTTTTTCCAGAAGATGCTACAGACTCTCAGTAAAAGTTTTGTTTCTTGCACCTTCTACCTTATGAGCTCTTGTAGTGTACAAAGGTTATAAAAAATGGTTCTGCTAAAGTGTGTTACATGTTTATGGTATATATGTATAATGACATATTACAGTCACTTAAACAGTCTAAGGAGAGTAGCTGAATGGAAAGTATGCTGCTTGAAATGACAGTAAACTAACTGGGACTTGGAACTGTACATAATGAAATTTGGGTAGATCATCCCTGGGAGCTGAGTGTAGTGTGTTGTACTTTCTGTAGACTGTCTTGATTTGGGAAAACACCTTGTATTCAGTTAGAAGTACTGTGTGTGTGAGGGCTGCAAGACTAGCTCAGACCAACAAAGGACACCTGGTGGTCGGTGGCTACTACAGGCCACCTGATTAGGGGAGCCTGTGGAGGGGGCCTTGTTACTTCAATTACAAGAAGCTTTGTGTTCTCAGGCTCTCGTACCCTGATGAGGGATTTAAATCACTGAGATGTCTACTGGGACATTTGTCAGCTGTGTTTACAGCACAGCAAGCTGTAAACAATCCAGGAGTCTCCTGGAGTGTCTTGAGAATAACTTTCTGGTCCAGGTATTAGACAAACTGATCAGAGAAAAGGCATTATTGGATCTGGTGCTCATAACTTCAGAGGGGCTCATTAGAGAAGTTAAGACTGGAAGCAGTCTAGGCTGTAGTGACTATGCCCTGGTTGTGTTTGTGATCTCAAGGAATATAATCTTGGCAGAACCTGAACTTAAGGAGTGCGAATTTCTGGCTTCTTGAGGAATTACTGCTTGGTAACTCTTTGGTTGGGACTAGCATCCTGAGACCATTGTATTTGGCTGGAGTCATAAGAGAAAAGTGTGAAAATTGAAATGGCAACTTTTCCTTGTAAAAATCTCTAGTTCTACTGCCTCAGGTATGAGGATGTACTAGAAGCACACACACAATATTTGCCAAAAAAGTTTGTTACTACTACTGAAAACACCATTCTTAAGGACCACAGGCAAGCTTGAAGTTGTTCTTTTGTAACTGTCACTTTAAAAGTGACACCTCTTATTGTGTGAGGCTTTTTTTTCTTACTGTGAGGTTCTTTTAATACGATTTGTAATACCTTATTCTTTGGGGAGTCTGGACATGCTGTGTATGATGAAATGGACCAAATGGATCTTTGCAGAAGCAAGACTAAATGTACAAGTGATCTTGCTGCTTTAAAAACAGGAAAAAACCCTCTTGTGTTGCATCATTCTGGCTGGGAAGTGCTCAAAGTTATTGTGACAGGATGGTATTTTGAGCAATTGTTGGTGATTTGTTTTTTAGCACACAAAGAAAGTAATAAATCTGTCACCCTGAAAAATCAGGTTGTGACCTAAAGGAAGGAGCAAATTGTGGCTTTAGGTAAAAAAGAGTGACCTGTCTATGAGGGTCATTTATCATTATAACAAAATTGCTGGTACTCTGCTTGCTGACCAGAAAGAAAGGCTGTGGTAAGCAGAATCAAGGGATGCAAGCATCCGAATATTTTTAACTGATCAATATTTTCAGGATTTACAAGCAGCCAAAAACCTGTCAGCATGCAGAGTAAGTATGCTGTGCATCTGTTCTGAGAAAGAGAACAAGGGATAAGAGGCTCAATTTGGTGATTAAAATATATTTTAGATCTAGAATAAATAGTAGAATTCAAAACTATCTCACTACAGATGCCCTTAGCAACCTGTGTACCTGGTACAGTGATACAGAAAATTGGGATCTAAGCTTCAAAGGATGAAAACAATAAGTAACAACATAAATCTTTTCAAGGTGGTGTTGGCGTTTGCTTTCTAGTACTGCATGTGGCATGTGTAGAAAGTCTGTCTCAGAACTCACAGAGTATGCCATTTTTTGTTTGAAATTAGCTGTCCCAAATTACTTCTAATTAGAAGAGAAACAATCTCCAGCCTCTTATTTCTTGCCTACCATTTATTCTGTTATCCCAAAGTGGAGTTGTAGATGTCTGATAAGAAAGAAATGGTGGACTAAGTTCAGTGCACCAGCTGAGGCTCACAGGTTTCATCCAGTGCAAAGGAGATGTTCAACAAGCAAGTCACGCCAGCTGTGTTTTGAAATAAAAGGTCGGAATGAGGAGTTGTTTGTCAGTGTTCTCAAGTATCACATCTTTCAGAATTAAAAATACTTTGAGTTAATTTTTGAAAAAAGAATTCCTGCTGCTCATCATCTCCTAGTTGAAAATTTTCACTTTAATCTGTTTATATAGAGAGTTTTCAAAGGCATAATGAAAGGGATGTTGAGGGAAATGCAATTTCTTGTACAGTAATTTTCATTCTAGTTGCTAATTTCAGTTGTGATTGCCTTAGTGCTGGAGTCTCTTATCAGACCAGAACGTCCAATGCTAAGCCAATTCTAACATGTTTAGAAAAGCATTTCTGATTCCAGCTATCACCTATTGTTAGGTATTACCAGTACTGCACTGCATTAAGAATGCTTAAGGCTATTTCAGTACAATTTCTGAGGGTATTTCAATAGGACTGGTAAAGCGCTGTACACTTTCAGTGCATCCTAGAAGACATTATGATAAAAATCATATAGAAAGTGAAACAGTATATAATTTATAACGCGAGCTATCATTTTATTGCCAGCTGGTAATGTTGTTTTAATTGTATTTTTATTTGGGAAATAATTTTAGCATAATTTTAAACATAAATACTGAGGTTTGTATAATTTCCTTGGCTGGGGGCTGTGTGCTGACATCTCTAGTGTAGTTTTATACCAAGGTGTCCTGTTAGATCTTAGCACTTACCTGGAAGTTCAGGCTGAATGAAAGGCACATGCTTTGAATAGGTTAGGCTTTTTTTCAGCAGGTCCTCTCTTCTGAGAAATCCAGAATCAGCCTGGAAAGCACACAAAGTTTGTCATTAGATAACAGCATTTTCATTTTGCTCCTTCCTGAGAATATCTTGGAATTAATCTTTATCCTGGGAGTATTTTTTTCATTTCCAATTAAGAAAAAAAGTAAATGAAAGTTCTATAACAAGTATGTCTTAAATATAATTTTGTCCAATTAGGAGATTTAAGATTCAGTGCTAAGCTCAGTATGCTTTATCCTTGTGCTCAGGGATGTTTTAATCTTATTTAAAACAGCTCTCCCTAAGTTGACACAACCACAGAATATTCTGTTTTCTGTATCAGATTTGCATTCCCAGGAAAACAATCAACTCAACCTGTGACTGTCAGCAAGAATGGCTTTGGTAATAACTGAGGTGAGATTTCCAGCATAGCTTTTGTCTCTTCTTTTTTAGTTACTGCATTATAGGTTTTGTTTTTTCTCATTAAAAACACTATCCGAATGTCTTCCAACAATATTTGTTGTAAACTCTAATCTTGAATCATGAAAAAAGAGCAAAACTGTTGCTCCAGGAAAAGCGTGTTGTTTTTCACAGTTCCCCTGTAAATGTTTTTGTTGTTCTACTCTTCTTGCAAGCAATAGTTCAACTTTATTTTTCCCCATATGTCTCCAGATGCCTTATAGTAAATGTTCTTTTTCCCATGTCAGCTGATAGAAAGGGGAACTTCATTATGATTCAAATGTTTATCTTTTGAACTTGATTGGAACTAGCTTGCTTAAAAATTAATTGGAAGAAAACCAACAAAGATAAGACAATGCTGAAATTATGGCTTATTGGTAATTTTTTTTTTCTTTTTTTTTTTTTTTAGGGACTGAGTTACTTTCCTTCTCTATTGGAAAGACTTTTCTTTTCCTCATACCTTGATGCTTTATTTTATTACTTAATAAAGAGAGCTGGAATAAATCCAGATTACAGTAGTGAAGTAAGGCACAAGGAGGAAAGAAAATGGAAGACCTTCTTGTTTGTAGGGCATTTCACCATAAATACAGCTGTTTTCAGCAATTTTTTTGAATGGATTTGAGGGAGGTTTGTCTGGAGATGTCACATAAGACCCTCTAAGCAGTATTGATATTGCTCTGTCTGCAAGGTGCAGTTGGTATTCATTTCAGTGAAGATCTATTGCACTTTTGTCTGACTCAAGGATTCCCTTAGGACTGAAGTTTTACATTTTAGAAAGTGGCAAGATATTGAATTGGTTGTAAGGCAATAACAGTTGTAGACAGCAACTGAAGGAGACATCTTTACTCACAAAAGCTTAAAACATTTCTAATTCTTGAAAATAAAGCTGGATGCCAAAGCTGGTATAATGCACAACTTACTTTGCTCATCTGAGAGTGACAGCAGAGATTGAGAAGGCATAGCTTATGAAAGGACATAAATCTGTATAATCCAGAGTCTAAATAATTTGGATTTTGTTATCAAATGTGTCAATAATCCTTCCTTCCAATACAAAGAAATTAACACTAGTAAATCTCAAAAGTACTAATCCTAAAGCACCTCCTAAAATATATCTAGATAACTATTAAGAGTTCTGAATTCTCAATGTCATTCTAGTACAGAAAGCACTTAATGACCACAGTGCACTGTTGCTATTTTGTACATACTCATTAACCAAATTCTATAAGTGTATTTGCCTTTAATCTTTGTCCGGTAAGAGCCATACATTTTGTTAATCAGATCCTTTAAAAACAATTTAATAATGTTTTTCTTGATTTAGGTGCAAAGTTTTATTAAGGCAAAAGTGCCAGGCTTATCTAGCCAACTTCTTCTATTTTTAGAAACAAATGTGCTTGCATGACATACCATAGATTGGCACTTAGATGAAGCTGGGTAAGCAACTATCAATCATATTTAGATAATAGACATCAGAGCTTGCTTTGCAAGGTGTACTCTGATTTTTATTTTTTATGGGGCTTTGAGAATATTTGTGACTATTTTTACATCCAAGTCACAAACACAAAACCATTATTTCTTTTAAAGCCATTGATCAACAGTTTTGATTACATTTGTATGTATTTCAGATATGTTCAGGCTGTATGCCACCAGGTGCAATGAATAGAGGTTTCTTTGAAAGTAGTGGTCTTGGCCCAAACTGCCATTGACCCTCACCTTGTGGAGTCACTTACAGTGGAGGTAATGTCAAATACAATTGATTCAAAAAGGCAATGGTTATTGCTCAGCCTGTGCTCCCCTTGCTCTGATATAAAAGTCTGCATAAACTTCAGCACAAAAGAGATTTGAGCCATTGTCCATTAAGCACGAAGGAACTTTCAGCTAAGAAATTTCAATTAATTTTTTGGCTGCTTCATTAGTTTTGAATTATTAAAATCTTTAACTCTGTTGCAATAAAACTGAGATTTAAAAACTGTTGCAAAAGTGAAATAGAAAAAAATGTCCACCCGTAGTTGGTGTATATTAATACATGGCTGCCTGAAGTTGTTGCTTCTAAGCAATTAGTGTGGGCTGTTTTTGAATGTCTGTTATCTCTATGCTGATTAGCAACTGTCTATTTCGTCCAGTTCTGGGTTGCACAGTGCAGGAGGGAATAGATTAAAGTGGGGTGAGCTCGGCAGAGGCCACCAAGCTTCTGGTGGCGGGGCTGGAGTATGCATCCCGAGGGGTGGGACTGGGGCTTCCTTCTGTGTGAGAATGAGAGCACTGTGGAGGCCTAGCTGTAGAAGGCTGGGCCAGGCTCTCACTGAGGTGTGTGGCAGGAAACCAAAGGCTGTAGTTGTAAATTGAGATGGGGATAGAAGGAAGAAAAAAGTCAGTGTAACAAAGCAGAAGAGCAGTTTTTTGGGGGACAGCTGGGCAACTGCTATCTCGAATAGTCAACCTGGTCTGGGTTCAGGGCTAAGGCTGCTCTGAGCAGCAGGCTGGACTAGAGAGCCCCAAAATCCTTTCCATGTGGAAGGACTGTGATTTTTGTTTTTCTTAACAGGATTGTGTTCTAGAAAATACAAAATTTTGAAACTGGCTTCTCCAGAAGACTTTGCAGGTGTATGTAGAAGAGCTTAGAGTATAACTGGGCTTGCTTTAAAAGCTTTAAAAGACACATTGTAACCAAGAGCAGTGTCCTTGGGAATCTGTTCTCACTACTTTCTTTAGTTCATCTGAAGGGCATTATTCTAGCAAACCCACAAGAACAGGGTCAGAGCGTATGTGCTGCCAGTTGATGGCAATGTAGAACATAAGGCCACCAGCAGGGCAATCACAGCAAAAGCTGTCGAGATCTATAGAAAATTACTCTTCTGGGTGAGTGATCAAGGCTAAATGCACGTGGGCATGGGGAAGATGGGATCAAGTTCCCAACTGCAGTTTGGACTGATGACTTGACTACCCTGATAAGATTATCAACAAGACATTACAACAGAAGCAATGCAGTTCAGCCTGTAGTTTGCAGACAAAATTAAATAAATTGCCATCTTAACTCTATCCTTGAGGAAAGCTACAGTGTGTAATTGAGAGAACTACATGTTCCTCAATATTGTGCGGAGGAGGCATCATCATGAAAAATCTTATCTGTTTGTAAACTAGTGTTTTGTCTTGAATCTACCAGTGGACAGGCTATTTTGATGCCCTTCTGTTTGCTTTGCTCACTCTTGTCCCCATGTACTAGTGCTTGCTAAAGCTCCAGAGCTCCAGTCCTCCTAACCAAGATGGCTTTCATTTAAAAAATCAATAATTCTGATATTTTTGGTACAAATACTCTTTAAAATTATATAATGTGGGATGCTGCAAAGCTATAACCTTACTGATTTAAAAACATTTGCCCAGGGTATGGTCAGTCAGGCCAGCAGAGGGGAACAGCATCCTGATTCTCTGAAAAAGTGTCTATCAGTAGTAGCTCATGCTTCCTTTTCAAAACCTTTGTATTTTACTGTGTGAATTATTATTTCCTCCTGTTGTCTCAGACTGTGCATCCCCGTGCTGTAGTTCAGGAGGCAGGCTACAGAAAGAGCTTTCTAAGTAAGCAAAGCCTATACTGAAGATGGATGAGGCCTGCTCTGAAAGTAATGCCTCCTATTTTATTATGCTGGCCCATCATGTCAGACGTAGATGTTGGTGGCATGGCAGACGACACAGTATCTTCTTGTCAATGTTGTTACCTTTTGCTGTTGGGAGACAGATGGCAGCAAAGAGGCAGTATGCCAAAATGGGGTATGAAGCCAAGGTGTTCCATTGAATTCCTCCATGCGGGGAGAAAATGGCACCACTTGACATTCATCCAGGCTTGTTGAACGATGATGGAGATCGAACAGTGGATGTGAGTGTAGTTAAGTGGTGGGTGGTACATTGCAGCATTGGTGACAGTGATGTGAAAGATAAGCCATGTACTGGACAGTCATGCACAGCTGTTAAATCACAAAATGGAGAGTGTGTTGATCAGCTCAGTTGTTGATAACAACCAGGAAGCTGTCTATAGAGCTGAATATTGGCTTCAATCCATTGGAAATGTCAGAGGCAATGTCAGAATATCACAAAGGTGAGTCCCATGAATGCTCACACAGAATTGGAAAGAACACCGTATGCAAGTTTGTCAGGACTGTTTGAAACAGTATGAGGCTGAAAGTAGCAGTCTCCTGGGTTGTGTTATTCTGGTGCTGAGTTGTCAACAGTACAAACTGGAGTCAAAACAGTAGTCCATGGTTTGGTGGAATGTGATTTCCCCGTCAGACAAAAATTTAAAGATACAGCCCTCAGTAGGAAAATTGATGTGCACTGTCTTTTACAGTAGGTAAGGAGTAGTCTTTCTGGATTTCCTGGAACCCTTGACAAGCTGACTATATTGTGACACTAAGTTTAAGGCTCAAACTTCCAGAGACAAGCCAGAGAAGAAGGCAGCCTTTCTCTTGCGATACAATAACGCTAGGCCCCGTACCAGTTTGAAGACTTTGGATCTCATTGCCAGTATTGTCTGAGCTGTCTACCACACCCTCTGTATAACCTGGATTTGGATCGTCTGTGCTGGTGTACATTTTTATGAATGTGCTATGCAGGCTCTCATTCATTGCTTGCATAAAATGCATAACTAATAGTGGTAACTATATTGAAAAAATGTTTTGTAGCTTGGAATATGTTCTTTCAAATAGTGTTATTTTGCTGTTTCTTCCTGTTGTTGCTTCTGCTGAAATAAATAGGAGGTGTTACTTTCAGAGCAAATTATTTCTGATTTTCTGTTTTTTCCTTTTGTTATGTGCAGGGGAGGTTCATGCTGATAGAAGGCAATGTTAGTTTGGGAGCTATGGAATTAAATGCAAATTTACTGAAATGACTGCAAGGAAACAATACAACAAAAATTTCAGTGCTGGCAGTCCTTCTGCTGTTAGCTCTTCGCTCTGCCTTCAGATGCGAGAAATACAATGCTTATCAGGATATGGAGGGATTTGGTGTATGGATCATCAATATATTAAGATATGGCTATTCAAAATGGCAGCAGCATTTTTCCCAGTGTAGTATGGGGAAATAGAATCAGTTCTAATAACTGGAAGTACAGTACATTTCAAGTTAGCCTAAATGCCTTAAATAAGACAACCTGCAAGGAAGAAAGAGTAAAATACATAGACCATTACAAAAAGTGTTAGTAGAATCCCTGAAGCCTGTGCTACCGATGTGTATCCTTTGCAGTATTAAATCAGAGCCTTGAACTAAATGCAAAAGGGGACACAGGTCTGGCTCTAATCTTTTATATGATTGCTATGGTTAGTAATTGATGCCTGTAATACGTCTACCACTCTTAAATGGGATCTGTTTTTCAGTGGAGCTGTGTTAGGTGATCATAGGATCAGAGAACCAAGAATGCAAACCCTTTGGATAGTGTTGGTCTTGTTAAACTAAACTTTCTTTATTGACTGGTTTAGTACGATGGTGAGCCATGTAATGTTAATGTACCTGGCCTACTATTTGTTCAATAATTCTGCTTTTGATTTACTTTTAAATGTTTTTGTTTATCTAATCTCCCTTTTGATTGGTGTGCTGTAAATTACTGCAAATAGCTTTCCTATAAACTTTTTTCCATTTTTTTTCTGAGTGCTTGAGTGGTTGGTTATAGTGCCAATTTTTGTAGTAATAGCTATTCAGAAATTGTTCAGGTTCCAAAGGTGTAAGATATTGCTGAATAAAATGATGGTCCCTCTGATTGTGATCTAAAACCATCCTATGTGCCTATGAACAGAAACAACTTTTTGTAGCAAATAGTTTTCTGTATCACTTTGAAGAAAACACTTCTTAGCAGACCTGCAGCAGAGACCAGCTTCAAACCAACTTTTATGGCCAGTTCACCTAACTACTAACTGAATTACCTAGCTATGATAATTTACAGCTGAACACCATTACACATAGACAGTACCCCACAAGTACACTGAAAGACACTGAAACAGATTACTACTGCCTCTACAGAACATCTAATATACTGTTGCTGGTAGATGACACTGGTATTGATGTGGTATTATCTCTGGGTTCTTTGTATATTCTCCAAGGGGAGGTAGTGTGCAACCTCTACCAAATATTCTGTAATCCTTTCTCACTACAGTCTTCTAGGTGCTGAGTGTCTCTTTACAAGAATGACAAGAGCTGTGTGTTTTAGATGCTAAAATTTCTTGCACAGAGTTGATTTATGCGGAGCCATTGGTCTCCAATATGAGCTACAGTTACTACCAAAATAAATGCACAAATAGAATGCAAAATCTGGGCTTTGGATGAAAAGAAATCTGGACAAACTTGTAAAAGTGTTTTAGAAGTTTTCAGTAATCAAGGAAGCTGTCTCTGCCAGTTTCAGAGGAGTGATGATATGGATGATATCTTGCCTAGTAATAAATGATGATGTGAAAGGAGGATTAATTTAAAGCATTTGCTGTATTAAATTCAAAAATGTGATTTTCTTCTTGTGCCTGTGAAGTACATACTGCTCTTGCAGAATCTGATTGGTGCTCTGGGTGTAGTGATAGCAGACAAAATTAATTTTACTGATGAATACAATTTTGCCTTAAGCTTATTTTCTCATTTCAAATAATGTTGATATTTCGGGCTTCAAACTGGGATCAAGGCCCATTAATAAATAGCTGAATTTGACTTGTAAGCCTATGCTGGGTTTTTTTTTTTTTTTATCTAATTGCTATTTATTCCAAGTCAGGAAATGTCTTAATTAAGCTAGAAATATTACTTTTCTTTCTTGATATGTAATCTTAGTCATGTATAAGAGGAATAGTTATCATCTAGAGTACCTGTGTTAATGTAGTTCTAGGTTGTCACACACTGATGTAAATATGGTGTGAAGTGTCTCAATGATTTGCCTAAGATAGTACAGTGACCCTATGGCACTACCAAAAAATAAAACTCAAGCGTGGTTTCTGATCCAGTGACCTATTACTGGAAACACTGCTGCTGTAATCTCACTGAGCAAACATAAAGCTTATATGAAACATGAAAAATACACAATTTTAAAACAACATACTTGAAGACAATAAGTGGTGTTGCTGGGTAGAGTACCTACTGTTTTACTTTTCTAGTCACAGCTCCAAGTTCATTTTGGCACAAGTCTGTTTTCATGACTGCAGAAGCACCCCACTTTAGATATTTGTGGAAAAATATTTCAGACAGATATCTTCAAGCAGACTTCACTACAGAGAATGCTGACTGAGATGGAGGTTGTGTAACCCCCTCACAGACAGTCTGTGATATATACCTTAGGACCAATGTGAAATAATAGTAATGAATTGAGTAACCTTAATGGGTGTCTCTGAGCTCTGGCATAGATCTGGGGAACTCTAGCCTTTAAGATAATAGATCACTTTAGTGGTAGTCAAGCCTAAACTCTTACTGGTGACTCACAAGAATTGCTCAGGGTCACAGGAGCTGCTATGGGAGAGGGAAAGTGGGAAATTAAAATCCTATCTGTAAATATATTTCCATGCATGTGTATATCAATACAGAGTACTTGAAACAAATCCATTTGTGTTAATGGGTATTAAACAGAGAGCTCTACAGTGCTACTGCTCGGCAAATCGTGGGACTAGCATCCTGTTCACCACTCAGAAGTACTATATCCACGTCAAATGTCAGCTTAAACAAGACAGATCTGAGCTTATGCACGTGTGTATAAGGTTAGATGCCAACTGCATACCAGGCACTTAAGACAAAAAAGAAAACTCCTGACTCAGACAATGCTTTCAGAGCTACTGAGATAACAAACTGAAATTCCTAAAATGCAGGATGTCCTGCTGCTCGAGGGGCCATTGAGAAGGTGGAAGGAAGTTGGACAATCCCGAAGAGAATGATTTGCACAAACTGATTATCAAGACCAAATCTGAAAACCAAATGTGCAAGTAAACACAGACTGAAATTATTACAGCTACTTTGTCACCTGTTATTTTAAAGGTGATGTAGTCAGTATTGGTAGTTTCAATGAAGGAGGTGAATTTGTTCTTAGATATTTGTTACTTTTTCAGGATATAGTACCTAAATGTGCATTAACTTCAGGTATATAAAATCTAAAGCAGCTTGGGTCCTGCTTCTGCTTTCCTTTCCATCAGTAAAACTGAAATGTTTTAGGTCAAATTTTAACTTTTAGGAGTTCATTTTTGCTTATTATTGAGCTGTTCTATTGCTGCTTTTGCCCAGTCCTCTTATAACCATTCATTGGTAAAGGGGATTATACTAATAAAACTGTGTTAATACAAACACTTAATTAAAATGCTTGTTTGCTGTGTTTGTGGAAATCTGTATAAATGGAAGTGCACCTACTAGGCACACAAAATACTGAAGATTATAAGTATATACATTTTATTATCTGTGTGTATACATAATGATACATAAATGTGTATATATAAGGAGTAGAGACACTACAGCCATTTGTAATCTCTTGAGTGGGGGGGGGAAGTAAGTGTGGAAATAATAAAAGGAGCTCTCCAATAAAACTGAATTGCCTAGTTGGTGGGAGTTTTTGCAGTGACTATTGTAGAATAGCATGCTTGACAACAGGAAGCGATGTCAGAAGACAGAAGTTTGTGGAACAAAGGGAAGAAACTTGTTGTAATGAATTAGGATACATATAAATAAGTTTCTTTACGTTCTTCTAATATCCATACACCTGAAGTGTTTTCCCCCATTACACTGCTAGTTATGTCTGAAGATATTTTTCCTGTCAGTTTTAAGAGGGTAACAGAATGGAAAAATAGCTGAAGAAAATCCTGGAAGCTTCTCAGTGGTGTTCATGCCATGCTGTTCTCAAATATCAAATGAATGTTCATGACAATTAGCTCAGGCTCTGCCTCAGAAAAGCATGGAGTGGGATGCCAGAGTTCCTATACTATGATGTAATAAATTCTATTTTATTAGCTGAGCGTCAGTTTTGAGTTGAAAACAACTAAAACCTGCATTTTGAACTTTATTCTGTGATGTGATTCAGTGCTCCCTCATGGAGCAGGTGATGTGACTTTTCAGACATTCCTTATGTGAGAACATTTAGCAAAAAGGGAAACAACAGACCAAGCAAACAACAAGCAAAAACAAACCCCACACCAAAACTGGAAATGAAAATGACTTGAATGTAGTTCAGGTTGATTTTTATACTGGCAAGGCAGTACTTCAAACTCTCTTATTGCTGGCTCTTTTATTTTACCCACACAAAAATAATATAATTTGTGGAGCATTGTTCCCTCTGCAAATGCTTTGTAGATTTTTTTTCATGCAACTGCACTTTGGGCAGATAAGGAGCAGGTGTCTTAAATGCTATTAAATCAAATGCGGAGATGCTTTTGCAAGTTGTAATCTACTGATGTTTGGAATGTTCTACCACATCTTGAAAAATATGGAGATCGATGTCATGCAGAGATGCATATTCTTTTAGCGTTCTTTTAAATATTCTTGGTAGTTAAATGTCAGGGGACTTGCTCTAATCTGATTAAATGTCATTTCATTGCCCTTTGGGGCAAAATGAAGAGGCCACTTGCAAAAAATGACTTTTCTGTGTTAATACGAAACATTAAGGATTAATTCTCATGTAAAAGAGAGGTGAGATGATGGCATAACTCAGGTTCTGTTACGGTTCTGGTTTGTTTTCCCCCATTTAATTTTTGGCAAAGGATCACAGTTTCCAAGTAAGTCACTTCAGGAACATGTGGTTAGTGTGCTAATACTACAAAAACAATTACATGTGCTGTTTTCTCAACTTTGAGATCACAGAATATGAGGAGAAAATGTGTGAATTCAACCTTCTTTCTACTTGGACAGCTTTTCAAAATGTTTTTACATACTATTTCTGCAAGCATGCTCTATCTCTGTCATTTTAATAATCTTTTTCACAGCAAGTAGACTTCACATCTATTCAGGTGGAATATATATTTACTTTTTAGCCAAGGTGAAAATACAAAACATTTTCTTGTAAGTTAAATATCTCCTTTTATCTAGAAATGTGTTCAGCTTAGTCTGTCCTGGCATCACTTTTGAGGTAACAAGTGGCTATTTTAGTGATTGTAATAAAGTAATATTTCTTATTAGAAATGATATTACTTTTAATGACTAAGCCCATGCTGGACCTCTTATCACTTTTGTTTTGCCATGAACTTAGTGTTTTGCTCTCATCAAGGTCTTTATTCAGGTAGAAGATTAATTTCTTTCAACGCTTTATCAGTGGGAAGAGCTCTGTTGAGGAGTTGAATGAGCATCAGTACAGCCTCAGGTACTGGTGGTATAGGGACTGCCCATCACTGGTATGTGATGAAAAAAGCTCATCTGAACAGTCTCTGTATCCTATGTGATTGCTAAAGGAGAAAAATGTTTTCTTTACACAGCTCTTCGTGTGAAAGAAGAAGGGCATGTGTGTTAGATGTACATTAGGTGATGAATAATTAATATCACTGCTTCTCTAAAAAGTTAGGAATGTGTGTCAGGCACTGGAACTTCCTTGACTGAGATGGCTTTTTTTCTTCTGAAGGACTAGTACTTTAGTGCTAGACAAAACTTCTTTTGTGATATGAACTTTCCTACCTTCATAATCAGGCCATTGTAGGGGAAGTTATATAAAGACTGATTTATCGTGGACTAACTGTATGTTCTATCTTCTGTATCAAATGGACTAGGATGCTTTTCTTCATTGTCACTGATTTTTATGGGAAGTGAGCTAGCACAGGAACTATTAGCCTTCAGTGGACCAGTCTTCAGTCTGGGCCAGTACTCTTTCTCAAGCTGTAACCAACATGTGCTGATCCTGAACAAGGTATGGGGTTATCCTTATTCTGTGGTGATAACCTGCAGTCTGAAGGTCTCCTAGAGAAGGAAAAATATATACTAAATTTATTTAATTAGCATGCAACGACAGAAGTACTAAAAGAAATACTTTACTGACAGGAGCAACTAAGTGTTACAAGGAGTCATTACTGAGGTCTACTAAACATTTTCTTAACTGAATATGAACCCTAGGAGCATCATCGGTTATAATTATTTCCTCTAGACATGGTGTACTAGGGGGAGGAGCACAAGGGATAACAGTTTGCTGAATGTAGGTGTTCTTGCTTGTAGCCCTGCCAGCTGGGCTGCGAGAGCTCTCGTGTCACGTTGCCTGACAAAACACCTGGAGGTGGACAAGTCCCAGGTACTTCAAATGGTGGAGTATTGCCAGCTTTTTCTGCATTTCTTTGGACAAGTCAACGTAAATTCATTTATTACTTTTGTGTCAGAGCAAGAGTTTTTATATGGCTTTCCTTTTCACTATTTCAGCATCCCATCTGGGTGACTGGGTTGGGCAGCTCAGCACTGCAGCAGCATCAGTGGGACAGAGGCATTTTATAAATCAACAGTGTAAAAGTAATAATAAAATGAATGGAAGAAATAGCTCAGGGGAAATCTTCTGTGTGGAGATAGGACCTCAAATGTGTAATAGAAACATGCCACAGCTTCTCTACCTTTTCTCTGCTGGACACTTGTTGCCTGGGGTCTGGCTCCATGTAACTGGGCTGTACGTCAGCAGAGTCCCTTACTGCTGAAGTGGGTTTGGCTTGCTTGGGAGATTTGTGCATTTCCGAGTATGGCAGGAAATGCACATTCCTCCCATTGCTGCAAACATTAGGTTTCTTTCATCTACCTTTGAGGCATAAAGCAATTGAAATTATGGGCTTTAGAGGAATCTAATAATCTAGTCATCTAGTTGAATAGCTCTGGGACTTCTTTAGGATTTTATTTTTGACATAAACCAATTTTTACAGCGTAGAGTGGTTCCAGGTGCATGTGCAACAATGGCAATTTTTGAAGTTAAATCATTGTTTGGGTACAAGTTTAAGTCCTTATTTTCATTCTAATTTCTCATGATAGCTCTTGCTTGTTTGTTTTAAGATTTTGTATGTGCTGATGTGTTTGTAAGTAGATGCTTATGCTGCCACCTGCATACAATAATCAGCCTGTGCAACTTCAGGGATGAACTCTGGTGGCGTGAGCACCAGTGCTTAAATCAGGGAATGGGTTGAAGCATGATTTCATCTGCCTTGATATAAATAAATCTGATATGTAGATATTAAGGAACTAAAACTTAGTGAGGAGCCGCCCCCGCTTGGGAGATCTGATAGATTAGAAAGGCAGCATGACCTAAGCCTAATGTCTCATGTCATGTGATAGACGGCTGCTAGTCCCATCTGAATGATTACCAGATAAGGAAAAATACAATCAAAGGAACACTGTAATGTTACCAGAAGCTATTCAGTGCAGCACGGTACTAGCCATAAATTTGACATGGTGGTTATAACAGTTTTCTCCTCAACAATTACACACCATATGACTCTGAAAATGACTACGAGCCCATCTGAAATATCTTTATAGCGAAGTGTTTAAAAAAAAAAAAAAGGAAAACTGGGATGAGGAAAATGAAGACAGCTATTTGCATTTCTCTTAAACTATGAGGGAAGGTATACTGTAAACTCATGTGGGGGAAAGTGTATGCCCCATTGGGGCAATTGCGCACAGAGGTGGAGGCCAACGCTTCCTATGGTCTGTGCTAACAGGCGCTGGAGGCATCAGCAAAAGGCTGGAGACTGGGGCAGTTCAGACGATCCAGGTAAAAGAAGCTGCTCCTTGGCATGTCCTGTGATGTCCACAGTCTCTATCGGTGCTTGACAGTTAAGGGCAGTTGCTGCCTCAGGATCAGGACTGTGACTGAGCTGATACCAACAGCTCCATCTGGCAGGGCTTTGGTTTCTTGGTATTTTCTTAGTTCTTTTTCTTGCGTATTAATGGAAATCTCTTCTTCAGAATACTTTTTTTTTTTCTTTCCTTAGTAAATCCTTTGCTGTAAAATTGTCATCAATTCAGTGTGCTTCAGGAAATCCTGACTCTAATGTGACTGAAATCAATCCACAATTCTTTTATTTAAGCACCCAAACTTGGACTGGTTAAAAAAATAAATAAAGTTGTTGCATTGAGAGCTGGAGTTAGACTGAGCATTTCCACGTGCTCTGGTGGCTGGGTGGTGTTCTGGGAAGAGGTGCAAAAGTACAGCAAAGTAACTTCCTGCATTTTTTAATGTAGTTTGTCTTTTATTCCTTTTACAGTAAAGAAGACACAATCTGCTTTAGTACGAGCAAACTCAGTATCTTGAAATTCATTATCTTTGCTGGCAGTTTGCCTATTTTGCTACAAAGCTTTGGTTCTGTAAAAACATTCCCAATGCAAAAATACTGTAGAAGGAAATTGCATACGATGACTTATTACTTAAGTTCTTCTAACCCTTAACTTCTTACTAGGGTGATCTGGCTGGGACATGTTCAGGGTACTAGACTTCCTTCTTCAGTGTTGCACTTTTTTTCTTTTCCCTTTTAAACACGTGTTTTTTCTCTCCCTCTCATACAAGCAGATGGTCTCCAGTTACATGCGGGAGCTTCTATTCCCTAGGTTGCTACGCAACAAAATGCATCCTATCTGCATCCTTTCTGTGCTGTATCCCGTTTCCGTTCAACAACTCAAAATAACCAGCTTAGTGCTTCAACATGCTGCTTCCTCTTTCTACAGAGTTGAATATCTATCAAGTATCTTCCTGGGCTTCCTATCTCTTCCTGTTACAGCCTAGAAAAAAATGTGTTTGCCCTGAATTGATTTTCCTCATCACTTCCTATTTACATCAGTCTGCTTAGTGCTAAGGCAGGCAGAACATACATAAATGAGTCACGCAGCTGCTAGCCCATTAAAAAAAAAAAAAAGCATCAGCCAATTGTGTGATGTTTGAAAGCAAGATTCTTCATTGTTGTCAGGTATGGGGTTCCTGTTTGTCCTTTTTATCATGGCTTTGTTTCCCCACTGATACCAGAAAGTTGAAAACAAACTTATTTTTTTTGTTACTGGACTTATGAAAAGGAAAATATTAATCTCTGTCACAGCAAGAGAGAAGATGGTAAGATAGAAACAGCAGTGTGATTTGCTCTGGGTGATGATGTGGTGGGCTTTTTGATGGGTTTCCACTTTGTTTTATTGGTTGTTTACCGCTGTGGTTGAAACTGTAAGTGTTTTATCAGGTACTTGTTGAGAAGTATTTTCTGCTCTTATTCTACGTTTTGAATGATCTAAACTGTATGTTCTACTGGCTGATCAAACTAAGTGCAGTTACTTTTGTACCCTTTTAAACTTTTTTAGGTAGGCTCTATTCCTTGTTTGAACTCATGTTGACTTTCCCTTTGTGAGGGAATGCCAGCTCTGGAGAACCTCTTCTTACTGCTAATCCTACAGATAATTTACTATCTTTTAAACTACTAAATTATTCCACCTAATTTGGGCAGTCTGAAGTTGAGCGTGTGGCCTGACCACGGCTGTGTTTCTTCTAGTCAGTAGAGAGGCAGGCATTTTCAGTCAATGAATTGTAGTAATTAATTCCCTGAGATGATGGGGTGAATCACTGATACACTGGACTTCTGTTTCTGTAGCAGCGAAAGTAAGAGTTTGGCAGATATCTTGGGTGAAACACCTTACTCTTGAGTTGCTGAAGGGAACCTGGGTGTTAGCAGACTTTCTTTGTATTATTCAAAAATAATTTATATTTGTTGGTATTCTATGCTGCCATTTCCAGGTAAAAAATAATTCAACTAATGTTTTGAAGAGAAAGTGAGAAATAGCAAGTAGACCTACAGGTATGGATAGGTACAGATAGATATGACCACTCTGCCCGTCTGACTTGTCATAATTATTGTTCAAGAGTCCTGTGTGTAACTTTTTTTGTAGCCTGATTTCAGCCTGTGTAATACTAACTTCCGTCTCATGCTCCCAGAGCAGCAGCGTGTTTTAAAAGCAAACGGTTTATTTTGAGTGGAAATGCTGGTGTTCACTTATTGACAAAACTAGGTGTCTCACTAGAGTCAGGGACTGAATTTTTCTTTCCAGCTTGCAGATGAAGATTTTGGTGAGGGTTGTTCAAAGCAGGATTTCAGGAAGAAAGCAGAATTTCAACTATGGCTACATTTCTGAAGGAGTTTAACTTTTTTTTTTATTTTGTTTTGTTTTTGTGCTAGGTATTGTTTGTTTTCCACTGCTCAGGAGCTCTTTGTAAGTTTGTTTCCTGTGTGAATGCTGCTTTTTGTTTCATTCTGCCACTACCACCCAGCTCTGCTCCCTGGCCTGCCATCTCCCTGGGTCCAGCAATGCTGGAGCTGAAGGTCTGAGGTTGGGTAGTTGCATGTGGGGCTGCTGGCCCCCCCTTGCTTGTCTCTAACCGTTGATCCTGTGAATGCCCTTCTGCTCTTTCCTTCCCCAGACTCTCACCTTCCTTCGTGTAGCCCACAGGAGGGCTCTAGCAGCATAAGGCAGGCACAGAAGGAAGGGAGCTGGGTCTGCTATGTTTCTCCTTTAGTATGGCCACCTCTGTGCCTGTGATCAGCAGCTCCAGGTAGAGCAGCCAAGGTGGATGTGTTTCAGCTCAAGAAATGCAGTGGCTTGCAGTGTGGTTCTACAGGCTGGGATTTCTCTGCTTGCTTTTTCTTCCTTGCACCACCAGGCTGCCCTGGAAACCTGACACTGTTAGAGGATATCTTTTGGAGTGGCTTTTCTTTGGAAAGCTCATATGAAGGCTGCTTCTACTTAGCTGTGTGTGGTGGTAACCTGTGCGTAGGCTCTGCAGGAGCATGGTCCTAGGGCAGCTGCTTCCCCTCTGCCCTCCTCAGTGTGATGCAGAAGTGAGGAGGGGACATGCATTTACTGCTCCTTCTGCTGTTCACCAAAGTTCTATTAGCCAAGACACCTTCCCCTCAGGAACACTACTTTGACCAGTTCTGGGTATAAAATGATGATTCTGCTCATCCTGAGAAAGTCTCCACATTGTAACGGTCTCAATTGACTGCAGCCTGCTATAGAAAGAACAGTTAATTATACATGAATGTAGTTATTAAGTGCTACTTTCAAAATGCTGTGAATAATACAATGAAATGAATGTGCAAAGGATTTTCCCCATTGCATCTTTAGGGAACTTTGGCCTTAGAACAGAAACAGAGTGGTTGCTGAAGTTCAGCAAGGTGTGGGAATTGCTGGATGCCGACTGAAGAGCTTTGTATGTGGAAGTGTAGTCTGTGTTCACTGTGCTTTCTTCTAGCTTTAACATTTTGGAAACTGTTTATTAAAATTAAAAGCAGTGAAAATGAGAATGCTTATGAAGAAGCTGCCAGGGACTGTCCGTTTGTGTAATAAGAGCTGCTTTCTAATATTGGGAGGAATTAGAATTACATTCAGGAGATTTGAGAGAGTTGTACCTGCTATGAGCTTTCAGAGGAAAGATAAGATTGGCTTTGCCCTATGAGAAAGTAGAGAGATGCCTCTAGGCAGGTATGTCAACTGGCAAGGCAGGATGCAAATTGGAAGTTGGAGGATAGCTCACATGATATGAGGAGAAAAAGCAAACAAAAAAAAGACAGGCTTAACCTACACTTTATTCCTTACTTCCAATGAACCCCCTCATAGGCAAACATCTTCTGGCCTCCCGGTTTCTGTGCACGCAGCTCGTTGGAAAGCTTAGGGCCCCACAGTCAGTAGATATCAAACGGTGTGGTGGCAAATGTGTTGCAACTAGTAAAGCTTATTTTCTCTGTGTGCGTTGTAACACACAACATTGTTTAAAGTCTATTTTAAGATTTCTGAACTCAGACTTGCTTTTACTAACATGGGTAAGGGTAAGTCCAGGACAAATGATTTTTTGTAAATCTTGCTGTTCTGTCTGATCTGTTTCCTTTTAGTAAAGCGTGCCACCATTACCACAGAATGATAGGAAATGCTAGTGGCCAAGTTATTTCTCAGTAAAAGTTTTATTGTGAAAAAGATGCTTCCTCTTAAATGAGCTCAATGCTGATTTCCTCCAAATAGAGAAAGTGTGCTTTGCAATAACCCATATGAAGAAGGATAACCTCAAGATTGTATTGATAATTGGAAGGAGCAGAGAAGGTTATGATTCTGTGAAAGTTATTAAGGAGCCCTGTGCTTTGTTGATGTTTTAGTGGCAAGCAACAGAGAGGAAGATGAGCAGAGATTAGCATACCTTTATTTCTCCTGAAGCTGTGGAAGTCCCAATTTCATGAGTTAAAGGAGTTTCCTGATACAATCAGTATCTATTTGAACTTCTGGAAATTAGCAGGTCCTTTTCCTGTATGATGATGTGGTTGGTTTTTATTTTAACAAGAGATTTATGTTCCCATTCTATGACTGACAGAACGTACATTTAATATGTGGTCTTTTCTCGCTCTGTCTTATAACAGTATAGGATTTATAGTTCTCCTACAAATGGTTTTAGAAACTTCACTAAGTTTATCAGAGTATATGTGGACACTCATGGATGAAATCTTTTCTCCAGACATGCCTGCAGGCTAGATCTGTGATCAGGATCCTCAGGCCTGCTGTGTGCTTGTGGAGTCAGAGAAACAATCCATTTCATATTTCATCTTGCAAAAAGATTAACTAAAAGGTTAAGAAAAATCACTTCTGGGAAAAATCTTTGTGCTATCGTTGTGTAAGCATCAAAGAAATAAGTATTCCTGGAAAAAAATCCCTTCATTATCTTGAAAACAAAAAATGTCATCAGGACTAATCCTGGGGAATTGGAGAGGCTCAGCTGATGGGAGGTCAGAGCAGAAATCAGAACTCACCTAACAAGAAATGAAATGATGTCCTTGCGTTGCTCTAATAAGCAATTTGCATTAATCATTTTCTGGTAGAATCAGTAGTGTGTGTCCGCGGAGGGATTTTCTTTCCCAAACATTGATTGCCATCATACATAGGATTACTTTCAACATATTTCTGATCATTTCCAGTACCAGCACGAAGGTTTGCAAGAGGAGTGTTGTGCAGTCAAAATATAATTTAGAAGACAATTATTTTGAAGTGTTTCAACACCAGCTCTGCCTGTGTTATAGACACAGTAATAGAAACCAGCAAACATGGTAATTAGCAAAGTGATCAATTTCAATATTATGCAAATCTGCAAAGGAAAAGAAATTATTCTTAATGCATGGTTCCTTTACTTGAGAAGTACACTTTTTTGTTTTGCTTCTTTGTGTAGCCTTGTCCTTTTGGACCCATTTAAGAAATTGTCTGGGAATGCGTACTTTGCAATGTGACTATATGAAAATCAGTGATATATGAATATACAATAGTTCTACGTAAACAAATTAGAAATATTGATGGAGGATGGACAAGTTCTAATTTGCCATACTGGAATTTGTTTGAAATTAATGAGCCTCATATATACTCATAAATAAAAATCATGTTGTCATGCAGACAGATGGGAGCACTATGCTGGCATAGCTCTTCCAGATGCAAGCTATATATTCTGGCAAGTGTTCTTAAGGGATGAGCTACTGGCGGTAGTCGAATTGTCTCCATCCCATGCAGATTGCTCTCACTTCAAAAATGGGAAAGACTGGAACACTGGGAGTTGAAGGGGCAGTAGTATAGCTGTGTAGGTATGTGGAGTTGAGCTCAACAGCTCAATGTAAAGGCCCAGACGTGGCTGGGATGGCCTCCTGAAAGCTGCAGAGCAGCTGCAGTCTGCAAAGTGGGCAGGAGAGCACGTAATAGTATGTTCTTTAGTGTGGTGTATTCACACCATCCTGTCTGTATTTTCTTTAATAAATTATTATGGTTTGGTTATCTTAAAAGTGGTTTGTCTCATTGGTGGAGAATGTGCTTTTTGATTCGCTAAATAAACTACACAACTGAAGAAGCAGTATAGTTATGTAAGGATATTACCTCTGAGTCCAAAGCAGTACTTCTCAGTATATGTTTAAAAATATTTCTAATCCAAACTCTGTAGGAGGTGCTCACAAGGGACAAATAACTTAATATTGACATAGCCTTAAATATATTGAAAAGGCATAAATCAGAATAATGAGATTCATAAATCTGTTAATATTAATGGGAAAACCTTTTGGGAAATGTAGTGTAAAATCAAAGAGAAAGATGAACTTGAGATGTAAGCAATGACTCTAGTTAAATGAATAAAAAATTTGATATTTTGTTCCAATGCCTTCTTAAGTCAGAAGAAATCATTGCATCCATTGGAAGCTGTGCTTATGTCTTTAATACTGTCATAAAGAACACACATTCTGAGAAAAGAATCGGAGTTATCTCTAGAAGCCTGCTAATAAAGGAAAATCCTAGAACTATTTGTTTTTTGCATCGTGGAATGAGGAAAGCACCATGAAGCCTTTATTTCAAAAATTTTCCAGCATCGATAGACTGACTCTGCACTGAATTTCAAGGCTATAAAGCTTTATTAGCAAGAAGAATATGTATATTGTTATTCATTTGTTCACACTGCAATGGTTAAGAGACTGTCAGCACTTCCTTTAAAAAACACTATAATTTAACAGGAAATTCTAACGCATAAACTTAATTCTAGGCTGCATTTGATCCTTAACTATGTTTTCATAATTAACTGCTTGGATGTTTTATCTTGAAAATAAGTGGCTTGTTGCATGTTTAGAGGTGCATACCATCGTATACACTGTAAAGTATTCCTAATATAAACAACTGCAAAAAAACCAGCAGTCTTCATCTCTTTCCTACTTGGCTGACCCTTCTTGCCCATCCACCACTGCAGCAAGGAAGTCCCTTACTTCTGTCCTCATTTCATTTCCAGTTACCGCATCATCTTTGACTTCTTTATTAACCTTTTGCTCTGCTGCAAACCTTTACTGTGCAACACAGGGCAATGTCTCCTGACTAAAACCACTCCTCTTTGGATTTAAAAATCTTCCTTGGAGATTTGGGGCTCCCTGTGGTATGGGGGGAGATTTAATGGGCAAAGCTCCTCAATGGGCTGGTCTCACTGCAGCTTCCAATTACTTCAAATAAAGATCTAGTTCTGACTTGAGGGTGATGCGCAGAGTAATGCTGGCCTAGTCCAGCCTGCCCTCTCTTTTGAACAGATACTGGTGTTAAACCTCATCTTAAATCCTACATTAAACCCAGTAACATGTTTGAAGAGATCTGCGTGCTTGCATGGGCTTCGCAGTCTCTTCCTCAGGTTGTTGATGCAAACAATCATCCCCTCTGCAAAAAGCTGGTTCTGTATTGTATCACTGGTAGATATTTTTTGATGCAGTGGTGATATTTTACCACTAGTGATTTAAATAGATGTTCATTGCATGTGTGTCTTTAGGTAGGATCTATCCTGGTATTGCTTGGGAAAGACTTTATTACCAAAAATGAGTACAGATGTATCTAACAAACATTCACATTTCAAATGCATTTGTTCAGTGTAGAGATCGACCTCTGGGATATCTGATAAACCCAACTTGTGTACACATAGCTGATGAATTGCACTTCTCAGTGTGAAAAACAAGATAGTGAAGAAGCTCTTATGCTAGAATATTCAATAAATGTTTCTGATCTTTTTCAGATTTGTAGAAAATGCTTTTCTGAGCAATTATAAAGTAGTATAAAGTAGAAAACATTTGTCAAAATTCTCAGATTCTGTTTCTTAGTTGAGCTATCTGAATGTGTTAATTGAAACACCCTATAATAGTGCTTGTCCCATTTCTTTAAAGTTTCCTCAAAGATGGTTCTTATTCATGTGTGACGGGCTACTGTACATCAACAGTATTTCCAAATCTCAGATCAATATCCTGGATGTTTTCTGAGAAATTAATTAGTCTCACTGTGGGGTTACTTTCCTAGTATGGGAAAAAAAATCCTTTCCTCTATTTGATATTGACTACATAGTCAACTGGATAGACACAATGTTTACCCTCCTAAGAGGTCAATTTAAGCACTCCAGGCAATACAGTAAGAATGTACTTTTTTGCTGTTCCGTTTGTATTTTGCATTGACCACCCAGAGTATTTGGTGAAATTAAATTATACTGTTGCTCCACTACCTGGTTTTACTCAGATTTACCCTTGATTCTAATATGAGTCTTAAATTAGTAACTTATTCTTTAGGGGTGATCCTTTTCCTAGCAGCAATCTAGCAGCAATGTATCTAAAAATGTCTATTGATGGCAGCAGGCGTATTTTCAAAAGAGGAAGCTATGTGATCAAGTGAGATTTTAAAAGTATTGGGATTATAAAATCTTACAGTATGCGTTATGAAAACATTTCATAATGATCATTTCATACAGAACACAAACATTAATGAATTACATACATTTTTCATATACTTAGATACAAATTCCTAGCATTTTGCAGCATAGGAGTGATGTAATATTTGTTGGGAGTCAGAAGCTGCTGTTCATGTTTAGACGTGAAGCATTTCTGAAGAAACCTGCCTTACCTGCTCTTAACTTCTAAAGATTATTCCTTTAAGACTGCAGGAAAAAAGTACATTTGAGGGATGTTTATGCTTATTTAGAGTAGGACAAAATTAACTCTGAAGTTGAAGACTCTACTACCACAGTTGAAGGCTTGAAAAGCACATTTGATGAATGCATTATTCTCAGAGTTTTCTAACTCTGTATGTAAAACTGTCTTTTAGAAAATCCTCTCTGAAGTGTTCATTAGATCATTTTGTTGCACATAGCATTAAGTTAGAAACTCAGAAATGGTTCTACAGTCAGCTTCCTGCCTGTCTATTAAAAGTGGGAAGCCCTGTTGGGTTTTCCTTCCTATGACAGCTTGCCCATAACTCTTTAATCATTTTTCCATAGCTGAGAAATGTTGTTGGTTTTGTTTATTACTGGGAGCTACAAGTCTGTGTTCTCTTCTTGGTATACCCAACATGAATCATGGTTTATAAACATCCTGTTGGTATTGATGGAATAACTGTCGACTTAATAAGACTTTGATGTTTTCCTGTAACTCACATATACTAAGGCACGATGATAGTCTTCAAAGTGCTAACATTAAAAACAAGAAGAAACCCTAAAAACAACAAAACCTTCTCCGTGAGCATAGGATGTAGATTGAAACGTTAGTTCACGCAGAGTTTGAGGCCTTCTTAAAAGGAAAAAAGAAGAATATATATTTTTGAGAATAGAGCTTTAAAATATATGGAATCAAATTTGTGTAGAGCTGATCTAAGGACTGCAACAAGTTCGAGCTGATTGTACAATAACGTAGTTCAGAATTTCTTCTGAGAAGAGTGAGCTATTCTGAAATCCATTTACTACTTTTTATTCATTTATATGATTTTCTTATGGATGTGACTGACATCAGTTATAGATGTGATTATAGACAATTGTTATTTAGTAAAGGCAAATTTCTTGTTTATAAGGACTGAAAACATTGCTTCATATAAAAAGTTTTAGCACAACAGTTTATGATGCAAGTATTTTGAAAGCAGACCGTTCCTAAAACAGTCACAGTCACATTACAAAATCGTTTTTGAGAGTTTTTTTTGTAAACCAGACACTCCTTTAAAGATGACCCTGTGGAGTACAATAGATGGGACAAACAGTGAGAGACAAGTTTCAGATTGCTTTTGAATAACATCTAAAGCTTCGTGGTGGGCCCTTTGATGTGACCCCAAGGGGGCTGACCACCTGTGTTGCTTTGTGCAGTGATGATTTGTTAATCTGGAAAACAAGAAATGCAATATGGCCTCAAGTAAATCTTTCAGTAATCTTAGATGAGATGTAAATTTTTTTAATGATCTTTGCTCTTTACACAAAATAATTTCATAAAGATTAACTGCTTAATTCTATGTTTTTGCATCCAGACTTCTAAGAATTTTTTTCACATTTTAGTTTTTTCTCAATGCTGCCAATATTAGAATAGATAAAACTGCTTAGATTTTTAAAAGTAGTAGTCATTACATATGACACTTCTTACTTATTTCTTTAAACTCAGGTTTATTTCACAACTTGTTACTGATGATTGAATTTACTGCTATTTTTGTAAAATCTACCTGTGCCCACTCATTTTCCCCCAAGAAATAAGCGAATGAAAATAAGTAATATTTTTTTTACAGTCATTTAGAAAGGACTAAATGAATTAAACTGTTATCATAGGATAATGAATGCATATTTCTACACTCTTTCTTGTTTCCATGGATTCTAATACTCATCAACAAGGCAATGAGACTTTTCAATTTTTGTATTGGAGGTAAATCAACCGTGCTGCAGTAGTCTAAAGTGACAGCAAATATCTTTTCCTTCATAATTCCCTAAATGTTAAAGTACGTTTTTTCAACTAGGAGGTCAATGTCAAGAAGATAGATTGAATCTTGAATTAGAGTAACAAATTCCTGGATTTGTAATCATCCTAATGTTTAAGTTATCTGCCACTCTCTCCTTTCCAGAGTGCCATTGCAAAAGGAGTATGAGAGGATTATTTCAAGTGAGCCTACAGAAATGTGATAAGTTTGTCTTCTGGACTGAGCCATGCTCTTCTTCTCCAGAGAGCAGCAAACCATTTTTAGTTTCCTTCAACAATGAAATTTCATCTAATTGCTAATCCATAACTGTTTTGATAAAATTATAGTAAGAGGAAAAAGTTGTCAAAGAGTTCTTAAACTACAGATATCCTCAGGTGAAGAGCTGAAAGACTAAGAAATATTGGTTGTTTGGACAAGGATACAGAGCTGAGCTCAGACGTTACACAGAAAAGAGTTTCAAGTCCACGAAGTAGGATGAATTGGTGAATTTCAGAGCAGCAACCTTAGGATCATCGAATGGCCTGGGTTGAAAGGGGCCAAAAGGATTGTCTAGTTTCAAACCCCTGCCATGGACAGAGTCACCAGCCACTAGACCAGGCTGCCTCGAGCCACATCCAGCCTTGCCTTGAATGTCCCCAGGGATGGGCCATTCACAATCTCTCTGGGCAATCTGTTCCAGTGCATCACCTCCCTCTGAGCAAAAAATTTCCTCCTAACATCCAACCTAAATCTCCCCTGTCTTAGTTTAAACTCATTCCCCCTTGTCCTATTGCTATCAACCCCTGTAAACAGTCACTGTTTATATGTTCCCTTCAAGTACTGTAAGGCCACAGAGAAGGCTCCAGGGAGACCTCTCTTCTTCTTGCCCATGTGTAGTGTGGTGTCCTGCCTGAGCACTGAGTGAGGCAAAGGAAAAAGGTTATATCAGTAGTAGTGGCATCTGAATTCATATGCACTGAAGGAGGGGAGTGTAGTTAAACTGCATGGCCAAACTTTCCATATTGCTTTCTCCTGGAAGCTTTATTTGTAGAGCTTATTTTTATTTCAGAGTATGATTTTGTGGTGTAATTTTATGGATCTGCCTATGGTCACCTATATAAATGAATTTCTACCTAAATGCTATTGTAAGTTCACAAATTCCACTTAGACTCACTTCTGTTTAGAGATATGTCCTCTTTCAAGTGAAGTGTTGCTTTTTTTTTTTTTTTTTTTTTTAAACCTTGCTTACTTCAAATCTACCATTGGGATTAATTTGGTTATTTACTCTCAATAATGGAAATAAGTCAAAGGGGAAATGTTTTTCACACTGAGCAGGCACCATGTTCTTTGGTATGAGCATTCTTTTCCTTTGTTTTTGAAACAATCTTTTGATTTCTTAGGCTTTCCTTTCATGACATTTAGGAGGAAAGGAAACTGCTGTTGAATATGAGATGCCTGGGATTTCTGTTTTATATTATACTTTTTAAATATTTGAACTCTGCTTCAGGACGGAACAAATTAGGGTTGAAACTGCAGGGTGGGTAAGTAGTTTCAAGGCTTCTTTATTTGATTTTCAGAAGTCTGTATTTACCCTCCTCCAGTTTATATGTGAAGTACCTTTCTGCTGAGTCTAAACAGCCTTTTTATTGGTAACTTCTAATGAGTGTTACCTGCACAGCAACTGTTAATCTTCATTATTAAGTCTTTCAAAAAAAAGAAAAAAAAAGCCCTGGAAAAAAAAAAAAACAGCCACCAGCCACTAACTACAATCCATTTCCTCTGCTGTGTACTTTGAAAGACACATGAAAACTTTCTTCATACACTTTTTTTTTTTTTTTAATTTATTCTATTTCACAATGCACTTTTTGTATCTTGATTTCAGTTTAAATGCCCCCTTAAAAGAAGCAAGCTTAATCACAGATCAGCATGTTGTATTTTATTCAGTGGAACGCTGGCACTGCAAGCAGGTACCTTTCCCCAGTCCCAGCTCAGCTTCAACTAGATAGTGCCCAGTTCACATGCTTGCAACAAAGAGATGTATAATCTCATTGTAATTGTATTGGTTGTGTTTGCTGTACAATGGAAACAAACTTCAGAGATTCACAGGTTCACTAGGAGGGCAACTGAGATGGAACTCATTTCCTAGTATATTTTATCTATGCCAGCAATGTGATGGTTCTTATAAACAATAAGCAATAAAGCTAGTTTAAAAGATCATTAAATAACTCCAATGAAGTTATAATAATGCATTAAAACATCTAACCAATACAGGGCACTTGCATCATGAAGCCCTTTAATTCATCCCTTCTTGGGCTACGTGCTGATCAGTGACCATAAATCTCCAGAACTGTTTCTTCCTTTGGTTGAAGTTTCTGGGCTACCATGAAGTGAGAGCCGAAATCTTGCAATACACTATCATGTACTGCAGCTGTTCAAAGCTGGAGAAATTGCTTTGAACAAGGCAGAAATAACTTCTGATTTTAAACTTCTATATTAAAGTGGTAATGAACTGCATTTTCGTACACAGCTTTGAAAATCCCCGCTGTGGAATCATGCACTATCAAGGGTCATTTTAATAACATTGATTGTTAAAAGACACAGTTCCCAGTATAAAACAAGAACTCATTAGGATTCAGGATAAAGCTGATTACAGAGGAATGCGTAAAATTGAATATTAAGAAGATTAAGAAGAGCTGGGTATCAGTGCTGTATTCCAAAGGGAAATCCGTAATGTGCTTACTGTCCCAATCAGCGGTACCCAAAGGCAATGAGTACCTCTGTGAGTGTACCCTACTGGAGAGGGAACTCTGAGAGTTTGGCCAAGGGTAACTATAAATATTAAAACCTTTATTATCAATGTTTGATAGAAACATAAAAAATTTATGGTTGTATACAAATTCTTTCTTTTACAGAGGAGACACATGAGATTTTATAATACCCCTGTTAAGTCACTTTTTTTTTTCTTTCAGACAAAATCTAATTATTTCTGCCCAAATTCCTTTCTTTCTTCAACAGAGGTAGTATCGTCTGAAAGAAACAAAATAGAATGAATAGCTGAAACCCTATGTAGTAGATCCTGTATCAAGGTTGTTCAGATAGGATGCTGTGCTACGTTTTGTTTCTTTTTCTTTTTTTTTTTTTTTTTCCTATTTCCAGTCCCCTAGCCCCTCTGCCTCCTTTTGTTATTCAGTATGTGTTTGTCACAGACCGTCGTGTTTAGAAACAAATGCATTCAGACATCTTTGGTACTTACAAAAGCATAGTCTCAAATTACAGCAATCATTAACATAACAGTAACACACAAGAGTTGTTCCAGCATATTGAAAAACCTGTGAAGCTTTCAGTGCACTCAGTAACTGTATGAGATAGCAATGAAAGGCAAATATCTACCTAAATGTGAATTTCCAGCTCCCCGTAACATCTAAATGGAATTACATTCCGCATTGTTGAGAAGACTCATTAAAGGGACATAGAATCTTAAGACTGAGAAACTCCTTGTTTTGTAGTGGGAGGCCATGTGAGATACTGCAGCCTTTACATACTTTAAATATAATTATTGTAATTGAAATGTAGAATTAACCAGTCCTGCACTATTTTTGATAATGGCATAATAAATACAGACATCCTGTAAAATACACTGTGCCAAGAAACTATCTTATAAGAGGCTATAGTAAGGCAAAGCAGATCGTTGTTAATCACACTAGTAGCATTAGAGGAATTCACTTTATAGTTCTGTTGTCTAGTACACAAGAAATCAAGATGTATCAGATCCCCACATTTTACCATGGTTTTCTACCTTCTCAGTTGAGAGTGTTCTTAGGTGTCTGTTCTCCCATATAACCTGTACTACTGTGCTCCCATAGCCCAGTGTTAGCTAGCAGGCCTGTAGAAAGTAACATGAATTGTCTACTTTGTCAATCAAACTAGGCTTTATGGCCAACATGATATACATATAACTGTATAGAAATGGGAGTTTGTGTATTTTTAGCAAAAGTGCACTAACTCTCCATAGAGGTGGAATTAGGCATAGCAGTTTGTTCACGGTGGTACTACTATTGCACTGAGTTATAATGCTCAGTTAGGCTGCTGTAAGTTTATTTAAATAGGAATAATAAATGCCATTGTAGTATTAAAATTATCCACACTATATGAATGTCTCAATTTTTTTGTTGCTTAAGTCACTCTGTTTTTGAATAGACCAATACTTTAATACACTTTGCAACCTAAGGCAAAGCACTGTCACAGAATTTCAGTAAATGCCCATGGACCCTCTTAGCTGTAAGTGAATGTTTTTGAATAACACCAGTAATCTGAAGGTAATTAAAGTAGTTTATGCAAGGTGCAATAAACAGCTATTGTTGTCTCTACAGAACATTACTTAAAGCTCTGTGAAAATGATGTCTTTTTAACCTTCTAGCTGGTTTGAAAAAAATAAAATCAGAGACTGCTAGTCTGAAGGAAACAAGGACAAGATAATAAATAGAGATGCAATTAATGCCTGTGCTTTGGAATAGTACAAATTGTTACAACAATCACAAAGAAAGCTGTACAGAGGTTATAGGGTGGTAAGTTAATGCATTGCTTAAAAGAATTAGAGTGTTAGAAAGTCCTAAATTACAAGAGCAAAGAAATGAAAATAGAACTTAATCAGAAACAAATGCTGCATGCTGTGTATTAACAGTGGAATGCTTGCAGAAAATATAGAAAGTCTTTGTTTACTCAACCCTGAATCATGGGCAAAGGTTTACATAAACTGTGTCTCTTTCCTGATCACAAATATGGTGAGTCCTATGGGACTGTGTAGTAAATAGGCCTTCTCAGTCATATGAAATGTGGTACGTGCCTGGACTCAGTCAATTGGGGTAAAAACTTGGTCCTGTAATTGTCCGAAAAAGCACCCATTTTATTACTGGTGCTAGAATCCCACTAATGCACCAGGCATGTCTGCTGCCAGTATTTGTTTCATAGAAGCAACATAGAGTCCTAAAGACAGGATGAGTCCTCAGCCCTTGCTCTTGCACATCAACGCATTGCCACATGTCTCCCCAAACAGTTTCTGGTGCTCCTTCACTTACTGAAAGGAATGAACTTTTGTTTGTGTGCAAAGAAACGTAAAGAGAGGCAGTAAAAGTTCTCTTTAATGAATGTACAGAGCAGATCCTGCTTTCAGTAATGCCCTTTCAGCTTCTCTGAGGTTGAGTCACCTTGCCTCTTTTACCAGGACTCTGTCTGAAGTCTTCATCTGTTTCAGAAATCCAGAGTCTCTGGGAAGATCGTGTCTGGACCATGAAAGTGGGGGTAAATAGGGCCATTAGAGTGGGAAAGGAAAAGGCACCCTTGAAGCACCAAAGCAGGTGATGTAAACCCTTACTGCAGTCTGTGGTAGTTTAATGAAAGTAACTCAGACAAAATAAATGTCTGACTCAGAACCAAGATGCAGCTGACCCAGTCTGAATGGGAACTTGATTGCAGTTGACCTATTGCATCGTTAAATTAATCTTCTCAAAAGGAAGGGATGAGAGTTGCATACTTTCTTTCTGCCTTAAAAGAAAAAAAAAAAGAAAGTCTAATAACTCAAAGAAATGTCTAATGTTGGAAAAAGTGAATTCAAAGTACCTGATAGATTGAGTCCGTTCCCCTTCTTGTGTGCTGACATCCTACACACTGCACAGGGACATTCTACAGAAATGCTGCACAGGATGGGAAGTTTCTTTATGGCATTTCCGTGTGCTTTAAATCTCTGAAGGGTTTTCTGTGTGTGTTTTATATTGAGTCATTAAGTACAAAAACAAACTTATTCACAAACCAACTTTGATCTAAGTTTCCTGCAATTTATCTTTGCTGTCTATAGCATGCACTGAAACCCTACCTGATTGTTATTAGCTCCCCAAATATTTATATCATTTCAGATAATCAATGCTTATCGCAGTTAATACAGATGTTACAATTTCCTCAAAGAAAGGCACTGTCAGCATAATAACATTTTAATTATTGCAGCACATGTTTTCAAATGGACCTTTTGTTTACAGTATCAATTAAACTGAGTAGCTGTATATATCTAATTAATAGATGGTGTTAAAAATATTGTACATGTAAATTACAGCTTTTCACACTAAATATATATGAAGCAATAAGGCAATGTCTTGGAGGTATTCATGTTCACTTAATTAATTTAAATCATGTTGCTAGTGCTGTTTTCTGTTCCCATTCCCTTGCGTTTGCACTCTCTGCAGGATGTTTTTCATTCAACTGCTGTGTAAAACAAATTTGCTTGTGGGGGTTTGGTGATATAAACTATCTGACTGGCACCAGTACATTAGTTATTCTATGTATAACTGAAATCATAAATGTAACATTTGGAAAAGTAGACATAGCAGCATCTACTGGTTAGAAAGACTCATAAGACATCGAGTGTGGTGTGAGTTCATGGGGAAGTTTAGTAGAGAACATGCTAAGCCCCTCTGTCCCTCATCTTCCTGGCTTTTCGGAGCTTTTACTCCTTGCATCTTTTTGAAGTTTCCCAAAGAGAAGTGATATGTTTTTATTTATATATATTTTAAAGAAATATCAGAGAAAACAGCAGTTCATTCATGCCTTAAAAGGGAGAATTTCTTTCTTTCTTTTTTTTTTTTTTCTCTTCTTCATATGTATACCACAGTCCCTTGTGGTAATACACCATCATCTTGACCAGAAAGGAACAGTCTTTCCTCAGGAAGGCCAGTTAATGCGGTGATTTTCTTTACCAGAACTTCCTCAAATTTCTGCAGTTTAAAATCTATTTCTCCTGAAATCTAAAATCTGCAGCTGTAAGGTATATTTTGTCTTTTTTTTTTTCTTTTTTTTTTTCTGTGAATATCTGAGAGAAGCTACATCTGGATCTTAAAGGATCTTTGGAAAATGGCTAAATTATTTGCTAAGTATATAACAAGCATACCTTGCTTGTTCAGGGATGGGTTTCTTCCATGATTTTTTAAAAAGTCTTCTTTATCCAATATTTGGTAGCCTACAGGTTTAAAAACAGAAACACAGAAGTCAACCATTAGTGGATAGCATTTTCCATGTACAAAGACTATTGACCATAAAAATGATTTAAAGCCACGAGGAAGACAGTTCAAACAAAAAATGCTCTTACCATAGATTTCACGAGGATCTGGATGTTTGCTTCTCTATACATCTTAGCATTTTTATATTGACAAGAATACAATAATTGATGTATTTACCCATTTTAGTAGTCAGACCTTTGATGGCAACCTCATTCTGAGCTGTATACATACATGTCTTAGTCACTATAGCTACTGTGAAACACAGTAGGGTGATGCTAGATATTTCTAATTTAGCCTACTAAAATGAAACATGTTAATGTAATATATATGCTCATATTCTTTTTGCTTCTAACTCAGAATTCTTACGATCAAAGTTTTTCTTGTGATTTCCTGCTTTCTGGAGTTAATGGGATAGAAACAGAATATTCTGAGTGGATATTCACAAGATCATTGAGCCCAGCTCCTTGCTCCATGTAGGACCACACAATCTGTCTGGTAGCTCTGTCCAGATGCTCCTTGAACTTCTGGGCAACCTATTCCATGCTCACCGCCCTCCGGAGCAGACTTCTTCTTCCCCAGTATTACATCCTCTCTCCATTATAGTGCCTAAATCTGCACCCAGTGCAGGAGGTGAGCCCACCGGGCACAGTGGGACAGCCCCTCCCATGGTGCTGCCCAGGGAATGCTCCACCCTTTGGCTGCCGGGGTACACTGCTGGCCCACATCTAACCTGTCGTCAGCCAGAACACCCACCTCCCTTTCTGTGGGGCTGCTCTCCAACCTCTTGTCCCCAAGTCTGTCTATATGTACGTATATCCAAGGTTGCCCCATCCCACACGCAGTATCTGGCACTCAGAAATTTCAGCTTTGTTTGAAAAACACTAAGTCTGAATCTCCCGGTTCAGATTCAAAAACCATATAACATTGTTATCTGAGTATTCAGAAGAAGAGAATAAGTTGGTCAAAATGGATGTGTTTTTTTTCCACTACTTCTTGTCAAGTGTCCTACAGACTGGCCAATTTACAAGTAGCTCTGCATAAACATTGTATGTCTCTATATTTCTAGTTATATAATCTGTCAATCATGTATAATCTTCTAGGAAATGTATAAACTTTGTTGTTGCCCATTAGAGCTTAATGAAGAGTTTGAATTAGGGATTTTTATTTTTCTGATTCATCCTACTGGATTGTTTTATACTGGATCTAGCCAGAAGCACTTTTTTGCTTGGATGTAGTTTGACTTCATGAATTCAAAGTACTGTACTGAGCTCATTCAGTTACTTTCAAGACTATTCATGCATTTGGACCTATCATACAACTGTTTAAGGATGCAAACTAAAAAGCAGGTGAAGAAAGCTTTGTTTCTAACTGAATATGAACTCTTGTTCCTAGAAAATAATTGCATGTATATGGATAATCTTGGACACAGTATATGGAATTAATTTTTTGTGATTCATTTGGTTACTTCTGTATAATGAAGCTGCTGAAGGTTTTGGCCGACATGATACTTGTGCTGTGTGACTAAATATCCTACCCACATACAAATTGTACAGATCCAGTGCATGGGCTTCATAGCCACTTCACAAATGTGTCAGTGAGATTAAACATTAGCTGTTGGGTTGGAAATGTAAATATAAAATAAAGTTGGAGAAAATATAAAAATGTTAATGCAAATTCCATTTCTAAGATTGCAGAAATAGGAATTGGAAATTATTTTGATACTCTTCCTCAGTTGATTTCTACTTGATACATACCTTTACACAATTGAAAATATAGTGAAGGAATTTTAACTCTGATAATTGCATTCATACTAGCAACTCTTATTCTAATGTACACACATGTGCGTGTGTATCCTCACTGAGTTCATCTGCTGCACCGATCTCACTGATCTAGGAGATTCATCCACTGAACTTGTATGTACGGGGAAGGCAGATTAACAGTCGATCCACTGTTTTCTTTCAACATAGATTGGTCCTCTTCAAGTAAAGTTTCAGGTCACTTCTAGGGCATCATTGCAGGTAAATGAGCACTCATTTTATTAGCCTCTCTGGTAGATAAGAAGGTTTCAGTTTTAATGAATGCAAGATCAAATATTTGACAGAAAGTGAAAAACAAAGACCGGAGGTATATATTCTAAAGTGAGAGAGAGAGGAGAATAACAAGGCTTGAAATGAATAAAACACAGATTGACTACTGGAAAAAAATGCTACAAAGGTCTCCACGTGAATCTTTGGTTCCATGAGTTTGCCAATTCTTTTTATTACTATTTCAAGTAGCCAGGTACATATGGCATGTTTGTAAGTAAAGCAGTCAATGAAGTTAGTTACACCTCTGCATTTATTACCTTACCCCTGAGTATTATTAACTTTTACATTCCCCATAAAATATAATTTATCACTTAAATAATTTGCTTTGTGTCAGGGTTCAGTGTGCTCCAGTGCTTTCCTGCTCATTAAATGAGATATTTTTACTTAATGAGCCTAGAATGTCCTTTGCATTTAACATTAGAATTGATTTCAAACACTCCATTTTTTATAACATATTTGTGTGTAATTTCAGAATGTGGACTTCATCCCACAATCTTGCACTGAAGAAAAAAGAACTACAAAGAATAATGATCCATGGATTCTAGAGAGGGGCATGGTAAGTATGGGTGAATAGTTTAAAACAAAAAAAAAGAAAAAGAAAGCAATACTCTGTTATCTCCCTTGGCTTTATGTTCTTGATGTAGTTTGGTTGAAAGTTTGCTGTAGTTACTATGCATGAAACTCTGTCAGAAAAGTGCTTTTTGGAAGGACAATAAGATGATTATTGCCAGGAATATAAAAATAAACCCATCCTTTGGTGTACTTTTGTGATGCACTGATTCATGTAAGAGGTATTCTTTCAAAAATACACAATTTACATATAAAAATGTATCTATAGGGTAGATACAGCTGCATACCAGTAATGTACATAGCACTAATCAGATTCTTGTGATCCATGGCAATGACTGTGACAAGAAATACTCAATGAAGAATAGTAAAAACTGAAATTTAATCCCATAAAAATGCTAACATTGTATCACCAGTATTTTTTGTTCTCAGTAAAAAGCAGAAAAAAAGAACCCAAAAACTTAGGGGATAAGCAAAAATAGAAAGTTATATTTAACTGAAATGAAAACTTTCATTTTCAGACTGCTCTCAAGCATAATTAGTTCTCACATATGTATTTTTCCATAGTTATGCTATCTTACCTGGTTAACAGATTGGGTTTCTCTCTCTGTTTCCCTGGACCAGGTTTCTTTACTGGACTTTTTTCCTATGGGGCACATGCAATTGTCTGGCTGCTGTGAATCAGCTTGGTGTGGACGCTTGTGCTGTGAGATGTGCAATGGTTACCACAACATACAGTGAACAAAGGTGTGCAAACATGAGGAAGCAAACGTGTCCCCTAACAGCAGGTAGGTGATTTGTGTCTGGGTATTGTAGATCAATGCCTTCTTCGACACATTACTTTGTTTGCCACGGAAATCTACAAATTTGTATTAAGATGACAGTAGCACATTATTGGAGAAAAGTACTTTAAATAAGGAAATATTTTATGAGACCGTATCTTAACTTACAAGTTAAGGGGAGTTAAGAGAGGAATAAGTTAAGAGGGGAACAGTTTTATAAATGTGGTAACAGGAATGGCACGGTAGTGTAATTATCCATAAAGGTCTACTAAACGTGAAATCTTTGTTTGACGTGTCATGAGAGAAAAACAAACATAAAACCTAGAATCAACTCTTGATTATAATTTGGTGAAGGGCGAACACGCCCAGGTTACTTATTAACACTTTCTTGTAATTGAACAAGCTATTAAGTGACACGCAGTTCTGATACGGACTGGGGAAGCAGTGTTGTCAGATGGGTGATGTGGAGGCAGCCTGTGATTTTCATTTGCTGGTACCAGCAGTGATGAAAGCAACACATCCCCACCAGAAATCACTCTATTTTGCTTTTCCAACTGTCCTTTGTCCATTTTATCTGTTAAACCTGATGATAGTTAAGGTTGGTGCATTTGAATCTATAACCTGAATTAAGAATGTCCTTTTCATTTTTCGTATTTTTTTTTAACTGTTGAATGAGAGAGAAGGGGGAGTTATGCCTATGCGTGTTTTTCCAAAGACGAATATTGCAGTTAGTTCCAGGGAAATACTGAAATATTGTTTCAGATACTCAATGAGGTATACATTGTACTGTATTTATATGGACTGATGAGACCTCAAAAGATAAAAGGTATTTCTGTTAAAGAATAATAAGGGAAAAAAAAGCACTCATTTAATCACAGTTTTAAAGAGGGGTGCAAGGAATTTTAAATTCTACTTTTATTCTTTTACAAAATGATAATTATTGTTGACTGCTATTTTTCAAGTTCAAGTGACAAATATTTTAGCTTTTAAAAAGAAAAATAAGTGATTCAAGCGAAATATCTAACTGAAATCAAAATCCCTTAAATAATGAATCATCTCCACTTAGGGTGAATAATGATCTGGTGCTAAAAAAGAAAATTGATGTGGATGTTTCAGTGTACATGGAGTAGAATACATGATGACTTCACCTACTTGAGAAATTACTATGTTGGGCTGGCAAGACTTCTGGACTTCTGGGAGGTAAGTTTCCTGTGCTGAGCTAAAATCATGACTGGACCAGTAGTTACTGTAAAATGGCATCTTTTTTCCCCTTTAGCCTGTACCAGTTTTACTAAAAATGAGATTTTTAAGAAAATGAAAGGATATTTCACAGGGGTTGTTCTTTCTGTTCCTATGACTGACCAAGACTTTCCATCTTACTGCTGTGTGTACAGCTGCACAGTGAGTGTTTCTCACCAGGGAAATGCCAACACTGATTTTTGATTGCTATAATTGTTTCAGTCACAGTGACTGGGGAAAGGTACAGTTCCTTGTGGAAAGGCTCTGTCAGACCAAGCAAAAGCTGCAGCTTACTGCCTGACACATGTGATGTTTAGTGCATCTGTGGTCATTGTCCCTTATGAAAATGGACTTAAAAGTGCCCTTTGGCCTAACTGGAGGATCTTTTTTCAGGGTTTTCACAGGAAAGTGAAGAGTGCACCAGCCTAGGCTAATACCCTGATATTCCTCTGTTATTTGTAGTCACTAGTCTGAGAGCAGAAATGGTTAAAGGGCTGGTAGATGCGAGACAGAAATGTGTCCTTTAATTTGTATGCAGTGTCTGTATCAAAGGCTCCAGTATATGCATGTGCAGACAACAAATTTTACTTAGATTTGCATTTGTTTTGTAAATTAACCACTCTTAGTTAAGCAATAATCTATGCAGTTTCAAGAGGCAGTATTATAAGGGTGCTTATCAGATTCCTATTGGGAATGGCAGTAAGTAGTTTATAGCCAGTTTCAGTTCACATAAGCTTTCCATAAATAAGATACATAAATTTTCACAGATGTAGACTGAGGCCAAAGGCTCCCTTCACTCTTGGAGAGCACTGACATTAAATTTTTTATTAGTACCCATGATGAATAATGCACTTGACTTCAGTTTTGAGTGTGGCATTGAGAGAAACCACCACACGTTTCTTGGAGATGTTCATAAACAGCCAAGTTTAAAACTGGAAAAAGAGTTTTTTAAAATTAATTACTTTTTTTCCGGAGTTGCTTCCCTCTTAATGTGCATACCCTTGTAGCGCTGGTATATCTGTTGCTTGCACTGTAGGTTTGTCTACTTTTGCCTGTCACTTCTTTACATTCTGAGACTGTGCTAGACTGCTACAAGGGGATCCTGGATCTAACAGTACTGTTGTCATCCACTTTGCTCATACTGTGTACTTGCTAGTGCACACAAGCTCTTGTGGAGATCTTGCAGTGTTCCTGTATTAGTGTCAATTCAGCTGAAGTAATTTCCCTTCTTTGCAAAATTCAAGGCTTCATTTTACATCTTTCATGGACTCTTTCTGGGTATTTTGTACCAAATCCCAAACACATTCTCTTTCTACCAGAACGTTAGCACTTCTCTCTCTTGTGAGAGATCAGTGTAGTTCAGCCTAAGTTCAATTATGGACACCTCTATGTTGTCTGTTATTATTGCTTCCTAGAAATGGAATATTTTTTGGAATGGGAGTGTACTGCATGTAGGCAGATGGAAATCCCTTTCTAACCGCAACAAGTCTTCAATGAACTTGAAAGTTGATATTTGCATGAAGTTGTGGGTAATATAGAGCAGAAAGTCTTCTTGTCCCATGATCCTGAGAAGCTGCAGTAAGAAGTGCTAACCTACCTTTAAATGTGAATTTTCTTTGTTATAATATGAAAATTGTTGTTTAATTGTAGAAGACTCTAAATGGAACTGGCTGTGATGTTCATGTCTTAACAATTTGCTTGGTCTGCAACCATTTCCTTCTCTTACATGCGACGTGCACAGTGCTTCCATGAGGAAAATGGGCTTGACTCTCGTTAGATTTTGTAGTGTATTAATGGCGTTGGTTCATTCATATTTTATTCATTAAATAATATCTGTCAATGTGTTTTTCTATTTTAAACTGTTACTGTAAAAGAGAGCATTATCACCTCCAAGCATTTGATTCCTAGAGTGAATGCCAATACTATCTACTCTTACCATGATCTCCTAATTATGCTGAGGGTTTCTTTCTTAACAGTGTTTATTTTAGGATGTCAACAATACTTCAGTTAAATGTAGTGTAAAGTGCACTTATTTAGCAAATGTGTCCTTCAGAAAAGGTTGTTTTGTCTTTAAAACACAACTAGATTGTTTCTTTCTGTCACAGCAGGATACAGTAGAAATCTTAAATCAATAACACTTCTTATTCCTACACAACTGATGCATAACTTCCTTCTTCACACAGTGGTTTAATGTGTTGTAAATTAATTATCTGGAATGAGTACAGGGCCAATGGACCTTGGTATGACCGGGATGTAATGTTAAAGTGTTCCATTTCCTACTAGCACTTCTCAGCCCTCTTGTTGAGTTTTTATATGTGTCAGTTATGCCATCTTCTACAGTTTGTTCCCTTAAGTGTGTTGTTAATGCCCCTCCAGGGCTTGATCAATAGGGAAAATTTGCTTTACCATAAATTTGTCCAACAATTTTCTTTCTTCTGAAGATAGAATATCCTTGTAGTTGTGTGATGTTTCCAAGTAAATGGTTCCTAGTCTTACAGAAGCTTGAAATATTAGCCTTTATATCATAAAGAAAATAGAGTGTGAATGTGCAAATGCAAGCCTAATTTTTGGCTTTTACGTGCCTAAAAATAAATCATCTATGCTTAAAGTTTCCAGCAGGAAGAAGTTTTGTCTTACTGCTTCTATGCAGCAAACTGCAGAGCTGAATTAAACTGCTATTTTCTCTGAAAAAATGCTGAGAGAGATTTTCAACCATAAACAGTGCAATTAAAACAGGCGTTCACTGGGTTTAAAGTAGCCAGTTTCCTTTAAAAATCAGAGAGGCCATCTCTATTTTTTTTTATTTTTTTTTTTTGAAGCCAGCTTGGCTATTAGTTGCTAGGGTAACAAGAGCCAAGATAGAGAATAAGGCCTGTGCATTCAGCACAGAAGTATTGGGTCCTGAGATAAGAAAGAAATGATGGTAGGAACATTCCGTTATAGGTTGTTTCTATTTATTTATGTTTTAATTTTTTTAGTGTAAGAAGGATGATCAAAATACTTATGTGTTCATAACTAAAAAGTGCTGATACCAGAGCATTTTGTCATCTCTGAGTAACAGATGACACTAAAGCAAGCAGCAAACACGTCTAATCATCTCACAGAAAAACAGATGCTACTTAAAACTCATGGCATGTTGTTGGGATCAATTTAATGTACTGTGCTGTGTCAATGTCACTTTCATAAACTTTTGCTGAGGTGCTTTTCCTACTGTATGTTGAATGATGTTGTCAGGACTGTGAGTCGGGGGTACGGTAGATTCAAGTCTACTTTACTTCCCTTGATGAAAAGGTCACTGCCACTTGTAAATCTGTTTTACTCCCTGCACAGTTGTTAGTGTCAAAGTGTCAGCTCTGTAGGATGTTAAAGTTATACAACTGTGGTAGGAGCAACGATCACATATTCCCAGGTGGTATGTCCCAAGAAAATGTTTCTAATCTCTGTGAAAAAGTTGTGTGTAAAGTTTTTTATGCGGGATTGCCAGCTCACTTTGAATTGATTGCAGAAATAAAAAAAAAAACACTTCTGTTTCATGTCTCCCATCTGGTGGGCCTTCTCCCCAATGATGGCTCATCACAGGTCCTGTTACTATGTCTAGCCCGCATTTGCAAGTGAAACTATCTCCTCTGCTTTATATTTTTAAAACTCTGAGGGCTCCAGTTAGAATACAATTAAATCTTTGTCTGTGTTGTATTATGTGATTATGTTCTGACAAGTCATCACAACTGAGCAGCATTACAAGTCCTCAGTAATTCATAAATTATTTGGAAAATAAAAAAGGGAACTGACCAACAGGGGTTGTGGGGGAAGGAAGAACACTGCCCCCCCCCCCCTCCTTCCCCCAAACCAACCTTCCAATCAGTACGAGCAATACAAATGGTAAAAACCTCACAAAACAGAACTTTTCCCTCTTAATATCTTCCATACGTAAAGGAAGGTTGTTATTCACTATTTACTTAGTACAAATTGATGTAATTTACTAGTGAACTGCAGCAAACACAGTGAGGAAAAAAAAACAGATGGAGACTGGGTCCTGAGTTTGATTGATTACACTGACTGTGCAGGAGATGGACATGAAGTTCTTTGCATGTGAAGTATGGCCAGAGCTTTTAGGTGGTCAATTGCTTGCTTAATCTGAAGACCTCTACTAAGACGGAGACTTGAGTTTTTTGTGCTGTGAGGTATTTCCATATGACCTTGCAACTAAATTGATTTTTGATCTGAGTGGAGTAGTTTGCTGCTGAGGAGACAGAACAGGACCTGAAGGGGGCAAACACTGAATCTTTTTGGCTTGACTTTCAGTCAAGGTAACTCAGTGGGGTCCTGAAGGTGACGCAAGTAAACATCTGCCAAGTGAATCTTTGTGTCAAGGCAGCCATTGTGGGCCAACTGGGGTAGGCAGCTGTGGGTTTACGTATATCAGTGTGCCAAGGAACCATCAGTACAAGAAGGAAGAGGGCACACCAAGATCCTGGTTTCATTTCTCCTCAGTTTTGACTAGAAAAAGATCTTAATCCACTCCTGGATCTGACCTAGAAGCTGCCTCAATCATTTGTTTCAATTATATGAAAACAGAATCTTTGATATGAAGGCTTTTACTGTCTGTGAATGATGTGATTGACAGATTAGCAAACAAAATAAACCCCCAAGCCCAAAGTTTTAATTGCTCTGAGGAAAAAAATTGCTTTTATCTATATTAATCACTTTCAAAATGGCATCTAGTTTGCCTTTAAAATAACAAACATTTCTGCTGAATTTTACTTCCGTGCTTCCTCAGGGACTTCCCAAATAAAAACTCACCTTTTCCCTTTCTTACCAGATTCATTTCTACTGTTTGAAATTGCTAAAAAATGAATTGTAGGTATTTGTACTTAAATAATTAGAAAGCTGAATAGGTGCCTCTCATATCAGTGCTTGTATTTACTGAAGATTCACAATGTTAGACAGAGGGCATGTCTGAGGAATGTAAAGACTTATCAAGACTTCTAGCAGTGAGAAGTAGAAAATAACATTTTTCCATACCCCCCGCCTTCCATTATCCCTCCAATTCTTTAGACTTTGCTCAAACTTCATATATTTTATATTTTTGATCTTTTCTAGACACAGGTAAATTAAAAACAATTAAGAGTTGGAATGATCCACCTAAAAGTGAGGAGAGAGGTCCTAGATTTTCAGGTTTTCATATGTCCATATGATAGGTATCTGGTACAAAGCTTTTTTTTTATCACTCAGAAATAAAATGAGGAACAAACCTATGCTAAGGTATTTGTATACACTTTGTCAGTAACTTAATCCTTTATAAAACCAGATGATTTTTTTTAGTGGTTAGGCACTGGCACAGACTGCCCTGGGAGGTGGTGGAGTCATCGACCCTGGAGCTGTTAAAGGAATGTTTAGATGCTGTACTGAGGGACATGGCTAGAGTGCAATATTGGTGATAGCTGGACAGTTGGACTGGATGTTCTTAGAGCTCTCTTCCAACCTTGGTGGTTCTATGATATTCGTGAAACAAATGTTAGCCACATTTAAACACAGTATTTGACGTCTATTTTTGAGAAAATGTAAATCCTGGCATCTTTAGTAATCAAATTTAGTTTTGACCGATCATCTACTTATATTTTTGGACAAAAAGGAAATAAAGGCTAGGGCAAAAACTCTGCTAGTATTTGGAGAGCTTTGTAAAAGTGATTATTGATCAAATCTGCTGACTATTTGTGACCTTTAAAGACAACAAAATATTTAGGGCCTTTTGTGGAACTTGTGGGCTTTCCAGAGAAAATGTTAGACTACGTGTACAAATATCCTACAAAAGTGACTTTTCCATTCCCTTAATACACTTCATTTGAATATGGCATTTTTAAATGATTATGAAGCGATGTGGTCCTTCTGATAAAAGAGAGGAGGCCTAAGTACTCCTTGCATATGAGTCATATTTAACCATTGTATTCTACAAGTAAACGTAATATGAAATTGCATTCTTATACTTATCAGTTGTCTTCTTGTTTGCTCTCGCACATTTCTTGCCTGAGCACTTGCACAGCATTATCTCCTAGTCACTGTTGATGTACATCTCTTACTCATAGTCCTCGCCTTTCTTCTCATGCTTCTTTATGTAATGGATGTAGTTCCACCCCTCTGGGCTTTTTGAATATCTTTCTTCTGTCAGCCGACAGAGCTCTGGCTACTTTCTCAAAGTGTGAGACTATTATGATGCATCTATTCTCTTTTGTTGTATCTTTAATACAGCTTTCAGTGCTTTACAAAACAAAACACACCACACTGAATCACCCCTTCATATTCATCATAGTTTTCTGACTGTTCTGCTTGCCAGATGTGTTGGTGCCATTTGAGTCACAGCCTCTTCTCTTTTCTTGTTCCTTCTCATTTCAAGAAGGCGTTGGCTCTTTTTAATTTCTGTTCTTAAATCTCATCTGAAATTTTTCCTTTCCCTTTTGTCTTACAAGGTTATTGTTTTGCAATAGTCTGTCAACTGGACTTTCGTACACTAACATGGTGTTTTGTAGATGTCGTGATGTGTTGGTAGGCCCTGATGTGGCTCTGCTGGGTACTGCTGTGGTTCAGGTTGGGTGCAAAGGAAGGATCTCTTTTGGTTTAGGCTCTTAAGAGACAACCCTGTTATTCTGGGAGAGGACATACCTTTTTGTTTTCTTATTGTGGTCTGGTCTCCAGAATGAATATTAACTTTGCAGAGTTGAACCATTCCTAATTTTGCCTGAGCTGATGTTTACTTTTGAAGGCCCTCATTGATAACAGTAATTTAGGCTGGGAGTAAGAAAAGCAATACTTTGTTTATGAAAAGTCACTACATGTTCTTAAATTGTGATAAACTTTATTTATCAGAGCAGATTTGTATGAACCCTTTAATTTACAGAAGCATAAAGTTTTTTAAAGTGCCACAAAAACCTGTGATAATTTAAAACCAAGTTCATCTAATTGCTTTTCTGCTGACGTTTTGAAGGTAAACAATTAAGATAAGCTAATGTATGCATAAGTGCTAAATATTTGAAACATTCAGAGGCACTGCCACGTGACAGCAATACAACCCCAGAGGTCAGGCTGTTCACTGGTAATTTTAGTGTGAGGAAACTGGCTAGCTAACCTGCTGGGGAAAAACTGCCAGCCCTTCCCCACCAGCCCGGGGTGTACTGTGCCATATTCATTGAAAAGAGCCAGGTGTCAAACCCAAGTAAAACGTCTGTTACTAAGATACAAACAGAATAGTTTTCCAATCTACTTCTGGAATCATATTTCTAATTGCATTAATCTTTTTACTGTTTCAATTGCAAGCTTTGCTTATGGCCCCACATGTTCACTGTCATTCTGTATTATTTATAACGGCATTTTTATGTATCATTTTCAATGCAAAAAAATAAATAAAAAATTCAGTGACACATGTAAGTTCCTTTATATAGATGAACCAAAAAAGAAGAAAACAAAACCCTACATCATTTCCATACTCTCATCCTCCACAGTTATCACCTAGGTTGCTCCTATTCTTGTTATTGTATGAATAACAGTGCATTTGCAACCTGTGATCAGATTTTAATGTGGGAATAAAGCAAGATCAAACTAATATCTAAAGTTAAGACAGCGTGGTGGTTCTCGCCCTATCAGCAGACTATTCTTAAATAAAGGTAACAAATTAGCGTTATAAGCTCTCCACAACAAGACATGCTGAAATCAGACTGGATGCTCAGTGATCTGTGCAGAGAAAAGAAAATGTAATATGTGGCTTTTTAGTGCCCCTAGAAATTGCTGGGATTGTCAATTATGTCGCTACAGCTTTTCAGAGGTGGAACCAGCATGACTCAAAAAAATAATAAAATGAGAAAAAGAGAGGAAAAAAAAATTAAGCTCCAGAAGCAAAACGAGAGAGAGTGTTGCAAAGGGAGAGCACTTTACTCCAGTACTGGATTTGTATAGGGGTCACCCTCTTCAACACAATGGGATCCAGCTTCCCTGCTGCATCCTCTGAAGCAGCTCATTGCAGAGCGGTAATATTATATCTTAATAAGCATAACACTGTGAACTGAGGCATATTTTTAAGTTGGACACATGGGAGGGAAACATATCAGAGCAGAGCTGTTATTTTTAATGGTGCATGTGTTTGTCTTGTAAGTGTGTCAGAAGGAAAAGAACAAGTCTAGGGTTTCTTCTCACCATGTCTAATGTGGGATGGGCACTCTGAATGCCTCTCTAAGTGACATTAGTGATCCTTGATATTACAAGTGACGCAGGACAGTCAGGACTACACTTGCACATCACATTTTTTTCTACTATTTGTGTACATCAAAGCTATCCTTTTAGATAAAGTGCTTTAAAAACTACAAGGATAGTTTTCATTAGGTGAAAAAGATTATAATGATAGTCTCTGTCCTTTTCCCAAATGTGCTTGAATATATGGTCCAGAAGACAGGAGTTGTGCTCTGCAGGAAAACATATTTCTTTTTACATTCACCTGGAAGATTGATCTTGTAGTGTGGAATTGATAAATGTCATGTATACTGTTCTGCAGCCTATACCACTCACCACTTGTTCATAACATTAGGACCAGCATTAGCGGAAAAATGTTTGCAGTGAAATTCCAATGGGCATTTTGAATTTCAATTAATATAGATAATAGTATTTTTTTTAATAAGTCTTGGGTCAAGATGTATCAGAGAACTATTTTCTACAGTGCACAGAAAGTATATTCTGCCTTTGTGATATGACTGGATCTAGTCTTACGTCCAGCAGCCAGCTGAGGCTGCTTGTCTATTATAGTCTCTTCCACCATTCCTAACAAATGAACAAATAACTAGATGCCCTGTGAAACATTTTAAATAGAACGGTCTCCTCGAAAAACTGTTACTGACAGAGACAGGTTCAATCCAGATCAAGGGGACCTGCTTTGGGATACAGATCGATAGTGGCCACTGCATTTTTTTTTTTTCTTAACTAAGAGGAGGTAAGGATTATGGTGAATAAAATAAAGCAGAAAACAAGCAATCTATGAACTCAAGTATATCCTTCTTATTAAACCTCATTGTGTTCTTAAAGCAGTAGCAGAAGCTGTTGCTATGAACTGTATCATGCAAGAGGCTTTCTAAAAGGCATTTAAATCTATATATTAGCTAGAAACCACTTTGTCCACAAATTCTGAAAGAGCTGAAAGTACTGTTTGAAAAGGAGCCAGTGTATTTGAAAAGGAACCAATATATTTCATGGCAGAGTAAATTAGCTGCTATTTTTTACTTTTGAAGTGTTTGATCAAAATCTAGTGCTGAGCCCAAGTGTCTTGAATTAATTCTATTTAGAGTGCTTCTGTCGGTTACAGACTGAATCCTGTGACCTGGATCCTATAGTACTAACCGCCCCACTTTCCTGCAACCTTCTCTGGCCTAGGCATGAGAATTGCTTGTTTCCAGCACCAGATGGAGGTGCTAAGGTCATGTTTTTATGTTTGGAAATAATGCTTAGGGTTGTATGAGTTAGATAAAATCTATGCTTTCATTTATTCTATTTAAATAGCATTATGTACTCTGATTTTACTTAAGAATAAACATGCTAATTTAGAAGATAGAATTGTTACCAAGACCAAATCATTCCAATAATGAAAAATAATAAAACCGAATTTGACAAGTGTTAGGAAGCAATGCAAGTATTATTGCTACAATATTCTCCATAGCCTTTGGCGAGGTCCAGGAATTCAACCTACAATATAATCAATCCTTTACAATCCACAAGCATTAAATTCATCATTAAAATGTTGTTCTACCCTTCCCAAACCTTCTGCGTAACAAGCCTCTCAGTAAGATGAAAGGCATTTGTTACTGAGAACAGCCTTAAGGAAAGCAAAAAGAGCAAATCTGGAAAAGATATTCATATTTTTCTGGAAATGGGTACTATTCATAAAACATTTAGTGAGTTCAAGGTCAACTTGTTCTCCTTCTGTATACTATTCATAACTGGCATTTGACAACTCAGTGACAGCCAATCTTGCAGCTGAACTGAATATATTGGATCATCTCGTTTGAATAAAAGCTAAATCTTCACTATGGGATGATAACAACAAAACCAAGAACAACAAAATCCTTTCCTGATTCTGACATTACAATTAGAATCTAACAAACACAGTTACAAAAGAGAGAAAATATACCTAATGTTAGTATAAGGGGGCTACTTGAGCAATCATATTTGTAAGTGACAAGAGATTATGGTCCTTCACAACACTGTGTGTGCTTTCTTCTTAAGTGAAACTTTGTCATCCCAGAAGTCCTACGGATTATTTTATTTTGCAGTATACTCTGCCTGAGAAATGACACAGTGCCAATAAGAAATTGAAATTTTGCAGTTACAATTACCCTGGGTTTGCCTTGTCTTTTCACTCTTTATAGAAGACCACTCTGAAGTCTATTCCCAATAGTGACTGTTTCTCAATATGCTCTGTCATTCAATAAATGATATCCCTGCTGAAAATTCTCGATGCTACCTTCCTTGAATTGGATTAATGAGATTTTCATTTGACTTCAGAGATAGTGAAAAGAGTGACTTGGGGAGCCAAGAAGACACGTGTTTTGGAAATCCTGAGAGTCTTGAATTTTGTTTCAGCACAAATTGTGAGGCTCAGTAATTCTAATATTACTTCTCTCTGTAATTGCACCATCTATCTTAATTTAAATAATTTATTCTGTCCATCTTTAATCTGAAAACCTCCTCACTAAACAAACAATAGTCTGATACAGGATATGTTGAAGACAGATAGTCCTAAGCAACAAGCTCTTATATTCTATCTACCACTTCCAAATTGCACAGCTATTTCTAACATAGTGAAAATGCATTGTATTGCCAATGCTTCCTCTGTTTCATCAGGTTATGCAATGAAAAACAGCTAGGAATTGTTTTGTGGGTGGGTTCATGGATTAAAGATCAACTATAAATTGAAAGGAGTATCAAGTTCACAATATACTTTGTTCCTTTTTGGAACCCATTACCTGGTTTTGCTTTTAAAGCTGCCACAGGTTTTCAACAGGATTCTTACTCTGAGAGCCCATATCTTTCATCAGCTAGCACCCACTGAATGACTACCGTAGAAGTTAGTGTCAAATTCTTCTGCAGACATTCAGCTGTACTCTTTACAGGGATTTAGCTGAAAGGACTTGCTGGAGGAATAATATTACTAATGTTTTCACCTCTGCCACCCTTTGCTTTTCAAATGTCAGCTACAAATATTTTGAATATCTTCATTATTTGAAATTTTAGATCGCTTCCCAAATTTTGCTAGGTATTTTATAAGTGGCTTTCTGCCTACAACTACAGTGTCTGCCTGCAGTCCAGGAAGACAGCTGACAACCACAGTGAGTCTTGCTCTATCTTTGGAAACATCTGCTGTTTCATTTCCATGATGCACAGCGATGTGCTGTTCCAAGAGGAAGAATGAATCTGGTACAAGAGGAATCAGATTCTGGTTATTTATTATGATTCTGAAGTTGGGATTCCTCTAATCCTGATCTTTTAAGTCACCCTTTGGCGGTACATCTTTACTGAGTAAAGGACTCTGAATGAATTGCTTAATGCTTCTCTGACTGACAGACCGTTTACCAAGGCAATGACTCCCATCTCCAGCAAAGCTGCCTTTACATGGGAACAAAGGTCTGTAAGAATAATGGTGCTGGGTCAGTCTGCATGGGTAGTGGAGGCAATGCAAGTAAATTAACTGGTGGGATTTGTGTTTGAGGAGTCTCTGAATTCAAAGTGAGCTGCTAGGATCTATGAGAAGGTTTGCCTTATTGCATGTTCTACAAAGCATTCACACCAAAGCTCAGCTGTTTTCAAACATATGAAATCCAGTATGCGTATTAAGAAGGATTGCCATATGATGAGTCAAGAAAATCTGGCAATTTTTTTTCGTGCTAGTGGCAAAGGACATACATCTTTTAGAAGAATCTGTGAAATAAATAGAGCAGAAGACTTGCTTGAAAGTCTTAGTAGTGCTCTCAGTTTAGGTGAAGCAAATGATTGTCAACTGTCTTTGTTAGTTGGGCTAGTTTTGATTCTTAGTTCACCTGACCAAAGAAGAAGGCTTTGCACAGATATTTCCGTATCTCTGGATATGTCCATCTATCTCCGTAGCTCTGGATCCTGGACAGTAAACTATCTACCTACACAGACTGATCCAGCACCATTATTCTTATGGAACTTTGTTCCCATGAAAAGGATGAAGGTAAGCCTTAGATGGGTTCAGAATCAGATTGTGGTTTTTTTTTTTTTTTTTTTTTGCTAATTTCAGTAATCATTATTAATAGCAAGTTTAAATTGGAGCCAAAAGAATGCAAGGATTCTTAGGAAAACGGAGCATTTTGCATGGTGCTGTTTGGGGTCTAGATAGATCTCCTGCGTTTGTCTGTCTTCAATCACACAAAGTGCATAGAAATTTCAGACAATGTTGAAGAAATGTTATCCTGAAAACCATTTCTACTAATTTGTATTTAAAACTCCCTCAAGCATTCATTAGGTAGAAGACTTATAATATATACATAACTTTTAGAGCATTTAAGGCCAGGAATTCTTAAATTTAAAAGGCTGGGGCAGGAAGAGCTGCCTATTTCTGCAGTGAGGGGACACTGTTGTTCTCTTAAATTTTGTTATTGGTGGAGTCCTTCTTCAGCAGAACTAAGGAGAACATTTTGATTTTATTTAGTTTGATTTCTCAGATTTCTGAATCTCTTGGATCAAAACTGTAAAAATCCCACTATTCTATGAGAGGAGCTGAAAATAATACAGTATAATTTAATATTGTATGTGTTTTTTGTTTTTTGTTTTTGATTTGGTCCTAAGTGTTACGTCTGGTCTTTGATTCAATAATTTAGTTCTAATCTAAAATTTTCTGTCAGATAAGATAGAGTACTTCAAAGGTCAAATGATCAGTGAAGATATATTTTACAAAATATCAGTCCCACTGTTTACTCCATTGAAAAATGAAAGAAACCTGAGGGTGAAAAATTTAACAGTTTATGGTTTAAAGCTTGGAAGGAAAAATGGTTAACCTTTAGAACAGCTGGGCTTCTAGCTTGGAATATGTCTTAATTATTCTATAGCTTTTTTTTTTTTTTAACATTGTAAACCAACTATAATCAGAAAAAAGTGCTAAAAGAAACCAAATCTCTTTAATGGCAAAAAAGCTTTATGCAAGAGATGTATAACAAGTGTAGTATGTAATAATGAAATGGGCCTTGCCAAGGTTGTACACTCCAAAGTAGAGCTAGATATGAAAAAAATAAAAAGAATTATTTCTTAAATCTAATTTAAAATACACAAAAGATTCAGTACCTTGAAAAAACATGACTTTGCCCTGAGGTGAAATACTAAAATGATGGGAAATGCGTTTATTGTCGGATGACTGTAAAATCTTTGCATTTCATGAACAAATATTTCATGATCTTTTTAAAAATTATTTTACTTTCTGTTATGTGTCTGCTTGTGTTGTTCAACTGTGGGTTACATATTCACCTTCTAAACATGCTGAGGTAGCATTCTTCACCTATCCATAAAGGAAGGAGTAACAGCTTATAGCATTGATTTTTATGAGGTGTTTTTGGCATTGTAGTGATGAAAGTTATGTTCCAACATAGGTGGGGCCTTTGCTGAGGAAATAGAAATTTACCTGATTTCTAAGCACCTCTTCTAATGTCTTTTTATCCAGATTCACTTGTTGCTCTGGAGATCATTCACACTATTGGTGATACACAATTTTATATTGCTCTAGGCAGCCAGTCAACTTTCCTGAAGTTAGCAGCTATGAACCAAGGTTTCCATGTGGCCAAGTGTAAAAATGAAATCTTAGCTACCTCAGAAAGTTTCTAAACTGGGAGAGCTATAGGGTCACCTCAGCAGTGAGGGGTAATATATGGTTTCCTAGGGCCCCATTTAACAAGACTTCAAGAGACATAGCATTTGAGGTAAGCTTCATTCTACATGTGTTTGCATTTCCAAAAGTGATACTCATACCTATGGTGGGAAATTGCAGAGGATGATGTAGGTAACTGCATGTTGTGATACTTGAGTGTATTCCAAGACAGGCAATACAATATTATGATTAAAATATATCTACTACTTCTATTGGATCTGATTCAAGCTTGCTTTGGTAGTTAGTAAAAATCTTTAAAAGCCCAACATTGACCGGATGCTAGTGTAAACTATGAAAGTAATATCAACTAAATTCCCTCATCAGCCACAGAGCAAATAATCCCAGCATAGGATTCTTTCTCCAAAGGAGAATAATGATTGTATTGGTGAAATATGGTAACTGAATGTACCAGGGAATACAGACTCCTCCTTCCCCCTCATTATTCCAGACAAGCATGGTGAATTTTCAAGTTCATAGTATTGCTTTCCTTTGCTTGCTGAAGCACTTTACTAGCTTTTGGGGCGGCAAAATGATGTGACTTCATAATATATATTGGTGTGGGTATGATGCTAAAATAGGAGTTTTCTTTCTTCATTCTTTTGGTAAGGAAGGCTGAATGGATGTATAAAGATAAATAGGTGAAATGAATTAGAATATTACTGAGTAATCTTCAACCTTGAATAAGAAAAATGCAATGCAGGGTGCTCAGTATTTCACTGATATCCATGTTCAGAGACATAAAAACATTCAAAATTTAAAGGGACTCCTTGACTTTCTTTCTTACAGTGACAACCCACAGCTCCATTTAGGAGAGAATGGCCTGATGGCCATAAGGATGTCAGGGATCCAACTCACCTATCCCCGTGAGGCTGCAGTGGAAAGGCTGTGCCTGATGTGTGAAGGAGCAGCAACGTGCACTTAATGAGTTCTCAGAGCCAAAGGTAATACTGACTTAGAAGTTTCATGTAAAACGAGTAAAACACAACTCTGTGTTTCTTAATTTCTGTAGTAATTTAATGATTATGTTTCTGAAAGAAAGTACGCAACTTTATTTTCATAATTAACAGGAAATACATGTTATACATTAAATGTGACACAAGAGAGATGAATTATGCAGTAAGCTCAGTGTGTGCTGATCAGCACAAAGCCCAAGGCACATTCAGCAGAGTTTCTATGAAGATCTGTAATGAGTTTCAAGTACATCATTTCCTGATGGAGGGTAAGAAAACATCCATCAATGCTAATTTTCCCACAGTTTTTAGCTTTTTATGAATACTTTACAGCGTACAAAAAAAGATGAATTTCTAAAGTGCAACTTGAGAAAACTCTCTTAGTAATTAGAGAGCATTCCTAGCCAAAACTAATGAGGTCTGAACCTTAAGCATGGGGTGTGTTCAGAGTTGATTTTGAAGAATTGAGAGGTGCTCAGGTCAAGAGTTCTGAACAGCTTTTGGAGATAAATGCTAAACTGGTTTGAATGGAAGGTACCTCTGTGTGAAATGCATATGTAGTTGGACCAAAAGCACGCACTAATAAATGAATCAAAGCAGAGCAGATGGTATTCTGAATGTGTGAGGGATCGTTACACAAGGATGAAATCAGTGTTTCTGCTGCTAGTTGTGCAATCTTCCTTCTTCATTGCAGTAACAAAATCAACTGCTATACTCTTTGCACTTATTGGAAGCACCGTGCTATCTGTCTCTTTGTTACATTAGATGAAAGCTTTCTTAGGTTTCTTAGGTTGATAGCTTTTTAATGACAGATGAAATTATGTAAAAATAGAATTTAAAATTAATGTTCATGTTTTTTAACTGATTTCTTTTCAACCTCTTTCACTTGAACCACAGGGTTTTTCTGTATAACACAGAGCAGACTTTGATGAATTGCTGCATCGAAAGTTGTGACCTATTGAAAGCAGGGGACTGAACAACAATAAATGAAGTTCAGTTATAAATTAAAAAAAAAAAAAAAGATCTCTTAGCAATTATAGTCACTTGAATTCAGTACGAGCATCTCTACTTTTCAAATTTGTTTCAGTTCCAAAGCAGAGCTTGTTTCAATCACGTTTGCATTTTTGTTAGCATTTACATACATCTATGATAATAGCCTTTTTTTCACAAAATTTTTTTTTAAGGAAAAACTGTGCTTTGTATGAGTCTAGGCATCAACAACCATACTGCACAAACATTAAATTATTCTCTACCAAATATTTCAGTTTTTCAGACAAGACTGAAACAAGTCCATGGGCGTAGATGACCAAGTTATAAACAGTTAAGTAATCACCCTGCGTTACTTTGGATTTCTACGAAGAAAAATAATGTCTGGGTTTGTTTTATTTTTTTTTGCACCATCTAACCAGTCATCAGTGGATGGCAGTGATGGGATCATGCATGATACGGTGTTAGGAACAAAACCTAGTTTAGTTTTGATTCAAGTAGGGAAAAATAAGTCACTGCACTATGGTAATAATAGAGAACTATTCAGTGACACAATAGGGAGTATGAAAATAATACTGAATATTATTCATTTAAAACTTGTGTAGTCCAATATCATGTGCATTGCCCTGTTCAGTGGTTAGTACGTCAAGTGTTCAGACAGGATCCTAAACTGTGCCGGAAAGCTCAAGAGTATATCAACATTTGCAGCATAAAAATGTCTTCTCTTTGATCATTCAGGCTTTCCATCACCCTAGGTGGTCCTAACTAATAAGGAACTGTGATCCTCTTTACTATTTGATTCCAGTAGCCGTGCAACAGACCACATGCAATTAGTGCTGGCCATTATTGTTTTAGTTAAATGCTAAAACACTTAGCTACAGATTCATGGTCCTGTCTGTAAATCAGTTCTTTTTAACTGCATGTTTATAAATTCTGTCACTCTATACGTGAGAGCCGATGTTTCTTTATCTCAAGCATTTAAGAATGTGACATCTTTCTCTTCGGGATACTTTAACCTTAAGGTGAAAAAGCGTGCTAGTGTTTTAATATATGTAGTGTATGCTACTGAGTAGGAGCCTTGCTCTGAAGTTCTGTGCAAATATCTATTCTGAACAAAATTGATCTTAAATTTCCTCCAGAATTCTAAATGAAGTTCTTGATATAAGAATCTGGTTTACAGTGTAAGGCCCAGGCAGTGAGTGCTCAATCCCTTGTCTCTGCTTCAGCAGCAGCATCCTGTGACTGCTGAGCATGAGCATCCCTATTCACTCTGTTGAATTAAGAATTCTGAAAAATACATCTGCAGAAAGTAATTAGTATCCCCAGAATTAAAGGGCTGCTTCTGATAACACTGTTTCCAGACAGCTATTCTGTTATAGATTTAACACGCTAAACTTTATATTCTTGAAATCTCTGAACAAAGGTGACTGCATTCAGGATATCAGCAGTTAAGGGGAAGTTAGGACCATAGGATCTCAGTCACACTCCTTCTGGAATGGGGAGGGATGTATGTTTTGTTTAGATACTAGGGTTTAATGATAAAGGGAGAGAGGCTGATAGCAAAATCCATTAACATGATGATAATCACTAAATTTTTGAAAGGTTTTCAAGCAACTGCAACTGTGTAGATCCCCTACTTATATCTTTCCTATATTAAAAAAGTATATGTCTGAATTTGAGAATAGTGAGAATGAGGAAGTTGGCAAGGGGAAAGTAAGGAATGACCTATGGGTACAAGCCTGATCTCAGGCCTCCTCCTGCACAGGTTACAGGTTGATTTCATTCACTGACCTCACAATTCTGGAAAATGTGTGCTTTTGTGATAAGTTCGCATTGAGGTAAATGTTTCACATACATAAGTTACAGAAAGCTGTTGGATGCATAAGTAACTCCCAACTGTGAGGTTTATGATAGTAACCTCCTCAAATCTTGTGTAGGTAGCAGGATGTGCTGTGGTTTCCTCAGTCCATGCTGTGTACTGCTTGGTGATTTAGAGGCACTGGATGGTTGCTGGATCCTGATGTAGTGTCTACAGCACCTATGGATGATTTTACAATTACTCTCAGTCTATCAGGATACTTTATTAGACTGGGCATAGTTCTTCCTGGTGCCCTGAATGTCTCATGTGGAGTGCCAGCAAAAATACCCACTAATTTTTAGTACTAGTCAGCTGAAAAAAAGATTAAACCATCATAGTTTCATTGCTATACAGTCCCTTAATTCCACATACTCTACTTAGAGTTTCAGTTAAAAGCCTCTGGTAGTTAATGCAAATGGAACATGCAAATTTAAGGCTTTCATTTCATTCCATTTTGATATATACAGATATAGAGTTAAATATTTGTAAAAGAAATAGACTTAATAGAAGTGTCTGCCCTAAGAGAGGAATGACACAATAGGTTTGCTGTAAACTGCCTAGGATCATTTAAAACCAATGAATTAAAAACCAGATAGTCAGTGAGGGCTGTAATTTACACTACAGAGGTGATCAGGCCTTTTGTGTTCATATTTACAAAGAAAGTATTAAACTACAGTGATTTTTGATTTTTTTCTTCCCACCAGGGAGAAATGTGAAACTCAATTTTACCCCCGATTGGTAAGGTGCTAATTTGTCTGACAAGTTGCTGGAATCTCAGCATGTTTGAGGTATCCTTGATGTATCAACACCTTCATGCTGAATGAAGGATGCCTTTAATGTGTAAATGTTTAGTACATATCCTATATCTCATTAGCCAAGAACCGTACAAACCACACAGAGGCAGGAAGGGTCAGAAGCAAGGTCCAGTCAAAGAAACCATCTTTTATGTTCTAATTAAATGAGCAAACATTTGGAATACATCTAATTTGCAAATAGTTCATCAAAAAATATACTTGATATTCACTAGCTCATGTCCTAAAGGCCTGATGAGTCTAATATCCAGTGGTGCATCCTGAATCACTGCCATGTTGCAGAGTTATGTTTCACTTATTACTTGCTGTGTGTAATATTTAAATATTTATTAAGAGTGGTAGAAGGGAATAATTGAATAATAAAATTACAAACAGATACTTTTCTGAATTATTTCTGCTGTTAATCTAACCCTTATTAAATTACATGTAACATATAACGTAGATATTTAGTTTCTCTGACTCTTGTGAAAATGCAAACATTCCAAAAGAACATGAAACAATTTCCTAGGGAGTTACTGTCCCCATTTGAATGAAAGGTGCAATCTCAAGTTTCATTTCTAAAGTATGCCAACATCAAAAAAAGTTGAGCCAGTCAAAAGGAAGCAGATACTTTAAGGAAAAACAGGTAGAAATGTATTCATCTGCATTAAGCTGCGGCTCATGTGGTTAGCAGACGGCTGCCAGTGAGAGGTCTGCTAGGTGTCCTCCAGTGGGACTTTTCTTTCTGTGAGGTGAGAAACATGATTGCTCTGAATGAGGAACTGTAAAGCACCAATGAAAAACAGTCTGACTTTCTGGGGTTTGCTTGGCTGGAGGACATGGCTGTCCACTCTCAGCTGCTTATCTCTGCTTTGAGCTCATTGCAGTAGGTAATTGTCTGTTGGAAGTGACTGATCTTAATAGTTTTGCAGAAATTATATTAAACATAATTATGAAAGGAGGCTTAAAACAGTGAAATGTAGACAAAGATCTTCTGAAAGTTATCTTAAATATTCCCAGCTTATGGAATTTTTTAAAAGATCCCCATGTGACAGTCTTGACTACATGTAACTCAAGGGAGGAAACATATTTTCAATATTGTGATTGAAAAATGGGTCTTGTTTGTAGTGTTGGTGAGATGCATAAAAATTATCTGCATCTACCTCCTTGTTATGCAAGTTTTGAAAGAGTATTTAAATAAATCCCCATGATGTGTTTATGAAATTTTGCAAATTTCTTCTTCTTGCCAAACATGTTATTTTTATTCTTTGCTTGAAATTTTCAGAACAGCTCCCTCTGCCCTGCACTGGAGCTGGTGCAAATTGTTGGGCACTTGCCCCTGTAAGGAGGGGCATTTAGATCTGGGGGATAGGGACAGAGTCTGTCCAAGGTGGCCTCATGCCACCTCCATGAGCTTCACCTGCCCTCATTGCCTGCCCTTTGCCACTGCCCACCTGAAATCAAATAGTGCTGGAAGTGGAAGTCCTGAATAGTGCTGCCCTGCAGCCACAGCCATTCCCTGGGCACTGCCGTCTGCGCTCACTGCTGTTCTTCCCAGCAGCAGCCTGAACTGGGTTGGTAGGCTTCTTACTTGCTCCATTAACCATTCCTTCCTGGCTCTGGCTCAGGTGTTGCCTCTTGTTCTCTATTTAGACAAAAGCATAAACTGAGTTTGTTCCCATGGGGAAAAGCACAGAGCTTTGGGTCCATTTGGAGCTCTGGAGCGGGATGCTTGTCTCATGCAGCCCTTGCTCATGAAGCCCTCTTCTCTGCAGGCCATGGGAGCACCCTGACGTACTGCCAACTGCTGGTTGCCTGAGAGAGATTAGAGAAATTCTTTTCATTGCTATTTGTCCATATGACACAAAATTGAGTGCCATTTGTCAGTCAGATGAAGTAGTGTCCTCATCCTGCATATCAGTTAATTCCTTCTTTCTGCTTCTCTTTTGCAGAGGTTGATCCCTCTGAACTGCTGAAACTTGATGACTTGCAATCAACAGACTGTAGAACAATAAGGTCAACAGTGTGAAGATTTTTTTTTCTGCCTCTAAATGCAGGCTGCTGTGCTGGGCCAGTGAGGTGAGTCTGACTTTAGCTGACTGATAGAAGAACAGAGTGCAGGGAAAGGGATTAAAGATACCTGAAGATATGCTGAGCTGTTAATACAGCATTTGTTTCTTGTATCTAAAAGAGGCAAGTTTGGCTGCATAACTTTCAATAGGTGTGACTGACAAATGTCATTTTCTTGTTAAGTGTTAAATCATGGATGGGACCTTTTGACTGGAGATTGGTTTTCGAAGCCCCACAGTCTACACTGCAACCTTGCAGGACAATCAGTCACATTTACTAATACAATCATAGGATCAGTATTTCCTATGAAGATGAAACAACAGTCCACTGAATTTATTTATTTATTTATTTATTTATTTATTTATTTATTTTATCAGTAATGTTATAGCTATTTGTTCCAGACAGCTAGAATCATTACAAGATTATATGCTTTGATATGAAATGCAAATTTGGATCCAATTTTAAGAGGAGCTAACCCTGAATCCCACACTAAAGCCAGCAATAGCAGCTCTGGACAACATGGGTAACTTCCATGCAGGAGGGCACGTTATGTAATTACTCATAGCACAGAAACTGGCATCACACTTATGGTCCAGCCTGCCCTCCCCTCAGTGCATCAGTACTGGCTCATACAGTCATATTTAATCTTGCTCCTCTGAATGCACAGAGATTTCACCATAGCTTGTTTACACCCAAATTCATGTTGCACTCAAAAATAAAGTAAGATTGTAAGGACTGACATATGCATGACTCTGAGGGGTGTTGCTTGAAGTATTCAGAATCAATACAGACAGCTACATCCACATCAGTGTGTGTCTGTTATTCTCCATCTAAATAACAGGGAGGATATCTGTGACATCTGGAAAAAAAAAAAAAAAAAGATAAATTTGCCCAATATGTGTTCAGGGATATGGGATAACAGTGCTGCATGGATGGAATAGCAGGGAGTGCCTGGGGTCAGCGGGTGAGTGGCAGAGCTGTGTGGGGATGGCTGTATGGGGCCGCTCACAGCATCGCCCCAGCCCATGGGTTGGACAGGCAGGGTGAGCTATTCTTAGTCAAGAACTTCACACAGAACCCAGCCCTTAGGAAAAAAGAAAAGAACAAAATTGCTTTTTGACTAAAAGATTGGAGCTTCTTACGTGGCTTGAGGCTGTCATCTGATGAACTGCTTGTCCCAAAAGTTATTGCGAAAGTGATTTCTGTGTGCTGTGGCATGTATTCCATATTCACAAGACAGATGGTGAACAAACCAGCCACAGCTGCTGGGCGACCTGTCCTGTGCTGGCTGGCTGATGAAAGCTCTGTGATTGTTAACTGTGCAAATATTCTTGATCACAACGTTGCTGTAGGCTTCACATAAATTAACTGTGTTGATTTCAAATTCATGCTCCTAATACTATGTCTATTTACTATTAAATACTTCTGGTAAATTAAGTGCTTGCAGCTCAGAAAAGCTGCAAGAATTAACCAGTCTTTACAAGGTTCTGTTTCTTCCTGAAATTATATCAGCTGGCATCAATTTGAAGAAAATCTTCTGTAATAAGTTTCTCCTATTGAGAGTGACCAAAGCAGATCATAGGAAGGAGTGCAACAAATCAAAGAAACAAAGAAAAGGTTGGGAAGACAGGCAAGGTATGTGAACATATTTTTCATGGACATTTTGACTTTCTTGCTGTATTAATTCACTTTATGTCACACAGTTTTATGTCACAGTAGCAGTGCCCTTCGTTGGAACAGAATTCTATCTCTGACCTAATACAATAAGGACAAGCATTTACAGATCTAACTTCAGTTTGGCTGTCTGTGCTGAAATCAGTGAGAGGCAGCAAAACTTCAGTATGCTTATAGATCTTGTGACTGTTCTGGTCAAACAGAATTCTTCAAATCCATGGATGGTTTTGATTAGGTTATTGCTTATAGATAGTTTATAAATGCCTCATGGACCAAAGTAAATGTTCATTTCAGATCTCAACCCAATCATCAGGTGCCTACAAATTTATTTATTTATTTTTAATTTTTTATATTATATTATTATTTTGTTATATGCACATCAGAAGAAATTTGCAGGAGTGCTTGTGTAGAATTGTGAAATCAGACCTAGGTCTTTGGAATTGCTCATTGACCATAAATGAATGGAAGGAGAAGTGCTGCTGTTCTCCTCTGGCTCATTTTTAGTTTTGGGATTCCAGTAGGCAGTGCTAAATGTGAACCCCTTCAATGCTGTCCCCTCCTACATTCCCATATGCAGCTGCACATTCTAAATGCTGTGAAAAAACATCACACAGTACAGTGCGATCTGCAAGCATTTACACAATAGATGAATCACAGTTACTCTTAAACTAGGTGTTGTAGTTTATGTGAGTTGAGGTGTGAAAAGCCATATTTTGAAACGAAAAAGAGGTAGGAAAAGGTAAATCATATTTTTGTTTCTGTGGCCTGTTTTTTCTTAAAATGCCATATATTGATGCCTAAACAAGGCCAAAAAGTGTACTGTCCCTGCCTTTCATTAAGGGTGTTGCCCAGTGCTAGGCTTATCTGTAGTTAAGACAAAATTCACACTTCTCCCAGGTCCATATGGCACTTTTGTGCTGCTGGGACAGTTTAGCAAAGCTTCTCCTTGTTTCTGAGCATGTGACACTGAACCATCCCAAGGTGTAAGTTCAGCCAGCTTCAGTGTGTTGCTGAGCTTGCTGCTGATGGGAGGGAGCTGGCTGGGCTCTGTCACCAGCTCAGCCAGTCCCCACAGCAGTTCCCTGGCAGCCTGCTGGGCTGCAGTGGGGTATCTGTGTAGTGTGGCAGTGCCAGCGGACTGCTGGCAGCATGAACAATGTTGCAGAGCTGTGGGATGCTCCTGGGTAAGTCTCCTCACCTCCTTGCTCTGTGCAGATAACTTGCTCTCCTCTAACTACTTTTCCTGCCATATAGAGGTGTGCATGTATTTAACATATATGTTCACAAACTGTCAACCTTAGTACTATTTTCTCTTTTCCTACATTAACTAAAGCTTCATTTCATTTAGAGCACTGTAATTAACGGACTCAGCAGCACAGTCAAAGACAAACCCCCTGGGTGCTTCAGTTTTTTCCACAAAAGTTCCCAGGGTGTTGAGGGTCACTTTCAAGGCTTGTATCTATCTCAGGCATTTGGAGGTCAAGTGGTCTTTGGAACTGCTTCATACTCTGAAATCATGTTCCTCCAAAGCTGATATCTCCTGTTTTGGACACAGTATCCCGAATGTAGAGATAACAAATGTTGCCCTTGGGTAGAAGACCTTTGTTCTACTGGATGGTGGTCTTGGATATAGCCTTCCTACCAAGGAAAACTCAGTCAACCAAAAAAAACCCAACCCCCATCCCAAATTGTATAAGGAGTCCTGGCAGCTCAAGCAGAGCCAGAACTGACAGGTTCTGACACACAGAATCCAAATCCCATTCAAATGAAAGAAAGAGGAATGCAGAGATGGACTTGTAGCAAACAAACAAAAACAGTTTGACATTTTTACTTCAAAAACACGGCAGTAGCTTACCAGCAAGGACTGAAGTCATTAATGCTGCCTTATTCGTGCTGCTACCCATTAGAGTTTTTAGTACTGCTGTTAAAATCATTTTTAAGAGCCAACTGTTTCACTGCTTTGAAATCTCTCTGCCCAGGAGTGAATCTTTGTATTTGTTTTCAAAACAGTCACTTCTTTCGTGTGGAAGCTATGCAAGTAAGTTGGTGCACGTTCATCAGTCTTCAAAGACAAATGAAAGATAAAGGGCTTGCTTATTTGAGACCACTTTACTTTTCTGCTCACCACCTTCTGCTCCCATTTCCTTTCCTTATTTGTCCTCCAGCAGCAGCTGCTGCAGCCATGCGACCGGTGTTCTGGTGGGATGCTGGGTGAAATGCAGGCCTTGTGAGGAGCCATGAGAGAGCCAGCAAGGCACGGCACGTGGGAACACGTTCAGGTGAGTCCAGCAGCTGCAGCACCTCTGACGTGCAGCTGAGCCAGGTGTCACGGCCACCGTGCACCTGGTTATCTGTGTGAACAGACAGGAGCAAGAACTGGCATGGGTGCAACACAGTTAGCATCACTGCCTGATAAAGCGTCCTGCTTGGGCAAATACAAGTAGACGTGTCTAATCAGAAGTTTCCAGCTCTAAACATTTCTGTAGCTTTCAAATATTCTGCTTTACTGTTGTGATACTTAATGCTGAGGTAGACTGCAAAAACATTGAAAAAGAGGTTCGATGGTGTTAAAATGATAAGTTAAATATGCAGATGCTATCGCAGCAGCTTTGTGAAACTCCCACCTCCGAATGTGGTCTAGGAAAGACTTTTTGGTAAGCAGCCACACACGTGGCTTGCAAAGTCTCAAAGTGAAAGAATTCGTGATTTTTCAGGACGGCTGTGTGATTGCAGGGGGTACTTTCATGTAAAGATAACAACCGAATCACGACTGCTGAGCATCACAGGGGTGATGCAGAGCGCGTGCGATAGCAGCAGCGGGCAGCGGCTGAGGGCACGGCGCGTCCCGGCAGCGCCTGGCCCGCCACCTAGCGGGGTGCGCCTGCGGGATGCAGAGCTGCCTGAGCGATGCCTGGGGCTTAGGGGGTGCTTTTTGTGAAAACAAACAAACAAACAAACAAAAAAACGCCGTGCTGCTATAAGTTGACTGTCTCTTTTCTGCTCTGGCAATTGGATTTCCCTTTAATAGCTCAAAACTCTGCTTTCCACTTAATCGCCTGTTTGGAGTGTCTCAGTTAACTGCCAAATTAGAGGAATGCAATTGGGTCCCATCTTAACCACCCACCTCCCCTCTCTGCCCTTCCCACACCCCCCCCCCCCCCCAAACCTCAAACCTAACACCCCTCCTCCTCCCAGTGATTTCATATTCACTTTAGCTGTGTTTCCTTTGTGTACATTTGTTATGTTATTAAGAGGCCATGGTAATGTAACGCCATATAACAAGACAAAATTAAAACACTTTAAATCCCTTTTATTACTCACTCGCCTTGTACCAACTTGGTAAAGGTACTAAAAGTGGGAGAGAGGGAACACGCGTTTCTAAAGACAGGCTTCGTAACTTAAAAATGATAGCAGCTGCTAAAATACATAGCTGTTCTATGGAGAAACAGGTACAATAACAAACTGCGCTGTGGTTCAGTTGTTAAACTGCTGCTGTCAGTCAATGTAATTCCTACCAGCTAACAATAAAAATGTTTTGACATGCAATCTTGTGCACACTTCAATAATAGTTACCTAACCGAAATTTTCAGCCATCGAAATATTTCTTTTCCCGCTAGCTTAGAATCAGGAAAATTTCGATGTGCTACAAGTCCTGCTTTAAAGGGCACCCTGTCAATGACAGAGCCACCAGAACAACTCTGTAAATTGCGTTGTGCAGAAGAGCCGTGTACAATACAACTGTTATATTTCATAATAAAAACCAGCTTATCATCAGGGACAGAGGGCTTTACTGTCTAACAGAAAATACCATCGTGTAATGGGAAATGGAGGCGCTCCCAGCTATGCTCCATTCAGACTCCAGCTGGAGCAGAGGCAGGGCAATGCTCACGCACCGGGTGACCACAGAACGGATGTTGCCCAGCTCGTGCTTATCCCTGTGGGCACTCACAGCGCCCGGCACGAGCAGAGGCTGATGCAGTGAGCGCAGCCACCACCCCATGCCAGCTCAGGAAGGCAATGGAAAGCACAGCTGCCTTCACGGCTCCCCACCACGCTCCTTCCTGCAGTCACGCAGCGATGTGGTTTCATCTCCCAGTGGAAGAGATCTGTAAATGATTTGGAGGTTCAGAGTTCAGGGGTGGTTTGGAAAAACACCCGGCGGGCTACAATGCCCGTGGGGAAGCAGTCTTGTTAGATATGTTGTCTCTGGGTATTTCTGGCATTTCACCTCCTGACTGAAGTCAGGAAAACTCAAAGAAAGAAAAAAATATGGAAAACTACATCCAGACTCTTCCAAAATTGGAAACTAGTTTCCTAATGTTTTGCCAAAAGCGCAAGCTAGATCTTGTTTTAGCCACCCAGTCCTCCTCAGACTAGAACATATTCAGCACAGTTTCCTTTCAAATATCAGATAAGCAGCATAAATAGCCACCCAAGAATCAAAGACATGACTAATTCCCATTCATTAGAAGTGTGCAACATAAATAACCACTTGTTTCACCACTCATTAATTACACTGGGATGCCTCCAGCTCTGTCACATGCATCCAGGTCTGCTTCCATGCTGTCTCCTTTGAATAAATCCATACTGTTCTTCTGCAGGCCTGCACCGATGAGAAGAAACAGGAAAGGCTGTGAGTCGTGGACATCCCGATGCCTCTGCTGTGCTGATTCCTGAGGATGTAGGAGGAGAAGAAGAGCTGCAGTGGGTAAGATGCAGCCATTAATTTTGCTACTGTTATAACATCTTGTGTCTGAGGTACCATTCCCAGATGGCTTTCCTAGGCCCTCAAATTTCAAACACGGCCGGGGAGTTTTGTAATTCACTTCACAGTAAATGTAAACATTGCTTAATGGATGGCTTTAATGCTGCATTTCCGCTTTCAGGATTTTTCAGTGGTCACTGCTGCAGTGCTGGAGCTTGCCCTGGGGCTGCGCACAGGCTGCCATGCAGCTGAGGGCTTAGGGATCTGTGACATTTCAGTTCAAGCTGATTATGGTTTTTGACTGAAATACTGTGGTATTCTTTTTAAAGATAGTACTCAGTCACCAAAACTAGCCCTTACTTACGTTGTACATGCATTGGTTTAGAGGGGAAACTTTCTCAAGTGAATGGAATTTCTGTACAGAGGGAAAAAAAAATCTTCAGTGATTAGGGCACTCTTGTATGGGAGCCCTACAGTCAGCAAAGAGCTGTTATTTATGAACTCATCACTAAACCTGCAAGGGAATGGAGCAGAGCAAGGATTTGAACCAGACTTGTTTCCTGATCATTGGTTCATGGTCTCTGTGTATACTGTTAGTGCCAATTCATTTTGGAGGGCTCACTAAATATTCATGAAGTTTGGGATAAAATTCCCATAAGACAGCAGTTACAGGAGCTGGATGAGATATAGGCTGCTCGTGCTCAAGCCCTTTATTCAAGATGGTCAGAGAGAAGCCTCATGCTCCCACACAGTAAGCTTACATGCAGTGTTGCTCTCTGTTCAGCATGATACAGAAGAACACCCTGACAGTCAAACTTCCTTTTTTTCCTACCCCAATGTAATAGAAGTGAATAAAGTTAAAATTGGGCCATGCATTTACATTCCCATTTTCCCTCCTACATCTCTTCACTGGGTAAGCCTGCGGTGCATTTCTTTAAGATTACCCTGAAAGGAATTATTTTGTTTATCTTCAAAATTAAAGTTGGTGGGAATGGAGGCTGCCCCCATATTAACTGTATGAACAGAAAGTGGTGCTGTGAGGTCAATGAGAAGAGCAAGACCTCGATGCTCAAAATATCACCAAAGTATGTCATGAAAACAGATGTGCTCTGCTGCTTCTTTCCATGTGTGGGGAATTTTGTCAAGATTTTAAGATAAGTCTTCTCTGACCACAAAGGCTTTTTTATTTCTTTTACTTACCACCTTTCAGAAAAGATTATAGGGTTTTTTTGTTTGTTTGTTTCATTTTTTCTTTTGCTTTTCTGGCAGCCTCACATGGATGCAGCGATGGGAGCAGGAGCTCAGCATTGTGTACCTCAGCCTCCTTTCCACAGCACAGACATGGCCAACAATATGTGCATAGGGGAGCCTTGCAGGTAACGGGCTGAGCTGCGGGGTGCCAGCTGCTCCTTAATGTCAGCAGTACGAGGGTCACAAGGAAGGTCAGTGGGAAGCAAAGATTAGTTTTTATCAATAATTGTAAGTTCCTCTGTCCTGAGCTTATGCCTGATCTTAGTGTTACTCTAATGAAAACTGTAGAAGAGGCTCTGAATAGCCGACAAAGCTTTTTGTACTTTATCCAAACAATGAACAACGGCATTGTACCATCAGAGTAACGTGAGAAGTTGTACACATTGAGAGGTGCCTGCATCAACTGCAGTGGGGTGCAGCTTTCCGCCCTGACTCCTAAAAGGCAAGGACGCTTCTCAGAGGTGAGTCCTTGTGTGGTGGAGAGTGACTGTGAAATCTGGAGCTAGCATTTCCTTTTCTTAGGTATGATGTAGTAGGTTGTGTAGCCATTTTGTAGGTTGGTTTCACTGATGTTATTAGGTCTGGCACATTCTTCTGAAAATAACTGTTCACTATTGTACTTTTTAACTCTACTAATTAGGTGGTATTCATGGTCAGCAACTTCAAATAGGTAGTGTTAGAAGTGTGATGTGTTAGTGCTGGGCCAGAGCAAGGCGCAACAAGGGATGTCGTGGCCTAAACCATAGCTGTAATGCTGTACCTGGCCTTGGTTACATTGCTGGAACTCTGTGGGGTGCAGTTCTTCTGTGGAAAATGGAAATGAGTGGTATTTGCCTACCAGAAAAGAGCACTACAGCGGGCTGTTAGCTCCACTGGGTTGTCTACAGGAAGGTGAGTTCCCCTAGCCTAGTGGTGATTTGGGCTAGCATTTGTTTAGCTCTGCTAAGTAGATTGCAGTGTAAGAATTGCAATGGATTCATTGTCTGGTTCTTCTTTTGTTTTGCATGTAATTAGAAAGGACCTTCTAATCTATGCACTCAAGCTCAGCAGCAGTGCAGTCAGGAAAGGAATTGCCCTTTAGGGCTTCTGTCAGTTTGTACCGGAAATAACTGTGCATGGGATTGTGAGATTTTGCTGTCTTTATATGAGAAATGCACTTTAGATTCAGCTTATCCTTGAACCTAATTTCAATTCAAATCTTAGCTTCAGATACGAAGATTTTGACTTTTCCTAATAGGAAAATTCCTAATAGGAAGAAGATATTTAATCTGCAGGAAAATGCCACGATGTTAGTGAAATGAGAGTGTTTGACAGACTGCCTCATGGTGTTTGTTCTTGCTTAGCTACAGCGAAGGGAGATTAAGCATAAATTACTCAGTGAGCAAATGCCTTGTTTTCTCTGTAACTCCACCTCTTTTGGGCATCCTGCCCTGTCCCCACCCCTTGCACTTGTCTGCATGTCTTAATGGCAGTATTCATGCAGCTGGTAATTTATGTGTCTGAGCGAGAAGATTTATACAGAGCATTCCTTTCAGTTATTCAGAAAATTTGAGATACAATATGTTATTTGTTAGGTCCCAAACTCTAACGTAAAAATCACGAACATCTTAATGGCTGGGCTTGAGTGAGAGAAATTTTAAATGCAATAACCTGAGCTAGGAGCTAGTTCTGAGGTCCTCACTTTGCACCTAGTTACAAAAGTTTGTCTTCAAAATAAATACAATGCCTATTGTAACATAAGCACTCAGTAATTTGGCTTCGGCTGAAGCAGTTCGATGTGCTGCTCTGGAAGACAGACGGAGCTGATCCAGTTACGGAGACCTACTTGATTCAGTTGGTGTCTTGTGTCATAAACACGAATTGTTAATTTCATATTACTCATAACAGGCGCACTGTGAATGTTTGCAGCGTTTATAGGATATCAGTTACAAATGTGATTATACCAGCCATTCCTCAGGACTGACACCAGTTTCAAATTAGAAGCTGACAGGCCTCACCTGCTCCTGAGTTCACCGGCAGGTCACCCTCTTGTCATTTTGGCTGTCCTCCCCTCAAAATGACATCTGTGTTCATAAAGGGACAGCGAGGGACTCTAAGTGGTTAGAATTGTTGAAGAATAAGAATAAGGTGTCATCTACTCCGATAACGTAGTACTCAACTTTGGCCTTTCAGATGGCGTGATGCTTGTAGCACCTGACAATGTTTCCAGATACAAGAATAGCCGGATCGGAGGGGCAGCAGTTGTTCCCTATTCTCCACATGGATGCTAGGCATTCATCTCAGTGAGCCACAGAGAACAGACAATCTCAGAGTCTTCAGCAAAGAGTTTCAAAATACCTTTACTTTTTATATAAAGGAATAGAACATTAGCTTAAATTAAAACATTCAGAGGGTGTTATTACACATTCAGATTTTTTAACGAGGCAAAAGGTAAGTAGTGTTCAACAAACAACTGGATAAAATACATGTAAAGCCTTGTCAATTTGTTGGTCACTTGCATGAATCCCTTTGAATATTGTGGATGTAGATGCAAACTGTAATTTTATGTGGAATTGTCCTAGCACTTAAAGAGCCATTTCTTTCTTTCTAATAGAAGATTTTTCACACTCACTCTATTAATCTAATGCAGCTGATATAGGGCAATCCAATTCCTCTGCCCAGACAGTTCTCAAACCTCAGCATCAGACTTCATCATTGGCTTATTTCTGTCACTGAACACATGGAAATGTCAGATCCAAACAACCTGATACTGCCCAGGATAGAGATTTGGGCTCCTCTGCATTTCACTTTTACAGAATAAGTAAGTAAGTGCACAAACCAATGCATGCATGCCTCAAATTGAACGGTTGTACATCTGTTTTCTGAATGCTTGGGTTTTACAGGAAGCTAAGCACATGCATACATAGAAGCCTGTGGAAGCTGCCTGGCCCATTGCTGCTGTGTGTAGAGAGGGAGGTCTGTGGGTGAGTTCCCAGCTGCGGGACATGAAAGCTCTTCTCCTGTTAGCTCCAGGGGCTGGACAGACCTACACTCACCTTGAGCTCATTTTTGTGCTGGTGGGAAAAGAGCAAAGATGTTCCTGAGAGGGTGGGAAAGGATAAACAAGATGTTGAATTGCACTTTGCCAAATGAAGGACTCAGAGCAGCCAAGGAAAATCTTTTTTCTTTTTCCTTCACTAAATTAGACCTTTATTTTTGTCACAGACACTGTTGCTAGCAGAGCTATGAGGACATTCACAGTTATCATAGTTGCCATCATTCTCTGAAATCTGTCCTTGATTTTATTTTCTGCTTCAGGAAATATTATAGTATTGTTATTTTATCTATATTAAATAAACCTAAGGCCTGACTCTTCGTGGTGTAAACAAGCATGACTTCAGGAAAGCAGTGCTGAATCATTCCATCTGTGTCTCTGATTCTTAATATAAAAAGGAACATGTTACTAGAGAGTAAACAGAAGCAAACATTTGTTACAGAAACTCATGTTATCTACCCAGACACTCCCCTCCAGCATTAGTGGGGAAAAAAACAACAACAACAAAAAACCCTATGGTAGATTTACAGAAGCAACCACTTTTTTTTTTAATGATTTGGATATTGATCATTTTTAATCTTCTTCTCAGAACAACTGGGAGATCTATTATAGCTTGAGCCAGCCATGAAAAGCAGGTCCGTTCTTTAACCTGCCCCAATTCACTTGGACATATTTTATATCTCCAGGGATTCAGCCACAAAGTCCATTAGAGCATCAGATGCAGTGAGGTCAAATCAATTGTCCATACTGCAGACAAGGTAACCATCATTTACTGTAATTCTCCCCCGTCATGGTAGAGGAGAGGAAAGGTTAAAAGCTGTATTACCATGAGGCTGTCTCATCTATCTTTCAGTATATTGGTAATACCTAAACATTGCTTAAAGAACTGCATGCACAATCTTAAATCTGTGTTAAAATGGAGTGAAAGGTTAGATTGCCAAATTGTGAAATTTGCTAATGAGAATTTCTTTAAGGAAAAGCGTAGAAAATAAAAATTCTAAAACAAAAAGCTTTAAATATATTGTCACGTCTGACACAACCGATCCGAAGCTATACTGAACATTCATCTCACAATGACCTGAATGACTGCTATTTATCCTTCCCTATACATAGATATATTTACCTATGAAGTAATTTGCTGTCATCTCTTTAAGGTGGAGATGCTACGACAGTCCAAAAACAAAAGATGAAGTAAATTCAGGATGTATATTTTTGCACTGTAAATCAAGTCCTTATGTGTTTGCACTCTAGGATGGGCAATAATAATTGACTGAAGCAATCACTGCTGTGGGAAAACAAACGTCCTGGCAGTGTCGCATCTGAAGGTCAAGCCTGATGACACAGTAAGCACCTGAACTCTCACTGACTCCTGGGGAGGCGGCCACTGAGCACCTCCCGGAGCTCGTCTGGCAGGGACAGATTTACACAGCCGCCAGGGCGGGGGGTGAGGATGCTTCTTTGCTCCCACCTCCTTCCGTTGGGCCCGCAAAGTCATTTATTTCCATTACAGCGCCATGTTCTCTTTGGCTCCCCTGCTCAATGTGGCAGCTGCATGAAACCAGAGAGAAAATGCACTTCTGTGCTGCCACAGGCCGTGCATCCCTCCTCCTTCAAACAATTGTGCTGGCCCTGATTCACTTCACACAAGCTGATGCATTGTTTGCATGTAGGGGAGCTGTGCCTACCCTCCATACGTGTGAAAGCTGTGGCACTGTGGCCTGGATCTTGTTGGACACGGCTGAAGCAGGAAGCAATAACCCAGCTTTATTCACTTGACTTGCTTATTTGCCTTTTCTAGGTTAATCTTTTCTCTTTCGCTGAATTTCTTTAATCCTGTGATGTTTTCATTGAGAAAGCGATCGAATGAAGAGACATTTAGATTTTCCGTATTACAGAAATCTTTTCACAGCTGTCAGAATCAGTCATTTTATCCTTCCGTTTCAGAAGCTATGTTCTAAGCAAACATATACCTCAGTTTAAAAGAGAGGCAAAGGAATAAGGAACAGAAAATAGTCACTGTTACTGCAGTACAAGTGTGTATTTCTGGGACTGACATCACATATTCTGACATCTATTCATGGTAACCATCTTCAGAGACAATGGGATGAACTTTGTGGGAGTGTAAGAGCTCATGATGAAGGCTGCAGATAATAAATATTTTTGTAAAGAAGCTTATCTGTAAAACTTAGAGTTTAACAGCACAATAATACTTTACTTTCAGGTAATGTGGGTATTCAATAATGATAAAAAGAAACTGGTTAAAGTTCTGTATTTGCTGAAGGAGAGAGAAATGTGCTTTATATTATGTGTTACATACCTTTCACTTAGCTGCTTTTCCTCTTCTGTTCCCTCTGATTTACCTTAATACAGACTTGCACACAATTATAAATCTATGCCAAGCCACTCTTTGCAAAGGTAAGTACAAGGACAGATTTTGTTTCAATTTAATTTTGACATAAAAATTATGAAATAAGTAAGGAGAACATAAAGTGAGAAAGAAGTTCATCCCAAAATCTGGAAGGAAGCAAATGGTTAAAACTATACTTTCCTTCATAACAGCACAAAATTAGGACTGTGTGCAGTTTTCATGGTCTGTTGCTCTCCTTGTTCTGGAGTACCTCTCTGATCACTTGCAGTTTAGTAGTACCCTTGCTGCTGGTCCATACTCTGCAATGCTAATTCAGAGTGGTCCACTGAGTTATTTCGCTGAAACTGGAGCCTCTAAAGAGATTAAACTTTGCTGCTCTTTGGCTTCAATGGATATCACAGTCCTGAATGGAATACCGCTGAACACAACAGAAAGTCTTTGGCTCTGGAAAAATGCTTAACTGAAATCAATGAGAGGAAGAGAGCTTCAAGTCCAACGGTTAACACTTCATTCTGGCCCTTTTCTCGGTAGGTAAAACATTGGCTCTGTAATGCCTACTCATTTTTTTAAGATCAATACGACAAACCTAAATTGTGCAATGAATGTGTGTTTACTGTGTGCTGTGTTAGCACTGCAAGTCACATCGGACTTTTGAAAAAATGACTATTTGATTTTACAATAATTCTAGTCTGTGCAGCAAACAAATGTATTTTTAAGGAAATCTGTTTAACCAGGAAAATCACTAAGGAATTCCTCAGGAGTTATATATAGCTCTTAGTTGACAGACTTCCTTAAAGAACTCCTTTTTCTATGTCTACAGTAATTAAAACAAAAGTTGTCCTTTGAGTATTTGCTGTTGGCAAGATGTATTTCATTTAATTTTCTCCAAATGCTAAAGAGGTTGCTATGGTTATGGGGAAGTAGTTAGGTTGCGTGAGCATGAGACTCAGAGTCTTTGAATTTGCCATAAGGTAATATATTCCAGCATACATCTCTGGGTCTCCCAGTCACTCTGAGGGAGTGCAGGAGCTGCCTGCTCATTGCACCAGTGGTCACTGTCCCGGAAGCTGAGTTAATGGCATGACAGCTATGGCATTACAAACAACACCAGCATGGGCTTTGAGGATAAAATTCCACTTTAAGTAACCAAAGAAGGCTATCCCGGTTACAGAAAATGGTGACATTGAACAGAAGTGCTCTGAATACGTGCATGAAACAAGCAGGAGAGAAGTGCATTTGTGGGCAAGTCTTTTTACTTACCCTGGGTGCAGCTTGGGTTGTGTTGCAGCACAACTAATTCATGTTAAAGATGAAACACATAAGCTCCAGTAGGAGGTTACCAGCAGCGTCTTTACCTCTGAAAAGTAACATACTCTTAAATGTTGAAATACATTTGAATGAATGACATTCTACCTCTATATGAAAATGTTTCCCGCAGTGCTACAGGCCGCCAGAGAAGACTTTAATATGAAAAAACATGCTGATGTGTGTGACCAAATGAATAACTGCTAGCTTAGAAGGAGTGCACAAACACAAACTAAATCTAAGTGCTTAATTAAATATTTTGGTATTCGCGTTGGGATTGGTTTTGGGGCTGAAATTTACTCATATTTCAAATTTACTATTAGTTTAATGTTCCTCAAGGGCTGAGGGAAAGAAAGCATGTCAACGAGTGACTGATGGTTCTTCCTTTATACACATCCATCTACCTTGCTTATGAATTTACTTCCTCAGATGATGGTTATAAGATCACTGTGTATTTGACCAACCCAGAAAAATGGTGAGAAAATGTAGGAGAATGAAACGTTACCTGAATGTTCTTCCATTTTTCTATTGTTCATTTTAAACAAATATGTCGGATTAACTGAAAGGCAGTTTTACCAAGATTTTGAAAGACAGAAAGGTAGTAGAAACATTTCTATGAATTAGAATAAAAAAGCTCAATTCAGAATTAATATACTCCAGTTTTGAATGGAAACCTGAAAGAGAAAATCAGCTTTAAACAAAAACAAACATTTATTTTCATTACCAAAGTTGAGCAAAATGCAAGCTGTATGGCAGGGGAAAGTAATATTATTGGCATAAGAAGCATTTTTAATAAAAATAAATAGTAAAACAAAGGAAAAAACAAAGAAATTTTATGTTTTTTTTTTAGTGCCGTTTTTAACTGGGTGAGATATCCCTTTCAGCACAGCATGGAATATAACATGAATCGTAATTGTGATCTAAAAATCTGCTCATGTTTCCTCACAGTCAGGACTTTGCTACATTACCTCCTTTTTGCCAAACTGCTGGATTTTTGGAGACTGTTTGTTAGCAATCCATTTTTTCCTATGGCAATTAGTTCATTACTAGTCTTGACCATCTCTCCAATGAACTCAAGAAAAACTCTTAATATTAAAAAGCACCTAATAAATCATTTACTATAAACCTGAAGGAATATTAAGCATTTGTAAATACAACCTTCCTTTGCAGGATTTGTCTCTTTTCATTTTTTCTTCCTGAATCTGTCCTCCTGTTATCTTTGAATTTCCATGAAAGAAGCCAAAGAAATGGGAACTCAGATTCGTAGTGATATTAGTCATCTTACTCACAGATATTCTATAGCTTGTCCTTTTTTCCACTTCCTCTTACCTGGTTCCTTCATAACTCAGACAGTCAGACAGCCTCTCTGGCTGGAGCCAATGGGTCTTACAAATATAATTTATACAGTAGTTGATGATTTAAATGGCAAAATTCCAAAATCTTATGCATTTTAAAGAATGTAAATCTATCTGGGTCTCATTAACGAAAGCTCCTGATTGACTACAGCAGAATTTTTCCCTTTAAAAAAACAAACAAACAAACAAAAAAAACCTGTTCATTTTATTCATGCGATTCAGCTGTTGCTTCCCAAAAATGCTGTGGAATTGTGTATTTTTTTCTGTTGTCTTGTTGTCCACTGGACTCAGCCTAAACCTATTAACCTATAAGGGTAATACGTAGGATGATGCCTGTGGTGAGATACCATGACCAGTGACCACCAACCATACTGGCAAGATAAACAGTACACCAGGAAGTTTCATAATACAGGATTCCAGGATACAGTAGATTTATTTTAATCCTGAGGCTGAGAAACTTCTAAGTGTGAATTTATAAAAAAAATAAATAAAAATAAAAATAAAGAAAGGTTATAATGGGGAGTTGTACATTAGGGCCAAACCTTTGCTCATCAATAAAAGCTTTGCTACTTTACTATTCCATTCTGAATAACTCTTCTGAATTCTTCGGGCAGAAGGCTTTATTTACCTTCCTCCCTCATTTGCTCTTTTTGTCTTAAGTACCTGCTTTACTGGGGGACAATACATTAATCAGACATCTCATAAGCCAGAATCTTATGTAGCTTGATCACTTTTGGGGTGAAATTTAGCTAGAGTGTCTAAAAATGCTTATTGGTCCCTATAGATTTGAACTGAATTTATTTAATATAAAGTGCAAAATAAAAAGCCCTGTCTGCAGTTAATTAGCCTCCAGGTTACTGCAGGCCCAAAGGCAGTGTATTTGCGTTGTCACTGCTACTTGCAAAGATCAGCAGTATCTAATTCTTATGGTAGACAAAGTAGATGGCATGTGCTTATCTAGCTGTTAATCCACTGTTTTTAGGCTCTGATTTCATTTTTTATTTTTCTTGTCTCTTAAAAGTGCTGCTAAACATGAGGAACTTTGCTGAAATCAGGTATGTTCCACCGCAGTAGCAGCAGCTGAAATGACAGCGGCAGGAAACCCGAAGGTTCCTTCAGAATCATACTACCATAGCTAAGGGCAAGTTTTGTTTCTGTTACATTATAAACCTAAAACAAATAGGGCACATTCAGACTCCTTAGGGACAGGGCTGACTTAAGCTTATTAATTATTCCTGTTTTCTAAGGAGACAACATCAGCTTTACTTCATTGGATAAATCCTGCTTTCTCAGAAAACATTTGCACACGTTCCAATACCCAGACAACAGTGGCAGGAACTCTTTAGTGGTTAGAGAAGTGGCAGAAGGTTAAATCATCTGACTCTGATGTTGATTGTTTATCCTTAGTGTACAGTAACATCCTAAAAAAAATAAAGAAGCAAAGTGGGTGTATTCATTACTGGACAAACACAGCTGACAAATTAAAGAATACGCGAATGTCTTCAGCTAAGACCAAAGTGCTTCATTTATAATGGAGATTACGGTAAGAAACAAATGAAGTTGTCTAAAGGAAAATGATGTCTCTTGAGCCTTTATGCTGGTTTGGCCACAAGTTAATAACGCGACCAGCACTTAACAACAAAATGCAGGGCTGTATTATCTTTTAGCAAATGCCAGCCATGTGCAATCCAAACAGGTCAATTACCAGCAAATCTCTGAAGATCTCCTGAAACCTCGGAAGAGTTAGAGATGCCAAGAAAATGTCTAGATGCACAGAGACACAGGAACAGAAATAGGGCACAAACCAATTTGCAGAAATGGAACTTAACCCTTAGAGGGAAGAACCCAGGCTGCTACATATTCATTTCCATTTCATTAAATATTTATGGTGAGACATACATGTAATGTGATTCTAAATTATGGACAAAGCACAAACGGAACCTGCGCTCTTTCACTCACACTCATGTTTAATCTATTTCTTCCAACATTTCTGCATCTTGCAGAGGTAACAGACAACTGCGTTTCTTTCTGCCACTAACATGCTAGACATTTGAAAATTAACGTTCTCTTGGAAAATTCTAAATCAATCAGCACACACAAAATAGAGTGCAGAGGCCAATAATAGCCAATTCTTCAGCTCAATACTGTCTAAGACCTATTAATATTAATGAAACCTGCACACAAGCATGTGGGGATAATTGACCCCATTAAATTCTATTTACTCAAGAACTACTATGTAAGTTTTGTCCCCTAGTTATCGTAGTTTCTACCAAGGATGAAAGTTGGAGCAGTATGCATGCCAACAGAAGATCATTTCAAAAGCTCTGTAAAACAAAAATGAAGTACCACAAAGAAATACATTTTCAGCCAAATTTTCACTGGCTAATGAAAATAACTGTTTTGTTTTAAACTGAACAGTAACACTGGACCAGATTTCCTATTAAATGTTAAATATTGCCAGCAAAGAATTGTAATACCAAGGTTTTATATAATGTGTTATTCAACCATATGCAAAAAGGCTCACCTGTGAGATACCAGCTAGCAGGCCTGGAACCAGCTCCCGTCCCCTAATACATTTTCTCTTTACTTTGTTGTTCTGAAATGAGCCATGATGCACAAACATACATTGCATTTACACACATGAAAGGGCACCTCCCTTAGCTACACTGGGTTTGCCATGATGGTCACTGGCAGCCCCATTCACATCCCTGAGTCAGGTGAGGTCTCACCTGTCCGTAGGAACAGAGAAGGCATATCCCAGTGCTGATGGTATTTGTGTGGTCCTCAGGGCTTTGTTTTTGTTTTGACATTTGACTTTGTTATTTGAATGTCTCAGCTGCAACACTGAACAAAACCCAAGCTCGGAAAGAACTGCTAGAGGAACACCATTAACTACATCTCCTCTTACCTCTTCTGTAACAAACTTGTGGGAAGAGGAAGCATGCAAGTTAATAAGACAGCGCTGTTAATAAGAGTCAGGTAACATTTACTGACCTAACGTGCCCAACTGAGATCACCAGAAAGCTTTACTGTTCCTCACATAATCTCTCCTGCTAGTCACAGATAGATATCCCAGGACTCGCTGAGATGCACACAACGCCTTGAGAGTTCTCATGCCTCAGTCCACTCCTGTCAAGCAAATCACTGATGGGGCTCAGTTCTCCACCCCCTTACCCTCCATCATACATATTTAGTTTTTTGTACAAATTCAGTTTGGGGCTGTGGCCTTTGAAGGTAACTGAGATATCAGTGAATCAGTTTCCCATAAAATCACAGTGGCATTAGACATCAGAATACCTGAGGAGATGAAAAACATCAGGTTAGATCACACTGGGGATCTCAACCGAACGGTGTTTTCATCTGCAGGACTTTGTGCTGAGCTAGGCAGACACGGAAAGGATGAGCAGTGTTTCAAACACGTACCTGGAGATCTGGCCTTTGACATTTTTTCTTATGATCTGGGAATCTTGTCTTCATTGAGTTTTCTTTCACGATTGTTTTTTTTGTGTTTGTTTTCCCACTTACCATCTGAAAAGTGGAGTGAAACAAGACATTCTGTTGTCTATTTCATGTCTCAGCTCAAGGAAGATCTTTAAGTTCAATGCAGAGAATACATCTAATATCTATCTCCCATGATTAGTGCTAAGTGGAGATTGACACTACAGACAACCATATACAAATTGCTTTTATACTTTATATCAGATAAGCTGTAAGTCTTCCCTGACCAGCAATGGTCGATCTCTTTCAGCTGATATTTTCCTTAAAAGAATCACTGTCATACAGCTGGTTTTGCAAAGTTATGTGCAACTGTAGTGCAAGCCATGTAGACATAAAGAATGCTGATGTTAGAACTAGTACTGCTGCAGCTAGTACTTTGCAATAGATCTTAATAAAAATAATTCTCCTGACAGCACTTTTGCTATTTTGTTGGTAACAATCTCAAAGAAATCTCACAAACATTGAGAGTATGACATTTGGACTCCTGAAGCTGCTCCACTCCTTATTTTTCACGCATGATACAGAAATTAGAATTTTTACCATCTTTAACCCAATGCACCATTAAAATCCCTTGTTCAGAGCCCCAGTACACGAAGGGCCCAGAATCACATGTAGCCTCCCAGACCTGAACTAAGTCAGCGATGTCTCCATTGGCTTTAGACAGAATTCTGCTTGCTCCTGGACTCAGAATAAATAATCTCCAGACATGAGTTACTGGCACAATTAAAGCAAGAGCACAGCTGACTGACATACCGAACAAAAGAGCTTTGGCAGAGCTCACAGTGGAAAAGCATATAGAGGAAATTCACTCTTGGCGTTGAATGCACCCGAGTAAAAGCACATCCTACTCCTGATTAACAAGGCCAGACCAAATATCAAAGGATGAACAATGGCATAACATTCTGTTATGTCTCTCTACGGCATGCGTGCAATTTATCATTGTTATATTCCAAAGGCAACTCTAGCAGTACTTTTTCTCAGTCTAATTGACACACATAAGATTTGACTTCCAGCTTTCAAAAAAAAAGCCACAAGTACAGAGAACTCTGTTCCATCCAGCATGGAAACCAAAGCCCCGCAGTATTAGTTTGCTCACTATGCAATTGGTATAGACGCATCTCTCTAAGGGTGTCTGCTGTAACTGCGCGGCTCGGGTTGTGTCATAAAGCATAATTTATAATAAATATTGCTGATTCCTCCACAGAACTCTGCTAGATTCTGGAAGAGCAACAGACTTCTGCTAGAGTCAGGGGACACGTCTCTGAGGAACGCATTTTCCCTCATGTCGGCCAATTTAAATCTTTTTCCAACTTCCATCCGTGTGCTTGCTGCAGAAGTCGGGCTCATTAGCTCCTCGTTCTCAGGGTCAGCTGTGGGCCTTTCTCACAGATTTTCAGTTTCCTTTCCCTGCTTGTGGTAGGGAGTTCTGTGCAGTGTTAGTACATAACTCCTTTCCTCGCAGACAAAAAGTTATCAGCTTAGCTCTGCTGAGTATCTGACCGCTAAGCGGTACTGACACACAGCTATCTCTGTCAGTGTCTTACCTCAGCCCTCACTCCTCACGTAAGCCTCAGGCGTCCTATTTTCTGTCACGTCGTCACTCCAGAGCTGACTGATCCAACCACTCTTGGGGTACACGGGCTACCCTGGCACGTGGCAGGTGAACACCACGCAGCCAGGAGAGAACCTTGTGAGGCTGAAGCACTGCCTGAGAGGTGCTGGTCATGTGCTAGGGGAGGCACAGCCGCAGATGGAGGAGTGCAGGCACAGCTATTAGTTTGCATTTCCAACTTTTCAGCTCCTGCTCAAAGCAGAGTAACTTACTTGAGCTTACAATAAAATCACTTCATAATAAAGCATACAAATTCACTCATGCAAATTCAGAATTTGCAGCACTGTTACGTTTGTAATCATGACAAATGTGGTTTTGTGTAAATAATAAAGTATCAGTAGATAAAGACCTCATGGGAGCAAGGCAACAAACATTTTATATGCTTACCTGCTTGTGGTGACAGCACGTTGCTCAGAAGAGCAGGTAATGTTCTGCTTCCTGTCACGCTGATGTCAGCCCAGAGAATTTCCATGGTCTATATTTCAATCTGTTCAACTAAGATAAAGATCTCTGCGCAGGATTTCATAGCCTTTGATGCCACTGTATAGTATGGTTTCAAAAAGTAGATAGGGGTCAGATTACTTTCTGTATTGTTTCTGATAATAAATAAATGCACTACAAATGGTTTAGCCTTACCCATTCATCATCATAAAACCGTAAAACACCCAGGTGGAAATAGATTTCAGTAAGGTATCAAGGCCTTGTCCTGCCCTGTGGTGATGTTTAGGGATGTGACACAAGGCAGTGCCTATTCTGATGACTGTCACTGCCACCTCAAGGCAGACACAGCAGATCTCACAAGGAACAGCACTTTGTGTGGATCAAGTCCCAGCCCTCAGATTATTTGTAGTGAGAACAAATGAAGATGGGACTACAGAAAGGAAAATAGGTTCTGAGGGACAGGTTAAGCAGGCATTTGAAAAGCACTCATTCATGATGAATGAGAAAGAAAAGGGGAAACTGTAAGCAGGGTGATGGGATGGCAGAGACATGGGATTGCAGAGCAGGGCCTGGCAACAAACACCGCAGGTGCAAATGCAGACCTGGATTCCTTCCCACAGAAGCGCAGACCTGGATGGCTGAACCCAGCAGTCCCTGCCAGCTCTGCTCCTGCAAGTGTAACTACCTCTGTAAAGAAAACGGGAAGCACTAAGTATATCACAGGCTGGGCAGGTACAGCAGGTGATGCTGCAGCCTGTGGGTACATCCAGCCCGTGCCCTGTCAGGGTTATCCAGCAGAGAAGCGCAGGTAAATTGAACTGAAAGCACACAGACAGAGACAAAAGTAGGGCAACATCTGCACACTGAGCTCGAGCATCTGCACTTACACCGATGGAAAAAGGGATTGGAATAGCTAAAACCCAGTACACCACACGGAGATGAAAATGTAACTCAGAAAGTATACATTTCTGAGCTGTAAGAGAACTGCTAGACAGGAGGAATGGCATCCACCCTTCTCCTGACCTGGACGATTTGCTTTTCTAACCCATCTTTTAAATACCTAACTCAGAGAGATGTTATCAGTGGAAATCACGCCTTTTTGTATGTAAACCCCAAAACAACTGCAAATCTGGCTTCAGGCTTAGGACTGAGATGTATATACGTACAAACACCATTTCACACAGGCTTGCACATACTTACCCCACCCCCAACCTTTCTCTGCTTCCAAGTGTCTGTGTTTCATTACACATTCTCGCTGAAAGTGATGGCAAACAACTATGCAAAAAAAAAGTATTTTTTTCAAAAAAAATGAAACCTAGGAAGAACTGTTTCTAAGAGAGAAATATAAAACCGATATTACATTTTGAAATCACAGTTAATCAAATGCTGTACATGAAAGAGCAGGATCACTTCAGATGTGCAGCACTATTAAAAATCTGAAAAAAATTCCTATCACTCCATTTGTGAGTACCATGGAAGAATCTGCTGTTCTGCAAAGGAACAGCATGAAATAATTAAACTTTGAATTTCAGGACCTTGTTTCTTAGTGCAGGTTCTCGTTTCACAATTAAGATTAGCTGAACTCTTCACCTGCTCCCAGAAGGGAGAGGGTGCCCTGCAAGCAGACGGACGGCTGCTGCAGAAGGTCAGCAGAAGTGCTCACGCATACATAATTTTGTACAACATTCATTGATTCAAACTGCTCCTGAGCCGCTTTCCCACCTTTCTGATAGGAATTTTATCATGTTTTTAAATCTTTGCCAATTTCAATGTGGTTGATTTAATTTCACACAAAAAACGGTGGGAGCAGTGGTCTCAGTTGCCCTGGATAAACACTCGGCTGCGTGCTGCTTGTGTTTGACCACGTCAGCCGTGATCTCTGCCACTGGGAAGTCCTGCCAGGCAAGGCATAAATCTTTTGTCAGTGAAAGGGGTACATTATCAGCTTCTCAGCTGTTTCTTTTCTAAACAGTTACCTGAGGTTTAAGATAAATATTCAACACGGTTATTTTAAAAATCAATAAATATATAAATAAAAAAATAACCTGAACACTTTTCTCTCATGCGCTGAACACTAAGGGCAAATCAAGAGAGAGCAGAGATCAGTCCTCAAGGCAGGTTTAAGCTCAGTCTAGAAATGTAGCGCATGTTTGAATTTCTAAAGAGGCAGAGACTTCAATAACACTTTTGTACCTTTGGAGTCAGTCTGCCACATTAGCTCCTGAAACAGCTGGGTACAGACTTGTTGGCTTAGCGAGGCTACTTCCTCTGGAGCACATTCAGTCCAAACATGGATACTGGGAGAGGGGTACAAAGAACTGGGATCAGCCCACAGCCACAGTAATATTGTTCCCAGCTCGACTCCATTTTCAGCTGAACCTGAAATTCTAGATTCGCTCTTGATGTAAAGTAACAAGTACACAACAAAACCGCGCGTAGAACATAGCAGACAGGATCCACATCAAATGTGGCTTCTAGCCATCAAGTACTCCAAGCTGTTTGCTGAGGGCTTCCCTGAGCCATGCTGGTGCAGGGTTAAGGCACAACAAGACACACAGCATTCATCATACCATCAATCACAGATCCAGGCAGAGGCTCCATCACGTGCCTGAAGCCCTGGCAGTCCCCTCTGCACCCTCCAACTGCCATAGAAGAGGAAGCTGTGTTAGTCTGCTGGGACTAAACAGCAGTAGCTAGAGTAAATACAAAAATAAAAATAATGACATTATGGTTGAATGTGATATCCATTTCTCACACTGATCAGTTGACAATCGCTTAGGGAATGACTTACTGTGGGAGAAGAGGATGCATCATCTGGCCATAAAGGGCAAAAACTTCAGTAAAATGAGAGCTTGGAAGTGTCATAAAGATGTCTGTAACCAGTGTGAAGAACTGCAGGCCACTGCCGGAAGCTGCTTTGGTACATGATGGGTTCATGTGCTGAAACAGAACTTGAAGTCAGAAAATTACAGCTCAGAAGAAACGTCTTTGAGTGAGGAGAAACAGAAAACTAACTAAAACCACAATGTTTGCAGGAGCTGTAGATAAGATTATATATATTAGATTTAGGGAGGTCCTCAGAGGAAAATAAAAAGATCTCACTGTAAAAACATCAGCTACAATAACAAAGTGAATAAGCTTGCAAGTGCATAGATCTTTTTATATGCAGTTTTGAAAAACCAAACTATGCCTCCATGATTTGTTGTATTTTTGATGTGGAAGGTTTTAACCCATGTTTGGTTTTAGGATTAATAAACATTATCCAAGTCAGGTATAAAACAAGCAGCACCTCATTCAGCACATTCACTGGAATTTCCAGTGTATTTATCATTTTCTGCTGGGATCATGGTTACAGCAGTGATTAGAAAACAATATGGCAGGAAACACTTGATGCTAAACATTTGAGTTACATATCACAGACTGTCTTAAATTCTCTGACATTTTAGATTTAAATCTTTTCAAAGTTTTCCTGAAGTTTTTGGTACGTTTTCTGCAAGATATATACAACAAAGACAGAAGAGTCACGGAGGACTCTCGCCCTCTGTTATTGTTTAAATGCTGATGCTTAAGGTTTAAATTTGCAGAGAACAAATCATTTTACATCAAAACTAAGGTGTTGCATGTTTATTTACAGACCAAGCTCCAGTAGTAATGTCTATTTGTCATGGAAACTGATTTGAATTTAATTCTAAACCCTGTTTTGCACCAGGAAAACATGAGTTTCATTTTACTCGTCTCTGTTTTCAATTATAATTTGACAAAAGAAATAACTGCATTACCTATTTGATTTGCCAGAACTTTATCCCAACACCACCTGTTGAGCCCTCGGCGCTCGGATCCTGACATATAGCAGAGAACAAAATTATGCAGTTGGCACACTAACTAGTAAGGATGCCAACAAAAGCATAATATATCCTTTGTACTCAAAGCACAACAAAATATATATTAAGCTACCAACTGCATAGGTTTAAGAAAACCACATTTAATTATACACGAACATATCTTTCCAACAAATAACTCAGTAGAAAAATGGTATGGAAGTTAGAAAGGACCCTTTTTGTACTGGTAAATACTGCAAGCTTAAAATAAATTATGTTTCACAATACCTTAGTAGACTTATATTAGAGATGGCAAGTGTATAGCCAGCTAGTTTTTCAAACTGATAGGTTCAACCCTATCAGCTTCTCAGTTTAAACAAAAGGCCCCACGTTTGTTCCTGCTGGGCAGCTGACCTAGCACAGCAGAAGGACTCACAGCACTCATCCCAATCAAATCCCTTCCACTGCCAGTAACCGGGACCAAAGTTGTAAGAATCAGCTGCATTTCTGAAATGTACTTCTGAAAGCACCTCTTTGCCACAAAAGTCCTTACAACTGCTTTCTTAGCAGTGGAGCTCTTCTGATCCAAGGTCTGCAGAAAAGAGGGGGCAGAACTTGAAGGTAGATAGGATGGGTCAGTAGAGATGAGGCAAACAGACATGCAGCAGGAACAGGCTCTTAACCAGGACATGAGATGATGGGCTTAGTTGTCCCATTCCTGGGATCTTTCACAGACAACCAGGAAGGGCTTTCCTCAGAGTTTGTCCAGAAATACGAGTAAAATCACTACAGCCTTCATAAGGGAGTGTTTTCAAATACTGATGATACAATTTACAGACTTCTGCCATCCTCAAAAGACTAAGAATGAATTAAATCTGGAAACAGGACTGCTGCATTGCTAATTCAAAGAGACTGTTAGCCACAAAAATGACTTTGGATGGAAATGAGGAAGATGTTCCAAGGTAGGAGAAACACTAAGAATGTGATCTTACTCTTGCTCATCCCCAAAGCCACAACTCCCCTCAAACAGAACCAAGGACACAGACAGGGTAAGGCAGAAAGAGCTAGTGAACCCACAGCGAAAGGAAAAGCAGTTTGGGAAGTATAAAAGAGGTTAACTACCAGTTTTTCACTGTTGTAACAACACTCCTGACGCATCTGTTCAGGGCTGAGCACAGAGGTTCTGATGTCAGTTAAGGCTTTTGTTGATATTACAGCATGAAGCATAAACTCTCTACGAGCACCCAAAATGCTTTAAGTTAAATGAAATATCTAGAAAATCTTTGATATTGAAGCATAGCTTCAGAATAGCTTGGAAGGAAGAAAAGAAACCTCAATTATCTAGTTTTGCAAATAAGCAAGCAAACCAGCTGTGAATTACAGAGTAACCAAAGGCTTTCACTTAGAATCATAGAATTGATTGGGTCGGAAAAGATCTTCAAGATCATCAAGTCCAACCACAACCAAACCATACTGCCTTAACTCTTAACAACCCACTGCTACATCATGTCCCTGAGCACCACATCCAAATGGTTTTATACACATTCAGGGATGGTGACTCAACCACCTCCCCAGGGAGCCTATTCCAGTGCTTAACAACCCCTTCTGTAGAGAAGGTTTTCCTAATATCTAACCTAAGCTCCCCTGGTGCAACTTGAGGCCATTTCCCCTTGTCCTGTCACCCATCACCAGTGAGAAGAGATCAACCCCACTCTCACTTACTGGGACATTACATTTCTTATTCATATAAAGGCTGGAATGATGTATTTGCTATTTATAAATTGTTCATAGATTATATTTTTGTAAAAAGCATTGATTATTATTTATTTACCTTCTGCTTAAGACTTGAATTAAATAGAAAAAGTAAACTTGCTGATCCATAAGCGGTCATGCTAAAGCATACTGGGTGCCTGTGGTATAAACCCCATTAGCCCAGGAGAGGTGTTTAGCTAAAAATCTAAAATGGTGGCTTGAAACATGCACCCCTATCTTTAATTCTTCTATGCTGAAAATGTAAAATGACAACTAATGCTAATGAGAAAAACTTCCCTGCAAAGTTGTAATAGTAACTGTAAGAATACTTGCTAAGAGATAGACCACATATAGGAAAGCCAAATCTAGCAGATCTCCCCTTCTCAGTTCCAAATATCCTTTGTGGTAACTCCATTTCATTTAGAAAAATAAGTCTAAAGGAAGTACACACATGGCAGGTAGTTTGGCATCAACCACTTCTACATTTCTCAGATGTCTAGCAGCCAAGAAAATGTTCCAGAATGTAATTCTTTTCAGACAGCTGATCCCATGTAAGCTTTACTCTTGATGAAGACTATAGATGTAAGATCTGGATGGTGTTCCAAATAAGGCATTCCATGTCTCCTACAATAGAATCCATCATCTTCTCCTAATTCCTCCCTTGTTCAAAGTAATTACAAATTCTGGAATCACACTGTGGAACTCTGATGATGTTTTCCATAAAAAAAACTGGTAAGAAAATTCATTCTAAAAAAGCACCACGTTGTTTTCAACCTATCACGGTATCTCCAGCACACCCGTTCTTTGGCTGCCATTCACATAGCCTCACAGAGATGCTGAAAAGACAATGAAAATTCTGGAACTCTTTCTTGTCTGCCAGAGGTGCAAGGAAGCTGCAGACAGACAGATAAGCAGCTCTACCAGTGGCTTTTTCACCCTCTGCTGTGCTCCAGGGAACGTACTGAACCCATCTGGACTGTTTGAGGTTATTATTCCAGGTTTAAATCAATTTTTTTGCATGTAAAACAGCCATGAAAGGTAGATTACAGAGAGCTCTGCAAAAAGCAGCACCTTTTGAGACAGTGTTTGACATCTGCTCTGAGTAACCCAAATGCCTCAAATGTATTCAGCTTTATTGTCATTCATCATGATCGCTGTTAGTCCCTTGTATTATTATGGACGATGGGATTCACTACTCAACTTAATTCCTTTAAAACTATTATGAAGAGTTAATAATTCTGGAACTAGGTATCCATGGTTCTTACCTCAGCTTAGTCAGAAGCACTGCTGCAAATGGTTGCCCCCATGTTGCACTGCGTTCCTCATATTGAGTATTCTGATAGCACACACATATCCTCCAGGTGAAACCAGTGACCCTGGGGATCCTTTCACTTTAAGCCTGAATTTACCTGTCACCAAAGGGGACTGAGGTTGGTTATCTTAAAGTGACCAATCTATAATCTGCAGCTCCTGAAGGGATAAGTAAATCCAATGAGAGAGTATCATAAATTCCCAGAAAAATCTTGATATCACAACAACAGATCTGACAGCACTCCAAAGTTTGTCCTCTGTCCTGACAAAGAGCAACTACAACCAGTTTCAATGTAGTTCACCACCAGGAGATAATTCTCAAGGTGCTACTGCGCAGCCAGAGCCTTCCTCATTTTGTGGCAACTCGTCATCGATCCCCCTGCCAGCTTCCACCAACAGTGAGATAACAGCGCACATCAAACAACAGATGTGGGAGAGAAAGAGAGCAAGGTGTGCTTTCATACTTTGCCATTTACTTCTCTGCATCTCCTCTGTACGTCATCATTCATAGATGCTTCCACAGAAGTGGTCTCAGGGCAGGGCACAGACAAGCAGTTTTATAAAAAAAACCCACAGCATTTGAATAGGATTCTATAAAAAACCGCTTCATGAGATTAATGTATTTAGGAATTAATCTTGGTGTACACTTTCTTTAAACACCTATTAAAGGTCTACATTGAGAATAATACTCACCGTTGCATTCTACAGAGTTTTTGCTGGAACTCGTCCTGTTCTGCTTTCTGCCCATCATAATCACATAATCTCTCCCGCAACCGGAGCCCTTCGCAGTTCTGGAAACTGGCTGAGATTCACCTAGAAATGTGCACCCAAAAGAAAGCGATTTCCTGCCTTGAATAACCGTTGCATTCAGAAGAACTTGGTTTCACTGTCATCCCCAAAGCAGGCAGGAGTCACCAGTTTGCTGACATGCTGAAGGCTGCCAGCAAGGAGCACGCTGTGCTAAGGGTGATGATTTCATCCCGCAGCACCTAATGTGGGCTGTTTGCATTGGCCCTCGCCCATCTCGGCAGCTACATGGACTAGGCAACTTCAGAAACCGTCGTGAAATTATTACCTTAAATTGTCTTCAAAGAGTCGTCCTGATTTATGATTGTCTTAAAGTACATAAACACATTTTACCACGTTACCCATTTCAAGGGGTACCCAATACACAAGGGAGTTTTCCCCTTCCTTCTTAATGGCTGTAAAAACAAAACCAAAATGCTTCTTGCCAGACTTGCTCAAAGTTTGCACGGGTTTGGTTGGACAGATGCGGTGCAAAACTGTATCCAGTCTTCTGAGTACCGGCCCATGCTCCTCCTTCCACCTGGGCAGTGCTCCTATTGGCTTTTAATGCAGATCTCTAACAAAAGTTTGCTTTTGTCTGGATTTCAATGTTCTGCAGAACACAGCCACTTTTTCTAATCAGAAACTGCAGCTCGGGTCTTCTGCTCCGCTCCCATCCCGTGACACTTTTCGGGCTTTCTATTACCGCTACAAAACGCTTTGTATCGCCACCACCGGCGGAGCACTTCCACCAGCGGGGCCCACTCTGTGCAGCAGCGGAGCGGACGCGCTGACCGAACGGCAGCGTGCTCTTTTTTCCACGCGGAGCATCCCGCTCCCCCCCCACCGCTCCCCCCTCCTGCCGTCCCTCCGCTCGCCCAGCAGAGGGCGCTGCCGCCCGCTCGTGCTGCCGCCCGGCCCCGGTTGCGGCGCGCTGCCGCTGCGCGGGGGCACCAGCTCTACATATGGAAACAGACCAGGAAGGAATCGGTGCCGGGTATTGCTACTGTCCGTATCTGACTGCATTCCGTAGCAAAGCACGTACTGGGAAAGTCCGGCCCCTCGGCAGGAGACGGCAAAGCAGCACTACGGTACTGAAGCGCCCTGCCCGACGGCGTGCCAGGACATCGGCTGCTTCGGGTGCACTCCTGCAGCAAATACATACGCTCAGGGTAATTTCCGAGTGCCCACAGAGCAGCCATGCTGCTCGGTTTAAACGAGAGAGTGGAGGGAAGTGAAGCCCTGCTCCCCAGCATCTGGGCAGATAAAGCTGCAGAGATGGGAGCTCCTCTGCCACGAACAGGACGTTACTATCTCATCTCAATTCCTTATCCATTTTCTAATGGAGAAAAAGCCCAGTTCCTAGGAATGAGAAAAACATTTCTGACCACATCTGTTTCAATGGAAAACAACACAAAACAACGACAAAGGGAAATTCTCTATGTTAATTTTTCTAGAACCCAAGATGCTGTTTACGCTTGTACTCCAAATTGTCAGTACTCAGAAAAGCCATTTATGATACTGTTCTTTATCAACTCCTGTTGTCCTGGTCTTTGATAACATGGTAAGGTTTTGACCTTTCAGCTCATTTTCACTCATCTCAATGAGGGAAGCAGAGCAAGCCAGTCCCCTAAGGCACCCACCTGAGAACTGCAAGTCCTCCTTGGTAGCAGGAACATCACCTGAGCCCTGGAAGCAATGTGCTTCAGCAAGGCACAGTGTCTCCTGTGGTTCATTAACATACGTGGGTGACAATTTGCTATTGTTCTGGAGAAGAGCAGCACCTCCTGCTGCCATGAATCCAGCTCCACAGCATGGAGGGGAGCAGAGAGTCAGTGGCATACCAGCCTGACCCTCTCCTGCTTTACGGTCCAAGTAATTCGCTCTGGGAGCATAACAGAGGTGCCCAAGAGCCTTTAAAATCCAAGATATCACTAGGAGATAGACTGTCAATAACTCATAGCTATTGCCTTGGCTACTTTTTTTTTTTTTTTTTAATACCAGAAAACCTGAAAAACAGTAATGCAACTAAGAAGGTGATATCACAGCTTGCCACAAAGCTCAGCTTTCAGCCTTTAAGGAGATGAATAAAGGTAAATAAATAATTTCTTACAGCAGTTTTACTGCAGGTCCATACCTTTGAGATTCCTTGATCTGCTACAAAATTTTCTCTGAAGACTTTATAAAGATCTGGTGCTGGCACCGGTTTGTCAGCAGATGACAAAGCACTGTGAGGCTCTTTCCCAAGAGGTTCCTCCATGGCTCGTTTGTGAAGGCCTGTTACTATTCATGCTGACTTTTGGGCTCAGAAAAGGCAAAGAAGGAAAAAAGAAGTTAAGAGAAAATACATCAGTGGTGGTATTTTCTTTCTTGTCCTATCAAACACAGCCCCCCCTCAACCTCCATGCATTAGTTTGCTTCCTTTCACTGTGGTATCAGATAAAAAAATGAGAGTCATGATGCAAAATATTAAATGAGTTAAATGATCACCCATGGAATTACCTTTCACTGGGTAAATTCCTAGGCATAAGCTTTGTCCAGAACATGCAAAGGAGGTTTCTGCCACATAGAGCATGACTGGGCTACGACATCCCTCAGCTCACCCAATCTGCCGTGTGAATAATTTGAATTGCATTCTGTACAGTCTCATTTTTTAAAAAGGTGTGACTCATAAACCTCCCCTTATCTCCAGACAATATCTGTACGCATTTCCTAGACGACTGTATGGACACAAGACATACCACAGGCATGTCCAACAGGGGCCTGGCTCCTGCCCTCTCAAATACTGTCACTGTGCTCTTGGTATCAGTTGTCGTTTCCATGGAGATAAATGAGGCATTACTTTTGGAATGACCTTTGTGTACCTGGCCCAAGACAATTCCTGTTCACTCCGTATGGCCCAGGCAAGCCAAAAGGTTGGACACCCATGGCATGATAGAAATAGAGAAAAACATGCAGCAGACACGATAGAAATAGAGAAAAACAAGTAGCAATATGTAAATTTTAAGATTGTATTCATCTCCCTGATACACAAAAATGGAGTCCTTTGGAAAACGAAGTGCAGGGTGCTGCTGTGACAGCCAAGACCAGGAGGAAAGAAGGCTGCAGAACTGCTCAGTCTGAGGTGCAAAGCTGAGACATTTAGGTTCACTGTGAGGACAGAAGAGCACTGTGCCCTTGAATTTCTATCTGCTGGCACTATGTCTGTGCTCGGACAGTTAGAAGGTTGGTTTACAACCGAGCTCAGTTTGAAAAGAGACTGCAAACAGATTAAAAATTCTTGTTTGTGACAGACTTCGAAATTAAGTGAGATTATCTGGAAGACTGGCTTCTTTCTGGACCCTGAATCCCTCTTCACATTACAATTTATAAGATATGGTCACTTTGCATTATAATTTAGAATAATACATATTTGATTTTCACTGGCAGATTTTATGTCAGAAGTCACAGAACTGCCCATAGTTTCTCAGGAAAAACACCAACTCTTAACTCTTAAAATAAAGTAACAAAAGAATCTGCTGGGGGCAGCAGTAGTCCTGTCTCCCAGACTAGAGATGTTTGGAACCCCTAGGAACTCAAATTTAACTGCAAGACAGCAGTGCAAGAAATGGGACGTTTCTCTGCTTCTTCCCCAAACTAATTAGCAAGATCACAGCCCAGAGCCTTACAATAAGGCCTCAGCTTTCTTGCTTTCTCATGCAAATGCCGTGGCAGTGGAGCCTTACAGCACAGCCCTCTTGTTGGGATGAGGGTGGGCTGTCCCCTTCCTCACTGGGATAACACTGAAGGTGCTTTCTGCTAAGTGTTGCAAGCTTCTCTGCAGTGTTATACGAAGGGACAGTTCACTGCTGCTACTACTATTCTTAGGTTTGTTTCACCTGAGCAATGTCCTGTTGCCTTGTCTTTATGTATAGCATCAACATGCTGAGCCTTCCTGCAGGATATCGAAAAAAAGAAGTCCCTCTATGTGGGATATACACTTGTTTTTAAAAGAGCTATTGTGTAAAAAACCTCAGCCCTATAGGTTGTTGGAGTTTCCTGAGGCAGACTTGTCATTGTTGATAATGCATTAATCACAATACATCAGCATGCCACAGAGAGATTTTCCTGGGTTAGCTATGCCCTTTGTGTAGCGCTAAGCAAGAATGACTAAGGCATAAAAGGGCACACACTGTGGTGAGGCACTCAGATTGAGGAGTGCAGGGGCCAAAAAGACACACGGAAAATGAACACCTTCTGCAAGCCACAAAGAATTTAGCAACAAAGGAGCACAAAAGGGAAAGCAATCAGGCATGTGGAGAGAACAGGCATGCAAATCACCAAAAATCACCTGTAAGCATGGGTGGCTGCTGGGAGAACCCTGGGGAATCCAGAAAAAAGGATCTATTTTTCATGGGATGGCTGCAGAGATCTGGTTAGTCCAACATCCATGGGCTCTCTCCTGCCAAATCTGCTGGATCTGAAGAATGTATTGCAGAACAATCTGAACAGTACCTTGCATCTTGATGCTGAGTTTCGCACAGTCAGGCTACAGCAGCTGAAGGTAAAGGGCTATAAACAGAAAGAAAGGACAGAGTCAATGTGGATGAAATATATATCCTGTGATAGAAGGACAAGTTATATTTAAACTGATTTGCAAACTGGTTTCTTTAAAAGGCCTTCAAAGGCCCCTCCTCCTCAGGTTGGTGTCCATATGAGGGTGTTCCACCCAGATGGTCAAGGTCTCGTGCAGCCATTTCAAAGGCCAAAATTTGATAAGGCATACAGCTTTTGGCTAAGGAGAGCACCAACTCTTTGCTTCAGTGACTATTCAATGTAAGGGTGTAGGGGCTGCCATAGCAATCTCATGTCATCTATCAGCTGCCTTTTAAGAGGTATCAGAGACCTAATCTTAATTCTACAAAGCAGCTACAAAAAAGGACCAGCAATGCTAAATAACAGATCAACAAGCCACGAGTATATTTAGCACAGACTTTTCTTAGATTTATTCTAAGACAAAAGGGTTTTTTGGTCCTCTGTGTTGACAGTTCAGAACAAAAAATGCCATTTTGCATGAGTTAAAGAAATAAACAGACCTGTTTGACTGATGGAAATTGCTTGCTTTAAGCAAAATGTATAAGAGATACATAATAGGAATTAACAGAGTTTTTTTTTTTAATCAAAAGTTAAAAAAGAAGCCTTTGAGTTCACATCCTTAAATAGAATAAAGACAAACCGTCATGGCTAATGAACAAAAAGATAATACATATGCCGTGTGTATGAACCCCTCCTGAAACTTTGGATCAGCCGTACTGCCTGAGAAGAGACGATTGCAGATGAACTACGCTCGGGACTTGTCTCTGCTTTACTCCTGGTCTGGCCTGTTTTCCTGTGTTCTTATCCTCAGAATCTAGATGACATAGTTCACCGAGCACCTGAAAGGTCTTCCAAGGAGTGCACATTTATGCATGCAAAACAAAGCAGCTCAAAGCCTGCTAACTTGCTCGCATCAACAGAACAGACATAAAAAGGAAAGAAAAAACAATTTACAACCAAACGCTTCCTTTCCTCCATCTGTTTGTCATTATGTGATGGGCCTGAATAGTAGGAGGTAGTAGGGCATGGCTTTCGTGCTTTAAAACCTAGCTCTAGACAGGCTGCTTCCAACAGGTAAGTGAAATGAAGAGAGAATGGGGCTGTTTTCATATTGATAAATCAAGCCTAATCGTCAGGAATCCTAAAAGTGTGTGAAGTTCTGATAAGAGATTTATCAAGCATGTACTACACCAGCTGGTTGCTACACCAGCCCTCTAAATGAGCTGTTTTTCCCAGCAACAGTGCCTAGACAATTAGCTCACACCTACTGAAGAAGCTCTTTGCTGTCAGTGGAGATGCTGTTATAGGAATTCAGGCTTGAGGCCAGGTGTGCAGACCAGAATGACAGCCAGGCCCCCAGGATTCTGTGTGCTCAGATGCAGAGGGAACTGAGGATCTTTTAGAAGTCTTTAGTTCTGTGCATCTGAGAGTTACTCTCCATGAGAAATAAAATGTATTTTATAAGTTAGTTGGGGAGACAACAGAAATAACTGTTAATAATTAAACAGAAGCCTGTGAGAAGCGCCCTTTCCACATGCTCTTTCCTTAATACAACATGGATTTGTAATTAAGTTTTAACAAGGCTTCCTCGGCTCTGAAAGGACTTTGCATAAGAGCTTTTGTAGAAAGAGCTGCTGGTCTAGAAAAGAGAAAAAGGACAATGAATATAGGTTCTTTTGCTAGAACGTGTCTAAGTTTGCAGTTTCTTGGATTAAACTGGGACAGAATTTGAAAGATTCCAAAGATCTGAGAGTATAAGAGACTTCAATTATTCAATTTTTCATCACTGGCAATATTAAAATCCTTAGATAAAATTATTCTTTGTCTCGTACTCATATAAATAAGAACTAATTCTACTTAGGAAATGCAGAAGTTTGATTTAGAGGGAATTATTCCTGACCATTGAAAGTGGTAACAGAATACCTCACAATGAAAATAGAAGCCAAGCCATTATCTGTCCCGCGCAGAGAACAGTAACATACACTACAATCCCTATCTGTGCACCTCATCTGAAAGCGATCTGATGAATTTTCCTGATGCTATTCTGGGATAATTGTATCTTTGTCCTTTATAAATTCACAGATATTTTTATAAGCAAAGCAAGGGTCCCATTGGCACCATTACAAATAATCTTATATGAGTTTTCCAAAGGTAAGTCTTGCTTAACTTCAACGGGGAGTTAACTAAACACTCTACAGAAATTTTATTTTTCCTCATAAGCAACAACAGATCCCTGTAAATGTAAAGCAAGTCACACACAATCAAATATGCTGGCATAGAAGTAGTCATGCTCCCACTCTTATAAAAAGTAAATAAATGGTGCCAATAAAGACATGCCAACATGTAAGAATAAACCTTTTGTTTTAAAGCATACATAACTAAAAAATATTTTACAAGCTTTTAAAAATTCATTAAGATTCAGGCCCTGGCTTTTGGAAAGCATTCTCAGTGACCGGATCTCCAGAAGTCTATTTGTGGCGAATTCTGCATTTTCACATACAGAGACCACAGAGCAAGCTTAATTCACATGAATCTGGGCCCTATTCTCACTAGGTTGTCACTGAGAATAGAAATAAGTTTGATTTCTTCTGTCTTTTCTGTGCAACCCTATCCACTGGGTAGCAGGGAAGAGTTGTTCTTCCATCAATGTTCTGTGCTTTTTTTCCCTATTTTGGGCTCACTCCAGGGGTGCAGGGAACCTCTGCAAGCCTCCTGAACTACTGCATGCTGACTGGCTTGTATAGAGAATGTAATAGTTGAAGTATTTGCAATTATTGGCCAAACAAATAAGTATTTTTTACCTATAAATATTAAAATGTTTCACTGCAATAGAAAGATGTCAAAAGAAATTCATATGGCAGCTGTTACAACAGAAGTATCATAGAGATAAATGTACAGGAACATCCTCATAGCCCACCTCTCTCTCCCACTGCAGTCAGCCACTACAAAGAGGAGGCAGGCAGTAACGTTGAGATGGGTGAAAAAATGACCAACAGTATTTGGATCCACAGACAGGTTATCCCAGAGAGCAATGAAGTCCAGGTTTCAGCACAGTGTGTTTGTAACACAAAGCAAAGTACAATCATACACAGAGGACATCTCCTAACTTAGATGTTCATGCACAAAGATTTTCTACACTTAAGAGCCGGGCAACATTGCAAGGTAATGAAAGGCATGTCGAGCCCTCCTTTGCAGTACGGTGAACTTGCATGTAATACAGTCCCAGTCCTTAGAAGTCACTGAAGTGTCCCAAACTGCAGTGGTGCTTACAGCTGGGCTTGCTTTAGGAGATAACTGCGTCACCAAAACAGCCCTGCCCTTTCCTAGACAGTTTTTCAAACTGGCAAAGCTGGGGCAGTGTATGCGCGGGACAGACAGAGACCAGCATCGTCACTTCTAAGTGAATACAAAGGACAGAAAGGTGCTTCTGCACCTTAACTTTAACTGAAATAAATGGAAATTTAAGCTGGCACTCTTACACTTTGACTCTGTAACTGATAGTTCTACCAAGGTGCCCATTTACATCAAGTCTCAGTGTATAGTACCAGGATTTAACTGATTCATAAATAATAAAAAAGAATTTCATCAGTCAAATTGGTAGCTTTTCTTTAGTATCAGAAGTGCATAAACCATGCGAGACCTGGGTGGATTTGCCAAACCACCTGAAAAAAGTGAGTGCTACCTTTATTAGACAGGTCCCTGATTTGTGAGTTAAGTAAAGGTTCTGGAAAATAAACAAACATGAGTGCTTCCTTCATTTTTTGACCATCTTTGAGATATTCATGTAAAATAGACATATTTCATTTTTTAACAGAAACATTTAATTCTTATTCACTGCTGTGAACAAAAACTTCAACACTTAAGAAATTATAAAAGAAAGTGAGGAGCACATAAGATTCTTGCTACATCTGTTAGGGAGCAGAAAAATATCTCAGAATCCCAGAAGTGAATGGGAGGGGAATGGGGGTACTGGAGAAAGAGGCTGTATCCCACAAGCTGTGGGGCAGAAGTGCTTATTCCAAAAAAGCTCAGGACACCCTGTAACATCATAGGAAGTGAACCACAGACAGTACCTTCCTAGTAAAAGATTTCAGAGAACGCCACAGAATATTTTCCTTCTGAAAGACTTTCAGGTTGAATAGTCAAGGAGAACGATCTAAGCTAATACATCTCCATACCTCTAACCGAGTATAACATGTTGCTTAACCTGCAGTGCATTAACAGTATCTGCTATCCAGCTGACATGAGGTAACTCATATTTCTAAGATGACAGAACAACGCATAGTGAGATTCCATATTACAAGACTTCAGATTGTATAATAATTACAGTACTTTCTTACCTAGATTCCAGGACTTACTTCATGGTTTTAGTGCAAGTATTTCTGTCCCTGGTGCAAATTTATGGTAGGTTCACTGTTCGGAGCTGTGAAATTTCTTGTTGCTCTGTTTAGTAAAGACAGATCTTAGATATTTTAGTAAACAGGAATATACAGTTGCTCTATTGGTAAGAGATGGGACAACTTATCATCTAGGTTTTGGAGAGTGGTTGTATATAATGGTCTCTGACACATGGACCTGTGAAAGCAATGACTGCTGGGTTCTGGAGCATTCTTTTTTTTTTTTTTTTTTTTTTTTTTTTTTTTTTCCTGGGTATTCTTTGCACTGCTAACATGTGATAACGTATTGTTGTATGTTAATCTGCCTTGTCAGCTCGTCTGAAATAATCTAGCCTGACTGCCTTTGACCTTTATCAATTCACAAACCTCTAAATATTTTCCAGTGAGATTACAAACTCTCTGCACTCTGAATTCAAGCTAATTTGTAATAGCTTTCCTTTGTTACTTTTGAGAGATTTCTTGGAAATGGTCCCTTGCAGTGGTTGCAGGCCAGGGGTTGAAAACCGTTTGTAATTTATGGCCAAACTCATAGCTAGAGCAACTTGGCATAATTCCACAGATTTCAAAGGAAATATCCCTTGATAGTATCAGTTAGAATAATGCCTAGTTTATTGAACATTAGCTGGGGAACTTCCCCTGGTTTTAGTCCTCCTCTGTAGCTTTCACTGTGAGTAAGACTGAGCTCCATTTCAATGTAATTACATCTCCTCTGGGAAATAATCCTTCCTTAGAAGGAATATTCTAATCTCCTAGATCAGAACACATCGAAAAGCCCATGAGGAATCTTAAAAATTTTTACATGGGAAAACTTAGAAGTAAATTCTTCAAGTTTTATTTTATGCTTGTTCTCAGGTATATGCTAGGTGTTCATTTTTTTGGATGACTTCACTTGGCTAGCAGCTTTTATCTTAGTGGTGGTGTGATGTAACATATGTACAATTCCTAGACAGTTTGTGCTATGAATTTTAGCTGGATTTTTGAAATTAAGTATTTCTACAGTTAGTTAGGATCTTAAGTATGGTATCATTGTCTCTGAACAGAGTTACACTGATTTACATTGTGTCCCCAATTAAATTAAGATGCTTGAGGTTCCCCATAAATGCCAAGGATGTAATATATTTTCTTCTTCTGAAATTAAAGAGCTCAAATAGGAAGGTGGATATTAAGAGAAGTAACAGAGTTAGATCAGAAATGTTAATAATTAGATATCTTTTTTGAAGATAGTTAAAAGAATTTTAAAAGACAACAAAATCTACAAAAATTAGAGACAAATGGAGAACTGTCTCTACTGCCTAGCTCACTTTGCTGCTCCATCACATGACAACGAATAACTAAAGGAAACTATTATTATGCAAACCACTCTAGCACAAAAGGGTATTACATATCTGGTACAAAAGGGGATTTCTTTAAAAAGCACAGCACACTCAGTGTTTAGGGTTTGCAGTTGAAATTCATGGCCTTGCTTGCCAATATTATCATGCAGCTGGGTATTATGCTACTGCTTTTCACAATAAAGATATTAAAATGGGTTTATCTTAAACTGTTGTATTCTCTTATGTTGCAGCATCAGTTTTTACTGATTTTTGTCATCTCTTCTCTAGCACAAAGGTCATAATAAACACTGGCCATACAGACTTTGACTGACACAGATATGGTCAAAAGGCACATCTTTTGGTTTAAAAATTATCAGCAGAAAACAGTGGTAAGCATTATTTTAGTGCTGAAAACTGAGACATTTGATAGGACTGACAAAATACTTTTTCTTATTTAACAGCTATGAAACAGAAGTCCATCTTTCTGTAGAAAAAGCTTCTGACAATGTGCTATATTGGTGCTATAAGTAAAATAAGTGTTTAGTATTTTAATTATTTTTTTTAATCTTTCCAGAAATTCTCTTCTATTTGAATAAACACAAAGTCAGTTAACACAAAATATTCTCAGTAAGTAAAAGATTAAATGTAGTCTCTTGGAAGGCATCATCTTTATGACATGAATTCAAACATGAATTTCGATGAGCACATAACATGTCTTTATGGGGTTAAGTGCTGCTTCCTGCTTTTTCTGTGTGTAGTCTTAATATTGTGAGGAGTTTAGAACACCTTACTGAGCATCAATTTGTTTTCTGATATTTTTTTTTGTAAAGAATTAGCATCAAACTACACAGTACAAGTCAGCTTAAACTTTTTTCATTTGCTTACGTCATCTGCCTCTCTCTGGCTGTGAGATGCACGACTCTCTGGGCATCTTCAGCCATGACTGCAAGTCCTTCTTTCTCGTTCTGTGTTCTGTTTGTCCCCGAGTTGGCTAAGCATTGCCATCAGAGGGCTGAATGATAGGCACTCTGCTGAAAAACAAAGGAATGGCACAAAATGAACATTTTTGTTGGGGGAAAATAAAAAAAGCCATGGAATTGTTCCTTGGCATGGATTACTAGAGAAGGCAGTCTCAGACACTGAACACACTGTGCTATCCAAACATTAAGAACAGACTGGCTCTGGGTGTACATTAAAGTTAGCAATAGGAAAGAGAGCTTCAGCAAGCTGCACAACAGTGAATGTACAATTTGAACAAATGTTCATTGCCTTTAAATCAAACTGAAAGAACAAGAGATGCTACAAAATACTGTCCCAATCTTGCTTGCTTACATATAGTTGTTATTTGTCCTGGTTGTTCACTTAATTACAAAGGAATTAATTCCTACTTCATTATTCCAAATTGTTAATAACTGTCAGGTATGAGCTGTGTTAGGAAAAGCAGTGGTGAAAAAAACCCACACTGATCTCAAAATACTCAGAGGTCTGGAGCACCTCTCTTATGAAGAAAGCTGTGAGGGAAAGGTGAGGCAGCTGGGCTAGTTCAGCTTGAAGAAGGCTCTGGGGAGACCTCATTGCAGCCTCCCAGTACTTGAGGGAAGCTACAGTAGCTGGATAGTGCTCATGCATTCCTGTACTGATGAGGCTTTACTCATGCTTCCATTTAAGTACAACACATTTTTTTTACTCAGCAGCTTTTTTTTTTTTTTTAAATAATTCTCAGTGTTTCTGGAGTAACCAGAAAAACAATACAAAATGAAGAAAATGCACTAAACAAGACATAGTAATTACTGTCTGTGATTAATTAGTGATTAACAAGCCCACTCACACAGTCTGAATTGTTAGTGAATAATTTACTTGCATGAATTCAATAAAAGAAAGCAAATTTCAAAATATCTTCATTGGTATTATTTTAATTGGCAGATGACTGGTTGGTTGTCATTGCTTCCAAAACTGAGTTCTTAAACTAAGAAGGGACATAGTAGGATCCTGTTTATAGGCTAATGAAGAATCAGAAGGCTAATAAACAACCTGTAGCAAATACACAAAATAATTAGTCCTCATTGTCAGTTTGCTTTCAGGCTCTCAATGAGGCTCTGGTTTACCTGTCTGTAGCAGGGAAGTGTTTAGTGCTAAGACTTCAAGCATTTTTCAGTTCTAATGCCAGGCAGTGTGTCAGACCCTAACGGCAGGCGTGACCGCTTCCAAAACCCTTAAGTGATAGCTTTTTAAGGAGTTAAGTCACAAAGTCTTGATGGCATTAGAATCCTGGATATCTCTGGGACAAGTTAAGTGTGCTCCTTGTGCACTTGAGGACTCACACTTCTGTCTCCTGGAGCCTTAATGTGAAGCCATGTGCTCTTACTGCTTCCCTTTAAGCTGGATCAGTGTGATGTTTTTTTTTTTTTTTTTTGGTCTTAAAACAATCCTTAAAATATTTCTTCAGATTCTCTAGCCTGTGTTGTTAAGATTTCTTGCTTATTTTCTGTTAATCACTGTGAAGTCGGCTGAAACATGACAGTTAGTTCTTGCAAAACAGAATTTGCAATACTCTTGTATGGAATAAAATTGCCTGTAAGCTTAAAACCAGGACATGAGTGAATTACATAGTTCTTTCTTCAGTTAACCCATCAGCATGGCTTCAGAAGGTTTTAAAATAGCACTATCTGAAAAAATAACGTTATAAATCACTACTTCTTACAAGACCTTTTGAAGTTCTCCCATTTCCTGTTTGTAAATCCTTAGTCTTTGCATTAAAATTTTCTCAGACAGGAAAACAATAACAATTGATTTACATGGACAAAAGCAGCTTTTCTCAGTTTTCAGTCCAGCTTCCTCTGAGATCTCTTTGACCTCCAAAGTTCAACTTCTTCCAAGAAAGTTTTCTTTGGGATTAATGGCCTTCAGAGTCAAATCATTGTTGAGTGCTACAGCCATTACCAGTGCTATAACTAAGGCTGTATCAGCATTTCCACATAAACTCTTATTTTCAGAGATTTATAGCTTGCCTACAAAAATATAGTTTTCTACTGAAACCTGGCAAAAAAAAAGCTCAGTCTGGGAGTGATTTTACTTTTTATTTTGGGAAATCTGCTCAACTCTGTGGGTGTTTTTAGACTGAAATTCTGAACGTGATCATGTCTTGAATGTTTTGGTGCCTTGGAGAATTTTCAGCCTGACTTTCTAAGATCTACTTCTGACAAATAATGGAAGTAGAAAAGTTTAAGAATGGTTATTTCCAATACTAAAGATTCTCAAACCGGATCTAGACATTATTCTCCAGAAGGCATTTCAATCACTTGAAAATTCTAAGATGTGTTTGAAGATTGTAGTTGAAATGCAAGCTCAACAAAGTGCTCTGCAATAAAGAGTTCTGAATGTTTCTGTTGCATCCTCCTGCAGAGCAATTGAGTATCATGCTGATACTTCTGCAGTTATAACCGCTGACAGACTGGGAGATGAGAACGCTGATGGTTACACCAGAAGAGGCCCAAGAAAAGCAGAGGTGAAGTGAGAAGTCTGAGGAAACTGTGATCTCCCACATCTGCAGGACCCATGACAGGGCCCTGATACACCAGGAGGGCAGCATGGCAAAGGGAAGGAGGCAGGCAACTTTCTCAAGCATCGTGAACGTAAGTCTGCACAAAAATTAGAGCCTCTTATAGCAAGACAAGAAGTACTTACTCTGCTCTGCACAAGACATTTTAGAAGAGATTTTGAGGCACCATCTGGAGGGAAGGATGACACAGATGCCATGGAGTTTCCAGTTTCCTTTGTAGGTAATTCCCACAAAAGAATGATTTGGTCCTGAGTCATTGCTACTGTGTATGAAAATAGAAAGTGACACAACACACAAAAATGTTCAAGGCTACAGATTTGGTTGCTTAAAAGAAAAATGTACTCAGCTAAGATGATGGCCCAGTGCAATTAGAATGGTTCCCATGACTACTCATTCATTCCACAAGAGAAATTGAGCAAAACAGAGACAATACCCTGTGTTCCCAAATCCCCCTAAAACTGGTAACCATAACTAAAATTGTCTATCTCATCTTTCCTCATAAATAAGGGACATTTCTAATGTCTGTGCCCAGCCACAGGATCACTATTTCACTTAGCCGATACAAATTGTATATTTTCTTGTCAATCAAATGCCACATGAAGGAAAAGGCCAAATCACCCCTGGAGCATCTTCTTATTTCAGAAATGTCAGTGACTACCTCAATTGCTCCTATAATCCAGACAGATCACCCTTAAATTCATTCTATTCTGTTTTCAAGCAGAAATATTTTGTCCCCCTAAAATAGGAAGACAGCATCTTTGAAAACAAGGCTCTAGAAACCATACAGAAACAGTGCTGCATCTCAGTAGGAAATATTCTTATCTTTAGGAACGTTCCATTCAAATTTGATCCAGAATTTTATTTTATTTAATTTTTTTGGGGGGGGGCAGAGGGAGCTGCTTATTATAACTAGATAAATACAGTCCAAACTCTGAAACTTCTTTTGAAGGCATGATGGCAGGGAAACCTCACAGATGGGATTAGAAGGAAGATAATGAGGTAGCTTTGCAGATGTCTAAAGGAGCTCTTCCTACATGTAAGGCACGGCATAGGATAAAGCTTGAAATGGAGTGACTGAAAGTTTAAGAAGTAGATGGAGGAGGCTGGCATCATGGGCTAATCAGTGAAAGAAGTGGTTTCTTGATCCTGAATGAGAGATGATAGGTAGGATGAGGGGAAGCTATGAATGGCTTTGAAAGTGAAGACAAGCTGCTTATATCAGATAGAAAAAGAGTTTTATATTTGACAGTCAAAGTGATGGGCTAGAAAATGATCTCAGCAGTGGTATGCAGTATAGAATCATCCCTGAAAAATTGCATTTGTCAAAACCATGGGAACAGATATTGCAGTAATCAACTGAGCTTTATGATATTTTACATATACATTAATTCTTGCATAATAATCATCATCTAGTAAATTTTATAGCTTACAATTAGTATAATAATTTTTAATTATTTTTGGAAACTTGAAGCAAGTGACATTGTGAAGTGGACGTTTTGTTGGGTATTTCTCATAAGATTCTTTTGCGATATTGTTGTAAAAATTCTAGTTCTCTAAAACAGGAAAATTATATACTTAACATTGTTTTTATATGCATCTCTTTCCTTTTTTTGGCTAAAGCATTTCATTGAAACACAATACCTGAGGGCATTCAATGCATACATCCACAGCATATTACTCAATGACTTAGCTGGTGGTCTTGGTTTATTCCTCTCTGGGCTCTGCTGGCAGGAAAGAGGTTGTCCATTACAACTTGGAGATCACTCTGGAAAGTCTGCATGCTGGCTAACACATACATCAGGTCACTAGCATGCTACCTCCTAAACATGCAGATATAACAGCACTTCCACACTTTGCTTGGAACGGTATAGGTTATAGTGGTTCTGACTGTAACACTCAAGAAATTCATTTTATTCCCTATTGTGTCATAGCTTTCATTTCCCCCATGCAGAGACTGACTGCTGCATACAAATTCTTCCAGGGCTTTTCCTATTAATAGACAACCTGGCTTCACTCACTGAAATGAAAGAACAAAGTTCTGAGTGCCTGCCTAATTTAAGCAAACCATATGTCATATGCTACATGTCATAGTATCCAGTCAGAGGAGAATAAAACGAAGCAGGATTGAGAGGTAAAATAGCTACCTACTGTTAGCTGGCCTCTCAGGCTCAGAATTTCAAGGACCTTAATTTAAGCATGCTCAGAACTACTTGCTTGTTCTACACATCACATGAAGTTGCACATATTTCTAATGTGTTCTTAATGGGGGTGCTGTCTCAGGAGTAGAATTTCTGAGCATACAAGGAGTCTCAGGAGTAGCATTTCTGAGAACAACACAAATAATGATCCCAAATTTGTATCTTTTTTTTTCTGGAATGGTCTTCAAGATTTTTAATTGTGTCCAGCTTCACCTTTTTTTGCTTTGGCTTTCCAATGTGCAAATACTGGAGTACAGTTGTTTAGTATTTATTCTGTGTCCTGTGATTGTAGAACCAAAGCTTACAAAGGCTATTGCAAACCTTCCTTGTCTAATGTAAAAGACACTAGTGGATGAAAATTGCTTTTTTAAGCAAATTATATTAATTATTATTGCTTAATCAGCCCATCTCTGCTGCAGAGTTGAAAGAAATGTGGTCTTTTAGACTCTGACTGGTTATATAATCAGCATTCCTCACAAATACTTGATTAATTAGGGCTAGCAATCACATTTTCCTGGCAAGCTGTGGTATAGTGCTGTCTGCAAGCAGTCAGAGAATTAGAAAATGCAATAATCTGATTTTTCATTTACTTCCTCCCCCTTATCTCACACATTTCTACTGCAATTTTTCCCTCTTTGCCTTGTCTTTAGGTATCTCTTGAGAAGCAGCATTGCCAGATCATTTCTTTCACGTCAGGGAATGGATAAGAGCATGGTCAGCTGACAAGCATGCATGCTTGCACATTCTCAGGTTTTTAGGAAGTGCTATTCTCTAGTTTCAGTAGAAGTCTAACTTCCATTGCATTTATGATTCAAATTAGCATTGTCAGAGGTTTATGTTGGCATGAAAAACAGAAAAGGAAGAAATTTCATAGAAGACATAGCTTAAGATATCATTGTTTTCTTATACTTGCGACCAATGAGAAGAATAAAAGATACGCTGTCTCAGTGTATCAAGGGAAAAACCTTTGGAGAGAAAAATTTATTGTAAGGAGGAATTCAATGTGCATATTTTAACCAGCCATCAGCTGTTTGCTGAATAAATCTGCAATTCTGCATAGTGACTGCAGTTCAATAATCAGAAATGAGTAAAATTTAAAAAATAAAATCCACATACAGGAAAAAAAACCCCTTGCTGACCAAATATCCGCTTTTGCAAATACTATACACTTATTCCTCACCTTTCTTTTCTACTTAATTCAGTTAGTAACATACCTTCAAAGGTGATGGCTAAAGCTAAGATAAAACAGCAGTTATGCAATAAGAAAGAAGGCTGATTTTAATCAACAGTAAAAGTTATGCAAAACAAAGGCATAAGATGTGGTACACTTTCCTAGAAAAATCAATCTATGCCCCTGTTCTATGTGTCCCCTGTCTTAAGCCTTCTGTGATTTACACCTGTGGAATATGTCCAAGTTCATATCTGTGTGGTATCTACAAGGAAAGAAAATATCTGAAACATCGTCTCTGAATGTATATTAGACAGGTCAGTCATCCTGCTACATTTCATGGTAATGCCTCACCCTACTGTAATTATCTGTGAATTTCTGACCATTTGGCAACCAAACAAAAGGTAGGCTTGCCCTATATTTCACGGAGAGTTTTGAGCCAGAAGTCTGACACTGTGCAGCTGTATTAGATGGCCATATGTCTGTAAGAGTTCATCTGTATCCATGCAACATAATCTTTTCAGCTGGGCCACAGCGTCCTCCGGTTTTGCAAAATGAAACCAGGTATTCTGATATTTCAGATTTACAGTGCTGAGAAAAAGACTTGAAAACAAATGTTTTCTCTTTTACTTAAGAGTAGTGGAGGTGTAATTAAAGAAACCATTTTGGCACGTGTCACAGACAAAATCTTAGAAGCTTCCTTAAGAGCCTAGCAAATAAGTGCTTGGAGTTGCACTGCTTAATTTGCTTCAGTGTGCTTAATGCAAAAGAGAAACTGAGAAGTCAGGATTTCTCTGACTGCGTGTTCCCTTTGAAGAAAGAGTTGTGATTGTTGGCAAGGGAAGGAAGGAGCTAGGACAAAACAAGGGAAGGAAGAAGCTGTTTTTTCACTTTTCCACCAGCCAGCTCCTTAACTTTTGCTGCCAAGTGTATAACTCTAATTTACAAGATAAATATAAATCTATTTATATATTACTTAACTTGAATTACAGAAAATGACATGTCATTTAGTTGAAATCTTTGAGTGTTCAGAGAAGGGAAAATGAGTGAAATACACACATGAGACACGGGTCATTCTGTTACTAATGAAAAATGTTCCTAGTCAAAAATAAAATTTCTTTTCATGCTTAAGGTATTTTTAACTCATTGCGTATATATTTTTTTCTTTGTTAATGTTGTCTCTTATTGCAGAGATATGGTCAGAAATGTAAAAGTACTTAGATGTATCAATCTCAAAGCATTTCAGCAAACAATGAATCCTTGAAAGGCATCAGTGAAGGAAGCCTCTCTATAATATTACTTGAAGAATTTATATGTATTTTGGACATAACCAGGACCAAAAGGCATCGACATAAAAGAACTATCCTGATAAATTTGTTAATTGCAATAATTATCTAATGTAACATCTGTTAAGATTCATGGTGATAGTATAAAAGTTGATGTCATGAGTTAATTTGTGAGGATCATTTCTGCAGGTTTTGCATGTATCAAAATTATTTGTCAGTGCCTATCTGAAAGATATGTAAAACCTGTGTTTTTGAGTGGAAATAACCCATTAAGCCACATTTCGCAACATAGCACCCCATTACAAAACTTTTCCACTTATCTCCCTTAAAAATGACTTATTTATTCAGCCTTCCCAGAAGAAATGAAAAAAAAAAGAAGTATTTGCAGGTATTAAAAGAAGACAATTATTTTGTTGTTGTTATCACATTGTAACTACAAGCCTGACCACAAAGAGAAGCAAGAATTTAGACTTTAACACAAGCAGCCTCTGGAGATTCCAAGAAACACTTTTAAACTGAAAGATGGAAAAAATAATCAATTTCTGCAAAATATATGTTTTATAAAGAAAGATTCCAATAAAACAAACCTTATGATAGTTACACAATGTGGAAATATGGTAAAAGAAATCTGCTGCAAATCTATCTAGGAGACCAAAAGTAATGAGGCCCTTTGACTCTGTTTCCATTGACATAATATCTTACATTTATTGGAGGACTAATGCCTTCCATACATTACGTTAAAACTTGACCTTCTTTTCTTTTTATTACCTTCTTATGTCACTTCTTCTAAAACAAATCTTTCTCTACCATTAAGGAGCATAGGGGGAATAATGGGCCCGTGCCTAGAACTATAACATGAAAATAATTGTGAAAATAAAAAGAAATGAGGCAGTGTTTCAAAGGAGTTAAAAATCAAGCAGCCAGACTTGTCTTTAAAAACATTGGAATTTGGTTAGGTTAAATCCCACAGTATTACATATTCAGCCAGACTTTTGAGCAATCTGTAGATTCAATATTTAAGCTAAAAGATTATTTATCATTATAAATGTAGTTCAGAACCTTATAGAGTATCATAAAAAATGTTAAGGTGTCTCATAACCAAAGCGCAAGTAGGAAAAATAATCATTAATATTCAAACACAGTCATTCAAATTATACATATTAATTGGAGTCTAATATTGCCAAATCCCCTCAGCTACGACTTCTTTGAATGGGGACTGCACTTGTGCAGCTCTTCTCAGAAAGTCCCCCTTAGGACTAAAGAAACAGCCATGAACCTCCAGCAGGCTTCAGTTTGGTGATGTTTTCTGATATTTTGGATCTTCAGTTTTACCAAGTTTCCTAGTGAGAATCATTTTTGCTTTTAAAATCTGGAAATGATTATGATCATCAAGATCTGAGACACTGATCATACTTAGTTTGAGTTCCTCTCTTCATAATGGATGCTGAAAGATAACGGATGTTTAGTTTGAGAACAAGCACTAACATTTCTGGGTTGTTTCTTTCCAGATCCAAACAAACTCACAAAGCAGAAAGAGACTAGTGACAGTATCCATTTGGTTTATGGTCTGTCTAGAAATAGGTCACCTAACTATGGGATCTGGGATTTAATCATGGAGTATTTCCTTTTTTGTGGGAAAGAAATAGCCTTCTCCTTCCTCAATAAATAAAGAATCTAACTGAATAACTTAGTTTCTCAAAATACTCAAGGGTTCCAAATTCATAATGAAAATAATTAATGTTTTCTCTGACTCTTTTGGGGAAGTATCTTATGTGAAGCCAGGATCTGGCATGCCTTAGAAACTACACAGCCAAAAAAAAGTAGGAAAGGCAATGATCTCTGAGAAACTTGCTGCTGCTATTCATCTGGCAGGACTTGGAATTGCAGGGAATGTCGTAAAAGCCAGATAGTCTCTGGGGAAAGCACTGACAGGTGGAGAGAACAGGGTCTCATTTTGCACTTTCCTTCAAACCTAGCTTCTTTTTTGTTACTATTTATCATCCTTTAAATGCAAAATTTTCTGACAACAGTGTTTCCAGCTTAGCAGAAATACCAGAAAAAAAGGTCTACCATTAGAAATTGCATACTTTCTCTATCACAGATTTATTGATACTCATGCAAAAAACTTGCAGTTCTATGCTATTTCCTCAATTATCATTGTCAAATGGAAAACTTTTGCTCAATGCAGTCTGAGAATGGAAAGATTTTGGAGCTAACACTCAAGTTTTTAATGGCGCTCTCAGATTTCTATCAAATGAACAGGTGAAACCTTAGCCTATAATCATACCAGAAAACATAATGCTGGCTACTTGTCTTGCTCATTCTATCCAAAATTCAAACTTGCATTTCACTAAGTTGCACTATTTCTGAAAATAATGCTTCCTACTTTATTTTGTTGCCCTACAATGCCAGAGGCAGATGTTGGTGATATGGCAGTAGAAGATGAACCTTCTCGCCAATATATTTACATGTTGTTTCTGTGTGACAGATGGCAGCAGAGGAGCAGATTGACAAAATGTTGTCTGACACAGATGTGTGTATGAAGCAAAAATGTGTCACTGAATTCCTCTGAGGGGAAAAAATGGAACCCACTGACATTCACTGACACTAGCTGAACATTTCTGGACACCACAGTGGATGTGAACACAATGAATGCTGCATTTCAGCAATGGTGATAACAACTGTGGGCTGCCTCTGCTGCTGCAGATTGTTATGAGTGTGGCATGCAGGCTCCTGTCCACTGATGGTGAAAATGCACAGCTCCTGGTGGTGACTGTGTTGAAAAATAGCATTTTGTAGCTGAGAATTCGCTCTCACAAATAGTGTTATTGTGCTGTTTGCATCATTTGTAGTTTCCATGGAAATAAATAGGAGGCATTACTTTTGGAGTGACCCACTTTCTAATGTCTAGATGTGTCTGAATGTTGAAAATAACATCTTGTGAAAGCTGAATTAAAACCTTTACTTCTAGTTGTATGAAATGTGATAGAAATCCTTCCTCTGCCATGCACAGACCCGCTGGGAGACAGTTTAAACACTGGGGGAAGGGGAAGAATCCTCACAACATGGAAGTCATTGACAAGTGCTTTTTTACCAAGTAATAAGAAGAAAACTTAAAACGTGAGCTTCCCAAGACTACACAGAAGTATTTTGAAGTGCTTGTCATTTAGTGAATACATGTTCAGGCTCTGTCTGGAGAACTGATTCTCATTAAAAAAAAAAGGGAATGAAAAGGAGCATACAGAACTGCAGTAGTAGAGAAAACACGGCCTGTGCTTCCACAGCCTGCTCTTAATTTAGAAGGAGTGCAAGAGCAGCATTTTAAGGACATTTCCTGAGGAGAATAAATATTTACACACACCTCCAAAAATAGGAACTTAAAATATTTTGAAAAATAGTTATTAGTCTAATTTTTGCTTATTTTTTTGGAATCTATAGGTGAATTCAGTGATGTGACATGCTTGCTCTGAATCCTCTTCTATCTCTGATAAACCATAGTATTAAAAAAGCACTGCTGTGTTTTCTGTAGGGGGCAGTCTGATCAAAGCTTTTGTTTCCCAGTAAGGAAAACATTGGAAAAAACTATTTTGCCAAACCAATATGTAGAACATTACCATTCAATGTCCAAAATGCTTTCAGTGCTGGTTAACTAGAATTATTTTAAAATTTGTCTAGTGGAGTATTCAGAATGAGTCATGCAGAAATGAATATTTGTGCTCCCTCTGACCTCAAACATTCATGGCCTTGCTCAGGGTCACGTAAGGAGACTGTGGAAAACTTCCACATAACTAACTTGATAATTTCTTTCCTTAGTTCAGCAAGCTGTGTATGTGATATACACCACATGGTTTTTGGTGCACTCAGAATCACATTAAGTTCTCCTAAAATTCATTTTATAACTATTTAATTGTGAAAGATGATAACTGAAAATATACAAGGAATGCAGGGGAAGGGAGATGAACTGCAAGGGATAGCATTTTGCTGCTGCTGGGGTTATTTTTAAATCTGGCAATGATTCTGTCACCATTACACATGCTGTTTTTCCCAAAAAGATATCTTGAATGCAGCATAAATTTCCAAGCACAAAGACTAAGAGTTTGTGAAAAATAAAATTCAAAAGCAGCTGCTTTGCTTCTTGAAATCTTCCTTGGATCTCCTAAAATTATTTTTCTAGAGCTACTGTGCTTCTGTGTTTTCCAGACAGTTTTCAAAATATTTCTCATGCAGATACAAATGCACATATTAAAGAGTACGATTCAGATCTGGAGGACTGATGAGTCAGTTATATACACAGCAACATAATGAATCAAATGACAGGAAAAAAGGAAATGGCAGATTTAGGATTTCTTAAGATTGAAAAAGAGGAACACAGATCAAACTGAATATTATGTTTCATACAAGGAGTTATTTTGCCACTTCAAAATGTGGCAAAGGAAGCAGAACTTACAGCAATGAAATTCCAGTGCCCAGGAACTCCAAACATCTCTGGAATTGTGTGCAGTGCTTAGCAGGAAAATGGAAACATTCAGGGCTCAGAACTTGCAAGCATTACAATATCTTTCAAAGGGCAGCCTGAAACAAAGCTGTCCTGCTGCAGTATGATTTTTCAGAGGTATGTGACTTTGCCTAGAATTGCAATAACAGAAACACCACTGGAAAAATTTGTTTTGGTACAACAGTACATTATGGAGAATACAAAGAAAATTATATTGGTCAGAAAAATATCCGATGGGGGTTAAAAATGATGGAAAACATCGATTCAGCTGTATTAGCATGGAGGACGAACCCAAAAGTCTCTATTCATTATGAATTTTCAGTTGGTTTGATTACTTGAGGTGAAAGCAATAAACAAGTTTGTTCCTTTTAACTTTTAAATCAGCTTTTAAGAGCCAGCAGTAGTGAGTTAAACAGAAGCTGTTGCTAAAAGGGTGCGTTCAGCACAGAATGTAGCCTACCGTTGGAACAAGCAATTAGGTCATAACTTTCTCCATTATTCAAAACAAAGAAAGAGAAGATCTTTGGAGAATATGCTGCTGGAACAACCTCACGATAGTATATTTTTACCTGATTATATATATATATATATATATATATATATTTTTTTTTTAAGTAAGAAAAAACAAGTGAAGATTGGAGTGGGATGATAAGAAAAGGGGAGTTTGGACAGTCTTCACAGTTTTAGCAGCCCCAAGGGATAGCTCCACCATTTGGCCAGATGGGATTGAGACCATCCTCTCAAGAGCGGCACAGATCAGTGTGTAGCTACGGCATTACTCTCACCTTCAGGCTCAGGGTAGGAAACCCTCTCTTTCACTTCCTAGAACATAATGTGGGATCTTTTATTTCCTGAACAACTGTTCCTTGCCTTCCCTCAAGAAAAGATGCAGGCTCAGTGGAAGCATCTCAGATGCCGAATTTAAGATGTGGGCCACCAGCTGGCCCTGACCAAGTTTGTTATATGGGAGACAGTTTCATTTTCTTGATAAAAGAATGTGAAAAGGTGGAAGGGAAATAAAGAGGACCAAATCCTCTCAGCAGAAGACCAGCTATACTTCTACTCATTCACTCAGCCACAGAAGAATGAGTTCCAAATGGCTTGTTTTAGGCAAGCCATTTTTATGGCTACAAAAAATAACAAACTGCAAATATTTAAAATCATATAAGATACTTTACATCTATTTAAAGTAGTTCTGTTTTCTTATAGTTTCATAAGGCCTGTGGCTATCCAGTATGCAATTATACCATAACTCTCATTTGTATTAGTTATACCTCTATCCTACTCGGGGTCTATTAACCTATATCAGCAAAACAACTGCAAAATATTGTGCAATTAATTTACACAAGTGAGATGGTTCGCTAAGATCATAAAAACTATTAGGTATAATGTCTACAGTAATTACTTACAAGAGTAAGACAAACTTGAGGCTTCATCTGGCATCAACTTGTCTAGGAAGAATATTGTCTGTTGCTTACCTCCCAGAATTCTTTTTTTCCCCCTTGACTTCTTCCTGCCTTCAGCATCAACAAATTCTACATGTCTCCACAAATCCAGAAGATGAAATGCTCGTGCTGCTGTAGGATACACCTCTGGATGGCAGTTCTCTGGGACAGTCAGGTAGGCATTCCTGCATTTCCTTTTTTGGAATTCCTTTAAGAAGAGTCCTATAGATTTGTAAGTATTCACTTTTAGAAAACCTTGTATATATATGTGCATTTATAAAATATACTAATCTTCTAAAATTGCATGATTTTACTGAAATGCTTGCTATCAGATCCATCTTCCAGGAAAATTGTCAGCTCTGAATAACAGCACTTAGTCACTCTTTCACAGCATGACTCCCATCCTTAACCATCGCAAGTAAAGCTAGGAGTTGCCTGTTTGATCCTGCTAGGGAATTTATTACAGCTCGTTACTTCAGCTGAATGATATCTTATTGGGGAAATACCTCAAAATGGAAAACTAAGGTAAATGTTTTAATATCCTGAAATAAAGCTTCTAAATCAAAAAGAAAACTCAGAATCCAGATCAGCAGTACTGTCATTATCCACTCTTACCTATTTTCAATATGGAAGAAATAATGCACAGCATAAAATGCGGAATATCTACCTGAAAAATGAAAGAGTAACATTGTTTTTGTCAGATACTAAGGAATATGACTTCATCAATTAGTGATCTTATCTTTCGCAGCCTAATTGGGAGTTCATGTGAATAGCTAACGGTAGAGGATGGATAGCAGAGAAGGGCAAGTCAAGATCTGTCACTCTGGGATCACTGGCTGTCAGACATGCAAGGCAGCAGCTCAATCGCCACCGCTCCCCATGCACACTGGCAGTGTCTGCCAGGATGGGGGAGCCCGCTCCCTCCCTAAGGCAAAATTCCACCCGGCTGATGGAAACAATGGACGGGTGGCTTGTGCTTTCTCTAAGATATTTTCATGTCATTAGTGTTAATGAGGCAGTACCCAGAACACCATGCTCACCTTCACTGAGCCCTGTCCTTTGTGTGCCTCCTTGAAACATGTCATTTCAAGATCCTGATCCCTCGTGTTCTCTGATGCTCCATTTTCCCATCCTTAATCCTGGACCTGCCCAGCACTTCAGCGCGGTTCTCACACAAGCAGTCGGCCTACTAAGTGGCTAATGCAAAATGGTAATATTTTTGATTCAGGAACAAACAAAACACACACACAAGACATAAAACAAAGGGCAGATTCTGGCTGAACACTATGGCTGACCAGAGATGTGGCATCTAATCAAAGAAAGGTAAAACTGGCACAAGTACCTTCAAGCAGTTTGGGAAGACACAAAGATCTACATAGTTTACAACCTGTACGCTGTCTCATGAATGTCTTTGTAGGGCTGTCAACAATGAAATAAACCTACTGCATCAAACATAACAAAATAATCATACTTCTTGCTGTAGAAAAAAACACTCAGTTCTTTGTAGGCAAACACAAGATTGTTTGGTGCAAGCATCTGTGCACCCACGTAGTCAGGTCTTAAACAACGAAGAATAGGGATGACAAGAAACAAGGCTGAGTTAATTTGCAAGGCATAAGGCTATTAATGGGGGGATATATAGTAATATGTTTTAATACAATATATTTTAGATACATTCATTATCTGCTAAAGGATGATGGATAAAGCACTAGGCTCTGTTTGTTATTAAAGGCTTGTTTAAACTTTAACTTATGAGGTTTGGTATTTGTGAGCCTATAATTTAATTGGAAGGAAAAGAATAATATGAGTGTTGTAAAATTATTTCAATGAGCTTTTTACTGTTGTATTTTAAAATATGTATTGTAAGTTCTGTCCTTTACTCAGAATTAGACATTGACAATAATTACAACATTTAGGCATATTCTTGTTTTTAATATATGATGCTTGTTTAAAGGGACTTTAGGATTGAGTAACTGAAGTTAATTTTATTAAATGGAGCTATGATTTGCAGTTTGTATTGCTAAAGGATGTGACTGTGAAGACGCTAGTTAAATAACTGGAAGTTGATTGCACATGTAAGTCCATGGAGACTGCATTCTGTCATGGATCTGTGCAGTTTTTAAAGATCCCAAATGAAATATTTTGAATGCTGATCAAGCAGAAGCTGTGAAGGTTTAAACAGATATATCTTAATAATTAAGTCAGATAAGATGAAAATTAGCCTATGAGACCTAATGTGACCAAGCCACGTACCCCTCATGAGCAGCTCTATTTTACAACAAGAGACAGATATTCTTTGAAAGAGAGACCAGAACATAACCGTTTTCTCCCTTTCCTCTCTGCAGGTGAGAGCCTTAAACAGTCAACCCTAGAGTCATGTTCCTTCTTGCTTGCTCCCATCTGTCTCAGTTTCCTTCCTGTAAGTCTCACTCAGTATTTAAATAAGAAAATCATAAGCAACAACACAGAGGACAAAACCTCACAGCTTGAAAAAGACAAAAGGCCAATCCTTCCAGCTTTATCAGAAGCCAGAATTGTAAGCTTTTCCTGCAGAGGGTTAAAGGGACTGTGTTCATTTTGTCTTGCACAGGTTTTCCTACATATGAAGATACTTCTTCCTCTTAGTTGGTGTTCAAAACCAGGACGACAGGGAAAAAAGCCCAAGTGCTATTTTCTGTCCTAGCATTTGCATTGCAATTCCAATATTTGCACTGGGCATGTTTTAGCATGTCCAAATGGTGCTTTTTTTTTTTTTTTTTTTTGGTAGTTTGTTTTGCTTGTTGTAAAAAGGGCTTTCCCCAATTCATTTGGAGCTACAGCATTCAGATGTAGCATCAGTTCCAGACAGGTGGGAAAACAGATCACTACCTAAACTCTTGAGCAGGCCTTTTTATGTCTAGGTTAGATAGAGCTCATTACTGTAGCTGATCTGATTGATAAAAAAATATTTAATACTTTTCTACCAAATATGCTGCTAGGGGTATAAGGATGATTTAGTTTGGAATATGTGAGTGCATGTTTCATAATAAAGTAACATCCAGCAATAAATTATCAATTTTTATGGATAGGTTAAGAAAGTTCAAAGATTAATACTTCATAGTTATTCTAGTATATTTAATAAAAATAGCTGAAACATTTCAAATAATCTAATGCATTAATATTTGCTTCTAGATATGCTTCTGGAATTAAATATTACAACAGAATTAATATTAAATTGAATTTCATATATTAATCAAGGCAAGTCTTTGTCTTAACCCATTATAACGAGATAGCAAGAAAATTGTGACTGGATGCTGTTTCATTTTACAGGGTTACAACACATGCAAGGATCTGGTCATTGTCATGAAAGGGATTCTTAAAGTCCCAGCATGCTGCAGATGAACAACTCACTGGCTCCACAGGTGAACAGAATTCATCGCTCTTGAGCAAACCAAGAGCATACCCACTGCCTATGTCAAAGAAAGAATAACTCTAGTACCATTTGTTCCTGGAGCAAAACCAGAGGTTGCTCCAGGAGGTTGCCAAGAGGTGCCAAAGACTGGACCCATGAGCTTGGTCTGCTGTTAGTACCAATATGCTCAGACAGAAGACTGCATACAAGCAGGGTGATGGAAAGGAGATGTTACACTTCCCATTTCCCAGAGAGAGAATGGAAAAGCTGTCAAAAAAGCTATCTGCTGCTACTTGCAGTGAGTGCAGCTGCTTTTAGTAGTAACACTAAATGCAGAATGGCACTGTGCCACAGATGTCCCCTAAATGTCTTTCTCAGGCAGGGACGGAAAATGAATCCAGTCAGATGGTCACCAAAGCCACAGCCTTAACCACAATTGCCTTTCCACTGCCTGCTTCTTCCTTGGCCTCCGTAGAGGCAGCTTACACATGGTGAGGAGAAAATGGGCTTGGCCAAATGGCTGTCCGGAGGGATTCCTTCTGCTTTCCTCACATTTGGGTCACTGCAGTGCTCAAAATTCCGCTTTTATCAAATTTATCACCTTCAATCATTCTCTATCAGACCTAGTAGCATTCCTTTAAGCTACTGAAAGTCATTTTATACTGATTCCTTTATATTGCACAATATGAAATAACAGATAGTATATGTAACTTGCAATTGAAGATATTTGGGTCACATCCCCAAAAGACAATTAAAAACATAACACAATCCATGATCTCTTTTGACTACGAAGAAGGACTGGTTCTGCCATCTTACTCACAAGAGGTTACATATACATCTCTGTACATAGAGGAGTCACTTATGGAAATAACAGCAGCAAATTGGAGGTATAAGCATTGTAATTTCAGCAATACAGCATCACTGTCACTTTCTGAACCCTGGATGAAAAATACCAAAGAGCCTATTTGTGCCCTATTATGAAGTAATGAATATATACAATTTCACATCTCAAAACTGGAACAGTGCCTGTCAGAAAGATGTGCGTTGATTTTTGTTAAGTGCAAAATTCACATTTTTGTTTCTGTGTCTTTCAAGCATACAAAACAACAGGGTCCATATGTTGTTCTGAGAGAATCATGCAAAAAGAAAATATTTGTGTCTTCAGGGAAGAGGAAGAAAAGTTTCTTCTTTATTATTCCAGGTCTGATCTCTTAGTTCATGTAAAATAGACCAAAGCTACAACTCTGCCTCCTCCTTGTCCTCTCTTGATAGCTTGTATTTGCATGGGACAGGGAAAGAAACACTTGTTTCTAATTTTTCTGCTGCTTAGATAAGCCTTGAAGTGGCTGGCAGAAGGCATTTGAAGTTCCCTTTATATCTGACTAAATGGCAGTAAAGGAAAGTCAGTAGCCTTGGGGCCAAAGCAGGTATTTGCTCCTGCTCTGCAGCCTATGCAGGCTGCTTCACCATAATGGCTGCCAGCCTTTTTCTTTAGCCTGAGCACCTCTTGGGCACCATTGCTACTGTCTCTTCTTGGAGACTTTTGGCAACTAGTGCCTATGAGAATAGCTGACATGAAGATGGATACTGAAGCTGCTCTCTTTCTTTCTTTTCCACCTTTCCTGTTAAAGCCCACCTTAATGCATGCTTACACTTTAAGCACAGAAAGTCCCTTGTATTAAGCTAAGACCTCACATTAATTAAATTTCAAACAACTAGACAAATACAATATTTCAATTCCACAATTAAAAAGAAAAACATGTTTGTCATGAACTGACAATCATCAGCTAAATGCTTTGGTTCCTGGGGGAAAATTCACTTAAATACATTGCACTTGACCAGCATTTCTATTTCTTTACACTTTAATGTGTTGATCATAAAATATCCACTAGAGAGTATACAGGTGCTATAGATGATTGCATGTATAGACAGGAATAGGCAGGAGCCAGAACGTTCTATTTATTGGCTTGGCTGTTTATCCTTTAGGCTAAGGTTGTATGCATTAACCTAACCACTTCCTAGATTTATTTTAAAAGGATAAATAAAACACATGCCTAGCAATGCTAGAATTTAAATGATTCCAGGTGTGGTGTTCAGCGATCATTCAGTTAGGCCCTGTATGAAATTTTATTTACTGTTTCTGAAAGGCATGATGACTTGTCCGAGCTATCCACGCAAGGAATGGCTCTCTGACAGCACATCCCAGTGTCCTCCAAAATGAAGGAGGCCTGCACAGCTGGCAGCAGAGCAGCAGCCTCTGTATGACACTAGTGCCCCAACACAGCATTACCAGCAGCAGCTCTGCAGCAGAAGGGGAGCCAGTGGAACAGGGGTTGGCAAAGACATACCAAGGGAGACAGGCAGAATTGTTTGCTTTCCCTAAACAACCCTCATAAGCTGCTCAGCTGTATAACAGTGACAGCTTTGCACCAGTGACCACACTGGGGGCCAGGGATAATAGAAACACACTATTGATTGCTCTGTTGAGCTATCAGTAGTACCAAGATATGTGCTTTCTAAGTACAAAGGTTAGAAAGTAAGAGGAAAGAAAGGGGATCGAGAAGAGAGATCCATGTCTGAAGGCAGTAGGAATTACAGCTCATATTGACAGAACTTTGAATGGACAATTCAGTAATCTGTTTTATTTACACTTGTACGAGACATTTTGAAGTCATTTAACACCTCACTAAGTTATACTGTATACAAGAAAATTCCTACCAGAGATTATGCAAGCAGGATTGCACTCCCAGCCTCGCCACCAGTTTTACTTGCTTGGAGACAGATTCCACTAAATTGGGATAAGCATTAGCTGCACAACTATCACCATATGAGAAAGCTCTACCTGGGTGCCTGGGGAAGAGTGAGGGATGTAGAAAGCATCAAGGGAAAGAGTAAGCATTTTAGAGAAGGCAAAATTATGGGGTCCAAAAAAGCATGAACAATAATGACATTTTATTTTCTCTGTATAATGACTTTTAGACTAAAGCACTTCCACCAAGTTCCCCAGAACTGTATTAATTTTCCAGTTCCTCCACCAGCTTCCAATATACTTTCATAGGACACTCAATCTTTGAGAATACTTATATATATTATTAGTTTCTAGAAATAAAAATATGATCACCAGAGTCCTCTCATCCCCAATCCAAACCCCATGACCTTCTGAGACTAAATGTATTTTTGAGATTTCAGTATTCTGAAGAGCTCTGAATGCAGTCTCAAATCGCCCCAGCTCAGATGTGCAGGGCCCGCTCTCCCACACAGCTTACAGTACCTCAGGATCAGTACTCCCCAGAGCACACTCATTTGCCACTTTCAGTGAAGTGGACAGGACCTCCTCACAGCCATCCTCTAAAACAAAATGGGTAAAAGTAGGTTGCATTTCCTTAGGTGTGGCTAAGCCACATATAATATAAACAGAATTCAATTTTCTCTCTGCTTTTAATTTATCCCTAAGAAAAATACAGCCTGGTTATATTTAGCATTCTAAACCAGTCACAAGAAGGAGCACTGGGCAGAGTTTGTGGTTTCTGCAAGCCATCTGCTGATCATGCCATCTTGAGTAATCCATTCCCTACACACAGCCATCAATTCCTCATGTAGTAAGTACTTTGGGTTCACTTCTCTTTAGAGAACTGTCAAACTCCTCCTCTTTGTTTACCAACAGAAAGACATGCTTAGCAGGGCAACAGTGGGCTTGGCAGGGCTGTTACTCCCATCTGAGTCCTGCAGGAAGCTGCCCACCATCCATACAGCCCTGGGCACATTTGAGCCCTTCTGCCAGTAGGAACCAAAAGTTTGGCATCTGCCTTGTGTCCCTTACCAGCTTCTCTCCAGCACAATAGGGTCAGGTGTAGTGGAAACAAATATTGTCCTCCCCCAGTCAGAGATGTGTCAGAACTGTCCTCTCAAGGCTGGGAGTTGCAGGAGGAGCTCACTACCACCTGGGACCTTTCCAGGGTAAGGCAGATTGCACTCCTTATTCCATAGAACTTACATGCTGAAATGTACTTGTGTACACGTGCATTACTAGAATGTAAAAGTAATGCTAAAAACAAACAAATAAACAAACAAAAATCCATCAAAAGAGGTTTTGCCTCTCTTGAAGGCCTGAAGTTACTTCTTACACACTAAAGTTCCTCAGGCTGCAGCTCCCTAGCAGGGGATTCCCAACTGCTTCTCAGCATGTTTCTGCCAATGACTAGCCATCATCACTGCTACAGTCTAAGGGACTCACCTGTAAAATCAAAACAAAGCCTCCAGAGAGATTAGAGAACTTCAAGAACAGAGTGAAGTGCAGCTGTTTTCCTTTATAGTTCAAGATAAGAATCATATTTTTACTTCAGGAAATGAGTGTAATTTTTAAGTTGCATAAACATTTTTCTGACCAAAAGCAAACAAAATATCTTTCAGATGTAGTAGACATGCTGATTATTACAGGTAGTTTCTGAAATCAGCACAGGGCCATCTTAATTTTCTCCCCTGAAGCAAAAGGAACTCTATTATCTGTAGTTAAGATGGAATTTGTTGAAATGGAGCTCAATAACTATTAAATAAACAAGCCAAAAAATGAATGAATCTAGGGGAATGAGTTGAAATAGTGAGATACATCACGAAACGTGATTAATGACACCAAGGGAAATATAAAATAACATGTTTCCCTGGAAATGTGCTGTAAGTGCACAATGTCTGCACGATATTGTGCATCTGCAGTTCTCTGTCCTGCCACCTAATATCCAAATTGTCTGCCAGTATAAACACAGCTGCTAAATGTCTTCTACAACTGCAAAAATAATGAATCTCCACTTTCTTCCCAACCCCTGAAGTATATTTTACTGAGACAAATGCAGTGTTTACCCTTGCACAGAAGACGATGCTGATGCCCAACATATACGTCTTATTAACAGACATTCAGATTCATCATAGATCAAAGAAACAGGATGGCTGTTTTATAGTAACCACAGATGAGTTGAGATTTAATGTTTTTGGCTTGAATAATTTTTCATCTGGTTTCTGCATAGACATTGGCCTTCTTTTCAGTGTCGGATCACCATTTTAATTATATTTGACCATTGTGACAGCTTTGCTGTATCTAGCAGGATTGAGAGGAAAGGATAAGAGACCTCCTTTATATGAACTGCACTTTCCACATTGTGGATTGGCCTGCAGGCTCTGCTGGATAAGTACTGTGATCTGTTTCTCCCCAGCCTGGAGACATAGGTCTGCAGCAGCCAGGGGTGCGGTAGACTCCAAGTAACAATTTTCATGTTATAATACTAGTCTGGACTGTAAGAAGTAATTTAAGATAATTTAGTGTGTTGCATTTACTTGAACAATTTCTATTCAGAAAATGTAACTAAGGAAAACCCAAGAAAAAATGGAAAATGATAGGATTTTCAAACACTGTACTCTGCTTGGTCTTTGCCTAGATGGAGAGAGCACAACTGAAGGTAGGAGAGTAGGACAGAGAAGAAATAAAGAAAAAAAAAAAAGTGAGAAATAAAGCTCCATAACCTTAGGAAGAATATCAGTCTACTTATGCACTTCCTGGAATGCTTAGAACATTTAGACTTACTGGACACAAGAAACCACTTTTGTTGTGCAAAAGGTTTCACACATGAACTGAAGCCAAAAAGTTTTTTCATGGCACAGTGGGAAGAAAAACAAACAAAACAAAATCGTATAGCTTTGTGAACAATGAAGAGAAATTGGTCTGTTGACCTGGTAAAAAAAATCCATTCTGAATTAAAGAAAAAAAACACTACACACAATCATCCACCACAACTTCCTTCAAATTATTCTCTTGAAAGTCACCTCTTCTGTTATATGGAAAGAAAATTGGCACCTAAACGGGATTGTACATGTAATCAAAGTACAATCACCACTCCTGATTAGTGAAAAAACTACTCAACGGTTTTTGTTTTGTTTTTTTTTTTTTGGTGTGTCAGCCTCTACTATCTCACTATCTATACCCTTTTTTATCTCATCCATCCATCAAGTCTTCCACTTGGGATACTGTGGGGAAAGGAATGTGCCTTTCTTTCAAACTGAACATGAACTAGCAGAAGCCCCTTTTTTTACTGGCCATAATAGAAATATCAAAGAATTGTGATGAATGGTGGTTTTTTTTCCATCTCCCCAACTGAAAGCAAAACAGATCATGAATTCTAATGAAAATACTAAATAATTATAAAAAAAAATCCAGTCTTTACATGAAATATAAATAATAAAGACATGTTGGGGAGATTTGGTCAGATCATCATGATGTGGAATGAGATACAGCTTTAGTCTTTTTTTGGAACTTCTTTTCTTCCTCAGTTTTATTTAACTTATTTTTCCAGATATTTAACTGCAGGAGTTCCTATTTAAAGCACTATGAAAGTGGATATAGGCTTTGGATATGACTCTGCCAATGATCACTCACGATCTGTTGTTGTATTGATGGTTTCAAGTTGCCATCTTGGGGAGTGGGGAGGGTACAAGACCTTCACTCCACTTTTTCAGCAGGTAAATGTATCCTAACTCCTGTATCTGAATCTTGAAGTACTCCCTTTGAGCATTATAGTTAGAAGAAAAACTGAAGTTGAACATAAGCTTTCTTTCTGATAGACTGAGATTCACAGTTGGTTCTAGGAGCCCAGCTCTCTGAGTCAGGCGTGAGTTTGAGCACTAAGTATTTGCATTTTTTGTTCAGCAGCTTCACTTTTTTAAGTAAAGGTTAAAGCTGAAACTAATAGTTGCTCCTGCTGAGAAGTTGTGTTCAGATGCTGCCCTGATCCTCAAGGCCAGCCCAGAGGAAAAAACCTCAGCAAGCAGCATATGGCTCTGCTCCTCCAATGCAGCATAGCTCTGGATACTGCTGCGCTAGGGTAGAATGAGGTCATGGTGCCAGGTACAGATGTCAATTGTGCTACAATAAGGGCGGGCAATGCCTTCCAAGCCTGAGGATTTATGCCACCCCACATTTATTCTGGCATAAACCACAACAGGAATTTGACTACATTAGCAATATGGGCAGAGGTGTGCACAAAATAGAGTGTGAACGAACATTCTTAGAGAATGTCTGATGTGATGACCCAAAAGTGTACAGGTGAGAGCCTGGGGATAAATGGTGTGGGGTCAAGTTCTGCCTTACAGACTGCCTAGGGAAACAACATCTGACAAGTGTTCACGTGTCAATTAGGAGGGATTTATTCTCATTTTTTTCACAATGGATATCATATCATAAAAAAGGTGGGGATGACTGTCAGCCTTCATTCACTATACAGTTTCCTTATTCGTCCTTTTTTCTTTTTTTAATTTTTAGAAAAACGAAGTTTCCTGCAGTTACAAATGTGGTAAAATGTATAGCTTTGCACAGAATCAGAAAAACATGACTGAGATCTGTCAGGGTGACAAAGGAGGCTTGGAAGAAGGCTCGGGTCACTGGGAAGTCATTCACTTACTATGAAAAGCTGTTGGACAGTGCTGAGAAAAAGCTTGCCAAAATGCACAGGGAAATATGAAGTTGCCTGATCCTTACAAGAGAATGGCATCTGCGCATCCCTGCAGCGCTGGTAGGAGCTGCCCATGGACGCTGCCCTGAGATGGCTGTGCTTGGGGGAGGTTTAAAGAGCTGTACAGAGAAAAACCAAGCCCTACAGAGATTGAAATCTATTTCCCCAGAGGGGCTAGAGGAGGAAAAAAAAATAAAAATACTAAAAAGGAGAAGCAGTTTTCAACGCAACTGTCTTCTTCCTGCCGTAACAATATCTTTCATACTGCCAGCAAAATAAACCCAAATTGTCACCACAAACACACACCTCTCAGGAAGCCTGCCCTCACTGCTGGCTTCAAACATTTGCCAGATTTTTGCAGTGCTGAATTAATTTCTGCCTTGAATCCTGGGGTTACAGTGAGCCACCACCCAGCTGGTGGCATGGGGCCGGCAGGGCTGGGGCTGTGCTCCATCCCATCTCACCCCTCCCTAGGGGGTGCAAGCAGCTCCTTCCTCTGCATTTGGTCACCTTTCCCACACAGGCTCACAACATTCTGAAGAACAAAAGTGTTGGTAGGACACCTTTCACAATAACAAATACGAATTGCAGTGCTTCTGTGAATTTAGGTCAACACATCACCCTTAGAGCGCATTATAAATTCATCAGAATCACAGCCTGAAGAAATTTTTTTTCTTTGGCATCAGCTCCTTTTAGCTATGCCACAGATCTTTAGCAGAATTTAAACTCCAGATTAAGTATTGATTGAGTTTAAATAAATTATAATATGTTATAACCAGAAAGCTGGGCCGTGACTAGAGCAGACAGCTTCCCTTTTTACCTCCCTTCCCACTTCAAATATTAACACATTCATTCACTGCATTACGACTGTAACGAACAACCAATTCAGAAAGGCATAATACTGAAGTAAATACTAATTTAAGCAGCACCTTCAGCCACTTGACATATGAATGAATAGAAATTATAAACCAGGTACAGAATAAACACATTAACTTATAGGATTACGTGAACAGGAATAATTCCTAAAGAACTAGCTGTGAGGAAAAAGTAAACCACAAACGGCAGCTTCTGTTAACATTTGATTAAGTTTCCGATACACTGTTCCCTTTTTTAAGGCTCAAAAATATCTCTGTAATGATGTCTACCAACAAACTGTAACAGAATGGTACACTTTTCTATCGCGTTCAGTAGCATCAGTTGCTTGTGCATTTGGCATGTTATTTCTGGACCACTAACAGATGAGCGTATCATTCTAAACTATATTTAATAGGAACAGAAAACTCTTAAAAGCAGGTATTCAAAATGCAACAAAGACATCATTACCAAGGCTGGCTGAGGAACAAAACGGGCCCAAACTTTACAGACAAGAAAACAACAACTATGTGCTGTACTGCTAAAAGAGGACAAGAGGACACATAAGGACATATAGTTTTGTGTTTGACCTATTTTGGTTGATTTAATTTTCAGATTCTGTAAGCCAAGCTCCAGTGAGTTCCTGAGGAAAAAATTCTAACTGGCATTTTAGTGTGAGTCAAACCTCACACAAAAAGTGCTTTGTGCATCAAGATAACATTAGGAGCTGACGGGCTGCACGTACCAAAGGGCCAGTACGAACAAAGCAAAACAGAGCTGTAATGGACTTCTAATAGCAATAATACTTTGCACTTCTGTAGTTTGTTCCACTTACAGATCCCTGAGTGCTTTGCAGGGCATAACAAGCCTATCAGTTGGAAACTCCAGCAGAACATGATTATTGTAGTCCTACTGATGAAGAAACTGAGGCACAGATAAGTGAATGCTCTTGGTGAGATCACACAGTCACCAGGATGCCAGTGCGTTGTCAGAAACCCCAGGCTATTTGACAGACCTATACAAGGGCACTAACTCCATACTCCAAACAAACCATCTGCCAGCAGTTGTATGTTTGACTAATATTTCCCCAGCTTCTCAAACAATAAAATACATCTTTTCATTTAGAGGTAGCTTATTTCCTGTTGATATTCCTACGGAAATGATGACAGGAACATTTATTCTTTTAATGAAAATGCAGACAGTTTGGGGTATGAGAGCATTTCAGATAAATCTCACAATTTGGAAGGAGTGACTGAAATTGCATATATCACCATATTGCATCTAGACATACAACATGACAAACTTTATTCCAGCTGACGTGGTGAGCAATTGCCCATTTTAAGAGGCATCCTCAGGATTTTACCAGTAGTATTCTCTCCAGATTGTACACACTCTTATTCTTTTGACTCCTAAGTCATTCACTGTGAACAGAAGTGGCAAGCTTTAAATTTGACTTTTTTCTAGTTACCAGTGGACAGCTGTGATATTTACAGCTTTCTTTCCATTCTCTGCTAAGAAAAATGTAATTGCTTTATTCTGAAAAAATATAATAAATGAATGATTTTTCCAAACAACTCTTCTTCTACTTAGATACCACGCTGCAGTTAGAATAACCCAACCCTTCTTCAAGGCATTAGTAAAACCAAGAGGCAATGCAGTTGCATTTTGCAGTGCTGTACACTTCCACCTGCTTACATCAAACTTAACCACCACTGAAATCTTCTTGAGATTTAACCCCAGGGAAGCCAAATTTCTGTCTGGCCAAGCAGGGATTCTAGAAGTGCATTGCCTTAGTGGTGTATCCAGAAGCCTTCAGAGATTAGCACAGGAACACCACAAAGCTGAGCATTTAGCCTAAGCCCCATCTGCAAGTAAGACTGTGTGTCCAGTTGCCATATGCGTAGCCCTGGGTGACACTGAGATGCAATGGCACAGGAGTAAGGGACTGAGTTCAAAGATCAGGAAGTAACAGGATAGAATAAAAATTCTACCTGCTATACTATAAGAATTAGTAGGAATTTACCATTTCAGTAGTTTCCTTAATCCAAAATTGCTGCCCAGGGATATGTGGGACCTTCTCATGGACTAGATCACGCATGTCCAACCCACTAGTTTTATGTGTTTGTTGCCCTTTTAAAATGCTTTACTACAATAAAAAAAATCTTGTTACTTTCATACATTAACTGTATTTATATATTTTATATGCAGCCCAAGACAATTCCTCTTAGGCTCAGTGTGACCTAGATAAGCCAAGAAGTTGGACACCTATGGTCTGCATGTAAGTTGTTATTTTGGGGGCACGAAACTTAAACTTGCTTAAATTCAGTAATCCTCCCAAAATAGCCCTATGTGCCTTCTGTTAATAAATAATAGATACTTTAATTAGAGAATTAAGTTCAGGCAGCATATGCTTATATATTTCATGCATTTTATATCACATATCATTCTTTGTATATATATGTGTGAAAACGCACAGGAAGAGAAAGCAAAAGGTATTGCTAAGAGCCCTTGCAGTGCTAACCTTCTAGGGTCATGGCTCAGTGGGGTAAAGACAACTAAGAGTTCTGCGTTTGTAGAGCAAGAGTATTTTAGTGATTTCTAAAAGTGGTGACCTATTGCTAAGAAACCTTTCGGTTTTGAAAGGAAAATTCAGCAGCACAGCACATCCCTTTCTTCTCCCATTCTTCAGGGGAATAACAACATTCCACATCTTTGCACAGTGAATTGGTATAATGCACATAGTGAGTCCATAGACTGGTCACTGCAACATCTGATTCATTAAACTGATGAATGCATTTATGATGCTTATCTGGTCTCTTTATCCTGAAGTTCTCTTGCTTTCTCTTCTTGTGAAAGCCAATTAAGTTTTATATTTATAAAACTAAGAGCAGCCACCAAGGTCTTGACATCTCAGCATTAGCTCATATTTGATAGACTTCTGCAGATACTGCTGCACAAACGCAAGAGCTATGTGATGACGGCTAGCTGCATTTGAAAATTCTTTAGCCCAAAAGCCTGGCAAGAATCTGAGACGAAGTGTTAAAGCAACCTGACAGAAATCCCCTGCAGCGTTTAAGAAAAAACTCCAGCCCTCCCTCTTCCCAGCTAAACCCCGAAACAAGGTCAATGCACTAAAAGGTTCTGAAAGTAATTTTTTATAAATAAATATCCTGGGGAATTAGTGAGCCAAGTCACATCCTAAAATAAAGGTAGTTATTTGTATGTAAGTTATTTGTACATGTTGGGGTTAGCACACGTCAGTCAATGTGAGATTAAATGCTGATCTGACTGCATGCTACAGAAGTAGTATATACATAAGATAAGAAGTCTAATAAATATGAGCTGATGCTGAGATGTCAATGCTTGGTGGTTGCTCTGGTCCCCAGATTCAGGCTCCCTGACATTCACCTCCAATTGCCTCCTGTTATAGAAAATGTCCCTTTCACCCAGCTGATCAGCTTTGCTGCACAGTAACAATTCCTTTTCTTTCAAAAGGAACAAAAGTTTCAATCTCATTTGACTGCAGTCAATAGCAACCGTTCCTTTGGTCAACAGAGTATGACTTATGACACAAACATTCACTGTAAATCTAACTAAAGCAAAGTGATGAAGGGAATTTTCTGGGGAAAAAGGGTTCATTTGAAAAGGATGTACAAGTTCAGAATATTTACGCATTATTTAGTGACATCTCTTCTATGCTTGCACCCAGATTAGAATGGCTTTCTAAATACTATTTCAACTCTTTCTTCCCCTGCTTTCATTTTGTATAGAGTCATTTCTTACATAGATTTCATTTGTTTAAAGGAGAAGAGTATGGAATAAAAGGAATCATTAAGGCACAAATCCACTTATCTCCACTGCGCCTGTGATGTTGCTCCCTGAGCGGCAGTAATCTCTTACACTCTGGAAACTTGCACAGGTTTCTCTCAGGAGAAGCACAGCATCTGGACCAGTGTGAGCACAGCAGTCAACAACTGAAAGAAATATATGAAAGCAAAAACCAAAACTAAACAGAAGGCCAAATCAAAACCTTTGAATTTCTCTTCCGTGAGAATATCAAGTAACAATCATTAAATTGGTGAAGATATTCAGGCCTTCCTATTTTGGATGTTATTTCCTAAGGTTTAAAATGCAACTAAAAAGCTTAGTATTCTATATTAGCACAGCCTGATCTTCAGTACTGCTTATCACTGCCTGCCATGCAGCTGGCTTGCTCTCTCTCTTTGAAGGTCTCAGACTTTTTGCAAAGAAATTACGTTTCCAAAATATGATGAGCATCATGATGTTATAATCATTTTCAGGGCTACCCTGTACATTACTAATTGTGCACATGATTCTCTTGACTGGCTCCATTGCACATGCTGAGATTAGCAGTTACCAAAATGTAATTATAAATTATAAGGTAAGATGAATGAGGCCAACTTTGTATTTCTGGCTTGGTGAAGGTGTTGATAGCTTGTACTGAATGGAAATTCTTGTAAAAAAAGTGAGGTTGGAAAATATTCTGTTTCCTGAACTGTTAAAATGACAAATACTAAATAAACATCTGCAAGTGAAATGGCTCCCTGCTGCCCAACAACTACTTTACTGAACACCTAAGAACGAGAGCCAAATTTAGGTATGGTATCAAGAGCAAAGAAGAAACACACGAAGTGGTGACCACTTCATAGCTTTCTCTTTTAAACTGCAAGCAGGAAGATCTCTAACTACCTAGTGGTCCCAATTCAGAAGATATTTGCTTGGATATTTTAAGTAGATGTTATCAAGTCACTCAAAGTTAGTATAAAAAGTACAAATTCAGCAAAACTGGAGTTGGACTCGATGATCTCCAGAAATCCCTTCCAATCCCTGTGACCCTATGGAAGTACCTAGCAGAAAAAGGGATGTATGTACACAAGCAAATACAGCAATGCAGCATATTGCATAAAGAAGAGAATAAAATCCTAATTTTTTTGTTCTCTCCACAGCAGTTTGAGCACACTGGGAACTGACTTAAGAGCTAACACAGATATCAAGTACTGTGAATAGTGGAAGCAGAAAAATAGGAAGTAGATGTATCTGGCCAATTTAAAAAGTACAAACTAGGACTGCAGAAGTTTATATATACATATAACCCTGCTTCTTATCTTGACTATGATCATGTCTCCAGTACATAGACAAGAAGCTGCTTGGCACCCTGTTTCTTCTAACTCTTTAGAAGAGCCAACAGTGCAAGTTACAAAAAACAAACAAATAAAAAACCCACAAAAATCAAAACAAAACAAAAAAACCCTGGGATTCTTTTATTTATAAAATATACAAACATTTTCTTATTTAATCTACTAAATGAAGTGTTATTATCTCAAGTGCCTTAGAAATGGCAGTAAATAAAACCTAAATCCTTGATCCTAGTGGGAACATTAAGTGCTAGAGTTTTTCTTTCATTGTTATTTTTCTTGTTATATTTTTAGTAATGTTACCCATTAAATGTTTTAACTATGGCTTCAGGAATTTAAAAAAATCTCACTTTTTAATATATCCATATCTATTTCTTAAAAGTTATGCCATTTTTTTAAGCTGTGTTAAACAACTGAAACTCTTCATGGGGATACACAAATAGGATCTCATGCTAACGCTTTAGCACTGAATAAGCTAAATGGTGGACATTTTTTCCTTGAAATCTTGATTTTTTTTTTCATTGTCATGATTTTACCGTTAAACCAGAAGTGTGTAGATCCAGTACCAGATGTAGTACTGTAGTGGTTAGAAAATAACGTCTTGTGCATTTTCACTCGAGAAGTATTATTTCCCACACACTGCCCATTAGGGGCTATCAAATCCCCACTAGTGCCACACATGAGCAGGGCCACGGACTGCAGGATAGAAGCCACTGGTGGGGCATAAGAGCCCAGCAAGGCACCACACATACTTCACAGAACTGTTTGAGATAACATTCTGTATTAGGGCATTCTTAAAACCAATCTTATCAATTAAGAAAAGGTGCAGCATTCTCCTTTCCAGAGCAATTTAAGTGTATTTTCTTCTTTTTCTAAATGAAATACCTTTACAAATTTTATATTCAGCTAGAGCGTGGAGAAAAAAGAAGTATTACTTCTATTTTATCAATTTCTAATTTTAGTTCTTTTCACATTTTGTTTGTTAGGCATAACTAGGTCAACATTTTCATTCTTTCAGGTTGAAAATCCTGTCTGAAGAAAAGCAAAGTTACTTGTCATGAAGCAAAGCAAATGGTTGTGAATAATTTATAAGAAAGTAAAAATATTCTGCTTTTGAGATTTTAACAGGAGAACAACCTCAAGTTATGAATTATTATAATTACACTGAAATATGCTTTCCATCCTCTTATTCCTTTGCTGTAATCACTGCAACAATGCTTTTTGCTTGAGTGGCTAGCAGCCTCCTGAGCAGTGCAGACAGGGATATACCAGGCCCATGGTCAGTGCACTCTGAACCACAATTTAGCTCCAATTACAACTCTGCTGCACACTTGCATCAATAAGTTTATTAAGATTCATTCAGGTTAACATGTAGGTACGTGTTAAGCACCTGGTGGGATGTGACAACTACAGTGTGGCTGGGGCTCCAGAAGCAAAAATGGTGCCCACAGGAAATCTGGGCTCAGTAGTAAGGCAGCACATATTGTTCTGCAAACCTACTGCTCAGGTACAAAGCAACACTGATAATAGGTAGGTGGGTAAACTCTTGGCATTTGTTTAGTTCTGGCTCCTGAAACCAGTGCTCGCAGAGATTTCTTGTTATGAATAAGGCTTTGCCCTGTATCGAGACAGTACATTTGAGAAATATGGTACAGTTAAGAGAACAGTCAGATTACAGCAACTTGATTAGGTGAAAGTTAAGCACCACTAATGCCCTTATTAAAACGTCTACAACAAATATGTCATTTCTCTGTGGTTCCAAGGGAAGATGAATTATTTAATATTAAAGTCTGCCACTTTTTTTTTTTTTATATGCTTTCCACAGTACAACATCTATAGCGTAATAATGCTGACATAAACCACCACAAATCCCAGGATCTTTTTGTCATTAACAGACTTCCAATTTTTAGGGTGAACATTTGGAAGCACAAATGAAATAACTGAAATGTGGGAATGGATATGTACATAAAACAGCTTCCATACATAAATCAGTATAATTTACTGCAGTTGCCATTGGAGTCATAAAGTTTGTATGTCTTTGTGCAACAACCTCTTACATTCTTGACTCACACTGATATCAAACTGAAAAGAAAAGGAAAGGGTGGGGAGTCCACAGGTCCTTATCAGCAAGACTGATTCCAGTTACTTGAACATGCAAGATTTTAGCAGTACTTTCAATATTTCCACATAAGGTGTGGTCAGGTATACTAAGGTTATTGTTACCAATGTGTTTTCACTGGAGGATCCCTGACATCTTAGAGGAGCTTACAGAACCTACTACTCATCCTTCTTGCTATGTCACTGATCAATGACCATTTGGTGATGCCTAAATCTTGAAGGAACCCGAACACCTCCTCTTCAGCCTTGTCTTAGCCCTAGCTCAGCACAGTATATTCTAACTCGTAATATGAACTCCTACCCAATGTTGGCCTGTCTCCATAAGCATCCACATTCCTGACTGACATATTTCCTATAGTTATCCCCTCATTTTTCACCAAGTGATAAAAATGTTCTTAAACCAAAAACAGGTGATGAAGTTGACACTCACTTTGAAAAGGGAAATCTAACTAAGCAACAGCACAGGAGGGCCAGGCTTTCTGGAAACAGTCCTGCTTCAGATCTCCTTATTTTTGATCAACTCATAACTTAAAATAGGCTTCCACAAATTTTAGGCTTCAAAAAGGCAATATAACTGTGAACAAATCCCATCCCATCTGATTGGCCCCAGACATGCTGAATGCCAAGTGTGCATACTCCCTTCTTGTAATTTTCATATTATTCTTATATAGTATGGGTTAATATTATAAGAATATGAAATTTGGATATTACAAATCTTCTTTCAAATTGGAAAAAAACCTACAACCACATAGTCTTTTTCTCACGGAATGCCACAGAGTTATTAAAGCAGTTTCAAGTAAGTTTCAGATTAATGTCACGGTGATTCCCTTTGCAGAAGGACTACTGGATATCATCTCACATGTGTGTGCTATCAGATTGTCTTCCTTCTTCCACAACTCACTGTTTCTGTAAGGATCATGCAAAATATTACTGGATATTACTGCTAGACATACAACACACTGTGACGTACCATACATGGAGTTCAATACTCTTAGTTCAGTTCCTTCAAATGGTGCGTCAAAAAGATTTGCTCTGGCTGCCTGTGCCTTTAAGGAACTTCTACCAACTTGACCTTACCAGACCTTTTGATTCTGGTCACCAATTACATTTCTCACAGTTTCTTAGCCTTAAACAATCTTGCTGGATTTGCACCTTTCTCTTTGCTACCTACAAGCTTGAACCAAATCTTCCATGCTTTTCACCAGCTTCATTCTTGTACAGGCACTTGTTATATATTTATAGCAAAAAATGTGAGCATAATTAGGCAACTTATATCCATACAATCTTGAAGTGTAAAAGTAAGATGTACTCAGATTTTTCTACTCGAAATAGTATGCTGAAATTAAAGTATTGAAGTCTGCTAGTGACACTTGCCCTGAGAATTAAAAATATAATGCCTTGAGTAGCCCACTCTTAACTGTCATCCAGCATATGGCTGGACCACAGGATTATGAGGACTGCACTTGCTGAATATCCTCTAAGGAACTCTTCCTTATGCTCAAAGCAGCCTTCAGGGTGGGTGCTGAATGACCTTCTTATGATTTTTTTAAAAACTCCCTCTGTGATTTTTAATACCCAATTTCATTAACTATAGCAAGAACTGCAAGAACTACATTTGCTAATCCTGATGACAGGCTAGCAAATCTTTGTCTGTATGCAGGTGCTTCAGAAATCAGAATACCAATCACTCTCATTTAGCTGCTACTACCAATAGAGGAAGGAAGCCAAAAAACAGAGTAGGCCTGGATTAACACAGACACATACATATCCTATGTGCTTTTTCCTTTTTTGAAAAAGAAAAACCCAAACTCTTCTTCATTATTCTTGTGAAGTTCCAGAGCCCAAACACCAGACAGCTTTTAAAAAATTGTAGCCTGAGAATACAGCACAACTAGGCGTGGAGAGATACAGGTAGGTTCCTTGTCTCCTTCTTCCATGGAACATTTGCTTGTTCTGCTTTCAAGCAATTTATTTTTACCCAGAGATTTTCCTACAAACAGAACATACCACTGTAGGAAATGTGTAAAATCCACTCATGATCTTTGGATATTCAGTGATATTTGGAGTTGTTATTGTTTCATAGTTGACAGCTGTTGATGTCCATCTCTTACATGGTGAAGACCTTCTGAAGATGGAGGAGTACTTATCTTTTCAATAGTTGTTATTCCAATGCAATCAATTATTGCATTGGAACATGTTATTTACTTCTTAGAAATAGATGGGGAAGACAAAGGGGATCTATTCTGTGACAGTAATTGCTTTTTTTTTTTTTTTTTTTTTTTTAAATTGTGGATTTTTCAATGTTTTTCTTAAAGAAAAACTTCCAATTGTGAAAAGTCAAGGATATGTTTTCATGTGGGCAGGTGGCTGTTACACTGAACAACTGAATCATGTTGCAAAGACCACTGAGAGCTGCCAAATTAAAAATCAGGGTTGTCTGACAAACTAAGGGAAAATGGGATCTTATAAATTAAAATGAGAAGGTATTTATATAGTCTAATAGAGAGTCATGAAATCTATGATTTCTCTGTTTTGAGATGGAGAATGTCAAAGGCAAAATCCTTTGTTTTGCAAAGAACTTTCAATGCCACTTATTTTAAAAAAGAAAGGTACTTAAGAGAGTGTAAGACACGCACATGCATTAATGTTCTCTCATGGAAAGGAGATGTCCATATTACATAAAAATTAAGTACAGAAAGTTTATGCGCTAGTACAAAACTTACTGATGCTGCAGACAAAGAATTCACAGAACCTCCTGTCCTTGTCAGGAAATATTATAGAGAAAGCTCGGTGCTGTCTCTATTCCTCTATTCTTGGTCTTCCAGGACTGAACTGCTCCTTGTGTTTCAACAGATCAGTTTAGGACTCTCTTTTCTTTTTTCAAATTAAAATAGTGCAAGTGACTCAGTCCAGTGATTTTTTTTCTTTTTCTTTTTTGAGGTGTACCTAAAATGAGACTCTCCACAACCTTTCAGCTAACATAGTAATTCACTGATAAGAAAAGCAGGCAGACAACCGTGAGTTTTCAGGAAACTTAATTTCAACATCCTTTGCAAAAGTACAAAGGACCAAACATGATATAAAACAGCAAAGGAATGAAATATTTGCCATGATTAATCACTTGCTTCCGTGTAGCCATATATTTGGGCAATTACTGAGAAAGCTTTATATAAAAATAATTTATGCTGGTAGATCTTAGGCTAATAGAATTGCTGACAATTTTTCTTTACTTCATCTGAAATAGCTTTTATTACGACAAGTACTAATATCTGTACCATAAGAATGTGGTAGTTTTCTACTATGGGTAAAGAAATAGAAAAAACTTAGTACGTCACGAACAGAAACAAAGAAAAGTTGTGGTAAGATCAGTTGTCTTTGAAGGAGTTTTTCCAAGCTGCATGTGAAAAACCGCATGAAAAAGGACATGCGTATGTACTTGAAGAAACCGGTCTTTGCCTTCTGTAATGCCAATTTGGCAGGAGACATATCTGTTTTCTGTGGGACAGAGCGTGTCTTCATGACTATGGCAGGAAAGAAGAGGGAGGCTGAAGATGGCCCTCTGCAGAAACTTAAAATTTATTCCTGTCAGTGCTGAGAGAAGTACTTAAACCTCAGTGTTTCACAACTGAAGTAAAAAAGAACCTGATAGGAAAAGGCTCTGAACCTCCTTGGATGACAAACCACCCCCAAGATCAACAGAGGGAAAAGAACAAAGAATAAAGCTACAACTACTAGAATTAAAAGAAATCACTGTCCAGTAGACAAACAATGTATATATATATATTTTAAAGGCTGGGGAATGTAAGAGCAAACAAAGAACATACAAAATTTAGTAGTATTGCAAAAGGAGTTAAGATAAAAACTAAAGAATTTTCAGCCATATACAGATAGAACAAGGAAAGTAAAGGTATCAGTAGACATTTAAGAATAAGTTTGAAAGATGGTCTAGACTTAGAGCTGACTAAAAATGCAAAAGCATGAAGGTATGAAGACACAGAAACAAGATACAAATCTCCATTGGTTTAGCAGAGAAATCTTACACTGTATCAAGTCAAACTACCTGGCAGATCTGATTTGCTTGACAAAGTAATTATGAAGGATTAGATCCCTCAGATTAAGGTATTTGAAGGTGGTACCACATGAGAAATAATTAGTACAGTTGAGAAGAAGGGAATGGAACTAAAGGAGGGAGGCACGAGTTTGTTATGCAGAAAACAGAACCGCTGGACCAGGGCTCCCCAGGAGCTGGGCTTCCCCAAGGACCACTGTGGGAACAGATGCTGTCTCATGGTTCCAGTAATGGTTGTCATAGAGAAGACAGAAGTATGTTAATGAAATTTAATGATGGTATCAAGGAGATCTAACTGTAAGCATAGAAGGTAGTCCAAATATCATGGGGGAAACTGTAGGTGACAATGAAATAAACCTAATAGGAAGAGACAGAAATTCAACAGGTGAAAAGTAAAAAAGGAAGAATACTGTTAGCTGAGAACCCTTCAATCTGAAATGATAACTGAGGAAAAGGACCAGGAATGGGATGAAGACAGCACAGCGAAACACCCTGGTAATTCATTTGTGAAAGAGACAAACGCAGTCCCAGTGCATAGCAGGTGAAATATTTCCAATGATAAGCAAAAACAATTCAGTTCTATTCACTCACTCAGAAAAACTATGTTAAAATATATGACAAATGAGCAGCATGGAAACTACACTCATCTTACTAAGTAAAAGAGAAACAGCACTATCTTCAAAAAGAATTTCCGTAGTAAGCAGATCTGTCAAAGCGCATATCCCAGTTTTTGTTTTCCAACAGAGCTGATTTCTTTTTTTTTTTTTTTTTTTTTTGCATGCATTTCTTAAGGACCTGCCCCACCTTGCTCAGCTCTTGGAAGTGACTCACTGCAGTCTCTCATCTCTAAGGTGCTGCCTCATCCTTTTTGCTGAACCACCAACCCCTGTTCCTCAGACACACAGAAGAACAGAGCCCAGTAAGCAAGCACACCTCTGCCTGATTCCTAGCTTTGATTCAAGGAAGAGCAGCAAAGTGCTGCACTATGAACCACAAGGCTTTTACTTGGGTAGACTCTTGGGAACAGCTCTGCTTTCTCAGCATGCCTCCGGGTGGGAAGCAGATTCCGCAGTTAAGTGAGTGCATTCCAGGTGAATGAACTATCATGTACTGAATTTGAGAGCTTTGGTTGGCACGAATGCTTATTTAAATCTAATGACAGAGGAAAATAAGGGAGCAAATGAATATCCTTCCCATAACAAAGTGGCCAAAGAAAGATCTCTGTAGTAGCACAGTGACAAGGAAGTGGAAAGGGAAAAACATTTCTCATCTGTGACATTGAGCCACGTGTCTGATCACTCCCATCCTGTAACTGACTCTCACCTGTACACAGAGACACTTTTCAAAGCAACCACCTAGTCAATTTGGCTACCTATCTGCACTCACCAGCTCAGAAAACCGCACCCTGCTTCAGCAGTCAGTGAAGCATAAGATGTTCTAAATGGAACAACCACCTGCTGGTTGCATGTCTCCTGTGTATTTCACTTTCCACCGGACAGAGAGTAGCTCTGTCAGCCACGAGGGACAGAGCAGCAGGAAGCAGCAGCAGCTATGGGTTTGCTGGGTGAGTCAGCCTGGTGCCCTCCTTATCTGAAGTCGGATGCTCCTTGGGACCACACTGATACAGATAATCCTTTAATTCATTTCAGAGCTGCTCAACAGGCAAGAGTCTGTTTCAGCTGCCACAAAAAAAAAAAAAAAAAAAAAAAAAAAAAAAAAAAAAAAAAAAAAAGGGACTTCATTCATTAAGATGATAACAAAAATAAAGTGATTTTTCTGTTATTCCTGTTATGCTCACATACTTGTCCAGTGCATTCACAGGTCATAGAGCTTGTGACTGTTTCTTTTCTTTCTTCCATCATTAATCTCTAAGCAATGAATCTATGTGCAGGCAATCCTGCATAAGACAGAGCCAGCAGGAGACAAAATGAGGCAAAGAGGATTGCATTTGACAGAGCTGTTTAAATAAATTGTTAATTTTCTTAGAATACCGGGGGACCTGTCCGTAGCTCCAAATCTCCATAGCTTGTAATCTTATGAGCCATCTGTCTCCCTGTACACTAGGGCAGGCTGTGGACTTGGGAGGATGATGAAATATTAGGATGTAAATATTGAGGGGGTGGCAGATTATTGCAATATCTAATCCTGCATCTTGCAAGATGATGGGCTCCCTAACCTCCCACTGCAGGAAAGCAGTATGGGTGTTCAGCAGCTTCAAGGTCAAAGCTCTGAAATACACATACATTTGGCAAAATGGATCAATTTTACTGTTAGATATGTGGATTTATTTTTATTGTATTTTACCCATGAAAAAGGAAAAAAAAAAATTATGTTGTCTTCTGAGTGAGATGATTTTTGTCTTCTATTACAATGTGTTGACCTTTGAATCATGCTGCAAAACTGTTTTCACTTGGCTTTCCAGAGGCAGAGACCAGGTTAGAACTAACCAGTGCTTATTCATTTTTTATAGGAGAGATGTCTTGGATGAAAAGAGCTCATATCTCCTCAATGGATTAAAGCATCTATTATATTTATGTACTAAAATACATAAACTCAGTACACAATGGGAGGTCTTCTTTTTTAGTCTAAATTAAATATTTAAAATGAGGTCGTGACTGTGGTCATGAACTGAATTTGGCTATATAACTCTCCTGAAAAAAGTTATAACTTCTTTGAAAGACTAATAAATATATTTTCAACTCAAACTCCTCAGCATAATAATTCACATCCTCTGTGGCTTTATATTACAAGGGAGACAATATATTCCTGTGGTAGAAGAGTAGAGAAGAACAGTAGGTGACCTATGTTTCATTTCTATTTTAAGAACTGAGAAATTTAAAAGAGTAGAAAGTACATCAAATCTTTCAGATTGTCCTTCAGTTACTTCTTTTTGAGCTTCCCCATTGCAGCAATATTTATGTAAAGCAGTTCAATATCTTTCCCTGAACTGTATACTAAAATGTTCTACGGATAGCTATTATGTATTAATTATAACTTGGAAAAAAACTATCACATACAGTAAGTTGAGTTAACTATTTTTAGATTAATTCTGTGATATTTTAGTATTTATTAACATTTGATAGTCACACAAGTACATTTTCCCTAACTGTAAAAACAAACAACTGCAACACAGAACCGCTGTTTCTTCTCTTTTAGTCATCTAATAAACAGAGCACTAACTGCAGCAAGCACACTCCTACCTTGGCCAACGTCTGCATAACAGCACTGATTCGACAGCCCTATCTTGTTTTTTCAATTAACTGTTAATCCATAATATTTTCTTATGTGCAGTTGATTGCTAGGGCTTGTATAAGACAAATATCAACAAGTCTGTAGGTGAAAGAAATAGCACAAATAACCACAGCCTCACTGGATTTCACAACAAGTCTCATAAAACAGCTAAGAAACCATAACTTTACCCCTTCAGATAAACCCCAAAGGAAACACAGCCTATAGATGTTTAAGTTCACTAAATGGACTGTCATTACTATCTCCATATAAATATATACACATGTATTCTGTCACAAAACTCCCGAGAATTCTGCACAGTGCTTTCTCCTAAATGATTTTTTTTTCTAGAATTCCAAATGATATCAACTTCAGGCTTCCCAAATGGATATCACCAAGGAAGACTGACAAAGATCCCCATTATGCTGTAATGTCAGGACACATACAGGCAAGTCAAACCAAAAATCAAACTTACTCTAATCTTTAGAAAGATACTACACTGCAATGCACAAGTTTACAAATTAAAAAGCCACTAACGAAAATCTGGTTAAAGCTTTACTAATTCAAAAGTTCTCTAAGGGACATGAAAAATGGATTTCAGGCATTTGTTATAGAATAAAATATCATAATTAATAAATGGTTCCAATGTACTAGGAGGCACAGGGCAGCAAAGACGTAACAAACCTTACCAGACACTGCCAAACTGAAACTGTGTATATACACACAGCCACACATTACTGTATGTTGTCTAATAGGACTCTCATTTGACCTTTATTTACATCATGTTTACAGAAATAACAAGAATCTATCTTTATCTTAGAAGTATTTCTTTTGAGAGCCATCTGTCAGTTAAAATCTTACTAGGTTTCCAAAAACAATGAGTAGGCAATTCAGAAGAATACAGATTCCTTTCATCTTACTACAGACTGCTGGAAAAATATGTTGTAATGTTTGTTCTAAAATTAAGAAACAATAAATTTAATTCAAATATTCAATACATGAAAAAAACAGTTTCCCAGTAAAAACAATCTAAAAATTTGAACTTGAGAAGAGGCCTTCAAACACCAATACTACAATCATTCTACTCAACAGCTCACTAAAGACACTGCCTAGGCAACTAATTTCACTTTATCTGTGCTACTCTAATGCAGAAATAAAATTGCCTGCCAAGGGCACCTCAGCATTCATGTTAAAGAAGGGAAGAGAACAAACACTTCAAAAGCAATACAACACATTTATTTCCACTGAAACTACAATAGATACAAAGAACACAGAGCAAATACTCAACTGAAAAATGATATCCTTCAACACAGGCACCCCCATTAATGGTACATCTTCACCAGTGGAACAAGAGCCTGCATGCCACACTCCTAAAAGTGTGCACCAGATCTACTGCTGCTGCTGGCACTGCCAAAATGCTCCACCTGTCACCTCACTGCACTCACATCGGGTTTGGCCTCAGTAAGCATTCAGCAAGGATCAATGAATGTCAATGGGTGCTCCTGTTTCCACATAGAGGAATTCAGTGGCACACCTTTGCTTCAATACACTTCCATGTCAGGTGCCGTTTTGTCAGACTGCCCCTGTGCTGCCATCTGCAGCATGGCAACAGCATGTAATGGAATATTAGTGGGAAAGTTAATCCTCTGCTGCCATACCACCAACATCCACCTCTGACATCATAGGCCAACATAATAAAACTGGAGGCATTACTTTCAAAGGAGCTCTCACCTTCAGAGCAGCCCTCATATTTTCACTTCATCCTCAGATGTTCTGTTCAAAAACAAACTGGTGCCTTACCCTGTTGGTTTGGGCCTTGAAAGGATAACTTTGACTTGTAATTGCAAAAAAAACAAAACAAAACAAAACAAAAACCATTCACCTGAGTCTTAATTCAACTCATGAGATGCCAGTTTCTTGTTGTTTTGGCCACTTCAGGTGGGAAAACATAAAATATATTATATATTGCAAGATGATTTATAAACGTCACAGAAGAATTTCTTATTGACAAGGCATGAGAAAACAGATCTCTATACTACTCTATATAAAAGATATCAGCCTTCCTTGAGTTGGGATTTCTAGGAAGAATCAAAGAAATACCAGAAGGATTTAACTTTTTTCTCTTTTATATTCCCTGATATTTGTATTAATCACTTATATAAAAAATCATAAAAAATAAGGCAAATAGTTTTTTTATTTTTTTAAAACAGTGGCTTCTAAATGTTCATTGTTTATTTTCCTTCATGCCTCACATTTTAGATGGAGCATTCTGCATTGACTACAATACCAAACACTGTCTATTCAATTGTTTAGAAAGCTATCATTTTGAGAGCTGGAGACAAACATACTTTGAACACAGAACTGTTATTCAGCTGAGGCTTCTGCACAAGGCTGGCAGGTATGAGGAGAGCTTACAGTGAATGCTCATTCCCCTAAAGTAGCAGCCTGAGGTCAGGCAGGGATCCCTGAATTTAGCTACCTAAAATGATCTACTGCTCACATGAGAACTTGCATAGAAGCTTCCTGATGCAAGAGATAAGCTGCTTTATGCTTGTATTTTCATATTCATTTCCTGACCAAATGATGAGATGTAAAAGCACAACTTAGAATTCAACATGAAGAATAAAATAGCGAGCTTATAAATCTTTGCTCTCGATCTAACAGTGCAAAGCCAGTTAATCTCAGGAGCCTTGCCCCTTGGGATTGATATCTATATTATTACAAGGTTTGCAGATACTTTGAATATGAAAACATACTAAGACAGTTACAAAAAACTGTCTTCACAGGCAGGAGCAGATACTACCAGCCACCCAAACAACTTTACATAGCAGAAGAAAAGGACTCCCAATCTCTCTCATAAAAACACAACAGAAACACTACAACTTTTTTCCTTTCTGTAAAACAATGAAATCTCTGCATGAAATTACCCTTCTTAGATAACAACCTGCCTGAATTTTTGCTTTTACAAACATATTTTGCTCCAAGCTGGTTTTTTGCACCTCTCTAAGGAGACAGTCCATCCCAAACACTCAATTTTTGTCAATTTCTTGAGTGACAACAGACCCACTTCAAAAACTGGCTGCTATGTCCAAGACATTTTCATAACACCACTGAAAAGCACCAGCTTACTGAAGCTGAAATATTGTGCAGCATGTGTTTTGGTACAAAATCCTAACAAGTTGTCTTTATCCTATTTTTTTTTTTTGTTTGCTTTCGTTTGTTTTCAGTAAAGTTCTATACAAGATAAATAAAATACGATCAGAAAAACAACATGAGATGGGATTCTCAGTTGCCTGAGAAAGGTCATGCTAAGGTATGACTTAATGGTGCTCCATTACTAATTTCCAAGCCTCATTTGTGGCTGCCCAGTATTTCTTTTGGCTGTCATATTTTTACAACCAAAGTAGTCCATTAAAATACCTACTGCTGAAAGATTTTTGTACAGTGAAGTTTATTTTTAAATTCTGTCTCTTTCAATTTCAGTTCCAATATAACTCCTTTAAATGTAACTCCAGCATGACACCAGATCAGGTCAGCCACAGCTTTGTGTAATCACTTCTTGAAAACTCCCATGGCATCTCTGGGCAGTCTCCTCCAGTGCTGCTTCACCCTCCTAATGAAAATTCTTTTCCTAATGTTCAGTCAAAACGTCGCAAGTTGCAACTTTTGGCCGTTGCTCCCTGTTACATGATTTGCCACTACCACAAAGTGCCTTGCTCCGTTTTCTTTTAAACTCTCTTTCAAGTTGGCTGCAATTAGACTGCCCTTAGCCTCCTCCTTGGTTGAATTAACCCACTCTTTCTATCAAAAAAGAAAACAAGAAAACCACTCAACATTTCTCTCTGTAGGTCAAATTACAACAACACTTTCTATTTAATAGCTGAAACTTTTGTCTACTTATGGTTTGTTGTGCTGAAGGAGACATCATTCAGTCTCCACAGAGGGCCTGCTCTCAATGCATCTTGCTACAAATCTGATGGTAATAGATGAGTTTAAAGATAATATTCCTAGTTCTAATAACAGCACAAGAATATCAGTTTAATGTACTCTTAATACTTAGTGTTCTCCACCATAGGTTGTTAATGCTATTCTTTGGTAATTCTATCCATAAAAATGCTACATCCTCTAATTACTATTATCAGGTGTTAACAATCTGCCATTTTTCTTCTGGAAGCATTACTTCTCTGACATATTATAGGATAATATGATGCGAAATGCCTGGTGCTAAGAATCCCACAAGTACTTTAAAATAAATCTTAACTTACTTGCTATGATTTTTGTGATATTCAGGGATATTACAAGCTAAAATAGATCATACTGGCTTAATACTGTCAGAGATTACCTGCTACTAAAATTCTTCATACTATTCTGTAAGAAATAATTAGTTAACATTTATTTCTACATGAATATCCCCTCATCACACTGGCATATTATACACTATATCTTGCTCCTTAGTCACCCTTAAGAAGAACACATCCAAAAATAAGTTCTTTTTCAAGTGCTATGACATTTTGACATAAAATTGGTAGCTTTCCAGCAGGAAAACTACTATTTTTCAGACAAAAAGTAAGTAAAATCTGAAAGTTTTGCTGCATTGAAAAGCACTGCTGGTGTTAATAGCAAGATGCCTTTTGCTGGTTGCCAAGCTTATGGGAAAAAAATCACAGAATGGCTTGAGTTTGATGGGACCTTAAAGATACCAAGCTCCAACTTCCTATCGTGGCTGGTTGCCATCCACTAGATCAGGTTGCCCTGATGCCCCTCTAACCTGCCATCAAGCACTTTCATGGATGGAACATTCACAACTTCTCTGGGAAGCCCGTTCCAAATTGCAGAACCTGTTCTAGCAGGAAGGACCCACTGGAAAGAGACTCATTCACCTACAGGCAATCTTTCATTTTCACACTTTTTCTAGCTAGACAGAATTTTAAGAAAATCACTACAGGTTGAAAAAGAAATAAGGCACTCTACTGTAGGAACCAATCATCATGACCTGCTTTAAAATATCTTCTACATGTAAGATAAAAGACATTAAAATTGTGAGGCCTTCCAACCCATGCCCATACTGTCCATGTGGGCTTAGACGTGACTAAATAATAGCAGATAAATATTCTACAACAGCAGCAGCCTCAAGGTTCCCTGACTGAGTCTTGCTAGAGGCTTCCAGCTCAGCACAGGCAGAGGACATGGAGCTCCTGCTCCTGAGCAGCTAGGCAAGTAGGCAGGACTGCTCACTGCCTGCTTAGCACAGGTGGAAGGGAAGAGGGAGCAGTGTAGGCTTCAGCAAGGCTCCTTCCTAGTGGCATCCCATGCTGCCTGTTTACTGAAATGAGGACATTTGTATCTTTGTCCCCTTCTCAAACCTGAGCTGTCACAATGCTGTTATCATACCACATTGATGTAATGACTCCAAAGCTAAAAAAGCAAAGAAGGTCATCAACCATACAAGGCCAGAGCTCTGTTTATAGTTAATATAACAAAAAGTGTCAGAAACTCTTTTAGGCAATGCCCAATAAAACCAAGAATTTTGGCAGGGTCTTGGCAGATAAAAATGTTAATGCCATGAAATTGTTCTAATCATCTAACAGATGGAGGGTTTCTGTTTAGTTTTCACCACATTATAGGCATATTGTTTATATTGCTCAGTGGCAGAGATTCACAAGAGAAAGAAGGTGCTGAGTTTTACAGAGACATTTTTATTAATTTGTCTATGCCCATTGGCAGTCACTGCTGATCTTGATTCATCTTTACTCATGATCTTTCTAGAATGAAATCCTGTAATTGTCTTAAAAGGAAGCTGTGAAAATTGGAAAAATTTACTCATCTCTCAAATGACACTGACTGCAATTCTATATGAAAAACAAAGAGAGCAGAAGATAAGCCAGACCAGAATACAGCAAGGAGTACTATAATACATATTTAGTTTGATTTCCAAGGAAAACTTACTCACAAAAAAAAAAAAAAAAAAAAAAAAAAAAAGAAACCTTTCCATACAATTAATTAACTATACTGATTTAAACTGAGTAGTGATTTATGAGCTCTGCTGCCTTGTCAAGAAGCATTGCACCCCACAAGCCAATTCTGGATCTTTAGATTGGGTTTTGGGACCTAAATAAACTGCAGCAGACAATATTTCATCCTCGTTTCAAGTTATTTCTTATTAGTGACAGACTAATTCTTTCTTCTCCTTTTCTTGAGTTTGAAGAGGTTTTTAACTTTCAGTACTCATTTATTTCTATGTTTCAAAATTCACATTAAGAAACAGTTTTTAAGACATAACCGCTGTAGCGATTCAAATATCTATGTTAATCCTAACGAACGGCATTCAAATAATATTAATGGGCTGATTTACAAGTAATAAAGCAAGGATGGGACTAGTCTTAATTTATCCTGCTGTGTTCAGATATTGCCACACATATGGCAGAAGAGATTACCAGCAGCTCTGAGACCCCCACGATTCTTGAGGCATAACAAAGCAGATTAATCAGGGACTAATAAGGTCAATTCAGGTATAACACAACTGAGATAACTTCAGGGCTAAATTTTGGCCCAATTTAACATAAAATTTCATTTCACTTGCCCATTTAGATCATTACCTCAAAGCAAAATAATAGGAAGATCTTTGTCTGAAGGAGACAGAGGATTCACAACTGGGGAGATTAAATATCTCATTTACTCACTCACTAGTCAGGTTCTAGGTTACAGAAAGCCAGTACCTGCCTTCACACAGTTGTCAAGGACAGAATGACTCGCCATCAAGATACAAAAGTGAAAAATAATGTAGCACTACTGCAACATAACAAAACAACTAGGAGCGAGAGTGCAGACAATACTTCTAGTGAATTTCAAGATATTTTGGAGGAATCAAACCATTTACATGTGCAGGTGAAAGTAGTGTGGCTGCTTAAGCAGACAAACTACTCTTCTTTTTGAGAAAGAAACGAAAGCTGAGAACAGCAGGTAAAAGAAATCTAGCAGTATCTGATAAAACAGCTTTGTCTCAAATGAATTTACTGTTATAGAACATAGTTACTACTCATAAAGGTTTTAAATATAAATTGTGCTTGAGATAAGCTAGTGTGTCTTCAAGATTCCATATACAGTGTCTAGTCATTTTCTGACAGATAAATTATGTCATAACAAAACTAGAAAAAAAACATTAAATCTAAAGTTAAAAGTTGTGCACTCCCATGTAACAGAAGTGCAGCAGTAATAAATGCTGTACAGCTGTAGTGAATACATGTTAATGCCTGCTTTAATTGGGAGGCAAGGGGAAGCAGGTGTGGTCTGTGGAGTAAGTAAGAGTTTTAAGGCTAAGAATTCAGGTTTCTAGGACAGTGATAATGTTTATAGTTACAAAGATTTAAAAACATAAAGAAATAAAAACAATAGCAATAAAAAAAGTTCTTCCTTAACATTCTGAGAGTCTGAATTCCTCATACTTAGCATTGCCTCTTCAGATGGAAAATGCTCTGAAAACTAACCTACTTAGATTACATACTGTATGGTATAGGACAGAGAATATAACTGCCACTGACCAGTTTTTGGATCACCTAAGCAAGATATGAGTTACAATCTGGTAACAAAGAAGGAATAACTTACCCCTTTCCAAGGATCAGAGCTCACTGAAAACTCCCAAAAAAAGGTAATCTCCAAGTTGAGCTGCTTCGCTTTGGGCTGCCAGCCCTTTAGTGAGGACTGGGAAGGGCAGACCCTGGTTAAATTGCTTGCACCTGTGCACCTAGAGCTGGCCATGCCTCTCCACCAGGTGATCAATCACTGGTTCAGGCCCTCACCTAACAGTCCCTGTACACATACCATCCTTTCTCACCTGGCATAAAAAACAATCTCTATGCCCAGTTTTGTAAAGGAATAGAGTAGACTCTTCACTTTCATTTAAACAGCTACATCGGCACTAACTTTATGTGCCAGTCTTTACTCCCACTTTTGTTCTTGTGAGTGGTGCACACAGCTTATGACTGTTAAAAAAAAGACAGCCAGCTTAAGTCAGTACACTTGCCTTCCTGTGGAGTGGCCTCTGATAAAACATGCAGACAGGACCCAGAGTAGCACTGTGGCCTCTTATAGCAATTAAGTGACTGCTGCAGCCATTTGCTGCCCACGCAGACATGACAAGCAAGGAACCAGAGGCTGAGCTGGCAGCCATGGATACAGTTGACTCCCAGATAAGAACACAGGTGTCCATTTTCTTAGTGGCTACTCTCACTGGAAAGGCAATTGCCCATAAACAGCACCAGTATGATCCTTATCATAAAACGTGCTTTACTAAGCTAGATGATGAAGTCCAAAGCAGAAACAAAAATAAAATAAAATAAGATATTGTCACAAATCCTGGAAACTTGTGCTTCCTGTGTGCTGTATGAGGGAGTTAGAGGGCTGTGTAAAAATTCAAAGAGGGGTATTGTGGTGGAGTGCATTTTGCCCCTGCGCCACCGAATCTCCAATATCTCAGTGTCACTGCAGATATTGCTATGGCCTCAAGAAAGTGTTCAGAAGGCATTAACAGCTGTAACTAGAGGCCTTAAAATAAGGTGTGGCTATTTTCATCACTAAGAACCTTTTCAGAAAAAAATGCTTATTAGATTATTTAGCACATGAATAATAATGTGCATCACAGTTCCATCTTTTTTGAATGAATTTGTTAAATTTGCAAATGATTTCTGAAATACAGAAGAGTAAAACATCATAATGTAAATATTGCATTTCTTAGGCCAGTTTCCTGGACATTTGAACTTTCAGGATGAATGATTACTCATCCAAAGTGATCAAGATGCTACTGGTAAAGAAATGTACCTAACTTACTGAAGAGAAATGAGAGCAAATGCCTTTATCACAAGAGAGATCAGAGGACTTCCTAAAGCAGTGACTGGAATCAACTGAAATACACACCACATGTCAAATGGTTCCTGATTTACTGAGGGAGAGGAGGATGGGAAATGCTAAGAGCTCTGAGCAGAACTCAGTTAATCAAACAGATACTGAGACTCAGAGATACCGAGACTCAGAAATCAAAATTAGACTTCTTTAGAACCTATTTGTTTAAGTCCAAATAATAATATTTCCAAGGTCTTAAAGACTTTATTACCACCAACCAAATGCAAACTTATGCCTCTAATATATATATTTCTGTTTCACTGGGATGACAGAATAAATAGCATTGATTTCAAAATGAGTGAGTGAGAAGAAAGGGGGAATGAGGAGGTACACATGGAAGAAAGAGGTCACTCCAGAAAAATTTTAACTAAAATTAAAAAAGGTTGTAAATATTAGTAATGCCATAGTAAAATAAAACAGAAAAATAAAATATTCAGCAATTCAGCCAGGGCTCCATCACCTGATAATCCTGCTCAGACTGCTTGATGAATCCTTCCTCACCTGACTTCTTGCATCCTATACTTGAGATATACAGTTCTCAATCAACTGTCCAAACACAACAATGCTAACATTCTCTGCCAAAGATGATCACTATGCCACATAAAAAAGAGTACATATATTTTTGTTTCTGAGATGTGAAAGAAAGAATACAAAGTTGCATGTGTTGTATCACAGTACAATGTCTTGCAATCCGTCCCAATTCTGCAGAGAATCCCCTTACCCTCATTAAAAAATTACTGTTAAAGTTATTTCTGTGAACAGAAGTTATTATTGTTATATTTATAGTTATTTCTGTGAACAGAAGTTGAGCAGCACTTTTTATTTTTTCTGTTATTGGATTAAAGATTTTGGAACAGACTCCAAAGCACTTCAGGGCTTTCTTATGAAAGAAAGCTATATCAGAATATTTGAAATGTTTCTCCTCTATGACAAACAGTTGCATTATAATGGAAAAACTACAGGGTATGAGCTAGAATTTATTAAGCTTCCTTATGTTGAGTAATGTTTAGATTAATAATAGGTAGAATAAAAGCATGATATGAATGTGACTAAAAAGAAATTTTAATCCATGTGGTAGTAATTAATAAATCAACACAATTTTTGACAGCTATCCAAAGATCTTAAGAATCTTTCCAAAGTCGTGGTCCATCTAGATGCAAAAACTATATTTATTTAAATACTGCAGATCAAAAGAAATATAAATACCAAATTGTCCATATTCTAGAAAAGAAGTTAATCAATGTGGAAGTCTGGAAAGTTTTTGACAGTACTTTTGACAGATTTTTAAAGATTCTTGGGTTTATAAAGAGGCAGAGAGATTTGTAGAGGATATTTTTAAAAATTTTCTTGGAGACCAAAAGGATTTATGTCCTTAAAAAACATCATTTATGAGAAAAGCCATCACTGATGATTTAATATGCAATTACTTAATAATGCATATTATTTTAACTGAAATCTTAAACCCTAGTCCAGCACTATGTTCAATTAGATGGGGTCCAATATTGGCTTAAAGACAGTTCAATAGTTTTATGCCATGATGGCTAGTACTAACATAGACACTGTATAATGAAGCTCACCTAAATTATACATGGCTACTTTAAAAATAGACTCAACACAAGTATCAGTTTTACCATTAAATAGTAAGCAGTACTTTCGACCAAAACTTGGATCAAAACTTGCATGAACATATTGTGTGTTCATAGGCACCATACAGAAAAGATGCTGATGCTTTGTTCACTTTCTGCCATCAGATTATGGAGCACACATTTCTCATAGAATAGAAAAGGTCAGTGAGGTATTATATAAGAAAGGGAAATACAGGGTTTCATGCTTGTTTTGATAGTGTTCTGCACAAACTGCAGAATGGCTCTGCCAGGCCAGCAGAACAGCTCATCCATTCTCAGGCGATCATGCCACTAGCCATGGAGAGCCATCAGGAGTGGAGGCATCTCACAGGCATACAGCTGTAGGATGCTAGGCAGCAATTTCTATTTACAGGAACAAAATTTTCCCACTGTGGAAAGTTAAGCAGTGGAGCAGGTCGCCCAGAGGGAGAGAAGAACCTCCATACTCAGGCAGTGACAAAATCCAACTGGAGAAGATTACTAAGACCTATCTTTGCTTTTGTAGCTGTCCCTGCACGAAGTCTTGCCTTGGCATGACCGAACAACAAGTAACTGTTCTAATCCTAAAATTTCACAGACCCTCTGTCTATTTGTTGATCACAGGAGAATAACCTGTGCTTGCTGTGCACTATACTCCCTCAATGACAAAATCAACTTCCAGTTACCTGGGAGATGAATAAGCCATCAGAAAAGCATGAGAGAAATTCAGTCTGAGGAGACATTAAATTTAAATACAGAGTAAAATTATTTTTTACCTGCAGTAACTTGTTACAAAATTTCTAAAATTAATTTTGCAAAATCCTATTGGAAAAATCTGTGAAGAGTTTCAGCTTAAGAATACATTTAAACACATGCTTTACTTTCACAATCAGGTTAGATTCCATGAAGTTCATTGTTTACAATGCCTTTTCTGAATGAGTAAATTTGGTTTACTTTTCTGCCTGTATTTAGTTTCTTCACTTCTTAAGGTGGCCAATCTTGCAAACAAAATGCTGCAAAATCTGAACTTTACATGCTGCTACCAATATTTTCATCAGTATCTAGTGCACTGGTGGCAGCTATTGCCAGAATAGTGAAGTAGAGGCTACTTTGTACAGTAGAAGAATGGAGAATTGACATGAGAAAGCAATTATGTGGGAAACATTGAATCAAGCATTCCCAGATGGTATATTTATATTGAGAATAAACTGTAAGGGAGCCAAGTTGGAAGTCTGTGAAACTTCCACCATTGTTAAAGGGACACTGTCTGCTAGTCTGGGGCCCCCAAACTGCAAGGGGATTTGGAAAAACTTGGGATGAAATAGAAAATACTAATTGAAACTTAAAACAGTATTTTTACTTCTTTTATTAAAAAAACTCACTTCAAGTACTAAAAAGTCTAACAGCAGTATTATGCAGATATGTGAATCAGAAAATAAAACCTGATGGAGACAAAAGTCAGGCTGAGTGTTTTCTAGTGTCATAGTCTGGGCTTTGTGAAATACAGAAAACAAGTAAGTGATAGATCCTGAAAGAGATATTTGGAAACTATTTCCATTGTAATGAACTGCATTGTCAGATCAGCATTTTTTTTAAAGTCTTTTTTAAATACAAGCTTGGTTGACAGCAACCCTTTAAAGAAAACAGTCCGTTGCATTAAATGTCAATGAAAAAGGATGAGTAATTGCTCATATATAGCAATGCCAGCAGCAAGAGCAACCAAAGCAGAAAACAGATTGGGCAAGATTTGTAGATACACTCAGGACTATTTACATCACGACTCAAGTTATATGTAACTAAAAGACCCATTTTAATAAGAACAGACATTCTCCTTCAGTCTTATTTAGCTTTTGCTATAATGAAATGTAAAGATTTTAAAACAACAAATCTAGCAATTTTGTACTCACCAACAGCAGTCATGTTTAATAGCATATTCTCTGTCTTTCAGTAAATTTATTTATTTATTTATTTATTTATTGAGAGGACCAGAAATGGACTTGGTTTTAATATTTAAAACATCCAAACTTCAAAGCTGCTCTGACCCAAACTTTAGGGTCAAAGCAAATTTCATCCCTCATAGAAATGAAAAGCCTATGTTTTTCATTTAAATAGGCTTGAAATTTAGCTCTACCTCATAACTCTAAAATTTAGGCTGAAAATGTGCATTTTCTGATGCACACTGCCTGCAATTAAAGCAAGAATTAGAAACTGAAGAAAGAAAAGCTTCTGTAGATGTGTTTAAGCCTCCCAAACATTTGGGTGAAATTTCAAACTAGTTATTTCAGCTGAACTCTTTCACCTATATCAAGAAAAATCTATTTCAAATCTGAATGGAGTGAGTTAGAAACCAAGAATAAGTGTGGTGTGATAAACATGTAATCAAAACTGTAGCGATGTTAAAATACCAGGGAGCCATGGCTTATTTGTAAACACTGCAAATATTTTAGTCTTTTCATCCTTAAAATAGCAGTTGGTTAACTACAGAGAATAAAATTCAAAAAGAAACAAAAACAAATCGACATTACAATAATCATGGGGCTTTATAAACAACTTTCAAAAGTCCCACGGAATCATAGTAAGCACACAAAGTTGTCCCTTTCTTCTTAGTGGTAAGTGTGACTGCGTGACTTGATGTTGCACCCCCAACAGCTCTGCAGTCATTACATTCACTTTTCATACACACAAGCAAACCTACCTGCTGCCTTACTTTATCTTGTTTATTCACAGACCCAACAGGTAAATGAAATATTCTGTAAAGCCACTCATCCATTTTACCTGAAAAGAAAACTACGTTGTTAGAAAGATTAAAAATGGCCTTTAGAGAAAACTAAGGTGGTTCTGGTGAGTAGCCGGGGCCTGCGACAAGTTGATTTTTGAACACTAAGGACATTATTCATGTAAAAGTCTGGGTCCAACTTCCCTCAGGAATGGGCAAAATTCCCAATTCCTTCAGACATCTGTTTGATATTACCAGATTCATCAGGAGAGAAGAGCAGAGCTGGCTCAGAACATCTCAGCCTTGGAGGTAAAATCCAACATTCTGACAGGGAGGGTTAGGGAACTGAAGGAGAAGAGGATTTAGAGGGGTCAGATGGATTTGGGAAGAAAAGAGGGACAAAGCAGCGCTAGGGTGGGAAGGACCTCCAAGGTTAACACAAACTCAAGGACTGAGAGAGGAGAGTAAAGTCTCAGGAAGGTCTAGAGGTGAGCAGAAAGGCATCCTAACTACAGCAGGGAGGGAAAACTAGGGATGGGCTGAAGAGATGAAGGTAAGTGTGAGAACAATTCAGCAGCCAGCTGCAGAAGGTTGAGAGTTCTCAGCAAGAGACCCCAGTCCTTCCTTGTGGGCAGATGGTGTGGACACTGCTCAGCGTGAAAAGTTCAGTATTCATGTCCTCAACCACAGCTGGGTATGTCCAGACAGAGCCCCTCCAGAGGACATCAGAGAGCTGGTGAGGGACTGCAGGAAGCCTTGCTGAGCAGGTGGCAAATCTTATGTAGAAAAAGAATCTAGTGAAAAAAAGTGGTTTTGAAGAGTTGAGAGAACTATGGGAAAAACATGCATCAAGATGATTATATGATATCCTGGAATAGATCAGTGAAATGAGCCAAAGCAAGGAGCCATCATCCGTGAGTAGAAAGATACGGTTCTTTGCTATGAAATGAGAACAGATAAGTTCAGGAATAAAGAGATAGTGAGAATAATCATTTATTTTGATGATTATAGTGCATAAGTGATGCTCAGAGCAAGTACTGCTAATGAATGGCCTAGTCAAATGAATAGCAATTTACCTGAAATTACCTTTATCCTAACATTGTCAGATAGTTTGAATTTTTTGGAGAAAAGTCCTGGATGTGTGTTAGTCAAGAGTTCATCCTCTTGAGTTGCAAATATTTCAATAGCTAGCTTGTTCTGACACTCTTAAAGACTACTGCATATCAGAATTCATAACTTGGAAATTTATTTAAGCAGACAACAACAACAATTTTCTGGACGGGGATGGCATTCAAATTAACACAAAATAATTGCCCACAGCCAGGCCTATTTGGGTTTCACCAGCATTCAGCATCATTAACATGGCCTAAGAGACAAGTCACTAACACCTGAGTGAGAGGAAAACTGATATGAGCATAACACTGCTTTCTTGATCTCCTTCCACTGAGTGAGCTCATGAGCTCCCTAAATCACACGGCTTGCATATGGTGTGTCTTACAGATCTGTGGTGGCACACAGAGCAGTGCATTTTTGGCCCTTTGGTGCATCAGTTGGTATGTGCACAGCCCTGCAGAGCCTGCTGGGGACATGCATCAGGCAGCAGGACCTGGTAACTCACAGTGACCTGCACAAGGCTCAGCAGCACAACAAATCCCGCAGCTCCCACCAAAGGAACAGCTCCACTGAGCACAACTTTCAGGGTGCAAAAGTTGTGTGTGGCCACTGGGATGTGTCCCAGAGACTGGTGAGGAAGACAATAGTAGCAGCCTGCAGGAAATTGGTAACTCAAAACCTCTGCATCTGATTGAAAGAAAATGCAGCCGCAGCGTCTGCCATCTGCACAATTTTCCCATGCAAGCTATAGGGCTGCAGTCAGATTTCAGTGAATCTGGGTCTTCTCTAACTAAAACAAATGGGTGTTTGCCAGCTACTTCAAAGGAAGTGTTTAAATTTGAGGTCATTAAACAGCTAGGAGAGCTGATGTAATCATATTTTAACCCAATTATCCTATCCAATATGTATTTGTCAGCATTTAATCCCATCTGCCATTGTGTGGCCCAAGTGCCTAAATTGCATAGGTCCCTCAAGAGTGCTGCTCTTGGCTAACCTATCAAATTCTGTGCCGTATGCAAATTTTAATTCGCAAACGTTGTCTCCCACATCCAGACTCTGGCAAACAACTGGACTTATTATAGGCACTCCAAAGTTAAATCTTTGCTGCTTCAGAATTTTACAAATTTTACTAATCTCTCACCTATAGCAGCAGTCTACCTTTAAACCTTCCCATACACTCTTTTGAGAGATTTTGAAAAAACAACCCAAAAGAATTTAAGCAGCATAAAAGGAACAATTCCTTTACTCACTCTTACGCTGACACAAAAGATGTATGTTGGTAAATGTGAGAGTTTTCTCTTTTTTCAATAAAATATTCCTGTTTATTGCTCTTATAACTTTGTATTTCTGCAGATGTTTTATTATTCTCTCTAGTTACTATTTAAGTCCATTCACCTGGGACTTCAGCAAAGTTCCTTGGTTTCCAATTTCTAGAAATGTGTTATGCTTTTTCAGTAAATAGGCACAATGTCTCCTATCTAAGCTGATATATATTCGGGTAATGGGATATCTTATCTTGCAGAAGAAAATAATCTGTGCCTCAACCAATCTAATTTATTTCATATGTAACTGCAACCATAGTGGGACAAACTGTGGGACAAAACCTCAGCTAAAATGGTTACAACAGTATTGAAAGTTGTCAGCTGTAAAACTAAATGACAGTTCTATTTTTATGATTTTAGGTAAAATGAAAGGCCCATGATATATTCTTCCTGTAATTCTGACACTGTAAGACATTTTGAGTGGTGAAAAATTCTAATTCTCATTTTCACTACAGACTTTTAATATTACTCTTACAGGGAAAAATAATCTTAGTGTACATGAAAATAATTTCCAGTTGGATTGAAAGTATGCCTGACTAATATGGTGAGTTGATGCTAGTGAGGAAAAAAAACAGTACAAAACCAGTGCACGAAAAGTCACCAAAGCAGGAGACAGTTTTGTTTGTATCACACAAAATTCTTGCAGAATACCTTGAATCTTATTTCAGTGGATGGATGTAGGTAGCTAGATCTGTTTGGACATCTATACCCTGTGTTTCAGAGACAACCCTGTGCTAAGAGCAGAATTTAACATTTGGAACCACAGAAATGGTTCATTACTATAAATATCTGCAATACCAATCAAGGGAAATAATGTTCTAGTTGGGAAAATAATTAACATTCAACTGACTTGCAAATGTGAAAACCAGGACCCTAAAAATACAGGCATCACTGAACTGAAAGAAACAGACATCTTATTTTTTTATTTATTTTTTTAGTAGTTGTTTTAACTATTTGAATTCCCTCTTCTAGCAGATTACTGTAATGCACGAGGTGAATGATAGCAACAGCATGTTGTGGTGCAATGACTACTGCAGTGTACCTTCTGTGGTACCTGTACGTCTTTTCCACTCTGAGAGACAGACAAGTTTACTATATCTGAACGGGGTAGGGGAAGAAAGAAAAAAGTAGAAGATTCAACCAAGAAACTAAAACATGAGTTAAAAGCAAAAAATAACAGAGGTGAAATCCTTACTGCTTATGTATGCCAGAATAAAAGCAATAATTTTTGTCCACTACAACTGCCAGCAAGCAAGGAATAGCACTAGACTAAACATGGAACATAAAAGAGAACAGAGAAATGGGGTCTGTGCTAAAAAACATGTGAAACCCCAATAAATGGAGCAGAATGAACTGCAGACCATTCAGAGCAGAGTTATAGGTTTCCCACATGGTCACTAACAGCAGACTTCTGTGAAGTTTTGGTAACAGTACGATTTGCAACAACAACCAAAAGAGTTTGCTGAATTATCTAAGCATGAAATGAACACACCTCAGACAAAAACAGTCAATGTCCATTGAGCAAAATAGCTTAAAAATAAAGGACTGAGTTTGAAAGGGCACACAACAGTGTTCATTCATCCAACTATACTCTTGTTTCTCTGGAAACATGACCAAAGTGTAAGTGAGCTTATCCAAGGCTGGGCTCTAAGGGTGAATGTGGCTGAAGGGATGTTCATGCAGTGTATCCCCCAGGGTGGGCTGAGACAGGGAGGAGCTCTGTGAGGAAATGCATCTCCTCCTCTTCCCTTCCTTTTGCTCCATTTAGCTTTGATTAATCCCTAGTAATGCACTCCCTGGTTTTATTTGTTTATTTAATGTTTTGCACAGAACACAAGTGACTGTGTTTTTTCAGGGATGAGCTTAGCTTTGCAGGAAAACCCTTTTCCCCTCAACTCATTTTCTTCTAACCTATAGTGATGAGAGTAACAATTGCCTTTTGATGGCAACTCATACTGATTTTTTTCCTCTCCTGTACATTACTCTCACAATAAAAAATAATAAAAAAACCCAACTTTTTTGGAACTTCTGGTGCACGTGACGTAAGCCTGCATTCAGCATACAGCTTGCACAGGGAGGGCTTGGGAAAAATCAGAGCACAGAGGCTGTAGTATATTTGTAGCCCTAGTAGGTTCCAAAGTGTGTTGCATGCAATGAGTAGCAAGCATCACATGTTTCAAATGAGGCAGAAGTACCACCCAGACCTTCAAACAAAGGGGCAGGTCACACATGAGCTCTCCAATATGGCCAGCATTTGTGGGGGAAAAGGTGCAGCAGGTTTGGATTCCTGTTTTATGACTAAACAAATAATCCATTCTAAAGGTATATTCTTCCAGGAGCTTTCGAGGGTAGAAGAGAAATAGCCAGAAACCTTTCAGACCTCTTCTTGCAGCATTGCTAGCCAGGGCCTGGACTCTGGGGAAGGATATGCTTAGTTTATCACACCTTAAAGGCAACATAAGCTGACGGTGGGGCCATGTGTCAAGGGCTGTCCCTCAGAAATAAAAAATTGTTATCAGAGAGTCTTGGGATATTAAGTAAGAACAGAGACACGAGGCCTCCAAGAAACTTGGCTTAGCTTGGTCGCCAGTCCACTTTTCATTGAGGACTTTGCAGGATGGAAGGTATTCTCTTCACAGCCTTCAGTCTCAGGTCCTTTTAACCTCACTTTCCTTCTTCTGCAAGATCTATATATGTTTCTAGCTCCCATGTCTGCTACCTACAAAACTGAGAGCTTCAACAGAAGTTTCCTTTGGAACCTCCAGGAAGATCCAGAGGATGGTTTTCTTCTCTGGTATTTCAGGAGGGAAGGCTGAGGCTGCCTGGGGATCCTTTCCTGTCTCCCCAAGAGAGAAGAGGACCCAAACAATAATTACTGTATTCGTTAGGAAAGATTGAGCAGGAAGCCCTCATGCCCCAGGCACTACCTTGCAATTGAGGTCTTGCCTGGCAAAGGCCTCTGGAGATAGCTGGTGGATCCCACTGAGCTCTGCTGAAAAACATCCTGCTGCAGCAGACTGCAATCCCTTGTCTGGCACTGTGGAAGCTCACAGCTGTTTGTAGTGTGCACAGAAACCAAGTTCTCTTATCAATGTAGTAACTAAGAAATAGTAATAGCAAAGTCTAAATCAGAGTACAAGCTGCAGCAAAACTAGCCACTGAAGACTTTGAAAAGCAAAAGATGAAGATAAAAGGTAAAATTTTAATCTCTCCTTAAACCACTTTAGACGCAATACTTAGAAATTGATGAATACAGCAAATTCTTACCCAGAAGAGATGCAATTAAGGGAACAAATATTGCATTTAAATATGAAAATAAATTCCTTTATTGCTCATTCCAAAAGTATTCTGGAATTTCTGAATTTTCTGATGAAGAATAAGAAAAGAAAAGAAAAGAAAAGAAAAGAAAAGAAAAGAAAAGAAAAGAAAAGAAAAGAAAAGAAAAGAAAAGAAAAGAAAAGAAAAGAAAAGAAAAGAAAAGAAAAGAAAAGAAAAGCTAAACAAATATTCTCTTACAGGACAAAGTTCTTAGTTAACAGAAAGAAATATCCAATATCAGAAAATCAGTGATCTGACATCAGAAAAATAAAACTGTTTTTTGCAGGGCTTTGAAAATGTCAGCACTTTCTACTGCAGCAGATCAAATGTCTCAGCTTTAGAGAATGACAGAAAAAATGAAACTATAAGAAAGCAGCCCAAAAGCAATTTGATAATATGAAAACAAACAGCAGAAAAACTACTATGATACTTCCATTTTGGGATGAGCAAAATCCCATCTCTTAATTTACTAGTTCTCCAGAAATCCTAGCCAAAAATTCTCTTTGATACCATTGCTTATACTATATATACATGCACAGCTTGAACAGATAGACTGGCACAGCGAATGTTTAGATACTGAACTCCCCGCTCCCAAAGACTTCACCCTCTAATTGTCTCAAGAGTACATATGGACCGAGTATTTACTTTTTAACATGGTGTAAAATTAGTGAAGATGCAAGTTGGGCCTTGATGCTTCTCTGAAATTTGCGGTCTCTCTTCCCAGCTGTGCAAGGCAGCGGGAGTGGGAAACTGCAGAATGAGAGGAGGCCAGTGCCACTGCTGCTCAGAAGCATTCAGAAAGGTTTCAGTTCAGAGCACTGCAATATGAGCTGTTGTTTCCACTCTTGTTTCTCTTATGAAGGTGATTTAATGTAATGGGGGAGGAGGAGTGTATTTAAATAAGAAGGGGAAACTAAGGACATGAGAAAGAACATGGAATATCTCATATCTAAGTTTTAGATGTTACAAACACTCTGAGATTTCCCATTTGTTGCTCCTAAGCTATGTTTTAAACTAACTTATGCTCCTTCAAATTCCAGTGGAGATGTAGTGCATCTGCATCTACACGATAACATATTGTATAATATGGCCACAATGTATTCATCTCATGTCATTGGATGGCAAGGAGTTGCATTTTAAGAATTCACACATTCACTCTTCCCTAAAATGACTGCAGAGATACCAGCACTAAGTTGACTTATAGGGTTGCAGACCTCATGTACAGACAAAACTGTTAGAAAACATTATCTCAATCACACTGCATAATTTTTCACCCACTGTCTAATTTGTATACAGCTTGAAATTTGATTTTGGGTTAGAAAGGTAAATAAAATGAAATGTTACTGGTGTCACGAAAGAATTTGACTTATTATTTTTTCATCCAAAGCCTGACATTTATGGTTGAGAATCTGTTTTTATCTGATTTCAAGTATCTACAATATGCATTAATTTCTTTTTGTAATTTTCACCACCAGTTTCTCTTGATGCTTTTGCACTAACAAATGATATATATATATATACTTTTATTAATTTATTCCTGACAGCTAGGCCAGAACAGCTTACCAGGAGCAACTTATTTCTTTATACAACAAGAGAACTTCTCCCACCTTGCACCTTTTGGTTATTCATCACCAGTGATGCAGGTCAGAGGCCTTTTTTGGAAGCGCAGTCCAGTGCCTGCAATCCTATAATTCATTGTAAAGTATGTTAATCTTTTTTTGGAATGTTCTGTTTCAGGCTTTGAGACACTTTGCAGGGGATATTAAACTAAGATTTAAACTTATAAATGTAGTTAAGTAGAATGGATTTTGAAATTTATAAAATGACAGGTAACAGAGTCTACCATAAAACAGTCATTTAATCATTCCCCCTTAATGACCAGGCATTAGGAAGAAAATGACCAGGTGTCCTGCAGTGTTTAACAGCATCAGTATATTAACATCAGCATATCAAAGAAAAGAAGATAAAAAATATCTGTCTGCTTTTTAACCGTTAGACTGTCAGATGTATGCGGAATCATACAACCTCTATTCATGCTCATATTCAAGAAGGGGATACTCAAATGCAGATCCACACACAGAAAACTCATTGTCTTCCATGTGGAAGGTATGACCACAGGCCATAGGAGCCTGTCTGGAAAACCAAGGTCTCACCTTTTGTACAAAACCACTTGATGGGATCAAGGTATCCAACAGTCACTTGTGCAATCTAAACTGAAGAGCTATAATTTCCCCCTGAAACTCTTTGGCAAAACAAAGTGTAGAATAGATGTGTCAGATCACTTCTAGTACGCAGCCTAGACTGAAAATCAGTTTCCTAAACTACTTTACAATTGCTTCTTAAAGAAGTGAAGTCAAAAGTACATATTACTGTTTTCCAGACTGAATATAGAGAAATATAAAGGACAAACAGCCTATGCACATAAAATCAGAAATGGTTTAAGAAGAAATACTTCAACTTGATTGACTTTACATTGGCACACCAAACAATGAAATGAAGATTCTAAAGGCTCAAGTCTAAAATCCATTTGAAAATGTGATACTCCTCTGAATTTTTATTTCCATCTATTTGATATGGACTTAGTAGGCTTAGTGCTACATTCAATGAAGAGAGAATTAGGTGTGCTGCTGTGTCACTTATTCACTGTGAGGATAGACAGTGCAGACAGAAAAAAACAGCTGTACTGTCCACAGAAAGCAGCAAGAAGCATCGTCTTCGTAATAATTACTAAAATCTAATTATTCTTGTTCTCAGACATATCTCCTATTTTAATCTGTTTATCTTGTCACTTATCTGTTTGCATATGGATTTTCTTCTCTAAATAGTTCCCTCTTGGCTACTAGGTACCTATATTGTAAGGCCTCTCATTTTGTTTCCTGACATTTAAAAGCTCAGCTCTGTGATTTAGCATGAGCTTTCTTGGTTTCGTAAGGCCTATTTAGAGTCTGAATTTGATATGCTTCTACAGAATATGCACTCACTGGTTTGATGAAGAACTGTATGGCAGCATCTTAGGAACTGGGTAGTACAGCTTTTATTTTCACTTCACAAATGAAGAGTACAGTACCCTCATTCTTCTTGAAGGAACAAAACTCAAGAAGGCTAAAGGGAAGGCACTAGGCCTACGGAGATTATCCTCATTTTGGTCTAGTCTCATGCTTGGTTTTACTAAACCATCCGCATACAGACTTTTTTTTTTCTTTAAGAGGGTTTTGCCGGAATCCACAATAAAATCCTAAGGTCATCTCTTTCTAAAAGTAAAATGGGATGTTGAGCCAGTTGGAAAACCACTGTGCAGTAAATTTGGTAAGCAGATCGGAGGAGTTTTTTAACAGTTTGAAGAAGAAATGAGATCACACAGTTCTGTATTTGCACTAAAATGAATGGTAAAGCAGAGTAGTGTCTGTTTAACTAACATAAGATAGCTGAAATCATGTGGCTAGGAGTTGCTGTTTTTGCTCTGCCCCTTGGGTTAGTGTAAAGAGAACACTTACTGTTCGAGTCTTGATCTCTCCATCCATAAAATGTGAAAGGCAACATTATCTGGCTCAGGGGGATGCTGGGAGATTACATAATGTTTGCACAGCTATTTTAAAATGTGAAGCACTGTGAATTATGAAGTATAATTGCTAAGAGTTAAGACAGCCTCTCTAAAGAAAGTGAGAGTTTCTAAAGAGTATTATTTTAGAGAGCATTTAACTACCATAATCTACACTATTTATCTACTCACTAATTAAAATACTTCAGTCTGTTAGAACTGATCAGAACGATTTACATGAAAAAGACACCTGACTTTATCACTGAAGTATACTCAATCTGATGAGAAATCATTGAGAAGTTAGTACTGTACTTTCAAAAGGTCCTCCTTATGCCTAGTCTTTATAAGCTACTTAGTCAATAATTTAATTATTTTTATTTCTGTGTTTCAAGTTGGTTCAATCTGGGCTGCTAAGTGGTGCGTTCCTTCCAAAGGATTCATTTACTGAGGAATCCTCTTCACAATGATTTAGTCTTTCATCTTGCCTGGATGCTGCTTTTCTCATCACTAATTCACACTGTGCATCACAGGCTACATTAACATCTGCATCTTCTGGATGGAAAGTTTTCTTTTTTTCCCCTTCAAGAATATCTGTCATTCTGCAGTCCCAGTCGTCAGCTCCTAACAACCTTCCCAGCTGTACAGAAATGCATTCTGAATAAACATTGGAAGGAAGGAAGCATAAATATTTGACAGCATTCACAGTCAAGGCAGGTTATTAAGCACTCAGCATTTCAGAAGAATACTCAAGACTGTCTTCTAGGGAAGTATTACAAGTGAGACTCCAAGTGTTTTATAATCTAAGTGAGTTTCTTTGGAAGAGGTTATTAGTGACTGGATATCAGAAGAGAAGATTGTGAATAGGAGTAACATTTTGCAATTTTATTTTCATTTTGACTGCTTTTGTGATGATCATATTCTGCATACCTGTATCTTTCTTACTTGCAATTTTGAGCATGCACAAAATGGACACTGTAACAGAAGTTGTAGTGAGAAATGAATGAGTTTCTCCACATGGAGTTAGTTAATGCTTATCCCATAGGTCCCAACTTTAAGTGTTTTGGTCATCTGAAAGACAGCTTGATTCTCTCACTCACTATATGGGAGATGGTAAATCCTATGGTATAGTTATATATAACCACAGAGGGAAGCATTATGAAAGAAAATAAGATATTTTTATTCTCTCTTATACCCTAAATTAGAAATTCACCTATTTCTTCTATAGTTTCTATGTGAATACTCATTAAACTATCAGAGGGTAGGAACTAAAGTATAACATGGAAACTTTAATGGAAGCCAGTCTAAGGAACTTTCATAAGTCAGACCCAACAGCTTCTTGGCAGAACTCATCATCTATTTTAAACTGAATTCTAAAATTTCCAGCTTTTCTCTGTTTGTGGAGATCAGACCAAATTTAATAACCCAATTTAAATGATTTCCAAGTATGTTTTTCTTCCTTAACATAATAGCACATTATGTGCAAATCTTTCCATGTTTTTATCAATACCAGCCACTTGTTACACACCTGCTCGGTATCCATACATGTTGTAAAATCATCTTTGCAATCCCTATTTTACTCCTAAATCTGTGGCCAATGCCATTCATACTCTTCAGGACATTACAGCTCTACTTAGAGCTTATTCACAATCACCTTGGTCTCAAGCAGCAGCAAGTGGTCACAAACCAGCAGGTATTTAATTTTTTTTCCTCAGAGGGTTCTGTCTGCAAACATAACCTGTGTCTCTATTATAAACTACTAGCACTATTTATTTTGCCCTACATCAAGTAGGATACGTGTACTATTTTATAGTAACATTAGTACATATCTGCTCTAGATACACTGCCCAAACTTACAGAATGTTCTGGATTCCTTGCTCTTTCAAGTTCCACAGAACATGACCAAGACCAAAGCTGTTCATGGGATGATTTGCTTCCAGTTGTCCCAGCTCCTCTGGGTCATGTATGGAATCTCAGATATACATTAACACCAAAAGCCACATCCTTTTAAAAAACTCATTTACATCATTAGGTACCCAAATGACATGTCCAAAGCAATTAGGACAGCTTTAAAAACTGGTCTGTCCCAGATATCTGGAATATCTGCCACAAACCCACAAGCTTTGCAACCAGGGAAGGGAACAAGAACACTAAGGTATGTTTGACATCAGGACATGCACTTGCTTTTCTGATTGTATGTATTTTATGAGTATATAACAGGAAAGCACTGTAGAATATTCCATAGAAATGGAGAGGGTCCCAGGAAGTTCAGGAAGCAATCTGTTGTTCTGGACTTTCCTGGGAGAGACAGTTCTTGTGCTGGCACTCATTTACACAGCAGAGCCCTTTTAACAGTAACTTACTGATACTACTGCTATGTAAATCCTGGAAACATTATGGTCTGTGCTGCTGCATGTCAGAAATCCTCACTCCAACCCTCTTACACCTGTGTGGAGCTGTACTGTGTCTGCACCAAGAGTCCAGCTGGGGCTTCTGGCACACATGCCTGCGCTGCCAGAGCCAGTTCTTCAGATTATAAAAACTGCAGATTAGCAAGATTTTTCCAGTGATGTCAGTAGAACACTTTCAATGTTGGAGTTTGGCAGGATAACATGCTATATTAAAACATCTTTTTTTCACTAGACTTTAGCCTAAACTTGATCTCTTTTCCAAGCAATCCCACTCACTGTAAAATTACATATAGAAATGATTTACACAGTGGATTTGTTTTATGATGACCAAACATGATCAAATGAATTTTCCTATCTGAAATTCTCCTGCATGCTCTTTTCCTGCTCAGCTTAACGTGAGATTTGCCATATTGTAGGGGATACAACTTCTGGAACTGCACAGGCTACAGATGGTGTCTACCCATGTAGCTCAATCTTAGTTTGTGACATAGCCAGAAAATCCATTTTGCACAACTTTTGACCATAGATTATGTAAAAGTATTCAAAACAAAATACATACCCATAGCAAGAGTAAAATACAGCACAAGAGATTGTCCAATTAACTTCCCAGTACATTTATGACATTGTACAGTCAAGAAATCTCACACTCTAGTCAAAAAGCAGACAAATTCAGCATTGAGCACTTAGTATTTAAGCATTTAATTCTTCTCATGTAGCAGCTCTAACTACATGGCAACAAAAGATCAGGCATCAGAATAATCAAGCATGTCAGTTCAGACTTTAATGATAGGCTCCTGACAGCAAAGGATGAAAATCAGATCACAGAATCACAGAATTGTAGGGGTTGGAAGGGACGTCTGGAGATCATCGAGTCCAATCTCCAATAGCTCATGCTTTTGAATTTTCCGGAGGTACAACTGTACAGGCTTAAGTACTGGAATATATAGTAAAACTGCAGCTTCCATGGTTTGGCTGGTGGTAGCTACTGGTCTTTTTGTTGCTTTTTTTTTCTTTTTTATAAGGAACATCCATACTGCTGCTTAAACTCAATTATTTGAAATAGCAATTTAGAAAATGAATTTCAGCATTAGCATTTATATGCAAATGCTTGAGGTTTTTTCATACATCAAACTGCAGTACAAAACTGACTTCTCAAGAAAGAAGGTACTTATAGTGCCTTTAAGAAGAACACTTCTGATAGTATAGACATGACTTCTATATGATTTCTGATATACCAGGACGGTACTGATGACCTTGCTTAAAGTAAACCAAATTTGAAAGTGCATATTCCTACAGCAAGCAATGGCTTTAAAGCAGTACTAGCCTGCACACATTTGGCCATGCAAGTTAATAATAAAAAGCATTTAGTAAAATGTGGAAGCTGTTTCAGTCTTTTAAGAAAAATGTTAATTGTCTATGGGTGAAATGTTTTTAAATAAATGTTTTTTATTTGTTAACAAGTCTCACATGCACTGAATGTATGTACATTTGAAAATCCTGTTTAACCTGATTTTTTTTTTTTAATAGGCATCTTGTTCCATTTCAACATAATCTTTTAAATGTGTTGCAGCAACAAGAACTCATATGTCACATAAATTCAGCATCTTCAACTTGATGAGCTAACTAGTGCTGTGGCATAAATTGCATTTTCCTTCTTTAAGACTAAGCACATTATTTTTGTCTAATCCTCTATTATACAGCAAATCCTTCCTGAGGAATTCTAAACATTCAGAAAATAGAACAACATAATTTTATACCTTCATATAAGTGGGCCATACCATTCCCTGTGACTCCTCAACAGAGACACACAGCCTGCAGACTTACCTAATATGCAAACTGAAACAGACCTAATGTACCTCCAGTTCTAGTGGTGTATATTATGGGCAAGAAAATGCAGCTAAAGAATACTTAAATAAATTGCATTCAAAAATTAAAATATAATAGGAATGAAATTCTGGACCAGTTAAACAAGGAACATGTTGCAGATGACTTCAGTAGGGTTATAAAGTAAATGCATCCCTTAGTGTTAGGACATTCATGAAGGCAATGCAATTCTTACTATGCATTTGCATGTCCATGGTTAACAGCTATAGCAATGCAGCACATACTGCACTGAGACCTCAGCGATGCTCTCTAAGCTTGCATGCAAAATCTAACAGCCTAGCCAGAGTGTTACTGCAAGACTGGATCCTAACCCACACAGCCTCAAATTCCATTGTCAGAAACGAAGCATAAACTGCATGTCCTTACTTTGGGCGGCTGAGCCAGTGACAATGAAATCTATAGGAGTACTCTCACTGAAGTTTCCACTTGGTTACTGCAGGTAGGGTAGGGCAGGTAGCTTCCTACGTGTTGCATCGCTGAAGCCTAACAGACATTCTCCAGCAACAAGTGGCAAACATGACAAAATTCATCATCATTGTTAAAATCAGATGAAATATAGAAAAACAACTGTTTAGAGAATGAACACTGAAATTATACTACAGAGAATCACAGAACTGCAGGAGTTGGAAGAGACCTCAAGAGACTGAGACAATGTACATGTACGCTTTACCCTGAGGCTGTGGGATTTTGCTGAGTACTGGTTGGTGTTTACAAACTCTATGGCTGCTTGTGCATGTGTGGAGCAGTGCCAAACCACTGGCTGAGTGTGGAAGTGTGGGAAGCCCTGGTGGGGCTGGAGAGATGTCTTTGTTCTGAACCCATCCACATGATCATTTTTTCATAAGGGCATTTTGAAGGAGTCTTTTTTCAGTGCTTCCAGCAAAGCTGGTTTGGGAAACATCATATAATGTACAGTGCAATCAATATAAATTAAATCATAAAACCTTTCACTGATTTCATGTATGTTCCTTCAGTGATAAATCCTAATTTATTCTAGGTTGGGAAACAAAACCTGCATGCTGCAGAATGAATCTGGGGAAGACTGAAGTGATCTTTAAATATTGTTTTCATAGGCAGTTTTTCCACGGAGAGTCCATGGGGTTCACAAACTGTGATGCAGGTTTTTTAAAAGTGTGTCTACAAGACAAAAATGCTATCATTATGCATGGATAGACAGAAGGTATAAATTAAAAATTTCCAAAAAGGATCATCGAGTTCTCTTCCACAGCTACACAAGGAACTGAAGTCTGCTGGAAAATGAGTTCTGCTGTCCTCGGAATTTCTAAACTATTACGTGAGATGATAATTTTAAGGCAAATAGTCTCTAAGAAAGCAGCCTATTTATATATGAGGAATGACATCTTGCTATCATAAAAAAGATGTTAATTATCTATATCTGAATGTGTTTCTTTCATTTAGAACCATGGTTCTGTGTCCAAACCAAAACCAAATGTAGATGCAAGATTGTTTTTGTCTACTGTTATGCTCCCTTAGACAAAAAGAGGAAAACTAATTTCTGCCAGAATGGGTTTTGTTTATGGTTAAAGACTAAAATGTCTTAATTCTACAGGACATAATATGTCTTTTAATCTACTTTCTCCATCTTGAATGAATTTGCACACTTTCCATAGCCAACAAGCAAAGAAACTCCCAACAAAAGACAGTAGTACACAAAACACAGGGCTGCAACACTCCTACATATGAATAATTAAGGAAACTAAAAATGTTATCAGTTAAAACTACTCTAAAATATCACAGCCCTAGATGGAACAGAAGGGACAAAAATATCTGTGCAACTTGCCCAGGTTTACTATGTATGAAGCTGTTTTTAATTTTTTTAATATAGCATAGTGTATTTTAGTTCAACTTTTTCTCTTAGAGAACTCTTGGATGTTATAGCTTCTAAACTGTACCCAGTCATTTGGGTAAAGAAAGTAGCTCACTCATACTTATATAATTATATCACTATGACCTAAACAGTTGTGAAGTGCTTCAACGTTCTACAATCAACCCAGGAATATCTAAGCACCACCCTCCACAAGGTGCATTATCGTCTTCACCATGTCTGCTGCAAGGAGTTTTTCCCTGGAAAGTCAGGACTTATTTTAAATAAATAACTCTTAACTTGTTAAGTGGTTCATATAGGATTTAAAAGCTGTTCTGCCATGGTATCTGAATTGAAAAATCAGGTGCTCTTGGTCAACATAATCATCCTTTTCTTTCTTAAATGCATTGCAGCAGGGCATACAAAGTTGTTTTAAGGACAGAGAATGAAAAGTAGAGTAATTGTCTGATGTCACTGATGTCTGCAAGACCATTATAGAGTCCTGAATCAGCTTCTGTACTGATGTGAACTGCTGGAGGCAAGAAGGGTGTCTGAGGAACACACTGGCCTCTTCACTGATGTACTAGTACAGGTTGATTCACTTTGGAGTAGCCTCTAATGATCTGGGGAATCCTCCCTTGTTCACAGAGGGCACATCAAGATTCTTCCTTTGTGAACATTCTAATTTATATCCATCTGATACAAATTCATCCTTTATAGTCTATCAGATTTAGATACAATTTTCTCATCTTTCAGATTCAGAGTGCTTTGATATTTTCTACACTATCACATCTAATATAGACTTGTCTGAAATATGTATGGATGAAATGTGAAATGGGACTTCAAGGTTCAAATGTTCAGAGGGAAACAAGCACTATGATGAGTCCCTGATTACACTTCAGTTTTGGCTTCCTGCCTGTTTAAATTCATTTAATAATGTCACATCAACTTCGTTCATCCAACTTTTGTACCAGTCTAAGATGAAGGCTTTAAAAAACAGACTTGGATTAAAATTTTATTGATAAATTTTGGAAATAAAATGAACTAACCTAACAGAAACTGTGAAACTCTGTTAAACAATATTATTGTTTCATCCTGTACCAAAGCAATGTCATACAAGCCACTCTGTTATTTCTCCCACATCTGAAGTCAGGTTGACAAGACCTATAACTATTTGACAACATAAGGGTTCTTCTAGGCCACTGAAACTTCCACAGTTTTCCAAGAACTATTAAAAATAAAAGTCCAAAATGTTCATGAGACACGTCCTAAAACTCCCAGAAGAAATGTGTTGCTGTTAAATTAGCCAGTGCAGTTTTAAAATGCTCCTTAGTAAGTGCAGGAACGAAAAAAGTTTCATCAAGCTACCACGTGAATACACCATCTATCTCTTTCCTAATTGTAACACAGAAATATTTATTGAACACGTTCTCTCCTCCCTGCAATAAGGACATTACCCTTACATCTAGTAATGGAATATAATGGCTTTGTTCCTTTAATCTTAATGTACTGCCATTCTATATTGACCACAGACCCTCATATTCGTTCTTCTGCTTCCCTTATAAACTTTATACTACTTCTACTTTTCCATTTTCATTTGCTGAATTATCTTTATATATTTAAATGCATTCCTTCTATCCCATATGTTTCTTTTTAAATCAGTTGAAGGTTTTCTTTCTTAACTTTGAGGTTTTAGGTTTTGGAGATAGAAAAGTAAAATATTGCTATCTACTTCCCGAGTATGATCAATATTTATATTTTTCCCCTATGACTTAGCTCATGATCAATAACAGATTTATGAGTATTAGATAGGATTTTATTATGCTCATATATACCTCAAGTAATCATTTCATAATCAGAACAACCATCAATATTTAGTTCCAAGATGAGTTCCTGCATAAGCATTAAGAGGACAATTACAATGGATTTCAAGTGGTAGATGTAATGCTTATCAAGTAAGGTAACTGATAGTTAAAACATTTAATTTTTAAAGGAATTTCAACATTACCAGCAGAGAGGCATGGCGATCTGAACAAACGTCTACCACTATGGTTGCAAGCTCTCTTATTCATGTTGGTGTTTGACACAGATCCCTAAATCATACAGATACTGCCAGCTAGAGCACCTTGGCAGCTAATCCATGCATAGTCAGGGGTGCATTCTCCAGTTTGTGAGGAACGTGGACCTCATTTTCAAAGAGTGAATGATTTTTTAATCATATGGATTTGTTTACTGGCAAAGTTGAACTTAGACTTACAAATGATGATTCCCAAATTGTTATTACCCAGAGTCATAACCAAGAATTTCTTCTCAAATATCATGATGCCTTCAGCAGTTTTGTTCTTAAGACTTTGATTTGCTACCAAGACTTATTTTCTCTAACTCCCCACATACTTTTTTTTTTTTTTAAATCAGTTTAATATGCATCTGATTAGCCTAGAATGAGAGTCCCTTAGAACAGGAATTTTCAAAATGCTAATCACGTATCATTAATGGTACCCAAATCACTTCAAAATGATCTTTGTGTAGAGGGTGTGGAGGAGCCAGGGCTGCGGCTGCCTGCCCAGAAGTAGCTCACAGCTGCAGGGTCAGAGCGTAAAGGCAATGTTCCTAATCTTACATAAAAGCAAGAAAGAAACCACGGTATGAAGACTGTAGATCCCAACCCCTGCTCCATGCTGACCATAGACACTGAACAGTGATGGAGAAACAAATCCTCCCACACATTCTAGGCAAACTCCCTCCAAAATGTTTTCTATTGTACAGAACTCACCTCCTTTTGTAACCCTCCTCTCCCTAGCAGATAAGTTAATGAAAATTTATTAGGAAATATATTGGAATGGAGATAAATGTATTTCACTGGCAGTTACATCTGCTTTAAACCTTGAAAAAACAGGTATTAAATTTTCTGTGTTTCATTTAACCCATCCCTGTGAATTCACGTTACTATCTTTGTGAAATTTGCTAGAATCCATGAACCAAAAGCAATAAATAGGTAAGAATAATTTAACATTAATTTCCCATTTCAACTAGAATAAGTATCAAATTATTGCAGACCTTAGATGAAGTTGATCATTCTTTTCCATCCAGATCACAGTCTAGGAATAACAGAAATGTTTTTTTTCTCAGACAACCATCCTCCCTTTCTGTGTGAGAAAAATTTAATTTTCCTTCCAAATGCTTGTCAAAGAGAAACTCATAACATTTTGAACAGTTGTCATCTGTAACTAAAACCAGTATGAAATGGACAGTTTCCACTGACAGCCAACATTATGTTATTCTTTCAGTAATATTTGCCTGTGTACTTTATCTATTTTATTGCTAGTGTCCATGGCTTTCCTGTGACTTACATGACATCTAGGTCCACTGCATGATACACAGCCATTTCCAGGTCTTATCAAATATGTACATCTCCATTTTCACGATGGAAACTCAGATTCACATTTGAATATTTCACAGAAATATGCACTTTCAACCATGGCCACAGGCTAGTGTTCCCTTGAGTAACTCATCCATTTTTAGAACTAAATGTACAATTAGGCAGCTGAAGTCAAGCAGAAGATCCCTGGGATCTGTACATATTCCACATGCAAGGCTGAATTTTGTGTGGTTTTTGTTTGTTTGTTCATTTTGTTAAAGTGCTTATTTGAAACGAAATAGATCTAAAACAGATAAAGAGTTGTATTCAATTAATCAAAGGCTGTAAAATAGGCCATGTCAAAGGACATTTTCCTTGGGTCAGAATTTTACATCAAACTAAATTATAAAAGGTTTTTATTAATCAGTAAATTGCAGTATTTCTTCACTTACTAAGGTACTTGGCAAACATTTCTCACATTAGGCAATTAAAAAGGCAATAGCACTGTTTGGCAACTTTGAAAGCATTTAACTTCAAAATTGCAAATTATAACAAAGACTGAAAATAAAACAATTATCTCCTGTTGTTTTTGACTTCTGGATTCACAATCAGCAATTAGGGATTTGGTACATCAAAGCTGTGTGGGGATCACTGGGGAAAGTGATTTCAGTCAACAATTGCATGCAGTGAACTTCTATACTAAAATGAAAAAGTATGTCAGAGCATTTGTTTATGCAATTAAGAGAATTTAAGCATTTAATAAAGCATTACAGACTCAACAAGTCCTCTTTAACTTATTTAAAGGATTATTTAAAGTATTTAAAGGAATAAAGCTGTGCTATAGCCCTGTGTCTAGCAGAGAGTACCATGACAATATTAAAATCAAATATTCGTATGCAATAGGGTCCATTTTAAATAGAATTCAAATGAAGAATTACTGATGCCAAGAATGACATGCTGAATATAAACAGAAAAATGACTGCAGGAAAATAACCATCTTGGATTTTGTACAGTCCCTAATCCAAACAGGTTTTGAAGTTCTGGTAAGTCCTCCTTCCTTTAAAGTACTTTTGAAGGTCCTTGGCTTTAGCAACTTTGCTTAGAAAACCCCTCAGAAAATAGCATTCCTCTTTGCTGATGCCCAACATGAAACGTGTTGGAATTGCCATAAATAATGACACTGTAGTTTTGGACAGCCTGGAAAATTGTTTATGATAATTATCCTCAAGAAGTTAGACATTTTACTGTATCCCTTGAGCAGGCATTCTTGATTTTATAAGGAAACTCTACTGTTACACCTTAACTGTTATTTGGATTTCAAATCCAAATCAGTTTTCAAAGCTACTGATCACACAGTGGTAGTGCTCATGAATTTTGGAAGTTGGGACAGTGGAGAAAATGATTAAATTTAGATGATTATTTTTGAAATCTTGAATTTAAGCCTACATTTTGCCCCTCTCTTTGACTAAAAGTTTATCTGTTGCATTCAATGAAAGCTAAAAAAAAAAAAAGGAAAGGGAAAGGGAAAGGGAAAGGATAAAGGAAAGGGAAAGGGAAAGGGAAAAGGAAAGGAAAAAGGAAAGGAAAGGAAAAAGGAAAGGAAAGAAGAGTAAAAGAAGAAGAGAAAAGAAGAAAAGAGAAAAAATTAAAAAAAAAAAAAGGAGAGGGGAGGATTACTTAAAACATCGTTACCATCCTTCTTCCAGTCTTGCTTCCAACTAGTAAAACCATTCTTGATCATGTTTTGGGTCCCAGTTTAACTTAAGGCCGGTTTAAACCCATCCAGTTTTTCTTTTTAAAAATCCAGCCTATTAGCTGGCATGCTCAGTGGCTCAGGTTACTATAAAGTCCCAGAACTCTTTATAATTTAACAAACAGTGAGGGGAAGCCTGGTGGTCTACCATGATTCTTATCTGTGAAACTGTTGATGGACAGAACCTGTCACACAGAAAATCTCTCTCCTCCTGGAGCATTTGCCCAGCTCAAGGAAATGAGGAGGACAAGAAAATTCTGCAGCAAATGGGCAGATGTCAAGCTAAGTGTGTGGTTAATTCCATTATGAGCAGAGATTTACTTCACAGCCTGTGCATTTCTTATGCAGCAGCACTGACTCTTTAGAGACAACTCTAAAATGATTCTCATTTTCACTCTTTGGAATTTTTCCTTGTCCTGCCATTGACAGTACATTTATTTACTTCCTATTCAGCCTGCACATTCAAATTCTCTTACTCTCACCTTTTCATCTTTTTCCACCAGCACACTGCTGTGATGGCCTTCCCCTGGCCAGAGCCACAGCCCTATTACTGAAAGTCCCAACCTCAAGGCAATTTTAATCCCTGCTATTTCTTTTCAGATGTGTGTAACACATCTATACACAAGTCTAATACAGAAATGTAAAACTGAAGCCGAGCTGTTTTTAAGACAGTGTTGGGGGTGGAGTTGGCTGGAGTTCAATTCTGTGCTCAACAGCTCACTGTAGCTCAATACTCATGCCTGTGTTTCTGTTTGTATGGCTGAAGTAGAGTACTATGTTTTTTTTCATTTAAAATCATACACGGACGCAATACAAACACTTTCTAGCTTTTTAGAAAGACATCATAAAATAAACTCCATGGAGATGTGTAAACCTATTTTGCCAGTCCCTTTTCTACTAAAAGTAACACCCTCCTATACATATGTCACTTATGAAAATTATAGTTTCACATCTTTGCAAATCCATGCTTCCTCTGGATGACCTGAGGCATATTCAGCAGCACATTTGCTCAATACACTTATTTTACACAGGAATCAGTGACACAACAAGAGAAAAGAAAAGAAAAAAAAAGATAAAACATAAATCAGGAGGGTCTACTTTACCCCAAAGCAGTGTTTGCTGTGTGTATGTGTGGGTAAAAAGGATGACTGGGACTTATAAATCCAGGACAACGTCTATTTGAAAACCAGATTGTCATGCTTAATGCATAAGTCCCTGCATACTGCTGTGTTCAACAAACACAAAAGAACTTTCAAAGTATATTCGATGTCAAGTTTTAACACTGAGCACTGCACAGAGGAGCAATAACAGATGATGATGTTGCAGTCTCTTTTGCTATAGTCCAGTGCCAGCTAGTGCTGTCCCGCCCCATGAAATCATCTGCCCCAGCCATGCTCCTGCTTCTGCAGTCGGGGTCATGCCAGCTCCTGACAGCCAGACTGGGACCTTCAGTAGGTGTTATCTCTGGAGTCAGAGGGACACATGCATACATTTGTGTGTGAATATGTATATACACATAAACACACAGACTTACTAACATTTACGTATTCTTTATGAAAACAAATCATTGTAATACAGAAATTACAATTCTCTTTTTTTTACTAATAGGCATTTGCTTCAGGCCCTGCTTAATTTGGGGATGGAAATACTGAGAAATTGCACAACTGCCCAGCTTTTCTTAATCGTATTTTAGGACAGCCTTCCAGTGATGTGCTGGCCTAGCAAGAAAACCTGCTACCCCTACAAAGAGTTATTCAGGTCATCCCAGAGATCAAGCCCACACAAAACTCAGTTTGCCTTTAGACCAGGCAGTGTAGTGTGGCCCCCCTGCTCTCAACCACAACAAACAGGGACTCGACTAAGAATTCCTGACACATGCAGATCTGTCCTGAAACTACCCACAATAGGGATTAAAGAGATGTACAATTTAACCTCAATTCATAATCCTGCTTAAATCAGGAGCAAAATAAATCACTAAGAGCAATGACAGTACTGTTCTCAGTGCTCTGCATGTGACCCCAACAGATCCCATTGGCATGCAGGAAAGAGTGCTGCATGCACCAGAGGAGCATATTGTGCATGCATCGAGTGCTGCATGCTGTCCTCACTTCCAAGATGTAGACACTGGTATGTGTAGCAATTGAGTCCGTAGTGAAGTGCCTTTCTAAAAAAAATGCATTACTAGACCAAGTTTACTGAATCCCAGATATACTGACATTTGCCAGTCAGGGCATGTCTCTCTGAAGGCATTCTCAGCAGATTCAGCAACTGTTACTTGTAGAGCCTATCCTTCCCCCTGCTTCTTCATTAATGAGTATTGGCAGACATCTGATTCCCCAGCTCTGAGTGCCAGGATCCTCTATAATCAGGATGCTCAGTTTACAAGGCACATGTACAGAAAGAGTGTGGCAGTCACTTAACAGCTGAGATCACTTAAAATCTGAACTTGGGTACTTCCATCATGTTGGGGCATCTTAGCACCCACAGTTCTTAGTCAGTTCTTAGTCAGGTCAGAGGTAGCAAAGCATAGGATTTTATCTTATTTTTATCTTAACAGTGCATTCCTTCTCTTTCTGTGAGTGGATTTTTATAGCTCTCAGTCAGACTATACTGGACACATAGTCCAGTAGTGGCTCTTTGTATCTGACCAAAACAAGGACCAGAGTGTTGTTCAAAGCACGCCCTACATACCAGCTCCTATCATGCTGAAACCAGTTCACACTGATTCAGCCTCCATAGGTGTCTCCCCTTTGCCATTAATAGACTGTATCATCTCTCTGGGGAATAACTGGGATGCTATTCCCTGCTGGAAGCCTAGGACTCAGAAAAAATAAGAATTGCTTTTTTAAGGCAGAGTCTAATCCCATTACAAGGTCTGATACAGCTGCAGGAGAGATAAACTGGAGAGCCATTTAAAAAATTTAGGTTGGTTATAATAGCCTAAGCTAATCTATTTCTTACTCACTGTATTTCTTAATACCTCTCCTAACACATTGCCTACAAAATTTCATGGTAAATTATTATTTTTTAAACAACATTATATGTTGGCAATAACCTGGCTGTTCAGATCCACACTTTCAGAACATTTGAAGCATGTTCAGAGATGAGTTTTCTCCCCAAGCATTTTCGAAGAGGGATGGATGTAAAGTTTATATCGATCAGATTTACTCGCAGAAATAATTTCTCAGAAATTTGACATTTAAGCCGATTTTTATAGTCTCCAGGAATTATTAAAAAAAAAAACCCTCAAAATCTCTCTCATTCCCTAAATCCACACTCAGATGGTCTAGCCAGTAGTCTGATCCAGTCGTGCTCTATTTTTACTCTGAGTGATGGAAAAAGGGAAGGAGCATTTGCATCACTTTGTGCTAGCTGCAGTCATACAACTGTAGCTGCTTTTATTCAGACAGGATGAGACAGAGAAGGTCTCATGCCACAGTGACTGTGAAAGTGCTTTTCCAGTACAAGATGACACTGTGGCACACAGTGCACAAGGATGGTGTAAGATCTTGCCACTCAGATTCAGCAGGGCATCACGCCTGTCACGCTGAACTCACAGTGGCTTGCTGCTGTGGGTGAAGAGCAGCAGTGGATCAGTATTACTCCTTCTGCATATATGAGTGAAAAGATTGGAAAGTAGGAGGATATTTCTTGAATGTATTTTGTAAAAGGAAAGAAAAAATATTTTTTTCCTTAATTCCACAATGGCTCCTTCCAGATTTATTGAATACGTATAGGAAAAGTATTACAAGAAAATGCAACTCCTTCTCCTGCTCAAAAATTTGTGTATTTCTTTAATATTTTCCCCAGGAAATTTGTTGGTCATTTTGATTTAGCTGTTTGCTATTTTGTTTACAACAAGAAACAGAACTGATATTGCTATTAAAAGAAATTTCCCATCTTAAAAAAAACAACAAAATATATAGAGAGAGAGATTAAGAATTGAGAATCACTAATTTTACCAGACAAAACTACATCTTTTTATGTCAACTCCCATTTTTGGAGTTCTCCTTTCCCTCAGGAGCCGTGCTGCAGCAGCCTGGTGTCAGCCCCGCAGCCCAACACATTCCTTACACTTGTGCTCAGCTCTCACTCCTGGCACAGTCCATTTGCTGGGGAGCAGACAAACCTTCTGCAAATTCTGCTCCTTCCAGGCAACTTGCAGTGGTACTCTTTCAATGTAAATGCTTATTTTCAAATAGAGGTAAAATATGTTATTTCTAATGCCTAAACTCCTCTACTTTAGCAGACACAATTTAGTCTCAAAACCCATGGAAAATAATTGTCAGTGCAGACACAGAGAGGTTGAATTGCGGTAAAACATTTAATTTCTTTCATTTCTTGGTTCTACCCTAGTGCTATTTAACTGTCTCCTTCTTTACACATACACATGCTGCTTTTATATATCCTTCATCTTATAAAGTGTGTTTCACCAACAGGCTAAGTAAACATTTGCAGTGATATATAACGCTTCCTGACAACGTCAAGCCAAATAGACTGTGATCCAAGAGCAGGCTTGATTTCCCTCAGTCTCTTCTCCTCAGGCAAAAGCTCGAGTGAATAGACGAGCCCTGTTCTGCACCTTGAAGGTCAAAAGAAGAGCTCTGACAAACCAACAGGGAAACGAGCGCTGGGGCTGACAGGCTTCCACCAGGAACCATCCGCCTCCAGCATCCAGATAACCGAACCTCAATATCACTGAGAAAATGACCCATTTACTATCTGTTATTGCAGCACAGGACAAAAGAATATCCCTGGTACTCAGCTAATTGGCACACAGCTGAAGAGACTCATAGCTTCTGAGCAGCCCTTTGCATTAAGCTAGTCCCAGGTCTGGTATTTAGGAGCAGCCTGGAAGTACAAAGAATCATCAAGTGAGAGCAGGGCAAAGAAAAATGGACTTGGAGTCCTTATTTCAGATGTTGTCACGTTTTCCTTCACTGCTTAAGACACTGGGGTCTAACCTAAGACTTTTATGGAACATAAATATTAGATAGCTGTGGTTTATTCACACAATTCATGTCCAGTGTCTAATTCTCTCCTTTTTGTCCTCCATTTTAGTGATTTTCCACAAGTCCAAGTACATGGATAAATAATGTCAGTACAAAAGCTACTACCTATACTTATACAATACATTTCCAGCTACCCAGCAAAGAGTGAGAGTGGAGGTGTCTGCCGGAAATGTAATGTAGCTGATTATTATTGTCAAGCAGATGGACAGAGCAACAAATGCTATAGCAAACATTCACCTAACTTGTAGCAAATGAAACTGCAAGGATAGATGACAGCCTACAGTATGCATTGCATTTCTACAGCTCAGTTTATTTTAATACTAGCTAATTTCAGTGTTCTTGGTTTAGGCAAGAATGCAACATGCTGATCAGTCTAAGACTACAAGTAATCTACTTTTGGTCAAGGAAAGGATAATGAATATCTGCTAGGAATCACGATGCCATTATAGATAATATATTTATAAAATGAGAAGGAGGCATGTCCTTGCAAATTTGTCAACAGCTCAGCTCATCGTGGTCTTGAAACCTGTATTCAAAACTCCTTTGTGAATCACCCTCTTAATTTCTCTTTCTTTCTTAGCAAAGAAAGCTTTATCTTCTCCAATGACTTGTACATCTCTTTTTTTTTCAGAAAGCTCTGTGAGAGAAAATACTTCTTCAATGCACTTGGGACATCACATAAGTGATGCTTCCTAAACAGCTGACCCACTTCTTTCTTAATGGCTTTGCTTTTAAATGATGCTGGCTTTTTTTTTTTTTTTTTTTTCCAAAAAACTTGAGTAAGGAAAACTTTCAGAGGTTGAGAGGTACTGTCCTGGCTTATTCTGAAAACGTAATTGCAAGCTGTGTTTTACAGACTGGGTTATCCAATTATCATGAGAGACTAAGAGTTTTTGCACAGTTCTAGCCCTTTGCAGGGTTAAGACACACTCACTTTGCACTACACAAGCAATTCTGGCTTGAATGCATAGAAGCACAGTTGGCTTCACCCTGACTCAGCTCAGCAAGGTGGATTTGCTCTGTCATCACAGTGCTAGCCTGAGGAGCACAAACTTGCAAGAGCAGGCAGGTATGGCCCGGCTCTTCCTCCTCCTTGTAAGGCACAGGCAAAGACAAATGAAAACAGGACATTTGTTTTCAAGATCAGACCAAACTTGTTTGTTTTGCATCTCTTTTTTGCTTTTACTTTCAATGCTATCTCCAGCTAATGGCTAGTGTATTGCCTTCAGTAGACTGCATAATAAAGCTGAAAGTGTATTAACCAAATTATGCATTATGGAATTTCTCTGCAAAATCTCTTTGCAAATAAAGCAAAAAATTAGGAATTTCACTATCTCATTGTCCCACGTACATGTGGGAGAGAAGGGCTCTCTAAGGAGAATTAATACAGGATTTGGTTCATTCCTGCAAGACAAATACTGACAGAACCTGTACAAGCTGCTAAGTTAAACTGTAACCAACTGCAAGCTGTCTACAGCTAATCAGCAAAGATCAGTTGCAATCTTTGCAGCTTCTGTAATACTGAGTACAATTTGCCAGAGTAGCAGCACCTTGTAATACCGTCAGTTGGCCTCAGCCTCCACAGTTCATTGCACATCTTTTGTGCCATCTTGGGAATAGCTAGCATTCCTGCAGTGTGCCTCTGCATGTGCCTTCACTATCACAGTCCTGCATGATGCAGATGACTGCAGCATTCTGGAATATGCTCCCAAGGAGGACACAGATCCTCCATGTTTGTCTGAAAGAAAATACTTTATAGTGTCACAACTCTGCTACAGATTGGGAAGCTTTGCAAGTCAGTTTCCCAAGGAAAAAATACCTATTCAATCCATGTATTTTTATTCTCCTCCTCTCCACTCCCCCTATCTTAAACAGGTCATACACAGGAGACTAGAATATAAAAAAAAAGCCCTCAGCCTTAGTACATGTTCACAGTGGTCATTATCAATACATTTCATTTTATGGGAAGTTCTACTATGTGAACATGTCTATTGAAATTAAGAAAGAAAGCATGTTTTAAAACACAGAACAAGAAGTTAAAACTTGGAACTCTGTGGTATGTGCACAAACCTGTTCTATTGATGATTGAAAATGGGAAAAACGTGATGGATTTTTATGAACTCTTTTTTACTGACTCTTTAGTGTCAACTAAATAGAGCATGGAAGCTTCCTGTATTTGTTTGTATGTTTAGATCTGCCGTTTCCTGACAGTATTTGCTATGAGTACATTCTAAAATACCATTACACTGTGCCCAGTTATTACCTCTGTAATTACAGAATTGGTGTCATTTTAAAAGGAAAGCTGCTCTGAGAAACTGAACACATTTCAAAATTATCTTTGGCTTATTAGGAAAAAAATAGTACATAGATCAGGGTTACAGATTCCTAATGTGGTATATAAACCCTTCAGTAACATAATAAGCAGCAAGAAGTTCAAGTGACCTTGATTTCTTTGCATGTTTACACTTAACTCTCCTCATATGCATATATGTTCTATTAATAGTTGCAGTGATATAATTTCAGCAGTCCTTAGGGATCCCTGAGGCTGGGGAGGATCCTTCTTTCATGTCCCACACCCTGGAGCACTGGCTTTCCCATGCAGGTAACAGCTGTACTTTGCAATACAGAGCTGTAATGCAATTCTAGCTCACGTTGTGGAGCAGTCCCCATGGTGTACAGGCCCAGGACAAGGAAAGCAGCATGTCTGTTGCATGATCCCCAGCCTGGCTCCACTGCTTGCCCCACAGCTGCGCTTCCCAGCAACTAGCTCCCCTACTGAAGCTCAGGCAAGTTCCAAAGCTCTTCTACTCCAGATTTTAGCGGTATGGGGAGTATGAATGCAAACAAAAAGTGTGGTTCAGAAAAAAAAGACAAGGCAGTTAAAATAACCACAGAATTAAAAAGAAGGGAGCAATGACAAACGTGTCAAAATAATAGTAATTTACAGCTCCTGAGTGTTCATAATTGCTCTGAATCACAGCAATGTATTTTGACAGAAGAAAACCTAAGTACTGTAACAAGGTAAAATCCTGCCATGAGCTATGATACCTAACTTACATTAACTCACTTAGTTCTATGTTACTCATACCAATAGCAAATCCCATGATTTAAACTTATGTAATACTGCAGAAGACCATAGTTAAAAAAACCCCAACACATTAAATACATAAAACTAGAAATTACAGTTCTAATAAAGGTAATTATTATTTTCAGTACGTATGCACTTTGAGCAAGTACTGCAGAGACAGGCTTGGAAACAACTCACATGGTGGTGAACCATAAAGTTTGATGTTGCAGCTAATAAAGTACAAGAGTTTCACCTCTTTTGACTTTCTAGGATAGAATTACTGAGCATGAATTAAGCCTTTGGAGAGCAGAAAAAATGTACTTCTTTTTTAATCTGTAGTTTTCACAGGGCAGAGAAAAGCGCAGGCAAAATACTCAGGGTAACAGATGATGAGTGATTTTGAAGAGCTTTTCAGAAGAATGACTGATATCTGAGATAACAGAAATAGGAGAAAAGGAAGTAGAGGTCAGCAGAAGTACTTTTTGAGTAAGATGGTACCTTTCCTTACAGGCTAGAGCAAATGATCTTGTGAGAACGATAAGCAAATATTTCTAAGTTTAATAGTCCTCTCAGTGGCAGAGAAAGTTTGTTTCTGCCATTTCATGATCTCTGATTCTTTTCTGATTGCCATGAGAAGGGTGTCTGAATGCTGCGCTGAAGACTATTTAGCTTCACAACATTTCAGTGAAATAGAGCATTTGTGTGCAAGACAGAGAAGCTCAGCTAAAGAGTATGTGAGACAAGAAGTACCTGGCAAAACACAACACGGAGCCCACGCCCAGACTATGCTGCTAACCACTGCAGAGCCATCCTTTCAAGCTGAATTATGTCACTAATTAAATAACACCATAATGAGAACTAGATTGCACATACAGCTTTGGAGGTTATCTGTCCCTGTCTTTTCTTTTATTCTTTTAAAGCTACTGAACACCTCATTAGCATGCAGACGGTTTGGTGGGGGTTGTAACTGTAAGAGGAGAGTACAGACTCACTGATGGACAGCTGAGGGTTACAGTATGCATCTTCATGTCATGAAGGCACAGCTTAGTGAAGAGGAGTCCAGAATATTTAATCCAACAGTGACATCAAACCAAGCACAATCGTGTATCTCTCTGTAAGGGAAGCCAGGAGGCTAACTGAAGGATACATTTGTCCTACTATTCCTTACAGATTTAATCATTTTTTTTTTAATTCATCAAATTTGTAATTTAAAAAAGTCTAGGCAGGAGCAATGCACTATACCTATCCAAAAATACTAGAATAATTTAGAAAAATCACTGTCACAAAGAAAGCATATAATCTAGTCAAAAAATAAATGTATAAAACAAATCAAAACGGGTCTGACAACTGTGCATGCTGCAAATAAAAAATCTCAACGTATTATACATACATCTCCAGTATCTTGAGGACTCAATATGACAAAAGCACTGTAGCCAAATGAAAAAGAACAAATGTATAATTCATGGGGAATGACTCTTAAACACACTGGAGATTTTGGCTGTCTAAAAAAATATTGTGAAAGATAAGAAGTAGTAGCATTGTCTCTAAAACCACAATCATGTTTCTTTTGTCTAATATCACTCTCAGTAAAACCCATGATTTGGAGCTCAGCCCTGTATTTTGTAGAGAGTTTTTTCTCTTGTTGATTTATATATCCTTACTGGAAGGCATAGCCTGCTTCTTACCTTCACTTTGCTCTATGCAAATAAGTTAGAAAGTAGCATATTTACTAGTACATTTAAAACATTCCTTTGATTCATTGATTGATTGATTGATTTTTAAATGTGGCACAACTGACGAGAGATAACAAATTTAGGAAGTAGCATTTCACAGTCAAATCTTTGTTTCAGATGTATATTGCCTTGTTTATCTACAAAGCAATGGTTGAGAATTAATGCAACAGACTTTCCAATCTGACCTTCAGTTGTCATTTGCATCCCCCATTTTCCAATCCCTACACCCCTTCTATTTTTATTCAACGTAAACACATTATATGAGTGAATTGAAATGTTAATAAAACAAAAAGCATATCTTTTTAAAAGTTTATGCAAAAATTAGAGTGATTAAGTGCTAGCTAACTGGACAATAGGAGCAATCAGAAAAAAATATATATGCATAGAGTCTGGTAAAACAAATAAGACAATACTTGAAAAAAATGGTAAATTATTATTATCATGTAATATAGATGAGTTGAGAAAATAAATCTCACCTAGCTGACAAGGAAGCACCTTTTATAGGAGGTTAGGCACAAGCACACAACTAACGTTAAATCCTAAAGACTTCCATTTTATGTTAATTCAGGCTCCCAACCTGCTACAGTCCAATGGACATACAGTACCTCAACCCCACAACTGTCAGGCTATATTATTTTCAGTACAGCAATTATTTCAGTGACCTACTTTTTACATGAGCAGCTTCTTACTCTAGGCAAGAATCAAAGCATATCAGGGAAGTTTTTATTAATATTATCAAAGATTCCTTTTTCTGTTTTAGACTCTTCATTTGAATCAATGGGAAAATTTGATGTGGACATTTTTGGTTAAACTCTATCACAAATCAAAGTGGGTAACACAGACAGTGGTTTCCCCTGTAAGAAATGCATTTTTATGGCAATTTCTCATCTAGAGTTTCCAATGTTTAAATGATGAATGGAGGGGCCAAGGTGTGGAGTGGTGTACGTAACTTTTGCCAGCTGGGGACCCACAGTGTATGAAAAATTATGCTGCTCATTACTTTAAGATGTACATCCATATTGAGGAGGAAGATAATTAATAGCGGTATCACTTAGATTTTGTATCCTTATTAACGTAGGGTTACATTCAGTGTCATTCTCTGTTTCCTGCCTTGCTGACCCCTTTATGTAGGACCTCTTTTGCTGGAGCTACATTTGAGCAGGGCAGCAGAAGGGCTCATTTTGTGAGGAATGGGATTCAGTCCTAGGCCTAGGCCCACTCCCTATGGCCTACTGATGAGCATGACCCATTAACAGCAACGGCTGTACTGTAATATTCTGTCCTTCATCACTACTCAGCATATAATCAGCAGATTATATCTTTTGCATGGATCAGTAGAAGTTTTAGTTCACTACTTAACTTTATATGTAGAAAGAAGCCTCCTTCAGAGCTGCCTGCAACCATTTCTCCATCAAACTTGTCAGTACTTTTAAACTTGCCAAGGGCTACTTCTCTGAGCTCTATTGTCACTGACTCATCAAATCTGAAATGATGTCTCTGACCTTTGAATCAGTTGTCTTATTTCTCTTTTGACACCAATGACAACTAGAGGAAAAATGTAGATGAAGTAGTCAGAAAATAACAGCCAAGCAAGCTGACAATGCCAAATCCATCCAATAAAGCATTAGTTCTTAAAGATACTGAACACTCCTAATAAAATGAGGATGCTCTAATCACTTGCTGTTTCTCCAGAATTCAGTTACTAGGTTCTAAATATTTTGCATAAGAATTTTATAAGTACAGGGATGCTTGTGGCTTTCTGCAGTGACTTTCCATGAACTCCATAGAATTAAAGCCCTTTCATGAAGCCAAAACGTAACACAATTCTCAAATCTTTCATCAGGTATCAAGGAAGAAGACAGGAAAAGAAACCTCACTGGGTGCACCTGGGAACAGTCAGGAGCCCCTGGCTGTCTCTCACAGCCACTCACAATTCCTAACTTATTGCAACTCTTAAAAAAAATATCAGATCATTGTGCAACTCCAGGGAAAATTGCTTATCTTTCTCTGTACATAAGGAACACTTATATCCATTTTTTGCATCATTTAAAACATCACAAAAATAATGCAAGTTGTATAAAATAAAGCAAATCCCAAAGTTTTAAACTTGATTGCTAATAAATACTGTTAAACCCTTATTTGGGGTCATCAAGTTAGAAATGCTGTTCTAAGATTTAAACTGTCAAAATTTATGCAAACTCTTGATCTCTGCAAATCTTATCTGTGCATTGTCATTCCCTTTATGAATCCCTTCATCCCAGGCAAATGGACAATATAACTTTCCTACATTTAATGGCCAGCATTATCCAGGAAGACAAGCTGCTCTTGCATTTGCTTACATGTTCATTCTGAATAGTTCTTACTCCAAAGCTAGTTCCGATCTTTGGTCTTCTTGCAGTATTTCTGAACAGAGGACAATATCACTCCTTTTTTGTTCTGTCCACACTGGCAGAGATTATCAGCACAAGGTAGTAAACATTTCAACGGAAAAGAAAATGCAGAATTCAAGGGACAGTGTTCTGTTGAACAGTCAATTACAATAAAACCTATGCAATAAGTCTCAGCCAGACAAATGCATATTAATATACTGGCAAACTACAAGATCAATAAAAAATTGCATTTTGGTAAGATAAGGGAGAAACGCCAGAAAAGGAAAGAATATCTGTTACTTCTGTGACTTCTTCAGCAAATGACCTATTTCTAGGCTGAAGCTGGACTCCCCAGGAGCTACCTAATCCTTCCACATCTGCATCACAAACTTCAGATTGTAGATTACTCAAATGTTACTGACTATGCTACAGAGATAGTTTTTGTTTAAAATAGAGAAATCAGGTATATATATAGTTTCATTGATGATTACTAAATTTAGAAAATAGATTTGAAGTTGCAAAACACAATATGTTAAAAACTGCCACTGCATGATGTTTTCTCATAATTTTTAATTCATGTACAGAAACAGAAAGTTTAGTAATAAATGATGGACTCGTGCTCCAAGCTAAATTTGGTAACAGTGCATTCATATAATTTGTGGTGAAAGCCTTAAAGATAATTACTTGTTCCAAACAAAAAGTTCTTTGCTCCATTTTCTCAAATTTTTCTTTTGAAGTGTCAAGTCTGTACTTGCTTTGGGAATTATTTTAATTTCTGTTCCAGCCACAGAGTTAAGCCTTCTAGACATCCATTTTCAATAAATATCTTGGAATAAAAGTTTGGGGTTTTTGAGTCTCACCCATCTGTTCGTAGGCATTGATTCACATTATAGTTATTTTATTGCTTGCAATGCTGTTTCTAATCAAATAAATACCTATTTGTTTCTACCACGATCTTTAGAATAGACTTTGCTAGAAGTAGAAATCTAACTAAAACTCGCCTTTTAAGTACAGTAAACTATATAATACTGCTTTTTATCTCATACAGTATAAGGAGATAAGAGTGAGCATAGTCTGTAGTTCCAAAAAAAAAAAACAACAAACAACCACAAACCAAATCTGAGTATTCTACACATTTATTCTCACCTTATGACTTTTCAATACTTACAACATGGTTTCAGTTGAAACCAATTATTCTGCAGGTGTATTGCCTCCAAATTTGCAGAGCACACAAAAACTTTCAAACAAAATGTTGGAATCACAGAAAACAAGATATTTTTGAAACTTCCAAGGAGTTCTGCATTTGAGTATATTACTTGAACCATGCTATTTGCTGTACCATCATTTAACACCAAAGACTTCAGGAAACATCTGTCATGCTAAAAGTCAACATGGTTGACTTAAGCATTGTGGAACATTTTGTGCTACCGAACAAAAGAAAAGCCAGCACATGTTCTATACATATATATACATATCTGTACCAGATATTGGTACAGATATTTCTGATGCATTATTGAAGATAATTTATCCCTGCATGACTTTCTATTTTTTATCTATATTTCTCGAATCATTGTAATTGACAATCTTATGGTTTCCTTTAGCATCATGAACTCTTTCCTGACCCTTTTCTGACTCTTCTAGTGGTTAAGAATTAAATTTAAGTACTCAGAGTATTAAGACTTTATTCACTCAGTCACAAGAAACCCTTGACAGAAAAAACAATCACAGATAACCACCTCAATAATCTGCAGTCTTCTGAAGATTACATTATACTCAATAATGTGTTTCATAAAGGGAAAAATTATGTATTATTCTCTAGGTAGGCTAAGATTACCTAATCTATATTAAGGGCATGTATGCCGGTTACTTGAGAACAGGGCACTCAAACCTCTTGAGCGTTAAAAACGTTACTCACTTTATAAGCAATTAAAGCAAACATTGGTTGCCAGATATACTAGTTAGCATTACTAAAATATTTGCAGTACTGAATGTCAGGAACATCTTGTTTTCCAGGTGGGAGAGGGAAAATTTCTATTAGAACACTTGATTTTGTTTGAAGCACTCAGAAAATCCCACTGAAAAATACTCAATTGATCTTACTGAATTATGCAAATGAATCAACAGCTACTTACCAAATCAGTTTGTTGGGATATGAATTTGGCATTTCAGGTTCAAATATTCTTGGTAAAACAGGTTTCCATGAAAACACATGCATTCAGAGGTTCTGTGGAGACAACAGAGGAGCAACATCAATGATTCTGAAGAGTCTGTTTTTAAAGGATGTTATAATCTTCCACAGTGTATCATAAATACTACCCCAAATCATGATTTTGAAAAGCTCTGTTTATTTAAGAAGTTATAATTTCAGTATATATTTTGTATTTCATATAGAGCCAGTCTGTCCCCAGTGTGTTCTGGAAAATGCACCATTTTTTTTTATTTTTCAACAGGAGAACAAGAATTTCCTATTCAGTTACAATAATTGCTTTCCAGCTACCACATTCATCAAACAATGAGCAATTCACTAGGGTAACATATGCAGGAGCATGCTTGTGTATATTCATATTGTCTCCTGCCTGAAAAGAGTTAAATAGAGCATATAAATGATGAATACAAAGCATCTCGGGATACAAAGAAACTAAAATGGGTTAATTAGTGAAAAACATGCATCAGTGTATAAGGCTCAACTGTAAATGTTATGTCTTTAAACCTATTATATCTGTAGATAGTATTCAGGATTATGGATAATTTCAAAATTATTTCAAGAGATGTTAATTTTCCAAATGATTCGAGTAGAATGTATTAAAGAGTAAGAAATATTCATTATTTGAATAACAGCTCAGATGCATTCACATTAAACATGCATTAGTGAAAGCATTCCTTTGACATGCTCATATATAAGCGTAATATCTAACTGACCTAGAAAATACAGACATCACATAGTTGATGACAAAAATATGGAGACAGATAAGCCCAGAGATCTTTGATCAAGTATATTCTTTGGCAAATAAACAAAACATGTTATCCTGACAACACGTTTTCTCTGGAGCTCTGGCAGCGCTGCTTTCCAGGCAGCACCCTGCAGCAGGCCTGTCGCCCCTGGGACAGGGGAGAGGAGGGATCTCAGATCCTGTCCTCGCTGTGCCAGGGAACACTCGAGTTCTTGTCCAGGGCTGCCTGTTCTAAGTGATGCCTTTATTTCCCTCTGTATTGTTTTTAACGTTACAGAGAGGTGACTTGACTGCTGTCATTTTGACAAACAAGAAAAAATACATGCCCACATTGATTAAAAGGTGTTTTAGGCAGAGTTAATGATTTGTTTTCCCTCCCTTCAAGCTCTACTTGTGTGTTTTAGTATTTTAAGCACTTCTTTATCTGAAAGGATCCTCCCTAGTGCTGTTGCTGATAAATTCATCTATGTTGTTCTTTCTACCAAATCAGGGAGACATGCAGGTTGGTCAAAATGAATATACTATTGATATTTAATCCAAAATGCTCTTAGTTTTCTCCCATGCCTTTCTGCTCATTTGCTCTGCACATGTCCACGGGTTTTTGAAGAAAGACACATCAGAATCTTTCTCTAAAAGGAATCAATCTCCTCAAAAGCCTGGAGTTGAAGAAAAGAGACTTATGAGAGCCTGAGATATGTTAACTCAATACAGCAGCAGACAGATAAAACAAACCTACACAACTGAGAATATTTGCAAACATCGTAATTGTCAACGGTTTGTCTTTGGAATGTAATGCATTGTGGCTATCTATGACCTGTGAGCAACCTACCATATTTATCTTTTGTACAATATAATCATACAGAACCCTAAACAATAGAGATGCATACAGCTGATTAAACTTGAACTTGTTAACACAGTAGTAGAGTTTCCTGCAGTTAAAATAAAAGAACTAGTGAAGTTTTCACTGTTTAAGAAATATTTGTGGTTATTAATACCATCATTAAAGTAACTGTTAAGCAGTCTTTTTAAATGTGTGCATTTTTAAAGTAAAAACCACACAATAATTCCAAACACGTAGATAAAGTCTTTTTTTATATGGATGTTCTCAATTTGTGTTAGGCAATTGACATTTTAAATATGGGCTGGAAGAGAATATACATCAGAGTATGCAGATAGAAATGTTAAAATACATATTTTATTTTGACAAGTAAAGGCTCTGTCAGAAGGTCTTTGATTCACAAAGCTGGAATACATTCATATTTTTGAAATATGATCCTCCACCATATTCACTTCTCAGACAGGTTAATGTCTTAAATACAAACAAATGCACATCACACAGAAGCCTAGCTTAATATGCTTGAGGGGCTGTAAGAATAATAATAAGAAAAACTATTAAGTAGATTTAGCATTAGAGGGAGAGATAAAAGCTGGGGGAAAAAAAAAAAGACGAATCTGGAAAATGTTATTACTGTGTCTAATGTATATCTCATAATTAACAGATTCAAATTTACACTTTTTTTTTTCACTTAAAGGTGCTGTCTAACTATTGCCTATAGGCCAAATATAACTGTTGAGTAATATTCCAAATACAGTCCAGCGCAAACCAAATAAACTCATCTGACAAAGAAAACAATTCTGATTAATAAGAAAATGGTTTCATTGGAGGAAGCAGATTGCAGCTGATGCTCAGTAAGATGCTTTTTGAAGACAAGAATTAAATCACTGCATCTTCTGGAGACACTGCCTTTGCAGTGCTAATAGTATTTCAAACTCTTGTTAGATACTGTAATTGGAGATACTTTACATGATTTATTTTTAGTCATCTTGTGAGTCATCCAGATAGATCCAGTATGTAAGTATGATTGTATATATAAAATACACAGAAATTAAGAATGTATCTTAAGTTTAGCTTGCATTCCTTCTCCTGCAAATAAATACCACCTACCATCCCCATACATGTAGTGCAGACCCACACTACACCTTAGAATAACAACTATACTTTGAATACTGGTGTGAACTTTGTAGAATCAGCTCTAGCTAAGCAGTTCTTCAGTGCCTTTGGATTTAGTATGTTGTGCTCATTCTTAGCACCTTCAGGTATAATTTGTTACATTCAGAAAGAGGCTAGAAAATAACGCTGATAGTTAAGAGTCGTAAAATTCTGTTCCCAAAGTGAAAATTATAGTGAAAACATACCAAAAACAAAGACCGAGCTGCAAAGCTGTTGTGGCTCTGAAGTCTGATCAATGTGCAGCAGTACAGTATTTTTTGTAGACAGCAGGTAACAGAAAAAACAGATACAACAAAGCAGAAGTCTATTCAAGGAACTAATATTCCCAAAACATAGACAAAACCTCTAGATACAATTTTACTTCTGTTATTGTCAGCTCTGTTCTGACAGATACCAACACTCATGCATTCCATGATGGAAAATTTTTAAACCAAACAAAGATAAATAATCTACCAAAGTAAAAATTCCAACCTAATTTTCTATAGGAGGTTTCAGAAATGTAATTATCTGTTAAAAATCTTTTTCATTACCAAACTCTAACTTGAACTGTCTTGAGGCAAGACAAGTTTTATTACCGTATAAGCAAACATGCACAAAAGTCACAGCAGATAACTAGTGAAAGCTAATCCTCCTGTCCCTTGTCCTTGAGTAGTCAGACATGGACCGAAATGAAAATACGGAGATTCTCAAAAGCAGTCAGGGCAGCAAAGGGACTTTCTGTCCTCAAATTCAGAAGAAAAAAGGTGAGCTTTGGCACCTTGAAACCTCTTTCTTTTTTTTTAAGTCAAAATTGAAGCCAGGTTATTAAGAGCCAGTGTCTGTTTGAGTCAGAAGCTGAATAAAAAGGTCATGCGTAGCCCCAGCGCAAGCAGAAACTGTTCAATCACTGTTAAAACATCCCTCTTCTCCCTGCAGGATCAGAGTCAACAGTCTGTTTTTTACCCTCAAAACAATATGAAGACTGAAGCTTTCAGGAATTTAATATATAAAGAATTCATTGGGTTGATAAAAAAAAAAGTATCAGCAGGTGTAGGAATAAAATCAGACAAAACATGAGCTGGTGCACGGAGAGGTTCGTCTGCTTTTGTCTCGCCATAAGGCAAAGGGAAGGCGTGTGGCTGCGGACAGCTGGAGCCCTCGCCCTGTGCCAGAGCTGCTGCGTGCTGACAGCGGCGGCACCTAGGGGAGTGTGTCATCCCCAGAGCTGCTCTCAGCTGGAAACCCACGTGTCAGGTTGGTACAGTAGCCACATGGAAGTCAAAAACAGGCAAAGACACCGGAGGATACGAATCGTAGTGTAAACACATAGAGGCTTCACTTCTGGAAGACAGTGTGGTGGCAGTTCTTTTAGCAGTCACTGGAAGAGGTTTAGTTCTCAAGAGTTTGTAGAAGCATTACAGTATGCAGAGCCCTTTTAAGAGCTTGGAGATAGGTTCCGTGTCTGCACCTATGCAGCCGTGCATCAGTATTATTTCTCATGCAATTTCCACACCGATTATGATGTAAATTAAAAAATTTCCAGGTGCAAATACGACAAATCTTTTGTCATGCATTTCCAGAGTAGTCAACATGTCCCACACCTGCGCAACATAACTCCCAGCGCAGCAAATGTGGTTGCTGAAATGATCCAATTGCTAACCTGGAAGTACTGACACTACATTTCTCAGCAGATGGCTACTTAAGCCCAGGACTTGAGGAGCACCTTATTTTTTTATTTTGCTTTTGCTCCAAAATAATTCTCACATCTATCTCCCAGGGTGTTTCCCTACTAATTTTTTCCAATCAAACTGTCTCAGGTTGTTACTGATCCTTATCCGACAGCTATCCTGCTGTGAACAAAACAGCCGCTGCCTTCCCCCTTGTGCAGCAGAGCAGCAGGACAACCCTCTACAACACTGCATAGAGGCATGACAATGAGAGGTTTCCTTGTATCTCAGTGAGGCCCCAGATATCATGAGGAATATACTTAGAGACCTATTTCCTTAGGCGGTAGCCATTCCAGGAAGACTTGGTTAAACTAAGAATTTTGGCTTCTTAAAGTAAAAAGGTTTTAACTACAACCATCCTGTAAGAGTCTGGATTGTCATAAGAAAATTCCTATTCCACTTAAAAAGTGTATTTTCCATATTAAAACTGATTGATTTTCACCAACCAAATTTCAGTTTTTTTATTAAAGAAAAATAATCTATTAACTTAAAAAAAAAAAAAAAAGAAAAGTAAACAAGTTGAAATGTTAGCAGACATACTGCCATTTCAGATTCTAGCCTTTTCTTGTAGATAATTAATATGCCTCCATTATCTAATTAAAACATCATGCATCCTGCCACATGTCGCTCCTTAACCAATCACCACATATGGACAGCTGTATTTTAAGTGAGGAAGGATATATATAGAATGGAGGAATTAGTATTAGTATGGTCACTTTAATTAAAAGCATGGACATATAATGTGACTACATTGCACAAGAGGATTACAAAACAGATATTTAGATAAATGTTTGCATTCACAATTTTTATACTTTGACAGACTGGATATAAACTCTAAGTCTAATAAAGTACATCATAAAGCCTTGCAACTATTATGACGAACAGCTTTTAAAGTGGCTCGGTAATTCTACCACTCCCTCAAATTTCACTTCCCCATTAGTAGTGCTACATGTTCTTAGCCTACTTTCCAGTAATGACCATGTCTGAAGAATAAAAGGGCTACACTTTTGGTTTTATCTCATAACCCTTTCTACCTACTACAGTATGTGTTCATCAATCATAGATCAGAAATAGGAGTCCTGTGCTGGTGCAAAGCTACCTCAAGGCTAGCACCCTCCCATCACATATCCAGTAGCACAACTTGAGCCTATGTGACCATGAAATGGACCAACATGACTGGTAAGAAAAAATGTTTCTGTCTCTGTTGTTCCACACAACACAGCCTGCTTGCAAAATGTGGTTGGATCATAAAGATCTATTATATTCACCATGTGAATACAAATTAAATAAACATGTAAGTGATCACATTTTTACTTGAGTTGGTGTTTGATAAAAACTTTAGTATAAAAATCAGTTGTCTATTTCTTTCTTTTTCTTTTTTTCTCCAGGAGATTATTTGGTTGTCTGGATATCCTAAAATTTTCTGTTTCATTTCCAGTAAATACTATCTTCTGTAACTACAGATGAACCTCTCCTAACAAGAATTACCTCTGAAACCATGTATAAAATGCCATTTCCACAGACAACTGACCAGACAGCAAATTCTGTATAGACTTGAAAAAGTTCACTAAAGCTCACTAAAAGTTCACTAAAAGAAGGCACTAAGGATAAAAAATGGAAAGTAACAAGAAGGAGCATGTTTTGTGCATAAAGACGAAAAAAAAAACAAACAACAACAACAACAAAAAAAAACATTAGATATAATTCTCTTGTCTTGTAGTCATACAATACTCAGAGAGACAGTTTGTCATACAACAGAAGGGAGGCCCTGGGTTTGCTTGCAGCTTACACTGTAGTAAATGAAGACAGGAACAGTTAAACACACTTGGCAAGTTTTGAAGGATCTGAGTATGTCCAGAGGGTTTCTAATTTTGCCTAGTAATTTTATTATAAACTGTAGAGAGCTTTTAATCTGTGCTGTGTGTTCAGTGGAGTCACATCAAAGGAAAGAACAGATCATTTACATCCATTTGGAAGTTACACACCATATGCCTGGGCAAGAGATACTAAAGCACTACTAAAACCTCCTCCTTCAACACCTTGTCATTAGGAAAAAAGCTTGTACACATAAAATCAAGCTCCAGCACATCCATGGCAAACCCATGCTCCCCTTGTTCATCTCAGATTGCTCTGTGCCTGCAACCTCTAGAAGCCCTTAGATCGGTCACTGTGTTTTGTGCTCCCAAACACCTACCCAGTCACTGGCTCTAAGTTACAGCAACATCTTTACACTGAAAAATGAGATGCTACCGTGAGAAAGATAGCTTTCAGAAGCTCACTAATCACCTATACATCATAGATTCACATAGACTCACATAGAAGTCACTAAGCTCACAGGTCCTTCTTCACTGTGCATCCAAATCTGTGGGAGATAGATTATGAAAACTGGGAGAAACTTGCCCTAGGAAGAAGAGTTACGGGAAAGGAACAGAATGAGGCAATGTTGTTATTATTTTCTGATACACCAAAAAGAATTTGAAGAAGCTTCTTTTTGTCCAGTTTAAATATAAGATACAAACAATATATGTTCAGCATTGAGGAAAGTGCTCAAATGAACCATTTTGGGACAATAGCCAGGGTAACACAGTGAAGATGACATTTGAACTGTTTCAGTGTTTGCCAGTGCCAAGGTATCTACAATACTTTTTAAGAGCTACATACTGTATGCATGGACATTGTTAATGGTTTTTTTTAGCAAGAAGAATGAAAGGAGAGCTGATTTCTTGTCCATCTTCAATACCAGCCCACTGTCGGGCATATAGAACCTATTTGTAAGGTAGACATCAACTAAAAAGCTCAAAGGTAAATCACACTGAAGACCAACTTTGAGAAATAATAATTTCTAATATGTATACAATGCAAATAAAAAGGAATTGATAACGAAGATGAAATAGTAATAATGACTCAACATTAAAATGCATTTTCTAACAGAAAATTGTACGATCAAAACAGATTTATTCTTCTTTCCCATACAACTACACTTGTATTTCCATCTTCCTGCACAATATTTACACATTCTATATCTTCCAATATTTAAAGGAACTATTGATTTGAAGACTATGTTGGACTATTCAAAATTTTTTTTCAAGCACACATTACTCCATAAACAGACAATCCACATAATATGAGGATTACACCTAACAGTCCTCCTTGAGCTATAGTAGATCTGTCAGAAGGGTTAAAAACTTCCAGGGACAGAGAATTTCCTACATCTTTAAGTAAAATCATTCAAATTTTACATTATAAATGGAGTAGTGTCACTTTCTAATATAAGCACATATATTAGTGCAATAATAGAAACCTAGAAAATTTAAATATATATATATATATATTATTTTGATGGCAAAAATGTATAAATGCAATTTCAAAAATTGAGTACTAAGTTAGAGATGAATAAAGTGAATCAAATTAAATCTCAGTACCTATTACTATGATCAACTATAATTTCACTATAGTTACCTCAAACTGTGGAGGTTTTTAAAATGAAGAATGAACCACGGTATGAAGCATTTGTTAAATATCTTACAAAGCTTCATGAAATGGTATGACATTTTCCTAAATGCCAAATAAAACTGAGTATGACTGTGTACACCCAGAAAGCACGATCTGTAGCATTTAGAAACATACAACAAGCATATCAATAAAATGATCTCTTCTAAAACAACACCAACTTAAACTGTGAGCTTTCTTGGCACTGCTCGCATGAGAAAAAAATCAAGCTGCAGTCATGCTAGCAGTGTTAAGTTTTCACAATTTGGAAATGTAGTCATCAGTTCTGCAGAAAAACAGCCACCGAACGGAGCTGTGCAGAACAGCGCCTTTGTTGCGCTCGGTATGCACTGACAAAAGCCTAATTCTTTGCATTGTTAGAAAGACTGACTGCCTCAGAACAAACCACCACTATTCCAACTTGTCAGAACAAGCTTGGAGAAAACTAGATAAGAGCACTTGAGTGATCTGCACACAGAGACTACTGAACTGGAAGTGAAGTTACATACACGAACGAGCTATTGTGGTGCAGCTTTAATTGTCTCAAACAATTCCTTGGGCTTGTTTGTAGCAATGATACTGCATTTACTAAAGGTCTTATTTGATGGATGTTTCAGAGCGTGCAGCTTGTACACCAGTGGTCTTTAACAAATACTACGCTGTCCAATGTGCGATGACGTACTTCACATATGGTATGGAAATACTCATTTCTGAAATATGCAAGCTTGTTTCAATTCAGTTGAATTTATTTCAATATGGTAATTTATGATTTTAGATATCCATGCCATATAACAATCCCCATACAGCACATCATATTTAGGAATGGCTACAGATGGCACTTTCTTGCCCAAAAAACAGATCATTAAGAATTGCACTGTAGTTCTTACGTTTCACTAATAATTACCAGATTAGTATTTATCTGTTCCTACCCAAGTTAGTATAAACTAGGGCACATGCATCCCTTGAGATCTGACCCAGCAACAACCCAAGCACGTGTGGTACAGCATGCATGCCTGTACTCTCACAGGGATGTCAAACAACATTTGAGCATGAAAGAGAAAGGTATGTTCTTAAAATGAGGAGCTACCACTGTACCTCTGAAGCCCTGGCAGGGAGAATCTGTCAGGGAAATTGATCATTGCTTAAAGTACAAGCTAAGGGTGGAGTTTTTTATTTGACAAAAAAAGAAAGGAAATGGGGGAACTGGATTCATGCTGATGATGTGAATCTAGATTAGAAATTAAGACATAATAATAAAGGATAGTGACACGGTCATCTAACAGTACCATCTCAGATAAGAGTGGTAATGAACATACTTCACACACAGCAATACTGAAAGAGCATGTAGAAATGAACTGCAGGGATGAAAAATCTCCTTTTAAAATTAAAAGGTTTCCTTGTCTCATCCTTACTGTAAAAGATAATCAATTGAGATACACTGTAACTCTAGGTCTAATGTTTATGACAGAATTGATGGAATATTCATATTTGCCTAAATGACAACTAAAATAACAGATTTCCTCTGAGTTCCTGCAAGCCACAGGAGGTAACATCAGGAAATGAAAAGTAGCAGCTGAAAACTACGCTGAGCATTGATTAACATTTATTTTGGATGTTGTGGCAAATACTGTTCACTTTTAAGTGATAGTGTAGGGGGAATGAGCAGAAAACATGCAGAAGGGTGCTTGGAAAGAAGTATATCTAAATAAAAGCCCTTATTCTTGTTTCTAAATCTAAAGAATAGGTTTAATTTTTCTTTGTACTCAGAAACTGAAACAGCAAGTCACTTCAGAATTTAAATCACACTTAAGATGGAAAATAGGTCAGGGACTGCACTAGCAATACTACAATGAAACTCATAAAACCAGATGCTCATTTGAAACCATCAGAAATTTTGCTATCAAATGCATCTCAAGACTTCCTCATACCTGTGACCTTTAACTTATTTGCACAAATAGATTCACATTTCCTGTGATGGTATTTAACTGACCTAACCTTCTGAGGTAGAATTTTTCTCTTTAGAATAGTTTACTTTTTGGGGCAACAGCTTTCCAATAAGAAGACTTAAAAAAGGCACAGTCAGGAACACAAATGCTAAATATACTCCTCCTTGTATTTTCTATAGTACATTCACTTTAGTGTAACTAATAGACATCTAATCCAGCACAATATTTTCTGATATCAAATCATTATCAGTTCCGACATTTCAGCAAATATTCACTTGATTAGTTTTACGATATGTATATCTATTTATCTCTGGTTCATATTTATCTGAATAATACACATGACAATCTCTGCTGTCTGGGTAGCAACACATACAATTGGATTAAATAATAACTTTTAAAAAAATTCAGTGCATCAGCACTTCCATACCAATGAGCACTCCATGTTTATTTTCATGCTTAGAAAAAGGCTAGAAATGTCACTTTGCCAGTGCAAGTGCTACAACAGTAAAATTCTGTAAATAAATTTATAATACCGTACTGTGACCAGTGGTGCCAAAAGTGCTGCACAAAGAATAAAGTAATCAAATCTGCAACAAATTCACTCTGTGTTTGGTATTACTATCCTTGGCTTAGGAGATCACATCAGATGCTTTCATAAAGGTCTGTTGGATTTCTTCTTACATTCTTGAGGAATTCTCATTTTAGCTATGAATGGTAATTTCCTTACATGGTATTTCTCAGTACTTCCCTTACATGGTAGATTGATGACATAAATGCTGGGAGAACAGCATGATTAGGCGAGAACATGTTTTTCTCATTACAGATATTTTCACAGCATTGTAGATGACTTATATTTTTAAGGGTAAATACTCTTCATATGTTGAATATAATATTTGTAGATGAGGTGTGCTCTACAGAGATTCAGCTGAAGTAAAACAAATTGAGGCTGCAGCATGTATCCTAATATTAAAGGAGAATCTTCACACAAATTTAATACTAATGTTAAAAAAAAGAAAGAAAGAAAATAAAACTTTAAATTTTCACGTTACGGTTTGTTCCAATTCTCTTTTGTGATTCTAATTTGCTCTCATTGTGGGAATGTAGTAACTGACAGCTCATTCATGGACTAGGTCCTGCATACTGTTTGCGACAGCTGTAGACTCGAATCATCCCCTGTGCAAGCAAAACACAAATTTCCTAGACATGCATCAAACAACGTTCAACCTAAATGCGGGTGAGATGACTGTTAAAACCATAGCCCCCAAGCCCTCAACAAATGTAAAGCCTGTCATGTGAAATTCAGTATGGATTTTAATACATGGTGTTCTACTGAGCTACTGTGCCTCATTTGGAACTACATTTAAGTATCAGAGAAAAAAAATATCTAATCACAAAGCCTCAGGGGAAAAAGAGAGAATACACACTAGAATAATGCATTTTTTTTTCATAATGTAGTGGTAGTGTAGAACCTTTCTATTGAAGACAATATTTTTCTTTGTATTTTCGTTTGTTTTTCTTCAAAGGTCTGTGGGTTTTGCAACTCTTCTTCCCTTAACTGACATTATTAACACTTATCAACTTTGGAAAAAAAAAATAATATTAAGATGTCTCAATTCATATATGAAGTGAGCCAACGTAGGGAAGAAGAAAAAAACTGAATTTAGACAGTGGACAAAAAGCTCAGCTATCAAAAAGAGTACTGCAAAGCTGACTAGAAAAGTGTTCATGCATAAAAATGCCAGGTCAACTTTCTGAAGCAACCTTTGTGGTTTCCAGGACAGCCCTCCAACCTGAGGTACAATGTACAAGCCTGAGATAAACTTCTATTGTTTTGTGGCTAAGTTGATGCAGAAGAAAGCTTGGCAAGTTTACTGAGGCTGCAAAGAGTCCATGTTTTTCTGTTAAAGCTTTTCTTCTTCCTTTCAGTAGAGGAAGATATTATGTACTTCAATACTATTCCCAACAAACAGATCTTTTCTTTGAGCAGTCTTTACTTGTGTGTGCTGGACTGAATAATATGCTATGTCATTTTCCAGTGTTTTCAGCATTCTGATTTGTTTGCTCCAAACAAGATTATTTTCCTATCTAGAGCTACTGAATTAATGCCCAAAGACTGCTGGGGTGAAAAGTAATTCAAAAATTGAAAAACAAACAAACAACAAACATACATACATACATATTTCAGGTTTGTGTGGTATTTATATACATGAAAAATACTTAAGATATAAAACTTTGCTGCCACTTATATCATGCCCATAGTTATCAAGCACATTAATAATTCCGCAGAATTCTTGTCAGCTACTTGAGATTAAGACTCAGGGGGACACATACAGCATAGCAAAAGGGTCAAGGATGACAACAAAACAGCAAGAAAACTGGAGGAAAAGAGAAGGAGATAAGAGCAAAAGGAATTGAGTGATATGGGATATTAATCCATAGGATTTACAGTATCCACCAAACTGACTCTGTTGCTCATTGAAGAGTTTGTTTGGGTGAGACACATTCTGGATGGTGTAACTTCAAAAGAGGCAACATGTAGAAATCCTACAAATATTCACTCAACCACAGTAAACCTACCTACCATGCTTTAAATCTATTTCTGTCAAAACTCAAGAGTCACTGTTTTTAGAAATGGAAAGCAGTGAGAGTGTAGCATACAAATAGAGCTGAGTGATGTTTGAGTTAAATCTCATTCAAATCTTAGCATTTGGCCTTGTTTCTAGTGGGTGAGCAGAAATCCAAGATGGAGAGTGTATCTAACACTGGAGAAATCTGAATTTAGAGCTGACCTTTTGGGTGTACCTGGTTTGTGAGCTGGTGCAGATTGGACAGAACATAATTTAAGCCAAAGATGACAGAATGATACTACTATTCTTTTCACTACTATCATTAAGATGCTAAAGGTTTGAGATCATGATAAAAAAAAAACAAAAACAACACCTGTCTGAACATAAAACCATTGAGTTATATAGCAATTCATATTAGAGCTGATAAGATTAAAGCCTGGGAACTTCAGCACCGAAATACTGATGTGAATAAGAAAGTAACTCCATTAACTGGCAACTCCATCACCTTCTGTCACAGAGTGGTAGGGACATTTCCCCTTTTGCTTTATCCCCTACAGGCCTGTGGAGCATCGCTAATAAGTCTGATTCATTATTTTCAGGCTACCTAACCACATTCAGTCTGAGAACACAGACAGAAATTCCCATCTCAATTTTTTGCTTAAAAATGCACCAATGCTGTGGTTTATATAAGGCTGGGATTAAGACAGCTGAATAAAAAAGCAACACATCTATCAGAAACTGAAATTAAGCCTCTTTGAGCATCTTAAGCAAAAAGGAAGTGGGTCACTCAATTATCTGTGCTTAAAATTAGGCATTTAACTTCTTTCAGCTTATATCAAATTCTTTAAATCATTCATGGGAATTCACAGATCACTCAAGTTAAATATCTGAAGTAATGAGAACTAGGCAACAGGAGACACACATCACTTAAAAAACAGGTTTTGATTTAATGACCAAAGATACATGAAACTTCTTAAGGATGTGTTCAAATTACCAGAATTTAAAGGATTCAAACAATCTGCTTTTGTTTTGCTCTAGTCTACGCAGGTAGATACCAGAAAGAAGAGAGGCTCTTCACAGAGCCCTGTGCTGCCAAGCCTCACTAGATTCTCATTAGTACATGTTGAGACATTATGGAGTGTAATGAAAAGCATCAGCTAGAAAGATTTCCTCAACTTCAGTATTGTTAAATAAGGGCCTAATGTGCATCCTTACAATATATTCTATTGAAGTTAAGAGTAACTTAGAAAGTCTGAAACCAGGCTAATAGTGGTCTCAATGAGAGAAAGTATCAATTAAATCTTGTGAAGATTATTAACATATGCATAATTAACAACCACCTCAGCAACTCATTTAGGTTCAGCATTACTTAGTAACAGGCTGCTCTTGAATATATTCAGAAAGGCAAATACTTAAATATCTCAGATTTTCAGAAGACATTTCGTTTTAGATTTACAACAAGACAACTTTGGAATAACATTTAATGAGGAGACTGTTCTAAGAATGCAAGATCTTGTATTCTGTTTTTTCTTTCATTTCACCATAAAAGGAGATAGCTGCTGATGTTAGATGTGGATTGGCTTCACCAATATACAGGAGAAGCATCCTTCCTCCATTTCTCTGTAGTCACACATCTCATGGTTACAGTGGCCACAACACAGAGTGCCTCGTGTCCAACCTACCTGCAGGGTGGTAAGAAGGACACAGCACACCAGAAGCAACTTGCTGCAGTCAGGGAACAATTCTCTAAAATGGGCAATGTCTCAGCAACCAACAGCTTTGGTTTCCTCCCCCCAGCACATCCCTCTACCTGTGCCTGTTTAGCACACAGAAACACTGCACAAGGCTGAATGCAGGCCAGCCCTTTGCTCACCACCACCAAAATATGGCTCACTTGCACAGCTTGACTGAACTGAGCACCTGCCGAGGAACCCACAGACCTTGGAGTCCTAGCCTGAAGGTGATTCCAGTTTGGGCATTTACTCATAACTTATATCACAGTCTAAAACTGAGCAAAATTCTAAGGAAATGAGAACTGAGAGCATGAAGGTAAGATACTTTCAGTGCATAATGGGAGGTATTTTTTCAGTATGATTAGGAAGTATTTTCTTCTTTAAACAAGACTTACAGGAATTATCATTTAGAATACATATGCTGTTTGATTTCTTACATTGAAAAAGAACAATTTGAAATGTAATACATGTGGAGAAATAGTGATGGAATGATTAGATAAAATCTTCCTTGTGGGAAGCAATTCACTTGTTTAGCCTGCTGGAAGTAAACTGAGATGTAATACAATTACTCTTCACACAGTGTAGAAGTGTTTTTGCTTGTATATAAATATCATCGCTGGGGGTACCGGATCTTGACAGAAGGTCAAATGGATAAAGACATTAGTCAGGTGTGCATCTAGATTTGAACATCAGAGGTTTAGCCTTAAAAAGAAACTAGCAATGCTAAGATGCAGACTTGTTTTAGGACAGCTTGATAATCTTCTAATGAGGGATTGAATGGAAGGATAGAGCTTGATGCTAGAGCTAGATATTTAGGCCACGCAGTGTTTTAGTACAGCCTGTGAAGATGGCTCAAAAGGGTGTTTGTATTAGACTTGTGTTCCTTCTTGCTTTAGCAATCCCACTGATCACAGCAGGATCCAGCAGCTATTCTTTCCAACAGCCTTCTCTCCCCCACACTTTCCCCACGGTGACATATTAGCTAACGTCAGGGGCATTTTTCTGAGGCAACGTAGCTATAGCTAAAAATAGAAACAGGATGCTTTGCTGATAAAAAATCTCTGTGACGCTTGGCTCAAGCACTTTCAGCCTCTGCCAGATTGCAGCCAGGCAGGCATTTCCCTGCTGGGCTGCTTGGCTGAGTGTCTGGGCTGCAGCTCTCTCTTGCCTTGCAGCTGAAGCTCACCTGGGAATTCCCCACAGCAAGCTCCCTGCTCCTGGGGTGTCCTGTGATACAAATGAAGCTGCTAAGGTCTCTGCCTTCTCTCTGTGGCACATTATAATTGTGACTATAGATCTTTTATCATGGGCTTAAGCTTGTTACAGGGTATTTATAAGTGCAACACAGCCTTTGGGAGAAGGAACAGCAGATGTCCTCTGGGCCCGCTGGGATTAGCTGCTTCTCACAGAGTTGTCAGTCTGACAAGCCCAGTTGGTCCTTCTCATGTCTGGGTTTCTAACCTGCAAATCATGAACCCACCCTAGTTACAAGAAAGAAAGTGTTCTCAGATTTTCATTGTTTCCTTGTTTTGTTTGGTTTGGTCTTGGCAGTATCTTTTATATACCCACTTATTTTTTTTTTAATCTCCCGCACAGCAGTTTTAAGGCCACTTTTCTTTAGAGACATGTCACAAGCAAAATCTAACAAAAAATTCAAATAATTCATTCAATTTAAACAGATGGCTTCAAAACAATGGCTTGAAATGGCTTAATAAAGGATGTAAAAATATTTTTAAAAGGAAGAGCTAGATCATAATTCTACTCCTGTATCTTACAGGAACACAGAAACTGGAGATGGAATCCCATCACATAAATTATTCACTCTCTGCCTAGGCAGTTCCCTGTAAGTTTCAAAGAGTTGAAAAGTTAAAAAGGTTCTAGAAGTTAAAAAAGTTTAGAAGTAAGGGAGGTTTTAAGTACTTGTAAATGGATGACAGATACAGTTTTCTCTAGCTTCTCAGCAAGATAAACCATAAGTATAATAAAGTACTATTCTGTTCTTGTTTATGTTTCTATCTTGGACTGTTTTCTTTTGCTAAAACACAGTCTTTACACAGAACAACTAAAATCAATTTTTGTTGCTTTTTTTGTAAACAATGCAAACGAAATAATTGTATGGAAAAGATTTATGTTGCTTTCTAAAAAGAGGGGTATTTTGGACATTGAACCTTGTTACAGGAGATGGAAAAAATACAAACTAGATTGCAAACTTTCCTATTTGTGATAAAAGACACACATCATCACTAGACCAGATGTGCAGTTTCCTGTTTCTTTCTTTTCAGAAAACAAAGAGATTGATAATCAGCATATTTGTGTGTACAATTATGTAAAGTTAGTCATCTTCGTGGCCTTAAGTTGCATCAGATGAGGTTCAGGTTTGATAGTAGGGAAAATTTTCCTCTCGGGAAGAGTGTTGATGCATTGCAACAGACTGCCCTGGATGTTTTCAAGAACCACGTAGATGTGGCACTTAGGGACATGGTTTAGTGGGCATGGTTGCAATGAGCTGACAATTGGATTAGATGATCTGAAAGGTGTTTCCCAGCCTTAGTGATTCTATGATTTAGCCGTGGGCTGTTAGAGTTAGGGTAGTATGGTTAGGTTGTTTGGACTTGATGATCTTGATCGTCTTTTCCAACCTGAGCAATTCTATGATTCTACCAGTGAAGGTTTTCAAGCCACATGACATTATAATTGAGAAAAAAACAAAACACCTTTTTTTTTGCTACATGCAAACTTTGTACATACATCCATAACTCGTTCCATCTTCATAATACCTATTTCTGCACTGCAAATAGAATTTCTTAATAAAAACCAATTATCTATTCAGAGAATAAGAACAGTATGTGGTCACACACTGTATAATACTCTGGGCCAAGCAAGTAGTACCAATACAAAAGATCAATTCACTGCTTTGCTGTTTGTGGACTTTTGAATATAAGAAAACTTCTAAAAGGTTACAGAGGAATGAAATTGTGCTGTAAAGTATCCATTTCTCAGGTTAACAACTAATGTTCTACACATACAGAATAGATCATTTTTATTTGGCAAATATCACTTAGTAGTCTATTTTTCCGTAGACAAAATTAATCCCTACACATATACACAATATGCACTTTATGTATCATTCTTTCAGCAGAGGCTACCTCTATTATAAAACAGTGCAGGCTGCTGTGGAATTCCAATTTAAATGCAGAAAAATTGCAGAAAAGAATGTTCGTGATATCCATCTTCACTTAATTTAAAGGAAAATATCTATTTTTTTCAGGGAAAGAGTAGAAAGATTATTCTACCCTTTAAAAACTTTGAAGCCTCATAAACGTTTAGTATCTAGTGGGTGAGAAATCCTGAGAAATGTGTAAAGGTCATCTACATGATCTTTACCTTAGTGCATAGCTAAAGGGATGGGTTTCGGATGAATCTATGCAAATGGTTGAGGAAGAGCTCTCGTATTTGGACCTTTTTGTGACTGCCATACAGCCAAATCAGGTCATCCCTTCATCTTCCATACAGGAAAAATGAAAGTTTGATCTACTTGCCTACTTTGATCTATTCAAGCTAAAATCAACACTACAAGCTAAAACCAACAGCCTGCCTCGACACCTTATATATCCTGAAAAGCAAAGGATGAGAGATGAAGTGTCAGTGTTGCAGATTTCTCCTTTTAAATATTTCACCTTTTTCCAAAGGTGAGCTTGTCTCTCTGCACATTTCACTGGCATCAAGCGTTGGACAAGCAGTTCTGCAGGGGAGCATCCAGCGTGCTCCCACACTATTTGTTCCTCTGATCTAACTAGGAAATGAATTTCACCCTTCATTCAGTTTACGTAGTAAGATATCGAGATATTCCTTTTTTATTCTTCCCTCTCCACCTTCTTCTCCTTACTGCTCCACTTAGAATAGTAGCATGGGAACTATACATTTGATGTTAATTACACTGAAGAGTTTAAAACTCTTCCCAGATTTGATCTGACTTATCCAAAAAGAGAATTTTGTATTTTCAGTCTTGAAGAATACTGTAGGTAAGGTCAAATAGAAGGTTTATTTTAGATAATTTCTGTAATTGCTTCCCAGTCTCAGTAAGTGTGCTCAAATACATCCAACAAATTCCCTTAAATTCTCACTGAGGTAAACAGGATTTTCCATGCAAATGGAAATTTTTACGTTTAAACACTGTAAAAATATTTGTTGTTTGTTAGAAAAGACAGTCTTTTTTTTGTTTGTGTATTCCTTTTCAAGTTACATGTAATTCAAATCTACTTTCCATATTCACTTATTTCAAAACAGAGGCTTCAGCAAAAGGAAGCAACACATTAGGAGGAGGCACTGCTCTACACAATCAGTTTTCAGCTGAGTCTTAATTTAACATACTGAACTAGTTTTACACAGTAAGACAATCCTGTGACCAAACAAGATGAAAGAAAATCCCTTGTGGGGATGTAGCCCTGATTAAGGGAACTTCTTTTGCCAGAAAAGACAGTTTCATAACAGCAGTTGGGGGTTTCTGACTAGAAAGAAAATTGTGTTGGACAAACAATTCTACTAGAATTGTCTATACTGTATTGTTATGACAGGGACTTTAATTTATTTTGTACTCTGTTGTAGTTTAGCTCTACGTAACAAAAGAAAATATTATGGGTTATATTTATATTCTAGTAATAAAAGGAAATGAAATCTCTACATGAAATGGTTTTCAAGTTATATATATTATATATTTTGATTCCACTTTGATAAATAAATGTAATAAATTATTCTTTTATTTGAAAGAATATTTCAGTCCTTTGTTTTAAAATGCGAAATTTAAATAGATCCAGACACAAAGAGCCACAAACAACTAAGTGATCCCAAAGGATCTTTGTGACAGATCCTTCCTTCCCAGCATTCCCATGGTGGAGTACAGACACATACTGAAGGTTTGTCATGTCAGATCACTTCAAATTTTGCCACAAATGTTTCTAAAAATTCACTTAAATTATTAAAGCTTATTTTAGGGAAAATTAACTTGCCCATTAGGAAAATTTCCACTTTGTAGTCATAACAGAAACACTACTTTGAACCAGAAAATAATAATAATAAAAAAACATTCATTTTTATTATAGATCCCATATTGTTTCTGTTGCTGTAACACAACAATGAACTCTGTATTTCCCTAGTCACAGAACATTATCATGCTGGTACTAGCTCTTGCAAAAAAAGGGAAATGCAGAATGCATGAGTGAAATAAAAGGAAAACACATGTATTTGAGACTGAGCAGATCTTAAGATGTTAAATTCCAGAACTATTCCATAGAAGAGTAAAATGTCCATTAAGACAACATGAAAATTATCAAGTGAAGGACTACAGCATTAATTGTAAAATAGTGTTTTTCCTAGGTAATGCATCCTAGTTTTGTTCCACCTTCTGAGAGACACTGTCTAGTCGACATTTATTCAGGGAGGTATGATCACTGCACCAATAAGAAGCGCAGCTATTTTTTCTGGTGGCACGCTGTTTGCTCTTTTTATCCAGTGCTGAGTGAGATCATTGTTCTCATTTGTTGAGAGTCAGGCAGTGAGATACTCACTTCTCTTGACCTTAAATATTTATTGGGCTACATAAGTAGTTGGCTCTTTAGATACCTTTCATTTGGGCCTTAAGTTATTACGTAGAAGGTTAAATATTTGACTCTTCAATTGATAATTTCTGTTTTAAATTTATTTTACCCTATCTACTCTTCTGTTGTAATACAAGAGATTTTCATGCCTTTTCACACTATATGGATTTCCATCCACTTGAAAAAATATTTACCCTCATTATTGAACCTACACTGATAGCTTTCTATATTTTTCTTTCAGACTGCAAACCAGGTAGATCTTTGGACCACTTCCCCCTCAGTGCATCTCTGACTTTTTTCCAAAATAGTCATAAAACAGTTCATACATGTTTCTTAAAAACAACAACAAAACAAAAACAAACCAAAATCCAGGTTCAACCACAGGTTGAAGTACCTAACAGATATTTCTAATTAGAATGTCAATTTGCAATAGATATTATTAAGCAATTATCGATTCTAGTCAAAAAAGAAAAGGAAACAACAGAACTACATACAGTGTGTTTTTGTGCCTCCCTAGGTCCATTTGATTACTGCTGGCAAGAAACCAGGAATTACCAGTCTTAGAACATATTTTGATGCTCCTTAACTTGTTTTCCTTAGACCTTAAAATAAAACAGACCTTTTCAAAATACAAGAGAAGTGGTTCTCATTTTCTGCAAATCAGAGCTTGAAACTCCATGTCACCATATGTGAAATTAAACCAAATGCCTGAATTTTCTGGAATCCTCTGTTCTTTCTGACTCTCATTTCAAGTTAAATCAAACCAAGAGATTTCAAAAAGTTTTGTTTTCAGTAACCAAGACATTTGGATAGAAGACTGTTCATTTAAGATATGCCTAGCAAAATTTAGTTTGGAAAGGATCTCTGAAAATCACCTGGTCCAAATCCCAGATCAAAGCATGGTTGACTTGCAGTCACATGCTATACCTTTCAATTAAATACAGACACTGATAACTTTTCTATAGACTTTTCCTTCGCTATCGCCAGCCATGCCACACCTTGCAACTCTGGCAACTAGCAGTAGTAATTTCAATCCAGAACCCCTGTAAATATGGTTTTTATATTAGATATCTTTTTCATTTAATTCTCTAAAAGATCTAAAAGTCAGAAGTAGATCATGCATAACTCTTACAAAATAGTTTACTGTTTACTGAGACTACATGCAGGATATGTAGTTTCTAGCAAATCAAACCCTATTTATATAGCTGAAAAAACAGCAGAAGATAAAGAATTATCTTTAAAGTAGAACCATACCAAAGATCGCCCCTCCAAGCTTAGAATATTGGTGGACTCTAGCACTTCATAGCTTTCCACTACTTGTGCTCCCCTGGAGTACCATAAGGAACAGCTTGTAATGTGGTCAAAGAGATCTGTGCAAGAGCTCTAACTCCGGTGAAACAGGCTGCAGCCTGGTGTGGCAGGCTTACAAGAACACAAAGCTCAACTTTTGTCCCCAATAATTATGTGTCTGCCATTATTCAGTACAATAAATTCAGACCTTCAGAATGTCACTCTCTGTACTGAAAATGTTCAGAATTTTAGAGAGGGATATGTACTTTCCAATACTCAATACCCATTATTCTTCCCCCATTTTCAACTGATCCAAGAGTGAGCAGGGATCAGTCTCATTACAAATTGTACCATACACGCAGTTTACAAACTGTTTCCAACAATCTAAGAACAATATATACATCTGTATCCTAACTATTCAGTGTACTAAAAAATATGCTGTTTTCTGAAGCAGGAATTATGTTACTTTGATTTAGTGACTAATTAACCAATTCCTGAATGCCATCTGAAGTATCTTTAACAAACGGATACTAACACTTCAATCTCAGTAATCTTCCTGATGGCCTAGATACTCAGACTTCAGGATTTAAACTGGAGTAACACAGAATTAAAAAAAAAATAAAATAAAATGAAAGAAGAAAAGATGCCTTTGACTCTAACTTGTTGTCATTATTTTAAATGAAAAATTAGTGAGACGGAATTCAAGACAGTAATTATCACATTAGTTAGGCAGATAGTTATTTGAAATCCTTATCAGATTTTTCTTTAAGTTGGGATCAACAAGTCAGCAAAGGCAAAGGACAGTTAACAGTCTGTGACCCTTCTTGTTTTAACAAGTACTTTTTTTTTTTTTTGTACATCTCCCCTGAGCAGTGCTTTTTTGAAGCTTATAAAAACAGTGGTAGCTAAAGGAATACAAATGTTCCACAAGTCTTCAGATGTGCTTGGTCACTAACAGACTTGTTTCCTTTCTGACAAAAACTTTCCATGATCCTTTTCAAATAAGGAAATTTAGAAGCAAACTTCCATAAAAGTGGGGGACATTTTCCTAAATCTGAAAAATGGTTTAAATAGTTTTTGCCATACCTTTTCTCTCCCCTAAATGTTTTGGGGAATAAGATTTCTTGTTGGATCCCTGTGGGGGTGATGGGTAGGAAAGAAGACCCGCATCAATAAAATCAATATAATATAATCTCAAAATAAGAACCAGTGGTATGACTTGACTTAACCATGCTGTTTCAGCACTTAGCATTCTAGCAGCTTGTTCAAATGGTCTCAGCGCATTCAGAAGAGTTTCCCTTGGTGTCTGCACCAGACGTGCGAAGAATCCATCAATTTGTTTTCAAAATGTTATAGCATGTAATAGCTGCCTTTGCTCGAACAGCTTCTCTTAACAGAGAATGCTGAATTCAGTCTGGTAACTGCATCCTGAATAAGTTTTTCTTGGTGAACAAGTCATTATTCTTGGAAGAGTTTCAGAAGTATTTTGGCTTTCATAGGCTGGCTGAACTGTGGACAGATACCACCTGCTCTTATGAGAATATACATTCCTAGTGTATCATTGTAGTCGTGTATGAAGTATACAGTTGCAGAAGGGTAACATCATTAGCCCCATACCCACTGTGAAATTAAGTGGGGAAAATCTCAGTCCTTTTTTTTTCTTTTAGTGGTTGAATTACAGGAGTTGAAACACTAATATCACAGTAGTTCATTGCCACCAACACACTGCTCAAACGGCACTTTTGGAACAGAAGTAGCACCTGATGCACCCCCCTTGATGAGGCTCTCTTCTCCAATACTATTCTGGTACAACAGGGGGAGAGAATGTGTCTGGCAAACAAGGTAATCTCGGTAAGCTGTTACTTCCAACTAGAGAAATTCCACAGATTTCCTTTCAGTAGTGGAGATGTGAGTAACAGAAATATTAGTCAATTTGCTCGAGATGACATAGGTTTCTATGGCACAGAAGAGAGTTACGTCTTGTTTCCCAGGTTTCAAATCATATCTCTTCTGGATTTCTACCAGAAGTGTAAATTATTTTTATTTTTTAAATGAATTGTTCTGATGCAATAATTAGTGGAACTTAATAATCAAACAACAAAAAAATCAAAATTCAAACCCTTGTGATTTTCAATGGGACTACAAATTTTTAGTGATGAGATAAAAGATGAAATACCCAAGAGGAACAGAACAACAGAAATCCAGATCTTGGTATCAAATAGTAACATCTGTACTATGATAGGTTTATACTATTTAAGAAACAAACAAACATCAAAAAAGGTAGACTGTCAACATGAGAGAAAGAATATCGGGGTCAGGAGAATAAAGTCAAGTTAATGCATACTGAATACATCATTTATGCATTTTTAGGAATTCTGGAGTTGACAGCATAGTAGAAAAATTCTTTTCCTAACATTAATCTTACAGAGGCTAGTTATCACAAGGAGGAATGACAGACTATGTTTTCTCCTTTCTCCTAAGCTGGAGTCATTCTCTACAGTTGACATATGAGAGTTCAGTTTTGTCTAGTAACAACAGTTTTTGTGATCACGATCATCCTACAGGAGATTTTTTTCTGAATCACTGCATCATTGTCTTTTTCCTTCCTCCAAGAATAATATTACTGGAACAGCAATATTGTCTGCAGACTGCATGTGCATTCCAAGCCATAGCTTGGGAACAAGCAAAGCAATCAATAAATTATAGATTATTTGCAATGCAAATTCCTTGTAAGACCCCTGCTGATTATTGTCTTTAGATCCTGAATATGGCTAATGCCATAGATGGTCAAAATGATCATGTCTGGCATCATTAGATTTCCCTTTCTCAGCTAGGCTCCACATCTGTCTGTAGCTTAGCCTGCGACTTGGCATCTTTCGGTATGCATGAACTATCATGTCTCTCTCTACCTTGTCATCCTTAAGCATTTGAAATTATGCAGGTTACACCTAATATATAGAAATTCTGTACATTACTCCTATGTAAACTCTATACTTAGGAAGTTAGAAGCTTGCATCAATACAGGATGCCACAGTAATCTCAGAGCCAAATATTATAAACCAGTGAGTGAAAGTATTAAGTTATGGAAATACGCAATGCATAGAGAAACCTGAAGTCCGTCAGTAGAATAAGCATGAAAAAGATATACAAAAAATTAAAAGTAATGAGTCTGCTATCAGTCTTAAAGGATAGTTAGCCAATTTCTGGAGGGCATTTTTATGCTGTGTGCTTGCTTCAGTATGTCTCTACAAACATGTCATGCCAAGAGCAGCACTGTTTTGCTGCCACCACAGAGGAGGAGGTCTAACCATGCCTGAGAGTAACTATCACCTAAGACCCCCAAAAAGTATGGACAAAACTTCTATGTGGGGGTTTGGGTCAATTAGCCTGATCTTTGTAGAATAACATTATTTTAAGTTGTCACTGGGAAAGAATCCAATGTTTTAAATTCTGAAAAAGGATAAAACTGCTCAGCTGCACCATCAAAAGTACACAAATAATTGTTCAGTACATAACACACAATTTACTAAATACTGCTTCAAAATCTACAGAGAAAGAAAAGTGACCACTCATCTCAGAAAGCGCACAAGCAAAGTTGAAAGATCTTGCCTCTGATGATGTAACACGTCAAGAACAGAAATAGGACTAGAAAATGGAGCATCATTTCAGTGAGTTGTGTACTGCACTTATAAACTATCATACTGTTTCCCTTAAATCTTATTTGAAAGGAAGATATTGTTAAATACTTGTCTGTTTTGTCTCAAAATACATTCTTCAAAGAAAAGTTGCAAATCTGTAAAGGTGCTAGTGGTCAATCTTTTAGTAGCAAATAGCTACCAACAATATGCCATGTAAAATAAGTGTTAAAGTTTACTTAATAGCAGAGTACTGTACAGTTTTATGGCAAAAGTATTCTTTCTAGCTTTTGAGCTAGACTTGGGGGAGCAAAGGAAGGAAAGAGGAACTTAAAGCTATCAGATCACAGACCTTGTAGATAACTGAATGACTTTGATAAGTCACAGGGAAATTTTGCCCAGTCTTTAATTCAAAATGTAATAGATGCAAGAGTAAAGAAATCATATGACTGGGTGGAGGGGAGTTACTTACAGTCATAAATGACTTTAAATGTCATTTTTGTAGAAGTGTCACTGAATGTTATTCATTGGCAAATAGGCTGATAATAAATTATTAAGCTGTATTCTGTTTTGAAAATCACAGATCCACTGTTTAATTTTCTTTCACATTTCCTGATTTTCATTGCAAAGTCTATAAGCTATTCTGTATAAATTTGATTACACATTCACAATTTATTGTTTCTCTGCAGTTAAACTCGTCCTTTCTGTGAAAATTCAGAGCCTTTGTGAAAGCTGTAAAATAAGTGCAGCTAATCAGTCCTTTTTCTGGAAGGATTCTCTCAGCTAGAAATGAGGTAGAAGATCTGTGGCTTTCAAGTTCTACTGTGTAAATTGTTCTTCCGCAACAGCTGGAGAAAATGCTTTCAAGAGTTTTATGCTTCTTCCTGTGTGGTGATGCAGCTTTCCTCTAACGACAATTTCTCATCAATACCCACAGACACCTACCTTCTTAACCACTGGTTTAACGGTTTCTCACCACTTCCACCTTTCTGAAAAAAATGAAATAAAATAAAAAAGGTACGTTTGGGAGAAGGTTTACAGATATCTGCACACTAGGCTGTTAAATGAGACAATATGCCAAAGAACTTAAAATTAGGTGTACAACTCTTGTCTTCAAAAAGGAGGCTAAATCAATCAGTATACGCTCTTTCCCATCCAAGTCTGCAATGGTCATTATTGAAAACTTCATGAAATAACTGGCCTTTCTCTGGTCAATAAAACTGTTAGAACATTAATAGTTAATATTCGAAGTATATTGTTATGAATTATACCATCTTTCTTACAATGAATATGTATAACTTTCTTAAAAGGAATAAAACACGCTGTATTGTCCAAGAGCCACTGCATATTGATAAACATGTGCTGATACTTCTGAGAACTTTAAGTTTTGCTTCATTTTTCAGGATTGCAATTTAGCTCACACTGCATTAACAAGGGATCATTTTAACCTTATCAGGATAAATGTTTATGTCCACACATTTATTCAAAAACACAGAAAAATATTTTATTATCTAGTGTTTCCTTAGAGAGTATCAAAGTATTTTAACAGCCCAGCAACTAGTGTATTTCAATACTGACATAATCTAAATTACTACAGAGATTTTACTCTTGTTGCCTTTCACAGCTAGTTTACTTATTTTTTATGAAGAAAAGAGCAAGGACAGATGCAGCAGAGGAATCTATATATCACAGTCTGGTAACTGCTCATATGCACCAGCGTTTCACAGAGATTGACCAAATTTCTTTAAAAGTAAAAGATGATTATATAATTCAAAACTATCACCTGTTTTTAGGTCTGCCTCTGACAAAACCCACACACTTTTGTAAGAATGCTAAATATTGCCCCCATTCCAAAAGAGAAGTAAATGGTTTTATTTAAATCAAAAAATACAGCCTGAGTGCGGTGACAAAACATCACATAAATGTCTTTAATTGTACAATCACTCAATAGTTAATTAAAAAAAGGAATATGATGCAAAGCCATTGCTGGCATCCCCTGGTCTGAGAAAGCTCAGACTGTTGTCAGCACTAAGGGAACGTTAAGTAGGCAGGCTGTAAGGACTGCCATGTCAAGAAGTTGTACGGAAGTCCTTACTGGGTTGTAGGAATGCCATCTACAACCAAAGGGAAAACAAAACCCAACACATCAAAATACTTCACAACCAGAGGTTTTTACTCAGATTAATCATACAGAGAAGTCAATTAATTTTAGAGAAAGAAATTCTTATTATCCAGAAGGGTCAGTTCTGAGGTATTAGTGAGCAAAGCAGCAAAATGAACAAATCTACATCCAAACAGCTTTCGGCCCCAACCTAAATCACGTGTCCACCCCAGACCTCAGCTACAGGGAATGCGTCAGCCAGAAGCACTACTAGGATAGGTCTCTTACAGGCCCAAGAGGGAAAAATACCTCTCTAATCAAGTATGGTAGCTCAGGTTTATTGCCATCACTTGATAATGTTTGTACCACCATTTCAGCACTGCAGTCGGCATCTCCTCTCCCTCCAACAAAAAAATAAAAATAAAAATAATAAAAAAAACAATTATAATGTTAGTAACAAAAATATAACCTTAATAATCTTACAAATAACCTTAATAATGTTACAAATATTACTTTGTTATTTTTCTTTTTTTTTTTTGTATGCCAAATGCAGCAAAACTTTCAAAGTGAAGTATCTTAGAAACAAATTCAGTTTGTCTCTGAATTCAAATCCATTAATCTGCACTCCCATGAGACCTTTCCTATTATTACAGTAGAGAAAAAGTAAAGAATGTCATTTATAAAGAAATGGAAAGCTAGGTGACCAGCCTGAATCCAGTGGAATTTTACAATTTAATTCTTAGAAAGCTTTTTATGGTCTCAGACTGAGAACTATTTGGACTTGGCAGCTGCCTCAGCTCAGGAAAGTGTGCTGGATACTGATCTGGAGGAGTTAGTAAGAAAGCAATAAAGAAATTACTGTAGGAGGAGACTAAGAATAGTACCCAGAATCTCCTGAAAAAAAAAAAGTGCAACAGACAGTACAGGAGTAGCTCACTGACAGTATTTATTTTCCCTATTTATTTAGGAGAGTATTTCAAAGTAAAATTCAGAAATGCCAGGTTAATACTTTCCATTAGAATTTTTTTATGCAAAAAATCTGAGGGTGATGATCATCAATGTTTTTTTATAGCATTTAGTGAAAATAGCTTTACTTCTATTTCCAATATGGAATTACCACTTCATAGGATGTCTAGAATCTAGTCTCATAGTTGTGTTACTGCAATGTGTTAAAGCATAAGAAAACTCGATCCTACATTTGGAGTTCTCTAATCATAAAATATTTTACTGTTTTTATTCAAGAGCTTTAAATCGGATGCTTAGCAGAATTGATACAGAATCTTTCTACAGTGAAAATCTGAATTTCTTCATTTACTACTTAAAAACATGCAAGAACTCCTTATTCTTCTTCAATATTTTCCAGTTTCACACTTCCACATAAAGTGCAGACAACAATCTTAATTAAAATTATATTTTCACTTTAAATTTAGTCTCTGGGAACTCATTTAGATGTTTTGCTTTAATAAGAAATTTTAATAAGAAATTTTATTTTAAAACTTTTAAAACCTTTATTTATTTATTTATCTGTTTCGAGTTAATGAGGATATTTTCTGCTTTGAAAAATAATAAAAAAAAAATTAGACGCCTTTTCTTGCATAACTCTAGAAATTACCACATTTTAATTAAACTGTGCATGAAACTAGACTTGCAAAGTAACCGACAGTTTATACATTTTAGTTTCATTTTTAAAACAATCTACCTGTAGAGCACTAAAATTAGAAATAATGTGTATTTTCACTGAAGAATCCACTTAGTTGTAAGGAAATGAGAATCAGGCTTCTGCATGTTCATTCAACTTTGTAAGTAAATACTCGGCTGTATCAGACCTGAAGTATTTGATCATTTATTTTTATACAGGGCTATAGGGCTGTTTGGAAATTTCTCATGCATATATATACAGAAATTTGTCTGTGTGAAAACTAGTGCGTTAACCACCACATTTTCTCCTTCCCTCTATGAACGTGCATGGAAACAAACACACACATGCCAAACCAATGAAGTCTTATTTTATTCACTTAGGGGTAGTTTAAAGTCTTAAATGTTTTTTCTAGCTTTGGACTGAGAAAGTGGGGTGGAGGGAAGGCTGGATTTTACTGTTCACATGCTTTCATTTGTATAGGTGAGAAAGCATTAGCAGAGACTGAGAAGCACACTATTTTTTCTTTTTTCAAGTAAAAAATTAACATACATAATCCAAGGAGACAACACAATAACTTGAAAAGCATCAATTCACACAAAAGTAGAAGAAATCTGTCCATACTGTAGATATTTTATGGCACCAATTGTATCTAATCTGCCTGAAGATGGCTGAAAGCCACTCTGCTGTAGCACATTTCCAAAATCTCATGGAAGAGAGAAAACTTTACTGCTTGTCTTGCAGTTGTTACACTAAAACAGTGCAGACAGCTCCATACCTCCAACATCACTAGAATACACCTGACACCACCACTGCTTAAGGGTAATTTGTCCAAATGGGACCAGGCTGCACAGTATGCAGCTACCCAAGGTACAGGAGCTCAGAAGTGTCACAAGTATAGTCTCTGCTAGGATGTATGTGTAAAATTTCAAAGAACTCTTCATTAAGCTTCCTTTGAGGGCATAATTTACAATTGAGGAATTCAAACTTCGATCATTTGTGCTGGCAACTGCTACTTTCAGGCCATGCTGTATGTATCAAGTCAGGACTGAAATGTCTCACATTGCTCCCTGCCACAAGAACGACTCAGATGGCATAAAGAAGGGTCACAAGTTTCTGCTGTTTTACTGCATATTTTACATCAACTGTTGTACTTCAGTTTATTCATCTTTGGCAGACAAGAGGCTTCCGGTAACATTTCACTAATTCTCTCTGGTCACCAGGTTGGCACATACAGCTGACAAAATACCTAGTTGCTTTTCTTTCCTCTTCCTTTTTCTTACCTTTCCCCCTTTCTTTTAAACATAAACCAAAAATATTACCTTTTTATTATACAAGCAATCCCTTTCCTGCAGTCAAGAGCTGTAGGCCTTCCATCAATCTTTTTCACCACCCTTTTAAAGCCACTTCAACATTAAGGAGCTCCATAACGGCGCAGCAACTGGCTGTCTGCCAACCAGCTGCAAAACGAACGCCCCTTGTATTGACATTAGAGGTTCCTTGATCATACTCAATAAAGCACCTTTGATGTTATCACTGTTGGCTAATATCATCTTACAGGGTCTTGAGGGAGAGCTTATCAAGTCTGTAAGGCAGATCATAAAGCCAGAAAGGACCCTCTGGTGTTGCAATAAAACAAAGTTTGTGTCTCGCAAGGTAAGAATAATATTTGTAAGTGCTAAAATGTCAAAATGCACACACTGCCTATGATTCACCATTTTTTAAATCACATTTGGTGAACCACAGATTCCACCTTGTCTAACACATACGAGGCTGTTTTCTCTTATTATCCTGTCCTAACAGAGAACTCCCTGCTGGACGCCGCACTGTCTGCCACACCTGGGTACCTTCCTGTCACCTTTATCCCCCTGGCTGCCACACCACATCCTCCAGACCTTGCCTTGGCACAGCTGGGCTGCAGCCTGTTTTTTTTTTTTCTCTAGTGAGCTCTCACAGCAAAGGCTGTCACCTCCCACCTTGTGGGACTTCCCTACCTCAGCAGACATGAAGCAGCACTTCTGGTGCTCCAGCTCTATGGGCTGATTGGTTTAGTGCCACTAAAATGCACGGAGCCATACATGCTGAGGGACTGGCAGGCTTCACCCAGGTTTCTGAAACAAAAGAGACATCAGCCAAAAGGGCCAACGTAATACACGCAGCCCTGCTTCAGCATTTTCAGTGCTGGGGAATGACATCTAGAAGGGTAGAAAGCTTTCCACATCTTTTACTGAAATCCAGAGGGTTTTCTGGGTTTTGGTCATGTGGTTTTGGCTATTTCTCTCATTCATTCTGTGTGCTCAGCCCTGCAATAGAAATCTCTACTGACAACTTGGTGAAGTTACCTTCTTTTCATTCCATCTTCAGTTTTCTGTATCACTTTGGGAACCTCCCCCCCCCACCTTGGATACAGACTTCTTGCCTTGATATTCAGCTACTACAAAATTTCACTTCTTGAAGCCTTTTACACATGGAGCAGCATCTGGCTAAATGTCACAAACTGGAAGATCCCTTCCAGGTTTACACTGGGTAAAACAACTTCCCTGACATGCTAGCCATCTCACTTCTGTCTGGGCCAATCTGTTTTTAAGCAGGTGCTAGAGGAAGCCAAAGCATTATGGTACCAGGCCTGTCTCTAGCAGTGGCTATTAAGATGGTAGCTTTGAATAATTACAGACTTATTAGGTCATTGATCTCCAAAATCTTCTTTAATACCAAGAAGAAAAGGCAGAAAAAGACTATTACAGATCATTTGGAAGAGAAAATAAAATATTCCATTTCATTCTTGAGAAACTGTACAGAGACAGATGGCCCAGATCATCTGCTGCTTCTATTAAATACTGGATTATGCTCTCATATTGGCTCAATGCATTCAGCAATGCATAGTCATTTTATGTCATCGTACCCAAATACACAGCACGAACCACTGCAATTCAGCATTTCTAAGCAGTTTTCTAACCTACCCCCATATGGAATAGGTTAGGACATTTTTTTCATCTCTGGGGCACCTGACGGTGCCTCCCAAGCTCTAGGACTGCTGCCCAGACCGAGTCAGGGCCACGATCACCAGTCTTACATTTCCTCCAGACCAGAGCTGCTCAGGTTATCACATTGTTCCAACCAAATACAACTGCATGAAACAATCTTAGCAGCGTGGAATTTCCCAGCACCACAATCTCTGACAGAAGCAGTGTCTCTCATTCCTACATTTTTATATCATTCTCCTCCTTTTCCAACTACATTCTTCAAATTTAAAAAAATTCATGTTTTCTTTAAAATATAAAACTGCAGAGTAATATAGTAGGAATTTACTATGACCATATTATGATTTAAAATGTTTTAGCAGAAAAGACACCATAAATTAGTACGACTTCCAATTTCTGAAAGAGCTGGTAAGTAATAACTCCACAAAGAAGTTGGAAGGGCAAGATTGCCTGAATGCTTTCTACTGTGACTCTGAAAATATTATATAGGTGAAAAGAAAAACAAATAGTATGTCCAACAGTGTTATCTCTACACTAGAATTTAATTTTTATCACCTTTTTCAAATATTCATGTTAGATGCAAGTGCTCGAAAGGAAAGAATTGTGCTGAATATTCTCAATAATTATATGCTTCTGTGTGGGTTTTCTTGTTTTTAACCTTCCTAGACTGTCCCCTTGGCACTCATTGCATGAAAATGCCTACAAGCTTTGGGACTGCAAATGATCATGGAAAGCAAGTTCAAAGGCACACGTGGAAGTATTCAGAGAAAGTATTCAAGCACAGATATTTGCAACAGGAGTATTTATCCACTGGAAGAACAGAAACATTGCCATGTACATTAGCTGACCATCCTAATTTCAACAGCACACACTAACTACTTGCACAGAACTTCTGATGGTTAGATTCAGATAGACACAATATTGCTCCCAAAACTTACTGCTCCCCAAATAATCTGTATTAGGTTAGCAAATAATTTTCTAGGCATTAGAAAACACTTTTAGTAGCTTGGATAATATTTAGATAAAGGGAGGAGGAATAGTAGTTGAGCTCTGCCCCATAAGAATGTCACATTTCCTGGACCTGCAATAATCTGCTTTTAACCACAAAATCATTTTATTCCTAAAATTTGGTGCCCTTTCTGAAAGAAGACAAAAGTAAACAATGTGTGGCTTACAGATCACTACTCCTAGTTCTGAGAGTTCATCAGAGGTCCAAATGAACAGCTGAAATGTTGAAAGAACCCAAAGAGATGCAATCCCAAGGACAACCAGTTTCCAGATGGGTCAGTGAGAGGAGCAAGTCTGAAAGAGCTAAAGATCTGATAACTTCTAAATAACTAAACAGATTTGAGCCGAGCAAAAATGGTCTTCCAACACTGCATGGATGAAAAATTTTAACTAGATAGATCTGCAACATAGAAATTAGATTTTTACACATTGAAGTTCCTTTTTACAGTCACACAAATGTAACTGTCACGTTACAAAATGCAATTAAATGTTAAATTCTAAATATTATTAATGATACTTTAAAAGCTAGCACACTTGTGTTCATTCATATACTACATTAAAGGTGAGGATTTTCACTTCTTCAGTGCAAGAGAGATTTTCATTTCACATAATAAAAATCTAACGCAGAAACAATCTGAGTTTTCTTTTCAAACTTACCATATGCTTTTCTAAAATAACAAATTTAACCTTCAAAGACGAGTACAGCATAAAAGAGGCAGTCAACTAGTAGTTTACTTTGCTTTTTATAGACATATGACTCCTTATTTTCACTAAACAAGGCCACACATGCTATTTTAAAGCCTGATGACCCTGGCTTTTTCAGGGTAAGCCCTCAAACCCTCCCAAACTCCTCCCCAAATCCTCAGACTGTCTGGTGACTTAAAGTATTGTTTTTCCTGTGCAAGCATCTCTTTCTTAAGTCAACAGCCGTATACTGCTCCAAGCACCACAGCCCAGCCTCTGCCCTAGTGAAGTTACGTTGTCATTTCCTGTCACAGGATACCCTTTTAAATTACCCTTTTCTTTTAAGAGTTCAGCAAATCATGTTTCAAGAAGTGACCACTTGTATTTCCTTTTTGATTTAATATGTTGAAAATAAACACCAGCCATCCTTCTTGTCAAAGCCAGAGTCAGATGAGGATATTGGGAGATCAAAAATAAATGTCAAAATATTTCTTCGTTCAGCTCTAACAATTACAAAAGAAAGCAATCCTTACGTTTGAGACTTTTAAACATGTATGGAAAAGTAGAAAAGGGATTTGAAGAAATTGCCATCAACTGTTTCCCCTTCTTTTAAGATTTTCTGTTGGAGCATGCATTCTTGATTGATAAAAAACAAATGTCCACAAGAATGCTTAATATACCTCAGGTTTAAGATTTACTAAACTGAGAGGTGTTGAAAGTAAAAGTGGTTAAAGTTACAGGCTTTCACACCATGATGTTTTGCCTTGGAGTTCACATGGTTTTGGAATCAGATGAGGGATTGCCACATATGCTGTGCAGTTTTCACAATCGTGATCACAAAGTTGTTACAGACTCACATTCTGCACTGAAATCAAGAACAGAATTTTGTGAAAAGCAGATTTCTCAGCTGAGTGATCAGAAACTTAAATAAAGAGAGACTTAGGCCAAACCTTGATAAAAGACTTAATTTCATTTGCAAATTAGATAACCAGTATGTCCCTGCAGGGGAGTGGGCTGGGCTTCCAAGAGGATGGCCTGCCCACTCCGCATGGATTGTGTACATGTTCATCTAGGATACATGCTTGCCATGAAGGGCTTCATACGCAATCCTGAACAGCTCCCCAAGCTAAGGGCTTCAGCAAAGTGTTCCTGTCTCTGATCACAGAAATACACCAACACATGTTTAGCCTCTTCTATGTGAGCAATCCTATTTATTTCCAAAGTTGAGCACAAACAGATTCTATTTCACTAATTACTCTGCACAGAGAATTTATGTCCATTGAGAGAACTCTTGAAATATGTAAGGTTTAAATCAAAGTCATTAGTCACCATCCACCCGAAAATATAGCTTTAAAATATATCTTTTCATGGATTAAGACAAAAAGAAAGCATTCAAAGTTCTCCCATTCCCTAGTTATGATCAATGCTGCAAAACTAGTAATATTCACAAGTAATTTTTGTCTACTAGAGACCTTAATTTCTGAACTTTATATTTTATATCTGTTTTAGACTGACCATTCACTACACTGGAGGCTCAATGATTGTGATGGGAATAAACTGGTCTTTCTCTATATTGTAAAGCAAAGAATGAACTCTGCATATCTGCATCCAGTGCTCTTTATTTCCTTTTTTTTATTTTTATTTTTCATGTGTGTGGATAAAAAGGTAGTAAAAGCTCAAAACCTCAAAACTTCTCTACTTCAGCATAGCAGTATCAACATGAAAATCAAGATGTCTTGTGCCAATAAAATATAGGCATACATATTTAAACAGTTATGTTCTCCACAGTCCTTATCCTACCTCACTAGTTCAACTGCCTTTTACTGCTAGGCCTGTTTTAGTCTGTTGGTCAGTTGCTGAAGTGTTAACAAGATGTCTCGTCATAAAGGAGGACTTCTGTATTTCTCAGATTTGTTGAAGGTTACTGAACATCACCCTTAGTGTGGGAGGTTCCTGTTTTAGAGACACACAGAATTTTCCAAAAGAAGAAAAGGTTTGGCTTTGCCACATGTTGATTAAGGTTGTGAAAATCTGCAGAAGTCCTAAAAAGAGACCACAACTGAGGTTGAGTTTTCCACCTTTACTGGCTATGTCTAGGTCTCACACGTGTTAGCTGCTCTGTTATTTATCCTGGAACCACAGTGTTCTTATTTTATCCACTGTTATGGAGAGGGTCCTGAACTTGATGAGGCTGCTTTTCTTTGGAGTAACCAAAGTGGCTATTAGCACAGAAGGGAGCAATGTAGTGCCCTGTGCACTTACAGCCTTTGGTTATATCTGGTAGTATTGAGACTTCATTGGAAGCATTATTGCTGCAGTATTACACTCAGTCAGCACAGGAAAACATGATCATTGGTGTTCTGTTTCCTTACAAAGTGAAGTAAAATAAAAACCTTAGGATAAAAAATCATCTTTTCCAACTATGAAAAAGTAATGCTATAAATATGACAACAATTTTTCCTAATTCAGTTGCTGTTAATTTACAGTTCAAAGGTGAGGTGATGTGTTTAAACTTTCTCTTTCCTCACTACTGTATTTATAATAAAATTCATCAAAGAAAATGCCAACCTTACTTTTTTTCTCTTTTTCTTTCTCTTTCTCTCTCTCTTTCTTTCTTTCCTTTCCTTTTTGATAAAACTTGTAACTCAACAAAAGAGAAGTTCAGTAGTTTTCCATTTTGATATAAAGTAAAACAAGGTCAGTAAAACTACTCTCATGAAGTCTCATTAAGAGGCTCCAGCTCAGACATTTGTACGGTATTAACTGGAAAATCAAGAAAGATTGATGTCTTTTATAGAGCGAGGAGCATTTTACATCAACTTTTACCAGTTATCATGTTAATGAATGGAAATCAATGACTTGGAATACAAACGAGAGGCATTACAGAATTTCACTGGAGGGCCTGATAGCTATTGAAGTTCTTAATTGAGTGATGAGGGGCCTGCATTTTTTAAACTCACAAAACCTAAACAGAAAAACCCTGTTGGAACATATATGCATGAATATGGACTGAAACTCAGAGTAATTGCAAAAAGATCCATTCAATGATGTCTCATATTTCACCTTTATCTTAACTGCACAAAATCCAAATGTTTTGCCTACTGTTTTTGCCCTTCCCTGTTTCTTGCTATTTATGTTGTCAGTTTCTCTTCTACATCAGAAGTGAAGAGTTAATTCCAACATGGGCTAATAACTGGCAGTCATAAATCTATTGATTTAAAAATTAACTGAAGAAATATTTTTTTATTACAGTCAATTTTTCAATATCAAAAGTTTTAACTTTGATTCTGAGCATATTTTAAGTTTGATTTTGAATTCTTCAAATGAAATTTCCATGAGATTTTAGTTAAATAAAAAACTACAGGTGGTCTGCAATTTTAAATCATTCAAAATAGTTTCAACTTTAATAAAATCTCACATGCAATTAAAGCAATTCTTATGCATAATGTCTGATAGAGGTGTAACATCACAAAGTTTCATCCTAGTACTGTACCTCCACTGTAAGCCAATTACCCACGTTGATGTGTCAGGTTACTGAAGGTTAGTCACTCTTCTTTGTTCAAGCATGCAAATACATAATTATTATTTTAAAACTAGCACACTTTAATCATAAACATGTAGCATTTACTGCACTTATTTTCAAGGCAAAGAAGTTGACGCAGTGTTAATGAACTCCTCCTCGTTTGGATAAAAAGTTCTGAAATTACAGAATGTGTATTAATTGGTGTCACAGTGATAACCATAAAATGGTTGTAGAAGCCAGCTAGAGTGAGCAGGGGCTTGAGCCACGATCACTAGGAGCACTTCCCATAGGCTAATTCACCTGCTGCTTGCCAGTCATCCACATGCCAATAACAGTCACTAACACAGAAGTCAGTCTTTCTAAGTTGCAGCGCTTCTGCATAATCACCTCCTGCACCACCAGAAGCTTGCGACATAAATAAATAAACAATTTACCATGCTTAATGTCAGTCAGATGAAAAAGGGTGCAAAGGAGTGAAAAAGCGGAATCAAAATTCTTTAGAACAAAGTTTGTCTGCAGGAAAATAGTACAGTTTGCAATGCAAACTCTTTTTTTAAACGATTGCTAATGCAAAAACAAACAAACAAACAAAAAACATCAAACAAACAGCACAGCCATTAGCAAGGGGCGCCAGAAAGCATGCAGTCTCTTGCTCAAAAGCCTTCACTCACTGCTGTCCAGATTTCTCTTCTGTTAATAGTGTTTTGTACTTCTTCGTTTTTCAGGTGGGAACCTTTCCCCTTTCATTTCTGTAAAGCCCCAACATACATGCATTTTCTCCCAAGTCATCACCATTTCTACTGCGAGGTTTCCCGTTACCTCTGAGGCTCACTTTTTGCACAGACAGCTTCTGTGCAGTCCCCCCCATCCCACTGGCAGCCAACTGTGCTAAACCCAGACATTCCAGATGCCGCAGATACTTGTCCATTACATTATCTCCCTTCTGTCCATCTGCTAAAATCAAATTTTCTGGACCAGGGACTGAACAAATGCTTGCCTTCCCTGGCCTCTGGTAGCACTAAGCCAGCTTAGGGTCAGTAATAACAGCAGAACTTTGAACTTGACACTTATGGTTTGGCCTGAAGATGATCATCCCAACATACTAGATTAAATCCAACAAATGAGCTTTCCTGTTCTGTTAAATGCTAGCTTGCTGTTGAAAAGTATTTTGAACATCTCATGAAAATTTTAGGACCTAAACAATCCTAGAACAGAATCAGAACTTGTTAACAAATAGTAGCAGTATATATCACTGTAGCCATCCTATAGTATTAAATAGTCATACTCCTATTTTGTATACACATGCGCTGCATACCATCTGCTGATGTTTATTTTAATTCACCAGGAAAGGCCTGTGTTTAAGTTGGAATTTAAGTGACAGAATCAGAACAAAAGGAAAAGGGCAGCAGAATAAACTGAATAAATTCCAAATATGACTTGTAAAGACAGACAATATAAAAGCTATAATCTTAGTTTAATCCCCACACTTTTAAAACATAGTAATTAATAGACATCTGCTGGTAACACAGCCTTGCTATTGGATAACCTTAATTACCCTGTAATATTTCCTGACACTCCCCAAAATATGCCCTATGGATAATAATTCATTCACGGTTCCGCCCCATTATTAGCTACTAATTCAAACAATCAAGACAAAGACAACGAACAGATGACCTTGAACAATTACCCACTCACTGAACAGAATTTATTTCATGCTTTTAAAAGACTTTTCTGCTTTCCAGGCTTAACAAGCGGCACTCAAAAATTAACAAAATGCAAGCAAGAAAAGAACAAAAGGAGATTTGCTGGGGTGCCCCAGCTCCCTTAAACATTATCTACTTGCAGTAACAACAGAATGGGTACTGAAATATATTTCATTTTCTAAGATTAAAAGGAACTTAGAAAGCAAATGTGCAAAACCTGATACAGGTGTCGTATTAGGCAAGATTTGTAAGTCATTTAATTATCTGCAAGAAATGTACTGGGAATCTTAGAATAATTTTTAAACATGCATAGAGGTGAAATTAATGCAATATATGCAGCTGTTTCAGAAGCAGATTCAGCATTGTTGACTTCAGGGATGAAGTGGGTAATTGTAAATGGCTGGGGCTTCTCTGCAGGCTGCCCAGGAAACATTTCAAACCATAGATCACACTTTGTCCTTACTTGAGTTACCATAACTTGATGCTCTTCCTACTGTTTGTGTAGGTAGAACTGGCCACACACAATGGACTATTACTGGCAAATAAACCTAATCTCTAATGCTTGAGGGTTCATTCCTACTCCCATTTATTTTGAGAAATTACTGTTGAAATGAACATGAAAGCAGGTATGGCTTTGTTGTTGTTTTTCTTTATTATTATTATATATTCTATTTGGATATTTTGTCTTCAGGTTAAGGATAAGGAGGTACACTGAAGAGTGAAAAAATGTACATTTTTTTCTTTATCCCTGTAGCTTAGTTAATTCTCTCTGTGTCTATGAGACTATCTCCCTTGGAAATCAAAACATTCAATTCAATTGGAATTAGGACCAGAATTACTGAAAAGGTAGGAAAATAAAAATAAAAAAAGATTATTTATTTATATATTTGTATGCACTAATCTCATTGACTTTCAAGATGAGGTTTTTAATGTGTATTTCCTTGGAATTAACACCTTTGTGAAATTTAGGGCAGGATACTTATTCCTAGTTCCATTCAAACAATCAGAAAACTATTGGTAAAAGAACAAATATAGTTCTCCTTGATCTTAAAAGGTATGCAGTCTGCAAGCATAAAGCACTCCAGGCAATGCAGAGTGGAAAAGGATTTTCTTCTCCAAATGAACCCATGAAACTGCAATATCTTCAAAGAAAAGTATTTTATGTCAACATGGTTTACATACTACCAGAGGCTTCTTGTTGAAACTATGCTCTCTGAGCATGCTTTGCTTATCAAGAATGCCTAATAAAACTTCTAAGGTTTTGAAGTCCACCTCCTAGCAATGATGTATATGTGATGAAATTTCTCTTCTAGTTCCAAGCTGAACTTTAGTTCAGCTCCAGTCTACCATCCATCTGAAATTCCTCAGCTACAGCAGTGAAGTGCTAGCACATTTCCCTAAGATCTGTATTATTCTAGAGTGACCTGGGACTTCACATGACCTCATCTCAATGACCTGGAGTTTATTATTAATTTCCACTCCCATGCACTTTCTTTCGCCATTCTTTTGAGTTAGGGTGGGGTTTCAAGACGGGTAGTTAAGATAAAACACTTGTTTGTAAAAGACAGAATGAATTGATGACTGAAACAATCAAGCACAAGTGAAGTGGATCCTTCCTCCATGAAATCTACACTTCAGGATTATCCAACTTTCCAAAATTGTTTTGGAAGCATTTTCAGTAGCTGTAAACAGGATTAAATTTCATGTGGGCTTTTCTGGCCTTAAAACTTGTGGATTAAATCATCCTTTCTTATCTTATAGATTCATAGATACATTAGGTTGAAAAGGACCTACAAGATCATCTAATCCAATCATCTTTTCCTCTGGTTGTTACATGATTCACAGTCCAGTATTTTGGATGTTCATTAGGCAGTATTTTTATTTACTTATTTATTTACTTTTGAATCTAGAACTCTCTACACATACATATTTTTCATTTCTGTTACAAGACCAAGATTAGCCTCTTAGGTCATGATTATTCAGTATCTGAATAATCAGAAAAAAAAAATTCTTATCTATTTTTTTTTTAAAGAATAGAATGCTACAGTTATGTTTCAGAAATCACTAATGTAATCAGTTGTCAACATGAAATAGCTTCCTGTGGATGAGCCAACAAAATAAACTCTTGGCCATGGGTCAGGAGTGGCCTTTACTAATGCATAAATATTCAAAATATTATTTTTGAGGGGAAAGTTTGAAGCACACTTGTTAGTAATTCCTATATAGACCAAATTAATGCAACTTGCCTGAAGCTCATGTCCTGGCTCATTCAGAAACTGAAATGTCATGTACAGCAAAACAGACTTTTTCTTCTAATTAATGTGGTCATTAAACAAATGAAACACAATATGCAAATAAGAACTATGATGATTAAATAAAATGCCATCCCTCTAGGAACAAAACACTCAAAATAAACTAGATTCACATACTTGGTTTTGATGCTTCTGTTAAAATGGAAATTACTTTTGTTAAATTATATCTAATCACTAATAGGAACTGTGTTTCAATTATTTCAAGGAAACTTAAAAGTTTCTTTTTTAATGGAGTTCAGGTCCAGATTGAACTTTATAACTCTGTGTTCTTGGATGTTTAATCTTAGAAGTTGGGCCAAGATGAAATTAAATTCATATTCTTTGCTTACATCAGAAAAACCTCCTGCAAGGTCAATATGAATTTGTATTACTTTTCTGTGTACGTTACACATCCGGAATATATACTATAGAACATAACATCTGATTTTCAATTTGTTAATCCTGTTTTGACTGCTACAGATTGCCATAAAACACACACGAAATGACCAAGCTTATTTATAAAGAGCCCTTGCAAAAATATAACTACAGTGAAATTACTATTTTGCATGAGAGGATTAGTTACCATTTAGCATATTTGACCCAATCTCCTAAACAACACAACAGTGTGAGAGTCTTGGATTATTTTTAGAAGATACCTATTTATGCAATAAAAGAAATAGAGTAGAAAAACAAATTAGGTTTTCTAATGACAATTGTAATTCAAATATTTACCTTGCCAACTAGTTCCACACTGGACAGGCTCAAGCTAGCAACTAACGTCTTCACAGCAGAAATGGGAATTTCTTCCTTGCTACCTGATGGTTTGCCGACACAGCTGTAACCACTTTCACCTAATGGATCCTCCTGGAGAGGGACACAATATCCCCGGGCCAGTAATTTCTCATTCCCTTGTTATAGCTTCACAGAAAGCCTGTGAAACTGGAATTTTTCATGCTCTTAAGTATCATTATTCTCTTGAATCCATTCAAGATGAAAACAAGACAATGGAAAATAAATCTATTTCCTCCAGAAAAGACAGACAGACACTTGCCTGGCATGTGGGAATCCAGGATTTTCTCGAACGGAGAGGTACAAAAAGTGGCATTCAACTTTCTTCATCATAGGATTTTTTTCTGATCACCAAACTGATCATTAATTTAGTCTGTTTGGCTTCAAAGATAATTTCCAATACAATTTCCATAAAAACTGTGATAATCCTTTGAGAAATTTTAATATCAGTCTTTGGATATTTTTCAGTACAAATATTTCTGATTAACTTGAATTTTGAGGTAAGAATATGAAGTTTAAGGCCCCTTGCAGAGACAGAGAAACTTATGTTATTATTATGCTGTTATATGAGTGTTTAATTAAAGCAATAAATAAACCATCATTTGTATTGGGAAATATGACTTGACAAAATAGACATTTTAGATACAAGAGAGCTGATCCAGACCCAGAAAGGACTTGAGAGCAGCAGAATTTGTTTTCTGTTGTCATATTGTTAAGAAATTAACCACTACAGCCTAATCCACACAACTCACTGGAAGAGCTGAATTCCAGTTGCAACCACCTGCTTTAAATTTCTTGTCTTTTCTCAGCTCCCCTTCACATGAAAGCTTCTTTTTCTCTTAGGCAATGTTCTTTCCTGCTTGTGTTTTCGCTCTCCTTCCTGGAGTCAGGACTGTTTGCTTTCAATTCCTGTGTTCCTAGTATATATCTAAGACTTTAACCACAATGGATTTTTTTAATGAAAATAAACAAACCTCCTTAACTTTTTGCTTCTCTATGCTTCTGACACCTCTTTCTATGCTGCTCATTCACAGTTCCTCTTTTCTTAATCTTTTATGTCTTGCAAAATTCATTTGCTCATCGCCTCTAATCCTTATTATCTTATTTCTCTCTCCTTAGGTTTACTTTCATACAGCGTCTTCCATGTCCAAATTCATTTTAGATTGATAAAAAAATCCACAGTTGGCAAAGTAATACTTAAAGTCCTTAGCTTTTTAATGAAGCAAAATATTTTGGTTGTTTGAAATTAGCAAAGAAAGCTGTTTGTCTTTGGAATGGAGCATACTCACTAACAATCTAACAATCTTTTCTTTCTGAAGCTTGCTTCCTGAGATACATTCCTGAAGTGCATTTACTATTTGCATCTTTGCAAAGATGCATTACAGGGGTATTACATCAGAGTGCTTGCTAGTTTCTTATTTGATATGAAAGGTGTTGTATTATGAACATCCATAATTTTAACCTATTGCAGTCTGATTTGAAACAGTTTTATTGATTTTTACACCTCTTCACTGCAATATAACCTGCACCAGTACAAGGACATAAATCACCGTCATAACATTTTATTTCATATATTTTCTATGTGAAATAGAAATTAGAAGCACATGCAATATGATTGTTGGTATAAGCAGCAAGTTTTAGAAAAAAAGGATGGCTTTTCCAATGCTATGTTGCCCACTGGAGCTCGAACATTGTCTGGTAACTATCCTCAAGGGCAATTGTCTGTCCAACTTAGCAGTGGGCCCCCTGCCATCCTAACAGATGGGCACCAAGCGTAAGTAGCCATAAGACCATATAAGTGCATTTAGTGTGAAACTTGGGGCATAATTCCAGCCTTGATCACCATATGGCTTTTCCATACTGAGTTTCTGATAAATGGGATGTACAGTGCTAGCCTAACTTTGAATATGAACAGCACTAAGGAAAATTATAACAAGAATAGCTCCCACATGTGTTAAGCAGGGGCTAAATTTGGAACCCACAGGAGCCATATAAGAACAAGATCAAACATCCACCATACTTTTATTTCTGTTCAAGATTCTGCTAATCCACTGGGCTTTTCATGGCAAACTCAACTTCTGGAAAGCAAGGATGTCAGCTCCTTCACTGCCTCCATACTACTTTATAGTGAAAAAAAATGCAGAGCTATAAAAGACTCTGGCACCCAAACGTCCTTTATTTATTTAGCCTTCTAATTGAACTGAATCTGAATTTCATGGTGATTCCATGATAGAACTCAGTGGAACAGCTATGGAAGACAGGCCTGGGATATCACAGAATAATTTACTACAAACATATTCATTCTTTTACTCTGTATTCTTTTTGAATATGGAAAACATTTCACATCCTGTCTGCACACATTGTTTCAGACAATTGCCAAATGCTCCAGAAAAAAGGAAAATCAGGAGAATGTATGGAAATGTTTGGGGCCACCATCTTTATTCTATGTAATCCTAAGTAGTGGATGCCTCAGCGGTTGTAGATTTTAGTTACTGCAGCAAACTTCACATGAGTAAGCGAACAGAAAGGAATGAACAACAAATAGTAGATAATGAAATGGGGAATTAATTTGAGGAATGCAAATCTTTTCTAAATTCATACATTGGTCTGGAGCATTTTTAGAAAGTGCTCCTGAGTTTTACCTATAGTCAACAAAGTATTTATGAAGAGTGAAAATAATCTTACTTTTTTCTAGTTTAGAGAAAAAATTGAGAACTGCTGAAACATCATCTTAAGAGTTTAAGTGGTAGGAAACTGTATGAAAATGAAATCTATTTGGTTGTGTTCTTACCTCCCCTCTTTATCATGTATTAGGGTGCAGTTCATGTTTAGTTTACAAGTTTGAAACCATGTTAGCAAAATGAAAAGCCCTACCTCTTCTATTACCAGCTAAATAGTTCTACTAGATAGGACATTTCTGCCTTTCAGGGAGGTATGATTTAGAATAGTTTAAGGTATTTCTGACACCATGGTCTTAGATAATATGGAATGCTTAATCTGGTATGCAGTAATACAGATTTAGCTAGAAACACTCATAACTGACTAGCTATCTTTCTAGGTTCATTTCCTAGATCTGAAATAGCAACACCTTTTATCAATACTCATTTATATCTAACACGTTTTCCAACAGTATCCAAATAATCTACTCTGCTGGCATGAACATGTGAAGAAAGCAAATGTCAAAGTTGCATATGTGAGCTTTTGTAAAAGCATAATTTAAATCTGACCCTCCAAGAATTTTGGTCAGAACATTTATCCAGTTAAGAAGGAAGATAACTGACAGTCAGTATTTCATCAGAATACTGAATCAACTATAAGAGAGAATTAAACAGTCAGAATTTTAGATGCCACATACAGAACATTTTGAATTACCTTCCTCCTATCTGAAAAAAATACCTATTAAATTAATGCTTATTCATTTGCATATTAGTTACTTAGGGCACCAATAGCTTTCTTCACATACAGTTACGTATGATTACAGTGCATTATGTTAATTTCTGCTTTTAAGAAGAGAGATTCTTTTCATTTTCTCCTATCTAGTAACACAGAAGGTCTGAAGCTGCACCAGATTATGTTTCAAAAATCAACTGATTCACCTGGCATTAGGATACTTCTGCTGATCTATGCACTGACATGATGCTTCAAATGCTCATTCAGTAATTGAACAGGTGAGAGACAAAACAAACATCCTAGTCTGCACCAGAGCAAAATGATGTAAAATCCCTGTGAAAATAGAGAATTCATCATAAATATTAGGAGATCATATTCACAACTGACAATGTCTTTATGCTTCAATTGTGGCTCTGTTGAGAAATGAGTCTAAAAATTGCAAAGCTCCCTGTTTTATTATCTTGCAGAAACTTCCAGGTCTGATTCACTCGGTTTATCTGAGAAATACTTTTCTCAGTTGTCAGCCCTGCAAACTGACCTTAAACGTGAGAGTCAAAAGATGTGCTCCTTCAGGTATGAATACAGCACTGAAAATAGCAGTTGGAACCACCATTACTACCCTTTCATGATACAAGTTACTACAGTCTGTCCATCATGATGAGTTAAATATAGCAGATTAATAACACAGAAAGAACAAAAGAAAAAGGCTTTCAGTAAGATAACAATAAAGGTGAGCGAAATAAAATAAATAAGAAATGCTCTAATAGTCATTTATCTTCTTATTTGTTGGGGCAGTAAAATTAGATAGCAAAAGAAGAGTTCTACAACAAGAAAAAAACGCTCCTCAACTCATTGCTGTGGGGAGGGCAGGGCTGTGCATGCATACATTTCCCTGATGGCCAGCTTACTGCAGAAGTTTCTGGCAATTAAATCAGAGAAATGCTGACAGTGCCTAATGACATTTACAGAGTTTCTATTCCCTCACCTTCTCCACTAAGCTGGGATGTGCAGCTCACTACCAGCACAAGTTGTGGTACAGAGCAACACTGTGGGGACACAGCAGTGGTCACCTGCACAGCAGCACAGCAGGCTGCTCTGCAACACCACTGGGCTTCTGGGGTCTAATCAGAAGAAAAGTTATGACCCTATTCCTGAAATAACTTATAAGGTAATGCGTGCGTCTTGAAAGGAAATCAATTATTTTTTCCAGCAGGTACATACAGAATAATAGTCACATTCTCAGAATTAATGAAGCAACCCTTTTAGAGAAAGCAATACAACTCTGATTGAAACTGCATTATTTTCAAAGCTATTCAAAAAAAGCTGCAGCCATTGAAGTCCCAAAATTGACTCTTTTCTGCTTGTGTCTGTTGGTGTGGTTTTGAACCTAGTGAGCCAAAACGGATATGCTTTCGGACTTAAGCTTTCAACTGCTAGGATCCAGTCAATGGTCCAGCTTACCCTGTCAAGGCTCCCCAGGTCAGCTCTCCCTCGTGTGAGGATCCTTAAGTGCTACTTGCTTGCTGCCACTGCACAGCCTGCTCCAAGGCCTGCTGCCACTCTCAGCACTCCAGGTTGCTTCCACTCCTCATGGGTTCACTGACACAAGGTTCAATTAAAGCTCATCAAAATTTGCAAGACCAAAACAGATTTGCAATGGAAAGAACAAGGGGAATGTCTGGTCTGTTTGCTTTTTAACAGTATTCATCCCAGGTCATCATTTTATGTACAGTCCTGAACTACTTTGCATTCATTCACAACAGGAATAAAGTTTGCTGAAGGAAGTTTGGAAAACAGTTCTCAATAAACTTGCAATATTTTGAAACAAGCCAGATTTTTCTCTAACTCATCCTGTAAGTTATTAAAATTAATGATGCTGAGTCCAGAAGTGAATGCAAAGAATTAAGCTTTTAAAAATATTTCTGGTTCAGTTCAGCTTTTTCCCAAAATATTTTATTTTCCAGTATATTGCTCATTTGTTCAAAATTGACAACTGGACAGTGCAGTGCCCCTTTCAGGTTCCACTTCTATAATCCACAGAATCTTTGTGTTTAATCTTTTGTTAGGCTCTCAAGTTCTTTGATGCATGCACATTATTTTCTAGTGATTGCCACCACATGAAAAGAGTGTTAATCCTCTGCTAATTAACAACTTGTTGAGGTCAAAAGGGGTCAGCACTTTACATTTTTTGATTTGGTGAATTTTTGGTTCACTGGAACTTCATGTTCTCATCAGATCGGCTATTCCATTATTTTTTATCCCTTCATGTACCTTATTCCACCTCTGAGAGAGCATCCTCTTATGCTTTTAGCCCACTAAGAACATACTGAAAGCAACTTCCTTTTGGTACAGCATAGGGTAGAGTTTGCTCAGACTACCTACCCTGCAATTACTTTGACTTCAAAGTCTATATGTTTGTCCAGTGTTTTTCTAGTTAGGGAATGGACTTCAATACTTTTGATAGTCACACTACTTTTCATAATGTGCGATATTATTCAGTATAAATATAATACATTATTTTCACAAAATCATTCATAGGTAGCTGGACAGAACAGAAAAGTGAAAAAAATATCAGCACTTTTCTGTTGGAATATTTTTTTTTGAAGTTATGCCTCCTGTACACTTTTAATTATTCAGTAAGGTGTATAAATATTTCTTATTACCTTATTAATCTTGAAACTGACTGAATTAACTACAGACAATTTTAATTTCTTTCACCTTTACATATGCTGAGTGCAATGACTTGCATAGTCATCAGATTAATCAGGTTTCAAGGACTGATTCGTTTCTCTTTTCACCTGATTCTAAGGAGGAAAAAAAAAAAAAAAAAGGTGGTTTTCTTTAGGATAATGATATGCAGTGAAAACATTATTATCTACGCAAAATTAACAAGATAGACTTTTTTTTTCTGTAATACCTTTGCAAATTGTTCTTATTTTCTAAATGACCACACAACAGTCAGACCAGAGTACTGGTAAAAAAAAAACAAAACAACACACACTGCCCTGTCTGTATTCTCATTAAAAGCTTCTGCAATTTGAAGAAAAGTAGATAGCAAAGCAGTAAATGTATTGTTTTGCACTCAGTTCCCAGAAAATGGTAGAGATGCATAAGTAAAGGGATCACAAAACAAAACAAAAATAACCCAAACAGATTAACGAAATTGTGATTATGAGGAGACAATGTAGTGAAAAAAATAATGGAGAGGCATAAAAGCAGCCAATACAGATACAGTCATTCAGAAATGTGTCTAGTTTTATCTTGCCAGCAAATTCCATCATTTAATCAGACCTGCTGAGTAAAAACACTTCTTGGAGAAGAAAGAAAAAACATATTTTTTTTCTGTCTTCAGGTTAATTTGAAGATCTCTGTCATCTCCTGTGTGAGGGACAAGGAACACAGGCAATCCCAGTCTCCCAATCTCCCTCTATAAGCTTCAGTACTTTTTTTTTTTTCCCTCATGACCCATTTTAATTCTTTCACCTTTGTAAATAATTAATCCTAATCTTTGCAGTCTCCTTAACCCAAGTGTCATGCATTAGCTTCACTGTTTCATCACTATTTGAGCATCCATATTTCTAAAATACTCTAAAAAGGATGAGGAAATTCTCTTTGGAAACATTGGCTCTTGAAGTAGATGAAAATTACTGGAAACTGCTTAGAAAGAAGCAAAATAAAATAAAATAAATCAGAACCTAAACACGTAGCCCAGTGGCTGTCATTTGTAATTATACTTGCTTAAAGAATTCTTTGAAAAAATATGAAACCACCTAAAACCGAAGTGCAGAATCAGCTGCATGCACGTGGGCACTGTGACTAATTACATGTTATGTAAACGGTGTTTCTCACACAGCACTGTATAGATGATAGACTATTAAGACAGTTTACAACAGGAAGTAGAGGATCTTACCCTTTTAAATCTTGATTAAAGGAAAAAATTAATTGTATAGATTGCTTGTTTTAAAATGATTTTGTTATCTTAAGCTCAGTAAAACCTTAACACAGAGGCAATTCATGATCCAGGATGTCTGTTTTTGGACAAACAAAATACCTCCAGGCTACCGAAGCTCTGCATCTCTCACTCAGTCACTTGAATGAGGAAAGGTTACTGAGGCACACCTTCAGCTCTTTTTAAAGTCAGACACTGATTTTCTCCATACATTTGAGAGGCTTTTCTGACTGTACAGAAGAAGCAACTTTTGATTTCATTTACACAGATACACTTTAAAACCAAAACAGTTGAATAATGCTTGCCTTTTCAGTATTCTCTCCTATTAAAGTACTTTCCCTTTATTAGATTAACATTACCTTTCATTCCTTCTGCTTTTCATTCATAGTAGTAGATTTTTATGCAGATAAAACAGTCATTCACTTGAAAGTCTATTTTTTCCTAGCCTATTAACCAAGTCAGGAATTCCAAAGTAAATATTAGCATTAAAACAATTCTACAATTTTAGCATTTGAAGAAGTTTCATTACATGAGGATTTGAAGTATTTAGATAAAGTTAAATTAGGCCACAAGAAAATACATTTTTTAAAAAAGATGATGACCTAAATGGTGAATTGTGACAGCAGCCAAGTAAATAACTTAACAAGAAAAAGCTTTGCAGAATATTGATTTAATGCATCACTTAAGCAACAGAATATCTCAAACCCACATTATCCATGCTCTATTTCCCTGTACCTTGGACAGTTTATCTATTCACCTCTCTCAAAGGAACAAGCACATATTTCTACATGAATTGTTTGTCTCTGATGTACAGTTTTTTAACAGTATGATAAAATTAATCTTCACAATGATTCTGTTTTTGTGAAAGATACTAATTTATAGAAATTTTAGAATGCTGGAATTAAAAAACTACAAAAATTTAACCAAGATCTCATGTATATTAACTATTGCTATTACTCTGAGAAGACGTCAATGCAAAATGAGGATTTTCAGTACAGTACAGGACTGTAAACCGCATTATAACTCCATTTCACAGAAATGCTTTAAAAAGACAAGAAAGGCTTGCCATAAATCAGACACGAAATTACAATGATTTTAAAATATGTCTTGAAACATCACAGAGAGGACAAACACTATAAAGGTAATGAAGTCTGACAGAAGAAGGAACAGAAAGCAAAAAAATCTACTGATGATGTTCATATATGTATTCGTTTTAAGAAATGGTTGAAATAATCAATACTTTCTGTTTGGATTTTTTTCGTTTGATTTTGATAAACCTGTTTTATTTCCCAAAGTAAAATTTCATCCTCTGATGGTGATTTCAGCCAGAATTAGCCTCTGATATACTATGCCATTTCAAACCCATGAATGACAGCTCAATGGCTAGAGGTGCAGGCAGTCTGAATTCTGAAATTTCCTGCATGGCTGTGGAGCTGGAGCTGGCTAACCCCAGCTGCCACATCAAGCTCTGCACGTAGGCATGGCTGCTGTCACAGCACACATTTAAATGGTTCTACCACAGCCCTGCCTGCAGGATGAGTACTCTGAATGAGGTCCTTTCCTAGACGCCTGTGCCAAGGAAGAATTTAAAGGGTCTTTAGTCTGATGGGTTTGGTTTTTCCTCAGTAAGCACTCAATTTTGCGGAAAATAAATTAATTTATGAAAATAGGATAAGAGTACAGAGGTACTCAGCATATGGTATAGGAATTAAAATGGGTAATGAAAGACCAAAGGAACTATGATTTCCAAACACATGGTCAAGGTACCATCCCAACAGAATGGCTTCAAATCACTGTCTATTTGTGACATCTTCAGTGTTTTTCATCACTGCTACCCAATCTCAAAGGTGTCTCACTGGAGATAGCAAAGCAGAAAGAGGTAAATTCAGTACTGACAAAATTAACCAAAGCTACTTTAAACTCCTGTTTAGCAATACCTACTTTTCAAGTAAAACTGTTTAAAATGTTTAGGTCTCTTCTCAGTCTTAAGGTGTCCACAAGGTCTCACTGAACATCCCCACCATACTGTGACAGATAGTTCCCAGGCTGTTTGTAGTCTCTCCTTTGTAATTTCTGCAAAGCAGATCTAAAGAATTACAGAAGTTACCTCCTGGCCAGTTTTATTTATCTTTTACAGCTAAAGGATGCTCTAAAAGCATCACTGGAGCCTATCTGACCACCCTTGGTGATCCTCCCAGCTAAGTAAGGCAGAGAATTGGACTCATCTGTTCACCTCATGTTGATTTGTCGTCTGACATCTGTGTCAGAGCAACACCCTACCCTGTATGAGCAGACACTTTGATGCCACTGCAGTTTTATCTCTGTCAGAACTAGCTCTGTCAGAGCTGGGCAAACTATTTACTGTGAATAATTTATTCAGCAGATTCCACCCTTTCTTTAGCTTAAGAGTTTCCTATACATGTCCTAATTAAAAGAAATAATTGGCTTATTACTCAAGCACTTCATTTGTACTTGTTCCCTTTGTTTAGAGGTGTCCTGAATAAAGGCGGGGTGAAAGCCTCATGCCACTTGAGACTCTGAAACCCACTCTCCTCCTTGATTTCATTAAGGATCTCAGCCAAGGTCCCTCATGCCAGAAATCTTTAGTTTAGACTGTGATATATCAAAAACAAGGTCCATAATTAAACAGCATGAAGATAAAAGAGAAGCAGTGAAGGATGCAGTATTAGGATATTTAGATATCATCATGATGGCAATGTATATATAATAAAAAAGCACTGAAAGATATTATGTAAAGCATGAGGACATTTAGGAGGGCACAGGATAGGATTTTATTCCCCTACAAGGATCAGACAAATATGTGAACATACTTTCGTGGCTGCAATTATTTGAACAAGTGCAGTTTGCATTGATTTACCCCCATCCTGCTTTCCTCCCCTCTGCCTCCATCTCTCTTTACCCAAGATCAAAATCCTCTTGCTGAAATAATTCTTTGCTCTTTAGTGTATTAGAAATTCATTAATCAATATAGAATACGTAATCCAATATATAATTAAGGATAGAATGTCACTGCTAAGTACCAGTCCTTTTTGACTCTATAATATTATAATCTATTTCTGAAAGCATCTCTACTCTGCACACACACCTAGCAAAGATCAGTGCCTTAAGGCAGTCAAGTACCAAGCTATATTCTCTGAAACATCTTGTGTTTTGCTAGCAATTTCAAACTCCTCGGTTCTTCAACACTCAGTCACTAAACTATGTTGCTTAAATTATTAAATCCTTTTAATTTAAATTTTCATAAGCTACCAGAGGAAAAATACATATCCTTAAAGTAACAGATCTGGCTTCTTGCAAGGAAAGCTACAGTATTAGCACTGCCTTTATGCAGTATTAACTTGTCTTAAGAAAAACAGACAGAAGTAAATGTTAAAACGGTTAAAAAGTAGAACGTGGAGGACAGATGGTTTTAAAAAAAATTCTTCTGAAACCATCTCAGTTTAGGGCCACCTGAAAGTGGAACAGAAATGGGGCAAACTACCTACTGCCTTTATCCCTAGAAGACTGAAATATCAGACAACAGTAGCAAATTCAAAAAAGGGTGATCCATTTAAATTAAAATTATTAAAGAAAATAGTCTGAAAGATTTATTATATTGTTCCCACAATAATCAACGTATTCTGGATCAAATTTTAATATATTTTAACTAATATATATTTTACTGAAAAAGTTGCAATTGCATATGACTTGTTTCCTTTAATTTTACCAACAATCCTGTACTTCTGTGCCAGACAGTGCTGCTGGTTCTGAGGGAATGGAGTAACTGCTCTATGTGATTTTGTTACATATAGTGTGAAATACTTACACATTCATCTATTTCCTGTATGAAAATAGAGATGATTTGTCCCAGGGGAAGGATATATTAAATAAAAAATCACAAAATTAGATCACATACAACTTTTACATTAAAAGACTTCTGCATTTTAAATGTGATCTAGTAAGTACTATCATTCCTCACTAAATTCTGACACAAAACGTTGATACATTTCAGATTTTTAAGCCAGTAGAATATCTTACAGCAGACGGAAATGAGAATATAAAGGGCCAGGTGCAGATGTCTACAAGAAAGTGGCAGTTTTAAACATAATTTATGAAGTTTATATGCTTCTACGTTATATGGGAGATCAAAGAACTTACCTGAAACCAGAAAGAACTACATAACCTCATTAGAGCAGTCTGAGGAAAGAAAAATCCCTTACGATCAACAAGTCAGACTGCCCCCATCTGAGTTCCTCATTCTTAGTGAATATCAGACCAGTTGAGTTTCATGCTCACATAATTACATAGAAAAGAATTTGGTTGTACTGAAATGACTTTTGGGGAAAAAAATAAAATAAAATAAAATAAAAAAACTAGAATAAAGGTGTAAAAATGGGAAAATTTACAAAAAAATTCAGAAAAGCTCCCTGGAATAAAAAAGAAAGTATAATTTAATAGAAATCACCAGGCTCTCTGGAATCTGGCAGTGTGTTCTAAATACTGTGCAAGTATCTTTCACTTCAGTGGAACCTTAATGGTTGCCATGTATTTAATGTATCTTAAATTTGACATGTATCAGCGTAAAAGCACTGGTGGTTCTAGCTGTTGATCAGATCTTTCTGGACATCTTAATTCCTCAGCACTTTGAATACAGACAAGATTTTAAACATTTTTTATCACTCAATTTCATCTAAACAACATTGCAGTTACTAACTCAGTGTTTACATAAAATTGTTTTGTCTACAAATTTTCCCCTACAAATACAGTTGCAATCCAATTGTTTTAATTGTCATTGCATATATCTTGTAAAATTTTTAGACTAGATTAGCTGAAAGCTCTGCATTTTTCCTAATGTTCTCAGGTCATCTGAATGGGAAGCTGATGAGATCTGAATTCCTGACCAAGAGTCTGGTAACCAAAATCAGGTTTGTAAACATGAAATATCTAAAAGCTTGAAGTATACATGAATTTCACAGGGTCAAGAACATACTCCATCTGAGGATGTTTGTAAGCCTACAAAGGAAACAGGAATAAGTTGCGCTGACTTTCAGCAGTAGCGGGATACCAGCTCCCACATTGCCTGCTGAAAATCTTTGCAGTATCTTGTGTTTGTTAGATAGTAACTACATAAATAAAAGGGTAGAAAAAGGAAGGAGAAAGAAATCTTTCCTTTTTTTTTTTTTTTTTTTTTTTTTTTTTTTTTGGAGTAAAAACCACCATCACCAATGAAACAAAATGAAACAATTGGACAAACCCTTCCCTCCCCCCGCCCCAGTAGTCGGTTATGCTACCAGCAGCTTTACTGTTGTTTTTTCCTTTCTGTAGGTGGGAGATACTGCAGCCTGACCAGCTGGTTCATATACAGCACAGATGACTAGCCCAGACAGCATTTTAAGAAAGTTTTGCCCCTCTTATTTAAGGAGACAAGAACAAACATTCCTTCAGAGCCCTCCTGTATTATCTGCACTTGAAGATCTCCTCCTGTTACCTTAAGGCTACTCTCAGCTACTTATAAAAAACCATTTTTGGAATATCTGCACACTACAAATGGTGCATGTGTTTCCAGGCTCTGGAAATTTCTCTCTGTGAAATGGTCTTTTGGTATCTTTATCTACTTGCCCCTACCAGGAACTTTGCTTCTTCTTGATCTTCTTCCCTTCTTTGAGCTTCACAATATATCCCTTTTTTTTTTTTTTTTCCCCAAGTGATTTATTCTTTTCTCATGATTACCAGCAGTCATCACAGAGAGGGATTTTACCAGCAGTGACTAATACAAAATATAAACTTCAGCAGATACCACCTACTGCTGAATTATAAAAAGCAAAGGTGTACAGAACAGCAAGTATTCTCTGACAAAGTTGCAAGCAAATACATAGACTATACAATAAAGCAGAGGAAGAAAAATAAAAAGGCTTAAAAACATCGTCAACTTTAAGTCTACATCACACATGTGATAATAATGCTTTTAATTTTCAGAGGATACAGTTGTTTTCTGAAGTATCTACTTAGATAATACAGTACATCACCAAGCACACTGCCTGAGTGCCTTTACTCAACGTATTTCTGAAAGAAGCCTGATGTTCTGATTTTTTACTAAATGTGGCACAGACCATGATAAAGAAGCTGAGGGGCAAATTGCTTCCTCCCACCAACAGTCACTGTGCTCGGATTTACACAATAGAAATCACAAGCTGTTTTGTGATGTTTGGGAATGCACCCCACACGAGGGGATCAAGGCCATTCTAGTTTTCCCCTCACACCATATGCTCCCTAATAATTCCAGCGAATCAAAACGAGATCTTTTACTGACAAACATTTCTAACTTACTTCGGCCTTTTCTTTCCAAAAGTTCCCATGCAGGGAACTGCAAAAATTCTTAGAAACAAGACCTCCATTAGGCAGGAGTTAAGCCTATGCTTACATCTTACTGATTCAATGGAATTTTAACACAAGTTTAATTAAGTATCAAGTCCATTCTGTCAATGGATGGAATCACAGAGGACCACATAGCAGTGACAGTGCGGTCTCCTGACTGACAGCCCTGTTTATACAGCAGCATCATGTCTCACATAAGCATCACTGCAATAATAAGAGTACTTGCAAAGCACTGTTATTGCCCATACCATGATAATTTTATCATGCCCTCATCCTTTGGCTGCTACAGTTATGAAATCCTTTCTAGTATCCAATAATGGAAGAAGAAGCAGTTTGTTAATCAAGGAGAATTAAACTGAGGCAACTTTAGTCTTAGTTTCTTTTCAATGGAGATGATACGGGGAACAAAATCTCCATTGAATTGAGGCATGTCTCTCTCTGAAGATCATATTACTGCTAAGTATTAATTCACAAACACATCTGTTTGCATCACATAAGGCTTTGACTCGTGACTTCAGAAGTGCAGGTAAATGATCACTGTTTCAGAGTCACTATATTTCCCCAAAATTCACCCATGATTTGTTTGAGAGAGCAGCTAAACAATATTAAATATATTCATATGTTTATTTGCCTTCTTTAAGTAGCTTTCCAACATTCAAACTCAGGAATCAACATTAATGAAAAAGATGTATTTAACACAAGACCATGTACTAGTCTTAAAACCAAAGATTTAACTTACTTTCTGGAATAAGGTTTATTTTGTTACTATTTCTTCCCACTTTAACTGAATAAAATGACAACAACAACAAAAAAAAAGTAACCGAAATTACGAAGACCACCAGCACTGTGAAAAAAAAAGAAAATGTCTCCCAGGGTTTCCAGTTCTCCCCCATCACTGTTCTGGAGTCCAGATGTGCAAGCCCAGCCGAGTCAAAAAACATTTTTAGAGGGAAGAGAGAAAGTTTTGATGCTACTGCTATGGCCTTACTTTATCCAAACCAGACACTTGCCTTTCTTCAAGAAGATTAACAAAGCCAAAACACAACAATTAAAGAAAATTTTAGCCCCATTTTTTTACACGCTATTACTGAGCATTTTTTAAAGTAAGCTTGCTAAAGAGTAAATGCTCTACATCTTCTTGGCACTTACAAGCACAGAAGGCTTTGCAATAGGCCTTCTTACCTGGCAGTAGAATATGCAGTGTTCTACATGTAGCATCTTTTCTAAAGTCCTTCTTGTCAGGTGTGTTAGTAGATTTTTTAAATATGATTTTTTTGTGCTTAGGTATACTGCAAGCTCATATCGATTTTCTGCAGCAATACCAGGTGGCAGACTACAAAGGAACATTCCCGTATCCTTTGCAGCTACACCTGGAAGATGGTGTTCAACTACGTGATGACAAGGCTGGTCAACAAGGTGATGATAAAAGTCTAAAAATAGCTTATGAGAGTGAACTCCAAAGAGAAAGACGCACTGTGTTAAGGTGGTCTGCACAGGTCAGCCTGGCAGAAACAAAAAGATCTCCTGACACCCAGAGTTAGGCATGAGCTGCTGAATAAGAGCATGTACACAACACGAGCACCCGCGATGTAGCTTGTCAGTACTTGGCCCTCTGTACTCCCGAGGTGTATAATGAATTAACTAGCATAGAACAGTTATTCTGGAAAATTTCCAGTCCTAGTTAAACCCTTCAGCTGCTACATTAGCACCCTAAGCTCAGCAGTCCCCCAACAGGATCCACATATTTAGGGTATTTAAACAACATTGGTCAAAGCCCTGGAAACAAACCCGCTAAGAGAGAATGGACACTGCGCCTGACAAATCTGTCATACCTCTGCTTTCTGCAGCTCTGGGAAATATGCATGTGGGATTTGAGAAAGGTCTTTTTAATAAGGGTTAATTGGAGAAGTATGTCACACATGACTGAGTACCGTTTCAAATTACCGCTCACGCTGGCATAACTAAATTAGGCACATGACAGAACACCAAAATAAGGAATACTCAATTTTCTTCCCTCTTATTTAATAGCAATAGTTTTGTTATTCTCAAAATGTCATAATATCAACAATTACTGATGTTTATCAAATTTTGTTGCTTCCTAAAAAATACTATTATTATACTGTGGAAATAAAATATCATCATATTGTGATATTTCCAAGAGATTAAATAACTTAAAAAAATAATTTCTATTGCCACACAAATAACTAGTCCAGGTCTTGGAACTGCTGGATTTATTTGTCTAGCTTGTGGGATGTAAACACACAACTTAGATGATTCTAAAACAGTCCTTTCCATGCTTAAAAAGCTAGAAAAAACAACTACCCTTTTGCCAGCCAGAATAAACAGAGTAATTCCCATAAAATCATTGCACAGTCTGTCTCGCTCTAAAGTCTCTAACCCTGAACTGGAGAAAGTCACTTCAGTTTCCCTGCACTGCCCAAGTTAACTACCAGCATTTCCTGATCTACCGAAGACGGGCAGAAAAAGGAAAACTTGAGAAAAGCACAGCTTCCAATCCCCACCCACCAGCTTCAGTCAAAGGGATGACTTCAGTCCCTTTCTTAACTAATCCTGTCACTGTAAAATCCTACAGTCATTCTTCCACACATAAAGGGAAAAGGACTCACTAGGAGGATCTAGACTCTTTCAGCTTGAACTGTTAACCAATGGTGGAAATGCAAGAATGCTGAAGTTGTGCCTTCAGAGCCAATAGAGTGGATTTGTGTGTCCCACATGACTGTGTTTCCCCTGTCTTTCACATGGGCAGTATTTAGTTCAATTCAGAACTGCAGATAGTATAGCGTGCAGAGCAGCAATGGGATGTCTGAGCACAAGTGTCTGACTTCCAGGCGACTTCAAGAAGCACATTTGCACATTTCTCCTGAATTAAACTGGAATTCTGCACCCTTGACATCTTCCCACTCTCCTGGTGTCTGCGGAAGGAAACAGCGACCTGAACAGCACAACAAAACTGTGAGTACGGGGCTATTTATTTTTATTTTCAGCCTGAAAAGCAAATCCCTTAAAACTGTCAAAATGATATATGCACCAATTGAAGGGTTACTTTTTTGAATGAGATGAACAAGTATGAAAACTGTTATTCAAATTCAGAAATATTTCTTGCATGCTTCAATAAAAGAAAAAAAATATAAAAGGAGTTTTCCTCCAGGGCAGTGCCTGCATGCACACTGCATGCCACACTGCTTCCTGACATAGTCAGCATGCTGCTTTGTTCATAAAGAAAAACAAAGACAAAAAGCCCTACACACGTACGTTGTTCACTTTTATTTGTACTCTGTGTCTAATCAGGCCTGATCTGTCCCCAAGGGGAAAAAATAAAGGCAAACTTTAACTCCGCCAGCAAGGGCAACCCAGACTTTGCATTCATCTGACAGTTATTATAATTAGCTATGAAAGACAGCGAAGACACTTTGGGGCAAATAGCTCTTCCATTTGGAACAATGAAGTCGAGCAAGGTTCCCATCCCACCCCTTCCACGGGGGGAGGGGGAGAGCGGGCGGCAGGGGGGGAGAGCAGGGCGGATTATGGCTGTACTGAGAAAACACCGCCGTGCAATATCTGGACTCGCTCAGCCGGAGGAGAGGCTTTTCGATAAGCAACTTTAACTGCCTCTCCATTGCAACTGGCAGTCGTGTGGGTTCCCGGCAGGCGAGGAAGGGAGTGGGGCTCCTCACAGTACAGCATTGGGAGGGTGGGTGTAAGGGGCAGTGGGGCCGAAGGGGGCAGAAAGAAGAGAATATTCTTAGTGAGAGGCATTGCAATCGCTTCCCAGATCTCCTTAAGCCCAAGTTGCTTTCTGGGCAAGATTTATGAGAGTTCTCAAACAGAAGCAACAGACAAAGCAGAGCTTTTTCCTTCTCTGGGAAAGAAATCAAACCCAAATGATAACTGTAGAACAAGAAGCACCGATTCGTATTTCTTTCCAAACATTCGTGATATCTTTAATAAGATCTTTCCCCTGCCTGCTCTCCCCCAGCCCCCATCAAAAGTTAGATCCTGAGAACTACATTCAGAGGGGAAAAAGCAAAGACAATAGAAATCTGACTCGATCCTGGCTGGGCTGGATCTCCAATAAAGCATGAAGTGAAAACAGTTTCTAAGTGAAAGAGGAGCAGACTTCTTTTTTAAAAAAAAATTAAGTGCAATAAGGAGAAATTGTTGAAAGACTCCAGACGCTACTAATTATGGCTTAAATAAATCTTCCTGGACAGATGTTTGCTTGCTCCCACTGTGGGGAAAGGAACGTTAAAAGAAGCGTTTTTCAAAAAAAAAAAAAAAAAAAAAAAGGAGGGGGGGTGGATCTTGAGGTGAATTTCGGATATACGATTTTTTTTTTTTAAATACACCATATTATTCTTTGTCTGCCCTCCTATCTCCCCTCCCCCACTGCCGCCCACCGCGCAGACACCTGAAGGCTAGACATAATGATCAACAGAGCTGCGCTGCCTCGCTGGAGCCCAGCCAGGTTTTTTTTCCCCTCCACAATCGAGGAGCCTGCACGCAATGCACGGCGAGCCTGCTGCTCTGCTATGTGCGCGTCAGGAGGAGTCTGAGACGGGCTGCAGGGAGACTGAAAGCGAGCACAGCCCTTTTCTCCTTATGTTAACCTCGTTCGGTTTTGACTTCGCTGTAATTCTCAAATAAAAGAAAAGAAGTAACTCCAAATATATCTACACGTGCTATTGTACAAAACACGTGCTTATGTGCACACGCTTTCCACTCAGCATAGTTACAACCCCCACTATTTCTGATTTTATGGTGGTTTCTACTCCAGCTTTACAGTCACTGCAGTGCTTTACGCTAAGTTTATGCATCACTTACACTGCTACCGTGCAGCTCTTGTATATCACGTTAAGATAATCTGCACATATACAACACCCTGGATAAAGGTAAATAGCACAGAGCCATATATCCGAAAGGCGGTCATACTGAAACACTCGAGCATTTGCTTTTAGAGAAATTAGCAGGATCTCCTAGACCATTTTGTGGCAGTTTTCTACCCAGCAGCAGTCAGAGGCTTTGCGGGCAGGCTTGTCTGCAGATGGAGGGAGAGAAGCATGGCCGGGGCTGCTCTGGTCACTGGCCCGGCACCCAGCCCAGCCCCTCCACTGCCTGCTGGCCCAGGGCCACCACGTAAGAGCTGGGCTTGGGCACGCAGCACACCCAAAATAGTCACCCTCTGTCTGGTGTGGGTATGGGTGGGGTTAGCAGACACCCAGGGGCAAGGCAGACTCAAAGCAGTTTTTGCCATTTCATTTTTAAATATATGCTGTGTGGACCTATTTTCTACAAGTTCTTTGCAATTGTGTCGCCTTCTGGTACAAATTATGGTACGGTACAAATGGTGATTATTTTTTGCTTTTCAGTGTGGACTTTGTGTGAACAGCACTGAAAATATGTCACATGTGTGCTTCTAATTTACTCACTGGAAAGACTTAAACTGTATTTTAGCCACACTAACAGGTATCTTACTAGAAAGATAAGGCTCAGTGTTTCTTCAGGCGATTTCTTTAGTACTGCTAATAGACAAATAAAAAAGGGACCCAGTATCGATAGCCCAGATATTGAGTCTTTAACAAAACTTACTTAGCAGTGGAGATGAACAAACAAAAGGTTGCATCTAGAGACAGCAGTATTCCATAGGCAAAGTAAAGATTCCAGAAAAGAGATTTCAAAAAAATAAAGAAAATGACTTGAGAGCTACAGTCACACTTGTATTACTATATTTTTTAAAACAAGGGATCAAACACTTACCTACCTTGTATATAGTATCACTAGCTGATTCAACACAATGGTTATGTAAGTACATGCTTATACAAAACATGTCTATATACAAGAGTTTGGTAGTATTAATACGCTCTTTTCCTTTCTTCTCTTTTATTTTCTATTTATTTTATGGCATGTTATTCTTGAAAAAGAAAATTTATCATGTTTTACAAATGTATTTCAGAATACTGACTGCAGCTACATTTTGAAGTGCTTTTATTTTCTTAAGTGGTAATGACAATAAGCAATCATATTTTTATCCATTTCCCAAGGGCTAAAATCCAACACAAATCAATTCCTAGTAACTTCAGAAGATTTATATACTACTTTGTATTCGAATGAATATTTCAACTGGCAATGTATGTATTGTATGTCAATGCAAAACTAATGTCTAATCACATAAAAGTTTAGCATTAAACCTGAGCATATGAATAGAGGACCCTTGAATCCATATTTAGTGCATTATTCTTTCCTTCTCCTAGTAAGGCCTCCTTTTTTTTGTTTTGTTTTGTTTTGGTCAATGCTTCTTGTTCAAGAACTCTAGCTAAGTATGTAGGGCTTGTTATTCCTACCTACTTTTGTCAAATATGGCATTAGCCTCCAGCTGCTGTTGCCCAAGTACCAGAGACTGAACCTATGTGATTTAACTTTTTACAGAAGGAGTGTTTTTTTTGTTTTTTTTAATGTGAAAATTCTGACCTGTATTTTTTGCTTATTTCTTTAAACTTTTAAATAGCCGCTAATGCTGTAACAAAGCAATTGCAGATGCTCACAGATACTTATGACTCAGTTCCTTTAAAGTTTGATGTCTCTTACAGCTTGTACCTTAGTCTATGGCCTTCAAGTGGTTGTGCAGACTATATGGTGCTACTCACAGAAACACCAAGTTCTAATTTCTAATTCAAGTCCTCCCTAACCCTCTCTTCCCCTCCTGCTTCCCCTACTGCATCTGCTTGTCTGAGTCTTTTCTTGTTCTAGCAGAAATGCCAGTTTTAGTCATAAGATTAAAGTGCTCAAGATTACTTCCAAAACTTTCAAAAGATTGTCTGTTTCACTTATACCTTTACATAGCCAGAAGTAATTTGAGAGTCTACTAGAAACATAGTCGGTCTCAGCAAGGTAATAGGGTCAAATGAGCTCATGCATTACAGATAGGAAGAGGATTGCATACTGCATTTTTATAGATAAAAAAAACACAGAATGGTTTAATGTAAACAGATTTCTGTTTGATATTTTGGCAAACTGTTGTAAAGATCAAGCTATGGCTGAGCCAAAATGACTTTCGGCATGGTACAGTTAGACCAGATGGCCACGTGTTCTTTTCTTATTTAGATGAGACTTTTCCTTTCAATAACATCTTTCTTCCTGACCTGCTTAAAAATTCCAGCGAATGAAATCAACACAGGATTTTCAATTCTAATTGACCATGTGCAGAGGAAGGGCCAGTAGAGAAATCAGTAGGGCCATTGTAAGGCATACTGCATCAATCTCCCCTTTGTCTTGAACCTTTTCTAGCATGAACTAAAATAATTAAGAATATTTAATTTATATTATTTGTACAGCAGCAAATCCAGTCACATTCATGCAAAAATCATTACAAATTCTCTTACAAATGTGTGCAACAAGGAATGCCTATCACACACCAGACAAACAGGTACTCAGCATCATTTCACTGTGAAATATTCAAGAGAAATAAAAGCCCTCAAGCAAAGAACGTGTAAAAAAGGAGAGGTGTGGGTGAATTAAGGCATGTTGAGCTGCTTTCCCTTTTCTAACGAGGTCAGAAAAGGTAAAGAAGATGGTAGTTAAAAAAGAAAACATAAAAAAGTAGGGAAAATATATTTTTCACTTTCCAAAGTGCTCACTCTTAAAACATCTGAAATATTCAGATACTATTAATTTACCTACATAGATTTTGTACGCACACATCACTCATAATAAGCGGGTTGTAGATCACAGTCTCACTTGTCTGAGAGCTGTGTGCAAAGTAAACTGTAAATACTGTACAGTCACACATGAGCAGTATCAATAGAAATGCACACAGATTGCTTCGTAACAGTCTCGCCTATTGCATTATTGGGAGTTAATGAAATATCATCTGTAGACTAATATAACCATGATTATTGAAATTTAGCAAGTAGAGTACACTAAAGGTACACAAGGTTCTACATATATGTTTACATAATCCACAGATAACGTAAGTGGATAGAAAGAAAGAAAAAGAGAATATCAGTTAATAGCAGTAAAGAACAAAGTTCTCTTTATCCTCGCAAGCATAAAATTTGGCACAGTTTTATGACTACTATACAATTTTAGATAAATTAACTCAACCATTCCCAGTTTCATTTAGCATTTATGCTTAAGCGGTTGATGCTTTTTAATTTTCACTGTAAACTTGAACCAAAAAAATACCAAACTGTTCTGGGAAATAATTTAGGTAAGATATCCTCCTGTTCTTTAGTTAAATTGTGTTTTATTAAAGTTCCAGCCATTTCTAAATGTAAAATGACAAAGAAAAAAAAAAAAATGAAAATTAGAAAATGGATTGGGCAATATGGCCTTCAAGTGTACATCAAGCATGTATTTCAAGTAACATGTGCGTGAAGAAACATGCCTGAGAACATAAAACAAATCACAGACTTTGGGACTGGCCAGGCAGATGTGGTAAAAGGTCTGGTTTCAGCTCTCCAGCAATATGCTTTGTAGCCTTGGGCAAATCCCTTAACTACTGTCTTGTTTCTCATCTATGTCATATTACTAGAACTCAATTTTTGAATATGTGATTACTGTTGTGAGGTTGGTATTGAGATACCACAGCAAAGGGTCCTGAAGACAACCTTAAATGCCTGGAAAGAATATAAAACTCCAGACATAACAGTAGTCTTTTTTATCTTTCTTTTTTGTACGCATGTGCATTAAATGAAGTCATTTTTGCTGTCTTATTTCTAAAGCTATAGATAAAGGTGTGTCTCAAGAGGTTCAAGGCCTAAATCTGAAATGCTGACTCCTGTAGAGTAAGGGCTTCTTTAACAAATAATCCCATGATAAAATGATTCTGTCAATTCAGATCAAATTGCTGCACTGCGTGTGGGGCACTACCAAACCTGAGGCCCAGATGTTTTCAGGCAGTACTAAGGCACCAAAGCCCTGATCACATAACGGCATTGAACAGATTCTTACTATTAAAGTCTGAAAAACACCTAGTGAACCCCTTTAATGCTCAAAGTTCAACCTATGCTTTATGCACAGTGTTAAAATATGCCTTTAATTTCTACAGAACCATTTGCCTTTACAGCGAAAAGTAAATACCCGATGGCTGGCGGTAGTTAAATCATATTCCCAATTTTACCTTTCTATTTCTATTGACAATCTAACGCCAGCACTAAACAGACAGCATTATAAACCCTTGTCACTGCACAGGGGCTGAAATCAGTGGGCCTGAAGTTGGTCATGAGCTTTCACAGCTTCTCTCCAGCCACCATTTTGTGACTGAGATTACAGTGCAACACACATGCAACTGAAAAATCTTTCCTCCGCGAGCAAATATGGATCTCCATGCAAAATAGAAAACATCATTTTCTGCTGAATGTTTGCATTCATTTTCATACACAGTATGAAAGAACTAAGACTTTCAACTGCCTTTTGTCTGTGCTGTTCAAGAGCTGCAAGAACTCAACAAAATGGCAGCGTGGCACGTCTGCGGGGTGGTTTGCAGAGAGGGCGGGGTGGGGAGGACTGGGGGAGAGGGAAATATCCTGTGTGGAAGCGTAGCCTGGCACAGTGCAGAGTGAGAGGAAGTCAGTAAAATGTGCATGGTTATGTGCAATTGATAGGCTATTTCACCATCCTGTTTGTACTATCCAGGCTCTCAACTATATTAGCAGTCTATCCAGTCCCTTAAGCCTTGGGATGTGGATAATGGGATTGGACAAAATGATTAAAATCAATTTGGTCTCGTGATTCCAGCTAGTAAGCGTAATAGATGCAAAACTGAAAGACTTTATTGTATGATAAAAGTACAAGCACTTCTTTGTGTTTTACCACTACGTTTCTTCCAGTTTTGAGAAATATTTTGTAAGGATTTTTTGTTGGATTAAAGAAGCAACAATAGCAAGCAACATGATTATTTTCTTGCAACATCTGAACTGACACTAGTTTCATCTATCCAAACAACTAAGGTCAGAAGTTGAAAAGAAAGTATTAAACAACATATTTTATGTAAAGACTGCTTCAGATGATACAGAAAAAGGATACATTTAAGTGGTTCACAGCTTGATAACTGCCTTAAAAAATTTCAGAATGTCTTACGTCTACTTTGAATTTGTGCTTCTGTTTTCAAGGATAATTTTTAGTTCATTTGCAACCACTTTTTAAAGAAGATAATTTGAAAAACATGATTTTAAAAGATGAGAAATCTAGTGAATCCGAACACTGAAGGAGAGGGGCAGTTCCCAAGGTTATTAAAAGGCACAGAAAGAGTTAAAATTTCAGATCTTTATGTAAGAATTAAAAATGAGAGTTAAAAAGGGGGAGGGGGCCAGGGGGAAGAACTAAGCTGCTGGTGACTTGAGTGTATTTATGGATTACTATGTCCTGAAAAGAAGAAAACCAGAGTTGTAAGATGACACTGCAGGGGTTGTCTGGACTTTTCACCGAGTGTAAAGTCTGTTTAGTCAGTGTCTTAATGCCTAATGCTGACCTTTGCCCTCTTCACTCCTCCCTGCTCCAGGTGCAACATTTTTTGCAAGTGCTTTAGCATTATTGGAAGTTAGTGCAGGTTTCACATGCTGCAAAGTGCAGTGTTTCACACAACACCATTCATTACACATATGTAATATCAAGGCTTAGCTTTTTTTTTTTTTTAATCAGAAGTTCACACAATGATTTTATGCATTTTCTGCTATTAGTTACCACTGTACTAAATTAATAAAAACAAAAAGCTTGTTTGAAAGGGTATAGCATTTGCATAATTCTGTTTAACAAGATACAAGATTAAGATAAAGCATTGTTGCATGTCTCCCAGCACTGTGAATTATAGAGCAGGAGTAAGCAGTGTATTGCTAGCAACTCTATTGATCTCTCAAATTCATTCTCTTTGCTATGGAAATAGGAGAGACAACCAGAACTCACTGCCACTAAAGAGACAAGGCACTTCAGCTGATTTTCCTCTGAAATACACTGATTTCTTGTACAGAAATAGCAACATAAATGTCTATCTGTAAATATACATTATGTCTGAACAGATGTTTTAGAGAAAAACTCAAGTTTTAGAGTCAAATTAGAGCTAAATTACATGAAGTTTGTATAATGTTATGCTTTGATTTACAAAAGCAAGGTACATAGAAATCTATATATTAAATAGAAGATGCTGTATATTCTGCAGTTGTCAGTGATGCATATAATGTAAAAAAATAAAAATAAAAAAGTACATGCATATGTCTTATTCACCTACATTTTATTTTAGTAGAATGTTTTCTTGAAATTCACTTTGCTGCAGAAAGCATCACCAGATACCATCACCTACAAGACTCTTAACAGTTTTTTCCACATTTGTAGAACTAGTGGCTTCTTGATATGTGGACTTTGACTAAGATCTCTAACTTCTTACCTTCACACTTAAAATGTACTCTCTGTAAGTACAACATAAAACTGATCGGAATCACAAGATGCCAGTACAGGATTCCTGCATTTTGCAATCTATACCAGTTAACTGCACCTAGGAAAAAATGTGATACTATGATTTAGACATTTAAAGCTTTAAATAACCAACTTACCCTGCATTCTTTCTTCTCTGAGCTATGCTGCAAAATGTTCATAAGACAGAGGAAAAAATTGACTTGAAATACAACAGGTAGTCTTATTTCATCAGAACCCAGATAAGCCATAATGACATCTATTCTATGTACAGCATTACTTTGAGGTGATAATTGCACAAAAAGAGGACTGATAAGGGCCTATATTTATGGAACTTCCATAAGAGGTGTTTGTGGGGTATGTACTACAACATTACAGTTTGATTCCAGATATGATGAGCAGCCTCATTTTCCTATGACTTCTGCATGTGAGTTAATTTAGGCAATCTTCATTTGCTATATAGTATTAAAGGGATTGGCTTTGGAGTTTGTTAGGTGGTTTTTTGTTTTTGTTTTTCTGTGGGTTTTGTTTGTTTGTTTGTTTGTTTTTAGAAACAGTGCAAAAATAACCTCCACATCATGATTTTACTCTACTAATTTATTATAGGATTGGGTACAAGTCAAGTGATCAAAAATTCTGGGAAATGACCCAGAACAGTTTTGTTACGTTCCCCAATTTCATTTCTAAAATTTGTACTGCAAGAGAATCAAGAAAAGAATAAAAGGTTTTTCATTCCATGACAGGCTCTCCCTAGAGCTGGACAGCATTATCTCAGCACAAAACGCGCTCCTGTTCACAGTGCAGCTGCTAACAGCTCATCAACACTTCTTGTTTAAGAGTAGGTTACAATTAGAAGTAGTAACTTTAAAGCAATCTGAAATGTTGTTATTCTAGTAAACTGTGCAACTGGACTTGATTTCTAGCCAGACTGTATCCATTTGCTTCTAACATTGTTTACAAGACACATATTTAGTGCAGGTGGTACTCTCCTTAATTTCACTGAAGGTCAAGTGTACTTGTCATAATTGTATTTTTTGCACAGCTGAGAATTCAACTACTTCTGTAGACTGAAAACAGACATTGTCTCTGTGAAGGAAACAGCACTGAAGAGCTGGTCTTGAAATAAACAGAATGAAGTGATTTTTCACACTTTTTTCTCCTACTATCTCATAAAGATCGCTTACATCTGAGGTTGCTCTCTATCAGTGGAAACAAACATTCAGGTACTAACAGTGAACTTCACAATTCTATATCTGGAAAAAGTGGTTTCAACCGTCTAGCTTTAGGTGGCTGCTATGAATCTTTTTCAAGACTGCAACCAGAGATGAAGTTTGTACATTTGTAAATGATTAATCTTACAATGACTAGCAAGTATAAAATCTAATAAAACTTCAAAGTTAGTCAAATTTCTATTTTAAGTACAGATACATATATATTTGGCAACCCTGCCTATGGTAGGGAGTTTGGAACTAGATGATCTTTAACATCTCCTTCAACTTAGACCAGTGTACAATTCTATGAAATTAATTTCTTCTGCTATTTAGAATGTTAAAAGGTCTTCCAGAGAAGACTCACAAAAAGCTTATTCTCTGTAAATTCTAAACTGACTTGGTACAATTGCTACACAACATAATAAACCTGCAGAAAAATGTACCATTAGAGGAATAGGATGCTAATCTCATAGATTCATTCGCCATTTTGAACTATCAGTGCTATCACACACAGTTTAAAAACTCTGTTCTAAATATAAGAAATTAGCTGAACCTGCTTTTCTGTAAATACACATTTCAATCACCCTCCAAATTATGATCACTTTTTAATGCCTTCATTATTAATTTTAGATGTAGAAATGAAGTGACAACAACCGTCCCAAATTGTGCTTTGTTTTAAAGTTATTTTCCATGTTGAAATGAGATGCAATGAAAAATCAGGTGTCTCCTTTAAGTTTTACACAGTACTTCAGTCTTACACAACACTTAGAGTGACGGGGGTGCGGATTTTCTTCCAATAAACTACTTCCTAATGTACAATAGACACGAAAGTGAAGAAAAGTGAATATAAGTTGAGCTTGGGTCAAAGCTTGGGTGAGTCCCAGAGCAAAAACAAAACAAAACAGAAAACTGATCAACCAGAAAAATAACTGACATTCTCCTTGTTAAATTCACTGGCTGGAAAGCTGCTCCTCATCAATCTGATCTGCCATTTCATTAAAATGTTAGTATTCACCCACAAAGGGTGGACTCGTGATATGTAAGTTGGATCTAGTTGCAACAGATAAGAAATGTTACTGAAGATAGAGTTGTGAAGATTTTGCAAAGGCTCTTTTTACTTGTTTGGATTTGTTGTTGTTGTCTTTTACTTAAATGTGTACATGCAACTAGAATGGTGTCCATAAGAGTATTTTCAAAGATAGATAAATATTTTTATTAAATTCAGAAGGACAGAATAGTATTTCAAATCTGCATTTTCATTATAAGTGGAAATAGGAAGTAAATCACCAGCTTGCAATCTGAATAGTCTCTCATAGTTTTACTTGCAAGATTACAGACAAGTTTGCTCAAAACACAAAATACCATGCTAAAGAGAACATTTACTCCTGAAATTTCAGTGACTTTAACGCGGAACAGTGCTACCTTCAATCTGTGAAATTCATCTGGCATTTTGTTTCTAGATCCAAGCTAGAGGGATTAAGAAGTTTCTGATGAAGAACAAGTTAACTTTGTGCAAGAAAATAATTCTGAATTTTAAGAAAGAAACAGGTCAAGGGAACCTGTGCAAGGTTTTCAAGGTCATGAAAATATTTCTTTGTTATGTAACTGTTTGAGTCAGTTCTCTGAGTAAGATGGCAGCGCACCTCTTCCCACACAGCCTGTTTTGTGGCAAGTAGTTTAGTGGTGGTTAAACCAAAGTAGGGTAATCCCCTAAGGCTTCTGTAGGTTAGGACACATGAAGATGGAAAGAGAACTCCACCTTGCATAAGAAGATTATGAAAAATTAAAGGCCTTCAAATTCACCAAAGGAACTTCATCAAGTTCACAAACTTTTGATAGAGTTAAGACCTAGTCCTCTATTTTGTTCTCTGCTGTGTAAAGCACAGTGTGGTGGCTACATCCTCTCCCTTTCTTCCTTTCTTTGGGATTTACACAGAACAGACAGCAGGTTTCCTGCTGGATGCCCTCCGGCTTTGGGTGTTGTGATGGGTGTGCAAACAGTTAAGAAAATTTGAGATATTTTTTATGGGATAGGAGGTTGTGGCCTTAGGCTGCAATATCTTATTGAGCCTTCTTGCTCCTTTTCTTAGCTTTCTACAGAATGAGCTTGTGAGTATAAAGATGACAAGAACTGCATATCCCTTCTTGCCAAAGATTTATAATACAGTATTATATATTTAGAAACTTCATTTGGCTGGCATTTCTCTTACCGCATGTAAAATAAGAGAGGGTAACACAGTATGAAAGAGAAATGTGGGGGAGAAGACCTACTTTTAAATTTTTCTGTTTGAAAACTCATACTTTATTTTATGATAAGCAATTTTATTCACTTTAAAAAAAGAAAAAAAGCATTCTACATTGGAAGATATTGGGCATTCCTTATTATATGAGAATATTTCTGAATTAAGGACCTCTGTACTGTTTCCCATTTCCTTAAGAAGCCCTCAGATTGTACCAGCTGTCTAAACATATTTACAGTCACTGTACTGCTGCAAGCCCACTGTAGCGAAATTTGTGCAAGGCTCAAAGGTAATATAACTGAAGATTTTTTGTTTGGGGTTTGTTTTTTGAAAGAAAAAGAGCTATGCATTTTTTGCAAACATGGCTGTATACATGCAAAGCTGTATCTCTTGTTTAGTGATACAGCCTTTCTGATTGTCTGCTAATCATTTGGCAATGTTTATACTTTTTAAAGGTAGTGCTACATTTTTGCAGCTTGCTCTTGACATTCCTGTTCTCTACTTCCACTCTTTCCATTTATTTATTTATCTGTTTATTTATTTATTTATTTTCCTGTATGAATGCTAGCTGAAGCACAACAACAGTTTGGTTGCTGCATTAATTTAAACTTTACTTATTCATTTAAGTTAGGAAAAGAACCCAGAACATTTGGGGTCAGATGATAATGTCCACATCTGAAGCCAGGAGCTGAAATGAGATCGGATCACGTTTGCCTAAATGCAGACAGACAATTTCTAACTATTCACTTGAATCAGTTGCTCACAATTTGTAGGTTAATATCATGTATGAAACTGCTATTTGGAGAATCCCTCCCCCATTCTCAAGGGAAGACATCTGGCTAGTACTGAATGGAGTTTAGTGTTTGAACACCCCATCTGGTTTCATCATGTTAACGCACGATTCCAAGTCATTCAAGAAGTATGAACAATAGATATTGTATTCCATATACTGCCATGTGGATTTAATCTTTAAAAGATGGTGGCACTGTAGAACTCAACCTTTTAGTTGAAAGTTGAAACATCTAATGTACGGAAAACATATTTCTCATAGCCTCACAAAAGTCACGAATACTATCCTACTCTAAAATCAATAAGCAAAGATGTCTCACTTGCATAGCATCATTCCCACTCTCACCCACTGTATCTTAATAAATCAAGAATACAGTTCCTAAACACAGCATTGATGACTAACATTATGACAGACTTGAGTGTAATTTCTTGGGAGAACTAACTATTCTATTGCTCAGATTATCCCCATATTGATTAAAACCAAAGATTAAAATTTGTTATGATGCAAATGGAAGTTGGGCATTCTTGCCTTTAACAGTTGCTAAGTCTGCCTTCTACAGAGACCAAAAAAGCTATGGTCTCTGTTAAAAAAAAAAAAAAAAAGTTTTCTTCAACATATCAATATTAATCTGTTCCAGTGACCTTGAAAAGAACATCTCATTCCTCTCTTCCCTTGGATAAGAAATTAAATTTCAATTAATAAATTAATATTTCTTAGTCAAACACTTTTTACATATTTATTTCTTCATAAGAGTGATTTACCTGCGGTCCTGCAACTATGTTCTCAACAAAAATTTTCTGTATTTATTGAAGGATCCTTAGTAAGACCAAATATTCAGTAAGTAGCTTGCTATGAAAAGTTAATAGAACTAATTTCAGACCGAAAGAGATTCATGGAGACTTCACATGTAAGCAGATATTTAAATATTTATTAACTGACCGGTAGGCAGCCTAATAGAATTAGATTGCTTCATTTGAGCACTTGGGAAAGGGAATGGATTTTACATGTTAGAGCAAGAAGATGTGAAAGCAACTAACAGACATTTCAGAGAAAAAGACGTCTTTTCAGTGAAATGAAGAAAGGCAAACATGCTTGAAAATTTACAGTGTTTGGTCACGTCATTTTTAAATCACCTTGCTGAATCACAACTCATATTTTATTTGTTGAGGCAAGATTATAATATAAGTGCTTTCTCATTGGAAATCCCTGAAAATGGACCAGAAAGAGTGACTATCTCATCATTAAAAGTGTGAAACCAGAATCAGAGCAGTGTAAGTAGGTAGACAGATTTGACTGATGAGAAAAGACAAAGAGAATTCAGTGGAGGATGGTAAAGGAGATTAAGTTACATCATCCAAGATTTTGTTAACTGTTGAAAAGTATCCTTTCTTTAGTGTGACTGCAATTACCAACCGTCACACAGATTGAATTGAGCAAGATAAAATTGAATGAGAAATACAACATGGATCATGTGACCACAAAATTTTTGCACCAACATCTAAATAAGAATTATTTAAGAGGATAGTGAGGATGCTGGGAGATCTTGGGAAATTTTTTTACCCCATGCTTTTTTATGTTAGCTAAACCTATATAGACTACTGTTTTTGGAAACTGATGGGGTAAAGGAAGAAAATGGTAATTATCCAATTTGCTTTGTGGACATTAACGTGACTTTTAGGAGGACACTGGATAAGTTGGGTTGAAGTTTGGCTGAATCAGTTCAAAGTTTTCTTCAAACTCATGGAGATCACCCCAACTGTTAAATTAGTAGATTATAAGTATTCAAGTGTCATCCCCCTTCCACAGCTGATTACAGCAGGGATGTTACTATCCTCCCTAATTCAAGAGAAGACCTAGAAAACACAAGATTAGAACAAACATGATACTATTTTACGGTTCTTAACATAGTTTCTTCCTATCATCTCTAATGATTGAATCATAAATTTATTAGTGACTGTGTTAATTGATGACCATTGTGGTTTTACAGTACTAAAACAGAACTGCTTGATTCATTTTGTAGTACTTCTTTCAACTCTTTTCAAGTAGTTCTTATTGAGTACTCAGTAGATTTAGGCAAACTATCACAGGCAGTGTGTGTGAGAAAATCCTGAGAGTTTTATTCAACTGCTGTCCAGAGTGGCCCAGCTTTTGAGTTATCAAGACTTATTCCTTCAGTTCCTTACGTCAGCACGTACAGAGTCTCCAAAAGTAACAGTACTTTGCTGTCTTTAATTATTAACATGGTAAACATTAGGAAACTCCCTAAAGATGGTAACGCACTGGAACAGATTGCCCAAAGAGGTGGGCATCCCTGGAGACTGTCAAGATCAGCAGGACAGGGTTTGGACAACCTGATCTAGCTGTAGGTGTCCTTGTTCATTGCAGGGGTGTTGGACTAGATGATCTTGAAGAGTCCCTTCCAATTCAAACGATTCAAACATCTGTAGCACCTGAATTACTTCAGTCACTCCTCATGCACCGAACAGAAAAAGAGACAGCAGAATTTAACCACAATACCAAGTCTGTCTGAAATCACTTTTAAAAAGACTTAGATTTCTTAGGTATTTTAAGACAGGAAAAGCATGCAGGACGCTTGTTTAAAAAGAACTACCAAACAAACAAACAAACAAAAAAACTACTACTACAATTTAGAGAGCTAGTTAAGCCTTACTGGTTCTATAAATCCATTTTGCACAATTTGACTTGTCTTTTTGCCATAAAAATGTTTGACTTCTCATGCAAGATCTACAGTTAACAATTGTTTCTACTTGTGATTGGTTTTGCTTAAGTTCATAGAATCATTAAGATTAGAAAAGATCTCTTAAGATCAAGTCCAACCATCAACCCATTACCACCATGCCCAATAACCCAGAACCCTAAGCATCACATCTACATGGTTCTTGAAAACCTCCAGAGACGGTGACTCACCAAGTCCTTGGGTAGCCTGTTCCAATACTTGACCACTCATTCTAAGAATAAATATTCCTAATATCCAACCTAAATCTCTCCTGGTGTAACTTGTAGCCATTACTTCTCATCCTATTTCTAGTCAACTGGAAGAAGAGTCCAACCCCTGCCTTGTTACAACCTCCATTCAGGGCATTGTAAAGAGTGATAAGGTTCCCCTGATTCTCCTCTCTCCAGACTAATCAATTCCAGTTCCCTCAAATGCTCCTCATAAGACTTGTATTCCAGCCTCACTGCCCTTCTTTGTACACACTCCAGTGCGTTAGTATCTTTCTTGTATCAAGGTGCCCAAAACCGAACTCAATACTTGAGATGCAACCTCACAATTTCTGAGTACAGTGGGAAAATCACTTCCCTAGTTCTTCTGACAGCAAGCCATGATGCTGAAAGAGAAATACAAAGATGTACCAAGAGTTTATACCAAGAGGAGGTATAATATATTCAAAGTACTTGCAATGAGTCAAGTTATATCACACTAGCCTACCTAAATCACGTAAACTCAGTGCCAAGTGTTCAATAGCAGTATGACCAGTAAAACATACCTGATAGAACTCATTACTTCACCAGCTGTTCTCTCATATGGGCTATATGTGGGCTGTTAATCTTTTTGTTATTGTTGTTCTAGAATGTAGCAAGGAGTGTTTATTTTCTTGTGCATTGTATTCATTCGTCTCGATTCTACCTATGGTGCAGTTTGATTTCAGTTCCAACATTAAGATAAGTTTTATTAAATAAGTCTACTCTTGCTGGTTATCTACAGAGCTGCCATTAACTGAAACTAAAAGTTTGCCCTAATATGAAGCCTTGCAAGTGCAGTCTGAGATTTGAGTTGGATTTTTGATTATTTGCAAATCATGGCTATCCATATGGGGGCTCTAAGTGCGTTATGATCCAAATTACTAAATTTAATTGAAATCTCTTCTCCATTAATGTCACTAAGACATTTGTGCACAGCAGACATTTGAAATCTTAGTCTCTCCCCCTTGCTAATACAATCTTGTTTTCCCCAGATAAATGGCAAGCTGCCAATTAGGGAAGTACACATGCTGCAACGTGAAGGAAAATAAGTAGATATGTCTGTATGTATAACTACAAGTCCGAGTATTGTCTGGTGCAGCTGGAGTGAAAAACATTCCAAAAAAGCTAATTACAATTCCAGCCTTTATTATTATTATTATTATAAACAGAAGCCTTCGTGAGCGAGAGTTACGTTCTTCACTACATCTTATTACTTCCATTTAAGCTTGCTTTGTTTTTCTATTTCCCCAGTTCAAAACCTTAAAAATAAAATTATGTCAAAAACATTAAAACAAAAGAAAAAAATTACAACAAGGCAAGTTATCAAACCATAGAACAAAGAAAAGAATTTTCTTCATTCCTTCCATTACCTCTATGGAAGAGGCTTTTAGCTGCTTTTATTCCTATGTAGAACTACTCCAGTGCAGACATCAGAGTTGCACTGAAATATCTACAAAAGAAAACCTATTAGTATTGACTAAAACATTTCTATAAACCTTCCTTCCCCCTTCGTAAGGAAGGAAAGAGCAAGTTATCAGGGAAGCTGGTGGGCAACCCACGCTCCTGTTACACATTCAGTGGTGTAAAATGAGAAACCCCTTCTGCTCATTCCCTGACTGCTGCACTGTGGGAAGATGTTTTAAGCTTGCTTCCTTTTATTCATTCTAGTGTAAAACAAAGGAAATTGGGAATATTTCAGATAACTGCAATACAATAATATAGAAATCTAGGCAATTCTATATGGTTTATCATAGAGCCATATAACATTCTCAAAATCTGGCTGTATTAATCTGAAAATTAACAAAACTGAAAATGTCTGCATGTTCTCTCTATCCTTTCTATCTCAGTACTGAAAGTATCTTTATCATCTACAAGGTCACTATATTTGTTGAGCTAGTTAAAATAAAAATACAACCATAATTATATTTTATTCATCCTTCTGTCTATTTCAAAATGAGACAATTAGCATAAGTAAATTTTTGGGGCTCTAAATCTCTGCATGACTGTGCTACATGCTCTCCTCATGAAAAGCTTGGCATCTACTTATGCCACAGTGCTCAACATAAGCTGCTTTCCTCTAATACATAGATCACTTTTGTACAGGAGCATTGCCATTTTTCATTTGCAAGAGCAACTATATGAAGTGATAGAGCTTTCAGAAATGGAAGAATGTGCCCTACTTTTAACTTAACAGAAAGTGGCATTTCATCTTCTAGCCTTGCCAGTGCACTTGTTAGTAATGTGATGTAATGTGTCATGTAGGTTGAAGAGAAGTTGTTTGCCTCAAGGATCAAGTGCCACTTCTCACCAAAAACGTAAAAAGATTTCACTTCATGTTTGACTCGTAATTCACAAGTAGTTCTGCCATTGAATATCAACTTTTCTGTCAAGTTGGAAATAGTGGATCATGAAGTTGCACTTCAAATGAAGTTGTACTATTTTTTATCAAAACTCCTTTGGAAATCATTTCTAAGGATTAAAAGGAGATTTTTCTTCAAAAACAGATGTACTGACTCCAGAATACCTCTTTCCCATTCAGTAGCAAATCAACAGTTTAGACAGATCTCTTCATTCTAAACTTTCACTGAAACTTAACGTGAAACAGAACAAGTTTTGAACTGTAGAAGTTTTGTGGGGTGGAAAAAATGAGCTTTCTGCTTACCTGTGGTCATAAAAATATTTATCAGTTTCCCAGTTAAAAAATAGCAATGAATGGTATACAGTGATTCATTTCTGTATATGAAAAATTCATATAAGTTGGGAAACTAGCATTCAGAGACCATATGTATTCAGCATACTGAACCATGTTACTTTCTCTCATCCTCGTGCAGGCACAACAATGTGGCCTCCCATTAAGTTATTAACAATGTAATCTAATGAGTCAGAAGTAACTCAAAGTTGCATAACGGATAATTAACAACCCATGGTCAATTTGTGGAAAGCTCTTGCAAGATATCTTGTGTAGAACAGTACCTAATGTACAATTTCAAGTAAAAAGCTGTTAGTCCATTATGAACATGCACAACTACTGCCAACTATTCAAGTTAAAGCTTCAGTAAAAGCAGTGAATGAAAACAGAATACTGCCTTACAAGGTTTTGAAATTACATACTTAGCTGTAATAATAAAACTAGCACATCTCAATCCACACCCACCTTATATTTTATATGAGAATTGCAATTGTTAAAGGAGTATGCAGATTTATTAAGGAGAGAGGAAGGATGACTTTTGCGATATTAAATACAGTTACAGGGGGAGAAAGAAATAAATGACTCAGATCTGTGTTTAAAACAGTTCTGCTGCTACCAGATTATGCCTTCACAGAATAAGTGACATGTGGAGCAAACTAGACAAGATAAAGGTCTTCTCAGACCCTGATTATGAGTAGAGCTAAAAAAGTATTTGACAAAGGGTACTAAATAATGTGTTCCTAGGTCTTTGAAGCCTTCATTGTTAAGGCTCAAGAGAAGCTATTATTGTTGAAAAGCATCTTCAACAATTACAGAAATTATAGCAGGCTGCCCTTTCCCAAGTCATGGAACAGTACTGTTTGGATGTCAGGTCCACTGGGATGACAGGTATCCCAGTGGACTTCTCTTTGGGGAAAACCCAAAGTTTCTCAGGAATAAAGCAGAATAGCCTAGTCACTGCTGCTGCTTTCACCTTCCATTTTAGATCTTTTGTAAGAAAGCTAAGTACATACTTGAAATAAAAAGCAGGGACTGTTTGAGACCTTCTGTAAAGATTGATCTATTTGAGATGTGGAATGAAGATAATATTTCCAATAAGTACAGATCCCATATGGACATTTTGACCTATCTTAAAATTTAAGACAGTTTCCTTAAAATAAATTCCTCACTGCCAGTCATGTACTGGACTTTCTTCCATCCATCTTTGACACTAGCAAGTCCCTTGGAAGTTTAAAAAATACTGGTTGCTGGAGTGTGAAAAAATTGTTGTCCAACAAAACATATAGCTATTTCTTTACTAAGACAAAAACTTAAAATTAGAAAATTTGCGATATTTGAAAAGAGAACTATAAACATACTCAACAAATGCAAGTCAGTAATATGGCAGTGTGCTTGGATATAATAGGTGAAATCTGAACGAAGTTTCTTCTGGGCTCAAATTTAATTTGTGGCAGGTCTCATCAATATTAGTAATCTCTAGATTGAAATAATAATATATATATACATACTGAAATATATTCACTAATCCTTACATACTTAAATCATTCTTGAAATTTAGATTGCTAATAGGTAAAGGTTTCCTTTTATGGCATGAACTTTTACTGAAATGTTTCTAAATATTTTAAAGCAAAATGATCACTATAATAATATTAAAGAGAAAATCCCTAAAAGTATATATAGATATAAGAAAAATAAAGAGTCACTGAAATCAAAGGAACAACAGAAACACATGGCAGGTTTCATTTCGCTAAGGAATATTTGTGTTTCTGGAGAGAAGTTTTGTCTAGAAGCATGCAAATGATGAGTGCTCTAACTGCAGTGCTACGTCTCAGTAAGTCATGCAGTGCTTTCACTAGAAACAGATTTAAAAGTATTTTTCTAGCTAATAAAATTAAAATGAACTGTTAAGACCTCTTTGATGAACTAACATGTCATTACAGTAGGCTATAATACCTGCAGCACTGATAACTGTTATGTCACCATTATCAGAGCAACTCATGGAGGAGGAACAGAGTCAGAGGCCAAACTTTTTCAGGCAGCTAAGAATCAGAGTATGCCTGCAGTACATTTTTTTTGTTTATTTTGGCGAGGGTTTCTGTTGTTTGTTTTTTCTAACTATGACCTTATTGCAGGTGAAATGCAGATTACCATTCTTTAAGTGAAACACGGTGGACAAGAATCACTGAAAAAAGTATTTCAAGTTCCAACTTGAAGACATGTTGCATTAACGTGGTGATGTCTACGTATGCTAAATTAATTAGTAAAACGAAAGCATTAGGTGCAATACTGCTTAGGAGCAGAACTCACAGCATACACCAAAATATTCTTTGATATACTGTGAAGGACATTATTTACTAAAAATCTTTTTCTGGAGTAGCGTGATCTATGTACTCTTGAAACAGGTTTGGCTCTATCAGTTCCTGGCCATGTACTAACCATACTCAAGGAAAATACAGAGCTTGGGAAAAAAAAAAGTGTAAACCCTTAAGTTTTCCTATTTAATAAAACTCACTTACTGTAACATAAATGAAGACTTCTACTACATCTGCATCAATTATAGAAGGTAATGAAGGATGGAAATTTGCAAAACAAACAAACAAACAAAAAAAATGGCTATTTACAGAGGAGAATAGAACCTGCTGAGTGGAAAAAAAAAAAAAAGAGCAGTAGAAAAGGAAAGTATTATTGATCTTTATTTTGCCCTCTTAGATGCCTTACTGTTAAACCAGAAAAATCCAGTTATTAGCTAATCATACCATATTTGGTTTATCAGTGTCAAATAATGTTTCTGGAAAGAAGCAGACTGAAGTAGTTACAAAAACTCAAAAGTGTTATCTTCTTAAAAGAGGAGATTTAATCTAACAAAAGTTTGTTTTCATCATTGCATATTCCTATCTCCTGGCTTTTCCAAAAGCAGTTTTTTAAAGAACATCATCATAGGCATTGCTTTCATGAGTCTGGGCTTAAACAGTTACACCAAAACATAATAAATTTTGAATTTTGCTTATCTTTTTCTCCACTCTCTCTTGACCTCTTAGTCAATGCTATTTCTGCTGGGGTAGAGAGAGCACAGCAAGAACTCTTGCAGCATTGCCCTTCTTAATAGCTCCCTTCTAGGATGTGAGGCAGAAGGAGCCAAGAAGTGACCAACAGTAGTGATGATAAAAATAAAATCCTTGAAGTCAGTCCATCTGTACGCTTCTACTTTCACAGTAATTCTACAGCATTCTCATCTACATAAATATTATTTCATTTAAAAGGAGGATTAATGAGAATATCATCTTTAAATTGGATGCCAGAATTAGGTTACTGATTAAAACAAGTGGAGATACTCAGTTTCTGTGAATTATAAACTTTGTGAAACTTCCCATCCTAATAGGAAGTACTTAAGAATAAACCATAGAAGTACTTAAAAATTGTCTGGAATGAGATTAGCAAGAGTAAAATTTGAATGTGGATGTATTTTCCTTTTTTTAGTTGCTTTTTTCTTTCTTTTTTTTTTTTTTTTAAGACCCTATCACCAAATCGGGTATAAAATTCTCCTTACCCCTCAGTAAATAAGACAAGTGAAAATACTTTAAAATGCTAGAGAAGGAATGCATCAGGTCAGATCACACACACTCACAATATACTCGAAGTTCTTTAAAATCGTAGAAGATAAAAATAAATAGTTTGTTAAAAGCCGTGGTATAATCAGAATAGTTACAGCTATTTTTAAGCTTGCTATTTTAATAGAGTGGGCTTTGGATAATATCCTATTAAAAAAAAAAAAAAAAAAAAAAAAGAAAACAAAACTAAGAAACCTGCAATCATCCTTTGAGGAGAAGAGTACTATAGCATCGGATGGTATTTCCAGCATCATGTGAAATAAACAGGAAATCTATAGAGCAGCCTGGAAACTGCCAGTTCTCAAGAGAGTTTCACTTGGAAACTACACATCTATGAGTTTAAGATAACAGAATTCTGCTACCAGTATCTGATCTTATTAGGGGTGTACTTTTTCATATTATCATCTCTTAAAGCAGGCCTATACCAGGAGCCTTGTTTTACACTGTCCAACAGTCTAGTATATTTGTTAATTTTTCTGAAATAGGCACTAGACCAGTCTGCACATACCGGTGCACTAAGTTTCAGATATTTGAACAGTCCATCACTTTTCATTCTGAAAAGAATCATCCTGTACATTGAAGTTCCCTGCTTAGACATGCATCAAAAGTTGAATACAAGGATTATGCTTAGTGTAAAAATCTTCTTGGTGACATACAATTGAACATATTCAAATTGTTTACTAAAAAAAGTTTTATTTTTTTCCCTGTAATTAGAAAAAACTTTAAACTTAGGTCTATTACGTGCAGCATGTAAACATCTCTAAATTTACACAATTTTCTTCAACGTTTTTCTTTGTAGTATAACTTTTCATGTTTTAAAGAAGTCTCTTGTCTACAAAGAAACTTCTCGTAGGAACTGGAACTGCACTAAATACTACAGCTCTGGAAAACAACAAAAAAAAAAAAAAAAGAAAGAAAAGAAAAAATAAAAACAAAACAAACCCCAAAAGCATAACATAGTAGTTTAAAGTTGTACCTGAACTAAACAGGTATACTCTGAAAATGAACTCAACCACTGCCTTTTGATTTTTTCTCTTATTGTAGTAGCTATTTGAGACATTTATTTGCACCAGGAAGCCAAGAACTTGAGGCAAATAGTACCACATCCCCAAGCTGTCTCCTGAAAAGCTGTAAGTCTAGCTGGAAATAGGCATGCATAATTCAGGATGACAGAACTCAGCACTCAGTATTTAACAGGAGGGAAATGCATTTAGAAAATAACAGAAGTCCACTTGCTCTCTGGAATCATATAATTTTAAAGTCAAACAGAAAGTGTATACTTAAAGTTAGACATATTCACTCAGATACCTCATTTAATCAGTCACTAAACAGTATCTTCAGAAAACATTTTAGATTGACAAGGCAGAGAAAGAAGCCATGTAAATATTTCAACTTCTTTTTGGATATAGTCTGTTGCTTTCAGTAGTGTTAACTACTGTCAGTGGAAAAATATAAACAAAATGATGGGATACAGTGCTGGGACACCTTCTTTGAATTTACTGAATTCCTTCCAAAATGCTCTATAGAAGGGCTATTTAGTATTCGTTGTCACGCTCCTGTACAGTGATGGCTGTTAATCTTCTAAAATGTACAGAAAAGAAAAAACATTAGTTCTACATACAGGCTTATTTGGGTCTACCTTGTCATTTTTAGTATATGAGTTGTTGGGCTTACTACGGAGAGAAAGAACAATTCTAGTAGTTAACTGTAAATTAAATAGCAAATTCACTGACTAGTGTGTCTTAAAAAATAGAAATCAGTGAAATAAATGATCTTTTCTTCCCTTTTCAAGTTCAGCATTAAGATGCCATACAGACTGTATTACACAATTGTATTGCATTGTGGACACGATGAACGATTAACCCCTAATTCAGCAAGCTCAGACTTAAGGTCCAGCATAACCACAGTGTTAAATGGACCTTCCAGTGCCTCTGAATATTGCATTTAGTTATCACTGCTTCTCTAGGAAAACACACACCCCTCTCTTCCCCACCAAGTAACCCAAAAAACAGAGCTAGTCATAAGCATGGCAGGCAGAGCAATGTGGAGCTGCCAAAATGACCTTCACAGTTCAGTGAGATAACTGAGAGGAACTGGAAGGGGAGCAGGAAGGGGGGGGGGAGGTTCCAAACATTTTCTGAAAAGGTATCTCTGAAGGGAAAATACAATCTTTAAAAAAGGAAAAATTAGAAAAAAAATATGTATCAACTTTTCCTTAGGTTTCCTTTCTTATCTTATCTTCCTAAAATTCATATATATAATTTGTTCCCGGAAATGTCTGAAATGCCTTCTGGTAGCTTTTAAATAAACACAAAAATCTCCTTCAAAGAGTTTGAAATAATGACAGAGGGAAGCATTCCTTGGCTATTGTACAGATGTAATCAAAGATCAGGAATCACCGTCAATAATTAAAATGCATTATCATTATTTTTGCACCTTTGGTTTGCTATCACATAACTGTATTAGGCTTGAGCAAAGCTCTAATGTGCTTCCACAGTAATCTTTCCCACTAATATCATCAGACCTCGGCTGCATTTCTCAGCTAGGAGCTAATGTTTCTGGATCCGTGTTGCCATTGCTGTTTCATTTGTCAGCAAAGCCTTATTTACTTGCTTCCTGTTATTAATTATGGGAAACGGGATCTCTTCAAGCTGTAGGAGAGGCTCTTTTAACTGCTGTCTAGACTTTTCAAGACAAAATATTGATGAGTCCTTTAATGTTTGTGCAGAGACACAAGCTGAGCAAAAAAACATCGTTGCCTCTAACAGCTTAAGACTCCTTATCACACATCCACACAAAAAAAATCCTTTAAATCACTTGGGCTCACATTCTGATTGTTAGTCACTGAAGTAAGGTTTTCTTTCATAGTTGGATACTTGCTTCATCTGTCACACTGATTAATTAACAGCTCACAGTATGAGCCCTGAGCTTAAATAGCCTACTGAAATGAGGAGAGATCAACATTTATACTCCATAAAAAGCTAAGAAGAAAAAATGCTTTATTTAATATGAAGGAACCTATCTTCCAATATTAAAAAGAAAAAAATCTACTGATTTCTGTTTGGTTATGTTATACATGATGATGGAAGTGTGTGGACTATGAAGGAAAACTGCAGTGGAGGAATAGAACAAAAGTTAGAGAAAACAAAATATTTTAAAATATTGGTGTGGGATTTCCATCAGTTGGCTAATGGTCAGAATGAAGCATGTCTTAAACAGCAGTGAAATAGTTTTCTTCACCACTAAAGAAAGTTTATCAGCACAACAAACAAGTACAGGAACACTATACATAGGGAGAAGGCATGCAAATCATCAAAATGGAAATTTTCTCAAACGTTAAACCTACAGCTGTTTTCAGCTGAAGCATTTGTAGTTTCTCCCACCCTGCACACCTTCTGAAACTGTTATGGTGTGACAATTATTTCAAGTGTTTAACTTTCAACAACTACAAGCTGTCCCCCTTTTCTAAGCCCCTCAGTCCTGCTGAGTGGACAAAAAATTACAGATGCAAGAAAAGCTGACAAATGACTGCAAGGCCCCTCCTCTCCAGTGCCTCGACAGCCGAAGCTCCTGCCAAAACATGCCTGAAAGCTAGCGAGGAGACAAAGACACAAAGATTCCATTTTCTTGGGCAAAGGAGTTTTCACATAAAACTACCAGACAGAAGAATATGAATAGACACACACTGGCACACGTAACATTCCAAAAACAGTGCAGGAACGTGTGTTTCAAGAAAAAAATAAATAAAAATTAGAGCTCATTATTCAGTAAGCTCAAGTGCCGTTTTAAGACACAGCTCTTTTTAAACTGCAGAATGCCATGAGGGGTGGGAGAGGGAAAGCTTCCATAAAGCTGGAAAATCATTTTCAGTTGTGGAGGACTTCCAGTTCTACGAGATCCAAGCTAAGACGTCACTGCTGTTCCTCTAAATCATCTCTTGATAAAGTTGTAGTACACATGCAACCAAAATAAAGTAAACTCAGCTTTTTTAGCTCAAATCTGTTTGTGTGTTTACTATTAAAAGATTATTCCCCCAGGGTGTCATTAATAAAGTTGCAATGAGTTTAAAACGCTGGCACCTAAGCACTTCCAAGTTTGCAAGCTTTTAATCTTAAGTTTACTACTTTTGGCTTGTTCTACTATCGTGACTGGCACTCATCACTGAGCTGGAACAGCTTCTGTGAGCAGAGATCAGCAGCAATGGGAACTGAGACAAGCTGAGCAGAAAGAAAACGAAAGAACGTGACTTCTCTCTGAAATGAGTCAGGAAGTTGGGAAAGAGTGCAACTGAGGGTGGGAAAACTTCAAACGGAACTACTCAACTTTCTCATTAATTTAAAAATGAAAAAGATGTTTACAATAATGGCACATAAGTTAAAAGCTATCAGTTATTTTAAGCGTGGTCCCAATCCATTAGCATTCAGCAGCAAAAATGGCTATTATTAAAAAAAACATGAACTCCCACCAGACTGGTAATTTACAAAGTGGGGGTGTAAAATGGAGGCTTCATCACCAGTAAGGTTTACAGAATGCACACAGATCTGATAATTACTGTTCATCAACATGTAGCATTCCTACAGATCTCTGCTTAAAACAGCTGCTGAGGCTGCTTCTACGTAAATGGTATCAGAGGCACCCAAACTGAACCAAGGTCTACCAGTCTTTCAGCAGAAACATTTATGCAGTATAAATAAAAACCTTGCCATCACATAATGCAAAGCCTTGCACTGACAGGCTTGCAATTGAGCCAAAATAACAACTGCTGCAACCCCACTACTAGATATGCTATGCAGTTCCGCTGCCCCTGTGCCACTGGCTGCATCCAAGGCACTGAAGAAAGCCCTGCAGGCAGCAAGCCCAGCTCTCTGCCCTCTACTTACCTTCATTTCCCCTTCCTCCAACCCAGACTTAGACATTGGTGTTTCCTCTAATCACTTAAGACCCAGGCCATAAAGATGTGGCATGATTGTCACTTATCACAAGTGCTGCCCTACAGACCTTGCTACTCAGTTCTGTCCATTCCTGAGGACTGCTCTGATGATAGGCTTTATGAAGGAAAGGGCTGATAATCTTCTCACTAAGTAATCAAATCAACTGAAGGTATCAATGCTGATCATTATAATTATACGTGGTTTGAAGAAAATCAGGAGCATTTAGAAAACACAAAGATTATACTGGAAAACAGTCCTAATCTCCTTATTCCAATTGAGGTTGATAGTGAACACAAAACTTCAACATTACATGTTGAATTATAAATTTATACTTATCTTTTTATTGAACTCCTTCACCTTGCTTTGTCTGATCCCATTATTTTTCCATTTGCCAATTCCAGACATTTTTAAGTCTTCTTAGCTAGACAGTATCTACATGCTTTTGTTCACAGTTTACCATCCAGCCATCACTGATCTCTTCATCCCATGTTCCTACTGACACAAAATCCTCTCATCTGCTCAGACAAAATGCCACAGCAAGGGCAGGATCTCTACCCTCCATCTCTTAGGTCTCCATTCTTCACCAGGTCCAGCCCCTCGCACCTGTCTATTTTCCCTAACAAGAAATCCACTCTTGTGACTAGCAGCATTTACTTCCACGGTTGTCTCCTAAAACAGGTATCTTCCTCTTCATCGCAAGAGAAGAGGCTTAGGAACAGCTATCATGACCCCTAACATCCTACTAAATCCACTCAAACGTCCAGCAAAGCCAGCAAAATCCAGCCTGGTATCAGTCAGGGGGCTGGCATACTGAAACTTGTGCCCAGCAAGCTGCCTTGGTCCTTTTCCATGTGCCTACATCAAATACCAGCTACTGCAAGTGTTTGAGTAGGGGTAGTTACTCTGCTTTGTGTTTGCATAGTGTCTTGTACAAAGGGATCCTAATGTTGATGCACTGCAGAGATGTGAAAGCCTGTATCTCACAGTTTGATCCCTCTTATTGATGCAGTTACTGTCTAGGGGAAAGACACAGAGTAAAAAATGAAACTAGAATCAAGACAACATTTATGACTGGAAAGTTACATACTTCCTCTAATACAGCAAGTAAACATTGAGTCCAACATTTCAAAAGAATCTTGAAAGAAAAAAAATAAGTTTATATCAAATTCTAGAAGCACCACAGCAATATACAAAATACTGTCAACTTGATCTAATGTGCTGGTCTTTTTCCTCACTCAGCTAACATTATTTCTATTTGAATGCTTCTAAACATTACTTGAATAAGATCACATTCTAGAATTATTTCAAACTATAAAAGCTACTGAAAGTTACAATGAAATCTTGAATCTTTGTCTTATGCCTGTCATTGCAACTGAATTTATTTTAATGAGTATGTGTCCAGGCAACGGGTGACATAGGGTTTGGAAAAGGAGAGTGTGTTTTAGTTGGCTTTTGTGGATTGTTGACATTCAGCATAAAATTTATTACCATTAACGGGCATATTGTAATTAAAGCACACCCTGAGGGGTGGGGTGGGTTTTTTTGTTGGTTTTTTTTTCCCCCCACACATTCCTCAAATGTGAGATTTATGAAAACTATTTGGAGATCTCAACTTTGCACGTTTCTGAGATGATTTTAACACAGATGATGCAGTTACACTCAAGGTGGACGTGAAATTCTCAAAACACGTTCTATGGAACTGCATGAAGTTTAATACTACAAACAAGTCTTCTTAAGCATATGATACATAATTATAGGATTTTTCAGACTATAAACACTTCAAAAAGGGGATTCTTAGACAATTGAGAAGTATAGATTTGAACATTTTTTCTTTTAAATTTAATACAAGATACTTGATACTAGACTCATTTATGAGTCCAATTTAATAAGCAAGTGACTTTAACAAGAGCGAGAATATTTGTTACTTTAGCTTTGCATTTTCAAAATGTGCCAGATGCCAAGAATTGGAAGGCTTTGAGAATCCCATCAACTGATTCACAGCACTTGAGGGACAGGGGATAATTGATTACACTGCAGGCTAAGGATGTAACAAAATTCAGAGCTATTTAAAAGTAAGGTTTTTGAAATATTTCATCAGGCTTGATGCTTAGTACTGAAAAAGGTCAGACTATTACCTAGACCTGTACTTCTGAGTATTTAAGTAGGATTTAGTTATTTAAGATACAAAATGAAACATAAGCTCCATTATGGCAGAAGAGTTAGGAGTGCAGGTTTATTATTTGAGTTTTTAGAGAAGGATCTTATTAATGCTTACCTGGAACACTGAAAAACAGCCTATAGCTCTCATTTTCTGTTTGTTTTTGTTTTTGTCTTTCTGAATAATCTCACAAAAACACAGCATGAAGCAAAGTACCACAGAGCTACTTATTTGGGATATTAAAATGATCAAAAGTATAAGATTTGCAGAATTATTTTTCAGCTTAAAATTCTGAATAATCTCTTCTCATTCAGAACAAAAACTTGTAGCACAACATACTCCATCTCAAAAAACCAAAAGAATTAGTATAATAATACTGCCAGACCTCTATAGCAGAGCTAAGTATTTTTCCTTGGGTAATGAAAAGAACAACTATCAGCTGATCTATTGAGCATGTTCTGAGCTATCACTTTAAATCTTTCCTTTCTTTGTTTTCTAGACAAATCATCACTGATCTCCAGACAAGCAAAGAAGTGAGCTGAGGGCAATTTAACTACCGCCTTCTGTGTCAGTTCCCCAGAAGTCAATGAGGCATACTGTTGAGTCTCCAAGGTACATCCCAGAGATTATTTAGTCGTGCTGTACAATTAACAAATGATTAGAGCAAGCTGTTTTCTTCAATTATATTAAGATACTTGCAGCAGTGAGAGCTATAACACTTTACGGTAGACTGTACCTCTCAGAATGATGTGTACTAGCACTTTATAATGATTTGTCAACTCAATCAAATGACACAGTGGTCTCAGCTACAAGGAAGAAACTATTATGAAACTCCACCCGTGTCACTTAGGTAAAGCCAGTAATAACATCTGAGCTGCAAAATGCACAGAAGTATTTGAACAATAGTTTTCATCATAGGCATTTTATGTATTTCAAGCCACACCTGTAAGCCTTTTATAAAAGGAAACCAACAAAATAGCAGTCTGAATTAATCAGATGGTTTCAAGTGTTAAAAGAATAAAAGTTTAAACAAATGCCCAGGTAAAATGATGCCTTCTAGTAGGCCACATGAAAATCTCAATTATAGAAATCATTATTCTAGGTATTATGTGCTATTTTATGTTCCCAGCAGGATGTTTTTCATCTCGTCAGGAGTTTCCAAGGCTGTTTAGTGTTTCTATATATGCAAAACACACTTAAGGGCCCCCAAAAGATCTGCTAATTAAAAAAGCCTAGTAAAGTGGTCAGACAGACTGGAACTTGAGTATTATAGGTAAGAGGGAAGAAATGAAGGCTTAGAAACTATAATTTCTCTTTCTGTGGTAGCAGCAGAAGCAGCTGTTATAGACAGCAAATTAAAGATGTGGCTGACTAAGCCAACAGTCTGGAAACAGGACGTTGCAAAAACATAACAGCAAGTCATACGCACCCCACTTTTAAAAAGCCAAAAGTGCTGACTATTTCTTTTTCTCCCTCCCTTCCTGTTATCCTCGTCAGTCACAAATATCCTCCAGTTGGTATCCTTCCAACCCTTGCTCAACAGCTCTAATTTCCCACCCCCGTCTTGGGGAGTTAATAATTCCTGGGTCTTCAGACAAGCGCTCCATCATAGTGGGAGTTGTCAGCAAACAAGAAGGGATACTTCTAAAAGAAAAACAGGTGAAATAACAAGAGATACCGTTGTTCTGTGCATTTATTTTTGCATGAGTTGTTCATCAAAAACGAAATAATTCTTCCAGTACTGTACAGCACTTATCATTCATAGAGGGCAGTTTCCTCTGCCCAGTAAATCAGTGTCTAGAAATAGAATGTTCTCAAATTCAAAATCAGAAAAAATACTGCTATCTATTTCTTGATCCACTTTCTAGTCTATCTACCTTTGTTCTTCTTAGAAATCTGTTAAAACTCATTGAGCTGTGAGCTAATGTGGCTCTACTCTGTATTCCAAGTCTGAAAAGTGATGGAGGCTCAATTAATTTTTGCAAATATAATTTATATTTAAAGAAGAACTTGACCTTTCTTTACTGCTGGTTGGGCTTATGGACCTCCTGTTAGAAGAAATATTTATTTTAGCTTTAAGGTCAGTAGTGTTGTGAGCCTAGGTTTATTCTCAATTTATATTAGCATAAATCTGTGTACTATTTTAGAGCCCAGATTTTACAGTATGAATGAATACCCTGTGATCTATTTCCTCTCTGTCTGTTTGGACTCAGAGTAAATTCATCATTTCTGATTTGAAGTCGATGCATTTAAGTGCTGTCATTTCAACACTTCCCTAAGAATGTACTTCATTTTGCTGAATTGAAGCATAGCATTGGATTTGAGACACACTGACAACTTATGGAAGCAAATTAGGTGTCCCACTTCTTATCAGAAGTGAGCCAAATTTAACCTTTAAAGGTGGCATGAGCCCTTTTCATGATGTCTTTACATGAAAACAAATTTCATACAAGTGTAAGAATATGAGAGAACAGCAAAATAATTCTAAAGGTTAAACATCATATTCAGTACAGTTTTGTTTTTATTCCCTCCCTACTGTAAGAGTGGGCACAGGAGGAGGTGCTTTGCATCTCCTCCCACATGGTTTCCCTGCTTCATAAGCAGAATACAGCTGTTGGTTTTATCAAGTCTAGTGGTTAGCTGACATTTACCATTCTGTGATTAGTTGATACTTTTCATTCTATCGTAGCAAGGAAAAGAGCTAAAAATTTACCTTGAAGAGTAAAGACTAAATCTTCACATTTCTAATGCTCCTGCAGTGGAAGGGCCTGCCACCAAGGTTTTGTTGCATAAGGGGTGATAAAATGATGAAACACTGCATTGAAGCAGAGGACTGTTACTATTCTGTCCTCCGGACAGCATTTAATCGCAACTCCTGATCAGCAGTACTGACTTTATTTCCTTCTCATCCTCAGTCACTGGAGAATGTAGTGTGATTACATTTCTGAGTTGACAGACTTGGTGGTGTTATTTAGCAAATGCCATGAAAACAAAAAACTCATGCGTATACACCTATACTTCAGCAACTGATGTTAAACATGGGAGAAACGAGAAAGAGCTCGAGGAAACCCCACAGAAAACACTACATTTCCAGAGCAAGGAAGAAGTTAAACCCAGCTGAAACGTATCCTGAAAAGGCATCATATCTTGCAAGCCTGACTGTCTGACTTAATTGTAAAACAGACACAGATATAGACCCAAGGTTTGTATTTCTGAAATTTTTCACAAAAAGAAACACAGTTATGAATTTTAAATACACAAAGTTCATATACTGAAGTGTAGATACAGCACAGCAGTGTCACGCTATTTCAATAACAGGGCACACTTCTTAAAATTATTTTCAAGCAGACAGGTATTTTGAATTCATACTGAGAACGTAGAGTTGGCTCTTCTTAAAGGCAAGTCCATACACAAAAGAACCAGGAAACCAGAGGTGATCTAATGAAGAAAGTTCCCCCAAAATCAGGAATTTGAAAGAAGTGACCTGTAGTCATTAACAGCCCACTAAAACCTTCAGTGGGAAATTATCCTCAGAAGTTAGTCAGCCTGCAACATTGTGTTTATTTAATGGTCTTTTACAGAGCAGAAATCCAGAGTATGTAGCCTTTTATCTGGTGATATTTACCAATGGAGCTTGAAAGAGGTAATATTAACAGGACTGCTGTAGATACAAGAAGAAACTAGGAACATGCAATTACCGGATTGCTCTGAACTTTGTCTGATCTGCTTAGAAGACACAGAAGAAAACCATCCCAGATGGTTCAACATAGGGAATGCCAGAAAATACCATGCTGTTTTTTTTTTTTTTTCTAGGTCTAGGTCAGGACATCTGAATACATACATGACTAAGTATGATTTCCTATATCAAAGCTCTCAGGACTGAACATCAAGTAGTCAGTTATAAAGTTCATACTGGCTCGACGTCTGCAGAACTTAGTAGTGCAGCTGTTCATGTGTTAAACATGCAAACCTAAAAATTGTAGAAACAAGCCAAACTAAAATCAAGGACCTGAAATGAAGAATTTCATATAGGCAATAGAACAGGTCAGCAAGCTGAAAGAATTAAGAGAAAAGCAGATTGTCTCAATCCACACACACAAGAGGTCTCAAACATTACTTCCATTTATTGTGTATTGCACTTATGGGGCAGTAAATTTTTCTAAACAGTATCCAAAATCACACTTTCAAGACCAGCCAACAAACATCTGAATGCCACAGAAATCTTTCAAGAGAAAGTTTCAGCACTGTGAGGCCTTATGGAAAACCTGAAATGTTTCAAAGAGATCAAATATACTCCAGTGCTACCTCCTTATTCCCTCCAATTAAAAATGGAAAGCATCTTATCTGGAAAGAAGGCAGAACCTACTTTTAAAAATAAAGGAACTAAAGACAAGAGAAGAAAAGCCCCAAACTTTAAATATAGTGGAAATCATTCTGAATGGACTGCTTTGTCCGTTTCTTTTTTTGCAACACAGAAATTCAGAAAAGTACCAAAAATATTTTGTAATAAATACTGAGCAAAAAAACAGTAATCGCTAAAAGCATCTAACCGGAGCATGATCCAACCATCACCTCCATTTCCTCATTGATGAAGTTACTTTTTTTGTTGGTGGTGGTGTTTGTTTTTTTTTTTAATCAGATGTGTATTGAAGTACATTTTGAAAAAAAATCAATAACTTAGTGTGCATACTAAATCTTTTGAAAGATTTTACTGACTGCATTTAGAATTCGTACATCAAAAGAGATGCTGTAAAAGCCTACAATAAAACCAAGGTTTTACAAGTTTTTGTATGAATTGAAGGGAGGGATTCAGACAGATTGATTTTGCTTCCATAAAGAGCCACTTTAGCTTTATTAACAGAATTTTCTCCTCTTGTTTGAGTGGTTGCTTTTTGTTGTTTTTTTTTCAGCAGCACTCACATGAGAGGATTAATTCTAGTTTTCACTATGCACAAATAGAGCATCAGGTACACATACAGCTGCACAGACACCAAAATGCTTCTGTGCAAACCTCAGGGGATTAAATGTAAGAATTTTCCATTCCTCCAGCCACAACTAGTGTCTTTCTGTCCATACATGTACAGCTGTGACACTTAATTGAAAAGAAAAATTTCTACATCTTTACAATGGTCTACTTCTTTACTAGGCAGAATATACAAGGGGTCTATGTGTTACTGCATTTCAGAGAGAGACAGAAAGAGAACAGAGAGAGAGGTTTCAGCAAGTTTTTATTGTGTGTTATAAAGAGAGGTATGTCTACATTATTTTTATTTGCCTTTGGGGAAGGGGTTCATGGTAAATGAAAGAGGAGGAGAAATCTTAGGCAGCAGTTGTTTTTCTTTTTTCAGATAGATAGTAGTCTGATAGTTAAGACTTTCACAGAGTATTGAAAACCCAGGTTTCCAGGCCTTTCTCCAAAACTAACAGAACTCGGACATTCCAGAGGCACACCAAAAACACCAGGCTATCAACCATTCTGGGGCAGCAAGGGGTCTTTTTTCTTCTCCTCATGCAAAAGGCCTTCCCAGAAAAACGTCCATTAAAAATGTTTCTTCAAGACATCTTAGGTTTTCCCCACAGGGGGAAAAATAGATTAAATTTTCAACCAGATGTAGTTGCACTCTTGTTTACATCTATAAACAAGAGGGGAAAACCTCGAACATAATGAGAAAAAAACATTCTCTCTACAAAGTTCTAGTAATACCTTTAATCATATTACAAACTTAATGCATTACATTAATTTGTTAAATTAACACAGTTGGACTTTAAGATCAAACAGAAAAGAGAGAAGCCTGTGATCCAAAAAAAAGTATTATAAAAAATAATGTTTAAGACATGACAAGTATTATTTTATGCTTGAACCCCAACAAAAGACTCTTCTTGAAGCAGATAGTTGGTGTTCTGTTTTCTCTTTCGTTATTTTTATTTTTAAGTGGTCACATATCAATTCTACTGCTTTGGTAAGGGCACTCTAGTTTCTTCTGTGCATAACAGTTCTTAGGATACTTTTTTTGCATGTGTGTTGGTAATAGTTAAGACTAAACTGCTTCAGAGAAGACAACAGCATCACTGTTTGGATGAAATACACACTGGGCAGACCCATCATAGCAATAGTATACAAAACACTGCAACGTTTAGTATTCTTTCTACTCGGAAGCAGTGTGATTTCAGGTAGTGAAAACTAACTCACTTTCTTTGTTGCTGAATGACTTATCCTAGCACCCCTTATTTAAATACAGTTTGCATTTCAAAATTCTGGAAAGACAGCTGCTGCTCTCTAAGGGCCATACAAAATGCAGCTGTTCCACACACTGGGACAAAGGGAGCCAGTTAGAGAGACCCCTATACCTTTCCTTCCTCACATAGCTGACTAAACTCCATTACATAGTTGGTGCAATATGAAGAAACTAGAAGAGGGATAATTGAGTTTAAAAGCTATACAGTTGCAGCCTCATTTAGGAAATGCCTCCAGGCTTTCTCAAACATTTAGTAATACAACTAGATCACAAAGCAAAGTGAATATTCAACTCTACATACTCAAATGGCATTAAAAAAAAATCCTTTTCTCCATATTATTAAGCCCACACTGTCTTCTCCAAGAATGTCTGCTTCTAGGAATTTGAAAATCATCTCCATTTTTTTCTGTCCTGCAGGCTGAGCTGTATACTGCTGACAATGACTACAAATGTACATTGCAATAATACATAATCATTTGAAATCAAGGTACTTATTCACTAGGTCCTGTTTATATATATATAAACTGTACACACACACACATATGCAATTTTCAGAGTGGGTGAGTTATAATGATTAGAAGAAATGGCCAGAGATAGTTTGGAAACAGAAGAAAAGGTCCCCTGATTCCCAAAGGGATTGAAGTCTCAACCACATTTCATGTAAAGCATGATTCCTGTACGCTGGAAGATCATGCACAGCTGACATGACATAGAGAGGAACTGATAATATTCTGAATTTCAAAAGCTGAGTTTAGAGAGAATAAGTATGTAGCTGTTTCTTCCTTCTGTTTTTATTTAAGCTAGCAAGATTAAAAACATAAGAGTTTTTTTTCCATTAGAGAGTTCTGATGGGGGAAGTGGTAGTTAGAAATGTCACTAGCCCAGCTATTCTGAACTTTATTTGTTATATATACTTAAAACCAACACAGAGGAGTGTAAGTTTAATTCATCTTTAAAGACAAAGAGAAAATCTAAGGCTGGTATAATTAGCATGCAGCCTTTAAACTAGACCATTCAGGTGCCAATGGAGCATGAACTTCAGTACAAGCTATACATTCAGTTCTGAGGTGATGAATTTATTCTAGGTTTCTTATTTTCATAGTTTATACTGAATTCAAGTTTTATTAAGTTTTTACTGCCCTGTAAGAACAGCCCCATGGAACAGCAGGAGAAACACCATAGCTTAACACCTAAACATTCTCCTCCATATACACACTGAAATCTTGACTATAGTTAAAGGAAGAAAATTTGATGAATAGGTTTTGACTATTAGCTTTGTTACCTTATATGTTGCTATAGATACTAGATAATTCTCTCTTATGTGGGATTCAAGATATCATTATTATATCCTCAAGTGCAAGTGCCAAATGATTTCCTTGCTGTCCAACAGCTACAGCAGCACACCACACAGCAGAATGGGAATTTGTGGAATTTAGTGATGATGGCAGCTGGGACAGCCCTGATACATCGAGAAGGGGACTGTGCTCTCCTCAGAGCTTTAAATGTTTGAAGAACATACTCAGGGCTTTTAGTAGAAAAGTAACAGTATGTTGATTTCGTAAAGAAACTTAAGTTGAAAACATTTATTAGAAAAAAGTTGTCAAAGTATATCATATGTCTGCATGACACAAAGACACTGCACATTCATTCTGAATTTAAAACTCAGTTGAGCGTGGAGAATGGTTTCATTTCAGAAGTTACCTCTTAATTACGAAAGTAGTGCTATACCTAAAACATTTTTTATTTTATTTTTACCAAACCTGCCATTAAGTTTTTCATTAAGTCATTGTCTGATCTTAAAGTTTGGAAAAATGCTAGCCATTACTTCTCTCAAGTTGTCTTTTCCATCTGTGTTATTCCCTAGAGGGGCTTTGCAGCAATAACTGTAAGAAAATCTACTCATTTACATTAGACTGAATCCTGTTATATGACAGGGAAGTGACTTCTTTCAGCCTTAATCCATAGCAGCTACATACAGCCAGGCAAAATTAACTTCTTACCATAACCGTTCTCATGCCCTCTCTAGCTTTTTCCAAAACCCATGCACACTACTAGACACACATTTTTCTTTTCTGTACAGTTAAGTTGCGGGACTGTGGCTCACTAGCATTTCATTATTATTCATCTTTCCTGATTTCTGTAGGACTATGGGCACCAGGTAGTATTTGTATGCTAACATTTTTTTCTGACCAGAGTGCATGCATATCTTCCTCACACTTCTAAACACTCTCAACGAAATTGTTGCTTAAAGTTTATCTTTTTAGCTTCCTATATTTACTTTTCAGAAACTGCTTTTTTGTTGTTGTTGATTATATTGCTACAGTAGTTTTCAAAGTACTGTTGAGGAGTATATTCAGCATTGCCTCTGAGGCCATAAATCTTCCATTCAGAATCTCTGAAGTAATATAAGTAATAGATAATGCCATGGTTAAGAGATCAGTGCCAGTTCATCTCCATGAAGTACTTGTTTTATGATCTTGATAGCATAAATGAGATTGACAAATTAAAATAGTTTCTATGCCATTCAAAAGCTGATAGTTTCACATGTGTTAACACAAGCAAAGATATGACCATTTCTGAAATACTTCAGCATTTTCTTTTAAAAGTTTGTTCACCTCCCAAAATCATCTGATTCTCAGTCTGTCTAATCACTGAGAAGACCTGTAAAATCAAGTATATGGAGAAAGTTGATGCAAATATGCTGCAATTTTTCTTCACCATTTACTCAGTTTTCCCTTCAGAACAAGTAGGAACTTAAACAGGTGAAGATCGTGTCCATGAAATAAAAAACACCGGGCTTTGAGAGAAAAGTCTGCAGCACCTCACAAGTATCAGCACTTCGGTTTGCGAGCAGCTGTTACGACACTCCTAAGTTTTTCCAGGCTCTTATTATTCTAACAGACACTTCCACTAGCTTGAAGGAGATTTCAGCAAAGGTGCTTAAGTTCTAGGTAAATCCTAGTTTTCTATGGCTTTCAAGAATGAGGGAGGTGATTGTCCTCCTCTATTCTGCCTTCATGATGCCCCAGCTGGAGTACTGCACACAAGTCTGAGTTCTGAACACAAGAGCTGCCCAAGAGGCCCCAGAAGACGGCCACAAAGATAATCAGAGGGCTGAAGCACCTCCCCTACAAAGACAGTCTGAAAGAACTGGGCTTGCTCAGTCTGCAAAAGAGAAGGCTGCAGAGAGACTGCATTGCTGCCTTCCAATCTTTAAAGGGAGTTTTTAAACATGAGGGAAATTAACTTTCTGGAAGAGTAGGTAGCGATAAGACAGTGGTTTTAAACTGAAGGAGGGGAGATTTAGCTTAGATGTGAGGAGGGAACTTTTTCACTGAGAGAGCGGTGAGGTGCTGACACAGGTTGTCCAGAAAGGCTGTGGATACCCCTGGAGACATTTAATAGGTTGGATGGGGCTCTGGGCAACCTGATATAGCACTTGATCTAGCAATTGGTAACCATGCCTGTGGCAGGGGGGATGGGAATTGATGAGCCTCCCTTTCAACCCAAGCTATTCTATGATTCTATCAAATAAAGAAAAGCCATGTTTTCAAAAAGCTACAGGCTCAAGACCCAAAATGTAGTCATTTTACTCATGATGCTTCTGAATAACAATAATAAATGAAACAACACTCTTTACAAGAAAGAAGAGAGAAACTGTGCAACCTTAGAGCATATTACAAGGATATATCCGTTGCATTTGCTGTTAGATGTTTTACAGAAAACTTAACTCTTCATACACTTTGAGCAATTTATTCTAGAGGAAGATATCCCAGCCTATAGCAGGGGGATTGGAACTAGATGATCTTAAAGGTAGCTTCCAACCCAGACCATTCTATGATTTATTACTTACAGGCATAGTTCTAGTTAAAATTCTTGGACTTCCTGACAAAGACATTTTATTTAAAGTCACTAAACATTTATTTGAAGACCTGTCTCTGCATTCTGCCAAAACTAGAAAGTACTGATTGCGGTAGTAGTAGTCATTCAGAGTGCTTTAAGCAAAACCTTTCTTCACTCCTATTCAGAAGGGAAAAAATACAAGACAGCTGCTTTTACTTGGCCAATGTACCTTTGTGTATTTTACTGACTGTTGTGATCAGGCTTCTTTACAAAACCAAAGCAGATTGCTTTCTGTACATCCTAGCAATGAATTTTGAAAGATCCCGAGTAGTTATATAAATGTATAGGATCAGGAGAAAGTTATTCTGATTACTGCAGATTTCTGATAGTTAGAAGAGGAGACCATGGATGACAAATACCAGATAAATTTCAATGAGTAATTTCTGCTAAAAGCCAAGCTTTCTGAATCAATGAAATACCCTTATTTTCTTCACTTTTATTTCCTTCTCTATAAAATAGATACATTTCATTATTTTTCTAGCAGAGAAATAGGCACTGAATTTTAGGTATGACTGTTGTTTTTAAGTGAGAAGAAAAAGATATACAATACACGTGCATGTATTTACTACACTTGGAATTTGAAGCTTGTTTAAGAAAAAAAGGCTTTGCTGAAACTACTTAACTACGTCTTTAGCATATACCAAATATTTCTATTTATTTTTTGTTTATTTGCATAACTAAGTGGATTTTAAATTTGTTAGTCCTGCGTGAATATTTTAAGAATCCATGCACTTCGTCTAAATTGGAAACAGCTAACATACCTTGTATAATACCAGACTTGCCTACAATGAACCAGTCTAAACGAAAAAATGCAATTTACAAAGGCTTCATTCTTTTGTTTGCATTCTAGCAGTATAATGAAATGTGTCCTAGAACTTGTGGAGTACTTAAAACAAATTTCAATTACAGAGCATTTCTTCTCTTTTGAAATGCTTACTTAAAAATGCTTCACAATTAACATATTGTATACATTTTGGAAGGTCCTCAAAGATCAAGAACTGTTTCTGGAAAGACTCAGTCCAATCTGGTGAACAATTACAGCATACATTACACTAAGGTATACTAAATGTCTGGCTGCTGTAGGGGTACAGAAGCATGCTTACTCACAGTTGAGTCCAATAACCAAAACAAAGTGAGTTATAATTTAAAATGGAAGTTGAAAAAAAGAGAAAAAAAAAAAAAAGAGGGAGAGATGGGAGAAGGACAAGTCTAAAAGGTTGTGGACTTCACAACAGCAGAGTGGAAACAAATGCAATATTATAATGGGAATGCAGTCATAGGACTCTGTGCAACTCTGTTACAGCTCAACACCAATAGCTTCTGGTGAAATTAGTTCTGTGCGCTACTTCAGTGAAAGTATAAAGAAGCACATTCAAAAGCCAGCAGCACAAAGAAAACATAGTCATGACTACTCACAATAGAGAATTCTGTACTGATTGTGTGAACTGAACATGGGTTAGGCAAAACGCAAGCAGCCTCACTTTGCCTGGGGTCTTTTGTAGTGATGCAAACCAAGCAATCCAAACAGAAATGTCTGTCTGTGTTAAGAGGAAGGGAAGAAATAAAACTCCACAGCAACGAAAACTGCTTTCCTCGTGGAAGAGTGGTAACTTGGGACAACATTTGGCACCACAAGTTCAAAGGGTTATTTTATCAGCATTCTAAGTACAGACCCAGAGATTTTACAGTATTCCTGTCTCCATGCTATTGCCTTTTGTGCCATTCATGGCATTTAAATTATAGACCCACTGCAGCCATGTAGTCAAAACAACACATCATCTGATGAGACACTATTATAATGTCAGAGTGTCTGTTTTAACTGTTCTTTCATATACTGTACTTCTCATCAATCACTCTCTTTCTCTGCCAAAAAAAGGGATACAAGAGATGATTTATCTTTAGACTCCACTGAAATTTTGTACTCAGATGACTGCAATACTTAACTCATCACATAATCTAGACTCCCATTTACACCCATGAAATTTTTAGTGGTACAAATAATACCATGCTAAATGAAAAGCCATTTGTGGAGAATTTAAACTGAAAATCTAGGGTAATTTTAGGGAGTCAGATCAATTGAAGCACATTATGCTGACTTCTAAATTAAATGCCTGATCAAGTATTTTTAGTGTTTAATTTAATTGATATTCCAGATTTACTGGAACACTAATTTCTAGAGGCAAGTATTGGCCTGTACACATGTATAGTTATTTGCCACAACACTGTTATGCAAGAGCCCTTTTGACAGGATCTTTAACAGGAATATATTCCATTTCTAAACTGTTCTGTGACAGAATTTGATCTTTTTCTAAATTACCCTGAAAAGTTAAAGTAGATCATATGAAGTCATTAACAGAGCGACATACTGAATCCAAATTCTGTCCTGTGTTTAAAGCTTTTTCTTCTCAAAAGCAAACAGAAAGCAGTTTCAATGTCACAAAACATAAATATATGTTCTGTGGTGGGGGCTCCTTTAAACTGGTCTCCTGCTGGCAGCCCTCAAACAGCCAGCTCCATTCAAGCTGAAAGAGATTATTTAAGAATTTTCTAAATTTCAAAATGTTTCCTATTTTCTGCAGTTCCACGTATGTGCTGTTCATCAGCTCAAACACTCAGACCTTGAAGTTGTGTTCTAAAGTATTTACACTAAAATAAAATAAAAATAGGTTATTAAACTGCAGCTGGACAATATTTTTAGATGTATTTCTAATGCTTTATGCAAATTAATGATTTTTGCTTATTTAACGTATAGTTTCAGTTCTGAGGAGCTAAGTACCAGGAATCCATTCAGTTTTTTGAGCGCGTAGCCAACTTACCTTCATCTACATCAACTGTATCTACATCAACTAAATATATACAACAGTTCAATCGAGCTTTTACAATTTTTTTCCATGGGGAGTGGGGGGGCAGCATACATTTTTTTTCCCCTGGAGCGCTGAAATTGTTTTCATTAAAAAGGAAAACAGTATTTTATACTTTACAACTGATCTTGCTAGTTTTATTCCTCTATTTTTCCCCTGTAGTGTAATGCCTTTTACTGTTCCATTGCACTCCATTTTAAACTTCATCTGAAGATTACAATAGCACAAAAGAGTATAAAAGCAAAATAAACCCCTCCCCCAGCCCTTCTCAAAATGAAACGCATTACAGGCGCTGGAGAAAGTTATGCAGACATGTGAAGATCTCGGACCACATTTTTTTTACTTAAACAAAAGCTCTCAAACAGCTGTCAGAAGCATGCAGAAGTAGATCTACTTTTTAAAGTCTTGGGCTGTCTGAAATAGTTTTACTGACAAGTGCTTCTAAGTTCCATGAAACTTTGCTGAAGCATACTCAGCATGGCTGAGATTAAAGGCTCCTGAAGTGAGATTGGAAGGGATCTGAGTCCCTCTGCTAGTCCAATGCCTTGCTTAAACAAGTGCAAAATCTGACATTATCCCATGCTGGCACCTCATCTAACCAAATTTTAAATATTGCCAAGGATGGAGAGATCTTCTGCTTGGTGTTCAGCTCCTTTAGTTCAGGGGCAATTTACCATTCCACTAACAGTAAAACTACAAGGCATTCTCTTCAGACACCTGACCTGCTTTAAAAGCCATGGTATTACATGATGCACTTAATTCATACTTAGCCACTATCTGCCTGTAGCTTACATCTCATGTGTAAAAAGAGAGAGGTTGCTGGATGAATACTAGATTATTTTCTCCTATATCCTGTCTAACATCAGGTCCATTTCTGAACTTATTCATGTGTTTCTGTTAACAATGTCAGTAGGAATTCATTCATTATTGTGGCACTAAAGCAGAGAGAGGACTGCATTTAAGCACAAAACAAAATCAAATGAGAATTATCTGCACACTCTGAAGATGTTTGAAGTTAGACTATATGTGTAGTTTGCTCTGAAAGTAATGCTTCCTACTTAATTTCCATGGAAACTACAGGAGATACAAAGAGCACAATAACACTATCTGATAGAGCAAATTCTCAGCACCAATTTTTAGCACTATCTTCACCATTAGCTATGCATTTTTGCCAGCGATGAACAAGAGCCTGCATGCTTCAGTTGTAAAAATCTGCGCCAGCAGAGGTGACCCAGTGTTTCACAGCTGCTATGACATCACTGCTAGGAAAACACCCACACAGTCCATCTTTCACTAGCCTGAAGAGATGAAATTCAGAAGGTGACAAATCCAGAATGTACTTTGGGCGTGGTAGGACAGTGGAGCCAAGATTGGCAATGCTCCTCATAGTCTTCAAACTGGTGTAGGGCCTGGTGGTATAGTGTTCCAAGAGGAACGCTGTTTTTTTCTCTGGCCTGACTCAGGAAGTTGAAGCCCTCAGCTTCATCAGCATTGTGATGTAGCAGTCAGCACTGACTGCTTATCCATGTTCCAGAAAATGCAAGGCAATCAGCCCTTTCCTATCCCAAAAGACAAGAGCATTACTTTATCCATTGAGGTCTGCATCTTGAACATTTTCTTTGATGGGGAATTTCAGTCTCCCCTGCTTGGACTGCCATTCTGACTTCAGCTCATAGAGGTGACATGAGGTCTCATCACTGGTAATGCTGTGGCCGAGGATACCATCACCTTCAGCCTCACATTTGTTCATCAAGTCCTGACAAATCTGTATACAGTGTTCTTTCCATTGTTGCATGAACCCATCTGATACACATGTTGCAGTATTTCAACATTGCCACCATCATTTTCCATACACCAATGCTCACATTCAGCTCCATACACAGGTCCCTAGTCATAATACAACAGTTCACCCAGATGAGCTGATCAAGATGTTCTTCATTTCATGGTGTGACAGCTGTGCACGACCATCTGGAACATGCCTGTCTTTCATGTCACTGTTGCCACCACTGAAACGCACCACCCACTGCCTCATTGTGCTCACATCCACTATTTGGTCTCCATAAGCATTCAGTAATCATCAATGAATGTCAGTGGAGGAAATTCTTCCTTCTTGGAGGAATTCAGTGACACATCTTTGCTTCACATGCACTTGTACATCAGACACCTTTGTCAGACTGCCTTTCTGCTGCCATCTGTTGCACAGCAACAAAATGTAACTGAATAATCAGAGGGAAGGTTCAACCTCACCTGCAGTACCACCAACATCCAACTCTGCTGTCATGGGCCAGTGTAATAAAATAGGAGGCATTACTTTTCAAGCAGCCCACATATATTCAAAAATCCAGCCATATATATTTTAATTGTTTCCTTTCAAGTATCTAGCAGCTGTTTTTGTGCATGTGATGGAACTGAATTGGACAATGAAAGACACAAAAAGTCAGCTCTGGGCTTTTCTCTTCTAACAATCAAATTCATAGGACTGTAGAGAAGCTTGTAGCAGGAATACCATGCTCATGATTTTAAAATACTGCTGTAGATTTTATGTTATGAAAATTAAACTAATGAGAACAAAATTTAAGCTACCACATTAGAGTTTCCATATCAATTTAATAATTACTTTTATAATCAGACGATTTGCCACAGATACTATCTAGAGTACAAATGAATTAGCATAATGTGTGAACTGATTTGCTGAGCTTGCCCAGAGACCACTTTTTAAGCTGCAGATTTTGGCACACATTTTTAATCACGTCCCTAGCAGTTAAAACATTATCAAGTTTCATGATTAAATTCCTACATCTGATATGAAAGAAATATAGAGACCCATTTTATCTTCTTTCAGTACATTTTTGCAACACATTTCAGTTTTATCATGAGTACACCTGGAGGCACGCCTTTGATTCCAACCAATATTCCCCCACTGAATAGTGGAGGAATGCCGCTATTCTCATGGGAGAAAACATAGAAGAGTGCTGCCGTGATTGGATAAGATGCAGGGAAGGCGAAGGGATGAAAAAAAACAGAAACAGTAGCTCTACTAGGCCTGCACCAGACAGCATCCATCTTAGTCATAACAGCTCTTCAACCACACTTTATCATAAGCTATTGCACAGCACACCTCTCACAAGAATAGGCATGTTTTCCATGTTTCCACACTTGTCTCCTTTTACATAACCAAAATTTGTTCACCCTCACTGTCTCAGTTTAATGAATGAGAAATCAAATGAGTCAGCAAGATTTATACTATTGTGCTTTTTTCTAACCAGTTTTTCCAAGAATCCCCAAAGGCATCAAGAGAGACATAGATTGTTTTTGATTACCTGATCTTATGAAGGAGCAAACAAGTCCAAGAAATATTAAAATACACTTTCACTAATAGATTTGCAACGTATTCAAGGAGGTAAACAAAGATAAGGAAGCTCAAAACACAGTTAATTCCTTCTGAAGGTTATTAAGAATTCTTTAGTAAAAAGGAAAAAACATTTTTAAGGTAGTCTATATTTTATATACTCAAAATAGGCGAAAACTGCACAGTACTTAAGGTTCAACTTCATAGATTAGCGAGGCTTACAAGAAAACTGGTCCCACTAGTAACTCTCCATATTAATAATTTTAAAACAAGAAATTTATTCCAGAGCTGTTTCCTATCAGTTTTATTCCAGTGAAAAGCTTGTAAGATAGCCTGCTTTCTCTTCATCTAGGCCATTGACAGAATAGTAAGCAGAAATAAAAACCGAAAGTTCCCAATTAAATATATATATATATTTATTTTTTTATATATATATATATATATATATATATATATATATATATATATCTTCTCCAGTTTGCTTTTGGAGTGGCTTAGCTAAAAGCTAATTTGCATACCAAAAACCCTTTCTAAACCCTCAAACTCAGATGTTAACATTTCAGCTAGCAAAGTCACATGCCTAAACCTATTATTAGGTGCCTAGAATTTGCAGTTGAAGCTAAATTCTTTGATAATGGAAACAGACTTTTCAGTTCTGATTTACCTGCTAAATCTCTTCCTGGAGAACTATCCAGCTGGAGAACATGCACCCTTGCATACGGATTTCTTGGCTGTGCTGTCACACATCACCCAGGAGCTGTCACTTCAGCATAAGGAACATCAAATTATGCCTAAGAGGAAAGCAGAACAGCCAGTAAAGAATAGATTAGTTCAAGACAAGTCAGCTTAATCAAACACAGAATCATTACATCTTTTCCTTATAGGAAGGAGAAAACAAAATAAAGCCCAGAAGATACCTTAGTGCAACAAAGGACTGAAGTTAGAAAAATTAGGAAATGTTACAATTATCTGCCAAGCAGCTATACTCAACACATCCATAGGGATTTATATCTAGGCAGTGATGTATATAGCATAGAACAATGAGAACACAGAGAACAATGCACAAGAGAACTGTCAGAAATCAGCAGTTTTGAAAGAGCTCCTAAATATCACTCAGGGGAATGAGTGTCAAAAGGTTTAGAATTGCAGCAGGTTTGGAGTTAGCATTGCTGCCTCCTACCATTATGGGGATAGGACCAGGAACTCTAACTTTTCTCTCAATTGGCAAAGGAACAAGCAGCTTTTGCTGCCTCACTCTGAAGAAAGAGCTTTCACAGCCAAGGTTTGGAGAACCTGAATTTGGATTCCAACTTCACCGATGAGATTTTGAAACCAGATCCAATCCGTACCCACTACTTGGTATGTCAGTGCAAAGAACGCTCTCAAATGCTTTCTCCATAGGTTTCTGCACTTTGCAAAGAGGAACTGAGTATTCAGTTAGCAAAAAAAAGAGTATGCCCAGCTACAGTGTGGTAACTGTTGCCACCAGCCTCCCTTGTCTTGGACATTTCTCCAGTGGCTGGCTGCTTGCACAGCAGAAGTGCCAGGGCAGTGAGCTGCAGGTGCCTGCAACCAGCAGTGCAAGGAGTACTGAAGTGAGGCTGGCAACAGTCTGGCCTAGGTACTGGGAAATAATCTGACAGATGTCCCTTTGGGCAACTCCATGGTGAAGTAAACTCTGAATAAGGCTTTTGAGGACTGGTTGGTTTTGTTTTGTTTTGTTTTGTTTTTTCTTTTTAAACTATAGGTACTCTGGGCTAGCACCTAAACCAGCTGTGGCACGTTTTAAGGATATAATGCAGCTTAATAAGGTTTCATTATGCTCATTTTTTAATGCCGGTTTTAAAAGACTACTATGAATTATTTGCTTACTATAAGTGTGACTGGAAAACTTACTCTGTTCTTTCACAATCAAATATTTCTCAGTATTTTTGGAAAGATCCAAAGATCTTTCCAAAACCAGAAACGCAATAAAGAGGCATTCATGGTTGTAGAGATTTGTTGGCACATTATCATTACTTATTCTGGGTTTCGTTTTACTGCATCATTTTCGTTTTCAGTATGCCAACTCCATATAGATATCATCTGGGTGGTAGAAGCAGGGTGCAGCTGAATGGCTTCATAGATATTCTGCTGGTCGGTTGATGTGCAAAGCAGTTTAGTGTTGCTATTTAGACTTGATTGGCAGCAAAACACTTCTTGTTTAAAATAGAATTTCCAAATTCACTAAACACAAGTCTTGGCAAGTGAAGAACTGAATGTCAAGTACCACGGTAGCTGAGCGTAAAGATATTACATCCAGTATAAAATACCAAAAGGAAATTAAATAAGACCTTGATACCATTTCAGACCATTTCAACTCTTTAACCATTCAGGATGGCAAGATGTTTGTTACATAACAGCAAATTCAGATGGCTTTTTTTCTTATTTAAGACCTGCCATATTTACAGTGAAGAGCAGAGGATTAGACATCCACAGACTCTGAGAGACAGAGAGAGGAGCCAGCAGCAATATTTAGCACAGAGTGAATGATTCCTGGCACCATTTAGCTTCTCTGCATTAGGAATCTGGCAGGCTCCTTTCAAAGATGCTGATTGAATAGTTAATATTAGCATTATACAAAGGCTCAAAACGAGCACAAAAAATGAGTGAGAATGACTGGGACCTAAGCCCCCAAGTTACTTTTATCGCTATATAAAGTACATATATACGTGTATATACACAAAATGGTGGGGGTAGGGTGGAAATCCTGGGAAGAATGCCAAAGCCAAGAGAATGCAGACAAAGGGCACAGTTCATCTTCTGACTATGCATCTCTGTAATGCAAGGAAAACTGTAGTTCTTAATTTTAACGAGACAGCATAATCTGCAAAGTACAGGTTTTTATGTTTTTAATCAGTGGAATTACCCCCATTTTCTCTCAGAACTGTAAAGCTCTAGCAAGTCCTTCTAATCATAAAGATGCCACATCTAAAGTCGTCCACTATATTTAGGAATTTTGAACTACAGAAACCACAACTAATCACCACCAAGTCTGTGTGGAAATCTGCTGATCATCTGAGAAAACAGCCTTGTTTTGTTGCCAAATGTCAAAATGGAACTAAGTGGTAAGATGCACGCACTGATTACTCTTGCACTCTGAAATTTGGCAGAAATATATTTATGCACACACAAGGACATGTTTACAGACTTGCACTCTGAGAAACCTTGAAAGACAACAAACCAGGTTGACTGACATCCTCAAAGGGGAAAAGGCTTGTAAAAGAGTAAATACATCATACTGGTCTACATCAAATGCTTCATCAAAAGCATGCTCTACGCATTTCTGAGCCTTTTTTTTTTCCCCAGTCCATTCAGTGAAACTCTCTTCCCATAACGTAATCAAGAGCCTGAAACCCACTTTTAGAACTAATCCAGCAGCACAGGCACAATCTAAGTGAGGTTTCTCAGACACATGACCAACCCAACCCACTTCCTCATTTACTTCATCTCTGCAATCTACAGAGAATGAGCTATGTTTACACAAAACTAAAACAAACAAGTTTCCTAATAACATAAACATAACAATTGTAATGGCTGCTCCTATAATCCACTTCAAGTAATAATTCTCTACTTATCCTTCTATACCTTGGCACAGCATACTCAGTCTGTGCAGTCATCTTGGCCTATTGTTGCTCTGCTGTTGTTTTGTTCCTGATCAGCTTTCAGGTTTTGTGATTTCATCCAGTAACTGAAGTTTGAATACCAGTGAGGTGTAGGTGCCTATTTGTTTCAAGGTTTTCCTTTAAAGAAGAGTGCCAAATATACTAGGTATTTAGTTCTTTCTAGACTACATATTCTCCGCCTCTTTTGATGATATACGGCTAGGAAGGACCATAAATTTTCACTGCACAGGGACAGTTGATTGATGACTGAAGAGAGTATATATCATTGTGTCATTAATAAGAGAACCCAAAGGGAAGAGTTTCAAGAGACCAATCTGATCATCAGCCAGAAGTTAAAACTGGAGTTTGAAACTGCTGTGGTAGTGTTAGTGAAAAAGCTTTAACTAAACTCTTCTCTCTTTTTTCCTCACATAAAAATACCCTGAAGCAGAGCAGCTTGCAGGCACACAAACACACACAAGCTCACGTTTCTGCTGATCTGTTTTAGGGACAGTGTGTCCAACCTGAAATTGTTTGCTCCGTAACTCCTAAAAAGAAATTGCTATCATGAGTTTGAGAGCAGCTCTGTTGTTTTCTTCTATATTAACTTAGTTTTCCTGATATGAACACATGCAGACTTTCCTTCCCCCACCCCGACAAGGAGACATCAGCAACAACCTTCCTGTTTCTACCGTGTTGCCATGTCCTGACAAAATTCAAAACTTATCCGGGGAAGAGGAAAAACAAACAAACAAACAAACAAACAAACAGAAAACACACACACCCAACAAGTAGTGGGTTTATATAAATATTTTCAGAAGACTCTTATACTATGTAAGTAATCCAGTGTAATTGTAAACACCTTAATGAGATTCTGTTCCAAACTTTCAGATACACTGTCCGGCAGCAGTTTGTCATGACTACAGCAGCCTACTCACTCCTTTTACACTGAGTTTGTGAGCCAGCTCACAAACCCCTGACAGTAATGCCCAGCATTTCTGTACAATCACATCTCAGGTATGCATACTGAAGACAGTTTTCTAATCTTGCAAGCACAGGTATATAGAAGGGGACAGCAAGAAATACCATTAAGCTTCCCCTCACCTTTGCCCTTACATTACTGAAGGATATTTCTCCCTCCAAATATCCGAGAAATTCACTGCCTCTGCAACAGAGGAAGAAAACTGAAAGAACAGATTTATACATGCACAATAATTTCAGATTCTATTTCATAGTTTAAAAATATTTGTGCACATATATATGCATCTTTCCCAAACAGTTTGAATGAAATGCAAGCTCCAAAGGGAAAAAAAAAAAAAAGAAAGAAAAAAAAAACAAACAAAAAAAACAACCTGACCTTGTTGAACTGTTTTTCATTCATTTGGGAAGAAAATAGAGCTCAGAAACCATTTGTCCTAAGTCCTAGCAGTTTTTGCCATAGAAGTGAGACAAATCACTAAGAACTTTAATTTATAGTTTCCTAACTCATAGTTTCCTTTCCTTCCTTCACTATAACTTGTTAGTGATGCTGTGAACAGCAAACAGCACATGACAATAATACTCAACTCTTACGCAAGATACAGCCTAGACATTCATATGACAGTAAAGCATGATCCACATTTCACAAGGTAAATGAGATCCAGCAACGTGAACAGACTAGTTATATGCTTTCTTTAGTCATATTATATTCTTTCTTTCATCCCATTCACTAATTCATTTCTTCATCAGTCTTGTATCCTCTCTCCCTTAAGGGATGGAACATGGAACCTTAAACCAGTTTCAATCAATGGGATGAGGTCAGCCTTGAGATTCCTGTGACAGGCAAGATTAAAACGTACTTGCCCCAAATCTAAGCTGTCTGAGTAAGGCACCACGATACGCTGCCTGCTTGTTGTCAGGTTGAATTGAAAACAAAAGTTATATTAAAAGACAGCCGGATCATTATTTCCCCTTTCTGCCCCCTCCTCAAGCGCCTGAGGCCATTTTCCCCAACAAAAATGAGAGTCCTTGTTGGAAGTGTTTTTGTGCTAAACAGCAGTGGTTAATTTCTTACAACTAATTAGTTATTCAAGTGAAAGTATAATGATCCTCCAACATGATTGAAAGTGCTTCAACTGAGTTTCCTGCTAACAGCATACTTCTAGAAAAGGCGCAATAAATCAGCAGGGTTATGGAAATCTTTAAACAAAGCAAGTCTACGACAGAAACCCATTAAGATGTAGCCATGTAATATTTATGTACCTAGCTGACTTGTGCTTTTAACCTAGCACTTTCAGCCATAGCTTTTTAGCACCTGGGTCATTCACTAAGAATGAAATTCACCCTATCTGCTAAAAGCCAGCATAATGTCTCTGCATTATGCATTCAAATATAGAGTTTACATAGGATTTAAGCAATGGAATTTATCCTGAGTTTTCCGAAGAAAAATACAAATAGAATGCCTTAACACAGTTAGTGTTAGTAAGTTAGTAATTTGAATCAAACTCCTCAGTCGCCATTAGAAGGGTTTTAGAAATACCATAAGATAAGGATGTAAAAAACAAAACAAAACAACATTGCAAATAACAAAAACCCCCACACCCCTCAGAACAACCAGCATCACCTATGGATGTATAGGTTATGTTGGGTATTTTTGTTTGTTTTCTTATTATTAGGAGCGGTTACAGAGACTGAAATGACTGATCTCTAAACCTGATCTTCACAGTAAGGGTGCTGACTGCATTGGAATCTTTTCTGACATGCTATCTAACCATTACAGGGTGGATATTTAAATGTACTCAGAACTGGAAAAGAGCAAGACTCAGCTGTGTGGAAATACTTTATTAAGTTCAAGCCTTTTGAATGTTATGGATGTACAAATCTGATAGCCTTAGATCTACAAAAGAAAGAGAAATCCCGTTTTCTCCCATCACATTTCACTGCCCACGTTGTGTGCTTACTTGAATTTTTATAGCACACATCCAAGTATACATGAAGCAAAGGGAATGCTTTAATAATCCCCACATCCCTTGCCTATACATATTTTCCCCCATCCCATTCTGTCATTTACTTTACTGCCAATCTTCTAGTTCATCTCCCACAGTTTTAAGAGACAGAATTTGGATTCATAATTCAGTTTCAGTCAAGATCCCAAAACATAGTTGTTCCAACCCATCCTCCCCTCCCTCCCCCTGGTTTGCCCTTCCTTCCTGCAGCAGATGACTACAAAAAAGGAAACCTCACTGCTCTGGGGCTGGAAGAGGGGAACTTCAGGAAAGTGTGTAGGAACTGCACTTTCTGGAAGCCTGGGAAAAGGGTGAAAGCAAAGAGGGTGTAAGAAATCAGCAGGAAAAAGGGACTAAAGGACAGAAAAAGAGATTAAGCATCACCCCCCTTTCTAATAAAATCTTTGCTCCTCACCATAGGTTTTTGGGCCAATGACCACTTTAAACTCTCGCTTTCTGTTGGAAAAATAAATTCCAGTTTAATTTTGTCAATAGAACATTTAAAGCGGTCACTGGAGCACAAAGTGCTTTTCAAAAGGCAGCTGAGCTGAACAAGGACAAGAAGAAGGATGATGGGACACACAGAAACACAGATAAATTAAAAACATTAACAGTATACCATTTTTCAACAAAATAGATAAAGCTTTTATAAGCGTTCCTGCAATCCTGTAACTTTTGTGGTGACAATACTTAAAAACACAATTGCCAGAGCGGAAAACAAGTGTTTTGTGTGTTGGTCTTTACATAGAAAAACAACAGTGAACAAACTAGGCATTAACTCCATGAATACGTAGGATTACGCTTCACCCATATGCTGTAAATCACTGGATCTAGTACAAGTATTTGTACTGCAATGGTTTTTGCTATGCTAAGCATTAAAATTGTTTGTTTTGAATGTTTTTTCCTAGATAACAGTAACAAATCCATAACTTGTGTAATGAAAATTCAAAGCTTGTTTACATCATTTAGCATGCCTAAAAGCTTAAGTTCAGGAGTCTAAAAGCAGAAAAAGCACTTCTTTAGAAGGGTCTCTGCTGTTGCACTATTAGAAGGTAAAAAGCATATTACACTAACAGTGGCCAGAAACTGCTTTGCTTTTTTAAACCGCAGCAATGACTTGCACAACAAGACTTTAAGGAATTTCCTCTTTCCCTGAAGATAGCCGTGAGTCTTTCTACTGCCCCAGGATGCACGCTGAAGTGATTGCAAGACAAGCCATTGGTGGGTTCTAAACATCAGATGTTATTTATCAAAGCACACAGAACATGCAATGGAGAGTCAAAACAAAGCAAAACTGGCAAGTCCAGCAACCCTAAGAAACCTTTATTCCAAACTGAGCAGAATGTCCCACTAAATAAATGGACATCAAGCTGTTTGTTTAGCAAGTGCCCTTCTACTATTTTCTTAACTTAGATTCACATCTTAAGAACATTATTTCACCATCATTTATATGCAGACATCCATGAAGTTTTCAACATAGTCTTCAATTTGTGGTTTAACCTTTGTGAAGTATGCTGATATTTTCAAGGATGAATTTAAAGCACCTCATTTTAAAGTATGCCTGGAAAATACTGAGTTTGTCAGCAATAAATACCTTGCCATATAGAAATGTTTCAAAGGAAAAAAAAAAAAAAAAGCCAAAACTTAATTACAGCAAAGCACATTCTGTGATCAGGCACTGATTTACCATCTTCACATTTGCAGAACAGCAGTTCTAACTGAACGCCCTCTGCCTTTTGCTAGTCCTGTGTCACATACACAGTATTTGAAAAAGTATATGTATACATATATACTTTCCATATCTACATACTACCTAGGAAGTTCCTGATACTTGCATGAAGCAAAGACACAGAACTAAAAAGGTGCCTCTCTTCCAGTGAGGACACAATTCACTCTCTGAGGGCCTGGGGCAGTGTGCCTCACGTGCTAATAGCTTGAGTTGTGTGCAATAGCCCTATATTGTTTATATAGCACTTCACATGTTCAAAGCACTATAAGATATCAGCCATCACTACGCTTTTATGAGGCCCTGAGTATTGCCCTCTAAATGTTAGGGTTCAAATGACTTGCTTTTGATCAAAAGAAACTTTGTGCAGCAGGACCGTAATTATTTGAATTTGGTGATTCTGACAGTCCATTTCCATAGTGACTCGAAAAAGAGGGGGATGGGATATTTAAAGCCAGATGCATCCACACTCTGTTCTGGCTGTGTACAGTACAGGAATACAGAGAATCCCACAGCTAACCCTCACATAAGCAGCCCCATTTCTAATGAAAATGAAATCTCCAATGAAATGTTTCAATTTTAAAAGCACACAAAAAAGCTATTTTTAAAGCATCGCTCATGTTTTTCTCGATGTATGTCATAATCACTGTGAAGAAACTAAAAGATAACACTGTACAGAAATAGACCAGAAAACCTAAGATGCAGATCTACAATCATCTGTTCTGAAGCAGGTTTTTCTTATCTGCTGTTTTGATTTTTTTTCCTCCTTTAAAAATCAGGAGAGTAGGCAAAGACCAAGGCAAGGTATGATAAGACTCAAATTTATACCTTTTAGTAGTACAGAATATTTTCCCATTTTTGCACTGATTTTCATCATATGAAAATTCAGTTGCTACTGCTGATACTTAAAAACTCAGCCTCAAAATGTCACTTCTTCCCATGAAGAAAACACAACAGAGCAGGCAGTAAAAAGCAGCCAATCAGTCACAATTTTGCTACCTACAACTAAATCCTTTTGTATGAAATAAAGGCCGCACTGGATAGATACTGAAGTTTTTATATAAACACCTTTATTCAAAAAATATAAATATTGAAATTTAAAAATGAAAGGATGTTGTTATTTCAGAACACAACTTCACACTTACTGGACTTCAAATCTTATCAGCAGGATCAAATGGGAAATATATAGTACTAAGACAAAATTGGAGGCCTCTGCACACAACTCATATTCAACAAATAAGAGAAGTGCTCTTGTTTAAGTAGGGGGAGGGTAAGAAATCCCCTTCAAAAGCTGCATGTAGTACAGAGTCATACTAACAGAACCTCTTGTGTTTTAGCCAAGTTGTTACGAGCAACATCATCATTTACACCATCTATCCTACAGCTTCTTTTAGACATTTTAAGGTATGGACAACTCAGAACTCTACACCAGACCGTTCACAGTTTCCAAAAATCCGAAGTTACATTACTGAGATATTTTCTAAAATATTAAAATTTAAGCACAACGACAGTAGGTGAACGTTGCTTCATGGATATTAATGTAAAAAGCAGTTACAGTACTCCATTGACTGATCTAAAGAACAGATGTTTGTATATGATTTATGGACATTGAAATATGTGCATGTCTTCCATAAATAGTAACGAGTCCCAGTGACAAAAAAAAAATGGAGACTGTTGTCCAAAAAGACTGGAAAGCTGCATGCAGTATTAGAATGTATTCACCAATTTCTTGGCTTTAAATATAAAGCAAAGCTAATAAGTCCAGCACAACAATCCTCTGTGTTGGAAAAACACAGGTGCAAACAAGACTAATGTGAAGGAAATCTCACTCAAATTGCAGAGTCAGGTTCAGTTGTTCAGATGTAAACATATGTATAGAACATAACAATCCAACTGTGATTTGATAAATAGGAATAACAATTTTTATTGAGCTAAAATTTTAATGCAGTGAGCAAAAAATAACAATCAAAACCACATTGCCTTAAGTCCTCCTACATTAAATTTTGTTTTGGAAGGGGTTATTAATATCAAAATTTAATGAAACAGCAATCAGGTAAAAATCTGATGGGCAAAGCATACTCTCAAACCCTAACTAGATTATTTTTGACCAAATATCATTACTGCTGCTCACATTTGCTCTGTTCCTAAACTAGCTTGGCTAATCAGCATCCCACCTTGAACTATCTTGTAATCACATAAAATTATTTGACAGGTTTTATTTCAAATGCACAGTCAATTTTCAGAAAACAAGCTTGCTGAGAAACCCAGTTAACAGCTACCAGCACGTGAGCTTGCAGGCTTGGAGACACACTGGTTTCTGGTCCAGCAGAACTCCAAAAGAACCCAAGAGATTGCACATGACACTGTGACAAGTATGCATATCACACAAGCTTTGAGTTGGTTTGAGAACAGTCACAGTATCACTTTTTCACCAACAGAAAGCATTGCCTGTGTGCCGAGCTATTTCCCCCTTCTTTTCCATTAGTCAAGAACATGGCTAATTCTGCATAACTTTAGATTTCTCCGTACCAGTATGTACAATTGCATTATTCTCTCCTGACTGGGGCAGCAAGCACAAGTACTTCAAAAAATTATACAGCTGCTACTCTTCTCCAGAAGTGGCGATACTCTAGTAAATACTCCCCAAAACATCTTCTACCAACAGAGGTTTACAAAGATGTTACCATGTTTCCAGAGGTTGACAGCACTATAAAACCACTGTCATCCTCTAGGTGAAAAACACCGGCCTTTAGCATTACTGTAGCAGTAATTTAAAGCCATACTGCAACCAACTGCAGTTAGTGTTTGTATAATACAGTTAGAATCTTAGATTACAGTGAAGGTTACCGGATTCTCTTCTTGCAGTTTTTAAGATCAAAGAAGAAATGAACACTTTTCATTTTGTCAGGTAAGGACCTTCCTTTTGATGGCTGTACAGAGTCTTTACTTCCTGCATATAACTCAGACATTCACAAATAAATTGAATCCCTAGTAACAACAGTCAGCGGGATTAAATTTCTCCTCTTGATGGAAGCACAGCACTGTCAATACACAGTGAGATTTAGTATTGCTGTTAATTTACTCTGGGTAATAAGTAGATTCAGCATGAAGATCTAGAATCTAAGAATGGCTTAAGATTAAAAAAAAAAAAATGACAAACTGATGAGTGATCATTCTACTTCATTTTTTTTTTTTTTCCAGAGGAGCATCCAGGTGCCAGCTGGTGGAAAGGCAGATGCCACTGACTTCAATGGAGTCACACCACTTTACATTAACTGAGAGTCTAATCCCATGTGCATTAGCTATTTTTAGGCACTAGCGTTGGAATTCACTTCAGTGACAATTAAAAATACATCCACTCATTGCATTACATCCTGTCCCTAAGGATATGACTGGAAGGCTGTTGACAGACTGTGGGAGAGGGCAAGTGGAAGTAGCCGAGAGCTATATCCATGAGATAACTTTGTAATATGAGTATTAACCCTAATTTTCAGTTATTTTTTTGATACAAATGACTGTTTGCCTTCAGAAAAAGACTCAGCTCCACCTTCCAGAAACAACTCAATACTAGGAAAGGAAAAACAAAAAACACGATGCTATAGACCATGAACAGTGTCTAAATATGTTAAAAAAAAGAATGTTCTCATCATCTGAAATTGTAAGAAACCTCCAAAACTGAGATCTATTTCTTCAACTAAGTATTGTTCCTAAGGGACTGCACTGCTGGACAAGCAGTAAGACCATTAAAAATATTGAAACAGCTGTTGGAAGCTCTATTTCAGCAAGCAGTTAATGTGGGGGAGGGAAAAACAAGAAAGGAAGAGGTGGAGCAATAAACAAGGCAGAGCAGTACTTCACAGCTCCAGCCATCCAAGTAGAGAGAGGGAGCTAAACAAGAAATTGATTTACATAGAGCAGCTGTTAAACATGGACATATTGTGTAACAAAATCTAGTTACCATTATTAACCAGTATAATGAATATTTGTCTTCTAATTCAAGATAGCAAGGTCAAAATGGAAAAGCTAACTAATTAGAACTGAAGATGCAGCTCACGTAGCAACTGAAGTAATTGTTTGTTTGTGCAGCACAACACTCGTATCTCCAATTTAGGTCAGGCCATCAAGAGGAAGAAAAAGGACTGAAGATGAGATGCTCTACTTCACACAGTTGCCCTCTGGAAGGGCTGGCAAAGGCAGTCACTTAAATTAAGAACAGGTCATCAGACAGGATATCTAATCTATTCCTAAAACAGGCAGCTCAAGCAGTCCAAATCCCTATGGCCTTTACAGCAACACAATGAACTACTTCCTCATGTACCACTGTCAATTCATGTTAGGTTCCTATTTTTTTTTGAAGCGATATTTCATGTACACCATGACCCTATAGCTCACAGCAAGGAAAGTGCTTTGGTTTATTTATGACCTACTAACCTTAAATAAAAAAACCATACATCCAATCTGAATGTTCACATAAGCCTGCAGATCTGAAATAAAACTTAAAATAAAGCTGGCATTTGTAATAGCTAGCTAAGCCCAGTAAGGGATTTAGAAAAAAAAAAATTAAAATTAAAACCAGATGAGAGAAGATGAAAGCATTTTTACCCTGCATAACCTGCACACATCATGAATGATGGCTAGAGCTCAGGAATACTTTTTCGTGTTTTTGTACTTACAAGTTTCAGCCCACTTCAACAGCAGCTAGGTAACCAAGGAAATACTGAGGTTTTCCCATTACAGGGCTGGGAGGGAATAATAATAACCCATGAAAGTAACTCCTTTTAAGATGCAATCCATCCAGCCATGAGCTCCACACAGCTCCTGTCTTTCCCTTACACCCCATCCTAAGTGCCAGGTATCAGTCTGGCAAGACCTCATTTTGAAAAACGATGTGACGGGGGAAGCAGGGAATAAGACCATAGGAATGAGTACTGAAAGAAAAGGCATACAGAAAGAAAGCTTATAGCTGGGAATGCATTACACACAAGTGAGCCTATATGTATTTTACTAGAACAATGTTGAACAGATGCAGACATGCAAAAGACTTTTCAGTTGAAGAGTTTTATTCTCTCATAGCTCACACCGGTGTGAACTCCCTTCCTCTACATCTGTGGAGTTGAACTGTGATATGTTCAGTACAAGTAAGTGGGGGGGGAAAAAAAAAAAAAAAAAAGAAAAAATCAAGCTTCAGATGTAAAATAATCAGCAGCAAACTTGACTCTCTTGATGCTGAATCAACACAAAAAAGGGGAGGAGGGGGCATATGTGCCTCTGTTGGTTGGAACTGTAACTCATATATTCATGACCAGTGGCATTCCTAAACAAAAAAACAATCTACCAGAAATTCTTTTAATTCCATTCTTCTGTAGTTCTCCAGCAGGATATATTAATGCCTCTGTTCTTTAGATATATTTGATAAAAATACAGTTATTTGTACACAAATTGTAATTTGTTGAAAGAAACAGATACAACAAAGCTCTTGTCACAACATTTGTTTTAAAATATATACATATATATGTATATATATATATATATATGCAGGCAGCATAAGTATGACTTGAAGACTTTCAGTGCTGGTTCCCTTTATGGTACCATTAAACAAAGTTAACAAAACAACAACAACCATTTTATAAAGATTTTTCTTTAAATATAGAAAGCAATGAGGGACTAAAAGACTAGCTTGTTGTCTGGTAAAAGATTTAACAAGTAGCAGCTCCTAAAAGCCAATGAATCCGCCACAGCTTCAGTGCAGCAGTCCTAGCTAAAGGAACTCGTACCAACAAAGCAGCGAGAGAAGAACCTTCTTCAGGAGAACTGCTAACAAACACAAGTAAGGTAAAATTCCTGTATTACCATTTTGTGCCTTCTGCTACAGCCTCAGCAATTCTTCCTGTAAAAGATTAAAACTCTAACCCTACAGGTAGTGTGTGTGTGTGTGTGTAAGAAAAGTATATACAGTGTTAAAATATGAGTAAAATTTGTTGGAAAGTTCAGATGCTAAAAAAAAAAAAATAGCTAGTGCTACTGTGGAATTTGTTATGCACTTGAATTTGTAAGGCTCAAGTTCTGGATATAAACAGTGTGCAGCCACAAAAAACACACATGAAAAGAAATTTAGATCATCAAACCTTGATGTAAACTCATCAAGAGATTAATATTGGCAGAGTTTACTCTATCGGGCAAAGTATAAACTGTAACACTGATTCACAATACTCTTGGCAGGATCTGTTAGTACACACATGAAGTCTTGTTTCAGTTTGCTATGAAGTTCAGTTTTGCAGTAACATGGACAACATTAATCAATCCACTTCTGTCTGGATGCCCAACTATATCATTAGAGCTTGAATAAGTGAAATATCTTTTCTTTCCATAGAAAGACACTTGGGAATCTGCCAGCTTCACGCATGGAGAACGAAATGGGATGGGCAGAGAAGTGTGCTGGTACTGGTAAGAAAACAATGACTGAAATCGCATCGTATGGATGATGAAAATAATTGTGTCAATTTTTATTTCCCCCCTCCTTTCAGACATTTAAGGAAGCTGTCAAGTCAATGGAGTTCTCTTGTAGTGGTTGCTTCAGTGAACATTCAACGCTGTCGGTGAGTTTGGAATTAAAGTGAAAACCATCGACCGTTGATTGTACCCTCCAGCTAACCATCCTCCTCCTTACTTCATGCTTTCAGGCCTTCACAACGAAGATAGAAACCTAACCAGCACATGAGGTTTCTCCCCTACTCTACCACGCTTTACAAAAAAAAGGTCACAATCAACATTCATTGCTGTCGGTGGGTTTAACTATGTGGACAAGCTCACTGAACAATGAATGCAACTGTGGCCCCACATTTTACAGGTGCAATTGGGAGGAACATCAGCTCTGAAAAGAATAGTGAGAAGCAGACATTTCTTATAGGTTACTTTCTTCTGGTCAAAAAATAGTTGAGGATATTCAATATTTAATTGTTTAAGTGTGTAAAAAGTGACGCTGTTTTTCTGGAATATCACCCCCGCAGGGTTTTTGATGTTGTTGAAACCATAATTCTTGTTCAGTATGTATGTGGAAACAAGTAATAATATAGAGAACTTCGTATATACGTATTCCTCAGGACTCTGAGCGTAAGAGGAAAGAGTATATAAATCTCATTTTAACTAGGTATTATGAAATGGTCTACAAAAATCTCTTCTATATTTGTCAAGTCAGAAACAGGAGCCAGAGTACAGAGACATGGACAAAATACTACACTGAATAAAGAATTCAGTAGCTTTACATGAACACCTAAATAACTAGTATCAGACAGCAAGTATTATTAGATTTACCTTTTCTAGTGGTCAGATTACAGAAAGATGTATACCAAATAATTATCAAACACAAATTGTAAAATTACTCTAAACTTTGGGTACTTGTATCACACTCAGTATTGCTAACAGGAATGAAAAAAATAAAAGTGTAATTAAAGCTCACTGCAATGTCCTTATTTCCTTACAACCTTTGCTTAATCCAATCAGTAAAACAGAGCCCAGCGCTACTTTCCAGAAATCATCCAAGGTAAGTGCAAGCCCCCACACAGTGGGATTTCAATATCCAGCAGTAAAATTGCTTCTAACATTTAGCTAATCACATGACATTCCTAGCTTCTCCTTGTAAAAGCTGGGGCCTATTAGCAATGCTTCAGTTTGATTATTCACCAAGTAACTCCAGCACCACAGCTATGCAGTTGTATTGCTCACTGTACTTGCTTGTTGTATGCAGTTTTTGCCACGCAGCAACAGAGTAGGATACAACCCATCAAGGCTCTCATGGAAGGAAACATCTGTACCACCTTCTTGAACTGTATATTAACAGTCTACCTAAATAGTAAAAATCTAGTTAAATAATGAAAGAGATTAGTCCTCAATTACAGGCAAGATGATATTTGTATTAAAAAAAACGACTCAGGTATTCAAAGAGAGGCACACGAATTAAATGAAATCCTGGAATTCTTAGGACATTATTTAAAAATCAGTAATTGGGAAAAGTATATTTTTTCATTCTGATATTTACTTGCAAAGAATCCACAGAGTCTAATGAGGTCAGGGACAGCAGTCAAGTATTAATAGGGATCTATAGCTTCTCAGCAGCACTGCATAGAGAACATCAGGTTTTATCTTAAAGTTCACTCATTTTTGTACAGCAATGAAAACTTGAATTACTATCAAATCATATGTAAGGATCATATTAAAAGCAAGCTATATTCTACCTAAAAGGACAAACTCTCAAGTTAAGTTGGAGCTATTATGTTTTTGTCTTATTTCTGCATTTATTACTTTTACTAATGCAACCTAGAGTTGTGTTACACATTTATAAACACTGAAGATGTTATTAAGTTTATGGAATTCGACGGCAGTGGAAAGAACCAGCATCGTGGCACATAATCACCTCCAAAAGAAGAAAATACAAAAATAAACTGTACTGCAATAGGTAATGGTTGAACAAGTATAATTGTTGTAGAGACACAGGATCCAGCACAAGAGAAAAAAGCTTAGTTACAGGGTGATGGAGGAGGCGAGGGGTGGATGGCATGCTCTCAAAATGCACAAATGTTTTACCTGATAAAACATATCTGCAATGATATTGTTGCCTTGTGTTAGTTGTCAGTGATTTTAACCACATTTTCATATCGAGATTAAAAATTTCCATAGTGTACAAATACACATCATTTCATACAACCTGATAATCAAATTTAACATCTCCAGAAATTTACAGAATGCTCATGGGCAAAGCAATACCATGCCTGAAAAGAGACACTGCCTTTCACACGCTTCCTTTACATCATGAAGCAAAAGCAATCCCCATTCAGCAACAGAAGGCGTGAAATACTACGGGAAGTTCTGTGGTCATTTTCAGGGTTGTGGGTTTGGTTTTTTTGTGTTAATATGGTACATACATACTCAATACAGTATCTGCAGGCTATCGAGACCTTCCAGAAAAAACACTCCTTGGTGTCATTGTGAATAATTCACTCACAGCAATATTTTTAGGTCAAGCATATCAAAGCTACAGCAAATGCAATGGACCTTGACATAATAGGAGCACTAGTTTCAAAGCAGTGAAGGAGGAGAAGGAACATACTTTCCATATATATGCAGTCAGTTTCCCAGCATCCACAACACTGCTTAAAACAGGAGAGGTGGTACCAAGCAATTGTTGTTAAGTTTGGAGTGGCTGAGATTTTAGGTAACTCCAGACATTCGTCTATTTTTCCTGACTTCTGGAGCAAAATTTGTGAAAACATCTAATCTGACAGTTTCTGCATCAAGCCTCTAACTTCTGTTCATCAAGCACAGAAAAACACTCAATCTTACCTCTCAAACTACAACACAAGAAATACCTATGAAAATCACAGGTGATTCAGGACCACAGCAAGATGAAAACATCAGACTGTCCAGCACAGCCTAAAACCATCACTAACGTTTCTTACTTTACAGATGGTAAAGTGCGGAAATACAGTAGTTAAATATAGAAATAGTCTATATCTGAACTGGAAGTAGCATCCAGATCCTCCATTCCAGTCATGAGTCTTTCATTGGGAAAAAGCAATCCTGTAATTTTGACTTTCCTCTAACATGAAAACCATATTTTCCTTCTTGCTGATCATCCCCTTTTCCTGATCAGATATTTTTCTTTCACTCTGGAAAGGTCACCCACTCCAAACTAGTATTTGTATCTTGTCCTATCTTTCTTCTACTTAGCTTTATATAATTTTCTCTCAACTTCTTAAAAAAAAATAAAAATCTTCCTGTGCTTCTTCTTATAGCCCAAGTGCCAGAAATGCAGACTGAGTTCCAAACAGCCCAGCCAAAGCTAGCTGAAATAGTCTGATGTCTCCCTATTTTACAAGGAACTGCTGATCATTTTCAGCCAAAAATAGCATTTGTAATGGCACCACACAGTTAACACATTTAAATTTATCTAACTATTCCACAGACACATTAGTGTCCACAAGTTTTTTCCTAATTTGAAGTAGGTTATTTCATCCCTCTGAAATGCAACACTTGCCATTTTTTGGATCAATTACATAATTTCTGCAACATCAACTGATTACGGCACTATAGGCACATTTTCACTGGAATTTAATAGAGACTCCCTGTAGGCTGACATCTGAACTAATACATCTGAAAAAATAAGGGGAAACATCTAGGTGTAGGAGCTCCAATCCACAAAAGCCATGAATTACTACAGAAATTTTGTCTATACTTGACAAGTAAATCAGAACTGAGCCCCCTAGCTCTACAGGCAGATGTGCACATGCAACACATGTACTGATCTTTCCTGGTTTTGCTTCATGAGATACAGTTGCACTCAAGCTAGCCCTAATGTTTTTTTTTTTTTTGTTTTGTTTTTTTGTGTTTTAACAAAAAAAAAATTACCTATCTAGTTTGTAAATGGGTTATCATGAGACCTGAAAGAGCAACTTATTTGCAGCGCTTTTGTTTGTTTTTGTTAATCTCTGTCAGAAATATCAGTCTAAGTGACAAGTCCAAAACAGATCAGATACCTCAATAGTATGATACCAGAGTTCAGACAGGCCCAGCAAAGAGGCAAAATAACTGGAAAATAGCATTCTCTTGGCCATTAAAATAGGGGAATTTGCACTCAAAACAAACTGCAATATATATACACTATCTAAACTGTGGTATCACCTATAGTTAATGGCAAGCTATCCCAATAATCATATGCTATTAAGCTATTTGATAGCCTGGAATGCTATTTAGTAATTAAACAGTTAAAATATTTTTTCAGAGGCTTTTTGAAACACTGAAGCAAAAAGGATACACAAATATTAATTTTAGCTAGTGGGAGCTGAGTCCAGGTGGTTGCCCTCTAAAGTCAACATCACCATCTGATGTGTAAAATATTCCTAATTAACATAAAGTACACCCTGTGCTAATTACTGTATTCGCCTCCAAATAATGAGCCATAACAAGCCTAGAGTTCAAGAAGATATATTTACATTTAAATGCCACGCAGTTCACCATCCTGTATCAATATGCCCCTGGTTAACATACTGACAAAAATGAAATTACTGCCTCCACCACCCTGCAGATTAGGGAAGCACAAATTGCTGAACGGATACTAGAACTGAAAGAACTTTCAGACACACCTTCAGGGTGTAATTGTAGAAGACAACAGGGAAAAGCCAGTACTTCAAATATAGCAGCCAGCTGTGGGCTACAGAGCATCGTAAGTGAAGTGCAGCCTCTTCAGGAAGATCTCTGTACGTCTCCAAAATAACTTTGGGAGAATATTCCAGAAGTTCATATGGATCTAACTAGCAAATTCTGGTTCTCTGCTGGTTTCAGTCAGCATACTTTTATTGATTTCAGTGCCACTTCATGCTGTCTGAGAGTTTGGCAAACTAACATTCAAGAGACATAAAAGTAGCATCGTCCCGTACATCCTACACTAGAAATGCAGTCAGAAGTAATTGTCAATCTTAGGATGAAGAGAGGGAAACAAAAGAACACATACTTGAAAAGCACATGCTCCCACCCACAGAAAGAGCATTTCTGCCCACAAACTGTGGGAGGTCCTGGACACACAGCACTCGGACACGTAACTCCTCCATTCGTGCAGGTTACAGTTTTGTAGGTACAAATACAGAGCTTCAAAACACAGCATGTAGGAGAGTATTTTGGGGCAGAAGCTTAACACCCACATTATGATAATTTGGCCTTTGCCACCACATGACAGTCTCCTTCACTTCATGAATCTTGAAGTATGTGGGTGGCAAAGAACCGAAAGCATATTTTTGACTGACGATGGCTCCCACAGTGTGAGTGTACATACTGGAAGCAATGGCAGTTCGTTTTTTCCCTCCCTTCACACTGTGGTCTTTACTTCAGTTCCCATTATTTTTACACAGAGTTAGTAAAACCAAAGCATTCACTGAGCAGAGGGGGAAAAATAGCCAAAGCAAAAGAATTATCACCTGAGTCTTTAAATTATTCTCTGCACCAATATCCTGGATCATCTTCTCAGGGTGCTTAGTGGCACCTTTCTCTGGCCTGGAACTAAGCACCGACTTCAGATTTGTATCAGCCTTTACAAAAGAAAATTTATTTTCAACAAAGTTTCAGACACTGCAGAGATATGCTGCAGTCTGGATGTGCCTTCTGGAACCAGAAGAGCATCAATGGCAAGATAAGCAAACCACAGGTCTGTTCCAAGCACAAAACATGACAGTATGTGCTTAAAAGCACAAGGACAGTCTATGTTCACTTCTAAATTGTTGGTTGCTACATTTTGTCATCTCTTTTTAAAGACTGCTCACTAGCTGCTTTCCAATTTTTCACATATGTATGATTTCCATCAGCTACAAGTGCAAATTTGCAAGCAATGGGAACATGAATTCAGGAACTGTCTGATGGAATCTGCATAGAAGGTAAAGCTGTCACCAGATGGCATTTCTGAGGTTGGTGCAGCCAGATACACAGAAGCAGCATCTGAATTTTGGATGCTATACTGTTGTTAGCTCTTCTACTGTTGGTGTGGGTTTTTGTTTTTTGATTGTTTGTTTTTTTTTTAATTTACTGTGTATGCTCCTAGGGGCAGATGCTGATTTGGAGTATCTCCTGTGATATTTTGTGGGTAAACCTCTAACAGTTCATTTTTCACAGCTATACATTTAGACTACATGAGCCCTAAATCGGTAACCAAGTACTACTCCAAAAATTCAGTCTATAAGGTTAGTAAATAAACTTTTAGGATTGTGATTTTCAGTCAGCCCTAACAGTAGCAGAAATAAGTAGGTTGCATGTTCCTTTCCTACAGGGAAACATAGCCAAAAATACATAACTGTCACTTTTCATCTTCAGATGAATGTTAGCTGCTGAAAAAAAGATTCGCAATGAGCAATTATGTCTTCAGCTTTCATGTCATTTTACATCACTGCACTACCAGCCATGCTCAAAAGCTTAGAGGCAATATTCTAGGTCACTGACTTCTGCACACAGTGTATGTGCAGTTTGATAATTAAATTAGATACACTTTAAATATTTCTGAAACAGACTGCCATTTACAAACACATGACCAAGTGTATCACCGGTGCTGCTAACTGGATGAAGAGAAATTACACGTGTTGGCAATCATTAACTATCACTGAGGATTATAAATTTAAGGATTATGACATCAAGAATAAGTGGATCAGCAAATCACTGCAGAAGAAAATCTTTAAGATGCACTTAAAAGCCAGTCTGAAGGACTGACCTACTTTTCATCTCTTCTTCCCAATTTACAAGTTTCATTTACACATGTATGGATTTTTTTCTTATAATTATCAAAATAACTTCTCTTACCAAGAAACTTAGCACAGTTACTAATAAAGCTAAATAATAGAAAATAAAATACTGTTATGAGTGCTCAGCTTTTATTTTTAATGAGATTTTGGTCTACATTTCTTGTAAGTAGACACTAGTGCTGCTTCAGATTAAGCTTTCAAGAGCAAAACAGAAACATGGATTTTAACTTCATATTGTGGATAAACTAAGAGATGAAGTGTTAAGATAACACTTAGAATATTTTTAAAATGCATTTCACTTCAGATTATGACTAAGAGGCATTTTAAAAAAATGAAGTTTGTTTTTTTTTTCCTCCTTCAAATCTACAATTTGAAAAGTAATGTTAAGAAAATAATCTGGTGCATAATGGGCTTTTCAAGGAAGTCAAAAAAAAAAAAAAAAGTCTAAGCAAATTGAAGATGATCCAAAGAAGCACCTGTTTTTCATTGTTGTGTTTTTGTGGAGTTATGCTGATGGACTGATGTGCAAATAACAACGAGGCACAGGAAGCACTTAATCCAATTTCATAAAGTCATAGTCTGAAAGTCCTTAATTTGCAACAACCATGCCAAAAGGTCCATCCAACATTAAAATCTTATTCTGTCTTTCCTTTAGGAGCTTGACCCATCCACAATTTTTTTTTTTTTTTAACCAAGCTAGACAAGCTGCAAGGCACAATCAACTGCTGTAGATTATTACAATACACTGTCCACCTAACTGTGCCTACAGACCTCAGTAAGGCATTTACATACCTCCCCCTCAAGTACTGAACTGGAAAATCAGTCTTAACATCACCATGTATTGCTTTGGCTGAAATGCATGGAAAAACTGGCTTCAAGAATGAGGAAAACGCAACCTACCACATGTGCATTTCTGACTATTATAAAGCATGAGGCTGAACAAAGGGTTTCTGTTTCCACTTCTGTGCCATGGGTAGATATTTGCAGCAGTGTCACCACCAGCCTCCAGCAGGTGTTGCAATGGGCAGCCATGTAAAGCATCTATTCACTGAACTCTGTCACTCCGCTTACATGCTCTTTATGGCAAGAAAAACAGAGAAAACAAAGAGGCTGTTATGCTTTAACTTCAAAGCCTTCATACCACCAAGCTTCAGATCTGTACCTCAGGCAGTGCTGTCCAGAAGTCAGACAGCATAGGCTCAGGTAAAGATATTTTCTGCTCCAATAACCTAGTCTCTGTGGTGCTTACAAAAGAACTGAGATTTACAAAGCAAAAAAACCCACTCAGTATATGCACAGTGATAGCAGAAGGTCATCTGATATTTGTCATTTGACTAGCAATTTTATACATAACTTCACAGGAATATATTTTCAAAAAGGACATAGAATAATCGTAAGTTTATCTACAAGTATGACAAGAACCAATACTCAAGAAGTTAGGTGATAGCTTCCCAGTACATGGATCCTGTTGGAATTATCATTCTCTAGTTACTCCAATTTCCTCTTCAACAAGAGTAAAACTTTTATGAGATCCCTAAAGCCTGTGTGCAATATTTATTCAGTTTGTCTAATTAAAGGTATTACTATATACGTAGTTACTGGACCTGTCCCTAGTGGCACTTCACATCATAAAAAACAGATGTGAAATGTAGTGAGACAGCCACTAGTATCAATTCTTCTTATGCTCTCTCTTTAATTATTACAACACTATTCTTTAGGATTCTTTTGTGTTAACTTCAGATGAGAAAAATACTACCCAAATACTATGAGTCTGGGATAACTAAATTTAGTAGATCTTCATTGGTCCATCTGTAGGAAACCACTAAGTCGTATTCACTTTACAGTGAGGTAAAATGAAACAACAGTTGTAAAATTCATAAACCAAGCTTCGTAGATTTAGTACAGTTGATTGCATGGGAGGGTAACAACTTCAAATGTGAATTCAAAAATTCAAAAAGCTTTGATGTTAGCTCCTGAAATAAGAGGGAAAAAAAGGTAACTTTGGTCTTCCACTAAAAACTAGACTTCTTCAGACTTCAGAGTTCAATTTAGCCAGATGTTAGAATATGGAAGCATATACCCTTCAAGTGTTACCACACAGTTAAATTCTCTTTTCAGATGTATACAGATAATACATTAAAAGATCAGTATGCGTGCCTACAACACAGATTCAGCTGCCCACTGGAATTAAGGGAGTTATCTAATCCCTTTAAGCTATAGATCATCATCTACAACGTGTGTATCAGAATAGACTTCAAAAACACAAGGTTTTAGTATTGATCTTGAGGTGTGGTCCAGTAAACTAGCTATACCCACAAAAGATCTAATAACAGTTTTCCCCTTTATTCTGCAGGCATATAGTGTATACAACTGCTTTCAGTTGAAATAATTCTACATTAACCTACATTTTTAACAGCATATAGAATTTTGAAATCGTAAAGGAATTTGAGATGTTACATCAAGCCCACATACCTAGACCAATGCAGAAGCACCTATACATGAGTCATGCCTGACAGACGTTTGTCCAGGTTCTTCCTAAAGGCTTAAGGTGTAGAACATAAACAAACATCTATGACAGACTACCCTAATGTCTGTATTTCTCACGCTGTAACCCTATTATATTTTTTGTCCACTGCAGAAGAGAAAACAAGTTTCCCCCTTCCAATCTGTACTATGCCAAAGCACTTTGATTCTTTCAATATACACCACTGATGACTTTCAGTAATCTTTTTAGGCTCTACATACAATGGAGCCACATTTCTGGAAATGCAACATCTTAGATTTTTATAACTCAGATAAGGCTTTAGTAGAGCTGACTGCAATAGAAACATTTTCAGATACTTTCCACATCTTTCTCTTTATCTGGCCTAGCAAGGTTTTGGATGCCCTCTCCGGGGAAGCACTCAAGGCCAGACTGAATGGGGTTGGGGGCAACATGTTCCAGTTCTTAAAGATGGGAAAGTCTGTTTTCCTTTGCAGTCATCATCTGTCCTTCTCAAAGCTGCAACTTTTACATCTTTCCATGAAAGAACAGATTTCATGCTTTTTGTATTTAAGAAAAATTTTGAGAGAAAAACCTGTGCCTTTTACAGATGATTGACACTGTAAGCACAGGATATTTGGCAGTAAAAAGACAAATTACTTGAGCAGCAATATAACAGAACTGAAGAAAATCTTGTAGACAAAAATATAAGGCTCGGTTTCTCAGAGCAGGCCAATAGTAAAATGGAATAAGTGACATTTAATATGGTTTAATTTAATTTGGAGGAAGGTATTGTTGCTAGGTCCTAGATAGCCTTGTATTGAGACAACACAGAGCTGACTGAGTGCACTGGGCACTGTGGACACTGACACGACGCAACAGGATGACAGTAGGAATTAGATCAGGTAGTAGTGATAGAAGAAGGAGGCATGGTCGCACTGAAGGAAGATTGGCAGATCAGAAAGAAGAGCAAAGGTAGACTAGACAAATTTCAGAGAGGGAAAACACAGAAAGGCTCTGCAAAATGAAATATTAAAAAAGACAGAAGTACAAAGTAAACTGTGATGTAGAAAGAAGAGGTGAAAGTTAAAAAAAGCAACAACAACAACAAAAGCTAAAGCTAAATACATCCATCTGGACTTGTCTCTACATGGAGAGTTTTATAAAACCAGATATCCACCTTTCCCACTTTATTTTAACCACCGTGAAGCTCACACTGTCACCAGCTGGCAATGTCTGACACTGGACTTACACCCTTACAAAGAGGGAAACAAGTTCATTCAGCCCTCCACTCCCTGAATAAGATATTTGCTAATGCAGCACAAATCTTTTCTACCTCATTTTCAAAATGAGTTTTATTTCTAATACTGCAATGAGAAGTAATACTGCAATAAGAGGAGTCAAAAACATGATTAGAGCTTGCTTGTGTAACTATTGCTTTTTCCACTTTGTGGGTCTCCTTCAAGTTGAAGATTTTAGTTGTTCTGAGGGAAAAGAGTGTCTCAAATGCATTATGAACCCTGGCAAATAACAAATAGTCATTCTGTAGCCAAAGCCTGGATAAAGTCTTAACACATTTCATCACTTCTTATTTATTGTTTTGTTTGAGTGGATTTTTTGAAGATCAACATCCCATTGCTGCCAACATGCTCAGACAGCTAAGTCCACACACAACTATTCATCCAGTCTCACAGTACAGTTTTCTACACTGCTGCTGCATCAAGGTAACCCGACAGTTTTGTTTATTGATCTGGTTCCTCATTTATTTTAAGAAATCAATAGTTTTTGAGTCGTTATTGATGTTTGCAAATTAGACCTCTTATACTGACTCTTCGCTTTGTCGTGTTTCTATGCACACTAAAGTTTTACCCGCGTACTCCGTGAAACCCCACAGTTTTTAGGCAGAAACTGTAGCAGTACCTGGATACATTCTTTCAGCACCTTCAAGTACGATGTCAAAGTTACCTGTCCAATGACCTCCGAAGTCAGGTTGCTTTTATTTTCTATGAGAAAACTCAACAAGAACGTAGACACACAAACAATGACAGCATTTAAACTCTTTGAAGTGGCACAAGCTGCTCTCCAGAGTTGATATTTTTCATCTTGTTTTTCATTTTTTGAGCCAACTCTCCCCCCCATTCCCAACTGTTAGAGTTCATAGGAAAAAAATAAATAAATAAACCACTTCTGGCTTCCAGCAAACTTATGTTCTACTTTCATCTAGAAAGGCAAAAATGTGTTCAGCCAAAACCACAGCATTCACCACTGTTTGAAACAATCTGTGCAGCTCTTTCACAACCCTATTTGCAGAGTCCCTTACAAAATTCAGCACAGGAACCACAGCACTAACCTTTCCAAATGTCCACACGCATCATCCTCTAGGTAAATGGAGGATATATAGCATAAGTCTGTGAAGACTTTATGACTGGGATCAAAATAGTTCCATGAACAAGCATGCATGAATACCGCCTTTCTCATCTAACCAAGGGAGACTCCAGAATTAGAATTACAGTGGGTACTTCTGCTGATCTAAAAGACTTAACATGGCTCTCCCCATCAAAAACTCTATTTGAGATTAAAAAAAGTGAATACTTACAAATCTAATATATCTGTACAAAATGTAAGGAAGAGACAGTGATTTCATAGCTTAATAAATTTTTTTAAAGGAATATTGAGTCAAAAGCCTCAATTCCCACCCACGAGACATTCCTGAAAATTAAAATAAAGATGTATGACTGATTTGTTTTTCGTATCATTTGATACAGACAGACCTGACATTCAGAGCAACTCACAAACTTAGAGATCACACTTATCTCAGACCATAGTCCTGATGAACACGAGAGAAGTCAAACATGTAATAAGTCAAAGCATTTAGTATAGCAGCCAAACTTCCCTGTCCATTCCCCTAAATAAAATAATGAATAAATCATAAGTGTTTTTAATTATGTTTTTGCAGAAAGCCAGGCCTTTTGTGATTTGCTGTCAAACTGCATAGTTAACTTGAACCAAAACAGTGGGAAAAAATGGGAGTTCAAGCATTTATTTCAGCATTTTCAAGTGCAAACACTGAATGTCTTTCATCTCCAAAGGAATATATATGTATATTAATATTGATCAACCCAGCACAAAATAATTTTTAAGTTAAAACACTCACTTCAGAACAGAAACTTACATTCACCCCAAAGAAACTGATGGGAAAGCTAACCCCCACCCTCACCCATCTGGTTTGGTTTGTCCTGAAACCATTTTCTCCCAGTTCATTTCAAATGCTTTAATTCGATCACTGAGCTGAAAAATCCAGCTTTATTTGACATCTGTGCTTTGATGCACATATATGACTGGAAGATCGCAGGGCCTTATGCTAGGCAGTACTTAATTATATTGCGAGGAACTTTTTAAAATTTGTTAGGCTTTTATTAGATGTCACTGGGGCCATTCACAAACTGAATGCATGGGAAAGGAAACCATGTTAATTTTCTCTGGGTATCAATAAAAAAATAAAATTGGCAGCAGGAAAACCATCACTTTATCGCATCTCAATAAATTTAGATAAATCTGAGTTACTTTCTTGCTCCCTTTACACCCCAGTTCTTACTGCTGCTGCCAGGAAGGGACTTTCTTGTCACCATGAAGATCCGAGGACCCCAACAGGCTCTTTCCTCCCAAAGAGATGTGCAGCACCACTGGGAACACTAGAATCAACACCCACACTAAAAGGCAGAACTGTTTTCCCTTAGAGAAGTTAAGCGTTGTGTCGTAAAAACTATTACATCAGATCAAACCAAAAAAGTAAAGACAACTCCCCTTCTAGAAATTTGCAGTCTCTTCCTGTAGCAATCTTTATTCAGAATCTGAGGAAGCAGTTCAAGCCACACAGCACCTGCTCAATGTGTATGTGGAATGGTGAGGGAGGTGGCACAGCACAAGGTGATAGAGAGCAGCGCTTTTAATCCCTTCAATAAACTTTAGTTTGAATACAGTGTCAGGCTCACTATGAGGGCAGCTTGTCCAAAATTAACTTGGTTTCTAGTTTCATTTGCTAGTTTTAAAAGCTCAGAATGTCTAAGGTTCTTGTAGGAATCACCTAAGCTTCCATCAGTGACAGGAAGCAGCAAGGAAACAGGCCTCACAAGGCTACCTGCAGGCAGCCGTGGTTCTACTTCACATCTGAAGACTTAGATAAAGAATGAAATCAAATGGTGTGATAACAAAGGATAGGAGAAAAAAATAAATAAATCAAGAAACATTACCCAAGGTAATTTCAACTGCTGAGAGTAATCTACACAAGACAAAAGACTTTCCGGTAGTTTGCTCAATTAGCTTTTAAATTAGTATTTTCATTATGTAAAATCACGTGTTCAGCTTTAACTCCTAACTCAGGCACCTGTGAAAAATCCAAGTAATAAAGCAGAGATTACGGTCAAACAAGCATCATTTGCAGATAAATAAACTGCTCCTTAGCTCAGAGGATCTACTATTTGTTTTGTTCCACCCAGGTACTTTCTCAGGTGCTGAAAGCATGGCAGGATGCTCTGCTGTCCTTCCATTGTAAGGATGAAAATATCCTATTCAGTCTCATTCCAGAGCTGTTGCTGTTATTGTAAAAAATGGAAGCTGAAATGAGATTAGTAGTACTTCTTTCATCACTGCTTCTGGAAAATGTTTTTTCCCCTGATGCGTAATATCCAATTTAATATTCTGCCTGAATGCTTTTGATATGAAAATCCCCAAATGGAAGAGTGTAGGAACACAGAACAGAAATCTGCGCAGAAGATGACAAAAGCACAAAATGGCCAGAGACACAAAGAGCACAAAACGTTAACAGAAACCCGAAGTGGAATTTAGAACCTGGTTAATGCAACTCCTGGTTCACTGGGTAGCTCGCTTTTTTACATTAAATAGTCAACAAACGTGGGATTCCAGGTACTGCTGCTTTGACAAATCAAAGCATTTCATGCGTCAATAGAAATTAAAGCAAAAGCAGGCAATTCCTTAACATCTTGAAACTTAGATGTACAGAAAAATAGAATAGCAAAAACAGATATAAGCAAGCTTTTTGGGTCCCAGGTCACAAAGCAGTATTTGCCACGCATGCTTGCTGCATATAACCTCACTACAGGAGCTGAGAAGTTCTCCAATTTACACAGAATAAGATTTTAATCTTGGAGCACCTTTCATTCACTGCTGAGACATAAGGACGGCCCCAGGTGCAAGCGGGCATGCCTGCACTGGTGTCAGCCACACTGACTGAACCTGGCACAGAACGCTGCAGCGGGCCCAAGGCACACTCCTGCTGCATCTGCCCCTCTTTGAAACAGAAAAGCATTGCACAGACCATCACAACACCAGTAGCGCTCAAACACATTGAGCTCGCGAACTACTTAAGAAAGCTTACAAGCATCAAGAGGTGACAAAGTTAGCAGCTTTCATTCTGGGGAGAACTTTTAAGCCTATATATAGGCCTAAAATCTCCTATCAAAGACAATATGGTAACGAGCTTCAAATCTACCTGAGAAAAGCTTATTGAAAAAGTTAGCATCAGATTCTGAACGCTAATTCTGGAAACAGAGTCATCATGTAACACTCCTAAAGCAAATACGTCATTGCGGGATAAATATTCCTGAAATGAGTTTACCAACAAAATATGTCTAAAAATGCACACAAAAGCAAAATTGGAAAGAAACTACAGATCGTGTATTTTCTTTTTTGTTTTTCATTTACCAGCTAAAGAGATTTAATGTTGAGCAAAATGCAGAAAAAGTGTAATTTTGAAGTTGAATTAATGATAAGTTTAGGTTCAATAGAGTATGCAAATTAAAGTTTGAAGCCTCAAAATCATACTTAATACTTCATAAAGCTTCCTCTTAAAAAATAAATCACTGCTCTTTGGCAAGTCAGAGCTCCCCAAGCACAGAAAATGACCCCTGTTAAAACAGATATAATATTGATTACCCAACTTTCAAGTATAATCTAAATAACATGGTGGGCTGAACTAGCCAAGTAGTGAGACAGCTCCTTACTGAGTTGGCCACTAGGGATTCAAAGATAAATCAAAGAATAAATTAGGTTAAGCACTGGTGGTGATTATCAATCCCAGCAACATTCCTATAAACTTTCATTCAAGAACTCACAAGTTCCTTATCACTCTTCAGGCATGCAGTTAGGTGTTAATTAAGGAAGTCCTCACTTGAACTCCATGTTACCAAAAAAGAAGTCCTTAAGAAAAAAAAAAAAGAACCCTCACATGTTATCTTTAAACAGTTGCTACAGACAGGATCCCATTTCTCAAGCTGTATTCTCAACTACCCTCAGAAGCAGGGATTGCTATTTCATATCTTAGACTAAAAAACTTCACCCCTTCAAGCAATCTTTCACACATCACTTCTATGCTTATCTATAAATATAACGAGCAATCAGCTCCCTCAGTGGTGCCTTACTGTCTGTCTAGAACTACTCTTCTATTGTAAAATGTTCAGACAGTGCTTTTGCCTATTAATAAACAAAGCATTCAAGCCTGCCTCTTTTCACTAGCATATCTCAGAATATCTAAGCTGCCCATAGACCCATATATCTTTATGAGCAAATATTTGGCACAGGGACAAACTTTATTAAAGATCAGTATTCGAAGCTAAAGGCCAGAAATGAACTTTGTCATGGCCTTTATTTATACACAAACTAGAGCATTAATGAACAAACACATGCCCCAAACTTCTAGAGTCAGCTGTATAGCAAAGCTGCCCTTATGAATATAGATGCCTGACCCCCATTCTCCTCAACTTAAAAAAAAAAAAAAAAAAAACAAAAAAAACCTACAAGAAACAAACCAAAAAAACCCACAGGCACATTTACTTCCCAAAGAAAACGGTGTGGCAGACTATACCTGCACCCATCATACCAGCATACATATATATAAATTAAAGACTACTGTAAGTGCATATTCACAAAGGTGCCTTGTGATACAGTGCTTAGTTTTGTTAACACTTTACTAATCTCCCCTAAGGGAACAAAGTCATGGATCTCTTATTTCCCCTGAGCTTTTCCATCCATATTTTAAGCCCTGTGTGAACTCTGAATTGTTTAGAACCTCACTCACTATCACTTCAGAAAGTCTGTGGGAAGAGGCCTGTCGGTTTCAGCCACAGGAGCTCTCACCATGGCACCAGGAGCACGAGTGGCATATTAAATAATTATGACACCAGAAATGGACACAGACCCACTAAATCAGAGACTGGAAACAGCCACAGGAAAATGCTAACGGGCAGAGTCCCTGGATTCGAGCAGTGCAGGCATTCAGAGCTGCCTTCCACTTCTTGCAGATGCATTCAGGAGAGGCACCACCTGTTTTCCTCAGATGTTTATATTAATGTTCCTTTAAAAGACAACTAATCAACCAGCTAATCAACCATGATTGTGTCATGAGAATTTTTCATTTAATGGATACTTCATGTGAAAAACAACACCCAAGCTTACTGCATTCCTCCTAGCAGCTTTGTGAATTTTTAGTTAAAACTGCATCTATGCACGAGAAGTTATCCTGATGAAGCACAGAAGGCAGAAAACTGATGCAAAACTACTGAAACTCTATAAAGAAATAAGCAACTTAAAAACCAGATACAGTCAGTTAATAAGGGGGTACTTGAAGTTCATACATATTTGCCAGCATGCACTTAAGATCTTCTGAACCAATCTGACTCTACTGCTTTCCTTAGTAGCAAGTAAAATACAAAATATGGAATCTGTGTTTGTTTTAGGATGTTTCAGTGTTTGGATACATTCATTCAAATTCCTGGCTACATTTTTTTCTTCATATGTTTTACCTTTATAAACAGTACCTGGTTGAAAGGCAGTGCAACAGCCCTGTCTTTCTCCAAAAAAAGTTTTCACAAATAGAAGAGTACAATCAAGTGGCATACTTAACTTACACTTATTTTCAGAACAGTTTCCTAGCCTTTTTTTTTTTTTTTTTTGTACTAAAGTCTTCTCTTTTTCTTTAATTTCTCCCAAATGGCAAGCAAATTTATTTTTGTTTCACATTTGAGTCAGACTTTTAAAGCCATCTCTGCCAAACTGGGTTCAATGCCAACTACAAGAAGTAGATTCCCATGAACAGAAACATTCTTCAAGCTCTACACTGAAGAGCCACAGATTTTACACAAAAAAAGTTATTTTTGTCTTTGATTGAGCAAAATACCTCATTCCACATAATGCAATGTGTCATGCATCATTTTTCATTTGTTTCCATAGCATGCCCACATATTTTGATGATAGAGTATAAACAGCTGCACATTTTTCAGAATCAAAGACCATTTACTATTTTTGGTAGCTAACATGCTATTTTTGTTTATTTAAGTTGCCTAATAGTCATTTTATGGCGGTATTCTTGTATCAGTACAGATTAGCTTTCCTGAAAATATAGTAAAAAATTAGTAAACATCACTTTATTTTGTTACAAATTATGAGGCTAGGTTCTCAATCTTCACTTTACTAATAGCACAGATAAAATTCAACAAAAAGTAAATTTAATTTTATTGAGTTAAAACTTATTTCCCTCCTTATCTCCTAATCCAAAGCCACTGCCAGGTGACTAACGTGGGAGCTCTGGTAAAACGTGAATGCAAGTTGTGTGTTTCCTTGCCTCTGAAGCATAACTAAAGAAGAGTAACACAATCCCATTTTTGCAACACCATTAAGGAAAAGAAAGAAGAGTCTTCTAGTACCAGGAGAGGCAAATTGGATATACAATCAGTCAGCATTATATGCCTCTAGAACAACAACTGTGCTAATAAAGATTCTCAAAGCACTGGCTCACCTTTCAGAAGCCATAATGAGAGCATCGTAGTAGAAGGTATGGTTTATAGCAGTACCAAAAAAGCAAGCCCCTGAAGGACAGCCCACAATGCCAACAGCGTGCACACCGAGGCACAGTGTCCTCCACCATCACTCCACAGACGGGGCGATGTCTCCCGCGCGGGCCGCGTGCTGCCAGGTGTGGGTAATTACTCCTTTCCCATCAAACTAACCTGCCTCATTAACAGCCGCACCTGCTGAGATGCTGCTTTGCCCAGCAACAGGGTATCCTTACTGGTCATTTCCGAGTAAATCTCGGACTTATGTAGTACTCTATGGATAGCATGAGTTGCCACATGTTTTTCTGAGCACTTTTTGGTTTATTCAGATAAACAGAACTTCTTAAAGTCATGATGTCATTTTTGTTCGTTTGTTTGTGTGAATGACACATGGTCCCTTGAGTTGCACCAACTCTTAGTAAATACATAAAGAATCTCCTTTGCCTGGCACCTCTATCTTGCTGTGACTTCAAAAAGTAACCCTTCAAAATCTGTGGAGCACTACTGAGTTCAGAATGTTTCTGCTTCTGATACTCATCACATCAGTCACATGAACACAAGCAGCTGAAAGACTTCTAATCAGCCATGATTCCCAAAGGAGGCTCCCAAAATCCAGCTTTAGGAACACAGAACTTTTCTAGGCACTGTAAAATCTCTTCACATATAACATCATACCATGAACAGTAACGCTCTGTGATATAAATAGCAGTAAAGTAGTCAAACACAATGCACGCAACAAGCAAAAGTGTAGGAAGTGCTACAGACTGGTATGTTTTTAAATTAAATATACAATGCATGTATCGCTAGCTTGTGCAGATGAAGAATAAAGCTTTTGCCCAGCAGTCCCTGTTCTCCTCAAGTTACTTGAATCCCATTAATAAAAGTTTATGAAGCCTGATTGAAGATGCAGCATAGAAAATGTTTAGCACCAAAAGCCACACCTGTTCTCCTTACCCCTCATTTGAAATTCAATGAGACCTTCCACGTGGAAAAAAAAAAAAAAAAAAAAAGAGAGAGAGAAAAAAAAAATGTGAAACAAACAAACATAATAGCGAAATACTTGAAATACATCAAAACTACACAAAGATCTGGTCTGCTTTATATCACATGCCTAAGTGTTTTACCATTGCAGATTATGGGCCGCTAACTTAAAGGAACAGAGTAATACAGGTGATAAAATGTCTTTAAAGTTGGCTCCTGCTTCTGTTGTGCAAAACTGCCCCAGGGAAAGAAAATAATGCTTTCAGACATTGATCAGTCACATTCAGGAAAGAGAATCCTATCGTTTCATCATAAGACACTGATCTATAAATGAAAACAAAGTAGCACTCAGACAATAAAAAGAACTGGTAGGTTTTTTTTTGTTTGTTTGTTTTGTTTTCCCCGCTGCAATTAATGTTATTCTAAAATACACTGAAAGAAGAGCAAATACAGAAAGACAGGAGTCACCATGCCAAACCAGATGAAAGATCCTTTGTCTAAGACAAAATAAAATACAACATGAAAAGTGAAAATTTCTGCACTAGGAAAGTAGGAGTTGATCTTTCCACTCCCTCCATTTGAGGTTCCTTTTCATTAATCAAAACAGTTGATTTGAAGCCCATCACGTGTGGAAGTCATCAACATTTTCCCTGCCCTTTAGCATCACTTTGCACATGCATCCCCAGTGACCTTCTCTTCTGCTCACAGTTCCCTGTTCCCCTTGACACATAAGTCTCCATATTCAGCAAGAAATTAGAAATGCTTTTTTAGCTGTAAGTACTCACTAATAGCCATCTTGGAAATTTGTTACACCTGGGTTGCCAACACTATGAAACATATGTCTCTAACAGCCTCTTAATTTAGGTGTTCTCTCAGGAAAAGCATGTTCCAACAGCTCTTTCACTCTCCACAGTTCCTGTCTGCCTTCATTAATTATATGAATCAGTACTCCTGTTAACATTTCTCCCCATTAGTGTTGCTTCTCTTTAAAATGTTTGATTTTTTTTTTTTTTTTTTTTTTTTTTGTCATACGGAACTGCAGTTATTAAGGTCTGATGGATGCTCCTGAACATGAGAAAAAAAATAATTCAGGCAGCTAAAACTGTGTGTGATTTTCTTTCATGACAAAGATGACAAAGTCTACACTAATAAAGACTGCTAATTTGAAAGTAAAAGAACCATCTTTGTATCAGAAATCAAATCCAGGTTCATTGCCTTTGAAGAGAGAAACGAACACTAAGATTTATACATATATATGTGTATATATATATATATATATATATATATATCTTTTTTTTTCTGGTCATTCTGCCCAGAAAGCCACCAAACATCTCCTTGTGATTTCTTCCCAGTTTCTTCCTAAGCTTCTTTTTGAGCTTTAGTCTGTAATTTAGACAGAGCTCAGCATTCAAAAACAGAAAGAATGCAAAGAAACGGAAGTGCCTGGAAAAGCTGTTCTGAAGTTTCATCAGTCACGCTTAACTTCTTCTGAATTATTTTCACTTATTTCCAGAATGGATTTGGACATAACCGTGGACATCATCTTCTACTTTCTGAGCTACTTAAATCTTAAACATACCTTGCATTTCTCCAGAGATTCCTGGTTTTGATCATCAGTCCTAGATTTTGATTCCATTAACTAAATTGAAATGGACATGTAAATTTGATAGCTTTGAAAGTCCTAATTCCTATCCTGTGCTCATTCTGCCAAGCTGCTGCAGCTTCAGAGGTATGAGATGGGAAATAGATGAGACGCAAAAGGGTATTATTTTGCTATAGTTTAACCTGTTTTGTTGACTTCATAGACAGTGGCTTTTCAAGCAGTCATACTTAGACTTGTTTCTCTTGAAAACTTGATCTGAAAGGAAAATCATAGGAGGAAAAATATTTGTTTTGTTTTTCTTTTATTTTTTTGTTTGGGTTGTTTGGTTTTTATTTTATTTTATTTTATTTATTTATTTTAGTACTTTGCATGTGTCTTTGAGAAAACTGATCTTGCAAACAGTATGATCTGGCTCATATTTAAGTCAGCACAGCTTTCTGACAGCACTTCCATGTTGCTCCAAAGCCACTCCTCACTGAGGTACCAAGCACTGTCCTGCCTCCCAGACAGGCTAATTCATTCTGCTGGGAGTGCAGGAACAGCATGGCTGGGCTGCATCTGATCAGTGGTGGTTCCCATCTCCTTGTCTAAGCATTAGCAGAGGAGCTCCTATCCTGTGCTTCTTCTAATGCCAGCATTGCAGAGAAGAGACTCTTGCTAATGTTCAAGCTTTGGACAGTTCTTACCTAGTTCGATACATCGAGGGTAAAAAGAAACCACAAACTGATGTGAAATAATTTTCATTTTCCTCTCATTGAGTTAATTTCAGGTACAACCAGGAGGCTGTGAAAGGTCTGGCTTCTCATACCACGTTCTCCTTATCCAAGGCAAGAAAGATTCAATAAGACTCTGCTTCATTTGCCCAGAAGGAAAAAAAAAAAAAAATTCATTTGCTTAAGTTAGTTTTGGTAGTTTTCTTTAAATTGGGGGTAAATGTTGGTGAAATTTAGTGCTCACAAAAGTGCAAGATTAATCCTATCCAAAGCAAGTCTTGGTGTAGCTGGGCCCTGTGCAAACTCCCACTCGTTCCCATCAAAGCATCTCAGTCAGGGCAGCGAGACGTGGCTGCTGTCCCAGTGCTGGGCCTCTTCTGAGGGGAGAATGCCAAACCTGCTGAAAAGCCCAACAGTTTGCTTGATTGCAAATAAATTTCAAGCCCACCAGAACAGCATGTTTAATTATACTTCCCTGTTGCTTAACTCTGAGATAGGAACAGGTATTTGCGTGTCCTCTGACCATGCTCCTGTAATTGGCCCTATCCAAAAATAATCCATGAGGTGGCAGAGATTGTATTTTTGATGATGGCTCATTTCTTTCTTTCTTCCTTTTTTTCTTCTTCCTTCCTTCCTTTCTTTCTTTCAACTACATGCTGATTTTTTATCTGCTGGACTAAATCTTGATGTAACAAAAACCACTTCTAAGGGCAAATTCCTGTTACTTCTTGCTTTGATCTTTTGCACACACAAACACACAAAAAATCCCATGCAAAGGAAGAGAGGATTTGAAAAAGAAACAGGTGTGAGACTCTGAAAAACACTATAACCAGGTCAATAGGAATTTCCCACTTGCTGTTCATATTCTGTGCCTGTTTGCCAAGGAATCAAGGCTCACCACATACAGTTTCCCTACTGCTGGCAGGGGTCTTATCACTAAGCCAAATTAGCAGGAAGGCATATTCTTAGATCTCAGCTGGCTAGAGGCCAACATAACCACAGGCTCCAGGTAAAACAGAACTGATTATTGTACCCTTTCTCTTAAGGAAGCAGAATGTGAAAGTTAATACTAAGCATTCACCACAGACCTATCATGTGCTATTCTCCACCTACAGGACAGTAGAATCCAAACACTGAACAGTTTTAAGGCACATTATTGTGCCAAATACACACTTGTATATATAGAACCTCTGTTTTCCCCTCGTTTTTCAGGGAGACTGTATTTGTGAGCATCAGTATCTCTGGTACAGAAGGACAAAAATATACATATTAATGCAATCTATTCGTGTTTGCTTCTCTTACTTAAAATCCAACTTAATGAACAGCAGAACCACTGGAAAGAGTCCCACTAAGTTTAGTTGGTAAGGGACAAAGCCTTGGTTCAGAAAAATGGAGTAATCATATCAACATCACACTTTTAAGCAACACAATAGCAGTTTGTGTGTGGAACTGCTTCCCCTACGCTCATGAAGTGCCTTGTGCAGCAAAAGCACAGACTGGGAAAACTCAGGGAAGGCTACAGCCCAGGGAATTGCTTATGCATTATCCAATTGGGTCAGAAAATTTGTTTTTCTCGAGAATGTGAAATGCATTGGACTTGAAAAGCTCGTGGCTTATGTAAGAGATGCCAAAGGGCAGCCTATTCATTAGCCAAGACATTAAAGTAAAAAGGCTGCTTTAGGGCCTTGAGGCAACACAGTTTTTTGAGCTCTGCTTCATAACAGCTGTCCTCCAGAGTCTGCCTAACGTCATTAGACATGCTCTGTAGCAGAGGAGGAAAACGATACACTTACTGGACAGCCTCTGTATGAGAGGAAGGCACCCTCCATTTCCAGATTTGTCTTTCCTGGCCCTGAGCCCCAACACCAGGGTTATTCCTTTACTTCAGTGTAACCACTGTTGGAAAATTTGCTACATTCTGTTATTAAGGTTACTTTCTACTCTTCTGGATAGCCTAGCTGCCCACATATTTGCTACAATGTGTGCTGCTGGCCTTGCATAACAGTTCTCTATGATGAAGCAGCCTTACAGACTACACACTTCAGGTTCTCAATAGGCAACCAGTACCAAAGAGCAAGGAGAGTGAACAAGATACTTCCTCCCACATGAATTTATTACTTGGCTGTAGATATGATCAGCGCACTTTGCATTTTTTCACTTAAATGCTGCCATCAAATGATAGAATTGGCTAAAAATTCTTTGTTACTCAGTCTGTACACACTTTTCCATTTTGGAAGTCCAGCAGAACAGCCGGGCATCTGCATTTCTCCCTTGCATACAAGCCCACATCCCTGACGCAGAGGTGCCCCCTGTTCTAGCTTCCAGCTGGGCTTCTCCTGCTACCTGCTAGCAGCACCCTGTACACGAGCCCTGTCTGAACCACTTCAGAGGGGCCATCAGCACGCAGTTGTAGCTGTTCAGAGCAGTTACCATCACGCAGTCACTCGTCTGTGTTTGTGATGTCTCTCAGCCAAGAGCGTCAGGTTGCAGGGGAATGCATTGGCTGGGATGTCTACTGTAGCTTGAGCTCTTGCCAAGGAAACCTGAATAAACCCTATAAAAATATTCTTCTTCTTCCTATTTATCTTAGATTTTTTGAAGTTATAACTATTTAATTTATCAGGCTTGATTTATTGAAGTATTTACCTTGGATACTGTTGTACTTGATGGTTTTGAGCAAAGAAATGACTAATTCATAATGACAGTTGGGATGAAAAAGTCGCAGCACAGGAATTAAACTAAACAAACTCCTGATTTATTTATATCTTTACTTGCAAGCAAAAGCCTGAAGTTGAGTAATAGAGTGCTAGCTGCGATTTAAACAAAGTGCAATACAGAAAGGAACCAAAGCAAAAGAAAATTCCATAAATGTAAAAATAATGATAGTAATAATAATAATGAAAACATACCCACCTACTCCATCCAAAAGCTTTGAAGGAAAAAAAGGGAGAAGAGATGGTACTGGCTATTCAGTAATACTCCCTCAATGACTCCTGAGTATTTCTTTACATAAAGAGCGTAAGAGCGTGAGGCCATCTCAGTCCAAGCTTCCTTACTCCCTCTCTCCAGCAGTGCCTCCTGCCAGCAGCCTCCTGCCTCACAGCAAGCACCTGGCTGGCCTCATGCCTGTGCTATTTTAGTGAAGCTTCTTGCTAGGAAAAGGTGCCCACTAGAAGGCTATGGAGAGATTGGAAAATGAGATGTGGGATTGTTAATACATCTCTGTGTCGTACTTTCAAGGAGTACTGAGTTAGGAAGTCAAAAATAGCAGTCTTGAAACTGTAACACTCCATCAGAAAACTGTTCCTGCTAGACAGGAACAAAGAGAACAAGAAATCTTGTCTGTAACTACCTCTTTCCTACCTGTTCTGGGACAAGCTTTCATAATAAAATCTCATCTGCCCAGGCGATGGTAGATTCACTTCGGATGCAGAATCTGCAGATGGAGCTCAGAGCAGAAGTGGGTCTTGAATAGAAATATCCAGAAGCATCCTCTCTGTAAGGCAATGAACTCAGCTAACTTGCTTTTCTCCCATCTCTGTGCTTAACTCAACTTCAAATTCTGCACAGATCATTATAAATAATTTTTGACATCAACAAAGTTCCAAGTTTTATTCTAAATATCTAGCCTGCATCATTGGTTTTACAAGGGTCACTGGTTTTCCTATCTGCTGAACATGAAGGTTGGTTATTGATAAAAAACTTCTTCTCAGAAAAAGCAGCGAGGCAATGGAGCAGGCTGTGCAGGGAGGTGCTGGAGTCACTGTCCCTGGAGGTATTAGAAGAAGGTGTAGATGTGGCACTGAGTGAAATAGTTTAGTGGTGTGGTGGTGATGGTTGATGGACAAGATGATCTTAGCAGCCTTTCCAACCTTAACAATTTGATTATATTTAATTCAGAAATTCAAACAGGAGCTGACAAAGGAAAAGACAAACTGACTCATTGGACTGTGGGGATGAGAGCAAGGCTGTCTGCTGCTAAGTGGGCTTTGTACTCCTGCTCAGAGCACCCACAGAACATCTTTGTATTGTGGCTGGGGCAGCAGCAAGGCACTGTCTGATCGTGGCCATCACTTGCTCTCTTGAAAAGGAGACATGGCTCCCTATGGAATAATTTATTAATGCCATTTAAGAAATTGAGTTCCTGTTCTGTAAGTATTTATGCTGAATCAATATATGAAGTCAGAATCTCATTTTATCAGCGAATAGAAGTTATATTAAAAATCAGCATAAAAAAAGGAAACACTTTTAACGATACTGAGCTGTTTAAGTCTTCAAGTGCCTACAATGATACGACATTAAAAATAATGCATTTAAATATTTCATAAAAGATGAGAACAAAACTAAAGTCAGTGCTAAAGTTAGAACAAGATATGGTTGTTCTCAAAATGACATTAACATCAGTGAAACGGGATGAAAAATGATTCTTTCTTTCTTTTTTTATTTTTGTAAATCAAAGCTAACACTTCTGGCCAAATGCCTGTGTTTGGCAAGAGCTTCATTTCTGAGTGAAAATTTACTATTGTCATATTTTTAACCATATTTCTCTGCAGTTGAAGATCATGAAAGATGACTTATATTTCAACGTAAGGGGAACTGATTTCTTGTAGACACTGATGCTACCACTGCTGCACCTCACCTCTGGTTTATTTTTTGCAAAGTCACTTCAGGGAATCATTCTCCTCAACAGTGACAGAATTCAGTATTGTCTTTGTGCTGTATTGCTGTACAAAAAAAGTTACTAGAGGGACACTATTCCATTGCATTCTTTCTTATTTTCTTTTTCAGCCTGAGGAGTTACCAAATCAACAATTCACCGAATTCTGTGTTGGGACTGCAATACTTCTTTAAGGCAATTAACAATGCCTACAACCAAACTGTCCAGGCTAAGTTCGGAGGGTTTGGTTACAGCATGTACACTCCAAATCAGGTCTTGGACGGACACAATCCATGCCTTGGTATAAACAAATGTCATTCTCATTACCCCAGGTGGCTTCCAGTCACTGAAATGGAGCCGCTCCAAACAGAGCAAAAGGCGTTTGAGGAATTCCAGCACAGCCTGGTGGGTGAGCTGGAAAAATGCAGCATGCTGAGGCATGGGCAGGCTGCCAGGAGGGTTGCTCTCCAGAGCTAAAAACGTAATACTGAATGCTAAATGCGATCCAAAGTAAACTTCTTTAGATTAGAAGTTTAGCTTAGAAGTTGTCACTTTCATTTGCATTGAAAGATCAACTTATAAAACTTGCATATAAACCTTTTTTTATGTATACCCTACTAAATGTTTATATTGTATTTGGTCCCCTTCTTTCTCAGACGCTTTCTGTTTTTCTGAAGTAAAGCTAATGCACACAGAAGTGTGCAGTACTCTGTGACTGAAACGTTCCTTCTGGTTTGGTTTCCCCTTGCACGTGATCAGAGATCAGCACAGCACTCTGGGCCTTGGCAAACTGTTGCTTTATGTATGGAAAATGGCTGTGCTACAGCTGTGCAGAGCCCTCGGGGAATTTCTGATATTCTTACAGAGGCAATCTGGGGAATGTACAGAGTCAAAAAGCACTGAGCCTGTACAAAAGCAAGATGCCGTGTGTAAGAGATAAGCATTGCTACTGGAGAGCTTTTCTGAGGAATGTTTCAAAAAGGGTATAATTTCCAGCTTAATGAAACACCTGTCTTCAGCCACTTTTCATTCTTACTGTCTGTCATCTCACACAAACAAATGGGTCACAATGTTAGCATTTCACTTCCCTTCATAGCTTCTAGATTGAACTCCGGGAATTGCCAGACATGCTGTATCTCTCATACAAGATTTAAGCTATTTTTCCTGTTTTGCAGCAAAGCTTGAAAACCACAGCTTCATTCATCAGCTTGGGTGCAAAAAGAAGTGAGTTCAAAGGTACCCTGCAAGGGCTCAAACACAGCTGGGGTGGGAGGGAGGAGGTTATGAGAAAACAATCGGGTTTCTGTGATCCCCTTAGTAGTGGCCCCAACCACCATGGCCTGGGCCAGCATCCCACACTCAGTGGGCTGATATTTCTGTGCTGGGTAACACTGATCCTGTGAACTGTGCTGCAGCTGATATAGCATATTGCATCTGCAAAAGGTTTTACCATAACTACTTTGTTTGTTACATAGCACAAGCAACACATAAAAAGCTAAACCAAAGAGAACACATGACTCATCCCCCATTGTACTCACCTTGGCAAAGCAGAAGCTCATGAAGGCTCTAGGACCCTTCCTCTTCTACATCTTCCCACACCTGGTTTCACTAACGCACCATCACCATTCTTCCGCTTTTTTATCAGCTTCTAGCCAGTCAACTGAGCAGAAATCCAGCCCCTTTGGTCACATCAGCCCTTGTTTAGCCTCACTTCTCCCTCAGCATGCCTGTCACTGATTTATTTTTAGCCTAGATTTCAGATTATAAAATACTTTTGAACAAAACTAACTTTTAGCTGGGGGCAGTGGTTACTGATCTTTGCACTAGCTCCATTTGAGAAAATCAACAGTAATACACTTCACCAGGTTCCTGGGAGACATGCAAATATGCCCGTAGCTTATCCTATGAGTTTGTAAGGAGCATCCCAGTCTACAATTGCTCCTCTATAAACACTGTGTCACCATCTGGTGGACTTTTGAAACTTGGGTTACAACAGCGAGGGTAAAAAAAATACAACCCTGCTGTATGTGTAGCAAGCTCTTGCAAGCAAACAGAACTTCTGAACTCTATTAAGACTGGCTCTCTCAATTGTCACATTGGGATTTAATGAGATTTAACTGTGTGAAGCATTATTTAATTTGAAAATAATTAAAAGCCAAGAGCTCAGTTTACCCTCCAGGAATTATACTCTGAGAGACATTCTGACTCAGTACATGGGGACAGTTTTAAGGCAAGGCTCTGTTTTCTTGACACGGTGAGCAGTAAGAACGTGCATACAGCAGAATTTCACGCCGTTCAGAATTCATTGAAAATGCATTCATAAATAGATCACTAACCCTTTGTGCATCTTTAAAGAAATCCATATTCTGAGGTTTGCTGTCCAAAATATAAAATGCGATACTCAGCTCAAAGAAAACTTCTGATATTTATTCTTGTAACCAAGACAAGATTAGAATCTTTCTAGAAAACTGCTTCCAAATGAAAACAAAATCCTCCAGAATGTGAACAGCCTTGGTGTTGCTGGAAGGGCTACATGACAGTTTTTCAAGGAACTAATATGAATGAGTATCCTCAGAGTCACACAGGATGAAGATTTGGGAAATATTTGCAGTTATTCCTAAAAATACAGCAGATCACTGTCTGTCTCTGTGAAATATTTGCAGTTATTTCTAAAAATACAGCAGATCACTGTCTGTCGCCACACTTGGATACTGCCTGAAATAGTCAGAGAGGCTCTACGTCAACCAGAACTTGAAAGAAGAAACAGAAATGAAGCGTTCTCTGTCATCCAATGAGCCAAAGTGAGTAGATCAGCATCTCATGCTTCTTTTTTTCCCATTTGATCTCCAAAGGTGTGTCTCAAGACCTGCCATCACAGAAGACCCCAGAACTTTGTTAATGATCTAGCACAGATTTGGCTGGAAAGGGAATTCAGACCATTGCCAAGGAGAATCTTCTGCCACTGTGATCCTTTACTGACACTTATTCAAAGAAGATTGTCAAGGATGCACTTAATTGAGCTGGTAATTGTGAATGAATTATTTGATCTAGATAAGCAGCAAAATTAAAGCAATGTTTTAACTAAGTGTGTCTGTATATATTGTTGTAAAGATAAGCAGCAGATGTAACTGCCTTTTGAGCAGTTTTTGGATCACCTGAGGAAGATATTGATCAGAATCTGATAACAAAGAAGGAATAGCTTACTCCTTTCCAAGGATCAGAGCTCACTGAAAACTCCCAAAAAAGGTGATCTCCAAATAGAGCTGCTTCCCCTCCAGCTGCCAGCCCTTTAGTGAGGACTGGGAGGGGCAGACCCTGGCTGAATAGCTTGCACCTGCGCACCCAGGGCTGGCCATGCCTCTCCACCAGGTGCTCAATCAGTGGTTCAGGCCCTCTCCTAACAGTCCTCGTACAATCCTTTACATGGCTCTCTAGATATTTGCAGTTTTGTTTTGAAGGAAGAATTAAGAACATACAGTGATAAAGTGGAGAAGCACTACGTCTGTTGAGCGACAGTTTCTTCAATGACTTCCAGCAGAAGAAAATCCATTTTGTCCATCTGTAATGAGAAAATCATGACACGTACCCAGGCTCACACAGTTTCATAAGAATTTAATGATGTGTTTTCCTACTGAAATGTGTTATGGTTTGTTTTTTTAATCCATATGCCGATTAGAACAAGATTTTGTGTCTTCAAAAGACGACTGGTCTAGAGACTTCCAACAGAATAAAACAATTGCCACTTTGTTAACTGATTTGCTAAAATGCAGCAAGAAACAGTAAAATTATCATAACTATAACATACAGAATCTCAAAAATAAAATAAAACCCCTGTACTAATCAAAATGTACAGTTTGGAGAAAAGCATCTAAATATTTTCCAGCTCTGAAAACAAGTCATGTGCATTACTGGAAGTATTCTCTTTAAATGACAGGATCTAAGCATAAGAAATAAATGTGCAAGCACGCAGTATCTCCATCTCTAAGAAAAAGCAGAATGTGTATTCCGTCAGAACTGTTGCAATCATTTAAATCTCCAAACTTTCTTCTTTGAGTCTACTGTTGAAATCGCAGATGAATTTCTGTGGAGCAACAAGGACATCTTGAGGCAAGATAGAAAAATGCAAAACTTCTGTTCCACGTTGATTTGGGAGGATAGAGGGTCGGAATCTTGGTAACCCCTGGAACTCGCACACAATGTAAATGTTACGCTCTTGAAATCGTTCAAAGTCCCACAAGTTCCTCAGAGTATTATAAAAACAGTACTTAGCCAGCAGTCCTGAAATGATAGGAGACATGCTCACCAGTTATGGTGCTTTACTTGCTGATAGCTTTGAACACAGACCAGCTTTAGAAACGTGCTAGTCATGGTGTGTTGAGTTGCTTTTCTCCTTCTTACAGAAGTGAAGAAAAAAACTTTGCACTGCTCAAAATAAGAATATAGTATTACACTGTACATGTTTAAAAATGGAAAAGTATAAAGATAGTGAAGAGGTTTTTGAAATATTAGCTGCAAATCTACACAAAAATTAAACTTTCACAGTTCTTTGTCACTCTCTAGAAGTTTCAAGTATTGCTGTAAATTTGTACCTTTGAAAATCCAATGTAAATGTTTTCCAAAAGGAAGGGGGAAAAAATTATACGCTTTTTAACTGACGTTAGGATTTTTTTTTTGTATGAAAATACACTTTTTAGTTAAAAAATAAAAATAAATCTAAGTTAAAACTGGAGTTGTGGGCCCATTCGTAGAACTTTCTGTCCCCTTAGATGTATCTGCAGCCTTAGAATCATCACAACATTCAGAAGCCTCATTTTCCTCTGCAGTTGATGAAGTAAGATCAATAGTGATCAAATCAGTTTCCTGATCTTTTTTCTCTACTTCATTGCAAAATTCAACCTTATCTTCTTGCTGGATGTTCTTTATTTGTCCATTCTGTGCAGGGTAGGTACTAGCAATGGTGTCATACAGAAATTGGTAATGTTCCTTAAATATAAAGAGAAGAGGTTAGTATGAACGGAATGCACAGAGCCCACAGATTATCCCATTCTTAGTTTTCTTAAATTTTAGAAATGTAGAACATAGCTGGACATGCAGGACCACATACGAAGCAGATTGCACAGCTTCTGGCAAACAGGATGATGGTTGTATGGTTTATTCTGATTCTGTGTGTACGTAATGTCTCTGCAACTGCTTCTATCAGATGCACCAAGCAGTACACTTTTGGTTTACAAAGCAAAGTCCACAAAATACATTTTTCAGAGTACCTAAGCACTGAACAAAATAAAGTCTCTGGGAGAGTTATCATATAAACTGCACCATACTGACAAAAATGTTTGGTTTGTTAGTAAAGCAGCAAATGCTACAGAGATACAAAACCTGGAGTGATTTTAAGAAAGTAAGTTGGTGGCTCCTAACCTGTGAGATGGAGTTAGCCTCCTAACCAGTCAGTAAAGGACAGTGTACTTGCACGTCCCTTAAGCAGCTGCAGAAACACCAGTTTATGCTATTTGTGATTGTACAACATGCACCCTTCCATAAGTGTTTTAGAACTACAGCTTTGGACATCTCACAGACTGCTTTATTTTTAACAGTAATGACCAATTCCCAAATAGTGATAAGTGACTGTGAACGTCCTGATTGTTCCCTATGCAGAAACAATGAATTTGATTAGGGGGATATCTGACTGATAAGAAACCTTGTGATTTGTCCCAGTAAGCCATAGGATTTACTTACAAAGGTGGAGACCACTCCCAGCCTGCTGCGACGAAGAGCTTTTACTACTTGGAAAACATCTATTACTTCTTCAGTTTCTGCACTTTCCAAGAGGGTCATCAAAGCACAAAACACACCAGTCTGCTGCGATCCATCACTAAAAGGAAATGCACCTTTTTAAAACGTAAAATTACTATGACTTCTCATTAAGAAATAGCTTTATTTCAAAGTCTATACAATGAATTACATATCCAAAAGGATTTTTACTGGACAGAAACTGTGACAATTAAGAATATCTGTAGGACACACAGAAGACACAGCTTACTTAGATTATATCTGGAATTCATGCAGTCAATTAATAGATCAGAGAGAAATTAGAAGCAGCAGTCTTACAATCTCACCAATGATTAGCAGGATTATCTTCCTTTTAAGATAGCATGCAAGGTTATTTCTACATATGGTCCTAAAAACGTCAACTCATGCCCTGGGATAATCTAAAAGCTCTGCTGGGTCCTCACTGTTAGTACACTACAAGAGTACTCCAAGCTATCACTTCTCAAAATACATCTATCAGGCAGAAGCAGCTAACTCTGACCGCCTACTCCACACTCAGGCTTGCTGAAGAGAAGTGCATGCACCTTACAGAATTACAATCAGAAAGGTCAATTCTGAGCAAAAGGGAACATTCTAGGGATAGATGAGTCTCTCCCTCAAACCATGGAAAGGCTTGTGGGAAAAGTTGGTGCCATAAAATTGTGGATACTAAGCCTACTTAGAGGTAGGTTAAAGTATGTGTTGAGTTCAGACCCACCAGCAGTGGATGACAAGTGGGACACTGCGGCTGTTCCTGCTGTCCTCAGAGGCTGGTCTGGATGGGACTTTTTGTTTAAGGCTTAGAATCATGTTGACTAAATCTCTGGGCTCTTCCGGAACATCCAATCCGTTCCACTTGTGATACTGATACTGGTATACCTTCTGTGTTTCTTTCCTCTGCAAAACAGCAGTGCAGATGTAGTTAATGGTCAGGCTGAAAATAAAGGTTCACATAGTAGTACATTCATTGCAGCTGATGTACAAAAAAAACGTACATTCCTGGGGAAACACACTGCGATATGAGCTCTGCCTTTATGTAAATATGAGGCGGGAGAGGTTCAAGCTTTGCTCAAAGTTCCTCCTGAGAATCTAATACCACCGTCTTAGCAATGTACTAAGTGGTAAATGAGGAAATTTGTCACATTTATCATGATTAGCAGCTGGTCTAGAAGACAAAAATACTTCAGTTTTTTACAGCAGAAGGTAAATGTGATGGGAACTGCCTCTTCTCTTTCTTTGGGCTATACCTATAATTAGAAGAACAAACGTAAAACTTCATTTTGTATTTTGCAAAGGAACTTCTACCTTCAGGTGTGTGACATCAAACGCACGAATGGTGTAGCTAGGATAACAATTGACATCTGTCATTTGAACTTCTATGCCATCATATGTTTGCTTTCCTTCTCCCCAGTACTGCGCACAGAGTTCCTAAAAGAGATAAAAATACAACATAGTGCTTATCATACAAACTTCTTTATATTTTATCTCCCACATGCACTTACAGAATTCGTTCTCTTCAAAGTAGCAGGGAGTTTCTCTATATTTTAAAACACAGCATCAAACATTGCTTTCCCTCAAAAATTAATTAGGAGATAAATTAAGAAGTTAAATAATTGAGAAATAAAAAGTACATATTCAAATTCCTCATTCCATGAAACACAAGAGAAAGGGAATCAGAGAGTGCAGGTCAGTGTTTTCTTTGTATATAGATGACCTTTAATATGCCAGTGAGAAAATGTCGCCCTTACCTGATCCCCTTCTTTCAGCTCTGTCAGCATAACAATGACTTTGACTTTTCTTTGAAATACCATTTGCCAAAAGTCAGAGATAGTTTCTTGCAGTGGTCCCTGTGTTGCAATCATGGCCTTTGGACCCCAGTAACCCTACAAAAGAAATGTAAAATGTCTTTTCTTTAAATTCATTTCAAACGTGACTGTTGTGCAACAGAATTCATTGTCATTTAAAGAATATTAAGTTAATTATCTCTTTTGGTCACTGGGAAAATATGCTTGTCCCAGCAGGCAATGGGATAAAATAGATACTGAATTCTATAGAACCATTTAATTGGATCAATAAGAAATCAAGCTTACACTATTACAACAGAGCTGGTATGCCAGACAGTTCATGCTAACAAACCAAAAATACAACTATGTTTACTCTTAATAGACATGGTAACAGTAACACATTTTAAAGAATCCAGATAAATCTATTTTACCTAGAAATTCCACAACATCCATTATCTTCATAAGTGACAGATAATGGCTCTCTTGCTTTGGGGGTAAATATGATATCATAAAGCTGATGGCCCAGATTTTACTAGCACAGTTTTGTATACGTGAATAACTGCACTCACATCTCACTTGCAGATAAAACATTAATATGGATAAGTATGTTGTAGCAAATTTTAGAATATTTTTATTATTAAATCTTTAAATGGATTTGCCAATCAAGTATCCAATCTTCTGTTTCTATTCAAGTAAATTTTATTCTATTTCTGAAGTCAATAAGAGAATGAGTTCAAGCTGGCACAAAGTTCTCATAAGCAAGTTTTAGCTGAAAGCTTGTGAGTTATTCATACAGGACCCTCTATATACATACAGTTATGAAGGAAGCATTAATGTATTTGCTTGATTCTTCACAGTCACTGTCTTCATCTGAGGAGTCCTCTGACTCATGTTCACCCTCCTTATTTTGTTCCTCTTCACTCCTGATTGGCACTCGGTTAAAGTCATCTGCAGGAGATGAAGAGTCACAGTATTATCACACTGCTGCTCGTGTAATAGTGTTTGAGCAGAACTGAGCCTGTATGTCATCACCCTCCCACTACTTCCAGGGAATCAGTTACTGTTTTTTATTACTGGATGAGGACAGCCACACACATGCTGGCCTGGGTTCCCTTGTAGTTTGTTTGCTTTGTTCTGGGAGCTGAGCAGAAGAAAGAAGTCTGTCCACTCACTCTGAACCGTATCCATTTCTGAATTTGGCATCATGCTACCAGGTGTACATTTGTCACACTCTCAGTAGTAAAGGAGAATCAGAAACTGGGTAATTATTCTGGAAAACCCTTGCAAAACATGCTATGACCAGTAGCATCCAGGCAGTAGTGTCCTTACTGGCAGAAAAAAGTGGTTTGATAGAAAAGCACTAGGAACTCCTGCACCTTGAGGATTGTCAAAAGCCAACCTTGGAGAACTCAGGATTTGAGAAAGGCTCCGACAGGATTCCACCTGTCAGGCTTCCTTTTCCTCTCTCCCAGTGCAATTCCTAAGTGAGCCACAGACATTTTGTGATGCACGGCATCCAAATACTGAATAAAGCTTTGCCCTATACATAAGAGAGCAATCTGCTCTTTGAGACTTACTAACTGTCATCCCTCATGAGCTCGTCAGTCACCAAGTTCAAGTTATACATTTTCCCCTTTGGAAAAGACAGCTGGTTACTGATATTCTAATGGAAATCACAACCAGAAAAATGCCAGTCTTTCACCTAAAAAACTGTAGATTGAAAGCCACTTTGTTTGAATTAAATAACTCCCAAGAATTAACATTTTCTTAAATCATTTTTTTTTTAATCATAAGGGGAAATTTATAATTTTACATTCTTAAGAAAATTACTTAAATATATCTCAGGAAAGTAATTTACTGTCCTCATTTGTTCAGAATAGGCTTTCTTTAAGTAGATAACAGATAAAATTCAGAAGGTTCACAGAAAATACTTACAAGGAATTGTGTTGGCATTCCGGTTTTTGGTTTTGTTTTCCTCTCGATTCCCAGTGTTCTGTGTCCGCCATCCCTTATAGGAAGGTAGTCGCTAAAGAGACAAGTTTAACATTATGTTTGAGACAAAATGACATTCTTGTATCTTGATTCCCTCTGAACACACATATCCTGTCCCCATCTCCCAGTACCTTGCATTCTTATTTAATTCTATAAACTTCAGTCACATCTGAACTATAGCTTAAAATTGTCAATTTTAACAAGCACAGTAACAAGGAAAATACGCACATAGACACAAGTAATTGTCCTATGTTCCTAACCTTTGGCAAAAACATTATCACAGAAGTGGTCTATTATATAAGGTATCTCTTGTGGCTACTGTGCAAAGCACTTTCTAATCTAAGCGGGAGCAAGGGCTTAAGGCACTACAAAGTGATGTTTCTTTACCTGAAATTCTGCCTCCAACAGAGAAGGTTCACTTGGAGGGTCTTTCCTTTTCAGGTTGTTAAGATAGGAATGCAGTTCAGAGAGACTGATTTCTGTTTCTCCATACTGATTGTATTCCACTAGTGCTTGATGGATAAGGATGTACTGTGACTGGTGTTTCCCATTTGAAGAGTTTAAAAATGAAATAATTTATGAGTAAACAAATATATACCATTTTTACAAACAATTATCAACCACTCTTACTTATGTTATAAGTAGTAATAACATTAAATACTATCATTAAGGAGTCATTAAATTCAGCTATTAAAAATCACAGGGGCTTCCAAGTTAAAGATTTTGGAGCATGCAATCTGTTAGATGAAAAGCATCCTGCAAATAAAATTCAGGTCAATTAAAATATCATGCAATTAAGATTTGCAAGAATGAAAAAGAAACCCTAAATAAGTGAAAAACAGACGTCCTATTTAGTCTTTCATTGTACTCACAACTCAGCTGAAAATCCTGCTAGACGGTTTCTTCAATACAAAATTTGTTTGATTACACAAGTTCAACTCTGCTTCTTTGCATTTATGAGCTGCATGCCAAAAGCATGCATGATCAAATCTAAAATGTAAATGTCTTCTTTCGTTCAAGTTTAGACTCGTTAAGTTTCAACTAAACTAAAAACTGTGCAGGAAGTTTTTCTCTCACACTATTTTTTAGAGCTATATTTCATATGAGATTCTTCCCCTGAGTTTCAGTGGCATCCACAACTGAGCAGAGTGGATCTGGGAAATACTGATGAAGAACTAGTAAAGAAGAGTTTTAAGTGAAAGGAACCTCAGCAAGATACCTCTACTTGAACCATGAGGCACCGCTGCCGGCGTAGCTTCACTACGTAGCCATAAACATCCACTCTGCCTTCTGCATCCAGTCCCTCCAGCATGGCATCAATTCCAATATAGGTCCCAGTGCGTCCAACTCCGGCACTGCAAAGCACAAAGGGATTTGGTTATCACAGAATCAAAGAATCATTAAGATTGGAAAAGACCTCAAAGATCACATAGTCCAGCATGCTACCAACTACCAACATTGCCCACTAAACTACACCCTTAAGTACTACATCTATGTGTTTCTTGAGAAAGAAAATGTGAAAACAGTTCTCACTGGAAATTAATTGGCAACACTAGAAATGATAAGTTTGAGTTTTAATTGCTTTTAAATTGTCAGTAAGGTGAATTTTGTCAATCATGGTGCTTATAGCCAGAGTAGCGTGGCATTTACCTGGCTGCTTTTCAATACTCTATGAATCTTCAGGTTTAGGCAACTTGAATGGGGATTGATGCATCAGAAAAAAATACTTTTGTTCACATCTTTAGCTACCTCACTCTCAAGTAATTGTTACACAAAATTTGGGATAAGCCAAATATTACTGACCTTTTCTAGCTCCCTTTTGTGACTAGCTTAACTTCATATTCATTTAACATTTAACATAACACAATCATAATACTTTTTTCTATGATTTACCTGCAATGAACCACTATTGGGCCACTAAAAAAGTTGCTGAGAGCATTTACTCTGCGTCGAAGTTTGAGAAGGAGATGTGGATCCTCAGGCACTCCATGATCTGGCCAGCTTGTGAACTGAATGTGAGTGACATCTCTTCCAGATGTTCTTTCTCTTCCCTAGACAAAGAGAAGTATGACTTTATATATATATAAATATATAAATTGCATATACATATACGCAATGCCAAAATCAAATGCACATGCACATACACAAAATAAAAGAAAAATAAGGACAAAAGTCATCAAATATTGAAACAGAAATTTCTAACAGTTTGGTGTCATGTGAGGCTCCCAATGGCCTCTCAGGTTACAACATTTTTCGTATTCAGTTTTAATTAAAAAATAACTCTCAAGAGCTGTGAATCAGCAATTCACAATGACTTGAACAGAGGACAAGCAAAAGGCTCAAGGTTTTATTCACAGGCTAGCCCATGATCCAGGGCATAATATGTTTTTCCCACTCATGAATAACTTAGTTTATAGCTCTACTTGTTTCAAGGGATCATGATTAGTAATTCTCTCATGTCTCCTAGAAGTAGTCTGCTGAGTGTACCTTAGATTAAGAATAATAAATAAAATAAAATAATGAAATATAAATAAAATAGCAAAAATTTAACTTTAATCCACAGTAGAAATAGATACAGTTAAGCTTTATCCCTCAGCTTGTAGCAATTTTCCCTATTAAGATTAGACATAGAGCAGTTATTTATAACATGATATCTCACTAAGTTGCAATATTTGCATTGTTGCAATGTAATGAGACAGATGAAGAGGAATTTCCAGCTGAAATAATGAATCAAGATAGGTGGACTTGCTTATTTTTCTGAAGATATTTCAGCACAATTACTCTTTGAGTTTTAATGCTTTTGTCTGTGACTTACATTCCACTTATCCTCGCTGAAATTTATTTGCAAAGGGCATGAGAGGAGCAATTAGCCTTACATGGCAAATTTTGTTCTCAATTACACACAGAGCAAATAATATTATTTCGGATGTGTAAAAGACAGCAGTTAACAAGCCTTAATGACTCTTATAAATGCAATTGAGATCACTCAAATTTGTAATAGTTCTACTGTACAATTATCATGAAGTTAGGTAACAGTGTCCTAAGAATCACATTCACTTTGCAAAAGATAATGCTGAGATACATATAAGATACATATAAGTGCAATCGGTATTAAGGAACAAGTTGTAAGAAAGCCACAATATATTAAGTTTTCCATACTTATCATGTTAACAGATTCCTCTTAAATACAGAGTTCAGAAACAATAGAAAATATTTTTTTAAGTTGGGAAATACATGTCTAACTTAAATTTCCTGTAAGAAATGACACCCACATCTGACAAGCTTTCTTTTAAATAAAATGTCCCAAACACCAGCAAAGTATCTTCCACTGCTAGCTAATTCTACTCATGCCATTACAATCTCTTAACAAAGCCTACTGACCTCCAGTCAGTCTTATGCTCCTAAGTCAACTTACATTTGTGATGTGTAGTTTCTGAATTATATAGTCTGGACACATTTTACTTTCGTTGATCTTCACAATAATGTCCCCATATGTTGCAGAGCCATTCTCCATTGATGGCCAGTACTGGGCACATTTGTTCTACGACGATAGGAAGTTAAATGGTGAGCAGAATGACAGCAAAGTAGCAGACAGCAGAGAGCGAGAACAAAGTCTGAATTAAAATAGACAGTAACTTAGCATTAGTTTTCCAGTTTCACACTCCAGCTTTCTTCACCTTTCCTGAAAAAGCAGTCAATGCTTAGGATGTCACTGCCAAATAATTCCAAACATCTATGGAATTTAGCTTGGAACATAAAGTGGGAAAAAATCTTATATACCAGGTGACAAGTTGAACAGCTCCACACAGTCCATGTTGCTGTTTGCCTGAAGGCTGTAGAGAAGTTGCTGCTAATTCTTTTTCAGCCTCCTGTGAAGAATTTTGCTCATGCTTGCTGATAAAAACAGCTTTGCAATGCTATAAATCTGCATGCTGTCAATCTTTTAATCTTTAAAAGCTGTCAAAATTCCCTGTGTTACCCTTCTTGCTCTATGTGGAGTAAGGAACAAAAGCAAACCAGAAGAATTGAACTTTCCCATTAAAGGAAGAGAGAAGACAGTGGATATAAAAAATATTCTGTTTAGGGCTGACTGAAGACACTGCCAGGATATCAAAAGAGACTAGACAGAGGAAAGCACAAATCATAGATTTTTTTTTTGTCATGTCTACGAGGATCCAGAATTCTACCTTCAGCTCTTACATTTGGAAGCTCACCCTCTACTCCTTACAGTTGTAAATAAAGAGACATTTTCTGATGAGTGGTAATTCTGTAAGGGAACACTATTTTGGCATGCTATCCAACACAGGTTTTGACAAAGCCAGAATAGCAAAGAATCAAAACAGAGGACTTAAGGAGAAAATGTAATTCACTACAGCATAGTAGCACATTCTGTTTTCAGACCAAAGAAGGATGAATGGATAGGTGATGGATGAATGGATGGATGTATGGGCATTTCTCACCCTGTTTCCTTCCTCACAGCGAGTAACCATGACAATAATCGTTGCTTTCTGTTCCCAAATCATTCTCCAGAAATCATCCGTGGTTTCATCCTTGGGGCCTAGCAGAAGAAAATTTCTTTACTGTGAGGGTTACATGGCACTGGAACAGTGCTCAGAGAGACTGTGGAGTCAGCTTCTCTGGAGATATTCAAAACCCACCTGGATGCTTTCCTGTTTAACCTGCTGTAGGGAACCGGCTTTAGCAGGGGAATGGACTTTATGACCTGCAGAAGTCCCATCCAACCCATACAATTCTGTGATTGAGTGATATTTCAAGGGATTGTATTCAGAGTGCAGCTACCCCAAGACTGCCTTGTTGATGTGCTTAGCCTTGCAGTCTGAAAAGCTAAGCAGATATCCTGCAAATTACAGCCACAGACTTTCTTTTATTGGGGCTGCTGCCATTAGGTTACAGTATTTTAAAATGTTCATGTATGTCTTCAGTACATGGCTGTGACATGTGGAAACTCCGGGTGTAAAGTTATGTATCACCAGAAGTCTACCTCTAAAGTCACCTTCACAAAATTCTCTGAGCCAAAACTTACTAGCAGCCTTTTCTCATTAAATTTTAAAATGTCAAACTTTCAATTCCTCTTTAAATTTACTTTGTGATTACTCCCTAAAAAAAAAAAAAGTAAGAATAAAACAGATAATTTAAGGTTAAATTTACCTTGTGCAGCAATATATTTTCTCGGTTCCTTGAAGCCCTATAAAAATGTACAATGTTATTCAACTTTAAAAAATAAGTAAAAACAAACAACTTATAAGATTTGTAACTTACAAAATAAATTCCATATGCACCAGTCCAATAATACCAAATACATTGCATAGATGGAGCAAAGCTGTTTAATGCATGAAATGCATAGTCTGCAAAATTTCTTCAGTAATGCCTATAACTTTTTATAGGTGAAAGTCACTCACATCAATATAACTTGCGTTGATATAGTCTGCTCCTGGGTCTCCTGGAATCTCAGAGAGCTCAACACGGTTATGATCATCTGTTTAAATTATGTGAAACAAAATAATTATGTTCTCTCAAGGAACTGAGAATAGAAGTACTAATACAACACGCAAAAATTGTAAAAATACTCACATGGAAGGATATCAATGTAACGGTTTTTGTTCTGATTATGGCTCCTCTTTGCCTCCTTCATTGGAAATTTAGTGAAAATTCTTGGAATGCTCTGTAAAATACAATGTTTACTTAATTAATAATCATGTACTTAAAATAATTTACAATCAAACACATACAGAAGAAATTTGGTACTGCTAAGAATCTGGAAGTCAACACTCTGTTCCACACAGTACTATTTCATATATTTCTTTCACTTATAATGGTCATTAAATTTATAATATTATATCCATAATATTATTTATATCCCCAAGCCTACACAGTAAGAGAGACTGGAGAAAGTCTACCTCGAAAAATACTTGTGAATGAGAAATATTTAAACTGTATTTTATACTTCTGTTGAAAACTATCTCCAGAAATAAAAGGGAAAAATAGTACTATGATCTAGCAATAAGGAGAAGTTGGTAACAAAATCAGCTGGAGCCTTATCTGACCTTTGATGAGAATTCACTTCAGTTTCTGTTCTTTGGATTTTATTTGTAAGCAGTGCATATACTTTAGACATGCTCTTGAGAAGAATTCTTCCCACTACCCAGCCACAAATCTGTGGTGTATTTCAACCCAGTGACAAACCTGAAATTCATCCAAGAAAAGTCTTCCTTCATCAGCAATCTTTCTCTTGTATGTCTCCAGCAACTTCTCTGAAGGTATTGGCTCGATGTTCAAAAGCTGCCTTTCGTCATCTTTAACTGTGTAAATATGTTGAACATTTATTCTTACTGGCTTTTAAGATGCAAACTACATTTCAGCAAATGTGATTCTCAAATAGTCAGCTATATTAACAAAAGGAAAAATAGCAGAACTTGCCCAGCTGTGCTGTGTAACTGAAGATGCTCCAGCAGGAAGCCACATGCAGGGCCTCTGCTTCAACAGTGCTTTTGCACAAAGTGGCTGTTGTCACATTTGGGTCACAGCAACAGACAGCCCAAACACCCACAGTAGTTACATGGGTGTTCCAGTTGTTTGCAATGGCAAATTGAGTTACTGTATGAACAACCCATTAACATTTCTATTGAAATGTAACATGAGTTACAAGCTGTTATGAGTGCAGCATGCAAGCTCCTGTTCTTCACTGATGAAAATGCATACCCAATTGTGGTGACAGTGTTGAAAAACAGAATTTCATAGCTCTCTCAAACCGTGTTATTGTATTCTTTTATCTTTGTAGTTTCCACGAAAAAAAACCAACAACAACAACAACAAAAAAACGGGAGGCATTACTTTTGGAGTGAACTATATATAATCAATTTTTGTGTGTTTAAATGTAATAAATGATTTTTTCTTGAAGCTTTCTAGTATTTACTGACTCAGGCTTTCCTCATAAGCTTTGAAATCCTGTACAAAATGTTGCCTAGTTTCAGAATCTGGAATTTTAAAGACTTAAAGATTTTAAAAGACTTAAAGACTTAAAAGACTTTAACAATTTACAGTGATAGAGTATCACTTAATGTTAAAATCCTTGCTTTGAAGAAGGTATAGAGGAAAGGGAAATTCTAGGTGAAGCAGTATTTGATTCTGGACTTGTTTTCAGGTTTGCAAATGTGATGACCACTGTCAAAGATAACAACTGTTATTTCAATGAGCAATAAATAAGACTTTTCCAAACTGATAAACTTCTAGTTCATGTAAGTATAAATACTTCTGAAACATATCTGAAACTCAGTATTTCAATATATGTAAAATACTAAAGCTTTTTACTAAATTACTCTGAATTAGGTTATATCATGCTTATATTTGCAAACTACAAATATTGCCTAGAATATAAACATTTCAAAAGTGTCTGTAAGATATGTGACAAATCTTATTTCCATCTGCTAAATATATAAAGATACTCACCCCCTACAAGGCTGATGACTTCAGAAGAATTGCTGTAAGAGGTAAAAGAATATGTAAAAACTCTGACTGGTATGATATATATCTGATAATGAGTTAAATAAATGCAGTTTCGTATAGGAACACCAAGGCTTTTCAGTAACCAACAGACAGCAATTACAAGCTCATGGTAAAACAAGAATGCCACAGCTGGGGCTGACAGCCGCTGGGCAGAGGCAGTTGAGAACTCTAAGCACTACTGAGGGGGAGAAACAAAGAAAGAGGAGAAACAAGAGGCTTACCTAAGCTTTTTTTGGTGAAGGTCATAGATTTTATACAGAACCAATAGTAAAGCAATTGATGTCACAACAATCAAGAACACCAAGAATATAATCAGGGCCCTTGAGTTGTCTAGGGACAGGCAAAGAATAAATACATTATTTCTCCAGTAAAGAACTAAGCATATAAACTTTCTATTATTGTTCTCTCATTGATTTTATAAAGTATGTATACAGACCAGGGTAAGGCTCTATGATGTTTATTGTGTAACTTTTATTGTGATGTATGTGATGTTTATTGTGATGTATGTGAAAAGGACTAAGTACTTTTATTTAAATAAAAGTTCAGTTTCATTATTCCAAAGACAAAATTGTTAAGCTTACAGAAAAGGAGGGAACAACTTCTTTCTCGTTAGGAAAACTTTCACAGTAGTCCTTCATCTCCACCTGCCAAAATGTCACAGCTCACTGGCCTGGCATGGCCCTCGTCTGGGTGCTGTGCTCACTGAGCAGGGAGCTGGAGCTGCTCCTGGCATGTGAGCAGCAGGAATGGGAGATCTCACGCCCAGGGCCACAGCAGCTCCCCCAGCAAGTGTAGCCTGCCCTCCACAGTGCTGGCCCATCCTGACATCATTTGCCAATAGATGTGTGAAGTCTTGGGTACTCAGTCAAAAAAAATTCTGTTCTGCTCCTCAATTAATCTAGTAATCTCTTAATTTACCTCTTTTTAATCTTTTTTTTTTTTTTTTTTCTGTCAGCTCTTTCCAGCTCTACCAGGACATTTTAGTACCAGATATTCTTCAAATGAAAAAGTCATTTATCCAATTTCTTTAATCCAGCTATCAATTTGAATTGAATTCAAAACAAGACTTCTCAAGTGGGAGATCACTGACATGTTCCCTGTGACTCTGACTGTTGATTAGCCTTCACTGGCAGACACAAAGGTACATCTCCCAAAAAGATGCAATGGAAGAAGTCTTCCAGGCGTACAAGTTACTTTAGTTAAGTATGTATAAAGTTCATTTTTCTTTATATCTATATCTCCTATACTTTTCATGTCTACAATACTTGGACTTTCTCAAAATATTTGCAATTGTACACACACACTGTGTGACGAGTTTCCTTCACAAAACACAGCTTCTGGAACACAACATCTGAATGCTGGAAAATAATTCTGAAATGAACAATTTAAGATAGAGAAATGAATTTCTAAATATGTTAGAATGTTGCATGAGGAAGCCACAGCTATGTAGTTATTCTGAGTCATGTTTGATGGCTTGTCTATTTCATTAATGTTGAAGAAGGACTTTTTTAAAAAATGCATTTAATTATATATCTATACACATAGGCAGATAGTAACAGAATTCAGAATTTACAGTGTTAGTCTATACCATGCTTGAGTCATAAAATAAAAATGTTGTATGTTTTTACTTACATCTGGTATTTTTTTCCATACGCACTGACTCTCCATTATACTTTCCATTAAACACATAGATCTGCATTCAGTGGGCAAGAATAGTAAAAATGTTAAGATATATCAAGTAAAAAATGCTTGCACAAATTCTTAAAAAAAAAATCAGATCTGTAGCTCTGTCAAATATATCTGTTTTCAATGAATCAGTCTCACTGACAGCCAGTTACAGTGCAGCTCATGTTTCCAGCTAAGTTACAGGGAGATCTAGATCCAGAAATAACTGTTTAACTGAATAATAATGTTAATGAAATAGGAGACATTTTAAAATTTAAAAACAGATTCGTCTACAAACATATATATGTAACAATTCTGTCTCTAATCAAATCTGTCAAATCTGAAAAAGAAACCAAACAATGAAGTGTCATTATTTTATTTGACTCAGTACCAAATATATAAATAGCAACCTGATTTGGATATTTCTAAACCAATTACTGTACTGGAATTCATTCATAAAAGGTTAAATTACAGAAGTCAAAGACAACAAGTTGCTTTCTCAAAACATTAACTTTTGGTTACTTTAACTGATAAATAGCAGCTTTGTTAGATATGTTCATATCTTTTATGCTACTGTACATTTATCCATTCTTTTACATTTTCTTTATAGAAAATCCTTCACTCTGTACCACGTTACTCAGCCTGTACGCTGCGTGCTGTCAGAACCTCTATGAAGTAGCACATTGGGGACTGACTGGTATGACTAGAAACATATGCAGAGACACATTATTTCATAAGTAACAGCTACTTCTTTACATCTCTGGCCTGCAGACCCATACGTGAACCCCACCACCAGATTTGTCTTCTCTAAACTCAAGTATAACGCACCTAAGCAATGAAAATATAATGCAGTTTTGCTTTATTTTTAGCTTAATTAGCTTACTTACCTCAAAGGTATATTTTGTCAAGTAATAGAGATCTCTTATTATAAAATTGCATTCATGTTTACTCTGGTTCTCGTAAATCACACTGCTGTAATTCCAAGACAGTTCAAATCGTGTTTCACTTCCATACACTTTTTGATTTCTGCAGCTAACTTGGACAGCATTATCAGCTATCAATTTTATGTGGAAGTCAGTCACTTTCTCTGGTTCTGTAAAAGAAGTGTTACTGGATCTATTCTCATCATTTCAAACCAAACATTTTAACAGTATTTGTTCATGTCTACTGGTTATCTCCTCTTTTAACAATGTTACTCAATTTCTTCCTTAAAAATTGCAGTCTCAATTGAACAAGATGAATAAAATCAATTTGAGATTAATCATAGCCTCCTCTGAACTGAAAAAGCTGCCAAAGGGAAATGAAACAGCTGGTAGGAACAGAGCTCCACTGGAAGTCAAACTGCAAACATAATAAGATGGCAACTATCTTTTGCTTCTCATGTCACTTACCCATTTTAGAAACAAGGGACTACAGACAAAGCATGGGAACAAAGTTTTCAGCCTGAGTATACAGGTTTCAAAATTGATGAGGAAAACTATTATTTAGGTTCAAGAGTCATGTTGTCCTAAAACTGGTCTAAAACCTTTATATTTTTGAATGATATCACATTTATTATGTCTAACTTGTTTTCTACTTTTAATTTTGCATTGTGCTGCAAAAGATTTAAGAATGGGGACACAGACCAAGGGACCTTTCATTGAGAGCTGTTTAAACCTCAGAAAGAAGTAAATTACTTTTCACATGAGGTGGCTTTATTAGCTACACCGCCATGGAGAGTTCAGATGTGTGAGGCTTTATGAACAATCGAATTTAACCTGGGGGGCAGCAGGACACACTGCTTTGCTGGATGGGCTGTGGTTCCTGAGGTGTCTGTTCACTCTCAACCACAGGGCACATCAGTGAGTTTCAGCATGCTGCTGTAAGAACCCGGACAAGGAGAAAGAAAGCATTTCTTGCGGGAATTGTTGAAGATGGAAAAATGTTTTCCAAATTGTAGTTTTTTCTTTTCCCAAGGAGTTGTGCTCAAATAACATATTCTCCTGTCAAACAACTCCTGCAGTATCTGTTTGATCATATTATCAGGTGTTGTAGCAGATGGAGAAGGTTTAACAGCATGAATTCATGAAAACAAACAAATTCTACTTTTCACAAAAAATAAAGGAACTGTTTTTCCTAGACTTTTAATTATATCACGGACCATAATCTCTACCTGATGTATTAAGGTATGTCTGGAGACCAAGTGAGTGAGGGATCAAAAATACAAAAGTTTTTAAACTAGATTATCTTAATTTAAACAAACAAACAAATAAACTAATATTGATCATCCTCTCATTAGGACTGTTTCAAAAATAAGTCATTTTTCAGTTTTTGTTAAGTCTCAGATCAAACATGACATTATCAATGAATTCATGTATCAGCTTTTGTTGATGTTTTAAACTTATGGGTCCAGCAAGTGATAATTTTGATCTTTATGTTCTTGTACATATAAGCTATAATTTGTTAGCAAAATGATCCAGAGTAATAGGGAGATTCCGATGCTTTCATGGATAACATGCAAAACTGGATTCAAAACTCTCTATGTTCCAAAAGAGAGATAGAATTCAAAATCAAAAAATAGCCCATTTCCCAAAGACAATAAACACATTAATAAGAGCAGTCAGATTTGCTGATTTTCAGAAAGAGACAACAATTACAAAAACAAACACACACATAAACAAAGAAGCACATCAATTTAAGCTATTGTAACATCACTAGCACAAAAATGATATTTTATTTTTCACAAAGTATTTTTTTTTCTTATTCCATGCAGTTACAGAAAAAAATAATTTTGTATCCTCTCAGTTACATGGTGCTGGTGAGACCACACCTCAACTCCTGCGTTCGGTTTTGGGCTCTGGGGAAACCAACCAACCCATCAACACCACCACCAACAAAATAAGGGTTAATGTAGAAATTACTGCTTCCTGTCTTCATCAGGAAATATCTTCAAAATGTGGGGGGGGGGGGGGTTCTTCTGCTCTTCTTGTCATAAACTTCAAATGAATACAATTAAAAAATGTATCTAGTATGGATAAAAATACTAACTGCTTACTTAAAAATAGTATTAAATAATCAGAAATTAAACACTAATGATATAAATGTTGATAAAAAAATAATAATGTTAATAATTTTATGGAGTAAGAGTAGTAACACATATAAAATTGCAATGAATTACAGTAAGAAATTACATATTTCCTGAGTTAGTGTCAGCTCAGTTTGTAACAATTAGCAAATGAGACTTACTTGCTGGTGCTGTTTGAAAGCTGTCTTTCACAGGTTCTCCTTCAACGATTTCATCCCCATACTTGCTTTTTTTAAATGCAGTTACAGACACATTGCCATGGGAATAAGGTTCTAAACCATCACAAATAAAGCTGGTCGTATTCACAACGAAGTTTTCTTAAAAAAGAAAAATGAAATTAGTATTTATGCATGCAAACTCTTGCACCTCATCAGAACTATGTAAATCCACTGTTGTGTACTTTCATTTTAATTTCTTTAAGATTTTTGGTTGGTTTCTCTTGCTCATTGATGCTATCGGAGAACTCAGGAAGAAATATTTCCCAATCAAACAAATAAGTTTAGTTGTGCTTTTTTATGTCTTACATTTTATGCCTTCATTTAAAAAAGAAATCACTAAAACAAGAGATAATGAAAAAACAACATAAGGCATTTGGACAAAGAGAGACTGATAACTTCTGTATTCGTCTTGGGAAGAGGTTATTAGATAAATATCAGAAGTCACTCCACACATTGCACAACATGGGAAACGTCATCTATGTTTTGTAGTTGCAAGAAGGACAGAAAGGAATCACCTGAGGGGCAGCATGAGAAAAACTGTGGCAACCGGGGCTTCAATGAAATAGAGAATTGAGAATAAATGGCTTTTCCGTATTTCCTAGTGGCTGTGTCAGATGAGATTTCCTCATGCCCAAGGGTACTGCCTAAGTTTCCTATGCTGGCCAAACCAGACCTACCACAGAAAATTACTGCAGCCCTTTTGGGTAGTAGTGAAATTCAAGCCAAGGAGAATGGGAGAGCTTACTTGTACCTAGAGGGCAGAGGAGCATGACAGTCTTGAGCTCCTGTGACAACAAAGTATGAATTAACCCTAGGCTGCCATAAGGATTGTCTAAATTTGATGTATATTTTCTGAAATACTATATCCGGCTCTTTCTATTTAAAACATCATTTTCTGGCATGTGCCATATTTTGAAGAAAAGCTCACAGCTGGAATATATGGTCCCAGTATCATGGGGACAGACACATCCATCTAAATGTAACATAGGCACCCCCCTTTTTGCTCTTGCCACCATTTCAGTAAGCAAACACAAATCTGTAGTCTGTCTTAAATGTTCAATTCCTATCATTATCCTTGAAGTAATAAATAGTGCTGCTTTACCCACCAAGACTACTATGTAAAGCTGAAACAGAGAAAAAAAGTCCTAAGTGAAGATAACAGCTAAAAGTTTTTGTATTAGTTTTCTTTAAATTTCTAGAAAAAAAAAATAAAACAGGTTTTTTCTCTAGAAAATAATTGATTCCACTTTCTCACAAACTTCTGATTTGTTACAACTTACATTTTTCAGTGGGAATATATCTTCTCAGAAAATATATCAACAGGCTGTTGTGCATCTTCTGAGGCAGAGAGTACCGTGCTAAAGACTTATCAGGTAAGTGATCTTATTGTGACAGTTTTAATACATGAGACCTGAAGTGTGACAGAGTGATGTCTTGAAATGATAAACTGAATAACACATAGCTGAACTGGATTAACCTCAAATAAATGTTAAAAAAAAGTTTGTATGAAAAAAATATATTTAATTCTTTTTTACTGGACAGGTTTAAGAAATTCATTTGGAAAATGTATCATGCACAGAGCTCTGTAAATATTAAAATATGTATGGAATTATTCTATAACAAAAGGGCAATACTTACTTTTGGTAGTGTCATTGCACATCACAAGATAGCCATCTATATGTTTTTCTGAAGTGCTGGTAGGCTTCATCCACGTAACTGTTACATTTCTGGCATTAGACTCTACTCTAAGGTTTTCTGGTGCCTTTGGAGCTATTTGAAAAAAAGATGTGGTGGGAAGAAAAAGTTTGAATAAAAACGCGAAATATTCCTTTTTATATCTACTTTGATTAAATTAAATTTCATTGGACAGTAAAGCCAGACACTAATATCATTTAAGATTTTGCAAAGTACATTTCATTTGGGTAAATTATACACAACTACAAAGAGAGTACATATAAAATCATAAAATTTGAGACATTTCATAGATTTATTAAATATGAGATACAGGTGAATACAGAAATATCATAAATTACTAAAATTTTCCAACATTTCTAAATAAAATGCAATATTTCAAATTCCTTATAATTTTAGCTTCTTTTTTTTTTTTTTATCCTGAATTTTTCTTTGCAGGTTACTTGGTTTGGGTGGTTTAGCTTTATTTTCTACATTAAACAGAAAATCACATAGCCATTTCCAAGGACAATGTTGCAGATAAACATATTTTCTCTGGAGACATTCCTTGCATTGATTTTATCTTTCTTCAAAAGCAATAATTCAACTCTTGGTTTTGGATAGGTCTGCACCTTCATTGAAACTTGCTTACATTTAGCCAAGTTCTCTCCCTTCAAAAACAAAAAACTTAGAAGGAAAGATGGCATCAGACTGCAGGTCTGAGCTGGGGACTGGAAAAGACAACTGTGTCTATGGTCAAAAAATACAAATGACAGGAGGTGGGGTGGGAGAACTGGCAGAGAACCTGAAACTGGCTGAGCATGATGCCCAAAATATACTCTCATCCTCAGGGAAATATGGAATTCATAATGGGTTTTTCCAGAAATATACTGAACGTAAAGCAAAAATCAGCATAGTACTTACAAGCATAATCTGTGGCTATTCTCTTTTCTTTGGTAAACTTCTTATCAAAAAAATGTACTGTAATATAGCACGTGTACTCAGTGTCGGGTGATAAAGAGTTTACCAATATGGTGCCATCACTTAATTTCTTATAGTCTTTTACACTTGTGGAATCTGTGGACACAAAAACATCTTAAAAATGTTTTTCACAACTCTAAAAGCACATAATACCATTTGAACTGGGATTTTCTCTACTTCATGTAATCAATATCATTCGCAGTAAACTGCCAAAGTATCTCAAACAGAGAAGTATACAACCTAATCTGATGACTGAGTTCTAAGTGCTTTTATATCAATTAAGTCTGCAGAGATCTTTACTTTTCATCACTAGCACTCACATGATTTGAATTTCCAACAGTTTAAGCACAGAAATAAAGCAATTCATGGCCAAAACCTGGAGTACCATGGCTTCTTAGAAGCTCACCCACAATCTTCAGCTCCCCCACAGTGGAATCACAGACTTTATTCTGAATTAGAAAGAGACTGTGAGGATCACTGCGTCCAACTCCAGTGCAAAATAAATGTTAAATCACATATCTAAGAGCACTGTTGAAACACTTCTTGAACACCAACAGGCTTGAGAAAATGAATATTTCCCCCTGTTGCAGAGCCTGGCTATCCTAATTAAGAACTTTTACCATCAACTAAAACCTCTTTGTACACAGGTCTGTTCTGCAACAATTGGCTCTCCAGACTATATGAACTTGCAAGATGCACAGTTCCAGGTGTAGAATGCAGCATTTGCTTTTGATAAATTTCACACTTAGTGACTGCCCAGCACTCTATTCTATCATGATCTCAATGCAAGGCAGCTCTACATTATGGTAAGCAATAGCTCTTCCCTATTTAGTATCATCTGCAAACTTAGCCTGCACTCTAATCCTGTGTCCAGATTATTGATAAAAACATTGAAGAGAATATTCATCATGCATTTTTCTGGGATGTGAGGATACACCCAGCGTGCATACCTTCTCTACAACATCAGTTGGCATTGAACTCATGTTTCCTTAGGCTCCAAAGCTGGCAAACTCCAAAAACAGAGTGCCTCAGCTCTCACTGTACAGGAGCCTGCAGAGCCAGCTGTCTAGATAGCTTGCAAGGAAGTAGCTCACAGCAGACACCCAAGTTTCCAAGCTCTCACTTTTCCTTCAGGCCATCAAGCAGAAGCACAGAAGCTCCTTATGTCTGCAATTTCTGAAGCTGGTAATCTCAGTGAGTGAACTCTCTGGGCTTGAACTCTCACTAGATGTCCTGCAGGGCACATGAAGCCCTCAGGGTAGTCTCTGACCTGCTGATCTCAGCAATTCTGAGCAACTCCTCCCTCATGCTGGTGCAATTAATTTAAATCTGCCAGTCTCATCCAAAAACATCTACATTGCTTAAAAATAATTAAAAATGGTCAGCGTTTAAAATATGTTAGATGTATCTTACTTGTTTTGCAGATAGCAGTCAAATTAGTACAAGCATCTTGGCAATCTCCACATAAAGAATCTAAACGAAACATTGAATAGTTGTTTCCAATGTCCGAGGCTTCAAAAGTATACCTGTTTTCATCTAGAAAGGATTAATAATAAAATCACTGTGATAATAGTTATATATATTGATTTGTCATTTTATATTTGTATATTTATTCTGCAGTATGAATACACAATTAGCACAGAATAATATGCAAAGAATTGAACAAGAAGCCGAAATTGAAAACTTAAAGGTATTCATGAAATAAAGACAATGTTGGTATTCAAATAAGTAAAATTTTAATCTAACAAAAATAATATCATTAATGAACAAAATATCCAGCATAAAATAATATCTGTCAGAAGTAGAAAATTAAATTTAGAAAGAAATTACTAAAACCCTTATATACGTACCAGGTGGGATAGTAAGATATATGTCTCCACAATTTTCAGATTTAACTGTATATCTCTCACATCTATTAAGTGTTGCTCTGTTGTTGCTGCCACTCACTTGTGAGATGCTACTATTTCCAAGAATTATATCGTATTTTCTGTTTCCTTTGATATTCTCTAGTATAACTTCAGTTGAGTCATTCTTGTCTATCGTAATCATATAATCAATATTATTAGCTAAAAGAGAAGGATAAAATAGTCAATAATAATTTTATGACAATTTTTAAGAAGTGTTAAATGTTTTTTCGCACTCGCAGTATCATACATGTTTTAAGAATTAGAAAATACAGGAAAGGTGGTTGATTTTTATACCTTATTTTTATTTTTTAAATAACTTTTTACTTTAAAAATAGTTTAGTTAAAACAAAACTTACTTAGAAAATATCCTTTTAAATCATTCTCTAGTAAGGAAGCCAAAAGAATTTAAAGGATTAGCATTCCATAACAACACATTTCATTATTATTTAAAATATCAATTCAAAGGGAAATATTTTATTTTGACACATTGAATCGTTTGTTTGAAGAGAAATTTAGCATTTCTCATTCAACAGATATCATAGTTATCTAGCAAATAACAAAAGCCATTCCTGAAATTCAGAGGAGTGATTTCAAAGAGAGAGAAACCAATATCTAGGCTTTGGATTTACTATAGTTATGAACTGTGTTTTGCAGTGTGTGATCATTGACATGATGGGGAAAACTAGAGAGAGCATTGTGAAATGAGCGTAGTTTCTTCCTGTAGCCCCAACCAGCCTAGTACAAGGGCAGTTTAGCAGTTCTGTGAATGGAGATGAGAAGGCCACAAGTGTTAATAACTTTAGTGCCAATCTTCTAGAATTAGAATACAGTTCAGATGATAACTAATTTATTTTGTCATCAGCTATCTTTGAGTTTACTGATTTGCTCAACTACCATGGCTGAGACGAATAAGGAGTTTCTTTCTTACCACAAGGTTCTTCTGTTGTTGCCGTGGTACTTTCTGCAAGAAAAGAAAATAAATTGAAGGTATGCTTCTCACAGAGTGTTACAGGAGGACAACTGATACTGCCCAAAACTCTTCAGTACACTGCAAATATTATATCTCTACTCACATTTGTAAAAAGGAAGAAAATATCAAGTACCTACATACTCTTTGCTTAGCCAGTTCTTTTAAAGATTGTGCATGCATCTTCAAAAGGTATCAAACTGTTTCTTCAAAAAGTTACTTCATACAAAGTTATACCAGAATATTCCAAATTCACTCATTCTCAGTGGGATATAATGTTTCCCAGAATATGTATGCTATGTAATATCTAACGGACAGATTAAAATATCACTAAAGAAATAAAATTAACCCACCTTATGCATAGTTTCTCATACTTCTGGGAACAGATTCATTCAAAATTACATGCTATTTTACAATTATTTTTACACTGAAATATCCAAAAGGAATTAAGAACCAGTATTTAGGAAGTTTGCATGGAAGCTTGAACAAAGAGTTTCATCCTGCAAACAATTACTTAAAATGTACTAAGGTAAGAGTATTATCCAAAGAGTCTGAAATCTGAACTTCCCCCCTGAAGAAATGCCCTGGAGTTATGTCCATCCAGGTTGGGAGCCAGCTGGCTGAGCAGTGCTCCTGCTATTATTCATTCACTCATCAAATAGTGAGAGCTATTAATAATATTCCTTAAAAAAACCTTAAGTTTAAAGCAGTTGTATTCCTAAGGCTTGATTTTAAACATATCAGGATTATTTCTCTCATTCTAACACATTCTCTGTGCTTGCAGTATCATAATTGTGACAACTGTGTGCAAGTTTGTCACCTATTGTGCTAGTGGGGATGGTCTCAGTGCTTGCTGGCATGATGACTGGTGAGGTGGTGCTGTGCAAGGATGTTGAACTGTAATAATCTGTAAGGGAATAAACAACATATCAGCATAAAAAAGTAAAATTCATTACTGCATATGGCTGTCACCAGTAATATCATACACTATACTCCCTCCTCCTTTCTTTCTTTTTAAATCCAGGTTTTTTTTAAGCTAGAGAAGAGTGCTGAAAAAAGGATCATGCTAACTTATCCCATAAAAGAAAGCAAAATTTTAGGAATACAACACTTAAAAATGAATTTTGCAATGTAAGGAGACCATTTTTTCTTTCTTTGTTCATGCATAATCCAGGATAGAGTCAAGAGAAGAGAGTAGAATAAAAATTGCTTTAATATTTGTGAACAAAGAACTAAAACATGCTGCTGTGTTTTTACAATAAAAAATAAAAATAAAGAGACCTTGTGCTCTTCCAGAAACAATAATCCAGTTGGGTTTGTTTGGCAGATAAGATATATTGCTCATGTTACTTACTGTTAGTATTTATCCCCCTGCTTACCAACAAGTTCCTCTTTTCTCTTAGGTCCATTTGTGTGGGTTTTGCACAGCAAAATAGCAGCCTCACTCACTGGAGTGACAATACCACTGAGATGACTGCAAGACTTCTCCATCAGATACCAGATCCCAAATACAATTTGGCTCTTGCTACTATGCTGAATTGCAAGTACTGGCTATATCTGATGAATCTCATGGTGGAAAAAGTTAGCTGGGGGTCAAATAACTCATTTTTTCCCTATAGTTCCGAGGGTATTGCATGGCACCTAAAAGAAGTCAGCAAACCTGATGCAGTCTGATGAAAGGCAGTGGGAGTGAGTGTGGTGAGGGCAGTAGGGCTGCTATGCTGCGAGTGGTCAAGTCCTGTGGCCAGGCTGGAGCCTGTGTGCGTGGAGAAGTGTGTGCTGGCTGCGGGAGAGGCACCTGTGGTGAGAGGCACAGCGTCAGTGCTTTGGAGACATTAACTCAAGGAGAGACACAAGGCTGCAAAGAGCTCTGCTGAGGAACAGTGAACTTGGTAGGAATCAAAGGTACTGTTTACCAGCAAGGCTCACAGCGCTAGGGGGGAAACAGGTGGCAAGTGAATATCCAGCAAATGCAATCTGTTATGGCACTGGTTGCACATCTTCCATACTACATGCTGAGTTTAAATGTCCTCTCAAGTATATGACCCAAAAGCAGACTTGTTTGATATTCTGCCCTCTTACAAAACTGTATTTTGTTTAATCAGGCTGAATGAAAAGGCATTACACAAGATGACTGTGAGCAGGAAAAGAGAAAAAGAAACCACAAGAAAAAAGGGTGTCAACAAAGTTCTGTAATTTAAATTAAACATTTCTTACCAGCTGTTGCTGACGGAACTCCTTAAAAAGAGAAAGAGAAAAAAAAAGTAAATTACACTTTCAGTGAATCGTACATCATACTACAAAAGTAATAATAAAAAAGAATACTTCCTCTATGAGCTGAGCTCTCCCTTTACTTACTCTAACGTAATATTTAAAGATACGTAGCAACAACTAGGACCCCAAAACATCAAGCATATGCTATGTGGACTGACGTTGTCCACACTAAAGTTCCATTTTCTCAAGTCTTGAGGGAGTCTGTGCCATGCAGCCGAAGGAATAGACATAGCTTCAGGAAAGCTGTGATGGATGCCAGCTCAGCTGAAACAGAGGATCAGCAATGCCACGGTCCCGATTGCACGGTTACCTGCAGTGGTGCTTGGAGGTGAGAATGATGTGGAGCGTGTAGGTGTAGGTAACTTGGAGGAGAGAGAGCTGGCAGAGGTCAGACTATCATTTCCTGCTGCACAGTGAGAAAAAGATATCAGCAAGTGAGAAATGTATGAAGGTGAGAGGCTCATCTACATTAGAAGAAGATGGGAACTTCACACGGCTTTCTCTAAGTAATATTTTGTAGGAAAGAAGACACTGGATTTTCATAGTTTTCAATGTATTTTGCAATAGCAGAAAGTAAAACTCTGAAGATCTTTCATTTTATCACAAAGTAGTGTGTACAAGTAATATCAACAAATAGAGCTTGACTTGTATGAATGAAGAATGACTTTATTAGCAAGAAGCAAACACCAAGATTAATACTCTTCTCAATGAAAACCTTACCTGTATATAACCCTCAACTACATAAAAGCTAGAAATGTTTACCTCAGTATTCCTAAAGCCCTTTACTTTCACTAATATTCATTTCTAAATCCCAGCACTGATATTTAAGAAACTCTCCTGAGAACACCATCTCTAAGTTAACCTCTTATGAATCACTTCCTGATTTCAGCTGGGAGCTGCGCCTTTTCACAGCTGCAAAAAACAAACCTCAGTTTAACACTTTGCTTTGAAACCTTGACGAAAACCATTCTAGATTTGTATAATGTTATATCAGGAGAAAGAGAGACAAAAATAAATGACAATGGCTGGAACTAGGAGAACAACCCGCAGGCATCAAAACATAAGTTTGTCCCCATCACTGTATCCTTCTCTCACTTTGAGGATTTGAAGCTTCCACTTTTAATTAAGAAGTTTAAAAGCCCTGCTCACTTCCTGAAGATATCTCTAACACTACTGTCATGCTTCCAGTAACAAGCAAGCTTCCACTTGTTCTCATGGTTCTTGTTGTAACTGTCATCTCTCTTCTGTCACTTATGCTTTACCTTTCTCGCCCTTTTGTTACTAGCCCTTCTCCACTAGATTCCTGTTACAGATAAGAAAAATCAACATAGATGATCTATATATAGATGACCTACAGGTAAGGACTGGAACAGCTCTAAAATAAGTTGCCAAAGAACCACGTAATGCTAACATGTATATATTTGCCATAATTGATTGAGTCTCAAAGCATCTTCATATTTTATAAAGTCACTGTTTGATAGCTGGCAGTTAGTTGCTTTCAGTGTCATAGTATGACTTTTCTTCCTACTGGCTCATCAGTGGAAGAACAAATTATTCCCCTTCTTCCCAAGCCTTACCTCGCTTCAGTGCATTAAGTATATTTCACACCTAAAATTTACTTTCTGTAAGCATTTGTACTGATTCACTTTAAATAACAATAATAAGAGGAGTTGAAATATTGCAACGCGGCTAGTGAAATAATTCATAACATTCTTCTAGATGTTTAATGAAAATGTGGCAAAAGCAAAAACGTATACATATAGATTCCCTCTTTTGAATAAAGTAAGGTAATATGGACAAAAAGTGTTATCATAGTGTAGTCCCAGCTGCCTCATTGATTTCCTTACAGTTCCTGTGAAAGCCATTTTCCTCATTCTTTCCCTTGTAAAGTTAGGAACAATGATACTGTTGTAAATACAGTTTCTTGGTTGCTCATGGTGACAGATGCTACACGTTACACGCAATCAAAGAACTGATTAAATTCGAAGAGAGCTGACAGAAGAGATTATCCTGTCCAATCTAACCCCCATCAGGGTCAGCTAGAGCAGATCAATTCTTAAAGCAGTCTAGAAAATAACAGTCCTAGATTACGCTTTTTACCTTGGAATAAGCAGTGGCATTTTAACAGAACTTTGTGTCAGTTTTGTGTTATTCTGAGCAGTTTATGAGTCTCCTTTTCTGTAACTCAATGCTATTATTTATTATAGCACTGAAATAGGATGCAGTTAATAAAAATTCAATAGGTGGCACCAAAACACTAAAAAAGTCTTCTCCAACAACAAGGCAGACATAAACTTATAGAAACATACCAGACAAACTGAAGGGACAAAAAGGAACCCAACAAACAGACTATAATGCTCCAGTATGAGAAAGTAAAAATAATTTACTTTTCCCTAAACGTCCTATTGTTTTCAAATATGTCTCAGCCAATCTCTGGTTAACAAAGTTAACTGCAAAGCCCAAACTGTCTGCTCACACTTACATTCTAAAACATGCCTCTGGAAACTTGGAGGCTGAAATCTAAGAATATTTTTCAAATGTTCAGCTGCCAGAACCATGCCTTATCAGTATGAAAGTCTGATGATTACCAAACTGAGAAAGTTGGTCTCGGTTTAAATAGGAAAACCTTTTTTCTCATCTTAAAGCACATCCAATAAAGGGCTGTTTTTAAGATAATATACAGAGGATAGCCTTAGACAATTCAAGTGCAAGAATTAAAGTACGTAAAAAGTACTACTACCGAAAGGTGCATGCAAGCTTCCCTTTGCCTTCTCTTGATTTGGCCACTGGCTGATTCCTGTTGACTTACCCCAAAGACTTATGACTTATCAGTAGTTTTTCAGCAGCTCTAGCCTTGGCCAGGTGCCTTGCAAAAAGATCCCACCAGCACATCCTGCCAGCAGATGGGCAGCTTGGCTAATTCCTTTGGTTCTCTTTAATGTCTCACTACCAGTTGGCAGACAGAGTACAGCTGCTACTTAAAAGAAAGGTTTTAGTTGAGATGACAGCTTCTCAAAGAAATACTCCTAAATTGGATGAGCTAATCATGTTTTCTCCTGAAAGCCTGAAGGCATTCAGGACCTGAGACTGAAACATGGGACTACTGTATTTTAAAGAAGTATTTCAGTGTTCAACAAGAGTAAATAGAATAACTTTGAAAGAAACCAGGCTACAAAAAATAAAAAAAATAAAACAACTACCGCAAACATCTTAAACCCAAAGGAGAACAAGGTGTGAGGTCACATCTGGAGGCCTAGGAGCATTTGTCATGCTGCAGTCATGACTCTGGACCTACTGTAGTGAACTATGGTTGCACTCTTCTAAGAAGTTAATGTTTGTTGATGTACTCTAAGGAAAGGAAGAATAAAGTGAAAATACCTTCCATGTGGAAGAAACAAGCAACGCAAGAGCACACAGCTGAGGTCTAGGAAACGTTAAAAGTTTGCGTGCTTCAAGGTACAACCTCTTCACAAGCAGAATTCTCAAGCACATGCTTCATGTGTTTGAATGTAATTAAAGGAAGCTCTATCTGATTATATAAAACGGAAGAACCTGCATTAAAAGCCTGAAAACTTAATGTTTTTATGAGCAAAAACAGAGTAACTGGAACCCATCTCTTATGAAGAAGGCTATTTAGCCTAGAGAAGAGAAGACTCCAGGGAGCTCTCACTGCAGCCTTCCAGTACTCAAAGGGAGCTTGCAAGCAGGAGGGGAACCAACCTCTTACAGGGGAAATATTGATAGGACAATGAGGAATGGCTTAAAAGAGGCAAAATTCAGGTTAGATGTTAGGAAGAAATTCTTTACCCATAGGATGGTGAGGCCCTGGCACAAGCTGCCCAGAAAAGATGTGGATGCCCCATCCCTGGAGGTACCCAAGTCCAGGGCATGGCTGCTCTGGGCAGGGTTGTACCGCAGGCAGGTAGCACACAGGTCCCTTGGTGCACACAGCACAGCAAAATAAGGGGGGTCCCTTTCTGCTGACAGTGCACTTGACATTTTATCTAGTGTGGTGCCATACCTATTGGCTCTTTGCACCCTGCAGCACTGCATGTCTGCTCAAGCTGGGGAGGAGCAGAGGAAGCATTCTCTCAGCCTTGTGTCTGCAGCCAGGCTCCTCTGTCAGAAAAGCTCAGTGATTCTGCACAGCTGCTACCCTCTCCCAGGTGCTCCCCAGCCTTTGGCATATTGGAAAGACCCCACATCCCCCACCTAGCAGGGCTTCACACAAAGCAGCCAGCGTAGGTCCAGAATAGGCCTTCCCCCTTTTTACAGCTTCAGCAGGGGCAGGGCTCTTCACGCCTGCACTGAAAGTAACAGGATGTGGTCTTGTTCATATGGAGCAAAGCTCTTTGAGGGGGTCCTCTAGCAAAGAGTGCAGACATTAGTCAGCTCCACTGCAAGCCAATGCTAAATTGCAAAGAAAAAAAAAAGAACAGTTCCTGGTGGGAGGTGAAGGGTGAGTAAGGCAAGGAGCCTTACAAAATGCTGCCAGCCGCCCTTCTTTGATTTATTTTTAAACTTCAAGTGGGATAGGATGTAATTCACACCTACTTTAAGGCTCCCTTCTGCTGCCAGAGCCAGCTAAGGGGACATTAAAGTAAATGAGCATCAGGGCCAGAGATGTTACTGCTTCTTTTGGCCACAAACATAAAATAAAGAGATCCATTGCTACTTTATAAATAAACCTGAGCAAATCTGTGAGTAGGCTTCCAAACGCTTAAACAGCTGAGTATTTCTATACCACAGAGGACCCCTCAATTTTAAAAGTAGAATCATGCATGCCAAAGTGCTTCCACAGTCATTGTACACAACTACACTTTAACCTTTCTCATTGTGTCCTAGGAAAGAAAAATAGAGCTGTTCCTCCTATCCAGACAACTTACTGATTTTTAAAAACTTACTTAAAAAAGATGCATGCAGTTTACATGAAAAATATGTGAAAATTTGTACGCTTTGAGTTAGAAAATAAAAATTAATCCTTCAGATTTAACATTTAGGAACTTCTCAGGTAAGCAGGACATTTCATTTGGTCCTAAACAAATGCTAAAGGTTTTGTCTGTTATGGATGGAGACACAAAAGCACTTCAAAATAATCTATAACCCTAAATGATAAAAAAACTTCAGAAGTCCTAGGAATGCTATAAACTTAAGAGTAGTTGAGAATTAAAATTAATTATTAGCATTTCTATTCACACAGGAGATACTTGTGATATTGATTTTCATCTGGAACTTTGGAATAAAAATCTGAAACAGTAAATTTTAATCTAACAAAAATTCTAAAGTGTGTCGACCATAAATTGCCAATTGTACCCTTTTGGCATCAGGATGTAAGCATTCATTCTGACTCTCCAAAATGATAATTAAACTAAATAATTTTGGTGTGAGTTTCTCAAACTGTTTCCTTTTATACAAATCCATTAATTGTCCACTATTGCGGCTCCTTACAATACTGCAATCACAGTTTAAGAGTGTGATTCTGCCACTCTTTCCTGCCACACATATATCTCTGGAGAGCCAAAGGCTTTGCCCTTCCCAGGACAGAACCTTTGCTCAGACCTGAATTCCACTGCAGAAGGCATAGTCCTTCTGCAAACCATGTCTCAGGAGTAAGTGTGGACATGTGCTCCAGCTAAATATAATAGGAGGTAGAACTGTATTTTTAATGAAAACTGACCTCTAAATTAGTCCTTATCTTGTTTGCCAACATCCATGACCTTCTCCTTGCTCTCCAGCTTCCAGGATGGGAGCTGCAACTGTCCTTCACAGTTTCAGAGCCGACCAGAAATGCTAAGCAGAAGGCAATTTATTCAAATTGTCCAGAAATCAATAAAAGGGCAAGGGGTGAAATTAAGAAGAATTTATAGCTGGCAGATACAAGAAGGAACACAATGTTGTAGGCTCAGGAAAGATGGGGAATTACAAACATCAGAGTTTATCAACATCCACCAAGTTAAAGCCAAGTATAAATTCTCCTACCATACACAGCATGTCTCAAGGAAAGAAGAAAAGCATAGGAAATTTTTTTTTTCCTCAGCTAATCTGATTATTTTTTTTTTAAATCAAAACCAGAAATTTCTGAATCTGATTTATTTTTCCTGAAGAAAAAAATAAAATAAAATGCAGAGGTAAACATAAATTTCCTCTATAAATATTAATTTTATGGAAACATCTGTTACAAACAATATCTGGAGTTTGACAAAACCATAAACGTGGAATAGAACATAATGCAAAGGCACTAATTGAAATACATTTTGCCAGTTACACAGTTCCTACAAACTAATAAATATCTATGAAGATCATGCATTTATCTGGCAGAAGAAAGGCATTTCTATCAGTTGCACTGCATTTTAAATGCCCTCCTCAGTCTTCATATAGTTTAGCTACAGTAACCCACTTGTTCGACTGCAGCTAACGACGCCTTTGCTGCTCTGTGGTTTCTCTCATGCTGTTTACTTCTGTTTTTCTTCTACAGAACCCTGCTCAAAAGGAAGAGGGTGCAGCATACTGTGGTTTTGAGCTTAAGCACTTCCAAATGGTGAAACTGCGTTACCATAGCACCCACATGCTCAAGCAATCAGACCTATCTCAGTGCTAAACCACAACTTCTCTAGTGCAGTCATGAAATTTCCCTATTAAACTCCTTTTCACCAAATTTGCATTTTATAATTATTTTTAGTTGTACATTTAGTTGTATCATTAACATGATACAGCTGAGGATACCCTGCAGGGAGAATTTGTGACGATGTGAACTGTCTCTAAGAGGGAAGAATATCAATCGCTGATGTAACAGTTAACTGGGAAGGTTGGCTACCATCCACAGTCATTACGAAACACTTATCCATGAGGGGATGAAGATTGGCTGTGATATTTGCTTGGCAACTTTGTGATGAATGCAAAAGAAAAGATGTGCTAACGTTTGTTTTCCCTTTTCAATGTTTGAGCATTTACAGAACCAAGAGCCATGATATTCTGTCAAGGACCACTACCTAACTTCAGTTAGGACTCATCCGGTTCTGCTGTCCCTTTCTTGATCTTTTTCCAAATTTACTGGAAGCACAAAAACAAAACAAACAAACAAACAAAAAACAACAACAAAAAAAAAAACCCACTTAGTCCAAATCAATGGTTTACTGATACAGACAGACTGGTTCTGGAATTACTGCGTGCATATTGCTTATGGCAAGCAGAAGAAAGAAAGGATGTGCAACTGTGGCACTCTCAATTCCCATGACTGTTTTATTTATTTATTTATTTAGCATTTGCCACCTCTGTATGTTCTGGAGTGCTACTGAGCACTGCTGAAGGCAGAGCAGTTCCTAAGAGGTTTGAGCAGAGACAGAGGCTGCAACTGAGAATTAACTATGGGTGACAGTGGGAGGTAAGGGCAAACTTCTTCATCCTAGACCATCTCATTGGACCATGGCTTATTTAAATGTCTAACTTCTCTATCCACCTCTGCGCTGCTTCAAAAGTGTTATCTTGTACTGCATCTCTCTCCCAGACTGTAAACTACTTATAATTTTGCCAACAATAGAAAATGGGTAAGCCCTGGAAATATTTCCCTAAACTATTCCTAATCAGCTCAGATGTCAAACAATATACAATTTAACATAATATGAATTGCAGTATTTTGGACACCTTTAACCTAAAGTCAGTTGAAATCATAAATCTCCTGTTCAGTACATTAATATGAAGTCCTTGGATCAACAGCTCTGTATGTATTGGGAATGTTGTAGTGAGGTCTCTAATCAGTGAGCTTCAAAAAGATGCAGCCAGCTATTTTAAAAAATAAGTGAACATTTCTTTAAGGAAATGAGACCTGTCTATGATCTTTCCTCTATGTAAGTATATATTTTTTTCTGATTGGTTGCTATGTTAAAGACTCAAACAAATATAATGCAGTGCAGCTTACAGAAATAAACAGGTGATTTTCAGGTGCTCTGAACATTTATTTCTCCAACTGACATCACCCGCATTGCAAATACTTAGCTCTCTCACAAAATAGGATCGAAGTACAAATAAAAAATTGAAGGAATCATTCAGGCTGTGGAAAGACACAATGTTTCCTTTAACCTTAAAAAAACAAACAAACCAGTAAATGTGTGTTTTTTTCAGTCATTAAAGAGGTTTAGATGGAAGACTTACTTTCAAGGTAAAGTTACTTCCTCCTACTTATCTTTAATTTATAAAGCAGAAATATCAACATTCATCAGTCACGATAATAACTGCTTAGTGCTATATTCTATAGATGTTGCATAAGACAGGTTATGCCAGGAAGGGTTTCATTTAGACAGGTTGGAGAAGAGGAACATTTCTTGTTTTACAAAGGAAAAAAAATACACAAAAGTTGAGACAGGTATTCACACATTCTTAAAAAAGAAAAAGAAAAAAAAAAAGACTGCTACAATTAGGCTCCACAAATGACAATCCACATGCCTGAAAAGCCCCACACTAGCTAAATCCAGTGGTTCTATTGCACAGCAGAGCAATGCACAACTCATTGCTCCGTACCTCCTTTGCACAGCACTGCACACCACTCCTCTGCCTGCACAGCCTCAGCCTTTGAAGGATCCTTAAGTAGAGCAGAGATTCATAAACCAGATTCAAAGGGTTCTATTGAAACCCACCACACAAAAAAATCATTCTTTCCGGTGATCTGGTATCCACTTTCTTGCTCCAAGTTTAACAGGATCCTCAGCAGTTCCTGTGCCCCGAGACCCAAAGTCCCAGTGAGACGTTGCCAAGCAGCAATGCTCCAAACTGTTCTCAGTCGCTTCCCCTGACCCAGATTTCTTCCAGCATTAGGAGAAGATCCTAACTAGCACTGACTGATAGCTGCCTAGCTTCTGTTTCATAAAAAAAAAAATGAGAACACAGTGGGGAAAAAAATGTTCAGCTGGCTCAAAGGAGAGCCATTCCCATACCAACTGCCTGCTAGGTAGCTTCCTCGCTGCCCTGGGCAGCAGCTGCAGCCAGCAAACATCATTTCAAGAGAGAGTGATTTTGCTCAGTCACCAGCCTGTTTATTTTTCCCTCCTGATGATTAGACCAGAAATGACCAGCAAGTCCACATGAACACCATTTATCAAATACACTACTGAATAACATTTTTGTTATTCATAAAATATTATGATAAATGGTATTCGCCGATCAACAGCTAAGTCAACTGTATGCTCATTAGTTTACAATTTAAAGTACAGTAAAATACACACTGTTAATATGAAGTATTATTCAAGGATCAGATTCTACCACTGTTAGTCATAAAAAAAAGTTAATTAGTTAGTGGAGCATGTCAATATTCTTTAGAAAAATTGTCAGCTAAGAGCTATTTATATGTATTTCCTATGGAAAATCACATGGAATTCTTTTTCTTTTTATTATTATGTGGAAGCAGAAATTAGCCAACTTCCTATATTTGATGGGTAGACTGAAATCCATCTTGTATTCAGATAGCATAAGGAAAGCTGGGTCTGCGACCAAGTCCTGTGACCCAGTTGTCGACGGTTTACAGCTGGTGATTAAGCTGATGTTTCAATTTCACTTTTTACTACCGTGTGAGTGGCCAGACATACCTTCCACCTCTGTAACATCATCTGCAAAGCAGAGATAATGGCACTATCCTACCAAGATGACATATTGTTACTAGAAGTTCACCAAGGACCACAAAGCTTGCAGACAAGGGACCTGACAGTGCTATGAAAAACAGTTATCCCCACACCTGTTTGATGTTCAAATACCTTGAACTTGAGGTCCCCAGAATGCCACATATATCTGCAAAAATTCTCACATTTTCTCAAAAACTTAATTGCAAAAATTGTGCCCTGCCTCTTCAGGAAAGAGAGCCAGTGCTCAGGAGAATAGAGATGTACTCACACAATGGATCTGAACAGCTTACAGAGCAGCACTGGGCACACGGAAGTTCTCCTGAAGCCAGTAAAAACTGAGTGAGAGGGGCATCTCCATTCTTCTTCTTTTCTGGCTTATTAGGTTGTTTGTTTTTGAAAGTTCAAATCACGAATTTTGATGCCCAAATCTGCCAGCATTCTAAATCCTGTCCTTTTCTCTTTGTTTGCTGCTTTCATCAACACAACCATGACACGTGAGCCTCAGTTTTAAACCTGCAACCTGACTGGGAATCTTAAGAACAAGAAGGAAGGAATAGTTCACTTTGCTTTCAATTCTCCAATGACTATTTTTTTCCAAAAGCCAGCGTGAGCTGAAAATTTCAGGAGATGAAAATATGGGCTCAGTGCAGGACTCCGCTGGACTCACAGGGACTGCGGTGCTCCGAATTGCAGCAAAGAACCCAGGAAATTTAAAGCTCACAATCCTCAGGATCTGAACGGGTCTAATTTTAGCATTGCTTTAAATAATTCAGGTAAGCAGGAACACAGTCTACATTTCTTTCTTTTAAGTGTAGCAAGTAATTTTTATTAGAGTTTCAGAAATCTTTGTTTTCTTTATTTTTCTTTTGCTTGTTGTGTATTATAATTTTGTAGCCTAAAAATGCTAAGTGAGCAGTGTAGGGCAGATAGTTAAAATCAAAGATACTAGGTAAAGTATTCTAGATAAAAAACATAGGAAAAGAATTGATTTAGGGAGATAATTCTATGAACCTTTCAATGTATAGGGGCCCGGAGAAAGCCCTCAGGCCAGTGCCAAGAGAACATCCAATTTCATGCTCCAAATAATTTAAACTCTTGGTACAGACAGAGAAGTATACAAGCCAGGAAATTTAGCAGACCTGTAAATATTTCTGATGTCTAATAATAAGAAAGATGTATGTAGTGGCACTACACATCTCTCAAGTACAACTCCCACTTGGAAGTGAGAGGTCAGAAAAACTACGTGAGCAGTAAAGTGAGTAGCGATTTGTATACACACGTACACAGATGGAGCACTTTGGAAGGAGCATGTGTAATGTCTCCTGTGAGGACAGGTGGAAAAGCTGACACAGAAAGACACAGTATGTGCAAATATGGGTAAGATTTTGCTCTTTGACGGCCTATACTTTTCCAGCATTTGGCTGAAAGACTGATTAATTTACAAGCACATGAGCCGGTAAATTAGCTGCTTTTTCCTTTTTGAGTAAGGGAATGTATAAAATTCTGAATGTATCAGAGATTACTGAACATCTATAAAGCATTGCATATATTTACCTCACAAATTTGATTATGTGAACAAAATTTCTGGTAAATTTTATTTCCACACAGAAACTCATAATTGACTTCAGTAGGAATTAAAGCTGCAGTTTAAATTAAGATGGTGTTCTGAATGAGGACTGCTACAACATCTGTGGCACAAGTATGTGACACATCCCTAATAACACCTCAGCAACAAATACACATGGGCTTAATTCAGCATTCAGCTCTGCTGGCTAAGGAAGCCAAGAGCCTTTTCTCTGTTTGGTGTGCACAGACCAGCTCCAGTGTGGAACCGACAGGTATGGTCTGCAGCAGATGTGCACGCTGTTAGGAGTTACATGGATGAACAGAACTACAATAAAAATCCTGCACAGTCTACAGCAACTGCAGCCAAACTTCATCAACTCATCCTCACAGTGACTAAAAATTTCAAACTTCATTCACATGGAAATTATGAAAGATAGTTTATAACTAACTGTGCCCAGTGCTAGCAGAACAATTGAGACTACAATACCCAAAGACTCAAAAAAAACTGTAACTTTTCTTTTTGGACTTTTAGGATTAGCATCACACCCAAAAAGTTCAAAAAAATTCTATTAAAAAGTAAAATTCTGCCTCCTGAATTCCTGTTTTGTTGCACAGAATGGTTGTGCAAGAAGCTCCATGATCAGGAATGCATGATGTTCTGCTCAGCACAACACAGAAGGTATAAAATAAAATTGAATTAAAAGCTGTCTCTTCATTTTGTTCATGGCTGGGGCAGAGAGCTGTCTTGAAGGAGTATGGTTTCTAAAGAATGAGAACAGTAATTGAACTTCTATGAAAGCATTCTCCAAAGATCACAAGAAAACAAGCTGCCATCCTCCATCCTTCACATGGTTGACTGGGAATCTAGCCACAGTGCCAGAGCCAGTCTCAGAGGTGAAGGGCTGATGACACTGCACAGGCCACTCCTTACATGAGACCAACTACAGTCTGACTGTGCCTTTCACCCTGTGAGAGTGGGTCTGCACTACTTGAGGAATGCCAGAGCATTTGTTCTCCAGGTAGGAGTGCATAATGGCTTCATAACCAACTGTATCTTGTCTTACAGTTTAAAGTTACTGGCAATTGCTTATGAAAAACATCTTCTACCTCATCAGTGCTGAGGAGCTTTGGCAGCACATTACCAAGAGTGGTTATGAAGACTCTGCTTATGGAGCTAGCTGCGTTACTGCTTGTACAGGGATCTCCATCTCCTTAGCTGAATCTAGTAGTCATGTTCTACTTGGCTATGAGTGGTTATAGGTTATCAGCTGCATTTCAGAATAAGTCAACTTCTGTTAAGATTTGAGTGGCTAAACCATAGGAGGATTCCTTTTGTCTTGTGAACTTTCTTCCTCTGAACCTCAGAGGACAAAACTGAGAGGCTAGTTTTGGTGTTTACCCACTATTCAGACTAAAGCTTTGCTTGCTGTGCCTCTGTTGGTTTGGCAGAGATTTACAGCTATCACTAAGCAAATAAAACCCACTGCAACTCACCATCTCACCAAGAAGTGAAAGAAGAATTTTTATCACTTTAACACAAAAAAATTGTAGCAATTTTGTCCAACAAAATGTCTTCATGTGTTCCTTTACAGGCTATGTATTAATGCTGACATTTAAAATAGTATATGATTATGTTCTAATGTACAAATGGCCTTACACAAGGGGTTTGTGGATGGACGTAGGTCCAGCAGTGCTCTGTTGCTTTGCATACATGCACCAGCTTATGGTACTGTCAGCTGGGAAAACTAAAATTGCAAAAGCCATATGTGTTTGGTTGCTTCTTGCCATTTTATTTTTTTTTTCCACAGATGGTTCATGATTCTCTGCTTCTTCTGGAACAGTTTCAGCATCCTGCCTCACTGATGCAATAGTCTCCAGTGTTCAAGGGGCTGATCTCTTCCTGCCTGGCATAGTTTGTTTTCTTACCATCATATATCTGCTTATGTCAAGCTCATCTCTGTCTCTACTGACGATGCCCCTACAGCACAAATATTTCCATTTAAAAGATGTCTCAGCCTTCTACAGAGTAATTTAGATCTGATTGTACAGCAAGCATGTGACGTGGCTGTCATATTGTGATTATCCTGATTTTGATCAGATTTCACTGGGAAAAAATCTTTTGGCTTTAGATAGACTAGCAAACTTAATGAAAATATATGTTTCTTTTCAGAAGATATCCAGCTTAATTTCAGAGGAATATCTGAGGAGAAAGTTCACCAATTTAATTTAAGTTCAATTTAATCATAGATTGTTAGAGTTAAATAAAAACTCAAACTCCTACTTTTGTTCCTGCTAACCACAAGAATAGAAAGAAAATATCAATTTCCATTAAGTCTGTACCTTTAGAAATGTATACGTACTCCAGAAATAGAAGACAGTTACAATCTTTTCATGGTTTAAGGCTAGATAGTTATGAGTTTCTATCAGGAACAAAAAATGATACAGAAAATAAGAGCAAATAATGATTACAGATGTACAAGAAGAGCCAGATTAGCTACCAGTTACAGGAACATACTCACTTTCTTTTGCAAAACTAATATGGCAGACAAGTATCCAGAACTGAATTTTGCCCTTCCTCTGACACCTGCAGGAAGAGCCCAAGTTGCATTGCTTTACACTATACAAAGCATAAATCATGCATAACTTAAGCATCACGGTGTTTTAGCAGTGTTTGGAACTAATGGACTTCTTTTCATTTCCTGGTAAATGGCAGCCTGCAAGAACTTCATGGTATCACAGGATGTGGGTGCCTTAATTTTATCTCTCTTCTGCAGCGTACTGGTCTGTACTTAGCAAACTCTCAGCTTGCATTTTAAGCTACTGCCTTCCCGTTCCCATGGCAAGGCTGCCTGTCAACCCACAAATAAGTAAACTTCCTCACTGAGGTAAAGCGAATAGTAGCAATGTATAAAAATATTAATGCTTCAGTCTACATCATTTGAAAACACAGAATTCTGCAAAACAAAATTACCAGAAAGAGTAATTGTCCTAATGAGTCACTTTTCACTTTTAGCAAACTCCTTTAACTACAGAGCACTACATGAGCATCCTCTGCAATGACACAAGCCTCATAAAACATCAAGGTACGAGACAGTTATAATCTAATAAATAACATAATTTCTGGTTTAATTTCCATGGGCATTACTCTACACAGAAAATCCAGAGACTCTCCTGGACTAGGACTATTTTATTCATCTATTCGTGTTTGTGGTTTTGCCCAAGAAACACCCTTGCAGACCTGATTTTCAGAAAGTTATTAAATCAAAAGTAGATATACTGGTTCAAGATTACTTCTAAAATAAATATATTATATTTTCCTTCTTCCAACCATCTTCCAGTCACCACAAACTATGACAACGTAGCCAAATAGCCTGTTATCTATGATCCATACCAGTTTTCTGGTCACTTTTTCCCCACTGTTTTTTTCCTTGAACCTTTGCAAAAGAACTTTTATTAGTGGGACAACTGTTTGAGAAAGAGATTGGAACTTGAATGTTAGATGAAAGCTTTTTAATATTTCTATTTTGTTCCAGACCTGAGTTAGCAGATGCTTTCAAAGACTTCACCTAGCTCATGTTTCATTATTTTCATTATGCAGTCCTTCCAAAACTCACTTTGCATACATGCTCTGGGGATATGGCTGGGATGGAGTTAACATTCTCACAGCAGCACCTGTAGCTAGAGCGTCATTGACTCAACAGCGTTTTGGCTGCTGCTGAGCAGTGCTGGTGCAGCAGCCAGGCTGACTCCCTAGCCCCCCTGCCTCACAAGACACTTTACATCGTGGCAGCAAGAGGTGAGGAAAGTCCAAAGTCAGGAAGGTTGACCTAAACCGACCAAAGGATACCCTGCACTGCACGATATCATGCTAAAAATTAAATCCTGAGAGGATAAGAAGAAAGGGGGACACTCCTTATGGAAATGCAATCACTACGTCTATTGAAGTCCTGCTTCCCAAGAAGTGGCTGAACATCGCTTGCAATTGGTAAACAGAGAAAGATTTTTTTTTCTCCACAAGGCTCTCACCTTTCCTCCTCTTGAAAGAAAAATGTTTTCTTTAATTCCAGAAAATAAAACAATTATTTCTGCCTCGTTAACAGATTTACAAATGTTAGAGATCAGCAAAAGAAATCAGTTGATTTTTATGAATTTTCTCTGACAGGCAGATCCATAAGTACCACTGAAAATAACAATATTATATAAAGACATACAGAAAGTTCGTTTTGATAAATTAATTGCAACAGACCTGGCTGTGTCCTTCAAATGCCTCTGGCCTTGTGAGCCAAGAAAGTAGCAGGAAATTGATTTTGCAGATTATGAACAATTCTCACGTCTCCAGAGAATCCTCAAAATTCCCCCAGATACAGAGAACATGTACAGTGTGTTGTTCAGACCTTAGGTTTTTTTTCTGTACTGTGTAGAAAACTCCTGTCCCAGTTGAGAAATCCTAAGGAACCTTTTTTGACTTGCTCTATTTTCCTCATAGAAAGACTTTGCACATAAAGAAGGCGTTAGTTCAGCTGATGCTCACCAACTCAATCATTATATTAATAAATGTAGCAAAGGCAATACTAAAAACACGCACAAGTAAGATTGCAAACACTGAATATTTCAATCATATTAAATATAACTTTTAGGCAAAGAATCATCAAGGACTGGAATTCAGAAAGCATTTCAGATTTTATAACAACAGCAGGTATATAAAAAGCACTGTGTCATAAAGACAATGAGCAGAGAAACCAAGCTAGGATCTATTTGCAGTCAAACTGGCTGCTTCTCCAGCAGCTGCACTGTGAAGCTTCTAGAGGGAACCTACGAACAAGAAGCCAACATCCAATACTTCAAATACTCAGCATCAGCTGCTGTCAGTCATTCCCAGTATTCTTCATTATGAGTGAAATCTCCTGTCTCAGTATGGGAAGAAGTCACAGGGGTTTGGTTTTGAGTTTGTTTTTGAGCTAAAAGCTTTGAAGCTCTTTTTGTTCTGAAACATGGCATTACAATGAATTCTGTGACAGATCATTTCCCTAACGATCACGTTTCCTGTAGTGAGACTTCTCATCTGTCTCTCTGCTGTACCACCACTGCAACCACGTGCACACCGTAGCAGCTTCCACCCCCAGTGAAAACGCTATTATGTGCACTCAGATTGACACACAGACAGGGCTCAAAGAGATGTATTGCTCTGACCTAAGGCACAGATCAGGAGCCCTCTCCACCAGCATGGTTGAACTGTTTTGGTTTTGGATTTGAATTTCTTTTACAAGAAGAGTAGAAAGCATCTACAACAGAAATGCACCTTGCTAACACCTATCATTACAGTCCTGATCGTGCTAATTCTCATTTGCATTTGCCTCCAGCAGCACCACAAAAAATCCAGACTATGAAATTAAGTGTGGTTACTAAATGGACCAATGCTGTGAAATGGCCCGCATTATTTGCATTATTGTTATTTCCCTGCTCTTATCTTAATCTTTGCATTTCTCTCTAACTTGCTTATGGCTGCAGAACACTTGCAAGGTGTCACTCTTTGATCTTACCCAACTGTCCATGCAGCCCTTTCATTTTTTCTCCAAGCTGATGCCTCTGCCTGAAAGCAGGCAGAAATTTTCCTCCAAAGCTGACAGCAGTCTTTTCTCAGGCAGAAGGATTTTTCATGGCATCATTCCCCACTAGCCGTTGCTAATTTTCAGGACCAGTTCTTGTGCCCACCCTCTTCTAAAGTGACAAGTACTTTATGCAGAAGATTAACCCAGGATTTCTGCAGCTGGTTGAGCTGATATACAGACCTCATACCACTTGGCTGCTAAGATTCATTAAATGAATTGATTATTTTGCTTTTTTGCTACTTTCTTTATAAAATAAAACAGTTACAAGCAACTTAAACGCTGGAAGTTTTAAAAATTGCTCTTCACGTGTTTTTGTTTCCCCTACTCTATTTGCTTTTTCTTACTTGGAGAAAGTTCCAGGGTATTTCTTTACATCCACCACCTCCCTAGGTGACCTTTTGGATGTCAGCTCTCTGGATCTGTTTCCATTTAGCCTGGGAATAATGACATTACTAATGTGTTTGGAGCTTTGTGTTACAGCAAGGTATTTATGAAGGTTCACACAAGTCCATTTCTGAAGCAGAAATTTGTAAGGATGAACAGGTGTCCCAAGGCTCTCCCTTTTGCATTTCCTGTAATAACTAGTGTTTAGAAGAACTTAGCACAATCAATATAGTCTGATTTCTGTGAATACATACAGTAACCTTTAATGACACAAGCATATTGCAAGCTAATAGTATAGTGAAAAATGTTTCACGATTGTCCTGAGGAAACTGCATTAGCCTTCTTTTATCACCATTGAGATTAAAATGACAATCACTGACATTATGCTTCACTCATAAACCACTCACACACAGGAAATCCTCAAGGTTAAGGAACATGACTGAATGCAGAAATCTATTCTAAACCCTTCAACATTCAGGAAGAGTTACTGTTTTTCTAGTTAAATAAACAAAACCACACACCATAAAGAACTACTGTTCCATTAACAGTTTGTGAATACTGAATGGTTACTGTGTAAATACATACAAGGGATCAAACCTTGTGTGTTTAGCTTGCTACTGACACATATTACCCCCACTGAAGATTGCAACTGAAATTGGCTGTTAAATATGAACTTTTGAATAATCACTACAGTAGAGGATCTCAGTGACTATTGATGGACTTGTCTGACCAGAAAAATAATTTTCACAGCTAGATATTTTTTTATTTCCCTCCCTCTGCATTGGTTCTATACAGTATGCTTACTCCATAGAAAAGAAAAACATTCTCAGCAACTTCTTTGGGCAAGAATTCCTCCCCCTCCTTTTTGAGAACTGCTTCTAGTTGTTGTAAGTGGAAGAATGATAGTATTCTGCCTACACTTCCTGGAAACTCAGCATAGGTCTGTGTGTCTACTTTTATCAAAGTATCCATCAAAGGTCAGGTAATTTTCCATACTCACAGAGAGTATCTTGATGAATCAGTTTGAGAGTGTTAGTGCCTGTCCCTCAAAATGAATCTGATACAGAGAAAACAAAGGACATTTTTTGTATAACTTTAACCTCATTCAGAATTAGTCTTTTCAGGTTCTCCCACTCTGGGACCCCAGTTAACATCTTCTGTAGTCAGGGATCAGTCAGCGGTGGGTAACTCAGCAGAAAAGCTAAGCTCTGGACTAGTTTTGGCTGACATCAGAAAGTGTGAGGTCATTAGGGAGCAAGAGACCACAAGTGCTTCCTTGGAGAGGAGCGAGGAAAAAAATAATAACAAAAGCTCTCTTTGTCCTACAGTGCTGGAAATTGGTCACTAGGTTTTCATTCTCTTCAGACTAACATGCAAAATAGCAATTGTGCCCTTAATACTTAAACATCCCTCGTGTAGGAAAGAATTCCGCTTATTTCATTGGGGGTAAAAAACAGAAATAACAAAAAAGCCTATAGTTTATGTTAACATCAAGACTGCAATTATTAGTACAAATTATTACAGAGGTTAAAAGTTCCAAAACTTATAAGGGAATTAGGAGCCTGAGTGATCCTCAGGAAGCACACACTATCCATCAAGAAAGCTTTTGTCTACTTCAACAGTGATACAAAGAAACTTGACAGAAGTGTTGTGCTGCAAGGGCTCTAATGTGACAGAGATAAAAATATTTTTAGTACTTGTTTCCTATTTTGGCATTACAGCATTAACAAAATTTGCTAGGCACCTTAATTTTAAAACACTTGAAACAGTCAAAAAAAATCACTTCTTTATCCTCTAACACCTCTTGCACTTGAGAAAAGATACTGCTGTACAATATTTGGCACTTGCATTTTGTACCATCATTAAACTTAGCAAGTTTGGATGCTGAATAAAGACATAAAAACAAAGGCTACAACTGAAAACATATTAGAGGATGATTTGATTATAAACTGTGCTTCACTAAATGAAAACCTACTGTAAAATGCCTTACTCCTTTTTGCAGGTAGCAGGAATACCTCAGGAAACAACACCTGAAGGCCCTTTTCAAATAAACAACAAACGTAATGCTCATTTCAATAAATAATAATAGAAAAGTATACCAAAATATCAGTAGCACTAAAAATATATGTCAGTTTCGTCAGTCATAATTCATAATCCTCAGAAGTAAGTAGGAAAGATAGCTGTCATGAGTTGTGCTGGGCCGTGAGGCACAGGAATGGGGAGGCTTGGCAATACACTGCACTGCAAAGTGCTGCATGTTTTAGCAAAACAAAACAGCACAATCAAAACACAATTTCATGCTAGTTCTTTACATATGTTACATGTCCAGAGAGTAGCTATGAAAAAGTTCAATTTGCTTCTTTTACAACTAACACAGCATTACTCCCCAGAAAGCTATTTCAGAAGACACTGTTTGGGAAGCAATGGTATTATTCAAGAGTTGGGAAACATCCATTTGTTTCACCAGTGCAAAGCCTTATCTCTTTTTCTTTCCTAAAACCTAGGGACACTGATTGAGATCTGTCAGTCTGTGATCACAGACTGCTTCAGCACACGCAGAAACAGCCCAAAGTACACAGTGCAGATACCTTCTGCTGACTGTGCACGAACCATGAAGTTAGGAAGGAAAGGCACCACAAAAAAAAATGGCTTAGGTAACAGGATTATATTCCAGCTCATCTCATAATGCTTGTGTGGTGCTACAAAACCATCTCAGGCAAAATTTTTCACACAGCAACCAGCTGTGTGAGAGAGCTGTGCTCTGCATTTAATAGGTTCTTATCTTCACTATATTAACCTGATTTACAGAAAAGGGAAATCCTTCAAAATAGAACATTAAAGGAAGTAAGGGATGTTTTCAAGAACATAGTGCTTGTTAGGTCTGACATAAAACTCTTTCTTGGGATCATTTTGTCATAATGAGTAAGAAAATCTATTTATGCATAGCACTGAAATATGGAAGAAAAATACTACTGAAAATCTTAAAAGAAACCCAACATTTCTGCTGCAGAAAAGGTTTTGAATGGTGAGTCAGTAAACATGGCCTGAACTATCCATTGAACTACACAAAAAAATACACCAAATATATTTTCATTCTATAAGCAAAGAGAATTGCATCATGGGAAAAGAGTAAGCGACAGTAAAAGCTGCCATATATTACACAGACCAGGCTGCATCCCAAAAAGTGAATGATCAGCTTTGCAACTTTCATGCATCTGATTTGGCAGTTATTAAAAATATCGTTCACCCTCAAAAAGGAAAAAAAAAGAAAACCAAAACCAACCCACCAGAAAAATGACTGAAATGCCATGAAAGGGTGCAAGGCTGCTCTCCACGCATTCTGTCAGCAGGACTGTCTCTCCTTGCTCAGGTCTGCCTCTGGGGTTTAGGGAATACTGACAGCACTTGTACATTTTGAGCTTCTGTGCAAGAGAGTGCTAGAAGGCTTTTATCAGCAAAGTTAGAAGAAATTTCTGACACCAAAAGAGTTTTAAAACTCAAACTGAGTACAACATAGAGATGAACAATTCTTCTAACTTCCAGCCACAAATATCCTTTCTGAATTGTCTTTGCTCAAATCATATTTTCTATCAAAAAAGAGCTCTCTTCTCATCTAGTCAGAACCAGCTCCTCAGGCTTCTGATTCCTATCACATGCTCACCTTTTCCCACTGATCCCTAAGCAGACCATTTGCATGCTACTTTTTGCCTTTTCTTGTCTAGGCCCAGCTTTCTGTCTGTTTCTCATATCTTTCACCTGCTCCTTCCAGCTGCCCTGTTCCCTCACTGCCATCTCAGTTCCAGCACCCAGTCTTCTCTCTTACACCACCTGCATCATTTGGGTTCATATCTGATCAGAACCGCACTCTGAAAATTAACTGCTTATAACTATAAAATATATCAAAATATATATTAGATGATTGCATCTAATAATACGATGATCAGTTATCAACCATAGGTTAAAAGACTCTATCAATCAGTACAGAGTTTTTCAAAACTATTATAAGGATTTTAAGGGATGATTTATTTCTTTTTTTAAGAGAAGCAATTATCTACCCATTTCCAGCTACCTGCATTGCTCACTGCTATAGAGTTAAGATGACATAACAAAGCTCAGATTTTACAGCAAGCCAGTATTATTAAACAGCTACCAATGCAGTTTCACCTGGGAGTCTACCTGTAGCCATTTTTCCTATGACCAGCTCTTTTTTGAGCAAACACAGCATTTCACAACAAAATCATAAACCATCTCAATGGTTCTTATGATCCCAAAGAAATCCAACTCATCAAACGAACAACAACCAATTCCACAAACACTCCTATAAAACAAACAAACAAAAAAGCCTCTATAGAATTCAACAAATATTTCACTAATTTTCTATATTCTGTTATGGATCCATGTCAAACTTGAAACAATTACAGGCAAGCTCCTACCTACAGAGGATCACCACATCATATCTAAGTAATGGGACGTCATCCCTTTGCACCTCTGAATGGTAATTCTGTATTTCACCCTTTCAAGCTCTTTTTTCTTCAAAAAATATCAGTGTGTTTTTTTTCCTTGTCTAAGTAAATATTTCAGGACAATGACTGATCAGAATTCATTTATTTTTATTGTTACTGTTTGTATTCAGCACTCACATATTCGAGTGTTCAAAGCAATTTTTTCTTTTTTAACTGAGGGGAACGTGAAATGCAGCCTCTTGTTTTCATATACAGATGCTGTTCGTGTTAGCTCATCTTATCCAACCTGTTGTAGGAACTGAATGTTGGAGGAGTGAGATTATAGACTCTTCCAAAGAAAAGTGCAAGTCTGTGTTTGTAACACATCATCCACACATTCTGTTGTTTATTTACTGTACTTCATTCACTGATGAGTGAGTACAATTTATCAGTGAAATGATCAAACAGCTGGAAAAATAATCATTACAAATTAATGTTATGCCTTCATACGTGAACTGATTTTGTTATTTGTATCTAGTAAGGAAAGAGCTTTGGAACAGCATAAATTTTTACCTTTGGCAATTTTATCAAGAGTTACCTTCCAGGAATATGCTGCATCTGTTGTTGTCAGGTAAGAAGCTGTAAGAACTTTGTGGTAAGTATGAGAATTACAGTATATGAACCTATGCAGGAACATTTAGTTTGAATTCTTGGAATAATTTACTGAGTACCGTGCTGCTTTGAATAAGACGTTGTGCATCCCTTTTTCAGAAAAAGAAGTAGCACAGAGGGTTATGCAAGTTGTTTGATGGGGTACAAGACCATCTTTCATGCTGTGGTAGCAGAGCACCTCGCCTCCAGGTATGTTTGATCGTGTCTGAGCTCATTGCACTCCTTTGAACATGGGTAGTACCATCTTACACACAGGAGCAGCTCCCTCCCAGCTTTCCAAGTGCTCAGTATTCACAATTGCAGAAAAAATTCAAGAAAGATTAACTTGCAGCTGCACACTCAAATTTTTCACACCAGTGACCAATATGTGGAGATCTCCTATGAAAAAAACAGATCTCAAGTGTTTTGCAATGACAGCCAGAAGCAGGGGTGTCTCCTCAAACAGCATTCTCAGGAAGGCAAGCAGAAAAACAGCACTTAGATTTTAGCAATCTCAGGTAGGTTAGAAAAAAAATAAAAAATGGAATCTATTTTCTTATTTTAATATAAAACCAAAGAAAAATCAAGCAAACCACAGTGAAAACCACAAAGATAAAATAAACCTTGTAAAAACTTTTGACAGTTTCAGAGTCTTGCCTTCGCAGACTTTCCACTGACATCATCACTGAGGCAAACCTTGGGTGAGAAGCAGTTCCCTTGCGAAAAGAAACCAAGAGCATCAACTGCAGAGAGAGCAGCTGCAAATGGCGGCTCTGGCATGCGCGGTGCCTCCAGGCTGCCCTTATTGCTCAGGGCAGAGTGTTTTTTAGAAGTTGTGGTTTACGAGCAATCTTTCCCTTTCCATTTAAGGCACACTCCTGCAATGACAACACACTTGATGACATCTCTGGAGCAGAATCATTTCTATGTTGTTCACGGCTCTCTTTCCAACATTAAAACCCAAACTAAACCCAGCTACTGCTCCAAACACTTCTCTGTCTATTCAGGATGGTGCAAAAAACCTCCCTCTTAATTTAGTGGCCCTTAGGTCCATCATTAATCACAGTAGGAAAGACAAATGCAGCTCGTTTACCAACTTTTAACAATCTAAACCACTAATCTTGGAATTCTTGGGACAACATTCCATTCTGAGCTGCACTGTGATTTTTGATGAACTTAGTACATCCTGCATTAATTTAAAGGCTTCCATAGGTGAGTTTCCATAAACAGTAGTCTATCTGAAAAACATTCTAACAGTTATTTATTTTATCACTTCAAAATCTTCATGAACAAGTAAAGATTCAGAAAAGTATAAAGGGGCAAATTCAGGAGGCCAGGCTTCACTGGATTAAATTTCTAAGTATTCTCTAAGTATTACAAAACTTTGATCAATCATTAAGAAGGTTAAATAACTCCTTATAGATCTCATATTCATTTACCTGAACTGCACCACTTGTATTCAGCATTATTCCACTGCTATTTATTCCATTCCATGCTTTGTCATTCTGTTCTCTGTTACGAGATGGTTAAGCCATTATTATTCCTAACATTTTCTCAGAGCAAAAGTGAGCACATAGTGTAGCTCTAAGGAAACGCTTATTTCTAAGTCCTTTAATTAGCAAACCAGGACAGCTAAACCAGAAATGCTACTCAGCTGCACTAATCACAGAATCATAGAATGGCTTGGATTGGAAGGGACCTCAAGGATCACCAAGTTCCAGCCCCCTGCCACAGGCAGGGCTGCCAACTGCTAGATGAAGAATAGGTAAATCTAACAGCTATTTCACATTGTTCCCCCAATCACAGTTCATACCCCAGGCTAGACCACTAGACTGCAGGTGTGGAGGATGTAGAAACGTCTTTCAGTTCTGTTGAGACTGAAGCATTAATGAAACTGCAAACTATGCTAAGTTGCTTCATCTACATATTGGACAGCCTCAGGTATTGTAAACTTTATCCCTCCACTTGCCTACACAGACATATTGTGCAGGAGGTGCAAATTCACATACATGGGGATCATTACTGGGGATGGATGGATGTGTCTATTGCTTAGAAGAGAATATTCTATCACTGCCATCAAGTACAGTGTATGCAAAAAACTGTCAGGCATTTAAAAAAAATAAATGTGTTTCATTGTAATTTAAATTCTTCCAAGAAAGAGTGAGAATACTAAGAAAGAAATCCACCAGACACTCTATTAAAAACAAAAGATTTCTCTGAGGTGCGTATCCACGTGATTCTGCATGTCTTTGTAAGACTTCTGAGATGTATCTCATGTTTAGCTGATTTGCTGCAGTAGCAGTACTGGCCATCTTTCCTTCTGTTACGTGAGCATACGATTTTAAATGGATTCAGCTTGGTCTGCACTTCTTTACAACTGCTGACAATATTTATAAATGCTACCACTAAAACAACTAAAACACCTCCATTGCTAAAATGGAGAGGATGCTTTGCAGTGTGAAGCCTTTTGCAGCTGTGGCCCATTTGGTACATTTGTCTCATCTCATCTGCAGACAGTGGAAGTACAAAGCTGGTGGCCCTGTTCCTGTGCCTCACAAGTGCTCACTGACTTCCGTTATTTCATCTAGACTTGTTTAAAATGGAAACTACAGTTGACAAGATCACATTTTTTAGAATTTCAGATTTGCTGACATAGTACAGCTTGGTACAGAACTATCAACCTCCCCTCTGACAACATCCCTGAGATGCTGAACTGAGACCAGGGCAGAAAAGTATATGTTGTATGTTGCAACATATTACTGCTTCAGCTTAACAGATGTTGAAACTGAGATCTGGAGAAATGAAGACTATGCCATGAGTTTCTCAGCCTAGAATGCAGCTGATTTCTGTCCCTTACATCTTAATCCGGAAGCTTGACTACTTTCTGCCGTTTGTCTTACCCTTCTCTCCACCTACATATACCTTAACTCACAAGCACACAGAAACAATTCAGGAGCTAATAACATGTTAAATATTCCCCTCACAGGCACTGCACATGATCCAGTGGAAAGGCCTTATTAGCTATTTACTTTCATCTCAGCTGAGACTCCCCACTGCCCTACATTCCCCTGAGCACAAAGTATGTCAGGTTGTACAAGATGGATATGCTTCATACAAAAAACTGCTATTTGCTTATGTGTTGTACAATGTCTTTGTATAGCTTCATTTTTCTGCTGGGCAGCTAGCTTGATCATTTCTCTTTTTTTTGTCAGGGTAAAAAGTCTATTTCAAAAGGCAATTAAAAATATCACTCCACAGTGTCTGCAGTTTTGCAAAAACAAAAACAAATTATTCGCAGACAACAAAAGATAGCTCTAGAGTTCTGTGCCAGGGCAGTGCGAGCACGAATGGAGGATAGATTGTAAAAGAAGTCTTTGAAACTAGAGAATAGAAAACTAAGCTAGTGGGCTAGCCGAAGAGGTACTGTCACAGAGGGAGTAAGTGGAAGAACTTATTGTGGAAGTACTTACTGCAAAGTAGTGGCATGAAAGAGCAGAAAAAAGTGGATTCTGTTAGCCATACAACACTATTGATAATGTAAGCTGGCACTGAAGTGCTCACAGCTAGTTTCTAAAATCCTGGCACTGGGGGCCCTAAACTGCTTTACTTGAAAGAGAAGGAAACCTGGAAATAGATAAAATATTTTAACAGTTTCAGAAACCCCAGTGAACGTGATCTGTTTACAAGTGTATGAGTAGCCTGGAAATATATCAGGACACACAGTAGAATTGCCTGAGAAAAGTAAAGTAAAAATGGGATTTGGACAGGAGACAGCTTTCGAAATTGTTTAGGTAACTTTAATCTTGACATTTTCAGCAGGAAGTCAGTTTTGCCACTTCAAGACTTTTTACTTCTGTGTTTACACAGAATAAATTCAGGGCCCAGCTATAGCTTTAAAAATATTCTTAATAGCCCCAAAGATATTCTTGATGTTCTGTACTTCATAAGTCTGCTTAAAAGAAATAACTTATTTATTCATCTTTAATCTCATAGATCAAATAGAAATACCAACAGCAGACATCTGCACATGCTGCAGAAGGCAGCAGAGCTCAGTGACCCTCAGGCAGGGAGATCAGCCCCAGAAGCCAGCCCAAGGGCACTGCTGCCTGGAGCAGCACACAGTCATTCTTTCCAACCCCTGCTAACCCATTTCATTCCTGTAACACACAACTGTTCTTGCTGGGGTTTGTAAGGTGTTCACTCCCAGCCCGAAGGAGCTGAACACATGCTAGCAAGCCCTGCCCAGCATACAATGCCTTCCTGCAATGCCTCTTCCAATTGCCAGACTGGGTGTCCTCTCTGCAGCTGTTCTGCATGCTGTGGCCAGCAGCATGAGAGAGATAGGCATGGTGACAAAGGGGAGTGACAGGAGCAGGACTGGGGAGGTGTCCTGCAAAGTGCAGGGTAACAGACACTTGAACTAGTGCTAAACAAGGAAGTTATATGAGCGTGAGACATCAAGCCAACACAGCAGAGTTCAGTGTGAGTTAATTCACCCTTCCTACCTGGTGGGGGCAGATATATGCAGGTATATTAACTCTTAAAACTAAATCAAGAGTGTAAATAGTGGGCAGAACATTTTTATGACTTGAGGTTCTCCTTTGCTTGATCCCAGCATAGAACATTTATTGCTACAACGCAGTTGCACAGGAAAAGAAAACAGGACAACTTTCATGCACTACATACAATGCAGTCACAGCATCAGCATGCAGGCTGCCTCCATGGTTCATGCATACACACACTCATGGAGTCAGAAAAATAGAGCCTGATTCCTAATGCAAGGAACATTTTGAAAAGTCACTTTTTGCCATTTCCTCTCCTAATTTCTTCTGCTCCAATATAAGCACGATCCCTCTAGCACATTCACTGTTGATCTGTTCTTCAAAACCAAAACTTTTTTTTGCTAGAGGAACACTAAAATTAAAAGAAACAGCTCTAATACACCCGGCTACTGAGAGCTGAGAGGATCTTCAGCCTCGGCACAGCAGTTTGGTGGCTTTAAATTTATACTGGCGAAACATTCTCAGTGTTACTACAATGAGCTAAGTTAATACAGAATGATTAGTAAGTGTCCCTTCCATATCTGCGTAAGAAAATCCCATTAGCTTTTAAACAGCATCACACCTTTATCTGCAGTTATCAAAATCCCACACCAATATTCCAGCCATCAGCTTATTCTCTTTGTGTAGTTCCAGGTAAACAAAATTACACATTAGGACCAAACTAATTCTTCTTAATAAACCACATAGCTCTGCTGGTGTGGTGCAGTGCTCAGATTAACATGCGTCCTGCTTACGTACACCATTGTAAGAAAACTGAGTGGCTTCCAGTTTAGAACTGGTTCATGTCTGGGACAGCCCTGCATATACCAATGCTTGATTTTGAATTAAGCATTTGAAGACTACAAGGTGTGAAAAGGGAATGTTCTGGAGACACCAGACTTCACTTTCTTCTTCCCTAGCACATATCCTCATGCCTGAGAATTTCCTCTTATCCTTTACCATACACAGAAAACAAGCCAATATCACTAAGTTCTGTCACTTTAAAATTAGGTCTGCTAGCCTCCTTCCAAAGGGACAGACATAGCCTGAGAGATACAGGATGACTGCAAAAGGAAAACACAAAAATTGTGCATGGAAACATTCACAGCATTTTTGCATGGAGACTCCAGAGCTTCAGATTTCTGTGCGCCTACTGAAATTCAGTACTTTTTACATGGAAAATAGAAGTCACACTGAAAGCTATCAGGCAATTATTTAGCTTCCTGAAATAAAGGAAGTGGCTCAGCAGTGAGTGAAACTTTTCAAAAGCTGCTAAATTGCTAATATATTTGTGGAGGGTGAGTGAGAAGCCTACATTAATGAGCTCATGGAAAAAAATACTTGCAAGCATAACTATTTTTTTTTCCTTTTTATCTTTGTAAAGAGAGCAAAGGATTTTTTGCTGTTGTTTTGTTCTGTTTTTGTTGTTGCAAAGACAACATCATGGTGAATCACATCAGGTATGTTAGTATGACTTCTTCAATTAGAAAGTCGGCACAGATATTAGAACACATTCTGTTGTTGATTTTACACCAAGGTTTTTAGGAAGTATGCAACTGGCAACTACAGATTTTCATAAAGCTTGCTATTTCAAGTGGGGGAGATGACAGACTAAGAAATACTGCACAAAGTTCTGAGGAGTTTGATGGAATATTCCAGCAGCATAAATGTTTATGAGGCTCTTGAAGAAAATAATGTGAAAATAAGTTCCAAAGCAAAACCAACACTAATCAGTGCCTGAAAATTGTTCTTACCATAAAACCAAAGCCTACGTCACCTCTTCTTAACACTGCTCCTCCATAAAGAAATTCCTCCCTAGGAGGCTGCACAGTAGCCCCTAGCCACCAGGAAAAGTAATCTGCACAGTAAAGATGATGCACAGTGGTTCTGCCACCCTGACAGGAGAGCCAGCCTCCCTGAGCCTCCTGCTCCTACCCTTCCCACTCTGCCCATGGTTTATATAAAGGGGTCCCAAAGACCAAAATTAAAAAAAAAAGGAAAGAAAGTGGATGGATTATAAGAAGTGTAATATCAGACAGAAAAAGAGGAGCTCCATGCTCTCACATCTGTGCCAAACTACACGTGAAAGCAAGGTCTATGAGGTTAAGTACTTGACACTGCAGCTGACTGTTAATTGCTTTAAGTGCTCTAGAGAGGAGCTGAAACATATCCTTTATTTGAGGTTCTTCTGCTTAATAAAAATGAAACAGAGAGGATCTGGCTCAAGCTAGACTGCTGTGTGCAGACAGAGAAAATAACTACTCTAAATAAAAGTACTGTTAGCAACTCTTTGAGTCTTCCAGCCTACTCTGTTAGCTAATACATCCTCTAACTGTGGAGGTGACAGAGAGAGCAGGCAGTTGCCTGCCCTTCCTGGAAAAAGGGACCAGTGGGAAGTCTTAGAAAACACTTAAAAAATGGCAAGTAGGACAGCAGATTCCAATAAATAAATAAACAAGGAAAAAATCTTGTTCTTTCCCTTCACTATACAGCATTTACTTGCTTTCTTATAATATGCAGCAGCTACTAACCACGTTTATTCAGTGCTGACTCTTTTCAGAGATTCTGAAGGACAGGAAAGCTAATGCTCAGACTTTAAATGTTCTTAGTGAGTCATCAACTAAAAGCAGATCATTTTCTTGTTCACATCAGCAACAGAGAGTTACTAAAGTGACATGACACAGACATGCACATTTAATGTATGTGAAAAGATATTTCAGTGCTGCATACAATCTCCTATTGCAGAAAATATGCTGTTAGCCATCTTCTGGGTGAACATCAGTTAATAAAAACAAACCAACCAACTTTGTGTCTGCTGCAGTTTCAAATTATATTAAATAACAAAAATGATGGAAGGTACTTGTGAATAAAATGCTGCGTGCTATTTTCAAGAAAATAATTTCTTAAACACAGACCCATAAAATTATTATTAAGTCAAAATTAATTGCTTTATTTGCTACTTACAGTATCTGTGACACCGGGCTAACATCTATAAAGAATTCTGAAATTCCTTTAAGAAGCAGTTTTATAAACTAATTAACTATAAACGTAATTTTTCAACTGTAGAAACTAACTTACAATGTTGTGTGCTTCTTTCTTAACAACACTGCTGTAAAAATCAAACTCAGGAACTTAAAGCAGATTCTCAGATCAGGGAGTGCTTAAATTGATGGGAAGATTGTTTCTTGAAGCTTTTAAGCACATAAAACAAAGTAATGCATTTTGAGACTAAACCAAACATAAAGATAATATATGTTCTCACAAGAGATCTGAATTTATGTGCTTTAAATTAACTATGAATCCTTTTTTTTAAGAAGTCTTACAAAACGCACACAACTGCGCAGAGGACATTTTAGCTTTCTACATCGTACGGTACTTTTTCTGACACCATTGCATTCAACTGTGTTCTAGTTGTTGAAAACAAATATTTTATGTCCACTTAACAAAGTTTGAATCTGTTTTAATTCTATAGAGACATCATGGGATCAAAATTAGAGAAGGAAATATCAATTGCTACCTACCTTGGGCAAAAGCATCCTGGCACAGAAAGGCAGCGCCAAATGCCAACAGTTTAAGCCACAAAAACATGGTTATTTCTGGAAATCAGGCGTATCCTCATGAAGCAGCATGTGCCTCTCTCTGGAAAGCAAAATACGTGTTATCTCTCTATAAAATAATTTTGCAGTAAAACTTGAACCAAAAAGGAGAGTAACCGGGCACATACATTACACTGCCTGCTTATCTGTGAAGGAGTTGGCTTCCTCTGTTACCCCGAACTAACCACTTGCAAACTTACTGTGCGCAGTGATGTCAGAGACCATTACTTCTTCAAAAAAATCTTTCAGTTTCCAGGAAGTTAAGAGGGTTTTTCTTAAATTGCTGCAGTAATACTCAGCTTCCTTAATTCAAATAGAATAGATTGTTTTCAGCCATTTCTACAGAGGAACTACCAAGACTTAACTTTTCAAAGGACCGGACTCAAGAACTCACCATTCTCTTTCTTCATATTCACTTTTCTGTTGTATACATTCTATTGAGCCTCCTCTCATTTATGGACTGTTAAGATTTCTGTTGAGACAAAAGGAAACCCAAAAAATCAGTCAACAAAACACAGCGGCAATGAGACCTTCATGCAAAGAAACATTTCTAATTTTTTTATTTGTTTATTTCTGTTTGGTTTTTTTTTTGCAAGGCAATTCTAGAACTGACAGTAACATCCAGCAAATGGATACAGGCCATTTAATTCTGTTTTCTAATTCTATCTTCAGTTCTTAATTCTGTGTCCTCCATGCAGTTCTGTTATCATGACAGTGTCAGAGGACTGTGGTCCCTTTCCTGGAGTAGATGCAAGATGGACCAAAGACATTATGTCGCTGCATGCACTGAGCTAAGACTCAATAACTAATGAAAAATACACATTGTAAAGTTGTCTACAAAGGGAATAAATGTTAGAATAGCTTCCTTCATTGGAATATATGTGTTTTTATTTTTCAGGTCTTCCTGAAAAATAAAACATTTACACAATAATTTACAGATAACATAAGTAAACTAAATTCCTCATAAGATTAAATCCAGCTTCCACATGTCCAGCTTTGAGTGACCTAGGCCAAAATCTTAGCTTCCATTAGTCAGTGTGTGTCTATACCACCTGGTATAGTAATTATTGTAAATGTGTTCATAATAAAACTTACCTGGCCTAACTCACAGAAACCTCAGTTTTGATACTTGATGACTTCATCATGCTGGAATTGTTTTAAACTGAATTTGGACTGTAGCTATATATATTGTCTGCATCACTGACATTTTAGTCCCTGTTATTCAGGAACAAACCATAATTCTGAATAGTCCCAGCTGATTAACATAATTCACTGCATCCTATGGAGAATTTCACAGAAAGGCTCTCAACAAGAACCAGGCGCCATTTCTACCTGACCTTCCCCAGCAGTTTTACATAACCTCTGCATGAATTTTGGAGCTGTCTCCCTAAGAAAAAGTCCAGTACAGTGGAACATATCTGGCTGTGTGACATTTACAAAACCTTCATATCACTTAAATATTGCATTTATAACTAATGTAATTTAATTAAAGCATCACTCACTCTGGCCATCATACCATTATAATACATCATTTAATAGCTGAGGAAGTATAAACCATTAATTGCTAAAATTGCTGACCAAGGTTACAAATACAGGGAATTCATAGATTCAAACAATATATCAAGTCTTAGCAAAGCAGGAAGAAGAAAAACATCTAATTTCCAGAGTAGATCCATCAGTCAGAACATCTATTTCAGTGGTCATTGTTTGGCAATGAGTTCAACCATTGCCCTGTATCTCAGAGAGAATGAACATCCTTCAAAAAATTACACAGAGCCTTTGTTTTTAGGCTAGTCTCAGGTGATTTAATATTTCATTTGCTTGTAATATATTTAAATTCAAATTGCAGTAGTCTATTTGATGTTTTTTCTAGTTGGATATGTGAAGAAGAAATAAAGAATACTGTGGCAGTAAAACACAAGCTTTTCAAAGGCTGTAATTCAGAAGCTGATATTTTACTGAGACTAGCTATGTACATTTTACCCACAAGATTCTCTAAACAGCTGCATACCTGGCCTAAGAAGGAGGAAGGAAGTGTGTGACAAGAAGCAAAGTCTCAAGTTTTCTCCCCTCATAATAAGCCTTTAAAAGCACGTAATTATCAAACATGTAAGCAAAGCTGGATATTACACAAAAGAAGTTCACATCTAAGCAAAAACAGAATAAGCCAAAGGGCATCAATATACTCTGCTAGTACGTACATGTCAGAAAAAAACTTAAGTGTCTCTTGATATAAAACCATGTGCATTAAAGGACCTGAGAACTGACAGAAATCTCAGCTCTGCTGGATAATAAAGCAGGGTAGCTTACCTTCTCCTGGCCACAAGAAAGTCAGAGAATGGTTGTTGCAGACTCACTGGGTACAAGTTAAGGTCCATAAAAGCACTTGGTCCAGTAACAGAAAAAGGATAAGATAGTTTGAAAGAGAAATTCCTACAAAAGTCAGTGTAGGGCTCGGTTATGCCCAGGATATAGGATGTCTCACTTTACTCCTCCTTCAAGGAGTCATTCCTTGGTTTTCTTAGCTAAGAACAGTGCACTGTAAGCAAGCCAAAGAGCTGGCTACAAGTATGGAAAATTCAGTTCCAGTGTGGTTCAGAGTTTGCTGAAACTGATATTAGAAAGATGCGATACTAAGATTTTACACTTATTGTTTTGTGTAGGTTAAGCAGGTTTCCTTTCCCAGTGCATTTTACCCACTGTTAAACTAAACCAAATGGAATGCGCAGGCTGTACCAGCTTTCACAGGAGCTTAGAAGGAATAAAGTCAATGAGAAGGTAATTATACTGAATGAACAACATTTTAAAAGAGGGCATGAGTTTTTCAAACACATTCGAGAAAAGAGAGCAATGATGTGTGAGTAAAAGTTACCAAGGTAGACCAGATAAACTTCTCCATAGCTCCCTGCTTTACAACAGCTTTACCATCTCTGGCTGGACTGTCACGGGATGCTCCAAGAAGACTGAGTCATCCTATTTCTAACATATAAAATGATAACCATACTCAACATGCACACTAAGTATCTAAAGGGCCTATGCAAAAAGCCGTTCTTCCCGGTGCTTGTGTTAAATGGCCAAAACAGAACAGTGGTCAAAAGCTACCAATGAGTCCTGAAACCACAGCCATTTTGTTCTCCATGTGGTTTCATACCTCTAGGCTTCAGTCTCTTTTTTTCCTAAAAGTTTAGCTAAGTAATGATGAAGCATTAATACTTCTCGCTCTAAACAACTTCCAAGTTCAAATTCTCCATTTCAGTGCAGTGTCACCAGCTTTCTTTACAAAGAATTTTGACAAAGGCACATTTATTTTAATTCTCTGCAGCTACATAACCTGATGTTTTGTACTAACGTGATTACAGAATGTCGTATAAATTAGTTTTCTCAAATAACTGTATATTTATTTGTTTTCTTTTTGATTCAGAATTCCCCAGTGTACAAGTTACAGAGCACGTAGTTCAATAAAATCAAAAATTCTCTAGATACTCCATACATCACTTGGATTTCAATGACAAGCACACTTTGCTCTGGATAATATTCACTACATGGAAGCTAGCTGATATGATTCAACTCAGTTACGTTCACATTCACCACAGCTACACATCAGAATTAAGCAGTTCTCACAATGTGAAGGCATACACCTTAGCAAACACTCTGGGATGCAGGACAAATTCATCCCAAGGGTAACTCTGCTGAAGTCAAGGGAGCCACCTCGATAATATATTTCATCCTGTAAAATTAATTTGACAGGATACCTCTGAAAAATATTGTTCATGCTAAAGAATATACGCTACGGTGCTTTAAAATTTGTGTTGAGCATTTGCTAGGGAATTTATTGTGCACATACTTTTTCAGGCTTGTTTGCAATTGCCAAGAACAATTTCTTGAAGAAAGAAAACATTTTTACTTAATATGTCATATTGGATCAAATTATTTTAAGCTCAAGAGTAAACAATACAGCTCTTCATGCAGCCATACTGCTGTACTGCTACCAACCCTCAGGCAATGATGATTTGACATCTTCATTTCATACATTGCCTGTGTCATCTATATCGTACCTGTTCAGGACAGAGATCAGATTTTGGTATCCCTGAGGCACCATTCACAGTCTGGCCCCAAATGAGCAGTATATGTATGATAAGCTCTCAGAAGTGCCAGGCACTTGTTTCCTGCTTACAACTAAAATCATTCTGGGATAACACTCGGCACACTTATTCTGAAATGAGCATTCTTGAATCACTATGTTTAACATACCCTTTAGAATTTGCTTCTTTAAACAGTGGCAGCGTGTAAAGAAGCACTGCGACATTTCTCCCTGCAAATCTACTCTTCCTTCCTTGAAGGAGTGCTAGAATCTGAGAAGTGCTCAGAATTTAGCTTCATAGCATTCAAGCCTTGTACAATGAATGAGTTCACTTCATCTTATCCAAGAGGCATCAAATAAACTTTTTTAGTTACAGCAACTTTTTTTCTTATGCTTCCATCACCCATTTTGAGAGGGAAAAAATAGGAGGGACAGAACAATCATTTGAATATGTTACCATTAGCCCACACTCCTTGTTGAACTCTCATTTGAAAATCTATTCAATGATGACAGATTTCCTTCTCTTAGATTGATTCTCTATTTTTCCAGTTTAATTTCTCATTACCTTCACCATTCTTCATTACCTTCACCAAATCCACCTTGCCTTTAGAAAAGTTGATTGCTTACAATTAGTTGAAGCTAATTTGCCCAAATTATATGCAAAATTATATGAATACTATATAAAAATATTTGTACACAATATAATAAATGAAAATAGATAAATGCCTCACTTGCAACACATGGAAAGTCAGAGTTGTGCTACATTTACAGAAAGACTGACAGAACACAAGTCAAAATAATACTAGCAACAACTCCCCACAATTTGGAAAGAAAAAGAACAGGCCTATAGCTTTCCCAAACTGCTTCCATTCTGGTTTCAAAAGAGCAGTCACATACTTCATCATATTTCACTGGATATTCTGTTATCGCTTGGGCATTGTTTCCTGTGTGCTCTGTAGCATACTTAAAGATACAAAGATATGTCTGTATTAATGTTTTAAATATACCAAGCAGAATGGAGATTTTGTTTGTTTGTTTGTTTGTTTTTAAATAGTGTGTCTCTGTCTGGAGCAAGCCAGGACCTATGCTGGGTAGACCACTGAACTTGTGTTTTGGTATTTTGAAGGAGCAGAGTGGCTTTCTTTCTGAGAGTTCTCCATCCATTCATCAGCTTTCCCCAAGTAGGTATATTCTGCGCTATGCTGTTAACTTCTGGCACCGTGTTCTTCCACACAGGCTGCTTCTCACCTAGGATGCCAGACTCATTGTCGTGTACTATTAGCTGTAGCCTGCAAGGCCTCCTAGTGTTCTTGCAATCTGTCAGAAGACGGTGCTCATAGCCAAGAGTATTTGTGCGGGTTTTTGTTTTGTTTTGTTCTGTTTTTTTATAAGGTACCAGATAGCTTCACACCAGATGTCTTCCTAACATTCAAACTCTGATTATTTTGTGGATAAAAACGTATTCTCACAGCTGATTGCAGTCATTATGCTACAGAAACAAAAAGCCTCATGGCAAGGCATTTACAGACATAAACCAAAAATTTTGCCTGTAAGGTTGATCTGCTTGCAGTAATGCTGTCAGTCATCATCTGATAGCCCATCTCTTACCATTCACCCTGTTCTGACATATTTTTCTCTCTGGGGCTGTCCAAACAATTTAGACAGATGTCTCCAAAGACAAGCATGTGGCAGGCATTACTTCTTCCTCAGTGGTTTGTCAAGAAAGTGCCACTGTAAAGCTAAAAGTGTCCAATACATTTCTATAATCTTAATTCATAATCTGCATCTTTGAATTTGAAACAGGAAACCAGACTGATCCCACACCCTCACCTTGCACTTCACTGTGCCAGCTCTCTGCCAAAGTTTCCCTGTCAAAAAACTCCTCCTTTTATGTATGTTTACACACACAAAGTAGGCTAACATAAATCATAGCAAGTGTATAATGCTGATACTCAGAAAAGAAGAAAACAGCAATCTAAAGATACACTGGTAGTCTTTGTTTATTCTCACATTACAAAAACAACAAATTATCACACACGGTAAATTTAAGTATATTTAAAGAAAAGTAACTGTAAAACATTGAAAGAAACAGAAAAGAAAAGTGAACTATAAGCTGATACAAACTTTCCTGAGAGCTTTCTGTAGCATATAGAGAGTTCTGTAATAGTGGAAATCACATGAAGATACAGCCTGGAACGTATGTTTTGTAAATATGTTTTTAAAGTATTGTCCTAGTAACATTTTCAGTCCACAGTCATGTGAAGGTTCACATGCTTTGCTTATTTGCTCCTTTCAAAGAAGTGCTAAAGTTATGATCCTGCCACACTAATTCTCTGACTTGACACAGTATGAGTCAGTGCTTTGAGAAGGGCACTTTCACAGTATAGGTAAGAAGTGGGAACAGACAGGGGACAGAGGTAGAAAAAACATGGGATGGAATCCAACAGCATGGAAGAAAGGATACTTGCCATGTGTTATATGTACATCTTCGTAACATGTTTCAAGTCAGTGAATTCTCTACAATGATTATTATTCAAATCCAAATTTACCAAACTATCAGCCTTTTCCTAATCTCTTCTACATTCATACAGACTTAATCCTTTCTCTTAATCCAAAATGTTACTGTTCTGGGATAAAGACAACACTTCTGACAGATAAACATAATGGTGGAAGAAGAAAAAATATACATATATAATGCTGGATTATTCAAGGCAAAAATGAGACCTACAGTTCAGTCCTACTAAAGTTAAGATTGTACGGCTGATTTTTTTAGGTCACATATTCATTAAAACTTCTCCAAATTAGCACAGTATTCAGAAATCTCTGTGAAAAATCAGTATACTTGAGTAGATAGAATGAGAACTACAGAAAGTAAATCTGAGCAAAACTGAGACAGACTCAATTAAACACTTCAAGTTCATTAAGAGGATTAAAATGAGTATTATAAAAAGGGGTGTATGTGATTTCAAATGCTTCTTTGTCATTTCTTATTAATGAGTTTAATTAAAGTCAGCTAACAGGTGTGGAAATAATGGAAATATATGCTTTTAACCAACAGCAAGGTGAGCAGTAGGCATTTGTGCAAGAGAAATTGAGGCACAGTGCCAAGGAAATGCACGATAAATTAAAGGCAAGTTAGAGAAAAGACAGCGCTGGGAAATTAAACACACTGAAATGAAATTACTGGTATCAATAGTATTTTTTGTTTCATACCCTATTTCTATTTCACTGTAACTCATTTTGTAATAAACATTTACAGACACACAGCTTAAACTGACTGTTTTAACCGTGCCAGAAAACCTCAAGGAAACATCTCCGGGCCCTTAGAAGCAGAGTATGTTTTACTGCATACAATGCAATGAAATGGCCAAAAACAATCCAAAGAGGATGATGAAGGAAGAGCAGGGAAAGCTGAAACAGCTCATGCTGCGATACTCCCCAAACACTGGGAATTGTCCATGTACATTAACTACTGCATCACGATGACAATAAAACAGTACCAGTTTCTATTTGTCACAGGGAGAAAAAAAACTTCCACATCTCTCAAAGAAATATCTCAATTTCACAACAACTAATTTATGCTCACATACTCACTGCCAAAATTCTAGTTTCTGTTCAAGAAAATGGTTCAGTATTTCTGACTTTTCCATTTGTTTTAAAAATCCATGAAGGATTAGCAATATAAAGTTCTAACATAACAAGAATATTTATTTTTCCCATATCAATCTCAGGCTGGCAGATCAACTGAGGTAATGTGCTCTCCCTCCCAAAGATGAGCACAAAACATTTGCACATCTGCATACTGCCATATACAGCAGTAAGTTATTTCCCATATTTAGTAAGTTAGGAAACACTGCAAACTGTGCAACAACTATTTGGCAAGAGACTCTAATCTTCTTCCGACAAAAGATCCCCTTTTATAGTTGATGAAATTCTGTGTTAAAATGCAGAGGCAACATTTAAAAATTTAGGTTATCATTGGAGCAGTGAGTTTACAAGGCCCATAAATGAAAATTAGGGCTTTTCCTTTAGACAGTGGTACGCTGACAGCAGTACATTTTCAGCTTGATGGTGATTAGCAGGTTACCCCACACTGATCCAGAGACTCATCCTGAAGAAGTTTGTGACAGATTTTATCTCCTCGGTCTGCACATCGGTATTTTGGGAAGAGGAAACCATCACTGATGCAAAGACAGCACGTTCTCAAAAGTTTTTGTATAAAAATCTATTAATTTAGTAATTGTTTTCCTTTCCCTATTCTGTTGTGGAAAAGGAGCATAATTTTAAGATAGATGACAGTAGACAAAGACCAGACTGCCATCTGTGATCTCTTCATACCAATTTTTTCACTACTGTTCACAGAACTCTTGACTTCTTAAATCATAGTCTTTTCAGATCAGACTTACACTTCCAGCTGCAAATAATGTCTTTTGTTGTCAATATCACTACAACACTGGGACAGTGAGAGCGCCAAACAGCAGACCTGAAGAAGCCAAGCTCCAATTGAACCACTGAGTTTGTGGCAAGGTGCAAGGGAGGGGGATTTTGGTCTTTTCCCTTTTGTGTGCATGAGGAACGCAAGCAGGGCTAGAAAAGAGAAGTACTAAAATGAGATAGGAAGAGATTTCTCTGCTGCTTCCACAGTGCTCTCTGCTCTGCTCCAAGGGGAGACAAGAAGTAGAAAAAGTGTTTTGAGAAAGCCTAGTTTTGATGCATGCCTCAGCTAGCATTGGAAAGCTAAACAGGCTGAAAATGTAGGCTTTCATTGTACAGCCATCCAACCTTGCAAATTCTCTGTTGATTATGCATCTTTACTTATCTGCTTAAAAGAGTTCTGTGCTTCCATTGATATTCAGATTATTTAAGGAATAAACTAGTTTGCTTCACATGGTCTTCAGTTGTTAGATTGTGTAAATCTGGTCTTATAACCCATTTACACTAATTTTCAAAACCTTTCAAAAATGCTTATTAAATAAATTAAAGCTCCAAAAGAAAAACAGAAACCAAAAGCTTCCCAAACACGTTACTTATCTTGAATTCAAACAAACACCTACTTAAATTGTTTTACTGCTAATACTACTTTTTATGCTGAGTTTGTTGAAGACTGTGTATTGGAAGCATGTTTTGCTTAACTGCATCATGAGATGCACTTAATGCTGACCACTACTCCACAAAAGATTGGCAGCAGCATCTTCAAGACTGTTTGCTCATAATCATTAAGCTCAAATATGTTAAGACTGCAATTAACAGAGCTGAACAAGAAAAACTCCTGACTGCTACTTTCTGCTTCTGCCTGAGCTTGGCCTGCAAAGCTTGGCTGCTATCATCCTCCCAGACTGGTTTCACTTTCTGGTTCCTGTATGATAATTAGCAAGACCCAGCAATGTGGTGGAGCTGCAAAGATTGTAACAGAGGTCTAATGAAATCTATAACTTCTCCAGCTAACTGAAATCCAAACTACACCACACAAGCCACAGTTTTTCTCATGGTGTCTCCAGTAGACCTCTCAGAAGGACTCACCAAAGAACAGCTAAGATGTTCCAATGCAGCCCACTCCAGCTCCCCTGATAAGAAAACACTCTGGGAATAAATGACACAGGGGTGCTGATATCCAGTCCTGCATTCCCCAACCTTCACTTAGTGTACAGAAACATTTCATGTCAGTGTATGCCTTCTTACAATTGAACTATCTGAATTAAAAGATTGGTCATTTCAGGAGGATCTAATTAATTTTGCAGGTTTCATTTTGTACATCAGAAGTACAAAGCTCCAAGTCACCAGGCTGGCTTTGGAACTGAAGTGCCACAGGAGGCAGTACTTTCTTGCTGGATGTAGAAAAGAACAGTGACAAATAATCACTATCCAAATTCAGTAAAACTTATTCAGTCAGTGGCCTCAGGTTCTTCCAAACTGATAAGCTGGTATCTTAGCTCTTGTCAGGATGCACAGAATGATTAGGAGTTTGCACTAAAGCATATGTCACGCTAACTTCCAAGTCCTGCAGGATCGATGAACCCAGTTCCGGGGTGCTGATGCAGTAGCAGAAGTATACAGAAATTTGAAGTTCTTATCAACCCTAGTGCCAAGAGTACATCTCTTGCCCTCTCTGGCCTCAGGCTGTGCTTTTTTATTGGCTAAGATGGCTGCGCCATCTTATCTAGCAAGAGACTTGGTAACTTAGATTTGTTACAAGACCTTGAATGATGGGAAAAAATCTCATAGTATTCTTGGGGCCCCTGACCAAAAAGAAGAAGCATGACTTAAAGAAAGTTCACTTCTGGTTTTCTTAAAAATGAGATGTTGCCCTAGAGCTGCAGGAACTCGAGATCTTATAATTAAATATAAGCCAGAGAAGCTCTCAAGTAATCTACATTTTTCCCTTAACATGGAAATGGTTTATATCCAAACTGCATAGAAATATCGAGAAAAAATCCTGTGTTTTATTCTAAAGCTTTCTTGAGAATACAGTATTCTTTTTCTTCAGGTTTGTAGCCTACAAATATTTGCATTTTAGCATATCAGAAATTTAAAAACCATACCAAACAAAAATGGCCATTGTTAGCTAGAGTTCAGAGATAAATACTTTCAAAAGTCACAGCCTCACTTCTGTGCAATGTGCAAGACATACCCCACTTTGTCCATACAGGAGCTACTGCAGTCAGTATAATTTTACTGCTGTCCCTACTTCCTGGTGGGCTGTGAGGAAGAAGATGGCCAACTCATCTCAGATAACTAACACTGAAAAGAACTCTGCTGTGAGCAAGGCATCCAAGCAGACTATGTGCTCAGATCATATCCAGCTGAAGTCATCCCATACAACAGCGGTATAAATCGGAACCCTAGAGGTTTTACTGAGTGTGTGGGGAAGGTATAGGGAAATTCATTTCTGAAGTTTAGGGAATTTTGTGTTAGTTTTTAAATCATTTCAAAAATACTTCAAATACTTAAAAGTCACTCTCCTTTTCTTAGTGTCCAAAAGCTTTTTTTTGTTTGTTTCCAGGTTTTATTGGTTGGTTTGGGGTTTTTTGTTTGTTTGTTTGGTGTTTGTCTCTGTGTTTTGTTTTTCATTCTGCAAAGAATTGCTAGGAGTAGATTTCAAACTATCAGAGGCTTGCTTTCTTATTTGGGTCCACTGGCTGACTGTAAGAATTTTTTAAGACATAAGATGTACTTGCTTGAAATACCTGATACTGAAATTCAAATGGTTCTTTCAAGCAGAATTTCTAGGTAGAAGGATTTGTGACAGGGAGATTACAAGATTTACTTTGAAGAAAAAATGGGTGTTTAAGAGATCCATAAGCCTTCAAAAGAACACCTCCTTCAAAAAGCCCCATCTCACAGCTAGAAGGGATTTTTTTCTGAAGTGAATGTATTTACATGAAGTAGAAAGACTTGCAAACAGTACAAGGCAATTACTGCAAACACTGCTGTAGTATTGAATAACATATTCCTGATTTTCACTGTTTTCTCAAAGAAATCAATTATTTCTTTCATTTACACTAAAACTATAGGCCAAATCCAGTAGCCCTTACTGAAAAAAGTCATTTTACAGACCTCCTGCTGGTCTTGTGCACAATGAAAATGGATACTCCAGTGAGGTGAAGGGCAGAATGGAGACTTAAAATACAGTCCATAAGGAAAGAAAAGTTGCATTTATGCCATTTTGCACCCAATAAACCCAATAAAATCTATTATGCTGTATTTGAGCAACTTTGAATTTTTCACACTGTTGCTGACATTTATATATCCATCTGTATGCATATAAAGGCATATAGATGCACCACTTTACACACACACTTCATTCCACATATATCCATCTAGATTAAAAAGCCTCACCAATTTTACTTCTAGTCATACCAAACAGAATCCTACACATTCCGTGCTATCATTAGGTAATAGTTCCCCAAGTTCTGGTCTCTTATCGCTGCATGTTTCAAATAAACTTTGTGAACATATTAAAATTGTATTTCATGAAGAGAAGTCCAGAAAAAATAAAATAATGCCCTCTCCCTGGAAGCACTCAAGGCCAGGCTGGATGGGGCTGTGAGCAGCCTGGTCTTGAGGGAAGAGTCCCTGCCTGTAGCAGAGGGTTGGAACTACATGACCTTAAAGGTCCCTGCAACCCAAACCATTCCACAATTCTATGAAAAGTTGCAGGTAAACAGTCATATCTACTTATAGGCAATTCAAAGTTGCATCTTATTTTTCTGTAAGACATGGTACAGCACATATCTGGTATTTTCATATATTTCATCAAAGGAATCTCTTCCTTCCCACTGCTGCAAGCACAACAGTATCATTCAGACTATGCACAATAAGATATTTTATATTGTAGTCTAGTAACATTTTTCAAAATCATAAGAATGGTTCAAAGACAGGATTACCCAATATCTACCGAATATCATTCCCACTTAATTCCTTTAACAACTGGAAAGGAACATTTTTAAAACTACCCTAAATAATTCTTTACTATTAATCATCGTAAATTCCTACTAAATTCATAACAACAAGCTGAATGCTTCAAATTGGTTAAAATCATTCTGCCTATTTGAAGATTGAAAACACAAAAATTCATCTTTGTATATATCATACCCAACACATATGAATTCTATGAAAAATGAAGATTCTGTAACCCAAATATCAATACAGATAAAAAAAAAATGACATTAGCATTTCCTTATCATTCTCTGCGTAATTTTCAAGATAAGCAAGCCAAAGTGATACTGTTTCTTGTGGACACTTGGATGGTGAATTTTGAGAATGGGCATGAATCAGTAATTTTTTCTGTTAATATCTAGAGTTTATGAGTTTGCAATGCAGAGCTATAACTGAAAGCAGCCCACCAAGTGCTTGCAAAACAGTGCATGAAGACTTAGAGGCACTTATTCTTAGAAACCAAGTCCCCAATAACTAATATTATGGTTTTCATTTTTTCCCCTTAAACATCAATTTGCTCTTTTGATGTTTTTTAACAGAAAAATATAAATATTTCCTGTCTATTTTAAATGGTATTTCAAGATAAAAGTATTCTCTGTACTTATATAAATTTCCATTAATATATTTCTGATACCATTAATTTATCAGTAATGATACCGTGAATAATAATACACAAACAGCAGAGGAAGATCAAGATACCACAGACTGTGAAGCAGAAAATGAAAAGAAATATCTCTGAAAGCTAATCTCTGAGCACTAGGAGTGTGTGTGATCACTGCAGTAAACACAAACATATCTTTCAGCTGTTTCCTAATACTCAGATTTTTCTTTGCTCATATGTCGAAGCCTGCCACTTCAAGGATTCTGTGACAGAGACTGTGATTTAGTAATATTACTGAAAACCATAGGCCTGAAAACATATCTGATTGTGATTTCATAAGTGGAAACAGAGCCTTCTCAGGCCTCTCTACTTTCCCACATAGGTAACAGTGCTCCTTGAGAGCTTGACCAAACTGATGGTAGGCAAGGAACTAAACTATCTTCCACCCACAAATTCTATGAGGGTTCTATACACTTAAATGATGTTTCTGCAGAAAACCGTGAATGTTTCCCTTGCAAAATTATTTTTCAACTTTGTTTTTTTACAGTAAACACACTCCTCTGTCAAATAATCTGTTAAGATGTTACAAAGATTTGCGAGAGCAAAACCAGCATGGCATATCTAGCCATAGACGTAAGTTTATTTTCAAGCAAGCCTTCTGTTTGTTGGTTACAAGCCGATCAGATACCGCCTGAGGAGGGGGAAAGTTCCCACAACTAAGTCATCCCTTTTATTTTTTTAATCTGAAAACTTCAGAACAGCTAAAATTTGTATAGAGGAAGTCGAAGTTACTGTAAAGCATCAGGTTTCTGAACCTCTTACCGCCAGCTTTCCTCCCACCCTGTAATTCACATACCTATTGACACCACTTTCTATACTGCAGAGCTTTCTTATTTCTTCAGTATCACCACTGCCATAATAACAAGCCTTTCACAAACTGCAGAACTGCAAAAAGCAGAAATGTGAGAGGGTCAGAAGAAAACACCAATATCAAAGCTATTAAAATGACAGTAAGTAACTTGTATTGCACCATTACAAGAAAAATATAGCGTTCTACCTGAAACACTTCAAAGCATAATAATGTATATTCTTTTTTTTTCTTAAATATATAGGACAGAATATGTTCACTATGAAAAATATATCGACCTGTTGATGTTGGAGTCAGCATGCACAACATCCAAAGAGCGTGACACTGTAACACAATACAATTATTTGGCGTACACAGGCGAGTGCTTTCCTTTTCTCCCCTCTAATCACTGCAGCTCACAAGAACAAAGCTTTGCCTTTTCATCACCAATTCTCTCTCCAGTTCCATTGGGGGATTCATAAAAACGTGGTTGGATGAGAAAGTGAAAGAGCTGGCAGTGCTATGTGTGTACATGGCTGCAGTACCCAGAGACTGTACTGGACAGCCAGCACTTAGTGGGGACCGGTTAGTACTAACAAAATGCAGGTGCTGTTCTCTGTACTACCACAGCTTAGTTCATAAAGCCAGTATCATCTTTGATCTGTAGGCAAGGAAAGGGCAGAAAGAGGTAGAAAAAGTAATTTCAGAGAGGATCAGTACTTTGGCATAAGGTGCTCATCCCTCCTTATGAAAGGGAGAGAACTGAAAAGCACAGATGAACTGTTGTAATATTTTGAATTCTATGACACAGATCTACAATCACCTCTGCTATTAAGAGGAGGAGCTCAGATGGCTTGGAAGGAAAAGATCCAGACAGAATAAAAGCTACTACACATTAGGCCATTACTGAGGAATTTCAATGGATTTAATTTAATTTCAAGAGGGTTTTGAGAGCCAATATTGTGTAGCCTTTTATCAAGGGTTATCTTATCACAAGCAAGAAGCTGCTGCTTTTTTTTTTTTAATGCATCTTTTGAGGTTTTTCAAAGCAATGAATTTTCTTTTGAGAGTCTTCTATTACAGCCTGTGCAATGCTCTGCAAGAATAGGTTTAATTCATGCTGCTTCTGCTGTTCTCCATAGTACCAGAAAAAGAGCAATGCAAATATTCACAATAATCTCAGGCAGAGATCAAGAGAATAGTTTCCCACTTTTATAATAGCCTAATTCTACTTTTTTTGTTCAGCAAAAAAAAAATGTAGTCCACTTTGCCCTCATGATGACTGTGAACCACTACACATGGGTGGTCAGAATTCTCCTCCCTGAAGAGGTGTGCGCTACCACCAATCTCCTGGCTCCCTGCAGGGCCCAAAAACACTTGCTCTGTGAAGTCCCCAAATCCTCCTGTGGAACAGTACTTTGCTACTCCTTGTTCTTTGCACTTTCCAGGCACAGTCTGACCCATAAAACATCCCTGTGATAACTGCAGAGATATGGAGCCAGCATCTCCACACAGGGGCTCTGACAGACACATACAAGGGGCTCTTCAGCAAGCAGCCCCTGCTCCAGGAGCCACTATTGAAGCCATCACTCCTACCAGAACTTAATGTCTCCAGCACAACGATGCTCAGTATCTTCAACCAATCTCTGGATCCCCACTATCCCACATGAAGGACAAAGCTCAAGCAACTCTGAGCCACAAGCAAACTTTAGAGGCCTGTCCCACTACTCCTCTGAAAAAGCATTGTGTGGGCCGCAGCCTGCCTGGAGCTGCTTCCTGCCAGCTGCGTTCTCCTGTCCCAGCCTCAGGCCTCACACAAGCCCACAAGCCATGCCTTACTCCTATACCTTGGGCAGCTCAGCCTGCCAGCTCCCGTCCAGCCTGGTGCCAGCATGGAAGTAGGCCCAGGGCAGCAAACGGCTCTCCAAGGAGCAACAGAGCTCTCTGCTGGGCCCAGGGCCGGTGGGCTCCTGCCTTTCACTGAGAGGGAATAATCGACATGGTGTAGATCCATGGGTGATGGCTTTCTTCTATGCTGAAGGCCTGACTACCCATGTACAACACTGTTTTTCTGTAAGATTTAACTATTAGCGAGTCCTGTCTTTCTGATTGCAGCTCCTATGCTTTTTCTTCACAAGTTCTGCCACAGTACTTCTATCTCATAAGATATTCTGCCTCAAGGAATGCTTTAAAAATGATACTTCTGGACTAGAAACACTGACTGTTTGATGCATTGTGCCAGAACCTAAAATATTCACCAGAGCTGGCTTACAGAAAATAATCTCATGAGATTTTTGCAGTGCCACTCCTGAAAATATGAAGGGAAAAAAAAAAACATCAGGAAGGTCTTAGATACATGCCATTACCAGCTAAAATACCAAAACTTCTCTCTGCATTTTCTAGCAAGGAAAACATGAAGTATATTCTACACAGACCTTTTGTGTTGTTCACTATTTTTTCTTTTTAAACTTTCTCTACTCTCAAACATAAATCATTCAGCTTTCAAAGACAGCTGTCTGACATCGAGAGCTGGGACTTGTTCAACACGTTGTAACTGTGCTTAGATTAGCTGAGCTCTGAAATTACTTTCACAAGTAAAGTGTTTGGAAAGAAAAGCAAAACTAATTGTGAATTTTGACCTTTTCTCCAAGCCTAGAAAGAGGACAAATGCTGCACATAAAACATTCAAACATCCTCACCAGCAGAATTACTTTCTGCAAAACAGAACTCAAACCCCTGTGAGCAGTAGAAGAATTGAATAAAAGAAGCGTTTACTGCATCAAGTCTTGATGAGAATAGCGCTTCCTTCACTAAGATGAAGGAGTGACTGACATGTAAGACCTGCTCTCACAGCCGCACAAGGAGCAAGAGACATGTGGAACAGAAATACCAGAGTCATGATGTAAAGTGATGATAAATAAGCTAAAGTTAGTTCATGCTCTTAATTTTGATGAAAAGGGTGCAAGTTACTTCTTTTTTTTTTTCTTTTTTCTTTTTTACATTAAAAGAAAAATCCTAGAAGTTAAGGAATGGTAAAAGAAATCGCAGAGATAGTAAATCTAAATAAGAAAGCACTTTCATGCAAATATGTAAGTGTACAAGCATAAGAGTATGCATACATTTTTCCTGTCAGGAACACTAATTCAAAAGCAGATCTTAAATAAAATGAGAAAAAAATCCCATCTTCTTCATAAAGGTATCAGGAATAACATCAGGAAATGCTGTAAGAACTAGGCACTGACTACTCCGGCCTTAAAGACCGATTGCCACTATTTAGCATTTTTATACCCCAGATTTTGTGCCTTACCTTTCCAAACGTTCACTTGCTTTATGTAGACTAAAAAGAATGCCTTCTTTCTTCCTATTGTAGTATTAATATTTTCACTAGAAGAAAGGAAATTCTTCTTATTCTCTTTATTCATTTTCAGTTTAAGCCAGTGTTGCCCAAAGCTAGAATGAAATACAATGAGATGTCTGAGTAAAAAATTAAGGTTTTTGTCAAAGGTCAGCAAATTGGTTAAGTGTCCCTTGTGCTATATATGAAGCAGCAGCACATAAGTACAGTACAGAAGATTACAGGTTCAGCTTCTCCAGCCTGCAAGCAAAGCTGAATTACTTTCTTTGTGATATCTTTTTTCAGCTCAGTAAATCTAATTGTCGACAACACTGAATTTTTGTGACATATTACATTTCTTTCTTCAAGTGAATGTTGAGCTGCAACATGAATGCGAATTTTTGGTTAGCCTACGCAGTTCAAAAATACATTTAAGTGACTCCCCACTTCCCCTCTCCTCCCAGCCTGCCTGCACAGATGTACTGGTGAAGCTGCAAACTTCTCTTTGGAAAGGCAGCATTGCTAAAAGGTCATCAAGGGGATGCGGTAAGAGAAAAGGCATCCTCTGTGTGCCAAAGGGTAGAAAAGAAAATAAATAGTAAATGCGCTAGGAAAAGGGGAGGGGAGTGAAGAAGAAGGAATCATTTGAAATAAAACTGCAAACTGGGTATGGCTGGAGTTAATTTCTTCCCAATAACCTGCATATTGCTGCTGTGTTTGGGTTCTGTGACCAAAACAGTGTTGATAACACACCCCGTGCAGCACAGTGACAAAACTGTCTCTGCTTCTCTCTCCACCCCAACAAGGAGCAGCCTGAGGTAGGCAAGAGGAAGTGAGAAAATACAGCTGGGACAGCTGACCCAGAATAAGCCAAGGGATGCCTTATACCTCACACCCCAAGGCTCAACAATAGAACCGTGGAAATGAGAATGGTGACTGACTTGTCTTTGCAGTAATTGGGTTTTGCTCGTTGCTTGTTTGGTTGGTTTCCCATTTATTTCACTTCTTAAACTGTATTTAGACCCATAAGTTTTTACCTTTCTACTCCTTCTGTTTTCTCCACCATGCTACTCTGGAAGAGTAATCTGGGTGGTGGCCTAGTGGCTCTCCACTATACACACATCATACACTGAGTAAAGATGATAATCACAGTCAACACCAATGATCAGGCTATAAATTAATCTAAAATTGTTGGTGACTATAGTTGCCTTTTTTTTTATTATTTTTACTTTTTCTTTTTCAAATCTACTATACCAGAGTTATCATACGATATATATATATATATATATTCTCCTTGCGATTAGAGAGAATTTCAGAAAAACTAATTAAATAGCTCACATGGTCTTTCTCTGAATGCTCATCCAACTACAGAAGCAAACATAATGACCTGTATTTGGACTACATCAGTCAAACTTAGGAAAAGCCATGGGCTGATTAACAGGTAGATGCTTAATATAGGGTACAGAGGCTGCTAAGCCAGTCCGAGCTGGGCCTCTGTCAGTAAACTTGGTCAGACACTATGGCAGCAACATGGTTCTGTCAATACACAAATATTTGTGCATCTTTGCTTACCTATTTGTTCCCATATTTGTTCAGGCTTCCAGGTGAAATAGGCCACAGAGGTTCACTGCACTGAAGTCAACAGAGCGAAAGCGTCACTGCTAGGAACTGCTGTAGTGAGAATGCCAGGTTGCAGACATAATTATAACTTCCACACAAAGATCAAAACCATCTTTCTTTAAATACAGCTGTTTAATTATGAGAGAAAAGGACATGATTTTGAGAGACATGTGACAGTTGTTGCACACAGCTAAAACTATGCACAAAGTCTTTTCGATGCTCATGCTGACAGAAGCAGCAGAACTGTGCACTCTTTCTCAGTGTGATACCTCTTACTCCACTTGAAGATGCTTCATTTTCATTAGAAAAGCAGTCCTCAGCATGGTTTAAGAAGTTATGCAGGTGTACACAGTGCTTTCTTTTCCTTACTTAGACCTTTCTAGAGCAAAGAAACAAAAAGTGCATCTACTGACACACCAAAACCTCTGTGCCAGCTGTCCTGCTTGACATGATGCTACTTTACTGCTTTAGCACTGAATCAGTCACTGCTTTGAAGCCAGAGTCCAAACAAAACTTAGTACTCATATCAGCACTATACAGAAACAATATCTTTTATAATTAAAAAATAAAGTTACAAAAATTTGTGTGCTTAGGGAAATACAGCCACACAGGCAATGCATGGGAGAACTTCAGCTTGAACACATCGCAGCGGAAACTCTGCCTGCTGCTGTCCTACATCGAGAACAGTCTGCGCACACGTAAACCACAATAAAAGGGTGCTGCAAGCACTGCTTCGTAGGAGATGCACTGAGAAGCTGTTATATTCACGCAAGGTAAGGATCAGTCTGAGTCATACCAAGCAGACCTTTCTTCCACGTAAAATTATCTAAATTACCTGGGGTGAATTTACCCATTGTCCCCGACCTTCCTGCTGCAGACAGAAAAGGCAGCAGCACAGACTCCACCTCAAGTCGAAATGCCTGACTTAGAGCGTCTCTGCTGGTTAAGCCGCAGCTGAGCAGGGGGGCTCTCTGCAGGGTCTCTCATCATTTCGTAGATCCACAGTTTTGCTTTGGGGGAGCAAGAATGCCAGAACCGTGTCAATCGTCCTTTAGGTTGGTGAGAACAACCAGAGAAGGCTCAGAAAACTCTGGGTAGAGAGACAGCTAGATGAGATCCTGAAAAGGGAAATGGAGACGCCTTTGAAAGAAACCACTCTGCCTTCGCTCCCTCCCAAAACACATTTGCCCACATCATCAGTCATCACATCAGCTTCTCTTCTCTAATTAAATGAGTCTGAACCTGACTTGGGAAAAAAAAATATATACCAGTAACTACAGCACAGAAAAGTTACTCATTTGTCTGGGTGATGAAGTAGGAGTCTGGTCAGACAGTGGCTTACCCTACTTTATTTTAATGAATTATCCATGAAGTGGCATATGCACAAGGTGCCATGTCAAAATAGTCTGACATCATCACCATCATCATCAGACAAGCTTCAAAATGAGTTCTAGGTGGCAGCATGTATGGAGCCTAACGAACTGCATATAAGCATCAGTCAAAACTAATGATCTTCCACCCTGAGGAGACATCCCAGTACCTGCCCCCATCAGGAAGGATCTCAGGATGGCAGGTTGTCCTCATCCACATACCTGGAACACCCATATGAAAACTAACTACAGGGCAATTTATAAACTGAGATTTTATTTATTAAGAGCATTGAAATATGTGAAGGTGACATCTGCAGCTCAAATGGTCGGCTTTAGAAATGCATGCATTTTTGAATGACGGAAGAACTTGGTCATCAGTCCAAAGGTGGAAATTTTTTCCATAAAAATTCACCACATGTAAGTGTTTTCTGTGAAATATAAAAATCAACAGATTTTAAATACCAAAATGTAGACTATTAGTGAGGTCCATGTAACGTAATTAAAGCACTGAGAACTGCTCAGAGAAACAGAAATAGTTCACTCCTGGCTCTCTTAGTTAAGCCCAGAAGCTCTGGCTTGGAAACAGCATTGTTCCTTTTTTTTTTTTTTTAAGCACAGAGATTTGCTTGATCAAAACCCTTTGACTTGAATACACTTTTGATGTCTGAGAAAAGCCTGACGACATCCCTGCTTCCCACTTAATTTTTAAGTAACTACTGCTTTCAAGTTCTGCGCCCAAGTTTCCTGTCCTAAGTTAACCATTTTTTTTTTTTTCCTAATACTTTCATTTTCCACTTCTGCTTTTCTTTGCTGGTCAGATTATGTGAAGCTGAGCTCCAGCAGCACAACAGGCTTCCCAGCACTGCAGCTCACACATTTTCTGTATAAGCGATCACCACTTCCTTCTTTATTTCTGAATAAAATAAGCTTCAAAGATATGCATTAAAATCTTCCAAAAATAGTGCCACGTCTGTTCCCTTGCATTAGAGTTGATCTCTGATGTCAGCACTAGAACTGAGTAGACATCTCACATGGTTTATGGATGAAGCTTGTTAATGCACCGTAAGGAGTGGGCATCTTCCCAGAAGTGAGCCTGGGTCACAAATCAGAAAGAAAAAACTTCCTTTTCTCAATGCTGCCGTCATTCAGAGCACAGCTGAGGGCAGTAACAGGGCAAGAGGTTTCTCCCTCCATTTTCACAACAACTTAGGGAGAAAATGTCTTCAAAACAATAAGCACTTTTCCTTACAAAGGCCAGGTTCCTTACTTGTATGAAGTGAGCACGGTCATCATAGGTTTCCATTACAAATCTTGACATGTTCCCCTCCTGTGTAATGCCTGAAGTACCTTTGACATGGTTTAATCTATTTTGAATCCTTATTCAGAATATGATTCTGCTGCTCATTTGTGCAGCAGCGCACAGTTCAGGGAACAGACACACACTACAGCCAGGCTCCCACCCATTTCCTCTGCATGTAGGACTGGAAAGGGAAACCCAGATCAGCAGCTATAGGTACCCAGAGTGTGGAGCTCTGAACCCACTCCCACAGCCACCCAGCACAGCACTCAGCTCCCTGGGGAAGCACGCCCCACCCAGCACATGCTTATCTAACCTGTAGTCCTTGATGAGTTCATTTCCTATGAATGTTTTGCTTTAAGGAAAAGAAAAACCAACAACCAAGCAGCACCTTCAAGAAGCAGCACCAAACAAAAGCTTACAAGCAATTCAGTGCGTTCAACCAAAACTATTTATGGACTGCCCAACTCTGATTCTTCACATTCATGGGAAGCATTATTGAAAGCAAATTTCAGGAGACAATTATTTTTTCCCCCTCAGTTCCTCTCATAAGGTTATACTCTGCTTCAGCAACAGAAGATTAAAAACAAAAAAAAAATAACAATCACACAAGACACTTGGAGTACTTTTCTCCTCTCTTCCCAGAGCATTAACCAGACACTTAGGTGACCCTGAGGAGGAGGGAAGGTCCTTGTAAATCTAGTTGCTGTTTCTCCAATTACACCAGCAGCCTTTCTTGGCAGAAGTAATCCGGACAGAGCAGGCTGGTTTGGTGTAATCTGGAAGGCTGTTGTAACAACTGAATGACCAAAAAGCACAGGGATGGGCCTGGCAGCTGTATAAAGCTCCCTCCGAGCCCTGAGCCCTGCAGAAGTACATCAGCCTCAGCCACCACCATGACCAGCCAGTCCCAAGGAATCCAGCAGCTTTTGCAGGCTGAAAAACGTGCCAAGGACAAGCTGGAGGAAGCCAAAAAGAGTAAGCATCTGGCCAATTTCACTCTCTTCTTTTTCTGCTGTAAGCTTTTCAGAAATACAGTGGCCCATGGAAAAATGTTATTTCATCTGTACACACTGCAGATGTGCTCCTATTCTTTCCTGTGTGCCACTTGCCTTTCCCTTCCATTTAGTGCCATGCCTTGACTGCAGCAGGCATTTAAACAGATGTATACTTGGCTTCAATTCTGTACACACATGTGCTTGTTTGTGTGTGTGTGTGTGTGTGTGTGTGTGTGTGTGTGTGTCTCTTTACCTTAAACAAGGTTTTCTTTGTTATATTCATCCTGTCAGCTAGATTTATTCTTGCTTTTTCTCTATGCCAATAACGTCATTACAGCCTTCTTTAGGTATTTAAACTAGAAGCCTACATGCCTCTGGTTGCCAGCTCCAGAGAACAAGACTCCAGACTATGCATTTCTCTTTATATACATTTTTTTAGTGTTCCTCTTTACTTACGAAAACAAGTGCCTTGCCTTTTAATCTCAACTGGGTGCCAAAAAAAAGTAGTTGACAATAAACTGAGACAACAGAGTAATGATAGAGACAACAGAGTAATGATTACAATCAAAGTCCCAGTACAATCATAAAAACTGGGACTGTTTCTGTAAGTCTAATTACAAGCAACAAGTTATCAGCAAGTGATCAAACATGCAGTTTAAAATAAACATACCTTGCTTGCTAAATGCCTAAATACCCAGGGATAGAGCATGCATAGGTATCCAAGAATAAATTTAAGCATTTATATTCTAATCAAATATAAGCAAAAAATAATAACATAAGAAAATAAAAAAAAGAGGCATTCAAGGCATGGCTGGATGTGGCTCTGGGCAGCCTGGTCTAATGGTTGGTGACCCTGCCCACAGCAGTGGGTTGAAACAAGGTGATCTTTGAGGTCCCAAGCCATTCTATGATTCTATTAAAATGAAAGCAGTATCTCAATTTTTAAAAAGTTGAAACCTAAAATAACTCGAATAAAAGAAACAATTATTCAAGCAACAATACCGTGCCATATTTCCTTCCTTTTCTATATTCATCTCCTAGTGATTTAACTTCAAATACTGTGGCCACAGTCCCCTAAACATAAGTACCAACTACGTGAGTCATTAACTTGCATTGGCCGTGACACATGAATACTGTTTCGTGGAACAATCTTGATTTAGAAACAGGAAGCTTAATGTCATCCTCCAGCACTCAGGTAAAATGGATGAAAATCACAGAGTGGTTTGGGTTAGAAGGGACCCTTATGATCACCTGGTTCCAACCCCCTGCTATAGGCAGGGATACCTCCCACTAGTCCAGGTTGCCCGAAGCCCCTTCCCCCCCAGCCTCAGACATTTGCAGGGATTGGGCATCCACAACCTCTGTGGACAACCTATTTCAGCAAAGAATGATGTCACACACACGAAGAGAGGGTGATAAAGGATTGTATTTTCCAAGTAAAATAGATAAAGAGTCCGTGTAATTTGTATGCTCTTTTTACATACCAATCAGAGTCATTATGTGGTTATTAATTGTGTGACATGTTAATCTGTACAGCAGCATGCAGAGAAGTGGAAAAGTTACGTCCCTTCCCTGAACATCCAGCCACTGCCCATGCCTTGCAAAAGCAACAGCATTCTCCCATCTTCATAAATCAGAAAAAGAAAAAAGGCTCACCAAAAGCTTTGTAAGTTAAGAAGCCTCCAAAATGAAAAGTATCATTATAACATTCAAGTAATGACCAAAATGAGCATCTTGCTGAATCCAGACATGAGCTAAGCTGTATTTACTCCACTCTGCACACAAGTGCGCTCCTCTGTCAGCACCCCAGCCCCATGCACAGCACTCGTGATAAGCATGGGGTTTCTTCCAGATAAACTTCCTTCCAGACCCCTCTGAGTCTGAGTTCAACCCCTCCCCACAGCCAAAGTGCTGAGGGAACATTTATTCAGTAGCTACAGCAAACAAGCTATAAAAAGTTTTGTTATCAGTAAAAACAGAGTACAAATATTTCATCAGTATGACTTCCTTCTCTGTTACTCATCTCCACTCTCACACACCAGGCCAATCACACTGTGCTGCCACAAATTCTTGCTGTCCTTCACTTCAAGCTTTCACGGCAATGCCACTGTGCCATTTTACATTCCTAACAAAACCAGCAAGAGAAAGGGGTTTTCCTAGTGCCAAATCTTGTGCAAAATCAGAATAATTTCAGCAGTCCCTTTCCCAGAGTGTTGAGTCAACATAAAGGACTGCAAAGGTTGTGTCAGACTGAGACTAAAATATAGGGAACATCAAACAGAGCTAATATATAAAGTGCAACCAGTCAACCTGCATGCACAATTTGGAGAAGCAAGGCAAGGGCATTCTTCCTCACCTCAGAAACACAGCCCTGGCCCACCCCAGACTGGCTGGGATCAGCAGCTGCTGCTCACGGCCAGGCAGATCGAGGCTCCGCATGAGAGCACTGAACCCGTCCTGCCTGTGCCGTGCAACCCTATCCTGCTCAACCCTAAATATGACCCCCTTGTCACTGCAAACAGTGTTTGCACAACACTGGTTGAGTAAACCAGATTATCTGAATTATGTTGTAACGTGAGAAGGAAAGGCAGGTTGCTCGAGGGACACAACAAGGAAAAGTCATTTTCAAGGAAGTGCAATTACCAAAGCTACCCTCATGCAAAACCGTCAGTGTTTACCACTGATACATAATCAGATCAAAATGCAGCATAGACACACTTGGTATCATACATAAAAAGTTAGTAGGCCTGGCTGTTACTGAAATACGTGCAGCTGTTTGTAATACTAAATCCATTTGGACTACTGAAACTGACAAATAAATAGAATCATATTCATGAAGCGAAGCAGAAGGATATCACTACAGCTCCTCTTCACAACCTTTGCCATATCATCAGCTGATCAATTGTACCTGACAATTTATTAACAGTCTGTTGGTAAATACACATATGCAAGGCTGAGACCATCAGCTCCATTAAATGTGAACAAAAAAGAGCTTGCCATTTTCTATCCTTTTGTACACTGCCCTGCTTTGTCTTTTTTCTTGAAGCATAATTTGTATCCCTTAGATAACTTATCATTGTCAGAACCAAAGCGTCAATTCCTGAACGCTCTTTGGGGTAAAGTAAAGGAAAAAAATGTGCCACGTACACTGGATTTAGAAAAACTTGATTTCCTATAGATTTTTATATCCTGGCTTGAATGGCTGGTTTCCAATAAAACAAAAGCCTATATGAAAGTTTTCAAAAAATCACATTATAAAACCACAGAAATATTAGCAAAAGGAAGACATTTTAGAAGAATGATATCAATTACATCCACCATGCTCACTTGGATAATATCCACATATTTTATCTAGCAAAAAGCTATACATACACCGATCAGCTGGTTTTACTGTATTTTATTTAAACTGCAGAATAGTCTTTAAAAAGGAACATTCCCCAATTCCATTTAGCAGACATAAAACAAAAAGTAGAAAACAACAGAAACGGTCCTATTTAAAGAAAATGTCATTAATTTTTGGCAGCTTATTCTTGTCACATTTCTGTGCAGAAATTTAGCTAGAAGCCCAGATGATCTGTTTGAAAACAGAAAGATGATTTTAGCAAGTCGGTTCTGGGGAAGCAAGATATCGTAGTGTTTAAACAAATTAGAACATCAAATTTGCAGAAAGATTTGATTTCTACTGTCTCTCCTGCAAGATCTTTGAATAGGTGGATAACTCTGGTTGCTATGGATCTAACCAGAGCTATTTCATTAACATTGTGACAATACCTAGGAATAAGGGTATAACCTGTCTTCATGCTACTAGTTCTTCTGCATAGGTTATGTAAGAGAATATCTAATATAGGGCTGAATTGCTACAGAAAGTTGGTTAAGATTAGACTGATTTAACTAAGCCAGGAAACCTGCTGACTGACCCCTCCGATCCCTCAGCTCCCATACCTGGGACGCAGTGGGAAACAGAGCCAGGACAGCTCTGCTGTGTTGCTCTTCCCCATACTGAAGGACAGGAAGGAAGGATGGACAAACAGGCAGCAGCAAACCTGGCCCTCGCAGTATGTACCTTGGGGCAAAGGTCTCTTCAAACCTGAAGCTTTCTGCACCTCACCTTTTCAGTCTTAGGGTAAATCTATGAGAGCCAGGTTGGTTAGCCCATCCCTCCTCTGTTCTAGCCCTCTTTCTACATGATCTTGGCTGAATTGCTGTGCTGTGCCACCCACAAGGACCTAAGGTTTAATATCAGCTCAGTTGCATGATAAAGAATCTCATCTAGAAGTTCAGTAAGACTTCAAAAAGGCAATTCTTTATTGTACAACTAAGATAGCAGACAAGCAGTTAATAACAGACTGATTAATTAATTTTGGTTTGCCTCTAGTGAAACAGCAGGTTAAGCTCTAGTTTCTGCTTAACTTAATCAGGTGCAGCATATGCACTATCGCATATGTTGGCAGTTGCTGATTCTGTCCACAACGTTGTTGAACTAGCAGTAATTTACTCACAGCTTTTCCACTTAATTAAATAGGAAGCAGCAGGTTCCTGCTGCGCCGATCCTAAAGGCACCATGGAAAAAAAACAACAATGGCTGCCACCCTACAGTGACACCCTATGTATTGTGCTTATTCCAGTGTCAAAAACCGACGCGCGTGTATACATTCACTTTTTGGTTCACCAGCTGCATTGTGAGAGGTGGATGAACTGTATTTCTATAGTTAGCCTCTTTCTATTGCACGCATTCTAAATGGATTCATTTCTCTATCTCGTGGCCAAATATGTAACATATTTAGTACAGATGGCCCCCCAGATGGAATTTGAAATTAAAATCCCACCGATTTTGAAATAATTTAATTTACTATAGAGATCCAATTCTTCAGCTGGTGAAATTGGCAGAGTTTCACTGTAGTCATTCCCTCTGATCGCAGTTCCAGAGAATCTCCTCCTAGTGCCATCCCTACAGGAAAACCTCTATATTAGGCTGATCAGCTCTGAATTTGGAGACAAAAAGAAGGGGAACTTCAAAACACAGTTCTCACCTGGTCCTGAATTTTATAGTCCAGATTGATTTCAGGCTTTTACATGAACCTGTCAATTAATGATCCCAACACTCCATACAGTGAGACAGAAGCTGAGGGCATCGGCTCTTAGCAAGCAAATTCAAACTATTGGAGAGTCAAAATACGTCATTATCCCTTTACACAAACTAAGTTGCTTTCATGGCAGGAGAACTCTGAGACAAGTAATAGCCTGCACAAGTGACTACTTCACTGATGAACTGAGAACCAGTAAAGCTGTGGAGCTCTCCACCATTTTCCACCTTGCTATAAGACCTCACTTCTCTGCATTCCTCACACGCTCACCCACAAAGTCCAATGGCTCAGGAACCATAACTTCAAAAAGAAATTTATCCTGCATGCACCTCTCTGCTCCTGCTCACTGACCTATAGGTAACCACTTCAGAAGGGGCCATGAGCTGGGCAAATACTTCACCACTGGATCAGGAATTTTACAGGGTTACAAACATATCAAAAACAAAATGGTCTTCCTCTCACATTGAGCTCTGTTGCTGTGCCCTGCCCAGGGAGAGCAGATTGCTACATGTCACACCTGATAAGGCTTCAGAAGCCCAGCACACATGCAACCAATCTGACAGAGCCACCTGGAGAGAACAAGTCTGAAATTGAAATGCTCAGCTCCCCAGCTTAGTTGGGGAATGTTCTTTAGGATTTCCAGGATTATAGTTTTCAACTTTCTTACTTGAATACGAAGATCTAAGAACAAACCAAAAGCTTTCTGATAGTATTGCTAGTTCTCGGTTACATCAAGTAGTTGGCTAAAGTAAATTAACACAAAAGGGCATTTCGTGCATCAGATTAAGGAACCACGTTTAGTTGCCCAGTTTTGCATTATCCTTGTTTATGCAACTAAGCAAAGGATATTTTTAGTCACTGGAGCAAGAGTACCCACTCCCATCCCTTATGCTCTAGCTGTACATCAGAAAGAGACCAAAAAACAAAACAAAACAGAAAACCACAAAAATCAGCACCAGCCCAGCAGCCTTAAACATAATGCAGCAACCTTCAATGCAAGATGATTGTTTTCCTGACAGTGACTTTCTCTGCACAAAATAGCATAGCAGAGTCCTGTCAAGATCCTCCTGACTTTTCCAAGTTTCTATATGCAAAGCATGTGGACAGCAATGAGTAACTATGGCATTGCTATGAGATGCTCAGTATTTTATCACATGCCCATCAATCCTTCTACATTTATCCTTGATCTAACATCCCTGCGATACCAGGCTGTACCTTTTACCTGGTCCTGCAATAATTTACCTGGCTTTCATTTTACATACCCTTAGTATTAACCAAAGACAAAATTAAGCTTGTAAACACAAGCCTTCCCAGGAGGAAAAGTCTAGCTTTCACTGCAGCCTAAAGTCTCATTTTAAAATTCATCATCCTGTTTAAAAAAATTAATAACAATAACAATAATAAAGACTTTACAATAACTTCCATGTTTTCTGCACATTAGTAGAGAATACCATCAGCCCCCTTTTTCTCCTAAGCATTCACCTCTGCATTTTAACAGATGTTCGGGAAAAAGGGTGGGAGCAAAGAGGACAGAGCCAGGAGGTTGCAGCTCAGTGTGGTAGCTGTTAAGATGTATCTTGCAGCACTTGGAAATCCGCCAGCTCTAAACAGAACCCAGTTGGTGTGGGATGAAGGGATCCTGGCAGCCAATCAGTGCAGAAAATCTTACAAAATAACGTCTTTTCCAATCACTGACAACTAAAATCTGTTATCTGGCTGCTACTATTGCTGATGAAGGGAAGACAGATATTTATTTAAACACAAAAGCTGTGATGAAAAAAAAATCATTTGTGTTATGAGGAAATGCATAGTTGCTAAAGGACTTCTGCTGTTAGCAAACCAGCACGCTTTTAATATTGATGCGTGCTCTCGTGTAGGGAGCTGATCTCAGAAGGTGGGTGCTTTCACTCAGAAAGAGCCCTACTAAACCCCTTTGGCTCTTCTGTCAGTTCTGTGCACATGACACTGCTGTTCACTTTGCTCAAAACTTTGTCCAGGAAACTTCTACCCAGATAAAATACCTCTTATGTGGAGAGATGCACCTTGTGGCAACTGTGAAGTAAACCTGTGTTTCTTTCCTCTCTTAGGAAAGGGAAAGAGACTGAAGCAGGCCAAAGAAGAAGCCATGGCTGAGATAGACCATTACCGGTTGCAGAGGGAGAAGGAATTCAGGAACAAGCAAATGAACGTAAGAAAGACCTGTGTGGGCTTTTGTAGTAAACCAAATCGTTTCAAAGAGCAGGTTGTGGACAGTCTACAAACTAACCTGGCCACAGCGCATAACCCCCTGTCACACGGGCCTCATCTGTGATGTGCGTATACTTCATTTTGACTTTTTCACAGGCTTGGAATGCATATGTATGTGATATTTTGGATTTTAACCACTAAAATTTTCCAGATTCTGTATTTGGTTCACATTTGCCCTTTTGAAAGCATTATCTCCCTTAAGCAACAATACTTGCAGGCTCTCCTTTAATTTCAGAAAGACCTTGTTACTGCCTGAAACTGGAGGTTGAAATAAGGTAGATGTTTCAGTATTAGCAAAGAGTTAAAATATCCCTCCTTCTATTTCTGTTCCACTTTAGCATTTTAACTACATAGAACACTGCATCTTTGATGAACCTAAATCAACCAAGCTTTGGGGTTTTTCACATCTTCCTAGGAACAACTGTCTGTTGTCTATTTTCATATCTGAATTGCAATTCATATTATGTATCTATGGCATCTTGCTGTCATCTCTGCCTCTTTCATAAAGTTTCACAAACCGCTCTTTTTTTGCTTGGTAACCTTCCTCTTACAGTTTTGCTCTTGCTTCCTCTCTGTTTGTTTTGTGCAAAGGCAAGAAAACTGTTTAAAAGCAGCAAGAACAAAAAAGCCAAGGAGGTCAAATAAAAACTGCTGTATAAATATATTATTTCAGCCACGTTTCACATAATACACTTTCCAGCAGAGATCATAAGTTTTAGAACATACACCCCAGAACTCCAGCAAGCACTGTCAGCCTCCAGTCACACTACCACCCTGCCAGGCCAGGTGGAGTTGTCTTATACAAACAGCTTCAGATTTTTACTGATCGCAAGATAAAGTAGAAATGCATCTAAAATGTCTTCAGCTTTTCAACCAAAGCAAACTTCTTTGTTTAGAGGTGACATAGCAGAGGAAAAAAAAAAAAAACAACTTTGCTTTGTTGCACTCAATATTTTCATCATAAACAAAACTCAAGCTGCAAGCAAAGGCCATTGTTTAACAACAGAGCATGTTACACATGCAGGCCAGAACACATATGGCTCCTTAAAGGATAACATGCTGCACAAGATCATTGCAGTTGTCTCATGTTCCCTAGCCGCATTATGCTGAATATTCACCTACCCCAGAGCAACATCATCACTTTTAACCTGCACTTGGAAGACAGTGAGGAGTTCTAGCCAATCCAAGAAGGTCTGAAACCCAGCTCAGTTTGCTGGCTCAGGTATTCAGACACTAACATAATTTTTGTCAGTCTCATTTAATGCTGTTTCTCATCTTACTTCTACATCAGTTTAGAATGAAATAAAAAGTAATGATCAATATGAGGTTAGAGTGACAAACAATTTTTGTGGGGGCTTTTTTGTAGTAATTTTTTTATAAAAGGCATATAAAATTTAAGCCCAGAGCCAAAATTGGTTTTGATAGAGCTCATGGTGTTGCACTCAGGGTCTGAGGTCACCGAACTCTGGCGACGTGAACTCTAGCTTTTAAAGACAGGCTAACACTTTGACACTACCAAAAATGACACTACTAAAAAACCTGTATGGCCGAAACAAGGGACAGACTGCCAAACTCAGAAGAAATCACAAACTAAGCAGATCATTGCTGAATGCTGACAAGAGAAAGAATTCAGAAGTGGTAGGAAAATAGAATATATAAAATCAGACTAAGAGCCAACCATCTCAGATTAGTATTAGCACAAACCAGGAGAGCAGGTTCCTGGTTTAGAGAAGTTCTTCTTATTACAATACTCTCCTTGAGGTTTTGCAAAAATATTTAGTAGCTGGATAACACGCAACCATCTGGGATCTCTAGAAAGTTATTTTTCCCAGTGGAAAAAATCAACTTCATAAATCTGGTTTAAGCTGTCCAATCTTTCCCACATGAGGCCCTTACAACTTGTCCAAAAGCTAAAATAAAATGCCAGCTAAAAATAGTTGCTATAGAAAATGATACTCTTTTCCCAGTGTTTACTATTGTGTCTACATCCTGTATTTCTTCCAAATCAGAAAATGTTTTACATCTGGATTGCAGACAAACTTCTTACTATCTTCCCAGGTACAGAATAATTGCAAATGTGATCTGCGCAAAAGGAGATGGTAGTTCAGCTGCCCCTCCTTCTTTCACGCACTAAGTTGGGCAGAAATCACATGGAAAATAAAGCTAATGACTCCTCCTGTGTTTGAGGTCACCCTCTAGGTACCCCTGCCACCATCGCAGGTTAGTCCAGCTGCTAGTCCACCCCAGAGAACTGTGGCAGGAACAAGAAGAATACGTTATTTATTACTTTCTTACTCTCTGTGCAGAAATGTCTTCCCCTCTTCCCTGTGGAATTCTCTAGCTGAAAACAAAATTCTCTCTCAGTATCTGAAGGACTTTTCCATAAGGGAAGAATGTAAGGGATGTTGGAACGGTGGGGGAGGAGGAACAAAGCCACAGATTTGGAACGTGTGCATCTGTTTATAACATAACCTTGCTAAAATGTTCAGCGAGTGTAGAGTCAATTAAATTCTAAGCGAATGTCCTGATATTAACTGTGCCAGAAGCTGTCTGGTATTTTGCCAGATAAGAAAATGTAACATTAAAAGACCTTGTCTGAGGCCTGTTGAGGGTTATACATCAGTAGCTGCTGAAGACATTTCAAATACTCCGAAACTCTAATAATGCAGTTTCAGGAAGGCTTTCCCATGTTTTTGCTCCTTAGCTGTGCTCGCATTTGTTCTGAGAGAGGCCAAATAAAGCACATTAGTGCTAAAACTTAGCTGACTAGTCATTAAAACAGAAAAAAAATTAAAATGAATGGTTAAAAGACAAAACACGTACAGCATTGTTCCCACAGGGAGCTGGGAAATTTGCATTACATGGGAGATTCCCATTGCTAATGAGCATATGAAAGAGTTGCCTTTAATCCTGTTTTCATGTGTACAGTTCAACCTAGATCATACCCTTACTGTTAGAAAACAGTGTGACGTGTTTGGATTATGTTTATGCTAGATGAGAAAGAGAAGTACAATAAACATAGCCATGCATAATGCCTATTTTACTTAGAGGGCTTCTGCTTTTGCAGGTAATGGGCTCCCAAGGTAACCTTTCTGCTCAAATAGAAGAGCAAACAGCAGAAACTGTCCGGAACCTCAACAGCAGCTACCAGAAGAACAGGGAGAGCATGATTAAAAAGCTTTTGAACGTGACATACGATGTCAAGCCCGAAGTCCACCCAAACGTCAGATATGCAACTCAAGATCAATTATACGTGGGGAAGGATGATTGTAAAAAATAGCCTTGTTTCTTAATAACCACCGATATTTCCTTCTTTATTGTTTCTGAATATGTGAGAGAGAACACTAAAGACAAAAGTGCACAGTTCCACAAAGATTTTTGATGTGACAAGAAGTATGCAGGGTTTCACAAGCATTTGTTGGAATGGTGTCGTTCCCCGTTGGTAGCCAAGCCCCTGTCATTTGAATGGGTGCAAGTCAATAACCGCAGAAGAGATGATTGTTTGACACCAGCAGCTTCTCAGTGGGAGTCTTTCTTTCTCTCATGTAAAATGTTCTGCACTAAATGGGTTGTTGTATGTCTGTTTATCCCAGTCTTTAGTGTATTTCAGGTCATGTGAAATAGAATATCACAAAAAATAAAACATAAAGCATTTCTATTTACTTGAGACACTTGTAACAGTCAGGCTATGGAGTATATAGGAACTGTCAGTTTTTTGGTCAAAAATAAGAGGTCAGAACACTTCTAATTGTTTTTAAACCTCAATTTAAAGAAAAATACAGATATCCTAGAATGATGTTCAAAAAGGCCATATTCAAAGTATCACCCTGTTTAAATACATCACAGGCTTTATGATAGGTTTTTTAAGTCTGAAAAATGACAACAGTAGCAATCATTGATTATAAATTTGCCTTGGTTCAAGGTGCACTCTAGCATGGCCATCATTACATATACTGTTACACCATAAGCACAGAAATCCATCAGCTCAGGCTGATGCACTCTCTACTCTCTGCTACACTAACTAGTCCTTTAATCCACAAGAAGCTCATGGAAATCCAGTTGATTGGGGCAATCCACAGCTACTGTTACATTAAGTGACCTTGAGTAACACTTCTCCCCACAATGGCACAGATTTCCCTTGAAATAAATTTTTCTGAAGTTAAGAAAATACAATATGGTCTGATTGCTTCTAAGGTGAAGCCTATTAAATCTGATGGCAAGCTGAGGAAAGGCACTGATGGAATGGGGGGGGTTGGCAAACACCTGCATTGTGAACCCTATAAATGCCTTGTCTTCATGACAAAATTACACTGAATTAGAAAACAAGCTTGAGAAATTGCAACGACTGGCAAACACCAGCCATGATTTTCACTCCACGTAGACACAGACAAATCATCTCAATTTCACGGCAGCTAGTCATAGGCAATCTCTTGTTCCAGGGAGGTTTATACAGCTGACATGCTGTCATGTGTAAAACGACCATAAAGCTGTAGTCAACTTAATGTCAGCAAATATGACTCCTCAAGGTTGTGCCTGATGCCACACAATCTCACAGCCCTGACTGTTACAAGCTCCTGTGCTTGATTATATTCTCTGGAGACAACACAAGGATAAGGGGAAATGGGAAAGAGACTAGAAATCCTACTGACACCAGCTGAAAGGCTCATTTACTTAGGAGTGCTTTGAATCAAGTTGCAACCAGGTTTGACTTACTGAGGGGATGAAGGAACTCCAGTCCCAGCCCAGGAGCCCAAGCCAGTGCTGCACCACTCTACAGGCACGGTGCAGCCAGAACAGCCTCGGCACACACACCTCCAGCTGGTGTTGAGGCTGCAGTCCCAGCGTGGTGCTCAGATGTGAAGCATGTCTTCTGTGAAATTAACTGAAAAGTGAACATTTTGGAAGGAAACGGCACAAGCTGAAACATAGCCTGAACTCCACACCAAGGAAGTATCCTCCACTCAGGAATACTCAGTGCCAAGATGAATGGCTTAGGTTCAACCCTGTAGCTGCTACTGACAAGCACCCTAATTTTTCCAAAATTTAAAAAAGTTAGTGACTGACAAACTGATTCCAAATTTGGCTGAGCCAAAGCAGAGACAGGGGGTTTCATTTGAAATGTTAGGGGTTTCAGATGTGGAATGTGTGATAGTAGGAAACCTCAGCATGATTAGGTGGCAGTACTTTCTGCTTCTCTTTGGTGATCCAATACTATAATTACTCCTGTGGCAAGAATGAAGGCACAAGATCCTGCAGTGATTCTGTGGTAGGGCAGCATCACTAGATAGCAAAGAAATTACTTTTCTTTGATTCCTTCTTCCCGCCTTACAAAGTTGTACCAACATTTTGGGGGCAGGAGAAGTTATTCCTTAAACTTTTCAGCTGTGCTCTTCTCCATCTGAATGATTAACTGCCAGTCCAGGTAGCACTGTACAGAACGGACCTCTGTTAGCACTACCCAAGGCAGACACTGATCTCCCCAGGCACTTGCTGATGTAATCAGCACTGTTCCACTTGCCCTCCTGGACTACCTCAACACACTTTCCACCAGTAATCACCTACTTATGTTATTCTTCCTTTCTCTCATTCTTGTGAAAATCTCCCCTGTCACCACTGCTCCTCTTGTGAAGCTTCTATCCTTCTTTTAAGGCTGTTCTGTATCCTTCTGGTGCTAACGGCCACACACACATCTCTAAAACACATCTTCCCATGAATGCAGCCCTCTGACAAAAACACAAACACGTGACACAGCAGAGGCCACCAGCAGCAGGAGGCATGCTTTTTGGGGGGGAAGATGCAGCTCTACATGCACACATCTCGGCCTGTTTTATTAAAGTCAACATGCCAACTACACTAAAAATTCATCTGCAATACAGGGAACAGTCAAAGCACTTAAACTGTTTCAGACTCTGTGAAGCCCAAACAAGGCTGCTCATGCCAGCCTGACCAGACTGTTCAGTGCCATCTCTCACACAATTACACTGTGATCACAGCAATGACCTACCTGTACCCTCTCTATCCTCCGTACCTGAGAGGGAAATTGGGTCTAAAGCACTTAAGCCTTCTGGATGTTATTTTCTTGAACTGTGGCCACTATGAAGAGCCATCACTTATGAAAATGAAATTAATTCATTATAATTAGTTGCTTACTATTGAGAGAGAAATGTGTGAATTTGAAGAGTTACTACATTCAATCCTACTTCTGGATGGGGATGGGGTGTTTGCATTGCTGCTTTTAGCTGCACAGAGGTAAAGGCCAAAGTAGACTTCATGTAAGTTGTCAAGATCCTTTGTTTTTGAAATGAAGATTTGCATCAGTGGAATATTGAGAAGCCAAGAACGTGTCTGCTGAATTTACAAAAGCGCAAAATATCTTTTTTGCAACATTCAAGTATTCAGAACAATGGCAAACACTCATTCCAGTGCAAAGAAAACTAGAAGAAATTAGGTTTAATTTAAAAATACTTTTAAATGCATTTCAAATAAATAAATAGGTCCCAGGGAGCCCCCAGCCCTTGCAGCACTCTGATGGACTCATTCCCGGCATACAATTACCAAATAAAGTGGCATCATATCAACAAATGGCATAACAGAAAGTCATAAATGGATGACATTCTTACTTGGTAATTTTTTTTTCATTAATATCTCTGAAAACACCTGAAGAGCTTTTGTAAAGAATTCCATCTCTCCAGTCACGTTCTTGCCACAGAAACCTGCTGCCTCTCAGCAGAGCACCTTCACAGCATGCTATCATGAAGTGCAGACAGTGGGCAGCTGTGGTCTAAACCTGGCAAAGATTTTGGTGTGAGAGCAGCAATTCCAGCCCTACTCTGTTCCAGGAATACAATACAGGCAAATGGCAATTGAGCAAGAAATGTGAATGCTTTGCCATGTTATTTTCTTCTTCATGTATACAGTGCATACACTTCACATTGGTTTCCTCCAGCTCATCGAAGGAAAAGGGGAAATGCCTACTATACAATACACAAGTGTCATATATTCCTGCCAAACTCACAGCAGCCTGTCCTTCACAGATTTGATTATTCCTCATTTTATGGCAGAATAAGGCACTTCAAACTCTGAGTCTTCCCTGAGGAATGTTAACGCTTGTTAGAAGTACATGACCCAACCAGTATTACTACAAAACACTTGGAAAATGTTACATCGGAGTACTGTTAATACACTCTATTGCACTTACAGGACATGACTGCATGTGGAAAATCTGATTACTTGCAAGCTTATTAACTTACCGAGGTTCCTCATTGCTTTTAAGAAAGATAGGCCACAACTGAATTATCTGACCCACGGCAATTCCTGAAAGTCTTCTCTTGCCCCATACACTTTATTTATTTACAAGCATACCAGACTCCAACTTCTTACTGAATTTCCATACTGCTTTCACAATATACCAGAATTTTTCTCCGAAGAAAACTAGTTAGGTTAAAATTAAATACCATGACAGGTGATAAAGAACTATAGTAAGAAAGTGATTTCAGACTCAATTGTCAACTGCTGTGAATCAGCACAAGCCAGGTAATACCAGTGAAGGAGCAATCAACTCATTTTTGGGGTATTTTTTCTGAGCTCTGCATCTGCATTTAGTTCAGGAATTTAACAAGCATTGGTACTCCAGAACACCCAGGGACTTCTGCTGCTCCTCAATTCTGTTTCTCACACTGGAACCCAGAATCAGTAAGATGAATGCCTTATGCTGGAAGGGGTTGCTAGACTAACAAGGCATAAGAAAAGCAGCAGTGTTCGTAGTGTTGTTGTTGGGCTCATATGCAGCCATTTGGACTCCCAAAACAGCAGAGCATACTGTCAATGAAACTGGCTGCAGAGTACAATACAATTAAAGCAAATTTCAAAGCCAGAGTGAGTCTCAATAAAACTAACATTTTCTGAGAAAACTTTTTTTTTTTTTTCCAGTCAGATCAAGCTTTAAATTATGGTGTTATTATTTTCAAACGAGAATAAGTAAAAAGCAAAACTCACCCTAGAACACAATGCAGTGCTCCCCAGGATGCTGGTTGTTTAAACTGAAAAGAATGAGATGAGCACGGTCAGTGTAACAAACATTTGCCACAGCTTTGATCTATACAGAAATTCAATAATCCCACAGTACAGAGTAGTGCTTTAAAATTGTGATTCACTTGTTTGAGATGATTTGCTCAAGCATTAAGACCAATATTTATACTCTTTGGTGGTTAAGAAAGATGTCATGTTCTAGAGAAAATATGTTCTACACAGAACCATGTGGACTCGTCAGCAAACATGGAATGAAGTCAGATTTACTAATGTCTTATTAATTACTTTGTGGATAGTAAAGTTGGGTTCCTGACTGGCTCCAGAGTGAAAATATCTTCCCTTTCCTTGAAATGGTGAGCAAACGTGTACCCTACACACAATTATACTCCAGCTTTTCCCAAAATCTCGTGCAGCTTTTAAATTAAATTTGAGATTCATTCTCTAATATCAGCTGGAAAAAGATGAGATTAGATGTGCGCTAGCCAAGGCAGCATGTAATTAAAATTCAAAGCACTAACAAAAACTGTGCTTTGCTGTTTATAGGTGAGACGCAGGCATAAAGTTTAATGAGGCCCTTTGTTTTCTCACCCCCTTGCGACTTGTTCCAACTCTTAACTATTCCTTTGCCTTGTAAACCCTGGGTCCATGAGAGGTGAGGACCAGCCTGAAGGTGCGTAACATAACGAGCATGTCTGAGTTTATGTTACACTGCCTTGCTTCCGCTTTGCTGCTCTTGTGAGCCTGGAGTCTTGCAGAGTACTAACAGCAACAAAGTTCAGAAGTCATCCAATAAATTGGCACTGATACAGTTACAAATGTTTGCACAGCAAAAACATTAGTAGTACATACACAAGCATTTGCTGACCTTATAGACTACTACTGGAGTTCAGAATTCAGTATCTCTGTGAAAGAGTTGGGAATTAAAAGAGCAATCTAAAGGAAGTGCACTGCAATGACATGGGCTGGCAAAAGGTCCAGCTCTTGACTTAAAACCTCCGGCTAATGCCCTAAATAAATTGTTGGAGGTGCAATATCCAGCTCCTCTGCACTGCAGTAGCTTTTGCCAACCACAGCAGTGCTCTGTATTTTTTGTGAATTTTTTCTAATACATTCATGAGGTCTGTTTTCCAAAACATCACACAAAGGTTTTGCCATAACAGACTTGAAATCATCCCTCTGTAACCCACGATACTGAATTAATCTCCCTTTCACCGGGCCATTCCTGAAAATACACACATATCTACTGTACCATGTTTCCATAGATGTCATAGCACTATTGCCAACACACTTAAAAACTTCCTATTCTATTTTAATTCATTCTGAAGGGCTGGAAATGTAAATGAACATCAAACAGGCATTGTTTTTAATGAAAGACTTAAATTTAACAGATCTGACCTGGATTACAAATTATAAGCCTTCTACTTCCAAGCCATCTTCATATGAACACTGTCTGTCCACCTTCATCACAATCTGAGCCAGTTCTGAACTTGTAGATAGTTTTCTACTACCTGCCTCTAACAGGCTGAACAAAGCTCAATCAGGGGTGGAAACCATCAAAATTATTTCTTGACAAACCTATAATGTATCATGCTTAATTATGTCACGTTCGTCTCCTACTATACCATTGAACTGTTGGTGGACAGACTAATCCACCATACATATAAAGAAGGGGAGACTCTACTGCTTTTTCACTACTGCTATCTAATCTCAATAAAATAACAATGTCTATAAATAATTAGATGTTGGAAATAAGGGTACTGTTCTAGTTCTGCCCTTGTCTTTTTTTATTTGACTCAGTAATTCAAGAGAGAGTGATCCAATGGCCTCCAGTTCTGACCTTTATCAAGTATTCCCGAGTTCTGCAGCTCAGCTTTTCTAATCTTAGCTTGACTCCTCTTCAGTGACCCCCCTTCTTACAGACTTCCCAATTACCTCAATATTCACAGTATTCCCTAAAGCGCCACTACACGAAACACTATTATCTCTTATCTATTTTATCTATTAACCTTAGGAACACCAGCAAGCTATTACAGGCAATCACTGTGCTTAGAGAAAGAGAACAGAAAAGGGGCTGTGCTTTAAAGCTGTATGTGGAAATTGTTTGCATTTAGGCTACATTTTGAATTTCTTCTGAAGGAAAATGAACTAGATATTTCAGAAGCAAAGCCAGTGTATCTCAGTTAAGCCTTTCAGCTGTTTTGCATTCAGCGATGTACTCATTTTTTTTTTTTTTTAAGACATTCCTACTTGCTTGCATTTTTTCCACGCATTTTCTGTTCCTCACTCCTCACGGATCACTCTTCATAAGGCAAGTGACACCTGGGGATAAAGATGTGCTGGATCTCTAACTGAGCCCCATAGCCTTCCACCCAGGTTGACTGCCAGGTTCTCAGGCTGGTGATGCTATGCGTGTGCTTGGGGATGGGAAACAGAGAAATAGAATGCTTTGCAAGAAATAGATGGTTTGAGGTTGAAGTCAGCCAGCACATGAGACAGTAACAGCATGAGACAACAGTTAAAACTGGAGGAGAGATCTGCAAGAGCAGAGATCATGTCTGCTTGCAGAGCCAGTGAATTATTTACTTGCTTTCTAGACAAAAATGTTTGGGGTCTTCTGAAAACTGAAATTCAGAAATAGCATCTGTGAAGACAGCTGAGATCAGTCTTTCCCCCCCTCACCAGTCATTTGTTTGGCTGTCTTAATTGCAGAATTGGCCATGTGATCACATTGGGTAACAGTGCTGATTTCAGATGAAAGGGGAAATTATTTTTCTGTATCACAAACAAATTCAAAGCATAAAATCTTGGCCTATTTGTTGTTATCCCCATTTAAGAAATAACAAAAAATGCTATTTTCCATTTTTCCAAAAAACTCTGAAGACTTCTGAAAACATGATTTTGAATGGCAGAAGAGTAAAAAAGCCTCTAAGAACGGGGAGAAAGAAGAATCCATGGAGCTCTACTTGCACACATGGGATGGGATTTCAAAAGCACCATTCCTGTTCAGTCTCCTTCAGAAAGGGTCACTAAGCCCCAGAGTGCTCAGTATGATTTAGAGCTGCTGAAATCTTCCAAAGAATAAATAATGATAACAAACCCCAGGTATTTGGTGCTTTCCACGTTTTACAGCTGTTGTTTAATCACAGAGTTAAATTTTTGCTTAAAACGAATCCCACAGTGAATTCTCTTCCCGACTAGACCTCAGCGGTAATTTCGTTTCTAGTCGGTAGATGGCACCATGATTTCATCGTACAGGATTCAGGCCAGAAAGAAGTAAAATTTCATCCCACCAAAAGAGCATACAACCAACCTGACACATAAAGATCAGGAATTAAATTCGGAGGGTGCACCTTTCCCCTCACGTCACCCTTCCAAAAAATAAAAAAATAAGAAAAGGAAAAAAGAAAAAAAAAATCAGTCTGTAGAGCGCTGCGTTATGCACTGAGACACAGTCAGAAGCTACGCCTAATGTGTCCCCAGCTTGTGCTGCCGCTGACCTACATTGCCTCCTGACTTCCTATGAGATTAAAAACAAAAAAGATAACCTTTTCTCTGTCCTCCCTAGCTCTGCACAGAAGTACCATCAGAGTAGGTCTCCCCTCGGCTGGAAGGAGTCAGAAGTGACCACCTGCATGCACAGAGACCGCCAGGCAGGGCTGGAGATCCAGCCCCACAGGTTGACCTCAGCCGGGGCTTCTGCTCTATGGACAAAGCTCCATTAGCTCTGACACCGCAGCATTCATGTGAGCTAACCACAGCTTGTTGGCAACTGTAAGGCTGACCTCAGAGAGGGAGAGAAAAGTTCACAAGCTACTTTCTGCCGCACAAACTGCAACACTTCTACATGGAATTGTAAAGCCAGCTCCTACCATGCTGCTCAGCAGTGCCCTTCGATCCCAAGGAGAATGGCACGAGGCCAGCCCTTACCACAGCAGTACCTGCCTGCCTGACAGGGAGGCAAGCTCCGCTCCGAGGAGCGGCTTGGCCCACCTGGCTGTCCCTTTCATCCTGGCCTGGCCACGCTCACTCTAACCAGTGACGTGGGACAAGTAATTTGCAAGCAGCACTTGCCTGGCACCTCCTTGTGCCCACTCCGATGCTGTAGGGCTTTGCTGGCAGGTGCTCAGCATAGAAAAGAGTGCACAGGAGCACACAAGATGTACTCAGCCCCATCAAAAACGTACCACCTCAAAGGTGGGCTCTCCATGCCCGTACATATGAATGTCGAGTGTGAAAATCCTGTCCACCCATCTGTTACTTAAGGTTTCTTTCTTTTGCTGCATGTTGGAATTTCTCCCCGCATTTTTCTTGAGCACCAAAAGTCACATCAGTGAAATTTGTACTATCAGTACATGTGTGAATAACACCTAAGCACCATAACAATAACTTCAACGCTATGGACCTCTAGCTCCACTTACTCTGCTGTCAATGAGCAGTAATTAAAACTTGCAGCAACAGAAGCACTGCTCTGAGAAGCAATAGCTTCACCATATGAAGCACGGAAACATTGCCCACAGAGAAGAAGAGTTCAGACAACAGTTCCAACCATGGCACAGAAGGGATGTTTGAAGACAGAGAGTAAAGTAGCACGGGAGGGAAAAGAGAAGCCTACCTCACACAGCATGGAACCATCTGGTCTCAGGCCACGGAGGAGGTGCCATGCATCTGTCCCCTCAGGTTTCACAAGCCATTTCTCTACCTGGCCATCCCTCACTGCTTTCCCAGACTACCCAGCATACACAGCTCAGAAATTACCAGCACCGTTAGCAGTGACACCACTGATTGAGCATGAGCAATACCAGCCCGGGTTTTGCCTCCAGTCAGTGCTCGGCAATGGCACAGCACAAAGGACCCGCTTGCAGAGTGAGAAGGGCTGTCTGTTGTCTGTCCCTGGAGCAAGGGGCGAGTGGGCCTGACTGAGATGGCAGCAACTGCACTGTCAGAAGCCATAGTCTCAGGAAAAAGGCAGAACATTGGAGATTAAATGACAGCACTGAATCAAGGAATGACTCTCCCCAGAGGCTGGGACAGTCCAGGCTTGTCTGCAACACCTGCTAGGAGCACACAGCAGGGCCCGGAGCTGTCCCTGGGGAGCCCTTGCAGCCACGGGCCAAGGAGCAGCCTGCAGACAGCTGCAGGACAGCAGTGCCCACAGCCAAGCACCAGGCTGCACATCCATGGCTGGGCCTGCTGTTACAGGCTAAAAAACAACCATGCAACCTATGGATGCTTAGGGCATGGCCACCCTTTCCTCAGGCTGCTTCTCCAGCGTACACGGACTGGCAAAATATTTTTTTGCACGAGAAGGCAGCAATGAGAGACGTGATTTTCACCTGAGAGATGCAGCCTGCATAGCCGTGTTCTCCACAGGCAGGGACAGAACTGGGCCCAGGGAAGGCTGAGCAGTGCCTCAGGTCATGCAGCAAAGTTATGAAACAAAAACGATGACCTGCTTGAAAATCAGTCCAGAATACAGCAACCTGGTCAACCAAACAAAAACAAGGGTTGGCACTACACAATCCAGTAGCAGGGAGGAAATGGCCAGCAACAACATCAACAAATCTATGCAATTCAGTCACATTTCTTAATACAGGATTGTCTCCCTGCAGACTTCCTCATCAGGCACATTTTTCTATAAAATTCTCTCTCAGCTTCAAGTTGGACAAAAGCTTTTCAAAGCTAGATGTTTAATAGGGGAAAACTTTTCTCATAATCGTGGCTTAGAGAAATTAACATTCTTTGTGCTAGAGTGTATTAGCAATATACTGCTCAGAATTTCACTCCACCACCACTCTGCTGCCACCCCCATGCCCCTTCCACAGTGGACAGGCCTTTAGTATCACTCTCTGGTTCTCAGAACTCTGACATTCCTGACTTCATGGGCACCTGGACAGCATCTGCTCTATCACAGGGCAGCCATGACTGATCTCACCACAAGCACTGCAGAGCAGCTCCTATAAACAGAAGTATTTCAGGGAGAAATACATTGGACAAATGTAAACATGGTATGCATGGTTTTCTATTAATATTTCACTTGAGGAAAACGAGGCCAAATTAATCAGGTCTGTATTGCAATTTAGCAATTATCTCTAAAGATAAATAAGATAAGCTCTTGTACCAAACCCACGCCCCTCCCCTTCACTCACCATTTGAAATCACATTGCTTTTTAGGACTTCACAAAGCACAACGGGGAAAGAAGCCAGCTGGCAACAGATCCAAATGCACGTTCATCCCACCACTCACAGAAGATGGAAACAAATGCCCGTGCATCCACTGGTATGATAGAAATAATCTTCAAAGTCTGACCAGGATGTAGCACAGCCAGAGGTTGGAAGTACCCTCACAAGGCCGTAGGAGTTATATCACAGGTGAGCCCCAAAGCATGATGAATTCAACCTGAGAGGACAGGATGTCTTCAAACTGTGCAATCATACAGTTGCAGACAACCTTTGGGATAACAAAATTCTGCAATTCCTTGCAAAGAAGCACCAAACTCTTCAGATTTAACCTTGAGCTAATGCCAGTACTAACCTAGAAAATGCGTAGCTATGTAACAATTTAAATTCAAAACTTAGAAGCAAGGAATATTATATCGACACAGCACACATTATCAAATATTCCATATTAGATGTCTCACAGACTGTTACTAGATTTGTGTTGGGTTTTTTTTTTCTTCTTTTTCCCCTCAGTAGAGGTTTTCTGGTTTTGGTAATATTTCATTTACAGGAAGGTTGAAGACTGTATGCCAATATATGCACTTGCACCATATTTCTTTCAATATGTTCCAGGAAATGCCATGCTCATGAACTGCTCTGTAATGTAATCCTTCAGACCGGAGCAATTCATAAGATCTCCAGAACAAAAAAGCTTTTTCAGCAGGTACAGTTAATCAGGAAGTGAGTACATGCCACATTAGCATCCCCTAAGGGTTTCTCATGCTCAGTGAGAGTACGGTCAGTTTGTTGTTTTGCTCAGAAAGCTGTCATAGGACAGACTTTCTCATTAGAGCTCCATTCTCACATTCTGTGGAGTTGGAGCAGCAGCTTTGCCATCTCCCATCCACGAGCTTTATTGGTTGTACCCTAGGACAGGCTTGAAGGAAAACTCCCGGCCCTACAGTCCAAAAAGTTCACAGTGTAAGAAGCAATTCACACTAAGGATAAACTGTGAAATGCATTCTTAAAAGTGTTTTATTATCATTTTCTATTCAAGCCTTGTGCAAGAGGTAGACATCTTTCTTTGACATAAAGCTCCTTGTCCCACCATCAATGTGAGCGCTCCAGGGACACAACTGCAAATTGGTTTCCAAGTTTATTTTAAGAATGGTTTAATAATTGGAAGAGGAAATATAATATTCAAATCAAACAGCTAAATTTCCCAACATTAAAGGTGACACAGCGAGACTGGTTCTAATAGCACAGAGAGGAGAACAAAATATCCTTGCACAGAGAAGCTGCACATGGTCCAGTACTCATAGAAGTCACAGCTTTCTTCCTGCTGAATTCATTATGGGATAAGGGCCCAGGGGAGCCAGAACAGCAAGAGACAGGGGCTTGCCTCCCAGCACACTGCACACAGCATCACACAGTGCAGCAGGTAGCGCACAAGGTCAGCAGCACCCTTGCTGCAGCACATAACACCCAGCACTCAAAGATGAACTTAGGCTGCCTGACAGCTCCAGCTAATTACCCATCAGGGTGTACTGACCCAGCACCATGGGTACATGGATGGCATTGAGCTCCCAAAAAGCAGCAGCAAATGGATGTGTCTGTCCTAAATTTTGTACTTTCTGCTGGAGCAGACTAAATGAGAGCAGGATGATGAGTTACATCAGGTTGGCATGGAAGGCAATAGCCTCTTCAAACACAAATGCTGGTGCCTCCCTGGAGCCAGGCAGGTGTCAGCAGGATGCCACCGAGGGAGCAGAGCAGCTCTGCCAGGGCTGCACCAGCACAATGCAGCTGCACGCTGCAGACAAGTGGAGCCTGTACAGACATTCAGAAACAGTTCATCTCAAGCTGCTTCTAATTCCACTGATAAGAGAGTATAAATACACTCACAATACACATAAGCAAACCTGAATTGTTTACAGTTAGCAGAGAAAGGTTTCTTCGTGTTTTTATTAAGCTTTTTTTTTTTAACGGTATGATTACTTAGTGCTCACTTGCAGCAGCAGGAGTTTGTAGATCTTTTGTCACAGAAGGAAAATATTATCAGGTGACAGTACAGCAAAACTGCACAGACGAGAATGGAGCAACCTTAGATGATGTGAGCAAACAACCCAGCCTCCAAGGGTCTTCCTTGCTTTCAGATTTAAATGGGCACACTGCAATCCTTATGCTAAAAGAGGGCAGGTCTGATAGAAAAATATACCTAAACGGTTTAGAGCCAGCTTTGCCTTAATGCCAACTTTTCTTTTACAGCACACTGTACACGTTCTCTTGGCCCAATTTGTTAAACACTACACCCAACTATACCAGTGCAGCATGTATGAAATTGAGCCACGTGATGCTTTGAGTGTCTACACATCCCACAGTACCACAAATCCAAATTTAAATGTCATTGGCACAGAGAGCAAGGCAGTGCCCTGAGATGTGTGTGATTACAGGGAGCCTATACTGCTCTGCTTGACTATGGGCTGCAGGAGAAATTTAACGAAGCAGTTATATGGCTGTAACTGAGCACTAAGCCTCTGCAGCCATACTGATGCAACTCTCTGTCACTGAAATATTTGCAGATCAGTTTAAGTAGCTTTGAATGGAATATAATTATTACACTGGCATAATCATAATTTGTGAACAACTTCTAAGAAGTGAAAGACTTTTCTATAGATGCTAATAATGCATCATAAGCTATTTTTTTCACTCTGCTTCTCTGTTAGTAGGCTGTACTTCAAGCAGTGTGGGCTTACACATGGAACACAGACAAAACAACCAGTATCTGTTTTTCACATGTTGAGTGACTCCAGGTAAGTCACCTCTTGTTCCCTTTGTGTCTGTTGGTAACACCAAGATTTTTTCTGGCAAGAAAGGGGAAATACCAGTTTCATAGTCATTGCCTAAATTCCCCAACTCTGACTCCTTTTCTCCTTCATGCTGACTAAAATGAAACATCTCCTGCTCCAGTGTTACACCCTGCCATGTACCCCGTACAAATAGGTCTTCTTTCTCTCAGCAATATCTGATCCTGACACTTGCAATAGGTTTGCATATTTAGAAATAGCTAGCAAAACCGAGCTCTTTTCTGTGTGAATCTAACCAATGTAATTCTCCAGAGACAGGTGAGAAAGAACGAAGACACATTTGAATGAACTTCCTCTGAAGCCCCAGAGGAAGATTTCTCTTTTGTCACAACATGTTACAGTGCTGCAGAGATGCACTATGGTGGCAGGATGTCTCAGATGTCCTTAGACCTTAGAACAGTATCGCACCCTGCTAGGTGAGGGGGATACACAGGCAGTCTGCTATCTGGTTGAAACATCTTCAAAATATATTTGCTGATAGGTGGTTCTATCTCAAGAATGACGCTGTGTATTGAAACACTCACCACCACAGAGGAGTTATGCTGATGCTCCGGGACACGGTGGGCTGCTGCAGAAACTTCTGCTTCCCAGAGCACCTCCCAGTGAGTCACAGGGCCATGGGAGCCCACGTGTTTCTAGACACTCCAATCCAGCACCTGCCACAGCTCCCCACTCCTGCTAAAGACCACAAGCAATATAAAGGCTAAACAGATAACGGCTTGACATCAACAAGAGAAAGACAGTACCCCTTGGAACCCAACATGCAAATAAGGGAAAAAAATCCAGTGCTCCCAAGGCAGTGGTATGAGACAATTCAGTTTAAACACTAAGAATCTGTCATACAGCTCCATAGTACAACTTAGGATACTGTTCTTCCCCCTAGTATTTTTGAATAACTGAAAAAGTAAATCACATTAAAAAGAAAAGAGTTTGTGTCTCCCTGTAACCAGGACAGGCTGTGTTCCTGAAGCACAGAAGATGCAACGTGTCCTGCAAAAGGCTGCTGAGAAGAGCAGCACCATGCTCACTGCTGACACATGCAAATGTGGAGACAGAAAAGGAAATGTGCCTGATGGGAAAGAATGAAGTAATGAAGTAAGGTAGAAATGCAGTAGCACAGTCGCCTAGATCAGACTTACCAGATAATGTTACAGTTTTGTACTGTATACATATAAAATCCAGAAGTATTGTGAGGTGGATGCCTTCTCCCTGCAAGCCATGTTGGATGGTGAACTGAGCAACCACATCTAATGGAAGGTGTCCCTGTCCACAACAGGGAGGGTTGGAACGAGATGGTATTTAAGGTCCATTTCAATTCAAATCATTTTATGATTCTATGATCTTTACTCTCGACTCACGATCCTTCAGGAAGATGAAACAATTAGATTTCCATCAATACTGCTCTTCATGAGCCACTAAGAACAAAACAAAAAAACACAATGGGAACACCTCACAAAGGAATGGTTTGGGTTAAATAAACACTAAAATGGAGATATACAACAACACTGCTTGTGTGCTGCCCATCTATCACCAGGAGTCTTGTACACTGCAATGACTGCCTGATATCCTGGATTCACTGAACTTCTGAACCAACTTTATCCAATGAGAACAAGTGGAGCATCACACTTAGAAGATTACTACTTTAGTTCATCGGTCAAGTTAACAGTCAGTGCTCTCTGCATTATTACACATTTGCATTTTAACACAAGAAGTCATCAGTATCCTGAAACGTTAAAGTCTGCATTACTCTCAGGTGTTCACAGCTTAATATCATACAGATGACACACACTACAAACATTCTGCGCAATCAAATGATCGATTCATGACCTTGGAGAGACTAAAGTATGCACACAAATCTCATGAATGGAAAAAGCCACAGTTCAATTTTTACCTGAATAATAACTTTTAAAAACTGCATTATTATGCTCATAGTGTTTATGTGTACACATGACCAGAGTCTGTCACACTGCAGTCTAAGAACTGAGATGACCAACTTCATACTGGAGAAAGTTAAAGAGATTGCTCATATTTATCAAGCTGAATAAATATGCAGTTCTTTGAAGGCACAGAAAACAAATTGAGACGTAAAATAGTACAATGGGAAAACAGATTGCACAAAGAGATGACAATGCTATATTAGATGAGTGTGACATGGCCACCTCACTGATGGGCTGCCTGTTTGTGCTACTCTCTCAAAAAGCATTACATCTCCAGGAGTTGCTATGTATTTATGTTCTGAGAAAATCCAAAGCTTATCTGAAGGTGCCAGACAAGAAAGCTACCCTTGCAACACAAGGCTCAGGCTTCTCTGCTGCACCAAGAGACTTTCAGCCTCACCTCAGCAAACCTGTAAAATGCTACGATGGGAAGCGTGCTATTCCAGGGCACGTGGGTATCACAGCACAGGCAGTCAGATAAATATCTGGAAAAGAGTCATCATCTGCAGTGTGAACACAATTTTCCTTTAGGGTTTTTCGGCAGCTTGTTTTAAACTTGCTGCTCTCTCCTTTTTTAATGTCTTGCTTAGAATCTCAGCAACAAACAGGGAGCAGCGTGGGTCATCCCGGCTGCATTTTAAACTCCATTGCTACAAGTGGCTCTTCCAGGCAGCAAGAGAAGTAAAAGATGAAGGGAGGGCATTGCGCACTTTTTAGGCTTAGGTTGTCAGTGAAGCTGCTAAGCGTGACACGTTTTTGGTTCAGGTACTAGTTTCTAGGAAACACTTCGGTAAACAACTTTGAAGTCAAAATGAAAAATTACAGCCCGAATGCTTTTTTTTTCTTTTTGCTTTTATCCCGCGTGCCTTCATGACTGTACTAGTGTATTTAAATGGCAAAGCAGTGCTGAATGCAAACCGCCTCCTTCTGCAGGCTGTCTCCACAGTTCAATTACCAGTGCTTTAACAGTGCTAATTAGCATTCCTCAGAGCTAGATCTCTTTGAGTGACAGGTAACCATGGAGAGTCACAATCCTGTAGGTGATCAGCAAGAGTCTGACTTTTCTTTTTAATTAAAAATTAGAAATGCCTTAAACAAAAAATAATAATTCACTGATTTATGCTATTATCCCAGGGTTGCCAAGCTGGTGAGAATAACAATAGCGTTGTAAAAATTAAACAATCCTTAAATGAATAGACAGGGACGACAGAAAGGAGAGCAGGTTTATTATCGGCAACGAGAGAATGTACTCATAATGATGGTACAAAATAGTAGACACTTCTCCAGAGAGTTGGCATGGAGACCAAAAATAGGACACTTCCCTGAATGTGGGATGGGATTGCCCCACTTTATTTTAGTTTTTAATAAGATAGATAAATACTGAGTTTGTAGCACAAATAGAAATTTCATAGGGATATGACTTCAAGTAAAATTTAACCACGAGTTATATAGGGAGATAATATTACATCTGGTACAAGTGAGAGCCAAGACTGGAAATCGAATCAGCCAGCTAATCAATTAGTGAAAATTGTTTTCAACGCAGCTATGCCATTTTCTGCCCGCTAATGATCTAGCTCTCCTTCCAGAAATGGACTCCAGCAGCAAAAAAAAAAAAAAAAAAAAATCTTAGTGATATTTCTGAAAACTGCAGTGGGTCCAGCAGTGTTGACCCAATCTAATTGCAGTATTATTCATCAACAAATAATGGCGAAAAATTTAGGCTGAGCTTGCCAAAGAAGGGAGGCGGGATACATGAATATTTGTAATTATGAAATACCTTCCAAGACCAAGTCATCTCAACACTGGACTGTCCTTAATTAACTGTAGACTCTAATGACAATTATTGCATATCAGATAATAACGGGATGACTGAGCAGAATTGTTTTAACGATGACCTCAATTCAGAAAGATAACCACTGTCTGCTGGTAAAATCAAGACTGTTAATTGAGAAGTATCAAATACTCCTTCAAGGAAATTATTTAAATCACCCCTATAAAATTTTCTTTTCTGTGTGCAGAAAAGCTGCATCATTATGGCTTTGTCTATTATAGATGTATTTACATTCTTATGAAAGAATCCTTGCTAGGAAAATTTAACTCTACATGGAAAGGAACTAAAGATAATTAATTTCATCCACAATAGCACTATTTCCTTTTACAATAAGAATGGTAACAAAAAAAAAAAAAAATTCTACAAATCTAGGGAGAAACGTTTCCAAAAACAAACTGTAATTTAAAAAACCCCAGTGATTCTCATCTTACCATTTTTAAATGTAGAGCAGCCACTGGTAACATAAGTATCTAATTTTCAGCTCATTTGCTAAATATTTAAGCATACAAATTGATTAAAAAAAAATCTATTTATGGTTGACAGGATGGGCATGCAGCCAGGGCTCATCATTTTTTTTTTTCTTTTTTTTTTTTTTTTAAGTCTATGGTACAGGCAAATAAAGGGAAAAAATAATAAAACAATTTTAGATGAAAAGCATCTCTGCATGGTTCTAATATAATCTTTGTTTTCTACGATACTTACGAAAATATCAGTGACAGATATATATATATTTTTAACTGTGCTGAATGTCCCGAACCTCTTATTTTGGAAGGAAAAGTTCTGCTAGCAAAAGAATCAGGGAGCTGCCTTTGTGCCATCAGGAGACTGATCAATGACCCAGTTCTGCAAGCTCTTATGCAAGGAAGCATCTCCGCAGAGCTGGGATGACTGGGCTGATTCAGTCTCAGCCTGCCCTGACGGTTCCCAGTAATGTGCTTTGACTCTTTATCTCTCACACACCCTTCCCACATTTTTGTTGTTGCTGCTGTTTTTTTAAGGTCTTGTCACCTTCTTGTTACCTTCATATTTCAAGGCAATAATAAATCAAAATTAATAACATCTCTGAGAATGACCATACTCCTCAGCTTGTTTTCCTTGTTTTCTGCTTTCCTTAATCTCTACTGCAATGAAAGGAGGAACAAGCAAAAGAAAAAGATGGCTTACACAGGAATGGGACAGGAAAACAAATCCACCAGTCTCTGAAGTAACTGTTCTCGTCCTTGTCCATGGAATTAAACACTATTCTTATGGATCTGCTAAACTATTGCCTACTTAAACCGAAAGCAGATTTAAGCAACTACAGAAATCAGGCTCCTGCCAGCAAGTTCTAAATTTAGAAGACCAATCAAAAAGTATGCAGTGTTGAGAGAAATAATCTTCTCCAAGTCTGAAGAATTTCCTACAAAAGCATTTAGTTTCATTATTTCAAAGAAATAGAAAATTAAACATCTTCTGCGTTGCTGTGCCCATTAAAAACTTACATCCCACTCCTTTCCCTCACGTCAATAACCACGTCTCAGCAAGTTTAGGCTTTCTACTATTAGTCACCTACCCAAAGATTATTCAGTTTGTCTCAAGAATACTTTGCCTGCATGCTGGCAAACTGATGAAACATCAGCAAGTTTATAACCCACTAACAAGATACAATCCAGCTTTTGCAGGATCAAATCCCATTCTCACAATGAAACAAGCTCTTGGATAGCTCCTAGCTGAGGGATGCAGTCCACTGACAATGGAGCTGAGAAATTCCCCTGCAAATGCCTATCAGAATTTCTCAGCAAATTTTCCTGATAGGACAGCCTCAGTGGCTCGCCCTGTTACTGCAGAGTTGGAAGAGTTGCTAGCTGTAATCTCTTGGTTTCTTGTTCAAAATGTTTGACAAGATCTTTATTGCTCTCATCCTTCCCAAAATCAATATAAGCAATCAGACAGCCTTCAGTAGAACATGTACCAAGGCTTAAATTTGTCTTTTTTACCAATTCAGCGATTGATTTTGTCAGATATTTCAGTATTAGTAAATATTTATAAAATTTCAGAGTTTTATATAAGCCATTATTTCTCCTCATCCCTGACAGGAACCCTCTGGCTATGAAATTGAGTGGCATTTTTCTGAAACCACACTCTGCTGCTTTTCTTTCAAATCTTACCTCAGTCAGTTTAAAAACAAAAATAACCCCAGCCCAGTCTAGTCTTCCCATTAGTCTACTTGTAAGCAGGCATCCAAATGAAAAAAAAAATCCTTTTTTTTTCCCCTTCTTCTTCCATTAAGGGGTCCCTAACTCTTCACCTGCATTTGACTGTGGAGATGGCTCCCAGAGCAGGAGCCCACACAGGTGGCAATTCACCCAGTACCCCGTCCCTGCTTGATAAGCTCATTTTGCTTTCATCATTTCTTAACGTTGTGAAATGTTTACTGTTTGATACAGCCCATTTTCTGAATCACAATATTGAGAGCAGGATAAATTTGCTGTTTAGAGTCCCTCTGGATGAGTGGATAATTATATAGCTGAAAACATTTCCTTCAAGATAAAAAGCAAAATGTACTGAAACATTCAATTATTAAAGTGAAAAAATTGCTTTAGTGAAAAACAGCGCAAGACAAGAAAACCTACCTAATAGGGAGCTACGCGCAGGTTTCTGGTTTACCACTGGTTACACAGCATGTGATTCTGGCAGCATCTCTTCCCACACGTGGGGCCGTGAGCCCAGCATGCAGGGCTGCACCAGTCAGTCCCCATCCCGCAAGTGCTGGCTGCCTGACACATGCCAGGGCAGCTCTGCCACCTGCTGAAGGGAGTTTGGCTGCTGGGATCCAAAGAGCAAAACTGGCACGTACACCTAGGCTCCTGAGGCTCAGCACTGAGCCATCCGTCAGAACGGTCATCTCTTAACTTTTGTTGTGCTAAGTGATACTTCTCTCAGCTCCAGAACCATCTAGCACGAGAAGCAGGAATGCTGTGGGTGGAAGGCAATGGATCCACCTTGCTCTCAACTCAGGCACAACCTGAGAGGTCACAGGCGAGTGTGGTACTCTGTTATTCTCTCTGCTGCTTCAGGTTAGGTTGATCTTTGAGTCACAAAGATGACTACAGAAAGGATTAAAGATCTGCTCCCAGGCTCCTCTGTGAACACGCACATAGCAGCTGTGCTGTGTTTAATAGCTAAATTTTGTTTAAACACACACAGTAGGATGAAAGGAAGCTATAGGAGTTGGACGTTCAAGAAATTAAACTTTTCTCTCTCTTTTTAAAAGAAGTTTTTTGAAAAGCTGATGTCATATGCAGACATCCCACCTAGCTCAGCTACTTCCTGAAGACAGCACTACAATGGGAAATTACCACGCTGCCCAATGTCTGTGCTGCACCTCAACGCTCATAGGAATGGAACAGGTGCTCATAACAACAGAAAGCACGTGGCACAGTTTCCTTTGGCAGCAAAGAGTACAAAACACACATGAAAGCCTGTAACAAGTAGGACATCCTTCTTTTTTTCCCACCAAAAAACCCCACAACTACTTGCAAATAAATGAGACCCCTTCACAAGTTCATGCGTGGAGTACTCACACAGGTAGCCGTGTACATTCCACAGGAATTTCAAATGCATTGAACACCGTGATGTTAAAAAGCTGTTTGCTTCTTATTTCAATGGGCCATAAGTGATTTTGTATTCAGGACAATGGGACAGAACGTTCTTCTCCCTAACATACAAATGGAGCATCCTGCAAAGAAAGGATGTATTGTTTTGTTCCAGCTAAAGAGAAATAGATAATAAGTGAATAAGCATCATCTAAATGGAAAGATTCCCATTGACTTCTCCAGGCTTTGGATCAAGCCTCAAAAGAGCAGCTATTTCTCTCTGATACAGCAAGGAATCAATTCCCTCTCCCAGCGGTACTCTAAATAATTCAATATTTTGTCTCAGATCATTTCCTAAGAAAAACGACGAGGTTGTTGTTTAAGTGGGCGATCCCCTGCAGTGACAGCCCTTGCCACACTTGGCACGTCCCATCTCCCCGTGCTGCACACGGGCAGTGTCCATGCGACCCGCAGGAGCTGAGGGCCATCTTGCCCTATGCAGCACAGAATGCAGTGCGTTCCTCCTGCCATGGGCTGAGGGACTCACAGGGACTGGGCTACATCTAGAGAAACGTCTGCACCATGACATTTCTTTCAAGAAGCTAATCTTGTTTATTTTCTGCTTGAAATCACCCACGCTTTTCTCCTTCCACTTGCGCAATTCATTTTGGTGCATGCAAATGGGCAAAAGTTGCACTGCTGATTGTGCAATTTACAGCCAAGAGTACTCTCACTATCCTGCAACATTCATGTTTTATAGAGCAAGACACAACACAGATATTTTTTGAGCTCTTCCGTTTCACGTGAAATTTGTAAGAAGCAGAGCAGCATTACACTGAGGAAGCCTCCTCCAGACCAAAGCAAAACCTTGCTCATTTTCCCTGCCACAATTGGGTGGCCTTCTGCACACTAATCCCTGACTGCTGTACACTGGGGGAGGCTTCTGTGTGCTGCACACAGATATCTCAAGCACCAGGTGCTGCTCTGGCACCATCCTGCATCCCAGCAACACCCAGCCCTGCTTGTAGCCTCGTTGGCTTTTGGCCACTGCAGAATACCAGGGATGTGTTCTGCCCACTGGCACAAAAGCACAACAATTTGCAATAAGCCTTTTTAAGGGTAGGGGAAAAAACAAAGAAGTGCTTTTTCACTCGCACCAGGCAGCTCCCCAGCTGACAAACGCCCACAGCGAAATTGGTGCAGAGCTGCAGTTGGTGTGACTCTCCCATCCCTCTCACTTCTGACTGAGTTGCAGCCACAGGGAGCATCTCACAGCAGCATTTCTGCTGAGTGCAGACGTTGCAGCTCCAGCACAGCCACCCCCTTCCGTTCCCAGCACAGTCTCATCTTTTCTCATTATCTATGGAGAAATACTCACCAGTATCAAACACGCTCCTATTTCCAGGAGGCAGGCACACTTTGGTCTCCCATCCTTGCTTGCTGACTTTTACCTGTGCAGGATTCAGGACACCATCCCCTCCATCTAAGAGCAGGTAGAACCCTGGCTGCCAAGCCCAAGCACTCCCCCTGGCTCCTGCACTAACCCTCCAAGTCTCCCTACAACGAGCAGGGGCCCAGCTCCCAGTGGCAGCTAGTCCCCAAGGGCACATGGGCTCAGCCACAGTCAGACGGTGTTCCTTCCTTTCCATTCAAGCACTTCACCATTTGAGATTTCATTTGCTAAACTGAGCTGATACGCACACTAAGTCTCAAAATATTTCTGACATTTCCTTACCAGAAAGTGCTCTTTGGGTTTCCAAAGACATCAGAACATTCAGGAATGAGGAAAGTTGAAGACAAATGATAACAAACGCTATCCAGACAGTTAGCCTGGGAAAAAATTATCTCTAGAAAGATGAACTTATGCCAGGAATTTCCACTGTTACTTTTATATTATGGTCAACCAAACTGCCTGCATTTCTGGACAAGGCTCCCCCGAAGGCAGTGGCACACCATTAGCTTTGTCACTGCTCCCTACATGAACTCCCCCAGACCTTCCAGCTCTGGATTCCTTCTCCCAGGCTGACTTTTCATTAAACAGAGTATTACAGTACCAATTGGGATTTGGCACAGTACCACATTTAGCACCCACAGGACAAAAGACGATTCGCTGTGATTTGCTGCACGTATCTATGAAGATGACCTAATATCAACATCACTCAACCACCTGAATTGCCATAACAATGCTTCAGGAGTCCACTGACTAAAGTAACAATGTCAATTCCTTGTTTTAATTAGCATTAAATTAATTTATTGCAATAGAAATGCTCAGATCCCACAGAGAGCACATTTATCAAAGAAGAGCTTGCAAGCAACTTAGCCTTATCACCCCCAGGTTGGGGAATGCTCGGCTGCAGGGTGCTTCTCCTCCCCCATCCAGCCCCACATGGGCACTCGCAGAGTGCCAACACTGGTGCAGCTCTGCCATTGGGTCCCACGCAGGCAGGAGCTGTGCACAGGCCCTTGGATTACTTGCTTTCTGTTGCTGCCTCCATAACTTTTCAGAAGCTGGTGGAGCCTCTGCAATTTAATTGGTGCTGACACCTTTTGAAGCAATGCCTGGAGGCATGAGGGTCATTGTCTGCTCTTCCCTGCCTTTCTGGGGCCGCCTGCATTCGGCTGCCCCGCAGCCCGCCGTGCTGCACTGGCCCCTGCACTCTGCATTCATGTTTGTGCTTGTACCACATCCCCTTACAAGGATCCTTGTTAAACGCCCAGCAGGCAGCACTGAATAGAGATTTTGACTATCTGGGATTTGAAGGCCTCTAGCAATAACAGAGAAAGCCCTGAGCACACAAAAGTATCCCAGTAGCAGCGGGGCGTTAACAAAATCACGCATTTATGCTACGGGACCTCAGGACCATGCTCCTCACTGTTGATTCGCCAGCCATTAAGTGCTGGTAATTAGGTGGCTTCCCGTGACTTCTCTATCGTGGGATTCACCAGTTATCCTTTTCCATATGTTCCTTTTTCCCAGAGCAGCTCTATACCCTCTCACGTGCAACAAGCTGGGCAGATGGCACCGTGCACCAGGCTCAGAGCAGCCAAAACCCATTCAAAGCAAGTGAAAAGGTTTGGCATGGCATTCCTGGAGCTGCCCGGGAAACCTGGATCCAAAAATCTGTGGAGCTGCCCTGACCACACGATGGCAATCACATCTCTCCAAGATCAGCCCCTAAGCGCACCCACAGGGAAGATAGATGGCAGCACACGAGGCACCCGCTATCAGCACCCTGAGAACCGTCGGCCACAATCGACCACGAGAATCACCCAGACATGGAATACACTCACGAGCTGGATTTTACTCCATTCACCATCACTCACTGGGCCTGGCCCTCTCATCAGTTTCTCACCCAGCAGAGCGTACCTGTCCAAGCCACGGGCTGCCAGCTTCTGCAGGAGAACACTGTGAGAGACTGTGTCAAAAGCTTTGGTGAAGTCTAGGTAGACTACATCAACATCAAACAATGTGGGGAAAACAAGCCTTCAGGCACACTGCTGAGGCCAGGCCAGCCTGGGTACAGACATGATAGAGCTTCGCAGAAACCATCGATGACAGGGATGTTGTTCCAGTGAGCTTAATGCAAACAAGAGCTTCCAGACAGGACATGCTCCTCCAGCACAGCAGGCTGTGCCAGGCTTCCCTTCAGCTGGCAGAGGAAAATGCCACCTGCAGAATACGAACATCCTGCGGCAGCACCAGGGGTGACAATTTGCTGCACAGAGTTGTTGGCCAACAGCTGACTGCAGCCAGAGAGGTGTCTACCAGCAATGAAAGATCCCTGCAGCTGAACTAAGAGCACATGCTGGGGCAGAACCTTGCCTGTCTTCTGTTTCCAACATTTTCCACGCTCAGAGCCTGTAGGACGGGACAGCACGTAGCAAATAAAAAACATAAAGCTACTCTAGAGCAACCACTCCATCAGGCAAGTTCAGTTCAAGCTGTTCCTTGAAACTATGAGGCTGAAATTAGGACTCTATCCTCATGGATGCAAGGACTTTACAGAGACCATTGCAAAATGCAATATATTACCTACGTATGTAAAGAACAACCATATCCAGTTCCACTGGACACCCAAGGTCAGCTGGACAGGGCTCTGAGCACCTGATGGAGCCATAGGTGTCTCTGTTCAATGCATGGGGGTTGGACTAGATGATCTTTAAGGGTCCCTTCCAACTCAAGCAATTCTATGACACGTAGGAAATGTCCTATTCCAGAATCATAATGCTTATTTAAAATATCTGCTATTTCTCCTGCACAAAGCACAGGAACTGCTCCAGATGAGTATTTTCACCATTCATGCTCATTTGAAAAAAAAAATAATAATAATAATAATTTAAAGTTAGGGAAAAAAATCAGTTCTATTTAGGGAATGGTCACTATCCTCATTCTGCATTTTATTTTATTGTTGTTATTATTAGTTTAAATTCTGCTCTCTTTCTCTGAGATGGGAGAAGTGCACGCTATTTATGTACTTCTACACCCAGGATCTGCTGAGCTGAAGATGCCTCTGACCCTCCTCCCTCTGACATGCATTGCGTGGGAGCTCTCAGGCAACAGAGAAAGTCAGGACCTCTGGAGCAAGAAGGGCTGGGCCTGTTCTCCTCAGCAGTCAGCAAGGGCAGGTTCAGCCCATGTCCAACACAGCACAAAGGTCCCCCTAAATTCTCCTATTCATGTCTGCATCCTTGGGGTTAAATAACCACAAATAGCATGCTCCAAAATGTGATCATTTTAGGGAGATCAGGGCCAAAGAAGTCAAACTAACTCTTTTGGTGCATTTGTAATGTGACTTTGCTCTTCTCTGGGTTGGATTTTCATCTGTCCCTGTTGTCTTGTAGGAATTCACCTCTGAGTCACAGTACACTGAAGATGAAACCATCCATGTGAGGCTGATTATCAAAAGAGCAATGCTGATCCTACCAGGCATCGGAGTGGGGATTAAAAATCCCCCAGCTGATTGGCCACATTTCAAAATCCTTTCCTCTCTGTACCCCACATTTGCTCTTTATTAAAGCAAAAATAATAATGCAATGTTTACTTAGCGCACAAGGTAGCTGTAAAATTTAATTAATCACTGTAACTTAGCCTGCTGAGATTTTTAAATGAAAACCCCATAAAAATGCAAAGTTTCCTACAAAGAAAACCTCTCAAAATTGCTTAACTTCCTGCTTTTGTATTGTTCATTATGGGATCAGTGGCTGGACGCTGCCTACAGTTCTAATTCAGCAAACTGCTTGGAAATAAGCACACAGTTCAGCCAACAGACACCAAATCATGCATTGATATGGCTCACTTTAAACTGGTGCCCCAGAGCCTTTATGCTTCTGTATTTCTCACTCTCCATCCAAGAGAGTCCAAATTACCAAGGGACCCTTCTTTCCCCATTTTTATATTCCCAAACGCAGCTTCAGTCAGTCAGACAAAGCACGAGCCCTACTCAGTCAAACTGCATTTCATGAGCACCCCCGTGGATGTGAGTGGGTATCTTACTGCATGCCACACTACTGGAAACAACGATCACGGTGAGGATTGCTGCTCTCAAACACGCAAGGTTCCCAAGCTTGGAGCAGCACTTGCCTGGGATGTGCCCCAGGGTGGAACACATGCATGCTGTATCTCAAGCAAGCGTTTGTCTTCTGAGTAATTCAGTTTCATCGTATGAATGTATGCTGTTGTAAGCCGATAATCCCCACCAATCCCACTCCTTTTAAGATGTGCTAGATGAGAGCAAATATCCTCTTCACCCTAATTTACATATTTAAGTAAAGATTAAGGACATAGGGTTGGGATGAGCACAGTACTTCCCCACTATGCTCACACAACGGTATTATGTTCACCACTCCAAACTCAACAGAAACACTCACAGCTTAATTTTTCAGTGACAGGGGAAAGCAGACAGGGAAGAGGGCCCTCAGTGTGGCATAATAGCAGGGGTAGGTTTCTGTGGATCAATCACCAGCAGCGATGGCACATCCTTTGGCTGGGAGACATGATGGACCACGTGCCCTCCTCACTGCCTGATGGACTGGGAACCTCGTGAGGGACTCAGACTAGTAGATGTTTTCATCTTTCTTACAATCCTTCTCTCTCCATTTATATATGACATTTTAGAGATCGAGCTTTGTTACAAACCGTTAGCCCAAGGCAGTGGATTTGGGAAGTGAGATTTAATGGAAAGACAGAGAACAAGAAAGTGTGAACTACTGGAACTACATGTGATATTAGTGGTTTGTTGTTGAAGGGATTTCTGTTTGGATTGTAGATCAGACAGTTGCCTTGATGTACTGCAATGAAAATCAGCACCCAATGTGCCTGGAGACAAACCACTGAACTGTCAAAAAACACTTTTTTCTTTTTATCTCCCAGAATGTGAAATGAAAAGTCCCCATTCACCCACCACACGAAAAACACAGCTCTGCAATCACAGCGCTGTGCAGTACTGCACTACAGAAAATAACACAATTCCCCCCAAAAGCACCAAAGTGAGTCATCTCTGTATCCAATTGTCCAGATATATAGTCACACTTCATGACACTATAGAGCCTGCTGCAAGCAATCCCATCTCTGGTAATGACCAGGAGTCACAGAAGTACCCATTTGGAATGACCAGCTGTCAACCTCGGGCAATTCTACCAAATTCTATTTTTACTCTGCGTTTTCTTCCACACAGAGAAGAACATGGCATTTGATAAGTGTACTGTGACCTGCATATGACCAATTTGCTTACCTGTGCTGAAGCACCCACTGGTGTCCATGTAAGCTTCCTGCCCACTGGTGCCCACATACCCACACCAGTGAGGGCAGGGACTGGGGCTTGCACAGTGCACTATGAGCTGGAAGTGATGCAATGCTTGTCCTGCTCACAGTGCTCATCTTTAGTGGAGTCCGTGCATGCAAACTGTGCAAAGACTTTTCAGAAAACAACAAAACTGTTCATTTAAACAGCAGAAAACAATCTACAAGTGCCAAGAATTTCTCTAATCTCTTAACTAGTTACAGATCTTAACTACCAAGATGAGGAGGCTGGAGCAATGGAAGCCACTTCAAAAAATCCACACCAAGAATATATGGAAAGGGAGAGCTGGGGACATCCAGAAACACTCCAACTCTTTGACAGCATGCCAGTCTCACTCAAATGCTTCCTTTTAAGATGGGCAGCCATGTAACGCTATGAGATCCTGCATGGTACTTGTTCAAGTTTATTACCAACAAGTCAAGGTGGGAACCACTGTGTTACAATTAATTTTGTGGGCAAATCGTGAACTGCATTAAATGACTAACTAGTCTTGCAGGAGCACTACAGCTGAACAAAATTAAAAATACTACCTGTAACTTGTTAAAATAGCTCTTTCTGTCCATTTAATTGTGAGAGGACTAGCTGTGAGGCTTGCTTCCTGTCAAATAAATTGTTTTCCACTCGGAGGCAAACCAAACTGCCTACTGGGAAAGCCCTGGAATGGAAACAGCTGAGGAACAGAAGTCCCAGTTGTGAGGAGCTGCGAACTTAAGCCAAATGGAAATGTTGTTTTCCTTATTAAATTAATCAGTTTACAAAATATGAGATTATAGAAGGAAAGTGGAGTTCTCCTTGTTAAATATTTACCATTAAATCTCTGCAGGGATTCCCACCGTAAGTCAGATCCTGGCTGGAACTAAAGAACAGGAGAATTACAGTCAGATATTTCCCATATCACAGTACATGCAGTGCCTCTAGGGTGGGACAGAAATCTCAGCCCCGAGGACAGCATTAAAGGTGGAAGTGCCTTCTCTCTCTGAGAACACCTCTGCTGGGTGTAGGCTTCTCTTCTTCTCTGCTTCACTGATTTTTAATGAAATTAATTCATGTGAGAACTTAAGTTCTTAAGGCACGGTTTTTAAAGATATTAAACTAAAGATCCACATCTGAATACACAACTTGATTTTCCAACTTATGGGCTCCCTTTAATGGTCTTAAAAGTCAGTTTCAAATTCTGCTAAAATTATTTTCTGCAAGGCTTTATAGGTCATTTGTAAAACAACTCCATATTTTGTCTCCGTATGTTTTTATGAGACAAAAAAAAATTCAGAATGAACCAAAGCATGGTTGTTGCCCTTTAAGCAGATAGAAGAAAATACAAAAATAAAAATCACATAATCACATCTGAGTAGAAAAGTATTTGAAAAATTTATATAGTAAATCCAGTATCAAAAAAGGCAGTTGTCAGACCTTTAGGAGATGGACACCTCAGTAAGGGTTTGCCAGATTTGACAAGCTCAACAGTAGTCAGATAGGGGATTCACTTTGCCCATGAGTATCAGCGACATATCTTCCTACACTACCTTAAAAAGCAAAACACCTCCACAGAACACCTCCACACCACTTTTCTGCTCAAAGCAAGAACACATTGGCCAGCTGCACTCCTCCGGGGCAGCAGCAATGAGAAGAAACCAAAACAAAAGGGCACTGGTGAAGACAACAGAGGAGGACTACAAAATCCAACAGTTCCACTGACAAATTGTATGTCAGACTGTGCTCAGTAGGCTGATAGTTTGACCGGGCTGGGTCACCCAAAGCAAATGTTAAATCTTGTTTATACCTACAGGAAAATAATGGAAAGAAGGAAGAAGTGTCTGAGGAGGCCAACAGGAAGCCAGCGAGGGTGACTCATGTTTTGGTTACAGCCACAGGTCACTCTGGCAACCATGGCCAATTCCAGGAATGCCTTCACCCACAGCTCTTGCACATAACAAAGCCTAAACTTGTCTGGAGTGCGTTTAGGTTTCATACAGTTCAGGCACACCTCCTTTGTAAATAGGCTGTGTCACTTTTAATAGAAATACTCATTCTCAAAACAAGTATAAATAAGGCTGTTAGCATGACTTCAGACATGAAAATAAAGCCTTCCCATCATTCCAGTAAATTGAGATTTTCTGTGGCCATCACACCTCAAAGTCCAGTCCCCAAAAGTATGCCGCAGCATCACAGCCCTGGAACATGGGAAGAGGTTTTGGGCCCCAAAAGTTGTAGGTGCCTCAGGAGTTCCTCTGCAGCCAGTTTTAGGTGGCCCTGTCTCCATTTGGTCAAGGTTTCTACACAACACATAGAGTGAACTAATGCATCCAAAAGTGGTTCCCACACAAAACAAGTATTAATTTTTATCTTTAGAGTTGGTAGAATTCCCTGAAAGCAGGAGGTTTTAGCATCAGGGACCTAAGCAGTCTATATGCTCTCCTCTTCCCGAGGTTGCCTTGCCTGCAGTACACCCTGCTTTCCTCCAGTCACTGGTAAGTCCTGAAAGTACTCCAGCAGCCCTCAAGTACTGTACACAAGGCAAGCATAAACACTGGTGTAGGACTTGACCCGCCTCCACCAACCTGACCTAGCTGGTGCCTGATACCATCCAGGAGCCAGGCAGAGCTCATTTCTCTGTTAATGAGACAGCACCAGCAGGAGGGAAGAGGTACTCGCTGATCTTACAGCTCTCATCATTACAGTGGTGCTACATGCAGAAAGATTAGGGTCAGAACACAGCATCAAAATATAATTTCTGACCTTCACTTCAAGTCATGTAATGCCACTTTTTCTCCCCCATCACTCCATGACTTCAAGGCAGAGCTATCTGCTGTTGCCACTTGAGTGGTGCTACATGGAGTGAACAGAAATTCATAATGAGCAAAGCCCACGTGCAGAATAACTTCATCTTCTTGGCCTAGACCGAACACACCACGGATATGGGAAAGGCAACAGCATCAAAGTTCATTCTACCAAAGCAAAAGGGAGCATGCTGAAAATAAGCACTTGCGATACTTATTTTAACAAGCAAAAGATACCAGACTTTGCACTGTCAGTCCCAAATCCTTCACAAGTGCTACGAAAATGAAGCTCCAACTCAGACTTCCAGAATTAACCCCTCAATTTGCATGGCAATCAAAAACCAGATAAGGTATACATTTATCAATATTACTTAGGGAAAGCAAGATGATATAAAGGAGAATCAATCACTGTTGAAAGTAAAACAGAAAGGCAAAATAAAAGGCCTCCACCTGCTTTTAATTTGAACCCACACCACAAGGGAGAAGTTAAAACTCATAGGTATATACGCTCCTTTGAAAGGCTAGGTTTGTGCCTGAACAAAAGAAAGAGGCTTTTCACTTACCTCCTACGGTATCAAAGAGCCCATTAAAAACCAGTAAAATATTATGAAGCTTTTTCCCTTTGTGAGAAAGTGCAATTAATATCCTTCAGCAGATGATTATTGATTTTTATAAAGCAATTTACAGGCTTCTAAAGTCATGATTATTCAACCCTCTGGGTGCCAGAAAGGAAGAGTTTTCAGAAATAAGGATCGCCTGCTCATTTCCACATCAGCACGGTCAGAATTTACAGACTTCTGATTTTTTATTTTTTTTTTTTTGCCCCCAGGATATTTTTTGTTATTGTTGATGCTGCAGCGCTCCAGCACAGGATTAACCCTTTTATTCCCTCCCACTTGAGTCAGATTTTTTTTTTTGTGACCTGTTCTTGAAGTATATTGCCTGTCAGATATTCTTCCACTACTCGCGGCTGGCGGGTTGGATGCTCAGCAGAGTAGACTTTGTGTCAGAAAATCAGCAGCTGCTCATATATCACACTGGTCATTAGTAGAGGATCATTCTGGACCTTTGCCCACAGCACCTTGCTATGGCAAGAGAAGGGCTATAAAACCCTAGGCCCTGTCAGCTGTTGTCATTTAGGTGAGAATTTATCAGGTCTCAGAGTGCCCTCTGACTGGATTATTATGAATAATGAATGAAGCTTTATGCCACACTGAGGCGTTAATAAGACTGGGATGACTGGGAGAAATTCAGTACAACATCATAGCGGTAACTTTCTGTGAGCAAGTACACAGCTGGTGGGCTCACTGGGTTTAGCTTATGGTGGATACTGAGACTGAAATGAGGAGCTCATTTAATTATTAAGCAAGCAGCACGATGCTCCTGGTGTAGCCTATGGGTGGTATTACTGACCCGCTCATGGAGAGCTTCAACTAAAGGCTTTCAGCCCTCTAACCAAACTCATTCTGCTTTTAAGTAGCTGAATTAGCAACAGCCCCCTAAACACAAATGCTAATCTTCACAATTATTTTTAACCCAATTTGAACAAAAAGAAGATGCAAGATACACAATAGTTTAACAATAACTCCCTAAAATCTCCTAGCACAGAATAAGTCTATCCTGTTGGTGGTTCTCTGGGGACATTAGTCAGGATTACTGATGTTCTTCCTTATGTTTCCTCAGTCCATTCAATGCTTATCCCTACAGCACAAAAGCAAGAAGGAAGGAGACAAAAAGGCATCCACCAACCTAATGAGGGGAAAAAGAAGGCAAAAATGGCAGATGCACAGCAGAGACTATTGGCAATAATCACCTCCTGGTGCGGCAGTTCCAGCTGCACTCCAGAGGACCGAGACCACCGAGCTGACAAGCACTCAGTGCTGTCATTTATCTTGGTACCTGCATCGCTAAGGAAAATGGTTTTATAGGGCGAGACACACTTTTAAGGAGTCTGTAATATCTCAGATGCATAACAGTAAGAACCTAAGGTTCTAATGATACCTTGTATTACCATGTCCTCAGCAAAAATGGCACGGTCTGTTTCAAACAAAGATGTTGTCTCATAACTAATTTTCTTTTTTGCTTTCTTTGCCTTTGATCTGGCATGCGGCCTCCAGCAAATCCTTGCTAATGCTGGGCAGGTCCCAGTTCTTCTGAGCAGCCTCACAGAGGAACATGTAACACATACAAGAGCATCAGCTAATTATTCAGGCAGCTCTAGGGCTTGGCCTAACTGATTCAACCTCTCAATTACATGTTTTCGTACAATAAAGCCACCAATGCACTGCCAAATTACGAGTAGAAAGAAACTTACTCTTTTTAAAGGAAAAAGACAGGGCTGGATGCAGGAAATGCTCTACTGAGAAAGTGGCACAGGCAGAGCTAGAGAGCAGAAGCCGTGGCTCACAGCAGGCTGAGGGCCAGGCACCAAGCTGCTGGGCAGCTCCCACACACAGCCAGTGCAACCACCAACCTGGAAATAGACCCACCCCAGATAACAATAAGGGTCCCCAGATCTTCACAAATAATACAGCTTCCCCTCCCCACCCATATTTTTGCCAGGTTTTTTGCAAAAACAAAATTACAAAGATCACGACAATGCCTTAACTTCTTCAGTACCTATAAGTAAAAAATGAAATATTTTACATTTTCACTTTTTAGGGCTACTGACCTCTTTTTATAACAAAACCTCATGTCATCTAGAACTCTAAAATTGCTAAACTCTAAAACTCCTAGTGAAAGAAAGATTCCTATAGATTTTTCTTCCTCTAGATTTAAAATACTGATCATCAACATCATTTGCTGCTTATCTGGGGGATTCAAAGATCTTCAGATTCATCCAGTTTCAACCTAGGATATCTGATACTTGCACTGCATCACTTTTGTTAGATGCAGGGAACTTACAGACAGCAGAGCAGCTATAAATGTTTTGGGGTTTTTTTTAGAATTGAAGGTCTCTTTATCCATCATCCTTTCTCACAATGATTCAAGAATGCTAATAATCTAAGTCTGATTTCACATTGGTAAAACAAGCTCTGAAAAACTACTTAGAAAGCTGGGAAGCAGAAAACTGAGTTTTCACTCTTTTTTTCATTAGATTCTCTCTGACTTCAGATGATTTTCAAAGTGGTAGGAAAATCTCTCTGTTCAATGCACTTCTCTGAAAGCCTCCACTTTTGCTAAGGACGGGCACAGTTCTTGTTTGGATGAGCAGCAATGAGAGTAAGAGCAATAAGCAGAGCTCCCGCTCCCATTGCAAATTGAAGCACCAATGCCAGTGTTTGGGGCTTTATATTATATATATATGTGATACATACATACAGGTACATATCTATATACACACTTTTTTTTTTTGTTTTTAACAGGGTTTATAGGATTCCATACAACAACAGGAACCAGGCACTCACCTCAGTTCAGTTTCCTCCATCATGCTGTCCTTCTGGAGCTGGGCTGTTTGTAGCACCAATGGTTGATAACACCTCCTGTTCATTTCCAGCAATGTGTGCTGGGAGCTCCCTCTCATTCCCTATTGCTGCCTGCTCTGGCCCAGCTTCTCCACATGAAGTCTGAGGTCAGTGAGTACCACTTGGTCCATTTCAGCCATGGGAGGTGCCCATGGGTACCACAGGGCTGCAGAAGGTTAGACTGAGGTCTCTGTTTTGAGATACTCAGAAACCTGAGAGTTATGGCAGCATCCTCCTCACCTCCCAAGCCATCCTGCTTCCCCACAGCTTCATCTGTCTTCTACAGCAAATTCCACTCACAGAACTGATCTCCACTGAAACAATGCTTACTGAGCAGGCCTGCAAACGTCCTGTGCACCATCGCTGACTGCACAGCATGGGTGGGCCTCAGAAGTCCCACAAAGGGGATGGGCACCTGCATCACCCTCCACTTCTCAGCTTTCTAAAGAAGTGGCACTTTGGACACCAAACATTTGCTTGGAGCATATTTATAAACCCTAGAATATCCTGAGCTGGAATGGAACCACAAAGATCAGAAACTCCAACCCCTGGCTGCACACAGCACCACCCCAAACCCAAATCCTGTATCTGAGAGCAGTGACCAGATTGCCCTTGAACTCTGACATCTGGAGCCATGCTCGCTGCTCTCTGGGCAGGGCCTTTCCCTCACCCCCAGCAGCCCCTCCTGATACAGCCCCATGCCGTTCCCTGGGCCCTGTGGCTGTCACACAGAGCAGAGCTCAGCGCTGCCCCTCCGCTCCCATGGCAGATTGAGGACACGAAGCTCCCTGCCCTGCCCGCTGCCTTTTGGCAGAGGCTTTGTGGCTGCTCCTGGCAGGAGGGCTCAGCACTGCTCCGCACACAGGAGCAACATGGCACTCCTTGGACCAGGAGAATAACAAAGATCAAGTCCAGCTGAGTGCTCCCCACTGCACACACTGCTTTCAGGGCCCTGCAGCAGAAGGCACAATTAGAAATCCTCATCCCAGAAGAAAAATGTACAAATCCCTACTCACATCTCCCACTTTAAAACAGAGGGCTGTTCTGGCAGGTAGAAAACACCACTTTGAGGCTGTATGATACAGGAACACTGGTGTAACAACCCTTTAATTAACTGCTAACAGATACATCTAAGAACACCAACACAAGCCAACCAACTTTATTTTATTATCAGCAATAATGAGCAGCAACTTGTTCATTTTAAAACTTGAGGTATAGACAGTAAAGTTAATAAGAACCCAGAGTCAATTAAAATAAAAACAATTAAAGCATCCTATCGATTTTCAGCTTCCTCCAGGTACTTTTTATCTGCAGTAATTTTGTTGCACACACCACAGTGATCTCACAGCTTCTAAGGAGAGCAATCATTTCCATTTAAAAGCTGAATTTTACTATGATTGAGCAAAACACGCTGCTTTAACTATCTCTCTTGTTTATTACTATTTATGTCTCATCTATTTTATTTATGCTGTTTTCTAAAGCTTGAAAACATTTTTTAAGCTTAAAATTTCTCAAAACTTGGATTAGGAGAGTCTGGGATAGATGGAATAAAGGAACAGTCTTAACCAGCCTATATTTTGTATGTGCTAATTCGAGGTTCTCTTCTGGAAAAGAATTTTTTTTTTCTTCTAAATTTATTTCCAACTACTTTTGTTTTCCTTGAGGGACCTTTGAAACACTATATTGCTACTTTTCATGTTTTTTATTTGCCCTCTGGAACAATAAAGGCTCAAAGGTTCATAAATATGCATCCTGTAAATGTATTATGCTGACAAAGTGTTGCTCAGATAGCTGCTCTTGCCTTTAGGGAATGAATAAGTTTACAGCATGCTTAAACAACAGCATAAGGGAAAGACAGCGAGAGAGGGAGAGAGCTGTGTCAGCGTGTGGGCTGAAAATGGAACAAAAGAGAGATCCCAAATGCACAGAGAACACAGAAAATAAAGTTCGATAGGACACCCACCTCGTGCTGCGGGGCAAGGTGTAGCAGGGGGCTGAGGGTACTGGTGAAGCTTTGAAGGGGTATCATAGATTTTCCTCCAGGAAGACTATGCTGCCAAGACATCATAAAATACCCAGTTGTATTTGCTAATTTTGGCATCTGAGTTGGGATAACTCCTTTGTTCTTCCCCAAACTGCCAGTTCTGGGCAGAATCCATTTCAGGGTTAATTCTCATCCCTCCAGACACAGACCTACCTCTGCCTTCTTTTACCTCTGGCTTGATGGAAGCTCAGGGCCAACAGTCATCAATATGGACACTTTGGGTAAGAAGGAAACATTTAGCAATTAAAAATATCACTTAAACACGCACCTCCAAATCGGCACGTTGATTAGCATTGCTGTGATAGTAGGTTTTGACAGATAAGCTTTGGGACTGGCCAAATTAAGAAAGGATGAGCAGTACGCTGCTACCTGAAATAAAAGTTGCTGACAACCCTTCCATCACATTCTTAATATCAGACATTTCTTAAATGCTGGGAGTTCACATCCAGGTTTAGGAGCAGGGGCAGCAGGGAGACATCACAAATAGCAAAATGTCACTTACAGTGCTTCACATCAAGCTGCCATAAACCTGGAGACAGAAACATTTCCCAGTGATGCTTCCCCACTCCTGAGCAGTCAACACACAGTCAACAGAGTTCAGCTTACACCCATCTCCACTTGACAGCACGTATAAATAGGGACAAGCCATGCCTCTGCTCTTCACAGGATGTTAGCTTCTGCTGTTTTATCTGGACTTACAGCTAAACAAACACACCAATATTGTGGGGCTACAGGTGGTCTCCTAGATCTACAACTCTGTCCCTGTGGTTTTGCACAGATAAAATCCCCACTGATGAAGTAACCAACCAGTTATGATTTCTGATTTCCTCACAGTATTTGAGTTTCTGGCTAGATGTCTTCTCAAAAAATATATTTTTCCCACTCCATCATATAGGCTTGCACCTGGTTCTTTTCTTGGCAAGTGTTTGGCCTGAGATTGTTCTCAAACTAATGAGGCTCTTCAAAGCCCTGTACCTTTGCTGGTCTTCTTCATTCATTTCATTCTTTCACGCTATATTGCACATCTATTAGGTAAGGAGTAATATCAAAAGCTTCTCCACATAGATTTCCTACTAACCTTTCCATTTTTGCTTGGTTTCCTCTGCTCAACTGTGAACAAAAGCAATTTCCAGCAGAAGATTTAGGGGATGCTTTTAGCTGTGTAAACATTTAACAATGCTCTCAACTGTTAAACATTAACAAGCTAAGAAAGCCCCTTCAAAATAACCTCATCTACATTGTGCTATACTATTCTCAAAACCATTCCTCGTTCAGTTAAAATCCAGTTAAAAAAACCTTCATTAACTGAGTAATATTAAGAAAACCATGCATTTCTAATGTGAAGTTGTTCCCTCCAGTGAAGTCAGGGCTTTGCAAAAGTTGAAATCACGCTGTGCACCATCAAAACCATCATGCACACTGCTGCCTGGTGCCCAGCAAAGCCCCAGACACTGCAAAACAGAGGTTTTGGTGTTTGAGAACCTAGCACCTCCAGTTCACCCTCTGATACCCTAACACTCATCCAACACTTACCCATCCTTTGACGTGCACATAAAGTTGGAAACATGCAGCCACCACTAAAAAGGTTTCTCTTATCTCTGTGATAGTTCTTACTGCTCTGTCTACCAGCACTGTTTCCATCCTGATTTTCCTTTGCTGGCAAACACTTGATCTGCCCAAGCTAAGTATAAAGGTCTTTGGTTTTCCTTAGTTAAAATGACCAATTTGCCATTTTTATGTACTATACCTGAAACTGAAATGTCAGCCCAGTATTCCACAACCCTCTTCAGGCAGTGCTCTTGATTTTATGTACTACAGCCCCACAACCAAGAGTCAGCTTCCAGAGTGCAGAATATAAACAGGATTCTCCTTGCATGAGAGTGGAGGAACCTCCCCCTTCTACTAAAGCAGGACCAATAAGTTTTCTTAAAAGTTTATCTTGAAGTAATTAAAAGATTAACTTGCAAAAACAGAGCAGCATATTCCCAGAATAAATTTGGGGAAAAAAAGCATTAGAAAAATCCCAGTAGATAACATTAAAAGAGCTTTAATCTATGTTCTCAGAGCAAATCTCAACACCCATTCAACTGGCAAATTAACTTAGTAACTCCTACATGCTCTTGTGTAAATGAGTGTGATCCAGCAGGAGCCGAGCAGCTTCACACCACGGCATGTGCTTCGCTCCCCCTGGAACAGGGCTGACTGCAAACAGGGGATGAAGTTTAAGTCTTTGCCACTAGTTCAGGTATGCCCACTGTTTGTAAAAAGAAATCTCCTCAATATGGATCAGGCCAGATTTTACACTGAAATCATATGGAATAAATCCTCATCAATCAATCTAGGATGAGGGAAGGGGGTATGTAATAACTCGCCTGGCAGCCAGGTTGCTCAGTCTGCAAGCATTCAACAGCAGAAGAAAGGGGAGAGTCCTAGAACTAGGAGGGAGAAAAGAAACAGGCTCGGGGGCTATTCAAGCCAAAGACAGGCGTACTGTGAGGGTTTCCAACAGAAAGATAACAGAACAAGACAGGGGATACAGATGCACACACATTCTGCATCTCTCCTAGAGATCTAATTTAATAAAGCACAAATGATCATTTCTTTCTTTTCTTTTCCTTTTTTTTTTTTAAATCTATTATTAGGTTTTTCAAGTGTGCAAGTGTTTCTTAATCAAAAGAACAGTTCCATACAGCTCTTGACATCAAAGAAGAGCTTTTCCAAAGCTATTACAGTATCAAAGTAATATTCTGTGCAGAATCTAAGGTGAACCACTGGAATAATCCTTCTGGGACAGAGATAAAAAATGCTGCATTCAATGTTGCCCAGGAGCATCCAAAGCAATCTATCAAAAAGGCCATAAAAATATTGGGCCACACTTACTTGATGCATGTACTCGCCACTGCTATTATTTTCCTCCATTTTCTCTTTGTCTGCTTAGCTACTAATCTTGCCTTTGTCTGAAAGTTCCCGCTGTATATATGAAAGTAACAGCACTGATTAGCAACTCGCAGGAGGAAATGACCTCTGATGTGCTTCAAATCCATAAACCTTTTATATAGTTGAATCATATTATGAAGGAAAGAAAAGGTGTTGAGGCAAAAATAGCAGTGTTGCAATAGCACTAAGGTCAGACTGCCTGATATTAGCAATCCTTCTCATCTGCCCTTAACAGATTTTCAGTATGCTAGAAGCTGGTTATTAATAACTTCCCTTTTGCTTATTCTATGTGCATTTAATAGTAAACCATACTTAATTACTGGAGTTAGTTTGATCATTCATTTAGCCAAGTCTGGTCAGCTGCCCTACCGCTAACGTCACCATCCGCAGCGCAATGCACGGACTTCTCCCTTCTGTACAGGAGAGATGCTGCTTCATTTGCAGAACAGATGAGCAGTTTGGTTTCAGGGCAGTTGAGCAAAACTTGGGCTAGGGGAGCAGAGGTAAAGAGACGTTACCAAGCAGCAAGAGCACTTCCATCTGAGCAGCTCCCTGAACTTCACATCTGGGAGCATTTTCATCTTTTGCAAACTTGTAAAATGTTATGGTATTTTAGACAGTGGGAGTTCATTTCCAAAAGAAACTAACAGTACAAAGGCACCACGAAATCCATTCCTCACTGGGACAGAGGGTTTTCTAATTCTGAACTCGTAGCTTATTTCAAGATTACCTTAGCAATTCTCCATTTGCTTACAATATTTTGAGAACATTTTTAGCATCAAATTTTAGCAGGCTTAATATGCATATATAAAGGCTGTATCTTACAAATCCTCACAGTTAAGGGATAAATTTGGCCAGCTGTTATGAAGATACAGATGAGTAACATTTTCCTTGGCTGCCTAATGAGACCAGCATGAGAAGCACAGAAAACTTCCCTGTGGCATGCCCAAGTCTGCTACCAAAACACATCCAGGAAAAACAACTCAGAGGAAGATGCAGTGCTTGCTGTTCCTGCCCTTAGGTCCCCAGCCGGTGGTGTGAGGGGCTGCAGCACACCCATCCCCGGAAGGCAGCAGGGGAGCTGGCTGCCAGTGGGGTGGGAGATGCCCTGGCGCCTTCCAAACACAGCCAGAGCAACTAAGCTGGAGCACTTCATGCTTCCTCCTCCTTCCCTGGCAGGCCAGATAAAGCTGCATTGAAAACTGTGTGCTAAACGAAACCAGGAAAGGTTCACAGTAGTAAACAAGCAATAAAAACTCCAACGTGGGCACTATACAAGGAGCTCAGCCACAACTAGCTATGCATCGATTGCGTGTGTTGTGGAAACTGTAACCAAGCTTCGCTTTAAAACACAAGTGAAAAAAGTGCCCACTTTTTCTTTTATACATCCATATACTACTGCATGAAGGCTGTCTGCAGTCTGTGGAATTAACACCCGCTCCTTCTGTGAAGGATTATTTTTAAAAAGTAACAGTAGTGATTAGGTGAGGATACCTTGGTGACTGCTAACCTTGCTAACACCATTCCAAAGCATACAACAATCCTATGACCACAAGAAAAAATGCAACCCAAACCTGCTGCAACCTAATTCTTAACAATGGCTGTGTGACACTGCCTTTTTTCTAGTCACCGGGGCCATCACCTGACTGCCATGACTTTTCAAATATCACTGAGCAGCTTGGCAACCACATCAGCCAAAATCATGGAAAATACTGTTTTCTTCTTCCAACTTAACTTTGTTCCCAAATTTCTTCATTATGATTTAACTGTACAAAAACATACCAGCAGACAGACTTTCAACATCACGCTTCAACATCACACAAAGCAAATTCCAAAATACAAAAGTCAGACTGCAGTGTTAACACCACTGAGTCCATCTGGAAGACATGGATCCTGCTCAGTCTTGAGAAACCAACCTAGTACACTTCATCCAGGAGAGAAGTAGAAGAACAGCTCATCAGCTGAGCAGCTCACAGGATGAGAATGTGCTGCATAGGAGCTCCTGAGCCAGCTAAGTCAGCTGGGCTATTCCTCTGCATAACCTTGGGAGGAAAAAAAAACAACAAAAAAACAGTAGTCTGGGGGATTAAATTGCTAAGGATTTGTTATCACACCATCCTAGAGGGATCAAAAATTGAGGAACTTGTTTATTAACAGCTCTCCTTAATTCCATGTGCAAGCATTTGTGCTTTTGAACAAGCTGAACTGAGGTAATGCCTGTGCTTAGGAACTAAGCACTGGAATCATATTGTGTGACCAAAAAACAAGCAATCTCTATGAAATCACAGTGAACTGAGCTGCTCTTTGCAGAAAGATATATGCTTATATACTTTGCATTTACTAGGGGCCATAACACTAATCTTCATTTGCATCTGTACTGCCTCTAATGGCTTCGTATTTGCATTCAAGAAATCAATCAATCCTAAGTAACACGTGGAACTATTTATTACAGGTAAAATGTTTCAGCCATAATACTCACAATACTTCAAATTGGCATAGATTAAATAGTGTGAGAAACCAAACAGCTCTGGGGACAAAATGGAGGGAAGCAGTCACAGGAAGAGATTTCTATCCTATGGAAAATGCCATTTTGTCGCCTGTATGTTTGAGACTCATGGATTCTCTTATTTCCTCTGCTTCATTTGTCTACAAGATGACAAGTGATGCCCAGCTACTTTGGCATATCATATTGCTTTGTGTCATTCCACCACCTGCCAATGCCAGTGGCCCATCAAGCCTGAGAAATCAAAAGAAGCCATTTGCTAGAAACTGGGGAAGAAGAAAAAATAAAAAACAAAAACACCTACCCAAAACCCACATCTTTGTCAAAAATAGAAACAGCCACTTTGTATTAGCAAACAGACAAAGAAATATAAATCTACAAAAGTAAGCAAGACTGAACAATTTAAGTATCAATCTCATATGCAGATTGAAGACTTTAAGGGGAATTCAGAATACTGATGTCTATGTGGAAAATTACATTTATGTACAAATAAATCTGATTCTGCAAAAACACTTGTTCTTGACTCTGTTATGATATCTTGTTTTGAAAGGAAATCTGATGAAACTACAGTTTTTAATAAGTAAACATTATGGAGGCATAACCAAACATGCAGTTGCCTTTACTGGCAACAAAAAAAAGCAGTGTCTGAAAATTAAATAAATCAATAAATAATCAATGCTTGGATCCTCATTCGTTCTTAAGGTTTAGTCCTGAATTTAAGAGAAATGTAAGTTATGTAACCACAGAAAATTTGTTTTTCTGCAGTCCACATCTATCTGCAAAATTTTCTTACACACAAAAAAAATTCCTTTGTTCTGCAGCAAATATTAATGGCCAAAATGCAGACAGAAAACAGCAAGTCCACCAGTAATTGCCAACAACAACAGTTGCTACAGAAGGTGTTATCCACTGGGTAACTCTTCTGTAACTTGTAATGCTGTACAAGTACTCTTCGTAAGAGTGTCTGCTTAAGATCTAATCTTGCAGGATGCAGAGCACTACTAGAGATCTCTCCCCAGACAAATTCTTCCACCCCAAGTCCTCTATACTCTGGCCCTCAATTTTATTGATGGCTTTCAGGTGTGAATTATGTTTTGTAACGCAATCTTTGTCCCAGATCAGTAGCGTAAAACTTGCTTGGTACCAGAGGCTCCCAGTCCAACTTCTGTAAACTGGGACTGTAGCTAAGTAGCTCTCCATGTTGCTAGATGCTCAGAATGGAAAGGGATTGTCGTATCTCGCTGGGAGGTGCAGAGAAATCACAAAAGCAATCTCATCCTCAAATCACAGCAGAAGCACATGAGAAAGAAAACATAAAATTACTAGGAGACCAAGTACAAGGTTACCAAGCCAGATGCTGTGAAAAGGGCATCACATCGAAAGGAAAGCTTGTCAAAGCACAGGGAAAAAAAAAAATCAGAGAAAGGAGCAGAGCTAAGAGGCAAAAGGCAGAACTGAAAGTGAAGCACGGTGTGAAATTCAGGATCCCACAGAAACTGGGAACGCTAAAAAAAAAGCCAGAAGTACTGTAGGAACTGGCTACACTCCAGAAACAGCAGAAACCAGAGCTCCAAATACATAAAAGAAGGACAGAATCTGCAGGGTTTGCATGCTGCTCCAAAGTGGCTAGACTCCTCCATGACTCCTGCTCACTTTAACAATTTATTGTGAAGCATTACATTTGGAAACACCTGCCTGACACACAATGGAAACTCGTATCACGTAAATTGCATGGAAGAATAATATGGAAACAAATAAAACGACAGCAAGTCTGCACACAGTGAGCTGTTAAGGTAGAAAATGGTCCTATTTCTCCACACAGATCAGGCTTAACAACATATTTCAAGCAATTTTTCAGATCTCTGGTTTAAGAGCATCTACTATATCCACATCCAAACATTAAATGGTGAACACATGTGAATCATCAGGTCCTTCACTGTGCCTAAATAAGGGCATTTGTAGGGTCCAAAAGAACAGATAACCTTCATCACTTAACTTTAGGACTCTTAGCTACCTTGGAAACACAGAGTCACTACAATAATACAAGTAATTCTTTCTCCATTCCTCTTTCTGAACTATCAGGAAAACATTTGTTCAACAGAAGTATGGCTTTCTTGCACAAGTGGGCACTACAGACAGTAATTAACTCCCACAAAGAAGACCCCATGCTTCGGCTGTCACTGCTGGCCACAGCACTACCACTAACCCCGTGCACTACAACAACTCATGTTACTAAATTGCAGCTTTAAGAAAATAATATTTTAATTAAGGCTGACCTTATGAAAAAACTCCCAACATAAGAAAAAAATACATATATAACAACTACAGCTCTATCTAACAGTGACTGTGAGCTGGAGCACAGCTGACACTGCCCCACGATGGCACTTTTACATTAAATGTGCTTTGACTGCTGACTTTCTTAGCAGGCAAACATTCTCCTTGGCACACACTCCTCAGCTAGATGGCCATGGCTCCCAAAAACTGCTCATTCAGGTGTCAGTATCCTTGCAGCCAAATGGTAAGACCATACAGGAGGACAGACCTACATACCCACTCTATATTAATGTATCTGCAAGGACTGGGCTCAGAAATACCACCTGTATTCATTAGCAAACTAACCACAATGAATCCAAGCAGCACAACATCAGTTCACCGTGTTATGGTTTGATTCTGTACTTCTTTTGGTTGTTGTTTTGTTTTTTTTTTCTAATACCTTAACAGAAAATAGCCCCAAGATTACAACACGTTTGCTACACAGCAATTATGTAAAATGGTTTCAAAAGGGGCATGTATGTGTTTCCAACTTACATCTTACAGCACAACAAAAACAATTCCAGTACAGCTCCACAGCAGCGTACACTCATTGTAGGATACACAAACATTATTTTAAGGGAATCATGCATCTCCAAGGACATTTTCATGGATTAAGTGTCAGGAATGAAATATTGCATTTCAACTTAGTTAGGACCTTAAAGAATGAATATAAAGACAAATATTGAGAGGTCTGAAGAAAAAAATTGATCTCACTGTAATTTCAACTCTGAGGCACTCTATGCAGTCAAACAAAAAGAATTTGTACTTCCTTTTCTTCTGAGATAAAATTAATAAGTTACATAAAAAAATAACGCTGACCATATTTTGAGTCTATGAGAACGGGAGAACTTTTGGTTTAAAAGGAAGACGTGTGTCAAGATGTCATCTTAAAAATAGAAATTTAAGCTCAAGAACTGTGACATTAAATCCAGTTATAACGTATGGTTCTTTTCAGAGCTCTATATATAGTCAGAAATGACCAGTCAGGAGGAAACAAGAAGGGCAGAATTCCAACGAGAGCCCACAGAGCAGGCAGAAGTTATGCACCTGGAAGGTGCTCAGCTGCAGGCAAACCACAGCCAGAGCTCAGCGTGGGGCAGCATGCCACAGAGGCTCTTCTAATCAGACGATGGACTATATGCAGTACAACATTCTCGTATACATACATGTACCATTTTGGTACAGTGAGATTCTGATCAGGATTATGGCATTTGATCACCAATCTGTTAATCAATTCTGATGTTTAATTCAGAACTCTCACAGAAAAGAAATACAAATCATTAATTGCAAACCATACACAAAGTTCTTGTATCACACAGTACTAGAATATTCAAATTGTTTTTATAAAAGCTAACGTATAGCTCTGGATCTATCTGTGCCATTAAGGAGAACAGACTGAAATTAACAATAAAATGGGGAGAATTTAAGAAGTGACTTCCCACTTTGAGGATATTAACTGAACATCATCTGTTTCTGTCCATCTAGAACTATCATCACCAACCAGTGCAGTCCCAGAGAAATAAAAACAATTTTCCATAAAAATAAAATTTCATCAATAGACTGCTTAGCATTGTAAGCATTTCATTATTAAAAACAAAGAACGTGAAAAGAAAGAAGAGCATTATAGCTCAAACCAGCGCTCTGTGGGATGACAGCTTTCCAAATAACGCACTGGTGGAGTTCCACAAGGCCTGCTTGGATGTGTTACTGTGAGGGACATCCAAACGCTGCAGCAAAAGAAAGCCAGTGACAGAGATGGGTCACCTGGATGGTCCTCTGCCCTTCTAGCAGGAACTGACAACTTGCACTGAACTGCCCGCTGCTCCTGAAAACTCCAGGCAAATGGGTCATTTCTTCCAATTGGTTATCCCCAGGGAGAAGTAAGCTATGGGGGAGGAAATGCTGTGGCCCAGAGGCCCTGTGCAGGCAGGTGGATCAATGGGCAGTGTCAGCAGGCTTCCATTTAATGATGCTCCAACTAGCACCAGCCGTGCTAACAGCCTCGCTCACCACTGATACCCACACACAGGAAAGCATTCTGGAAAGACCAAATAATTGCCTTATTCTGCAGTATAAGGATTTTTTTTTTTTTTTTAAAGATGTAAGCCTTACATTTTATGTACATAAGCTGAGTCCTTTTTTAACATGGGAACATGAACACATTCACAACAGCAGTCAGGTACAGTGAGTACATCTGGGTCACTACCGGTACCTTCCAAAGTCCTCTTCTAAAGAGGCACACAGCACTTTGTAAGCCTTGCTACTACATATACACGTGCACAAACGTGAAATGCTAATTTTATACGTGTGGGCTTTTTTTTTTTTTTTAAACTATATTTTAAGTCAAGAAATATTTGTAAACTAACAGAAATATCATATATTGAAGTTTCTTCTTAATTGATCCTTTTGTCTATGTAGAACTAAAAAGATGAGCAACAAAATCAGCCGGTCATTGCTTTACTACGTGGAGAGTCAACAATATTTTAAAGTTACTAGTGTTTATTTCCAAAAACCCATTTTGTTTTCTGTTATATTTAAAGACCCCTTCCAGCTACAACTGGAACCTATACAGCTGCAACAGCAGAGTCTTCAAAATCTGTTTCAGAAGTTAAAAAATTCAGCTTCCTCCTCTCCAAAGACAGAAAGCACAGACAGAACAATTTTAATCCTTTTGATAAATCATAGTATAGAAAAATTATGCCCTAAATTAACTGTTAGAATATGCAACAAAAAAGTATTGTTGCTAAAAACACATAATGAATGCTGCAGAATTATATTCCCTTAAAGGATGCTCTTCCATAGGAGTAAAAGCTCTGAAACATTTGCAGTTTATTTTTTTTTTTTTTAAGCTTTTGAACTACATCAAGTCACCACAAATAACTGAAAATCAGCTGAGGTTCCACCATGGTGGACTGGCCGTACACAAAAATGCATGTTGACAAGGTCCCTCTAACACTCTTGTATCTCACAGCCAGAGGTTCTGACCTACGTGGCTGGTGCCGGCAAGCACAGAGGGGTACACAAAGCTTCACCTCAAACCAGTGCCTGCCTGAAAGCAAATGCTGCATGGGGCATGCTGGGATACCACCCACCTATAATGCTACCAACTCCACCTATAATATTATATCTTAGATCTATTAGGTCTATAAATTAGATCATGGCAAATATATAATACTAAAACAATAACAAACATGCTTATATAGAATATGAAACTTTACAAAAACTTTTACATACAGAAGCTGATATACATAGCCAGATCAGAACCTAAATTTCTATACTAAGAAGAGGCAGAAGTCAAAGCATTTCACTTTTGGTCTCTCTAATTCCCTGTGCTGCATGGCTGTGGAATGAGGTAGGAAAAGGACACCAACTGTCAGACAGCTGCAACACAACTACCAAGTCAACAAACCCACATCCTGTAAAAGCTGCAGTACAAAAGTGATACACGGAGACTCCCTCCACCATTGAACACCTGGGAAAATTTACCAAAACCAATCCTCTGAAAAACACCCTTTGCCCCCTCCTCCCCCCCTCCCCGAAGTCACTTCAGCCCCAAATCTCAGTTTTGATGAATCTCGGTAAGAACGCTTCCACCAGCTCCTAAGAACTGAGAAGTAGAGCCCACATAATCACCAATTATTCCAATGCACGTTAGCTTCTTTCTTACGCTCAGTGGTCAGTTACCTTTCATGAGGGATGCTCCAGAAGACTGAAAGACCAAGCTACCTTCAGGATCCTGAATCCCCCGCTTCACCAAGCTGGGCAGAACCTTATTCTGTTGGGAAACATCTGGTAGGTTTAGAAAGTAACTACTGATAGCATCTAGGCAGTAAATGTCACAGAACATTTAATTTTTTACCACCTAAAATCTTTATTTACGCTCTAGTAAATGAATATATTGTACATATCACACAGGGTACATAATTACTGCATATACATCTGTTTGCAAGGAACATCCGAGAAAATGAAATACCATAATTCGTTCAGCATTTGACTTACCTGTTTTATAATACAAATAACATTTGAAGAATAGAATGAGAACAAACAACTGCCAACATTTGAAAGCTGAGGAAAATGACGCCTATGGTGAGGCTAGTTAAGCATCTGGCAGGTGGCTCAGAGAACATACACCATCTCCATCCCTGGGCACTGGATCCAAATGGTTGAGAGGTTTTCAAGATCCTAATGGCTGAAGCCCAGAGCCCTGTTCCAAGCTCAGCGCTGACAAAGCTCTTTATAGGACTGGTGACCTCTCCCAAGGTCTCTTCCAGTACAAATGCTTGTACGATTTAAGATTCAAACAATCACCTACCAAATTCAAACAAACCAATGAAACTTTCACTTCTCCCAGCAGAATCTTACACTGGAAAACGCAATACTTATTTTCCTATTATTGTCTTTACATTGGTCTACAATGACTGAAACTAAAGAATCAACCAGCAATTAAACGTACAGAAAAGTGCCAACACAGCTGTATTTAAAGTCAAACTATGAGCTTTTGCATGGTACAAAATTTGTAACAGCAGTCACGTGTTTAATACCAAATGTGTAGTGAGAAACAAATGACAGCAAAGAACTTCTTAATCATTTTTAAATGAAAGATTTCCTTGTCATTCTGAGAAGGGACACCACAGGAACATAAGTACACGAGTGTTAACATTCTACTTAGTTTCCAAGTTTCCATTATCCCTTAAAATGGTGCTGTAGTGCCCCCAGCAAGCACCTAGTGAAGGCAGAAGACAAGGAGCTAGAAGGTAGAGAGGAAGCAGGGAAGCCCAGCACATTTCTACCATCGTGGGGACCATTTCTGTTTAAGGCTGGTTTATATTGCTTCAACTTCAAGTGCCAACAGTGAAGCTATAAGGAAGGTCTCAATGTACCTAATTTCTTATGTTCTTTTTATTTCCCCACAAACAGAAGATTTCTATCACACAAAAGTTGCAAAGCCTCCACACATCATTAAAGCAGCTGTAAAAGAACAAATTCACCACTGGTATGACATCACGCAACCTGGCAACAGAAAAGAAACAGAAAAACTCAACGCGTGTTAGAGAAGAATTTGCTTTGTGCCAACCAGCACCTGGTCCTCTAAAAGTAAGGAATTACTGTGGTGCAAAGAAGTAGTTGTTACATAGGTTGCTCCAAAAGTAATGCCTCCTATTTACTTCCATGGAAATAACAGACACAAAGAGCACAGTAACATTATTGGATGAATTCTCAGCTACAAAACACTTTTTCAACAGTTACCACCATTAGCTGAGCATTCTCACTGGTGATGAACAACAGCCTGCATCCTGTGCTCATAAAAATCTGCACCAGCTAACCCACTGTTTTACAGCTGCTATGATGACATCACTGCTAGGAAAATGCGGTCCACGCAGTTCAATTTTCACTGCGCTCACATCCACTGTTTGGTCTCCATAAATGTTCAGCAAGCATCCACAAACGTCAACAGGGGCCATATTTTCCACATGGAAGAATTCAGCAGCACACCTCTGATGTGTACGCAATTCCATGTCAAACACTATATTGTCCCACCGCTGCCATGTGTCACACAGCAACAAAACATCACACAGTATTGATAGGAAGGTTCAACCTCTCCTGCCACACCAGCAACACCCACCCTCTGACTTTTTTGGCCACCATAATAGAGCAGGAGGCATTACTTTCAGAGCAGTCCTTGTGTATGTGAATGCCTATATATGCACACACACATCAAACATTCTGATATCCACCTGTCTATCCTACAGTCAAAGAAATAATAAAAACACACCACTAAAACATCTTCGCTTTATGGAAAATTAATAACACTTTTTGCTACTCAATCCCAACAAATGTGTAAGGATAAAATAACTGGGAGTAAGCAAAGGTCAGACAATGTGATCATCAGAGAACCTCTGCAAGCATAGTCTTCCAAATCTGAAAGTCTGCTACAGCTAACAGTGTATGTATACAGAAAACAATGCAGTGCACTGCAGGCACGTCTGATTTGACACGAAACTGGGGTCACGTGGATACAGAATTAGGTCCATTCCAGCCCTATAGGGCAAACAGAAGCTTGGCTTTTGGTAAGAACCTGGAGTACTGCTGCAAGTAGAGAAGCTACCTCATTAGCAGCTGGCTCAATTTCATATATGCTAACCTGCAGTGTAACACAGCGTACCTGCAGTTAGGCACAATACAGAGAACAGCAAGCAAGAGGAAACCACTGCAAGGGAGGGACAGTATTGAAGAGGAGCATCGTGCCATACACTCTGGACCCAGCCAGTGAAGCTGTGAGGTACATTCTTACTTGAAAAACAAATACAAATGCACTGCAATCAGGTTGCTGTAACACAATAAAATAACTGTTAGCCGTATGTGCAGAATACATGAATACGTGAGATGATGAAATGGAAGATAAAACCTGCAGCTGAAGTGGTAGAAAATTAAATCATAGCCCAAATTGAAGAACCTTTGAAACATTTGGAGAAATGGAATCTACTCCAGCTCTACAGTTGTGAAACAGGATCAAATTTGAGGAACTGAACTTACTTAAAAGCACAAAGCAGTCAATAATTTGATGGAGCTCCTTCTTCAGCACATGAAACAGCTGAAGGCCAAAGACCATTGTTTACTGTTGTCGATTTTGATACTCTGAAGGAAGGAAAAGAAGTCACAAACAACAGAGAAATTACAACAGTAAGGATAAAAGAAAGAACAAGGACAGTGAAGAGGGGTGGAATCTGGTATTGCTGACTTTAGAGATGTACGGCTGGCAGACATATCAGAAAGAGAAAGGTTGTGGCACCAGAAAACAAAGGCAAGTAAAATCATCAGGGATGTTGGAAAAAGTCTAGAGGGAGTTTGGAATAAAAATTAGATCTTTGAATCAACAGGTCAAAACTGGCCAAAAAGTCCAGAAATCATCAGAGACTGAACTACAGGAGACCCAAACTGGGGAAGGGAGCACTGGATCTTTGGGGCACTTGAATTACAAAGCAAAACAAAGACATGAAAACAAAAACAGAGAGAGGACATTCAGGTACACAGAATAAGGGGATGCTAAAGGAGGAATAAAGGACAAAGTATTAAACAGAGAACCAGTTAAGATGAGGGGAGCCACCCACTTCAAGATGGCAGGAAAAGAGAAATTTGTTTGCTAGTGAAAGAGTTATTTATGAAAGTCTTTCAATTCAAGAAAAGAGTACAAAATGAACAAGTGCTGCAGAAATTAAAGGGACAAACTCACACAGGTGAGATGCAGAGTCCTGCTTCAGAAACAGACTGTAAGAAAGCAGAACAATTTGGGGAAGAAAAAAAAAAAAAACAACACCTAAAATGAAAAGCAAACTTGGAAGCAAACTCAACAAGAAAAAAAAAAGACGTCATAAGTAGTTAAAAAGTCCATTTGGAAGGAGAATTAGAACAGGTATGGCACAGCTGAGTCCAAAGCTTTGTTGTGCTGACATTCTTCAGTGATATTCAGAAAAGGATGAATGGAAATTAAGAAATTATATGAAAAGATGTCTAGGGAGGATATTAGAAACAGGGCACTGTGAGAAGCAACCAAAGAAACCACATATAGAGAAGCACACAGAGATGAAAATAAAGACCAGCGAGTCAAAGGAGGTAAGGCCAGTGAAGGAAGGAGGCAGCTGAGAAGAGTAAAAGAGTCAGAAAGGTTAATAGACTGGAGATCCCAAAAGGAGTGAGTGACAGGGTAGAGGAGAGAGAAAGACAGATATGCTGAAAGAGAGCAGGTAGTGATCAGAGAAAGGGAATTTAAAAATGAGAGAAAATAAAGCACAGTATTTAGTAAAGATGAGGTCATGGGAATGATTGAGGCAGCAAAAACATCTGACTAAAATCAGAAATCAAAGTGGCAGCTAGAAAAACTGAATGAAGAACAATTGAGCTAAGTAGTGATTAGAAAAAAAATATATAGGGATTGCCTATGGTTAGGGATAACATTTGAGGAGCAAGGAATGGGTGGATTTTAAAGTCACAAAGAACAAGTTGCTGGCCGTTTGGAAAATAAGAACTTCAAGTTAGAACGAGGGAAGGGATGACAGGGAAGATGAAGCAGGTGATGGCAATGAAAGAATATGGAAACCAGGAAAGAAAATGTGAAGAGTGAGGCTTAGGGAAAGAAGCAAAGAGTGGAAAAGATTTTTTTAAATCTGTATTTGAATCACATTTGGAAATTAAGTAACACATCACTGGGTATGCCCAGCGCCTGTATTTCCCTCCTTCAGTGATCACAGCAGGAAGATTTCGTTATTCACCCAACCAAATCAAAGATCAGAACCCAGACGATCAGCACCGTCACTGGCGATTAGCTGATACTGGGGATGGGGCAGGGCTGGAAAGACTTCACACTGCTAACACTGTACTAAAATGACGGAGAAAAAAAAGCTATCTGAACTCTGCTCTTCAGCACTTTTACTTTCAGATTGAGCCAACTCCCCACAAAACACAAGCTGAAGGCTTTTGCTGTCTTCCCCACACGTAAACCTCCTGTTCCTAAAGGCACAAATACCTGACACAGCATTTGCCACTGGCATTCAAATCCAGCCATTGTGAGTCTCTCCTCTCTGGCCAACTAACAAGACAGAGACCAAGTGGACAGTTTGTTGAAAACAAACATCACTGCTATTTTGGGCTCCATTCAGAGATATCTGAGAACCACTGGCAATAGAAGTCCTTTTCCATCTCCAAGACTCTGTCAACAATTTCACTTTTTATGGTTTTCTTAATCGAGTGCATGAATAAAACAGTAGCCTGCTCAGACACATCTAATACTGTATTTCATCTTCCTGTATATTGGCACGTTTTTAAAGTTTCTGCTCATTACAAAAAGTACATACTTCTATTGCCTGCTTGTACAATGAGTAACTGGATCGTTAAAGTTGAACAGAAGAGGGAAAAATACATTAGTCCGTCCTACCAAAACAATGGCATACAAAAAGATAAGCAGAGCACATCATTTACAAATACACTACTGATTCCTATTTATTCATTGCAAGCAAACAAGGTTCACTCAAAATTACTGAAATTCCACAAAAACAAAACAAAACAAAAAACAAAAAGCAAACTCTCTACCTATAAACAAGAGCTGACAGGAGCTCAAAAAAGCTGGGATCGTAAAGAGGAACATCTCCCTTACTCTTGGGTCTCTTAGGTATTTTCATATTGTTTCACGATAATTTTAGATAAAAATCACAGTTCACAATTAATTGTGAGCATATCTAGTGTGTTATTTTTAGATACAATTTTTGGCAGATTGATAGGAAAAATATCTTTGGATATACTTTCTATCATTATGATCTAGAAGACTCACCTATAATTGAATACTGGAAACAGTAAACTGACTGCAAGACCAGCAGCAACTACTGAAGTGCATCTGTAATAAGAAAAGTTTGAAAAAATATCATAGAAGCAAAGCACTGTTATTTTTACACTAAACTTAATATCTGTATGCTTTATTTTTATTATGCTACTGCACAGCAGGGGCGCTTTCAAGATAGTAGACAAGATTTTAATGCAATGTCATTCAAAGCACAAAGTTCAGTCAAGAAACAAGTTAACTACTGAAATAAAAGAGGGTGCAGAAATATAACAGGTTCACTTTAAACAAAACAAACATGTAATGCTATAGTTTTAAATAAATAGTGCCAAATATCACCATCAACAAAACACGAAAAATAGAATGGTTTCTATAACAGGAAATGTTTTATAAAATTTATAGCACACATGGAATAATTACAACAGACATTATTGGTTTTGTATGTCACTAGGTGCTTTACTCATGGGATAGATTCTAGAACCTCAGTTATACAAGCAGTTCTGTTAACCCATACACGCTTCTCAAATATAAACTTTGGTTCCCAGAGCCATTTGTACCATTCATTCTACAGTTTTTTAAAATAGAAGCAACTACTTCTTTTACTCAGCACAAAATTTAATTAGCAGTACAACAACAACAACAACAACAACAAAAAAAAACAAAAAAAAAAAAACCAGACCCACACCAATGAATTACACATTTGCTAAACTGTAACTCATTTCTTTACTCCACAAATCCTGGCAGAAAAGAAAAAAAAAATAAATCTATCACTGGTTTCTTTCAGGAAAAGTAATGATACTTGATGCATAATATTAGATGCATATAATCTGATTGTGTTGGCTGTTTTTCACTGACTTTGGAATATTCTAGTCCATTTCAGAGAAGAATGATTTGAGTACTTGTGCACATTAAAACCTAACAGCCTTTTCCAATACAAACCATGTCCCTCTGACATCTCAACTAGAATATAACCATTTGTTTAAAGTATATTATCAGGTAACACATGAATGCAAATACAGAGGTTGTTAAACACAAACCATGGTTTCTCAGACACTTTCTTCCTTTGTTCCACTGGAGTCCAACAAGACTAGAGCAAGTAAATACAGCAGCAAGAAGGAAAAATTAAGGACCTGACCTACAAAGCCTGGAAATTAAAACAGCAACAGAAAAACAGTGTAGTAAGATGAAGATCTGGCACATACTGTTTCAAAACACACATTTTGCCAAACAGAATTTCCACATTATTTCCAACTTAAAACAAAAAACAAACAAATTCCACACCTACCCAAACCACAACTGATCTAACTCAAAAATTCCCACATTTGGATTTTTATTCTTTGAGCATTACATCCAATAAAAAAGCTGCACGGGGAAGAAAACAAACAACAAAACAAAGAAGAGTGCTGGGAACTGACTGCATACAGAACCTATGTGTGGAGGTACATACTGCTGATTTTCTCTAAACTAACTTCTTTTTACCCATATAATGACAAGGTTTAACTGACAGTAACAGCTTCTTAGCAATCTCACCGGTAAGAATTCTGTTTTGACAGTTCTGTATATTCTCAAAAAAAGTTCAGTGTTGATATTCAAGAAATTTGAGTCCTAGCTCCTTTTTTAAACACCCTTTTTCTCTTAACAATGAATACATTATTAAGCATACCAGAGAGGTTTTAAGATTTAACCAAAATATTGTGAATCCCCTTCTCAATAATAAAGTATCTATAAGCCATTCTGCATCAATACTTGTTTCCAAAAATCAAAGTGGCAACTTTCTCTTAAACATAAATGCTAAATTTTACTTTTACTAAATATAAAGCTACTTCTTAGGATACAATATACAAAATCTGATATTCGTGAAGAATACATTTTGTGTTTTAGTACACAACTTATATATTTTCCAAAAGATTTTGGTACTTTAAAAGCATCTTTAAATATAGTATTATAAGGTCAAATTATTTTAAATACAAAAATCTACAAACAGTGACATTTACAGAAATAGTTGGAAATTTGTAACTTAAAGATCACATCTCTTAATCAGATCTCATATGTGCTAGCCTCAAAAGAACCCTATTTGCTAGAAGAAGCATCTGCATGGTTTTAACACTCAGCTCTGCAGACTCGCATTGCCCCGGGGCAGTGCTGCACAAGGCTATTGAAAACGATCAAACTGCAGAATCAACACCTTAAATTTTCCCATAAAACCTCCAACAACTGCTTTACGTGCGTTATGACGGGATAGCAAAATGAGAAGGGACGTTAAAATAATTTCAGTGTAAGGCTTTTTTCCACTAGCTATCTTCCCATCACATTTGGCAAGCACAGAACTAATCATGTTATCTGCCTACTCACGTGCTGAGAACTGCAAACTATAATTCAGTATAAAATACAATAACCTTCTATAATAATTATATCCCTTTTAGAACTAAGATTAAAATAAACTGTGCTGATTCATACTTCCTATAAATTACTAAAAAGGTGTGAGATTCAGACATTTTGCTTCTACATAAGCCTAACATCTGTATCCTGTGCAAAAGTGCAACTGTGTTTTAGAACTGAGGCCCAACAGAACACATTTGGTTAGTAAAGAAAACATACTTGAACTCACTTAACATGGAAAACAGTGGTTCTCAGTATATCTTTTAAAGTTTTGCTTTACATATTTAAATCTGTTAAAACTGCAAGTCGGTAAACAGTAAAAAAAATAAAAAACAGAAAACATTGAAGTTCGTACATAAATGGGTTTACAAAGCACAACAGTAAGCTTCAAATAATTACATTTCTGTAACACAAAGAGGTGGGATGATTTATTTAAAATACTTGAACATTTCTGATCTTCAGGATCTGCTGTCTGTTTAGCTGCTCGCAGTGTGTGCATGCATACGCTTTGCTACATCATAGACATAGGTTATGTCTGGTCGCTTCTCCGGATCCGGGTTGATGCACATATTAACCAACTGTCGGAGCTAGGAGAGGAAAATAACATGTAAGAAAGCCAACAATCCTGCCAAGTAGTATTTGTGCACTCTCAAATTCAAACTGAAAAGACTGCTGACAATTAGCCCAGCACAGCAACTCTGCATAAACACACACTTAGCACTCTCTCTTGACACACACTGCACACTGTTTTATGCAAGCATATATGCAATGCTCACACAACTTTTTTACATTCTATACTATCACCAGAAAAAATTATGAGCAAAAACGAGTAACAAGCAGACCAAAGTTCTAATCCTTTCAACATACAACTTCATACATGCATGTAACTTCATCATTCATCATTTAAATGGCAACTCCTACTAAACCCACTGAGGACTTCTTAATTTAAAACCTATGTCTCTGACTTAATACAATTTTGAACTTAAAAACAGAAGTTGGGAAAGTATTTTTGGGAACAATCACATTACGTTGGCCTTGGAATCATGACATTGGGGTAAATAACCATTGGACTGTGTCCTGGTTTTTATTTGTAGGGTTACGTCCTTACTTTTTCATTATAGAAAGAAACAATTAACAAATATGTTCACATAAACATTCAGAGGTGCGATTACTGAGGAAATCTAGTTCCTGCAACCAACAGTGACCTCATCACCATGATTATTCAAAGGCAACACAGACAGCATATTCAAATTTGCCATCAGAGAGTTCCCTTCCTGCTTTGTATAAAAAGATCAAGGATTTTAAATCCTAATTATACTCTTAGTTTTTCAGAAGATGAATTTCAATGCACTAGAGTAGGAAGTCCAGAAGTTGAAGGAAGAAACATTACATAAAACTATTTACAACTCTGCTGAAATTGCAAATGGTACACACTGTACAGGTTCCTCCACATGGAACAATGCAAAAACTGTCACTAAAACACTCTGCTTCTTTAGTGAAAAGAATTTAATACTTTAATATGAGATGATGAATTCTGAAGACAGCGATCAGATCGCTGGATTTGACCATCAATCAAAAAGAGAAACATTAAAGCAAAACGATGAGCAACAGACCCGCTATTCGAATCTCAAATATGTCAAGTTTACCTGACTAATGGAATTTTAAAAGCTATCACATTCCTTTTGTCAGGCAATAAATAAAAATATCATACCCCTGACAGGAAAAACTATTAGTTCGTAATAACGCCCAATTATTTGGAGAACAGAATGCTGGAAATTGTGAACTACTGTAAGAAGTAATAGCCAAAATGTAACAGAACAAAGTGAAAAAAAAAAATCTCCTGTAGAAGCAGCAGCTGGGACATGAAGTAACCAACAGACAATACATTAGCAGAGAGCAACAGCTTGCTCTGCAACAGCTCATACAGACTGCACAGCAAACAGGAAACACTTCAGAACATCCAAAAACCTCAATCCTGAAATTAGAACCAAATTTGTAAACATTGTATAAAGAGGATACAAATGGAATTTATCTGGGGAATATAACATTGAATCTTGTGCATATACATGTATCTTCATCTGTGAAGAGTTCCATCTGTTCAGTAGAACTGCGTAAATAAAGCCTTAGCAAAAGACCTTGAAGGACTGACACCTATAAAGCTATCACTAGAGGAGTAACAGGATTCTTTTTCATTTTACCAGTAAATTTGCTGTAGGTAGAACAATACAAGTAGATCCTCCAATACATTTAGCCGTGAAAAGCTTAAGAAGTTATGTTTAGCTTCACCAGTCTTCTTCATGTTTTTTTAAATGCTGGCCTGTGCGTAACTGATTTTGCTTTCTAAACTGAACTTTTCCACTGAAAAAAAAATTGAAACCAATAAACAATTTGAGTCTGAAATTAAGTCATTAAACAGGACGCCTTCCTTTAGAGTTGGTTTGCTACTTCTGTTACAGTATATTTTAGTCCAGAGCTTCAAAAATAGCCACAGAGATTCAATGGTTACAAAGACACCTCAGTAAAACAGCATCATTGCATTAGGTAAGGCTTCCATGTCCTACTCACCCTTGTAAGTACACCTAGAAAAAACATCTATCCACATGATGTCTTGGTTGTTTACAAGTTATTCAGTTATTTACTAACCATAACCAAAATGATTATGTAGCTCCTACTATCTAGATGCGATAAAAAGCTTACAAATAAGAGACAGTCATGAATCAGTTTATTCAGAAATTCTTTTCTCAACACAATACAAGAGATGAACTCAATCAGTGGTAGCAATCCCTTGCAATTATCACTGTAAAATAGACCATAGTCATCAATGTGGTAATGAGCCTTATTACTTAAATGCTGGCCACGAATAACACTGCTAAATCTCTTCCTCCCTCCCTTCCTCAGAATTTCAGTTGTACACCAAGAGAGCTGAGCAGAATGAAAATAGTTATACACGGAGATAGTCTGTCACAACTGAAAACAGGTCCATGCTGGCTGCTAATACTTGCTCATAGTATTACTTCTTAACCACCTACACGAGTATCTGTCGGAATGAACCTGAGATCCACTTGTCAGCCCCTCCAGTATTAATGAAATTCCAATAAAGAGCCTGACAGGACCACAGGAAGAGGCACTGGGGTTCTCAAGTCAGACTTCTGCCAGAGACAGAGTAATTTTCTTATTATTATCTGGCACAGACTGGACAACAGGCAGAACAGAATTACGACTGAGCTGGAAGGAGCTCCTGTTGCATCCCCAAGCTGCAAACTTCTTTGGCTGCTTACTGTTCTTAACCTCCTCTGTGCACTTAGCACAATGACTGTGTTTAGCCTGGAGCTTAGCCTGACACCGGAGCAGTGGGATACACTTTCTTTAACTTTAGCAGGTTTTTCAGCTATGAAATAAACAATTATTGCTCAAGTCAGGAGAAGGGGAGGGGGGAATACTAAGGACTGTGACAGGCAAGTACCTGGCACTGTCAGCCCACTGAATAAGAAAACTTTTCACATGAGGGATCTTGGATGATTGAAATAACAATAATAAACTCACAAACCTTACCCTGAATAGAAGACCTTCCTGAAACTCAGTGCTGGAAGAAATGCTGGCAATCCACACTGCAATTCTAGACCTACTGGCTCATTCAGCCTTCTCATCTGGGCAAGGGACTGACTATGGACTTGTGAAGAAAAGCACCTCAGAGGGAGGACTAAAAGACTTCACCTACCACAAAAGCAATGTGATGCTAATATCTGCTGACAGGATTTTATGAGTATTGACTGGGGGTGGCAAGGGAGCCCCAGCCTTCAACTCCCTAAAGTAAAACTTTTTTTTTTTCCATAAATACCGAGTACTTACACCCTGAACACCAGGGTTTCTTCAGGAATATTCAAGAACTGAGATACCTGAAGTTGTTAAAAATTCAAAATCCTGCATAGTAACTCTTACTGCTCAACAAAGTTTGAATACACAACTTAGACTATAAGGGTTTCTAATTAAAGATTTAACTCATTAAAACTTACACATAAAGTGTTTCTCCAACAAAGCAATTGCCTAGTATTTTGTAATGAAAGTGTTCATCACAGGATGCAGCAATGAATGCCCAATGAAATTATTCTTTCAGGAAATCATTTGTTATAGAATACATGGATTTGAATGTTCAGAAACCCCTGAACTTTACTACTCAATGTACTCCCAACCTAGTTAATGAGTAGATACCTATCTTTCCAGTACAGATCATTTAGGAGAGTAAAATAATGCAACAGATAATGCTTGCTTGTTCCTTTTTTTTTTTTATTTTTTAATACAGTTTGTGTCAGTGCAGCATTTTTCAAACAAGATTTTGTTGTTGTTTTTTTTTTTTTCCTCATACTTTGATGCAGTGACTAACAAACATACACAGGTATTTTTTGCATACACCGTAGATAATGCAGGTTTTCACACTGGAACAAAAGAAATGCTCGCAGTGCAATCTCTACAGTTCAATTGATTACTTCCTCTAAGTTACTATTTCCACATCTACTACAGCTCTAAACCTCTCATTATATTTTAAAATAATTGGTGTAAAGCATAGAAGTAAAGATATATTTCAAATGAAGAAAATGCAACCTGTGCTTTGCGCCTGTTTCCAACACTGGAAGCTACACAGAGGTAAGCAAAAGGTGGAACCTTTTTCCCTGTCCCAACACTAAGACCTTCTGCCTGGGCTAGGCTTTGATATTTGCCCCTTGGCTGGGAATCCGCATATCCAACCTCACACTTAGCTGCAGCGAAGTAGCCCTGCAGGCAGGCCAACTTCAACGAACCACTAGTGGTATCATCATTAAAATCCTGCTGAAGGTCACCATGGAAACCGCCTGCTGAGGCTTCACTGCTGCACTCGGCATCTCCTAATCAGCTACCATGTGAAATGCAAATGCAGACAGTCTGAAAATTAGTCAAGAAGAATAGAGGATGAGGATGCAGATATGTGAAATATTCATGCGCTTCATGGAAAAAGGAAGACAGCATGAATGACACAACAAAGAACGGCCCCTGACATTCTCGCTATCATTTTGCATTATTGTTCACACCCTACTGTATTTCTAGGCCTCCAGTTCTCGAGTTGGTTACATCAACTGCCATATCTATAGCCTACAATAAATAGTAATTAAGAATGGCCAAGGTAAAATGACTAATTGGTAAACTCACAAAGAGATTTATTGCAGAAATTACACAATAGATCACAATTTCGGCCTTTGCAAAGCCATGGAATTATCCTTTTAAGTCCACTTTTTGTTTCTGTTAAGAGGAAAAATTGTCACCATAAATACAGCAAAACAAAACACTGGGCAGTTTCTTTTATTAACAGTCCAATCACTATTTGAATGCAAAAAATTTAAGGCTCAGAATTATAATCCCTATTCTATAAATGAAAATGCACAGAACCTTATGTTTATTAAAGGTATTTCAGTGATGGTTCTTATTTGTGTTTCCCAAGTAATCTTTAATTCATGTAGGCTGAATTCAATTAGAATTGGTTACTACTACACATTCTTTGCTTTGCAGCTTCTATCGGTTCACCCTGCTCTCTTTCAAAGTGGGAAAATTATTTCTAAACTAGCATTTTAGATCATTAACAAGCAAACATTCATTTTTTTTATCCTGTTTATTTAGTTTCTTTTCATTTTATAGCTTAAAAAAAAAGAAGTATGCCCCTTAAATGCATTAATGACAGTAAAGAACTGCTATATATCAACTTAAAACACACCCCACTGTGAGATGCAATTATATTATGTCTTTCTACATTTCTCTGAGATTTACTGTTAGCGTCCACCCTTTCTTGTAAAAGAACTGCCATTCAATTGTATCAAACAGTACTTTGTAGTTGCAGAATGCAGATAAATGGGGACTAAACAATTCATTTTTACTAGTGAGCTACATTATATCTATTTTAATGTGAGCCTCTAGAGAAACAAGGTTAGTGCACTAATTTATTGCAAAGCACAAATTTGTACAGTTGTGCTTTTAGAAAAGCATAATACATATGTAAGACTCAGTCCCACTATGACATGTAGCACATATCGTTGTGTATTCTGGGAAAGCCTTTTGTCATCCTTGCAAAGAAGCTCAATGAAATTAAGAAGCTATCAGGCTGAAGTTTCCATCTTTAATCCCCCCCAAAATTTTATATCATATCAGGGAATTGTTTTGACAGAAACACTTGAGCAAGTTCAACGAGCAAACACTTACAGGCATCATCTGCAAATAACATAAAACTACACAAGTTCATTACTTCATTGGAAGCGTGCCAGCACTAAAATGAGGCTAAAACAAGGATCTAGCCTATGAAAAGGAAAATTACTTACTTCTTCTGAATAGTGATCTGAAGGGAGAGGTGGGTAGTCACACTGCTCTATCTTCTTGCACAGCGAGTACAAGTTCATTTTATCACCATAAAAGGGACTCTGCAGTGCAGCCATCTGTTTAAGGAAAATGTAAAGTTTTCTTTTCTGTTTTTAAATACAATTTTTTGCCATAAAACCTGCAACACCAGCAGAACAAAAGCAAATTCTAATGACTTGTGATTTCTCGTCACAGTGCTAATATCAGAAGTTCCTTAGCTATCAGCGTAACCAGTCTGCATACTTATTCTGCGCTGTACCTGTCACAGTCCTGTATTACAATGCTTTAATTGTACACTGTAACAATCATATCGGTACAATGCGTTGAAAGTTTGGGTAGTTTCAGCTACTGCTGTGAGTTAGGAAAGTCTCCGCACCACAGAAGGGGGACAAAAAAAAAAAATCCCACAATGTAATTTTCCTCTCAAGAACATTTGGAAGAAAGCATATCATTTATTCAAAATCATCTGATCTAAAGCAATACTGTCTGGTAAAAATGCTGGATCACAGGAGCAGATTTTGTAGCATCCCACAGTTGGATAAAGCAGTGCAGGGTTTTTGTATTGCTCTGCAGGGTGTTTTGTTTTTTGTTTTTAATTAAAACAGGTATCAAAGGTTAGGAAAACACACCCTCTTAAACTAATGAGTTATTCCACATTATTTCAAAAATTATTATTGCCTCCCAAAGCATCATCAGAAGCACAGAAGTGACATCCGTAACTATAAATTATTATTATTATTGTAACAGAAGAACGTAGGAACAGCTACTGGAGAACGCTTACATAACAACCACCGTGTAGGCAGTATTAGTAAGCCCAGGCTTAACTTCCAGACAACGTTAAAACTTGATGCTTAAGGTGGAAACAAATGCTATGGGTAGCAGGGTTACCAATTTTAAAATTCATTTAAAATCTCTCCATTCTGTTCAAAGCCTTCCAAGTCTTTGAACCGCGGCAGCACGAATGCTGCTTTGAGCACAGCGCTGCCCCAAAGTCAGTCACCCTTTTCTACATGTGCTAATAAGTTTGATTTTGGAAGGACAATGTGTACATTCCCCAGACAGGCAGAGTGTGTGTGAAACACGCTAGTCCATGCTGTGCTACTCAGTGAGCTTCAGCAGGGACAGGACAAGCTGAAAATGGCTCTCATCTGTCTTCTGGTCTTCCAGATACCAGCTTAACTCTTTCATGTCTATGCACCAGTGTCGCTGGGAAAAACATGAAAAGAAATTTCCAAATTCTCTTAGTTTACTTGACTTCTAATAAAAAAATCTCACAAGTAGTTCAGTACTTTTTCATATAAACTTCAAGCAGAAATAAATCATTTTAAAGCTCCCCAAATGAATACAACGCTACAGTCCTCCCAAACATTCTATAACCGTATTACCAAAACACTGTTAATTTCTGGATTTACATGCTTTTGTCTCTTACCTTAAAAAGAATGTTAAAAATGCAAGCTAAAGACCAAAAAAAAAAGAAAAGAAAGAAAAGAAAAAAGAAAAGAAAAATCAACTGCAGGGTCTGTACGCATGCAGAAATTCTAAATAAATGCACAGATACTCATTTTCGTACTCTAGGTGTTCATTAAAAAGTACTTTTGTTTGAATGCTGCAGAGTGTTAAAAAAAATTCTGAATGTCCCCTAAGGAGTTAAAACAGGAATACTATATTTTCATGCATCTCCTGCTTTGACAGATGAAAAATGTCAACTGTCCTGTTTTTATTTTCAAGCTTTTGCACTATTCATCTGGTTCATTAGTGCATCTCGCTGCTGCCCCTGACAGCTGCTCGCCCTCTCCTCCCAGCAGCTGAATTTTTCAGGCTAATTTGATCCTCCACACTGAGACGATCGCTAGAATGATTGACTTGCTCCCTGACCTCCAGGGTCTGACTTTCCTGATTAGTATTCTGGGGGTGTCTGAGGGACGAAAGCCCACTGTCTGTCTTCAGGGCTGGTGGCAGCTCTCTCTCCTCTCTTTTTTTTTTTTCTTTTTTTTCTTTTTTTTTTTTTTTTTTTTGAACTGTAAGCCACCAACCTACAACCCTGTAAGGATGCAATTGCTACGCTGAACAATAAAAGGAAATGTGTAAAACCTACTTTTCCATGTAAAGGTCCATGTAGCAAAAGCACAGCATCTTGATTTTAATTAGTAAAGTCTACTTTGTTGCATATCAATTAAAACTCCAGTGGTAGTGTTTTTGAGGTTTCAGAACTACCCGGGGCTCTAAAATTCAGTGTCAAATATACTTTTCAGTGTTCCCATAGTTAGCATTGAATAACGTACTGTTATGTAGGCCAAAAATAATGCTTTTTTAAATTATATATATACATTATATCAAATTAGACTAAGCTCAAATGAAAACATAACTGAAGAATTTATCAGCAATTAAGCATTTATTGAGAGGTGACAAACACGCCGCTGCTTTTCTCCAATTAAGCTAGAGAAAATCCAGAGCACATCGCAAAATGAAATCAATATAATAGAACATGTTAAAATGCAAGCAATAGATATAACATGCACAGCAAAAAGATATCAGAGCAGTTTGGTGCTGGCTAATAAACATCCCACATATTAGTCCATGCGTGACTGAAGAACCTTAAACAACTTCTTTTAAATAATAATAAAAAAAGTTAAGCATGTATTGAGATGAGTATATTTCAATTTCAAAATTACAGCTCAACGGTAAACACCAAAAGAAAATGAATAAAATCTGGAGCATTGTAGAATAAACTAAACAGGATAACTATGTCCTCAAAAAAAAGAAAAAACAATAAAAATCTGTAGCTTTAGACACTGCCATATAGTATAGTTATACAATACACATCAGCTGCACGAATCCTAACTGTTTCATTCTTAAAAGATAATTCTATGCCAACTCAAATATCATCCAGGTAAAACCTCAAAAAATAAAAAGATAAAGGTATTTGGAAATGTTGAGGTAGTAAATAAAATTATGATATTTAGCTTTTTAAAATTATCCTGTAAATCAAAGAAAAGATTCTATTTTACATAGGTTTTTAACACAGCCTATCCAGCAGCAAACCAGCAGTCTCAGAAAAATAAAAAGAAATCTTAGACTTAATGAATTAGCAGTCTTAATGACTGCTAATTTCTGTCCAGCAGTTTCACAAAATTTCATAAAACATATTAGAAAATAATAACCTTAAAACATTTTATATAATTAATTCTTTGATGGTTTTGCTTGTTTCCAGATTAAAAAAAAATCCTCAATAAAAGCAACGAGGGGAAAAACTGTAGCAATACTGAAAAATCCTCATTCGCTTTCATGTACCTTTAGTCTCCTACTTGTGCAAGTTTGTAAAGTGGAAGACTAACATGGCTGTTGCCATGGTCAGTACTGGGGAACCTGAAGGAGTTATGTACCTGTTGAGGATTTAAACTCACAAATACTTGAGTAAGTGTCACAATTAACTCTTGCAGATCGTCCCAGAGATTTACAGGCAACAGCTACACACGGATCTGTGTGGCTATTTGCCCCTTTAACATTCACAGCAGCATGTTATCGATATAAAATAAATTAATACTACTGGACACAATTCACCCAGCAGTAACACACTACCTTAATAGGATGACAGTGCTTTTTCTACAAAATCCTAACAGAAATGGAGGTGCAGAGCATGTGCTAAGCTGAATCACTGAGGAAAACCTCACAGAAAAGGGGGTTAGGGATTTAAGTTTTTACCTGAAACTTGACTAGAAAGATTTTACTGCCTGTACTCTGATGGAAAGAATTTTTTCCAGCATCCTTCAACACAAGCGTTTAGTCTTTTGATCAACAAATGATATGCAAGAACTTTGAAGACGTGGTTGCCTTAGAAGCTTACCAGTTCTTCACACCTTTCTTTGCCTCTCTATGAATTGGCCCCAAATATTTATTTCCCCAGAATGCAATGAATATAGCACCATTTATAACTATGCAAGTGTCACCTACCAACCTCAACTGTATTAACAGAGAAATTACCCCATACTTTTAGTTTAGCCATCTGGAAGTAGAAAAAGCACCTATTACACAGCCAAAGTAACTCAAAAGTTAATCCATGATTTGTAATTTCTTAAGTTTCATGCAATTTTAAAGAAATTATGTATTAGTTTTCAAAAGCATTAGTGGCATAGTTAAGTCAATCCTACTGTTATTCAAAGCATTATTACCAAGATCATAAAATCCACACAGACCACTGAAAGCATCTAAGAGAGTTCTTACATCTGCTTGTCGTTATTCACTTCTTAACCCTTCAGTTATGGCCAGTCTTCAACAAACGGCTGTAAAATCTTTGTACCAAGCCCAGTAAAAGGACAGTTTCTAGTAACACAACTCTAGCATTTCATATGTAGAAATTACAATAAGAATTCACATTATTAAGACAGATATTTAATAGCTGACAAACATCTTTTCTAGAAAACTACATACTTTTCTCAGCAGCAAGAATATAGAAATGTATTCTATAACAGTACTCAGTATACTGGGGAAGGATGCTGGGGGGGGGAATAGTGCTATTCAGTTCATTCTGTTATCAATATTACCTCATACAGCAGACAGCCCAGAGACCAGATGTCAGATTTGAAGTTGTAACCATTTTCATGTATTCTCTCTGGAGACATATAATAAGGTGTACCAACTGCAATAAATACACAAGTATTTTTGAATGAAAATTTGTTACATGACAGTAAATAGTTTTCCTGACTGAAAAACAGTTGCTTTCAAATACCTTCCGTATTTTTCATTTCACCACAAGTGCAATTTCAATTCATACTTACAACCCTTCAGTTTGGCAGAAATATCCATGAATAGATTTACGTTTCATCCAATGGAGCTCTACTTTCACAATAGATATCTAATTATCAGAATCGCTGAGTTGAAGAATACTCCCAAGTTTTATTTTTTAAAGAAGCACGAAAGGTTTCCAGAGTGAGGATTTTCTCCACAGAAGTTCCATACTACACACACCTCCCCACCTCGCTCCCCTCTAACCCGTTGGCACTGGCTGAAGATGACAGCAGCTAGAAATGCTCTTACACAGGCTTTGATTTTTATTTTTTTTTTTCCTTTTGAGAGTATACAAATCAGAAAAGGCTGCTTTTGAAACCAATAAGCACAGTTCAGCTTGAATATCTGAAACTGAGCCTTGAAATCCAGATCTCCAGCTACCCAAAGAGGAAGGCTGGAAAACCTGGGGGGGCAGGAGAAGCTGAGGAGCTAGGGAGCAACTTGGCCACCACAGAAGCAGGCTCTGCAAGGCATTTCTATCTCCCGAGCCTGTGGCTGCCCTGGCACAATCCTGCCCGAGAGCCATGGGCTCCAGAGGCACCCAGCCCACTCCTGAAAAGAAGCATTTCCTTGGACTGCTCTCAAGAGCACGTTTATGTTAGCTGCTGCAGGACAGCTCTCCTCCTGATCTTAATCAGACCCTGCCCAGTTGTACCATAAGTTACTTGAAAAAGATGAATACTGTGAAATGTTTCAGCACCCCAAAAAAAAAAAAAACCAAACACTTTCATGCACCATCTCTAAACATTCTCCCTATATCCCTCTCCAAGAAACAAATCACCATCTAAAAGCAAAAATAAAAGATCTACACAGGTTTTAATTTAATTTTCTGTGGAATATTTCCATAAGCATTGAATCCTGATGATGAAATCCAAGTAAAATTGACCTTATTTCCAAATTTACCACCTGGCAACACAGCCAGTGATTAACATCAGCACTCTCACTGCAACCTACAAAAACAAATGCTATAACCTCACACTGTTTTATTAAACACACACTATGAAGATCTTCAATCTCTTCACGTTTCTGAATTAGCCTCCTCCAGTCAGAATTTAACACTACGTGAATGAGATGTAATGAATCACTAAGTAACTCAAAATCTGAATGATCTGACTAGTGCTTTAATCAGATTAATAATTTTATTCTAATCATTTCCAAAAGATCACAGTTTTGACAACATACCCTCTCATTTATAAAGGCTGGCATCCCAAAGCATACTACACTTTCTCAGGGGAAACAGCAGGAAAACTAAAAAGCAAATGAACAAACAACTTTCCCCAGCTCGCTTCGGAAACACAGGGCCATCTTCCCACAGGCCGGGCCAGTGCTGCTGCAAGCCTGCAATTCCAGCTGACACCCCTGGCAGCACACCTGTGAAAGAACCACTGAAAACTGATTTTGTGGCAGGAAAGCAAAGATAGAGCTCATTTACTCCACCCTAGTGCAGATTCAGCCCCATAAACCTTTACAAGGAGAGGCTCCCAGTCCTGGAAAAGCAGGGGTGCCGCAGCCCCAAGTTCTGTGCTGCTGAGGCTGAGCTGCACAGTTACTACCTGAGACCAAGGGACAACAAGAGTTTAAAACAAGAGTGGGGAATGGCAATTCAAACCAATGGAGTGCCACAAAGCCATCCGCTCTTATGGGATTTTGGTATTTATCCACGGGGGAACGGCCTAGAGAGATGGTATGAAAGAACTGCCATAGGGATGGATGGATTGCAATACCAAAATAGATACAGAGCATCTAAAAGCAAAAACAAAGCACTCTGCTATTCCAAGATAGCAACAACAGGAGTTTAATAGATGTTTAATGACAGCTACCTTTAAACTGGAAACTGTAATTAACTCGCATTTGGCTTGATACAGCTTTCACAGTTCTCTGGTTGGTACCGTACTTCTCCCTTGAAACCTTGCTTTTCCTCCTCCAGGGACTTGTAAGCTTGGGCACCTTTGAAAAATTTTAGCTGTATTCTGCATCTATTAATTAACACACAGTTTAGTGTATTCGGATGCTTCCCTGGCAGAACTCCTCTAATGAAAAACAAATGTAGCAGTAATCTGGTTCCTAACTGGTTACAGACGCAGTGCCTTCCTCGTGCTGAGCCATCAGCCAGGAACTGGCAGTGAGTAATGTGCCAGAAAGAGGCTTCACACAATCCACAGGGGGCAGCTGAAAACACGGAGGTTTGAAGGTTCAGAGCTTACCAAAAGCAAAGGTAATTTTAACCAGTAGCTCTGGGAAGCCTGCTGATACATTAGGGGTCTGATCTGACTGTGAAAGATTGATGATAGTGAAAAGGCAGAACAAATGCTATCATTTTACAGCGTTTAGCCTAGTGTAACACCTTAACTGCAACACAACCTGAAGCCCCCAATGACCAACAAGTGAAAGGAATCGAAATCACAGTTATGTAGTCACTGAAACCACAAAAACAACCTGAAGATCTAGACATCATTACTACTTGTGAACTGTTTTCAAGAGAATATGGCACAAAAGATTCATTTCTCAGTCAGGAATTACTGAAGGCATTACAACGCCTCAGAACAGTGAGCAATCTCAGTACAAAGTGCAAATATTTCATTTCATTACATGCTATTTTTCCTCCCTCAATCTTTTTTCTTTCTTCTGTTAAGTAAAATACAGTATCACTATACAGTAAAAACATGCAATTTTCTTTACTGATCTGAAGAAACGAGTGGAATCACAGACAAAAGAGGGGAAAAAAGAGGTAATGTTCTATGCCTGTGCTTCTAAAAAAGAAATCTATAACTTTAACTCTGTTTACTGCATTTCCTACATCACCAGCAAAGCACAGGCTTTACAGGTGATCTTGAAAACGGCCAGATGAACTGCTTCCTCAGACCCTGCTGCTCCCTACCTTTAAAGATGTTGCAGATCTAAGGAAATGTTTCTTGACGTAAGCTTTCCGCTATCGAGATGAGGAACAGACATAACGGAAACAGTGGTTATGAGAGACAAGGAAGCTGGAGATGAGTGATCAGAGGCAAATAAACATTTATGAAAAAGGGAGTTGTGACAAACAGTCCACCTTCCTACCTGCATAAGTGTTTCGCTCTAACAGCTGAGTTAGAGGAAAGTAGGTTCTCTTGAAAAGTGAATGCATTGTGGAGGTGAAGCAAATACAGCAACTGACTCCAAGTACTATCAAACTTGTTTTTAACTGGGAGAAAAATCTGTCTGGTACACATTAATACAATTTATACAAAGCAATGTAATGGCTGATTCAGGAGGTGTTCAGTAGATTTGCTTTATTATCTTTAATAATGACATTCTGATCATTGGAGTACGTATCTGAGTTCAGGAAGGGGTCTGAAAACCACAAGTTACTGCAGTGATTTGACAGGACTGCAAAACAAGACTTCAGTTGAATGGAAAAAAAATAAAGCCTAATTTAAGTCATCAAAACATAAGGTTTATGAAAAACTTCATGTTCTGGAAATCACAGGTATTTTATAACACCAAGTTCAACACAACACACAAGTGCTTAACAAGATAAACAGTGGATGCTGAATTATAGACAACCTAGGCTACAAAAGCTGCAGCTACAGAACAGTGAGGGCAACCAAACACTGGAACAATTCTGATGACAAAATAAATTCTCCATAACAAACATACAGGTTTGGGTTTTTTTGTCTTTTTTTAAACGTAGATGCAGTACGTTTCAAAGTGATAAGCTCTTCTTCAACTACAGATATGAGGTCTAAAATGGTGCACTAATCCAAAGTAGCTTTTCAACCTAGCCTATATTATGCAAATAATCCAACTGTAGAAATCAATCTACAATTACTGGATTACTTTATACTGCAGCACTACAACATCACAATAATTCATCTTCAGCTTTCAAATTACAGTAGGAGACCTCAGGTTTTCATACATAAAATAAGGGCTGTTTTAATACAGCTTCTTTGAAGAATGTGCTGGTTCAACTGGAGATGTTCCCTGCTAGCACTCCTGCACAGTGATGGTGCAGAATCGTTTGGCTGAGAACACAAAAGTGAGCTCTGCAGCTAAATGGTGCTGCATACCACCACCTCAGTAGGCTTTGACTCCTCTGCTGAGTTACAGGGTCATAGATAAAAGTACAACACTTGCAAGTATTTTTACAAGATGATTGGTTTGTTGTTGTTGTTTTGTGTTTTTTTTAATTCTCAAAACCTTGCAAGAGTTTACATTTAAATTTCTCATAACATGCAAGGGCTGTTCCAGAAGTAATGCCTCCTCTTTTATTATATTGGCCCACGATGCCAGAGGCAGATGTTGGTGCTATGGCAGCAGAGGCTGGACCTTCTTACCAATTTCCCATTACATGTTGTTGCTGTGTGATGGAGGGCAGCAGAGGGGCAATCTGACAGAATGGTCTGTGACATAGATTTGTGTATGAAAAAAAAGTGCATCACTGAATTCCCTATGTGGAAAAAATGGCATCCTTTGGTATTCATTGACAATTGCTGAACATTTCTGGATACCAAAGGGATGTGAGCACAGTGAGGCAGTAGGTGGTGACTTTCAGCAGTGGGACAGCCATAAATAGGAGGAATTACTTTCAGAGTGATCTGTGTAGTTCTATGCTACTGTAGTGACAAAGGTACTATAGAAATGACGATTTGCCAAGCCACTAAAGAATCACCAGAATGCAATACAAATGATGACTTGTTCTCCAAAATGTTAAGAGGATTACACATCTGTCCTGCAAAACAATATTCACATCATGGCAGCAGTGACAGCACACTGTATAGTCATCTAACACAACTGCACTGCAGAACTGATTTTATTTTCTTTTTTTTCCTCTAAGGTGAAGCACTGAAATATGAACTATGTTAAGCATTCAGTGGGTCTAAAAAGAATTAAAAGCCCATATTTTTCAAGTAATTCCATCAACTGGCCTGAGGATTGTCATTTCAAAGAGCAAAAGGCCTGGCCTTCAGCCACAAAGGAAAACAACGAAAACTCACAATCATGGAGAAAGGGATAGGAGCATTTGTTACTGTATATTTCTTTCTTGCTTGGATTCTCTTCCTGACCCTACTTTCCAATCTAACATATTCTGAAGCTAAGTAATTTGTCAAGCTTATATCAAACCAACAACACTAAATGTCTTGATTTGCTTTGCATTTCCATAGGAAAGATTTTATTATTATTAATAAGGTATGTACAAGCCATAAGAGAACATACACTATTTTGTTAGGCTGTACAGAAAGAGTTAAGAGCATTAACAAACACTATCCAGTTCAGGTTTTATTTTCTCCTCATTTGAATCAAATAGATCATCAGCAAGTATTTTAATTAACCAGTATTATTCATAATTAGCTGTTAGAAGCTGTAGCTAATGAAAATTTTAGTACATTTCTTTATTTCTGAAAGCCTGAACCTAGTTTGCTACTGAAATTTTTATAAAGCCTGTAAATAAGTATAAAGCACTACACATGTTTGTAATTCACTATTTTCTGTGCACCAAAGGTTTATGGAATCATAAAAAGATGCAGCTTTGAAAGACAATTCAGGAAAACCAGTTATCAGGAGTTGCATGAGAAATGAATTTGAAGGAAGAATCTCGGTAAGTGACGTTATAAATCAGTGTGTGACTGCATCCATCGTAACCTAAGTTAGTAGCTAAACAAAACCTTTCTAGGCTGAATTCTTACACTGGATGATAATTAAGAGGGAAAATGGGAAAAGAGATAGGGAAGGGAGGGAAACAGTTCCTCTACCAAGAGGTAGCACTCAACATTAGGAAACAATGGCTTTTGTTTGCTTTTGTCTCCCACCTCCCTCCCTCCATGCTTGGTTCCTGTATTTGTAAGAGATGAGTTTTAACACGTTTGGGTGGTTTTAAATTTTAAATTTTTTAAAAACCTTTCTTCAGCCCCCTCTGCAACCATTCCCTTGAAGTAGTTGGTTCCTTCTTAACTTCCCGACTTCTGCCTCAGAACAAATCTATCACTCCTACCCTCACACTGAATTCCACCTCAATTAGGATTCATAGGTGCCTGCAAATGCAGTACAGAAGCAGTTCCCTCATTAATGCCCTAGTTTCATTAACAGGCAGTAGAAGGAGCCAAACTACGACAAATAAGAACTGCAGCCAGAGATAGACACCAACCTGTCAGAGTAGCACGAGCAGCAGCAGCACTTTCTCCATCACACACTGTGCCACAGATTCATATAAAATCTTCAGGGTTATATCCAAACTTTTTTGTGAAACCCAAACACGTTTCCCTGTCTAGGCTCAGAGCCTCTTTCCTGCCCCTTTACCTCTTTTCTAATTAATGCACAATTGCACATCTGTGTCCAAGTTTCACCTCAGACCTATTCAGACCTTGTTTGGACTACACCAATATCAGAACGCAACACGCAAAGAGAAAAACTGGAAGGCATAAAGGCATGCCTAAAGACTTTCTGAGAGATGGGGAAGTAAGAAATACACTTTATAGAAATTCCTTTCTAAAACAGTTGCTACGGTTGTTAGCAACATTAACAGCAACACCCACATCTCAGATGTGGTACATTTGTGCACATCAATCCTCTTTTTTCCATATTGCATTGGTAACTTGGACTAGATGAATAATATTAAATTAAGAGGTGAAAATATGGTACATTATAATTCAAGGAATACAGTATTTCATAGTCTAATTAGAACCATCAGCATTCAAACAAACAATTCTTTGTGAGGTGTCTCATGGATGTAAGACAGAGATTGCAATTATTACCTAATGTTTAAAAAAGTCAAGAACAGTTATCTTCCTTATCATCCACATTTATGAAGCAAAAACATCCAAAAGCATAATTGCAGAATAATCACCTCCAGTTGTTCAAAATTCTCACTGAGCTGCATCTAATTTCATTTTACCTATCTGTATTCCACTACTGATAAGGTCCTCTGTCTGCCACACTGTCCTTTAAAACAATCAGGAAACAATTTTAGATGTTACCACCCATAGGGCTGCACTTCCTGGGTCCAGAAGTTCATTCCACCCTCTTTGCAGTCAGTGACCAGAGTTGAATTCAGCAACCACTAAGCAGCCGTTGCAAGAACAACAAGCTAAAGATGCTATCAAACTACACAAACAGACTGTAAACATTAAACCTAAAAAGATGCTGCTACTCCAGAAGAAACGAAGATCATAAATTAAGAGAACCTCTCAGATTCTGTCACTTGTTCATTCACTGTATTTAAAGTATCTGTCAGATATTTTTTTTCCCCTCTGAAGTCATCCAGACTCCAAATGCTCTCATACATTACTCAAAAGATGCAACTTCTATTGAAATCTTGCTTGGAAAACATACCATTGTTTTTTTTGTGTGTGTGTACTAATAAAGAAATTAGGCATTTCAGAAACTTTTCAGATATTTACAAAAATTATATTTTTTTCTCCCTTTCAAAAATCTTTATAGTTCATAAAGCTCAATCCAGCTCTCCCCTCAACATATTTAGCAAAAATTGAGAAACTCCATCTTAAAATATATTTTAAGAATTACTGTAATAACTGGTACCTGTAAAACTTAGAATAATAGTCTCTCCACACATCAATCTTAAGTTTGTAACGATAAGAAGGAAGAAAATATCAAGTCACTATGCCCTGGACTTTTTTCCAAGTCCTTCAGTAAATATTCAATCAATTTCTATGGTAATTTGGAAGCTGATCAATTACACACACATATATATTTTTTTTTAATTAGTATGTGCTCTTCTTTCTGATCTTTCCAATCATATCACCACCATCCATACAATATAAAAGCATAAGCAATTACAACATTCTTTTCATCAGATACAAGTTCACTTAAATTGATAAGACATGTCACTGCTACTGATTTTATTTATGCTAACATTTCTAGAAAACACTACTGAAATGAAGACTTTTTTCAAGGCATAAATGTACATGAAATGACTCAAAGAAAAAACAAATAACAAATAACTGCTTGCCTGAAAGTGAGAGCACCTCAGTGACACAGCTTTCCTGCATTAAACGTGTCTCTGACCATTCAAGTTTTTAGATGGCATTAGCTGCATCTAACACCTTTTCTCCCCTCAGATGAATGGCCACAGTATTTTCACTATGTGAAAATCCACCTTCCCCTCACCTGCCCCTCAGAAAAGCTTACCTAAAGAATGAGCAGCTGTGGTTTTGGAACTGAAAAATCTGCCAAGACCAAGGTCTCCAAGCTTTACTACTCCCGTAGCTGTAATGAACACATTAGCTGGCTTTATATCTGAAATAAATAAATAGAAATAAAATTTTAAAACTATAAAGTTGCAGAAAAAGCTATGGCTCTGTCAGTAATAAGCTGAGAGAGGTTTTTAATTATGGACAACACTACTTGTCAGTGCCGTTCAGAAAAACTGAATCTCTTATTGAAAATTTCACATTAACCATTTTAATCATCCAAACAGCACTCAAGCGACTCATTTAAGAAAATGAAAAATATTACAAACAAAAACAAACTACCAATAATACGACCCACCTGAAAACCACAGAAACACGTACAGGAAAGTTCATTAGTACTTTATGTAAACTTTATGCAGTGAATTCCATTAGAACCAGAAAACCAGAAAACCTCTCATTAAGCTTAAAATAACAGATGAAAATATTTCCGTGAGCGGTAAATGACATTTTTCATCACTTTCTCCGATCAGATTATCTGCAGTGGCAAGATGTTATTTAACTGAATGAGGGAGCTGACTGATTCCCTTTAACAGCCAGCATTAAAAATAAATAAATAAATAAATAAGATGTACTCCGGAGAATGTTTATTTGAACTCTTCAATGGAATTGGGCTAATCAAGTAGAAACAAAGAAAAATAATGATGTATACCCCAGACAGTTATTTTTCACAAGTAATATTCTCTTTAAGTTTTAATCTAATCCCCCAGAGATGAGAGCAAAGACTTTTATTCTATGATTTTTAACCAAACCTGTCAGTCTTGTAAATAAGCTGACCTCATACTTGTTTGGTAAGTGCCCCTCGCTCTTACTGAGCTTATAGGCACGACACACTGTAGCTCAAAACTTAAAAGAAAATCATGGAAGCATGAGGAGGTTGCAGTTTGCAAAAGATACAGGTACAGTTAAAGGGACTGTGAATAACCCTTCAAATGACAGCACTCCCAAGATTCTAACGTTGTAAAGTTCTAAGCTATAGAAAGGAAGACAAGAAATTTTGTTATACTCCCTGACCCAGTTTTCAGGATTTTACACCATCCTTGGCACAACAGGTCAATATAGACAGCAGCTCAAGTTAAAAACAGTTTCAGTTGTTGTTGGGTTTGGTATATACCCATATTTGGATTTGCAAGAAAATCTGGAGGTAGAATTTCAGCTTAAGGAATTTGAACTCTCTTATTTTGAGCCAAAATAAACTAAAACAAACTATTTTAGTTACAGAAGCATTAGAGAAAGATAGCTGTAACTTACAGAAAGAGTCTACAGTTTTATATCCCTCTTCGTAAAATCTGTACTTGCAGATATCCATACAAACACACAGGGAAGAGCAGAAGAATCATAATGGAAAGCCATCGGGGAGGGAGTCCTGTGCATCTCAGTTTATCTGGCTGAAAGGTACTGCAACTCTGGCTGGAAGTGACACATCTAAGAGACAGAGTGTCTTGGCTTTTAGGCACCTATCTTCATCCCAGGAGAAGGAAGCCACCAACTGAAGAATTTCACCTCAAGTCCATACACAACTTGTACGTCACAGACAGAAGGACTTCCAAGGCAAAGAAAAAAAACCGCGTGTGTCTGCGAAGCAGCTATACTACAGTCTGTTTTCTTTGACTCAGACTCATAAAGAGAGATGAAGACAACATATGGAGGAGCTGGCAACTACAGGGGCTGCTGGGACACACTACTTGACACAGAGACCAGAAAGAGTGGAGAGGAGAAGAGAAAGGGGAAAAGCTCACACCTGCATGTAATCCAGCAGGTAAGGGAGAAAGGCCAATACATCACTGGAACGATGCACAGCAGGAGGTAAATACTTTTTGAAGGGAAAAAAAAAAGAAGAGGTGAAAAGAAAGGATGAATAGGTGCTTGAGAACGCAGGTAAGTATACTTAGGAGAAAATGGGCAAACAGAGGAGAAGAGGACAAAAAAGGAGAGCCAGGAAAATGAACTGAGCAAGGGAAGAGGCAGCAGCAGCAGGGCTTCCATTAGTCACAGAACTAGCACCAATTCTGAACGCTGAGCATCACACGCTGCTGCTGCAAACAAATGCCTACCACAGCCAAGTAAAGACACAACTTCTGTCACACTTGGCTGTTCCTCACAAGACATTACAAAAACATATATTGTGTCAGCTGCTGAAAATGATTCCGTTGTGATTTTATTCAGTGCAATCTGCAATGAACCAGCTTAATTCCCCACACTGTAAAGGGTTTAGTAAAGACAAATCTTTGATCCTGTATTACCTCTGTGCATAACACGACGAGAATGCATATGTTCCAATGCACTGCAAAGCTGAACAAAGTACTTCCAAACTGTTCTTTCAGGAATCAACCTCTTCTGTTTCTTAAAATGCTTAAAGAAAAAAAAAAAAAAAGATAGCGAATAAATATCAAAATTAAAGACTTGCATAATGTAGCTGAACAAATAAAAACAGAAAATCCTTTACCTAAAAATCAAGTACAAGAGGCTCCCAAACCAATTAAAAAGGTTTACTGAAAGTTTATTGACACTGAAAGATTTTTCCTTAAGTATTAAAGCATCTTTCATCAATCTATGTGTTTAAAATCAGCAAACACATAACCATAATTGCCATCAGTAGAATGAAACTGCTATTCCCTCAGCCCTCCACACTCAGCACCCGTTAACAGAAGTATTTGTGTGGCATGAAACAATTCTCAGTGCAGAATGAAATGTGATCACAGCAGCCCAGCACTGTGACCACAGAACAAAGGTGTGATACAAAGGCAGGTACACAGAACCTCCTGAATGAAATACTTCCTCACACAACCTCCATTTCTGTACCTCACACAGAAGAAAAATAACGGTGGCACACAATCACACCAAGATCACATTAGAGCAAATGAGATTATCTCTTGCAGAAGTTTCTAAGAGTAAAGGAGCACAAACCATTTCTGAAAATTTCACCACAATCATACTCCTGTTCAAATTTTTTTCCATCCCATGTGAACAACCACCACCGATAACTGGTAACAGTTCAACAGCCTGCTGGAACTTATGGGAAGTGTAATTATGCTCTGCCACACACATCTTCAAATACTCGGCAACTGAAATACTGCAGACCTCCAAACGTAACTACTGAAAACCAGGAATTCAGCCTATGCCAGAACATGCAAGTTTGATAGTTATAAATTTTGCAGCTAAAGGTGAGAAGACTGAAAAACTTTTGCTCCTTTTGTCCTTTTTCTAAAGATTCCTTATTCTGACAGATTTTGAACAGATGAAAAAAAAATATCTGAACGGCATTAGTTAATTTACATAGTAAAATATTCAGACATATTGTAATAGTGTGTATACACACACAATCACACACACCCTAAGTTCATACAACACACATCTATTACCCTGGGAAAATAAAAATATTTTCATATGCGATGTTAAAATGTGCCACTGAGAAGTTGACAGCCACATCTATACATTCCAGAGACATGCAGGAGCACAGAAAAAATGTTTTTAAACTAGCTATTGTAAAATGCATCAGTCGTACAAAGGATCACAAAATTTCACTAAAGTGGTTTTAGTTACAGGGATTATTTCAGAACGCATTTTCATTTAAATGAGGCAAAGAATATAAATCACTTGTTTAAATATAATTTTCTCAGTCTTGGACTGAATCCAAACAAACCCCGTGTATCTGTTCTCCCCATTGCAGGATTTGCATATCAGAGGATTGTTTGATGTCAACAGGAAGATGGAGACCAGGTTTCTTTTCATTTAAAAACAAATACACAATACATGTAAGTATATGCACATGAAAGCACAGTTCCTTGATTTAAAATGCATTCTGAAATTACCATAATTATAACTAGGTATTTCATTTAAACACTGCGATTTTATTTATTTATTTTAACTGAAGTCTGAGTAAAAGAAGCGATGGAACACTGTTCACACTGTGACTGAAACAGAAACATCTTCCATTACGGATTCCCATCTCTATGTACTTAGGAACACACCGATGGCTTTCAGGACGAGTAGCTGTACTCAGCTACCAACCGTAGCACTGTAGCTGACTGTACAGCACAAAATCTGCTTCCACTCTCACAGTGCAAACGTGCAGTAACAGTTTTTAAGATGCAGTCTCATTCTGCAGAAGAGTTTAAAATTGTGTGCAATTGTAATAACATCTTTCTGAAAGCATCGATATCATTTATTAGCCCTGCAGATTGAATCTTTATCGACTTAAAGATACCAGCACTGCTAAATTTTAACAGTACGAAGAAACAGACATCTTCACTTGCATATACTGAAAAATATTCCCATGCCTTTAACATAAACTCACTGAACATTTTGGGCAGTAATTACACCTTCAAACAACACACATTCTCACCGGTTTCTTGGGCTGCTGTCCACCAAAAAACAAAACACTGATGAAAAGACTCCACTACAGAAAAGACAGATTTTGCAGAACTAGTAACAGAAACACACTGTATTTCTCCAGGAAACAGACCTGGAAAAAAGGAATCTCATCATATGGAGCTTTACCTTCTAACAAGGAATGTAAACTGATGGAATACGTGGTCAAACTGAAACGTGTTTACACCAAACAGCATAATGAAATTCATACCGTAGATATTATCTGTTGTCAAAATAGGATCCTTTGCTCTCCTTTATTTTAAAATAATATGAAATGAAAAACACAGTTCTAATGGTTGCATGCTCAGCCATTCTCTGTAGAGAAGTCAAAATGCAGAAAACACAACAGCAAAAGACTAACATCCTTTATTGCAGCTGAGCACAGCAGCACCGTAAGCAATTAAGTAAAACAACTAGCTTACTGTCTAGTGCTGTTGTTTCCTATGTTGTCTAAGGTCCAAATATGCAAATAAAACTAAATGCTTTCTTTCACAGCATACGTGCTGCTGTTACCTGCCCAAATTTCACCTCAAAGGAACATACCCTGACATAAAGCCTTCAAAACATGCTCACCATCAACAGTTTACTATTCCATTTTATTTTTTGTCATACCTAAGGCTCACAGGGCAGTCCTGATGCCTTTCCAACCACTGACCTTCTAGGGTGTGACATTAGAAAGGAAAAAAAAAACACAACATAAAACCTGTTTGAGGTGAAAGCTCACTCCCAATACAGTAGAGGCAGGGCAAAAAGAGAACCACTGGTGCACGTGCACCAAAAACCTGGGCTCTGCTGCAAGCCAGTGTTTTACCTGGTCAATAGGGAAAGCAGGTGTACACTCAGGCAGCAGACCATCTCCCAAGAAAAACTACTCATTTCAGAATTTTCATGGGATGTAGCTTTTATCTACATATTTGAGAACAGAATCACACAAAACTCCTTAGAAGGTTTCTCAGAATCTTTGTAGAGGTAAACCCACAATTCAGTCATTTCATATAATCGGATTATTTTTTTCTGCTCATAGATTTACTACTCAAATGCCTTAAAAGAGCTTTAAGGCAGGCATTTACATCAGCAGTTTGTCTTTTTTTCAAGTCCCCATGCCCCTCAACCCCACTCTCTCCCTTTTTATTTTTTTCTTAAACCAGTCTTACTGAGCAGTTTCATTGTGGGAAAATGGAACTCTCTAGGTTTTCCCTAGCGAACTGCTAAAAGAAAAATGAAATACTCCCCAAATGTTTACAGCTAAATATAGCGACCTCGTACATAAACAGAGTATACCACTCAGTTTCTGGGAAATAAAAAATAAAATTAAGTGAACCATAGAAGGGGAAGAAAAGTTTGAAGTCAGTACAAAAGCATGGAAGTATACTATACTGAATTTCTAAAGACAGTGCTTTAAAGGTCACATTCCAAAAGCAAAAGTGACAGCAACTAGCAAATGGTCTCATGTAGGCTCAACGAAGGCAGTTCAGAGAATAATCCTTAAGGAAATGTGCTCGACTACGTTTGGTTTTTGTAAGGAAACTAAGAATTTCCTGCAGATGAACAGAGAAAAGTGAGAACAGATGATTTCAATAAAAGCGCAGATTTCAGGTATAATTGCTTACATCTCAGTAGCCACACTTTGGAAACAAACTGGTATTCAGTTCTGACATTAGTGTGTCACAGAATTTTAAGGTGTGATTTAGATTGTTTCAGAACTCTAAATAGGAGGCTTCAAGAACCCAATTAGACTGAACTAGAAATCAAGATGTTTGTGAACAGGTCTTGAAGAAAGACAATAAACTGATTATGTGAACAGTTTTTGCAAAGTCAGTCTTAAAAAGTTTTTTCTCCTAAATTACTGTGAAGCTAGCCTCCAAGAACATTCACTGCTCTTCTGCTGTGCATGCCGTAGGCTAGCTGCCTTTCAGAAGAGAGGATCTGGGGAAAAACTGAAAAGTAAAATGAGAATGATCATTTTCTCGCCATATAGAGGTTCCTTTTTCCGTCTTTCACATTTTCACAGCAACTGGAAGTATTGTCTGTTCTCATGACTTCAACAGAGGCTTATGAAATCACGAAGTTATTTTTCAATATTTGATTACATAGGCTTATCAGAACACGGTGGCTTTTCATCAAGATGAAAAGGATGCAGGAAGGATTATTACAAGGAACCACCAGGAAACAGATGAAATGTTCTTAGCAACTTCTGCTTGTGTTTCTTGGAGATTCTTTTAAAATATAGAATTACCTAGGTCAGAAAAGATCTTCAAGATCATCACATCCAACCACCAACCTGATTTACCAAGTCCCATCACTACACAATGCCTTTTAGTACTGTATCCACAGATCACTTAAATACCTCCAGGAATGGCAACTCCACCGCTCTCCTGATTCCAGTGTTTGAACACCCCCTCCATGCAGAATGTCTTCCTTATCTAAGCTTCCCCTGTTGCAACTGGAGATTATTTTCCTATATCCTGTTACTTGCCCTTTGAGAAAAGGGACCAGTGCTGCTCTTGCTGCAACCTGCTGTCAGGTAGCCGTAGGAAGCAATTAGGCCTCCCCTATCCCCAGCTCTCTCAGTTGCTCCTATAATGTTTTCTAGTCCCCTTACCAGTTTCCAGGCTCTTTTGTGCACTAGCACTCCATGGCACTGAGTGATATGGTTTAGTGGGCATGGTGGTGATGGGCTGATGGTTGGAATGAATGATCTTAGTGGTCTTTTCCAGTCTTAATGGGTCTGTGCTTTAGCATCTCGATATCCTCCCCATGGTGAGGGACCCAAACAAGAAGATCACATTCAAGGTGCAGTCTCACCTCTGCCACGCACAAGGGGACAATCATTTCCCTAGGCTTGCTGGTCCCACTAGTTCTGATGCAGGTCAGGATGTCACTTTACTTTTTGGCCACACTGCCAGCTCCCAGAGAACACAGGAAGGAGCAGGCTGGGCAGCTGTGGTAGAAAATTTTGGAAGTACAGGCAGGAGCCTCACTGTGTGAATACAACAGAGACAAACCAGAACTGGCTAGGGGTTGCTGGGTCACAACAGAAGGGTGAAGATAGATTCCAGCATCTGAGAGACTCACGTGTAGAAACTCCATTTTCTAGACAAGTTATTTTCTATTTAAAGGTCATATAGTTCTAGCAGGAAAGCAGTGTTCCAAAAGCTACATTTGGCTCTGTTCAGCAGAATGCCAGACTAGACAGGTCCTTCCTCTCAAAGAAATAACAATATCAAAGAAAAAAAAAAAAGCCCACACAATTGAGATAAACTTCTTCTCAAACACAATCAAAAGAAAGACAACTACTTAAAGAAACAAATCTAGCAAGAAAAGTATGAGTCAAAATTCAGGTATTTCAACTTCTAGTGTATATTTTTATGCTAATCACCTATTAATTGGACTTTAATATGATTCCTGATTAAATTCCCTTAGGAATTTTGAACAAGAATCACTACAAACCAATATTTAAAGTCACACAATCCTTTTCAAGGATTCATTTCACATTTCCTTACAGTCTACCTATAATCACCGTGCTCCACCTAACATTACAGCTCATGCAAAGAAAAAAAAAGAACCTGCAAGCATTCAGAGATAAAGATCACCTCCAATAAGCAGGTCTACTTGCACTAAAATAAATTTCCAGTACTGAATCACTTTCATTGTCTCCGCAGTTACCGCTGAGCAGGGCTTCTTAAAACACACAGCTACATGTTTAAATCCAGCAGTATTTGTTTACATACATTTCTCTCCAATAAATACCCTTGGGAAAACTGGTGCTGCATGAAGAAGTGAAATCTGTGTTTGAATCATTAACTCTACCTCCTAATAAAAAGCAACGGCATGACACAGTAAATACAAAGGTTTCCATTTTAGCTTTTTTTTTTTCTCCAGTTTTCACCTTACTACAAACACAGCAGACAAGTATGAAATCTTTCTATGCTCAGCAAGTTACTTACACAGCAAATACTGACACAGTAAATTTTGCTGATAAACTTGGCAAAAAATCTAAAAAAAAAAAAAAAAAGAAATCATTCTCCAAGTATTGTTTGCAGGACAACTCAAACAGGAAGAATGCTAAAAATTATTATTAGTTATCACCTTTCAATTCTCCCCTCTCTCTGAAGAACAGTCGGGGCAATTCTGACAGCAGTCAGCAAAGGCGGAGATGAAATACTCCTAGCACTTCTGCTCTGGTTGGACCTACTGAATAGCTTCATGATATTAGACATCAAGTGAACTCCTCATAGATGTCTGACACCATCATGCTCCTTGAGAAAACTACCAGCATACACAACAGCTTCAGATGTGTGGTGTCCACAAAGGGGACTATTGCTAAGATGAAACAGTGCTGTCAGTCTCAACAGTTTAGCAGAAAATCTGCCCAGTTACTGTCCCAGTGGCAGACACTGACAACAGCTTTCCCTGCTGCATACCCCCACATGTTACTTGCAAGTGGTACACTGCTGCTCTCCTTCCTGCCAGCAGAGCACCTGCCAGACTGCCCCACAATACACACACGGAGAGCAGGTGCTCAACAGAAACAGCCTTCCTACCTCAGCAGGGCTCTGTCTTTTCTTTTCTAAACTACGGAGCAACACTCCATAGTTTAAAAGTATTTTTAAAAAAAAGAATGCACAAAAGAACCAAAAAACAAAGAACAAAGGTGACACGACATTAAAAAACACCAAGAAAGTAATATCCAGATATTTGAGGCTTTTACCAATGACATAATTTCAGGAGAATGCTAATCTGTTCTCTATTATAAAACATAAGCATGAGCTAAACTAAAATACTACAAGCCTGGATTCACTTTTTAAAACTCCCATTTGCCTATCTTAATAAATCAGCATGATGAAAGGGAAATATACAAACATGCAGAAAAAAAGTATATAAACAACTAAGAAGAAATACTCTGTCCAAATCATGATGTCAAGCATGTGGAAGTAAACTCATGTCCACAGAGCCCTGGGAATTAAAGTCAACATACTTTCTCCTCCTTATGAGGATGAGTAGTTGTCAGGTTTTGTGCTGTTTGGTTCTTCATTACTATTTCAAAAGACCATTTTCTCATTCATTCATGTCACTCAGTTAATGAGCAGGTTCAACAAGTCTCTAGGCTTTACTTAGTGCACTGTTCAAAGCCTGTTGTTAAGAATAAGTTGGGAAGGAAGGCCTCCTGCAATACATCCTCTGTGTATCAAATTAACAGAACAAACTTAGTGAAGTGTATGTTAACAAATGGCCTTAAAAATGATCAGATGGTAATATCTCTATTTTACAGATTAGAATAGGAAGCAAAGAATTAAGATCAAAAGTGTAAATTACTTTTAGCACCAATCTTAAGCACCTCCTTTTTGACATCCTTTGCTTTATGAAACAGTTCATCTTCAAAGCACAGTTTCTGCTCAGATCAGATGGAGCTGTGAACACTCTGTACTTCTACAAACCAAACCCCAGTTCTAACTTGATTATCAGAAATACAGAACAAGCAATTACAGTTCCCATCAAAAAAGTAGCTCAAGCAATTTATACAGTATCCCTTAAGAACAGCAGCACCAGAGACCATGAGAAAGAAACGCCTTTGGAAAGTATTCAACTGCATTAACCACAAAACCCATCTTCCTTGAATTCCTTGCCTACTACCACTACAGCACAGGATGCAGCACAGAGAACAAATTACAGCACACACTGCACTACCACAGTTCTCTCCCACAGTAGCTGCATCCTTAAAAGTGGTTCATCAAGGAAAAGCTAAGCATATAAATTGCTGGAGCATCAGACACTTGTACATACTATTTTCTAGCTTTGATTACTTGATTTTGCAGATCCCATGTTGCTTGTTTAGGTTATATGCAATTCCCTAGATTAAATAAAAAAATGAAAAGAAAAAAAAAAAGAAACAAAGCATAAAAACAACAACAAATGCAGGCTCTCCATCACATACAGCTTACAGAGTTGGCACTTTTACAGCTAGCACTAGAGCTGACCAAGCAACTTGCACAGTAAGTATCATCCCTCAGCCAGGAACAGCTGGGTACCACCAGTGGACAAATACATTTGCCAACAGCAGCAAAACAGGCGCACTCTTCACCTTGGGGCCCATTCCACTCCCCAGGAGGCAATGCCCTGTAGAACAGGTTCCTCAAGCTCCCCCCTTTACATTTAGGCTCTTTAATCCCTGCACAGTCTGGCTCTTCTCTACATCCTGTCAGACCTGTCTCCTCATCCTATTTCCACTGTTACATGCAAACACTGCCTGTCCCCAGCTAGGCCAAGTGACCCCAGCCAGGCTCTCTGCCTGCTGACACCTCGATTGTCTCCATGGGGCCCTTGCCCTATCTGTTCTGCTCTCTGGCAACACACTGCTTCTTCTTCGCTCAGCTCACTGTGTTCAACACTGGACTTTCATTTCTCCCAGTGCATCACACTTACTCTCACTGATACTCTCACCATTCTCTAATGCCTTGTGCCGTAACTTCCCAGTCTGCCTTTTCCCAAGGACTGCTCACCAGCTGTTCCCAGTACATTTGCCTTCCCCAGTTCCAGTCCTACCCGCTGTCCTCACTTCAGGAGGACTTGACTTGTAGCTTGTCCCAACCAACTCTCCTCTCCACCTGGTCTTTCATCTTTTCCGCATTCAGCTCAGATTACCCTTCTCTATGCTGTTAGAAAGAATAAGTACCCTCTGAGAAATAGGAAAGTTTAAGCCCATCCAAAACATCTGGAAAAAAGCTATTTCTGACAAAGCAATTTCATTTCAGTCACCCATGCTATAGATTGAAGCATTCAGTCACTCAGGTGGTATGCAAGGCTGTCAGCACTAGGAGATGCAAGAGGTTTGTGCAGCTCTCCATGGAGGAATGTCACTGCCTTGGCTGCTGTGTCCCAGCCATTTCTGCAAAGCACATACACACTCTTCTGTTAAAAGAATTCAATTCAGGTGAGTTTTCACGGCCATCACAGTAAGAAAAATCCGCTTCTCAAGTTTCACATCTGCTCCAATACACAAGGGGCCACAGCGTTTCAGACAAAATGCTCGCTAGATTTTAAAACAAACAAACAAAAATCTCATCTTGGCTAAGGAAAAATCCATGATTCTGCCTTCTACTAAACCACACTTTGTGGGAACACAGGGACACGGTCAGCTGGCATGGAACACTTTGGTTGGACTTGTTTTGTTCTGACAAACCAAAAACTCATTTCTCACCCAACTGAATTCCAGCAGCCCCAACAGTGAGCGCAGCTCCTGCCCTGCTACAGCACAGCTGGGTGTGCAACAGAATGCAGCAGCTGCAGCACCACCAGCCTGCCAAACACTGAGGCCAACCATCTCCTACAAATACTGCAACTTTCTGCTACTGCATGCTATCAGTGTTCACCATCAGCTCTCTGGTCACCATACACCATGCAGCACTTGGGTCAAAGTCATGGGGAGTCTGCAGTGGATTTGTGGCAGCCTTATGTTAGCAAAAGCAGCACTCTGGGCTGACAGAGCTGTCAATGACTGAAGCAGAAATTCCACTCCATATGCCCTCATGAAACGAAAGCTGTCCCATAATGCAGCAGAAGCAAAGTAACAGACCACCTCTGCTCTCAATTGCATCAAAAAGCCCAAAGGTACACCCTTAGCTCTATAAATATGCTCCAAAACAGTTCACTGCTAATATATTTTGGCATGGGGAGAGGTGGGAAGGTGTGCATCCCAGGAGAGAACTTGCCTGACACAATTTCATGTAGCGAAGTCCAAAATAATCAGCACAGGTGAAACGTCAAAAAGATAACCAGTAAGGCAAAAAAAAAGTCTAAACAGAGGTCAAGCTACTGCAACTCCACAGTCAGTAATTCAGGTGTGCTACCTATGACTGTCACTGTTTTGACTGTCCTATTAAATACATAAATGCACACACACCTTCAGTCAAGGACAAAGAGTACACTGCTTCCAACTACAGAAACATGAGAAATCAGTATGAAGTCTGTATGGTTTAAGATATTCCATTAAGTTTTAATATATTTGCTTATTTTATTTAGATAGCTGTGCTTTCTTTTTTTTTTTAATGTAACAGAAAAAAATGCAGTTGTCTGAATGGGTGAAATATATAGGTGACATTTTGTAGAGATCAATTTCTTTCTATCTCTCGAGAAAGCTGCTAATACGTTTCCAGCTTTTTAGATGAAAGCTTTCGAGTCTGTTCCCAAAACGTGATTAACTTCCCGAAGATCAGCATGACATATTCAGTTTAAAGGCTGCATTTCTTTCTGGCGCACCAAGATTATTTGCCAGAAAAAAAAGCTAAAAATATCTACAGAAGGGAAACAGACGTGAAAGTTTTTTACTTTAAGTAAAATATCCTAATTATTCTTCAGTACAGTTTGAGTGCTATCATTCTAGCATCTTCACCACAGGCTTTCCTCACCAATTTTGTCTGTATTTCTTTTTTAATTTTTATTTTCTACTGAAAGATTCTATGTATTTTCTTGGCTAATGCCATTAGACCATTATTTGTTAATGGTATTTTCCTTATCCAGTACATATCAGTCACTGTTTTAGAAGAAATAAATTTGAAACCACTAAGTCCACTGTTCTGCCACCACAAAGCAAGTTTCACCCTGTCACTGTGCTGGAAGAGAACAGTCACTCACAGAACAAGAGATCAAGACCCAAACCTGCCTTACAGCATATTATATATCGTAACAGGAGGCAGTGTTACATGGTTTTACTAGGACTATAACTACCCCTAACCCTGGGAGCAGTATTATCTTAAGATCACCACATTCCCCAAGTAGAGATCACAGCTACTGACAAGTCAGTAGATCACAAGGAAGTGGAAGCACAGCAGTTACTAATTATTTACTTGTAAGATCTTCTGTGCAATGCTACCCAGCAGTCAGTTTTACAGACACAGAAGAATGGGACTTCTTCCTCCTTTCACCATGCCTACACAAGGTTTAGTCGGTTTAGAGCTGTATATGTTCTAATGCAAAACCAACAAGAAGTCAAACGACTGTTTCCCAGTCTGACACGGCTTGGTTTTCTTACCCCGTTCCTAATGTGATATGTTCAAGAATGCATCCATGAAAAACTAGGATTAAAAAACACTCTCACTTTTGTACCATCCACTTTCGAGAAGACAGACTGTACGGAAATGCATCTGTGTGACAGAGAAAATGAGAGCAGGAAGATAAAGTGAGATTCATATTGAATCCCTGGATTAAATAGGAGCGAGGGGGAGGAGGTACAGGGAGAGAAGAGAATGCACATGAGATGATCCTGATTTCATTATGAGATTTGTAAATGCCAATGCACAGCCTTTTTTTTCCCCCCCCCTCTCTCCATACAACAAATTCTATGAATTCTATTAGAATCCATTATTGGTCCCCAGTATGAATGCATCAAGTGATTTTCCTCAGTTGTCTACTCAATGGGGACAAAGAGAGTATTATTCACAGGTAACAAGAGGGACAGTACAAAAGCTGGACTGAGAGGACGTGGTTCATTAAGGGAAGAACTAAAGAATTCATTAAGGTGCACTGTGAGGCACCACAGCTTTGTGAGTGTTCTCTGATGTGCCAATAATGTCATAACAAATACCCAAGTAAACCAGTTAAGTAGTTTTCCTTGACGTTAACACTAGTTTCAGTGCCATTCAAGCCCTGGTCATTTACAATTTCAAAAACATGCTTCATCCTTGTTTCTACAAATCACACAGCATCCAAATGCCAAAACACTCCTCTGGGGGTGCCTCTACATTCTCCAGCAAACTTAGAGCAGCAATCTAACAATACTGGAAACTGAAGCATGGTTTGCTTGCTTAATAACACATTGAACGTACTTACCGTAGTAACATGACAGGCAGACATTATGCTAAAAAGTTTTCCACACCATTACCTATTATTTATTTTTCAGGCAATTTTTAAAATATTCTGTTCAAAAGACACTGGAACTGATGCCCCCACACTCACACTGATATCATCCAAGCAGCCTACCAATTCATTTTCTCCACAAGCAATGGGAAGACTGAGCGCATTGTGACACCTCATACATATTTAATAATAGCCTGATAGGTTGTCATTAACATCAAACAGTAATCTAAGTTTGCTACATTAAACATGATCCCTGTGTTAAGAGGACAATCACAAACTACCTCCAAGATCGAGCCTGTAAGAAATACCCACGACTTGGACAAGAGGTAATGAGGCCAACTGCACTGAAGGAGCCATTATTCACACACTGGATTTAAACAACAACAAAAAAAGCAAGGGGGGAGTAAAAGCTTCAATGGGTCATAAGACCAGACATGCCATGAGGCAATCTCTCACGGAATACTCATATTAATAACTGTTGTGTCAAAACTGAACATTATAAAGAAAAGACAAACCTTCCTTTATGTTTTATGAAATGTAAGCCTGAAAAAAAATCAATAATTCATGGGATGAAGAAAAGTATCATATCTGGATATAAATATTAACAGAACACTGTCAGCCTGTTTAGAACCAAATTTTGACTGTCCTGCTGTACAGTTATCAATCTAGAAGGCAACATTCTTCAAGAGTTCAAAGGAAAAAAAAAATCAGTATGAAAGTCATTAAGGAAGAAATTAATTTCCATTCACGCAGATCCTCAATGAAAGAGCAGAATGCTGCCCTGCACCCAGCTGTTGCTGAAAGAACGATAACTGACTGGCACTATTTGTTCCCAGAGTAACACTGTGTTGACAACAATAATGTTGGTGCACACCTGAGAAAGTACACTGAAGAGACACAATAAAACTGAGACCCAAATGAAAAAGGGTAGGGAAACAGGGGAGATGATTGTCAGATGACAAAAAGATAAGAAAAGCTGGTTAAAAGTTAATATAAGTTTCAGCACATGAAGTTCAAACAACATCTCTTGGATCAACATTCTCTATCAGCTCAAGAGCCAGTGTCCAAGTAGTACAAAAGAAAGCCTTTAACCCATAATCCACAACCTCATATCAACAAGCAGTACACATGATTTCAAGCAAATTAAGAAATACATTTCCAAAACATTTGTTAGTCTCAAGATAAAGTATTTAAACGGACCTAGAAAATGATGCAGCCATTTCCATTTCAACTACTGTTTTGTTTGCTAAAGCAATTGGCAGTCAGAGTTCAAGATAAAAAAGCAACCACTTCCTCGTTTTTGACACCAGCCCTTTCTGCTTTCAGGGCTATTATGAAGTATAGAAAAATGCAACTGTGCCAAAAGTCAGGAAAGTCATCAAAACGTAGCACTCCAAATGGTACTGACAGTGCTTTCCTTTAGGTTTTTCTTCTCCTCAGTTAGATTAGAAGCAAAGTCTAGTTATAAACCCATCTGCACTTACATTGTGAGCAACAGCGTTAAAAAAAAATATATATTTCCAAGCAAATCAATACTAGACATATGTTAAAAAAAAAAAAGTCAGTATAGCAGGTACTGTGGAGAAAAGTAGAGTGTTATTTTAACCACATTCAATCCAACAATGATCAGACAGACAGAATAACCTAATAAATTGATATTAATAAATTTTAATAATTTAAAAAATTCCTACCTTTATCATTCTAGAGAGATCTCCAGCATCAGCTAATTCCAACACTATGTTCAGTTCATTGTCTTCAATGAATGATGCATAGTATTTAATTACATTTGGATGATTCAGTTGCTAAGAAAACAGATTTACAACGCACATCTTAGTGTGATGTCTTACTTTTTATGAATGTAACATTCTTATTTGGACAAGCAAAGCACCTAAAATTTACAACAGTAAGATACAAAACATTTGTGCTCATAAGAAGCACTTACAAATGAACATTTTGCAAGGACATACAAGACTGCAAGAGCACTGTGGCTATTTTATGTCAAAGTTGCACTGAAAGAAAAAAAAGACTTCTATAATTGCATCTATGTAACAGCATGCTAGACTTACCTGAAACAGTAAAGTCAATTTTTAGAACCAGTATTTCATTGTATACAAGACACTTATCTAGAATATTGTACTTTTTGTAGCTTCTACTTGAAAAGTTACACTGTTTTCTAGGATTCACTTCCCTTTTTAAAGCAATTAGAGATCCCTGAAGTGAGGCTTATAAAAGCTCTAAGCAAGTAGCAATGGACACTTTCAAACATAACTCTGGGGGGGAAAAGAAAAAACGTACTCGATGATTGCTGCAAATTTTTAATTTTTTTAAAACAAATCTTTTACCTTAAGAAGATCTATTTCTTTGATGCAGTCAGCACGGGCTTTGGCATCCATTAAATCAAATATCTGTGCACAAAAGATAAGATACATTAATAGAATAGCACACTGAGTGATCATTTTTATTATATCATCTACACAGCAGCTCAAGTTACACAGTGCGTGCATAACAAAAGGTAATACTGTAAAATAAGAGATACTCCTAATGCTCCACGCAATTGTAAACATGGCACTCCCCAAGTACAGGTTTGCTGCTCTACCAGTTCTTTTAGTCCTTTTGTAGGAAACAGGTACACTGAAAGCACAAGTTCGCTGCCAACTCTACTTATCTGTTCAAATACATGGAAATAATTTGGCACCTGTCCTTCAAGTCAGTTCCAATCCAGATGTCAGCTTCCTCTCCCATACCTGCCACACTGTTATCAGAAACTGAATCTTTAGAGAGCTGAGCTCACCCTTCTTTTCTAATCTCTCACTACAGCCCTCTGTTTTCATTTTAAAGATGGCATACACTTCGTCTCCCTCAGGATCAAAACTTCACTGTCACCTCTGATTCCTCCTCTCCCATTTCTAGCCCTTCAGCAAGGGAAGGAGTGATTTGGGTTCCGTAATTTGTTTACTGCAGTGCTTTTCTCTAAACCCTCATCTGTCACCTTGACTCTTACAGCCTTTTACAGTTCAGCATCTCTGCTCTTCTTTTTTTTTTTTCCACTTTCCATCTGCTCCAAATTACTTCACAATGTATCTCATCTTTACCTCTTGCACAGTTAACCACACTACCCTTCACTAATATAAATTCTTTTCCTGCAGTATTTTTTTTTCCGGCTGTTAAGAGTCCTTACACACTTCTATTTGACTTCAGTTCCTACTGACTTCACACCTGAAAACTTCCATGTGATGTCTCACCACTAACCCTACATACAAAGGCACACTCAGAGTAGCTGTCCTTTGAGTACCCAAAGTGCACACAAAAGCACTACTGAAACACCAAACCTAGAGATGGGAAAGAAGAAAGAGGAGAGAAGGAAAGAAAACAAAGCTACCAAGAAAGAAAGGGAATAAAACATCTCACAACTACTTGTACATTAACACCAAGATGATAAGCAATAAACATACTGAGCTGCGAGTAATTATTCAAGGAGTTTCTGGAGGCCATAACAGTAACAGCAGGGTAAGTCACAAGAAAGCAATGCTAGCACAAAGAAGTAAAGCAATTTCAGATGTAACAGAAAAGAGTACTGAATATGAAGTTATAGGTACAAGTATTAACAGACAAACAACACTGATGGAAAAGACAGCAGAGAGTTTACTTATTAAGGTTGGGATCACATGTAGCCAAAGGGATGAAGCAGCCTGCATCTGCTATAGGCTTCAACTCTGAATGAAATAACAGTGCTCTTTAATCATCTTGAAATACACTAGCACTCCTAATATTTGCTACAGTCATGAAGGACTGTAATAATTTTCCTAGGAAACACTTAGGAAACTTCTAAATACTAGAGGCAGCACATTAACAGAGAGTCATTGGGAAGGCATGAGATCATAAATGGCTTTCCCAGCAAACTAAGAGACTAGCAAAATGAAAAACACACACCTCTCCCAAAAATAGTCAATGAAAGTGCATACTGAGTAGCACAGGATATAAAAGAGGGTCAGGTGCAAGTCTTGAAGTTCCACACATTTGCTAAGTTCTAGATAATGAGTTAAGAACATATCTTATGATTAAAGCAGAGATATCCAGGCATGGAGAACACCAATACATTGGATACCCTAATCAGAGCTTCAAACAGAACATGGGACTGAAACTGTACACAAGATCTACCCACAATGCTTAGAGAATTTATTCAAAGTACATTTTCAAGATTTAAAACCCAAAGATTATCAGACCTGTACACATTGCTATTAAACATTACAAGTCCAGACGTAACTTCAAAGTACTGTAAAAATCACCTTCTAGAAATCCTGGTAGCAACCAGAGCATCCATCCCATAGGAACTGCAGGAGAGAGATTACCATGCAGGAGTAGCACTCCTCTCAGCTCAAACTTATTCTTTAACTCTCTTTTAGCAGTAGCAGAACACACCCAGCAGGGGAGTGACTGGTCTTACCTGTATCTACATTGTTACAGTGAGGTGACTTATTTGCACAATAAAGATCTAAAGAAACTGAAGTGATTAATCTTTTGGACCACCAGAAAGCATTAGCAATAGGCAGCCTGGAAGCAGCCAGCATGATGCAAAGCAGAGTCATGCTGAGGAGGAAGGAGCTGCAAGCCATACTCCTCCTCCCAGCAAGGAGCTCTGAGCATTTGTGCAGGAGGTCTGTGAGGAGAAGGTTTGCACAGTGACTGCTGGGGGCCAGCAGCATTTACAGTGATGCTCACACACACAGCCTAACTGGTCAGCAATAAAACCTGCTGCATCCTGCTTAGCCTATCAGGACATTCATTAATCTAACAATAAATTCTAACACAGGACTCCACTTACAGCATCAACATTAGGGCAATTCTCTCCAGCCTACACAAACTGCACAGAGTTTAATGCAATTGTACCTAAAATTTTTATTTTTATTTTCAAGGACTACAAAAAGATTAACATTTCTACGAAGTAACTATGTTTGCTCTGGAAAACCTATTAATATGTAAAAATTGCATCTAATATTTTTACGATGCACCACTTTTCACGTGGTGTCATCAGATATCTCATTTTGACAAGGGCTGTACCCTGTCTAGCAACTACTGGGAAATTCCTAAAAGCAGTTCAGCAAACAGAGCTGGAGAGATGTAAGAGGACATTGTAAAGCCCTTACCAGAACTGTTCTTTCAGCATTCTAGAAGCATCAGCTGTACCAGTACTTACAGAACCACTTGTAATCTATTTTAAGGCACAGAACACAAACTGTTCCCTACGCAGATGTGTAAACTAAACAAAAAGGCTGCAATACGTGCAATCAGCTTCCTGAGTAAACCTCTTGCATGCAGGCTGACACACGCACCTACTGCTCCTCAAAAGCTCTGTGCACAGCAGAAGGCTTCTAAACAGCCACCAGATGGAAAACATCAAGCCTTAGCTTCTAAGCGTGGACCATCTTTGCTCCATCACCAACTACCAATTTAACTTCTCACGTAAAATGAACGTGTCAGTGTTAACTTCAAATCTCACCGCTTTCAAAAGGTGATAAGGTGGGAGCCTACTTGATCCCCCTGCTCTAAAGAGGAATGCGTGCTCCTCCATCACTTCAGCAAGAATTCCTCTTCAGTACTAAGAAGAAAGGTCTTTTTAACCCCACTATTTAAATGAGGATTTAACCTATTAGTTTAAAATTTGGTGAAAAACAAGAATACCTTGACAAAAATATCTCTAAAGCAAAACACAAATTCATCTGCTGCAATGTAAGCCTACAGACAAATAAGCACAATAAAGACTTGAACACATAAATATTAAGAGGTAACACTGAACAGCAACAATGAGCATTACAGTATTTTGCCACCACTGTGCTGAGACAATAGCGCTTCATAAAGTGTGAAATTACAAGTGCTTTCCTATGATTAATTATCTCTAATTCAGGCCTGAAGTAGCAATCCACCGATGAGGCACAATGAATAATGAATGTTAGGCACTGGATAAAAGGATGCATTGTTTAGATCTCTAACACAGAGGTCTCCAATTTCTGAATGAAAGGGAAGAAAAGGTGGAACAAAGTGAGGCAGAAATGCGATGGAATTGCAGATGCGCTGAAATATGCGGTTTCACAAGATATTCTGAGTAGCTACAGTTTATTTAAAAAATACCACATTGAGCAAATATAGCTTTACAGTCACTGACCAGATATTTACATTCTTAAAATACACTATTTTAAGCAGCTTGTATTGGAGTTCATGCCAGTTTGACTGTTCACATCCCCATATAAAAAAACCAACTGCCCATTCACAGACTTGCCTGCACTGTAATGTATTAACTAATGATAAAAAGACAACTGATATGCCATTCTAAGGACAGACCTAGTCCAATAGCAAAGGGGGGGAGGAACTAGCAAAGGTTTTAAGACACACAGCCCCTTCCTATAGGTCTGAAATAGCTGGAACATCTTACTAAGCCCAATACCACTGAGAACAGTTGTTCAAAAAGTTGGTCCAGTCTGATACCTTTGAAGGCAAACGTATGTCAAACAGTGGGGAAAATGGAAGTGGAAGAGGTGACTAACAAATTTAATGGATCAAGATTGTATTCTCTGGAACAAAGAAAGGTTTTATGGCACATTATAAACCAAATCTCCTCACTAACTCCCATTTTTGGCATTCTGTAGCATCCTGAAGTTAAATTTCCAGTCTTGGCTCTGGAGCATATTTTGTAGGTTCCTGGCAAGAATCAAGGCAAGGAGATCAGAGATAAAGCAAGTATAACTGTAGAACATCATCAGTAAATCACCAATTGCTGAGTAAGTTTTGTCCATTAGGAGTGTTTGCAAGATTTCTTCCAGAATCTAGCAGTTGCTTCCTTCCCTCTTGTAAGGGACTGCTGGAGTTCTTAATGCCCAAAATGTAGTGATGGTTCTCTTCCCAGGATTATTTACAGTAGTTAAGTAGACACATACTGCTTCTTCATCAGACATGGCCTGTTCAGTCCATTTTCAACATCAAGAAGCTATTCACACTTAGACTGCTGCATTCAAAACTTACCTGTGGTTGATCTTCTCTGATATATCTTTACCTCAAAGTGTTATTTAAACATTAAAGAAAGTGAAGCAATAAAGATTCACTTTTTTAATTGTGTTTTTACTTTGGTAATACTTCAACAGCATCTCAAAAATAGGGCTCCACTGAAAGAGACAGAACCAAATTACTACATCCACTGTTTCCCTAATTATGAAAAGCCTAAGCACACACCAAGAGATGAAACACAAAAGGGTATAACTCAAAGAAAACAAACAGCATTTTGTATTTTCTGTTTAAGCTACTAGAAAGCAATTACAGGTTAAATAGTTTTCACACGGCTACATCTTCCACTGGAAACCAAAACCAAGAATACTATTACTCCGTATCATCTGCACTCAGCAGCAACAACAAATTCAGTAAGAGTGGTTTCTGTCACCATCTGCTTGTCCTCCCTCCCACAGCATGTTAGCACCACTTGCTTCTGCAGAGACCAAGCTCCACAAACATGCATTTTGTACACATTCATATAACATTTATCAATATTGTGCATATTTCAGCCAAATAAAATTTTTATAGCACAAAATAAATATTCTTGTTGGAAAGCTTCATTAAAAATAAATAAATAATAATCAAAACCAGTAATCCTTTTGGAGCAAATAACGGCCTGAGATCCAGTAACTCTAAGAAAGGAAAAGAAGAGTAAGTTAGAACAGACTTTGCGGGCAAAGAGATAGGGGGAACCACACAGACTAACTACAGACTTAAAATGAAGCAGGGGTGGACTCGCAAAAATTAGAAAGGGAGGCATGCAGTACTTAAGACACGAGATGAAAAAGGACAAATTGGAATAGTAGAAGAAAGCCCAGATCTGTCTGTTCTTTGTTTGCTTTTCTAAACATGAAATACAGGATTTATAAGACATTGTCTCAGTGGAGAAAAGTAGAAAATCAAAAGCACGGGCCTAAAATACAGAGAACAGAATATGTCTCTCATGACAAAAAGTATTTATCTCACTTTGTCTATGCTAAGCTTCCATTAATGAATCACCAAACAAGCAAACATTAACCAAAAAAAAATGTTTTAATTTTGAAAAGTGACTGAAATTAAAAGGAAGAAGCACCATCGCAAAACAGACTCACAGGAAATCCACTAAAAACAAATTACTTTTCACTAGAAGAAAACATCTATTACAACACATTTCACAGCAAATTGATGGTGATTATATAAAATAGCATTTCTGAGACACTCACAAGGAAGGCCACAGAAGCAAAGTAACAATTAAGTTGGTCTCCTGTCCAAATAGATACCAAGTACACAAGCTGACACAGTCATGCCAAATGGTCAGTGACACATCTGACGTATCACGAAACATTTGAACTCCAGGTAATAATTCATGACACAGTTAATATTTATTTTTCTTTCCCCTAGAGGTTACCCAAATCACACCTTCCATTCAAATGACAATCTTCCATATGGATCCAGCCTTCTTATAGAAAGTGATTTTTTCAGATCACACAGCATCGTCCCTCCTGATGTGCACTAGTCAGGAACATTTAGGGGAAGAAAACAGCTTGCACTGGATACTTATACAACTAGGACGAAGTCCTTGGAAGGAGATGCAACACTCTACTCTTATTTCCTACTAACTACCAGATCTGTTTTCAGATTTTACGGTATGGTTTCTATAGCAGAGAAGCTACAGAGGCTGCTATGAAAATAATGCTTTCTGTTTTATTGCATTGGCCCATCAAACCTTCCCACCAATATTCTGTTCCATTCTGTTGCTGTGAGACAGCCAGCAGCAGAAGGGCAGTCTCACAATGGCATCCAACATGGAAGCACACGTGAAACAGAGTTGTATCACTGAATTCCTCTGAATTCCACTGGAAAAATTGCACCCACTGACATTCATTGATGCTAGCTGACCATTTATGGAGACCAAACAATGGATGCAACAAAGCAAGGCGATAGATGGTGTGCTTCAGGACTGAAGACAGCAGATCAGCTCTACTGGTACAGACTTTTGTGAGCACAGCATGCAGGATACTGGTTGTCATCAGAGAAAATGCATAGATCATGGTGGGAACTGTATTGAATAGAGTGCCTTGTAGCTGAGAATTTGCTCTACCAAGTAGTATAATTGTACTCTCTTGTGGTTTCCATGGAAATTGATAGGAAGTATTACTGTCAGAGCAACCAATATAGTTCACTCATCATCCATGTATTGACAGCATGATGTCCTCATCACAGACAAAAAAACCTTTTTTCCTGACATGAAAATTCAGCTTTATTTTCAAGTATATTCTAGTGACTTGAAACATCATTAACAGTACACATTACAATGTCTCCGCATTCTTAATGCAAACATTGTTATAACAATTTCACAGTTAACAGTGAAAGGCTGGATTTTATGACTGTCTTCAAGCACCAAAGCGTTCACATCCACCTTAATTGACATGCATTTCGAGTCACATTTGACCTTTTTGGTTTCTCATGCACTGAAAATGAAGGAAGAATTAGCCTAATGTTTTAAGACTGTTGATCAAAGTTCTTAGAATATATTTCAGCTTTTCAGCTTTTGAAGTGGTTTATATCTGGCAGTTTTCCCAGAAGGGGGAACGAAGCCTTTTCTTTTTTTTTCCTCTCTCCTCTACATGACTGCCCATTCTCACCCTGCCTCTTAGTTCTGCAGAGCAGAGGAAATCATGGAAATGGAACAGTGAGTCAAGATATGGCAGAGAAATTTACAGCATTAGCACAGCAAAATTAAAATTATTAAAGTCCAGAAACACTAGAAAATTGTCTATGGAACCTGACACACATTGCTTTGCAATAAATTAGCGTAACCAAGCATCCTTTGGGACTGATTGCAACCCTCCCTTCAAGTAATAAGCTACACATCTCTCAAGAGATCGGTACTGAAGTGACAACTTAAGTTTCAATTTCAAAATTATACAAATTGCCAATGAATTTTTAAAGTAAATCCAGTAGACTGTTTTTATAGGGCAACAGTCTTAGAACAAAGATCAACAAGCAACTCCAAACAAAGCAAACAGATTAGAAATAATACTGAACAGAGACTGAGACCAAGCTGTCTTCTGCTTGTATGACAATGAAAAAAAAAAAGCAAGACTTTTTCACTTGAATCGTCATTGTGGGTTAAATTATTTTTAAAAAATTACTAACTGGAAAAACAATCAGTCCTCCTAATGCCTTACTCTAAAACTTACAGGGACATCATGTTTCTTGGCATCAGTAACTTAATCAGTTTGCTGCTCTTCCATCTTTTCCAACAGAACTGCTGTTTCACTACCATTTAAGCATTTAATTGTGGAAACATTTGGGGCCCTCGAGAACACACAAATTTTTACCAATGTAATTCACTTAATTCCAAGGTGCAGTTGCATTTAATTATTATCTAGGGTCCTGTAGATATATTATTCATGAAAAGAGTGGTACGAACTCAGCTGTATCCAGAATTCTGAAGGAAGCACTGAGCTATGGCCTGAAGCACAGCTTTGGTTCGTTTTCATTCTAGGTAATACTCAAGTCTTTTGAAACAAGAATTCATTTCAACGATGACAAAGTTGGCTACATATATACACCTTATTTGATATACGCACTTTCAGAGCACGTTTGCTATCTGAAAATGGCTTTCAAACATTAACAGCTCCCAACAACACTGAACACAATTTCAAAACATTAATTTGTATAATGCTATACAACATCACATCATAATCTATTCTGAGCATTTAGAAATTCATTAAGGTCACATCCAAACAATGTACGCCACCCAAATTTAATTGCATCCTTTTAAATATCTACAGCTAAGCTTCTACTTCACGTGTGCTAAAAGCAAAGCCATCCTTACCTGAACCTTCTTCAGTGCTACTGGTACCCCATCCAGCAGGCAGGTTGCTCTGTAAACTTCACTGAACTGGCCACGGCCAATCTTTTTCTCTATTCGGAAATTGGCAAGTGTATTATAGCCCATGTCAGGTCGCAAGGCTTTCTAGAACCAAGTGTTACAAAGAAGTTCACATCACTTACAGTCCCAATCCCAAAAACCATACAGCTTTATGTGTTGTATTTAATTCAGTAAGAACAGTCATAAAAGGGTGTAAAGAATTGTTTGAAAACATAACAGTTTAGATAATTAAATTTGCTTTCTTCAATTATATTAAAACATTAACTGTTCCAAAGTAATAATAATACATTCTAATGAAAGCATTCATTATACCACTTTCTTTGATGAGAATTAAAATCATAAAGTGTTGCAATATATTTAAAGAGGTAAAAGAAGCAACAGAGGATCAGTTTGTATAACAGGACACCTATGCAGATAGTTACATAACTATGCCATATATTTGTATATATATTTCTGTTACTCCAAAAATCAAAATATTAGGACTCTCATTTTGACAAAAGTGGTGTAGCATTTATGCAAGAATGCATTCTACAAGAAAAGACCAAGCTTAATGAGGTATTTATAGCACTTTTAGGGAAAGTGTCTAAAATTGCACACGGCTAAGCTTTAAAATTCTCTACACAGAACTGTAAGCGAGTGCTAAAACAGCTATATTTGAAAAGTATTGTGTACCTCCCATTTGAATTGGGAGTTGCAGCCTCTGTCTGCACAGTAACTTGACAAATATTAGCGTGAACCACTAAGGCAGTGTGACAACCGCATGCTGAGAGCAAAGTCTCACTAATGTGTTTTGGCATGCAGGTTTGTAATCACACATTTACATATGCAATGACCTACATTTGCATGTCAGATCACACACTGTCTTGCTTTATTAAGACCGGGCACCTCCCTGTGCTTGGCGGCCAGAGTGGCGAGAGAGGGCCAGAGGGCCGTGTTTTTTGGCAGTTGAGGGATGAACTGCCACCAAGGATTAGGCTGATATGGCCTGAGCATTAGACACTTCATTAGAGGTAATCTGTTTAACAGTGGGCAGTGTATGTAAACTTCACAGCCCATTTGCGGCACCTTTTCCCCCCCATGGCCTTTCTTCAAAGGGCAGCGTGGCTGAGTGACAGCTTGTCTCATCTGCTCCCTTGTCCTGTCACACAATTTAGATGTGGAGAGCTGACATGAGAAGCAACATAGCTGCACATCTCCAACCACCACTGGGTCTCGCCCAGCCGCACTGCAATTTGTAGAGAAATGAGCCTGTACAGGAGGAAGACTTCTTTCGGGCCAAAACCATAACAGAACAGATTATATACACTTCACTAATGATCACATTACATTTTATTCACTGAGTAAATCAGTGGATGCTTGGAATATCACAACTCCCATGCAAGAGATAATCGATCTTACAACATTAAATTCATCAATGAGTTGCTTCCTCATCTCCAGTTCATTTTCTAAACTTCAAGCCAATCAGTGTACTAAAACTGCAAGAAGATTTTTCTTTTCTGTTCTGAGTACTCTTCTGTACATTTTATTCCTCAGATATATATTCAATTGTAATCTTGAGCACAGAAGCAGCAGGCAGAGAGAACATCAGTTTAAAATTTCCTGCTAGAAAGAATTAAGAGAAAAAAGGTAATGCAGTAATTGCTCGAGGCTTAAAAGAGCTCATTTGTAGGACAAGTAATTGAAGACAATCTTAAGCAGACACCATAGCACTCAGAGTGGTTTCAGCCTCAATCTAAGCGCCAGTACACTGTTTAGCAGAGAGCTGCCAGCAAGGCAAAGAATACTGAGTAATGACTGCAGTAACACAAGGCATCCACTTCACTTCTAACACAACTAGAGACAGCAGCACTCAAAGAGATGTGCTGTACAGCATTCTTTCCAAAACTTTCGATTTGCATGCAATTATCATCTCAAAGATTCAAAAGCATCTAACATCCCATAAAGTATCATCAAATTCCAGCAACAGGACAGGAGGGAATGGCCTCAAGTTGTGCCAAGGGAGCTTCAGGTTGGATATTATGAAAAGCTTTACTGAAAGAGCAATAGGACACTGGAATGGACTGCCCAGGGAAGTGGTGGAGTCACTATCCCTTGGAGGTATTCAAGAAACATTGAGATGTTGTGCTAAGTGTCATGGTTTAGTGGGAAGTACTGGTGGTAGGTGGACAACTGAACTAGGTGATATTAGAGGTCTTTTCCAACTTTAATGATTCTGACTACTACAGGCTTATCAAAACTGCCCATTACTGTGTGTGGCAGTGCACTGCAACAAGTCAGAATGACCCGGATTGAACAGTAAATAAATTCCAAGACTTACTATTATTCACAGATTTAGTTTAAATACAAAAGAAAAAAAAATCATTACAGCAAATCAAATATTCTAATGATCAAGAAGGAAACTACATCATGAAGATCAACTATATTCCTATAACGGTAAAACCAGAACTCCTAAATCGGAATTCATAGGTAAGAGTAATATTTCCAAATTGAACCAGTCCTCAAAAAGCCGATGCAGGTGTTCATGGAGTTTCAATCAGCAAGCAGAAAACATAGGACAGGTTTCCCAGAAATACAGAAGCCACAACCACCTGTGTTCTATTTCCTATCTTGTCAGGAAAAAAAACAGTATTAATGGGAACCTGCTACGATATTCTTAATATGAACTTTAAATATTCTCTCATTCTTTTTTGTTTTGAAGTTATGAATGCATCTTCACAGGAATATTTGTAGGCATAGGGTAAATTGTGTACTTCATCAGCTATCATCTATGCTGTTAAAAAGAACTACAGAACACAAGCTTCAGCTTTGGAAAAAAACAGTACAGCTTTTACTTCTGACTGGTTGCCACAGTAAAGGCAATAGGTTACACCACCACCACAGGTTCTTGCACTCTTGTACAAACACTATCTGCTAAAACTCAAACAGCAATACCCTGGTATTATCTGTCAGCAGAACAGCTTTATCCTTCTTTCCACCAACAAATATGCCAAGACTAAATTTCTTACCCATCTTCTTTCTAACAGAACTACATCTACTGAGAATTTCTCCTGCCTGGTTTCAACAGGGAAATGCTCTAATTCACATCTCTGGGAGAAGAGCAACTTGAAGATAAGTCTGAAGTACACAAGGTAATTCTGTTCTAATTTTGGAGCACAGAGCGCTCAACACTTCTTCACCTCACAGGAAAACAACTGCCTTTTTCTTTTCCTCTTTCTCACACTTTACTCCAATCCTTCCTAGGTGGTAAACTGGATATAAAAAAAAAAAAAAAAAAACATTTTCTATCAAATATGGGACTATCAAATATATTTCAAGATCACTAAAATTACATCAGACCTCTTCAAAGCTTTCCCTCTCTGTAAGAAATAACGTTTTCTATTTTTTCTGTCTATTTAAGAAATGCTAAGAGAATTAAGAATAATCCTTATTCTTGAATAACTGTTCAGAAATAAAAGATACCTGTGGCTGAAATGGCGGAGCTGTGGGCCCCTGCATGCCCTGTGACTGCTCATCCATTCTATCAGGCAAGAGAGTCCTTTAAGGTCTGAAAAGAGAAACATAAACAATCATTACACTGTAATCCAATTATGCTGTAATTTACAAACAAACCCCAGCAGCGAAATTGAAGGACTAATACCCTCATTAGCGTTCTTGAGTTTACTAACATCTAACTACTCCAGTTCTGCAGTTTGGAGAAGGAAATTTTCTTATCTTCAGCTGTTCTATAAAATGAAATAAATCCCCACATACATATGTGAACTTACTGGACAAGCTTCAAACACTTGGAAAACCAGAGCCATGCAAACGGCCCTGTCTGATGGAAGCTGCAGCAACAACCTGCTCTTCCGAGGCACCAGGCTGCTATCAAACTACAAACATCTCAAGCCAACGCCTCAGACCTCTAGGAAGAGCAGGAGATAGCAGACCAGCTGATAGGAGACCAGCAGAAGAGTTACAACTGTACATGTAATGTTTGTGCTCTAACTTATTCACAGATGTCAGGGGGTAGGCAAGCACGTGCAGGGGGAGCACATGCAGCACCCAGCTTTACTTGTGCTACAAGGAGCACCATGCCTTCTCTACTCAGTACAATAGGACAGAAACCTCTCCAGCAGCCTTGAACCCAGACAATGAAATCAAGTTTTATACAAGAGGAAGCCCTCAACAACTGTTTCAACATGTATTCAAGCACTAAGCACCACTTGGTCAAACTTGGCAAAGCCTCCAAGTGAACAAGAGTTATACCTGACTGCAAAACTCTTCCAGCTTTTCAGTGTTTGACTGATTTACTTTCTGCTTCCAATCCTGGAAGTTCTCAAGACAGTTTGAAATAATAAATACTCTTCTGGTAACTCTTAAATCTTTACCACCAGGAAATTTCCTAAGATAATTTTATTCAGACAGATCTGTATACTTCAAACACTGCAAGTGTGCCCTCCTGCACACCAACCTGTTCATGTTCCACAAACCTGTGTGATCGCTGTAGAGAAAGAAGTTTTTCATCTAGCATTTAACTGAAGTTCAGCATGAAAGCATGCAAGCTACTATCTCTGTTAAAACAGAGAAAAATAAATCTTCCCAGTAATTCCTTTCGACACTCTTACAAAGGTTGAAATAGCTCCCAAGAGAAAGCACTGAACCTTAGACAAAGTTTCTTAAAGCTCTTTGCAAAACATTTAAGAAATTCTAACAAACCACTTGTGTTCACAGTAACATCATTCTCACAGCATCACTGTGTTAAGGTAGCTAATGAATAAAATAATCACTGAGCAGCTTTGCATGCTTTCTTGCAGCACTGCACCAGAGAACTGAGCAGCAGGCAGGACACACACAGCCTGTCACTGCTCACCTTCACTCCCACCAAAGCAGTCATCCCATCCATCTCAGCACCGCTAACCACTCCCAGCACCACAGCTCATACATCCTCCAGAGAGATCTGGGCCCTCAGCAGAGCACTATCCCTATCCTTCACAGAGGATACAGTTTGGGACTTTGGTTTACTCTATTAGCTGTAATTAATCCAAAGATATAAGAGATCCAAAAAAGCTATTTCAGGCAGGTCAGCAGAAAGCATGTGATCAAACTGATACAAGAGGCAAAGCAAACAAAGTAGAAATGACAAGATTTCTAAAAATATTAGAGTGGAGAGAAATGAGAGAACAGCTGGTGGACAGATGCTGCACAACTCCTGCAACTTGCAACTTTCCAGCCAGCTGAAGGATGCCAGCGCTGACGACTTCCTCCAGGCTCCACCACATCCCCCTGGAGCCTCCCTGCCAAAGGCCAGAAATCCTAATGCAACCACACTGAAAACCAAACTTAACACAAGACTGCACCTCGTACCTTGCTTTTAGAATGGAATAAAGAAAGCTGAAGTGGTAATAAATCTGTTCTACCACAAGGAAGATTATTAACTTCTGGATTTTTTTCATTGTTTTTGTAGAGGAAAGGTAGAGATCAATGATTTTTCTCCACCAGTGCCCAAAGTGCCAAATCTGACTAATGTTTTCAAATGTGCTTACACTAATCACGTAGAAGGAAAGCCTCCTTGCCTTCTACACATGTATTATAAAGATGCATTCAGTTAAAGGTTCTTCCATCCTCTCAGAAGAGCAACTGTCATAATTCTGAAAGCTCAAAGATTCAGACCTTGCCACATACAAGTGATGACTGGTTACAGGAACACGAGCATATGTGATTCATCTTATACTTCAGCCAGGGTTGCTAATACTTTGCAACTCTGAGATGATTTCTGGTTCACTACCAATGCATTACATCCTTGTCTTTCCAGATGTTTCAAAACAGAAAGAGCCACCCACACAAAGGTTGCAGGACGAAGCACCTGGGTATACAGACCAGAAAACTATTTTTCTGTTTTATTGAAATCACAATTGCAAAGCAACTTCGGTAACATCTGAGGTTTTATCCATGCACCAAGTCAACATAACAAGCAAATGGAGCCCTCACCACTACATTAGATTATGCAAAGATTCGAAGTAGCCCCAAATGCAATTCTCCTTGCTAAGCCCCAGATGAAAGTGCAAATCATATAATCAACACTTCTGCTTTTTCAACAGAAGCCTTCAAATTCTGAGATTTCTACCGAAGACACTTAAAAGTGCAGTGGCTTTGGGGAGCTGGAGGTGACAGAGCACTGGTAAATGTCATGCAGTGCAATAAAGAGATGCATACCCACACTCAGGAAAGCTGATTCAGATTAAAATTACCTAAACACAGAAAATGTAGGCAAGACAATTTCAGTTTTAAAAAATACTCCAGAGTACCTGAGAAATTAAACAAAACGACAGGCAAGTAATAGCTGGAGTAGCAGGAAGGCACACGTACAGCCTCACCTTCCACTTCAGCAGTACATGCTTTCTTCTGTAGAGCACAACTGGCCTCCCAGCTGGTGTACCCTGGCCTCTAACTGGTAGCTGAGACTGCCAATGACTCCTATGGAAACCAAAGCAGACAGCCTGCTCCTCAGCAGGAACCAGAGTTCCTTGCTACATCACGCTGGAGGACTTTTTTAAAGAAGAAGGTATCTAGGAAAATGTGAAATCCTTGCAACTTGTTTTCCTCACCACAACTAAGTTCTTCACAACCAGGAAAAAGTTATCTCAAAAGACCAAGCATAACACGCTGCCTAACTGCATGAAATGTGCCTTTCCAAATGCTATTTTCGTGGCTCAAAGTCCATAAAGAATTGAAATATATTTCCCAGAATCCAGACACTAATGTTCTTTTAACAGACAGTAGTTCTTCAACACAAAAGTACAGTCCTGAAGAAAATACTATCAACAGTCTCAACAATATGTAGCTTCCAGTACTACATGCTACAGACTTGTTTAGTTTTGGACCTTAGCTGGAGACATTCAGTAACAGATGTCAAAGAATAAACAATGTGTACACTTTAAAAACATAAATATACTTAAATCAAAGGATTACTGAGTGTTGAAAATGTTAGCACACTTTCCGCAGAACATAGATTTAATTACTGCACAGAACTGCTCACACAGACACAAGCTGACACTGCTCAGAATATGCAGGTCAGGTACAAGGTTACTTTAGTTCCCTTTCAAAGAGAATGGAACATCCTTTTCTTAATTAATTGGTTTGTGCTGCTAATTAAGGCAGGTTACTTCTAGGGTTTTTTTGGTTTGTTTTTTTTTTTAGTTTTTAAGTTTCTTTTGTTTTACTTTCTGTTCGGTTTTGTTTGCTTGTTTTTCTAGAGAACCTTGGCCCTCCAGAAACAAACATCCATTTAATGCCTCACTTTACTTGATAGGTCACGAAGTTGGATTCTTCTGCATCTAGCAAGCATTTTAAGTGGCAAACTGTAGTTGTCTAGACTAGTCACTCTGGTTGAAACCAAGGAACAGTGCTCTGGAAACAAGGCTTAAGATTTCCAAACACCTGCAGCTGGCTGGGCCAGCCATACCGGCCTGCCTTCCTCAGCACCCACCTACTGCTGACAGCACTGCAGCAGGACGCAGCACAGCAGCACGCAGGCAGTACTCTCACAAGCTGCTCTTAGAATGCTGATGCATCCAAAGCCCTCGTGTCCTTGCTCCATCTGAGAAAAAGGCACAAGAAAGAAAACACCCCTGACAGTTAACTAAAATTCTCCTCCCTTACTTCAAATTGTGTGGGCTTTGGTTGGTTTGTTTTTCCTCCCTCTATTCCAAAATGTAATTGGGAGATGAAACTCAACTCAGCTGAGTTAACATACATTTCAAGAAGTATTTACCTACCTCCACACCACTAAGATCCAATGAGCCACAATTAATACGTGTCTATTTAACATGAACAGCAGATTTTAAGTTTTCCAGTGTCTTTTCAGAAAATAATTCCTAACACAGACCAAGAAAATGAAGTTCAGTTATACATGCACACACTACTATTGTCTATCCACAGAGTTGCACAGTCAGCTTTAAAACAGCATTAGTTACAATTAAATATGCTGAAACACTTCAAATGATTTTAAAAAAAAAGCCAATCCATGCTGCTCCACTGCAACTGGTCACACTTAAGGCTCATGAATAAATTATAATCGAAAAAGCATCTCCCATTTCCTGCTCACACACTCCTGGACAGTGGCCAGGGCCTGCAACGCTTGCACGAGGCAGCTGATGCCAGGCTCATGCAGAACCTAACACCCTGTGCTGAAACTTTGCAGTTTCTCTTGTGAAAAACAAAATACACAAACATGAGTACATGAAAATCCATGTTGTAGACAATATTTGCAACAAAACCATTAGGCTTCTGGACAAATTCATACCTAGGCAGCTTCAGCAAAGAGCACATTTTCCAAGGCTCTCAGCCTAACCTATAAACCCTGACACCACACACACCCATTGCTAATTCTCCCTAGGATTCTTTTCACTTGTTGCTGCTTCTCTGGGAAGCATCTTTTAAAAACGATTAAAAGCATTTTTAACAACGAAAACGTGAAATAATTAAAAATACACAATTCAACCATCACTCATTCCCCTTTTCCAGGTCCTTTGCCCTGCCCAGCTCGCACTGCTCATTTCTCAAACACACTACACCATTCACTGGTTTGCTGCTATACGCACATTATGACAAACACACAGTCTGCAACATGCTTATGCTACACTTATTTATTTTATGGCTTACTCCAATGTTTGTTGTTAATTATTTAAACCATCCATTCACTTGATGAACAAATATTTGACCACACCCATTTCTTTTTTCATGCTCCCTGAACAGCTAAGTCAGTTATATGGATTAGGAAAGAAAAATGCATTTAAGTTCACGCTCATCTGAACTCTGCCAAGATCGAGACCTTATTTGGCAAGGGATCAAGTAAACTCCATACTGGAAGGGCAAGTTAATCATTAGTACAGGAAAGTCTAATTTATCCCAATCAGCACATAGTGTATATATATGAACACACATACAGACACTCATTATACACACACAATATATAGATATACACACACAGACACATGTCTATCCATCACGTTTATAGATTTTGTACCAGAATGATTACTACTATTAGCTGACAGTGGTTAAAGTGAAACATTTGTTTCACATTTATTAAAAATGCCTACAAGGTCACAAATACTCATTGGTAAACTCTCTGCAGAAGTGTCTGAGAGTTAAAAAATATCCACTCACACAATGTAACAAGTATTTTGTTTCCTCCTCCTCCTTACCAGCAGCATCACACAGGTAGGGCCCTTACCTTTCCAGGTGCTCCCAAAGGGCTGTGCCTGCACTGACCCACCCTGTTTTCAACTGTTGGCTACCCCATACAAACCAATGCAGGATGCATCTCCATTTTCACTTTGTTTCTGTTCAACCACTAAGAAATCTGACTGCCATTTCCTCATACCTAGTAGCAAGTTACAAAGGAAATATTTCATTCCCTGCAAATGTTCTCCCTGTGACTCAATCTCGATTCACACACAGTACCCGAGCACACCACTACCAGCAGAACCGGCCCACAGCCAGCCCTGGGCCACTGCCACCTCCCTCCCTCCAGCCCTGCTCCCTGCCCTAGGAGGAACCAGTGCTCCTTTACTGGAGCCAGCCAGAAACCAATCCTGCTAGGCAGCTCCATCTTTATTCTCCAGATCAGTTCCTTTTCCATCTGCATAGACAGAGGTGGAACCGTGATGGCAGAAAAGGGAGGGGAAGATGGAGCTGGGGACAGAGCAGCCCTAACTTACACCAGCTAAATCTCTGGTCAAATTACACCTCAAGCATGAAAACAAAACAGTCTAACAGATCACCAGAACCTAAGCCTTCCTTTCTCTACTACACGATCCTGCTTTGCCATCCTGACACCCCCCCCAGAACTTCTGCTGAGCTATTTTAACCCCAAACGCAGTCAGGCCCGTGCTCCACAAGCAGCACAAACTGAGCAAGGAGCAGGGGAGAGCAAGGGCAGAGCTGGGAGACAAGGGAGGCATCAGAGAGAACTTAACATTTTCCCTTCTGGCAACAGCGAGCTACTGCATTAGCTTGCATCTCATTTTACTTCAGCTTTAAGTAGGCATGATAAAAAATAACTAAATCCAACAACAGAAATGCAGCCAACAGAGAGAGAAAACAACTTATTCAACACAAAGCCAAGAGTTTTGTCAATAACATACTGCACAGGTATTTAGAAGCAGGAAACAAAACATATGGTAACAAGTCAAATTACAATAAATAAATAAGATTTTCAGAGAAAGGAAGATAAGATATGATTTGAAAACCCTTATGAACCTATCCCTCCCCAGGCCAGCACATGGGCAGGGTTTCCCTTTGTTAGGGTTAGCCTTAAAACATAACTTTTAGCACGTAATTCAAAAACTGAGTTACCCCAAAGATGATGAAAGGAAACATCGCACAGGATCAGAGCAGGAACACCAGCCAGACTCAAAGAAGCTTTTCAGGCTCCTTTCACACTGCCTCCTAGTCCCACAGCTACCATGGCTGTGGTGAGTAGCGTGGGATCCCTGGGCCCAGAAGCAGAACGCCTGCAGCCAGCATGCTCACCTCTGCAGGCCAACACACAGCTTCACAGCTGTTTCTGTATTTAACATCTTCAAGCAAAAATCTCAGGACCTACTGCTGTTTTTGGAGTATCCTCAATGACTAACCGTTCGTGCAGTGCAGCGTGCACAGGCTGCTCACAGCTCCTGCTCCCCAGCCCCGATTATCTCCATGAACCTCCCAAGCAGCCCACACACCTCACACAGTTCAGAATTTCACTCGGGGCAAGTATTGGAAATTCACTGCTGCAAAGACAACTCCTTTTTTGGATCTGCTTTCAGATGAGGAAGAAAAGGGTACAGAAGAAGGGCCTCTACAGGCCAGAATGCTACACATTTTCACACTGCAAGCTTCTACTTATTTTAGAATGAACATTAACTTTACCTGTGATATTTTTGCTTTCCAGTTTACAAGGAATCAATAGCTTTGTAAACATCACATATTGACAACAGCATTAAAATGAACTGAAAACAAGTGGTTCATCAACACTGCAGCAGCCAGCACCGCTTCTCCAGCAAGCATCTAATCTACAAGCTGTACTCTCATGGCATTGTAAAGAAATTCATCTGGTCCTGCTACTAAATATAACAGTAATAACTGCGTTATAAATCATCCCAAGCAGATTAAAGCGAAGAGCCTTGAAGCTAAGTTCCCAAATGCCACGTGAAGTAAGTAGTCTACTTAAATTGCTACCTAGAATCAACAGCAAAAAGTCACTGGTATCAGCAATTTAATCCATGCACAGTAAGATTCTAACACACACTGTTCTCTGATAAATTCCTCTTTTCAGTGTCTTGTTTAATTTTTTTTTAACAAACTCCCATATATAAACACACATATTCTGCCTGTCCAGTAGGCAATAATGGCACTTGAAATATATTCATTTTCTAGCTACAGAAATGGAAGCTGAATTGCAGTTACGTTCCAGACACAAACACACAGGATTATCTTTACCAGAGAAGCAACTTATTTTAGAAGTATTGCCTCTCTTCAGCTTTTTAGATAGTCTGACAAAAGCAAATCCTTTCAGTTCTTTCTTAAGAAGGCAACGGAGAGCAATGTTGCACAGCACTGCAAGACTAAAGTACTTGTACATGGCCAGTGAGGTTCAGACCACAACAAATACAGCAAATGAGTGGTCTAAAGGCTGCTCTCATCACCACTTTGGATTTTGGCCAGTCATTTTCATCTCTGTTCTACACCATATGAAACACAGCTTAACTGAACGAGTTTTCTGGAACTTAATCACCAGTAAATTCCCACAACTATTCACAGCATTAACCTTCACAAGATCTCCCCCTCCACGTCAGCCCTAAGCACCACTTTCTGGGAATCAGGCAGGATTTCTGGATAAGCCCCAAATAATCAAAAGATTCCCTAGAACATACAGAAGTTATTGCAGTGTGGCTTTTCCCAAAAGACTTCTCAAGATAACGTGAATTCATCCATTCAACACAGATGGTTGGAAGACTATCCATCTTTCAAAGACAACGAAGGATGGATGGCAGCACAACCAAATGCAGCACTAATGTGAATGCAGGTACTAAGTCTATTAAATATGCATTTTTCACATGCATGAGCAAACTGCCTCAACAAAGTATCTCAGGCTGAAAGCATTCAGCTCAAATTTGGCACAAAAAAAGAGAAGTAAAGGTGGGCCTCACCACTCCTATGATTCAGGGGATACCACAGGTTAAAGCAAAGCCACTGACTGACTTCATGTACTCTGTTTCAACTGTTTTTGGATACATCTTTCACGTGGGTTTCTCATACCCTCAAACGTCTTCAGCAGAAGAACTCTAAAACGATACTTTCTCCTCCTCCTTGGAAAGGAATTCCTAAGACAGGGATGAAATTGGTCTAATTCCTGCAGACCCTGGAAGGCACTACAGTAAGTCAACCAAAACCAAGATTCCCAGTTGACTAAAATTCCTTTTTTTATTTTATGCTTCAAGGACTAGTTTCTACATTGAATACAAGGTACCTAGGATAGCAGCAGTATCTCAACCCTTTCACTGAGAGTCTCAGTGTACTCTGAAAATTCATCTACCCAAACATCAGATAATTCTAAATAAAGCATCCTGAATACTTTGAAATCAAAGAACATGCAAGTGTTCCCTCATGTTATTCTCTTTCATTATCATATACACAAACATGGATGTATATCGCTGTAGGGCTGTAAGTTCCTACTTTCAAGCTGCTTGATGCTACTTGCAAGCTTCCCTCTTTCCACAACAAAAACCATTTTATCCTTCTCCTGTTTTTCAGAGCCCATTAACTAATTAGGGTATTCTACACATTTCGTCCCTCTTGCAGCAGCATGAGTCCAAAACTTTAAACCTCTGGAATACTGCAAGTCTGCATTATTTCCAAAGCAGCAATGAACGGAACACATTTTAAATCTTTGCTCTTACAGTTTAGTGGAATTGCAAATATCCATGTGGCGTCTAACTATCTGAAGTGTCTGCCTTATGTTGCCCACTGTAACTTCAGCATCCCAGGCTTGCCATGCAACTTTACACAGGAAAGGTATCTGGTACATCTATGAAGTTACCATGCATGCATGACCTGAGAAGTAATGCTACCATTCCCACCTGAGAAAGCAGTTGGATAGCAGTCACATTGTGCAAGTAGCTACAATGTTTAAGAACTGATGCCTTCCGTGACACACAAAGCAAAAGCTCAAGTTCCAAAGAACAGTATCCACCCTGAAGGGACAGTTTGCACGGACACGAGATGAAACTCAAAGCGAGTACATGCAAAACGGAGATCGGGTACTACTGTAAGGTAAATGTGAAGCCACTGGGAAAAACATAGATACTGACCTATCTGTCTATTATTTATTTTTACTGATGGAGAACGCTCCAGCACTTCTCAGTAGGCCTCAGTTCCTCCTGGCCTCACAGCCACGCAGCCCACGCTCGGCAGCCTCAGCACAGCGCAGCTAACCTAAGGCGGAGCCGGCAGACCAAGAGCAGCACCGCACCTGCTCGGGCACGGCCGGCAGCCAGGTGAGAGGGGCCGGGCTCCTGCACGGAGACGCCGAGCGGCACCACGAGCGGCAGCTCCTCCCGCGGCACGACCGCAAGGAGCCGAGCCAGAGGCAGCGAGCGGCCGGGCCGCACCGCCACCCGCTCCCCGGCTCCCGCGGGAGCCGCCAGCCGCTGCGGGGCCAACGGCCTCCGCAACCCCGGGGAGCCGCTTCCTCAACAGCCACCGCGACGCCGACACCGCCGCCCCTCGCTGCCCCGCGGAACGCCGGCTGAGCGGAGGCGGCCGAGCACCCGCCATCCCGCCCCCGCCCGCAGAAAGTTTCTCTCCCCGGCCCGCACCTCTCCCTGCCCCGGAGGCGGGCGGAGCGGCAGCCGCGCCGCCCAATGACGCCGCGAGAACGGGCCCCGCCGACCAATGGGAGGAGGCGGGAGGCGGGACCCCCGCGCGCCGCCCGCGCCGCAGCGGGGGAAGCGCCTCCATGCGGGCGGGCGCAGCCCCGCGCCTCCCGGCCCCGGAGCCCCGCCGCGCCCGGCTCACCGGGAACCTGCCTCCGCCTCCGTCCGCTCCCGGCGCGGGGCCCGGGGCGGGCCTCGCCTCCTCTGCCCACCGGCTTCTCCGCGGCCGGGGCCGGGCCGCAGCTCGCGGCAGGCGCCTAGCGGGGCTGCTGGCCGGCGGCTCGGGCACCCGCTGCGGCCCCGACCTCCTCTCCGCCCCCCGCCGCTCCTGCCGGGCCCGTAAACATCCCGGCATCCCCGAGGATGGAGGCGGAGCGGCCGCCGGGCTCCGCCTCGCCCCGCCGCCCCCCTGCCGCCCGTGGCCCTGGGGCGCCCGGCGGCGGCTCGGCGGGGCGGGCGGCGCTTTCCGTCGGAGCCGGCCGGGCGGGCTCTCCGCCGCCGGCGCTGTGCGCGGCTCGGGCCGGCTCCGCGGTAATGAGCTCGAGGAGGCTGTGAGGCGGGCAGCGCTCGTGCTGCCGGGCACGCTCGGACAGGGGCGGGCAGCGGCGCCGAAGGCAGAGCCGCGGAGCGGAGCGGCGGCAGTACACGCTTAGGCCTCTGGAAGTCCGGGCGCTGGCGCTGCGGTCGGCCGGCGGCACCCTCCTGAGGCTTCGGCCCTTGCTGCTTTGGAACGCAGCGACGTCGAAGAATCTGCTTTTTATTTTCGTTCTGTGGATAGCACTGTGATACTCAAACCATGAGGAGTTCGGTACGGACTCGGGCACGCCAGCAGCAAGTGACCGAACTCCTTTTGCGGTACTCGGAGAAGGAAAAGCGTTGCAGACCAGGCTGACCGTGTGTCCTGTCCCGCCTGGTTCTGCTTCGCACGAGCACTGTGCCGGGGTTACTCAGGTGGAAGTCAGTGACTTCCAGGGCACCGCTAGTTTGTCGGGTTCCTGAAAGTTCATCCTGAATGAGGAAAAGCAATTCGCCTCACAGAGTAGAGGTCGTTAAGAACCAACGATGGGAAGAAAAAAAGCACAAAGGATACCCACACAATTTCTCGGGGAAGGTTACACAGCACTGTGATCAAATAGCTTCTTCCTAAGGTGAAGAAACCTTACATAAAGGACAACTGTCTTTTCTTCTTGTAACAGCTAAAGTTGTACTTTATCTAAGTCCCTTGCAGAATGTGCTCTCTGTGCCAAATTGCAGCCTGCTTCTGAGGCGGATCTCAGCACTGAGACATCTGTGGGGAGTATGGCGATAGAAACTCACGGATCAAAAAATAAATTATTTTTTGCTGCCTCACCTTTCTCTGATGCTAATGAATTTATCAACAATTCCACACATTTCCTCTTGATTACAGCAGTATATCATTTGATGTTTTTAGCCAGGTCGGTTTTTTGTTTGGTTTGTGTTTGTGCAAGATGTTATTTTTATACCCTCTGCACTTAGGTTCATTTTAATTCCTCAAGTTTCCCCATGTATTGTTTCACTGTCGCTACCGTTACTGCATTTCTGCAGTGTTCTGACCTCTCTGTTCAGCTGTGTGAACCCAACCGCTGCTTTAGCCTGATACTACCAACTGCTGCAGCGTCTTCTCTTTCCTGCATTCCAGCCTCACTTGCCTAAAAATCGCTTGCTTCCATTTTCTTTTTGGTGCTTTGAGAACCCAAAGACCTAAAGCTGACTACGCTGCTTCAGTTAACCGCCCATCATCACGACCAGCAAAAAGAGCCTTACAAAAATAAAAAGAAAATGGCTTTAGTAAAATACCGTGTTAATTTTAAATAAAATACACATTGAAAATTTGCAGGGTGACAAATCTGCCATGTATGATGGAAGTCAGTCCTCAGACCTGCGCTGTACGAAGGTTTGCTTATGAAGGGATGTTTTCCAGTGCGCATTTTCACTTTAATAAACCCATCTAGCGTTCCTGGTAATGGAGCCTTCACATCCGACAGAATCAGAAAAGCAGAAAAGGCTCTGGAAGACTGACTAGCCTAAGGGGTTGTTAAGGAGCAGGCTTATCTCTGGCAAGTGCTTCTCTTGGAGGCTGCAGGGGACGCTGACTAACCAGCTAGCAAAGGCTTAGAGAAAACAGATGAAGACATGCTGGAGTTAGGGATCAGAGAGGAAGAGCACAGCTCTTGGGCTAAACCATACCAGCTGCTGGAGGTGTGGCAGATGCTCCACACCTGGAATCCAACAGGCCAGAGGCAGAAGGAAGGAGTTAGGCATACAGTTCCCCATACTAGAGCTAGTTGACAACTTTGGTCACTGGAATCTATTGATATATATGACCTATAAATATGGCTACCATACAGGATATCTAAAATATCAAATGATGACTAAAGATATTATTTGCAATGGGATTGTTGTGTGTTATTATCATTGAACCAGAAACGTGGTCTTTGCCAGGTCTTCATTACCAGACTTGAAACCAGTTAGAGACTGTTAGGCAATGACATTTAAGTCAAGCAAGGACTGAGACATTTAGACCTATTCCCCAGGTGATTCCTAATGTGCTTCCTGCTACTCCTATTATCTAGGACTCCATGCTTCTTGCTTCCTGAGATGTTCATTAACAGCATAAACTTAAGACTCAAGAAAAATACAGATTTTAAAACTTTAACAATTACAGGCAAAAGAGCTCACTAGGACAGTGAAGCTTGGGAATAGATGTCGTCGGGGTCACAGGCGTAAGAGTGTAACATAACCGCTCACTGGTTAACAATTCTTCAGGTTCTTCGAATCAATAAACTGGAGGAAATTAATCAAAAGGAGCAACTGTTCACTATAAAACCTTGAAGCCTGAATTTTCAGGCTTAAAGTTTCCCTCTCTCCTGGTTCTTTGTTACTCTCAGTAAAAAAGACATCTACCTGTTTCGTGGCGTGGAAATTAGAAAGGTGTGATGGCCGGAGTGAAGAGGTATCAGTTCTCCCTGCGCTTGATAATATTCTGATAGGATATTATGCCAATTTTAAACTCAATTCATTAGAGGAGCTCAGAGACCTCTTGCTTCGAATGAAGCAGGGCACCAGACCTTCTTCAGACCTTCTGTATCAAAAAACCATTTTTGAATTTTGATCACAATACATTCAAGCTGAACGCTCTTGTAGAAGTGAAGGGGACAAATAAATTTCCATAGGAACAGTGAAGTTTGAAAAGAGGACTAGAAGATGTCAAGGAAGCTTGTCAGAAGCAAATTAAAAGGAAGAGCAAAAGGGGAAAGTGACCTGCATTAGGATCGCTGAACAAATGTGTATCAGCTGTCAAAGCTTCTAGAAGGAACTCCTAAGGACCAGCATAGCTCTGCAGGAGAGTAATGGATAGAAGCAGAAGGCACTCTTAAAAACATTGTTCAGATGAAGGAAACAGAAAGTAGCAAAAGCTTTGGCAATTTGAACATAAAAGGCAAGCCAAGAGCATTTTAAGGAAAATGTTGGTAACGGTATAAAAAATGATTGTGAAACCTCTTCCAAAAACATCAGAAGCAGGAAACCTGCTGTGGTAGATGTTGTGAGGCCAAGTAATGACTGTGATTTAAAGACAGAGTTTTAACAAAGATAAGGCCAAAGCTTGATGGCTTCAGTCAGGTCTCGTGAGACATTCCTACTGGGAGCCTGTCACACCACACAGACCTGAGAGTTTTGGGGAAGGTTCGTGGAAAGGGTGAGAAAATATAAGAAAATGACCATGTTTGCCAGTGATAAAAAATTGTACAGGAGATAATGTAGAAGTGAAGGTACCTCAGAGGAGTATGGACACAATCACTGCTTTTGGCTCCAAATCACTTTAGCATTCACAGAATAAATAATGAGGAATTGAACTGCTTTTTATTTGTTGTTTCTTTTGTTGTTTTTTTTAAAGATGATTCTGCTCATCATTTTGAAGAGATGAACTTCATTCTAATGAAAAAGGGATTATTCTTTTTCATACACCTATTACAGTATTTAAAAAACAGGGAGATGGAATATGCAATTGTACTTTGTTAAAACCTGGAGGCTGACGACTCATTTTTAAGGGCCAGCAGAGAGCCCTGAACACTTGGAAGTATTGCTGTGCACGGCTGCATAGACAAGTGTGAGAGCAACTCAGCTTAAGGAACTTAAAATCATGGTGAAATTTTACTAAAAAAAGGAAATACAGTGTTGTCAGCAAGTAAATGAAATACCAAAATGTGCCTAGAACTACTAAACAAAAACGATTGTTCTAAATTTTAAATGCAGTAATTTGGAAGATTTTAGTCCTTCTTTTGTTTAGAAACCTAAAACATTATTTATGCAATGCACTGTTTCTGATTCCTCCCTAGTTGTCACATGCAGAAAACTTTTGCCATGCACAATCTACACTAAGAGTAGCAGTAAACTAAAACTTATATTCTACTTGCAGATTGAAAACTACCCGAAACAGCATCTGAAATATATCCACCCAGTCGAAAATCACATTGGTGTAGGAGATGCAAACGACAGATCATAAAAGAGGAGTTTTTAAGCAGGCCCTGGCTGCATAGCAATACCTGACAGGGAGCCTAGAAGACATTGCTTGGATAGGAATTGCTGCATTAAATTAAAACTCTTACTTGAAATATCCCGTTTAACAAATAATTATCATACAGTCTGATGCATCAAGCTACTGTTGTTCATTGTTTTTTTGCTCTTCTGTTTTGAGTCTCTGAAATTTGCTGACCTCGGGAATTCTGTGGCAGTGAAATTCTCATCACTGATGAGGCCGAATTCTCTCATATACATTTAAGTTTTACCTTGGAAATTTATGGATTTTCCTGCTCTGAATGCCAGAGCCTGGCTGCTAGCACTGCTTGCAGCAGCACAAATTACCTAACTCGTGCCCAGCAGTGGCCTTGCATGCATGAAGTTCTTTCACAGAAAACCAGAAACTTGTGTTATTCATATAAAAGGAACTCTTACAGAAGTTGTTAAGCCTTACAACTTTCAAATAATTGTTATGTCTGTTTGTCTGAGGCAGCAGTGTTTACGATATGACACAGGATTAGAAACTGTCCTAAAGTCTATAAACATGCACTTGCCAATAAAAACTATAAGCAATATACTTGGTGTCACTGAGGCCCAAATTCCTAGAGTTAGCCAGTATAGCTGCTCTGACTTCAGTGAAGTCACACTGATTTACACAGTTGAAGACCTGGCCTTGCCTGTGGGATCTGGCAATGTTCTTTTAACCAGAAAGGAAAAAAAAACCACTTCAGTTTGTATTTTCCTTCAGTAAGTCACAGATGCCACAGATTGTGTTCTGCATGAGTCATTATTACCATGAAGATGTAGTACAGTATTTAAGAAAATCCAGATCTGCAACATTTTATGCCAAGCAAAATAGATTCCCATGTTCATACATCCAAGTGCTGAATCACATTAACTTCATTGGTGCCTTGAAATTACAACACTGTGCCTAGAGAATGTACTGTACTGACACCTCAACCATAGCTTTCATTTCCCCTCCCACCTGACTAAATTCTTGGGTACATCAGACATCCTCATCATTATAAGCCTCAGCGTCAAAGCCCTGAGGATTTCGTGGAAGATATTTTTGGATATGGTAATACAGGTATAATTTAGATCAGAGTTTGTAAAACATAAGGGATTTCCCAGTGGAAAACAGTTGATAGCACAAAGCATTTCCTGGTTGGTTAATACACAAGGAAATCAAGAAGCCACTGACCTCATGGCAGCTTTGCAGTTCTCCTCAGGGCAGTCACGATGTCATTCCAAATGTCCACCTGTAAAGCTGGCAAAATCAGACTGATGTTAGTGAGTTGTGCTTAGGGTTTTGTTTTTTATCTTTTTTTATTTCATCAGATTTTATACCCAGCATGGGATAGGGCTATTGCACCAGATACTAATCTGTCAGGCAGGATGGGTTATAAAGGGGAATATTCAGACTTAACTACTGCATCATGCCCGGTGATACAACTGGACAGCTGTTCAAAACACACATTGAGATCTTTTCCTTACTGGAATTTAATAAAATTTACACCTTTGGAGAAAGGCACCTAAGGTTTGTAATTACTTAAACGCTGTTCAATTTTCATATTTAGTATCAGCACAAGATAAGAAGGTTTCTATGTTGCTTGGAGGCTCTGGCCCCAGAAACTAATAAAAATCTTTGCAAATGTTCTGAACTACAGTTTCCTACTTCAGCTAGGAAGGAGAAAACAGCATTTGTTCTCCTAGCATCCTTTCTCTCAGCCTTTGTCACAACTGGTTAGAGTGTAACTCTTCCAAACAGGAATTGTCTCTCACCATGTCTTTGCACTTTGCCTAGTGGAATGGAGCCTACGCCTGCGCTGCAAAGTAAATGAATAATAATTTATGATGATGTTGGAAGGGTGTTGACAGAAGCACAGCTAAAGGCACTAGTGGGGAATAACCGCATTTATAGTAAAAATAACTATTGTCAGTCAAAAAAAGCAAACTTAAATTCCAGCATTTAATCTCTATTAGCCAGAACTCCCAGTGGAAAGGACATGATTTTCTATGGTAATTCTGCTACAATAAGGGCTACAGATTTTTCCCACCGACTTTGGCAGAATTTTGAGCCAGATTCAGAAGAGAAAAAATCCACTGAACAAGTGAAATAAATATTGTTGGCATTTTACAATAAAATGTAAGTGCATTTTATAGGTGGCTAGCAGCTTGTAATTACCCTTAGTAAAACTAATCCTTTCCCTGTGCTTATTAAAATGTTTCATGTTTCAGCAAGCCGTGAAAAGGACTTGCTACCAATCTCCTAACTTGCAGTGAAGCTGAGAAACATCCACCAGAGTCACAGTTCCCAGTGCCAGTCCTGTTTCTGTGCCTGCCGTTGGAATTCAAAGCCTCTAAGGGAATTAAAACTAACATATTAGTTCCTAATTAAATCCAAAAGGGGTGTGAAATGTAACCAAATAACTTTACCGTATTTCTTGGGAATACAGTCTCAAGAGAATAAGGAGGGAGAAGTGGCTTTCAATTAATAATTTTCCCTCCTCTAACATGCAGAAAATATCTGTAATATTCTCTTGACCCCTTTTAATTTCTTCAAGGGGAGCATTTGACTCTTCAATCTTCCCCTCACAAATGTATTAAAAAGTTGCTGCAGGTTTGTAATAATTTAGTAGGATAAAGAAGTACAGTCATCACTATTGCAGTCCTTTTTTCTTCAATTAGGATTTCTAATCACATTAGACATGTTTTCAGTATCCAGAGAGGATGCCTGATCCCTACAGCTATCGTGAACCATTAGCTTTAATTAAAATTTACAAGTCTAATGTTGTTACATCTGCTAAAAGCATTAACTGCCATGTTAATTACCAAAATGTTAATGTTGCGTTAAAATATGAATGTTCCCTTTTGACAGTTCATCTGTGGTTTAATTATTTATTTTTGATAGAATGTGTCCTAAAAAAAAAAAAAAGGAAAAGGCATAAAAGCATAAATGCAGGCAGAAATAACGAGTCATAATGGGAAAACTTCATCTAAATAGAAAACTCAGTACTTCGGAATACCAACTGTCAGCAGAGAATCAGTTGTATCTTTGCTACGTGTCTCAAACAAATACATAGTGCTTGTGTCATGTCTGAGATGTTATTTAAAATTGCAGCACATTCTTGTGCTATTACTTCATAGGGATCTCTAATCTGTGAGACATAGATCTTAAATCCTTGAAGCTGAGCACCATCATTGTTGCAGCCCTAGAATAGAAGCTTCCCCCAAAACAGAAGCTCAGGATTTCACATCAAGAACTTAAGGAACTGCTGAACTTTACACATATAACTTATTTCAAAATACTCTTTGACTTACAAAAGCAACTGTGTAGAATACAGTCCCAAAATTGCCGTATTCCCTCTCCCAAGAATGCCAGATCACAGTGTAAGACTTCTAAAACTGCTGTACGTAATAGCAGGTATAGTAAAACACTTGCACTGATTCATCTGAAGAAAACAAGTAGAACTGTAACTTGCAATATTTCATGGTAAGTTACTCTTGTGTTGTGATATTCTCACAGACATACATTGCCATTGAAATGAATAAATGAGAAAATTCTGGCAAACCAATATCTTGGGACTGTTAGTCTTTAAAATCTTTATCAGTGACGTAGGTGATGGGATCAAGTGCACCCTCAGTGAGTTTGCTGCCGACACCAGAGAAGGAAGGGATGCTGTCCAGAGGGAGCTGGCGGACTTGAAAAGTGGGCACAGAAGAACATAATGAAGTTCAACAATGCCAAGTGCAAGGCACTGCACTTGAGTTGGGGCAATCCCAAGTATGTGTACAGACTGTGAGAAGAAAACCTTGAGAGCAGCCCTGCAGAGAGGGACCTGAGGATGCTGGTGGATGGAATCTATTATTAACAGGTTTGGGGTCTTCTTTTTTTTTTTAGATTTGGGTTGGTATTTTTTGCTGTTGTTGTTTTGGTTTGGTTTAAACAGAAGCCAGATATACAGTTCCTTCTCATAACATGAAAAGGCCAGATTTGGATAGACCACTGCAAGTTCCCAGTGGTGGCAGAACAGCTAGCCCTATTCTGACGTCTGGATTGTCTCAGCTGTATGGGGAAGCCAGTAGTTCTACTCACAGAACAGGAGTTTTCCTGTAATATATTTGGAGCTCTTCCTTTTCAGGGGTAGGCATTGTACCGTTATTATTGGCTTCTCATAACAGAAGAGTTGCATTCAGAGATCTTTTATCAAGTTAACATGTAGGAAAAAGCTGAAAGTGTTTGGAGAACTGCTTTGCAGTCCCCTTGCAGGGCCACAGAAGGTATCAGCATGCAGCAGAGAAACTCTGCAGTGCCCCAGATCCCTGGAGCTCAAGTTGGGATTGGAGTTCTTGAAATCTATTCTCCAGCCATCCCCAAAACAATAACAAAAAACCCTTTAAAGCTCTGAAAAGCATTTTGTCAAAATTATTCTTTGGGTGATTTTTTTTTTTTTTTTTTTTTTTTTTTTTTTTTTTACATCTAGAGATTCTTTAGGGTCCAGAGTGATCATAGCAAAGCTGACTGATCCCCAAAGGACTCCTTCTCTTCTGTACATCTCTCATCTGCAGCTGCTGCTGCCTGCTGGGGTCCTGCCCCACGAGGAAGCAGAGCTCTGAGAGCACCTGCAGAGCAGCTCTGCTGCAGCAAGGATTTAGCATGGAGGAGCTCCACTCTTACTTGGTTTTGTTTGGTGGGTTTTGGTTTTGGTTTTCTTCCCCCTCTGGCACCCTGAGGATCCCAAGGAATCCTACGTAGATACTGCTAACTAAAGCACTTTCTTTGCATCTTTAGTTTGTTTTCCCATAAGAACCGTGAGTGTGTGACCAGGTTGACAGCACTACTTTGCACAAGGCTCAGACAGTACCAAACTATGGCTGATTATGTTCCCATAGGTGTGTCATATGGTGCATCAGGACTAGAGACAGAAGTTACTCTGATCCCAAGGCTTGTAATAACACTAGTTCATACAGAAAATATTCCCAGTTAAAAATAATAGTTGTTATTTTGAAGAAATGCAAGTTTGGAAGAAAATGCTTTCTAATAGTCTGCCAGAAGGCAACCTATCTCCTGGGCTTTGTTTGCTTGTATAGATTTCACTGCCTGCAGCAATACTTCTTAAAGTGAAGTTTGCAGAAACTTTTGTTTCTCTTGGGGAGATGAATACCTTCCCAAGCTCATTATCTGGGAGCATTCAAACACCCCAGAAGAAACGACATATTTCAAACAATTGATTTGCAATTAATCTGATATTAACTGCTGTCTTGCAGGGCTCTAAAAGAACTTGCAAAGTTATGCACTACTACCAGTCCTGGAACATGAAATTCACCCCTCTTTTTTGGAGTCTTTCAGTTCTTAACAGTGAAAACTCTAGCTCCTTTTTTTTTTTTTTTCTCCTGAGGAAAAAATAGGAACACATTTTTTATTTGGTTGCTTGTCATTATAAAGCAGAACATGAAGGACTGCTGTACAGTCATGGAACGCACAGAATGACAAGGAGCTGCCCTGCTCATCTCTGCAGTAACCATAAATCCTCTTTATGAAATGGAAGTTAATCCCGCAGTATGATGCTCCAGCAGAAGGGTTGCCCTTTCTCAGCTGTTCCGATCGGGGCAACCCAGGATTTCTTTTCAGGGATGTGGCATTAAAAAAACAGTGTCTGTATTCAGCAGGCTCCACTGTGTCACAAAATGCACATCCCCCCAGAATTAGTAATATTTTGTGCTTAATGACAATACCTATCCTGAACTTTGCAAATCTTCCTTCTGTACCTTATTATTTTTTAACCTTTCCTTAATAGCACATGTACAACTACTTAAAGGAAACTGAAGGATTTCTCTTGCTCCCTGCAGCTCTCTTTGGGTGAAGGATGCTTGTTAGAACATGCTATAATAGTGGCAACCAGCCCAGTGCCCCATCCACCAAAAAACTGTGTTATTGAACTGTAAAAGCAGTGGAGTTTTAGTAATACTTAATTAAAAGGCCAATGTAAAGGCATTATTTTATGGTCTCTTTCAAGATATGTTCACAAGAGTTTTTCATCAGACAAAACATCAAAAGGCAAGCTGCACAGTTTTGCTGGGCGTAACTTTTTGATAAAAGTTTCTAAAAAAGCAGTGACAGACTCAGCTTCAACAATAAACCTTTCTTTGACCTTTCTTGTGAACATGCATGCATTCTTGAGTAAACACAGCACAAAGCACTGCGCTCATAATTACAGTGCCATTCATAAAGTCTGTCTGTTGCAAAATGACTTACTGTAAATCTAGATTTGTTTTAATGAGAGCAGGATTGACCAACACATTGATTCTGTCCATGAAGTTCGAATTTATGGGTATATGTGTCCATCCCTAGCACTCAGGACCTGATTTACATTGCAGTGTACAATTCACATGTTTAATTGGAGCACAGGATTTATATACCTTCCAGAATAGTACCCATATCTGCTTCACTGTAGGCATGATTCTGTATATTTATGTATCCTGTATGCGTGTATATGTCTGCATATATATTTATATACAGTATTCTATCTGTAACTGTAATTAGCGTATCCAAATTAAATGTAATAAAAGTGTTTTATCAGGTCAAATGGATAATGAGAACAAAACTGACTAACTAACATTAAAGTTAAGGGGAATTTTCATTCAGTTCTGTATGAACAGAGTTTCCCTCCCAAGAGTTCATTCTCACCTAGCACCATGCTTCCTGTTCTGATTACTTATTCTTCTGCAGTTACCTGAAATAATGTTCTAGTGATGGAACACGAACACTGCTTACAGGACATTTAGCAGATGTCTTCCATCACTGCTCAGATCTGAAGTTCATGTGATTCCATTTTAATTCTGAACTCCCGAGGAAACATAGCATCACCTGCACAAGTCGGTGCTTTATTGTTAGGTAAACAAATCTTTTAGATCTTAAACAAATCTTTGTTCTCCAGATCATAAACACTGAAATGTTTACAGCATCTCCTTATCTGCTGTAAAGTTCACAGCTTCTCAGGGCTATTATGCAGGAATCATTTCGTTTTCTGTATGCTTTGGCTGAGAAGTAGAGTATTAATCATTCCTCTATAACTCTTATACTCACTGCATTCCAAAATACTTTTTATTATCTCAAGTATTCCCAAGAGCTATTTCACTCTCAGAATCTAAGTATTTAAGATTATTGTCCTATACTATTTTAAAGTATATATTTGTATTAATTATTACTTCCTATATATCTGATTTTAAGGTCACAGGCTGCTACATATTACACTTAATTCCTAGAGTTCCCAGAGCAAATGCTCCTGCAGGGACTTACGTGTGTCAGAGCTACTATAAGATAAGAGAACAACCCAATGTCCCATTTTAAAACTAAATGTTGTTCTGCATATTTTACAAGGCACCAAAGTACCTGCAGCACAGTGACAATGTAACCAAACACAGTATGGAAACAGAAGACAGGAACACAATCATATCCAATTATGGCAATCTCTTACAGTGGGATTAACAATAACATTGAAGCTGGATGCTCTTTTAAAGAGTCAGACACATCTGTACAGGTGTAATCTGCATGTCAGTTGCTAATGACAAGATTAAAGTAGCGCAGTGCTGCTACACATGCAGTGCTATTAGATGAGCCTGCACACACAAGCTTATTACAAATCAGGGACAGAATTTTAGGACATGCATGTTACTGAACATTCCAATCGAACATTCAAAATGCATCATCCTCAGTTATATAAAGTTCACCCCTATGCATGGACAAACATATACAAGACCCAAGTCTAAATGTCTTCTCTTTTTTTTTTTGTCTAACAAGTTTCCCATCACTTTGATTTGTTGTTTAAATCAGTGGAAAATAGATATCTCCAGTGGTTTTTCCTTTGTGAGGGAAAAATGGATCCTTAGCTTTATTCCAGATATTTCCACAGAGGTGGAATTTATCTGGAATATCTGGTGTGATACTACAGCTGAAAATGGATTTGGAGGCTTCCTGGCCCACTTTCCTTAATAAAATACATATTTACGAATGGAAGCTTCACTCCAGAATATCCAATTCATATTAAACCAACAATGATTTTCCTACTCCTGTTGCCACTCACTTGCCTTTTTTTCCTAGTAAAAGTCATTTCAATTAGGCCCAAGCAGCAGAACAAAATGCATACAGGTAGTCTGACTATCCCCTGCTGTTCACTAATGACATAATGTTCACAAAGCATGTTGTTCTTCTTTAACACCTTATTCCATCTGATTTCCTAAAGGCTGACAATTAGGTATTCTAAAAAACCAAGGTCTCCAAAGATAATTATTGTAGCGTATTGAATTACTAAATACGGCTTTAAGTATATGGACCAAACCTTAATCACACAAACACCAAAGAATAGTACCCTGAAGAAATCAAACAAGGTACATTAATCTGACCAGAAAAAAAAAATCTCTCTTGTCAGTATTTCACGCAAGTGAGGACAAATAGCTGTCAATTCAGAAAAAAAATAAAAATCTGTTGTTCATTTTTTTCTTATGAAAACATGGCTTGGCATCAGCATTACTGCTGTTTTATTGTTTTCTGTATCTGGTCCTTCCCCTGTCATTCCTTTCTAACTATAGCCAGACTACATAATAAAAATCTGCCTAATTCCTCATTCCTGCTGAAACTGGGGAAACTGGTCAGATTTTATTTGACCGAAACTAAACAGAAGACACCCACTTTCCCAGTACTGTTTTGCAACAGTTCGGGAAAGCAAGTAGTTCAAAAACATTGAAGCATGGAAGAATTGGCCTCGTTTTTAGCTTCTGTGTTCTCCTGCAACAGTAAAATGAAAGGAAGACAATTTTGCACTGAAAATCTGATATTCCTGACTCAGTCCTGATTGTCCTTTAATAAAATGTCCTTTAAGGCCTTTAATAAAATGTTTTATAGAAGCATGGGGCACAGAATAGAATTTTGTTACCTCTAATGATTTTTTGGTTATTTCCCCCACAACAACTTCAGTTTACTGCTTATTTTCTTCCTAAGAAAATATATGAAAACATGTTGTTCTGCTGAAAATTTACAAATGCTCAATAAAAAGGGGATGCATCTCAGTAGTATGGAATGGGAAGGGATAAACATCAGGAATAACAATAAAATCTTCGAGAGCTGTGGTGGCTGCTAGTATCTGAAGAGGAAAAGGGCTCCAGTTTGCTCCTTGGCTATGGAATAGCAATCACCCAGCACAAGGGGATGATGCAGCACAGGAAGGTTTAAGGCATTCTGAATGCACTGGGAGCTGTGCATTCAGATATGGCAAAAATGACCTTCTAATAAGTTAATACAGCCTCAGGTGGAATGTTGCAAGCTATTCCTTGTCACCCACTTTCAAGGAAGATTCACTGACTCAGATCAAAAAAGCCGCCAGTGTTACCAGTGTTTTTAAAGCAGCTCTGCTCTGTGATGCCATCAGGTCACTGAACCCGAATGGGTGACTCTTAAAAACTTTATTACTCACTCTCCCTCAGTTTAGCAGACCCAAAGCAGAACCAGATTGAAATCCACTACTTGAATCCTATGTCAATCTTGCAGTTACATTTAATTAACCTTAATGTTGATTAAAATGGCCCTCAATATTCAGGCCGTTATAATCAATATTATTTCTGTTTCTGCAGCATTGGCCAAACTTCACAATGCTTCACAAAAATCCACTCAGTTGATAGGATGATACTAGAGACAAAAAATACCAAGAGAGTTTATGATCAGAAGTGGTTATTAAATCATCTTTCTTAGCCTATATAACAAGGCAAAACAGAATGAGTTTCTTCCTTTTGTGCTGCTGGCTCCAAACCCCTTCTCCAGTCATCTTGAACCCTTGCCACTGCCTTAATGAATCCCAGAGACCATTGGGAGCAAGGTTTGGAAACACTTCAGCAGATGAACTGCTTTCCAAAAATTGAAACCTTTGTTTCAAGAACATTCGCTCCAATCTGACTCACGGAAGGGCTGAAATCAGAGCCCCGTTCTCTCTTTCCTGGACTCAGTTCAAGCAGAGAAAAGTTGGAGTGGAAAGGTTGTTTTAGAGATTGGGGTACAAATCAACAAAATGTGTGTGGAACATTGGTATGCGTCTGCACAGACACAAGAAAAGAATTAACATTCGCTCAAAGCTTCTTCTACTTTCTGACAGGTAATAATGATTGTTAATGGGACTGACATTTCCACTGTACAATCAAAACATATTCTTCAAAACCTATTGCATAATTAACATTACTTACACACATTTCACATCAAATAACATCAAATTAGAAAGACTTATGAGGCTAGAGAATAGCATCCTGAAAACATCTCGTCCAGGTGTTACAAGTGAGTGCTAATAACATACCCAGAAGTGCACTAAGTTACGCTTCTCAGGCAGAGATCCTCTCTGTGCTCTGTCACTGCTAACAGTAAAATGCTGCACACGTGAGCACAGGAGTTACAGGTACATTTCCTTTCTGCACTTTTGCCCAACAGGAGTATTGTGTGAGCGCAGAAAACACGTTACTATGTTGGCCATCCACACGGATGGCAGGAGAGGCAGGAACAGGGTTCATCCGCATTACTTCTCATGTGGAACTCCACCACTAGGTGATCGTTACACCATGGGACAACGAGCCTCAGCCTTCTTGGCAAACCTGAAGGGACATGCATAGTTCTCTGGCTTGGGGGCAGGGAGGCTGAAATCACATAGTTGCTGGTATGCTAAATAAAAGATCTAAATACAAAAATGAGCCTTCTTCTTCTTGGAAACTTTGATGTTTCCAAACATCGATTGCGAATTAAACAAGGGAAAAAAAAAAATAAAAGCAAGCTGAAAATATGCTGTCAGGACTTTTATAGCACCAAGCTTTTTTATGATTTTTTAATGCTCTGATGACAGATATATGAAAATGAGCGCAAACTGCACAGCAGAAAAAAAAATAAAACCTCACAGAATTTGCATACGCAAAGAAGAAAGTATAATTTCCTAGCACCAGCGACAGCACAGGCACAGAGTAACTTTCAGGAGAATTATTTTTGCAAAACACCACCGTGTTTCACATGCTTCAGTTTCTAATATGTCATTGTTAAATCAAAGAGTATTTTTTTTATTTTTTTCAAGCATGCATAAATGTTAAGGAATGTGAAGCAAATTATAACAGTACCAGCAAGGCTTGTAAAAAATATTAAATAACTTGTTTACATTATTTCTCTTTATCAAGCCAACAGATAAAATAGCCTGTAGATTTCCACCACGGTACACAGCCATACACAGAACATGGCAATTGAATCTTGCATTAAGGTCTCTGTAAAGTGTATTTATATCTGACATTCCAGTTTTTCATGGTGTGAGGATTTATGCAGATGGGTAGTATACAGTCATGTCTTCTTATGGAGTCTGAGCAGGACTAAATTTCACTTCATTTCATCTTTGATTCCTCTACTTACTTTGCATTCCAAATGTTAAAAAGCTCAAACTAAATTTTAGGAGCTTTACTCACAGGTTTTTACTGCTGAGGGCTTTTCTACAGGATATTATTCCATACTAGCTCTAGCGTGTGATCCATGCCGGATTCTCAAGCATAGAAATACTGTGTTAGGAAACTATTTAGGATTTATGCTTCTTTAAAATATTGCACTTGTACTGCAAAGAAAGGCATCTCAACATATGGCTTTATTTGAACATCTGAAATCAAATTGAAATTGAAGTCACTTATGAAAATGATCAAAATATTTCAATAATTTTCACATACATCAAATAGTTTTAAATGATGAGTTGCACATCATCTAGATAGCAGTTGGTACAGCTTACTGTCGCTGGCCACCATTTATCCATACACTGTTATAAACACTGTAGTAAAAACAAAAATACTGTACTCAGAATTAAACTAAATTTATATAGAAGCAGATTGGTTTTATGAAATTGGAATGTCTTGCATTACTGGAACCACATTATCTTTGGTTTTAGAGTTGCAATATAAATATACACCCTATTTTCCTCTGCATCTTCCTCATTATATTCATTTTCAAGGCTTCTCTATGAAGTACTTTTCCTTTTTTTAGTAGACTTTTCTAGTAGATCAGCTGAATATGAGTAGAAATCGTGAAGACAGGCAGTGACATGAAACTCATGCGCAAGCAGCTTAGATGACTTCATAAGTGAGCCACAGTCAAGTGATAAATAAATAGTTTGCTGGGGTGAGGGATGGAGGGGATCAGCTCCTGTGTATGAAAAAGAAAATAAAAAAAATCCTTTTGTTGCCTCAAAGAGGAGTTTCCTACTTTTCTCACTTCCTTCCTGCTCCACTGTGGCTCTGCCTCATTCCATACAAGTTCTTCTTTTCTCCTTTTATTTAGCACCAGAATAGAGGAACTTGGTATTCCTTTTAACATCCTGTTGCATGTCACTGAACAGCTACTTTGTCCACTTCAGACTCAGTGCCATGATGGATGCGTCCAGGGAACTCTTGCTTTCCTTACTTTCCATAAATTCCCTCTTCATTGACCCACTCAGATCAACCTGCATCATCCCATTGGAAATCCAAGAATGAGTTTGTGATTATCATGCATGTGGGTTGATGGCTAACAGAAGCAAAAGACAAAAGAGTGCTCTCCAAGCAAGAAAACCTCCATTAAGTTGTTACAACATGTTTTTTAAGACGTGCTTTTTAGACTGCAATATTCTTTGATGGCTATTATGTTGCCATGGCAACTGGGAGTACTTGTGGACCACTGTGCAAGAAACTACACAAAACAGAAACGATCTTCGCTGTAAATTAAAAATACTGAAAGGGAGATGAGTAATTGGAAGAAAAAGGACGGACAGATTATTGATCCACAGGATAGTACACAGTATCAGACTAATATCACTGTATCAGACTACTAACTGGCAGATGTATTGTGGATATCACATTGAAGGAGAGATTTGAGGAAGGATGGAGCCTAAGGGCACAAAAATGATTGTTTGAATGTTAGCTGGAGCCTGAACATGCATCTAGGGCTGTTGGAAGGCAGGAACTGCCATTTTTTAGTCATTAATAAGAGAGATAGGATTTAACAGTTCACTAAAATCTGTGTAATGCTGAGCATTTGTATTGTCCCTGACACAGATCAGCACTGGTTGTGTTTGGATGATTCCTTAACAATGCTACTTCCTTCACAACTATTTTTTAAAACTTTGCATCACTACAATCCAGAACAGTATCAGAAAGAATTCTGGTACAATCTGCGTGTTAGGCACTACATTCACCTGATTTCAGGTATTGAATTTGAGTGTTTTACTTTTGCATTTCAACGGTTGTCATTGCTTTTCTGAATTTAAATTTGAGACTACAAAAAATCTGTCATTAAATTTTTAGATGTGCTCAGATTATTAAATTTCAAAACCAAGCAGGAAGTGAATTAAGTGCTTGAGAAAACTAAATCTGTCAGGATCAGAATTGTCAAATGCATCACTAAAAAGCACTGGTTTTGCCATTTTCCTGTTTGCCTCTAATAACTTCTTTGAGTAATATTCAACTACATTTTTGCTCTTTGCTTTGTTTTTCTGAGAGACAAATTAATCTTTTATCTGGAATTTATGGGCACAAATCAAGCAAATCTGTTTGTGAAAGCATGGTACAAACAGAGAGGGAGTTCTCAGTATTCCACCGCTGCATCCTGCAAGTGACAACTCTCCACTTTTCTGATGCTTCAGTATAACTCAGATACTTGTTTCTATATTTTCTGGCCCTATTCTATTTCTGTGTAGAGAGTAGCCACACTTTTGGGTTTCTGAAAGTTGTGTTAGAATAGCTGCTTTACTAATTTGTATGATTATTTTAAATATCTGTTTTTTCAGAGGTAAATATGACAGTTGCAATGGTAGAAGAGAAATCCATTTTCAAAGAGGCTTATTGAGAAGTTCTTATGGCTGATCAACCTTACTGTCTTCCTTCTGTTTTTCTGAATATCAACAAGGTAACGAACCTCTGCTAACAAGTGGTCCATTCTGATTTATAAATTAGTTGCTTAGATCCAGAATTTGGTGTGATTTTTTGTTGTTGGGTTGGAATTTTTATTGGCACATATGCACATGTATGAATTGAAAGAATAATGGTTGGTTATTGTCTTCCAGGAGAAAGGTGACCGTGTTCCCCCAGTTGTCATGAATTTATCATACTGACTCCAGCCAGAATACAAACAGCAAGTTGAAACCACTCTTGCATGCGGTGCACAGATATTTTGGCAGCAATGCCATTTGCAAGATTATAATATGTCTGGTTTTGTTTTCAGCAAATATGAGTATTAATATTTCAAAAGAAAAAAAAAAAAAGATATCCTTTTCTGCAAAATCATTCTGTTTAGGAATACAGTGAGGAATACGCAGTCCAAGTTGCAAAGAAGACCAAGAGGATTAATTTAGATTCTCAGACAGCTCCTACATATCTTCCACCAAGACATTGTTGATAAATGCAGTTTTCATGAAGCGTCTTAAACTATTCATGAATCCTATCCAGTAAATAGCTTAAATAAAAGCCCAAGCTGAAGAACTGTAGTGCAGAACCTCTACATTTACCGATTTTATTTTATAAGGGGTATTTCATTAACCACAAAAATCTCCTCAACACTGCTTCTTTCACATACTCATACTCCCAACCAACGTATATAGAAAATACTCTGTTTTGTAGGTGGCCTATTTTTCCAGGACGTAAAAGTGATTTTCTTTGTCTAATAAGAAAAAAGGTTTTATTTAAGAACAGATAACACAGGAATAATACAAAACATAGTTCCCATAAACCAGAGGATATGCTGAATCATTCAAAAAAAAAAAAAAAAAAACCAGCAGCAAAATTTCCTTCTTGGCAAAAGGCTTAGGCGTATTTCTATGATGGTGATCTGTCACTTTTTTCCCCTGGCACTTTACAAGATATGGGTGGCAGATTGCTAGCATTCAGATGTTTGGTTGCTCCTTCAGCATCACAATATACACACTAACAAATGGAAAATACTTGCTGGTTTCCTTCCATTTCTTAAATTAAATGGATTTTCACCACCTGGTGCCCTAATGATCTCATAACTAAATACCAGTGGTGAGTACCTCACTGATATTCCATCCTTTCCTTATTCCACCCACCCTCTTTCAAGGCTCTTATGTAGCATAACACCAGAGATCCCTAAAACATGACTCTGGATAACAATCTAAAATGATGCTGAGAATTATCCAACCAAACGTGAGGTTAAACAGTGAAGGAACTTGCAAATCATGGTAGTTTGTATGTAATACAGGTGTAAAACAGGAAATCAGATGAGTTTAAGGAACTGAGCACTGCGAGCGGAGTCATGAGAATGTAAAACATTTTTAGCAGCACCTCAGACAGATATAAGCAAGGCAGAATTTAAATGAATATGGACATAATCAAGGGATTTAACTGCAAGTTTCAGTTGTGTGAGTGAACAAAGAAATTTTAATTAGTTACAAAAAGATGTGCAAGATTTGCCCATCACAGAAGTTCTAGCATTGGAACGCTGAGACAGTGGTTGCTGTGTAATGGTAAATGACAGGTTGAGAGTTTATTTTTTCACTATGATTGAAAAATGGAGTTAAGAACAGTATGATGAAAATACTAAGCGCTTTATTTTAGCCACCCGACACAAACTAAAATCCAAACAGAAATAGGTAATGCTTTAGTTTGTCTGAAGGGAAACAGCTATGAAGTTGAAAGACATACCTGCACATAATCTGCAAAACAGTGATTCTTAGAATACAGGTCCCCCTTTACAAAAAGAGTCTAGAAAGAACAAAACCAAGGAGGCTAGCTAGAATGAGTTTTAAAGGAAGAACATCTACAAGTTTCAGAAGCAATAACAACCATGAGATTTTGCTTGAAGAAAGTTTGGCAAATGCATTTCAATTATGGTTGAGTTATAGAACTGTACTGAAGAGGAATTAAGATGAGACAGGTTTTTTGTTCACATCTTCTCTCATAAGTGGAAAAAAAATATAACACCAATGCTTGAGTATGTTTCTACGTGAGAAGCTAACCAGTCTCACTGGCTGTCTCTCAGCTTCCTTAATCCTACAACACTATATCAGTGTTTGAGGACCCAAGACTGATTATTCCTCAGTCCTATAATTTGAGAACATTCTTAATGAGCACCGAAGCCCAACACTTAACATAGACCTATTTTCAGTGGAAGCACAGATGTGACAACTAAATGTGCCCTAAGACTTTTACTACAGGTTTTAATTTCTAATACTGTTCATGTGCTCATTTGCAGGTCTAGACCTATAATGCTTTGTTAGCTTGAACAGCTGTGTTTTTATGGCTGGACTAGATCTGAATGAAAGTTTAAAGGCTTGTGTGTAGTTATTGTATATGTCCAATTAATCTTCACTCTGCTCGAAAACGGTTTTCCCCCCCTTTTTGCTACCTCACAGTTTCTGTGCTTGCTTTGGACTGCAGACCTGGCTCACACTTCTAGTTAACAAGGTTGAGGTACTGCACTAATAATCCCTAACATGTTTAAACAGATGTTTATAGCTGCTGGGGAGCATAAGCTCTTGTTTTAATTCATGAAGTTACTTGTTAAACTTGACTAAGATATGTGGTTTCTGGTGATAAAGTACGATATTTGCTACATTTGATTGCTGGTATAAAAATGCCAACACCTGAAATGTCCCGAACTATTCAAAATGAATGACTGGCATAGATAAATAGGATTTAAAAATTCATAGCAATACAGCAGAATAATTATCTTGTTCATGTTATATGTCCAGAAAAGAGATTGGGACTTTGTTCCAGGTACTAGACATGTTAGAACAAGGCACTTTCTACAGCAGTGGACTAACAGACAATGGAGAGCCAAGGCCTCCTCCCATCAGCAGGCCATAACTGAGACATGGGCAGACTACCTGTCTCATGCAGCCGCCCACAGCTGAGTGCAGAGCACAGTCCTGGGCATATCCTGGATCATTTCATCTTTCTGCCACTCTGGCACCTTTGCTACGGTATTCCCATGATTTTTGATGGCACAATTTATGCCAATAGACTCTAGGTTTTAGATTTGCATATTTGCTATCCAATGTGTACTCAATATAGATGTTCAGAGCTTGCATGCCATGCTCCACGTGATCTGATATCTGCTGATAACTCACAACACAGTTGCCATAGTCAACACAGAACAGCATAATGGTGCATCTGCATTTTTCCCATCAGATAACTTCACGTCAGTATTTTTAAAATCTTATTCCAAATATTTGAGATCTCTGTATATATCAAACTAGAACAAAGCACCAGAAAAGAACATCTACCAAAGTTTGTCAACATGTAACAACTGATTTTTTTGATAAATTTTCAGGGTTTAAAAAATTAAATTAAAAAATCCAATGCTGAATTTATAAAATCCATATGAACCTGTTTATTCAAAAAAGGCCAACAAAAGATTTTAGTAAATCATTTAATTCATCATATTGCTCTGCAGATGGCAATAACATTTATTTTCTATTTAAAGAGTGTCTCGTCTCATCATAATACTACACGCTCCAACTTAACCAAAAACTTGGCAAGGAGAAAATGCTGCACTAGCACCAAGTAATCCCATACGAAAAGCCTGTCTCCCATCTTTTTTGCTTTTGCTATGCCAGAAATATTTTTAAAAGACCACAAAATAGATTTTTCTTCTTTTACTATGAAACATTTGCTCGCTTTGGACACGTGTCTGGAGAATACAGCTCAGCCCAGGCAGCAGCACCCAGAGCCCCAGAGGTGCTGTCCCTGGGAGGTGGGATGCACGCAGCCCACACTGCAGTGCCACAGGAACACAAAGGCATGTTCCACACCTCCAGATACAACTGCTTCTAAAGGATGTGAGGGCCTGTGGACAGCAGACCCAAGACATCTCCCAGGAAACAGCAGAGAGCTGCAGATGGGCAGCAGCCTGTGTGAGTGGCATTAGCAGAATGGTGAGCTGTCTCCCTGCTCCTCTGAGCAGAACTGCAGGCAACACAGAACCACGTGCAGGTGGTACATGGGATTTGTGAGTTTGCTTCCCAGCTGTGACCCTAGGGGTGAATGGTTCTCCAAGGCATGCTTTTTGTTTGTGCTTACATGCTGTTCCTGTTACAGCATATTCAGGACAGTCATCCTTACAGTGCTTTAGCAAAGCTGCTACTCCAGCTCTATTGCCATTGCTTGGAGTCAAAAAAGGGAACTACCTTTACTTTGTGTGTGTGTGTGTGTGTGTGTGTGTGAAGTTCTCACTTCCCAAAAGCAACTTCTACACAAACATTTCACAGTAAAAATTAATGGCAAGTCAACATGCCTTCCCAACATTCAAAATGCATGTTGCTGCTGAGAATAAACCCCCTTGCAGAACAGAGTGCAGGGGCTGAGAGGTTAAAAAAGAAACAAACGTATGCTTAGAATGGAGTTCAGTAAGTTTTCCCCTTCACAAGGAAGGAAGCTAAGGATAGCAGCCTAGATCATACGCTATTTTGAAGTCTAACTCTAAGTTTTTATAACGCACCAAAGCCTCACTTGATGTGAGCGCTGGGTGCCAGCACCTGGCAGCTCTCTTCAGCTGGTCTTCTCTTCTAATTCAGTTGCTAAACAAATGCAAAATGACAATGCCTAAAACAAAACCATTCTTTTGTTAAAGGTCGAGATAATAGGAACTCTACTTTGTTTAAAATATCTTGAGAGATCATAGAAGCTTATGCCTGAGGCAGCGAAGAATAACAAAACTAAACACGAGTCCTTCCTGTTAGGTAGTGGTGCAGCACGCCAGCGATGCCTCCCTGGGACTGTTTGTCATCAAATATACATGCAAGAGCAAGCCCCCCACTTGACTGTACACAGCGATCCAGCATCACCTCCTCCACCGCAGTGATACGATCATAAACAGATTATCAAGTCCTGTGGTGTGATCAACAACAGATGTAAAATTAGGAGCTGACATCTTTAGCAGGTAGCTGAGCCTTACGGATCTTCTGCCAAACTTCATTTTCACTTCCAAAAAATTCTTTTTTTTTAAAGATTTCAGGAAGTTCTCTTTTCTATTCCCGCAGTCAGTACTCGTGTTCTGGAAAAGAAGTATACAGATGCTGTTTCATTTAGGACGATTTGCCTTTCATTTTCCCTTGCCTATATTTTATTTTGTGCAGAAGAAATGGATCCAGGAAACGGGTCGCCTTTATTTGTAGCCACAGCCTGATTTACAACACACTGCGTGAACTAAGGCAAACGCTTAAAACTGTAAATGAGGTATCGTAACCCTCCCTTTTAGGAAATGTATCAGGAACAAAGACGTGCCCTAAGGGAACATTAAGGTCAAGAACCAGCAGCACAAGAAAGCGCAATGGGAAAATCACATCTAAGGCCCATCTAGTAGTAAAAGACATGTCATAGTGACAGTCCCCAGCTAATACCCAGGTAGCCTAACCAGGCTATTAGCACGGAGAGAATGCTGCACGCAGTTCTTTATCTTGAAGAAGCTCATTTGGTTTCACAACACTGAAGGAAAAAAAAAAAGTAGGCTGACCATCAATTCAAACTGCCTCAACCATAATGCCACGCAGTCAAATATAAATCTGTACCAAACAAATGCCCATCTAATCGCCCTTGGTATGAAATAATACTAATCTAGACCCTAACAAAACAAGAGGGATTGTGCGTGGCTGTAAGGGTGCCTGTCAGCCCTTAAAGGCTCCTGTGTTACAGGAGATCTCAGAGCAGTCATTCTAAGAATACTTTCCCTTCTTGTACTAGATAGTCATTATATTTAAATCGGTTCTTGACATTATATTCCGAAGACAATTTTGTCCCCCAAGTTTAGAAGCATGCAGGTCTCAAATACTGTTTGTGAATAATTCCAATTCTTGTAAAATAGACATAACAATTAAGCAGTAAGCCATGACAGGTAATGCACCTATTATGCTGTGATGGCTAACTCTTGTGGCTTTATAAAGCATAAGGAACCAATGAATGTGTCTATTCCCTTTGGGTATAATTATATTTCATAAGCCACATCCCAGAGTTTCTGGTATAGTTCCCCTTCAGATAAATGTTTCTCTATCTTCCATGGATTACAGCTGTATTTTTCTTGGGGAAAAAAAAAAAAAAAAGGTATACTATGATTGACAGGCATTGACATGAGGATTTAGTTGTGCTATGTCAAACTTCAAGTTTAGAGTTCGATCTATATGGCTTAATCATGACATTATTAAATTGAAACATGACCATCGGTCTTCCAAACCAAATTTTTTACTGTAAGATACTTTGCTACATTCATACTTTACAGCTAAATCTGTTAAAAATGTATCTGTTCATTAAATTCTCTGGAGGGAGTAGAGTTAAAACCCACGTAAAACCCATGTTAATATGAGAGAAATAAAGGCAGTACAGTACCACATCTGTGTAATTTACTGAGGATCTTAAATTTGTCCAGTATCAGTGTAAACTTTTTAAAATAGCTAAAATAGCCAAATCACAAGCATGGGAAAAATGAAAGAAAGGACAGGGAAAAGAAGGAAAGGTGAACGGTAATAAGCTTCACTTCAAAATGACGGGAACATTGAGCCCTAGGCATCGCTGTGGCCAAAGCCTGATAGAAAAGTAATGTTTTTGTAATTATAGTGCTCAGAACATGTAAGGTAAAACAGGTTTTTAGCTTAAAGGAAAAAATATCTAGTATGGTAGCAGATAAAGAGTATCTTTAATGAAGCCACCTTCTCTCTCAATAACACTGAATTTCTACATCACCGCATGGCCAAGAAGCAAGTAACAGCCACGCCATCACCATGACTGTGTCAACAACGTGAACCTGTTATTGGCTTTTTTATAAAGCATTTAATTATCTTGTTTGTATTGTCCAAATATCTTTGTAGATTCCTCTATTTGTTTTTTGCTTTAGATTGCAAAACTGTTATTTAAGATTATTTACCTGGGATTCTGTGTTTAAGTATATTCCCTCTTTAAAATTTCTCTTTATAATCTTGTGCCAATCACTTCTCTGTACACACCTTTATAAACCTAATTTTGAATCTTGAAAATACCTTGGATTTAACTGCAGTTGAAGACTGCTCATGAAATGGACCATAAAGTCCAATGAATGTTTAGATCATTAAAAAAAAAAAAAAAAAAAGAATCAGGAGCTTGAAAACATAACTGAGTTTCTTCATAAGGAAAAATAATTATGGTAGTGTTATAAAGTACAGTTAGTGAAGTACCAAAGCAGATCAAAAGGTTGTAAAATCAAGCATTATAAAAAAGTAGTGATAACTATAGGCAACTAGGAGAGAATATTGGAATGAAAAGGTGATAATCCTTTTTAATATGCTTGGAACAAAATCTGGGAATTGCAATTAATGAATAAAACAGAATTGAGGGGAAAGGGGGAAGGCATAGCCATAAAAATCACTTAACATGAGTTTGTCGTTTCCTCTAGTGAATGATGGGGACCCAGACAAAAAGCGTTAGGTTTGATCTGTTTTGCTATACTTTTTCTTTACAAAAACAAAAACAGAAATCTTGCTGACAGATTCAGGGCACACTTTGCAGCAGTTGAAAGTGGTGATTGCTCGACTACTATTCCTTCCCGTTTTGTTCTATTCGGTTATGACTTCCTTGACCTCTGTCTACACCTTCCCAAAAATGATTCCAGGACACCTAGCACAGGAAGGCAGTCCTATCCAAACTTATTTCCAGTTATTAAATACCAGATACTCTAAAGCTGCCTCTATTTCTTTTTTTTTTTTTTTTTCACTTTCTGTAATGCATTTATATGCTTTATCTACTTGCTGCTTATTTTCTTTTTTAATCAACCATTTCTTGTATCACCTTCCAGTTGTCTCTAAAATCTACCATACCTCAATTACTCATTTTTACTTTGGTAAGCTACAGCAGAAAGCTGCCACTAACCTTGCATTTTTGAGACATTTTACTCAGCATATACAGCATATATTGAGCAGTTCGTGTTTCTTCATTCATTAATAATTTTGTGCAATGGCTGCCTACTAACATTTGTGCAGTACTTTCCCTTCTCCAACCAGAGGACTGAAAGTCACTCCCAAAGATCTCACCTCCATTTTCATTATGAAGCTACTCTCTTAAAAAGCATTTTCAATTTTCATCACCATTAATTGCCTTATTTCAACTGTTTCAAAACATCTAATATTAAATTACAATTTTGACTCAGTTCACACTTCCAAAAGTCAAAACTACAGTGTGCCTATATTTGGTAGAAGAGTGTTACCAAATGGAATGAATCACAGATAAAAATGAAGTCAACTAATTGAGTTACTACTTCATTATCTTTAGGTCTTCCCAATTGTTATGGAAAAGAATGTGCTGATTCCAGATCTCATGATCTGCCAATGGCTTTTATTTATAATTCTGATATTCTGTGCAGCATAAAGAAATAGCATGCTTTGTAACTCATCTGCAAGTAAGGAGCTCCATGCACAGAAGCAATGTACGTGCAGACCATCTTCTTTCAAGAAGCTTGAATACACTTAAATAGAAGCTTAGAAAAAGAGTAGAAAAATCACTTAATACTTTTACACAGAACAAATTTATGCCAAGCTTTGCACAGAATACTTCAAAGTCTTTTTTAAAAACCTTTCTCAACACACTGAAAAAAGCATCTCATTTAAATGACCAATTTAGTTTCACATTTTGGTATCAAGCAACATTCTCTCCAGACTTGCTGTCTGGCATTAACGAGATCAAACAACCTACTTCGCATCGCCAGGGCTGGAGACTTAACCACGTTGAGGTTTTGGCCCAGTTCCCTCAGTTCATCATGACAAAGATGCAGCACTCTCCCCTTCCTTCCCTCCCTTTGCCCCTAGCTGTCACAGGCCTTTCTACCTCTTGTGCAAGGGAGAAATACAAGTCATCAGTTCTGATGAAAAATAGGTCATTGCTGCCATCATACAAAGGCAAGAGCTGGCCCTAGTTCTTTGGAAACTCCAAATCTAAACCACAGAAAAATCTTGTACCATCACCTGTAAAGCAGCTGGTCTCAGAGCCACCCACCACTCCTGCCTGGCTGCTCCAGCACCACACACCGCACTCCTGCAGCACCCTAGCGGGTCCAATCCTCACTGACGCACCTTCTGTTGTCCTCACAGTGCTTAGGATGTTCGCCAAATAGTAACAGACTAGCACTTCATCTTCCCTGAGTTGCCAGCAGGGACTGCCTTCGTGAATTAAGAGCTGCCACAGTTTCTTGTCAAGAAAACTCTAGCAACCAGAAAGGATTCACAGAACTTGAGTGCTTGGACTGAGCTGGGTAAGAAGTAAGATTTCAGCTGTCTGCCTTCTCCCTCCTAACTTCTGTATACATTGCCCAGAAGAAAATAGTATTTAATCTTGCCAATAACATGTAAGTGCTGTAAAAATGGGTTGATGAGTAGATGTTCTCCTCATGGAAAAGGCAGCCTGTTTGTCCTCAGTGTTTCTATACCTATGTATCAGATATTTACAGCCTGTTTGTCCACACTCCTAAGTTTCTTATATCATATCTTTACTCATATGCAAGCTGTGTAAAAGACTTCTCCAAGTGCACCAGTATTATATTGTTGGTAAGCAATATCATTTCAGCCACAATGTCTGCACCTGCAAAAAGCAGTAAATGCTTAAATAGCACACATTCAGTTCCAAGAATTCAACAACATACACAATGTTCATTTTGTTTTAGATATACACAATGATGTTGCTATCGTGATTTTCAGCAACCTGGATGTGGATACCTCAATTCCCTACATTTGCTACTAATGGACCTCAAACATTGAGCAAGGGTCTAAACTAGCATAACTTTTCCTTTAGTCTCTACTGCAATAGTAAACTTTCTACCATACTGTCTTATAACAAAGAGAATTTTAGCTTTTTTTCCCCCCTGTAGTAAGCAAGAAGTGCAAATAAAACTTGACAGTCTGCAGTGGCAACATTTTTCACATTGAGCTCAGCTTACACAGTAGGTAGTTCCCCATGTACAGTGAGGTAAAAGAAACAGGCCCTAAAATGTATTCTATTTTTAGTTCTTACTAATCATCATGTTTTGTCTCTATGCACAGAATTTAGTGCACTTAGAAGCATGTCAGATTCATAGGGGGAAGTTTTCCCCTCCATAAACCTTTTGCCTTCTAAACTATCTATTTAAATCTTTCTTCTGCCTGGCCAGGCAGGAATAAATTAGAATGAGAGTGGGAAATTGGTCTGTTGGGTTTCAGGGTCGTGCTGCAAAAGAACAAATGAGTAGAAATAGATTTTGAAGTTCCTACTGGCAGTTCATCATGTTTAACTATTGGTGAGAATTTCACCCACTCCTTTACCACCTATTTGTTTCTGATGGTTGCATAAATCAGAGATTAAAACACATTTTCAGATTACTTATATGATGTGCATGATCTTCTTAATGTTACAGTATGACCCAAAAATGTGATAAATTCAAAACTAAGGATTGAGGTTCTCCCCTCTTCCCTCCCCCACCTTGTCTGATTCTTGCTGCTCCTGTTATTATTGTCTTCTTTCTGAGACTTCTCTGCCACCCCCAAGCTCTTAGACATTTCATAGCTGCTGGATAGATGCTATCATCATGACACATTCAACCTTTAAAACAAATAATTTACTCTGAAAGTTGAAAACTGTTAGAATGATTAATTAAAGTGTTTACCATCGAGATCTTCAAGCCTTTACCATCGAGTTCTTCAAGCCTAAAAATACTGTCATACTCTAAAACACAGAGGTGTAATAAAATTATGCTTATTTGCAAGGTCTCCAAAATGGACAGCATGGGTTTTCTGACTTCTCAGTCCTGTAGTAGTCTGCCTGGACAGGTAGTTTGCAGAACAGCATTCTCACTTTAACTGGCGACCACATCTGAAACAAGTAACAGTGCTATTACCTGCACTTCAATTTTCCATGGACAAAAATGTCAGATCAGTAAACTCTGTTGGCCAAGCCACACAGGGAGAAGAGAAGCATGCCAGACAGGGTAAGAAGAGTTCCCCAAGCCCCAGAGCAGGGAAGTGGCACCAAAGCAGCAACCATTCTGTTCCAAGACAGCTTGAAGAACTACTCTGCATGGTGGGGGACCTTCAAGGAAAGGAAAACAGTGTTCAAACAGCTGTTCCCTCCTGACTGCAACAGTGTTACCCAAAACCATGCAAACAGCTTAAGTTTCACCAGTTTGAAGGGGGCTGGAAAAATTTAGAACCTCATGGCTCCATCAGGCATGCCCCTGGTGAAAAGATGCACTCAGTAAGAGCTCGTCTTGGGGAGATCATTTCCTCTGCTGGAGCCCCCAAAGACCCTCCATTATATAACCACATGAGCTGAGCTCTACTGCAGCTCCAGAACAAGTAGACCAATAATACCAAAATTAGGTCATGAGAATGAGCCTTTCCTGAGTACTCTTCTCTCTCATGGGTCCCTTTTCTTTTAGGAATGTTATTAACTTGATTAACAGAAAAATGGCAAACACCACCATCCCTCTCCTAACACCAATTTTAGGCATCATACCAAAAAAAGAATGTTTTGCTGCCTCAGGTACTCTCATTATAGGAGAGACACAGGGAAAAAGAGAAAGCAATGCCTTAGAAACTGGAACTAAGGCCAGGCTTTTTAACCTCTTTTTTCTTTAACATCAAGTCACAACTCCTGCCTCTCAACTGAAAAGGCCTTTCTGTTAACAGTGTTTTGTGACTGAATTTGATAGTAAGTTTTTAAGTAATTTAATTTGGCATCAAGCCTAGCTCTGATCTAGCCTTAGAAACCAGTAGGCAGCTAACATCTAGTATTGGTGCTGTGACAATCTGAGATAAAAGCAGGAGAGACTTGCAATTTTCCAAGCTGTAACAGCTATGTTCCACCGTCAAAAATAAAATAAAGTAAAATAATTGGTGTGGTATATGCTCTTGCAGCATGTTTAAATTGCTTCAAATCTTTCAGATATCACTAAGATACTAAATACTACATGGAATAAGAAACTGTGTAAAATACACTAGTGTTGGAATAAGAAAACCACTTTTTTTTAGCACTTCATATTTTACATAATATCCAGAGTAGCAAAACAATGTTCTAGCTGATTGTTCCATATGATTTAATTTCTACCTCCCAGTAAAGCTTCTGGGTAGGTTTGGGGTTCAAAATCTCTTCTGAAATGAAGAAAGCAGTCATTGCCTCCAACTGTAAACGCTCTATTGCTTCTATGGTATTTAGGACACTAAAAGAAAAGAGCCCACAGAAAAGGGCCAGGGTTTTTGTTTTTGTTTTTTTAATGTCAGCACAAGAGAATGTCATCATTTGTTTCACTTCAAATCTCCAAAAAATATAGAATAGCAAACACTATCTCAATTATATATACCTTTAAAAGAAGAAAAGTATTCTGTAGTTTCTCATCACAATCACATAAATATTGTGCAAGAATCACAAGTAAACTAACATATAAACAGCAGAGCAAGTTTCTATTGAACTTTAGCTTAGCAGTGATATTTACTTGGAGAATATCCAACGAGGGCTGGTTTTATGCCTTAAGTGTGTGGCCAACAACATCTGGGCAGGCAGCTAAAACCTGGGCATGATAAGATGTGAGGCCAGAAAAATGCAAAATCCAACACGTAACTTCACAGACTCACCAGTGAGTTCCCCTAAAATCGAAATGCCATTGATAATCAAAAATATTTACAACAAATTTCTGATCCATCTGTTGCACAGAACCATAATTGCCCAAACAAATGCGGATGCTGCTTTCTTTCTGACCAGAACTGGCATATCAGAATTTTGGTGTAATTCTTGTCACAGTCATCTTTCATTCAGCGAAAGATGAACTACTAAAATCTCCCAGGCAATAGTTTAGAACTGCCTACAGTACTCTTCTTTGATTTTGTCTCTTTTACTACTGCTGAAAGACTTCATTTTGTTTCTTGTGACCCCACGCAAAGCTTTTTGTAGTATTTTTTTACAAGTTTCATATCAAAGTATTTCTTCGGGAAAAAATAAAAATAAAAAGGAGGAGGCTGGATTTGGACCTTCACATTGCGAAAGAAACAACAACATAATAGTAAGACAGAGGCACTGTCAAAACATTTAAAGTTGGAATTCTTCAGAGACCTTTGTCAGATAGAAAAAAAGAAAAATAACTTGATAATACTGTACTCCGTGGGACTTCATTTTGATTTTAAATCAGAAAATACTGTTCCTGAAGAAACAGCATATTGATTTGTATAATCTGATTTATCAATCTCTCTTTTATCAATTGAAAGTGAATGGTATACTTTCTGCGTCAGGGAAACCTTCAGAGAAAAGCATCTTCTGAGAGACTGCAAACATCAAAACTTATTTGTAAAATGTATTGTCAAGAAATATAGGGCATGTTAGGAGGAACTAGTTACACTTTTCTGCCAGGACTACAAAACATGTGGCCATACTAAACTACACAAAACAAAGATATTGAAAGGTACACAGGGCAACTGCATCAGACCATCTCGTAGTGATCAGAGGAAAAATTACTGCAGAAATCAAACTGCAAGAAAACTAAGAAAGCCTTCAGTATAGACAGTATTGATCAAAGGGAACGAGGCAGAGACCTGTTTTTCAGATTTCTGACTACAAGGGAGGGAGGCATTCTAAGCCAAAAGTAGTTCTTTCTTGAAGCACAACAGTTGATTCAACACTTGAATCAAGATCAGAATTTATTTTTGTAACTCTGTCTCCCAAGACTCAAAATCTATAGTCTAGACAGTAAGTTTTGTTCCACTGTTGTTCATTATCACAGATTGTTCCCATATTTCTTTTTAGCTCTGGATTGAAGCATGTGAAATCAACAGAAAAATACTTACTATGCCCACAGCACACATCTTTCTTTCTGAAAATGAATAAGCAAGGTAACACCCGAGGTACTGTCCTCATGTTAACTCACTTTTGTACCCTCTTCAGAAAGGACTTAGGATTCAGTATTTGGTTTGTAGTTGTCTCACCCTCTAGTGGCAGAGAGGCCTTAGTTCTCACGGAGTAAGAAAAGGGAGAATTATTTTTTCCTTCGAGCCAACTGTGCTCTGTTGCCTATTTAGAGCAAAGAAAATAGATTTATTTATTTTTTTTAGAAAGCTACAGATCATTGTCTTCAATATGTGCCCATCACTGCTAACAGAGCAATGCAAAATACGCTGTCCTGCAGGCACTAAGATGATTAAAAAGGTGTTAATGAAGGGTAGCTGTGTACTCAGATGTATTCCTTCAGTTATGAGAATGACTGCTATTCAAACCTTCCTAAGCAACCACAATTAGGAGTAATATTATGCCACTGCCTGAAGAGTCTAATAGAAAGGGAAGCTCTGCTTTCCTCTAAAAACTCAAACTCCTTATCAAATTATAATTTAATAACAGGAGACGCTATTTTATTTTTATCCTCAAGAAAATAAAGCACATTTTTAATGCAAATAGAATGCTGGTCAGATTAGCTGGAGATTTAATATATTCTATCCTGCTTTTGATTAAAAAAAGAAACCACAAAAGAAATGCCACAGTTTCAAATAGCTTTTGCTCCCAGAGTAATTGATCCTGAATTTTACAGGATTAGACCCTTTAAAAATAATGAATTCAATCCTGACTGATTTCAGTTGGAAATAGTTATTAATGCTATTTTATGTATAGGGTCAGACCAAAAGAGAACTGAGGAGACTTTTTTCAAAGCAAGTATGTGGCATTGCCAATATTTAGTTACATGCAGCCACTGACAGAATGGAGTACTCTGGAGATGACTCACTGGTTCACAGTTTCAAACAATTTATTCTATTAAGAACCATAGAAAGTCATTAAAGTTGGAAAAAAACTCTAAGATCATCTAGTCCAACCATCATCCTGCCACCACCATGCCCACTAAGCTGTGTCCCCCAGTGCCACGCTTACAATATCCTTGAACTCCTACAGGAATAGTGACTCTGCCTGTTCCAGTGCCTAAACACTCCTCCTGAGAAAAAACAATTTCCTAATATCATACCTGATTCTCCCCTGAAAAAACCTGAGGCCATTATCTCTCATCCTGTCTCTAGTCACCTGGGAAAGAGAGACCAATCTCCACTTCACTAGCACCTCCTTTCAAGGGAGCTGACAAGAGTGTCTCTCCTAAGCCTCCTCTTCTCCTGAAGGATAGATCTCAGTTCACTCTATTTGTCTGTTTTGCTCTATCTCAGGAGAGCCAAGGTCCCCAGTCACCAACGTTCCATCCAGTAAAACTCAGCAAGATGCAAATGCTAGTTATTATATCTTTGCCTTTTCCAATCTTGAAATAGTGGTAAGTTTTCTCTTTTATATTTTGTAGTTTTTCTACTACTAGAACTCCTACTTCAAGAGAGATTATCCTCATCCTCTAGGAAGATCCAAGCAAAGAATTGTTATAAAAAAGAGAGTACCAGACTGCAATGCTATGATGGGATGGAAAGTACCACTGGCTGTCTGAAATGCCTGATCCCCTTCCTTCTCTGCCTTTCCTCTCCAGGTAGATACTATGATAGCACAGGCAGAGGAAGCCTTTGATGAGCCATTCAGCTTGTGGGGATCTCTGGTGGTCACTGAAGTGAGTTTGGCTGCTTACCAATCTGACCCACGCTGAGATTCTTGCAAATGGGTGGCTTCCAGCTGTGGGCAGCTCTTTGGTGCAAACACGGATTTAATGCTGCTCCAGCGTAAGAGAGGTGAGCTCAGACACCGTGCAGATGGGTGCTTTAGAAATCCCCATGCTAATATTAATTAATCAAGGGCATCTGTGCTGCTTGTGTCAAAACTTGCAACATTCCAAGGCCCAATCACCATGCTTCTGGCTGACCTAAAATATACCAAAACTAGCCTGTAGCTAAAATAATCTTTGCTGTGCATTCCTCAGAGCCACATTGCTGAGCACAACCAAGCGTGGCCAGAGTCCAAGATGGTTCAACAACTGCTAATCAAATGAGCCAAAGGCCTTTGGCCATATTTTAGAGGAGGATATATAAAGTACAAAACCACAGGGAGCAGTAGCTTACTTGCCAGTGTGCTAGCACTCTTGCTAAAGCAGTTGTTTTACTATTCTTAAAAATCTCTTTAAAATCTTAATTCATATTTGCATGGTGATGCTGATATTGAGATATAGTTCTACCACATCACATGAAAATGTGATTTTTCAATTAAGTATAGATAATTGTGCTTTGTTTTAATTGCCCGTATTGCCAACCACAATGCTTCATTTCCTTTGTTCTTTGCAACTTGGCCAGACCTAGGCCAATTGGACTTGTTTTTCCACATCAATGCAAGATAAATATCTCTGAAGATAAAATTATGAAAAAATACAACATTTTTATGCATCCTGAAATTCTGCTAGCATATCAGAAATTTTTCTAGAGGAGCAAATAAAAATTTGCATCTGTCACAGCTATAGGACTGTGAAGCACCTACAAGAAGCATGACACTTTTTATGGCTGCTCCAGACACCCACATTGAAGCAACTATGCTGGAATTTGAAGACTCACTAAACCTAGGGAGCCAGTGTTGTAGAGTTAGGAGGCAAAATGGATTTAACAGCCCATGCAGCACATGATGCCAGCACTACTGTTCTAATTCCATGCATGCTGTAGCTTGTATACAGCAATCAACCAGGTCTTCAGAAACACCTTCTGGAGGAAGCAAGCCTTCAAAGCATAACTTCAGGTCACAGAACCCAAAGTTTAGGCTCTGACTGAATTTTTGACTTGGAAGTCAAAGTTTAACCTATTACCACACAGCTGGATGCAGTCGTTTCTGGCTAAGTCTGAAACTGTGCAGCCACATTGTCACACCATGTGATCTAGGGTGCAAATGCTGCCTTAGGTAAAACTAGTTCACTTAACCTACTGCCCTACTTGCTGAATACTTTCTCAATTTTTCTGTGTAGTTTAAAAGTGTCTAATAAAAATGTTTTACTTAATGTTTCCTCATATATAAGTCTCAAAGCTTAGATAATGGGAACCAGATGACAACAGCACATACAAGCAAACTCATTTTGTAGATATGAAGTAGCTTTTGGAAAAGAGATTGAATTCTTGTGAGTGGGATGGGTTTAATTACACCACAGACTTTGATCCTGTTCACAATTCCAGTGTGAATCTGGGCAAAGCTTCACTGAAGTGATAGAGTTACTGGCAAATTTAAAATAGGAAAAAGTGTTTCAAGATTCACGGCTGCAGCCAGCAGTCTCTGAGGAAAGAAGATGCTATTAGATAGGTGCTTAGAGCACACGTGTTGTAGCTGTGTTCCAGACTCCCACCTTTATTTCCTGCAGTCTACACTGGGAGTGTTCCAGTCAAATAAGTCTGTTAGAGAACAGCAGTGCAGTATTGGTGCACAGGGAACAAGCTATATAAGCGCTCAATCTTCTGAGCTAATTTTAGACATGTTTGATACATTTGGTATCATACTGAGCTCAAAAAGATATCCATATACTGGATTTCACTTTCAATTATGTCAATGTAATGTTAATAAATGTACTGTAGCAACAGCTCGGAAGCACCCACATGCACAGGAGGGCTCTCCCAGCATCAGTGAGAGAACTGCAACCACTCCCTGCTCTTAAGGGCAGCAGTCAGACACCTGGTTAATGCCTGTTGCACTACTGCCTTTCACGAGCTACTGAACTTGAGGGTTGCTGCAAGCAATGTTGAATAATTCCAATCATTTTCTTTATCTGTGTAACAGCAAACACTCACCTATGATCCTACTTCCCTTCCACACAATACACAGTGCATACCCAGGGCACATGGATGAGGATCTGCTGATTGGAGTCTATAGGCCTGCTTGTCTTGAAAGTTGCTCAAGTGTAATCACCGCCTAACTTGATCAACAGCAGGAGTGGCATTGCTATGTGTGAGGTCATACTTAGCTGACATTCACCACAAAGGAATTTGCACACTAGACAAGACTATCTTCTGCAGAGCTAAGCCTCTGAACACTTCTGCTCATGACATGCCATCGCCTGAATTCAAGCACATAACACTTCCTCCTGGGGAAGTCAGATACTTACCTGTTTGAGTCTCCTTTAGCTATCATTTCACATCACAGAGGGTTCGGGTTTACCTTGGATTAGAGTCAGAATAAGTCTGCACATATTCTGAATTTCATCTGAATGTGTCAGTGTAAATAGGTTACAAAATATACCCTCCATGGACACAGGTTCTGACTTGAGTAACTGGTCAAATAGTGTTACACGGGGAAAAAAAAGGCTTTCTGGAAGATCTGAAAAGAGGCCTCTCTGAACAGGACTGCCATTAGCACTACAGGTAAAGAAGCATCTTAGGACACACTCTCCTATTAGCCAGGGAGGAGACGGTAGCCAGCATCCTGACACATGTCAGCATCAGTGTTGTGCAGGGAAGCAGTGATGCGGATATCAGCATGTGTTCCCACCACTGTTTGCTCTCACTGCATTTTACAGTCGGAGTCAATTGACAGTCACCACTCAAGGGAATTCATGCTCTGGGCAAACCATTATCCTACTGAGGTGACCATGTGGAACTGCACAAGGAGGGTGGAACGGTGCTTTACATGCTGTTAGTGTAGTTGTTAAAAGATTGTTGGATCCCACTTTCCTTCAGAAGCATTGAGTTGCCTGAATGTGTTTACCTAAAGGGAAGGAGCATGAAGCTCCTTTTGCTTGTGAGCAAGGAAATGAGGATTAAAAAACATAGAAAAATTGGCTTGAATTTGAAACAACAACCCGTTTGCACAGTATTCAAAAAGCTGCCAAGGCTGGCTGTTGTCCATTCTTTGTAAGGCTCAGACAAAAATAAATAAATAAACAAAACAGAAAAAAAAAAAAAGAAACGCCTGTGCTTTGTATTCATACATTAGCAATAAATCCCCAAATCTGTGCATTCTTTGATCACTATTTGTCTCATATATAGCTACTTTAAAGTTGTGGTAAATGTTAAGTAACATAATTTGGAAGCATAGATGAAATAGCATCTGCTGTAACCTGGAATACCAAAATGAGGTCTTTTCATTCCATGCCAATCAGCAAATAAGAATGTACGGTCAGAATGCACTTCACATATATGATGGTGAAATATTTGCAAAATATTCAGGTTATCGTCTTCTTTTCTGATCATTTGTACTCTTGACCATTTGTACGACAGCTTCCAACTATCCTAATGCTAATTCCTGTGCAAATTTTAGCAACTGACAACAAAGCAAAAATCAGCAGTTGCACAGACATTCCACCAGTACTCTAGCAACATGACAGAGTATGTCTTTTAGAAAGAAACAGGGTTGATAAAAACTGTACATTAAAGTGATTTTACAGGTTTATGCCTCTGTTCAGCCTTATTACTGCAAGTACTTTGATTTAAATAAATTTCAGTAGTATCACAGAGAACAAGAAAGTTAAAGATATGCATAAATATTTCCACGACCAGGGGATGCAAGTTGGAAGCAGATAGAGGAAGTTAAGCTAGTTTTTCCATTCCAGGGTTCTGCTGTATTATAGTGCTCTAAAGAGCTGCACAAGGCTAGCAACTTTACCCAGCTCCCACAGCAAGCCGTCCAAAGGTTTAGAACAGAAAAAAAGCTTCAATTCCACATTTTCTTGCTTTTGTCAGTTAATATTAGTAGTATATGACCTTTATAAAATATATAAATATATTTTATATTTTAGTGTTAGGTTTTCTTGTGCCTTAGTGACACCTGGAATGCAAGACATCCGTTGCCTTGGAAAATACGCTTAGTGTGTGAGCACAGCAAAAAACAATGTGAGCACCGAGTCAGGGTTCTCCCTTAACCCTCTGAAAGTACTTTTATCCCAGACAAAATAGCATCAGAGAACACTGGGAGAAGAAAATGTGTGTGTTACTTAAGGCAAGAAATTTTAAATTGCCATTGTTCATTTGGGCATTATCTCAGAATCTGTTTAACAAAGCCCACTGAACAACACCTCTGTGCGTTCCCAGCATTCCTCATTTAGCATCCGACTTGTATTTCCTTATCTCTTGGGCAATTATGAAGTTTTAAGCAGAAAGTTGTCGACAAAGGCTTGCAGAAAATAAGACTTCCTTCCTCTAGTGTCTATTTATTTGCTTTTTAATCTCAACTGAATAATTTTTTCCTCACCATATAAAACCCAAAATCCTTCATACCTTTGGAGTTTGTTTTGTTTTGTGTTTCGCATGAAGGTGAGTTGGTCCATCAGAACAGTTTCAGGAGTATGGCCTCAGGTGACACAGGCTGAGGTGCAGCACAGCAGCAGGCCGCACTAAAATGGCTCCCGGGCTGTGGTGGTGAGGGCCCAGGTGGGGCTGCTCACAGCAGCTCAGGTGGCACTACACAGGCAACACACACCATTTTTTCTCGTGTTCCAGTAACCTTGTGCAGCCTGCAAAGAGATGCTGGTCTTTGCTGGGGAGTGAGATTTGGTATAATCCATAGTTATGCCTCCCAACAGCAGAAACAGCAAGGAAAGGGAGATGGATGCAGCAGGCGTTGGTTTGTCTGAGGAGGCAGAATAAGAGCCGGAGATATGACTCAGTAGTGTTTCATTTTCTACTTTCTACCACTGTGGAGCTTCTTTTTTTTTAAATCCTTATGGAAAGGACAAGCTCTGATGAAAGGCTGTGTGAGGAAAGCAGCTGGGAAGAGGTAAGTTCTGTCCTAGGGTGTACAGCTGGTAATGGCTCCCACAGACAAACCCGAGGTGCTGGGAAGGCCGCCTGGGATCCTGCACAGACAGCTTTACCTGTGCAAAAACAGTACAGAAGCACCGGTGCTCAATTATACTTAAAAAGAAAAAGAAAGTATTTGGAGGATTGCACCAACTTGAGGTAATATTTTTTTGGTAACGAAATATTTAACAGCAAAATTCTCCAGAAGCTCAAGGGAGAGGCCTGTCAGGACTGGTTGCTGGAGATCATAGTTTCCTCTGCTACTTCTTGTTCTTAAAAAATGGCCAACAGATAAAACATAACAAACAAACAAAACCTTTGGGCATTTTTGGAACTGTTCCGAACTGAGCATGAGTTCTATAATGCTATTTTTTCATTTCAGTTTTCAGTTTTGCTAGAGACTAAAAAGTGCATTAAAAGACTGTAAGAAGTCCATGAAAATTGATCCAAATGCTCTTGATTGCAACTGATTTTATAAGTCAGTTCCTGAAATCACACTGAGTTTAAGACAGTTCAAAATAAGTACAAGGACAGAACCCAATTTGTAAGTTATTACATTTGCACTTACAATGCAATGAGACAAAGGTATCTCAGTATCTGTATGCTATTTATAATTGATCTAAGCACTCCAAGTCAAACTGTCTTTTAGCACCTCCATTTTAGTGGTAAGTAGTGATTTCGAGAGCTTGTCAATTTGGGTTCATCCGCAATGACTGCAGTTGTTCTAGGCTAGTGCTTTGAAGAACTAATTTCTGATTACCTTGTATTTAGTGGCACGTTGGTGCTCTGTGACACATCAAATAGCAGAAGAAATTAACTCACCGATAGAACAGTTCTATCGGTGCTGTACCTAGAAAGCACTCCTGGGCAGAAGATAACCTCTTTCTAATAGTTCATAATAAACAGTAGCAGTAACTTTTTAATTTGTTCCAACATGATTCACAAAAATACAACCTGTCCAAGGGTTTTATTTAGAAACAAAATTATCAAATGGGGCAAAAAAAGAAAAATCAATTAATATAGTTAAGGCTCATGTAGCCTCACAATAAAGAAGAAAGGAATCTTCAAATTAAAAAAAAAAAAAAGAAGAAGAAACAGAAAGAAAGTGATAGCTTCTTTAAGACTGATGTAAAGAGCAGTATTTTATACCAAATATGCTTGCAGACACACAGTCGCATTCATGCACCTTAGAGTGTTCATTTCACTTCCTTCTCAAAAGCCCAGTTTTTATCATCAAGACAAATAATACTGCACTGGGTAACCAGGAAAGAAGATGTGAGATGTAGTCTATTTACTTGCAGCTGCTGCATGACCAGTAGTTATGTGAGTATCTTTTCAGATTGAAATATTCACCTGTGAGCTGCCAAATTGTCTAGATTCTAAGCTTGTCTTGCTTCTCCTGCTAACACTGCATACTTCCTTGGTGTGATGGGACACATATTTGTTTGGTAAAATTATCATATTAAGATATGATACTGATGTTGTCAGTTTTCCTGTTGTCTTTTACTGGTATTAAGATATTGGATAACGTTTTGTTGTTTTACTGAGATAATTATTCCTGAAAATTTCTTGTTATGGATTGTTCCCTAATGCATCTCAGTCATAGGACTGTTACATGCAGCCATAAAAAGTTACTTGGTCATTTATACTCAGCTGAGTCCAAAATCCTGAAAGAAAATGGTAAAGTAAGGATTCATAGGATGATAAATCACCACATTTCCCTCTGTGACTGCTTATATTTCTAGTTCAATAACCATTTCTTGGTCTGTTCATTCCTGTGTTATTTATTCGCTGTATTCAGCAGACTCATATACTCAAAATACCATGCATTCGTTCAGACTCGGAAATCTATACTGAAGTGTGCGTCCGAAGTACAAATGAAAACATCTCACTTTTATTTTCAACCACAAAATAATTACTGACATTATACTTAGCCTCAGTTGAAGTCCAGTTTGAAAAGAGGGCAAAATAGAAAATAGCACTGATTTTCATCGAGCTAAATTAGGACTTCAGTCTAGTCCTCTCTTCCTAGCAGTAGCAAATTTCAGACATTTCAAAGGATGCTTGCTCACAATTCCATTTACAAAAACAGACTCTTGTCCCAAAACTGAGTGCAGCCAAGATAATATTTATCACATTAGAAAAAAAGTACAATGCCTTTAATGTATTTTTTTACGATTAAAAGTATTTGTAGACTAGAACAGTTTTAGAGAAACATGCAAGCCATATATTCAACAAATTCAGTAAGTTTGGTTTTTTGGGTAATACAGGAAAAGCTGTATAGCATAATGATCTGTACATGCAGATGTTTCAGGCACTGCAGTATTTTGGACCAAAGCTATGGAAGGAAAAAAAAAAGCATACAGAAGTACAAATTCATAACTTAAAACTGCTTCAGATAAAATATTTTACTTTGGAGGAGCAACAAAACAGAAAATTATGACAACTGCTTTAGCTAAAGTGTATAAGCCTAGGTAGTTGCTTCCTATACATTTGAGTGACTTAAATAGATATGAAAGTACTAGTTATCTGAAGGCAAGACAAGGATATGTGTATAGGTATGTGTCAAGATAAGTCTGCGTCAAGTGAGAAGCGCAGAAGAATTGTTCAACACTGCAGAATAACTGAATAAAGTCTCCAACACTATAATAGCTTCTGGAATTTCCAGTAGTATAATTTGTGTCCTGTATTTGGGTGAAGGAGGAAGAAATATTTTGAAGTCAATTTAATGCATGTGCCAGGTGCTTGGATTAGCAGCTCTGAAGAATGAAATCTAAAGAACAGAGCAGCATTGCTGTCCTATACATTCTATCTCATTCTGGAGGTTATGCTTTCTTAAGAGACAAGAGAATAATTTAGTCTCTATGTTCATTCAGCTCCTGGCTCAAAGCCCATGGGATCGGGGAAAGAAAATGCACCGATTCCAGAGGGCTTTGGTGTCAGCCTTCTGTCATTTGACCCGGTCCTGCAAACCATTCCTCTGATGAATAATTCTGAGTCGGATGTTCTAGAAGTGCACAGTCTGACTTTTTTTCAAGACCAAAAGTGAAAAGAAATGCTGCATCTAGGTGTGGGCATGTATCCTACAGGAAGAACCCTAGCACATTTCACTTCTGACGAGTGAAAACTCAGGTTTGTCTTGCATTCTCACAAATGTTGTCTGAAATTATTCCTTACTTTTCTTTCTGGTATAGTGCTGCCCTTTCAACGTGTTTACTCTCTAAATGCAAGGGACAGATATCGTTATCTTGCAAAAAAACCTTGGAATGGCAAATGCAGCTACTCAAATAAATCAGAGCACTATGTGCAGGTCTATCTCCAGACAAACAATAGCACTGTTAAGAAAATGAAACCTCAATATCACTAATCATACAAGGAGACACAAAATTTCCCTGGTTGCATTCTAATCAGTTAATTTAATTTTACCATTTACTTCAGTGAAGCTGGTTTTTCACTGGCAGTATTAAATTCATTTATTTTTCTAATTTAAATCAGATGAGAAAAGCAGCACATGGGCAATAATTTAGGCTAGAAATATGCCTGTAAGTATTACACTGGTAGAGAATGAATCCAGCTTACTAAAGAATGCAGTGATTTACAGAAGAAAAATGATCCTAGGTCTTCCCAGTGCCCTAAACACCACCTTAGTTCTTTACTGATTTTAATAATTAAAGTTTGTAATATTTTCTTGTGGACAACACAGGGAAACCACGTTATGGCTGTGATATGAATAATCACTTTCCTGCATTTACTGATTTTCTGCAGTAATAAATGCACATGAGGCTCGGTTTAAGAATTTCACAGTATACTTAAATTTCTGATCAAGCTGATTTGAATTAAGTCCTCCATGCTAACCTTTTTCAACAGAACTTTACAACAGACTATAAAACTGTTGTTTAAACAATACTTCCCATAACTGCCACCAATAAATGATACCTTTTTATTGCCGTTAGAACACTCTTGGTTACCAGTTTCCAGAGATCGCTGCAGTAATCTGTGTGTAACTTTGTGTTATGCTGTTAATAATTGTAGGCTTTTCTTTTTAGAATCCAGAAACTGGAAGAGTTTAAGAAAACATGCAAGATGCTGAGGATACAGGTAAGTGAAATATTTAATGTCCATCATTCATAAAAGTTACATTGTTTACATAGGGTTCATTAGTATATAATAAAAATGTCATCTTAATGAAAGATTTTCTGGCTAGTTTTTATATGTTAATTTGTTTAACATACGCTTTGGCTATACAGCTAAATAGGAATATATTTTAAAAAATCTTTCTGCAAATAGTTGCTTAACGCTTACAAAACCTCATTACTAGTAATTGGTTATTGTTGCACTTGCTTGTCAGCTTGTAAAAATCATCTGCATTTTAGACTGGGAATCTTAGGAGCAACTATGTGTAATGTACTTGCTCGTTGCATAGTGACCTTGTAAACCGCTCAGGGATCCACAAATTATATCCATTCTAAAAGTCATGGAGGGTTTTACGTACCGCTTACATTTTTGTATATCGATGAAGGATTTGGGGGCTGCTTTACTGCTGATGCTGATGGGATTTTTTTTAAAAAACACGTCAGTCTTATAGAACAGGTTAAAAAAATAAAAGGTAAACACCAAAGGAAATACTTTTTGCTGTGTAACAGTATTGCTACCTCATTCTTTTTGATGCTATATATATAACACTGCGGAACTGCGCTGTACTGCTTCTTCTCAAAAGAAAACTTTAAATTATCTGGAACAATTAGCTAAGTGTTTACATAAAGTTAACTATGTTTGCATCAAATAAAATGTTTATTAATGAAAGCTATTATACAAGAAACATCAAAGAGAAATTCATCATACAGAAATGTACACTATATGTGACAGATGGAAAAGTGCATGCAGATTTGTCTCATTAAAAAAAAAAAAAAGGATTCAGAAACAATAGTACTAAAGTTACTGGGTTTTGATTCCTATGACTTTGAATGAGTGAAAAGTTCTCTTTGAATTTACAAAAATCCATTTAACAGATATGACTAGTACACATTAGCAAGCAAGTGGAATGAATGCACTCAGATTTTATTTTACAAGTACTTGTGCTTGACAAATGTGATATTTTTAAAGAAAAGTTTTCTTCAAATATGGGCTGGGTAGATTGCTGCCAGGTTGCTCTGGTTTTATACATAGTTTCTCTAAATTTGTTTTTAATACCACACAATTTGTTGAAGCCTTCAGTTCTGTTAATTAGACACCATAAAATAACATATGTTTTTTAAACATTCAGGAAATGACATCAAGTCTTTTATTTTTATTTTTTGGCTCGATAGATTTTTAAATGTATGATTATCATAACCTAATATTGTCTTTGTCTTCACTGCAGTGGATTTCCGATCAAACTTTTCCCCTTCTTTTAATACTTTAGGGAATTTTCAAACGTCGGGATGTTTGGCTGTAATGCCCCATGATTTGTTCTCCCTGAAAGAAATCATAGTGACAATTTATTAAACTACAGAGCAACCTGGCTTTTCGGGGTCTGCAATTCTAGTTTGTGTTCAATATACCTAGCATTAAATCTTGCTTCATTTCATCATATTATTTAGGTTATATTCGTCATGCAATTACTTTAGCTGCTAGCTTTCTGACTTTTTTTAGAAGTCTATGACTGGGTTTCCATATCAAATCAGTGGGGCATTACTTGGCCTGTTCAGGAAAGGGGGGTAAGAGGCTAACATCTAAATTGCACCAGCAGTAGCATATACATTGAATAGGAAGAAATCAAAAGCCTAAGAAGGAACCGTATTTTAGAATTTTTAAAAGGCCGTGTTTCCGTGTTTAATACCAATGGTTCGCAGGTACCGTAAAAGCAAAGAGACACACCGGAACGTGTAGGCTTTAAATTAAAAAGTAATAATAATAAAAACTGATGGGAAATAATACTCCTTAGATTCAAAATGGTTTATTCACACAAATTTAATAGGATATATCACAATTGTTTGGTCCATAAATATTTAGGGGAAATAGTTTCTATACAATGCATTTATCAATAAACAAAGAAACATGGACAATTTTGCTAGACCACTTACTGTACTATAAACACGAAGCTCAATATATAAGATTATTGGATTTATCAACTATATCTGAAAGAGTGCACAACTGCTTTCTATGACATGTTTGTCCCCTCTAACAGGATACACCATAAAAAGAGTTTCAGAAATAAGAGGTAAAACAGTACAAAACTAGTGAGGTGTCAAAAGGGCTTAAAACAGTTAATTTAACAAACAACACATATATCCTGATTTTTCACAAACTTACTCCCAAGGTATATCATAAGGCACATAGTAGAACTGAGTTTTAATTAGTCTACTTAATAAAGTAGATCTCTAGTACCATATATTGTTCTGTCAAAGAACAAAATTTATAAGTATCAATATTTTTACCTGTAAAAGTGTATTAATAAAGATCTCAGCCTTACCAAGGTTGTTTGGTCTGGTTAGTGGTAAATGCCCATAAGATAATAGAAATAGGAAAAGTCAAGATTTAATATCCGTAGAAGATGATAACCATACTTGCTAAATATATAATGGCAGACACACCTTTCTTCTATTACAGTGTTAACATCTCTTCCATCATCTTTTTTTAAAAATAAGCTACTTTTCTGTGCTAATTTTCTAAAAACCCTGAGCAAAAATTACAATAATGCACTTTAATGTGGGCAGTGAACTGTCAATATGTAACCACACATTTATACAGCCAAAAAGGACACCTTTAAAATATATTAAATAGCCACTTTGACCACCAAAAAGGAGATTTGATGGTGTCTAAAAAGTGGGGTATATGTGCAAAGTTATTCTTAACAATCCACTAAAAGCGAGACATAGATCTTGACTGGTTTTTGTTCGGTTTTGTTTCTGAGACTCTCCACAATCTAATTGGTGTTCAACTACAATAAGAGGATACAAATGAACATTCACCACTGCCCAGACCATTCAGACTTTTAGCTTAAATAAAAGTAAAAAAAAAGAAAGTTTGCTATTGTAAACTAAGAAATATATTGAGATCAGCATCCACAAGGCTTCTGAGTTTATCTGCTTTGAAATTATCCACTGCCAATTCCCCATTTTGTAAGAATTTTCGCTAGCATTTTTTTCCTTTTATACAAAGTTAAAAAAAAGGTAAAATGTATGTTAAAAACAGCAAGGAACTGAAGATTTTAAGTCTGTGTGTTAAACAAAGAGTGATACAATCTCAGGAAATGGCTACAGTATATTCCGAGTAGTAATGAATAAATTGTACTAAAATCGTGTTCCTTAAACATCTTAATAAATTATATTTTGCTTATTTCCATTTCCCTGAAAAATTGTGATTTAGCGAAAGCTTCTTTTAACAGTGCACGTGCTTGTGCATCATTGGAAATCATTTTTGTGCTCACTGAAGTAGCTGGACGATCCCCTGTTTGCTTTAACAGTACGGCATCGAGGCAGCAGCAAACTGCCCTCTTTTTGTTTTTTGATTTAGTTCCGAATCGGTGCTGCTTGACTGCAGAGCAGAATGAAAACCCCTCCCTGCACAATATGTCAGACTGGAGGGACTCCCACCTTGAGCTGTTGGTCTGCTCTAACAATACCTTTACAGCAGCGAGCTCATTCTGGAGCATTTCCCATCCTTCTTGCCCTCCTTAACTCACAGAGGTGAGCTGGGGGACCCACAGCCTCAGCTGCGCTCCACGGGTCCCATTCCAGGTCCCCACCAGCTGCAGCCCTCGGTGTGGGCCAGGTATAGGGCTGAGTGCGGGGCTGCAGGGCAGCGCTCGGGGCTCCCAGTGTGCCCGGGGGGTTGGCCTTGGCACCAGCGCATTTGAAAGAAGCACTGGGACTTGCAGTCTGACTACATCAACGATTTAATCCACGTTGCATTTATTTGTCTGCGTTTAAAAAATAAATCGTACAAAACTTTTAGATGCGTTATAAAAATAAAAGGAAATCTTGGGTTCTGGAAGTGAACGTACAATCGTGAAAGCAGCATTCTTTTGTCTATAGTTGTACTGATTTTTATCTGGCTATCGGGGAGGGAAAAGAAACTTCTGGGCTTTGTAGTAGTAGTGGCAATCGGGGTTTTTTTCAAGATTGTGGAAATAAGTAACATACAATTTTAAGAGGCACTTATTAGAATGATTCAGAACTTCTGTCGCCTGATGAATTAAAAAAAAAATGAGTACAATTTATCAACAATAAATGTTCGTTTATTATAGCAACATATTACTTCAAACTCATTTGCCAAGTGGCTGCAGATGCTACACATCAAGCTGTTTATTTTCCCAAATATTTTGTGGGTTTGTTATTTTGTTTTTAAAAAAAAAAAAAGGCTTGAAAATAATCAAAATAATAATAATAATAATAATAATAATAAAGAAGAAGAGTAAGAATTAAAAAAAAAAAAAAAACGGCAATGTTAGAAAAGGTTCGTTAAGGTAGTTTGTGAGGGGCTCCCGGGTTCGTGGCTGTCCAAGTTAGAGGTCACTGATGTCACTACAGTGATAGTGGGATTGGTCAGGTCTGTTAAAGTGGTCGCAGTGCCGGGTGGAGTGAGAGCGCCGCTGTCTGCGGAGGGCGGTGCCGGAAGTGAGGTGCCGTCCGCTTTATCGACACCCCCATTCTCCTGCCGCAAAAGGTTCCTTCTGAATTTGGCTCTTGCGTTTTGAAACCAAACCTGCAAACCAATCCCAATTGATTTCTTTACCGATGCTTGTTTGTTTGTTTGTTTGTCTTTGTTCTTGCTTTTACGTCATCTTTTTGATGTTTGATTTGCGTGGCAAGGTGCCCACGTCACTCTACAGCCTCGCTTGCTACTGGTGGTACCGGCTCGCAGGCAGGCCCTGCACAGGGCCTGGGGCCCAGGGCCACGCCTTGGGAAATCTGCTCGCTCACTTGCCCAACACAGGCAACTTTTGGAATGGCCACTGGTGTTTGCTTCGGTTGGGAAGCTTTAGGATCAAGAATCAAAGACGAAGGCAAAGGGTGAATGAGCAGATTTTCGCTAAGGCTTAAAGTTTACTTTAATCATGTTAAAAGACTGACAAGGCAGGAGGAGAAACTACACCATCCCTGTCATACAGCTTGTTGATGTGGGTTACCTAGTCTTCCTTTTCTGCAAAGTTTACTGCGAGTGTTTTAGGTGATTTGTAACACAGACAAGCAATCACTGCTAATAGATTCTCTTTCTCCCTCGATCACCACCCTGCGCACAGCATACAACACATACCTCACTTCAGCTTCCCTGAGCTAGCACATATCGTGGTGCGGATTTTGTTAATGTCATTTGCTGGGCTCTTTTGCAGGGAAGTGAATTTGCTATGGAGGCCCTTGGTAATAACAGGGAACAGGCTGATCCTGGAAGATCGTATTGGTCAAAGTTTGCCTCTTGTATACTGAGGATCTGCTCACTGAGGGGCCACGTTAATTGCCTCACAGGAGCCCAAGGGCTTCACCCAGTACATGTAAAATGAGTAAGTTTGCTACCTCTGTCCTTAACAAGGTCAGCACATGGAGACTACGGATCCCAGGATACCTCCCAGGTTGGTAGACTCTGGAGACGGCTTCAATATCTTGAGGATGCAACTACTTATAAATCACAGTTCAGTTTTTGGCTGCCTTCAGGTACTTTTGGCACCGCTGTCATGTAATACCACACCCCTCTGCACACCCACTAGGGACAGAGCTAGCAAAACTATTTATACATTGCTCTCGTTACACATATGGGAAACGCTATTGACTGGCAGCGGTAGGGGAAAATTCTGTCAAGCCTGTGATGGTGGCTTCTTACCTGCAGAACTCTCTTGGTCAGGCCTGTTTTCTGGGCAAGCTGCTTGAGGTCCTTGGCATCTGGGTTGTGGTTGATAGCAAAGTAGGACTTCATGGTACGAAGCTGGTGGTGTTTGAAGGAGGTGCGCATACGCTTTGTCTTCTGGGATGGGGGATAAGGCTGCTGGTCTCTGTCCATGTGGTCTGCCTCGTTCTCATTACAACCTGTTCAATAAACCAAGCAGTGAGTTAGCAGCCGTGCCTCATGTAGGGTAAAGGAATCAAGGCAACAATCATGGCTAATGCACTATTTGGAGGGAGGGAAGCAAGCTAGAGAGCAAGAGAGGAAGGAAGAGCTAACATGGCGCAAGACTAAGTATAGATGTGATAATTAGATTAGACAAAAAAGAACTAGAAGATGACCTTTTCCCATACTTAAGACAAGATATGCCCCCTAGGCCTTTACCTACTAAGGGCAGGCATAGAAAGTTATCTCTCCTTTGGCATTTATTTTCAAACAAGTCTTTTCCCTGTGGTGATGGTTTTGCTTTGGGCATCCAAAGAGTCATTTGAAATCTCATTCAGATTTTGAAATCTCACTCATTGAAACACTCTTAGCTTGAGAGAAGAATAAAGGTCAAGCCGGTATTCGGAACGTTCCTAAGCCTCCTTCCAAATCACAAGTACCTTTTAAAAAGATGTGCAGCAGGGAAGTTTGTTATGACAGTTGATCAGGAAAGCAGAAAATCTTGACTTTTTTGCTGATAAAATAAATGCTTTTGGACTCTGCCTGAGAGTTTAAGTGAACTGCCTGAAAACTTTTCCTCTGTAAAGCATCTCTAGAAAGGAGTTGGTCAAGGCTAGATTCAGGCCTTCCCCCTCCATCCCAACCAGCAGCAGCTCGTTGCTGGTACTGATTTATGCCATTTCTGCAAGCAACTAAGTAAATAGTGACTCCAAAATTTAAAAGACTTTCCCTGATTCCAGATTTTCAAAGCATCTGTGAAAGATTATTTTGTTCCAGATTACACTTCTATGGGTGTGACTTGTACCCTCGTGTTGCAGCTGTTCAAGGACTTTCATGGACTTGTGGCATCACCACACCGCGCTAGGAAAAGACATGACAATATTGGCATAAAAAATTAAAAAAAGAAGAAGAAGAAAACCACCTGTATTTTTCATTTTGGCTTAAATACAACTGGATTACTTTCAGGAAACTATTTTGTAGTGATAACTCACACAGAAGAAAATTGAACACAATCGTAGCAAGGAGTGCTAACGACTGAACAGCTAATTGAAAAGATTTCAGAATGTATGTAAAAGTAGAAGGAGATTCATTAGCTGCTCATTTGAATTTATGAACAGCTCTTGGAGCTCAGATAGTGGATTATTTACTAGGCCATGTTGATCCTGATTTCTCAAAAAATGGGGAGAGAGAGAAAGCAGACAATAGAGAGAGACTGATGTTGACAGGGCTAAAAACAGAGTGAAAACAACTTAAAACCAAGAGAAAATAGAAAGCTTCTTGAAGGTGTTTTCTCTTTTGAATTATAAGACAAGTCAACATGAACAGATGCTGTTAAGACAATGCTTTGACAGAAAAGCAGGTGAATATTTAATTATAGTTAGGTTTGCTCCTAGTCTTGGAAAGAAGTATATCTGCGCTTTCAAACAAAGTAAAGTGACACTTCTGAAAACACCGGGAGTTGAAATTTACCTTAAAAACAATTTCAGGCTAGATTTGGATTGTATTTACTCCTTGTTTTCACAAGCTTTCAGTCAAACTGTGTGGGCAGTAACTCATCATCTGCCATAAAGCAGATCATCAAAATTCAGCCCTCCAGTTCTCCATCAGACTGCTGTAAGCTGCTTGTGTGTTTCCTTTTCCTTGGATCATTCAGATGTACAGCAGCAAAGCAAACTTCCTCACACCCCTCTGTCCTGCTTGCTGCTTTTTTTTTTTTTTCAACTGTGATCTACTTTGTTTGGACTTCTGTTTTCAAGAGAAAATGAGAACAGGGCTCAGAGCATCCTCAGACAACCCTTGTTCATACAATGAACAGATCCATTTCTGTTTTACATGAGTGAAACAGCATTGTGTGGCTTTACCACATCATCCTGCAGAACTTTATACCATTGCCTGAAGAACCAGGAGAAAGCTGAAAATTAGGCAAGATATTGTTGCTTATTTCACCGCAGTGGGATCAGGGAGCTGCTAATTTAATTTTGCTTTGGAAAGAGCTAGAACTGTTTGCATTCTACTGCCAAGAATTTTTCAAGTGAACTCTTAGTTTTTCACACACGCATTTATAACGAAGCAAAGTAAGCAGCTCTTTGAGCAACAGCTGTGTAAAATATTTTCCTAGGTAAATCTTCTTCACCATCTCATTTCTATATCCTGTGAGCTGTAAGTCAACACGGTTCCCTCGAAATATATATTAATTCTATGATATAAGAGGTAATACAGAGACAGCTTTGAATGTTTTAAGTACTTTTGAACAGTTTCTTCCATTTTTTCACATTAATTCCAGACAGTTTCACAAGCACAAATGGCTTTAGCTCACGTTTTGAGTTATTTACTGTTGTGTTTCCACTTTACAGCTGAGAAGCAGAAATCAAACTGCTAAATAACATGCAAAATAGAAAAGCCGTTATAGATGCGGCAGCAGAAACCCATTTCCCACCCTGTCCCCATGCCTGGCTCCTCCGAAACAAAATGTGTGCGCAGATCTGAGCCCGATACTGGGGCTGTTTGTGAATACACAGACTTTTGTGCACAGCTCAGTGAGGTTGTTGGCTTAATCAGGGTCAGCTGCACGGGTTCGCTTTAGAAGTCTGATTTGTTTCTGTAACAGCCAGCTTTGCCAGGCCCATCCTGCCTCGCTTTACCGGGGGAGGGAAGTGCTCGGTTCCCAGGAAGCCGGGAGTGGTAGGAGCACACTCGATGTGAGCAGAGTCTGCCAGCATGGAGCACACGGTCTGGGCCAGACATGTGCCAGGGGCTGCAGGGTGTGAGGCTGTGCGGGGCTGTGCAGCAGGCTGGTACCCTGGGAGATGGGGACGTGCAAGGATGGAGTGTGGGGCAAGGGGTGGAAAATGTGTGTAGGAAGTGGCTGCTGGTTACTGAGAGACTTTTGTATTTCTCCTCTACGAGGAGCAGTTTCATCTATTGCAACTCGTTTCGTAACTGTCAGGGGATTGCTTTCCTCCCCTTGGATCTGCAGCACAGCGGGTCAATGGGCTGGAGTTGTTTGTACCAGATGCACGCTTTGGCTGCAGGCTGTATTTTCTGGAGACCATGTAGATAAGGCATAAAGCAAAAAATACAGCCCAACCAGATCAAATTCTCAGCCATCTACATTAAGTGCAAAGCATCAAATTAGAGCGGGTTTCTTTGTTTGTTTGCTCTAAATTATGTGAGATCTCAAAGTGGGCTGTACTTTCATAGTGGGCAGTGGGTTTTAATCTCACTTTGCAGTCAGTGAATATCCCATCCCCAGTGGTAGTAATGAAGGAGACTTTCAGGACTCGCACCCAAAAACAACGATTACATTCACAAGTAATGTCTCTTTCGAGGGGTGTCTTAACATACCCACAACTTTTCTGATCCTAATTCTAACGGTAACTCGTCCCTAGAAATATTTCTGTTCAGGGACCTGGAGAATTGGCGTGGCCGAGTGAGAACTGGAGAGAGCGCGGACCGCAAAGCGGGCAGATGGGGACCCCCCCGCCAGGGCCCGGCGCTGAATGAACCGGGGCTGTGCCACAGGTTCGCTTTTCTTTAGCAGCTTTCAGGACTGATTGGAAACCGCTCCGTAGCCAGGGATTCCAATGTCATCTCCAATTAACAAGGAACAATTAGCGCAGTGATTACCCCTGCTCCAAGGCCTACGCATCAGAGGAGATGAAACAGCCTCGCACAGCCACCCCGTTCCCAGCCGCGGCCCGTCTCACAGCAGCCCCGGAGGACGTGCCGGGGAGGGCTGCGGGCTGCGCGGGGGGAGCCGGGGGCTGCGCACGGATCTCTCCGAGCAGCGGCCCGAACTGGGGCGGAGGGAGGGGGCTGAGGCCGGCAGGAGCTGCCCCGGCCGCCTCTCCTGGGGCAGCCGCTGCCCGCTCCTCGCCCGTTGCCCCCTCCCCGGGGGCTGCGGTTCCGCCCCAAGCTTTTGGGGAGGCGGGGGCTTTCTGTTCGGGTTTGTCCTCGCTACTTTCGGCTTCCGTCTAACGAAACTCCTCCTAAAGCGCCTGATAGCACGTAAAGCTCGCTTCCCTGCAGCCCCTAGCGCGGGGTGCTCGGGCACGGCGCGGGCACTGAAGTGGCCGGAGTTAGGGAGGAAATTTAATAGAGGCCGACACTTGTTTCTTTCCTACCGTTAAGAGAGCGGAAACCCTTCCTGTTAATTGCATTTGTTAAGGCTTAGTTACGGGGAACAACATTTATTCGTTGGCCTCTTGTGCAGTTTGATTGTTTATGTGCCAGCCCGGAGAGTTCAGTGCTACGGATCGGAGACCTGCTCTGCCTGCCTGCACACCGCGCCGGCCACGTACTATACCTTTTTTCCTCTAAAATTATTATTATTATTTTTTTGCCGATCTTTTTGGGCACTTATAATTTTAAACCTAAATAACGAAGTGTTTTCGTTAATGAAATACAAATAGCGGCAACGGTATCTCCGAGGTTTCTATAGAGAAAGAACAGCGTGCTGTTTCTTTGCTTTTTCTGTCGTTTTTGCCTTTACTCCGGAAAGTGGCTAAGTTTGGGCGTTTGACACTAATGGGCAAAGACAGCCTTTGAGGAAGGCTGCTGTTAGCTTTCCTGCAAACGCTCCAGCCCTCAGAGGGCCGCTGCTTTGATTTGCCAATGGTTACGCGAGATCGGGCCCGGCCGAGCTCCCCTCGCACGGCCCGGCCCAGGGGAAGCCCGAGAGCGCTCCGTGCCGAGGGGGGGAGGGGGGGAGGCCGTGTGCGCTGCCCACCTGAGTTGTAGTTGACGATGTCCACTCCCAGGGCAGGGCTCTTTCGTTTCCTGGGCCTCCCCTTCTGCACGGTGCCCGTGCCGTTGAAGTAGGGCAGGGCCAGCCCTCCGCTCTTGGCTGCCAACTCGGTGTAGCTCAGCTGAGGGGGGTATTCTCCTTGCAAAAGGGACTCGAAGTGGGCCCTGCAGTAAACCAGGTTGTCCTTCATGCCAAAGTGATCGCCTGTGGTCAGAGTCTTGTTGCAGGTGGTGCAGGTGAAGCAGCTCAGGTGATAAACCGACTCCCTGGCTCTCATGACCATTTCAGAGGCTGAGATCCCAAGGTGGCAGCGGGCACATCTCTGCACGGAGAACCTTCTGAGGGAAACAAACGGTGGGCATCAACTAGAAAGGTCGAGGAAGACCTCTCCCCGGAGCAGCCCGCCCCTCTCCTACCCGGGGAGGTCGGCGAGGAGCCCGGGGCCGCGCACGTCCCTCCCCGCCCCGGGACGGCTCCGGCTGTCCCCGCAGGCCCCCGGCACCGCGGCCGTCGGGCGAACGCTTCGCGTTTTCCGCTCGGTTGACCTATTCGCTTAGGTCGTGCGGGCGTGCAAAGGCTCCCCGCAGCCAGTGCGCGGAGAGAAACGCAGGCAGGGCGAAAACGACGTGCCCCCCTCCTTTCGGTCGTTTAGCGACCAGAAAAGCCGCGGAGGAGAGAGGAAGCGGGGATCCGAGACCCGGGGAAGCCGAAGCGTTCGAGCAAACGGTGTCAGCTCGGCTCCAGCCGGGGTCGCCTGGGGGCAGGGCGTGGGGCACGGCCCCGCGCGGTGCGGGCCTCGCCGCTGCCTGCCGGCCGCCCCGAGCCGGGAAACGGCACGGCGGTCGGAGGGAAGCTTTCCGCCGGGCCGCAGGCTGCGCTCCTGCGCGTCCCCGGAGCCGCGGGAGCCCGAGGCACGGCTCCTTCGCCCCGTCCCGTACCGACACGTGCTCGGCTCCCCAGGCAGCCCGCCCGGCGGGTAACCGTGCGAGACTGCTCCGAGGGGACGCGCGGATGCAATCAGGGAGTAGCTGGCGGCAAAATCTACTTTGCGAGCTTCCCGAGCGGAAGAAAAGAGCGGTTCGGTTCGTGATGCCGGGGGAGGGGGACGTGATTTTGAACCCGTGAGGACTGATTTCTGTACCTGTAGTAATCCTCCTTGCAGTAAATACTGCCGTCCTTGGCAAAGCAGGTGAGTTCTGACTCCAAAGCCAGTTTACATTCACAGCACTTAAGACACCTGAGGTGCCATTGTTTGTCAACAGCCAGCAGGTAATATCTGTCTGAGATCTTCCCTCCGCACCCAGCGCACAAAGCAGGCTTCTCGGGGCTCATGGGGGGCATGTTCTGCAAAACAACCACAGCGCAGGGATCAGGCACGGAGCGGGGCGGCACAAAGGGACCCTCCCGGGCCCGGGCCGCCAAGTTCAGCTCACCGGGCTTCAGCTTTCGCGTTTGTCTCATGGCATCGCTCTTAACCGCCTCGTGGCTTTGCAGTACGCGAGAGCTGCTGGTTAGGCCGCAGCGAGGGGAGGAATACCTATTCTTTGGGTTTCTGAAAGTTAGTCTGTTGTCTCCCCATCACTTTCACATTTTGATATTACAGTGCTCCCGAAGAACGGCGTTTTCAAGTAGAGAAACGCCGTTTTGCCACACCAGAAGTTTACGGCACGTGGTGCGCGCTCGCATCAATTTTCTCGTAAATTTTGCCCGTGTTTAGAACAGCCTAACCCCGTGCTAGACACAGCCACCCCCTTTAGAGCAGAAATCAGAGGAAGGAGACAGGTGGCGAGGCGAGGGGCAGCGGTGGGCTCGGCGCCCTGCCGGGCAGGGACACGGGCCGGGTCTCCGGGCCCGGAGCGGTGCGGGTTCCCGGGCAGCTCCGGGAGCGCCGCTCGGGACAAAGGCGGCTGCAGGAACCGCGGCAACAAAAGCTCGGCCGGGAGGCTCCGAGCAGCGCCTGCTGAGAAACGGACGGGAAAACAGCCCCGAACTTCTTGCTCTGAAGTCGCAGCTGTTTTAAAGTTGCAACTCCGCGTTCGTTATTTGTTGGTTTTTTTGTTTTTTTTTTTTTTTAATCCGAACTCGTTTCCCTCGCCCCCTTTCGCAGCGATTGAAAAAGCGAGTGGGATTTACATTGCAAATTCTCACAGAACAAAGCGGGAGCTATTTAAGAGAAGGGGGAAGACCCCGCCACCGAAGCGGTGAAGCGGGCTGCAGGCCGCTGCTCTGCGCTGCTCCTCGTGCGCGGGAGCCCCACCAAGTTGCGGAGAAAGGGATCCCGTTCTGCATCGGCCGTGACGCTAATGAAAACCTCGGACCCGGCACTAGCTGGGGGAGATGCCGCTAAGCGGAATAACCGGCGTTTGGAAAGAGCGGTGCCTCTGTACCGGTCCCGCACTCGAGACCAAAAATGGTTAGGAGCAGCGAGCGGCCGCGGGTTGCGGCTCCGTCCGAAGGCGCCCGGGGGCACGGAGCGCGCGGCTCCGCAGCCTGCCTGCAGCCCCGCTGCCACGGCCGCGGCTTTACGAGCATCCCCGCTGCGTTTTCAGACGTTGCCCCCTTACTCCAGAGAGCACTCGCGGCGGCGGTTACGAGACAAACGTCTGACGGAACCCCGCAGACACAGCACCCAGCGCTGCTGCAACGGCGGCGGGACTGTAGGAGCGGGGCAGGGCAGGGCAGGGCAGGGCAGGGCAGGACGGGGCCGGGCAGCTTCTCCCTTCCCCGGGGCCGGACTGTGCCCCGTGCGGGGCCCACGCTCGCGGGGATCCCCTCTCCTAGAGGGCCGGCTGCTTTCTTACCGTTTCTCGGCCGTTCATCTGTCCCCCTTTGGCCAGGCGGGACTCGGTCTTGGATCTCCTCTCCATCTCCTCCATGATTCCTTGGATGTGGCCTCCGGAGATCCCGTGGAAAAGCATGGCTGGGGGACGGAAAGGACAAGTATTTTCTTCTGCTCTGCACCCCACTATTTCCATATACAGACCCCAGAGTCTTTAGATCATCCAAAATGTTTACACCGAGGCGCACGGCACAGGGAGGGAGGTTGCAATAGGAGCTTCTCTTTGCTCAAGCACCGAGGGCTTCCTGAAGGTGTGCGGAAAACAAACAAGGGGAAGAAAACGTAATAATAATTAGTTTGAAAAAAAAATCAAAGAAGAAAAAAAGCGAGCTAAAGGATCTGTTACTGTTCTGAAGAGCCGGGGCTCCTGACCGGAGAGACTCGGACCTGGGGCAGCAGAACCGGTCGGGAGAGGATATAGTTTTGAATACAAAGAAAGCAAAAAGAAGTGCTATTTTCAAGCAGTCCCTGGTTGCTTTAAAGTTCCCAGTGCCTGTAGGTTGGATTTGGGACTGCTGCCTTCCGGAGCTCTGTCCAATTTGTTAAGAGACTAAAGCCAGCCCATTTTTGATAATTTAGTAGGAGGAGTTCTCTCCCTTGAGCTGCCACTGATTTTTATTCAGACAACAAAGACCTGTCATACTCCTCTCAACCCCTAGTGATGGGCAAGCAGTGACAAACATCGCAGCCGGGCCTGTGGGTGGGGTGGGCTTTATTACCTCCCCCAAACGCCGAGTCCCGCGAGGCGGCGGCGGCGGGGCCGGGCTCCCCGGGGCCGCTCCGTGCAGCGGGGGCTTCGCGCTCCGGGCTCGGGGCTCAGGGGGCGGCGGCGGCAGACGGGGGCTCCGCTCGGGTCCAGAGCGGCCCCGGAGCACCGCCCGCTCCGTCGCCGGCAGCGCGGGCCCCCCCGAGACCCCCGCCCTCAGAGCAAACGGGACGTCACCTCCCCCCGGCCCTCGCCCCTCCGGCCGCGAGCGGTCATTGTGCGCGGGGGTCCGAGCTGCGCATTCCTTCCCGGCTAATCTCTCTCCTGCTCCCCCTCCCCTCCTCTCCCCTTTTTCCTACTTACTTTTCACACCGCTCTTCCTTGCCTTTCCCTGGAACAGCTGCCGGCTGTTTCCTGACACCTCGATCCCTACCGAAGGATCTTCCTGGCGGCAGCTCCGCGCTCCCCGCTCCCTGGGGGACGCTCCACACCGAGCCCCAGCGCGGCTGCTGGAAGCAGTGCCCCAGCCCCCACTTCCTCTGCAAAGCGTCCCGGAGCCATCCTCGGGGGCTCCTCGAGTCACCTCTTCCATGTAACCCAAGATCCAGGCAGCCAGTTTCCTCCCTTCTCTTTCCCCCTAAGTAGCTAAAATTAATGTTATTTGCAGATTGAATGTTGCTACATTCCTCCGAGTGCCAGAATACAGCTCATAAAACACAATTTCACACAAAGATGAAGTCAATCAAGTGAAATAAGCCGGGATTTTTTTTTTCTCTCTGTTGGCACACTAGACCCCGGACAGCAGGGCTGCTATTTACTGTAAGTAATGTAATTAGCCCTTTTGGATGGAAATCAATGCGTTGTATGTGTGTGTGTGTTTTAATAAGAGAGTAATAGCTATAAAATCGACGAAGCTCAAAGGAGTGAGGGAATCTCCCTGAAAACGGGCAGAAACCCCCACAAGCCGTGGAGTCCCGCAGAGCAGTCCCGGTCAGAGATGAAAAGGGGAAGAGAAAAAAAAAAGAAGAAGAAGAAGAAGAAGAAAAAGGAAAAGAAAGGGGAAAAAAAAAAGTGCGGAGGAGGAGGGAGGAGGGAGAGATGGGCTTTCCTTAGAGAAAACAAGTCAATTAGCACAACGAGACATCAGGAAAAAATAAAGGAGATGATTCGATCCGGGGGCCGGGAGCCATTCCGGGCCCCCTCCCTCGCGGTGCCACGCTGCCCGGCGGCCGAACCGAACCGAGCCGGGCCGGGCCGGGCCGGGCAACGCAGCCACTTCGTGGAGCAGGAGCGGCCCGGGCAGAAGGAGAGAGCGTCCTGCTGCGCGCAGCCCTGCGCCTGCACGGAGGGTGATGCGGTGCCCGCAGCATCCCTTCTAGAGACAAGTTTAGTTTTAGTCATTGCGGTGAAATCTTTCCACCCTGGTGGCACGTTCAGAGTTTGGGCCGGTTTGCTTTTCTAGTGGTTTTTTGTTTGTTTGTTTATTCGCTTTCCTCTGAACGAAATGTACCTTTCTTCCCGTCCAGCTATTTTGGAGGGGATCGCTGCCCCTGGCTCAGAGCACAGAGCAGTTTCGCGTTGGCTCCGCACTTCTCCCCGCGCCGTACAACGCAAGCCGCGCTCTCTGGTGCCGAAGAGGGGCACCCCGAACCCCGTCCTCGGGGCAGCGATGTGCTGCAGGTGCGGGGCCGAGCACCGCTCCCCGGCAGCACGGAGCCCGTCGGTGCCTCATTGCCACCTCTGCTCGGGCTCGACGGCGCCGTTAGGAATAATTGGGCAGGCTCAGAAGCAAAGTCAGCGACGACGGAACCTCCTCCAGGCGGGCGCGCTTAATTAATGAGAGGGCCCTTCCCTTCTGCTCCGTCAGGTACCGTTAGGGATCCGCAGCTCCGCCAGCGGAGGCCGGAGGTTTCTAAAGCACTTACTGATTAACGTGCTGCTTACCTAAAGGGACACGGAAAGTTTGTTGCTATCATCAGACGTGACTTCTCCGTTTCCGAAGGCCCGCGGCAGCTCACGGTACACCCGGCTCCGTGTCCTGGCACCGCTCCGCTGCGGGCGGGTGCTGGGGGTGCCCCGGGGCCGGGCTCTGCTGGGCCCGCTGCCCTTCGAGCGGGGGAGGAGAGCCCGCAACGGGGCGTCCAAAGCCCAAATCGAGCTCTTCATCCCCTATGAAGCCGCTCGCATTAGCACTTGGCCTCCGAACGCAGTTTCTCGTCGCGGGGTGCCGCGGCACTTTGGGAAGACATCAGCTGGGCGGTGTTCGAGGCGTTTCAGGCAGTGCCGGCTCTTTCCTTTCCTAAGTACGTGCTCGGCCTTCGCAAAATTCCCGAACGGTGGGGTCGGGGGGTTCGGCCGCGGGACCCTGCAGCCCGCAGCAGCCCGCAGCGGCACGGCCCGCCCTCCCCGGCCTGACTTTGCCATCAGCCGCTCCCCCCCCTCAGTCCCTGTGCGCTCCGGGCGGGCTGCGGCACGCGATGCCGGGACCGCTCCGCTATAGAGCTCTCATTCTTCTCGGCCACGGGCTGCGGGCTAAAGCCTATTACAGCGTGAACGATCCCGCGCTCAGTTCGGCGGATTTAGGACAACGTCTACATGCAAATTAATAATTGACCAGCAATAATTAGAAGACAGGGGAGGGCACCGCGGCAGGGAGGGAGCAGGGGACAGAAGGGGTTTGGTTCAGCCCCCCCGCTGCGGGCAGCGCCGGGAGCACGGCCGCGGGGGGGCACGGGGCTCGGCTCCGCTCGGGCACCTGAGCCCCGCGGGCAGTGCCCGGCTCGTCGCGCCCGGAGGATCCCGGCTCACAAACGGCGGCAGAGAACGGCGGTGCCGCTGCCCGCGCCGGGCGCTCAGAGCCGGCTCTGGCTTCGCCACCCTATCGCTATTTTCTGCTCTGCCAGCTCGTTGCGGGGCACGGGGCTGCTGTCGTTCGGCCTCACCGCCCTGTGGAGTCCGCGGTTAGGACAAGAGTCTGCGCACAGAGACACAATTTGAGTCGAGTCGCATCTCTCGGTGGTGGTACCAAATGTAGCCAAGATCGCTTTCTGCATTTAAATCGATTGCTCTCTATATACAACTAGAATCTCGGTATTGTTTTAAATCCAACTCTGGTGCCCATACCATCTCTTACCGCCTCCGCCTCTCTCCGCGGGCAGAGCCGCTCGGGGTCCCCGCTCCGCTGCCCGCGGCCGGCGCTGCTGGGACACGTGCGGGGCTGCACAACCCGCATCGAGCACCCCAGCGAGAGAAGCGGAGCCCGGAGCGCCCGGTGGTCTGAAAACACGTGCATTAAGCCGCGTATTCATTTGTGGAAGGAGATGATATTGAAATAAACGACCGCGATGTGCTTAGAACGGCTGTGCCAGGGACGCGTCCCCACGGCAGCAGCGAGCAGCGCGGCGGATCCTCACCGGCACGGAGCGCAGCCGGCAGCTCCCCCGAGCCTGGACGGGAACCCCCAGCGAATGCGCACTCCGAGTGTCTTTTATAAAGCACCCTATTTTGCTGCTTTCGGAAAGGATGCTCCTAAAGGCTAGGTTCACAGACAGGTGAGGGGAGCCCTTCGTGGGAAGGAAAAAAAAAAAAAAGGATGAGAAAGAAAAAGAAATAAAGAGCTCGATTCCGTATTTATTACACAGAATGTCTCGGACTTCCCAGGCTGCTGTATTTTTTCCAGATTAAAACACCCGCACCGAATGCTGACTGCGATCACACCTGGGGGAGCGACCATTCCGGGCTGCTGGTTTTTAAAAAAACAACACGACGGCGAAGGAACACCCGCAATTGGCATCGTGAACTCTGCCGCACCGCTTACAGGGGCTCACGCAAGACCTTACCTTGCGACCTTTGGAGCTTCTTCCCAAATTGTGCCCTCCTTTATGAGCAGCGAGGGCTGGGGTCTGGGTGGGAAGAGGCGCGGTGCTCAGCCGGGAGATGGAGGTGGGTCCTTGTTCCTGGCGGAGGATCCCTATGTTAATTAAAATAAACAAGCTGCTGCGTGGAAGGATTGTTTCCTTCTCCCCCTCTCGCCTCGCTCCCTCTCTCTACATCGCCTCTGATACGGAATTGACGCGAATTTCTCACCCTTGACCCCCGCAGCACGCACGTATACCTGCCTTTTCTTTGCTGCCTGCTTCGAAATATTTATTTCGAAACAAGACAAACCAATACGAATAAAAAGAATGAATGAGAACAAACCGGGTCCCACCTCTCAGCTATGGCCTCTTTGCTGGGTTTTCCCGCTTAGCTGTCTCAGCTCCTCGGTAATCGGGTGAGGTGTTAATGGGAGCTGGTTGTAAATAAAACTAATAAAGCAAAGAGCATATTAGGAAATTAAAAAAAGGCGAGGGCTGAGAGGCTGCTAAAAATATTGCAGCGAGCGGAGCGGTTCCCCATCGTGTCGCTTGGTTCGTTGTGTGCTCGCTCACAGCTGAGCAGCGAACCCCGTGTTGTTGCCATCTCTCCGCATCTTTTTTTTTTTTCCCCGAGTCGTGCAGAACCAGCCGCGGACTGCAGCAACCCTTCCCACTTCTACAAAAAGCGACTCGCAAATGGAGTCGCTAAACAGCAAACTTCAGCCTGATCTGATGTGATATGATATACGTACTCGCGGAGCAACCTCGCTTTGCCAAACCCGATGAAATTGTGAGTTGTCATGCAATACTACGCAGTCAAACCTGGGATAATTGAAAAAAGTGAACCCAATTTAACCCATTAGAATAAAATCAGATGCCAAGTTGAATCGGAATCACTGCTTCTTAGGTGACAGGACTGATGACAATTGATCCACCGACTCAAAACAACAGAAAAATAGAGGCTCGAGGCTCGCGTTTGCCACCCGGAGCCGCTCTCCCCGCGGTGTGATGCCCGCCCGGCCTTCCCCGGGGCTTTCTCTGAGCTCCTGCGACAGTCTCAGCTCCTCTCCCCTGAGCCGTGTGACCGTCAGGTCGACGTGCCCAGCTTGGTGATCTATTCATATAAGAAGAAAGGGGGGGGGGGGGGGAGGGAGTGAGGGGGGAAAGAAGGAAAGCCGGCAAGGGATGCTAATGATCTGCCCGTGGAAGGGAACCGGGCTGCGGGCGCAGGCAGCGCTCCGCTCCCGGGAAGCAGCGAGCGGGACCCCGCCGGGAGCCGCGCCCGGAGCCCGCTCCGCCCCGCGGGCAGCACAGGGGTCCCCGGAGAAGCGCTCGGGGATGTGTGGGGAGGGGAGGGCAGCGCTGCCGGCGGAAGGAGCGCGGAGAAAGCCCCGCAGGGCGGGCTCTGTGCGCAGGTGACATAGGGCGCGCCGTGCCGGCTGCGGGACCGGGCCGGTTTGATTCCTCGGCAGATCGCTCCTCAGCGGGAAGTTTAAGCCGGGGCGGCCCTAGGGATGGAGCAGCCCGGGCTGGCGGCGGGGAGGCTGTTGCGTGGCGGCTCGGTGCCCGGCCCGCTCCCTAACGCGCCCGAGGCGTCGCCCCTCTCCCGGCTGCAGGGGCACGGGCTGAGCCGCGGGAGAGCCACCTGCTGCCAGAGCTGTGCCCGCGGCTACAAAGCCCGTCTCCGGAGGGTCCCGCGGGCGGCAGGAAGAGGTCCTGGGGATCCGAGGGCCGCGGTCTGTCCCCGCCGCCCGCTGCGGGCACGGCCCGGGCTGCGCCGGCCCCGCGTCCCAGCACAGCCCCCCAGTGTCCCCAGGACTGCGGGCTCGCCCTGCTCGGCTAACATGGCCGGGACAGACTTCAGCTCTAAAACGCGCTTCTTTCCCGTCTGAGGGATGTTCACGTAAAAACGAAATCCATTTGTATGTGTTCTGTTACCAGAAGGCTGCGCTGACGTTCAAATGATCTAAATCTTAGCATCTGGAAGCCTGTACGAACATCTTTTTGGAATAGGCTTCGAGACATTTCGTTCAACCAGAGCCGACGAGGGAACAAAATGGGACACCGAGCGACCGACAATAGTTTCCAGCCCAAACGAAACCGCCTGCTTCATCTGAAAGCACGCAGCTGAAAACCGGCTCTCCGCGTAGCGCGGCGCCTCGCGTTCCCCGTCCCGTTCCGGAGCGGCCCCGGGCCGCCGCCGCCACGTCGGGGCAGCGGGCTGGCACCGCTCGGGGCCGGGCTCCTCCGCGGCTCTCTCCGCCCATCAGCACCGCGGCGGAACGCGTCCCGGTGCCGCTCGGTCTGGGAGCTGATGTGGGGGGGATGCTGTGCCAGGCAGTAAGCGCAGCAGCGCAGATAGCAGCGGCCGCGGTAGGAAATAGAGGGGCTGGCGTGTGCGCGGAACAAAGGCGGAGGAGCTCCCGCTGAAGGTCCGTCCAACGCGCAGGAGGGCTCGGCACCTCCAGGCTGCTCGCAGATTTCTGTAGCGTACTTTACACTTCGTATTATGCTTGCAAACAGAACACTTTTGTCTTCCAAAGCCTTTTACAAACTTGGACACCGATCAGATCGACGTTCAATCAAATACAAAGAATGGAAATTATTCAGGAACCCAGGCCAATCTGCCCAGCCGGTCCTCCTCCCATCCCCATCTCAGGGCGGGCGCTCAGCCCAGTGCGGGTGCGTGGGGGAGCCCCGGGGCTGCTCTGGGTCAGACCCAGCTGGAAGCGCAGCCCGGCCCGGTCTGCTCCGCGGCACCCGGCAGGGACACGGCATCCTCGGGGAGCTGCGGGCCAGGCTTAGCCCTCGGGGCAGATTGCCCTGAGTGGCATCTGTCCAGGGGAGTGCTGCCCACATGGGGCAAAGCACACAGCACAGTATCATCGTCTCCTGACCCCTCCACAAAACAACCAGAACTCCAAAACGTACCCAAATCTGCAGTATTTCTTCCACGTAGCACCGCCTACAATAGTGATGTTAAACACACCTTAAGGATGTAAATTATTGCATACACCTGCTTTCTCAGCTTCCTTCCAAGTGAAATTCATTGTATGACCAGACAGTCTAATAGTTGATAAACCCGTTACTCATAGTGCAAAAGAAGGGGCAGGGTGATCAGTAACGCTGCACCAAAACACACGCACACGCGGCTCAGTCTGTGCTTTATTGCAATGAAGGTGCACTCGGGGTGCAGGCACGGTGCGGGGCAGCGTCCTGGCAGCAGCAGCCACACGGAGCTACGAGGCGTGCACAGCTCCTGCAGCCCTTCTCACAGAGCACAAGGACGTTCATGGTCACACGTAGAAAAAAGAGTTGAAGCGCTTCTTTTTCGACTGGTCTTTCACGTTGACTTGCTCGTATGGACACTGCTGAAGAAATAAAACAAGCCGTTATTGCATCACTTAGTAGTCAGCATGGAAAAGCCCGGCCCTGCTTATGGTTAACAGGAATTGTTAATGATATATAAATCATTTGATCTATTGTGCCCTCCAGACTAAAAGGAAAATAATGGCAACCCCAAGCAAATGGTCCTAATTAGCGTCCAAGAAACCACTTCCTAAATGCATCCTTCCAACTCATTCCAGTTTGACTGTCCAGAACAATCTTTTGTTCTTAAACTTCTTCATTTTGTATGTAACTACAGAATTGCTGTGCATACCAGAGCTCCCAGAATAGCTCAGCTGGGAGCACAGCACGGCACCAGGGGCACAGGAGGGACAATAACTATGTCCTGATCAGTTGAAACTCCCTGCCCCCAAAGCACCGCACCCTGTCAGCTCCCTTATAGGAAGTGAGAGATTTCATCGAAGAAACAAGTCTTTGCCACTTGGGCAGCAACTTTAAAAAGGAAAAGCTCAAAGCAGAGCCATGATCAGCTGTGCATATTTGAGCTGTGTATCACATGCGCTCACCCCCTTTTCCCACAGCTTTCAGTGGGATCTTTAGGTTAAATGCACCGTGGCTGGCCCCGTAGGTACCGCATCCTGCGTGGTACCCACATGAAGGTTCAGGCACAGCTGTAATGTGAGCCTGGCCTGGGGATGACTGAGGCCTTGTCTGCTCTGCAAGCAACAGGGCTGGTGCTCCTTGGGCGTATGGAGCACGAATCAGCAGTTCTCATCAGATGGAGCGCTGGATCCTGTTGCTTAATGACATCCACCCACTGTTCTACCAAATCCTGCATCTTTTGTCACTTCTCAATCTTGCTACAGAACATAACTTCTGAAGTTTTAAGCACCGTTCTGGAAAACTGAGCTATCTTTGAGACAAATCCCACCTCACTGTCTCTGAGAAGGGAACGCTTGCTGGACACAGGGTTTGTGACACACTGGTTCTTCTCCTTGGCTGACGGACTTGTGAAAGGGAACAGAACTTCCACAAACCAACAGTCAGTTAAATACCTCCTGTACAGCACAATTCATGCCATCTCAAAGAGATAAAAGTAAATGGGAAATGCTCCGATATTTCATTTTAAGAAAATCTGCCAATGACCTTCTCAGCACTTAACATGCCCGAGTCCCACTCCAAGGCCGGGCAGGACACACAAGATGTGCTGCCAACTCCTGCTGCCCCAGCACTAACCATGTACAAGTCACAGGGCCATGCTCAGGCGGGATGGGGGGGGGGGGGAGGCACAGCCTCATACTCACGTGTCTGCACGCAGAGCCGCAGCATTTACCTCTCTGCAAGTGGGCGACCTCGGTGAACACCTGGTATCCCGTGGCTGGGTCCACGTAGGTCAGCCGGCCAGCCTGGGGACAGAAGCACAGCTCAGCCCGGAGGGCATCCAGATCCCCGAGCTCCCGCACTGCCCGCGGGTTGTGTACCGGGCGCGCTTCCACTTCATCCGCTTTCCCTTTCCGCACTATTTCCACTTCTCTTTCCATATTTCCTCGTAAACCATCTCACGCACTTATCGGGCAGCATCTGACATCTTTCACCGCGTAAGAGCTCCTCGATCCGCAGCCACGCCCGCCCCGCTCCGAGCCCCGGGCCCCGCGCCGCACGCTCCGGCGGGCAGAGCTCCCGGCTCCGGCTGCCGCCGCTGCCGCTGCCCGCAGCCGGCCGGAGCGGCGCGGGGCGGACGCGGAGCCCCCGCGGCGTGTGCGCGGCGCTGCCGGGAGGGCGGCTCCTTCCCGGGGACAGCGCTCGGCCCTGGCCCGCCGTCCCGCCCGGCCTCCCTCAGCCCCCGCGGCGCGGCTCTCACCGCAGCCGCCTCCCGGTGCAGCTCCGCGATGCGCCTCTCCAGCGGCGTCAGCTGCGGGGCCGGGGGCTGCCCCGGAGGCGGCGGGCGGGCGGCGGCGGCCGCGGCGCTGCGAGCGGCTCCCGTGGCGGCTCCGCGGCCGGGCCGGGCCCTCTGCGACGGCCCGCCGTGCGCTTCCGGGCCCGGGGCGGGCGGGCGGGGGCCGGGCCGGAGCGCCGGCTGTGCCCGGCGGGTGGCAGCTGAGAGGAACGCGCAGATGACCTCGTCGGTCACGGCGCGGGCAGCGCTGGCGGCGGCGTGTCCTTGTGCCCCTGCGTTTGGGTAACGCAGGTGGACGGTCACATCGTTCCCGTTCCGTGTTTCAGCGCGGTCTCAGGTTGCACGTGGTGTTTGAGTTCGGTGACGTGCTCTCGCCTTTCACACCCCTCTTCGTACTTTCTGCCGAGTCACCACCGAGCGCTTGCAATTTCCCTAGTCCCCTTTGCTCTGACCCTGGTTTCACCGAGCCCCTTTCCTCTGGCCGCGGTCTCCGAAGAGCAAAGCTCAAACCGGCAGCGCAGGAGCCTGGTGCAGCTTTTCCCCCCTTGCACCTTTTGCTCAGCCTTTTCCAAACCTATGTGCTATGTCCCACTTCTCCAGCCTCGAGGTGTACCAGCTCCCTTCTTGCCTCCTCACGCACTACTTTTCCAGGCAGTGCCTTTTTGCTCCCTATTTTGTCCTTTCCAGACATGATAGTTCTTGGGGGGGACCCCAACGCAAATTGTTGGGAAGAAAAACTGGAGATAAAATCATGTATTCTCCTGAATCTGAGCAGTCCTACTGAAATGCAGCCATCAGAGAGTTTGGCTGCATGTACTCAGCTGGCACAGCGGGATATATGGGTACATGCAAACAGGGTTTGTTACCGTTTATGACTTGGCCGGTTCCAGATATGTTTTCCTTTGTGTGGCACAAGGCGTACGCCTGAAGCATGTTGCTTCCAGTGCACTGACTCCCTGCCAAACATGCTGCTGCTGCAGAGCAGGGGACCCAAGTGCTGCCTGAAGTCACTGCAACTACTAATGTGACACAACAAAATATTTTTCTCGTAGCCTTATCTACCTATCAAATAATAAAAAAGGCTAAATCTTTGTTGTCTAAAATTCTTTATTGGCTAAAACTTTGCAACTCTAAAACAAAGAAGGAGCCTGGAAAATAGGAGATGAATTGGTTGGAAGTGGAGCATTTCCCAGGAGCTGAAGACGAGAAACATAGGCAGCTTTAAAGACATAGCATTACTAACTCTACCTTTGTGTTTATGAAAAAAGTACTTAAATAACTCTAAAAGTACAGTAAATAACTCTAATTTATTAACTTTAGGACTGAGTAACTGGATTGAGTCAAAACTTAATTTTATTTGTAAATGCATGTAATGTTCTGTGGGTGCTTTCTGTGATCCAGAAACGTACACAAATGTAGTGCCCAGTCTGGAAGCTACTTTTCTTTCCTAGGTCTGCCTCCCATTCCATACAATTCCCTTATCATTCAACTCAAGGAAAAGAATTCGGGAAGCCAGCAGCCTGACAGTGCCATAATCGTAGCAGTGGAAGTTTAAACCTTCATGTACAAGTGAATGTGCCGCCACTGTGTTTAAGTGCCCAGTGTGCTCACCAGGCTCAGTCCCGTGTACCACAACAGAAGAGATGTTTGCTGACCTCCAACAGACTGAGCTGGTGAACTATGCAGTCTAGCACTTTTGACCATAAAACTAAATACTAATTTAAGTAAATCTGTATTTACTGAAACGTCAGAAATGGAAGATGTGTTTTTTTCCTTTTTTTTCCCCAGCCCATTTCACAGCTGGGTGAGCTGCACACTTCAGTTAGCCAATGCAGTGAAACCAGGCTTGTTTTGCTGATGTTGGTTCCAGTTCTTTAATCCTAGTCTCATGTAGCTTCAGTAGCAGCTTGACAATATCTTATTTTTCGAGGAAAAAAAAAAAAAAGATTGAAATGAGCAATCAGTGTTATTCATTTATTCAAGACCACCCTACATTCTGAGTAAGGAGCGACTGGCAGGCAAGGCCTGTGTTGTCCACTTGGCCTGAAATATCTGCAGCTGATGGCACACTGCTCTCACAGAGCAGCCAGTGACAGCACTGCTGAGATACTGAGCTTCGGATGGGCAGTGCTGGCTGCTTGCTCACAACAAGCAGCCCCGTGCCTGTGCAGGACGAAGATCCCACCAGCTACTCTGGGGCTGGCTGGGAAACTCTGCGTGGGATGGGGCTTCTGCAGTGAGGGCCTTGAAATCAGCTTTGGTGACTGAATTCAAGGTGGAGAGTCACAACCAGAATCTGAAATATGTATTTCAGTGGGAAGGTATTGCCAAAGTTTGTTCTCGGCTGGCAGTACCTCCTGCTGGCTTTGTGTGGCTGCACACAGCAGTGCATTGTGTGGTGAGATGAGGGCCATGCCAGCAGTCACATTCGCTACTGAGCATCTGGAGATCGTCAGGCTGTAAACTCTCCATTGCAGTGTAATGGTTCCTCTGAGATGATGGGAAGTTTTGAGGAGACAATGGGGAATTACGTCTTCAAAGCTGTGGTGTACACAAAGATATTGATCTTATATAGATGCACTGCAGAATGCACTGTCTTTACAGCACGTTTTGGGGGGACTGGAAATGAGCATCACCCGTCAAGAATAATATCCTCTGCATGGCTTCTTTTGTGGCATTTCAGTTGAAATATGTCTTTGTTTGCCACTAGGCCCCTTTGCACAGAGCGCAGACAACCTGGACTGTGTACGTGTTTGTTTATGGGCTTCTCTCACATGTGAGTTGCAAGCCACAGCACTAGGCATTTTTACCTCCTGTTCATAGTTTCCCCCTTCAGCTGGCAGCCCTCCCAGCCCTGCAGTCCCCAATTGAAGCCATGGTGACATCTTCCACATTGCTCAGCCCTCTTCTCAGGGCTGCTCGGGGAGTTTAAGCTCTGAGAAATGGGAGTGCTCCCTGCAGCTCTGCAATTTGCTTGGTGGAGCCTGTTCCCTTCTAGTGGCTGGCACTAATTTCTATATTTTGTATGTGTTCTGTGGAACACAGATCAGTATTTTTTCAAATCACAGTTTCAGACAACCATCTGTGACAGACATTTGGAGAATATGCAACATATAGAGCTTATTGAGCATCTTTTAATAGATTCCGAGTTTTGTTATGGATTAACCTTTCTTTGGAGAGAATAAGAAAGTTCGGTGAAGTTCTTCAGTGAACCTCCTCACCATATCAGCTCTCTGTGCTAGACAATACAGGGGAGCATTGTGGGGGGCTGAGAAGTTGTCACTGCAGCACTGAGTCCTCCCACTGCTGGTTTTGCAGGCAGCAATCAAGAAAAGGAAAGAGCACGAAGGGAGATGCCGCTCAGTACATGCTTACTCACTGCTGCTCTTTTTTGCTCTCCTTATTTTTCCTTGTGTTATGTAAGCTTGTTGCCCATGTCACTTAAATTAATGCACATTTATGGTGCTTAGCTGCTAATAGGAAAATACAGTTTTAGATCAAAGAGTAGCTAATGAATAAGAAGCGCTTATTCAACAGTTGCTGATTGCAGTAATTTGTTATGTATGCGTGTGCAGTCGCCAACAGACAAAATCATAGTATCAATACTAATTGAAATGCTGTATACAGTAGCATCCAGTGTGAAAGATGACTTGCTTCAGCCTTTGCTTTCCCCTGTGATTCGCTGCTTTTTCCCCAGAACATATGGAGGGGGTCCGTTGCAACCCATTTCTTTGCAAGGAGTCATCAGTTTTATTTGTAAAAAGAACACAGGAACGTAGAGGGCTCCACTTCGGAGGAGCAACACTTTTGTCTGCAAGGTGAAGATTCTATTCCCTAACTGAAAGAAAATCATAATCTTTTAAGACTATTTTTTTAAAGATTGTAAATGAAAAAAAAAAAAAAATCAGGGGTGCCTGTGGAAGAACTGCAGATACCACATAATTTTAGTTCCAGTAAGGGAAAGATGCAGTACTTCATCATTTCTAGGACAATTTCTAGGTCTAAATTAAGCTAATAAATTAAAATGATTAAAAAAATGAAGTAACCTAGTAAAAATCTAATTCAGTCAACTTCAAACTATCATCAAGCTTCATATTCTCCCAAACCATGGCCAGAAGTAACATAAACCTGCTTTCTTCTAATACACAGGCAAATAAAATGATATGATTGTGCTTATCAGATAGGGCAGTTCTGACAGCACTGACTTCTGCCAGGCTGGGAATATCATGCAGTGGTACATACATCAGAGATGTAATCTATGTAACCTGGTATCCTTTGGCTGAAGTCAACCTCTTGGAGCCTATGGGAGTGTACGTTTGTTTGTTGAGCCCTTTAACCTCTGCAGAAGCAGAGAGCACTGTTCTATCACACCTAAAATCTCTTGTATCTCAGCTGCTGCCTCCAGCAGTAGGATTAGGAGTGGTAGCAGTTTGTGCACATCTCTTCAGCACTTTCGAGATCTTCCTGCTTTGAAAAATGAGTACTCTAATTGATTGTGTGGTGTTAGGTCCCTTTTAATGGGTTTACACCTAATAAGATTGCCTTCCCCTTAATGCATCTTGGTTACCCTTGTTGAAGCCCTCAATCTCTGCTGGCATTAGGAAGGAAAAAAGGTGGAAGATGCATGAAACAGGTCAGCTCTTCCATGTGAGCTGCTGCTGCTGCCTGCAGATGGCACAAACCTGGGCTGTGCCCAACTGAGCAGCACCTCCTGCTTCTCCTTCCCAGTGTGGGACAACTGCTCCTGGGTCTGTCAGGGTGCCTCTGCTCCTGCATAATCCTTCCAATAATATCTGCGCTTTCTTATCACGAGGAGTTAAGAATGGCCGCATTTAGGTCTTTTTCAAACATTCACTGATGGTATATGATTATTGAGTTGATTTTTACATAGCATTCTTCTGAAAGAGATGACACTCTTGAAGCCTAAGGAATTATGAAACATAACCATGGAGCCTTTCCTATACTTCTCTTCACTCAGCACAGCATCTCTGTGCTTCTGTTGTCTGCGACGGAGCAGCTTCCTTTCAGCCCTTATTTGTTATGGCTTGGCAAGAGCTGGAAGCAAGCCTCTTCACAGGATTTAAATGGTCAGTGTAAGCATCAGCAGGCTAAGATATTTATTGCTTACACCTGGCAATAGTATATTAAAGAAAGTAGAGCTCTGATTGACTTTTTTCCTTGAACTTATTCAAGCCAAGAAGAAAGAAAAGGATGTTTGTTTTACCGTACTTTTCAGGGATCTTGAGCCACTGTTGGTGGGAAGGTGTTTCTTGAGGTCCACAGATTCCTTTTCCTATTTCTGTGGCAGTTCTGGTAACATTTTCCCATTTGTACTCATGTGGGACTTGGGAGATCCAGAATCTAAGATTTGCCTCTTCCCTGTATTCTATCCATGTCTGGCAAGAGCATTGCAGAGCAGTTTAGTAACAAAAATCCCCGTTAGCCTGGCTAATCCAGTGCCTTGTCTTCCTAACCTCTGCAGCCCCCGTGCCAGACCTGGTCTCTGGAGAGCTTTTCTCCCCTTCCTTGTTGCCAACGGGATGATAAGCCACCTGCCTGCCTGGATCAGTGAAATTCACTTAGTTCTCACTCAGAGGGATCAATATGTGCTAGTGGTGTATGGATTTCATGTGAAAACTGCCAGCTTGATACAGAAATATTTTTTTCCTTGGGGTAGTGCTCCAGGGTAGTATGCATCATGAGCTCTCTTGCTGGCTGTGTATATGAAAAAGAAAACCAACAACAACAAAAAAAAAACAGCCAACAATATATATTTGTATAGCAATAGTATTGTGGAACATAGGAAAGAAAAGTCTGTAATTGTGAGGTGAATATTGTTATTTTCCTAAGGAGCACAAAGTGCATCTCTGACCTTTTTCCTGCCTTCCTAACTGCCTGTGACTGCCTGTAGCTGTTTAAAGACCTTACACTCTAGGCAAAGGTGTAAGATTTGATTTAAATGGATACCAAGGAGCAATATTTCATTTATAACTGTCTGTGACCTTCCTGCTTTCTTTTTCTGTCATTAGAAAAACAGAACAGAATCAATTAAATAAGAATGAATGGCTATTATCTTAACATGTGGCAGATTAACTGTCCTACAAAATTGCCTTCCCATGTGCCTTAGTACTGCAGCAGTGGCTAGGGCAGTGCAAAATCTCTTAAACACCAAAAGCACAGTAGAATATGTAAGGCAGCAGTCTTAGTCTTAGTTCAATTAAAATTGCATAAGGAATTCTAAGAAAAAAACACCCGAGTGATATTTTCAGAGGTGAAATGTCTTTTGCTGGGAAAACGCCCGGTTGTGCTTGGGTTTTAACAGGGGAAAAAGGCTGATGGCATCACGTGGGTGAATAGGAGAAAAGGTATATCCTTCTTGTTTCATCTGGGCTTTGTACCTACCAGTGATACAACTGGAAGGGAATAACCTTCCTAAGCAAGCTCTTCCCTTTCCAGGCTAAGGGAAACCTCTGGGGTATGGAAGCGCTTGGAGCAATGCAATCAAATCCTGTTTGTGCCAAGGGTTTGGATGGGGTCAGTTGCTTGGCTTTTTGAGCAGGTGCTTGAAAAATATGGCAGTCTTCAGGAATCTGAAGGATACAAACAGCAAACTTATCCTAAGAGGTTAAAAATAAGTGGGGAAAATAGCCCAAACCCTCTCTTCTCAATATGAAAATGTGCTGATATGTCCTAGATTTTTTTCAGAAACTGTGCTGCATACTCTGTTTTTACTCCCTAGATGTGATAGGTAAAAAATGTCTTAACTAATAAGATTCCAAGCAGGACTTTGTGGTCAAATGGTATTTCAAAGCACTGTGGCAACTGGCCGTATTCCCGCTTGTTTCTCTTGAGTATGATGTGCGGGATGACTTGTTCCATGTTGGGCTACCTGCACTGTAGGTTCCCACATCTGAGCTGCCAGCTACTTTGCTTACAGCCAAGTTCTTGTAGTCTTCAAGTACGTTAAATCTCTGTAAAACATCTGTCTTGCAATGAAGTTATTTATGCTTTTCAAGTGCTTATTTTCTGCATGGACTGTGGCTACTTCTGGCCCACTTAGCCATGGCTCTGGGATCTGCAGTTCAGGGGGTGCAGTTCCACTTGCCTCATCCCTCTTGTTATGCACAAAGTACACTGACTACTTGCTCATTTATGTGTATGGGATGTTTCACAATATAGCACTTTGCTACTGTAATTATAGCTTAACGTTAAAAAGAATGCACTTTGTTCCCTGCACTTCCAGGGAGCTGTTCTGCAGCTTTGATTCAGCCAGACACTTCAGCCTTAGAACAAAAATATAAATGATCTCAAAATAAGCAGCAGTTCCTTAGCAGATGACGTTTTCTGCACACAAGGTGGCTTGGTTTTTAGAAGTTCGCTGACCTCTACGATCGCTTTAGTTTATTATTTGTTTGTTTGTAACATGGCAGTGACAATTCACCTGGAGCATGTACAGAGAAGGGGAGCCAGATGGGCTGTGGTGCAGCCCATCCAGGGCACAGTGGCATGTGTGAGGCTAGTAGCACGCAGCAAGGAAGAAAGGCGGGGTAGGAAGGGAAGATTCATAATGGAAAAAGCAACGTTACCCTGTCAAAGTTAGCTTATAAGGAGTGATTTTAAAGAACCATGACAAATACAGCTGCTGCAGCCAAGTGTAGGATTTCTTGCTATGTAAGGGAGTCTTCCATGCTACATTGGAACTACTTGGAATGATAGCCTGGGTACTGTGTGTGTGTGCAGGGCCTCCCGTGGTGGGACTGATGAGAGCTGGAGGAGGAGTATACAGATCTGAAAGTTTACTTGTTTCTGGAAATCGAAGCCCTGCCTGTGGGCTGTATGGCGAGGACGTCAGAATGGTTTGACAATGAAGAAAAATGCCAAATCAATGCTAATATGTTCTAGTTTCACATTAGTGAATCTGCTGACAGTAGTGGGATTGGTCCTAAATTTTTGTGATATAGGATCAGAATTAAGAAGAGTTTGCACTTGAAATCTGGGCTTCTATACTCTGTCAATTTGTATCACAAAGACTGTATTATTCAGGCACGAGTTTTCACATTTAATATCATGTTACATGTGTCCCTTGATGAACAAAGGACTGTAATGTAATTGGGTTCAACCATCAGGTTAAATCCTCAAGAGAACAGAGTTCAAGCTGTTAATAAATTGCTTCTGAATTCCAGCATAAAATTGAAGGTTGGCGATTCCATCTGTTGTATTAATAGAGATAGAGAATGATTACTTAAATATTTTAGGAAAGCTCAGCTGAGTAATGACCAAAGAGATGCTATGGGACATGGTTACCTACAAACCTCACAACTAGTAACTCGCTATGATGGCATGATTAGACAAAAATGACAGGGAATGATTCAAAAAACTTGGTTTTCTTTTTCCTGTCTACTTCCACTCTTCCCCAGAGATCCTTCATTCTGGAAAAACCCGCATACTGGATGGAGCCTCTGCTTCGTGTATGGGGGTGTTATTGCTAAGATGTGGCAAGGCCCAGTTGTGAGCTGGGCGCCTCTCATCTCAAACATCCTGCTCTGAAGATGGCTATTTCAGAGCTTCCTTGGGCATAGCGATGAGCGTACTTGAAGTATGAATGGGATGAAGAAAAGGTAACTGCTGCCTGGCTGCTTTGAAGGTGGGTGGTAGGAGGAAGGAGGAATAATTGGGTAAGCAAGCAGAACTTATGCAGTAGGAAAAGGAAAATTTCTTTATTTCGTAATATTTTATTGTGATGTGGGCATTTTATTTTTAGTCTTTCTTAGTGTTTTTTTTTAGTTCATTCTGAGAATCAATTGAGAGCTCACCTCAGTTCTTAGAACGTAGAACTGCTTAGGTACACAGTGTGGAAACTACAGCTGCTGTGCTTGAAGCTGTAGTGTGGGTGAAGGCTGAGGGAGATGGGCAGTGCTCTTTTTCACACGATTTTCCTTTCACTGTGGGAGTGATGGGAAGGTGCTGAGCGCTGACCACAATTCCCCTTCTGCTTTTCCTTTTGGTGGCAGTGCCAGTGGCTCGGCTGCCCTGCAGGAATGCTGGTTGTGATGCCCTCCAGCATTTTGTCCACAGCTGCAGACCCTCTGCTAGCTAAAGCTCAGGCAGGCAGCAGAGGATCCCGCCCATCCGGCCGCATGCTGCCTGCGTTACTAAGTACAACTGCTGCCTAGGTGAGAGGGTGGCAGGATTTCTTTCAATTAAAACTGAATTTGTGTTTCTGTGCCAGGGTGTACAACAGTTTTGCATAACAGAAGGCTTCTTTGTTGAAGTGCATTCAAAGACTTTACAGTGTGAGGTTTAAAAATACATTGTATTGAATTTTCTAAAACCCCCACATTTGTGTAACTGGGTCATCTATCCATTAATTCATACCCTTTATTGCAGAGATATTAGTATAGATTTTTTTTTTTTTCATAGCATTAATCTCCTGTAATGGGAATCTTTTTGCTTCTAAAATGAAAACCCATTAATCATTTTTTGGTTCATGTAAAAATGCAATAACGTGATAGCCTGATTAAAAGTTATTAAATCTGCTAATGGTGCACAGTGGCTAGAGGAGGACTGTTAGATAAACAAGGGAGAATTTCTCTATTAAATAACAATTAACGTGTCCCCCGAATCTATCCTTAAATAGACCTCCCACTTCCTTGGCAGCATTTTTAGGAACAGATTAATGAAATCTGTGGAATGATTTACATATGCAAATTGCACATGTAATTATTTTATTTTTTGTAGTCACAGCAGACGTAGGTGACAACACAACTGCCTTTAAGTTTCTGCCAAAATGTAAATGCATCCTGTTGCATTTGGTAAGTTAATGTGCGTCCAGAGGGAATGAGCAAGGATGGCAGAGAAATTCAGCTGTGGTCTGTATATACCAAAGTTGAACTGTTGGTTCCTGTGTCCCTGTTTGTTCCCTCCAGTGTTCCTGGAGCTGCAGGTACACCCAGGCTGCATCTCAGCAACAGGAGCAGATCACAAACAAAAGAAAAAGTATATTTTTTGACACGTCTCTTGCCATTTAAAACATTCCTATTCTGATGGGGTTCCAGCAGCTGTCCCTTAAAGCACAGCAAACTGCCATCAGCCCTGGGTGCAGCTCTGCTGTCTGGGCAGGACGTGGCAGAGAACAGCAGGCCTCTGGGATGGCAGAGGGATGCCCTGACCCAGGGCTGCACACCTGCAGCACTGAATGTCTAGGGGGGAAGTGCTGCAGTTTTGTGCTGCAAGGGAGAAGCAGTCTCAGCTCAGGAGCTCTGAGAGGTGTCAGGACTACTTTTGATTACAGCTGCAGCTTTGCCTCTGCAGAGAGAATTGCTGCTGCAGGAGGAAGCTGGGCTGGTGTTTGTCACCTGTGGGTGGTGCCGTCCATGTAATAGAGATGGTGAATCTTCTCACATCACTTCAGGCTTCCTACAGAAAGCGGAGCCCATGTGTCTGTATGCATTGCCATACCTTGCTGGGGTCCCTCGCTGGGGCACAGAGTGCCTCTGCTCTGCTGATCTCTACGGCAAATTGGATGTGCTTCAGTGGAGTTGCTCCAATTTATGCCTGAACAGAATTAGGCCTTCTACATGGGTTGGGTTCAAATTATTGCTTGTCACAGCCACTGTGCAAAGTCATCTGATGTTAATTCATCGGAATACTGGGGATTGTCTGTGCTCTCATCTTGTCTTTTACTGTCAAAGAAATATCCCAAACTGAAATGTATCCAGAGCCCTTGCACAGCAGTTCCAGCCTCATCCTGCAACTCAGAGAAAGGGAGTATCTCTTGTAGTAAACAGTGAGCAGAAAATAGGCTGGGAAGAGGATATGAGCTGTAGAATGTTTAAAACTAATTCTGAGCAAAATAAATAGCTTATGAAAGCTTCTTTGAAGATTATACGTGTAACCAGTTTGTGAGGGCTTAGGCAGCTGGGAAGCACTGTTTACAGATATGTTTTCCACTGGCTAATTACCCTTGTCTGCAAATATCTTTTCATACCTTGTTTGCTGCTGCGTTACTTCTTACACTGTGTCAGGGACCCTTCTTGCTCTGTTTTGATTTTTCTTGGTCACTCATGGGTGAAGATCTTAGGAAAAATGGTAACATGAGACCGTGACTTGACTTGCAGGTCTAGAAGGGTTCTCCACAGAAAGCAAAATGGGATGTGGAATAGGACTGGCAAGTTCAACTTGATGGCTGAATCCTGGCTATGACCCCTACCATTCAGTATGAGAAATAATATGAATGACATTTTTAATATTTTTTCTGAAGTGAAAAATAATTTTGATGCTTTTCCTTCATTATCAGATGCTGTAATACCAGAAGGTTGGATATATTCTGTCAGTTACAAACTCATGCTTTTAAAAGTTGATGAAAATTCAGGGGAAATTTTGTGTATGAGTCTTTTCAGACCTTCCCTATGTTTGCACTATCATTCACATGCCCCTGGCATGCTTTAAGGGACAGTTTCTCAAATCCCATAAGAGCAGGAACATTTTACATGGCAAAAGACATGTCAAAAATACACTTTTTCATTTCATAATGGAATAATTTGTCTAAGATTTATACATAGTGTGAAATGTATTTACCAGAATGTATTGCTAGCTAATGGTAAAAATGTAAGATTTTTGTATTCTCTGTAAGAATCCCTGCTTTTCTGATCCAATAAAGTTTCTCACAATCAGAGAAGAAAATGGAGATTTCAGGTGACTTTCTTGTGCCCTTTTTCTCTTTGTTTCAGCCATGTGGTCCTGAGGCTTGAGCAGGTCTGTAAGCCATGCCGCTGTTCTAACAGTGGTGGGTGATGAAGGGCATGGACTTTAGCAGGTCATCTTTCTTAAAATGTTTGTAAAATTACACACGTGCCAGGACTTGAACCTTTATGAAGGCTGGTCAGTTTTTGTAAAAAGCTTTCAGGTTCTTCAGCACAGCACCCTGTAAAGGTGCCTAGCATTCAGCAAACAGCTCACGAAATCCAGTGTTGTAACTGAGAAATGACTCTAAAAAATCCAGTGTTACCTTTGTCATTAATGTGTGGAGAAAATGCCAGTGGGATCATCTGTGGGATGGACTTCTCTCTTTGGTCTACTGAATCTGAAACTTCTATTGAAGGTGCTTTTTGTGGTAGATTCTGTACGCCTACAGGAAGCTCTAGTGGGTAGGATCACGTATTTTGGGAGTTGATGCTTATTTACAGCCTGTTCCAGTCATCATCCCATTGACTCTCACCAGCCATTCTGTCATTGATCTCCGGGGTTTTGCAGAGCAGTTAGTCATCCTGAATTAGCTAGCTCTGGCTTGCTTCACAGGCTGAGGTAATGATACTCAGGTTTCCCTAGTCCCCACTAAGGCGCTTGTAGGGAATCTTTGCCACCAGTGGAAAAAGTGAATCAAGAAGTTGACCTCCTTCTCTTTCTTCTTTTTTTCTTTTTTTCTTTTTCTTTTTTTTTTTTCTTTCCATGGGCCTTTATAGTTGTTTGCTTTCTCCAGGAAATGCAGGTGAGAACCTGCACTTAGCTTGAGAACTATAGTAATTATTTGAGAAATTGAATGCCTCCAGATTTGGAGTATTTTGACTAGTAAATTTGAGGCTGGAGTCAAATCAGAAGCTCGCCTCAGGAGTGATAAAATGTAAGGGAACTTTTCCTTTTTAGAAAAACAAAACCAACTGTCTTACGTGATCTTCCTCAGCAGTGATGATCAAGGAAATGAGTGCTTCCAAGAGAACTTATTTGGATGCACTCTCTGGAAAAGCTGAGCAGTTACCTGTGTGCGGAGGCAGCTAAGTGCCTTGAAAAACTGGATACTGCGTGTCTGTCTGTGCTTTTATTCTCATCTGTAGAACGATCTGGCAAAATCTGCTCAGCCCTGGAACTGACAAGCTTTGAGGCTTTTTGAAGCATTTAAGCAAACTTTATGTTGGAAGATAGAGAAAGGTCAATGTAGAGCTGTTGTTCATGTTAGACTAAGGTTCGGACACCAGAATTCATCCAAAAGGTGATGTTCCCATGCCATCTGGAATTAAGGAATGCTACAGAATGATTGATAAATCGTATGCTTATCCAGCATCACTGGATATCAGCACTATTATTAAAAATAGAAGGCCTCTAGTTCCTTTGAAATAGATATGTGAGAGTGTAGAGGGCTCCCTGCTTCTGGTTAGCATCTCATCTGAATGGGGAATGGACAGCGAACCTTCTTCTTTCTCCTATGTGTTATAAGGGAAGGGCAGATCAACCTCAGCCTGTCAGTGGCCTAGCTACAGAGTTAGAAGCAAATGGGGATTATTCTGCTTCAACTTGTGGATGAGCTGAAGATTCACTAGACAAAAAAGTTTAGTTGAGAAATAAAAATAAAAGAAAAATGCTAAACATCGGTGCCAGAATCCTCCCTGGACCACTGCTAAGCCTTTTAAAACTAAAACAAATGTTACCAAAACAAGAAAGCCCAAAACAGAACCCAACATTTTAAGGCACACCCAGCCCTGGGCAAAACTGAGTATAGGCTCAACATCCGTTACACATTACAGGGTGCTCACTCTTATGGCTGCAGGTGATCTAGGCACTCTGTAGCAACAGCCTTGAAGCATTTTTATTAAATGTTGCACTATTAAAAAGTAGTAGTTGCAGGAACACTTCAAACACAAATGTAACTTGACAAACTATTCCAAATTTTGGAAACTCCGCTTTGCAGTTAGACACTCTCAAGACAGACTTTTAGCAGGAAATATTTTTCCCTAGGTCCAGCCCTCAGCTGAAGGAGACAAGGAGCAGAGGGATCATTGCAGTGCTCCCAGGAAAACAGCCACACTGCGCTGTGGCAGCCGGACATTGGCATGGGGAGAGATGACCCATGCACTCACGGCCCTGATAAGAAATTTGAATTAGAGCTTATCAGTCGACCAAATGAAGAATTTAGGGAGAAATCTCAAATAAAATTAGCACCTCTGACAGTATTCGGAAAAAAAAAAAAATTGCTACTACCACTATTAAAACCGCCAACACTTTGTAGGACCAGTTATGCCTACAGTGCTACTGGTACTGAGCACCCTTTCTAACTACCTCGGTGACATGGCAGCAGGAGATGAGTCCCACAGCCGTGCCCAGCCTGCTGTGACAGGATCGTGGTGCCCGGTGACATCCAGGCACTGCCCCGAGGGCAGCTCCGCAGCTCCCAGCTCCTCGGTCTGTCAGCCGGCGTGTAGGAAGCTGACCGTGACATTTCTGCACTGGAACAGAATTAAGCAGTGAAACTTCAAAGCCGCCTATGAAATCCTGCTATTTTCAGCTTTGCTGCGTTATACCCAAAATTCACCCTCACTTTGGCCAGAGTGGGCTCCTCCACAGCTGGGGCTGGGCCGAGCCTGGCACAGTCATCTCTGTGCTGAGCCCAGCCTGGCAGCACGGACTTCTCTGCCTTTCTCCTGAGCTCAGAGGAACTCAGCAGATTGGTTAGGAAGATGATGCCAAAGTGGGGTTCTGATGGGGCTTTGGAAGGGTGCCACCAGCCCTTGTCCTTGCAGCAAGTGCACCTGGCTGGGCTCCTCTCACTGAGGACTGTTCTAGTCAAATGCAAAATAAGGTGCTCTTAAAACAGCAGCTCAGCTACTGATTGGGCACTGTAATTTAACTGCTTTATAAAGAAACTAACAAGGGAACTATCCTTTGCTCTCAAGCCCACAGTTCTCTGCAGTGGCTTTCAGTCCCTTCCAGCTCCTGTGGAAAACTCTCCTCACTGCTGTGAGAGGTGATCCTGCTGCTCCTCTGCCAGCGCTGGAAACTGCCTGGCTGGCTGGGTGCAAACAAACCTCTTGTTTTTATAAGCTTCTTCCACATGAGCATGCTCATTCACTACCAGGAATGGCGCAGTTTCCCTTGCTTCTGACCAGAACACCAGTGCCAGCACAAGGCTGCCAGGATCATCTCCCCTCCCCTTCCGTCCCATCCCACCTCTATGGTACAGGTGTGAGCATACAAAGTCATGGTGCTTTGAGCTCTCTTCTCACTAATGATTGGTAAAGATTAAGGCTTTTGAAAACCTTGTTCACAGGAGAATGTGCCAAGACTCATTAAAACCATTTATAATCCAAAGCAAGATAGGAATTCTTACTAACTCAGTGTGAGAGGATGCTGGCCTGCAATGTATGTGTAGATGTGCTAAAAATCCTTGGGAATATGAAAGATGAAATCTGGGCCTCCAAATCAGTGGAAGAATCCGCTGAATGCAATGCAGACCTTCCACCACAAAATCAGAGGCATGCATTAAAGTCAGGCTTTTGACACCTAGAGCTCCTGAAAACTAACAGCAATGTGCTAGTGTAGACTTCTTGTTTTCCTGTTTCCTGGTGGCCTGGAGAAATATCAAGCCATGTATGCGATGTAGGTGCATCGCATCCTTTTTTCCTCTTAACCAATGAGAGATTTTGGAATCTGATTTCTCTGTCTAGTGACAAAAAGCATTGGTCACTCAGACAGTGAAATGTTAAAACAAAAAGTAAATGTTGACTTAGACAAAGATTAAAAGCATGTAGTTCTCAAGCAATGTGGAAATCTGCATCTGTGTTGTCGTGATAACAACCCCAGTGCTCCTGCAAGCTGCTTCCTTTCCAAGTTCGAGGAATCTATCCCTGGTTCTCCCCTCAGACCCTGGGATAAAAAGCGCTTACCCATGTCAGTTTTGTATTTACTTGCCTATGTTGCAATCTAGAAAATGTGGCCTCGTTTCTCGTTTCTGAGCCTGAAATCCCAAGCTTGATCTTTCAGCTGGGAGGGCTGGCGCGCTGCACAACCGCAGGCACTGCAGGCAGCTTCACGGAGCCCCCTGTGACAACAGAAATGTGAAAACCTTTTGCAAGATTTGAAATGTTGATTGTGTTGTCATAATATAGGACACTGGAGACATAGGAGTCATTTGGCATTGGCTTCATAGTGGCATATTTATATTCGCATTTTTCTATTTGTGATTATTTAGGAATAGGATCAGGAAATGGATATTGAAACATACTTGCCAAAAGCAAAGATGACTGAAACAGATGACATGATTCTTCAGAGTAATTCTGTGCAATCGGGAAAATAAAGGAGTAAAGGAGAAAAACGGTTTACGTGTCAGTTATGTGAACTCTGAACTGTGGGAAGGAAAGGCCAGAAAGCAGTGACAAACAGCCTAACCCAGTCAGCAGCACCAGTGCACTGTGAGAGGTGACGATGATAAACTTGGCTACGGAGACCATAAAAAATATTCTGCAGTCTAAAAGATGGCGGTCCAAAGTTACCAGGTTACTGGACTGAAATCAGAACTGACTCTGGATGCCAGTAGGATCAGACACTTTGGCTCCACAGAAGAAAACTGGGCAAGAATAAAGATATTTTCATCCAAATGCCATGGCTTCAGTCCCTGGCTCTGGAAAAAAAAAAAAAAAAAAAAAAAAAAAAAAAAGCCATGCACAAGAGCTCTGTTATTGTTTTCCCTGAAGATGTACTGTACAACTCGGTAAAGTGCAAGAAAACACATTTACTTATTAGGGTATTTAGAATAGGGCAGAGCTATAGGCTAAAGATAGGAGCCTGAGATGGAGGTCAGGAATGACCCTTTCTGTCACTCTTTGGTGCCTTGTCTAACAGTGACAGTTGTTATCCCTTCACAGCTGATTGCAGAACTAGTTAGGTGTTTGCCCCTACTGGGAGGGTGCTTCAGATCTCCTCAAGAAAACTTATTTTCTCTCTAACCCTGCATGAATCCTGTTTCGTTTGTTTGTTTGTTTGTTTGTAGCCCATCTGCTTTTGTTGCTGGTATTATAACTTAAGGTAATAGCTGTTGTCGCTACCAATTTCCAGGAGAGTTGGAAACTTTTATTTACTGTCCTCACAGCCTGTGTTTTGGTGAACCACTGGCCTGTCTCTTCTGGGTCAGCCTCACCTGGTGTGAGACAACCTGTAAGTGCTGTTGGTTGTTATTTTGTTTTATTTTTCACAGCTATGTCAGCCCTATCAGTTTGCATTAGCTTCCATGCTTACTCCTAAAATTCTTTGGGAAATTGCTATCATCTGGCTACTTACCAAGCCCCTTCCCAAACTTTCCCCACTTACAAGTTCCACTTGGATATAGTGCACTTCATTTAAGCAAATTCTAAAATGCTTTTGTGTTCATATTTTTGATTTCTTCAGGACAGTTTATTTGGCTTCTCTTCCTTACAGTTTTCCCCTTTGAAATAGAAGTCACAGGTCTACATTTGTTTCCTGTTCTGTTTAACCAGAGTCAACTTCTGATTGCTTAATTCAAAACTGTTTTGCACGTGCAACTTTTCTATAACATAATTTCTAATGTAAAGTTGGAAATAACCTTATTTGTCAGTTCAATAATGGTTTCATAAAGAAATCTGTCAGATGCCATGTTCAGGAGTAACTTCAACAGCTCATTAGTTGAAGATAATTCTGTTGGTATCATCATTTTAATAAAAAAAAAGAGTGGATTTCAGTAGCAGGTTATCTTGATAATCTCTCTAGAACTTCTCATACATCCATGTTATTCTAAACAGAACTTTCAATTCCAGTTACATTGTCCTATCTCATTTCTTTATAATTTATTTCAACATTGGGAGATAAATCTACCTCTTAACAGTATTCCTTCTTAAAAACCATCTGTAGGTACGTGGCTGTGAGTATGATTTGAATAACTGAGTATCATGTATATCATCAGGAGTGGCAGCACTGACCTCTGCTCTCTGGTGATAGTGGCAGGACATGAGGGAATGACATGGAGCTGTGGAGAGGAGGCTCTGGTAGGGGTTAGCAAAAGGTTCTGCCCCAGAGGGTGGTGAGCATGGGGTAGGCTGCCTGAGCTACTGGCATTCAAGAAGCATTTCAACAGTGCTCTCAGACATAAGAGTTGGATTTTGGGTGGCCCTGTGTGGAGCCAGGGACTGGATACAAGAATCCTTGTAGGTCCCTTCCAACTTACGGTTTTCTATCATTCTATGTGTTTAGTCACATTTTAGCAAGTTTTTCTTTACATTTCTTCTGTTCAAGTTTCTTGCTTCATATAAATGACAGTAAAGGCAGGCATCCATTTAAGCCACTCAGAAATTTGATTTACAACCTGTGTTTAGCGTCTGTTAAGCAGTTAAGCTTGATTGCTGTACTTCTACACACGACAATCAAGTGGGTCCTTCAGACGTGCAGCCTTGCTGACTGCAGAGTGGAGATGTGCTGCCAGAAGTTATCTATGGAAGTGAAGTCATTGGGTCAGGCCTCCAGCTAGCAACCATAATCTCATTGTGTGTTCTGAGGTGGCCTTAAAACGCCTTAAAATGTATCAGTGTTAATTAACTATTTTATACCACTGACATAGTGGGAAGACCTACTGAACATTGACAAGATTGCAGAATGAGCTACCTAAGTAGTTACCTAAGGGAAGTAGCTGTTTTTCAGACAAAATAAAGCAATTGTTTGTGATGAAGTTTGATGCTGACCAGAAACACCAGGGCAGAAATGGCATCAGTATGGTCTGCAGTTGCCAGTATCTTTCTCTGTTCTGTACAAGGAATCGTTTAATCTCCCTGTTTTAGGTTCTCTTCTTGGTGAATAATGTGTAATATTTGCTATCTCATAAAGGTAGCATGTTGGGATTAGTTTCTGTAGGCGGCTGAATTCAGCAGATGAGGAGCTTAATAAATCAGGCAATCTAGACATGAATTGCAATCTGGAGTCCTCCTTTGGGACTTCTTTGGAAGGCATGTACATTGAGACATTTTCTCTTGGCTTGTGGTACAGCAAAACTGCTGTACAAATATTAGCCAGTCTAACTTTTTTTAGCATTTTTAATATGCCCTGTCTCTCACAGAGACTGTTACTGCTGACAGGATGATCAGAAAGTTGGGCTCTGAAGTGTAGAATGCTTGTTCCCTATTGTTGCTGCCCAGGGTTAGTACTGATTTGCTGCTGTGATTGCATACATGAAGACCCAGCTGCAGGTTTACTGTGGAGCTCCTGTGCAGTGGTAGAAATCTCTTGGAAAATATCTAGTATATTAGTTTATATCAAACAATGAGGACTGCTATTTGTGCTGCTTGTGGTCTTCATCGTGGCTGTCAGCTTGATATCCCTTCAAATCAGCTGGGTAGAAAGGGCTCACAGCCTCGGGCATGCAGATGAAGCAGAGAAAGCCAGGCTTGGAGGCTGCCTGGCAGGGGTGGGCTTCTCTGTGTGGTCACTGGGGAGTGGGAGCAAAGGCAGGGCTGGTGGGAATCACATCCAGATTGCCTCTCTAGTTGCTGTTTTCTGAAGGGCTTAGGGGAAAGTAGTGCCGTAGCATTTGCCTATCCTAGATTTTCTTGATAAAGCTCTGCAAACTCATAACATACCTCCTCACCATAAGCTGTAAGAACAGGCTGGGGTACTACTAAGCTTGCCCCTGTGGGTCTTTTTGTGTGTGATTGTACTGCCCTGGTCCACTTAGAAAAAGTTTTAATTAGTGTGACTTATTGGAGCCAATCTCTTGGTGATCTCTTGAGGGAAGCTAAATGCTAAAGGTAAGATTTTCAATGTGTAGCTGTTTAGATAAATGGGATACTGGAGATATTCCTGAAAATACGTATGCATGTGCTTGACCTTAAGTTTGCACATAATTCCATTAACTTCAGCGAGACCGTATGTATTTCTAAAGTGAACCACCTGTGTGTTTGAGAAGACCAAACTATTAAGCTTTTCTGCATGCAGAATGTTATCCTGTGACTAAGTCTTTGTGTATCATGCTGTAAATTTACCCTGAAGCTTGCCATAAACTCAGTGCTTTTAAAGAGTATATTTGAAGAGCTCTAGTTGAGTCTCAAGGCAGTTATAATAGTGTGCATTTGATTTACAGCATGCCATTGAATTAGAGGGGTATTTGAAAGGGAATTTATGTTAAAATAATGTAGACAGTGATTTAGAGCGTGGATTGTGGCCATAAGTATGGGCAAAACAGAAGAGTTTATTGCAGAAAACAGCTCGTTGCCTTCTGCGGGAAAAACACAAGTAGAAAATGTGGAGATTGTCAGCTTGGCTAAGTATATCTGTCAACTAAAAATACTGATCAACACATGGCTTTTCAAAGGAAAGATGATTTTCAGCAATGCTGTGTGTAACCAGCACTGGATAGAATCATCAATGAGCTGGAACAGTGATCTGGAAGGGTGAGCCATGGAATCAATAAACCAGCTGGGACAACGAGTCCAAGAAATACACTCTTCTTGGAAAATGACAGAGCAGTCTGGCAAAGAGAGCTATAAACTAGAGTAGAGCTGAGAATTTTGCCAGATTCTTCAACGATACTGTGATGGCTCCTGAACAGGCGCATGCCTTGACCCGATTAGTAAACATTTGGGTTTTGTACAAAAATGCGCAAACGAAGTCTTAAAATAATTCAAAATCTACTTTTTATCACTCTAGATCACCGTCAGCACTGCTTTTATGGTTTCTTATTGGAAGCCTAAAATGCAGAGCCAGACCATCAGCTGGCATGAATCACCTGACTCCTGGGAAGACAGACTGATGGTAGTGATCTGGGGCAAAACCTGTCTCCTTCAGCATTTCTCTGCTCTGTCTCTATGTGCAGTCCGTTCTTTTGGGCTGAAGGTGATTTAAATAAAAACCACGAGGTCGTTCTGAGAAATGGAAAAACGTTTTCAGTGTAACAGTGGTTGTGATGTTATCAGTGTTACAAGTGGATGTAAGAACATGTTCATGTGCGCAAAGTGAAAACTATGCAAACAGCAAATATAAACTTGCACCAGGAGAGAGAGGAAGGCCACAGTGACTCATCTGGTAACCAAGCGCATCTGACCGAGCACAAACTGCTTCCTGTTCCTGCTCTAACACCCTTCAGTGTCTGAAGGTGCAGCAGACGGGAATAGTGTAACCATGAAAAAAGTTTCTGGATTGGAATGCTTTCCCTGCTACGAACAGCTCATCTCGGGGGTTGCCAAATTTAACAGTTGACCTCTTCGTTTTGGGTTGTTTTATTTTTTTTTAGGCACTAACGCTTAGAAAACAAACCAGAAATGATCTTCAACAGGAACTTGGGCTGTGATTCTCTGCTGACGGAATCTGATCAGACAGCTTCACCCACAATAAGACCAGAGTCTAATGCTCACAGCCCAGAGTCTCAGCTTAAAATTCACCAGATTCACTAGGGAAGGCAGCCCTGCTGCATAACTGCAGTCTCATGGGTAAAGTGATTCACTCCCCAGGACGAGTCTGCAAGGATACACAGTGGGTAAAAACTGATACGAGACAAATGCTGAAGACAGAAAGGTCTGTGCAGTGAAATGATGCATTGAATAGGAAGGGAGTGGGGCTTTGGCAGCCTTAGTTAGGAGGCCAGAAGAAGCATTCTGAGCACCAAGAAGGGGTAAAGGCAGCTGTCTCTTGGAAACTTGACAAAGAGACCTTTGCATTCTCCTCTCCTGTGCCCAGAAAGTGCTGGTGACAGGAGTGCTGATGATAGACTGGGGACAGGGAACTACCTGCAGGAATAATCTGCCAGCAGAAGAATATGGAAGAAATAAACACACTGAGGAAAATAATTCAATATTTGGGAAAAATATTCCAAAAAATATTCCAAAAAAAAATTCCAAAAAATTGGATATTTTGGGTAAGATTGAATGGAATGTAGTGAGATCAAGATTTCTTATCTGAATCTTAAGACTGCATAAGAAGTTTAGTAATATAAACTTCTTACTCCACAATAACTGCATAGTTTATGAACAGCAAGAAAATATTCTGTGAAGCATAAAATGCTGACTGGTTTTCTCATGGTAATTTATTAACATTACAGGAAGAGACAAACATTTACAGACTGTGAGTATTCCTTAGACAGAAATGAATAGTGAAATCTGAAGGCACACTAAGGACAGAGAAGTTCCTTAAAAAAGCAATTGTAATGTATTGCATTTTTCTACTTCTGCTTATATTACAATTGTTGTCACGTAAAAGCATACTGACTCTATTTTTGTCAGAGAGCTTTGACCAATTCCCCCCACACTTGTCCTTCAGGGTACTCCATTTTTTCCAGAGCACCCTTTTGCTTGGTGGTGTTTCTGCAAATCTCTCTTAGAAGAGACAGCAAATGAGCAGCAAAGGAAGCAAGGCAGCAGAAAGAGAACTCGCGAGCAGGTCCGCAGGTCAGCCGTGCTGTCCCAGTTGCTCAGTATCCTATTTGCCTTGCAGTACTGCTGCAGGACATATGTTTTCAATACAGCTTCTTCTAAAGCTGGGAGGAGATTGCAGATTTGGTTTTACAGCATCAAGGAAAAGATTCTCTGTTGGCAGATATTTCCATGGCCCGGTTCTGCAAATACTTACTCTTGGATGCTTGATTGTGGAAACAGTCGCCAGGAAATGGGGGAGGGAATTATGTGAAGCCCCTCACTCATCCCCAGTTAGTTGGCTGGTGTCAGCGTGGATGACTGTGTCACATCAGGGGAGTTCAGCAGAAATGCAGCTGTGGCAGCAGAGCCCACGCAGCCATATCTCTGTGGCTGTGCTGAGCTACCTGTGTTTCTGGGGCCGCAGATGGTCTGGGGGACATGGGGCTGTTGTGTATGTTGAAGGTAGCTTACACTTGTTCTTCTGTTAATGCCCAGATCTGTCAAAAACACTCATTGGCTTCCTTAGCAGGCCTGGATCTCTGCTGTTACAAGTCGGTAACCACATGATAAGAAATGTAAATTGCTCACTGATAGCATGTAACAGAGGCAGTCTTGCAAAAGCAGCAGAAGGAATCGGTAGGCACTTGGATCAGTTTATGGACACCACCGAGTATTTCAAGCAACTCTTGCCATGTCCATTAAAGAATAGCTTATGTGACAAGAGCAGATTGATAACAGAACATTTTGCACCATGTGTAGTTTTAATATACTGGAAACAATCTGTGTTGCATTAGAATTACAGTATACCATGTTTTCAGGAAAAGCTAGAGGCTCTTTAAGGAGATCTTGCAGTTGCAAATGTGTTTTGTTCACTTAACCAGTGCCTGGAAGTATCCTCGAGTTTTACTATGGAACAAAAGACAAAGGAATTTTTTCTTCAGGTTTTTAAGTTATTTGTCTTTTTGTTAACCGTACTGAATGATAGATGAGACCTAATTGCTATCCCAAGTTTACAGTTTGAAGAAAAAAATTTTTTTGCAAGATTCCACCTACATTTTGTAACACATTTGAGGAATTCTCATATGGATTAGATCTCGTGAGTCTGCTAGTGGCTGATGTGTTCTTTGAGAAAGAAAAATGACATATTGTTTAGTAAAACTATTCCCTGTGTCTTCCCACTTGCCAAGCACAGTATATGTTACTTCAGGAAAAAATGGAGTGCAAAATACTTTGTAATTTAATAGAAAAAGTGGAATGAGTGATCAAAATTGTGATGTCATGAGTCATTAATGGATATGATTATGTTAAGTATAAATGATGGTACCGTGGATATTTATTAAGCTATCAAAAATATTTTCACTTGGCAAATTCCAGATCAACTGATCCATACCCTGTGGAACAGGCCCAGCCCTGATGAACATACACAAACTGAACGTTAATAATCAATGCCAGATGAGATGAGCAAACTGTTAAGCTCTGAATGATGACAGCTTTCACAATGCTTTTTGAAATGCTCATAAATTATTCTTTGACGTAGAAGTTAGGTAAATCCCAGACGCAGAACTCTGTGATAAACAGCTAGCATCAAAGAAGCTTAGGCGTTGGTAGAGCAGTGAGAACACGCTGTTGGACTGTTTGATACCATGAAGTGGTAGTATGGAGAAGATTCTTGGGTTGTATTGCTGCTTTGTTTTTCAGGATACTGCAACAGAACAAAAAATTGATTTTTGTGAATGAGCATTTTAAGTTGCTACTTTAATGTAGCCCATCAGGTCTCACGCAATGCCAAAGCTGGTTTTGGACAGTTCATCCAGAGATAAACTGCTTCAAGGATGGTAGTGATGAGAATGTTGTTATGACACCACTTCTTCAGAGCCAGAAACTCATGCAGGATTTAGAAGACTGCTGCTTTCTTGGTTGACATCTCAACACCTTGCCTTGAAGGCTTGGTCCTCACTGACATGCTGACTGCAGCAGCACAACAGTTTTAGCTGCGTTTCCTGCTCTGTGCTGCTGGGTGATGCTATAGTGTGCACAATGAGTTCCGTCTTCTCTTTCTCCTGAAGAATTTGTAGGGCTATGTGAGGTCTGAACATGCAGCCTGTGTCTCAGCTTTGCCCGGGGTGCAAACCCCAAGCCCTGCACTTGTGTGACCTCAGGAATGCGCAGATGGGATGTGCTGGGGAAGGCCAGCTGGGAGCTGAGGTGGCAGTGGCCACAGCAACAGGGAGGCAGGGCATCACGTCTGTGTCAGGGTTTGGATCAGTCCTGGAAGCAATGACCAGTATTCACTTCCAAACTGGTCATCAGAGCAGGGTGGGGCTGAGAGTGTGATGCACAAGCAGGGGCCAGGAGTTGCTCTTGTTCAGCCTACAGGAGAGGAAGCTGTGGGGAACCTCGCTACCATCTGTAGCTTCCAAGGGAGGGTGCAGGGCCCATGGAGCCAGATCTTCCTGAGCGGGGCACAGAGGTCAGGAAGACAAGCTGAAACATGGGAAATTCCAACATGACACTGGAACTTATTTTTTCATGTGAAGGTGATCATACAATCAGTGTGTTGCCTGGCAAAGCTGCAGTGTCTCTGCCACTGGGGATATTTCCAACAGGACAAGGCCCTGAGCAGCTGTTCCAGAACAACCTACTCTCAGGTGAGGTGACCACTGAAGGTCCCTTCGCACCTGTAGAATCCCACATGGCAGGGAGATGCATCGATGTGGTATGAGAGTATAAGTGTTACTGGACATTTTCACTCAGTAGTAGTTCTAACTGTCCCAGGAACACATATCCATTCAGCTCCAGCATCTGTTAATAATAGAGTAGAGTATGAAGAAAATGACATTCTAATTGAATGATTGAGAAAAGCAACAGATGGAGAATTTTGTGCAGAATAAGCAAGAACAGTATGATATAATTTCTGTGCTTGTCTGGGAGTCTAAGAACAAAATGGCCTGATTCTGTGGCAGCCTTTCAGTGACACTTGAGGACTGCTGAGTAGCCTGTATTCCAATCAGTGAGGGCTGAAGCCCTACATGACGGTGAGCAGGCTGGCTGTTGATACTGAGGTATCTGCTGCCATCTTTCTGAATTCCTTCAAGTGCCAAGTGGTGTGGAATCCTACCACTTTTCTTTTTTCCATTGGCCCTGCTTTTCTTGAGCTGCCATGTCCTTCTGCCCATCTTATTATAGCCAGTTATTAACCTCAATCATCAGTAAGTATCCAGATAATTGTGGCAGTTTACTGTATTAATTAACTGCTGGAGATTATGCTCATATCTGCTGTGCTTAGAATCTCTCAATCAGTTTAGTGCCTTTGGTATCTGATCCAGTAGTGATTCAGTGATGGCAAATATATATATAGGGATCTAAAACCATCTGTCTGAACTGTTTGTATGATTACTGTGTCAGTTGTCCCAATAGCTTTGTATGAAGAAAGCTGCAAAAGGTGTATGTGATATTCCAGTGATTTATTTGTGATCCAATTGCATAACTAAGAGTTAGAGCAACAGAAGTGCAGGAAGTCTTCCTCAGAAATTTCACTATACACCTACATTACAATTACATGACGTCATTATTTTGCCTTTGCGGAAAGTGTCAATGATTTTTATGTTATTAGAGGAAAGGTTCATTTTCCTAAGAAGAAACCTTGTGGCTAAACTATCTAATTAATTATGAGTAAAATACCCAAAGCAAAACACAAATATCTGACAGAAGACACGGGCACCATGGGCTCTATGTTCTGCCAGCCACAGTGCTAGTACATGTAGGCTGGAGAAGCTGCAGGACATGCTGATGGGGAAATCTTAGAGTGCTTTTACATCTTTTGTATGCAAATAATAGAAAAGTTTGCCCCCTCTGATGGCTATTTTAAAGTCAAATGTTGCCTGTAGATCTGGAAAACAGGCTTTTTTGATGTAGCAAATTTCCATACAAAACATACGTCAATGTATTGGCTTTCATAATAATGGCACCGCATACAGAGGGCCTTAATCCATGATAAACAAGCAGCTGGAAACTATTATTTTAATATTTAGTACTGCCTGATTTACTGGATTTTTTTTTTTTTTTTTTTTGGTAAATACAACAGTTTCCAAAATATCTTACACACTTCTTAAACGCAGTCATTTTAATAGAGCTCAGTTTCTAATTTTATGTAAATTTGGCCTCACTGCAAGAAGCCACATTCAAATTACAGCAGAATTAATTTTTTGTGCCTGATAAGAGAAATCAGTTTCACAAAATCACAGAACCTTAGGGGTTGGAAGGGACCTCTGGAGATCATTGAGTTCAACTCCTGCTAAAGCAGGTTCCCTACAGCATGATGCACAGGAAAGCATCCAGGTGGGTTTTGAATATCTCCTTAGAAGGAGAATCCACAGCCTCTCTGAGCACTGATCCAGTGCCCTCTCACCCTCACTGTAAAGAAGATTTTCCTCACGTTCATAAGGAAATTCATTTGTTCAAGTTCTGATTGGCCCTTGTCTGGTTGCTGGGCACTACTGAAAAAAGCCTGGCCCATCCACTTGACTCCTGTCCATTATGTATTTATAAACACTGACAAGATCCACCCCCTGTCTTCTCTTCTCCAGGCTGAACATTCCCAGGGATCTCAGCCTTTTCTCATTAGGGAGAAGCTCCAGGCCCCTAATCATCTTTGTGGCCCTCCGCTGGACTCTCACTAGGAGTTCCCTGTATTCACTGAACTGAGAACAGTACACAGCACTCCAAATGTGATCTCAACAAGGTGGAGCAGAGGGGGAGGATCACCTCCCTTGACCTGCTGGCCATGCTCTTTTTAATGCACTCCAAGATACCACTGACTTTCATGGCCACAAGGGCACACTGCTAACTCATTGCCAACCTGCTGACCTTCCAGGACACCCAGGTCCTTCTCTGCAGAGGTCTTTTCCAGCAGGTCAGCCCCAACCTGTATTGATGCATGAAGTTATTCCCCCCAGGTGTAGGAATCTGCACTTGCTCTTGTGGAACCTTATCAGATCCCTCTCTGCTTAACTCCCCAACCTTTCTAGGTCTTGTTGAATGGCAGCACAGCCTTCCGGTGCGTCAGCCACTCCTCCCAAGTTCATATCTTCACAGAACTTGATGAGGTGTGTTCTGTCCTTTCACTCAGGCATTGATGAAGATGTTGAACAAGAATAGGCCCAGTACTGAGCCCTGGGGAACACCACTAGTTACAGTCCTCCAACTCTGAATTGCTGATCACAACACACTGAGCTGTGCCAGTCAGCCAGTGCTCAATCCACTTCACCATCTAGTCGTTTTCTGGCTCTTCCTTCTCACCCTGTTTGAAAACAGGAGTGACAGTGGCTTTCCACCAGTGCTCAGGTACCTCTCCTACTCTCCATGACCTGTCAAAGATAGTGAGTGGTTCAGCAGTCACTTCTGCCAACCCCCTCAGCACTTGTGAGTGGATCCCACCTGGGCCCACAGATTTGTGTGCAATGAGTTTGCCTAGGTGATCTCTAGCCAGACCTTCCTCAACCAAGGGGAAGTGTGCCTTCCTCAAATAGAACTTTTTAAAAATAATTTTCAAATATGGCAAAAAATATCTTGCTCCATGGTAGTTTTAATGAGTGCCAGATTCATCAGGTAGTGAACAACCCATGGCATTTAAAATGAGAAGTGTGAGGAGTATATTCTTACCTAAAGAGAAGAACTGAATTTATTCAGCAAGAATATGTTTGTGCTGGTAATAAACTTCTACTTTCAAATGACTAGAATGAGTGATTTCCTTCTCCAGCATATATGCATGTTGAAAAGTACCGTCTGACCACACTGCTCCACTAACGTTCATGCTTTACTAGACATGCACTTGACATCTTCTGTAGACTATGGAGCTAATAACAAAAGGTAATAAACATCAGACTGCCAGGATTTACAAATACTATCTGTGAACAAATGCTGGGTTAATACTGCCATATAGTAAGCACTTAACCTTTTGAGCATCTGAGCTCTTTAAACTCCGGTTTGAGCAAACATTCTTACAAATTCCCCCCGCCTCTTTGTTAAACTTACAGAGTAAACTTTTGCTAGTTACAACTGAAGTACGAGCTTCTGATTTCAGAATCAAAACAAGTGACAACGACACTAGCTTTACAGAAAAAGTCACCCAAGTCATACAAGTCAGACTGTTTCTAAGCAATGATTTGGTCTGTAACTAGCCATGGTGAAAGCTCTTGTTTTAAACTGGCCTACTAATGTAACATGGTGAGTTTGACAGCTAGATCAGTTGGCCTGATTAAGAAGACTTGCTTTCTCTGGCTCTGTGCTAGGACATATTGATTACAAAGCGGGGAGTCATTATTCCTATCTAGGTAGCGACATCTCCCTTGGTGCTCACTGATTAATTAATGACTGTGTTTACCTGGGCAACATGTTTGAGCAGACAGGCTTTGCATGTAGCATTGCTGAGGGACGCTGTCAGATACTGGGTTTGCCATTGGAGAAACTGTATTATGAAATGACTTACTGTAGATTTCTTATTCTTCTAAAGCAAAGTATTTTCTCTTAACTATTGTCTCATGCTAGTGTTATGGCTAAGAATTTCAATGAGTTTGTCAGTTTGCAGGTTTAGAGGGTTTTGCATAAGGAGATTACATTGTCTCTGTGTTTACAATTTGGGATGGGAATGCATAACAAAGGGGTGAGAAAATAACCTCTGATCCCATTAAATGAAAAGCAAACTCTCTCTGAGGCCAGTACTTTGCTCTAAGAGATGCTTTCCAAGTCTGCAAGGTCTGATCAGATGAGGACATCATGAGGAGATGCACGGGTAGCAGATGAGATAGCATTAAAAGGTTAATCCTTGTGAGCACGTGAATACTAAAAGTGATTCCTGCATACGCAGGTTCTGTGGCAAATGAAGTAACTCTTGGTGGAAGACGTATATTGTTCATCATACAAATAAATAAGTTCCGGGAAACGTTTTGGTATAACTATACAGTTATACCAAACGAAGAAAAGAAATGTTATCTTTTCTGTTTTGCCATTTTTGACAAACCTGCTGATGTTCTCAGGGGGACATCTTTTTCTCTTTTTTTTTTTCAACAATCTCTGCTAACTGTGTTCCACAGGAAATCCCTTTATTGGTTTCAGTAGCATTTAAGAGGAAGGCTTTTTTTTTCTTCTTTCTTTCTCAGTAGTATGTTTTACTGTTGAATGAAGTGTACCTGACCAAGGAAGACCTCTGTGATACTTCAGATCCCTTGAGTCATGAAACACGTGTTCTGGCTTATGCAGGTGATAAGAGATGATGAGTTAAAAGAGAGAAAAACAAACAAAAAACTTAGATGAAGCCATTTGGGGTGGGGAATCTGACCTGTACAGAACTGGATTCAGGCAGCGACCCCTACCCAACCCTCTGACATTTCACAGGACTGCCACTGTTTGTAAGGTGAATCCTGTTCCCTGCATTCCCTGTAAGCTCCTCCTATGATGCACACTTGCTGGCAGTTGGGAGCATTCAAATTCACCCCCTGCTAAACGCCTAACAGAGAGCTTGTTGTTTCCTCAGGCTGTGATCTCTTCCCTTCTCTCTGTCCCATTTTCCCTGCCAAGAGAAAATCACTAACTGTGTGAATGTAATGGTTTCAGCTTGAAAAAAATGGTGGGGTTCTTGTGTAGCTCTTCTTGCTTGCTCCACCATTCCCAAGTGGCGCGATGTGTGGCCGTTCCTTGTCTGTTTCTCATATCCCTTTTTGAGATCCAAACTGCACTCTGCACAACTTTTATAGACCCAAAGCCATGTGGTTTTGATTTGGCAGAGAATGGCAGAGTGCTCCATATTAGAAAGGATGTGGATGCTTGTTTTTTGAATTTTGTTTGGTGTTTTTCAACCACATCTCCTGTTGTTTCCATATTGAATTTGGTTGTAAGCTAAAATACGTGCTACAAGGTTGGGTATGTTGATCCTTGAGCAGGAGCTGCCCTGACTCATTTCCATTCTCTCCTTATCTGATGCGGATGAATCAGGCTTTTGTCTGATTTTTGACAGGCAAGCTCCTACTTATTGAGATGCGTTAATTAGTTTGGGAGAAAATTGAGTCTCATAGGTCTACACCAACACCTCTTTTACGGAGGGCATAGAAGAGCTGAATCATGGTTATATATACCTCTGTGACCTTTATGGCTCCTTCTCATTATTACAGCGCTGTGAAGATGAATAATTAGTATTCACTACCAGTTAACTACAGTTAAGGTTGAGGAGGAATCTGTACCTTTAAATCACATAGTGCTCAGTTTCTCATACCTATGAAATCAATGCTCATCCTCCCCCACCCCCTGCAAATCCTCCTACAGCAGTCCCTGCAGTGACCTTTTAAGGAGAACTTAGGCAGAGCTCAGCCATTTTAGAGTTATACAAAGTATAAAGAAAAATGCTTCATATCTTCTCGGTTACCTGACAGAACGCTAACTCTGAAAAGCCCGAATATCATGGGGTTTGTGTTCTAATTTGGAAAGGAAAAAAAAAAAAAGTAAAGAAAGGTAAATAGGATGTTCACAACTTCAGAGCACACTGCAGTCATGCATTCTCTGCATAGCTATCAGTATTTTCTTTCAGTTTCTTCTTCTGCCTTAACCCCTTCCAAGGGTTCAAACAAGGTAGGAAGAGGTGGTTTTGAACAGCAGTACTTCTCTTAAAACATGGCCTTTCACTAAAAAACTGTAATAAAGTAACTCTCTAGCTGCTGTGCCTGCAAGACAGTCTTGAAAACATGCCCTAAGTGTAACCAGGGCATAGATGCCTCCTTCTGCTTTCACAGAGCCTGAAATAATGGCTCAGAGAGACGTGAGACTCATCTCCACAGTGGTCTGTCTCGTGCGTCCCCTCTTTTACAGGTGAACTTTGCCTGCTCTCCCTGCTCCTGCAGACAAGCAGGGTGTGAGGCAGCGTGGTGCCTGATCACGGTGCAGTCATTTTCCTTCTCAGTGTCAAGGAATGTATTTACTCTGGGAAAGAAACTCTACCTATTTCCTTCCCAATTACAGTAAAATGCATTCGGAAGGGTCTGATGATCGTATTTGCCCAGACAGACGTTCATCCTAAGGCTGGTGGGACTTTGATGTAGATGTCCAACAGGCCTTCAGGCTCTTCTGTTGGAAGCAGCATCAGTTTAGGAGGAGAGAAAAGGAAACAACAGCCTTAGAAAATATTTAATGTCATTCAAAATACTGAATTACTGAAATCCTGGAACACAGCGTGTTGCTGTCCTTCTAGTACACTTGAAAACTGAGATACTCTGTGAATAAACTATCTCTCTTTGGGTCACCCCAGGCCCAAATTCGATCTAGCTAAGTCGCTGGCCATTTTGTGCAGCAGTGAGTTCTGAATTCTGCATGCTTTGCAGCACACGTGAGGATGGAGACGAAGGGTGGGAGGGAGGCAAGAGACGCATGCGGTGCAGCAAGATTCGAGTCCTCTCCTTCCCCACTTCCCTCCAAGGCAGGATGTGGCCACCCTGCGCCTCTGCACACGGGTCCCAGCCTGCGGCTCCCAGCCTCCCGCGTCCCATCTCCTTGCCTGCTGGCCCAGACTGATCCTAGCTGAGAAGTTACATTTTACAGCCGTGCGCCAAAGCCGCCTGCTGAAAGGGCTTCTCCTGGCGATGATTTTTACTATAACCAAAATGCACGGCGATGTGTTAAGGACGCAAAGACTGAACCCCTTCACTTACTTCAGGGGGAGTTGCAAATGCTCTCCGTTAAAGGTAGCCAAGAATCAATGTAAAATGAAGGCTGGGAAAGAAAGTGCTTGAAAACCAAGAAAATCCCAACGCTGAGATTTCTGCTGGAACTTCCAGTTGGTTTCACTGCACTGTTTTATTATTATTTAATCTATATCCTGTGAGGTGTGTAGGAAGCGTAACAAAGCCAAGACATTATTGCTTTGGAAAATCCAGTATTTGTAATTTCCTGGCTTTTGGTTATTTGACTTTTTTTTTTGTTTTTCAGCCACAGTAATGCATTAATGTTGTTTTATAAGTTTAATATAGAATTGGCCTGAATTTTCCCCATTTTTTAACTGCTGATGCAGGGACTGGTTTTGGGGAGCGCCGCAGAGGAGCAGCACCGTGCCCCTGGCCGTGCTGGCAGTGATGGGTGCTGTGCTGGTGGGGGAGCGGTGCTGGTGGCAGTTTGGCCCTCAGAGCATCACAGGCGAACGCGGCTTGGAACGCTCTCAAGGAGAATGTTATGTTTTCTCCCTTTCCAAACTCACTGGGAGTACTCGGGGTTACGAAGCTTTTCGTGTGCCTTCGCTCCACCACCTCTTCCCACTGCATTACTTCTTCAGCAGTTCCGGAGAGCGTTTAGAGCTCGGTAAAAAGCAAGGCCGAACAGGTTAAAGCAGAATTAATGACCTTTAGCACGAAGAACTTCATTTTTCCTCCGAGCGGAGCAAATGCAAAGCGCAGGGTCAGGAAGGGAAGGAAGGGAAGGCAGCCGGGAGGGAGCGGAGCGCGACCCCGGGCTGCCCTCGGGGCGCCGCCGTCCGCCGGGACGCGCGTGGCCGTCACCCACGGGGGCACAGAGGCCGCGTTCCGGCGGGCGGCGGCTCCGCGCGGGGCTGCCCCGCACACCTGCCCACGGCCGCGCGTCCGGCCGACCGCGGCTCCCCGCGCGGCCGCGGAGCTTCCTGGTTCCCAGAGGGTGCCGGAGCCGCGGCAACAGGAACTGAGAGACGGGGGGGAGGAGGCGGTGCCGCCGCTCCGTGCAGTCGCGGCCCGAGCCGGGGGAGCGGAGCAGCCATGGGCCGCCGCCCGCCGCCGCGGCAGCGCTGAGCCGGCCCGGGCCGCAGGGAGAGGGCCCTCTCCTCCCCGCCGGGCGCGGGGGCTTCTCCCTCGGGGGCGCCGGAGCGGCCGCCCGGACCCGCGATGTGACCATGGACAGCAGGTTCAAGTGAGTGGGGGGCGGCGGCGGGTAGGCCTCGCGGGCCGCCGGGCCGGGGGGGGGGGGTGGGGGAGGAGGCGCGGGGAGCCCACCCGGCGGCGCGAGGAGGGCCGGGCGCGGCGCGGCCGCTGAGTGACAGCCGCGCGGGGCGGGAGGCGGCGGGGCCGGGAGCGGGGCCGCCCGCGGGACGCGAGGGGAGCGGGGCGGCGCGGAGCCCCCGGCGCTCGGCGGCTCGGGGGGAGGCGGCGGCGGCCCCGAGCTCGCCCCGCCGCGGCCGCCGAGGGGAAGCGGCTCCGGGATGGGGGGGGGGGCGGGTCGCGCCCCCAGTAAGCGGCCGTGAAATGGTGGCGGCGTGCGGGCATAAAGGCCCCGCGCTGCCCGACGTCGATCCGTTCTGCGGCTCCGGCCTTTGTGCCGGTACCGCGCTGCGGCAGGTGTGTGCGGGGGGAGAAACGGGAGGAAGCTGCCGTGCTGCTGCCCCGCTCGCTGCACGGCAGCCGGCCCCTCTCATAGCGGGAGCTCGGCGACGCTACACGCGGATTTCTGAGTTGACAAAAATCCGGGTGCGGGGGGAATGATGAATGAGTGGGTACCGAGTAGTAGCGGCGAAGGATACGGCAGTGTGATGATTCTCAGATTAACACATTTTTGGCACTTCTGAGCATAGTGGGATGTGAAGAGTAAACTTAGCAGCAGCTTTGTGGGGAGGCTCAGCTGCTGCGGTGTGAGATGGGGAGCGTGGCTGCTGCTGCATCCCTCGGGTTGCACTTGGCAGGACGTGCTGCCTTGCCTCCTGCACCTGGCACCGTGTGGTGGGACCACCTGGAAACAGGGAAGGGGAAAATGACCTAAGCTTGGGTAACATCGTTGGGAAGCATCACTTCTCTTAAAGGAAGGGTCTTATGGCTGCTTTTCCAGGCAGCCAGGCCTTATCAGTTCCATCCAAAGCCTGCACAGATAAGAGCTGGCTGTGGTACGGGGGTACCAGCAAGATCCCGGGCTTGGGTTCCTGTCAGATTCTCGGGACTCTGTTCTGCCTTCAGGATTTTCCCAAATAAATACTTTAAAATAAGACGTAAGGAATGACTGTGGCATGGGTGGGTTATGTCTCTCTAAGCTGTGCTAGATTCTGACTGTGTATCCTAGTTGATGATGGTGCTGAGGTCAGTAAAAGCATGGCCTGGATCCATTAATTTGTGACAGCCGAGGTTTTCCCCTGCTCAGCTCCTGGATTTCACTCAGCACTCCCTTCAAAGAAACAACAGGGTAGTAATTCACCGCACCCTTCGCTTTAATTTCCAGAAACCTGGGGCCAAATCCTAGATTTTTCACCTACCTGCAACCCTAGCTGACTTCAGTGGGGCATTACTCATGGAGGGAGCTCAAGTGTGAGCCTTTTATGTGGTTAAATAGCTAATTGATACGGGTGCGGTTATACCGCTTGTTTTTAATATAAATAGCAGCGTGCTTGGTACTCAGAGCTCAGCGGTATGGCAGCGATGGTTTGAGCTATTCCAGTAAATGCTTGGCTTGGGATTAGGTTGGGCGTTCCTTGCAATTAGCGCTGCAGTTGTTACTGTCAGGTGTGTGCAGCTGAAAGGCACCGGTGGGCTGGGTTCAATGCTGGTTGCTGCAGCAGTGCTCCCTCGCTCCTTGAATCGTGCCTGCAACTCGATCTGTAAAGCTGGGGCGGATGGTAGGGTCAGTGTCATGTGGAAAGGGAAGCTGGGAGAGTCTCAGCCTTGTGATGGTGATCAGGTGCATTAAAGACTGCAGTAAAATAAATGGGTGTGAAATAGAAGTGCCTGCTGGGTAGAAACCGACGGTAACTTTAGGAGAGGCTGCCTGGAATCTGTTAATGTTTCAAACTGATCAATTGATAAGGATTTTAGAAGCACTTTTTTTTTTCCTTCAATTGTTAAGCGTGGTATGGTGGAAACTCCAAAAAGCTATCTAGATGTATAAGGCGGTGCTTGCATCAGTTAGACAAGCTAAATAGTGCATTCATCTGCCTTATTGTTTTATTTGAGGCTGTACATGGAAGCCTGACTTCTTATTTCTGAGGAGGAACCGGTGTGATTTCTAATTTTATTCTAGTGGACTTTTAATTTATTTTAATATATTCTGGGTGAACAGAATAGAAAGGATGTAACGCTGCAGAAAATGTTTTATGCTGTCTGAAGCATCTGTATGATTAATTGTTTGCTTCTTCTAGGGAAAATCCAGAACGTACCTTTGATTTGGTGCTGAAGGTGAAATGCCAAGCATCTGAAAGTGAAGGTAATAACGTGCTGCGTTTGCCAGTAGCATAGAAATGAGAGATGGAAAAAGCTTGCTTATATCCCTCTCTAGTTTTATTTAATATTATGACTAGCTTTTGCGTTTGGATTACCTTAGAAAATGACTGTGATTGATCTGTCATTCTTTTGTTAATCTACTCATGTGTTAATTCATAATTGTCATTTTTTTTTATTGTTGCACTTTCCCTTTTGGTTATAAAATATTTTTGTTCTGAGAGAGTAACTTGCAAAACTTAGGCTTGAAGTGGAGCTGCTACAGTTATTAAGAAAATGTTGATTTTATGTACGATTTCATTTGGTCAGAACGATTGACCTCTGCCTGTCAGTGGGCTCTTCATTTAATCAGTGCCACACTGGGAAGGAAGTTCTCTGCTTCCAACAGGAAGAAACCATTTTTGTAGCTTGTGTTTGGCAGATGCTTTGGCGCGATACATGTTGCAAGCAGCAGTGAACCGATGTGTGCTCACGTTAGCCACTGGTTTTGCCTCTCTGCAGGTGTGCAGCACAGAGCTCTCCTACTGTGGGAGTTCTCCAAGAGAGGCTTTTTGCATCTCCCGTAAATGTTGCTAGTGCTGAAATTTAAGTGACCTCTATAACTTGCTTTGGAGGAACTCTTCATGTTGTCATCCAAGGTTGTTGGCCTTTGGGAAACACAGGGAGAGAAGTCTTGTTGGGGTCATGCTGTAGTCCTGTTAGCCCGTGACAGTTGTGTCTTAATCACAGCTGTAAGTACAATCAATTACACTTTCAAATTGAGTGTATTTCTTATCCTGCTGTGCTAATGGATGCTATTTCCTGAGTTACTGTTCTGAGTTAGAAGCTGACAGAAGCCCTTACGGATGTACATAACCCCAAACTAGCTTTTTTTTTTTTTCATTCCCTTAAGCCAACATTAGTGGTGTAAAGGGTACCTCACTAACACGTCTATAAAGAACGTTTCTGTTGAAGCTAAACAATTGGGGCTATTTAGGTCTTTCCCTGGCAGTCCCAAGAGGCTTTTCTGTACCTGCTGTATTGTATGCTATCCATTATTGATGTCTCAAGTTCCTCTGCTCTTTCTTTCATTTTCTCTTCCTCATAACACTGTTCTCTTTCAGTTGTAGCATAATGTCTTCATCCTGCTGCAACCCTTGGTTATTTTTCACTTTTTTGTATCCAGCAATGTCCTTCCACTTACTGCCTGCCTTTCCGATTTGCTGTTGGTACAGTCATGCTTTGGCTTCCCTAGCTCAGGTCTTTGCTGTGTTGTGTTTTGTTACGTGATGTACACCTTATTCTGCTTGCTCCCTCTTACAGTTTTTACCTTGGTAAAATCATAGATGCAGACTCTGAGAGCAACCTCACACCCCTAGTAACATTGCTCCTTTCGGATTGCCTTTAGCTGTCATCCTTCTTTGGAGACTCACCTCAGGCCCAGCCACTCCCTGCAGATTTTATTCAACTTCTCTTTTGTCTTTTTCCTCCTGAGAGCCGATAACCCCCTGCCTCGGCTACTGTAAGGAACCACCTTGTGTTACCTGCGAGCTCTGAGCTGGGTTGTTTCTCCTGCGTACCCAGGCAGGCACATTGTTCTGGTTGTGAGCTGCGCTCTCTGGAACAACTGTGCAATGCGTGCAGCTGTGGCTGTGAGCTGAGGTAGCACAGGGCTGCTTTTGTGGCTGTGCTGTGGGTGCTTCCTCTCCTACTCCATCTCTGACAGCTGTCCTCTCAGCCCTGCTGGTCCTTCACGGTGGGTGGACCATGAGGAGGGATGCCAGCGGCATCTGAGTCTGTGTCATGTACCCAGAGAGAGGCTCATGGGGTGGGTTTCATCAGCCTGGAGGCTGTGTAGGTTCTTGTAAGAGTCCTCTGATGAGGAGATCTGTGTGGTTTCCTTCTGCTAACCAGACTGTGCTGGTGGAATGTTCTGGTTACCGTCCTCCTGTACCTGGTGAGCCACACAGGATTCTTCTTAATTTTTTTCATTTTATATCTAATTGAGATAATAAACTTCCCAGTGAAGGCTTGGCATTCTGTTTACACATGTTAGTGCCTGTGCAGTAATGCATCAAATTAATATATCCGAACATTAAAGTTATTGTAGGGAAAAGCATAAGAGTGCAAGGGCATTGTCTGTACTGCCCCTTTGGAAACAGAGCTAAACAGAGAGCTTTCAGGGCTGGTTTATTCTAAGGCCTAACAAATTTGACAGTTACACTGCATTGTAGGTCTTGCCTTTAAATAGATTTTCATGCTAGGATAATCTTTTGAATATATCATACTTGAAGACGTGATCCAGTCACCTGTTTCTTTGCTCGAGCCTTTCTTTCTTATGAAAGAGATTTGTGTTTAAATAGGGGCTTTCTCCCTCGCATCCCATCTGCTCTCGTGCTTGATCCTGGAGCTGTGTCAGGGCTGAATTTGCGACATCACTGTCATCAGTGTTGCCGTGGAAATATCACAGCCACAAAATGATGATCTCCCCACATGAGCGAGCAGCAGGAGAAGCCGACTTAGCGGAGGGGAAGACCTCAGCGTGACCTGTGTATCTTTGAGCCTTTTCTGTTCAAGCTTTGCTGTAATATGCATTCTCCTGAATATTAATTTCCCTTTGCCAGTCTATAACCATTCTAACGGATAAAACGGGAGGTAGCTCTCCTGACTGTGTAGCTGTTAATAAGATAATGTTTTTATTAGCGTGCTATATGCCTGTGTTAATTTGACACGAGGAAAGATTTTACAGTTAAAATTAGTATGCTCTTTGGAAGAGTAATTTCAGGTAACTTCTTCCTTCAAGAGCTCCGCTTTAATTATGTTAATATTTCCGGATCTGATAATGTCCCAGGGCTCTTCTGGCTCTAGAGGATCATGAGTACATTAAATGTAGCAGACTTTATTTTTGTTATGAAATTTGATCTTAAATCGTTCTGCTGATGATTTACAGCACTTTCTACTCGGTGGAGACAGTTGAGAGCTTGCATGTAGGTTAATATAAATATATCACTCCACACATGGTAGGTAGCTCCTCACTGGCTATAGGCCTAATGGTGCTAGTGTGCCATTAGTTACAGCTGGACCTATTGTTAGTATTTTTGTGTTGGATGTCATTTCTGCCACGTAAGAGTTGCTTAGTTGAGAATATATTTCTCAGTACTGTGTTATTGACTGAGTGGATGATGCTTTGGGACTGCTCTGTCTTTTTAAACTGTGGGGGAGCACAATAATATTGCTAGATTTACATGATTTTACTACTTCTAAACTATTCTCATTTGTGGAGCTGGAAACGGGAGTGCGATTCTTAAATGCGTTCCTGTAACTGAGTGCTCCATTGAACCGGTAGCATGGGTTTTGATGTTGTTGCTGCTGTTGATAACTGTTGTTCTTTGCTTGGGTTACAGTAAAAAGATCCGTTTGTTAGAAGAGCTTAGGCTTTCTACTAGCACAAAGCAGAAGATGTTTCCCTTACCAGCTCAGGAGATGTTGCTTACTCTATTTTCACTTTTGCTATGACTCCACTTCTAAGAATCTTCAAAGTTGCATTTCAGCTTAATGTTGAAGCGCGTATTCCAAAGAGGGGAAATAAGACTTTGGGAAGTCACATTGTAGCCAATGTCAGATCTGCCAGTCCTCTGCAGCCAGGCCAAAGTTGTAACCCTCAATTCAAGGCATGTCGAAACATAGTAACTGAGCAATGTGGCGGCTGCTTCTCTGGGAAATCCAGGAGGGAGCTCAGGTAGAGCTTAGGAATGAGCTGACCTCTGCTCACCATCATTTGCTGTGTGACAAAGAGGTGAGTGCCCAGCTGCACTAACAGCTCTGCTTCAGCTGCAGATCTGCCTGGCAGCACCGTGTAGCAGAAGGTCTGGCATTGTCTCCCAGGCACCTGCAGGTTTTTGTTAATTCTTTCCTGTGCTTTTCTTTGGAGATCAACAGGCGAAATAGCAGCAAAAATATCTTGTGTTCTAACTTCAGCAGTTGGCCTTCTGTGTTAGACTGTCACTGACAGAGCCAAAGGAAGCAGGTATTATAGAAATATGATGCTGTTTTAAAGATTAGCATTGCTGTCCAGGCTGGGGTAAAAAGTTACATGATCTTTGCTCCTTGGGCTGAATGATACTTTGTAGAAATTAGAAATAATGCACTCTTACTGTCCCCTTGAGTGCATAGCCTTGTGTAAGGCTGTTGGTGCAGGATAACATGGCAGCTGCACCTAAGGCAGGACCGTTCTGTCACTGCCCTGTCTCTTGGAAGTGTTTTACTGCCCCTGAGCTAACCAAAGCAGCCTGCAGCTTCCTTTTCCTCTTTTATCATTATATTTTTAATACACATCCTTCCACAGTGAGAATTAAACTATTTCTGGGAAACCAATGTTTCTGAGTTCCAAACATGGGATGTGCCCATGGGAATAACTCCAGTGTAATCTTTTGGAGTATTGTATATTAATACGTATGTAAACATATAATTGTGTATGCATGTGTACAATGGAACTTTTGGTATTGATTAAATGTATAAAGAAAAAGTTGATAATATAACTCATTTTATAAACAGTTTTATCTATTGATTTCTTTGAAGCTGCATTTCAGAAGCCCAACACGGGCAATGCAAGTAGAGCAGCTAGAAGTAGAAAGGTGCCTCTGTGCAACAGCTGCTGTGCGCAGAAGGTCTTCTGCATTTTTGTCCACAGCTTCCCAAGGAGTGACTCAAACTGGTTTCAGTTTGTGTGGTTAAGAGCACAGTTTGCTGCACCATTTTCTTCATTTTTAGCACGTATGCAAAGCAGCAGAAAGAATTCTGGGCTTGACAAGGCTCTGCTGTGAATGTGCTGTTAGGTTCAGGGAATTAAAGCACTGGAAGTCTCGGTCTGAGTCCAGGACTCTTTAGACCTCACTGAAGATGTTCAAGTTTTATTTGAAAACCCCTTAGAAACAGCAGTTTGTTTTCTGTTAACGGAACGAATAACTGAACAAGGTTTGAGATTTGATCGCTGCTACTTCCTCTTTAAATGCTGCAGTGCCTCCTACACCCCTAGCATTAACTGCATCAGTTTTGGAGAAGGTGCTCTAATAGTTAGTGGTGCATGGCATGAATAACTCCTGCAGCTTGCCTTGCTTCTACCAGGATGGCAATAAATGTTAGTGATGCAAGATTTTTACGTTCTTTTTCTTTAAAAGTTCCTTCTTACTGCTGAATTTTCAAGGAAAAGCAATGGAAATTGGTTTAATTCTATACTGGTAGAGTTAAGAACTATATGAATAAAGTCCAGTAACTAGACCAGGAGTGCCAAGTTCATTGTCTGGGGTTTGGTTATGATCTGTAAGGCTCTAATAAGACAGGTGGTTCCAGGAATGTCCCAACTCTGGAAAAAGGTTTCATGTGTTTGGCAGTTCATAGGTAACCTGTCTTGCTTTGGTAGGATTTTCATTAAGTGCCTTCCAAAAGTGATTGCAGTGTTGTGGTGGAGCAAGCACTGTTTTAAGGTTTTTTTCAGTAATTGTTTTCTTCGCCGTAGAGAGGTGTTTATTAACCACAAACACTGTGAGCCTGTGGGTGTAACATTCTGATCAGATAACTCTTTTCCTCTGCTGTATTTTTTTTCAGAGCATCACTTGAGTCAGATTAGAAAGATAATTCAGTGTAATGCATGAAGCCTGCAGTCTCTTTCTTTTTTTTTTAAGAGTAACTGAAATATATTAGATTTTTATATTATATTATAACCTTTCTCTATTGCCAACCTTTTTCACTGCTTTGGCTTACCAAAATTTAGGTCTCTAATATTTTCAAGTATGCAATGCTTTTCAGGTGACCGTGGAGAGCAAACGTACATTGCTGTGAACTGGATAAACTTTTTTCCAAGTCTCGTATTTATTTGTAGACTTCCATATATTTCATACCACACTGGAGTTCATTTTACACTGATACACAGTTAAAGATGCTTAATTTGTACAACGCCATTTTCCAGCATGGACTATCTGATGGTAGTACTAAATGCAGCTTTGGTATATAAAAACTGAAGGCTCCCTTTCTATGCTCCTTAGCCATTTCATTAAATGTCACCACCCCAGCGACCCTCGGAACCTCATGTGTTGGCTTTTTGGGTTAGTGCCCCTTCCATGTAATGCTTTCTTATTCTGGCTGATGAAATTCCCCAGTGTTGGTGTCCAGGAGGTTTGGGAGAGGGCTGGATCTGCTTTCTCCACTGGATTACTGACTCCAGAGTGTTGCTCTGTGTTTTGAGACCAAATGCTGGAGTATGTGCATTCTTTTTGTCCGTGTTAACATAACCAAAGCCTGAGTGTGGCTCAAACTCATGTACAAGCACGGAATGTACCTGTAAAAGTTTAATAACTGACGATCTTCTGTATAATTTAAATCTCTCCACTTGTGTCTAAATAAATGTATTTGTTAGACTCAGATTTCTTCCTTTTACTGTGAAGGTTCTTCAGAGTATGAACAGTGTCTTCCTGAATGCTTGGACTGTCACTAGCAAAGAGTGGGTGTTGGAGAATTGTAAGCAAAAGCAATTAAATCAAGTTTGGAATTGCATCTATGGTGAAGATGAGTATTCTGACATCTTTTCTCCTTTTATTCCTCAGACACTGAGAAAAGGAGGGTTAGTTATTCTAACTTTTGGCTTCTCCTCACAGAAGCAAAAGCGTGGAGGAAGCTCAGTGCTTTTCTGTGCTTTATTCCCTATAGATTTTTCTTATTTCTGCCGACCTAAAGAGATTCTAGGATGTGTGCATAATGTGGAGGTGGGTGCAGATATGGGTGTGTGGGTGGGGGAATGGTGAGCGAGGCAGCAGGTCAGGGACATGCTCCTCCTGCTTGCGTTCCTTAGCAAGGCAAGGAGCCCTCGGAGCGGGTGGGTGGGCCGGGGGTGCAGAGTGCATGGAGGGAGCCAGCAGCCCCCAGCTGCAGCAGCATGGGGCATGCAGAGCCTGCTGACTGCCCTGCAGGCCTCTGCCTGGCTGTGCTGTTGTGTGACGTGGTGCTGTGCACTGTTTCCAGTTGTGTGGTGTGCTTTGGGGCGGTAGAACCGAAAGGCCAAAATCTGATGAGTTAACTAATTCAGATACTGGTCTGCTGTAAGAACTTTGCATAAAGTTCAGTAGAATTGACATATTAGCATTGAAAGTAAACACGAGCCCCAAATGACAAATTGTGTTATGCAGTGTAGTCCATCAGTGTAAAAGCTGAAGCTCCTCTGCATTTTTCAGTTTTGAGTTTTGTTTCATTTCAGTGCTTAACTACTTGAGACGGCTGCCTGGGGGGCAGTTTGCAGGCTTTCAGACTGCCTGCATTCACAAGTGTTAAGAGTTCACAAATATTTCTGGGCTCATGTCAGCATGCTTCTGCCCTCCCACGCGCTGAGCAGTCCCACTTGCACAGAAGTTTGTCGTTTTTTGAGAAGATATGGTCTACTGATAGCTGTCCTTGTACAGAGTTAAATGGCTTGTCTTCTGCCTGTGGGGGATTTGAAATCTATCTGAAAAGCTTTGTAAACTGGTTGAGCTTTGAGGTTTGTAATGCTTTTTGCGAGGCTGTACAACACGTCTCTCTAGCACTGACTCAACAAGGCTGAAGTGTGGGGTTTCTGTTGTGATTCACAGCTATGTTCTTTTTAGTTCTTTTTCCTCTCCCACTTGAAACGCTTGTAGGGGATGCAGTACACACATGCTCATCTTATAGCTTAGAATAGATCATTCTAATTGTAAATACAGTAAAACATGATCAGGACGAAGACGACTGCTATGTGCACTGCTAATAGAAGGCTTGAAAATGAGCAAACCCCAAACAAAGAAAACTCCCTGAAGTAAGTTTTCCCAGAGAAGTGCAAGTTTTATTCTTCAGATAATTCTATGTAGTAAGGCAGTTTATACATAGCACCTCTTTGCAATCTGTGTGTTAATGAACTTTATTTTTTGTAGTAGTCTGCCTTGTGATAACTCCAGGATCCAGGTAAAAGCATGATATTTACTGGCATGTACTTGAAATGGGAGATTCTGAGTGACAGGAAATATGAAAATCCTGTAAACAGTAACTTATATCTGCTTATATTCTGTGTATTTTGGAGCTGTAGTTCAGCATTTGGAACTGAGTCACTTGTGTAGGTGAAAGCTTTTTATTTCTTATGGTTCGGGTTTAGGAGAAAAGATTAAAACTTGATGCTGAACTTCATGCGTAAGGAGAAGAGGAAAAAGTGGAAGTGGTGAGGGTGGTACTGAGGTCTGAACAAGATTGGGGTGTGCTGTTGGGCTTCCTGAGCTGGGGAAGCCAAGACAGCGCAGAGCTTGCAGTCCCCATGTGCATGGTACTTGAGGAACACCCTTGGATGATGTTTGTTGCAGTTTGAACACAGATCTGATTTCTTTTCACATCTGGGTGGGTATTCAGATGTAGATTATAATCTGGTTCGAAGTGCGGGTTTGTGTCTGGAAAGTGTGTTGGTTTCTGTGTTTACTTCAGATGTATTTTACAAGCTTGCAAGGTTAATGTCAAGCTTTAATTATGATGGAGGAATAATCATCATAGATAAAGTACTGTTCTGTAGATGTAATCATTCACCATTGCATTTTTTCCTTAAATTCAGAAGGGGAAAGAGTGACACAGAGTGATTCATTCTGCTTGCATTCTAATAGTGAGAAATTCTTATTTCTCTGACTTCAGATGCTGATCACATCAAGGATTTATTTCTTGTGCCAGTTGAATCTGTGTGTGAACACACACCCAACAGCTGGAGCAGCTGAGCAGGAAGCTGCTCACATGTGTTGGGGAAGCAGGAGCTGCTGGGATTTTTAGGCTATCCAATGGCTGTTGTTTCATCTCTCTGTGCTCATTCAAAGTGGTTGAGTATGTTTATTTAACATTAGTGTGTTACCAGATCTAGAGGAAAAAATAACCCCACTGAGATGCTGCTACTGCCTCCTGCCAGCTTCTCCTGGTGTGCTTTTGTGATGGCTTTTGGACCTGTGCTTGCTTCAGAGTACTGGAGTTGTCTCTGGGTTTGCTGAACTCCTGTCTATGATTTGAGGGAATGGTTTCAACAATGTAGTGGAGCCTTCCAGTTTTCTGTTTATGAAGTATCATTTGTGGTGATTTTAAGGTACTAGATTTGGACATAGACCATATTTTTGTGCTGCATATACAAGATCCTGTCTAAAAGTGCTGGATTGGTATCATGCAGTAACTTACAGAACTGAAAACAGTTAATGCTATCGTGATGTAATATAGGATGTTCTGAAAAAACTTTGTCTGGGAAAGAGTTCATCTTCTAGGTGTGTTTTCCCCGCTGAGGACACTGCCTGACAAAAAGGGACTTTCTTTCCCTAAGGCAGGAGAATCGTTTGCTACTTCAGCTGAACTGAATGAGCTTTTTGTCACGTCACAGGTAGCTGTGATGAACAAGTGCTTGTGTGCCAGGGCAGATAAAAATTAATTGGTAAGGCACCGACTATTCAGTTGCTAATTCAATTAAGCACTTTTAATTGGTGCATCTGAGTAAATCCATTTTAGTCTGGGAATGGGCCTGCCTCATGTGATGGAGACACATGCTCACATTTGATTCTGTGTGCTGTGTGGGGTCAGAGCCCTGCAGCACGTTGCAAGGGCTGCCCTAACGTTGCTGTTGTGTCAGCTGGGGAGAAAAGTCAGCTCAAGTAACACATGTAGCTAGTAAGGAAGCTACTGGAAAGGAGAATTGCCTTTCTTGTTCTTGGTACAATATGCTGTATTTTATAGAAAATAATTTGTAATGTGTTTGCTTGAATTCTGGTTATTGTCATAGAAATCTATGGATCTAAAAAAATTCTGTGGAGACAATAGAAATTAAAACAAACCAACACACACAAAAAAAAAAAAAATACAAAAAGGAGCTTGGGTTAACTGCCTCTGAACCTGGCTGAAAAACATATTGCTGGCTGAAAGCATTTGCCATTGTTAATTAAAAAAATAAGGCATACTGAATTTTTTTTTGAAGTTCTCTGGCAGCCGGCGATAGTGGCTATCTTCCTCTGCAATAAACAATTCCGTGTGACATTGCTGGATGCTGGCAGATCCAGTAAAACACTTTGTCTTACGATATTTGTCAGGCCTTGCAGTCCTTAGAGGAAATCTGCATTATTTATTCAATGGTGAACAAAGCAGAAATCCTTTCAGCTCCTGTTACTGGAGAGAACGAAGGGCTCAACCAAATAAAACACTACTAAAAGTAAACCGGGAGCTTCAGTGGCCCTGGAACCAGCTGCAGGAGGTGTGCTGGTGCCAGCTGTGGGATGCTGCTCTCTGCAGCTCCCCTCTGTGACAGCTGTGCTCACACAGTGCTGCTGTGCCCAGCATGGGCTGGCATTGCTTTCCTGTGCACTGCAGAATGCTCTGTGTGCCATCCTGCATCCTGATGGAGATGTTCTCTTCAGAAGGGTTGGCTTTCCAGCTTAACAGTGGATGTACTTTGTGTACTGTCTGATGTTCAAGATGCCCAGTTGTTCAGCTGCGGGGAGTCAAAATGTTCAGGATAAAAGCTCGCCTGTGTCTGCAGTCACTTCAGGTAAGTGTGGCCTGGAGAATCCTTGTGGCTGTGTGGAAACCCAGATAGGGTGCGGGGACTGTGGAAAGTGAAGGCGGTGTCTGTGTGCAAGAGCTGCATGGCCTTAGTATGGACGTTCTGGTTTCCTGTAGGAACATAACTGTGCAGTGTGGGAGTCAGATTGGAGTAGCCCATGTTGTGCCTTAAAACCCAACAGAATTGCATCCTGTGCATTCCTCTTGTATCTTAATATAACAGCAGCGTGGTGCTGATGTATGTTACTTCTGCCCCTGGGCCCATCAGCCCTAGGAGTCACCCAGCTGAGCACAAGCAGTGTGCTTTAGTTGTCAGCACGTCTTGAAGCATTTGTTGTTCAGCAAGTGAGACGCAGAGTCCTGCTAGGACAAAATGTGCAGAGCAGCGCAAACAATGGCTGCAAATGAAGTGATGCCTTGAAATGCTCTGCGTGCAGAGAGACCAAAATGTTTTGGGTATTTTCTTTTTGTAAATTATATACATATATTTGAACCTATGTTTAGTCAATGTTGCTTTGGAAACGTGGAGGCAGAGTGTATCTCAGTGCAGCAGTTACTGCAGGCGCTCTGTGCCAGCGGGTCAGAACACAACGTGAGTCACAGGGCGGATACAGACAGCCTGACCTGAGATAAACGAGGAAGTAGCTAAGTGTTAGGGGAAGTGAGGAAGTACCTTGATTGATGGATGTTCCAGAACCCCATATATATATATTTTGAAGTCCCAGCAGTATGTATTCAATTAATATTTCACGGGGATATTAGAAGTCATGTCATGTATGAAAAGCAAATAGAAATTATGGTGTTTGCTCTGTGTCATCCTCAACTAATAATCCTGTGGCAGAATGCTAGTGATCCATTACAACAACATAATACATCTTAGAAGCCAAAGCAAGCACGTTTGAGATATAAATCAATAGTTCTAAAGTTTAATTACCCCATAATATTCATATTTTATTCACCAAGATTTCTGGAGGTTTTTTAACTGCAATATATCAACTAGACATAGTGGAGTAATGCAAGTGTTGCAAATGTGCTTGCTCAGACTGAAAGCCAGGCTCTTCTCAGATCTGCTCTGAACACCAACAGCCGAAAGATGATTTCGAAATCAATATTTTCAATTTCATTAGGCTCTTGTAAAGGGAATGTTTACTATATAGCACTGATGGGGAGGTGGTTTGTTCACCAATTGAATCTGAAACTCTCAGATGCCGTAATATAATAATTATCTTCAAATGCAATACGTGGGCAGTGAATCAGTGATGCATTTGCATATATAACCCTGTGGGAAGTTACAGGTGTTGATTTAACATCCAGGTATATGGGTAAAAACTGCTTTATGTATCACAAGCTGCCATCCTTGCTGTGGAAAATAGCAAGTGATTCCTGTGCCCTGGAAGCTGATCCCCAGGGCATGGTGGCACAGAACCCTGTGTAATCCAGGGCATTAGCCGCCTTTGCTTTTGAAGGGTATTAAGTAAATGAAGAAGTGTTTTATAAACAATAGATGAAATACCTTCTGAACTTGTGGGGTGAGATGGCTGAGTACATATTAATAGGATACAAAACCTTCCAGCTCTGGAATATGTTTACAGAGCTGGCTCTGATTTTCTTTTTTTTCTTTTTTTTTTTCCCTTTTTTTTTTTCTTTCCTTGAGTGTCCTGTTATTGTCCGTGCTTCCTCCTTGCATGTGTAGGATTGGTGTCTTCATTTGGCTTAGCAACACCAAGGGAAAAGGATGAAAACACTCATTGGTGTGAGGGCCAGGTGTAATCCTGGGTCCCTGTTGAACTTTGCTGATGTTGAGCTTCAGCCAAAGTGTTTGTGGGGGGGTGAGTTTACAGAAAGGTAACATACACACTATGTGTTATTAGGTGATGCAAGCATCAGTGACCCCAGGAGGGAAGCAAAGATTGGGTGTAAGAAAAATTTTCTTACAGTAAGAGTGGTGAGGCACTGAAACAAGTTGCTCAGGGATGTGGTGGATGCTCTGTCCTTGGGCACACCCAAGGTCAGGCTGATGGAGCTCAGAGCACCTAGTGGAGCTGTAGGTGTCCCTGTTCAGTGCAGAGGGGTTGGACTAGATGCCCATTAAAGGTCTCTTCCAACTCAAAGTGATTCTGTGATTCTATGAAAGAAAGCCAGCATCACATTGCTGAGAGTCAAAACCCAATGAGCTTCCCTGGTAACACGCACCCAGGGGGCAATTTCAGAAGAAAAGGGGGAAGAAGAGTGCCACATCTCTGAATAGCATTTTCCGGGAAATAGGTGCTTTGGGCTTGCTCTGAGTGACTAACAGCAGAGCATTTCTTGCCAGTAGCTCTCAGGGGTTGGCAGCGCACATTCCCGTGCTCTGCTCTCTCCACGTGAGCTAGCAGAAAGCAGTGCTGGTGTGGTTGCTGCCTGCGCATTGTGCTGGGGCAGTGGAGTCACGCTGCAGGCAGGAGCTCCTGAACTGGTCTTGTGCCGTGGCTCGGGCTGGTTTTCATTGCTGGAAACTGAGGTGCGAGTATGTGACAGGAAAACTGTAGGTATTCAGGTCTTACTGGAGAATTGTATTCAATAGCATTTTTCTTCTTAAAGTTAGCTACAGGATTTTGCAATGCTTTGTATGACTCATGTGCTGTACCAGAGCTTAAAGTATTACCTCTTTGTAAATTTAGAATTCTAACTTCTGCTTTTATAAGTAGTTTTAGAGGATATAACTGGCTAATTGAGATGAAAATGATTAAAGAGCCCCAGAAGAGATGGTCGGTGAGTAATACTTCATGCATCTGTCAATCCTGTGAAGGATTTAGAAGTAAGACAGTTTAATACACCTAAACATACCTGTGATGTTTCTAGGATTGTACACGTATAATTGCATAGAAGTTGATTATATGCTTGCTTGTGAGATGTGAAAGGCAACTGAAGAAATTTTATCTCTGAAGATAAACAAAACCAACACTTGACAATGTATAGACAAAGGAGAGGGCAAAGTAGGCCAACTAAATCATGTGTGCAGGGTGGCTCTTCAGTAAGAGTTCTGACATGTTTGACTTGTAACTTTCTGTTGAAGGAATGTTCCTTACCACATCAGAAATGAGACTTCAGCATTTTGCTCAGCAGCTTGGTGGAGTGCCCCTGTATCTCCGTGCAGCTGGTTCCTCGTTTTGCTGTCTTCTCGTTTTTTGGTTTTAATTTTGGGTGCGAGAGTATGTGGGAGGAAGTTGTGACTGAGGCTTTTTGTTAGAGATGGTGTGTAATTTGAAGGAAAACAGAAATCTATTCTTAAATTTGGCTTCTGTTTTAGCTTTCCTTAAAGATTAATTTTAACTGTGAATTTTCCTTATATCCAACCTCAGTCTCCCTTGTGTTAATTCAAAAGCATTTCCCCTTGTCCTGTCACAGCAGACCCTTCTAAATGGTCTGTCCCCTTCTTTCTTAAAGACCCTCTTTAGATACTGAAATGTGTTGCTCCACATCACCTGAACAAGGAAGGCTTTTTTTTGTTTGTTTTTCATTACATATGAGTTCTGTGGGCCTTTCTTGTTCCCTGATGTATACGTGGTCTCTCTTCAAATGTGCATGCCCACTTTCTTGCAATTGTTATAATGCCAGTCAGTGAAAGCAGCTGAAGCCTAGCAGCTGTTGCAACCCAGTGGTTTAGAGATGCTGGGTAGCATGATCCCAATCTGACAGAATCATCAGGAAAACTTCTCCCAGGACATGCTGATCTGCTCTCTAGAAGTAGCAGCTACACCAGCCTCTGTGAGCTCTCTTTGAAAGCAGGAGTGCCTGCTTTCATCGAGATGCCTGTGTCCCCAGCTCAGGTTACCAGCCTGCTCCTGCCCTGCTCCTCGCTGCCGTGTTTGTGGTACCTGAGCACCTCTGTGCTCTCAGTTCCTATAGCAGCACCGTGATGACGTATGATTTTTTTTTTTGCCCTGTTCTTGAAAGCAAGTGTTCCATCAGTCTTGCCCAAGGGAAAAATGGGTGCTGCTGTTTAGTGGTACTTCTCTTTCAAATAGCAAGATGATCAGAGCTGTGAAACAAGCATCACCAACCACAAACCACAGCTTCTTAGCTCTGTGTCTGTTTCTAAAGCTCTGGCTGGGTCGTTCATCTCGTTGTCTATAGTGCATGTTTCCAGAATGTTTTTTGCCTGTTTGGATTCAGGACAAGGTGTTAAATGTGAGTGAGAAGAGAGGTCATAGAAATGGCTCTAAATGTCTTGTCAGTTTAGGATGAAGAGTTTCTGATCTTTAGATCTAGCTGCGGGGGGAGTGTCAAAGTGTTTTGATTGTTGATCTCCCTTCTAGAAACTGATTTGACCAACCTGTTTAAAAGTAAACAAGTGTTGATGTGTCAAGTTGAGCATTCAGTGCTGTTGTGCCCTGAGAAGTTCCTCTCTGTGCAGCTGTGGGGTAAAAAGGTGTTTCCCATCCATGGTGTGGAGGGCAAGTACTTTCCTTTGCAATTTTAATCACTGCAAATGCACCTTTGTTACTATTTCTGCCTATCAGTTCTGGCGATGAGTGATAATGTAATGGGGTTTATGTATGATCAGTGCAGGTAGAAGCAGTTCAGTATGAGCCCAGGAGTGTTTGTGCTCCCATGTTGGCACAGGGGCAGTGCTGCTGCTCGCTGCTGTGTGTGGTGCAGCTGTGGGAAGCAGTGTAGGGATAGGGCTTGGGAAAGGTTCCGGGTCCCACAACACACCAAAGGCTGTGTGTTTTTATTGCTAGAGGCATCAGCAGCTGTCTCACCTAGCAGCCTGTTGGTATGACAGCAGCTATCCTGTGTGTGATACCTAGTGCTCCATGGAATGAGCGTCACCTCCCATTTTCTGCCTTCTTTCTGACCATGCCTCCTGCCGTTCCCTTCCCGTGGCAGTGCTGTGGTTTTGGTCTCAGGTTCTCCAGTCCTGCTGCTTTCCACGCGTGGGTGCTGTGACCAGGCCCTGTGGGGCAGGTGGTAAGGATAAACGTGACTTCTTTTTTTCTGTTACGATTTCAGATTCTTGTTTCATCAAAAACACGCATTAAAAAGCAAACACCTTCGCTCTCCCCCATCAAAAAACCTGTACCAGACAGAAGTCCATATGCCTCTTATTTTGGGGCATTCTGACTCTTTCCAAAATAGGTTACTAAAACTGGCTAAGCAGATGTGTATCTTGTCGCCTGTTCTGGCAAACTGCAGGAACTTCTTTCCAGAGTACGCATTTGAGGGAGGCTATAAGAGATACACAGAGATGCAAAAAACAAACAAAAAAAACAATTTATCTGCAGTAATAAATTCTTTCCAGTGTTCAACGAATCACAGATGCATTCAAACACTGAAATGCTATTCAGAAGTAGTTGTGTGGTTTTTTTTTTGTTTTTTTTTTGGCCTGCTTGTTTGTTTTTTTCTTAAGAATGTGTTTTCATTTATTTTAGTCTACTTCAGTAGACTTTCTCGCCTCTGTGTTATTTATGCAATAGAAATGAAAGTGTTATAAAGAAACAAAATATGAAAAAACACTGCAGTTATTTCCCAGGAAATGCCATGGTTTATTTGTACTCTATAGATTTTCTTTCGTTCAGAGTCCCTTTCTTCTATGGCAAGTGGTGCTGAGTGCTGTTCTATACAGCAAAGTGCAGATGTTTCTGTTGTCCTAATTGCTTCAGCAGTTCGGAGTACTGAGATCGTGGGCGATACTGATGCAATGCTTTTGGTCCGGTCTAGAAAACACACTTGTTTTCCTGTGTCTTCAGCTTTATATTCAGTAACAGTACTCTAATGCAAAGCTGGGCTCTGTAGGTATCCAGACTGCTAGGTGCTGGGTATAATTTAATAATCTGTGTATTATTTTAAAGACACGCATAAGCAATAGCTGCTTGCTAATAAAATGCAATTACTGACCCATGAGTGAATTGATCCCTACAACTGTTTAAAGCTTAAGGCTCAAAGTTTTTCTCTTATCTTTCTGTTAAACAATGGAAAGTTTTACCGTATGCTCAAATAACGTCTTCATCAGGTTCTCCACAGGATGCCATAGTTAATTTTCAGTTGAGTGCTTTACAGGATTTTCTTCTTGCCGGCTGGTTGGGTGAAAGTCTAGACGCTGTGAGCCGGGGCGTTGGGGGCCTCACAATATCCTTATTGTGAATGGGAAGCAGGAGCAGCTTCCTCTGATGTACGGACTCGGTGCCCAAACCGGCCGTACAAAGGCACGGCTTTTGTTCTGGGGGATAGGGGCTAATCCGAGTGCTGCACACTGTGAAAAACCTTTTATAGAAGGGGGGAAACCTTGCCTTGGAGGTGAGAGGTCAGCAGTTTAACCTCTGACCATAGAATAAGAGACTGGGGAAGAATGGGATGAACAAGGGGGAAAAGTACTTCAAGTACTCTATTCTTTGTTTATCAAAAATGGGTCAAGCAAATGAGTGTCAGGAGTGGTTACATGAGGTCTAATGGGACACAAGTGATTGTGGGGATGTGCACCAGCTTAGCTGTGCCTTGCTGCAGTTGTTGCTGGCATCTGTTCTCAGATGTCTGATCAAGACATCCCCATGTGGAAATCCAATACACCAGCGAACCTTAAAAGCACCACTGCTCTGCTCACCAGCATTTGGCCTTGTGACCATTTTCTCTGCCTGTATGCTGTTCTGGAGCTGATGAAGCAGCACAGCTCTTCTTCCCCTTTGTGCTCGAGGTAGGATGCCTGCAGGTCAGGTCGTGACCACAGGGCCAGGGACAGCAGGGGAGCTGCTTCCCATCTCTGTGCCAAGGGAGCGTGCACGCTTTCCCCTCTGATCTCACTTTGGAATTATTGGTGCTGGGACTTTAGTTGCAATCCAATTAGAAACGATGGGAGTCATGTTAACTAATAGCTAAGCCCTGTGTATTCCCAGTTCCACTGGTTGGGACCAATTGGTTCCGCTGCTCTTTAGATGGGCTGGCAGAGATACCAGCAGTGATGAGTGCCTTAACACTCCCTGCCTGCTGCACAGCCATTCCTTGTGCTTCACTACGTCCAGCCTGTGGGAAGCACGGCTTCCCTCCCTCTGTCTCTCCCAGCACGCCTAAAAGCAGGGAGGACATAATGCCTTGCTGATGGAAGTTTTATACTTCACTGGCCAGAGATGTGTTTTATATATGAGGTGAATTCCAATTCCTGTTTCACACAAAGGGATTAAAGCTCAGCTTTGTTGTTGACCCTCTTCGTGTGTCACGTCTTCAAACAATTGCTTATGACCTGGGCAGCTTTGGGCTCCTGTGCTAAAGGAAGAGACCAGCAAGGCCTGGCATTCCTGGCCAGCAGCCGCCTTCCAGCACCCTGAGCTGCATGGTGGCACGTACCAGGCATCGCTTGTGCTCGGGCACAGCTTCCTCTGACCCTCAGCAAGGCTCAGACCTTTGTTTTACAGTTTCGCAGGCATCTTTCTTCTTTTTAATTGTATTAGGGATAAATGCCTCAGAAAGGTATTTCTTTCAATGATCTGACACGTCTTTGGATGAGAGAGATTTCATTCTCTTTACATTCTTTAGAAACCCTTTGGGTTCACCAATATCAAACTGCAGTGCTTGTCAAATATGGAGAGCAGTTTAATAGCTCAATTTCAAATGAAGTTTGAAAGGATTTGGGCCGTAGCCATTGCTGGGCATACTTTGCAGACTATTTCTGTAGCTGGTAAGCAAAAGTAAAACGACCCCACTGTACTCTGCTCTTTGTCCTGCTTGGTTAGTTCTACAACTGTTCATCAAGAAGCCTACAATATGATTTGCTGTGACCTAGGCCGATCGTATCTTATAGACTAAAAATATTCCCAGCCAAAGGGACTGATGTTTTTGCCTGTGTGAAAGCAGCAGAAGTTAAAAGGTCCATGCATTTGAGAGCAGGTGGCCTTTTGTGTCTCAATTTGGAAAACGACGTGCAGATTATTTTCCTGTAATTATTTCTTCTGGAATGATTAAAAGCAATTTAAGCCTCTTCTGTAACTTAGGAATGGTGGCTGGTGTAATGCCCTGTGCGGGGCAGTGCATTTCAGCTCCTTGTGCATTCTGTGCATCGATGGCTGTTATTGCTGTGCAGATATATATGTGCATTCTGAAATCCTGGCATCAGATTTATTGGGTAAATTGATGGCTTTGTTTGAGACATAACCTTAATATATGCTGTTATTGATTTATGAAGAAGTGATTCCGTATTCTTTCACATCAATAATAATACTAATATCATTTTATTTTTTTCTTTGCTAGAATTTTGACTAGTAGATATCTGGTGCATATTTATGCATTATGTATGTTTTCTCCTTCCTCAGTCATTTTTTTTCTTTTTTTTTTTTTAAAAACTGAAATACTCTTTGGAAAGTAAAACTAAGGCCACCATTACTTAAGATGCAGAACTAACCCCAACAGGTCGATGCCCATCTTTCTGTAGTCAGTGCTCCCCATGTGTACGGTGCTGCTCTCTCCTTGCTCTCAGTTCTGAGGGCCTTTGGGCACTGCTTTGCTGTGCGCCCGGCTGGCCAGCCCTCAGCTCCTGCTCAGTGAGGGCCAGCTGTGTGCTTGGCAGGCTGCCTGGGCTGGAGCAGGTTCTCCTGCTGCATGTTCTTATGCTTCCAGGATGGCTAGTTTTAGTGCAAACTGCTCAGAGCAGGGACGTCTGATGCTGCCTTCTGGAAAAGCCTGATTTACGGAGGAGGTGTTGGTCTCTGACCCCATGTGGGCCAAATGTGTATTATTTTGATCTAGTTTCTGTTCCCAGGGCTGCTGAGTGCTAGTGCCCTGGTGCTTCTGCTCACACAGTGCCAGACGTGTGAACGGCTGCTGGCCGGGTAACTTCTATGGAGAGCCTTTCTTAACATTTTCTTTATTTTCTATGGAGGAAAAAAAAACAGGGTTAGTAGTTCTCTGTGAGTGGCTGGGAAATGGCAGGAGTATCTATGCACACTGATGCCAGAGGAGACCAGCAACTTACTGGTGGGAAGGGGTTTCATTTTTTGTTTGTTTTTCCTGGCCACGGCTACAGGATGCTACGCCATGAGTGCTTCGTGGCAGAGTGAGATCTCAGCTGATTGCAGGGCTGCTAGCTGTGGGAGCGATGCCGGTCTCCCTGTAAGCAGCCCCTTAACCTGCTTTTTGCATTGTGTTCTTCTCTAAAGTTCAGAGTTGACTTTTAAAGATCGGTATGTGGAAAATGTCAAAACATTGATTTTCAGCGGCATGCTGCCTGTCATAGAGCAGGGCTGAGTGCACATGGGCCAGCCCTTGCATTTTTGTTGCTGTTGCTTTCTGCTTGCACGGGGCCCATGGGACAGACGGCCCCTCGCTGTTGATGGTTCGATTACAGCGCTCACCCACCGCTTCCGAGGAGTGCGAAGAAAAGAAATTGCTTTCTTAGGCAAGGTGTTTTCAATTCAATTCTCACCCATTAGCTCTGTTTGGTTAAGTTTTGAATTACTCCATCAGGTGACTGATGAGTTTATTTTTTTTCTCACAGTGGTATTAAAATGGATTTGGTATAAGATTGAGAGTGAAGGAAAAAAAAAATAGAAAAAATGGATACTTATCAGTGCTCCTTTTTATTTTTCCTGGGCTGATGTATCATGGGCAATCAAGGTAAAAAGAATTCTGAATCAGAAGGGCCTAACAAACCACTATTTGACCATTTTGTATCTGTGAGCTGCTTGTGTACAAGACATTATACATAGACTGTGGTTAAATAGCATGATTCTGAAGACTTTAGAGCTTTGTGTGGATGAGAATGTTTCTGATTGTTTTAATTTAACTTCTAGCATGGTTGCCTTGTAGAATTATGAGATGGCTGAAGTAATAGAAGCTGCCGTCCTCAGACATGTTTGGGGTCACGTAGCCAGGAATGTGAGGAGTGGGGCGCTGGCAGCCCTGAGCTGTGGCTGCTATCCTGCTCTTCACCAGGAGCACGTGGGAGGAAGCTTGCTGTGCTGCTGCAGAAAGTAACACAAATAGTAGCATATGTAGGTTCTGTGACACCTTCTCCTGTCATGAGGGAGTTCCCCAGCCACAAGAAGAAGAAATGAGGATTGGACTAACCTCTGCTTTGAGGAGGAGGGAAAAGAAATAAATAAAAGAATTGAAGCATTGAACTTCAGGTTAAATTCTTTTTTTTTTTTTTTTTTTTTTTTGAGAGGGAGTTAGAAGCAATAATCCAGGCATCTGTAAGCTACTGGAGATGTGGTTCACTTATGTACCAAGCATGTTTTTGGGTGGTTTTTTTTTTTCTATCTTCCATCTGTGCAGGTTCCACACAGCAAGTCTTAACGTGAGGCAAGCTGTGTGTGCCTGGCTGCCCAGCAGTGATGGAGCTGTGCAGTGTGGCTGCTGTGCTGGGGCTTACTGCTGCGTTGCTCACCGAGTGGGCTTGTTGCTTGGTGAGAACTCACTGGGTCTTTGCTAGATCTTTCTCAAAATTGAGCTTGTAGCAGTAATATAGGAAGATACAGTATAGCCCACAATATTTTCAACTCCTTTGCCTTCATTTGAAATAAGCAAGATGCTGCCTAAGGTGTCTGTTTCCAAGGGGATATGGAGTTAGTTTCAAATCTGAGCTGGATGTAAAACTTGGATTTGTTTGCAAACATAAATACCCTGCACCTTACTGTTTCCCGTTACTGCTATCTCATTAGCTCACTGTGCCATGTCTCTCACTGTCAAACTTTGAGCAGCTGACTCTATGACAGAAGAGCAGAAACTTTTTTGTAAACTTGCCTTGAATGTTAGCAGTGACTTAAGGCAAATGTGATGTATGCTGACTTGTTCTTTTGCTACCACTTCAGTAAGTTCTTAGGTCCTCGATGACATGGGCTGCAATTCACTCAGGTTACAAGGGAAAAATGGAAAAATGAAGAAATAATGCTGCAGGTCCAAATGGCATCCAGTTGTTCCCACAATTCGAAGGACTTAGCAGGTGAAAAAAAAAAGCTCTGCTTATTTTGCAAAAAGGCCTAATGGAGGCTGGACATATTCACTTGATCCGTGCACTGTCTGTGCAGTGAACTCTCACCCTGATTAAGGTTTTATCCTAAAGCATGGCTAATAGCATTGCAGCCTGAAGGACCCTTTCTTTCTGTCCCTGGTAGCTGAAATGACTTTCTGCTCCGTCCTTCAGGGGTAACAAATTCTAGGGCAAAAAGGGATTGACCTGCAGCTCTGAAGGAAGTGTGTGCTGTGGCCTGAGATTTTGACCATCTATCTGCTCATAAATGGGAAAAACCATTCCTATTTCCTGCTTTGAGTAGTGCTGAGGAGAGCTGACAGTGGGTGCTGTGCAGCGTGGAATGGGTGTGCATTGTTTCTTTGTTTTCCCACCCATTAGTAACAAGATTCTGAATTCCCACAAATGTGACCTCTGGCATCCTGAAGCTGTCTTGTAAGATACATGTCTGACCAAAGATCCTGTTAAATCCTGAGCCATTTGTGAAGTCTGTTGAGTAATTTGATGCACTTGTAGTCTGGGGTACATTGCAAGCATAAGTCCTGCAGAAACTATTGTAAATCGTGATACAATTTTCAGCTTACTTGCAAGCCTACCTAACCCTTGCTCAGCTGGAGTTAAGAGCAGCTTCTTTAGGAAAAGCTCCCCACTGGGAGGAAGGGATTTCCATTTTATCCATTCTGTAATTACGTGTCTGAGAGTCACTGGTACCAAACCATGCTGGCGAAGGCTTACAGGCACAACTGCTGGGAGGCAGCTGCAGGAGGCTGCTGAGCTCTTCTGTGTTTTACCAGGAGGGTGCTTAATGTTTGTTTGCTGATGTTATTTTATTTTCACTTAATAAACACTTCAGTTTCCATGAAAGAAGCTAAAAGGATCCTCTAGAAGTCAGCTTTGAATGTGTCTTCTTTGGCTCTGGTAGGAGCAAGGTACCTGTTCATCTCTGTGGTCAGTGGGAGGTGAGGGGGGCTGCTGGGGGCAGAGCCAAGGTACTGCACTGGGGCCGGGCCTCGTGTGTTAGAGTAAGACAGAGCCTGGTGCCTTGCAGAACGTGCTGCTGAGGGCATGGCCTGGGTGCTTAAACATTTGGAAAAATCTCCACGTATTAACATGCAGGTGAAAAAGGCAGCTGGGCAGTGCTGAGGGGCCATCGTGCTCCATGGCTGCTGGCCATTTGTCAGTGGTGGCTGTGGGGCACCTCAGTGGCAGTTTGGAGATAAAGATCAGTGGCTAAAGGAGGGGAAAAATTTGATATAACTTTGTAAATACTTTTTTTTTTTTTTTTTTTTTTTTTTTTTTTGAGAAGATGCTATGGTTGTGACTGCTTTCTGTGAAAGAGTAAGAAGAAACAGCATTCCTATGAAAGCTTCCCCCCCCCCCCCCCTCAATATTTCTTTGATAAGCAGAAAATACCCAGACTGTGAGATTCGAACAGAAGCATACTTTCAAGTATTTTCTGGTGGCACCTTCATTTGCATGCTGTCTTTAATCTGTCAGGTTTCAAGTGCTGGGGAAGCTAGCGAGTGTTCCTTAGTTCTACTCCCCTATGAAGTTTCCTCAGTGCATGTTGTCCTTATTCTTTCTTTTGATGGCTGAGGCTCAGAAAACTCTGCAGCTCCCTCACCATGCCTGATGTCCCCCTGCTCCCCAGCTGCAGCTGCTGGCTCCAGCTGGCCCCCAGCAGTGGAGGCAGAGCACTGCTTCCCCATGCCCTCCTCAAGCTATGCCCTGCACTTGGGCTGTCCTCCAGCCCCACTCTTACAGAGCTCTTGGTGAGTGGATTCTAAGCTGCTGTGCAAGAGTTGTCTTTTCCAGAGGTGATCTCTCCACGTGAATGCTCTCTTTCTGTCAGATTTTGTCTGTGGGATGAGTTGCATTGCACCTCATGTTCATCTCTTATTTTGTTTCTGAGCACCTCGTAGTCATGAGATTCTGTATTGATACAAAAGCATGGTTGGAATTGCTGTGCTGCTTTCTGTCAAACTGTTCTAAGCATGTGGCACGCTTTTGACTTTGAACAATCGTGGCATTAGAAGTATAGAAAACTTTTTGTTACTGAGAGCTACCTTTTCTGTCAAAAATCAGTTCTGCTTATAGCTCAGGTATCTTTGTAAAGCAGTTTCCTGAGATAATGATAAATCACTTCAGCTTTATTAATTTCATTCCTATGTACATGTAAGAACATCACCCCAGAATTCTTGATCTCTTCTTTCTCCAGTGATGGCTTTTTTTTTCTTCCCAATGATCGTCTTTATGGCATCAGAGAAAATACAACTGAGGGAATGCTGAGCAGTCATTGAGCCCATCCCTCTGTCCTGAGACATGACAATTTTTGCCTATCCTGCTCTGCAAAACCCACAGGGATGAGGATTGCACCTCTCCAGGCAGAATATTGAACTACTTAATTAATCTGTTTCATTTTTATCTTCACTATGTTTTTCTGTCTCAAATTATTCTGGGTTGCTATCAAGAGAATTACCTGAGATGATGTTTCTCAGCATGTGTTTGTAGTTTATGTTCCATTACCAAAAAAGAATGTGTGCTAATTAGCTTACCCTGTTGTATTTTTGGATGGTGCTTATAATCTATGATCTTAATGATGTTGAAGAGCGTTCTTTAGGTTATATTAACTGCTGAAATCTTGGGGAAATTACCACTCAGTAAGCTTTGCCTCTTTTTATTTATTGTGGTTCTGAATATACTACGTTTCTAATTTACTCAGCCATAGAACCATTACTTATATCTTTTCTAAGATCTGTTACAGAAATTAAAGTGTATTAAAAATGGCTTTCCTAATTACAAGCATTGTCTAAAAATAGCATTTTCTTCCAAAAAGTGGGGGGAGGATTAGCTGCTGCTTACTTCGCTCATGCTGCACATCTGCTTACTCAGAGATTTCTCTTGAAGCTGACAAAGGTATGTTGTTATCACAATTGGATTAGATTTAATTTTCGTGAAAGAGAATTTAATGCAGTGAACACGGGAAGATTTGGTTTAGAAAGAAAATGTTGCAGGGTTTGCGGAACTGTTGCTTGTCTTTTGGTTGCTGTTCCAGGTTGAGAAATATACCCCACAGCCTTATCTCCTCTGTGCTGCTCTTACAGGCCTCAGGGAGGAGAGGAGCAGGACTGTGGTGCGCTGCCCTTAGAGGCTTGTGTCAATCAGGGGCCCAACTCGCTTCAATTGATGACTGCTAAATTTCACAACTCACTGCATTTGTATTTGACTTAAACTTAGGTCTGTTTGGAAAGACATAAGAATTAATGTGACCAAAACAGAAAGTCTTCTGTGCTTCTAAATACTATGAGGTTAGGGAGCAAAATGTTTTTTCCTACTGGCTGTAGTGGCCTTTGCATGCTTACTGATCAGGGTAGTTTGCATTGCTGCACGTATCTTCTCGTGGATTTCTGTGTAATTGTACAGATCTGCAGGCTCAGCTGCAGGCATCCGCTCTCTGGTCTAGCAGTGCTGTAATGCAGAGGACCTCATCGTACCTGCACTGCATCACCTGTAGCTTAGCCATTTCTGGAGCTTCTTGGCTTCGTGAGGAGACCACAGAGGTACAGTGTACCAAGCCATTTTGGTAATTTAGCCTCAATTCCTTTCTGAAAGTTGGGAGCTCTGTGTCTTACCTGTCCATATCTAAAATATGTTTTCAGGGCTGACTGTGAGGTGCTGTAGCTAGTACTGTGGTGTGTGCTTGGTGAGCTCGCTCTTCCTTTTGTTTCTGTTAAGCATGTTCTGTTCCTCTGCCTTCTAGGATTCAGAAAAGTCTTTCTGCACTTTTGAGGAGAAATATTGCAGAGGAACAGACCAGTGATTTAACCCATATCGCATTTCCTCCTGTAACATTAAAGCTTACTGGAGATTACAGGGATGTTGGAGAGTGTTTGGATAATTCAAAATGACAGAGAAATTGGAGGAGTGCATTTAGGAGGTAATGCTGTTCTGTTGGGACAAATATAAGGTACTGCACTTCAACAGAAATAATGAGTGTGAGGAGCAGAACAACTCATGGTGCAGCAGTTCTCAGTGAGGAAATGTAACTAATTACAGCTGACCACAAATGAGGAATATTGTGCATATATATATATACACACACACATACATACAAAATTCTGCAATTTATTTAGATAAAACAGCAAAAAAAAAAAAATCAATATATCCTAGGATAGTTGGGAAGTGTGCTGTATGAAGAAAGTGTAGAGCAATCTGTGGTTGCTTAGCAAAGGAAAAGAAGACTATGGGAGAGAGAGATTAATAGGTGTGTGGAAGTTCTCTAGAAAGAGAAAGAGCATAGTGTTCTTCATGAGGAATAATGGCCTTAAATTGCACCTGGAAAGATTCAGGTTAGATTTTACAGAGAATGTTGAATACTCAAGAGGAAGCTTTGGAACAATTGCCTGGGAAAGCAGAGAGGTTTAAAATAAATAGATAATCATAAATGTCCCCTCTGGGTTTTAAATGCAGGACTGCATGACCTTCAAATCTACTGACCAGATTCCCAGTGTGGATCGAAGAACCATAGAATATCCCAAATGGAACAGAGCACAAGGGTTGCTGAGTCCAACTCCTGCCTCCAAGCACTGTGTGGTAGTCTGTGTATCTGAGAGCGGTGTCCAAATGCTCTTTGAACTCCAGCACTTGGGGCTGTGCCCACTGACCCAGGCAGCCTGCTCCATGCCCACTGCCCTCTGGGCAGGGCCTTTCCCTCACCCCCAGCAGCCCCTCCTGACACAGCCCCATGCCGTTCCCTGGGCCCTGTGGCTGTCACACAGAGCAGAGCTCAGCGCTGCCCCTCCGCTCCCTGTGATCAGGGCTCTCCTCTGCTCTGGGCTGAGCACACCCAGGGGCCTCAGTGCTCTTCACACACACTGTACTGCAGGGCCTTCCCATCTTTGTAGCCTTCCTTTGGCTACTCTGTTTTATGTCCTTCTTATGTTGTGGTACTTAAACCACGCTGTGCTGGAGGTGAAGCCACATAGAGCACAGCAGGACAACCCCTTCCCTCACCTGGTGATAGTGTTGGGCCTGGTGCTGCCCAAGGTACAGTCAGCCCTTTGGCCATAGGGGTGCACTGCTGGCTCAGATCTACTTGCTGTCCCAGGTCCCTTTCGGTGGGCTCCGTGCTACTGGGCCTGTCCTGCCTTCTCACGCAGGGGCTGGCAGTGCATTGCTCACAGCTGTTTGCACTGCTTTTCCTTGTGGCAGTCTTTGGACAGCTGCTGGGCTATGGACCACATCTTCCTGGATAATGTGCTTGTGGAGATGAAAAAATAACCCATCGCTTTTATATATCTGCACACAAATATATTGCTAAGTTACAGTTATCTGCAGAAGGTTTAATAAGAGCACTCTGGAGGCTTCTGAAATGAAAACTTTGTTTTCTGGAGAGGGCAAAATGGTTCTGTTGGGAACAGTAATGCTGTGTGAGAGAGTGCTATGCATGCTTCCTTGCCCCAGACATGGGGCTTCATTTAAAGAAAGGCAAATTCTGGTACTTAGAGAGCCTGGCAGCCCTGCTGCTTCAGGAGGCCCCAAGGACCCCTGGTGCTCCTGCCCCCATCCAGCCTCCTGCTGAAACCTCTTGCTCTCCCTGCCTGAACTGCATCTTGCCTCCCACACCTCTCTTCCCCAGATCCTTTACTCTAACCTATCCTAGCACAACCACAGGTAGTGTTTCTCCCTTGTCTTCCCCCTCTACCTCTGTTTCCAAATACCACCCTTACTGCTGCTCCTGACTCATGTCCTCTGGAGGGCCGAAGCTCCAGTGAGAATGGGAGACACCTGAGCACCAGCTGTGCTTATCAGCTCCACTTTGGCAGGGTGGAGAGGGAAGGCTTGCCTGGTGAGAACAGGGTGATAAGGAGGCTTAAGGTGTGCTCACCTGATTTGCTACGTGTAGTGAACTTGCAGTAGGTAAAATATTTATGATCTATCCTGTTTTATATTTATTTTAGTGTAAATGCCTTCTTTTAAGCTTCTAAGGTGGGAATTAATCAACTTCTGATTTATTTACAAGTGTTTGACCCCAATTTACTCACTAAAACTATTTGCATAGGTGTTGGCGGAGGGAGGTTGTTCTGTGGTTATTATTCTGCGTATGTACTTTAACAGATTGAAGCCTCATTTGATGCTTAAAGTGAATTCATTGTAACCTACTGTAGTGGTCTTATTGTATGAAGATGAGGTTTTATTGAAGCTTGCTGTAGATATTGTAACTCAGTGGTTTTTTGTTTCTCATGTTTTTAAAGATGTTATCTGTTCTAAATAGATCACTTTTCTCACATTTTTAAACTAAACATGGAGGTAAGACACATGTGAAATAAGTTTTTTTCAAATTAAATGATTTTTCAGGTGCCAAAACAATTTTCCAGCACTTCCTTTTAGTCTCCTCTCAAACTTAGTGACTATATGCAATATTGCTCTGGCATCACCGAGCTAGAAATGTTACGATAGCAAAATTTTAATTAAAAATCATGACCTCTAATTAGAAGTTTCATTTTAGAAATTGGAGTATGTGTCATGTCTCCTCCCTTGGTGAGGGTCTGAGGGCTGGAGCTGTCCTCTCAGCAGATACATAAAGGTTCCATTAGATGCTCATGGTTTGTGAAGTAGCACGAAACAAGTGACTGCTGTGGGCAGCTGTATGGGCCCTATGACCATACCGTGCACTGCATGGCTGCTCTGTATGCCAAGTGATGTTCTCACAAGGTCCCACCAGGGAGTGGGTGATGCAAACAAATGGTGCTCAAGTTTTCCTAGCTTGTGCTGAGTGTGGGCTGGTGTTAAAATGTCAGCCTGGCTGCATCAGGCCTAGGAAGAAGGCATGTATATCTACTTATGTATACTTACACATACAGCAAATGTATGTTTTGTGCGTGTAACCAGTGATTTTTTTCTTATCAGCACACTTACTCAGATGTGGTGCAAAGTGCTTCTCCATCAGAAGTGGGAGACATGGAGAAATTCAGTCATTCCTCAGCTGGCTACAGCAACAGCTATTTCCGAGTGATTCTGTTCCTCTCACCCATAAAATCAGCATAAAATTGACCTAACATTGCCAGATCAGATGGGGTATCTGGACAGTAATCCTCAGGGAAACAAAAATTCAGTCTTTGTAAACGTGCATAAAGTTGCAGAATTGGATTATGCTTTCTCTTTTAATTTCTGAATCAGTACCCTTTTGTTAATTCTTCTACAGCGCTTGTGCAAAGTTGACACAGAAGTGTCAGATGCCGAGTCCTGTTCCAGAAGCAGAAACTACTATCTCCTGAAACAAGCCCAGTCCCTGACTCAGGAAAATATCACAAAATCCTGAGGCTTTTTAGAGGTGCCATGGTTTCAGAGGGTCAAGGGACAGACAGAATGCATCACTTCAGAATGTTGTTCTCTGTTTCAGTTTACCCAAATGTAATTGTTCTGCCATGATGTATAATGCCTTTTGGCCTTAAAGTAATAGAAAACACAGAGTGAAAATTAACACTGCACTATAGTTCAGTGGACTGGAATATACTTTATGGTTCTTGTTTTTACTACTTCAAGTGGCATTAGAGAGCCCTCACGTGAAGTGAAGGTTGCAAAAGGAGAGGGAAAGAGGGCTGTGGCTGCAGGCTTCATGTCTGTTAGCAATTAGGGCTCCTGAAGAGGTAACCAGAGGCACTGGCCTTGCGGCCCACGTGAAGGGGTGTTCCAGGGAGGAGCGAGTGTCATTGTGATCTGGAGGCATTACTCATTTTCTGACAAAAAAAAAAAAAATTATTTAAAATTCAGCAAAGCTTGAATCTGAAGTTATTCCTTGTTCCTGATTGTGACCTTTTAAAGTTAAGCGGAGGGGTTTTGCGTTTGTGATTACTTCCTTTTCTAAAGATTGACATTACACTTCTGCGGAGAGCAGTGAAAGAATTCATCACGTTTCTCTTAAAGTTTATGCAATAACTGTTTTGCAAACAGAAAGTATAAAAAACCCCACGCAACTCACCTTTGGTTTCGTTACGATGTTGCTAAAATATTCAATAACTGTTTATTATGGAAACGTTATTAACACCTGCCAAAACAATCTGCTTCATGCCGAAGAAACAGAGCTTTCAGCTGGCGCGGTTTCGGCAGCCTTGCTCCCTGCGAGATGCTCAGCACACCTATTGGCTGAGAGTAGCTCAGCATTCCTTTAAAGAAGCTGCTCTGAGTGGTAGAGCAAGAGCTGGGCTGGAGGAATGGGTAAGAAACAGTGGGACTAGGCACAGTCCACTCTGGATTTCCATGGACTGTTCATTGCAGAAAGTTTTTTGTTGTCCAAAATCTAAATCAAAACCCAGTCTAGGTAACGCTGAGTTGTTGGGATGAGCTCTGTGACATGTTCAGGAGCATTTTGCACTGTTGATTTGGCACCTGACCTGGAGCAGAGGGGGGGATGCTCGCAGCCTGCTCCTCCATTGCAGCTGGACAGCATGGGCGCCACAGCTGTGTGCAGGGCAGTGGGATGTGAAAATAAGAATATTTCTCCTCCTTTAAAGCCTTAATTTGCAGCAGGAACCCTATGTGTATAGATGAAGATGAGTGGAAACCTCTGTGCTTCGCTAGAAGTGGAGAAGCCTCCAGTTCTGATGTGAAGTGCAGCACCTGGAAGGATTCTGATTGATCAGGCAGTGCTGGCTGTAGAGACCGATGTGAGAAATGGAAATCTGGGTGTCTCACAGACCTCAGCTCCTCCAAAGACAGGAGTCCCAGCCCCTCCAGCCACAGCCCAAGGGCAGCACTTCTCACCAGGCAGTTTCCCTTGGCTCTTACTCACAGTTTGCCCTGATTTCTTGCCGCTGAGCACCTGGGGCTGCTGCCCACAGCACAGTGAGGGTCTGGAGTGCTCACCCATCACTTGGTGGGGGCACTGGTGGGAGCTGCAGAACTCGCCCATTTTCTGGGTGTTGCCATGGCTTGTGCCACACTGCTAGGAAGGCAGGTAACTTCACAGAGCGTGGGAACAGTCAGTTCTGCTAATGGAAGCAGTGTGATGCTTCCCAAGTGTTTGTGATGTGCTTTAACAGGAGGATGCGAGGAAGGCTTTGTAGTGCAGGAGATGAGCAGTGTCTGGAGGATGAAGTTATAATTCAGTTTTTGTTGAAAGGTTGTGGTTCAGATTGTTGCATTAGGTGCATTCACAATAATATTAATTATAGAGTAACAAATAGCCTAAAGTGCAAGTGATTGTTTTGATATACAGTTAATGTATAACAACCATAGTAGATCAATGGAAGCTTTAAGGTATAATCAAAATTCTGATTTTAAATGGCTCAGAATGGAAAAATATTCAAATGTGTCATATCTTCAACATCTTCCTCGAGTGTTGGGTACATTGATGCTATCTTTAGAATTCCAAAGACCCCTTTTCTGTACTTTGTAGAGATTCTTGTTTTCTCCTTTGCAGCACTTCACATACATATATATACATGCTTATATATATATGTGCATATATATATGTATGTATGTATGTATTTTTTTCCTTGGGTAAGAGATTTTGTATAATTTCATTTCTTAATTAAACTAAAACGTAAAAATTGAGTATAGGCTTAAAAATAGGTAGTCAGGTCAAAAAGAAGAGTTAAATACGGAAACTGTTCAGTATATTACACAACCTGCTCACCTGTGTGAAGCAATAAACATAGTTTCATAAATATGAAATGCCTCTTTAATAATCCAGCATCTTCCGAAATTTTTACCTACATTTTTGTACTTGCCTTAGAGCTTGAAGCTCAGCTGACCCTCTCTTTAATATTAATGTACTCTGACTGTAATACTCTGTTCCTTTGCCTCTGATTAATGCTGTCTGTCAATTATTTACAGATCCAGTGGTACTGTGGAAGTTCCCGGAGGACTTTGGAGACCAGGTTGGAAACACAAGATTGAACTTTTTTTTTAATGTTAGAATAATGATAAAAACGCTCTCCTATTCAGCCACGGAGAGGCAGATGCTAATGATGGCAGTAAGGAAGTCTTCACCCAACTGGTGGCTTGGTGATTAGCATGCCTTTGTGACAGGAATACTTAATAGCAGGTTCCTAGCTCTGTATATCACACTACTTCTGTCACCCTGGTTTTTATATGGATCGTTTTATGAACTGTTTCTGTTGAGAGTGTGGGCTTGTTTAATCTGTTTTAAAATTGAAAACGTGAAATATGAATCAGACAAACTTTGTTGCTAATATCGAGAAGCCAACTATTGTTATGAACTTTGTAAAACAAACAAACAAAAAAGCTGAAGCCCTCCACAAGATCTATTGTCATTTTAATGTCAGAGCCTGTGCTCTGTTCCTTTAAACCTTTACAATGCAAAATTGTGTATATTTATTGAATATTACCGTAGAAATGTCATAATTATTTGCTTAGGAAAAAAAATTGTCAGACCCCTGTAAGAGCCAATATTCTGCACTTTCTGTATTGGATAGCAGGAGAGTCCCAGATTCTGACTATGAATTAATCCTTAAAGGAAAGGTTATATGTGCAGGGCTGATGCATTATTTCACTGTTTTAATATTAGCAAAGCTGTTAAATAGGATTATTTTGCTTATACTGTTAAATTTATTACTGTTAAGAAATGAAACTCCTAAGTTTGTGTGTTCTATGGTCTGAATTTCTGTTTCTTTTATGATTATATGATTCTAAGTTTATTATTTCAAAAACTTGAAGATGAGTTTCTTCAATTGAAATATTTCTCTTTTACTAAAGAAAAGCATATGAAAACAATTAGCAGAATAAATGCACTTCTTTTCAGGCTGATACCAAGTCCAACATATACTTCATTGCTAGTATCCCTACAGCAGATGATCTGGAAATAATTTTTTACACTAGGTCTTGATAAATTGTTGATTTTTTTTCTAGTTAGTTTGTTTTTGGAATCAATAATACAAGATCCTATAAAGACAGCTATAAGGTGATTCATGATGAAAGGAATAGATATACAAGCGTAGAAGGTAGAATGTCTGGTTAGGGAATAGCATCAGTCAGAAACGTGCAGCTTGTAAGATAGTGATAAATGGTATACGAGGAAAGTGTGCTCTTGTATGTTCTGAGCTTGACATTCAGTGAGTTTTGATAATTTTCCTCGCTGCAGGAGGATTGTCTTCATTCTGATTTAAGTTCTTCTTTTCTGGTTTGTTTTGTTCTTTTTATGTTTCATAAGATAGACTTGATCTTAAAAAAAAAGAAAAAAGGAAAAGATAAGAAATTATGCATGAAGAAAAATGGAGCTTATTCAGTGAGTCGAAGGTTATTCAAAGAACAGCTGGTGTAGAAATATGATTAGAAGATGAAGCCCACTGAAGACTGGAAGGGAATCGTATGGAGATGCGATAGACATACGTAATCTGAAAAAGAACAAGAGTCCTCGGGCGGTGATCTGCCTTTGAGCTCTGAAAAGCCTGCACTTGCACGCTGTCTCAGTGGTATAGGGAATCCAATATTTCAGGTGAATTGCTTCTGTTATTGGAAAACAGTGTGTTTTAGTCATCTTCCTCGCAGAGGAAATTTTCCTGTTGGAGTCACTGGATTTGAGCAGACTGCATTTCAGCTTCTGTAGCAAACCCCTGAGCTGAAAGATCAAGTGCAGTCAGCAGAGTCTTCTGTGCGCACATGTGCGTGTAGGGTGGAACTGCAGATCTGTACATCTACTGGATACATCTATTTTTCAAACGAGCTGTCAGTAAAACTATCAAGATTAATATCAATGAAAGTTTGTTGGGAGAATATTAACAGGAAGATTAAAACAAAAAAAGAAAAGAGAAAGAGAATGTGCTCAACTCCGTTTTCCTGTCATTTCTATTTTAAATGTAAAAGGCGTGAGTTAGTTTTTGGATGTGTCCCAAAGAATCGTCTTTCCTAAATCCAAGGGCTGTCTGTTTGCACAGTGATGTGATAACAGTGAGCAAAATATTTTCCTCTCTTCCTGCATTTTTCTACAGTTTATCATGTCACCTTTTTGTTGCTTTCATAATGAAAAGAAAAAAAAAAACAGCAAAAAAAAACTTGTCTATGCCACTTTGATTTGTTCCTCCTCTTCCCCGCATTCTTCCTCTCAGTATGCCTCTCAGAACTTCCCAGTGCTTTCTTGTTCCTATACATCTGTCTTATTCTTGTGCCTAGTGTACAGCAGATCTTGATAAACTGTCAGACACCAAAAGCTGAATGAATGATGGAGTTGCAGGTTACTATTGCACTGGCATTAAACACAAGTTTGGCAACGTTGAAGAAATCCTGAATAATCTTATGACTGTAGGAAGAATGGAGGATTCTTGACTTGAGTGCATACAGGTCTCCAGTTTGAACAGTCACTCCTTTCCCCGATGTGAGGATGGGTTGGCGATGTTTAATGGGATATTTTTATTTAAAATATATTTCCAATTTGTATGCCTACTAAACTTGTGTGTTCAGAACTCCTCTTGGGCTCAGTGACGTTTTCAATGATAAGATGCATTTGTTTTAGTCTTGAAATTCTTCTTTTATTTGTGCAGACAGGTTAGACCTGTGATTAATTTCAACCTTGCAAGTTCACTTTCATAGTAAGGCCTTTACAGAGAAAATTATAACGTTCTAATTTCTGGTAGAAAAAAAAATCAATCAATTCTTAGAAGTGAGATACTTTTTAACATGCTTTAGAGAAGCGGACCAAATTAAAAGGAAAGCAAAACAAGCAAAAACCAGCTTTGCTTCCTGAATGAAATACTTCAAAATTATTTTAAATCAGGCGTGTTTCTGTGGAGGAAATGTCACCCAACACAACTGAGATCCACTAATGCTGCATTCACCTGGCAGTAGAGGTGATAGCAAATGCCTTTCTGATGTCAGATGTGTGCAGACAGTCACCAGAGTGTCTCTGTTCATAGCCCTTATGGGAATAAAAATACTTAAGCTCCTCAGAAACGTTCAACCTAATGAAGTTACTGGGAAAGCATAATACTGGCACCAGGAAGGGTTGACAGGAGAGTGCTAAAAGTGCTGGGAGGTGCTAGGGGCCCTTCCAGTGGCAGTGCAGGTTTCTGGTAGGTAAAAGGTGTGTGTGGCTGTGGCTGTAGTCACCAATGAAGGGGGACCAGTCTGTTACTGTGAGGCAGGTGAGGGCAGCTTGTACATGTGCATGGTGTGTTTGGTAGAATCAGGAGTAGCATGCTGACAAGCTGTTGTAATGAGGAATTCAGTTTGCTATCATCACGTGAAAGATTTCTCAAGCTTCTGTGTGTGTAGTTTAAGGAAAAAAATGGTTTATATTTATGAAAGATAGGACAAAGATTAAGGAAAGTCTGCATTCCAGGCTTTTCTGCCTCCTACACTAGGCTTCATCCTTGTTTTTATCTTGTCTTAATCTCTGAGGCATTTGAGGTTTAATGTTTCTTAACAACCCCGGTGCTTAGAACTATCTTGGGTATTATGATTTAGCTGTGTACCCAGAACATTCAGTAGCTTTTTTTAATCTTGTAGGATACTTTCCCAAAATGATGTCCATCTGCATTACGTCCCAGAGTCTGCATGTGGTTTATAGAAAAACCGATTCACTGAGTACTTTTTTTTTCTTTCTTATTCAGTTACTTCTTTCTTTGGACTGCTGTTTCTCTGCAGGTGAAAAACATTACACCTAGAAAGATTATGCTAATAGCTAATATAGGAGGAAACCAGAATCCACTTTAGTAATAGGAGAGATGGTAAGGGATGGTTTGATTAATAAAGAACTGAGACTCTGCGTTAGATTGTTGTGTTGTAGACTTTGTCCTATCCTCTCCCACTCTTTGCTTTCTCAAGTAGGAAGACCAAAACTATTTCTTTGCGTCAGGCCTTTCCCATCCCCTGCAGATGAGCAACCCATCTAGGTTAGGTGTACTGCATCCCATGAGAGGCATCTCTACTGTTTCCTACAAAGTTACAGTAACTCTCCTTGCGTTATCTCATGTTTTATATCATAAAGTTTGGTTTTTACTTTTATTGTAGCTAATTATGGAAAAGTCATTGCTGAAATGTGAGCAGTAAGTCTTACTCCTTCTCCCATGGTAAACCAGCTACTGAAGCCTGATATTTGCATTTACGTACATGTAAATATATCAGTTCAGGCATAAATCATCGTTTATCCATGCAAATTGCAGGTATAAATATCTTTACATACAAATGTGTGTCTGTAAATACCAGTTGTTAAGGGCTAAATCTTGCAAAGTTCTAATAGTTTAGCTTCCCTCAGGAGAAGGAATTTCACGCTTTACTTTGTGTGTGTGAACTACTGAAAGTGAATTCTAACTGAAATGAAGGGCTGATTGGAGCCCAAGTGCTCAGATTCATGCAGGACTGAGTATGTCATTGCATGGATCACGACAGAAATTCTATGATTAAGGTCATCATGATAGAGATTGTATAATTATTTAAAAATTTTAAAGAACAGCACAGGTTTTATTAAAGAAAACAAAACAAACAAACAAAAAACCCTCAGCAAGTGGGCCAAAATAACACATGGAAGCCAGTTGTAATGATTTTGTGTTCCTTTGTGCTCTCCTGAGAGAGCAGTGCAAACCCAGGAGGTATGAGTCTGTTTACATTCTTTTCAAGGCTGCAGGCATGCTGTTAGGGGGTACATCTCGGTCTCCTTGCATTTCATGGCTTTGTTCTGTTATTCTGATGAGGCATTAAATACATGTTTCAATTGTTTATGTTAATTAGTTAGGTGCTTGCTTTTTTATTAGTAAATCTTAAAAAGAGTGTGGGGATTTTGTTGCTTGTGTGTTAATAAGCAATTAGTATTTGGGTACACTGGTTTGAGAAAGGAGGAATCAATTGAAGCTCTGTCAGGTTAAGATAATTTCCTGATGATAATTTTTCACGTTTGAAAAATACATTGTTCTTCTCGAAGAGTATTGTCTGTATGGCAGCAGTGATTTCCATATATGCAAATCAGCAGGTAGGCTACCAGCAGAAAAGCATTCTGAAGGGTATTTAGAAATACAAGTGAATTGCTGAAATGTTAGAACAGAAATGTCTCTATCTTGTTCTGATTCTTTGGAATAGCCACCCAGCTAGACATGCTGGGAACACACAGAGTTGCAGATACCTCAACACCTCTCAGGCTGTAAATATTCCAAGATGCATTCTCAGTGACTTTTCTTTAAATTCATCCCAACAGACAGAGTAAGTCTTTACTCTGAGACATGTTATTTTTAAAAGCATAGCAGCCCGATACAGAAAACTTGAACTTTCTTGAAATTCTGAGAACAGGTGGCATCGTCAAGTATACTTGCTGTCAGGACTGTAGCAGTTTTGTTTTATAGAGCTTTTAAGTTAAAGATGTTGATCAGCATATGGTACTGGCTCGCCGCATCTCTACCAGCTCTTTTGTTATCTTGTTATTGTTATAGGTCTTAATGACAGTTGTAAGCCATAGTTCTGGATGCAGGGGTTAGTCCACCCTGGGGAGGAGAGGGAGAAACAGCAGTGTGGATTATGGAAATATGAATTGATCTAAAAAGCAGCTCTCTTGTAACAGAATGGGACTCAAAGAAAGACTGGGGAGAAGCTGGTGAAAAGACGATGGAATATGATGTGAAAATGATCATTTGAATGCTTTCCTTTTCATTCCCAGCTGCTGTGTTCTGGTGAAAAGGCATGCATTTGTATATCTTAAGGCTGGGTGAAAAAGGGCCAGATGAATGGAATTAGTTGTTAGATATGTTTTCATTTTGAGTCAAATTATGTGCATTTTAATAGACTGTATGCATATGTTAACCATTTTTGATCATACAGCTGTGATATTGGGGGACTACATTTTATTAAAAAAAAAATAAAAATGTATGTTCCTTTCTGTTTGCTAAAATAAATACAGTATTAATATTTGACTGTCCTTCAGATATAGCTTATCAGCCACCAAAAATAACTGTTAGCGATTTGGCTTATTCCTGCATTCTTCAGTGATGTGCCAAACCAAAGAAGAAAAGATTAATTGATGGCTGAAGCAGTGATGACAATCATTTGGAACAGCCTCCAAAAAGACTGCCAAACTGTCATCTGTGATGTCATTGTTGCCTGACCTCGGTTGCCCTCAGAATATTCCAGTCTCGTGTCACCTTATTCTCTATTATGTGCTTCCTTATACTGTCTCATCTACTTGCTTAGTTCCCTGGGTACATTTTAGTCTTCCTTATGGTGCTTTTGTTATACTTTTAGCATTGTTTTTGTGTCTCGAGCTTATTGCTGTTCTTTGAGGAATATCTTAACAATCTCAGTCTCTTTTCGTAGTAGGTATTGGATTTAATATTCCTGAATCCAGTGCTTAATTCTTAACGCTTGAAGTGTCGCTTACACTAGTAAGTTTATATTTTGTTAAATGAAAGGACTTTCATTTACACAGTGCTTGTATTACTGATGTGCCTGAATCAAATATCATGACCCAAGTGTGATAAAATCCAGGAACCAGGGCACTCTGGTACCAAAGAAGGAGGCTGATCACTGGCTTTGTCTGCAGCAAGACCCAGGGGGAGGGCTGCTGTTTGTGGGCAGCTGCTGTGGAGTGGGGGGGTCTTGGGCAAGGAAAGAGGGAAGGTGAAGCAGCTCCAGGTGGGTGATCAGGATAGAAATGTGGTAATTCATCAGATTAGAATTACTTACTATACTTATTTCTTCTGTGTGTGTTTCCAAGGTTTTGTGAAATATTTCACTTGGACTAGTAAACTTTTTTTTTGTTTTTTTTAGCTGAATATGTTTCATCTGAGTCAGTCCGTGTGTACAATCAGTAGCAGAAGTACGGCTGGTAGCAGAAGATCAGAGATGATTATTTCTGAGATGTGAAGTCATAGTGCACCCTGCTATCTGTCCTGTGTCCTTCAGCAGGAACGGCCACTGTTAGAGAAAACACTGCGCAGTGCAGCACAGCTCTTGAGCGTCAGGCCAGTTAAGGTCAGGAACTGGGGAGACCTCTTTTAGTTCATAGAGAAGTCCTGCAGTAGGAACATGACCTTTGTTCATCTTCAGTAAGTGTGGTGAATATTTGGATTAGGCCTGTGCAAGTATTCCCTGTACATCAGTGGTTCTGTCCTGCATGTAAGGGCTGCAGGCAGTGGCCTTCCTGCATGGGACAGCCTGTGCTTCCTGGCCTGCTGCTGGATGTGGCTGCTTCCTCCCCAGAGCTGCTGTTGGTTTTCTGCTGTGCTGCAGGCTTTGGCTGAGCTGTCTAACTTTGTGTGCACTTGCAGAAGTGGTGACCTGATGGTGCTACAGAGTGAAACCTAGCAAAGCTGCAGTGGCCCAGGGTCAGATGGCCCGGACACTGTTGGACATAGGGAAAGTGAATGTATATTTCCCATTTCCTTGAGGAAAATCACGTGTAATTGTGTGTAATTGTGTTGTTTTTATTTCTGTGTGGCGGCCATCTATCTGTATTTGATGCCACAGGAGAGATGCTGTAGCTTGGTTGCTTTTTCTCTGTTCCTCCTTGGTGGTCTTGTTTCTTCTCTTTTGCATTTCAATGCTGTCAATAGTATTCAAAGTTGTACTGAATAACACTTTTTCTTCCAATCATCTTGTATTGCTAGGAGTGATTTTCATTGAGCTGTTTTACAGTAAGGCTTAGAATTTGACCTGGAAAATGAGAAGTACGTTTCCTTTATAAATAATATTGCAAATAATTGTAATTATGAAACTAAACTCCCAGCAGGTTCCTTAGAAGCTGACTTCCTTTCCCAGTTCCTTTTCTTTTGGCAGTAGATCCTTCTAGCTTAAGAAATTCAGCCCGTGTGCCTAACAGGTTTCACTACCCTTTATACTGCAATGTGGTTCATCTATTTCCCCTACTGCTGACGCAAACTAGCGTGTGCTCCATTGCACTGTTAATTTAGAGCCCGCTCAACTCTTTAGTTCTTGGTACATCTCACCTCATTTATCAGCGTAAGTCACTACTGCGGATGTTTTATCTTGGCATAGCATCCAAATAGTTCATAAACTTACGTAATACTTTGTTTATATTGAACTGCTTCTAAGTTTCAGAGTTACTTAGAAAATTGTAATTTTGTCATAGCTTGTGCTGTACTGTCACATTTTGGGGAAAAAAAAAAAAAGAAAGTTGGAAAGTTCTGACCCTGGAAGAGCATCGCGTGCTTGCTGTAATTCTAAGACAACTTCTCCACTGAGTTTCCAGATATTGATGCTGTCATTGAAATTGTATATTAATAAAGTGTCACTTTTCTTTTTCCCTACTACATGATGATAGAAAATTCTGCCATACTTTTGTGTCATTTTTGTACAAATTGTAGTGGACTTTAAGGTGATGAATACTGTCTTTAAATAACATCCTTCATGGTATTTCATTTCAAGATTGAAGAGCATATTTCTTCCCATGTTTTCCTAGCTCCATGATGTGGTCTCCCTGACCATGCATTTTACTGACGCATGCCATAAAACTATTATATGTTTGCTAGGTCTGTTTGCAGAAGTGTTATTTCTCTTGCTCATTTTCGTCACCAGTTATTAGGGGTAGATGGTAATATTTTAATCTGTGCTTATGCTAATGAGAACTACCTATGGGAGGAAGAACGTGGTTGATTTTTGTTTTTACTCAGAGTTTCAGAACAATCGAGGGTTCTTTTAGTGGGTAGATTAATCTGTGCTGAAATTCTTACTGTCTTGACTATTCTGTTATTTGTGACTGGACTTTGGATCTCTGCTACAGTGGACAGTGAGATGTGATTTATTTTTAACTGATTACATGATGAGATTCAGGAACAATTAGAAAAACTGAGAATCCAAGATCTTGTAATTCTGTAAACATCTCGATTTTGAAATCTTAGGAAGCCTTGTTCTTCAGTCTTTCAGCATGGTGACAGTGTGTTGTGAATTTATTTTCTCCTTTGTGAGGGCCTTTGAAGGATGCTTTAAATCCACTAGAATCTTGTACAGATCAACTGTGTCAGGATTGAATTAGGTGTCCAGAAATATAACACTACCCACAACTTAATCTAGAAATCACAAGATGAGTAAAACAGGTTTGTTTTGGGGGAGCTGGGATTGGTTTGTTGTTGTTGTTGTTGTTTTAAGGGGGCACAGAAGCTCCAATGTCACGTGGTTAGGTTACCCCACCGTTTTATAACAGTTTTATTCGTCCCTGGTGTTATGCTGTGAATGAAATGGCAGTACATGCATGTGACTTCCATGGGACTACCTTGTAATTACAACTAGAAAGCTAATTAGTAATAGCTATTAAATATTAATATATCTCGTAGACAATTTGAGAGAATTCTTCATGGTTTGCATTTAGACCTAGAGGAAAATCTGAAAAATTCCAGCGGCGAAAACCAATGAGGTTAACTACTTTGATCTTTCCTCTGTGCAGAGTGGGACTTGTTTCTAAGCCTGGAAAACTTTGTTTTAAAAGATTCAAAGAAGTTGGTGAATGATGTTGCTTGTGTTTCAGGGATCTTGTACTTTCCAAGTGCTTTCCATTCTGTTTTTTACAAGAAATTCTGAAGTCCTGTAAATTCTAAGTTGTATTTACACTTTATTTAACAAATATGGAAATGGTAGCTAAATAACTGCAAACTGGAGATTTCTGGGTTTCAACGCTTTTTCAAAAAAGAAAAAAAAAAATCCATGTAGTTAAATGTAACAGGAAGTCCTGTACCTTAAGGTTCTTTTTTTTTTTTTCAATTATTTCTCAAAGAGGCTTTGCATGTTGACCCTGAACTATTTGCATTTGATTTTTGTATTCTTTGCTTTTTGTATTCTGTGCTTTATGTAAGACAAATGTTCTGAAAGCAGCTGATAATTTTTTGTCACCCTGCAAAATTCCAGGATAATCAACAGAATGATGCATATTGGAGGCATATAAAGGTTAAAAATAGTTATGCAGGGCTGATAATGATTTCCATACTTTAAACTTCTGGATTTCCGTGAACGTGATCTAGGATTAAATTTTTTTTGTTATTCAGACCGTTTGGGCCTTTCTTTATTGTAGCTACTATTTTTTGATGAGATTTTTAGCAGAGGTAACAGCTAAGTCTTTGAAATATAACTACTGCTGCTAGCTTCACATGGGTCCCTGCTGTGGGTGCGTGCAGCTTCAGAAAAAGGAAAAGGAGAAGTCAGCAGTGCGGACAGAGCAGCTTGCCTTTTCATGGACTGTTTTATGTAGAAGCATTAGAATTTCACCTTAGTAGGGCCATAATGATGAAGGGCTCAACGCTGTAAGATGCTAAGCAGTCTGGCTTTGATTTAAGAATGAATCTAAATCTGTAGTTAACTTGAAGCACTTAAATATTCCCATTGAAGTCTGTGCTTTGAGTCAGAAATATCTGTCATGTCAGTCTTAAGTCTCGAGTAGATCACTTGTTTGTATGTTTAAACTGACATAGGATGGCTAAAAACTGTGGTACAAAATGGTGGGAAGCAGTCCCGGAGAGTAAGTTGGGTTAAAAGTGAAGATGAGGATGCCAGGAGTTGACCATGGAGATTTCAGTATGGGAAACTGGTAAGAGAGACCTTCATTCTGGATGGAAGACATTTAGAGAGAGGTGAATAGGGGTACGAAGTTCTAGGAAGAGTTTTGAAGGACAATTAGATGAAATACTAAAGTAGAGTAGCAACAAGAGAAAAAATTAAAAAAAATGTTTAATAAAGTGTATGCAACAAAGATAAGACAAAGAGAAGTTCCCTTTTTTGTGCGGGTGGAAAGGGGCCTTTACAGAAGTAAGGCAGATAAATAAGGAGACAAGCCACAAGGTTACTGAGGGAGAAAACATTTGGAGAAAAAGGATAGCAGAGAAAAGGCACAAAAATGTTTTACCTGGGTTGATGACTGTTTGACATCTTTTAATTCAAGACAATAGAGATGAGGATAAGTAAGTAGCTATCTGAGCTCTGATTAATGTGAATGTTTTTGGCCATCTTATCTGGATTGAGTCATTAAATAATTCAAATTTTGTTGCATACTGCCTATTTAAGTTAGGCCTTTTCTTCTTCAGTATACTGACATGTCTATGGAATGGACATGGTGTGACAGTATTAGGGAGAGACTGTCCCCTTCTTGAGAGGTGCTGTTTCCATAAGTAGATGAGACCTAGGTGGGGATCAATCTGCTTGGGGATTGATGTTATACTGCGGATGAATGCAGAAATAGTGGGAGGAGGCAGGACTTTTTTTTTTTTTTTTAATTTTAGAAAAAGTCTTAATTGTCATTTATGAAGTGATGCAGCATTCTGGATATCTTAAAATGTTCCTATTGGAGAATATTTTAAATCTAATATTTTAAATCTCTCAACAGAGATGTGTTTGAAAAAAGTCAAGTTTTCTTCCTCTTTTCTTAAATGTGAACTGCAGAATATTACGTGGACGAAAAAAATGGTAGGGAGAATAGTTACCACATCTTTCTGATTTTAGAAATTGTCAGGTTAAACTTCAGTTCTTAAATATTTCAATAGTATAATATCAAGTGGTCAGCTTAATTTCTCTTGATTCATCAAGCTTTGTCTACATGGTGAAGGGCATGAATGTTACTGGGGGAAAAAACTCATGAACTCATTCCTTTGTAGAGATGCATTATATATGCTGATTCTGTAATAAATGAAAGCTGGTGAAATCTTCCCAGACAGCTCTTCCACTTTCTCTCAGTTGCAGTGAGATACCCTCCAAAAATCACAGTGCTTAGGATGTATACAGCTGTATGTTTACAAATGGACCTGTCAGGCATCTGTTTCCATCCAGATTAAGAGTCAGAACCATGTATATGCTTGCTTCCCTAACCTGGCACAGCTTGTGTGTGTGTGAGGTCACCACTGCTTTGGGAAAAAGGGAAAGGTGGAGGCTGTGGCTTCACTGATTGAGCAAGGCCTGTTGGTGGGGTCAGAATTCCTGCTATTGCCAGCAGTGTTAGCAGTGCCAAGTTTTGAAATTCCAGTGCTTTGAAATTGCAACCGAGGGAAGGTGAATTTGTTCTTAGCTGATGGCTGTAAAGCATAAGTCAAGTAAGTGTTTGATTACAGACTACTAAAGATTTCCTATCTATTGAATGTGACATCTGAATTTTATTTTTTTTATAATATTTTCTCATCAGTGAGAGGTATAAGGTGCACATCTGGAACCTAACCAGCACATCTACCCATTAATTTCATATCAGTAGGATTGAGTTGTTAGGACCTTCTTTCCAGGAAAATGTGTGATTTCAGAAACATCTTGTACTAGCTTTTCCGTTGCTTCTAAAAGGCTTATACACAGAATTTGCTGTCTGGTTATAAAACCAACCAAGGAATGCTGAGTAATTCTTACTTTATAAGTGTCTGTGTTATCTCTGTGTGTAATCAGTGAGTAGCACCAGGCTTGGACTGTGTAGTGCAGTTGGAGCTGTAATGAATAAATACAGTGAACGTGTGAGCGGGCAGCTTGCTACTGATATGCCATAGATACGAGAATTTTCTTAAATACAATTTCCCAATTTCCATTTTTTTTTTTTTTTTAAGCTTTGTGTGAGGGAAGCAGTGTGCTATAGTTTCTACAATATAGATTTTATGGTTTTATTCTTACTGTTAAGAGTTTGTGTAGCAATCCTTTGAAGTAGGAATTAAAATCAATTGTGTATGTGAGTGTATGTGTTTATTTGGTGTTTTGAAGCAAAGATGTGCTCTTTAACTAGTTTTTAATGGCATCTTTTTAGTTTCCCCTGTGCACATGCTTTCTTTCCTTTTGGAAACAGTGACTGTTTTTTTTGTGAAACTCCAGCACTGTGAGAGCCTGAAGTGGTGCAAATCATGAGGCGGTGTGACTGGAGGATAGCTTGCCTTCTGAAGACCAGTGCAACCTTTTGTTTTCAGAAATAAACACATGCTTTTATGAAGCTTTCAAAATAAAAGCTAAGAAATACATTATGCTTTCTCTGAGGACATGCGTTTTGACCCAGGTGGAAGTCCTGGCTGAGCTGCACATCGCTGAAAGCGATGACCTGTTTGGAAGCAGAGCTCAGTTTTGCTCAATAGAAAGGTTATTGACTTGAACTGTACACTGATAGTGACTGCTTATGTGGGTGTGTGAATAACAGCCATTTGCATTTTAAATGTGTCTAGAAGCATCTCAGGGGCACCTTGTTTTCTTCCATTTGAAAAATCTGACTAACACCTGTAATTAAGGGGGAAAGCGGAGCCCTGGAAGCGAGGTAGGACTTACAGCCATTGATCTGTGTAAACCCGGCTTACGCTGTCAGGGGAAAAGCAGTCAACTGCTGAGCTGCTTTGTCACTGACATAAGCTGGGAGAGGATTTTTTTTTTTTTGTCTATACTGTTTATACACCAGTCTATAGACCTGCTGGCTGCTTGAATTTTAAAGAGTGGAGAGGTTTAAAGACCGCTCCCTGAGGGATGCTGCCGCCAGTTGGGAAGTGAGCGGGGCTGCCCTGCGGGAGCTGAGCGTGTGCCGGGGCCGCGCGGGGCCTCGCTGTCCTGCGGCCGGAGGCACGCGTCATCCTCGGGTCACCGGCTGGGCTGCTGAGCCACCCCTGGGCTTGGGGCTGGCTCTTCCTGCAGGATCGTTTGTGCCAGGAGGATGTTCTGGAGGGCTGGAGTGAATACGTTTCTGTACCCTGTTCTAAATCAGTCCCGAGCTCAACAGGCAGCAAGAGTATGGAGCAGAGGACTTCCTACAGTGTGATAACAGGTGCGGATTTGGAAGGAGAGTTGAGTATGAGATACTGAAGCCCCTTCCCAAAGCACAGCACGGTGCTCTCAGGCCCTTCTCCATCTGTGCTGGGAAAGCTGGATTCCAAAAGATTTCTTGAGCTCTCTTGTAAGACTTAAAAATTCTTGAAAATTGACTTTTTCATTCTGTACTATTTGTTGACGTTGTGGAGCATCTTTATATCTTAAAGATGCTGCAACTATCAGTGTGTGTTGTATTTAGAGGATTCATTTTCTATTTTTCAATTTCCCTGGACTGTTCAGCCCTTGCTGATTAACTTGCTTGGATTCTTCGTGTTTTACACTTTCAAGTGATCCAGGCAGATGTTTGGAGAAAGAAGTCACTGTGGCGTGTAGGAATTTCAATACATAACTTCCCCTAATGGGGAGCTGGCTGCTCCGCACACAGTAAGAGTGTCCAGGCAGGAGGGTGCTAGCATCCTTGATTTGGTTCTTAACCCCATTTGCAACTTTGCAGTCTGTGTACATCTTCCTGGGCACCTTCCAGGGTGCCTCATGTGCCCTGGTGTTGCTGGTATGGTCATTTTGTTGGTCTCGTACAAAGAGAGAACACTGTAGCTGTGCTAACAGCGATGCCATCGCTTGTCCCTTCTTTGCTGACGTGTGCCACAGAAGGTTTGTTTTCCCTCTGGGGAGTGATGTCGGAAATAGCTGTTATTTCTGGGATCCTTTAAGATCGCTTTAATGTTTTCTGCTAACAAATCTGGCAAATCACTTTTTTATCTAATGAAAAATGTTGACTAGCTTGAGAGCATTTTTATATTTCAATTCTTGCGTTTTATTTGTCACTAAACAACTTCTTAAATAAAGTGCTATGAGGAAGAGCAGCATTATCCTTTTATATTATGGTACATTTGTATCTCTGTCAGATTCTCTCCCTCCCCCTTTATGAATAGAGAGGCTTGCTTGTGAAAAGCAAAGGGTTAATCATATAAATATCTCCCTTGTACCAGCAGAAGATTTCCATCATTTTCAGTGTTTGACCATGAGACATGTATAGAGTCGTTATACCTCTCCGCAATTCGTTCTGCTGCCAACTTCATTCCCTTTTCTCTGCCTGCATTTTAATTGAAACAACATTTGTATTTTTGAGCCAGGATCTGTCAGAAGTCCCTGTGGCTAGTCTGTGGTACAAGTAGCAGCAGACGTGGCTTACCCATATGGTGTGGTGCTTCTTGTAAAATCCATATGGCCTTGTTGAGGGGAATCCCAGCGGGGATGTGAAGGGTGTTAATACCCTTCAGGCCAGGCCTTTCCCTCCTGGGGCTTCTACGGCATTGTCTTTGCAATCTGCCAAAGCACAAACTTAATTCCTTTTTAATAATCAATTATTTCAGTCCAGGAACGTGTACTGTATTTTTTGCTATCTTATATTTCTCAAGTTTATTATTTGCTGTGAATATTTTTGGATAGCTTTTAAAACCAATCTTTAGGGCAGTTGCTAGCAAACAGAGAGAAAAAGCCTTTTCAAAACCCTAACCCTCTTTCACTTGCATTTACAGGAAGTGTTGAACAGTGTTCCAAAGTTCTGCTTTCCTTTTGACGTCGAAAGGTATGTGGCACAGTTATCATTTATTTAAATATATTTTGTATGAGATAATATTTTGTATGGTAACAAGGAAATTTTTAAAGAACAATATAGTAAAGAAGCATGCACCCGTGGATGAGAAGAATATCACAGCAGAGCACAACTTTTCCAGAACTTTAATTATGTAACCTTCAGGATAGAGCAATATTCTGCCTCTCAGTTTTGCTCTGAATAATTGTAAACAATGTCTACGTTAACGTCAGGATATAATACAGTGTTATTTAGTCAGCCAGCATCATAAAATATGTCACAGGGCTCTAGGATATAAATGCTCACTGACCAGTACTGAAAACAGGTTGTTTGAATTCAAAGAAATTAAGGCTTGAATTGCATGGAAGTAACTGAATATGCAGTTGATTTTTCTCAGAGTAGAATTAAGATGGTTATTTATAATTAACTAGCTCTTATCTTTCTGGTATCCGTTACGGTGTAGCATCCATGTCATGATGCAATAATCTAAATGGTTCATATAAAACATTTTTAATAATTAAAATATTTGTTTGAGCTTGTCAAAATGATTAATGGTAATTAATTTAATCAATCACACTCAGTTTCTAAAACTCACACTGTCCGAATCAGCAAAGATTGAGCTAGAAGCATGATTTGCTTGATGGAAGGAAGGTGCAGGCATCTCACGCAGGCTGAGCTGGCTTCAGGGCAGCGTTGGCATCACTGTGTGCGAGCCCTGCAGCAGAGCCCGGCAGCACAGGGACTGTGGTGCAAGATGGGGAGTGAGGCTTTGCAGCAAACAGTGTCCAATACTGACTGTCATAAGCACGACTTCTCTGAGGTGAACTACGTTCGTCTAGCCATTTATGGATGAGTTTGGTTGTTTGCATTTTGAACTGATTAAGCTTGCTGCCCTGTAGGCTGTTTTGGTGACTTAACTAGTGCCGTTGTTCACGTTGGCTTTAAGGCATTGAAGTCCTTAATACGCTTGAGATATACGTAGAATTCTGCTTAGAACTGGTGATAAAAATGAATAATGGAAATAAAATTTGAGGTTGACAGAAAAAGGTGAAATTCTGCTGCTGCCATCCAGTGGCAAGAACGTCATCAGTGGTAGCAAATAATTATTTTCAAATAACTACTTTGGTGTTAACTGTTTCTGTCAGTCCATTCAGAAGTTGCTTATATGAGGCTGCTGAGGTTAATGAGAATGCTGTGTGAATATATTACTTCACTTAAATTGAGTATCCAAACGATGGGGGGATTAATGATAGAAATTACAGGATGTTTATTGTTGATGCGCCCTTTGTCCCTCAAAGTACTTTTTGACCTCTGTGTTTGACCGAAGAGCAGTGCTTTCACAGGCAGGAAATTTCTGCAGCATCTATAGAGCTTGGCAGCTGGGCAGAAGCCGGTGTTGTTCTTGGAAGCTGAGATGCACTGTTAAGGAGCTGCGCGTTCCATCTGACCGCCGACTGCTCAGCCTGCACACAGCTGCCTCTGGAACCAGCTGCTGTGCGGGCAGCTCCCGCATGGCTGGGGCTGGGAGCTGGGCTGTAGTGGCTTGCAGGGGGAGCAGAGGCAGCGTGGGGTCATGGGGAGCGGAGGAGCACGGGCAGGGGGGTGGACAGAGCTGCCCTGGGCAGGGAGACAGGAATACTGGAAACCCATGGAAGAGTGTGTGCTGCTTACTAACAACTGTTTGTGGGAACAACTTATGGCTGCGTGGCGTTTATGCTACTCAGGTCAGATATTTTCTAGAGTAGAGACATGTTACCACTTTAAGACAAACAAAACAAAGACTGGATAGTTGTCTTCTGTTTTGCCAGAGCTTTATTTTTTTGTTTGGAGAAGTATGGCACCAATTCAGACAAGTATTGAGAAATACGTTGCTGTAACTCCTTTTCATTTTTGTTTTATTTTTAAAGCAGTGTTATAGGTGTGACAAACACCTAGTTTTTATCTAGCCCTAAACATGCTTTTCACTTATCTGCTGAATATTTATTTATTTTCTTGTAGAGAGGACCACCACAGACCATATACTGAGTGCCCCCAGGTATTTTACAGGCAGTTTCAATGGCAAGTTGTGCATGGAAGGCTTTCATTGAAATGAAGAGCCTATTTTCTATTTTGCAGATCGAGCACATTGTGCTTTAGGGAACACAGTTTCTCAAACTGTATTGTGTTACTATCTGTATATAAGCCACTGAGAGCAAGCACTTTCTGATCCTTGTAAGAGCTAGGAATTACCAAAACAGAAGTGTAATTTCCACTGATACTACTGATCAAGATATTTGGAATAAAAAAATGCAACTTTGGTCCATAGATTGCTTCTGTGCTTTCTTGCATGCAGCAGAATTTTAGGGAACAGTGTCCTTTTAATTAAATAGATAAACAAAACTCATTTAAGCAGTAATTGTATGTTCTTTAAATTATGAAAATAACAAAGTTAAAGCCCTGTCAAATCTAAGTGGTAAGTCCATTGTCACTTATTTTCCTCCGCCTCACCTGTACTTAATTAGTGAATGAATTGAAAAGTGGATGAAATGAGAATGTGCGTTTGATTTTTGTTCTGTTCATTATGCTGCAATGATCATGGACTAAGACTAGTTTTGATTCCACGTGATACTGCCTGCATCATCTCACCAGAAATACTGACTGTACCTTTTGTTTGGGTGCGTTAAGTAGTGGTACGTTATTTGTTCTAATTCCCCATATTAAATACTGAGAATGGTGATTAAAATCTGTAGGTAATTCCCATTAAATTTAGCCAGAAAGTGAAGCCAAAAAGGCACAGGGAATGGTGTAATGTGTTGACCATTACTTAAAGTTTGAGTTTAATACATATTTATTTTTTGAGTTTAATTACATATGCATATATGTATTAATTGAAAACAAACACATAATGTTGTTGCTACCCAGTATAGCTTACATTTACGTTGAAGGAGATTAAGGAATGAATTCTGACATAGAAGTTCTTGAGCATTTTCCCTAAGAGGCTATGTCTTTTTTGCAACTAAATTATGTCAGGCTTAATTAATAGCGTAATTGTATACCTTTATAACTGTTCATTAGCAGATAAGAATAAGTTTCCTTTTTGTCTGCTATGGGATTCCTTGATCTGTTCCTATTCATAAGAAGTAGGAGGATTGCACTATTAAAGAATGTAGACATTTTTCATTTCCTTCTAATATTGGCTAATTTTTGTGTCAGAAAAAAACACCTCGTCTTCTCTCTTGTTTCTTGCAGCCTTCATGCAGATTTTACATGTTTTTCTTCTCTTCTTTCCCCCTGGTGATCTTTCACTCTCAACCTCACACTCATGTAACTTGCAGAGCCCACACCTCACTCTGTTAACTATGCTGGTTGTTTTGCTGGGTGATTGAGTGAGCACGTAGACGTTCTTTTTGTTCACAACTCAAAATCAGTCCTAAAGTGCACTGTGTCATGGCTTGATTCCTCAGTTTTTCTGCGCTTTGAATCTCTTCTCCTTTGTCCCCTCTTCCATAAATACTTCTGCTCTCCTTTTTTGCTCAATTTTTTCCCCTTCAGGTTGTATTTTTTCTATTATGTGTATAGCACGTGTGCCTTTGTAGCAAAGACTTTGGAAGATGTGTGTAGGACTAATATGGAGATGATGATAAGTGCCTTATTGATTTCACCTACTGCGCCCACTCGGTCACATGGGAAGGGCTATGTTGCAGAGCGTAATAAGTGGCTCTGCTGCACATGCTGTAGGAAGGTTTCTCATTAGCTGTAGAACATTGCTGAAGTATGTGAACTACTGTGCCTATTATTTAGCTCACAAACTATTACAGTCAGTGAATGAAAGCAGAAATGATATTTCTTTCACTGTCCTGTTCCTGGCTGAAGCACTTCTGTTGATGTTTTGAGTAGCAGTCTCTGGCTGTGGAGATTGGATTTGTGGCTTACACAAAAATGTTTACTTTGAAAACAAACAGATGAGAATAAAAAGTTCATAGCTAAGAAAATACTTAACACATTTCAAGCTGTATAGATAATGATAAATTATGACACTTCCTGAATGCTTCAGTCAATTTACAGGATGAGTTACAAACTCTGAAATTTAGTAATTTTGTACAACCGAGTTCTTTCCACTCTATATCTCATTGTATTATACATGTGTATGTAATGTAAAATGTAGGTAAATGAGAAAAATCTGTGTAACATCAGGAGAAACCGAAGTGGTGGGGTCATGGATCACAGAGTGAGCTTGGAAGTAGAAACAATTGTTGCCTGTTGGGGATAGTAATCAGAGGAAGAAGATGGCTCAACCTGAGGTTGCTGAGTCCCCACTCCTCTCCATCAGCTGGTAGCTCCACCTTGACATCCATTCCCGCTTGAATCTATCTCTAATCTTTTCTCTGATTTGGGGAGAACTAGGGTCAATGACAGTAGAATCTGCCTGTAAGTAAGATCAGAGTAAGCTGAATTAGTGAGTTGAGTAAGAATTGGGCTTTGCTGGTCAAGCAAATGTGCACGACACCTTACAATTAATGCAACTGGTAACTTTGTTTTGTTAAAAAAAAAATAATTGATTAAAATCTTTTCTCCCATGCATGGTTTTTCACTGTTTTGAAACAATGAAGTCTCTCTGAAATTCAAAGCCCTTTAGAAATTCCAAAATTTGAAGGATGACTCACTTCAAACATACTTTGTTTCCTAAGGAGATTAATTTGGAAGAAGAGCGATTCTAATTGAGAATTAGGGATAAATGTAGTGGTGAGGCACGTTGTTTTTCATTAGAAGAGATTTAATTTCTGCCTTAATCGGCTCTCTCAAGGCAGCCTTAAAACGCAGCCTGCACAATGGCTATAGTGTAAACAGAAATCTTTAAAACAGCTCTTACCTGCTCCGTGAGTACCAAAGAGCCTTTTCTGTATTCTGCAGATATTAGAAAATTTAAAAAACTACTTTTATTCATATAGTGAACTGTAATAGCCTTGAAAGAGCCCATTGTAGTCTGCAGAGTTAGTAAGTGTTTACACACATTCTTTGCTATTGGTGATTTATTGTTGTTAAACTAAGATTAAATGTAAGCAGGCCGTGCAGGAGCTGAAAGGAAGGGGAAAAAAAAAGCAAGACAGAGGAATGAGGGAGGAGGAGGTCAGCGACAGTTTGTGGCAGCTTGCCTGTGCTGTCTCCCTGCGAGTGAGCAGGTCACTCTTTTTGAAGTAACCCACAGACCTGAGTTCTGAAAAAGGTGTTCTGAAGCTCAATCAGTAGTTCCTGTGCTCCACTAGAAAATACAGATAACACTTTGGTTGGGAAATTCTGGTAGGTAATAATTGCATTTTACCTATGTTGATTTTCATGTTAAGAAAAACTGGCAGGGGCATCTTTGCTGTGGTTTGGTAGTGGGGCTGAAGTCGAGATTTGGCTTCAGAGGCACAAAGCCCCAAATGCCATAGCCAAAACCTGTCCACATAAAGATATGCAGCAGGTATATTCAAACTATATATATAGTGCCAGTGCATCTTGCATGTTTTGTGTCAAGTTTATACACTGGGGTTGTCTATCAATGTATGGAAATATCCAGCCATCGTTAGCTTGTTTTTCCGAAGGCTTGCATACAGCCAGTTTCAATTCTGCTGAAGAAGGGCAAAAAAGCAGACATCCTCGCTGCCCCCAGGTCTTGCATGGAGCTCTTGAATTAGCAATCTAGAATTAATTCAGTATTTGAAACTTTGATTAGACAATATGCTGCAGATGGTTGGTCACTGGCTTTTGTTAGCTGTTCTTCTGAAGCAAGTGGGACCAAATGCAAGCTTCTGCATTGTTTGTGGAGATTCAGCTTTGGAGTTTTTCTGAGCTTGAGCATCCAGACTGTGCTGCTTGCAGCTCCTCCTTAAGTCTGCAGGATGCAGCTTTCAAGCTGGGCTGTTCTCACACAGACTGTGAAAATGTAGCATAGCCTCTCTTGAGGAAGTGAAAGGAAAATGTTGAGTTGGAGGTGGTGAGATGGCATTAGGATTGCCTCCTGCTGGATGGACATAACTTGCCTGAGTTATTTTTAGCAAAATCTCAGAATTTAGTTCTTATTTAGTCTCATGCAATGACATTTTTATGTGTTTTTTAATTACAGTACAGTATATATGCCTTTGTCGTTTTCCAATGTTGGGAATGGAGGAAATAAGTGAAAGGAAGGGCTCCTTACTGGTGTAAATTCTTTGGGCTACGGAATTGTTTCTAAGCAGTAGTGGGGCAGATTCATATGGCATATGTATACATGGCTCACAGAAAGGAAAGCTTTTGTAAATCACTGATCAACAGTTTGGATGAAGGTCATAGTCTGCCCATAGTCTGGGCAGAGCACAGAGTGCAGGCAGTGCTGCTGCTGGGGCCCACTGCACCCGATGGTCCACCAGCCCGAGGGTTCCAGGGGAGATTTACCTCTTTATTCCAGAGAGCAGTGCAGAGATTTGGATAGAAAATTGTATCACTGCCAGGGGAGTAATGACATACTGTCACTGATGGTATTATTGTGTCAGGCATAATACACAGGCAGCATCCTAGTTATCAAAAAACCTGACAAAATTAAAAGTGAGAGCCATCAAGCATTTACTAAGTTTAAAGAGCATACCTGGCTGCTTCAGTTACCGAAGATATTTGAGGGAAATACTTTTAATGGATTGAGCCTAATTACCTAACTTTAAAGGAAGAAGATGTCTATTAATGATCGTTGATTTCCAATGATCATATTGGACTGAAGATATATAGTCCTGTTAATTATGCTCAGCACAGGCTCTTATTTCAGGCTAGTCACTGTGCTCAGAAGGGATGAGACCAAATGGAAATGAGTGGGAGACTGTAGAGTCTGGGCAGTGGTATCACTTGGCTGATCTTTAAGCTGTTCTCCTCATGCATTAAGCATTTGCATGTGTCCCATTGTAACTTCTTTATGCCTTTGATCTCCTACTTTTTTTTTCCTCTCATGGGAAAATTTGTGTTTTATTTTGGTGGATGTTTATCAAGAATATACATATTGCAGGGGATAAATGGGAAAAATAGTGCACTTAGTGGGAGATAAAAGATGGTTCTCAGCTTCTGCAGGAATTCTTTTTCAGCCACAGGTGACATACGTTAACCATATCACTCAGTAGCAGGTGCTTAGGTATTCTGCTGAAGAAGATGTAAGAATGGGAAAATAACAGAGGACAGTAGAATTACAGGCAGAAACCTGCATGTTACCTTTTCAGATCTCTCTATGCTGCCCATTAAAACTTTGCTTTAATTTACTTTTACCTATACCTTACATTACTTCTCGCAATGGAAAATGCTGAGTCTACCTAAAGCTGATTTTCTCTGGAAGTTGTTGAAAAAGTGCAATATGTGCTTCTGTGAGTAAAGTTAAGATGTCGTTTATATGTGTTCTGAATTGTTTGCGGTGAATGCATTTCATGATTTCTGTGAAATTCACCAAAGCTTGACCACATTGAAAAGCTGGTTTGAGAGCTTGGAGTATATGTTTTGTTGTATGAAGCAGTTCTATTCCCACTGTCTCTGTGATCTTGTAATATATTTCTTCTTAGTCTCTTCCTCCCCAAACTGAAGTCCCAACCATTTTAAGTCTGTCCTTATAATTCAGCAGCTGTATTCTCTATTCCTTAGTGTCCCCATACTGTGCCTTCTGTAACAACTGTATTTTCCATTCTGTGTTGTGGGGATCTGACCTACGTGCAGCCATTGAAGCATGGAGGGAAGAGAAGAGTAATCTGAGAGGATATGTAGTGAGATTTGAGAACGAAAATGCTAGAGACCAGTGATTTGCATGCTGTTGTTTCCCATCATTTGGTGTTCTTATCCTCTGTGTCTAATTTTTCAGGGTGTCCCAAAACCAAGTAGGACAGCATTTTACCTTTGTGCTCACCGACATTGAAAGTAAGCAAAGATTTGGATTTTGCCGTTTGACGTCAGGAGGCAAAGTCTGCCTCTGCATTCTGAGGTAAGCTGCACGTGAAAAATTGAGTAGAGAAGTGAATATAGAAAAGATATAAGATCTCCTGAAATGTGTTAATATTTTGTTATCAACCGTTATTAACAATAAATATTTACTGTTGTCAGTACACCGTTTCTGTACAATGGTGCTACCATTGATTTCAGATGAAAAATGGTTCCAAGTCCCTCTCATATGATGCTTTCAATTTGGATAACATGGGAACTAAACTCGGAAGCTTTTTCAGGCTTTGAGCATTACATGGACATTTTTAATTTCTAATGGGGTCTTTGACAAATATCCAGTCAATTTAATGATGAAATGCACTATTCTATATTCCTCTACTTGGAAACATGATATTCAGGTGTCTTTCAACTTTCTCACATGAGAAACTCCAGAGTGAGATTAATCATCACTGTAAAAAGAAAAGATTGACCTCAGTTAAATGCTTTTTTTTTTTTTTCTTTCTGATAATTCTTTATTCTCCTATAAAATAGTGGGTTTAGTGATGAAGGGGGGGGGAAAAAAAATTTAGCTAAAGCCTTTTTGTATTGTTTATTATTATAAAGCAGAATTTCAGCATGTAATGCCTACATGGTGGAAATGAGGGGATCTTGTTTGGAACCCTGCTGATAGCCAGAGTTTTAAACAGGTTCCAAGCTATTGTTGAGAGCTTCTGCAGTGGAGTTTTGGGGTAAATGCGAAAAAATCTTTTGGAAATTAGTTGGCTCTCTGTGATCCCAACAATACTTCTGTAATAATACTGCATAAAGATTTAGTTAAGGATTTTGGAGGGTATAATACTTAACCGTTTTTGCTTGTGTTATCTTTTGTTGATATGTCTTGTTAAGGACAATGCAGAATGCATGCGTATGCTTTTATGTCTTTTTTTCTGAGTTAAATTTCTTTTCTTTCATCAGGGTAGAAACAAAATGTATTATTCTTTCTCCTAACATTGCCTGACTAGCTTCTAATGCTGCAGTAACAAATATTTAATCAATAACATGTACTCGAGTATGCATGTTTTAATACTGCCTATGGTACTGCAAAGCAAAAGATGCACATTCTCAGCTGGTGTAAACTAATGTATTTCTATTAACACTTCCACAGAGACATCCATTAGTTAAAGATTAGCCAATAGTTTGTTACTTGACAGAAATAACTAGGAAAATGAAAAGAGGCAAGCTATAATTTTTCACCAATCCGTAATCAAAACATTGCCTTTATTGCTTTTATTGTGACAATTTCAAATTTATAATGCCACACCGACTGCATAACAGTCTTAGCTTCATGGAATTGTACTTCTAGGTTGGTAGCCCTTTTCTCTCTTGTTTGTGCTACTTTGAAATAGTGTTTTGCTTGGATAGAAACAGAGCACCAGTGTTTTCATTAAAGTATTTTCATATCTGCTCTGAATCCAAGATTCATTAAGAATGACCAAATGAAAGAAGGTCCATTAGCAGATTTCTGTAGGCATTTATTGTCTCTCCCTTTTTCATATTTGTTTATCTTAAACTAACCAGTTTGTCTTAAACTTATGATGAAGACTTACTGTCTTCATGTATAAAGATTTTAAACGCATGTGCTCAGCCACTTTCTTTTCTTCCATATTTCAAAATGTCATCAATGTACATTCACTATGTATATACACAGAATGACACTTCTGTATGAACAGTTCAAACTGCATATGTTTGTCACAGATATATAATCAGTAGTTAAGAAATTTTTTATAAACACACAAATGTGAGCAAACAAAAATGCCATGTCTAACACATCTACGTATGCATGTACTTGTGTATCTCCAGTAAGAAGAAGACTACATTCAGACTGCTGGCTGAGACTTAATAGACTCAAGACAGTCAAGTATAAGAGACTTAACGGAACAAAATATAGTAGATAACTAAAATCTAAGTAAAAATATCTGAAAGGAAGAGCAGGAACAAGGCAATCATAGTGATGAGAGATATTCTATAAAAATTTGGGTAGGCTAACGAGTAGAGAACAGAACACAGCTTGTCTCTTGTGAATATCTTTTGTGGGTGGTATCAGTTCATGGGATCACCTTTACCAGTCTGGCAAAGTATTGGGTTTTGAACTGAAAAGTGGAAAAAAAGGCTACTTGTCCTTAAATTTTACACAACCGTTGTAAAGCTGCTTATGAGATTGGGTCTTGTAGTTTATCTCTCTATAATTCATTCCTTTCTTTCGTTCTTATCTGAAATGCTAATTAAAGGAAGTCATCTTTGAATTTTCAGCCATGTACTGCTATGTTAATCTGGAGAATTTAAAGCAGAAAATACACTCAGGTCAGGCTGTACATACAAAAATCCTCTATGTTTTACAGTTTTGTACACTTCACGTACACACACTGTGAACAGAATTCTCTCTGAGGTCAGAATGTTTTGTTTGAATTCTCTGTAAGCACTGATACAGTGAAATAGCTGCACCCAAAGTGGCAATCCCAGGCACTTTCATCTGAAGAAATTATTTGTGCTACAGTATGGTCTAAAATGATCATTCAGAGTTTGACTGCGTTTGCCAAATTTGATGTGCAAATGAGTGCAAAATCATAGCAATATGAGAGAACAAACTTAAATTGTTCTCCAGAAATTGTGTGATTCTTTTGCAATTCTTTTTGCTTGTTTGTTTTTCTCTATTTTTAAATGACAAAGCTACTTTGTGTGAGTCCTGTAGTGTCACTTCTCCACAAACCATTGAGCACATGTAGCCCCTAAGAACCTGGGTACCCCAGCACAGTATTGCAACATATTTTTGTTCTCATATGGTATACTGGATCTTTTCTTCTAGTTTGGTTTTCTATATGTTAATTTAAATAACAATTTTGGTGGCTCAGGATTGAAGTGGTGCAATAGAAATGTTAATGTTCACTTTTGAATGGTAGGAGGAGACAGTTCTTTTGGTCATTGTTTCTCTATATCTGCTGCTCATAGTAGGAATAATGCTTTGAGTTTGCATTAAACTGTTTTTGAATTACCTGAACGGTTTTAATATAAAGTTTGAATAATTTGGCTAAACTTTTTTTTTTTGTTAAGTCTTGAAACTGTTGGTGGAATGTGAGGTTGACCTTATGTATCCAGAGTAATGCAAAATGCATCATTAAAATTTTCAGTCTTAGATTTCATTAATTTTACGACTGTAAAATTGTCACCTACGTTTCCAAATGAAATGCTGTAATAAGGAAGACAGGTTTATGTGGTAAGTCTTTGTAGTTCTTCAGTTCAGGCCATGCTTGAAGCTTTCTCTCTCTTCCTTTAGGCAAATCCCTTAGAAGCAGAATGTTTCAATTTTACACATTTTGTGTCAATTTTCCAGACAGAAAAGTAGCCCCTAGACATTAGACATTTAGCTACGGAAAGGCAGTTTCCTTAGTTTTATTTGATTACTAGAAGTTAGATTCCTGCTGATAGTTCAGGACTGTTAGTGGTTACCTGACTATTTGACAGAAAACATTTCCTTTCCTTTATTTAACCTTTGACTCATGAATGTAAAAGTTTTATCAGAGCTATAGCAGAAGCACAAGTGAGGTGGAAGTCTACTTACCGCAACAAGGGTTATGCACCACTTTGAATAGAGTCTGAGCTCCTGCCTTGTGGCTCATTTGGATTAGAAGAAAATGCTAAGTATGTTTCTAATTAGCCATGAAATATCTCGTGCTTGTGTTTTCATGACAGGCAGTGGCTGTATTCTTAAAGACCACTGTATTCTAAAACAGGAAATACCTATCTTTTAAAACGGTCTTGTATATGTTCTGATACTCTTCTTCATTGTGTGAAGAACCTTTTGTGGCAACTTTATAGGAATAGGAGATGGTTGTGTATTTGTCTTGCACGTTTGTTCCTCAAGGAAGCGTTGGTTGTGTGTAGCATTCTGCCTGCAAAGGCAATGCGTATGACTAAAGAAAAATGAAAAACCAATGGTAGTCTCATTATTTAAAAACATGCATTCTTTTTATTTGAAGATGACAGATCTTCATGGTCTTCACTTTCACACAGTAGATATTTTGATTTGTCTTAATTTTCCAGGTTTTAGAAGCATGCTGAAGTTATATTAACCTTGTGTCTGTGGGGCTTAAAGGTTTAAAGCAATTTCTTATCTGGTTTTTCAGCTCAGAAGGAAGCTGGTATTTTTAAACTATGTGCAAACAGACTGTTTATAAAACATTCTTATTTGTGATTTTGTTACACGTAGACATAGATGCGTGTCATCAACCTCATCTTACTAAGGGAGCAAGCTCATGTAAGAGCACTCTGGTCAGCATGACTTACCCTGTGAAAGAAAAATCTTCCCTGGCTTTGTGCTCAGGTTCTTTAATTTCAGATGATGAATTTGACCTCATGTGTATATTCAAAAATTGGATTAAATTTTAGTTTTCACAATAAAAGGAGAGCTGAGATCATAGATATGACAGAAATAATGTTAATATTTTATTGAAAGAGGAGCAGTTATAGCATGCTGCTCATATAAGTTCATTATGAAAAACAAATGATCAGATAAGATTTTAAGAGGTATTCAACAGTGAAAAGTAACGTGCTTGACTGATGCAGCCTGCTACTGCTGAGGTGATGGCAAAACACTGAAAGAGCTTTAAATGATGTAAACTACTCCCCTGTTCAGGCTTATAAAAGGATTTTGCAGTTTGCACCTTGTAGATGGACTTGGATGTGATGGCTGAGCTGTGCCCTGACCTCTGCTGCAGCTGGAGGCTGGCAGAGCTGTTTGGTGGCTGTGATGTCTGCAGGCACCCTGGAAGTTGTCCCCAGCAATTTTGTTTTCCTGTCCAGGATGAGGGAAGTGTGACTTCAGAAGGTCATAGGACAGGAGTTCCAAATGGAATAAAACTCCAAGATCAGTAGGTTTAGGTGCTGCTGCAATGAGTATTTTACAAGGGTGTGCAGCGTTCAGGCCCAGGAGCAGTGAGTGGCTGCATGGAGGTGCAATTGTGTATGTTTTTTCTTTGCCCTAAGAGCTGGAATCTATTTCTAAAGCCTTACCAGCATCTTATGGACAACTGAGCTGTTGCATAGGAAACGTAACCCCTTGCTCTGCTCACTGGGCAGAAGTAGCCTTGGCTTCTGAACCAATCAAGATTTTCCCTAGTGGCTTCCACTTTCCTGTTAGGGAAGGCATAAGTATAAAATGAAATAAAAGCATTTCACTCTTTACTTTTTATCCTGTCCCCATCAAAATATTAAGAACTGATATTACTCATACTTTTCATTTCAGTGATGTCTTTTTTATATCTGATAAAATTCTAAAAAAGAAACAAGAAGGTATCTAATTTGTAAATAAGGAGTAATTTATACTTTTAATATGTGGTTTACCAGATATTGCATAGACATTACCTCTGTATTATAAGCTTAAATAGTATGAAAAGCTCTAATGATGTCAGAACTTAAGGTAATAGTAAATGACTGACCAAAAAAAAAAAAAAAAAAAAGAAATAATAACACAGTGTTTGAGCTTTTCTTCTCATACCCTTCACTTATGTCACATTTATCCTGGATTCTGTTTAGCTGGTTGAGAATACTGCACAAATATGGGTTGCAGGCTTATGTTAGGAGCCTTTGAAATATTTGTGTTGATGTGCTTACAGTATCAGTAAATGCTCAGCGCTTTCTGGAAATTGCTTCTGTGTAATAGAAATGACTTTAGAGAGAGACCAGCATTTTTGTGTGTACGACATCTGTGCTGTTCTATAGCAGTGCACAATTTGTCAGATATGGAGTACTGGCTCTGCCCAGGTAGAAGGTTTTCAGCCTTCAGGAAAGCGACTGTTGTGGCAGTCTGCCCAGGCACTGCAGAGTGTAGAATATCAAAGTGGCAAGTAAAATTGCCAGCACAACTACTGAAAGCTTTAACAGTGAAAGGCAACGGGAATGTGATTTAAAGCTGTTTGACAGTGCTTAAAGTGACTTCTTGGGTGCATTTAGAATAATGAAAAGCAAAAATTTTATAAGCTAATCTACGTGTACATGAGCATTCAAGGTTTCCACCTTACTGTGTAAAGTGGGTTGGTATACATAATGGCTCTGAAGTAGTGAGATGTCAGCTTTATAATAATAAATAAAGCACAACCAAAGTCGTACAAATTGGGTATGTTTAGTAGATACAGTGTAAAGAAGCAGAGCTTTGGTATTTACCTATCAGTGATTTACCATCAAACTGAAATTTGCAGGGAACAGTTTCATAAGGATTTTATTTATATGTAGGAATATAAAAGTGGTACTTTTTTAGTATGGTAGTATTTCATAAACACTGTAAAAATACACTGATATCTCATTGAATTTTCTTTTTTTCCTCTCCTCTTTTAGTTACCTACCCTGGTTCGAAGTATACTATAAGCTCTTAAATACCCTGGCAGATTATTTGGCTAAAGAGCAGGTAATTTTACATTTGACATATTCTGTTTCTTTGTCTAAAAGATTTTGCAATAGTAACAGCGACCAAATTATGGTCACTATTTCAAGTGCTACAAAGTGATTCTACTCTCTGTAATTTTTTTTTTATAGTAAAATTTAGAAGAAAGTAATTAAATTTGTTTTACTGGAATTCAATCAATTAAATGTAGGGCCACCACTATCACGTGAATATCACACTGATCTTAGAAAGCTGCTGAGAATCTACCTTTCTGAAGTGTCAGTATAAACAAGTCCTGGGTGAAGTGTGAGCAAAGTGTTACATCACTGGAGAACTCTATGATGCATTGATTGTAAACTGTAGCTTTCTGGAACTATCTGGTTATCAGTTACAAACACTTTTTTTTTCAGAACTGCGTAAAATATGATGTACTGTTTCACCCTTCACATTAGCTAAAAACTACCTCTCGTAATTCTGTCATCTCAACTAGCAAGACAAAATTGCTTGCAACATTTGGTGAAGAATCATGATAGTTTAGTTTGCATATTCATGAGCAATTAGATGCATTCCAGGATTATGCAGGGAAGGAAATACTGGCATCTGTCTTTATGGAGAACACTGAAGCCATATCTTTCTGCTTTAGCTATATTAGACTTCTAGACAGAAATTTAGAAAAGGCATCATATGGTGGGTGGTCATATGCTGTAGACAGGAAAAGCTGATGTTTCAAGAATATGTAAACTATAGTTGCAGTTATTATGCACTATAGTAAATGGACTGTATGTTGATACATCATGTAATAAATAAAAGTGGTAGGAAAGTTAGGTGTTGGGTTAGTTAAATATATTCTACATTTGTAGTCTCATCACTGGTTTTCTGGATCTTTAAATTGAGTTTGTATTTGCTCTTACTTCACTGTAGCAGTAACGTTATTATTGAGGTTATATTTGACCTTAATAAGAATAGGAAGGTAGGGATCATTTTCTCCTCTGCTTCCTGTTCAGTGGTTTTGGCATTGTAAAATCACTTTAAGATGCCAGATTAAGCTTGTGATCATCAAAACAGACTCCTCATTACACAGAGTTTTAACAGCATATCGAAGTGCGTACTTTGTTGTACTGCCTAATACCATACACGTTTCTGAGGAAGCTGTTAGGGGACGTTGCTGTTTCCCTTTCCCAGGCGTTATGTGACCAAGAGTGTACAATTCAAACTTAGCTGTGTATTTAACAAAGCTTTCAGTAGGTGAATATCATGGCTGACTGTTTTAGGATGATACCCAAGATGCACATTCAAAATAGCCATTTGCTATTTAATATTAAAATCTGCAATTTTCGGTTGCAAATAATGTGATTAATTTATAGAGTACATGGGGAAAACATAAGAAATTTTCTTACATAAATAAAGGTGGCCTGACTTTAATACTTGATATTTAAATACTTCATGGCAAATTGCAATTGTCTTTCTTACTAAGCGGATACATATATATAAATTGTTTGATACGTAGTACATTGTAATAATTTGTTTTTACGTAATGATTAATTGCTTTTTAATAATATTCCCACTAGGAAAATGACTCAAATGATTTGTTAAAGTCGTTGTATAGCCATCCTGTGCCAAAGGCAAATGCTTTAGTCAGTTTAAGTGTGGTAAGTATTCCTACTTCTATTGTCTAATACAAAATGCTAACTGTGGTTAAAACAAACCTTTTGTAAACAGTAAACTGATATTGCTTTCCATCATTAACTGGCTTGGATAATCTTTTTCTTCTTTCTCTTCTTTTTGGGCAGAATAACTTGTTTTTCTCTGGACATCTTCTCTAAGTCAGTAAAAAAGAAATTGAATTTTTGCTCTATGAATGAAAAAGTAAACTATAGTTATTTATAAGCATTGCTAGAACTACTTTTTGTGATTCTAGCCGTATCTTTTAGATAATTTTTGTTTCTCTAGCTGTGAATCAATGTACCCTGACTGTTTTGTTTCTTCTTGTGTCAGAGTAGGTAGGCTTATAGAACTGTGGAATCTAAAGAATCAAGTTTGTGTAAGCTTTCTCATCTTCCTACTCCTACCCTGATTTGCTTGATCATGTGAAAGTGCTTTAGGAAGGATGATGGGAAAAGTGTATGGCATTACATAAAAGTTATAGCACAGATAGAGATGGAAGAATATGTGTGTGCCATTATGCTTGGTGCACTGACGTGGGACGTGGCACCGGAAAGTATGGCAAGTCGGTTTTGCCATAGAAACATAAAAGTGAGCCTGTTGCTGTTGCAGTTTTTGATGATGTTAACGGAAAAAGTATAGGAACATATGCCTATACATCTGTAGAAGACATATCAGATGTAAAGCCATTTTTCATGTCCATAGCTTATGTAGAAGTGTGTGCAAATAACATCTTAGTTGGATCATCAGTTTACAAGGCACAGAAAGAAGTGGTAGAAAATCTTCCCTTACGTACTGAAGGTTCACTAAATTATTTATCTTAGCCTTGCATGTGATGTTTCCTGTTACTTTTAACCCATTTATTTTGGAATTGAGCCCTGTACTTCAAGTAAAGTAAGTGCGGATTCTAAAAAACCATCTGGCCCTCTTTGGAAGGCATACAAAAATAGAGTGGCTACCCCTGCCCCATAGTTACTTACTCTTGCTCCTTAAAATAATGCCGCCTTCATTTTGGTGTTTTTTTTGTTTTTTTTTTCTTTTTTTAGAGTCTATAGAACTCTAATATTTTTATCTTTGAACAATACTAATCCATCATGTTCGGAAGGCTTTCCAGTCTTGCGTGGTGTTTTTCATCAGAATGTATTGGTATTTTTGAGGCTTCCTTTTTTTTTTTTTTTTCCCTGTTGCTTTCCTGTGTGTGTATATATGTATATTTACATAGATGTTTATTTGTTTATTTTCTGCTGTCATTATAATGTATGTTATTTTTCAGTAAGTAACAGAAATTATTATTTCAGAATGACATCATATTATATACTATCAACCTATAGTAGTACCCTCTTGTATATGCAAAAATATTTTTCCATTGCTAACTGCAGTGTTGTAACCAATTCTAATTTGGCAACCGTAAAGCACTTTGTAACATCCTTTAAAAATTCTCCCGTGTTTCAGTAGGGCATAAATTTTTAAGATTTTTTTTCCCTTTTGTTTCCTGGAAAGCATTGCTGTCTATTGCTGTCACTGCTGCGTTTCATCTTGTACGGATCTTTTCTATCTTAAAATGAATGTTGTGGTGAACTTTGGAGTGGAGGATACAACCAGCAACACTGGGATGACAAATTGCTTGCAATTAAGTTGATGCTTGCTGGTTTTATTTCAATATTATTTGACGTTTGAATTTATTTCTTCTCAGCTGTCTCTTGTTCCCAGTAGTTTGTTCCATGAAAGAGTTTTGTTATCTTTTTAGCTGAACAGTGATTATCCAAATGCAGGCTGCTTGCCAAATGCTTGGCTGCAGGCACAGTTGAGCAAGTACTGAGGGTTCAGGCAGGGAAGAGTAGGTTCCCTTGAATCAGGATGTGTTTTGGATCTTCAGGCATCTATTTTCATAAGCTCAGTTCTGCAGGGAGTAAGGAAATGTTTATGGCCACTTTCAACTCTAACTTTGTATGTCAAGCTTTTTATATTGGTGTCTCTTTCTGGCTTCTTGTGTATTGTAAATAGGCTTGAGTGGAGCAGTCAGTGGTCATAGACTTAAAAAAGAAGCTACAGTCTAAAAAAATAATTGTAGGAATAACAGCATGAAATTGCCTTTCATTGTGCCAGGATGAGTCTGGTTCAAATTTCATGATGCAGAATTAAAAAGATTCATCTCCCCGTTTACTCAGAAACTGGGGTTTAAATGGCAGACCATAGTGGTATTTACAATTACATGTATATAATAATGCATAAAGTATGCCAGTATCCCAATACATGTTTTTTCTCAGTAATCCTTGGTAAGTAAGACACCAAAATGCCTTGATCCAATTAGGGACCATGTTCATTTCTTGCACCTTTGTCTTGTATGAGCAATCATTGGTTCTGCGAAACCTGAGGTTTCTGTCACTTTCATTTTACACATGGAGGGCCAACAAAAGTGCTTTTTCTTTTGTTGGAAAAGTTAGCTAGGTCAAGACTGAATTCAGATAGGAATCAGAATAAATAAGTAAATACAGAATAAAGTGTATTTTTGGAACATATTTTAAACATGGGAAGCATTGGAGTCATCTTTGCTCTACTGGTTGAAAAGCTAAAAAAATCAATTCAATCTTTCTCTCATATTGCATAAGAACCAAGAGATGATTTTTGCAAGTAAGCAAGTTTTGAAAAAGCAGCCTTGCCTTGTATCGGTGAGTTTAAAAGGCTCTATCTAAAACCTATTGTAATTGGAGTAGTAATTACTTGCTATAGGATATATCTTCTGATTTCAGGCTTATTTATACTTACCCTTTTGAAAATTCTGCTATTGTCTACAGCCTAAAAGAGCAATATTAACCTACCTATTCTGTTTAAACCAATCTCATTTCAGAGCATAACCAAAATCAAACTCTTCAACTTAACAGAACTTACATTTTCTAGTTTTCCTTTTTTACGGAAGACTTTATACAGGGCAGCAACTATTATTTCAGTATGTCTTCCAAGGTCATATACATCTTACTAAGAGAGTTCTCAAAGATGTGCAAGGACTCCATACTGTGTTATTTTTGCTGCTTTACAGTTCTTAATGGCTGCAGTAAGGTGTCTTTGCTTCTCATAGTTCTAACTTCCTTTTCTGTTCAGTGAGTGAAATATTATTACTTTTAAAATTATGAATAATTACTATACCAGATTATTAAATTCATTAACCAGAAAATCTGTTGATAATTTTTTGCAACCTTATTACATATAGAAGATAATTTTCTCATCGTACTCTTTAAGAATGCATTGAATTAATCTAAATATTTTCATATTTCTGACTAAAGACTTTTTTTCAGTTGATGCAAAACAATATCGAGAAAAATGTATTGTGCAAATGCAACAATATATTTTTTTAACCAGTGATGGTTTTTGTTTTTTTGTTCTTTTTATTTTTAAACTACTGCCAAATGACCTAATATGTGGAAAATATTTTCTATTAAATATATCGCGCTGGTTTAATAAGAGCTTCCCACACTGCGTATATAGTATTAATATTTTTTTTAGTTGAACACAAGACAACGCTACCTTGCAGACTTCCTTCTTGTTGTGTTGCATCTTTTTCAAGTTTGACTTAAAAACTTTTTGTGTTGCTAATTATAAAAATATAAATAAAATTATACAGTTTAAAAGCCGATATCTTAAGAAAAATAAAATAAAATGTAAAAGGTTCTTAGCTAGAGCTAAGAACTCAAAGGTTATCACATTTATTTAATATATATTTCATGGTTTTTTGTCCTTCAAGATTTAGACTAATTATGCAAAAATATTTTAAATTTAATGTGTTAAATCAGAATTTGACTACTAAAAGCACTAAAAGTAGAATATTTTAAACTACATCTGTTTTCAGTTTAGTGTAATTTATATTTACATTCTAAATGGCCTCAAACATAAGATTATAAAATTGCGAATGTTTTTCATAAATGATTGTGGAACATCAAGCTGTCAGACCTTGGATTTCTGTTAGCACATTTTTGATTCAAAGATCTTTGGAAAGAGATGAGGCTGTATATTAAGTAATATTTCTGTTCTCATTAATTTTCTTTTCCTTACTCATTCTAAATTTACATTTTGCCCTATAACATTTATTTTTGTGCTTGAAATTTTAAAATCAATGCTGAAGCCAATGAACGCTACTCTACATGAGGTAGCATTTAAAAATGGCTTAATTTCATTTTAACTGCAGTACAGTGTTTTGTTCACTTGATCTGTGTGCTGTGCTAAGCCAGAAATTGTGATTTCATGATGTGATCTGCTTAGTTCTTTGTCTGGTAATGGTAAGAATGCTATTGGAAACATGGCTATTTGCTTGAACAAAGACGGGGTTGGAAATCCTAAATGTTGGATATTTTAATAATAATTTTAGTTGCCTTGTACATAAATTGTTAATTATTTTTTCCCATTGATTAGCACTCGTATTTCATTACTCCTGATATAACTGGATTGCCATCAATCCCCGAAAGTGTAAGTATGCAGTTTCTTTTTAAGAAATTTGGAAGTGTAAACCTCATTCTGTGATTAGGGCTGTACTCTGCTTTTATCAATAGATATGGTTTTTTTTCATGACTGTTTTTAGAATATGATTGATGTCTATTATTATAACCTTTAGCTAGTAAAGTTACTGTTGCATGCGTTGTTAGAGCATTATGCAGGGCATTTCTGAGCACTGCTGTTGGCCTTTTGTTCATAATTACTCTGTTTGTTTGCATTTGTAGGGTTTATATATGCAAAACATATTCTACTTACACAGCTAGTGTTGTTTGAATACCTGCCCTTTTAAACACTGCTTCCCTATGCTGCAAATTTAGTTATCAAGATAGGCAGTTAATTTTTGTGTAAGAAGCCATTTTTTCAGGCTTTCTGAAAACGTACTATATCTGCTCACATTTAGATGGTAACCATGCACCAGAAACAATTATTGCTATTTTTTAATGAATGCTTTCATTCTGTAGAAACTAAGTCCTTGATAGTGCTGCAGTGCGAACACAAAGTGTCAGATCATGTCCTCTACGAATGTTTAGTTAGAAGCTATTTAATTGGTTGTTATCTAACTTCCTGCTTTCCAGTTCTGCATTAAATCTGAATTCGAGCAATATTTTATAAGTTTGCATTTTTTACACTTTCACATGACTATTTTCTTTTGGAAGTTCAACAGAGTTCTGTGGTGGGCTCACTGCAGTATAGGCATGCCATCCCTGGGGTGCAGGGAGGGATGGAGGGAAAGGCGATGGGGCCATCCATGCAAGAGAAGCCCAAAAGCTGGATGGAATGGGGGACTTTTCCTAGGAAGGCTGCAGATCAGTCCTGAGCTGGTGGCAGGGGACCCAGGGGAGATGCTGGGGCCTTGGGGTGATTCAGAAATCTGCGCAATCTGCTGGATTGAGATGATTGACTTAGGAGCAATATCTTCTCAGCTCTAATGCAGACATAACTGTGACTGTCTCCCAGGGAGATGTTGTTCTGTACAAGATGGCGAACTTTTTTACCACAGTGTTTGTGGTACAGAATCAGCATGTCATTATCAACTAAAATGTAAAGGTTGTTCTATAAAAGTGGGACTCAAATTGCTATTGCACATCAGCCTCTAACAACCCGTTAAAGGGAATGCTTGGAGGGCCAGAGTTTTTCTAGAAGTTGCATTGGTGGCCTTAAAGCTCTCTGTTTAGCTTCCAGTTATCTATGCAGCATGGACCAAGAGTAACTCCATGCTCCGTGGCATTGAATTAATAAGGCATTTGTGAATTTACATAAAACCGTTTAATTCATTGGATCTTCTGTCTTTTATTTTCAAAAAACTTTCTCATTTAATGTTGAAATGTATCCAAAAAGGAGGCCATCCTTCTGGTCATCATCCAGACTTTCCCTCAGGTTAGGTTCCCCCAGCTTATGTCCTGCAAGGACCTGGAGCAGCAGCTGCTCGGCAGTGGCTCTGGGTCACAGAGGGTGGCAGCCATGTCCCAGCTCAAGAGCTCATGCTGCCCTCAGGCCTTCACCCCTTCATCACGTCCTCAGTGTCTCTCTGGGGTAAAAGCCCTTGCTGTAGGTGCTGACCCCACATCTAGTGTAAGCTGAGTTTCCCTGCTCAGGCTCCTGTCATTGGGTTGCTATATGCCGCTGGTGGGCTCCTGCACTGGCATTTGGGGGTATGCTGTTCCTGAAAGGTCAGTGGAGGTTCTGGTTGCAGGTGTGATAATGGATGTGTGAAGTTAAAAAAAAAAAAAAATAAAAAATCAGGTACATGCTTTGTATATATATATATGTATTTTTTATATATTTTTGTACATATTCTCCAACAGTTAAGAAAATTTGCTATTTTTCTAGGCGTTTTTTGCTGATGACAGTTCTGGCTAACTCAGAACCTGCATTTTTCTGTCACTGTGCCTCACAGAAATACTGTGAAGTTCAGCCTCAGCCAGGACACAGAGATCCATCTACCTGGAACGTACCTTTTAATTTTAATTTTTATTTTTCCTGTTCCCCCCACTTCTGTATTACCTGACCTATGAATAAGAGGTGCTGGTTTTTCTCCCCAACAAGCTGATTCTGTATACTTGAAGTAGAATAAAATGTGCTCAGTTTGGGAGAGCCTGGAAAAACATTGCAGTTTTATTGTCATAACTATGGCAGCACAGTTATTGTGGACCTAGGGGTTCTGTTCTTGGGTTGGAAGTTAAATTTGATAGCATGCATTGTTATTGATACACAAATTTCTTAGTTTTTCAGATTTGGAAAGTAGGCAAATCTAAATTCAGAAGCCTAATCAAATAAGCAAACTAATATTGACTTGCACCAAAGCTAGATCATCAGTAGCTTTAAAACTCAGTTGATTATTTTTAGAGCATACACACTTTAATGCTGACAGATTTCCTTAATATTTTTTTTTCACCTACTAATTGGTCAAAGTTTTTGATATGCGATGTATTAATATTCTTCTTAGCTACCACTGTCCTTATATTTTTAACATCTCATTTATTTAAACAGAGAAACCTCACTGAGTATTTTGTTGCTGTGGATGTGAACAACATGCTGCAACTTTATGCCAGTATGTTACATGAGAGAAGAATCATTATTACCTCGAGCAAACTAAGCACTGTAAGTACTTCACACGTCTCCTTTTCAGTAGAATATATTGAACGTTTCACAAAATGACCTACAGACCTTTGTGGCTTTAGATATGTTCCATGTGTACTTATAAGACAATATCTACATACTTTTCTGATATATGGTTTTAGTCTGGCTCTTGAAGTACAAAAGTCTGATTTATATAAGACCTACTCAGATACATTAAGTCAGGTTAATTATTTTCCTTATCAGTAGATGAGAGTTCTTTAACTCTCCTGAGTTCATTTCTGTGCCTTCTAGCCTAAAAAGAATTCTTAAGGGCTATTATAAGATCTTTATTATTCACTTGTGGCTTATTCCATTGGAGCTACTTGAAAGAAATCAAGAGGCCATAATAATAGCTGCTATCCTAACCCGGTAATAGGTAGATTCATCTTTCTTAGAGTGGCTTGGGAGTGCATACTGTAATAGTTGTGATTTGGAGCAGCTCTTCAGAGTTATAATAGCATACAACTCAAAATAGCATTTTATTATTAAAGGTTTTAGGCACTGCCACATTAAAATATTTTTTTTTTCTGTTACCTGCTTAGACTGCTTAATAAAAGAATGTTGCATTTCATTTTGAAACTATATATAAATACTCAGGTGTTAATTTTGTTTTAATATTCACCAAACCTGATGAGGTTTTAAAATCCCCTGTGTTTTGAGTATATACCAAAGATTAATTTTGCATTACTATGAGACTGTCACTTTATAACTTACTTTTGTCATACATTTTATTTGCTACACACAATCTTTGGCTTGTTAAGCTCAGTCTTAAAAAGGAATCTTCATTTATGTTTTCCAAAAGTACCTCATGGAACGTATTTTGCAGTTTCTGTGGTGGAAAATTAATTTTGTATTTCTGAACAGTGCTAAATTTTACTGCCCAGTAAACAAACAACTTTTTTTTCAACACGTAGGCACAAATTTGGATATAATATTAAAAATCAGTGTTTTTAAAGACTTGCAGATGCTGATTTTCCATATGTATTTGTGCGAGTGTGTAAGGAGTGAGAAATTTTGGATGATAAACAGTGGATAAAAAGTGTTTAAGTTCTTTTGAGTCAAAAGTAAATTTGACATAGAGGATTAAAACCATCATAAGAGGATGACAATTTTTACAATTCTAGGTAGTAGTAATTGAATAATAGACATATTTGAATTTCTTTCTTTATGTATATATAAATTGTGTGATTCTTAAAATTGTGTACTACATTAGTGGTAGAATGTGGAAATAAATGTGTGCATATTAATTAGAGAATGTAGGAGGTCACATGAATGGAAAAGTAGTGAATGAATATATTCAGTCTAGAAATTAGTAGACTTAGATATATTTTTAGGCACCAAAGATTTTACCTTGTCTTATTAAATTTCCAAATTCTTTCTATTATTTCCTGTGGAACTGGCCAGGGTAGGACTTGGGAGTTGCAATAGAGTAATAAGGTAACCCTAGTGGGCATAGAGGATTTTGAGAGAAAGCCTTTTCAAAGAGCCTGACTTAGTACAAGTTCAGACAATGCAGCAGAGGGAAACATGGAAATGATTTAATTTCTTATATTTTTTTGATCTGCCAATTTGGGACACATCTTGCGTGAAAAAAATGAAAGAAAAACTACATCAGAAAAAAACCTCCCAAAGCCCTGAACTGTAACGATGGCCCAGCCAAACCTCTTTTACTGCTCCACTGGTGAGAAAATAGGCATCATGATGGCAGGTCTGTGCCTGTGGAAGAGGGTTCTGCAGATGGGCACATGTCAGTCTGCCTCACAGGAGTTGCAATTGTACTCTCAGCCTACTTTTAGATCCTCTTAAGGCTTGGTTTTGTTAGGCTCAATGTCTTGGCTGGTCTCTGTTTCTGTGGTGTGACAATGGGAGAGTATCAGGATTGCACTGTGTTGATGTAGACAATCTTATTTCCACTTTCGGATTCCAAACTATTTGGAAACAATGGCAAATTGATGGGTAAAGAGCATTGTTTGTGAGAAACATTCATTTTGCTTACAGTTCAGCTGTTTATTCCAAACATTTTCAAGAAGTAATAGTAATCTTAGTGGTGTCTTCTGGACAAGAGTTGTAAGTTGTACGTAGTGAAATCTGGATGTCCTGAGGGATGTCACCAAGCAGTGTACGAGGAGTGGGAACGCAGATCAGGCGTGAGAGGAAAGAGCACACCAATTTCACTTCCTTCTGGTTAGTTTTTCTGCCTTCTTGTATTATGCAAGTTGTAGTTAAATTAAATTACTGCTACATTATATAGCGCTTTCAATACAGGACTAGGTAAATTTGTTCTTACAGAAGTGAGATATGATAGAACAAGAGAGTAGTGCTGTCTTACAGGGAATTTCAGTATGAACTTATCTCTTTGATAAACAGATCAGGAGCGATGCTAGGCTTTCTTGCTTACAGAACAATAGATTTTAAAAATAAAATTAAACACTTCTCAGTATCTCCTGGAAGAATTCAGTTGAATAGCCAAGAATGATTAAATTTCTATGTGTTTCTTCTTTAAAATGTTGGAGTGCTTTGTATAATACAAATAGGCGAAAGTATGCTACCTTTATGTGTTGGTACTGTGTATGCAGAGCACAGCAGGTTAGTATGTTGTGCTGTAAGAGCTGTACTGCAGTACACGTAAATTACAGCTTGATATAAAAGATGATTCTTTCAAAAACAGTACGATAGGTACAACTTTCTGTTAAGGGAGTTGTGCCTTATCTTTGAGGTTAACTAAATACCAAGTGTTTGTGTCAGTTCATGAGGACTGGCTTGTGATGTCACCTCCCAGTTATCAGCTCTGCTTTGCTTCACTATCTCAGAGCAGTGCCTGATAAAAAAAAAAGAAGGCATAATTCAAGGCCATGCTTAGTTATTCCTCATCCTTGTTGAGGAGAGAAGGGGAGTGTAGGGAGAAGTCTCTAAGTTTAGCATTGCTGCCCTATGAATGTAATGCTTCCATTATTTGAGTAAAGGATCAGTCCTGGAAAAAGACAGAAGGGAAAAAGAAGGATTCTTGTTTAAAAAGGTTTACTTCAGTGGAAAAGAGAAAAATAGGAAGTTTCTTGCATTAAGCTGTTAAGTAATAGTTTAAAAAAAATAATTTATCTGAAAAGGTTTTGATGCTATTATCAGCTTATATTTTATATCAGCCAAGTGTTCTTTCTTTTATAAACATCTCATATTCACAATTTTTTTTGTATCTGTCCTTAAACTGTTTATGTCCCTTTAAATACTCCTTTGAAGGAGATATTTGTCCACTTGCCATACCAATTACCACAAAGATGTAAGTGGAAACTTCCCACTGCTCCTTTCTGTCATACCTTCTGGGTCATTATTTGCCCTAACTGTTGATTCTTTTATTAGCTTGACTTTCCAGCCACTTTAATAACGTGATTATCGCCAACCTCACAGCTTGCTTCAGGCTTAGTGTTAGAGTGAGATAGATTCAGCTAGCCTGAGGATTATACTCTGTAAGATATGTTTGCAGCAAAAATTGCCATTTCTGGCTTTTGAACGGTAAACTTAAAAGAGAAACAAATTATCTGGCTTTGAAATATATAAAGAATGAATGAAACAAAGGAATTGATTTATTCATAGAGCTGTCTGTTGTTTCATTTTAACTGTAAAAGGAAAACCTTTCCTAAATGTCATACTGTATATCCTTGCAGAGCACCTTACGCATCACAACATCTGCATGTGTTCTTGTTTGTTACACGGAGCTGCAAGAGTTTCAGTACAAATAAGTTTTTAATTTAATCTCGCTATAAATTATTAAAGTGCTGGGGAAGGCTTTTCCAGGAAGGCTGAACTACAACATTGATTTTATGCATGCTGGAGGCAGGCCCTAGATGTTGAGGCCCCAAGTGCACCTGCTGTGGTAGTCTACCAGAACATCATACCATACTCTCATGTATTCAAAGCAAAGGAATAAATCATGATTTTACAACAGTGCATCAGTTGACTTATTGCTGTTTTGTGACCGGAGGTAGGAAGGATTGCTGTTTAAAGCCATGTCATCGGTTCTCAAGTCACTCAAGCATGAAAGCTTGTCATATGCCTCTGTAATTGTACCTCACCAGCCTTTCTCTAACTAGTCAGCTGGGGCTGCGCATTTTGTCTCAAACACCCGGCTGGCCAGTGTCTGACAGGAGCTTTCTCATCATCCTGTCAGTAATATGTTAACTAGAGTGTATCTTCTGCGGCCTACAGTGGCAGGTGGGAAGGATGCTACACTTTAAAGCAAATGTCTAAACGTTATCTCCATTTTGACCAATATTTGTTTTAGGTAATACGAGCCTGATGTGTCAGAGCACTGTGGCTGCAGTGTTCTGCTTTGTGCTGGCTTCATTGGTGCTGCCTGTAAGAGGTATTGTATATGTCAATGAAAGACTGACTTTTTATTTTTTATGTGCTGAAAGAGCACTGGAAAAAATCTACACACAGTGTACATTTTTAGTGTTGGTTATGTGTAAAGAGAGCTTTCTGCAGTCCCACTTGGTTGTGCCGGTTGGTCTGAGTGGCGGCTGCGTGTTCTTTGCCTCCATTGCTTTTTTGAGTGCCGTTGTGCTCTCTGTGGTCACTCAGGCACTGGGAAGTTGAGGGTGCTCATGGAGAATGTGATGCAGGAGAGCAGCTGAATGGGTTGCCAAGCACTTCTCACTTTAGCACATTATTTTTGTGAGTCATTTCAGCCCTTTTACATCTGACCCTAAATCCACGGTTCTTGAGTTGATTCCAAAATCCACGTCCCAAAATAGTAATGCTATCAACTGATTCAGAAAACAACTGCAGTGTTTGTTTCTTGCACTTCACTTTAGTTTCTCTGTGGTGTATGTGTTGCAGATTGCTGGGTATACTTAGAAAATGTACCAAGCAGTGCTTTGTGACTGGAGGAGATAGCTGAGGTGTGATTTTGGAATGCAGTGCATGTTAGTGTGGAGCCTACAAAGATAGACAGTTCTTTTGGAGTTTTTATTGGAGTACAAAGCTGGCTATTTGCGCAGCTGCTTCTCTGCTGCAAACTAAAGAGGCAAAACAGTGAAAGAATTGGCTCTGTACTAACCTTAGTGTTTCATGGATTGATTTCAAATAATGCTGTCCCAGTTACTCAGAAATTATAGACTTGAAGTGAAATTCTTACCTCAAATTTCAGTGAGGTAGTACGCTGTGGGCTGAAATGCGTTAGGGACTAAATTTAGTTCTTGGATAATAGAAACGGATAGGAATTTATCATTAACTTGCAAAGCAGCACAGATATTCTGCTGATATTCACTGAGATCCCAGAAGTATTGTTAGAATTCATTTTGAAACATTAGGTCAATTAGATCAGTTGGTCTGTGCACAGAAGAAGAGTGATGGCACTTAATAATTAAGAGTTCAGGTATAAGCAGTCTAAGATGAACTGGCCAGAGGTGAGGTAATTTGGCCAGAGGTGGGTGCTGTGAGTGCAGCTGAGGTCCTATCAGGATGCATGCCCGGAGAGTGCTGCTAACAGTGGAATTATGGAAGCAGGGAAGGGACATGTTGATATGACAGCAACACGTGGCTAAGATTTACAGCCAGACTTGTGAACTGGAAAACTCATTCTGTCTGGATGTTTGGAGAATCGGCGTTACTTGTCACCTTGTGTAAACACGCAGCACTGTATCACTGATTTTCATTCAAGTACAAAACAAACTCTGTGGAAGGAAAGCATTTTGACATGCAGGCTGACCTACACGATCATTTCAAAATAAAATCTTCACTTATCATCACTTTCAGAAAAAAGAACAAATCCAAGATTAAGATGTAGGCAAAAGTTGCTTATTCTTTTACTTCACGTGACCTTTGGCAATTCAGTAAATGCTACCAAACAAAATGTCGTGTACAGCTGTGGGCATTGGCTCTCCAAAGGAAGCCTCCAAGTTCTAGATCCTTCTGGGTTGAGCTGCATGAGAGTAGAAAGTGAAAGGGTCCATGTGCTGCTATGGATGACCAGCACTGTCTCATGTGAGAAGAGGAAATGTGAAGATGAATTACAGAAGAGTATATGAATATGCTAGCTCTTTGTTCTGGTATGCCATTATGGCAAGACTTCTTTTTTTGCAAACTACCGTCTTATCGCTTTTTTTTTTTCTAAAGTTCACCAATGCTGAGATGAATTATAGCATAGTGGTTATCTGTAGTCTTGCTTGCAGTAAATAAGTTGTCTGTCAGCTGTTCACAAGGAAGCTGTTCCCTGCTGCTTCTTAATTAGTGTATGGCAGAAGAACATACCATGGAGTTACTCTGGGGGAGGAGATGTTAATAAAAACTGTTTTCCTGGAAACTTTCCTTTCAGAAGAAAGGAACATTTTCAGAACTCCATTATTTTATGCGAGGGTAGCTCTTCCTCCGTAGAGACAGAGTCATAAAATAGATGAGGGAAGAGAGAGGGGGAGTTATGAGATGGTCAGAAAAAGGACATAAAGATGTATAGGTTCATGTTCTTCTGTGTTTTTTGTGAGAGAGGAAGAGATAAAGCAGCTAGGAAATAAATGAATGTCAAAATGAGAATAAGCAAGTTATTAAGAATATACAAAGATGCAATTAAAAAAAAATGAGGAAACAAATTGATTGTTATAGAGTAAATGATTATCAGTAGGAAGTGTGTCGGTTAACCAATGTGTAATGTGGCAGGAATAAAAGCTAATTTGACCAACTTTCAAACATCTCATTTTCTATGTAAAATATTAAAAACCTTTGTTGGAATGGTTAAATTGAGTAACTGAATTATGTGACTTTTCATAGGCAACCCACACCTACTTGGGTATGTATGTTCCTCAGATCATCCATAGAGGTGCGTGTAGGTCCTTAGTGTAAGCACAGTATGCCAGTGATGTTCTTCACTGAGCACTCACCTGTCTACTACCACTTCAATTTTATTTTCTGCTCTGCTTCCGTTATTGAGAAACATGTCATTCTTGGAGCCATAGGCAAGGAACAAACCACGTCTTCAGTTTTTTCCTTTCCAAACTAATGCACAGGAATGATACCATAATGCTGCTCTGTGAATCAAGAATTGCAAGAAAAGAATGAAATTGATTGTATATGAAGTGCTGTCAAATTCATGAACAATGCTCTTCTCTTCCCTTTCTCTTCTTCAGAATAAGGATAAAACGAAGTGATTAACACTAAAACAAAACGGAAAAACAAGAGACAAGTTTTTTTAAATTAGTACTTTCTTTTTCATATTTCATTTTCACAGCGGATGAAGTTAAAATTTTCATCTGTGGACTGGAAATATATTTCCCTTTTCTCTCCCTTATGTGAGTAAGAAGTGCTGGGGGCTTCATCTTGCCAACAGGAGGAAAATACATTATGGCTCACTTAAGGCCCTCCCTTTTTTTTCTTCTTTGAGGTTATGGGGATGGCAGATGGGAAACTATTAGCCAGAAGCTAAATTAAAGAAATGCATGAGAAGCGGCTTTGGTTATCATAGCTTGGATAGTATACTCTGGTCTCTTTTGTTGCTCATTTTTTTTTTTTAATCAGTGGCTTCTGTCTTCTTTCCAATGCCAGCAGAGTAGTCTAAGTGTATGATTTAGTCCGACTATTAATTCTTTAGAGCTGGAGAGGGTTGTGTGTTCTACTATATAATGGCCAAAGCAAGGACTCCCTTCCTGTTTTTAATCCCCTGCAGTCTCCATCTGCCCATTCAAGAAATGGACTGGTCTTAGCTGGCATTAAGTATCTGTTACAGGTTTGGGGTTTGATTTCATTCTTGACCAAGCAAGATTTAGATAGGGAAGTCTCTTGTGACTATGCTGATAGTCTTAGAAATTGTAATAATATAGAGTTTTCCTTTGACTTTAATGAAGGCTTCTTCAGGAAGTGGCTAGTGCTTTCACAGTAATTCTAATAAGCTGGGCATGCCAGGGTAAGTGCAGTGAGAGCTGGTCCAGGTTGATGGCAGCTACTGAATAGGGATGATGACCCTCTACAACTTACTGCAATAGGTATTACTAAGTAGATGAGTTAACAGAATCTTTGGCATCTTTCAACATATGTGTGGTCAAGGCAGTGGGAGGGAAACAGTTCTTTAGCCCAATGGCACTGCGAGGGAGGAGGGAAAGAGCACACCAGTATGCATTTGTGGACATGGTGTTGACAGATTGACAGTGTTTGAAGGCTTTTCAGGAAATGGTTTTATCACAGTAATTCTTCAGTTACTTACTTGCTGTAGATTTTGAAAGGTTGTATGGTGTCATGGGTTAATTTTACTTTAGCGTTTGTCTAACTTCTGTTGCCATTTTTGGCTTTCAGACAAGATTCTGTTAATCAAAATCTGTATTTCTAGCTTTTGTGCTGTGATGTGTGTGAGTCTTGTCACCTGTGCTCTGTGTCTCTTTCTACCTTGGGTTATTGAAACTGCTTTAAATAAAATTATTTTTGTAGGAAGTAAGAGCTGGATGGATGCAGAGTAATTGTTTTCATATTGCTCATTGAAATTTTATAAATAGGTATAAAAAAATGTAATATGTTAGCATGTGGAAAATCTTTGTTCTAGATGTATTGCTGTGATTTCGGGGGGGGGGGGGGGGAGGGGGAAGAAAAAAAGAGGCTACTCATTTTAAAATCCACAGTTCATTGAATATTGGAGTAGCAGATACACATACCAGAATTATTACAGATACATGGGAGAGAAGTGGGTAAACTTGCTTTGATTAAGGCTTGAACTTAAGTTGCTCAGACTGTTCCTGTTCATCACAGTGTAAATTCTGAACACTTTCCTGAGTGGAAATGTCTATCAAAATGCTGGCAATTTGAAATTAAATTTGTATTGATTTGAGTTCTTTATGTAATTTAAAACCCCTTTGTTTCAACCCGTTGTTAAAATTAAGTAAAGATTAAGAGTTAATTAAAAGATTAAAGATTATGTAAAAGTTTTAATCTAGAAGAAATTGTTTGAAATGAAGAAAAATACTCTAAAAAAGTAACAATTGCTGGAGATATATTGAAATTTCTGTTCAATATTGGCACACGGAGTTCAAAAGACAAAAACTTTGTTTAAAAATTGCCTGTCCATTTTATAATGGACTGTAGCGCAACGCTGGTAGCGTTCTCCAATGCAGTGGACTTTAGGAGTATATCCCAACATTATTCACTGCTTCAAACCACATAGTAAGCTATCAAATTTGCAATAGGTAGGCCCTGCAAGAAACATACTGCTTTCTTAAAAATTTAAGAATGTTTAACAGATTGCAGAGTTGAGGACTGATGTGTTTGTGTGCATGCAGAAGAATTCACAGAAAAAGTTGTAAAGAATTTGCTGTAAGGAATCTGAATTCCCTGCTGATGTAATCTCCAGTAGTCATGGCAAAATAGGAAAGGTTTGACAGAGTTTTGAAGACAACCTCATGATTTGGGATGGGAACCGCCTGTCCTGAAAAAGAGAGTTTTCAAATCTATGCCACGTCTCTGAGAAATTTGTTTAAAAGTGGTTGTAAACACACAGACTCCGTGCAAGTACCTTTTCCATAAACAGCGCAAAAAACTTTTCTGCAGGATATTGCACCAGTCGCACTTCTCTCCATTTGGTCAAGCAACAGATGCTGCTTTCTCCCCTTGGACTCTCTGCCTTCCCCTCTCCTCCACCAGCTCCCCACAGGTGCCCATTCCTGCTTTCAGTGGCCCTTCTTCCAAGCATGGCTGCCATCAGATGTCCTCTCCCCAAATTCGGTGGTCATCTCTGCAGACCTCCAAGCACTGCTACAAGCAGTCGGGCTCTGCTCACTCCTGTGTGTTCACTTGAGCTGCTTACTTTGGACTTATTATTCTGAGATTTGCAGTATTCTGTGTTTCCTTCTCTTGGTATGTGCGAGTGTGATAGTTAAAAAAAAAAAATGTTGTCTAAATAGCTGGTGCCTTTCACTGTTGAAACACTGAAAAAGAAAATTTGCCAGAAAGGGTGTTTTGTATGAAATCCATAATTATCATATCAGTATTTGCTTAAAGATGGAGTTGGCACACTATTAAAAATGTCACACGGTTTGAAGAGTAGCAGAATCCCATGGCTGCTTGTGTTGCAGGCTGCATACAGCAGGAAACTCTAGACATATTCCTGCCATGTTAAAATGTTTGGAAATCTACAGCAGCAGCATAAATGGAATACTGAAACGAGGTGTTAGAGTGAAAATTATTGAAATTAAAGGCGAGGGCCAGTAGAGCAAACTGTTGATGTGAGTAATCAAATCTTTATTTTTCCTTCTAGAAATGCTAGAATTTAATTTTTTTTATTAAAAATGTTAAATGTCAGTCTAAGTGCAACACCAAAATACAGATTCTGACAGTTAATAAAACTTCAACTGTTTTTAGTGTAATTGTACCCTTCCTCTATTAAAGCAAGAGCTAAAATATAACAGACATGCCTAAGACAAAAATATTTCTTTATTCAAATTGTACTGTCATGTTAATTCATAATTTAAGAATACTTATTAAGAGGGGGAGGAAGGTATATACATCGGGGGATCACCATGTAACTGTATGTTCAGCTTTATTTCATCTGTGATTGAATTATGTGCTGATTTTTGTATAGGTAGTTGTGATTTGAAATTTATATACGATAAAGACTAGTATGTGGGCAATTATGATTACTCAGACTGAATATGGAAATTAATGGTCCAAAACCCATGATATTGAGCATAATATTGAGATTTGCACTGTTAGTAATAGTAGCTGAACATAGGAGGGATTATGAAAATAAAGCTCGTAAATCTCATCTCATAGAAGAGGGGTGAGTGTTCATTTATTTCATCCCTCAAATCAATTAATTCGTAGTAACCAAACTCTAATGATTAAAACAGCCTTTTTTTGCAAGTCTGAACCGAGAGTAATTGCAGCTGTTTGCCGTGAAGCTAAGAAACAAAATGTTAATGTGAACTGACCAGTTTAAGTAGGGGATGATGATATCCTTGGCTTCCTGCAGCAGAGCTGTCAGGTGCGGGCCGTGCGCCGGTCAATGGTGACATCCCGCGTGTCAGCGAGCAGCCTCCCGTCGCCGTAACCCGCAGCTCACACCATGCTGAAGCTCCAACTGTCGAACGCTCAGGTCCCTTGGTACTGCTGCAGCTTCCAGCTCTCCTGACTGGCTCATGTTTCATTCTTTGGCAATTTGCCCTAATGATATCCCTCAGGAGCTTTCAGACCCTCTTCTTTTCCATATTTAATCGTGTTATATTAATCTGAGTGCTGAGCAAACTATGCTGCACAAATTGTAATTGTCCCTGATTTCTGTGGCGGTGCTCTTATAATGATTTTTTTTCTCCTTTTTCTGTGTAAAAATATATACACAAAATAGCAGCATAATTTTTATTTACAAGCGTAATTGTCTAAGACAGCCTGGGTGTGAAAGCTTTAACTGCTGATCTGTTTCACCAACAGGGACTTTTTTTCCTGTAAAATCCATAATATTTTAGCACTTGCTATATGGCAGGATTTACATTTTATTTTTAGCTCTTCATTTTGTTACTGTAAAAGTACACATCTAATAAAAGGCAGTAATAATCATGTTAACCTGAGACAGTAATTTTGCTGTGATATAAAACATTAGGACAGTCTTGTCTTATTCCATAAGCTTGGAGTCTTCTGTGTGGGGCATTCCCTTTGTGTGTGCTTCCATGCTCAGCCTTCGTTAGGTGATGCTGGTAAGTAAAGCAGAGAAGCAGGAGGACAATATAGCCTCAGTAGGAGAAATTGCTCTCTGGGTGTGACCTGCCAAACCCGTAAGAGATTGTGTTAAATCCTATGACTGAGTTTCTTAAATTTTGTTTCAAGCAGTTTTCATCCCAGTTGATCTTAAGTGTGAGTTTATCTATCTGTTTAGATATAAATTTATTTATTTATGTATATATATAATTTTTTTCAGGATTGTGGTATGGTTAGTATGTAGTAGGCAGTCAACAACCAGCATCATTTTGAACACGGTCTTGATATTTTCTCATTCTGTGCACTCTGTGGATACCTAGAAGCATAAATAAAATGGACTGATTCCCTAATAGTAATGCAGCGTTTGAGAGATGAAATCCAAGTTCTTGACGTATTGCAAATTATTGTGTTCACTCAAGAAGTGAACGTGGCCTGGCTCCTGGTCGATTCCATAGTGATGCTTTGTTTAAAAATTAACCAGAAAATAAGCAAAAAACAAACTAGAACACAGAAACCAACAAAGACCATCCATGTCCACACGTCCATATGGAATGGTAAGCCAATTGTAGCTCCTTTCTTGGCCGAGGCGTTCTTCATCTTCTGGTGGTGTTGGCTGCCAGACTTGCCAGTTTCAGTTTCAGGCACCAGGGGAGAGGGGAGGGAGTTTGTGAAAGTTGTAACGCAGTCGCATTACTGTCACAGGGAATTCACTGTCGTTTTTTTTAATTATTATTATTTTTTAGTTTTGCAAAGGTACTTTGGAAATAGAGTGACAGAAATAGAATTGAATCCTGTTTGAGTGCAGTGCATTTCATGCACGCTCGGTTCCCCTTGTTCCAAAGAGGAAGGTGGGCAAGGTCCCGTGCTGCCTTTCCTGCTTGGCCCAGCTGGTACAGCAGGGCTGCCCTCAAGCTCTGCATGTATGCTGACCATGGCAAACATCAACAACTGCATGCTTAATTTCTTCAGATGATCTGAGCAGGGCTGACTTTGAATTGGCTCATCAGTCCAACTACTTGTGAATGTTGCATGCATATGTTAGGTTTTTTCCTTAGTTATATTTAAGCAATTAAAAATAACTAAAAATGCTATCATATGTGGTTTGAGGAGGTAAGTTTCTTATAAATACAAAAGCTATTTTAAAATAATTTTGTATTTTCTGTTTATTCTTCATCTTAGTTTTTGTTGCTAATTCTGTGTGTACATTTTTTTTTTTTTTCCAGTTAACTGCTTGTGTCCATGCATCAGCTGCGTTATTGTATCCAATGTACTGGCAACACATTTACATCCCAGTGCTTCCTCCACATCTCCTGGACTACTGCTGGTAAGATAGAACCTGCTGTTCTCACTTCTGAGATTTTTACGTTTCTTAGAGTTCTAAGTAACTCGTTTGACCAAATGTGCAGGGTCTGATTCATTAAATCACTACAGTCAGTGTTAAATAATGTCTTGAACAGAGATATTTCAGCATGTCTTTACGTGGCTTATGAATTATGGTCCTGATTACTATCAACAGAGCATCTAAGAATCATGTTTATAGTAACAGTTCATGTTTCATTGGTAGAGTTGTAATGTTCAGTAAGCTAAATACAACAGTTTTACAATTTTCATTTATGTGATGTTTACAGTAACTTGAGGTAGATGATACTGATGGATGCATTCGAAAAACACTGACTGATCTATCTGGAATTAAGCATTAGTAAGAATCAGTGTTTCTTTTGGGCCCAAGGAATAATTCTGTGTCTGTGCTTTAGGCGCAGCCAGGTTCAGGATCATGTCCAACACTTTGCCAAATTTGCTTAGAATCTCCTTTCTGTACTTAGAACATTTTTATTGTAGGAACTGTGATAACAAATATATTTGCTGTGTTTCTGTCCACGTAACCAACTTGATGTGTTTGCTAAATTTTTTAACTGGAAAAGATCACTTTTGGAGTGATTTGTGATCCTTCAAGGGATGATGCTTCCTTTGTGAAGATCATTACTCATTATACCGGGCTAATTTGAAGTAATTTTCAATTCCAGATACCTGATTTTAAAGATTTCAGACTAAGAAAAGATTTACTCCTGTTGGCAGTAGTGCCACTGTTACCAAATGAGCTTCCTTAGGGAACTAATACAAGAGTATCTGTCCCTGGAGGCTTTCACTTCAAATAGATGCTATGAATCTGTGGTGGATAAATGAACCATTTAGAGCCACTTTAAGAGATCAAGAATTATTATTTGTAAAACCCGAGTCCAAGTAGGATACATACCAGCTGAATTCTAGCATTTCTGTTATTAACATTTTTTCTTCATAGAAATGAATTATGTTTATGTTATGCTTGCAGGGCTTTATGTTTTTTTTTTTTTTGTTTTCTTTTTTTCTGGAACCTATAAATATTGATGTTCCGTTGAACTCCACCCACTCCACTGAACTTTTTGTTTTGAAAGAAATTCTCATTAAATTTCCCTAAGTCTTTGATATCTTTTCCTCAAGTTTACAATATTTGCCCATGGTATAACTTTAGGATGATTCCTAAACTTCATCTGTGTATCTTTTCTTTTGTTTTTAAAAACACCCCTTCACTCTTCATTTCAGCAGTAGCTCAGCCTTTCATCTTTAATGACAGTTTTCTTCTGGAGATACTCTGTCCCAATTTTTTCCTCCTAGCTTTGATTAAATGCACCAAGATGGGGATATAGCTTGGATGTATTTGTTTAGTTTTTTGTATAACTTGAACTTACTGCCAGAAGCTTTTTATATTCTTCAGTATTATCCATAAATGCTGTTCTCAGAAGGTAGATCAACACCCCCTTTTAAGATATACCCTGCAGAGTGCATCCGGAATACTAAAAGATTTTTTATTTGCCCTCCTAAGCACAGATAATGTTTTGAGAAATAATAATGTTAGATGCTGTACACAGCTCCTTGTGATGATGATAATACTTCAGATTCTAGGTCATTATGGCATGACCTGAGATTTTTTATTTTACTCATTAAAAAGAAGCATGGAGTTTCTTAAACTTGTAAAACTCATTTATATCTTCTTCTCTTTTTTACTGCGTAACAATAGGAAGGGAAAAAAGTTTCCTTCTCTTCATGTTGTTCAAATGGAAACATAAAGTTCTCAGAAGGAAATGTACAATTGATGAATTTACCACAATAACTATAATTCAGGCTTTTATTAAGGATTGTCATGTATTTATGATTCTCTGTCTGATCATGTTTGGTTTGAGTGATTCTTTTCAGAGATAGATTGGAATAGTGTAATAAAAGCATAAAATACTTGCCTTTCTTCATACTTTGGTGTCTCACAGTGAGTAAATGTTTTCCTCTCAGCTGTATAATAGGTGAGGTTAGAAAACATTGATGAATTTACAGAGTCAAAGTATATATTAGACTAAACCTAGCGTGGGGTCCAAGAAGATCTTGTCAATTAAAAGTGAATTAAATAATTTTCTAATTTTTTTTTTTGTATATTTTCCTTTTGATATTTTTGGCAGAGTAATTGCTTTTATGAAAACACTTTTTTTCTTCCCCTCTCTTAAACATAATGTATTTTTATGCTTCAAAACTATATTGTTTCACTTGCACTTTGAGATGTCTCCTGCTAACACATTTACTTAGCATTGTTCTGGAATGATACTAAAATAAACAAAGTAGAGGATTATCAGTTTGATAATGTTGGCAATTTGAAGGGAGTATGAACATGTTTAAACAAAGATAAAAAAAACATTTAAATTTACTGCTGTAAGTACAGGTCCTGATCCAGCAACATACTTTGCACGTTAATCATCCTGCATGTTTTGTGAGAAATCCACCTTTTTTTTTTTTTTTTTTCCAATGAGTTGAACTATAGTTTTGAGATTTCCTAAAGATAAATAATATAATTCTTTTGGGTTTAGATTTTAAAAATTGAACTGGTTGGCCAGTACATTTTGTGGGCATGAGAAAAACAAAGTTCATCTCTGCATTAAGTTTGCACTAAAACACTTAAATTCACCCACTTTCCTTTGTTGTAAAAAGTCCTCTTTGGTTCTGTCGAGCAATGTTACGTGAAGACAGGTTTTAAATGTAAAGTGTGGCCTGTCGTGCCATCAGGGCTGGTTATGAATAAGTGCAGAATCCTGTGTGGGAGCAGCACTGTCTATTAACTTGAGAGGATTTTCTTTCTCCATGTAACTTACATTGGCCTTAAATTCTGCTGACAGCACCAATGGAGAATTGGAGCAATCATATGAGAAAAAGGAGATACCAATTCCTTTTTCTAAAGAACAACAAAATATTATACAGCGAAGTGTCTACTCATTTTAGCTCTAGAAGAAAAGAACGCAAAGAAATAAGTTTCCTACAACATATTCTTGACCAGTAAATATCCTAAATACAGTTTTTAAGTTTTTACAGTATTTTTTGAGATTACTTAAGCGCACAGAAGAAAAGATATTCTGATGCCCCCAGTACAAGAAAGAGACAGAGCTTTTGAAGAGAGTCGAGAGGGGGACTCCAAAGATGCTCAGGGGGTTGGAACACCTCCTGAGAAGACAGGGTGAAGGAACTGTGCTTGTCAGGTCTGGATAAGTGAAGGCTGTGGGGAGACCTCATTATGGCCGTCCAATATTAAAAGGGCGATTATAAGCAGTAGGTAATCAACTTTAAGTAAGGGTAGATAGTGGTAGGACAAGGGAAAATGGTTTTAAACTAAGAGAAAGGAGATGAAGATTAGATGTCAGGCAAGTTTTTCACTGAAAGGTAGATGAAGTGCTGGAACAGTCTGCCCGTAGAGGTTTTGGATGCCCCATCCCTAGAGACGTTTAAGGCCAGGTTGGGTGAGGCCCAGGGCAGCCTGATCTGGTACTTGATCCAGTGGCTGACAACTCTGCCTCTGGTGGGGGCAGTGGAACCTGATGATGCCTGAGATCCCTTCCAGCCCACACCATTCTATGGTATGGTTTCATTCTTGCTGTTGTTTAGGACTGGCTTTCAAGAGAGCTTTTAGAGAAAATAAGCTTGAGTATTCTTGTAGTGAATTTTATTTGAATAAAATCAATTTTTGTAAAGGGTAAAGCTCATTTTATTGAATTTCTGTGTAATTTCTTGGCAAACTAAGTTGCTGATATAAGAGAGTGTATGACAGTTTCGTCTGTAGATGATAAAGCATCTGTTCTACTGACGCTGTGTTAAGAATATAATGCAATTAGAAAATTCAGTTTAGGATTGTAGCATGTCTTTTTATAAGATTTGATCTCTCCTGTATTGGGATGTGTACGAGTCTGTTTTCGTGAGAACAGGACAGTTATTTTCCAATTAATGTACATGTTTTGCATAGCATAGGAATTATTTTAAGAAATTATGCTGTGGATTGATAACATTTTTTATAATAACATGCATAAGCAAGTGAAAAACTGTATAGCAGCTCCCAGTAGTATCACAATAAGCAACTTTATGGACATTTTACAGAAGTCTGTTGTTTAGGCTTCAGAGTCCATCAGTAATAACATTAATTTTTTGCTGAAAATCAAATTGACTTCCCATACCTGCCTTTTTCATACATTTTCAAGGTATGTTTATCTAATTAGCTTTGTTCTGTTAACTTCGAAATTGGCATGATGTAGCTGTTGCTTTGTTCTGCACACTACCCTTTCTAATGACAGATTTATTAATGGAGCAAATCATCAGCTATTACAAGTCAGTACAGGTCTGGTGAAGCTGCTAGAAAAGTGTGCATGAAATACATAGGTGATATAGCACTTCTTTTCATTGTAGTGTCTCTGGTTTGTGTGACTTGTAACACGGAGGCACTCGGATGTGGTGAACCTGAGGAGGATCTGTTTTGCTCAGCATTCAGCAGAATCTGCACTTACGTGCCAGCCACAGTCGTTCACATTTGTTCACTCAAATATACTGCCTAGCGTCAGACACTCTTGAAATTATAGTGTCTTCAAGCTGTCTAATTCCTCACTGCATATGAATGCATGTGCATCTGCTCTGCAGGCACATTCTTGGAGAGGAACCCATTTGTGTTTTGCTGTAATTTGTGTTTAGTCTGGAAGGCATAAGGCCCTACCCTGGATGAAGTGGTCATAGATTTTCAGTATTGGGCTAAGAATAAGACACCACGAAGTTGTAGGAGTCTCCATTTCCCTGTTAGAAAGTCTGCACCCCACTGCCTGGCAGCCTTAAGCTGTGAGAGTTTGCAGTCTCTCCAGTCCTTTGATTTTTGATAGCGTAGACATTGAAAACTTGTTTTTATCTGACAGTTATTTCTTAGATTTTTTTTTTCATTAGTTTTAGTCAATGTTCTCTTGTGGGACGTTCCTAATGAAAACAATTGGATGATCCACAGCATGCCCAGATTTTTCTACATTATCTGTGGCTGTAGCCAGCTGCATTTGCTCCTCTTGCAGAGTTGGGCCTGCACTGCTGAGGCCATGGGAAGTGGCCCAGGGAAGCCCCTCCTGGGCCAGGAAGCAGGTCCCTGAGCAGTCAGTGCCTAGTTAAGCTCTGCTAGGTGATTGGATTGATGTGCTGTTCATACCAGAGGTCTTCGATTTATTTTTCAGTCCTTAATTTTATTTGATTTTTCTCTCTGCTCTCTTAGTAATTCATTTCCCACAGAGTTGCTTGAACTGGTCTATCTACTGCTCACTTCTCTGGAGAGAATATTTTTAGTAATTTCATAGTGCAAAAAAGCTCGCTGATGATTTTTTTTTTTTGGACATTTTTTTCTCCTTTAACACAGGATAGTGAATATATTCTTTATCAGATTAGTGGAAGAAAGGGAACATTATAAAAAAAAGTGAAAATCTGGCTAGTTTACTTTCTTGCTTGCATGCTGCAGGAGGTCTCATTGCAGAGGCTCTGTGGATAGCTGTTTCACATTGAAAATGATTCCTTGTCTCATGTAAATTGGAAATGAGAAGCTTGCTATCTGGGTAAAACAGGATATTATATGAAATATTATATGAGCACTGCAGAAGCTCACTGACACCACATTCTCCAGAATGGCGTTTTAAAATTAATGTACTTCTGGAGATGGACAATTTTCTCACCAGGAGTGGATTGCTGTCGCTAGGATATCTCTGCCATATAGCAGTCATTGAAGTTACATATGTAGGAGGTTAGGAAGCCTTACTACACATCATTTCATTTGTAATTCTTCAGTTAAGATAAGTGTCCTTTATTTTGTGATTATCATTACTACATTGTAATAATGATAGTAATTATGGTTGGTACTAATAATTTCAGCTAGTAATAATTTCAAGAGCACCTGTATACGTTTAATTCAAGCTTACACAGTGTATGTTACCTGGAGACCATACAGACCGACTTTTTAAAATGTTTTGATCTGAAAATGCTGCTGTAGCTAAAAGGTAATTTGATTGTTTCCTCTTTTTTCTTCAGTGCACCCATGCCTTATCTAATTGGCGTACACTTGAGCTTAATAGAGGTAAGTTTCCTATACACTTCTGGCCATGAAATGTGTGTACTATAAATAATAATTTCAATGGAAATGTTTCAGAAAAAGTCCCCAGTTATTTGCTCAAAATTGCAAATGTTAGGCTTCAGTATTTTAAAAAGTAAAATTGTCCCTATTCAAAATTACGCTTTTGAAATGCTTTCTTGAAAAATACAAGCTCTACATCATGATTTGTTTCTGTTCACATTAAATAGCTCAATTATATTGTACTTTATGCTTTTATGGAGGTTCAGTGGCATTTCAGTTCTTTCCAGTAATAGCAATTAAATTTATTTCTGGGTCATCATCAAGTGAAAGTCAACAACCTTCTCATTTTCCAGCTGACTTGCATTTCTCTTCCACTGAAAATTGGAGTCCAGCACTCATCCAATAACATTTATAACTTTTATTGTAGAAAAAAGAAAATTTTGTCAAAAACCAAAAGCCTTTCCAGACATAAGTGTACAACAAAACAATGCATCTCACCTGAGCGATAAGTAGTAGCTGAGTCATAAAAAAATAATTTTTTTTGTCTCTTTTGGTTACTGTTTGATGACACAGGTAGGTTTATGTGCGAAGTATGGTTGACATGCAGTGCAGGTAATTGATCCAGGAACTGTTTTATACTTCTACTAGAGCAATTTCTGGGGAAGAATTCACATTGGCAAAACTAATGAGGCTTTCCCCCAGTGTGAACCCCTAGCACTTTTATGTTTCCAAAAAACAACCTTCTGTAATGTACATTTCCTAACTGTATATATATATAATATTATTTTCTCATTGAGCAAGCTCTTATAATCTACGTACATTGATTGTAATATTTTGACTAGGATCTTTATTTGATCAGAAAATGACAATAATTTCACTCTGTAGATGAAATCACTGAAGTTTTTCTGAAGGTATTTTCTGACTCATAATATTGCATACTATTGTAGGACCATGCATAAAGAGTTTTATCTTTTTTTTTTTTTTTTTAAATCCTTCTCTCAAAGGAATAAATTGTTTAATTTTTACATGCTAATCAAGTCCAGTGACAAAAGAGCTTCCTCTGAAATACTAGAAGACATCACATGATCACATGCCTGGGACTTACATAGATCTGAAAATAATTACTTTGCTCTATTTTCTTCTGGTTTTATGATTAATATCCTATCTAATTTTCACAAATATGAGAAAACTAAATGTTTTTATAAGTCGTGTGTTTGTGTATATACACGTATAAAAGTATATAATTATATTGTGCTTAACTGTTTTAAATAATTCTTAGTTCTCAGGAATTAGGTTATTGAATACTCATGTTTTTCTGAGGTTATTAATATAACCTTAGTGTTTGATGAGGAGAAAGTGTTCGAATAATCTTTACTCCTGTGTCTGATTCACAGATCCTTCGTGTAAAGACTCAGCCTTGTCTTTGCCAGTATTATTCTTTGTAACACCATAATTTCTAATTTAGCCATTGTAGTAAAAGGGTACTTCAAGGAGGATGCCATAGTAAAGTTCTTTTTGCTATTTTTTTCTCTTTGCAGAGAGTGAAAAATAGATCGTTGGAAGATGTGGTTTTGCTAAATGTTGACACAAACAATCTAGAAAACCCTTTTAATGACCTCAACAACCTACCCGGTGAAGTGGTGAGTCTTACAGACATTTCTTGGGGTTTCTCTCTTAAATAGATGCTGTTTTTTGCCTGGCTTTACTAACTGCTGTAAAAGAAATAAGGGGGTAAAAAGCAGCAAATGTAGCCTCCTGTATTTGATATTTTACATCTTTGACAGTTGAGGAGATGTTGAATGGAACATCATATTCCTTATTGTAAAAGTAGGATCGTAATTATAAAGCTAGCTGCATTCATTAGGCATAGCTGCTCTAAACGCAAGAGTCTCTTCATCTCATCTTAATCATTATATTACAAAGTAGGCATTTCTGTCTGCCTAGTGGCATGTCTTGCAAAAGAACGAGAGAGTTTTTGAAGGCAAAAAGAAGAAGGGGGCCAATTATCGGCTTCTCCTTCCCTGCCACCTGCCAGCGTTTTCCTTTTAATTAATGATCTGATGGCACTGGTCAATATAATAAGAAATGCTTGTACAGTTGGGGTCAGAAAATTCAGGCTTTGATCTTCTTCAACTTTCTGAAACATTTATTTGTTTTCTCTAAATTATTTCAGTTTTATTTTAATCTCTTCTATCCTGCTGAGGGCTGCACGAATGAAAACCTATACTGTTTGTCATTTGCTTTGGCAGAGCAAAGACTGCTTACTTAGAATTCTATTTGTAAATTAAACTGCAAACCCAGTTTGTCATAAAAGACATCTGATCCTTTTGAAATGACGAAAACTGTCTTTTGTCTGTAAAGGATGATAAATTAAGTGCCAGTTCTTTCTGGACTTTGATCTTGCAGAGGGTCTCCCCCTCCTTTTTTTCCTATTGCCTATAAGGGAACATGTTCTGTATATCATTTTAAATAGTCACAAAAATCACTTACCTTGTTTTTCCCAATAGAGCTCTGAAAGAATTTTATTTTGAAATCACTGTTTTGATTATTAAGTTATAGCTGCACATACTGTTGTCAGCACAAAGAATTTTATATCAAAATTTGAAATCAAAGAGCTACATTTCCTCAAATTGTAAATCATAAAAACAAACTGTCATAATCAAAGAAAGGCACAGAAGTGACATACTATTTTTGTCACTACGTACTTGTTTTTGCTGATAATTTGTATGTATTTGAAACAAGAGAAATCAAACTCTTGATGATTATATTAATGTAAGTTCCCTTTGATTATAACAGTGTTTAAACCTAGACTTTCTGTAGCTCGTCTGGTCAGTCTTGCTCTTGATTCAGTATCAACTGTAGTTCAGTAATGTATAAGAAATTGATTATCTAAAAAAATGTTCTGGTATTATACAATTTTATGTTGGTGTACGAAAAAGTATGTACACACAGATGCACAGTAATTTTGAATGGTACTGTATTGTATAAGAGTATAACAAGTAAAGTAAAAAAAAAAAATTTCCATTTTGATGATAATTTTACTTAAACTTGTATGTGGTGTAAAAGGTTGAGGTTATAATGTCCTGAGGTACATGCCTCTTGTCAGATAGCAGCTAGATGTAGAATTGGGATTTAGTGATCATTGTTGGTCACTACTGGAGTAGCTGGTGGTTCTCTGGACCAGTGGAAGTTAATCTGCAATGAAAGTAACCTCTCACATATTTTACAGATGCATACCAGAATGGTCTCTAAATGAATAGGCTAGCATGAAAAAAGTAGAAGTTACAGTTCTTCATACCTTTAGGAGTATATTCTCCCTCAGTGTGTGTGTGTGTATATATATATATATATATATCTTATTAATGTTAGTGAAGATTATCTAATGTGCAGACTATACAATAGTCTGTATTTCACTGAAGGAAACTGGAAAAAAAACAACCACCACTAAACAAAACCACTGTGTTTTATGCAGAATATGCTCACAGATGTTATTTTGGGATTTTATGATGAAGCTTAATAGATGAATAGTCAATAATTAATAGCTAAATAGTTTAATTTCTTTCTATGCTTCAAAACAATTTAATTAAAAATTAATGAAAAAAATTATAGTTAGAAAATCCGCAAACAAAAGACAGAATCCAGGCTTTGGCACAAAAGTGGTAGACTGCTTATTCTTCTGCATTCATCTGGGACAATACAACTGCTAACATCTGGATTAAAATTGTAAGAAGTTAAGACTGTAGAGCCAAAATGGTATGTTAGACTTGAAACACTAGAGCAAATGTCAGATGGCTACGTATGTGAAATATTTTGGCCTGTATAAATAAGACTCATAAGCTTATGTACAAAGGTAGTAAAAATTCTGATGAAAAAATATAATAAGCAGGAATACCAATGAAGAGTGTTAAAATAGGATGAAGAACTGGAAATATAAAAGAAACTCTTGTCTACCCATGCCTTGAAAGGTTGATTCCAGATAGATTAACAGTCTAACAAAAGGAGTGCAATATTCTCCAAGATTTTTCTAAAACTATTTCTTGTCTCTGATGAAAACTGGGTATTTATTTTCTTGATCACTATGCCTGGAGATGTTGTTATGGCACAGGTATTTAATAGTTCACCGTAGTAAAGTGTCTATAAAATGCTCCCATTCTGAATTTTTTCAAGATAAATTTAACATTGAAAAATATTACTATGTGACACTGTCTAATAAGCTGCATAATAAATTAACTGAGATTTAAAGGCATTTTTAAATCATTCTTTTAAGTATTTAAATTATAGTTACAGGGTGGATGACTTTCTGTGCATGTGAACTCTATTATTCTGTCAGACTGACCAGTGGTCTTGACTGTGCAAAGGTCAGTGGTCACAGTTGTCCTGAATTACCAGTCCTTTTTTCATGTGGACCCTCTGCTGTGTTGCATGCTGTAATCTTCTTAATGGCTTCATTCCAATATTCACACATAATATTTTAGATTTATTGACTGTTAGAAATACTACCATGCCAGTAGCAGTTCCGCTACTCCTAAGGTATTTAAAATTGGAAAAATAAATCAGTGCAAGACTTTCAGGAATCCTTTGTTTTCTTAGAAGGGGGAAAGACCCTCTTTTTCCTCTCTTCTGACAAGAACACTTGTTTTTAAATTTTATCATTTCACTGCGAATTTGTCTATTATTTTTTAATTAAAAAAAGATGAAAATAAATAGCTACTTCTGAGGGAGTAAATTTCCTAATGCAATAATACTTTGGTCACCGCTTTAACGGCGTAAGACGGTAGCAAAAGAACGTTTGTGCTGTATAAAAATTTACATAGTTACATAGATAAATTTATGTAGAAACAGCTTAGCTGTTTCTAAACCTTGGGCCTGATTATGCAATACCTGCTTGCAGTTAACTCTGGAAATAGATGAGTGCTTTGCTCTACTTGATCTCTTTCAGAAAAAGCTTGGAGAATGGAGGATAGCACACATAGCAACGAAGTCTTACTGAAATCAGTGTGGACTTCAAGCATAGCTTTTGTAAATATGATCTTCAGAAAACAATAGGCTTTATTGGTTTATTGCATCTTCTGTGTTTGTTAAATATTGTCAGCTGTAAAATCTACAGAGCTGTTGAAAGATGCATAGGCTTTGTACCATGTTGGACATGGATACTGTGATGCATTACAGAATTCAAAATTTTTTTCAGTTTTGTTTTTGAAGTAAGTCACAGTATTTAACACCATAACTTAGGTGATGAACATCTCTGTTTTAAAGGTAGCATTGGAGAAGTAGGCAGTGATTCACATAGAAAACTTATCAGTTGCATTGTGAAATAATTACTGAGACTGAAAATTATTTCTGAAAGTAGAATGTTTAAAAAAAAAAAAAATAGTTTCAGTCCTTGTTTAATAGTGCAAGGAAAATGATTTTTTCTTAATGTGAATATCATATAGTTCTGTCTTTCCATGAGAAAATAGGCAAAATGTTTCTACCGTCTCTTAGAAACTCCGAGCAATATTTGCAGTAGTATGACATAGATATCTATGTCGAATCTCAAATGTGGTGCTTGATTCTGTTGAACCTGGTCTAACTTTGGAAGCTAGATTGCCAGGTTGAAAAATGCAATTACTTTGGAAAACATTCACATCTGAATGGACAGTGTTTATTAAATGCTGCTGGACTGCCTGAGATACTATGTACGTAGAAAACCTTTCTTTAACAATATTGATATAAATAAACTCAGATTCCATTTTCTTTTAAGATTTTTGTTTCTTCTCTCCACTATTTTCTTATTTTCTTGCTACAGAAAGTGTAATTTTACAGTTACAGTCACCCGATCTGATGGAGCACTGAAAAGTGATGTATAGCCTGACAAATGTCACACACTAAAGAAATACCCACGTATCTCATTTTCAGAGTGTGATAGTCACTGGGAAGTACAGTGCATGGTTCTGCGTTCCTTCGGGCACAAATCTTTCAAATACTTCCATACATGTTTTAATTTATATGCGTGCTTAAGCTTTTGCAGGAGGAAGGGATTGATTAATAGTTATATCAGTTTATGATTCTTTTTAACTTTCTGTGCAGTCCTATTGTTCTACTCACGTGAATGTTGAAGAGATATTAGTCGTGACTTGTTTCTGATCAGGTAACTGTTTGGAAACTTAAAGGATATATGGTGACTAGTTGAAAAAAAAAAAAATAAAAAGGGCTTCTTTTCAGCGAGCAACACAATATGTTTTGGCATTTTATACTTATTTCATATGTATGAGAGCAAAACCACATACCAACCTTATGACTTCCTAAATCTCCGAAAAACTATTCTATTGATTTAAACCTCCTGAAAGCTCTGATTGCTCTTCACTGGTAGTGTTTAACAGCCCAATGAAGTCACTTTCCTAGATAAGCAGTTGCTAGGAGAAGATAAAAACAGTTTGCTTCTAGTGTAAATTAATAATACCATTTCTGAGACAGATCATTAAGGGGAAAAAAATGTAGTGGCATTCTAACTCTGTGGTTTGTTTCTAGGTCTTCTTTTTAAAAACTTTTTTAAAGGCTATTTCTGTTTAAGTTATGGAGAGAAATGGAGAAAAAAATGTCTGGCATTCTTAATCATCGATAAAAGGATTAAAATATGTATATACAAAAAAAAAGGTGAAGTTGTCACAGGGGTACATTATGGCTTCATACCAGTGTTGTGTATTTCCTTTGAAATTTTAGGAGTGATTTATTCTGTCATTATGGCATCACCCAAAGGAGTTTTAGGTTTAAGTGATCATAGACCTGCTGTGCACCAAATCCTCACAAGGAGTTCAAAGCACCCATTCACATGTCTGTACTGTGGTACCAAGCACAGTAACTGCTCTGTCACTGTCTGTCTGGTTAAGCTGTTTAACTGGGAGGATTTGCAGGTAACCGACCCCAAGGGGCAGCCTGGCTTTGCTGTCACTTGGTGGTTTGATAGCACACCATTGTTTGATGACTTCAGCTCACAGGAAACCTGGGTGAGCGGGCAGTGAGGGTGCTTAGGAGTGCTTCAGCAAGGACTCCCGCTGTGCTGCAAGCAGAAATCAGGCTTGTTAAAACTCCAGTATAATCGTTCTGAGGCCAGAACTCCCTCCAGGATGGCAGCCCACTATTGCACTCCTGACAGTGCAGTGTTCTTGTGTGTTTTTGTGCTTGAGCCCTCTGCCTTCGAGCCCTGTACATTGGAATGTTCGTAGTGATGTTGAATTAATGATGTACTAATAATGCATTGAAATAGGAGAATTTTTGCTTTCTGGTGTTCTCGTAGATATGTATTTACCTAAAGCATCCTGGTACTGTTTTATTTTAGAGTGTATGGGTCCTGCCAGAAATGAAAAAGATACTCCCTTTTTCCCTCACTGCTATATAAGCCCCCCTCGATGTCTTCTTTTCCACCTTTTCTCCCTTTCTCTTCTCACCTGCTGAAATCTTCTTCAACTCACCACTTTCAGTAGCCAGCATAGGACCTTTTTTCTTCTGCTCATTCCTTTTCATTGGTATTTGTTAATTGCATTCATTCTGCCCCTACCTCCAAGAATGACACAAGGAGGAGTGTTCAACTATTTATCCATCTGGAAGGAAAGACACTGAAGGCTGATAAACCCAGAATCAAGAGGTTGCACGCAAGTTGGAGTGATGGTGCCTATTTTCTAACACTGTTTTATTTTTGCTCTTTCCATTAATACTGATCCATCAGAAGATTCTTTACTGAAGCAGTGTCACCAACCAGCAGTGTTAGCTATTGTGTGCTTATGTACATTTGCATAGGTAGGGTCTATGCTGAGGCTAGAGTTGCCAAAATGACATTTCACAGAGTGATTTGATTTAGTCACCATTGATAAACTGTTACAGATGTGTGGCTGGAAAATTCAGGTGAAGAGGACATTTGTGCCTCTTTTATTTGAGTGTCCCTGTAGCTGAGTTATAAGATGAAATGTCGTGTGCTCCTGGTTCCCCATTGCGCAGTTTGATGAATGTTTTCACTTGATTGGAGAATGGTCCTAAAAATAATGACAACATCTGAACTTATGACTATTTAGTACAGTACTTCTGAAGGTATGAAGTAACTTGAACACAAAATAGAGCTCTGAAACTCTGTGTCATTTGATCGTGTCACACCATGTGACAGATGCCCTTGGGAAATAACTGTCTGGCTAGCTGAAAAGTATTTTTGAATGCCTTAGGTGAATTAAATTACAGTTTATGGGCTATTCTGTATATATTTGAAGAGACAGCATTGGATTAATTTTGGTTTAAAAAGTAAAACTAAATATTTTTTCCTGTTTTTAAAAAAAACTGTTGAACTCAAATTATTGCTTCACAATTATTATTTAATGTAACTATACCAGATTTAATATTTTCTACTGGTGTGGCTGTTTTTTGTTTTATTTTTTACAGGGCATAAACTGTTGTAAGTTAAGTAACAATACGGGACGTGTTTTAAAGCATTTCACATCCATATATGCAAGATATAATTTAGAATAGCTTAGATTTCCAAGAAAGTACAGTGAAAAAGAAATTTTCACATATTTAAGTTGCTTTGTTCATCATGAAAGTGACAGTGCTCTAAGGCTGAGAATTTTTATTTATTTATTTATTTATTTATTTTGTTGCTTTTGGTGAAACTGAGCTAACACTGATGGGGAGACTTCCCTTCAACAAAGTATATCCCCCATTTATTTGCACCAGAATTAAATAAACCTATTTTTTAGCAATTTTAATATGATAATACAGCACAAAACAAAGAAAATAAAATAACATGCATTTGTTTTTCCAACCTTGACCCCCCTAAGTGTTCTTGTACTAAGGATTGTACTCCTTTTTTTTTTTTTTTTTCTTTCTTTTGAGGTGTAAAGGAAAAACTTAAATGAGCCTTGGTGTATGCTTTCCATGGGCTAAACGAAGCAGGCACTAAACTTTTATCTAGATCTATGGAGCCTGGATATAAATTGAAAAGATCACAGCTATGGGGAAAAGACCCATACTGTAAAGGCCTTTCTGCATAGATTATGAACATCATAACTCAATAATTCTTTTTTCAAAACTATAGTTATAATTGGACCCAATGGGGGTCTCTCTCTTTGATCAGATCACAGTAACTGTGACTTTACACTGGAAAATGTCACTACTGTGAAGGTTTATCACCTGTAGAGCTGGTCTTTTCTCTGATGCCATGTTCAGTTCTCATTAGCATTATTCAAAGTTTAGTTGTTAATTAGGTTGACACTTCAATTACAATCATCATCTACAAGAACAGTCATGACTGCTTGCATAAAGAAACAAAAAGATACTCATTCTTGCATGCATTTCTGAAAGAATGAAAGATTTTTTGCTGATGGTATGTGCTCATAAGAATATTATGGTTAAAGAGTAACTATGTGTGTTACTTTGTATAGTGTTTAGTGACATAAATATCGCTGTTATGGTTATGTCATAATACGAAGGGAGGCAGAATCTTGTATTCATAGCATAATTGAAGTTGGCTTATTTCTCCAGATATCCCTCATGGTTATAATTAGGAGAATAACTATAATTGGGTGTAATTCCACATATCTTTAAAGATATTATAGCAATTCCGGGTTGATAATTTTTTTTTCTAGAATATCTTCAAGTAACGACTATCCATGCTAAGAATAGGTAGATCAAAATATGCATTTTTTTCTTAATTCTTTTTATTTCATGCTACAAGTGCCTTGTGTGACAGTTGTGTGACAGTTGTCTTTTTTTTTTCTTTTTTTTTTTCCCTTTTCCTTTTACGTGTTTTATTTTAAGAATAATTCAAAAGACAGTGTACCACTGAATTTATGCAAACTTTTCCCATTGATAAATACTGGTAGCAGCTACTCCTGTGGTGCATGAGAAATGATGTAAGATAGTAATCTGATATTAAAAAAATCCCTATAACTGAATCTCAAGTGAGCAACGGGAGTCCTTAGAAACAAATCTTTGAAATATAAATCTAAAAGATATAATTGTCTTTATTTGAAATGAGAAGACAAATTTTGTGATTGAAAGGAGTCTGCAGAAAAGTGGCTCACATACAGTTTACTGTAAAATAATTAAGCTTATTTATGTCAAGAGGCCTTGGGAAAAAAAGAGAGCGTAACCAATTTGCATTAGCACTCTACCATCATCCCCTGCCTTCATTTCAATTAACAGACCAGCAGGTGCTCTTTGCAGTTAAAAAGATAAGCTATCAAGGAGGAGGATGAATTTTTGGCTGACCTGTAGACACTATGGTTTGCCTGCTGATTGGGTTCATACCTCGCTGTACCAATTTCTGAGGTGTTAATTTAACTGTTCCACTCTGTCATGCAGGTCTCGGCCCTGAAAAATAAACTGAAAAAGCAGTCTACAGCTACGGGTGACGGAGTAGCCAAGGCGTTTCTTCGGGCACAGGCATCACTGTTTGGATCCTACAGAGACGCACTAAGATACAAACCAGTAAGACAACTTCTTTCCATTAATTTACAAGAGCATAGGCTCATTCTTTTGCAAAGAAAATATGAAATATCCCAATCTGAAACATTTCAAATCAACAGTCTTAAACCTTACTCTGAGCACAGAAAGTATTGGCAATTTAGAAGACAATAGTACCTCCTTATGGTGAATTGTACTGAAAAATGAATATTTGTCCAAAGTCAATTATTTTCTTATTTGTGTCACTTCTGTAATTTATTTAGTATAAAATTGTTTATATTAATGAAAGTATTTACAGCTCACCTTATTTAATGTACTGAAGAATTGAAGAGGCTGTGCCTTTCAGAGGCTCAGTCATTTTTTCACTGTACAGTTCCAGAGACTTCACTGTGTTGGAGGCCAGAAGTTCTTTTTTTCCAAGCAGGTGTCAGATATGATGATTCAAACCAATCTGCCTACATTTATACACTTATCTTGATTCCACTGAGAAAACAGGAGAAATGAAAATCCCATTCATCTCATCAGAGCTTCAGAATTTGTATTTCTGAGGTTTTGTGGTACTTGGTTAATACGTTTCAGGCTTTCATCCTTTCTGGTGTATGTAGGTGGCACATATTGAGCCGATTAGATGATAAAATAATTTATCAGAAATGGCATGTGGATTAATTTCAGATTACTCTCCTATGATATTTACAAATTCCTGACAGTAGTTTCATTTGATAAAAGTTCATTGAGATGACATTGACTGAATCAGAGTCTGAGAACATGGCTTTTATACTGTTCTTTTAAAAATCAAGACTGGTCTAAGTTCAGAATAATTCAGACAAATAGTGAGATTTGGCAGGAGAAAAATCATCATTCTTAAGGCGTTAAACAGGATCTGCCTCCTACCCAAGTGGTTCTCTTTCAGGTAGTCTTTATTGCCGCGAGCATTTTAAACCGTTGCTGTCTATGCCACTGGAAAGCACTAGGCAGCTATTGAGATTGAAAAGTAACCCATGTGGAAATGTTTAAGGGTTTAGTGTAAGTATTTGTGTTTGACAGACATAGTTTTCTTTTGATATGGAAACTCAGTTTGCATATGATATTGAAATTATTCTACCTGTTTTCAAAATAGCTGAAGGACAACACAGTATGAATTACATAAAAATAGATCTTTTCAACAAAACAGATATGGTTTATTCTATACCAGCATTACTTGACATTGCACTGGAAGGAGTTATCTAACTTTTCCCTTAGTCCAAAGATTATGACACTGGTCATTGTCAACCCATGTCAGCTTGTGTTACAAGCAGTTGTGTCAAAAATGGTCTTAAACTACAGTCAATACATCCAAGCAAAATGATGTAGTCTGGCTGAAGTTCTTAACCTTTGTTCTGAAGTTGTTAAGCACTGTTCTTGGGTGGAGTCAGTCCTTCGTGTTGTGGTAAGTTTTTTGAACAGAACATAAGTTCTTCAGCATTCTGATTAGAATCTTTATTGAATTCAGCTCTGCTTTCCATTTTATTTTAGTTTGTCCGTTACCATATCTGAGATGTCTGCTTTTGCATTGTATTGGAAGCAGTGCATCATACATCACTTCTGTTGGCACACATGTCTAAATGACCTTTGCCATCTTTGTTTCTGCATCGTTCTTTTTTGAGTATTAATTTTTTGGCACACCGGTTGCACATAAGAGAAGATACTTCTCAAATTGTTGTGGCCTGTTTTTTTTGGTTTTTTGTTTTGTATTTCATTCGTAAGATATGTTATTTCAGAATATTTTAACAGTCAGAAGTCTGCTGGCAAATTGTCAGCATTTCGTAGATTGGCATCAACTTTTCCGAGGACCAAGTGTATATATGTATTTCAAAAAATAACACAACATGAACACAGCTCAATTTTTTTTTTAACTAACACAGTTTTTCTTACAGAATTTGTATTGTGATAGAAAAAACTTACTAGGAGCTGAACTTGTTCCAGGTTAGTAGAGACTAGGAGGAGCAGTTCTGTGTTAGTTCAGCTCGTTTTGCTTGGTCCTTTTGAACTAAGTTTAGTGACTTATAAATTAGAAGGTTTAAGAAAGCCAGTTGCTTTTGACTGTATTGGGATCATTTGTCAGGAGTCTCAGGACACGTGAATTGTTATTGCGAAGAAAATAGTATCCTTTCTTGGAGTCTGTGATGCTAGATCTAATAAAGAAAATCAAAACCAGAGTTAGGGAGTTTGTTTATACTCTTTTAGAGCTAACGTAGTATTCTTACTGATACTTTATGAGAGATATACTTAAAATATTTTCTAGGTAGTTTTGAAATATTTTTGCTGTAAATAAACTTGTATTTTCAGATCAAGAAGTGGAAGGCTTTAGGATACTGTTTTTAGGATCTGAAACATCCTAATGAAAAATAATGTTTGTATAGTTATTGCTTGCCTGTAAGTTTAAAAATATGTTCAAGTGAACTACTTTACTTGCAGCAGGGTGTTCTGTATGATTTTAACTTGAAACATGAAACAACTGTCATTAATATTCACTTTGAGTAAAGAACAGCTTTGATAGTGTCTGTACTCATCCAACACTTCTCTTCATTCCAAACGCTGTTCGTCACAGTGAACACTCATTCTGTGCAACTGTTTGTTTTCAGTATAGGACAGATTCTCCTTGGTGTAGCAATATGTCTTGAACAAACGTCTAGCAATTATTGAAAATAATGTGATTGGTGAAAGGGAAAACGGGAAGCCTCAGGGGTCTTGAAAGGAGTTCATGGGACTCCAAAAGACCATATGGAAAACTTGACTATGTGAATACTGGCAGGAAATATGACATGCAATAGATATAGGTGATAATGTTTTTTTGTGTCATAAATAATAAGAAAAATATCAATCCAAGAAAAGCAGAAATAGGTGTTTTCTACGATTTAATCATGGCACTGAATTGAAAAAAAGAGAAATCAGTCAAATCTTATGTAACTGACAAAATTATTTTTTATAGTATGTAGAAATTTACTTTAGCAACTACTGCATAATAGGAGTGAATCAGTACAGTTGGTGATAAAGGACCCAGCATCTAAAGTGTGTGCATTTCTAGCTTTATGTGATTATTTATTTATTATTCTTTATTCTTACTATTATTTATTTTAGTGTTGACTACTAAATGTCTACAAGAGCTGAAGGTCATTTTCTGCTTTACTTTAATACAGAAGAAATCCACTTCATGCATGGTTGTTGAGGAATGACTGAAAATATTGCTTTTATAGCCTCTTTTAATACCCAACCACCTTTCCAAGACTTTGATAGGGAAGAGAAAAAAGAAAATAAAACAGATTTTCATCTTTACTGACTTCCTTGTCATTTGAGAAATTGCCAAAAATAATCCATGCATTCAAAGAAAATCTTCTCAGTGGAGTATCAGTGTATTGTTGTGCTAGCTCAGCTAGCAGTTGTAGTAGCAGCCATTGTATGATCTCTAATGTCAGTAACCATGAACAATTTTGATCACAAGAGTCTGACCCTGCTGTGACATTGCAAGTATCAAAGTATTGTGATATATCCTTAAACCATGTAGATGCATGTACATACAGAAATTTTTTTGTCTAGTCACAGCTTGGCCTTGAACCTTTGGTTGCTCCTATTTTCTTTAGGTAGTCTAACATTTAGGAATTTATTACAAAATAATATTGCATGTTTCAGAACTTGCAAAGGTGGGAGTTAACTAGAAAGATTACAATTATGCAGTTTATTTCAGTGTCAGTCAATGTATCTGCAGTATTGTGATCCTTTCTAGCTATTTCACTTCACATGTTCTTCACAGGCATTTTTCAGGCAGCCTTCTTAGATGTAAACCACACAATCAAACATCTCAGGAATGCTATAGGGGCAAGGGAAAATGGACCTTACACATGAACTTGTGCAAAAATTGTAGATGATAGCAAATCCTAGGTGGTTTTTTTTTTTTTTTTTTTTCCATTAAATGCATGCAATATAGTCATATAATAAAACAGTGGTGTAAAAAAAAATTCTTTAAAAGATGGTATTTCACTTACTATGACTAGAGGGGAAAAGGTAGGTGAGATTTTGGGGGTAGAAGAGGAAAGATAATAATGAATAATAATAGAGACTAATTTTATCATTGGGAATAAAGAAAACCATCTTTCCTGCTTTGCTTATAACTGGCAAGCATCAGGAAGAATTACAGGTATCATTTAAAAAAGAAAAATGTAGTCCATCATGACAAGACGAATATGTATTCAAATAAACAAATGTATTTCAAATAAACAAATCCTCTTTGAGACATACCTATTTGAAAACTAGAGGGTATAAGCAGCAATAAGTTGTTTTCTGCTTCTAAAGATCTGGCTTTTCTTCGAGAATTAGCTAACAAAAGATGTTGAAAAAAATCACCTTCAGCTTTTGGGGAGGAAAACTCATCAAAGCTATCGATGTTAAACCAAAACAAATAAACCCAGCATAACTTTGTTTTAAATTATGATGATTGTAATGCCATTCATCAAAAATAACTTAAAGAAGAGCAAAGGCTAATGGCATGGTTTGGAATTCTTGCCTGATGGAGTTCATAGTCTGATAGACATTCTGAGGGGATGGGAAAGACTCTGTGGTGGAGATAGCACAGCCTGTCAGACCTTGCTTTAATCGAATGCTTTTTAGAGTGCCTTGGGCCTGTACTTTTTAAAGTACACTTTTTAAAGTAGTTAGTTTAACTTTCAAAGAAACCTAGGTATTGTATTCAAAATGAAAGAACGCAAAATAGTGCTGTTAAGTGTTATGTTAGGGAAATGGAAGGTATTTTAAGGTTTGGAATGCTTCTGAATGCTTAAGCAGTAATGGCTAATGATCGAGTTTCAAAATGAAATCTTTTGAGGACACAACTGTCTTTAGAAACGGGCATTGATCTGTTTGCTTTTTGCTCAAGTTAGGCATAAAAATTACAGGAGGCAACAAAGAGTAATAAAATGCCAGAACATAGCTTGTGTTTAAGTGCAGAACCATCCTGTGTTGTACCTGTTATCTCTCTCTGTTGTCACTTTTCTAAAACCTTTTTTTCATGTTAAAAGCCGTAATGTTACATTAAGAATTGTAATGGTTCTTTACTGAATGTTAATAGCGGTGTTAGAAGGGCTTAATTGTGACTGCTGAGAAATATCAGCTCATCTGAATATTTGAATAGGTGAATGGCAAGAAATGGGCAAATCTTGTAGTAATTTGTTTGTAATTTTAGTTGGTATCTTCATGAGTAGGTGTAGTTAAGTCATACTCAGTTATTTCTTAGGTAATTGTCTACAAATGTTACGCCAACAGCTGAAATTTCGCCTTTTTACTTCCTTGATGCTAAACAGAGGGATTTTTGTATGAAATTAAGATGTTTAAAAATGGACTTTTTTGGATAAGTGATACAACACTAAGGAATTTATACCTATCTTATACTCATTTTGTAATAACTAGGAGTCGCCATGTGAAACTGTACCAATTATAGCAATAATACAAACAGTGTAAGAGTTGTCTCATGCTGGAAAGATATGAACGTCTCCTGAAATAATTGAAATATTAGTACTTCTCGTTAAACATGCCTTCTAATCTACGTTACCTTTCCTTTAAAAACCATTGCACAGTTTTAGATTGCTACTTTCCTGTTCCGTTGAGGTCTGCATAAATAGCTTTCTTAAACAGCAAATGTAGCTTGGAGTGAAAAATGCCTGCTGTGTGTGGCAAGCTATGAAAGGGGAGGAAAATTCTATAGCAACTGTTGTTAAAAGGACAGATATCTTGTTTGGGCAAAGACTGTTTGGTCTGAGTATTAGCTGTCTACTTTTCAGTATGGAGTCCCTACTGGGTTTTGATCGAACTTGTTTTGAAAGTACGTTGTAGATCAATACGGAAGGGGCCATTTGACGGTGAAGTAGTTAAATATCAGAGGAGCATTCTTCCAAAACTCAGACTTTCTGAAGGTACCCAGCTGTATTTGCAGAAACAAGAATGTTACGAGCTTCATGTCAAAAACTTCTGGAGCTTTTGTGTTTCTATTAAATAAATAACTTCATTTTTAAATGGCAATCCAAAACATCTCATGTTTACAGTAATGATCTCAAAGATTTGGCAAAGTTTTTATTAGGAAAACGATGTATTTGTTCAGAGTATGAAACAAATGAAAGAATTAAGCATTAACAGTGTTTGTTATTTAATGCAATTTCAGTAAAGTTATAGCAGGTATTCAAAAAAGTGATGTCTGAAATTTCTGCAGGTTTCAATAGATTTTCTCCCTTTCATGTGATGACCAGGTAGGAGCTTTGAGCCTACTCAAATTTTTAAAGCAACCTTACTATCAGTAGATTGCAATAATTGGGATTACTTTTGGATGTGAACCAAATTAGATCTGAATATGTTTTCAGCCAAGGTATAGCTTTGGCTATTCTGTTTCTGAACTTTGTTGATAAGGCAACAGATGCAGCAGTGCATGAGTGCTTACTAAATATCTGAAATATCCAGTGATAAAGGGAAATATTTAGGAGAATAGCACAGCCATACACTAAAAATGTGCGTTGAACTGCCATTTCCTGGCATTCTGCTACATGGCTCAGGCCAGAGCAGTACTGTCAAGGAGAACTCTCACTGCTCTCTCTTCCTAGGCTGATATGGAGGGGAGAGCAGGAGTGCCTGTTTTCTCTTTTACTGGGAGATAACCTCTCCTTTCTGTCTTTCATCTTTCCCACAGCATTGGGAAAAGTAGCAGTGAAGGCTTTGCTTACTTTTAATTTTTCTAAAGAATATGTCTTGAAAATAATATCCTTTTCTTTCTTTGCTCCTTCATTTAAGGTTTCAGTGTGTTGTGAGTCATCATCTAGTCGGTTCTGCACTCCCACATAGCCTCTGTATTTTCAGAAATCATTTGTTGCGTAAAGAAATATATAAATAAGGATTTTTTTCTTATTTGCTGCCTTTAATTTTTTTTTTTTTTTTTGGAAGAACGACAGAACTGAGAAGGGAGTCTGCCCTCAGGAACACCATGTCTTGTAACACCATATCTCACTGGAGACTGTTTCATTTGTTTTGAAGCACTTTAAATTTGCTAAGTAGCTTGAGGTCATCTTCCTAAGACAAGAGTCTTCAGGAGCTCAAGAAGATCTAATGCAAAGTGGGTCAGGAAGGCAGTGCTGCTTAAAGTACCACAAACAGTTCAAGCTCTTTGACAGATTCAGCATGTTCTGCATGGGTACAATGTTCACCAGTTATCTCTGGATAAACAGTACGTGAAGTAACTGGCGTGCTCATCTTGGAGATGTGATGGAGTTGCTGTATTGAGATGGTTTTGCAAATCATTTTCACTCGGTGAAAGGATTGTGTTAGGTAATTTTGCTTAAATATTGTTTCTAACTCTTCCTTAAGAGTGAAAGAGTGAAATTGCACGCTTTGCTGAGTAGAATTGGAACTCTGCAGTTTTTAGATACTTTGAATTTCAGTGCTGTGGTAAGATGTCACAGCTGAAACCAAATTTTGGATAAGATGTCCCTGCAAACTGAAAAAGGGGGAAGCTTTTAGTAGCATGAGAATAGGATTTTAAAAGGATGTGAGGGTGGTTTTACTGCTAGATTTCATAGGATAATACCTACATCATTTAAAAAGAAAATACAAGGTATAAAAACCATTTGAAAATGATTTAGATCTACTCTGACAAACTCACAAAGGTCATGTGCCAGTACCACCTTGTATTCTGGAAGCGCAGAATGTCCCAGGAAGCTAGGAAAGTGTATGAAGTACCATGTGCGATTAAAGTTAACCAAGGTGTGGAGCGGAAAGCAGTGGTGGTCATGGGCATGAATACATTTGTCTTCAAAGTGGCTAACAGTTGGAGCCTGACAGGACTCCTGTTTTAGTATCAGAAAGATCAATACAGGAGGTGTCTTTGATCTTTTTTTCTTTTGAGTGGCTGAGGCCTCTTAGTCTGTTCTGGGTATTTAGTTTTTGGGTAGTAAAACAACCTAGGGGCAGATTTATGTGTGGAATTTTGTTGGATTCCAATTTTTTGTCTTAAAGTCCCGTGCTAATTGTTTCTAAACTGGTGACCTTTTTGTTCTGTATCCTTGGATGGGAGGCCTCTTGGATTTGTGATGTTAACGTCTCCATCACTACACAGACTTTTTAGTGTATGCATTATTTATTCATTTAAATCTTAACAGCTTCAAATATTGATCACAAAGTATTGACAAGACTAACAATTGGAAAGCGTGCCTGTCAGTAACTTCCAGTGCTCTGTGCACACTGAGGATAGCAAATTGTAAATCAAATTAAGGGATAACATAGGAGACACTTTAAATAATCTTTATTTTCAAATGGGTGCTGTTTACACATAAGTTTTCTACAAATAGTTAATTTTCAATAAATGCTCACTTATTTGTTGTTGTTGTTGTTGTTATGTAGTTAACTATGTAGTTGTGTTGGGATAACATTTTATTTTACCAAATGTTAATCTGGCCCATTTTGTTTTTTTCCAAAAGCCAATGTTTGTGGCTTTTGTTGTTGTGGAAATGATGTCAAAATAAATTTAAATTTACTGCAGTATTTTCCTGTTAAGTGAGAGTAATGAGGGTTGAACTATTCAAAGCAGAGGACCTGCTACCCCTCAAATTTTGATCCACTTCCTTGTAATATTTACTGGAGAGTACGTTAGAGGTAATGTGAGCCAACTTTAAACCACTCACCTTTTCCCTGCAAGGTGCTTTTTCTAGACTAGCTTTAAAGCTTTGTATATGAGAGGTTCAACTGCAACGTGTATTCTGAGAGCTATTTAAAATGTATGATTTCATTGTTGTTGTCTGTGTGTTTTTACTTTATGCATGTATAGTGAGATATTAAATAAATCATCACTTTTGTATAATGTAGTTAATATCCAATGTTTTCCATTTAAACTCTTCTAGGGAGAACCTATAACTTTCTGTGAGAATAGTTTTGTGAAGCATCGTTCCAGTACTACTAAACAGTTCCTGGAAACTGCAGTTAATCTTCAACTGTTTAAACAGGTATGAGATGGTAAAAGATGGAAATGCATCCATATGTAAATATATATTCCTTCCTGTCACTGAATGAAACTCCAGGATAAAACATAAGTATTTGTGTACAGGCAGTCATACTAGTGTTGTTCTATTATTAAAATATTAATTATAGCTTAAAAAAGAAAAGAGCTGGGGGAAAAAAAAAAGTGAAAATAACTAAACTCCAGGGTGCAGAGCCAGTGTAGCACCTCTTCAGAGCTGGTCAGCAAGTCACCTGGACAAGAAAAATTGTGGATCTCCCATTTTGATGGTGGATCTTTATTTTCAGCTCCCTTGGCTTGTGACCAAAGAGCCTAAACAGCAAAGTTCTTATTTAAATTGGTCTTTGTTGGCATTCTATTTAAAAACTGGATTCATACTGTAATTGCAGCTTTCACTGCTAGGGTTTTGGAAGCAGACGTAGAAAGAATGTTGCCAACCCAAGCCATAGTGGCAATCTGAGGAATGTTGCAGTCAATTAAAGAAAACCTGAGATGCAAAGTAGTTAATTTCTTGTGAATGTCTTAAATGACTGAGGCATGAGGGTTCATGTTAAAGGTATCTAATGGACTCCTTTGAAGATCTGCTACCATGATAGATAAGGGAAAATCATTATATACAGGATTTTCTATTTTTCAAAAAATGTTTGATGCTAATCAGGAGGTAATGTGAAGATTTATGTAAGGGTGATAATTTGCAGAAGTCTCTGAAAACATGTTTTTCATATTTATTAAGGAAATACTGATTGTAGAATTGGGCTTCACTTATTCCTATATTACATGGTTAAAAAATGTAAATAAAAATAAGAAATAATGAAGATATCTGAAACCTTTTGGAGTATCTGGGACAAGTGATTGATGTGAAAAGTAGTAACGGAGCAAGCTGTTTACATTTCGCATATCTTAAGACTTGAAACTTTTTTAGTAAGAAAGATGCTTACAAATGAAGTTTCCAAATTGTTGTCATGTTCCTAAGCAAGGTCTTCAGTTGTAAGGAAAAGGTTTAATTTCCAAAATTGTGGGCTTGTCAGTATGGCTCTGAACTTAACTCATTATGTTTTAGTATGTTCAACTAAAAATAATCAGTTTGTAGTTTGTTTATACCTTGTTTTTAATTTTATTCACAGTAAAGGAAATAATATATTACAAAGGATTAAGAAATAGTAACAATTTTGATGATGTGTGTGGTTTAATAGTAAACATTTTTATTCTCCTGCTTTGCTGTGATTGTTATTCCCCCTTCAGCTAATCCTCAGCACAGCTGCATCTTTTATAGCTTTACATTTACAAATGAACTGTTTTCAAGGTTCTTTTCAACAGAATAAACTGTATTCTATTATGTTCCTGAAAATGACTAATTAAGTGGGAAATAATTTTTTAGAAGCAGAAAATGGGTATATAAAATGTTTTGGAGTGCTTTTTTGCATTGACTGACAAGTAAGCCTAACTAGTGCCATTTTTTAGAATTGTTGCTGTGGGTTTTTTTGTTTGGTATGTTTGTTTTTGGTGGGGGTACTATTTTAAATCTCTCTCCCCTCCACCTTTGTTCTTCTTGGAAGTTCATTAGAGTACCAGGAAATCATCCTATGGTGATTTCTAGTTTCCACTGTAAACTGTGGAATTAATTCTTTGTGTTCTTCACATTCCAGTTATTTTCATCTTCAACATCACCTATTTTTACCTTCTGTTATATTTCTACCTTCTGTTGTATTTTGATGTATTTTCTGTTAATGATGTCACCAAGTGTATTGACACATGCAGGTCTCTTGCATGAACATCACTGACTAACCTGTAAATGGGATCAGTCCCAGCATTTACCCTTAAATGCCATTACTGGTGATACTTGCGATTTGGTGCTTCCCTTTTATAACAAGCTGATTTCTTTTGTGGACAAGTCCTCATCTTGCATAATGTCCAGGTACTGTTCAGATATTCTGCTTTTACTTCATCTGAACTAATGTTTGAAGGTAGATGCACTGGACTTTTCTTGTATAGTTAAATTGCATTTCCTTTATCAAGAAAATTTCAAAGAATATGTGAGAACTTGCCTTCTGATAACTCGTGTGGTACATCTCCCATTTACCTTTCTTGCCCCCTTCAAATTTACTCACAGACTGCTGAGGACAAACTGACAGACCAGAACTTACCACATCCTTTATTCTTCAAGTAATTGTACTACTGCTTTCACTGTATTTCAGTCTTCAAGTGTAAGGCATTAATAGTAGCACGTCAGATAGTTCTTTTGAGTGTCCAGGGAAACTGTTAATTCATTCATAGAATTACCATGTACACTAATGTTACATTAAATAATATAACGGTGTGAGTAATATAGTTTGAGCTGCTATTGTGTGGAAATTCTTAGCTGTGCTACGTTCTTGTTCTTGGTAACTATGATTCACTTAGAATTTTTACTGCTTCCTACATTTGTTTATATGTTTGGATTTGACTCACAAGAGCATCCGCTGCTTTCCCTCTGTAGCAGTTGTGCCACAAACCCTGCTGAGTTTCACATGGTCTGTTCTTTACTTTTAGAATTCAAAAATATTTAAGGAATGTGATGGTCCTCTTTAGTCTGATAAAATCCAAGAGTAACATCAGAGTTAGTTTTTTTCATTAAAAGTGGTAGTCAAGCATGGTGTCTCTGGATCTGTCAGAGAATATATATTAATTGAAGTTGTTTTTCAGAGCTTTAAAAATAAGAGAAGAAAATGATATAAGGCAAATTCTTTTTTTTTTTTTCATTTGGTGATTTAAATGCAACTCATAATAGTAAATTACTCCAAAGTAATGATTACTTGACAGCCAGTAATGTTATCACTTCCTTCAAATAATTTCAGGTGGTTCTTTTTGAACTGATCTATTTACATTAAATACTCAATTGAATTAATCTTCTAAAAACTAAAATTCAGCCAATGTCTCAGCCTGCTGTTGATAGAATTTTACCAAATGTAGAGCATGTCCATAAATCTTCTGCTAGTTTATGGTGTGGAATGAGTTCATAACTTTCCCTACAGAGATAACACCCCACAGTTCAAAGGATGGCTGTTTTTTTTCTTTTTTTTTTTTTTCTTTTTTTTTTTTTTCTTAGCAGTAGCTAAAGATGTTCTTATCTCTCTTCTCACTATGAAATAATCCAGTGATCCCAAAGAAGTATGACCATGAACCCAACCTGTTTGGAAAAAGGCCAACTTGCAGTTAAGTGAGAAAACAAGGAGTTGAGGCAGGAGAGAGAAGGGGATGGTTATCTTTATGCTTGTCTCATTATTGCTGCTGGAATTTTTCTATTCTTTGAATGTGCTTTGTTTCATGACAATATTGACAAGCATTAGATTGCCACTGACATTGTTTGGATCATCTGTAGTAATATATGACATAATTTAACAATTAATTTTGATCAATTCCTATGTACTGTTTACTACCAGTGAATAACTCATATTCCTTGTTAGAAAATGAACTGTGTATAATTAGAAAAGTGCTTTCTCCCTTTATCTCTCAGATTTGAGTTAGCCTTTTCAAAATAAATAAGGAGGGGGTGATACTGAAAGGAATTTTAGACCTTTAGAAATATACTTGTAATTCTTTGAAGCTTGTTAATTTCTGAAAAGAATGTGTTCGTCTCTTCTGAGAGGTTTAATCAAGAGTTATCTTGTTTTGGCACCTTTCTGACCTATGTGAGTCATTTCATTCTTTATATACCCATACACCTAAATTCAAACCCACATACAATGCAGTGTACATAAGAATGATTACTGCAGTATGTACCTGTAGATGCAACTAAATCAGTGTTCCTTGTGTTAGAACTTGAAAATTCTGTGGTGTCAGCTCTGAACTGTGCTCAGTCAGATGGAGAGCGTGACTTGGCCTCATGCCCCACTTCAATTTTGCACTTGAGTGAAATGTCCTTCAGGTTAGTTTGCTGATCAAATCCATGCTGCTAATGCCACCATTTCTGAAAGCAAGCCACAATAATTCTCTTCTGTTTCAATACAGGCAGTTTTGCTATGGTTTCCTCACACTTGCTGTCCTCATAAGGTCACTTCACATAAAACATATCCATTGGACTTTTGATGAAGCTCAATTAGACATCATAGCTTATCATTTCTTTGAAGTGCCAGTGGTGAAATGTGTCAGGCTGTTTGTTCTGGGTACCTCAACAAGCTCTACTTTGGACCCATTGATGTGTAAAGCAGAAAGGGAGGTTTGTTTTATCATTTGCTGTTTATGATAAGGGGCAACCTTAGGACTTCCCAACAGAAATCAAGGAATTCTTGTCTATCTTTACTCGATTACAATAATGCAGACTTAGCATAAATGTATGCTAAAATATTTTAATGCCATTAGGAAAGCAAGAGCTTGAAAGCAGTTGAAAGTAACTCTGAACTAACTGTTATAAGTTCATTGGCTCTAAAATTTTGCTTAAAATTTTTTTTTTATAATTTTTGCATCATACACGTAATTTACTCAGTATACATAAAAGTAGCAGGAACTTTTTGTAATTAAAATAATTAAAAATAATTTTTGTACAGCATTTTGACATTTCCACTGTTAGTTGAAAAGTCCATCTAAAATTATACATCATCCTTAAGCCATGTTATCTTGAACATATAAATTCCATCACAACATACATACATACCATGATAGCAGTGTAAAGAAATAGAGGGACTAATAAAGTGTGACTTTTTTTCCCCAGTTTATTGATGGTCGGCTATCAAAATTAAATGCAGGAAGGGGATTTTCCGATGCTTTTGAAGAAGAAATCACAGCGGGAGGATTTTGTGGAGGTACAGAATTAATTGGAGTGTTTTACTTGATGCTTTTTCTTTGAGAGCTGTTTAACATGACTGTCCTTATACATTTTGGAAGTCATTAATGTCTGTACTGTTTCAACATTTCCATCATTCTTGAAAGGTTTTAGCCTTTAACAATTGACTGCTGGGCTGAATAATAGTACGTATCTAGTTGTGTCAATATGACAAATGAAGATATTTTGTTTTAATCCAGTAAAACAATACTTAGATTTTAAGATGTGATCCAGCGTGTCACTATGTCACTTGCATTTGATCTGCGTATTTATACTACCTGTTAAATACTCTGCTGAATTTTTTAAAATAATCTTCAATTTGTGCTGCTGATTGTGTTTTGGATAGTTGGGTTTTCAAAAGCTCTCCTGACTTTTCATATCTAATCATTTCTGCAGTGCTGAAACCAGTGGTTTCTGTTTAGATAAGTTTCTTATCAGTAGCAAATGTACTACTGAAGAAGAAAAAATTGAACCTAGATATTGAATGACTGTATATCATCAGAGAAGGAATATTGAAATACTTGCCTCCTTCATTAAAAAAGTAGTATTCCTTGTGATGTTTCCAGCAGTTATATTCACTGACAATTATTTTAACTCTTCACAGTCGTCGGCTTCCAGAGTGGGCCCATATGGCAGAATGTGAGCTGAATCAGTTTGATTATTGCAGGATTATTCAGTAGTTTCCTGTTTACCATTTATATGCTCTATCTGCTGCATTGCTTTTTGAGTCACTGTCTGTGCTCTAAAAGTGTTGGATCATGGCATGCATGACAGAGCACAAACACTACTTTATGAAAGCAAGGCAGAAGCTTCCTTAATAAATGGAGGTTCTACCAAATCCACGGAGTTGCAGATGGCAACGACAAATGGACTTCCTTTGCAGGGGACACTCTTACAGGGGCATGTTCCCTGGGCGGAGAACCTGAGATCATGGAGCAGTGGGAAGCCATCCTCACCTTCTGCAAAACAGCCTTGTTACACTCTGAGCACTTTAGTCCTTTTAATTGTTTTCTTTTCTTTCTTTCCTCTGAGTCTTGTGCTATGATCTAGCACAGCTTTTGTGTTTTTTTTTGTGACTAACGTGTGATTAAGCTAAACACAGATTTGCTTCTTTTCTGCCATTACAGTGTAACTTACGCTGCTCTGTATACAAATTTTAGCATCTGTTAGTGAGATAGGTAATGTCAGGATTACTGCTCACTGCTGTTAAGGGGTCAAGAGTCCTCAGTAAAACTGTTTTAGAACTGAGATAAAGTTTGATTTTTGGCCATGTACTGGCAGCTTGTGAATCATATCTCATCCAGGAAGGAGTGCTTGGCTTCAGGAGCCCTTCTCACTTGTACTGCACTGTGTGCTGACTTTTCAAGTCTCACGAGCTGTATATTGCCAGGCTATGGACAAATTGCTTAGGGCACATATTCAGTATTTACATAACTGCTGTCTCATTATCATTATGAAGTGCAGGGCTAACAATATGTATGCAATTGAAGGTGACATTTTTGACGCTAATGGGGCAGAACTATGATCTTCTTGCAGAGTTAAATCCCATCCATCTTAACAAGTGGTCCAAAGTTTTAAACATGTAAACAAACAAAAAGCCAGAAAAACAAATCAACCGACCACCACTGCCACCAACAAAAAAAAAAACCCACAGATGGAAACACATTTTTCAGAAAAGTCACAGAATATTAGAGAGCTATAAGCTGTGAACAGGAGAGTTGAATGTAGAGAAAGTGTAATTTGAAAATTGCAGATTGAAATGGAAAGCATTTCTTTTTTTTTGTTTTTATTTTAATTTTCCCACATACGCCTAGTAGAGAGAGAAACTAGTAGAGAAAATTACCCTGGAAATTGGAAAATATTTTTATAAATAACTTTTGTTTCAGTAAGCTGATCAGTTTTTATTCCCCTAAATGTGAAAAGCCAATTGTTAGCCATCTTTATGCTTACATTTTCTCATTACTTTTTATTTTCTGTGGCATGTATTATTCTGCAGAAGTAAGTAATAGTTCTGAAGAGTTTTAAGCAATTTTCAATAATGTCTTGACTGACTGACTGCTTCGGCACTTAGATTTCTTGTGGAATATGTGGATTAATGTAACTTGTAATTAGATGAATTTTACTACAGCATTCATTTTTCATCTAGCTGTTCCTGATGTCACTAGTGGCAGCACATGGTAAAGTGAAAAGCTCTGTATTAGTAATCATTTCTTTTAAAGGATCAACATTTTCATGGTAGTTTCAGGGCTTTCATTTCTGGCTTAGAGAATGCAGTGTTCACATTGCCTTTCTGTAGATGATTGTATTACAGTTCTTTATTACAGTTCTTTTTTTTTTTTTTTTTTTTTAATTGACTTCTCTTAAGTCTCTCTGTGCAAATAGGAGACAGTTAAGCTCCTTGGTTATTTTCTGTGCTCTCGTTTACTATCTCCCATAATCTCTGAAGTCATGAGCCATGAAGGAAAATGCTTGGATATGGCAAGAGCTCAGCATAGTATGGGCTAGATAAAAAATTAAAGTTATGTAATAGCATGTTAGAGAAAGCATTTAAAGTTCTTTGCATTAATTTCCTTAATGTACGAGCAGAGGTTGTGTTTTACCTCTTTATGTGCTTTTTCACGCTACCTTCTCTGGGCATTTCCAGGGAGCCAAACAGAAATAATAGCATTTGCTTTTGGTTTCTCTTTGACATTCTTACTGAAGTTTTGATCATAATAATAATGAATTTCTCTCCTAAGGGGATGTTGCTTTCACTCACGCTGCCCTTCCTGAGAGTTTGTGTGTCTCAGAATGGCTTGTGGGGATTTTAGTGTCATGTGTGAAAGTTTCACTGCCTGGCACACCTGCACACAGCTCGGTTTCTTCACCTCACTTGGCAAAGAAACTTGGGAATTCCATTTACACTGATGCAGTTAGAGCTCAGTCGTGTTCTAGGAACTGCATGTGATTTGTTTTTCCATTAGCTCATGCAATAAATCTACCTAGGCTTTATTTTATCAATTTATTACAAAGCTAAAGTTTGCAACGTCATTTTAAAAGTCTGTATGCTCCTTGCAAAACTGCTGAAGTCTCCAAAAATTTCATCATGCCAACATGAATGTCTTGGTGTTAGTAATAGCTCACAGTAACAGAGTATTCAAGTCATTGATCTGCTCTAAAGCTGTCTCAGAGTGGGGACCAGATTTGGTGTTCAGCTGAAGCACATTTTGGAAGTAGTACTTATTTCTTCATCAAGCCTTTGGTAGAATTTAACCCTGTGGTTGGTGGCATGGTAGCCCTACATAAACGACTTGCTATCATTTGCCTTATATTTTTCCCTATAGAAAAAAAAAAAAGGAAGTAGATACAGTTAGCATGTTACAATGATTTCTCCTACGTGTGAGTATGTGATGATGACATAATCTTCAGACATTTCTCGAGTGCTTTTTCCTTGGGATGGAACCACCTGCAGTTTGTGTCATTGCCTTACTTGAAAGTTTACGCAGTGGGATCATTATTCTCGAATACAGTTCATTTAGTTATTCTTTCCTTTAATTTCTTTTCAGAATTTTTAACAGTATGTTATGCCGCTCTAGTTTTAATTTCTCTTTGCACTTCAATTGGAGCTTAAAAAACATTGCGAAAAGATAGGAATTCACAAAGAAATCAGTAAACATTATGTAAGATTTTTTTTTCTTTACTATGTACGTATTCTTATCTTTAAGTTCTTCGACTCTCTGGGAAGAACAAAATTAATGAATAATCCTCTAAGAGAATTTTTAATGTGGACTTTGAAGAGAGCTGAAACATTTAATATGTTGAATATATGTTTGATTTTGTTGTTTTTTCTTTTCTTATGTTTTTGTTTCAGGAAATTCAAGATCTTATCAGCAATGGATGTATACCGTGAAGGTATGAATATTTTGTTGGTTAAGTCAATGATTTTTTGAAATAAATAATAATAATAAAAGGTCCGTATCCTTGGCAACTTTTTTTTTCTTAAACCTTTGTCTTCTTCCTTATATGTATGTAATAGAAAAAGTTTGTTTATTTGGAAAGAAAAATAGAAATATAACATGTTTAATGTGGGGGTGAGGGGAAGAGACTCAGTCCAATTTGACATGAAGCTTATCACTTCTAGTAAACAGCAGCATAGTTGATGTGGGTTTGTGCTGTTTGACTGACAGAAGATGCTCAGTATAACCTTGTTATTCTGCAGGATAAGTAAAATATATTACTGTAGATTAACAGAATTCTTAGGTGATTAAAAGTGACATTTATTTCAAGTTGAAGTATTTTGAAGTTACGTTATTTAGGATAGGAACACAAGATAAATGGCCGTAACTTCTGAATTGATTTTGATGTGGTAGCAGTGAATGAAGAATGACAATACATCATCCTGTTAGAATGCATTGATAAAAGCGTCAGCTCTGATAATGACATACTGTAACCCTTGTGTATCTGCAGACAGCAGGTTGTGGAAGAAACACAGCTGGGCCTGTTCTTGCTGCTTTTAAGCTGCTAATTCCTTTTCAGCACACTCAAATTTTCCTGTTGTCTTAACTTTTGACTTATAAATGTTATTAAAATAGCATGTTTTGTGTATTGCAGAAAGGCGGTGCACTGATCAACACAGCAATGACCAAAGCCACTCCGGCTGTGAAAACAGCGTACAAATTTGTAAGATATCAGTTTCATATAAGTTATATGTAAAAGTCATAACTATCTGCTGTCTCTGATTCTTCCTGAATACCCAAAAACTTAAATATGTTGTAAATATATTTCAGACAAATTCTTCGGTCTGCCCGATACTCTTAGTTCCATTCCTTTTCTCAATGAGCACTGGGGTTTAGAATTGATTCAGTATCTCCCAGAGTAGGTTGTGCATAACAACAGACAGTTTCAAAGAATCACAGTGCTGTTGTCTCAATTGTAATATTTATTTGAATGTCGTTTAGGCAGTTGTATACTCTTTGTAACATGATGACAATGTCATCAAAATATGGATTCTGAAAACAGAAGTTCTCGTTTGCATTGTGGTCTGGTGGCATAGCTCATGCATTGCAAAGTTGAGATGAGTCTAAAACATTTTGGAAATGTTACACTTAATTGTAAATAAAGTGCTATAGTATGTAGTTACATGGCATATAGCCTTAACATGTGGTAGGAAGTCTTTTCACTTGAGAACGTCCTTCAGGACAAATGGAGTCCTATCCTTACACAGATGCGATTTCTCTTTCGCAGTATGTTCTGCACTGTTGTAAGGGTATGGTACAGCATCAGTAACGTGTGCAGCAAGTCCTGTGTATCATCTGCTGCTCTGAAAATTATGTCAGAATACTCACATTTAGCTGGATTAATTGCTTATACCTTTGAGCTTTAAAATATCTTGTTTTAAAAACCTGCCTAACCAACAAAGCATGTAAATAGCTAAAGTACAGCCAGTATGAAAAAATCTCACAGAACAAAACAATGCAAAACAGTGGTTTAAAATGAAATGGGATGTATTTAGAGGTTAAATACATGAGAAAAGACTTTTGATTTCTTTTTTGCTTTTCCATATGTTTCATTAGTTGAATGCATAATAAGTAGTCCTGAATAAATCAGACGATCAGTCTCAGCCAGAATATTTTAAGTAAAGTTTTCAAAAAGAATTTTTAATTTACATTGGTTGAAAAACATGGCAGTCATGAAAAGAGAAACAGGTAAATAAATATACTTCATATCACAAACTCATTCATAATTTAAGAAATGGTTCATTAACAGGTTATCTGGAAATTACTCTTCTTTGGTTTGCAGTAGTTTAGACTGTGCTTACACAATCTTATCCCAGCATTCAATTAATTGTCCTTGATAAGCAAGATTTTTCAAATTGATCTTCTGTTCATTCCAAAGAACACTGGTAAATTTTTTCAGGACATGTGCGCCTATGGTGTTCTCATTTATTTTCTCACACACTTGCACTTTGTGGAGCCTACCACCAGAGGAGCGGCATATGCATGTCTCAGTTGCTAGATAACTGTCCTTGAGTAAATAATGTGACTGGTGCCATCCCTCAGAGTTAGAACAAAGCACTCCTAAATGCATCGAAAAGCTGTGAATGTGAGCTGGAAAGTTTAAAGTGGCTCTCAGGTTAGCATCTGCTACATGGCACCCCACGGTGCTCTTACTGAGCTTGTAGATGTATGATTTAAAGATGAAAACAACTCTTCGACCTCTTGAATCAAGAAAATGATTCTTTTCATCCAAATTTCCATGTACCGAGAAATACAGAAAAATAGGTGATTTCTGCATATTTAGGCCACTAACTGTATTTTAAAACATTCCATTTTCAAGACAACCTTGAAAACATTAATAGCTTTTTCCTATGCTAGCTATATCCATGCAAGAAAAACACACTTTCTATTAGGCTTAGTTTTTCTTTGTTGTTTTGTTCCCCTCACCTCTCCTTCTCTCTTCTTTTTTTTTCCCCCCCCTCCAACTTCCTGCCTCCATCCTTTTTTTTTTTCTTTTTCCCCACATAACAATGTGGTATTCTGTATTGATAATTCATTTCTCTATTGAAGAACATTCTTGATTCTGTTTTCTATGCAACAGTGATCGTTAACTTTCTATTTTAATACATACACAATTCTGCCCTAAATAGCGGCACTATTCTGTTCAGCAACACTGGGCAAAATCTCCATCTGCATATGAAATCACTTCATTTCTCTTAAGATTGATGTTGCCCTGCAAGTTGCCAGACTGGAACACTGTGGCAGTCATCTTGAAAAATCTTAACGTTTTTTCAACGTGCCTTACTGCTAAAATAGCCTTTCAAATTTAAAGGACCGTTTCAAATAAAGGAGTGATGTTGAAGACCATGTTCGGCCTGTCTTTAGTCATAACAGACAATTTTTGAGCACGTATGTTTTCACTGCATTGGCATGCATGTGCTGGAAGAGCCTTATATTTACTGACAAAGCATGAATATATCAAATATCCTGACAAAGCACGTACAAAATTTGTGATACAGGTCACTGTCTTTCTTTATAGCACCACGTGTGAAAAAATGAAATAAGTAAAAGAAGTGTGGCATCATAAAGCGTGTTGCATGACTACAGAGTTACATACAGCCTTTTAATTTTCTAGGCAAAAAACCACGCAAGGCAAGGAATAAAAGAAGTGAGGAGTAAGTTGAAACATAAGGTACGTAGTACACTTTCTACTCTCTTACCTTGCCTCATGTATGCTTGGAGCTTATACTTTACAAATCACATGAGATTTGTGTTTTTAATGACTTTTGAAATATGCTTAGCCCTTTGTTCAACAATACATTTTTCATAACGAGCCCTCTGGCAACTATCTGTCATTCTATGCATCCACTGAATAATCTCTTTATTGTTTGCATATTTTATCATAGAACAACAGAGGTTTTCAAAGATGCATTAACAGGATGTATGTTTTCATAAAGTTGATTGCTTTGATATCACAATTGTAGCCTTTGCTTCAAGCTGAGAACTTGAGATGGAAGAGCCTTGCAGTGCAGTGCATTTCAGGAGGTGTAGTTCTCTGGATTTCATAGGAGATGTGAAAAATCGCAATGTTTAAAAATGAATGAACGGTTTCATTTTACAAAAGTAACATTGCAGAAATATCAGAAAAGATGTTTTAGACATTTTGCAGCTGCTTTTCCTATTGAAGGTTTTGTTTCCACTCGAGATTTTTCTGTGGAGAGAAGGAATCATTTTTTTAAATATATTTTATTCTATTTTAAGAAAACTTACAAAAATATTTCTGAGACACTTGAACAATCCATCTTTTAAGTGACAATGTTGATAATTTGGCTTCCTGAAAAGCTAAATTTGATGTTCTTACTACAGATGGTATTTTCATGACAGTAATAGATTGTGGCAAGATAATTTCGAATGCTTTCTGCATGCATAATATGGAGGATACATTTGCAGATAATGATTATAAATGAAGGAATTTGAATCTGTTTTGTTGCATAGGAGAGTGAGGACGATTATCGAACTTGCGGCGCTGTCGCGGTACAGAGTGCCCCGGTCTACACAGTGCACAGTGAGAAAAGAGGGAACTCGGAAAAGCGAAGACTTGCACAGGTAAGACCCCTGAAATGTCTGTCCTACTTCACATGCATGTGAGGAAATTTTTTCCAGTTAGAGTAATGCATCAGTGAATCTAGGATTATTTTACTGTCTGTGTTTGAGTAGCGTGATTAAATCACGATGTTTAAAGCAATACTTCTGTCACAGCATACCGCTCAGAGGGAGAAAAAATGCTATTCGTACTTCATCTGTGCTGAGAGGGGAAAGCCCAGGAGATTTATCAGTATAGATCTGAGATTTAATTTGTCTTAAATCTGTTTCTGATAAAGGTTTCTCACAGCAAATACACTCCGCTCTTTTCACAGACCTGTATTAATCTATTTTAGTTTCTGGTAATGGAATACATCAATAGTGTGTTTGTAATAAATTGATTTGGCAGTCGCATGACTTTTAGCCCTGTTCAGATAGTTACATTTTGTTATTTTATTAATAAGCCAAGCAGTTAATATGATGTCAATCTCATCCTTTTGTTCTCCAATCTGTTCCAGTCCTGAACTGCAGTAACAGGTGTAGTGTCCCAACTTTGGCAAGTGTTTTAATGACTTTACGTTCATTTTGACAGTTTTATTTCAGGGATATCAATAAAATAGTTTTCATAATACTTTTTTTTTTTTACTTGCAAGGGGTGTGCATATGTATGTTTTTTAATTTTTTTGAATTCTGTTGTCATTGCATATTTTTAATGAATGCGATGAATTTTTATAGGTGGGTTTTTTAACACATAAATCTTCCTCAGATACAAAGTATAGAAATTCAATCTAGCTGATTGCAATGCCCTTTTCTTTTGGTAATGTAGTGCCTTGATAACAGCATTGCCTATGCAACCAATTTAGTTTTGTTTTATCTGTAATAAATACAAAGTCAGCGAAGTTCAACAAAGAATTGATGCAGATAATTGCTAAATAATGTTGAAATTGTACGTTAGCATTAAGTCATTATTTTTAGTAGGGTTATAAATAATACAATGATTTTCTGCGTTGAATTATTTAGGCAGTTTTTAGTTTGTGCGTGTTTTCACGATCCCTTTAAAGCTAGTGATAAAGTGTCAAACTGTGTGCCCTCACCATATTTTTATATACAGGCAACTGGGGTGCCTCCGTTCTTTCAGAAACTTGCCTACAGCACATTTTCTTCACTCAGTATCAGAACAGAAGATATTCTGTGCTGTGTGTATGATTCTAGTACTGTAGTGTTAAGCGCAAGAATGGATTCTTAAAATATTTACTACTAGCAGATAATTCATCTTAATGTGTAGCAACTTCTTTCCCCCCCCCAAAACAATTTGATACTGTGAGGTAGTAAAATGCTCTTTGTGCAGTATAAAGCAATATACACAGATTGGTGTAGGTGAATCTGCAATTGTATGTATCTGTGTAAATATGTAACAAAATGTACTCCTGCAGCCATCGAATTCTTATAGGCTGATTTTTATTGAAGAAATGTGCAGTATTTTGGTAGTGTGGTCATCCTGCCTACTGCTAAGTGCAGGAGGCGAGGCATTACTTTATCTGTGTGCAATTTAGCCTTTCTTCTGAGGGCTTGTTCTGACAGAACAATTAAACCGGTGTGTGTGAGTGTGATTGTTCATACAGCTGCACACCACTAAATCCCTCAATATTATTGTTGCTATTCATATCAGACGTTTTCTGGTTTTGAAAGCATGACATAAGTCATACCATTCTGCAGATGTCTGTGTGTATGCAGTTACACACGTAAATATGTGCATGCATACGTAGGTACACACAGGGATTGTTTACTGGCAAAGCACAGTAACTAACGGCCTCACATTCTTGCCCTGCTGCAGCCAGAATGTCTCAGGTCTTCTCCCCAGCTTTGTCCCCAAACCCACCTGAACCCCTGAGCCCAGGATTAGGGAAAGAGCAAGCAGTGCTCACTCCCAAGTACTCTGATCTTGCACTGTTTTCTTTGCTTCTTGTTCAGACTGTTCTCCTTCCTACCCAAAAGCAAGTAAAGCAAAGTATTAAAAAACAAACAAACAAAAAAAACCCCGCTATTTGCTACTCTCTATTTTATTTTTGTTCCTTGGCAAGTCTTTAAATAAGTTAAAATAAATGCAATTTCTTTCTGAATAAGTGCTTATTTAAAACTTTACATCCAAATAAATATAAATATATGCATTGATGAGTGCCTGTGTTCGAGCTGGTACTGAACCTGCAGTATACAACAAATGGGTCTCATTGCTACTATTATTGTTTAATATTATTTGTGTAGTGCTCTCTCTATGCTGGAGATGAATCTTTCACCTAGATTTCTAAAACTGTACCCATGAGTGTCAGCAGCAGTATAATGGTACTGCTAATGTGGCAGTTTGTGCACTTTGATAGACAATTAATATAGGGCCGAGATGTTGAGTTGTGACATCAATCGGTTTGAATGTCCACCCCAAACCCAAACAAATAACAAGCAGAAGAGAGAGTGCTTTTTAATAACCTTGCTTCCAAAGAAGAGGCACCTCTACACTTTCTTGCTCTTCCACATTACAACATTTAAAAACGTAAGGATAAAGAATTTGTTGTTACATTTGTCCTGTCAGGTACGTGCTTTGAGCTATTCGTTCTCTGCTGCTTGGAAAGAATAAATGTGAAAGCCATCTGATAGTTACCTGAGACACTGCACAGTATATTTCATTAGGATCATTGTGTATGATGCAAAAGTTTCCTTCATTGTAATGGGCTGTTTTAAATGTTGATTCACAATAGGGTTTGGGAGACTGGGGGATGTTTTCTTTACAACATAAAGTGAATCTGCTTTTACCCCAATAAACAGTAGTTTGTATGTGGGTCTGCTAATTAGAATGGTTATTTCCTGTTTTGTTGATGAGGCTTTAATAAATGTCAAGAGTACATCCACGAAGATCTCCCAATTAGGCTTTGCGTTTGTAAAACCCAGCCCCTTTGCTTTTGTGTGAAGATGACAGTTCCAACTGCAGCCTCAGCCTAACAGGGCTCCAGGGAAAGGATACTTCTCTGGTTTTATTGAAAACAAGGCCAGTTTGGCCCGGGGAGAATACCAGCACTGGTCACAGTGCAGAGCTGTTTTTAACAATGAATATTTACTAAGCTTTATCACTGCACTCGCAGTGCTCTTATAATATATATATATATTTTTTTGCCAGATCAGCAATAGGCTATCAGAAAAATAATAATAGATCAAAGCACATTGTAGCATGTAAAATAGCTGTCAAAATCTAATCGGAGGATAAATAAATGTGTTATTGCAAATGCTTGTGATCAGCTTGCCCTCCTCTAATTGGCATTTTGAAAGTCCTTCCTTAAAAAATGAAATAAGAGGAGCACGCTCCTATATGCCTGCATGCACGCGTGCGCACACACACAATTAATCTTTGCCTAGGATGAATCGTTCTATCTCCGTAATATTCATTTGAGCTTACTCTTGCTTAGGCTAGCTGTTCTACACGTATTAAAAGTGTACGAGATTAACTATATTGCAAGTCAACATTAACAGATGGATTGCCCTAAGCAAGGGAAAACCACAACAAAATCTAGGGAAAGTGGAGGATTGAAGCTTTTTATTGTTAAGCCTTATTAAAACCTTGGCATGTGCACTGCTGTTAACTGTTTCATGCCTTGATCGAATAAGTCTCTGTTTTATCTGCTACTTTAATTAGATATAAATGGACATCTAAGAAATTACTGGCTATAAATTTTTAAAATAAAAATTAATGCAGACACGAGAGCTGTTCAACTCTGCTTGCAGCATCTTGCTGATGATATTGCTGGGTTCCTTTATCTATTGATGAGGGGGATATGGTAGTTTGTGCGTTAGGGCACTGAGCGTTCCATTTTTGCATAATCTATTTTAATACTGTTCCATTACACACACACACAGGTAGTGCTGATTTCTGGGTAGACAAGGGCCTAAATGCAGTGAGCACTCCACAGAATCGCTAAAAATAAGTAAAGAATTGAAAAGACAACGTGTCTATTATGAGCCCAGAAGATTTGTTTGATTTCATGAATAAGATCTTTGTAATTTTACTGTTTTATCAGGTGATAGGTAGCTTATTAAAAACGGAGCATTTGAGGATGTAAATAGTACTGATGTATTTAGTGGCTAATAAAATATCCTTGCAGATTTGCAGACAACCAAGTAACAAGAAGGGGTTCATGTTATAATGAGTAAGTTAGCAATGCCCCCTTGTCTCTAAGGAAAGGTATGCAATACCTGGGCTGTTAGGCACGCACCGACTTGCAGACGTAATGGAAACCTGGGCATTTGGGTTTGGAGTGTGGATTTACCAGGAATCCCTGAGTGTCAGCGATGCTTTGAATGCTCGTATATCGAGAAGCCAAGCAAATGACTTCCCATGACTTTGCAAGATGTAAATACAGTGTCTAAAGGGGTTTTAAAAACACTTTTGCGTGACGTAATAAAAGCCATGTTAGTCTGAACTTCTTTTTTAGTGTTGTTGAGCAGAATTACTTTTTTTTTTTTTTTTTTAAACATATTGCAAACGTAGCTTGTGTGGTTTTATTGTTGTGTATTAACTAGAATGTATGTAATTCAGATTGGAGTAAGGACTTGGCTTCAGTTCAACAGAGGCAGCAAGTGTCAGGGAGGAAGATGTGTTCAGTTATAACCTCACCTTCAGGAACACCACATTTATCAAAACCGCTACAATGACCAGGAAAATAAATGGCATTGTTAGCTACCGAGGGCCTACAGTAAGTGATTACTCACCTAACCTGAAAAAAGATGGTGAGAGTGGGCTGTTCTGAGGAGTTGTTTTTTTTCTGGGAGCATAAAAGAGGAGAGAAAATACTTGCGGTAATGTGGTGCTGAATGTAAGTGTTCTATATTAGGAGACTGAATGCTGAAACTGAACTTAAAAGAAAAAGAAAAAAAAAGAGGAAGAAAAGCCTTACAGACAACCCAGGAATAATTTCAGAACTATAATAGCTCTGATTGCAGAACTTTGTCTATATTTGTATTCAGTTAATGTGCTTGAGATCACATCCGTGCCTTATGTCCATGGAAAATACTGGTTATATAGCTGGAAGTATCTTTACTTCTCACTGACTAGAATATTACAGGTAGACAGATTTCATAAGCAGTGACAGCTAGTTTTTAATGGAAATTACATTTTGTTTCTGAGGAATATGGTTTTGGAATAAGCTTCTCTTGGTTAGTAAATTCTGTCTCTTCAGCTAAAATGGTATAATTTACATACACCATAAATATCATGAGCTTCCTTAACTTGGACAAAAATCTTTTGTCTTGGTGTGTCAGATAAGATCTCTTCATTCTGTGACACAGATTTCCTTTTAATTAAAAATGAAAACCTAGGCAGCAAAATTTCAAATTGCAGATTACGAGAGTGCCCTCTTGTGGCTCCAAGAGTGTATCCTTATACATGTAGAAGCCATACTTTTTATGACAACCGAACATTCAGAAATCAAGCACCATTTCCTTGCATCATTATTAGTATTATTATTATTCAACTAGAAGATTAGCAGGGTCTAATGTAACCTAAAGATTCAGGTGTTTCCATGTATCATGCATACTTTTATTGTCAGGAATGCGCAGTACCAAGCAGAGCTGCTGTCTCTATTGCTCAGAGCTTCCCCTCACCAGGTGTTAGCATACACTGCCTCTGCTGGGATGGTGACTGATTTTCATTAAATCAGGGAACATGTTTAAATTAAAAAGAAGCACTATAGCTTTGTGGAAGTGTTTTTCCTTTTTTTTTTTTTTTTTTTTTTGTTAGTGAGAGTCCTGTCCTCCTCTGTGCCCACTCTCTTCTCTCCATGGGTTTCAGCAAAGAGCTGTTGCACATCTCTGTCAGGGTTCTGTCCATTGTTCACCCAAAAAACAAAGTAATCCTTGCCTGTCCTTCATTCATCATTCAAGAGTTCTCCCCACTAATTACTATAATTCTAATTTTATTAAAAAAAAAAAAAAAAAAAAAAGGGTGGGAAGATAGTTTAATGGTCAGGAAATTGCTCTGAAATTTTTTTTGTTGCCTGGTGGGGCATTTAATGGAACACTTATTTTTTCAGAGCAATATCACCAGTGCATCTAACTTTGATCTATCTAAGAAATTTAGGCAGTAAAAACTTTGCAGATGCTTTTCCTGGTTATTGGATCTGACTACTAGCTTCTACTTTGTTAGGAAACACAGGGGCAGCTTTTCTGGCAGCCTTTCTTCTACAAACAAATGAAAGAAGCTGGAAGAAAAATGCCCTTTCACAAATAGGAGAGCATATGGACATCTTAACGTGACAGTGCTATCTTCTGCTGAAGTTACTGTTTCTTCAGTCTTTCCGAGGAGCAGTCTCAGGCAGCGTTCTGACCTGCCCTGTCCAAAGCAGGGGGCCCAGGGCTCAGTCCACCCATGTTCCTTTCAGATTGCTTTTGCTTCCTGGCCTGAAAGTTCGGAGAGCACAGCCTTATATCTAAAGCTTCAGCTTTCACTCTCTGTTCTCTAACCTTTTCTTTCTCTCTCTAATCCTGTAAGCGAGTGGGGGAAAAAAATGAATAAAGTTCAATTAAAAGTAAAGTTTGCCCTGGGGGCAGAAGGAGGAAGAAGAAACAGAAAGAGCCTTTCCTGCAGGGATCTCAGTGTCCCTGCATGCAAAAACCAGGATTCAACCTAGATAAGTTTAGACACTTCACTGAAATGTCACAGTTACTTGCAGTGGTATCTTCTGCTTTCTCCACAGTAAGTGAAATGAGAGAGGCAAGACCAAAGGGCAGTTCAGCCCACCTAGGGGTCTAGATTACCTCCCAGTAGTGCTGCTTTCCTGATTTTTGTAATTCAGGCGTGACAGTAGCTGGAATTAGTGCAGGGTATCCAGCTTGGTGGAGTGCCATCCATGTTCCTATGTGTCTTGCAAAGACCTCTTGTGTCACACAGAATAGCCTTTCTGGTGCCAGACAGGTGGGTGGACTCTGCTAACTGTCTAATTATTCTGGTTGGAAGCCTTGGGCAGAAATGTACTTGGAGTCAGTCTTTCTGTTTTAAGGCACAGTCACTTTTTGTAAATGTGACCCGTATCTATCGGCTCTTCTGTTGTCCAGGTCTGATAGAGAGAGTTCAGTGCTGCTCAAGTTTTACCTTCTGTAATTTTTTGTAATATTTGGGCTTCCCATTAAATTTTGAAGTCTAAAAATGTGACTTTTGTGTTAAGGGTCGCATCTGCTTAATGCATTTTACCTTCAGTCACTTCTGCTATTCACTTAAGAGGTTTGTGTTTTTGATAATTTTTCTTGTGAGGAAAAGTTGCGTGTGATCTGCCATCATTAATTCCTGGAGGGATTTTGCCATGTGATAGTTCTGCTGATGCAAGAATGTCTTACATTTTAACTAAAAGATCGGCTTAACCAGTAATCTTGGTTTTATCTGCATAGGAATGACATCAAGCAGATAACATATTTCAACCAAGTGAACCATGTTTGCAACTCTTCTGAATCAGAGAAGCTACACTCTGTGATGCATTCTGATCTCTGGGCTTTCATGCTACCTCAGAAACACATTCTCTTTCCTGCCTTTCACATAACTTTGGTACATGTGGACATGGATTAATTTTTCCTTTCTGTTGTGTGCTCCCCTCGTCGTCTTACTCCTCTCATCCCACTGTCCCGCTGCATCCCTCTGCTGCAATAATTGAACATTATTACTAATAGTTAAAAAGAACAAAATATGTGGAATTTTTGTTAGTTTTTGTAACTAAAAATTCTGCTAAGAATGGCCCCTGTACCATGGAAGGGGATGAGAGCAGGCTGGCTGTGCGGGGCAATGCTGGCTGCCGGCAGTGTGGGGCCTTGGTCAGTGCAGAAGGGTAGGAGATGTCATGGGTTTCCCAAGAGAACCAGCTCTGATTCGTCAGAGAAAAGGAGAGATTTTGTTGTTTTGAAGGAAAACAACTGTGTCTGAAAATAGTGAGCAGAGGCGTGATTAATCTGTAAAAATCCAAAACGGTATTGTAAAATCCTCAAGTAACGTCTGTGTCCAGGAGTGTGAATGTAGAAAGCATAGAGTCTGTTAAATTGTCGCTGCCCTAATTTGGAACAGAAATAGTAAGGATCTGCTTTCCATGACCAAGTATCTCGAGAGTTGATTCCTGCTGTGACAAATCCTGCCTCAGCACTGGTATTCATGTTGCCTAGGACTTTATAGAGGTCAGTGAAGGTCTCTGTTGTGTTACAGCTCATTTCAAAAACCTCTGCCCATACTCTTTTAGCTGCGAGGGTCTGGTTGCATTTGTCTTTAAACATATTCTGGGGGACTTTCCTGCTCTTACAGAGTTTTTATTGCCACAAAAAGGATTTATTTCTCTCTTTGGGGATCTACTTCTTTGTGGATCTCTTTTTCTGTGCCATTTGAGTTATCAAGATCTCTGAATCAAGGACTCTTTTTTCTCATGACATACAGTTGTGTGTTTTCCAGCCACTTCATGCTCTTTCAAATGTGTCATCTGTGCATCTGAATCTGTTAAAGCAGAAAAGGTCTCTATCCTAGGAGAGATGAAGCTGATTTTATATTGCATTGGTAGTCCATAAAATTATCCATAAGTCCCGTGTAATACTACTAACTCTACTAATAAGAGGAAATTTGATGTCTTAGATGGTATCCATTTAGTTTATATTCAAAGCAACTTCTGTGGTATCACACATTGTTGCTTCATTACGTTATTTACTTTATATGGGTAAAAGCGTGCAAGGAATTTTTGAAGTGACCACTTCTAGAAATTCATCTGGAATTTTATTTTGCATATGTCCTGGTCTGGTGCCAGTGCAGCTAATTGGGATTCCAAGCACTACTTTCAGCTTGTTGCCTCTCCCTGAAAAAGGAGAGGCAACAAGGAAGAGAAAGTTCAATATGGTACTTATGTTTTATCTCTGTTCTTTCCGTTTTCCTTATCAGTCTCGTGGAGTGCAAGGTGAAGTATGTTTCCTGTGATCTCATTACCCATTGCTTCAGTTTGCAGTCTTTAACTGGAAAGAAAGGCAGTGGGTATGTGGTTGACTAGAAAGTTGGACAGAGTCAGGCAGACTCCAGTCTGCCTACTGGAGGTGAAGCTGTAATTACTTCTGTTACTGTGTTGTAGAGGATAGATGAAGTAAAAAAGACTGAAGCACAAGTAATAGTGGATTTGTGTTTATTTTACATTCTCATGCTGAATGAATTATCTTTAACTTATTAAGAAAAAGCAAACAGTACTTCATGTATTTGAAGTGTAGTAAATATTTTTCTTTACTTGAAATTCTACACGTGTTGATATATTGAGTAGGCAGTAAATGTGAAGTTATATATGTGCTGTCATTACTCAAAAGATTATTTGTTTCTTACGTTGAGGACAATTAATGGCAGCAGCCTGGTTAAACTTCCTGCCTTGCTGCTGATCAATAAGCATTCGTTCCAGAAAGTTATGCTTCTGAAAGGTCTGGCATTAAATAAAAAACTGACATTTCAAAGATTGACTTTCATGCCCAATCAAGAATGTAGCCATCTTAAATTTAAATCCTTTAGCATTCCTGTATTTTGTCTGCATTTTTATGCCAAAGTAGTACATTTTGTGAGGCAGACAAGAACAGTATAAGGACCCCTTCTCGCTTTGTTTGGTTCTAGCCATATTTATCCTGTCATCACCTTTTTCTGGTTTCAGTGATCAGCGTTTGCCACAGTTGTATCAGTAACAAACCTCTTGCAGAAAGAGATTTTGAAGTCAGAAACTGAAGGTTTGAATCCTTAGCCAAATGCATCACCTTATTATTGAAAGAATATATTTGAGATTAAAGGCAATTGCTTGCAGCCAGTAAAAAACGGAATGTGTGACAACAACACACCTAGTCGGGAGCTTAACAGCTGCAGTCGCATGCTCCCACCAGAGGGAATGAATGCCACTTTCGAGCAAACACTTGCACGAACCATTGCTCCCCATGGAGCTGGGTTGTCTGAACATATCCTCACACTGACTGTGGTTGATCCTTTTCTGTATTTTGCGTGCAGGTTTGGGAGGTGGTTCAGCAGTGGCTTGCAGCGAGCGTGAGCTCGTTGTGTGATAAATAGCGTAGAGTATGTTGAGCTCTGCTGTATTCTGAGAGAGGTGAGAGATGGGTTTTTGTGGTGCAGGATACTTAAAGATGGAAAAAAAATAAAATGCCCAAGGTTGAATCCTAGATAACATTTAGGTATTAAGTAGATATATCAAATAATAGATTATGTTAGCAGAACTAGTTGAAATAAACAAAATAGTTGAGTAGTTTTTAAGAAATTTCTTTCTTTACTTAGTAGAAAAAACATGAGAGCAGTCTATTAAGACTTTATAAAGTTCTGGTGCAGCAAGAAAGGAGTGCTATAATATCATTTCTTGCAGTAATAAATTTAAATGGTCTGGTTGTTATTAGAATGCTGATCAGGAAGGAAACAGAAGTCTGTCCTTTTTTCATAAAATGGTATAAAAAAGGTTACACACTTCAAAATGCAGAAAAGACAAATTAAAAGCTTAAATAACTGCAAACAGCAGGGTACGACAGTAATGGAAGGGCTTCTTAAATGACTTTGACAGCTTTTGCAGGTGCACATACTATGTCACTTTATCTAGTGGAGCACTGAAAAAGATTTATGGTTCTCCTTTTGCAATTTATTAAGAATTTCTTTTTTTCTTTTTTTCCAAAGCAGTCTGGACATATCCCTCCCTTGCAGTCATTTTTATTGCAGCTCCTAGAGGAAAGTCACCTATTCAACAACATGTGTTGCTTGTTGTCTCAGTGGCTAGCTTGCAGAGCTGTAAACTCTGGAGAATGTTGTTATTTACAGACAGAAATTTTCCTTTCCTTCTACTTTGACTTTCTCTCTTTGTCTATGGATCTGATTTCATGTGGTTTAATTCTTGATTTTTTTTCTTGTATATACCCTGACCATTTGACTTGTTAGCAAAACTCTTTTCAGAGTCTGAGCATCAGGAACTAAAAGTTTTCTGTTTTATTTATTTATTTATTTATTTATTTTTAAGGTTTGTTGACATATGCTATGTTAAACTCCTTACAAATGTTCTTCTTGTTTTCACTAACTTGCTTCCATAATGCTATCCAAAAATGCCCCAAAGGGCTGAATATGTGGTACTGCTATGTCTGTGCTGTTTGCTGATTTTAAGTAATTTCTAATTTCATTTAATCCCTGTTTCTCAAAGGCGCAACTTTTATTTTTATTTTTATTTTTTGCTGACTATGATCTATGAAAAACTATTTCTGATGTTGGAAAATCATATAGTTATCTTGTGGGAGTTCATTCCATTGACAGAGTTAACCCATCTGAGAATAAACAAGGATTTGGTTTGGTTTTCTTTTCTGAAAATTCACAACATTTTTCTGCTCTTCTTTCCTGAAAAATGTTGTCTTTATGTTAATAGAGGTAAAAGATGGCAGCATCTAATTCTGATGCAAATTTAAAGTGAAAGAGGATTTTACCCTCTGAAAGTCAATTCCAGAGTAAGAGCTTTAATGTAGGTGAATGTCACACCAGTCAGAATTTTCCAGACCAGGTAGTGAATTTCCAGTCTTACAGAAGTAAACTACTTTAATTGCCTCAGTGGAGACAGATTTTAAAATTTAAATCATTAAGGTAGCCAATTAACAGTATCAATTAAGGCAAAGTAGTTAACCTTCCTTGTAGTTATTTGCAGTGGTGTGATTGATTTCAGTAATGATGAGAGTAATTCAAAGAACTCTCAGAGCCTGGAAATAACTTGAATTTGCAAAGGAAATTTAATTGACTGCTGCTAATGAAAGGAATAGATAACATGCTTTTACTTAGCATGCTGTGGTACAACTGCCAGGTAACTACCCGGGTGCATAGCCACCTAAATGACTAGTGGGACATCTTTTAGTAATTTGCTTTCTTGATGACGTATGCTGTATTTAATAGATCTTGATTGCATTCAGTAAGTGCCTTATTTCTATTTCAGACTTCTGTTTCTAAGTGTTTTAGTGTGTATTTTGATTCTTTGCAATAAAATAATAATAGTAGAACCATTTCTGTTCAAAGTTTTAAAATTATTCCTATTTCTCTTGTACTAACAAATAGTACTATTTTGTTACTATTTTGTCTGATAAGTCATATCATATGATGACTTATTCAACACTGTCTTACCTGATTTATCTGTAATAATTCCTAAACTTGCTTAATTTTATATTTAATAAATAGTGCTTCATGAAACGGTCCAAACTTTCTAATATTGCATTTGAGCACTATTTGTTTGTTCTGTTAAGCTGTCAATCCAGAGAGTACGTTCTATAAGGTGTTTATCTGTAAAATATGTAGATCACTTTGAAAGTATTGCCTGCTGTTTATTTCCATGGAAACTACAATGGATACGAAGAACACAATTACACTAATTAATAGAACATATTCTCAGCTACACAACACTGTTAGCTTAATCACCTCCGAAGCTGAACATTTTCACCAGCAATGAACCTGCATGCTGCACTTGTAACTATCTGCACCAGAGAAGGTGATCTGCTGTCATAGTGCCCTCTCTGTTCTCGCATCCACTGTTTTGTCTCCATCAGCATTCAGGAAGCATTGATGAATGTCAATGGGTGCATTTTTTTCCTCATGGAAGAATTCAGTGACACACCTTTGCTTCATATGCACTTCCATGTCAGACTTGCCCCAAGCAGCAAAATGTGATGGAATATTGGTGGGAAGGTTCAGCCTCTACTGCCATCGCACCAACAACTACCTCTGACGTCGTGGGCCAACATAATAAAACAGGAGGCATTACTTTCAGAGCAGTCCTTGTGCATTAGAAATATTAATAGTGTGTTTGTTCCTCTGTATTCCGTCCTGTAACTTCTGCTCAGTGTGAAGCTTAGTTTGGGTTCTTCCTTGTTTTTATACTGTAATAGTTTTTATTATATTTTTATCAGCCGTTACTTGGTTTAACACATTAAGAACCACATTTCTTCTTTGTGGACTAAGAAGTATAGGAAGTGCTTGAATTAAAACCTCTCTTGTTGGACAAGAAAAAAATATGTGTCAGACTATAAAGAATAAACATTGAGTCATTCCTGATAATAATGGAAAAAAAAAAAGTATGTTATGCGCCCTGGTACATGTAGAACTCTGACAACATCTATAATAGGTGACATATTGAAATCCTCACAATACAAGATCTCTAATCTCCTTGTAGTCTGAAATTAAGGCCATATTTCCTCCCCTTCAGGGACTTGTTGTAGACTTAGGCATTTGGTGAACTGTATGATGAGATGTGGGCAGTAGCACTTCTTTATACTTGTGTCTGATTTTCCTTAAAGTTAGCTAACACTGTTTTCCCTTCGCACAAATTCCATCCATATGTCTTCAAATTATGGCCAGTCTTACAAGGCTTGGAATCACTTCAGTGGGTGGATTGTCCACACAGTTAGTTTTTTGTGAGTTTTGATATGAAATGATTGTAAGAGATGCACAGACCATCAGACTGTCACTCGTGTTTCACAAATTTCTAACTTAAACATTCTGGTCAAGATAGATTTTTTTCCTAAGTATAGTGAGAATATTCAACCTGATTAAATTTGCCAAATGGAATATGATTAAACAGGTTACAGTCGGTATGGCAGTATGTAAATTAGCTGCACACTAACTTCTCTGTAGAAGCTTCCCATTGGATGCTCTGAGTTATGCTAATTTTAAGTTAACTGTAATTTAGGATAAAGTATCTTGCACAGAGGCATTCTTGGTGCTCAGCTTTCAAGCTGACATACTGTTTACTTTATCCTTCTGTTTAACACTCAAATATAAATGCAGCTATGTAAAGAGACTCCAGGCTTCTTTCTGCTTCAAAAATCCATTCTTCTTCGTGCTCAGTAGACCACATTAACTTCAGAACTTTGCAAATATTTCTGTTACAAAATAGAAAGTCACAGTGCTCTGTCCTTACGACAAGGGTAGGTAGTAGGCTTGAGTAATGCTTTGCCTTGGATAGGCAGCTTTCTGCCAATCAGGGTTTTGCATAAATTATAGTTCACTCCACAGACTGTGAGGAAAAATGGTTTTGTAGCCCTTTAACTGGTTACGTCTGTGAATTTTGTGTCCTCTTATAACAACTTTCAGAAGACTGGATCAATAAGTGCCTTTCCTCTCTGGGTACTTTGAAAGCCTTTATGAGTGTGGTAGCAGCTATATTCCAAATAATGCTGACATGCATTTGGGTTTTGGTGTGTTTGTTTAAAAGAAACAGAAAGTGTGTAATATGAGCTTTCTATCTTCTAGACACGTTTCAACCAGCACCTCAGTAACCAGGATTTTACCTTGGATGAAGATGATGATGATGAAGTAGAGAGGACAAGCAAGTAAGAGGCCTGTTGGGATATGTGTGTATGTATGGGAGAAAGAGTAATTAGCATCATTCAGCAAAGTCAAATGACAAAACTTTCTCCTTTCCAAGCTTAATTTGAGATCTTAAAGAGGTCGAGTAGTTTAGGATTATATCCCCTTTTGAGAGAGAGGCAAGCTATTCTTCATTAAAACTGTTTATGGTGCTTAGGAGAGTTTGATACAATCCTGAATCTTCACAGGTTCGGGATACAAAGAAACAGTGAAATAATATTTGTCAACATGGTGACCTCAGCTGTCTCAACTGGTCCTTAAGTTTTTGGTTGTTATCACAACAATGTAAAGTTTTCTGAAGGGACTGAAAAAGAATTATTGCCTCATGAGTTTTATGTGAAGAATTTGCTACGTGTGGATGAAACAAAAATCTGAAATTGAGGATTGAGGTTTGTTGAGGCATTCTCTGAATTTGGGAAATTATATTTATTAATGAATATATGGATATAAGCCATCAAGGACATTGATGTAAAGTCAAGCAGCTTAGGTGTGATTCAGTAGAAAGAATGGAGCTTGGAAGTGTTTGAAGAGTATGAGTAAAGTAGTGAGCCATAGAAACAGCTTTTTTAGTAGTATTCCAAATAGACAAAGGTAGAGAAAGACTGCAGTAGTATGGAAGTCAGAGATAAGGTTATTGCAACGAGTGAAAGAGAAAATAAGAGACAAAAACACTAATTACCATTGCAGATAGGCAATATTTGGGTAAATCTGCTCAGGTGACCGAAAAGCTGCACTGTGAGAGCCTTGCCACTAGAACAAAGGATGTGGCTAGGTCACTTGGAGGGAGGTGTAGCGACTCTGACATAAGTATAAGGAATAGACAAAGAAAAAGAGGGGCCAAATTTAGAATAACTATCAAATTTGGAGGGAAAGTTTGGGAAGTCATGTTAAGGATAACTTAAAATAACAGTTATATTGGTTAAGGAAAAGCAAAGAGACTGGAGAATCAGCTAACGGCTGCTGCTCCTGAGTAGATACTGTACATCTATCTTCAGGTAAAGTTGTTGACCAAAACAAAAGGTGGGACTCATATTAAAGTTTTTGAATGAATTCTGCTACTTAATTTTCAGGATTGTCTGTAGGAATGTAGATTCTATGCTCCCAAGTGATGCAAAAGTTTTTTGTCTTTAGGTTATCATCAGAAGACAGTGAGGAAGCTTCTGCTTGCTTTTATGATAGTGATGATTCCGGAGACACTGGAATAACTTCACAGCAACAAGGAGAAATGGATTTGCTTGGGGAGATTTTGGACACGCTGAGTACACACAGTTCAGATCAAGGAAAGCTTTCAGGAGCGAAGAGCCTGGACTTCTTTAGGTCAATGGATGACATTGATTACAAGACTACGGTTAGTCTCCTGGTTTCACTTGCAAAAATAACCACAGTCCCTTTATACTGGAATCCCATGCTGGCAACTTTGTGATGGATTTTCACAAGTCAAGATATTGGTTACACTTTTGCTCAGTTTACCAAGTCATCTGGGGAACAGTATGTTTTCCTATTAACAGTAACCACGTACAAAACTGCGAATAATGTAATAATTTACTTAATCAGATAATGTGGTATTATATTTAGCTGTCCAGTCTTGAATTCCCAGAGCTAGATTTGGTCTATGTTATGCGGTTTAGAAGGTATTTCCATTCTCACATTGCGTCATTAAACTAGTTGTATTGATACGAAGACATTTCCATCTAAAAGTCCTGGAATCCACAAGCAAACTGTTTTATGGGTCAGAGCTCTTGCCTACAACTTTATAGACCCTCTTCGACTCACTGCCATGTTGTTAGCTGAAAAAATATTGGTGTTTTGAATTCTGGCTTATATCAGCTGTCCAACATTTATTTTTGCTGAAAGGAATCCGATAGTCAGAGATTTGTCACTGAAACAACAAATTCTGACAAATGTTTAAAAAGCTTGTAAAATTTGATATTATGAATGTCACGCAGGGGTCACATTAATAAAATGCCCATTTTTGTTTGTTTAGCTAAAAGTTGGTATAATTAACTACTGAAGCAAAGAGGAAATACCATCTGGTTTTAGTTTTAGTCCAAGTCCTTCTAGTATTATGGTACAAACCAGCTAGGTGTCTTTGTTCGCTGTCAAAAACTGCTTGTGCAGAGACTGAATGGGTAGGGGATGAGGAATCTTTGTACAAAAGGTTATCCCTAGGATAAAAGACAGAGTTCTGGCAAGAGAGATTAAAAAAAAAAACAACCCTGCAACCTTGCTCTTACGTTGTTTCTGGAACTGTTGTTTTGTAGCATTGAAACGCAGAGGCAATCCATGATTTAGGAGCCCACAAAATCCATTATGGTATTTCTGTTTCAAAAATGCTAGTGTTTCTTGTGACATTAAATATAAACACATTTTTTTTTTTTTCAGAACAAGTCAAATGCACCTAGTGAGAGCAACCTTACCCTGCTGTGCAGCAGTGCTAACAACCAAGCAGACTGGAATCTCGGCCAGGATGACAGTGTCCTCCATGGGAAACAACTCCCTCCATCACCAAGGAAACAAGTTTCTTCTGGTGGCCACAGAGAGTCTCTTTCAAACCTGGAAGAGGAAAACAGTGAGAAAACCTTTATTACTGACAAGATGGTCATCACTAGTGGCTGTATAGCATCCCCATCTCCAGTACGATCAAGTGACCGTTTTGCTTCTCTAGAGAGTTTCAAAGTGGGCTATAAGTATGCGAAGCAGAATGAAACACTAAGCAATACCTCAGAAGATCCACTCCCAGCAAATCTTGCTCAACATCCATCCATTCTGGTCCCTTGGGAGAAAGCTAGGAAGGAAGGAAATGAAACTCCAGATGAGGGAGGGCTTCTTCAGGAAGTGGTATCTTTATGTAAGCTGAGTTCTGCTTTTCACTATGGTTTAAATATTTCAAATGATAACTTATCCAGCAGTAGCAGTGGAAATAAAACGTAAGAGAACTGTAAGAAGAGAAACTTTACTCCCATAAGAAGTTTAAAGGGAGACTACTCAGGACTCCATATAACATGATAACCAAAATATGAAAAAAAAATAAGATTTTTCAGTTATAAAAAAACAATTCTCTTCAATTCAGTATGCATCTTCTGCCATTGGGACATTTGCTTCTATGTTTACCCAGTTCTTTTGTTGGCTGCAGTTAGGTCCACAAAATGGAACTAAATATATAAATGCACTCTTAAATCAGGTACTAGTTAGTCTCTGTGCTACGAATACAGCAGGTGTATGGTGCTTCCTAGGGTTTACTTCCTCTAAGCAGCAGGAAAGGTATCACCTAATAGGTAACCAGGTTTTGAAGGTACTGTATTAATCCCTTTAAGCAGGAAATGAACCAAACAATCTAGATTTCTCTGAAGTGTACAAATGTTAAATCTTTTAATGAATATGAATTGCCTTAATCTTTTGAGAAGAGGTTTAACTATCTTAGAAGATGAATGCAAATGTACAAAACAGCAATAATGATATTCCATGACAAGAATTTTCTTCAACAAAGAGTGGGACAAGGAAGTTTTGGGTTTTTTTAGATTAAGGAATCACTTGTGAATATAACTTGGAACTTACTGCAAACTCAAACTGTGGCTCTGTCTTCCAGACTTCAAAAAAGTAGCACGTTTTCTCTTTTCTGTAAAGTACATGAAGTACTGAATTATTATGTGAAGTTTATTAACTTCTGTTTACAACTAAGACACTTTAAAGATGTGTTATCCAGTTTCCCTATGTAGACTATTTCATCTACAAATTTTCAGAAAGGAAAGTGTAAGCGGAATTGATAGATTCCTTTTTTTTTATTATTATTTTCTACAATCTGTTAGTGTTTGGAAACTAATTTGTGCCTCTTCTGCAATATCTTCTTTTGATTCTTAGTACTTTTTGAAGGTAGTTTGAGTCTCTGTTACTTGGAAGTCATATTTAGTTAAATTATTAAATACTCATCACTGGGAATGTCATGTAACACTAGAAAATTAAAGTTACTGGTTCAGTGTAAAACAGCTTATATCCAACTCTCATCTTAGCCATTTGTAACAACAAAAAATCTCTTTCCAAACTTTGTGAAAGAGAAAAAATGGACATACTGTACATTATGTTTAGAACAAGCATTTGCCCTCCTTCTGGCAGCATTCCCAAAGAATATTTATGAATTTAAAATCCCCAAATTACTCCTGTTAAGTGGAGCAACTCTCTCATTTTCCTTATTTGTTTTTGATTTTATATTCCCCACTTTCCTTTTTCTACCTCTCCACCTTACCATGCATGAATTGCTTTCTTCAGAATAGCTCAGGGTTGAAAAGGTGTGAAGTCAGTTTCAGCAGATTACCACTGTCAGCTTTGAAGGATATTTGGGATGCAGTTAGCAGAAGTAACACGTGGGTTTAAAATGAACCATGCATGAGAGGAGTGTTCTCCTGCTCTTCTAAACTGATGCCAGAAATGGTTTTTTCTTTCTCATTTTGGCATGAATGTTTAGTCATAGCCTCAGTGTAGGCCTGAGTGAGCAACTTAATGAGGTCAGGAGTTGGATCAGATTGTGCTTTAATATCTTTCTAGTAGTTTGTAGCAAAATTTAATATCAGTCTCCAAGCTGAGATTTATGAATGAATTTTCCTTATAGCCAGCACAAATGGAAAGGGTTTTCTTGACTGCTTTATTACAAGGCAGCTGACCTAAGGGAATGGATCGATATTATTAGAAAGGCAACGTTTGATGCTCTACTGAAGCGATGCAAAGGCTTTAAAGCAAAAGTTTCAACTATGTGTTCCAAAATTTCGGTCCGTGTGGGGAGTAGGGGAGGCTCAGTACTTGTCATTGAGGATAAGGCTCCAGAATTAACTTTTTCAATCAGCGCAAGGAAGGTAAAAGGTTGTAAAAGTGGAGATCTTAGGGAAACGTCTGTGTCTGATTAGAGCATGAGCATTCCCGAGGGCATCTGCAATCTGTATTGCTGGGGAATCTCAGTGTTCCTGAGTTAGAGTTAGAGGTTTTATGCACTGAGCTCTGTGCTCTGTCCTTTGGTTTCCAGTAATGTCTATCAACGTGATGTATGAGCTGGAAGTGGATTTATTTATTTTTTTTTTAATTAATGTAAAACTGTTATTTGGCAAAATACTTTACACAATCAAAAGTAGCTAAGATTTTAAATAACTTTTGTTATAACCTTTCCAAGAGGATCAGACTGTTTGACTCAGGTTCTATTCAGACAAGAGTAGTGGGGAAGCTTCAGAGAAGCTTGTTTGGAGGTGACATTGATGACAGTAGAGAACATTCATCTTTGTTGATACTGAAGATTATCCAAATGTAGTGTTCCTAAGTGCGTCTAAGGGAAGGCAGCCCACACAAAGGCCTGTGTTCTTGTAGAACTTCTGACTTTTTCTCATCCATGTCCTTGCAATTTGCTAAATGGAGTTTCCAAATTTGCCTTTTTTTTCCCCCCCTCTGTATTTGCTTCTGTTCACAGTTCTAAGATGATCTTGTTATCTTTGTTTATTAGAGATAATATTGATGTCTTATGCAGGAAAAGGGAACAATTTCAGAACTTCATGCCATTGTTCCTTTCAAATCAATCAAACTTGGAAGTCCAGGAATGCTGCCAGAAAATGGTTTTTAAAAATGTCTATCTGATAGAATAACTCCTAATGGCTTTACATGAGAGTTAGGCACTGTACTCCTATTATCACATAGATCGTCCCATTGTCACCTTTGTAGAAAAGATATGGAAGCCGTATGAGGCTGATAATATTCACAGAGTTATTATAAGGAACATAAAATTGAAAACTTGTTGGTGGAATTGTTCAAAATTGATGCAGTACAGTAATAATTTGCTGTTACATTGAGTGAGAATACAAGCTGAAAAGAAACAAACAGCTGAGTTATAATGGATGGGAGATAAAATTCAACTTAGAATTATTTTTTATTTTAGTTGCCATCAAAATGTTTCCGCTTTCTTTCCTTACTATTTGTAACAGCTGCTGAGTGTTTATAGTCACTAAATGGTATGTCTTTTTTGTTCTGAACCCTGTACGTGCTCAAAAAACTCAGTCTTGTATCTACATTAATTTAACAGTAGGTACCTTTTAAAATGTGTAATATTACAGAACTTTTTCCACTTGCTGTCAGTGATCTTTTAAAAAGGCTAAAATTCGTGCCTTATTGAAACGTCATTAGCAGTTACCAAATAGAAGTCCAAAATAGTATTTTTGATTCAACACTGTTCTTGTGCTAATATAAAACTGTCTATTGGGTACGTATACAGTATTTTTAGTACCACATTGGGTTCTATATTGAGATAAATTGTCCAGGTTCAGTACTTTTTACAAGTTTTATACTTGTATGCTTCTTATTTGTGGAAATTCTAATGTCTTTGAAAATCGTCAGCATTCCTCACCAGCTGCTGGTGAGAACTGAATTGTGTTTGGTCAGAGCTCCTGTGGTGGTTGTCAGAGTCCTCTTTTTTGATAACGCATCAAGATCTCCAAAACCCTCCCATTCCTCCTGTTGTAGGGAGATAACAGGTTATTTGGTTAACCTTTGTAGTCTGTTATTTACACTTAGGAACAAATTTCTGACTTAGACAGTTCATTTCACACTGATGTCTCCTTGAAATGAGCTGTATTGTTTTGAGGGAAAAAGTAAAGGCAGTAGAAAGAGATTGCTGAATTGTACCAGTGAGATAGCGAAGCAGAGCCTGGGAGTCCCCACCTTTAAGGAAATCCGGGTTTCAGGATCTTGTTTTAATATTCTAGCTCAGTTGTAGTGATTCCAGCCGAATCATATAGACAAAGGTAGTACTGCCTGTGGGATAAATCCCCTCTGGGATTGATTATATGTTGTCCCAGTCAAAGCCTTCCCATCCATGCATAGGAAAACAGCACAGATATTCAGGGAAGAATGGTACTGTTGGGCACTAAGGTGATCTTTGCCTACCCTCTAAGCATGCAGAGGGAAGGCAGTGGTGTGCTCTCCCATCCCATGTATTTGGGGGTCGTGCAGCTCCTAAAGCTAGACTTGTTTTGAAGAAAAAATGTTGTAGAAGTTCTCATGTAACATTTTGACTGAAATCTTCATTGTTGTTTAGCATTTCATTGGTAGTGCTGCTGTTTGGTGGAAGATGGGGTCCTCAGAAACTCCATTAGTCGCTGAAGTCTCTCTCAGGCATGATAATACAGACTTCAGATGGAGCTTTAGACATGATGGGAGCTTCTGAAAATCTCACCCTATCTGTTAGAGAAATGTTTTAGATCTCAAAAATCTGTTTTAGATGTCTTTTTGGGCTTTAGAATGAGCATGTTATAACTTTGTCTTCTTGTAAACTGTATAAAGTTTTAGGCAAAAGAAAGCTAAGCCAAGTTTTTAAAACAGCTGTTTTTCCACCTACAATCAGTCACATTCAGTCCTACAGAACAATCTTTCTTCGATGCAACTGTCTAATCGAATTGCTAGGAGCATCTCAAAGCTTTTCTCTATGCATGTAATTTGAAGAAACATTTCATGCAATAAACAAAGCGCCAGTGCGAGGCTCTTCTGCGAGCGCACGCCTGTGAAATCCTGCCTGTGGTACCCTGCCCAGCAGAAGGCCTCTAACTGCTGCCTTCACTGACTGTGGGGAGGGGCTGGGCTGCCCTTTGTTCCCTGGGAGATGGCTTCTCATCTCTTGGTGCCAGGCCTCCGTCCAGGTACTGTGAGACTTCAGTCAGCTTGCTCCCAGCAGGCTACAACTTCAGCCTAAATAACTTGGGCTACCAAAACCGGTGTCCAAGGTAAGCAGCTTCTTTATTGCAAAGCCCGGAGTGGTAAAGGCTGCCTGTTCCCACGGTGAATCTTTGGAGTGTGAATGTAGGAATGCACCAGCAAAACCAGCGTGAGTGGATATGTGACTTGTCTTCTGTAATGTCTTCTTTGCTGCTATTATATGTGTGTGTCTGCCAAGCGTTGCTCACCTGCTAACAGAATCTGGGCTGGACGGAATATGTCCTTGTCCCCGCCCCAAGGGTGTGAGCCATGTCATGTTCTTGAGAACATGAGAATAAAGGAATTCAAAAGGGATGGTATTTATTTATGTGTAAAACCTTCCTTGATTTGCTTTGTAATGTCTGTTTCGCAGTTTCATCTGGTGGCCAGCTGAAAGTACTTGACAGGACTTTCCTGGAGGCTGCTAAACTTCCTCCATGTAGAGTTTTCTGAAGAGTCCATGGCCAGCGTAGTCTGGAGCTCCAGGTAGTTGGCAGGGACGCCGCCAGTTTCAGCTGGGTTGGAGTTAGAAGCAGGTAACGCAGCTGAAAGTCATCTTAAGTTTTACTGTAGTAAAGGGTACTCAAATTCACTTATACCGTTCCTTAGGTCAATATTAAAAATATTAGTATTTAGAATCCAGTAACAGTATTAGCATTTGAAAACTGAGTTGAGTTCAAGTTTGTTATGGTTCTATGTGAAATGACTTTGTTTCTGTTAAAAATGAGGGAGCTCCTTGGTTTCAGGGGGAATGTGTTGACCTTCAAATCTTAAGTGAATTTTGTGCAATATTTCTCCTTGTTTCAAAGTAATTGAGTAGTTTTGAATGTGCACATCTGCTTTTTGAGCAGGTTTTCGAAATTGTATAATTAGAAAATGTGCGAAATTACATGTAGCACTGAAAGATGGTTGTAAGATAAGAACATGAAGAATATATTCTAATGAGACAAATGTATATTTCCAATGACCAGGGATGATTATGGATGTCACATTCTACAGAAATAATAACGCCTGAGCCAATGTTCACGTACAAATGAGTAATCCTAAAACTGTAACCCACTTCAGCTGAAGTAGGATTAAATATTAGAATTTGTAATGGTTAGTTATAATTCGATTGTTTTTCTTGTCATTGTTAAAAACAAATAAGGAGTCAGGCACTGCTTTTCATTAGCACCAATGAGGAGACAGTTCAGGGTGATGGCCTTGTAGTTATTATGGATTTAGTTTGTGACATCCCTAATTATCGTAAGTCATTACTTAGAAGATCTACTAATGTTGCCAGTATCCTTTTAATTTTCTGTAAATTAATATCTTTGTATATTGATGTACATTTTGTTTTAACCTTTGGTTTTCCCTGGAGAGCTTCTTTAAATTAATTTACTTGAATGAGGCAATAAAGCACTGTGGAACAGCTAGTCTTGGTGCAGCTAATGCACAAGAGCATCGCATCTGTTACTTCATGGTTTTTGAGAAGGAAGAGAAATTTAAAACGCCTAGATGTTTAGCAAACTGGTCATTTGTGTTTGTCTGCTTTTTTAAGATCTGTCTTGGTGATGAGAAATCCTCAGTGTGGAACAAAGGCACGTTATACATCCAATCACTTCTAATGTTTTCAGGATGTTTTATTAGTGATTTTTAAATACAACGTTAATGTCCGTGCGTTTTTTAATACCTACAGTAAAGGTATAAAACACAGGATGTTTTGACCATTTTAATAATTTTGCAGACTTACAGAAACCCACCCTGCATCATGCTGGCAGGGTTAGCCATTTCATTAATCAATGACTGTTAATACAACCGTAACCAAATCTAAAAATTTATTCCATGCTTTTGCACCCTCTGGACTACTGTTCAAAGTCATCTCAAGAGCTGTATTTCAGACCGTAGACTACTCTTGGTGTAGTGCACTGTGTAAGATGTGGTAAATGAGCTGTGGGTTTGTTTGGTTTTATTTTATTTGGAGGGAAGGGGGCGGCTTTTTTCCTTCCAAGTTTATGGTTGTCAGTAGAAGTTGTTGGTGAACTCCACGTTGCCATAAAGTGCCCAACACTGTATTATAAAATAAAACTTATCAATATTTAAACATCTTGGGTGATCTTGTTTGATGGGTTGATGTCAGTAGTGTTCTTATACTTCTGAGATATATAGATAATAGAAAAAAACTGTACTTTATCAGAAGCTTTTATCCATTGTGTATTTCAGTTTCTCAAATACAGAGAAAATTGCATTTTCTAATTAAGTACAATTTAGAGCAAAAGTGAAATGTTGATGTCGTTTGTAATTGTAATGGTGGTTCAGCATCCTTTAAAAATCGGTCTGTGATTCACTCTTCTGAACTAAGAGCAAATCACAGTTAAGGGCAAAGTGATGTCTTGTGCAGAAAAACCATGGAGGCTGTGATTTCGGTACTGATATAACTCAATCCATAACCGATTGGAAAAACAAACAAACAAGCAAAAAAAACCAAAACAAATTACATTTGTAGAAAACAATGAGGCTGTGATTTTAACACATGCTACTAGACTTTCACCAACTCCCTCTAGCTAGCAGAGTGATGCAAGCTGTGAGTAATGGTAATGCAGGATCCATCACAGCTAGGTAAAGCATGGCATGCCTTTCAGTCATTTCTTCATTTTCCCCATAGGTGTGCCTGTGTATTTATTCAGCTCTGAAAGCAGATGGCTGAGGAAAGGAGCTTCTTCTCAAAGGTCCAAATTACAAGCCAAGCCAGTAGAGGAAGTTAAGGAAAATTAAAGCCTTTAATTTTTCTAAAGAACAACAAGTAAGCAGAGTGAGTGAGTGAGCACGTATGAATCACTGTATTTCAGGTTAAGTTTGCCCCCTTTCCTTAGTCTGTTATCTCAGTGCTCTGAGAATAAATTTGCAGCTAGTTTTCTGTGAGAGTAACAGAAGAACTGAGCATCACGAAGGATTGAAAGGGAGCAGGTAAATGGGGCAAGCTAGTCCTAGCTGGAAAATTTTACACAGCTGCAGGACTCTGTTCCTGTTAGTATACCAAAATGTCTGTCAAAGAAAAATGAATTATTTCAGAGGGCTTTTTGGTGTAAGTCACACAGTAACACCCTGAGTATGAAAGTTGGCATATTACAAAGAGTTGTGGCATTTTTGGGGGGAAAAATGCAGCTCCGAGTACTGTCATGTTTGGGACTGGATTAAGAGAAGTCAGAAACGCTTCTCTCCACTGGACTTCTCTGCTACTTATGCTCCAAAGGCAGCTTTTGCAAGATACATTTATGCAGTAGAGCTGCAGCCATACCTGGATGATAGACAAAGCATTTCATTTTCTTTCCGAAACTCACTGTGTGTTAGCTTCATGTTTGCGAAAGAAAATTAACTTTATCAAATTCATGAATTTAGATTTTTATTTGATGTGACAAGCGATAACAACATCAAAATCTTTTCAATGCCTGAAGTTATGTTGTGGGTTTTCTGGTATCCAGCTAAAGCACAGTCAGTCTGTAGATTTTCATCAATCTGAAAAGAAAAGAATGCCAGCAGCTTTCTTTTTAAGCTTTACCACCCAAATCCCTTTATAAATTCTGTATGAAATATAAACAAGTACTCATTCTTAAAGGAAAGTCTGGGAACTACAATTGGAGAATGCTTTGGGCCGTATATCATCATCTCTCCATTGCTGCCTATTTCACGTTTCTTCTGGAAGTTGAAGGGCCAGAGCCCTGGCAGTGTACTACTTCTCTCATTTTATTTTTCAGGTCTAACTACAGGTAATTGTCACAAGTCTGGGAACAATGCCATGGCAAAACCCAACAAACAACACTGAAAACCAAAGGAAAAACATGGGTTACAATAAACCTACTGAACTCGAGCTTTTCCCTTTCAGCTCCATTATCTATTTTCAACTGCTCAGTCCTGCAAAGTACTCAGTATCACGGATAGCATGTAAAGTCCAAACTTTTGTCAACAGAAGTTTGTTTCTCAGGTGTTCAGGAAGAGCTCAACTCATACACTTTCTAAGGTGAGTGTTTTTATAGTGGCATTAAATTACCTCATTTAGTTAATCTTAATGCATTTCCTGAATGATAAAGACGAACATTTTTGTGTGCTCATGTGCATCTGTGAGCACAAAGAGTACTGCTTGAAATTCAGACATTCATTTAAAAAAAAAAAAATTGAGGTAGTCATGTTGAGTGATATGAGGGAGTTATATGATCAGAGTGGCCAGCTGACCCCTTGAGTCTCAACAGCCGAGAAGGAGAAAGCATGGTGGAAAGGCTGAAGAATGACTACGGTGCATTGAGCAACTGGCAGAGTGCAGATGTGAGCGCAGAGAGGGAGTGCAGATGAAGGTGGTGAGGAGCAGTTGGATGACCTGGACAACAAGGAACTGTTGTGGGCTGAGATCTGCAGCTTCAGGTGAGGAAGTCCACTGCAGGGCCACAAACATGGGCAAGCACTGTGAGGGGTGTGAAGGATGGATGTAGGTTGTATGTCTTCCACGTGGGTGCTCTGTGGGGCAGAGCATGACTCTGTCTAAGGGTGGAGAATTGTAAAACAGGATGGCAGAGCAGACTTTATCTCTCCTAGGTTACGAGCACGAGAGGATACAATGCTGAAGCTTGATTCTGTGCATTAGGATAGGAAGAAGTGTTTCTGTTAGACTGTATGGCTCGAAGGCCAAAATGGAAACCAGATTTTTTTTAGAGAGCATTTCAGCTTTGGTGACTGAAATTAAATTGTGGTAGATGACTTCTGAAACTGTGTAAAAATGACTTGTGCGCTTTAGAAGTCAGAGATACAGCAGAAAATTGCAGATCCTGCAATCCTCAGTTCAGCTCTCTGCTAGCACTGGCTTTGCGTTCAGTAATAGAACATTTTGTAGCATCAGCACTTCTCTATTCACTGCTCCTTTTAAGAGAATTACCGGTTAACATAGTACCACCTGTTTAGTAATGGGAAAGATTATGTACTTAAGATGTTCAGCTGAATAATACATACAAACACCTGACATTTGCCCTGATCTGAGAATAGGCGACATGCTTATTTAACAATTTTGAAAATGTTAAAATGGCGAGGTAGAGCTAAAATGTCATTTTAATATATTTGTATTTAACTTATCTGATTCAGCCCTTTCCTGCTTTTCCCCTTGGCATATTTGAAGTGGGGGTCACAGCAGCAGTCTGACACTGTGGATACTTTGAACGATGCCCTGAACATTGTTGGCATTTCAGCCTAATTAGTTGCATCCTATTCTGTGATTTGTCTTTGGTCCTTTGGGTTGCTGGCCAAGGATTCATTATTATTATTTCTTTTTTTACCATTTTTTATGCTCATAATTGTCTCATTGTAAATGTCAACAGACCAGTAGTTGTGTAATTGGTTTATTTTCTCCTTATTTCTTTTCTCCCTAGTGTTAGAAAATTTGAAAATCCATTTCTAGATTTCAGAAAGGCTACATGAGAAAAATCCATCTCAGGAATGAGTGACAAATAGGACCTGATCTTGTCAGTGCAGATCCTGAGCACAGCCATGTATTTTCCTGGACAGTATCCTCCATTACCCATAGTTTTGAACTGGGATGATCTTGTCTCAGGCTGGTTTATTCACATTTGCCAGCAATGGGCCATAACACAGAGAGTGACGTCGCTAAAGGGCAGATCTGCATCTTCCCTCTTAGGTGCAAGCTAAAAGCCCTGACAGCCTTCCTCTTGCTGGGATTCCCACTGAGTATGTTGTATGCGATGCTGGGGCAGCTCGTGCTGAAAACGGTTGCTGAGTTCAGCTGCACATTGAAGGCTTGTGCATATAGGATGGGAAGGTGTTGCCATGCTGAGTTACAGAATGGCTGTCGGGCCTGGTGGGAGCGCTGAGCCAAGATGGCCACGTGGAGCCGCCATGTCGGTTTGCTCTCGCTCCTCCCATGCCTACGTTGCTGTCAACGTTTTTGAATTTTTACTGCAAAGTAAAGTCAAGCACCAGGTGCCAAATGAAACTAAGTGACTTTAAATTGGAAACACACATTTTTGTCATTGCTATTTATTACGATACATGCCAATGAAAATTGCGCTGTTGCTGAAACTACAGGGGAAATCAGAAAGGTCATACACAATATTGAGCTAAGAAAAATGTCATGCTTTAAACAGCACCGTGAAGAGCATAAAACCAGATGAAGGCCTGTGTAGTTTTTCTCTGATCAAAAAAGATGATTTAAAGTTATGACTGGGACGTGCCAGTCTTGCTGGTATCTGACGCCATTAGATGCAATTGCTGTGCCAAACAATCTCAAGGAAATAAAAGCACAACTGAAAAGCAACTTCTGTGAAACCAAGTGAAAATACAATCAAAAGTTGCTCGAATTGGTTACAGTGTAAAATCTCCAGTACATTTTTATTCCATAAATATAATTTGAAAGAACCTAAACCCAGGAAATATCACCACTGAGGTGAGAACTCTGTTTGGCCTTTAGGACTCCACCTGTGCCTTGATTCATAATTCACACTCTGACTTTTCAGTGTGCAAGAGGCCTTCGCACCTCATGGCATGCATTATAGATGGAGGAACTTTAGGGTTAAAGCATGCTTTTACTGTGAGGCGTAGGGTATCAGCCATTCTCCGCATCAAATTCATGTGTGCAATTTCAACAAGACCTTACTCTGCTCCCTGTAAATACACACCAGATGTATCTTTTATAAATGTTAGGTTTTGCAGCATCTTTACACATGCCAGTAATTTGAAGCCTGTGCGTGTTTTATTGGTGCATGAAAGCCCCATACACTCATCTATCTGTGATGTTTTGCAATAGGCAAAATTTCAGCGTTGTCAGCTACTCCTCATTCGACTTTATTGACTTATGATGTCCAACCCAATGCTCTGTTTTTGAGCTGTTTCCAAAGGTGTCAGTTTTCTTTAGCTGCGAGGTGACTGAATAGAATAGGAAAAGAAACTTCATCAAAATTCTCCGATTCATGATTCCTGACATTATGTGACACTGCAAATGTAAGATTCGTCCTGCACTGAGACTTGCAGGAGACTTTGGGCTTGCGTTATACAAAACATAGCTCCAAAATTTTTTGCTGGAAAAAATACTTAGCTGTCTCCTGTCTGGAGACAAGCTTTCTGCTATGGGCCTGCACTATTAAGGTTGTTTTAAAAGCATATCACATATGTTCTTTAATTAAATCTGTAACTTAGATTATATTCATTATCAATTAGCGTATGCTTGAACAACAGTCACTAGCCAGACTTCAGCACCACATCACTTGGTGGTGGTGTTTGTTTTCAAGAAAGTACAGAAAAGCAATGCTTCCTGTGTAAATTTGTGTGTTCAAACAATAAGTACAGTATTACTCTGAAAAACAAAATATTTTCAGTTGTTTATAGAGTTATAAACAAGTAGTGGTGTTTAACATTGCTCTGCTCTGTTCCTTGAGCTACTGTGGCCACTGCAGAGGAGACTGAGGTGCAACGAGTAGTATTACCATAGCCAAAAACATCCAAGGGGATCCCTTCAGTTGTCACTAGCTGCTGTCTTTGGGACAATAAGAATCTTGGTTTCTGAGCTCATTTCATTGTTGAAAAAGCAACAGAGAAAATGTTCGTGAGCAGACTGCCCATTGTGAAAGTGAAATTTGCTTTAAGTCATGAAGTTCTGATCCATGCCACCCTGGGCTGTGGCACAGTGCCTCTCCCCGGGATGAGCACAATGCTGGCAGTGGTGCATATGCCAGAACACAGAATGGGACAGTTCCTGTGCTCTGAGACAGAAAGCATGCTCACTTCATTTCCACATAGGGAAAATGTTTCTTGATCACTTGATTCCAAACTGCAAATTAAACTTTTAAAATTGCAAATATGGACATGGTGTGAAAATAATTTCCTTTGTAAATGCACGATTAAATAACTTCATATATAAAGCAAAAAACAGAGGTCATGTGGGGATCAATATAATCCTTATTTATTGGTCATTTTTATACTGTACACAGAAAATTGTAACATACACCACCTAAGCTATAAACATACTATGTACACGCAGAGAGAAGGAACAGTTGATTTTACATAAGATGGAGAAGGCACATAACAAAATGATACACTACAATCATTTGAAGCTGGCCAAATTGCAGGCACAGTTTTTATGTACTTGCTAACATAAACTTTCCTCTCACTGTCTGAAGGTTCTCCTTGCTGCTTCACAGGCTGTCACCTTATTCCAAGAGAAAAGGGAAAGGATTGTGAAAGGGGAGGGAGTCAGTTGCTTTATTCTCCCCGTGCATACTCAGAGGGATATGGCACAGAGCAGATAATGTGCTTTAATTTAACAACTTCTTTGCAGAGGACTGCAGACGTAAAGACAAAATTCAAATGTGTAAGGTTTGGGACCGTACTGTGCATTTGTTTCCTGAGTGGATAGGCTGCAAGTAAGGATGAACAATTTCTTTCACTTGTGCTTATTGAGTCAAATAGAGATATTTAGAAAATGCATTTTCAAAATATTTTAGGTCTTCTATATGGAGTTACAGGTGCTCTCCACAACTCTTAGATATTATTGCTTCTCCTTGAGTGCTTTACTGAAGCTGTAAATAGCTTGGCACCTGCTTAATCCTTGATTGTAATTTCAGTAACGATGGTATTAGATACTCCCTACGATGTATTCCCCTTTGTTTCAACTGTTGTTTCTTGGCTGAGATATGGCCCAAAAGGGTCAAGGTTCTCCGCTATGGTTACTGTCCCTTTTCCATGACCTCACTGTTATGAACACCCAGCTCTACCCTTGCTGCATCGGAAAGCCCGCGATCCACCTTTCCCCTCCACATTCCTGAAGTGCCATCTGCTTTCATTCCCTTTTTTTCTCTTACTTTTGCAAGAATTTTCATCACTCCTGTTTTCACCATTTCCCCTCCACTGAGACAAATGTCAGTCACACCTGACTTATTCTAATCCTAGTTAGGTTTTTCCTCTTGCTTTTGCTCTTCTTGGCTTTCCTTCTACAAGCCATACTCACATTTCACTGTGAGAATTTTCCTTTTTTTTGTGCTTTTATAGGTGTCTTTTTAATTCTTTTGTAGTGTATTCCTCCAGAGCTCTCTTTGGTCTTTATGAAAACTCTTCAGGCTTTCATCTTCTTTGTCTCTTTCTCTGTACCCTTTGCTGTATATCTTTCTCAGCCCTGGATATTCTCTGTGTGACAACACTTTCCTGAATGTGTTATTACAGATTGTTTTCCCATTGTTTCCAAGATTGCATCCAGAAAGTCCATCCACTGAGCAGAGCAGAATGAGTTTCCTGCCACTTCCTCCTCCTTGCTGTGTCTTTCACTGTGAACAATAACGCTTTCCTTCCCGTTAACTCTCCATGCAGACTGACCTCCATCTTCAGCTGCTTTCTCTCTGTTGTCCTTTTGCTTTGAATCATATAACAATTTAGGCTGGAAGAAGCCTCCTGAGGTCATCTACTCCAACCTCCTGCTCAAAGAAGGGTTGATTTCAAAGTTAAATCTTTATTACATCCTTCCCCTGCTTTCACTTCTATTTTCTTTTCCCATCTCTGCTATTCGCTTGAAATCTTTTTCTTCCCCCCCCCTCCCCCCTTTAGCCTATACAACCATTATCATTGAGCAGAAATTCAGGAATATAAAGCAGATATGTGGAAGCACATTCTCTGCATCTACTTTACTGTTCCAAAGCCACTGCTGCTCTTTGCTCCCAATTCCTGCTTCTAGATTCCCCCTTACTTTCCTAGCTCTCTCTCCCCAGGCCCTTCCCAGCCTGCAGCCTTCCACCTCCTCTTGTCCACTTCTTGTTCACTCTCTCGTTCTCACAGCTTATGCGTGCATTTTTGCCGTCTGGAAAGTTGCCTTGACTTTGCATCCCTTGTAGCTATTTTTGGTGAGCCTCAAATTTCATGTGTAAGAATCTGTACAAAACATTCCCGCTTCACTACTCATCTTCACACACAGTTCTTTGCTGTGTCTTTCTTGCTAAGAAGTATCTACCTCAAGCTGTATGCTCTTTAGAATCAAGCTCTGCTTTTTTCAGATATATGTCAATTTCAAGAAATGGCAATGACAAAATCTATGGCATTCTTATTATTCCTTACCAGCGGGCAATGCTGGGCTAAATGAGCTCTGACTAAAAGCTTTACAGCCATTGTTATGTAATGCCATATTTCAAAAGAACTTCCTTAAATCTCTCTCTTTTACCATCATATTTTTGTTAACTTCTTTCTTTCTTTCCTTATTTGCCATTTGCACTCTTGATTTAAACTGCAGTTGCATGACAGTGATTGAATGCAAAATGATAATTTTCAATAGTAAAGCTGTAAACTGGGCTCGAGTAAACTCTGTTGTGCATTCGTGCTGTGATGTCATTCCACCCTTAACGTCCTGCTCTTTTAACTCAGTTTGAGTCCCACCATCCGCTCTCATTTACTGTAGTGCCTTGTTCTGAAAGATATCTGTTCAGACTGCAAAAGTAACCAGAATGTGCTTACTATCAGAGTTACTGATAATCAGCTAATAAGGAAATAGATGTGATTGACATCGGTATTCAGTAGTCCCCAAAGAGGTTCATTCAAAATGAATTATGAATTGATCATTAGTTAAAACGATTGCAAAACTCTTGGATGCTGAGTGTGCATGCTCTGTTATGCAACTCCTGGAATAACCATTGCATGTGTCTGGGATGTTTCACAGTGGCAGGAACAGATAACCTGAGGTGCAGGAAAAACAAAATGCCACAAAGAACTTTTCCCTCTGTTGCCTCTTTATTGTTGGCTCCATTTGTATGACAGCAATGTGTTATTGCTTTAATGTTTTCACTACATGTGAAAGTTAACTGGATGAGTTACTGCTATCTGCCCCTACAGTTCACGAGAACCTTGACCTGAGTGTATTTTTGGTACATTCTTTCCTTTCTACAACAAATCATTAAATGCTCTTGCAGATTTTCAAGTCTCTTTCATTACAATATTTTTTCCAAACATTTGCAGTTACTCCAATTCTTGTTACATATTTGTTTCTTTTTCAACAAACAGTTGCAATCATTTTGCTACCAAGGATTACAGTGGTATTATTGCTGTTTCGGAAGTGGAACATTCAGGCACAAAAATTGATTTTCCCATGTTAACTTTAAAGTCTGAGCTCCACGAGAGTCACCAACACTGTTGTCAGAGCTGAGTCACTCTTCCATCACTTCCAAGTCGATGCATTACCTGTAAGCTGACACTTGTATTTTCTGTGACCTCTGGAAAACATTTTTGAGCACATTGCTTTTTTGGCAGCCAGTGTACGTTGGCAAAGTGAGATGCAGTTATTTTATAAAATGAAGCATCAAGTAATATCGCAATGAGACAATGGCAATATATAGATTTGCAAAAAATGTTTAGGACGTTTTGGTTTTATGTTGTCTGTAAGGTCACGTTCTGTCTGCTGGGTGTTTTAAGACATACTCTGTATTCAGAGAAACATGGATTTGTTAGGTAAAGTGAATTTCTTTTCAGCAGAAGATGGAGTGACTGCAGGGAAAATGAGAGAATTGAAGGAAAGAAAACTAAACATGAAACATTTATTTTGGAGAATTTTTGCAAGCTTCCTTTTTAATCCCTGATTAACAGATGATTATGCTGAAACACAGTTCTAATGATAAACTCTTTGATAACTGAATTATGTCTTCATTGTACAGTGTTATTTGATTTGACTGCATTGTCTTCTGCAGCAGCAATTGCTAGGCAGGCAAAGGAAAACACAAATGAGAAGCTGTTCCTCGTGCTGCATCTGAGACAGGCACTTACACGTATTCCAGAAGCCATTACTCTCTGTAATGCCTACTGCAGATTACCAAGGCTGAAGTTTTCAGTGCAAGTAAAAAATGTCCTTGGACAAATCAGCCCAAAATAGTGATAAACAGCATTGGTTCGGTTAAACGCTAGAAGATTTTAAATGTTATTGAACTTAAAAGGAAAATATTCAAAGTTCAAAGTCACTGTAATCTTTACAGCAGGTAGCAGAATGCGAATGAACATTCCAACATGTGTACACTGTCCAAATCCATTCATCTTCCATGATGGAGGAGAGCTTTCCTCTAAATGAGTCTTTCTATTGGTGGTGGCTGCACCATGCTCCACATCTCGACACGGGCGCCTTCCTTCTCCTGCCGGCTGGGGCTGTAGGTCCCTTGGGTCGACCTTTTATTGGCAGCAATGACGGAAACCACAACTGCCAAGAAGAGGATCAATAAGGCCAGCGTTACTGAGCCCAGGGAGGTGAATATGTTCGAGATCAAGTCAGTTGCCAACTGGAAGGATTGAAATAATTGCAATATAATTTATGTCAAGAGTACTGAGACACACTTGAGCTACTACCACGGAAGGAAAACAAAAACCCTTCTATAGCTAGAACTCTGCATAAAGGCGCTACTGCTGAAGCACTGTTTATTGGAAGATAAGTAAATCAGCCCCTCCAGAGTTTGTTCATTGGACTCTGGAAAATTACACAGACACCGTGGGGTATTTAACATAGAAAGCAGAACTGGATGAATTTAGCGTAATGACCCATTTCGTTTGACAACTTTCTGCTTGAAAATAGTCTATGAGCTTAAGTTTTGTGGACTTTAGTAGTAATTCAGAAATTATTTTCTTAATCACTTCAATAATAATTCATCTTCCTTGTTTTAGATATTACTGCTAGTTTTCAGTACTGTAGAGTAAACATGAGCTACTCTAGCTGGCTGTACAGACAGTCACACTTGTTTCTGTGAACACTTGCATATAGAAAATTTGCTTACTGTAAATACTTGTGTAAACTGTAACTATTCTACAGCCATTCCTGCCAGTAAATTTTTCTACTTGCATGTTTGCATGAAACAAGCATAAAGAGACTGCACACGAGCACAACTGAAATCTATTCAGTGAGAAATGAATATGAGTATGTTCTCACAAATGTTTTCAAATATTCACCCAGCTCTTCTTCTACACATACGCTTTGCAGCTGAGTCTACAGAAACACAAGCAGTACAGCATAAGATGAATGTAAGGATGCAATGACTTTTTTCTGTCTTCATGTGGCAGTAGAAAATGTGATAATGTCAGAAGGTACAGTGCGCATAAACAAATCTGCCAGCTAAAATGCTTTAGACCAGATAAATTTTATAGAAGATGAATGCTATATACTTATCTACATATGTGGGTTTAGTTTATAAAAATAATAAAGAGGTTGTGGTGAGGAAGGCCAGTGGAGAGATGTGGATGCTGTGGGTAAGTGGTCACTGTGGACAGAATGACCCTGCAAGGAATGGAACTTCTGGGCAGATTCTGCCATCCATCATTCTGTGATTTGTATTACAAGTGACAGCTGAACTGCCATAGATGAATGTGTGCTTGAGGGTGAACTTTCAAATCCCCAAATATTTAGAAATAGAAAATAGCAGGTCAGAGCCCATTTTCCAGTTAGATACTGTGTGTTACAGGACATCGCAGTGACCTTCTTACTCGGCATTTCAAAGGGAGTGCCACTACTGTCCTGAGCATGACTGTGCGTTCAGTGACGGACCTGCTGTCGATGTGTGCTGTTTGTGTGGCAGTGCCCTGTGTGTCACACGTGGGCTCATGCTGCTCTGCTCAGCAGTGCCAGAGCATGAACCATAAAACAATCCGGCTTCTTTTCTCTGCACCTCCATGCTGATGTAAAAGGTCCTGCTGTAATAATGAAAGCAAGTTTGGCTCAGGGAATCTCTCTAGGGAATACATGACCGGTTGGGCTATTATTTTCCTCTGTCCTTGATGGCTCCATATACAGTTCCAATGATTTTAAAAACATTTTTTTTTGCAACAGGAATAATTCGGTTCAGGTGACAGACACATGAATCCAACCCTAAAATAAGGTGACATGAAACACGTTGGTCCTTTAAATCATGCCCAATTGAGAAGGTCATTCTAAAATAATGTCGCAGGTGTGTTTGAGATAAGAGAATTTCTCTGCTCTCTTAGACTGTATGACCCTTACTCCCACTGTTTCAGGAAGACTGTAAAATTTTAATGGAAATATTACAAAAACAGCCTCTGAGATCAAAATTTGCATTTTATGCTCAGGGAAATCGAGGAACAACAGACTAACTTGTATCCTAAAGCTGAACTTAATGGTTATGAAAGAAATGTACTAAAATAGACTGATGCATGGCATTATTGTAGTCTTTTATACATGAATATTCTGAAATTATCCTTCCATTTTCTAGTCCCTGCTCTTTTAATTACTGTTGTAAATAGTCTTCATCTATGGAGATGCTTTCTTGTATGATATTTTTCAAATACATTCATTTCTTAAGGATAAGTTTAATGCAGAGGAGTTGGAGAGGAAAAAGTTAAAGTGATCCTAACAGGACTCCCTTTTCTCTCCCCCATTAGTTGTGTATTGCTGACACCTTACTCATCTCATAGCACCTTGCAACAACTGAACAGGCTTTATTTTTTTTTTATTGTTATTTCTGTTCCACTTGTGTTGAGTTCATTGCATTTGGGTCGGTCTGACAGTGCCCTGAACTTGAAAAACATTGAAAAGTGCACGTATTGCCTGTAACTGGCTGGACAAAATTCATGATCTTGAGCTAGTATGTTAGAAATAAAATAATATACTCCACTGATTGAAATATGTTGAGGTATTGGGTTGTTTTTTGTTTTTTTTTTTTTTGAGTTTTTGTTTTGTTTTTACCATAATCAGGTACTTAGTCTTATTTCTGTGTTTATGTTGCTTTTAATTTCCTAATATGAAGATGCTGACTTTTATGCACTCATTTGGGCAGCTTCTATTGCTCCAAAAAAGCTACTGTCCAAGTGCCGTGCCTTGGTTTATCAGCTTGTAGATCACCGCCCAAGTGCGCCATGTAGGTACACCCCTTAGCAAAGCAAGGAAATGATAGCAGAGTTGCCAGAAGGCTCTGCAGTCTGCTCCTATCAACATCAACTGCTTCTCTAGTAACTGATGGCTGAACACTTCAGTTAATTTGGAAAATGAACTGAATGGTCTGGAAAAAGCAGCAGCAAAGTTCCATCTCTGATGGTTCCAGGACCTGCATCGCAGTGTCTGGTGGTGATGACAGACTGAAATAACTGTAACTGGTGACCCCCAAAAGAATCATGCACACAGCAGTGTTTTCAGAAGCATACTGCTGCTAAGACCTCTCAAGGGCTCTTCCACTTGTGTGATGCTATGAGCCTTATTAAAAGGTAACCTGCATCTTGCCAGGTAACGCCAAGGAAAGTAGAACTTTTTCTCTCCTGATCTTGGGATTTTTTCCCTCTGACACCACAGCCACTGAGAGAAGACCATCCTGTCATCCCACATGTATCACTGTAGTCCTCTGAAAATCTCTCTATACTGCACATAGAGTTGTAGAAAGTCTTGAACTTTCATAGATTTTCATTGTTTTTTTCTGCTATCAGCATCTGAGATATTTTTGCAGGAAAAGGCAATTCCGTTGCTGGAGGGCCTGAGTGAGATCCCCAAGCTGTGTTTGTAGCTGAATGGCCATTTCTGAATATAAAACGTGGATGAGCGTCTTGGATATTTACAGAAGATCCGCAGTACAGACAGCCCACCCTGACAATGAGTGTAGGTAAGTAACTTTTAAAATTTTATCTCATCATTTTCACATTGATATTCGTGTCTGAATATTTCCTTAACAAATGAACGAAAGCCCACAAACACCTATTTATTACGCATTTTCTTAAGAAGTGTAGTCTGAGTAGTTTGTCTTAACTGAAATGTGACAGGTTGAATGAATTCCTTCCTGGAAAATGTCAGCTTTTAGTTGTCTGACAACTCTTCATGAAATCAAGGCACGAATGTAGAGATAATTAATTTTAGCAGCTGTAATGATAAACTGATCATCTGGATTGTGAAGTTATGGATCAGGAAAAAACGCAATCTGTTTTATTAAGGTCCTGTGAGAAATGAAGAAGTCAGAGATGATTGAAATCTGTGATTTAGCTTTACTCGCAGGGATTTATGTGCCTCCTAAGAAATTCTGACAGCCTCCCTCCTGATACATGAAGTCTCACTGCTGCGACTCTGAAGAAGGTAGTGAGGAATTTAGCTCTAGTTCTGTTGGAACAAGAAATTGGAATGTGATGGTGGATCTCTCAAAAATATTGCAACTAATTGTAAAGCAGCCTTTGGTTAAAACAAGGGTATCACTTGGGCATTGATCTTCCAGTCTGATCAGCATGCAGGGACCTCCTCCTCACATCGGACTGCAAGATCATTCCTGGATCACATAGAGACAGTGCTGTGTCTAGACCAAAACAACTCACCCTCCACACAGATGCTATCACAAATGACCAGCTCAGGTAGCTTTCTGTTGATAGCGTTAGCTTTTTGGATGTAGCTCAAATACCCACTTTTAAGAATTCATCTCTGAAGAACAGACTACATACAGTAATTATTTTTTTTTTTAACTACGTGGAGTGTTGATGCCTGATGTATATCAACTGTTTAATGGAGGTGGCCCAAATTCAAAAGTGATGGTCTTTCAAAGGTCTGGGATGGTCTGCCTTAGGCAGAAGAAATAATACTTCTTTTTTTTTTACCACTGTACTTTATGTGAGCTCAGCTATGGACCCAAGAAAACCCTTCAGTGCCTACGTAGTCCCTTAAAATCTCTATTAGTTAGATTAGTGGATCAGCATTATGTGAGACAGTATTACATGCCTTTTCTCTTACACACCTGAGCATTGGTTACACACAGAGAAGTGATCTGGCTGGCAGTTTGGAAGGTAAGCTGTCACTAAGCTGTGGGCTTTCCGAAGACTCCCTGATAGCATTTCTGCAGCAACTGACAGTGCTAATTTTGTAAGTGTACTCCAGCTCTTTTTAAGATCATCTTGCTGGTGCAGCACAGATTAAATGTGCAGCTCCAATGTGTTGTTATGAGATGCCTTTTAAAATTCTATTGACAGCCTCTGGTGTAGAAACTTAGCCATCTGCTGCCATATGAAAGGATAGGAGGGAAACATCTATAGCTGGTGTAAATCCAGGCAGTTTTTGCTGAGGAGGAGTTTGTCCCAAAGCTGCTAAATAGCAGACTAGACAAATACTATGACAGTGTTTTTGTAAAGGTATCAGTCTCTGGGGTGCCACATCCCTTTCCACCTTGGGAAATATTTTGGAGTGCCATATATAATTATTTTTTACATAGTTAACAGTGCAATATATCAGGTGTTGTTTCTCCATAGGGGATTATCTGCATTACAACTTCAAGACATCAGATTTTATATGAATAAATCTTGATGATGGATTAAGGCCTTGCCAGGCAAGCATCTCACAGGAAGGACTAGGATAATATTTAAAATCAAAAGACTATCACTGAAAACAGTAACTTACTGTCACTGTCCTGCATCTAGCTGGTTTGAGTTTACTGCTTCCATATAGCTACCACAGTAGAAAAGACTCCTGAAAAGAGATTTGCAACTATGAGCAGTAGTGGCCTTTTGAGGACTGTGCCTGCAGTCATGAGAAGATGAGGTGGGTGAAGGGGACCCAAAAGCAGGAGAAGAATAAGAAAAGATGCTACAGTGCTGATGATGAGGGTAGGGCAGTTCTATGGGAAAAGAGGTGAGGTTGCTTAGACTTGGCATGATTCAGTTGTGTTCTGCATTATCCATTTCAGTTAACGGATTTGCAGCACGTGAATTGCAAACACAGAACTGTTTGCTCAGAGCTTCTACTTCTCAGCTTGCAACAGCTGAGGTAAAAGATCTCTTCTGTAATGAGCAAAGCTAGTGGCAGGTACTCTTTCATTTCTGAAATCAAATCTGAGATCATCAGCACTTAGGAACTGTCAAAGACTCACAGAGAGCAGACAAATGCCATGGGCTCTGGACCCAATTGCTGTGATGTGAAGCAGGATCATCTAACCTGACCCCTTGCTCTTTGGAGGAACTGTGCTGGACTTGGCAGTCTTGCTTCTTCCTACTTTCTGTGGGAATAAGAAACTGCTCTGTCCAGTGATGCACAATAAGGGGGTCAATAGAGTGCAGTGAAGCAGAAACAGAGTCAGGATTCCCATTATAGTGAAAAATTTCCAGATACTCTTCATCTCTACTTTTCTGCTACGCGGCTAGACCTACAATCTCCAAAGCATTTGGTAAATTTCTTCCTCCTATCTGGCGCTAAGCTTCTGCAAAACAGCCATGTGTTGCTACCTAGCATTAATATTGTGCTGTCAAGTAGTGATGAAGTAAGTAGCTATGTGAGTGTTTCACACTGTCAGACAAGAAGATATCAAGTCAACAACAAGCCTTTGTTGGGTGCAGCACTTAGATTGCAGCCATCTCATGCTTCCAACTGTAAATATTAATGGTATAAGTTAGACCTTTATTGGCTACATAATACTTGCTTAGCACACTACGTGACACTGTCACATTACTTAGTTAATTATATTCCTTGATAAAAATTTGGAGTATGTTTATATCCTAGTGTTCATTCTTTTTTCTACTAGATGATGATTAGAGAGGACTTATGTCAGTACGTTCTATATTCAAGAAAGATTCTGGAAGAGATTCATACACGGAAAGTGTAAATGTAATTCTTATAAAAATCTGTAGACCACCACATCAATAATCGCTCCTTGAAATCCTATTTTAATCTTGATTCAGACATTTGACAGCAAATTTACCATTTTCTTATCGTTTTTTTTCTTTTTAGTGTACTACTTTCTGTTGACACGAGTGTTTGAGGCTGTCTCTACCCACAAACGTAAATTCTGATCTCAGGAACTCTTGGATCAGTACTGCACACCTAGTGAAATACCTGGTCATTATGTGATTTGGATGAAGCTGAATCTACTAATGGCTATTTGGATTTCTGAAGACGCAAGAAATTTATGAAGTCTCTTTACATGTTATAGCCAGCACAGTACATGTGGAAAAGGTCTCTAGAAATACAACTAAGATCTCTCTTAACTTTCTGCTCCGTGCTTTTACCTTACTGCCACCTAAGGATAACTGATAGAAAATACATTGTAGTTCACATTAGAGAAATTTACTCTAACGTGACAGGATTTAATGGCAGCCTTGTTGATATCTGTCTTTTAAGATTTCCTACACTTTGAGAAGATTTTCTTGAAGTTCATACTTCTAAGCAAAAAAATATGCTGGCTCATCTAATTGCATTTATCTCTGGTCCTCTAAGGCAAGGCATATTGGCTGTGAGTAACTCAGCTCTGTTTCCTTCAGATGATTAATTTGGATCTGTGGTATCCTCAGTACAGGCTGAAAGTAAGCATTTTCTACAGTCTGTGCAGTCGGATCATAATTCACCTTTATCTGCGAATGCAAGCTCTTTCAGATCCAGCACACCCTTGCTGTAATGGCTGTATCAGGGATCTCTTGTCCTGCCCTGGTCTTAACACTCCCACCAAGAGCAAGACCTAGTGAGGTCTGGATAGGACTTATTCCTAGGTCTCCACCTTCAGCAGTCTGTCATTTGTTGGTGTTTGTACAGCCCTGAGCAAGAAGGCTTGAGTCTGGTGGGTAGTCTTTTTGCACATATAATGAGTGTTACGGAGCTGTTGCAAGCTGACATTGTTCCTGCACAATATTTATTTTGGAGGAGAGTATGACTTCTCCAGGGACAGGCAGGTGCTGCTGCCCATCCTCAGGTACCTAAGCTCAGTTTTAAGTCTACAGTGTTGTCATTTTAAGGAGTTATTTTAACTCTTTAATTCACCTAGCAAATTAATAAGTGATTCTAAGAGTATTCTTCATGGCTGTAACTCTTCTTATTTCTTAAAATATTTCCAATCTCATACTTGAATATCAAGATCAGTACAGTGACTGTGAGATCAAGCAGGTAGTGAAATATCACTTTCACGTTAACTCCATGGAGAGAAGTTCACTGTTTCAGAGACTATTGCTTCAAAGCAGGTGATACCAACAATGTCCAACTTATTTTTTTATTTCACTAATTAATACTGTGAACTCCAAACTGCTTATGTGCTTGAGAATCTCCCACATCCTTTCCCTAGCAGGGTATACTAACAACCAAAGCAGTCTGCAGTGGTGCAAAAGCTGCTCTAGCTAAATAATTGCAAAGGTTTGTAAGGAACATAGTTGTTGATTCTCCTGTCCTTTCACTGAATTACAACGGTAACATAGCAGTTCTTATTCTTCTTGAAAAGAGAATAATCTCTTTTATCTAATAGTGTTTGAATACATTTGAGGACTGTTGTTTTCACTGAGCAGTTTGGTACACTGAATCTCAAATATTTAAGTAACAAGCTCTGCCTCCCATGTAAATGTCTCTGTTTCAAAACATACAAGTGTTTTTAATCATTTGAACACAATATTTTTCAGATCTTCAAGCATACGATTTTTTCCATTGCTTTTTAGTGGACAAATTTTCTAGATGTCTAATAAAGTGTGCAGAATATTTTCAGACACTGTTAGGAATGGAGTTTCATAACAAGAACTGAAATGCGTTCTGCACAAGAACTTCACATACAGAGCTCACCAAGAGATGCATAGGCAGATGCTTAATCTGGAAACATCATAATTCCATGGACCTTTCAATAGTAATTGTGAACATATGATTCATTTCTGAGGTATTAGCACTGTTCTGCCAGATGTATTTGTTATGCTTAGCTAGTACGTAGATAGCAGCAGTCCTGTAGTTCATTACTCCTGCCTAAATAATGTAGTGGTTGCAGCTGAGGACTGTGGTTCCTATTTAAGCACCTGAATAAAAGTGAGTATATTTTTTAAGTTCTTAATCTGTTGTACAGGGAAATATTCCTATTTATCCTTTATCTGTCATCCTTCATATATAAGTGTACCATAGATGCAGGTATCTTCAGGTCTTTCTAATTGTAATGGTGGTGGACAAGCTTTCCCTGGAGCTACCTTCTAATCTGGCATTAAATCCCACTTAAAGCTTTGAACTGTTCATTTTATTGAAGAGGACAAACACTGAATCCTGAGAGGTTGCTGCCAACTTCATATAAATTATCTTTTCCACTATGAACTCCTCAACTTCTGCCCAGTTTATTTTTCTTTTTAAAAGCATTCAAGGATAAGCCCAAGTTATATTTTTCAGTTTGAAGGTGAAGCTGGATTTTGTTTTTCTATAGAAACTTCTGGAGAGTTAAGTAATTTGGATTTAAGGAATTAAAACATATTTATGATCTGATTTCAGTCTGCTTTTGGCCAAATTGCTCAGTGACATAAAACATTGTTGTGTGAAAGTCACTGAAAACAGAATTATTTGTTTCTGATCTTACAAAAAATGGAAATTAAAAAGAAAAAAAGATATTTCTGAGTTAATTGTTCTAAAGCTCTAAAACAACTTCTAGTATACCTTCCCTTGTTGCTAAGCCTGCTGCATTACTGGAAGCCAGACGAAAAAGAGAAAAATAAAAATAAAAAGGACATTAATTGTCATGAACCATATGAGAAAAAACATGTAAAATTTAGTATCCGAAGAGTGCAGGGATGGAGTTCTGGAATGTGTTATGAAGTGAGCAATGACTGAAGTAAATGCCCATGTGATGTGACTGTGAGTCTACAAGGAAAACATCAGAAGGTGAGAAAAGGAAAACAATGCTTTTGCAACATAAAGAGTATCGTACAGACAAAACATGTTAGTCTGAATACTAAACGTGGTATGTGAATACCCTACTTGAGCCAATTCCTATACTGTGGAGTGTTATGCTGTCATATGTCATCTGGGCTCCTTTGCTGCTTATGTTTACCACACATATTAAATATTCAGCTGCTTTGCACTGATGCGTGCAGTAATGCCAGCCTCATAAGGAGTGTTCTTGTCTTTCCCAGCTAAGACACATCAGATAACCTTATTGTCTTTGCAAGATAATGTTTTTTGTACCTTATGTTGCGACACATATTTAAATATGTTCCCTGCAATACTCTTTTCAAAGTTTTAGTTCAATCCTGTGTTTTGAAAACAGAGTAATGGAAAATAGCAGAGGGTATTAAGGAGCTGCTCTGCTCTGAAAAAAAAAAAACAAAACAACAACTATAAAAATGGCAATGTGACATTTGCAATGACTTTCAGAGCAGAAGTGCTCATTTTACAAATCTAAAGATGTTTGTTCTTACTCCACATCTGACCTGGCACAGGAATAAAGCTGGGTCCCATCAGCAGCAGCAAGTCTGCCTTTGTGGCTGACCTACAGCCATGCAAACGACACGGACACAGATACATCCCAGCCTGTTCCCCGCTCACTTGTGCTAGGCTAACAAAAAACCCGCAGCAGGTGCCCGCTGGCTGAGGCCTCACCCCACAGTGCTGCCCGGCCCTGTGCCTCAGCCTGTGGGGCGGGAAGGCACCGTGTGCGCCCTGCAGGCCTCCCAGGTGAGCTGCGTGGTGCAGCTGAGGAGCAGGAGCTGTGTGGCTTCCAGGGCAGCAGCACTTTCCCGGCTTTTTTGCCCAGACTTTCCCAGCTTTGCTTCGTTTTACCACGTCCCTGGCCTATGTGGTGAGTGTTAGTGTCCTGGTGCTGAGCGTTTGAACTTAGGCCGAGAGCAAAAATGGCAGTGCTGCCTTGAAGTAATTGCACGTGATTATGATTTCAATAGAGAAGAGAACCTATCTTGTATTTGTGGCATTATGTGGCTCTTCGGACCTCCTCCAAGCCTGGGAGGGCTCCCAGCTTACCTTGTACCACAGAGTCTGCAATCTGTGTGTGCTGGAGGGCAAAGGAGAGCCATGTGGGGCAGAGCTATTGCTCAGATTGGAGCTGTTAACGGCATGGCTGTCCTGCTTTCACAGATGAACAACTTCTGAAGCCTGGAAATGCCCTAACTACTCACAGTCTGAACGTGTGAAATCCAGGACAGGAGCAAATCCATACTGAAAACTAAGATATTTCACCAAATCTTTTTTGGTGAAATGTGATCCTAAATTGTTTTAAATGATGAGAGTACTAATCTGAGAACTGACACAGTGTGAGAGCAAACCAGCACAGCTTTTTGTCACGGTATTGCTCTATAGCTCTTGAAAATACTTTCCATCTCTGTGGGGGTACTGGCAAGGCAGAAGTATGTAAGAGCAAGGCAAGCAGGTAAAGCTGTGGTGCGACTGAGGAGAACTGGTCTCAGTATTACATTCTGTGATGTCCATGTCTTTTATTCAAATGATCATTATCCATTAATAGCTTCGTAAGTATGAATAAGTAAATAGTTAGGGAATGCATTATTCATGAATCACTAGGCATTAATTATTGTAATTAAGTATCATTTGCTACGTTCACATTACTAACCCTCGCAGTTAATGAATACATTAGCTAATTGCTGTAGTGGAGATTCAATCAAAATTCGGTATGCCTGTGCTATGGAAGCCTGAGAGAGTTTTACTGAATTCAGATTCAATATTGAACATATCTTACATGCTTATCAGTGTATTTTTAATGACGCTAAATGTGAATTGTAACCTCCAGTGCATGATGCTTGTCCTTGTGCCCCGGAGGATCAAATGATACCAGCTGGAAGCAACAGCAGCACACGTCAGAGAACACAGCAATAGCTACCTTATGCAGAACTTGTATTCTGGGACATGAAATCTGCCACTGCTTTCAAGTTTCATGTATATCCACATGTACAATAGGAGAGGGTATGCTTTGTGGGGAAGTGCTGTCCCAAAGGTGCAGCTGATGATAATGCTTAGAAACAATTTTAAAGCACATCCTGAGCTGTTTGCCAGTCAGCATAGGGATTGCATTTGGCTTTTGCTGTGCACAGCACAGACAGAATGGGCTCTGGTGTCTAATGGGACCTCAGGGCACTCTTGAAACACAAAGTTAAAGGATCTACCATTTCTCATGCATTTATTTTATTTTACTCTCTGGAGATGTATGGCAGGTAACAGTCATCTACGTGTTATAGAATGATGACCTGCTAGAGTTCTTTTTTGTGGCTATTTTTTTAGGCTACAGTAACCAGTGGTTCTTGAGGTAGTATTTTGAAGAACTTACCATTACAAACATTTATAGGGAAAATCACTGTATCAAACTACAAAAATTTGAGTTAAAGTGCTAGAAGATGATTTACACAAGTGGAGTGCCCTTCCATCTGCACCTTTGGGTGTCAGGCTGGGAAAAATATTTGCAAGGAAAAAAAAAAAGGAAACCTGGTTTAATCACTGTGAGTTTGAAGCAGATTTTTTTTGTCTCTCTTTTTTTTTTTTTGTTTCACTAACATACTTTAGTCGTATGCACTGAGTAAACTGAGTATTGATTCTAGTTTCTTAAAAATTAAATGATCTGGGACTAAGAGAATTCAAATCAGCATTCAGCATCAAGGATTCTTTCACAAACACATGGGTTCTTTGAAGCTAAGACTCTGATAGAATGCTGCTGGCAGAGCTTGAATTGCACCAGCAGAGGAGCATCACTAAGAACCTGTTTTCTAAGGGTTAGAAGTAGGAACTATTGTCAATACAGCAACCCTATGTTTTCAATTCTCTGTGTACACTTCCCCAGTGCAATACCACTCCTTTGTTTCCCACACTAGTTGAAGAATACCCTTTTGTTCATCCCACAGCTGATGTGGATCCCTTTGCTCTCTCTTTTAGTACCTCCTCCACTGCTGTCTTTCTTCTCTTTTCAGAAATCTTTTTTTCTTTTTCAAGCCCTAACACTGCTACTTCTCCTAGCCCATATTTATGAATGACAGTTACTGACATGAAAAAATGTTTGATCCTTAGTGTCAAAATACAGACGGATCCATTACTGCAAGTATCAGTGTTCATCATAAACCATACCTCCCAAGATCATGAACTTGCTTGTTCATTCATCTTTGAAGATTGTGCTGCTATATCTCAATTTTAAACAATAAAGTCTTTAACCTCTTTAGATCCTAAAGATCTTTGCAATTGGCTGCATTTACACAAACAAGCAAAAGCAAAGCTTTTTTTTTCATGTTCCTTCTAAGGCTGTCTCCTTTAAAATGGCTGATCTTTCTTTGAAAATATATATTCAACAAAGTAATTCTAATTAATCTGGAATTTGGTTGTTGTTTTTTTTTTTGTTTGTTTCTTTTTTTCTGTTTAAAGTTATAAACTAGAAATATAAAATCCATTCTCAAGTGGAGATCTGTGCACAGGTCAGAACCAGCCTATGGGCTATGATGTAATTCACATGGAAGAAATGACCTGTCAGAATGCTAGCAGAGCCTCTTAACACCCAGCAATTTTGTAAGTATTGACAGTACAAAAGGAGAAAGCAGGTAATAAGAGGCACTTTGAGCCCTGCAGACCCTTTAAGCCCTTCTCTGAGTTGCTGGTTTGGCTCTTGTCTGTTGGGTTGTGCTATGCAGCTGCCCTAGGCCGTATAACAGAGCTGTAGCTGGGGAGGCTGCAGCAGCTGAACTGCTGCCCCAGGCACTGCCAGCACTGCTGCAGAGCAGCAGGGAGATGCAGCCTCCCCAGCAGTAAAGTGATAGTAGTGAAGTGATGCAGCAGTAAAGTGATAGTATCAGAAAACATGGCACATTTGAAGCAAATGGACAGAACTGTCAGGAGGAAATGAGGAGCAGACATAAGAGACAAAGGCAGAAGGTTTATTGTGTGCAAAGACAGGAAAGTTCTGTACACGTACACAATGTAGTTGAACATATGGAAATATACAGGGGAGAGGAGAACAGCTGAAGTCAGGAGATGTTTCATGATGACAAGGCATTACAGGAAGGAAAGAATTAAATTGCAAGAACAGGCAGTATTTTTGTTTTGTGTACTCAAAAGACTGAACTGCTTCTCTGCAGGTATCAAGCTCTAGATGTATAAGAATAACACAATCTTTTAGATCTATATAGAATTTTTTGTGCAGTCATCATATTTCTAGTATTGAGGAGAAAGAGTTTTGGAATCTCTATACAGTATTTGTATTTGTTGGTTTGCATGCTGTGCTTATAGGCATGCTGTTCATATGTGTGCCTACTTCCTAGCCTTCCTCAACATTAATTACTTGCTTACAAAGAGGGAAGGAACTTTTACCTGAATAGTACTTTTTTTAAATTTTTTTAAGAGCAGTCAGCAAAAAAAAAAACCTACCCAAATCCCTTTTTTAGATAAATGTAACAAATATATTATCCTAATAAAAAATAGCAATTACTATAATAATTGTATAGTACTTAAGTTTTCATACTAAGGCAAGTGCTCAGTACAAGGACGTGTGACATTTCACAGGGATGAATCATGGTATTTTCCACAAATGCACAAAAGAATGTAAGGATTTTCTTCTGAAAATAGGAGCCTTGTTTAATCATACCAGTATTGCTGCAATTAAGCTCTGAATGATGTTAAAAAAAAATAACTGATTTGGAGACCCTTCTGAAAAACGAGAAATAAAAAGACCTGACTCTCAGGCAGCGACCTGAGAGTCCAACCAGTCAACTGAATTACCTTGATTTCTTCCTAAGAAGGAACAAAAGGTTGTACTTTTGTCTGTTGACTCTATCTGCTGATGAGTAAGAGAGACTTACCAAAATTTGAAGAAATCTTTGGAAAAAAATCTAATGTACTTCCTGGGCCTTTCTTGACAGAGGAATTGTAATGAAAATTGAGACAGCCGCAGTTTGTCTCTGTGTGATGCATTGGAAATGTAGAGGCTAATGAAGCAGAGGAGCAGGATTGCTGCTAATCCAAATGGATGTACAAGGGGCCTCAGTGTGTTGCCAGTTGCTAATCCATACCATTCTTTATCCAAAAACACCGTACTTGATTTCACCAGTGGGAGGCCAAACAGCCAAAAACTAGCAATGAATGTAATATGTGGTGCAGATATAGTGACACCAGTAAGATCTAATGGTAAAATTAACCTCTCTGAAGGCAACAAGCCTTTGCCAGCCTTTGCATAGGGCTTGAATGCTGCCACAGGTGTATCTTAAAGTTCCCCTTAATATGCCTTGCTTCCTGATCTCCTCCACTGTTTGTGCTGACAGTGTGCATGTGGTGAAATGCTCTAGAGGAGTTAGGATGAGACACTTTTTAAAGATTTGTAAGCATTTCTTCTAACATGAAGGGAAAGCACTAACACAGATCCAAAGTGGTTCATCACACAGGCAAGAACTTGGACCTGAGCACTGCATCACGAAGCTCTCATCATTCACTTTCTTCTATCTTCTAAAGTAACATGATGTTACCTGAAAGGTTTGCTTCCATGTTACAACCAGAGTTGAAGAACAATTGAATATTTCACATAAGTTCAAAAAAAATATCAAATGATTATTCAAACTCAGATGCTTGCATTGCTTTGCTAAGCTCTTTGGTCAAGGCATCTTCTGTTTTGCTAAACCAAGAGTCAAACGATTGCTAATAGTCTTCCTGGTCACCCCACTCGACTGCTGGATCATCATCCATTCTCAAAATAAGATAGGAGAGAAGCTGAAAGAGATTCTGCCACAACAGTAGAGAGACAAAAAAGGAGAGGTCGCTTACATCGATCTCACAGCGGTCCCCAGCATAGTTCACATCACAGAGGCAGTGAAATTTGTTGAGCAGATTCTGGCAGAGGCCTCCATTCAGGCAGGGATCAGAGCTGCACTCGTCAATGTCCTTTTCACACCTACGGGGAAGAGTGCAAAAAGGGAAATCCTGAAATCGGGTACAAAATGCATAAAACTGGCTCATTTTTAATTCAGAAACTTTTCAGGAGGAGGCTGCTCCATTTAAAATCTGTAGTGTATTTCCACATGTGTTCCTGGTCTTCAGAGAATCTTATTAACTACTTGATTAGCCTCACTTAAATCTTGAACTTCCTGTGTTACTTTCAAATAGAGATGGTTAAGCCAGAAATTTTATTTCTGTGGAGCATTTCCTGGTTAATGGTGCTTAGCAAAGTGAAATGAAAGCTGGTGTGTGGTTTCAGAGCTGGATGTAGTGCAAGTCCTGCTGAACACTTGTCCATTTTCATCATTACTGCAAGCTGAGCGCACAGTTTTCATCTCAATAATTCAGATCCAAGTCAAATAAAAGGATATTTTTTCATAACTAAGTGCCCCTGGGAATATTCACCCATTTCTTTCCTCTATCTGAAGTGTTAGATGTCCAGCATGATCTCCTATATGGTCTCTGAGGGTGTGGGCACTGAAAATGTTAAGGGCAGTTGCAGAACAAGGGTTTAAAAGCTTAAATTTATCTCATATGCTTTTCAGTTATTCTGATGAGAAAGGAAATTTGAGCTGTAATAATTGCTCAAAGCAACCAAGTGAATGTTAATGAAAAGAATGCGTGATTGTTTAAAAATTAGTAATGATTTGGTGATTCTCTGTTCTGAAAAAGCTTCCCCTGAATTCCGTGCCTCCTTTCTTCAAATACTGATAACGGTCAATCCTATTTTTGCAAATGAAGGAAATCTGGGCTTTTACCATTGAAGCAGAATGTGTGAAATTCACTCCAAATTCTAAGAAACTGTTTTGTTTAATCATAGCCATAACCACTCAGTACACTGTTAGTGGTACATTAGGGAAGTGCTGTTCTTTGCCTTAAACACTCTTAGCTCATTTTCTTTATTAATCTATGAAAAAGTTTCAACCATTTCCTCCAGTGATAAATCATATTTGCATACTTCAGAAAGCTGAAAATTAAGTATTAATTCAATCTGTCATAATTATATAGCTATGAACTTCCTTATGCAAAACTGAAAAGCAGAATGGTGCAAGGAATTAGATGCATGGGTTCACCTGAACATCAGGAAGACTTGTAGACTTAACTCCCCTTGGTAATTTTGAAAACTGTGTGAATTCAGTGGTAAATGTTTTCAAGAAACAGCTGCATCTCCTTTTATTCAGAATAATCTTTCAAGTTTTCCTGTCCACCTATTATTTGCTCTTTCTTTTTTTCCTTGTAATCCCAAGTGAATTGATTGACATAGACACCCTTTTTTATTTTTTACCTTGTACATCATTGGTTTTCTTAGGGATGAAATACTGTCTTGAAGCAAAATGCCTGCTTTACTATTCTAATCAATAAATAGACTGAAGGGGTTTGTTTTGATTTTTTTTTTTTTTTTTTTTGTTAACAGATACATTTGAAATTGTTCTGTAAAAAGAATTGCCACGTGTTTGGGGTGAAATTTTCCTTCTTGGTGTACTAAGTTCTGCAAACACAAAAATGCTCCTGGTTTATGGTGTGTCAGCCTGGAGGAAAAGAGGACAAATAGTCAATTTTAGACATTTGAGAAGAATGCCTTGCTTTGATAGTCAGTTATAGTGCAGTATGCTTGGTGCAAGGCTGCTGCTCAAAATGAGGGTCATGGGAACCATAAAACAGAGATTATTGCCAGCCAGTGGGATGGATGTAAGCAGGGCTCCTTCCCAAAGCTGCAGTTAGTAAGTTGCCTGGCAGGGGAAGGAAGAAGGAATAAAAAAGCACTTTGCCTTATCTTGAAGTCCTGAAAAAATGCGCATTGAAAAACTGCCTGAGAATATGCTTTTATTTTTTATTATTCTTACTGTATTTCTTAGCCCTTTTTCTTGTGGTGTGGCACACAGGCCTTCTGGCTGAGTTAAGCAGTGCAGTGCAGATGTGTCAGCCAACTACACTGCGCACTGAGCGGGTGGGAATTTTCATTTCATCTGTGCTTTATGGTTTACAGTACAGGTTCCACAGAGTGGGTGAGTTAATCAGTTTTTGAAAGAATGAAACCACTTTTTGAAAAATGCTTTGTGTTTGTAAAGCCAGCACAGCTTGGTTCTGTTGAATGTTTGGATATTACACTCTAATGTAACGTTAATTGCACTGCAAGCAAGTCATGTTATGTTCTGTATTCCTTTTCTTCCTGTTCAGAAATTTGCCATTACTTCAGGCCATATTACAACTGGGATGATGTCCTCCTATGTTTTCACTTGATGCACTGAGACCTTCAGACCTCCCTGCTGCAGAGCTATTTGTAGAGAATGAAATGGTAAATGACATGTGGCAGCCTGCTACAGGATGCAAGAACTGGGAAGGATAATGGCCCCTTCTCTTTCATACCATAACATATAAGAAGTATTTCTTAACTTTATTTTAAATAATAATTCTGTTTTTATATTTTGGCATTCAGTAAAAAACAAAACAAAACACCACTGTATATTTCATGTCATATCATCCCTGTAGGAGAATAGATAGTATATTCACAACGGATACATGTGAAAATAGAACAACATGGCATATTTATGTGTCAGTGTATTGTGGCTGATTTTTATACATGTATAAATAGGACATATGTGTTTATGTGTGCCTGTATATAGAAAAATAGCATTCTATTTTGCCACATACAACATTGGCATTGAATCCAAAGAGCAGGCACCACTAAGAAGTAAAGGCTTGTACTGGCATTAATGGAGCTCTACTGGACTGACCCTTGCTGAGTTAATTTGTAATTCTTGCCTGAGAAAGACTGCTGTACTTTCAGGCCCTGAAAAGCACTCGGGCAAAGACCTGCTACTCTTGAAAACCAGCTTTTTCTGTATTTCTGCAGGAGGATGATTTCTCTATAGATGGCACGCCCTAAACCCTTTTGTAATGACTTCTGAAAGTGCTGTTCCATACAACAAAGCATCTCACCGTTCTCCAGCAAATCCTGGCAGGCACACACAGGCCAGCTTGCCTCCAAGATCAGTACAGTTGCCGTAATTGTAACAGGTGAGATTTCTGTCTTCATTCCCACAAACTGTATAGGGTAATCTTCGATATCTAGATAAACAGAAAGGTAATGACAGCTGTTATGTGCTCTTTCCTTGTTCACTTCTGGATATCTCGTGTGTTCTAACTTTTCCTTTGTGTGTAGTCCATTGCTTTAGTGGAAAATATTTAGATCTACATTGCAAATCTGTCATTTCAATGCAGAACTTATCACTGCTAGTCTCTGAGCAGTGAGAGCCACGCTCCTGTTGGCTGGTGTCTGGGACTACACAGTGTGCTTGGGTCCACTTAGCTGCTTGAATTTGAGGTTGTATTGTCAAGGATGCACTAAGGTCTGCCACCAAGCCCAGGATCACAACAGCTTGGGTCATGTTGCAGCTTGTGGATGCAAAGAGTAGAAGGATGTTTGAAAAACTGACACTTTTTCTTGCAATTTAATCTCTTAAAAAAAAAATCCTTATGTTCAGACCAGCGTGGCTGTGTGGTGAAAATAACCATCGGCAGGTAGCGGATCAAAATATCCAAATGTGGAATTTTTTAAGGACTTTTGTTTAAAAAATAAATTTGAGAAATTCTTGGCTGCAGTGAAGTTAGCTGTTTAACATCTTTACCCTCTCAGAATGGAGAAGCATATCATGTGCAGAGAAGGGCAAGTAAAAGAGTGAGCCTGCAGTGCTCACAGTGGAGTGGCTGGGAGGAACTGTGAGCAGTACAGTGGGATCAGCAGGGGTGATGGACGGAGTGGGCAGTGTGGTGCCACAGCCAGCAGAACTGCTGGGCTGAGGGAGAAACAAGCCTAGAAGAAAGAGACCCATAGCATGTTTGCTAGGTGTGTGGGGAGAAAAAGATTTTTAAAAACTCTTTTGTACTTGTTTTTCTCACCCACCCACTAAGACTTTCACTAGATTGTTGCTATTCTAATAAAAACGGTTTCTGAGATTCAAAACCTTTTCAGAATCCTTGCAATTCATCTATCACAGCTGTCTAGCTGACTTGTAACACTGCCACTGGGGAGCTGAATGACCTGGGCTGGCAGTGGAGCTCTGCCTTGCTCCCCACCTCTCTGAATGCTCTCATCTGCCTCTGTCTGAGCTGGTGCCTCTCCGCTCTCTTTATCCATATCTAATTAATCTCCAGTTTTCTGTACTGCAGACTCCTTATGCATCAATTCTGCAGCCACAGTTAATATACAAATAGATAAATACCGTATGAAGTATAGATCTGCGATAAACAGTTTATTAGATATGCATTTAAGTGGAAGCATCAGCGGCGTAATAACCTCTCAGATGAGACCAGAAAAAAATCATATGGACCTACCTAGTCTGTATTACCTGCAAAGCTTTCCAGTAAAGTTACCAGCACACAGGCATGAATATCCATTAATCCCATCTATGCAGGTGGCCCCGTTTGCACACTGGTGGCCACGGCAGTAGTCTATGTCCTCTTCACAGTTTAACCCTGTGTAGCCAGGTTCACAGACACACTCATAAGAGGTGATCCCATCTGTGCAGTTTCCATGAATGCAGGGGTTGGAGAAGCACTCATCGATGTTCGTCTCGCAGTGGGTGCCCGCCCACCCTGGGGGACACGTGCAGTGATAGGAGGTGTATAAGTCCTTACACGTCCCCTTGTGCATACAGGGCTCTGAGCTGCAAGCATCCTCCTGCAAGCAGCCTGTAAGAGCAGGGTTTGCGGATATTTTGAGAAATTGTTCTTCTTGAGGTTTTTTAGTAAGGATGTCAGCACTTTCAAAGTAGGAGAGATAAATGCCGCTGATTTCTATGGTGCTCATGCATCCTCGCAGGCCATCCAAACTATCAAAAGCCTTGTCAGCCACATGGATGTCTGTCTCTTTTCGTAGAAAGTTGAGGCTTCCTGTAGCAGTGGTACTAGTTGCACTGTCCTTGTTGTCAATATCCATGTGCCACCTTGAGAACTGAGCCCGGGGCTCCACCATGGACACCATCACTTGGTGCCACTTGCCATCGCTCACGGGCAGCGAGCTGGTGAGGGTCAACATGTAAAAGTTGTTGCCGCTTTGCAGCTGAAAGACCAGTTTGGAGTTGTGAATGCTGATGATAACAAACTCAGGCTCCTTCTCCGCATACAGCAGTATCACATTTGTGTCCCTAGTTCGAAAGCCAAATACGATATTGGTGAGGTCTCTGACGATTTTCCCATTGCTTCTGTAAAATATAGCGCTGCTTCGGCCACTAAACACTGCGTTAGCAAGACCTGTGCAAAGATAATAATTGAGAAACCAGGCCAGCTTTAAACCGGTCCACGTGGACAGTATCTATTCAGTGCCCCATTTTCCCCATCATTTAAGGCCTTTAGTTTCTGCTGAAAAGCAGTCCAATTCCATCAGTGTCCCAGTTATCGTTGCTTGCCTCTTATGGCTGCAAAGATTATAGGGCAGTGCTACCTGAAGCTAATCCTAAACCTTCCAGCTCATTGCCCTTTAACGTGGGAAGGGGGACAGTGACCCTGACCCAATGACTCTGGCCTTATTTAATGCAAATCAATAGGTCTACTAAAACCAGTGAGCTAATCTAAGTATGTAAATGTAGATAAGAGCTGAACCTTGCTTCTTCCCATGAGGGTAGCCCGGAATAAGCAATTAGCAAAGAAATAATAAAGACCAGGTTACTGTAGCCAGAGGTGCTGCCCTGGTTTGCCTGAGGGGCTTTACTGGTAAAACCACTGGTTTTACTGATGGGGCTCAGTAGCTTTGTACAGTTTTACAGATGGAGTCAAATTTGACTTACGTAACTGTATGGATGTTTTAAAATTGTATTTGGGAATTGGTTTTTACTGTCACTTATGCCACTGGGTATAAGCTTTTGCTGTTATTTGATTCTTCCTGCATCAACTTCCTGTATATGCTTTCACTCTGTGTTTTTTCTTGTGTGATTTGTGTGTGTGTGTGGTTTTTATGATTAGGTTTTGGTTTGTTGCTTTGATTATTTTTTTGTATGGTTGGAGTTCATGTTATACTAAAATGCAAAGGTGAATTTTGAGAGAGCATATTTGATGTTATTATTATTTATTCATGTCAATAAATGATGTTATCATTATTTATTATTATTCATTGTGTATTAGAGAAGGCAAAATTAGTTTAATTTCAGCTATAAATAGAATCAGCTTCAGTGCTGATTCTAACAATCTCAATGAAAACAGCACCATAGCACCATATTGATCTGCATGCAAATTGCCTATGACAGAAATCTTCTGTTGTCAAACCTTCTCTTTCTGGAGAATCAACCATTCTAACAGACTCTGTGTATATTTATCTTCTTTCATAGCATCAATAGAAATTTTATTTGGTAGCAAAAAGACAAAGTATTGCTTCAAAATCCTTACTTCCTTCTTATATTCTGCTCCAGTTCTGGGTGGTAAGGAGAAAGAAAAAAAGGAAAGAAGTGCAGGTTCAGCCAGCTACTGGCTATTAATTTTCAAATGAATAGACCACTTAGCAAGCAAGATGCTGGTTTAATAACTGCATGGCTGGTGTTAAGGTGCAATTCAGATATTTAACATTAAAGAAAATCAAGTGAAGCAGTGTATGTCATGTAGCTTGTATCTTCAGGAGGATGATGATCATCCTGAGGTTGAGCCAACAGTGGATGTCTTCCTGTCTCTTTGCAGTGGAGGGGCATGGGGTACACTTGCAGTCTGGCAGTGTATCAGTCTATTCCACAACTTTGATGTGCTCTCTTGCATAAGCCAAAAGCAAAGGTTACGTAAATGTCAGTGCCTGCATTCTGGGGTGTAGTTGAAAATTTCTGAGGTTGATATGGCAGGATCTTATAGTTAATATTACTTGCAATTGATGTTATTATTGTTATTTCTGTAATTAAGTGAGGCTTCTCCGAAAGTAATGCCTCCTATTTTGTTACCTTGGCCAGTGATGTCAGAAACAGACATTGGTGGTATGAAAGTAGAGGCTGAACCTTGCTGCCAATATCCTGTCACACTGTGTTGCTATGCAACAGACAGCAGCAAAGAGACAGTCTGACAAAATAGTGTCTGATATGGAAGTGTGTGGGAAGCAAAGGTGTGTTTCTTCCATGCAGGGAAAAAATAGCAACCACTGACATTCACTGATGCTTGCTGAACATTTGTGAAGAGCAAACAGTGGATGTGAGCATAGTGATGGGGAGGTGCATTTCAGCAGTGGTGACAGCAATAGTGGGTCACCTCCTCTGTTGGCAGACTTTTACAAGCACTGTATGCGGGCTCTTGTTCATCACTGGTGAAAATGCACAGCTATTGTGTTGAAGAATGGTGCTTTGTGGGTGAGAATTTGCTCTCTCAAATAGTGTTAGTCCTCTTTGTAGCTGTTGTCATTTCCATGAAAATAAAGTAGGAGGCATTACATTTGGAGAAATGTACATAATACAGAAATAGCTTTGCATTTTTGAAGAATTTTAAGGAAATATTGCTGAAAATGTCAATTGTTTCTAATTTCCAAAGATGATAGGAATAACTGAAATTTACCTACATTCAAATCCTTGGTGCACCAGCTTGCATTGTGCTTCATGAGGACAGGGCCCAAGCTCACACCACTTAACTTCCTCGCAAGCTTTCCCTGCTGTGTTAGGGGGGCATGTGCAAGTGAAGTCATCCCAGATTGAATAACATACACCACCGTTGTGGCAAGGACTGGACTAAAAGAGAAAAGACAACCAAAGTATGAATAAATCTTGGTGGACTCATAACCCTAAGAATGTAGGGCTTTTTGTCAAAAAGGAAAATTCTATTTATATCCGATGGAAAACAGTAGAGATTAGTACTAAGACCAAGAACATCTTAATAATTTGTGAACATTTTAAAATAGTCATGATAGTATTGTAACCTTAAAATATTTTCATTTTCTTCTACGCCAATACATTTGTCTGATGATATCCGTCACATTTATCATAACTTTGCTATATCAAAACACATCAAAATCTGCTCTTTCTAGTATTTTTACACATTTTTCTAAGATGTTATTATTATGATATAGTGCACAAGAAGTTTTCTTCTCTTTTTTTTTTTTAAATCCCCACGATGAACGCATGAAAATGCTATGAAAATGTCATTCTTACCTTGCAGAGGTTGTCACCACCGCAGCCTTGGGTGACGTTGATCAGGGTTCGGTTGATAAAAGAATTCAGAGAATTGGTGATGGGGAAGAATTCCAGTGGCTGGTTATTCACTCTTATATCCTGGATGCAGCCTTTGAAATACCCGCCATTTCTTTCAGTTTCTCTGTTATCTGGTAGGCCTCCGATGTAAAGAAAGTCCTTGCTTTGGCTAGTTAGTGCTGGAGTAGAAATAAAGCCTAAGTATTGAGAGGACTGGAATAATTCCAACATATTTGGTTCTATTTTTAACGTTATTAAGTAGAAATTTCCATCATTTATAGAACGTTTCCCGTGTAATTTTATGGAATTCGGAGCTAACATTGTGAGTTTCCCATCTTCCAAGTAGACTCTTACGTAGAGACTGGTACTGTTTCTCAAAGCCAGTAACAAGCCAGAAGATTTGCGTGTTCGGACAAACATTGATATATTCAGGTTTTCGTTCTCAGTAGCATCAACAGAAAAAGCAGCATAGCCTGAAGAGTCCTCAGATCCAAATCGGCCTGGAATGTACTCTTGGGATTAGCAACAGGAGAAAAGGTGAAAAAGGAAAGAAAGAGGAAAAACAAAATAGTTAGGGCTAAATGACAAGGGAACCAGAATAATGATCAAATAGCTACTTCTGATAATATAATTTACTTATGGTAGTAAGATGTGCTGTATTTACGGATGAATAAAGATTTGATCTGGCCATAAATAGTTTCTATTCCAAAACTCCTGTCAGCTTCCATGGCTGAAACTTCAGGCCCCTGTACAGGACCAGATGTTATATTATTGTGCGCAGTTTTCCCCTTTATCTTGCTCTGTGTGATACTGTGTTTGCAAACGGTTAAAGAAGGACAAATTTCTACATTTTCCTGGATCGGTTGTCAGGAAGATCATTTTGAAAAGAAGCTAGTTGCTTTGATCCTCTGATGACAAGGAAAGTTTACATAATTCTTGAACTTTCTTGATTTTTTATGTTGCATTGTCAGAAGCTGCTTAGCAAAACCCTCTTGTGTAAAACTTACATATAGCACACCTATTTTGTCTTGCACAGGTTTTTCCACAGACTCAGAAAGTTCTAATATGAGTTCTGCTCATTCGTAAGTGCTTATAATGCTACTGTGTCATGGGGGAAAAATGAGCTAGGATTGAGTGAGCCTTTTTATTTTTTGTGCTTATCAATTAAAATGATTAAACCAAAACCATGTGTCTCTCCCTTACTCTTTATTTTCAGTAATGATTTTCAGACTTGTAAGGATATAAAATATGTAGTCCAAAGCGTATTTTATTCTGATGAATCATCTCGTTAAAGCACAACAAAGTGTTTCTATTTTTACACTTCACGTTTCATGATCTTGTCCTCGGTATTATAGACTTCCTGCCTAAACACTTTCAAGAGCTATTTTTTAATATATCAAATTCATAGAAAGAACAAACCAAGCTTTTTTTTTAAATGCTCATATAACTCAACAGTTATTCCCCTTTTTCACAGTACAACTCCTAGAGTGAGACCTCGTAGGCCAAGTTCCTGCCTCCAGCACTGCTTTTTTTAATTGACTATGTTAAAAAAAGGAATGAAAATAGGGTGCTGACTGTGAAGACCCTAGCAGACCTTTAATGATTGTACTGCACTACTATGTGGCACAGTGGTATTATTTAGCAACAGAAATAAATCTCTTCATCGTTCTTAAACCGTTTCATAAATTAAATTTCAAAAATGTTAGTACTAAGAGTAAGATTACCTCTGTTTCTAAATCTGCTTGTTGAAAAGTCTGGTGTGTAGAAATAATTATTTGTTGAAATGGGTGTTCTGAGGCATGAAACCTCTTCAGATAGTGCTGTCTCCGTAAGGTACTACTACAGACTGAAGCTTATTTTCAGATGGGTAAAAATAAAATTCTGCTGGAATTAGTTACTATTAGTTCTCAAAAAGGTATTTCATGTTTACGATTATTTTGTTGTATTTCTATTTATAAATGTGTATATATACACGTGATATATATATATATATATATATATATATCTGATCAATCTGATCTTCTGCTTGATGAGATGGCTAGCATCACCTTGGTCAATATTAACCTCTTGGGTTGCTACATCTGGATGTTGATCAAAATGAGTCAACATCTGTTTGTTATTTTGTGTATGTAGAGAAAATATTGCTTCTTGTCAATTAAATACTTGGCAGCAACTTTTCTTCAAAAAGACACTAGCAATTCTTATGTTATCCTTTGCCACAAGTCTCCCCCACTCTGCCTTTTAAGCAACCTGCCACAATCTTTTAAATATGCCATACATCTAGAACCTATGTATCAATATGGCACGGTGCCATGCATTGCGAGGAATATTGTGGTCAGCAGAGAGGAAAAAAAAAAAAAGCCAAAAAAAAAAAGCTTGCTTTCTAATCATTCTCAACAGTTGCAATGCCAGTATAAGCCTCTCCTGGCCCTGACTGGTTTTAATTTCACTTCATATAAGGGAGGCCAACATATTTACCAGATGTTGTCCTATACTCCAAAGTTGCTTTCCAAACCTTTGGATAAATTACAGCTGGACTTCAAAGAAGTCTGTTACAATTACCTCTCAGACTTTGTCATTTTGCAATAAGGGAAAAAAAAACACTATTGAAAAGTATTGATACCTATCAAGTATAGCATACAAAATGAAACTGTCTTTAAACATTTTGAAGTGCATTTCAAGTCACAGCTTTCTGCAGCAGTGCCTCTGGCAAGCCCCTGGGCCCAGCCATTCAGCTGCAGTAAGGCAGTGGCTTGTCCTGGCTGCTGTGCGGCCGTGCCCACCCACACCAGTGCAGTCTGTCTGTTCTCATCTGACCACAGTGCTGTTGGTGCTCCTGAGACATGCTTTATTCAGCTCAGGGGGTTACTCACTGCTGCTCCAGCAGGGATGTGGGACATCAGGGCACCTCCTGGTGTCCTCCCACTTTGTCTCAGCCCTCACTTAGAACGATCGCTTGTAGCAGGGAATGTGCTACAGGCACTGCCAGCTATTGAATCCCTTCTTTGCTGCCAAAGAGCCTGTGTTCTGACATGTGCTCTTCTACTCACTAAGACGTGGGCACGTCTCCCTCTGGCCCTCAGCAGCTATCTGGTAGCACAGCCTTCGTTAGCTGCTGCCTGGAGCTGTGCAGGACCCAGCTGAGAGGAATGGCCTCTGAGGATCTGGCTTCTCCTCGGGCTAATCAGATTAAGTTAATAGGATAATCTCGTTCATTTTGTAAAATTGGAATCTGTATTTTTTTTTTTAACTTGCAGTGCTTTGCTGGCCTTTCATGGCCTTAAATGAGTTTCTTTATATCAACCTAGAGAGGATAAAATTCTGAAAGAATGCTTTGAAAATAAGACTTTGACTCCAAGTGAGTTGCTTTCTAAATTTTACTCGAGAGTGCATAACCTCCTGTGAAGTGCAGTTTTCCAGAGTTTATGGAGTGCTAAGAGTGCTAAGGAGATTTAAAAACTGGATGAGTCGAATCCCCTAGATCGGCCTGACTTTTTGTCAGGCTGAAAAGCAGCCTTCCTGGAAAATAACTAGAAAATAATGAGCATGTGCTACTACTAACCTCCTATGCCTTCTTACCCATGGGCAATAAGTTCCAGAGACCCCTTGGGTCACATGGTTCATCAGTAAGGCCAGGTTATGTTTTCAGCACCCCCTGACAGCGCTGGTGATGTTGCGTGCCCTTACCTGCTGCGCAGCTCGGCCCCACGTAGGGCCGGTAGCAGTCACAGTGGTAACTCAGCCACAGGTTAGAACAGCGGCCCCTGTTCTGGCAGGGGTGGTTTTCACACCAGTCCTTCTTCCTGCATCCTGTCTCGACGTTTAAAGAGGATTCAGGTGATGCATTCTCTGGAGTAATAACATTCAAGTCTATTTCAATATCCTGAAGACAGCCTACAAATGAAGGTGTAGAATGTATATTATTGATGTTAAGCTGAGAGCTGCTGCTAATGTTCCCCACTGGTAAGCTGCCCAAAAATGTGCTCTGAAATGCAAGCCTCACGTGATCATTATCTATCATAGCAGAAGTTTTATTGACACATGATTCTGCACAAGAGCTGTCAAGTAAATTAAGAGTAACAGCTCTTGCCAAGGTTACCTCCACTGAATGCCATTCTCCATCACTGACATTATGTGAAATATGCAAAAGAGCCTGTGGCTGGTTTTTGACTTGCACGGACAAGTGTAAGTAGCCGTTCAGTAACTCCAGCTTCACAAACGTGTCTTTCTCCCCTCGGTAAAACAGAAAGGTTGTTGGTTGCACAGTCTGAAACCTCAGGTTTATATTATAAGAAGATTCCTCTTTAGTGGTTGTGGGATTCTTCAACCAAAGGAAACCATTTCCTTGAAAAGAAAATGTAGTTACAGTTTCACAGTATATTCCAGTATATCCAGGTGAGCATATGCAGCTGAATCCATGATGGCCATTTTTTAAATGTGGGATGCATATTCCATTATTTTGGCATTGTTGATCAGTACAACCATGGAGGATTTCTGTGCAGTTCCAACCGCCGTAAAAAATCCCTTCTTTGTCTGCAGATGGGCAATGGCAAGTGTAATTCCCAGGAAGGTTCTCACAGATGCCACCATTTTGGCAAGGGTTCGTGTAACATTCATTGATGTCTTCATCACAGTGAATACCTGAAGAACAAAGAATTAGACATTCTGGATTGAACAACGAGAGCCCAGAATGGTGTTTTTAAGAACACGTGCTCTGTTAAATAATCTTTAACTTGAAAATGAAATTCACAGATTGAGCAGGGAGCTGCTGGAGCTTGACCCTGCATCCTATCAGAGATCTGGCTGAGACGCAGTGACATGCACCATATCCACAATGAATGTGCAGTTGTCACAATTCAGGAGTAGCTGCATACTGTAGTTCTTCACAAATGAACAACAGCTCTCGCATCTCCTAAAAAATGTGAGAGAAGCAGTTGGAGGGATGTGAACCCATGTGGTCCCCAAAATATTCCTGGTACTGTATCTACGGTGGAATGTTCTTTACCTGTACTATTTTCAAATTGTACAGTAAGACAAGAGGAACAGAGCATCTTCCCAAATACCCCTGCGTTGGTAATTAAAGCACGAGAGGCACAGCCTCCTTTTTCCTTTTTTTTAATGCAAAGTACGACTCTTAATCTTTGCACTGCTCTAGAGAAGAATGTGAAATTGCAGATTATCATTAGCACAAAGTAATTTATAGCCATAATGTTGCCTGTTCATGCAGCAGAATTGCCTCCAGCAGCTCCTTTCTGGCTTACCATGTGAGGTGCCTGCAAGTTAGTGGTTCCTGCAAGTTAGATCAGTGGGTAAGACAAGATTCACAGAGCCACAGCCAGGTACTGGGCACTATGCCTAGTTTTGCATACAAATTCACACAGAGCTTTATTTTTATAACAAAATACAGTCATTTTTCATGGAAAATTACAGAGCAGCATTCAGCCACAACGAATAGCTTCAGATAGCAGCAGATAAATGTATCTACTCAGGGTAATTCCCCGCCTGTCCGCTTTATTCAATCACAGCTGTAACTAGACCCATCTCAGAAAGAGGTAAGTTATGAGAGAGCCAGAAGGGAGCTCAGAGTTGGCTGAGATGGTTTTAAACATTAGGCAAAATGAAATGGTCATAGCACGTATGTAAAAGGCACTCACAGCAGCGATCTTCCTCATTACAGTGTCCTCCTTTATTATAGCACACAGTTTCCGCTTGAAGCCTCGGAATATCAAACACCGCTGTGCTCTCCCTGGTCTGACAGCAGGGTTGTACCACAGCAATCTCTCTGCTTTCCAGCCAGGCTTATATTTATTCCAACATGAGATATCTGTATACCTTAATGTGTAGTGGCATCTGGCAGAAATATGAATCATCAGGACTGACTTTCCCAAAGTGATGTGCACTTCCCAAACCTGTACTGACTGGGAGCCAGAACAACGGCTGCTCTGCCCAGTTTGTGGCAATTTCTGCGTTAGCGACTTGTCCTGCTTTTACTGCTCTGGTATATGAAAAGTGAAGTCACCGTGAGCTGTTTCCTGTTTCAGTCAATGTTTCAGTCACATCTCCTGCTTTGACATCCAGAGCAATGTGTCCACAGGTCTTGTGGACAGCTCGGTCTCACTGTGACAGCTGTAGGAATATGGGTCTCATTGGGTTTTTGTGTCAGAGAGAAAAGTTAATTCAGCCTAAAAGCATTAGGATCAGGTTCGTACTTAGCTGTGCTGTTGAGCCTCAGAGTGATCAGGGCCAATGTAAGGGTTTATAAACTGGGGGCTCCTATTAAAACTTTCATGGAAAAAAATAGAAATCCACCATTTAAAAAGATCAGCCAAGTGAACGGCATGCAATGGAGTCTGCCCAGCTACTCTGCTGCTGCGTGTTCTGCTCTATGCACATTTGTTTAGCACCTCAAGCCCCTGCAAGGCAGTGCCTCTGCCTGGCAGCCTGTGCTCTGAGCCACACATTGCAGGAGGGACTTGTCCACAGACGGCTGAAACAGCACAGACTGAGCCCGACTTCACAACACACTGTTCAGTACCTGTGCTGTTCTCTATCTCACTAAATAGAAGTAAAACTAATGAAATTTTTCATGAGTTTGATAAATTTGTTTGGAAATCGTATACATTTCTTCCTTTAAATTTAGATAATGCTTTTAAAACACAAGTATCGGCGTCTAACAAAGACATAGCAGCTGTTTTCAAAACAGAGGCATGCTATTTTTGCTGCATTCTTTTCCCATAGAATGTGATTAACATCAGTTTCTAACTGCAAAGCAGCCGTCACAGCACGACGTCAGTATGTGTAATTTCATAAGCGTTTCAGTGTCAAAACACAAATGCTTATTTTTTAAGTAATTACATTAATAATATTTTGTGAAATAATTATTCTGGAGGTACCTGTATACATACTCGTTTGTATGCACATATAAACACAGATTCAAATGGCTGATATTTCATAATAGGACTATCAGAAACATAAATATAGGTCGCAGTAAAAGACAGGCAATAAACCATTTTTTTCATATGAGGAATAAATAAATCAGCTGCTCGTACAAGTGGGTGGTTGATACTGCTTGTTATCAGCCAACTGCTATGCAAGCAAAGACCACTGTCACTCAAGATAAAAGCACTCTAGATAAAAGGATTAGCCAATATTTATAGAACTGTGTAAGCAGTTCAAATAGCTCAGGTTGGAGGAGAAGCAAGAAAGCATGTAAAAAAATGAATTCTAAAAAGCAACTGTAAAGAACAGTTTTTTTTCATGCATGCATTTACTCAGCTAAACATATTTGGATTTTAAAAGTGAAATCATTCAGCATTTTCTCTTCTAAATATATTACATGCCTACGTAAAATTTCAGGAAAATATATTGTGAATATTTTGTCTCCTATTTCTATAGGTATTTAGTATTTTCTTGTCCTACAAAGTTTCATTCGAAGCAGAGATGAAGCAGCCCCTTTGGCTGTTTTTAAACACCACTCATAGCTTTGTCATTTTTTTTCACCTACTGCTACTACAGGGTAGCTTTTCTCTACCCATAAATCTCTTAAACTATCTGTTTCAAATTTAGCAGAAAAGCTTTTCTTACAGAAGCAGAATGACAAAAGCAATTTTTCAAACATACTTCTGCTAAACGCCTCCCATTTTCATTTCTACTAAACCAATCTAGAAGTGTTACCCAAATTACACTTTTCATACGCACCTTTAGTTAGAAATCTCTTTTGCGTTCCCTGACACTTAATAAATACAATGCAAGTACAAGCTAGCAGTCTGGACAGACAGATGTGACGTGTTCAATACAGCCTAAGTAAGTGCACATATAAGTACACAAAAAGAAAATATTTACCTGTACACATTGTCATTAAAGTGATGTAAACCTGTATCCTAGTTGCAACCATCTTTTTTCTGAAGTAAAAAGATTTTGTTTAGCGTTTGCGCGGTCCACAAAGTAAGTTTCTGCAAAATTCAAAGCAGTTCTTGGTATAAAGGAGTCTGTTCCTGGATTAGCTTGCTCCACTTCTGTACCTGCTGATGTAGTCTGATGGTGTATTTTGCCCAAGCCAGATCAACAAGGCTTAAAGTAAGACTCATTAAAGTGCTTACGCAATAGATATGTATTGTACTTACATTCTGTTTCAGAATGTTCAGCCCAAGTGTGCTCACACAGCTTCAGTGCTGTTTCACCGAGAGTCTTATTTCTTGGTTCTATTCAAAACTGATTTGTCACTTTTTATTATTTGATAGGATTCTTTTCTTTTTGGGGTGATATTTTCTTTGTTTTTCAGGTGGTTTATAAAACCAGATTAATCTTTTTGCAGTCACTGTCTATCAGAAATCTGTATATGTAATAAGGCAACAGAAAAGACCTACAGTTGTGTCTAGTTTCTTTGTTATAAACTGTTTTTGTTCCACTGCCTTTCATTGTACCACTTAGTAGAAATTAATATCTACAGATTTTGAATGTGCTGAAGACAGAAAAAAAAAAATAACTGAAACATTTCTCTTCTTCAGCTCTTGTGCAAGGCATTCTGGTTTGGCCGTAATTTAATGAATGAGAAGTGTAATTATAGAGCTTGGTAGATTGAACAAGCTATGCGTTCAGATCTGTTTTTTGTTTTTGTTTTGGTACTTTCCCATTTTAAAATTTAACAGTGGATCCTGAAGTCTCTTTCAGACTGTCTTGTTTTTTTTTTTTTACTCCACAGTATAAAAATTATTTTATTACAGAGTGAGAAGTTCTCTCTGTGGTCCAGATCTTTGTCTGCAAAAGGTTGACCAGTTTGTGAAAGTTCCCAGGAAAACGTTGATTTTTTTCAAACTCTTCCCCCTCCCTCAACTCATTTTGTCATTAATTAGGAGATTCCTGACTGTGTTAAATGTGGTTTTAGGTTCACTAGAAGACCTGCACACAAGATACAATTTTGGATTCAGTTAATCTACAGTGCACGGTTGTTTCCACTGTGGTGCCCAGAAAACTGCTTTTCCATCCAGACTATGACATAGAGTGATTATTTCTATTATGAGCTCAAATATCACGGAGTAGGAATGCCATCCAGACTCTTTGAAAGGTAAGTAACTAAATTTTAATCAAAAGCAAGTAAATGTTGATGAGTTATTATACAGGTACTTGTCAGATGTCTTGTGCAGCAGCTCTAGGCATAGCACTAATAATGCTTTTTTTATTTTGGAAATAACAAGAAAAATTTGGAGGTTCTCAGCCTCCTATTACAACATGACACTGACAAATGTTCTGAGTTAAGATTATGAACACACGCTTTGTCACCAGGTTGGGGTAGACATACATTACTACAGCTCAGTGACAACACTGAGTTGCTGACACTCCAAGAATGAAAAACCTCATACCAGGGTATTTAACAAACTGCCTGAAGCCATGTCAGAACCATTAGCAGGCTATTCTGAACACGTGTCATGAAAAAGTGAGTTACAGAAGATGGTAGAGTAACCTACTCTAATTACTGCAAGGTCTTTAATAGCAGTAATAAATACAGTATTTCCTTTGATAACATTTTCTTATACTAAAGAAGGAAACTGATCTATATAAAGCCACTATAAATTGAGTGTAAAAATTGTGTAACCCTGACCAGAAATTAATTGTTATGACTTCACTGTTGTCCTGCTGAGTGTGGTTTGAGATCGTCCTGTGTTTGCTCTAGTTATTTTCATAAGAGATAGGGATGATATGGAATAGAAAGTTTGCTTATTAAGTTGTTTGTTAATGTATTAGACTGTGGAAGAACTAACTCAGTTTGTATAGTCTTGGGCCAGTACTTATGGTGGAATAATCACGCTTGTTTACAAAGTCTTGGTCATAGCTTAGCAGGAACATCAAGTTCACTGCAAGGAAGGTTTGGATCAATTGGGAAGAGTTCACAGAAGAGCATTGGGAGTAATCACGGGTTTAGAAAATATGACTTTTGAGACTGAAAAAGACGTGCTATTTGAGACAAGAGGAGGAAAGGGGACCCAGTTACAGTCTTTCAGCACACACAAAAAAAAAGGGAGCACGTTGTCTGTGATTGTAATAAACAAGTGGGAAGTCACACTGCATCAAGGAGATTCAAGTTAGACTTAAATAAATTCTTTCTAATGATAGTAAGGTAACAAAACCCTGGCAAAAGATCTTCTGTCATGGTCATAGCATCCAGTTTGGAGCCTTAAAAATGGGTTAGTTGACAGAAGCACACAGTGTGACACAGGTCTGTTTGTCTTATTCTCGACAGATAGGCTGAATAATGTCTGCTCATCTACTCCTTCCCAATCTTTGTTTTCCTTAACTCTGTGATCTTCTCAAATAAAATAAATCCCAGCAACTGAGCTGTAGGTGTCTCAAACTGTATATAAATGCAGAAGTATGTATGCACATCTAGATATAAAATACAAGCGGGACTAACGTTAGAGAAACTGAAATTGTAGCATACCCTTTAGAATTTGCTTTATGGAAGATGAAGACAAAGAATCTGCAATAACACTTCCTTCACCAACAGTTTACAGTTTTGGAAGTACTTGTTACAAAATCCCACTTTAGGCAGAAACAACTATTTTACAGGGGGCTCATTAACGCTGAACCCCCAGCAGAAAGATCTAGCAGTGTATATATTCTTCAGGCCTTCAGGTCTTAGCAGACAATCGTGGAAATTCTAACTTCACATCTATGCTGATAATTGTGAAGAGATAATTACTCTTTGCTGGAAGGAGGAAATACACATTCATCAGTGAGTAAGCACAAGGAAATAAATTGACCATCTCTAAGTCATGATAATTAAAATTCATGCTTCTGGGCATAAATCAGTTATCATGGAGGTCAGGAAGGAGGTTTTTCTCTTATGTACATCACATTAGAGAAAGTGAGGGATATTTAAACGGATTGTATTCTATTTTCCTTCAGTAAAGACCGTCTTATATTAGATACTGAACTTAATGTGACCAGTAATTTGTCCTAGTATGGCAATTTCTGTTACTGTCTTAGCAGGAAAAGCTCATTTTAAATGAAGGGCAGAATACAGGGCAGAGTTGGAGCGTATGGAAAACTAGATTCTTTAAAACAGGATCCTAACATTGGGATAATTTGCACGTGATAACTTTCACACAGACCTCTAGTTTTGTAAAGCTGTAAGACCTTCCTAGTTATTCCTTTATTGCAGACAAATTCACTATTCTGCTATTTTTCCTCTTGCCATTTGAAATGTACATCTGAAGTTAATACTGGTTAGGAAAAAAATATTAAAATAGAAATAGACCGCGGTGACTTGGCTTAATCATTAAATATGTCACTCCAGCTGAGGAATATGGAATTCATAATGTGCCACGTTCAGTATGGCATGCTGTAACTTAATCCTTTCAAATTTTGCTGGCCTGAACCTTCGTGGACAAGTTTGAATTTTCAGTAAAAATGCTTTGCTTTTTAAAGCAGTTAAAAAGCCCAATCCCTTAATCTCTGCAATCATTAAAGTTTTTTGGAGAGCAAAAGCACTTGGAAATGTTTTTCCACTTGTTTCACGTGCTCTGTCACACCTAAAACAGTTTTCATTCAAAAAACAAAAAACAAAACCAAAACAGAAAACAACAGAAAAGGCCATGTAGGCGATTAGTTGTTTAGAGAGACTTGGTGTGTTTATTTTGTTTTATAAATATTGGAAACAGCCGAGCAATTCAAGCATTGGCTTTGGTTTCTGGGTAGATCAGGCAGCCTTTTCCACGTGCCTGCTTTGCAGTGCTCCGTTTGCGAGGCTGTGTGAGCAGCACAGCCAGAGGTCAGAAAAATATCGCCTGCCAATGGCATGGGGCCATGTCCTAGACGGGCAGCATGGCAAAACTGCTGCTTGTAACCTACACCTTTGTCCCATATTTTGATTAACACAGCCAGCCATGTGGATCCAATTGCAGGATTAGGGTCTGAATCTGGAGTAAAGAGAAACGTGGTGAAGAAATATGTCCCTGCATGGCACTCATTTTCCTTTAATTTCCCTATTTTTAGTCAGCTTTATATATTAGTAAAAGAAGCAGCTGCTGTTGTGGTTGACTGATGGAGGGAAGAATGAAAATGGAACAGTGGCAGCCTGGTTTTCCCAGGCAGCATCCTTCCTGAGTGGGGTTTCTGGCTGTACTAATGTGCATGCAGCTCATTGACATGAGCTAGGAAGTGCTGCTGGAAGGAAGGAGAGCAGCAACAGACAGCACAGGCACATGGTGTGACAGACAACAGTGGAGAAAAATGATAGATAAAAAAGAAGGGCAAATAAAAGAAGGAAGAAAAATTTCAGTGGAGAAAGATTATAGGGGATAATACTAAGAAATACTTAGCAAATAAGATTTTGGAGATCAGATGGTCACTCAAAGCATGGTCAGGACATCATTCAGAAAATAAACTGGAATGGGTACTGGGTTTTATAGAATCTGATGAATTTATACCTGATCAAGTACTAGGTTTTTGGAAATGAAAAAAGTTATTTCTTGTTCGACTTCCAGACTATTTTCTGTGTGTGCTGTTCAGGCATTTTCATGTTTTACTTTTCAGAAGACTACTGCTGCAGTAAGATTTCTGAATTCAAATCATTAATTTTCTGATTTGCATTTTTTGTAGAGTTAGGAGCTTGTACAGTCAGATGATGTGTGTGCATTTGAACTGAAGTGTATCCAGAGGGATCTTAAAGCAACCAATACCTTTGAGTTGTTTAATTAGATCACACAAGGTCATGTTTCATTGACTTAAAAATCTGTTTGGAGCATATGATTCACTCTGGAATTGGAAAACAAATGAGTTTTCACCTCTACAAACACATAAGGGCTTTATAAGTGTGCTTGCTGTTGATGAACACTTCCATTGAGAAATGTGACTCGTCTCCCCTAAGAGAGATTTTCTACCTTGTCTCTTGTTGGCTGCTTCCAGCGTGCTTTAACTGAGCTGGGCCAGCACAGCCACTGTGCTGCCTGGTGTGGCACAGCCTCTGCTTTGAAAATAGTCAGCCCTCTGCAAGGTTTTCCATATTGCTAAAACCAATGTGAGTCTCCACAGCACACGAAAGTGATTGCATTTACATAACTTCATTGTCAGTCAATATTAAGAGAATCTGAAAAAGCCAGCAGGCTAGAAAATCATAGTTATAATTGGGCCTATAGAACTTAACTGGGGATGGAGACTGAGAACAGAAAAATATAAAATATGTATGTGTGAACATACATAGCATGTGCACACTGCATGCATTTTAAGCTGAGTACAGAATAGCTGTATAAGCTGTATAAAGATGATCTTTGTTTATAGTTTGTAAAATTATGTTTCTCTATACATCCTTTCCTGTCACTCTAAATGTGGGAAAACAAGTATTTTACCTCAAACTATCCACTCTGCCATTTTTTTATAAGGCAATTGTTTTACCTGACGGGTTTTCTTTCCTGTGTAAATAGCTGTGTCTTGCTATAGACTATAGACTAGTAGTAGATGCAGAGGACTTTGAATTGTAAACTGTCATCAAATTCAATAGCAATGGAAAAGGAAGGAGATAATACTCTTTTCATTTTCTCATTTCTCTCATTCCCTTCTTTTGCAATGTGAAAATTCACATAAGCATTCTTTGGATGGAATTGTTTATCTGAGATTTCATATATGTTTAATATATCCTGAAGCTGGGAAGCGTGACACCTAAACAAGTGTCATTTTCACTCGGTCACATAACTGTCCCACTGGGAATGCAATGGACTTCAGCTAAAATTGCATGAGCATGCTCATCATTTTTAAGGATTACCTGATTCATGCTAGAGGTATGCTAGACTTCCTATTGTTGTGCAGATATACTTGAAAAACACCATTTAAATCATTTTCTCTATTTGTTGTTAAAGCTAGTGACTGAATACAATATTCTGCCCTAGTAACAGATTCTTAATCCTCCCTGTTAAGCGAAAATGGTGCCCATGTGACAGCAACTACAGCCATGATAGTATTGATCGTTAATGATACTCTGCAATAGTGTTGTGTTTTTAACACAGTCAGACTCTAAGAATCACAGCAGTGGGAGAGCAATCGGAATCAGATCCACCAAATCTACTTCTAGCAGTTAATTATCAGCAGAAATTAGCTGTCTGTACTGGATTTATTTTCTTTTAGGAGACTGCGTATGGAAAATGCAAAGTTCAGTGTCAACCAGGGAAGGCATGCTTTCCTTAATCCATTTATTTCAAAAAATCAGCAGTTCTTTTCTAAGTAAATTATTGTTATTTTTTTTTCTAAATGAAGGTATATTCACCCAGACAGTCAGTAAAAGGCTTGCTTATATTCTTTAACTTCATGTACCTGAAGAAATCAGTCAGAGTACCTAAACAGGAATGCTTTGTGCCTTGTTTTAGCCAACTTAGAGTTTATTTGAAAAGGTATAAATGAGCAGACATAATATTAGGTTTTATCACTTCTGTTCCTCCCACGGGCAAGCCCTGAATAATTAAGAGCTGATTGCTACAGGAAACAATTTATATAAAAGAACTTTCATGAAGTATATCACATAAAGTTAATTTTGGCGCTCACTTTACCAGCTTATTTTTATTATTCATTGTCCAAACATACTTTTATTTCCCTGAGAAGGCAGTAGACCTGGGACTCATCAGTGGTAATTAATTGCCAGCAAAGCACAATTCTCCCAAGTCTGACTAAAGAAAAAGCGTTAGTGATTGGTTTTTAGTTGGTGATGGATTAAAATATACACATACCTGCATACATCTACACATACATACACATATAAAATTGGAAAGAGTGGTGGATACATCAGAGAGTTGTGTTCCTATTCAGTGGAACCTCAAACTGGAGAAATGGGCAACCTTTAGAATCTCTAGAAGTTCAATAAAAGGAAGGGAAGTACAACCCCCTGCACTTGATGAGGGGCAGCCTCGTGCACAAAGCCCTGCATCAGGCTGAGTGGCTGCAATGCTGGCTAACAAATTGAATGCGATTCAGCTATGAGCTCTTGCAGCAAAGAGGACTGACAGACTCCTGGGCTCAGTAAGGACAAAAGAGTTGCCAGTAGGTAGTGGAGGTGACCCTTTGCCCCTACTCATCACTAGTGAGAGCACATCAGGCTCCCAAGCAAAAGAAACAAGTGGACAAACTGGAGCAAGTGCAGCAAAGGACCATGACAGTGATTAATGGTTTGGAAAATATGTCTGTGAGAAAAGGCTGAGAGCTGGGGTTGTTCATCCTGAAGAGGAGAAGGCTCAGGGGGGATCTTCTCAGTGCATATAAATACCTGAAGGGAAGAGAGAAGACTTCTCAGTAGAGCCCAGTGAAGACAGTGTGCCTAAGCTTAAACTTAGACTGCTTTGAAAAAAAAAAAAGAAAAAGAAAAAGAAAAAAAGAAAAAATTAAAGCTTCTCCCAACCTTCACATGGTTTTTATCCTTTATGAACCATCTACTGCTTGATCTTGCTGGCATTACTGCCAGCAATACAAGTCTACTTAAGACCAGATCACACAAGTGTGAGACTCAGTTACAGTGATAACCTGCTTTTAAATGTAAAATGTTGTATGTTGTACGTAACAGGAACAGATGAGGAATCTGAGACATGGCTGTACTGTAAAAAATAAGAGTGTTTGGATTCTTCTCCCTGTATGTAAGCTTGGCAGTGTTAAATCAAGAAGGTTTAGAAGATTATATGTGCTTGACAGCCGTGAGGATTTCCATCATTGTGATTTTCCTTCCAACTACTCCTTTTTTTTTTAAGAACATAATGACCAATGACAGCCAAGCTTTATTCTCTGTGGAGTCTGACATTGCTTCTTTTTAATGGATCAGACAGTTTGTGATACGTCAATACAAGACACTTTCTTTCCCATGTCAACCTCGGGTACCTCTTCGATATTTCCCATCTGTGCTGACCTGTGTGATCAAGGGGTTGTGTCCTGAAGTCAAACTCAGAACCAAAACACTCACTTCTACCATGGGCCAGACTATTAATGTAACCCGTTTAATTTACGTCAAGTTGGAACTTGACATTCAATTTCTCAGTCCAGAAGCAATTACTTTTAAAGGAACAGGCCAACAATATAGCTTGGCTTAGAATAGTGAAAGTTCAAAAGGGTAAAAAACGTTTCACACCATAAATAAAGAACTTATTATACTTGGAAACAAAGTTTGTAATTACTACTGACATTTCTGAGCCTAGATGAGGTGCCTTTTATGTTTTAAAAACCGATTTCATTTATGCCACTGGCATTATGGGAACCTTATGTAAGGGTCTATAAGTCTTTTGCTGGTGTTTTAATGATAAAGAAAACAAGAATATTTTGCTCAACACTTGGGTAAAATGTATTTTTATTTTTTGTCAAAGGAGAGTGCAAAATTCATGGTGGGTGTTTAACCTTTAGCAGAAGAGGAATTCCTCTTCCTCCTTTCACCTAAATAGCTCCATCAACAGGACCACTACTGCAATCAGCAAAACCCAGAACTTTGGGATGAAAAATTATGTAGTTACTTCTGTGTGAAAGCCAACCCTCCAGGATGCTGACAGTTTTTAAGGAAGAGTAGCCCTGATCTTGATCACCAAATTACTTTTCTGTAGTTAATACCCAGGTGCTTGTTCTTTCCATAACTCTTGCAGCTCTGAGTGGACTTTGTGTGATGGGCTGAAGACCAATATCACTAAACTCCATTCAGAAGGTTCTGCTAACCAAACTGTGCAGTGTGACAGCTGAAAACTGATAATAAGAATTAGGTCTAGCAAACAAATATCACAAATACTTCAAGCAATAGCACCTCTCATAGCCTCAAAATAGGCTCCATGACTGTGTTGAAACACAGACTAAATCCAGTTTTTTGTTAATGTGTAGCAGATGCTACATGTACGCAGTATTTCATACAGGTTAAGAGGTTCAGGCAGAGTACAGAGAGCAACACTGGTACTAAATTGCTGATGCTGGTTCAAATAAGCTGCATACTTTTATATACTAGGGCAACTTACACATTTTGTGGGAAGTACAAAGAGCAGTTTACCAAATAAAGTCCTCTGCTGAGGATGGACCAGAATGCCATCCCGCTGCTATAGGTTATTTGGAGATGTTAACATGTAAGAACTGGTATATCAAAGCATGCAAACAGAAAAGCTAAGCTGTATAAATCCTGTGACCTTGACAAGAATTAAGTGATGAATGGTTTTACATCATTTATATTTAAAGCCATAGCAAGATAACAGCAGCCTGCATACTTTAATCTGAAATAGATTTACTCAAGCATCTTGACTTTTTTCCTGAATATAGGCCAATATTGCTGGCATATAAAATGTACACAGGTCTGGCATGCAAACATTACACATTTCCCACTTCAGAAGCCATGCAGTTAGAATAATTAATTAGTAATGAAGACCAACATAAACTCTGCTTGTTAATAAACATACACATTGCATGCTGCAAATCTTGACGAAAGGAATAAAGACAAATCTTTCATTCTTGCCATAAAACAAACCAGCCAGAAAACTGTGCACTTCAAAATAGAAAAGATGAAAGTTGTGGACCTTTTAAATTAGTGATCAAAGAAAGGCTTGCTATAAGCAGAGCAGCTAAGTTCTCTGAAGAGCTGTAATATATGTGTCTACAGATTTATATATGTGTGTACTAGTGCATACGTGCATGTTTACATGCATGTATTGTTACATGTACAAGCACATCATTCAGAATTACTTGCCCATGTGCTATTTCTGAAGAAACCCCTTCAGCTTCTTTAATGTCACTCTTGATTTCCCCTGTTATAGGAGAAAGAGAATTAATGCCTTTTAAATGTTTAACCGTAGAATTTACCTTATTTCCAATAAACTTGATTTTAATGGGCTTCACAATGGTGAAATCATTAAGGCTGTTTTCAAAATCATCGAGTAAAACACTGAACTAGTAAATAAGGTCATTTTGTTTATCGCTTGACATTTGACCTTCAATATTTTTTTAATTAGAATATATTGAGGAAGTAAAATATATTGGTCCCATAGCACCGATCTTTTCTTTACTATCTACTCATTGAACAGTTTATCCAGGTTTGAGAGGACTGTACATGTAGATTTAGATTTTCTTTCAGTTTGAAGAACAAGTTGGGCATCTGCTTGACTTTGTAACTTGATTGTAATTTGACCAGAATGATGTCACTCTATAGGACATAGTGCTGAAAACCAGTTCCTGAGATGGAGAATCAAATTTTTAGGATGAACACAGTTCTGCTGTCAGTTTAATATGCCAAATTCCTTTGGTTTCACCAGAGTTTGTGCACAGTTTGTGCACTCAGATCACACTTAAAACTCTGCTTTCAGCAGTGGTTAAGTTTGTCTCCAGCCGGCATACATCCACAGGGGAGCTGTGTGTGTATGCAAGAAACACCTCATTTGAGGAAGCATATAGGGTTAACTGTAATGCCATAATATGCATTCTACATTCCATCAGCTCACAGAGCAGGAGATACATGGCAGTTTCTGTTCAGAACAGGAAAATGATATTACTGTGTATTCAGTAATAGAAAGAATCTGGCAAAAGGAATACTATGTTTGGTTTCAGGCTGCATAAGATACTGCCTAACTGTTACACTCAGGCCAAGCAAGCAAGAAATTAAAAGGCTGGAGAGACTTAGGGACTTCTGCGGGGAAAGATGGAACTGAGTGGATTCATAAGCTCAGCCAAGAGGTGGCTAAACTGGATTGTAGGAGATTATAAATATCAAAGATGTACCAATTAAGAAGGCTAGGGAGAGTTTATTTTCAGTATTCAGAAAGAAGAAAGTAAGTAGGCACAAAGCCCCAGAAGGAAAATTCTCACTGAATATTTTGACTATTTTTAGTAATCCTATAATAGAATGACCCATTAGGAATGAGTGTCACAAAAATGAGTGCTTGAAAAGCATTATTCCTGCTGCCAAATAATACACAACTGTCTTTTTCGCTTAACCTATATATATATATACTTTAAGTAAGAGAACTTTCTGCAAGTATTCCTTAAATCTAAGGATGCTTTCTGCAAGACCTGGGAGCTTAAGGCCGAAAATCCATTCATCCCCTCCTCCTCCCCTTCAAGGAAGAAAGCTCTTCATGTTAAAAAGTGTTTATGTGCAACAATGTTTAACACAGAGAGATGCACCAGATTTCAAAATATCCACTGCTCCCAGGCTCTGTCAATCATGTCGAACTACATTATACAATTTAACATATCAGTGTAACCAGACAAAATAGATCATTGTAATGAAGGGCCAGCTGTGAAATTTCAAGGGATAAAATTCTATATGTGCTCTGAAAATAACATTGGTAGATGCTAGCACTTCATTTTCTATATTTCTAACTCAAACAAACCCTTGATGTTTGTGCGTTCTTTTGGTACTGAATAATGCAGTGATCGTTTTGCATTTCCAGTGCAACATCCTACAAGGAGAGTTATTTCTGAGAGTCATTTTCATTCCTTATGAAAAAATATACATTACTACATTAGGGTGCTAAGTATGATTCTCAGAGTTGCTGACAACGTGTCAGGTCTTGGGGCTAGTTCTGGACATTTTTGCCATGAAGTGTTCCAGAGCTCCTTTCTTAATGGTCATAATTCAGCTTTAACATTTTGTGATATTCAAGGGAATATCCTGACCACTTCCAAACAATAAGAAAAAAGGGGCGATGGAAGAACTCGGTGACAAAAGTAGAGAAGAAGGGAAACTCAAAAGGATCAATTCTGATGAAAATGAGAACTCCTTACCAGGATGCTATAGATTGAAGAAAGGTTAAAAAGTGTTCGAGGACAGGACCATTAAAGCCCGTCCAAATGTTCTTTTGAGATCAGAGACTTTAGGAAAGCTTGAAAAAGTACTTCAAAGTGCTAACTGTCTTTTTCCCTGTTGGGTTTTCACAGGCAGCCCCCTCAGACCCCGAGGGCATCCTGTGTTGGTACAGCAGTTGCTACACTGGTCCTGCAGTGCTGGGGCTGCAGGGGTTGATGGGGAGCGGAGAGGTGAAGTCTTCCCTCCCTGTGGTTCTGAGCACAGGAGTGTAGGAAGTAGTTCATAGACCAGAACAGAGAGAGACAGGGCAGAGCTGCAGAGATAGCTCTAGGTAAACAGGAACTTCTTTCCCATGCTCAGAAAATGGCAACACATTTCCCTGTTTCTCAGCATAGCTGCCCAATGCCAGCAAGCCTGCTAAACGTCTCACTTTTTAGGGATCCTTTCACAGCTGTCTGACAGTGTAGTGATGAATGAACTGAATCTGGGTGGAATATATATATGTTTGCACTCCCTTTACAGCCTCTCTACAATTCCAGAATGGTAAGAAGCTGATGCATCCATCAAATACTAATTCTTTACTTCATGTGTTGTACTTGTATTCAGAATTTCTCCTTAAACCAGCTACCCCTGAATGAATCCTTGATAGTAGCAACATTTGCCTTCTCAAACCTTCATTTGTACCCGAATTATCATGAGCTAGCTCTACCTCCTGACCTGATACTGAACTGGGCCTGAGCTCCACTGAGGCAGTTTGAGGGCTCTGGGCACTTCCCTGTCTTGTACTGGAGATGAGATCATGAATGCAGAACCCACGAGCTGACCATGACTTTCTTACTCTAGAAGAAATGGGTACTGCTGTGACCCACCCTACCACAGCTGTCTGTAAATGCGTGTAAATGTTCTGGCTGACTTTCTGCTTTGCCCACTGCCAAGAAGTGCCACCTTGGTCTCCTGGACCACTTCTTTGTTTGGCAAGCAATAAAGCAAAGCTGGTTTGACCAGAATACTGATTGTAGCACAGGTGGAATTCTGACTGCTGTAGGGCCAGCAAGTTTGGGTAACTGTTCTCATCCATTTCTGGCTCACAGAAGACTGGGAGAAGGTGCAGCCCCAGCTTTCCTTCCTGATCAGTGGAAAAGCCATCTCAGAGACAAAGAACTTACTGCAGTAATCAGGAAGGACATCTCTTTTCCTGTAGGACCTTGAAGAATTTTACATTAGGAGGGATCCTAACGATTATTTTCACAAAGGAAGATTGGGAAGGGAGAAGAAAAAGCCTTCCAGCTCAAGCCAGCCCAGCTTCTCTCTTCTTTTGTCTCCTTGCAGTGAAAAAAGAGCCTCATTTTTTCTTTGTATCTTCTTTTTTTCTCATGATCCTTTCCTTGGGCATAGAAAAAGAAAGCTGGTGAATGCCTCTTGAATAGTCTTGTCTTCTGTCTTCAGAATAAAGAGAAAATAACCTTTTAAACTGTGATGATGGCCCATGAAGCTCAGTTAATTAACCTGCTGTGGTGGAGGAAGGCTTGACTGCTGTGGTGTGAACAGCTGAAGATGAGGAAATAGAGAAAAACGTTGCAGTTTGGAGACAAGATGAGAACACAGCTATTTATCTGCTTGATTTCCTTTTTGGAAGACTCATATCACTTATGTGTTTGTGTAATAGTCACAGGTAGAAAGGAGGCTAGAGGGGAGAAGTATGTCTGGCTGAGTCACAGGCAGCTGCTGAGTGCTTTGTCTGCAGCAACATCCGAAGATGTGCAGAGAAATGGAAGCCCAATGTGCTGTGTACGCCTGTGCTTCTTACATCCTGGCTGTTCAGAATCGGAGCCTAAATTTTTAAGACCAGTCCCATGTGTCCAGGTTGAGGTTTTCGTTGGTTACCTGTGTGTTCAGTAGTCTCCTGTACTAGCTGGCCACTTATCTGCCTCATCTCGCTCCAGGAGACAGTTTCTTTCCCCCATGCACATGCCAGAAATTCTGCACACATACGACTCCAGTCTGATCATATCATTTTCTTTTGCAGCAGTCCAACATGCTGGGAAAAGGGCCAAGGAGATTTAAAAGGGAAAACCAGAAAACACGACAAATAGAAAGGCCAAAAAACCCACTTAGGACCTCATGATGCCAAAGTGAGCAGCAGTGCTGCTGGCACAGCTGGCCCACAGTGGATAACAACACACCAGAAGCAATCAGAACCTCGTCAGCCAGCACTTGTCTCCGTGTCAGCAGGCAGTAGACACCCTGCCTACAAACTGGTTGGTGGCTTTGCTCCTTCACACTCCTGCTGCAGCCACATGAGCAGCCTTATCCCTGCTGGTGGCACGTCTCTTGGCTGCTCACAGTCACATAGACAGCCTCATCCTTGCTGGTGGCACATCTCCTGGCAGCCCACAGCCACACAGACAGCCCTGTCTGTGCTGGTGGCACGTCCTCTGGCAGCTCACAGCCACACAGACAGCCTTATCCCTGCTGGTGGCACGTCCCCTGGCAGCCCACAGCCACATAGCAGCTCTGTCCCTCCCGGTGGTACATCCCCTGCCAGCCCATGCTACTCTCTCTCCCTCCTCGGGCTCCAGTCAGAGCTGGAATGTGACACTTGACAGAGCCTGCAGGTTCGAGACTCCTTAATTTTGACATGGTGTTAAGTTTATTACAACCTGGTGAAATGCGTCACTACCAAATTCATAGCTCTGCTCTGCTCCTTTTCCACATATTTTCATGAGGAAAGTGAGAAGCTGAACCTTTCAAATAACACTCTGTTTTCAAAAAGTGTGATGCTGGAGCAATACAATACATGCACAATATGAAAGGATGAAGTTTCAGGGTAACTGCTGCCTGTAGCTAGCAGTAACAAATCACAAGACCTTTAAATGAAACCCCAACCTATTAAAAGTGCTTCTGTGCTAGGGGGCCAGCAGACCAAGGTAATATCAAAAATGCTGGGCTTTCTATTGCAGAGTACTGAGACCTCTTGAAATCCGAGCATCCCCAGACCCTCCGACTTAGACAGGAACTGGAGAACTTTAACCCTTTGTAGAACCTGCTCACAAATTTTCTGTCTTTGATGTGGGACAAGGCAAATACCTAATGGGCTTCAAAAACTCCAGGCTGGGAAAAATTTGCCACATCAGGATTTTTATTCCTTAGAATCAAATGGCATGAATAAGTCTGGTTGCAAATCAGTCATTTGAGTTACCAGTGGGGCAGATTTGATCCTCCCAAGACTTCTAACAGTTCAGCCGCATAATCATCACCTGCAACAAGGAATACCAGACAGTATTTCTTCCAGCTGGGTGGGGCAATACTTTATCCTGACATAGGCTCTATTATCTCTTGTCCTTGGGGCTGAGAACTGTAGCAAGTTTTTCAGCTGACTTATAGTAATGTGCTATCTTATCCAATAAGGCAATGATGCCATTTTATACTCATTACAAAATCGACAAACATCCCCAGATGTCATGACACCTTTCCATGACTTCACTGGCTTTTGGATATGGTCCTCACAATACAGGCTACATGGTTTATTATTTCTTCACAAAACTGGAACAACAAAGTATGCTTAAAATCTTCTGCTAATCCTTTACTGAGGAAAGAGGAATAATAAAATATTGAATGCGATATAGTAAAGAAAATCTTTGTCCTGTGTTAGTAGGAACCTGAAGCTTTACACCTAAAACATATACGGACATTCAGATGTGGAGGCCAGAAGAACTGGCTCTCATCTGCAAAAATGCAAGCCTTTGGCATCAATGAGATGTGCTGACACCCAGATGAAAGGATCTGACTTTTTGCCTTGCAGGAGTACAGTTGGCTTAGTTCATAGACATAAGACAAGCACCTGCAAACCCAGTGATCCTGATCAGGGATTCATCTGCTACACAGAATCACACTACTGCAGTCAACTCCAGTCCTATGTATTCCTTAACTCCCATTAAAATGTGGCTAATTCATCATGAATTTGGCTATGACTGGAGAAAGAGGACTTCTCAGCATCAGAAGTGAATGTTTCCATTCCACCTTACAGGCTCTTTGTGTCAGCGTGTTACCCTTGTCCTGACATCAGTTTGCAGCCAGGTGATGAAAGGCATTTCACCAGCAGCTCTTAGAGCCAGCCCTATCAAAGGCTGCTCCTGACCCCAGCTGTCCGAGTGTACCTGTTTGCTAAGAATAATTATTTTGGGGTTGCTGTTGTTTTGTGTTTGGTTCTTTTTTGTTTCCTAACTGTGTGTCCATCTAGCATCCAGCAGGGATGTCAATAACTGAACTTACACAAAGGCTTCAGGTCATTTGCACAGAACGTTATCAGGAATGTCAGAGTCCCCAAAACTTGGAGCAATGCAATCTCCAAAGAGATCTGCTGTTTGATTTAGATTAGCTATTAAAAAAAGTGGAATTAAGATTATTTGATTTAATATATTCTGACGTTTGTTTGTCTTTCAGACTGATCAGAGCCTGCCTACACTGACTCCCGGGGAGTGAGGGAGACCTCCAGCGTGGCTGAAAGAAGCAGAACCCCAACCCAGACCAGAATGACGCAGGTGAGGGCAGTAGATGGGGCGGTGGGAGGATAAAGGACTGAGCCTAAGGAAGGGCCCACCTCCTCAGCTCCACACAGAGCATGGGAGATGTTACAAAAGGGCAGGAGGGGGAACAAGAGAAGCCCAGCGGCTGAACGTTGCAGGAAGGAAGCGAAGAGTAGGAAGCATGGTCGGAAGGGCAGCGCGGGGAGGTACCACAAGAGCGGTACAAGAGCAGCGCGCAGTGACGGGACGGGGAAGGACAGCTGGGGGAGCTCCGCTGCCACTGCGGAGGGAAAGGCGTCGGATTTCCGAGTGCGAGTTATTGGGAGCGGTACAGGCAATGCATGAGGAAGGGAAGCCTGGTTCTGTGAGTCCGCTCGCGGTGTTTTCTGCGCAGAGTAAGGGCACAGGGTGGCAGGACAAGAGTTCAGGCCCAGAGTTGCACCACCCACCCAGAGCCAGCGTGTTTAGTAGCTGTGTTAAACACAGACCTCGGCGTGTTTCCTTTCATAGGGTTACGATTCTCTCTTCTTAGGGGCACGGCCGTACGCACCATTTATTTTTAATTTCAGCCGTACGATGTTACCACACGCCAGACCGCATTTATAACAAAGCGGGTGCCGCGCTCCCAGGGAGAAGCGGTCACAGTGACCGCTAACGCGCGTTTCCGCTTTAACCCGAGCGCGGTGACGAGCCGCCCCGCGGAGCGGCCGCCAGAGGGACCCCGCGCCGCCCGGACACGCGCCCCCTCGGCCCAGCGCCCCCTCGGCCCTGCGCGTCGCAGCGCTCACCGCGGACGCCCGGCGGGCATGCGCACACGTATCCCTCGGCGCGGTCGTGGCGGAAGGGCGGCGGCAGCGCGGGCTCGCGGCCGTAGCGGGCGGCCCAGGAGCGCTCCAGGCAGCGGCCCGCGGCGCACGGCGCGCTGCTGCACTCGCTGATGTCGGTCTCGCAGCGGGAGCCGGTGTAGCCTGGAAGGGCGGGCAGAGGAGGGAATGACCTGTAGGAGCACCGTGTCCCCACCGTGTCGCTAACCACGTCCCTCTTCTGTGCGGTTCTTAAGCGCCTGCAGGCACGGTGATGCCACCGCCTCCCTGAGCAACTGTTTTGTCGAACCACTGCTCTTTCTGAGAAGAAGTGTTTCCTAATATCCAACCTGAACCTCCCCCGAGTTGTGCTGAGCAGAGTGAGCATTCCCTCTAGGCTTGTGAACCACCGTGAGGGTTGTGTGGCTTCATATTTCACTGCATCAGCAAAAAAGGTGAACTTATTTAATCCAGAGAGATAGGGGGTGTTATAGGAGAACCTGGGGCTTACCTGGCCAGCAGTGGCAGGTGTATCCATCAGCACTGTCCTCGCACGTGGCGTTGTTGTAGCATGGCTGTGACCAGCATGGGGGCACAAGGGTCTCGCAGTGCAGGCCCATGAACCCAGTGCCAGTGCAGTTGCAAGTGTACCTGTACACAAGATAAAGGGATCACTTAGGAGCGCAGGCTCTGTTCCCGAACACGGAACACGTGCTTTTGTTAGATCTCAGCATGGAAATGTCAATTACTTGCATAGCTGCAATAGTAACAGTAATTTTAGCTTCTTTTTGATAGCAATGCCATTGTTATGGGTTTAGATCTGAACAAACTGGACAATACGTACAAAAACAAGAAATTGTGCATCTGAAATCATGATGAAATAATGAAATCTTCCTGAGCAATAAGAGTACACTTCTTTGGTAGTTTCTGTATTTAATGCCTAACTGTCGGACCTGGAGTAAAGATGTGGGAGGAGCTGCATGCTGGACGTGAGGGAATGCCAGAGAACTGCTGACCACCAGGTCCGGCAGACGAGTATGAACTTTTCATTGTCCTGTTTAAGTGTAAGTAAGCAAAAACACATGGCAGAGCAGCCAGCTCATGTGTTACTTGAGTATGGATCGTTCTTCTGTTCAGAGATGATGTAGTCCAGGTGGCATTTGAATTTAAGATATAAAACGTAATGATAAGGATGTGAATCAGAAAAGTAATTTTCATGTTGATGTATTTTCGGTCGTTAAAAATCTCATCCTGATCTCAATGGACAAATGCTCAACAGAGCTCCAGCTGCCTGGGCTGTGCTGGACCTCTGGGCAGGGCTGTTCATGTTAGGTGGAGCAGCTTCCTTGCCCTGAATTTTCTTCATTTATCCTTTTTCTTCTGTGAGTGGGCTGCAGGTAGTTTTGTATCATGAGCTCTTGGCTGTAAAGTATCAAACAGGTTCCTAATGGAGTCTATCACTATGGTTACTCTCATTAGTTTGCCTCTTTTCCAGTGTTTCTGCCTATCTGCTGTTGGCAGATTCCATTTTGTCCTAATTTCAGCTGGGAGAGAATCGATTTTTTTTTCTTTAGAGTGCCTGGTACGATGCTGTGTTGTGGGTTTAGGAGAACACCAGTGTTGGTAACACACAGATGTTTTAGCTGTTGCTGAGCAGTGCTGCACAGAACCAAGGTCATTTCAACTCTCGGCTTCATGCTGCCCTGCTAGTGAGGGTCTGTGAGGTGCGAGGAGCTGGGATGGGACAGAACCAGGACAGCTGACCCAAATGGCTAAGGGAATATTCTGTGCCACATGGTGTCATGTGGAAACAATGATAAAACTGACGGGAGTTGAGTGGGTAGCTGCTATTGAGGGACTGGTTTGGCATCAGCCAGTGCGGGGGTGAGAGATTTAGTGCCTCACTTGGTTTGTAAAGATACATATAAACCATTACCGTTACTTCTCTCTTCCTTTTCTTAGTTTTTATATCAATCAGCAAGTTCCTTTTTATTCTTTTTTTTTCCCCACTTTTCTGCCCCATCCCTCCGGGAGGTGACAGTGAGCAAAGGGCCGTGCAGCGCTGAGCTTCCCTCCTACCCTTTCACTCCCTCCCTCCGCTCCCCCCACGCGCACCCGCCGGGCCGGTCTGTGCAGCGTGCTCCGTGCATGCAGGGGCCGCTGGCGCACTCGTCCACGTCGATCTGGCACAGGGCACCGCGGAAGCCAGGAGTGCAGGAGCAGGAGAAGGCGGCCGGAGCGTCGTGGCAGGTGGCTCCGTTCTGGCATGGCCGCGACTGGCACTCGTCCACGTCCAGCTCACAGTTGGCACCTGCGGGGGAAGAGAGCGAGCGCAGGGTTAGCGCCAGGCTCACCGTGCCGGTGTGGTGTTGTGGTGTGTGTTTGGTTGGTTGTAACACGAGCGATGAGCAATTTAATGTCATCAGAAGTGTCTGCACAAAGCTGTGCTGGTAGTTGAAGCCACGGGCTGCTGGCTGATTAGCTGTGCTTTGCTGCTTAGTGTGCTTGCTTCATGTAGTAAGGTGCAGACTTCCCGGCCTTGGGTGCTGGGAGGGCTGCAGTCCTGGAGCTGCTCTGCAGAGATAACTGATGAGACCATGGCAGTGCTAATGGCAGTTAGCAGCGCTTGGTCATCATTGGCAGGTTATGTGCATGCTCCTTTTTCTTATCTAGTCCAGGAGGCTAAAAGAAATGGATGATTTAATGTCTTGCAGTTCCCACGTGGGTCATTCCAGCATTCTGCATATTTTTCTACTTATTTCATGCTTTGGGTAATAAACACTGATTTTGTTTTATTTTTAAATAACTTCCACCTGCCAAGTCAGCTTGTTTTAGCATCCATGGTATCAGCCCCAAAACATGTTGGCACGTTGTAGGGAAGAAGCTGCTTTTAGGCAGACCTCTCTGTCTGTTCTTTGGCGGCCAAAGGAGTGGCGATATTATAAACAGTTCTCAAGGGCATTTCCTGATTGGAAGGGAAGTCTTCAGCAGGGGGAAATACTGCAGGGACTTCTGGCCCTTTTTGGGGGCTGGGAGCTTCATCCCTCTCTCAGGTGATGGGGCAGGCTTTCAAAAGGTAGAATGAACACATGTTGTTTATTGGGATTATCCTAGCAGCTCATTTAAGTGCTCATCTTTAACTCTTTCCTGATGCTGCTTTTCCGGTTCTGTTTTGAAATGAGTACATTTAACTAGGAACTTTTTTTTTCTAAAAACACTGAGTGCTCAATAACAACAAAATGCTTCTTAATTTCTGGTTTATTTCAACCATCTGAATGTAGCATGCTTTTCTAAAGAAGAATAAAAGTCCATAGAATGGATAAATATCTGGAAATATCCTAAAATATCAAAACAAAATGAGAAGGTGATAGCTCATAACTATTTTCGTTGCATTTAAACTTAATTCTCATTAAAATACTTGCACTTTTTCCATCTTCCTGGTAGTTAAGAAGCACGACTACTGTAATTCTAGGGAATATATTCTTTTAACTTCTGGAGACCGCATGTAAAGCATGAGATGGGTAAGGCCACCAGTCTTTGCCCCAGGTCTGCGCCTCAGGGATTTGGCTGCCAGTGGGAGCACCGCAGTGATGCTGTGTGGATTTATGGTAATGTGCCTCGCATCCAGACGTAGTGAGCGATCCCTCTGCAGTCATTGCCCTGTGAATCCGCTGTAATTGTAAGCAATGTGTTTGCAGAAGTGTGTCTAGTGACCGTAAATCTGCCAGAGTGTGTTAACAGCTCACAGCAAGCGCTGCGAGCCATGTGACAAAAGAGGCCCTGCTCAGCTGAGCCTCGGCCCGGCCAGCTTTCAGACCGTGGCGATTAGCAGGAAAGCTCAGCGCTGTTTTGTGCTTCACGTCTTTAATCTATCAGCCCAGCAACCTGCCTTCGGCAATGCTGCCTCAGAAGAAAACTTCCCTCCCTGATGTGCCCAGCTGATGTGATGTGCTGCACGAACGGGGATTCCTGCCCAGCCGCAGCGAGTCTGCTGTCAGGTTTTCTCAGATGCGAGGAAGGGAGATGAAAAGATTGGATCTGCGTTTGCACCTCAGTCTCATGTTCTGTTATGAATATGCTGAGCGCCAAACGTCGTATGCCAGGAGGCAGTGAAAGGAGGACAGTGCTGGGCACTGCTTGGCCACTCTGTGGGGCCAGGAGTTAGGGAGCTGTGGCAGTACTTGGCCTCACCAGTGCTTGGAATTGGGAGGATAGATACAAGTGATGTTAGCTTATGCACCTTGGGAAGGGGAGAGCCTTCTAGAATTCCTCTACCTGTACGGAGTGAGATTGTACCCCACCACCCAGATGGGGTGTGTTGGATAGCCTTTCTGTTTTTCCCAATCACCAGATTTAAAAGAGCAGGCAAAGAGCTCGCACCTTCCCTCCCCCAGAACTCATAGAAGATTTCCCAGTTGGAAGGGAGTTTTGGATTTTGTGGGGCGAGGTGATTTGGCTCAGAGAGGCTGAGCACAGGCAGGCACGAGGACAGCAGCAGTGGCACTTTGATTCAACAAGATTTTTTGCCGCTTAGCAGTTTTTGTATATCTTTTGGCATGGCGCTGGTTTGCGTAGCAGTGTGAAAATCTGTACCGACAATCAGCTCGTAGAATAGATGTTCCATTCTGGTAGCCTGACAACTGGGTGCCTAAAGGCTGAGGGAGTGTTCCTTTTAGTGCCTAAGGCATACAGCGCATCTGCTGTAAATATTTGCATGGTGTTTATTTACTGGTAAGAATACTGAGTGAGAACTAGGATTCATCAGATAATAATTTCCTTGTGTTGTACAAAGTCTGTTTCAGTTGCATCACAGTAAAAGTTCTGCGTGAAGAATGGATGCAGCCTGTTGTACCTATCTCATCTGACCCTGAAGCGCTTTCCCTGTGCAAAAGGCATGCCCTTGTCTTGGGCTCAGGCTGGTTTTTGGAGCAGTCACGTGTCCTGGGTAGCTGACAGCAAAGCACTGGAGAGGGCTGGCTTCCTTCGGCGGAGTGCAGCACGGTAATTAGCATCCCTGGCTGTGGGCAGCCAACAGGCGCCATCGCCCGGCTCTGCTGGGGTGAATTAAAGCAAGTGTAATTAGGCCAATGGAGGGAAAGAGGCATTTGATTAAGGTAGCCAGCAAAACTTCGAGGAGGCAATTGGGCTTCATTATTTAACAGCTGCATGACACATGTCTTGTAAATAATTTCACACATGTAGAACATTATCATAGAAACTGCAGATTTCATGCTAAATTTTCCAGTCTTGGGCTCTTGGTGCGTTCTAACCTCTTCCATTTGTGTAAGAATTATGTGTGACATTTCTCAGCTATTTTAGGAAGTGCTGCAGCGTAGCAGTCGTACAGAATACCAGTTGCAAGTAGCAACTGCAGCCTGTAACTCAGGCATTTGGTTAACATTACTGCTGTAGAATTTACTGTGCGTTCTCTAACTCCATATCAGGAGATACCACCTTTTTAACATCTTAGGGATATGAGATGAGGCTGGATGACTTCCTGCAGTAATTCATGGTGTCAGGCTGGGATACTAATGGTTGGCAAGATCCCCCGGCGGAGTAAATGAGGGTTTTTATTACCAATGGGAACACCTCGGGGCTTTCATCCAGTAATCTCCCTGACTTGTGCATTTAGCACAACTCACGGCAAGGTGCAGAAAACAACAAAAAAGAATGCTTTGAATAAATCATTTGGTTAAGTAGCCTTTAAAAGCTGCTGTTTTACTGCTGAAGAAGCAGCCTGCCACTCCTGTACGGAGCAGTGGTGATTCATCTCTGTGCTGCTTAGAGCAGAATCGGAGCCATATCTCAAAGCAATGCAGCTCCTTCTCCTTTGTGTTTAAAACATCTTTTCCTTCCTCGGCTCTCTCATCTCTGAACTCTGCTTGTTCTGAGTGCTCTGCACTCGGGGTGACTCTGCTTGTTTTTGGCAAGACCTAACAGCATCTGCCTGGAAACCTGCAGAATTCTATGGTGAAAGCAGGGCGACTCCAGCAGGGTGAGCCCCCTCCGGCAGTTTATTTTGGTCTAAATCTTCAGTTCTCTGTCTGGGCTTTTATTATTTTATTATGTTTTCTCCCTCTGTCTCTAAGGTGTAGGCTCTGTCTCTCAAGCTGAGTTCTCGGTCTCTGAATCCAGGCCCGGGCCTCACTGACAGTGCAGGTTAAACAAATACAGTTTCCTGAATACCACAGGAGGTCTGGGCTGAGTCTAATCATTGCAGAGTAGCCATGCTGCTTGTTAATAGGCTTCTCCTTCCTCCTGCTTTCCCCTGGTTGTGCAGTTTCCCCTCGCCTGGCCTGGGCTCAGACACCCGCTGGTAGCAGCGGGGTGGCAGGAAGGTAACAAGCTTTCTTCAAACAACATTCACCCTGCTCACGAGGGATGCTAACCGAGGGCTGGCTTCCAACAAGAGCTGCGTCAGAGAAGGAAAGCTGCTTTTTACCTCTGACTTCCTTTCCTGCCTGGGGATTTTGGGATGGAACTGTAAACTGCATCTCTTATTTCTTATTCATTTGAATCACTTGAAGCAATAGCTATTTTTTTTTCCTTCTTCTGCTGTGTGATTCTTTTTCTCTTTGTTTACCTGGTTGGCAATCTATCGCTAAAACACATCCCCTTTTTGCTTTTTAATGATTCAGTGTGTGCTCTGTTGCTATCCTATCTACGAATTCAGCTTTGAAATTTGAAGGAAACAGCCCCCTGTAGAGATTCTGTGCTCTCCAGTAGAGGAAGTAGACAAGAAAAATCACACCTATACCTTAAAAATGGGATCAGATAAAATGGAAGTTTATCCCAAGATGTGCAGTTTGGGAGCCTGATCACAGTTCTCCTTCTATGTAACCTACATGATGTTCCAATTCCACTAGTTCCTCTGTTTCTGGAAGGGCAGGGGTGAGGAAGTCAACACGATTAGTCAAAGTTAAGTCTGTACAGGGCAAGCGTCGAGTTCAGGATATATGTGATTTCTGGGCAGCGGGAGGGAGTATATGGCCTTTACATATATAGTGGCACTTTTTTGATTTTCCTGATTCCATTTGTAAAGCTAAAGTTTGCCTGTAAAATGTCTATTTTTCTCTTTCAGCAGGACATTTTTTCCCTAGTCCTTAATTTCTTACCCTTTTTTGGTCCTGAAAAATCTTTCTTTCCAGGCTTTTGTACTACACTGTTTTGTTTTGGTTTGTTTGTTTGTTTTTTGTGGCAGAGTTCCTAGTTCACATTGTTACCAAGCCTTCTAACTCAGCTGCGAAGGCTGCAGCGTAAAATTTCATCAACTTCGAACCGCTAAAAACCTGAAGAATAAGAATTTAGTCTAAAGATAATTGTTTCTTGATTCAAACTGATAGCCTGCCTTCTTGACAAATGTCTGTTCTTCTAGAGGGTAATTTTTCATATCATATGAAGTAGCCAGCAGATGTATTCTGTAGAGGAAGGCACGGTTTTTTGAATGCCTGGAACCCACTGCAGTATTGCTGCTTTCCTTCCCGGAAAAGAAGCCTGAAATGAATTTTGGAAACTTTTCTTCTGGCAAAAAGAAATCTTAACTGTGGATTCAGCCAGATTAAATCAGAAAAATAATAAAAGGGGAAAATTTGAGTTATATGACATCAGTAGGACATATAGCTTAGACAAACTGATCAGAATTAAACCAGAAGGGCATAGCTGTTCTGAGAATTGATGTTAGGAAAAGTGATAGAATAATCTATTTGGCCTTGAGGTCCTGTAAAATAGAAGAGAAGGAGGCCTGCTAGCAACGGCGGATAAGGGAAATCCGTTAGGAGAGAAAGAAAGTCTGAATTGGATGTTTTGAAAATCTCTGAACGAGATAGCTTTGCTCAGAAAAGGAGGGAAAATGAGAGAAGAATGTTTTAAAAGAAAAGGCCCCTGCAAAGCAAATGCCTAGGTTTTAGAATATTCTGTGTTGGTATTACCAAATCAGTGAAGTCTAAGTAAGTCTAATTTTACTGCTGACAAATATAAGTTTTGTCTGTGGACCAGAAACTGTGTGTGGCACTCGAAGGACGTGTATTTTCAGCATTTTTCTGTTAAAAGGGAAGTTAACCTGGGCCTGTGTCACAGCTTGTTATTTGTTAAAGTGCTCTGTAGCTTCTGGAAGATGTGAAATTTCTCTATGCAGTATCACTCATCAACTATAAAGTGTAATCCATATTGTACCAGCAGCTGCTGGTGCTGAGGCTGAAGGCCATGTAGTAATATAGGTATGACTGAACGTGTGCGTTTGTATGGGAGTAGGTCTTAGAGCAGGAGTGTGGTAGTTCTCCATGACACAAAGAAAAGGTTGTTTAAAACAGTGCTTACCTGTGTAGCCAGGTGGACAGATGCAGTAATACTTCCCTATAAGGTTGAGACATGTTGCTCCGTTCAGGCACGGGTCTGACACGCATTCATTCACCTCCAGGTCGCAGTGCTTGCCTTGGTAGCCTGGGACACAGTAGCAGTAGTACTCATCAATCCCGTCCCTGCACACCGCTCCGTTGTGGCACGGTTCTGAGATGCACTCATCAACATCCGTTTCACAGTGTGTACCCGTGAATCCCGAGCGACAGAGGCAGCTGGGCCCGGCCAGGCCATCGAGGCACGTGCCTCCGTGTTTGCAGGGGTTGGTGTCACACGTACTGATGGCTGTTTCACAAGTGGTCCCATTGTACCCAGCTGGGCACTTGCAAGTGAAATTGAGGTTTCCAGCAGAACTTAAACAGGTAGCGTTTTGAAGACAAGGGTTTGAGGAGCAGGGATCAGAAGTTTTATTGCAGGCTTCCTCCATAGTGTCAAGTGACATATCCGCACAACGGCAAATCTCCTCTCTATGACCAGTAATGCATGTAGAGTTCTTTTGGCAGGAGTTTGACAGGCACCTGGAATCATTTTTCATGGAAAGTGACTCTAGGAAGGAAACAGAAAAGGGCCTGAGGACTTCCTCAGCACTTGGAGTAAACCAGAAAGAACTGGAAGTCTTAGCACAAATCTGCATCTTGCAGAGGTGATCTTTAAAGGCTGTGTGATTATTGAACTGAGGCTATTGAGCAGTGTGAAGTTCACCAGGGCTTCCCATTATTATTATTTTTAACAAAAGTCATATTCCTAAATTACATGTATGCTTCAGAAAATCCTTGAAGCTTGGATTCATAGTTTGAGAGTTTATTTTTCACCTGTTTTCCCACCTGTATGAAATGGGTTGCTATAGCACCTCTGTCCCCTTCTGTGGATACTCAGTTTCCTTGCTGCCGTGGAGTGATGTGGGAGAATGGATTGGAAACCTGCTGCTATTAAGAGCTATGTGGAAGCAGCAGAGGAAGAAGATGAAAGCATGTGGAAACAGAAACCCTAGTGATGTATGATGTGATGTGGCAGAGTGTGACGGTGTCTGATGCAAAGTCTGACTGAGCAAATGATTAAAGAGTATTTTCTACTGCATTTGCAGAAGGAGTTGGAAATAAAATGTTTTGGTGGAGGCTTGTTTTTTAGTAAAGCTGCACAAGGTTAATCAGGAAAGCCCTCTCGTGCTGGCTCTGGTAGGCAGAAGAGTTGTTTTCATTCTTACGCAATTAAGATCACTTTGGCAGTGACTTGTTCTGACATTCTTAAAACTTGTATGTTGCATCAGAAAAATGGAAACAAAATGCTGATCGCTTTGGATTTACGTTGACTGACACTTGAGTTAATTATCAGTCTCTTTGTAAACACTGATACGTTAATCTAATTACTAGAGGAATTTGTGCCAAGCATTTTACTCCATGGTTAAATACTTTTCATGTCGCTGAGACATTTGGCAGTAAAATTCCATGCAGTAAAGTTTGCCATCTACTGGGAAGTCACCAGTACTGCCAGAAATGTGTCAGTGTTCTCCATCTTTTAGAAGTGCTGAGAAACGCAGTCTGTTTTGTTTTTTCCTCCTGGATAAGTTTACTTAAGTTAGTGATGCTCTTGATTATATAGTTCTCAATTATTCATATACCAATTAGTACTTAAAAAGCACTTCTTTTGTTCTTTTGCTACTCTCTCCTTAAACATCAGAAATTATTGAAATCGTAGAATTAAAGAATCACTGAGGTTGGAAAAGACCTCCAAGATCATCCAGTCCAGCCATTCATTAGCTGTGCCCCTTAGTGCAACATCTAAATGTTTCTTGAACACCTCCAGGGATGGTGGCTCAGTGGTGTAATGCAGAGTGATGTTGGGATGTTAGAAGTGCATGAAGGTGAACGTAGCAGGGCACGATGAAGCTAGTGGGAAAAGTAACATAAGTAGGGTAGGACTTCTGACTGTTTGGCAGTCTCCTCACTACTGTCAAGGAAACTAGAGCTCTGCAGTTAAGCAAGAGTTATTGAGGAGCCTGATTTCTAATATTTTTCTGAGGATTGGGTGGCTTTTTTTTTCTAGGTTCTGTTTGAATCAGAGCTGGAGCCTACTTGCGTTTCAAAATACTCTGCTATCTTAAATTGCTACAATTTAAAGTAAATTGCCAATTCCCCCATTCTATGAATTGGATTAGTGGTCAACCATTCAGTGTCCACAAACAAAACCTTGCAAACTATGTTGGGCTGTTTTGGACAGAAATGTCTTTCAGCAAAGATATGTTCTTCCTGTAGGTGACTCTTCCCACAGGTTGGTGAAATACGTTAATCAGCAGCAGCATTTAAAATCAAATTCCAATCACCGCCAATCACCTCGGTATGAATTTGTGTTCACTTCAGCATGGTTATGCTTGCACTTTGCTAATCATCACTAATCATCTCATCATGCCTGGGGGCTCCTTGTGATTCACGAGGTTGTTCTTAAAATGTGCCTTGTTGTCCCTGTAGGGAGGACTCTAAGCTTTACAGAGGCTCTCAGCACTTACAGCTGCAGGGCCTTTTTTACAAATGCTGAGGAGATTTTTCTGAGCTTCTTAGCAGAGGCAGTCATTCTTCTAAGGAGGGCAACACAATTACTATGAGGAGATGCTAACTTCTTGATGCCTGTAGTCATCAACAACAATGGTTGTACTGTGCTTTGGGTTTTGAGGAGGGCTTTTTTTAAAAATAACTTTTGAATATAACATGAGGGTAGCAAGGGCTCAGATAGTTCGACGTCTGGAGTTAGAAATGAGTTTATTTGTATTCTTTCCTTGTTCGACATTTGTTCCTGAGATTTTAAAACTAATCTGTTGATGAAATATGAAGACCTGCAACTTCTGCATGGTGTTGTAATAGTTATTGTGTAGCTAGAAATATTCAGATGTATCTCAAAGCATTGAGTGCTGTATAGAAGAGCACCTGTAACTCAGCATATCTCTGTTTATTTACAGTGTCCTGTAATATGGAAAACACAGTTCATCACTATGACAATAACTTCCTTGCAAAGGCGGTCTTAGAAAGTTGTGGGCATGCATATATATTAAATCTTGAAGAGCTTAACGAAGAGATGAATACATCTGCATAATCTGAAGTATAAGAGATTGGGATCAGATACTTCCATTGTGGACTGAAAGACAGAGATACCATTCAAGGGACAGCATTTGACAAATGTTGAAGAAAAGGACATGAAAACATGCCATTCTGGATTAAACATTGACAGGTAAGGGGCTGTTTTAGCTCTCATAGTAGTGTTTCCATTGAGATTGTCTGTGAGTAGATCACTTAATTTTTTTCCATGCAGTTCTGATTTACAGACTGAAATCTCAAACTTCCAAAACGTTTCACTGACACTATTTCATCCCTTCTCAGCCCTTCTCCTGGTATGCTTGTCTGCTGTCCTGATTATTGAAAGCATTGAGCAGCTTATAGATACTGTGATGCTGTTTCTCCTTGTCAAACTTATCTGCGGATGGAAATGCCATTTTCCAGGACCTGCCCTATGCTGTCCGTGGTTGAAATTATGGCTCCATCTGCTCAGTGAGAAAGCGTACCTTGGGTAAGGTGGGAGGGAACCTGTAGCAAACAAGCAGGAGCTTGTCGCTGTGGTCATAAAGAGTTAATCCTGAATCCCTAACTTCAGCTGTGTGTCCAAAACGGCCTAGCATGTTGTTATAGAAACCGCTTTCAGGCTTTAAATCTTGAATCATGGTTATAACCATAGTAACCGCCACCACACACAGGCACAAAAGAAAAAGGGCACTTAATTGAAATATTAGATTGAAAATGCTTTCAAATACATTTGTATCCAAAAATCAAGAAAAGTAAATTAATAACGTATCTGAAGGAGAAGTAGTGCATATTGGCATGAGGATAATGACCAAATAGCATTACAGTTTTAAAATGTTGTTTAGGAAACACTTCAAGTTCGAAGCTGTTTGTGGTTCAAATTACAGAGCACATTGTTACATGAGTGTCTCCATGTGGATCGTTTCTGCAAGCTCATGCTAGCTTGTGCTGCTTCTCAGGAGCGAAGATGACAACCATTTATTGTCACTTTCCCTTGCCATCTTGTTCTTTCTGTGCCACCCCAGACTTGCTTGTCTGTTTGATGTATGTTCTAGCTGGCTGTACTGCCACAGCAAGGTGTGCTTGCCCAAAGGCACTCACTTGGCACACTGTCCAGGTAGTGCAAGGGAGGGGTGGCTGCAGCCCATTAGCTTGTGAGCTCTGTTGTCAGCAATTGGAAAATGAGACATCTCCAAAATGAGGTAAATGCTTTCTTCTCAAAGCCCCTCTTCACTTCTATCCTAAATGATGTTAGCATTGATTAGAAACTGAGCTAATTGCTGCTGTATATGCTTACTCTATTGGAATATAGCATTCCTTTTCATGGTTTCAAGGTATGTCTGCACGACCTTGTCTCCTAAGTCTAGGGAAGAGTAAAGTCAGGAGTGCAACTTGAGTCTGTGACAAAGTGATGAAAATCTTTTTTAATTTAATTCATGCAGGGGAATTTATTCTTAATGCAACAGAACTGGATTCTTCCACACAGGGACATGGGGAGTAAGTAGGCAGGTGATGAACAACTGCAGTGCATGATGGAGGGAATCCAGTGGCCAGCTTCAGATCAGCTTTTCTATTATTTCTTCAGAGGCAAAAAAAAAAACAAACAAACCCAAAGATAATCGGGTGTGCTCAAAATCTGAAACAGTTTTAACTAGATACTAAGGATGCAATCACTGCCTTTCCTGCCTGCAGTTCTTTCGAATCTTCAATAAAACTGAGCACCTCCTCAGCATATAGCTCAGGATACAAAGCTGTATGTTTCCAAACTTGTCCTGTGAACCCAGGGAAAGAGCAGTGCTTGCAGCTGGGGACGCACCACCTGCATTCACAGCTTACCGAAAAAGGAAGGCAAAAGCTGTACCTTAGAAGCAAGCATGTAGAAAGCTAATGAGGGAAATGGCACCAGATCGCAGAGGGGCTGCAGGAAGCCTGGTCATGCTTCTCTGCAAAACACAGACTGCAGAATGGACTTCACATTCAGATTCTGTCCCTGCATGTTTGCTTTTGAAAGCCATTAGAAGGATTTGGTTCTACCATCCATTCCATTACTTTTTTTTTTTTTAATATGAAAAATGGATACAGCAATGATTTTGATGCACATCAGGAAATACAGGTGCTGTCATTTTAAGAAGTAACTGCAAATGTTTGTAACAGTGATGCAGATGTGATTTCTTTTTCCAAGTCAAAATTAGATATGTTTAAGGCCCTTGATGTTAGAAATGCATCAAAACAATCTGTAACATGGGACAAGAATTTCTTCTCTTGCTAGCAACATTTTCACATCTGCTTTGTTAGTCACAGATTCAGAATCTTAGATTTTCATTTCTGTACGTTGTGGTTAAAGTTAAATTTTGGCTTCAAGAAGACATGTATAAGGTCACTGGTCATATACACAGTGCTGGAAAATCACAGGGAAAATGGTGTGGTTATGTGTACGGCATGGGCATATGCTGATGATTCCCAGTTCAACACGGTCTCCATAAGCACTTGTCTCACAACATCTGGATAGCCAGGAGATGCCATCGAGGCATGTTATACTGGGTGCACCATATCCTTTCTGTGCAGTCAAACCTCCAGCAACAAAGTGCATATTTAGAAAATGATGTTTTTTAACACACACTAGAACAGGGGCGAAAACCATGACAAAATGCATAAGGATTTCATAGATCTGTTCCTTTCTTCAGCTGGCTTGCTGTGCTCTGCTTTGAAGTCTGTGAGGAAGCAAATGTTTTAAAGTTGGTAAGTGCAAAGCTGTGTAGTGATGTGTGCAGATGCAGGGTTCGCCTCCAGTAGGTTCTCAGTAACACAGCTGAGGACTAAACTTTGCTGAAGCTAGCAAAATGCAGCAGAACAGCAAGATCAGCTCCAACTTTTGACTAGCATCGCACTGATGACATAGTCACCCGAGTGCATGCTGTCCCTGCGGGCTTGCTGTGTGCATAGTCCTTTTCTCACACAATTTGTTTCTTACAATGTAGCAGTACTGTTGTATCAAAATCATGATGCTGCTTCTCCAGTCTTGCCAGACTTTAAAAAAACAATCTGCCTGTGGCACTTTGACATTATTGTGCTGCATATTTAGTGTGCTGTGATTTCAGAGCTATGTGAATCAGAAGAAAGCTTCAGTACAGTTACTATGTGCAGAGTACAGGGAAATCGATCCATCTTTTTCAGGGTGATGAACTTTGTGGAGGAGTTCACATTCCTGCCCTTTCTGTTATTTACTAAATAACCCTTTGGTTCAGAAATCAGCTGTGATTTCTTCCCTGTGTGAATTCATCACCAGCAGGGATTTAGAAACTGGGTGGGGAAAGTGGCAGCTCCTTTACTGCTGACAAGGCTAAAGCCAGATGTGTAAGGGGTGCAACCAGAGGCTGCTCTCCTTCTGCTGAGCTTCGATGCTGAGGGCTGCTACTGGTAGAGCCAAAGCTACAGCACTGAGGTTGGTGAAGGACAACAGTGTGGTCTTAATACGTACCAGTTGCCCTCATTGACCTCTCACAGATAAAACTCAGTCACAGATCTCGCCTGCAAGGGCAACAGACTGCGGATGTGTTGTTGCATCCTGAAATCACGCAGAGAATCATCTGATTGCAAGAACTGTTTGCTGATTAATGGTAGAACTGTATATGGGCCCACAACACACTGTGCAGTCTGCTGGGCTGTTGTTCTAGCTTTCCCTAAAAGCTGCCACCCTCTCCTTGTTCAAACTAAAGTCCTCTAGAGAGGACTGACTGGGCTCTTTCTTGATGAAGTACTGGGTCTTAATAGGATGGCGATGTGAACAAATTATATTTAAAAAATGAGTGATATTAATTAAATAAAACTCATATTGTGTTCAGAGGACAACAGGAACTGCTTTCCTGCAGAGAGAGATGCATGAGACTTTGGAGGCTGCAAGAAAAATTAGAATTCTTACAAGACTGAAATACCTAGTTTGATATCTACTGTCCCATACAGATAAAGAGCTGGCTTTATCACATGTCTATTTGTGCAGCTCATTACTCTGCTTTCACTGATGAGCATGATGACTGCTCTGTGTCATCATGTTTACAGCAAAGAGCACTGAGTTTGTGTTGCTGCAAGGCCAATTAGGGCCTCTGCTCTTAGAGCTCTGGCTTGTTTCTGTGTGATAGCACTTGGCTGGCTAACTCACCTGATGTTATCTCAGAATTCATGGTTGTATATGTCGCACTACTCCAGATATTCTGCTGAGGGGACTGTTCTGGCTTGGCTCCTACACAATAGCAGACAGTGCAGGTACAGGACGTTTTCTGCCACTTGTTGCCTGCTAGATCCCAAGCTTACTTCCCCTGCTGGAGACCTGGCTGCTGGGGCTCAGGGCTCACATGCACAGGAGCCAGAGCAGTAGCAAGGGTAGGAAATCCTCTCAGCTATTAGGGATGTCTTTCTCTGAAACCTTTGTGAGATGCTGCACTGTAGAGGTAAGGAAAAGGGGAAGATTTGTTCATCAGTGCCAGGGCATGTCTAAGAGCCTTGTGTAGGGAGCTGTAAGCAATAAGCCTCTCAACATTGGAGGAATATAGCTAAAGGGCAAATTGTTTTAATAAGCCCAATGTGGTGGTGTGTTTTAGAATAAAAGAGCTGCCCAGGAAAAAAACAAAACAAGACAGATTTGCTGGCAATAATTGTGATAAATATCTAGTGACTGGATATCTGCTCTCACTGGGAGCATTTTTGGCAGAGAGCTCCATGACAGGCCTTGTTTTATGATCCCAAAGGGCACCATACAGCGTACTGTACTGAGAGGCTGCAGAACAGATTGGAAAGTAATTCTCAGTACTTAGCACCTGGGGATTCTCAAAAGCCATTTTCTCTTAGGATTGCATTTCCTTTGATCAATGAGATTATTAATTATGGACAGCCTTGAACAGAACAAGGCACTGTTACTGTGCTCCTAAAACAGTGTCTCATTTAAAATGAATAAAATATATTAATTAGGGGGTCAACTGTGGTGTCTTTTCAAGACACTTCGATATTGATTGGACCATGGTAGCCTACTGTAACAAACATATTTCCATTAATAATCAAGGGAGTGCACAGGCATAACAGCATAGGAAGGGAGCACTAAAATGTTTATCCTTCATCTTGCCAGGGGAGTTGGACCATCACCATCCATATAAACAATGGATCATATAGTTGTGTTTGTGTGGAGCCATCTCCTTTGAGGCATATTTTTTAATTGGATACATTCTTAGTTAAGTCATCTTAGTTAAGTGATCTTGTTCACTTAACTAAGTGAACAACTGCATTTCAAGCTGAATTTTACCTCTGGATAAATATTGTTCCTGCTAGTAACTATTTAGATTAATTTTGCCTCTGTCCTGTTTTTGTCCGACCTGTGCTTTACTCACTGTGTTTGAACATATGCAAATAGCCACAAAATTGCTGGCACTTGTGGCAAATAAGGACAAACTTATGATCACTGGTTTGTAGAGGTGCATGCCTAGTTTACTCTCAGCACGGTATGTCTGTAAGTATGTGTGCTGATTTGCTTCTGTCATCTACTATCAACAGAAATTATACTTGTTGACTGGAAGAGGTTTATTCCTGTAAATTCTGTTGCAAGTACCTTGTACTAACATTTCCCTTATTCTGCAGCATTATATTCTCCTGCTATAGTTTGATGCAGTAGTTGCTGTATTTCCATGTACAGCATTTATGGATTACATTTGAGAAACACAAAGTTCAGTTCATAAGCAAGGTGGGTAGGTTCTTGTTGGGCCAGCTGCAGGGCTGTCAGCACATTACAAATTAGCACCTTTGCTCCCTTGCTCTTCCTTGGTTCCTTAGGGAGCCAGCGAGGTAGAGGCTGAGCTTTCTTACAGCTCTGAAGCCTAAGCCTGTATCAGATCATTTAGGCATCCATCATCAGGCTAGTCCTGCAGTTTGGGAGGTGATGCACCAATGCCCTGTAAGAATTCAGTGCCCAGCTGCCAGTTCTGCTGTCCTTAGGACTGTAGTCCTTCTCTCTACACGTCTATTGCTGGTTCACCTGGACTGATAGGTCCAGTGCTTCTGTGGGGAACAGAAGGCAGAGAGCTCTGCTCTTCCTTGACCACTAGCACACATCTGACCTGCAGGAAGTGTGGCACGTCATCTGCTGAGTGATGCAGTCTGCCCTGCTGATGAGCTGAGCTCTGCTCTGCTTTGCAGTGGATGTGCTTTCTCTACACTTTTCAGGTAAGATTCAAACTGAATGTGTGCAAGTATAGTATCAATTTATAAAGTGATATTTATATTACCTATGTGGTGTTCTTCTAAGAATGAAGACGTTGGATTAGTATCAAATTTGCACATGTGCAGAGATTTTTTGGGGTGGGAATAATGTGGTTCCTAATGAGCAGAATTCCCATTCATATCAGTAGTTACTTTGTCAAATGGCCGAAACACAGTTTTATTTGTCAAATACATATGTGGACTCTAAGTACCTCTAGTGTGTTCATACTATCTCTGAAGCAGTTAACAAATTGCTCTGAAGCACCAGGAGCACTGGTGATTTGCAGATGCCTGTGGTGGCTGACCTGTCTGTGGCATGGTTCTGGAGCAACCTGGCAGAAGTCTGTTAATGTTCTCTATGTTTGGAGTTGCTATAGTGCCGTAGTTTTTTTGTGTTTTTTTTTTAGTGTGTAGATTAAGCATCACCTTCTGTGAGTGTTGAGGGCATTATCTGTGCTGATACACTGGATGCTGAGATACTTGGAGGGCTTGTTGTATACCTCACCTTCAATTTTTTTTTTTTTCTCTTTACTTTGCACACAGTTTCAGTAAAAGCAGAGATTGCTTTTCTTCTTCTCTCCTAGATTATTCTGCATGTGAACTGAACCTAACTCTGTGTGTCGATGTCCTGCTATCACAATATTCAGCATTTGTTAGATCAATGGTCAGTGATGTTTGCTTTCTAGGCTACTTCTATAACTTGTGAAACAGTGTGTATTTCTGCTGTATTAGTAGCAAAGGGCAGTAACGCTCCAGGCACACTTCCTCTGCCATCTTTCTTTCCCAACTGTCCCCAAAAAGGCTGCAGATTAGTTTCTGGGGAATTCCTCATGTCAGCACCTTGCAGTGCTCTTGCTGGGCAGTGATCTTGCACTGCTTCTTAAAGGACCTTAGCTCTCAGCAGTGAGAGGACTGTCACTGGAACGCCTGAACTTCAGCTGCAGATATCACTGTTTAAGCTGGTTTATACCAGGCTTGGCTGAAGTTTTAACAGAGAAGCTTTTATTAAAACCTACTTGGAATAGGAATTTGAAAAAGTGAGGTCTTGTTTTCTCTAATCTGCAGTCCTTCACAATTCTTTAATGATCTTCATAATGCCTCTCTGCATTGCCTTGGCAGTTTGCTACAGTGATTGAATTTTCAAAATGTCAGAACAATATCAAGATGATGGGAAGACAGTGTCAAGGCAAATATTTAAGGGTGATGCGTGGAAGGAGGGGAAGTACTGTCAGTGCCCCACAGCGAAAATATTTTGGTGATAAAACCATTGTCACCATGAGCAAAAGCAAGTGGAAATATCTAGGTTATTGCACTGTGAATGTGTCTGGTTGACAACTTGCAGTTAGACTGAAAAAGAAAATAAAAAAAACAATCTGCAAGGATGTCTTTCCTGCCTAATTCTTACCCCATGTCTTCTAGATTAAATTCCAGTTCCTAATACCCTATCAATAGGACACCATTCTGATCTAAGCATGTGCTTAGCACACTTTCTCAGAAGTCAGAGGACAGGACTCTTTCAGGGTGAGGTGCTGTTCACCTTCAGAGCAGTTTCCAAATGGAGCAAGATCTCACAGTGAGCCTGTGAATTCGTTGTGTGTGTGTGTGCGCTGTGTTTTGTGTCATTTCAGTTCTGAAGGGGAAAAAAACAAACAAAAGCACTTTCAGTGATTTGTCAGTGTCTTTATAAATCCCACTGGGGGTGAGAATGATTGGTGCTTCCTAAATAGCACGTTCACATACATGTTATTATCTTATTTTAAGAGAGAGGGTGAATAGTTGTTTTTACTTGTATTCTGTGAAATAATTGAAAATAGTTACGGAAAAACTTGCTATTTTAATATCATTTTATTCCTGTATTGTCTATTTGCTATATGTAACAGCTTTAAATCTATAACCGTCAGCCTTGTGTGATTTTATTGAGATAAATTGTAAATTTTCCCATAGTTTCAGAAACAATTGCAGTGCCCTGAGTAGTCTGTTCATTCTGCTTTTAGACTTAAGTTCCGTGCTGCTGAAGGTTGACTCTTCCCCCTTGCCCGTGCAAGTTTCTTTAACCTGAACTGAGCAACAGCTGGAGAAGAGTTTTTCTTGCCTAAGGTTCAGATGCTTTCTCCTGCTAGTGTTCACACCCCAGCCATCAAGTGCCTCTAATTGCTGCATCTCACCAATCCTCCCAGAGCAGAGACTATGGGATGCCATGTTAGTGACTACAGAGAGTGTGTTGATCCCTTTGTGGAAGAACGCTGAGAGTTGTCAAAGGAAGTAATGCACAAAGGAAGTCCTTCCAGTTAGCAACTGGAATCCTAATCTAGGTTTGACTGTATTTATTGCAGGAATGAATAAATAATCATATAAATAATCAAATATATATATAAACCTTGCTGTGGATGTCTCAGGCTCCTTACAAATCTGGAAAAATGTGTCTCCCTTCCTCTGTATGTATGGGCATATGTGTGTATAACATGACGTGAAAAATTTATAGTCTACATTAGTAGAGCATGGAACAGGAATATTATCCTCAGTTCTCCCACTGCAGGAGTGGTATTACCTTGCCCTTCTCTAACTCAGCTTTTTCATCCCTAAAATCGAGATACTGCCTGTTTACACACGGTGGCGGTCACTCTGCTTATGCTTTTTAAAACACTTAATCCCTCGTGAGGAGAAGCCTAAAGGTGCTTTTTTGGGGAAAAAAAAAATAAAATTCAACACATTTGCAAGGAGAAGAAAGGAGCTTATTCCTCTGCCTTCACATGAATGTGTTGGCTTTTGGCACGTTCACAACTTCAGTAACTTGAAAGTCAGTAAAATTCTTTGTGAGAGTGTAAGCTAAAACTCAATGTACAGCTGCAAGTGCTGGGAGGACAAATGAGTTTTACAGGGTGAAATGGCAGTCCAACCTTGAACATGAAAGCAAAGCCCTCACTATTACCACAGGAAAGCATTAAGATTCCAAGATTTCACTTGAGAAGCAGAACTAATTAGAGAAGATTAACAGAAGTGAGGCATGTAATAGCTGGAATAGGGCATGACTGCAGTATGAAGGGCTGAATCACTGGACCTCTTATCAAGGTTAAGATCTTGGAAGAACACTAGACTTTTTCTAAAGGCAAGTGGAAAGTTTTGCAGATGTTCCTGGGGCAGCTGAACAGTCATTGCTCTGTTCTGTACTCCCATCTCAATTCTGCCAGTCTTGATGTCAGGATATGTTTCTGATTGTGGGGATCTTTTTTAGGAGCATATTTGCATTCCTATTGCTCTCCAGTGGATCTGAAGAGATATTGTCACCAAGTCTTTATTAGATCAGTAACACAGTGGAGATCTGGGATTTTTATATGAAGGTGGTGAATTTTTTCTTGCACAACTGTTTTTTCATTTGGGATCTGAAATATAGTTAGCAGTCGTCTTTTCCCATCTTACTTTCCACCTCCCAATCTTAATGTCACTAACTGGCTTCGTACAAGCTCCAGTAATCTCTTAATTACCGAATGGTAACTGTCATTCCAGAATTGGTTGGACACATTTTCTGATGTAGTCCTGTAAGTGATTGCTACACCAGCACCGTAGTAACAGGCGCAGATAAACACACAGAATAGAATCATGAACAGATGAGATTGGTGGGCAGGGGTACTTTTGGAGGTCATCAGGTTCAACCCACTTGCTCAAAGAAGTATCAACTAGAGCAGAAAGCTCAGCATGGACTCTCCATAACAATTTATTTTAAAATGCCTTATTTTCTGGAAGCTAAATTTACTGTAAGCATGTGTAACCTCATGCCTGTGGTTAATGGAAGTGCTGGTGCTCATGAGTGACTGCAGAAAAGATGCAGTCATCCATGAGGAACTGGCATTCCTTGGCCTGATTCAGAGACACAGTATAAAAGATGTGCAAGGGCTACAAGAAGACAGGAGAATCTGTCATTGAGTTGTCTGGGTGTTTATAGTTATTAAAAGTAAATAAAAGAGTTCTGCCTGTGGTAGAGATAACACCACAAGTCTCACTGAGGCATAATTAAATAGCATTGGCAAGTTGTCCTGTGGGTTTCTGCTAGAACAGTATTTCTATGCAAACCCAGTAATGAAATGATGCAACTCAAGATGCAAACATGTTTCCAACTGGTTGCTGCATGTGTTACTGCACTTCACAGGGATTTCTGTACCAGTGTCCTTTAGATTTAATTGTTAGTGAAGACTTTGAGGAAAAGTTAAATCTAAGAGCTGAGATAAAATGCACAAAGCTCATTGTCACAAGCCAGTTAAGCCTTAGTGAAGATTAAAGACTGTAGTCCTATTTATGATCTCAGGTATCTCAAAGAACATCATTCTCAGGCAGCTTGAAATGAAACCACTCTTGACAGCAACCACAAATTCCTTGGTGCAGTAAAGCAGAGCTATGCTGACCCTACTGGACAGCACAGCAGCATCTATGCTAAAGCCAGCAGGCTTTAATGTTAATCCAGAATAATTAAAACTGAAATCAGCTCTGTTGCATGCTGTATGTGGAATATCAGAAGTACTGAATACATATGCACATCTTCTGGAGCAATGGGGAGGTGGGGATGAAGGCTGGGTACATAACAGGTCCACTGTCAGCTATTTGCTCCAGTTGCTGAGCAGCAAGAATGCTTGCAGAGGCCTTCAAGAACAGAAGGTACCTGTGGGAATGGCATCAGGCATTTCCCCAAACAAAGTGCAGTATCTGAAGCATCTCGTGTGGCTGGCAGACTGCAGAGATGCATTTGGTCTTATTCTCTTACATGTGTAGAATTACAACCTCTTCCTTTTTTCATTCCTTGTTGGATCACGAGATTAGTCTGCTGGAAAGATTTTTATCCAAATTCCTCAAAGGTGTTTAGGGCCAATCCTTTCTTCTGTTGAACCTATTAAAGATTTCCCCCTAAACACCTCTGTTTCTTTGCTAGCATGGACAAAGGCAGAAGGTCTGGGATGTCTACTTTTTCTCTAGGGATTTCAGTGTTCTTTGGAAACAACCATTCTTCTTGCACTTGTCCATGCACTCCAGAATGAGTAGATGTTAGATGAAATTGAATCAGACATTTAAGACATACTCAAGAGAGAACAATACAGATAGTTCTTGTTACATTAAGCAGAGGGCATTTTTACACAGACTGAGGCTTGCAAAATGTTCAATACCATTAGTACTGAACAAAGAAATACAAATGTCAGGAGTGTTTAATGTGAGGAAGAGACGTGTTCTGAAATGGTGCCTCTTGAAAAATGTGGGCCAGATACCTTCTTTTTGCAGTTGCATTGTAGAGGGCCTGTTTTCTTTCCGCTCTTGTGAGATGTGCTGTTTAAATAACTACACAGGTAGTGAGCAAAGGTTTTTTTGGATTATTGTTCCCACTAACACATTTCTCACATTTTCCAATATTATAGGATAGGAATAAAGTGGAGCTTTATTTTCAACTTTAACTACTCTATTGTAGGCTGAACAGGGACAGAGCCTACAGGAGCCACGCACATCTTCCCGCTCAATATGTCTGATGTAATCTCAGATATCTCTGGCTTGGTGCATCCTTTCTCTGCATCACAGCTCTCCAAGGAAGGCAAGGGGCTGCTGGAGAAGAGCAGCTACAGTTTGCACTGCTGTGCATTATATCAGACATCTCCAGTGTTTTTGCCCTTCTCATGTGGCCCATAGTCAACATTACCAGAACTATGCATGTAATCCTCAGCTCTGCTAGACTCCTTTATGCCGTCAAGAGGGTTACATGCGTAGTTCTGCTGACTTGTTGCTGATAACAGACCCTGCTCTCTTTCTTTGATTATGTTCAGTTCAGGTTCATGGATGGCCAGCCATAGCAAGGGCACTGCTACAGTTGTGCCTACACACGAAGCTTAGCAAAATACATTTTAAGGTACTGTTGCATACAGATGTCTTCTCAAGGGCAGACTATTATAATGAGCCTTTTGGATTCCCTGATACGATTAGTCCATCCATGGAGCTTACTTAATTTGCAGTTACTAGATCCTTACAGGAGGATGGTTTTCTAGCTGTCTCCATCCTTGCCTTAACTCTGTTAGACCGTTGTTTTCAGAGTTTTCATGTCACAGCCAAATCTGGGGCTTCCTTGTGGAAGGAAGAGCTAATGAAGTACTCTGTACTATCCCTGCTAGGAATCCCAACAAGGGAGAATGGGAGCTGTCAGAGCAATGTGTACTGCCTTTCATATATTCCTATAGCTCCCTGGGCAGCCTGGATGTGAATCAGAGCAGCTCTGAGCTTAACTGCTTTGGAGAGCACTCAGCTTTGGCATTCCCTCAACAGAGAAAACATAACAGTACCTCTGAGAAATGAGGTAAGGGGAATTTTAAACAATCCTGTCTGTAGCTGAGACCTTAGGCTGGGCTGTGCCAGTTAGTGTGCTTCTAGAGTCTTGCTCTTGATTGCTGTGATTGAAAGCACTTTAAAGTATTGCATCCTGTTTTCAGACTCCCTGACTAATGCATTTGAAGATGCTTCATCTGTCTCTATTACTTGAGGAAAGGTTAAGGGAATAGGATCCCAGTATTCTGAGCCTTGGGCAGCCAAGCAAGGGCAATGAAAAGAAGCTAGGACTTCTCCCCCAGGCATCCATCCAGGCCACAATTATTCCAGCACAGCATTTCCCGGCAAAGGCTGTACCAGGCAAGTGCCCTGCCGAGGCACTGCCTCTGAGCCTTGCCTGCTGGAGCAGGGACGTCGCACACAGCGGGTTAGCAGCCCATGCCCCTTTTCTACCCACAGAAATATTTAGCCCTAGAAATATTTTGCTTTCTGTCCCCGCTGATGAGATTTCAGGCAGGCAAAAGCTGCCCTAACCCTGAAGTTGCAGCAGCCACCGCCACAGACTTGCTTTGTTGATGCCTGGAGAGGACCGTGTGCTGCCTCGGCCCCCAGGAGCCCCATAGAGCTGCAGTGGCAGCTGCGTGGTGCATCAGTGCCTGCCAGGCTGCCTGCCGAGAGCCTTGTCACTTGGCGTCTTTGTCAAAGGGCAGGAATGGTTTCTGCTGACCCATTTTGTGGGTGAACAAGATATAATCAATATGAAGTAAACAGAAGTGTCTTGTTGGGAAAAGGTTTATCTGAGTGTTTTTTGGTTTCCTGGTCTGTCGAGTTTCGAGTATTATCAAACTGTGAATGGATGAAAAAAACAACAGAACAGTACAGTGAGAACTGATTGGTGAAACATGTTGGTCTTTAAAACCAACGAATTAATCCGTAATATCGATCTAGAAAATAATATCCATGACCTTGTCTGCTTGCTGCCTACTCTCTGTGACTCCAGATGAGTCAATTAGGCTTAAAGGCTTCCTGTAGAAAGTAATGTTAATATCAGGGCCTTTCTCCCTCTTCAAAGCCACCACAAAGAGTAAAAGGAATAATTAGTGTTGCTTGGAGATTGAGGCAATCTAAATGATTTTCTTTTTTTTCAGTACCGAGATGTGAATTATAAAGAAAACAAAAATAAATATTCTTGAGAGATCCCTGGCCACAACCCCTTGTAGAAGGATCAAAGGCACTTCGACTGCTGTTTCTCAGATGTATTATTGGATGGAATATGCTGCGTTTCAGGGATCGAGGGGAACAGATTAACGTGTATTGCTTGGTAGTTGATGCAATAGACTTATTTGTTTGTGGGTTTTATTTTCTAATTTCAGTTTTTTTAAAATATGAGTTTATTGTCTTGAATCATGTATTTGTAAGGAATGAGGATCTGGCTGCAAAATTAAGGTTCAGAGGGCAGTCAGTTTTCTGACTCTTCTCTTTAGGCTTTTTGCAGCAAAAATTAAGCATAGTAATCCATTTATTAATCTTTCCTTGCATTCTGTTGTGAATGTATTCAGCGTACTTAAATTGCAAACAAAAGGATAAATAATCTGACTCAAAATTCTGGAAGTCACAGCATATGGTTTCTAGAACCAGGGCTGTCTATGCCCATAGAAATGAGTGCCTTTGATACCTGAACTGCCTGTTTAAATACCAGAAAATTAAGGGTGGATACTTGCTGTCTCACAGACTGGGAGTGAACCATTTCCTCGCTGAAATTTCGGCAGTGCTGTTGTGGACCATGCACTGAGCAAGGCTGGCACAGGGCTGCCCTGCTTGGAGCAGCGCTAATCCTCAGTGTGGTGCCATCTGCTCATACTGCCCAGGAGCTGTGCCCAGCTGGGCCTGGCCCTAGCATGGCCTGTGTGTCTCAGGGCTGTAGCACACTGGGGCCCTATAGACACCTGAGTTGCTGCCTGATCTGTGTCACACCAGCTGTAATCAGCAGTCTGGACACTCTCTGGCAGATATTTATCTAATCTGTTCATCAAAAAGCTCTGATATAAAGGATTTGATGATCCTGCAATTGGAAAAGTTCACTTCAATCTTGCCACTGCTTGTGGAATCTGCCTGCAGAGTGCCTGCCCTTTGGAAGGTCGTGGCAGCAGCCGATGGATGTTGATTGCTATTCTCTTTGGCATAAAAACAGTGTAATCACACCCTCCCCCAGGCTTCTCTTCCTATGACCCCTTCTTATAGGTCTCATCTTTCTAAATATCCCCCTACTTCTGCTGACCCTCTTCAGCATTTCCCTAATTGCCTTTCTTTCTTACAAAGCTGGATGTAGTCAGTACTGAAGGGTGCAGTGATTGCTCAGCTCTGTCTTGCATGTCATTTTCCTTTTACCACATAGCAAGCAGCAATATATTTGCCTTTTTTTCATGCTGCTTTTCAATAGGAAAGCATTTGATTTGGCCAAACAGACTGTTGAAAGAATTCAGTTTTGCAATACTTTAAAGAAATACTATCACTACAGGTATAGGAAAGTTCTAAAGTGTAACAGAAGTTAATGACTGCAGATTCCTGTCTCTTAGTTCTGTAACTGAGGCAAGGTAGTAGGCAGGAAAGAAGCAATCCATCTATACCAGAAACATGCATGTTAATCCCCAAACTAACCAATGAAACTAATAAATTTTAGAAAATTGCATGCCTTGACACTGATGTTGGCCTGCTTTCACTCCCAGTGAGATAAGAGATGCCAGCAGAGCCATCCTGTTCAGGGTCACCAGTGGCAGCTGTGTTCTGGCCATGGCTAAAACCTGCCCCACTGCAGAACTGGAAGAGTCTATTATTGAAATGGTAGATGTAGCCTTAAGGATGCTTGTAAGAACTGGAATTTTTAACACCCTTTTAGGGGGTGTTTTTAATGTCACTTTTATGTAAATAGAACAAGGTCGAAGAAGTCATCTCCTTGTTTAAAAATGATAGGGCTTTAATCTCACTTAGGATGCTGGCAGGTTTCTAAATATTTCTTTTTTGATGCAATATGGGAGCAATGTGTGATGGCTGGGACAGAGGGAAAGCTGCAGGGCTCCTGCTGCTCAGACACTGGTGGCTGCAGCCCAGGTGCAACACTCCTCAGTACACTAATGAGGATTTGCAGGCGAACAGTGTCTGCTGTGAATGCATCAAATGCATCTTAACAATACTCCATTGGAAAGTTACTTGCATCATTGATCGTGCAGGAGGGACCTGTGGTATGAGCAAAACCACAAATCTCTTTATATGAAGAGCGTTATTCCTAATGCAGTAATTAAGCATTAATTGGAAGTTTAGTGAGTAATGGGAATAGTTGCAGGAAACTAGAAGAGCTTGTCCACAGGGAAAAATTGCATGGTGCCAGCATCTCAGAGGAGCAGAAAAGGAGTGCAGAGAAAGCTTGGATGATTTGTTCACGTTAACAGCAATCCCAGATGAAATTACATTCCTAATTTATGAACGTTTTGGGGAAGAATTGTGAACATACATTGAAGGCTTACATTCAGAACGACAGTACTCAACCATGGGCACAAGACACAAATGAAGTTACAGGGCGGTAGCATTATTCTTGCACTAAGCGAATGGGAAGGACTACTTCCCAGTTTTACAAGGGCCATTTTAGACACCACCTCAAAGTAAAATCTTTCCAGGTACTGCACTAATCGGTGTACCAACAAATGTAAAGGATGCTTGAGAACCTTAACTTCCAGGAAGATGGGTTCTCCTCTATAAGATACTTTAGCCAACCTTATTAGAGGAAAGTCAACATTGTGCTGTTCTCTAGGAGTTGACCACTACTTCCTTCTTTAAATCCAGAAGTTGACAATTACTTCCTTCTTTCATAAATGTGATTTATTGATTGTCAGAAGTGGATAAAAATAACAGCTGAAAAAAGGGGCAAAATTGAATCAATTTTCTGGTGCATCAGGCAGCAGGAATTGTATCTGGTGTAAATTCACTTCCACGAAGCTAACGAGATAAAATTTAAGATGGCAAGAACCTATTCTCTTTAACACCCCAGAAGATGGGAATCTTACAATGATATGTAAGAAAGTGGGCTGAGATTTCAGGAGGTAATTCTGCCTCACAATTTAATGTCGTATGTTTTAACACATGTGTAATTAAAACAGGAGGAGGAATTACTGCTTTCAGACACCATTGGGATTATCTGAAGTCCAACATTTCATTTGAAACACTAGTGCAGTTATGACTGTACACTATCCATGAGAGAGAAGAAAACCAGTGTCTCTCTCTAATAAAGGTTTTGCAACCAGACGGTTTACTGCTCACATCTATTAGTCAGTTGTGTTAGGGGTACTTGGCACAAGTCACAGAAAAGCCTACAGGTGTGAATTCAGTCTTGGGTATATGCGTACTTCAAAGCTCTTCTATAATAAAATAAGAAGTAACACCTGAAACTTTCTTCTTAATGTATTTCTTAGGACATAGTGCTTTCCATTTCTGATAATGTCACTTGGAGGAATGGGTTTGGAAACAGATGGCTTTAGTTCCATCCCTGCAAAATTCTTTTTTGTCAAGCACAAGTATATCTGAGCACTCATGTTTGTACAGGTGTTGCACCTGACAGCATCATGCTGGGGCTCTGGTAGACTAAATTAAATTAGTGGTTTTTCTAAAAGTACTTTAGTTCATTAGAATTAAAGAAAAAAGCTGTATTGTTTGCTGGTAGACTGATATACAGATTGAAATTCTGTCACTGTATAGTTTGATGTTGTGTCACTATGAGCAATAATGTAAACTATGTTTACACAACCTGTGGTTTCAAAAGGAACCGTGTGTGACAGGGTTGTTATAGAATACCTTCTGCTTTATAGAAGCATTATTTGCAACCAGAAGTCCCTCATACAGGCTTAATATAGTGGTTAGTATTGTATAGAAATTAAATAATATTTTCTCATAATATACACCCAAATACACATGAACTATTCTACAAATAAGGGAGAACACATTTTAATAAGATTGATCAATTTGTTTGAATTTCTTTAGTTCAACCTATTAATTTCTTGCTGGATTACTTAGATATTTTGGTTTCGTGTGAGAACTTTCCTGCAAAATGCTTTAATTCCATTGCAACTATTATAGAAAGACTTAGTACCCTATAGTGTTCCTATTTGTATGGGGCACTTTTCAGTTCCACGTATAATTCTTCATCTCAGGAGTGTAGGTGAGCAGGAAGAAATGTTATAAATCAGTATGTTTTAGATAGTCTTGCCTTCTAAATACTATTTATTTCCTGATTCATTTGAAATAGATAATTATGAGAGACTTTGAGCAGTACCTGTGATTGGAATACTTTGGAGAAAAACTAGTCCAGTCTTGGAAAAAAAAATTAAAAAATAACAGTTGATATTGTGTTTATACACTCCAAAAAACCATCTCTGTTCTGCTTCACATCCTTCCATCTAGGTCTCTCCCAGTTTTTCAAATATTATTTTTTCAAATAAGTGAGTAATTACAATCAATTCTTCTGCATAGACCTGCTCTGCCAGTTCCCAATTAATTTTATTAACAGAAACTCTCAGCTGTTTCAGGTGACATGCAGATTCTTGACAGAGAATACCCATCAAGGTTGTTACATGCACTGCACAGATACAGATGCTCCTGTGCTTGATTCTGGCTGCTCTGTGCTGGTATATCAGGTTGTATTACATCAGCTTGTAACAGCCATGAATCTACCTAGGGAAAAGTGAGTCCTCATGAGTGAAAAGCCTGTAGCTGGAGACTGGCCATACGGCCATATCCCCGAGAAAAAACTCATGCCATCTCTGAAATGTCACCCAGTCAGCTTCTGTGTGAAGGAAAAGGCATAAGACAACGTATCATTACTTCTCTCCTTTGACATCCTATGTTAAGGAAAGCTCAACCAAAGCCGAGACCTGTAGTTACCATTTTTTGTTTACTGGTTCCTGGGGGGCTTTTCTCTCGTTTACATCTTAGCAATGTTTTCTTTGTGTGTGATGTTTTCAGTGTGCCCTTTTCAATTTTATAAGCATCTAATTTGTTACCTCCCTTCTCATGGCATTTATTTTGTTCAAAATTCCGTGTCTTGTGTATAAATTAAATTTAATTATCACTATTCCTGCTACTTCCTTGTTATTAGGCAGCAGAAACTGTTCCTGACTTTCCAGTTGTTGATCTTATTTTTTAAATTGCTGTTTATAAGTGTAAGATCTATTCTCTTTTTTCCAGAAAATATCCTCTTGTGAGATAACTCAGAAAATTTTGGCTTAACAGATTTACATCAGTATATCCTTAAAGAAAAGCACAAGAATAAAATCATTCTTCCTGTGACATCCTGTATGTCATTTTTACTACATTTTAAAGTAGGTATTTTTACAGAGCCTGTTGATCTAACTGCATCTGTTTGCTTTTCAGCCTCTAATTTAGCTCAGGCTGTAAACTGTCCAAGTAACAATTTGAGTGATGCAGCAACAGAAGGTGACCCAGATTACACAGCACTGTACGCTAATGCCAAGTCTTCTTGTTTAATGGCAGCTGCTCAAAGCTTTGTCTTATTGCAATTCACATTCAGCATACACAAATCAAGCAGCCTCCTCAGACAGACACGCATCCTGCCTGTCTTCATTTTAAGAGTGTTTAAGAGCGACTGCTTTACATAAACATACACCAGCTGAGGCCACTTAGCCTCCTTGGCTTGGATTTAGCCAAGATCTCTCAGCGCTCTGAGAAAATAGCCAAGGAAACCCAGTGTCATTTCCAGCACTTTGCATACTTCTCTTTTTGTGGATGTTTGCTGTAAATATATTCTTTATTAAAAGTAGTTGAGTTTCTATACACTCTCAAATACATCAGCTGTTTAACAACTGATTCCTTTAGAGTTTTAATAAAAAAACCCAATGTTTATATCGTAAAGCTGTGTGTACTGCTAAAATGCATAATTCTACAGATATAGTAAAATACTCTATATTTAAATTAAAGTACTATATATTTAAATAAGCAAAGTTTTAAGTTTATGGAATGAATGGTATCGAAGTGCAGACTTCATAGCTAGAATTTTATCAGAACATTTTACTGCTTACTTTCGATATGTGAAGCAAAAGAATAAAAATGCCTTCATTCTTCCTTTAAGACGAAATGTAAGTATGCAGATCAGGAAAGCTATCGCACAGTGAATTTATGCAACTTAGCTTCCTAGAACCAAATCTTTTTGGCATCTCCATCAAATGTTTAAAGCCTTCTGACAACACAAGCTTCCTGCTGGAAGCGCACATCTTCCAGACTACCCAGGGGACATGTCAGAACAATAAGAAAAAGAACCAATCTTACTTTTTAAATGGAGAAGCAGCAAAAAACTGAGGTAGAAGATGAACAGAGAGTTAATTCTTGAATGAGCCATATTCATCCTGATAGGACATCCTCTGACAAGTTGTCTCTTCTCCAAAGAGCTGGTGCTGATCCTCACGGCTTTCTCCTGATCTCCGGCACTAAGGTGCTACCAGCGGCACCGAGCCCACCACAGCCCATCGTTGCCCGTGGCCCTCACCAGCCTGCTCCCTGCAGACTTTGATTCAGAAGGCAGTTGTTCTTGTTAAGGTTTTACTTCAGCAGGTCCGAGTGATTTTTCAAACCTGGTGCAGATTTGTGTGCGAGCTGGACTGGAGTCTGCCCCGGCTGTTGGCAGTGGGAGTGTCACAAACTGTGCGGTGTGTGGCTGGCGGCAGGGCAAGCAGCACGCTGTGCTTTGGAAGATAAAGAGCCTCGTGTATCTTCTCCTATTAAAGCTCCATTGCATCACGTTCCGTCTGATTTGGAGCATAAACCCTTTGCTCCTTTTTGCGCAAAGTCTGCTAACAAACGCGTCATGCTTTCTGCATTTCTTCTGTATCATAACTTCATTAGCAGATGAAGTGAAAAGATGAAACCTTCCCATTTTCCACCTTTTTCTAGTCATATATTAATTGATTATCTTCCAGAATCTTAGTTTGTTTGTTTCCTTGGGGGTTTTGTTGTGATTTTCTTGTTTATTTTACCTTTTAAACTAGTTTTAGTTTGTTTAGGGCTTCTGTTGATATTTTCTTGTTCACTTTGTCTTCTATACTGATTTTAGTTACTTTTTTCATCTTTTTTTTATTTTCTTTAAATGAAAAAGTGTAAAAACTGGGAGCTGCTATCAGGACCTGCTCTCTCATTGTAATTTTGAAGTAGGGAGGTCTTTCATTTGCAAAGTCAGGAAAAGACAGAGTTAGATGGAGGAGAGAAGGGGATGTGCCAGGGGCCAGACCACTTCTTTCTGGCCTCAGCTGCCTTTAGTCCAGTGATGCACCCACTGCCTGTGCTGGAAGGAGCCTGCCAAGCTGACTGCACTTTTGTTCACAGAATGCGACTATATTGTGTAAATGTGTGCACTGATGTTTCAGTTAAATAATCTAAGTTAAATAAATTAAATAATCTAATTTAAATTTCTAATTTAGCCAAAAGGGGATGCCAAAATAGCTGCTTTTTCATCCTGTTTGAAACTTTGCTCCGCCTTTCACAATGCCTGTTTCAGTTTCCTCTTCCTCATGATATTGCAGCGTTTAATGACAAACAAACTAAATTAACTTAGCACTGTTCCAGTTACTAGAAGTTGCCCACAGATGAGGGTTTGAATTTCTGCAGTGTTGGTCTTTTGTGAGCATCATTTGTAGTGAGATGTAACATCTGAATGTATTTTTAATACTTTCTCATTATATCCTTGTTTTGATGAAATTCTGCAGTTAACTGAGTCGTAGGCTGTACCATTTTTGCAGAGAAAAGATCTTGTGTTGAACATTTTATTTTACCTAAGTGCTGCCCTGTCTGTTCTGATTGCTTCTTTGCAGTAATTATAGTGCAGTGTGGCATCAGACTGTACCTGCCAGCGTCATGTCCTCTAAAATATTTTCCTGCATCTCTAGAAGGCAAACTTCATCATCTAACATCTTTTGTTGCTTGATACAAGCACAATTTTCAACTTTCAGATGACAGCAGTACTAATTAATGGCATGTCTTTTGCCTGTCACTGCTAGGTGGTGAGATTGTTTACTACTCCAGTTTACTACTCCAGTTTAAAGTGCAGTTTTTATTAACATGATTCCATGCCTTCTAGGTCAAATACAATTACATGTGATTTTCTTTAGTATTTTTTTCCAGTCTGCAAAAAGCTGCAGTATTTTTAAATCTACTCTCTAAGGTGAACAGAGCTAGTGAAGTTAAGTATTCCTTATAAAATGTAATAGTCCCTTGAAAGTAGGTGATGCAAGTTTACAAATCATTTGTTGCTGATTAACCTGAACTTTTTTTTAGTAGATCTTTTTTGGTCATTGGCAATTAAAACACTGGTAATTAGTCATAAGCAGATGGGTGATTTCATGGAAGAGTGAAACAGTGATGAAGATAATGTTGCCTAGTGAGACTGTGGATATGCAAAACTCAGCGGTACAAGGTCTTTCCTGGACAAACTGTTTGAGCTGGACCTACTTTGAGCAAGTGGATGGACCAGAGATCTCTGGATCTCTGGTCTCTTCCCACCCATATCATCCTGTGATTTTCTCAATACAGCATTAGATTTTCTGCACAAGCTCCTGCACGTTGTAGATCAGTTCCCAGTTTTGTATTCCTAATGCAGAAAACCTTCTGCCTTATAATACATTCTTGCAGTTGCTTTTTTTTTGCTTGTTGTACTGGGGTCCTGGTTTTCTTGCTCGTATTCAGCTGTGCTCCTTGTTTTTATCTTCTGTGAAGTACTTGCCAAGTTTCATCACAGTTACGTGCCACTGTTCACTGTTGGTAGAATTTCACTTTCTGAAAAAACAGTGGAACACCAGGGCATGAAATCACACAGCTGTGATGTCCCTTGGGCCTTCTAACCACTAGCAGACTTCTCAGCCTACACTGGTTCTCTCGTTCAAGCTGTCCTGTTGAATTCAGAAAAACATGGAAAATGCTTTGAAGTTTGTATGAGAAAAAAAGAGCAGAATTTGATCTGCAAAACTGTAACTATGTCTAAGGCACATTATGACATTAATTTTAAACCATATATTTTCAAGAGAAAATCAGCAGAATTGTATTTATCTCCAGGTAAATGCAGGTGCCCCCTGTATGACTTTGAGCTTGTACAGATACTGTAGTTACATTTGGGACATTAAAACATGTTTCTGATGTACTTCTTGGGAACTCAGGATAACGGAGCCTGTTAGAACAATGGATCTGACCAGACCATCTTCTTGTTCGTGATATTGGTGCCCTCTTTAATAAGCATAGCTTCTGTTATGTTTAGATTGCACATCTTCAGATAATTATGAATGGACCAATATGAATAAAGCTACAGAGAGAGCTGTATTGTAATAGGAAGTATTTTCTTCACTAACAAAACTGCTTTAGATCCATTTGCATTTTAATTAGGCACCTCGCCACAATTACATGTGCGTGGATTTTGCACAACCCTAGCAAAGTTTACAGTCTTTAAGATACATTAGGAAATTTCTTTGGCCACAGATGCTTTCCCACAGATAAATTCTTTATGATTACATTTAACTCGGGTTAGTCTGTGAGCATCATCTTTGAGCTTTCCTTTCTTTGTTATTACCATGTGCAATTGTTTTTTTATCTGCTTTGTGATGTCTTTGCTTTGCTCTTTTGCTCCTCCTTGGCCTGAGCAGAACACACCCTACCAGGAGACCCAGACAGAGCATGGGCTTTCTGTTTTACCAGTGTGCAGATTATAAATGCTTTGCTGAAACTCAAAGGTTGTATTTTATAATGCAGAATTATTTTGCAAGCTCTGCCTAGCCTTTTGCTTCTTTAAACACAATACATATCAATATCAAAATACATTTTGATGTTTTGAGCACTTTACCGCTGTGCTGTTTTCCAGGAACCTGAGATTTCTACCTGTTAACGTAAAATGTCAGTGAACCAGAGATTACAGAATTGTCAAGCCAGTTCACTCAGATAAATCTTATTTGGGCTGTGACAGAAATGGTGGGAGCAACGATCCAGTACTGCTCTAACAGTGTATTCAGCCACAGAACTACAGGCTGTGGTTACTGGCAGCTGGTACATGCTCCTGGTCAGCCACTAGTCCAGGTGCTGCTGTTCAAAGCATTGCATCTCCAGAGAGGATTTTAAGCTGTTTTGTGTGGTTAGTTTGGGTTTGTTTATTTACATACAGAGACACTCCTGAGTGTTTTACACTAAGTCAAAACAAATGATTCTGTAAGGAACTGAAAGATTCCCTTGGGACTTGCAGAGCTCTGTAGCGTGTGATTCACTTACCTCCATCTTGGATGAAATTTGCCAAATAACATCTACTTATTGTATAGTGTGTGGCTGATACCACCAGGGAAGCAGTTCTACTGGCAGATGAGTGCTAGGTCAGGCCTTGTCAAAGCAGATGACAATTTGCAATTAGTATTCTGTATCTTACTGCTAATGAACCATCTAATCAGAAAGTTTGTCAGTACCAATAATCTTCCTGTGAGCTCCAAGGTTGCAGGAGTACTTGACAAAATTAAGCAAATGGTGTTTTTACAACAGCACTGATATGTTAAATGCTGAATAGGTTGCAGATTTATATTTTACCTCTATGCTTTTCACTCCAGCAGAATAGATATGTCGACTTCTGCAATTTACAGGTACTGCAGTTTGCAATGGAAATGCAGTACTCATCAAAGAGAAACACTTGTAACAAGAAAATAGAGAAGTTTCTTTAATTTTCACCATCTCTAATCTCAATTTTTGCCCTTTTTTCCATTCAGTTATTGTACTGCCTATTTGCAACAGGGTTTTGAAAAACTTTGACGATTGAGGCTCTTTAATTTACAGGTTACCACTAGAAGGATGTGACTTCCAGAAAGTGCAAACCAGAACTTCCCTGCAGGCATCTCTGAAGTGGCTCAGCATGGGTCTTGGCAAGTATTAACGTCCTCTTGAAAATCTTGGCCTCTGTACTAAAGCATTAGACAATATTATCGTAACAGTAGGTAGTAGTAAGTGCCCCAAAGGGATATCAAGTTCCCACCAAGTATTGGTTAAGACAGCATTCATCTTAATGCCAATGCATTTCTTATAGGCTGCACTTCTGTACCAAACTACATCCTGAAAGGCTGTCGGTTTCAATTATATTGTTCACAAGGTAAAATGAAATATTCTGGCTTCCAAACTTGTGTTGATTTAGAATATTTCACACCTATTTTAGTCACTAAGGGTGACACTGACTTCAGTGACAGTGACATACATACAGGTGACGCGATGTCACCTTGTTCTCATGCCAGTCAAAGGAAAACAGCCCCTGGATGTAGATGGCACAGCTGGACCTCTAAGCGTCATGTTGGATGTGATATGGGCAGAGAGTGATTGTAATTTATTTATGTTCTGGTAGTATCCGGAGGTCCAGAGACCCCCTTACATCACCAAGCAGTTTGCTGCTGACTGCAGTCACTTAACTGCATCTTAAATTTTCTGGGGGGGGGATGGGAGGATATACTGAGATCTTTCCACATGCTGAACTTTAGCTTTTCTTAGATATCAAGATTTCTCTTGGTATAACAACAACAAAAAAGGCACTTTTAATAGTATCTTCCTTCAATACTGTTTACTGTGTTTACTATAGTTGTTTGTGTGCCAATAGCTGCTGAGAGACTTTTGTCTTAGTATCTGTGACTTTAGCAGCTATTTTTACCACACACTGCTCTGTGGGAGTCAGACTTCTCCCTTCAGGACTTTTGAAGACTTTTACCTCAGGTCCTCAGATAACCTACAGGAACAACTCATGTGCTTGAAGAATGATAGGTGCAGAACTCTTCTGAAGATGTAGTCCTGAATGTTGCTAAAGAGTAGAAATAATCTGTAGTCTAAAGGCACAGCTCATACAGTCCTCTCTTTTCTTAAATAAGATTATCACGATGAGTGAAGCACTGTGGACAAATCTGACCACTGAAGAAGGGGTCAAATGAGCCATGTCAACCTTGGCCAAATCCACTCAAGTCAGACTTCAGTATTAATTTAATGAAGTAGATTATTGAATATGCCTGTAATATAATGCTTTCTTCAAGTAAGACAAAATCAGTATCTCAAAGTAAATTATTACCCTGAATTTTGTTTTGATATGATCATCACAACTGCCTAACTTGTTAAGATGTAAGAATGAACTTTCTGAGGACCATACATGCAGAACTTAATGTACATGCTGCTCATTACGTTAGCAGCTGTGGAGACCAGTAGTCTAACAGACTGCACCATTTGTGACTAATACGAGTCTGTAACAGATCCTGTAACAACTTGGCATTTTTTTAGGACCATATCCTTCTATATTTCAGTTCCCACCGATTCTGGAAGTAGTTATTGCACTTGTAATTTAAAGTGGGAAAAAAAGCTTTTGTACCAGGGCAAAATAGTTGTAAATCTCACAGGTTCTCTTCTGATGGTAAGTAAAATGTATCCACCCACATTTATGCACAAAAGTAAGCACAGGTGGTTTGGGCTGTATGTTACTGTAAATGGGAATCGTTTTCAAAAACTGAGCAAGAATATGAACATAGATGGTCATTTCTCTTAACAATACAATCTTTGAAGCAGAGCTGATGAGGGATTTTTGGAGCCTTTTAGAAGGAAGAGGTGGGATTTGTTTGCTTTCATGGTCTTTTATTTAAAAAAAGGCTGGAAAAATGTTTTGGCAGTTTAAAAAATATAACCTTCTGGCTCATATTTTTCCTCTTCATGCAAGTAAAATAATTTTCCAGGTGCTTTCAAAAATATGAAAACTAAGTTAAGATTCCTCCAACCAAACCTTTCAACCAAGCCACTTATTATGTGAAATATTTTCAAGGTAATAAAGATTTCACGCTTTGGTTTAGCAATAGGAAAGTATTTTCAGAAAGAGAAGCATCTCACTTTTACTTGTCTCTTTTTATGGAAGCCTCTTCTCCCTGTCAAATGCACTACTGTAAGCCAGATTTCAAAAATGCTTTAAGAAAGACACCCATGCATCTGTCAGCCCTTTCACCAGCAGAACTGCATCCACAGTTGTAGATGAGACTGGTGAAGCTGGACTACTGTTAACAACAGATGTTATTCACAATATTTTGCACTTCAGAATGGTCTGAGAGAATTCACATTTGCTCTTCCAGAAGAAATGCCACTTGCCTTTTGTTTCGAAGTGATACAGGTGCTGTGTGAATTTTTCCTAATAAAATAAAACTAAAACCTGGTGGTCTCCGTCAGCTGTTTTTACTGGAGAAGTGTGCTTTCTAAAATGTAATAACATCAACCCTGGGAAAATAAGTAGCCACAGCAAAAGAGGTCCTGAATGCTAGGAGGCAGTGAAATTCATTTAGACTCAGCAATATCCCAGGCAGCATGTTGTGTCAGTTCTTTTTTGTTTCTTTCATTTCTTTTTTAAATTTAGGAAGGTTGTTGTAACAAGGTGATTCTTACAGAACTGTTCCGTAGTGTTGCACTTTGCAATGACAGAATGGTGCCATTATACTGCTACTGCATTTATTTTGATGATGTACGAACTCTGCTGTTACTATTTCTCATCTTGGTTAGTATGATTTTTTAAAATACCTTTTCTGTAGTGGTTTCTTGTGCAAGCTGCTTTGTCTGTTGATGCATATTGGATCACTATGAAATGCATTCATTATGTGGCTTTTTTTTTTTTTTAATCATAATGAGCGGAGTAAAACAAGACATAAGCTTTCTAGCAGCAGCCTTTCATCCTGACTGTAAGTGCACTGGCAGTGCCTCAGAGCATATGTAAGCTGGGCTTGGACGAATGAACATGTGCAGCTAAAAACGCTCATATAACCTGAAAGTATTCACTTTTCAGAACTGAGTGTCACTGGGGAGAAGAAAAATGTGTTGTAAATTATACATACCCTTAACTTTATAATTCAATATAAAGAATATCTAAAAATTATAGGGATCATGATTAGGGGGAGTACGGAAATGGCATTGTAATCTCCTTCTACACCTTGAAACACCGTGCTTCTATAACAGAGATGGATCTGGATTGCCTGACAACGGTAACCATGTGAGGGTTCAACACAAAGGAAAGGAAAGGGGCTCTGAAAAGCCCCAATGAACACTGAGCTGATAGGCCTGTCTGACTGCATTTTACTTATAGCTGTCCTTATAGTTACATATTGGATGTTATCAGAGGACACAGAGGCTTAAATGCTGTTGGTAATTTATCAGCTTCATATGCTGTGTTTCTAACAAAATACCGGTGTCATCTTTCCCATTTTTTTGCTTCAAATTCTGTTTTCCACTGGGCAGTGCAAGTGTGGTGCAACTGTGTGACTGAATGGTTCAAATACCACAAAGCATCTGTCACATCCAGACCAAGCAGCCACAAGTCAGCTCTCATTGCACAACAGGTGCTGCATTACTTGTATAGCAAAAGTCTTTTTGGAGCTCATAAAGGAATTCTGTTCTGATAGCATGGAGAGGCATGTGAAAGAGCTGCTTTGTGAAAAGAAACATTACTGTTTTATATGTAATCCAACAAGTTGTTTATGTCTAGGCATAAATGAACTAAATGTGTTGCTATGTACTCTAAACAACTATGCTGGATAACAGACATGGAGTATTTAGCTCACGTGAAACTTAGCATCAACATAGATGGACTGATTATAACATTAAAGACAGACCTAGTTCAATCTTATTATAAACCTGGTAATTTGAGATGAACTATTTCAGTGTCTTTTTCTTTTGCTGTCACAAGCAGTACATTCCTCAGACCCTTGGAGGGCCATGACTCAGTATTAACCTGAACAAGAATTGGCCTTGGCATGCTCAATGCCTGATCTATTTAGCTCTGCTGACTCCTTACAGTAAACTATTAAATCTCTTGGTGCATCAGTCTAATTCTATGTTAATATGCCTTCCAAGTTTCAAAGTAACATATGAGTTGAAAACTCCCTAAATCTTTGCAAGAGTATTAGGATCCTAAGTGTAAATCAGCACAAGGCCTTCACATGAGGCTTTTCATGATGGAACTCCTAACTTCATGTTCTCTGTAAACCTGAAGAGCTAGTCCAACCTTCAGGTTTCCACAATGAGAGAGAATATGTATTAACAGATTACCAATTCTTAAAGAAAAAGCAACTACTTAGGAGTGCAAAGCAATGTCTATGTATGGCATGGAAAAACAGAGATAAGAAAGGCTCTGACTCTTATATATGGCCCAACACATCACAAAATCTGACTGCAAAACACCAACTTCCAATTGCCTAGCACTTCCTTCTACCCAGTGCTTTAATTGGGCCTGTCAACTAGGGATAATTGGTTTCTGGTTGACTGAAGAAAGTGACAGTGACAACAGCTCTCTGCCTCCCTTCATTATTGAAATTCTTGTACTGTAGCAGGGCCTCAGCACACAGGGCATTCCTGCAGCACTTACAGGTCCCTCGTTGTGCAGTGGGAAAGCAGCAACTTAAGACACTCAGAAAACATTTCAAGCTGTTTACCACATAGTTTTTCATGATGCAAGGATTTTTGAGCCGAGGTTATTTCTGTAGAGTGAAGTCTGGTTTTGCTTGTTTTACTGGAAATTTGATAGTACTGTTGCAGCTGTGACAGTCCAAGGCTATAAACAAAGTGAGGTTTATAGGGAGAGGCAATACCTTTCATTAATCCAGCTGATATGACTGGAAAAATAAAGATAATTCAGGTCATAATAACTGTTTCTGAGGTCATGTGCCTGAAACTGGTCTGGTTTTACTTCAGATGGTTACATATGCTATCTGAACTAATAGAAGTTGTTACATTTCTCCCCAATTCTTGCCTTGCTTGTAGGAAAATATGCCTTTGATACTAGCAGTGTATTATCATAGCTGCTTTAATTTGTTCTTTTGAAAGCATGGGTTAAAACAGTTGACAGAAATCCTTGTTTCTTTGCATAGCTTCAGAATGGGGAGCACAGCTTTAAGTGACAGCAGTTTTTGTAGCAGTGCTTGAATTTTTACATCACGAGAGGATAATACCAGGTATTTATTCCACTGTTGTTCAGCTCTCATTCAGCTTTTCTCCCACTTTTCTCCCTTTCTGTAGGCTGTCAGGCACCAGAGGAGCTGGTGGAGCAGGGAAAGATGGCAGTGCCACAACCGCATACACAGGTAATTTCTCTCTATCTTAAGGCCTCTATGACTGGTATATTTTCAAAGTGCAAATGGAATGCAGCACATCCATAAATCTTCCTGAAGACTTTGAATCCATTGGTTGCTTAGTTTTCCAATAGGATGACTTTAGGTTTTCTCATTTTCATAGTTCCTCATGCAGATGTTGAGTGTAAACAGCAGGGAGCTGTGATGACAATGAGTCCTAGTCCTGCATTGACGTATGCAGCTACCATTCTTCCACAACAGAACTCTAAAACAGAAACTGAGAACAAGCCTAGTGCTGAGAAACAACACTACATATCAGTACAGACTTTAATCTTCTGCCTTATTCTGCAGCTCTGGGTTTCTTGTTCCTTTTCCATAATAATTTTACCTAAGGTCTGTGCTGGATCAGAGTTCCAGGAGGAAATCTGTTTGGTGGTATAGCTTTCTGCCATGTCCATGCTGCATTGACCTCTCAGAAAAAAAAAAAAAAAAAGAAGAAAAAAAAAAAGACAGCAAAGGCCAAGACCATTGCTATTTAATCTGTACTCCTGATAACATACTTGAGAGTGAAGTCCCCCTCCTCAGTAGAATCTAGAGAGAACCCAAGCAGGGGTACTGTTCTGCCTTTCTTTCATTCAGCTCCTTGGATGGAGTGAGGCAGGCTGATGGACTAGGAGACAAATCTGACCTCCATGTCTACATGTTTCAGTTGTTGCTCTTTGAAGAGGAAATGCAGGAAAGCCTGTTCAACTAGATTTGCGTGCCAAACATCTCTAACAGTATGACAAGCCTCCAGTTGGTTAGTGTCACACAGACACCTGGATTGAGAGATTGAGGTGGTTGTTTCACGACCTGCTTGAAAGAATTTCATGGCAATAATTCCAGCTTTGTTCAGCAGTGTTGGCTAAAAAAAACTGTTGTAGTCTCTAGACAATCTTATAACCTTTTCACTTCAAGACTGATTTGAAATATTTGTGTGTATGTGGTGGCCGTCAATAAAATACAGAACAATTTCAGACTAGAGGAAATACAGGTTTTATGGGTTTCCCATAGCCCACACATTACTGCTGAGAGGAAGGGAGAGAAGACATCTGGGATACAAAAACGATGACTGACAGTGGGTCATGTTTCAGTAATGTTGTAGAAAGTGAACCCACAGCAAAGTAGCTCTAAAATTCCTAGAGAAAAAGGCACTTGCCTTAGATTAATGTCTTAGCCAAAGTGAAGGTGGGAGTTTAGAATGTTTATGCTGCTATATTTATATCTGGGTACTTACAGTGAACAGCTGTTAAGGTATACTGTGGAAATAAATGGGAGTTACTTAGCTAGGTCTTAGAACTTGCATGCTTTTTTTTTTGGTGTGTGTATGCAGTTTTGTTTGTTTGGCAGCTACATACTTGATATCAGAGATGATTCTCTTTATGCTTGTTTAAACTGTACTTGATTCAAGTATCTGTCATCGTCTTGGATCTTAGAAATGAAGATTTTGAGCTGAAGAACAGGTATTTCAAGATGAAATTTCATCTTCTAACATCAAACTCTCTTGCACAAAGCTACTTCATAATTTCCAATATTTTAAGTATATTTATGTGATAAAAAGTACTATTTTTGTGGAAAAATCTAAATGTATCTTTGCAAGTTGCAGCCTCACAGACATGAGCAAGTGCTTTATCTTTGATGCTGTTTCTCTTTATTTAACATGAAAGTCAGTCTTTTTGTCTGCGTGAATATTCTGTCTAGGAGCAAGAACATTCAGCATGAATAGGTACTGGAAAAAGGATTCATACCGTTAACTTTTGCCCGTACCATTTTAACTGTAAAAGAATTCATGCTGAAAGTACCACGATGACCCAAAAGTTCAAGAACATTTTGTTTCCAAAGGATAATTACTGTAGCAAAGCCTGCCGCTGTAATGGATAACTTAGCAGTGTGTAATTTTCTTTGAAATAAATCCTTCAGGTAACATAAAACAGGCATTATCTGTGTTTCAGCTAAGTCAGAATGCCCGCTGACAATTAAGATAGAGGCAGATGCTTTGCAGACTTCCAAGAACCCATATTGTGTTCAGCGCAAAGTAAATAACATTAGCACCAAATATCTGAAGAGGCAGTTATCTAGGGGAAAAAACAAGGCAGGACCAAATGGCATGGTAAAGGGATTGAATTTTATTCTTAAATCGGAATGGGATGAAAATTCTGGCTTCAAACCAAAGTCAGAGGTGCAACTTTTTCTTCTTTGGGAAGAACTCTGGAACTCTCAATTCTGCTGGTGATAGAAATTATACCCAGAACGTTTTTGGTTGGCCATAATCCGTTATATTTACCTGTCAAGCCAGGCACTACTTTTGCTTTCAAGTGACAACGCTAATGTAAATGTCTTCCGGTGACGGTCTGTTTGCCATTGAAGCATCTTCCAGGTATATGCAGAAATACAAAATCTTACATAGACTATCTGCGTTTATTTTTCCACGCCAGGCAACAGGAATGGAAAAAATCTGTTCCATGGTAATGCAGTAAAGACTGAAAAACAGCTGAATCCCTCTGCCGCAGACAGTGCCAACCAAGCACAGCTCAGAGCTGCACAGTTCTCGCAGCTTGGTTACTCGCGCTGGCAAAATAGCTCTGCTTAAGGTCTTACAACCTAACGGTGCCTGTTTTTTTTCTCACTTCAGAAGCAGTCACTGAAAGAACCGCCAGACCGAGATGGAATTTTAAAGTACTTTAAAGCCACTCGCTTTTTTTTGCTCGTGGTATTTGAGCGCGGGCGCTCCGCTGCTGTCGTCCCGTGCGGCCGCCAGGGGGCGCCGCGCCACGGAGGGCAGCGGCGCGTGCTCAGTAGCGGCGGCGCCTCCCGCCCGCTGGCGCGGGGAGCGCGGCTGCGCGCTGCGCCGGGACCCGGAAGCGGCGGAAGCGGTGGCGGGGCGGTGCGGCGCGGCGGCGTTCAGCGGCAGAGCGGCCCCGCGGAGCGCCCGGCGCCGGGCGGGTGCGTGAGGCCGCGGCGGAACGGGGGAGCGCGTCTGAGGGCGGGGGAGGGCGCGGCCATTTTGTGTCCCGCTCGGAGGGGTCGGGGGCGGCCGGCCAGGGAGGGCGGGCCCGGGGCGCGCGAACCACCCCCCCCCTCACCCCGTCCCCGAACGCGACGTCCTTCGGGCGGGGAGCCCGGGCCGGGGCTCCGCCGTGGGTCTGCCGGAGGGGAACAAAGGCGGCGGGCCGGGCCGGGCGGGGCCGAGCGAGGCGGGGAGCGGCCTGGCGTTGGCGGTGACAGCGCGGGGACGGGGCTGTAATAAGAATAGCGCGCTTCGAGCGGTAAGAATAGCGCGCTGCCGTCGCGCAGTATTTCACGGGCTATATGCGGCCGCGGGGACGGCTGAGCCGGCGTCGCCTCCGGGTTCTAATAATAGGCGGCCTCGGGGGCACGGCGGCTCCGGAGCGCGGGCAGCGCCGGGCACATACGTGCGGGCACAAAGCGCCCGTCGGGAGCAAGGCATGGCTCAGCGCTGAATGCCGCTGCCGTGATTCTTTTGCAGGTTATGAAATTGCTGGCAGGTGTTTTCTCGAGGAGGTCTGGAGCAGAAGCGAGTCCGCACGGGAATTCTTTGTCAGTCACCTATGAAGCTCCTGGTTTTAAAGTTGCGCTTCTGCAATGAAGAAGAGGAGACGGCTCGCTGCAAACGTACACGAAAAGGTTCGCCTCGGCAATGAGAAGGTTGCTTCGGATCAGATTCTTGTAGTCGACTGTGCCCAAGAAGTTGTCTCAAAGTCTGCAGAAATAGCTCCTGCAGATCAGCTTGAGTCCGCCCCAGAACTTTCGCCCTCGTCAGAACAGAGGAAGCTCCTGAGCTCCTTACAGTACAACAAAAACCTGCTCAAGTACCTGAACGATGATAGGCAGAAGCGGCCGTCCTTTTGTGATTTACTCATAATCGTGGAAGGAAAAGAATTCAGCGCTCACAAAGTCGTCGTGGCTGTTGGCAGTAGTTATTTTCACGCCTGTTTAAGCAAAAATCCAAGCACAGATGTCGTCACGTTAGATCACGTAACTCATTCCGTCTTTCAGCATTTGTTGGAGTTTCTGTACACGTCGGAGTTCTTTGTATATAAAAATGAAATTCCGCTGGTGCTGGAAGCGGCCAAATTTTTAGATATTATAGATGCAGTGAAGTTACTGAATAACGAAAGTGTTTCTAGCATACAGTCCGATGTGGTAACTGACGCGCCTACACCAGCTGAAACACTAAATGAAGTGACTGGTAAACTGCTGAACAGTCATCAGTGCACTTTCTGTGGTCGAAGTTTCTGTTACAAGAAGTCTTTAGAAAATCATTTGGCTAAAGCCCACAGGTCCCTTCCACTGGAAAGAAAACATGGGCTAAAAATGGTTGAGAAAGCAGGCTTTTCCGCGCGGCGGTCCACGAGAAACCGTAAGTGTCCGGTTAAATTCGACGACAGTGATAGCGAAAGCGATGACGCATCTGACAGCAATCTGGAAAAAGTCAGTTCTGACAAGGAAACATCTGATAGGAGTGAGTTTGAAGACAGTGGGAGTGAATGCATTGCTGATGAAGAAGGGCAGGAGGAAGAAATGTCAGGGGAAGATTCAGACACTGAAGAGCAAAGTGAAAAAGAGCACGATACTGAGGAGGGTTCCGAGGTGGCTGACCCGAGTATTCCTGAAGGCTTAGCTCCGGTCATCGTTCAGAGCAGTAACAAAAAACTGCTGCAGTGTCCCAAGTGTGACAAAAAGTTTGACCGAATAGGTAAGAAAGAGCAAGTGAGGTAGCTCTCTTTCCTTTTATCCATGCGGTGGTGCTTATTGTATGGGAGATAAATGGAGCTGTTCCTCGGAGGGTGACAATCAGAATTTTTGGGTGACACCCCTTGGGTCATGGTAACAGGGAAAGAAACCGTTCCCCATAGTATTGGGACTTCTTTTTTCTTATAATAGCTGCATTGTTTCTTTCAACATTTTGAAAGTTTATAAAGCAGGAGGTTTGTGGTGTGCATTAGTTCCTACTTAGAACAGCGTGTTCAGCTTGCTTTTGTTCTAAAAGTTGTTTAATATGTCTCAGAACTGTTTTGTTTTCCTGTTCTGGTTTTTATTTTAACTTGACTATAACATGACAACTATACTTGTGAATTATTTTAACTTTTTTATACAGCTTTTCATTCTGAAAGGTTACTTGAGTTTATAAACAGTCTTATCTTCAGTGTTATCCACATTTTATAGCTGGGATACCGCGACTGAGGTGAAATAAATATTCCAAATCCCAAGTTATGTAGTGACAGCTGTTCAGTATTAGAACAGCAGGACTTCTGTGCTTCAAATTCCGTGCCTTAAAATTAAAGGAAATCAAGAATATTTCTCAATGTGACAGACTTTTTTAAATAATGAAAGGCTGTTGTGCAGAAATAAATAGCTTGTGAAGGTGTGGTGTTGTAATGGTGTGTTTTGAACATCTGTGCTTTGGAGGCTCTTTTTTGCCCTCTTCTGACTAAGAATTCTAGGTTTTCTGCTTAAAAAAAGCATGAGAAATAGCATTAAGTCAAGTGATTTCTTTATTTGCAGTGTTTATTTAGATGCTTTCATTGCCATAGGTTTTGTTATTTGAAAGTACCTTCAACATTTGACTGAACTACTTCAGAAATTAGAATTGGACCCCAGACGTGTATGGTAGGGGATATTGGTTACTTGTTTTCTAATAAGGTTCTTTTTTCTGTTGTTCTGTAGGCAAATATGAGAGCCACACACGTGTACACACAGGTGAGAAGCCTTTTGAGTGTGACATATGTCATCAGCGCTATTCCACAAAGTCCAACCTGACGGTGCACAGAAAGAAACACTCCAGCGACACAGACTTTCATAAGAAGGAACACAAGTGTCCCTACTGCAATAAGCTGCACGCGAGCAAGAAGACGTTAGCGAAACACGTGAAGAGGCAAGTATGGGCTAATGGCATTCCTGTTCTGAGGAATCGTTTATGCAAACAGCATTTTTTTGCTTTGTTTGTGTTATTGGTTGTAAGTGTCTTTTGAAAGGACCGAGGGATTAGCAGTGTCAAACTGACTTGCCATGAAGAGTGCACGAGAGCTGTCTAAACAGCAATTCCACAGCAGTTCTGTAATGGCTCTGCTGTAGGTTTTAGTGAATGTTAGAGTGCTCAGATTAGCTGTTAGAGTCAGAACGCAAGTCTTAATAGTTACCTGTTTTTTTTTTTAATTTGAAGGAAGAATGAAAGGCCATTGGTTTTGTGTTGATAGTATGCTATTGGTGATAATAGATGGATAAACACCTTCCCTCCAGATTTTTTTAGGTGAATAAATGGTTTATGGCAAATCAAATTATAAAGCATCCATATTTACTTATCTCTTTTTTTCTCTTTCTTTGTGAATATCCATAAAGTGTTCTAATTTAAACAGTGCTTTGTCTCACCTATTGTCATAGGAGGTTCTAAAGGAGTCTGTAGTCAACTTTGTTTTCCGGTTATTTGTGCCTTTAGAACTGCTTAGTTATGAGTGTCCCATTCTGCTGTGGCATACAGAGTTTAGAAATGGATATTTAGTATTTGGGTGATCTTCATCTCAGAAGGTTAATGCTTTCTGCTGCCTCCTTCCCCTAGGTTTCATCCAGAGAATGTACAAGAATTTCTTTCTATTAAAAAGACAAAGAGCGAAGGTTGGAAATGTGATGTAAGTAGTGCTTCAGTAGATGTGATTTATTCATACAGATGCTAAGTTGTTTTGTGATCTGAATGCTAAAGAGAAAACAAGGTATATGTTACTCTGAAATTTCAGCAAGCTTTCTAAGTATGAATTTCTTCTTTATGCGTGGGTATAGAGGCTGAATTTCATTCTCTCTGTTCAGTTTGTGACTAAGTAGAGCACCAACTAAAATAGTTTGAAGGGCCTCTTTTTTCATGTGATCAGCTGTTACTTTTGTGGAAGTACATCAGTTTGCAGATGTTATGAATATTGAAACAATGGAGTATTTGTTCTTCTATGAATTACACACTTCAGGCACTGACCAGAAGGTGTATGTTTTGGGAATGCTTTGGAAGTGTACGTTAAGTATGAGATGTTTTCTCATTTAGCTGCATGTGCATGTCAACAGAATTGTAAATTTGTATGAAATCTGTTTCTAGATTTAAAATCACAGGATCCATTGTTTTCTGCAGAAGTGTGAAATTATACTGAGTGTAAAAACAAAAGTGCAGGATTTCATTATCTGTCTGCTGCCAAATAATGTTTTGAGGTTTTAAAATGTGGTTTTCTTTTCTTAAAGTAAGTGGTATGCATTGCTTTTTGGTCAGGCCAGTTGTTTTGTTTAGCTAACTGCTACATGCGCCTATATGTCTAATACTAGGTGCTGTAACATGGTATAATTACTAGTCTTGCTTTGTTTGGTTGGGAGATACCAACTGTAGGGATCAGTACTGTTCACTGTGTTGGTGGTTGCAGCATGGTTGGAGGTACTGCATGGCTGCCTAAGGGTGTTCTCTTATATATACATATACATATATAGAAAGAGAGAGAGTTGGGTTGATTTCTTTTCAGGAAGAGTCTGCTAAGCATCAGAGTTGGTAGAAAGAAGGGAGGATAGAGCATGTGGCTGTTTACAAGATGCCAGTGTGTTTGATTTGATTTGATCTACATCCTAATTTGTGTAGCATAATACATGAGGATTTATGTAGACTCAGGTTTTTCTCTGCAGAGAGCAGGTGAAGTAAGCTGTTAGGGAAAAAATCTGATGATAGTGGAAGTGTTTTTGACAAAATATATTTTCGTTTTAGATTTGTAAGAAGTCCTTCACTCGCAGACCTCATTTAGAAGAGCATATGATCCTTCACTCTCAGGATAAACCATTTAAGTGTACCTACTGTGAAGAGCACTTTAAATCCCGATTTGCGAGACTGAAACATCAAGAAAAATTCCATCTCGGTATAGAAACCTCCTTCTGACATGTAAACAATAGATTTAAAGTAAAACTTCCTCCACCACTGTATGTCCTGATCAGTTTGGTTTCTAACTCATCCACCCCTTCTTTTCCAATTCCTTCTCTTTTGGATTTGATTTTTTTAGCTTTCTGTTCAGCTGTCTTTTTGAGACATTGTATCATATTTACTTAAATAAAAAAACGGGGGTGGGTTGGGGTGAGAATTTACCTTATTTCTGTTTTATGAGTGTTTTGCGTATGGTGGCTCTCAGCTGTTGAGTCAGATTGTCCCTGAAGTTTTCCAGAGAGCTTTCTCTCACTACCAGGTACTGACTCAGGAGCTAGGGAATAGGCTGCTGATGCTAATGGGAATTTGGCTTCTGGAACAGTTGAATTATTAGTATTTTGACTAATAATTCTAATTTTTGCTTTACAATCATGGTACTTACCAAAATAACTGGTGTTAGGAATAAATTGAGGGGAAATTGAAGGAAGTTTAATTAAACTATACTGACTGTACTACACATGAATCTTTTATTACAATATTTTTTCTCTTCTATGTTCTGTAAATTGATCAGGGTTTTTACAAGTCACTGATGTGTGTTTCTCGGTTGGTTTAATTGACACTTAATAATACTGCGTGCGTCTGTTTCCCTGCAGGGCCTTTTCCCTGTGACATCTGTGGGCGGCAGTTTAACGATACCGGAAATCTGAAACGCCACATTGAATGTACTCATGGAGGAAAGAGAAAATGGACGTGTTTCATCTGCGGAAAATCTGTTAGGGAACGGTAAGGAGCTGCATGACTGCTTGAGCTTCAGCATTACAGAAATACTTAGCATGATTCTGTCTTCTGGCTTTGACTTTTTAATGCAGAGGAAACCTTCTCTGAGGGCTAGTGAATCAGAAACTGGTGTAAGAGGCACAGGTAGCACACAATTTTCTGGTGACTGTATGTAGTTATGAGGCAGAATTTTATTAAAGATGTCTTACCTCTCGTTCACTTTAGTTAGAGCTCCTGTGTTTGCCTGAACATCTTGCATTTGTTTGGGAGTTTTCTTCCATGGATATCTTGGTAAATATGCTGACGAGGACAGGAGGATGAGGGACACCGGTGAGAATAGCTGAGGAGTTGGACTTTTGCAAACAGTTTTGTGGAAGGTGGAATAATAAACTGTAAAACTTTTGTTACTGTTTCTCTGAATGGAGAAGAACGTTGTTAATTTGGCTGTTTGAATAACTGAAGTTCCAAACGTTGACTAATAAATGCTGTTTTTGTCCACGTGTGTAAGTAGCATTTAGTAGCAAATACTGTAAAGTTTTAAATGCAGCTCAGTCCCTCAGTGCCAAGCTCCTTCTAGGAAACTTGAAATTAAACACACGCATCTCTATTCCAGGTTTGTGAATTAAAAAATGTAAATTTAAAATAGTTATTAGCATTGCTTTAGTGCAGGTGTTTATCAGTGCAGTGCTCTATGAGAGGTTTCAAAATAGTGACTTACTAGGGTTCTGAAACAGCTAATATTCTTTTTCATTTGAAAGAAGTGATATTTATGTCAGTGTACTACTAAGATTCTAGTGAGTATTCCATAGAGAATTATTCATAGAGAATATTCTGTTGAGAAGATCTGAGTTTATCTGTATTGCAGCCCGTTTTCTTACTTTATATTCTGGTGTCTGATAAAGTTGCCTGGAGTAATTACAAGCAGTTGTGTCCCTGATAGATTTTTGTGTTTTCTAGTAGTTTGATCAGTGTGGTATAGGTGTGTTAAAACGTACCAGTGCAGTAATGAAATAGTAAACAGTCAAAGACAGTCCTACAACTCTGTAAAGTTCGCTTTGAACTGAAGAGTTGATTTAAAAAAAAAAAGTCAATATATATTTATACATTTCAAGTTTTAAGTTGTGCAGTGCAGTTGAACATTGAAACATAACTGCTTTAATTAGAGATAACACCTTTGTGTGTGTAAAACATAGAATATCCTTGAATGATAATATTTTTCATAGGAACAGGTAATAGATGGAAGATTTTTCTTTTTTACTTAGCTCATACACATACCAGTCCTGTATGCATTGAATTTGATTTTCCAGTTCCTTTGAGGATTGCTGCTGGCATGCACATAGTACTGCAAAGGCAGTAGTGAAATGAACTTGCAGACATAGACTTACCTACATATGCAGAGTAGCTCCATATATTTAACAAGCTCTGTGAGGAATTAAGTGAATGGACTTCCACGGTCTGGATTTCCTTCCGTTTGGACAGTAAAATTTAGAAATACGTAGTGATATGTTACATAGAAGTTATTGTCAAAGTTGATGTTTTCTTTCTGGTGCATTGTCCACCTGTATGTTGATATGATGTTTTGTTTCTTTGGACCTATTGTGTCCAAACTCAGCTGGTTCAGTAAATTGTAGATGGTTGGGGTGCTACCTTTGAGTGTATGATGTGTGTATATTTGCATAAATTGAGACAGTTTCTTGGATACGTTGCGATCTCTCAGAATTAAACTGAGGAAATGATGGTCTGTTTTACTTCCAAGTGCAGTGACTTGCTTAAAATTGAATTTCACTGCCTTTTTAAAACAGAACAACTTTGAAAGAGCACCTGAGAATTCACAGTGGAGAGAAGCCTCATCTTTGCAGCATTTGTGGGCAGAGTTTTCGTCATGGAAGCTCTTACAGGTACAGATTTTTATGAGATACAGTGCTGAAGGTCTCATTTGGTGGTTTATTCACTTTGTCAACTTAATACTTTGTAATCTCTGTGTTTTGATGCATTCTGAGAACGTTAGTAGATGTTTTAATCATGCTTAAATTTTGAATATATATTAAAAACCTGTGATCAATGATTCATTTTATTTAATAGAAAATGTATTATCGGTGTCAGCACAGAATCCCGTAGCAGTTTTGCGTCTAAGTTGAGTTTCTTTCACTTGTAAAAACACTTGAATCTGTGTTAATCAGAGAGAAACTAAGTGAAGGACTAAAATATTGTGTTAATTTTAGGTGTGAGAGTTTAGCTCTGTCCTCTGTTGGTTTTCAGAGCATTAAGAATATTTCAGCTAAATGTTATTTCCTGATGTTTGTGAGAAGCTTTAAAAAATGAATTTCTGATATCCTGCATTGAAGTAGCAGTGCAGATTTTAGTAACAAAGTTGTGTTCGTGGCCGTTTGATTATAAATTTGCTGATCTTGAGCAGTGGTATGAATGTAAATTTGTCTCCATTCTACCACAGGCTTCATCTCAGAGTCCATCATGACGACAAGAGATATGAATGTGAAGAATGTGGAAAAACATTTATTCGGCACGACCATCTGACAAAGCACAAAAAGATACACTCAGGTAGGCATGTTCTTTGAAAACTGTCTCAGAAGCAGCTATTTTGCTGCAAGATCAAATAAACGTATTACAAATTTTCTTCAGTGTATATCTGTGTGATGGTTTTGGCCAAGTACTGTTAAGGTCTGCTTCAGTAGGGTTAAGCTTACGTGTTTTCAAAGTTTATATGCTAAATGTTTCCTCCATGTTAACCTAGAAAGCCAAGGGACAGTCAAAAACATGTAACAGCAAATTGCTTTAAAATATAATAAAAAAAGCAAAAGTGAAAAAGGAGGATTTTTTTTAATGATTTCAGATTTCTTTTTTTTAATAGCAATGTTGTGCAACTTTAATACCACAACACAGAAGAAGCTGTCACGGTCTCTGTCATAGTTTGTACACTGATCACTTTAATGTAAGAGCATCAAAGAGGTGTTCCTAAAGCTCTCAGTTATGGAGAAGGAAGAAGAAAGGAAAGTGGAGCTTGTCAGCCCTGAGAACAGACAGATAGAGATTATCAAAAGGAAGAAATAAAATTATAAGAACATTTTCCTCTTGCACTGAGTCTGGAAAGGTTACAAAATAACCAGGTAGAGCAGAGATTCATCAGGGGCTTTCTTAAAATAGGGTCCAAAGGGAGCACTGCCTTCTGCTAGGCAAAATACATTTTAGGCAGCATGAAGATAGGAAAGTGATCAGAGTCCAAGCTTCTCGAGCCTTTACTTTGAAGGACAGCTTCTTCTTTAGTGTTGAAAATCATGTCTGCTATAAAATAAAGAAATCTTTTTTGAAAACTCAATTAAAAAAAAAAAATCCTCTTTTCTACTCTATTTGCTTTTTCCCCCTCTAGAAAGTTACATTCTTTGACTGTCCACACTCCTCCTACTTACATGAGAAGGAACATTCTGCCACTATTTGGAAGATCTCAAGATGACTAAAAAGAATCAAGATACTTTTAAGCAGCAGAATAAAAGAAAAAGGTAACTATGTAAATCAGGATAATAAGGTGAATGCTGTGAGGCAATTTTAAGTTCTAAAAATTAGAGGCTGAAAATAATGGGTATGTTTTAATAAGCTTTTATTTTATAGCTTCTGAATTATTGAATATACCACATTTCAGATTGTAAGGAAGAGAGTAGATTTCTAGTCATTCATTTGTACCTCCTGTACCTGTAACTCATCAAAAGGAATTTATCTGTAGGAATGAGGATAAGGTCAGTTATACTCATGAAGAAGAAATGCTAAAGAATCTTTGCTCTGGTAGAAGTGCCCTACTTTTTTTTTTTGTTGTTTTCTTTGGGGACGGAGAATCCTTTGGTACAAAAACCAAGTAAGGTATGGAGGAGCTTGATGTGGATCTAGTCTGTTTGTTACAGTGACAACTCTGAGACAGTTAATAAGTTCCCAGAGATTTAACCAAAATGTAATGAATTTTGCCTTTCAAGGTGAAAAAGCGCATCAGTGTGAAGAATGTGGGAAATGTTTTGGCCGTAGAGATCACCTCACTGTTCATTATAAAAGTGTTCATCTAGGAGAAAAGGTTTGGCAGAAGTAAGTGCTGGCAGTCCTGCTAACTGCAGAAACACATCTGTGATGTAACTGATTTTGTTAAGCCTTGTGTGTTCATGCAGAATTGCAGTCATCTGTGTCTGTCACGTCCATTGCTTTTGTCCTTGGTAAAGATTCCTTTAGGTTTGCAATGCACATCAGAAAATTGCCTTTGCAGTTGAAGCAAGTTCTTTTCTTTGTAGTGTAATGAAGTAAAATAAATTATCCCATAAAAGTCTATCAAATAATAGCTGTCTCGGTGTTCTAAATGAATAGTTCATTGTAATATTTCTTCTTATTATTAAACACTAATTAAGACTGAATTATTAGGCATTATTTAAGCGCTGTAATAATTCTTCCACTCTCACCCTTTAAGAAGCTGGAAGTAGATATAAGTGAGGGAGCTTGCAAACTTGGGTTTTCAGCTGTTTTGCAGTTACAGACTTTAGAAAGGACTGTGCACGTAGTTTTTTTCCAGAATAACTAACAGTAAAGCTATCTAACATGAAATGTCTTTTCTTCTTTAAAGATATAAAGCAACATTTCACCAGTGTGAAGTCTGTAAGAAAGTTTTTAAAGGGAAGTCAAGTTTGGAAATGCATTTTAGGACACATTCAGGTAAAAGACAGAAATGCATGGGAACTTATTTCTTTTTTACTTCAAAATGGATGGTGTCACTTAATTTACTACTGCTGTAGTAAGAGTAGCAGGATGCTGCCAGACTTACTCTTAGTTATGTGTGTTGGCTCTTCCTGAGTGCTGCCTTCTGAATGTGCAAAACTTGAAATGTTGAGAATCCTCAGCGTAAACTTGTGCTATGTCTCCACACCCAGACCACTTAATCTGTTTAGTGGCACAGAGAATACTGTGTTTCAGCTGGTAATCTGAACACGGACTGTTTGGAAAGGTTTATGTCTTCAGAGAAAGTCATTGTCCTTTCAAAATGTCAAGTGCAAACTAAGTTTATTTAACAGTGGTGTTGTAACTGTTGACTCTTCGGTTTCCTTTTAGTTTGCTTTATATTCTGCTTATCTTTATGACAGAAATAACAAATACTGGGAGCGGGGTTTGCCAGTATAAATTTTAAACTTTCATGGGCTCCCTTGATTCCTAGATTGTTGCTGAACATATGCTCTTTGTTTTCAATACATCTGTTTTACGCTGGGTTCCCGTGCCATGCACAGTTTGTCTATTTATGTGTAAGGTGTCACTCAGAATAAATGATCTTTACATCCTTTCTCTGCTTCTTTATAGGTGAGAAACCATACAAATGTCAAATCTGTAACCAGTCTTTTAGAATTAAGAAGACATTAACAAAGCACATGGTTATTCATTCAGATGCTCGACCATTTAATTGCCAACACTGCAATGCAACGTTTAAACGAAAAGATAAGCTGAAATATCATATTGATCACGTTCATGGAACAAAGGCTGCAGAGGAGGCACTGACATCTTCTTCAGAGGAAAAACTCGTCTCCTTACCAGTACAGTACTCTTCTGATGACAAAATTTATCAGACTGAAGCTAAACAATATGTGGAACAGTCCAAAACATATCAGTCAGAAGCCAAAACTTTGTTACAGAATGTACCTACGGAAGTCTGTGTGCCGGTGACTCTGGTACCGGTTCCGATGTCTGATCCTCAGGCTGATCTTGTACAGCATACTGCTCAGTCACATGGCATTCTTCCTCAGCATGAGCAGGCAGAATATCAACGTGCAACAGATCTGTCGTTTCTTGAGAAATATACTCTGACTCCACAACCTGCAAATATTGTTCATCCTGTAAGGCCTGAGCAAATGTTGGATCCTAGAGACCAGTCATATCTCGGAACTTTACTGGGGCTGGATAGTGCTCCTACTGTACAGAACATTTCAAACAACGAACATTCGTGATCAGAGCATAACATTCCACCTAATTTACTAAGCCATTAGCCGACAGGAGGCTGATATGGCAGTTGAGATTTATATTTTGTTTGGACTCGTGAGTCTTCTGCATAGTTTTTGGAAAAACAGGTTTGTTTACATATTTGAACATATAGGCACACTGATGTACACAGAGTGTTTCTTGTGATTTTAAGAATTTATAAAATATTATAGATGGTCTTTTAAAAATTACGCTCTGAAATATCTTAAGGATAGTTGCTGAGAAAATGTAATTACGTACCTGGCTATTAATTTAATTTTTTTTTTTGCCTTTCAGCGTCTCACTGAGTTAATGTTAAAAGTGTAATAGAAAGAAAGAAAAAGGAAGAAAAAGGACTGTATCAATTCATTAGAAATGGTAAGCGTAGGCAGTAATACAAAACACAAACTTCAAATTATGTTTCACGTATAAATTAAAATTGAATCCTCAGGCATCTTTGGAGAGTTTTTAAGTTTCTAAAGCCTCTGGAGCTGAATTAATGGGCACGGGAACTAGATAATTCTGAAAGGTGACTTTGATATAATGAACACAAAACAGAACTGTAAAGAATACCAGAAGAATAATTAGGCTACCTACGTTTGGTCTGTTACTTTTTCCTTGGTCTTAATATTGACGTATGTGTGAAGGTTTAGATAAAACTGTTGTCGAATTTTCTGCGGTTAGCCCCATACAGTTTTAGTACCAACTTTTCTTTTTCGGTCATGTTTGTGCATCCCACACTCTTAACTTTGAAAGAGATGTCATGTAGCCTATGAACAGTCGTAAGGAATTGACATGATTTGTCCTTGCTAGAGCATCAGTTGTAGCATGTTTGTTTTCAAACTACCTGTGATGAGGAAATTTCAAGGCACTTATTTCCAGGATACCACACAGCTGTTTTCTTAAAAAAGAAACAATCACTAATTATATATCTTCTGCGAGTGATTTTAATTTCACTATCTTGTGTTGTTTATAAAGCAGAGTCAATCTCTAGAGAGTATTTATTCCACGGCTTTAGTTATTTTTAGCTTTTTATTTACTAGAAGTAATGGTAAAAAACAAAACTATTTTAACTATAAAGTTTAGTGTAATTTACCAGGAAATCTAGTATAATTTAAGATCATTAAGCTTTCTATTTTAAACCTAATTTAAAAGTTAATCTTCTTTGTTTGTATTGTGATAATTATGCCAAAGAAGATATTGGATATCATTTTATAACTTTCATTATTCCTCACAAGAATTACAGTCTGAGGTAAAATTTTCCCCAGTCTCCCCAGAAATCTGCTATTATTAAATTATTATATTAAAGTATCTATAAAGTGGGAAACTGTATCTTTATGTGTTACTGTAACTGCTGAATTTATCCAGTGACCTGAACACAACCAATCTGCGTTGAAAAGCTCTTTTATCATCCCTGTTCTGTAAACTCTTAACACTGAACCTTTCAAATCCTTTTTAGATACTTTGTTACGAGATTCTTTTGATTCCCATTTACTTCAGTGTTCAGCAGTTTGCAGGAGAGGAGCCAGAGCTGCCTGAATGTTCATACTTTGAAGCTTGTGCCCTATTGGATTCTTAACACACCAAAGATTTCTGTTAGCTGTTAAGTAGTGGCAGAGTTATAGTATTTTAAGTGTTTCTGATATTTAAATAGGACTTAGCCAAAGAAGCACAATAAAAGTCCTAAAATTTTAAAGTTCAGTTTTTGAAACAGGACTACATATGTTTAACTGTTCTATGTTTATATCTCTAAAGTAAAATTTAGAGCTGTGCTCTGGGAATGTTCAGACTGACATGCTGTAAATATATCTGGTAAGAAGCTGAATACTAGCAAATATACAGCAATAATGAGGCCTTTGAATGCCACCTTCTGAAAGGACACTATCAAGTACTATCCTTCCTGCTTTCCAACTTTACCTTTATCTCCTTTCGTAACAAACCATTTGTCATCTTTACACTCCAGGACTTGAAAACTGCTGTTCTATCTGTAGTTTTCAGGTTAATATGTACATGTCACATTACCACTTGATGTGATACACGAGTTCCATTGTTTGTAATCGTTAGATTAAAAGTAAACTGACATCAGTGGGGTCAGTGCCGTTCTCAGAAAAGAAGCCCATTATTTCTTGTCTCTTCTGGCCCACAATAGAGTAGGTATTGTAAGATTTTGATAAAACAGTGACTTAAAATTAGTTGGTAACTGTTATTTTTTCTTTTGAAGCCTTCTGTTTTTCCAGTCCTTTTACAAGGAACTCTAGTAAAATACTAGAGGAGAATTTAGAGCACACTTACTTGATAATGTCCTTTTAATCTTTTTTTTTTTTTGTGATTGTGCCTTTTACGTATATTCTGAATAATGGTTTCTGTACTTAGTTGATTATTCAGAAAGATTTAAGGTCAGTATCTTCTGAAGGGCTTTGTGTTTTCTGGATGCCCAACAAGGAACGGACTGTAAAACGGATTATTTTTTTTTCAGGAAAAAATGAGCTCTGTCTTCACTGTTCAGATGGCCAGAATTACTAGTCATCCCTGGAAAAAAAACAGCATAGTAATTCTTTGACATTCTTTTATTTGCAGATAATCAGACTAGTTAATGTTTTAACCTGCTGGTCAGGCTGATCATTGCCAGTTGACAGTGGAAAAAAAAAATAGGAAAGCTTACATACTAGTTACATAGTTTTTATTTTTAATATCGTGAGCTATCACTTATGGCTTTACATCTATTCATGTATAAGCTAAGTAAATTTTCATGGACTGGTGCTTCATTTGGTGGGTGGAAGTAGCTGATCTCTAGTGGCATACGGTTCCTTTGAAGAGTTCTGGAGTTGAAGGACAGAGCTCTGAACCTCTGCATGGGTTGAAACTCCTTAGGTGTCTGGTACCTCCATTTTAATGTGTGTGTGTACTCATACAATAGTCATATCCTATTAACCTGGATGACATTTTTACAACACAGGCTATCTTGTATCTGGCGGTAATTGATTCAGTTGACTGTTAATTGCCAAAGAAGGAAGAAGCAAGTCTCTCAAAATGTCTAAAGAATGATGAGTGGCATTTTGAAAGATGTTTTTTTTCCACATGCTTATCTTTGGGGAGAAGGATTGGACTCCATGTTGGTGCTCCAAACTGCTATGTAGTTCTGAGAACTTACTGCACTCATTCTGTAAACACTGAATTCTGTGGGTTTTGCTACGCAAATTTAGTAATTTCTAGCTGTTGACTGAATTGCTGTCCTTTCCTCAAATGGATTTTCTGTTCAGTTTTATTTATTTATATTGGAATTTACTCCTTGAGCACTGACACTTTTCCTGCAGAGGTATGGTTGTCATGGCTTCCTTTTGTTCTGAAAGTCAGTAATTGTAATGGCGATGATGCATTTTCTTTAAGGTTGTGGCTTCCTTAAAACATATAGTGCTACTTAAGTCCAGTTTGTAATTTGGGTAGTTATTTTTAAAGATGGATCAGGCCAAAACACCTCTGACAAAAGATGAACTTGCCATCATTGAAGAGCTAGACTTATTTTCATAGTAATAAATATGAAAGAGTATTCAGAATGCTGAGGAATGATTCTTCAGTTCAATTAAAAAATGATTGTAATTAAATCAGTATAGAAGCTCACACAAGGAAAAATGACTGAATTCTGAGGTTAGTGTTGAAAGAATTTGTTTTCCCTTGGAAGATAACAACAAAATATCTGTTTGGTTTTTTTTTTGTTTTTTTTCTGTGTTGAGCACACATGCATACTAGGTTCCGCTCTGCACATAGGACATTTATCACAGTGCATTAGCGCATTGGCATCTGTAGGTTTTTTATTTATTTATTTTTTATTTTTTAACAATATCATCTGTCGGTGATTCAGTTGTTTCATCGTATGCATCAAATAATAAAACTTGCAGAACACAGTGCAGGGCAGTCACTGTGTTAAGCCCATTGCATCCCAAGCTTCATGTGGTTTGTAAGAAATGGTTTGGTATAAAGGGATTTGAAGTATTAAATGACACTTTTGTTGTTTTTGTTTAACCCCCCTGGTACCATTATGGTCATGTTTAAATGTCGGTCCTTTTATATGAAACAATAAGGTGAAAAAACCTCAATATTTTGTCACTGGTCTATGAAATACTGTGTTTTCAATGTGGTCTGTATAGGGTGGTATTCTAGATGGAAGTCTTTAAAGTTGTCTTTTTAGGAGAAACTCTTTGCTGTAAGGAAAAGTTAGGAAGTGTACTGTAAACGTAGGGGTACTCAGTCCAACGTGTAATTTTTTTTTGTTATGGCAAAGTAAAGTTCTTTTGTCTTAACATTGCTGGCTTCACAGGGCTCGTTGCAGTGCTGCTTGCTGTTTGGTTTCTGCCTTTTCGCACTGGGCAGTGTAGGAGCGCGCTGCGGAAGCGCTCTGTGCGGCGTTTTACTTTTACAGCTCCTGAAACATAAGCAAAGATGAGGCAACGTTTTTGTCGCTCTCGTGTGTGTTACTTTTTATTTTAAAATATTTTGTAAATTAAATTTATTTAAAAAAAAAACAAACAAAACACCTTCGCTTCAATTATTTGTGTATTTATTTTGAGGAAACGGAGGGTTTGATCGCCGAGAGGTGGCGTTACTTTGTGTTGGGTCATTTTCCCTCACACCCGTCCCTGAGCGCAGCCCCCGCCGTGAGGCAGCGCTGGCGGCCGTTTAAATCAAACGCCCGGCGCTGATTGGCGGAGCGGCGGGAAGGGCGCGGATTGGCTGAGGCGCAGGATTTGAACGGGCGGACGGTTGGGGCGGTGGCGCAGCGCTGCGGCCCGGTCCCGCTGCGTGAGGCGCGCAGGGCATGGCCGCGGGCTCGTTCCCCGGAGCGGCGGCGTGGGAGCTGAGCCCCTCCGGGGGCCCCCGGAGGCGGCGGTGGGCCGTGCCGCGGCCCGAGGATGAGTCGGACGAGGAGCCCGCCGTGCTGCTCCTCAGCCACTTTTCGCGGCCGCCGTACCTCAGCTTCGGCAGCCTGCGCGTCGGCGCGTCGCGCACCCGGCTGCTGGGCATCGAGAACCCCAACGCGGAGGATGCCGAGGTGGTCGTTGAGCGCTTCCCGGCCTCTGCCAGGGGCTTCAGCCTCGAGCGCCGCCGCTTCTGTGTGGAGGTACGGGGCGGCGGGGAGCTGCGGCGGGCGCGCGGGGCTCCGGGCCGTGCTGAGGGCCGGGCTGCGGGGCCGGCTGCGGAGCCTGCGGCTCGGGGACTCGTGTGCCCGGGGAGAAGCTTTTATTCCAAGTCGGGAAGTGTAGAGTGGCTTTATTTCCCCGCCTAACCGTGCCCTTTAGCATCACAACGAAACGGTTCTTCAACTCGTCCGCAGATGGTGGCTGCGCCATCTCCCCGGGCACGCGTTCCAGCACCTGGCCGCTCTATGGGAGAAGAGATATTTTCTGATATTCAAACTGAACCTCCCTTGTGCAGCTGTGGCCTGCCCGGGGGCGTGGTGGAGTCGCTGTCTCTGTCAGTGTTGAAGAGGAGCCTGGATGAGGAGCTATGAGATGTGGTTTAGTAGCCCGTGGTAGCAATGGTAATAGGTGGACAGTCCTTTCCCAGCTTGTGGCTCTATGATTTTATGAACTTGAACTGTCACTAATTACAGTGAAGAGACCAAACCCCACCTTGCCACACTTGTGTTGTAGAGAGCTATGAGCTATGTGCAAGAAATATTTTAGTAAATGATATTTCAAAGAGTTGGAAGGCAACTTTCTAGTTTAGTAAAAAGGATGAAGAAGCTCGTGGACAGCACACTAATCCGTAATTCTGCATGTTAGCAATACAGTAGATACAAAAGTGGGCATAATCCAGTAATTAATCTTCTGAAGGAAATATATTCCCAAGGAAATATATAATCCCTCAGGAAATATAAGTTATGGTTAATTGAATCTGTGTCTGTCAGATAAATGACAGTTGAAACAAGTGTATATCTAGTGCCATCTAGAGTTCATAGGACGGGAGCTACATGGACCTGTTGGAGTACAACAAGGGCAGGTCCAAAAACTGGCCCAGGGGATGGAACACCTCCCCTTCAAGGACACAATGAGAGCTGGATGTGTTCATCCTGGAGAAGGCTCCAGGCAGGTGGCAGACCTGAGAGTGGACTTTCAATATATAGAGAGGGGCTGTAAGAAAGGAGACAGACTCTTTAGCAGGGTCTGTTGTGACAGGAGAAGTGGAAGTATTTTCAAACTAAGAGAAGTGGAAATTTAGATTGGATATAAGGAAAAGCTTTTGTTTTAATGATAAAGGATTGTGAGGCACTGGAATAGGCTGCCCAGCAAAGCTGTGGATCCCCCATCACTGAATGGGACTCTGGACAGCCTCATGTAGTGGTTGGCAACCCTATCCATGGCAGGAGGAAGGGAGCTAGGTGATCTTTAAGGCATCTTCCAACCTAAGTTGTTATGTGAATCTGTGAGGAAATGAACTCCTGCTGTGAAGTATTTAAGTTGTAAAGATCCTGTTGTAATTAGTAAATACTAACTGTTGTTGACAAATCTTGCAGTAGAGGCATGTGTTGAAACAGCGTGTTTTTAGGAAACAGATCTGCTCAAGGAGGCAGAACTCCTTGCTCAAATGCTCTAAAGATCTGTAGTTTTCACACAGTTTTTGAATTTTCCCATGGTATAAACAATTTTTGATCTGTTAGTGTTGTTACCTTCAGAGCATGGATGTGATTTGGTACGTCACTCTGCATGAAGGATGTACAGCATACACAGAGCTCTGTGACTTCCTTATCTGCAGATCAGACCCTCAGTGTCTCTGCTTTTATTCAATAGTCTTGTCTGTGAAATCCTATCTCTGCAGATCATTTGACAAAAAAAAATGATGATTGTGTTTGGATTCAGCTAATGTCCTCAAACTTAGACTCTGATTACAAGTCCAAATACCATCGTCTCAAAATGACCTTTTTTGATTAATATATGCAAAAAGATCATGTCATTTCTTCCACCTACCTTTACTCCAATCTTATCCTTTCTGTTGTGTCTATACTTAAATGTGTTCTTCCTTGCTTTCTGTTCTAATTTAATGAAGAATTATATGCCTCTTGAGTAAAATGACATATCTGATAGTTTGTTTAAATCAGTATAATATAATGAAGGTGGAGGAATTGACATTTAGGGTTGGATTATCATTTCATAGTGTCAAAATACGCATTTCTTCTGTATACCAATTCTCATTTGGTTTGCTTATTCTTCAATAGAAGAATTTACACGAGTGCTATACATTAAATATTTCTTTCTCTCCATCAGTCACAACAGAGAATCTTTGTTTACGTAACATGGACCCCATTAGAAGAGGGCAAGGTCAGAGAATTGGTAACATTTGTTATCAATGGCATTGTAAAGCATCAGGCTGTGCTCTTGGGTGTTGCTGAACAGCCTCTGAAAAAAAAGGTGGGTATGTTTTTATTATCTAATTTCTTTAATATAGCCAAAATACACTGTTTTTATTAGTAAAATTCAGTGAGGAAGGATTAAAAATTGTTGGTTGTTGTTTGTGGGAGGGCACATCGTATATCATTTTTTTCATCAGGCTTGAAAAATCGATACTGGCGTGTTACTGTTTAAGGAATAAAATGTGACCCCCAAAACCCCTATTTTCTATCGTGGAAATAAGGTGTGAAGTCTGGACTAGATGTGTTGGCTTTACCTTCTTTTTTTGACTATCAGTTGTCGGTACTTTTAGTGCAGTGATGTATTTAGGTGTCTATTTTTGGCAATCACAGAAAGGTTTTGATTGGCGTTGGTGTCTGAAAATTACCCGATCCAACCTTCTACTGAAAGAAGTGCTTTAGATCAGCTTGAGCAATGCCTTGCCAAGTCGAGCCCAGAGTGTTTGCAGTAAGGAAGGTTTTAGCTCTACTGTGGGCATCCTATTCCTATAACTTAACCTCATAATGAAGATGTATGTTTCCCCTGTGTGTACATGTAGAGACATTCAGTCTTCCTCATGAGCAGCTTGTGCCTGCTGCCCTTGCTGTGCTACCATAGATTCTCACCATGGAATCACCATAGAAATATCTTGAGATCAGAGGGACCTTAAAGAGCACCGAACTCCAATTTGGCTGCCGTGTGCAGGATTGCCAGCCGCTGGCTCAGCCTGCCCAGGGTCCCGTGCAACCTGGCCTTGAATGCCTCCAGGGGTGGTACATTTTAGCATTTTAGACTTTGAAAGAATGTACTAATGTTCACTCCTACACATAAATAAATAAATTTTGTTCATGGTTCTTTTTCAGAAGAGTCTTTGGGATACTATAAAAAAGAGAAACGTTTCAGAAACATCTGCTTCCAGAAAAATTAATAAAAGAAATTCAAAAGTTAAAAATGTTAATAAAACCTTTCAAGTTTCTCAGAAGGCAGATAGACTAAGAAGCCCACTGCAGTCATGTGAAAATCAGGATGCAGTGCAGAATAGTACATCGCCTGTAAAGGAATCTCCTGGTGGCTCAGAAAATAAGTTACCTATCTCTCCTATTGCACCAGTGCTAGAGGAGCTTCGCACTACTGCTTGCACGCCGCTTTCAATGAGGAGATCTACTACGTTCTCAGACATTGCTGCTGCTGTAAATGAGGGGTTACTGCCCGAAATGGACAGCCATAACTTCAATAAATTAATTGATGACCACAATGAATTGAAATCTGGAAGTGCATACAATTCTTCTGGGTTAGAAAAACCACCAGTTTCAAACAGCAAAGTAATTCTCGATTGCACACTCTCACCTGTTTGCACTCCAGAACATTCTTCATCTGTGCCCTTTATTAGTACGGGGAGATTTTTAAGTCCAGAGTCTTTTGTACGAGACAATTACCAAGCTGATGGAGGTACAGTAGAGCCATCCATTCCAATCCTGTCTCCTGATCAGTTTGTGAAAGACATGCAATTATATATGCAACTGAAGACTCCCAAACCTGAGGCAACTTTAATATCTTCTACAACAGAGACTTATGTTGTTAAGGAATGTGTCCCCTCAAAGTGGAAAAAAAATGCAGGCAGGCAGACAAAAACACAGGTTCATGTAGAACGCGTGTTGCATGAAGCCTTCCAGGTGCACAGCGTAGATTCACAAGTGCTTCATTGTAACAAAGCCAAGGAAAATCACTTCAGTTGTCCTCCTGTAGAGGAGTTCCAAATACATTCTGCTCAGACAAAGCAACCAAAAAAGCGCCCGGTTCTTTCGGCCACTGTTGTCAAAAATAAGCGCGGTGCTGGTGAGAGGAAAAAAATGGAAATGCTTCAGTCCAAATCTAAAAAATGCCTCAACAGTGCAATAATGGCATGTGAAAATGTGGGGCCAGTACACACAAAGGCCGACATATCTGAACGCCTTCCAGTCATAGGTCCAGCTTCAGCTGGAAATGAGTGTCCCGGTGACAAGGTAAGCTCATCTGCTGGGTCAGCTTCTTTGTGTCGTAAGAGGAAAAATGAAGCATACATGGAAAAAATTAGAGCTGTCGGCTCAGTGCACGTGGAAGAAGTGGAAAGAAAAAGAGCTCTTACATCGAGCGTGGACAATAAAACACACACTGCCATGAGACCATCAGCCTTCAAACACACAGCTCGAGAGAGAACGGGGCAGAGAAAGAAACCTGGTGAGCCATACTCATTTATCACTTTTGGAAAGTGCCTTTGTTTATAAAATTTGTACAGCAAACTGAACTGTCAAACAGTCAGGGATATTTCTTACCTCTGAAGTGTGGGTCTTTGTAATTTCTTTTTTAGATATTATCTGCATTGAACAAATTTGAAAACTAGATCTGAATTTTGATTGCGTTATTGAATTCAAATTTTACTTCACTCTTTTGTAAGTCTTGGTAATGGCAGAGGCAGGAAAGATGTGGTGATTCTTCAGCATGGTAATTCAAATTTCCTAGAAACTTGCTCTGTGCATGTTGTTTCTGTTAGGTGTACGCTTACCAGTGTAAATATTTGAATCCCTTGCCACTGTCACATGTTTTCATGTATGTTCCTGAGTCTCATTTGCACTGTTTTTCACTGTGTGTGATGAGTGTGATATCAGCCTTCTGTAGAACTTTCTACCTTTGCAGTCTAACAGTATTTCTTTGCTCCAAGATCGGAACAAGCTGACTTCTTGTATTTCAGCGTGTTGTTATGGTTTCATAAGGTTCCGCTCACAAATATGTTTAGGAATACAGGAGGAGTGGTAACTAAAAGAAGCATTTTATGTGAGAATCTCCCTGCAGACTCCGTTGTATAGCTACCAGAAAAAAAATGATCATGGCTTTGAGATTAAAATAGCTTATGCTGCTTTCTTCATCTCTTCAGATGACCTGTTCTGTGATGTGGATTTGATCTGGGGCTTTCAATTATGCAGTTTGTGCTCAGGCTCTTTAAGACAGCCTATATAAAAACTCACCAGGTCCATGTCCAGCAGGAAAAAGCAGTGTTACTCATGAGGTCATTTCTGTTCATCCATGAGTGTAATTGTAGATGACATAATTTTTGAATTGCCTTCTTTTTAGCATTATTTCTTTCAACCTGTTACTTTACTTACATGTGTAGATAGTGTAGTAGATGCTGCTTGTAGGCTTCACAAAGAAAAATTGTATTCCTCTATGAGAAGTTTCCTTTGCAGTGTCTAGCCTCAGGGTAATCCACACTGAACCCAACTTGTTTATTAATGATCAAAACTTATTAGAATAACAGGAGAGGTTTGAGTAAGCAGAAAAAAAACACTTCAGCTGAACACATTGATGTAATTTGTATATTACAATCTCTTATCTTTTTTGCTTCTGAAGTAACATCTTGTTTTTGGAACCAAATCCATTTGCAGCATCCTTCACATGCTGTCAACGTGACAAAACGTTTGCTCTGGAAGTGTCCATTTTTATATGTTCAGAAAACCTAGATCTGTTAATCCTTGGTCACTTAATCTGTCAAAGATCTATCAGGATATGTTAAGATCAGGTTTACATTTTGTTGATGTGCTGATACTTAGCTTCATCAGGAGGTTACTGCTATCTTTTAGGGGATCATAGCAAATTACTCCGATTCTGTACCATTAATAGAATTAATAAGTAAGATAAATTTCACTTACATTTGTTATTAATGTTTGTGTGTTCTTTTTAGGTTCTTCCCTTCTGAAAGCATCAAAAACTACCAACAGAATTAGTAAGCCCGTTGCTGGGTTGGCTCAGTCTCACCTGGTGTTTGTGAAACCACTGAAAACAGGTAAGCAGAATTCAGGTATTCAGTAAATCAGTATCCACTGAACTAATTGCTCTGTTGCTGTTGCTCGTAGTTGTGACCTACCTGGGTAGAGTTGGGATGAAATTGAAGACTGTACCCAATTAAATCAGTAGTGGAAAAAATTTGTACCTTTCCTGATGCATCTCATAAGAAACCTGTGGTCCTTTCCTCTAGTTCTGCATACAGAAAGGTACTTTCCAGCTGTGTTCCCTGCCAACTAGTGGTTATCAGTCAAATGCTTCTTCCGTATCTGATTAAACTGTCTTACAGCAGGACACATAAGAATAGAAATCTTCCCACTAAACACGTATTGATTTAGCAAATCTGGTGCTAGTAAGTTATCTAATCAGAAAAAAATGTATGCATAAAATGGTTGTTCTCAGATGTCATACAAATCAGCTGTCCTGGGATACATGTCAAAAATGACCTGTGTTACAGAAATCTGATCTATGTCCTAGTTGTGTAACTTTATCCACATTTTGTGACTGAAATTTATCTACTAGAAGCTCATTCACAAGTCACTGGAGATTCTAAAGCCTAGGTTTTTTTCTACTCCAGTGCTAGATGGAGTGTCAGACATTAATCTTTTAATCTCAAAAACTGCTATTCTTTAAATATGGATTGAAGAAGGAGAGACTGACTTTATAATTTTATTTATTTATTTTAAGCCATTCCTAGGCACCCAATGCCTTTCGCTGCTAAAAACATGTTTTATGATGAACGTTGGAAGGAGAAGCAACAACGAGGTTTCACTTGGTGGCTAAACTTTGTGCTTACCCCTGATGACTTCAGTGTAAAAACAAACACCTCACAAGGTATGGTGCAAGGTTTTTACTTTTGTCACTTTAATGTTCTTAAATCTTATATTCATATTAATATCTTTACACTAGTCCTATCTGTCATTTTACTTTCTGTAACGTTAAGCTCTTATATACAAAGTAGATCTTCTTATTTCACAGTTCTTACGTTTACCTGTGTTTTAAACAGTAAATGCAGCTGCTCTTATCTTGGGAGAAGAGACCCATCATAAGACCAGTGTCTCTAAAGCACCGACGAAAGAGGAAGTGTCCCTGAAAGCATACACTGCTCGTCGCAGGCTGAACAAGTTGCGTCGCGATGCTTGTCGTCTGTTTACATCTGAAGCAATGGTTAAAGCTATTAAGAAGCTGGAAGTTGAGATTGAAACTCGACGTCTGCTTGTCCGTCGAGACAGGCATCTCTGGAAGGATGTAGGTAAGAATTCTAAAAACGTTCATACTCTCCTTCCTTGTGAGCAGGAAGAGGATTGCTCATACGTTTAGTTGGTTTAATCTAAAATCAATTGTAACAACATTTTTCCATAATATGAAGTATTTGCTGAACGTCGTATCACAAAATGCTCTTTTGCAGGAGAGAGGCAGAAAATCCTGAACTGGCTTTTATCGTACAACCCTTTGTGGCTGCGTATAGGTCTGGAGGTAAGTGCAGATCTTATGGTCTAGAATCAACTTTTCAAGAAAATCTGGCAAGCTTTGTTGTAGAGAATGTTTCAGGGTTTATTTTCTGTGTTATTAATCTACATAGATTTGATTAAGTTATAGCATGTTTACTCGGCTTGTGCTTTATTATAACTGACTTGTGTTAAAAATTGTTTATTAAAAAAGAAAATTTTTATCAAAGAAAGTAGAACTAATTAGAGCAGAGCATGTTGCAGTTAGCTTCACAGCTCACTGAGCTATAGGAAGATGCAGTTTTCTTAAGGGAAGTCCTAATTGATTCATCAGACACAGATTATCAAACTTGGTTTTAGATGAGACAGAATATTCTGAAATTTCCTTTGCTTTTATTCTTCAGTCACTGTTTTAAAAAATGTTTTTTTAGAGAATTATTCCCTTTTGCCTTTACATAGTTTCAGTACTATTTCCATGCTGTATGACATTCACAAAAGCATGTGGTGTTTAAGGTTGTTTTTAACTGTTCTGCTTTTTTTCTTCTTTCCTTCCTATTAGACTGTTTATGGGGAGCTGATAACTTTGGAGAGCAACAGTGATTTTATGGGGTTGGCAGTATTTATCCTTAATCGCTTGCTTTGGAACCCTGACATTGCAGCTGAATATAGGCATCCCACTGTGCCTCACCTTTACAGAGAAGGTAACTAGTATTTCCAAGAATAGGCCAGCTTAGCAATTAATTTTTGAACTGCCACTTAATTGGTTCTGGCATTTTAGGTCATGAAGAAGCCTTGTCGAAATTTACACTGAAAAAACTGTTACTGTTAGTTTGCTTTCTGGATCGTGCCAAGCAGTCCAGATTGATTGGCCACGACCCCTGCCTCTTCTGTAAGGATGCAGAATTCAAGGTAAGAGAGATGGTTTATGATTTGATGTCTCTGTCCAGTATTGTTCTGCATATGGACACTCTGTGACTGAATGTAGGATATTTTTTTTTTAATGCCACGTGAATTTTTCTGTAATAACTCTTGGCAGTTCGTGCTTGTGCTTTTAGTTGAACATTCTCACTGCATGATCTCATGGTTATGAAAAAGAATTCCCAAGAACATTTTGTGTTGGTTCCTTAGGAAAGGCTCTGTTACGTTGCGTTACCTTGCTTCCCTTTCTAGAGCTAAGCTTTTGCACTGTTCTTATATATTGTTCTAGCATTATTGTATTGCAGCTGATGTTAAACTGCAGGATATTTTTAAGGGCTTTCTGCTTATTTTATTTTATTTTTTAATTTTCCTGTGATGAGAGAATATGCAACATCTGTCATAGAAACTCTTTAATATAACAGCAATCATAAAACCATGACAGTTAACAAATGTCTTTGCTACATTGAAAGAAAATTTCCTGTACTTTTGTATTATGCAGACAAGTTGTGAAAAGCATTTATCTTTTTAAATACCTGTATATAATGTACATGTGTGGTTTTTTTCTTCTTTGTTTTAAGACAAGTAAAGACATTCTGCTGGCAATTTCTCGTGATTTCCTGAGTGGTGAAGGTGATCTTTCCCGCCATCTGGGCTTCCTGGGACTACCTGTCAGTCATATTCAAACTCCACTTGATGAATTTGATTTTGCTGTAACAAATCTGGCTGTGGACTTACAATGTGGCATTCGTCTCGTGTACGTTGACACAAAATTATTTTGAACTATTCTTTGTACTTAATATGTGCTAAGTTAAGGCATTAAACTGTGAAATTCCCTTTGTTAGGAGAGCAATGGAACTTCTAACCAACGACTGGAACCTTTCAAAACAGCTGAGAGTTCCTGCAATAAGTCGTCTACAGAAGATGCATAATGTTGATATTGTTCTCAATGTTCTTAAAGAAAGAGGAATTCACTTGAAAGATGAAAGTGGTAAGGCCTAGAAATCAGTTATTCTAAGGCCATTGCAGGATTAGTGCATGTTTTATTTCTTTGTTTTATTTAATAGGTGCTTCAATTGACTGTAGGGATATTGTGGACAGACACAGGGAACGAACATTAGCTCTGCTGTGGAAAATTGTCTTTGCTTTCCAGGTATTACTTCTTTGCCTATTTTTGTTTGTTTGTTTTAACTAATTACAAATGAAAGGTAATGAAAATGTCAGTCCTTTACTTTGTAAATTCTAAGTGCCATAGAAATTTTACATAATATTCCTACCAGTATATTTTGACATTTTTAACCATGTTTTTTTTCTTGTGTACAGTCATAAAGGTTTCTGTAGAAAAAAAAAACCCACACAAATCCTTTTGAGCTTATGCTGTTAGGCTATTGGAATTGATAGTTAGACTAAAATAACTTTGGTTTCCAAAAGCCTGTAGGGATTTATTAACAGAAAAATGAAAGTGGCAAATCAAATTTTGAATCAGCGTGTGAGGTTACTCTGAAAGACAGCATGGAGTTAAGCTCTGAAGCTGTATCTCTTATTTTCCATTCATCTTGAAACAATTAACTTAAACATTCTGGAAATAAGAATGAAGGCTTCATCGGAGTTATTGCAAAGAGTTGCAAAGCCATTGGATGCGTTTGGTAGAGAAAGCAAGAATAGTTTGCTTGAGGCTGTTTTATAGGTTTCTTTGAATGAGAATTGTCTTTTGACAAAGAATATCCAGCTGACAAATCTTTTTGGAAAGAACAGAAATGTAAGATGTACGCTGAGGTGAAGTTGACTGTGTAGTGAAGAAGCGAATTTAAGTACATCAGAATCAGGAATTCCAAAGACTAGCCACAGAACTACCAGCGAGCCAGAAGAACATAATAAAAGTCAAATGTACTTATTTTCTTAACTACTATTACAGTGTTGAGTAGTTAGCATCTTCCAGTTCACCTCCTGTACTCATGCGCCATAACTGCATTGCTTTTGATGAAAGAATTTATTTCAGTGAGTAGTGTTTTTGTCCAAGCCCTGTGGATCTGTTACTTGTTGTCTGAGTCTTCTCACGTTGTCACAACCCCAGCTCAGATTCTCTCAATTCATTATCTGCTGAGTTGTGGTAGAAATGAAGAGCTCAGTATAAAAATGCAAGCAAGAAATTTTTTTTTTTCCTCAGGATTCCTTCTGTTTGAGGAAATTTCCCTTCCCTCCAACTACTTATTTTTGAAGTTAGAAACTTTCTTCACTACCGTCTTCCGCCTGCCTCATTGCCCACCTCTAGCGCCCTCTTTCTGTAAACTGCTCACTCACCATTTGCCATGAAACAATGTGGATTTAAGTTCTTTGCTTGAAGCAGTTGGTAGTGGAGATATTAACCACTATGATTTAGTGTGGCAGGTAGTGAGAGTAGCTTCTCTTCTTTAAAAGGCAATACCTAAAGCTTCTGCATCCAGCTGCTGTGATGATGACATAAATAAAAGTGTTTTTTTTTAATCTTCCAAACAGGTGGATGTTCTTCTTGACGTGGAACAATTAAAAGAAGAAATCAAATTTTTAAAGAATGCACATAAGATTAAAATGCAACTGGGTGCTCTCAAGCTTTTTTCAAGTTGTTGTGGAGTACAAGAGGATAGCAGTGGTAGCCCCTCACCTCAAAATCACAGTGAAAATGTGAAGCTGCTGATGGCATGGGTTAATGCTGTTTGTGGATTTTACAATATCAAGGTAAAATGCTTATTGCTTAAAGAGCTGAATTCTTCAAGCTATCAAATAATGGAATTACAGACTATAGTAATTACTTTATATTCTTCTCAACTTCATATGATCTGATCTGAAATAACCATCTTTCTGTGGATTAGCCTGTAGTTCTCCTTTTAAATAAACTAGAGGAGAAGGATGTAGCCTTCTAGCTAGTCTCATCCATAAGGATGCCTTTTAGGAATATAGCATTTTAGTTGAAGTGTTTTTTTGTTGTTGATGTTTGTTTTTTAAATGAGTATTCATCCTAGAAGTATTTGTGCATAAATTTTTTTTACCAGTCATACTAACTGTGAATTAAACTAACGTTTAGGCCAAGGAGGATTCCTCTCCTCAGAGATGTCTGTTTAGAAGGATTATGTTGTCAGTTATTCTCTCTGAGAAGTCCTTGTCCTCGATCAGAACACTGTCACACCTGTTTATTTTTTCGGAAGGGCAAAATATAGTCTTTGAAACTCATTCAAGTTCACACCTTATTTCTTCACTCAAGACAGACCTGAGAGCAATCTGTGGAAGTCTTTAGAGATTCTACTGTAGAAACGCTTTCTTTTTTGTTTCCCTTGAAGTTTCACTGTACAGTAATTTACACTTTTTGCAGGTTTCTTACAGCTCTGTGTATAGTTAATGTTCAAAGAAAGCAATAGTTCTGTATTTTTTTTTCTTTTTCAAAATAAATGATCAGAATTCATTTCAGATCTAATGCCTGATATATTGGTTGGCAACCCTGCCCACTGCAAGGAGCTGGAACTTCATGATTTTAAGGTCCCTTCCAGTCCAGGCCATTTATGATTCTGTGGTTGGTCACTTTCAGAAGTACAAGATATAAAACCGGGCATAGAATTTTCTAGCAATTAACTGGTATCAAAAAATCAAGGAAATTATATCTTATTGTATTTTATTAAACAGGTGGAAAATTTCACAGTCTGTTTCTCAGATGGTAGAGTACTGTGTCATTTAATTCATCATTACCACCCGTGCTATATGCCTTTGGAAGCTGTGTGCCAGCGTACAACTCAAACAGTAGAGTGCTCAAGAACTCACAAGGTGGGACTGAACTGTTCCTCCTCATCCTCTTCAGAGTCTGATACTTCTCTAAATGTTATGGAAGGAACATTTGACCAAAGTAAGTTACTTAATGTTCAGAAGCACTTATTAAATCCATTACTCTTATGCTCGATCTGAATTGACAAATATTCTTTCTTTGCAAAGCTGTAACTGCTTCAGCCTTGTACAAGGAACTGTTAGAAAACGAAAAGAAGAACTTCCAGCTGATAAATACTGCAGTTTCTGACCTGGGTGGAATACCAGCAATGATTCATCACTCGGATATGTCAAATACAATTCCCGATGAGAAGGTGAGATAGCTGAGTTGATGTGATGTACCCAGCTCTTTTGTGTGGTCCTTAACTTGGCTCTGTTCTGTGTTTAAATAGGTTGTTATTACCTACCTGTCGTTTCTGTGCTCACGGCTTCTGGATCTACGGCAAGAAACTCGAGCTGCTCGTTTGATTCAGTCTGCTTGGAGGAAATACAGGCTGAAAAGGGAACTGAAACTTTCTCAGGTACTCTATCTGTGCAATACTTGGAGCTCCTACTTTGAGAATTGCTAAGTAGAGTGTATAAATTCGTGGTTTATAGAGTATTCAGGTTTAATATTGGCATTTGAGTTAATACAAGTAGTATTATCAAATTATATGGACTTGTTGGTTGCATAATCCACTAAAAATTAGTTACAAACCATTCTAAAGCAGTTACCTGTTTTACAAAGTGAATGTTCTTTAAAAATTAGTGTTCTTCAGGGATTATTTAGTGTCCTAACTAAAATGTAGTATCCCTCAAGTCCTTTTCCCAAGTCCGGTATGATGCTGCTGCGCTGCTTACTTGAACTGAAAAGAGCTGTTCCTTTTAAATTCCTGTGAATTATTATTTTATTTAATTACACTCTGTAGCTTGTAATATTTAACTTTCACATGGATTTACTATTTTTGTTTAGGTACTAAACTGATAGACTTCCCCATAGTGTTTTGAGTCAAGTGGTGTAGTATTTTGTCTCTTGCTTTTCCAGTAGTTCTGCCAGAACTTGTGATGACTATAAAACTGTGATAAACACCATGTGATTTATTTCATCACCTATGATTTATGGTGTTGATAAACACCATAAATGTATCGGAGATTCATATTGAAAACTCAAGCAGCATCCTAACTGGAATATTTTAAGAATCTGTGGCATACAGAGGGGGATTTTTCATCTCCAGCTTCTTTACCTTACAGAAAGAATTCAGTCTTGATGCTAAGATAGAAGTGTTTCCATTATAAGTAATCTTTAAAATATTTTATAGTAAAGCTGGTTGTGGGAGGGTGGTGTTAAAAACAAAATCCACAGGCACAGCAGATGTTATTTTGGATTTAATCTTGCAGTGTGATCAGCTCTGCTCTTCCATACTGCAGTATGGGTAGACTACTAGTTAGGATTCTGACTAGATGAGCTTTTTACTTAGCTATTACATATACCAGTTGCTTTTCTTGTTGTCCTGATGTATATCAGTTTGTTCTATGGTCTTTGTGATACTGTAAAAATACTGGTTGGTCTGTGCAGACAAAACTATAGCTAGATGGACATGATCTGGTGTGGCTGTTTCTTTTATATTGTTATGTTATTTCAGTATAGCTGGAAAATCTTCTGGTGTGTACCATTGTTATGGATATCTTAAACTCTTGTGAATGAGAACTAAAATTGAGGCTTAAAAACAGATTACTTGAGGAGCACTGAAAAAGAAGGGAAGTACTGTCAAGGCAGGCAGGTGCAGATTTAGGTGGTACAAAAACTTGGTGCTGAAGTAAGCGTTCTGATTCAGAAAAGTTATTGAAACAGGAAAAAGAGAAGCAATGGTGTCAACAAGCCTGATTTTATAAGATTGCTTTAGATAGTTATTTAATGCATCAAAAACATGAACGGAAATCTCAATACTGACTGTTCAGTTTAAATTCACTCCTTACAGGAAAGAGACAGAGCTGCTCGGATAATTCAGAAATACGTAATCAACTTTTTGTCTTATCGACGCCTCATAAAGAAACACAATGCTGCACTCATTATCCAGAAGCACTGGAGAAGATACTTAGCTGCGAGGATTTTTTTGCATCTAAAAAAGACAAAATGGGAGGAAGCCAGAAATAAATCTGCCACAATCATTCAGGTAATTTGATTTAAAGTGAGATTAAGCAGCAGGGAAACTCTGAAACCTGTAGGAAACAGTACTGCTCAGAGTCATTTGTTCTGCTGTAGCAACAAATGTCTGTTCAGAGAGAAATGGTAATCTGGTTTTAAATTTGTAATTGTTTCTTCTTAGTAAATACTATGTACCAGTATTCCACAAATATTAAAACACTGGCCTTAAACCTGTTGGGGCTGATCAGATCATTCTGCATTGTTTCTCTGTAGCTGTTGAAGCTAGAGATGGTTTCTCTCCTAACTTGCAATTGGTACTTTCAGAATAGCACAAATTAGTTACGAGTTTATGGCTAGTAATTGGATAATTGATTCTTAAGATATTTTCCCCACTGTTACCCAAAAACATTTTTTTTTTAATTAAGTGCTTAAAACAGCAAAGATTCAAGTAGTTGGCTTTTCAAATTGTTTGTTTGTCAGTTTGGTTGTTTTATAATATAGATACCTGGGCATTACAGAATCTTAGAGGTAGGAAACGATCTCTGGAGATTTCTCAGTCTGATCCTCTAGTCCAACTGCCCTGCTAAGGCATGCCCCCTAGAGTAGGTTGCACAGAAAACCATCTGGGTGGATTTTTAATATCTCCAGAGAGGGAAATTCCACATTATCTCTGGGCAGCTTGCTCCACTGCTCTGTGGGTTAAGTAGGAATACAGAAACTTTAAAACATCTGAGGTCAATAGTCAACCAACTTAGACTTAACTCAAGCTGATTTACTATATTGATATATGGTGAAAATACTAAATATTCTGTTTTTTCCTGTAGGCTTATTGGAGAAGATACTCTGCAAGGAAAAGTTATTTACAGCTAAGACACTATGTTATCTTTGTACAAGCAAGGATAAGGATGTTGTTATCCGTTGCTGCATATAAACGGATTCTTTGGGCTACTGTTACAATTCAGAATCGTTTGCGTGCATCTAAACTGGCAAAAGAGCATCGGCAGAGATACAAAATCTTAAGGTCTTCAGCACTTACTATACAGTCTGCATTCAGAAAATGGAGAAAACACAGAACTGAAGAGAAAATTAGAGCAGCTTTAGTGCTCCAGAGCTGTTTCAGAAGATGGCAATCTTCAAAACTGGCTAAAAGAAAGAGAGCTGCCCTTGTCATTCAGTCTTGGTATAGGATGCACAGAGACAGGAAACAGTATCTACATATTAAGCAAAGCATTATCAAGATTCAGGCTTGTTACAGGTGTCAGATAGCTAGGCGTATTTACCAGGAATACAGGGCACAGATAGTGACCATTCAGCAGTATTACAGAGCTTATAAATTAGGAAAAAAAGAGAGAGAGAACTATGTGCAAAAACGTGCAGCAGCAGTAGTTCTTCAAGCTGCTTTTAGAGGCAAGAGAGCACGTATACTATACAGGCAGACAAAAGCAGCCTGTGTTTTTCAGTCACTGTGGAGAATGAGACAAGCGAAACTAAGATTTCTACTATTAAAAAAGTCTGTTACTATATTACAGTCGCATGTGAGAAAATACCAACAGGTAAAAAGATACAAAGAGATGAAAAATGCTGCTTCTGCAATCCAAGCTTGGTATAGGGCAGTTGTTGCCTCTAAAAAAGCAGCCTCATCTTTCCAGAGGATGCGTCTGGCTGCTGTTGTCCTACAGTCTGCGTATAGAGGAAGAAAAGCTAGGAAAGAAGCTCACATATTGAGGTCTGTGATAAAAATTCAGTCCAGTTACCGTGCTTATGTCACCCAGAAGAGATTTAAAAACTTGAGAAATGCAGCAGTGAAAATTCAAGCTTTTGTGAAGATGAGATTAGCACGTAGGCATTACTGTGCCTTAAGGGAAGCAACGCTTTTTGTCCAGCAAAGGTATCGGTCTCAAAGATATGCTCTTCAAATTAAAGAGGATTATAGGAAATTGAAGGGAGCCTGCATAAAAATTCAAGCTGCAGTTCGAGGCTATCTTGTCAGGAAGCAAATAAAAAAGTGGAGGGAGACTGCCATATTTCTCCAGGCACAGTACAGAATGAGGAGGACCAGGGCACATTATTTAGCTATCTACAGTGCTGCTGTTGTCATTCAGAAACACTATCGTGCATACCACAAGCAAGTCCGTCAGAGGCAGGAGTTCCTGCAAGTTAAAAAGGCAGCTGTGTGCATACAGGCAGCCTACAGGGGTTATAACACACGCAAAAAGCTGAAGCTTAAACATAGAGCTGCTGTCAAAATTCAGACGGCTTTTAGAGCTCATGCTGCGAGATCAAAGTATCAGGCAATGATTCAAGCTTCTGTTGTGATTCAGAGGTGGTACAGAACTTGCAAAACTAGTAACAGACAAAGACTGACCTTCTTAATGACAAGAGCAGCTGTGCTTACTTTACAGGCAGCTTTTCGTGGTTACCAGGTTCGAAAACAAATTCGAAGACAGCATGCTGCTGCAACTGCAATACAGTCTGCCTTCAGAAAATTCATGGCTCTGAAAACATTCCGAATTATGAACGATGCTGCACTCATTATCCAAAGGCGTTACAGAGCCAGTGTCATAAGCCGAAAACAACGGCAAGAATATGTTGAGCTGAGGAACTGTGTAGTGCGTCTTCAGGCGATATGGAGGGGAAAAGCAGTGAGAAAGGAGATTCAAAAGAAGCACAGTCTTGCAACGATCATTCAGTCCTATTACAGAATGCATGTAAATCGATTAAAATTTAAAAAGCTAAGGCAATCCACTCTAGTGATTCAGAGATACTTTAAAGCATACTGTTTGAAAGAAAAAAAACGTGCGCATTATCTGAAGACAAAGGCAGCTGTTTTAGTCTTGCAGTCTGCATACCGTGGGGTGACTGTGAGGAAACAACTGAGAGAACTATGCCGAGCTGCTACAATAATTCAAGCAGCCTTCAGATCATACCTGGTAAAAAAGAACTATGTAAAACTTAGATCTGCAGCAGTAGTAATTCAGAGGCGCTATCGTGCAGTTATTCACACTAAATGGCAAAGGCAAAAATACTTATCTTTGAAAGCAGCTGCAGTCAAAATGCAAGCAATTTACAGAGGCGTAAAAGTCAGACGGCGAATTCATTCTATGCACCAAGCAGCTATTTGTATTCAAGCCATGTTTAAGATGCATTGCATAAACATTAGATACCAGGCAATTAGAATGGCAGCAATTATAATTCAAAGACAGTATAGAGCAATTTGTTTAGGCAGAGCACAGCGTAAAAAGTACTTGGAGCTCAAGAAGTCTGCCATTGTCCTTCAGGCTGCCTTTAGAGGCAGGAAAGTTCGACAAGACTTAAAAATGATGCATCAGTCAGCAGCTCTGATACAGTCTTATTATCGAATGCACAAACAACAGAGGGATTTCAGAAACTTGTTGCTGGCAACCAAACGGATTCAGCAGTGGTATCGTGCTTGTAAGGAGCGAAATAAGCAAGTTCACAACTATGTGACTCTGAGAAGTGCTGCGCTTTGCCTCCAGGCTGCATTTCGTGGCATGAAGACAAGAAGACTTTTAAGAACTATGAATGAATCTGCTGAGCTCATTCAAAGAAGATTCAGAACTTTTCTGAGAAGAAAACATTTTATTTCGCTGAGGACAGCGGCTATTGTAATCCAGAGAAAATACCGAGCAACAAAACTAGCAAAAATTCAACATCAGAAATATCTCTCATTGCTTAATGCTGCTGTTATCATCCAGTCTGCCTACAGAGGCTTTGTGGTGAGGCAGAAAGTGCGGCAGATGCATCAAGCTGCTAAGGTCATCCAAGCAACGCTAAGAATGCGTAAAATTTACATTTCTTACCAAGCTCTCAGGCTTGCTTCAGTAATCATACAGCAGCGTTATCGTGCGTACAGGGAAGGGAAGCGTGTCAGAGAAATGTACTTAAAGTTGTACAATTCTGTTTTAGTTCTTCAGGCTGCCTATAGAGGAATGAAAACAAGATGCTTCTTGAAGAAAAGGCATGAGGCAGCACTTACAATACAGAGAAACTACCGAATGTACCGGCAGTACCGCCACTACAGGCGAGTTCAGTGGGCAACCCAGCTAATACAGAGGAGATACAGAGCAAATAGCCAAAGGAATATTGCAGTACAGCGCTACTCTTCGTTTAGGAAAGCAGCAATTTGTATTCAGAGGGCTTTTCGGGAAATGCGCGTGAAAAAACAACATCAAAAAATGCACCGTGCTGCGACTGTTGTTCAGAAAAATTATAAAGCCTTTCGAGAACGTCAAAGATATCTCTCTCTTAAAGCAGCTGCTCTTGTCTTTCAGAGAAGATACAGAGCTTTGATTCTGTCTAGGCACCATACTCAGGAGTATCTTCGTCTTCGCAGCGCAGCTGTTCGTATACAGGCTGTGTACAGAGGTATCAGAGTGCGCAGGAGCATTGGGCATATGCATTTAGCTGCTTGTACGATACAGTCAGCCTATAAAATGCACAGGAGTAGGAGGGCCTATCAGAAGCTGAGAGCTGCAGCTATTGTTATACAGAACTACTACCGTTCCTACCTTGAAGTAAAGAATCAGCAAAAGAAATATCTGATGATTAAGAAATCTGTTCTTCTTATTCAGGCGTATTACAGAGGCACGAAGGAACGGCAGAGGCTGAAAACGATGCATGCTTCAGCAATCGTAATACAGTCTAGTTATCGGATGTACGTACAGCGTAAATATTATAAGCAGTTGTGCTGGGCTGTCAGAGTTATACAGCAAAGGTTCAGAGCCAAAACAGCAACAGTGGCTGACATGGAAAATTATGCAAAAATAAGAAAGGCCATCATTTGCCTTCAGTCTTCTTTCCGTGCTAAAAAGGCAAGGCAGTTGTATAAAGCCAATGCTGCTGCACTGTGCATCCAATCATTCATTCGAATGCGTGTGGAAAGGAAGCGTTTCCTTGTGAAAAAAGCAGCAGCAATAACGATTCAGTCTGTGTTTCGAGGCCAGAGAGCCAGGAGCCGCTACAAATCCATTCAGAGGTCAATAGTTGCTATTCAGAGGTGGTATAGAGCATGTCACAGGGCTCGTTTGCAGAAAGCAGAGTATTCTGTTCAAAGGCAAGCAATAATAATTATTCAGTCTGCCTACCGTGGTATGAAAGCAAGAGAACTTGCAAGACAGACACGAGCCGCAAGGAGGATTCAGTCTTTTCTTCAGATGGTTGTGCAACGTAGAAAATTTATTCAACTTAGAAGAGCAGCTATTACACTGCAAGCCTATTACTTCATGCATAAGACTAAATCACGGTATGCAAGCTGTAAAAAAGCAGCTGTTGTCTTACAGCGATGGTACCGATCCCACTTGATTGTAAAACGCCAGAGAGTGATCTACTTGCAAACCCTGGAAAAAATTATCGTTGTGCAGGCTATAGTCAGAAGATTCATTGTAAAGAAGAGGTTCCAGAAAATTAAAGAAAGCACAATAAAAATTCAGGTACTTATCAATGTATGATATGGTTTGTTTTGGAGAGCTGCTACTCTTTCAAACAATGGTTTTAAGCCAAATATCTTAAAGCAGAATCAAGTTCTGCAATGTTAAGTGTGTAAAGTTTACTCCAGCGGGGCACAGAAATGAGTCTGGCTCTGTTTTGTCTTTCCTTGCTGAGGTGTTCATCTTAAAAGTCATATTCCTTTTCTCTTATCTTTCTCCTAAAATTTTACTGCTTAAAATTAGATATCTGATATTTGTGTGAGTTTCTATTATTCTTTTAAGAACATTTTTAACCTAACTGGCTTCCACCTGCTTAGATATTAATATCTTAATGAATATTTTCTTTGGAATGCAAATGGAAACTGTTTAGGTGTCTTGAAATAAATGAGCTCTAGTACTGGATAGAAGGTGAAGTAAAGGCAGGACAGGTATGACTGCTGCATTCTTTAAGACTGATTTACTTATGCCAGCCTAAATACACCACATTAAAGTTTTGTGTTGTTTTTTTTAGATGCTTTAAATAGCCCCAGACCAGTTTTGGTGCCTAGATAAAGTATTCTGAATAGGAACGTGAGGAAACTTATTTCATTCTTACTGTATGTTTCAGTCTAAACCTTGAGTGTGAAACTGTAGCCTATGATGTCTCAAATGTGTTCTTGGAAGGGGGAATACTTAGTTTTGACACTTTTTTCTTCCTTCTTTGAGGAGGTAAAATATCAGCAGGTTTGGCAATAAGTAAGAGAATTGCTTTCTCTTTCTGATGTGTTTTCATTTGTTTTGTTTTTGAGGATAAAAGAATGAAAGTTTCTCCCTGTTACTTATATTTTACAACTCGTATGTGTACTGGCAACTCTGTATTTCCTTCTGAGGAAAGCTTTACATGACTTTCTGTGGAGTTCTTGGTTATTTTGCTCTAAGGAAAAACGAAAGGTGTCTCTCTTCAGGGTATTGCTGAAATGAAAGGTTTTTTTTCCTCAAATTAGAAAGGAAAAGGAAATAATCTGTCATTATTTCTCACTGCTGTTTGGCAGGCAAGAAGACAAGTGTACCTTCCTTGCCTCCCTTTTTGAGGAGAGGCTGGAAGTGGCAGCTTGTTAGTTATGGTCTGAATATTAGGGATTTGATTTAGTAGCTTGGTGGGTAGGGATGGTGGTGGGAGGATGGTTGGACTAGATGATCTTGTAGGTCCTTTCCAACCTAATGAATCTATGAATCTATGAATTTAGCTTTGTATGTCCTAAACAAGGTGTGTGTGATGATTTTGCTTAAAAGGTAGAAGTGAGAATTAACTGGGGAATCAGAGCTGTTTTAAAAGCAATTATATTGTTGATTTTAAAAACGAGTTAGTGACCATAGCCATACTTAAAAATATGCTATCGTGTTCCTTGTCAATACCTTGCAAGTGGTGAAATATTCCAAGGTTGTCTTTGTCTTTCAAGGCACATTTTCGTGGATTTACTCAGAGACGACGATACCTTCAGTGCAGGTTTGCTGCTTTAGTAATACAGCAACGCTACAGAGCGTGCCTGGTGCGAAATGCCGAACAACAAAGATTCAACCAAAAGAAAAGAGCTGCTATCAGAATTCAGGTAACCCGGGAGGGCGTTTGGTTTTTTGAGGTTTTTCTTGGAGGAGGAGTTGGTTTTGTTTCTGTTTAGTTTTTTTTTTTTTCCTTTGTGTTTCTTGTACTTATTGTTTTACGACATAATTATTTTACGGACGTTAGTGATGTTTGTAGTATTTCTCTCACTGCTTTTTTAGTTGTTTTAGAAAAGAACTTCCAGATACGAGGAAGTCAGAATACTGTACCAATAGGAATCCTAAGCACATTTCATTCTAAAGCAACTTTAATTTGGTTTGTTCCATTATAAAAGAAACACAAGTGATGTTTTTATTTTTGTTTTTTTTTTATATTTAATAGGCCTCATATAGAGGATTTAAAGCCAGGCAGTTGGCTAACAAAGTGAGAGCAGCACAAGTAATTCAAGCGTGGTTTCGAGGCTGCAAAGCACGAAAGGAATATGCATCTATTGTAGAAGCTGTGTGTGTTATTAAGAGTCACTTCAGAACAAAACAGCAGAGGACCTGGTAATGCTGAATTGAACTGTGTTTCTCTACTTCTAGGAGCTTTAATTATGTAGTTACTTTGTACTGCTTTGCACTCTGGCAAATACCTGTGGATTCTCAGACTTTATCCCTCAAGCGTGTACATAATATGCTTGAGTGTAATCATGTTGGTGTAAATGGAATTATTCTTTCACACATGATTTTTTATTACAAAATGATCTTAGAGGTTTTTTCCAACATTGGTGATTCTATGATTCTATGAAAATTCCAGCACGAAGATAATAGGATGACAGACTATTTCTTTATAATGCATGTAGAAATAGTTAAACTGACATTCTAAACCATTTGTTTTTGTGTTGCAGGATTAGGCTGAAAACAGCTTTGCCTGCATCATATCTATCTAAATTATTTTGTAAACCTGCTCTAGGCCCTTCTCTCATCTGAAGCACTCAGTTCTTCTCTAAGTTTTACTGTCTAATTCCATCTCTCCATCTTCTCTGTCATTCTTCCCTGACTGTGCTGCATCCTGTCTGAGATGTAGAGATCAGAACTGCGTATTGTCCTTATGAATACTTTAAACAGCAGCAGAACTATGTACTCTGAATTGTTCTTGGTGTTCTTCATCATGATGCCCTGGCAGGTTTTTGTCTTCTATTGTTCACTGGACGTAGAAAGATCTAACTGATAGAAGAAACTTTTGTTTTTCTCTTCCATTTCCTTTTTCTATTTTTTCTCAGGCTATTCTTATTATTTGAGTGATTGGTGTTCAGCTGTTGGATTTTTTAGGAGAGACTGTATATCCACGTTCTATGGATACAATGTCTTATCCAAACTGCCTCTTTCATTGCCTTACTTCCTGTGTCCAAAGCTTTATGTTTCACTTGAGCTTAAAATGCATTTTCTTGTCAGGTTTTTGAAAATGAAGCTGTGTGTGCTTACTATTCAGAGGAGATGGAGAGCAACCCTTAAAGCAAGAACAGTTCGACTTCAGTTTCTTGCAACTAAGAATGCAGCAATTAAGATTCAGTTGGCATATAGACAGCATAGGGCTAGAAGACTTTTAAGAAAGGTATGTTTTCATTTGCACTCCTATGTTATGGCTGCATTAAGTTTTCAATGTTTTTGAGTGAGTTTTGTCATCAATATGTGGAAGAATAGAAAAGAAAAAGTGGGGCCAGAGAAAAGATTGTGCAAATCCAAACTGTTTTCATCTTCAAAATATTCAGTTTCATTTTGCTTTGTGCAACTAGGTTGATGATATTGAGTAATTCCAATTATTGAATTGCCCCTGTTTATGCCCATAAGACAGAATGTGTGATAAGTGATCTATTGGCTTTCTTGCTTCCAAAGGATTAAGTTATGCCAATATTTTGACCCCATTTAGGTAAGGAAAAAAGACCTTACAAATTGTGAAAGTGGATTTTTATATAAACTAGTGCGACATTTGTTTTCTTGTACATCCTGTTTTATTTTTGTACTTTTAAGTTTCATTACTATAAAAAAAAATCCACCATAGGAAAAAAAAACAAGTTGTATATTGATTGTAACAGGAATGGACCCTACTTCAGTTACCAATGAACTCTTTAAATCTTTTTTAGAAGCATGAAGCTGCATGTTTGATCCAGACAACATACAGATGTTTTAAGGAGAGAAGGAAACTTAATCAACAAATAGCTGCTGCTGTGACAATCCAAAAACATCTGAGGGCTTGGCGGGAGGGCAGGCTTCAATTTATGAAATACAACAAGATCAGAAGAGCTATCATCAAACTGCAAGCATTTATACGGGGTTATTTAGTCAGAAAAAAGGTTGGTATACTTCACTTTAAAACTACTCTTGATGTAAAGTATCTCCAGAGCAATTTTAGCATTAATTTCATCTGGCAAGAAAAGAACTCAAAATTGTTGAACTCTTATTCCTATTGACTGCTTTGAGAATTGTATGGGTCAGAGGTCAGACTATTGGTGCTTACAATCACTTTGGTGTGTGTTTGTTCAGATTGGAGACCTAGGACACAGGAAAGGTGGTGTACTGAGTTCACAGGTAATGAGTTTGGAGGTCATTTTTCAGTATCTTACTGAAGAATGTGGTGCTGTGTGCTATGTCCTTTGCATAAGTGATGAGCTGTCTCTGGGTATGAAAATTAATGATGTTCTTCGATCTGTTTTCTTCTGACAGATTTTAGAACAGAAACAAAAGAAGAGACTACTTTATTTTATGGCAGCTGCATATCATCATGTTTCTGCAATTAAAATTCAGAGGGCTTATAGGATGCACCTCACCTATAAGCTAGCAGAAAACCACATCTCATCAGTTATTATAATACAGGTTAGTCTAATCAAGGATGAATGTTTCTGCATAACATAGTCTAATTTATTTTGTCTACTGAGCTGTAGAACTAAAACACTATAGTTCCTTAGTTTGTAAAAATAAAGGTAATTTAGAGATGACAGTTTATTAAAAAATGCTGCTTATACTCAGCTAAGCATAATAGAGTGGGTGTTAGACAGTGGAGGCTTAAGGAGCTCAAACCTGAGGGTGAATGGGAAAGTTTCTTTTCATTTGTCCTCCAGTCTTGCTAAAATAATCTAAGTGCTGTCTTAGGGTAGTGGAAGTAGGAAAGATCAGACACAACAACCTGAAATGCTCATGAGATTAAGTGCATCTACTTAAAGAAATACCCCTTGGGATGAATTTGCAGATCCATAGCATGGTTGAAATTACAAGGGACCACCTCTGGAGGTCACCTGGTCCAACTCCACCTAGTAGGTCCACCTAGGAGCATGTCTAGGTGGCTTTTGATGATCTCCAAGGAGAAAGATCTACAACCTCTTTGGGCAATTGTTCCAGTGATTAGTCACCTAAACAGTAGTGTTTCGTGATATTTGAACCTCTTTTGTTCCAATTTGTGCCCATTTTCTCTTCTATCATCGGGCACCTCAGAGAAAGAGCCTGGCTCTGCCTTCTTTGAACCCTACCTTCAGCTTTATACAGACATTGTATAAGACCTCCCCTGAGCCTCCAATTCTCTTAGGCTGAACAGTCCCAGCTGTCTAAGTCTCCTCTTGTAGGAGACGTGCTCCAGTTCCTTGATCATCTTGGTGGCCCTATGGTGGACTCTCCAGTATGTCTGGGTCTCTGTTACTGGGGGGTGCAGAATTGGACATAGTACTCCAGATGTGGGCTTGCCAGTGCTGAGTAGAGAGGAAGGATCCTCCTACTGGTGACACTTTGCTTAATGCAGCCAGCAATGCTCTTAGCTTTCTTATCAGCAAGGGCATGTTGCTGAATGATGTTCAGCTAGGTGTCCCACAGGACTCCCAGGTCCTTTTCTGTAAAGTTGCTTTCAACTTGGATGGCTCCCAGCTTGTACTGGTGCCTGGAGTTGCTCGTCCCTAAGTCCAGGACTTTGTACTTCTCTTTGTTGACTTTCATGAGGTTCCTGTCAGCCCACATCCCCAACCTGTCCACATTTATTTGACTGGCAGCCACTGGAGTGGTGAATAAACCACTCCCAATCAGTTTTGTGTCTACTGCACTGATTTGCTTGGTTGGATTTTTCTGACTTGCCAGTGGCAACTAAACATGCCTGAATTGCAGCATCTTTAATATAATCAAGTTTAACTTCTCTAAAAAAGAAGGTTAAAAATCAGGTCTGTTGTGCAGCACTGCCACACAGTAAACAATATCTTCAGGATTCCAAGTTGGTCACTTACTTAGTTCCACTGTAAACAATATCTTCAGGATTCCAAGTTGGTCACTTACTTAGTTCCACTGATGGAAGGACTCCAGGATTAGATAAATAGAGACTGAAATGTGAATCCTGAAATTATTATTCTTTAGTCAAGGATATTTCCTTTTCCCCGTAAGGCAGCAGTGAATGTTTAGAAGAGTCTTTTGGTCAGATTTGGGATACAGTACCCTATTTCTCTTCCCTATAAAAATAGGGGACGAAACAGAGCTGGGAAATAAGAAGTAGAGTGGTGCTTTTTCCTGAAAACCAGCTGACAGAAAATGGAATGCTTCCTTAACAGCTCCTAGTACAGATTTCATTTTGCAGTGACACGTTTCTGCTACCACAGCATAGATGTGGTGGTTGTGCTAGTGCTGGGGATTTTGGGAGCGTATATCTGTCAAAAGTTTGGTTAAAATAGTTCTTCAGTTTTTGTCAATGCTTGTTTAGGAAGGGAAATGGGAGTTTAGGGCAAGGTCTTATGTAAATCTCAGCTCCTTTAATTTTAAACAGAGATGGTTCCGAGCAAAAATGCAACAGAAAAGATTTCAAAGAGATTATCGAAGAATCATTCAGTTCCAGCGTACGGTCCGAGGTTGGCTGCATCGCAGGAACGCTGCAGCAACCACGATCCAGCGAAGCGTGCGAAGATTCCTTGCCCGCAGGCGTAAGAGAAAAATCGCAGTTGGAATAATTAAATTTCAGGTGATAAATTAAATTCATTAGAATTATGTGGCATTGATTTGGAGCACTAATAGAAGTTCTGTTATCTGTTCTACTTACAATTTATTTTTTTGTCTTCGTGAAATTCCTTTTCTATAGGCATTGTGGAGAGGATATTCTTGGAGAAAGAGAAATGACACAGCAAAAACTAAAGCTTTAAGGCTCAGTTTGGAAAAGGCTAACAAAATGAGCAGAGAAGAAAACAAATTGTGCAACAGAACCTCAATTGCTATTGAATACCTTCTGAAATACAAACATCTTTCTTACATTCTTGCAGCATTAAAGCATCTAGGTCAGTATTTCACTTCATTATGGAATCATAGAGTGGTTTGAGTTGGAAGTGAACTTTAAAACTTCAATCCCACTGTCATGGGCAGGGTCATCTCCTAGATTAGGTGGCTCACAGTGCCATCCAATCTGACCTTGAACGCTTCTGGTGATCCACATCTCTGGGTAACTTGTTCCATTACTTCACAACCTTCACAGTAAAGATTTTCTTCCTTATTTCTAATCAAAATCAATTCGCTTTTAGTCTGAAACTATTATTCTCTTGCCCTATCACTGCAGCCTCTGGTGTAACCAATAGATTTCCAGGATGACAGTAGCAATTATATCAGCTGGAAAAAGTTTGTAATGATGTTTATGCTTTCTCTGTGATTTTGAAAGGGAAATTGTATATTATGAAATATATATGATCCATTTTTCAAGATTAAAATCAGGTAATTGTGTTAAGAGCAATATTAAAAGGCATTAGTAGAGAAGGGAAGTCCTGCTCTGATTTACAAGCAGTCCTTGCAACGTGTTACATTAAAGTGAGTTGTATTTACTGTTAGTATGTGATCTGTTTGGATTGTTTTGTGTGCTTAAATTTTACACTGGTATACTGCAACTGTTCATTTAGAAATACTTGCTGAAATCAAAATTGTGGTTCTTACTTCTTTACGAGTTCTTTTTAAACGTAAAAGAAAGCGAAGTTGTTTTGAAAATATACTGCTTGTGCTTCAGAATCTTTAGCAAGTTTTTTTTCTTTGTTATAGAGGTGGTTACCAGGCTCTCCCCTCTCTGTTGCGAAAATATGGCGCAGAGCAGAGCAATCTTCACTATTTTTGTTCTGATTCGAAGCTGCAACCGGAGTGTTCCATGTATGGATGTGATCAGATATTCAGTTCAAGTTCTACTTAATGTTTCAAAGGTAATTTTAATGCTTCCTTTAGCAGGTTTATAAGCAGTAGACTACTTTATTGTAGTTTTTACTTATCTGCAGAATTTCTGAATGAATTTAAAAGAAAATAATTTTGAAGAATAAAACAATTTCTGATTTTTAATTAAGTTATTTACTTGAGAAGATTGGATCATAATAATTAAATTTGGTAAAAGGAAATGTTTTCATGGGCAGAAAGTAATGAAATTTACTTCTAAGGAATTACACTGCAAGATATCCCAGGTATTTCATGAAACTACCGAAATATTGAGGCTAAATTTATTCCTAATTTATTCTATACCCATTCAAACTTATTATTATTATTATTTTAAAGTGTAGAATCCAGTTCTGGGGATATTTACTTGAGGGGCTGGGAAGCAAAAGGGGTTTAGTGACCTGTTACAGTTGTATAACATGCAAAAGTGATTTTTGTGACTTGGATGCTGGACAAGCCATGAACTAAATCAAGGGAAGAATATGGATTTTGCCTTTTCCTCTAGCCGGAAAGTGAATTTGAGCATCGGTTTATATAAGACCTCTTATTTCTTTCTGATATAACAGTATGAAAGAACCACTCAAGCAGTATATGAAGTAGATAATTCTATAGATACATTACTAGACCTACTGCAAATGTACAGAGGGAAAGCTGGGGACAAAATTTCGGAAAAAGGAGGAAGTATTTTCACGAAGACTTGTTGTTTGTTGGCCATCCTTTCAAAGGACTCAAAGAGAGCTTTGGTAAGACCTAGTGTCTTCTTTCTAATTGTTTCATCTTCTTTCTAATTGATTCATCCTTGCTTTTTTTTGCTTTTCTTTTATGTTTTGCGATGATGTGTATTTGCAGTTGTTTTTTTCCTCTCCTTCTTGCCTCATAAATAAATAAATATAATTAAAATAACTTATAATATAATGTTATAAATAAATTTTGTTGATAATAAAATGCAGTTTCAAGGTGGTGAAACAGTCATTAGCTAGTGCTCTGTTTGACTTTGTCACTCAGAATTAGTATGACACCAATTTTTTGATCCTGCAGTATCTGCAAGATTAAGATATTGTATTTGCTACTTGCAAAAGGATTTTGAAGTTTCTGTCAGTTGCTTAGCATTACATGAAGTTTAGTTGCTGCTTAATTTATTTTTTTCCCCTGCTTCTGAGAGCTCACCATCACTTTTCAGATAAAGTTAAAAACTTTATTGTCAATGAAAACTAGCAACGTTATTGTTTATGCCTTCACATGACATACTTTATTGTAAGAGACATAGCCTAATAGGTCTCTCTGTACCACTTGTTAGAGACATACATGGAATTGCCTCAAATGAGAAATCAGTAAAATTTGAATTGCACTGCTAGAATTTTCTGAAGTCTCAGGTAGTGTTCCATGTACATATTTTGATAACAGTAGCAGTCAGTGTGCTGGTTTTAAAACGGCTTCACTGTACTTTTGGGTGGAAGTTCTGCTTACATTAAAAACGTTCCGTTTTTATTGAGCAAAACAGATTTCTCAGTTTAAGTTAATTTTCCATTTATAGTATTAACTGTGTATTGTTTTCACCTTTTCTCAGGAAATCCGAAGCATGCCAAGAGTTGTTACATGCATTCAAAGCCTCTATAAGCTTACAGCTCGTAAGTGCAAAATGGATGCAGAGAGAATGCTTATGAAGCAAAAGACAAACACCTTAATTAGTGGAACTTCCTTAGTTCCAGTAACTCCTCTACGAATAAAAACAGTTTCAAGGTATGTGCTTAAAAGTTAGTCTGCCGTTTGTCCAGTGTCAAATATACTATTTTAATAATAAACCACTATTATTTCCACAGAATTAAACCAGACTGGGTTTTGAGAAAAGATAACATGCAAGAAATTGTGGATCCTCTCCAAGCAATTGTAATGGTGATGGATACACTTGGCATTGCTTGCTACTGAAATGTAAATTAATGTATTTGTACAGTAGGTATGCAGCAGGCAGCTAAATGATTTTAAACTGAAACAAATAATTGTCAAGCTGTCCTTGAAAATGTTTTTGTAATTAACTTTTTTGTATTGTATGCAGCTTTTGAAATCCTGACAAAATCAATTGTACAATAAAATCGTATGTCATTGTCTATTTTACAGTTGCATTAAGGTGTTGTTCTTACATAGCTCTGAATCCTACCAGTATCATTGTATTTTTCACCCTGACCAAGTGCTGCAGTTGTTTGTATGTGACAGTTATGTTGGCTTGTCTGATGTGGAGAGGTTTGGGAAGGAGAGATAGTCTGATTTTAAAGCTGGCTTGTGATTTCATAGGGCCCAAGATCACTTCCTAGTGAACTTTGAGGGATCGTGTGTGTCTGTGATGGAACAAAGGGTTATAAGGATGGATTTAGAAATTCTGACCTGCTATTTTAAGGGAGGTAATTTTGTGAGATTTCTTGCTTTCACGTCATCAGTACATACTAGCATGCATCTCATCCAGCTGAGTAGATGGTGTTTATCACAGTGTCTTCCTGAAGTTCTGTTCTGCTGTGCCTTGGAATTGAGCTTTCTTAGAGCAAGGTCAAGAAAACCAAACACATAAACTGATAACCTCCCACTCTCTGTTTTGGAGATTATGCTTCCTGAGGTTGGAATGTGATGCCAAATCATATTTTCACGTACGATTTTTCAGACAATAGCATTGTTCCATTTTTCTTTGCTTTAAAAAAAATGGATGGCTGTGATGGTGGATGGCTGTGCTATAACATAAGGACAGGAAAGAGCAGTGACTATGTTATTTATTATGTTCTCCTTCAAGTAAAAGACTCCAGAATGAAATACAGGTAGAATGTAAAGGAGTTCATGGGAGATATTTTTTTTTTATTTCCTCTTGCTGCAGCTGAGGTAAATAGCAGCCTTATAGCAGAATGCCCTTTGAACTTGGAATTCAAGCGATTCTAACGGGACAGTGTTCGATTAGTTTAAAGTGATCCGTTCCGTTTGTTGCCTAGTGTTGCTGTTATATGATAAATTGTCCTCTTTACTGATATGAGGTATGTGCAGTGGAAGGAGAGTTCTGCAAGTCTGGTTGTAGTTTGTGGAGAATTAAAACAACAATAAATAAAGTTTTCAGTGAAGTAACTTGTGTTACAAAATAATCCGGGCATTACAACATTTGTGAATACTTTTGTCAATTTGGTTAATCATTTACAGAAGTAATGCTTATTTTTTTTTTTGCAAATGGTGGAAACGATTGATGGAGGCAGTAATGAAGATGAGTTTTAAAAGCTGTTTTTTCTTCCTAGTTATGATGAATTCAGGCAGACTCTTTGCAGAAGGTAAAAACACAGAATTCTTTTGCTAATAAATGTGCACTGAATCTAGAACATGCAGTTTAGGTATCTTAGGTATCTCATATCTTGACCAAGAATAAACACTGCTTTTTAATAGTTTTGTTGTGAGATGGCTGATAATTGTGGATCAGTTGTTGCTGCTTACCTGAGCTACAGATTCACATGTAAAGGTTGAAGCTGTATAGTGGAAAGTTTCAGATTTCTGTTCAGAAGAGTTTTTTTGGGAAGTGTATGTGAGTTTTTTGGGGGCATTATAATGGAGATTTGCACTTCTTGATGTGTCTCAGTAATTGAGGTGGTCTGGCTAACCACTGAGCTAAAGAGCAGAAGTTAAACGCTGCCTATGGAAGTCAGCTCTGGATGGTGTTTCACTTTTCCTATCTGTGTTTTCAGTACTGTTTGAAATTCTCGGGTCTGTGTTGTATGCATACTGCTTGAATGGTGATTTCTCATCGCTGTGAACTGCTTCTAATTAAAAAGTTTTCCCTTTTTTTCATTTCCTTTTGTATTAGCTAGTGTGTGTTTAACTGCAGTATATTTGTTGCTGCTACCTCTGTCTTCAGTGGTTTCGTCCTTATGTAAAGCTGCTGAAATGTCACCGATACCTCTTTTAAAATCAAACCAAAGTTATGTAGTGATCAATGATTTCTGATTTTTAACCACATAAAAGTCTTCTTGACTAGCATTTTTTGTTAAGACATAATACAGTAGCTGTGTGAGGAGGGGCTCTATAAAACTAGATTTTGTAGGTGCTTTAAGGAAACATACTGTGCAGTAAATTCTGGTGACTGTTGAGGAAAGGAGAAATAGATTTTGTTCCAGTACATGTAGGGTGAATACGGCCACACCAACCTGTGAGAAAATCCTACACAATTACACTGAGATTTGGAATTTTGCTTCTTCTGGTTAGGTTGCCTTGCAAAGGCATGGAAAAAGTTTTAAATAAGCGTGTAAGTAATGAAAATGTATACGCTGCTTTTGTTTGGTTGTTTGTTTTGTTCTGTTTTTGTTATGTTTTCAATGCCTTATTGTAACATTCATCACTACTGCTTTTAAATGATCTCTCCTACTACTGCTTTAAAAAAAAATAATTGCAGTTCTGCTTCTTTCCTTAGCTTCCATTTCTTCTTTCTTTTTCCTTACTGCTGTTCTTAAATCTGTTCTTAAACTCTCTTCCTTCAGGAAGTTGTCTTCTATATTAGCTCATATTGGTTTGTCATGCTGAATAAGCAGGTAATGCATAGCTAATTCTTGACTCTGATTCTACTTTGTTTTAGTCTGTGTGTCAGAAAAGTTTTTCAGTAGAAGGTGTTCATGCTTACGTCTTCTAGGCTAGAAAGAATCAAATAAACATCCGTTCTGCACCCTTTTTGCCCTGTTCAAATTAGGAAGTTTCATTCTACAGATTGTATTTCTGTGAACCTAATGAACATGAGAGATACATTTTTTTATATAATTTCATTGAGTGTTATAAGAATCTTCGTGCCAAGGATGAGATTTAATAAAAAAATGTAAGTATGACAACTTTACAATAATAATTCTTTCATTTAACAGTGACTGCCAAATACACTAACTTTGACCTTGTAAGCACAATTGCATTCACTTTGTTTGAAAGCCTAAATCAATCCACTTGTTTTTAAACAAATTAATGCAAAAAGAAATTCTTATGTGAGGTGAGATTTTTTTAATGAGAAATACATGTATTATGTCTTTGCAGATAAACTTTGTGATTTGCCACAGATAGAAAATGGAAGGATTGCCCCGTACTATTACAGTTTCAAAAGTTATTATTTCCCTATGCGTGAAGGAAAAAAACTTTCCTATTCTTGTGTGGCTGGTTATACAACTGAAACTGGGACTCAAGATGGAAGAATAACTTGTACAGCTGAAGGATGGTCTCCTGTGCCACAGTGCTACAGTGAGTTAGCATCTTAATTTCATTATTGCCTATAGCAGGAATTTTTTTTACCTCAATTTCCTTAAGCATATAGGGAGAAAAGGTGAAGAATAGTAGGGATAAAATGCCTAAGTTAAGACAAGGTGAAATCCATTATATATGCTTATACGTTGAATATTTTTTCACTGATATATTATCTAAGGACTTACCACATTGTATTTTATTTTTAAGAATTTCAAGAATGCTCTCCAGCGTGACTTATTGTGGGAAAAATAATTGATGTTTTAGTCCTATATGTACATCTGAGCCTCTTTAGCATCAGATTGGCATATTCCATGGTACTACCATTAATTGATCGTGGTAGCATTTCAATAAAACAAGAAAATGAAATTGGATGGAGATAATAAAAAAAAAACATTTTATTGCACATCAGAGAAAATATTACATTATTGTTTTCCTAACCAAACTGTCTCTTTTCATTTAGAAAAATGTAATAAGCCTCTTCTGGAACATGGCATTTTTTATGGTACAGAAACGTTCTTCAAAATACATGAGGAACTACAATACAAATGTAATCAAGGCTACCACACATCCAGTGGTGGTACTGAAGATACAGTACGATGTCAGTCAGATGGATGGTCTTCCCAGCCGAGCTGTACCAAGAAAGTTGGTAGGATTATCTTTCTCTCCCTTTGATTTCAGTTATATATATAAAAGTCCGCTGTCTTCCCTGCACATATACAGGATCAAACCTAACTTTGTTAGGTTTGAATATTTCTGAATTAATTTCCCAGCTGTACCTCTTGCAATAGAGTTATCAGATCTTTCACACTGCTTATTTTGTGAATTGGTATAGGTAAAATTGTGGAATCAGTATAGGTGGAATAACTTTGCTTCAAATAAACCCATTTTGGGGGGTTTATTTGCTCTCAAAATGAATGCTTAGAATACCTATGTAAACTGTTCCATCTTTAATTGTTCGTTATCAACAAAGGCTGACAGATTGAGTCAGGTACAAGCACTTTTAAGGAAAATTTTAGATAAGTAAGTTTAAAGGAAAAAACAATATTACATGTATGTCTTATTCATTTAAGAGTTTTGCCAAGTACCTGAGTTATATCATGGCATCTACTTGACAACCCAGCAAGAGCTCCGTGTGAATGAAGCGCTGCTATATAAATGTGATGAGGGATACCACACTGCAGGAGGAAACACTACAGAAGAAGCAGTTTGTCTCGCACATGGATGGTCCCTTACCCCAAACTGCACAAGTATGTAGTGGACTTGAATGAATTCTCTTTGAAATGTGACATATTCTACAACTAAATAAAAAAATCATAAGCTTTGTGAAGTGTTGGGATAAAAAAGTTTTTGTTTTCTCCCTAGAAAAAACCTGCCCCCCTTTGGGTGGAATAGAACACGGAGGTTTCTATCCTGTGAAGAAAATCTATGAAGAAGGAGATGTTGTTCATTTTTACTGTGAGGAAAACTATTCTTTCCATGAATTTGACCTAATTCAATGTTATTACTTTGGATGGTATCCAGATCCTCCAGTGTGTGAAGGTACCCTTTTAATTCTCTAGCACTGTCTTGAAATGAAATCTTTTCATTATGAATACGAAATAAAAATATGCTTTTGTACCAGTTCACAACCTAAGTAGAAATAATGCTTTAGCAATATTTCAGCAGTACGTGAAGCCTAAATAATAAAGAAGAAGAAATGTTGTTTGGAATTAGGCTGCTTCTGTCTGTTTTGCCTGTCCAATCTAATAATTGGGCATATACTATTACCTGCTCTTTCTTCCATGTGTTGTTTCCTGGAAAAATGGGAAGAAACAATAGCAGGGATGTTGCTTAGCCTTTAGACTTCAAGACTTCAACAACACTAATATTTTAAGTGTTTTAAGTAAAATTGATGTTTTTTGAATCATTTGTGTTGGAAGAAAGACCCTTAAGATCACTGAATCCAACCATCCACCTAATACTACGCGTCCATCCATGTACATAAACACCACAGCCATGCAGCTCTTAAATACTTCCAGGGGCTGTTACAGCACCGCCTCCCTAAGAAGCATCTTCCAAGGCTTAACTGCTCTTTCCATGAAAAAATTATTTATAATGTCCAATCTAAACCTCCCCTTGAGCAACTCAAGGCTTGTTTCTCACATTCTATCTCTTGTTACCTGAGAAGAGAAACTGATAATGTTATTGCTGCCGCCTCCCCTCAGGTAGTTGTGATGAGAGTGATGAGGTATCCCCTCAAGCCTCCTCCAGAGAAAAATCCCAGTTCCATCAGCCATTTCTCATATGTCTTGTTTTCCAATCTCTTTACCATTCTTTAAGTGACTAAGTATCCTTCTTGTAGTGAGGAGCCCAAAACTGAGCACAGTATTACTTTATAGCTAATTTTGCAGATGATAACGTGATTGATATGAAGATGAAATTTATGTTCCTTTCCTAGAAGGTATGCTTGGGTTTAAAGTTTACTGGAATCTCTCAAAAAAATGACTTGTTAGTATGTTCCTCAGGCCTGCATTTGTTCAGAAATTTTTCCTAGGTTAGTGCAAAGAAGAAGTGGTGCTCAGGAGAAATGAAAATGTGGCCTTAATCTAATTGACGTAATATTGATTACAAACTTCATCTGAGGATAGGAAATGGGTTACTGCTTTCACTGCTTGTGTAGTGTCAGAACTGATACATAAGCTGTGTTAAATATTGTATTAATAGACGGTGTGGAAAATCTCTTACCTGAATACTTTGAAAGAACATTTTCCTAAAAATGTGAGAAATTATCAGTTTGTTTGTAACAGTATTTGTTGAAAGTAAAATCCCATTTTTGTTCTAAATCTTCATTTTAATAAGATGTGGAGCTAAGAGGTTCCTCTTGATAAACCAGAAATGTCTTTAAAAGCAGAGACTTGCACACTGTATGGTAAAATGAATTGCTCTGCTTATGGTTTTGCTTAGTGAGAAAAAGAATGCATTTTTTTATTTTCAGATGTAAGAAGTAAATGTCCTCCACCACCACTTCCTCCTCATTCCCATATCATCGCAGTTAGGAGAACGTATCACAACGGCGACAGAGTTCATATACAGTGTCAGAGTGGATTTGAAATAAGAGGATCTGGGGAAATCCAGTGTGAAAAAGGAAAATGGACATCACCCCCTGTCTGTATAGGTTAGTGCCTCTTGCACTGAATAGAAATAATTCTGCAAGCAAGCTCAATAGTCCTAAAAGCCACAGTTTCCATGTCTGCAAAGCCATTTGTCCTCTTCTAATAGATGCTTGAGAGGTAAAGTGATGGAGATTAAGAGAGAGAATGAGCTAGAGAGAGAATGAGCTAGACTATTTCTTGATTTTTTGTCATATTTGAATTTTTTTTTTTTTTTTGAGAAATCTGGTTCTAATTTTCTGCTGTGATTTTAGGATCTGTGGATAAAAAGGAATCTGAGGCACCAGCACTCGAGGCAGATACATCTATAACGTCAAGCAAAACATATCGGAGTGAAGAAATGAGTAGGTGAACCTTGCTTATCTATTTAATAGGAAATTAATTGCTCATACTGTTACAACTATTTTATGACTTCTAACCTTATTACTGTTCTGCTGCATTACAATTCCTTACTCTTGGAGATGTTTGCGTATGCTCCATGTACTGCTTCAGTGTAGCAGTATGACTGAATGAAATAACATTCTTTCTTTTTTTTTAGAGACTATGAACTAAACCTATTTTTCAGGGCTGTATGTGTAATTTCCTTACATGTGTTAGCATTTAACTACAGTCATTTTGTATTGCTTATTACTATAGTCTGAATGTGCAAATTTTGCTGATCCTTTGTTTAATAGTTCACTGAGATTAATTTTGAACCCCATATGGGTTTAACATTTCAAGCAACAAGTTAAGACAGTCTCAGCACAGCCGAACAACTAGTCCATATTGACTGTAAACCAAGAATGGGCACAAGTGAGCAGTGTAGAGGGAATGGAAATAGTAGGGTAACTGTAGACTGTCTTAAATAGAAACTTCAAAAAAAAATGGTCAGACACTTTATTTTTATGCAAATTTTGGATCAAACTCTATTGCTATTCAAATACTTTTGCACTGCTGAAGTTATTTTAAAGATTTAATTATTTATCTTCTTACCTTGAATTAGAAATACAGCAAAATTGTACCACTCCACCAGTGATTAAAAATGGTGTTCTTCTCGGCCCTTTATTACCAAGTTACAAAAATGGTAACTCAGTAGAATATGGTTGCCAGCATTACCATTTTTTGGATGGACCCAGTACTGTTTACTGCAAACAAGGGAACTGGACAGAACAGCCTACTTGTTTGGGTAAGCCTTGCAGGAAAAAAAAAGTAGAATAAACATATCCTTCTTTTCTTCCTGTAAAGAAATGATAATTTTTCCACTGGCGTTCTTTGTTAAATTTATTTACTTTAAGTAAGTTTTTAACCTATTGTGATAACGCAAATCAATAACTATCTAAGCTGTAGTTATTTATTGCTAAATGAAATATGCCATGTATTTACAAATATTTGTAGAAAACATTGTATCTTTGTATCAGAAGTTTGTGTTTTCTGGGAATTACCATTCTGAGTTTATTCTTTTTTGCATGTAACTTTTCTTACTTTAGTCCATTTCTTTATCTTTCCATTCTTTTCATTTTTCTTTTTTTTTTCTTTCAATATATTCAATGTTTTTTCTCAGAAAATTCAAAAATATTTTAGTACTATTGGTTGTTATTTCCATTTTTTCCCAACTCCTACGAAAGGTAGTTAAGAAATCACTGTATTGCTTTAATTTATTTCCTAGATCCATGCATTCTTAATGTAACTGATATGAACAGTAACAACATAGAGCTGAAATGGAGACAGGAAGAATTCATCTTCCTACATGGTGATCTTATTGAGTTTGAATGTAAGCAAGGATACAAATTTTCCCACGCTACCACGCTATCTCCTGGGAGGACACAGTGTAACCGTGGAAGACTGAAATACCCAAAATGTGTTTTTCAAGGTAAAACAATACTTACCATTTGTCCTTTTGAGTTCATCAATCTAAGACCTATTTAGAAAAATTTGCTTCAGCAGTAGAGGCCTAAAACGTGTTGTAAATGGTAACAAAATTTTAGTATCTATCTGATAGATGTTCTTACACAGCATATCTATCTATATTGTTAAATATGTGCTGAAGATATAATTGTTAAAAAAATGTGCATCATAAAAACAATATACCTTCCTCTGGTGGGAGGGCAATAGAAGGGAGGGAGGAACTGTTCTCCAAGCTGAGGGAAGTCAAAGCTCTGTAGAAAGACAGCTGTAAACACTGAAATGCTCACAGGAAGTTTCTTGTGGTTTGGAATTACGCAGATTTCATTCTGATTTGAAATGTAATCTAGAAGTATTGAGAATAAACTGAGAGTTCATATTTATTTATGTAGTGTTGACAGGAAATTACAGCTGCTGCTTTGTTAGTTTTTTATGTTGAAAGTTTCACAAAGTTTTTTGACGTTATTCCAGCTCCCGTGGAAAAGTGTGACTCTCCACCATCTATTGCAAATGGAGCTCTTACTCTCCCACCTCTGACCCAGTATGACAATGGTTCTTCAGTTCAGTATAGTTGCTCTGATTATTATTTCTTGCAAGGATCTGAGAGAATTTACTGTTCTGAGGGCCAGTGGACGTCACCACCAGTTTGTATAGGTAGGCATAAGAAGAAGACGTATAAGCATTTATTTCTGTTTGTAATTCAGATGCTTAGTATTTATAGATTGAGTATTACCAACTGGAACATTATTAAGACCTCAGTTGCATTTTTCAGTTAAAGAGGAATGTATGTTTTAACAGAAGCAAGTACAACCTTGTTTGGCTTTTTTATTAAGTAACTAAGTAAATCTTATATGTTGGCTGCATCCAGAAATACGGCGATTTCATGTATAATATCTATCTTTTAAGAGAATGGGGAATAACCTGAATTATGAGTGTCAACTCTAGTCACAGTAATTTATTTATTAACACTGAATATGTCTCTATTCTTTAGAGCCGTGCACTTTGTCAAAAAAAGAAATGGAAAAAAATAATGTGCTGCTGGAAAGTTTTTATGAGAACCAAGTTTACTTCTACCATGGAGATTATGTTGGATTTTACTGCAAACAGAACCATTTTGGAGAAGAATCTGGTGCAACTTTATTTCAAGTGCAGTGCAAGAGAGGACAGCTACTGTATCCAAGATGCATTGAAAGAGGAAAATAAATAAGTAAGTATGACTTCAGAAAAATGTATAGGAAAGGTATGTGTTCTTTATCTAGTATCAGCAGTTGCATTAAGATGGTCTCATATCTCAAAGATGATTACTTAAATTACTTAAAGAACGTCCAGTGACATTGATGAATTTGAGTGAAAAAGTAAGGATAATGAGAAAACGGTCTGTGGAAAGGGAGTCAGTAGACCTTTGTTCTCTGAGGGTCTTGTTCCAAGAAACTATATCTAATTCTTTGGTTGTGGCATGGCTAAAGCAAGGCTTTAGCTATCCTAAAATTTCCCTTATTAGCAAAAGCAACAACAGAAAAACAGGTACTACTTTTACTTGCTTTATTTTCATAGAGTTCAGCTCATGTTAATACCCCAAATGAATACTGAGACAAATAGATGGACTCTATTTAACCGTACACAAATGCAACACATTGCTTTGGTTGGTTTTCATGAGCATGGCTGAAATAATTAGGTGAACTTAAAGAAGAATTTCTCTGTGCTTAAGGCAGCTCAAGGTCTAAGAATCATCCCTTGCTGTACAGAGCTCTATGTACCACCCACACTAACTGTCAAAAAATTCTTATGAAAGTGAACTGCAAGAAAAATGAAGAGCATGTCTTCTACAAAGCTCTATCAAGTGGGGCGGTAAAGCTCCTCCTCAACTAGCAATACACACATGGCATGTTAAACACATTAGCTGTTCCTATGCATCAGCTGCAATATAGCACCACTGGATCAACTACCAAAAAAATAAAGCACAAGTTCCTGGATCCATCAAGACAGCAGTGCAAGCTCACCTAAAAGTGAAAAGGATGGCAGGACCCATTTCAGGACCTGGACCAAAGGAGGTATGCCTACCCACATCCAGAAATACTAGCTAGTTACTTGCATTCCAACATCTTACCTTTCCTCCAAATAACACAGAAGCTCAAGACCTGCATAGGAATCAGGTTCTGTGATCCAGAGACTCCTCTGAGGTGTTTAAAGAAGGCTCACCCTGACTGCCGTGATCCCAGGCACACTCGTGGAAAAAAAGCTAGAAGTAGACAAGGCCAAACACACTCATTTTTTGCTAATAATCAAATTAGTGGTAGGCTTTTTAATTCTTGACTCAGTATGCCAACAAAGCCAGCCTACTTCAGCAAACAAATGTAAATAAAAATAACAGTGATCTATGCAGAACAGGCAAGATGTAAGTACAATCATTTGGACAGATAAAACGTAAACGGTTACAGAATGTCAATAAATTTACGGAGAGTGGTTAAATTTAAATGATATCATCCAATAAGATAAAGAAAATGAATTAGCAGATTCCAGCAGAGAACACTGTCCAAGCTGTACAGCAGGAAACTCCAGGAAAACTTTAAGTTCAGATCACTGGGTTTGTTGAAGGAGCATTCATTTCTTCAGCTGCACTCAGCCAAGTCACTTCCAGCTATCCAAATATTCCTGCATTGTAAAGAGACAGAAGGGGAAATGGCTGACATACTGCCATGTTTCTTGAGAGCAGTGAAAAGTAGTTGCTAACCATGCCCATTGCTTGAATTCAGTTCCCCAGGTCCCTTGGAACAGAAGTAGCTCCATGACAGACACGGACTGGTATGGGATCAAGAGATGGCCCCTGAGTCTTACCTTCCTTTACAGTCCTTTTTGACTGTTCCCCACAGTTCTTTTACAGCCCCCTGTGCCCTCTCACATGAACCATTTACTTACCTGCACATTGAGGATACTCAATTACTCCATCCAGACACCGTGGGTTAAATGTCTCTGGTCTTGAAGCTGCTTTATAATACCAATATTTGCATGCAAAGGAAATACGTTCCCAAGAGCGATAGGTGTAAGGCTTTTTCCATTTGGATGATTCTAGTTTAATGTTGTTCTCTTCCATTTCTGACTCAAGCACTGTGCAGTCCTCTGGAAAACAGAAATGACCACTAATAATGTGAAGATATTCCTGTAGATCTCACACTGTACATCTGAGTCTCTGAAGATGTTGGTACCAACTGAGTGCCTCAAACACTTCTGCTTTGCTGCCTCCCTTTTGCAACTGTATCCTCCTGTATCAACACACAGTGCGGACTATGAAGGATAAAAGCTCATTTCCTACTCTACTCTCTGGCAATGATCCAGTAAGGAATGCTCAGGGAAAACTGTAGAAGGAGGCAAGCACAGATTTCCTCTCTGAGAAGCCTATGAAGGATTCCAGTGGGCATCAGCTGCTTCCTCCATGCATATCAGAACATGGTATGAGCAGAGAGGAGCTGGAAAGGGCACAGAGGTACAGAGGGGGCACAGCATGGCAGCAACAGAGACCCAGAAGAGAAGCTCCTTGGGGCAAAACCATGCCTAAACAGGCAGGCTTAGGAGAGACTGCAATGAAATGGTCTCCTGTCTTGGCATAGTCAAGGAAACAATTTCATGGATATCACTTTCAGGGAACTCACTAGTTCTTTGGTCCTTCTTGGAATTAGGCAGGCAATTACAGAACAAATAACCCACACCCTGGTGCTCTGTTATTACTTCCCCAGGCACGCTTGCTAAAGGCTTTTTTCTCAGCTTATGCACTAAAAATGTGAAAAAACAGAAGCTAAGCAATGACAAAAGGAGAAGACTTACTTCCTGGCTTGCACAGTGGATATTCTAATGTGCCATTAATACACTGTACTCTGAACAGAGAAGATGCTGAGTCTTGCACATATCCTATTTTACACTCAAATTCAATAGTATCACCCGATGTGGAATACAGCTTTCTTTCATCCCTCCATTTCAGTTCAATGTTGTTTCTGTTCATATCTTCTTCAGATGCTGTACAGGCCGCTTGGAAAAGACAAGAGAACAGTGTCAGTTCATATGCATGCACCACGTGTAAACTTTTCGCCCTACAGAGCTTCTTCACGTCATTAAGCACTTCCAGAACTTTGCTCTGAGCCTCTGCTTTTTGCAAAAGCAAAGATATTTTCAGCAAAGCCAAAGGGAAAAAAAGATGATGGTTGAGTCACCATGCAGTGCTGTAGAGAGGCCACTTCACTCAGAGGCACATGGGGCAAGGGGGAAAGAACACCTTGGGAAGGGGAACTCGGCAAGGGGCATTCAACTTCCCTGTATCGTTTTTGAGAATCTTCTTTACCTTTGTTCCAGGACTTCTTTAAATTCATTTCCTCTTGTCCACATATATCACCCCTGGATTTACTGCATTCAGACAGACAGACCCAGCCTCCCATCAAAGCCCAGCACACTGATGGAGATCTTATATATATAGGCCATTCAGCCAAACTCCTCCTCCTCCCAGATCGGTTGGTGAGAGGATGCAGGAAGAGACTGCAGGTAGCAGAGGAGACTACACAAGCAGACATCAAGAAGAAACTCCTTCTGGACAAAAGAAAGACTCATTGCTGTCAGCCACAGCACAGGTGCTGCTCCACAAGAGAAGCATACTGGAGATACCTTCAGGATCTGAGGAAGTCAGCATGAACAGTCACACTGCTGCTGGCCACGCAGCTTATGCTTTAACCTACCTAAGCAAACTGGTGGATCTGTCCACTGCCCATTAATACACATGATCTCCTGAGATCCTTTCAGGACGTAAAGATTTGGGCATTTATAAGCCAAAGTTGCGCCTTGTGGATATTCTTGCAACGGGAAGGAAAGAATGTCTCCATTTTCAATATCTGGAGGTGGGCCACATTTTCCACTCTTTCCTGGGAGAACATTAACAATTGGAGAGAAAGCCATCAGAGTTTAATTGCAGTGGTGGCCTAGCCTCAAATACTTTGGGACACTACCTTGCCTGTTCTTAGATTCATAAAAGAGCAGAGGAAACTGCAGCCTTGACCAAATATCTGGCAGATGGAGAAGAGCAAGAATTTCTCATTTCTCCACTGCTGGGACTCATGACTACCAGTTCACTCATCTGTCATCTCTGGAGTGTTTGCTACTTTCTGCAAGACTTTTGCTGGTCCCACATAATAGTGCAATGTGTTTGACACAGCTCTTTCTGCAGAAGATCTGGATGCCCACCAGCTCCCTGTACTGCTTGAGCAGGGACAAGCGTGGATCTGTTTGAAAACTAGAACAAATGACACTGGACCATACAATTTCAGTTACTAGTGGGGCAGACCTTGGGCCTTTTGCACTGTAGCCTCAGGATTCCATATGTGCCAGATGCATTGCATGCACTTGCAGTCCAGAGACTTAAATTTTTAGAAGTAAATACCACTGAGCCAGCTTGATGGCAGTCTCACTGACAGGCTACTGGATGGAGAAGGAAAAATTACCTTTGCATGTGGGCAGCTTTGTCCAGTTCCCATTTTGACAACTTACGGTGGAAGCTCCAGTCATCTGAAAACCTTGCCAGCACTGATATTCAGCTGTCTCCCTGGGCAAATACCTTGACTTTTTAACACCTTGAACTTTACCACCTGCGATTTCTGGAGGAGGTTCACATGTCATATCTGAAAAGAGATATTTCTGCAGTTGCAGTTATAGCAGAACACCTCATTTACCATACTTATTTTAGGTAAGGGAATCAATTTTGTTACTCCCCAGCTGACACAATTTCTGTCCAGAGCTTCTAATGCCTTCACAATATGTCATGCTTTCTGGTTTCTTTGTTGTTGTTGTTTTTTTTTTTTTTCCATTAGCTATGAAATTGTACTGGGGTAAAACACTATGAACACCAGGAATGCGAATTAAAATGCCAGTGGCAGCAGAACAATTTTTTGGGGACTCTCAGAAGATGGCAGTGTCAGTGAGAGAGTCTAAAAAAAGCCACATTTCTGTAGCGTCACATTATGGCACAAATCCTTTTAGTTAAAAGCCCAGTATTTCAAGTATGTAGGTAAACAATCCAATTCCTCTATACTATGGGGCAAGATGAAAGCACAAATTCCTACCTTTACAAGTTGGTGTTCGTGACCATTGTCCATCTGAACAAGTGACATAATTTACACCTATAATCTGAAAATTGCTGTCACATTCATACTGTACCCGAGCACCAGGCAGATACCTCTGCTTTTGAGTGCTGGTAATATAAGCGTTGTGAATTTCAGGTGGGGCTCCACAGCTAAGATCTGAAAAGAGAGGTGCATTTAAGAACACTTGGATGGGGATGCAGTGACCATAGAATATTGCATTCAGAGGCAACATTTTTCACAGTGAGGACAGGTGGTTTGCTTAAGGCAGGTTGTTTTCCACAAGTAAGAAAGGAAGATACCATTGTTTTTTATTCTGCATTGCTTCAGCAGACAATGTTATTTTTGCCTGAAGTGACTGAAACGCAGAAAGGAGCTGTAAAGATCAGCTGAACATGCAGGCTGGTTCTGTACAGCATCGTGCCCCAAAACTGGAAAATGTTTTCTTTACTATTTTAAGGTATCTTTCATAATGAAAGTCAAATCCCTAGTGATGTGAAGATAAATACGTTAGCCTACCAGCTACCAGTTACCACTTTGCAGTTAGCACTCTTCCCTCCATAAACTTCTACCTGCTTGATCTAAGAAGTGAATAAAGTTGTGGCTATCAGCATCAGCCCAGAAGGGAGAAGATTTCCTTGCTGATCAGTTCAGTTTGATGGTTCTCAGGAACCAGACAAAAGTTGTAGCAGCCCATTCAAATCAATCCAATGACTGGCTGTGTTGATTCGACATGCTTGCATGCATAGGTAGGTATTAGTTTAAAGAAGGTCTTAAGAGAATAAGAAGGATCACAGAAGCAGAATACATACCTTCACAGAACGGTGGTGCTGACCAGTTTCCTCTTCTGCAAATAATTTCAGGGAGACCAACAGCCTCGAATCCTTCATTACATTGGTAGCGAACTGTTTCACCAGGCTCATACTCTTCCTTGTTTCTGCCTTCAATTGCAGAATTGGGAACATTTGGAATACTTCCACATGACATTTCTGAAAAGATATGCAAACCTGATACTTGCGGTAATATGATACACATAGAATGAGATTATTTTTCCCGCCAAAAAGATGCTTCTTCTAACTGGCACAGTCAACAACTACCAGCACATTTTGTATAAAAGAGACCTTGCCGAAACTTACGTGTTAGTACTCCCCTAAATAGACATAAACTTTAGTCAGTGAAAAGATTTAGATCCTCTTTCTAGCAATGCCAGAAAAGTTTGGTAAAGTCTTCTGTCCCTTACTACACAGCAGTGATATCCATAGCTGAAGCATCAAAGCACCTCCCAGTCACTAGTGGACTCTGTAGAAAACAGATCCTTGGATGATAAGCATGTGCCCATGGTCATGTCTTGCCCGGTAGAGACAAACACTGAACAAAGACTGCAAAAATCTTTCACAGGAATGCTCAAAATACTAAACTGTTGTTACTAGTCAGCTCCAGTTTAAGATTATTTCAAATTCATTGCTGAGTACATTTCAGGAAAAGTATTATTCAACATTACCTGAGCACATAGGAGATAAACTCCAGTTTCCCATAGAACAACTTATCTCTGATGGTCCGACTAACTCAAATCCAGAACGACAAGTGAACTTCACTATAGCACCAGCCAGATAAACTGTTTTCCCTTCTTTTTCTATTTTTAAGTTTTGATTTACCAGCCTGAAATCATCAGCATATTCTACAGGTTGTGGTGGCAAACAGGGTTTTTCTTTAAAACACAAAGATAAACAATAAAAGAAAACAATTAATATTCCAAAGACGTATGCAGTCCAAAACCGAAAAGAAAATCCAAACAGAAATGAAGTGTCTTGAAAATAGGGTAAAGAATATATATCATTCACAAAGCAACATTTCTTTCCTCTCTCAGGATTTACAATTCTTGTATTACAAGAAGAGAACACAAAAAATAGAAGAAGAAAAAAAAACAACAAGAATAAAGACAGAAAAAAAAAAAAAAAAGAAAATGCTACCATTCCACCCAAATTACTCTATTTACCAGGATACTATTCAAAAGTCCCTGCTCAAAACTGAGACTCCGCTCTGAAGTACACTACACAAATAAACACACATCTCAAGGAACTGCCTGAAGATGTGCCATTTTTGGCAGATTTGCCATCTCAGGTATGTCTGCCTGAATAGAAAGGCCTACTGCTTAACTGTTGATTAATTTTTATTTTACCAAGATAGATTCCATTGCTTATCTGCACAATTACCTGTTTGTGACAGACTTAACAAAAATAACAGCATCCTTTGGCCAATGATGACTGCGAGTATGCATCAGAAGTACATAATAAAATAAGGAGAAAAACGAACAGTACTGACCAACACAGTATGGTGGTGACTGCCATTTCCCATTCATACATGTTATTTCATTCGCACCAATGAGATGGAAACCCTCCAGACACGAAAAAGCTATTTTACTCCCATTCTTGTAATTTGTTCCGGTTGGTATCTTGTTGGCATTAGGCAGCTGAGGTGGAGTTGGGCATGTACTCTCACCTAAAGAGATGTATTCATTCCATAAAAGAACAGAAGATAAAGTGTTCATCAAACAATTCATCAAAGATTGCAACAGTAACAAACAGTGAGGAAAACACAGGCATTAGACAATTCTCCAGTAGCTATCCCAAGCCTTAATTAGCACCATGATCATTTTGTCCTGTCTGAAAAACACTAGAGCTGCTCTCAGATGCTTATAATGCCTTCAACGTGTATTCACAGAAAGCACAGTTATAAAAATATACAGCATCTATGTATTTTTCAATCTCAACTTTGCCTTTGTTTCATAAACTGGTAGTCTCTCCATTACACAGCTGCAGTAGCTGGGGTTTTCTGGGCTAAATGTGATTCATTGGTAGGTTTTTTCTGATTTTTTCTAGTTGTCGTCGTCTCTTTTTGTCATTGTTTGTTTTGTTATTGCTGTTGTCTTCCCAGACTTAGCTAATAGCAGTGTGAATTTTGCCACTCAAGGAATGAGATGCAGCTCCTGCTATAGGTGAGGAAAAGGAAGGGAGAGATCTAGGCAGGGGGAAACATTTGAAGCTGGGTTTGTTGCTTCTCATGATTTCAGAACACTTGGATGTTAGGGACTTATTTTGAAAGGGAACGCTGTGTTGAATAGTAACCACCTGATATACCTCTCCAACTCCAACACAATTTCCCATGCATCTTCCTCATCAAAATCAGGCAATCAAGTCATAATTGTTTTTACTCTTTTACAGTCATTATCCCGTTCTGCCTATATTTCAAAGGCAGTCCTGCAGGTATCTGACCCCTTTGACATGTCTTAGGTAATGGAAGCCTCCTCTAGGTCTGTGGTTAGAGTTGATCAACTCAGCTTTTTTTTTAGTAGGAAATAACTAGGGGAGGGGATGGGGGGGATAAGGAAGAGGAAAAATTCAGCAACTTTGAACTTTTCTCACATAGGAAGTAACAGTGACAGTGGTTCCAACATCAGAGTAGATATTATTTAGTCTGCTTCACTAAATAGAGTCTTGAAATTTAATTTGCTGTTCAAATGATTCCCTTAATTAGTTCACATAACTACATAATGATATATACATACAAAAATGTAAGCATTTCTGTTTCAGATAAGTGGCGCAGAGATGCTAAGTCTTCAACAATGAGCATTTACCATTCCTATACAAAAAAAAGAAATTGTATGCAAATTAAAATCATACCTGTACACTGAATCTCTGGAGACCATTTTCCAGACACACAAGTTGCCTGTTTAATTTGTCTGTCAGTTGGTTTACATCTATACTTTAGAAGTTGCCTAGTCTCCTTCCCTTGCCTGGGAGAAGATCGAGTGTGTTCAATCACAATGCCCTCTGGAGGTACACAGTGACGAGGTGGGTCTGAAGAGAATCAACACAAGTAGTTAAAGAACAGTTTTGGTTCAGATAATACATATGTACGCATTCATTAACGAAAAAGTCATTTCCTAACACATATCCATATGATAGTGGTGGTGGTTGTTGTTGTTTTTAAAAGTATTGTGGTTTGAAGTGACTCTTAAGACTCCTTAGGAGCTGGATCACTTCTCCTATGAAGAAAGGTTGAGGGAACTGAGCTTGTTTAGCTTGGAGGAGGGCTTGGGGAGACCTCATTGTGGCCTTTCCAGGGAGTGTATAAACAGGAGGGGGGATGACTGTTGTCGTGGTTTGATAGTGATAGGACAAGTGGGAATGGTTTTAAACTAAGACAGAAATTAGGTTAGATATTAGGAAGTTTTTCACTCAGAGTGCAGTGATGCACTAGAACAGGTTGCCCAGACAGGTTGTGAATGCCCCATCCCTGGAGGCATTCAAGGCAAGGCTGGATGTGGCTCTGGGCAGCCTGCTGTAGTGATGGGCGACCCTGCCCACAGCATGGGGGTTGAAAAGAGATTATCTCTGAGGTCCTTTTCAACCCAGGCCATTCTATGATTCTGTGATTCCTATATTACAGAAACTAAATGATTTGTGATCGTGCTGTCTAAGGCAGACACTGTTACCACTCACAAAGCAATTGTTTTTATATTAACAAGATCGCTGTCATTGATTGCATTAATAGATAAACTAAGTATTCTTCCTCAAAATGACATGAGATTAGTAAGACGAACAAAAATAGAAAACTTCTTTTGCTTGTAGAAACAGAAGCACAGGAGTACTATTCTACACCAGTGTGTAGGGAAAGTGTAAAAAAGTCATAACCAGATTTTGCGTCTTTTAATGGTGAGTCTGAGTCAGAACACAAGCTGTGTGTGAAAGTTAAGCTGATTGTGTTTTGTGCCAGATTCAGTCCTCAGTATAATTGTAAATAAATTTGCAATGTATCCAAGTAATAAAAATAAAGCCAATTTTTAGGAAAGGGGAAATCAATAATATAATATCATAAACTAATATAATATCTAACAGGATCATACTACCAATGCTGCTACTACTATTAATAATATAATACTAATATAATATAATACTAATATAATATAATACTAACAATATCGATCTTTTTTTTGAGTCCCAGAATAATTTATGACAGCCAAGGCACTCATACAATAACACTTTATCACTTTTTTTTTTTAAATAAAATCAGACTCCAATAAATCTTCTCCTCTTAAGGCAGAAGGTTTGTTTTAGATAGTTTGCTTTTAAAAATCTACACACTGTGAAACTTCAGAAGAAAGAGAGAAAACTACTGACCAGGAATGGTCTAATGAACATAAAAACAACAAGGATAAGGTAAAGCCAGTGCATTTTGGCTATTAATATTATTTCTGATTTCTATTAGGATTTTAAAAAAGCAAAGTAGTATGTAGAGACATAAATCTCCACTTAAAAAACACAACAGGCATGTGATTTTTTGCTAGTATCTCTAAAGCTTTCTGAAGAGTCCTTATTGCTAGGGAACGCAGGAGAATGAGTACTAAACTACTGTTGCAGGGCCACTGTACATGAAGAACATATAGTGCCATAATTGATGTGCTGCCATGTTTGATTTTAACCACTATGTAACTATCCATTCCCTTCTCCAAACCTACTCTGAGTATTTACATATGTGTAGCTCCATAGTCTCTCCAGGATGAAGGAGATGTTAACATTTAAAAGAGGAGTAAATGAAAAAAACATTTATTTGAGATGTGTGAATCAATAGTATCTCTAGCTATATATTAATTCCCAAAGTCTTTGAAACATGAATATAACTATGTTAAATTCATAACTGAAATATTACGGAAATATGGAAAAAGATTACCATTACAAAAAGGTAAAGGCTTCCATTCTCCATTAAGACATACTGTTCTCATTCTGCTAGCACTCCCAGAGCCTTGCCTACATCCATAGGTTACTTCATCACCATGAGAAAACTGGGGTTGATCTTGCTGGTGAAGAAAAACATTCAAAATAGTAGAAGGAGATGCACATGGCATTTTGTCTTCTGTTGAAACAAAGAAATGTTCCACAAAATATTGATGAATACGAATATCCAAAAGAACTTAGATAAAATAATTACATTTGCATTTGGCGAGTAAAACCTACTCCCATTAAATAAAGGTACTAAACAAACTTCTACACAGCTGGGGTACATCTTTAATTTACTCAGTTTACTAAATTCATTTCCAACACTGAGGTAATTCCGTGGCATACTCTATCAGTCATTTCAATTAAAGTTAATTTCCCAAACTAATTTACAAAGGTACATGAATCCTAAATCAAATCAAAATTACATTCAGTTATACACCTACATGGTCATAATGTACACTTCAATGTACACATAATGTACACTTTCAATTAGCATTACTACAATAACTCACTAATATCACTTCTAATTGATTAGAGGGCTGCAGAGTTGTCTCCTCTGCATGATTACAGTAGTTCCTGTTGTGGGCTGCCATTGTCGCTGTGCTCAGGGCAGCAGAGTTTATTGGCTAACAAAGATGAGTGCAGTGTGTGAGTAGCCCTTCTGAGGGAAGAAAAGGGGATGTAAATAGAACAGACACATACAACTGTCTGTCACTGGGGGGAAGGGAAGACCCTGGATGAACTCAAAAATTGGACTTTAGCAGCTCTGCACACAAGCTTGGACCATGCTTCTCAACTTGTGCACAGAAACTCTCTGTGGATCAAGTATTGAAAAGATACTAGCAGTCATACATTTTTAAAACATCAGTGTTGCTCTTAGAAGATTCATCAGAGTCCACAAAGCCAGAGATAACCAGATTTTCCAAGGGAATCACAAGACTTTTGAGACCTCTGTCAATACTGAAGTTGTTTGCTAATGGATTCTAGCTCTATTTCTAAGGAAAGATGTTCTTAGGACATGATGGCCTGTCCCTCTGTGCCTGTTTCCAGTCCTCCACCACTGTTACCTTTAGAATCTCCTGAACAGTTTATAAAGTAGGGAAGATGACAGGTACTTGTGAAAGTGATTAAATTCTCATGAGCTTTGTGAAAATTAGGAGCAGCTGTAGCAGAGGAATCCCTTGCTGAAGAAGTTTCCATATGATCCAAACAGTTACACAAGGTTTTACTTGTTTGCACTATAAAAGCTTTTCTTTTTTTTTTAATCTCTAGTAAACAGGTGGCTATAGCTAATTCACTTCACATTTGATTATCTTTGTGTGGCATCACCATAGTTTTATATACATAGTAGTATATAGATTACCAATGCAAGAAGGAGGAGGTGACCACTGCCCATCCAAACATTCTGTTTCCTTTGATCCAACTAACTTAAATTGGTTGTCACATTCATATTGCACTCTGTTCCCATGCTGGTACTGTTCCAGAAAGCCACCAGTAATATTTCCATTGGTGATTTCAGGTGGAGGTCCACAGCCTCTGGGATTCACTGAAATCAAGAGATTAAACATTTACACTGCAATCAGGACTATTAGCACACATATACGAAGCACAATAACAACAACAACAAAATTATTGCTTAACAAAGAGAAATAGAAAAGGTGGAACAGGTCATTATTTTATGTATTTGACAGATTAGATACATGCTGGAGTGGAGCTAACAGAGATGAGTTACCCTGGCTCAATCCACCTTCTTACTTCTGTGCACCATCAATTTATGGCAAAATAAGTAGTTCATGAAATCAATCCATTTTTAATAGAAGAAAAGCATTACATGGGCATCAAACTTCAGTTACTGTGATCCAGTATTCTCACAAAATAAATAAATAAAAAAAGAATATTGAGCAAGTACAATGACATCATTAATCCACACCGTGCTATGTACTGTATATTAAAGGAATTCACCTCTGCTGCAGTGAACTCCTGCCAAAGACAGCTTGATGTGTTTTGATCTAAAGAGTCATCTACACCAAATGCACCTGTTTTCAAATGCAAAAGAGAGTGAGTGAAAGGAAGGATGAGGGCATGAAGGCAACAACATAACTTATTAAGAAAGAAAGAGAAGAGGGATGAGAAATTCCAGATGCCTTTGTCATTTTGGTCTTTCTTGTGGAAGGCACAGTCTAAAAAGAAAAAAAATTCAGATTCCACTAAGTTGTGCTCTGTGCTTGTGCTCAGCATGCTGAAAAGAGTAGGGTCATATTCCCTTCTGCATGAAGCTGTTAATCCTACAGAATGAAATTGAGAAGTTTTGTAGTAAAAAAACTTTCACTGAGTTTCTTTCCCTTCAGTTCAGCTGTGTATCATCTCCAAAATCACTTTTTCACCCTTAAATGTCATGCAATCAGAAAAAATAACATAGAAAAAAAATATTGGATCAGTACCAATGTTAGGCAGTGGCAAGAGTTATTTAGGGTACAGTAAGAGATTATTTTACTCAAATCATGTCTGGCTGCCATATCACACACTATTTATGCCTTTTTGGATAAGCAGTATTTTACACAATAATCAGTGAAGTTTTGTTCTAACCATGTCCCAGTTAACTTCCAATTATTGCAGAAATCCAGTTTGCATAAGTGAAGCTAACAGAATAAAACCAACAAGAAAAACATTTGGCCTGATTACCAGACAGATCTTCGAGATGCATTCCATGCTTTGACATGCTGAAAAGTGATCTCTGAAAATAGAACTGTTCAGTTTCTTTCACATGAAACAGCAGGACACTACCAAATGATCTGAGGAAGACCAGTACTTGCCCTCTTGGAGATGAGAATGCAATAATTATTCCTGGGTGCAAGACTGACTTATAGAAAGTGCCCACAAACATCTTCAGGACCAAGGTATTTTCATATGTGTCCTACCACAGCAAATTCAACAGATGAATTACCTTTACATGTTGGTGGTGGTGGAAACCATCCAAAGTAGTAGCACTGAGCAGAGGCAGGGCCCACTCTTACGGAATTTTTTGGACAGTTGAATTTCACGACATCTCCATTGTAATATCTGCCCTTCTTGGGATAAACATCGCTATTGGACTGTACTGGCAGTTCACATTCTATTGCTACAAAGATAGAATATTTCAATATATATTGTGAAACCTACAGAAATGTATGAGATGCTACAAATGCAAAAATGGGACACAAGAAACTGAATATACAGAAACACAGATCTGAGAAAACAAACATGGAGACAATGACAAGAGACAAGCTTCCCAATTACATTAATTGTTTGGATATATGGAAACTACAGGCACCACATTTGGGACGATCAGTCCAGGCTTTGCAACTGATAAGACTGTGAGCCAGGGAGACCCTGGATAGGGAGTGGTATGGAAATCAACACAGCTATGCAAGTCCATGAAGGGATGTGCAGAGGGAAGTAGAAGCAAAGAAAATAAAAAGTGGGATAAACAGCAAAAGGCAGAAAATGCTTTAGTCAAGTGTAAAACGGAATGTGTTTGTGTGCAGCAAGGTCTAGGTGCTAGCTACTGGTGAGACCAGCGCGTGTGTGAGTGGAAAAATGGCGCCAGCCACTTAAGTCAGATCAAGGGAGTAGGCGCTCTCAGCTTCAGGTGCCAGCTACTGCAGCCAGTGGGGGTCTTTAAATTCCAGCTACTGCGGTGTCCCAAAAAAAACAGCTCTTGGAGGAACACTGGTGTGAGGGAGGCAGGTGAGCATCTTGGGGAATCCATGAGTGCATGTGTGCTTGTGAACCTAGGGTGCTGTGTTTGTGCCTTTACTAGTAGGCTTTGTCTCTATCGGCTGAAGAGGAAGAAGAGGACATAGCTGGTCTACATTTGTTTTACTTGAGCCCTGTATGTAAGTGCTGTTGAAGGCAGCCCCTTGTCTGTGGCAATCTGTGTGGCTTTGTCAGAGCCCTGTGTCTGTGAGCCTTTGGGGTTCACACTCAGTTTCATTACTAGTTGAACCCACAAAAGAGAAAGCAACAGCTGCAACCCCTTGTCATGGGCAGAGATCCTGGCTCCCTGGGACACTGGGCTGCACTCCAGCAGCCAGGTTTCCAAATTCTAAATTCAGGCAGGAGAGATGCTGGGCCAGAGAGGCAGGAGGAGGCAGCCATACTCTCATCATCACTTAACACTGGTCAGAACTAAAACACAGGAAAGAATAAAGCTTCACAAAGTGCATACAGTTACAATAGTTAGTGAGTACAAATGTATTTACCGACACAGCGAGGTGCTGGTTTCCATTCACCATTTGTGTCACACCTTGTAGTGCCAGTTGGCATGTAATCTGCAGTGCGATATTTCTCAGGACATGCATACTCAAGTATATCTCCAGGCAGGTATACATTTTCCCTTACACAGTCAATCAAACTGTGAATGTGTGATGTTTTACATGATTCTGTAGAATAAAACAAAGTTAGTGCATTTTGCAATCCAGAAATTTGCTCTGTGGAACCACCAGTATGTGCTGGTTCTACTGAATGACTAGGGATATTTAAAACATTACACATTCTGCAATGTCAGCACATTTATGTACAATATAAGGCATAGTTATTCACTTAGCATCTATTGTATTCGTCTTCAGAAATAAGCATCTAGAAGTAGCATCTAGAAAAAAAATATGCCTTCCTTGGATTCAGTTCCTTTCTTATTATTATTAATGGTGTAATATCAAACAGTTTCAGTTCTTTTGCCCGTGGACTTTTGTTAGTGCATCAGGAAAAAATAAAGAAATAAAATACTAGGTAAACATAGTCTGAAACAAAAGTATAAGACAAAATATTAGCTACAGTTGGTTCAATATGGCAAAACCATTTCAACATCAGGTATCTTCTTTTAGCATCCTATACCCCTGTTCAGGAGAGGAAAGGACTTTCAAGAGAAAGGCAACAACAATATGGAAGTATTTTCAAGAAAAAGCACTCCAGTCTTTTTCAAAACTGTAGTCTCTAGCCTCAGGGTAGAAAGCATAGCCTAACCTTTTTTTTATGCACAATGATAATATCTTTCCCAATAATGAAACACTTTTCTTACCAGCCTGCTCACTTTTACAGAAAGTTGGCACGATCCCTTGTCTGATAGGCATTTCTTAATACATTGTCCCTGACAAGTGTGAAAGGTGCTCATCTTCTTGTCAACAAGATGGATGAAATGGGGTTAAGTTGGTGCGTATGCACCTTGTATCAGCTAAAATCACCGGAGAGGTCAATGACTGCTTACTTCCATTTTGCTTTCTTTGTCTCTTGGAGCCCCAGAAAAGTTCCTCTCTGGAGGCTCAGTCCTCTCTTTCACTCTCCTTCCATTCAGTAAGAAAACTATATCAGTATAGATGAAGAAAATCAGAGTACATACAAAATCTCATTTTTTACCAGTGGCAGCAGCAGGGAACTCTGAAGTCAAAGTCTGTATTCTACTTACGGATGCACTTTGGAGGCGGAGACCAACCATTCTTTTGACACCGTATCTCTCCTGTTTCTTGTCTTTCTGGAGTTACAAAGTCATTGTAGCACCTATAGGTGACTTTTTCCCCTAAATCAAACATTGTCTTTCCATCCATGAAATAGCCATTCCTCAGATCAACCACCTGGCATGTTTCTGAAAGAGAAAGAATTCCTTCCCAGTAAAACATTGCTAAATGACATACACGTAACATCTAGAATAAGGAGGACAAGTGAAAACAGCAGTGGGATTTAGAACATTTTTAAGAGCATAATTATTTCTGCTCCGGCATTAAGGTCCCTTCCTGGCATCCAACCAAAACGTGAAGTCAAAATTCAGTGTTACCAACAGGTGCAGGACCGGACAGGGGTTTGATTTGCAGCTGTTCTTCAAGATTCCAAGACCATATGTCTGCATCTGGTTTTCAGCTGAAACAAAACTGATGTTAGGCATGCACTGTGCGTGCATAAGGAGTACTTTGTGTCCCTATCACAAGTGGGACACTCCAGAGATCACCATGATGTGCAACTAGGATATCAGTTCGACCAAAAAGATATTTCTCAGAGTGCATATACTGAAGGTCTAAAGCAAATTCATATCAAAGGACCCCATCTTGCTGATGGACTGACTCAGTGTTGCACCTGATTTCATGTCACCTGGAATACCTTCCAATCTAACTGGGTGGAAATCAGTCCTCTTGGTTAGATGTTACAGTCCTGCATCTGGGAGAAAACTTCTGTAGTATACTGAATTGTACACTAATAAATTATTCTGCAAAGAGTTCCTTTATTTTAAGATATGAACACAATAGGAAATAGCAACAGTAGTGCATTACAGTCAAGTAAATAAAGATAAAGATAAGGCATACAAAACCTTTGAGAAATGCTACAAGATTAATTTGGATGTTGAGAGCAGAGTTAGTGATACTTCACTGCAACCATTTCAAGAGTTGTTTCACTGGGAATTTCTTAGTGTTTATTGTAGTGATGCCCACTACTGGCTAACATTAGGAATCCCAGTTTTACTTTGCTTCCTCATGGCTGTGCCAAAACATGAGTGAGTGGCTGCACAAAACATTCTGTCGTAGGTGTCTCTCATGCTGAAATTGTTCTCTAAAAAAAAAAAAATGCTCTGACACTCTGCAAAATGGAAATCGGTTTGTATCTTTTGCATGCATAAAATCATTATCTAAGGAATTCAAAATTCTGTCGAGATATTCTAGCAAATTCAGGCTTGGTGCAAGTCAGGCTCAAAAGCTGGAAACAGTGCTAGGAGAGGTAACTCCTGTTCCTCCCTCCTTCCAATATGATGCCAACTGGAAAGCAAGCAAGAGAAACAGGATTCAAGTGGCATAGCTAGAGACTGAAAGGAAACAAGAAATTACAGATAGGTTGTATGATGTCAATAATTACTCTCTGTTATATTACTCGACTGGTGTTATACAGCATTTCACTGCTGAAGACAATGAGGCTCTGATTCCAGTCCTAGAGCTTGTGTTCCACCACTTCAGAATGAGTTTGTTGTGGCCATTTTACAGAGTTACATTCTGTGTATTTGTATAGCTACCAACCACAGCAATGTGTAGGGACTTAAGAGTTGTATGAAACAGCTGAGAGAATCACAGGACTGTGTTTCAGTTGCAGAGCAGCTAGATTTGGAATTGCACAAAGCAGTGGTGAGGGATTCATGTGGGTGATGCAATCATGGATTTATGTGTTTTAGTAGCTAGAAATGGTGACAAAAATAAGCACACTCACCTTTATGGATACACCTTGGAGTAGGTGACCAGCCATTCTTTGAGCATGTAATTTGACCACCTTCATTTTCAGTACGATAGTTTGTATAGCAGAAATATTTTGTTCTTTCTCCTTCTTTGTAATAACTTTTCAAATTATTTTGAATGTAACCATTTTCCAGATAACTGACAACGCATTTTTCTAAAGGAGAAAAGTACATTTAACCACATTAATTTAAACAGCTAAAGCTGTAATAAAATAATTCTTAGGAAGAGAGTCACCAACAGAGCCTCCTACTATTCTTGTGTCTGTCCCCAGAAGACATCAGTGTTCAAATGTGAATCAAAGCATGATTTCCTTCACTGCTTTGTTATAACTGTATCACAGAAACAGGAGTTTCATCAAGCACTAAGAATTAGCCTAGTAAACCAAAGCCTTTACTTAAGTTCATAAGCAAGGCTGGCTGACTTCACTGCCTCTAGTGTCATGTACAGCAACTCTGGTATGCTCTGCTACATCTCTCAAATTTTGATGTCTGTGTTGAGACACATTTGGCATTTGATTCCAGGCAATTTTACTGTTTCCCGTGCAAGTGCATCAGCCTCTCAAACCAGCTCTAAAGTTATCAACTGCTAAATGTGTTGTCCCGACAGCATCCCGTATCCCAAGAACCTAGACACATGGAAGAAACGCTGTGGCTGTGTGACTGGAATAGCTGGTAGCTTCCTCTGGGTGCAACTCCGCTCATTCCCTGGATCTGTCTCCCGTCCACTGAGGACAACAGGAGAAAAGTTGACCTTGAGATGATCCTTCAGGCCCTACTGGTAGGTAGGAACTGTACTGTGGCTGAAGATCTGAGTTATGGGAGAAGTTCTCAGCTCACTGGTTTAAATTTGTTTCTCATAGTTGAATGATTAATTCAGTGCATCTGGGATCTCTTATTGCAGACATTCTTACTCTCAACTTATTTCAGAAGTGTTCCACCTTCCCCCAGATGCCATCTCAAGGGACAGGGCAATGGGTTCCAGAGAATAACCTCTAGACAACGCACTGAAGCCAGTGAAGGAAGAATATATTTACATGGGAAAGAATTCATCTGCACGTGCTGCTGTGTGTGCAAAAGAAAGCAGATGCACGTGCATGACCTAGACACTAGAGAGGAAAATCATATCCTAGTTCTTACTCTTCTTAATATTTCTATCTCATGGATAGCTGTGGGAGTAAAGAATGTTCCAAATCCAAATGTATCAGACTTATTCACTTCATAGTGTCACTATATCAAGTGATTGTTAAAGCCAAGAAGATAACAGTCTAAGTGCAGTTCCAGAGGTCAACTACAGCAGTTGTAATTTAATAAGCTGCTAAGCTGCATGGTGCAATTTCTTGTGCACAGACCTTTACTAGCAATAACAGAATTAAGCATATTTTAGAACTGTACTTACTGAGGCATTTTGGCTCTGGCTTCCAGCCCCCTTGAGAGCAGACAATTCGAGACCAGTGTTCTTCATTTGGGGTTACGTAGCCTTCAGCACAGTAGTAGTAAATAGACTGCCCAATCCTCATTGGAAAGTAATTCGGTTGTGTATATCCATTCAACCTGATATTTTCTACAGCTGGGTAGTCACATGGTTTCTCTTTAAAAAGAATTTAATAGCAACAATATCAACACATGCACGACAAAAAGCTAGGCATACAGAGTTCTAAATATTAGCCCAGATACAATTTCATGGAGTGTTTCCTGTAACTTACAGAATTGGGACTACACTGGTAGATTCCATGGAGTTCAGGAATAACTGCAGTGTGCTTCTGACTCCTTTCTCAGTGTCTATAGCTATGCTGGTGGCCTGCTTACACTGAGAACAGCAGTAATCCTGTCCATCTTCTCAGTGGACTCCAGATGCTGATTCTTGAAAGCAAATGTAAGTATTTCTTCTATGATGATCTGATGCTGTTACTTCAGAGGGATTCAACTAAATTTACCATGCTGACAATGATGGAAGGCCCAAGTAGCTAGTTCAGATATAGACACTGAACCACAGACTCCAAAAACTGCAGGAACACCTGTTACCACTTCCATTTGTCACTTTCAGGATCTTGCACCAAAAGCTCTTCCTAGCTATTTTTTTTTTTAATTACTATTATTAATTTTAAGACCATAGTGATTTTTATTTTGCTTTCTCAGTTCTCCAAATGAGATTTGCAGGGACAAGTTGGGGATAAAATGGGGAGATTCTTAGCAGCTTTCACCCAGAGTTTACCCAGGGTGTCCCATTTGGCCGTGGCAGTCAGTTTCCTCCTGAAATGCCCTGACCCAAAGCACAAGTGATGGAGGAAGAGGGATCATCCTCTGAACAGACCACCCAGCACTGAGTGAGGTGGTCTAAAAAATAACTCATTTTCAGAACATGCAAATAGGTAAAAGATTAATCCCTACGAGAACAGTGTACTTCATAGATCGTATCATCTTAACCAAAGGTTCATATTCAAGACTTCATCAAAGTTTCTCTCACCCCCTCCTGTTTTCTACACTTTTTTTTTTAGCGACAAAAGATCAAAGATTGACAAATTATGAAATTAATTGCTGACTTTTGTTTTTATACTGCACATACTGAGCAAAAATATAATTTTAGTTATGGGAAATTTAAGCAAAAAACAAAAACAAAAACCTCCTCATGATCAATCAAGAGTATTTTGTTTTGCTGTATGACAAATTTTAATAAAGGTTTCAGTTTTCTTTCTGCACCAACATAGAACTGCAAGTAAATAACTACAGCTATTGTAACAACTATTAAACATACATTGTAACTATCATTTACGCTTTGGTTTAGATACTGTAACACTCACTGTATTCTCTTAACTTGACTGTCCTGCCACTCTGCAACCGTACCAGAAATCTTTTCTGGGAGCCCACTATTGCAAGTTAACACTGTTTCACAGATACAGTAAGAGATAATATCCATGTTCCCAAACACTGTATGAATTTAGATTATACCAGTGTTTTTTAGTGGTTTTTCCACATCATCACATTAAGCTTTATACCAGTAAGAAACAACGAATAAGCATTTCTATTTCCTATGTTTCTTAGGATTTTCTCTTGATTTTCTTTTCACTGAGATACTTCCAAAATAACAGCTCTGTATGTTGTGTCTTCATTCATGAGAGTTACTTACCAACACAGCCTGGAGCAGGCACCCAGCCACTGCTGGTGCATTTAGCTATGTTTCTGGCAGTCAGTGTGCTAAAACGATAGCCCAGATCACAGTCTACTGTGATTGTAGCTCCTTCTGCGTACCTGTCTTTTTGAGGACTATAGTTTCCATTGCGAATTGTTGGAGGAAAGCATACAACTTCTACATGGAAAGAGAAAAATAGGTTGCCAATTATATTTATTGCATGAGTACTTATCTTCATAGCACATTAACTAAAACCACATACATCATCATTCAAATATGGATTTCTTAGGACAAAGATAAGGTTACACTTCTATCTTAGAAATGTTCAGCTCTGTAACAGACTGATCTACTATCGAATGATCTTTGAGAGATCATATATTTGAATATGGCCTAAGTATCAGAGCCCACTGTGTCAGTGTCTGGAAGAATGGTGCGTTTTTGTTTAGTTTTCATTTCTCAAAAGCAGCTGAACTATAGGAAATGCATATTAATTAGTCTAATTACAAATCTTGAAGCAGAAAGTTCACGGACTGAGTGAGCAATTGGGCTGACTACTCTTTACTCTGAAGAAGCCTTTCTGGAAGAGGTCTGGGGAAGGTGGGTGGTATATAGCATCCTATAACACTGCCCTGCTGCCAATGCATTTTTTCATTTTAAAGCATCCTTTGGCAACTTCTTGAACAGGATTCAAGGCACTAAAGATTTTTCCCAATTTTACATCGGACTAATTCAGCTAGGACATCATGTGCAAGTTCCTATTTCTGGAATTGGGAGAGCTAAGTGAATTATTTGAGCGCTGTAGCAAAATGAAACTAAAGTTTCACTGGGAAACAGAGACTGACTTTCACTAGTGATGTTCATGTTAAACACAGTAGTAATCTCAGAAAATAATTCCAAAGTAACTTTCCAAAACAACTTAAGGAAAAGGCTGACCAATGCAGTAGGGGGTTGGAGACCATCCAGATTCAGTACATTGTACATCTGCTCTTTCACCATATGTGTATCCTTTGTTACAGGCATAATGCAGTTGATCAGACTCCCTGAAAGTCTTCTGTGGGGAGCGTACAACTCCATTCGGAATCGATGGCACATTACAGGTAATATCTGAAGTGGAAAGAAACAAAATCCATAAATTCATATAATCTTATATGTTTTTATTTGCTGAGAGTGTTCCTATTACAATAAAATTCAGTGGGAATTTTTTTTTCCCTTTTGAATTCATAGAAATTACATCAGTAAAACACTTGTATTTAGAAACTGTATGGAACTTAACTGAGAACTCTTCAGACGGGCTTGTGAGTGCCAAGAGTGCTGGAGCACAGCAACAGTAGCAAACTGATTCATAAGACAGCTTTCAGGGCTACAATTTGGTTTTTAATGGCTTTTAGAATTGGTATACAAGGGAAGGGATGTTGTAAAATAAGCAACTAGGCTGGCTAAAACTTAGAATGTTTCATTTTTCTGACAATTTTATTTCCTTGTAATTTCCAGCAAATCTAAAGCTCTCTCATATTCAGTAGATAATCAATAAAGTTATGGCATTAACAGGAAAAATACATTAAAGTACCTGGAGAACTGACACTAGAATACCTAACTATCTATGGAAAAGCTCAACATTCTCAGTTCCTTCCGAACTCAGAAAACCACCAAAGTCTTGCAGTTTCTAAAATCTGAGTTCATAAATCCAGATAATATTTTAAATTTTCATTCCTAAGCCATAGAGCAGGACCCCTAAGAGTTATCTTAGATTTCTTTGCTGGATTTACTTTATAATTATGATTAAATAAATCTCAGTGGAATTGTCTTTGTTTAATAAAATTTACTATATTCTACAAATACTCCTAGCACATGTGATTAAGTCTAGTTTATCCTTGCCCTCTACTCAGCACAGGTGTGACCACATCTAGAGTGCTCTGTCCAGGTCTGACCTCCCCAGTAAGAAGAAATCATACACATCTTAAAGCCAGACCAGGGATAGGCCAAGAAGATAATTAATTTGGTTAAATGAACACTGAAGTGACTGAATCGTTTATAGATACATGTTGAAGTTAGTTTCGAAGAAAGGGAGTGCAGCCTGGAATACCACACAGTTTGTAGTGAAAACATGGAACGAACAGGTGATCCACTATGACTGTGTTAGCGTACAATATTCTCTGACTTTTCTTTCTTACAGATAATAGTGTCTTACCTTGGCACTGAGGTACATCACTATCCCATTTTCCATTAGAAGAGCAATGTATTGCTTTAGATCCAACAAGCTTGTAACGTTCATTACATTCAAACTCTACAGCCTGGCCAAAGGAATACTCTTGGTTTAGCTCAAATGCACCACTTACAACTATTCTTCCATTTTCTGGTGCTTTTACAGGTAAACACTTTGCAACTGGAAAACAAAACAAAGCAAACAAACCAAAGGGAAAAAATGATCATTTTGAGGTCTCAATAAAATAAACTGACACACACAACAAGTTAAAACAGATAGATCACTGTGATTACCTTAAACATTTTAAACAAATGTACAAACATTATGTATTCTGATACCATTCGCTGGCTTTCAACCAAATAAAAACTCCTCAGTTGTGAAGGGAAAGTTTATGAGGACTTGGAAATTGCAGTATCTTGGTGACGTGTGTCGCAAAGTGTCAGAACCATTGCTCTGAATTAAGCAGGGAGCCAGCTATATACCTAAATTTAAGGACACTCAAAATCCAGTAAATTGTATGTGTAATTCCTGAGACCAGCTGTTAGAAAACATCAAAACTCACGTATCTAATATTACAGATTACTTTCAAGAAGTTAAAAATTGTATCTAGGGAGAAGGGATGATTACTTCCATAATCATACAGGTTTGAAACTCATGAAAAGGTTTCCAAATTCAGTAACTGAGCAGTATCTAAGCCATCCAAACTATTCAGGTCTGAGGACTGGGTCTCTTATTCTCTTTATTTCTTACTGAAGTTGAACTTCTAACAGAATCTTAATGGACAGAATATTCATATGGATGGAGGAGAAAATAAGCTATAAATGCATGTATAAACATAGATGTGAAACACCTCATCCCAGATGACTTTTATAAACATTTTTTTTGCAGTAGGATTATAGAGTCCTCACATGAGGTAGAGGTTTTAGTTGTTTGGTAGTGACAAGACTCAATTCTGTGAGTTATTCTGGTAAAAGTTTGAATAATTATTTGATTTTAAAGGCTGAATGAATATGAATTTTGCTGCTGCATAACTTGAGTTTAGACATTTGTATATCCATGCAAATTAATATGAGGAGATTAATCAGTGAATATTCTTGAGTAGTTATTTTCAATACAAGTGATCATAATAGTCACAACAGACAATAGAAGTGCCACAGAGAGTAGTGAGATCACAGACAAGTACTAGATAGTATGAGAGAGATATAAAATCAGTTTATTAAGGAATGAAACGTCAAACTCCATTTACCTTCACAGTGAGGGATGTCATTGCTCCATCCCTCTGCGAGACACTCACGGTAATTTTTTTGGCTAAGCATTTGGTATCTTACAAAAGAAAGTAAACAACAAATTACAGTCTTAGCAGTGTTGCTGTTTTGGAAACAAGGGAAGTAGGTTTCAGATATTCTAGCATATACTAACCAGAACATGATAAAAAAAATAATCAATAGATAGATAGATAGATAGATAGATAGATAGATAGATAGATAGGTAGGTAGGTAGCTTTTTCTGTCCATCTTCCCTATTTTGTTTGCATTACTTGCATATGGTAAAAATAGGAAAAAAAAAAAAAAAGTAGAATTCCTAAAGTAGGAAGTAATTGAGAAAATATTTTCTTCATTACAGAGGCCTCAAGTTTTGTCTACATAACAAGTAACCTAAGGGTGATATAGACAATCATTATCAAGTAGAGTAAATCCCTTCTTGTGCCAGTATGACTGAAAGCCATGGGACAGCATCAAAATAAAACATAACCCAAGCCATTTTAATTCTATCCTTCACTGAATTAATATTATCTTAGACTTAAGGGCATCATAGACACAATGACTCTGCTTCTGGTTAGTCTGGAATGTATTCAGAAGATTACAACTAGTCTAAAATGACAATGAAGATTTGTCTGCACTTAAGAGATTAAGGAGAATGCTGATTTGTAACTCATATTTGTATATCTTCCAGACACAAAGTCTGCAAAAGCATGGCTAAAATACTGTACTGTGGTTATGGCTGATTTGCATTTTATGAGGAAAGAATCACGTTACCTAAACACAACACTATACATTTGCCTTGCTGCAGTTTGCATTGGAGACAATGAACACAGATAAGATTTTCTTCTAAGCAGTCACTGAAGAGAAGTTACTCAATCTACCAGAAACATCCTCCTTCAAACATTTTATTTCATAACTCACATAAATGACTTAAGTAGACTTGATGTGTTGTAGTTTGGGATAGACAATTCCATTGTACAGCCTAATGGCTGCCTACCGAGAATACTACTAGTGGCAGTGTGTGAAGCTGGATTTCCATCTGAACTGGTTAGCTTGTTAAGTCATGAGATTATTTGAAGCAGACAGTTTTCTATTCAGTCAACCATAATTCAAGCGAGAAACAGCCTTATCTGAGGCTTGGGACGACAGCTTAATTTGTGTGAAGTAGTCATTCCAGTACCGCTAAACATCTGATCAGACATAGGACAGAGCTGTGTTTAGTATTATTGTAATTACAGTATTTTCAGTTGAACAATGATACAGTATTCTTAAATATGAGCAAATTGGCAGCTGCTTTACAGACAACAAATTTATAACCAACACTTCAATTAACATTAAAACCTTAAGTTAACTCCTATATATCGAGTTAAATAATATTACCCATCATTACATCTGTACTCAACTCTGGCACCAAACACAAATTCATTTCCCGCAGTGAGCTGAAAGGAACCGAACTCAGTATCTCCAGGATGTCCACAGGGCTTACCTGGTAAAAAAAAAGAGAAAGCAAGTACTTAACCACACACAGAGGAGTGAAAGTATGAAAGACAGTACTTTTCTTTTAATTGGTAGAGTGTGTTCTGAACAGCTCTTCAGTGCAATTCAAAATGCTCAGCATTACCCTGATGAACCTTTTCTTTTTAGTCACTGTTTTCAATAAGAACATAGTAGAATGAGGACATTTTTTAAAATCTAAGTAAAAAATAGGAGCCTTTGCTCCTTTAAGAAAGACTGATTTCATTATAAGCTTTATGACACATTTTAAGGACAGAGTGTAACATTAGTTTTCCATATAACTTCTGACACAGACTGTTTCAAACCTTCCACTACAGAAGCCATCCATAACTGGCGCTTAAATTTCCTCAGTCTGATGGGAATTGTGCTGACTAAACAGGGATTATCTCAGGCCAGAGGAGTCATGTGGCTCAGGCCCTCCCCAGGATCATTCTTATGGTATGGCCTGAATTGAATCCCAAAAGAGAAATGCAAAAATGAGCACATAGTCCCTGTCATAAACAACTTGAATACAGAAATTGAAGGCATACTGAGTAAGTTTATGAATGATACAGGAGCTGTTGACCCCTTAAGGAAGGAGAGGTCTTGAAGAAAGATCTTTGTCAACTGAAGGGTTGAGCAGTCATTAACTATGTGAAGTTTAACATAAGGGAGTGCTAGCCAGGGCAAAGAACATGGCAGCAAGCTGCCAGAGTTCAAGGAGCTCCGGACAATGCTCTCAGAGATAGGGTTTAGATTTTGTATGGTCCTGCGTGGAGCCAGAGGTTGGATTCTGATTCTTGTGGGTCCTTCCAGGTCAGACTATTCTATGATCCTGTGATTCTCATTCATCTCCTTTAGATAACGTAATGAAGGCTGTAAAATAAACTGCATGGCTAAACTTCATTAGGCATTGTCAGAAGAAATCCTCCCTGGTCCCTATCAGACAAGGCATTTTCATTTCTTGATACACATCAACATTCTTGTTATTCAAAGAAAATAGATCTCTCAATTATAAATTTGCTACATATTGTGGTCTCTCATGAAAAGTGAATATGATCATGTAATCTGTACCAAATCATCCTCTTTTTCCTTCCATCTGTATCTTGCCACTGTCAGCATCTCTTCACAGGGTGGCAGTATTTACTAAAATATGTAACTAAAAAACACTAATTTTTGTATAATTGGAAAACTCTCTGTGCACCGAGTAGTTATGCAAATGCATTTAGAAGAAAGAGAGTAATTAAAAAAAAAAATAAAACTGTAAAAGAAACTACAATAACTCAATTATTTTTTACTTAAAATTTGTATTAATCTCTGGAACTTAATTTTTTATTATTAAGCAAAGTAGCTGTATTCAAATAGACAAAATTTCTATGTAAGATATGTGAGAAAATAACTCAAGTGTCTAATATTTATTTGTATTTAATACTCATCCATTATCAAAAGAAAGTTATCTTCTCACTAACAATACTCAAGCTCCAGTTCTTCAGTGAATTCAGTATGAGACTGTGAGAAACTTCTAAGCTCTTAACATGGTGCACCAGAAATATTAAGAAGCAGCTCTTATCCTCATCTGAATTTCTTAAATTAAAAGAAAAGGCAGGAAAAAATATTTTTTTAACTTTTTTGGTGCAAAAAATGTCCAGTCAACTTCCAAGAAGTTTTATCCTTTAGAACAAGTTGAATAAACCAAAGAGAAAAAAAAAAAAACTTTCTTTGACTTGCATTCAGAAGTTAGCTTAGTGCTTTATTTTGCTTAGACTGTAAGTTTCAGCAGCAGTAGACTTGTAAAATTTTGGAAGCCACTTCCCAATACTTACTCCTGCATTCAGTGTTGCCTTCTTTCTTCCACACTCCATCAGCACACTTGACCACAATTCGTCCTATTTTCATATATCCAGGCCGACATTTGTATGTTACTAGAGTACCATGTGGATAGGGAGGGTTGTTCCATGTTTCTGTAGGCACTTCTTTAACTCTTCTTGGAGGAGATTCTTCGCAAGCTAAAAGTCATAAATAAAAATATGGGTGACTGAGGCACATGCTACAATCTTCAAAATATTTTTACAATAGAAAATGTAGCAAGAAATCCTGGGCACATCTGTGATAATATGAGCATATCTTTCATACTTCATTATACAATGGGAAACTGCTAAGAATCCAAACTTTTTAGGAGTATGAACAGGCACTTCATAGGACAAGAGAAAAAAACAGTCAAGCCAATGGAGAACACAAACACAAATACTGGGCAGTCATCATTCAAAATAAATTTCAATTACAGAGATTGCAACCAGAGAATAGTGCCCCAGTTCAAACAAAAACTTCCGTTACTCCTGCATCTGCAGAAGCTCCTCCATGCCAGTCCTTCCGTTGTCAGAGATCACTCTTTTCTGCAGCCACCACCATCCTTTCTGACAGTAAACTCATGCTCCACTTGGTCAAGATCTGTCAAACCTCCCCCTTACATCCCCTAAATTTTCTGTTCAGCTAAAGTTGTGATTTTCCAAAACATTTCATAAGGTTGTTATGACATATTACCTGTTCCGTGGTGTAATGGCCTGACACATACTTACTTTAAAGACTGAAGCTTTACCTACAGTAACAGACTCTGGACAGTATAGCTGATTAATTACAATGTAGTCTATTTTACACCTGAAAATCAAAAGTGAGAATGGAAGTGAAATGTGTCCTCTGAAAAATTAAACCTTAAAAAAGAAATGGGAGCTCATCCTCTAGAAAAGGAAGTTTCTTTGGGGGTAAGATTCATTGCTAAGTACAAGGCTGGAAACAAAACCTAAACTAGTTTAGTTGTAAGGCCACAGGTCTGGGAAAGCAGCAGTGCTGATGGTCCAAGTGCTGCCTGAAAGTGGGAATACGGGAAAAATATTTAGGAACTTCTTCCACACAAGAGATAGAAGGACCATCGCAATCAGAGATTAAGTAGTGTGATTTCTAATACAAATTGAGCAGAACAAATCCAAATTCTTCTATATAAAAGTGTAAAAATTTAAAAAGTGTCATTCTGTAGTTATGGTATTTTGAAAGTATAAAGAAAATAATGTTCGTTGTGAGATCTAATAACTTTCTTTTGACTGGCATAAGTAGGTGAGAGAGGTAAGGAAGCTTTGTGGACACTGCTGAGGTGATAATGGAAGTGTCAAACCTTCCACAGGTTCTTAATTTTCCCCAACTATTTCAGTTACTCTAAAAACAATTAAGATCCGTCCAACCAATCATTCTGAGAAGATAGCTCTGTCCACTAGAGGGTACTACTCTACTGTCAAAAAAAGTGGTAGACTTCCACTTTCGTTAGCAAGATTCGTTCACATTTGAATACCATTTTTTCCCCACAAAATCCAAGAATAAGTTAAATGAAGAGTACTCCTCTAGTTGGTCCCATTTTGCAAATGTGTTAAAAATGGTTATTTTACTCAAGAAATATTGTCTGCAGAGGTGAGACGGAATTTTCCCAGTTCTGCGTATCTTTTATTAGAGCTTGTTAAGCTTGTTAACTCCAGTACTTTCAGTTTTCAGTCCAAACTCTATGATTTTAAGAACAGCAGAATAGTTATACACGTAACTAACTTTTCTAGTCTTCCATGCATGTATGTGCTTATTAGCAACCACAGGAGTATTCAGTCAGCAAATCTCTGTAGTTCAGTTATCTCACATTCTAACCAACACACCATTCTCAGACCTCACTTATAGAAAGTTCATAGAGAATTTGCAGTCAGGCTTAAGTTGAAGTCTGTACAGAGCAGCTTAAACACATTCATTCAAATCCTTCAGTGGGAAACCAGAACAGCTGCAATGAATCACCTATTAAACACATATGACTTGATCTTGATTAGAAATAGCTCAAAGTACTTTCTCACCATTATTGTGCTGGTAACAACTTCCAGAAAGCCAAGCACAAACTGCAAATTCAGGTAGAAGTACTCAGGCCCTTGTGCAACAACTGAACTCTCAAACAACTCACAAAGTCCTCCAATATGAAGATTGAAATCAGAAGGCTGTGGGATGCATTGTAATAGATGCCCCAGACAAACCAAGTATTACTCTACTGCCATTCCATTGTAAATTCTTTGAGCTGAAGAAAGCACAGTGAAAAGGAAGTGCAAATTCAGGCAAAGTCCCTTTTAAAATCTCAGGATCTTTCTAGACTACTTTGCAAACAAAATTGCCTTTTGTAGTTGCTTTGGAGCAGTATTTATATACTGTAAGTATATATTTAAAAATATACTAAATGTATAAGTTTTCAAAGGAAAATGCATCATATTGTTTTGATTAATAAAGACTTCATAATTTGCACCCCAGATTAAAAACAATCTGAACTAAGTTAAGACATACTAGCTCAAAACCACATGGTGCCTTTTTCTCATTTTTTGTAGAGGAAAACAAACAAACAAAGCAAAATAAATTACCAAATGGATATTAAACAATATGAATACAATATCAAGGAAAATAAATTCAACAGCGAAGCAGAAAATATCAATGCAGCCTTCTGAAAAGATACTCAGAATACAAGCTACCTCTTTAAACAACTCTCAAAGCGTATCTGCGTACATTTGTCTTATTAAAAGGATGAAAAATACCACAGACCAAACCTGTCATTTAACAGACATTTTGTGAGCTTTTCAATCAATCTAGTAATAATTTCTTTTTTCAGACAGGAATACATATTTATTGAATATCATCTAACTTAAAATACCAACACTTTGCAAGTATTATATCTTAGAATAATTAGCAGACAGAACAAATAACAAATAATTTGTCTAACTATAGTTTATAGGGGTAACAAACATTAAAAACAAGTGTAGCAGTTATCCAACAAACAGATGAAATAATACAACAAGATACTAAATAATGAAGGTGCTAAATACTACCAGAAGAAACCTCAATCCTTGTTGTCAGAACTTCATTAAAATAGGCTTCAATTCAAGCAATTTATTTACAAATTGTTTTGGTAACTGTCTTTTCATATGCTTTACTGTCTTCTTTTTTTTCAGATTAAAGCTTACCTCTCTCTGCAGTACAGTACATCCAACATAACAGGAAAGCTGCATAGCCCAGGACAGGCATATTAGTGACTCAGGAACACCGAAGTAAGCGCATTTAGTACTGTAGCCAACTTTTTTGATTACTTTGTGTTATATGCACTCCTATTTTACTCACTGAATGCCTCCCGGGACTGACCTTGCCCCATTTATACTGAGTGATTTCAGCAGTCACTTCCCCTAATCCTCTTGCAACACACATTTGTTGCTTTTTTTCCCCACTCCAAACTTTGCTAAATAAATAAATAAATGTCTAGCAATTTGGGTTGACATTGTCCCTCCCTGCAGTCTGCTTATTCTTGCATCATACCCTTTTTTTAAATAATCCCTTCCATGGTCAGTTAAACTTTCTTTTACTATCCAAAAGAAGTTGGACAAGTATATATTTTTTATTTCCTGTGTTTTATATGCTTTCTCAAAAAACCATTTACATTAAATGCAGGTAAAATTAAGCTTCTCCACTACACACATATCAATTTAAGATCTTTGTTGAAAATAACTGAAATAGAAAGGAAATGGAAAGCAGACAAAAATACAAAATGATTTACTTTGGTTCATACATAAAATAATCAACCATCCAGAGGAAAGGAAACATACTTAACCAGATAATTCCTGGTGATGCTGAAGCATTTGTTTCAGTACCACGTGTGAAATTACAAGATGTAGAAGGTGTGAATTAATGTGATAATTGTAATAAGAATAAGGATCTGTCCAAAAGAAAAATAATACAAACTGTAGGAAAAGAGGAACTAGGTGGCAAACTGGGCTAACAGAGGAAATCTTTATGAATTCACATTAGCAGCAGTCTTACTAATATCTTCCTTAAAATGCCTTGGCTTTTGAAGCACACTGCAGTGGAAATGTGGATGATATAAGGGCAATTATTTGACTCTTGAGAATTTGGGAAAAATTGTTTGAGTACAAAGTGTTCTTGGGAGATGGATACAAAACAGCTGACCTCATATTCTGTAGTGGTGGCATCTGACTCACATGCAAAATACACAGATTGATCTTCTGTATGCTCCCAAATAGTCAATGGCTCAATGTCCAAATGGAAATCAGTAACAAGTGATGTCCCTGAAGGGTCCATACTGGGAAAATACAATTCAATATTCTTTTCAATGACCTAGATGAGTGCACCCCCAGCACTTGTGCAGATGACACAAAGCTGAGTGATGCAATTGTTAATACTGTAGGGAATTAATGCTTTCCAGAGTCCTTGAGAGGCTTGAGGTGTGAGACCACATGAACACCATTAAGTTCAGCAAGGCCAAATGTAAGGTCCTGCATCTGGGTCAAAACAATCCTTAGCATCACTACAGACTGGGTTATGAGTTGATTGGGAGCAACCCTGCAGAGAAGAACCAGGATACTGGTTTTAAACTGAAAGAGACTGTATTTAGATTGGTCACAAGGAAGACATTTTTTAACAATGAGACACTGGAATGGATTGCCCAAAGTAGTTGTGAATGTTCAGGAACTGGATGTTGTGGAACTGGAAGTGTTCGAAGTCAAGCTGGAGGGATTTCAATGTCATGCAACCCAGTCTAGGGACAGATGTCCCTATACACAGCAGGAGTGTTCGAACTATACAGTCTTTAAAAGTCTCTTCCAAAACAAACTATTCAATGATTCTATTCTAAGAACTTAGGATGGTTTCCAGTCACAGCTGCAGTAATAACTGCTTTTCAAATGTAGCGGTGTCATTTCCTAATTCCTTAACCTCTGTAGAGAGCTCAGAGAGCAGGAGCAGGAAAAACGTTGAGGCAGAGTGCTGGGAGACGCTCAGATTCCAAAACAGAGGCTGTGGCTCAAACCAGTTACACGTAAAAATCTTTGTTGTAGGCATTGGTTCTATCATTTTTGGTTCTATCACATTTAAAATTTTTATGCCAATTCTTCTGATATCACAAAACTTAAGATCAAGTTTATCAAACTGCTTTTAGGTTACTAGCTAAAATATTATGGGTATGAACCCCAGTCAGACAAGGATACTTTGAGCTAGAGCTGAAATGAACCTGGAACTGAATTGAAAATTTACCAGAAATTTGTCAATTGCTCTCTATGAACACTGTGAATGTTAAAATATTTAAGCTGAAAGTTAAAATCTACACATAAAAGATAAATTTACTTTGAACACACACAGAAAATATGAAGAAATACCTAAAAAGTGAGGCTATGAAGTGTTTTCCATAGAGGAATAATGTAAGCATCTGATCACAAAGCAGGGAATGAAACTCAATTCTTTCCAGTCTTGTGCTTATGAACTCTGTAGGTTACTGACTAATCTTATCCTAACCAAATGGAAACAAAAAAATTAGGAACTTAATCCTTCTTCCTTTCCTCATTCTCAGTCTATCAATTGATTTTAAAACAATTTCTTTTATCACATTTGACTTACAGTCATCTGTGGCCTCTAAGAAATTAGAATTGAATAAGGAAACTGGATTTTACCTCTAGAAGAAAAGCTATTGCTAGGAGAACTCAGAACTGTGCACAAATATTCTTGTGGTTATGGCCAGATACCTGAGATGTTACCATGTACTCGCTGTACTAGAAATGTGCATGTCTAGATACAGGGTCATAGGAAAGTTCAGGCTGAAAGAGACATCAGGAAGCAACTTTGTCTAACTTTGTCCTTCACAAAGTTACTCAAAACTGTATTGATTCCTTACTCAGTTTGGGTACTTAAAACTACATTTCAGCACATTTGTACAAACCTGATTTGTTCTGAAAGAACAGACCCAAGAAAGTCAGGCTTATCACACGTTTCCTGCTAGACTGGGTAATAGGACTTCAGTTTAGTCACTACTGGAATAACACTTCTGACCAGTATAATGCCAGCATGTTCTGACAGCATGCTTGCTGTACCACCTGATTCTAATGATATAATTAGAGCCTGCAGCACTCTAGAAGAAATCATTATTTTGCTCAAAAATCTTCAAAAAAGAGCTGCTAATAGTGAACTTAATAGTGAAATTATCTTTATGTTGTCAACAGCTGTCTCTCCCACTGGCAGGCAACTCCAATTAATAATGACATTACATATTGTTCAGTATCTACAACTGATTGGTATAAAAGGAAGAACGTGCCCAGCTCACTGAGCATAAACCTGATCATAATTAAAATTGTTTATTGATTTGTTAACAGCACTGAATTAACTAGCAATGAGTGAGGTACACACTCAGGGTCAGCATCAGCTATGCAACAGGTAAGGCACTTAACAGAAAAAAATGCTAACCAACACCTAACAAATATAGGTCTTTTCATCGGTAATCTCCCAAATTTATGTTCAAGCAGGGAGTTGTCGCCACCCACCTACAGAATTATATGCACAGTTCTCCAACAGGAGGTACTGAGAGCTGTGTGGGGGCTTAACTTGCACCTGTACTGCTTGTTAAAATCTGCCATACACATATTGTCAAGTACTACACAAAGTCACATGCGCACACAGGTGCACATTAAATCCCCACACCTCCAACAGGAGTTATGGGATAGAGCTGCTCTGCACGTAACTCCTTGTGGCTAGGTGCACATAACTGCATGCATGAGTGGAAATTTTAGGGTTAGAAAAAAATTATTCACTAAATAAATAAATAAATAAATAAATATAGGTTTATATATAAATATAAAAGCAGCTGCCACTGCCTTTAGTTTAAACAAAGTCCTCCTACTACCCACAGCCTAGTGGAGATTTACTGGAAGGCAGTTCAGAGGTTGGCACCATTTCCTCCCATGTCGCTCTCCATCGCTGTCTATTGTCTTATTCCCACAGTTGCTTTCCTGGTCACCTCAGATGTCAGAACATTGTGGTGCACAAAGGCCAGGGGCAGCCCTGAAGTGGATGCATCTCCTTTTTGGATACTTGCTATGATGAAAACAAAGACCAGGTCACATTGAGTGCTGTGCCTGAAACAAGATCCTTACAAGGATCTTATCTGCATCATGCATGCAATCATTCAGGGAAAACATGCCCTCTACCTTCAGTTTTGTCAAACAATAAAAACCAAAACAACAAAAAGAAAACTTTCTCCAACTTTTTGACCCTTTCAGAGGGATTATCAAATCCAAAATTTCTCTTTCTACCCTAGCTTACAGTGGCCTTAAAACTGTTCTCACTTAGGGCTATTTCAGTCTGTTACTGTTTCTGAATCACTATCAAACCTTTCTCTCCTTCAGAACACGCTGTGTACTTCACAAACATTTTAAAAAAGTGGAAAAACAGGAGGACTCCAAGAACACTTATTCCTATATAGATTAAATAAATACTTTTCTTGTAGTTTTTGTATCACACACATTGCAGCATTATACTCCAGTAAGAGTGTCAGATAGAAAACAGGAGATAAAGAGAAATTCGACGTGCAAAATACACAATAAAAAGTAAATAGGATCATTAAAGTTTTATAGATATGTAGGAATAGTCAGGTTAATTTAGAAATAACTACTTTTTTTTAAAATAAACTCCTGGAATAGTCTGGAGCATGTGCTGCTACTTGTAGTTATGATCAACAGCCTTTGTAAATCTTCATGTTGTATTAGTAATATTCCCCAAATGACCATGCTTTCTTGAAGGATGATGAGAACTAACCGTAACTATTCCCATTTGTTTGTCCAGCATACAAGCCAGCTACCTAGCAAAGAGGTGACACAAGCATCTTTTCTGTATAAAACTGTAGATACCTACTGGACAATGTAAGGGTTATATAAGCAATGTACACAGACTGCCTTCCTGCCCATCATCCATACTGTATGATTTAGAATGAGTCAAAAACAGACCTTACATCTGACAACTAAGAATCTATCAAAACATAATAAGCATACATTTAAACAAAGAAAATGAAACCGACACGCTCATGTTGACCTAACTTACCATTAATTTCTTTTTGAGAAAAGGATGTGAAAGAGATTGCTGAGGTAGTTACTTTGCTGAAAGGAGAAGTAAGAAAATGATGATGCTTTCAAATTACAATGTATGGGAACATTGTTAGGGAAAAATGCAAGACAGAAGTAAATATTAGAACAGCAAATGACAGAATTGAATATGGAATGGTCCAGGCAGTCCTTGGAAATGAAATGGAAATAAGTAGTTGATCTTTTAACTAACAGACATGATGTTATGGTGACAAAACTGTGGAAGGAAATCAATGCTGCCTTTACCTGAGCAGCAATTTGCAGATAAAATGATGGGCCCAACAAAGAATGTACTCCACATTATATGAAATAAATGTGCAAGAACTAGATCTAACTAGATATAAAATTACAGTCTCAAAGTACCATGAGCCCGTCTCAAAGCCCATGGGCCAGTATACCTATGGGTACACTGCTCAGGAACATGTCCTTTGCTTTCTGCCAACCACAAGAACAGCAAATATTGGGTGAAGGGAAAATACAAGGCTTCAACGAACATTTATAGGTCATTTTTTCCTCTTGCTACTCAGTAAGAACCCACTTAGGAATTGTGTCCCGAACTATGTCCATCACTAAGTATTATTAGTATACAGTGGTAACATATATGCTTTTTACATATTTAGTAAAAATTGCAGTCAGCAAACTTAAATCAGGACAGAGAAGACAACCTTTCTCTTGAAATGTGATAATGCCAAACCCCATACCAGTTTGAAGGCCATGGAGAGCATTGTGAATCTTGGCTGAACTGTACTACTAAACACAGTATAAAGTCCAGATTTGGCACTTTTCTTATTTCCATCTGTTCAGGTCAATGAAAGAGGGACTGCATGGACAACATTTTCCTAGCAGAAACACTGTCATGGCAGCTGTGAAACAGTGGGTCACGTCCGCTTGTGCAGATCTTTGTAAGTGCAGAATGCAGACTCTTGTTCATCACTGGAGAAAATGCAAAGGTAACAGTGGTGACTTCGCTGAAAAAAGTTAATGTTTTATAGCTGAGAATTTGATCTATCAAGCAGTGCTATTGTGCTCTTTGTGTTTCTTGTAATTTCCATGGAAATAAATAGGAGGCATTATTTTCAGATCAACCTAGTAATTTGCATTCTAAATTTGCCTATATTTTATCCGTTCTCCACCAAAAACATGAATGATATAAAGAGGAAATTAAAAAAATAAATATTCTTTCTGTATCTTGTATAATCCAAGATTTCTACACAGTCACTAGCAAAACACTCAGGAACACAGTTCTTACTCCTTCTGCCTCCCTTAAACTTCACAGTTAAGATCTTGGGAAGAGTTACTCTCCTGTATGAAGACAGTTACCTTTTATTTATTTATTTATTTATTTTTAAACACACATTCATTGAAGTCTATTTTCAGACCTCAAGTCAGTGCCACAGATGCTTCTGACACTCCTCAGGGCCAAAATAATTTCCTCAGAGTACAAACCTACATTTGTTCCCTGAAAGAACAGACAGCAGCTCACAGCTTTTCTTTAACGCATAAGCACTGCAGAAGGAAATCTCTGCTTGAGTGTGGTGACCCAGTACAACAGCTTGTGTGTAAGAGCATTTGCCTCCCAGCAAAAGATTCAGCGTCTGTTCAGCTTGAAGACATCCCCCAGTGACACAAAAGTGTCACTAATCAAAACACCGAATTCAGCTAACTTAAATTCCATTTCTGTCCGGTCTTATGTACCTAAGAGCATTTCAGAGACACCAGGCCACATGCTGTCAGACATGAAAGAAAACACTTACTTCACAATCCAAACAGTTTATATTACTTATGAGAATAAAATAAAGCTTCTTTATAGATTGCACAACTATGGTTTCAGTTATGAGTTTGCTCTCTGTTTGCTCTGCTCAACAATTAACCCGGTTGCTGGTTTACCAGGTCAGTTAATGCCATTTGAAATGCATTTCCATGGTAGAAAATGTGTTACAGCTTCTATGGCTACTTAGCTCCTCAAGTATGAAAACAAATGCTAGAGTAATCAATTAGGGTGGAAAAATTAATGAGGCAGTTAGAAAAGACAGTAGACACACCATTAATTTCTCATTTGACCCATGATTTATAGACTTCTGAAATGACTGTAGCTAGCGTAAATCCTGTTTATTGTAGCAAATCATTATAACAGATTCCCCCTGCCTCAGGTGAAGGAACAAATACAGAGAACAAGGAAGCTTTGGCAGGATGAAAAGATACTGGAGCAGAATGAAGAAACAATGTCTTCTGTGATGAGACGTCTTGTTCAACTGCAGAAGCAGCTGAGAAAGAAAAAGTCGACTGCGCCTAACAAATATTTTAATGGAGAAAGACTGTATTTTATTTTTGGAAGTTTTAGATGGCTCTAACTCCTGAACACAACACAGTAAAACCGGCAAGACTGTGACAGCAAGGTAATACATTATTTAATTTATTTCTTCATACCAGCCAAAGCAAAGAACAACTTACCTTTGAACTTCTGCCACATATGTGCATCTGTTTTGCTTAACCTAACAAACACTTATGAGGAGCACAAAATAAACTCTGAATGCAACAATCTCTGAAAGCCACGCTGAAAAACTGCACCACCATTACACTGTGCGTGATATCAAAGCGGATAAACAAAGTCAGTAGATGCTAAGTATGACTACAGTACATATGACAGTCCAGATTTAGTAATTATAGGAAGTCTAAAAAAAAAATTCAATATGGACAGAAAATTCAAACAGGTCTTCATATTGGCAGTCCATAATCCGTCAGTCACATAGGAAATCAAAGCATTTCCTAGAGCATCACCCGCTTTCAGTCACTGACTACAAAGTTACTCTTTAGGCTTTGGTTATCCTTGTGCAATTCACAGGCTTTAAAGGAGTACAGTGTGGTTTAAGACTAACATTTGAAACTTGGCTGGAGTTCAACAAATGTAACACTCAACTGTTACAGACTGACCTCACTCAGAGCAGTTAACAAGGTGGGGAAGTATTTTGCTTGGGAAATTAAGAACAGCAACACAAGTAGAACAGGATTCGTACATTTAATCTTGAATCGATCTACAGGTAGAAGATAGGGACACGAACAACAACAGTAAAAAAGAAAAGATGGTAAGGAAGGTGAGACAGACAGCTACAGGGAGGAGCTACAAGATAGAAACGTTTTCAAAGAGGAACCAACTCAATCTGAAACCAAGCTTTTAGCTTGTAAAGAGAAAGCAAAATTCTACAATCCTACACAGTCACCACATAGCCAAATTCTAAAAGCATAACTAGAAGACTACACTGAAAAACTACACAAAACAATGACAAAGAAAGGTGCAAAAAGAACACATGGAAGTAAGAAGCATTTGGTTGATGCCTGTTTCCATAGAAAACTAAACTGTACTTTAGACTCACACAAATCTACTGCTGAAAGAAGTAGGTCTTCCCTACCTTATGGCTCGTTATACTGCCTCACTACTGCTCTGCAGTAGCTGCATCAATTGTTTTGCCAGCACATATGTTGAACTTGGGTTTAAGAAGCTTACAGAATTGAAAACTAACCCAGAAAAGAAAAAAAAAAAAAAAAAAAAGGTTACTTTTCAGCTGCTTGAGTTCCAGGCTCTGTGGGGATGGAAATAAGTAGCCAGGGAAAGAATAGAAGTACATATGACCCCTTTGATAGCTCTGCCTCTTTGTAAAGCCTATCAAGCTAAAGTTGAGGTAATAAAAGGAAATGATTTTAAAATGGTTTAGTGGATACCAGGCACTGCTAAAGAACCCCAGCTACTTCCTGAGTACCCCTGTGAATGGATTATACTGGAAGCAAGAAAGAACTTCACCAGCTTGAGAGGTTTCAGTCTTCATTTTGTAGATTGACAAGATCAAACTCATGGGTAGGTGGGCCCCTTCTGTTGAGAGTCAGTCATGTCAGCTGCACAACTGCGCATCTAAACAACCCAGCTTCCCTAGATATTTATGGGGCCTGTGCCGTCACTCCTGATATTCAAAGCAAAAACTCAGATAACAAAAAGTGCAAACCAATCAATGTCTTATCATGTCTGCGCCCGAGATTTCAAAGGAAATGACACAAAACAACACCAGCCGCATATCATCATACCGTAGAATAGCCAGATGTGGACGGGACACACAAGGATCACCAGGAGGCCAACTCCTGGTTCCAAACAGAACTGCCTGCAGAGCAGTCCACGTGTTTGAGAGTTATGTCCAAATGCTCTTTGAACTCCACCACTTGGGGCTGTGCCCACTGCCCCGGGCAGCCTGCTCCATGCCCACCACTCTCTGGGGCAGAACCTTTCCCTGATCCTCCCCTGACAGAGCTCCAATGCCATTCCCCTCTGTCCCTGTCACCATCGCCAGAGAGCAGAGCTCAGCACTACCCCTCCACTCCCTGTGAGGAGCAGCAGCCACCGCAAGGGCTCCCCTCAGCTCCTGCACTGGGCTGAGCACACCCAGAGCCCTCAGCTGCAACTCATACTTTGTCCTCCATACCCTTCACCTTATTTGTAACCCTCCTTTGGATGCTCTTCAATAGTTTACGTCTTATCTTACACTGTGGTACCCAAAGTGTGCTGTGCTGTAGGTGAGGCTGCACAGAGCATAGTGGGACATCCACTTCTCTCACCCGGTGGCAGTGCTGGGCCTGGAGCTGCCCAGGGCACAGTCACCCTTTAGCCACTGGAGCACACTGCTGGCTCAGAACCCTTTCGATATCAGCCAGAACTGCAGATAGAGCCATTCTCCAACTTCTCATCCCCCAGCCCATACATGTACTCAGGGTTGTCCTGTACCAGGTGCAGAATCCAGCACTTACTCTTGCTGAAGCTGATGAAGTTGGCAATTGCTGAGCTTTCTGATTCGTCAAGACCTCTCTGCAGGGTCTCTCCACCTGAGGGGCACAGCAGCTGCTCCTAATTCACACTGATGAAAGCATTAAGGAGGGCTGGCCCTAAAATGAAGCCCTGCGGAGAGCCACCTGTGTCTGAGTACCAGCACGATGGAGCCCCCTGAGCCCGCCTGGCTCAACAAACGGGAGCAGGAGACAAAGCCATGGCAGAGCCAAGCAGGCTGCCAGCATCGAGGAGTCCGCGCGGGATCCTTAACGACCAAGCACATGAAAAAAAGGACGAAATAACAAAGAGCGACATATCAAAACATAACTCCCAGAGATCAAACAGCCTTTATTTCAGCGTTCAGGGCCTACGCAAAGGCGCTTCTGGGGCGGCCCCGAGCGGTCCCAAAGGCGGCAGCCGTCCGTGCGGGAGCCGAGCGCCGCCCGGCTCAGGAGGGCGCGCGGGGCGAGCCCGGCACAGGTGCAGCGCTGCGCCAGCACCGCCCGCGGCCGAGCATCCCCCGCTCGGCACGCTGCCGACGGCCGTTCCATTGGCGGGCAGGCAGAGGTTCCCGCACCGTCACCGGCCCGCGCTAACGATCGCCCACCCGATTGGCTGGCGGGCCCGCGGCGGCTCCGAACAATATTTGCATGGCGCTGGACCGCTCTTTGTTGTCAACCGCGGCGGGCGGGCGGTGCGCGCGCGCTCGCGCGGTGTGGGTGGGCGCGCGCCGCCGCCGCCGCCGCCGCCACCTGTGTGCCCCGCGGCGCGAGGCGGAACTTTAAACTCGGCGGCCGTTAACGGCCCCGCGGCGCGCGGCGCTCACCTCAGGCGCCCGGAGGCGGCTGGGGACGGCCCGCCCCGACCCGGAGCCGCGGGCCGGCGGCGATCGGCGCTCCGCGGGGCTCCCCGCCTCCTCCGGGCGGGATGGCGGACTTGGACAGCGAGGTGCCCCCACTGCCGCCGCGGTACCGCTTTCGGGATCTGCTGCTGGGAGACCAGGGCTGGCAGGGCGACGACAGGTGAGCGGCGCGGCGGAGGGATGCAGGGCCGGGCCGGCGGGGCGCGGCCGTGCTGCGGGGCTCCGCGCCCGTGCAAACTTTCCCGGGGATGGAGCGGGGCGGCGCGGGGAGCCGCGCTGAGGCCGCCCCGGGAGCGGCACGAGCGTCCGCCACGCGCGCCCTTTCCGCGCCGCGGTCTCGGGGCCGGGGCGGCCGTTCCCTTCGTTTCGTTACGCGTCGCTCCGAGGTCTGCCAGCAGCCTCGGGTACGCGGCGAGCCCGAGAATGCCTTAAGAGATGAAACGAACCGCACACCGACGCGTGCTGCGTTTCCAAGTGCTCAGCAGCGTTCGCGATCGCCGGCATCGCGGCGCCGCTGCGTGACCGTGCGAGCCGGCGTGCGGGAAGCGGGAGCACCGCCGCTTCCAGATCCGCTCCGCCCTGCTCGTTCGCTACGGTTAAACGGCAGAAGCGGCTGCTTATCTGTGTTGGTATGCTGAACTGGTTTCAATTCAGTGCGTTCATATTGCCGGAATGAGTCATGCTCGAATTCGGCAGCCAGGAACTTTGATTTTAATGCTGGTCTACACTCTTGCAATTTCAGCTACTTTCCTAAACAAACAAACAAAAAAAAAAAATAGCTTCTCATTGCTCGCGAGCTCACACAGATGCATAGTTTGTTACTGTTTATGGGAATGCAGCATACAATGAAGTCATGGAACAAATCCTGTATGCCAGTCAGTTGTGAATGGTGTCTTAAGATAGCAACGAAAACATGGTGCTGGTTGGAAATGATGGCATTGCACGTTGAATTAATTTAACATAATGAGGAGTTACTACGCCTATCAAAGCATGGCTGTATATTTAAAATATTAATTAAACTACCAGTGTACTCTGTATGCATTATTTATGACGACAGCATTCTTTTAGGACCTTAAAAAAGTAGATAATACACCTCCATTGCATTTCCTCCTGGAAATACTCACAATCTTTCTTTATCAGCTGTTAGTTTATTTATCTAGGATTGTGATGGCTAGCAACAATGAAATATTCTCTGTGCTGCTCTTTGGACCACTCTGAGGGTTGAAACTTTTTCCATCTCTAGTTCGAACTTCTGTTTGACTTGCTTTCCTAAACTTTATGACGTTACCTTCTCCGGAGCAAGCATGGGCTGGGCTGGTCTCACATTGCTTACACACCATTTCCAACTGGAAACCCCAGCATCCATTTAGCGATGGAAATTTATACTGCAAGTCTGTGTGTGCCTAATGAAATACAGATAAATCATTGAAAAGTACTGATAGCAGAACTACAGCGTAACAGCATCACAGGGCGTGGTTATCACCAGAAAACTACACCTAGGACTAGTGGAAAATGAACGGTCCTTTAAATTATTTTGTTAATGCTCATGATGAAGGAAATATCTCTAGCCATATCTGAAATACAAAATATGAAGCCAGGACTGAAAATAGCCATCAGAAATGGCTTTCCAGAACTTCAGGTGTTGCCCTCTGTTAGGGCTGGACACAGCTGCTGTGCTGGGAAGGCTGTGCAGTTGGTTCTGCTTTGCATGAGGCTGTCATAGCAGCACTCTTCTCCAGCACTGCAAGTTACCATAGCAGTCTCTAGATACTTGCTTTCTGTTAACTGAACAAAGTCCACTCTTAAAAGAGAAAAAAATTAAAAAATCTGAGTTTTTTTTTTTCTGTCTCTATTGGAGGAGGTAACTTCATACTGAAATACTCGTGCAATCCCACTGCTGGTATTTTGCTACTGCCCACTGTACCAAAAGCACACTGTATAAAAGTATATGCACTTTCAGGAAGTAGTTAAAGAGGCTATGGACCTGTGAAGACGTTTAAGAAAGTCTGAAATTATCCTGCACAGGATTGATATTACACGAGTATGCTGTTGTTTCACTTTATCTTATTTTTTTTATTTCTTTGCAACCTTACATAAGTGATCCGGGTTTCTTTTTGGCGAAGCACACTTCTTGCATTCTATACTAATCAGCATGCAATACCGATATTGCCAAAGGTGGTGCTTTGCACCCTCTTCAGCTGAATGGACGCTAACTATGAATAGAATACCCAAAAACTAGAATACAATTGAAGTATCCTTATAGCACGGCCACACAATAGCACACGAGGTGGTTCAGTTTTAGAGGTTAATTGCCCTTGGTCAAAATCCTTTAAATATTTTTTTGCACGTTCCCAGTTTGCTGCAACTTCATACTTTCCAACTGCTTTTGACTCCTGTGCACAGATTGATATCAGTGGTTTCCACCTGTGATTGGTAAACTTGTGCCAAGTCTGCTGCAGCCTGCACTCTTTGTTTTCTGCTTTAGGCTCATTTCCTTTAAAGGGAGAGCTTGATCAGATATTTATTTTAAATAATTCCTTTCATTTATAAAATGCACACGCAAGGTTCTTAGCTGAATGTAATAGGACTCTGATAAGGGAAAATTGTTATTACATCTGTCCATTTGCAGACAGACTTCTATACTTCATTTTCTCACTAGGGCTGTTCTTAGAGTGGAGCGTCAGCCTTGTCTTTCTTTTTTTTTTATTCCTCTCTTCAGTTTTCAGGTCATGGCCACCTATACCTGTTCCCAATGAAGTAACATCCTGCTTGCTGCTTTTGCATTTTTCTCTCAGAAAAAATAACTCAACTTGAATAGCTTAGATTCTTAGCCAACCTTACAGTTGCTCTCAGCAACAGATACATTCTGTGCTGTCATACTCCAGCAGCCACCACGCTGTACAGTATGCTATTTTCCACAAAAGTTTCTGTGTGAGCAACAACACAGTAGAACTTTAGCAAATACAGTTGTTAAGTAAAAAGCTATTTTGAATGATGCATTTACATTCCTGAATTTGTGGAGCAGTTTTTCCTGAAAAAAAAAAAAAAAAAAAAATTATGGTATGTATTGCAGGTGAAATTTTCACTAAGATCTCTCATTTGATCAGGTACAATTAGATAACGTTAACTAGATAAGGTTAAATGTCTGGACATGATGAGACAAACTTCTCATACTGAGTCCCCATTTGGCTGTTCACATTTTATATGTAAAAAAAAATCCATTTATTCAGATCTTTTTTGAAGTTTTCTTGTTTGTTGAAGCACTCATGATCCTGTCACTAGGTAAAATATTTAAATTCTTTGGAAACTTTTTGTGTGGGTCCAGTGAGGTGAAAAAAAGAGGAGAGCAGGTGAAAAATCAGCCCAGTGGCTCAAGTACACAGGTGTCACACGAGTATTTCTGCAACAGGTGCCTTTAATTCTTGTCACGTAAGCGATCCAGCCACTGCACTAGGGCTGCTAAGAACACAGAATAACTGACTTTATTGCTAATTCTGCAAGTATCCCTATATGAAGTTCTGTTTTTACTATTGAAAGTAACTGAAACTGAAGGAAATCGTTTGATTTATTGGATATTCTTAAATGTTCTTGTTGATCATTGTAATGCAGTCTGTCTGCCTGGGAAGGAAGCTGAAGTAAAGGGGTAACTCGGGGATTAACTCAACGGCAGCCATTCACACGTTAATTCAGTGAGGTTTCACTGAATTGGGATTATAGCAGTACGTTGCATAATACAAAGTTTCAGCTTTCATAAGCCGACTGATAATCAGTTCTCAGTCTTACCAGCTGAGTTGAAGAGCACCAAAAACATAAGTAGAAAATGTCCTTACAACTGAATCATAGAATCACAGTGAAGATCAGATGTGGTTAATGTCAGGCAAATAAATTGCTTCAAAGAAGGGAAAAAGAAGATATTAACTTCAGGATTCCGTGTCAAATTTCAAAAAAGCTGTTTGGAAAACAGAAAATGTTTTGTTTCATATACTTGCATACGTATGAAGTCACTGAATACTTCAAAAAAGCCAAACCAGATGAATTCTAAGTTAAATATAGTAGTATAGCTTTACATTTTGTTGGTAAGAGTGCTTTTCCAGTGAGGTCAGCCGTAAGTTCAGTGTAATTACCTTGCAGAGTCAGGAAATGTTACCCACCACTGAAGTGTGATTGCTCATCCTCGTGAGCTATTTGGATTTCTGCTGGGTGCTTTTGGCTATCGTGTGAGCAGCGTTCAGGAGGGATTTGGCATTTAGAACGTCCAAGGAAACACTCCCACGCAGTGCGTATGTAGGCTGTTTTGTGTCATTTCATGTCAGTGTCAGTGCCTGCACCCATTGTCTTGCTGCTAAAGATGTACCCAGAATTGATCACCATCATTTCATGGTGGAAGTAGCATCTACACTCGAACATTACACGCTGCTTCTCCTATTTGTGCTGCTAAATCTTTAGGGTCTCCTATGTTTCCTGTGCAGTCACACATTCAGTTAACGAATATATGGCAGCTCTGCTACAGGGAGGTTCAATCATAATTAGCAAACATGCTCGTGCCTGGTGTCTTCCTTCCTCAAACACACAGTACAGCCTTAAATTTAAGCAGTAAGTGTCATAATTCCTTTCCCACAATATTTTAGAGGCAGAAAAAGAAAAAAATGCATGGACATTTTAAAAATGTGTAGTGTGAAGTTCTGTTGACCTAAAAAATGTATATAACATTTAGTTTTCGGTATCTTTTACACTTCAAATCCCTCTGGGTTTGTGTTAAGATTAGGCAATATGATGGATTTTCTTTGGGTCTTGCATATCAATATAAATTTTATCAGTGCTGCTAGAAATATTTGGTATTAATAAAAATTCCACAAAGTACACGTTCCAGAACTGAATTAATACAGTCTGTCATATGAACTACAATCCTACACAAAAGCGTGTAATCAAAAACATCTATCGTACATTACTATTAAGTTCTACTGCCTGTTGGATTTCAAAGTTATATAGAGAAGTAACACGTTCTAGGAAAATCACCATGAACATGGCACTTCAGAATCACATAACAAAAACGTACATAAAAGAGAACACTAAACCTTGATGCATTTTGTAACCCCCACTCTCAAAGCATCAGATTTCATAACTTTCCATATGCTGTTGCAATAAGTGTTTACAATTTCACAGTCAGAGAACAAAAATTTACATTTCTCAGTTCTGTGTTTTTCTTTTCTGCACATAAGTAAAAAGAGACATTAGCTAGTACTGGGAACACATTTCAAACACTGATCCTATACCAAGATGAAGATTTGAGTCATTTTGCTACAGCATGTACCTTTATAATAAAACTACATCCAAGCGTTAGCTTTGTGCAAGAACTGCTCTTATACTGGCCACTGAATGGATTAAATTAAAATCAGATTTCCCTTCCAATCTGCTTACCACTTAAATCAACATTACCACCTATCTGGAAAGAAACCAGGCAGTGTGCAGCACCTCCACGTACCACTTGGACAACTGTATGTTGCAGGCTGTCATTTGTTTCTTTGAAGGAACAGCTCCTTCTTGTAAAGCTCAGAAGGCTCAGTTTGTATTACAGAGTAAAGCCTTACCTGAGATTATTAGAATAAAACACGTAGAAAGCCCACTCATTTATCTATCAAATGTCTTAAGATATCTGGGTCTAGATTCAACTTGCATGAAAATTTTCTCAGAAGAAGATTCTATTACAACTTCTTCAAAATACACCTCCTCTTTCCTTCAAGAGACTCTTCAGTCAATTTGACACCCTCATTTTGGAAAACGTATTGAGTTCTTTCATATAACAGAGACTACAAAGTAAAAGGTCTTCAGAAAATATTGCCCAATATATCTTGATTTGTTTTTATAAGTAATTTTTCAAAATAAATTAAGCAATTTAGAAACCTAAATTCTATTTTAGAAGCTTGATTTTGATTTTTGATGTTCTAATTAGCTGAGAAAGTAAATGTCTTCATGGTAACTGTGGTGAGATTCTGCACAGTAGCATTTGCAAAGTTCAGGTTGCCCTAAAACGTGAAACAAAATTGCAGCTCATATACACCAAACCTTCTATTACTGTGCAAAACAATCTAAATACATGATAATTAAAAAAGTAAAGAAAAATACTTTCATTTCCAAAACACTGCATCAGCCAGACCTAGAGGTCTTCATTTGAAGCATATAAAGTATTTATACTTTTGGTAGAAGGTTTAGGAGCACAATCTTTAGGAGCACAATCTCCGTAAGTACACTAATACCACAGAACTCACCTTCCTTCTAAACTAATTTTAGGATTAGGACTTTTTTTTTTTTTTTTATATATAACCTTATAGGTAAAAGGAGGAATGCATTTGCTTATGTGGAAAAGAGGAGGCAATGCTTCACTACAGGCAGTTCTGTCAGCTTCATGCTGATGTCTGCTTTACCATCATTCTTACAACAACAGTGGAAGCAAAAATGTATTTCTACAGTCCATTTAATCTAGCACAAACTGTAAGTGGGGAAAAGACGTACATACAAAGAGAAGAGAAGCAGATCCACGCTATATTTGTGCCTTTTCTAGAAAGACCTCAGTGGTGAACATCTGCAAAAGCTTTCTTGTACAGAAAAAGTTCAGAGTTTGAAACTGAGATACTTGAAAGATCAAGTTGTCTTCACCTCACGCGACGTGGTGAAGTTTGTAAATGTGCTTGGTATTTCAATCATTACTTAATTGTACAGTTAATACTCAGAAGCTCTTATTTTTCCATCTAGAACCTTAGCAGTGCTACTTTACATCTGGCAGGCACTATAATATCCCACTGGGAACTGATCAGTTCCTTTCCAAATGTTCTCTCTCTTAATTTTATGATTATTATTCTATCACAGCCAACGATTGTGATTTATAGCAGTAAATTTCTGTGATGCACTGCGATTACTCTCAGAATGAGTCTTTTATAGCAAGTGGTAGCAAGGGTTTCTATTAGCTCATTTTTATTCTGCAAGTCACTTGGAGCTTCCAAAAAGCAATGTTTCAAAATACTTTTATTACAAATATTTGTTTTAAACATTTCAGTTCTATACATCCAATTTCTAGACTGTAGTCCAGTAAAGGTGATCTTCTGTACTGAAGGTTATGGTATGTGCAGTCCATCCAAGAACTTGTTTTAGTACACTAAGTCCTTTAGAACTGGATTCCTCATGGTTGTATTTTTTTTTTTCCCCAAGAAAACGAGTAAGGTAAGCCCTTCCAAGAGGCCTGCACACCATGGCCCCTCCATCTCTGTGTCATTCAACTACTGTAAGTGTTCTGCAGCACAGATTTGGTACAAAATGCCTTAAAACAGCTGTTAAAGATTTCAGCCTCCCCCATGCAATCATCTGCTAATTATGTTATCAGTCAACTTCCTAGTGGGAAGTAGCAGTAAAACAGAAACACTCATTAAGAGATAAAAACGGTGTTTATACTCACAGATAAAAACAGAGATATTATTATTTACTGAGAAACATCCCTTGAGGGACAAATCCTGTCTTCACATATAGAGATGTCTGTGAGGATGTTCTGTAGTTTTGTGGTGGAAAGCAAGTTGCCAAGTCTTGTATCATCGAGCTTGGCTTGCTGAGGATTAAGCCATCATAGATGAAGGAGCCATTAGGTTAAAACCGATCAGTGCCAGGCAGGTTATCTACTGAGTTACAGAAAAGAATAGAACTTCACTTAATTCTCAGATGGGGTCTGTCTTTAGCCATTAGTCCAGCTGCTACATTTCCAGTTACAAGGACTGTGTGCCTGGTAGGAGCAATTTACAAGATTTGAGCAGCAGTCCTAGCTATAGATAAGCTCTGCCAGGAAAGTCTTCCCCTGTCTCCTAGATACTGTATTCTGAGTCGAACCACTTTCTGCAAATAAGAGTTTGTGCTTTAGCTTTTTACAGTGCTACAGTTAATACCACTTGTATTTCAAGTATTTTTAAGTTACAGAGCTCCTTCAAAGTGTGGTGATCACTGAGATATTTAATAAGGAGTAAACACTATAAAACAGTCTCTCTATTAGTCTAAATAGCCTAAACTGTTCTAGGGGGTTTTATGTTTTTCTTGCTTTGTTTTTTCTTCCCCTTGTGGCTAGAAAAGACTTCAGCACTGATAAAAGCAGTATGAAACCAAATCTGAAACAAATACAAATGGGAAAAATGATGCTGAGTTGAGAATGGAGCACTGTATTATATTTGTTCCCTACGTGACAGCATCTGTTAATGCACAACATTCTCTGGCTCTGGAAGGGTTTGGTTTTCCATATTCACACTGAATTCAAAATAATCTAAAGGCACTAGTTACTTATCTCTATTGCCCTGTAATTCTCAGTGTCAAGCACAGACAACTCTAGCAGAGATGGTATGAAGGCTAGCCTCTATATTTAATGGAACATACCCTTTTGAAAAGTAAGCACATTATGTTTTCGTTGTGTACAACGGTCTTGTATTCAAACTGTTGTTTAAGTGGTTTAATCAGTGACATGAACCACTATTTAAAAGGTGTTTTTGTAGATACTACCTGGTTTTTAATTACTGTTTCGTTCCCTCAGTAGTTATTAAAAAAAGACAATACAGGTGCACAAAGTGTGGCAGAATACTCTGTAATATACAGACATTAACCACTTTTTATAAAGACTCTCAAAATCGATGTGGATTTTTGACCCAATTAAGGCTTTTCTCACAAGAGATGTTAGATATCCAGTATGTCATACTGAGGAATTCATTTACAAACTCCATTCAGAGAATGACACAAGCAACCATTTATTTTTTTGTAATGAAAGACCACAGATTGCATAAAAATTACAATTTAGCTAATATGAGACTAAACCCCCCACACATTCAAAGTGCACTGAATTTTAAATGCCTGATTAGTTTCTGCTTCCCATTTTTTCCTCTTATTTGGCAATTTACAGATTACAGTCCAGGGACAAAAAAACAAAACAAAACCAAACCAAAAGAATCCCGCAAAATGAAATGAATGCTGGTATTATAAATTCACTTAGTACAACACACTGTAGTAATTAACTGTTTACAAAAACTCAAGCAATGTCATTTTTGTATCATTTAACCAACTAGGCTGGTCATTCAAACTGTTTTAGTGCAACTCTGGCATGGCATTGCATGTTAGGAAGAATGAGTCTGGCCACTAGAAATGCTTCAGGGTAAAGTGTCTCTGAGGGTATCAGTAGGGACCTCTGAGTAATGGTAGGTTGGGAATTTTTGTGAGCTTCTAATGAAATAGTGATGCTGGGGAGCTGGAGGAGCTGCCTAACAATCTGCTGCTACTTGTCTTCAGGCTGTGGTGACCTGTGGATTTAGAAATTCCTTTCCTTTCTAGGAATGGCAGTGACACTTTACAGGGGCAGAAGTGTTCATATGGTAAGAATAATGAGTTGGAAGTACTACTGTGCCTTCTAGACATTTTACAATTCATTATCAGACGCCCTTACGTTAATTCAGTTGATCCACAAACACATGCCTCTGCTCAATGTACGTAGGCATTCCACCCATTACTAAGTGCTCAGCCTGAAGATTTACACGAAGCATAAAAACAAGATGATGGAACAACATCACTCCAAACCTGAGAAGCTGAAAAGATTTTAGGTAATTTGGCCTTCACTAAAGACATCAAACTCTGTCATTTCTGCCTTTGTCTGGGAAGTCACATTTGAAAAAAAAAGTTAATTTACATTGAACAAGCCAGTTTTCCAAAGGCACCACAAAACACCTACAGAGCACTATGGAAGTTTTAGAATATAGATTATAGAAATAAACTCCGATAATATTGTGAAAATAGGTTTAAAAGTTTTCTTAATCTAACAAAAAGACAATTAAAAGTCATACATTATTGATCAGAAAGCTCATTTCAAAAAGAATGAGATTTATATGTAATCTATAATTACACTGAACCTTGTTGGCTGTGAAGAGCAGTATAAGACAGGTGACATTGAAGGTATTGGTGACCTTCACTTGTTCTATTCTGTGTTCAGAGTTCCTGAATTGTTACAACTCCTTAAAGCATATAAATAAATAAAAATATATAAATAAATAAACTCGCTTTGTGTGGCAAGAAAAAAATAAGATAAAAAAAAAAAAAAAAAGAAGTATGCAGGACAATATAGGAAGACCTGAAATTGTAAAGTTACCAGTATAGGCCTATTTCTTTGTTACAAAACAATGCAAATGGAAAAGCGAACACAAATCACAGAGTTGAGACAACAACTCTGTACCTTATGAGATGCTAGAATGGGATCAGCCCACAGTTACAGTAAATGGCAGTATTCTCAGTAAGTCATTAAGTGGTGCAGGATTTCACTTGCATGCAAGTGAGGGGAATGAGGGTCTTTTAAAACGTAATAGTTGAATTTTTTTACTTTTTCATTCCTAGTCCTACCCTTTTCAATTCTTAAGCTTAGACCAATATATATTGTAACAACTAAAGCATTACATCTTTATATTTTTTCATATATTTAGTAATAAACTCTTAGTAGGCAAGACTATTTTTTTTCTACTTTTTCTCAATACAACCAAAGTGATATCCTCATCTATTAGGATCCTTTAGTGTTCTTGTTTTAAAAAATAAAAGAAGCAAACCCAAACAGATCACAAAAGCAATCTAGAAAACATTTCCAGAATCAGGGCTCAAAGAAAACTACTCACATTAACCAAACAACTGATATTTTGCCTTTTTTTGGTGTGAGTATTCAAAGTATTTATTTGTCAGTCTGTTGTTTCATCAGCTCTCCTATGGGCATACTGAGTACTTTACTAACTAATATGTATATATACACAATTGACAGAAGAGACATAAGTGTGTTTAGAATTATCACTTGCACATCAGCTGTATTATTGAAGCAACATAAAGACCAATACAGAAAACAGAAACCAACACAGAAAATGGAAAAATAGAAGTAAATCGTTAGCAATTTTTTTGTGCAGCTACATTTATCTGAACACCTAATAAATACATATTTATATATGTAGGAGTAAACAGTGTTTTGATAGCCTGTTCCTACTGCTTTTCTCAGTGCCAAAGTAGCTCATTCTATACAAGTTTATGTCTATTCTGTTAGACTACAAAGCATTTTTGTCACTTCTGTGACCACACGTACAGCAGTCAGCCTTGTTAATTAATGCTAATGAACACAATTTTGTCTATACAACACCATGTCACGCCACACAAAGAGAACTGAAGTATATGGATTTATTATTTCTTTGAATTGCAACTGAATATATGTTCATAAGTGGCAAAATACTTATTCAGCATTACTGATTATTTTAGTGTGCTTATTGTTTCAGTTCAAGGCCAGCGATGGTTAATTCTGTCTTGCTTAGGCTGCTTCTACTTTACAACTGCAAAAACCCTCTGATTTCGTACATCTATAAAAACTTACCTGGCTTATTCTATTAGGATTCTCTCAGTTCTATGGAATATACATTACTTTATGGCAAGGGACTGCATGTGATTTTAATCTTCAAGTTAAGTCTCTTTCCTACTGAGTTTTTTCTTTCCTCTTTCATTTTCAACCTAATTTATGTCCCTTAAGAAAAAATTAAAAGGTATATTTCTATGCTTTGGCCATAGCAGCATTGTTATTGTACGTTCTTTCCAGAAGAAAATGTCTCCTGTGGGGACAGCCTCTCACTTTGTATTATAGCACCCATTAAAAAAAAGAAAAAAAGAAAAAAAGAAAAAACAAAAACAAAACAACCTTTTTGAGTTGTTTACTTTTTCTTATTAAAATTATTATTAATTTTACTTGCAGCTTCAGTCTCCATAGAACCTTTCCAAATGACTTATAAAAAATTAAGTACATGATGTTCACTTCAGACTTCCCCCTTATCTATCTCTTCCAATTATCTCATAATGGAGCAGAGTGCTGCAGCTCATATTCTATTTATATCTGTCATTTGCTCTGCTCTTAGTTTGTTCCCAGTCTAAATCCAACTTGAAGGTCTCAGCATGGATGCCATTTGTTCTTTTTCAATTCCTGTTGATATTCTAGCTGGTGCTTACATTTTTATCAAGCCTAACGTATGTTGTGAACATTTTTGTTGTTGTTTCATTAACTTGTTGCCATGACTTTATTTAGTTGCCATTTTAACTCTGCTTTTCTTTCTAATGTTGTGGTTGACATGGCTTGTGCGATTCCAAAGAAACTGAAATGACTCCAAACTGAGCATGATCTCCTATCCTTTTAGGATATTAAGGCTTTCTCCAGCTTGAGTAACTATAGTATAGAATGAGATCTTTGAGACTATTTTTTAAATGTACGTATATGTTTATTTTTTTTAAACAAGGCATTCTTATGCGATCATAAAGCAAAGAGGAAGAGGATAAAGGAAAGCACTAGGATATATACAAATCTACTTTTGAACTTTATATACGTTTGTTTTGTATTGTTATTGTTAATTGTGCTCGTATGAAATCCAGAGACCTTGAATCTAGGACAGACCATTGTAGAAAAGCCCTGTAGGAAAACAGAAGAGCACATGACTGCCATTTCAGGAGCATGGGGCGAATAACCCCAAAGAGCAGTACTCAGAAAAAATAGTGAGGAAGATGGTATATTTTGCTAGGCTTATCTGGATGGTAAACAGACAACCAGTGAATAAAGAGAGGCTCACCTTTTCCAGATGGTTGAGGTTCACCAGTAACTCCACAGGGAAGGGATCTCCAACAGGAAACGCTTCCCTGGTGGTGGTCAGACCTTACATGGGGTCTGGGAGAGGTGGAGCCAGACTCCACCCCTTCCAGTCACACAGGTACATTGCCTTCACCTGTGCTCCTGTGGCTGGCTCAGTGCTCACCTCAGGTGATCAATCAGTGTTTCAGGCTGTGATTCAACAGATCCCATAGAAAGAGGAATGTGTCAGAAGTCAAGCAAGTTGCAGCAAGTAGAGCAGAGTGTCCTGATCAAATATAGATCAAACAATGAAGAGTTCGGTGTACTGAACTACCTCCTAATCCTGAAGGCATGCAAAAGACTGATACTTAAGAAGCACTTAGAGCATTTGAAGACAAAGATGAGAATAGAAGAATTACTGAAGGAAAAAAAGCAAGTTTACAGCAGTAACTGGAAAGCTGTTTCCCTCCAGAAAGCACAGTGGCGTGGTAGCTTTCATGTAGTAGATATGTATTTGTGTAGATGGAGTAGGATGGAAGCCCTTTGCTGTGGGTAGCTATTAGAATTCCAATACCAATTTAATATAAAAAAGATAACCCATAAAACACTCCTCTTGGGAATACTGTAGTTATGCATCCTCTTACTTGCATTTCTTTCACAGTTGTAACCATGAATGTAAGATGATCCATTTTGATTTTAAGAGCCCTATACAGGTATAGGAATAGGTAGCTGTATCATGCTTTGTTTTATCAACTTAGCAGATTATACTGTTGTTTCATTTGACTGTGAATTTATACAGCTGAAATTGTGTAGCCTGTTAATAGCAGATTAAACTGGTCTGATTGGTCAGCTATTTAGCAGACAGTAGTACTAAGTGATGAGAGAAAAGGGATAATAACAGAGCAAGTTAACACACTGTGTCTTATTCTAAGATCATTCCGGTAGATCACTTTCCTGGTTCTTCTCTCAATGAATTTACCCCATTCTCAGGTATTATTTCCATATTCTTTCAATTTTCTCCTTAAGATCAGTATAATTACTGAAACAAACCACAGTTTTTTCTAATGATTCCAGTTACTCTGAACTGTAAACATGTATGTATTTTCCATATTATGTATACACTTGGCTGCTTTCACATTCAGATAGATGGAACTGATACTAGTAGACCTGGATGTGCAGTCCAAGCATAACCTCATGGCCTTGACAGCTCTGCACTGTCAGGCCTCTGGCAGCAGCCTTTTCTTTGTAGTACAAGCTGAAATCAAAGGCCAGTGCTTGGGCCACTGTCCTTTCAGTGCGGCTAATCCCTGCTCGGCAGATTGCAGAAGTAAGGAAACAAAGGTCCTGCTCTGTTCCCTCAGTTTGAGCCCTGCATTATGTCAAGTAGCTACTAGCTTCATTATAGTCCTGAGCAGCTGCTTCTATTTGCCACAGCTTTCTCCTGTGATAACTGTAGTCTGTGCCCTCAGTGGAACAACTGTTCCTCTCACTTTTTTCTTAAATTGAATTCTTAAATGATTGGAGAAATACTCAGTCCTATCATTTGGTCTTTGTGGATTACTATTGCAAGAGTGGTTTAGACTGTCACACTTAAATTCAGTTGCATTATATAGCAAATAAATTAATTTTTTCTGAACATAAATATCTTAGCTCAGCAGCTCTACCTGTTATTTATGTTTACATCACTACATAGATGTATACACGGATTCAGCTTCCACTTAGCAAAAAATTCACCAGACCTTTGTGCTTTATAAACTCTTGTGAATGATTCTAATATTCAGGGCCATGGAGAGCAGCATTTGCACTTACTCCACAATCAGCCTTTTCTGCAGAGGATTAGGAGGTGACAAACCAAACTGTGGTGACAGCTGGGGGTGGAGAGAGAGAGTTGTAGAGATTAGGGATGAAAGGAAAGGAGTAAGTAGCAATGGTGATAACAAAGTGAAATTGAGGAATCAAATGTGTATATATTACAGGAATACACAAGTGTACATACAACTACATGTAACATGAGTTGAGGTTAAAATTAGCATCAGCTTAATTTTGGTAAAGGATTAAATACCTGAAGGTCATATTGTCTCAGGCATTTCAGTGTTTAGTTTTTTGTGACCTACCTGACAGTAAATTCCTCTATTAACTGAAAATATAGTTTATACCTGGATTGCATCTGCAGAATAAGGGCATGTGAATTCTAAAGTGTGTGCAAACTTCTGCTGACTGGAATTAGTTTTACCTGCAAGGTTTTGCAGACTGAAAATACTTATCTCTATCTTTTTGGATTTAAATCATCTTCACGTTCAGATGCTTTTTCCTCATGGTTAATAGCTATCTGTGCTTCAGATTTCTGTTTGTTTTAAAGAAACAAGCTCTATTTCGTGCTTCATTTCTTCTCCAAATATCATTAATATGGCCATTTTATGAGAAATAAAGCAGTTCAGTTACGCTTAGTTTTCATCTTGGAGGAAGTAATTTTAGGAGAGTGAAGAAAAGAAAAAACAGGTCTGAATGGTACAGATAGTTTAGATTGATTAGAGACTTCTATTTGGTGACCAATTAAAAAAAAAAAAAAGGTAGGATCTTAAGTGTAAAATGTACTCACTTTTAGCTTAATACTTAGAAGGGAAATCAGAAGATTGCCACGTTTGAATGACAAATGCGGTGCTGTTTTCTGACACTGCAGACACTTGCAGTTTATCAGATGCTTCTTGTAAGGCTTTCTTAGCATTTTCAGTGAAGATGGCCTTATTTGTGCTGTATTTACTGCAGAGCTCAGTGGGAAGCAGTTGAACAGCTAAGACTCATTATCACCTCTGTGCACTTATCTAGGAAGCAATTAAGACAACCAAGCTAGGGCAAATATGAGAAGAACATAGCTCCCAAAAGGCTGGACCCAGAATATAGATCACTTCTCACTAAGCCAGTGTGATGCAAAAGGCAGCATAATATCTTGCACAGTAACTGTAGTTTTATGCAGGGAATAACTTTAAGGCTACAGAAACTTAGAAAATTTCAGAAGTTTTTAATAATTGGATCAGAAAACCCAAATGCCAAACATGAACAATGCCAAAAATGAAACCAAAGCAAGACTGTTGCTCAGCTTGGTGAATGCATTTCACTTGGAAAATATTGGAAGTCTAAAGTAGAGTTACCTTCTTGAATAAAACAATTTTCAGAAGAAAAAGAGGAATTTGAGATTTTGACACGACATGATGGTGTTTCTACCTTAAAATTCAGAATTCAATTTCTGAAACTTCTCTCCTTAAGAAATGTTCATCAAAGTGTAAGACTAAATACAATTCTCATGTAAGTTCTGCTTTGAACATTCACTGCTGTAAGTAGTTTCCCATAATGTTCTATTTCCTTTTAGGGAGCACAGCTAACACTTCTGTATAATATACTATGCCTGACATAAAAGTGTAGGTTAACTTATTGAGCCTCAAGATTTGTTTTTCTGACTTGACATACCATCCATTTTACTAGGAAGCATTATTGGTTTTAATGGAAAAATAGCAAGCAGATCTAATGTAGTACAGGTTAATAAAACAAAAAAAGTAGAAAAGTCACAGAATAAGGCAGCCAGATATCAATAATAAAAAGCTGTGGAGTTATATTAGAGAAGAATCAATACATATGCTCTTCTGAATCTCTCACTGATCTCCAGACTTGCATGGAGTATGTTAAAATAAATTAGTTGAGAAAGTGCCTTTCATTTTGGGAGAAAAATATTAATGAAATACTTGGAGCAAAAGGGGAAGTCCATTGTGATTGTTTTACAGTTTGGTTATTTTACTCAACTGTAAGTGGGGAGAATCTTTCCACTGATGTTATTAAGCATTGGGTCTGACCTAGGAAGCTGGCAGTGGATTTCTGATACCATATTACTAAGTCATATTAAAGTTATATTTTAACATTTGGTCATGTGATGCTTTAAAAATGACACATTGGGATTCACCCACAAGGTTTTTTGTTCTTTTTTGGGGATTTTTTTTTCTCACATATCCATCTGCTCTTTTTATCTTCTCCTTGTTGCTCCATTTTCAAATAGCTAAATCTCAATTTCCCACTTTTAAAGTAAAAATAAATCCAGCATAAATGATCTAGTCTTTGAGGATACCATGCACTAACAGCTCTCAGCTTTGTCCTACTTGCTGCTCTAGAAAAGGTGCAGTTCTGAGAAATAAGGAAAAGGAAACTTGAAGAACAGTTACAGAATAGTCAGATAAGATTATGTTACAGAGAGGAAGTGGAGTTTAAGTGATTTGTAATTTGAATATCACTGTTTCTCATAAGCTAACTTTCAAGGGACCAAATTTAAGAATGCTTGCTCAGCATTTTCTTACAAAGTTAAAGCACTTTAGATTTAATCTAATTAAACAACAGATCCATTCATACACAGTGCTTTCTGCTGTTTTAAATCTTGGGCCACTATAAAAAACAAAACAAACAAACAATAAAAAGAAAAAAAAAACAACCATAAAGAAAAAAAAAGATGCTATACAGACAAAGACAACTTGCTTTCTATTATATAAGAAAAGTGGCCAGATCAAAAGAGAGCAGTGAGTCTGAGATGTTTACATCTAGAGATAGCTGAATCTACCAGGAGAATTTAAGTCTTCTATTTATCTGCATGCCTGTTTCTATCTCTGTCTAGGTAATATTCATGACATTGCTCCTCATAGTGTTTCACTGTTAGCTTTGTAAGAAGAATGCATTAAAATGAGAGCATGGAAACTGCATCCAAACTTACCAGAATAAAAACTACTTTAAAATAACCTCCTATGTTAAAATTGTTGGAGTAGCAATGTTATTACTTCATCATTGCCATCATCTATTTTGAACATACAGTGGATATCTTCTTACCTGTTTGACGTTATGTTTCTGAGTGGCCTGAAAAAAAGGTGTCTTTAGGGGCTATATACCACCAATAGTCCTGTATGGCATTTATACGGTTCTGCAGGGTTTCTTAAAGCCTTGATATCCGTGGGCTGTCTCTATGTGCAATACTGGAAGTAGGCTGAAAATTGGTGAAATAATCCATGAGGAGAAGGAAGACAAACATCTCAAAGGATTGAGAACTATTAAGGATATAAAATGATAACTTTTCAATAAGGTACAGAGATACGCACGGCACAGCTGAAGCTCTGTACATGAAGAATTCAGAAGCAAAGAATGACTTTCAGATCTATTGCTAAGCTAAATGATAAGATGACAAGAGGAGATGGATAACGAAAAAGTTGCCAGAGGCAACACTCAAGTCATGACACCTGGTGGTAATGTCATTGTTGACTATGATAGAGAAGGAGACCTAGGGAGAAGGCTATGCTTTCTGTTATGTCTGTAGTTAGAGTTACCAGCAGTGGTGCTGTTGTGGTTTAACCTGGCAGGTGGCTGAGCTCCACGCAGCTGTTTGCTTACTCCCTCTCCCCAGTGTGATGGGGGAAAGAATTGGGAAAAACAAAGTAGAACTCGTGGGTTGAGATAAAACTATTTACCAAGATAGAGAAAGGGAAAATGATAGGGCTAATGATTATGACAAATGTACATATACTTATATGAATGTTTACAGCAAGGTGCAGAAACAGTTACTATCCGCGAGCCAATGCCCAGATAACCTCCAGAAGAGGCTAGAAGAGAGTGAGATGAATTTCCCCCCTCCTCAAAATTGCTTCATGTTATATGCTATGGAATTCCTCTTTTATTTCTCAGTTTAAGTCACCTAATTTTGTTCCCTCCCAGCTCCTTAGGCCCTTCACTGCGAATGGCCTTGGCTCTGTACAGCATTGCTTAGCAGGCAATTATAAATATCTGGGCATTATCAACACTGTTTTTCTCCCGGAATCAAAATATAAGCATCACACCAGACAGTCTGAAGCAAACAAATTCCATCCCAGCTGAAACTAAGACATGTCCTATGGGAGAGAATGAATTACTTCTGCTGAAGTAAAAATGAGACGCTTTCACTAAAAGAAGTTTCCGACACTGTTTTCAAGAGTAGCAAATGATTTCAGTTTGTGCCAGAGATACATTTACTTGTATTTGTGCATTTTCAGTAAAGCTGAACTGAGAGTCAGTAAAGCATTTGACCTGTTCTTTAACTCCCTGAGTCAGGTTCTCAGGGAACATTCAATTACTACCACATAGAAGAAGTCAGAAACGATCAACTAGCTGCGTACACAAGATCCAGTGTTCATTAAACATTTCTTTCTGTCATCAAGGATGAGTGTATTTATCCATCAGCTTGGCTTACTTTTTGATCAGGGTGGACTGAACTACAACTGGCTTGGTACAGGGAGATGGAAAACATGAACAGTACAAACATAGAACAAAACTAAACCTATTCCATAGGTCAGGTCATATACACACAAAGATACTGTCAGCCCGTACTGCATATTTCTCATTTCATATGCATCAGAACCACCGCTTCTGTTTGCTTGGAATCAGACTGCAACTCGTGTTTCTGCGGCAACAGATTGATGCTTTGTATAAGTAGTACATTGCAATGAATTTCACTTACTTGAAACATCCTAATTCTCAAGTTTGTAACAGGTCCAGAAAAGCTTGTACAAGGGTTTTCCTCTTAATAACAGGTAGTCATAACACCACAAGTGACAATCAGAATTTGTGTTCTGTTCCAGAAGTACTCATTTTCCAGGTTACAATTTATAGTGGGAAAGAAACAAAAGAGCAAACACTTGGAGTAAAAAAGACCACAACAATGACTGAAGCACAATGACTGCTATCCCTAAAAATAAAAAGGAGAATATTGAATAAAAGAACAGTATCCAAAGGCTCTTGTCCTCATCACTACCAGTGGCTCCTTCAGACATTTATTCCTAGTAAATAGCAAACTAAATGAGACACTCTCTGTCCAGTAGCCAGAGTATGATGGAACAGTGTGGTGATGATGTGTGTGATAATGCATTTCCTGCAAACGTAGAAGGCTAGTACAGCTTTGAGTGAATTTCAAAAATAATCAGAGGAAGAAGGAAGAATTGAGCCATAGGAGTGGTGTTAGCTGCATTTGTAATACATTTTGCCATGGAAACTGCTGCAGTGTGGAATTCCAGTCTGCTGTGAGCACTGGTTGCTAAGGGAAGCGAGGTAGAAGCAGACAGCTGCTAGAGGGCTATCAGAGCAGTTCTTAGCAGCAGTGATAGGAGTCTGATTAGCTCCCACATCCTCTTTCCTTTGTATCATTAATTCACAGCTTTCTGTTAACATGTTGTTCTTTCATTGTAAGTGATGACTGTAATTTTCTTACCTAAAATCTGATGTTAGTTTAAAACATGTAAAAAAAGATCACCATTACTGTGCTCGCTGCTTTTAAGTAACATCCCTCACTTTGGTAGCTTATGCCACTTTGTTTACCTACTAAAATATATATTTGAAGATTACATATATACATTTATCATGTTACAGCTGCCAAATTACAATAAATGTTTCCCACTAAAACTGTCACTAACGCAGTGACAGTAAATACCTTGGGGAATGTTCCATACACACGGAACAACTTCTTTACTGTTAGAGTGGCAAAGCACTGGAACAGTCTGCCCAGAGAGTTTCTGGAGTCCCCTTCTCCAGGGATATTTAAGACCCATCTGGATGCCTTTCAAGGCAACCTGCTTTGTCAGGGAGTTGGTCTCTATAACCCTGATAGGTGCCTTCTAAGCCCTATAATTCTGTGATACTGTGAAAAGAACTGAAGTGAAGCTCAGACCCTCACAAGCCTGCTCGACCTCATAATCAACCACTGGACATGTTTCCTTAACTTTCCTCAATGTTACCAATAATCTAAGCTGTACTTCTGCTAGTGCTAGTAACTCCAGCTGTCTTGAACAGCACAACACTCAGTCTGTGTTTAACCTCAATCAAAGCTCAGAAATAGGCTGTTCATCGATGGACTTTTCTTCTAGGCTGGTGGGAGTTTCTAGGGCATCCCTAGGAGCCTAAACTTCTAAATACTCAGTTGTGTCCACTCTTAATTTAAAAAGACGAAGACAGACACATTTCCTCTCTTTACTAACAGCTGTTTAAAGATATTATCTCAAAAAAAGCAGAGCCAGGTAGGGCAGGAAAGCTAGCAAATGACAGGATTTACTCTTAACTCCATCAAACATTTAATTTTAGAGTAGGCAGCGCACCTTCGGAATTAAGTTTTTGTACAATTAGCATACTCCACAATGCTGTTCATCTCCCTTGTAGTTTGAACACTGTTGCATGAGTTGTGCTCAGAATGAACTGAGGGAGAAAGACATGAAAAAGGTCTGGGCAAACTGTGAGGAGGGGAAGAAATTTCACTATTGTTTTAGTAGCTTAAACAGGAAGGGGAATTGTTTTCTGTACGGTGTTGGATGATGGCAATATAATTTTGCTCTCAGGTCTCAGTATTTTACTTGACCAAAAATGAAGTTCAGAGGGTGGTTTGTTTGGGGCAGGAGTATTTGATTAAAGGTGAACATTCAGACGTGAATGCTTAACAAATATATGAATAAGATAGGAAAAAATCATTAGAATGCCAACTTTACAGAAATAGTTAAACAAAGATGGAAGAAACAAAATTTAAAAACATAGAAGACACCAATTTTTTCAGTGCAGAGTGTCCAAGGATTACAAAAGTGATTCTGGATGTAAAGGGGTTAAACTATATATGTAACTAATTCCAGTTTTTTTAATGTTAAGTCATTCAAATCTGAGTAAGCCTTTGGCTGAACAGAAAATGTTCCTCCAGTCATATAGAAAGAACAGATTAAGGAAAGTTATTTTGAACAAATGATTATTTAATGTCTTCCATATTCAATTCTAATCCTTCTTTTTGTGTTTCAGGGTGCAAGTTGAATTCTATATGAATGAAAATACATTTAAAGAGAGACTAAAGCTTTTCTTCATCAAAAACCAAAGATCAAGTAAGCAGCTGATTAATTTCTATTAAGCATTAATAATAACAATACTCTGGTAAGAATCCAATTCCTTTGATGGCAACAGGAAAGTTATTAATGTTCTTCATAGCAGAATTTTTCTTTTTATCCCATAGGAGTCAGTTTTACATTATTTCTGTAACACTCACAAAGTATTTAAAATTAAAAAAGACTTTTTTTTTTTTAATTTTAGGGTAATGAGCATGGTCATAATGATAATGTCAGCTTTATCAATGATTCTTGCTTGACCTTACTTCTAAGAAAGCAAAGCTCCTCAAAGATTTTTGAGTTTAAAAAGAAAAAACTAGGTGCTTTTGCAGTACTGTTTAATTTTATCCAGTACTCCTAACTAAGTATCAAACTTTGTACAAAAACAAAAGAGTAATTTGGTAAGGAAACTAGTAAAGAATTTATACCAAATTCTCAGTTGTCATGAACACAGTACCTTTTTAGTCCAATTTAGCATTGTACTTTCACTGACATATGCGTTTAAATTCATAACCCATCACTGACGACAATTATGTGGAGAAACTAAGACATTTGTGTTTACATACATCCAGGAAGCTATCCAGGAGAGTTTGTATAGTATATAGTAGAGTAAGAGACAAGACAGAAAAGAATACTGAGCTAGAAAGGAGTATTACTTCTGGAAAAGGAATGTTATGGAAGTTTCTTTGAATTAAGAAGGAGTGGGAAACTACTGTTGATTGGTCCTATGGGGGATTACGTTAGGTATCAGGGAACTGATGAAAAAAGATGTCCCATTAGTGAAAACACTGAAAACCTTCCTTCATATACTGTGTATCCAGTTCCTGTCATTACTGAGTCTACTGAATTATTTTCTCAAGACAGTATATCAAATGGAGATTCTCCAAATAGTTTTCACTAGTAGTCACCTACTTCACAAGTAGGTTTAGAACATCAGAGAGTGAGAAGTAAGATCACACGCTCTGGAGATATTACTCCAGAATGTATATGATTTTTTGACAGAATAGCAATCCAATTAGACTGGAAACAGGCAAGAAATATCAACTGCCTTGTTCATTATTCTTGTTCTGAACACATTTTTTTTAACTAATAAAATAAGACCATCTACTTCTGATTTCAACTTAGCTACCACTCAACCTTTTGTAAACAAGTTTATAATAAAATTAAAACAGTACACAAAAGACATTTTAAAAAGGTGTCAGCCAGCTACAAATAAATAAGTAAAAGACATCTTTTATGACTTGCTTGTGCTTGCCAAGATCACACACAGCTTAAAATAAGTCTCAAAGGAAAAAATAAGTGAATTTTCAATTCAGTGGAGACAGTATAAAACAGATAACTGTCATCAAGATATGAATTATTAACAGTGTATTTTGATCTAACTCCTAAAGCCAATTGCTACTGAGATGATTTCGCTAAAAGCCAGCTGTGTTAGAGATTTATGATGAAAGAAAAATGGAAGGTGATAATAAAATCTTCAGCTGCTGTCCCTGTCACTCCTGCTTTGATGTAGATCAGATCTCCAGACTGGAGGATTAATTTCTGAAAGTGCTTGTAAGGGTAGTACCAAGAAGTCATAAATAAATAAATAAATAAACAAATAAATTGCATTATACTTGGTCAGTACTGATTTAATTACTTTATACTCAAAACTGCTTGCAAAAAAGATTGCAGATACCTGTTTAAATGTTAATGTTTCCTTCTCGGTTTGATATAGTTACATTTACTTCAGAAAGCAAGCAGATTTGAAACTATTATTGCCAGTTTCTTCTTTTGAAGAAGACAACACATTTAACATCATGCTTACAGGGACAAGGTAAAATTATAATCTCGTTAAACTATTCATAACAGTAAATGATAGATGTAGCTCAATACAAGTTTCAGGCATCAACATCAAAGTAGGGATATTTTGCGCAAATGACCCTGCTACTTGAGCAATCCATCTGCGAATGGAAGAAAGGAAAAAGAAATTAAATCAAGCCATGTATGTAAAATAGAGGACCAAAATAGTCAACCAGCAAATAGAACTATGAAATACTTTCTTTGTAAGAAAGTAATAAATGAAGAAAACTATTTTAGATTCCATCCTTCTGGTGACTGCCTCCTCCTCTTATGTGAAATCTTAAATCTCCATAACAGTGGAAAAAATGCTTCTTCCAGTTCACAGATGACATCCCTAACTATGAGACTACAGAATATTTTGACCAGCAAATATTTACTAATGTGAATTATTACAGCTTTGGCAGGAGTGCACTTCCTCTGTCAGGGCACATTATTTCCAGAAGCTGGAGCAGAAGGTGCACCTGAAGTCTGTTCTACATTACTTTTGTAATACCCAAACCACTTTCATGTGATAGACAGATCCTATGGTCAGCCCTGTCCATGTAACCCAGACCACCATATGTCAGTGCCTAGAGCCCTTTCACAAACAAGGAGTGAAAACCCTGCCTCATTTTATGGGAAACAGCTTAGTTGGGAAATCTAGAACCTGAAGCACTTTTAAGTATAGGATGAAAGAGATTGGGAATTTTAATATTGACTATGTAAGCAGTTTCCAGTCTTTCAAGTCCAACATTTGAGAGTTAAGATTTAAGACAACAGTCAGGGGCATGGGTGCAATGTACTGATTTGGTTTTGAAATCATAAAAGCACTACTTTCTTTTGGTATTTAGAACGGTAAATTCAAATTATTACTAGAAGTTGGCCCATTATCAATGCAGAAAAGAACCATTTAACATCAAGATAAACGTTTACAGAGTTAAAGAACAGAAGAAAGAGGTGATAAACTTTAGAACAAAGTAAAAATATTAGATAACACAAAATGGAAAGGGGAAAGAATTCTGTCTTTTTCTGTTGTCTTCTTTTGTTTTCAGGTTACCTACTCTTCTTATAATGGCTTAATTGTTACAGTAACTATTCAGAAGAATTCTGTAAAAGCATTAGCATAGACAAATGATTTGTGTCTTCTTCAGCAACAGTTAAAAAATGTACAAGATTATAGCATAGTAAAAAAAAACCAAACCAACAACAGAAGAAGAACAACAAAAAACTCCCTGGTCAGATAATAGCGCAACAACACACAATAAACAGCTGTGAGACTTTTCATGGTCAAGACCTAAACACAGGATTTAAACTCTTAGCTTACAGATGATGAGATGCTGTAAAAGTCCATCCAGTTCTGGTGTGATAACTGCAGCTTCACAGAGCATGTTTGCACACAGATTTGAGTATGCTGGATGAGACTCTCGTTCTCAAATAACAGAAGCAGTTATACTGAATTCAGCAGCTTTTATACTGTATTTGCAATTCAAAAATAAAATACACTCAGGGCAAATGAAATCAGATCTATGTGAGATCCAGTCAGTCAGAAACATTCTGCTTTGGACAGAAGGGCTCAGTTCTACAGAACTGGACTCCTGACTCACATAACTGAAAAGAAATGTAGTGCCTGAGGTTGCCTTCCCTCATTAATTTTAAGGCTAATTAATAACGGGACTGAGGATTTAAACACGATCCTCTAATGACTCCAAAACTTCATAAAAATGCAGTTAAGTTTTGCTGTAGTAGACAGTGGCTCCTATTAGCACTGAATTAAAATGCCTGTGAGATAGAATCAATTGTTTATGTGGGTTCCTTTGGAGAAACCCAGTCTCTGTGCAGGAGACATATGGTATGCATGACATGCCGTAATATTCTGTGATAGTATTTAGTATTTGAGACCTATTAGGTAGAACATTTCAGTATTCATACAGGCCATGGAAGAAGTTGTTGAATCAGTTCAAGTTGCACATTCAGCATGACTTTCAGATACCCTGATTCTTGGATGCATAATTATGCAACTTCAACACTAAACATCCGTTTAATATTTTATGTTAGGACACTATTAATGTATTCTGTATGAGAAACTAGTGCATGAAGACTGTCAGATATTAATATTTAAATACTTGCCATTGGATATCCTCTGCCTATGGTTGAAAGTGTGTCTTCCTCATGTTACTGTATCTTGCATCTCAAATACTGTATGTCATTCTGGTTCCCCTTTTGAGAAGAAATTTGTAAAACTACAAAAGATCCAAGCCTCGGGAACAGTAAATGGTATAGAATAGCTTTCAAACAAAATAACCACCTAGATCTCCACATTAGAAGGGACCAAATCTTAACCGAGAGATTTCTGGAAATTGGAAAGGTGTATTTTATATGTATCTGACAGGCGTATTCATGTACTCTTCAGCCAGAGGGCAATAGCAGGTATAGGTTACTGGCTAGAAAGACCTTTACTCTGTTGTACCATGGCTATTTTAGTTCCTTTTAATTTTATCTTAAAAGTTGATGAAACTATTAACAGTCTAAATTTCTTTCTGTTCCTTTTGAAATAGGTCTGAGAATACGGTTATTCAACTTTTCCCTCAAGCTGCTAAGCTGTTTCTTATACATAATTCGCGTGCTCCTGGATGATCCTACACAAGGACATGAATGGTAATATTTGTTTTGTTATTTACTCTCAAAGCATTGTTTAACATATATAAAACAAATAAGTTTTATGAAGAAATGAATAAGGAACAATATTTTGGTGGGATCTATGAATGATTTCCCAGAGAATAAATCTACCACACAAGTATTCAATATTTTCTGGTTCTAAAACATAGGACAGGAGCTATGCAGAATTAGTATCCACATCAACTGGGATGGTTCAGAGCTGTAGAAGACCATTGTTCTTTGTCTTGTAAATGAAACAGTTCTAGATAGTAGCTTTTTTTTCTTTATTTTCTCTATTTTTCTCATGCATCAACTGGCAGAAGAGCTACTAATAAGTATTAGTTCATTTGAAGTTTAAGTCTCCTGCCAGAGAGTATTTGTGTTGCTGCTCAGAAGTTCTCAGACACTTAAATGCAAAGTCCTTCCAATATAATTTGGAAATAAGAAATGCATCATACATAGTTGTGACTTAACCACGACACAGATACTACAATATCAGCTGTCTTAACATTCAAGATCCTAGAGAGAGTCAGACAAACACATGAAACTGTGCTTTCACCCAAATGATGCTGATGATAACATTCTAGCTCTCTGATTTCTCTAAACACTGAGACCAAAAGGACATTATGTACTTATGATGTTCCATCATTCTAATGCACAATTTTTTGAGTGCCCACAGCTGGCAATATATTCCAAACAGGCCATTGGTTACTCAGCTTTTTTCCAATGTGTAGGACAATCAATCACCAATTTTTGAAAAAATATTTACAATTTATGCAATCTTTTGCTCCAGTTATATTTATATAATGAGAATTCTGAATATTACCAGTTCAGAATGATAGCAAACACCTTTTTCAATTAACTTACTTGCTTTCACTTGACTTGCTTCTGTCAGCCTTAAATATTGAATGAAGTGAAGCGTGGCTGCAAATACTAAGCTCATGGTGATAGAACTAGCACTTTTCATACAATATTAGGCAAAGGACAAAGTATGAATTCTAATTTGCACATTTGATAATTGATTAAAATTGATTAAAACTACGAAGGTAATGCTCTAGAAAAGCTAATATACAGGATTTCAACTCCAAAGTGAAGTGAGCTAAAGAAAATAGACTTTCCTCAGCAGTACACGAGAGTGGGATGTGTGAATAAGAAGAACAGAAAATTCATTTGAGAATCTTTTGTCAAAACTTGTAAGAAATCAGAACATCTGAAGGACAGAAAAAAATCTCCCTTGAAAAGCAAGAACTGCAAAAAGCTGTATTTTTTAACTCCACAAATATCTCTGAATGTCTCTTCAAGGAGAGGAAGTGTGTGGAGTGGAAACAAGCAGCAGTCTTCAGAACCTTAGCACTAGTAAAGAAAAGTTTATCACTGAAATTTAGGCACAGCACCACAGCAAGTCAGGGACTTGAAATTTTCTTATCACACAGCCTTCTTTGGCTTTCCAGACACGCTTGTTCTTTTCTCCTGCTTAGGGGTTAGATTCTTCTCAAAATACCCTTCCTATCGAAAAGCTAAAGCCATGAAAGTACGTGTCCTTTTGTTTCTTTTATCATATTAAAAAGACTTACCACAATAACTGTTAATTCTGCTGACACTCAATGTTCCATCCAAAATGTAACAGTACTTTTGCATCAACTTTCTACAGGCATTTTATAGTGAGTTGAGAGAAAGAATGACTTATTTAGAACTAATCACTGCTTCCTCTGTGAATCAGAAAAGCAGAAAGCACTCATGCTCCCTAATAATAGTTACATTCTGTACACCTGGAAAGATATCCTACTTCAGTTCTGGCCACCTTTTTAATCACAAAACAAATGCCGAGCAGCTGGGTTGAGCAGTGTCTCACTATCATTAACAATAAGTGCCTTTGAATGACTTCTTGATAGTGCTACTGGACCTACAGTATAAAGAGTATGAATTTTACACGAAGATCCACTGTCTTTTTATGAAAAATTGAAGCATAGGACACTTGAGTAGTTTAATGAGAATAACTGCTGCTTGTCAGTACCTGGTGGACACAGCTGCCTGTCACGTATATATGCATATATGTACACCCCCAAATTGTTCCACAGAAAATGAGTTTGCCAAAACTGAGTTTCAGTGTTTTTAATAGGTTACAGCAATCAAATAAGGACCACGCTGATGAAAAACTGCAAAGATAGTGGCTTCCTGGGGCACAAAGTCTCAACACCAATATGCAATCTGTACCCTGTCCTGCTGATTTCTCTTGTGACTAGTATGTCCAACACCGAACAGTGTAGTCAATTGTCCCCTCTGAAGATGTTATTTCAGAATATGTTATCAGTGTGATTTTGTAAGATGCAGCAACTTGTAAAAATCGATCTGATCATTAGAGAGAAATCTCACAGTGTTATTCAAGTTGCTGCTTTTAATAGTTTGACTAGGGAAAAAAAAAAAGCAAATTTTCATAGAGTCACAATGCAGAATTCTAAACCTGATGTTATTTGCCACTCCACAGTGAGTAGCAGTAACATCTCAGGATTTTAAAAGACATGTCATTTGAAATGAGGGAGGTGTTTGAACATTAAGACATTCAGAAGTGTGCACAGGGAACTGTACTTTATAATACCTTGCAAAAGTACCAAACTACTGTATTAATTTCCATACAGTTTGACGTAAATACAACTGAAAAAAAGAACACCTCAAATCCAAGCCCTGAAAGAGATGCATAGTTTGATAAATTATTGGAGCTAGAGAAGGGACTTTGCAAAAATTGAAACAAGAATATTCTTTCCATTTTTGAATAAATAATGCACTCGGTGTTGAAGTTTGAAGCACGATTGCATGACAGAAAGTAAAACTGGACTTCATGAATCCAATTTAAAGTAATGCAAAAAGAATAGAAACCCATAGTTCAGATGTTTTTTGCAGTTAATGAGTTTCAGACACGAAGAAACTGTTTATATCATTTTCTTCTCTGAACTGCAGTGAGCCCAAATGAGTGTATTAGACAGCAATGGTACAGCTGAGTATATACAATGGATTAGAACAGCAGCGCTTCTGCTACTGACAGGAGTATATTGATAGTTTTGTATTCATGTACAGAGATCTTTCTGCATTTTGCAACTGCTTAATTCTCCAGGACTTTCCTGAAATGTTTGTTCCTTGTTCCTTCTAAACGTTTAATAATTCACTGGCTAGAGAGTATATTTGTATTTTCTGTATATAACTCCATTGTATTGAGCTGTCACCAAGAACCAGACTTAAAAGCTACACCAGACAGACAGGCCCTGTACCCAAATGGTACCTCATTTTGTCAATAGTTTTGCCCATATGCATCCTGAGGACTTTATACGTAAATCACTGCCATAAAACATTCCTACGAGTGCTGTGTTGTGAAAAAAATAATTAGGCTGAATGAAGCTACTCAGTGCACTTTCACAGTGGCCATAGGAAGCACTATCACATGGATGATCTTAAAATGCCAGTTCTGAGAGGAATGCTTTTCATCATAGACTCCCCCCACAGACTTATTTCCCGTCTTTCAGACATCCCAGTGCAAATTAGTATCTTTCATTTATTCCTTCAGGCAAACCAGATGTACCAGGCAAAGCTTAAGATATAAAGTGTCCTTATTAACAGATACCATTTAGCATTTGTCTCGTTCATAGTCTATAAAAATACTATTTCTAGCTATTTCTTATCTTTGGTTCGTAGATCCCTTTCTTTTTTGGCTGACCATGTTTGCCAGGGACAAACAAGGAAACTTAGACAGAAATGTTCACATCTTTACATATCCATTTGAAGGGAGGATTTGTACCAGCAATTCAAGGCAAGATAATATCACATAAGCAACACATCACATCAGCACCAAAAGCTCTATTTTTTTTTTTAATATATCAAGGATACTAGTTTCTTACACTAATTGCTGTTGCACGAACCTCACATCCTCACAAAAGAATATGAAGTGTAGCTTGATGCAATCTCTTCTGTTGAGAATACGACAAGTATATATGTGCTCTTAGTATCCCAGCTTATCTGTGTGATAAGATTCCTGATATCTCTAGATCTTCTTTTTAGTTCATCTTTTGAAAGTAGACATTGAGGTGTTGGCTTTTTTTTGTTTGTTTGTTTGTTTTTTGTTTTTTTTTTTTTCTTTACGTTGGATCATGTTTAAAATTAAATCTTAAAAAAAAATTAAATCTTTAAAAAATGTAACCTGAAGTGCTTTACAGTCTTTTTCTATGGATACAGAACACATCCAGAACTACTTTTGAAAAATTATTTTACTTTTTAAAATGTTTATATTCATTGTCTACTGTTTCAAACTATTGCATGAATTTTATAGGACGCTGTTAATAGCATAACTAATATCCCTTTCCCCCATATGTTTTTATGATTGTGTTCCCATGTGCATTTGCTAATGAAAATGGACTTTGCATTGATGTGACGACAACGGTCAGTAAGGAATTAAACCAGGATTGTTACAATCAAAGTCACACACCCGGAACAATTGATTGGTGAGTTCCTCACTTAAAAAAGCAAACCAAAAATCCACATAATTGTGTGAGGGAGGCTGGGACAGGAAGACAAATCAACTCTCTGTGATAGTCACATTTTAATGTTTCCTGGTGACATTTCCATAACTCTCCATTAGTTACTTTCAACTTCACTCATATTCAGAACTGCCTGTAAAATTCTGATCCTCTGATTACGTAACTGACTTGCTGGATTGCATACTCTTGTAAGATCTGAATTCCCATAATGTCTATACATCTCGCTGAAAAAAGTGAACACACTTATTATTTAGAAACAAGTTATGACTAACAGTAAATAATGGTAACCTACTGTGCTATTGAGGGCAGCAGATTCTAGCTGTGCTCTATCAAGTATCATTGAGTTTAGTAAATACTAAAACACCATGGTATTTTTCCAAGATGTGATGTTCTTATGATGCAGATGCCATTTACAACATTATACAGCAACACTACCCCCCAAACAAACAAACAAACAAACAAAAACAGAAAACAAACAAAGAACTGTCAAGTTACTTTTTCGTGCTACAAATAGTGGTTCCTATGCATCTCTAGAATCAAAACCTCAAACTGATTTAGTCCTCCGAGAATCATGGGGGATGATCTAGCAGCCACTGAAGCCAATAAAACATTTTGGTGTCAGTAGGTGTTGGATTACTCCCATGTGAAAATTTAGTGATTTGGCTCTATAACAGAAAGACAAAGTGCCAATACTCAGTAGATAGCTACTGATTTAAAATTCTTATTACTTAGATTATTTTTTTTAAATATAAGGCTGCTGTAATTGCCATTTATATGTACAATTTTTATCTCTTAATTTTTTTTAATCCATATTTGCTTTTGTGTTATATTGAACAGGTCTCCTATTATTTGGGTGAATAGAAGTTTGCCTTTATGGGGATTACAGGTAATAAGTAAATGGCCAATTTAACTAACTGCAGTATTGATCTATAGCATTTTCCTGCTGTTAAATGATACATGAAAAAGTTAAAAAATCTACTTGATTAACAAACAAAACAAAACTGTAAAACTGATCTAAGCTACCTGATTTCAATCTGTATGCCTATGAAACCTTATAGCAAAATACTGTAGAATTAGCACAGCCTCTTTGTGTAGAGGAATCAGGCTCTGTTGAATTGCCTAGAGTAAATATTCGCTGTAGCAATGAATTTAAATGTCAATTTTTCTTATGGCTAGTAGTTTTTTAACATGTATTTCTTGGGCTTTCATGTAAAATCCGTTAAAAAGTTGAGGTTACTTCATAATATGGAAGCCTGCATGTTTAGAAGTGTATGTTACAAAAAAGGCATTCCACTAGCCCTTAGAAGCACCCACCTTAAGCATGAGCATTTTTCTCATGGACAGCACTAAAGTCAAGTGATATTACTACCCAATGCAGAAACTCAGCTGTAATTTCATTTCTTTATAAGGAATGCAAAGTGCTTATAGGATTACTGTACTGACATTTGAGGAATGGGAAGAATGATTTCAGTGTTGCTCCACATCTTGATACATAACAGTCTACATTTGTTAACCTCGAAGGAACATTTCAGAATTCATTTCTTAATTCACATTTGAGAAAGAAAAAAAAAACAAACCAAAAAACTGCCTGGGAGTTAAAATGTAAAGTGAAGCAGATTTGTGTATTTAATCTGTACTATTGCAATTTAATATTTTGGTCTTGTAGACTTTTGACTTTTTTGTTGGATTTTTTTTGGTTTTCTTTAACGTAGATAAAACTACTTCATTGCTTTTAATGGAAATCTAAATAACCAGCTAACTTTCAAAGTACTTAATGTCTCTTAAAATTGAGCTAGCAGTTATTAAAAATTAATTCATGGTTTATTTCCCATTCTTTGCACTTTCTCCAACACTTTGAAATCATTTGTGGGAATTCTCCCTATGAAGTGTGTGATTTTTTCCACTAAGAATTCAATCAGCTTCTGAAGTACCATTTCATTTTTGACCACACTTAGTACTACACCGTTACAGGACAATACTACATTTTAGTAAGCAAATAAATCCTTAATGAAAATACCTTTCAATTACTTGCTTAGAATACACACATTTTGAATAAAGTTTGACGTAGAGATTCACATTGCTTTATTCAACTGACGTCAAAAATACAGTGTAATTTAATTAGTTACGATTAGAGACTTATTCTAATAATTGTATTTAATAAACATAGGAATTTATACATGTGCCTGTGTATATGTATGTATGTATAAATGCATTCACAGTAGTAAATTATTCTAAATTATATACATTAAGAAAGATGATTATTTTCCTACACATTTTTACATCTTTACAGAGAAGTAAAGAATTGTCTAGCTTCTGTTATTTGCTTCTGCTGTTTCCTATCTCTGTTTAGTGAGAGGATCTTGTTAGTTTTCATGAATAGACAGCTGAAACTTGAGCAACAGAATGGCTGAATTTTCATGGAAAAGCCACACTGCAGGCTCTCTGGTATGATCTGTCTGCAGAAGACCAATGGGACTCAAAGTCACAGACTGTGCTTCAGTCAGAAAGAGATGACTATTTAAGTTTCATGCTAAATGCTGTTAGCTGAGATGAATTCAGAAGATGCAGGGAAAATCTTCTTAGCATTTCCTTTTCAACATGATGTTTTACATCATATTCTTTAGAAAATGGTATTAATGTACGTATTTTTTTCTTCACTTAAGGTTTCAGTGGCTTTAATAAGTCTCTTTGAAACACTATTGCTGAGTTATCTTAGCTACAAGGTAAGTCCTTTTAGTTGCCTGACTCGTATCTCCACTGTATCCAGAGCTATAGCACATGCTGCCTTTTTCAAGTCAGTATAGCATTTCCAGTGTTTCTCTTCTGGGATGCAGCCCCTAACAAGACAGATGCTAAGAAAGTGTCAGTGTTCTGAAATATTCCTTATGATACTATTAGTACACATTCTAACGATAGATTATTTTCATTTTATTATTCTGCCAATAAAAATTTGGCTTACAGTCTCACAGCTCTCTTTGCAGGGCTGGTTATCAAACAAAACATTACAGATTATTCAAGCGTGTCTAACTCCCACCAATTATGATTACATAGAAAACAATAATCCCTGCCTGTAGGTACAATGGCTTCCAGATATAAAAGGGAAAAATTAGGAATAGAAAAAGAATGTTACTCACAATGCAGATTTAATTTTCAGTTACTCTATCAGATGGTTATTTTAACAGGAAATGTTACTTTATCAATGCAACTGAAAGTATGATGATGCTGCACTGGCAAACTTGGAAGAATATTAATAAACAAATGATCTCTATGTAGGATTCCAACGTACCAAAGAATGCAATAGGAGGAAACAGAAACGTATTACTCTTTGAAAAAATTAGAAACTTAATTTAATGAAGCTCTTCATTAGCTGACAAAATGAGTTGACTAGTTAATGCAATTAGAATTTTTCATTCTTAGCTGTCTTACTAACTAGGTCATGGAAAGGAAATATGTGGTCATGTGGATGCAGGGAACTGCTGCCGTAAAAATACAGATTTAAAAAGTAGACCTTGTGAAGTTGATTATGGTAAACAGTAAGAAAAATAGTATGCCCAGAATATCCTATATTCACATTTTACACACACGTTTGAATCTGTAAAACGAATACTTTTCCTCAAATTCAGTTATTAAGAGAGACTCCGTGTGTGGCATTTGAATATTGCATACGTAGGTAAGATGCAGAGGTAAGCCTACTGACACATGCTATTTTTTTTTTTTTTTTTTTGAAGGGAAATATCTGGGAACAAATTCTGCGAATACCCTTCCTCCTGGAAATCATAAATGCCGTCCCTTTCATCATTACGGTAAACCTATTTGAATTAATACATATTACACTTTTATACTGGCACAGATACCCCTTACTGAAGTGAAAGTGAGTTCTGTGTGGATGAAAGAATTGTGCCTGTGGGAGCTGAAATTAGCCAACAACATCAAGGCAGATTTTTACTTAAATGAAACAATGGATACCACTTTTTCCCAAAAAGAGGCAAAAAAACCCTCAACAACCAATAGATCCCTAATTGATATTACAGCACATTCAATAAAATAAAACAGTCGTACATAAAAATCTAAGAATCTCTATTGTCTGCATGGAAAATTGACTACATCTTATCCTTTTGTCATACTTGTAGTTCATAAAAAGCTATTTAAAGTTGTACAAAGAAACACGTTAAGATATATTTTTTCCTGAATACTTTGTTGCTGCTAGTTTCTTGAAAACTTCTAATGAATTTGTTCATTTTTCCTTCAGATTTTCTGGCCAGTCCTAAGAAACCTGTTTATTCCTGTATTTTTAAACTGTTGGCTAGCAAAGCATGCTTTGGAGAATATGATTGTAAGTATGACAGAGAAAAGAACTAATCTGTAGTTTCTATTTTTTTAATATGTTACCTTAAGTGGGATTTTGGCATTGCAGTCCTCTGTCCAGCTTTTCTAGCAAGCTAACCAGATCTGTAATTGTATTATGCAAATGGTCAAGCATTACTAAAGCTGCTTTCCACATCACAATTAGAAAAAAAATTACATAAAGTGAAATCTCAAATTAGTATAAATTGTTCCAGTGCCCATAAGGAGGGAAAGTTAGAATGGCTAGTTCTTTAGTTACTTATGCATTCACATACAATTACAGGGAACTCAACTGCTGTGCCTTAATTAGTCCTTGCAGCCTGTAATTTGTAAGCTAGATATGAACAGACAAACTGTAAGGCAGCTTGCAGTAGTATCAGAATTGTGCCAGGATGAACAAAGGACTAGTTAAATAATCACTGAATCACAGCTGGCTCTTCTGCATCCTTCCACGTGATCAGCAAATTTTAAGTGGATTTGAACGAGTGAATTTTATTAGGACTCTGTGTAACTCCTCTATAGATTCAGCCCATACTTCATTAATTCAAAGCCAAAAATAACAGCTATTTTCCATTAATGTAGAATGATCTTCATAGAGCCATCCAACGTACGCAGTCTGCAATGTTTAACCAAGTCCTCATTTTAATATCCACCTTACTGTGTCTCATCTTCACTTGGTAAGTGACCAAAGTCCTTCTGTTTTTATTATCTATATTGTCTTTTCTCACTTCAGTACATGGTGATTAAATAGGCATTGTGGAAATCATGCGTTGAAATAAAAAGAATAATGTACGTGCAGTGCAAGTAGCACTGAGTACTGCTGGAACCCTGATACACTGGGTTTGGAAACAGGATGTGCATGCATGGGAGAGGGTCTCATTCTCACTCTAAGGAAGGAAACACATATTATGCAAACACACAAAAGAAAGAGATGGGGGAAAATTACATAAATACTAAGATTGCAGCCTCAGTGGAAAAGTCATTCAAAAGTACCAACAGAAATACCCAGACATTAAGGCAACATTCATCTCACAGGAGAGTCAGACAGAATAATGCAAAAAAAAAAGTAACAGACAAAGTACGAGCTGGAAGAATATGTGTTCTATGCAAGAGGGCAGTGAACAGAGATGACAACCCTTAACTGAAATTTCACCAGACAGGGTGTCTTTGGGTTAGCACACTGATCAAGTCTGGTCTTCTCATTTTGGAGAAAGTGATTTGATTTTTACTTATTTCATTTCTCTAGAATGTTTTTGATAGCCACTGTTAGATTCTACCTTAACACTTTTGTTAGTAACAGTGTAAAATAGCACCTTTTCTGTCCTCTACCCTTTACTGAAGAAGATGGGTTTGTCCTAGTCAGTGGTTAAATGAATGACCCTTTGTCTTGTGGCCATAAAATTCCATGACAAATACATCCAGTTCTAGTAAGCTAGTAACAGTAATGTGTCCTGAGAACATACTGTGATCATCTCTGATTAATAGGATATAGTGAATGCAGCTAAAATCAACAACATGCTCAGTACCAGGCATTTTGATAACTGACAGTAAAACCTGCAGAAAATGGCAAGCTCACCTGCTGTATAACATCAGGTCTCAACAATCACAGATACAGCTTGTTATAGATTACGATATGGTGACCTAGTATTGACCCTGCTAGACTTCAAAATAAGCTAAATAGCATGGAAACACCCGTTAACGCGATAACTGAGGAAATTAAGTGCTTTTGGAATAACCAAAAATAGATGTTCAAGCATCTACAGCATGCCTAAGACCAGATGCTGTTTAGATGGTTGTTACTGTTACTTACATGAACAAACATAATGGTATTTTATGCTACTTTTACGTGTCTATGTATGACTTTATATTACAGAGTAATTCTCTAGAAACAGTCAAAATCAATATCTTCTGTTATGTTATATCTGTTGTGAATTTGAGGCAGTGTTTCACCTCACCTCACTTTACAGAATATATATTTTAGAAATTACATGAATTTCTTCATGCTGAAAGAGGAACAAAGGCTCTTTCTGGAATGCCTATTTGAGGATGGCTTTCCTCAAGCTGTTCTCGCATACTTTTTACAACATTAAGTTGTAACTTAGTGACTGCATTCCTCCTCTAACATGTGGAACTAGAAACAGCCTGATCTATACATGCAATATAACACAATGCAAAAAGAACAGTTTTGAGCTAGCAGCTCAATGAATGAACACATTTTGGTGACATTTAGAGATACTACCTTAGTTCGTGAAATAGTAGAGCTACAGTAATGCAGAATAGTTAATGAAACAACGGTTTCGAGGCACTGTATGAATTAAACTGTAACACTACATCCCTGTGGTGCTGGCTGACAGACTTGCTTTTACCATCTGCTTCAGTAGGAACATTGGCTTCTCAGCATTACTGAAGTCTAGATAATTTTGCAACACAGGTTTCTGTTCAAAACCATGTTTTTTTTAGCAGACACAAGAAAAGGAGGGATATAACTTCATATAGGAATTGCACCATTTTATAAGGTGTCCCTGATGTAATGAAGACCAGAAACTATCCCCATTCTATTTATTTATTTTTACCATCTTGGTTACAATGGTGCACTGAGGAAGTGTAGAAAAAGTGCTTTCTTACTGCTTCAAAAGAGGCTGAATGCTTTAGTAGGTCTTGTGGCTGTCTTTTCTATGAGAAATTTTAAAGCAAATTAATACTGAAACATAAGTACTATCCAGTAATCAGTCACTATTTAAAAGATACGTTCCTTAATTTTTTTTTTTTTTTTGAGGGTTTGAGTACATTTTTTTTTCCAGGTGCCTGAGATGGGTAAGAGTTACTTTCTTTACTTCCTTGTATAGCAACTATTCTACAATAGGTAGAAAATAGATGGATGTGAACAAGTCTATTGGAGCTGATATGTTTTCACAGATAATTCTGAAAGTACAATTTTACTGTAGAATGTAAACACACACACATATATATATACTCTCCTCTCTGAGAGCCTCAGTGTTTACAGAATAAGAGGATATTTTTCAGAGGTTACTTATGACTCATCTTTGTATATATACAAGTTTGGTGAGCAGCGACATTCTTCTCTGCCACATATCAGAACTGAATCACACTTTCTTAAATGTGGAGCAAGCATTCAGTCCTCAGTCATTTGGAACTGTCTCAGCACTCCCAGAGCCCTGTCAAGGGAGCTGGCGGGACCTCCTGACCTTGCACTGCTTTACAACAGAGGGAGAGGATTAGAGGTATCTAATACCCGTACATTTTCACTTGTTCTTCTAGTGCATAGACAGTAGTATTTCATTTGATCATTTTTCTCAACAGAAATTTACATTACAGACTAGCTGGAGAGTTCTGCATTATGTATACTGATATCAAACAGAAATATTTATGGAAAACATCTTCCTCGTCAACTTTGCTACTATGTGTACATGTGCTTTCCAAATAACTGTACTTATACAAAAACAGAAACATCACAGAAAAGGAATTCAAGTCTGCCCCATGCATCATCAGCACAAACATCACTTGCATTTCCTCAGCAGTTTTTTAAGTGGTAGTAACAAAAGTAGACACATTCCAACCTGTCTTACAATTAAAGTATAAACTTCAGATAAAAACATACAACTTTAATATGTTTATGGTCAATTGTCTAATCTTACAATTTTTAGAAAGTCATTATGTGCTATCCTTTTAACTTAGCGGAGGCTTTTGTATATTTTTGCATGTTTGTCAGTTTTGAATGTTATGTAATATACTGTATTTGTGGGTTTTTTTTAATTATAATTGTTTATGGATCTGAGGGTAGAAATCATCTGCAGATCAGTCATTTCATAAGCACAACTCCGTGTATCTGCAGTTTACAGTTTACTACGTGATTTTTTTTTCTCTCTTCTTCTAGTTAGACTCACAGTAATTTGTTTCCTTAAATTACCTCAGTGTTTTCCCACCCAATTATGCTTATACTAAAAGAAGTGTCCTCCTTTATGACACTGCTCAGCAATTACTGCTGATAGAGTTTTAGTGAAAGTTACAGAGCTAGTCAAAGAATATATTTTGTCACTTAGCTAATGGATGTTTGCATTTGCTTGCCAAATAGAGTACTGATTACTTCTGTAAACTCTATAGTAAGACAAATAACAATGAATGACTATTACAAGCATCTACAACACAGTAAATCATCTATTAAGATGTTGATTTTTAAATTAATATTAGTCATGTATCAGTAGTGTGGAATGATGAGCTTGTAAAGAAGTTGGCTACAAATGAGACTAGAATGCAAGAGACCTGCATGAACTTTGCATGTGCCTTCTTTGAAAGTTCACTGAGGAAAATCTCAATATTGCCTATCCTTTTGTGCTTTCAACACCAGAAAATTAGGATGCATCCGCAAACTGACTTACATAATAGCTGTATTATAACGATTCTGTAGCCTCAGTGCCAATTAAAACTATCATCTGGAGGAAACAGCAGAAAAAAATCTGCATGTAAGAATGAAAACAAATCCAGACAACAACCTTGTCCAAACAAGACAAATTTTCAGATGTGTAACACTGTTAAAGTAGGGGAAATAAATAAAGAAATAAATAGAGAGAGATTAGTGAAATAATTTCATGTAATGCTAGAGAAAGTAAGACATCTCAATTCAATGCTTCAGTTCCTTTTATTATCAGTAAGAGAGACAGCCAACTCAGAGTGCAGTGCAGATCTGAATTTGACTAAATCACTGTGCTTCTCTGCCCTTCTGTATTGATTACAGCAGGAGCCTACAACGGCAATTCTCCAAGAAGGATGTCTAGCATTAAGTAGGTTGAACTCAGAGAGTGTTAGTGGATTATATAAGGTAGAATAATTTATGTTTATACTATCTACAATCCTTTTAATGCTGTTATGTTTTGTTGTACCGTACACCAGTGCTCAGATTCAATATATTTATGATTTGGAAAGATGATTTGCATTCAAAAATAGCACAAAATTAAACTGCAATTGTGTCATTTAGTTGGATCAAATCCAATGATTCTTAAATGATAAAGGCCATTAACTGTCATGATCTTAAAGACTAAATAGGAGTTGCAGTATTTAAGGCTTATAAGACTTATAAGCGTTATAGAATATTAACTGGAAGACTTAAGTATCTTTAAATAATACAAAATAACTTATTCAACTACCACAATAATTTTCATCGACTTCAGTAGGAGAGAAATGTATTTACAAGCATAATGTTAATTACACTTTAGTGGAAGAACCTGGAGGAATTCAGAGATGGGCCCAATTTCTGGCAGGAGAACAGTAGTTAGTATCATTGGTTTCACTGTGACTCTGTCAGATTTCTGTGTGTTTGCAATGACCAAGTGTTTCCAAGATTAGCTCTAGATACCATTAAAGCTGTAACAATATTACGTCATTTGAAAAACAGGAAAAAAGAACAGTGAACATATCTGAACGATAATTTTTCCTATTGGAAATAACCCATAGATAAGTATTGTGTAGTTTAAGTAGTAACATTTAAGAAGTAAAACAAATTACTGATTTCACTGTTGTCTCAGAACTGAGAAAATTTCTGCCTTGAATCTTGAATGGATGTCTTTAAGTATATGGCAGGGGGTATTTACTTATACTCCTGAACTGTTTCTTTAATATCTCATATTAAGGGAGTCAGCAAAGCCCAGTAATCAATAGATGTATGTTATTTTCAGCTACTTCTGGTGGGATAGTCTCAGGTCAAGAGCTAGCTGGGAGAGCTTATTAAAACTAAACGTGAATCAGCACATTTTTAGCTGTGGGCTAACCACTGAGCTTTCAGCAGAGCCAGCACTTGGCTTCCTTATGACAGAAATGAGAGGCAAAAGGGAAGAGATTTAGGCAGAGAGAGCATTTCAAGTGAAAAATTTTCAGCAAGGAATTTTGTTTGTCATTTTTACATCCTTGAAGGAAAACAAAATGACAAAATATTCCAGTGTTCAATAGTCCATATGTTAGCAATAGTTATTTTCTCAGGTTTGAATTTTCACTGAAAATGCTGATTCGTGATACAGCATACATTTAAGCTGTTGCACAGAAAACAGGTTATTTAAAGATAATTTTTCTGTTTTTTTCAGATCATTAGCTGAATTTCTTTTTTTTTTTTTCCCTCCAATTGAAACTCTGCAGTTACCGGAAATACATACGAATTCTATGTTTTTTTTTTTTTTAATTACTGAGGTAGTTTTAGTGAAGTTTGCATGTGAAAACATAATACTGCCATGAATAGATTATTTAAATGAAACTCCTATTGTTAATAATGGAATGGAGTTTTCTTGAATGGGCCATGTCTTTCTCATATTTGCTAGCAGTAAGGAGTGTTTGCTTATGTCATTACTATCAGTACTTCAGAGGCCAGGCCTTTAAGAAAGAAGCTGAATGAGAAAAATCAATGAAAAAAAATGCTGAGAAAAGTATTAATAATAACAAAATCCTGGATTAATGCCCTTGCTTATTTTTATTGCAACTATTACATTGGACAATACAGAAATATCATATATAAATGTATTCCTTTTTCTTCCTTTGGATGGTAATGTCAGAATATATTTTTGCAAAGATTTTTGCGTATTTTAGTTAATGAGTTCAGATTTAAAAAAAAAAAAGCATATGGGTGATCAAAACTGTTCAAGAGGGCTGCTTAAAGAGTATAGGATGCAGACATGCTAGTGAAGAACTGGCAAGCTGTTTACAGAAGGAAGAAAAGAAATCATGTTTATAATAGACAGAGCAGAACTATAGAAGCCCAATCAGAAGTCTTTTTGGCTACCCATCAAACATGGTTTCTATGGCAACTCACATAATTATACAGTGATTTTCATGCTATTTTAGTTACTAATTTGGTAGTGACATAATATTTCCTTTGTTAATCTTTTTAGATTTTTCTACATAGTTATTTCTAAAATAATTAGGTCAGCATCTTTCCCAAGCTACATGCAGCAAATTCTTGATGCAACAGATGTAATGGAACATTTAAAACTAGTTGCAGACCAGTGAAATAGAAAATAATTTGACAAACCTATTTAATGTGGTCTGTGGAACAAAGTCATAGAGCGCAATCTGTATTACCTTTTGAGTGTGAAAGATACCATTTGTAGCTATCCATTCTCTTGAAAATAAAATGAAAAATAATCAGAAGGACTAAATGGTAGCTCAGAAAGCTGCCCCTCACAAAACTCCTTTAAAATGAAGTGTCAAAAACAGATCCGTGAATATATTTTTTTCTTTGTTAATGTAGAGAAATATTACCTTAAAGAAGTAAACAATATGACTGGGGAATTGCTGTTTCACTGTAGCCTGGAAGACGAACAGAGTTTTCAGGTACCTGTGATATTCAAGTTACAGTCAGAGCTTTGCTGATTTGTAGCACAGGTTCCAGATATTTATTAGCCTGAAAATTAGTTCCAAACTGAATTTAGATAAAGGTGGGCATAGAACTCGCACAGGGAGGCATGGGGAGATAGAAAAGTGAACTCAAAAGCATATGAAGCCATGAAAATCACAGGAATTTATCTTCTCTGGTAAGCTTTCAAATAAATACACACGCACGCACACACACCTGCTTCTGAATCATAGACTTACAAGTAGATACCTTGTGTGAAAACATAAATGTTACATATGTAAAATATGCATATTCTCTTCCAAATAGGGGTGACAAGAATAACTTTGGTAAAATAAAATGCTAGAATGAACAGAGATCTGGAATACAACCAGAGTTTGCACATTGTGAAATACTTCATCATTACACTGGTTAAGAAACAAAACCAAACCAAATCTTAGGTTTTTCTTTGGTTTGGGGATGACTTAAAACAAAACAAAACAAACCCAAAATTCATTTCTCTGAAAGGATGAATTTAACAAAATGTTAAAACTTGTCTTCTATCCTTTTCACTACATACCACATCCTTTTTATCATCTTTGCAATCAAAAGAAAAACCTAATATTCAAATGCTGTCTTTTACAGTGCTTTATCATTGTAGACATGGGCAAATAGAGTGCCATGTGTAGCAGTAGATGACTAATTAGGTTGAGAATGTTATTTCACTGTTTAAATTCATTGCCTGGCATCAGCCCATCATCACTCACTATTCCTGGCTCAAAAATGAGGTTTTCATTATCATGCAGTGTTAAATATATGTATGCTTATATTTCAATGACTGATTCATTAGACTGACAAACTATTTTACATTACTAGGATTTCATGTTTGTGTTGGTTTACACTAACACATTTAACTGTATTATTAGAGCTCATTAATCTAGTTACTGATGAACAGTAGCAATATGTTGCAATTTGATCACTTTTGTTGTCTTCTACATATTCCAAATGTATTTTGAGAGTGTGGAGTTTAGCATAATTAATATATCTGAAATCAGAAAGTGAAGAGTTAATAAAGATGTCACTGCAAATTTGGCCGTGCCAACAAAAGCTGGAACCAACCACCAGGAATTTCCTCAATCACATTAGGCATAAGTTTACTGAATAGTGAAAGGATGTCTCAGAGACATTGGCAGAGCAAGAACTGCAATGTGAGATGATCCTAAAAGAAGGTGGATTTTCACGCATTAAAACTGTGATTTGTAAAAGAAAGAATTCTCGTTTTGCTCCTGTGTATTTGGTAATAAGGAATTAGTATGACGCATAGCCAGACATTTTTCAAGCAGATGAAGACTAGATGGGTAAGCAGTCATGCAGACATACTATGACATTTAGATAATAAACTTTAGTTAAATATCCATGAATTCCTCCAAACCACCAATGCATGACATTCCTTCCTTTGGCTATAGAGTTCCCATTCCCCCATACCAGAGTTGTCACAGGAAAAATTATTTACTGAGCTCAAATAAAGCAAGTAACCAATTAAAATTATGATTCATTATGAAAATGTCATATTTAAAAATAATCTCTAATATTTGCTTGTGGGAATCAACAAGAGATTTCAATAGAATACAGAGATCTGTCAAAAAGTTAAAAATTATATCAAGTTTTCAATCTTAATAAAACATTTATGTTGGAAAAGACCCATAAGATCAACTCCAACATCAAATAACACTATACTTCTACAGGAACTCAAATGCAAGCATAAAGTTGGATTCACACCCTCATTCTCTGCAAAAATACACCTATATGTTTTATGTTTGTGGAAGTCATATTTCTGAAACATATGCAAAAAAAAAAAAAAATATATATATATATATATATATATACACACCATGCCTTATAGTGGAAGTGCATGAGTCACTGCAATAGGGAGGAAACAAGAGGTGGTATTCATTTAGTAAACATTGAGGTACAAACTGTGGGTTGAATTTGCAGACTGGATACTTAACAACAGGCACAGAATCAAATTGTCAGTTCCTTTGGGCACTGTGTATTATACCCAATTACATTCCGCAGCAAAACAATATATTTAGTAATATATTACAAAAAGGAGCAGTTCACATAAGGGGTAAGGTAGTTTAAAAACATCGAATGCATTGCAGTCTCCTATAATTGCATGTACTCTACTGCTTTGCTTGACTCTACAGTGCAAGAATAAAATTCTTCAAAAAATTCCAATAAATTTTTGAGTTGCTTTTTCACACTGTCAGGATATCTATCAGTTTGCAATATATCAATTTACAGTGTCAGTATAAACAAATTAAATTCAGCCATATTTTTCAAGTTATCATCAGTGATGAAGCAACAAAAACAAATTAAATGAAACAATTTTATGCTAGGAAGCTCAAAATAAAAGTGGGTATAGTTATATGTAGCATATATGTACATTTACTTAATTGGATAAATATGGCAAAAAGAATTATTCTGAGTCATGCTTCAGCTATACTCTTTCACTCAGTCTTCTTTTGTTCGCATAGCTAATAACCTGAACTACAAAAGAAAAAAAAAAGCCAATTTTAAGGCTAATGAAAGCTGTTCACCTTGATTATTTAGATTAGAAGTGTGATTCTAAGGGCTATAGTGAGTATGTAGTAAGAATAGTCCAGAAGGGCTAAGCAGTCAAAGAAAAACATGCCAGACAGAACATAAAAGAGACTAACTACACAGCGTGCTGTCACTCTGCTAATCACTGTGATGTTCTTTCTTCTCCCTCATCTTTCAAGCATTAAGATTGTTCATCTTGTATTATTTTTCTGACTACTATAATCAGTTCCCTGTCTCACTGGTGAGGTCATCCTGATACAACTTATGTTCCTTCTTTAAATGGCGAGTACAATCAAGTACTGTGTTTTGAGACTGCAGTTTGTGTGGAAGTAATAACAACCCATATTAAACATACTTGTGATTAGTAAATGGTAACACCTCATGCTTCAGAGTAGTCTTATGGGATCTTGGATTTCATTGATCTGATCTATAATTATCCATCTGTGTACTGAACTCACTGTAAGCACAAGCACTGTGCAATAGAAGAAGCATAACAGATCTCTGAATAATTATATCTCTATAGTTCTACATAATTATAGCATTTCATAGTGATTCCCATTTGGGCTTCTCAAAATTTTCAAGTTTGTCTCCATCATCTTCCATCTGTCTCCTCTTCAAACCTGAAAACCTCTCTTTTGTTCTCAGATTATATAAGGTACAGCGAGCAGTTGTCATGGGAAGCAGATATTTTCCATCAGTTTTGAGCCTTCATGTCTGGGCCTTCTATTTATTGATATTCTGCACTTATGTATTCCATTTTTCTTTATCATTTCTTTTTTTTTCACTGTTGGTTTTATCGGATGACCGATATCTTTAAGCACAGGAACTGTAAGAAAAGCTGTTTCTAGTAAATGATGCTTCATTAGTAGTTTTTCTTTCTTTAGTTATAGAACCCATATAAGAAGGGAAACCAAGAATCAAACGTAGTTACCTATTTTCACCGGAGGAAGCAGTACCAGAAATACTGGCACATGGAATAATCGATCTGTTAGTCTACAAGCTAGATTTGCAGGACCTAGAACGAGAAGGTAGAGTCTGGGAGCTAGCCTGTGGTTTAAGAAGCCTATTTACTGGCTCAGGAGAGGTCATCTTCCTGATATCAGCCTTAGTGCTCCACATAGAGCACCATGGAAAGATTATCATCATTATCATGATACCATGTGGTCCTTTTAGATAATTGGAGATGAAAACAAACGTGAATTAAAGTTTCTATGGAAAAAATGAGCTTAATGCAGACAGTGAGGATTTGCTGTAATAGCATATTCAAAACTTTATTAATATTAATAAGGTAAGCAGAACTCAGGCTATTCCATGTCTGGAGGTAAAACTGACTTCTGACAGAGCTTAGGTAGAGCTGTGCAATAGAATATATATTTTATAGGAATATAAGCTGGAAAGGAAAAAACTCACCTGCATTCACCTGCTGCAGTCCTCATGCTTGTGGTTAAGGAGAGTTAAAAAAAAAAAAAGAGTTTTATCTGATTTGAATTGTTTGCACATTTTAGGCCACTCCTGCTTGTATTTACCAGCGGTCTGAGTTGCTCAGCAAGATAGTCAGTGCAAGGAATAGCATTCCTTCTAGGTATTGCTTGTCTTTAAATTTCCAGCAAATTAATTTTGGCTTAAGATGTTACTAACAAGAAAATTTTGCACCTAGAGGAAAGGGATTTGGCTTGTTCTAAAACAGTTGTTTTAATAACAGGATTGTGAAAATGATGAAAGCAGGAAAAAAATGTGTTGTGCTCATAACACAAACACATGAGGGCCTACCTAGAAGATGTAAAATGGATGAAAGTGTAGGAAAGATCCTCAGTGAATATCCTTGAGAAACAAGGGAAAACAGTGTGTGACAAGGAAAGCACAGTACAGGCTAGTACAGAATAATATAAATATTAAAATGGATACATGAAGGTCAGGAGCTGCAGGCTTATTACAGAAAAATCAGTGTTGGACTGAAGAAGAGAATGAAGTGTACCTGTGCTAGAGCAGACACAGAACTGATTTTCCTTCCATTAGAGAAAGTCTGTTCTTGGAGCACAACACTCTGTAACTAGGTATACATACTGAATTGTTATTAGAAGCTCTTTAGTGCAGGCAGATTATTAAGTGGGAGGATCTTTCTACACTGTGGTTATTGTTTCATTGAACATCTGCTACTCCTCTCAGTAGAAACGGACTCTGAATGAAAGGAGCCTTCACCTAACCTAATATGGACATTGCCATTTCTTTCTGACTACCCTTTGGAAACGCCCTATTTGTCTAAGAAGATAATCATTTTGCCTGTTATTACCAGTTCTTTCCTTTCACTATCATAAAGAGACAAAAAGCAGAAGATCCTTAAAGAAACCCATGCCAGTAAACAGCTTTTCTTTATGTTTGACTCTAACAAAATATAAGGTTTTAGATTATTTTTATGCCTAATAAAGAGGTTTTGGAGGATAATCAACGGCAGGTGTATAACTCCAACTGTCAGTTGTAAGATAATGACACACAGTACATGGAAGTTTGAAGACCATTTTACTGTTTTGAGAGATTCCAAAACAGCATGAGGCTTCAGCATGCTAAGGCCATGCCAGCCATGCAAGAAAATTGCCTACAACCCTGATTTAATCAGAAGGCATCAATAAATAAATGTTTGATTTTGGATATGAATGAAAAACAGTTTGATGCAGTCTATTCAGAGGATGTTTCTCAATTATGCAATAAGCATAGCTATAGAACAGTTTGAGATATAGACATTTACAAGGCCAAAACAAAATAAGAACTAAGAATCCCTGTGCTCATTTCTGTAGCTAACCAAGCACAGTGAGCAGCTTTACACGGTGCAAAGTAGGAACATCTTCTTCAAGGCTGAGACAGAATTTTAGCAGTTTCTAGAGTTCAAAGACCAGACTATTTGTTTTGGATCTGAGGATGTTCAAAAATCAGTGAAAACTTAGAAAAGTACTGAGAAGCGGTCATCACTGTAAATTTTAGATGCAGTTACACACTACCTGGGAAGATTGGGAAAACTGTAGACATCCCACAAAATCTTGTTTCTCTGAAACTATGCTTGGTAACACTGTTTTAAGTAATGCTGGATGTGTATTTGATGGCCTGCTTGGCCTCCACGGCTCCTGGCTAGCTCAGACTGTTGCTGCAGATAAGAAGCTACACTTGACGAATATAAAAAGTCAAATGTGATATGTATGACATTTAAAAATTTTCTGAGCACTAATGAAGTTCAGGATTTGGAAATTCTGTCCTCTGATTCATATGACTGCAAAGACAGTTGATAGAAATATGAAAGAAGGACTGGAAAGTGATCGCTGAATCCTGGAAATTTTAACAGGCTCTATTTTTTAATATTATATAGCAGTCCCTCAAAATTCATGGTATGTGAGCCTCTCCTACCTTCTCCTGGAAAAAGAAATAAGAATGCTTTTGGATTTAATCTACACATACAGTAGAGGCAGACTTTTCATAAACATAATCCTAGTTGTAGTGCACATGCTGGTAAGCAACATTTAAAAACATCATACTGTGATTGAGTTATATAACATCATCAACAACAATGCACTTACTGACAAAGGGCAAAGAGTATATTCAGGTCACAGACTTCCTACTAGGCTGGGCAGTTCTCCTGGCATTTTTATTAAGCCCCTGCCGCTCTGAAATAACACATTTTTAATGATTCTATGACAATAGGAAAAGCTTCAGTAGAAAAGTGAGTCACTCTAGTTTATTTCATGACCTACTTATTATTTCCTTAGAAGAAATAAATGTGAATTTTAATTCACAGTCATAGATGTCATCTAGATGGACCCCAGTAAGGCATTTGATACAGTCCCCAGCAGTATCTTTCTCTCCAAATTGGACATATATGGATTTGATGGGTAGACTGTTCTATGGATGAAGAACTGGTTGCAAGGTAATACCCAATGTATCGAGTCAGTGGCTCGATGTGTGGATGGAGATCCTTGATAAGCAGCGTCCCTCAGGGATCAGTAATGGTACCAGTTCTCTTTAATATCTTTACCAATGACATTAACAGTTTCCTTTGTAGACTATCAAAGCTCTGAGGCAGCCTGAAAGCATACAAAAGTGCAAATAATTCTTAGGACTTCAACAGACTGGAAGTATGCACAAAGCTTTTTATGGAAATGCAATGAGTTGAATGCTGCCCACAGTGGGACTCCTACTTGTGAAGTCCAAATGATCAGAGTTGTTACACTGCAGCTCCACAAACTGCAGCAAAAGGAGTAGAAAGGTTTTCACTCAGATTCAGCAAATATCCTATTCTGCAGTTTCTGGAAGTCATGTGGCTTACCTAGTGGAAGTTTAGTTTAATAAGTTCAGCTTTTGTACCATTAGCTGCATGTGACATAGAGATCCTTGGGGAAGGGAAAATGCTTATAATTGGACATTATGGACAAGAAAAATGGTACCATCAAACAAGGGCATTTAGGCTGGAGATAGAATTGAAATAGAAATAGATTACCTTTTCGCCTGAAGAGAATTTCAAAATTCGTTTCTAACATGATGGGATTGCAGCATAAAGAGAGTTCTCGAACCCTACCTCACCAACTATTCATAAAGTCTGACAGAAGCTGGGAGCTTGATTCAAAGCCTGTTGAAGTAATCTGAATTTTTTCCTTTACTAGAAGATTCTTTGAAAAAGTATTGTTGTAAGAAAACTACCTCTGAAAAGAAAATATTTGCAAAAAATATTAAGACTTGGACTATCTGATGAAATGGGATTAGAGTTGCAAAAATATCTGAGATAATTTTCAAAAATAAAATCAATTGTTTAAGAAGAGGTCGCACTGTCTAGCGGTAACCTTTTTGGTCCAGTCAGTCTTTAAATATATTTCAGCCTTCCCTACCACACTCAAGATTGCTTGTTACCAACTAAGGATTGCGAGTATGTCTCTCTATTCACTTTAAAGACAGTGTAACAACCTTTGCCTTCTTTCTCCCTCATTTCTTTCACTGTCTTGCATGTTATCAATCATTTCTATGTCTTGGAAGTCAGTTATGCCTACAGCTTTACATCCTATTATACATAATACAGGGAGCAAGTTAGAACTTCTCACTGTGTTTCTTAAATTTGATATATCATTATACATTGTACTACACTCATTTTAACATGTTGGAAATTGCACATCTCCATAAACTAGTCAATTTTGTTTTTCTTTTTTAATGTTGTTTGTGGAAATCTGCTTTTCAGAAAATAAATGTTCAGACAGAACAGATTTCATAAAAGAACTGAGAAAAATCATATATTGGCAAAAGCAAAGCATTTAGTTTTCAGCAACCTAAAACCTCAGCTTCAAGAGGTTTGAATAGGATAGACATTGTTATTGTCAGAGTAAGTTCTGACTATCTCCATTCATTTATTGTCTGTAGATTCTGGTCATTCCTTGCTCCTTTCTTTGCCCCTATTTCATTATTTACTCAAGAATCAGAAAGTATTAGGCTGTTCATGAGTAAAGTTGCTGACAACATCTTCACCTTTTCAGACTGTAGGACCAGCCTTGCAAAGCTTTATAATGTCTCTTAGGATAAAGATACTCAAAATTCAGAGTATGTTGTCATTCAGAAATTCACTGCAGTTACATCAGCATTGAACTTGCAAAGTTTTATGAAGTATAATTTGAGTTTTGTATTATTCTCTGCATATTAATTTTACTAACACTGAAAATTGTTTTTCAAATAATGTCTAATTTAAAAATCTAATATAAAAATATAGGAAGATATTGGACAAAACTGCATCTGGCTCTGTATCAGTTGCCTAGGGAGCATAGAATACCCACAAAGATAACTCCTAGTATGAAAAGCTATTTCCTTCAGTATAAAGTAGAGTATTCAGATATGTTGTAAGTACCTGCCATGTATTTCGTAGGAGGTTAACGTGCTCGTCTTTTTCACTGTTGTGCTCTTTGAAGTTTGCTCATACATATTTGCCAAAGTTGATGGTCTATCAACAGAATGGTCATTCCAGTATTTTCAAGACAGCAAAAAAATGTGTCACCACTGACAGAAACATCTAAAGTAATTTAAAGTATCAGAAACATTTAAAGAATACAAACATTAACTGGCAACACAGAGCAATCAAATAATTGTAATTTAACTTCAAATTTGTTCTAATGTCAACATTTCATGTTCAGATAGGTGGAAACTGTTCATCATCCCCCTGTACTCAGCTCTGGTGCGGCCGCACCTCGAGTACTGTGTTCAGTTTTGGGCCCCTCACTACAAGAGAGACATCGAGGCCCTGGAGCGTGTTCAGAGAAGGGCAACAAAACTGGTGAGGGGTCTGGAGCACAGGTCTTACGAGGAGCGGCTGAGGGAGCTGGGATTGTTTAGTTTGGGGAAAAGGAGGCTCAGAGGAGACCTCATTGCACTCTACCACTTCCTGAAGGGAGGCTGTGGTAAGGAGGGGGTCGGCCTCTTCTCCCAGGTAACTAATGACAGGATGAGAGGGAATGGCCACAAGTTGTGCCGGGGAAGATTTAGATTAGACTTGAGGAAAAATTTTTTCTCTGAGAGAGTGGTCCGGCACTGGAATGGCCTGCCTAGGGAGGTGGTTGAGGCACCGTCCCTAGCGCTGTTCAAGAAGCGTTTAGATGAGGTGCTGAGGGATTTGATTTAGTAGCTTGGTGGGTAGGGATGGTGGTGTGAGGATGGTTGGACTAGATGATCTTGTAGGTCCTTTCCAACCTAATGTATCTATGAATCTATGAATCTATGAATCTATGATTTAAATATAAGCACTTATTTAATATGGACTGCAGAATTACTGTATTTCTTCTACAGTATCTAAGTACTGAACCTGTTCCACAGGATCTTGCTGAACATGATAAAATTCATCCCCACTGATTTCAACATACTCATTAACTATCCCTTATAACTGTCTATTTGAAACACTACAGAAGTTATACAAATTGAAGCTCAAAGTTCAAGGGAAACAGTGCTGTTGATTGCTACCTAAGCATCTCTCACTTCTTGCTTCAGATTGAGACACATCATTTTAGGCCTCAAGAGGCCTAATATAGTTTTCTATAAATACAAAAATAACCAAGTAAAAATTAGATCTATTTGGCATCACTGACAAAAGAAAACACAAACCAATAGCAAATAGTTTATAAGTGATTATTAATAGGGATAGTTGATGTACAGTACTTGCAAATAGCTATCCAAATTCTTGTTAAGCTCATTTCTATGACTTTCTACCATAGCATGGTAAAAACATTATTAATCTAAGGATTTATTTTTCTCTACAGTACATATTTCTCACAGCAGGGTGCTTAAAAACAAATAGAAACAGGGTTTGAACTAAAATAAAAACACCTAACCACAAGTTTTCATGATTTCTCTGAAGTTTAAACTGTACAGGTGACTTAATAGTACTGCAGGAACATTCTAATTCATTCTTTCACATATAAAAGTATTGGGCAATTGTTGCTGTTTTTTCCCACCCTTACAAGGCTATTATAAAATACTTCTTAAGGTGCAGCAGCTAATAATCCAAATACTGTAATATGCCACTATATATAAACTACATCAACAGAGTAAAGCTTCAGTCCCCCAAACATTTCTCTAACTCCTTGACTTTGACTAACGTAATAGCGCCTTTTCAATAAGTGCTATGCTCCCCTTATGTTATTTCCCTTCCAGGTTTATTCATTTCAAATTAGATTACATAGGTAAAAGTGAAGATATGCAGAGTGAAGCATTAAGGCCCTCTGGTGAAAGAGTGAGAAAATCAAACAGAAGGAAGTGGGCATAGTGAGCTTTATATTTAACTGTATTCATCCTGTCTGATCTATTTAAACATGTGAGGCTCCTTACAGAAGGCCTGTCTTTCTAGCGTGAAGTAGTTAGAAATGTGCACAGATATGTCAGATCAGTATATTATAACTTCGATCTTAACTGTCTCTTACTTTAAGACAGTTAAATATTCAGCCAAGGGATATGAAAAAAAGCATTAATATTCTGTTATTAAACGTTGTCATTGATCCTTCTGTATATTGAGTTCTTTTGATGTCTTAGAAGATAATTCACTTGATTTTTTAAGTCAGCTTCTGTACTGCATGTGGAGACAGATTATGTATGGACTGTAGTTAGTTTTGGCATGCAAAATATTTGAACAAGCAAAGATTCCTGGAATTAGAAAAAAAAAATTCCAGTTAAACAAAGACTGAACTCTCAAAAGTTCAGGTTCTACCTAACTAAACATGACTAATCATCAGAGATTACATATTTACACGTTTAAAATCACAATTCCGTTTTTCGTGAGTTTGTAGTACATTTGCTGACACTGCTTTTGCTTTAGCAGGCCAATGGGCTTTTGGTTTTGTTTGAATATAAATATCCTCTCCATTAAGCCAGTGTCGTTTTCATCTAATTCCTATCTTAAATCCACTATGAAAACACAACTTGTCAGAATTACAGAAACCTAAAATTGATGTAGAAGGAAGTGAATTGGGCCTTGTAATTTAATTAGGTAATTTCTGTTTATTTGTTATTAAAGCAGTTTATTTTCTCTGCAAAGACAAGTTGGTACAAGCACTACTTTTGCTGAATACTGCTTTCCTGATTGAAATCATTATGTGTGTTCAGGGAAAACCAAACAGGTTGTTTCTCTGTGGTATGAAAGGGAAGAGGGAAGTAAACAGGAACATGAAGATAGAAAAGCCACCATAAAATACCAAAATAGAAAAAAGATGAAGTCTCGGGTCATTGGTCATTATGTTGGGAAATAGGAAAAAGCAGAACAAGAACACGTGCTGACTCTTGGTACATGTAGCATTGATGCATCTTCTAAAAATAATGCTTAGCATTTAACAATTTGAAAGAAAAATAAAAGGACGCAGTTACTGTTATTCATATAAATAATTAGATTACAATAACATACATCAGTTGTGGGGAATAGAATGACAAATTCATATGGACATAACTTACTGGAGAATATTTCTACTGCACCCTATGCAGCATAATCAGGTAGGAACATGCTTAGAACAGACCAGTGTTTCTTTGGATGTATTGAAGAGATTAATGTGTAATCTCTACAGTTTACACTTCAGTAGTACAGATTATACTTAAGGTTTAGTGGTGAGGTTAAAATATAATATTCTTGGAAGAGGAATATTATTTCATTTGGAAATTAGATTGTTATTAAGCTGTCTCTCAAAATCAGTTTTTCTGCAATTTTGTTATCCCTTGCTGTAGTAAAAATAAAAACCAGAACAGCAGAACGGAACTACTGAAACTAAGACTTGGTAAATTATTTTTGGATTTACCTTTCCTTTGCTTTCAGGGTTAGGGCCTCAGGTACAAGCTGGTAGAACTGCAGATGAGGTGCAAGTAGTATCAAATAAGTAAATCAATTTTTCAAGAAATTCTAAGAATAAGCTAATTTCTGCTTCAGAGAAGGATAAATAGTTCCCATGTCCTGTTGACTTCAGTACTGCTAACGGATTTAAGATGCTCGTGCTTCCTGCCCACTAAGTTGAACAAAAGACGATTTGGACTCATAACATTCTGAATTGGCACAAAATGATTTTGATGGCTTTAGAGAATATAAACGTATAGGGATATACAGGAGTACTGCTACTTAAATAAAACCTTGGGCTCATTCAATTCAATTTACAGTTTTTATTCATTTAGAAAAGGCCAGTTTATGGTATATTCAGAACGTGTTTTCAATAAGGGTAAAGTACGTTTGGGTGGGCTGAAGAGTATAACATGAAGAGTAATTTTACTGAAGTACCTGAGTTTTTCTACAAGTGAATTAGTAATGATTTTACTTTAGGTTTGTGAAAAGAGTAGAAAGTGAAGAAAGAATCCTTATTGCTTGAAAAAGTAAATAATAAATAAATAAATAAATAACCCCGAGATAACAGAATTTTAACCCAATCTCTCAGATACAGAAATTAGAACTGACCCTTCTGCTTACACAAGCACTGAGCTATTTCACAGACATCAATGTTAGAAAAGAACTACATTTCTACAAATGATAGGGTTATGCTTCAGTACAAAGCTATTTTCAAATAATAAACACACTTTGGAGAGTGGTATAATTGTCCTGTTATGGCCATATCCCTGTCTCTGTATAACTGCTGCTTTCCTTGTGTTGTGACCCTCATTCCTTAGGTCAACTTTACATTTTAGAGATGTATCCACAAACAAGCAAAGAGAATGTATCAGAGTAATCAGAATTAGTAACACCAAAAGATTAAAAATCCATCATAGTTCTGTTCTTATGGTTGCATATAACTTCTGTGAATAACTACACTAAAATAGATTATTTTTTCATACCTTGATGCCTTCCAAGTTTTTTTCTATCATTTCAAATTAACACTGGAATAGAAGATAGCTGAGAAACTTCCATGCCCAAGACCAAAAGAAAAGTGTTCTTCATTGACATATTTCCACACAGTTCCTCTGTTAATACTTACAGGGACAAACATTTTTTTTTTTTCAAGGGGAAAAGGGAAAGAGAAAACTGTGAATATAGGAGAATTATGGAAGACCTAGATTACTACTCCAGTGAAAAACATGGAAGAAATTGGAAAGGAACCTAAAATTGGTTCCGAGTGAAGGATGAAACTTATGCAAACAGGAAAAAAAACATGCACCCTTTTTAGAACATTTTAAGAAGTGTGAAAACTACAAATGCTAGAACTGTGAAAAGGAAACTGGGAGTTTGATCCATATGTTCTGGAAATGCCACTGCCCACTACTGAATTATTTTTGGAGAACAGAACAGAGAACAGAAGAACAGCCGCAAAGCTGTTATAAACACAGGGTCTCCCTGGTGATGCAAAAATTTTACCATGGCAAATATTCACGAGTGACTCTTAACCATCTGGAAAGGATACATGAAGAAATTATCTTAGATTTGTTCTAGAATAATTACCAAGAAATACGGTATTATTTACCAATTAGATCTCTAATTGCCTGAAGATAAATAATTCAGCTAGCCCCAAGGGGAAAAGAAACAACAAACACTATTCAATCTGGATCACACATCAGTTTTCTTCATATGCATGAATGTAGTTTAAAAGATGGATTGGATCTAGTCTAAATGATTCTACTGTCTTACAGAAGATCATATTTCAAGCTCTTTATCATGGTATATTTTTTGAAAGTAAAATATTTCTAAAGCATGAAACATAAAAAACAGCAATAACACCTCTAGATAGATTCTGCCACTGCTTCTCAAAATCAAAACAGCACTAATTTACCCGAATCACAATGATTACAAGAGAAATAAATACCAAGTAGCACGTACTACCAATTATTTGTTCCCAGAAACGTGTAACTGGAAGGAACTAACATAATCTGTGGTTGGAGAGACAACCAAGCATTATAGAGAGCAGCAGATTTAAAGAAAGTGGTACATACATTTTCTTTGCCATAACAGTAAAGTCTCCCTGAATAGGAAAGATACATTAAAAAAAAATCTGAATGGAAGCAACTATATACCATCTGTTTTGTTCTGTTTTAGAAAGGAATTGCATTGGTCCATGATGTTCTCTACAGCACTTCTCCCTTGCCACTAAGTAAAATCTAGTAGCAAAGTACTGAATATCATGTTGAAATACTGAAAAAAGTGAGATTATCATAAATGATGTAGAAATTATATTAATAATGCTTCTAGTTTGATATTCATTTTTCCTCTTTTTTGAAATAAATGTCTTTTCTAAGCAATGTATTCATACTAAAATAAGTAATTCTTTGCATGTATATGTAATCATCGAACTTGAACTGAACCTAAGTGCAGTTTTTATTTTTCGTGTCTTTATTCATTCTTCTCTACATAGTATTTGTGGAATTCAGCATCTGGAACGAGCAGGAAACAAGTTGACTCTCTTTGACTCCCTTTATTTCTGCATAGTGACATTTTCCACTGTGGGCTTTGGGGATGTTACACCCAAGATATGGCCTTCAAAGCTGCTTGTTGTCATTATGATCTGTGTTGCTCTTGTGGTGTTGCCAATACAGGTAAATGTGGATTTTTATTTTTTTTTTCAATTCCTTTTTAGAATTGTTTTTAAAACAAAACAGTAACTGAAAAAACCCACCCTTTTGCACTGCATTTAAAATATCAGAAATAATCACCATCTTCTGTACCCTCTATTCTTTTCCTAATTTTTCCTGTTTGTCTTTAGTTTAATTTTACAATTTAAATTTATAATGAAATTTAGTACAGATTTATAATAAGATATTTAGCACTAAAACCAGTTTTCAATTGCTGGTGAAAGATTTCTCTTCCTGTCACATACCACGGAGCCCTTATTTTAATCCTAGGTAATTTTAAAAAAGGAAAAAAAAAACATAAAACAAATCAATTACAACAACAAAAAACAGTACCCTGCACTTTCTTTATGAGTATAGCATTTCCTCTGCAGGCTTTCCCTGTTTCTAATCTTGATTCTCTCCACTTCCTCTCATGTTCTTACAGTTCAGTGCTAACTTAAAAAAAGAACTCATTAAATCTGCAACTCAAGCAAATTGTCTTCACATCTGTGTGTGTTGGCACACACTGATTCAACTGCACATTTAGGAATTTTCGGTGCTTACATGGGCTTAGGCTGATTTATGAAAATCCAAGTATTTTGTAACCAATCAGTTTCATTAAATTTGCACCAGACATTTGTCAGCTCATTAGCAAAGGCTACAGGGCAGCTGTGCCACAATGCTAACTGTCTCACTCTTGGTGATGATCCAAAACTTGTGGCCACAAAAAGGAAGTGTGGGGAGACATCATGTGTGATTTTTGAACCTTACGGTAGACCTAAATTGCTAGACCTCGAAGCTCCAAAGTTCCTCACACAGCTATGATTTCCACACTCTGCTTCTTTGACGGTGAACTAAACCTTAGCTGTGAGCAGACAATACAGAAACCCCGTGAGGCTTGAAGCTCAAGCTGCCAGCATTAATTTCCTTGGAATTACCTGAACATTTAAATTGTAGCTAAATATTTCACGTCTGCATATGCAATCATAAGCACTAACACAATTATACTGACACTCAATGAGAGTTCAACAAAATATGTATTCTGTTCGTAACTAAAATATGGTTTAAAACATTTGGAATTTCCTTAAAAATTGAAATTTTATCTTTCAGGTACTTCTAATATGCACTTAAGCATATAACCTCTGCCTTACCTGTAAATAATTTGGAATCTACTGCCTTCCACATCAATTTATGTAGCTAAATATTTTATTTTTAGATCTTTGTAGTAGTGATAATGAGGCTTTATAGTTTTCTACATACAGAATGTGGGAGACATTACCTAAAATCATAGAACCATAGAATATCCTGAGTTGGAAAGACCCAAAGGATCATCAAGTCCCACACTTGGCTCCAGACAGGACCACCCAAAATCTGAACCCCATATCTCAGAGTGCTGTTCAAGTGCTCCACAAGCTCTAGCAGCTTGGGGCTATGATCAACACCCTGGGCAGCTTGGTCCATGCCTGCCGCCTTCTGGGGCAGAACCTTTCCCTGACCCCCAACCTGACCCTCCACTGACACATCTCCTACCTGTTCCCTCAGGCCCTGTCGCTGTCACCAGAGAACAGAGCTCCCTACCACGGATTAGCCTGATCTAACCCCGTTTACCATAAACTGTGATCTCTTTAGATTTGTCTTTCTACAGCATTAAATGAATTATTATTCTTAATTCAGGGTCTCCATCAGTTGATGCCGTGAGAAAAAGCTGTTACCACAATAGACATATAGTTACATTGAGCTCAGGATTAAATGTGTATAACTTAGTATAAAATACTTTGAGAAGGCACAGATTATTACAACCTTGTCTTTAGTCTGAAGAATTCTGCTTAGCGGAGCAGTGTTTTATATTTTTAATCATTCTTTCACATTTCCTAGCTTATTACACACTGAGGAGCTTCCCTTTCGTAAGAGTACCAAACAGATTTTACTGTTAGCCTGCATACATCATCCAGATGGCAAATGAAAATTGCAAAATTAACAGCTGCCACGTATCCGTACGTATAAGTCACATTAGTGAGTATACAGATTCAGTGGAAATACACAGATATGGTCATCTTCAGAATACTATAAAATCTCAGAAGACAGTCATTGTCCAAAACAAAATGGTGCTTCTGTCTAATTTCTTATTGTGACCTAAGCTTATGAAAACTTAGTTTTTCACTTAAGGAAAGCATTTAGATCACAGGGCCCTGGAAAAACAGCTCAGAGATGTGAAACACATGACCAAGGTAGTGAACAGCGTAGCCTTCAGTCTTTTCTAAAGTTTTTAGATTAGGTATAATTATACGGAATTTTAATGGAGTTAATCAGTTATTGTTTGCCATAGAGACTGGCTGTACCACCACTTTGTTCTGTAATCTTACTACTGATCTGGCTTACATACCAGGCACTTTTTACAAAGAAAAATACATTGGCCACTAAGAGCATCACTGAATAAAGGCATGATCTGAACAATGTAATGTATTTAAGTTGTGATACACTTTCACTGCACATCTGTTTGTCTACATTTAACTGGCATGTATCTATTACAGTTTGAACAGCTGGCATATTTGTGGATGGAGAGACAAAAGTCTGGTGGCAACTACAGTCGACACAGAGCTCAGACAGAAAAACACGTTGTGCTGTGTGTCAGCTCTCTGAAGATTGATTTACTTATGGATTTCTTAAATGAATTCTACGCTCACCCTAGGTTGCAGGTATTTGCAGTTAAAGAAAAAGGAAAATAGTCTCAAAACGCTGAGTTCTGGAGTATTCTGGAATAGCTTTTAATTTGTAAAGCTGAATTTAGAAATAGTTGGCTAAATTGAGAATCTACACTGCAGTGAGAAGTTGAGTTGTTGAGAAACTGAGTATGGAGACATTCGTTTTGAACTGAGATAAACAGGATAGAATTATTGTCTTGTTGAATTATACTAATTCTTTTAGAAGCAGATATTCCCATGTAGCTTAATTTTTTTTCTTTATTCTATTCAAAGTAGAAACAAAATGAAGACTGCTCAATTTTTTCCCCTGTTCTTTTTTATTATTATTTATTTATTTACTTTGTGTGTTTGAGGGGGTGGGGGGGCGGGATTTAAAGTTCCTTACAAATCAAAATGTATTTTGGTCTTTGCATTTTGTGTTTTTATAAAAAGACCTTTTAAGGTAATGCAGACAAGATTTTTCTCATTGTACACCTATTCAATAGTTAATGCAAACAGACATCATAACTTGTTCCAATCACAAAAAAGCTTCTTTATATGAAATAGCAATTTCGATTCGTCATCATTAGCTTTTCTATATGCCATTTAATTTAGAAAATCTTCTCTGCCAATATCTTTTACCATGACCTGTGGCACCACGCTTCATTAGGTAATGCAAAAACCCCACAAAATACAGTCCTCAAATGGCTGAGCAGCAGCATGACAAACCCCAAATGCCAAATGGTCTCCAATGTAATCAGGTAATAAGAAGCCTAAGCAAATGTACAGAGAAATCCAGTATTTCCCAGATTAATAATTAGTCAGATTTTGTGATTTGCTGGAGACAAAGTAGAAGTCCTAATACTACTCATGTAGCATGAAGAAGCTTATATACACTCCCTTCACAACTGAAGTGGGAAGCTGAAGGATACAGATGATGCTGGAAGTAAGCTTCCAGCAAAAGACCATATACAATAGGGAAGACATCTGTATCAAGACTGTCGTAACCTCTCAGTATCTCCCCTTACATTCCACTTGTCTCTCCTTTTTATACACACACACACACACGCACATCAGGGCAACCTTCCTTCTAACAGAGATTGTCTGTACACAGGAAATAAAATTTCCATCTGCCCACTAATGAAGAGGAAAAGATTCCAGGGAGTAATAGAGATGGAGAAAATAATTGTTGTGGAAAGCTTCCTATGTTTTCCTGCTATAATGACAGAAAAGTGAATTGTGTCTAAAAAAGTTATGCTTTCATAGAAACAAAAATGTAACAGAATTCTACTGGACATCTTAAGTCTTTTATGAGCATTTCTGCCATTTTCATTTGAGAATAATTCAACATTGTAAACACTTGTATTCAAATTACTTTTGTCAATGAAATTTGAGAATTATCACAGAAGTTTAATATATCTTTAGTCTGTTGATTCATCACCTGGCAACAACAAATGGTATAATCAAAGAATAACTTGACTATTCCTCATTATGTTTTTTGGCAGGATTATTATGTTGTTATTTTGTGTCCTACTGAAATGGATGCTCAGGTCCGGAGAGTCTTACAAATCCCGATGTGGTCTCAAAGAGTTATCTATCTTCAAGGCTCAGCACTAAAAGATCAAGACCTGTTGAGAGCAAAGTAGGCAAACATGGCTAACTTTTATTTTCTACCTTTCTTTTGCATATACTCTTTGATAAGGAAGCTTGAAGAACAGCAAAAGCTAGAATGAAAGTGTGTTTTATTTAGAAAGCACGGATCTTTATTATACTTGTTTTTTCCTAATGTCTGAAAATTTTCAAGGGATGTATCTGTAAGCTCTTCCTTTGATCAATCTTTTTTTCCCTATAATTTCTCTAGAAAAAGATGTGTTGAAAATTCTGAAACTGCCAATAATACTAGAATTTGTTTCTCTTCCTTTTGCACAGATAGTAAACCAACTGATAGGGAGAAAAAGTGAACAAAATTATCTCCCTTTTAACGCTTTGTACAGTCCTGTTTCCTTAATAAGTTCAGCCTGGTAACACAAGCAACAACTCTACTTCTATATATTCTTCCTTCAGGATCTTACTGTTACCTCATATTTTCTACCACTTCTAAAAAAAAAACAAAAAACAAAAAAAAAACCTCTTTGCCAGTTAATATTGAATGACATGAATCAAAACATATCAGTCAAACATATTTTCTCAAAAAAACCCAACAACCACCATTGCTCAATCACTTAAAGGTGGGAAAGAATTCACAGTGGAATTTGTGTAGGAGGATCGTCTCATCCAACTATGAAGAGAAAGGTGATTCTATTCAAAAAAACGATTTAACTTATATGCTCTGCTTTTTATAAGAACTTATCAGTCTTCACTTAAATTAAGCAACTAATACAGATATCAAAAATCAAGCTGATACCTCATTACTTGTGTCATTCAGCCTTCCCAAGAATTATTCTGAAGAAGTTCATCTGCGAGAAGAATGGCAAGTAGTGATATCTTCAAATTTCTGCCACTGAAAAATATAGCTACCTTTACATCTGTTTGAAAGTGCAAAAAGTCTCTGTTCAGGATTATGAACTTCTTCCAAAAAGCACTTCCTGTTTTTCCACTTTGTTGCTCATTTTCAAGAAAGAATTTGTGTGGGAATTTGGTAACATTTGTTATACACATTAAGAAAAATTAGACTGTTCCCTGCAGATAATAATGAATTTTACTTATAATAACGTGGAGGTACTCAATGAAGCTTTTTCCTGCAGAACATGTAATTGAATGTACCTGTAATAGAATAGTTTTCCATCTCTCCGGAGAGAAAAAGCATAGTGGGAACTTAATAGGACCTTTAATCTGATCTGTAACCCAGTACCTTAGATGTCTGCTATATTCCTTTTAATGAGAATATAGTGTACTGAGAAGATGGCAAGACCCATGGTAAATAACTTCTTATAAATAAAATCATAGAACGATTTGTGTTGGAAGGGACCTTTAAGGCCATCTAGTTCTAACCCCTGCTATAGGCAGGGACACCTCCCACCAGACCAGGTTGCTCACAGCTCCATCCAGTCTGGCCTGGAGTGCTTCCAGGGAAGGGGCACCCACAGCCTCACTGAGCAACCTGTTCCAGCATCTCACCACCCCCACAGTAAAGAATTTCTTCCTAAAATCTGGACTAAAACTATGCCCTTCCAGTTTAAAGCCATTTCCCCTTGTTCTGTTGCTACCTGCCCTTATAAAAAGTCCCTTCCAAAATAAAATAATGTTTAATACCAAGAAAAAAGAAATCAAAAGCTATTTGTTTATCAAAATGTATACATATACATATGTATACATATACATGAAACGTAATGCTAAAATATTTTGATACAAGGCACACCAAAAAAAAAAAACTAAAAACTGGTGTACAGCATAATTAGGAAATGGTAAACATTTTTCTATGTTCTAGTGTAGTCTGACTACAAAAATGATATTCACTCTTGCTTTCTATCTTTGAAAGTTTCACTTTGCAATTTTTTTGTGTTCTCTGGGGAACGCTAAAAAACTGTCGTGGTTTAATAACTGCTACTTATATTGGGCGTCAGTACAAATAGAACTTCCGTAACTACACGGTAACTGATAAAATCAGCCCATGTTCTTCATGCACACTACTGCTAGAAGTATCTTTAATTTCCTTGCTTTACAGCTTTTTCCCATGTTGTCAAAGTTTTTCTCTTCTTACACTTTTCCACTTCAGATAACCCAGCACACATCTTAATCTTCTTCTTATCCACTCTTTCTTTACTTTATGCTTTTTTGTTATTATTTTCACAAATTTCTTTCAATATATCAAGTCCCTCCAGGTTCTGCTATTCTCAAGCAGTAGTATTTTTCAGATTTTCTGGCATTAGCAAATATTTTCTTATTGTTAATAGAATTAATAGAATGCTTCTCTTATAAGGATATTCTGGGTTCTGATATATATGCTGAGTATAGACAGTATTAGTGTTTCTGTCATCTGAATTCATGGTATCGATTGTAAGTTAGTACCAGGGGAGTTATCCTTGCCATCTGTGGCTGAAGTGGTTCAAGAAGCTTCTAAAAACATTGGAGTGAAAGGTGAATATGATCAATGAGGTTTCATTTCCTCACAAAATCATTTGTATATAGTGCTGATTCTAGTTATCTCTCATCAAATGTTGTTCCATCACTAATTCCACTGAATTTTCTTTCCCACTATTTTTTTTATTTTTATTTTTTTAAGACTTTACCACTCTGCTGTCGTGCTTATCTAAAACTACTTATACAGATCCCTTGATTTTTTTCTTAATCAGTGCTTAGAATTGCCCCCCTGTTCTCATTTCTCTGTGTCGCTTGCACTTGACATTACTATTTTGGAATTACACAGTTACTTCTGTTATTTATTTATTTATTTTTCTTTACCTTTCAAGTTCTTTAATCTTCTGAGGCTTCTGTTTTCCTACTGTTTGCTGCCTATGGAAAAACCTACAATTATCCTTCTTTCTCATTTATACTTTCTCTGAATGATCCCACACAAAACACACAAATTCAATCACTGTTTCTATAGTCATAAACAAAAAGGTTATTAATCAATTTATCTGGCTTCTTAATATGGGTATCTATTAATCAACTTTAGTTGCAGGTTGTTTAAAGTAGATCTTAGGTTTTACTACTCAAATAAAACCAGTAAGTTGTTGTAGATCATATGAAATCATCTTATAGAGCATCCTATGCAAACTGAACTCAAATGTTGCCAGTGTTTTCTTAGACAAGTTCTTACTTTTACCTCACTAAAACAATGCTTAGATTTTTAATATATATCATCTCAATTCTTTCAGAACACTTTGGAATTGTTATTCGCATAGTCCATCACTTCACCTCTCCTTGCAGTCGTTCACTGGCTTATCCTTCTTTCTCGTCAAGGAGTGACCTTTTATTCTCACTTAACTTACAACACAAAGTCCTTAACAAGAGGAAACCTGACAAGCCTATAATATTGTTATCTCACACGTACAACAGAGTAGCATACAAATCCCATTGTGACTTCACCTATTCTGTAACTTCAAGCTAGAATGAATTTCTCAGAAACATCTATGAATTAATGTTGATATTCTCCATTATATTCTCTCTTCAGTCTGTTCTCATTAGATGTCAGAGTAGAGATCACTTTCTGTCATTATTTTGTGTTATAATGTACACTTTCAGTTTCTGTTTCTCATTTTTACATATACTTTTCTAGTCCTTTGCTACATCATTTAGAGATTAATATGGTATGTACAGTCTTTTTGTCCTGCTTGTTCAGTACCAAGGATAAAGGGTTCTCAACATAAGCCCAGTGAACTAAATTATTGCTAACAACCATCATTTTGATTTCTCTACTGCTGGAAAACAAAAGATTCTGAGTTCCCATTCCATACCCCAGAATGGAGTTACCATAGTGAACAGTGAAGTGTCTGCTCATTTTCCCCAGTTTTATGTCTCGCTTTTCCTCTTCACAGGAAACCCTTTCTGGTCATCCTGTTTGTTTTTGCCTAGAAAGTCCTTCCTTCCCAAGCAGGTCAGCCAAGTCCCCATTTCCTTGCTTCCCTGCACGAGTGGGTGATGTAGGACTCACAGGAGGATATTAAGATTTGAGGCAAGAGCGGAAAAGCAAGCTTTCATAAGACTCCAGTCAGATTTTTTCATCCCCACTTCTCCACCACTGTTTTTGTTACATGACTAGTTGTTACCACTAGAGAACAATTAAGCATTAGAAGTCTTCAATGAGATTACAGACTGAAAAATAGTTGATTCATTTAATGCATATATACACAGAGATGTCCCTAATGCATTACTCTGCTACATTCACCCACCTTTTTGCTAGTGCTAAACAAGGCCATTCTATATTATTTTTACTCTCTCATTCCTTCTTACTAGGAATAATGTACATACTGTACACCTACACAGTATGCAGAGTGGTGCTATTAATTCACCTTTTTATACTCATGACTGATAAATAGTTAATTTGCAAATTAATTGCGCTTGAGGGCACCTTGCTGTTCTTACTTTAGCACAGCATCTATTGGAACCAAGGGAAGGATTTCCTGGAACCTAGGCAAGAAGTTCTGGTACACTAAGTATGCAGAGGAGTGTTGTTGACGTTCATAATGCATGAAAGCAGATAGACTCGTCTTTCTCTGTATTCTATATCCACAATCACATAAGACTATAAAGTGTGAAGCACAGGTCAACAGAAGGTTGTGGTGTTTTCTGTATGTAACAGGGTTTTCTCCCTCATTTTTCTAGAATGGATGATGCTGAAGCTTGTTTCATTCTGAGTAGCCGCTGCGAGGTGGACAGAACAGCAGCTGTAAGTTTTGAAGAAATAACCAAGAATGAGTGTTTGTACTGATATTTTCCTTGTACCTGCTCAGACTTATTGTATAAACAGATGATTAAAGTTAAACGATTAAAGATACAAATTATGCATAAAAAGATTTAACCTCAAATATTATGTATTACTTCAGTAAATGCCACTGTTAGAATGAGTTAAAATTTTCCAGACAGGAAATGTTTGCTGGAAACTTGTCAGTTCATAAGAATTGTTTCTAGGAAATCTATCAGTTTCAAAACTGTCTGAAGAAAGATTTGCTAGAGATCTCAGAGCTTTATATGCTTAAAGTTCCATAACAAAGCCTGCCGTTAGAGGTCCCTGAAGCTGGAAGCAACAGGATTTCGAGCTTCCACCTCTCAGCCTTGGGTCTTGCTAGCTCAGATCTCAACTCTCAAGTCTGTCAAATACTTGGGAGCCTAGAAATCCCAGAATGTTAAAATTCAGATAAGTTTTCCAGTCTGTGGTTCCAAAGGAGAATGAAATAAGTCAAGCATCTGAGCTGTAACAGACTTTTGGGTCAGTATAGTTTGAAATTTCTCAGTAAGATTTCATCTCCCCCTCTGTTTTTGTCGTTTAGATTTCCTTTGCACGGGGAATATGGGGCAGCAGTTTGTTTCTATGTTTTTGTTCGTTTGTTTTCTTTTACTTCCCCCTAAACCTTTGAAAGGAAATAGAACTTCCTACACTGTTCTACTGACTTCAGTAATACACAAGGCTACAGTTTGTCACTGAGATGGCAGAGATTCCATCTTCATCCATATCAGTATTAGTCTACAACTGATTTTTTTTATCCTGCTGAGCTTGAGAAGTACATTGGATTCTCTCCTACTTGTGACAGCTGTCAAAAATTAACAGATGCATTGATGACATCTCTTACAAGAACAGCTGTTGTTCCTTGTGATTTTTCAAAGCCAGTGAGGGTTTTTGTCTCTCCATCTACAGTCCTCAGCAGAGGATCTATTCATTTGTCATAGCTGCTACCAGCAGTTCTGTGAGATGTTTGTTACTGCTATTTTGTTAGTGAAATTCTGTTTCTCATATTGGTTTTGCTTCTGATCATGGACATCAACAATACTTTAGAAATTCAGTGACAGGTGTCAGACAGTTACTTCATAAATACTGCTTCCTTTTTCACTTGGAGAAGGAGGGACTGGAGAAGTCAGTCCAAGACATTTTCAGCTTTCCAAAATCTCTTACTAGAAATTCTCTTTTCCGGCAAGACAAATCTTTGCCAAGTTTTACTTTATCAAATGCAATTTTGACATCTCAGACCAAGACGTAAGCTGCTCTTCTGCTATGTAACATGGGACAGACATCTGTTTCACACAGTAGGATGTAACTCCTAAAACTGAATTCAAATTGTACTTACATATAGATGACAATTTGTTGACTTTTTTCTATTTTTGGATCAATGGTTTTAGAGGAGTAGTCTGTGCCAGACCATGAAGGTAGTGAATTTAATGGGCTGCCTGTATTAATTTGGTCCACAAAATGGTTTCCTGAAACACTGCATCTATTGGTCTAACCCAGTGGAGCTGTCCTTTGAGCTGTCCTATAGATAACTCAGTAATAGACTCTGTAAGTATATGAAAGATGGCTTCTACTGCCAAAAGCTTTCTTCTGACACTTTCTGAAAATTCAGAGATGGGTGAGCTCAAGCTTGCCCTTTTTTCCTTCCTTTAATCAAATTGCATGACATCACTATACTGTTAATTCAAGTCTCAGTGACTTTTCAACGTCAAACACATTAAAATAGGAAAACAAATTTATTTAAAGTCTTGTTTTGAGTTCCGGTGATGTAAATTCCTGCTACACTTAATTTAAAATTTGCAGCTTTTGCTAAATTAACTTAAATATCATCTCTATATTTACCACCATCAGTGTATCTGGTAATTTGTCATTGTGTGGAACACACATGGAAGGGAATATATTTTTTCCTTCACTTCCCTAAGGAGCATATACTTTGTGATGAGAATGGAAACATAGTTTTGTGTTAGCTGTTTCCAGTTGCAGTAAGTACATATTTAATGCCTTTTTATGTGCTAAAAATGTCAAAATTTTTAATCACCACAAACTAGTATAAGTTACTAGAAATATAAAAGGGAAAGCCAAAAATACCACACAAATAGATTGAATCTAAGCACTTAGGATTTCTACCTGTATTTTCATTTCTATCCCTAGAGTGCTTTTCTCCAGAAAAGAAATTGAGAGAGTAACCATGGGACAAAAACGGTTTCTAATTTTGTGAGAATCCTAAACAAACAGCTTCCATACGTGTGTTTATGACAATGGAAAAATGTTAAATATTAATAGTGCATGCACACTGAAACAAGCCTCATGAGTCTATGAAGCATTTAAGTACCTAATTACACATTTGTATATTGCTTCAAAAATAGTTAGCAAGTGGAGAGCAATATATATTTAGCAATTTTGAAACTGCAAATGTGCCAAATGATTGAGAGTTTCTAAGTATCTTTCCCATTCTTTTGTAATTATCTAAAAGATATTTTATTTTGAGATTAATCAACACCTTCTTCTGTGGGTCTAAGTTCAGTAAATTTTTTCTAATAACGCTTGCATTTTAACAATTGTAATAAGCTTTATTCATTCTCAGTTTTATAAATTCTTAACCCTTCCAAAAAATGTTTATGCTTTACAGAAAAATTCTAAAAAAAAAAATGTAAGAAGGATATATGAATAACAATGAGAAGAGCAGATGAAGATTAAATACAATTTGAAGTGTACAATTAAATGTATCGTGATAAACCAAAGCTGTACCACCAAAGTTTAATTTTAGCTCCTTATATAATCCTTAAGAATAAAAAAATCACCTAAATTTTATTAAATCTAAGCTGCATTTCTGTTCATGTAGTATATAGGGAACAGCTCTTTCTCACCATCTCTTACAGGCCAATGTGTTTTTTGCATGACTGTTATCAGAAGTGCAGCAGGAATTTAGCAACCTCAAACTCTGCAATGAAGCAACATTATCACTGCAGCTGACTCCTAAGACTGTGTTTCCCTGGCACCTTTTGCATAAAATAAAAGATAACATACCTGCAATGCTATAGGCTTCCCAATCAGTCCCAAACGCATCTCAAAATATCTCACTTTGTAGCATATCTGAGTGACCTCCCTCTGTCCCATTACCTAGCCATTTGCTGCTCCTGTAGTGTGTTGGCATTTCAATCCCTTAAAACTAATTAGGAAAAAAAAAAACATTGCAAAGAATGACTCCCTAAAACAAAACGACAGAACCACGCCCCTTCATAAGAAATACATATGACAGAAAAAGAGAAGAAAATATGACTATAAGTTTACAACACGGTACATCTAAGTTCTGAAATTTCCTCTATCAACGCAGTAATCCTACATCTGAGAAGGTTAATTCAAAACACATGACCTAAGGCATTTTACCATCCTCAAAAGGTCTTCCTGTTATTATTTCATTCTAGTATTTCTAGTGCAAAAACTACTCGCTACCATCTCAAGTGACATTAAAATATCATGGTTTGAAAATGTCAATTAAGTAAAAGACAGAGATTTTCCCTTGTGTTCATGAGTCTGAAAGCCCTTCTTATCACTGATGCTGCAAACATAATGAATCATTCTTTACATATTGTCTATTCATAGCACCAATTTCATGACTAGGCAAGACATTTCATCTCATGTTGTTTCCTAAGTGCAGCGCTTAATTACTCCTTCTTAGTTCTGAAATAAACAAAAATTGATCACTAATACACTGAAATTAGCCATACCTCATGAGATTCAGTACATGAATTAGTGCATATATTATTGCATTCCTTCAGGGACTATTGGTATTCTTCTCATCATGTACTCACTCTTGACAGTAACAAAAAAAACTAACAGGACAGAAAATCTTTTGGAATCTTTTGATCAGTACCTAAATGTGTTTGTGCATATTCACATACTGAAACATGTCATACATAAGTAATGTCACATATTATATGTAAGAAGTACATATATATCCATACGAGATGGTGACATATGGTTTTAAATTGAGTTTTGTGCAATGCAGACCTTTAAAAGATTATTCTAATGTATTATCATGATTACACGTGTTTTATTGTTATGATCACTTGCTATTTATTTTAGGATCATCAAACCATTTTGAGAGCATGGGCTGTTAAAGACTTTGCCCCAAATTGTCCTTTGTATGTTCAAATACTGAAACCTGAGAATAAATTCCACATCAAGTTTGCAGGTAAGTACGAGATTTCAGCCATTTGAACCATTTGTATTTGGCAGCTTGTTTCATAAATGCACAAGGAAAGGAAGATTCCCTTAGTGTAGTTACCAGTTGGAAGCTAATTAAAAGCATAAGTACTATAGGTTATTATATCCCATCAACAGTAAAATACCATTTCTATATTAAGGCCTTACAAATTAGCATTCAAAGATTGCTCATGTTATATAGCAGCGTTATTGGATAAGCCATGCATTGTTACTCCTCAACTATAAATCCAGGTAGGTTTTACCCGTGTCTTTAAATCATTAGAGGTATATGAAAAGACCTACTCATAAAAGGTCAAATTCATTCAAGAAACAACTGGGAAAAAAAAAAAAAAGAAAAACAACTTCACGCAGGGATACTTTTTTTCTGGCTCATAGCTTCCTATGGAAAAGCATACTTTTATCTTTCAAACATTTTGGATAGAAATATAATTTAGTTCTGTGTCCAATGAAATTCATACCTCGAAGAATAAAAAATGCAAAATGATGTTAAGGGATACAGATAAATCTTCTGTCAAAGAACGAATTACTAGCTCTAAATTCAGAAACTTTCTCTGCACTATGTAGGTGGATCTCTATGTCTTTCTGTCACATACACCTATATTCACACACACGCATACTTATATGCGAAATATATGATTACTTTTTATAATGACAATTCATTTTACCTCTGTCTGGAGGAATAGCACTATGAAGCAGGAGGAAAACTTTTCAACTGTAATTTTGAAAATTGAGTTTTCCTGAGGGATATTCTAAGCAAGAATGGATTGCTGATTCATGCAAAATTAAAAAAAAAAAAACAAAAAAAACCTAAATGGAAAAATATTAGTCTTCTTCATCATCCCAAGGATGCAATGAAGAAGTAAATTTCAGTGCAGAACAATTCCAGAGCAACAGTTAAGGCTGAAATTTTATAATACCACAAGGTTGCAAAGAAGGAAAAAAGAGCATAAATAGCAGTCTGAAAGTTATAAGAGTATGATGTTAAGCTATGAGATAGCACAGCAAGGAATAAGACTCATGCTGTGACAGGAATGATGCTGCTTTTTCATCTCCCCCTTAAAACCACATAGTACAAGCAATCTCTTCTCTCTAGCCTCTCTACCCAAGGCCACTTCTCTCAGTTAGTAACTGTTAACTTGTTGCTTCTAGTTGTATTTATAAGAAAGCTTCACTCAGTGCCTTGTCTCTGTAGGAGCTTAAATACTGGGGCTGCTCTGAAAGTAATGCCTCCTATTTTATGATGTTGGCCCATGATGTCAGAGGTGGACACTGGTGGTATGGCAGGAGTGGCTGATCCTTCCCATCAGTATCTTGTTACATTTTGTTGCCATGTGCCAAAAGACAGCAGAGAGGCAGTCTGACAGAACAGTGTACAAAGTGGAAGTCTGTATGAAGCAAAGGTGTGCCACTGTGTCTCACCATGCAAAAAAAGTGGCACCCACTGGCACTTGCTGTACATCTCCAGAGACCAAGCAGTGGATGTGAGCACAGAGAGGCAGCGGCTGTTGCATTTCACTAGTGGCAGCAGTAACAGTGGGTCGTCTCCTCTGGTGCGTGTTTTCACGAGCACGGCCCGCAGGGTCTTGTTCAATGCTGGTGAAATTGCACAGTTAATGGATGAAAAAACTGTTTTGTAGCTAAGAATTTGCTCTGTCAAATAGATTTATTGTGCTCTTTGCATCTGTTGTCACTTTGATGGTAATAAACAGGAGGCATTACCTTCAGAGTCTGAAGTGATCTACATACGACTAGATTTTCAAAACAGTTTTTTCCCTGCACATCTGTTCTAAGACTCAGGTCATGAATTTGGATGATATATAAATAAAGAACAAAACAAAATAAGCAAACAAAAGCCAACCCCAAACCAGAACATTTTAAAATTTTCTTTCTTTGAGCTTAATCAATCTGATATCTCACTGTCTTCATTTATATTCCTTACTTCACGAAGGGCTTCAGAAAAACTTACATATTCTCTGCCATATCAGCCACCTCTAATATTAATTGCAGAATTACTGCATTGCAGAGCTAAAAATTTATACAGCACCTTACTTCTAAAAATAATTTTGAATGGATCGCTGCATCCATTTCCACACATGCTTGCTTCAAATAGTACCACTTCTTTCTTACAGTCTCACCAGGCAACAGTTTATAGCAGAGAATTACAAGCATTTCTAAAAGAGCTTACTGATTACACAGGAAATTTTTAATGCAGTTTTATATTTGGTGAGGTTACCAGCACAGTATAAACATACAACATAATCCCTGGATGCTGACCTACTGCAAATATTTGCCCACTAATACAATCAGAATAATGTTTGCTTGCATATCTTTTCCTAGGAAGACTTGGCTGTGGATACTAATCTTGTTCAGTTCTGCTTTGATCTGAGATATGTGCCCAGTGATGGCAACAAACTATAGTGCTGTCCAGGATCTTTGTGAATAAAACTTGCTGTAACCATATGCAACAATTTTTAAGTGCTTTTCCTATTATGATTCAGGACTGTCTTATTACTACCTTAATGCAAAGACTTTTTTGAACTTGATATTCCTTTAAAAATGACTCCTTTCTCCTAGAGGTTTTCCAAATCAATATTGTGCATTTTTATGAACCTTATATACTCAATAATTTAATTTTCTCTTCCTTTGCTTTTCCTTTTCTTTTTTTTACATGCAAATTTAGAGACAACAATTCTCAAAAACAAGGTTTCTGAACTTTAGGGAAAAAAACACAAAGACTTCAGAAAAATTCACCTAACAAATATATATATATTTTAACTAAATTGAAAATTTCTAAAACACAATAAATCTTGTTCCTCAGCATCTTTAGTTAACCTCTAAACCTACATGGCATGAGACTACTGAAATTTAGACCTTAAGTCCCTTGTCCTGAGGAAAGTCTTCAGGATGCTGTCCTGTCTTGAAAACATTTCCACCTTGTAGCTCCTCCCTGTAGCAATCTCACCTTCCTTACCATCTTTTATTTCTATTTTTTTTTACTGTTGTGGTTCACATCTCTGCCTTCCACCTGCAGATTGATTAAGACTAAATATACAAATCCTGTTCTACTTGTGTTGTTGTTGTTTTTTTCCAAGCAGAATACTTCCCCATGTTGTTAACTGCTCTGAGTGACATCACTCTGTAACAGTTCAGCAAGTGCAACACTGAACTCCAGCCAAGTTTCAAATATTAGTCTTAAACCACATTGTACTCCTTTAAAGCCTGTGAATTGCACAAGGATAACCAAAGCCTAAAGAGTAACTTTCCAGTTGATGACTGAAAGTGGGTGATGGTCATCGTTCAGTCGTGTTTTCTACCAAAACATATTTTCACAGAAAGTAAAATTTTTGTAAAAATTTGAATGGTGTACTTCTTCAGTATAAATGCAGTCATTCTGTATGGTATAGCAGTTTGACATCCTTAATATTTGATTCAAGATGAACTGCAATTTATTGCACTGCTTTACTACCATTCAGAATGAGCGATTAGGTGATATTAGTATCCATAGTCACAGGATTTGACTAATTTCCCAGACTAGCGGGCTATCACCCAGCTTCCTCCCTATTCAGTTCGGGGCAGAAAGCATTAAATATTATGGATAACCCGAACCACAGGTCCACAGTAAGAGTCTCGGACATAAACGTAAAGCACAATGACACTGTAGGCAAGCTATGATCTGTCAAATAATTGGAGAAATTAATAAGTTGCCTGCACGCAAGTCCAATGAAAAGGCAGATGTAGCTTAGAAATTAAATTCAGAATTAAATCTCATTTCTGCCTCGGGACTTACTGTAGTTGATTACTGTTTATAAATAAATATTCTACATAGCATTCCCTTTTCTACTTAAATTGCTGAATAGGATTCAAGGACTGCTTTATTATAGAGTCTGGAAATTGTTTTTATCAATGAATAAGAACAACATTCCTAAGTTGTGGTAATTAGAGTGCTGAAGAAGGTTTTGTCCAGTGTTCTCATATTACCTCTGATAATTTCAAAAGCTTCAAAACATTTCTGATGTAGGGTATTATTTTTATACTCATTTTACAGAGGCCTAAGTGGCTCACTAACAAGGTCATAGTCTACAAGAGAATTGGAGGTTGTCCTATGAGTTCCATGGACATGGCTACTGATGTAAAAGCACTTGACAACACATCACAAATTCCTTGTATGTATGAGATCAAGATGATCAGAACAGAAACATTTTTAGTGGGTACTATCCTCTGTTAGTGCAATATTTTGCTTAAAATCCATCCAGGTATTACAGCCGTACATAGAGAAGATAGAGTATACAGAGGATTTAAGTGAGATACATACTGCAGATGTGTTGTACCATCCATTATTTACTCCTTTTCATTTGTATATAATTAGATCAGCATATACAATTTGGTTCAAGTACAAGACCTAAAATAGCAGATGATAAAATAATTTTTCTGTGTGTTTTTCCTGGGTCTGCTTTCAGAAGTATCAGCTAAATTCAGTCTTTTCTATGACATTTAAATAGGCCTTGATCTTTAGAAAGTGCAAGAACGCATTTCTCCTTTCAGAGGCAGCGGTGCCATTAACAATTGTCAGGGGCAAACATTAGTCAAATCTATAAAATAAAAGCTATTGCAGTGCTGTGCAAATATTCCAGAGCTACTGCCCAACAACTAGTCTGTGAACCAGTACAGCATATCTAATGGAGAAGATACTACTGCATTGCAGTATTCTATGTATGCTATTTTCTGGATACAAAAATTGCATCTCTGTACTGTGCTTGATATGTCTATACCAGACCATACAAAGCTACAAAAAGGTGCAAAGTTAAAGACTACATTATGTTACTAGGCCTACTCATACTACCAGTGGAGCAAGGTAGTGGAATTTGCATTCACAGGGCCATTGTATTCTCTCTCTGTCCTGCAGCTGCACATGAAGTAGGAACTGATGAAAAATTAAGTTAAGCAACCTGAAAGGTAGAATAGATGGGGCAAATTGTACATTGTTGCTCTCCAGGTTCATGTGGATGCTGAAGATCTGGAGGCAAACTCTCACTGTTTACTTCACCACTTTCTAATTCAAATGTAGAGATTTATAACTCTGTTTAAAGAAAAGTACTTTTGCAAAATGATTTCTATATTTTTTCCCGCACAGATCATGTTGTGTGTGAAGAAGAATTCAAATATGCTATGCTTGCTCTAAACTGTATATGTCCAGCTACCTCTACTTTAATCACGCTGCTTGTTCATACATCCAGGGGACAGTAAGTATATATTACCAAACAAACAAATACACACCTTGCAGAAGTTGTAGCTAAGATTCTGTTTAACATAGATTACCCTGAACTTCGGAGAACCACTGCAATTTCAAAAACAAATTGATAGTTCCTGCTCTTTAAAGACATCAAAATAGTTCAGTTATTCTATGATATTTTCAAAACAGATTTCCTTCTCATGTTCCAAATACTTAATTTCTTGCATAGCGTTGTATCAATTTCACAATAGAAAGTGTTCATAGAATTTTTTTTTGTGTGTTAACATATAGAAGGTCATTTTCTATTTAGTGCATGGACATTAAGAAGCAAGCAAATACACATATGAAGTGATGTTTTTTAACAGACAGCATATATGCATACAAAAAGGCATATGGAATTACAGTGTCTCTACAGAGTACATAATCACCTTAGAACTTCTCTATATTTATTAGGATAATTCTACTGCAGCAAAATGCAAAAGTACTTATTTTTCAATAGGAATTGATGGTTGTTAAAGTAACTGATTTCTCATATGGTTTAAACGTTGAAAACCAGTTCTTGTATACTAGGAAAAAATATTTTTTGACATAGTTGTCAGTATTACTTGAATCCTATTTACAGAAATGTACAGAATTGCTGGATGAGTACAAAAAGACTGGAAAAGTGAAGATGTATAGGTGTCAGTCTTTTAGACAGCACTCAACAGAGCGATTCATTTCAAATGGATTCAAAGATACTGCCAAATGGCAGACTCAGGATACTTCAGAATGAACATTAATGCTGAACTAATTAGTTAAACTGACATGACTGTTCTTTATAACCAAACTATATACATGAAAGAACAGAAACTACAGGTGTAGTTCAAATGTCAAAACAAACAAACAAGCAAGCAAATTTGAGTTGCCTTCACAGTGCTAAGAGTAAAAAACAGATCACTTCACAGTGCAGGTGACCGAGCACTGGCACAGGCTGCACAGAGAGGTGGCGGAGTCTCCTTCTCTGGAAACATTTAAGACCCATCTGGGCGCCTACCTGTTTGTTCAGATTTATCCTTATCTCTTATATCTGCTCGGAGCTGGTGTTCACAGCCAGCTGTAGCTGTAGTCACTGCTGAGGGAGGTCCTGGAAAGCCTCAGACACAGCAGTGCTCCCAGCTGCCAGACACTAACTTGTCCCTTTTGCATACCTGTTTGCAAAGCTTTTTGGAAGAAGGATGCTTCCAAAAGCCATCCTAACCAATATTTATCAGAAAACTACAGAACACACACAAAAAAAAAAAAAGTACAAATGACTGCCTGTTTCTTGACATTCCACAAGGAACAGTTTCTCTTTTACCACAAAATTTCAGACATATGCAACCAGAGAAGATTGTCACAGCACTGAACAAAACTCTTCTCCTATGAAAAGTAACTCATTAGGGAGAACATGACCATTGTCAAATTCTAGGTTCTTCTCATTTCTTAGTACAGCAAAGTTAGGTTCTTAGTGTACAGGGCTTACATTTCCATGGAACCCGTGTGTTTAGTGACAGTTTGCAGCTTAAAAATACTGATGTCACTGTTTGTACCGCTATAAATCAAGTACCACTAATGTATGTATAGTTATACACAAGAAGTGATGTGACACTTGGTCATGTAAGCTTCACGTTTATCAGAAAAGAACTAAGCACAAATAGATATTACTGTAAACTGAAAGCAATAAATAGCAGCAGAGCATAGAAAAATAATTAATCTGTACTACCCCAATTAGAATGATAAGATAATAAACAGTAAAGAAAAAGAAACATGCATAAATTAAAGACAGCATATCTACCAGTATTAATCTGTGAGGAGGTTAGGGAAAACTTTCAAGCAGTTTTGACCAGACCAACTTTCACACTGATCAAGGTACTTGCAATTCATCTTTTCCTCATTAAGCTGTTTGTAGAATTTAGATCATCAGGTATAAAATTTATCTTTATTCTTATTATAATTTTATTCTTGATTATGGACATTAACCTTTACACATTTCCAATCTATTAATAGAACTCTTAACACAGTTTATAATACAGTACAAGTACTGGAAGAAAATACCATTTCTGATCTGAACTTCATGTGATCATTACAGAACGGCACCATGGGAAGCATTTCGACAGCTTACTGGAACCAAGCAGACTTTGAACAGGTAAACATTTCAGTTTTGGGGGGCAAAATTAAATATGGACCTATTTTCTCCTGCGATTAGGTTTCTAGTTCTGTTGTTCTATATCTAATGCGCACTGTTTTTAAAACTGTTCAAATAAAAATGTTTACCTTATATCCCTTAACCTTGGAACAAAATGTTTGTGCGCTAAAGGAGAAGAAAAATAGGAACTGAAAAAAAACAAGTCATGTCAAGATATTTAAAATTAGAAATGAATGCTAAGGTACAAGTCCTAGTATCCAGAGATCTTAGCTCGAGAAGGCAAAATGCAGAGCATATTTGTCAGTTGTACATTCTGATAAAGATATATGCATCCACTACATGCAGCAAAGCCCATGAAGATGGAACCTTGTTTCCTCATAAAATTTCAGTAACGGAAGAGGTTCACAGAGGCCCATAGTCTGCAAGTTTTGGTATTATTAAAGTTTGGAACATTTCCACTAACAATGCTTTTGGATAAGAAACGTTAGCTGTAAATAGTAAAGAGCCCTTAAAATGATTAAATCAAGTAATAATTTCTTTTCTTGCACTAGAAAGAGGTTAGTATTCAAGGCACAGTGACTAAAAACAACTTCTGGGTAAATACTGAAGATAACAGACATGAGCAAAAGCAGAGAAAAATCTTTCTTACAGATAAAGTGACATAAGTCAAATGAGTCCTGCCTACATAAGTTATTTTCAATTATTCTTTACCACTTTAAATGGGGACCAGACAATCTGTGAAGGAGCATCTGAAGAGACTGCCTTTATGAATAGAATGAGCATGCTGTTGGCTTTTCCCTGTCATCTTTCAATTGCAGTGAATCTACTTCTTATGGTGGGAGTTTAACCTAATTCTACCATGTTTCTCCTGGTATTGAAGTACATAATCTGATTATTACTTAGCAGAAAATGCTTTTTAATTCATCAAAATAATCTTTGTATTTACAGTATTACTAAGCTTTGACCTCAGATACTTCTTTCAGATTAGCCCATGGGACCTTTCTAATAGGCGTTTATAATTTCTACTGCTAAATGATGATGCTCTGATTAATAAGAATTGTTTTAAATTATTCTCTTTATTTGTACATGTTTCAGAGAGAGTCAGCAATCACCAGAACAGTGGCAGAAAATGTATGGCAGATGCTCTGGTAACGAAGTGTTTCACATTAACCTGGAAGAAAGTACTTTTTTTGCTGAGTATGAGGGGAAAAGCTTCACATATGCTTCTTTCCATGCACATAAAAAGTATGTTTATTTTCCTATAAAGGATTGACTTGAAAATTTTGCCCCAAATGTAGCTTTGCATTCAGAAGTGCAATATAATGCATTACTCTGTTTCTGGATTAGAACATCTTTTATCAACAATATTTTTCTTCTCTAAGTTACAATTGGTCACGTAAAAGCTGGTACTGGATCCTTAAACGGCAGCTCACTCTGAGATAAGAGAATATAAAAAAATATGTAGGATAAGCTTGACAACCAGAAAGAATCATACCTTATACTCAGTTTATTTCAGAACACAAATCCTATTCCCATTTTCTTTGGGTTGTTTGAAGCCAGCTGGAAATCCAGCTCTTTTCATGGCACATTCGGGGCATGTAAAGCATTCAATTTTAAGTTGATTCTTGCTATATCCTGGTGATTGTTCAAAATATTTTTTTTTCCCAACGTAGACCAAATTTAAAAAATGTTAATATATCTTCTTTATGTTCCAGATCATACATCTTTTATTCAGTACTGCTACGTGACGTGAACACAGAGACTGAACATAAGTCACGTATATTCACCTATATTTAACAAAATTAATATATCAAACTCAGCACACTGATTTTATTTTTATACTTAATATGTGACAAAGATTTTTTTAGTTTTAATTCCTTATATTCTCTCACTAATCAAATAGGTTTTTAGAAGCAAATGTTAAAAACGAATGCTGACAGTAGTTTCCGTGAAATGGAACAATTTACCATGATGAACACATTTTTTCATATAATTTATCCATTTCTCCATTAAAAATTTCTCAGAAGGGATTAATCTTCTGATAGAAAAATTAACTGAGACAGCTTTAGAAGAATCTCTCTGGAGATAAAGAAATACATTGGAATCAGATGCCTATGGATTAATCATTTAAAAAAAAACAACTGCTTGATCAGAAGTGATCCACTTAGGAGAGAACGTTTTTCAAGCATTTGACATCCAGACTTCTGGAAACATTCAATTTGCAAAGTATAAAATACACAGAGGGCTCATTTTTGATAGTGGAAATTCTAGTATATACAGAACTATGAAAAATGAACCATACCTCTCCTTTTCTAATTAAGGTTTGGAGTCTGTCTGATTGGTGTTAGAAAGGAAGATAACAAAAACATTTTGCTGAATCCAGGTCCTCGGTATATCATGAGTTCTACAGATATTTGCTTTTATATAAATATCACCAAAGAAGAGAATTCTGCTTTCAAGAAGCAAGAAAAACACAGAAAAAGACATGAATCAAAGTTACCTTATCATGGAGCTTCTAGGTTGCCTGTACACAGTATAATAGCCAGCATGGGTAAGTTAAAAGAAAAACATGCCTCATAACATGCTCAATAAACAGCGTATCTAAAGCTCTTAAAGATACGTTAAAGTACAGAAAGAAAGTATATTAAAAATTATCCCTCTTATTTTCCTAAAAAGTGTACTTCTCCCTTGATTGTATATATGTGTGTGTATGAATTAATACGGTGTTATAAATGCCTCAGAAATCTAACTTTTTTTTTTTTTTACGGTGAGTTTATGCTTTGTACACATATGGAAATATCATCAATTAATTTAATATAAATTAATTCAATTCTACATAATGATAATTTTTATCAATATTTATCTCCTTTTCCATGCCAAGTTACTAGTTGGCTTTATTACAACAAAGAATCTTGTCCAACCATTGCATTTTCTCTCTGATTTCAGGAAATAACATCTTAAGTTAAAAAAGAAACAAAACTAAAAACTAAAAATTGAAAGTGTCAAGAACTCAGATGCCAACTTCTAACATAGGTTTTAGAAACATGAAAATATCTAGTGAGTCTGTTACATGCAGTGTCAAATTATCATTATTACTGAATGTTGTGCATGAATGAAATATAAAATCTCCTGGTGATGTTATTGAGTTAATTATAGTCGGCATATATACTCATGGTTATAGAAAGTGCAAATTTACAGGAAAAGGCTTCCTCACGCGTAAATATTTGTTATATTTTAGTGTGATAAACACAACTAATGAATGAAGTATTCCTTTCAGTCTTTATCCGCGTGGTCTGGAAATCCCTACTAAATACGGGAATCTCATTTAAACGTTTTGACAATCACTTGGTAAAACCAGTTTCAACACTACTTCAGGAACTGTGGCTATCGATTTACAAGACACAGGATGCCGAACGTCCAGCGGACCTACACTGGCTCTTCCTTCCGAGGGAGGTAAAGAGGGCAGACGGCCCAGTATAGCACCTGTTCTGGAGGTTGCAGACTCATCCTCACTTCAGGCGTGTGACCTGCTAAGCGACCAGTCAGAAGATGAAACTACACCCTCTGATGATGAAATCACTGCAGGCTTAGAGTATGTATATTTAATGTAAACTAAGAAATGTCATTTGAAATGAGCATGGGTAGTTTTGGGACGCACAGATCAATCCAAGAAGTTGCAGCAAGACACACAAAGGAAGTATTTCTTTTTAAGAAATGCCATCGTCTGGTAGCAGGATACTGTTATGCCTATTTTGAAAAAAGAGAAACAGATCATCTCCACATACAGGAGATTTTCTACACACTGTAATAAAAATCTGTGCGTAGCAGTTTATTGCATACACATATAGTGACATTCATGACTTTTTCTAACAGTTCATATTTGCTAGGACTCAAGTAAGCTGTAAACAGATAAATACTTCTGTCCTGACAATCAGGTAATTTAACAGGCACATTGAACACTAAGATTATGTATCTGACTTCAAAACATAGGAACAATCCAAAATGCAATATGAGATCATGTTATTGCATCTAATTTAAAATGTTTGTTAGCACATTACTAAAAGTAATGATGCATTGCTCACAAAAAGCAAATCCTGTAACAGCCATTAAAATAAGATAGGCAATTATGTTTATTGGGATTACTGATGAGGGTATTAAAACTGAAATACTCAATTATGCCAATGGCTCACCTAGTGGTTTCACATTCACAACTTTAGTAAGTATGAGAAGCCTCAGGGAAGATCATGAAAAAAAAGGAAAAAAAATAGAATAAGTCATCTTCAGTCTACAAACTGAAGTAACAGAATATAAAAAACCTCCTATTTTCTCAGTCTTCACTGATTGCTGTAGACATTCTAATCATGTACATGCACCTGAATGCTATTCTAACTCCCATTGCAATTGACAGCCTTCCTCACTATCACATACTCTTATTAAAAATGAAGGCAAACTAGAAATTTTATTTTTGGTAAAAGAATCTTGATGAGATTCTGAAAGGCAAATGGAGAGGGAAAAGCACTGTTTCCTAGTTTCTCCTTTATTTTCCCACTTTCTTTATATTCTAGTGTGTTTAAAACACTAAGACAAGACACGCTACAGTGTATCAGCCCATTGTCAAAGATGCTTGTACAGAAAATTAGCTGAACAGAATTCCTTTGTTTCACAAAAATATGACATTTGTTGATACATTTTACAGAACGGGTCAAAGACTTATAATACATATCTTTGTTCATTTAACATACTTGAGCGTTGGTCCACAAACAACTGTTAAACTTAGACATAAGTATAAACATCCCATAAAACAGTTGGATGATGAATTGTGTTTCGTTAATTGGCTATACTGATTTTTTTTTTTCCTATTCTACTAGGTATGCCAAAGGCTATCCTCCTTATTCCCCTTATATTGGAAGTTCTCCCACATTTTGTCACCTTCTGCATGAGAAAGTACCCTTCTGTTGTCTAAGACTAGATAAGGTAAAGGTAGTCTTCTGGTATTGGATAAAACTGCATTCACATTTGTCTCTTGCATCTAGACAGTTAAAATTCTAGTTTTTGCTTAGATATGAGCTTTATTAAATATTAGTTTTCTTGTCCTTCTTCATTACCAAGCTTTTGGATCAATCTAATCAGCTCTATTTCAGGTCATCTGATACAATTTTCTATTTCTACTGGTAAAACCTTCTGTACCACTAAATCTCTTTATTCATAGCCACTAAACTTGTTTCTCACTTTAATTTTAGGGGTGCCAGCATAACTACTATGAAGATGCCAAAGCATATGGATTCAAAAATAAATTAATTATCGTTGCAGCAGAAACTGCTGGAAATGGCTTGTATAATTTTATCGTTCCACTTAGAGCTTACTACAGACCGAAGAAAGAACTCAATCCCATTGTATTACTCCTGGATAACCCGTATGTAGATTTTAAATATAGTTCTCTCTTTCTTTCCTTTTTGTGATACATTTTAAAATCATTTTATCATTACTTTGGTAGGTGATCACTCTTCAGATGGCCAACTTAAAATCAAAAACATTATGGCACGTACATCTTTGCAAGAAGTGAAAAAATACAGAACCTGTATTCATTGTCATATACAAAACTGACTTTCTGCTAAATGTAAATGGCTGTATTACATCCTAATGTCTTTATTCTCCACAGGTGATATTTCAGTGAACTTTTAAAATACACAAAATATGAATAGTCACTGAAATTGATTAAGTTTGACTTTTTTTTTTTTTTTTTTTTTACAGTGCTCACAATCTGTAACATTTTCATAGTTATTAAACTGCACGTCAAACACTACTTTTATAACAAGGCAGTTAATAGCCTTAATTTGGATGTTTTTAATAATTGTAGACTCTAAGATAAGCAGTTCTTTAGGCCAGCAGGATCCACCTTCTAATTCCCTTTTTCACTGCAATAACATGAACCCATAAACTTCTTGTTAGCACCACATTTGTGTGGAGACTGCTGAAATTATTAACCTTTTTGCATTAGCTTTTTAAAATTTCAGAAAAAAAAAAAAGTAATTTCTGACAAGAGTACTGCATTTATAATCCGAACTTAAAAGCTTTTTTTTTCCTTCAGGGCTGGGGAGAGCACCATTGCACTGTATGAAACTTACAACTGCAGCACTTTTAGTTTTTAAGTTATACATTTATATATTCTATGGCATAAAATGAATGACATAATTTGATAAAAGCTTAAATTGTTCTTTAAAGATGTCTGATTTATAAGTCTATAACAGATACTTAAGCTTATAGATGTGAGCATACAGTGCCCTCTAGTGCTTGCTGCCTTCTCCACTTCAGTGCCTGAGTTAACATACTGTAATTTTATCCCTAAAATTACTTTTCACCAGCAAAAAGTTGTAATAGTTAATTAAGTTAGAGCCCCTACTGTTGTTTCTTCTACACAGTATTTGCAGTGGCTCCCCCAGCATTCATTGGGTTACAGAGTCCTACCTGAAAAGCTGGCATGTTTTCCATACATGCATTAGGCTGAGTTCTTAGTGCCACTCAAGTCAGCTGACATTCAGCAGGTTCTTTCACTGGACTCAGGAATACAACCACCTTTGATGAACCTGCCTATGCCTTTTTATCACCCATTTCTCTGTTTATCAACCCTTTATTACAGTATGTCTATTCAGATATCTACATACGTCATTTTTTGAGATTTCAGTTGTTCCTCAGTATGCAAAAAGAAATCCAGTGAAATCTATGAATAAAAAAAAAAAAAAAGAAGAATTTTTTCCATGCTTTTTTAAAAAACAAGATTTCTCATTGACTCGAATAGAGTTATTAGCTAAAACTCAAAGATTCTACTAACCATTTTTATCAAGTTCTCACTGCTTGTTTTAAATACCCCCAGTTCATGCAACTTGACAGCAAGTCTTTGAAATGAATCGTTTTTATATCTGGAATTGTACTGTGCCATAAGTTTTCTGATTTAAGAGGTGCATTTTATAAATAAGCATGTAGTCATTCTTTATGATTACAGCACTGTTGATTCAGTTTTTCTGCAGTCCTATTACCTGTATAAAGAGATAATACTTCCAAGGTTGCTTTTTTTAAAAACTTAAAAAAAAAAAAAAAAAAAAAAAAAATCATCGTCCAAACTACTTGTTGTTTTTTTTTTTAAGTATTCTAGAAGAGATGCTGCTGTTGTGATATTGTGTTTCATTTTGTAATCCCATCTGCTGCTTAGGCCAGATATGCATTTTCTGGATGCAATCTGTTGGTTTCCAATGGTTTACTACATGGTGGGCTCTATCGACAAGTAGGTGAAGTAACTATTAGAAAACTTAACATTGTAGTGGTCAGTGGCTTGTTTTGTGTGTTGTCATTGCATGTCTATGTGTGCGTTATGTTTGAAGATGATCTATCTGCATGCATGGTTCGTGTCTGTGTGCTATAGTTTGGGACTTCAAATTTGACTTCTAAATGATATTGTTAGTAAGTATGACAGGGAGCACAGTTTAGTACCTTCAAAACCCAAACATTAACGTATTTTATTAGCGCATCTCTAGAAACGGACAGATAATAGCTCTGATTCTAGTGACATCCAATGCATAGTTATTTACAGACTAGGGTTATGTAAAATAACTATAGAATGTAAGCAACACTAAAACCAATGAGTTTAAATGTGTCCAGTCTTCAGTTAGCCCACATAAAATATTTGCCTACTCCTATATTTGTCTTCAGAAATTCTGCTAGTATATTTGCATATCTAGGCTTAGCAACATAGATTTAACGTAAAAATCAGAAAGAAATGAGAAGGGAGAGAGGAGCAACAGCTCATTAGCACTGTAGTCAGTTCTTGTGTTTAGAGTGTCAAATCAAAGTAGAAAATAGCTCACTTCACTACATAGCTGCTATTGAGGTGAGGCTGTAAGACCTTAATACCCATTCTCCACATGGACATCAGATAATTTATTTCCTGCCCTGAAAATCAGAAGCCCTTTTCTTAATGAAATTTCAGACATTCAACATTTTTAAAGTTTCATCCTGTTGTAACAAGGCTCTTAAAACTACTTATAATATTGTCAGAGCTGCAGATTTATGTTGGCAATATCTTGGTCACTGTGAGATCTGCAGTGAATCTATAGAAATGTTTTTCATTTACTAGATCTGTTCTTCTAAAACAAAAATATCTTGGGGTTGTTAATAGCTACTTTTTTGTTTGTTTGGTTGGTTTGTTTTTCCTTTTTTAAGTTCTTAATCCTATAACAGTTACAGAAAATTCATACCAGAAGACTAATTGATTCACAGTACCCCAAAAAATTATTAACCCGAAGATCTTATACTGTTTTAATTAACTTGGCATATCAAACTCTAATAAAGGTTTCTGGTTTTACTTCAAAAAGGAAATAACTTAGGTCCTTTCCTAAAGGTTTCTTCATTTGTTCTGAGGTGTGCGTTGTTTATTTTTAAGAAATGAATGCATAAAACTGAGGAGTACAGTCTATCAAGGACATTACTGCACAGAATTCTCTAGCTTGCAGTAATGTTAGCATTGAACTTGCACATCATTTCCAACAATGCAGTCACTTGAGAATCAGTCAGATTCTGTAGTTTATTTTTCAAAGTTTATATTCATCAATAATTAGACTTTATACTTATTCTGTTTTAAAAAAAGAATTACTTGTATATACAACTCCTATTTGTTAGAAGTGAGTAGCCTGCAGAAAAACACTTCTACAAAAAGCTTAAATGAGCTTCATCAAAACGTACCAAGTTAGCTTAAACATCTACAGACTTCAAGTAGAAAAGATGTGAGATCTCTAACTGAGCAGATTCCAGTAGGAATCTTAATTATTAAGAAATATGGCTGACTGAATTAGAATTCTAATAAATATTTTTATAACTCTCCATGTCTAACTCAGAAGTAGTAGTATGACTAAAAAAAAGAATATATAGTTTTTACAGCGCTGAAATGCAGAAAACATGGTTGTATTTTAGAATATTCTGCTGTGTTCATTAATTAAGAGACTAAAATAGCAGTAATTAAATTAGAGATGGATCAGGTTTCAACATCCGTTTTACTGAGGTATGGTTGCTCCTAAAATCATTGTAAGAAAACTCCAATTGCATAGATAAAAGAGGAGTGTTTTAGATGTCCTGTTAGATCCCTTACTAACATCTTGAAACTGAAATCTTTTTAGATCCATTTATTGATAAAAATAACTCTAGCAAAGCAAATTGTTGAAACATATATGGAAAGACTGTATGTCCTTACAACTGGTAAAGGCTTAGTTAAAATTTTTGAAATAATTCTACAATTTTATCAAGAGGAGACTGACCATAACATACTGATGAGTATTCCATATGACTTCAAGGGAAATCATATTCTATTCTCTCAATTCATTATATTTTTGACAGACTGTATTAGAAGTTACAGTATGTACATGGAGTTGCAGGGAACCAGCAATTCAACATGATTTCTCAGTAACAACCATCACTAATCTTTTAGGTATTCAAGATTTATATAACTTGTTGGTTTCTTTCTCCCTCTTTCTCTTCACAAAAGCCTAGATGACTTATTAAGATGTGGAGTCACCTTTGCAGCAAATATGGTGGTGGTGGACAAAGAAAGTACAATGAGTGCTGAGGAAGACTACATGGCAGATGCTAAGACTATTGTAAATGTTCAAACACTCTTCAGGTAAGACATTTTTGTCATCTCTTTATCATGTTCATTAACCACAAAATACCTTATAATGCATTCTGATGAGGGCGGTTTTTTTGTTTTCCTGTTTTCTTTTCTCATGGAGAAAAGCCTTAGCAATAAACTGTTTCTTGACATAATTATCTTGAAATCTCAGACAAAACTTATCCCCAAACTGGAGGAAAATTTCTAAGACAGTTTTCAGGTTTACAGGAAAGAAAAGAAGGCTACTTTTGACACAGGACAAAAATATTTTCCTTGGTCTTTGTACTGCTAAAGACAACTCAAAAAACAGTTCCTTCTAAAGCAGCAGCTCATGCATTACTATGAAGTTAATTGCTTAAACTTTGACTACAGATATTTCAACAAAAATTATTTTTTTTGGCATGTATATGCAGTATTACCTGTGACAGTAACATACTCATTCATGAAGGAATACAGAGTAAAAAAAAATCATCAGTCTTGGAAAGAGACTAAGAAAGCAGTGCTGTGTTGAAGAGTTCAGAGACATCCGGTTCATTTGAGAACCTCTCCTGATTAAAGCTATGCTTTGTGTTCAGTATCTCAATTCAACAAGTACCAAAGGATAGATGTCACTTTAAACAAAAAGTTCTCAGTTTCTTTAAAGAAAAAAAAAAACAAAAAAAAACCCACAAAAACACAATCAAAAGCAGATATAAACACCACACAGACAGGTAAGAAATGCTTCTCTGATACATTGCTTAAGTCCAACACCTGCTGTGGTTTATTTTAGTAAGATTTGGTCAAGAAAAATAAGCACATGAAATCCAATGTATTTCAACAGATTTTGGTTTTTTTTTTTTCTAAATACAACTGTGCAGTTGAGTACTGCTAGCATTACTGCATGTACTCCAAAGAAGCAAAAACTGTCTTGCATAGAAAGCTTTAGTTCTGTCCTATTTTAACTTTGATATCTTGAATTTGCATTTGATTTTAACATGAAAGTGCTTCATGATCACATATCAAATTTAGAAATTATAATTGAATTTAATCCATGGACCATTCTAGTGTAACAACCACAAAGTGCTGGGGTGTCACAGAGATTCTGGTAAACATCACTAAGATTTCCTGAAATAAATTGTTACCCCAAATATGAAACAAAAATAGACTGAACATTAAATAAAATTTGTTAAGTAAGAGTTGATTTTTCCCATACTTATGTTCTACTTAGTCCAACACTAAACAAATAAAATCAAAGTATTATTTTACATATCATTGATAACCATGTAGTAGAACATGCTGTTTAACCTCTCAGCTGTCCTGCACAATGGCTACAGCTAGATGGCAGCTTTAACTCATGGATGAGACATAACTTGCTCAGTATAATTCTAAAACTGCACAGTCCATTTTGCAAATTAAAAAAATAAATTAAAATACCATGTTTTAACACTTTTCTGAAAAACTTGCTGACTGTAAACTGTTGTATCTTACCTTTTTTTTTTTTTCCTCTGATTTTACTTCTCCTCAAACAATACATTTACTATATTTTTATGTAATGTCAAAGTCGCAGGAATAAAGTTTTTCAAAGAAACAAAGTAGTGACAGTCACCTGTTCTGCAGGATAGGCTACATTCATCACATGAACATAAATAACTTTATAAATTAACTTTAAGGTATGTTTAAATACTTGATGTCAGTAATAGCCGTAAAAAAATAAGAAAGGATGCACATGGTGAAACACAACAGCGCTGAACAAAAACTAGAGCGCTAAAGAAGCAAGAAGCAATCTTGCTTTGACACCCTGAAACGTTTTTTTCCCTAATTCCGCTAGAGGGCACTCTTAAAAAAAAGTATAAATTTTCACCAGTAGCAGGTTTGTAGCACCTTTTGTAACAGGGATCTGCTTTTGTACCTTGGTGATGTACTAGATCCACCTGCAGCAGAAACCTAGTAACTTGCAAGTCTTCCACAGATCAGGTGCATTTTATCATTAGATCAGTTGCTTAATTCACTTTTAGCTCTAATATTTATACTGTTGTTTTACAGATTCTAAATGTCTGTCTATTAACACAGCAATACAAGAAAAATTTCCAACCAGCAGAAACTTAAGTACTCATATCCTACATGATACATAACACAGAATAAAACAGAACTTAGAGGAAATATACTCTTTGTCAGGACTTTTTCCTTTGGCTACTTAAGAGATAGAAGTTCATATGTACAGAGTATTTTCACTGATTTTTTATTTTTTTTAATATATATAAATATAAATATATATTTTTATATATTATAAATATTATATATATTTATATTATATTATAATAATATTATATATTATTATAATATTATATATTATAAATATTATATATATTTATATATTTATATATAAATATAAATATAAATATATATATATTTTTTATATATATATATAGGATACAAATGAAGTTGTACCATAGTTGAAACTCAAGTGTGTGTTTATCATGTATTTAAAAGAGAATAGAGCCTATGTACATATAAGTGCTTAATCTTTAGTAGAATGTACTAGACTTCATAAAACTACTGCGCTAGCTAAACAGCAACATTCGTGAGCATACACAGTGCTTTTCAAGCTACGGTGCACACAAAAAGTCATTAAGTGATTCAGATTCTCAGCCAGTTTACCAACTCAATTTTTTCTTATATGGTCACAATACACAGGAACTGCTAACACAATGTCCCACGTTTCTATAATCACATGATCTTATAATTCTTTCCAAAAAAGCTCCAACAGACAGCAATTTCAATAATAACTGCTAGGTAGTTTTTGAAATATATTTCGCCACATTTAAGCTCTACTTGAATTATTATTTCAGTGAAGATCAACCCTACAAAACTTAGGGCAGGGACTAAAGAGATGGAAAAAAAAAAAAAGGTACCATGCAATTTATTTGACATTAACTCACTTAAGTCAGGTTCCAAGAAAAGCACATAAAATGATTGGCGACTACCATGTATTATTGATATGACAAAGTTAGAGCTTTACATTGGGGTCTAATTATATGAGCTTTTTATACTGCCAAAAAAGGCTGAAGTTTCCAGGTTCATGTCCATGTTTTTAATTAAGAACACAAGTTACAGCATTACATAGAACCTTACATTTGTAAACTGTTCAAATTAGAGTTTATAACTACAACATTCTTTTAAAATGCAGGTTGTTCTCAAGCCTAAGCATTATCACAGAACTAACTCACCCTGCCAATATGAGATTCATGCAATTCAGAGCCAAAGACTGCTATTCTCTTGCTCTATCCAAATTGGAAAAGGTAAGTAAGGAGATCCACCTTTTCCCCCCCAGTTGTTGCAATTGTAAATCATTTTATGATTTTGTAATAATGCTTCCAGAACAAATGGAAACAGTGAAATCATTTTGTAGTTGTAATATTAATATATAAGTTTTGTTTGATCTTTCTGATTTTTATCCTCATTTAAGAATGGAGTTTTATTTGAGTTCCGTCACTTTATAACACTATTCCAACAACCTTCTAGACGCAGAGGTGGATGCAGTTTGATCAAGGAAAACTGAGTATTTCTGGACAGCTGAATATTTAGAGCTAATAGCATATTCCAAGAGGCTATCAGGCAATAATGTAGAAAACCATTTAATATACTAAACACTTAATACATGCACACCTCCTAGAATAATGCAGTTTGTATTCCAATTTGATTTAAAAAGTGTTGTAGTTACAGATCCTGCTAGCATTTTCATGCATCTGAACGTATGTTACCATAACGGTTTGAGAGCATCAATTCTCTTTGATAGTACAGTCCTACTGATTGTAAGGATAGTAACACTACTTAAATGCTAGATTGACCCGTGTATGAGTTGGCATTTTCAAGTTCCCAAACAGAGAGGCCACAAGGAGGTAAGCTGAGTTTGATTTGCTTAGGAATATATGATGCAAGGCTCATCCAAGACACTATTGCTAAAACATTACAGAAAGCATAGATAGTAGCTTGGGCTATCTGCTTAACTTGGAAATTCCAGGACAAACCTCTTTTTCACAGATGATGATCTGACTGATCTACCTCTTTAGTCTAGAAAACTTTCAGTTTTACTTTCATGATCTTACAGGCCACATTCTGAGTTTCTTCTTGAGATTAAGACAAATACTATCACAACAGCAGTCTTCAAATACTCTTCCACTCTCCCTCCCCCACTTTCCCCATATGCTATTAATCTAGGTATAATGTGAAGAAATTGGAAGTATATGCCACAGTTACCTTAGAAGAAGTTCATGTTAAAGTCATTTTTATAATGCAGAACTAACACAAAACTTCATTTTCCTAGCTGCACAGTAAGTGCCCAAGAATCTGGGTCTAACTTCGAAATTTCAAGTATTTTTGCTATTTACTGTGTAACATTGATGCGGTGTTGATGTGTGCTCATGTAATATTATGTAATGGAAAACAACCTTTTCACACAAGTTTTTCCACAGGCCAGCTCCCAGTTTCTTATACAAGAGTGGATTTCTTTGTAAATTCAGCTTGTTTATACAAGACAGGATGAGAAGTTTTATCAGAATGAACACAGTTGACTATCACCATACATACATGTTGACCAAAAGACACAAATACCTAAGTGATATTTTGTTTCTTTGGTCTTTGCCTAAAATAGAAGGAGGGCTTAGATCTTACTTAGCTGGTGTGCTGATTTGCACAAAACAGTCATGAAGCTAGACAGAGACAAAGAGAAACAGCTTGCACTGGGAGACTTATTTTCATTTGTATTACCCCACTTGCTGTACCCATAGAGATCTGCACCTGTGATTCCTCCATTTTAGCGCTACTTCCCTCAGCGCTAATTGCGGAAAAAATAAGCTGGAACTAGCTGGAATCATGCACTGCTAGTTTACATAGGGTATCAAATGCCAACAGCTGAAAGACCTTCAATACTGCATTCTAATCCAGCTTATGTCCTTGAAACACTATCATCTGCTGCAAATTTTATTGAAGTTAAACATACTCTTGTAATATATACAACAAGATTACAAAGAGCAGCAACAATAGCTGAAGCTTCTTTTCCAGTATGCGGTACGTACAGTTACTTCTGGACTGCTCTATGGACAGCAACCTATCTAATTCAACACAAGGATACTGCAAGTAATTAGAAATATTATAGCTTCAACTACATCTCTAATTTATTGTAAAAATGCAAAGATGAACTTTTAGTTAGAAGCTGAACAGATAATTAACTTCCTATCCAAAGCGTACAGTGCTGAAATAGCAGTAGTTACCTTAAAAAGAACGTTTTCTTCACTGAAATTAAAATTGCCCCACTGCTGATATTGCTCACTCATTCCATCTTAATGACTACAGGGAACACTACACAGGTGATATTGCAGCAGAACCTCTTCATGCAAGACCAGAGGCAATTAAAAACTTCAGTGGAAGTTTTCCTGATACAGTCAAACACAGAGTTATTTCTTCTGAACATTTAGCATGCATGTTCAGAAAGACTATGAAAGTCAGGTGAACTGCCTTCAAGTAGCATGTGTGTAGCATGTCAAAGACACATGCAAAATTGACTTTTCAACCTAATGGACTGCAGAAGAATGATACAGAAATCAGAGATGAAGACCATCTGCTGTTACAGCTGCAACTTGCCTTTGTTTAAAAACAAATAAAACTTAACACCAAACTTAGCACTAGCATAAGGGAAAACAACAGTCCTTTTATACAAGGGAGAAAAAGAAAACAAAATACACGTTTCTAAACTTATAACTTAGTTCTTCACTTGTCTTAGGTAAGGAAAGAAAGAAATGAGGTAACCACAACTCCTTCCTTTAGCAGGCCCTGAATAAATAAACACCACAGGTCTCAAAGGAATTATAAAAACTCTGAGGTTTAAATGATCTTTTAAAACATGCAGGCTTGTGTACATTTCCATCATATATATATTATATATAAAATCAGAATATTGTAAGTATATACACATTAGGTGAGCAGAAATCTATCTAGGATAGCTCATCATATTTGGTGTGACACACAAAGGCAATTTGCTTTTTTCAACTTCAGTTAAGGGTAAAACATGCTGTCATCAAATCAGTACTAAAAACAAATGAAGCAGATCTGAGTTAAACAAAAGCGTAAATAAGCATGCACATTTCGCTGAATTGAGATCTGTAGTTTGCAGTTCCAGATCGACAATAGAAAATGAATCTATTCCTGCTAAAAAGCTAGAACAGGAGCAATTAAGAAAACAGTCCAAGATATCAAAGTATTTGAGAGGTGAAGTGATGATGATGATCCCAAATCACTTATATCAAGAAATGGACTAAAAAGAGGTTTCTGTCACTAATTTCAGTCAGCTGTATTTCACATGGGCAACAGCTGGTATTTCTAAGAACTGACCATGCACTTGACTGTTCTCTGTAACAAGCCACCAAACCTCACTGCATTTATAACCTGTGGATCACATTATTTCCTTGTACATTCCTTATAGCAACCCTGCATTGCTTGTACACATCATTTACAGCCTTCCCTGGCCGTTCCATATTGCTGTCTATATTGGAGGAGAATATTTTAAATCAATTGGCATCACAGTATTAACCATTTTGGACTATGTATTTATAAGTAGCAGAAAGGCAAAATTATGATAAACACTTGATCCAAGCAGATATTCTCCAGTGCTCTAACAAAATGCAAAGCCCAAAATAATTAACTAAAAATTAAATACCAATACAGAGGAAGTGTGGCACATACGAAGAACTAACAAAACCAAAAGTGGACATGTGTTACTACTCAGAAAAGTGATAATTCTGAACTTCCTGACTTGAGCCAAAACACAACTAGAAAGCAAAGGTTGAGGATAAAGCAAATAACTCAATCTGTTAATAACTAACTTAAAAAATTGTCTACATGTGCGTGTTCTATAGAACTGACCATACACCATGGTCTTTTATTTATGTTCCTAGAGATGATCTATCCTTTTGCTTTGAGTGGTTATATCTCCTTTCTCATGAATTCCAAAAAAAAAAAAAAGAGTCAAGGAAGTAGCTGCTGGGCATCACACATGGGAAAAAAAAAACCAAACAACAAAAACATCTCAGGCATTCTGACATATTTTTGGCTTCTACATCTGCCATATTCTCTGGAAGACCAATGAGTACGCAGGTAATAAAGAAAAACCAACATCAGATGCTTGAGTAAAAATTGCATTTTTCACAAATCTATTTTAAGCCAGAATAAAGAACAAGTCTGTAGTAAAAGAATGGAAGCAATATATGAAACTTAATATCAAGGGAAAAATAAATGTATAGAGTCTTGCTGTAAAGTAAACCAAATGGTCTATATGTCTTCAGACACAAAGCAAAAGTATTTGTCTAAATACATCCTTTGCTCTAACGCACCCCTCCATGGCACAAAACCAGAATCCTCTGCTAATCCCCCCCTCAAAAAAAAAAAAAAAAAAAAAAAAAAAAAAGAAGAATAAAAACTACGTTCATATGATTTGTGGATTATCACAGTTACCTGTAAAATGTTTAGCGGCATGAATTTAATGTAATGTATACCATGAAATGCATATAATGTTAATATTGAAGTATCTGTTGTACAACAGATCTATCCTCCAGTTCACATGAGTTCTCTTCAACTCCTGTCTTCTACTTTGCAATAAATGAAAACCATTCAAATATGAGGTAGAGCTACAAAACAAATAAGGTTTTATCCCTGTGGCTTACACCAGTAAGCCCAATGGCATGCTTTTCTAAATAAGTGTTCTTTGTACAATTAAGCTGCCACTTTCTTCAATTTTGTCTGAAATACACTTGTTAGAAATATGCTTTGCTATTTCAACCAGAACAGGCACGTACTGTATCTGCATACACACATTTCTCACAGCAAAGAAAAAAAAACAAAAAACTGAGTAACAGGAAAAAAATTTTATATATAAAGCTTTGCTTGAACTGCACAGAAACAAAAAATAACTAGCAAAAAAACCAACTTCAACAAAATCAAGTTTTTTTTTTTTCCATCTGTGCAAGACAATAACCCTCCTCCTTCCCTTGATCCCATTGAGATTTCAGTTCAATACTGCTATTTGATCTAATGTTCCTCTGAAGTAGCGTAAATCCCTGCAATGAACCTGAACCATGAAGGGCAGATTTAAACTCTTAAGTCTAAACACACCAAAGTTATTAAGGATAATGAAGTATACAGTATTTTTTTTCCTATTGATTCAACAAGAGAAGCAAGTTTACCAGATGCTTTTGAAATTGCATTCTGAAAACAAAACAACACTAAAAACTTATGTACCGGGACACATGCTTCTCTGGTTCTTCATTTAAACTATTGATTTTTCTCAGTTAAACTGGCATTTCTACTGTGCTTTTAGTAATTATATTGTTCCAGAAATATACTGCAACTCAACCTAATATTGTAGCATCAAATAATTATCTTACACTTAAAATGCAAGAACACTCTAACTGCAATGATACCGAAGATTCTTGTATAATTCAAAGAGTATTTAATTTAAGGAACAAAAAATTTTTCTAATTTGTCCTCTGCACAAGCACCTGCATATAGCTCCTGTGGACAGGACAGCGTTGCCTGTTGGAGTTAATAGACATTACTGTAATTGCTGTGACATTTTTACTTCATAAACAAGGGAGACCTGTAAGGGAGTATTTTCCTTTTATGACTTAGTGACATAAAAGCGCAAAGAAGAGATGATTATGACAGTATAAAGGAGTACAAGATAATTTTTCCATTTAGCTTTAGTATGCTTACCTGAGTAGCAAGCTGTACATAGACTCTAGACAGCTACAATAGCAGGCTGGACATTAGTTATTTTAATTGAAAAGTATGATAAACAAACCTAAGCTGAATAATATGTTAACTACAATTCTTTCCACTGCAGTAGACAAACACCTGCATATAGAAGAACAGACAGAATCTGCTTATTAGTAATTTGCTATATATACATGTATTTGTAATGGGCCGCCACCTGTACTCTTGACCTGCCTTCAAATTCAGGAATAATCTGCTGTTTCATAGAAAGCTTATTTAGCCAGTCAGACAGAATGCAGCACACAGTTTAAAAGTCAGTAGAGCAGCTCACATGGCACAGGTTACATTAGTAGCCCAGAAGCAGTGTGGTGTTGGACTGCAGTATACAGCAGGCTTTGGTACCCCTGTAACCAGCTGGAGATGTACCTGCAGCAAATAATGAATCTCAACCCAGACAGAGTTGAGGAGGCCAGTTCCTGTCACTGAGGTAGCACTTGGTATGGATGTTGCTTGTGGGTTAACAACTGGTTGTCACAACTCGAGTCACTGGTGACACTTGGAATTTCAAGATTCTGAGTCCCTCATTGAGGAGGGAGAACTGCTAGTGAGAGATGTGATCTGTTTGAGAAAGTGCTTTAGAAGTATTTGTGCCAGTCTGGTTAGGAATGAGCCGTGTCTTAATGAGTTTCGTTAGTTTGTATTATGCTGAAGAAAAGCAGAATATACAACTTTCTACTGTAATGACATCACTGTAGTATACACTTAAGTTTGAAGATGCTTGTTCCAGAGCATTTTTTGCCCTAAACTGGTGTATTCTAATACAAGGCAACAGCATTTGTTCATAACATAGAGAATGCTTAGAATAAATAATAATAGCAAACCCCACCAAGTACTGAGATATTTCTGTAAAATTTTGAGGACCCTTTTACCTGAACAGAGCAACAGAGGTGATATTTTACAGAGTGGATTAATGGCAGAACGAGTTAGTTAAAATACTTAACTAGAAATTACTTCCTGACATCCTTTTCAACTTTAACAAACGACTCTACAGTCTGTTTTGCAACTCTGTCACCTTCACAGTAAAATGTTCCCAGCTTAATCCAGCATTTCAGTTTATGCCCATTTCTTCTTGACAGAGTACTGGGCACCACTGAAAAGAACCTAGTTCCACCATCTACTCATCCTCCCTACAAATATTTTTACACAGTAATGAAATCAGCATCAACCAACCCACCCGCTGCTCCCCAAACCTTTTCTTGGAATTGTTTAGTTCGAGAACTCTCACCCTTTCCTCATGCTCCAATAATCTGATCATCTTAGTAATGTTCAGCTGGACTCACTCCAGAACATCCATGTCTCGCTTGTTCTGGCAAGCGCAGAACTATGCACTGTATACCACAGTTGGCCTCACCAGTGCTGAGGGGAGGATATCACCTCCCTTGAACCTACTGTCAATGCTCCTCCTAACACCCAGGACTCTGTTAGCTGCTCATTGTAGGTCCATGTTTAACTCCGAGTCCACCAGGACCTCCACATCTCACCCTACAAAGCTGTCTCTGAGGCCATTAGCTCCAAAAGCAGGCCAGTGCACATATGTGATGGATATGTCTCTATATTCCAAAACAGGACTTTTCTGTACTTTGAGGACACATTCTTTGTATGTCTTTGAACTGAAAGCTTGACATCTCTCTCCTTTATACAGGAAAAATCACTTCCAATCTCTAGTTTTACTAACTAATACCAGAAGGAATAAGAAGCACATTGCTGTGATTTCTCTATGTATGAGTGGTAATAAGAAAAACGAATAACTATTTATGCTCTTCTGCTTCTCTTCCTCAGAAGCATCAAAGCAAAAACTGTCTGCCCTAGTCTGTCTGATCTCTAAAATATGTGTTCTCTAGAATATGGTTTCCTCTATTCATAATTCACATTCCTAAGTAGACTTTCTGAACCTGAATGAGAGGTCAACTCAAGAAATTTGGATCAGGAATAAAAAGTGCTTTGCTTCAAACACAGTTGAAATGCCTCAATCTTTGTTTAAAATGATTTGGTAAAATGTCAAACTGCAGATGTAATGATTGAAACAACATATGCATTTAACAAAAGCTTTCAACCTGAAAAGCTATAGATATTGAACATATGCTACGTATTTGTGGAAACTATATTCAGAGTAAAGCAATTAGGTCTTCTGGGCTTTTTCAAGGTAGCATCAAATTGGTATTATAATCCCTCCAAAATTAGTAATATTTTTTTTCATTTTTAATTTCCATACAGAAAGAACGGGAGAAGGGATCTAATTTAGCATTTATGTTTCGACTGCCCTTTGCTGCCGGCAGGGTTTTCAGTATCAGTATGTTGGACACGCTGCTGTACCAGGTACTGTGAATAACAAGCCTTCATTTAACATAGACACGCTATGTTACCACTCATTTTCTGTACGTACTTATTCAATTACCCTGTTTCCTAACACAAACCATTAATGTAGGTGCTAGACCAGGAACAATCAAAGGTAAAAGACCATGGAGCACATTCCATGTGACAGTGCTACTTGCAGTCACCAACCCAAAACTCGGTGTCCTTGAACAAATGCTGTTTGAAGTATTATGACACTGTGAAGCTTTTCACAGAAACAATTGATAGCTTTGATACAAACTGCATAAAATACAGATTATAGAGACTGTTAACAGTTGAACAAGGCATTAAATACTCACTGCTCATTCCAAAAAGAATAGCACCCCAATCACAAAAATAAATATTTATATTTGTATGAATAATTTATCAGCAACCTTCACTTGCTGTTATAAGCTTTTATTACATCATTTTGTCCTGTGCTCTTGTCAACATGACCTCCACACAAGCAGTGACATTTTAAAACTGAAGAGCTAGTGGCAAGCTGTACTCTAAGGATGGATAGACTGCTTTGAATTCTGCTCTTCTAAACCCAAGAGGTGGCAGTGAACAAACCTTCCACAGTAGAGCACACATCTTTTTCTGAATCCAGCTGTTCAGTTGATAAGAAGGAAAAACTTTACGGTTTTAGGTTATCTAGTGTCCATCCTTGGTCTCATTAGCATGCATTTCTACATATAGTTTTGTTAGTTCACTGTGATTTCTATCATTCTACCAGACCACTTTCATTAAAGCAACAAGCCTGATGTGAGGTAAGGCAAATTTCACCTTAAACGTTAGCTGGATCAGCAAAGAGACAGTTTCGATGAAAATAATAGCAGCCCTACCTTAGTATTTACCCAGTACCCTATACTGCATCTCCACCTAATGTAGGACAGCATTTCATAGGCACAGAAGATATTGTGAAAGTTTAATAACTACATTCTAAGATGTTTATCAATGGGAACAACTTGTTAGTTTCCAAGCTACCTCATCATGCCTTTGACTATGGACATATATACGCAGATCTAATTTTTGTCAGTATATTCAACATGCATAAAGATATGACTATTTCTACAATGATAAAGATACTTAAAAATACTGACTTTAAACACAGATGTTCAGTTTCTGTGGAAGTCACATACAGTGCATATCATTATCTGCTCATCTACTCATTGAATTTTTTTTTCCCCTTTCTTTTTATCTCTTCTGTTAAAAATCTCGCAGTCATTCGTGAAAGATTATATGATCTCTATCACAAGACTTCTCCTGGGACTTGATACAACACCAGGATCTGGGTTTCTTTGTTCAGTAAGTTTTTAAAAAGTGTATTTACTATAATTATTATAAGGAACAGAGAATATTCCATATGGTCTGAAAAACACCTCTACTTTCCTTGTAGAAGAGTTTCTTTTGTTGGAGACCAAGAAAGGCCGTCTGTTTCCTTTCTCAGCAGGGGGAAAGTAAACAACAGGAAATGAGGTGGAAAACATAGTTTTAGTTGTTTCCCAAACAAACAAACAAAATCCTTCCCACCCCAAAAAACACAATACATACTCTGAAGCATAAAGAAACACAGGAAATACAGAAAAAAAGCACAAGAAAAGTGAAAGTTAATTTGTTGTTATTGTTTTTAATAAATGTGTATGGCATTAGTGTCTCCTATTTATTATTTTGCTCACAGAGTCAGAGACAGACAATGCTATGGCAGTAGAGGCTGAACCTTCCCACCAATATGGCACTACATTTCGTTGCCATGTGACAGATGGCAGCAGAGGGACAGTCTGACAGAACAGTGTCTGACATGGAAGTGCAGTTGTAGCTAAGATGTGCCATTGAATTCCTCCATGGGAAAAAATGGCACCAACTGACATCCTCTTAGGCTTGCTGGATGTCTACAGAGATCATACATTGGATGTCAACACAGTGAAGCAGTGAGTGTTTTATTTCAGCAGTTGTGACAGCAACACGAATGACAGACAACGTTCTAGACAGCCAGGCCGATTTTCACAAGCACAGCACACACTCTTTTGCTCATCATTGCTGAAAATGAATAGCTAATACCTGTGACAGTGCTTTGTAGCTGAGAATTTGCTCTAATAATGTTATTGTGCTCTTTTTATCTGTTGTAGTTTTCATGAAAATAAATAGGCATTATTTTCAGAACAACCAACATTTATCAAAAACAGGAAACTACCTGTATGTACATCTTGACTGGTATTTGTTCCTGATGCTATTTTACTACTGTTTCCATCATAGGTAATGGAGGGCAAAATTGAAATCCACGTAAATAAGCATCTATACACATACCTAAACTGAAGTCATTTAGTGTATTTCAGAGAAGTTCAAAAGTCATCTCATTCATATGTCAATATTCTCTATGCAGAGTTAAATATATTTTAAGTGGGTTACCCTACTCAGCCTTGTTCTCTCCCACACCCATCAACCAAGGTATCAGAGATGCAAAAGAAGTTGTCTCCTTTGTAGGTTGTCGCTCTCAAAAATGAGAAGTCCTTTGCTGTAATTAATGTTTGAAGAAATTTGTTTTCAAGAAAACCACTTCAGAGTTTGTTGGTTAATCATTAACTTATTACTGTGAATATCAGTTAGCTGCATCTCTGACAAGAAGCTCACATATTTTGAAATAAATCTCACCTATGCCATGAGTTATTTGAAAAATTAATTTAAGAATTCATCCTTACGCATTTACACTTATCATATTGCCTTCTTTCCTTCTCCCAAATACTCTGCCTGCGGTATCTGGCAGCATTCAAAATATTTGCTTATTCTTCAGTGTATCACCAGGTTCTTACTACTGCTAATACTCAGCTCGTTCTTTTACATTTTACCCAGACATATGAACAGTGTATGAAGGATAGCATATATTTTTGAGTAATTTTAAAACAAAGACAGAAGACATTCCATCAGACTGAACCATTTGCACTGCAATGTCTCCCAAACAGAAAACTAGGGAACAGTGTCAACAAACTCAAGAAATTTCAGGTTTACTGTGGATTAAAGGTGCAATACTACAATCTGACCATTATCAGCTAGCACTTAGTTTCCAAACAATTTCAAGAGTAGTATAATGAACAAGAAGTAAGCCCTCATAAGTTTAAGTTTTCTTCCTATTATTATTTATTCAGATGAAAATCACAGAAGAGGATTTATGGATTAGGACATATGCCAGACTATATCAGAAACTTTGTTCTTCTACAGGAGACATTCCAATCGGAGTCTACAGGACAGAATCCCAAAAGCTTACAACATCTGAAGTATGTCAGTTTACTTTACTCTCTTTGAAATTGGTTACCTCTTATTTAAAAAGAATATTGGGGATGCCACGTCTGCAAATGAACTTGATTTCAACCCACTGAAGGTCACCCTCTGCTGACACAGAGTCAGATTAACACAAGGCCCCATCTACTTACAGATTAGCATTCCTTTGCTTATCTCCAAAGAAGGGGCTGACAAAGAATAGCTCAAGCACAGGTAGGACAGGCTCTGATAGCTCTAGTCTGACCTTGTATGTAGTGACAACAGCACTAACAGTAAACTAATCAACAAGTGTGGGAAGCCACTAAGATTATTTTTAGCACCAATCAAGTCAAAAGAATATTGCTTTCAGATTTTATTCTTAATAAAAAAAAGAACCTTACTGTATAAAGTAAATTTATCTGAAATGCTACTGATTGTTTTGAGCGTATTAACTCTTGCTGTTCTTAGGAATCCTAAAAACTAAGCAATCACCATTTTAAATTCATATTTACATTATGCTTTTAAAAAAAGGCTAGAAAACCACAATAAACCACTAATACTCAACACATCAAAATCAGTCACAGAATCATAAGAATGGCTTGGGGTGGAATGGACCTTAAGGCTCACGCAGTTCCAGCCCCCTGCCATGGTCAGGGTTGCCACTCACTAGATCCTGGCTGTCCAGGGCCCCAGCCAACTCAAACTTAAACACCTCCAGTGACGGTGCATTCACAGCTTCTCCAGGCAGCCTGTGCCACTGTCTCATTACCCTCTGATTAAAGAATTACAACATAAAATCTAATCTCAATCTCCTCTCATTTTATCACTATTTTCCCCTGTAACAAGTCCATATCTCTCTCATTTTTGAGCTCCCTTCAAGTACTGGAAGGCCTTGAAGAGGTCCCCCTGGAACCTTTTCTTCTCCAAGCTAAAAAAAGCCCAGCTCCCTTATGAGAAACTGGGTAATAGGATCTTTCTCATAGTAGGGATAGTGTAGTATTTCAATGACAGTAAAAGACGCTTTAAATATCACAATAACAACTCATTAACAGCAGTTTCAAAAGCATAGCTGAAAGTGTTAGCTCAATCTTATCCTGAAATTAAAACAACTTGGAGAGAGCTTTTGAAGTTTTTTCTTATATTACTTATTTTCTTTTTGTATGTTACAGCTACATACGTAGTCCACCTACTTGAATTACAGGTGATATGAAGAAAACTGCATAAGATCAGATTTTGATGCTTTTAAACTATTTTTCTTACTCCCTTGGTGAAAGAGCAACATAACTACATCTAAAGGCAGAAACTTCAGATTACTTCATTTACAAGAGGTGCCCTGAATCACACTGATAACAGGCAACTTTTGCCATTCATCTTAAGGGAACACTCAAAACTGTGCACTTGATGTTGAATTACTTCTTAATGAATTGACAATATATAGTTAAACAGTAGTTTAGATAGTTTCAAGTTGTATAACAAGTCTAAAAAAAACAAAAACAAAAAAACAGGATGCTGAAATGCATTACTGAAAAGAAAACATTTTACTCCACTTCCATTTTTTAATGCCCTCATTCTCTTACCACTTTTCTTTCAAGTCTCAAATCTCTATCAGTGTAGAAGAATGGGAAGACACTAAGGACACCAGAGAACAGGTTAATTACCGTAGCAATCATCGCAACTCGACATCCAGCGATCAGTCCGATCACCCCTTGTTGCGGCGGAAAAGCATGCAGTGGGCTCGAAGGCTGAGCCGAAGAGTACCGAGGCACTCCGGTAAAACAGCTGAGAGGATAAGCCAGCAGCGAATGAACCTTTACAGGAGGTCAGAAAGACAGGAACTCGCTGAACTTGTGAAAAACAGAATGAAACATCTGGGCCTTTCTCCAGCGGGATATGGTATGATTACTGCCAAACTTTAATAAAAATACCAGTATTATGCAAAAAAGCCTTATTTTTATGGATTCCATAAACTAATTGGTTGAAATACAAACAAGACAACAGCTGTGAAATTCACTTTTAAGTCAGGATGGGGACTCATTTATATGCAGGAGGATAAATTCTAACCAGGTGTTTAAAATGAATGCAGAAGTGTCACAATAGAAGTCATTTTATGAAGCGTCTTTATAGGCTGCTTCTATAAACCAAGTCCTTTACTAGCAACAGAAAGACTTAAAAACCCACAATATTGACATGAATTCTGCAACACCCTTTTAAAACTTGCAACACAACTGTGTGGGATGGCTCTCAGCAATCCTGGCTTCATAGTGAGCTGCGTGGAAATTCTCAGCACTGTGGGTACTGTTTTTCCAAGAAAAATGAAGAACTTATTTATAAACTTTCCCAACTGTGTAGTAGGTTTGTTACAAAACGTAGTGCTTTCTTGTTCTAATAACCATACTCAATTTCCACTCAAAACACAAAACATCATTTTACAAATGCATTCTCTTTTTTTGAAACAATTATAATTGAACTTGACCAATGCCTAAGTTATCTATTAGATAAAGGTAAGCAGCATTTCCTATATATATATATATATAATGTATATATATTTTATTCTGGGTTTATTTTAACAACACATTCTTAATGCAATGTCAAGACATCCTGTAACACCAATGTCAGCTTACTGCCCAGCAGTTCTTACAGTTGCTATGTACACAATCTTTGCTGTGAGAGAATTCTACTACAGAATATATGGCTATAATTTTGCTCAATCTTACGATTGCATACAGGCTTTTTATCCCACGCTCCAACTGGATAGTTATTACTCTTGCTTTATTTGCAAATACTGTGACTGTCTGCAGGAGGAATCAGGCCTATGTATTTTGCAGAACTGACAAAGGCCACAGTAACATTCAGCCAACCACAAGAAGTTTTGATAACTTGATTCACATTTACATTAGTCACAAGAGAATTAGATTTTACACATTAGATCAGTTGCAGACCTAGACTATCACATTCCCACTGCTATCTTTCTGCCTCCCTCATATTTATTAATAAATTCCACGAGTCTTTCACCAACCTTAAAGCTAGATCACTACCTGCTCACCCCTTTAATTATGAAGCATACAATAGAAACTTCTTACTTTTTAGTCTTCCAAAGTGGCAGAAATCAATCCTTCCAGTTGTCTCACTGTCTAAGTTAAACATATGCAGAGAGATAGTACTGAGGAATAAGAGTGGGGGTCACTGAAAAAAAAAATAAAAAAAAATCTCCACACCTGCTTACAAATCTTCATGTATGGGAGGAATAACCCTCATACCAATTTTACATCTTTGACTTAAAAAAACGAAACAAAACAAAACAAAACAAACAGACAAAAAAACCCACTGATAACATAACCTCCAAGACCTTCAATTCCAAATTCAATTAACTGTGTACTCACTCAGTCCAGCTGAAGCATAACACTTGTTTGGCCATGCAAGCCTTTAGCAAAAGCATGCATTTGTATAACTTGTTAAATATTTTGCATCAGTTTTACCTTACAGCAGTAAACTGCACTGTAAAAGATCACTTCACCTGTGTAAGAGCACCTGGATTCAGATTGCAATTATTCTCCAGACAGAAGTACTTATGATGGTACAAAATGTGATACAGGCACAAAGAAAAATTACACATACTAGAAAACAGTCATTTTTAACCTAGAGAACACTTCAAACAGTTCATTACTAAGATTTAGGAATTGCACTGAAACTAGAACTGGGTTGTTCTCTTCCACATGGTTTTTAATTTTCACTTACAAATTAGTACAAGATGTTTATCCATTTTAGATTTATTAGTCTCACTGTGACACCCTCAGAAAAGTATACATTAGTGGTAGTTATAAGTGTGGTGAGACTTAACTCTGCAAAACTTCCTAAAGAAAGGAAATACCAGTTGCGTTTTCTGCATCTTTCACATTTCTATTTGTTGACACAAGTGATAAAAAGAAAATGCTAATTTCAGCTTTGTATGTAGGGAAAGTGAGAAAAGGCCACATGTAGACTAGATTTGGAAATGCATTAGAATTTCAAACATTTGCATTTAGCCTTGGCTACTTCACACTTTAACATAAGCCACATAACACATTGGCTGAAGTAAAATTAGTTGTATTAAGAATTGCTCGAACTGGAAAGGAGTGCAAAAGAATATATTTCAGAACATTAGAAAGAAAACATGTTTGAAGAGCTGATAACTCAAAAAATGATACATCAGAGAGTTCTAGTTGTTTGGTATTACCTCAGCACCTGATCTTTTATTTTTTGAGAACTCTGAGCCAAAAGTGATTATCTTTCAAATGAGGTTGTCACAAATTATGACAATTTGTTTTTAAATCTAATTTGGTGTTTGTATCTTTGTTCTCTAGATGAAATGAATGATCATCAGAACAACCTTTCTTACATCCTGATCAATCCTTCTCCAGATACAAGATTAGAACTGAACGATATAGTGTAAGTTAAAGAAAAAAAAAAATAAAAATCTCAAGAAACACAAAGTTTATTTTACATTTCTGCTGAGGCAGAGGGGACACATCACATACACCTGCAAAATGTTTAAGATGGAGACTTACCTAAATAGACATCTGAACGTACACATATGCATCAGTATTAAATTTTAAGTGTGACAGTACATATTTTGTCATCTGCTTAACTCCATTTTCTCTTATCTTGTTCTGTGTATTAACAAAAACTAACCAAGTACACTGGATAGCTTCACAGAATTAATAAACCTGCTAATAATTTAGCTATCCAGTTTTAACAGGAAGACCAACCTTACAAATTACTGCTTTCCAAAGGGATTTTGTATCACAGCAAAAAACAAAGAAACAGTTCTCTCTCAATACAATATTGTTGCTTAAGAATATTCAAACACAAATACCAGGACCTAAATGTAGAAATATTCCCTTCCCTCCTCCCCATTTTGCAAGGAAATTTGAAGACTACACAAGAAGAAACAGTGAAACCAAAGTCTGAACTGCTCACAAATTTTAGAAAATTAACTGCCATTCTCTTATTCTGAACTCTGATGTGATTGCTGTGTTCAGGTCCAGTAACATCTGTCTGTAGATTCTTTTGTCTCTCCCTACTATAATAACACATCCCATGTGCACCAGTATCCCTGTTGAAGGTTCTCCAACATCAGCGTTGATTCATTTCACTTCCCACTCATAAGCAAGATAACAATTTGAACTATTAACCTTGATTTTAAAACCAAGAATAAACTGCTCTGTAGGACTCTGGTGTATGAAAAACATAGCAGAAAAACTTTTATCAAACAATAAAAAAATTCTCAAAAATGCATTGAAATAATTTGGAACAGTATTTTCCACTATTATCAAACTCCACGGTATGAAGAGTACGAATATTTAACCTGTGAATGCAAATACTGCTACTAGTTTAGCTAGGTGACCTAAGTGCCCATTTTTCTTTTTTCCTCATTTGCAAAAAACAGGACATTCGGCAAACCAACAATGCATAATTTGCCAGTGACACTGGATTTGCTGTGTTCTACCTACAGTACATGTTCATATTTTCACTTAGCTTGATACATGTTCACTTCCTAACACTTGAGAGTTGGCACCATCTCACTCTGCAGTTCTCTTGACTAGGCAGTCAGCACACCTTCACTCAAGGGGGAATTATTAGTAAAGAGATTAACAAATTGTTCTCTTTCTAAGGTGTTTTTTTCCACTCAAATTCCAGAGCAACTAAAAAGCATGTTAGATAATATACAGGTTTGAACTACCATATGAGGAAGTTGTCTCCACATTTCCAGATGACCTGCACTCAAAGCTATGTTTGCAGCAGTTAGATCTCCCTGAAATCTATCTTAAGTGTATCAACCTATACCAAGTTTATCAACATCACACTTCTTATTTGTTGAGCATAGTTAAAAGCATGTCCCTAGTTTCCATACAAAATTACAGAATTAACTCCAATTTAATTTTTAATTTGTGCCTTCTTCAAAGTCTAAAAAATAAAGCAAATGCATAAATACATTGTTACTGGCAAACTTTTGTGCTCAGTGACCATAGTGGATGCCCAGGAAAAGAGCCCATGCATCTAAAAGATCAAAAGATCTCAGTCAAAATTAAGGTTTAACTGTGCCTATTACATACAGATGATGCCTAGGTAGACACAGTATAGAACTACTATTCTATCTGAGTAGCCAAATTGTCCATCTTATCCTACAGAAACTAGATTAAGTCGTCTGGTTTTTCAGATCTTTTCAACAACATCACAATAGTATGCTTACTAATCCTTGCTCATGCCAGGTCTCTTTAATAAGAATTCTATTTTCTTTTTATAGATACTTGATCCGACCTGATCCATTGGCTTATGTTCCAAACACAGCATCCAGCCGAAAAGACAGCTTCTGCAATACAGTGGGACAAGATACCAGAGAGGAAACACAACTTTGATACGTAATTCAACAAAATTAACAATTTTATACATAGAGTTCCACCAACCATTTTGAAAACTAAGTGGTACATTTTATTCAGTTTTTGGAAACAAAGTGACAGTGGGTAAGTCACTAATTTTAGAATCACGGTCTCTAGAAACTAACCCTGATGATTGCCAAGCTTATAGCCTGTTCAACATTGTAGTTGAACTTCAGTTTAGCAGAACTATGAAAACTGTTACGATCTAACCAATATGAAGAAATGATTAAAGAAGGAACAGATTCAAACACGTTTCACTTAGAAGCTTCTAAGTATATTTACCAAGGTGGCAGCATGTCAGTGAACAAGCTCCTGACATACATAATAAAAGATTATTTGATGCCCATCAAGGGATCATGTATAATGTGTAGCGGGAAATATGTCAATATGTAAAGTTGCCAAAGAGGCTGTTAGTGCCAAGAGACCAACCTCTGAGATAGTTTTCAAGCTTATCTTGTCACCCATTTATATTTGAACAGCCTTATTTCTCCTCCATTATGGCCTCTCGGACTTGAATGTTCGCTCCATGAGTTTACAGATGACACAGCTTAGTCACACTTGAAGAGGTTAAGAACTGAGGCACATCTACTGAAAAACTAGCTCAGAGAAGCCCAGTATCTCGAACAGGTATTTCGAAAGTAACATTCCGTAGAGAATATGAAGCAGAACTTTTAAAGGTATAAAGGATTTATATAAAAGCAGCCCATCATATTTGCAAAAATCTGGTAAGACAATACATGAAGCTACAAACAATGGTAGCTCAGATGAAAAATGAACCATTTTACATCAACTGTAAGTCATAGAATGGCTTGGTTAAAAGGGACCTTACTAATTAAGCTCCAACCTACCTGCCATAAGCAAGGTTGTCAGCCACTAGCTCAAGTGGGTCAATGAGAATACTCAATGGATGATGCCAAAGCAAGCATCTCTCTAGGGAACAGCTACTACCACAGATCCTTCCCACTCCCATGGCAATGCCAGAACTCCAACTGTCTAAACTATGAACATATCCAGCCATTCACAATACCCAAATATGATGCTTGTTCATATGAAGTTACACATCACAATGAAAATGAGAGAAGTTTATAACCTGTTCCATAAAATGTATAGAACGCAACATTACAATAAAAGGCATAATGGATTTGAAGGCTCAGTTTTGGCACTGAGTACACAAGAAAGCATCTACAGCGTATGAAGCACCTGAAGCCACTATAGAATCTCCAGTCTACATATTCAAGAATTCCACAAGTTTTGGTTGAGACTTTTACAGAAATGTGGTTGTACGTGACCTTCAGAAATCACATTCTTGTTTGCCCTTAAGGAGAACGCCCTTAAGGTTCAGACATCCTACTACAACAATCAATATAGGACATCAGGAAAAAAGAAAGAAATGTGCACTAAAATGGCAAAACTGATAATTCTTTGAATTCCCTTGATGTTCTCTGTATACAAAGAAATCCACTCAAAAACATTTATATTCTTTTTATTATTTGAAACAAACAAACAAACAAACATCAGATATCATTCTGAAAAGTAAAATGCCAAGCTGCCTGAATAACGCAAGCATGCTTATCGGCATTGCAAGGATGTTAAAAATTGTATCACACTCCTATTAGGAATAACACAAAGACCGCTATTATTCCTTCTCTTCCTCTTAAGTGGAACAGTTAAGTTTCAGAAGAATTAACTGTAAGAAATTAGAGGTCTTGAAGCAGACCAAAGTCATCAGAAAATCTGCGCACAAAGACAAGAACTCAATTTTTAAAAGGGAAAAAAGGTAGCTGAAAAGTGGAGTTTCTCAGCTTTTTTATTTTTGTATTGAAATACTGAAGTAGCAACAGGGTTCAGAATAGCATCAGTGACTGTGCATGGAGACCAGTGTTTTTCCACACACTAATCATTTGTCAAATTATTAAATTCTGAAGACAAAGTATTTTGAATGCTTTCCCTGCTCACTCTGGGGAAGAGGGATGTAGCAATTGAAACAGTTGCTTAGACCATCTCTTAGGATCTTAGAATCCAAGTCTCCACATAGAAACTGTCACATAGAAGCAATTGTCTACAGCATGAATAGTCTTCTATTTTTAATACCTTCAGGGAGAAGACTATTCCAGTTGTATATTGCCAAAAAAGAAGTGTTTTATCAAATGTTCACTCCAAAATATTAGCATTTCATACTGAAGGCCTCTTTAACAAAGTATCAGGTAAGCAAAAAGGATTTCAGAAGCATGCCTAACATTCAACTGGCAACTTACTCTGCTTTCAGTGGGATTCACACAATAAATCCTGCAGTCATTTAATTCAGACATTCACTGTACACTGCCTGAAGTAACCACCACACATTTAAAGACTCTTTGCCACAAGAACGGTTAGGACTCCATGCCTAGCATTTACTAACCTATAAAAAGAAGTAGAAAAGTGGTCATTTTTATCCATTTTTCTACCTAACTCATTGGAACAGTAGCATCTACTGTCATCAGATATTTTCCAGACTTGATGGATTTTTAATTGCTCATTAGCCCTAGAAAATTTGCTGAAGCAAAAACAAAAACAGGTGGGGAGAAAACTTGCAATATCTAAAATAAAGCTAAGGCAATCTTCCTGAACAAAAAACATTTGTTTCTCTTTAAATTCTACTGGAAGACGAGCAAGGTAATAAAAAGCTAACAACAGCTTCTTCTGAGGCAGTTCTAATTACCCACGAATGATACACCACTCTATTCTGTGATTCAAGATATGCCACCTTTCATGCTGGGAGCAGAACAACTTTGTTTCCCCTGGCACATCTTCAGACCCCATTCTAGTAGGATTTAAACCTTTCAGGGAGCATACTGAGCATGCTACATTGACACTGAATGCAACAGTACACATATTCCTTGGTGGCCAGGAAGGCAGTTCTTTGAGAATCGCTTTACAGGCAATCTTGTGTTCACACACTTCACGTCAAAATTACCAGCAACATAATACAGTCTAGCTGGACTGGAGATCAGGTTGAGAAACAGTAACCTTCATGCACAAGGCTAGAGAAGAGGCGATAAAGCTTTAGAGTCATAAGGTCCAGAGGAGTTGAACAGTTCTGTGTGATGACAGTTCACTGAGTGAATACAGAGATTAAACTTACAATCATTTACAAAAGCAAGACATTAAATACTATATCAACTGTCAAATAGACAAACAATAGTTCTTCCCCCCCCTCAATCAAAGAAAATGGCTGATTTCAGGCTGTATCTAACTACATGCTTTCCCCCCCGCCCCCCCCCCCCCCCCCTTTTCCTCATAAATCATACTTACCAGTTAATCAGAAATGCTCCCTTCCCCTAGCACTACCTGAACAACCAGGAAATTTGAAGTCAAAATTCCATTGAAGGTGATAGCACATAACTATTACCTTATCAGAAGGTTTTTCTCCAAAGGGAGAAACATGCAATTTATTCTAAAATAAAAAGTCACAAGTAATATTGGAGCGGAATATATTGCCTCCTTTAGTGTTTCACTCTAGCTCCAAAGCACACATTAACTGAGACAAAGTTGATAACACAGTTTGAATTCTCAAAATCAGTAGTAGTGCAAGTTAATTAAGTTTTCCTTTTAACTTCCAAGTCTAAGTGTTATAACAATTCCTTCTCCCACAGCCAGCTTCCTACCTCTTTAATAACCCATATACTTGAAAGTGTGTACATTACTGAAGGCAACCTACACATCTGTTTACTACTGCAACAATAAAATGAAAAATAATAAATAGTTTTCAGGTTTCTGCTGTGGAGGAAAATTGAAGTAACATCAAGTGCACCAAAAATAACACAATTCTGTAGTCTCCAGGCAGCAGTGCTGACAACAACCTTTTAGTAAATTTGAAGCACTGATGCGTGAGGTTTTGATGCACTGAATTTTACTTGATATCTGAGGAAAAAATCAGTCATTGCAATCTTGAATTAATAAAAACAAGCAGCACTAAGTAATGACATCAGGTACACAAGACTATTTAAAAGCCTATTTTTGAGCTAGTGCATAAGTCTGCATAAAATATTACATATATTCTTCACATAATGTATGTCTGTTTTCTCGTGCATAGAGTACATCTAAAGGACAACACTTCAGCTTCTTGACTACTATTTCATTTTCTCAATGCAGAACATACATTAAAGGAAGCATGGAAAAGTAATTAACATTATGATTAAGACCTTGATGATCATCATCTTTTGAGGCTAGCAGAAATATGAACTATATAAGATCATTACTGTCTGTACTACTGATGCAATGATGCTGTCAGTAACAGAAGATGAACACAAATATGAACTCCCACAGTCTCTCAAGAAGCTTAAAAAGGAAAATATTTCAGCTTCATAAAGTTAAAAGCAACTATGAAGTTTCTACAAACTAATTCTCAATTTAATATAAAAACTGGACGCTTTCTAGCATTGTAAAGCAGGATAAATCTCCTCCTTTTTTTTTCTCTTCAGATAAAAAAAAAAAAAAAATAAAGAGCCAGGGGTGTTTATTCTTGCATCGCTCTTTCCTTTAAGGGCTGACTCAACAATTGTCAGATTTTCATCAGAGAAACATAAAGCAAGTGCCATTCTAGCGACTCCCTTTGTAAAAAAGAAAAGCTGACTTTCTCCTAAGCAGCTCTTCCTTAGCTATCTAAAGAAAATAGGTTGAAAGGAATAAGGAAGTATCTCGAGAAGAGTCTTGCCTACCAGGAATTTTTGTCACCATTTAGGTGAACTTTACAGGTGCAAAGCAACACAGCATTCTTATGATGTGGAAGGCTTCAGGCTATCTTGTTTAAAACACAGCATTGTTTAATGCATTTTCTCAAACAGCAAATATACGAAGCATAAAGTGTATATCTGTGCCTGCTTGCTCAGTTTTCAGATCTCCATTAGGTACAGTATACTCACGGAAATAACTTGAGTATTTTGAATATCAGCTATCAAAGAACAACGAACGGAAATTACAGCAAAACTCTCAGCAAACAGGATAAAATAGAGGACAGAAGGGAGATGTGCAAGTCCTCAGAAAGCCTGAACAGAAATTGGATGATCTAAGAAACAACCATGATCAGAAACCAGAACAATAAATGCAAAGATATCTCTGATTTTTATAGGTACTCATACAAATAGGGAAAGTAGAAGTTAATCCAAAAGCAAGACACTTCGGAACAGAAACACAGTAGAATATGGAATTGATTTTAGCCACGCTTGTTATTTCATGACTTTAAGTACAGCTATAGTTTCTACGCACATCTAGTATAAGAATCTGCAGACACATTATTCATCTACACAAATCAGTTGAATTAAAGTACTTAAGATCAATTTTATTTAAATTAATTTAATAGTTTTAATATGCACACTTTTAATTTCAGCTGTGATTAAAATGCTCTAATACAACTCCCACTGCTGTAATTGCTGCCTCCTACATCTGCAAGCTCACTGTCCTGTTTCAGGACAGCGAGACAGGAAGGATATCTTTAGCATCTTTTCCATAATATTTCTTTTCCTAATTAGATGATTAGTGGATTTCTATCCACTGCCCATGAGAAGACATTTTCCTTGAAAACAATGGAACCATGAGATGCTTTACTGCAACAACTTTCCCCAATGCCCATATGAATTACTCAGCTACTGGAAAGACTGTTGTTCTCTAGAAAAAGGCTTTTATCAAGAACACATACTGCTTATTCTTCAGTATTCATACTAAGCGGCCTTTGAAGCATTCAAATAAAGCATTATTAAGCCTTCATTTCATCTAAAACAAAACTTAGTAAGAACAATCAGGAGATAGCCTTTTTATTAAGCAGTAGGAAATGTAATGCATTCTAGTTAGGTGTTCTAAGTTCTTGGATGTAGCAGAGACAAAAATTAAACTCTGATCTGAGCCAGCAACTTTTACAAAATTATGAGAGCCCAAAACATTTGTTAGACTACTGGAAAGTAGAAATTGTCAATGTCACAAGATAAAAGAAAAGTAGTTAAACTCAACCTTTACTCGAGATTAATAAGCACAGAGAATCCTAAGCTTTTCCTACCTGACGCTGAGAAGCAGAACACAGCTATGATTATCTCCCATATGCACTTTAAGAAGAAAATCAGCAGATTCCCAACAGGAGCCACCTGCAGATCATCAGTCCTTCAGAAGTAAATCTTATGGTGTACACATGAGAAAGACCACTTCCTAACACGATTTTCACAGATGCATTTTGTACAACAAACACAAATTACTTTGGCCTTGCCTCACTCACAGTACACCCTGTAATAGCAGGAGGACCAATATAATGAGAAGGTGTTAAAAAGGAACAATGCTCACCCATCTCTGAAGATCCAGGATTACAAAAATACTCCACCAAGGAGAGATCTCCAGCAAAAGATCCTTCCTCACTGGCAGTCAGGCCTTAAATGAGGACTAAGAGTGGTACAGCCTCACTCCACTTCAGGTTGCACAGGTGAATTAATTGCCTTTGCCTGTGCTTCCAGGTCAGACCAGGTCTTATCTCCAGGTTCTTAGTCAGTGGTTCAGGCCATGACTGAGCAATTCCTATACATACCCTTTTTTCCAAGGATAAGCTGTAGCTTTCTAAAGCAAAAGTTATTCAGAATCCAGAGCATTTGCAACTGTTTCTAATCAAGCTATAAATTCTCATCTAGCCCTCCAATTCATCACAGGTGTTAAGTGCTCCCGCTAATAAGCTACACGAATTACTCTGCAAATTATCTGGCTAATGCAGCTCAGCTGTATCATGTGCAGAGAAGCTTCACACCCCAGCAAACACAAGACAAAAATACATACAATTTCCTCTGCCTGTTTATTTATTTGTTTTTAAAATTAGCTGATGCGATGGGAAACAAAGGCAGATGTTGATTACTTCTGCTGTAACAAGGCCTGTTCAGGAAAATTCCTTAAGTCACTACATGAGAATTATTTCTTTCACAAGAAATTTTAAAAAGTCTTCACGTTAGTACAAACAACAGCTAAAAACATACATTGATACTTTATTTACCAACCCTCCCAACGTAGACTTGGGCTTCTTAAACATTTATGAAAACAATACTCAGGCTACATTGAGCATTATGTAATTCACCACATCCCATCTCAGCATCGTTTCATCATTGCCACCTGAAGAGCTGCTGTCAAGCACTGCCTCCATCACGTGGTAGGATAAAAAAAAATAATCCTTAAATGCTCTCAGGAAATGGCAAATTTGCATAAAATAAAGACTGCAATACAGCTGAATATCACTCAGTCACAAAAAGCTAACTACAAGCTTTTCACTTAAAAAAAACACAAAACAACAAACCAACAATGAACTAAGCTGTCAAATATTCCACAGGCCTTTGAGGTATTCAGTATTCTTGATGCTTGCTACACTTTTGCTATGCTCTTACAGTGCTTATGGCATATGAAGTACTACTCTGTATCAAACAACTTTAGTTTTCAGGCTAACCTCTTCAAATAATTTATTAATATGCCTAGAAGGAAGAGGAATACATTTCAGCTTAAGAACAGCTGAAATAATGAGTTCTCTCTGGGCATCTTAAAATGCTATGCAACTGTTTGGAAAACAATCCTGATTACAACCGCAAATCAATATAATATCTGAGGCAACAAATTACATTTTAAATTGGATTGCGCTGGTAATTTTTCTTCTAGGATTTGGGTGAATACATCCATTAAAAAAACTGCACTGATTAAAAAAATGGTGGAATGGAATATTTCTGTACAGTGAACTACAGAAGTGACTGCTCTGAATCAGAAAGTACAGAAGTACTTCAGTTGAAGGTCAGGAGACAGAGTCAAAAAGAAACCCCCGTTAATTCAGTGCTAATAATCAAAGTGTAAACAACAGGCCAGCAACTATAAAGGCAAATACAAAATCTGGTTAATGATTAGCTTTTGCAGAGGTAATTTTAAGCTATTTATGAATGCAAAACTTATTATGTTTTTACCAGCCAATATCCAAATTGGGAAATAATAATCCAATTATTATTCCCAATAATCCAATTGGGAAATAATTGGGAAATATTTTTGTTTCCTGAGATTAGTCTTACCTGAGAGCAGGAGTCTGATACTTTGCCAACATCCTTGGAACCACAACAGTGCACGTGCTTCTGAAATAATTAAGAATTTCTTGTAAAAAGATGGTTTCAAAGGAAAGAGAACTAGCTAGGTTCAACCTCCCCCACAACTGTTTCTGCCAAGCCAGCAGAAAAAACGAAGCCAAGAAGGCTGAACTACACCCTAAAGCCCTCAACAAGCTGACCCAAACCAGGACTAGCTCATCCCACTCCAATGCACTGAAGCCATTTCTATAAAGTTCCAGCTTTAGTTTTTAAAGAAGCAGAAGGCTTTATCCCATTTTCCTTGCACCATGATACTCTCTCAGAGTTTCCTAAGGCTTTCCACTAGCATTTTGAGAGTTTCCCCTCACTCCTAAATACTTTCACCACATAGCCTTTATCATTTCAGGTTTCCTGTCATAGAAACTCAGATTATCATTACCTCCCTTCTAGTCCTGTAAGTTTGTTCAGCTCAAACAACCTCCCATTTAGTTAAAACATCTCCCCAATACCCCACTCCTACTCTTCTGCCTGGCCATAACACGCAGTTTGCTTGTAATTCCCCAGTCAGTAGAACCACCTGTGCCTGCAGCCAGCTGTAAGAATCACCATCACACCTTATGTAAGGGTCTATTTATTTCATCTCCAAAATAGAATGCAATCAACAGTAAAAATAGGAATTTTAAGTGCTTTTGTACCATGACTGGTGTAAAAACAAATCTCACTTTTTAAGGAGTGTGTTGTTCTGGGAGCAGACAAAAAAGTTTAGAAATAGTTTAGGAAAAATGTGTTAGAGACAGAAAGCAATATTTAATAGCTTAGTTCTCTACTTCTGGTGCCAGATGCACATCTCTATTTGTTAGTGTGACGTTATTCTAATTGCACAGTCATAACACACATATCAATTTGACACACTCAGTAAACTTTGCCAAATAAACAATTTTTTTTTTTTAATTAATTGGAAAATTTGCATCAGCAAGTTTTTAAAGCTCTGGTACAGCATCCCAGATCAAGTCCCTTCCCACTAAGAATTACTGTTGCTGTAATGCCTTGGTTCTAATCCAAATGCTACTGCAATCAAACAGATCAGCAGGCGTTGGGTAGGTTCCTATAATCATATAAGTACATACAGTCACAGAAGCACAGGATCATTTTGTTTGGAGCAAAGCTCAGAAGATTTGCATACACATCACCTGCTCCAAGCAGGGTCAGCAGTGTTCCCAGACCAGGTTGCTCAGGGCTTTGTCCAGCCTGATCCTGAAACATTCCAGTGATGGAGGCTGGACACTTTCCGTGGGCAACCGGCTCTGCTGCCTGCCTTTCCTCACAGGGAAAAGGTTGCTCTATACACCACCTGAGCCTCTCTTATTTTAGTCTGTGCCCTTTTATTCTGTCTCATCTTCCCACCAGAAACCACTGTGCAGTGCCTGGCTTTACTATCTTGATAGCCTCCCCATAGTGGTTACCAGGGGATGCTGTCAGGTGCCCCCAAAGTTGCCTGTTCTTTAGCTTATAAAGCTCTATTCTCAGCCTCTCCCCACAGGGCCAGTGACTCAGCCTCATGTTGTACAGGATTTGTTTATGGATAAAAATTCAAATTTGTTTTGAGAGGGATGAAGGTAATTATCAGTTCCTCCATGGTGGAGATGTTGGTATCACAGAACAGAGAGTGCAAAAGACTTTTCCTCACGTATGTGCTGTTGTGAATAAAGCTGTAAAAACCTTGAGCATTTTTTAAAAGAGTTCAAAGAGTTATTATTTTTTACTTTTCCTTGGGTCTGTATAATATATTTTGCTGGGCATTATATGATAGCAACTTACTTTTTGCCTTATACTAAAAATCCATCAATAAAGAGGTTACTTCATCTATTTCCTTGTCATGAAAGAAAGTCTCTTTTCCCCTTTCAACTGTATTTATTTGATTTCTTGGTAAATTTTAAGTTTGAAAGGGTGCCAAAAAGAACTGTGTGTTAAAAACCAGATGAAGAGTGAAAAAGGGAACTCATAAAGTTTATAATGCATTTTCTCACCGAACATATATAACAAGAAATTGATGACTAAATTTGCCTGGTATTATAATAATTGTCTTTAGCAGTTTTTCATGACTGACATTTTCCTCTGAAGTCAATGACAACATTCTCTAACATGCTTTTTTGTCACAGTAAAACAAATACAAAAACAACCAACAGCAATTAGTAAAGACACAGCCTGAACTTGCTTAAAAACAGTAATTTTAAATACTTCTGTTACAGATTCCTCCAGTTTTGTGGTCTGTTATGTCTGAGTTACTTTTTCTCATGAAGTCATTTGACAAAATATATACAAAGCATTTCACGCAGACAGCTCTTGTATCTCTGTTTATTTAACATTTGGTCTACTTTTCTGAATATAATTTCCCTGGCATTGAAAAGTTTTGATGACATAGTAACAATGTATAATTTCTCTGGAAAAAGTTTAGCACTCACAGTTATAAAACATAGGATAACTAGAATTTCATCCTTACCTCTATCCCAGGGCAGATCAGCTAAGCTATTGCTGGCATAACAGTGTAACATCACCTTGAATTACAAGAAATCATAAATAAAAAGATATGTATTTTCTTCAACTGTTCATTTTTGGTCATTTTGATCAAGACTCCTCATAATTAACATGTTTGTAGGCCGGACTTTCTTTAAGCAGTTCAAATCCTGGGACTCAATGGACAAAATACAGAAATAACCTGCTAACCAAGAGAAAAAAAAATCAGGAAAGGAAACTCAGTCCATAAGCTTGATTTCTTCGGGTGAATTTACTACAGGAAACAGAGTGTTAGAGATTTGGCAAATCCTAATATTAGATTTTCTGAAAAGGAAGCATTTCCACTCATATTACTATCAGTAATCGACTAGGACAGATACAATATATTCTTTCTTCTTCGATCACATTGGAAAGCCATCTGTGTATATGAAAAGACACTAATTACATCCAAGTAGTATATTAATACAATAATTCATTAACTGTTCATGAAAAATAGTTTTATTACATCTTTACTGTGTTCTTCAGTGTGACTAGTTGATATGATCTCTGTCCATATTTTAAAAAGGCTTAAGAATTAACTGGAGTCTCATCCAAGACAAATCAATGTACCAAGCAGTATTCAGTCAGCCATTTTGACAGAGAAAGCCTGCTTCAATGTTTTCATTTAAAACAATGAATAAAAATGTCTGCTGTTTTGCCCATTTTACCTTACAGATACATTTTGTCTTTTGCAGTGTTTCCCAACAGAATATCTGCTCATCTACAGATCATGCAACTGATCTGTAATTACGTTTCTGTACAGATGAGGAGAAAATGAGACTTTGTACAGATCAAACAGTGAAAGACTAGGGGGACACAATGTATGAATTCTCTTTGCATTGAGCCCAAATAGACATCTTCCAAATGTAAATACATAATCATTACAGGACCACTGACAGTTTTTGAAGTCAGGTCTCCAGGAAAGACAGCCAGTTCCTGAACAAACAGAGTATTCATTACCCAGGTATTCCTCTGATAGGTATCATTTATTTGTCTTATCCCAAATAGGCTTTCATCCGTTTATAAAACAATCAGTGAAAGATTTTTGTGGAGGAGCTGAAAGAAGCCTAAGGAACTTTCCTATCAGATACATAGTATTAATAAAAATGTCACTGCCTGTCTTCATTACAAAGCCTATTCCACTACAAGCCATTTCATGCCCCTCACAGTTTTAAGAGTTAAGTTGTGCTAAGACCTATTGAATATTATCATGATATTGCCTGCTTTCTTTCAGTAGGGTCTTATTTGGACCCTTACTATCAACTCTCAGCATAAACAACTGTATAACCTTAACTCCAGGAACAAGGAATAAATTCCCCGGGTTTCCTGATGGACCTTTTGTGCTGAATTTCAACAGTGGTAGATTCTATTATCAATATCAAGAAAGGTGTTTTATCATTGCACTTTTTCATTAATAATAAATTTAAATTGCTGTCTTAAAATGGTTCTTTTTTATTCTCCCCCATGGGCCTCATTTTCAGCTGGAAGTTCACCATTTTTGTTCAGTAAGAAATATTTAGAACTTGGGAGGGTTTTTTGACCTTTAATTTCAGTTAAAACAGCAAGGTGATCAGAATTCAAAGTACGGAAAACAATATAATACACATAGTAACTGAATTTATTGCACATATATGTCATGTTTACTTTGGATATTTGATCTTTGCTCTCTTTTGTAAATCTGGCTTCACTCAAGGGTGCATACTATCATGATAAGTAATAAATACTGCTCCTTTATTTATTTATGGCACTTTTTTCTCTGATATAATCTCTGCACCTGCACTTCTCTGCAGCACACTATACTTCTAGTTTAGGGCAATAAACAGATACTCAACACAGAGTAGTCATTTGCTGTATAAATAATTATAATAGTAGATGTTACACCACATAGTAATGGAATGCTAAACTAAAGCTAAAACCGATCAAGTAATTGTAACCAAGCTGTTACACTGCTCTTTGCAGTCGAAGCCAAATCAAACAAACCTGGCTTGTCCTGAGCCTTCCAGATTTCATGCAGAGATTGCAAGCTGCTACCTGTTAACTGACCTGAAGAAGGAAACAGTAAGCATTTTCTTTATGTGAAAAGTAAGCAAGGGTGCACTTGAGAACACAGTCTTTAGGATGATCTAAGTTATGCAGTTGCAATTTTGCTTGTGTGCCTTTGTTCATGGCAATAAAGTTCAACTGCACTGTGATGGAAATGGTTAAAAATGAAAATAGCAAATGTGTGATTGGTTTAGAATTTTTCAGCACCATTACATCAGCTGAACACAGTAAGATCAGCATTAACTCTGATGTTTTGATCTAGTAACAACAACACTTTCATATTTCTGTTCAGCTATATCCATCTTAAAATTGTATTTCCCCAGTAATCTGAACAATGACTTTATCAGTGTATTAGGTATTGACTGTCAAAATACAGAGTTCCTGGTGTACTGTTAAACACTACTAACCTGAAATAGACATTTCTGCTCTCACATAGGACTCCTCTTATTTAAAATGCTATTTGTTGTAATATTGCATATTTGTCTAGTATATTGCAACTCGATAAAAAGCAAACAAAAAATACACAAAACCAACAATAAAAACCAGGCTGTGACTTCAAAAATCTCTAACTTAAAAGAACTTTCAATGTAAAGAGGTAAGAAAGAGATGAAGGCATACACAAACATAGTGAACAGTGTTCGCTGCATATTATTGCTGAGATTGAAGGGGAAGTGGAAAGACAGTACTGTCAAAGTCCAGTCAACAAATTCTCTGTGAATGAGAATGAAACTTTCCACAGCTATTAAAACTTAATTTCTTTCTATCTTAAACACAGCAATAAGATGTAAGGACTATAAAGTTTAATTACTTACTATATATCCTTCTATTCTTTACCATGTCTGTTCTTTAAATATATTTTATTCTCAGTAATAATAAGAATATACAAATGAGAAAACTATATGAGAGAGAAAAGGTGTTGGTTTCCTGGTTTCGCTCAGGAAATGTCATTCTTATGGAAAGGAAAATTATGTTGTCAACAAAGACAAAGACACTTCGGAGAAAAAAAGAGACCATATCAGGACTTTACTTTAATAAGTAATAAGTAACTATGCTACACTAAAAATTAATTGCTTCTTAAAGCATTTTAAACAAACATTATTTTTCTCTGTAAAGAGCATTTGATGACTTTTACCTTGTCTCTCCTCAGAGTTCACACTTATATCCTCAGTTTTGATGTGTTTTCTGGGCGTCTAGCAATTCTCCCTTCTCATCAGATCTCTCAAATGGATTGACACTTCCCTGAAAGGAACAAAGCATACTCAGTGCTTCAGTTGGGAAGCAGAATAGGACAGATAAAAGTTTGCTACATGCAAATTTTTCTAGTTTATTTCCTATGAAGGGTTTTGTAACAATGCCATCTTGTGATCATGGTTAAAATGACACTATCTCAAAATAAGCAACATTTCATTTTTTCATATATTTTTAGGCTCAGACAATAAGTGAATAGACAATGGTTAGTAACAAGGTGAAAGCAGGGAATACTCAATTCTGTCCAGTTTCTTTGCTTAACCTAAAAGTGCTTCCTAAGGATTAGGTTTTCAGCAGGTAATTAACAGATGTCTTCAGCAGAACAGAAGGTCCGAACAAAAGTGGCAATACAGTCAGACTATGAAAAATTGCCTAAAAACAACAGTGTATTTACATATGTGGAACTGGCACTGTAATTTTCTTTAAAAACATTTTAACATCAGCAAAACCAGGTCTCTGCTAGGAAATCACTGCACTACACACAAACATCTTAAGAATTTATTGAATTTACTAGTTAACATAACAAGAAGGAAAGATGATATGGGAGTGGGATTATGAGGCACTCAATTGAAAAACAGGAATCAGCAAGGATTATATTTAAGAACAGTTAATTCTAACATTAGCCTAATGAGAGCCATTTGCAGGACATATTTGCTCCGCTTATCCCACATGCAAAGATCGTCCCCTCATGCAATGAATAGCTTTCTTATACTCTATACACTTGCACATCCATGTAAAGCATTTTCTGAAATATATCAGGATGGTTTGCAAAAACAGTTCCTTAGATACATTAGAAACACTTCAGACTGACATTTCATTTTACTGTATGGAAGGCTTTCACTTGACTTTGTCAGCTGTGACTGGATTCTTGAACTACATCTATCACATTTTTTATTATGTGTAGGTAGTTCATAAATAGTTTTCAGAATTAGTGTCTCTGAATGCTTTATGTGGATTTCTGTAAAAGCTACAAAACATTCAAGTTTTTCTTCCCTCTCTTCTTGGCTAACTATGAAAGTTTACCATTAAATGCAGCCAAAATTATATTTATAAAGCTTCATTATTCGTTAAAATTTGAGCTCCTTGGGCTGCAGCCACAGGGGGACATGCATACAGAAAGTCCTGTACATTTCTTTTTAGCATTCACTGGCTGTAATTCAAAGAGTTTGGTCACTGCAGTAATGTTTCTTCCCCAATGGAAGTGTGTGTATCTCATTCTTTCCTATATGTGTTTGTCAAGGGGAATCATATAAACACATATAACGTAACCAAGAACATCTTGTAGCTGGAAAAGGCACTACAAATTAAATTAAAAGTATAGAATCACAGAATAAATAAGGTTGGAAAAGACCTTTAAGATCATCTAGTCCAACCATCCGCCTACCATCAACGTTGCCCCATAAACCAAGTTCCTATGTTTCATAACTGCAAGTTTCTTGTAAAACAAGAATGAATGCATGTCTTTATTTTAAAAGCGCATTTACTTTCCTGAGTGAGAATATCCATGGTCTTCCTGCCAAGCCCTTCAGCTTTCTGCTTGATTTCCATTTATCTACTCTCAACCCTGATGATCAAGAAGGATTAATTCAGAAGATATACAGCCAGTTATCACACAGTATTAGAGCAGTTGTGCTACTTGGTGTTGGCAACTTTCTGCAAATTTCGGCAAATGTGACACAGATTGTTATAATGGACTGACTGATAAGGACAGCTACCAATTACAGACAAGAAATACATTCTAGCATGTGTGCCAATGTCCAGGTTACACAAAACATGAAATATTTTTCATCTGTATTTAAATGTTATGCTGAAGTGCCCTAGAAGATGAATGGGAAAAGTATACAAAACTGTAGCTCAAAGGAAAATTAGTAACTTTTATATAGGTTTAATAGGCATTCCATTTTAATAACTTAATCTTAGCTAGGCCTCTAGATGGTAGTCTAATATCACTAATAATAACAGGAAAGTATTGTAATGGAGTATGAACATTTTCTGTCTTATCGCCGGCCAACAGCCAGCTCACAGCAAAAAATAGTCATAAAAGGCACGTGTTATCAGTCATCATAAAACCAGCTGGTCGTTCCAGTATGGTCTTTACTGGAAAATTGTCTGATTTCTACCATCTGAGTTTGCCATAATAATTGGCCATGAAAGCCAGTTATTCTCTAACACAGATCAGTGTTACAACACTGTTACAGTGAGACAAAAAAACTCCATCTTTTTACAATATTCCTGTAGAGTAGAAGATAAAAATTTTCTTTTTAGTACATCACCTATTTAAGCACCACTTTTGTGTTATTAATCTCCATTCCCCCTCCTCCATCCCCAAGCACCCTTACTGGAAAATGAATCCTAAAATGACTTATCATGTAGTGTTTTTGGTATGCAATTCAGTAGACTGAAATACATATAAACTGCCTTTTTTTTTTTCTTCTTCCCTGCCCTTGCAGCTTAGAGTATTTACCAACATGATTAATGAAATCATAATAAATTTAAGCATAATTTATGCCAAGAAATGTGTTCTCTGTATTAAATGATAGCTTATGATGACAGAGCTGATTGCATTAAGGTAATGTAGCAAATGGTTTTGATGTGTAAAAAAAAATTACTTCCAATGAACAGAATTGTTGAGTTGGAAACTAAATTTTTAAAAGCAGTTTTCAAAGATTAAGATGTATTTTCCTAGTCAGTAAATAAACCACAGTAGATGGAATCAGTCTTTGCCAAGATACTACACAGGTAAATGTACCTAAAGCAATGAGAATTTTTTCTCATCTTCCATCCACCTCAGAGACTGGGCTTTGAAACAAAGGGTACAGCTTCTTCTTGAAGCCATGGCATTTGCAGTGGAAGTGTATTTCTTGCAGCATGCTGTCTGCATTGTGGAATCCTCTTGACTGGACTGGAATTCATAACAGAAATCATGTGGGAATTTATGAAAAAAATATTGTATTTGTTATATATATCCTTGTTATACTGAACAAGGAAGACAATAATGTTTGTAAAAATCTGAAGTTAGTATACCAGATAGGTGGTAAGCCATTTTACTTTCTGGATGATTTGCATTCTTCTTCAGCCATACTCTCTTCAGTTCTCCTGATTTTTCTAGAGACAAAAATATAGCTAAAAAAATTCAGCTGAACTATTAAAAAAAAGCACTTATAGAAAGAAGTACTTAGATGCGCACAATTTTTTTCACTGAGTTCTAACATTTTTTTTCCATTTGCTACTATATATTTGAGTACCTATACTATTTTCACATGGATTTAGAATCAGGTTTTGAATTTCAGAATACTAATGCAACTTTTTCATAATAAAATGTAGTTTTGAACAATCACATTTTTGTTTGTTTGTTTATATTTTATAAAGATAGAGGTAGCATACACACGGTAGTGAAAGGACACTACATTCAGTGGAAGAAGCAATGTAAAGTAAAATTCATTTGATACTGAATGTAGACTTTGCCAGTGGTCAAAATAGTACCTTATTGTATATTCTCCTCACGACTGGAAATTATTATGAGGAAAAAAAAAAAAGCAGCCACTCTGTACTAGCCTAAAATGATCAAGTCATCTAAAAGGGTAAGCACAAACAGAAGTCTGCATTTCTCCATGGAGTACAACAGACTGTGCTATTAGGAAAGTGGATAGAAAAAATGCAGATCCTCTGCAACCTACTCTGGGGAACTTGGTTTAGCAGGAAGGTTGCACTAGATGATCTTTAGAGGGCCCTTCCAATCCTGAGAAACGTGTGATGTGAAAACTTGTGTATGAGAAGCAGCCGCCCTTGCAATACAGGGGCCAAGATCCTTGGAAACTTAAGGCAATATTTTAATAGAAAGGCATTTATTCTTCATGGTTATGATTGATGTAAACTTTTTGCAAGTAATATTAATTTAATATTCTATGTATTCTATGCATTATAAATAACAAAACATATACTTGATCTAAGGTTTTTAACTCAACAAAATTTTGAGGAAATATATGTCTTTTACAAGATTAATATATACTTTGCCTATATATATGCAGAAGAGTCCCTAAATCTGTCTGTTTTGGTGCTGTGTCCATGGTCTCCTAAGGAAGATTTTCTTTTCCTTCAAAACAAGTTGAGCAGTGAAATGAACCAATGCTAATCTTCTCATTGCAAAAGAGTGCCTCAGTTACCAAACGGATTCACACACAACAGTATTTTTATCTCCCTTTTTTCTTCTATTGTGGTGGAAATAAAATCAGTTTCAAAGAAATTTAAAAAGTTTTGGTTGTTTATTGGTGCAGCTGCACATACATTCTGAAGCAGATAAGGTTTCCAAGAAACTGTCAGCACTAGTAAAAAGTACTGTGGCCTATTCATGACATTCTGCTAAGCTAAATTGCCTCTAAAGCCATAGTCTGAAATAATGCAGTTTGGGCGTTCTGTTTCTTCATACTTTGTTTCTGTAATGTGGGAGCTAATCATATTGCTGCATGAAAACCAACTTCTTATGCACAACTATGTGAAGAGCACAATTTAAAATACTGCCTGTACTTTTCTTCATTATAGAAGTTGCCATACTCACTTTATTTCCATACAAAAACTGTGACATTCTAAGTTATTCATTTACTCTTTTGTAAATAATAGTAAATGGATCATCTGATAGGCAATTCAGATTATTGCTTACAAATGCCATCAAGTTATGGAGGCATTAAAGAGCTGCAGGAATGAAATAGCTATCACCTCACTGCTCATGATGTGTCCAAAAATCTTGGATATTTTCATAGATTCTAATAGATTTTGCCAGTGTAAGTCACTTTCACAACTCACTGTGCAATAAATTAGGTAACTACTTTTCTGCTTTTTTCAACCACTCTTTTCTCAGATGCCAAACATATTAATTAAATTGCAGTTGCACGCACTTCCTTGAAATTTGCAATCCTTTGTCCTCCATCCTCTCGTAAAGTAGAAGTGAATGGTGAATAAAGACTGTTTCAAAGTAAACTTCAGGAAGCAGGATGAGAGTAGTTTGAAAGACTCTTGAAATAGTTTAGAAAAAAAAGTCACACAAGCATTATTCAAGCATTAGGGTGGTATCTATTTGTCTGAAGATGTTAAGTGGGAGATGGAGCTAGTAAAACTATTATTTGAGTCAACTATCATTTATTTTCCTCACACTTCCACTTAAAGCTTTCTTTTTATTTTTCTGACTTCAGTTTATCTTTATGTGTATGAATATTCACTTGAAACTGAAATCCAATCCTCTGTTAAGAAATATGGAGGATGCAGCCTGCTCCCGAAACAATGGTCCTGGCATTATTCAGGTTCAATATGGAAATAGCAAACCAAGAAGTTCTCTTTTGTGCACCCGTAATAAAATGTGTGAGCCCATCTATAACATAATACATGAACTTTATTTTCTACCTCTCTAACTGCATTGCAACCTAATAGTCTTTACATTAGCTATTACTTCTGCAAATTCTCATTTTCTCTGTCAAATGATGCATGAAAGCTAGAATCGCTACAGCTTAATGGAATAAGCCTCTTATCAGTGCTATATATCAAAGACATCCCTCTCTGAACATCTAAGGACAGAAGGATCACAGGTTCTAAAACAAGTGCAACATACACTTGGAAGTTTCGCCCCAGCTGTTTTCCCTCACTGTGGAGACAGTGGTCTGTGTTACACTGCTATTTGTTTTTAGAGGTTTAAATGTTCAGGAAGCAAGCATGGGCTTACAGCCCAGGTCACTCGTGTTTGAAATACTGTGTCAGGAGAAACAAGAAAAAGGGAACTCAAATTCATAACTACTTTGACCTGGACAGATGGCCTCTGCATCTCTTCTGATGTTCTGGTAATGGTGATGCATGGGATGTAAAGCAGACAAGCATGATTCAAGTTCTGCTCTGGAAATCAAGAGTCAACAGGTAGGTGGATTTAAGACTGTGTGAATGATTGCCTCTTTGCTTACTGAAAATCAACTAGAAAATATTCCTAATGTTCTGAAGGGCTTTAAGAAAAAAGTAACCATACTTCTGCCAGCAGTGGCAACCTGCTTCAGAACGTGGAATTACACTGATGATCACTGAGGGTCTCTTTCTGCCCTATTTTCCTATTACTCTTAGAGTATACACATTTACACAAGGTTAGATTCTTCAGAATCTCTTAAAACTAACCATAACCTTATGACATGTGCTACAGTGGATACATTTTTCTTTTTCTTTCTTTCTTTCTTTTTCTTTCTTTCTTTCTTTCTCTCTCTCTCTCTCTCTCTTTTTCTTTCTTTCTTTCTTTCATTTCATAAAGAAAAAGAATTATTTTTCCCTCTAGTTTATTATCTTCAACTCAAAAACTCACAGTTCCCACTAATTTCTGAGATCTTCCTACAGATACATAATTTTATTCCACAAATTGTGATAATTGATCTAAGTCATGCAAATTAATCTGCATCAATTCTTAATTTTTCTTTATACTGACTTACAGATTGCTATACCATATAAAGGGTATATTCCTTCCTTTCATAATATTGCTGTACCCATTAAATAACTTACATTCCAGAACAGTTCATTCATATTTCTTCAATCTAATTTTTCAGGCCTTTCTATGACACTGTGCTTAAATGAGGTGATTTTTTGTATTTTGTCATATTCCAGCAATTTCAAGTGAAATCAAAGGAAGAGCTGATTATTTCAGTGGGACATAACAAATTGTGGGATCTCCTCAAAATTATTTGCAATTTTTAGAAGGCTGGACAAACATTTGAAAAAGCTCCTGCTGCTGCAGCAGGATGTAGTCATGTATCACTGGAGGACGGTGCTGATGAGTATTCAGCTCACAGGTGAAGCAGCGTGAGCAAGGATGGGACACAGATGAAAAGGTGCTGACAGATGGCAGGTATGCTGACTTCTTTTGCACATATTGAAGGGGCTGCACTGCTGCACAGGAGGTGCAGAACTGAGAATTAATTCATTTCCTTCTTCGTTGGGCCATGAAGGTTTGTTTAACTGTAGTAACTATTGAAGGTGGACTTAAATGACATACAGTCTATTTAAATAACTGTGATTATTAAAGGTAAAAAGATCATTATGCTTGTTATGAAAATAAATCACATGCATGCCATGCAAACAAATATGTTTGCTGAAAAGTCAAGATCACCTCAAATATGTAATGGCACTTTCAAATTCTGTTTCAACATTCGCTAGTGCTTGTGCCCAAAGCCTCATTCTGAGGAGCCTTACCTAAATATGTTGTGACAATGCAATTCATTTCTTGTTTTGGGAAATTCTAATAATAGTTTGTAGCCAACAAAAATGTTCTGCTTCTTTTTGTTCACAGATTGATTGTAAATAAATTTCTCTTAACTGAAATATTTGGTGAAGATGCTTATCAAATCTTTTCAACTAATAATTCCTTTCTGTAGAGTTCTTATAACAACTCAAATTCATACGGTCAAAATTCAGACAGCCCAGATGTGCCATCCAATTTGCACCACCATTTCTCACTTGGAGCAAGGTTTATGGAGCAACATGATGATATTAATTAAAAATCCACTTTCAGCATGCTGCATTATTTGCTTAAATTCACTGGTTACAGTATTAACAAAGTACGTATGCAAAGGTACGTAGAGACTAAGTCAATTTATTTAACCTATTTAGAAAACTGTTCTCAGGACTTTTGCTGTTATTCCCTTAGAATCACAAGGGAGTCCCACAAATATATAATTGAGTTAGCTTTAGCACTTTCACTATTGATAATTAATGATATTATCTCTAAGTTTTAAATCATAACTACTTGAAGTTTCACACCTATGCGGACATTAACTTAAAAAGCTCTGTCAAATGCTTTCAAAACTAAATAAGATGTATTTAGGAACCTTACATCAGACAGCACTGAAACGTGTAACCTGTGTATGTGAAAACGTGAGTAGGAAAAATTGGTTTATGTTCCAATTGCAGTCCTAATGAAATTTGGGAGAATTCAGGAAAAGGAATACAAAACGTGTCTGTACACACAAATATATATGTATACATGTAGATATATAAAAGAACTTATCTGAAAGTTATGCCTCCTATTTTTTTTTTATGTTGGCCCATGATGTCAGAGTGGATGCTGGTGGGATGGCAGTAGAGGTTCAGCCTTCCCACCAATATTCTCACTACATGTTGTTGCCTGTGACAGCAGCAGAGGGCAGTCTGACAGAATGGTGTCTGACATGGAAGCGCATAGGAAGCAGGGGTGTGTCACTGAATCTCAGTGCAGAAGAAACGGCAATCACTGACATCTGTTGAACATTTTTGGAGACCGATCAGTGGATTTGAGCACAATGAGTGGTGCATTCAGCAGCGGTGACAGTGACAGTAGGTCACCTCCACCAGTGAAGATTTTTATGAGCACAGCAGGCAGGCTCTTGTTCTTTGCTGGCAAAAATGCAGAGCTACTGGCAGTGACGGTGTTGATAAATAGTATTTTGTAGCTGAGAATTTTCTCTATCACCTAGTGTTATTGTGCTCCTTGCATCTATTGTCATTTCCAGGGAAATAAACAGAAGGTATTACTTTCAGAGCAACCTACATACATTTATGTATAAAAAGATACGAATAAAGCATTATTTCAATCTTATGCATTTGATATATTCATATAAAATATTTTAAATATTAATATGCTATGCAGAAGTCATATATTACATTCCCTGTACATATTTACTCATGTTCCAAATGTTTTAAAATCTAGTGTGTAGATGGAACAAAGATTGGGAAGAAAAACTGTAGATAAGGAAGAACAGTATGTAGAAGCATGCAGTAATATGTAGAAAGAGAAATGTTACATCAGTGCCCCTTGTTACGCTTTGCTAGGCACCTGACTGTTCTGAGAGCAATTAAAATGTTTCTATTGATTTCCAAGGTGCTGTTTCAAGCCCATGGGGACCTGTTTCATCTTGTCAGTAGGAACATCCTACAATGGGAACAAGAAATTCTGCCCTTTGCTTGTTATAGATCTCTCTGAGCGTCTATCAGAATAACAAAGAACTGACTCTTGCTTTACACACTTCAGTTACAAATATGTGAAGGTGCATGGGACACCATTCTCCTCTTTGGCTGAACAGCTTTCCTCACTGGAGACTGGAGAGCAACTGAGAGAGGGGCCCAGGGGATGTGCACCATCTGCCTAGGGACACTTCCTCACTTGTTCCTCCTCTCCAGCAAAGATCCTGCATTCTTTGACAAATCATTCACCCTTCCATGAAGTCCTCCTATGTATCTTAGGTAATAGCAGTACTTGGAACATCAATACTCTAAGATCTTACAAGCAATTTTTTCCAGCCTCATTTCAAACAGAACACTCACTGACTCTTAACTTGGGCAGTCAGATAGAACTCAGCAAAGAAAAGCACTAGCACCAGGTAATTCCTGAAAAATGCTTCTACAGCAACTGCGTAGTTTTCACCCAAAACCCACTCAAATTCCCCACAGGCAATTCCTTAAACAGGTTATGATGCTGTTAGCAATGTTTTCAGGGTGCACCTAATAAGGGGCAGTTATGCCCATATATTAGTGTGTCCTATAGTGTAAATGAAAAGGCTAAACCAAAAAGGAAGGACAAAGGGAACAAGAGTGTGAGTCTTACCCCAGCAACAACCACTTCCCGTAAGAACTGCTGTAACAGTGTTGCAGCGTTCAGGTGCAAGGCCTTGAGACTAGCAGCGCAAGATTTCTAGAAGAATGCACTACTTTTAGAAGGAAGAAAAATTTGAAATTATAAGGCTTATCTGGATATCTCCTGAGTGATAGCCAAATAATTGAAAACAGAGTCAGATGTCCCACAGCCTAGGGAGAATACAGGGCCCTACAGATCTTAAGCAGCTGCTTTTCCAGAGAGACTTAAACTGATACTGCTTTGACAAAGAAGACATCAGAACCATTCCAAAAGACATTTGACAAGGTCTGACTCTCAGTGAGCCAATCTTTTTAGTGCAATTTAGAGAGTCAAACCAAGAATCTGTAAACATGATGATGTAAATAAACTAATTGTACTCAAGAAAATGTCCTGATTCACGTTATATACAGCACATGAAGCATCTTTTTTCTTTCTCTCCCTACAAAGTAACTTTCTGAATGTTAAACTGTTTTCCAGTTTGAGAAGCTCTGGAATAGAGAGCAGAAACAGCAGCACTGGATTTATGTGAGGTGCAACAAGTAAAAGACCTAGCACATTTATTGGTAAACAAGGAAAACTACTCAAACATACCAGTATACCCTCTGTGTCTAAAAATCCTATTGCTTTAGGGAAAAATACAGAATGATATGTATACTGTCAGTCTGATACATTCTGAGAGAAAAAAGCAAAAGGAAATTCAATGATATCATGCAGTGGAATGAAGCAAACGAGGAGGTAAGAATTAATGCTGGAGGAGCTAACAAAGCAGATAGTAGACAGAACTGTATCAAGATGCTTCTCCAAGGAAAATGTTTTTTCTGTGCATTTCCACCACATGGCAAATGGAACACATAGATATTCAGTATACATCAGCTGAACAGGCTCACACAGTGGGAGAGTTAACTATTTCTAAAATGATATTGCTTTCCCTCTTCTGAACATGCACACTCCGCGTGTCACTCTTGAAGTGGTGGTATTTCAGCAACAATAAATATTCTGAGGTACAGAACCTGCCTGAAGAAGACAGATTCTTATTTATTTATTGATTTATTTATTCTGTAGTTTAGGTATAACTGCACCATCCTTATCAGCATGAAAGAAAAATCCTTGCTTTCCTCAATTACAATGATACTATAGCAGAGCTACTGTAGATGGATATTAAGCACCATTCTTAATCCCCAATACTGACTGTTCATAGTCCATTTCCTTACTTGTGTAACTCATTAAATAAAATGGATTTTACACTGATGACATTGAGATCAGAATATCACTTCCCAGAATAAAAATTCAAAGTGATGAAAGCCATAAAATGTAATTTAAGTACCACTAAATTGCAGCCAAGGATCTGCTAAATTAGCAAGGTGTGAAGAAAATGGAAAGGTTTCCTGGAAGTTATTTAGCTTCCATTCACTGATAGCAGATACTGAATGTATTTTTCTCTGTTTCATGCAATTATAGTAACTACACACCTGGATCCACTTCTCACTGCAAGTAGAAAATCTGAGCTAATCGTTAGAATGTTGAAAAAAGAAATTAAAGAAAAAGATAATACTGGTTGGTTTACATACCAGTTTTAGAAAAAGAATAAATCAATGTCTCATTTTCTCTCCACTGACAACAAAGGAAGTCATGAGAACAAGTCCATGTGTAAACAAACATACCAAAGATTTCAAACATATTTTGAGGTGGATTCTAGCCTTTTGCAGCCCTGATTCATGGAATCACAGAATGTCAGGGATTCACAATCCTTTCTTTCTCTCAACATGCTCAACTTGGTTTTACATTGTGATGATGTAAATAATGCTATTGGACATCCTTATTATTTCTATTTTAATGGAAAGTCACAATGATAAGCAGTTAGGAATAAGCTGATAAATGGTCTGAAGTGATGAAATATATTTTCATCTTTTATTTAATATCAAAGACCCCTTTCTTTAATTGCGTATAACACAAGAAATGCTCCAAACTAAACAGACAAGAATGTCCATGGGAGTGTTCCTTTGTGTCAGTGTAACTGAAGTACTAGCTACAATGCTGTGTACAGAAAGTGGGTTTAATTTTAATGGAAAACAAATAAATCGTGAGGTTTGAGTGTTTGTTTGAGTTTAGATCAGGAAATCATCTTAATATGAGAAATTTGGGTGATGGATGAATCTGTATGTGTGCATTTAAATAATAAACTTAGAGGATCATATAAATCCATTGAAATTTGAGCAGCAAATCAGTCAGTCTGAATTGTACTGCAATTCCCTAGGCATTTTTGAATCAAATTATGACAACTGTTTGATGAAACATCTCTCATTTGTGAGAACCTGTGGCAAGTTTCACAAGAAACTACTCACCCACTCACCAGAAGCCCACATTCTGACTGGACTCCAGATGGTCAGCCAAGCCCAATTCTGCTCTTTTTGTCCACCAGATCTCTGTCTGAATCTGTCAGGTGGATGTCATGCATGCCCTGCAATCCACTGTTTTCACCTCTCTGTTTTCCAATTTATTTCTCCATGTCCCCATCAGCTGCATTTTTATATTCTTTACTATCCTCCTTTTTCTTCACTCTACCTTCTAATTTGTAACCAGCTTCTGCCTTTGTTAGAGGCCACTAGAAACTTTCCTGTTTCCAGACAGATTATGAAACTGTTTCCCAAAACGTCAATACTGTGAACTTGCCTGTCCTTCTGTCTGACATGAAACACACCTAAGAGAAGGTACATATCTGCTCCCATAGTGGGGCTGCTGGATTTCACCTGGAATTTCCATAAATCTTGAGGGAGATATAAATCTTTCCTGTCATTTACTTCCCAAGTTAAACCGAGGGCTCTGCTTGGTTTCTAACCATCACCTTTTACCATGCCATCATGCCTGTGGAGTGCAGCCAGTGCTTGTACCTAGAATCTAGATATAAGGAATCTGGATGTAACAACTGCTGTTCCTTTTCCAAAAGGTCTTTCTGCAGTGGCTAAACAGAGATTTTAAAAATTAAAAAGGAAAATTATACCTTTTCCCTGCTGTTTGTGTCTGACTTCAGTAGGAATTTCTGAGGGATTAGAGGACTCAGGAAAAAGGTCAAGTTAACCGAACCAAAGTTGGAAAAAAATAGCTACATAAGAGTGGATGGTTATTTCTCAACTTTGCTTTTAAAAAATAAGCAAACAAACAAAAAGATAGGTTTGGTTTCAAGTAACTAATGTCTCACTGGTAAACACAGTCTGTCATTACTTGATGCCTGTGCATAGAGATTAGAAAACACCAGCATTTTTGTACACTTCACAGGATCATAAATTGCTATTCCAGATGAGAGGCAATGGGTAATCAAGCCTGAATGAGAAGGGTGAGAAAATAGCAAGAAAAATATATGACAGCAGGAAGCACATGGAAGTAGCTTGCCTTAGTCACTGATGTTGCTTACTTTTGTGCCTTCTTATGCTACTTAACATACTATCATCTTTTCTGCCATCTCACTGCTATCACAGCTTTCCTTCTTTAGCCCACATATAAACTGTCTCAACAATGGGAAGGAAATGTTAAGAGCTGGCTTTCTTGCAGGAGCATATCAAACAAATATGAGTAAGTCATTCAGTTGTTATTTATGTTATCCTCTGAGAAAGACTGAGTTAGAAGAACTATGGTTAAATTACTAACAAAAGTTTACATTAACACAAACCTACCTTTATGTTTGTTTCTGGCCATTTGTGTGCTGTACAAGTACAACCTGCAAGTAATGCAAAGAGAAAGAACAGGAGCTCAGGACATGAAAAACAACAGGAACACTAAGAACATTCATAATTCTCTATACTATGAGGGATGCTAAGAAATGAGAAGGGCTACAGCTGGCACAGCTTTGGTTACAGCCTGGAAAAAGAGGAGGTGTAGAGCTTCATTCATTGCTGAAGCCTGGTGTGAGAGCTAGTAGCATCTGATCTACTTTTCTCTGAACTCTGTTGCCAGAATTGAGTACCCTCGGTATATGACACCCTAGGTTAGTGTCATCACAAAACAGCTTGATGTTGGAAGGGAACCTAAAGATCACCTAGTTCCAACCCCCTGCTGTGTCTGGCTGTCCCCCACCAAATCAGGCTGCCCAAGATGCCATCCAACCTAGTCTTGGGTAACGCCTGGTATGGGGTAGCCACAGCTCTCTGGGCAGCCTGTGCCAGTGCCTCACAATCCTCCAAGAACTTCCTCCTATAATCTAAGCTAAATTTCCCTTATTTTGTTCATATTGTTCCCCCTTGCCACTATCTGCTTGCATAAAGGTTGATCAAGGAAAATGGAAGAACTGAATTTATTCTTAGTTCTGACAGGAAAGATCTTTCTGTTGTCCCTGAAAATGACAAAATCCATCTAAATAAAGCATGATATGTCTTAGCTTTTATTTCTAAGTTTACTAACACGCATGTCTATCCAGAAAAACAATTACTAATACCTGTAAACAATACAAAACACTACATTATTCATTGCGATAACATTTATAAGTCTGAACCACACTGATGGAATTGCCAAAGTAAACAGATTTTATCCTCCTTCCACATTCATATAGGCCTCATTTCCTTAGATGCTGACATTTTATAAATGTCATAGTTTATGAGGAAATAATAAAAATCCAGATAACATGGCACAACACTATGACCTTTAGCTGAAGGATTGATATAAGTTCTTAAGCAAGCTCGGTAAAGAAATTCAGAGGTGAAAATTCAGGTTCCAGTAAGTAATTGTGGACTTCAAAGGTCACAGATTTAGCATCAATTCTGTCTGAGTCAGAGCTAGCAACACTTCTGCTTTTTTTTTCAGTTTTGTTGCTTGTGATTTGATTTTGCAAATGACCTGCCTTACTTTCACATTGTATACAGTTTAAATAGAAAACTTTCATATTTTCATTATTATTTGGAATTGAATTTGCTTGCAGTGAACAGACTAAAACCAAACAAAATCACCACTATTAATGTTATTACTTTGGATATAGATTTTGTAGTTATGTTTCCATGACAGTATTTCTGTCAGATGCTCTCAACAGATATACATTCCCATTTAATGAGCCAATAATCCATTCATAAAATATAGGTAGAAAAAAATGTATTGATTTGTTTGTAATTAAATATATATATATCCCAACGATTACGAAAATGCACATAAGTGCTTTTGTACCTTGGTTAGGTGTCCTGCAATTTGAGAGGGAGTTGTCCACCACAGGGAATATCTATTACTCTATGCTTAAGAATACACCAATAATTACATTATGTGCTCACCAAGGCCATCCCTCATCACCTCCAAAAAGAGATGACACATTTTGGCAACTGTATTATTTTCAGATTCGACTTCTACTGCCAGTGCTCCAGTTTAACAAACCAACCAGTGGACTATGCACATGTATCCCTGAAAAGTTACATTAAAGTTTATTCTTTAGTCTAAAAGAATTGAGTGGAATATATCAATTCAGCCTATGAAAATTCATCTGTTCACTGAAAGTACAGAGAAGATGCTCAATGAATAGAGAATAAAAAATCTCCCATGATCCAGGTAGAAACAGACTGATGGCTACTCCACCTGTACTGTCACAAGTCCATGGGACCAGATGGGATACACCCGAATGCTGAAGGACCTGGGGGACATGATTGCCCAGCTGCTTTCCACTATCCGTCAGTAGTCCTGATCAACAGGAGAGGTGTCAGATGGCTGGAGACTTGTTAATGTGATGCAGTGAACAAGGAGGGTTGTAAGGAGGATCTGGGGAATTATTGTACAGTGTTCAGTTTTTGCCCCTTCACTACAAGACAGACATAGAGGCCCTGGGGTGTGCCCAGGGAAGGACAACCAAGCAGGTGGAGGGCCTGGAACACAACTCTTATAAGGACCAGCTGAGGGAACTGGGATTGTTTAGTGTGGAGAAGAGAAGGCTTAAAGGAGACCTCATTTCTCATTTACAGCTCCTTGAAAAGAGGTAGTGATAAGATGGGGGGTCAACCTCCCAAGTAACTAGTGATAGGACTAGAGGGAATGGCCTCAAGTTGCTCCGGGGGAGGTTCAAGTTGGATATTATGAAGAATTTCTTCTCAGAAAGAGTGGTTAGGCAATGGAACAGGTCGCCCAGGGAAGCTGTAGATTCACGTTCTCTAGACGTGTTTAAAGGAAAGGGTAGATGTAGTACTCAGGGATGTAGCTTAGTGGACAATATTCACACGATAGGAGGATGGTTAGACTGGATGATCTTAGAGGTTATTTCCAACCACAATAATTCTATGATTCTACAATAATATCAAAGTAATTCCCCATTTAGGCAAGAACATGGATGTCAGGTATAAAATAGTTTATAAGTATATATATATATTCATATATATGAAAAATGAAGGAAAATTTACTCATGTCAAAAAGAAATGTGGGAGGGCCCTTTCTATTGTGAGTAACCTTGTAAATAATCTTGTGCTTAGGTCACCCTTTTGCTTCAAGTGAAGTGTGACATCAGAAGATACTCTGAAGTGTGATTCTCAAATGACAGAGTATTATTTTTAAGTTAAAAATGAAATAATTAGCAGTCAAGGCAAAGGACACTAAAATGTGTAAAAAAAAAAAAAAAAGATATTGTAAATAGCAGTTACAAAACAAGTTTATCATATTTAAACTTTGTTCCCAATCTTGTAAATTAGGGCCACGAACTTATGTATAGGTTAAGCCTATCTTTATTTGCTTAGCTCTTGGATAACACTGATAGCAAATAATAAGCCTAACTTAAGCAATTTCCTTTCTGCATACAGAGTCTACATTAGAAACTGAAAAAAAGATCCACGAAACCTGTCACTGCACAGGAGATTTATGTGAAAGAGATTCTCTCTCCACCCTATGCATGTCTAAACTTGCTGAGATCAGGGAAAGAAAATCTTAGAGGATGGTAACAGTTGTCACATCCTACAACTGATAGAAAATAAATGTTCATTGTGTTAAACCTAACATGCAATGAAGATGACAGAGATTTATCAGTCTCTAGATTTTGCAGTAAAATACATAATAGTCTTTGATAACCTTCAATAAAAACTCATTAAAAATCAACCTTATTGTAATACTAAAGAGTATTTTGAGTATACTTTGTACACTTAAAACCAATTTGTATCTTCATTTATTTCACTATAATATTTTGCACTTATATAGCACCTTCTACAAAAGCAAATTTTATAAGATCTTGAATACAAGTCAAGATTATAAACCAACTGTGACTAAATATAATAATTCCTGAGTACTAGAAAGAAGTAAGACATCGGATTTTGCATGTACAGCACTACGTAGAAAATATTAATTAGAAGTTAAGAGAAACCCAATTTGAGGCTTGTTTAGGGAAGGTCAGTTGAAACTATTTCAGCGAGGAAATATAAAGAGTATGAAAGTCTCTCCTCTTCCTTCTTCCGTCATTAAGCGTTCATTATGAATTGTGATTAAGTAAAACATTTTAAATCCTGCAACTAGTTGATCACTTAGTGTGTGCAGTGGAAGGTTAATGATGGTTCCATCCTTTTTCTGAGTTATCTAATGAGATTCTTTGATGCAGATTATGTGAAACTGGAATCCCTGTCTTGAAAAAATTTGTTTGAACTTTTCTCTGTGTGTGGATTTCTTTTTCTCAAGAGAAAAATAATGAATCTCTTTAGAAGCTCAAATGTCTTTAAATGAAATAAGCACAGTAAGGTGCTAGGGTCAGGAATGTGCAGCACTTTTTAAGATTAAATAGTGAAAAAATAAGCTCAAGATATTTAATCATTGCTTCAATAATGAAGGAAAAAATACCTTTCTCTCACTCTTGAGGAAATCCTGCTTTGCAAAGTTTTACTGCAAGAGATGAGCAACACCCAGAAGGAGGATCAATGGGGTGTGAGATTTGAGTTTTGGGAGTTGACATTTAAGGGAGAGGTTTAAGGTTGGGACATGGGACTCTGATAAAACAGTACCTAACTAGGGCTTATGATTCTGTTTCAGGATGCTGTGAGTGTTAGTGAGGCTCTCTGCCTATCTCCTCAGTGATAAATCTTCCTCTAAATCCTTCCAGGCTTCACTGGTCACCTCAGATAATCTGATCACAAGTCATCACCTATCACAAGCCAAAACCAACTTCAGATGAAGACAATGCTATGGCAAACCTCCTGTCATGGCACAGGCAGAGAAAGGGTAGATAAATGCCTCAGGGTTTATCCCACATATGCAAATAGAGAGGACAAAAATTCAGAAAGATAGGGAGAACTCAGTCTAGACAGCTGAAAATGGTCTAATAACAAAGCACATCTTTGTGATCCAACACATGCTTGTGAGACACACTGGTTGCAGGGGAGGAGGTAGAGAAAGGGAAGAAGCTGTGGAATGGAACAAAAGCAAAGGTACAACATGAAAGAGCAGTTGCAGTGTCTGAGTTTGACTATTGTGACATTGGAAGATCCACTATAAGCAGAGAATAACAGCTGAACACAAAAGCCTAGAATCAGTATTACTGCCTTGCTCATTCTAATGCTCTCGGCAACAACCTAAGGATCATTTTGTTGTTTGTTCCTACTCACCCGATGGAAATGGATCTCACTGCTAGGTGATGGGTATTCAGCACACACAGAAAATAAGGTACTAGTAGTGTTCGTAGAGAATTATCTTTATGAAGCTAGAAATCAGCAGGTGCTTTAGAACTTACTAAGGTGCTTCAAGATTGCAGAGGATTAATACAATGCTAAGAATAGGTCAGAATGGTCAGAATATCTACTTCTGTAGATATTCAAAGGGATTTGGGCTTGGGATTTGTTCAAATAATATAAAGTAACTTTTATAAATTTCTCAAGTTTCTTTCACAAGTATATTTTGTGCTCTACTTAAAATGTTTCCCTGGAAATTATGAGAGGCAGCTGAATGACCAAGATTCTCCATCTGGACATAGATATATTTCAGTGAATTTAACCAATTGTCTTTAACCTCTGTCAGACCATGCCTCTTAATTTTGACCAGTCATCTTAAAGGTGTTTCATTTTTCATTCATGTTTCATTTTTTTCTGTCTCAATCACCTCTTAGTTCAACAGTTAATTGTTTCTATTTTTAGAAATATTAATTGTTGCTATTTTATATTTATAATTGTATCTATATCTCAAAAATATTATTCAAATATTTGTCTGGAACAAATTTAAGTATCAAGGAAGATCTACATAGATTACTTCTCCCTCAGAAATCCTGTGCTTGAGTTGTAAACTTTAAGTCCTTAGTGCTCTGGGGTATCAAACATAAATAAATAAATACACTTTTAAACGAATGAAAATAAATTCTTTGTATTTGCATTCCAATCAGAAAGTTAAAACAAAGACATTTGACCCATATAATAAATAATATATCCTAAAAATGAAAGTATCAGCCAAAACAACTATTACATACACTCTAGTTTAACATTCACAAATTTCATCTTTGCAGTAAGTAATGAATAAACATGTTAATTACCCATAAAAGTCCTAATTTTCAAACATTTGCATTCACTAATTTTGCAAACTAATGTTTGAGCTAGTTCTCATAATAAACTGTAAAGAAGTTACTGTTGCTCATAACAGTTAATGAGTTTGAGATGCATATGGCCCTACATGCTTCCAAAATGAGTGCTTTACGCAGATGTTGCTCCATTCTTTACTTCTAAGTAGTTAATATTGGATTGCTCCTACAGCAGCTCAGCAAGTGTTGATCTTGGTTTTATTTTTACTTGACAGCTTATGGAGAACAGTATTCCAATTAAGACATTATATTTTTATATTTGAATGTTTAGCAAGTGCCAGAGGGCCACTAGACTGTGCAGTTATCTAGCTTATGACTTAACAAAGGCAAATGCTGACTTGGATCCTTTAGAGGATAACGAGGGTGGAGAAAAAGGCTGCAGTTGCATTTCCATTTCAGACATCTAGGAATGGGTATCTGGTGAAGCTGGGTTTTACACTTCCTGGAAAATGAATATTTAATCCTTCATTCCACTAACATGATATGTGGTGCTTGCTTTGCTATCCACCATTTTACTTTGTCTAATTTGATAGTGGATTAATACATCAGTTTGTGACCTCAAACTGTTATTTACCATATTCTTATCTATCTAGTATCTTCTCCTGCAGGATGCACGGGGTTAACTTCATCGCTGCAATGTCCTGAAGGATAAAGGTATTGTAGGTGCGAAAACTGAGTATCTTGTAAATTTGGTATCAAGAGAACATAAGCAAGCAGAACAGAAGATGTGTGGGAGTTCTACTGATAGGGAAAAATGCAGTCTTGTTTATTGAGGAGGAATTAGAAATGAAGAATAGTGGAATTTAATTTACCCACTTTGTTTTGAAAGGCAGATATTTCTAGAGTGCTGACATTTAGGCTGATCTATTTTAACTGACTTATCAGTTAAGATCGGGGGATTGTCACCTCTTTCACCGGTTTGTTGCATAAGGACAAAACTAGCCATTTCTTTTCACAACATTTTCTTTAATGTGAAAGATATTTTCATGCAAATCACCATGGAAAGATAGCTATTTTGTAATACAGTGAGACTTGTTCTGACCCCCATTTTACCCAAAAATCAATCCTGAAAAATAGATTCATAACTTTCAAAGCCAAGCGAGATTCATACTGTGCAGCTCCCCAGAGACATTTGAGAGGAAGTATAAACAGCTGAATTAAATGTTATTTTTTAAGATGTTTAGCCCTTCCAGCTACATCAGACACAAATTCTATTAAAAAGCAAGATAGCAAAGGTCTCCTTCTACAGGTTAGGAGTGCTTTGTTCCACAATATGCCATACTGTGACAAAGCCTATCAAAGAGAATTCTCAGCTACAAAGGTAGCACCTGTAATCTGAAGAGCATTTAGTTACTCCAAAAAAACGCCTCATCAATTACAATTTTGGTATCAAAAGCAAATTCAAAACAGCTTTGATGAAGTTCAGCATATCACTACATAGGAGGACAGTTGCACCCTATATTCTTCTGTCATTTCAGAGGAATGACAAGTGTGCTCTATGGCCATGCATTTCAATAATAATGAGAGGTACTTGTGAGCTCAGAAAACAAAAGTCTTATTTTTCCATATAAAAAGGCTGATTTTCCTTTAACTTCAGGAATTATAACTTAAAGTTATTAATGTTTTTTACCTACTTAGTCAAGTTTGCTTTATTATACATAAACATATCAGAGGTCTGACAATGCTTGTGTTGAGCAGACAGTCATGCATCTTTTTCTAGACAGATTAATGAGAGGGTATATGAAGGAATGAGCTTGTTTAAGAATTATGTCTGCAACTACAGTAAAGTCTTGTCTGTGTGAATACATTAAAGGTGATAAAATATTTAGAATATTTAAAATTACTTTAATGAATCTAGATTTATCTCTAAAAGAAAAGCAAGGGGACAATTCCTACCACTAGTGTTTAATGGAAAAGGTTTATGCGCAGATACAGACTGTATTGTTAACCTTCTTCTAGTTCATTCATCATGTATTATTGAAAAGTATCACAAGATGTAGTAAATGAATTTCTCCTGTAAGTGAGGCAAAATAATCAAAGATTACAGGTGCCCTCAGTTTCTACTATAGAGAAGCATGGTTAATATCTGCTATGCCCTTTGCTGTATTTTCAAGATCATTTGTAGTCCCTTTCATCCACAAAAGAAGGAATTTCTTCTCAAGTATTCTCAAAATTCTCAGATGCTTCCTCCCCTGGAGGAAAACTTAAAATTAAGTTACTTCATCTAACTGAATGCGAGTTGACGAATACTTTAAACTACAAGAACATTTGCCTACATTAACTGACATTAGATGCTCTCTGTTTGGCATTATCAGAATTCTTGATGAACACTGTAATGTTTTTCTGCTCTCACAGCCTTCTTACCCTATAAAAAAAAATCCAGATCAAATAAATAGCAATTTGATTTCAGTGAGAGTTGTTTCTTTATTATTATTATTAACTTTGGTGAATGTTTTTTCTTCAGCTTCAGTGGGAGTGATTTTATTCTGGCATGGATTTCACTGGAACAGCTTCAGCAAAATTTACCTGTATTTTTACTCAGGAAGACTGGAGAAATATGATTCTTCTTATCCCATCTGGCTCACTCTTTTTCAGTAATGTAACTTCCAGAGTTGAAAGGGACTCCTCACTTTTATTTAAATATTTACCTCCTATTTCAACCTTTGGACAGACAGACTGGATTTTTCACCCAAGCGTTGCTGGATTTTTTTCTATCATTATGAATTACTTTTGTTTTTTCTGCTGGTATGATTTTAAAACATGGAAGAAAGGTCTAAATGGTAATTAAAGATATTTTTCACACAAGAGTGAAGCATGCTATTATCTTTAAAGCACAGAGTAAGAACTAAATGATCTGGGTCATCAAGCAGCTGTGAGTAAATCATTTAGAGCAGTCTTCTTAACTTTAGTTAAATCAGACAGACAATATATATTTCACATATTCAACATTCATGATAATTAGGTCACTTATCTGAAATATCCATATCTGAGTTTATCACACATACTTCACAAGATGAGCGTTAAATTTTCTGCGATTCTTTTTTTCTCCTCGTCTAAGATTAAATAAGTTATAGGTCTTCCACAAAGATACATAATAAAGCTTAACTAATTAATGTAATGTACTACTATTACTAAACAATTAAAGCTCTTAAAGATGAAAGCTGGTAATGAAATGGTCCTAAGAAATGCTTAACTCATATTAGCAATTCCAAGCAAGTCTAATGAGGTCATGACATATGTCTTTTACTTTCTCACTGGATTAAATCCACTTAGACTGGAAAAATAAGGGTTCTTTTATGAATATTAGCAAAAATGTGTGAAAAGAAACTTCTCATCCTGTTGATGAAGTTTCTAACACTGAAGGGCTGACAAAATTGCTATTCTGTCTGAAAGAAGGCATTAAAGGTTTAGGAAGATTAGAGAAGAAACTGATTTAGAGTTTAACATTATCCTCTGACCTACTACACTAAATGACTACACTATTTTAAGATTAGAGAGCATGTCCAGACGGGATGTAGAAAGGTTATATCCAAATGATGTAGCATTTTTAATTGCTGACTATTTAGTGGCAGATTCCATAAGAAAGATATTTCTATCTTTTGTGCCTCTTGTCTCTCTCAAATGCTTAGTTGTACTATTTTTCATTTAACAAATAAACACTACACAGACAAACCTGGTCACAAGGAGCCTGTGCTCACGAGACATCACTGCATTTGTGACTGCTTATTACAAGTCCTCAGAGCAGCGGACATCAAGGATGAACCAAGACACTCTAGATGAAGAACTTGATCAGAATTTCAAAATTTCATTTCTTACTGGAAAGTCTTTTGGAGTAGAGGACAGAGCACATGCCAGTTCATTTTTTTTTCCCACCTGATATTACTTTGCTGCAGCAGAACGCTGAAGAAGCCATTCCTCAATTTTGTTATTAAAGAATGAATTGAAAAATGTTATGTTATGTTTGTAAAACAAATGTAAAAAGTTGAAGCATCCACTTTTTAGATTAGAAATACTTTTTGAATGGTAACCAGTATTTAATTTCACATGACATTAAAAGCTTCTCACCCCACTTCCTAGATAGCTTCAAAAGCAGCTCTTTAAAAATGAAGTGAACTGTGTGAAGTCTATCTCCTCTCATTTGGGAAAAAAATAAATGAATCCAAAACCCAACAAAAAACCACCCACCTAACTTTCTGAGAAACCTTTCCTTTTTATGCGAAAAGAGATTTGTGATATAGTTAGCACATCATGAATATACATGTATGCAATGTTAACTGTTCATGTAATTATTTCCACTGAAAATTCACAATGAAAGTTAGATTATGTAATCTAAACTTGAGCTCAATAAAGTTGGTCATTACAACTTCTTTTTTATTTTATTTAGAAGATGATTAATATAAATTTGTAAAATAAGGTCACATCATTAGTTTTATTTCAATATAATCGATTCAAATAACCTGTTCAATTATAGACTGTAGAAATGAATCAGTATTATTCTCCCTGACAATAAATATCTTTTGGCAGAGGTAGATTAACTCTGTCCCAGCTGAGCCAGTCTACATCTTCTGAGATGCAAATATCACTTGAGGATATTTTCTCAGGAAGAGCCATAGTGTACAAGAAATACTTTTTTTGTCCACAAGGTAATGCAGCAATTGGTTAAAACTTTTTTAATTTACCGTATTATTTAATGTTGAACTGCAAAATCACATCAAGGAAGTAACAGAAAAATATGCTGTTGTTTCACAAGCCTTTATCTCACATGGTGGACTTTAGTCCATGAAAATTTAGCTATGTAATTTTATTTTATAGGATTGAACAGAACTGTGATACTCTAAAAAATAAATAAATAAAACAGATACGCCAATGCCTAGGTAAAGAAGCTGACAACAAAAATGTTGCCACAGGGTAGCAACTTCCAAGTGACATACTACGTCTGTACACTAACACTTCAGTATCTGAAGCAAAAGAGAGCTTATCAACTCACAATCCTGTTCAGATTGTAAATGTAAGAAACCCAGAAATACTATATATTACCACATAGTGTGCATAACAGAACAAAAGGAATGCAGAGGTCTGTAATCCAGAGAAGTCTCCACTACTTATGGTAAGAAGAAAGGTTATGATAATCAGTATAACAAATTTACTACTTTGACAAATGTAACTCAGTGCATAATAATACGCAAATTGTGCTGAAGCCTTTTTATCAGATGACCATAAAGTGAATCACAGAATGGTTGCATCTGCATCAGATGCCTAGAAGTCCAACCCCACTGACAGGGACACCTAGAGCAGGCTGCTCAGAACAAGTTGCCACATAATATCCTTCACTGCCAGAAGTGCTGGATAGCAAAACAAACAAACGCTGGTGCAATTTTCAAGTACAATGTGCACAGACCTAAACTAGGTTAAAGAATTTCTCTGTCAGCAATTCATGATACCAACAAGCAACACATGTTAATCTGTTATGTTACAAATGCTACTGAGGACTAAATAAGAATTACTTTAGTACCATTTAGTATCCTCAGAAATGATAGTCTGAACATGAGAAGCCACTGTCATAATAAGCTTACATGTACTAGACAAATGAAGAGAGACACTGAGATTTCAGAGGTAAGGGTCACACAGCATGCCATCAGCAGACCCTGGCGGTGATTACTACCTTATTTCATTCACTAAGATCTCCCTTTTTAAAACATGGTACTGATTTTCATAATAAATATGTTGCATTCTAATATTAAAGTAGAGCAGAGCAATCCATCCCACTCCCAGCCAATTACACTGCTGAAGGCAGCATAAGGCCTCAGCACTTTCACCAGAGTGAGATACCACCTACAATAAGTGACAGCATGTAAGCAATAATAGTAGATCACCTTTCTGGATGGGAAAGAACACATACAGGAGTTCAGAACAGTGAAATTGTTAAAGCTGGCTGAAAATGCAAAATAGAGTACTATCAGATTTTTACAAATTGTTCAGTTTCATTATAATTTTTAACATAAACTTGCAGAAAATTGCATTCTTTCCCCAGTTAAAATTTACAAGTAGAACCTTATGTTTTCTGGTTGCATAGGATCACAATGCATAGGGTATGCTAGGGAATGAAGGAGTGTAAACCCTGGGACTTTGGGTCACCTGAATAGAAAGCTATCACCTCAAAAATAATATCAGCTAAAACCAACTGCTGCAAGTATAATTGGAAACATAAACTCAATGGAGGAGATCATTGTGGTGAACAGCTATTCTTCAGAGCTCTGATTAATAGATGGCATGAAAAATTCCTGAAGGAAAACCAGGACATTCTTGAAATAATTCTACCTGTGTTTAATTTCTACAGTAGAAATAACTCATTCACTCACTCAGAAATGACCAAAATAATTCAAAATCCCTGAATTATGTAGCTTTAAATCTGGTCTTCTCATGTAGGAGGGCAGTCATAACCTTAAACACAATAATATCACTAATATCACTGTGTTGAAAAGCCCACATCTTACTATCTCTCTCTTCTCTTCTCTTTCCTGTTTTTTTTTTTTTTCTTTAATTCATGTGAGTTTAACACTCAGATAATAAAACAGTTATACACACTTCTAAAATGCTGCAGGTTGTGGCTAAGATTCTACAGTTGGTCCTACAGTTCGAGGGAATACCTGTGAAACCACATAACGGTACTGATCTCAGTAAAACAGAATGCGCTGCAGCATGCAGGATCATCCCACAGAAGTCTTACTTTCAAACACCTGGGTGGCAAAATGGTAACAGGGATGTAACAGCTCAGTAAGGCCAACTCTGGCTGCAGCCGAAGAATTTAATAAGAATTTTGCAAAAGGTATTAGATGGTATTTTGATGTATTGTAATGGTCTTAATGTCATCACTTTAGATTCAGAGAGCCTTTATGCGTTATCTTTTAACAGTCCCTTTGTTGAAACAGTTAATATAATTGCTACACAAGGCAATTAATTGGCTTAAATAGCAATGGAAATTACCCTGTATTTTCAAGGCACTATAACCATTTCAAAGATGCTATAATACTCAATTAAAGAAACTCCCAAATGGCAACAGTCATCAAATAAACATAGTTGCTTGACAGCGCAAATGCAAACTGCAAACTGATCTCTTTGAAAAGTACAAGTGTAAGAAAAAGATCGAAGTCTTAATTGAAGTATACCTTCCATGATAGGAATCAGTAATATTGTCATGAAGAGAGTACTAGAAATTTGAAGCCTTCTGTATTAGTCCACTAAATTTAGTTATGTTTAGATAATACAATACTGAGCTATCTATAGATGAAGGGATACATGCTCCCTCAGCAAGTTTGCCTGTCATACAAAGCTGGGAGGAGCGGCTAGCAGGCTGTAGAGTCATTCAAAGAGACCTGGACAGGCTGAAAAGTTTGGCAGAGAGGAACTTTATAAAGTTCAACAAGGGCAACTGTAGAGTCCTACAAGAATAACAGTGCAGTTCAAAAAGGTCAAGGTATCCCGGAGTGCATTAAAAAGAGTGTAGCCAGCAGGTTGAGGGAGGTTACACTCCTCTACTCTGCCTTGGTGAGTCCATGTCTGCAGTACTGTGTCCAGTTCTGGGCTCCTCAGTTCAAGAAAGACAGGGCACTTCTAGAGAAAGATTCCAGCAGGGGGCCACAAAGATGATGAGTGGCCTGGATCATCTGCCTTATTAGGAAAAGCTGAGAAATGTGAGACTGTTCAGTCTGGAGAAGACTAAGAGGGAATCTTATCAATGTTTATAAATAGCTAAAGGTCAGGAGTCAAGTGGATAGGGCCAAGTTCTTCTTTGTGGTGTTCAGAGACAGGACAAAGGGCAATGGCACAAACTGGAACACAGGACATTCCATCTGAACACGAGAAAGAAAGTTACCTGCAGGGACACTTTCCTGTGCAACCTGCTGCAGGGAATCTGCTTAAACAGGTAAACCAGATGATCTCCAGAGGTCTGTTCCACCCTCTACAGTTCCGTGATTCTATTTACAGATCTTTCAAGCCCCCAAAGACCCCCCAAAATGGGCAGAACTTTAAGTAACACTTGGAAGTTTGTCTCATCAAATAAGATGATGTATACTGATGTATACAACTACTCTGCCATAGACAGGATGTGTTATCTAAACAATTGTAGTTTTTAAAAAAATAAAAGGGGTTTATTTTTATAGAATACATACGCATTAAATTAATTCATATTAATTTAACATCTTGAATTTAATTGTCTTTTAGAGGACTCATCTGCAAGAGCCATTATGTTTTGAAACTTGTACAAAAGCAAGGCTGCTAGATGGATCACCCTTCTTGACTTACACATACCATATCTCCCAACTCTTAAATCCTCCATATTATATATTCAGTAAAGCTTTGATAGATTTGGACAAATGCCTAATATACTAGCAGAAGCAAACAGGTTTTGGTTAACCACTCCTTTTTTATCTCTCACTGACTGAAGATAGAAGTGAGCCTTTAAGAGATTATCACAATAGAGACTTGCAAAGTTGGGTCCCACTCGACTCTGCAAAGCAAAACAACAAACAAGGAACACTTTTTCTCTAAAAAAAAAAAAAAGAAACAAAGCTCATAAATCCTTTATCTGCTTCTGATTAACTATTGCTTTGTAGCTGGTTAAAGAGTTTCACTACCTTTAATTTACAAGCAGATAGGGATGGAAAGAGGAAACGGATGAAACTGAATGCATTTTCTCATTGATGATTTCTCTGGAAATGGTATTAGTTTGATTCAACTAATTGTAATGCAAGGCAGGAACATGTCTTATACCATAATGGAAATTTATTTTTGGAAATACAGTTCTACTGAATCAAATATTTTCAATAAAGAATGCTACAGTCTGTTCTTCTGGTTTTATCTCAACTTAAAAAATGTAAAGGGTTTGGTATCATTTAAGTGCAATAATTAAATAAATAATTTTGTCTGTTGTGAAACTTAATTACAGTATAACATATATCTATATGTTTTTTTAATCAAATATATAAAAAAGAAAAAAACATCAGTAGATGTTTTCAGAAAGCATCATATTTTTATTTATATGCAGTATTTGAAATAAAAATGTGTGCCACTTTGAATATTTTAATATTGTGCTTGAATTCCATCAGAGTAAGAGAATTTAAGAAACAGGAATTTCATTCCACAAATTGTTTTCAGTGCAAAGATACAGAAAAATTTGGGTTGGAGTGCATCACTGGCATTTAGATATGTAACTCTGAACATTCCAAAAATCCAAAGAAACATACTGCAACTCAGAAGTTATTGTATTAAGGCAACTTTAGTTAGTCATCAGATGTATGAACTAATAATTATTTTGCAACTGAACAAATCATTGGGACAAAAAAATATTACTATACCATGCTCCCCTTTTCTGAATATGCTTCCTGTTAATAATATGATTCTGAAATCATATTTTATAGTGAAAACTGTTGTATTACTTAATGAGCTAGGAAAGGAATGCTAGCAACAACATTAACAAGATTCTCAAAATGAGTTCCTAATGAAGTCTAAGAATTGTAAACTTCAGAAGTCTTCAGAAAAAAGTAAAGCAGTCTTGTAACAAGGTACAAGGTCCTTGGCTTATATTACTAGACAGATGAGTACCAGCAAATTTTCCCTTTCTAGTCAACAGTTTTTCATGCCTGAAGAGACTTGGCTGGAGCTTGGAACTACTGCTAAATTTTGCTGCAATTCACTGCCAGTGTTCTGCAATCTCTTGTCTCACCATGCAATAAATATCCTCGTTCCATACCAAGTTACAGTATGAATATTAGTTTCTATTTTGTACAGAGGAATGGTAGTATTTCACTTCATTCTGAAGTTACTTACAACTTACTGTCGTTACTGAAGTTATCAACTTACTGTTGTAGATTGTGATCCTGTTCATTTTATTAAGGAAGCATATTTGCAAGAAAAAAAAAAAGATAATCGGTGTAAGAGGAGCAGTAGTTCTTTCTTTGTAAAATGGTTATTTCAGCAATTGATAAGACTCAAAAATATCCCAATGAAAATATAAGTTAGGCCTGAATTGTGCTTGGAGTATGGTTCAAAAATCCCTTTTCATGAATCTATAACAAATGTTAATAATTCTCAAATTTTATTATTTTATTTTGACATCTGCCTGCTCGCTAGGCATACATCCATCCAAATGGCAAGAAATCTTTGACAGACTTTCTCTGTGAGTTGCAAAAGCACTTCTCACTTCTGAGATGCCAGTGTTTTCTTTTTTATACTTTACATTTGCCGTTGAGAGTGTTTACCCTGCAACTGGAAAGTGCTTCAGTCACTTCATTGGCTGCAATGATTGCTGGCAGAAGTATAGATGATTAACAGCAAAGCCTCCTGCTGCTCCCACTCAGCAAGCAACCACCAACCATTCATGCTTACAGCAGATGTTATTTATTTATTTATTTATTTGTGACTTAAAAACTCTAAATGGGCTTCAAACAGTGATTCCTGTTACACTTCATTCTCCATTCCTTCAATGCAACACTCAAAAATTGCCTCTCACAACCTTCCAATTGTATTTGAGTTCCTAATTCATACTCGTGCACTGTGTCTGATTGCAGAAAAGAGTAAGTAATAAAATCTAGATTCTAAAATAAAGAAATAAAGAAATAATCTTCTCATATAAAGTGGTAAAAGTTAACTTCTCTACGAATACCTCTGCACGAAGACTTTTGTCCCTCACAAAATCGACAGTATGGTGGATAACTTTATATATAAAGTTACTTCCAATACAATGCAGTTGCAAGTAGCATTTTACGCAAAAACTCTGTGTTAAAAACATTAATGTGCCTATAATATTTTCTGACTCCAGAAGCAAAGATGGAAGTATCCATATGGCACACAAGACAAATTATTCTGGAGAACAAGGAAACAAGAAACGACTAGACAGAGCTGCAAGTATGGTGATCTATGGGAACTTTACCTTCCTCAGCAAGAGATTGCAGCTGCATAGTGGAAAGAAATAGTGTATTTGTATGCCTGCATATACTTAAATCCAAACATACATATGTATTATATGTAATATATGCATACCTCAGTCAAAAGCAAATAATTGGTATTCTGTCTGCATGTTTATATGCACCCAATAGTATACATATTGGGAAAGACTCAAGTTAGAAACAGAATGAGTTCTCCATTTCCCCACATCTTAGACTACATTTGGAACTATGAAATTCAGGTTTTTAATGTCTTACTGTTAGGTGTTTCACAGTAATGTGTAACCTGCAAATGACTTCATATCGTAATTTTCTGAACTACAGTAATACCTAAAGAAGTTATGAACAAAACTTGAGAAGTGCAGGAAGGAATTTACCAAGTGGGGACCAAACACTAATTTAAGTGTTTATCACACCAAAACCTGCTCTATGTTAGCGATGTGGCAGCCCTTACTGCTTTGAAATTATCATATTTAGTTTGCTTTGCATCAAAATATGTTGTGAGAATTTAACGACTACATCACTGAGTATCCAAATACTGGTTAAGCATGTCTGAAAAGCCTGAAATGAAACAATCAGTTGACAATCTGAAGTGTGTCTCTGAGTGTTCTTCTGCTTCTTTTACATTTAATTTAATTAACTAATTTATTTTTTTAATTAGATCTGAAAAGAAATAGAGGAAAGAAATGGGTCAGATGGGAAGAAAAGAAAGATTACTTGTACTACTGAAAATCTGATGATGAGGTGATGTGTGGAATTCAAAGCTAAATAAACTTGGGGTGGAACCACTACATGGGATCATGGAATCATAGAATCACCAAGTTTGGAAAAGACCTACAAGATCACCCAGCCCAACCATCCACCTATCACCAATAGCTCTCTCTAAACCATGTCCCTCAACACAATGTCTAAACATTCATTAAATACCTCCAGGGTTGGTAACTCTACCACCTCCTTGGGTAGTCCGTTCCAGCACATGTCCACTCTTTCAGAGAAGTATTTCCCAGCGTCTAGTCTGATTTTCCCATGATGCAACTTGAAGCAATTCCCTCTAGTCCTATCACTGATTACAAGAGTGAAGAGGCCAACCCCCAGCTCACTATAACCTCCTTTCAGGCAGTTATAGAGAGTAATAAGGTGTCCCCTCAGCCTATTCTCTACACTGAACAATCCCAGCTCCCTCAGCTATTCCTCAAAGGGCCAAGATCCAGTCCCAGAGGACACTGACAAGACAAGGCATATCCACCCGGATTCATGGTGCTGGTCCACATTGGAATAAATAATTGGAGAGATCCAGATTGCTGTACATGAGTAGTTTGCAAGTGCCATAAAGTAGGAATCAGTGTTTCCATCCTGATTATGAAAAAGAATTTCGATTCAATGTCACTGAGCAGTGGTGTTTTAGGCACATGGCTGCATAAATGAACAGCATACTGCTAGGAAAACTCGAGTTAAAACTAATCCAGTGCAGTTTCTCTGGATCTTCCATAATCTGCATAATGCTTTATGTTGTTCCACAAATTTTAGAGTTGAAAGAAAATGAAATCTGTGTAAGAGGAATCATATTCAGAAGATTCTATGCTTCTTAGACAGAAGCAATCTTGATTTTATATATGTATTTGTAGTTCTCCTGCTATGGAATGTTTCTAATTGGGTATGATTATGTGAAAAGCCAAATTTCATAAACCTGGATTCATAATAACAATAATGTTAAAAATGATTCACAGATAGTAAAACAAACAAAAAAACAAAAAGGATTATCATTTCTTTCAACAAACTCTTAAATTGGGTTTGAGTGCATCTGTTGATAATAATCTCCATATATATTTGAATAAATTTGTTTCCTTACATATTTTTAACTTATTCAGAAGATGAAAGAGTTGGAAAATACTAATATCTAGATTTTTTCCCAAGTTTCTGCTCTCTTTCTTGCTAATCAATTCACAGTGACCTATTTTTTGATTATGAAAATGTCACTGGAAAAAATTACATGATATTTCATCTCTGAATATTGTCTCAGAAATCTGGAGTGGGTAGGAAAAACTACGAAAACCAGCAGATAAGAAGGCAGAAGACTCCTGGATATGTTAGGGTCTAATGAAGACCCAAACTTCTAACACAAAAGGAGAAAAATTTTTCCTTTGAGGAATTCTTTCCCATATTGAACACTCATAGATTCATAGATACATTAGGTTGGAAAGGACCTACAAGATCATCTAGTCCAACCATCCTTCTACTACCATCCCTACCCACTGAGCTACTAAATCAAATCCCTACTCAAACCAGTATGTCACACAACTCCAGGGATTTTTTTTCTTTTCTTTTCTTTTTTTTTCCCCAAGTATGCTGCCTGTTTTATATTCAAAGAACACAGAAGAACATATTTTTGCTTATGAGTTGGCAAAGCTCCTGGCATAATGGGAATATAAAAGTGAAATTTATGTTGTTCCCCTGAGCACTGGGTTTTGCATAACACGTTTTACATATTAAGCAATACTGACAAAGTGATATTTTTAATCTCTCCACAAAATACAGACTAGTGTTCCCAGGTGCCCCATGAGCAGTCTTTACATGAGCAATTCCATTAACATCATTGGAATGCTACATGCATAGAGGGGAATAATTTGGATCAGCAGATCAGCGTCTATTTTTAAATGGGAAAACATTGAACATGTACAAGTATTACAGAATCCTCCCCCCAAAAAATTAACGCTACCGTGGAAGCCTGAAGGATTAGGTATAACCACCTAATAAAACTGATGCAATGCAAATTTAAAGACAATGATGAACGATGTCGTTAAGAACACTTCTTTTCTTTCTTTTGTTCTAGTAGTTTTCATTAGGTGTTCAACTGGCTGTTCTGGTGTTTTTCTGTTATCTTTTATCGGGAAGAATAGGAGTAATACAGTCGTATTTTAAAAAATAAGTTTTGAAAGTCCACTATACATAGTTACATTTCTTGAAAGTTTTTTTTTTTTTTTTTTCCCCTTCAAGAAACATTTTATCACTTGAATGGATAACTTCAGGAAATTTGTTGGTAGTAAGGGCATCATAGTTACATTTACAATACAGAACAAGTCCCAAAAATGATGAAGACATTTATGAAACAGACCTATCTTTGCACCATAATAGAAAACTACAGTTTCATTAATATTTACTTATAGTTTACTTCCGTAAATTTTATTAAGTGCAGTTGAGTAACAAAAAAGCTGAATGGTCTGCAATCTTCAAACCTCAGTTTCAAGTTGGCAATAATTTTGTGAAGTGTGACTTCCACAACACTTTCCATTGCTTACAATAATCCTTTTATCACAGAGAAATAACTCTACACAGACTGGCAAACTATAGGACAACGGCTCCAAAGACTTGCATTTTTCATAACTAATTTTTTAAATGCATTCCTAGCAGGCAACTTCTTTACTCTGTCGATAAACTATCATCGCTGTAGCTTCCTAAAACAGCTCTAAAATAAACCAAACCCCAAAAGAACAAAACAAACAAACAAAAAATAACCAACAACAAACCAACAACTAGCACTATGGAATCAGGTTACTATATTTTTTTTCTGCAACTTTCACATAACTGTCTGCTTCATAAATTTTGTCATTTTTTGCATGCAGTGGAATTATAAAATCTCAATTAGGGAACAGATGAAGCAAGCTCAGATCAAGCCTGCCGCAGGTATTCAAAAACCATGAGCAGGTTTATGAAGGTAGAAGATCAAGCCTTGAATATAGGTGGAAGGAAGCAAGATTTCACAAGAAAATACTGTAAAGCTCCTGTTAACTCTTACGAGAATTAGTAGTCCAAATTAATTCTTCACGTGATTCACTGTTGCTAGTGTATACCTAATATTTCTCCTCTCACTGCCTCAAAGGAGTCCATGTGTCTGTTTACATATGCAGCAAAAAGAACACTTTAATCAGACATTTCACTTCATAACTAAAAGATAAAATCCTTCCTAACCTGATACCAAAATCCTTACTCAGAAGAAGACACAGAAGGGGAGTTATTATACATAAATTTGTTGAAAAAGCACATTTGTTACATTAGAAAACTAATGTTACTGAATCAGAAAAAAACAAAGAAACATTCATTTCCAAATCATGGTATACATGTTTGTCCCCTGAAAGGCTTTTGTATTACTTATCACGCTTGAAATGAGATCAAACTTGATAATTCACCCCCCACTCTCCCCTATAATGTAATATATATATGTATAATATATATATATCTTACATCGAGACATTACATAATTTTATAGTAACTATGAAGGGAAATGTAAAGCAGAGTAGTGTACTTCTAACATTCACCTACTTTACCTCAATATCAGCCATGCACTGCTCTATGTCAAGGAATCCCTAACAACTAAAAAACACTGGAAAGAATATTTAGTACTTATAGTTCAACAGTGGTTGAAACTGAAGGAATATATCTGAGATGTATTGCACTTTCTTTTCCTATAATACATCTACAGAAAAGAGGAAAGGAAATGAGGTCATTAAGAACACAGTGTCCTCTAATGGATGAATATTACTCTGTTTTGCTTAAAGTATATATCCAGGATAAGTTCCTTAGGATATGGAGATAATTCAGAAATTCAGTTTTAGCAGTCTCTTGGTCCTACTTAAATTACAACTACTTTTTACGGAATAGAAAGCTATCTGAGTGCTGTATGTCATCACACATTTCTGATATGAAGAGCTCATTTAAGATAGCAAATATTTCTAAAACCTGTAAGGTAACATGAAGTTGAATAACTCAACTTAAAAGTTTTGATCAAAACTCAGAAATAATCCTTGAGAGTGAAGGACATACATCAACAACATCCGCATACAAAAGAGCAGTTTTTTCATAACAGCTTTTGACTAAACTACTTTGTGCTGCAGATGGTACTAGATTGTTTTCCTAAATAGTCCAAGCTTCTTTAGGACAGAAGAAAGGAAACAGCCTTTCATTTCTGATTCCTAGGGATCAGCTCTGTAGTTTAACTTTCTCTTGTGATCTTTCGCATTTTCAATGACTAAGGAAAGTGAAAAAAAAAAGGTGTTTAATCTCTGTTCTTTTTTGTCTGTTTTTCCTGATGAAGCATAAAGTCCAGACGGCACACTATGCTATTGGTTCATTATATCTCTAGGCTAGGAAATGTTATAGCTCCATCTGTGAGAAATTACAAAGCTCTTCTTATTTCCAAATTAACAGAAAGGTTTCATAGAGTAAATCATATAATAATCACCATTCATGGTTAGAGACAGTATCACCTATCAGCTCTCTGAAAACATCAGCCTTTGTACATTGACTAAAAAGGGCACCTAAGAGGTCATCTTGGCTTAGACATCTTGCTTATAAGTGATTAAAATTATGCAATAAAAACTCTGCTTCCCCAGTTTAAGCTGTTATTTAGAACAAAAAGTACCTCATTAGACTGCACCCTCCTAAAATTGTGATGTTCAGGTAAGCTATGATACAGCTTTTTCTTTCAAAGGAGAAAACAATGTACATGCCCTTAAAATGGCTTTGAGGAATTGTGACTGAGTGGTTGCATCCTCTCAATTTAAGCAGAAGATTGGATGAATAGCTTAGACTAGACATTAAGGACCATTCTCAAAGCTGAAACTTTAAACAGTGTGTAATTCTTGTGTTGATGAGAATGAAAAATCCTGAAATCCATTTGAAAGACTAGGCCCACATTTTTTTCCTCTGAATTCTCTTCACAAACTAAAAAGAAATCTTAAGTGGCCTTTAATAAAAAAAACTTGTTTCTTCATCTAAATTTCACTTTTAGTGTGAACACTTAAAATAAAACCTTTCATGCTTAAAACTACTGTTTATTTTCTCCTGTGGAGAAAACCAGTTCAGTCACAAAGTGTGTGAAACAAGCACTTTCTGTTGTCACTTATTTAAATCCAAGTCCTCTAAAGGTGAAGAGATGTAATTTTAGATTCTTACTGTATGAATGGATGGAAGCAACCATTCTTAAATCTGAAGACTCCGAGCAAGGAGTGCATATTTGTTCTATTTCAGACTCTGGAAGAATTCTCAATGAACGTTTATCTCACGCAGACAGACCTGAATTCCTCAAATTTCTTACCAGTTTTATCAGATTTTTTATTTGATCATAAAGCATCCTGTTCAGAGACAGAATATAATCCTTACCAACAGCTACACATCTTCCAAAGACATTAAGCTTTCAGCAATGCTGATGAGCGGAAATTTGTACTTACCCCTTCAGTCAGCATCTTGCCGGGAGGACAGAAAGGGAATGAAGTTCTGCTTTACATGTTCTTCTCGTGGCACCAGATCTTCCTAGAACACTGTAATAAATTCAAAAGTACATCCAGGTTCAGTTTAAAAAATAGCGTAACTGAAAAAAGTCATCCAACAATTAATGGACATCTGCAATTTTTTTTATTCAGTCCTAAGTCCTCTGTCCTACTGATGATTGGAAACTGTTCATTTAACCCTTCATTACTGATTAAAGCCAGTTTCTTAGATATTTTCACAAGTAAGCTTTTATATTATGACTCTTTTCTTTTAAATCTAATTAGAAAAAAATCTTAACTGTAACAATTTAATGCACTGTTTCACTTATGAGAAAGAAAATTAATAAAATCTATAATTATTTCTATTATTCCAATGAATTCCAAACCTGCAATTAACTGTATGAACTGTAAGGCTGTTTAATCTAAAGTTTAAACTTGATTTGAATGTATGGTAAGGTTTCAATTATTAGATTAAAAAATTCTGCAATGTTTTCTGTTTTCTTGTAAGTACCATGAATTGCACAAGTTTATACTTCTGCTTTTTGTGAAAGGAATGAATGTGAGCCAATTCAGTGTCTTCAACAGAGAGCAGTCTATGATTCTGTATTCTCACAAGCATAACATTTCCAGTCAGTACATAGTACACCAATTCAGCATATGAATTACATGACAATTAAATGCAATTTTCAAAGAATAAGTTAGTAGTAAGACAGAGGCACAATACATTCAATTTGACTTTTCTGGTTCTTATCCTCAGAGCTAAAATACTTAAAGAAGTATTCATCTATAAGAAAATTTAAGGTGCTGTACATAAATCCCAGACGGTACTGTTCATGAGTCATACATGCTAAAGAATTTAAAAATAAAACAAGCGTACATCCAGTGCACGAAACACTTCCTCTATGAGAACAAGCTGAGAAAGCTGGGGCTGTTCGGCCTGAAGAAGAGAATAGCAACTTTTCAGTATCTATAGGAGAGTTTTAAGAAAGAAGGGGACAGACCATCAGGGTCTGTTACAATAGGGTAAAGGGAAGTGGTTTGAAACTTAAGAGGGGAGATTTAGATTAGATATAAGGAAGTTTTTTATGGGAAGTGTAGTGAAGCACTGGCACAGGCTGCCCAGAAAGATGGAATTGTCCTTGGAAATGTTCAAGGTTAGACTGAACAGAGCTCGGAGCAACCAATCGAACTGTAGGTATGCCTGTTTATTGCAGGGAAATTGGACTGAATGACCTTTAAAGGTCCCTTTTAACTCAAACAATTCTATGATTCTCTGTACAAAAAACACGTTAGTGATTGTAGTGTGATATTTACTCAAGGGGTGATTAGTCACATAAATAGATTTTTAAAAAGGAGTAAGTACTGAATCTAACTGGTGACCCTAGCTATAAGGACTAGGAGATCCTTGCAATGCAGATGGGGGTTGTACCTTCTGCAATAATGGTTTAGATAACTTTGAACTAGTGAGACAATAGAAGCAATCTTCCTGTAACACCACAGACTTCAGTCACAAGTCTAAATAAGATGTGGCAAAAAAAAAGTGATTCTTCTTGAACCCATTTTCATGAAACTCCAAATGATCCTTTACTGAAAATTTCTGAATCTTCGGAAAATTTGCAGCCCTCAAAACTTCAATACAAGAAGTTATGAAACAGCTCATCAGTACAGAATAGTTATTGTTTGACACTTGTTTAAACACACTTATTTAAACACTCCTGTAGAACATTGGTACTTTAGAAATATTAATACAGCTCTTTATATGAACCAACTGAATATGAAATGCAAAAAAATAAACACCAAAAGCAACTAAAACAGCTGACAGTCTAAGGAAGGCATGCTTCCTTACAGGCATCACACACTGATAGCAAGACATATGATGACACTATAGCTGAGCAGTTTCAGTTGAAGTGATCATCCAAAGAAAAACTTAGGCAATATTAAGTTTTTTAATAGTTTTTTTTTTTTTTTCTTTAATAGCTACATTAGTCCTAGATATTTGAAAACTTTGTATTAAACTACAGAATTATAAAGGACAAGGATGCGGAAAAAAAAATTAAAAAATTGACACAAATAGCCTTAAGATGCATATTTCCTCTAAAGGTATTCAAAGAAAGACAAATTGCTTATGTCTACAATGGCATGAAGCATATGAGGAAATCATTAAAAAGTATACGGGTAATTATCTGGAGTACGGATGAAAAGACATTTAAATGTCAGTGATTTCATTAATTTTATCACTGAAGATTGAGAATTGGAAGAGTAGAGGGAAACAAACCATGACCAGCTGTTATCATAGGCTAATAGAGTACCAGAATCATTCTAATTTCATAGAACTAACTGGGGCTTAAGTACACGCAGACACACACAGCATGTATGTGGAAGTTAGCAATGCCTGGAAATCAGCTATCAGGCACACTATCAAAAAGGATTGTTTCTACTGTCTGGACTACACAGTTTGCAGACAAGGCAGAAAGATTTATCACGATGATGTGAGTTGTCTACCTTGCTGTTAGCAGGGCTTTAATGCAAAATCTATTTTAGAAAGTCACAATGCTAAACCTGTGCAAACCCTGAACAGGGAGTATATCATGGAGATCAAGACAATGTGAAGAGATTAAAAAAAAATAAAAAAAAAATTAAAATTATCATTAAACTGAAATATGTTTCATCACTGGGAAAGCTATGTTCAATTTGGAAGACTCTAAATGAGGAATTAATTCATTATCTATGCAGATGAATAAATCAGACATGAGATTCACAACCTTCCATCCTTCCTATCCCCCATCTCTGTGAGGGAGTCCAGTCAGCCTATATGGAGAAGAATCCTAGGGGCAGCGATCAAACTTTTGTTCATAGCTTTACTTTCTTAAGATAACTATTTCAATCAGGATTTTCATGGGACACTGGACTCTAATTGTGTCAGTAGCTTAAAGAAACCTTATTTTGCCACCTCCAAGCCACATTAGAGCTAAAGGAAGCAGCAGGAGTTACTGTCATCCTTCTTATGAGGCCATATTCTTTCCCCAGAGTAATGTGGTATCTTAAAACTATCAAGGAACCTTTCATTCTATCTTGCTAAAGAAGAAATAGAAACACTACCAACAGTATTTCTGTGACATAAATTGAAAAATCATATTTTTTACATGTAGATTTTACTTTGTTCATGAAGAAAATAATATCAGTCATCTACTCCAAATACAAATGCCAAACCTTTTATCCACTGTACTTATAACACAGTAAAAATATCAAGAAAAAATGAAATAAAAAAAAACAATAATCCAGCACTATCTCTACTGAATGCGCTAAGGTACTCCTTAGGGCTGAGATTGTAGTAGAATCCAAGCTAGGAAAGGTGCGTTTTGCTTTGTTTGTCTGTTTGTCAGGAAAAGATAACGAAGAGTCTAGCTTAAAATTGTTTATTTGTCCCTGTTATTCAGTTCCTTGATAATTAAAAGACAGTTTTCATTCTTTGTCATGCAAAATATTATGTGGAAGCCTAATGATGCAACCCCCAAAGCATCATTAGGTTACTTGATGGAGGATATGATTTATGTATGTTATAGAAGCATTTACTCCAGGGAATCTTTCCAAATCAGCAAGAACAGAATTTTGTTCACTGGTAAACAGAAATATAACAACAGGATATTAGTTTTGGGTGGCTGATGTTTGATTTCCTGGAGTTATAAAGACATTCTACTTTCATTCTAGTGGAATTATATGTCTGAGATGGAAATAATTAATGACTGTGCATCTTAGGTCAATACTGTGCTAAAAAACATTGTTCAGTTGCACTCATACACATATGTAATTTTTAGAAGATAAATCAAGGTTTCAACTTCTCTGAAAGAAAAAAGAAGGTAAATCTCAAATTTCGGCATGTTTGCATGCCTTGTGCCAGAATAAAAGAAAGACTCCATTTTCAACTCCGCTTAAAAACAGAAGATTCAGTTGCTCCCTCAGTCAAGAAAGGTGCAGTATGACATGAATTTAATTTGTGACAAAAAGACAAAGTGGAGTAATGCAATTACTTATAACTATTACTATAGGGTCATCCTCCACAAAGCCGAACAGCATCCTATGAAGAAGATGAACAAGATGAAGCTCTTAAGTACAAGAAGAAAGAGAAAACATAATCAAAGGAAAGAACTATTTTGTCATCCTCCCCTCCTCACCAGTTGTGTGATTATTAGCACCCCACTAAAGATTTAAAACTAATAGAAATAGGAAACTTAAAAAGTAGAAGCGTTTTCTGTGCAAGACACCAGTCTGCCAAATTAGGAACATTCCCATTAACCTTCCCTAATTAAGGTTTTGTTATGCTTAGCATTGAGTCAGACACAATCTGAAATCAGGCAGCCTCCTCCTGCTATTCCAGGGATCTAATTTCTGAAATTATTTTTCAAATGATACTTATAAACTGATAATTACAAAAAACTATACACTTTCATGGGATACACTGAGTAAAGGACAAATCATTTCTAAGGTGCTTTATATTAAGTAATGCCACCCATGAAAAATTGACTCAGTGTAGACACTCAGATAAAAATTTGCTCATTAACTGAAAAGAAACGAAAGTAAGAGGAAGAAATGTAGGTGGATAGAGAGATGCATTCATCAGATAGCTATCCTTAATTTTCTCATATTTTTACTGTCTCAAGAACTCTCTAGGTCTGAATATATTCAAGAAATTACACATTAAGTCAATTTAGAGCGTTACTGTGGTACTGTGAGACATTCTTTATATGTTATATACATATCAACAACCAAAGATCAGTGGGGTGAGTAATGGTTGCAAATAAAGATCTGCAAGATGTGTGTCCATCACCACCTAGTAATACAGAAATTTGGTTATTGCATTAGCAATGATAAAATATTATGGGACTGAAAATTACCGAAGTCGCAACATTAATATTTCTTGCTGGCTGAGTTGAAAGAGCCATGGGAAATAGTTCCATGGAGGTTTGCAGAAATTGAGTTTTGTCTAGGGTATAGAACTATTGCTATTCAACAGAATCAAAATCACCATATGAGGCGGAATCATTAAGCATTTTTGCAGTCTTAACTAGCAGTACTGGTTTTAAAGACTTTAATATCACTGAACTTTAGTAACCAAATGGCACTTAAAAGCCATTTTATTTAACCTTGTGAATGTGTAAGCAATATAAATATTACACAAAACATTTTCAAAATTTCATCAGCAATGCTTGGCTGAAGAGATTCTTACAGATTTCCAAGTGTGGTCATTATCAAAATAAAAACAAATATCTTTTATAAAAATAAAACAAAATCACCCCTTTCCTCTCACCAGCTCTATTCAAGTATCCAGTTATGCTGCTGAATTTCTACATCATTATAATTTTCACTTTCTAGCATTAAAAACTTAAAAATAGATATTCAGTGCTAACTGTAGAAGTACAGAGGTTTTTTTTATAACTTCAGTTCTGTGAGAGAGGTGCCAGAAACACAAAAGTCATATCCATTACTTTTTTGAAGATTACATATTGAAAATATTCCATTTTCAAGCCATGAAAATGCAGAGAATGTAGACAGCTCTTAACAGTTATAGGTAAAATACAGATGATCAAAAGAAACCGAATAGGGACATTTTGCTTCTTGACTTACTACTACATAAGTCCTTCCGATACGTGGAAATGAAATGTGACACATGCAGAACTTAAATGTGTCCTTTTTCTTTCCCAGATCACGTAGACAGAGCCAGAGCTCCTTCCTTCATCATGTAATCTATAAATTACCCTTTTCAACTTTTATGTTTCCAGTTCCCACTGTCAGGCTTCTATATATCTGCTAATCTAAGGGATGTTAAGAGCTTCTAGTGCAAAAAGTGGTTTGGCAGCAGTTGAGGTCAGATAGGTATGACATGCAAAGTAATATTAACTAAAGAAAAATTGTTCAAACTTGACTTAAGTCTTTAAAGCTACCTCATAGATTTTTTCTACCCTTTTCAGCTTCTAGAATTAACTTACAGAAATTCTTTGGTTTGCATAAAAATCTCAGTGTGCTGTGACTTTACACATACTAAACACAGAACATTTCTGAGAGACACAAAACATGCAGAATTTACCATGGAGACGATGAAAAGATTTTCTTTAGAAAAAAGCACTGAATCTGTGGAAGAGAACTCAGGCATACTGCAATTTGTTCATTTTAATCCATCAAACCAATCTTAACAGAAGTAATCTGATGGTTAAATAAATAAACAAATAAATAAGTAAAATTGCCAAAAGTTTCTGAAAGTATTTTGCTAACCTTAGGCTACTTAAAACACAATGTGCAGCTGTGCAGAGTTTCATTGTGAAGCAATTGTTATAATTTACTTCCTGGGCTGTTACAAGTACAACCTGCAGGCAAATGTTTCTAATCCCTTGGGTGAAATTACCTCATGATAATTGGGTCAGTTGGTGTCATATTAAGTTTTACTCAAACTACTATGCTCAAAGGTGAAATAGATACTTCCTGATTGTAGGTAACTCACAGTCTTTTTTATTTTTTTTTCTAGTTTGTTACTAAATGGGATATGGTAAACAGCTTGCCAGCTCTGCATTTTTTTTCCAGTTCTTTTCCAGAACTAAGAATAAATAGATACTAGAGTAGATCAAAGTACTCTTAATCGAAATCCCAAATTTATTTCCTGAACGAGCTACTGTTGACTAAGTTTTCTTCTTTGAATAATAGATTCACTTTTATTATGATGGTAAAGAAAACATTACCGAGAGGCTGAAGAAATAAATCTGTTTGGGAAAAATAATGAGCACATTTTGTAACACAACGATGGTGCATCTTGGGATGCGTACAATGCGCTTTTTTGGAACTTGTTCATTAGTGCTTACAGTTCAATAGTATAAATGAGTATACTGTCATTAGTATAAATTTGTTCCCATGCCAGTGAAACATATTCAAATTATAACTTGGACTTGAGTAAACCAGGAACACTGTTCAGCCTAGAGCAGAACCCTTGCAGGTACAGCTAACCTGGGAGTTTATGTGAGCTACAAGGTGTTAAAATGCAACACTGCCATACCTCCACCAATACTTTTTGAAACTGCATTTACTTTTTGTTATGTGACTATATCATATATTTTGCTGCATTAGTTATCCTACATTCAAGTTCTTTCTAGTCATTACCAGAAGATAAAAGAATATATATTAGACTACAGTCCAAGAACATGACCTCACATTTTTTTCTCAGTATTTAGTACCTCACTGAAATCCAGGCTTCATAAACAAATGTTAAATAAGAATGTCATTCATATCTTCAGCAGCCAGTGTGCAAACCTAAAATGCATACAGTCTCCTAAAAACTGCTAGTTCTCATGCATTTCTTTGTACATTTTTGTGATCCAACCAAAACAATGAACACTGTCAAAGACTTCTGATATTTAATGTTTTTATTTTATTTTTTTTGTGTGTTTGTGTGCGTGTAGGAAATTAAAGACCAAAATATTTAGATGAAAAAAATAATTTCAACAGAAGTAACTTCAAATGTATCAAATCTGAAAAGGAACTTGATAGCCCAGACCTTTAGAAAAGCTGTGGAATCTCTTTTGACAAGTATAATATTTTCTTATTTATGGAAAAGTGAAAAGCTAGGTATGTTCAAACCTTCGTGAAAGATAAAAGCACCAAGAAATTCACTGGACATTGCAGTTCAGTGAAACAGAAGATACTCATCCCACTGCTCATCAGCAAAATAATTTTGGGCACGCCAACTTATAAAACCTCTAGAATTAGAGTAACTCGCCCTGTGATAGCAAGAGGCAGATTTCTGTAAACTGGAAGGAAACTTTCCTATGACTTTCACTTTGGTCTATAGAAAGATGTGACAATACATTCTATAGAACCATTTCTACAGTGTAGGCAAGTGAAATAAGTTTGTAGAAACAATTACACAAAGTCCCAGATGTCTGAAGAAGTTGTGAAGTGTAAAGAATGCTAATCTGTAGCCTGAATAAACAATATCATCACACTCTGCACTGAAATTCACAGGTACCTGAGGGGATATCTGTCTAAAAGCTTCATGAACAAGTACAAAAAGCTTCTTGCATATGCATTTCCCAACACATACCAGGTTACACTGTAGTGAACTTTTATTTTAAATTCCAAAGATTGCAGTACTAAGCCACAGTACTGAGGACATTTCAGATGCATTTCCTTGGAGGGCAGATGTTTAAGTATCTAGGATTACTGAAAACGCAATACAGATATTCAAACCTGGAAATCTCATCTATACCAAAGATAACTTAGACCTCTTAAAAAAATTCCTCAGACTAGAAAAAATAGTAGATGTTATTCCATTTTAGCCACAGAAAATAAGTAGCATTTTTTTTATACAAGTCACTAAATTTAACATACCTTGATATTTTGTATGATATAATGCTTAGAAAATTACAGATATCCCAGCAATCAGTTCACAGAATTTCCTGAGTTTAAAGGTATCTGTAGAAGTCCTATCACAACAGACCCTGCTAAAGAACCTGTCTGTCCCCTTCTTTCTTACAGCCTTCCTTTAAATACTGAGAAACAGCTCTCAGGTCTCCCTGGAGCCTTCTCTTCTCCAGGCCGAACAGCCCCAGCTCTCTCAGTCTGTTCTTAGTTGGAATGAAATCTAAAGGAAGAGATCTGGTACCTGGGAAGTGGATATCAAGGAAACTTCCAAACATACAGATTTAAAATATTCAAACCAGTCACTGCATTCTGCAAAGATGTCACAGAGTGGCTACATACAGTAAACACTCATCACTTCAGAAAAGTCACCAGGAACACAAAAGGTCAATATTGAAATGCAATGAAATAAATACAGCAGCTCAGCTGAAACAGGAAAAGGGCTCTGTCCACTTACAAGTAAGAAAAACAAGAAACAATACAGCACCACTACATTCCTCAGATAATAGATGACATAACTCTGCATTAGAAATCCAACAGAGACATAACCAGAATGTATTCAAATAACTGAATGATAGTTACATAACTTTTTGCCATATTTTTCCACTGGAAATAAGAACAGAAAGTAATTCTGTAGAATAAATATATATTTTTTTCTTTTATGAAAAGGACTTTGTTTAATTCTGACTTATAGATCATTTCAAATAAATAAAACCACATACTCAATTGGAGCCCTTGAAGAATACACTTGAATAATAGAGGTCTGACTGAATGGAAGGATATGAAAGCCAGTGACATGGCTTTAAAGGGAACACTACAAAGAATCCTGTCTGCTCTTAGAATCATGCTTTTTCAACTGCTGTAAAGCAGCTTCTTCCCCTTGCTGGACTGTGATAGAGGAAATAACATAGTGTCTGATAACCACAAGCAGAGGTGGCGAGTGTGATTTCTCCTGTCAAGAGCTTCTCCTATTATCTCAGTTACCAAAGCAATCTAATTTAAATCAAAAACAATATCAAAATTTTATTCCTCCATTTCTGTAACAGTATGAACATATCTAATATTGTTACTGAAAACCATTACAAAAAGATTAGAAGCAATTGCTATGAGCTTTCATGGCAACAAGTATGAAATTAATCATAGCCCGAAAATACATGATTAGTTCCCTTTTATGTATTAGAAAAAAACTGATTTGATTAATTGATTCTCACACTCATTCATTTTCAGCAAAGAGCTTTTTGAGTCAACTTAGGATCAGACCTAGAATCTTTCTTGCCAAAGACATTAGAACTTTTGAAAAATGGAAAATGTTTTGAAATCCACTTAGATCTGAATGATGTGATTATATCTCTTCATTGTATCTAAAGGATTGAGAGTAAAGTAAATAGAACTTATGACAGTGTTTAGTATTTTGGAGTTCAGAAAAATAAATCTGAGCAGAACTCAAAATTGTCATATTATAAAACTGAATCTAGATCACAACACCATAAAGGCAATAAAGTTAAATAACTTTTTTGTAGGAAATTGAATTATATTTTGGCTCACCTGATGAAAGACAGTCATGGTACTCTCTGGGTAGGAGGAAGAAAGACTAACAGCCATTTGCTCACCTCCTCTGCTGTGATCTAAATAGTCCCAACCTCTTTTGAAGTCTATTTCTCTATGACTACCCTGGAAAGTTTCACTGAATGAAATTAACCACAAATTATTATCATTTTCCAGAATGCATCAGAAGCAATTTTCAGCAGTTCAGTCACCTGCTGTTCTGACTTTTTACAAGTAATAAGGAAGATGGTGTTTATGTATTTCAAAATTAAACGGATCCTTTTTACTAGGGGATCCCTATGTCCATTTCTTTCCATAGTCATAGTGTTCTGGTGATAAGGAAACTGAAGATTTTGTACTCCAAGTATACAAGAACTGGATGCATATTGAGGACTCTCAGCCAGGCACTTGAGATCGGATCATTCCCCAACATAATGCCAAAGCAGAGCATTTACACTGTTCAACCCACAGGCTTTCTGGACTATGTGTGCAGGTAGCTCCAGAAGTAACACCTTCTATTTGGTAGAGAAAATTCTCAGCCCCAAAATACTGTTTTTCAATAAAGTCACCAGCACTAGCAATGTATTTTTTCCAGCCGTGTACAAGAGCCTGCATGCTGCACTCCTAACAACCATAATACAATAGGAGGCATTATATTCAGAGCAACCATTGCGTAATGGAAAATATTTCTCTCTCAAAGAAGTATCTTTGAACACTAAGCAAGATAAAATGGAAGAAAAAGGTGAATTAAATTCTCAAAATACCCAAACTGAGGGTGAGAGGCAGCTTTCTTTTGAAACATTGCTCCCTTCATGCTGTTAACAAACTAGACTACCCTAAGGGTTTTCTGGTATAGGAGTAAGAGTTTTGTTCTCACAGTTAATCACAAGAAATGGTTAATTTCTTTTCATTCACCACAAGGGGAACATCTACCATTTGTGATACTATTATTATTTTCATTACATGTAACTATCAAGAAGGCTGATTTCCATATTTTGAAGTAAATCTTGAAGATATCACATTAACATCTGCATAAGTAGATGCACAATGGCTTTCTTTAAACAAATACAAAACAAAACAAAACAAAGAACAACAACAAAAACAAATTAAGTACAAATTACTGTAGGACAGAAAAATTTCATGATTTTGTGCCTGAAACTTTTTACACTAGTTTCCACATAGTACAAAATTCAGAAAGGAAAATCAGTTAAGAAACAGTTTTCATGACAAAATTTTTGGGAGTTACCTAACTTGAGTGACTGATGAAAGAATGGTTTAAGAATGTAAATACTGCTTACAATTATAGCAATATCATTTAAAGTTTAACATGATTTGCACAAATAGTAAACATAAATGCTTGAGATAAGTACAGAATTTTGTTTTCATAGCAATTAACTTGCTTTAGTGTAGGACTGCCACTTCAGTATATTTAGCTTGCACTGAACTACAAAGTGAATTTGTCTAAACATGATATGAATGTATTCTGCATATTTACTGTTCTTAATTTTAAAGGGGTTAGGAGGTAGAATTCGTTTTCTGTTTTCCATACATCAGTACATAATTTCAAAGTGGAACACAAAAAGCTTTTTGTAGGCAATATGCTTTTCAACCTTCAAAGCCATTACTTTCTCCATAAGTTATTTTAGTTATTAATGATCACATATAATTTTAATGTGCATGAAATTAAATATGGCACCTGACACACATTACAATCAACGCAATATAACTGGTTTCAGAGAACATTTTTAGCCAAAACAGAAAGCTGGAGTCATTTGTAATATTACGGGAGAACATAAGACTTGATAACAAATATAGTGCAAACTATATCATCTAAGATTCAAATAATTTTCTTTTTTCTTTTTTTTTTTTTTCTGGAAACAGTTATGTTTAAAAGAATCTCTCTGGTCTGTGAGAAATACTTAAAAACTTCCCTGTCTTATGACAGATAACACATGAGATACGCATTCACAAATATTCACTACCTTCCAAAATAACCTGTTCACTTTTCTTATCTTCCTGAGTTTTAAATAAGGCTACCTCAATTTTAGTTTACCATATATTCTGTTTTTTACAGCTGTCACTAACTGAATAGAAACAAGAATGTATATCAACCTTTTGTACTCAACTTTTGTATATCAAACTTTTGTACTTTGTATTCAAGGAATTTAGAAAAAAAAAAGTGTATCTCTAAAGTTATATTACATGATTGACACCACGTTGTGGTGGTGATCATTGCCAATAAAAAAAACAAAACACCATAAAATCTAAATGAAAAATGAATAAATAGCAATCAGTGTGTTTACACTATATAAGACAAAATGTTCAATCCTCCAAATCTGGGGGTCATATTGATAGTACAATCTTTATTTATTAGGAAATGGTTCTTTTGTCACTAATTTTCACTGTCAACCTTGACTAGAAAATTCATATAATTTAATTTCTTGCAAAAAGGAGAAAGAAGGAAAAGACACACCCTGCGGAAAGAATTTCTGCATTCCCAAGGCAGCATGGCTCTGTGTTTGAAGAGCATTTCTCCAAATAGTTTGCAAAAAAGTCTTTACTCCCAAAGCACTGTAATACTCTGAGACAGCTCCTTACAGAAGCCACACTAAAGTAAAAGGTCTGGTTTTGAAGCTGTTAACAGTGCTGTAAAATAGACTTGAAACAAACATCAAGTGGAAGGAAATAACATTAGAAATCAGAAATGGAGAAAACAAAAATAAAAGCTGTGCTCAAGTAACAAGATAAATGCAACAAATCTGTGCACAACAATCTGGGGTCAATAAGAGAAAGACTGAAGTGTAACTGAAGTACCATTGTACCTAAAGAAAGCAGTGAATATGATGTTAATACTCCCAGTCTACAAGATATAACTGAGGTATATTCACACTTAAAGTTTCTTTTCAGTCTAGTATTTCCGCAGAGGTTTTAGTTCTTTTCATTGAAGTTCCTCTACTTACTATACTAGTGATTAAGGCACCACTCTGCACCTGAGTCAGCTGACCAGATATACCATGAAAAAATCTCCTCTTCTGTCAAAGTTAGAAGCAGCTTCTCACTAGACACACAGCTTATCATTTTGAGGTGCCAATTGCTAGTGCTACTATCTATAACCATTCTCTCTTGCAATCTCTCACAAAATACAACTAAATTTAAAAATATTTTTCTTGTAAATTATGAAAAGAAGGAAACCATGGTTTTGGTGACAGAAGGCAGTCAGTCCAGTGCATATGTGCAGAAGGCTCTTGGCAGAATCAAGCTCTACTTTACACAGAAAAAACCTATCATACAGATTTCTAACATGAGTCTGAAAATGAAGTTATTGCAGCCAGAATCTAACAACATATTATACACAGAAGCAGCAGGGCAAAGTCATTTTTCATTATCTCTTTTTGAGGTATCAAATATGATTTAAGACCAGGCTAACATAAAGGAATATAATTCTAAAAATTTAAGTTACTCTGCAGACCTGTCATCAAAAGTTGAAAGTCTGGTACTAATCCTTTAACAGCTATTCATCTTCGAGAGCAAATTGACAAAGAAATTGTGAAAGCGATTCAGCACAGCACCACATTTCTTTAACAGGTGTTAATTAAAGTAAGATATTCAGAGGAGAAAACATCAGTCTGCACAAATGTTCTTGTGGAGGAAAAAGGCTTAATTTGGACAAGAAAAACAAAGCCACTAGTCTTCCCTGTAAGGAGCTTGTATGTGGATGATACTACATGAGATTCCACTTGTTCACTGGGGCTTCTTAAAATCATTTTGTGGTTTCTTTGAAGTTACATGCTTTTAACGTAACCGTCTGATGATATTAGCCTTTTGTAAATACAAATTTTACTACAAGCAGATCATTTTAACTCCAAAACTAAAATCAGAGTGTATTCTCTCACCCATAATAGTTCTGGCTTGCTGAGACACAGCATTTTGCTCCAGCTGTGTAAGTGCATTCCAAAATGCCCAGTGCTCAGCCTGAGAAGGGGGAGTGACTGAATCCAGGTGCAGACCATTAAAAGACTAATGTGTACCACTCTCTTCTTTTGCTCATCCCCTCCACCATTTTTCTGCAGCTTCCTACATTATATGAAGCATCTCTTCCCCTCGTGAGTATGGGCTCCTTTGGTTCCACTGGTCTGTAGGGATGTTCCAAGAGGACTACACCCTTTTAATGACAGCAGCTTCAACATCCATGATACAAAACTATCATCCTCATTCCTGGTATAGAGGGACAAGCATAGGCTGATGTCATCCTTAAAGTAATGACAGATAACCCTTAAAAAAAGCATTCATCTGCTTTTTAAGTCAGACTTATGCATTGCTAAGCACCATATTATAATAAAGGTAAATATATTGTGTTGTAGAAAGGATTATGAGGCACTTAAGAGTGTCATAAAACAAATTAACAGTATATCATGGATTTATAAAGCTGTAATGGTGTAAACTTTCTCTTCATAATTTAAATGAAAGAGATCAGTTGTATGCTTCCATGCACAGTAGTGAAAGGCAAATAAACACCATGGTGAAACTTGGAAACATTCTGAATGCAGTTTTGGGTCCCAGTTAACATGAAGTTGACTCAAAAAAGATCCTTTATGTTTGTGTTTTATGAAAGCAACTATACTTAGTGAGCAATAAATAATATTAGATCAGGTTGGTAAAGAATGCAGCTTGTTGCAAAATACTAAGCAGTTTAGTTCGGCAGTTTGAATTCCTTTCATAAAATCCAGAAACTGAAGGGGGTGTCTTCCTTATTTTCTTACCCTCAAAGAAAATAAAAATAGTCATGACTTGTCCTTAGCACGATAGATTACAAGCCAGGCTATGAATTAATAATACAATAACTGGTTTGGCACAAGGTACGCAGCTGCTGATAAAAGCTAAACATATTTGCTAGGCAGTAGGGGGGCATCCAATTGTTCCATTCAGAGTTGGTTCTAAACAGTTTCTACACAGAAAGCTTCAGATAAAATGTGCTCTACTGAAAACATCCCACTGTGCATCAGGACAAATATCTTACAAAGATGTTATCACACAATCTGTAGCATAACCTAGGAAGAATGCTTTGAAAAATGTAAGCAATGGTAGATTCAAATTAAGATGCTTTTTTTCATTGCAACTCCATCTATCATAAGCATGTGTTTTCAGGCACATATCATATCACTACAGTTCAAATTCATGTCTTCCGACACAACCAGATACTGAGACCAACTGTCAAAATATACTGATTTTAAATGGACCTGTGCCACTTCACACAGGGAGAGAAGACACGTTGCCAGTTTTCTATCATTTCTCAGCTATGTTAATACCCATCTATGGCTTTTGGTTTAGCAAATACTTGGTGTTCTGAGATAGGTTTTGCATATCTTAAGGAAAATTGGTAAGAGCTGGAAGTTGCGTTGAAGCACAAGAGATCAGAAAGTGAATGTATGTGTGCACCTAAATAAAGATTTAGTGCTTAGCTATGACAACTTCAGAGTTTTTAGAAAGGAGTTTAAATTACACGCATGGTTCAGCTCTTAACCTAAAGGTGAAGGGGGGTGAAGATTTATTGAATACAGTAAATTAGGAAATATTTTGCCTTCCGTGGTACCCATGCTACCAGCCTCCAGAATCAGTGTTACTGTTCAAAGACTAGCAATTAATCAGATGCGTGGCAAAGAGAATGGTTTGGGAATCATCTGTCAAGTAAGAATGTTGTAGGATGTAGGTGCAGTGCAGGGCAGGGCTGACCATTGATGAAAATCAATCCACAGAAAGCGTGTGATGAGGAAAGTCAGTTTTCTACATAAGTAGAAGGGTTGGCTGGCCTCTCCACACCAGAAATTTCTACCCATGGTAGCAGAAAAAGTAAGGACAAGTCTCAGAGATGAGATTCAGGAGTTATATAAAAGCACTTGCACTTAGAATTAAGGTAAACAGTACTTAATGTTACAGTCTGTTTGGAAAGTGCTGAAAATCTTCCACTTGTGAAACAGAATGCAATGTATAAACAAGCAGTTTGTAAAGCGTTTTAGAAATACAAGTAGTGATATAGTACTTACTATCATTCATGCAACACAAGCAAATACTACTGGCACCGTGAGGCACAATATTTTATTAGCACAATTTTCCTCTAGAAGCTACCATTATGGTTTTCTTATGCTGCCCATTCCTACACCTGTTACCCTCCCACTCTGACAAACTTTGCTCTGCATCTGATCTCTGAAAAAAAAACAAAAACAAAAAAAACAACCCAAACAGAACAGACCTATTTTATTTATCTTTATTTATTTTCAGTATTCATTTATGACATGGTCATATGTGCTTATATATATATTTGAATTAGTCTCCTATTTATGTGTATGTATGCAAAAACAGCAGTGAGCTTTCTCTTTTACTTTTTTTTCTTGAAGTAGGGCAATTCCACTTACAGATATCTGCTAAACTGCTAAATTCCTGACTTGCACAGTCGCAGGACGTGACTCATCACAATACATAATTTTTATAAAGACTTTCTTGCAGAGAAAGAAGTTTGTCACAATGCTGACCTGAGTATTTTGCATGAAAATATTCCCGATGAAAAACATCACATTTTTCAATTAGAGCATGAGACAGATAGTGTGTAGACATTTTAATAATGAAAATAGTTGAGACAGCATTTTACAATTTTTATTCTGTAAAACAGAACATTTATTTGTAGCATACGAAGAGTGCTGACATTTCCAATTTGGATAAAGAAATAGTATAATGATTTCATTTGGTAAAAGCTACAAAAAGTCTTCACATAAAAATAGGGTAATGTTTATTTTTATCATCAGCATGTGGTACTTCCGCAACATTGAAAAAATCTACAAAAATCTAATCTTCTGAGCAAAGATCATTAAACTGATAAAGCAAATTTTTAAAGTTTTAACATTTTTAATTCAATGGAAAATATTTTATGGAATTAGCTGTTTATCAAAGGATTTGCTAATTCACTATTGACAAAAGGATTTATTTTCTGACAAGCAAAAAAAAAAATCAAATATTTATATCCACTGAAAAAAATTATACTGGAAACCCAAAATTTCTTCTCTACTTGTGAAGGGAAAGCAAGCTCATGGAAAAAGACAATAAAAAGAAAAATAGTTTACCCTTTATGCCTGAAATCAATAGGTTAATCAAAAGAATCTTAAATTACATGACATTGGAATGCCCTACAGAAACAAACCACTTTAAGATCTATACTATCTTTACAAAGGACAAGATAACCTTAGATTGGGCATTAGATATATTGCACACAAAATTGATTACTTCTCTTAAAACAAATTGTACTTAGGCTAAACAAAAGGAAACCTATTGCAAAAAAAGACAGTGAAATACGACTTCACAAAAAAAAAAAACCTTTTAACACTGAAATAAATGAGCAAAAAAGTTGTATATAAATTCCTAAACTATTTAAAAACAATCAAAAGAACGCCATCACACTGGTTTCTAAAAGGAAAACAAAAAGTAATAGAATTAAAATAAAAGAATAAGGACTGTAATCTGCAGAAACTTGTGTTCTTATTGTTGTTCTGATTTGTTTTCAGAAAACTGTTAATGGAAAGCCATCAACCATTTGTCACTCATCTTGCAACAAACAAGGCATTAATGAATCCTAGAAAACTCTGAAGTTGATAACATATGCACCAGATTGCATCAGAGCAAGACAAGGCACTGTGATTTTAAAAGACTCTATTACAAACTTAGTTCAAGAGATGACAGTTTAGTATGTCGGAGAGGTGGATAGCCCAAAGTCCCTCTGACTTACAGTATCAGCACCGAAAATTCTGGTAATCTGTGCATTAATGCTGAAAGTAGCTCTCTGTACTATATATTGTACGAGCTACACAAAGAAACAAAGATCTATTGCATTGGTGAAAGTTGCTTGTTAACAGTTTAGAATACCAAACATATACAAACACATATGAAGTGTGCATACATGACGCTTTCATGCCCTAGCTCCTGTCATCCCCCTCTATTCTGATCTGTTACACAGTTTTAAAAAACTAAGGCACAGAACTCAACAATACAATTGTGTTCTAAGTCACCTGGGCGGGAGTCAAAAGCTATCTTAAGCAGACATCCTGTTTTTCTCAGGTAAAATCTGATACTGAAGGAGACAATTCTGTTGCCCAAATCTAAACAATAAGTGTTGCACAGCTGATGGATGTGACATGGCACACAGAACATCATGTCTTTTCCTAGCAGCTGCAAGATCAGCAATGCAGCCTAGTAAAACAACACTGGTTGCTTCTGCTCAGGCCGCAGCATCACACCCAAGGAGTACAAAAGACTTTCGAGCCTTAACATAAAAGGGTCTTAAAGATGTTCCATTCTTACTACCAATGAATATCCACTTCAAAGTGTCAGGATTAACAGTGATAGAGACAACTACTTATGATATATTTCACACAAATAAGGTATTGAGTAAATGAGGTAGAGGTGTTTGAAAACAACCAAAAAATGTTATCAGTAAGTTACCTATTGTGTGGTCATATAGTTTGATATACACTGACAGAGATGAAAAACAGTTACAGATACTGCACATACATGCCAGATGTTAAGTTTACCAAAGGAGTGCTGTCTTGTTATGAGGCTTGCAGTTTTTCAGGTTCGAGATTGCAATGTAACACTTTTTACTCAGCACTCCCTTTTTCAAAACCAACAGTTCCTCTCGGGGAAAGAGGATGAAGATAGGGAAGAGATTTCAAGCAGTAGTATGTTTATTTTGAAATATTTCAGACAAAATTAAGAACATATCAGAAAGGACAGATAAAAACCAGAGCATAATTCTGCCCCTGGAACTCCTGGAGTAAATATTTTGCTCTGGGGAGCTGTTCGAAGCAAAAACTCAGAGAAAAAATGAACTTTGGTAAGTACATGCAAATTCACAGCAGGCAAAGATGAGCAAGCTGAAGGTGCACCAGAAGTGGAAAAAGTCCAGGACAAATCTAACATCAATTCATTTACAAGCAAATTGCCTGCTGCTTCACTAAGCTTCTACCTCTTTCCGAACTCTCAACGTGAGTTTGCAAGACTAACTTACAAAAAATTACTTGCCATTATACTAGCTTAGTTTATCTGCCTGCCACAAGAAGAGCATATCTGCCTTTGTGGTACTTCATGGAATAAACTGAAGAGAACCAAACACCACCTATCCTACAGCAATTTGGAGGATGCTTTTCATTTATATCAGCATCTGCTATTGAGGAGTGATCAATACTCATGTACTGAATGTTTACTTATAAAGTAATCAATTTAAAAAATCCTCCATATTACAGTATAAGAGCGCAATTATCAGAAAATAATTAAACTTTAAGAACCTGGAATTGCTGCGAACACGTAACATTGGCTTGAAATGGAGTATTATTGTATTAAATATGTATGATTGTTGCAGGTACTTAGCATTTATGTTTATACAACATTTTCACTGAATTTGTCCTCTGTTTTTATTTAGTTATGATGGTGTATCACCAAACATATTGTGATCCAGAAATCTGAACTAATGAGCTAATCAGAAGTATAAATTTATTATTATAAAATGCAGTGAAATTGTTTTCCTTACTTTACAATCATAGAATCACTAAGATTGGAAGAGTCTCTAAGATCATTCAAGTCCAGCTGTCCACCTATCACCAATATTTCCCACTAAACCATTTCCCTCGGTACAACATCTAAATGGTATTGTTTTAATAGGTCCTGACAAGCTTGCATATGTTCTTTCTATTCCTGCATAAGCATTTCTAGGAAGCAAGTGGGGGAAATTTTAAGATACTCCACCGTTCCCACCATCATTTCCAACGCATTGAAGCTGATATTCAACTCCATGCATGTTTCTCCGGTCATAACTCTGATTTGCATAAATAAGTTGATTGAAACACTCTCCACTTCGCGGTATGACAGCTGTGCTTGGCCAATCAGAACATGGCTTGACTTTCATGCCACTGCTAAAGTGCAGCACCCGCTGCATCACTGTGCTCACATCCTCTATTTGGTGTCCGTAAACATTGAGTAAGCGTTGATGAATGTTAATGGATGCTATTTTTTCTGCACAAAAGAATTCAATTCCACACCTTCTCTTTTAACACACTTCTGTGTTAGATGCCATTTTTTTCAGTCTCCCCCTATGCTGCCATCTGCCTCACGGCAACAAAATGTAATGGAACATTGGCAGAGAGGTTCTACCTTTATTGCCACGCTGCTAATGTTCTTGAACACCTTGTTATTTTTTTCGTCATATCTAATGACCTCTTTCAAAATGATTCTTGCCTGATTATCTTCGATTTTACATTTCTTACTTTTCTGCCTGCACTGTGTTAGTCACAAGAATTTGGAAGCACTTCAATTCTAATCTTCAGCTTTATTTCACATTTGTAGGAAGTCTAGCTGTGGCACTCAACAATCAGCACTGCTGTTGATATAACAACACAAGCCCCAGCTGCAGAAAGTGATCTTGTTTTACACTGGTGTTACTCATGCTCTTGGACAGACTAATAATAAAACTGGCAATAATCTGGTGTGTGTACGTAAGTGACATTTGTTTTACACTACTATAATTCCACTGCTTCTAACATCACAGTTACCTCTAATTTGCACTGCCATAAATCAAACTGCAATCACAGTCTTGGGGTACCTGTGAGCCAAATGCTGACATTTCTGCATAATTACTGTTGCAAACCGAACAGCAGTTCACGTCCTTTCAATTTTTTAGAGTTCTTTGCAGTACAGTTTCCAATTGCTTGGATTTACCTACCTAATTACCTTTCAGTGGTGGCACAGCATACATGCTATCAAGGCAGCATTTGTTCTGTCAGGTACAGCAATGGAATGTGTTAGTGAGAAAACCATTGTGACCAATAGCTAAATATTAAATAAAGAACTTGAAAGGAAAACAACAAAGAAATAAACAGGGAAATAAACACAAACAAACAAACAAAAACAGTGTAAAAATATCAGTTCATGAACTGAGTTTTTCATATATATTTTTTTCTTATCCCAAAAATAGCATCACAGGAGTAAGAATAAAAAGTATATCAAGTAAAACAACAAATGTAACAAAACAAAACAAAAGTGAAATGGTTCATAATGACGGAACGATCTCATTTGTGAGTGAAGAAAGCAGCAGCAGAAGAAAGGCATTTTAACTGCAACTGATTTCCACAGCCATCTCTGGGGTAATTCTACAGAAAGTGTTGCTGTTTGCATTCACTTGTCCTTAAGGTATGCATGACTGACTGCAGTATGAGAATTCCACAGTTAGGACAGAATTGAACTAAAATAATACTTAATTATTTGCAGAGGTGTACTTTAAATTCCATTTTTAAGAAATTCAAGTAAGTCTAGATACTCTCAGTCTGACTGAAGGACATTTTAGAGAAGCTTTAATTTAAAACACTTTAAATTATTTACTTCAGGCGCTGCTGACAGCAAACTGATCTGGGCAATATGAAACTCATTATGAATTAATTTATATGTTACACTGTATCTCTTAACAGGCAGTTTATGTTTTAGGATTACCATTGGAATGTCATCAATTCAGTGCTGCCAATATGTAATCCCGATTAACTTTTGGTGTTTTCTAGGAGCTGTACCAGATCAAAAGCAATCAGTAGAACTCAATATAAAAAGATTGCTTTTCTGGACTTAAAGTCATACATGTACATGAAATGCAAATGTTTGTATTAATAGGAATTCTGTTTCCAAAAAAGTAATAAAATTTGATGAAAAAAAAAAGAGACACAGAAATAAAGTAAATGCTTTTTCCTAGCAGAGCAAGAAGCCAAACTGATTGCATCTCCAGAATGGGATGCAAACATTTTTGCTTTATTTCTTCAAGTTATTACATAAATGAAAGAGCTGTGCATTTCTCATACTCTGCTAAATGCAAAAATGGGATTTCAGCACTTAAAATGGTAGCAAGGAAAGAAACCTGGCTTTTAAACAGAAAAACAGCATTGCAAACCCTTGTTCAGCTGACACTTAAGCCTAGAGGTACCTAAACTGGCTACCACAAAAAACATACTAAATTATCCAGCACAAAATTTTATTTACAGGTATTTTTGGTAACCTTTAAATCTTGATGTGGCCAAATAACCCAATGCCTAAGGTAAGTCAGGTGCTATTTAACCTGTCACACTGAATTGCTCAAAAACTCTTAAATTACTCAAATCTATCATGGAAATAGATGGCGGGTGGAGTGACAGTAGTAAGGAAAAGTAAGTCTCTGAAACAGAAAAATGATAATAATTTAGACTAGCTTGCTGGAGAGTAATAACAGATTTCACAGACAAACCTGAGACCTCCTTTAAAAATAGCTACAGTTTTTCTCAAAGATCTACCACAAAATAATGCTGAGATGTATTTCTGAAAGCATACATGTACAGATGTCAAATACATATGAATGCTATATCAAACAACATTAGGAAGAAGGAGCATAACTAAAAGGAATAAACAACAATCAGAACTAACGAACCCAGCAGCACATTCTCTTGTGAAATTATTTTAGGTCAAGCCACTCATCTGCCATAGAGTGCCAAGGCACTGAAAACACTTTATTCTACATCTCTCCCTCTATCTTCTCTTTGTGTCTCTTAGTAGAGCTGCTTTCCATACTGCTGCTTCTAGATGTCAGTGGACTAAAGATACCATTTGCCTGTGATTGCATAGGCTGGCACATAATTGTCTAGGGGTAGAAGAGTCAATCATCCTATAAAATTTGAAGTGTACTCTGCTAATTTTACTTGCCAGCTGATTTAAGTGGAAAGAAGTGTAGGCACAAAACTCTTTACATTGCATCTCTGATGTTTTCTCCATTGATACTTCTAGCTCTAGGGATTCTATGATTCTGTGATATATAGAAGGCAGTAAAAAGCAATCACACAAAAAAAATTGTGTGCATTTGAATATTGGCGCATGTGGAGGGAGGAGCATATTTATAATCGATTTTACTTCAAAATGAGATTTTATTAAAGGATAGTGTTTTCATAGCATATGTGAAAGACACAAATACTAAAGTTCTGTGCAGTATGCAATTTGTCTTTCTAATGCTCAAATTCTGAAAGTACTAAGCAGCATGATTATTGCAGGAGCTTGAGAAAAACCTGAATGGATAACAAACAAAAAAATATAATAATTCAGTTTTGACAATAAACCAAGTACAATCTTATGCATCTGAGCTCCTATGGCCCAATCAATGGATCCACCATCTTTATTATTATTTTTTTGTCTGGGACTATTGTTATGGCTTACTAAGCACTGCCATTGCTATTTATGAACTGCAGACACCTGCTCACTAAGAACTGGACCAAGACCAGCTGGAATAGTCATCCTTGTCCAAATAAAGCTCCATATGTTCAAAGGGCTACATGTGCTGGCTAACAAATCCACACAGTATTATCCTTACTTTGGATCATCACCCTGGGGTCAATATAGAACAGAGACAGTGTAAGGAACTGATAATCTTGCAGCTGTCCATTTGAAGTCTGTTGGACAAGCACTACTGGTCAGCCAAAAAAAAAAAAAAAAAGAAAAAAATATCTATGTATTACATCTCTCCACAACTTTTGTTGTGATTTCTGAAAATTAATGTTCCTTCGCTATTCTGAAGAAACTGCATAACTGCTAATTTATTTTAAGTGGGTTTTTCAAATATATTAATAGAGATAAATATAGAATCTACTCAACATTAAGTGATTGACTTCTTTATTCATTTTTAAGAGCTAAGCAAGTATTACAGTATCAGGCATTTTAATCAGCTTAAATCCTACCTCATGGGAAAAAATCCACAACTACTAATAAGAAACTGGTGAAGAGACTGATCAGCATAGAATATACACCTGTTTATCACACATAAATACAGCACAGTTTAACATCTCAAGGACTTAATCAACATGAAGAGAGTTTCTGGGGAAAGATTTGGAAAATTCATATTGACTTTGCTGACTTTCACCTTTAGTGAAACACATAGTAACATTCATTAACATGAGCAAATTTACACAGTGCTACTATTGGTGAAGCTAGCACTTTATAGGAATTCCCTAGAGAGAATTGCATCTAGGTGAATATATTTAATACAACTTCTTAAAAAACAAAGAACACGAATAATAAGCTATCAAGACAGATTCCATGCTTGAAGTAACGTAAACTGCATATAAAATCCAAGATTCTGGAATCAGACTTCGAGTAGAAAAGACCAAATGACTCTCTAATACTTGCCAATTAACAACAACTCCAATTACTTTCAGCTGGAAGCATTTTATATATAACACAGATACATGTATAACAAACACACGGTGAAAAAGGTGCACCTGTCCCACTATCCTATAATTGAAACAGTATGAATAAGCAATTAAATCTTCATCTAAAAGGACCGCAAGACATAATGGATTTATTCATTTTCAACATGTGGAAGATTGGGCTACATTTTAGGAGCAAAACTGGGGAGGAAGCTGTAATATTGACCGCAGAACAGTAACTAGAAAAGAGAACTTTTTTCACTGAATTTTCAACTCAGAAATTCTGGGCAAAAACAAATCTGCCCCTCACAAATTTCTAACCACTGCCTCTAATAGGCATGGAAAAAACACTCCAGGAAAATACTGGAGTCCTGAAGAGGAGATAGCACCTCAAAGGAACCTACAATTGCAAAAGTCTGGCAAAAGATTGCTTTATAGATAAGAACAACTACAGGCAGCAGAAAACAAAACAGAAAAAAAAAGGGGGGGGGTAGGCAAAACAAACAAATAACAAAGTAACAAAAATCAGTAAACTAACATTATCAAAAAAAGGAACAGATAATGTTAAAATTGGTCAGGATGAGGAACAAAAGAAGAAAAGATATTTAAATGATACCTGAAAAAAAATCGAAGATCAGGAGGGGAAACGTCTGTCACAGAACTGGAACAGAATATTAGCAGTAGTAATTACAACAGTCTACTTAAAGAAAGAAACAGCTTGCATGTTTGTGCTGAAGAAGAAATGATTCAACCCTGCTTTCTTTATGATCACTAGAACTGGATTAGAATACGAACTACCGAGCATAATGCTGCTATTTCATTTTATTTTTAGTCTAGTTCTTCTGTTGCTCAGGGCTGTCATTCTGCAAGGATGGACAATTCATGGTCTAGACTTTCCTGAATGTGATAGTGTAACACAAGTCCTCAGTCTCACTGGGGAGGGTGACAGTAATCCAGTGTGTAATAACAAAGAAAAAAGGCTCTTTCAGATCCTATGAAACAGCTTGGCTTCATCATCAAATGCTGTAATAAAAGTGACCCACAACAGACAATGCATGGTTGCTCTGCACTCAGATTTCCCATTGCTTCAATCACTTTTACTTACGCATCTGAAACAACATGAATCCACAGACACTTAAGAGAAGGTACCAAGTTTTTTTACTAGTGATGAGAATCAAAACTTTTATTCACATCAGAGGCAATAAACGATGCTGCATTCATTTAGGTCTTCATATTAAATGCTTCTTAATTATGTTTCCGAATTTTAGTTCAACGACCTTATTTAGACCTAGCTTTCTGTCTAAGAAAAAAAATACTGAACTTACATTATCAAATACCTGTAACTGGGAAATTTGAAAGGCTCAGTCCAAAGCATCACAGATAATGAAAGCTTTCCCAGATTGTCAGTGAAGATTATCACTTCCTTCCTGAGAGTATTAGTTTTTTTGTTGAATGCACTATGGACATAATAGGATAAAACTACATTATGAGCTTCTTAATAACTCTTAAGCTATCAACTTCCTTTCTTTCTGTCAGTTTATCTTACCAATAGGACCATTAATTTACCTTTCCTATACACTTCTAAAAGTAGAACTTGTTACTCTTGTCAAAGTAATAGCTGTTCATAGAACAGCCAGACACTACAGCAGCCATAATAAACACTCTCTGTGTTCTGCTGTGACAAAAGGTATTAGATATAATCCTTGATTTAAAAGAAAACCTACAGGACTAAATTAAAATGTATGAATTAATATTTCTGTACACAGTTCAAAATGGCTTGTTGTGATAGACACAGAAAATTCTAGTGGGTTTCACAGCTGAAGATAATTCTGAGCGCTTGTCTTGCAAACACTTTCAGTCATCAGAATTTTCCTTTAAAGACGTTGTGCCAGGAACTGCATGACTTCATCGTGTAAGGTGCAACTGCATCTACCACCCCAGACAACTTGCTTATTCTAGCATGTACCTCAGGCTCATCTTAAAGTTCAATTTTCAGGTAAAAAAAGTTGATTGAATCTAAGTAAGAAGTTTTGATGGACTTAAACAAAATGTACTTCTTAAGCAGAATAATTGCAATACAAACAGAAGGGACACATTCAGGTTTAAATGCAGTGGATTTGGTGAGTTTTCCTGACTACATTCAATATAAAATTCTCTCTCACTGAACATTATATGGCAGATTATGGCATACAAAAAAAAAAAAACATATTAAAATATATATAAACTATGATGGGATTTCAGACTGCAAAACTGAGACCTGAGTGCTTAATAGAAATACATCTCGCAAAATCAGTTAAAGAGTAAATATTATTGATTTTGATACCATTTAGATGATGGAGAAATAGTAAGCTGAGAAATGTCAGGTGGAATTTTTAGATTAGATTTCTTTTAAATTAGCACTAGTTTTTCCAATCTTTTCTTAAAACAAAAGAGATAAAACTTTTCATCTATGCAGTTTAGAAAGCAAGCAATAGCTACTGCTTTTGGTTACAGCTCTCAGTTTTTAATTTCCAACTCCAATTTTTATCATTGATTGAAAAATATTGGTCAAGGCATATTTCATGCCTTTGTAAAGCATGTGTTTATTTGAAAAGCTATTTTAGTTGAATGGTAGGTATACCAAGCTATATCCGATGGAGTCAAGAATTTACTGACCTCACGACTAGCTTCCATGGAAACTTCTGCTATTAATGTTTTTACTGCAATCATTCACATTGAGCATCTATAGATAAATCCACACAATATACATATTATCAACTTCAGAGTAAATACGCATTACTAAACAAATAGTCATAATTAAACATAACTAATCCTCCCCACCTATCAGTCCATTAGAAAAAAAACATGACTCACAGGTTAGGAGATGTTATTTAGAGTTATTCAGGTAGTATCGTATTTAATTCTAAATTACCATAGAATGACTTGGGTTGGAAGGGATCTGAAAGATATGGCTGTGGGCTGGCTGCCCTGGACCCCATCATCCTGGTCTTGAGCAACTCCAAGGATGGGGCACCCTCAGCCCTCTGTGCAGCCTGTGCCAGGGCCTCACTCTCTGAGCAAAAAATTGAAGTAAATAAATCTCACTATAAGTCTGCAATGGTAATTATGAAGGAAGAGGTTATTGAACAATTTGAAGAAAGGTTCTTCGACTTAGTATAGTGTTATAAACAAAAATCTCCCATTTTGCTAGCAATGTTAAGGTTAAAGAGATAGAGAAGATCAGCAGTCCATTTTTGTATTTTAGAATATATAGTGCAGACAGGTGCAAAGCAGACTTCTTTCTAGTCCATCATACTGCACATCTACAGCAGCCAATTTGTAAAAAATAAATAAATATACATGCAGTTTTATGAGAATAAGAATGTACAAATCTTTAAATTCAGTTTTCCAAGTGAAATATCGTTTCACTGAACAGAAAACATTTAAAACAGAGATGTGAGAGCTGAAATCACCGAGAGCATACTAACATTTCTGATTACTGCTGTTGCTTTATTTGAGAAGAATACTCATTGCCATACTCATTGCCACTAAAGAGATTTCTTTACAGACATCTATAATAAGGCTTTGTAGAAAGTTTCAACTTTAAACATTTTCATGGCCTAATAAAACTAAATAAAAGAACCGTTAATGAAAATATTAGCACACAAGTACCAAGTACACTATTAATGGAAAATGTTATCCTCCTTGCCACTGATTCTCAAAATTTCAATTAGAATTCTATGGATGCTGAATTTTCCAATGGTTAAACTATGGCAATAAAAGCTGGGATAGATACGACTGTAGTTTAGACTTTTCTAATAACAACAACCCCTCAGAGCTATAAACAAGGCCCTAAATCTGCCTAGATTCATAGAATCATAGGGGTTGGAAGGGACCTCAAGAGATCATCGAGTCCAACCCCCCTGCCAAAGCAGGCTTCCTACACCAGGTTACTCACCATCCTGTATCTGTGAAGCTGATTACTCCTTTCCAAGTGTGCTGCCATTCATTTGTCACTACTCAATTTCTTACAAGCTTTTCCAGATTGTTCACCCTAATATTATTACTATTATTCATTCAGGTATACTTCAGGGGAAAAATATAATAGAAAGAAGGTTTATGAAAACTCGTGATGACAACATGTATGTGCCTCTTTTATGGGCAGGTACTGTCAAAAAATACTTATTAATTTAGTCATAATGAACAATATATGCCATTGTGAGGAAATACCACATCAGGAAGAAAAAAAAAATTAAGCTGACTTGAAAAGAAAAGAGTAGCATACATCAAATATTCATGGTGACTCTAATTACTATTCATTTCTAGTTTCTCTGAGGTAACAAAGGAACATAGCAAATGAACAAAAAAACCATACAGGAATAGCAACATTTAGAATATAGATGTCACTTAGTTCACCAAATTCATTATTTTCTTTTTTTCTCAGGCTATAATCAACATGCCAAAAAAAAAAAAAAAAATAGTTCCAGTGTGTGGTCATTTCTATGCAGTAATATATTTCATAATTTTCTGAGCTGCCATTTCAACCTAATGCAACAAACGCTAGAGGCAACAGTATGATTTTTTTTTCCAACTGAATAGCTTTACTATATGATTCCAATAACTGTCAGTTCTATCTAATAGCAGAAGAACTTTTCAATTTATTAAAATCTGTGTATTTCATTAATCTAGTACATGCTCTTGACTACCTTCAGTTTTACACTTTGTCTTTCCCCCAAGACATCTAAGAGGCATCAGCAAATCAAACTTATCCCATTATTCACTCCAAGTCTGTAATCAACTGAACGTTATTTCCTTCATGCAAACGTTTCATCCAATCCAGGTGAAGTTTTAAGCCTACTAGCTCCTACCTCCTGTCATTCTGTATTGCTGCAGCTCTGTATTCTGCACGGCCTCTTTATTCCTCAGTACTACACCACATTTCTCAGGGATCAGGAAAACACCAAAAATGAGAACGTCACTCAGAAATCAGTGGTAAAATGTTATGGTGATCTGCATAGAAATCGAATTTCACCATTTGAGAAACTCTGCACCACATTTTCGGACACAATCATAAGTTTACAGTACAACATATTGCTTAATTAGTCACAAATTTGATCATCACAGGTCCAAATACTGAAAGCATTAGAGAACTTGATGAGAAGCAGCCTCTACTCAGCAGGCTCTACAGGAGTCCTCAACAATAATTAATCAGAAAAAATTGTGCCCAGGAGGTGGCAGGCTTTGGATGCTAGAGGAAAGAATCAAGGAAAAATATGGCTGTCGGAATGCCTTCTCACCACACCTTAGTTAATTCAGACTAGTTTTCTTTCTCAACTGTTTTTATTTTCTTCACTGGAAAAGCACCACCTAATAACCCTGAATTTTTTATACTGAATTTTATACCTGATTCCCAGGTAAGCTTCTTTTGCCCCAAAATTCAGCTGGTATCACAACTTCTCAAACTAATAGCCAACACAAAATTTAGGACAACATAATTATCCCATGAACACAATTGTGATGTCTTTGAAATCTACATTCTCTATATTCTTGGCCTCAAGTCACGTTTACTTTACAAGCATTTATTTGCATACCTGGATGAACAGTGATACAAGAAGCTGAGAGACTCTAGTGTGGTTAAAAGAACAATTAATTTACTAAAGTTGTTTAAAGAAAACACATTTTGCTCACAGAACATAAGCCTTCAATTCAGAATATGACAATTAGTACTAGGACAGCATTGACTACTAAACTCACATGAAATTTTGCTGATGAAAAAAAAAAAGAACAAAATCAAGTATGAACTGCTCAGTTAAGCTATTCTGTAGCTACCCAGTAGTAACTGACCGAGGTAGTTTCGATTCCCTGAATGTGCATAATGTCACCCAGCCAGAAAGAGAGCTTCCTAAGAGGGAAATTAAGAACACAACAGTGTACATCCTAAAAAAACAGACATATACTATAGTTATTCATATGCATAATAAAGCTTACACCTGGTTATATGCTATACTAGCAAACTCTTTCTGCCTATACTGACAGCCTCAATTCCTGCTTCTGATACTTGCCTTTATTAACACATAGCAAGTTACAGTTTCCTTACTTAAGCTCTAGTCTCCGCATGCGGATGGAAATCTACACTGGTGATTTTAAGAGTATCTAAGATTTTGAAAGAACCTTGACAGGTCTTTTCACTTCAAAGGCAAATGGGCTCTCTCTGGAACTGGTAAAGTCATTCAAAACAGCGGAAGACTCCAGCTACCTGTCAGATGGTTAGGAGAAAAGACTGAGACAGGGAGTTATAATTGGAAAAGTTAGATAACCACGCAAGATTGTGGGGGCAGCTGTACAAGATTACTTCTAGAACACTCATTCAGATTGGCTTTGATTTAGCTAATACTAACAGAGGCCTGCAAAGCCAAGTACATAAGCAATAAAAAACAGTAAACCTCACACAGTGCTGGGCACCAATCAGCATTTCAGTTAGACAACCATCTTAATTTTTTCAGTCAGAATTAAACAGATCGTGTTTGATGATATTTTGTTCTACTCTACATTTTAAATGCCCCACTGTGTCAAGCTGACTGGATGAGAAAAATTAAATTTGAATCATTGCAGTATGCCATATTTCAGAATTTGTGTACGTATGTACATATATTTTAGAACATAATAATAGTACTCCATGCAACAACTTTATTACTGCATTGGTTTTGAAGTTCATAACCACAACAGAAGAAATAAATGTTTACTATATTCAGACATTAGTTGAAAACTTTACTGTTAAAAATTAAAGACTATTTCTAAAAGTCACTGCTATACAGATAAAATGATAGCTGAAAATATGATGCCTACACTGATGTTTCAAATTCAGGATGTTCACTTAGTAAAATTCAGGGTCCTTGGCTGAGTGACTGAACTAAAGCAGTAAATGGAAAACTTTCTTTTAACACATAAATCCTCTTTTCAAATACTCACATATTTCTTTCAGTGAAAAGCATCTTAAAGAAAAAGAAATAATCAAAATTTCTCCTACATCTTGAAAATACATTAGCAAAATAAGACAGACTATGAGCATACAGATTCAATCCTATGTAAAAACTGACTGTGATATAATCAGCTTTGTCATTCCATCATTGGTCACACATTTTATTGCTCAAACATTTTATAAAGTTTGCTTATAGCTGAAGCCAGGAAAATCAGAGTCAGGAGGCAGAAAGGTTCCTTTATTTTCTTCCTCTAATCTTTCAGAGCCGAGCAACAATCTAAGTACTTAGGAGCTACTGTCCGAAGTAATTTATGGTTCTGAAATGGCAAAATAAGATTTTTTCCTAGCAGCTAAAATTACACTGTCAGACCTTTCTCTCCATTCATTTCACTTGCGTCCTCAGGCATGTAACTCCCTAAATTATTAGATCAATACATAAGTCAAAAAGTACTGATAACTGTGTGTAGAAAATGAAGACACACATACAAGAAGCCAGCAAAGATCAACGTAATTCCAAGGATATAGGTAACTGACAATGCACAGTCTATGTACAAGAGTCTTAGCGTCTGCATAGCGGCCTAACACATCACAAATGGACTGTAAATATATTGGTAGGAAAGCTCATGGAAAGTCAAATAATTTTTAGAGTTCTAGTGGCTTACACAGCTTTATTTAGAATATCACTCTCTAGCCAAAATAAAGAAAAAACATGCTTTCAGAAATTCTATTTTTGAAAATCTTTAAACATGAATTAGCCACAGAACAAATGTTGCATGCTGATTCCTACCTGTGCTTCTAACTAGTGCACTTAGTGTGCACATTTTGAATTTTTAAGGAAGTTTTAAACATGTTCACACAAACCTGGATATAGTGTCCAAAAGTCTTGGACATTCTCTTTCACATTTATTTTCTTATATATAAAATAACAAAAGACACTACCACAGGTAAAGATGCATTTTTCTGATCAAAACCTAAGCTTTACATATATCCTATTTATTCAGTTTGAGGGTCATTCTGGTGACAATTTCCCATTGCTATCTGAGAAAGATTTTAATCTGTCTGTGATCTGCACGATGTGTCATCGGTGACAGTTGTGAACTGTTCTTTCCTCCTGAAAATCTAGGAGTTACTGCTATGTAACTAAGCGAACAAAACACAATGGATCTTGAACCAAAACCAGAATAATCAGAGCACATGTCCTGGTCTTTCAACTCATACAAAGTTCAGTTCATCACATTCTGTGATGTTTAGGAAGATCTTGGGAAAAAACAAACAAACTAACTAAAAACCCTTAGGTGGCACGTATTGAAACATGAACAATACGTGGAAGGGACAAAGCCTTACAAATTTTCTACATGTAGTTGATATTATCTGTAATTTTCCCCACCAAAATGAACTCCCACATGACCGGACAACTTTAACACTGACAAAGAGATACAAATGAGTAAAACAGACTTAGGGAAGCATGGCAACAGAACTCAAAGAAGATTATAATCATTAACTATCCAGATGGTGCATTTACTGTTGCTTAGTTTTGGATCATGAATTAAGCACTAAAATCATTAAGTTCTTGATGATCTGCATATTTAAGGGTAATTTGTCTTTTCCAGCTGATCTCAATATTAACCACAAAAAGTGAGCAAATATGTTTTCTTTTGATTCTTTCCCCCTCTTGTATGAATCTCTATTTCAGCAAGCTCTGACTTCAGTATTTGGTTTCAATTTGGCCAACTAGAGAAAATTATCTATTTATACAGCTATGCTAGTAGCAATTTTTCAAGAACAAGAAAAGCTGCTGAATTTCCCTGTATAGACCTTTAAAATATAAATGCTTTTCAGCACACAGCTGATAGCTGCAAGTGACCAAGACAGGTGAATGCAAAGGAAACATCTATAACTGAAAAGGCTGAACATATGAGTGCTTCTCTGCCTCCTATTTTATGATGTTGGACCACGATGTCAGAGGTACATGTTGTTGGTATGGCAGTAGAGGCTGAGTCTTCCCAACAACATAACATTTTACTGCCATGTCACATATAGCAGCAGAGTGGCAGTTGGAACAAATGGCATCTGATTTGGAAGAGCGTATAAGAAAAAAAAGCATGGAATTGCATTCCTTCACATAGAAAAAAATGGCACCCACTAATATTCATCAGCACTTGCTGAATGTTTATGGAGACCAAACAGTGAACACAAGAACAGTGATGCAGTGGGTGGTGTGTTTCAGCAGTGGTGACAGTGGGTCACCTTCTGCTGGTGCAGATTTAATGAGTGTGGCGTGTAGGCTCTTGTTGATTGATGGCAAAAATGCAGAGCTAAAGATGGTGCCTATGCTGAAATCGTGTTTTGTAGCTGAGAATCTTCTCTATCAAATAGTGTTATTGTGTTCTTTGTATCTATTGTAGTTTTCATGAAAATAAATAGGAGACATTACTTTTGGAGTGAATAATGGTTATATGAATATTAGTGCAAATTAATTAGAAAGTTATAGAATCTTTTAAAATAGAATATTCATTAATAGAATTTACATAAGGTAGATGTTCAGTCCTTGACTGTAACAGAAAGCTCTCACCATAAGATATAGTGATTCACTTTTTGTCAAAACCAGCCTAGCAAAAAAAAAAAAAAAGAAATAATATTTTTATTGCTGTTAAAATGTTGCATACAAATCTCCCTCACAATTCTCTAAAGGATTCCACAGATAACACCACAAGAAAGAAGTGTGATGTAATGCCATGTAGAACCCTCAGCAGCTGAATCTGGTTTTATCCTTATTTTATTCAACTTTTTTTAGCATAATGTATGACTAAAACTTAAACTTTGATGTTCCATCTGTTTAGGCACATTCTATAACAGTTCCAGTTATGCTGATACAGATACTGCAGCCAGCATAATCTTAAAGACTAATGATAAAAAAAACTATATATTTTTTGTAATTAAATTAGCAGTTAATTGAATGGTGATAAACATAGACACTTAAGTGAAAAAATCTTACAAAACAGAAAAACTCTTCTGTTCCAAGCCTCGTGTAAGCTACCCATTTACTTTGAGTGTGTTTGTAATAATGAAATATATCTCTCCTTAAGTAAGACATTCTACTTAGCATCTTCTGTGTACCACCTATCTTGAAATTAAAAAACAAACAAACAAACAAAAAAAACCAAACAAAAACTATTCTAATATTACCTGCTGCAAATGGAATAGGTGAATGATCATAAAATAGCACTCAAAATAAATAAATAAATATCCTGGAATCAGAAAATAGTGATTTCCCCTTGTCTTATCACTACACACCGAGTCCAGCCTTGTCCCTTTGTCTCCTGCACGTTAGATATTTATAGGTGTGGGTCAGATCCCCTCTGAGTCTTCTTTTCTCACCACTGAACACACCCAGGTCTCTCAGCCTTTCCTCATAAGAGAGGTTCCCAGAAGCATTACCATCTATGTAGCCCTCCACTGGACTCCTTTGGGGACATCCCGGTCTTTTTTGTACCTGGGAGCCCAGAACTGGGCACAATGCTCCAGGTGAGGTCTTCACCAGGGCAGAGTAGAGAAATGAATAATATTACCTAAAATTGCTCTGCTAAATGACATAGCTGTAAGTTCTTTTTTTCTTTTTCTTTTGCCTAGAATTTAACTGACCTGCTATTTTGCTTTCAGTAAGAATACAAACTGATACAGTTGCCCAACTTATCATACCCACAGAGCAAGAAAAGATTTGTAAAATGCTTATTATACAATAAATAATTTAAAAACAACAACAACTATTAAATGATTTTGTTCCACCTTTGTGTTGACACAGGAAGCACTAGTGTAATTCTCTAAAGCATTTGGGTTGTAACTGAGTAAACCCAATTCATTCTGCAGTCACATCTTTCTCTGTGCTTAGAGCATCCTGGAGGCATTACAGATCCTTCCCACTTTTTTTCCTAAAAACTTTCTGACAACTTCCTGGGTTTAGCCTAGAGGGGTTTCTGTCTCTCTGCTACTCTCTAAACCCATGAAGTACTTCAAAAAGCAACAGTTATCTGGGAAAGGTGCACTTTTTCTATTACTTCCAGGGATATAGTTCCCTAAATATTACTGATATTTGCCACTCTAAAGTCCTCAATATATAGTTCTTGTGCTTCAGCAAGACAATCATCCTTCCTGAATGTCCACCATCAAAGCATCTTGCTAAATGAATGTAAGTCCCTGGTAGATCTTAGATGCTCTTTACATATTAAAATGCTTAATTAGCTTCTCAAGAATATCCTGGAACTTTAAAACAACACAGAAAAGATAGAATTTAGAAGAAAATCAGATAAAAAGGTTTCTCCAGTATGGTATCATAGCTACGCAAAATCTATTCAGGAAAAAAGATGACCTGTAGAAGTCTTCCAATACAATTAAGTCTATGATTTTACCTTTAGCACATCAACTGACTTCAAAAGATTCATGCTGAAGATAGCCTCAGGTTGCTAGAAAATCTGCTGTGAATATTTTTAGACTGAATGTTACAAGACTTAACAGTCAGAACAATGAGATTCTAGGCAGTTCCTCCCTAGAAAGAGGAGGACCTCAACATTGTATACAAAAGGAGTGGCATGACACAGTTGCTTCAAATAGATGGATTAGACTGAGAAACTCAGGAGATGTCGTCAATTTTAATTTTCCAAGCCAACCAATAAAAATTCTCCATTACCTACTGATTATCCAAAAGAAATCAAGTCATCCATTTCCTTCTGTCCCTGCTAGGCTCCCACAACACAATTACTTTTTTCTTTTCCTTGAAAGAGGTTCTACCTCATCATATCATACTTCACTTTCACCATATTGAAAAGAGTTCTATACATCTTCTATGCCCGATCTATTTTTTTTCTTTTATGCTCAGTTGTAATTTTTGCATTCTTATTTAATCCTTTACTCTTCATTCTTTTACACAGCCTTTTAGCTTTGGAATCATTTTTTCCTCATTTTTATTTCTCTCTTTGTACTGTATCCTTTGAAGATTTCCCGTATTAATATAACCTCTAGTCTGTCTCTATACAGCATAGCTGTAGTGACCCTGCTCCAAATAAACACTTTATGATTACATGTTTTTCTATAAAAACTACGCTTAGAATGCTTCAAAATAGGCTTTTGTCTTTCAAAACTCATGTAAGGTATCTTAAATGACAGCAAATGCTGTAGATCACAAAGCATTCTAAGGGCTAGCTCACAGGGCAGAGTTGCAAGGAAAAAAAGTTGTTTTTCTGCTTTTTAGTAAGGCTTATTTTTACTACAAAAACAGATATTCAAATGGTAGCCACAAACAAAATACTAAAATGTGGATATAACCACTCTGGAGTTTTATGCTGTGTTACAGATACAGATTCTAAGCTACTTGCTTCAGATTTGAGTCTGAATTACCAGCTCTTAAATTTCTGTAGCCAACCCTATTCAGTTTTAAGCACGAGATAAATCAAACCCAATTTTCCCATCCCCTACTTTACAACATTCTGGAAAATAATGAAAATAGAAAAATCTATCATGACTGTGTTTAAAGCACAGGATAGAACAGTCACATTTACCTGAAGTCACAGTTGTTACCAGCCAGTAATTCACATAAGAATTCAATTTCATTTCTACAAGTATATTATTATTCTATTCAGATGGTTATAGAGTAAAGTCACATTCTAAGATCCATAGGGAAGTAAGAGAGAACTATTTCACCAGGAAGGCTCTTCTCTTTTTAACTGTTATACCGATTGAGTTATTTTTATCACAACGTTAACAACAAGTCAACTAAAAAAAAAAAAATCTATAAAATTAGTTGAATAATATGGTAATGTTCCAGTAATAACAATCAGTCAATGGTAATTCTGTTAAACTCATTAAATCTTAACTCCGTTAAACCTGGATACAGTGACATAAAACAAGTGATACAATTTAACATTTTTCATTTAATATTACCTATAATCTTCTCAAAACAAATCGTGCAAATCACACTATGTGCTATTTGATACTTTTATATAAACACAAGACTATTTTTTCTCTTTTCATTAGTAAATGGTATCAGCAGGTAGAATTAATTAACTCCAGATGCTTTTCTCTATGCTTTTATCAGCACAACTAAATCTGTGCATCCCTTAAGAACTAGAATAAGAAATTTACTTGCTTTATTTGAGTATTTGCCTGTTACATGCCACTAGACAACATCAGATATTTGGGGCCAGCCAGCATTCTGCCACTGTGTGCATCATGGATGCAATCTCCAGACGAGCATCATCAGTGTTCAGAACCCTGACCAAAATGGTGAGTTTTCACTTTATTAGCTTTGCTGACCACAGGAAGCAGACTGCCCTTCAAATTGCACTTTTTCTGCCACTTTCAAAATTTTGATAAATACTAAATCATTTGTCCCACCATTAGCTATCAGTTCACTTCCTATATATCATTACACAAAGTGTTGAGAAAAAAGACAAGCAATTAATACTTAAAGCAGTATTCCTTGCTTTCTCCCCTCCCCACGAAGTCAAGTATCTAAGCTCAATTAGCAAAACTTCTGTAGCTGATACTTGACTATAAAACAGGGTAATTCTTCATTCTTTCAGTATTCATGATTAAATCATTAATCACAATGTTCAACAGTCTCCATTTGCTACATATGACAAGTACATTTTTATAGCAACATGGACTTCTCTGACTCTGCCAACAGGTTTTAGTTATAATTTCCATTCTAGACTATTTCAGCAAATTGTCATACATATAACTCACTTGGATCTTTTCCTGAACTGATCTGTTCATTCCCTGCAGATCACTTTCAAACCCAGTGAATGTCAGAAACATTCACTTACTGTGTGGATTTTTCTGGCACAATCAGAAAGTTTTATGGCTAATTGAAATAATTGCAAAGAAATGACGTAATTCTTGCAGATAAAGAGCCACAATTTACTGAAAGTAGCTGATATCAGTACCAATATCAGAATAATATTGGTAAAAATGTATTCTATAAATTGTGTTTAAGTACTGAGCATCCATAATACTTTACAAAATCAGTAGTGGAAGCATCATTTCTGCAATTTTGCCAGACATTCAAAATCATCAATACGTACATATATATAAATGATGGCAAGTAATGTTTGTGGTTTGGAAGGAAATAGTTTTAAATAACCCAAGTATCCTGAGATGTACATAAATTGGGTAGTTAGGCCTATCATTTCCAAAGAGCATAAGGAAGTTACAACTGTACTTTCATTGGTTTCTATTAAAGATGACTAACTAACTTCCAAAGAGTATCTCAAAGACAAAAAAAAAAAAAAAAAACCAACAAAAAACCAGTTTGAGAGTAGTTAAGTGTAAAAAGAAAATGTACTGGGCTACTCAGAACTCCTCTGCTAGTTTCTCTTTCTTCCCTCTGCTGGGGCAGTGACCTGAGAAATGCTATACAGTCAGGGCAGTTAGGCTGAGATGACACAGCTCTAGGACAAGCTGTGGATACAATGGAATGCTATTTACTGTATTATTCACAAACACAGCACAGAAACAGATGTCTGTGTGTTGCATGAATGAAGAAAAAGTATTTGGACAAAGTTTCATGAAAACTAATACTTCTGTTTTCTGGAACTTCTACACAAATAGAACAAGTGATTGTATATTCAACCAGTCCAAAATGAACACAAAATAATTCCTTGCTTTTCTCCCAGAAAACCAGAAACATTCATTGTTGGGAGTGCTAACTTTGGGTTAGGAGTTTTAATTCTACCTTTTTGTCAAAATAGTCTCAACTTCAACATCAAGGCAAGCATAGCACAAGATTACCTGACTCGGTTTTTCAAGAATTTTCTTATCGGCCATTTCTTCAGCCACAGCCCTGCACCATGCTTAGCTTATCATGGGTTCCTTATTGGTAAATACCTTATTACAGTAATTTTTTGTTTTTAGTTTAACAACAATACTTTTTGAACAGCTGCACAAATGCACTGATTCCATCTAAATCTCTAGTATCCAGCCCTCTGTTCATTTGGCTGTACGTTACTAGAAATCAACAGTAGAGACCTAACAAACTCAAAGAAGGATTTCATGCTTTTATCATATATAGACTGACAAAAGAGAAATGCACAACAACTCTATTGGAATTACTTTGCAAGTAAGGCTTTCCAGTGCTAGAGAACCAATTGTCAAAAAGAAGATCAGAGCTGGACTTCAGAAATTATTTTGATTAAAGGTGCTATAGTAGTAAAAGATATGGCTGAAGCTATGCTTTTTTTTTTGTTTGTTTGTTTTTGTTAGAGCTCTTTTCTGGTCCTAAAATCTGAAGATTTGTTCAATAGTTGGATCCCACTCACTAGGGATTACCCTTGAGTGACTGGTTCTACGTTGTCCCACTGAAGGGTAGGTCACAGAAGACTTTGTGACCAATAAGACTGCAGTGTAATTTGGCTCACACGAAACAAGTTCTTTAGGCTAAATTCAGCTTCAGTAACCCAGTTTGGATGGACGAACATCTGGACCCTCTACAAGGTGTCTGTTCAGAAAACAGAGGTCTTCCCCATAGTGTAGCATCTAATGAATTTCAAAGGGTTAGGCATTTTGCAAATGAATTCTTAAAGGTAAAATTCCAAGAAAACTCTTTACAGAGAAAGTTATTAAGTTTCTAGTTTTTCCGCTCTACTGAAATACTTTGCTAGCCAATAGATGGTCATTAGAGAAAGTATAGACAGATTTTAATTTGTGGAAGCAATAAAAACTGCACAGAACTCAAAAAGTTTCTTAATTTCTAGATAGCTAGTGATAAGACATGGCTAAACAAATCCAAAACCAAAAGGTTATCTTGGATAGAAAACATTAGCTAACTCATACACACGTAACAGGCTCCCTTATGGGAGACAATTCAGGTATTTAACCTTTTTCAATCCAGGAATTAAGCATAATTAAGTTCTAATACATGTAACTTCTCAGTTAAAAAATTGTAGTTAACTCTAATTTTATCATTTTAAAGTTACTGCTTTTTCACAAAGCCACTGATTCTCTCTCAAAATACCAAAGAGGAGAAGGATTACAGGAGTTTGGGGGTAAAAAAAAAAAAAAAAAAAAAAAAAAAGCTGAACCTCCCCATTTTAGCTTCTATTTGTATTTTAAAATTGAATTACACATCCTTGAAAGTACAGTATTATGGATCTATGAATCCTAAAAGAATTGGCAAACTTTAAGATAATTTATTTCCCAGTGTTACCTTTCATAAAGGGTCGCATGCAGATATTTATGCTTTTTGAGGATTTTGTCCCTTAAGAAATATAAAAACAAAAGAAGGAAATCCAATACACCCCAGTTTACAAGGCTTTCAGTTAACAACACAATAAATAAATGTGAACTTGGAAAACAAAAAATAAAATGTTGATCAATGTGCCAACCTTCACATGTTGATTTCTCTCTGATATTATTCCTCACACTATTGGTGCTATCATTAATATTGCTTTTTTTTCCCCATTGCTAACCCATAAAAAAACAAACACACAAACAAAACAAACCATATACCAAGATACCAGCAAACTAAGCAGAAAAATGCTGAATAAAACTGCGCAATATATAGAGACAAATATATTTAAAAAATATATAGATCTGGTTTCACTAGGTCAGTAAGCTCCTGTCTACAATAGCAGTACAAAGATGACTAAGGGTGGATGAGAAGAGTCATTCTGATGTATTCTGAGAGAAATGACATTAATGATAACATAACTGACACCAAATACCTAGAAGATTTAGGAAGTTCATCACTTTCCACAGGAGTCCTTCATCATACTTAAGAAGAGAGTTCTCCTCAAAGAGTGCACTCCACAGGCTGCTGCAGGTCCATCTTTAGGATTGATACTTACGGTTAAATGAATTAGCATTTTCTAATTCTAAGGTTTGATTTAAGGTCTGCATATTCCAATTCACTTTCCTTCATTTAGTTCTACACATGCTCAAACTATATTTAGGATCACAATGATAACTTTTAACAGTCTGCTTCTACTAACAATCCTTGAGTGTTAGGTCTCAGAGTCACATTTTTCCTATTAAAGAAAAATTTTTAACAAACTTAAAGATAACACCCTTAAGTTGAACCAGTAGTTTCAGCATCAGGAAACTTTTTCTAATTAGCAGTATAAAGCAAGAAAGATTGTGAATAATTTAATGGATCAACTGCCTATCTACTGATTCTATGTAAACTAATTTGAAGCATATACATTTTTAAAATAAATATGTTGAAAGTACTCTTTCAGGCAATAACCATATAATGTTCCATGAAACCTTGACCGAGAGGTATTACACTCTGTGTGGCAATAGGACTTTTTCTCAATAAAAATCACTATTTTCTGCTTTAAATGGTGATTTTTTTCCCTCATATCAATAGCACTTATATTTCCAATCCTAACAGGTCTCTTTTTCACTTTACTTGCAAAAGAAAAATAAATTTTCCTTGGTGAAGGGAAACAACAATAATCAAATGCCATAAAGTAGGAATTTTTCTCCAAGCTTAAAAATTCTGAACACATTCAAGAGTCCACTTTCTACACCTTTTCTCACATTGCTGCATCATTAGCAGCAGCTACATTTTTCAATGAATTTGTGACATTAATGATACTTTTACCCTTACTATGGGAGCATCATTAGCACTTTTCCTTCTATTTTTACCAGTTGATTCCCCTCACTATTTTGTAATTATACCCTCTAAAACCGTTAAATATAAGGTAGAGAAAAATAAATCTTTTCCTAGCTTTATACACTGTTTCCCTTCACTTATCTGAGTCATAGTGAAAAATATGCTAATATTGCATGTAGGGAAAAGAACTAAATTTCATGTGTGTGGTTGTTTTTTTTTTTGTTTTTTTTAATTTATGTTTCATTTCGGTAATGACCTATATGTGGACTAACCCCCTGAAAAAGATCTTTCTCACCAGGTAGAGAAATATTGCAATCCTAGCTATGATGCGCTGTATCAATCACTTACATGCTGAAATATCAGTCAGAAAGAGCATCTTTTGTCTAAGTCAGCTTCCCGTTCTCAAGCTTATCCGGAAAATGTTATGTATTCCTTTTCCTTTCTGTTTTGGATTACATAACCAGTGTCTCTCATTAGTAAAGCACAGTACTGAAGTGCTGACTGTTTTGAAGGTTTTTCTCAATTCTAGACTGACTCAGAGCTTCCTGGGATAAGGGCTGCAATGTTTAATCAGCAGTCAGCTGCCAAACTTTGTCAGGAAAGAAGCACAGCACTTTAAACTAACAGCACTGTCAACTCTGCCTAAGCATTTGAACTACTTGATTCAAACTGGACTTTGTTTAACAAGCATTATAATAACTAACTGCATGAATCTTTTGTTGGATTAGTCTGAAACCAGTTACAGCATAAAAACAAAGAATGCAAGGACAGAATTTGGTGACATGAAATTATCTCAGAAGTGGTAGAAGTCCAGAGGGTAAGCTGGGTGGCCTTTGATTAAGACATGAGCTGTCAACTTCAGCATGACACAGTCACCTTATCTTACCTTGTCATTTCTGAAGGATAAGATATTAAGAAATTTGATACTGAGTCTTTGTTTCAACAGAAGTGAAAAATTTTAAATTACTCTTCTAACTGCATCCATAATCCTCCCTACTGAGGACATCTGTCCTACCCTAACAACAGGCATCATGCATTTCCTTAACTTTACAAAATTGTATTGTTAGACCTCATTGTATCCCAACTTTCTTCCTCCTTCCCTAATTCTAGTGCTTTAGAAGGTATTTCTCTTGCTAACAAGTTCATTTCACCTCTTCCCTATTTTGTAGGGGTATAATTGATTACATAGTATTCTTAGATGTAGTTTATCTGTACACTTTTCATTATTTTCAGAAATCTAGCTCTTTCAGTTATGTTTAATACTGGAATAGATAGCTGATTTTATTGACCAGTATTTCTATTTTTCTTCATATTTTTACTTTTTATGTAGCCCTTCTCCCCAGTATCTATTTTCAATACCTGTCCTTGTCACTACTTCAAGGTAAAGAAAGTATCGGTTTGACAATTACAGTGAAGGTATCTTTTCCCTTATGGATATAGTGAAGGAAAATCTGTACACTGAATACAGTTCAGTACTTAATTAAAAAGCCTCAGTAATATGGGAAACAGCTTAAGGTTAAAATTCTCACACCTATTAAAACAGCTTCTTACAGTGTGTTATCAGTTTCAAAGAAAATATTGAAGGGACTTCCTCTGCCACAAAGCATCTCTGAGGGCTGAATATATTTCACTGCAGTTAAAGCACATGAACAATGACAATATTATGCTGAAATTTTTACTTGATAGGGAGCTTAGCTGAATCTGCCTCAAGCAACAAGTAAATTATGTTTTATCTCCAGTCAATGTCAAGTACATAGAATTGCAGAGAACAAAACTACTGTACAGTTTGCAAAAATATTACTCTCTTACAAGGATACTTTACCACTGAATAGCTGCTTGTACTTTCTTCCTCCTTCAAGGTTCATCACCTGAGCATTTGGGAAAAATATGCATTGTACTGTGCTATATCCTTGCTAACTCTGTGAATGAAAAGGCTGTTCATCAGAGCAATCACTTCTTAATTCATCCAATTCAGCCTGCGGCTGAACAGACAACAACTCGTGCATAGTTTATTTGGGTATTTCTTTAGACGTTTGAAACCCTGTGAGATCACTTTTTGTTTTTTAATCTGTCTGAACTATGATGTACACAGTTTTATGTTAACACTAGCACAAAATACTAATAAGTGATTAGGACGTAGCTTGCATCCAGACAAAAATGAAATCCTTGGTAAAGACTCAAATCTCTTACCAAAACACAGTCACTAAGCTCACCAGGCTAAATGGGGTCACTGTTTCATGCGGTCTTGAAGCTTATTTTGGTTAAAGAACAGCATCAGATCTTTCAAAAAACTGGGGACTGCTACACTGTCACTCTACCACGCACACACACACCATATTACAAAAGGCACTGAGAAACCAAATATAAAGATGTTGAATATACTCTCTCACAACAGATGAACTCCTACATCTCAGAAACATCAAGTTGTTGAATTTCTCCTCAAGAATTTGAAGATGCTTCTGAAAAGTTAAATGTTTCTCAGAACTGCTGGGTTTGATTTTGATTCGTGTTATGCTTTCTTGTAAAGGACATATGGTAATAATAAACAGACAAGCCATCTAGTTACTACTTGTGTGAAAGCATCTTTTTTGTTTGTTTATTTTTAGTTCAGTGCTTCCTTCCTTCTAATTGAAAAAAGTGGTCAAGTCAATTCGTTTAATTGAATGACATGAGTATCATTCCTTGTGTATCCAGCCAAGATTCAGCCTTTTATTGTCACTCCAACCTTGAAAGTGATTAGTTGTTTACTTCTCTAAGACAGAAGCACGTCAGCTGCAAATCAAATTCTGGCTCCTATTTATTATAAATCAAACTTCATTGACCATATTCTCCTTCAGTTCACACCAGTGTAAAACCAGTAGTTTCAGCACCAATGCCTGCTAAGCTGAAACATTTAACCTAAACTATAAACATAACCCTGAACACAGCCATGATGTGAAGAAATTAAGCAATTTTAATTCGAGTTCACTTCAAAGGCATTTAATAAGAAAAAATTAACCATTCATGGGATTTCAGAACACCACTGACATTTTTTGTGAGCGAGTAGAAATCTGATAGCCCACAGGATTCCATAAAGGGTATATATAGAGGAAGATGTTTCAATAAAGTGAAAAGTGGCTCAATAGGCAAATTGTCAAAAATCATGATCTCTATTTTCTCATTCAATTTCAATGTTCTAACTTCAAAAACACTTATATTTTTGAATAATGTATATTATATTTTAACTGCATGCATCAACATATATAGACAGCATTTGTTTTACAGTTTTAATTTTATCACTAATAAAACTTTTTTCTCTTAATCATCAGTTGATAATATAGTTTTTGTTACAAGTTTTTGCTCTAAAGGAAATGCTAAAATGTCAGAATCAATTCACCTTCAGCAGGAAAGTTCTCAGTCATACTGCCTGAAACAATACATCTATCACTTTAAGGTAAGTAGCATTGAGACACAAGACACGCTGTGCAGATTAAGACTTTTGGCAAGACAAAGACTTTGAAGTCAGTGCTTGTATCTCCACTGATTAGATTCACAAATTGGATAGGAAATTCTTTAAGTGAATTATTTCTGATGCACAGCAGGAAGGAGATGGCAACTACTTGTTCTTTCCTCCTTACATAGTGTCCTAACTCTTAGAGCGGAAATTACTAAAACATCTTTATTGGAACATGTATCTAGGATGTGTCTAGGAGAAAGCAATGAAGCAGCGGAGTTTCTTGACCCTAGCGTTGCTTTTTTTTTTTTTTTTTGTTATGAAGTGTGATAAAGAAATTACTTTATAGAACATCCCAGTAAGAAGGCATTATGATAGACGTGAGTTAGAAATGAAGTTCTGGAGATTGTGGGTACAAAACTGTTTCATTTTATCATGATCAGATATGAAACTTTCAAAAACTGGTAACGATGTTCAGTGGCACCAGCAGATAAGACACATCCCTGACACAAACTAAGGAATTTCATCCTCTATTAAGAGAATACTTGTACAAATCATTCCTGGAACACCACTGAAAGTTAGCTAGTTTTATCTTATGTTGCTTCAAATTCTCTCTTTAGGACCATAAAATCATAGAAAATTCTCAGTTGGAAGGGGTAATATTGCCACATATTCCACTTGCTGTCAGCCAGAACCATCAGATCCCTTCCTGCAGGTCCACTCTCCAGACGCTCATTCTGCACCTGAACAGATGGGAGATAACACCTGCACTTTTTAAACTTTATGCCATTGGTGACTGCCCAGCACTGTCTGTCAAGGTCTGTCTCCTTGCAAGGCCTCTCCACACTCAGGGGAGTCAACATCTCCTCCTAAATTTAGTACCATCATCAAACTTACTTGGTATGCATTTAAGTCTTGCATCAGATCATTGATAAACATATAAGATAAGTGACTTAGCTAGAAGCCTGCCTTACTACATTAGAAATGTAGGCCAGTGAACAGACTACAAAAAGGACCTTATCACTGCAACATGAAATCATCACCTGATTCTCTTATTACCAAGAATTTTTTTGTTTGTTATTGTGTGAGAAGGAACATCAGAAAAAATAGAAATTTGAACCTAAAGCTGGGAAAGAGTTTCACCTCACAGACACTTTCAGAATGTTCCCAGTATCTAACGGAGATGCTCATGAGCTTTAGAGGCCCTTTTTTATCATTCTGAAAAGTTACACACACACATACACACACACAAATTAGCTTATTGAAGTTGTAAGTGAATCCTTGTAATGTCCCAGAAATATATTCTACAAAATAAATTATCCATTGAGGAATCTGTTTCTACTTATGCTTTTAGTATTCAAGTTCATAGGATTTGGATGTGCCAGAACCTATATAAACTCTGTAGGTTCCATATACAGCCATGTTATGACATGTTTCCCTAGGAAACTGTATTTTGATGAGCATTTTCTGTCTGTTCACCTTCAATAAAGCTTTCACAAGTCAAAACAGTACACTGGATCTCTTAGAATCATATCTCATTTTAGTTTTCACTGAGCTGGCAAGAGTTGCAAATGAAAAACAAACCCCTAACTCTTCTCTTCACCAAATACATGTGCATAAATAATGTATTTGTTACTGCTGTCTTGTTTTTCAAATGTTACTGGCATTCAAGTGGTCAAGTTAAATGCAGTTTACTTTATCTTGAGATATATTTCCTAACCAAATAAATCTCCTTTTTCCCTGGCTACCACACTCTTTTATAAAAATACACTGATGTTCTAAGCCTCAAGCAATTTAAAAGCCCAGAACCATCCGTTACGTATTACCTGCAAATTATTCCCTGACATTTTTACATGCTTATGTAAAATATCACATTATTAACATATTTAGGATCGGGAACAAAACAAATTATATTATTCTTCTCCACATGAAAAGCTATACCTGCAGTTGTTAATTCTGTGCAGAAAGTGCGGTTTCAAGCCATTGATTTCACATTAAATTATGCATTATTTTACACTGACCCATACTTTGCATTGTTCCTTCAGGCTCTCACCCAGGCAGGCAGGCAATAACTCAAATTACCCAATAGCCTGGCAAAGCCTTTACTTCTTGAACTGGTTTGGTTCCTCACTACACCATTGCTTCTTCAGTATTTTCTGCACAACTTTTGGTAATTTTTTTTTGAAAAAAAGATTAATCTACTTACAAAAAACCAATTAAATTTACCAACAAGTAGATGGTAAACTACTGCAGCAAATATAAAGCTCATCAAGTATTGTATTAACATATTGGTAGAGGAATTAGTAAGTTACTGTGGCTCTGCTAGGGTCTATAAGAAAGGCTATCATGAGTATACTAATATAATAGGAAGATAATTTATGCATCGCTGTACCTGATAAGTCCCTTTATACTCAGTAAGGGAAAACAATACTTATTTACTGTATAAATTTCAATGCTGGAAATTTCCCTAACAGAATATCTTGTAAGTATGCCATTTGGCAGGAGTAGGGGTAAAAATAGGGATTTTTGTATAACCCTTGCTTCCAGTTTCTACAGAAGGGTGAATTCTTCAGCTTCTCTAATATTATGAAAATAGTTCTCTAGGAAATGTTTCAGTTAAACTACAAGGGGAAAGGGGAGGTGGGGGGGAAGTCCTTACTGACACTAACCACAACAAGTCTCCACTGACTACATTACCATGAGATCCTCTGTAACACAGAGCCTGTCTGAGGACAGTAAATAAGTTGTTGACAACATTGATAAAATACCTGAGAGAAGATTCATTTTTGAGCAGACTGATAGATTCACACTATAATAGTTGGTTTTACAGAATGTTCTACCTTAAACAGTTTGACAAGACAAAATACAGTTTGTGTGACAATACTTATTTACACTGACATTTTGGCACTAACATGAAAATAATTTAATATAGTAGGAAGCTGAGAAATGTGCTTTTTGTAAAGCAATTCCTGCTTCTTTACTGCTTTGCAAACAGCTTGTTCTGAATTGCTGTTATGATGGCATTTATTTCTTTTACGATTATCACTAGAATTTTTGATAGAAAAGGTATATAATATTTTGTTGTACAAATGCTTAGAACTTATTCATATCCTAAAGCTCATGTAGTCAGTTTACCTTAACAATTTGTACAAATTTTTAAAAATAGCTGTAGACCTCCTTTGTGCAGTTGGACAAAATTATTTTGCACCTGGTTTGACTTACAACCTGTGACAAAAGGAATGGCACTATTCACTTACCTGACTATCAAATGAATAAAACACTACTACAGTTTAAATTCAGCTGAGACATGAGATTGTTACCTCCAATCAGAATTTAAAAAAATGGAGTCTTGGTCTAACTAAATATTCCAGAAGGACTAAAATTCAATTTCAACTGAAATCCATAAATAAATAAATAAATAATAAAGGCTAGGCATTCAAAATACTGTGTCTGTGGACCAGACCCTTCCTGTCAGACTTCCTGGAATTACCAAGAAGTGTATTCTCTTCCTAAACCAAAGGAATTCCTTGTTTCAGCCACACCTGAAAGGAGACTATCTGCATTATCCATTCTTGCCAGGACCCTGAGATGCTACTGTTTATAGAATTATAGCATCACTGATGTTGGAGAAGACCCACATGACCATCAAGTCCTGCCAACCACTGGGACACTAAAGCTTTTAAGTCATTAATGGTCATTAATCCTGATTCTCCAAGCTTGAATGTGCCTTTGAAGAGCACATCCACCCCACTACCCCGAGACGCCGGCTGTTGCTATCCCATCAACATAGCGCTACTGGGGGATGTGTCCAAAGTGGAAAAGTTCTTGCAGTTCCTTTCCTCCAAAGCCAAAACAGCAAACATGCTGCTTCAGCAGAGGACATGAGTTCTCACATCTGCAGGCTTATGTGGCATATAAATGTATTATTCTCATCTAAAAACTTCAATTGCTCTAATATTTTTTTCTTTTTTCATTATTAAGTTTGCTATAAGGGGAATAGAAGGTGCATCAAAAGCATGTATTCTGTGTAATTACCTTAAAATTTTAATTTCAATGATTTAAACATATGGAAAAATGAAAAAACAAGCAATTTCCGATACATTTGAATATATACTTTTATCCATATGCAAAAATAAGTTCACAAAAGGTCTTCTAATGCATTTAGTGCATTAATGATAGTACATCTTTTAATAAAGGACAGAGTTTCAAAATGCAAGAGGTTAAATTCTTACATTTAACAGTAAAATATGCCAGTCCAAAAGCAACACTTATGCTTCCATCAATATCATCAGCACCTTCTAGAAAGTGCATGAATAAATAGGAATGGAAAACAGCTTCGTTGAGGAACGTTCTGGGGGGTGCCGAGGAAGCAAGTCCCATGGACATGGTTTATCTTATCAGGACTTTTGTATAAATCCTAATTAGCTAATCCAATGTCCTTTAATTTTCATAACAATGGTAACTCATGAGACCTAGTATACATGAATTAATCCTCTTAGTAGAAATGACTTAAAGGATTCTTTTGCTTTTATTTATTGAAATGATAGACACTACTCTGCTCCTCATTATTCTCCCTTGACTATTAGAAATGTCTCCTTGGACTTTAATGAGGTTAAAAGACATACATTACACAGGCATATAAAATTCTGTTTCTGAAAATAAGTTACTTGATAAAAAAAAATATGATTGTAGAGAAATATAAAGAATGCTGTCAATAAAGAAATCAAACTTTCTAGCCTAGCGCCTTTCTGGCTTAGTGACAAAGAACTATGTGGATTTTATGTATTTGTATACAGAAAGAAAACTCATGACAAACTCCTCTAAAAATAAAAAAGGAAGAAAAGAATCAGTATAGTTCCTTGCACTGGGGAATAATAAACTTGTAAACAATAATGTAGAAATCTATGCTCAGGCATTCTATGTTATTAATATCAGAGTGATCTTTGTGGATCAACAGTATTCTCTGAGCCAATTAAGAACATGATTTCCAAGATTGCTATGGGCTTTAGAATGCCCAAGAAGTTTTCTTCAACATCAGTTACTTTAATAAATCTTCAACAGAAATAGACAAATATCTGCAGCAAACCCACATGCTAATTATTTATTCCTTCATGAACTTTTCATTGTACTCTAGCTAACAATGGTTGTGATTATTGATTTCAAAACTGGAAACAAGATTATGAAAGAAAGTCACCTGCAAAGTAAAATAAATCTGGAACATAAACTAAAACAAATTTCTGTTCTTGCCATTATTCAGATACTTCATAAGGCATTTATCAGGCGTAACACTCCAGGCAACAACTTGAGAATTGTTTGCCTTTTGCCAGGATCCACTTCTATTTCTGATTATTATTTAATACAGAGCACCAAAGATGCTTCAAGGACCTCTTTAATTTCTTTTATAAAAACTTTTTTTTTTTTAACATTTTGTATTATTTAATGTGTATAGCCTTATTTAGTTGCTTTATATATATATATATGAAAATAAGAACGAAGTTCCCTGAAATTTAGAAACTACTTCATTTTCATGAGTGAAGAGAGTCCTTGGAGAGATTATTCTTGCATTAACCTCTCCCTTTATGTCAGAATTTAAAATTGAGAAATTGTGCAACGGGACAAATCACTCATTATTTAAATATTTTCACTGAACTTTTTGGTTTGCTTTTTTTTTTTTTTTTTTTTTTTGACATTAACTACACCTGAATATACAGTATTGCACAAGTAGAGGCAGCACATTATTGAAAAGCTTCTATTAAAATTGCAGTTACACATGATTACACTTAACCAGAAAGAAAAAATGTTTGACTCATTCCACACTCTTCATCAGCAAATCATTCAGAAAGATCTACTTGGGTTATATCATAACATTTAAATATGTAACTAGATTTTAAAGCTAAAGGACCACTGTTCCTCCTCCTAAAGACCTGCACTGTCTTCTTACAGCTATATGTCTCTGATAGAAGCTTTGTTGAATGGGCTAATGTCCAGCCTTTAACCACTGTCCTTTTTTAATATTGTTGGGCATGATGGAGAAATAGACAGTTGTAAACATTAAAGAGAAGTTCAGTATCACAACACCAAAATGCCAATTTACAGTCACAGTTTGCTTTCTTGAAATAGTTGTGGATGGACAATGAGGGAGAAACACACACTGGTGAATAGGCTCGTAACCGGGAGTCAGCACACTCAGACTCCTCTTGAGCACTGTTGCTCTTACAGACATTTCCATTCTGAATTTATTTTCTGCTTGTGCCACCTACTTCTCATTACTTCTACTTTAATACTTTTAGCCAGTCACAAGAGCAGGTATTATCCTTATTGTAAGCTTCCAAAAGTTCTAACAGCTACTGCAATAGAAACATTTAATTACCAGAAACTTTCTCTGAAGGTTAATATTTTTTTCAAGCAATCAATTTTAACTGTATATAGAATTCTGGCTCATTCATTTATTAACTACATACAGACAAAAACGTTGTTTCATTTCAGTTGATTTTTTTCCTGAACACTGAAGAAAAATATTTTTCAAGCGCTAGAAATCTTTCTATTTCAGGAACTGATTTCTAATGCATAGAGTTAGTCTTCATTGAGACACACCTAACTGTACTCAGTTTTACAAATATAACAAAATTTAAATGAAAAAAATAGGAATAAATTCTTATTGACCAAACGTACTAGGTGAAATTATTAGTTTTGGAATTCTGAAGACCGGTTTATCAGGTGCCTATAGGCTCCCTGAATTTCTACACATCCAAATAAGGAGTGTGTGGGAAATAACTCTGTAAGTTGAGTTCCTGTCCAGGATTCTGCTTCCCTGAACTGCTGTACTTTTCAGTTACTTTACTGAATGTATTAAGCTCACCTAAATTGAAGATTTAGACCAGTATTGAAATTTTAAAGCATGCATGAACACTAAAATGACTAATACATATGTATTGCAAAAAACTAAAAGTTGGATACAAGACTCATGGGTTATACAAGAAAGAATTAATGACAGGCGAAAAACGTTAAAAATTATGAGCTTACAATCACAGCTAGATAAAATACAACTGAAACCCAGTGACTCTCACATGCCCTGATTCACATCCAAACAACTAAGAACTCACCTATTTGAAGGAAATACACCCGATTTGCCTTCTCTTAAGGGCATCCTCCCCACATAAGTAAAATACACATCTAAGCAGTTACGAAAATGACTGCATCTATAAAGCCCATAAAAATGAGTGCAAAATACACTAATAATACACGTAATATACTTTAGCCTTGTAGTTGTAACCTGCGTGTGACTCATGCTGGAAGAACTGCATTGCATCTGTACCAAGGATGTGAATACTGTCAAACAACAAGCATACCATCTCAGTAAGTGACCCTTTGGGCCACACAACTCAATCAACTGCGGAGCACTACCCTGTAGAGTTATACTAAATAGCACTCACATTGTGAGTATTGCATTTTTGGAGCAATACAAAGTCACTGCATTAACACAGCTCCAGAAACACTAACATTTGTGATCCAACTGGAAGTGAGGTGATATGAAGAAAGACCAAACCGCTATTAGTTGCTACAAATCCTAATTTATGAGTACTCATAGACTTCTATACCGAACTGTTTAAATGACAAACATTATGATTAATGCATTACTGTTATTTTTATTCTCCTTTTTTTATTTTAGTGCTACTTAAGTGTTATGAAAATTTAGGATATTAGTAGCAAAGAAGTCAGCAATCCAGAGGGAGATTTTGCAGATAACATGAGCAGATTTTGAACAATAGCAAGAAAGATGTTGCAAGGTTATCAGCTGGAAAGAATGCTACCTGGAGATAACTTAAAAACAATTTTTGGCTAATAGCTTGGGTGGGAGAAATGGGGGTTAAAGACTTCTGACCTCTGTCATTTTACAAAATGTATGGAGTGCAGTAGTATTTTGGGCTTTTCCACCAGTATCAATGATCTGAACTTTCTTACTTCCTCTCACTTTGAGGGGATTCTAACTTGCTATTATTTTGCTAATTAAGAAAATTCATATAGACCATCTGACTACAGTTTTATAACTAGAAGTGTTACTGAAGAAAATATGAACATGCTATTGTTGTAACAATATATTTGTACTTCATAGAACTTAAAGAGTATGATTAAAGACAGAAAATAGCTCTAGTTGAAAAAGGAAATTGCTACACTCTAAATAATAGCCTTTTTTCAATGTGGTTTGTATTAACAGTAAGAATAACTAAGAAAGAGGTCTTGGGAGGTAAAATTTCACCAACTCATCCTCATTCGACTGAGTTTACATTATTTTCTTGCTACCAAAATAGTCACTTTGATAATATTGCAGAAAGAGTAAAGAATAGTAGAAAAACAATGTGTTGAAGTTTTCTTCCATGCCCTAGTGCCTTTAAGTAGTGAAAGTTAACTGCTGAGCACAGCAGTGACCAAAGGCCACATGCAGTGAGCAGCTGCCTACCTTGGAATAACATGTGTTTAAAAATACTTTCTGTTCCAGGTAATTTTGTCTTCACAGTCCAATAAGCCTCAGCTGCTTTCAAGGACAAAACTTGTGCTACAAACCTGTCTAAAAAGATTTCCTGATTTCCTTTCGATAGAAGCTTTTATTTTTCCACCCTCCAATTTAAAAATCTTTGATAACAAAAATAGATACACAGTGATTATAGAAAATAAAGCAAGCAGGTATACTTTTGAAAGTTCATTTGCACTCAGTGTTTCATCAAATCAATTGAATCTAGGTTGCTCCATGGTGTAATGGGAAGCTTAAGAATTCATGAACATTTAAATTTTGCATAATGACCACAAGTTTCATTACTATAAAAGGTCAGATATGCCAGCCTTGTCAGTACCCTCCTGCAGAGTTCCTACAACATAAGCTGCACGTCAAGCCATTGCAAACTGCTAGCTGTGATTTTACTCACATGAAGAAATGCTTGGCTGGCACAGAAATCAAACAGCCATGAACTGAAGTCAGACTTAACAGAGGCTAAGTACTGCTATTCTGCACGTATCTCCAGCTATTTGTTCAGTCTGATACAAGCAGGTACAGCGCAGTATAACTATGATGACACAAATATTTAAGAAACGTAAACCATCACAAAATCTGAGAACACAAGGGAAAATTGCATAATGCAAGCTCCCACTGCCTGCTCAATGCTCTTTAGCTGATCTTGAAATCTTTGTTTCATAGATGCACTGTCCTTTGATACAGAACTGAGTATTAAATGGTCTTGCTCTTTTTGTCAGATCAGAAATCCCACCTTCTGGATTTAGAACAAAAGACATTTTCAGCTCAAAACTCTTTACATGACTAATGATTAGCCTTAAACTGTAACTACTTTAATTTCTTTTCACTTCGTCTTTGCAGCTTAAATTCAGTCCCACAGGAGATGAGTCTAGTCTTTCCTTCCAGCTGAGAAGAAAAAATTAACATCTCAACTGCATTAATGAAAATAGGCAGCTTTAAACTGGATTGTTTGCCTACAAAATTAAGGATAAGATTGTGAACAGCATTTTGTGAGCTATAAAAACAGAGGTTTTTCAATTCCAGTTTCCATGTGTATGAACACAATTACAAGAGATACATTCTGAAGTTTTCCACTTAAATAATAATAATTAAAAAACACTAACTGCTATGTGAAGCAAAGTCTTCACATACTCTTTATTTTGCTAAACATTCTTAACATTCAAAACTTAATGCATTAATTGAAAAAAAAAAAAGGCCTGGTTATTGCTGAGTTTTTAGAGGACTAAATTACACTGAGCTATAAAAAAAGTGCAACTTAGGAAACTATGTTAAAAAAGTGGTAACATTGATGCTTTTAGTCCAATAAAATAAGGGTTTACTGCTTCTATTATTAAGATTCTATGAATAAGCTTTATTCACATAAGTAATCTTAATGCAGTCAGCAAAAGCAGTCACAAAAGAACTATTAATGCATATAAACTATGCCTGAAATGCAAATTATATTTCTGTTCCTTGATCTATGTTTTTAGATCTTTTTAAATTGATTTAACTGTGGAACAGTCATTAGATTTCAACTCTCCTTCTCAAAGTACCTTCTTTCTAAAGATAAGGCTTCTGCCTTTGTGGGATACTCGTGCAATAAAACTGCTGAATTGGTGAAATACTAAAGAAACAATCAGGACTCTATAATAATTTGTGATGGATATATACAGGACATGGTATTTTTTAATTATGGCCATCTCTCCTGTTCACAGGCACACTAGAAGCTTTTGAGCATATTTGCTTACAAATTAAGAATGACAGTTTACTGGTGTTTTCAGTCATCTTTTTTTTCTTTTTAGGATGAACATTTATGTTTCTTAAACTGAATCAAATCAGGAACTATTACTTTGATATATTGGCAAAAAAAACAAGTCAGATGTAACTGTTAAATAATTTCTCACTATCTTTCATAGCTCAGTCACACAACTTCTCTCAAATGATTTTGTATGCATTCATATGAGGTACTGCAACAACATTCAGTCATGAAAAAGATAATGAGCACGCATTTCTTAAAAACAGCTCAGGATTTATTTCCTTGAACGTTGAAGTTTAATACTGATAAGCTATAGCCCAGTATTTACGTATTTCTTTTCCAAGAATGAAATACACCATATATCACTACGAAGTTCTTCATTTTCTTATCATGGATATAAATTTGACTGACAATCCCCAAAACAGGAAAACATTTTGATTGAATTTAATTCAGAAAACATGTACAGGTTCATGTACTATACAGCTTAGTAGAGGTACTATCAGAAGCTCTACAAGGCTCCTCAGTAAATGAGTTTGAAGTCTTTGAGTAATCCTATCTTTTTACCTGTATTTTTTTTTTTATTTTTCAGATTGTGGAGAATGTTGTCTCCAAAGTCACTTTCTCATGTTAAGTTACAAAAACAGAATAACATAACTGTGGTGTATATCTGAATAATATTTGACAATCAGTTTGCCAGAATTATTCTCCTTATAACTGTGCTCTACCTCGCAGCGGGAGTGCTCAGATATGAGGACTGCCCAGATATTGTCTGGGTTCGAATGAATCTCTAGACTAGCTCTTCAGCTGCCTAACCACACATCTGTGCAAATATATACAGAGAAAAAACAATGTTGATTTGTTACCAGTGCACTGTTGCATTTTTGACTATTAACACTTAAATGCAATATAATTTCTCTAAAATTTAGTGGTTTTTTTGGTAGACATTCTTCAAAACCATACAGCCACTGACTGATGAAATAACAGTGCACTGCGTTGATGATAGTATTGCTTCAGTTTTAAATAGATAAACATCTATTGTCTTTGCATTCCTCAAACTTTAAAACTTCTCTATTCACCTATTTAAAACATCCAGGGGGCAATCATAGTGCATATTAAAGCACATCAGTCAGAAATGCCTTCTGTTTACTCTGTCTTTTCATTTATTTATTTTTAATATCTGATGGTATGTTCATACAGATAGCAGCCATTCTTGTACAATCAGCTTATCTGCAGCCTTTTTAGCATTTGTCATTTCAAGAATTAATTTACAGAAGTTTTACTAAGGAAACAGTTTCTCCTATAAGCTGTACAGATAAGAGAAGTACAAATTTTCAGACTATCTTTATGGTGTTCTAATAGAAACATATTAAAATAATGGCTCATACAGAAAGCTGAAAAGAAGTATTCTATGAAAAATATTTCTTGGATGCAATATAATATGCAAAACCAAGCACTGATAAGAAGAATCTTCCAGTGTTATACAGAGAGGCCAACAAATCTATCGTATTTGCCTGAAATCAGATTCTATCATGCTTTAGGCTATGTTATAATGGCCCAGTCAGACCCCCTTGCTCTCAAACTGGAGAATTAGGGCAAAGTGTTTCATGGAGACTACCTTTCCCACAATAGTTTGATTTTCATGTTGCTTAATAAATTTCAGGAAAATTTCCATTTCAGTTCACGTTTGCTGGACAGAATTTTGATAGGAGTAAAAAAGAACCCCTCCTCTCAACAGAAGAAAGAGGTCAAAATAATATAAAAAGTGTATTTTGTTGAAATTTCTGGCAAGTACCTATTAAATCAATAGTCACATTTATAGGACAGATCACAATCTAAGTATAACTGTGTTCCATTTGAAATGAAGAACAAGTCAGCTGACTAGCTTGGGTTGAACTCTGACTACTCAGAATACAAATTACTTAATTTATCGATGTTTAGTGGTGCACATCCAGGAACAGCAAAAATGGCAACCTATAAAATATTCTTTCCCAAGCTAACAGATCAGTCAGGATCTTCCCAACTCCTCTTTACCTTCTTGTACAGAGAATGTCAAAAGTGACAAACCATGCAAATTTAATTTAATGCTTTAATGATTTGAGTCTTACTGATTAGGGAGCATGCATGCTGGTGTGTTTTTTTTTTAATTAAATTTATTCAATATGACTTATGACCATTTTGAGTTCAAAAAGATTTTATTTGCAGTTCATAAACATACCAAAACCACCATCCTACTCTTTAACGCTTACATTTTCCTAGACTGCTGCCCTACAGCAGATGGCTGAAGAATCAAATTCAGAGATTATTTCCTAGCAGATACTTTCCACAGATGATTTTCCTTTCATCCTTGGGTCATACTGTAAGCTCCTGTTCTTGCTCATTTCTCAACGCTGCTACTTAGGGTAAGGTCAGAAGACAAGATGGGAAAAGAGCTCTAGATACTTCTTAAGAACGCCTAAAGGTGAGTTCATGGTCTCACAGAAGTCAAATGTTAACTTTAGTTATCTCAGCAGAGAAAAATCACCTCAGTTATCTCAGTCACATTTTCCTCAAAATACACATTACCAAGAGTACGTTTTTAAAAATTCAGTTCAGCTTTTAGTACCAACAAAAGCAGAATTTTAATCCTAATTTGAAAGTCTATCAGGGATATAATTAAACAGGCCTTCTACACTGAAGAAATACAACAACGTTTCCTGACTTAGCAATATGATCATTGGATACGATTTATTTTTCTGGTTCTGTTTCACTTCACAGTAAAACTGCTGCAGCCAATTGCTGATTCCACCTTTTAGGTCAGTTAAAATGGTTGCCCTTTCTCCTTTCTCTTGGAATTCTTGTTCTAACATTAACAACTTTAAATCGGTTTAATTTCTTTTTTTCAACATTTTGATGGAAATCTTCTAACTTCCAATAAATATGTCAGTGATACTTACTCATTCAGTGTGCAATAAACCAGGCTATAAAATGAACAGCTAACAAGAGACAAAGTTTTGAAGAGCAGAAATGTGCATGACACTACAGAAGCACCCTTGTACATTCAATTCAGAACTCACTGAGTTTATATTTTTGGACGGTCAAGCTGCACTTGGCCCAGACAGCCAGGGTAAACATACTGTAAATATCCACTGATTCTTTCTTTCTTCCTTTATTTTAATTAGGAGAGTTCTTTTAACCTTTGAAAAAGAAGATCATTTAAATCACTTTTGCATAAATAACATATCTAAATCTGATCAAATCCTTAGATACTGCTTGCGTGCTGTGATTCTTGAAGTTGCCCCTGCTGTGACTCAATCAAATTTCAGCTCTTATCTTTAGACACAATCTAATCAAGTCACAGCTGATCTTTCTCTTCTTGCTGCAGTTTGTCTGAAGAAGCAAACATTTATTTTTTGAAAGTGATATTGCTCAGCTGTCACATCAAATAAAGAAATTCGCAGAAATGTACCAAGAAAAAGTCATGGTCTGCTTTGGAGCAAGAAAAATAATATTAATTAAAATATTAAATAAGAAAAGGCAAGAATAGTTGCTATAATATAAATGAGCAGTGAGTATTTTAGTTTGTATTCTAATTGATAAACCTCAGTTTCAAGAGAAGCCTAGGGGCTTCCTCCTTGCATAAAAGTACATACAATGTATACTGAAGTAAGACAGCCTAAAAGCACATAAAAATAAGGTCAAAAATATGTCCACAAGGTAATCAAGGTTTTTAGCTAGGATTTGGTCTCTTGCCTCTAAATTGATGTACTTGAGTATAAAAAATATATTACCCCTCCCAAGACAAGCTTCTCTCCTGGGTAAACAGCACTGTACGTTCACTTGTCATATATATAATTTTAAGATTGAAATTTTCATGAATACTACTAGATAAAATATTAGAAAAACTGCAGGAATTCTTACTCCATTGTAATTTTATACAAAAGACTATCACCTCTTGAACTTCCCGCTTACAGTGGTGCGAGCAAGAAAGTACGTTTTGTACTCCTCTCTACAGTGATCCATTGTGTTTAGATGAGAGTTGTGTCACAGAGATCTGATACAAATGGATTGTAGATTCGGAATCCATCAGGATCCACAAGGGTACTTTGTGAAGCACCTTCACAAAGATGTTTGAGGCAAGAGCATATGTGACAGGATGCAAGAAGGGAAAGACTGCAAGTGACAGAAGGAAACTAGATGATGTCACAAAGTCCCCTGTAACCCCAGGGATTTTATAGAAAGAAAACAAGAGAGTAAGATTTTTGTTAATGCTGCAGATATTTGGTCTGTGCAAAAACTGTTTCTTTAATCTTAGATAGAGTAAAGTCAAGATAAGTCAAGCCTTATCATCGAGTAAAATATTAAACATCTAAGGAAGTGACACAAGAGCACTATTAGATATGAAAGAGAATTAAGAAATAAAATAATCCAGCTGAAAAATGCCTCATGCTAAATGACGAAAAAATGATTACACATAAAACATGAATCAGTACAAATGAAATTAAGAGTTGCTAAAGCATGCTAAAATAAAGACTGAAAAAGAAATAATGATGAAATAAAACAGAGTAATGCAATTAAAAAGATGACTTCAAAGGGCCAGGGATGCAGTTAATGTTAATCTTCTCGTGTTTGTTTAGGTTTTGTGATCAGAGCAAACAGACAACTTGCACATTGTTATCTACATGAATTAACAGGAATTAGCACTGTAGTGTAATCAGTAGAGTTATTTTAGAGGAAAAGAAAACCTATTTTTGAAATTGCTTAAAGTTTCAAAATGTTAAAGCATTCATCAAACTCTTTATTACTTTGAAGAAGCTCTTCAGATAACAGCAGTAAATTGAGCAAACATTTCTCTACTTCTAAAAACGTTTTCTTCAGCTTTATAATACTATTTTAGTTGTACCACTTTTTTTAAAGACGTATCAGCTATCATCCTTTTTTACCTATATATACCTTACATATATACGCTATATATAGATACTTTAACCCATTTATACTTTTATTAAAAAAAAAAAAAAAAAAAAGAGAGAGAGAGAGAGAGAGAGAGAGAGAGAGAGAGAGAGAGAGAGAGAACGAACATGTAATCTTCTTACTGTTCTCTTACTCCTTGTTCCCATAAAATTTCACGAGCAGGACAAATTTACCATGGTGACTTAATTAGGAACAAGTATAACTAGCTTATTTTCCATACTCTGGGGAGAGTACACTAATAAGTATTTGGTCACTATCAGAGTAGGCGCTCTCTCAGAGGTGACTGTACTACATATATTTCAGGAAAAATAAATAAATAATGTACAGACTGCAGTACACACAGCTTTCTCCAGACCTCAGCCTGGCTACTTTCTCCCTTTTCCAGGGTTTAATGTAGCAGGATGCTATGACGCTACGTAAAACACTTTCCATCTTATAGTGGTAACAAAAAAGTGCACAAAACTGTTTAGTATTAAGACTGATGCAAATGGAAAACCAAAACATGGTCTATGTAAGCTCATTGATGTAATATTACCAGCATGGTTTATGCTTTACTCATGAGGACTTCCAACAAAGATATGTAGTTTCAGTTACTGGAAAAAATACCTCAGTTTTTCTGCAAGCCCATAATTGAAAATTTCTTTGGATTAGTGCTCCAGTATCAGTTCTGAAAATCCAATTTTCCTAGAGCTGTTCAGCACGAGGAGCAACACAAAGAACCTGCACATCTGGTGCATGTACAAAAACAGCGGTCTACAGTCTCCTTTAGAAAATACATTATAGCAGTAAGCATGCATCCAAATATCATTAAAATTCAGTACAAGTCAGATGACTAATTCCTATTACATCTCTGGAAACTTTCAATTAATGAGCTTGGGAACATTGAGGCTAATAAGTGCAAATGCAGTTATTTTTAATTAAAAGGTACAATGCTAGTAAAGACTGTGAGCAGCAGAAAGTACATATGAGGCAACACCTACTAAACAAAACTATGCAACTCCTCAGGAGACTGTGGCCACTTCCTAAAATTCCTTTAACCAGAACTCGTCTGCTTATTTATTCTAGCAAACTACAAAATATCAACCAAGCCGCAAATTCTGGGAACGGTTAATATGTTCTTCCAGAACTGGGTGTGTTGACAGTGCATATATAGAGGGTTTCTCTACTACTGGAGGATATGGTGACAAGTTAAGCACCGTAGCTTTTACACTTCCTAGCTTTCATTTTGAAAGAAGAAAATTATATCGCTTATGGAAAAATTAATTGTAAAAATTGAAACTTACAATCTCATGAAGGATTATATAAACAGCAAATGTTTGAAACATTCTCTAGTTGCTGGTTTTTTTTAGACAGTCCTAATTATATTTTGATATAATATATACACATAGTTAATTTTTAATGTTTTTGCTTTTTGATATGCCCAACGAGAAACTCTACCTGTATTACTGCAACAGCAAATAATTTGGTTTATTTTTGTTAAGAATAGCCAAAGAGGAAAAGCAATGAACTTCTTTGTGACTTAAATGGTATATGTCTGAAATGTGGACATTATGTGAGAAGATACACGAGACCACCTACCACATTCTTCAGCTGTATCTGCCAATTACATAATTTTCTTTAAGAGACACTTACTCACTCGAGTTTGAGTTTATACTAGATTTATGTCTTGAAACAATGCTTCCAGTTCTAGCCGTCTTCTGTATATGCATATATTCCACAAAAAACAATCAAATCTCAGGTGCTTCTGAGCACATCAAATATTGAACTGGTTTTACTCTTATGAATCTAAGTAGAACAAAGATAACTGAGTTCCTCTAGCCCCTGGAAAAATTGTTTAAAGCAATTTCACTGCCTATGGCTGAAAAAAACAAAACAAAAAAACTTTTGGAAGGCTGCAAATTAACTTCAATGTTACACAAGCTATATCTTTTAGACTTCAGAGAAATGCTTCTACACCATGAAAATACAAACATTTTTTACACAATAAAAAATTTTCACAAAATCCACGACCTTTATTTCACAACTTCAATAGGAAATCTGTTGAAAGTCTGTAGCTGCACCCTTCAGAATGGCATGTAAGTAGCTATAAAATGGTATTTCATAGGAGGAAAGCATATTAGAACTTAAGCAGAAGGCTTGAATACGTTGACAAGGAATTCCTATCCATAAACAAACAGAGAAAGCTATTGTTTCTTGTTGCCGTTTCCTTAATCCATTACAATACTATACCGGAATGAGTCATAACTGCTAAATATGGTCGAATAAAATTATTTTCCCAACTTGTTTTAATTTTTTTGATGAAAGCTTTTTATGTTTTGCTTATTGACTATAAAGGACATCAGACTACACTGCTAACTTTTCATACTGATTAATAATTACTGATGATTCCCTACTGGAATTTATATAAGCAACATTGGAGGCTACTTCTACACCCTACTAGCTCTTAATAGCATAACATCAGTAAAACAGTGCTCCATACCCAAGTAGAAAAGCAAGCAACTAAAACGCAGTATAGGCTGTGCTTTCTCGCAAATCATCAATGATCCCTTTCTAAAAAGAAATCCAACTTCGAGTGCCAGCCTTTCGAGTCTAGAGTGCCTTTGAACAGACATCAATATTTTTTCTTCCTGCAGATTCCAGGACTTGGAACTTTCAGAACATTAGTGGCCATTCCTTCTGCACCAATCCTCCACTTAATTTATGTTTAGAGAGAACATTGCATACAATCATACCTTATGGAACAAAGCTGCTTTTAAGAAGAAATGTCTAATTTTGTATGACAGAAGAAGGGCTCACATAAAAGTCTGTTGGCAAAGCACCAGATAAACACACGGGTATAATGAAACACAATATAGAAAAGAATGCTGGGAAACTCTGTTTTTTGATAGATTGTTTTTACTTAATGTGTTTCTAAACCTTTTAGATGTATAAATAATTTCATCTACTAACTCCAAGTGCCAGAGTCTGTCACTGGTTAGAGAAGTTAATAAGGCCTATGGCACTAAGGCCCTACAAATGATAAGATTGAGCATCTATGGGTAAGGATCAGGGGGAGTACCAGCAACATTGCCTTTGTGGTGGGGTTCATTATCAATCACCTGACCAGCATGAAGAGACAAACAAGTTGTTCTACAGGCAGCTAGCAGAAGATGCACAATCAGCAGTGTCTGCTCTTATTATTATTTTAACTGCCCTGAGATATACTGATAAACTGGAAACAATACAGCACAGAGGGAGCAGTTTTGGAGGTTTTTATAGTATGTGTGGAAGATGACTTCCTGGCACAGCTGTTAAGAGAGCCTTACTAGGGGAGGTGCCCCACTAGAAACGCTGTTAGAAACAGGAGAACTGGTGGGAGATGTGAAGGTCAGGAGCTGACCTGCATAGAATGGCTGTAAAACAGTAGTTCTCTATTCTTGGTGAAGTCAAGAGGAGGACCAGTAAAATTGCTGCCTTTGACTTCTAGAGGGCAAGCTTTGAACTATTCAGGGCACTGGTGAAGAGAATTCCTTGTGATTGGGTCTTCAAGAAGGAAAACTTAGAGGTGTAAGAGCTGTCTGTCACCCTGTGCTGCAAAATGAGCTGGCAGGGAAGAAGAGTGACACGAATGAACAGGGAACTTTTTCTGAGGCTCCAAGAGAAAAAAGAACCTGTCTCCTATGGAAGAAGGGATGGGCAACTCAAGGAAAGTACAAAGAAATTGCTAGGATATGCAGGGAGAAAAATCAGAATGGTAAAGCCCAGCATGAGCTCAACCTGGCCACTGTAGTAAAAGAGAACAAAAAGTTTATTTGCAAATATATTAGCGAGAGGAGGGCTAAGAAGAATGTCCATCCTTTACTAATGCCTGACAAATCTATGACATAACAAATATTGTTCCTGTGATTATGCACTCTTTAATTCATTAATTCTTAGATTAATACAGTAAGTAACACTGAGCTATTTTGTAGTGTTAAAACTGCAAAGTAATAGTTGTACTTTTCAGAGTGCCTTCCCTATTACTACACTGCAAACCAACTCTAAAGACTGAGTGACAGAGTAGGCAGACTCTGGAGGTAGGTGGCTGTATCACTCACAGATGTCACCTCAGAAGTATACATGAAGAATTGGCAATTTCATGGCCCATAGGAAGATACGCACTGCAATCTTGCAGGTATGCATGTACAGTGCAACTACAGCAAGTACAGAAAATGCCAATGAAAAATATACAAATAACAGATGGCAATAATTAGAGTTTACAACAGTTTGGGAAGACCTGCATGTCCAGAAAGAGTGATTCACTACATTAAGATCAGAACCTACTGAAAGAAGAGGAAGAAATGGTTTTGTACTGCTTTTGTTCTGTTCCCCCTACCCCTCCAACTTTAATCTACAGGAAGACAAGTGCAGGTGATTCTATTTAGGGAATAAAGAGTGCTGTAGAATAGGAATCAAATTTGCAGAGGTAGTGACTATCTATAAATCAGGTGTCTACTGAACTTCTGATCTACTGAAACCTCTAATAGTATTTTAGCAGTAGTCTCGCTTTCCATCGAGGCAAAACTACTCTCATTTTCCCAGAGTACGGGAACACGAAGAGGAATTATGACTGATGTAGCATGTATCCTTGAGTTGCATTTATTTTAGGAATAAGATTTTATGTGACTGAGAGACATTATTCCACAAGGCACAGGATTAGTAAGTTTACAAACCCTAACAAACCATAGCAGCTGCATAAACTAGAGGTTAAACACCTGAGCACAATAGTGGAAAAGAAGATCTGAAGCAAATCAGCGATTCTAGCAATTCTGTAGGACTATTAGAGAGGAAAGTCTACTGAAGAAATAGAATTCGGTGTGGAGCTCCTGAATAGTTCTAAAATAACCAGTGCTTAAAAAACAACAACAAAACAAAAAAAATTCACCACAGAACACAAATACCCTCACTACTGGAGGCTTTCACAAGCAGTACTTGTTAAATTCAACTGACACATGCTCTCAGGGTGCCTTCTTTCTTCCCTTATTTTTGCATAGGAAGAAGCAGACAGCAGAAAGGAAGAGCTGTGGTTACCTCACTTTCATTGCAACTAACTGTAGCAATAATATTTCATACTGTAAATTAAACTGGCAGAACTCTGTCGATTGCCTTCCCAGACAACTCATTGCTTCCAGCCACTGGGAGATGTGGCAGGAAAGGCTGGGCAAAGTGCCTGGTAAGCTCAGTTCTCCTTAGTCAGGACTCAGCACTTGTAAGTTGCTCCAAACTCAACTCTCAGCAACCACATTTGAGAAATTTTTCTGCAGTAGTGACACCTCCCCACCAAATTTCTTTTATAATATATGACACAGTTTTAATTTTAACACAGTCCTAACAATAGCAATCATCTTGATATTATCAGAGGGAGCAGTGCTACAGGAGCAAATGTACAACATGTCATAAAAAAGGTTAAGTAGTAAACAGCAAAGGTAACATTTAAGAAGCACAGATGAAACTACCTTATTTTCTTTTACTAGCTGGGATTTAGAGACCACAGGAGCAGATAAGTGAACTTTGTATGTACTCTGGAGATTAACCCTGCACTACTGTGCTGTAAGCAATTACTATCTGTTGTTCCAGAAATAGAAGACTCAAAAGGAAGGCAGTGAAGTAAAGACAGAGTGAGGTATGTTATTTCAGATAGCTATTCAATACAAAATCTAGAAAATGCACCAGTCCTACTTAGTCACATTTGTACCACTGCACTTGCAGTGACACATGGACCAGACTACATCCTTCCTCAATGTCACAGCCCTTGCATAAGTACATGGAGCACATCTATTAGAGAGATTTCACAAACTTAGTATATATTTCTGCACTTGCTATCACTATAATTACACCAGAGCTGTACTAGCTCCACACATTTTCTGTTACTGTGTAACAACAAACAAACAAGAAACAAAAACAAAAAAAAAAAAACCCACAAAAAAACAACTTCAGCAGGAAAAGAAACCCAACATATCAACTGTCAACACACCCCCACCTCAGTATCTTTCACACAGCGAGGGGCCCAAAACTGCTCACAGTACTTGAGTCTCATCAGTGAGGAGTTCAGAGGAATGGATGATCATCTCCCTGGTCCCACTGACTGCTATTCCTGATACAAGCCAGGATGAGTGTGAGGAAGAAAAGCAGCACCACATGACAACCATGGTCTTCAGTCAACATCTAGATAGTTTTTAGCATAATGAGAGTTCAGTTTTAGTCTCAATGCTGCTTATCTGAAGTTGCAGTGTGTTTCCTATCACATAAATATAAGAAAATATGATTACTTTTACATCATAAGCAACTTCAGACAACATTTTTGTTTCTAGCCATAAGACTGGAAAGGCTATATGAATTTCTTTGGTACCAAAATGCAACATAGCTAAGATTCTTATTTTTTATTTATTTTTTTTTTACTGTTGATGTCGAGAACAGTGTTCATCCCTTCATTCTAAAGTGCCTGACTTACAAAGCATCCTAATTTTCATGCATTCAATCTAAAAATAGAAGTAAGGTGGTTTAGCCAAATTTATTCTGTAACACGCTCACAAGGACATAATCTGCACTCTCCTTTCTTTCATCTGCACCTCTCAAACTGGGGGATCATTAAGTTTCCCTCAATGCATTTTTTTTTGTTTGTTTGTTTTGCTTGTTAAGAAAAGCTAGGTAAGAATAGCAGGCATCTTATGGAACTGTCATGGGACAAGAGAACAGTTTCTTGCCCTACTCTAATTAGAACACGAGTCCTGCTGAGTTTAATTATTGTCTTGCTACAAATTTGACAACAGAGACAACATACTCAAAAACAGAATCTGCTTTTCTGTTGAAATTTTGCTCCATAATGACATTTCATTGGACTAGAAGAAATATTAATTTCTTAACAATAGCTGTGTTTATTACTGTTTTAAAGCAAGGACAGTTACTTTCTAGTATTTAAAGCCTTTACTTCAAAATTTATTAATTTACAATTCAGATTTAAAATTTATCATAGCAATATAATGATTAATACGAGAACTTCAATTGTAAACAAATGTCCTAGATTTGGTCAATTTAAGAAATATAAATGCAAAAGCATTTATAATAGTTGATATTTTATCCCCATCGAAGTTTCATGATGCATAGCAGTGATATTCTAGAATCAAAAAGACTTTGATAATTTGTCTTCATCTTTTTCAGATGTTGATTAAAAAAAGAGGTAGATTTGGAGCCTCACAAACAGCAATGCAGTGACGTGCACACTAGACATGAAAAATTGTTTTAATGATATTTTCCACTTCAAAATATGGGAAAAAAATTATGCTTTTATGGACTTAGTAGCATCTTAATAGCAAACAAAGTGCATAATTGCAGGGAAAGTGCTACAGAGTTATTAATTTCCAACTTCTTTGATTTGAAAGCACTGCACTGCCATGGAGAGGAAAGTTATCTAAATAGTATTTGGTGACAGAATAACTTTAAACATAAGGAAAAGTGAATATTTAATTTAAAAAAAGATACCCTGTTAAGCTAGAAAAAGAACTTGGTCTTGTACATCATTAACTATTAATTAATTGTACATAATTAACTGCTAATTGACAGTCCTGAAATCCATTTTGACAGCCACAGTCATTACACCACATAGAAATTCCGAAAGAATCCCTCTGTCTTCAACTACAGAGTCTCAAAACCACAGGCATTAATGATAAGACATTCTCAGCCAACTGCATTAACATCTCTTCTCTTTTTTTAAGGAATTTGTAATGATATTATTTGAGGTCACAGTGTCCAATTTGATTTTGTTGTCATTCCAGTAAAGGCAGACAGCCATTGATGGCAGATGCATTTTACCATAAACATAAGTTGACTGCAATTTCAACTAAGTTGACTGCAATGTTTTGAAATAAATCACAGTGTTCTAGCAGGAGAGATTAAAATATTTTCTATGTTTCAGCTTTTACAGAATCCATTTAAAATGTCTTTGTAAAAAAATCATACAGAAGCAGTGATTCATATTACTCTTGACTTTGCTAATCCTTTTCTGAAAGACGCTTTAGGCAATTAACTTTACTAATTAATTTAACTGGAAAAAAAAACAAGACAGTCACTCCAAAATAAGCAAAAAGTAGGCACAGTTATTAGTCTAAATTAGTGGTAAGTTAAAAAAAAAAAAAAAAAGAGGGGAGGGGTTGGGGGGGTTGACAGTTCATATTGAAAACAGTACAAATTGTAGCTGAAAAAACTCAAAAGCAATTGAAAAGAACAGTTTCGATTTCGATGAAGTGCTAAGACAAGAACTTATTTAGCAATACAGACTTACATTTCTAACTTCAAAAACAGAGGTAGTCCAGATCAGCTTATTTGTATAACGGCACCTTTCTATAAAAATTGCAAATGAGAATTAGATATACCGACTTCAAAGAGCCTGCTCCTGAAATTACAGTCTGAAACAAGTTAATTACATAACTGAATTCCTCTAGTACCAACTTTACATCCAGTTCTCAGGTGTGGTTACTTTGCATTATTTCTTACAACCCTCATTTTTGATCCTCTAAGGAAGCAATAGTTTTCCGTTATCACTGACGACTGGATCTTAATTACAAGTTATATACTACATTTCCAGAAAACTTTAACAAAACAAAACACTTCTTGAAATGCATATTCAGAAATACATCTAAACCTGTGGTCAGCTGTTGTTTGGGAGGATGCTCATTTCATGAAGTCAAATCCTCACATATGTCGAAAGTTTGAAAAAAACAACAGCAATACCTAAAAAAAAGTTATGAAGCAGAGCTTCGTTTGATAAAAATTTCATTAATCTGTGTGATTAATGAATACCAACTGTCAACATGCCTTTGTCAAAATAAGGAATGAGAATACTTCAGTTTCTACACCTTAGTAGAGAAGTCTCAGATACTAATATGTTAAGGAGATCCTTAAGGGACACAAAACTAGAAAGCTGGTTCATGGTGATATCTCAGCAGTGTAGCTATTGAGCGCAGCTTCTGGGAACGCAAGGCAGAATTTGTTTTTCAGTGCACAATGTGAATGAGTTTAGTACAAATAGATCCCTAAGACAATGAAGTTAGCTGTATCCTGTTATAAAGAGTACAAACAGCAAGGTCAGTATGCCAATGCCACTAACTTTGGTGAAAGCAGTATGTACAGGTGCTAACTGCATTACACTTTCTTTGTTAATGGTGAGGTACAAATGCTTTTGTCTAATGAAGACTAACAAAAATAATCTGATCTAGGACTCAAGTTTACTTCACAGGGTTCAGTAGCTTCTCAGATGCATTGCAAGGACAGACTAGGGATTAGGAAGGTTAGAATGAGTTGTAACAAAAAAAAAAAAATTCTGCAGTATTTAGATGGCATATAAAAGGCAAATGATTTGGGGGGTAAAAAGAAAACCTGTTATTAAAAAAATACAGCTACCTACATGAATTACTGTACTCTGCATTGTGTTCTGATACTTTTGTTTTGGAATTGTGAAGACATAAACTACCTCAACTTTAGAGGTATATAGTTGAGTAAGAAAAAGTGGGAAAAACTACGTTTTCTCTCTGTGCCTACTGAGAATACCAATGAACAAACCTCACTGGTCTCTTCCTCAATTGGTGTAACATTCCCTGTACTATTTTTTTTTTCACTTGACATTTCTCATACCACACATAAATTTTTCCTCTTAATCCTACACTCATTCACAGTTATTATTTCTCCCCTTTTTTGGTGCAGTACAAACAATTGCATTAAAGATACGAAAAAAATCATACAATTCAAAAGACAAGTGCTATTATTTGTTTCCATTTTTTAAACATCATTCAATTAAAACACAGTTTCACATATAATTTCTCTGAAGGCAAACATTAACAAGGTTAAAATAAGATAATGAATACAGTGCCCTCTCCACTCTAAGTGAAGAGCTTAAAAAAGAAAAAAGCACGCAAGCCCAAATAAATGTCATTCCTAGAAGCCTTTGGGGAGGTTGGTATTTCAAATGAAGCAACTGTGACTGCCAGAGATGTAATTAAATTCTGTATTTAGCACGCTGCTGGCTGAAAATATACTGCAGGGCATTTTTCTGTCCCATCAGGGATTTAAGGCTTACGTGTTTTCATTTCATAAGAAGTGCTCAAATGCACTATTACCTCCAAGCCTTCATACTTGTTGTTTTGGATTTCATTCTAGAAGAGATTAGTACCTCAAATTTTGAGGTCAGCTCTGACAGACAACAGGATAATAATCGCTGTTTCAGTATTCAAGATGCAGGTTTTCTACTCTGTTCATAAAAAATACATCTATGAAATATTTGGAGTTCACTGAAATAATTAACTTGAAATGTTAAAATTGTGCTACATGCCTCCTTCACTGAAGTGCTTATTTACCTTTAGAAATTTCAAGCTTTATTTACAAAGAATGAATTTTGCAATATGAATTCATTTCAGAGAAAACAAACTTGTGTGAAGTAACCCAGTCAGGTTCCATTTGTGAACGCAAGAGAGGAAACAAAGAGCAGTTATATGAAATGACTGAGAGTATTCAGCAGATGGTTGTTTGTACATAGTGATGACATTTCAGGGACTGAAGGCTTCAGTAGCCAAAGCAGCTGTAGATAAAACCTGATTTCCAACAGAGTTGGATGCCTGTCATTCCCATGCTTCATTAGAAAATGGACCTGGTTGAAGTCCCATTTCTCATCATCTACTCCCACTGATGAGGTACCAATGCCTCCTCAATGCATTCTCATTTCTCTGGAGACACACAGGGAATGCTGTGCATTCAGGGATGTACCATTCAATGGGAGCCTTAACTCACAAAAAACACCTCAAGAAGTGCCAAGCTACTATCACATTAAGCACTACCTTCTCAAAATGGAACAACTTAGTGACATTAAGCGACTAAGTTTTTTCCCTTCTCTAAAAAAAGTACGTAAAACAGAGACTGAGTTGCTGATTTTTTATTTTTTTTTTTTTTTAATAACACTGAAGGTTCTGCTTCAGTGCTTTGTTTTAGAAGCACACAGAACAATCTCCTCCCCAGAGCTAAACATTTAAGCATTGTATTGGAAAATGATCAACTTTTAAATCTATTTTTATAATAAAAACAGTCTGAAACACATTATCTGGTTTTATGGAAAAATTTCTACATATCAACCAAAAAAATCCACCCAAACCTGAAATTCATCTACAATATATTGACTTATGATAGATTCTAATCCCCACCCAGAACATAGTAAACTTCAAATAGTTGAAACAATTTGATAAAAAAGTTATTTGCCTCTTCCATAAGTACATGAAAATCCATTTTCTCAAAGCCACTTAACATATCATCATTTTATACTAAGGATTTTATAAGACAATTGATACCACTTATGAAGTTCACTAGAGAACACTGGAATTGAAATTCCATCAAATATTCAGAAACACACTGTGCAGGTAGTCTGTATATTCATTCTGGAACAAAGGTCACTCTGTATAAATGAAGTTCACATTCAACAGACTCCTATGCAACGATAGGAAACAGAAGCCATTCACTCAGCTCTGTGAGGAACTCTGGTGCTGCTGTAGGACTGCAGAGCAACCAGCAGGAGCGCCAAATAAGGGACAAGCCTTGAAAAAAGTCTTGCACTTAAAGACAGGGAAGGAAGGGAAAAAAATGAGAAAAGAAAGCCCTCCTTTTTGGTTAACAAAAACAAAAAAAACATCCCTATATTATAAGTGAGAGAAAAAAATGAAGCTAATTCACTAACAAGTTAAGCTGAGGTCAGGGAATACAGCTCTTATTAAAATATGCTTATAAACAAATCATACATATGCAAAAGAAAAAAGAACAGAGCTTGAGTAAGTCTACTGAAAAACTTCCAAGTCAAACATACTATAGAAGCAAGAGAAACACTATCTGCATGCATTAATTGTTCAAGAAACAATCCAGGCTAGGGGAAGCCTGGGAACTCCTAAACCAGTCACTAACCTGAACTGCACTAAAGCACATCATGATACTATTTGATTGTTCTACCATGTTTTTGTTTGTCATTTGTCTGGAAGATAAATACCTCATTCCCAAGATCAGCGTTCTTCAAATGGACTATACTTTTATGTTCCAATATCATTATATATGTTTGCTGAGAAAGTACAACTGCCCAGTTCAACAGAAATGACATGTAATCATTTAGAAGTCCTTGCTCCCTCATTCCATTTACCATTATTCTAAGTGTTACTATGCTTGGTCATCAAAGACATGCAATGTTTTGTCCCCAGTTTCAACCTTTCCCACCCATTCCTATTCTGTTCTAGCAATTATATTCCCCCTCATTTCACTGATGTTTAGACGTCAAATCAAATTCTTCAATTTGCAAAAAGAAACTGAAAAAGAATCTCTTTCCTAGATAGCAAACTTGAGGTGTGTGCTATCTAAGGAGTATTATCTCAAAATATTGACCCAGACTTGTTTGAGTTAACACAATCTTCTATATGCCAGTAAATTACATATATTACTTATGATCAGTTTTGAATTCTGGCATGATTTGATCTATTAGCATTAAAATCTAAGAGATAAAAACCTTACAGCACAAATGCAAAGAGAAAGCGGCAAAAGACCAACATAAAAAAAATCCCCCACAAAACATGAACTATACATATTGTCAGTGCACATAACTGAAAGTCTGGAAGGAGGCACAAAAACATCATTCTAACTGTCACAAGAAATCTAGATTTCTTTATGCCATTCACATATAATAAAACTAATAAAAGCAGCATTCCTTGAGTCATGCTTACAACGCTGTTACTGACATTTCAGTTTACCTACTACAGTCACCTTAACAACTATAATATATATCACATTCCTTGTGTGGAGGAAAGCAGTCTCCAGTTATCTGTAATTACAAATAGCTTCTAAAATACTCCATAAGCCAGTTTCCTCTTTGTAATTGCTTGAGCACCATTTAATGCATTGTTAATGTGTAAGAAAACTGCTGAAGAGGAAAGAAACACCTATTTCTCCCCTTCTACCTGCACTCAGCAAGAAATTTCACAGTTCTTTGAGTCAAAGGCACACATAGGAGGCTGATTTTTCCAGTGTTCTATCAGGACAATTTAGGCCATAGACAGACACTTGCACACATGCAGTTGCTTAACTAGACTCATTTCGGTCTGGGTCTGAGGTTTCTGAAACAATTTTAGGTGTTGGAAAGATGTACAACTTTCTGGGAATCAACAGTACAATATAGAATGAATAAACAATAGCCTTGAGCTCCTGAATTATAACTACAAGCTTATCCATCTTTAATCCCTATCTCATTAAGCATCTTGCAACACCAAAATTGTGAAAAGAAGTTTTAGATATTCTACGCTAGAAAAGTTTCCCTCTTAAAATATCACACCTGTGTGTGTACATAGATGCATGAACAAAGGAGACAGCTGGAATGTGAATGCAACCCTTTGATCTCTCTACTTTATTCATAATTAACAACTTCCCAACCACATGCACTTCATTTTAACAGTGTTGAAGCTAATTACTCCAGTCTAGTTCACTAAAAAAGAAAAGTAATATAACAGGATCTGTTAAAAAAGTAGTTAGTAGCCAATCATCATCATCTACTACATGGACTGAAACACTTTAAGGTAGTTCACCGCACAAGACCATACAATAAGCAGTTCTTAAGCATAAAAAGTATTCTACAGTACTGCCAAAACGTTTAATTGGAATAAAACGTGAGGCTTTTTTTCCTTGGACTGATTGAAATTGTTTAAATGTTTTATTCTTTCCCCTGGGGAATAACTATTAATAATAAATGCTTATAAGCCATTGAAGCTATGACATCATGTGTTTGCAACAAACGATCACTGAAAAAAGATCTTTCTGTTGTGATTCATGGAAATGTATGTGCAGAAGTCCCATTACCCTAAATTAAAATGATGGCCTGCACATGCTTCTTGGAACACTTACAAAGAAATTAGACTACTTCTAGAAGTAACACTGCTGCCAGAAGAATATTATTTCTAAACAAAGCAAAAGTTGCAGCTAGATAGACTAAAAAAAAAAAAAAAGAACAGAAGCCATGTAGCAAAAATAATGAACACTGGAACAAAAACATTCTTGGAAAACACTACACCATCAAATTCTGAACAACAAACTGAGAATCAATTCTGCTGGCATGATTTTGCCCCAGCTGGTCAGGTGGATCCCATCGCTGTCCGGCAGAAATTAGCACGGATCAGAGTAAACAGGAAGGATAGACCAAACAGGACAGTTTGATCAAATTAAATTTAATTTCCATCACACAACTACTAGGGATGTGAGGCTGCATCATACAGAGCATTTAATTGAATTTGTAAACAAGGAACAGCTATATATGGTAAGAAGACCTCAGTTCAAGAAGAAACTGAAAAACTGATTCTTCCACTGATTTTGGTGATCTGTTATATACTGAGGTGTATGGTTTTGTCACCTGTTTTCAGAGTTACGGGCCGAAAAGGGCTGTAAACCTTCCTGAATTCCCATCCTCTTTTCTACTCTTATCCAAGTTAAATTGAATCAGCATTTGTAGTTGTTCTTTTTCTAACGCTACCTATTCTAAATTGTCTACAAAATTGATAAGACTTTGGCTGCAAGTAGTAGAGTAATGGAGAGTTAAATTACTCACTCACACTGTTCTGATGACCTCATGCTTTTGGACAACATTCATGTAGGAAAAATCCTAGTCCCAGCCCCAGGCCTTGTCAAGCATTTCCCCCATTATCAGTACTTATTAATCCTATACACTTGCTTAGTGACAAAAAAAAAAAAAAAAAAAAAAAAAAAAGGGTAAGTCTCCTGTTGCACTGTCTGCATATTACCAAAGAATGTTTTTTCCCCGCAGAAGCATATTAAAACCACAAAATCATAAAAGGCTACTATCAGTATTCAAAGTAAAAAGAGATAAGAGACATTTAACTGTTCAGTTTTTATGGCAGTACATATTTGGTAGACTTCTTTAAAGCCTCCTCAGTGAAACAAAGAACTAGAAAGCCACATTTGAGGAAAAAAACAAAAACAAACAAACAAAAAAACCCACCACTAGAAAAGCCATCCACAGCAGATACTGATAGTAAGCACTATTCAAGCAAAGGCTGCACAAACTAGAATGGATTTACTATGCAGAGGAAAAACAGTTCACCCAAAATTACCTACTAACCCTACAGTAGATTAGAAATACAATTAGACCAGAAAATGTTCATAGATTCTACTAATCAGTTTCCACATCTAGAAATTGTTCAGCACCTTTCTTGCAGAAAAGATTGCTATTACCAGCAACAAGCTCTACTGACACTACCACAAATAACACTCTGAAGAAACTGGGTTTTAAACCCATATACACCACCAAAACTGTTGATTCATATAGCATAACTAAGTAGAATATCCAGGCCAGATGCAAAAAGGCTCAGACAGTTCAGATACTCAGACACATCCTTTCTTTGAAATATATACATATAGGTCATTTGAATAAGACTGTCTGAGATGCATCTGAAATATCTCAGCTTTAAAATCAGCCTCCCACACAGGTGGGATCAGAGAACTCTCTAGAGTGCTTGTTGGTGGTAACAACAGTTCACAGGGCTCTGCCTGGGAACCAAATTCTTACTAATATCTGAGAAAAGTGAGGCTTCTGAAAAAACAGGGTATTTAATGAAGGCTAAGTACTGAAATAAAATCATAAATGCTGCACTAGTGCTCCAAATCATGTGAACTTACATATTAGTGTTGGGTATTAACTTTCTGTAAAAACAAGTACGCAAATAAGAATTTTAATGTGCCTTTAAGAGGATAACTGCTATAGCTTAAACTGAATCTGAAACTGCAGGCTTTCTTCTCTGTTATGAATTACATACCAGAGACTGTTGTTGAGAATGTCCTAAAAATCATTTTTGCCAGCTTTGTCTTCTGTAATCTGATTACCAATGCAATGTGCCCATATTCAATAACTACTGTTTAAGTATTCACTCTTGATGGCCTAGGATGTCATAATGAAAGTACAAGGTTTAATAACCTTCTCATCAATAGAAGCCCTGAGATGTCTGTCACACTGATTTGCATGTGCCAAGAGTAAACACTGCAGCAAATGAAAACCATGTTTATAAATACAGACAGATGTCAAGTGGTTTACCTAGTTACACCTGCTAGTATTTTCTATTAAATATTTTCAGGCTTCATAAGAACCTTGCAAAGTCATACTTGAAGATGACTGCATTTCAAGGGTTACATTTATATTAATTAATGAAATATGAATTTATCTTTACTTGGCTACTCATCTAATAATATATATATATTTTTTAATCTCAGTCTGCCTCAGCATTTACAAGTTATCCATCTGGAATCTAGCTGGTAGAGCAAATAACATATGAGAATCTTGTTTTCAAACATAGACTCAATATTTAAGTCCACCTGCAAGTTAGCAAACGAGCAATTTATATATTGCAATTTATTTTGGACATCAATTAGATATTGAAGATGTTTTGGTTACAAAGGTCTCACACAACTTCACGCAAATCATTTTACTTGACAGTCAATAGTCATTGCTACTATAAAGTGCTGAAGAATGTCTACTCATACAGAGCAGACCATATTGCAAGGCAAAATGTGTTTAGCTCACCTTACCCATGGAAATAGTAAGATGAGGTGAGCTGATACTTGCTCAAATCTATACATTGTGCTAATGACCAACTTTCTTGATTTGTGTTGCCTAATGATCTTGTGAGAACATTGCAGCAATCACTAGGGTCTTCAAAACAACAAGAGAACTGGTGATGAAAAAATAGGTGAAAACCGAATACAGATGAATATTTATCAAGTAAGGAATGCATGGAAAAGACAACTGCAATTTAGTCTACACAATTACACTTACTACCACTTAAAGATAACAAGCTGGAGCCAGAAGATGCAATTCTACTGAAACAAAGTGACCAAAAGCCAGGCACAATTCAAAAGAAACAGAGCACAAAAGGAAATACCATGATAGCATCATACAGACCCACAGAGCACTGCTCTATTTTTTTTATTATTATTATTATTTTTTTTTTTAACTTCCTGTGGCAGACCTGATTCTCTCTAGAAAAACAAATAGTGCAAATGAAGAATGTACAGAGGAGAAGCTACTCATGGATTATCAACAGGAAATCACCAGGCAACAAAAAGCAAGATAAATTAGGTCATTTTAATCTAAGAATAAAAGACTTCTAAAGTTACAAAGTATCTTGGAAGAAGCAGTAAGGAATATTTGTTTCCTTCCCCCATAAACCTTTAGCATACACTTCAGTGGAGTCTTCACAGTACTTTTGTCCACAAAAGCAAAGAAAGGAACACATACAGAAACAATAATACTAAAAGGCTCATCTGTAACACCACAACTGGACTGTTTCAAAACAGATGTTTCTCATACTGATATTAAAAGTGGACATGGCAGAAGCCTTAAAACTTTTAACTCGTGTTAATGCATTTCATTTTCATTTGGAATGCTAGATAACATTTTCCCACGTTACTGACATTTTCACTGCTTCAGAGCAGAGGAAATTGGATAAGAAAAGCAGGATAGTGAAGGACAGAAAGAGAAGTGGAATGATGCAGAATACAAATACACAAAAACAGGCAGCTTCGCCAAACCTTATGAAATCTGAATTGTGTTATATTAAGCTGAAGTCCAAGTGCTTCATCTATGATTTGCTTGGAAAAAAAAATCAGGAGATCACAAAAGGGAACCCTGGAAGTTTGAGAAGTTAATTATGTGGTTGTCTCACATGAACTATGACATCTGCTGCTCCAACAATACTACAAAACACGTCTGCTATGTTTTTCGGGCTAGAGCTGTGTCCATGATCCCAATTAGTACATGCAAAATGGTCTAATGTGGTGAACAGCAAGTTGCTAATAGAAGCATGTTTCAAAACTCTGATCAAATGACAACATTGGATACACCTGTATTTATTTTTTTTAAACAACTTTAGTAATCACAAATGCTACACTATACTTGACCATAGCCAGAAGGCCAATTAATAACCACAGATAAGCAATTATCAACAGTACCAAAGACATGCCTTGAATCAAAATAGAGCTGTTAGTTGATTAAGTTGGGAAATGAAATCTTACCGTAATTAATACAAACATGTTAGATATCAAAAAAAAGCTATGAGTAAGTGTTACCCTAGCCTTGGAAACATCACATCAAATTATACCTCCAAGTCTAGTCTTAGATACACATTGGCAATACAATATTCTTTTCTTAATCTAATAAATGTGATAAGTCTCTTTTGTTTACTGAAAAAGGTCTATTATCTGTCTGTAAGACATTGACTTATGATGTTTAGTCTATTAAAACTTTGGTTACAGTAAAAAAATTTCTTGACTTAATATTTAGTATGTTTTCCTTAGTCCATAAGTAAGATTTTGAGAATAACAACTTATATAATGTGAACATCATGTAGAAACCCTACAGAAGTCAACAAAATGCTCTGTGTACAGCAGTTAGCACTCTGATTTGCCACCTAAAGCAGCAGCTGTAAACCAACCTCATAATATTTTACAGTATCACGTACTGCAAGTTATTTATTCCACAATTAGCCTCAGCAGCACCTAATTAAATTCCTCCTCTAGCTCTTGCTAATGAGGCAGCACTTTACCTCATGGAAACTAGCTATTTTTAAGTTTACATTGACTTCATACACAAACAACTGAGATTTAAGAAAAATTAGAACACATTTTTAATGTAATGATTTGGAGTTAAAAATCAATTCAGGAAATCTGACAATAAATAACATTAATGATGTAGAAAGCTAAATCAGATCTTAATGCTATACTAAGTGATAGTTTGTCTTACTGAAGTAACTACTACTAAAGCTTCTATACTAAAGGAAAACTATTTGCACAGTCTATGACAATTTCTTTAGTTCAAGTCACTATTAGTGCAAGTATTACATACTTAGATCTTGTAAGTAAAATGTGATTATACCCTCCTTAGAGCCAAGGCTGTAGCCACCATTAAAATATTAGCTTTTATTAAGATTAGGGAAAAAACAAGAGACATCAAGATCTTATTGTAAGAACTTCTCTTGCACTCCCTTTCTGTATTCAGATCCATTCTTTGTGTGCTATGTTTTATAGCCTATATTCCTTATAACTAAGCTGGAAAAAAACAAACCTCAACACCATGAAAATAGTATTCTTTCTACGGAAACAGAAGGTTTCATGTAGATTCAACAGAAGCAATCCTGATTTGCAATGGCATTTAGCAGACACAGAATCAGATCCTGGGCTTCAAAACTGAATGCACGGAAGGAAAAAAAATCCCTCATATACATTAGCACAATGTAGTATAGATCCCTTATCTATAACACAGTGATTGCTTTTAACTCTCAGTCTGAATCCAAATCAGTTTCAACAGTTGATGCTGAACAAAGAAGAATTACTGACCTTCTTCTCTTCCCTGCTATGTAACTTGGCTACAAGTAAGAGTTCAAAATTACTCTCAAAAGCCTTCCCACATGAAACCAAAGTAACTTAAATGTTCAAATATCGTTTGCATTGCAGTGTGTAATGTCTTTCAAATACACAAGATAAATAATGGGTAAAACTGCCTATAGCCAGTTCAAGAGTACTTTCTGCATTTGCAATCACATAAAGTAAATTTAGAAATCAAAATCAAAACATTTTCAAATAAAAAAGAAAGTTATTCAGTATTATTAATGTATTGTAGAGCACTCACCATCATCCTGGCACGATGATGGTGAGTGTTCTCATGATGAGTTACAAAATTTAACTAGCGAAATAGCCAAGTAGTTTTAATCATTTTTAACAGAAAGACAAAGTTTAATCTTTAGGTCTAAGCCTCAGTTTAAAGAGGCAGTATTCAAGCACTGGTACTGTTCTTATCTGCTTTAAGTTTTCCATATAAAACAAATCTCAGTGTGGCCCATTTTAATAAAACATTCAAGTATAAGCTCACGTTCATGAGAATATGATGAGAAGATACTCATACGCTTCTCATTTACTTTGTTGAATTGAAATTTATGCCTAGAAATACTATGTTACAGGTGTCACATATTGCATATAGATTTGCTAGGGAAGAATCACAATGCATGTTACATAAATAGCAACACACCTGTATTCAAAAATCTACTTTTTTTGCTCAGTTTTTGGATACACGTATGAAATATGTTAAACTTTTATTTGGAATTCAGCCACAAAATAACTCATTCACACAGACTTTATAACTGTACACTCCATACAAACTTGCATTAAATAAGATCGATATTATTTAACTTCTGCAGCCTATCTACCATATATCTTCAACTAGGTGAAAGAATTTCAACTCATAAGCAAATTGCTTCCTTCAATAACCTGGAGATACTTCAGCATATATTGTCAAGCAGTTAGAAATTATAAATGAATTCTTTATCTCCTTTAGAAAAAGGATAACAAAATTTGAAAAATAGAAATCATTTCAGATGGCTAACACATTACGCATTAATGCATGTAATAATACATAACACAGATTAATTTATCTTGATTCTTAACTCAATTGCAAAACCAAAGATTCAACACATCTGCCTTCGTTATAAATTATTAATTAAAATATTTTGAAGTCATGTGGCAGCTCACTCTTTAATAGAAGTATTCAAGTGATATTTTATTTTAAAGTAAAACCCAACCACAATTTATGATAATCTTCTAAGAAAAAACTTTGTTGCAAGAAGTAGGTGAGGAATCGTAAGTCTAGGAGCATCATTACCATGGAGGAAGGAAAAGAAGCCCAACAAATTGTTTAACTAATTCAAGAGTTGGATCCCAACAACTTCCATTATGAAGTATACAAAAAGCCTGAAAATTAGTAGTTATATGGACAGTAACATTAGTAAATTGAGATGGTAGAAGTATCTGGGGGGGGGGGGGTGGGGGGGGGGAAACAACACAAAGGATGAAAACAAAACAAAAACACAGCCAAAACAAAGGTACAAGAACTTGAGTGGGGTACTAAGATTTTGACCTACTCAGAATTCAGTCTGAATTAAAATTGATGGAAGACTCTTTGACAGCAACCTGTGGAAGTTATGCAAGAGAAAAAAGCCACACTGAAGCAGAGGAGTGAAAACTTGACAATAACAGTACCAAGCAGCCTAGAGAGGACAATAGGAGAGTACTGTATGTTCATTTATCATAGCCTGGTATACTTTTTCCAGCCTTCCAGAGGGCAGCTTCACAAAAGTCATGAGGTACTTAAAGTTGCAGAAAAGTGACTTCAGGGATTGACAGAAAGCAGTACTCAGCTAAATGCCTAACTTGCTGACAAAGCCTGGAACTAGCTATAGCCTTGCTGTTCCTAGATCTCTAAACAGTAAAATCCATCAAAACAGAGACACTCTAATGCAGAAAGACTTAAAATTAAATAAAAGCTGGAAAATTGTTCAACAGGGAGAACTCAAAGCACCTACCAAAGCAGGACTAGAAAGGCATGTGAAAAGCACCTCTTACCTACTATCCTGACTCGTGAAAACAGGTTTTTTTCTTGTGTGTTATTTTTACCCCTCCAAACCACAAAATCAATTTCAAGGTGGAATTCGCCTACATTTATATATAGTAAATATCAATTCACAAATTCACCTTATGATTCTATTTTTGCCCCATATCCCTTAGAGTTCCTGAAATCTCCCCTGATGACAGACTGAGAAGTAGCTCTCAACTTTTTTCACATGAGTTTAGCTGTATTGTTTTTTTCCTGTCCATATTACTACATAAAATTATAAGGTTTTTGTTTCATAAAGCTTAACTTCATATTTCCCCTAAATCCTACTTTTATTTCTTTTTAATTCCTACTTCACCATTTCAAGACTGAAATAGTATTTTACTTCCATTGAAACATGGCACACTCTCAAGCCGCATGCACAGGTACTTAGAAGTGGGAGATACACACATTAATTTTGTTATTTTATCATTAAGTATACCATGCCCACATAAAATCAATTTTAATTAGAACAGCAATAGTGATTTGTACGTGTATCAAGCAAAAAAAAAAGTGTAAGTTTTTACTATCACATTAAGAAAAATTTTGAGGCTTCGATGGTCAATCAGAATTACTCAGTTACTTCACTGAAACTTGTGAGCTGCTCAGACTTTTAAAGATCTTACACCACTGTGAGCAACAAAAATTAAGAGAATGGAGAAGAAACCTCCAGATTATATTACTGGTATTGTAATTTTGCATTACAGCTAAACAGTTTATTAGAAACAAGGATTATTCACTCATTCATTTTGTGCAATTTGCTCTAGATGCTGTAGCTGAAGTGTCATACTCCCTAGTTTCTTCTGCTTTTCTGTTCTCAGAAAGCAGAGCTCCAACAGCTTTTGCTGCAATCAGACTTTGCTACCAAAAACATGATTTTCATTTAAATTACTAGAAAAATAAAAATGAAAACAAAGCTAGCATGAAATTACATTACACAGTATGAAGTTATTTACAGCAGCCCACCAAACCCTTCATCAGGGAAGGCCACAGCGTCTGAGTCTACAGAATTTATGCAGCGTGACTGTATTACATCTGGAGTATGACAGCTGGTTGCTATGTACACCTAATTTATCCAGGTAGTAAATACCACAAACAGAGAAGTCTATTCACCTAAGACTTAAGTTCAGAGGGCTTAGTATATTGTGTCAAAAATAAAATGTAAAATATATTAACATCTCTTCCTCACACTTCCTCAGCAGCACATGATACTGCAACGTATAAATACATTAAACGAAGTATCTTCATCATAATTACACATCTGCTAAAAAAGATTTTCAATGACAAGAGAAAGGGTGGAAAAACCCTGCAAACTGTCCTTTGCTAGCATGGTAAGAAAAGTAATTTAATATGGTCTAAGTATAAGACTAAGAAAAATACCAAGAGTGATGCATGTCAGAACACTAATAACTACTTTCTGTTTAAGAACACTTATCATTTACAACAGACAAAAAAGAAAACCAAAAAAACCTATATCCCCCACTCTTACAAAATTTCCACAAGAAACTACAAAGTACAAAGAATATTTCTCCCTTTTAAACTTTCCTAAGCCACATATGAATCTTCAGCAACACATTTTCTTTCTGAATAACCAAACACATCTTTTTCTCTTGTAAATATTGCCAGCTGAAAAGTATGCCATTTTGGAGAAATTAAGTAACCTCACCCAGTGCTGTGAATATTATCCTCCTGTTCTCATACATAACTCTTCCTCTAATTTTTATTTGTACTACATGAGTAATACATTTCTACAATACATAAAAATTTGGGAGGAAACTCAGAATGCTTTTACTCAAAAGAGCCTCGTGGAGTGAAAATTGTCATCTTGCTCTTAAAATTTATGTTTCTAAAAATATTTGTATTTGCTCATTGAAATTTGAACCATAGAATTGACTGGGTTGGAAAGGTCCTTAAATACTTTTTAATTCCAACTCCCCCACTGTAGGCAGGGTTGCCAACCACTAAATCAGGCACTAGATCAGATTGCCAGGATCCCATCCAATCTGGCCTCCAACACCTCCAGGTATGGGGCATCCACATCTTCTCTGGGCAACCTGTTCCAGTACCTCATCACCTGAATGAAAAAAAATAAATTATTCCTATTATCTATCCTGCTCTTCCTGTTTATTAAAAACAAACAAACAAACAAAAACAAACAAACAAAAAAACCTGCTCATCCTTGTCTTATCACTAAATGCTTGTGCAAAAAGTCCATTTCCCTCCTGATTATATATATTTTTTTTATGTCCTGGAAAGCCACAGCGAGATCTCCCCAGATCCTTCTTTTTCTCCAAGCCCAACTCCCTCAGCCTGTCTTTATAGGAGAGGTCTTCCAACCCTCCGATCATCTTCATGGCCCTTCACGCTGTTTTGATGACTCATATGTTAAATTCCCTAACAGTTTTACCAGAAAAATATTAGCTAAATCTGTTTTATAAACATAAGTGTATGTTTATAATTAAAACAGACAAACATAAGGAAGTTGATGAAATCTAATCAGGTGATTTACTTTGTCTTCATTTGACTCCACATTATATGTGTGCCTAATGAACAAAAAGGACAGTACCAGAGAATAGTATCAGAAACCCTCTGCTTACTCTCCTGCTACAAGGGAGAATGAGTTTAGTATTGAAAATGCACTACAATAATCAGGGGACATGTAATTTATGTATATGACAAGCTTAATATTCTTGACCATTCATATTTAAGAAAATAGTTAATGTGTTCTTGCTCATAATTCAACCCATGTGAAAAATATGATATGTGCTATATAAAGATCTGATTAAAAGGAAACTCAGGTAGTTTTCTGCTGTTTTTCATGTGTCCTGGAAATACAGATCACACATGACATAAATATAACTCAATATCTGAGTTAACATAGATTGAATTGAGACAAACAAGAAGTTACAAATATAAGATTATTTGACATCTGTACAAATAGCACTACTACTTACTACATAATCTACTGAATGAAAAGTTCTGTGATAAGCCACAAATATAGCATGCTTGGTGTCCTTTAGGACCTCAGGAGCAAGATGTGTCAAATTAAGATCAGTGATACAGTGATTACAATCCTGTTATTTCACAACTGTGTCACGGGCACTCAATGTTAAAAAGCAGGCTGACTGTGCCTTTGTCATGACTTGTAAAGGGTTATGTTTAATGAACACCTCCAAAATAAAGCAAGATAAAGACAAATACAGAACCAAAGAATAATTCAGTTTGGAAAAGACCTTTGAGATCAAACCCAATGCTAAATTGTGTCTTTAAATGCCACATTAATACAACTAAAAACATCCAGGAGCAGCAACTCCACCACCTCCCCCAGCAGCCAGTTCCAACACCTAACAGCATAAAGAAGGTACTCCTGATATTGTCTAAACCTCCCCAACACAGCTTAAGCTGTTGATTTCTGGCCTTTCACTTACTGCCTGTGGAAACAGAACATTTACTGCAATCTCCTTTCAGGTAGTTACTGAGAGCCATGAAGCCTCCTTTTTTCTCAGCCACTGCTCATATCTTCTTTACCAGTCCAGTCATAGGAGTTGTAACCTAATCCTGCAAGAGACTCTTCTGAACCACACGTTACTTCATCCTGGATTCCTTCAACCATAATTTGTTATAGAAAGAACAAAACAACAACAGCAAAAAAAACCCCACAACTTAGTGGTTGCCTAAGAGGATTTTTTTTCTTGTTTGTTTTAAAATTTTATTTTGATGTACCTCCTAATTACTACAGACTTCTCATATTCAGCACTTTCCTGAGTTCCTAAAAGTCTGTATTCCTCTTCACTGTTTTCTCAAATATCATTGAGGTTATCTGTTTGTCTAGCACGAGGTTTTGCATCAAAAACAGCAAAAGAGAATATTCCAAATACTGTTGCTGTGCTACCTCTACCTTACAGTGAGCAAACTGGATTTTGCATTTAAGAGCTCTCTGAAATTTGAACACAGATATGGGCATTGCTGAGAAGAATAACAGGAATTGTTCTGTACCACCAAATTGTCTATTTGACAAAGAAGTAGTCATCTGGCCTCTGCAGATGTTTAACAGCACGGGACCTTCAAGCTTTATTTCACAAATCCAGTGAAGTACAATTTACTTGCTCTTTTCAAAAGCATTAATGGAATCTTACACACAGATTGTCACAATAAAGACAGCACACAATCCAAGAGTAATGTAATATCATTTCTAGATCAGTGCTAGATCAGTGAGACAACGAAGAGAAAGAGAGAACAATCCATTCAAGCCTTTGACTAGCTAACCAGAACAGCTTATAATACACAAAAATACCACTGATTCTAAAACTTTATTCTGTCCTTCAGGGACATCTTAATTTGACCTTTGAGAATGAGAGCTGAATATTATAAATATTACGTACAATAATATAAGTATATACTACAGAAGGGACAGTTTCCCACATTCAGTACCTGAATCTATAAAAATACAGGTCAACATTACAGTTCTGCCTTCCTTCTCCATAGCTAAGTACATTAACATGATCTCCCTTTGTATCTTAAAGCTTTATCAGATACTAAGTACCAAAAGCCCCTCAAATTAATGCATTTCACATGGAAATACATAAACTTCAGGCATACACCATCCCTTTTCAACTCTCTGATGACTTAAATTATCCTCAATTTCTTTGCCTTTGCTTTTAAATAACTTTGTTATGTCTGCATTGTTCCCTTATCCAAACAGTCCCCATACCTTCAATGAAACAGTACATTTCTAAGTCGTCCAATTCAGGTAAGTAGTAGTTAAAAAAAAAAAAAAAAAAGACTTAGAAAACAAATCTATGGCATGCCTTCTAGCTAAAGTGATTTCAGAGACATTAAAAAGAGCCACCACAAAGCCTCATCAACAGCTCTGAAAATGTTGTGTGGACAGCAAGCAGCTTTTGTTTTATTTATTTTTAATGCAGAAGATACACTGTCACTCAAATGGAGACTTCTTGCTGAAACTGATACAGACAGACAGAAAAGGAACACTATCAGAAAAAAGATTCTCCGGATCAGCAAACCAGAAAGAACGCAATCACAGAACAGTCAGAGAATTGTTCTACGGACGCTCAGCTGGGTAAGCAGAGTCAGAAGCAAATCTCCGCTCTAAATCTGCCCAAGCAAGCAGCTACCTTATTCCCAGCAGTTAATACACATACAAATGTGGAAAATAAACTACTGTTCCAAATGAATAGCTGGCCGTAAAAATCACAACATTTTTCTATACTTGTTGCTCTTAATGCATATTACAAACTGCGGGCACTGTTCTTAATAATGGTTAGCAGTTTCACTCTCTTTCTGGAAGACAGAAACCACACAAGATAACTGCTTCTGTAGTTCTAAATGTCTTTTTAATATGTTATGGAAGACAACAGAACTATTAATACTTCATTAGAGAACGTTCCACCACCTGTACCTCAACATAGTGGACATTGTATCTGAAAATATCTGTTGCTGTTTTGATTGATTAGGATACTGACAGTTTTACAGCTCATAAGATCTACATATTTCACTCAAAGTACACAATTTCCTCCATTTTCAAGTGTTGCAGAATATCAAGCCAGAGTCACAAGTACAGGTCTTGCCAGATCTATCAGAGGCTATAGTTTAGATAATATTTTATGTGATGACCTATTTTTATTTTAAAACTGGAAGTAATATTAGTAATTGAACAATACTGCTATTGCTACATAGTGCATGCAGTTATAGATGAAAGATATTGCATAGAAAATTGTTTTTCAATCTATGGCAATTTTGTATAATGCGAGAAATTCAAGTATCCTTGACTCTGTGTGACTGCTCAGCAACAACTAAAATATTGCTGTGTTAGGAACATCTTCTCCCAGATCCAAAACACAGCATGATGCCAGCTACTAGGAAGAAAACTAACTCTAGCCTGGCTAAGCCCAGGATACTGTCTGCACACAGTGCTTCCACATCAGGAATGAAGCAGTAATGTTAAGCATTTTAATACTGTATAATCTGAGAAAAATCTAGTTGTGTCACAAACTGCAGATAGATGGTAACACTGATAAAGGTCACAGATAATATCACAGAGCAAAGTCAGAAACACAGGATGGCAATATTTTTGCCAATTCTCTGACATTTGTGACAGTAGCACCAGGAAAAAAAGGGGTCTGTTATTAATGGGTCAAAAAGACTGTTGGGTGAAATGTATTTATAGAGAAAAAAAAAAGTGACACAATTTATTTCTACTAATTACATGCATTTGAGAGATTTAAATACCTTTCTGGCTGACCAGCAGACTCGTATCATGTTTACACAGCATGATGCATTCTTCTGACTTCCTCATTACTATCTTAAAAAAGACTCCAAAAAAGCAACTGCATTTGGTATGGTCTCCATTACCCAAGTTCATTTATAATGGCTGGAAGATGCATTTCACTGTGGAATGCTACACTGTCTAAGCAGGCTCATTACATGCTGCCACTCAATTCTAGCTATAAAAGCTTGTGTTTTGTGTGTTTCGTTTTGGTAGCTTTGATTGTGTATACCCTTCAGCAACAGAAAGCTTAAAATACTATAACAATGTTTATCAAAGTCATTAATGTCTAAACTGCTGCAAAGACCAATTTTTATTTATTTAATAACTGATGTTTTTACTCCTTTAATAGCATTTACAGATTTCTATTATGAGAGATTCTGAACAGTGTAAACTGGAATGGAAGCCTGTACTTACAAAGTTGCTTGAAGTACTTCCAAGTGTTTTTGAAGCATTTCGTTTATTTACTCCCTTCAAATCAGTCAAGTTAAACTAAAGTTTAACATAACCAAATCTTAACGCATAACTGCTATCCTCTTTAACTAAATGCATAAGACTATCATTAAAATTAAATTACAGTCCAATCACACTCACTCAGCACCAGTGAAATTTATGTCAAATATTACAAAAAAGAACAGAAACCGTACGTCTTATGATCCTCCTTCAAGTTAAACAGCAATAATTACTATCAACTCGAATTGCCCTTACAACTACACAATTTTAGTGAATACATGAATGAAGAATTTTCATTGGACCTAAGAGGCTAGGTTCCACTTCTGATACTTTCTAGCCCAGTATTTCTAGTTATAACTATATATTTCCATACTCTATTTAGGAACTCTTTAAATCATTTATTAGATGAATATTAATTCAGAGCTTATGTCATCTTACAAATTGTCATATGGCATTAAATGAAAATCAGCAAATAGAATGTGTGCACGTACAAGTGAGTGTTGGTGTGTACAACAAAGTAGAACTTCCCCCCTATTTGTTTCTCAGATTCATAGGCCCATTCTATAGACACACCTCCACAGAACAGCAGCAACGATAACAGGAGTAAATTACTTCTCAGTGGCACATTACTACCCAGCAGCAAATACTTGGTGCTTTCCAGCCCAGTGAACTCATCTCTCTCAAGTTCAGCTCTACTCCTGAGGATTGAAATCCAAGCTCTCTGTAATTCTTTCTCCACAAATGAAAAGTTACAGCAACTTCAACTGCATCATATGCTCACTGCATACCCTGCAAATTTACCATCTCAGATACTACCCTGGGACTAAGAGAAAGAAAGCTAGTAGAGGCTACATAATTCTACCAAGCCAATTGTGAAGAAGGTGAGAGAGATTATTTCCAGTGGAAGCAAAAAATCATATCAGTGATATATTTACAAAGAATACAGCTGGTGTGAGATACGGAATGTGCTGGGTATTATCCCCTGCTTCCAACTTGCTGCTTAAATCTCATTTACACCAGTATCAGATGTTCTGTTCCTACAGCTGATGAGGAACTAGGACGTCATGAGCATCTTGTCCGGCATCCTCACATTCCATACTTCAGAATATGTACTCAATTGCACGAGTTCATTATTTCCATAGTTACAGTTCCCAACAACTCTCATCAGTGATAAAGGAAACCATCTCTGGATTTCTGTTCCAGATATTTAATGGACACATGCAAATGCAGGAAAATTCCTGTGCAAGAGTCAGTTCAAGAAATTAAAAAGCTTAATTTGAACTGCTTTTAACATCTAGTGGTTTCAATAGAACATCCTTCAAACAATTTCATCACATACAAGTGTAATCTTTATGTTTTCCAAAATTATTGAACATAACCCTAATTCTTGATAAGACATGAGGATGCTGTTCTGTTATTCTGTATACTACTACAATCATGCCACTGAAAAAACATTTAAATAAGTACTTCTATTTTTACATATTAAGTCTTCTAAAAAAAAAAAAAAAAGTGTTAATTTCCCAGAAAAAAAAAAAGCACTTAAAATAAATTCAATATTTTATGAGGAAATGAATTTTGAAGTGCTGTCTACTGCTTTGCTCTGCTCCTATTTAGCAATTAAAAACATATCAAGAATACACCCCACCAAACCTGCAGAAGTACTTTCAAAGGGGTGACCTTTAGTTTCATGCATTTAATTGCTGTGGCACAAGATTTGATGAACAACATGACAATAAGCAACCCCTGAATTTCTATATTGTGAAGCAAAAAATGTTTTTATAGAAAATGTATCTTATTTGTGGCAGATACCAATTAAAAGGGGTAGTGTAACATTTCAAAAAAGTCAATTCAAGTCACTGCACTAACCTGCAGAACTTACCATGTCTGTTGTGCATAGACTAATAGAGAATATAAATAAACATCTAAAACCAAACTGAACAGAAATGAACAAACAAAACCTGAAGAACACAAGAAAAGCTTTACAAAAGTAAACAGAGAGGAATACAAAATCCCACGAAACACATCACACAGGTGTGGAATTTCTCCCATGCAACCATTCACTACTATCTCGGTGTATATTGTATAAATTTGTCTCACCTTTTACACTTTTAATAAAGTGTACAAACAAACAATTCAGATTAGGTTTTCCATCTCAGTAAACATTAGTTACTCTTGCCAGATCCTATCAAATATTTAATTCGTGATGACTATGAGAACAGAAGAGTTTCATTTCCTAAGACAGCACATCTGAAACCATTTAGCTGTCTCAGAGTGACGTCCTACTGAAGAAAATGAATACGAAACTATCAAGACAATATTTTAAATGCAAGATTTTAAGTAAAGATTTATCTTCACCAGTCACAAGCAGCAATAATACCTACAGCCTAAATAATAATAGCTCATTTTTTCCTTATTTTTACCCTCAGACATCTCAAAGTGCATGTAGACACAAAGACTCAATGTAAGTCTGAATATTTAGCTTCAGCTGCCTTAAACACCATTTTGCAACCTTGATCAAACTACTGACTGCCACTGTAAGCTGTGAAAATATGAAAATTCCTTCTGTACAAACCACTTTTTCTTTTTTCCAATGTAAGGCTGACACTGATTAGTATTAAGAAATCCTACCTTTTAGATTTAAGGTTTGTAAGCTTTAAATGTCACAAAAAAACATAGGCTATTACAGCAAGACCAAGCTAAAGCCTGTATAAAGTATGTTAGCTTCTTAAGTTTCACTCATCCACAGGAAACAATACAGGGACCAGCAGTGATCCATATACTTGAGAACAGAAGTAGTTAGTATGCATTCAGACCTTTACTTACTCCACTAAGTGGTACTAAAAAAGAACAATCAGCATAATGAACTATCAACGTATGTGCTACCAGAAGGTGCTTTTACTGTAACCCATAAACAATACTTATCCAAGGAGAACTATTCAACTTGGTCAAATTTAGGTAGACATAAAAGGCTCTGGAACATCCAACAGATGAATGTTTTAATTAAAATATTTCTAAATAATATTTCAAATTCTGCAAAGAACTCCAAGACCTTAAGACACCACCAGGGATCCAAACCAACTAACAACAGAGATAAATTCTTCCCAGTTCTGAGCTCTGGAATGGCTGTGCAGAACCATGGCGACACCAGAAACCATTACCAGAAAAACCTAAGTAAAACCACATTGAGTGACTCAGAGATACAATGAAAATAAAGCTTATATTTCGCATACTTTGATATTTGCTGTTAAAAATAATATGTTCCTGATACACTGTAAGATTGAAATTAAATGATCATAATGCGTCCTAAGTAACGGAATTAATAAAGACCTCATGGGTGTTGAATTATATTAGTGCTGTTTTCCAACTGCTCTTACTCGCCGTCCCTCACTGGTACCTGGATGCAGCAACTGATGGAGGAAAGGGTAAACATTTTACTTCTCTGAAATTTTACTATCAGCACTCTAATATGGGTCCATAAGCAGTAGCCCAGGAGCAGACATGATGCTTCCTACAAAGTGTCAGTCTCAATCTCATATATATTCCTGTAACTTAATAAAGATTGAAGTGAAGCTCCGCTGGATAGAAAATTGTAATGTTAGTGCAAATCTTATTTAACCAGCTTCAAATTGGAAAGATGATCTTTGAGTTTTTAAGTTACATCTACGTCAGATCAGCCTTCCATGGTAGTTATTAAAGAGCATTTCTCATGTAAAACAAAGCCTGATACGGCAAGGTCAATAAGCACTGTCACAGAAGAGTCATCTCACATATTTTGTAAGTTCTAAAGGATTCTATGGATGGTAAATGTGACAAAGGCAGGGGGGTGGCAGGTGGGGCAAACACAAAAACTCAAACACACACACACACACACACACACACACACACCACATCCGACAGGAAAACTCCACCAAATAATTGTCAAAAAAGAAAAAAAAAAAAAACCAACTTCTCCTGTGATTAGAAAATTCTTCTTTTCCCCTCATGCTTTCTCCTGAACTTTCTCTAAACTATGATTTTCAAGTGTGACAGTTTTGAAGGTGCAATAAGAAAGACATGCTTGCTCATGCAGCTCAAACTTCCCAAACTCAGTGCTGAAAAGCATCAGGAAAATCCCTCAGAAAAATAAGTCTCAGAATGATTTTTTTTTTTTTTTTTCTAGTCAGAAAGATCTTACCCCCAGCCCCTCCTCTTGGAAGCAAATTTAATCTTTTAATACAAACCACCACAGCCTGGAGAGTATACCATGAGGCCAATTAACTTCGAATATAAAACAATACAAAACCCACATATAATTCTCTACACTGTTACTGAGAAGTCCAGCTATAACTTGCATGACTGCAGGCAGCTACCTTGGGAGAGAAGCAAAACATTCCAGTGCCAACAGCTCACAGACTACTTGATAAAATTCAGTGTTGATGGATTTAGCCACATTTGAACAACAAAAAAGTTATATTATAAAATCAAGAGCCCTGTTCCACACTGTTAACAAGTACAAAGGCAGGCAGGCAGTGGATTCAGTAAAGCAGTTCCATGTTCTGTCACGACAAACAAAGAGCAATTGAAAGAAGACAGGTGTGACGGTAACAACTTGAAACAAAAAGCTATTAAACTGGCAAAGTATGAGCAGCACTGCTTGACACCAGAAGTTGCCACGAGGACTGATATAAACAGAGGTCTTATAAGGTAGAGTAGTCAGAACACATATCGTCATGAATGAAACTGTGTGTCAGGAATGGACACAAACTCACAGTGGAAAGCAAAGGAATCATTAAAGTATTGGGGGAGAGACCAGGGGAAACAATGTGAAGAGTTTGCTCCTTGGGTATGCTGTGCACTTCAAAGTTTTCCTCTGCAGACAGATTGAAGCCTGCTTCCTGTTAGAGCCCTGCTGCGACCAGGGAAATGAGAGTTTCTGAGCAAACAAACAGTAGGAAGTAGAAAGTTGACAAGGCACAGTTAAAATAGGTAGACAAACCTAAATAGCTAACCTACAGCAAAATGAGTTGATAACAGGACTGCAGCCTTTTTTCATATCTGCTTTGACTCTTAACAAAACTAGGTTCACTGCTGTTGCTTTTGAGGAGAGGGTCAAGACTTGTTTCTATGTAAGAGAACGATGAAGAGGCAAGCCACCAGCCCATACCAGTGGTTACCTTTACTATTTATTCCTCTAGTTGCAGAAGAAATGAGGTTAACTCTCCGGGATTCTCGTCCCCCCACTGATTCCCATAAGGTTATACCCAAACCCTCCATTTCTCTCCTTCTCCATTCCTGCCCTTCTCCTTTTGTGTAGAATAACAGAATGCAGTCTTGTTTATTCTATAGAAAAGTTTTGTTCTAAACCAAAAATGAATAGTTTTAGACACCTCTCTAGATAAAAGCCTCAGTTTTTCATCTATCACTGACCAGAAGTATTCCAACATTTAGAGCATAACTAACTCATAGTTCCTTCCTATATTTAGGTTTCTATGAGTCTAAATTAAAGCTCTCCAACCTTCAATGAACTCTGATTTTGTGATTATCTGATCATTATCTGATTTTTTTCCTCTTGGTTTCTTGAGAAGTTTCTAAAGAACTTCTATCAATAAGCCCAGCTTCTAAGGGTACAAAGGCTGTGTGCACATGCAAAGTAAGAAAATAAAACACCACAACAGCATGTAAACTGCCTGTGGTTTGACTTGACAGGGTACAGTTGAAGCACATAATCTAACTTACCCCACTCCCTAGAGATTAATAAAATAGAAGGAAACCAGACACTATAATAATTTCCTTCTAATGCCCCGGTTTCTCTACACAATAACAAGAGATGTACTGCATAAGCAACCTACTATTTAATTGAGCAGTATTGTCAAAGCAATTAATTCTCAAGGGGGGGGGGGGGGAGGAAGGGAGGGGTGAAAACAGCATGAGGTAAAAGAGTGAGAAGGATCAAATTAAGGATTTAGATTGGAAGGATATATATTCCCAAATAGACTGAAAACACATCAGCAAGAAGGATATGTTACAAACAGGCATTTTTAGGTTAAAAAAATATTTTTCATAATATTTTAATAATTTTAGCAGAATAAGCATCGCTATAGAATTATTTTCCATTCACTAAATATTTCTCTTAATGCTATGGCTTCAAAGCATATCGAGTTGTCTTCTCTTTAAATAATGAAATACACCTGAATATTGTTTTTAACCAAATACTATTTATGTTTTAGTGCTATGAAAGAAAAGCAAAAGAGCAAAATCGAACTGGCTCAGGTCAGTTTTACTAGTAATTATGAAAGAGTGGGGCAGGGGCACTACTTTGTTTTAGTGAATCTACTAGAAGCAGAACAGGATATCATACTTCTGGAACTGAAACTGATAACCCCGCCCCCCCCCCCCCCCCCCCCCCCCCACACACACACACTCCCACCACTTAACCTCGCATATCCTTACAAGTTGCATTGCATACTTTGAATGTACGCTCAAGTCATCACTTCGAGATCCTAAGGAGTTTATTACTGCTACAGGCAGAGCAGGAGCACTACAGCAAACCAAGCCTTATGGAAAGATACAATTTGAAACAACTACAAATATTATTAGGGAAGACAAAAAGTCCATACATTTATCTTCCCAACAAAGTTAAGGAACTCAAACAAAAGTAATCCAAATCCTCTCAAAAAGTGAGGAGTAAATAAAAGAAACTCTTATCCCAGCTTAATGGTACAACAATTAGTGCTAGGTCTGTGATCCTGTTTAAGGTCTCTGACAATAGATAATAGCTTTAAACAAGCTAACAGCTAAACAAGCAGCTAATCACAATACAAGAGAAAAGATAAATGATCAGTTACTTCAATCAGCATGCAGAAATGGGGAAGCCAAAACCCAAACCGCAACAAATAGGATCTTCATTCAGTGACTCTAAATAAAAGTACCAACGTCACAATCATTAAGCAAAAGACAAACCGTCGATGTTCACTGTAAATAATGCAACAATATTAGTCACTTATACTCACGTACTCTATGGATGTTGTAAGTCGTTACCTCGATCATAGTGAGTAAAAAAGTTTTATGGTGAAATAATTGCAAAGCTGAAATAATCAAGTTTAAGTGAAGTACAACATTTATTCCAAGAGAGTTTAAACCAGTAGCTGTAGATATCCTCAATAACAATTCCATTAGTTTGCAGATAAACCAACTTTTCCACTGACTTCTAATAATTACGTATGAAGTTACCCAGCAGTTACTTGAGAATTAGTTCTGATTTAGCTCCTGTTGCATTCTGCAGTGTCAGATGTTAGCTTTAAAGTTTGATCAACACAAATATCAGCATGTTCTATTGAGTAAAAATGGCGGAGATGAACACAAATATCCATGCATAATAAAATGATTAACTGGATATGTTACAGCTCTCAGATGAGTTCAATAAAGTGAAATGAATACAGTTTAAAAAGAATATAACATAGTACATTAGCAGCTCAGAACAGCCACTCTGACAACCACTAGATTTTTAAATGTGACTATATTTGCACAGTTTAGCTCCCACTATTATCCTTTTTGAAAAAGGACCATCATTTTTAAATACAGTCGAGAAACACACACAAGGAAGGATTTTTTTTTCTTCTTTTGAAGGGTAGAGCTACAAAATAGCATTCCCCTCCTGTTTTCCTTAGTATATACTTCTTGCAGCAGTAAAGAAGCAAAAGCCTAAGAAATAAACAGGGCCAAATTGATGCGTTCATCCAGCAGGTCTTTCCTCCCTCTGGCCAGTTTTAAAATGTGAAAGAAATTGACTGATTTATAACCATACATCCACTATATCTTGAAATCCAGCAATATGCCCTTTTAGAAAATGGCAGAAACAGCTACACTTTAAAAAGTAAATGTGTCATCTAAAGATAAAGTTTACTTGTACAGAGTTCACCTTCTAAATGCGTTTTTGAAAATTACCCAACATCTGTTTTTTAATAGCTATATCTGACTTTTTTTTTTCTTTTGAGAATTGCCAACACTTTCTCTTGTTACTTTGCTTCCTCCAGATAGGGTTGGAGATGCTATTCTAGTTTAAAGTATTTTAGATGCTCCACACAGTTTCCCCTAACATAAAAAATAGCTTTTTACAAAAAATGATACATAAAGCTGAAAAAAAATGTTAAAACAACATCCGATAATCAGACTTGCCTGTCCCCTTTTAAATTAAGGCATTATGGTTTGTTACTTGGTGTAAGAGGAACAGAGCCTCCAAGGTCACAAAGACCATGTTAATAACCGTCTCCCTCCTGATCTTACTTAGATTAGTACATGAGGAATAGCCCTATTACTTACAGGAGTTAGCCATGTGAATGAAAACGAATGGTAATTGGAAACATAACTAAGACAGGATAGCTGTCATAACGACTACAGTATTTCCTTAAAGCACCCGCTAATTAAACACTTAGTGCTGTTAGCTCAATAGCAATGTATCTGTTGCATCTCTCTGCCTATGGAATCATACAATTGTTTGAGTTGTAAGGAGCCTTTAAAAGGTCATCTAGTCCAACTACCCTGCAATGAACGGAACACCTACAGCCCCATCAGGTTGCACTGAGCCCCATCCAGCCGAATCTTGAGTGTCTTCAAGGACAGAGCAGCCACCACCGGAGCAGCATAAGCTAGTATGAAATACACATATTGCTCCACATTCTATATAGACTGTGCTATCTCTAAGGGATTCAGGTCACACAGCGTGTATTTCCTGCATATAAGGTAAATCATACATTTTTATTTGATTTTTAGTAAGATTTTAAAATATTCCACATTCTCCAGCTCCACCCAACACACCTCTTAAGCCTGATTTGTGAACTAATTCATCATGTGTGGATAAAAGAAATGCTTACAGTGAGAAGTGCAAGTAACATTCAGCAAATTACACAATCAAGTCAAATCTCTAACCTTAGTGTTTAAGATATTTGGAATTTTTAGATGGATGTTGAACTCTACAATGATATGGTGAAACACTGAACTATGAAAAGGAGCATTAAGAAAGAACAGTTATTCATTCTTATGCCACAGTAAAGGGAAAATATATTTAAAGTTAATAATTTCACTTAATGAATAGTGACTACAATAATCTCAATCTATTATGTACACATAGAAAGCATTACATACAGAGTGACCTATTTATTTCCAAAGAAAATTCAACAGATATTTCAACAGATATAAAGAGCACAACACTACTTGATAAGAGAATTCTCAGCTACAAAACACTAGCTTTCACCATACTCAACACCAGTGGCTGTGCATGTTCAGCAGCCATGAGCAAGAGCCTGCATTCCACACTCACAACAATCTGCACCTATGAAGGTGACCAGCTGTTGCTGTCACCACTGCTGAAACACACCACCCACTGCCTCTCTGCACTCACACTCACCGTCTGCTCTCTAGAAACATTCACCAAGCACCAATGGATGTCAGTGGGCATCATTATTTCCACATGGAGGAATTCAGTGTCACACCTTGGTGTATCTTAGCAAGCAGGGATATATAAGGTGTCTCAAGTCAGCCAACATTGTCACAGCCTAAGGAGAAGAACAATAAAATCTAGTGTAGCACAGAAGCACTTGTTGTTTAGATGTCCTTTAGTAAAATATGATTACATCAAGGCCTCCATTTGCAAATAACAGATGTGGGAAATCAATGAAAATGAATGAGCCGACACAATCTTCCAAAAGCCTCTTTAAAATAAATAGATAAATAAAACAGAAGCCAAACATTGGTTTGATCTTTTTGGTTTGCTTCTCATGTTCTGCCTTTTTAAAAAACAGAATATATTAGACATTTTAAGTACTATTTTTAATATTATGATCCAGACATGAGGAAAAAGAAAACTTGCAAATACCTACAGATCTGAGATTTAAAAATCATATTTACTCCTTAGAGTCCACTGTCCTTATCCACATGGCCTGCCTCAAGATCTGTCTAAATACAGAACTTCAGTTAATTATGGGGGGGCAAATATTCCTTATGATAACACCACCACTGTTAATTATTTATTTTTGCTACACTATTAGCCATAGCCAGATAACACAACCAGGTTAAGCATTATCTTTGACATTTTGAAGGCTTAATGTTATCTCAAAAACGATGAAGTAACATGTATCAGTTTTATGATATAGCAAAATTTGACTATAGATATATCATACCTTCCCTTTACATATCATCTAACAAAATAACTCTGTCCTTAAACTTTATTCCTCCTTGTTGGAAAGCTCTTTTCCTTTTTCGTATAGCTTTGACTGTTATTTTAGATTCACTTTAGTTTTATATTCACGTCTAAAGCTTTCTTTTGAAAAGATGCAATGCTGTATAGTTGACTTCAAACTACAGGATGAAGTAGAGAGACCAGAGCACGTATTGTTTCATTATACGTACTGTACACTAACACTCATAGTAAAACTAATGTGTAAAACTACATTAGTTGATGTAGAATGTGTCCTGAAAACAGAGCATGTCTGCTTAGAGGAACAGTTGAAACGTTATTCATGAGAGACTGGATGCCTCTCATTTTGCCTCCATGACGTTTTCTTGCACTTTTTTTTTTTTTTTTGAGTACTGATTCAGAAATAGGAAAGAATTTGCTGAACAAAAAAGCTTTGACATTTAGATGGCTATCTGCATAAAAAAATTAGGAAGTTAATTACATTCTCATGGGCTGCATATAATGAGATTTGCAAAGAACATTTAATGTTCAGTTAGAGAAGTGAATTTGTCTGATTACATTAAGTTCTTTCTGAAAATGGTCACTTACATAAACTTGCAAATCACTGAAAAGTTATATTTAACTTTTATGCTAATTTACTTTAATAGTTCAAGAGATATTACAACTTAAGTAACGGCAACTGCCGGGTTTGATAATACAGAATAGAAGCAAAACAAAGTATCAAGACAGCCACCAGCTATCCTCTCTATATTGCTCTGATACGTTGTTGCTACTTTGTTATGTTCAGATATACAATATTAAGATACAAGCTAACATAGCATAACCTCGAGTCAAGACGCTCGAAGATGACCATGTACATAAAAAGATCCCTGAAAGACGATTTTCAGGAGACAAATCTTTTGGACTGCCTGTCCTTCTAAGCCCTCTGAATTTAATAAATTACATAATAAAATATAGAATTATTCCTATTTGTTTCCTCATGTCATTTTCATCTTACATTAAGGAGGTCTATGAGCCTCAGATCATATCATTCTCATAGAACTTCATACCTGACAGAGGTGGCTGTTAGAAGTACCTCACAGAAGCACTACAGAATTCCCAGTGTAAGACTGTAATACAGGGTCTACCATTTTAAGGACAGAATAATGGATGACCTAAGTTCACTAACAGCCTAAAAATTCCTCCTACAATAAATTTGCTACTAATCTAGAAGAGTCTATAGATTCAAATGTTCAGTTCCAATACTTCTCAAAAAACAGGTAAAAACTACAAGACTATACAAGCACACATAGATTCTCACTTCTGATTTACCACACACACAGTAATTGATGAAGCAAGTGTTTTTATGAAGCTTCGTAGCATCTTTTATTTTATAAGCAACTCAGACTTTAGAACTTGTACCAGAAGGACTGATTCTTCTATTTTAATAGTGTGATTTAACAGTGATAGAAAGTGTTGAAGCCCACAAAAGACCTACAGTTAAAGAGATTTTAATCTAATAAAGATGTTTCTAATGGTACTATGATAATTTCAGTAAGACTCCCTTTAAGCTACTCAAAAAGGATAAGCATTATTGTGAACTTCGCTTTGTGGGAGATGCTAGGAGGAACCTGCCAAACTGCTGTTAAAGGGTTTGATATCCAAAATCTACCAAGCATTTTTTCCTGTTAAAGTCAACAGGATTACAACGTTTTAGAGGGGCTTGAGGCTTTCTTCAACTGTAGATTGTTTTACTTGAAAAAGTCATGAAACATAGAAATATACTACTTGTTTCTAACTAAGCAGGAGATAAAGAGTAATACTTGCTACTACTAACACCACAACTTTAACTGATATTGTATTTATCCAGATATCACAACACTCATTAGTTGCCTCTTAAAGAGTATTGTTAATTCGCTTTTCATAATCAAGTCAGTTCTTCACATTAGTTGGGGATGTTCCAGATTATGTTCTAATAGTTGTGTTAGAAATGCTGCTATGAAGCTGACTGTAAAACAAGCATTAAAAAGAAACTTTTCTTCTAGAATAGATAAATCCTGAATTTCTCCTCTGAAAAAACCAAAAATCGAAAAGCACAGCATATTGCTTTGAAGACTAACAGTTTAATATAACATAAAGGTGCCTGAATAAATAATGAGATGTGTACACAACTCGGATCTAATAAGTACTGTATCTTCAAAGGTTCAGGTATGACATGTTAATAAGAAATTCCTTTGATGAGTTGGGTTACACAAAACTCTCCACAAATGCTCATTTCAAAGGTGACTCTTCACAATTCTAAATAGTTACAATCACCAGATACTGTTAGCAACCAAAAACACACAGAAGTAATTGCAGAAGTGTTGCTCTTAAGCAACAAAATAGAGGTTGCTAGACATCTAGGCGTCTGCTGTTTATTTATTACCATGTGTATGGTAATGGAATGATAATGATACAGTTTCTTTTGTTTTCTTCATTGAAAAAGTGCTTTTGTCTCTTTTGTTGTTGTTATGTTTGTTTGGGAAAAAAAAAATGCCTCAGCAGCATAAGATATTAACCATTAGATTAGTCCAACCTACCACCAGCGTAGAAGACCTTCCAGTTACTTCAGCAAGATTTGGATCTCAAAACAACAAACCTAAGATGGATACAGAAAGACCCATGCTTTTCAGTGGAGGTAGACTTCTACATCCTTCATATTCTGTACCACTGACTAATATCGCCTGTATTTCCTCCTTCCCACCTAGCTCCTTGACCCATTCACCAATAGACTTCCATTCTTCTCCCAGGTACTGACCTGAATAAACTAATCAGTAATATAAAGCTAAAAAAAAAAAAAGTTAATACTAATTGATCTTGTCATTTTATATTTTTTAAAATGGCAAGTTTACATCTTAGTATAGTATGATATTCCACAGTTCATTCTTTTACCTACAAACATTAAAAAAACAAACAAACAAAAAACTTAATTCCAGAACATTTTCATTTCTTTTCCAGAAAAGCTTTGTGGGTATAATAGCCTCTCTCTTTCTTCAACACCTATGCTGCATTGAGATCTTCTAGGTTCTCCTATTTTTTAATTTTTTTAAAGTGAGGGATATGTTTACTTTTCTCCTAGTACAGCAGCTTGCATTACAAATACAAAATATAGTTACACTTGTCTTAACAGTTCATTGAGTATTCAGTATAACCCACAGATAATTCAAAACAGATCTGGAATTCACATGAATGTCACAGCCACTTCCACGAGTTCCAGTATAACCCAGCATATTTAAAATCCAATTGGCACTATGACCTGAAGTATACAGCTAATATTATCAGAAGAATCAGAGCTTCTTTTGCCAGTACCTCTATTCCAAGTCAGTGCAGTGAAACCTCACAACATGAAAAAACACCATAACATACAAATAAGAACTCTGCATATCCTGATCAGAAAGCATTTGGAGAAAGCATAAGACCACTTTTCATTATTTTTTTTTTTGCATCTGTACTCAATCCATTCACATGACGAAACGGGGAAAAAAAAGTAAGGACTGATGTGAACTTTTGTTATGTGCCATTCCTGGAGTCATTCACATATGTGAAGCTGGGCAACCTGATCTAGTGGGTAGCAACCCTGCCCATGGCAGGGGGTTGGAACTGCATGATCTTTAAGGCCTCCTCCAACCTATGCCATTATGATTCTAGATCAAAAAACAGGTTTATCATTCTCCTACGTCCTCAGAAATCAGAGTATTAAAGAGATACACTAATCATTTTGACTTTCATTAAAAGACAACAAACAAAAACCTCAACTACTAATATCAAGCCTAAATACCTTTCAACAGTAAAGATTCCCCACATTCAGCACAATTTTAAATAAAATTGCCACCAGAGATCAGAGTTACTAGTTCTGCATACGTATCAGTAACAGAATTGATGTAAAAGCAATGTAAGCTCGTGTAGATATTATACCCTTAATAAGACACTGCTCTGTAGAAACAATGTAAAGTGAGCTGCAGCATGAACAACTGATTACTGCCTGGTTTTAAAACTAAAACTGCTTCTACGTTCAATAAACATTCACCCAAGTCAGACACTTAGGGCTGATCCCATCTCATACTCATCCTGGCTCTGACATAAAGACTTCCATAGGTTTCACAATACACACACGATCTCAGAGAGTTCTTTATACCATAATGAAGTACTTGAACTGCCACCAGTGTTTTCAAAACAATGTAATGCTAACCATAAAGACTGAATTTATTAGACATAAATATATTTTCTTTTTAATAAACTCCAAACCACCCAGATTTCAGTGAATTTTCTTTTTCACATACTTAGTTTACACAATCCAGTTTGAGGAAGCGATAACAAAGATTAGTCTCTGGTTTTTATTTAAAAAACGAATAACTTAATGTACAAACAAAACTCATTATAGGGCAAGATCTTGAACTACTATTTTGGTTTTTAGATGTTTATTTCCTTTAAGATAATATTTGTGTCATGTATTATTCATGCAACTGATATGTATGACTAAGATTCTGGAACTGTGCATTCACAAAGGGATTATTTACTTCATATACCAAACAATTTCACCCCAGCTTGAAAGAATACACTCAATACAAGAATAAGAATGAGAAGTGGATTACAATATGTGATAGATTCTAGACTTGTTAGCTCTTGAATTCCATAAATGTATCTCCAACAAGTAAGCAATATACTTACACAATCACACTTGTTTGGTTATTTACAGTGTGTTTAAGTAGTAGAGCACCAAAGTAGCTGATAAGCCCTATTTATTGGCAACTACATTATGTTCAAGTATACTTTTCTTACAGTAACGTAAGATTGTATATGAATATTGAGTTTATAACACTGTTACACAGAAAGATTCACACAGGACATAAATTTGCACAGTGAACAATGATGTTAACTGTTCATTCATATAAATACTAGTAAACTGTAGTAAAGTACAAAGAGGTATCTTAAAACATAACTTAAAGATGCATCTTGAAGAATACCACAGGAGACAACAACAAAACTAAATGCATCTTTTTCATCAGCAACACAGATTAACTCTGTCTTCAAATCTAGCAACTTCCCAGCAGATCCTCTGAACTTAGAGGGATTTAGCTAATTTCAGACCAGAGAACAGTAAACTATAACAATGTTAGTACTGAGGAGAGCACCAGGCCAGTGACTGAGTCCTAGCAGTTAAGTGGAGATTAACATCGTATTTTAAGAAGCATGCAACACACTGATTACCACATCTGAATACAGAGAACACGCCAAGCTCTGAATTAAATCTGGGAACAAATTAATGAAAACATTTCAGGAACATTTAATAAAATAACATATAGAATACAAAAAAAAAAAAAAAAAAAAAAAAACCTGCTTCAGAAATATTTTTTCTTACCTGTAGCCATGGAGCAGTGCTGCTGTGCCATCCTGAGTGCTGGAATCTATACGATATGATGATATTAAGTGACCAAAGGAAATTCTATGTGCCGCTGATGCAAAATCCACTGAGGAACAAAAACAAAGAAAGAAAAGCCTTCAAGCACCTGTGTCAGTCATCTGATTTGCTACTGCTAAATTGAGAGTTATGAGTTTTTATTTCCGCACACTTTCACCCAAATCAAAGGATGCTTACTGTGCCTAACAAGTCAGATCCACTACTTGAATTGCCCATTTTTGTTCTCCCATGCTCATGGCTAGCAGTTTGGAAAAGGCCACACGTGCTTCCCACCTGGAGCCAGCAGGCAGCACAGGGGGTGCATTTTACTTCAGCTCACTGTTATTGATTGGAGTCTGCAAAATGGCTCGTTTTACACGCTGCCTCCAGGATCTTAGACCAAGCCTCACCCCCACTTTACTTTGTTTAATTCACTGCTCAGGAAACCAAACCAGTAACCTCGGCCTCAAGTATAAGGAAAGAAAACCACACAAGTAGACTAACCCCTTTCCTCCTGCCTGCCTGCTCTCATTTTCACCACTGCTCCACGGGACATTCCTCTGAGGAGAGGACAGATTGTGCAGCAGTTGTGGCGGGAAACCAAGCAGTTTCTGCAGCTCTGTTTCTCGTGGGCCCTGCCAAGCTCAGGTGTGCTGCTGGCAGCAGGCTGTGGCCCCTCAGGCACATCCCTGCTCCCCAAACATAGCAGCAGTTACAACAGGATTGTTCCCATTCTGACACACAGCAGTTGTAGCGATGCTTCCCCGCGCTCTGGCACAGTGCTGGTTGCAGCAGCACGTCCCCTCAGGACTTTTCCCGCCCATGCGTGGGTTCCCTCATGAGGCAGTTGTTCCTTCCACTTGGAAAGGACCCACTGAAATAACTGCACTCTCCTGAAGTACAGAATGCTAAATGCCTCCTCGATAGGTAACGTTTACATTACCTGGCTTTTTTTTTTCCCCTGATCCTTTTTGCTGCAGGCCCAGCTGCAAGCCGCTGCGACCAGTACATAGTCATCATCTCACCTGTGTGCAACCTCCTGCCCTCAGCAGCACGTGCCAGCTGCGAGCCCTGTGCTGGCACAGCCCACCACAGCTGAGCACAGGTGGTGAGGCAACGCTAATCAGGCCTCCCCACCAAGGCTAAGCCTCCTAATTTGCAATGCCACCAGGACACCATGGAAAATAAAAAACAACAACGCAATAGTTGAAAGTAAAGCAGCCTAAAGTAACATTTCAACACACCTTCTGTCTACAGATTCATGCTTATAATGTCTGAAAAAAAGTTATCCACGCTAAGGAAACAGACTGATAACTCAGGAAAATGAAAAGGTCACACTGGTTCTGAAAACTTACCCTTGGAGCAAAACTATTTTACATACTCACACCCCATATATTATGAGTAGCCTGTATTCACACTAAATTGTGTTTTATCGTGAGTAATCTCTTGTTCTTGGCTAATATAATTGTGGTTCATCACCAGCAGCATGTAAAGTCATAATCCTTTATCATTTTGGTGCCATCACTCTCTTGTAATTCATCCTGACATGTAATAGGCCTACGTGCCACTATATGATTTGTTTTTTCTATTGTTTATACTTCAGTAGAGCACAGTAAACACCTGTAGCTGCGAACTGGAAGATTTTTCAAGGACTTGAGTCAGATAAGCTTCCATGAATGAGGCTAGACTCCCAGCTATATAGAGCGAGCCTTCATTAAGGCAATCTTTCTGCTAAGAATCTAGACAGAGGAAAAAATAATAATTTGTTCTTCATTTATATTTTCTACTTTAAATGAGTATTTTTGTAACCTTTGTATTATTAAAAGTAGACTTTAGAACCACAACAGTGATGAAAATTATGACTTTCAGAAAATTCAAAGAGAATAACTAAGATGCCTGAGGGGATTTTCTTTTTTCACTTTTTTCTTTTTAAAGGAACATTTCTTTGTCTTCCATTTATCATACCTTGCAGGTTCTAAAAAACATGGACAAACTCACTACACTGCAAAGTTCAAATTATCTAACAATTAGTTATTGTCATCCTTTATTTGGTTAATGAAGGTTTCTACATAAAATGATTTTCAGGGTAAAAAAAATGTGAATTGAGCACTAGCATATATAATATAACAATCAAAATGAGATTAGAGAGGTTTACTGATTTAGGAGCAACAAATTACTAAATGGTAAACAGTAAACCAGCAATTGGGAATAAACTTCAGCAAAACAATAAATCAGTAACACAAACAGTTAACAAAGATCCATAAACATCTAAACACCATTTTATAACTAGTGACGAGACGGTCTACTAATACACTCGTAACTGTATAGCTTCTCCCTTCTGGGGTTTTCCTTCTCACACAGATGGTTTGTTGGAACTGCGGATGCCCGAGAAACAACCCACCAGGGCAGCTTCTGCCCATGCCAAATTAACTTTAAGATGCTGTGTTATTACGCTTTTTATAAGAGAAAATCTATTTAGGAAAGGAAAAAGGGAAAAGAAAGACCAAAGCAAAACCATATGCGTTAATATAAGGCTCACCTACACTGAATGATTCAGATCTCTGTGACAAACAAAATATGCTTCTAAAAAAAGAATAAGAAACTGTTGCAAAGCTGCCTTCATGTCACTTTCTTCATACCAGCTTCATTCTCTATGGAGAGTAGAGCCACTCCCCCCTAAACAGATTGTTAATGAAAAAGAAATGCATGTGTCTTGAAGCTTTATCATCTACGTTAGAGAAATCCTTTTCCAGTAACAATTTATTTTCCCCCACCAGATCTACATGGGTCGGATATCACTCTGCTTATGAAAAAGCAAAACTGCTTCTGGTTCTTCGGAATACCAGGTAAAGTATTTACAGGTAGGCCAACACGCAGGAAAAATAGCACTCACCAAACTGAGGAAGGGACGCTCCATCTATGCACCACTCCTATGCAAAAAGCAGTCTATATTAAAGAGATACTCTGCCTTCAGTGGCTGACCCTTTTATGAGTCCAGGGCAGCTGCACACAAGGTCTACCCCTTCTGGTCACCTGAGGAACACAGGTGCAAACAATCTGCCTGTACTCCCCAGGCCAGCCACACCAGGTGCTCAATCACCAGTTCAAACTCTGAACTAACAGTTCCCCTACAGGTGTATAATATATGAATTACAAAACATACATGTAGGAAAGATACAAATAATTTTTATGAGTGACAGTGACAGACAATTCACCCCAGAATGCAGAGTTGGACTGTAAGGACCTTTTTATTCCCTTAGTCTATTTTGATAGGAAGAAAAAAAGAACTGTCACTATCTGAGCTTAGGAAGTACTTGTGCTAGAGTAAAACTTGGACATATTTTACATGAAACACTAGATGAGAAAATAGAGGGAAAACAAACTGTAAGCAGCAGGTGAAATATCTGAGCCAGATTTTGCAACTGGGGAATTAAGTTTTACAAAATATAGAATACTGTGCCCTGATTAACATCACTTTCTCACAAAATGCAGAGGCAAATCCAGACTTACTGTATGTTGGTCTTCTTCAATTAGTCTTCTACTAATTAGAATCCATATGCTTCCTATTTAGAAGTAAGACTTATGGAAAGAAATCTTAGCATATTTTACTCCCATTTGACTTTGGACTAAATTTTCAAACTATTATTAAAATTCAGAGCTACATAGAGTGTAACAAATTTTATTGATGATATTGAGCATGCATAAAAGGTTTAATAGAAAAAAATAAAGAAGTTATTTTAAGGTAGTGTAAAATGCACAATTAAAGCACCTTATTTTATTGGTGCCATAACAGCAATGGCATTGTCACTAATGTAGTTAAGACCCTACAAATCTAAAAAGCCCTTGAATCCAGCGGAAAGACTTCTGTAGAATTCTGTCTCCTTTCAAAATAGCCTGTTCTAAACTTAACTAAATTACTATTGTAAATAGAGCAACATTTTTTTTAGTATAACCAGTTTTTTTTTTTTTACTGTGCTTTATAAAATTAGGACGTTATGATGAAGGAAACCTGAGTGGTGTATTTACTCAAGTATGCAGTATTTATAGACAGTTTACAATAAGTTCTAGCTTATCAAGGAGAGATAAAAAAAAATTGATCAGCAAGCATTTTCATAATTGTCACTGAATATTAGGCATTTGTTATTCCATACACTGATGAAGTTGTCAGGGAAGGCTTGCACAGAATGTCTGTGATGTACTTTTGTTCCAGTATTCAATCATAATCAACAATTCTTGAAGTAGTAATAGTTCAAAATGGCCCCAAGGCTCCATAAAACAAGAACTGCTGAGCTTTGTGACCTTGATCTTTAGAAAAGTGAAAAAGTTTTAAGACTGGATGTGAATGTTGATAAGACTCCATTTAAGATGTATAGAATTTTGAAATATTACGTGTAATAATTTTAATACATGTATTTAATAGCTTTTTAGCTTCCATTCTAGAACTTGGTGTTTCTAATTAGATATAATTTGATCTAGTTTATGGTACACAGCCCCTAAAAAAAACCCCACAAGATAAATGCTGCAGGAAATGTAGAATGACCTTTTCATTATTGCCTTGTCAGGACATCTGTCAATAGATTTTTCTTCTGTTCCAAAGCAGTCAGACATTTCAATGAACTGTAGTAAGGTAAAGCTTGTTCTTGGTAGGAAGCCAGACTATGTTACCAGTAAAATTCATAATGTACTATAGTCAACAAGATATCAAATACAAGGGATATATAAAAATGAATTTGTCTTTTGAAGTAGAAAAGGTCAACAATTTACTGCACTTCAGAAGGGAAATATAAAAGAAAAAATAAATTGCATTTTCCACATCCCTGCTAATATTATTACTGATTATACTCTAGAATGTATTACATAAATTTATTTCAGAAACCATTTAAATAAGCAATTTTGTAACATCAGCAATGAAAGGGAAATAAGAAATGCAGCTCAATATTTATAGAAGAATAGACAGAAGCAAATAGTTTTCTTGAAAAAAAAAAAAATTGCAAAGACCTCTCAAATTCTGGAGAGTATAATAGTTATGATAACTTTTTGGAAGCTGCTAAAAACCATTTTATCTTCTCAGCATGAATTGTTTCAGAGACAAAAGAGGCATGCCAGCCCAAAAAAGCAAATAACCTTTTTCAAATTCTAGTTATTATAATAGATACAGAAGTGATAAACTGAGCATGTTTTCTAATCCTTTGGTGATACTTCTGAGAGAAACGCAAAGTATAAGAAGAGCAGAAAATACACGTCAGTAGTATTGACAGTTATCTCTGTTGGGAAAAAGATCATGATATTGAACAAGTTAAAAATTAACAGTAATTACATACTGTAGCAACAACGCTTCAAACAATTATTTACTTACTCGTGAACAGTTATTCTTTCATTCTAAGCAATATACAAGAGAAACATTTAGAATGTTCTTTAATCTTTTTTCCTGCTAATTAAACATATTTATAATACAGTCGTCAACTTTTCTCCTGGTGTTTCCCTTCACTTGTAATATCTATCATATAATCGAGCTTTCAACCTTGTAATTGATGGTATGTGCAAAGACTGCTGAACCCAAATAAAGTCATTTTGAGTCTTTCCACATTTCACTGTATAACTGAGCCCTGAAATTGCGTTCTCGGAAAAATACATTCACAGATTTCCATCCTTTTCTTAGTAAAATAGCTAAATAACTTTTTAATTACTGTTTTATTAATTCCTATTTTAGTGAATATCTTGCATTTTCAGAAATTATGAGTGCCAGGAAATACTTAACAGAAGACAGTTATCGAAACACTATGGGTCCAACCCCACAGAATCAATGCTATTGGACTGTCCCCAAAGCTATATAAAAAAACATAGGTCACTATTGTAAAGCACAATTGCAGGATTCTTTACTCTTATCAGTACAATAAGGAAGAAAGCAGTAAGGAGGAATGCTTCTCAAAGTGATATTGAGTAACATTTAGGAAAGTCAGTATGATGAAGCAAGTGCTTCCTTTCTTGAGTACCTCCATTTAATTTCCAACAGTCTAGTGAGCTCTTTTTATCTTCCCCTTCCCTCATGCACACAGAAAGAAACACCCTAGGATCCACACATCATTACAAGCCCAGTCGCCCAGTTCTTTGTCATTTCCTGGGCAGGAGTCATGCTTTGACCACGTCTAGATAATGTAATTTTCATAACCTTCTCATATGATTACCTGAATTTTCTAAGGCACAGAAACCACCTACAAGGCTACAGCAGCAGTCTCTGCTGTAGAAGTTTGGTAGTGACATATATGTTTTAGAGCTAGAAATGCTGCAGATATTTTACAACTGAAATTACTTCCAGTGAAGGAAGCAGAGACTCACATCTCAGCAACTAAGCCATTCATAATTTCAAACTTTAATTTGAAAAACCAGTGAGAGATCTTGTAGTGAGAAAAAGACAAAACAGCAGCCATCTAAACCTGTTGCTATTGGTAGAAATTGACCCACAGGTACCACAGCCTCTACCCAGGCAAAGCAGAGCACCCCCACCCCATCGAATACCACAGGCAGCGCACAGCCAGCCAGGGGAGTAGTGGACACTGAATGGTGCAGCACTGGAGTTCTGCACCTAGGTACGTGTACACGACTGTGGGACCTTTGAATAGCATTCACATGTCATTATTCATGACTGGAACATTTGAGGAGGAGTTATAAAAGTTTAGAGAACAGCTTCATTAACATTTTGTGAGTGCCTACTGAAGCTATGCTGAATGATTGTTTATTTGACATCCAGTGAATAACATGCTGCCACATACCTGCTTCAACACGGATCTGGTTTAAACCACAAGTTGAACAGTTTTCCCTGTGACAGCCTAACTCTCAATTGTATTATACACAGAGCTTCATTCTGGGCACGTATAAGTTTTCCAGGTCCTGTAACTGTAATTCTTCAGGATCATGCTTTCCCATCAGGACATTTTTAATTTTTAGATGTGTTGCGGTAGTTTTGGGAAGTCATTTTCAATTTACTTAGAAGTGTTTTCTTTAGCAGAATCAATGTCTCTTCCTATTTATCTTTAAGAGAATGCTTTGTTTCTAAACAAATTATATCCCAGAGGACTAAAAGCTGTATTTTAGCAGACTCTAATGTTTTCTGTTCTAAATAATTGTAAATGCACTGGTTGCTTTTACAGCATATGATGACTTCTGTGCAAAGATCCATGAAATACACTTTGGGTATACAATTTCCTTGGGGAAACAAATCCATTGTTTGAATTAAATTAGATTGAGATTTCTATGCAAAAGCTACAACACTACAGCTTTAATGTTAGTCTGACAGTATCTTGCTGTTCATGACTTGTGCTTTGTATACCCTCATCAAACCTGGGCTTGTCTGAAAGCAGGTGACACTTTCCGTGTTCTAATCAGACATCTAGCAGGTGGTTTAGTCTAGAAGACTCTGACAAACGTCCCTGAGGTACAAGTAACAGGAGATAGCACCCCATCCCAGGAAGAATATCATACTCATAATCAATAAATGCTTTTGGAAATGTAGTGTAAAGGTTGGTGCTTCTGGTAGCAACATTTGTCATAAAACAATACACATTCTGTTTCTAGAACTGTTCAGGCAAAAAGTACACCACTATGTCTGACCTACATGAAGGACTGTTTCAAGCGATTCTTTGCTTGTATTTGTCCTCAGATACTTTTGTTCATATAGTTTGCCTCTCCTGCAACCTGAAAACCATGGGATTGAAATCTTCTCCCACTGAATTCAAATTTAATTTGGTTTCTTGACCTATATGAATATGTTGTGCATCTTTCTGATATTGGATTAAATAATAATGAAGTGACTTTCCATTAAGATGTATATCACCTCCACAAGCACAGCAATTTACTTGTTCAGTGCAACCTAGCAACTTACCTCATAACAGTCAATAAAAATTTTATTATTGGACAATAACAGTGTATCTATACCGCTCTAACACAAGTTCTCTTCTTCTCTTTCTAGCACAGTATGTTTAACCTTTTGAGAATCAAACCATTCCTTCATTCTCCTGAACTAAAATTCATTTTTGTAGATGTGCCTTCTTACTGCCAAGTCAGAATCACCAAGATGAGAGCCGAAACATACGTATGGCTTTTACAGGTGTTCATTTGAGGGCTTTTACAGGTGTTCATTTGAGTCCATAGAGTCTCCACTGGACTCCATAGTGAAAACTCATCAGTCAACTAACTAATCCTTTCTCAAACCATCCCTATTGGATTCCCCACCTCTACTCTTTTCTAATTTCACAAGAGTTTCCTTTTTGGCTTCTCAGACCATCATTTATCTAATAGATCACAATGCTCTGATCAGCTCAGACCACAGAGCACTCAATAATGTTTTTCTCCTCAGAGACAGAACTGTCATCCACTAGGCTGAATCTTTTGCGGGATGACACTGTTACAGATTCTCAGCAGCCCTTTTAAATGTAAGAAAACTTAAAGATTATAGGCCTGAACATTGCACAAAAAACTAGGAACGACTCTCAGCTGCCTCAGGAGGAACTTTAAAGGAGTTTACGTATATATATCTATACATAAACTGCCAAAGCCTCAAGACACAAGTAACGTTCTACAGAGGACCGTACTTTTTAGGAGCACACCAGCAGTAATTACTAGATAATGTTATTATTTCTGATGATATTTAGTGGGAATCAAAACATCATTCATGTACATAAGTCAGTTCAAACATCTACCCCTTCCTGTGCCATTTTACTTCCTCTCCTTTACACCAGACTAGATTCAGTACAGCACTGTCTGTGTGAATGAACATATGTAACTTGGGCAAATGCCACTCATTTCAGCTTCACTTGTACTTCTCTGATTTGCTAATGCAAATGTTAAGGAGGTGAAGAAATCATTAATAAGATTGTATGCTTGATTTTGCGTGGTAATTGAGTACATATAGACAGCCAATTTTTACTTATTTTCTTAGGAAATTATGTAATTCACCATTCAAACTAAGCCACTCATAATCACTTCATTGGTTAACTCGTGGAGCATAATATTTTATCACTACCGATTCAGCAAGGATAAAAAGCCTTCATTAAAAATTAAGTGAACACATCCTACTTCATGAGACTCAGATCCTGCATCAGGCACTAGGACTAATATTAGGTTTCAGAATGCCATGTCAGCTGTGTCAGACCAAGTGACAGATCCCTGGCCTCTGTTCATAGTTCAGAATGATTCAGGTCATGTAGAAAACCAAGTAGTTGTTCTAATCATTTGTATGAGTGGCACAGAGACGCTTGCAATACCTACACGTTGTAAAGAGCTGAGGGCAGAACTGTATCTGTAAATGTTCATTCCTGTATCTATTAGCCTTTCAGAGTAACAAACCTGCAGACACAAAATCTTTCTTGGTGTACATACTGAATAGGAACGAAACACTGACTATCAAACCCACATTTTTTTTTTTCTAGAAAGATTACATTATGAAATAATCTCTGCAGAATTAGTTAGATGCCTGTTTTTTCTTGAATAAATGTTTTAGAGCCATGAGATAATACTGATTACAGATGGAGGAGGCTTCAGTAATCAAGCTGACACACAGAAGTAAGAACATACAATCTTATGAAGGAGTTCTATTACCAGGGATTAGGTATTGACAGTATAATTACTGTTCTATTGTCACTATAGCATGAATTGCCAATAAATTGCCTTACTAGATTAACAAATTCCATCTGTGTTTAGGAAACATACTGGAAAATATTCTAACAAAATGCTTATGATGAGTTTGAGTACCCCTGTAAATACAGGGGAGGGCAAAAGCAGATAAAAATCCTGATATAATTCAGAGTTCACTCAAATAATTACATATTTGACCGACTAAGAGTACTCTTTCTGGTAAGAAGCTAGCTCTGTCAAATGACACCTAGGACAGTTAACATTTGTTTCATGGCAAGAATAACCAAGATGGAGTTTCACAAAGTATTAAACAAAATTAGCTTGCTGTATGGCAGTGAGGTGAATAATTTTGCCTGCTTAACAATTTCTCATTTGCAGTGTGTACTTACCTTTAAATGTAAATGGATGGAAAGTCAATGCACCTTAACAGACATGTTGACTCATTCATGGCTTAGCTGGATTTGCTAGCTGTCTGTGCTTTTATTTCCTTCTGTATATTTCTGAAGGCTAACTCAATCAGCGTACTGAGGAGAAGTATTGATCTTTTGGGGAGATGATTTCCAGTGGGCTGAATAACATAAGAAGAGAAAAAACAATAGCCATTAGTCTCCATGTGAAGAAACAAATTTGTATTAGAACCTCAAAGTTATTTAACTTTCAAGGGTGTTATATAATATGTTCAATTTTGTTTGTTTATTTGTTTGAATCCACAAATATATTCCTGGGTACTGAAGATATTTGGCAGCAAAAAAGATTTTGGTGTGGAAAAAAAAAGGAATTAGTCCTGTTTATAATTACAATTATTTTACTGTTTTTCCTGAGTAGAACTATGGTTAAGAGAAATCTGGATGCAGCTGATTATTAAAATTAATAAAGTAGAAGATTACAGTATCAGAACTGCACTGTTTATAGAAAAATATATTAATTTTGAAACTTTAATCCGACTACTACTCTACTTACAGATTTAAAAACTGAAATGTATTCTTTTTATTTCAACAATCTGTAATTAAAACCAGCTCTATATGTCTTCCATCTGAAAAGAAAGTTAATAATCTCAGAGATCAAATGCTTCCTATTTAACCATCCACAATGTAAAAATAATGTTTCAGTACTCAAACACAGAATTTATTTGCAATTTTTTAGGATTTTGTTCTTTCATTTCCGTGGGTTACATTTTACATTAAATACATGAATTTCATGTCACGTGGGAAAGCCAGAACACACTGAAGGCAACAGTCTTTTTTCTCAGTGCAACAGAATATAACACACATAATCATATATACTGCATATACTTACCTTATGTTGCACTGAGAAAAGTAGAGCTCAAAGGAGACAGGGTATGATGACATGTATGATCACCATCTAAACTAGAAACTATATCTCATGTCAAAACAGCCACTGAACTTACAGCAGTATTCAAGAACTTCAGCTCAGTGTCACAGTTTTTTTTGTTAGTAAAGTGAAAAGTGTCAATTTTCAGGTAAACTTGATTTTTACATTTCAACATTGAAGTATACCTAAGCTGGAGAAAAAGTAACCTCACACGGAAACTGAGGTCTACTTTGATGAAATTTGCAAGCACCTAAAATTTATATGATATGTGTAACTGTCTTGTACAGTAAATATATCATACTTTTAATAAATTCTGCTTTTCCTACACATCATATTTTTTTAAATGGGAAAAATCTAGAGTGCTCTGAGAATAATAGTCTTAATTAGAAATTCTCTCCAACTATCAGAAAAATAAGTACAAAGGCTGCTTTGAAAATAATGCCTCCTATTTTATGCTGCCCCACAATACCACAGGCAGATGTTGGTGATATGGCAGGAGAGGCTGAACCTTCCCACCAACAATTAATTCCATTTTGTTGCCGTGTGACTGATGGCAGCAGAAGGTCAGTCTGACAAAATGGTGTCTGACATTGTAGTATGTATGAAGCAAAGGCATGCCATTGAATTCTTCCATGAGGGAAAAAAGGCATTCACTAATATATTACTTTTGGAGTGATCTACATACGCTGAAAGCCAGGATTTCAATTAAGAAGATGTATCCTGCAATGTTATTTAGTGTCAAGACTACAATCCAGAAGACATAACAACATAAAGATGGACACAAAACTAAAAATCAGTACTACAATACAAAATCGTAGTAGTTTTGTTCTCTTGCACAGTATCTATTACAGTAGCTTTGGCTGCTAAATGCTACTTAGTACAAATGATAAATGAGAAAGAGAAGTAGCTGTGGCAACATACTTGGATTTCACAATACTGATACAGAGATTTTGCAAAATCTCAGCATTTGTTAACGTTGTTCTCTCACAGATATATATGAAAGAAAAGCATGGCATGCAGACTACACTGAAGTTCCATCTGCTTTTTAAAACAGAAATTAAAAATCATTCTGTCCCTCAAAGCTAATTTTTTTGTCCCTAAAGCCATACAGATTGTACACTGTCTATATCAACTTCATTTCTTTGTAAAATTTTGAGTCCCAGGTATGGCAATGTTAATATTCCTGTTTCTCAAAACAAATATTGAATTTAATTTTATTTACAATATTGACTTACATAAAAACTGTCTCGTACTGTAATTTATAATGTTTTCTATTCCTTCACTGCAATAAAATCTCCATTGCAATTTAGAACATTTCAAATTTACACTAAAAATCATCAGTTTTAATTGTTGTCTGGGAAATATGAGCTGCTAATTCTGTATGATAAGCTTTTACATAACCTGAACAATTTATTACAGTGAACGTTTCAATCGGTATGTATTGTTTTTTAACGGTATTAAATTATTCAAACTTATTGTAGTCAACATGACCTTAATTTACTGTAATGCATTATGATAATGTAATTGCTTTCCATATATTCAGTATACAACTTGACTGCTGATTACATTCACTAGCTTATCCATTTCCCATGGTGCAAGTGCTAATGCAGTGTTTGAAGGCAGTTCATTCCCACATTAAGAGAGCATAAAGAAGTTTTTCTCCCTACCATATTGTCTTTTTTCCATGGTAGAAAAGGGTACTTCGGTGTAGGCCTAAGAACAACTTTTTTTTTTTTTTTTAACTTTGCGATTATGAGAGCATATTGTAAAATATTTCATAAAAGTATAAAACAGAAAGGCAACAACTGACCTTCAAGTGTCAGGTACCTGAAAGACATCTTCCACCTATCAGTTGTTAAAAATCTGCTAATGAGACTTATTCTGAACTGAATCTAAGTTACATGATTCAAGGGTTGGATAACCAGAATAATCTCCTGATAACACATATGAACTTTATTTTATAGCAGTATCGTCATATAATTGCAACAAAAACTGTATTTCTCACTGACATATCCTCTGCTGATAGAGAAGCAGAATCAAGTAGACTATGGTAGCCTGCTTCAGGTAAGTTATTAGATCCAGTTTAATCCTAATATTACTCTGAAACTAAACTCATCTGATTAAGTTTTCTGTAATAAGGAGAAAAGTTGTTACGTACATACACAAAATATGAGGATTTTCATACATTACATGCAACTACTTTATGGACTAACAGCTTCTGTGCAATTTACCTTGGGAGTGTCCTTACAGCCTGGATTAATAACAAGATATCATTTAACATTTAGCTGAAGTGATATAAGGTGGATAAAGGCCACAGTATTTCAAGAACTCATGGCAAAGACCATAAGGTTTGCTCTAAACTTATGAGATAACCTATGTACAGATGTCACATTACGGTTGATGGGAAAGCTGCAGGTCATATTCTAGTCTCAGTTACAGTGGCATAAATCAGAAGCATTTTATCTGCCATGTGTGTGTATATACAGATATAAACCTCATGTTTATATCTTTTCTATTAATTTAAAAACTGAAAACATCTCTCCTTGAGCTGAAGTTACGGATAACTTCCATCTTTCACATAACAGAACAAAACTGAATAAATAAAAAACACCACAGATGATGTTAAGTTAATGAAAGTGGACGTAGCAGACTCATTCATTAAGGAAACTTCAACCTACGCATTCAGTTTAGATCGTACAGGCTTTCACTGAACCAGCTGAAAGGACTCTTCTGTTTCACAACTTTAGTTTCTGACATGCAGCTCAAACTATCTGTTGTAAAATTGCAGCTTCTGTTACTGAGTTTCTAATATCCTGCCATTCTTGGGAATTTACTACTGAATGGAAAATATTTTAAGTCATGTAACTATCTGCCTCAGGGACAGATATTTGATTTTCATTCACTTAAAATTTGAAACTATTAAAACTTCAGCTGCAGGAAAGGCCAATTCTGCTTCTGGCACGCCTCCGGAAGTGATGGTTGAAGGCATTAGGTTCTTGCAGCTCCTCCTATTTCATTCCCTTTTTTTTCTGGGGTTCAAACAACTGCATTATGGCAACTTTCTTTAAATGTCTCTGTGAAAGAGATGTATCACTCCTTGATAGATCCTGGAGACTAGATTTTAAAGGATCGGAAGTTTAAATGCATAATAGCTATACAAACATGCAATCCAATAAATTTAAATTCAAATTGGCTACAAATTGTTCACATGCATCTGTAACCCTAGCAGGCAAAGTTCATCTGAGTGTACAGATGTAATGCTACTCCCATAGAATAACAACTTGGACATCAGAAGCATTAAAGCCATTTAGTGTAGAACTTCAGGAAATTTTAACAAATCACATTTCAGCATTAGATAATTTATTTTATCTTAGCTTTACTACTTTCAGAACCTGAACAGATTTGGATTACAGAAGCTCAATTTTTCTGATACTTCACTAAATATCAAACTTCCAGCTGTGCAAGAGTTATACATATCAAAACAGAGTGTTTAACTCTTTTGTTGTCACTTAAGACAACAGCTGTACTCTCACCTATGCTAAGAACTTGATGATTGAGATTATTTTGCCATAACCATATAAGCATTTTCGATACACATGTATTTTTTTTGCCAGTTTGATTAAAACTAATAATAAGCACATCTTTATTTGTTACTTGTTATTCCTTGCACTGTAAAGTCTGTAAACAAGGTCTGAAAACAAACAAACAAAAAAATACACACGAATAACCCTATATTTTTCCATTGTTGTACTGAATGACTTAAACTGAAGTCACTATTTGCTAGGACTCTAGCTAAACAATTGTGTTTATTCTCTGCTTACCCTATATAAGGAAAATACCAAAGCTTGGGAACAAGCAGATTTCATTTCTCACAGGTCTCGATAGCATCTAGCTATTATTTCGAGGAAGACCACATTAACACTGACATGCTTGTTACAAATGCAACCTTCTTGATGGTTAAGAGCCATTTTTAAAACAACGAGCAAAATATCAATATGCAGAACACTTGAAGTCTGAATGGAAATGAACATTTCACAACAGATTGCAGATTTAATTTGAAAGACTGCTGATTTTTTCCAAGGTACTTGAAGACCCCGTTAGTATTTTTATGGATGTATTTTATTAGTTCTTAAATTCCTTTCTGTGTGGGTCTGCTTTTGGGACTTCGTTCATTATTTAATTTGCCTTAAGTCCTGACCTCTAGGTTACTGGTAGGAAAATCATTGCCCTTTATGTCCTTTTATTATTAATTTTCTAGGTAGCACTGAAGGTTTAAAAAGTCATCATGAAAAGAATTTTCACAAAGGTCAACTGTAATGATGGCTTTTATCCTCCCATGGTATATATTTCCAGTTAACTTCAATTAAACTAGATACTTAGAGGGTTATCTGAACGCACTTTTCCACTGTTGAGAGCAATACTGGATAATCAAAATGACAGTGGTGGGCTTTTTTGTTTCTTTGTTTATTGGTATTTTCAATCTTTCACTTAGGGAAATAACTTCTAACAAAACTTACCACAGATTTATCATTTTTCTATTACTGAAAAAAAACCCAACAACCTCTGTAAACAACTCTAGAAGTAAAATCAATATCCCATGACAGAAGCAAAGAACATGACTACTAGATTTGTTATAGGAAACAGTTCACAAACAAAGAGGGAAAAGACATTTGTTAAAAGTAAAAGATGGGAGTAACTTTTAATGAATATTCTTAGCTAGAGAGAAGTGAATAAGTTCTAAATTAATGGCAGTTTAAGGGGTCGTCTAAATATTATTTTTCATTTCTGTTAGTCAATACATTTGGTTACTGAAAAGTACCTAAAACAACTTTCCACTCTTTCCTTCTTAGAATGTGAATGTTTGTTCCCAGAAAGCTCTTGTTATAAGTACAACATATATGACAAAAAATGATTTACTGGTATCACTGAGATTTTTGGATTCCAGTCTGTTCTATATTATGTGCCTGCAAATGTAAGGGCTGCTCCAAAAATAATGCCTCCTATTTTATTATGATGCTTCCTAACATCAGAGGCAGATATTGGTGATATGGCATTAGAGGTCAATTTTTTTCACCAGTATCTCATTACATTTTATTGTTGTGTGACAGAAGGCAGCAAAGGGTCAGTAAGACAATAAAGCCATCTGACATAGAAACATATATGAAGAAGAAGGTGTGCCCTAGAATTCCATGTGGGGAAAAAGTTTCACCCATTGACATTTGTTGATACTTGCCAAACATTTATGTAAACCAAACAATGGATGAGAGCACAGTGAGGTGGTGGGCAGTGTGTTTTAGCAACAACACCATCATGGAAGCTGTAAAACTGTCTGTCATCTCCACTAGTATGGAATTTACAAGTGTGGCATGCAGGTTTTTGTTTATCACTGGTGAAAATGCACAGACAATGGTGATATGCTCAAAACTTGTGTTTTGCAGCTGAGAATTTGCTCTGTCAAACATTGTTACTGCATATACAATTGCATATATTGTATATTTGTCATAGTTTCCACAGAAATAAATAAGAAGCGTTACTTTTGGAACAAGCTACGTACTGATTTGGACACAAGGGCTCATTGCTGGCTCATGTCCAGCTTAATAACAATGCACATTTTTTTAATAATCAGAAAATAGTTTATATAGTTGTCATTAGTGTATAGTAAATCTCTACCAGGATATTTGTCTCTTCAATTAGAAGCTTATGTTCTTCAAGTCTGTGTACAATACAACTTATAATGCTGTATAACTTTATTAATATGGAAACTCATAGGAATACAGAGATTTCTGTTGCTCTAGTACTGAAACATGCTATTTACCAGTTTAGGAAAAACTTACTGTAATTTTCTAACACTTTTCTACTTATGAGCTGGAGTTGACAGCAATTCTGTACCTTTCCAACACTCAGTATATCACAAATAGGTGGAACATTCCAGAACTGAAGAACACACATTCAACGAAGATAACATAACTCCAATATTTTAAATATCTAAATAAATATTGTGAGGTAGGTCTATATCAAATAGTTCAGAATATATGTACTCTAATACTCCAGTTGTACTCAGAGCATATATATATTAGTTCGCCCACAGGCATTTTGGGGGTGAATTTATAGGTTCCCTCTAATGCAACTCTTAGTTCAGTAACTCACTTGCAGAAATGCTTCGTCAAAGACTATCAGATTTGGTATCTTCTAACACATGCTCACACAGGTTCATAGCATACCCTAGAGCATTTTGCACACCTTTGGGATCATGCCATAAAGACAGCTTATGCTGCAGCACAGTCTTCATTATTTTTGGGACTTTAAACTGCAAACACATACAACAGGAATTGCTTAAGCATGACCAAGATCCTAAGGACACCGAAGTAAAGTACTACACAGTCTGTACACAGACTAGATGTCAACAGTGAATAGTGAAGACAGAAGGCAGTCTGTGCTACAAAGTTCTCAAGTTAGAAATTGAATAATGGGGTTGATTTTAGTGTTTAAAGGTAACCTACTTAGAGTAATAACTCTCTTATCAGAATGGAACTCACATTGAATATTACACTTCACATAAACTCCAAGACTAGCTTAATTCACAGGTTCATTTACAGCAAACACTGCTTTCATTCAGCTTTACCTCGATATTCCCATAAAAGGCATGAAGCCTATTTAGAATCTCACTGCCAACAATTCAGGTCCTCAGTAAGAGCACAGAATTCTTTAGCATACAGCAGTTTTTTTTCTTTTTCTTTATTTTTTCTTTTTTTTTGTGTTTCATTTATTTATCCATTTATTTATTTTTAAGATGATCATCAGATTTTCACGTTTCCTTGTTATTTTACTTTTTAAATTGCATGAGTGTTTCTGAATGCATGCAGTTTTGTATCTTGTTATCTGTCTCATCTTTTACTAATACAAAGAGCTTGTTTAGAGCATTAAGCTGGCAAGTTCCATCGCTTTCCCTTCCTACAACTTTTATAAAAAGCTCAACTCTTTACTGCTCATAATTTAAGCATTTGAGCCAGGTAGAATATTGGTTAGTAGCTTTTCATCCTACCATGAGCAATTACAGCTTTTCTCACATGGCTATCAGTGCATGCAAAACTCTCGCTGAGATCTAAGCAGTACCTGGTAATTCCTTTAATTTTGATTTCATGCATTTGGGATTCACACCAGCATCCTGCTCCTTCTGTCAGGTGTTGACACCTTAATTGTTTTTGTTGCTTGGTGTTCTTGAGCCTTATATGTGGTCACTGTACCCTAGCACTTTTTCCTTTTTGATTTCTCTAAAAATTCATTATTTTGCATTTGTCTCAATTTAATTTTGATTTCTATACAACAAAGACATTGGCTTTTACCTGCACTTTCTGCAGAAAAAAAATTGGCACTCTAACTTGAAACAAAAGAGAAGGAAGCAATCTTTCACACCTAAATCATCTGTACTGGTTATGAATAAGACTTCTCTGATGTAAAATTGAGACAACAGTACCTGCAAATAAAACAGATCTTATTTATTCTTATTTTTACATGTGGGGATTTCCTTGTGCAAGCAGCATTTGAGCATGGCAGGTGCTCCAAATTAACCATCTGTGGCATGAAAGACAACTGAATATCCACTAGGCTGCACTGTACTCTAGTGCAATGGTGTTCAAACTATTACAAGTGTCTTTTTTTCTTTTTCCTCAAGTCTGTAAGTAACTCTTAAAGATTACAACAACAGAAACAACAGCAAAGAAAACAAACAAACAAACAAACAAAAAATCCCATCCTTCCTATCCCTATTACTGGAGAATAGTTTTACTCTTATTTACACTACAGTAAAATGCTACTGAAATACCAAAATTACTGTATTTAACTTTCATCAGTTCGGTGTGAAAAAGCAGAGATTCTCTGAAGGTTATCTGGGACCTGAGAGAGATAATTGTCTTCAGTTACCCAACATACCACTGAAATCACAAGGCACAATATGGACTCAGAGTCCGCACATCCAAAGCAACTACAGGGCTGTTAAAAAAAAAAAAAAAAAAGCCACTGATTTATGTTTGCTTTTCTTATTAAACGTAGCATTCAAAAGCTGAAGAAAACCTTTTACAGTTCAGTGAAATGCCTCCAGAGAACCTCAGATGAAGCTTCAAGGAGAGAAAAGAAAAGGAAGGTAAGGTTTATGGAGGACTATTTTGGTCAAAAATAAAGTCCTTAAGAGGAAATTATGACAAAGAAATGAAGCACATTTCTATTTTGTCACTAGCTGATATGAATTTCTGTAAATTGCGTGTCAGAAAATAAATTAACAGTAGTAAGAAAATTTAAAACATAATTGTTTAAAAGTGCTTGGTTAAGAAACATCATTAAGGCACCTCCTGTGATGAACACCTGCTAGAGACTTTACACAGTGCATTTCTGAACACTTGAGTTTAGAAACATAGTTTTTGTGCTAATTAAACTTTGGTTTGGGGTAGCAGGTGTGAAATTGACACCATCTGAGGTTTTTTGGCTGTGTTTTCTTAAATAAATAATACATCACTTTACAGACAAGGAAAGTGAATTCTGTTTAAGAAATCTGTGTCTCTCCAGTGATGTTGAGAAACGGTATGTACGAAGGTCACATAAATATGGAGATTACTTTTGAGTCATTATTTTCTTTTTGTTGTGAGAATTAAGGACATTCCTATTACAAGGCAGGATTAAGTATACATACTCAGCAATGCCAAAACTATTAGGTGTGAAGTACTGCCCTGATATTTGATTACCTTCTTGAACATTCACGAGACTGAGTAAAAACTGCATAACTAGATTAGACTTAGTATTCCTTAAGGGTATAAATAATTAACAACTAAATACAAAATATTCCAAGTTTACTGAAACCATACTCCAGAAGTCAGTATTTTCAAGTAATAATACTGTCTCTTTGATTTAAATTGGCTGGGCTGCTGAACAACTGAGAGCTGAGCCCACAAGGAGTGAGCACTGGTGGAAAAACAGGAGAGACAGAGTGTGACTGCGTGTCAGTTACAGCCTGCGTACTTTCACAGCAAAAGACAGATGCGAGCTTATCTTAACAGTAAAGACTTCAGATATTTTTCTTCCAGTAATTGCTTTTCTAAGATTTCACAAAGTTTAGAGTAGGAGAAACTAGGTGAGTTCATTTTACATTAAGGGAGCTGAAACACCATAAACAAGTAGGAGGAAGTTTTCCTCCTCACACTACAATGACTGTCTCCTGGATGCTAATACAAATAATCTGAACTGGACAGATATTGATGGTTTACAGTGATATCTGTAAGAGTCATCACTAACAATTTTTAATTACCTATTTTCTCATGAGAATTCATTTCACAAATTGAATAGATGGGGATGAAGGAATCAGGGTTGAGCCACAGGGTTCTTTTTGTAAAGCTGCATTGGGCACCTAAGCGCACCGACTGTAAGTTACATAAAGGATTATGAGTTAGATAATGGCTGTGTTTATTTTATCAGGAGAAAGTTTTTACTAGTTTGCAATATTACAAACATGGCCGTGTAAGTTCCCTACCATTTTTGAGGTTTCTCTATAGTACAGAATTTGGATTCCCTGTAAAGAAGTTCCTTTAAAGGAGCAGCAGAAGCAGGACAGCTTCGTGGAGGATGAATGAGGCACTGAAAGTGACCCTTGCACAGATTGTGCCCTCTCCAACAGGTGCTGCCTCACAGAGCCTGAGCTAGGCAGGCAGCTTTGGATGTGGCAAGTGGATGGAACAGAGTTGTCCAGGGAGCCAAGACAGGGCTATAAACAAGGTTAAAAAGGTGTAACATCCACAGAGGAAATAAAGTCAAGTACAGATCAAGAAGGACCAGATCCCTAACCTTGAGCACAAATGGATATCCCATACCAAGGGCAGGCTGTACGGAGGGGACGCAGGTGAAACAAATCAGGGCATTTAAGGCCTAAAGCTGCTCTAAGGGCCATGGCAATACCCTGAAAATTCCAGGTGTATATGTCTTAGAAATAATATGAGTTAAGTGCTTACAATCTAGTCCAATTTGCTCTTTAGCAGCATAAAAGAAAGCTTGCCCAATTGTCAGGCTGCCCAGGAGAGGGCTGGTAATGAGTTGACAAGCATTTGGCTGGACTGAAGCAAGCTCTGTTGGCAGAGCTCTATGGAAAAGCTTGTAGAGCACCTGCTCCCATTAGGCTTGGCTATAGATACCAGATGCAGCTTAATAATTTTATTTTTTTTTTAACACAAAATGTTTTGGTTTCTTTTCCTCCTGGAAGGAATAGAATATTCACATAAAATATGTCCAAGGTAGCATGTTTATTTTTAGTATTTGAAGTTGAAGAAGGAATTCATAGGGAAAAAAATCAGGAAAGCAAAACACAGCTAACAAGACACTATTATGGGTTTACAGCACAGAACATAGTCAAGAATAAACTTGCATCGTCTATCATGTAGCAGATCAAACAATTTTAGAGAAGCTAGGGAGTAATTACTCTCTCAGAACAGCTGTAGGGATCCTACACTCTTTCCCTGTCTCCTACACAACTTTTTTAAATTAATTAATTAATTATTTTATCATTTTTCTTCATGCATCTTCTTATGCTCAACTTTCAGTTCTTTCAGCTTTGCTCTGTCCTGTCAGGATCCTACTGCAATCCAACAACAGTTAGCCCAGTTAGGCTCTCCCTTCTCATATCACAAAATTGCAAATAGGAGAGAATAAATGATGCATCAGTTTGTAATCAGCAACAGTAAACACCTATTTAGGGATGGAAGTTACTACACTGAACTGGCAACTTCTCTGTCTGCATATGTTCAAAAGGATTACCAGATTTTAAGAAATCGTTTCTATCTGACTTTATGTTATATCACTTCAAAAAGACTGCTGTCGAAGAATTTATTCCTTTCGATATAGGTGGACATGGCAGGCTTGGTACAAGCAAACAAAGATAAAGACATAGCAATTCAAACATGCCATCTTCATTGGTATAAATTTATGCAGTAATATATTTAATGAGCTATGCTGTGGTCTGTATTACCCACTACTATCTTAATCCTCTATGAATACACCGTGGAGAAAAATGCGAGGAAAACACATTATGGCCCTTGAATTCTTGTTCTATCATTGGATAATAACAGGCCAGTATAGCTTTTGGGTTGACAAAGTATGAAACCTATGAAAAATGACATTATTTTCAATAAGAAAGACAAAAATAAACTGAATTGTGAGGAACTTTTAGCGGAAATAAAAACTCCAGTTATTTCACCCCTTTACACTTTATCACTGACAAACTTAAGAGCAGTTTTTATAAGCTATTCGTGTTATATCTGTGCTCACTGATTCTCCCAATGAATAGTCACTAGTTCAACATTTGGATATACAACAGAGAAAATATCCTTAGCAGAAAAATATTACTATTAACTACTGTAATTAATATAAATTATGCAAAATGACTAAAACCCAATTACCAAAAAGATTATAACCTTTGAATAGAATATTCAACACTGAATGCAGAAATTCAAATTGTAATGCCATAATTGTGACAGAAAAAGTGTTGAGCAGGGGCTTAGATTTCAGTTCTACAAGCTAAGGCTGTTTATAAAAAGCTGCATAAATACATAAAATGCTAACATGTGAAATATAACGCAAGAAATGCACTGTATGAAAAACAATGTCATATACAGACAGATAGAAAATCTCTCTTAAACCTCTTGTTTTATAGGATTTGATACTGCTCCTTAAATCAGCTGTTAAAGAAAGTGGGACACTGTAGGTTTCTTACAGAAGATAATAGGCTGTATCCCCTTTTGAAAAGCAAACTACATTCTCCCTCATTTTATAGTAATAAAGTAGGCAAAATTCATACAAAATTGCTGAGCTTCATAGAGCCATAGCTTCAAACACAGCATGCCCAGCATGGGATGGAGTTTTTTCTGTGTGAGAACATACTCAAAACCTTAAATTCAACCCAACCTCTAGTCTTATTTAGAGGGCCAGGAGCCTTTTTCATAATTATATTATTTTAATTAAAAAATAATATAACGATAAAAAAATAATTGAAGTTCTCTGTAAAGTTATTAGATCAGTCACAGAATGCATGAAAATTGGATTCAAATCCAATGCGGGAGGGAGTTAGCTTCAGAACTGTCTTTTTCAAATTTCACTATCTTGGACCTCTTTGGCCAAAAGGATTATATGAGTAAGTTTCAGGACACTTGAAAACTCACTTGAAGAGGAGAGATATTTTTACCTCTGAACTGCCAGTTATGAACTAAGCAGTTTAGGAGACAGGTATTCTTAATTTCAAGCACTGTATGAGTGTGCAAGTTTATGTAAATGTCATATATCCAGTGTAACTGTGGAAGTTCTCATGCATTTATTTTATGAATCCTCCAGAGCACTCCAATTCAATTATGTTGCTCAGCAATCTGTCTCAAATATGACTTATTTGTCATATTAAACAAGAAGTAATTCATATGTTTCATTTCATTTTGCTCTACTCAGATAGCTTTTAGGAATAAAGGATGGAAGGAGTGTGTTTCACACTGAACTTTGTAGATTTGTATTTCAAAATCAAGGTTTGCCTTCCTGTCAGATATCTGATATGATTATATTATGCCAAATGTGTGAAATCAAATGTATTTCTTCAGAGCTGTTACTATTTAAATTCAAAAATCTAGATGTTTGCTCTGGAATATCAATGCTTTTCCCTGCAATTCAGGAGACAATTTGTTTCAAAAATATATCAGGGTACATTTGTTTTAAAGTGACTTATGCCATTTAAACATACAGCTGCTGTTTATCTGAGGAACGTGTATTAAAGCTGTAGCTTTAAGCACGTGCTAAACGGTGGTCAGACACTGTAAAAAGACTAGACACTGAAAGATGAGAATATTAAAACAGTTTACAAAATATTGTTAGAAAAATACATTTATACATAGGTTGCTCCAAAAGTAGTGCTGCCAATTCATTTGTCTGGAAACTACAAGAGATAAAAAGAGCACAATAACACTATCTGATAGAGAAAATTCTCAGCTACAAAACACTATTTTTCAGTGAAGCCACCATCAGTAGATGAGCATTTTTGCCAGTGATGAACAAGAGCCTGCATGCCACACTCATATTTACCTGCTCCAGAGGTGACCCACTGTCAGCACTGCTGAAATGCACCACCCACAACCCCACTGTGCTCACATTCACTGTTCAGTCTCCAGAAATGTTCACCAAACACTGATGAATGTCAGTGGGTGACATTTCTTTCCACATGGAAGAATTCAGTGACACACCTTTGCTTTATACACACTTGCATGTCAGACACCATTCTGTCAGACTGCCCCTCTGCTACCATCTGTCACATGGCGACAAAATGGAAAGGTGTATTATTGGGAATGTTCAACATTCACTTCCCTACCACCACCATCTACCTTGGGCATCATGGGCTGACATACTAAAATAAGAAGCACTACTTTCAGAGTACTTCACTTTGCAGTAAAAATGCTTAGTTAGCATATTTTAAAATAAAATACAGTATATATAGGTATAGGAGTAAGAAGGAATTACAGGTAAAAGATCTACTATATAAACTGTCCATTAAGACACAAATCTCTGAGGAAATCTGTTTTTAAGTTAAATAGAGACCTTATTTTCTGGAGGCCAAATGTGGAGAAGAGTGGGTTTATCAGTTTCTGTTTTCAAAAAAGTCCATCAACTGTATTTTCATATATTAACAGAAAAAAAAATCTGCCTCTGGATTGTGGAGTGTCTTGGACATTTTTTCCCTTACCTTGATTTCTAAAGATTAAGCTCTGAAGGCACAGTTTCTTCAGCTTTTCCCAAACTGCTACATTGCTCACTTGAAATCAAGCATGCCTCTGAGTGTGCACAAGATGATTGCTCAGTCCTTCTATTAATCAGATACTTCCCCATCCACATTACCACGCCCCAGCTGCCTTGTTTCTGGTAGTTTCTTTCACTTTCTGGTCTTTTGTTTTCAAAACCTAAATGTTGTTTGTAGCCAGTTTTAATCTGAGTACGATTTTGGTGCTGGAGTATTTATTCACTCTAGATGGTTTTCTAAACAAGGTCTCTGTGCAAAATTGCTTCAGTTTCAACAAAAGCTCTAGAATATCATTTATAATTTTTGTAAACATTATTGTTCCACTTATGTATTCATCACATCAGCCTGTTAAAACTGATTTTGTTTAAGTTGGTTCTTTTTTAGTTAAGGGAAGATTAAAGGGTATGAAAACATCTGAGAAAATGAAGTTAAAAGGCAACCTTGGAATACTTAAATCCAAACTTTGGACAGAGCAGTATGTGGCAGAGAAATTGTAGTAAATGACAATGAACAGGTGGGGGAAAAAAGCTAAACTAAAATATTTTTGAAGTAATTATGACAACAGCGAGGTATGTCCCACACACTTCAGCAAATGCAAGTACCCCAAGCTAACAGTATGAATCCCACATCAGTACCACCTTTGCTTTTAACCATGCCACCTGGCTCCATTGTGTGCTTACCACGGTGCATACTGCATTTACACACTTCAGCTGAGCTTAGAGGCCAATGAAAACACACATCACTGGCTTTGCACAGTCTTGTATGCTCCTACACCACAAAAATCAAGATCTGAATGCACAAAATGATGAGGTTGCCTTAGAAATCATTAAACAGATACGTAACTTAAAAACTGATGCATTTCTAAACAACACTCAAGTTTAAAAGATAGTTTTCAAAACCATTATTAAAAGTATTTTAATATTAACATTACTAGCTTTGTATTTATGCCAATACATAGCGTTAGCAGTTCTCAGAATAATGTGTGATCATAAAGGCAGGACTAGTTTTTTGAACAACAAAATGAGGCAGGAAAATGTTCCCAATAAAGGACAGTTATGTCTCCTCTACCCACTTTAGTTATGCATTCTCCCACTGGTAATGCACACCAGCTGTTCAGGAGGGGTAACTTCCAAGCAGCTGCTCTTGCACAGCCTCAGGTGTAGCTGGTCCTGCTGCTGCTGCCACTGCAAATGCACAAAACTCAGGATGTCAAGGACAGTGACATCTAATAGTTCAGGATGGATGAGAGGGCTATTCTTGAAATTGAATGATTTACCCCACTCTGAAGAGAGTTAGCATCACCTCCGTCACGTAGCAGTGGCAGGGAGAGAAGTCCAACTCTGCTTCTCAATGCTACTTCGTTTCAATAACTTTACCTGTCCTGCTGAGAAGTCTAAAACTCCTCTCTAGATTTTTATTATTTTAGAGCCCTGTTACAAAATGTACCAAGTAAATAATCCACTGTAACTGGAAATAAAGGCTACCTATGAAGACCTACTTATTCCTGATACAGAGGCCCTCTCCTGGGGTAGCTTAAGTTCACATGATAGTAAAGCAACATTTTCCTTGAAATGACTCCCAGGTAATTTTGGGAGAAATAGCAATGGTATATAAGTTCAGAAGACCACACTGCCTCCCTCCTCCTTAAAGATGGTGCTCACACATTACAGTGTTGGTCTAACAAAAACTGCATTCAGTTGTTTTAGATGAGTTTAACAAGCATTTCAGTGTTCTTAAAATGACTGTGATATTGTGGAGTAAAAATTGAGCAAAAGTAAACACAAAATAATCACATTTAGATCTACAGGAAAAAATGACCTATTGCCAGTTTCTGCAATCCTTATTTCATCATTTCAGACAATTAAAGTCCTTTCCATGAATTTCAGCATGAGCAAAGATTTTTTCTTATGTTATTCACGCTATGAACATCAATTTAACACTATCATTTTTGCAGTTGTATTTTTAATCTGTGAAGAAATTCATTTATTCTTCTTTGATTTTCCTGAAAATATATGATCCTCACAAAAAAATCCAATATTAAAAACAACAACAAAATAAACAACTACATGAAGAATAAAGGCACCCACATTTATTTAGTGTTTTGAGGCCTGGACATTCATTACTCCTCTCTGCTCTTGGAAAACTTTTAAACTTTTATCCCTCCATTCTCCTTCCCTAGAATTAGAAAAACAAAACAAAACAAAAAAAAAAAACCCTTTTTCCAATTGAACTGAATTTTCTGCTCTGCTTCTGAAGAAAACCCAGGAAGAAATGAAAGATTCTTCCTTCTCCTTGTAAGGGATAAAACACTGAAAAGGAATTTTTCTTGTGAGGGATCTAGAAAAGTCAAAGATGAGATTGCACTTTGGCTGAAAACAACAGAAGCTCTGCCAATCCCTTCAGTAAACCAAGATTCACCCAACATTTTTCCAAAATTCACCTTTTGCTATTATGTTGAATATTATTCAAAGCATTTCCCTGTGCAGTGTTTATGCAATTTAGACATTTGGCATTAACTTTCATGTCAGCAGAGCCAGAAAATGAAGTCCTGAGAGAGAGAGAGCTCCATGGCTACTGGATTATGAAAGATTTGAGCAAAATCTTTCTCTCCAAAAGATGTATCAACAGTTCTCTAAATCTAAAACAGTCCTGGAATAATATTATGCCTGTATATCCATTTCCATGACTTATTTCTCTACTACAGTTGTGTTTTTTTCATTTTGGATAGACAACCAAATTTGTTTCATGAATTAATGTGCTGTGTTGTACTCTCTCAACTGTATGGTTCACTATACAGTGAATTATACCTACACATAGCAATGCCCAATGCCTATTGTCTCAACTGACACCCAGAAGGGAGGTGTATCCTGCAGATGTTTTTGTTTTTGCATCTCTCCGTGCACACCGTGGAACGTCAAGCTTTAGTAGGATCACAACTGAATAACTTTGCTTTTATCATTTAATAGTAATATTTTGTTTGATAATGTTACTGTAGGCTTGCACATGTGCTTTTCTAATGCCCCTCTGAATTACCAATAATCCTGATGTCAGTTTACACCGCGCAGTAATATCAGACTCTTAGGCAGAGTCAGAGCATTCATAAAAGTAAGATAAAAGAACAGAAAACATGAATGAGAGTAAATCCATGCTAACAAGTAGAAAAAGTGTTACTGTAAAATTTGTCTGCTGCTGATTTTTATTCTTAAAGATTCAGTACAGATTCCTCATGAAATGAAATTCAGTTAAAAACAGCTTCCTATTTTAGACAAGTAGTTTTCTAATGCAAAGAAATGCAAAACTGTTAGTGTCCGAGAAACTGATATTCTGTGAGTTAAAAACAGTAGAAAATACTATTTCTTCTATGCTTAAAGAACTGAGACTGCTTATTTCATATCTTATCTTCTTTAAAGTTTCATACTGAAATAGCCAATGTACAAAAAATCAGCATATTTGCAATCAAAAGCTAAAACAATAGTCCAAATGCTCATCTGATTAAAAACACTGTCATTCTCCCTGCTTAAAATAAAATATTTAATGAAGTCACTGGCAGCTTCAGAGGATCTCTATCCTACTACTATTCCACAGAAAGGTTGTCATAGAAACAAGAAGTAGCTCCGAATTATTTGCCATTTTATGAAGATGTTTTAAAGCTATTTTACATACAGGGGAAAAAAATGTCAGCTCTAAGGTGCAACTTTTCCAATTTTTCAATTAAATTACTCAGTACCAGAAATCTTAATATATATATTTCTTCTTTGAAGCTGAAAGTAAAGTAGTATCTAAGGATAAACAGACAGTTTAAATATATTTAAATATAATGCCAATAAAAAGGACTTTCTGTCTGTCTGCAGCACAATGTGGCATTAAGAAGCAAGAAAAAAAAAAACAAAAAAACCAAAAGATTAGAAATGAAAGAGCAGAGGGCATACAAAATATTTTTAAGAAGAAAATGCTGTACATGTTCTTGTGATGATAATCCGTACAATGCTTTGACTTGATTAATTATTAAAACCTTACTGGAATATACATACATATATAAAGTTATTACGTAGCTTTTTATTAAGTTGGAAGAATACTTTCAAAATATTTCATTAACTCAGGAAAAAAAGAAATGAAAATAAAAAAATGTCCAAGTCTACAAAAGAACAGTTGTTGAGGGAATGAAATAATACTTTAATGTGGACTTGTGATCAACCACATTTTGACTGATTAGAGATCACAAGAGCAACCTGAAAACGAGTTCCTCATTCCCTTGTTAGTAAACAAAGATACGTGTAATGTCTGTGCATATGTACATAGACATTCAGCCACTTACTTGGGTAAAGAATAAAAGCAAAATTTACTGCAAAAACATTTATATCAAATCATATGTAAATATACCACAGAAGAGTATTAAGGAGATGACTGTACTATGGGACTGCAAAGACACAGGTAAATAACCATCTAATCTTCACTTTCTCTATTAAGAAACAAAAGTACAAGTAAATTCTCAAAAGACCAGAGTCTCAGCACTTGCAGACCTACAGTGAAACAACACTGTTGAATGTCTCTTTGATTTGCTACAAACAAATACGATTATGTTGGCAAGGAGAATAATTTATGTGGATAAATTGATAAATTTTTAATCCCAGAGTGGTTAAATCCAATACATTTTTTAAATCTACTCTTTGGAGACAAGAAGATAGAATGTATTATACAGAATTTTTCTTTTCTTGTTATGCACTGAATTACCTTTATTACAATAAGTTTTACTACTGTGGAAAGACAGTTCTCATAATCCATCTCAACTGATGTTCATGTGAGCAGAAGGGATAAAGCACCACCTAAAGAGACAATTTCAGACACAGGAGAAAGATTGTTTGCTTTCTTTCTTAAGTAAATAAGCTGTTTTCTATTATTGTACAATTAACTGCAGAACCAGTGTACAAATAGTACAAATGTAAACTCTGGAAAAAATACATATATTGAAAGCTAGAAAGTAGAATAAAGGCTAGGAAAATGGAATCTACATTGCTTCACATAAAAAAATTCAAAATTGGACAGATTATTAGTGCTGAAAAAGGCAATCAAATATTGTTTCTTTTCATAGAATCCTCACTACGTTGGAATAACACTATGCAGTATTTACAGCATTACTTTACAATGGACATTTTCTTAAATGGTACAGGATACAACTTATTATCAACAATATGAAATAAATGTTCCATTGTGTCTGCCAACTATTTTTTGTGTAGTATAAGGACAAAAAGACTGTCCTTAAGTATTTTTAGATTCTCAGCAAAACATTTAAAGTATTCACTTCTTCTGTTAAAAATAGTATCTGCTACAGCATTTTATATTTATTTTAAAATTATCTCGTTTATTAAGTTCACAGTTACTAAATGAAAACAGATGTAAGAACAAGATTGTTCTCAAATTTTCTTAGTTATTATCTACACTTAAAATGAAATGGCAAAATAACATGAAGGCTGCAACTCTCATGTGTTAACTTCTACTACTTTGTCCCAATTCTATTTATCTCTTCACTACTACAAATATTCATATATTTTCTTGTATTTTTTTCCTTGCTAGAAGTGCACTGTTATCTACATTTTACTGAATACACTGAATTTCTGAAAGTCAAACATATGCAGAAGCTTCAAAAGAACTCAGTTTGCACTAAAGCAAATTCTAGGAAGGATAAGATTGGATCTTTCCCCCTAACTCTGTGCTCTGAGAGCTATGTGGATCTGAATGGAAAACTATAAAGAACGACTGTCGTGGGTTGTGTTGTAAAATGATACATTCAGGTAAGTCTCACTTGGCAATTGCAAGTAACCTTCTCCATTCCAGCTCGATATTTTTCTTTTGGATCTCTGCAGCGTTATCCCTTGGGGCTATTTGTATGAACATACACTTATAGTAGAAAACTACCCTCCACAAGCAAACCTGTGCCTTTACTAATACTAACAAACAAGGCATGTTTTTACAAACAATTAAAAGCCTACCATAAAAATGATGTTGGGACTAATTTGTGGTCTGTGCCAATATGCTTTCCCAGTGCTTGTTTCAGATGGCAAAAAAGAATTGTTGGAGGAGATTAATAACCTGTTTATAATTACTTCTCTGCCTTTTAATTTTTATTAGATCCATTTTACTTATAGAAATTATTTCACCAACTTTAACTTTTCCACTATTTTGCCTTGCACCCGGGGAAGAATAACCACGCACACCAGTACAGGTTAGGGAACAACCTGCTGGAGAAAAGCTCTGCAGAGAAGGACCTGGGTGTTCTGGTAGACAACAGGTCAGCCATGACCTGTTCTTGCAGTCAAGAAGGCCAATGGTATCCTGGGCTGCATTAAAAAGTGAGTGTCTAGCAGGTTGAGGTGGATTATTTTTCCCCTCTACTTGGGAAAAAGAAGACTGAGGGGTGGGGGTGGATCTGAGCAATGTTTATGAATATCTAAAGGGAATTGGGAGGCAAATGGATGAGTCTCGGCTCTTCTCAGTGGTTAGTACTGTTAGGAGAAGAAGCAATGGCCTAAATCTTCAACACAGGAAGTTCCTTACAAACACATGGAAGAACTTCTTCACAGTGAGGGTGCTGGAGCACTGGAGAAGGTTGCTCAAAGAGGTTGTGGAGTCTCCATCCATGAAGATATTCAAGACCTGTCTGAGCATCTGTCTGTGTGACCTATTGTAGGGAGACTGCTTTAGCAGGGGGGTTGGAATAGCTGAGCACTTGAGATCCCTTCCAACCCCTGTAGTTCTGTGATTCTGTGAATTTATAAGGAAAATGACTTCTATTTCACATTAATGTAGAAATCACAGGATGCACGCAAGCCACTTCTCTCTATGTTAATTTGACCACATGTTAAAGGGGTTGAAGAATATCAGAGGAAAGCTAATATAGTCAAACAAACCTTTTCTGCTATAGTTTTTATATTCTTGGTTTTAACTGTCATATCTGCAACTAGAGCTTGCCAAATGAATTGAGAAAATATTTACTCTGCAAGCACAAAATGATAATAAATCTTAAGATGGGAGCAGAAATTCTGCTGCTTTTACCTTAAACATGTAGAATATGAGAAGCATTTCCACATCTGAAAGAACTTCAAAAGCTACACAAATCTCTGTAGATAACAATCTAAGCAAAGGACTTTATTACTAGCACAGCAAAGTAATATATAAAGTTTAAGGGAGGAAGGATAATTTCCAATTTTTCCAGTGGAGTTAGCCTGATTTGAAAAGTACAGAAAGATAACATGAGATGGAAAAATACAAAAAGAAAAGTTCAGAAAGGAAGATTCTTCATAAAATTCAAACTTTGCATAATGCATAGATCTAAAGCTTTAAAATTCCAGCTGTCCTGCAGGACAGGTTATTAAAGTATCAGCAGTTGTTTTCCTTTTCATTCTATTTCATTATACTTCACAAAAGATTTACACCTGTAAACAAGCATGAAAGAGAAACTTTGTATTCTCCATTACCATATTGCTTGCCAGTTGTTCAAAGCACCAAAGAAAATCAGTATTTTCATTGCTATCCTGATAAATATGCCCACCTCCCTCCAATGCCAATGTAGTCATAGATATGCATAAGGTATCTAAAAGAATATTTTTTCTTTCAAGAACAACCAAATATATCAAGAGAGTTTCCCATTAGATGCCTATTGTGATAATCTAAAATACTACATATAGAAGACAAGTTATTGTAAGGTCTCAAACTGCCCAAAAATAAACTTTTTTTTTCATGATCTGTGTTCATACTGTACAGTTCTATTCAATTCTATTTTGCCTCTATTATGCTTGAAATTTTTTTAATTGAAATTTGAGGGGAATGTGAGACAGGAATCTAATGTAATTTTTTGGTGAGGAACATGTCAGTATTACAAAAGTGTTTGGTGTATCGCAGTAATTTAAGCTTTGTTATAGGTCGTGATAACTAAGCTCATACTTAATAGCAGAGTACTCCTTGGTGTTTCTGATTTCCAATTATTCATTTTCTAAGACACCATTATTTTTACTTGTTGCTAATTTTATTATTATTATTATTTTTAACACAGATGTGTGATGTCTGTAAAAGCAGTATTTTATTGACTGAGTTTTCATAGATAAACTCAATTTTTAATCTAATGAATTTCTTGATTTTATAAAGACAAGGAGTATGATACTGGTTGTTTACTGTTGGAGCTGAGTTTCTGAGTGACCTACATTTCTAGCTAAAACACAACCCACTGAGGTGTTTCAGCCTTAGACATTTCAGTCTGACATTATATTTTGTTTATACTTGGGGATGTGTTTTGCAATAAACATTTGATGAGTATTTATTGGAGCAGTCCAGTTTCCATTACAGCCATGACATAATTTTAGAAGCGGCTTTGCTTCTTGTGGCAGTCAAACTAGGAACATGATGCTCAGTGATTGAGTGGATAGTAAAAAAGGAAATACTGAATAAGCAGAAATGCAAATGAAACTTTGATACAACATATTCTACTGGAATTCAGCTTCCTTCTACAGAGAAATTACAGAAATAAGACTGAGTAACATTTAAGAAAAACTGATAATAGGTCCCATTATACGCTGACAACTCAGGTAGTATGCACTGAACAAAACCAAAGAGCTCAGAATGAGATGCTTCTAAATCAAGTCTGAGAATAATCTAGAATTACATTACAACTGAAAACAGAACCTGGGCAAAACAAAATAAAAATGTGTCATCTGAGAAAACAAAGAAAAAACAAGTTATACAGCACTACTATTACTGACAGTCTTTCACACAGGAACACATTACAGCAGGAGCCATAATACATGGAGGGAGTAACATTTGGAAAAGGCCACTCTAGGGATACTATGGACCTGGCCAGAAAGGCTAAGAAGTTCCTGTCATCTGGAAGCTTTTTAAAAGAAAATAATAGTAATAATAATAATAGCAATTATAATAGTTAACTGCATATAGCTTGCTGCTTCAGACTATACATGGCAATGATACTTTTTGAAGTGACTGCTATATCACACGATTTCATAGACATGGAAATTTAATATATGATTCAGCAAGTAAAGTATTCCAGAGAAATTTTACAGCAAGATATTGTCGAAAAACAAACAACAACAACAACAACAAACCCCTGTAATTAAAACATATTTTTAACAGACAATAAGAACACTGAAAATTTTACAGACTCACTGTAAATTCATTTACATTCTTAAAGTCTTCCTCTTCATACCCACTTACAAGATCTGACTACTACTGTAATCATCCCCTCGTATGCTCCATTTAAAAACATGCACGTGATCACTTCTTATCATACACAACTATTTCACAGATAGGAGCCGTACTCATTCATCATAGTTTCTTACTATTTTGATACACATTTTTTACTATATGCCACATTTTAAGAAAAGGAAGATATTTTATGGGATCCTAGAAGCAAGAACAGTTACTGATGAGTTGTCTATGCATCCATTACAAATTCAGATGATAAAATGTTATTTGGTTGCAGTGATTTCTAATATGTAGACGAATACCTTAATCCTAACTATTAACTATAATCTTCTAAAGGAGAATAGCTACTCTATGTTCTGTCAGTATGTTTAGACATCAAGATATTTGGGTGCTGCCTCTAATTGTAATGGATATAGAGGCTAGGGACTTGAAAATCTGTTTAATTATGCAGCAAAACAGTCTGCAGTGAACTCCAAGTTAGCATTTCCAGTATCTCCTTTGGAAGAATAGGGAGCTATGTTTCGAATAAGGTTTGATTACTTACAGTCCTGACTACTTTTATTTTCCTGAGGTTTAATAAGAAAACAGAGTAGCAGGAAGTGAAGAATGATATACCTGACACAGGAGTACAGGGGGAATTTGGCTTGACTGAATGATATCAGAACTTGTTATTTGGGCAGCATATTGGGGTTAGTGATCCTGTTTATGGAAGGTATCATGGGAGCTTTCAGAGATCACATTGATATCTGAATTGATACAGACTAAAGGCAGCATAAACACTGTCTCAGTGCACCCTGAAATTGCGCTGTGACAGTAGATGAATATGTCAAGGGTAATCATTTGAAGTTCTGAGGACATGTATCAGTCAAATATCGACACATCTTAATCACAGGTAACTCGAGTATTTTTCTTACTCTGATTCTATAATGAAGATTCTCTAGCTAGCTCAGGAATATCAAAATGGCACTAAATTGTTCCCCTGGACAGCAAAATATATTTTATTAGTTATGGCCTGCTTTTCTGTAAGGATAAAGGCAATAAGCATACAGTCCCTAGATATCCAATGTGATGCATATTTTGTCTTCAACATTCAACCATGATAACATTCTGCTTCCACAAATGTACAGTGAACAAAACATCATTATTTTATAATGCTGTTTACAATGTAATGAAGAAATCACCGCTGGGCTAGAAAGATAGAAGCAAATCCATTTCTGCAACTAATACATACCATCACACCCTTCAACTCTCCTGAATGGATGGTCAGATACCATTCATATCGCACAATCTTGTTATAAAACTAGTCAAGAAGAAGAATCATATATTTGAATTCACAGTAACACATCCTGGATAAAGTCTAACAACTAAACTTTACTTCTAGGGAAAAGAGACTAAAAGAAGCAGACAGAGATAAGATTTTTTTCCCATTGAAAACACTTCATTGCATCTTATTTGTCTTTTGTATCTAGGATAAAAAATTAGGTATGTAAATATGAATCCCACAGCCCACCAGAACATAGGGAAAATATACAGAAAATTGCCTCACTACATCAGTAGTTAATATGCTTGTGAGATACAACGGAACAACTTTTAAAGTTTCAGAATACTCTTTTATGTTGGATTTTTAGAAAATGTTTCATTCCAGCATCCTGATCTGCTGTTTTATGAGGACAAGGGTGCTTTTTTTGTATGGGTTTTTTTCTGTTTTCTTTATTTCAGGAACTACATTCTGAGATAATTCCATAGGACATAAGATAGCAATACAGATTAGCAACGACTCCACTGGAGTCTTTTTATTTCTGAAGAAAAAAATATAGGATTCTCAGCTACCTACATTTCAATTTGTTGACATTTTAGCAGCTTGTTTTAAATAGGTAACACAAAAAAATGACCATATTTATTCAAAAAAAAAGAACCCACCATTTTTTCTCTACAAAAGATAAGGATTGTGTTCACCCCTGTCCTTAAGGAGGGGAAGGGAATGGCTCTTCCAAGTTTATGCAGAAACAGTTAGAAAAATCCCACAAAAGACACCAATTTTATTTTACTTTGAATGGTATATTTACCTTCTATGGATTATGCAAGCTTTCTCTCCCACAGCTGCTAGAGAGTATTCCCAATCAATGACAGCTACATAAATAATTAATTTCTCCCTTTGCCATCTTAGCATAACAGAATTCTGCCTGTTAAACGGTAAATGATAAGAAAAACAAGTATTTCCAGCTTTATTTGCTTCACTTGTTCTGAAGTTTACAGAAAGTATGGCAAATCCTTCTTTTCTCAAACAGTTTGGATGGCCTTTGGAAATATTGATTCTGTATATAATAATATATGACTACATTTCGTGTTCAGCCATTCTTAGCCCCAGGTTCTCAATAGATCATTGAAGAAGCAGCAAAAGATGTTTCAAATTCCCAATCCACACAGCAGCTGTTAGGAACCTATTTATTCCCAACTAAATCTACAGTGAAGTAGAAATAATTATATCTAGCTTCTGCGTGCTACATATCGTATTTGCACATATCATTTATAAAGAAGGTTAATTATGTTGCTCTATTATTACAATTGCCTTGCATGCTCTAGCCAGAAAACATTAATGATTTTTAAGAATGCATAAAGGGAGTAGGATTGCTTCTAAGCCTTTTGTGCTCAGCCAAGCAATAAGAAACATACAGATATCTGCTGTTATTATATTCAGAATCTCAAGAAGCTTGAGCCTGAAGGACTGTCAAACAAAACACAATGATAAATGATTTTTTTGATGCTGGCATCAAAAATCAAAACAAAACAAGCAAGAACATTTTAAAATAATCCCTAAGCTATATTCCAGGGAAAACATAACTACACATCCTGTGTACTTTTCCATTTACAGCTGTAAATGTATGTATAATCCAGGAAAATTATTTCCTAGCAATTACAACTTCTTATAGAGAACAGTCATGGCAAGAAAGTGATACAAGGATATTCACTGTAAGATTCAATACATTCCTAAAGTGTATCTGGGCTGAATACACTGCTACAGCTTACAAATTATGATCATATGAGAGACTGAGAATACCAAGCTGGCATTAGTAGAGTACAGAGTAATTAGGGAATGATTTCTTCAGACCTCTAACCACAAGGCATGGTGCAACCAGTATATTCTGTTCTTCCTCAGATGTGAAAAGACCAACTGCCCACAGAATTCATATTAGACCTATCACACACATAGAAGAACTGGGGACTAAGTACAACACATCTCTCAGAGATTGTTTATTGGAAAATAATTTTCCTAAATTGGATGATTGATTACCAAACCATAAACCAAAAACCACTTGTATATGGTAAAAAAAGTAAGCAAGTTTGCTCAAGAAAATTCCTATTTATGAGATGTAGTAAGTTATATTTTTAAGAAACACATGAAAAAGCCCTCAGCTCTGTTTGCCTAAAGTTATTACATAGTGATAGGCAGCTAACTATTAATAAACAATTTAAGTCCATGGCTGGTTAATGCTAATAGCATACTGTGCTGTAGATAAGTGTGGCAGCAGAGGAGAACTGTAATGCTGATCAAACTGTATGAGCTTTATACTGCATTCTGTCATGCAGTTATTTATCTGAATTTGAGAAGTGATGTCTGATACAGAACAGCAGGATATCTGATAAGGAAAAACATAAACAGTTCCAAGAAAATATTTAAAATAACCTCCGGGAGACACAAGGATTGGAGAGTCCACATAAACCAAAACAAAAAACCACACTTTATGCATGCTTTTCATCCATTTAAATGATTAAAAATGCTTTTAGTGAAAGAAAACATCAGTTAAAATATTTGACCAGAAAGAAAATATAATTCTGTTCTTTAAAAATGCACTAAATAAAAGAAGAAAGAAAATTAGGCATGGTCTCTTCATATACTGTGTTTTACTGCCACTGTATTGACTGGTTTTACTTTCTTTTAAAGAACGTACTATTTTTCACCATACATCTTCCCCAAAATAATCATCTTTATGTGGATTCTCACAAATGTGTAAGAAATTTTATCAAGATCAGTAGCAGGGATTGCAAAGAGATGATGGTGATGCACTTTTCTCATCTTAAAATCTACTAGTCCTAATCACTCCTGTAAGTTAGCCATGTGACTCAAGGAAAAAGAAACAACAACACAGAAACAAAAAGAGAAACAACAACAACCACCTGAATATATTAGGACTTCTTTTTTTTACATTTGTAAATTCATTATTAGTAAAACACACCATTAAAAGGTTTATAAAGTTATTATATATATATATATGTAAATTAAAAGTTAAAGTTATATTATTAGTGCCTATACAAACAAAATTTTCAGTCAAAGGAATATTGATTTGAATGTATGCAAGTAGTATTTTAAGGTAATTCTCAATTTTTCTTGAATTTTACTGTAGGCGCTAAAATATCTTAAACAGTGATGTCTAGGAAGATTAAGATTACACTGACATGCATTTCTGCACTGCTCCTAGAAGTCTGAATATTTATACTGCCATTATTTTGGAAGTTTGCCACATCCTCTTCCTAATTAAGTGGTCATTCTGGCTGTTTTACTGCTCTTCAGAGAGAGTTCATGTCATCTTCTATATACTGTTTCATCAACATTCACTAGACTATTAGACATTTAGCAGGCAAGAGGAGATGTAAATTCACACATTTACAGAGCTATGGACACCTAAACACCATTGAAATCAAACCCGAAAGGGAAACTGATAATGGTAAGGAGAGATTTCCATCTCAGGAAATAAGCTCCCTGGCTGGAAGTTCAGTATCCTGGGAATGACCAGGCACAATCTGGATGCTCTTTTCCCCCATTGCACTGTGACCTGGATTGCCCTCATCTGCTCAGTCTCGCTGAAGTTATGCACAGTAGAGACTTTCCTAGGATTAAGAAATACTCTATTTTTTTTAACCAATCTCAGAGAAAATATACTGAGAAAGGGATGAGCTGCAGCTACTAGCTTAATGAAAAATGTTTCCCAAAACACATTACATAGAATAATTATTGACAAATAAATGCTCTATATTTGCTATAAGTTTAAAGAGCTACAGGATTTCTGTACCTACTCCTTCAGAACTTTGCCTTGAGTCCTGTTTTTCTAGATTGTTTACCTTCTAACAATAGTTTCCTTAAAATGAAGAAGAGAGTTCTCTAATTTTCTCTGAATTCACACCATTATCTTCATCTTGTAAGAACTAAAGAGAATAATGACGAAATTTGACCAGTGGTCACAATCAGCTGCTGCCTTTATCCCTCTTCTGAGCTCCTGATGCTCTGTACTTTTATAGACATCTTTTACAGACTCAGGTGTCAGTCCTTCCAAAAATATTCTGTAATAAACATCACAATATTCTCCTATATGCTAAAGGATGAATATGACAGAATAAACTGCTAGGTTCCTGCCTATATTTTGGTTGCATTTTGTGGAATGCTTGAGTTGGGAGTGTGTCAGCTATTGAGAGCAAATAACATTATATTTCTTAGAGTTTCCCAAAGAAGCCTCAAACCATCACTTATACTCTGCATAATTTATTTTCCTAACTCTATTCAGTAAACCTTGATATTCCTCAGGAGGAAGAGATTCATAATGAAATCTGTCAGTTATTTCTTCCTTTATCTATTTGATAACCTTCATGAATGGTTCCTTTTCAGCTCTTTCTCCTCTGTAAACCATCATTAGGTTTTATATCTTTTCCTTCATTCAATCCATAAACTTTTTTCCCAATTCAGAATTAGTAGGGCATCCAAACGACAGCATTAATGCCTTTCAAGTTTCACTAGATCAGCAGCAGAAAACTGCTTAGTTATTCATTCAGATGAGAACACAGAGTAAAGACAATTCAGGGACACTGAGAATTAGAAAATGCATGGAAATAGTGTGTGACTATCCAAGTAACAGAGAAAACCTTCTTTTAGAAAGAATTCTGATATTTGCTTACCCTTGCTGATCATAAATTGGTTTTACACTCCACACATCCATGTATCCTGCTGATACTTAAGAAGCCACTGTACAACTGAAACACATGAAGTGCCAACGCGAGAAACCCTAAATTGAATTACTTCCTGCCTTCCTGATACATACCAAGATAGGAAAGATTTTCCAGGAGTATTACTCTTAGAAGCAATAAGTTTGACATGAGAAACTGCTTAAAACAAAACTCCTTAGTAGAGTTTTCAGAATATCTTTTGTTTTCTTTTTTTTTTCATTTCTTGTTATTCATTGCTCATGACAAATGAGATTACAAATGACATTTGCAATGGACCATCACTCAGGCACACAGAATCATCTAAGGAACAGAATTCTCCTTGTCAGTACATCCCTATGTATGTTTAATAATTAGAAAAATAAAGATATATCTTATATTGACAACTTTCCTTCAGTTCTCAGACAGATAACTAATGGCCAAATGGGAACAACATGAAAGATTCCTGAATCCCTACTGTAATGACTATTTTCTTAGGAGGAGTCAAGAATTTTTGAAGAGAGAAAAAAGGTTAATTTTTGCCATTATTCCAGATTCCTGTTGACAGTAATTTTCTTTCATAAAATGCAAAAGGGTCTTTCTTTGAATTTTCACAAGTTTTCTTCTTCATCTTTGAAAAAGCTAAGCTAAATTATAGCTTATCTAAGCACAGGGAGTTCAATTAAACAACACTGTCTAGGCTTTGCAAAATCTTTCCTTGATGACAATGCCATAAGCTACTGACAGGAATCTTCAAAAGGAAATTTAACTCTCCCAAACACTAGTTCCTTTGCTTCCTCGTGTGTCCATGAGGCTCAGGAACCCTGAAGGCAGTCTAAGGAAGCTTTCTCATCTCAGCTCCCCATCTGTAGCTTCCTGGCTCCCCTTGCAGCAGGGTAGCTGTGAGTCAGCCAGGGGAGCTGAAGAAATGTCACCTAAAGCCAGAGAAGGACACCTGAACGTTCCCCTCAGGACACCAAGAGCAATTTCAACTCCACAGCTTGAATCAGAAGATGAACATCTCACATTCCAGACTGACAGTGTATCTGCAGTCTGTGTTTAACCAGTTGTTTTTTCACTCATTTTCACTAGTGCTGAAGCTGTATGCAAATAGTATTTTACATCTTTATATCTCTAATTTTGATTAGGATTTCATTAGGATTGCCACTGAGTACAGTAAGATTGTATCATTCTTTGAAATCAGTGTCTCCTGAGTGTTCTTTTCAGATGACCAAAAACCACATTGAGGTAAATCATACTTTGTAAGCTTGTGATTTTCTTTTCTCTACATTTGTATAGGTTTTGAGTTGATATTTCTACTAACTGCAGGCAAACATTGAAAAAAGCTCTTTAAACAGAGAGTTTCATAATTTCTATTTATGGAAACCAGGTATTGCATATCAAAAATTTAATTGATGTTATGCCTGTTTACTAAGTAAAATTCCCTAATTAAAGCTTGAACTATGCATTACTGTGGATGTTAGGGGATTGTTGGACTTCTCACTAATTGAAACATACATGAGTGATTATGAACCAGAATTCTCTCATTAATTTCAACAGAAAGTTAAGTTTACTCTTTGGCAAAATCCAAACTTCCACATTAAAATGTTTAAATAGCACTGCTTATCTCGGTAGACATAACTGGAGATTCAGATGACTGCATCTGCAGCACTTAGAATTATATCTTTGGAGTGTTATGCATGGTTTGTTTAGTTAATTGATTTTATGCACTCTTACCGATTTATGTTTATTTATCAAATTAATGGGATGTAAATGCTGATCAGCACTTCCACATGATGTTTGGTATTCACACATTTTTTGATTTAAAGAAAAAAGGTGAGGATCACTGATCACAGTTCAGAGGATTAAAATGTATTTTCAGTCACACAACTTAATCCGTTATGATATGTAGTCTGAAAAAAGCAAACTGCAATTATATGTCAGCAGCCTGGCAATTCATTATTCACTATCAGTTTAATTAATTGCGCATTCAAACCCTCTGAAATGTTCTCATGTACAACTGGGTATAGAATTATGAGCTTCCAATCCAAGCAAAAAAGAAAAAATGTACCCCAGAAATTTAATACTACGTTCTTTGGAAAGAAAGGAAAGAAATGGAGAACCAACTAGTGAACATCACAGTAAGAATTACTGAAATGTTATATATGTGTGTATGTATGTATATATATATATATATATACACACACACATAACATACTTAACACAAGAAGAAAAAAAAGAAGAAATAACAGTAACCACATTTTAAAATTAAACATCTTATCTAGGATATTAACTTGGTTAGTTCAACTGAAAAGTAAATTTAGTCAATATATGGTTTTTTTTTTTGTTTTTGTATTTTCTTTTCAGACAGCTTGTATTGTTGCACTCCAAAGGGGAACAAAATGACAATACTGTACTTTTTTAAAATACAAAAAAAAAAAAAAAAAAGTACAAAACTTGCTATGTTAGTCAAGAGAAGAATGAAAGACTAGTGGCGGTCTGTAAGTCATTTTGTCCTTAACACAAGTAAACTCAGAAAACTTATTCTAAAGCAGAAAAAGATGGGGGAAAAAAAAAAAAAAAAAAAGCTGTCCTTAAACAGTACTGTAAAAAGAAACCAAACTAAAACATGCTCTCTTCAAACAAAGTATTTGCTTTTCTTTTAGTAATCATTAAGTCATTCTCTTAGAAGACCAACAAGTAACAGCTCTTTTTTGCTTCACAGTTTCTTTGTATCCTGCTATAGAAAGCCTTTAATAACATTTGTTAGTGGATTAGGCAGGATTACCTCTCTTCTCGCTGAAGTAGAAAGGGAGTGCTCTCATTTTTATCTTCTAATTCAGCAGTAGGATCAGCAATTTTCAGCACAGAAACAATATCAAACAACTGGAGACGATTTGTAGTTTAATTTTGCACAGCCATTTCTAAAAGTACCCTAACTTTTCCTCATATATTTTTTTACTCGCATATGTTTCCATCTCAGTGAACTTATTTGCAAAAACAATCTTTTATAAGGTAAAGAAATGATAGATTTTTTAGATTTTTCCCAATTATATTTCTTATAGATTACAGAAAATCACATATCTTTCCTTATTCCTACATCCCAAATAACACTGACAGAGTTTAACATCTCCATGTTACCCAAGTTGGTAGAAAACATGAGGATGTTCATAGTCCTCAGATATAATCAACTCATCCTCAGTACTGCAGAAAAGCTGACCATGTTAATTACTCTTCTGGATAAACCACAAGATTCAGTAAAGACAAAACAATTAATTTCATCTTACACAATAATACACGAATTGGTAAGGATGTAGACTGAATAAATTTAATTAACAAAAATAATCAAGATGTGGTAAAAGATATCTTGCTGTAAAGGAAAGTGAGAAACACACCAGTAACACAGCACTATTGAATACATATGGTTTCTTGAACAAAGTTTTCTTGAATACTTTCTTTCATTTGTAAGCAGAATTTCCACTACATTAAATGCGTGTGTTTTTTTTATTTCTGATATGTCTCAATGAAAATGAATCCTACTAGGAAAAGCTTATCTACCATCTGTTTAGTAGGAAATACTGATGTGAACTGCATACCAGGGGTTTGATTCTTGTTTAAATTTCTAGATGAGAGACTGTCTCCTCAGGAGAACATTTTGTTTCTGTTTTACTTCCTATTTCATCGCTTAAGTGCTCCTGGCAGAAGGTGGAGCTTCAGATCTGGGAGGTACCTGACAAGCACTTGACTTTGCCAATGGTGCTTGCTATATACTTCATCTAAATTGCAAGATAAGTAGAACAGTAAAAGAAGGTTATCATTTATTCATTGTGGGAACAATATTCAAAACTGATTTCTATTCTCAGAGTTACAGATGCCAACCTATCCCCAAGTTAAACTAGTAAAAAGCAACCATTATTACCTCAGAAGTAAAATGTTTTTCAAAACAGTGTAATGTTTGTAGATGCAACTAGAAGGGTGTGCTCTAAAAGCTGCCCTCAGCAGGAAGTTAAGCATTACCTCATCTGTCTTTGTAGGTTTCTTACCTAAGGCAAACAGCGCTTTCATAATTTTTCAGATGAATTACTCTTGGCCACTTTAGGTACATGGGGGATTAAATAAAAAAAATCAATTCCCTTTTTGGTCTGAAAGCAAGAAAGAAGTTTTGGGGATTTGAGAGAAAGGAACATAAAAAAGCTAAGAATCATAAGCATTTGATCTCTTTCTCATATCAGTTCTTGAAGACTGAAAAGTAAAAGGGTTGTATTCTCCAGATGGCTGAAATCAAATTCAAGCTAAGCTGTGCAAGATTTCAATAGTGGAAATATGCCCCGTATAAGATCTCTTTTCAGCATGCTGCCCCAATTGCAAAAGATTTCCCCATTTCTGTTGGCAACGTGGAGTCAGGCAGAAGGTCTATGGCTCTTCTGTGTAACAGCTGCTGAATTAGAAAAGGTACATAGGTCTCTCTGAAAATAATGCCTATTTATTTCCATGGAAACTACAGTAAGAAGAGCACAATAACACCATAAAGCCACTACTCTTTTCATATATTAATATGTATAAATCATTCCATACTTTTAACTGTGGCTCTGTCATCTCATTTTACTGGAGGCCCATGCTGTTGGGATCTCCCCCTTCAGTCATCCGCTACTTTTCAGAGGAGCACTCCTTGGTGCCAGCTCCAAAGGGAGAGTTTTACACAGAATGAAAGAAGCTGCATTTTTTTGACATCATTCTTTTTCTATGCACTCCTCCTAGGGGCTGACAAAGGCAAATCTGCCTGGGATCAAGTATTTCTATTACTAGAATCCTGCTTTGTAATTTCATAATTTTCTTTTGATTTCCAGAGAAGCTATCTTTCTTTTTCTTTTTAATGGAAATAAATTATTCACTTAGAAAAGATAATTTCAGTTCATTATGACAACAAATACTTCCTATTATGAATAACTAATATTTTTTATTTGATATTTGTCACATGCCTGGATTTAAGAGAATATTCAGAGTGACAAAGTAATGAGAACTGTCACAGGACACTGTAATTAGAAACATTTTTTGAACTGCTGTGTAAGGCAATAGCAGCTATAATATCATTCATAATTCATTAAAACTTAAAACATTCGAGTGAATATGAAATTGCTGTATGTGCAACTTTGCCTGACAGACTATATGCAAGAAGAGATATGAATGCATTCTAGTTGTGTGATAATTTTCCTTTTATTCAAGTGACCTAATTTCTTGTCTTCCTTATGATGCGATTACTTTCATAGCACAAATTTCAAAGCTGTGATCAGTTTGAATGAAAAATGATTATGACTGGATGTTCCAATTGAATGTTTCTACAAGATAATAAAATGAAGACAGCAGAGGTTTAGCACACTATATGAGCTTTAAAACTCTGGATGGCTGAAAAACTGCTGTAGGTTTTTGGTTTATTTATTTATTTATTTTAAATAGAGCGATGCTTCATTTTCATGCCTGTAATGCAGTTAATTAAATATAATTACTAATTTAAAATCATTTAATTTCTAGAACTTTTAAATAGACTCCTAAAAACAGATGATCTAGCAACATTCTGAATACATAGCTGCCATCATTTCACATCAGCATGGAGGTTTGATTACCTGTTCTTGGTACTTCTTTATTTTTAGTTTTTAGTTTTATTTACTTTGTATATTTCTTTGTAATGTTTAGTAAAATCACCTAAACTCACTCATTTTACAAAATGATGAAAGAAATGAAAATATATGATTCAAGAACCAACCTGCAAATGTTAATACAATATCCACTGTAATATTGTTTTGATTCCCAGTGGAAGGACACATGTGTGAGCAGAAAAAGAATTAGATGCTTTGATCTTTTGCCATCTTCTGTCTTACAAATTGTATGCAATTTGCAACTTATTTACTTGTAACTGGCTGCATTTAATTCAGTGTTCTGCATTTTTGGATGAATTTTCTATATTGCAGAGATCTGAATCAGGGCTTCACTGTTAATAAGAACAGAATGAAATTGGGATAGAATTTGTAAGTAGTGTTCTATTAACTACCTTTGTAATCTTGTTCCTAAAAAGAGATGGAGGAAGGGACCACTTCTGCCAGGATTGCACTACCATACCAGTTTAGTAACACTTGATAGCAGTTTACTTACAGCTCCCCAGATTAACAGATCAGTATTTTCTCTCAGTTTATAAGAAGTTGGCCTGCATGCTCCATTTAGTTTATAATGCAGACAATTCATTTTGAAAATCACCCTCATTATTGTCTGTTTCATGCTACATTTTGATAAGGAGAAACAAAGCCTACAGTGTACTACAAACATGGTTTATAGGAGAAGAATTATAAGAGAAAACCGCTTCTTTAAAATTAGTTCACATCTAATATTCATGGCAGCTCAGTTAATACATTAATTAGGTGTAAACATAAATGACTAGACAACAGGACTTTCTGCCAAAAACTTAGTTGCTTTTAAAAAGTTTTGAATAAATTCTTGCGATACTAAGATTTCTTTTCCTCTTTTATCAAGCATAATTTACTGAGCTGTAAATAAGCCTTTCTTTGTTGTACTGGTCAGGAATGCAAAACATTTACAACAATGAATGCCACAGATACATAGTTGGAGGTTTTGAAGACCTGAGCAGCCGAAAGTGACAAGTCAGCTTCCCCAAAGCTTTCTAAAACTCCAATTACTTTTATCGTGACACTGGTTTTGAAATATAATGCCCAAGATTTCTTTCTCATTTATCCTCAGACCTGATGTTATATGATTAAGCTTTTCTTCACAATCATGAAATGTTAAACTATGGAGACGTGTTTCTATGAGCATCTCTAACAAGAACTGATAAGGCTGCAGATCAATTTTCTTTTTTTTTTTTTTTTTCTGTCTACAATAATCTGATTACCTAGTGGTATTTCTTGTCCAAGAATTTACTGCTGCTGTGGAGGTTCTACACATCACCAATGGCTTGGTTTCTCTTTTCTTTAGCTTAAGCAGGTATTGCTATTATTTAGAACTCAAGTATTTTATGTAACTGAATGATCTCAATGGTATGCAGCATAGAAGAGCAACACTAAATATTTCACTTAAGAGTACTACTAAAAGCAGTAAAAACAACATTCCTTTTCTTCCTTACTATAGATTGTCTGTTACTTAGATGTGTTGTCTTGATAAACCCTGCATAGAAGAGGCATAACTCACACTGATAGTTTTCATTCACTGGGCACCAAAACTGACATCTCAGTGCACAAAACATTAAGCAACAAGAAAAGGAACCCTTATTTAATTTGTAAGGTAAATTATATTTCATCTGTTTCTGCTTCTGAGTTACTGATAGCCAATAAGGAATTTTAAGCTTGAAAAAACAATCAGCTTCCCATGCTAAGTAACAGAAATAAATATCTTCAAAAGGAACATGCTACTACACTTATTCTTGAGTCTTGTGAGAACCAGATTACTTCCTCTCAAATTCTGCCTTTCTATTTAAGTATCTTTAGATGCTTAGTGGAGAAACATCTTCTTTTTTGATTTACCTGTTTCACTGCATCTTACTGTGAGCAGTCTCCGCCAGAAAGGAAATTACCCCATATTCTTTTGAATCTTCAGTAGGACATTGAAATCACTGCTGGCCAGTGGACATTTAGCTTGCAACTGTTCCAAGGGTATTACTGGATACTCACTTGTGATATTTTTGACATTACGCTGTTTGATAAGTTACTGACCCTCAGCTAAGAATTAGAAATGATCACATTTCTACTGTGATGCACTCAGTCTCCGTGTATATGGATATACACATCTTTAATTATTTAAGTATTTCCTTGCAATGCCATGTAGTATGGTTCCCAGGGTAAGAGAGGAAGTTACAAGATGGGAGTAGAACTTCATTGTTTTCTGCCCAGATTTCAATGCTTTTCCAAAGCTTTTCATATTGCTTAATTGTTAGGATTATCATTACAAAAAGGCTGTAGTGCAGTTATACAGATCTACTTTCTGAAGTAACTTAGTAAGCAGCAAAAAGCAGCTTTTTCCTAAATTTCAGACTATGATTTCAAGGTACGTTTCTCAGTAAATAGGCACAGAAAAAATCTGTAAAAGAGGCATAAAAGAAGTTTTGGATTTCATTTCAGCATATCTAAAATTGAATGCTTTAATATGTCATTAAATATAGAAATACTTCTAGATATTTTCCTGAATTTGTCTTTATAGCCAAATCACAACTTGTAAAATTCACAGTGAAATTTTCAGAGCATGTATGAATGAATAGTTCTACTTCATATTTTATTATCCATAATTATACAAAGCATTTTATAATTCTTGTTTAACATACAAGCAATTTAATCCATTGTTCCAAAACACTGGCTACCTTTACAATATTCTTGAGAATAATGAGCCTTTGCTCGTAAGTACAATAGCACATAAATAACTGCAATAGATATTCATATACAAAAGTGATTACTGGAATTATTAATGTGAAACTGGGGTACTTATTAGATATGGACTGTGAAATACTTTGGATGCTCTTCCATTTACAGACCACAGTTTGCTATTGAGAGAGTAAAACAATGGAATCTAAAACAAATCTGTCTCTCTCTTGTAGAGATGCATTATATTCACCAAGTGAAAAACCATCCTCCAGATCCAGGATCCACTCAAATAGCAGATGCTCCCTTTCAAGTACTTGTTAAAACTTACATCTCCAGACCAAAATTATATATTTCTAAAGACTGATAACTACTTTTTTAAAAAAGTCTAACTTCTGACTACACAAATATTCAGATTTGCTACTTTACAGAACTGACTTGTTTGGTTTTTTTGTGTGTTTTCAGGAATTCTGTGCTTAATAGCCCTTAATTGTTTTCTGCTAATCTGTCTACTTGCTTTAACCTCATAAACTTTCAGCATCAAATTCTTCATGTCTTGCGGAAAAGTGTTACACCTCTTAATCACACACTGCAACACCTCAGCCAGACCTTTTCTGCACTGAATATTCCTTCTTTATTCAAAGGAGATCATACTACCTTCCTTTCTTGACTACCATTCACAGAACAGCTACATATCAGTAACAGGAAGCTCTTGACATCTGGCTTTCAGTTATTGATGTACAACACTATTTATTTCTTCTAGGGAGCTTACACTGAGTGCTTCATTAAAGTAATACACATATATTTGTTTTACACCAATAGTTACTGTCAAAGGGAAGGCTTATTAATAAACTTAAAAATATTTTAAATATTGAAAAAAAAAAGCAGAAAAAATGTAGAGGATAAGCCATAGGATCAATCAACACAATTCCCTGTACAAAAATCAGGCAAAAGTAGATGTCTTGGAAAGAGACAAATATATGACACTTACAGTAGTTAGCGGACTCAATTCTCATTTTTCAATGGCAAAATAAACAAAAACAAACAAACAAACAAAAAAAAGAGAACATCAAATATAAAATACTTGAGAGGCTGTTACCGTGCTTGAACAATTTTACAGAGCTTCCCCAGAAAAATAAACAGGAACTGGAAAGTATTTAGAAAAGCAGAGGTCAGCACAGGGAATAACAGATCTGATGGAGCTACATACTCTGTGAGCTCTCAACAATCCACACCTCTATAACCACATGGAGTCAAAGAAATGTTAAAATAAACACCCTGCGTGTGTCAAATAAAAATGTAATGTATTTTCTGTATTAGGCATTTGGTTAAGCATAAACTTCAAACTGTTGTTTGTGAAACATCTGTAAGCAAAGCACAAGTTAGATGGTGCATCTGAGCAGAAACAGCCATCACTTTACAGAAAATAAGTATTTTCTCTTAAAATAGTCAATTCTTTTCCAGATCTGTGTCAGCAGTATCTGCTTAGACAAGGTTCTTGGTAATACGTGACATTTGAAGAGAGCTGAAAATATTCGAAGACGTGATCAAAAGCTCATGAAAGTGATGTATCCAAATGACAAACGCTATGATTCACATAAAAGATCATAGAGAAAAGAAAAAATCCAGCTGCAGAGAATTCCATGCTAATCTAAAAATAGGAAATTTCACAAAACATTTCCTTCTTTTCCCATGTTCTATGTAACAAAATTTAAATAATTTATCCAACGCTATTTATTCAAAATAATTTTGAACCATACAAAACAGAACAAAACCATTATCTGTAGATAGATTCACATGTCTACACTCTTGGCAACATTGGCATGAAGTCTCAAAATGAGCCAAAAGAACTGTTCCCTATTATACTCCAGTTTCCATCTAGATTTGAAGGACAGATGAAATAGTAAACTTTACAATTTACAGCTTAAAACTCTCAGCTTCTTTAGTTCATCTATTTCGCTTTCTCCTAATGACCAGTGATCAGCCACTATTTACTCATGCTTACTGCAGTACTTGTTTCATTAAAAAATGATTTTTTTTCCTCCCTTTCTTCTATCCTGCTTTATAAACACTGACCTCAAAACTAGCCTGCTAGGGATACAGACAACTTTGGCAATAATGTTCATTAGAGTCCCCAGTGAAGGCTTGACCTGAGACAGCAGAAGGTCAATACACTATGACAGAACACATTAGCAAGTGAGGAATATCTTATTATGGTTCATCCATCTTTACAGCATTCACAGATATAATTCTATAAAATCTTTAAAAGAAAAAGGTTTTCTGAGGAATTTTCATGTATCTGAGCTATTTCTTTTTCTTAGAGAAGCCACCTGATTGTCATTATTTGGGAGTCTACCAATTGTGATGGTCCTGCCCAATCCAGCTCCCTACATACTGCAGAAGGAGATAAGGTCCCTGTAGTACATGCAAAGAGCATGTTGGGAAAAGTGTTTTGGGTCCTTCCAGCTTCTGTGTCTGTGTTTAATGCATGTTTGTTTGTTGTATACATATATACATTAAGCATAATGTAGTGATGTGGAATAACGGGTGAAATGTCATGTTTCATGACTTTTGTTATCACTATTCCACATCATAACATCATGTAGGCACTGGGAGCGCTGGGAGTTAAATAGGTAATGCTCCAGTTCCATGGACTGTTGATATTTCTGGGTACCTGGTTCTCAGAAGAGAAGAACTACATCTTCCAGGAGGCACACTGTTCAATTTCCATTTTTTGTTTAGAGAGAAAGATAAAAACTGCCCAAAAGTCACGAGATGTCCCTTTTTGTTTTTCCCTTCTTGTTCATCTGTGGATGTGTGCTCCCTAGAGGTCTTGCATTCAGCATTAGAATAGGGGCTTCAATCTTGGACACTCTCCCTCTCATCTTATTTGATTTACTTTCCTCAGTTCCAATTATATTGTAATATATTGCATTATCTTGCATTCCGATATCATATTTAGTAAATTACCTTTCCTTGTCAGATCATTGCCGCTGCTTTGTTAGGCCCATCTCCCAACTCCCTACCCTCTTCCCCTTTCCCTGGGCATGTGTCCATGGGTTCCTCTGCCCCATTAGTCATTGAACTGGGTTGAACAAGCCTGTGAACTGCTAACACTCCAGTCTCACCCCCCTCTCTTTTTCAGGCCAGTGGGCCTGCTGTCCCCCCATCACGGACATTGATAGATCTAGAGATAAACTCATTACAATTTGTAAAAACCACGATGAACCTGCTTTCAGAGGTAAATTATCAATGAATTTAATGACTTGTGTCGTGTAATATCATTTTAGTCTAATGCAAAAAGCTGAAGTACAAAGGGAAAAATATTATGGGGAATAATTATTATTACAAAATCTTGGTGAGCCACAAGGACTTACAATAAACACATAGCCAGTGAGAAACTAGTTTTGTTTTTCTTGAATTTTCTGTGACCAGTACAATAAGAAGTGAAGGATAAAAATATAGAAGCTATTGCTGCATCACTTTATGTAATATCTACAGAGAAACAGCTGCTTGACCCTCCTCTTAGAAACTCTATACAGGTTAGTCTATCAAATCAACTGCACATCATCATCTTATCTCTCTGTTTCTACTGCTGCACCACAGATCCTGTGTGTTCTCAGTGGGACTGTGATAATTGCTTACAGATAGCAAGCAGAGGCTGACAGATTGCAGAATGCAGAATAGTGGCATTTCATTCTAGAAGGCTTTTCCTCTTGTTCAGTATGGTATAGAGAAGTGGTAGTATTACTCATGCTGGTGACAAATCCTGACCAAGTTGTCCACCAGAAATGGACACTTCAGTGCTGCTCAGAACTATCCTTTACTTTTGTTTGCCAAACATTTTTTCTAGCAAATTTTCAGTACTTTATTTTTTGTTATAAACCACATTTCCATTTCAGTTGGAAAGAGTCAGATTCCTGCATGGCAAAGTTATACGGGGTAGAATGACCTGAGGTGCCATGGGTACATGCAACAGAAGCTGTTGCTCAGTGCACTGAGGCATGACTCTGCTCATTCAGCTACCCAGGAAGACACTGCAGGCCTGTAACCACTTGCAAAAAATGTTGTTGCTATGACCTAACCTTGATAGTCCATTAGAAGTCTGTATAAGGATCCGATTTCATTCAAACCTGGTGCTCACCATTTTCAGGTTAGCGATTCAGCCCATTTTCCTGCAGTGGAGGGAAAAGGAAATGCTAACTGTAGCCAAAATTGTCTGAAATAATGCATGTGAAGCACATATTCACTTGACAAAACTTATGTAATCAAAGGATCATAGACTGTCCCAAGTTGGAAGGGATCCACCGGAGTGATCCAGCCCAACTCCAGGCTATGTGCAGGACTACCCAAAATCCAAACTGAGAGAACTGTCCAATCTCTGGTAGCTTGGAGCTGTGGTCATTGTCCTGGGCAGCCTGTTCCATGCCCACCATCCTTTGGTGAAGAACCTTTTCCTGACACCCAACCTGATCCTCCCCTGACACACACGCACATCGAAAGAAATAATGAAATAAAATAAAATAAAATAAAATAAAATAAAATAAAATAAAATAAAAAAAAAAACGTGAAATTCAGTAGTGCTATTTACTTACACATGTACAGATCTGCAGCTGATCTTAAATGATTTTGATAGGTTTTGAAATATTTCTCTTTTTATCATACAGTTCCTACTACTTATTCTATAGTCTGTATTTCACAATGAACTGCTGAAGAAACGCCACATGAAATCTTCAAATATGAAAAGTTCTATTTCCACGTTATTCAAATTCCACTGAGGTAATAGCAAGGCTTCTCTAAATAGTTTCAAAGCAGCAGTGCAAGTTGCTTTTTTCTTTTTGTTTTTCTTTTTTCTTTATTTAATCAAAGCTTTCCTGTTTGCCATCTTAATATTTTCTGAAGGCTTCAAATGCCTCCCCTGCACAGCCTGGCTCTCACTCTCTGCCACTTACAAAGGGCTTGGGTACTGCCCACTTGTGATTAAGCACTACACAACTTGCAATTTTGCCTTACAGAACACAAAAAAAATCCTAAAATACAGCTAGACCGTTGCCCCCAGGAACAAAAAGTTTAAATTCCACACTGTAAATTCTTAAAGAAACAGCAATTAAGTTATGGATGACAAAATCTCCCCACTCTTGCTTATAGTTATTACCTATGCATATTTTATTTACTTAGAAAAACAATCATAGACATTTTTCACAACTACTCAGGCAAGAGCACAGTTAGAAGTATAGTGCTGCAAAATACGGGATAAGCTTTTGCCTTCTGTCCAATGTTTAAAAAGCCTAACAGTGTTGTGTACAACAACCTGAGGACGCTGTCATGGAGCCAGCAAGCATAGTCTATCTACCAGGTAGAACTTCAATCACTTAAAAATATTTCCAAACATTGAATCCTACTCCACAGCGCTTAACAGTAAAAACATGAATCAACTGTTGCAAAGCTAGTTGCATTAATTTTACCTATGGAGATATAAAACAAGGTTTTTTTCATGGCTCCCAAACCACAAATGTCACCCACAATGCAATTATGGAAAGAGAAGCATCCGGGAGGATACCTGCACTGCCCTTAGAGCCTTTGTGAAGGAGCCATGTGTGCCTGGCTTTGCGTAGGATGGGTGGTTAACCACAAAGGCCCCAGGTTCCTCTCAGTGATAATACTGACGAGAAATTTGTTCCGCTTCATCACCCAGACAACTAAACATCAATTTCAATTACCTTTTGTCTTTTCTTATTTCACATGAATTATTTAGGTGCTTTGTTACTGTTTTTTTTCTTGTTTTTATTTTTTTCCTTTCTGTTCTGCTGGTACTGATGGTAGTCTACACTTAGCTATATTTGAACATGATTAGATTTTACAGATAAATCTTGTATTACAGAAGTCACAGAATAATAAGCATTACTTATGATAATATTAATCCTTAGTGGTAAAAATACTGTCAGTAGTAAGATACAATAGTAAAGAGAAATCATATATTTTATATGGGAAAAGATTCAAATTCCTCAATTTCCATCCTTTTGCTTTCATATTATTTTTATATAAAAGATGCTCCTAATACAAAAAATCTCCTTAATTTAGGCACTGTGATGTGCTTGTTCCAGCAGATATTGGAAATTTCTTTGCCTTGCTTTTTCTTTGCAGCGAATATTATAAGGGAGGCAAACTCATTACGGGAACCACAGGGAGATCTTAAAAAGGTACAAATCTCACAAACACTATTTTCTTAGACATCATAGAGAAGTGAATTTTCTCATATACACACCTAGAAGCGATGTTTAATGCATGTATGAGAAACAGCTATCATTTGCAAAGGGATATTTATGAATTAATAGCAAGTAAGGACATTAGCAAGTATTAGAATCTTAAATGCTCATTAAAAGTCCCTTATGCACTACACATTTGAGTCTTTATTAGGAGCAGCTCTATCACAAGCCATCATTTTGGCCACAGAGTTATAATGAAATCTACTGAAGATTGTTCAGCAATAAACCTAGCTAGGTTTCTTTCGTTTATACAAATTCTGTATTTCAGGTACAAACTAGATGTGTGGATTCATTAAAGTTTGAAAAATGGAGTAAATATCATCAAAAAATCCTCCAAGCAAATAGTAGAAAACCATTACCAGCCAAAGCAATTTCAATTTCAAAATCAACAAGTCAGTACATACACAGAATCACACCAAATTACAGAATTGTAGGGGCCAGAAGGGATCTCTAGAGGTCAACTAGTCCAACTTCTTGCTGAAGCAGGTTCCCTACAGAAGGTTGCATAGCAAAGCATCCAGGTGGGTTTTCAGGAAGGAGACCTTACAACCACTCTGGCCAGCCTGTTCCAGGGCTCTGCTAACCTCAAAATAAACAAGTACTTTCTCATGTTTGCATGGAACTTCCCTTGTTCCAGTTTTTGCCCATTACCCCTTGTTCAGTCACTGCACCACTGAAAAGGGCCTGGATCCATCCGCTTGACTCATGCACTTTAGATATTTATAAATACTGCTGAGATTCCCTCTCAGACTTCTCCTGCCCAGGTTGATCAGTCCCAGGTCTCTCTGTCCTTCTAACACGCTTCAGGTCCCTAATCTGTTTTGTGGCAATCTGCTGGACTTTGACTAGAAGTTCACTGTCTTGAAGTGAGGAGCTCAGAACTGGACACAGCACTCCAGCGTGGCCTCACCAGAGCAGAGTAGAAGGGAAGGAGAACCTCCCTCGACCTTCTGGCCATACATTTTAATGTACCCCACGATACCATTTGCCTCCTTGGCCACAAGGGCACACTTCAGGCTTATGGCCAACCTGCTGTCCACCACAACACCCAGATCCTTCTCCACACAGCTCCTTTCCACCAGCTGGTGATTTTTAGATTTTCAAGCTCACTTAAGCTTTTAAATGACTTTTAAGTAGGAAGCAAATTAGAGAAAAATTCAATTTTTAATATAATAACTAAAGCAACATTTGTGAAATGTCTCAGCCATATATTTACCTAATTTTAATTTGGAGGATATACACAAAACATGCAGACAATCTACTAAATTCATTACTACAACAGGCTAAGTTAATATTCCTCTGAAATTCAATTACAAAGAATTGATGTGAGCAGCTTTATACTTGACAAGCTACAAATAGTTTCAGTTAACGAGGAAGTTTTATCAATTAGTCTTAAGCCACATTTCATTTTATCAGATCACGTTGTGCCCAAGTGTTTTTACTAAGCTCATCATTACTATGGTATCTCAGCACCTATTTTAGAAAGCTCTTCTTGAAAGCAATGTAATTTTACTCATTTGCTCAGAATGATAAGAATATGCTCTTTTAAAATGGGAATAATTATAATTTTCTTCAAAGCTAGAAGAGCGTAGCACCTCAGGACCTTATCTAAAACCCTCTTCTCTATATTCCCTTTGGGGACCCCTAACTTTGTAATATTAACAAAATTTTGGAATACCAAACTTGTTTAACAAAACTAAGTATATCCAATTTGAGGCATCATTTTTTGGGGGAGATTATGATGCATTTCTTGTTTAATTTTGAACATACTGAAGGGCAGGAGAGAGTATAACTATGAACTAGCCAGTTTAGATTCTGGGAGTTTCAGAAGTGACCTAAATTAGATCATGTAAAATCAATGTAAGATTTACTATTGACTGCTAAGAAGTCTGAGTTAATGGTAAGCAATTTTGAATTTACCCCTTCAAAGCCACAATAGGGATTTTCTGTTTGCTTCCTTTGGGAGAAGGGCAGATAATGCCAGGCCAAATTTAACATCATTATCTATACTCGATTTCCACTCACTTAAATGAAAACTACATCTGAATATATTATGAACTGATTGAGGATCGTCAGATTTGACACCTTGATTTAAACAAAACAAACAAGCAAACAAAAAACAGGAAGAAAAAGCATTGTTTTGCGATTTGGAAGCACTCAATGTCATGAATTTAATTTCCCATATGCCTAGGACTGAAGATGGAATCCTGGTATGTTTCACAGTATCTAAAACTGCATCAAATAATTGCAAAAAATGTATTTATATTTGCATTTAAGATTTACACATAATTACGCTCATAAAAATTCTCTGTCAACCTGGTTCATACTCTCTTACGGAAAGTAGAAATATAATATTAATGTAGAATTATAGTAATTATTATAGAATTATAGTAAGTGAAAACTAGCAACTAAAATACAGAAATTGGAATTTGTCAGGATAGAGAGAACCTTTTGTAGATTTAAGTAAATTTACAAAATTCTATTTGAAAACAGTTACCCCTTTTCTGCTGCTCTTAGATGAATTTTTCTTTCTTAATTTTGCCAGTAATGCATACAGAGCAGTGTAAACTGTCTGGGACACTGTAATTAAACAGGACATTTAAATCAGCGCAATTAGGCTCCGGCAACTCATGTTTCTTTCTTGACAAAAATTACTGATCACAGAAGCCTGAATAAAACACATGTGAGGTTAAAATGCAGATGAAGAAAACATGGCTGCATGGGTTGAAGTGCTAGAACAGTGAACTCCAGAAGTAAGGCATGATGCAAGTATTTAAGACCGTATGTGAGTTAAATGAAGTATACCTAGAGTGGAGTTAACTGACTTCGTGTTTAGTGTTTTCATTTGGCTGGGGATGAACATGACAACAGCTCCTCTGCATGTGGAAGGTTATGAACACAGAATTCAATAACTGAGCTAGTAAACATCATCTTGTGATTTTATTAACTTATTGATTATAATATTGTTGCTTTGAGGTATTTGATATTTGTATTTCACCTTTTTTTTTTTTTTTGTGATGTAAAATAGCTGCTGTATTCGAAGGCACCATAAATGAGCACTATTATGAAACACTTAAACTCCACACACCTTGAATCTTGAGGGCACTAAAAAGAAGTCAAGTGCTCTCTTTGCTATCTCGAGAAGTATAAGGCATTACATACCGCTGACAACAGTAAGAGAGAAAAGTTTCTGAAATTTTTATGAACTGTATTTTGGAAATATTTTTCCTTCTTCTTTTTTTTTTTTTTTTTTAATTACCTCTGCTATTCTCACTGATGCTGTTTTGTACAGCCCTTCAGAGCTGCAGACAAAATACACATTCTAATAGCAGGCCTCTTATGTGCACTGGCTTCAGATACCGCCTATTGATTTCATAGTTGCGCATATAGATCTCAGTATGAATCTGGGCTTTTCTTTTCATGGTCAGCAATACACGTATGATATCTGTAGACAGCTGTTCTCAGAAATGCCTTGCCCATTTAAAGTATTTTTTACAAGGCAGGAGTAAACTATAAAGAAAGTTCAATACACAAAATAACTAAAGATACAATTCAAGGAGAAAAGGACTTCAAAGGATAACATTTCTGTGGAGCTCTACACTTAATTACAAACCATATTCTGCCATTCTTTAGCAGTACTTAACAGAGCAAGAATAGCAATATCTTTCCTCAAATGAAGGAACAACATTAACCTGCCCTTCAGTAGGAGAAAGGTCATTACTAACTGGGATAACTATTCATTGCAGCCACTGAAAGGACATGCATCCTGCCTGTGTAGAGTGCTCATTTGGTTCATCCTATAGCAAATTAATCTTGCTATGCAAGAAAGTGGGCTAGCAGCCATTAGTCAGTGAACCATGACATTTCTGCATTCTGCATGTAAAATAACTCACACAACAGAAGCCTGTAAAGCAGAATGTGCAAGAGTGACATAGCCTGCAAGGAGCAGATTACTAGAGTTTCTGCTTTGCAACATAGTTAGGATACCTGATTCCCTGAAGGAACTGGGAGAGAGCAGCCTACCTGCCCTCAGGGCACAAAGATGCCTAATCTTAAGGGGATGCCACAGTTATGTGCCTGCTTACCTGGAAAGTCACCTTCTTTTAAGGGGAGATTTGTAAAGGTACCTAGATGGTACCAAGGGTCCCAGATTCACACTAGAATTCATAGGCTGAGTCAAACTTCAACTACTCTATCTCCTTAAGCATCAGACCATGAAGAGTACCTAAGTTGCATCTTTAACTAGGTGCGACTGACCGACAGCTATGAGAACTCACTGTATCATATTCTCCACCAGTACACTGCTGTATCAGTTATGTGCTATTCTATTGTATGCAATTTTTTAGTTCTGTAGTGTATCATCTGCAAAATATAACAATAAGAGAGTGAGTCTATTACCCAATCTGAAGTGGGGAAGAAAAAAAAAGAGTTCATTAATGCCAGACTCCCAAAATGCAGCAGGGAGAAATAGTACAGAGAGAAAGAGGAGAACTGGTGATATAAACACCCTAACTTCAGCAAATTTAAAATTCTAACAGCCTGATTTTAAAACTACTCTTAAACATACTATTTTGTACGAAGCACTACATGTTATTTGGTTAATACTAAATGTACTGTGCAATTCTTAATAACGTATAATAAAATAAAAATGCATCCCCCTTAACTGGTTGTGTCTGACAGCACACAATTTAAATCTTCAGTGTCCCATGGAGTGTTCTGAGCAGTAAGCATGAAATATGTAAATGAGGTAATTAGACTGGAGATGATACAATTGATGCAGATGTACATCTATGCATGAAGATAAGGATAAGGAAAAGGCCATGAAGTACTTTTCCTTAAGCCTCAGAGAGCGGTGTTATAGTTTTATTAAGAAGAAAAAAGCTTTCAAAGAAACTACTTAACTGCAAAGCAATTAAAATTTGTATTATACTGTCTTAAGTTTGAAAAGCCATCAAACCTACAGACGATTTCTCAGATCCTAATGCTACAGTGCACGTGTAGCCTATTTTTATTTCACTTGAAATAACATACACCACAAAGTGCTATGGGATACAAACACAGCATATATGGACCAAAATACATCAAATACAGTGATTGGACATGTTTTGCTATATGTATGCATTTTAATGCGGATTTTAAATCATCTTGCCCTGAATTAATAGTAGAGTGAAAGTCTAACAATAAGGTGAAATTTGAACTAAGAGGTGATGGACTTAGACTCCGGTTACCGCAAATACTGGGGCCTGATTAGTATTGTTAAGAGGTTCAAATCCATACAGTTTTGTTGCCACTGAAGAAAGTGATGGGTTCAGCTGTGGTCTTTGTCAGCCACTCTAGCCTCATGCTGAAGATGTCATAGAATGTGTACATCATTACCATCTGTAGATCTGCGGAGTTAACATTAATCATCAAGGGATTTTTTGGTGTCAGCGTGAAATGAGAATGCATAACACTAGAAGTACAGAGGTGTAGCTTTGTTTCAGCCATTAACAAACATTCCACCTAAAGCCAGTATTAGCTTTAGGATATGTGTTTGTTTAGCCTGGAGACCTCATTGTGACTTTCCAGTACTTGAAGGGAACTTTTAAACATATGGGAAACAGACTTTTTACATAATCTGATCATTGCACAACCATGGGGGATGGTTTTAAAATAAGAGCAGAAAGGTAACTTAAATATTAGGAAGAAATTCTGAGTAAGTGGTGAGGCATTGGCATAGGCTTCCCAGAGAAGCTGTGGATGCCCCATACCCAAGAGGTGAAGTTCAGCACCAGGTTGGAGGGGCACTGGACAGTCTGATCTCATGGGTGGCAACCAGCTCACACCAATGGGACTGGAGTTTAATGATATTTAAGAACCCTTCCAACATAAGCCATTCTACGACTCTATGATCTCATTCGCCTTTTGTGGAGAATTATTAGGAAAAAAACCAGCTGTCATATACAGTCTCTCAGCTATGACTAGCTGGACTTCTAAAGTCTGTAGAACCTTCCTTCAGATCTTGATTTTTTATGAGAGGTTTTCAAAAGGGCTGAAAACTAAATCCACTAGTGATTTCTTCCAGACCTACGTTTTAGAATTATTCACTTTTTTTGTTGCCCCTTTGGGCTGGAACTCCTCCAACCTGGACTCTGCAGAACAAAAGCATTTCTACAAAACTATAATATGCTTTTTTGCCCTAAGAGTTCTTCATCACTTACTCAAGTTTTAGGGCTGTGTTTGCTGTGTGGCCTATTGGAATAAGGAAGCTTTGCCTTTTTCAACTGTTTAACAAGTATTCAGAACAGACAAGAAAAGTGTATCCCACTGTGCCTCAAGATCAGTGAGAGATTAGTGCCTTCTGAACTTAAGGGCTTCGCTATGGTTGGTCCTTAGCAAGAAAGATTTAGAGGTTTATTTGAGCTATAGTCTCTGTGCTACATATACTCCTTTCGCAGACCAGCTCTAATTTATTCTATCTATATATTTTATACATTTAAAATATTAGGCCAAAATTTCAGATGGCAAATTAGTATCACATAACAGAAGGACAGAGGACTTTCTGTGTTTGTGCAATCAGTACTTTTTGTTGGATTATTGTAAACACAGAAAGTACAGGGCAAGTTGAGCAAAGAAAAGAAGCATAAACTGTATAAATGGCACCACTGATTTCCTAAAGAGTAAAAGGGAAGATAATGGGAAACAAGTATGAAGCTAGAGCTTGACCACTACATTTGCTAGAGAATAAACTAGTAAAGCCACGGAGTAAACCACACTCAATGCCCCACAGCAGCAGGTAAGAGTGAGGGGCAAGAAAAAGGTCAGTAAGTAGCAGATCATTATTTCATTAGGAGTGCACAAGGTTGTCAGCAAATGTGCCCAAATTAATCATGGTTTGTTCATTTTGTGCCATGTTCATAATAAAAACCTACAGCACTTTAATGTAATGCTTTGAATGCACCATTAAGTTCTGCAGGTGCATCTGCAAAAGCATGGCAGCACTGCTTTCCAAGAAATACTGACAATTAATCTCCACGATGTTAGCTCATGTGATTTCACTGGAAGATCTTCTACAAAGCATTTCTAAAACTGTGCCACCACTCCTATAAACCGCCATTTCAGCAAAGCCACCCCTTCAAAATCATTTGGAAATTCAAAATATATTCATAGAAGAACTAAAGCTCAGAAAATATTTAATGCAAGTTTTCAAATTCTTTCTGTGATTAACCGACCACAGTGATCTGAAGTCTGTATAAATATCACCATTCAGTTATGAATAAAGACAGGGCTTCAAATAATCAGTTATTCCATGGAAAAGCTCAAATGAGAAAGTTTTTAATTGAACAGTGGTTAATTTTTCAGTTCTTGGAAACCGTCAGTGCCTACTGCTCTCACTCTTGGGAGAAAAGATTTAGTCAGCAGTATTCAGAAGCACCAACTGTGTCCCCAAATGCTCCTTTCAGTCATAGGAAATGTATTTCTATAGTAACTTTTTATCCAGATAGCATCACTGAGCCAAGAATTAAGGAACTATTTATTTTCATTTTCCTTTTACTTTTCCCAAGCTCTCCGAGCATTCCTTCCCTCCATCTCATTGACAGTTTCAGTATTTACATTATCCTACTCCCCTTCTCTGATTCCATACCCAAGTGACATCTGTACGTTTATTCACATGAATGCTGTTTGCACTGAATATCACATCTGAGATGGATACCAGAATATAAAACAAATGCAGATTTTGGCATTCACAGAAATAATTTTCTAAGGAGAGCACTAAATCTGTTGACAATAGGTTTGCATATCTCTAGAACTAACAGTGGTTCAGAAAAGCCAGCAACGCAATTTTATTAGGGTGGATTCAATGCCTGCTGTCTTTGCTTAGAGGTAATGTATGCTTGTGTTTAAGACATTGGTAAAATTAAGATGTAGTTGCCACTACCTAAATGTCTGCCTGATCATAACCTCAGTGTTCTTACAATAAATGAAAACAAATGAAGAACATAATTTGGTAGAAAAGTTGGATGTATGTGATCTTAAGTTAATTATTTATCCTGGCATAGAAACATATATTCTTTATGTATGCAAATGGATTAGTTGCGCAATGGCTCCACTCTTCCTTTTGCTGTTTTGTACAGAAGTTAATGACTGTTCTGAATAAAACGAAACTAAAAGAGAATTGGAGTAAATAGCTCAATGAGAAATTTCATTATCTAATCTTGAGCCAAAATGCAACTGTGAATACTCACAGCAAAATAAAAATTGAACAATTGTTTGTTCTTCTCTTTGTCTTCAACTGCAGTTCCCATACTCTGAGAGCAGTATATTTGATCTATGTTGTTCTCAAACAACAAGTTATAGGTAACTATAACCAACAATTTTAGTAACAGATTGCAACAATTACTAAAAAATCAATACCTATTTTTTAATAATAGATTTTATACATGTAGGAGTTCCATAATTCTAAGAAAATGCCTTGTACAGTACTCAAATACAGAAGACAAAGTATATTTTCTTAACCACTAGCCAGCCATTTTTCCTCAAATTTCAAATCATACAAACTCCAATACCTTGCTTACGTTTGTCCAGACCACTTTACAGATAAAGATTGTTCCCCTGTGATAAGAAAATTAGGTGACTTGGACACTTGAGAAGCAAAACTTCTCACATCTAAAACTCCTTAGTAACATTAATTTTGGAGGCCAAAAATTGCCTTTATGCAATACATTAAGGATATATTCATCTCATTTAAATTAATATGCACGATTATCTATGCATATAGTGTGTCATGCATATATAGAGAAAAGAAATGGGTGAGCTTCAAAACTTGCAAGAGATTTTACCGTAATATTTCTATGCCATCTGCAAAGTTTGAGATCACAGGTATGGAGTCTCTCCACTCCATAATAAGTTAAACACTGAGCCATGTTCATCTTGGAACATATTACAGTTATATTGCAAGTATTCTTCAGGCTTTTTTTGTTTGTTTGTTTGTTTTGTTTTGTTTTGTTTTGTTTTGTTTTGGCTGCAGATTCACAATTACAATGAGGGATCATGTATGATTAAAGAGTGCATTTCACTCAATACTAAGAGCTGTGAGGTGAACAACATAGCAAATCTATTCGGAAAGAAATGAAAACACCATATCACTTTCTATTTAGCTACAGGCATGTGTTCTTTCTACTGCCAAAAAGTTTTAATGATAGCACAATATGTGTCAGAAAAACAAACAAACAAACAAAAGATAAATCTGGTAAGGACTCAGTACTTACTTGGTAAATAAAACAAATATGTTTAGATATTTATGATACTGATCACACAGAGAGTCTGAAAACTCTTTCATCATATCACACCACCAAAAAAAGAAAATCGCTCCAGTGAAAAGAAAATAATACGGTTGCTGCCAATCACAAGAGATAGAGAGGATTCTGGAAATCCTAATGATAACGAAACCCTACAAAAGATTCAGGGTTATGAAAAACAACATAGCAAGTTAAGTGGCAGAAATATATCTGAGCAGAAAAGAGCAGCTGTTGTTTGGAAAAAAAAAACACAAGAGGTTTTGCCTTCCAGTTATATATTCTGTAAGTAGCGTAGGCAACGTATCTTAAGCTTCAAATGAAGTATTCCTACTAATAATCTTTAATGAAATGACTGCGCACACATCATCCAGTTTTGTCCTGTGTGAAAAAAGAAATAGTTGGTTTAAACCAATTGCCCAATGGAATGGTTACTGGACTGTAACCATTCACTGTGGTTAGAGGATACATTAAAAGTTATGTTCCAGATAATGATGATAATGAAAACTATGAGCAACTACAGTCTGGATCAGTACTTGATTTACAGTGGGCCTGATTATTCTGTATTTATTAATATTCCCTCCATGTTACAGTAGTACATACTGGCTTTGATTATGTGATCACTGATTTAGATATAGTCCACACATGGAACAAAAAAGACAGGGATCTCCTCAAAAGAGTCCAGAGGAGGGCTCCAGTGATGATAAAGGGCCTGGAAACCTCTCTTATGAGCAGAGGCTGAGAGACCTGGGTCTGTTTAGCGTTGAAAAAAGGAGACTCAAAAGGAATCTGATCCATGTCTATAATTATCTAACGTGCAGGAGACAAAGGGATGAGGCTGGACTCTTCTCAGCAGTGTGTGGCGATAGGATGAGGGGAAATGGTCACAAACTGACACACAGCAAGTTCCACACAAATGTACATGGGAACTTCTTCACAGTGCGGGTGACAGAGCACTGGCACAGGCTGCACAGAGAGGTGGTGGAGTCTCCTTTTCTGAAGATGTTCAAGATCCTCCTGGATGCCAACCTGTGCAACCTGGGCTAGGGAGCTGCTTTGGCATAAGGGTTGGACTCAATGATCTCTAGAGGTTCCTTCCAACCTCTACAGTTCTGTGATTATGTGAAGATAGTGACTGTGTTCTAGTACTCTATGCACTGAACATTTGGATTAAGTATTCAGCTATGACCACCGTGAAATTAGCAAAATAAAGAACAGTCTTCTACAATAATAGAGAGAGAATGACAAAAACTACTTATGCATATATATGCATATAAACCCACCAAAATAGACGCTCATGGGTCCACCATCACCTACAAATCATTATTTTTTCTGATGTAGTAATCTTGCACATAAGTATGTTTTCCTCTCTTTCTTGAAATACTGAACATGATATTGAAGCATCTTCCTGAACTTCTTCAACTCAGCATTTTCTACTATTTGTCACCCAGCAAAAAAGACACCTATATGACCAAGTGAACTTAATGGTACACGTAGTTCATTCCTCCCCAACAATCACCTCTTCCCATGACAAAACAGCATCGATTTCAACAAAGACACTGCACTTTTTCTAATTATGTGCCTAAAAACAACCGCACCAGATCTCAATAGCACAAAGCATAGCAGAGAAGCACATTTCAGAGTTTCTTAAATTCCCAAATTCCCTCTTCCTCATTTTAGATGCAAAATTCCCCATCTCATCTTCAAAATGCATCTTTCAAGCAGATACACAAACCATTTTTGCTAATAAGCAGTGAACAGACAGTACAAGCTGAGACAGCTTTATATATACAGCTCTATAAAAGAAAAAAGACCTAAAACTGGATCAGTTTCACTGGGCTTTAACTTAGGCTTTAACTTTAGGAATGATTACGAAATGCCTTCTCACAAATTTGGAAAATGTGAATAGACATCATAAAACTAGAGGGTTTTTTGTCCTTCATTCTCATCATCTTTATGTGGAAGACCCTGTCATCTAATAACTGGTGAATTACTGGTGGTAGGTGGATAGTTGGACTAGATGATCTTGGAGGTCTCCTCCAACATTGGTGATTCTGTGACTCTATGATTGAAGAGTTGAACATCAAACCAAACCATAAAGTCAACTTCCAAACCATAAGTTAGCAGAAAACAGAGATTTTTTACTTCAATTAAACTACGTTTTCATTAGCTGGGACTTGGCCACTGTTTAGTTATTTTGTTTAATATATAAGAAAAAATTCTTGACAGATCTGTAGACACAGATGTCTATTTCAAGAAAATCTTTTTCTTTGAAAATTTCATTGATATTAATTAATGCGTTGCCTACATTGAAATCATGATTCTAAGTATACAATCTATTCAGGGTGCGAGATCCCATAGCAGTTCATAACACTGAGAATCCAGGCAGTTCCATTTAAATAGTAGACTTGGGAGCTGCATTGCTGCGCAGCATAAAGAGCTTTCACCGTGATTTGAGAAACCGACCTTGCTGCCCTGTGCAGCTGGTGGTTCAGAGCCCAAAGATAGCATATATTCAACTTCAGCTGTCAGATAGAAAGGGCAAATGTACCAGCAGGTAAGTGAATTAAGCACTGTTCGGTAGTTAGTATTATCTAATTATTCATGACACATTTGTCATGTGCTGTTAGGAGAAATTAAAATTGCTAATGTCTGACCACTCTATTCAGTAATACATCTGCTGAGAAGAATAGAGTATATGTTTCAGATAACGATGATTACCTTCCTGCTTTCCTCTCCTTGTAGAAAACTTTCTCATAATTTTATTTACTTTCAGGATGACTGCAGTTTCCTTTATGAATATGTAAGAGCTAAATGTTATGCTTACATAAAATCAAAGGAGAAAGAGCTTTAGAAAATCCATGTTTACCTCAAGGACCAGTCTAAGAATGCACTATAAAGTCTGCTACCGGTAATACAGTTAGAATGCTATATCACTGCTCTGTACCTTTCCAGTGGGACACAAAGGGACCTTTTTTGTCTTTATTATTTCCAAATAAATAACATTCTTAGTTACTAGGGTTTTTCTAGTTTCCTATAAAGCAGTCATGAACTCCTTTACGGTATATGGGGCAAATATTTTACCCAGATCTCTATGAAATTAACCAATATGACAATGAAGATAAATAGAATAAGATTTGCAGATCCAGTACTGAAACAATTAGTTGCAAAGCTTATTCAAATGAGAGTTGAAATTTTTGCAATATAATCAGGCATTTACTTTCTAGGAATGAGCAAGTAACAATTTCTGTTGCTCCTCAATTCAGTGGGAACAAAAGCATCTTCAACATGATGCCATCTTCAGCAAAAACGTAAATATTTCTACTGAGGCTGCTTCTGGCAGGAATAAAACATCTGAAGACAGCTTACCCAGTGCCAATGTTATAGCTATATAGCTACTGTATTACAGTTACAGACGGAGCTTGTAGTCATTACCAGACTCATTTTTAATGTTATAAGAATTAATGTGAATTTATTTTATAAATATCTTCTGTGTAAGGACTGTTTTGATAATTATATTATTGCCATTTGCTTGTCAAGTATATGTCCCATATGCCCTTATCAAGCAAATCAGAAAATCATTTCCTCCTCCTGGCTTTTAAGTGACAAACCCAACCAATTCAATTACTTCTTTACTATATTAAATGTACTTCTTTACCTAAAAGTCTTATCATATGCTAATTGACCTGATCTTTAATGGACATAATAATGGACATAAAGATGTCTAATTCCTCTGATTTCAGCACAGCCGAGAGGCAGCCAGTATTTCACACAGATAACCTGTAACACCTGGGAAATACTGACCGATCTAAATTCCTACCACTTGCACACGGAGCAACAACAGACTTGCCTCAGAGCAGTCAAGAACCTTTAAGGTAGGGCCTAAGAGATGCACCTTTCTGGGGAGCCTGTAGCAATCATTGTATAAATTTATCATAATGAAATTACTGTCAATAGAATATTCATGTATTCTGTTGCAGTCTCCATCTTTGGAGGTTTCACAAATCTATCTGGATAAAGCCCCAAGCAACATAGCCTGAGCTCATAACCACCTTTCTTTGAGAAATGGCTTGGTCAAGAGATCTCTGTATCCTTTCTGACCTGCATTATTATCCTATGACTTCTGAGTATAGAGGAATAATAAATAACCCCTAAAACATTAATTCCTGAAAGAATAGGAACACCACAGATAAACTGACTCTTCCACAGCATAAGAAAACAAAACACTGCAAGGTGGGAAGAAAGATAACAAGGATCCTACATGCATAATCACCATCGTTTATTTATTCAACTTTTGGTGACTTTGGTTTTCTCAGTAATGATCAAGTAATTACAGACATTATTTGCTAAAGTTGAGCCACATATAATTCTGAATAATCTCAATATTAAATCATTTATAAAGAGAAGAACAATTCTGAATACAGCAATTAAGCACTTAGGGATGTAAACAATCTCAGTTCATGAACAGACACAGATTCCTAATATAAATGAAAATTACAAGCCCAGAGTAAGAGAGGGTAGCTTGCGTCTCAACATTGTACTAAATTTGATACACTGTAAACAAAGCTCCTGAGTATGATTGTTTGTAATTTTTCCCAATGAATTACTTCAGTGAAATGGAGTTCAGCACGTACTATAAAACTATTAATGTTATTTACAAGTTTTTATATGCTACCCCAGAGCACACATCTATTTTTCTGAATTTATTCACCTAAAAGAGAATAGGGTTTCTTTTGAAAATCTGTGATTCAATCTTAGAACTGTTTGGCCTGAGTAAGTGTGTCTTTGAAAAGCCTCTATTAACTGGATTTTTCTCTCTATATGTAATAATAGCAGGAATCTATGTTACTATTTTGTACTGTGAAGACAAATGAATGGAAGTAAATGCACAAAAGTTGAAGTCACAAAAACTGAGGTAAAACGTGGGGAAAAAGAATTATTGAGGCAAAGAAAGGACAGAATCTCCTGATTTGGTCATTAGTGGGCATAAATATTGATATGAATGCCTGTTAAGAACATCAGTTTAAAGGAAAGTTATTCAAGCCTACAATTAAGTTGGGGACAGCTAAACTGTGTTTATAAAACACAGCACTGGGAGTCATTTCTATTCATCATGGCTATTCTCTAGCTGCAAACAGGGCAAAAGCTTTATCTGTACTTGTCCTGTCCATCACATTGAAGGGTTTGGCCACAATCCCAGCAAGCTGGCAAGAATCAGTTGGCAAGTTCATGACATTGTCATTTAACATCATCTCCTTTGGTGACCTTACCACCAGTACTGAAGCTGACAGTGATAGTTCTCCCCAAAGAACTCAGAGACCGTTCTTTGACTGCCTGTAGTGAGAATACAGATAGACTATGCTGATTTTCAAAACTATCATTCAGCAAAAAGTTATTAATAGTACTCTAAGATTGCAATCTACAGACAGATGCAGCCACAGTGCGAGAGGTACAAAGGCAAAGGAGAAAGGAAACTGTGCAGAGGCTCACAGTTATATTTTGTGATGGGGAATATGTCCATGTCACATGCAGGAGGAAGGGAGACCTTGCATAACCCCTCCCACAAAGATCTACCCCTTAATGCAGAGTAAAATGTTACTAGTGAAGCACATGGTGCAATCCCAGTACAAATTAAATAAAATACCATAATGGTGCAGCCTCACCTTGAATATCACAGACAGTTCCGGAATCCACAATTAAAAATAAAGTTTGGGTCCTTGAAAGTAGCTAGAGGAAAGCAGCCAAGCTGATAAAAGGGCCAGAGGGAATTTCCTCTAAGGAGAGGCTGAGGACACTTGGTTTATCTAGCCTGGAGGAAAGGAGATGAAGACGTGACTTCATTTATCTCAGCAGTGTCCTAAGGAGAGGAATCAAAGGAAGATGCCACACTCTGCTCCCTGGGAAACAATGGCAAGACTGACAGGAATGGCACAAAATTGCACTAGAAGAGTTTCAGATTGAGCATTAGCAATATATATGTACATAATAATTGTTTGTGTGTGAAGGTGGTCTAACACTGTAACAGGTTTCCAAAGACATGGATGATATCCTGTGCCTCTCAGGGTTCAAGAGGCATTTAGATAATGCCTTTAACAATATGCTGTAAGTTTTGGGTAGCCCTGAAATGTTCATGCAGTAGCCCTAGATAATCTTTTAGGGTCTCACCCAACAGGACTATTCTACCCCAGATATACCCATTAAAATGTACTTATGAAAACGTAGACCCAATTTACTCAAATTAATTAACCAAACTTTGTATTTCATTTCTGAGTCTTTGCAAGTCATGAGTAGTTACAAAAGAAACAAAAAAAAACAACCCTACCATAATTAAAATAAAAACCGGAAATGCAAAATAAAATAATTACACTAAAAAGCACTGAAAGGTTGCAAAGCAAAACTTCACATGTTAAGTTTAAGTTCTAAGGATTTATTGTCTGGCTTTTATTGTTCACATTGCATCATTTTCAAAAGTCTAGACTCTTTCTCAGTTCTACTATGCTCTCTCAAGAATCTTTCCAAGCACGTTTGCAATTTAAAAAGCCCTAAGTGCGTTGACTAAAATTTCCTAAAGACTTGCATGAATGTTTGGACAGTTTATAGTATTAATCTTCATTTGTTTTTTGTTTTTTGAGTGCTTTTAACAGTAAAGCCATGCACTTTCTCAGGTCAAAGCAAAAGAGTAGAAAAACAAACTCTTCAGAGCATTATAAGACATGAGTTGTCTGACACAGTTGCTCATTATACTTGTTGCTTTCTGCTCAGCTTCCCCTTTGCCAAAAGTAGAATTTCAAGTTACTGAGTATTTTCCAACCTTGCTGAATGTGTAAAGGAAAGAAAACTGCCCCTTCTCCTCCGTGAAACTGAGAACTGTGCCATTCTACAAAGGGCTGTGCTACAAAGCAAAGCCAACATTTTGAGATTCCAGATATAAATGGAAACTTTCCACTTCTAACCACAGATAACCTCATAACTCAGTAAACACAGTGTCACTACTTCCACTGCTTGTAACGGGCCACAGGCTTCCTGTTGAGCTAACAGTGCAAATCCCAGGAATTCTCAGTTTATTTAAAAACCACTAACCAAATGATTCATTTGTTATGACAATGTATATGAAGTTGTGCTTTTTTGTACCAAAAAATAAAAAAATATAAAAAACATCAAATAAATCAAAGTTTTCTTCTAACTTATGTGACATTGTTTGGTTAATGGTTTGAAAAAAAAATGTTTCACTGAAAAAATGTTTCACTGCTTCATTTGATGCTTCATTTCATGAAGCGACTTTGTCATATTTCACTGCATTTAGACCTAACAACCTGTCAAACTTCTGAAATAAACAGTTGACAATTAACTGTGACAATTTCCCCTGGCAAACCAAACACAGTGAAAAATGTCCTTATATTTAGTTATTTTGTAGTAGGACAGTCTGTATTGCCACTACACCAGATACTGTGAAGCTGCTGAGCTTTGCAAGGCGAAGTACAAACAACAGCTTTAAGGAACAGTGGGTATAGCTTTTTAACCTTCTCCTTCACCACAACTGCGTGGCAGTGCCTTCTGAGCTCCAATCACATATTTCCTTCTTTCTCACATTCCCAAAATCCTGAATAAGTGTGTATCCTTCACTTGAAATGATGTCAAGCCTTCATATGAAATCATTGTATTTCACTGTGTCTTTTGGCTTTAAGCCAAAACCAGACTGTTGAAATGCTAGGTATATGTCTTTTATTTCTCATAAGTTTTCTTTCATGACAGCAACAAAACTGCTTCTAAATAAATATCTAGACACTCACGATTTATTATCTATTTTTTGAGAGCAGTGGTTTGAGTAAATTGTAATGTATTCTATGCTTAGGACACAGAGTTTTGTTAAAAAAAAAAATAATCCTTTAAATACTGCCAGCTCTAAAGCATTCCAAGTTACCATCCTTCCACCTCTTTCCTAGTCTCATGCCTAGACAAGAAATTTACTTTAAAGTAAATTATTATGCATGTAGAATATTACACAAATATAAAGCAGCTTACATATGCAAGTACAATCTTCAGAAAAACTCACTTCCTAATTTTCTTTTCAGATAAGAAGGATTTAGGCTCCTAATTTCTCCAGCAGGAAAATTAGCACTTGAATTTCTACTCATTAAACTTCAATTCACACACACACACACAAAAAGATATAGTCTCTTGTTAGCTGGTATGTGAGTCAAAGCCTACATCCACTGGATCCCTGCACATTTTACTTTTCTCTCCTTGAATCTCACAGGAGTTAACTTGGAAAAATATTTCTCACAAACCACAGAACTTCCTATAGGTTGATAATTGAAGCTCTTTCTCTACATGCAGGTCAGTCAGACCAGTTTGAACCACTTTACTGCAAAGCTTTAAGAGATACGTGGTTTACTTTCCACTGTGACTGTAATTCATGTAAGATCTGAAAAGTATTCAGGAGGAAAAAAGAATATGTAAATGATTTTTTAAAGAAGTAATAAGAATATGTAAATGATTTTTTCCATGGGTAAAATTGTGTAAGAATGTAGTTATATTTTTCTCAATATAGGCTGCAAGACCTACATGAAGAAGAAAAATAAGTGGAAATGTTTCAAACAGGGTTTTTTTTTTTCCTGTTTTACATGAAAGCATTCTGTGGTAAATGATGATGCTTCAAAGGAAGAGTAAAGCTTGCTTGGAATAAATCAAATACTTGAAATTTATATTTCTTCTGTATTACTGTTAGCTTTATTCTTCATGTCCTTCCTTCAAAGATTTTGGTGTTTGCTTATCATGTTAGTATCAAAGAGTAAATATCAAGAATTTTTCCAAATTTTAGGCATGTGGGATGGGATTCACAAGAACTTGAGGGCTAGCAAGCTGCTACACTGTCATTCTCACAAAGAATTTTTCCCTCCTGTTGTGATGTACTTAGTGCACTGATGTGGCAAGAGAAGACCAGCTTTTTCAAGAACTGAAAGGAGCATAGGTTCTGCATTCAGTCCATCAGGAATCATAAGAGGCAGATGGACAAGAATTAAATATTTGTTCAGCAATCATTTAAGGAGATGCCAAAGATGCTGTCTCTCATAAACACACCAAGTGAAAATTTAGACTTTTAGTACTATACCTGCAGCACTCCAAGTGCAAAAAATATAGTGTAGTAAATTTTGCAGATTAATGGTGCCGCCTCATCACGGTGCAGCTACTGCGATATGGATGGTTGATGCGTGTTTGTTGCCAGAGCCCGTACAACCTCCATGTTTGGTGGGATCTCCTTGGGAATCATTTTCGAACTGCCTGAGATACAGTGCACCTCCCTCATGTGCCTTTTGGGAATAAATGAAACAATTTTTTTTCTATGCATTATCAAGAATATAAAAAGATGTTCCAGTGTTTTACCTTCAACACAAGACAGACTGCTTCCTTCTTTTCTCTCATAAAAATCAGCTTGAGTAATTGATCTCAATATACACAGCAGTGCTCGCTTTTGCTCTGCTTAACAAATTCAGTGTTTTCATGCATACAGAGTAAGTCTTTAACACACTTAGCAGAATGCAACAGCATCTGTTACCTTGCCTTTCAAATCTCAATGGCAGAATCATTCCTGCTCTACAGTATCCAAGGCTTTTCTCCTGTTCTCAGTGTGCAATGGCACCTTTGCCTGATGGTTATGTTCATCTTAGAAATAAGGAGTCACATTTACAGTACAATCTGCATATTCTGCTGTGTGATCTGCAGCTTTCCGATTTAACTTCATAGAAATCCATGAGACAGAAGTTAGACTATTACACTGTTAGTAACATTGATTGGCATGTTGTACACTGACCTCCATTTTTAAAACGTCATTCTGTTCAACCATTTAGTAAGCAAGCAATATACTTAATGTTAATATACTGCTATTTGACTTAGAATCATAACGAGGCCGTAACTATTGCTTTATTCTATAAATTATTTTTTGGTAAATTTTATGAAAACAGCATTTACATGTTTTTTTCTAACAAGGGCTGCTCACTAAATTTTTATGAGGCTCATTAACACTTTCCTGGAGCAGTAAGGCTATTGTTTCAGTCTCTTTAATTACCTTCAAAGGCTGCTTGAAAGAGCGGACTTTCAATGAGATTGTTTGTCAGGACAGGCACTGAATAATTGAAGTTGCTTAGCCATAGTCCAACATTGGACTAAATTTTCCACCAAACAGTGCTTTGGACACCAAATAGACTGAATTCGATCTATCAAGTATTAATACTATATTTCCCAAAGTAAATGTTTATTCTCTCAGGAGAATGTAAACTTTCTCACTATTTCCACATCAGAAGTTTCATCTGGTACGTTTGATGAAGTGGAGCACATTCCAAAAGCAGCTCCCTGAAAATGCTGCACTGATTGCTGGCACATCTGTCCCTGAAGTATTTTATAGAGACATCTGAAAGATTCAGCCCACCTGTTCATGCCAGTACCTTGCAACTCTCCTCTCAGGACGTTTTCTGCCAGTTCTGCTCTTTTTTAATTAAAACCTCACACATATGATTAGAGTTTCATGGTTTTGATGTAGTTATACCTTGAGATGTTCCCCCTCACAGACTATTACATATGAGAAGCTTAATACCACTATTACATAGAAACAGGTTTTTTAATAGTTTTTCAGAAGTCTGAAGAGACTCCTTCTTATTGCAGTCTTTATGTGATAGAATGAGACAGGTTAAACACTGATAAACAAACAAGTAACTTATCACCATTTTCAAAGGATTTAGGGACAAAGTTATTTGGAAAACTACTTGATAAACTTCAGAGTAGATGATCTTAATTTCAAGTCTATAATTTTAACAATTTCTTCTGGTGTCCTCCAACCTCTAATGCTGCTGCTAGTGAATTTATATCCAACAGCACTTCTGTCCTGCCTTTTATGACTTCATACCCAACACTGCTGCATTCTGCCAGCTGCCTCTCTATTTGATAGCATGCAACTTAGAGCAGCTCCTCACATTTTTAAAACTAGCCTTGTCTATACAAATGTTTTGCAGCCAAAAGAAAAGCTTTATCAGAAGATAATAATTATAATAATTACTGGCTTTGTCCAGCATAAAAAACATCAATCAAATCCAATTAAACAAGACATACAAAAATGTCTGCGATTGAAAATGTGTGCACTTTCTGAAGCCTTTGTTTAAACTGTGTGTACTCCTGCAATATACATACTTCAGATTACATATTCCAGTTCTGACTCTCTGAAATTACCATTAGGGAAATGACAAGATATCTGACCAGTGAACACTGTAAAGGCAGCTTGACTCAAGACTAAAACATGAACAAGTACCAAATCAATATCTTCACTTTCTCTCCATATTGGATTATTATTTTTAGTTTTTCATAGCTTTCCACAGCTTTCAAAGCCATCAGTGTGAGCACTGAGGAGCAGAACATAAGTTAAAATAGGAATACTGTCAACTCTTCAGAGTCTATTAACTTAGGTGAGGACAGGAGTGGTACCATCTAGACTTTTTCAGTAAAACATTATCTTATTTTAATATTAGGTATTACAACAAATAGGCCATTTCTCAGACCAATTCACACACTCAGAGATTTAATTTCAAAAGCAAGATTCTTCACATTCAAAGCTGAATTTGCATCTATTCCTTGTGCCAATAGAACAGCAGTGACTGATTTCTTGACTAGCCTCATGAACAGCCCAAAGCATAGAAACAGAATCATAGTAGAAATGATCAGTCTGGAAAAGATCTTAAAGATCATCAAGTCCAACTTCAAAATAACCATACTACCCTAACTTTAACAATCCACCACTAAATCATGTCCCTGAGCACCACATCCAAATGGTTTTTAAACAGATTCAGGGATGGTGACTCAACCACCTCCCACAAATCTTTGGGCCCCACCATCCAGCCAACATTTTACCCAGCAGAGCATATGCCCATCCAAACCATGGACAGGCAAGAGAACCCACATTTTATCAAGTACCCAAATCTTTGGAGATACTATTTTAAAATGATTTTAAAATTAAAAACTGTTTCTGAAAGGAAGCAGTAATGCAGCAACTTCATTGTTTAAATGCACGCAGTTCAGTTTTGTCCATTTTGGCTTCAAGGAGCCTGCTAATGCGATTTTTACCTGCTTCACTAAAGGAATCTAAGTTTTACACCTAGTATCTCAATTTTATTTCTCACACTACAACTTTCTCTCAATAAGAAATATCAAGGTCTGAAATTATTTCAAACAGCTATTTGTAAAATGTTATATAAAGTGTTCAAATACAAGAAAATCTAAATGCGCATTTTCTAAGACATGTTTTTTTTATCCAACCCAATGGTGCCAATCTGAAAAGAAAACCAAACCTTCTGTGTTACATGTTCCTTCAATAACTGAAATGAAATGTGTTACTGTGTAATAATTTCATTATAAAATAATGTCTCAAAAATAAAAATTGTACCATGTTTACTCAAGAAAACACCTTTCTCAATCTGTTCTCTTTATGTTATTCAAAAATAGGAAATGTACAAAGTCACTTATTTGTATAAATAACTTGTCAATAAATTTTGTGGTGGCAACTCAGAAGAAAACTTCAGAACTTGTTTTTCTACCATTAAAAATGCTCTCTTTTCAGCAAAGTTTGAGCAAATCCATGTGGAAGGCACTGTTTTATTTCCCCAAGCACAGAGTTTAATTCATCCCTGGAGTACATCCACTGAAAGTAATGAAGCAATGGAGTTGCCAAAGGGAAAATCTTAGGGATGTTCAGATGACCACAAATGATCAAATTATGGCACTTCATGTTATTACACTCACCAGAGAGGTTCTAGCAGATTGTATGCGTTTCTTAACTCAATTGAAAAGAAACAACTAACCTAATTGAAAGGAACAAATTTAAATCTCCAGCTTATATTCACATTCCCATTTCTCCTGCCTACCAGCAGGCACACTTATTAATTACATCCCTCTCCTATTCCCCTGTCATTGAACTCACTCCGCTGATGCTATATCCATTGGGCAACAATGAGCACAATCCCTCTTCCTTTTTTTTTTTTTTGTTTTTGTAAATATGTTCAAAACAAATATTTTTTGTCACAGACTTGTAGAAACCCATGATTTCTACCTTAATATTGTTGTAGAATTGGTTTTAGAATGCATTTCACAGGAAGATATTTGGGACATTAGGAAGACAGAAGCTAATCTCCCTTATTTTATTGTTTGCTTTCTCCCTGTATTGACTGTTAGAATAGAATGACAAAAGTTTGTTTGTTTGTTTGTAGATGTATTTTCTGTCATCATTTCAGAAGAATACAGTTGCCCACAGTTTCCTTTGTGTTTTAGGAATTAAGGATGTATCCTCTGATAGGTCTTCAAAAAGACACAGGAAGGGTTGCTACATTTTTAACAAGAAAAATTTGATTAACTCTGAGTCATAGATAGCTGCTGGCAGGTTTTCCTAGGTTTTTGCTTGATTGAGAAATGTAATTTATGACAATACATTTCTACATTTCAAAGAATTGTTTCCTTATATGCCATATACAAAACTTCACTGATTTTTAACATTCACATTCACCTGACTCTCTGAATACAGATATGTCCATTAAAGACTATTCAGCTAATTTATTATTCTTTCTACACACTCCTATCTAATATATTTTCTCATGTGGATTGATAAAATAAGGGTCAAGCTGAGGGTGACAAAGCATGAGCCAGGCAGATTTATATTTCACCTGCTAGCACACCCTTAGATAAATACTCCAGTTGTCTCCTAGTGGTGACAGTGAATATTAGTTCTCAAGCAAGACCTCGTAACACTCAAGAGTTAATACCAGTAGAAAAACAGGTAAGGGCTAACTACTGAGGACCCCTTGGAGGTTTTATGAATTCGCACCTAAAAGAACATGAACAGAAAAAGGAAAGCATAAAATACGAAATCTTGTATCACCATGTTTTTCAATTTGGAGAAGTATGCATCAGAATGAATGCTTTTTAATATTCTTGGTTGTTGTGTATGCTAGCATGGAATTCTATTCACATAGAAATACAAAGAAAAATGTATTTCTGTAAAATGTACAAATGGTGTAAGAGTGAAAAAGGTCTTTAGAAACAGTTAATGTGTTCAGGGAATTCAACTATAAATAGATAGCTACTGTTGAGATGTAAAATACTGAGCAAAGTGACTCATAACAGAGTATGTTAAAAATGAGTATCTGCAGAAAATATGACTTAATGCAGTATTAACAACTGCAAAATTAAGGTGCCACAGTGTTCAGAAAAGTTAGATTGCCTTTCAGGTGCTGGAGACTCCACATAGCAAAGTTTATTTGCAGAGATGGTCATGCAGCTCCAGGAGAAAGTCACCTCCACCACTTAGAACAAGGAGAAAGCAAACAATTTTGATGGGTCCTATATATGTGTGCTCAATGAAAAGCTGTTGTAGTCAACACTCTTATCTCCATTCAGTGCTATTACATACAGTGTCCCCTGGGAGAAAGTAATGTCCCAGGACAATACCATCCACAATACTAAATTACAGTGTTTGGGACTATTACCTTTGAAAATTGGAACATTTTTATATTCATTCTAGGCTCACCATTTCACACCCATTAGGTAATTGCGGGCCCAAGGAGCACCTCTGGCTCTATTTATGATAGGGATTAAGTCTACCGTATGGACAGGATTACTTTTCAAATTTAATTGATACCTTTTTGCTCTGAGAGAACATTTGTGACATGATTGGCAAATTCTGGGGCATAATCTTAGGTTATAAGGCAGATATTTTAGTAGTCATATACTTCAACTCCTCCCCATTTGGTAATGACTAAAAATAAAAAGGAAATGTGATAGAAAAGAAACACTGCACCCTCAAAGACAAAAACTGTATTAAATATGGAACAGTGGCTTATCAATACTTTCATCATTGTACTTACTAACCTTATGGACTTAACACATTTAGAATCAAATTTTTCACTTTCCCAACAATGTACTGAGGTACCTGAAGTATTATTGCAGTATAGTTTGAGTTCCAAAAGTAGTTCCACTACCTTTTAAGAACATAAATTTATATGCAAATCCGATCAACTTCAAAGATATTTAAATGAGATTTGTAACAGCTATTGTACCACAACTGATTTCATAAATAATATTCATTTTGTAACCATTTTAAAGTGCTTTCAGTTCATGTAGTCTTGAAGCTCATCTGATTACCTGTTTAAAAAGCAGCACTACAAAAATTTGAGTCTAAACTTCTCTACCTATGAAAAGTGGCATTTAAACAGATAATAAAAACATAATTCAATTTTATAAATTTGTTTCAGCCTAGTGTTGCTAACCTACTAGTAATTACAAGCACTCTAGTGACACTCAGAATTTACTTGAAAACTTATTTTCACTAGAACTGGTTAAAAAAGAAAGAAAAAAAGAAACAATTGCATGTACATTAAAATTAGCTTCCATGCAAGACAGACAGAGTAATGAGACTGTGATCAGTAATGGGTAACAGTGATTGAAGCCCTCTCCCTGTGTGTTCAATCAAAGACCAATCACTGTTTCGGTCTCCCATGGATCCAAGAGGGGCAGGAGTACCTTTGAGTATGGATCTGAGATATACCATGGCCTTGCCAAAAAGACAGTTTTAAATTCAGCAACATCATTCAAAAATCCATGACACAATGCAACTGCCTTGTCCCAGCCTTTAGGTAACAGACAACAAGGCTTCAAAACCTTCATGCTGCCTAGAAGCCCCAGGAGTTTTATGTAAGAGGCTAGGCTCTGACATAATTCCTAATATCCACTGACTCTGTTGTGCACATGCAAACACATTAAATCTCTCGATCCCAGCTACACTAAAGATTTGCACAAACAGTTCTTGGATGTACAGTCGAAAATCTTCCGAAGTTACATAACTTTCAGTCCAGCCATGTCTATAACATCTTGTTGATTTTATCGGTTCTGAGAGCTCAACATCATGAGCCATGAAACTTAGTGTCTTGAAAGATTCAAAGCAGTAAATTCATTTTAGAACCTTAGGGGGTCAAAATAGATGTTCCCCAGTTCTGAAAAAAAAAACCCTACATTGTTCAAAATTTCAAATTCTGCCATGAAACAGATGCTCCAAGAATTTTTGGCCTTTCTTAGGCTGTAAAAAGCCTAGCATTAGAAAATAATGTATTTTTTAATTACAATGAACACTGAATGCTAATGAATCCTAGCAGGCCTGTGTGGAGTACTTCAAGCCTAACGTTTTCTTTTTAGACACTCCTTTTCACTTGCAGAAGAAAAAAAAATATTTTAAACAGAGTTGCACCCATCAAGGGAAACAAATGTGTTAAGAAAGCTTAGTTATTCACTCGTAGGTACGAGGGAGGGCAGCAAAGCACCCCTGAGTCATGTGTAGGCCAATGCTGCCTGCCTGCACATCTCCTTCTCTGTCAAATTTGGAATTACTGCAGCGTCTGCTGTTTCATAATGATCCCTAAGTTTTGCTTCTGAAGCAAAAGAGGGCTCTCGTGTCTTGCTTCACTTCTCCTCAGCATACAAAGCATTCAACACTCCAGTGCTTAATGTGTGAATTTGATTGTATTCTTTAAGTATGCATGTAATTACATGAAACTTGTGCTCAGTCTGGCTGTATAAAGTTCCTTAATGCTTTTCTGCTAACAAATGGAATTGTAGCAGTTAGTAATAACATCAGCTTTAATTACATATCATCTTTTGAGTATATCCATTTATTTTAAAGCCTGAGCCATTTACGTTCTTACTACTATGCCTTCATTTGTAAACCAAATTCCTATGTTTCTGACAAAAGTCTGCACTTAATTATAGAGGGAATAACAGCAACCACTGTAGTTAAGATTAGAGAAATGTTTTTTTGTTTCTTTGGCTTTTAATTAATAGCATTTTTTTTTTTTAAGATCAGCCTGAGTTTGAAGGTGAATACTAGCTTGATAAAAATAAAATCATCAAGGTGGGGGAAATGCACTTTTACTCTCATATTCTGTTTTGCTTTTTTTGAAGCACCAAAGATGAAACAGCTTAAAGTTCAAGTTTGCCACGACTGTAGCTGTCAGTTGGGAATCATTTCTGTAATTTTTCTGAGGTAAATTGCTTTTAATTTGACTGCATTACAGATAAAAGTTATTGCTGCTCCGGTTTTGCCTCTAGAACTCACAGATCATGCAGCTAAATCTCACTCTACTACCTTCAGTTGACCTTGGAATAAGCATCTGCAGAGTGATTTATTGTGCACGTGCTTGGATCTAAGATGCATAGCAAATAAATATCAAAGAACAGACAAAAATCAGTAGGGATGCTTAGATCATAAGCTCATGAACAAGTAAAAATTTTAAGATGAAAAAGGGCTGTGATATGTCCTTTGCATCTTTCCTTTTATTTGCTAACCAATCAAGCTGTATTCTCACAGAGAAATCATTTCTTGGCAGGGATGCCACAGGGATATCTTGGAACACAAAGATTATTTTTCCAGAACAAAACAACATGCCGTGACTTTGCCTCCAACAGTGACACTTCAGTGAAAAAAAGCTATGCCAGCAAATGGTTGATTTGTATCTTTAAATCTAAGAGTGAATATCCCAGTTGAAAACAAACAAAGAAAAAAAATGGAATCATTCACAGTTGACACAGTTCAGTCTTGCAGGGATTTTGACACCCACTTACATCTAGCAAGTATGCACCAATTCTAAAATCTACTATCCTTTAAATGTCCCGTGTTTTTTTCCTCTTAAAAAAAATAATTATTCACATTTATATTAAATTCTTACTCTGTTCTGCAAATCAAGATCAAAAGGTATGTAACATAGGTAATTATCTTCTCTATAACATTACTTTTTCTTAATATGAACTTGTGTGTTTCTATATATACTCATAAAATCTTCTGCATTTTCTCTCCAAAGTCACTAATTTCAATATTTTCAATTCCCTTCATACGGAACTCTTTCTTCACCTCTAATCATTTAATCATCTGAATACGAATCACAGAATAATAGGGGTTGGAAGGGACCTCTACAGATCCTCAAGTCCAACCCCCTTGCCAAAGCAGTTCCCTGCACCAGGTCGCACAGGCAGGCGTTCAGGCGGGTCTTGAATATCTCCAGAGAAGGAGACTCCACAACCCCACTGGGCAGCCTGTGCCACTGCTCTGTCACTCTCACCATAAAGAATTTCCTCTATTCATATTTAGGAATTGTTTTACTGTGAATCCTTGGACTTTGTGCTGCTATCTCACTTCAAGGAGGCTGTAAATCCTTCCCCCTCTGAAAAGTATCTCAGACTACTTTTTTCTAAAATTTTGTATCTTAGTTTTTAACTAAGAAATGAGAATGCTTGTGGTGCTATATCAAGACTACAGTGGATGTTCCATAGCTGAAGAAGCCAATTAAAACAAGGAAGATCAGTTCTCTTTTCAGAAGAGAGAACATTCACAGGTTTTAAAAGGTTATTTGCAAGGATCAGCAAAGTATTTTATCAGGGTGCACATAAGAGCAATTATAAAAATTATTCATAAAGTTGAATTAGCTATTACAGATATAGTAAAGCTACTACAGAGTAGAAGCAAATCTACTTCCTGATGAAAAACAAGCTTTACTGCCTGGTTAATGAAGAAAATGTATACACGTCTCATGACTTCTGTAAGGTTAAAATACCAGAATTAAGTGTCATTGCACACGGTATTGCAGCATCTTGCAGAACTGAGATTTAAGGCGCACATTCTTACCTGATTTAACAAAGTTCCTCTCAGAAACAGCAAAATAAATGAGCATGACCAAATTGTTACAAGCTTAGAATCTATTTGAGTTGCAATTAACAGGTTTATGAACGCATTCCTTGTGTTTCTTCTGAAATGTTCCCATTTCATATCAGTAATTTTATAGAGAAGATTATCATTATGGTTTGAAGTATTCTTAGTGTTCAGTCAATTCCATCATACTTGATTGCACTAAAATTTCCAATACAGCTCTCACTATAAGTAGAAAGAACAGGCTTTCTGAGATTAAGTCATCAGTAATAAACACGTTTTGGCCAATCCACTGGTACAAGATTCTAGAAAATCATTTTCACTTTTTTTCTTTTTCTTTTTTTTTTTTTTTTCTCCCTTAATGACATCTGTTTTGGTAGATTTGAAGCCCAGCTGCAAAGTTACTTTAAAATGAATTTCACATCTCTGAACTAGTACATGAACTTCATACAGGTAACAGGTACAGCCTATAGACTTGCCAGGAGGATTTGCTTTAGGAAGTCTCAGAGGAGGAAAGGTCAGTTTGTGTTAATATGAAATTTGTGGTAACAGAGGTTGCTAATGACAGAGGTGAATAACTGGCACTCAATAGCACTGAAGAACATCCTGTAAGTACTCTGGTCATCTTCCTATCTGCTTCACAAGATAGATAATCGTTAAATCAAAATCATAATACTTTCTTTCTCCCATTGCAGCCCAGACTCCAGACCAGCTGCAGCACCAAGGCCTCTTTTCCACCTGCACTGCACAATGCAGTGACTGTACAGAAAATCAAAAGGTTTGCTAGCAGAAGTCCATTTTAATAGCCTAGCTCTCTGTGAGGATAATATACCACCCTGCCATAGCTAGACTATTTTTTCAGTAGAAATTCATCTAACACTAGCTTGGTTTTCTCTCAGGTACTTTACAGTGCAGACACTCCTGCAGACAGTTATCACAAGGGTTCATCTTGCAAGATGATGTACCCAGACAAATTCCTGTATTTACAAAGCTTAGCTGACAAAACCAGGACCTGTTCTTGTGTGTTCTTAAACACTGTTTGCTGTTCATTCTGTTCAAATGAACAACAGGAATATAAGGTTATGTTAACAATAGTCACTGTTGCTTTATGTTAGCAAGGTTACACAAATTTCCCTAAACGAAAGTTGGGTTAAACCATGAAGCATTTTCCTTTCCACTGCTTTTTACATGACTCAGTAACTGATATCAGAGCATCCAGCAGGAGAGGGCCTTCTGTTGTGAATTTACCACTGATTTGGGACATTCCTCTAATATCTGCTTGATCATTTGTGGAATATTTTCCTCCATACTGAAATTCAGCACAAAGCATGTATTTTTTAAATGCAGTGCCTTACCATTCTTTCCTTTCATTAACTTCAGCCAGAAATTGCTCTGACTTCTCTGCAATGTAGAAGTTTCACATCACTGCAAAGTCTGGCCCTACTTCCATAAGGAACTGTGTTCCACCAAGAGAGTTTAATGAATACAAAGCCCCTTAATGTTAGCTTTATAGAACAGCTGATATTTGTTCTGCGCAAAATGTATGGTTATCTAAAGTTCTGAATCTTCTAATCAATGCAATTCAGTCCATCATAAATGTACCACATTTTGTACTACTATTACAGTTTAACTGAGGTGTCAGTGGCACAGAAGCAAAAAGTCTCTAAAGTTGCAAGACAACTTTCTTCTTGTGTTATTAATCGTGTTTTTAACAAAACTAAAAGCAGTTTAGACAAGTTGCACAGTACAGACAGAAGCATAGCATTCTCACATTTCTGAAAACTAAAAGGTGTAGTAACAAATATTTGCTTAGGTAAAGCTCAGCATGTAACTTAAAAAATGATTTAATATTAAAAAAAAATGCAAAGAAAAAAAAAAAGTAGGAAAACTACAAAACACTGAACCCTGAAGAATATTTAATACTCAGAGACCATGCTCCGCATTTGAAAGGGAAACTAAAAGAGTTTCAGTTTGTTTAAGTTAGGCAGCTCTATGAGTTTGCTGAAAAGAATGACTTTTGTAAACGATGCTTACGCAATCACTGATATCCAATTTCTGCTGCTAATGTTTGACAAGTTAGTTTTTATAAATCTAAAGTCCTTCATCTTAAATTAAAACAAACATTAAGCCTTGCTCTGATGCTAATACTTGGACACTTTGGACCATTTGTTGAGTATCCATGCCTCAGCAACAATTGTTTTTTGCACCACTTAGCTTACATTCACAGCATCAAATATTCTTCCACTCTTAACAAATTACAGATCACAGTTTTAACGACACATTGATTGAAGCAGATAGAGTTTAAACTTACATTAAAAGACCTACATTAAAAGACTATTACATTCATATATCATAAGAAGATAATAATTGCTTTATTATTAAAACGTCTTTCATTCTGACAGTCCTTAATGCCATCCCTGTGATCAGTGCAGTCCAATAATACCGACAGAAAGGCGAAAGGTTCCATGGACATCAAGATGCCATGTTAGCATTATACAACCCAGAAAAGGGTTCTATTTTTAGATTTCATTATAAACTGGATGTTATGTTCAAATTACCTAATCTGTGTCTTTTTATATGAGATTCCTGTGTTGACCTTGATAATATTTAAGAGGATTTAAGCTGTATATGATGCTGCTTGATCATTATTATTTCAGCTTTCAAGAAAATATTCTATTTAAAACAAATTAAAAGAAATGAACATATTATTCATTTTCTTCCCTTTCCATCAGGGTTTTTCCTAGATGAAGAGCCTGGGCAGAATAGGATATCTAACACTTGCTCTGTCTCATTACACAGAAAACTGTGAACCTGCAGTCATTGAGAAATTGAGACTGGTGTTTTTGTATGTCCAAACTTAACAACAAATATTCCTTTGTACATTTAAAAGTGAAAAACAAAACAAAAGAAAAAAAACTCACCACCACCACCACCACCAAGAGGGCAAAGAGATAGATTGTTCTAAAAAATAAATAAATTTTTTTACAGCATCCAACTAGGGAACTGCAGAAGTTCCTCTGTTACATTGGGTAAGTAGTAAAAAATAAAGGACTTGCCAATATTTGCATTTGCGTCCTTCTAAAAGACAGTGTTTATAGAACGTACTTCTTCAGAGATTAAATTACGTTTTCTGCTGTAATGAAAGATGATAAAATAGCTCAGCTATTTACAGAGGTGTTTTTTGGGGGGTGTTGTTTTTGTTTTTGTTTTTTGAGAAATTATAGCATATAAGCATACCTAATACAAATATCTTTAAGTAAATACAGTTTTAGAGCAGAATCAAGATTGGTTCACTAATCTTGACCAGATATCCCCCTATCCTCCTAGTATATAAGTCAGCAAAGTATCTTCTCATTGAGGTCTGCCAGTTAGACAGATAGGAAGTGACAAAACTGTATCTACAGTTTAACTTAATTTAAATTAACACTATAAGATAACTGAACTGGAAAAAAAAAAAAAAAAAAAGCTGTAGTTAAATTAACACAAACACACAAAATATGGAATACCTTAGAGCTACAAGGGGAAACAATTTTCAGAGCAGCGCATGGAAAATATTTAAAATAACCAATTGTCTTAGTGAATTAGAAAACTAAGCACGCTTTAAAAATATATGAATATTTAACCCAAATTCTACTCTATGACATTGTGCTTTAGACTCCCAAATGACTTCATTACTTTTGAAAATAAATTTTAGGACTTAAAAGCTATATCAAAACAATGAAAGAAATGGAATCCTGATTTCTGGAGGACCTACATGACCCTACTGCCTGTCTGCAGCAATCCTTCATTATGTATCTATGCTCAGGATCATGAACAGGAAATTAGATGCCTGCAAAATGGTTTCATAAAAAAACAAACTGTGCACAGAGCACAGCGACCAGGCAGAAGATATGCAACAAATACGCAGTGCATAGCTCTTACCTCTCAGTCACTCTCCTAAACAGAAAAGCAACCCACGCTGAAACCATAGAGATTCTCAAAGAGGCTACATAGTGCTGGAAGTGAACAATGCTTCTCACTGAAAGTTTCTTGCTTGAGAATTCAGAAAGTTTCAAGATGACATTTGAGATCTCAAGAGTGTACAACTGAAGCATATTCAGTAGCAGACCTAGAAGACCTGGTACACCTCTAGTACAGAGTACATCGAGACCTTGACCACTAAACTGAATATTATTATGCTTCTTCTGAATAGGTTTGTACAGAACCCAACTGCTTGGAAACCATGACTAGATATGAATGCAAATTAATGCAGGTGCTAGAGTGACTCACAGAGTTCATTCCCAAAGGTTCTCTCAGAAGTTAGCAAGGACCAGGCCAAAGAAAAAAAAAAAAAGACAAAACAATAAAAAAGCAGCCTGAATTAGTTGTCCTGGAAGCAAAGGAAAGGTCTTACAACCACAGGCTTCCCTGAAGACATCTTTCCACACTGCAATTTGTGCCCAGAACACATCTATAATTTCACAGGGAAGGCACATTCTTAAATGTGGAAGATATTTGCTCCTTCATTTAATAAGTTTAAGTCTTTTTAATTAGACCAGGCCATAAGATATAGAGAAGCCACTAGAAAGGTGCTGTAAACAGCATTAATCAAAATAGAACAAATTTATTTGTTTATTTATTTATAGGTTTGGCATTGTTCAGTTCCAGGACAGTTTGTCTTCTTTTTCTGCTGACTTACACAGTCTGTTTAGAAATACTGTGAGAAGTTGTCATTCACAATCAAGGGGAAAAATAAATTCATGTAATGGAAGTGTTTTGGACTTTCATCCATTTTAAAGATTAGAAAATACAATATAAAGCCAAAGCCAAGAAGTATACATGAAAAAGATTTTCTAAATGATGTTTATCAACCAAATTGTAGCCTGCAAAATATGCTTCTGTTACAGTGATGGAAACCATGAAACCATGTTACAAGAAAGCCCTCTCAGAATGGCCGTTGTTAAGTTGTGAGGCTTTTTCTTCTTTGTCAGGAAACTAAATAAAGAATTACCAGTGCACAGTGGGCATCTATTCTGCACTTCTTGCTGTGTCATCCAGGGCTATATAGAAATTCAGGGTAAAGACTTAACAATGAGAGCTCCATCGGCTGAAAAAAATATGTCTGTGCACCTTTTCTGTCTATATACATATAAATATACTGGGTCAGTTCTTGATGAATATGCAATTAAGAGTTATTTCAAGCAGTTGGTAATATTGTTTTGAGTTTAATGTAAATTTTGGGCCTTAAATGATGTATTTTTGGTTGTCATGAAACCTTTCAGTAAGTAAATATGTTTTTTTTCAGTGAAAATATTCATTTTTTTAAGTAAAAATTGAACACATTAGTCAGCAATTTATATAACACTGATTTCAAGATTGCAGAATATAGAACAATGAACAAAACTCCATGTTATAATTTCATATTCCCACAGCTACCTGTGTCTCCAGAAAGAAACAAGCATAGGTCAGCACTGAAGAAAGGAATGAGAACTGAGGAATCCTGGCTCTCATATGATCCTGAACAGGTACTTTAAATACAGCATCACAGTCTCCTGCTCTCTGCATGATTTAAAGGATAAGCAGTGAAAATATGCTAAAGCACTATAGCTCGAAGAAAATATGCCAATTAACAGAACATATTTTGAGTTTGTTTCTTTTTCTCTATTGCCTGGTACGCTGTTAAGTACTTTTTTTTTTTTTCCTTCTTTTTCCAACTTCAGATTCGTCAAATATCTCTTGAGATTTATGGGGAACTTGTAACTTAAGGCTTCCCTCGCTAGAGGTCAGCGTTGGGCTTGTGGAGGCAGTGCCACTGCACGAGGCCAATGGCCTGCAATGAATCCTCAGCCACTGGGATGGAAGCGGGAAGATGATGCTAGTTTTAAAAAGATCAGGAAACACCGATGGCATAGCAGTTTTCAGAACAACACCACCAGAAGTTGGAGAGGAAAAAAGCCATGAGTGCTTACAGGCATCCAGAAGCTTACCAAGAGTCACACTATTTCAAAATAAGCTGCACAACACGGCTCCATGCCAGAACTGGGACCACATTACACTGGGTACAACAGTATTAAGTGTAAGCCAGCTAGCAAAAGAGCTATTAGAGATGATCAGGACTATGTAACACTGTTTCATCCAATACAGAAAACAGGAAAAGGATCCCTTATACAGGAACAACTTCGATGACTGACTGCACATTTCAGACAATTGTTTGTATGAAGTCATTACCTCAGAAACCTGTTCATTAGTCAGTAATTAGTAAAACAAAATGCAAGAAGAGATCCAAACAACAAAAAACAACAACCCCCCGACCCCCCCCCCAAAAAAACAACGACAACAAAAAAAACATTTTCCTTGGTCGTTTGTACAACAGTTACATCTTAAGACCTGAAATACATACTGTAGTAGTTACACTGTTTTGAGGTTTGGGGTTTTGCATAATTATTTGTTATTTTGTCTTGTACGCATTATTTTTCTGCACTAAGCCACTGCAAATTTAGATCTTCTTACTCTTTAGAGAACAATGAAAATGAAACATATTTCAGACACTGATGCTTTATTTTCCTTCATGTGACTCTGCCGTATCTTTTTGTTGCTGACATCTATGGACATTAATGGATAGGGAGGAAAATATTATTTTGATATTTCCTTTCACATGACTGCTGATCTTCAAGATGTGGATCCTGTTACTCAAGACAAGCTTAAGGACTTGGAATATGTGGAATATACACTTTTCAAGAAGAATCCTATTAGCTGAGTAGATTACAACTGAAAAGCAATAAAAAAGCTTTTCCTCAATAGGGACCTACTGAGGAAAGATATCTCCTGAAAGATCAACACTTACATAACTTAAATAACTTTTCCAAGATAGATAATCAATGTAAGTTGAATGGGAAAACAGAAACCTCAAAAACAGACATAGGTGTGTTGTAAACTCTAACAAGAGAGTTAAGGCTCTGAAGAGCTTGAATATTTCTGATTATATACATACAATTTGATTGAGACTAGTCTCTGACTGAAACAAGCAATATTTTATATTTATTCTGCTTCCTGACACTTCCTTAGGGCATCTGGAAATCTTGGGACACCTAACTGAATATAGCCACTTCTATTTTTACAGGCTATTTAAATACATACTTCCAAGATATAATATCTTAACAGTACCAGAAAGCACTTCTGATTTTATCCTATACTTCAAAAACTCTAAGACACAGAATGTCATCTCATTTTTTTTTTTTTTGAAACTGTGTTCTAAACGCATGTATTAAATATAGGTTTTCTCTTGTTCTTTAATCTCTTTAATCTTTTACTTCTTGTTTTCCTGTGCTGGATTCCATGAAAAGTGGAAAAGAGTTATAAGACTTCATTGCCTTTGTTTATAGCTTCATAAATCACTTTCATTCATATCAACCATTCTTTAATGTATTAGGAAGTACATCTATAGGAAAATAGCAGAAACAGGTCTTACTTTCCTCTTCTGTGTACAAATTCATGCATTCTGTATGTAGTAGTACATAAGCAATACTAAATAATTAGCACATAAGTTAAAATTATTTGCAGAAATATATTTGGTAAATGCTTTTCTTCATAGAAAAAAGAAAATGCTGAAGTTTTAATACTTTAATCTAATAATTAGTTTTAAGTGTTAAGTTTAAAATCTTCCGTAGCTCTATCACAACCATAAATAGAAAAGTTATTTTAGCAACTTGAAAAGCACTTGGGATTGTGATCAGTTTGGGATAGCAGTTGCACTGAATATTATTTGTTCCTATAGGTAGCTTGAGGTTTTGATATCTAATCAAATTTGCTGTTAAGTTGTTTAAATGCAAGTTTGTGGTCTTCTTGTTCTTTGAGTAGCTGATATGACTATATGAAATCTTTATAATCCATTTTTCAGAGACAGATAACTTTAGTCAATCACTTAAATCAGAGAACTTCATCTTTCTTAATTAACAAAATAAATTTCTAGGAATAAAAATACCTCAAAAATACAAATGTCATTGTAGTTTAAATAATAGCTATCTAGGCCTAAATACTTGTAAATTCTTAGCAGAGTTTATAAAAATATTCTGTTTTTAAGAGAAACAGAAAATGCCTAAAGCCCCTAATCCCAGCTCAGTGGGATACAGAGCATCAGGCCCATCCATAATAAATGTACTAACACAAAAGCAATTTTTTAGATTAGTTTAGTCACACACTATAAAACATTAAGGGACAGGCACAGTCTTCCCAAACTAAGAGATAACTCATAAAATTTTGAAGTCATCTTTACTGATTGATGGATACAAACCAACAAATTTAAGTAGATTGAGGAAACATATCATCTTCTTGCTTCTGACAGCTGGGAATAGAGGCTTTTCAAGCTTTTATTATGGCAAAACAGAATAAAAGATACTAATAAATTTAGTTTATAAATTCATTTTCTTCTCTTTGAATAGGTTTTGGAATGACAATATATACGTTAAAATATTTAGCCCTACACTAGTATGTTGATTTCTCGATCTTGTATCGGTGATGAGATGTAAAGATTTGAAAAACGCCTACACAATGAAATGCCTATGATGGAAAAGAAATGAAACAAGACTGAGGACATAAGCTTTCTTGAGGAGAACAAACCAGTCCAGTGAATAGTACAGAGATAGCTAAATGGTTTTGCTGCAGCTGAAGAAAACCATATATGCAGTGCTTCACCATTAAGAAAATGTAAGAATACGTGAATTGGCCTTCAGTTGTGCCCAGAATTCAGTCACTGTTGCACTCCGAGTCTTAGAATAAGAGAAATGTATAACAGAATCACAGATTCACGAAGGTTGGAAAAGACCACTAAGATCGTCTAGTTCAACCATCAACCCATTACCACCATGCTGACTAAACCAACCTTGTTCCTCAGTGCCACATCCACTCTTTTCTTGAAAAGCTCCAGAGACGGTGATCCACCATTTCCCTGGGTAGTTTGCTCCAATGGATCATCACCCTTTCTAAGAAGGATTTCTTCTTAATATCCAAACTCTGCTGGTGCGACTTAAGGCTACTATCTCTTGTCCTATCACAAGTTACCTGAGAAAATGCAAGTATTCAGGTAGTTGAAGAGAGGCATAAGGTCTCCCCTGAGCCTCTTCTCTAAACTGAACAACCCAGTTTCTCCAGCCTCTTCCCATAAGACTTGTGCTCCAAACAGTTCATCAGTCTTTTTTGCACTACTTCGGACATGCTCCGGGGCCTCAATATTGTTCCCTATGGGAACTTCAAGGGGAAAAGTGATAAAACAAATAAATATCCTTCAGGCTCAGGTGCCACAGATTTATTTTTTAACTGCTGAAACAGTATGTACTACACGATAGCTCAAAATTAAGAGCTTAGTAGCTTCTCAATTTATTTATTCAAATTCTTAAAAATGTCACTGGAGGTAGATTTTCACGTGCAGTGTATCTATTGCTGTTACAAGGTGATTAAGGTCATGTTCTGGGCAACTTTTACTTGTCAAACTAACAAACTTTTGCCACATTACTATAATCTTAATCTTTATTTGTTTATTTTTAATTCTAAATAATTCAACCAACTTCTGTTTCTTTCCTCAAACCCTCTGCAGAACTGTAAATTCCACATAAGCATGAAGAATCCTAAGATTGCACTGGTCAGCACAGCCTCCAGGCTTCACTTATCAAGGCATGTTAAAGAGCTCTTCTGGTGAAAGGGAACAAGACTGATTATCTGTATCTGGTTATCAGACCTTTTCTGTGCTCAGATTCAGGAGCAATATGTGAACAACTTTCAAGACAAAAAGGGAATACCTAGACACTTGTTAGAGTAAACAATGGATCACTACAGAATAAGTTAGCTGGAATCTAAGTTCAGTTCTAAATTGTGCCATTAGCTTCCTACACTTTATTGAATATGCAAACTAAACCTCTTAAATCACTTATTCTAGAGAGAATAGATGGCTTTCTACTATACATCAGCCTTTTAAATGTATCACATTAAATTTCATTTTTATGGAAACATTAATTTACCCTTCCAAATGCGACTGCTGTCATAAAATCAGGGCTGTATTTTGTTCCTATTAAATACTTCAAACATGATTTTTAAATCACTATATTCACAAAGACACTCTATTATTAATAACAAGAGAAATTAAACAGATAACATTCCATAAGAAAATCACCCTGATCGTTCTTTTCTGCTGACAGAAATACAGATTTTGAAGTCAATTAAAGTTTGTTCATTCATCTGAGAGAAGAACATTTTGTTGAATATTTCACATATTCACGATAAATCTATCTACACTAATTGACTGGATTTTGTTTGAAAACATGCTGCAAAGCATTAACGAATACATCACTGTAATGAGCTGCAGCTGTTTGTTGACAGCACTGCACAGTATATTATGAAGAGATTTGTTACATTTCTGAGTAGCAAAGTCCTTTCTCACATCTTTGATTACTAGGCAAGGTTGTATATTTGTCAGTGGAACCTTTTTTTTTTTTATCTACTACCTAAGTAACTGACAAAGAAAACGTCTGACTATGCAGCTCATTTCAAGTCCAATTTTAATTGCTTCGTTTTTCCTTTTACTGTACGGATTAAGTTTCATGATCACATAAAATAAGGATAGCTGTTAAGGATTTACAAGGCCCAGTACAAAAGTTGACAGAGATGATTCTCCTGCAGAAAAAAAATGGACAAGGGTTTTAATGAGCCAATATCTTTACGTGCTAGTCATTTGACATCTTGCCACTGATCAGGAGCGTAGGATCATCCATTTCACACTTTGACCTAATGTCAGTAGCATTCAAAGACTAACTTCAAAATACTCCCAGCACCAGTTATTTCTCTGAAGCACTTTTCTAAAAATAATACATGAAAATCTCTATGACTTCCATGTCATTTTTTCTTGAAAAATGGATGGCTCTATTCAAATGGCTCCTAAAAAAGGAAATCTCTCCTAAGAGGATCTTCAACCTTCACATTCATATTTGTCATAAACGTTAACATTCACTCTCCAAAAGAAAATAGTATTTTCCTGCTCATAAGAAAACAGAATTTTCTTTTCCGTCTAATGGGTTAGAGTTTCAAAGATGTTTATCTACCTAAGAAGAAGGATGGAAACTACCGGGATTTTCAGTAGTTTATGCAGATTATGTTCTTGGCTCCTACTGCAAAGAGTAATGAGTTATGCAATAAAAACATACCCAGGCATAATTTATGTCAATCTGCCACATGCTGTTTTCAAATCACAGATGTAAAATACACTATATTTGTCCATCACTCTGAATCATTGAAAATCTCTTTATTTAGGGCCAGAAGTCTTAAATTTACCAAGGTCGGGGCTCAACCAACTCATCAGGCTTTGACCAGTTTTATCTTTCTACAAATAACCCGCTCTATTATTGTCATATGACTATGACAAAACATCTTAACAAGTCAATAATGTAATCTCCAGAGCTGTTGGATCATAAAACCCTGGAAGCCATCATTAAAATTCACAAATATTTTCTCATGAACTGTTTTGCCCTATATATATACTTGTCTATATACATTTACATGTGTTAGTTTATATATATATGTGTGTGTGTGTGTGTGTGTGTGTATGTATATGTATATACGTGTATATGTATATATACCTGCAGGGTTGTCAAAACGACAGATGCAAAACCAAAAATATACCAGAAGTGCATTTTAATTTTGTCTTTCCTATGTTCATATTTCAACAGAATTTTCTTTCTACAAATTATTTCCAATAATATTACAAAAACTATTCTTAGAACTGCCTCAAAACACTTTCAGAATTATAATTAATCCTTTTTCAGATCATAACAAACTTATTTTCTTTTCACGTATGACCATCTGCAAAGAACTTTTGTGTTTTCAAAGTATATTTTCATCTTAATCTATTGTGTTTAATGCTTTTGTTTGTTTGTTGTTTTTATGGTTTTTTGGTGGTTTTTATTTTTTTAGAAAGGGAGCTTAGGATTTTATTCGAAGTGCATTCTTCATTTACATACAGCAAATTTTCTTTATATTGGAAAGAAGGATGGCTCTAAAGTAGCAGTTGGACAGTGTGCCAAAGATGGTTCCTGTCCTTTGCTTCTCATTTGATGGTTCTAAAGAGTGTGGTAAAAATACAGAACCCCATGACTGCCCCTGGCTGCCCTGGGGAAACAGATCGCAGAAATACTCTGCTTCCCTATCAGATACACAACCCAGCATACAAAATGCTTTCAGCTTGCTTACAGAAAAATACTGTATTTGTGCACATTTTCTTCATAGTGCATTCTAAGCTTTGCTTGGCATTTTTTTCTAACACCTACATTTGACTGTAGTCAAATGTTAAATTCCAGATTCTGGGCATTAAGGAAGGAGAAAGTTCCTTATGTATATGTATAAATATACACACACACACATATTCACATCTCCATTGGGGCTGATATAGGAAATGCCAGAGGAAAGACAGGCAAAGAGGAAGATCTCTCCTAGTTTATCAATTTTTAAGTTGATTAATGACTGGAACATAGGTTCCCTTGCTAGTAGGAACTGTTTTGACTGCAAGGCAAATGAGGCTGCATGGCTCTTGAATGGTTTAAGTGCTACACTCTCACACCAAGGTTCTACCATAAATAAGACAACTCTGCTGGCACAGATTTACATTATGGGTAAAGCAAACACCAGCTGTAAAAAGCAGCAGCTAATAGAGCCTCTCTTTTATACAAGACTATGGATTGATTCTGGTATTCATCTATCCAGTTGTGCCACTATGAAGCAGTGTGAAAAAAAGATGCCAACTGTGATACGGTTTAAAACACACCTCAGACACAGGGACATTGTTATGCATCACACAATCTCCAACACTATTTTGGTGGCAACTCATAGTCTCAGGAAGGATCGGAGTTTCTGCATAAAACTACAGTTGTGCTCACATTGGTCTTGGTCTGCTCCCATGACTATTTGCCCACAGACATGTGGAGTCAGGAACCTTGAAAACATTCAGAGCAACAACAAATAAATAAATAAATAAATAAAATAAAATCAGAACATATGTAAACTATGCAACCCTGAAATTGGACCAAATGAGTGTCAAAAAGACCTTCCAACCTTAATTATTCTATGCTTAAAAAATTCTACTACAGTATATAGAAAAAACTCCATGAAGTGCCAATCTATAACTCAATCCTGCAATATTGAATTTCCTGTTCTGCTTCGATCTCTAACTTTAGGCATTGTAATTATTGTAATTTTAAAATACTTTTAGACATGTTAAATAATAGGTGGGGGGGGGGCGGGTAGGGGGAGGGATGGAACTCTTCCTCCAAGAAAAGCAGAAACAATAAGTAGTTGGGCTGTAACTTCATCAGCATACATGTAATTTCTAATTATAAGAGTCTTACTTAACAGGTTGGGGTTGTTAGGTTTTGCAATTTTAATGCAATTCTGGTGATATCTGAAGTTTGATATTTTTAGATTCAGCTTCTAATATGTCCTTTTCATTAAAAGGAGTACCTCTTTTCTGTAATACATTACACATGAATTAGCAGAAAGAAAAAAAGAAGAAATATATCTTAAAAAATATATATATGTTCAACAGTGAGAAGTAATTCATATATTTGGAGTATTTGGGACTATAGCACAGTAAATATAACATGGATATTGCTCCCTTCAAGTTGTCCAGAGACATAATTTATCAATCTGCTAAACATCTTCCTGGCATAGGCCACATTTTCATAAATCTATATTGCCAAAAGAACATTTGGAAAAGTGTACTGGTAAAGGTTGAATCACCTTTTTTTTTTTTTCCCCTCTCTATTTTAAAACAATTCCAATAAATAATTAGTGCATCAAATTATTACTCTGTGAATTCCTACATGGAAATATGATAGAAGTCAACTAATCCTGCAATCTCCAAACTAGAGGTGTGTACTGTACCATGCTCCTATATGCTTTCATGGTGAACAGAATCCAGACATTCACCCAGAATTAAAAAATCAAAAGCCACCTTAATGAGGGCTGTAAGTGCCACTTACTAAACTTCGCATGCTGTTTGAAATAATTTTTAAAGAAATCAAGAAATCAGAGGCTTGTTTTGTCTCACCAATGAACTGACTTCAATATTGTTAACTTATTTCTGTTACAAATAACACCATAGATGATGTACACACTTCTACTTTTTTTTTTAGACAAACATAGCACAGAAATAATATAATTCAAGAGGAATGTTTCTCAATTCCTCTTAGTAGCCAGCTTCATACAAACAAAACTGTTACCAGATTTCAGTATGAAATGCAGGCTAGATCTTACATGAATTAGTAGGTCAAAAATGTAAAAAAGCCTTCACTGGCAGTTTCCTCAGAGCAGTGTTAGATACACATTGACACTGTATCAATCATACTGTAAGTTTCTACTTCCCGTGCACACCTCGCAGTATCGCTTCACACATACTGCAGATATCTCTCAGGAATTTCACAATTGTTCCCCAAAGCTATTAGACATCCAGAAATCCAACAGATTGTTGGTTAAATATAAACTGTAATACTTCGCTTACAAAAACTTAAAACACAGCTGAAATAGCTGTTACCTACAGAAGACAGTAGAGTTCAGTAATCAACTCAACCGATTTGAATTTTTTTTTTTAACAAAATGAAACAAAATGCAGTTTTAGTAAAGAGGCAAGAGAATTTTCTACATCACCTAAAAATCAGGTGAAAGTGACTATTCCTTTGCTATAAGTGGTAGATTGATGCCCACGAATGTGAAAAACACAGGGAGCTGTCTTAACTTTTAGTGCAAAATAAAGTGTCAGTAATCAACAGCTCGATTCTGAGGAAAGTAACGAACACTTTGCAGAAGCCAAGCACAATCACTTCACAGTGAAATCTAAATGAAAATAGTTCAGCGATTACCTGGCCAAAATCTGTTGTGCCACAAACCCAAACACGGTACAGTATGTTTATTAGAGATAACTTTCTTTTGGGTCATTTCCAATTTTAGTTTTAAAGAATAACTCATTTCTGAAGAAGAGATTCCAAGTAGGTGTAAATGAAAGACAAAATACAAATTCATTTCATATTTTTAGAAAGTATAATGGATACCCAGAGAACAAAGAACCAAGAACAAAGAATACTTCATTTTATTTTCCTCCAAAGACATACATGTGTTTTAGAAAAATTATGAGCAAAGAAACATCAGTGCAGTTTTACAAGGAATAGAAAACACAGGAGGTTCTAATTTCAGCACATGGGTTCCACCACCTGGCATTCAACCCTGCATGGACTCAAGAACCAGAATGAGCTCTGAAACGAACAGCACTCCCAGCTTTAACTCACTGGAAGCATTCTGCTGGCTGAGTTTAGTAATCAGCTTTGTTACTGATCTTGTTTTTATTACTTCCCCAGTGAGAAATTATGCCTAGTTATAATTATGCTTGCACAATTATAAGTACAGCAGATAGAATAATCAAGCAATGGAAGTACTAGATAATTTAAGGATGTTTTAAATGTAGAAATTATTGAAAATTATTCAGAAAGCATCTGTAACTATAAACATGTACGTGATTTTCAGAGTTGCCAACGTGAGCTGAATGCTCAGATTTGGCAAATCTCAATGTGATTTACTCTTCTAGGTATCAGCCTGAAAGAACAAAGGTACTAAATAAAGATTTACATCTGTAATTAGCCATAATCTTATTACAAACAAGTTTGCAAATTGAACTGCATAACACATTTACTACTAAAACATTGTTATGTTGTCACAGCATCTAGGAATTTTAGTCCAATGGGGCAGCACTGCGCTGAATACTGGCTGAATAAATGAAGGGGAAGTATGATCCTCAATCAGACTTCTAACATTCATTGACAAGTACTTATACCTTGTATGTCTGACTCCAATTACAGATTGCAGTGACATCGTCTGACTTTCTCCTATCTAGAAATTTCACATTAACCAAACCATTCATAACGCCCTTTTTTTAGCTGTCTTATATTACAGTGGTTTCACTAAGGCAACCATGTGGAATACAACTTTTGACCTTGTTGAAGATCCAGCTCTAATACCTCCTAGACCTGCACAAGAGATATATGAGAAAATATTTTTCACCTGACTGCAGCTTACCACTAAACAGTAGTAGGCAGTTATATAAAATGGACACTATATAAAACATCACTGCCAGCTTTCTAGCTATAAAGGTTTGGTGCTTGATGTTGCCAATGCTTATGGACATTGTACAGCCCATAAAGCTATTGAGTCAGAAAATTTATTTTGATAAAATATTGCTCCCAGCACAAACACACTTCGATTGAAGCCATCCATATTCATTTTGATGGGCCTACATAAAGACAAAGAATACTTCAGATGCACCTGTTGGCAAGCCTGAGAATCTTAAAAAGCTTTCCTGAGAGAAGTGACATGTTCAAACAATGGAAAATATTCCAGAGTTTACTAACAGCATGACTGCCAAACATCAGCGACAAATGCCTAAAATCAGCACTATGTTCTGATGCTGCTCAATGAATTTCCCAATGGGTGTTACATGAGGAAAAAGGCTTTGTACTCTGCATCTGGTTTAAACTAAAGGAAGTGGCTGACGTAGATACGAAATATTTCAGTAGTAAATCTAAGGAGAAACAGATCCCACAATCACGATACACTGTAACAGTGAAATATTGTAAAGTTTTACAGGAGAAACCAAGAGTTTTAAGACTGACTTTTGTCCAGATGAAGAATACAGTCTTTCAAGGAACTGAATCGCAGAAGAAGTATCAATCTCTTTACTTACAAGTGATAAAATTTCTTCCCTTTATTTAATGACATACATACCTAGAGAAACAAAATCAATGTGCATTTCTGATAGGCTCACATGAAATAATAATACTCAAAATCAGTTCACTGAGCATCTTCATTATCCTTAGTATGATAACATACCAGCCAATATAAATGTAACATCTAACATAATGATGTGAATAAAAAGTAAGATGTATGAGAAGTAACAATGGAAGAAAGTATTATATAGTCACGTACAGTTATGCCACTGTAGAAATGTGGCAATATTTTGTGGTATGGCATCTGATATCTGTTTGAAAGACCATAACTTAAAGCCAAGATGAAAGAACCGCTGTTAATCAATTTTGAGAGAATTAGCAGCATCAGAAATTTAACAGTTTGATTTGCTTTGATGCTTAGGTTCACAAAACACTATAGAAAAATGATTATGGTATTTCTCTTCATAAAAATCAGTTGCCACTATCCTATTAGCTGTGTGAAATCATCAACGATACAAATAATATTTATAGGCCTTGCTTTACAGGTGGAAACACCTACAATGCTACTGACATTCTATGACAGATTTAGATTGTAACCAGTTTTGAAGTAAAATGTCTTATGTATGGCAATATATCCTTCTGCCCTATGTCTGTTTGATGAACCTCTATAAGTGAAACGAGAAACACAATACAAAATATACAAATAAATTTAAAAGGACATTTCAAAGATGGTGAATTTGAGCAGATGAATTGATGAAAAACAGGGATCAATACAGCAATGGTAATTACTAAAACTAACATTTATTTTATCATTTTATCATCAGTATATAAGTTAGTACGAGTAAGTATGTAGGCTTTCTTAAAATGAACTTCCTAAAGCAGAGGCATACTTGCTAACTGGTCAAGTAAAGTCAAGAATAGGTGTTTAGTCTGTGTGAATTCTTGTCTTGTTTCTTCAACTACACTTATTTTTACAGATGAGCTTCCTGCTTGTTTGATTATAGCATTAAAGCAACTGGATAGGTATACCATAAAACACACACTGTTCTTTTTCAAGTATGCTCTAGGATTGGGTGGTGTTAGAACATTTCACTAAGTCTGAACACACACTTTAGAAATAGCTTTTAATAAGGAGATAACCCAGGCTGCACACTAGGAGACAAACTGTTTCATTTTGTTTCAACAGTTTAATGCTAATATATAGCTCTCTAGCACAGGAGCAGATCTTCTCTATAAACCTTTCTTTGCCTTAATTCTTCTTCTGTAACCTTGACTGGAATTGGCTCACAAGAGAAAGCTGCCACTCCCTTCTTATCTCTGAGAATAAAATATAAATTGGCTTTTACTTAATCCCATAATCAATAGATAATATTTCAGATACAGGAGATGAATGTGCTTTGGAAACCGAGCCGTCAATGCACAATACTCTGAACACCTACACACACATAAAATCTGATCTTTTACTGCTGACTGTAATTTAAAAAAAAAAAAAGTGTTTAAAACTTTGTGTCTTATAGATTGCGACTGCAAATCTAAAACAGTCCACAATAAACTTTCTACGTAAATCCCAGAATTTAAATGACATTCTCCAAAGAGCATATTATTAAGTAAAGTGATTAAGATTTACATAAAGTGCAATCACAAGGAAGTTTCTTGAAAAAAAAAATGGCATTGCTGAAAAAAAAAACCCCATGAATTATAGACTGTGCAGTTTACACAAACTATTTTATAAGTGTCAAATGAAATCCCATATCATCCATTAAAAATTTTAACATCCCTTCCAAATATCTGTTTCTTCTTCCACACAGAAAATAATTGCAGAGAATGAACAAAGAGGAGATAATAGTGCACAGTTACACCCAAGAACTGAAAAAAGAAGATGTACAATTATAAGTACATATCACAGTGCATAATAATCCAGGTGTTTTAACGGGTAAAGTCTGCTTTTTTACTGCATGTGGTCTGTTTTGTGCATTGATTCTTAAGTTAGGATTAGTTTGACTCACCTAACTTTCTTCCTTAGAGAATACAGCAAATCAATTCTGCTGAACATTTATATATATATATATATATATATATATATATATATATATATATATAAACACACACACTCACAGGTATGCAGAAAACATAAACATTTTGAACATTCTGTTAAGAGATTACTATGAATCATTTGATGATATAGACACAAAATGAATTTTATTTCATACCAAAGCAGAGAATTAATATCTCTGAAATGGAATATGAGGAACAGACACTCCACTGAACTCAGCACATGAATTAAGAATTAGGCCACCATAAACTTTGAAATGCCAAGGAAGGACGTGACATCAAGAAACTAAGAATTGCAGAGACAATGTCATCTGTAAACTGTCAGACAATCTAAGATTTTAACTGTGCAAGACATTTCACAGGAGATATTACTACTAAGGTATCACTTTTGTCTTAGAGATAAAAGCAGTGTGAATTTACTCAGGACAATTAACTAGCCACACAAACTCAAATATTTATATTTTTGTGTCTACCTCTGATCCATGTGTTCATACAAAATTGTGTATAAAAACCAAAGCATTATTCTTTTAAAAATAAACTGACTGTTAAGAAGAGGGAAAAACTCACACATACTTGAAGTTAATCAAACAACTCTGAGGAAACTGATTCCACTTTATTCAAATGAAAATAAGCATTCTGGAACAGAACTCAGACCTTCTTGCCAGGATACCAAAAGTTTTCTAGTTACATGAACTGAAATAACAAACAAACAAACAAACAGAAATACCCAACCACCACCACCACCACCAACAAAAAAAAACTTGTGAAATGGGAAAAAGATCTTTCCTAATTATTTTAAAGTACTTTGGACAGACAGACCCTTTAGAAAGACAGGAGAGCCTTAGAAAATTTGTATGAAAACAATTCACCGAGCGGGTGACTCTCCCCAGTAGGATAAAAGGGGGCATTTCCAAATTTTAAGTGACAAGAGCAGTGAAAGGAAACTTCCCCCACATTGAAAGCTGGGCAATGCAGAGATTTTTTTGCATTTTTGAGAACTTCCTTATAGAAGGACAGTAAAAGAATAAGGTGCAGAGAAACAAAGCTGTTTCTGGTAGGAGGAAACATTTGGTAATATATTCCTGATTAGAATTTTAGTACAAGTTATTCTGAGCTAGAAGAAGGAGGAATGTGAAGTATGAATTATCCATGTGATCTGAATCAAACTTTCATGTTGAAGTCCCTAGCGTTTAGCTGGATTGTCCTACTTATTTTAAAATAATTTTAGATGTATTGTGCTAAATATATTTTATTAAAAAAAAAACACTGAGTTGCTTCTGATATCTGAGTAGATCTGAGTTGCAATATCTGTCTCACATCTTGTGGTGAAATGCAAAACTTTGTGTACAAAAAGATCAAAAAACATACAAAAGGATAAATGATAGTTACCTGAAAAGTTCTGTATTTCAAATGGATCCCATTTCAAGGTAAATAAAGGACCATTTAACAAGTCTGGTATTTGCTTAGCTATACAATTTACCTCTCAGCAGGTTATAGCTTTCAAGTTACAGTAGAAAGCTTGTGTGAGCTGTTTATTTCTTAATATAGTATATTACACTGAGCAAAGAAAGAACTACCTCATCTTCAAATTGTCTCACAACCACAAGATATCATTAACACATGACAACACTGGTATCAAGACAGAGCAGTCCCACGGATGCAAACCAAATCTCTGCTGCTGCAGAGGCTGACAAGACATCCAGCTGTCAAAAATATATTTTTCTATCAACCTTATAATTGAACTACATGAAATATAGGTCTGGATGTATTTAGCTAGTGATTAAGGCAGCAGGGATCAGAAATGGTAGTCCTGCACTTATTTCCTGCTTTTGCCACTTTCTTTCAAAACTTCATGAAATCACTTTCATGTCCTCAGGGCTGAAAAAAGTATCTCAACCAAGACATGCGCATCATCACACAAAAGCACTAAGAATAACAAAGTATAATGTACCTTCTGTTGTACCACAGTAGTAGAAAGCAACTCAGGGAATGCACAAAACTCTGAAGGACTGTAGTACTTCTGATTTCTTAAGAAATGTTTTGCATGCAGTGGTTAAGCCAAGAAGGAAGTCATCAGAATAGCACCTGACAGGGCTATTCTGTGTGAACTCTTTGTAACCAGGGCAAATAACATACAAGAGCACTTCTCACTAACTCTGCCCATTCTTGAGGCTCCAGGGGCTTTGTTTTGTTCCCAGTGTACATACTTAACACACAGCTGACCACAGATTTAGCAGATAATTGAATATCAAGAGTAAATATGCAAGCTGTATTTATCTCAGGGAGATGGAGATATTCAGAACTGCAATTTTTCTCCACATAAGACACATTCATCTTTAGGAGCAGTTTGGGTGCATACGACTGGATTTCTTTTGCAAGAAAATAAACCAGCAGATTTACTTTGAAAGCCCATGGCTCATGCTACCAGTCATCTGCTGTGTACCTAACATCCATTCCATTCCAAAAGCTTTAAATATTTGCAACTACAGATAGGATGGCACTGTATAAAGGGATCAAGTATACAGAGTAGATGTTTGAATTCACATAGAGTAGAAATGTGACTAGGATCAGCATACTACCATGCTTTACTGAAATGCTTCTTGGCACAGGCAAATACACAACCAATAATATTTGCTTCAAGACAAATTCTAGGTCTCAGTGTCTATCTCAAAATTTATCATAAAAAAGCATTTTTTGAAGACATCTTTCTCTAATTACTTAGAAAGAGTACCAGGAAACAAACAAAAAGCATTATTCAAAAATTAATTACTCAACTTCTGGGATCATGCTTTAGTGTTTTAAGATGGTGGCCTTTTTTATTCAATACAACCAGTTTTAGACTGAAATAACACTACTAACTTCTGCATTCAAATCACGATAGAAGTGACAATGAGACCTCATGTGTCTTTCTCCTCTGAGTTCTTTATCAGTGGGGAATCTGAATGTTACTCACAAAGATAGCTTTGCTTGTTTGTTTGTTTTTAAATTATATCTCATGTTTTTCAGCGTTCCTTATATAAATCTTTTTGTCCAGAAACACCATTTGTTGTGCACTTCCAAACCATTGCAGCATACCTTGTTGGGACATTCTAATTTCCTGCCTATTAACACCTCAAACTTACAGGGCATGTCTCTGCTTTCATTTCTACTTATTTGTGTTGCTGTTAACTACGTTCAATTACACTTCTCAAAATTTATATAATGATACAAAAAGGATTCTGCACAACTGAGTTGTATCTGCTCATCTGTCATTAACTCCTACTTTGTAATTGTTTCCAAGTCACCAACTGGTTTCTTGGGTCTGTCATCAGATGGACTCTGTTCCAGTGACAACAGAAAGATGAGCTGCCAAGTAACTGCTGAGCAATAGGACACCCAGGGAATATTGCTGAAGGAAGGGAAGGCTTACAAAGTGTATGACTATGAAAAATGAAAGAATAATAATAAACAGTTGGAACAGATTATAGCAAAACTCCTATAACTGATTTTTGTGAAAAATTAGAAAGTTCCTCAAATTGACCTTTTGAAAATATCCTTCACATCACATTCCTTTCTGGTACTTTATCCTCAGAATTCATGTTATTTCAGCCAGACACGTATGTAAATAGAAGAAATTATTTTTATTTCATGCAATTTGGGATCATCTAGAATTAGGTCTGAAAGGGTGTGTATCATGAATAAGAATTATGAATAAGGGATATGGAAGCTTTAATGTTTGCATGTTATCACCTTCTCCTACATGTCCAGTGAATCACTAAAGAGACACAAATTTCCAGGAGAAATTATCTATAACCTAAATTGTTCCTTGAACAAGCAGTGAACAATTTAGAGACAAAAAACTTGTCTGCATGAAATATTCATTGAATAGCAAACACAGTCTTCAAAACAGCAGTATGTCCACAGGCTATTCACAATTAACACAAAGAGCTGATTCACAATCAGAGTAAAGATATTTGGGTACCACAGATTGTTCAAGCACCTGTGGAACAAAGGGACTACGTGGAGACACAGTTTAAACTAATTTTTACTGGCAAGTACAATACCTTACGTACTGGCACAAAAGTCCCTGCATGAACATCCCACATCCTTCCCTCTGCAATGGCTTATATTTTGCAGTATTAGGAAAGAAAATGCAAAATTTCTTCTGGAAATAAAAATCTTCCAATGGAATCACTATGCTTAATGGAATAAGACAGAATAACTATTTTTTCTTTTATATAGTTTACTGAATGCTAATATTAACAAATGATTGCAGTTTCAACCAGAAACAAAGTGAGGGACTTACACTGCAGAAAAGCTAATCCCACTGCTCAGAATATATTTCCTACAGTGCTAATCTGGAGTAATTCCTGGATGCTTTCACACATTTTCTAAAGCATATTAATGAAGAAATAGAGAATCCCATCCACTACAAGTATGACAAAGGCAGCTCTATCAGCTTTCCAACAAGAACAAGTTCTCCCTTGATTCCCAACTACACGCGTCAACTGAATTGTGTAAAAACAAAATCCTAGCAATTCCCAATGTTGATGTATTAGCATTGAAATGCTAATCTGGTTATTAATTAATGTTAAATTAGTTACAGTGGTATAAAATTACATCAACATAAAAATCAAAAGAGCTAAGTGTAACTTGCCACTTAAGATAAATATTTCTGCTTTAAATGGGAATTACAACAAATGATTTTTATGTCAAGTTAATTGATGTCAAATAACAGGGAAATTCCCTTGGAAGTGAATATCATAATCACATTATTTTCAAGAAAAAAATTTCACTGCGTTGCATACTGCCAACATACATATAAGATTCTTTCAGTCTGTACACTGCAACTTAAAATATATCCCCTCACCTTCCAAATGGAAGAATGTAAGTTTTAAAATCTCTCCCTGTATTTAACATTTAACTGTATTTGTGGAAGTACTCACTCCAAAGGGAGGTTTTTGTCTCAGTGAACAACGGATATGTCCTAACCATCTAAAAGCACTCTTGGCAGTTAATACTTGCTTTGACTTAACAAATCTACTCAAGCAGTAGGTATGAGGCCAAACATCTCACCGCTAATGACATTTTGCCTTCTAGTGATGATTACCAAATTCAGACTGTGGTTAACATCGTCTCTTATTTGTGCTAGAAAAAAACTGAGATTTTGTGTATTTTCTCCCATAGAAAAGCTTCTATGAGTTCTAGACAAGGTTTTAGATAACTCTTAAGGAAATGAAAATGAAATAAAACAAACATTTTGAAATAATCTAAATCCTTAATTACAAAAAAAAAAAACAAAAAAAAACCCCCACATTTTAATGGTAGGATCTATACCTTAAAACATAGCTTTACTGCTATATTATATTGAATCCAGAACATAGTTCTTCAGCTATGCAAATAAAAATACAACATAATATAGATAGATGTAGTTGCAATTAGACAAGATAAATCCTCCTTCAACCTTAGAATTTTTCAAGCAATACTAAAGTCTCCAAGACCCTTCCAAGCCTAGTGTTATTAGAATACATAATTCCCTGCATCTCCTTCAGAAATGTGGGCTTTTATTCCTATTGACCTCAACAAGAGTGAGCAATTGATGAGTACTACTGCACAGATGAAAATGTAAATTTACCTATTAATAAGTCAATATATCAATTATCAAAATATATTCTGATTCTTTGAAAAAGTTTAAGGTTGTTTGAGTGAACTGTATACACTTAAAACCACATCTCATTGCCCAAAGAATATTCTCATCCATTTCCAGTTCAAGATGGCACACTTATTTTGGGAAGAACAAAGAAATCCTAAGGAATAAGTTATATTTCCTATGCCTTTTTTTTTTTTAAATGTACTCTAAAAACATGATATAAAAAGCATCAGAAAGAAAAGCTACAATCCTCAGACAATATTCTAAATAACACATCAGACTTCAATGCTGACTTATTTTTTTCTTTTCATATTTATTTTAATTAAATTATTTCTTTTTAGCTTATCCTCTTGTTTATATGAAAGATGAGAGCTAAAAATAGATTTAATTAGAGGAACATCAAAAGTTGCATTCTATCAAAACTTATCTCATAATGAACAGAAAAATATCCTTCTCTACTCAGACAAAGCAGCTGTTTATCATGCACATAACTATAATAGATTGGCACATTATTCTTTAGAATAAACCTCACTGGAGTATGCTTTTAGGTTACTATAAACATTTTCCCCCTCCTCTCTCTAAATTCAATTCATTTTCCAAAAATGAACCCACTATTTTAGTTATGCAAACATACACAAAAAAATCCCCTCTGTCCACCCTTCTTATTAATATTTGATCATTTAAATTATGAGAGATTACAAGTACTACAACACGGGTTACATTTTCCAAGGGTTTGTGTCACTGAAATGGATCTGTGCATCTGTGTATGAAAGGAGATTAGACTCTGCACCTGCCAAATATTTTCAAAGGAAAGTTCAAGCAGGGTCTCATATATAATTGGACTGTGCAAGCATATAAATTGCTATGCAATTGCCAATTTAATTATTTATTTTTCTTATCTACATAACTGTCCTTCAAAATGTAAACTTCCATTTACAAACAAAACCGAGAACCAGACTTATTCATTTGCTCCTACAACTTCACATTCTCCAGGACCTGCAGAATAACTATAAACTGGGATTAACAGGCTGGTTAGACAGTTTTATAGTTGCTTTATATCCTTGTGATAGTAGATACCAAGCAAAACATCGTCAAATTTGAGCCTAAGGCTCTAAACATTATTCCAGATACAGAGCTAACCTTTTAAATATAGCAAGTTATAGGATGTCTGCCTAAGGCTGCAGACAGCTGGAAACAGTCACATGACAAGGTAGATAATACCTCCGTCATCTCAGGGCAGCATTAGCTCCTTATTCTACACTGGATGAATATTAATGATGTTAACCATTTAAGCAGTGCTTAGCTTACTATTTCTTTTATTTATTTAACTACAGAAAAGTAAAGAGGAATTTAATTATTAATCAGCTTAAACATTTCAACTTTATCTGTATATAAATCCTATTCTTCAAGCCTGCACACAATGAGGGAGGCATCATGCAACATGTATTTTTCTCTCTGGAATACTACAGTTGATACTGTTTTATCGGGATAAGGTTATCAAGAGGCTGAAGGGACGAAAAGTGGCTTTTTATAGGCCTAATTTATATTTCTTGTTGTATGATTTTATATTTTTTTTAGCTTAAAATTAAAATTAAAAGTGGTCTTTCAATTTAACCCTTTGTTTATGCTGTATTTCCTTTCTTTAGAGCAATAGTTGGTGAACTGGAAAATCATTGTTGAAGCTCTTTGTCATATTAATTAGAATGTACTATTGATGATATATGTCGTGTGAATAAACAAAACCAGAATTCATAGTGCATTTCTTCAATTCATATCTTGCCTGTTAGTGAACACACAATATCAAACAGCACTGGGATCACTTGCTGTCACACCTGAGATGTAATGGTGAACAGAGGAGGTTCCTGATGGCTGCAAAAAGCCAATCATATCACACTCAAGGGCAGAACCTCCGAATGAAGTTGGGGTTTGGCCTCAAACCGACCTTGGCTGAGCTCACCAGCTGTCTTCCAGAAATATCTTTCTACCACATCTATCCCTAAGCTCTTCTGCTGCTCTGTTGTTTATCAGTAGGAAATTAGTTTTTAAATGGATCTTAGATAGCAATCAGGGTTTGCTACATATATTTTATAATTCTTATATTTATTATTTGCCTTTTCTAGTTAAGTGTTAAGCATTCGTTAGAGAATATAGATAATGGCACCATCATAAGACTGAGCTCAGAACCTCTGAGTTAAAATAAAAATGCTTGTTAATGAATCATGGTAATTTTCCCAGAAAGTGAAACTAAATGCAGCACAACAGAAAACTACCTGAGAAGATGGATTATGTTTTGGATCAAAATTTGATTAAGAGATATCTAAATAAGCTTAAGATTTATGCCACTAGAAACCTTTAGTTAATTACTTCAAGTATTTTATTTCCTTTATCACCAGGAAATCAAGAAAGTTATTTGCCACTGTGAAAGCACAGAACAAAATTGTCAAAACCAATTTTAATTCCTTTTCAAACTCTTCCAAAGTAAAGAACTAAGAACTTTCTGAATATACCATACAGGCTACTGCCATCTTCACACGACCATTCTGCAAAAGCAAATCCTCAGGCAAAGAGAACTTTTCAGAATAGATCAGATTTTTAAATTTTCCCTCTACTACAGAGGAAACCTTAGGAAGTTGAGAAACACGAGTCCTTGGAAATTAGTACACATACTCTCGTTTATGCTTGAAAATGCTCTTGCCACTCTATATTCATGATATGATGTTCCAATTCCAAACACCTGGGTTTCATGAAGTGGTATAAATATATGATTGACATTAATTGATCCCATTGTCATGTTAAAACCTTTAATCCACAAAAATAGATGCTTCACTTCTTTTATTTACCATGAAAGAGCATAAATCTTTTGTTTTCCTTATGAATATTTCAGAGAAGTTCTTGAGAGAATTTTTGCCATGAGAGCAGACCAAGAGGCTCCAATATGAACTGTGATATTTTATGACTTGTTCAATAAAAATAAATAAATAATTTACAGTAATTCATCCTAAAAATAAAAACTGCTAAATACAGATGGATTAAATTCTCTAAGTTACGTACGTACCAGTGCTGAAGTACACAAAATAGGCTTGGAAAACATACGGACTATCCATCTAATATCACATTCAATATAAGGCTTCAACTGCTTGTATGGAAACCACTTCTTTTTTCATGATTCCATTCTAATTGCTATTTTCCTACTGAAAAAAATTTTATCATCAAGTAATTTGTCATTTTTAAACTATTTTTTAAATCTATCAAATAAATCTAATGTGTAACAAGGTAAATAAATTATTAAATAATTAATTATTAAATATTAGTCAATTATTAAATATTAAATTATTAAATTATTAAATAATAGGTACCAATTTATAGTGGTAGTGGACATGAAAGTTGTGCTCTTATAATAGCAATCATATCTATCCTTAGAAGGAATCTAGGTCCACTTTTTTTTCCAGAGTGTTTGAGGTCAACACTGAGAAGTACTCAATACTTGTAGCTCTCTTATCAGCTTAAATGAGAAAACTCATGCCATTTTGAGATTAATTTGTCCTTTCCCAGATCAGGCCCAAGATGTATTTGATTCAGTGTTCATCCCCTACTGAGAAAGGATTTCGTGCATAGCAGAAAGCCAGCCATGATTAAATCTGAGTTATGCATCACTGATCAAATTTAAATGCCTTTTATACACATTAAAACAATGCACACTTTTTCATATAGTTCCAAAATAAAAATTAATGAAAAAATGCAGAGGCAAAATTCACTTAATAAACCATAGTAACTAAAAGAATTGTTGCCAAATTCCCAACTACACTTTCAGAGTAGAAAGAGAGTGGATATTTAAAGAATGAAAATGCCTATGCGTTATATGTGGGAAAGCACAAAGTCCTGTGATACTAATTGTAATTGTGCTTAGCAAAGTACCTCGGATCGCACCCAAAAAGTGGATCTTCAATGTCCTAAAGGGCATTCTAAGAAGATTCCATTCCTCTTTATATTTTGAGACACCACTCTTCCGGCTCAGCATTCATTTATCAAGCACATTGTTTGTAAATATGTGGTCTCAATATAGCCTGCTACAAGATCTGTTCTAACGGAAAAACCTGTCCTCAGTATTCATTCAAGACCGATGTTGCTGTTACCTAAATCTCATCAGCAAGTTTCTTCATCTCAAACATCATTCCATAGGTGCCTGCTGTGCCTTATTTTTGCAACCACACACAATAAAAGTTCTTAAATATTTATACATTATAATCATGGGCCCTTCCAACATTTATGTAGCTTTTCTCTGCAACTCTCCATCACTATAATAAAGAAAAATGTACATAGGAAATGCACAGGATCATTTTCCCTACCAAACTACTGGAATATCTTACTGTATTATGTATTGAATTCACTCAATGTTAATTCCAGTGTTTCACTCAAAAATCATTTACAAAAATACATTCTTTAGCAATTAAAATAAACTTACAAGCATATCTGAAACAGAAAGTCCCTGCCACTTTATCCCATTAAACTGTTTTCTACCCCAGTGCTGCCTACAATATGTACATATTGAATTTAAGTCTTTAAAATTCCAATATCCCTCTAGGGCTGAAAATTTTAATTCTGGAAATGCACAGAGGTACTTCATTTCTGGCAGACTTCTTTCAGCATTTCAGATCGCAGTTTACATCTGAAATTCATATATGTCTACTTTTCAGAGTGTAAATAAATCATACCAACAATATCAAATATAAAAATATTTTACCTGGACTTTTTTTTTCAAGAAATGGAAAAAAAAAAAAAAAAAAAAAAAAAAGAAGCCCAATGCAGACGTCTACTTTTAGCAGTGATCATTGGTAAGAGAGACCAAAGTATGAATTCTGAGCAACTGTTTTACAGATAGTTTAACATGGGAGACAAAGAAAGGTGCCCTTCAGTCTTCACACTGAAACTATGCTACTAGAAATAAAATATTCCAGGAGACATAATAACTAAACACAAGAGTGAAGTGATAAGAATGATCATTCAGGTTTTAAAGAATTGTGCATCTTATTTTTAGTTCTATTACACTGAAACAAGATCATAGTAAAACTTTGAGGTCAACATTTTAACAGGACCTCACCATTATACTGATTAACAGATTTTGAAATTCAGGGCATAAAAGCATTTCACAGTAAATGCTCCAGGGTGCTCATGGACTTCACTGCAAATGCAAGGTCACATCTCACTGTGCGAACAGTATTTAAGGTGTGTTAGCAAAACACTAAACACTCAGGTAGTACTCCAAAACAGTAGCAATGTTCAGTAGAAAAAGATCTTACTATAAAAAATATGAGACAGTGTTAAGTAATGCACAACTCTGAAGAGCTCTAAGGCTCACTAGGTAGATTTCCCAAAGAAATACCTCCCAGGTCCATTATCAGGCACACTATAAAGACATCTCAGATCTTCCTCTGAAAAGTGCCCAGCATTTCTTATAAGCAAAGAGAGGGTGCCAGTCATGATCAACTTTTGTCCTGCAGTATAATTCTTACGAAATAGATATAGGATCCTCTGGAGATCATGTGGGAGGTACCCACTAATATGCAGGCATCAAATAGCCTATAACACAGCTCAGTAAATATCATTTGAATTACTTTTTACACGATGTAAACAAAACTAAATTAAAATACATTATAACAAGCAGAGAAAGCTCATTTGGTAAACAAGATCCTTCAAAAGACAGCATTTGCAGCTCTCAGAAAGAGCATACCAATTTGAAGCAGATAAGTAAGGACTATTATCAAAGGGATAATAACCATCTCATACTTATGCATGCCGCATAATGAACAGAAAAGCACAATAAGGCAGATATGTTAGATTAGCATAATTCTATTCCACTATTTGAATGTGTAAGTTGGAAATGGGTTTTGTTTCAATTACTGCTTTTCTCCATGGGTTTTAAACATTTTATTCAAAATCCAGACTGTTTTATTTTGGCTTTAGCCCATCATCTGCAATTACCATTTACCTTGCCTCTGTTTCACCAACGGACACAGCTTTTCAGTCTACACCAACAGCCTGAAGGCCAGATAAGGTCAATACTGATATCATCTAGTAATATCTTCATGGTATTTCAGATAGATAGCTTTTGTATAGTGTTTCTCTTAGTTCTTAATCTGGTTGTGTAGTTAACCTCTTCTTTTAGCAAAAAAAATAAAAAATAAAAAATAAAAAAAATCCTGTATCAGTTATAAAGCATTTAGAGCATTTAAATTTTTCAGAATATTTTAAACCAGATATAGATATCTCTTTTAATAATTTCCATCCAGTGTAATGAGTACGGGTCAGAAGGCCTGAAAGGCTAACATGTTGTATAAGAGAAGTAATTAAATTCAGTTACTTGTATTCAGCCCAACATTTTGTTCCCAAAGCGAAATATTTCTTCAGAGCTTTATGGTTTAAATTTTAACTGAAAGAAGATTCTTTTCAGGAAGGGTTTCAGTGGTTAATCACCTTCACTTTTATTCAAAATAAATACACAGAAGCTTTATATGACTTTTTGTTCTACCTCAAGTACTGACAGCTGTGTCATTTTCTTTTAGACGTGGTATTTTTCTTCTTCCTTACTCTACCCTTCTAAAAATAGAAAAAACAAAGTCTGTCCAAAAGGCACTCTAGCTAGCAGTAAAATAAATCCAGAGGGTACTTTTTTGGACTTACTCCATCTTTTTTCTCCAGTTTTCCTAAAGTGCACTAGAAATAGATATATTGCTCCATTAACATCCTAACTAGTGTTGTCTATAGAAATAAAGTTATTTGTACAGTTGCTTACAGTCATCCGTTTTTCCATTCAAGACTGAGATGACCTTTTTCTGACATGATGCTGCTCTGAGAATTTGTGTTCAGAACGTCAAAGTTTTCTTCTGGTGGAATCGCTTGCAACTCCAACCTCAGAAGCACAAAAACCAGATTTCATTTAGCTTGTTTCAAACCTAAAGATAAGCACAATCTAAATTCTCTAGCTAGTGGCGCAGGAAAAACATTAAATTGCTTGTATGATGCCACTAGCTTCCTGCTAACGATGCCTTATGTTAACTGTATGAGAGCCCAGTCCTGGCCCAGCAGTTTTGTTATCAACTTGTCATAAAATCTCGCTGTGTCACTTAGAGTTTAACACCAGGTGTCTCCTGCTCTAATTTGCAGTTTAAGTGCAATATAAAAGAAAAGGTCTTTAAAATATGAGCACACATTGAAAACTGTCAGAATTATAAACAATTCATTCTTAGTCAATTACTGGTCAAGTAAGGAGTGCAATTATAAGAATTAGAATGTGACTACCTTTGTTTTTGAAGATACTATAACCGTCTGAGAAACAATTCTACAGATTAAAGATATTTTAGAACAAAGAAATATACACTGAGTATTTAACAGGGAGATAATCCACTGTTATTTGTATCTGTCTTTAGACAAGCAGCTACATTCTGCCAAAGTACAAACTATTTTGTTGTTGTTGTTGTTATAGCAATAGAGTAAGGAGACCAAAGTACATGATTATTTTCAGTATTTGTATCTGATAAGTTAAGATGAACCAGGAAGAAAAACAGGAATTTAAGAGACAGCAACCCTCATCTGTACCCTTTGGACAGGAATTTAACTATCAAGTGTATATCTTTCCATAATGAAGTAGTACTATTATAGTTTGTAGACACTAAACAAAATACAAAAAAAAAAAAAAAAGAAGAAGTTAGTGTAAAACATTAAATAATTCCCTGTTACTATTCCGCTGGAAGGCTGTCTGTGAATAAGATGTTCTATTCTTCTAACATAATTACTTACTGAAATCACTTTCAATAACATAAAATAGGCAGCCAGGGAGTAATAAAACTATTAAAATAATACACTGAAAAACAAATAAAACTACAATTATTCTGATCATATGCTGGCATATTTCCCTAGATTATAGTGTTATACTTGCATTTAAAGTAATGCCCTTGAAAGGGTTTCCTCACAGGTAGGAAGAGATAATAACGTCTGCACTATTTCTCAAGGCAGTCAAGCAGCTATGGTAATAAGAAAAGAACTCTCCATTTATTTACGATGGTAAACAACATTTCCTGAGCCTGAGTTTTCAGTTTCACGATACACAGCTGATTTGGCTTCTTATCAGGTTCCTATTAGAGACTACAGGTATTTGGTTTGGCACAACTTGTAACTTCTTTCTGTGAAAACAAAGTCTTTCCCCATCATATATTTTTGCTTCTGCTCCATTTCACATTGACAAATGCTGTCAGGTGACATTTGTTACATACTGCAAATCAACTTATTTCTTTAGCACAGAACCAGCCCTTTCCTAAAACATCTGATATAAGAATACTGAACTACAGAGAGCATACATCATTGTTTAATGTAGCATTGGCCTGTTAATAAACTGACTTCTTTAAAGGCACTTCTTTGTTTATTTTTTTTAATATTTGTTAAAAACAACCAAGCAAAATTGAAAATATCAGCCCCTTCCATTCAGAAGTGTATGAAGGTGTGTTCAATACTCTGATTTCCAGAAATGAAATATAATTAAATAATCTACCAAACTTATGAAAACAATCTGGTACTACCTAATTAAAAGTCAAAGGTAAAGATTTTATCAAGATTCGAAACATCCAAGGGATCAACTGAGTCTGAACCAGCCACCGCTATGTCAGAGCACATCTGGATTCAGGACAACACTGAAATCCCAATACACTCATCACTTCATGAGAAGTGAGGAAAAAACTTCAAAATAATTAAATTAATTAAATATGTTTCATTAATAAAATAATTAAATAAATTAAATATATATTTGCATATGTACAGGCTAGTGCCCAATAAGAGAACTTTACTTCATTTGAGTTACAATGAAACATACGTTAAAGCTCCGAGTACATTTAAGGCTCTCTGAATAGGAAAACATGACAACAACTGTCAACAACTTTAAGAAAGAAAACTTGACACCTGCTGTAATTTTGGTTGATTTGATGGTGACACTGCCAACAAAATGTGTTCAAAATTTGTCTTTACTTGAAGGAGGCAAGAAGGCATAGATTCATAGATTCATAAGGTTGGAAAGGACCTACAAGATCATCTAGTCCAACCATCCTCACACCACCATCCCTACCCACCAAGCTACTAAATCAAATCCCTCAGCACCTCATCTAAACGCTTCTTGAACAGCGCTAGGGATGGTGTCTCAACCACCTCCCTAGGCAGGCCATTCCAGTGCCTGGCCACTCTCTCAGAGAAAAATTTTTTCCTCAAATCTAATCTAAATCTTCCCCAGCACAACTTGTGGCCATTCCTTCTTGTCCTGAAACGTAACTGTATACAACGTAACTGCAACAAAAAGCTAATGTCATGGGAGGCTACTTTTCCCCCCCAATTCCTCCCCTTTCTCCTCCCCTTTATCAGTGGTTGGCTACACACGGTGAATTCCTGTTCTGCCCTCTGTTGTAATGATTACTAATTCAGTGGAATTTTTCTGTTTGTTTGTTTCAGTAGAGTTTTTCTGTTTATTTGGGTAAAGGGAGTTGAGTGGTTACTAAAAAAAAAACAAAACAAAAAAAAACCCCACACAAAAAAAACCACTCCTTTTACTTTCTTGACACACATTAAAACCACAGGAACGGTACTGCTGAGGTACTTAAATTTACAATATCTGTAGTTTTCAATCTGAAGTCAGTTCACACTTCCATCTGAATTTAATAACGTTATTTCATTTATAATCATTTTGATAAAAACTGTTTTGCCGAATAAGATTTTAGACCAATAAAAACGGATTCTGTGTTAATATATTTAAGTACAGAGTACCCAAAATATCTTCTGTGAGAGGTAGTTAACACTTCTTTACTGCTTTGAAAAAACAATTTTTCTCTCTCTAATCTCCAGCCCAAATCTCCCCTGTTCTGTGAGATTGCACATGTACAGTCCTATGATCCTCTGACACTAAATCCCTTAAATCCAGAGATAAACATTACATTTCCTAAACTTTCTCTCACAGATACAAAAAGACAGTTCATTTAAGTTGGCACCCTTTCCATGATCATAGGATGGGTAGCAGAGCTCCTGCCATGGCAGATATTCTGGCTTAATTATCCTTGTTTCACAATGTAATGGTAAGGGTAAGTCAGCCTCTTAAAATAAATCTTATTACTGTTTCCATAATCTCGGAAATCTCAGACACATTTGTAATGACATGTAGATGCTTACGTTCTTGCTTTAATGACACAATCTTACACTTCAAAATCTCAGTTTTATGTTAAAAGCATGAAATTACTACTGACCATATCATGCTCAAACCAATATAGGTCACTTCTTTTCAACACAATACCTACCAGATATCCCCATTGACAGGTTTTCTCTGCACAGCATAGAAAACAACTAATTTTATTCCTTTGCTTTCTTAAATAGTTGAAAGCATTCACTCATTAACATTTCTTTTAGTCATCTCCCTTGCTTCAAATACAATTATTTAACAACACTGACATTAAAATCTAGATCTGATGGTAAATTGTTGGGATACACAATATTGCTATTATACATACGGTGGCATGTTGCTGATATTAGGGCTAGGAGCAATGTTTAGCATAGAGGATGATAAATTGTGAGAGAAAAGATGAAGACAATGCAAGTAGTTTGAAGAGAGTTTTAAAATAATGCAAGATGAGATTTATGGTAATAAAATTTGAAAATCATACATTTTTATTATTTTCTAATATTTAAACTGCATTTATTTTGCATAACGTTTGAGACAGCAACAACTGAGCAATTCTTTTGGTGGACCACCATGGATCACCGGTATGTTTAAACAGTCACCTCCAAGATAAATCTGCTTACTCTTTCTTTGGGATAATACTGAAAGAAAAAAAAATGACTATTGAAAAATTAAGAAATTTATTCAGTGCACATTATATTTATTACTACTGGAACTAATACAAAACTGGATTTCCCCCCCCCCCCCCCCCCAGTCTGGTCTATTTTAAGAGTTTTTATTTTATTATGACCCACATGAAGGAGTCACATTCAAGCAGGTTCTACCAGGTACGAGTGCCCCATACTATGCCCCCCCTTCTGAGTTTTGCAGGGAGTTGCAGGTCCAAGTGACATACAATTAGCTGCAAATAACTGAGAATCTCTGCCTTGCATAACAAGCTACATGGAAACTACAAGTTCAGTAAGTCAGTGATTGTCTCAATTTGCTTTTGATTTATTGTCAGTGTTTACTCTGTGCTTAATAGATTGTTGTTGGAGAGAGATATAGCAAAAACTCCTTCTGGTAAACAATTTAGCTTAAGAATTAAAATTAGAGATAAATAATGATGCAATTTTACTGAGACTGAACACAACTGAGAACACAAGTTGAAGTATTTTGATGATAAATTAATTTGGTTCATTATCCTTCATAAATTGCTTTGGGAGGGATTCACTCTTGGATAATGAGTATAAAACTGAGGACCAAGTAGCACATTATTTTACTTCACTTCTTTCTTTCTCTCTTTCAAAAAACAAAAAACAAAACAAAGAAAGAAACAGAAAACAGAAGTTTGAGTCTTTGAAGTAGAAGAGAATCTCCCAAGTGCCTCCAACACATCTCAGGCTGTTACTAGAAGCGACCACAGTCTGCATTATAGGTTCACCAAAAAGTGCGTGCAACAAAAAGAAACAACAACAACAACAAAAAAAAAAAAAAAAAAAAAAAAACAGTAAAAATTGATTCATTCCTAAATCTATTACAGTCATTTTAATTAACTTTTTTTTTTTTCTCTCAAAGGTCTTCATAAAGCAAATGCTTTCCATTATGTTTATTATTCCCATTATTTATGTGTACCACAATAAGTTTGAGTGAGCATTTTCTGAAGAAAAAATTGTACAGAAGTCACAGAATCATTCGCTTTTTAAGATCTGGCACTTTAGACCGTACTGGTTTTGGTCCATATACAAGCCTAAAAAAACCCCATTAATGTACAATGGAAATGAGATGCCTACTTCATTTCTGGCTTCCCTTGCCAAGGAATTGTCTAATTCCACCTCCCTGCCTCAAAGATTAATACCACCAATTTCTAGACTACAACATCAGACTGAGGGTGTCATATTCTTTAGGACTGACAGAAGCAGAAAATGTTGCAGCTTAATGCAAAATAGCAGCAAACACTCCAGGTTACAGCATCTCCACATGCTTTGGTACAGTGCTTCCATATAAAAAACAAACTCTCTGGATTCAAACACACTTTAAAAAACAAAGTAAAGCAAAAATAATAAAATTTCACCAGAAGCATTTCTGGGGTGTTTTATTTTGTTCGCTGGCTTTTGTTTTTGTTTGTTTGTTTTGTTTTTTGAGCTATTCCGTGATTACTGGGGAGCCACAGCCACAGTCACTTATTTCTGATCTCACAGATTGCAAGCTTCCACAGTTATTTCTCAGGCTTTGTTTTTTTGTCTTAGTAGTTTTTGCTCAAGGTGATCTCATTACAATTTGTATCAAAACTTGAGAAAGCTGCAAAAACATAATGTGTCTGTAGCATTGACATAACCTGTGCTAAAGTCCTTATTGATTTCATTCTACTGCACTGAATTCCATATTGGACTCTACATTGCATCACTCAGATTTCTACAAAACAAGTCCTCTGTAGCTTTAAATAGCATTATATAGAAAGAGAATACTATCAGATGGAGACTGTATAAAATCACATATGAAGTATTAACATTTAGAATCAGTAACTCCTAAAAATTAACAACTTAATGTATTCTAAACAGAGCCAAGTAAATAACAAAATTACTTCACTACTACACATAAGCTTTGGGCTACAGTACTGATATACGTAGACGTACTTTTCCAATGCATTAATTACTTTGCTATTATTAGATTCAGCCATCTATAAAAGACAGGGTGCATACAAGCTGCTTTCAGAAGCTGTATTATGCATAAAAATGAAAAAAAGACTGCTCAAAACTATGAGTTCGAGTGAAACACGATTTCTAATTCTTACATAGAAAAGCAAAACAAAATAGCCATATATTAAACACCTTCATCACCATTTACTTATTCAGTAATCCATCAAAATATTGTATTCCTGCTTATCAAAATGAACATATGTCTCTGTACAGAGTGCAGTGCCATGTCTAAGTAGACCAATTCACAGAGCTAAGACAACAGACTAAGAAAAAAAATACTTTTTAAGCACACATATGACCTCACTGGTGTCCGTTAAGTTTTATATCTTGGATCTTATGATGATTAATAACTATTCAGAATAACTGACATACAGTTTTGGTAAAAAATAAAAATGGTAGAAATCCTTCTGTAGATCCCACAGTGATCATTCTGAATCTCTCAATATAATGGTGCTAACAGTAGTTAAAAGTCACAGCAATTACTCTGGGACTACTTTTAGAAGGACCCTGGACTTTGTTTTCTCCATGGCAGACACATCTCCTGTCAGAGCCGAATCCCATGCTGTGCTAGATATTTTTCCAGTTTCACTAAGTCGATTAAATAGTATCAATACCTCTAGTCTTAACCTGAATATTTCCATGTCTAATTCTGATTTTGTGCGTACGTTAATAGATTATTGATTCCAGTAAGAAAAGCACACTTGCATCCAAAAGAAAATGTACCTTCCTGCATATGAGTTAAACCCTTAGCAGAAGCAGAAAATTTGTAATTGTCATTAGAGCTATGCTGAATTACTACACCTGAAAATCCTAGTTTAAGAATTCAACACCTAGGCTTTCAAAACTGTATGTTCCCATCATGTTGTTGATTCCCAAATCTTTACTGCAGGTGGTTTTAAAGTAATTATAGGAAAATCTGAGTTGAAGGCAAATAAATTAACTACCACAGGTCAACCATACTGCATGGATTTTGGACGATTACATTAAACGTTATTAAATAATGAAATTTAATTCCATTTCATTTCATTGGCATTTCTCATATCTCAAGTAAAGCTATAGAGGAATGAGGCAGTCTATTTATACATAATGGATATTACAAATAGACTGCAATTAATCAAAAGCTCTTCAAATTATTTTGAGTCATCCTTCAAATCAAGAATAGAAATCAATAACAGGAAATACTTACACTGAACTATTTCAGAAATCAAGAAGATAATTACTGAAAGCTTTCACATCCCAGAAAATAAATAATCACAAACTGAGCTTTCCAAATTAAGTATCTATGCTGTGAGGTTTGCTATCAATCACCTAATTGTACTTTTTTTCTGGTTATTTATGAAAAAGTTCTTCTGAATGATTATCAAGGTCTAAAGTTAATAGGTGTCAGAGTGCCTAATTACATAAAATGATTTTTATACTATGCTGCATCCTCAATTTTTCTCCTCAATTTTTTTTCATACATACTCAGTTGTACTGAGTTTGGATTGAGAGGAATGTAGAAACTCCACAGATTTCTCAGAAGTTAAAAAAAAAACAAAACAAAAAACACAAAAAAACCCTGTTCTACTATTACATGAAAGAGGATGTGGTTTTAAACTACAGAATTAAGATTCAGATCAGCAATTCTCCTCGTTCTTTTTTGCTAAGAGGATTTTTACTAAAACTTTGCTTCTTTGCAAATCCCAGAAAAAAATAATCACTTCTTAATACAGAAAGAGGAAATCTTTCTTCTATTGACTTCTGAAGTCTAGTCTCATAACTAAATGCAAAATACTCACTTCAGGAGCTTTGTTTTTAAACATTCAATTAAAAGTGCAATATGTAATAAACTGTTAATTTTGTTCCTTCCTGTTCTCATCTGCTCCTATATCTATTGGGCTGTAAAAACCAGCTAGAACTCTATGGTTTTAGGAGTGTTTAGTAGCTGATTTACTGTATTGATCTAAAAATAAAAACCTTCTAGCAGCTGAATGCTAAAACTAGTGGAAAATGAGAGAAGTGAATAAGACTTGTACTGGGAGCAAATTCACCTCAGTCAGAAGCAAACCATCCCATTCAATGATCTCCTAAGTTGTGTATGCTTCATCCTTCCAGATTAACCGCCTCCTTGTACTATTACACAAAAAAAGAACTCAGGAAATACCAATGACAAAGCTTAACTGATAATAGGAAAAAATGGAACCTGGCACAATGAAGTGTGACAGCTTGTATGCTGCTGCAGGTATAGAGGAGGTGCAAACCCAAATCACTTATTTTTTTCCCCAAATCACTTATACAGACAAGGCAAGGATCACTGAGGTTTACAAATACCTTAAAGTATGTTTTACAGATGGATCAGCACAGAGAAAGCAGATTATAAAAAGCTGTTGTATTTTAAAGAAGTTTCTAGGAATTTTGTTAGTGACATTCTCCCAGCAGGAATGATAGAAGTTTGGAAGAACCCCTGAAATATTTTTTGAGAGTTCTGCAAAAGCTAGATTTAAGCAATATCTGTATAGTAGGTATATCTGGCTAGATAGGTGTCCTATTTATTCATACTGAACCTGAGTACTTCATCTAACGCAATCCCACTCTCATACAATTTGTTCAAGCACTTCACGGATTTATCTAGGGTTCTCTCTAATATGGGATGCAGCACTTTTTCAAAAGCAGTACTTCTAGCTTTGGTGATAATTATTGTAGACTATGTCAGAACAAAGGGGTTAGGGAGATACAGTAGGAAGCCTGGGAGATTCCGTTTAGTGAAGGTCAATTTCAGAAACAGTGGTTCTAGACAGATCATTTACATTTAGAACTCCTCATGGTAGCTACACAGCAGTATCACTGTCAGCAGTGTTAGCCCTCATGCGAAGAGCATGATATGTAAGGCAAAAGTGATGTATTTATAAAGCATTAGAAGTTATAAAGAGAACGGTTCTTCTGATTTATACTAACATAGCTTTCTAATCAAACGCCTTCCTCTAAGAGGAAATTTCTATAGATTTTCCATATGCAAAGCAGTTCTTTAAGAAATTAATTTAACAGTTTATAATTCTTTCATTGCCATCTTCTGAAAATCACTACATACCAGGATGAATAATAGCTCACAATTATTTTTTATCCTACAGAAATAACAAGGAAAAATATGAAGGTTGCTCTGGAAGTAATGCCTCCTATTTTATTATTTTGAGCCACAACGCCAAGAGGTGGATGTAAGGCAGTAGAGGCTGAACCTTCCTGCCAATATTCTGCTACAATTTTTTGCCATGTGACAGATAGCAGAAGAGGGGCAGTTTGACAGAATGGTATCTGACATCCAAGCGAGTATAGAGCAAAGGTTTGCCACTGAATTCTTCCATGCAGCAAAAATTTCACCTATTGACATTCACTGACATTTGCTGAACATTAATGGAGACCAAACAGTGGCGATGAGCACAGTGATGAGGTGGGTGGTGTGTTCCAACTGTGAGTCACCTCCACTGCTGCACATTTTTACAAGAGTTGCATGCAGGCTCTTGTTCATCACTGGTAAAAATGCACATTTTGTAGCTAAGAAACTCTCTCATAGTTTTATTGCGTTCTTTGTATCAGTTGTAGTTTCCAGGGAAATAAATAGGAGTCATTACTTTTGGAGATTTAACAGCTGTTTCACATTCAGCTGGGAAACCTCTGGGTTTCTATTTAGAAGAGTGTATATTTGAGCATATATTTAACAAGCTTTGTAAGCATTAGATTTACCTTTCCAATACTGCTGATTTTGAAGACAACACAGAATACTTATATGCAAGAATGAAGTCAAGCCAGAAAAACATCAAATGGGTATGAAAAGGAACACACTGGGGAGCCTGGAAAGCTTTCATTACAAATCTGAGCTATACTTGGCTCAGACAAACATTTTGGCACAAACATCAGCACTCTGTTAGTCTTTAAGCTTGTGAAATATTCACAACTTCTTCAAAGAATGAAAAGGGTAGCTTATTTCTCATTTACCAGATTTCTTGAGCTATAGTAAGATACCTATTAAAAACGTGCTTACTAAAATCTAGTTTTTACTTTTTCTAGCCATAAAATTAATAGGATTCACAAGATAATCCATATTCTTCATTTATATACAGAAAAAGAACACTTTTTCTACCCAAATAATCTTCATAACCAAGTAATTTAGTTGACAGTGTCCAGAGATGTGGACACTGAGATGCCATGAGCTGAAATGCAGAATCACGGATACAGAGTAGACTTATAGTTTATTTATTTATCTAAATGAATAACATTGTGATGACTATTTACATTTGTGTTGTCTCAAAAATTCCTCACCACAGAGCAGGATATAATGTAGTCATCACATTTTAGAAAGTAACAGAGACACAAATGAGAGTACTGCTACAAGTTTTTATGTAAGTTGTGTGCGCAAACAACATAAACAGCAGTCACCTTCCAGCTTGCTGCTGACGTACCAGACTTGCCCTGTGTATTAGTCAACCCAAAACTCAAGCCAGACTTCAAACTTATACTAGGAAGTCAGCTGGAGACCTGGAGTCTTTCATCTTGATTATAATGAATAGTATCTATTTTCTTAAGTAGAGAACCAACTGTGAGCCAAACTTTACGAGGGACAAAACTATTTGAGTAGAAGAAAGATGAAAAAACTTGTGATTTCAGATCACAGCTGCAAACAGCATAGACTGTTCCCTTTCTCAATTGCCGACAGCCAACTGCAGCATTAATATTGGCCTTTCTATTGGTCTGTCCAAGAACAGCTTGAGCCACGTCTTCCCCCTCACATTAAATATAATTTTTTCACTACAAAATTTCTTTGCCTTCCTCAAAACTCTTTCAAGGCACTTCCTAACAAAATTTGTTCCATAGTTCAGAGCACGTATTGTCAGTGTTTAAAATAAATGACTAATAGAAAAACTGCAAGCTCCTTTCAGCTCTCCAAATTTAGACTTTTCAGTAAACAAACTTGAGAAAAACCCCTAAAACAAAGTGTAACTGAGACTGCGATGAGCCTATACCTAGTTTGACCTGCTCTTCATATTTCTCCATTTTCTCTTACTGTCTAAATGCCTCAGCAACTACTCATTCTGAAGTTACAATAAAGAAACAAAGAAAGAGACTGTTAAATAAGCTGATTGAAGCCAAGCACTTCACAGCCGTGAAAATCATATAGCTCTGTCAACTTCCATAATGGTTTCATCACAGACAGCACCAAAAAAGATACATGAGATTTCTGCTTCAGATGTGTGGGCCTGCCATATATCTAGAAGAGATCTGAGCAGAAAGTACAGTCCCAGAGCAGCAGGGCTGCAAATGAGATGGATTTTGAAAGTGAGCCAATTTGCAGTTCAATATTCCAGTGATACAATGGACAAAAAGAATTGTGTAATCAGAGCCTTTGTCAAGGAATGAAAATTAGTAAGCTAACCTATGCTCATCGTAATTGTCTAATTGTCCAATAAAATTATTTATTGCCAGCACCTATAAACTCAATAAAAGAACTTTTACAGGATTTCTCATTTTTTTCAACGTAGACTGCATGATGACAGCATAACCAACTCAAGCCTGTAGCTAATAAGTGTCCCGTGCATATAAATCAACTGCAGACATTAATTATATGGTGGTAAGATTTGAAGCTGTCTGCAGCTTTGGCATTTTTAATGAGCTTTGTCCTTACGAGCACCAGAAAATTAAAATCAAGTGATTGCTGCTTCCCTCACTGACATCACTAAGGAGCAACAAACTTCGCACATATATTTACTGCTGAGAATGAGATTCCTCAGTCCTGCATTCTTTTTTTCCTTCAAGCCCTTGGAAAAGAATCTCTGCTTCTCCTGCACTTCGGTGTAAATATTCAGAACATGTTTACTTGCATATTAGTTATTTATTTATATTATATTATTCACATATTACTTATTTACTTACAGCTAGCCTGAGGCTATGCATCATGGAGACAAAGACTCTCCAGCAAATGGGCTATCAGGAATCCCAATCAAATTTTGTGATTCCCTTCTTCCCCATCGTAACTACTAAGCTTTTATAAATAAACAAAATAAATAAATAAATAAAATCTGTGGCTCTACAGAGATCTGATTTTTTCTCCCTGTCTTCTCTTATCAAGTATAGGTTATAAATGATGCATTTGAATTTTGGATAAATAAATAAAACTCAATATGACTCACATGTAGACTTCAGTCAGGAGTCCCCTGGGGGCTTACTGTTGTCATTTGTGTTCAGCTCCTTCACTCTGTGACTAGAGCAAACTTTGTACGAGGAGTGGGCTTTTTGTGAAGAGCACTTTTTAAAGCTGGATTTTCCATACCTATTAAAAAAAACCAAAAAGACAGTTAATAAAGACTGGAAGGATAAAAACAAACAAACAAAAACAAACAAACAAAAAAGCTAGAATTCTTTTTGTTTGTTAGTTTTTGTGCTTTGTTTTTATTCATTATTCATTAGTCTCAGATAAATCATCATGAACAGTTTATTTCCCCGAAGGTCAGGTAAACAAGCCTAATGTCTGCACATTACAATTTTTTCCAAGTTGTAAGTAAGATGGAAAGCAGTGTAACAAAATAAAAGAGAGCATGTTAGCCTCCCAGTTCTACTTTGTTCTTGTGTGTTCTCATTCTACTTCTGTTCAAGATCACATCTTTTTTGGGGGGGATCATTTTTCTGTTAGAAGCAGTAAGATCAGTATTAAAAACTAAATCTGAAGATGACTAGACAAAGTGTTTCTATAGGCTGCATAGAAGTCAGATCCTCCAGAAAGATTTTACATTATCGTGCAAATCAGAAGTAAAATAATATTCCCAATATATTTATACTAGAAAACTATTTTGTATGTAGTAGTGTTAGAATAAAATATATTTCTGATGTTGTCTTTTTTGTATATGTATCACTAAGTTTTTACATCCAAGAAATTAGAACCATCACTCAAAAAGTCAAAAGGAAAAATGTGAAGAAAAACATACAGAGTACCTGTCACAAATATAATTATTTTCCGTACATTAAATTATGATACTTATGAACAGATCTGACAGCAATATGAAATCATTTCTAAGAATGTAGGCAACATTTTTTAGAACTGCCTGCTAATAAAAATTCACTTATTTCTGTTCACAAACTGAGAGCTTTTGAAAGTCTTTCTCTATCAAATACAGCCATAGGAATCATTTTCTGGATGTTCAGTGAGCATCAGCTTATCAGTGGCATAAGAAATGACAGAGGAATGCTGTGTGTTTATGTACTCACAGTAAGACACACACATGTTCCTCAGCTATAATATTCAAATCCAAACTTGAATTTTACCATGACTGATGGAAGAGTAAAGAGTAAATGCCTGAATGATGCTATTTCACACATACAGAAGGGGTAGAAATTGCTTTGGTCTTATTTGCATGTAGCAAAATCCAAAATAAAATAAGAAATATAAGCACTGAATTTAGATTCAGGTTTAGAAAATTACTCAGTTTCTCAAATGAGTAAAAGCTCCAGAAACCTATTTCAATTATTCCCATCAACACTGACAGATGTAGAAAAAATAGATACACATCTGAATGAACTGTTGATTCACACTAACGGCATATGAACTGAAGCTAAAGAAAGGAAAAAAAAAGCAAAGAAAATGTACAGGAAAAGGGTGGAGGGCAATATTTGCATAATTTCTGCAATCTAAGCACCTTACTTTTGATGTCTTCAATAAAGCTGAGGAGTTAAATAAAACCATCCAGGAGAATTTCTCTCTGTTTTATTATACAAACAAGGATTTTTAAAGTCTGCACTAATATTGCCCAATACTAGAAGTTGTCCTCCTGTCACCTGGCAATTAATAAATTTTAAGTCTTAAAGACAGTTTAAAAAAATTGCATTGTTAGAGAAAATGTAAAACAGGCTATAAAAGTCCATTGTTTTTGAAGACAGCAGTACTGGGTTTACATGAGAACCACCACCACCACAAACTCATTCACTCCGAAGTCATTTAATACTCCCCGGAGAAGCTCCTCCTTCCCAGTGACTGCTAAAACGATTCTTTTCATTTATTTTATGTTTACTTCACACTCCAGGCAATTGCCATTCCATATCTGAGCCATCCCAGTACAATCTCTAGCTTTTCACCTCATGCCCTTATCTCCTCCTTTGGCGCTTCATGCCAGGAACAAACGTGGAACAGAGCTAAAAGCTGCTTTCAGAGCATTCATTTTATCAACTAAAGATACGAAAACAGCAGCGCAGGATGTAAACTGCATTCTGTGAAATGGGAAAAAACCCTACAAACTAGTCCAAGCTCATTCCTTACCCTTACCCTTTTTTCTCTTAAATCAAAGCAGCAAGATAGATCTCTATATATATTGAAGAAAAAAGCCTTGCCAAACCCAGTGTATTCAGATTAAAAGTATTGCATTAAAATTCACAACGTGTCATGAACACCATGACAGAGTGATGAATAATCATCCTAAAATATCAAGTATTAGAAATCAACTAAAATACAAAAATGTGGATCTAAACCTCTGACTTTACAAATCTATCATCGTTCACAATTTTATTCTATTTTTTAAGAGTCTTGATTCTTCTTTGGAAAATGCTGCACAGATGTCTAAATGGGTGATTGCAGATGCACACAAGGAAACCGTGCTGCACTGAAAGCATATGAGAACAGGCATTTTCTCAAGGTCTTATTAACTAGAAGCACTTTAATGACTAAGCTATTACATTAATATTTTGTGAGCGTGCCAACTAATAACTGGACTAATCAGAGCATGAGCACTGTCACTCACAGTTCAGTTAACAAACAAAACATACAATACTTGAAACTCTTTTAAACCAGAAATGTGAATATTTACTTCATAATATTAAAGTATCAGCTAATATTCCCTGTCATTTACAACAGAAAATTGCATGCATTTCTCTGAAAGCTACCAAGTCTGAGAACCTAAAAAGGCATAAGGGCTTTTGATTTCCTCCCCAGAAGTTCTCCCTAAGATCTCCATTACAGCTTATAAATACACCACTGCTGTGCTTATATCACAGAAAAGAGATCAAGTTCAAGCAGTTGTGGGTTTGTGGGTGGCAAATAAATCTGCACAGCTTGAGAACATGTATTTCTCAGCTGTTTTGTCAGTTGGTAAAAGAGAAATTAGAGAAACAGGAGAGACCAAGAGATATATAACTTGTTCACACATATGACCACAATGCTGCAGTTACTTTCCCAATCGTTTTAACAGAGTTTGAGAAGATTTCTATGTCGACCAATGAAGGAAGAGGTAGTTTCAACACTTTCAGATTCATCAGAAAGTTAAATGAGAAAGACTGAATGACAACAACTGAAGGACAAAACATAGACAAATCCAAACACATTCAAGTCTTAATTATGGGGGAAAATATTTCTATATATTTAATATGATTACAGAGTGCAACAAAACACAAATTCTAATAATCAACGTGAAACTAATTTCTTAATAGCTTAAAAACAAGAGATGGGGCAGAGTGTGTCTCTGCAAACTAGGAAAGTGTAGTTAATCCTCAGTGTCCCAATTCCTTTCACACCGTAAATAGCAGCAATGTGCATCAGTCCACAACCATCTCTGCAGCAGACAGACAGAGATGGTAACTGTCCCACATATACATCCAGACAGATTAGAAGGTTTAGCAAATTCCCTGCAGCTTGTATTTCAACATAGTTACATGGGAGGTTTGGCTGGTTTTGTTTTTCTGCATGTGTGTGTTTAGTTGTTTGGGTTTATTTTGTGTGTGTTTTCTGCTGTTTGTTTATAAAAAGGGAACACACAAATAGAAAAGAGGCATTCACACAGCAGGACAACTAAACTATTCCTTTCCACTTTTCCTGTATCTCAGCTAGGGAAACTTCTGTTCACTTGATGTTAGCGTTCTCTGAACTTTCCTTACTGAAAGAAAACACAAGCGAGCACTGGGATGAGCACGTCCAGCCTTCCCTTACTCTCTTCCTGGAAACACTGCTTCTGAGAATAACACTGCTTAGAGCAGCTATCTCTTGAAATATAAAATCACAACTTGGGTGTACACAAACAACAGAAGTGCTTTCTTAGCTATGGAACAACTTGAACACTGAAGTACTTCATTTTCTTTCAGACTAGATCATGACAAAATGCTTTAGGAGCTTCTGGACAACTGCTGATCAGTTTTCTTCATAAAGAATATTTTCTTTTTCATAAACAACCTAAGAAGGATTTGCAGCTTGACATGCTGTAAACAGATACTGAGCAACTTGTATAAGCTTATTTGTTTCATGTAATCACTGGGCAAATTTCCTTACATACCTCAGTTTATCTTATATTGGTTCAATTAAGAACAAGGGTTATAAAAACAAGTTTATTACTCGCACCCTGTCTAAAAGGCATGCAGACTAACGATGGACAGCTGAGGATACTCAGCAACCAAACCTTTGTTTTTATAAATTCTATTTTTCCTCTCATTCATTTAAAAGCCATTTTTCTTTGAAACTTTATCCGTCAACAAAGAACAGTGAGTAGAGAAGCACAGGCTTGAGTGAAATGGATGACCAGAAATGCACCATAATGCTCTTCTGGGTTTAAAACAGCAGATGTTTAATTACATTAACTCCCATGAACAGCATAATCTGCCAGCTAACACACCTATACACGGCAGTGTTGGTAACAACACTGTCAAGCTGTAACTTCTATTTGGAGCACATATACTTTTCAGTATCAACACTGAAACTATGATCATTGTTACCTAGAGGACATCAATTGAAATATACTCATAACTGCTCAAGCACTAAACCTTTCCTTGCCTGTTTCCCTAAAAGTACTCCAACCAAAACTCACATCACTTGATGACCCAAAAAAAACCAAACCAAAACAAAAAAAATCCACCGCAAAAAAATGATGGAAAAGGGATTTGATACCAACATTAATTCATCAGTGAGTCTGATCCTTTTTAGTACAACACATTACAATACATTAACCTAAGAAACAACTCTGAGATCAAAAACTATGGGACCATGACATCAACTTGTGAAATTGTGCTCAGTTTCTGGCCATTGGTCCTTAAACAACCATGCCACAAGAGGAGATTCCACTATCCCATTCCTTTAAACTATAGAACACCATTGCTCACTCCTGATTTGTGTTCTCCAGCTCCTACTTTTCTTAGAGCTCAATTTTAACACCTCAGAACAGAGAAGTTAAAACTCCCATAGTAATCATGAGAGTCCATTTACCATTGCTTCATTTTCACAGAATGAATGGAGCTTTACATCATCCCTTTCCTTTTGAGAGGAAGGGGACATGCAAGCCAAATCTATGCTGATATTGCTATCTTAGTTTGTAAGAAAAATCTTGCAAATGTATTTGATGCAGCCTGTAGCTGAGAGCTTAAGACCATTTTTGGTTACAGCACTGAAATTCCTGTATTTATCAACATTAGTAGGTGTGTTAGATTATATGAACAAAAAGTTCCTGATCCAAAAAAAAAAAAAAAAAAACCTTAGATCAATACCTTTGACACAAATGAACTTCTCATACACACACCAACTCATCCATTTAGAACTTTCAGTCGGTGTCAGTTTGACAGACTACTCTAAATGCAAAGCATGTAAATCAGTGGAAATCAAGATGAGCAGATATGGTCAATATTGTCATGGAGATACTTTGAGTACTGCTGCGTACACATCTAAGGAACCAATTGTAACAAGCTTTTGCCCTCTCTAACTGGCAAACAAATCTTTGCTTTTCCCCAAAACAGAAATGGGCTTGAATCAGTTTCTGATGCTCTTACATTGATTTTAGGACGATTACTAAAATAGTAAAATTAAAATAGTAACCATCTCTGATTAATCTGATCCATTTCAGACAGAAAAATTTCTTTATAATAATACATATGGGAGTGTAGCCAATCTATTTTTTCCTCTGGGAATTAATGATTTTTATATTGTTTCATAGTCTGACCTTGTTTACAATTCTGTTCTGTTTGCATCTAGTTAAACTTTGCCAATATATCTTACTGCATTAATTGCTACTTTATAATCATTTATTTCACATTTTTGATGTACCTTTATGTGATATATTCTCACATCAGAAATATGTGAATTTTGAATATTGACTATACTCTAATGCTATTCAGAACACTATCTCTAAGTTTTCAAGCAAGTAGAAGCTACAGTATATTACTTAAGTACCAATCTGATACTGTAAAATAATGAACAGTAAGTGAGCAAATTAAGCCTTTATTGATTAAATGAATAGGTCTGAGGCTACTTACTCAAAACATGCAAACATATGAACATATAAAAACACCTGCAGAAGCTGAAGTCACTTCAGAGGTTCATTAGCAGAAAATTTAATGTGAATAGAAGTAATTAATTCTGGGGGAACTTTTTACATGGGCAAAAACCATTTCCACAGTTATAACATTCAACTCACATACACACTTCAAAAGTCTCATTGTAATGATGCATTTTTTTCAAGAGGTTCCCACTTTTAATTTTCATAAAGAACAGGCACAACCCAGTTCGCACTTAGCTGATACATCAACACTCCAAACCTCCCTCTCTTTTGTCATTTCTCATTCCCCCATCCTCCCTGCAGCATATTTCTCTCTTAACCTCACAGGAATAGCACTTTACACTCAATCTTCTTTGAATTCATACTCCTTGATCTTGTGCAACCAGAGACAGTCATAGTACCCCATGACATTCTCACCAACTCTTTGTACAATTGCACTTCTTTCTTTGTGAGAGTACCCTGCTGAATAGATAATACATTTCTGTCTCAGTCATCCTATGATCTGTTAATACACTTTCTCCTTCCTTTCTCATTTCCTATTCAAAACATTTCAGCCATCAGTAGATGGTTACTGTTTTCAAGAGCATAAACTTTCATCTGTGGATTAAAAGTGGTATTTTGACTGTAATATATCTCAAGGACATCCAATTAAAATCCAAAATCTAACAAACAACAATCATTGTCTTTCTTTTTTTTTCTTCTTTTTTTTTTGGCTGGGTGGGGAGCGTGGGGGGTAGGGCTGGAAGACATGCTGGGGGGCCCAGCTCAGTGCCAAAAACAAGGCACAAGGGACCCAGGGATTTACATGTTCTTCTTATTATGCAAGCTTAATTGTTCACTTTAGAACACAGGAAGTAAAACAAAGAACTGAAGGCTGCTTACATCACTTAGAGAAAGGAAACTTTATCAACGCAGTATCGATACCAATTAAAAAAAAAAGAAACCTGTGAGCAACACCACCTCAAAAAACAGGTCCTCCTCATAAAAAACACTAACAATCAAAATTTTACACACAAATTATGTTTCAGAGCATTTTCCTAAAACCACTTACAGTACAGTCATTATTGCAACACTGCTCCGCTAGAGCTGCTGGATGCAATGTGTACTGACACATCTGTGACAGAAGTCTCCAGCACTCGTGGAAGCAAACGACAATCCACATACTAGGACCAAAATAGGAAAATACTGAAAAAAAGTCGCTCAAGATCACATCCCTTCTCTTTCCCAAATATCTGCATGCAGCTCTTCTCAAGATTCTTAAAACACATCCTTGTTTCCATAGCAAAATTATTCAGACAGCTGTAATCTACCACCAAAGGCTGTATCCTTAAAGAAGTGAAAAGTTTAGAACTAACATTTTAGGGATTTCAATCACTTTTCTGTAAACTTTGAACTAAAATAGCTTAGCAATATGAGCAAGAAACATCATAAATGTTGAACAGCAATTTGCAGTAGCTAAATTAAGTCCCAGCTTTCCAGCTCTCAGCAGAAGATTCATGAGTTTGGTTCTGGGCTAGATCTGAAATTCAGAATAGACAAACTGGAATTGAAATAGCAAGCAGCAGAATAGAAAATGTTTTTGGCATTTTCTACTTGACTCAAATTCATGGCTATTTTTGGTAGCCATTTTATTGCCAGTTTATAGATAAAACAAAGTTATTCAAATGGTTTTTGATTAAGAGGTGCCCATCTACGTCAGAGCCCAAAGGACACTTAAAGAAAAGCTGCCTCTTGAAGTTGGCATCTAACATGGAGCTTATATTTTTTTCCTCTTGCATTCAATGCTTCAAATATATATATATATAAAAAATGTAAATATCCAAGCACTTCTTGTTTGTTGCATTTAAATCTGTCTCATGTTCACCAGCCCTGTGTTTCATGGCTTGCTATCAAGGCCTCAGAACATTTTAAATGACACACTATTCTTAAGCCTGTAGAGGAAGACAGAAATCTTATAAAGATTATAACCTACCACCTCTTAACTTGATCTGTCATGCTGATTACTTCAGACCACATTGAATACTTCACTAGCTCTTTTGCTTTTCCACATCGAACTCAAGGGACTCCTTAGTGAATCACTGAACAGAGACAAGGAACACTGCCTCAGACACACCTGACCAAAGGAATCTGCACGTCAGCATGTAGGCATTCCAGGATCTGTTACACAGTGACAGTCTATTTTTGAGTACACTGAATAACAAACTACTTTCAAGGTCAAACCAAAAGTGGAAGAAGAGAGGAAAAAGGAGAGGATATCGAAATTATTGATAGATCTAGGTCACACACTGCCATAATATGACTATTCCGAGTGTAACTATGTTCTGTCACCATCAGCTTTTCTGACTTCTTGTAGCACTGTGAAGGTGTGTGGGGTTCTATCTCTGCCCACCACTCACTGACTGTACTCTTTGCAATTGCTGGCATAAGAAGGCGCAAATGAGGCAGCTCTGTGAGACTGATGCGGTAGCTACCAGAGCAGGGAAGTCTTACACCGGGGCACAATGATTTTTAAGGCGAGGAGAAATACGTGGTGAAGAGATACACTCACAGACCCTGAGCACAAGAGAGCTAAAGTTTGGATGCCACCAGTGATCTGAAATGACAGTGGACACTTGCCTTTCTTAGCCCAGTGCAGTGAGCAGCAGCACCAGAAAAGCAAGAGCACTGCAGTTTATGACACTGCAGTTGAATTTTTGGTTTCCTGAGACAGGATTGCAGAGAGTGCATTCTCTGCATGCTTCAAGCCTAATGTGCTTCTATCTCACTGCACTGTTTTTCAATGCATAGTGACCAATTTGGCATATGAGCAGATGAGCAACTTCATGTACAATACAGGAAATCACTCTGCACGTTTGGACACGCATTCAAGCTGATGGTACAGTTTTTAATTGTTTAATCACATGCCTATATTTCTATTCAAGTTTATAGCATCAGTTAATGACTAAAAAGACCCCTAACTGCAGTGACTGTATATTTATGTTGAGTATTCTTAACCAAATAAAATTCTCAAGCACATCAATTAATAGTAACTACATACAGCTAAATACAGTTTGGGTACAATGACATCATTGGAATATTGTATCCCTGCTATAAAATTTTATACTAAATAGAAAACCTGTAAAAAGACACAAGTAAACCAAAGAACAAATTTGAACAAATGAGCAGGCAGCTTCATTCTGGCCTGCAGTGACTGATCCAGACACTGCCTAATTCTCAACAGTAACTTTTGTCAAAAGTCTATTTTGCAAATGTCATAAATTTGGAGTAGACTTTTCCTATTTATTCAATCAAGTTTCAAGAATTAAGCAAAAAATTTAAAAATAGTTTTGCACAGTGGTTGTTGGGATGTGCTTACCTTTTTCTCCACTTGTCCTTAACCTATTACGATTTTGAATTTGTAATATTTAAAACAACATTGACATTGAGATCAGTTAAATAAGCAGACTTAGAGTGCAAAGCATGTGTCTTCTGTAAGTATAATTATATTTTCATCCTTTCTATTTTATATTATGCTTCAAGGGAAGAATTTAACCCAGGACAAGGACATGTTGAAATTGCGGGGCCACTCTGTTGACTTTAAGGGGAAGTACTTTTCAGAGGAGGCAATCCTGTACTGTTAACATTGCCTTGAACTTTACTTTAGAGATCTGATGAAATACATTACTGAATATTAAATGATAACATTAAATAATGAAATATTGAGCATTAAGTAATAAAATGGTGTGTCATTATACAAAAATACTGCGCTGTTATTCAGTTTTCAAATAAGTTTATGCTTTTGACAAATTCCAAGATGCTACAACAAATAGGAAAACATCTTATTTCACTTTAACTTACACACTGTATTTCTTAACACATTTCATAAGTCAATTACATTATGTACTAGAAGTAAAGTCTGATACAAATTTGAACCTTGCAACTTCTCTGCAAAAGCCTTTTAGGTATAAATGGCTCAATCACACAAGCTCCACTGTGTTTTATTTTAATGCATCTTTATTAACTAGTAGCAATGCAGGTTAGCTCCCTCAAATGCCCTTCTGGAAAGGCAGAGTAAGGACCGCACACGGATGGCTTAACTGTACAATATTAAATAACATGAGTTCTTTACTCTTTCTATGCTTTGTCAGTCTCATTTTCATGAGTCCTTCAGACATATTCATTAAAGGCAATAATTGAATTCTGGCAAAACACAAATGCTTTCTATCTAGAAAACAATCAATCCATCAATCCTGCCCCTTTTTTCCTTTTTTGGCTTTTTCAAAAATATATTTTAAAAGCCACTGTGGATATTTCCTCCTCAAGAAGGTTGTGCAGTGTGCAGCTGAAGAAGAAGAGTAGAAAGAAATGAGAGAGAGGTGAAGTTAGCAGATACCAATAGGAATCTCCACCAGGAATTTCAATACAAGATGCCTGTGATGTGGTCATCTCTCACTTCCTCATGGAACAGACTTCCCAGTTGGGAATCTGGGCAGTAACAGTCAGAAAAAAAGCAGACTTTTGGAAGCAAGAAGCAAGAATATTGTACACATATTCAACACAAACTTCCTTCCTAGGTATAACATCTCTGAGATCAGTGGAGATCAACCTAGATTGAAAGCTGAAACCAAATAATTTTGTCTTTGAGTATATGTAAGTCCTTTCTATAGGGCCCTGGCCTTTAATTGCTTATATTCGAAGCAACCACTTTCATCTGAAATCTAATGTAACATTTCCTTATTTATCACAAACTTGTTCATATTTCTGCACCTTCTGTGTCCAGAATAGTTTCTGAATTAATTTTCATAGTCCTCATTAAATTGGGATCAATTTAAATTTTTTTTATCCTTTTTATAATGATATTCTCTTAGAAATCCTAAACCAAATATTTAACTTACATACAATGTTTTGTGTTACCATATTTGACATATTTAGTTAGCACTGGTGTATTTTTTTCTTAAGACTCCTCTTTATTATTTTTTTTCCAGCACGTAAGAAAACATTTCAGCACACTCCGATGCTGATGCACCAGCATAATGAGTGTTTTTGCCAATGCACCTCTGGGAAAAGTGTAAGCAATTAACTGCAACTGCTACAGCTGAGAGGATAGAAAGAAAGGCTTTGTGTTGATTTCATGAATGCTTCAGCTATCTGATAGTCAAAAAAACACTTTTCATTTCTTTTTATATTAAGTATAGGCATTCAGAAAAACATTTTACTCCTTTTTATGGAGTAGAAAATTGTATTAAGTGCAAATCGTGAGACAGTATGAACTCAGGAGGCAATCACAGCTTTCAAAACTAGTAGCAAAATGCTGGGTGACTGCTATGTCTGAGATTTCCTAATGTACATTAAACTTTCTAAAAGTTGATGTCTGTTCAATATATAACACATGCAAGCATGTCTCTAAGCAATCCTATTGAAAATATTGTCTCACTGTGGCCAAGTTACTGTCAACTGAGTGTAACACCAAATTCTGTCACACCCACATCTGGTAGCAGAAGTAATTCTCATCATCTAACTACATTTATTTTGTCTGCATGGAAGGGGAAACAGCAGGTAAATAGAACAGAATGGAAAAAATGTACCCAAGTCTTTGTCATTGCTCTGTATTTGTAATTTTTTTTTTAAATATACGCATACATACATGTATAAATATTATACACATTCACAACCTACATTTCTGCTCATGAGGCAAGCTTACAAAATATTCAACCCACCAAGGCAATATGTCTAACCAGTGCAAGTTTCATTAGAAGTCTCGCAGGATTTTTTGTTTTACTCCAAGGCAATCTTGTATTAGGAAGTTAGATCTTTTAGAGCTTTGACCAGTTTTCTAAAACTTAACTACAATCAAGGATAAAAATTGCTCTGAAATCCTTAGAGTTGTTCCTGTCCATAATTTGACCTAGTTACTATACTTCATCAAATAAATAAGTTTGTTCACCTCTCTTTTATATTAAGAGGTCCCACATTATCCAGAGGTATTTGCCAATACAAATGGGCTCAATTCCAAAGGCTGCAAGTTTGGCTTAAGGAGCTGAAGATTTTCTGCAGCTTGAAGAACCACCAAAGCACAATAATTAAGCTTGTGGCATTTCTAATTGCAGAAATTTATGTTCAGATGTCCTACATTGAGAAATAATAGCAAGCATTAACTGAAGAGGCTTTTTTTTTATTGCCCATAAAATTAATGAGCGTGAAACTGAAGGACAGAATCTGTCTTTTTTCAAGTATGAATTATTAATTTTAAAAAGCCAATTTCAAAGCTAGAACGCAGTGGTTTGTATTCTAAAAAGGTGATATATTAAGAGAAAAATCCAAATCCAGGTGTTCAGTATTTTAGTTAAAATCTTTCATAATTTCCATGATTAAAGTGATTTCCTGGATGTCCAAGAAATTCTTTCCTACAGGAGCCGTTTTAAAATCTTTCAAGGTTTTGTACTTTTTACTTTACCAAATTATTTGATGGTGCTCTTTTTAGTATCTGTAGGTACTCATAAGAAATATGTAGCCATTATCTCTATCTCTGGATTTATTCTACTTCTTTTAATTGCCAAGATCTAAGGCAAAATCTTAAACATACAAGTCACCTCCTTAATAAGGTGAGAAGTCTCACAGAGTTAACAATCTCACAAGTTAGTGATCAGACATATTCCTAAACATTTTCAGAGATGAGGTTTTGAAAGTCAAAGCCCTGTAGGAAGGGCTGATGACAGTCGACACGCACTGCCTGCAGGCCTCAGGTTAACTGGAAGCTCCTGACTACACAAACTCAGCATTCAGCTTGAACTAAAAATACTGCTTTGCTTCAACATAAGCTTGGACTCAGCTTAAACTTACATAAAAGCGACTCTTCAGACTTAGATTCAAGATCCACTGCTATTACATGGATTTCAGGATGCTGCATTCCTATCTCTTCACATAGAAAACAACCATAAAGGTTAGAGTCAAGATAACTGCTGGATTTCACTCTATGAAAATAAACTCTAATTCCTAAGAAACATTAAAGAGTGAAGTAACACTCCTCAGTTTAATAAAATGGATCAGAATAAATGTGCAAACAAGCCTTAGCTTCACACATTATCAGCCTGACTATGTTAACATCAGGAGGAACAAGTCTTTCACATAGTAATACTTGCTGGGTATTTACTGTTCTGTATGCCAAAATCCCTTTAATTTATCTGCATATTTATTCAACATCTATACTTGAGTTCTGCTGCACAAGCTATCCAGACAGAACAACAGCTACTAGAACCACAACCACCTCTGCATAATTTCCACTGCTTCAATTGATACTCTTTCCTCCAAAGGAAGATTTACATTCTAGTCAAGGGTAGAGAGTCCCAAGCTGCAGTTTTCCTACTTAAATTCAGCAGAAAGACAAAATTAATAGCAGTGGTACACAAAGTAAATGCTAATTGTGCTATGAAGAAATACCTGAGCAGATGGGTCAAGGATGAGCAAGGCGAAGGACAGAAGGGAAGCACGCAGCACTAACCAGAGCCATGAGGATGAAAACCCTCCCTGCATACAGTCCACTGTGTCTTTCAGAAAGATCCTAGCCCTGAATTCTGTACTCAGTGTGCTTGCTTTTCAAGTGAAAAAGTGCTGTGTTATCAGTTACCCAGATTTTTTAATTAGTATTGCTTTACACAGTAGTTAAAAATTTACCCTAGAAATGGTATCCATCGTTGGCAGCACACAGACTGACCCATGAGGGATACACACTACCTACTTCCAGTTGTGCATTTAACACTCACTGACCTGTGTGTCTTTGACAGCTTGTGTTCAGCTTCTAACACACAAACTGAATGGAGCGGAGTTCTAGAAGTTTTCGATTGAAAGCATCTTTTGACAGACAGAAACAGAAAGCTGAAAAATGAAGGGCAGACCAAGGAAAATCATGGAAGCTGAACCTCAGCACTAAATTTAGTTGAAAGAGAATCAAAAACTTTTTTTTTTAATTTAGAATCTACAATATATTCAGCCATAATCAAGAGAACACAACCAAAAATCTACATAGATATAAATTAGATATAACAATGTTTTAATTTCAAGTTTATAAAATGTTCTTAACAGGTTAAAGTAGTTCTGAATTCTGTCTTTTTTTAATTATTTCTGCAAAATCAGATGCCATTGTTAAATTATTAAATTACATCAGAGCATCAGATGCCAAAACCCTTATGTTTATGTCTGCAGTGAAAACATGCTTACTTATATCTAAAACTGAAAAAAAAAAGTAAAAAAAACTTATCAGAAAATATCAGATTTTCCTTACATTACTAAAGAATTAATGTTGAGTCATTTGTTTCATTGTATTGCAGAAGTTAAGCAAAAGATCTCTGGCATTTTACTTGTTACAGACAAGTGCTTCAGCAGGTGTAGACATGCTCTGAAAGCTGAAACAGAGTGTGCTCAGGTCAAGCCAACCCACCAAATGGTGCAGCTACACATGAGGGCACACAGTTTTGTACTGGTAATACAATTACCATTAATGCCATCAGCTTCCACTGCCACAGGCACATTTGTGCAAGCCTTATCTCTCCATGCAAGCTTCTTTCTTGGTGTTTATCTGAAAACTTGTCACATTTCTGATTGTTCTGAATAACACTGCTCTTTAAGAGGTTTCAAGCTTATGTTAAGAGATTTTTTGTTTGCTTTTTTTCCTTCAACTAGCTCACAAGCAATTCATTTATACATCCTACATCCCAATTACCACAGCACCAAGCTACTTCATACTTTCCATAAGCTGCTCTAATTACACTACTGCTACTACAGTGTATTTGCTGCCACTTGAGTAATTTCATGGGGTCTCCCTGTCGAGGGGTTATTCACTGTTCTCATAAACCTCTTTTTCAGCTTTCTCTGGTGAAATGTTTCTTGTCCAACCCACTCATGCACATCTGTGCAGAGGTTTGGCTGAGGCGAAACCACTTCAGTGCTTGCTTGAGCACCTACCTGCAAGGCACAGCCTAAAAGCTACGTAAGTATGTTTAAAGAACATTTTTAGAGTTTACCACAGATGTCCTCTAATATCATATTTTTTGAAACTCCATTTCATCATAGTTATGACAGACTCTTTAATTCTAGCTGCACGTAGTGTTGTTATTTCAGCCCTAAGTACTTTGTTTCCTTGACTCTGACAGAAGATAAAGTTGGGGTGGAGTCGCAGAGAATGTGCAGAACCAAGGGAAGTGTTTTCCTGACCTTTAATTTCCAATAAACAGTTCCCAACAGACACGAGGACTTCCTGAGAACAGCTGTTGCTGACATACTTATTTGCCTTTTTACATTCAATGCGTTTTTTTTTTTCTTTTACAGGACTGATTGAAGAATGGCTTTTTTTAAAAAAATTCTCTCATTAAACCCAGAAGTTTCTACCCATCTTATTAAGGCTTTTTGACTAAGTATATAGCAACATTTTGAACTAAATAATTTCCTCACTCGTGTAGAGTGGCTCTAGTAAAACCAACTATCTGCTTTGTAGATGAATCTCCCCAGAAAGAGGAACTACCTGTTAAAGTGGAAAATATATATATATATATTGCTGTAAGCTGCATTATTTCATGTGGCTTCAAGAGCAAATGTCGTGGCTGCACACAGAACTGTGAGTACAAATTCCTTCAGCGTGACCAATTTCTCTAAAATGAAAAACTGAACCAAACACACTCCAAAGCGCCAGAAGCACGACTTCACTTTACACTTCATATAAAGGTCTGAAACTCCGCATCTTTGGTGATTGCTCTTTTTGGCGGGTTTCAGAGGTTGGGAGCACTTCCACTCAGAGCTCTTGAAAGGCCTCAAGTGGAGCTGTGGGAAGCCTTTCATGTGTGATTCACCTGTTGCAGCTCAGGTAGCTATATTAAAAACTTCCTTTTTCTATCTTACTTACAACTTTAATAAATAGCATCTGCTCTAATCGGTGAAAATCCAGCTCTGTAAATGGACATGATAATGTGAGATATATACTAATCTTGAAGTATAGAATTTGCAGTAAAAATGTTTTACTAATTAACATGAGTATTTCATTTTGGTCTAGTCTGAAAAGTACATTTATATTGAGATTTACTAAATCATGCCAAGCAAAAATTATGCAGAATGGTTTTTTGAGTGTGGCTCGAATGAAAACAGTTGCAGAGTTCTGCTCCAAAGCACTCTGGAATAACTACAGCAAAAGAGAAAAGTGCTATTTCGTTTTGCATCTAAAGTGAAAAAATAAAACTTGAAAAGTTGATTTCACATCTCTGCTCAATTCCTGGACTTCATTACCATCCTTCCAGGAAATGCACAGTAAAATCCTGCATAGTTTTCTATTCACAGTTTTAGTTTCGCATCCACTGAGAATGTGTCAATTTTTAGGTATGTAATGTACACACAACATTTTGTTTACATTTTTGTGATCAACTGCAGCTAAAATAAAGCTGTAAGAAATTATAAACAATGTACACCACTTCAATCAAGCACTCCAGGATTTTTACTCTAGATCTTGTAAATGAATATAATTGCCAGTATTTTCTAGTAAATTAAAGTGAGTTTTAGCTAAAGAACAAAGAACTTCACTAAAGGTAGGCAGCATTCTCTCAACGTACTATGAAAGTCAGAAACCTATTTAAATTTGCCTCCTAGCTCTTTTGCTGGCAGTGGAAAATAAATCCTCCTTTCATCAGGAGTTTCTTACATGTAGTGTCTCATTATTATAATTTCTTGTATTCTTCCCTCCCTTGTTGTTGTTGTGTTGTTTTGTTTATTATTACTATTTTGGATTAAACTTAACTACATTTAGATGCTCTGTAAAATAAGCCATACATTTGGCTTAGTAACAAAGTCTGACCAGCTGTGTGAACCCCCAAGGAATAAATATAGCTCCACTGTAAAATATACTTAGATATAATATCAAATAATTTTTGTAACTCATTAAGAAGTAACTAAGATGACTGTGCCTATCTTAGCACTTTCGTGAATTTGGAGTTACTTCAGCAAAAGTAGCAGCATAATTCAAGCTAGAAATGAGAATGGGTAATTGAATGAAAATACAGGATTTATATGAGTTGCCAACATTCACTACAGTGGGCTCACACACTGTAAAAACTATGCTATGATTAACATAAAGCTTCCCTGGTTAGGCTCCCAGCAGCAGACACCTTTGCATTGTTCCTCAGCTACAAAAGCCCATCAAATCGAGTTCCCATCGAACTTTCCTGCTTTTCCATTTAGTGCTACTAATGATTTCAGAAGTGATTTATGTAAATGAACAAATCCACTAACGAACTGTAGCTTGAAAAACATGAGTTGCAAGGGAAGTTGCGATCTCCTGTCAGTATCTTCCTGATAAACTAGAGGAATGACATGAAAACAATAAGAAGCATTTTGACTAAGAAAACTACTACAAATAAGAAGGCAGAAGCTCATTAAGAAAGTCACAGGTTTGGTAACTACTGCAAAACAAATATTTGGGAGAAAGACTAAGGATTATCAACCTAACAAATCAACAGCTCAATTGTTGCCGCAGAAAGAGGAGGATGTGCTAAGACACTGCTAAGACATTGTCTTCTGAAAGATTGTCTACTCAACCCAGGGGAGACCTCTACAGTACTGAACATTGTACTTGAAAGAAATACGTAGAGAAATTTAAGATCAAGTTGTTGTTTTTGGTTTTTAAGTATGGATCAAGCCAGATTAAAGATATGGAAAGAGATGAATAGATAAGACTGATGTATAAAGAACTGATAAACCTTTTAAGTTATTATTCTAGGTGGACACTGGAAGACAGTATTAAATTTAGGCTATGAACATCATTTGTTGTTGGTTTCCAAGAACAGGTGGACTGCTTGGGGTTATGGCTCCTGTTCTGTGAGGGGGGAATGGATTATATGATAGAAGTATTTTGGGAAAGAGACACTGACTATATGACCCTCTAACTAAATAGAAGATGTAGCCTGTGTAGTCGCTGCAAGAATATCCTATAGAAGAGCTCTGTCCTGACACCCTTGCCAAAGCTAAGTCTTATATCATTAAAGCAGAAAAGTTACACTAAAGGTTAGCAATCGATGCCTGAATGACAGGGACACACTTCAAGCACTGTTTTCAAGAAAAATACTGTGCTGACAGGAAAGGCTTCACAGAAATGGCCTGCTTCTGTACTTCTGCTTTCTCTGGAACACCACTCTGCAAATACATCCTGACCTTATCTACCAAGCTATGGAAGACGTTACTCATTGCTGCTTACTGCAAACTATTCTGTGAAAAGCTGCGCAGGTGCTTTTCCAAAAGAGATAGAGAAAGGACACAGAGAAGCAACTGGCTGTAACACTGAGTGAGCAAATGTCAACGGGGAGCGGGGGAGCGGCTCGACATCCTCCGTCCTCGAGGCGGGACAGCTCCAAAGCTAAGTTGTTGGGGTTAATTATTTATTAATCCCACAAAACGAAATACTCTGTGTATCCCTCCCTCCAAGAAAGTTAACGCTGTCTCCAGCAACGAGATTCAAAAGCATTTTAAACAAGAAATTATTTTCTATTTATCTCTGATGAAGATTGTTGCACTCATCCGTGCCTGACATTTTAGGAATCGTTTGTCACTTTAGGAACTGCGGCATGGACCTCCACTGCTTTCAGAACATGCTGGGAAAACTGTGGCTCGCACTGAATGCCTGCAGCAAGATTAATTACCAGCACAGAGAAAAGCTGCTGCCATGCTGCCCCTTTCAGTTCCTGCCCTGATTTCTTAAAGTTTCAGGCTCATTTAGAAATGATTGTTCTAATGTGGAACATCCTGTAAAGCCATGCCCATCCTTATTTATTTGAGGAAACACGGGTCCCCTTATACCTTTCACTGACAGTTTATGTTCTCTATAGCTAAGTCTATTAATTATCTGCAAATAGAAACACAAGCTGGCAGACATCAGAGTTGTTGTACATTCTGCCTCATTGGGACTGCTGGGTTAGACATCCAGCAGTCTTATGTATGAGAGTTTAAGAACAAATAAAACACTGTTGAGGATTTTCTGCAAGCTTTTAAGTGCATCTGAAAATATCTTTCTGCCTACGTCCCTTTTCCCCACGCTAAGCTGATACACATCATTATGAGAGACTCTTTAATGAGAGATTTATCATGCTTTGAAATACAGTGAAGAGTACAGCACAGTCTCAAGTAGGCAACAGTGCTGCTTCATGGAGTGACTGGACTCAAAAAACCACCACCATCAGAAGGCAGAAGAGTTGAGTGCAAATGCCAATAAGCTCACAATACTAATGGGACTACATAGACCATAAAATGTCTAGCAACAACATATGCATTCTGCATATGCAGACATATGCATTCTTAGACATGCTGCCTAAATATCAGCTCTTTGGACCTTATACCAATAATTACTTGAAATCAGAGCAAGAATACCAAAACAACTCCTTGCAGTTATGTCTTCTCAACTGTAAATACTAAAGGCAGCATAAAATACAGACCAGTGCTTCTAATTGCAGTGCTATACTGTTCAACTTCCAACAATTTTAAGAAAATATTTCTTTCCCCCCCATTTTCTTTGTCTAATAGCACATTCTTACTGTAACTATTCCTCCCTGCCCTGCTTCCTCATTTCCCTTTTCAGTCTTCACAGATCTTCCTTAGACCCAGGAATACCATTTCAAGGAAAGGTTGAAAGAATGGATGTCAGCCAACAGAAAGCACTTGGCTGTGGTATTCTGTTTCCTCTTCTCTCCCATCCAGTGGTCAAATAGACTTTTTTCAAAACACAAGTCTTTTTATAACTATTATAATGAAAGAGTGAAATTTTCTTACTCGGGGAACAGTCACAACTCACTTACCAGAAATTCGCATTAGATTACATCTCCCTCTATATCTCTGTCAGTTATTTGTAAGAAGTGTTGCAAATATTTGAGACAACCTCTGTTTAGTAATCCAGACAGTTCTGGATTAAAAAATGTCACTAATAATTTCACACTATATGCATTAAAATACTATGTAAGTTTGACATGTAAATATAAAATTAATAGAGAACAGCAGTTATTACCAGATTTTTAAAACTTACAAAGGCAACAAAGACAGGGTCAGATGCAGCGTGATACTGAAAACGCCAGTCTGCTAGCACTAGCAAGGAGTCGATGAGTCATCTAATTGTGTAGAGTAAAGCATAATAAATAAAGTGAAATAAAAATTGCTAGGCAAGATAGGAATCTAAATAATTCCTTCTTTAAGTCTCCAATGCACAAGTTCTGTATCATCCTCAGAGCTGAGGCTGGCCTCTCCAAACACGCAGTCAGATATTTTTTTTCTAGCCAGAAGACAGTTAGTGAATTAAATTCCTCATGAGGCCTTAGCCATCCAGGCTCTGAATCATCAGCTTTCAGCCCTGCAGCCCCAGGGTTCTATTTGTTTATTTATTTTAGAATGACCGGCACCGCTTTCAATATGAGCTGAGGGAAGAGATGTTCAGGCACCTGTACCTCAGCAGCAAGAATATTTTCCTCTGAAAAGTCCACATGTGCTTGCAAGAATGTGGGGATGTAGGGGATGTATAACGGCCATAAGTCAAGCGCATAAAGCTTATTAGGCTACTGACTTAGTCAGCTTTACATAAAGTTGTCTTCAACCTTTAGACATTTTCAGTATCATGAAGTGACTGCTGCAGTTCAGATAACAGCTATGTTGATAGCTGTAGTAATAGCTGTTATTTCAGAAAAAACAGACAGGAAGCCACACACCTCCGTGCTGCTGTTTAACTTGCAGGGCCTGATACTCTGATCAAGATGATTTACTAAACCGGTGTGCAAGCAGTGAAGGCCCTATTGCTTTTGCCCACAGGAGGAACTGCTGAAGTCAGGACTGCTGGCTACTGTTATTCAACAGAAATACACATGGACATGGAAAGGCGTAAAAACCGAACAACACAACAGGTCATGGGTAGAAGGTGGCAAGTGAGCGACATCGTGATTCTGGTTAGGCAGATTAGGCAGAGCAGAGGCCAACATTTCCCACCTGACTGATGCCTGCTAGCCAAAGTTCTTCGGTCTTCTTATCGTGGACAGTGAGCATAATAATCTTTACATTAGTATATCATTAAATCCTACGTATCTATTGCACGTGTTACCAATAAATAATAAAAAACTGCATCATATTTTTAACAACCTGCTCACAGATTGTCTTTTCAAGTACCTTCAGTTGTACACAATACAAACCCAAAAGAAAGAGTAATAACACCAAATTTTCAAAAGGATTAAGGAGATTAAGCATTGAGTTTTCCAAAATAGATCCAAATCCCAATTGGATTTGTGACTGTTTGTGACTGTGTCTAAAAATTCCCAAGCTACCAGCAGACTTCTTACACATTCAAATAAGATAACTTATTTCTAAGTTAAGTTCACTGTTATTCAGTAACAATAAACAACAGCCTAGGAACCTAAAAAGCAATACATGACCAGGACTACACTTCACTAAGGTCCCAAGAAAAATAGTACTCAGTCCTGGAGATGCTATATATCTGCCTGCTGTTACTGATCGTAAGGAATAATTAAGACACTCAAGGATGTTAAAAGGCCCAACATCTAGAGTCACTATGAACATATATTACAGGTTTGATTTCATGTCTAAACAGCGCGTGTAGAAGAGGTTAAATATAGCTTTTCTTGCTTAAGAAGTCTTAAGTTCAACTAAAAATGCTGATTAAAAAAAAACAAACCTGAAACCTCTCTCTTTACTGAGGAAAGGAACGTGCTCTCTTTATTGAAGGACGGGTATTTTCTTCACTAGAACGCTGCTGAGGCACTGGCTGCTCAGCGAAGGAGGTGTTCGAGGATTGGTGGGATGGGCTATGGGAAACTAAATCTAGTGGGAGGTGTCCCTGCCCACAGCAAGGGTGTTGGAACTGGTTGAGCTTCTAGTTCCTTCCAACCCAAATCCTGTGATTTTATGCAAGATATTTTGTGGAAATTGAATCATCTGAGTTTAAGGAAAGTGGTCCTATGTGATTGCCATTCACTCACACTGCTCACGGTACTGATATAAAAAGAGCTTTAGATGAGGACTGCAGATGCATGTGTACAATTCATTTAGTTCTCGAGTCTAAAGCCCTCTAAACTCATCTCCTGGCATATTTACCAGTTTGTTAAGCATTGTCAGTCTTTTTCTGCTCGCTCTTGATTGTTTAAACCTGCAAGAAATTATAGATCGAATCAACCAGCACTTACTGCTAAAAATATAGAAAGTGATTTGCCTTGAAAGAGAAATAGGAATAGCATAACTAACTATCCATCAAACATCCAACCCTTATTATGTTCTTCTAAGGATCTCACTCATATTCACTTCTCGGGAGACCCAGTGATTTCTGAAACCATTAATATGTAAGCTCAGTTCTCTACAGGTTTTCTTATACTCATTTTACAAGAGACTTATCTTTTTTTTTTTCCTCTTGGAAAGTGGCAGTTCATTCTCTGATTTTTTTTCTTCCTGCGTGTCCACTTTTTTGGTATACTTAATTCTGCACTTTTTGTGTGTGTGTGTGTGTGTGTGTGTGTGTCTGCCATGCTGCAAGTCTGAGCAAAATTTTACATATGTTGCATAATCTGCACACTCTGGTTTACCAGACTGTGGTCATGGAGTAGCCTCTGTATTAGAATGAGAAGAGGAGAAGGTGTGCAGAGAAGATTATTTCTCCACACAAAGAAAGCAGATAGTAAAAAAAAAACAACAAAAAAAAAGAACACAGAAATAATAGCGAAGTGCCCCAATGAAGCAATAATCAGAACTGCAAGGTCACAACCATGGCACTAAAACTAATTTCACTACTGCATTTCATTACGATTAAAAACACATGCATTGAATTACTGATAATTCTGATCCTACTGCACTGTATTCAAATATCGGTCTGTCTCTAGAAATATTCAATATCATCAGCAGCCCATTATCAGGAATGGCAGAAACAGCAGGTCCCTGAAGATGAGCTGTGCAGTGCATCACACACACAGAAAAACGAGACAACATTCTCAGTCTCATCTGCAATCTAACCTTCATTTTACTAGCCTGTTCAGGTTGGATAATTTCTGCCTTTAACTGAAGCAAGGTTTCATGTACAGTCATTAGTTTAGAGCTTTTCTTGAGGATTTTGAAACCTTAGTGTAAGACAGCTACAAATGCTTTCGTCGTTCAGATATTTAGCTCAATACCGATTTTCTTAATATATTCTAAAGCCTTCCATTAGACCATTTAAAATTTGCAGCTCTATTTTTCAGGGAACAAAAATATGCTCTTGCTTTTTATTTCTTTATGATGTTCCTTTTCCATTTTTATATAGCTTTGAGTAATTTTTCATTACATAAACTCATTTCTTAAGAATTGTTTACAATATTAGCCATTTTATAAAGCTCTAGCTTGAGGGTTTAGAGTTAAAAACAAAATACTGTGTAGTATCCTTGGGAGGAAGGAAAAGGGCAGGCAAAACAAGACTTCAAACAACTCTATTCATTATACATGAAATACTTCATCTTGTTCAGTGCGCTAAGTCTGAAGTCTTGGAGCTATACGTATTTTCAACGTTTTTAATTTATTTTTCTCATTTTTCATTTAAATCGAAGGGGCAAAATATATTGTAAAGGTAAGGGAAGTGATGTTAGAAACCACTTTACCACCATACAAGCAGCAGCATTCATTGATGCACAAGATGTATCACAGTGTATGTGTAAAGGACAGAAATACCTCCTGGAATCCTAAGGCAGTATTTTCTTTAACATTTAGGAAAGGAAAAACATCTCACCGATTGCAAACTGAAACCACTTTTCTTCTTTCCTTGTAGTATCAATCCAGTTGCAGTAGTTTTATGTGCTGACTACAAGCATTTTACTGTATTTTTTTTCCATTTTATATGTTACTCTAACAAGAAAGATAGTTACCCAGCATTGGATTCTGGTATTTAGAGTTACCTTTCCTCTAATATTTTCGTAGTTCAGAGGGGAGATGTAAGCTTAGCTGATAAACTATAACTACCCTTTACATTTATTTCTGTGGTAAAACAAATAATGCTTCTATGTATATATGGTCTTACAAAGTCTTGTAATATTAAGACAATCTTTCTTACGTACAATGAGCAGTTTTCATTGTGCAAAATCTAAACTTCTAGCACTCATTTTTTCTCCTCAATATTTCATGTCTTTACTGCTGACAGGTGAGCTAACACTTTCATAATTGTTTTCTAATAGCTAAATTAAGAGTATGCTGTTGCACAGATTGTGCCTTACTGTGACTTCGTGAATGTTAAATTCTACCTGTCATTTTATTGTCCATCACGTACAGCAATGTGCAGTGCAGCTGTTTCCAGATAGCATTAGCTTTGACTACCCAAGAAAAACTGTTCAGACAGCCAGAAGAATACACTGCCACAATATTCAGTCTTTCCTACCTCACTGAGTAGTAACAGTAACAGCATATAGCCCTGGAGATCCTGCTGCCTCAACATCCAAACAGAAAATTGCTTGACACTTTTGTTCTTTTGATGTACTATTTATTCACATTCAACAACCTTACCATATACCTGATGCTTTCTAACTTTACAACAACCTGAGTACAACAACAGTACTCAGATTTTTCTTTGTGCTTCCCCATCCGTAAAACAGAATTGGCTATCCTAAAAATACAGAGAGCAGCAAAATCAGGGCAATATCTTTTTTGCCAATTACCAACTTTGTTTGAAATAATTCACTGAACTAGTAAGGATCCAAAATTAACAGTGATTAATAACTTCCTTTCCTGACTGAACAGTCAAAGGAGGAAGGTGCAAGAAGCGAGACAGTAAGTGCATCAGTCAGACCACCAAAGCAATCCTGCAGCCAGGAATTACAAGTTCATACAGATGTATCTGAATTCATCTGCCTAAGAAGCTCCACGAATTATTTTATTTGCTTGAATTTTAATGCAGGATCTGCAAATCTCTTGAATGCTGTTCAAATTCATCAAAGTGTTATAAACTTGAAAATGGAAGTTTGCCTCATTTACATTCCTCTCTGCACTTTTTCCAACAGCCTAAATCGCTGCCTGAACAAGCATTTATAGCACTTTTCACATTACATACTATGCATGTTTCTGTCAAAAGCAAACAGTAAAATGAACGGCAAGCTAAAACCACATGAAATAGTCTCATCATCTTTCTAAGTTGTTGCTTTGTCTGAATTGGAACAAAAAACAATATGCTACAAAATGCCTCAGTTGACCAGTAAATTGGATATGTTCTGTATTTAGCATAATACATATTACAGCTAGATAAGCCACTACAGTGCTGAAACAACCAACGACATCCTAGACTCACATAGTTATGAAACACTGAAGTAATCTGAGGGGAAGCTTAGAGATTATGTTCAACATTCTTCACAAAAAATAAAAAATGGGGAAATACTGCAAGGTTTCCCTCTTAAATCTGAGAAAACTCAATTCCAGGCCCTCTCATTTGATAACATTAAACTAGAAACCTAGAAGGGAAGTTTTTACTTACTGGACTGGATGGACATTGAGAGTTTACTTTAATGCTGAACTCTGATAAGATTTACTGTAGAATTCAAGTTCATCACCATTTTCAAAATTTTCACTGGGAGAACTGAGTTTTTTTGGTTCAAAATGAACACGAGAGAATTGTAAGTAGGTAACATCAACGTTAAGCACTTGCTTCGCATTAACATTCTTTCTGAATGGTGTCATTTTACGTAAAGAATTTAAATCCTTTTTACAATCTTACGCACTGTCTGCAATATAACGTCCAGTAATATATGAGAAACAAAAATCTCAGTGTATATGTAAGATAATTACACAGTAATAATAATGATATTTTTATATATGATTCTCATAATATTAATCTTCATAAGATTAAATCTCAAACCATTGTAAAAATAATTAAACTCACATAGTAGCTACATAGTGACAAAATTTTCTTGAATTTATATCACATCATCTAAAATAATGTCCAGTGTAAAGATTACAAGTCTTCTGTTTAATGAGTTTACTAAATGGCATCCTTAAAGGTCATGAGGATTGAGTTGATAACAGGAGATATAAAGTAGCTGATCTTATCTATTCCCAGATGCCTGTTCAGAGCATTTCTCCTGCACATTAGTTGCAACACCCCTAACAAATTTTATAATTTTTAATATTTTTATATTTTATATTAAATTTATATTAAAGAATAAACAATATTATACCTGAGGTTTATTTGCCAAAGATTTTAGATTCATACAAACGCTCACTTTAAATTAAAATACACACAAACTGACTGCCATGTAGAACTTCTTAGGCCAAATCATCAGCCACAGACAAACTAGTATTTATGAGTGAAGATAAGGAAGAACTCCCTGTAAATAAATCATTTGCCATTGCCAATCCTAAGATCAAGAGAACTACTTCTATTAACTTGATAAGGAGATTGGATTACAAGAGATTTTGGACCAAATCCTTCATGTAGCTGAAATGGGCAAGACACATTGAGAGATTTGCTTTAACCTAATATGAAACCAGGCCTCAGACAGCTCAGTTTAAAATATTGTTTCCTTTGAGCTAAAAGAGATGAGAAGCCAACTTAAAAAGGAAAATGTGATCAAATAATACTGGCTTTCTTTTTAGCAATCATACACATGCAGAAATTTTTCAAGGCAGCTTAGCTGATAACAAACATGGTACCCATGAATTCTACCTGAGCATGACCCCATTTTTGAGGTGAAATAAAGTATTTTCCACTTCAGAAAGTTGTTGAGAAGAAAACTGTATCTAAAAAATAAAATCATTAAGAATACATAAATTGATTTCAGAAGTGATAATGCTGATTTAGTACATAAGAGGTAGTTGTATCTAGGGCATGGTATTTGTCCAAGGAGACACTAAACAAGACAACTGCGTAAGCCTTCAACGATGCCATTAGCGAGTCAATAAAATCTTATGCAGAGATTTTTAGAAAGGAAGAATGGGAGACAGCCACACAGTATTGTTATGGAATTTCTGAAGCTATTTCTTCAATTTATATATCTGAAAAGTTCATCTGTCTAGGATTATGCAGCCATAGTAAATTAAAGTAATTTATAACACAAGATTAGTGTGTTACTTTAGGTTATATGAAAATATAAAGTAATTTCTTTTCTTCCCCCCCAAAAATAAATATTTTTCTCTTGTATGCATTATTTACCATCTTAAACCTTCAAGCCATTGCTTTTTCCTGCAAGCTTATAAATCGTCTCTTCTACATCTGCAGCTAACCCTTAAAAAGCATAGCAAATAGGACTTCTTATACGGTATCTCTCTAACCACAATTACTTTACCAAATATTCTGTAAATGCTTTACCATACATGCATTTTTCATCTGCAGACTAATATGAGTTGATTTTTATTTAGAAGCATGCTAGATCATTAGCAAAGAAATATCTGTGTCTGAATCTGATAGAGCTATTTCATGAGGAAAATTTATTCATGAGACAAGGAAAACAAAACCAGACTGTCCCAAAGCACGTGCTACCAATATGGAAAGTCATGGCTCTTATTTTCTTGTTTCCTCATAGCAAATAGATAAAAAGGGTCAGTACCAGCCTCAGGTTCAGCCTGTCACTAACAATTACAATGCACACTGCATAATCTCTAGAAAACGTTTCTTAGTTGTTTTTATTTCACCTGTTGTTATCATTGATAAAAGATGACAACATTTGTTATGGTTAACTTTCCAGTCTGAAGCAATTACATTTTCCCTTATCTGCAATGTGTTCCAGGAAACAGTAATCACTTTCATTCACATCAGGCTTTCTGGAGGAAGGGTGATTCTTCCAATGACAGAACACCACAAAACATCACAGATTGTGACAAAGGGTCAATGCAGAAATAATTACAATGTGTTCAGGAGAAAAAGTTCAGTAAACAATGTTCCTAGCAGTAGCCCTCAGCTCTACCAGGTTAAAAAGACATTGAGAATTGCATGCAAACCCACATTTGATGGTTTGCCTAAACATTATTATTTGGAGTCTGCAAAACCAGCTGTCAAAAGCAGGGGCAATGAATTCCAGGCTCAGCACAAGCAGTGTGTTATTTATGAAAATGATGGTTTTGTTCACCTAGAAAGCCACATAGGAATTACTCTGAATAAACCACTCCTTGAAGACCATGTAAACTATCTAAAAGCGCATAACACATACACTAGACGATTTTTACTTAAAACACTAAAAAACCTTCAAGGGCTGGTATAATGTAACATAACCAGGGAGAATCTTTCTACCTGTTCAGAAAATCACATGGTGCTGTCAGGATTATGTTACTGATCAAGGTAAATTGTTCAAAATACCCATTGCACACAGCTATGCAGGTGGCATAAAACCTAGGATTACCACAACATTTTAACACTTCTGCTTATGTTTTGGACATTCACTGTGGCATGTACATATACAAATTAAAAAAAGGGAAGAAAACCACACACAGACACAGAGAAGAAAGCAATAGCTAATGCTGGAGAGAACAGCCACCTAGCACTTACACAAGAGGAAGCCAACAGTATGAGCACATTGAACTCTAATACACAATGAAATAAAGACTTGGAAAGACAAAGGCTGGCTAATGGAATGCCAAAATCAATAGAGACTGATTTATGACATGACCCAAATGTTAAGAAAATTAAAAGACATTACAAAACAGAATGTTGGAGAAAGGTAATTATCATTTTAAGGTAGAAAAATGAAAAAAAGACTTCTATTCAAAATGTTTACTAAACTCCCCAACCTTAAATGCTCTTCATGGCAACAATTACGAAAAAGAGAAAAGAAAAAAGGAGGGAAAATAATAGTTCTCAAACTTCACTTTTTTTTTTTTCATGAACAGGAAATTACCATCTTCATCAACTACTTCATGCCCATCATAGAACAAGAGAAGTATTAATGCACCAAAGAGTAAATGAAAGCAAATTTGTCATGATTTGCTTACTATTTTTTTTTTGAAATAATTAAAAGTACATAAATTTTTTTACATACTTATCAAATATTATTCCCTTTGGCACATGATGGAGATTTTCATTTAATTTGAGATATTTGACTTTTTTTTTTTTTTACAAAGAAAACAAAAACCAAAAAACTTTCCTTGTCTAATTTTATCAGACTTGAGCAGATATAGATGAACTTTAATACAGAGGCAAAGGACACATTTTATCTGGCATGACAAGCTGAACCACCTCCAGGGTGTCCATCTACCGAGGAAGTCAGATTCTATATTATCCAATGCTGTTATGAAATGTGACAATACTACCCAGCAGATATCAGCGCACTTGAGCAGACTGTTCAGTCGTGCCATTACAAAATCTAGTTGGCTGACTTTCTCATGGTATTATTCATGAGTCAGGATTTCAAAGCAGGTCCTAAGACATCGCTTTCACACACATGTATGTGACAGTCTGCTTGCTAAGGTCTGTCCATGGTAGCAGATCGCCTGTAATCATCCTCATATGCATTTCATTTCTGCGTAGATGAAATCACTTATTCACAAGTCAAAATGCACACAGTGACTCCAGTTCCTACAGTTTTATAATGTGCTTCAGAATACTCATATGATTTTCTTTTCTCCTTGAAGACCAGTCAATTGATGTGAATATCAGATTTCTTTTTTCCTGAGCAGTAGTTAGAAAAATAGAAATTTCTAGTCTTCATAACTTCTGAAAAAGGATACTGAAATCAAGGCCACTGTGAAACATCAAAAAGATGTTATGTTTTACTGCTTTTTGTTTGTTTGTTTACTGCAGAACCACATGATGTCAGGCTCTACTCACATGAACAGCAATAAGCTAAGTAAGATAGACAGTAGTGGGACATTCTCTCCTTCAGCAGCACAGCCTGCAGGAAGGCACCAGCCATGCTGCTGGGCCAGCTGATCCACTTACCTGCTTTGTAGGAGAGGCTGCTCTCTTGTCTCAGCAGCTCTGGAGATGCTGGAAACACTACCAGGAGAGAACAAACCATAGGCTTCATACATTGCCAGGGTACTGACTTGACATATCTATAGTTTTACTTGAGCCACTAGTGAGATAACTTTAGAAATAAAAGAAAATAAAGCTGACTGTTTCCAGCACCACAGGAGACTACCACTGCTGAATGAGACTTGCAGTCACTATTGAATTTCCCTATTGAATGATTGCTACGGAATCGTTTTTACAATTCTTTGACTACTCCATTGGATCACTCTCAGGCCAGACAGGAGAAAACTTTTTTCTACAGCGCTCTTCTACAATATGCTTCAGTTCAGCTGTTTCAGTGTTATATGCTGTCAAAGAGTGAAATCAACTCAACGGCATCACTTGTGAGAGAGACCTTGACTGTATGAATGCAGTCCTGTCTCATGCCCATGATGCAATGCAAAGCACAGCTGATGAAGACAGTCATATTTTGCTCTGAAACCACACTTCTGACTCTGAAAAATTTTACCATAGAGGTATTCACTATTTCCGATGAAAATATGAGTACAGATTATTTCTTCTAACATAATAGACCTACTGACCCACATCCTCTGGAGCCATGTGAGCTTCAGTATGTGTCTAACTTTGGTCTCTACAAGCTATGAAGGTACTTAAGTGGTGTTCAAGAGCTTCATTGAATAAGGCTTTCATGACAAAGCAGCTGAGCAACCACAAGCAGCAATTCTGTTTAAGAAATCTTGACAAAGACACACAGTTCTGGGAAGTCAGTGCCAGGAAGCACAGCAAAGAAGTCAGTGCCTTGCATATATTTTGTTAACAGATAAGCATTCAGTCTATCCTCCCTATCTCTGGCCTATAAGCACTAAGAACATGACTGATAGTGTGCAAGATCTTAACTTTGGAGCTCTTAAAGACTTTTAAACTACAGCATAACACAACTGTTAGACTAACTACGAACAGTTATCTTTCCACTGTTGGCAGATTTGCCTTCACCAACTGAAGTGTGTCAAAGCTCTGTATAAGTTGTCACAGTTTTCACATGCCTGATGAAAGCTCTGTGACGTCTCCTGGCTTTGTCAAAGCTCCATTTTATTAAACCCTCAGAAAAAGTGGGGATTCTGTGAGGAATCTAAACATTCTGAGTTTATATACTGAAAATGCATGTACATTAAATGTGATATTTCATTTTCCCCAGCACTCCACTTGCTATAGTGTGATATAATACACAACACTTCAAACACTCTGCAGTTTGTGCTCATCCCCGGGGTATTCTGTGTTTCTCAGCTCTGTTTTTTCACCACACCTAAGGTGAATGCTTTTCAATAATATAATGTACACCTATACTCTCATGCAATTCCTGTAAAAATTTCATCTCTTTCAGGAAGCGGCTTCTTATAGATGTTTAATTAATAGCACGGAACAAGCTGTTGTATATAATATTTGCGGCAGCATTAATCAATACTAGAAAAATTAGCACAAACTACAATTCAAACAAGTTATATTGAAGATCAAGAAGTTTTCAGCAGGAAAAAAAGCAGCATTATTTATGGACTGCATAGTGCTCAGTTTGTTTTTTTCTTGTCAAAATCCTTTTCTCAGCCTTTTTTTTTTCCCCTTGTCAAAATTCTTCTATACAGGGTTTAACTTCTGGAAACAAGAACTTTCTTTCCTAGACTAGAAACAGTCTTCTTAAATAGTTTAATCATATTACAGTAGTCCTGCTGATACACAATTCATATCATTTGTTTCAAAGCTGCTACCTTTGCTTTTATTTATTATGCTGACTGCTTTGCTGATAACAAAAGATGAGTATGCAAGCTTAAAATTAGACTATTTGTTCCATTATATTAAAAAAGCAAAATAATAGCTCTTGCTGGCAGACTGCCTGTATAAGCAGTCACTTCAGTGTCACACAGCATAGATATTAATTAAACCAATGACTTTTTCTTTCGCAAAGGGGGAAGCAATGATGCAAGTAAAGCCAGCTTCATTTTTGAAGATGACCTCACACTGATATTTCTCCTACCACACTGCTATTTGCATTATTGATTTTTCAAAATTCAGCTGCTTGTGGTCACCTTGACTAAATGTCAAACACTTTAAAATGTCATTTTAAAAAAGGGCTGATTTTCAATTACGTGCGCAAATGAACAAAAGGCTCAAGGAATCATCTGAAATAAATCACGATCACACCTTAACTCTGACTCGTGATTTATTATTCAGTGCTTTTTGAAATCAAAACAATACAGTGGAGTACACGCTGTCCTTGCACTAGTGCTTCATTCCTGAAACGCTTCAGGGCAATTGGCACTACAGGAATGCCATGCTTCCCTTTATCTATTGCTGATCAAGGTTTGGAGCCCATGAATCAGTATGACAGTCAAAAAATTAACACATAGTAACATCATGGTTATTAAACACACTTTTAAGTTTGGAAAGCATACAGATATTTGGCATGCATGTTTTCAGAACCCTCTGAAGTTAACTTATCTCTCCAGAGCTAAAGCTGGCATATTCCACACACAAAAAATAGAATAAGCTAGCACACAGATTTATGTATCCAGCAGAAATATTCTTCATGAGTGAAGCAGAAATGCACAGCTCAGCCAACAAGAGAACTGGATCTTGGCAGATTTAAACTAAGGGTGACATTTCTGCTCCAGTTCTAACACGAGTCACCACCAAACAGCCCCTCAGTAAACAGTACGATGCCATCTCCATCCTTCCCACCCAGCCCTGCACTCTCAAACTATATCCCTGCCCTCCTGCACTGCTCTCAGAAAATTCTACCTGACTGGTAGAAGCCTACCTGGCTTGAGAATGCTGCTGAGGAATGCTCAAATTAGTATTTCCACAGTGTCACTAAACCTGAGAAATAGTAAGAAAGTAATATTTGTCTTGCTTCATTAATTGATTAACGTCAAGTGCAGTCTCCATCACAGCTTTGTGTAACTGCTTATAAAATACAAATGTTTGCAGTCTAATTTTCTGGGACAGTGTAAATGCTATAAATAGCTATGCTTTTCTGCAAAATAGAGAACAAACCATTATTTATCCTAACACATGTTAAGTGCTGACAGTTTTCATAGCTACTTTTAGCTTAGTGCATCACAGACAATTTACAAGACTTGAGCTAGTAGGTCTGGAGGCAGACTATTTTCACTTTAGAGGTGACTAGAAGTGCAAAGGGGCCTGAAATGACAATATGAGATAGGTCAAGGTCTTTCAGTGACAGATTGTGAGTGGATAGCATCCCAGGCAGGGTCGGTGCACCTATATAATCCTTGTCCTCATTAAGCCAAGAACTGAGACAGCACAAGCACGTCCTATAGGCATAACTTGGAACATTTTCAGGAGTGCTATACTTCCAACGTAGAGCCTAAAACGGTCTAACAGTCTTAAACTCTAAATATTAATTTCAACCTTGCTTTCTGGCAACTAGAGTACACTCGTATCAAACAAGTTTGAATATTTATATGTTATTCTTGAGTATTTGACCCATATGACTTTTGTCCAAAACACATTTTTTTAAAATTGGGCTGGAAAACAGAAGTAAACACCAAAACACCCTCTGCTTTCAGAACTCGTGAGAAAATTATTAATAAATAAATAAATAAATAAATAAATGCTATGGAGCATTACCAGAGGTCCTGGAAATACCATCTTCTTCTTCTTAATTTGTTATCAAGAATGCTTTATCTCCTGCTTACTAGATCACAATTACTATTGTTATCAGTAATTACTATTTAACCGTGACAGCACAAATTTATATATATGTATATATGTGTGTATATATGTGTATATATATGTATATATGTGTGTATATATGTGTATATATATGTATATATGTGTGTGTATATATGTGTGTATATATGTGTATATATATATATACACATATATACACACATATACACACATATATATGTGTGTATATATATATGTATATATATATATATATATATATATATACATATATATATACACACATATATGTGTGTGTATATGTGTGTATATATGTGTATATATATATATACACATATACACACATATATATGTGTGTATATATATATGTATATATATATATATACATATATATATACACACACACGGAAACCTTCCAGACCAGGAGAAATTTTAGCTGATGTGCTGCACTGACAAGTAAAATATCCCCGATTCTGTCAGCAGATGTTAGGCTCAAAATCGTAACTTACATACTTAAAAATCAGCAAAGCAGCATATCCTGCAGATAGTTATTTCTCTAGAGCAATTGCTTCTCCACTGAAAATACTCTCCCTATTATCTCAAAGTCTGAGAGTAAGTGCAGCTCATTTGGTATTTGTTTATTCTTACACAGTGAAAGACAATTAAAAATATCTGACTTTCAAATTTACAGGCACTTAAAATCTAGTTATAATGTAATCTGATCAGACTGCAATTTCATTTTGGTACACATTTAAAAGCTATTCTAGCAACAGATAACTCAATGAGAAGCAATAACCTTAAAAGCAATAGTTAGGGAAAACATATAAAATTAATAACTTGCTTTTGAAAGTTCTGCCCATCAAAATCAGGGAACAGTTTTTCCATTTTATGTATGCAGCCAAATAACTTTGGATTTCACTGTGAGCCAGAAGAAACAAATGAAAAAGTACTAGGACAAGTTCTTGGCATGCTGAGTAATTTATTTCTCATACATTCCTTAAAATTATATTTCAGAAAATAATCTAATGAATGACATGTAAGCATAAAGAGGGTCAACTCTCCAACATGATTTCACCATTTCTAAAGCATTTTGGCCCAGCACATTTTGAACAGTACAACTGATTAGCTGATTAGAGGCATTTTCTGAAAACAGCTTGGGTCCGTAATCAAAATCAATGATAGCTCTAATTTAAGATAAGTAAGCAGAAGGCAAATGTTTCTTGCCAATTTGGGCAGATATATTGGAAATTATTAGAAGACAGTTTTTTGATGGATGGCTATACCATAAATAGCCTGCTTCCTTCAACACCTTTCCCTCATGCATTCCTTTCCTCCAAAAAAAGAAAAGGACAGGAAAGAGAATGCAGCTGACATCCCAGAATACTGATTATGAGTCAAGCCTTTTTCCTTGCTTGTTTCTGTGGGCCACAAACAGAACATAGTTTGATAAAAATATGTATACCTGAAATTAGAAATGCTTTGAATAATACTGCACATTCTTAAAAAATGAAAACGTGTTTAAATTCTACATTTAAAGTATACTGCTTTAGTTGTAAATGAATACAAGGACAAAACTATGTAGCAAAGCATTCTTACTACATGTCTCTGCCAGATGGTTAATCCCTGTCCAATCAGCATAATATCTCCCCAGAGAAATTACCCAGGACTGGAAGGACCTTCCTTTAGCAGTCTGACAGAGGCCCACTCATTTCTTATTTGCAATTACTTAAAAACACAATATTCAAGCAAGATTTTTCTGGATGCATGTAAAATTAATGTTCTAGCATCTTACTTAAATATGACTTCCTACTATATAGTATCTCAGGGTAAGATTTGTTCAAACATTTAAATAACAAATTTAATCTAAGAAAGTCATCTGCCTTAGTAAGGAAAATATGATATGACCAGCAGTTCATAAAAGGTAAAATGATGACTTGAAATCATGAACTGTCTAAGAAAACTCCCTAAGAAGCATTTCCATAAAGCTGACCTGCTCTATCTCATCAGTTTGAACCTTATAACAACCATCCAAACTAATAAAACTCCTTAAAAATTCCCCTTAATTCTTTGTGAATACTTTTGTATTAAGTTACAGACAATCCTCAGAAAGACTTCAAAAAACATGATTTGAATTCTGCCACCAGTTCATTAACTGAAAAATGACTGACAACCATGGGGTGAAAAGTCATAAATCAGTTCACAACCTGTGAATTTCACAAGAGCTCAGAGACACTGTGAACTTAGAAGTAGATTGCAGACTTCTACAAAAAACTAAAATAAAATTCATGCACTTCTTGCCATCAGTGTTAAATAGTACCAGCACAGACCACTTTATCAGATTTAGATGGTCAAAATTCAACTCAAGCAACTGGAACTTTCCTGTTGTCTTCACTAGGTGCAAGATTAAGACAAGAGCAAATGCTTATTTTGGGGAGTTTCAGTATGACAGTAGCTTCCACTAAACTCAGGTGATACATAGAAAAAGAACAAACTTTAAACACCTAAAAGTCTACCCAGAAAATTGTCTCTTAGGTAACATTCCCTACTTCTTATGCAGAAGGGATGTCAGCATCTGATCACTAAAGTCAATTTAAGCTCATGTACAGATGCTAATAATAACAGATTCAGCCATAGCCTTTTGCAGGATGTATTCAAAGGCTTCTTGTAAAGGACTTAGTACATTCAGTTCTAGTTAACTCAATAGAAACGGAATAGTTTTAGCAACTTCTAGGAGTCAGTACTTTCTTCAGTTTTAAGTCAGAATACACTCTCGTGACCAGTTAGGACTTCTGCAGGTAATTTTACTTGAGAGATATAGTTAGAATGTCAACTGAGAGAATGAGGAACAGTTGTTTAAGGCAGGCAACTGAGTTTGGAAAATAAATAACGTGTACAATTTTGTTGTTGTTGTGCTATAATTTGTGCACCCAAAATGTACTCCCTAGAAAATGGAATAGTTATATTGAGGGTTTAACTCTAATTCCTCACAAGAGGAGTACAAATAAAATACAGTAATATCTAACTGTCCATCAGAGGTCACCTAGTCCAACTGCCTGAGCACTTCGGGACTAACCAAAAGTTAAAGCAATATTAAGTGCATTGCTCAAATGACGTTTGAATGTGACAAGTTTGGGTTATCAATCACCTTGCTAGAAAGTCTGCCTCAGTGTTTGACTGCCTTCACTGGAAATTGCTCCTCGTGCCCAAACTGCTATCGTGTGAAAAAATAAATCAAGAGTGGTCATAGGGAAGCATAGCAGAGGAATAATAAAGTTTAGTGTAGTTTAATCTACATTAGTCTATGTTTCAACTATTGCTGGAAGACTGCTAAAATTTGTCAGTGCACTACTCAATATTAACTACCTTTTTTTGAAGAAAAACATATTCCATGCAAAACCTACAAATTAATTAATTACCAAAGCATTTTGTTTTATTAGGAACACATAAGTAGTGTATAAATTATATGCCCAAGATCACTATGCCAACATCAACCACAGTATTAGACCATTACTAAATATTAATATACATCTAGAACATTTCTAAGCACCCTTTGTTAACCAGTCCCTGAAAGCTATTTCATGTTGACACAGCGATAGACACTCCTCTACCTCTTTCACTATTGGAACAGTGGTTGCTCCTCTTCACAACATGCCTGCTGCTTCCTACAGCCTACTAATCTATGCTCTGGTGAAAAAGCTGTCATGGTGACACATCCAGACGTCCATGGGGTTCCTGCTGCTGCCCTGTCACTCCTAGAGCTGAATGCACTTGTTTGAAAGAGACATGAAGATATATAACTTCTAAAAGCTGACATCTTTGTTTCAAGTATCTTTTTAATCATCTGGTTTTTAGTTTAAAATACAGTTATTTTTATCAGGATCGCTTTTTGGACCAATGACCTCATGGGCACTTCTGGCTGCTCCTGACTTCCTCTCATGTTCTTACACACCCACCTGCACATCCCTCTGGGCCACTTGTCCATGAAGAACCACACTTCTGTACATTACCAAGGTTAATTAGTTGCAGTGGGTTTTATTTTTGTTCAAATAAAATCATTTTCAACTTCTCTAATGAACTTCAAAAGTTTTACCAAAACTACAGAACTCACTTTCTAAAAAGGTTCGATCGTTTTCCCTCTGCTCCCTTAAGGATAACCTTTGAGCTGCAAATATGAGAGAGAAATGTCCGTAGACTGACATGAAAATGCTATCACATTAGGTATCTCAAAATAAATAAATAAAAAATCAGAAGCTCAAAAAATTAAAGGGCAAATTTGCGACAATACAGTAGGTTCCTAAAGGATCTTCGCACACACATCAAGGTAAGCAGTCACCCATTGATTTTTGCATTCCAGGGAATACATAAAGGTAAGAGAGTCATACATAATGGTCTAAGACTGTTATTACTACTACTCAATCCTTTCTACAGATATAAAATATTCAGGTAATATAATAATATTTCATTCATCAATGGCATTTTCAAATTGAAATAACTGTATTTGAATACAGATGAGAGGTAAGGTATCAGGTTCGGCTACATTCTGTGAGTGTAGCAGAGTGTGAAAGAGAATGAAAAATATGTACTGCAATAACATGAACTCTGTAGTTAATGAAATGGCAGTGAATCAAACTAATCGGAGTTTTCCAATGACTTTTGCAAATGGATCTGTAAAATGTCTGAGATAAAAACTGGTATGGTACATCATATCATCTTAAAATGCAATGATGGTTTTGGCGCGACCTGGTAAGCACTAATAACTGAAATAAGTTCTTTGCTCTTCTATCCTGTTCATACTTGGAACAGAGCAGCTGTTACCCAATATGAAGAAATTTGCCAGTAACAGGACAAAGAACTAGGAATTTTCTCAATGCCTACAAATATAGCACAATTCTTTTACCATCATCTTCCTAATCTATTGAAATGCTCATGATATAAAATTGTATCTATGCACTTTTCAAGAAGAGGAGCACATTTTTAATGCTTAAACATACAAAAGTTACATAATTACAAGCACCAAAGTGTCATGATCTATCAGCAAAACATTTTCATTCTTCATACAAAAGAAGATTTGCAGAGGAGCCACAACTGAATTTGTCCCCAACAATGAAATGCATTTGTGTTATTACTATATGAATAAACCATTTCCCAGGGAAAGTAATGTATTTTCTAAAACATATTGCACAACCTCACCAACTAACACCCCAGAGGCAAACTATCATTAAAAAAGCAATTTGATGATTTTGATTCCAAGAATTCTACCAGAAGTACATCATATAAATGAAATTACTAAAGTCAATTCTATGATAAGATTGGAAATTAAAAAAAAAATCAATACCAAAATGAACACCATAAGAAAGAAAGAGATTCTGCAATACATTATCTACTTTGCATTAGTGCTAGGAGGTATAAATTTTTTTATGAATCTGAAAAAGCAGTTAAGCTTTTCAGCACCAGCATTGCTATCTAATCAACATTCACGTCATGTAGCACACATCTTTGTTGTCAAACAGTAACAATAGGCACTGATAGTCTATCCATTTTTGGATCATAGAAACTGCTTCCCTTCATGCGTGGGCAGTTACTGCTGTAAGTAGTTTTACTCCATTAAATAACGGGTTCAAAACGTGAGGCCCTAAGTTCTCTTCTTGGCTGGAGAGATCTGTTTTTGAAGTCATACATGATGCCTTACTGTAAAGTCAGTGTAATTCCAAGATTCACACAATTTCTTGGGTATTTAGGAAAGCTGATGTACGTCCCACAGCTCTCAGTTTGACTACCAGGAGGAACTCTTTCTAACAACTACTCATAATATTCTCTGTGATATAATTTTCCTTTGCATAAAACTGAATTTATTTCAGAAAATCAGAGCATTCTTGCAAGTCTGTTTTGTTTAAATGCCATCATTCTGGATTTTCTAAGTCTCTTTAATGTCTTTCAAACTCACAGGAAGATTCACGTCATGGATACTCAAAGGTTTCTTAATATAAGCTGTTATCAATTTATGTTCAGATACTACAATGATCTCTACAGGAGGATATGGAATAATTAAACTGTGATTTAATTCACTTAGATTAATAAAATCTTTGAATAAAAATCAGTTCTATGCTTGTCTATAATTTTACACCACAGTGCAGACCTTACAAATATGAAGCCCTGGTATACAAGTTAACTTTTTGAGGTTACTGGAAAATTTTATTTAATTTTCCTAGGAAACAAGCAACTTTTTCTTGTGAAATGTAACTATTTATTTTCAGTCTTCCATGTACAAAAATAAAATTACGTATGAGTTTGAATAACAACCAGTTTTACTTCGTGCTACAGAAATAAAGAATCCTTGACTTACTATGACAACAGACTTTCTTTTAAGTTGCAGTGTTAACAGAAAAGCCACCCTGGAAACCTCAGTGATCTTCCTGAAGGTAAAAACAAGAAAACCTTTTCTCTGCTTCTTGTTTTGTTAGAGCAAACTCAAGCTGATTTTAACTGGTGAGGAAGATCAGAGAGCGCTGGTTTTTCAGACCTATCTCAAACCATCACAAAAACTCAACATACACACACAAAAATAAATAAAATAAAGAAATAAAAAAATAAAGAAATAAAGAAATAAAGAAAAAATAAAGAAATAATAGAAAATAAGGAAATAATAAAATAAAATAAAATAAAGGAATAATCCAGCATGAGCCTGTGACAAAAAAAAAAAAAAAAAATACAGGGAATGAGCTCAGAACATTGAATATGCCAGGTTTAGTTAGGGTTTGTAAAGCTGGCAGATATGTAGAAATGTATGCACAAACCTACGTTACAACTTTTCAAATCCATTGTAGGATTAACTCCCTTAAATTACTTCCTAGCTGCAGTTTTACTATTCTTCCAATAAACAGTAAAATGTCCATAATTTTGTATGCAGCTTGAATGCTGTGTACATTATGTAATACTATTCATTTCTTTTTATTTTACTCTAAGTAGTTTACTACAGTTAAAAATAATAATAGTAATCCTGTTGTTGATCATCTTCAAAATCAAAATCAAACCAAAGATTGCTTTGACATCACTGGACTTCACAAAAGTCTAGGCCTTATTGGGTCACTTAGGTGAATTTTTCTTTCAAACACACCTAAGAAGAATCTACGATTCTTCACAGATTATACAAAAAAAAAAAAAATTAGTTGAAGCACTGTTAAATTGACCATAAAGCCTAAATAAACTTCCTGTTTTACGAAGAACACTTCTAGTATTTTGTTATGCTATTTCAAAAATGATGCCACTAGAATGTTTATTTTGGTTACCAGAAGTACACTTCCGATGGATTTGTTTCCTTTCTTCATTCTAACTGTCCTGAACAAGTACTTCAGCTAAGACAAGCCCTCATGTGATCAAAATCACCAAATATTGAGAAACACATAGCAGAACAATAGATGTAAGTGAACCCACCTTCTAAACATCACTGTTCTACATTTTAGATGGTTTAGTAGCTTGTAGTTTCAGACTTTTCCCACAATAGCTAATTGGATTATGCAAGTGAATGAATATCTAATTCACAGTAAATGTAATGATAGGACCAGTATCCCTTTATTCTGTCAGTTTATAGTGTTGGATCATTTTCTGCTGCACTAAATTCCTTTTCTAGCAAAGCAAGAAGGATTTAGTTTTGTAAGAAGACAGATGTACATGTTTTTTCATGCAATGACTTCTTGGCTGTACTAACATTTGGTGGATTTCTTAATTTTATTATCAAACAGAACAAAAGATATTTAATGAAAAAAGCATTTGCTGTGGCCCTCCATCAAAGTCATCACTGCCACATTAGAAATATTCAGAGAAATTCAGGAGGTGGAGCATCTATGCATGCTTTGACAGTCCATGTTAGAGGAAAAGTCGAGTCCCTGATGCAGATGGCAACAATTGTATTGTTTCCAATGCAACAGAAAGACAGCAAAACTTTTTTTGCAGGTAAATTCATAAACAAGCTGAATTAAACTAAGAGCACAGAAAATTTAAGAAGAAACACATAAATACTCACTTAGAAAACACCTATTGATAAAGAATGAAGCCACCAAAAGAAATCATAAAAGTTGCCATTTGTGCAAAGTGCTAAAAGTTTGGGAAATAAACAAGAAGAACCATAATTGCTCAATCCCAGAGACAAAACTGATCTCTATTGTCGCTGAGCACCAAAATGGAGATTTGCATAGCTGAAAGTTTAAAGTAAATGATCAAACCTGATTCAGTAACAAACTAGTGGTTGGGAAAAAAAAAAAAGTTATTTGTTTTACTCATTTTTTGTTTGTTTGTTTTTTAAATCACCCTTCCCAGTCACATAAATTGTTTACAAGTAATTCACAGTACAGAACTGACACAGGTCAGTGTTTAGAGACAGCACAAACAGGATGCTTTTTCATCATGCTCTGTAAAATACGGACTTCAAATGAACCTGTTTGAAGTCAGCCCCAAACTAAGAGTCACAGTGCAGCCTACCAACTCAGTATTATTTCAAACTCTTGGTGAAGTTCTCTGAAACTGCTGAGGTACAAAGTGATCCTACGTCTTTTCCTAAGCTGACTGTTTTCTGTGCGTAACCACTTCAGTAGGGAAATTAAATATCAGCAAGTCTAATGAGCAGGAAAGCTGGTGCAAGGATCCAGAGAGAGAGGTTGCACAAATGGCTTGTGAAACTCCATCCTTTATGAAGACATGCATTTTTGTCTGAGTGAGGAATCACTGGCATAAATCATACACTGTCAGTTTCTCAGAAACAAACTTGTTTAACCGAATAAATGCTATTAGTATTCATCTGAACTGAAAGCTAAAGACTTGTGTAGCCAGTATGATAGATTCATTCACAAGTCTCAGTTCGAACATTAAAGTAACACGCTGGTGAAAGAGCTTGTATTTAAGTAATGTTATTTGTGAGTATTAAAGGAATTGTATTTGACATTGTTATTTTACCTGATACATTCAAGAAAGACTCAAACAAAATGACAAACTGACCTATATCAAAGAAATTTATTACAGTGTCAGAGGTGCAAAGTGAAAGTCTACAAAGAGAAACAACCAATAAAAAAAAAAAATCACTTAACTATTAAAAGCTTGAGAAACCCTGTTCTCCCCTCTTTGTTTTCTAAAGTGATGCTAACTGCGTTTCTCTGTCCCACTCAAGTTTTATTCTGACTTCAATTCGATCACTGTTTCTACCGTGATTGTTTACAAATTAAAGTTGTTTTGAAAACCCTAAATGAAAGGACAGGGAGCTTTGCACCAGATCGTGATTACTGTGAATTCTCTATTGGATTAATATTAGGATGCAGAAAATACCAACAAAGCACCCATACATCCTGCCACTTCCAATCCTGAAAAATTGTGCACTGGATCGTGTTTGTCAATCTTTGGGTTTTTAATTAAAAGTAAAAAATAAAAAATAAAAAGCAACCAAGAATGCTGATGCTTAATTGGATTAACTATACATAATTTAAGCATTGGAGAGACTCTGAAAAACCAGTCATGCATTAACGTAATATTAGCATTAGAGATCAAGTTATTATTCTGAATATGTGACTACTTTTCTCCAAAAACAAACACACACTGTTTACTGTCCTCATTGGCTTGTTTAACCATGACCATAAATAGAAATAAGAAGCTGCACAAATAATTTATTCTTCCAACACTTTAAACTAAGAGGAATGTAAAGGGATCTAATCACAGGCAATCTCTATCTAATTCGTGCAGATTTTTCTATCCATTTTACTTCCTCTTCAAAACATTAGTCTGTTTGTTGACATCAACACTTAAGCATTATTTAAGACAATGGAAAGAATGCCAAAGAAAACCTCAAACGCCTTTTTTAAGTGAGCTTATCTTCAGCAACACAGATGCAGACCCTCCTTTCTCCTCTCCTCTTTTGTGCAAGTTTTCCTGCTCTTCCACCAACGCCGACAGAATGTATAATAAAAAATCTGAGTAACAGCACTGACAAGGAAAACTCCCTGCTTAGAGAAGTACTCTGTATCTGCCAGAGCCATTACTGATGACTGTGCTATTGAAGTGAGTCAAAATAAGCCTAAATCAGGTCTGTAAGTTCACTTGGAGTAGCAGCAGAGCAACATGTGTTTTTACTTTCTAGATAACAGGAACATAGTGAAGATTTGTTCTTAATTTCTATTCAGATTTCACATGAGCATTCCCAGTGTGAAAACTAAGTTCCATATTAGGGCACATACTTCAAAACTTGTATTTGGAAAACCAAATTCTCAGATGATTTCTGTTAGGGCAAGCAAATGCTATCAGTGATAGAATGACACTGTTATCCTTGCATTGTAAAGACAGCTGTACTGGACCTTCTCTGAGCCTAAGACAGTATTGGAAGTACTATTTGAATAAAGAAAACATTAAAGCTACTAAACAGATCTAAATTATTAGATAATGTCAATTATTTCTATTATGAATAATGTAAGAAAGCAACGTATGCACTACTTGAAATTTCATCCTACGTACTAATCAGAGTTAGTGGTGACAATAACAAGTTGCTCTTTTTTATTTATTCCTGCAAAGGATAATAATTAGTACTTCCTGAAGAACTCTAAATGATACAGTGAAACCTTTTTCTTTCCTTTTTAAAAAGGGATTCTGAAACTGTCCACGCTTTACGAACAGCAAGTGATCAGAATAAAGACAATTTTCATTTACTTGAATAATGAGGCTTTTAACTCAGCTCCCTCCTTTTTGGCTATAATGAATGACCTTCCTGCTCAGTTAATCTGGAATACATCACATTAGGCTAGACAGATTACAGTGAAATGCAGAAAAAGATACTGAGCAAAGAAATTCATAGTGGCATTTACTTCCCCTGTATGTTGCCATAATAATAATATCCAGGCAACAGACAAGAGTGACTATTACAATAAATCAGAAGGTCGAACAGTTGTGGTTTTGCTTATTTATGAGTGCAAAATACAGATCACATGAAGACACTACAATAACTGTTTATCTGTTTACACTTAAGTGTTCACACTGAAGCCATGTTCTTATGAACAAAGACATCTGCAGTCTTCCTTCTAGCTTATCAAAAGTGTCATATTCCCTCTAAGCTTCTAAAAACAGAAGAAAGCATGCCACTGACAAAACTTTTATGAATGGCAAATTGAAATCAATGACATATACTATCTGCCTCAGCTGCTGGAGAAAATTATGAAGATGAGATAGTGATCCACCTTTTTCCTCTTTACATTTTTTTCTATCAGTTAGTGCTGATAATCTCCTGCCAGCATAGCCCAACACACAGAAAGTTTTGGTGGAATTTCATTAAAAGCTGAGTATTTCCTAATTGTTGCATGTGCATGTTGAACAAACCATGAATTCTCTTTGCTGAAAGAGACAAAAAAAAAGCATTTTCTTTCTGTCACTTCTTTACAAACATGAGAAATTCTGATGCAAGGCATGAATATAAGGACACTTTCATTTTAAAATTTTAGTCACTCACAGGCAACTGAAAAGCACATTATGCAGCACACCATATGGCTCTTCGATAGAAATGATGTCTAGGAACATAATTATCGACAATACTTAGCAGTAATATGCTCCATATAGTTAACAAAAAAATGTGATCGGGGGTGCTGGAGAAAATTTAAGACTAAGATAGACTTCATTATGTTTTAAATAAGACCAGGAAAATCTTTTATATACATAGATCACTCTGAAAGTAATGCTTCGTATTTATTTTCCAGGAAAATGCAGTAGATGCAAAGAACTCAGTGACACAATTTGATAGAGCTACAGAGAACTAGCTTTCACCACAGTCACCACCATTAGCTCTGCATTTTTGCCACTGATGTACAAGAGCCTGTGTGCTGCACTTGTACAAATATGCGCCAGCAGAGGTGACTCACTGTCATCACTGCTGAAATGCACCAACCACCACCTCACCATGCTCACAGTCACTGTTTAGTCTCCATAAACATTTAGCAAGAGTTCATGAAAGTAAATGGGTGCCATGTTTTCTGCTCAGAGGAATTCAGTGACACACCCTGACTTCATGCACACTTCCATGTCAGATGTGATTCTGTCAGACTGCCCCTCTGCTGTCATCTGTCACACGGCATCAGAATATAAGGGAATATTGGCAGGAAGGTTCAACCTCTACTGCCATATTACCAACGTCCACCTCTGACATAATGGGCCAAAGTAATGAAATAGGATGCATTACTTTCAGTGCAGTCCTTATTTATGCACACCTGCTTGGTCATAGCACTGCAGACACTACAATCACATTCCCTACCTGTTGGATAACTTTAGATGTAGTTTCTAGCATACTAGCTGAAAGCTAAGGAAAAACTAAAGAACTGATCAGGAAAGCACAGACATCGTAATCCACACTTTGCAAAGTCAGCTGCTTTCCTATTCTAGAACACATGCTCTAGAGAAAGTAGAATGGTACATGATGAGGTATATTTTTGAATGATTTATTCATATCCAGAGTGAGGGTTTGGAAAGTGATTTAAAACCACCTCTATGTTCTGTTGAAGGTCTTGTAAACACGCGTTCAGAAAAGTCTGCATGCTTGTAGAAGGGCTAACTATAACCCAGAGTTTGGGTTCACCAGGCAGTGGATCAAGCAGAATTCAGTCACAGGATCACAACAGTTATAAATCTGTGTGCTGAGTGGTGGTAGAATTCATTTGTAAGAACACACGGTCACACAAGCACACAATGAAATGCTGCAAAGCCCATTCTGCTGGAAAAGATCTCCAGAGAAGATCAGCCCAAACATGCACTTCACTAGGGAAATCATGCATTGCCTTTTCCTCAGAATACCTGCACCTTCAGTTTCCTAGTCTGTTATCTAAATATATGCTTTGGCTTCAGGCTGTACTCACTGAAGAGATCATTCCAGTTGTCTGCTATAACAATCTAAAGGAATAAATCAGAAATCCTAGAGGAGGAAAAAATAAATAAATAAATCTACCATTTCCTGTTATCATGAACAAAAAAGCCATCTACCATCTACTCACATAACTGACCTACTTGATAGCTTAAGTATCTTATCTTCTTAAGAAATGCATTGGCATGAAAAAATGAACTGTTCAGTAAACTTTTTTGTAGAGGTAGAAACTTGCTCTCTCCAAACAGCAGTCTCAGCATATCCATGTTTCAAACGTAATACTGATAACTGTTTCTATGGATATTGATGCTTTACAGTCAGGTCAAACAAGCATGATTTTCCAATAAACACTGCAGTGGGGGTGATCCTGAAGCAAGGAAGTCATGGTAAAGATGATGAAAGCATAAGCACACTGCAAGAAGTAATAGTGACACAGTTTTTACATGGATCACAATACTGTGGGGCAGGAAATAAAAGAAACAGTAAATGGGAATTGAAGGCAATTATTATCTGTATGTGAGGCAGGGGATAATTTCAAGAGTTCAGTTTGCTGAAACTGGGAGGTGCCACTGGTTTTGATTGATTGAAAGAACTAGCACAGGCAAATCTAATAGCATCACATCAGAGGTGATTCTATAAATTCAGCATGTTTACAGGTAATTTCTGGATATGACTTTCCCCAAAAGTTATACAGTTACATTTGTTAACTATAACATTCAAAAATTATCCATTTGCACCAGTTGGGGTGACATTAATTCTGAAATTACATACAAGTGAATGCTATCTAATTTAATTAACTGATAGGCCTAACTGAGGACAGAGTTTGTCTCTGTTAATCTCGCCATCCATTTCCATTGTACTAGTAGGGAAATGCGTGGTTAGAACACACAAACATCAGCCTTTTGCATTCCTCTGTGCTTTTCAAAAACTGCTGCCACTAACACAGGAATTCTTAGAGTTATTTCACAAGGAAGCTCCAGGAGTAATGCTCACCAGAAGAAACACTTCAGCTTTTAGGGGCAGGGGTAGAAAAGAACTTCAAGATTTTTCTTTACAATTAAGAAACTGAATAGATGGAAGTAAAAATTTTACATTTCCATGCCATTCTGAAGGAAATAATCAAGAGGTCTCACTGTTTTCGATTATAAAAACCGTTTAAAAAAGAATGGCAAGCATATAATACAGAGAAAGATACCACTCTTCCTAACAATCATGAAATGCAGAGTAAGACTGGCTCGTTTAAAGTTAGTGGTAAACCACAGACTCGTGTAGCAATTTTGTAGTCTTATTGATCCAATTTCAATTACTGCTTACATAAATATTACAGAAGATTCTCATTACATTCTTTAAAAGGATGAAGTACAGTTATTTGCAAGTAACTCTTCCACCTTTCTCCAGGTGGATGTTTTGTTTATACAAAGATAGTCACTGAACTACTCCCAAGTAGTGAACAGTAGGGTACTTCACTGTTAATGTCTGCCCTGTTAAAGAACCTACAGGCATGAAAGAGCACTAAGCAGCAAGACAAAGATCCCCATAGATCATCATTTCATTACGGATGAAATACGTTGTAGTAGTGAATTGAGAGGATGCTTGTTGTGTTTGTGCTATGCAGTGATGTCACTGGATTCGGCTACAATATAATACAAAAGACAACTTGCTTTTTAAGGATGTCATCTAACAGAAATGTGAACCTCATATCAGTTCCCTGACAAGGTTCTTAACACGTACAATAAAAGCAGAATCAGATTCACATACATCTACATTCCTATCAACCTTTGCTGGCTCCCACAAGGTTAACAGATAATAGATAATAAAATGTTCTGCAATTCGTTGGCAGAAGTCTTACATTTTTGAATCCCAGACAATTCACTGCACCTATTTAGCACTGAACCTTTTAATTAAATCACTATGATTTAATTTTCTATTAACAGATCATCACATATATTTCAAGATTCAAAATGCATTAATACACTTACAAAAATAATCCAGTTTCAAACTGATGAATAAAATGGTACAATTTGCCATTCATCCTAAAATTGAGGAGCACAAATTCAAAAAAAAAAAAAAAAAAAAAAAGGACATTCACAACGGTCAAAATACAGCTCTACACAAATATTCCAGAAATCTGAAAGAGTCCAAATCTATCCTGTGTGATTTTAGCACAGATATGTGGAACGTTGGGCCTTACTGTGGAAATCAAGGAAAAACTGAAAAAGAGAAAAAACAAACAAACAAACAAACAAAATACAGATTTGCTCTGCCAAGAGTAATGGAAGTTTGCACTCCTTTTACTTCCTTCTCACATCTCTTCTTTTTCGTTGAAAGAAAACAGTACCTGATCCTTTGGCCAGACAAGAAAGAGGAAAGGAAATTAGGACTCAATTATTCAGTGGGAAAGTTTGTGAATAACAAATTGCAGCTGCATGTCTTTGAAACAGAAGCCCATGGGGAAAACTATATAAATGAAATGTATCGTACAGTAACTAATGAATAAACACTATGCCAGTGTGGCATAGCCAAAGTGATTTGAAAATCAATGTGCTTCTGCCACTTATTTTTCAGAAAAGAGCTTTTAATCTTAGCAGTTGCTTCTGCCTATAAAAACAGAAAACTTAATGCCTGCTTGTAGATTTCTTTAAGCCCACTAGCCTCTTAAACTCTATCAGGTGCTCTATCTTAAGTAAAAATAGATATTGATAAAGTCATTCCTCCTGAATGCCACTGCCATACAGCTTCCTTGATGATAACAGCCAATGGCTACCTGATAGAATATTAACATCTTTTACTTTGTATGCCATGTACCTTTGCCCATAAGGTTTCATAATGATAGAGTTGAGCTGAAGGACTACAAGAGGACAAGGCATAAAAGAAAGAACCACAATCCTACTAAAAAAAATAATCCTCCCCAAACCAAATCCCTTCAAAAAGTAAAAGTTACATAAAAGCTTGTTACTAAACTGTATTGCTGGACATTATATAAATAATTTATTTCAATGCTTTGCATTTTTTAAACTGAACTATGTTTTATCAAATTACACCTATACTTCCCCCTGAGAATTACACCAAGCTATTCTACGCACTTTTCTATTTTCTATTCCCTACATGTAAATCTTGCAATGGGAGATACCACTTTAAAAACAAATACTAGAGTTTCGGCTTGTTTTTATCTCCTTTCTTAGAGTCAGAAGCCCCTGAAGAAATATTTGTGTGCTATTACTCTATTATACAATAGCGACCTATTTTTTCCAACAGTACTGCTTTATATTTCTGAAGTTATATCATTGACAAAACTTTGGAATTTTTTGAATAGATATATTTATTATCAAATAATGCTGAATAATCCATATAAGAATAGAAAATACTTATTTTGCTAGAATAATTCATTTCTCAAATGCAATTGAACAGTTATAGCAGTGCACTGCTTTCAAAATACGGTAACCAAAAGAAAAATGTTCATATTAATCAAAATAGAGTGATTAGAGAAACATGACCATCTTTAAAGTATATTCAAAACAGAATTTCACTTTGATATTAAAAGCATGATGCATTTATTTTCTAATGATTAGTTCTCACTATTAGGAAATATTTTACAGGATGTGAGCCAAATATCGTATTTATTGAAGAATACACACAGCGTTGATCCTACTTAGTAGGGATTTTCATTTATTTTTTTTTTAAGTGAAATATCTCTCTTCCTTGGGCGTGATGTTTGTTCTCTAAAACATTCTGCAACACATTATGTGTAATCTAAAGCTTACAGAAGAAGTTTCTGTAACCAAGTAATTAACTTTCAGCAAAATATCTTGCTAATCCTAGCCTTGCCTTAAATTAAGTATTACAGTTTAAAATAAAGACCTGCTAATAGAAAACTGAGTGAGCTTTGTTTTGCTTTAATGCAGAACAATAGTAGGATGTCTATCAGGTATTTACATAGCACGGATTCATCCCTTCTGTAACTGAATGCAGATAACCACTAAGGCCCTCCAGTTACTTTTTACACAAAACATCAGTAAAAGAAAAACCTCTAAGTGTACAGACATATCAAAGTCTTGAACACACTGTGCTTTAATTTCACTTGCTACAATGAAGCATAAAGTAGCTAAATACTAATGGCTAAGTGCAGCTATTCGGGTTATTATTAACAGTTTCCATAAAAAGCAAACACCATTTTGCATAATGAAGCACAAATAGCCTGCAACAACTCTTTTACTAGTGAAATGGTACAATCACTGGAAATGGGAAGGTCCCACCATCAAGTAACAGATGATAAAAAAAATTCAATGGGGAAGGCAAACTTTTAAAAGCCGGTTTTAAACCAACTCATCCTTTACGAAACAAACACATCAAGGAGCTACATCAGAGGCAACTTCAGAGCAATTTCACTCAACTTTCTACAAACGTTCACGTTGTACTTCCCCCCTCCCACTCCCGAAAGGCAGAGAGCACAAAAGGAGTATTTCAGAAAGCTGGAAATTGCAGTGTGACAAGAATTCCTTATCTCAGTCCAGCCCGTAGTGGAGTGTGTTAAAGTGATGGATGAGAATTCACTTTCTGCATTTCCTCTTTTAGCATTCACAACGCTCCCTATCAGAACTGAAACATATGCAGCTGTGCTCACTTTGATTGAAACACGACTAAACTGAAGACAATCCCATGGTAATAGCACACTGTTCAAAATACATACTTATGCATTTTTGTACTCACACTTTTTAAGCAACTTCACTGTATTTAAGACAATAGAGAAGTTAACTATTTGATTCTCTGACAATCCCAGTCCTCTTTTTATTTATGTATTTTTGGTATAATTTCATTTTCCTTGCTGAAACCTGAACAGCAGGCTGTCTGTAAAGGTGAGCAAATTTTCTCCTCCATTGTAATAGCAGCAATTAGATACTTGGGGACTGTTAACACATTCCTATGTTAGATTTTAAATGTAGTCAACTTATTTCTCCTGTTCAGAAGTCGTATTGATGACTCAATGTCAAGCGTTGTTTGCAAAATGACTAATTAGCTGGCTGTTCCTTCCCAAATAACAGTGTACCTCTTCTTTCTGGCTGAAGTATAATTCTTCTATTGAGCAATTTCCAATCCCACTTCTCTCCCCTCTCATATCCACAACTGAACAAGATTATTTTGAATTCTTGGCATATCTTACAACATTTAGAACTCCCTAGACTGCCTGAACCAACAATTTAAATCATCAATAAAAGCATTTATGGAAATGGAGAATAGTAGCAAGCTGAAGCACCCATGAGTACACCTCCATGCAATTTACATGAAGAGACTGAGCTCAGTTTTCTGACTGCTTCTATACAGTAAAGATTTCTCTTAGTTGCTTTTTCCTATTAATACTAGGATACCTTGTCTGATGACCAGATAAGAAAACATAGAACTTACATGAAATCTCAACAGCTATAGCTGCCTCCAAAAATAGAAGTCAGCAGGGGTATACATGCATATATTTATCCATGGATATATATACACACATATACACAGACACTACATATACATATACACATACACACACACACACACAGATATATAAATGAAATTAGAAGTTCTCCTCAAGATTGCTCACTAGAGCAGCACATCACCAGAGTGGTTCAAGAGAAGTGAATTAGATGAGTAACAAGATCACCCTTGCCTGAGTGATTTTGTGTAGTTATTACTTCTCTATAATGGGACAGTATGCATCTGTGCTTTTGATATTATTAATTGGAGAGAGTGCCATTTTCTTTAGTGCCTTTAAGAAGCCTCTCAGGAGGCTTTACTGACCAATTCTGAGTTTAACGGAGCATGTCATACTGAAATCATTGTTTTTATTTCACTGCTATTCCCTCCTCACTATCTCAGGGATCATGGCTTGTGCTAACAGACACTTACTCTCTCTTATTCTCTTCAACCTTGACATCCCAAATACATTTCTTCTTATCAGTCATAATCAAATCTTCAAAAGCCTATGTCTAATTGCTTTCTTCTTTGTAAAAAAAATTCAACACATTTAAGATTTTTTTTTCCTGCTCTATCTCCTTATAGCACATTACTGGGCTGTTAAAATCTCCAACAGCCACCAAATCCTGAGACTGTTAGAAATGTTGCAAACTACTCACTGCCCCTCCTCTGCTCACACACACACGCACACCCACCTCAAAAAAAAAAAAAACCCTCTCATGTACGATTCACTTATCTTTTTTGAAAAAACATAAATGCTATCTAATCACTCAAAGTACGTTGTATTTATGGTGCTCTCAATTTTTTTAAAGAAACCACAGTGGAAAAATATATATATATATATTTATTTATTTATTTTAGGATTATTATTATTATTATTTTTAACTATACTATTTCTCTTTCCCAAAACAGAAAAAGTAACTTCAGCCAACCTGGACCTGTTTTCTGCTGATCTCTAAGCATATTGCATCCCGACTAGATGCATACACAGCCTTTGTAAATCACAACAGAAAACTTGGGAGGAAAAAGAATCAATATAAGTTACTGCAATAGAAGTCTCAAAAGGAGTTCTCAGGAAAACAGACAGGCTTTTCAGCACAGATACTGTTTTTGTGTGTCTCAGAATGAGTGAAACCACGGGCAACTACTACTGAACTACACAGTTAGCTGACATTAGTTGTCTCCCAAGAACACCTAAAATGCCTGAAGAATCACTGGAGGAATGTTGTTTTTTTTTTCATGCCTACCCATTTATATTAAAGAAGTCACGTAAGACAGCACAACTGCTAAAAGAACTCAGAGAAGGGAAAAAGATACAAAGTAGACATTAAGGATTTTATTATTTCATCACACTTTGTTAGAGAAGACCAAAAATCAGAACATTACTCTAATGGCAATTTACAGAAGCCTGAGTTAATACTCATATCACTTTAAACCTATGTAGCCACTGAGCCTAAACTGATTATACAAACAGACCATTACTTGTGGAGAGTTCTGCTTCATAATGCCAGAGACCTGTAGATAAACCTGTTAAAGGACTAAAGCTGCATAAGACCGCACTGTCAGCGCTTCTTCACTTTCAAGCGCTCAACTGTGCAACACAATTGATTTTTCTTTTAGCGACAGAATATTACAGAGAACAACTTGTACTCTGTGGCAAGGGCTGTGTTGTTTTCCCATTTTTCTACGTGGTCTGTCGTCATGCTAAGGCCTACTCATGCTTTCAGGAAATAAAAATTACACACATACACACACAGTGAGACTATTCAAAAATACCCTGAGGACTTCATTATAGAAGAATAAAAGAAAAAAGAAAATACAATCAAGGTCTGTCAAGCTATTTCCTCCTGTTTTCTCCTTCCTCCACCCCAACATTCACATCAAGTAAATAGAAAATTTAAAAAGGCAGAAAAACAACAGAGGGTACTAGCCAGTGACTGGATGGAATAAAGATCTTTGAAAATAACATATGCTTTAATAGAAACATTAGGAATCTGTTCCTGTACCAAAAAAACAAAAAAAAGTGGTACAAGAAGCTAGACATGAGACCTTCCAGATTAAACAAAAATTATAACAACAAAACAAAACCCCACATGTAGTTGCAAAATTATCTTTACATTCAACTATTTCTTTTTTAACACTTCACATTGTGACCTACAAAAAATTTAAACGCCCTTGTCACAAAAATTGGCTAAAACAGAAGTTTGGTGACGCTTAACTTTCACCATCTTTTCTCCTATCCTAAGGGGTTTTTAATACTATTATTTAACAGCCATTCAGTGCAAGTTTGTACTTAAACTATAAGAGCTGTATTTAAGTACTCGGGCTTCCACAAAAATTGTAGTCCTTCATGGCTTTTAGATTCAAGCATCTCTGCAGATTTTTAGAGGTTATTACTCTAAGAGAAAACACACGTGCAGGTACAAAAAGCAGGTCAAGAGCCTATCACGAATAGGAGTACACAATCCTTCAGGAATGCTATTGCAGACTTGATTATAGAAGAAGAGATAATTACATGAGTCAACCTGCAAATAAGGAGATGAGGAAAAGCAGCAAACACTGACCTAGCAAGTTTACTACTGTCAGCATAGTTTTAAAATCGGCCCGTAATGGAAGTTTTTCAGTTGAAAAATACAATCTGTCTGAGTTGAAAGTTTGGCACTGAATGAAAATTTGTTAGTGCCAAGAAAGGAGAGTATGGGAATTGAAAGCCATTCATCATTGTAAAACTTCACCACAGACTAAACAGAGATAAAAGATTCTGTACAGGCCATCATTTCTGGTATGTCACCCTTTTGTTAACTTGTCACACAGGAACACGCAAAATGCTTATATGTGAAATTATTACTACCAGAGAAAAAAACCCTAATGTCTCCTGAATTATTTTTACTGTAGAATAAAACTATTCTGCAATTAAGCCTTGAGGACATTGATACCCAGGTGTTTGCTTTCACTCCCAGGATTTCAAGAGAAAGAAGTTGAGAGGCTGAGCTAGTTGTGTGCTCAGTGTCAGGTATCAGTGCTCGAGCTATCATGGAACCTTTCTATTGCTACGTGTGGAAACATTTGTCACTGCTGGACACCTATCATGAATGAAAAATGGAATTATATTAAACATAAGTCTTTTCTTGGTACTGGCAAGCGTTTGAAATATACCACACAAAGAAATCTCCCAGGAATTTCAATGTGACACAATATGAATTAACATCCAATTATTCATTGTGCTTTACATCAGCTAGTAACAGGCAAAAAGAAAGTTTAAGGCATAAGAGTTACTTATTACATTTAAAAATTCATAGTATTTCTAGTGACATTAGAATTCCTTTTATAAATCTCTAAATCACTTCTTTTGTATTAAGATTTACAGAGATAACTGGGCTTTTTGTATTTAATTAGGTTACAACAACTTATCTGTTTTCTTGTGCTCTACTGTTTGATAAATAGATTATAAATACTTAATGCCAAAAAAAGTGGCGTGGCTTCAATTTTAAGCCTTTCTTAAACATCACATTGAAAACAGCATTTAGGAAGCTTCTACGGTTTGCTGAACAAGTCAAGATAGATTATTTATTAATTCTAGCTACGTAGGAAAAGGCAGAGGGTTGATTTAAAGAGCATTTACTTAGAATCAATTACAAAAATACTCTATTTCTTTGTTCTTATCAAGATTAAGTAGGAAAGATATTTCATACAACTCAAGTACATGGGGTGATTTGATGACATTCAGTAACATCCTTCCTCTCTGAAATTAATCATATAACGATTTTCCTCAACATTAACAGCTTCCATTTTATCTAGAGTTGATGCTGAGTCAGGATGCTAAGGAAATTTACTAACAGCAGTCATTCCATAACCTGAAATGTCTATCTGCATGTCTATCTACTTGAAACAAAGATCATCAAGTGAAGGAAAAATATGTTGTGAATTGTATTTTCTTAATTTACAAGTACGCTGTTACTTTCTTACATTTTCTGCATGTTGCAAAACTATTTTGGCAACAGGCAACATATAATTACAAGAAGAAGAAAATAATTGGTTTCCTTTTTTGTTTCTCCAAATTTCAGGTGAGGGAAAAAAATTCAAAGGTGTCTGATGTATGACTATCTCATACAATAAAATCAGAGATTCTTCTGTCTAAGCTATTTTTATTGCTATTGAGAGCAGGACTTAAGGGCCCTACTAACCTAAAAATGTTATCAGTTAACTGTGTGCCTCAAGTTGACTATCTCTACATAACAAAAGAATACATAGACTTCCAATTATATTCTTCAAAACAAATTAACACAACCATTAGGTCCTGATTCAAATCAGGTGAATTTGATTAGAACATACTAAAATCCTGCGAATCTATGGAAATTTACAAACTGTTCTGCTGCAGTTCCTCTCTTTATTCCTCTTCACTTTTTCACAGTTTCTTACTCATGTTTGTTTGTTTTTTACCCCAAAGAAATACGTTAACCCTACAGCCACATCATTGACCACTAATACCTTAATGCCATAAGATGATTTTTAGTTTCTTAGCTTTGTTTCACCTGTTTCCAATAGCTCCTAATCATTACATAACAATATCTAAGAAAACATGACTCTTCTATTCAGAAAATCTTAGGAAAGAACTGTGTACTTCATATGATCATTTATATAAAATGAAAATGCACATTCATCATACAATTAGAAATTTATTTCCTGCCAAAGTGGGCTTGACTTCTCAATTTAATATGATAGTGGTTATCGAAAAATTATTTTTTGCCCTCAAGTTAGGTCTTCTAATCTGATTCTCTGACAGCTATAGGACTTCCAATTGCACATTAAAATGCCTCTATAAACTTGAGGCATCCTTTTTGCACTAACCAATGCCCAGAACACAGAAAAGTAGGATTTATCTCAGTGTGTTTTTTTTCCTTATTCCAATGATAAAAAACAAAACAGCTCACTTGTACTCTAATGAATCCTCCATTTATTAATGGATTTAGCTGGTGCCAAGGTAACTTGAATTTTAGGTGTATTCTATACAGCAGTGATTGAGTCACATTGAATGCTCTACAAAGCTGGGAGATCTTGTGTTAAAAGAAACTAGATAATATTTTGATTTAGAAATTCAGAGAAAAAAAAATCCTGTTGTACCTAGTACAGCAGCAGTAAACATATACAAACACCACTGATAGTTTCTAATATAGCTGCTACTAAAATCACAAAGTTCTTATGTCTGATATTTATGTATTACCTTTTATTCCAGAGAACGCTACTGGCTTTACAAATGAGACATGGGGACCAATTCATCCTGCACTGAATGAAAGCAATCTTCTTAACAACAAAATATTGTGTAAAACTTGAAAATGGATAAAAACGTGGAAGGAATATCTTACTCGGATCATCTTGAGGCAAGTGTAATTCTATAACAATTCATACTAGCCACGATAAAAGACAGTAATTCGTCCATCTGTTAAAGCTTTAAAAAAAAAAAAAAAAACCAACAAAAAAAGGAGTACTTATGAAAATCTAGGCCAAACTTTATATCTTATCACAAAAGATGACAGCTTCCAAGATCACATCCTTGAGTAAGATGGAAAAGAATTTTTAAAGAGATTCAAAGTTTTCAAGCTATTAAATAATACCTTTCTGCTACATCAAATAAAGGTAAATCTTTCCTACTGGTCAATAAGATAGGCTACCATAAAATAAAAGATGGACAGATTATATAAAAATTTGGAGGTCAGTTTTAATCAAAAACACTATTATGGATTAGAAACCTCTTCGAAATGGAAATTTCTGATGCCTTGTGCAGAATTCTCAAAGAAAAATGTATCTTCAGTAATAAAAATGTCTTAAGCTACTCAAAAACAATCATTACAGAGCACCAACTGCACTGTCTCATAGCCAAGCATTGTAAGTACCTGAATCACTCTCACTGTGTTCCTCTGGAACATGACTAAAGGACCTCTGGGAAATACAAAAATCCACCTGCATTTATTTTCTGCTAAAGCTATCACTTCTCCCCCATTTTTCCCCGCAAAACAATCAATAACTTCATTCACAAACGTGAAAATCCAGTCCCAGAGCAAGAGGCATTTTTAAAACATAACTGAGATCACATTGGAGATAGAGCGTGTCTGTGAGAGTACAAGGCAGCTGACTTCATTTTTGGACTTCTCCTGATGCAAAGATCAAATCTATATCAATATACAAAACTGAACTGCATTACTTGGGTTCAGTTTGAATACCAGTGTGCTACAATTACAAGGCTCTTATTTAGTTTTTCCATTTGTTAGCTGTTCTCCAGCTTTATATTTTCTAACAATTCTTCCAGTATTTACAAAGGAATTCGGAATAGGCAAACAGCACGGTTCAGATGCTACTGTCTTTAAGCAGGCAAGGCACAGACTATGCCTACCAATACCAAGAAAATCATCTCCCGTCCCATTACAGCCCAAAGGCAGCTGGCTGTGCACTGCGGAGTCACCATGAGAATTCTTTGCTGCATATGCAACTTTCAGAATTGTTCTGGCACCCACACTTTGCACCCTAATGCGCTGTAAACTGAGACAAGTTCTATGGTCTAACTTGCAAGTGAACCACATACCACAATTTTTAAAAATATTCACTGTTTAATGTTTGCAATACAAATAACAATATCTAAATACAGCTTGATAAATCCGGAGCTTTGAAAGATGCTTTTGTCATGGAACCACTACATTTATTTACTCGTATCAAAAACAGCACTAATTGTGTTAGCCCTAACTGCACATTCCTTTACACAGAGAAGCCCCGTTCCCTTTCTGCATAGGTACACGAAACTTAAGATAAAGGAAATTTTCACTTCTGTCATATATTCTTATGACTAGCACATCTAAAATCAAACTGTTTTGGCAACCCTTGTTTACCAATAAGAACACTCAAAAATCAAAATCCCCATAATTTTCCACTCCCTTGAGGAAAGAGAGTTAAGAATACACTGGCACTGATCTAAACTTGGAATGTGAAGTTTATAGATTTTATTTTTTGTGACAGGCCATAAACTTTACTATATTTTTTTTAATAAAAATTTACAAACTACAAACACCAGCCAAACAGAGCTGACTCAAAGAGGTTTTATTCCAAAGGGACACATTGCAAGAAGCTTTTGTTGTTCTGTTGAAGCTTCCTTGCAGTTGTCTGTTTTGTTTTTGTTTTTTTTTTTTTTTGTTTTTTGACTGTCTGTGAGCTAATTCCATCAGCTATGTGACAAAAAGATAATCGCGGCAGAAGTTTCACTAAACAAAAGGCTTGAGCAGCTTAGCCAATTTAAGAAATAGTCTTTCCTCATCTGCAGTTACAGATTTGGCAGCTCTGTCACACCTCATCTTGTACCAATAGAACTGTTTGCAAGGCTGAATTGAGAATCAAATCAAAAGTCTGTTTGTTGGTTTTAAGACAGTTTTTTTTTTATATCCCATATGCACACAGGTGTTCTGATTTAGTCCCTGCCAGTTCCGCACTGAACACTCACGTTCATCAACCTGTAAAATGGGGCACTGTACAGCAGAGGCAGGAACAAACCAGGTTACAATTGAAAAGCATAAGCCAGAACCACCATGTGACTGAACAACAGCTTTCAAGCTTAGCTTCCCTCGCCAGGTCTGCCTAGTGATGAACTGCTCAAGAGGGAATGAAAAGGTTTTACTGTAAATTTCTTACATTAGAATAGGATGAAAGGAAACAATGGTCAGCATTTGGATGCTTTGCAAGCATGCAGAGAATTACTGTTAACCACTGTCTTTTACCAGCATCAAAATTTGTCTCTAGAATGTGACGCACATAATCAGTTGTCACAGAACAATTGCCTTGCCCAACAGACAACTGTAAATTTTGCTTCCTAAAGAGGGACAGACATTTAGCGCATCTTTCAGCTGCTTTAACAACACCCTTTGGAGCCAAACATCAGTCACTGCACACCACAGCAAAGGTCTGGAGCTGAAAATGGAAACCGTGATAAAAAGCATGCTCAATAAATGATGAACGAAGGACATTAGGCCGTTAATTTCAATCTGCTAGGCAGCCAGCTACTGCATGAAACATATTACCTGTGAGAAAGAAGAAATACTGTTTTCCAGCAAAATACTGTGTCCAGATCTTTCCCTAACATCTTGATTGATTTCTGATAACCAGTGATCAGAAACAATATTTAAAACCAAGAGATCAAACAACATCTACTAGTCACAGTAGCAGTCAGCCAGATGTCCAAAAAGAAACAAGCACGTTGGCACTGTCAACAGAGCAAATTATATTTTAAACAGTACTTTCAGCCATTTTCTTTTCCCATATCAAAACATATTCCTAGTTGAGCATGAAAGCAACATCAGCTAGAGTATGCAATTATTCATAAGGAGACATTTTCATTTCTACAAGTGGGGAGAACTGAGCATCACATAATGAATCTATGGCATTGAATCACTCTGGGAAAGTCTAGTGCCTCTTTAATGAGTTCCTAAGGCTATCTCTGCCTTAATGTATGTGAGGTTGATAGCAATTGAGTTGCATCTACTGTGATCTGAGAAGGGATATTTTAGTCCAAACTAAATTAGTGCTATGCTAGGTTGAATTTTGGTTGTGTACAACAGGAAAAGTTGCAAACTTTCAAAGCATGAAGGCAGATTCTAGAAATAAGCAGAAGGGACTTGTTCAGCAGCCCGAGAAAGACAGTCCAAGAAGGTTACGTGGGCTCAGTAGGAAGACATCAACTGATCAACATTAATAAAGGAAATGCAGTATTCAAATCACAGAACACAGTAAGCAGAGAAAGAGAACAAAAGGCCATTTAATCTTATTTTCTTACAGACATTGCTCACGTGGGTGGGAAAAATAATGAAGCAGCTTGTTTACCTTCCCAAAAAATATCCAAGAGGATGAACTCAGCTTTCTCCAAACACTGAGTTTGAGATTAGGGATGGAATGTGAAAACTAAAGAATTAGCAAAAGCTGTCCCAAAAGATATTATACTGAAAGGGGTCCAGTTCCTTTCATGTCATTTTGTCTCCCTGATATGCAAAACAAAGGAAGCTTTCTCTATTTTCCTATTTTTACCTCTATTTTCTATTTTTACCAACCCAAAAACCAGGCTAAATACAGCTTCATGTTTTCTTACAGTTCCTTCTCATGGCCCCCTTAGCATATCCTCCTCATAGCAGTCTGCAGCAGCCATTTCACGACACAGAAATTGTATCCAGTAGATGCTGGTAGAGCGAAAAGGTGCAGGGAAAGCAGGAAAGGGAAATTTACAGAAGTGGATTAATGATAGAGCCCTCAAGCAAACAGAAGTCACTCATAAAAAAAACAACAACATACTAATGGTCACACAGAGTATTTCTTGCGGTGCCACCGCGGACATGCCTGGCTAGAAACAAAAGTACACAGTTCAGCTGTTCCCTCATGCATTGATTTCTCCATTCATATCTGCAGGCACAAAAATCTGACATAAAAGAATCCCTATCGTGGCTCTACAGGCAGAGAATAACAGCCTTTGATGAAGCTGTTTTCTTTACAGATTTAGAAGTAAACTCTCTGTGCTTTGGAACAGGCATGTGCCAATGCATGTTCTACTTCTGTTATACAGCTAGCATCTTCCTAATGCTGCAAGGCCTCTTGGAGCAATATTGAATCTCAATATTGTAGGGCCCTTACAAACACAAACGGTGTTCCCCTGTTAACTGCGCTTATAGACATAACTCAAAAGGATGTGAAAGACCACAGACTCCAGCTCTGCAGCTTACTTTTAATTATTTTTCCTTCTCTTTCTTAAAGACAGAAATTTGCACCTTTTTACCTAAAAACACGAGAAACTAACTGTTTCGTCTTACAGAAACAGTCCTTCATACTACATACAATGGGGCTCTGCAGAGAAGATGACTTCTGCCTGCATTTGGGGATGTTCAAGCTCTGAGCTCACAATTCCAATTATCTCAAATTATGCCTGACTCTTAATATTTTTTAAGCCATTGCCTAAAGAGAATTTGCTTACATTTGTTTGCAGTATTTACTTACTAGGTATGATCTAATAACTACATGAGGCCATGAAAATCTTTGTGAAAAAGATATGACAATTACTATCAATAATATTTTGTTGAATGGTGAAACAAAGTTTTTAACTTTCCAGCAGCAAGACCAGGAAAGAGAGGATGATCTTCCTTTATTTTTCAGAGTCTCTGAGATTGCACACAGGCAGAACAGTAAAGAGAAGTTCTTAATAAGAAGGAAGTAGGAAAAAAAAATTATGGAAGTGTAGTTCTGCTCAAATGCTTCAACAGCCTTACAGACACATACGCATACAAATACAGGAACAAGGAAGGCAGACAGCTACTGGCAGTCTAATAACTAGTGTCGTTTCCAGAGGTGAAAAAGGAGACTTTTTAAACTTAAACAGCCTAAATGTTATCCACAAATATTTGCAAAGTTTATTTTGTTAGTTAGGACAATGCCTATGGAATGTTGAGGAAAAATACTTTGATTTTCACTACCAGAAAAGTATGATATCTATTGCTATTACATTATGCACACACACAAAAAAATGAATTTTTGTGCAATTCCCTTCCTCCAAGTTTCAATTTAATAAGCATTTAAAAATTAAAGGTCATCACTTCATAGATTATTAATTACAATATTATGATTATGTTATTCATAGATTAACACTGGCAAAAAAAAAAAACAAAAAAACATAAAATTCCTGCCTGAAAATGATTTTCAAGATTTTAACTTCCAAATGTACAAAGGTTTCTATTTTCAACAAGATATTCCTTCGTTACTTAGAATCCACCAAATACAAATTTATATACTCCTACACAAAAGCTCTACTATTTACTACACTTTACATGAGTCTAAAAATCTAGTTCTCTGTGCATGTGTGCACCTGGATTTACCAAAAAACAAACAAACAAACAAAAAAAACCCCTGCACTTATCATATATGCAATGAAAATGTTTAAATCCTTATAGATAACACTGGTTCCACATATGACAGAACTCTGCTTGTTGTTGAACATGCCTCCTCAATCACCCTCGGCTAATTAAATTGAGTCTCATTCACCAGCTTCAATCTTGTACATGAACAGTTATTAACTACAACACCACATACATTTATTCACTTTTTTACTTTATGGAGAGGAAGGTACTGTGGAGGGCCATGTCAAAGGCCTTAATGAAGGTCAGACGGATGAAATGTGACTCTTCCTTTGTCCACTGACACAGTTTCACCATCATAGTGAAGCCCTGCAGACTCAGTAGGCCCTTTAGGCCACTTCACTGTCAAAGAACTCAAAGCTTTGAGTAGCACAAGCAATGAAGCTAAGTGTTTATAGATTTGAGCCTTTCACTTCTTTCAATGTTTTACCTTCTATGGGAAGCAGAGGATATGACCCATGCCCTCAATTCCTTCAGCAGGTAAAAAAAAAAAAAAAAAAAATCTCTTCTACTTTACATTCAGTTCTAGAATTTTAAGGGCTGAATTTCCAACCTTTCCTTACTAAGAGTTATGGTGATAAATGTGTCTCAAACACTACAAATTGCATATGTATTTCAAAAACACTTGAGCATTCTAAAGATGCTTCTCCCCTACTCCGCCTTGCAGTAAAAGCTGGGCTGTGCTGAAATGCAGAAGGTACTAGCACGAGGCAAGAGAAAAGATGCTAGTTTATGCTTGGTATGCTTTCCTTCTTAAAACTCATTTTGAATTCAGCTCACCGGCATCAAAATGATGCTTCCATTATCATTCCAGAGTTACTTTCTGCTTAATAAGCATGTTACTTAGAAAACCTGAAGTAAGGATTACATTTGAAGGAGAAACCATGAAAATTCTAATGAAGAGGGACACAACAGAGCTGAGATACTGACAGTTTCAAACGACATAATGATTTCTTTTATTGGTTAAAATGCCCATCTGAGACAAGATATTTCCACCAATGCTTGCCATTACTATTCTCAGCATTTTCCACATCTTTATTTTTTGTTATGAACTTTTCTCTCCTCCCGCAGTAGGCATTAACAGAGGGAGATGTTATGCTTTTATCAAGAATCAGATAGCATCAAGTATATAAACAAGACGATTATGCTTTGTCTACACACTTTGAGAATGCATCAGAGATATCTATCAGAAGACCAGGGAACTTAAAGCAGCCTTGTGGGCTCCATTGAAGAACTCAAGCCATCCAACAGCTGTTAGAAACCAACCACTGCTTTTCATCTTTGTTCTAAATGTTTTTGATGAAACATTGACTCTTCATCTTTCATTTAGTCTTCATCTTTCATTTGGAATGCAAACTGCTGTTCTGAATGAATACAGTCAATAGCGAATTTTTCTTCCTCCCAAAAGTGTACAGTGTCTCAGTACACCTCTAAAATTGAAGGACATTGAAAGAATTCTGTGCTACTTTCTATTAATTGCAGTGAAATTTTGTTTCTGTGGATTTCTTTTTCTGAAAAATTCTTTCTAAAGCAGAATTGTTATGAAACAGATATATTCTTCAACTTTGCCAGCTTTTATTTATTTATTGTCAATAACCATACAATAAATTTCATAGTACAAGCCCTACTTTATTTAGATTGTTTAAAATGTTGTGCTCAGACACTCATAAAAACACATACAGTGAATTGTTGACTGTCAGGCTGCCAACTGAGTTATATAAAACAAAGGACATGGAAGAGACAAATCTGTGTGAAAGTAAACGACTGAAGAAATTTCTAAACATTCACAGGAACAGCTTGCTCAGAGAAATTATAGATGCTCCATCTCTGCAGATGTTCAAAGCGAGTCTGAATGGGGTCCTGGTCAATATGATCTAGTAAGTAGCTGTCCTGCCCAAAGCAAGGAGTTGGAACTTTAATGTTCCTACCAATCCAAGCCACTTTCTGGTTCTGTGGTTTGCAGACTACAAAACCTTAACTACCCAGAATCATCTGAAAAAAATATTTGATAATCAAAATTGTTGGACCAAGTTTCTTTTAGTATTATCATAAGAAAAAAGTTCCTGAGGAATGGCAAGCATTCAGCTGTAATATCTGCACACTTTTCTCCTTTTGTCATTGCTAATAACAAAAGAAAGATGATAACAACAGCACAGCGTGAAAACAAATCACAGAAATAAAGTGAGGAAACAGAGATGGTCATCTTCTATTTCTATCCTATTTATTAATGAAAAGCAACCCTGAATAAAGGATAGCAATCATGTGAAAAAGAAGCCTTTGATAATACAATCAGGAGCTGTCCTCTAACATATCTGGCATATATTATGCATGGGCAGCTGTCCCATGTGAACGAGCTATCAGCTTATTCTACATCCAAAGCATACAACTATGTGGAACAAGCATCACTAATATAAATGTAGCATAGCTATACTCAGAGGATACCAAATGAACAGATAAGGTGTTATTCTGAGGAAATCCTAACCTAGCTAATTATACCAGAAGTCAGTTCCTTTAGTAAGGGAAACAACAGCTCTACGAGAGACAGCTTTGAAAAGAGACTCGCTTCTTGCTTTTTCTCTTTTGTCCCAATTCTTTGTCACCCAGAACTCTACTTTGCAAAGAAACCAACCTACACGATTTCACATCTTCTCACAGTGTCCTCTAAGCACTGAATATCATGAACAATTCAAATAATATTAAAAAATCATAAATATTCTTAACACTAGGTCACTGCTTCTAGCATTCTTATGACTGGACCTTAATTTGAAGCCTGTGCAATGTAACAGGAGCTTTCAGTTTCATTTCAGCCTTTTTGGGATTCAAAGAGCTTTGGAATTGAAGTGCTCTCATCAACTAGCTCTGAATGTTTCTTGACTGAACAGATGTAACACAGCACCCTATTTCACGTTCATTGATTTAGCTTTTGTTTACCAAAAATTTCGGGTTGGATAATCACATTCTACATTTATGGCAGGAATTCCCACTAGAAAAGCTAAGTTAAAACTTTGACAAGGTTTTGTTTTCTTTCTGCAAATAAAACAAACAAACCAAACCAAATAGATACAGTATCCTCATTATCTCTGAATTGGTAAATGCTCAAGCTCAATGTTAACCCATTCAACATTGGACATCCTTGTATTTAATAAAGTCTGGTCATTTTCCCTTAAATTTACCTTCTATATAATGAAGAAAATTGCCTGTCCATTGCTTAAAGAAATGCTACAACAAACTGCCTTAACTTCTGGCCCAGAAACAGAATGATGTTTTCCTCAAAAGAAAATCTGAGATTGGTTTAATACTTCCTACCACTTGCTCCACGCCTTTAACATTAACATTAACATTTGAGTCCAGTCTAGATGGAAAGAGACAGGATGGAGCACTGAAATACCTATCTTCTGGAAATATATAAATGATATAAATCATTCCTGACACTCTTCTTCCTACAATTAATATGAAGAATCAGCGATATCAGCTTGTCTTGCAAGGAAATTCTTGTTCAAATAAAATCAGGTACTTCACACTGGTGCAGAAGCATCCGTTACAGCCTGATTAGCCACTGACATTCAAAACTTCAGATATTCAAGATGCTGTTATACTTGGTTCCAACTTCCTAACAATGAGGTCCCATGCCTTTCAAAATGCAATGTCTTTTCTTCTGATTAAAGAATCAATAATGCACTATCTATAAGTAGTGCCAAAACAATCCAGATAAGTACTATATTTTACTCGCATAAAATCTTGTGCTGAAAAAAAATAAATAAAAAAAAATCCAATGCATACAATCTCCACTGCGCAACCATTCCTAAACAGCAGAATAGGCAGTATGGCATTTGTGTTTGTTTGTTTAGACCGCAAACTAAGAGAGATGTTTACAATTAATTTACCTTTCAATTTGTTCGCCGAATGGAACAACTTTTTATAATGTACAAAGTGTCATTTCATTTCTAACTTTGTCATTATTATTTCTACATTTCAGTTCATCTAATGCCTTTTCCAAACGACCTGTTCCCGTTAAAGATAATAACAATATTCTCAATATCACTGGAGCAAGAATCACATCTGACGCACTATTGAAACAGAGGAGGGAACAGGATCAATTTAATGAGGCTCTGCTTGGAAGAAAGTGGAAAGAATCAGTATCTACGTCTTCCTTCCAAAAATGGAAAAATAATGAATTTCATATACTGGAAATGTCATTTTTCTTTAAATGCTTCAAGCTCCTCCTGTCAAAAAATTTTAGAGTGCCAAACACCTAAAATACACCCATTATTTCTAAAACAGAGATTATACAGCTTTGGGGGAATTTGTTACCATGCGCAAAGAATAACTTAGTCTATCTCATTAATATTACAGACAGATGTGAAACAGATCTCGCACTTTACATTTCAATTCTGACACATAAATAGTCTGTTTTCCACACTATTAGGCTGCTCAGTGGCTTCCTAATGAATGTCTAATATTTCACAGACTCAGCAAACAAATGTGATGGCATTTCAGTTGTGATCTTGGCAGGAGGGGAGCAAGGTGGGGGTGGTGCTAATTTCTATCTGTCAACTTTCATAATTCTGTTATGATGATATGGAAGCAACCTGAGCGCTCAGAGAAAAACACCAAAAACTGAAAACCCCAACACTCGTGAAGGTTGCAGTTTTGTTTCCCAATTAAAAATAGTCAAGATTTTACATAACACAAACTAGCAAAGCACATCCCAGCAGGTACTTTTCTCTTTGAGTATATTTTTCTTAATGTAACAAGTCAACATCTCAGTAATCACCTAACTAAAAACACAAATGCTATTACTTATAAGCTCCATCTACCACAAGAGTATGATTTATAAAAGTAGGTAAAATGTGTTTGTAAAGCATGAAATATGAGTCATTCTGTAGCTTTATATGGATACAGATTTCACTGTAGCACCACCACTATGATTATTAAATGACACCTTGATCACTGTCAGTAGTTGTATAATAAATGCGGCTTTAATGGAGTTACTGATTCAGATCAGTTAGGATCTCATACTTAAATTCTATTTCCTCCATCCCAAAGAGGGATTGAAATCTCCAACCATTACAAGCACTGAGCCATGAAATGTATACTCTATTTCCACCACTAATAAAATTTCTCAGTTGTCTAGCTCAGTAATAAAACTCCTCTTAGCATCCAATTTCCAGATCAGCAGAGCGGCGTTGCCCAGGCTGGCAACAGGGACAATTCAGGGAACCTGCATTTTCCATGTGCACAGCAACATACAGGTTTATGATTGACAGATAGTGGCAGAGCTGTTTAGTGAAGGACAAATTACGAGCTTATAAACTCATTCTCCTCAGGATCCTACCACCTAATTACCAGCCTTGCCATGCAGAATTTCCTTTCCTAGCTGAAAAAAATTCAACAAAAATAATGGACTTCAGCCAAGATGGATTTCTACAGGAAAAAATAAATAGACTAGAAAGAATTATTTTCAAATGATTGAAGTCCACATACTAAGAACATTTGTCACTGTACGTCCCAGGCAGATAATTTACTATAATCTTTGAATATTAACACGCATGAATTTAAACATTACTTCCATTATTCTTATATGAAACAACAAAGATGTAAAGCATCCCCTCCACTACCACAGCAGTTACACCAGTTAAGTGACGTATATACATACATGCTGTCCTATCTGTCACAGAAGTATTTGATAAGAAGGTAATTCTGTATTCAACACTATTGCATCAGTGTAAATCTGAAGTCAGACCATTCATTTCAGTTGAACTTGTTTATATTTACAACTGTAAACCACAAAAGATTTTGGTTGCTTATGCCTTTAACTTGTTTTCAAGAATAAACCAAGCACTGAAAAATCATTGCAAACCTGTCATATCTCTGTAAGATGACAAGAACTGCAGTTTTAACCCCACTGCATTGTCATCTCTTCTCACACGTGTAATTAAATTCTATAAAAACTATGAACTAGAAAGACAGTAACCTGGTCAGTAAGTCAACCCAATTGTCAAGTACTACAAACTAAGGTAAAAGTGCTACCGTGAGTTTGTTTATTTTCGTGATCCAAAATTAGAACAATGCAACCCATAGGGATGTGTTTGGCATGAATCTACCACAGTAATGGTTTTAGAAACAAGTGAGTTAAACAGGCAGGTTTACCATCCTGACATTAGCCTTCTCACATTCTTGACTAATCAATCTTATAGTCAAGAGTCCAGCTTCCAGAAACATGCAAGAATTTTTACCTCCAAGAGCTTTAGTAAGTACTCAGAACAATTTCAACAAGAGGAAAAAAAAAGTAAGAGCAAAGTTTAGTATCTTTCTAAAGCTTTTGGATATATCAGTGAGCTATACATACAACATCCACCTAATTCCAATTTGAATGCCCTCTCAGTTTACATTTTCTTGACAGGAAATCCAGATTTCACGTTTGCTCCCGGCCAATATGCTGGCTTTCTTTGTTCAGCCACTACTAGATTTTGCCTGTCTTGTGGAATGCACAGCTGTGGTCACAGTCTGCTATCTCAACAAAACCAAAGAGTGGCAAGTCCTACTCAATAAAAAATGATAAAATTGTAACATACCAGGCACACGTAAACATGACTCCACTGAGCAGCTATAACGAGGTGCTGCCACGTACACAGCAGCACCTCTTAAGAAAGACAAAATAGCCAACAGGAAGAGCTAATAACCCTGCATTGGTGTCTCAGTAATAAAGCTATGCTGTTTCTCTTCTCTGAACCAGCTCCTATTGTTACTTCTTGTGTATTCTTCTCAGTTGCTACTGTTTAAAAAAAAGGGAAGAAAAAAAACCAAGACTACATAATGTTGAAATGAGTACACAGATGCATTGTAATCCACTGAACTGTATTAAAGTGATAATTGTCTAACTTTAAAATAAAATAGCATAGAAGGATAAAAAATAACAGTAACGCTCAGAATGATGGGAAATCTTTGTTTTTAAGTGATTTTTCTTGACAGAAAATAAGTGATAACTACACAGTCCAAAGAAGCTGAGGGAAAATTGGAGGAGCACAGTTGTAAGAAATATTTATTTAAGGTCAAAATTCAAGAAAGCACTGCAGAGATATGAAAGGTGTACCTCTCTTTAAATACTAGACAGTACTTCATAGCTCTCTCGCCCTTTCTTTCTCTCCCAGTTCTGTTTGGGTTCTTAACCAGCTATACTTGCACGTTTATTCTTTGCAACGCTTTGTCTCATTCGGTACACAAATGCAGTGCAGAGCTCTCAGTAACTTTCCCTGGGGCATTTAGATGGAAAATTTCATGGTACAATCACATTTACAGAACATGCAATATATTCTTCTCCTGCATGCAAAAGAGTGCAAGTTTACCTAAAGAAAACAGTGATCTTAACAAGGATCAATAAAAGTAATTTCAATACCAGAAGTATTTGAAGAGCTGCATATGCATACATACATCCAGAACTACACAAGTTATAGCACAGAAAGCCTTTTTTTTTTTTCTTCAATTTATTTGCCTTAAGGTTATGGCTATAACTGTCAAACTCTGCCAGATACAAATGAAGTAACTACCCAAAAAGAAGACTGCTACTACGCATCAGGTCCTTTTAGTAAATAAGTGATGAACGTCTGTCCTCATAAGGCTTTGCATGTATCACTACAAACTTTCTTTGTCATAAACTCCCAAAAGTCTATTTTACAGATAACTGAGCCCATCTGGTTCACTGCTTTGAGACAGTTATGTAACAGAGAGAGCAGCTGTCCAGACAGTCCATCCCTGCGTTTGGGTGTCTTAGTTCTTCTAGCAGCAAAAATAAGATAGCAAGGCTGTTCTGAAACATCCAATTAAGACTAGTCATCAGAGGCTTGTGCCTGATTTTATGACAGTCACTAACTGTAAGCGGTACTTTCCTTAACAAATTTCTACAATAGTTACTTCCTCATTTAAATGCTGGATTGGAAAAAGCAAGTAAGCAGTGCATCCACAAAGCACTGCGTAACAGCTGACATCCCAGAGCCCTGCCCAGAATCCACCAACTAAAGCTGCCACCAAATACAATGATACACCTAAGCTGTGAGCTGGAACTAAATCCACATTCAGTCTTTATAACTTTGTAACTTGTACCTAGGAATGAATGGTACAGGACCCTGACAAGTCTTTACAGCAGTAATTTGTATCTTTCAAAAAATCCTTCCAAGTTTGTTTTCCAGCTCGTAGGAGGGATTGTCATCTGGAATCCACCACCTACTTGCTCCCAGCTGATCTACTCTGCTCCAGTTTATGCACCTCTCCGAATCTGAAATTGCAGTTCCTTATTTCACTCATGGCAGCCACGTTACCATATAAACCGAGAGCATACTGCACTGCGGTTCACTAGGTTACTCCTTAATAATTTAACCCCAACGCATACAAGTACGGCTGCTGGACTTACACCAATAAAGGCATGAGTATTTCAGATCTTACCTACCAGTCACCTTGGAACAATTTCATCAATTTCTCAACATTTTATAGGTAAAGGGCTATGGTCAACAGCCTGACTATACCACATCTTGTTAGGCTGCACTGAAGAGATGAGCAGCTGTGACAATTGTAGCACTGTTATCTCCTTTTAAAAACACTTCTTATACATTCTAAAAACTTTAAAAAGAAAAAGAAAACTAAGACAAAAATAAAATTTCATTTGGAAGATGATAAGCTTGGATCATAATTAATAGCTACTGCATAAAAACACAAATAATGATGATAGGGATAGAGAAGCTGTCTTCCTTCTCAGCATGCTTAGCTCTGTAGAACAGAGTTTTCTTACATAGCTTAAGATTAAAAACAATCTTTGCTCATAGTAACTGAATCTGTTTGAACGTTAGATTGAGCCAATACACCTAGATGACAGAAAATGTGTTTTCACCCCACAATTTAACCTCTTTCTTACTATGGCCTCTAAATAGAATCGTAACAAGTTTTCCTTTTCTTCTTGTGCCAATATAGCATTTGACATTGCAGAACCGATGCTCACTAAGAAAAGGGAACAGAATTCCTTGAAAGTGTTGAGTTCCAACATACAGCACTGAGGGCAGCATGTTATGACAAGATTTTAAAATTTACTTTACTGTAAAATCTAAAATGTTAGGATGTATATGTTGGAAGTTCCACAGGTTAGATGCCATTTTGCCATGTACACTCATATGCTGCAACTCACTGTGCATATGATTGAATTTTCTTTATGTACATTACTTCTAACATGTGGAGTTGTGACCCAATGAATCGCACATAATTAACTGCAGTCATAAATACGATGTGACCGCTCACTGCAATACTTAGAGCTTTGAGGGGATGACAGAGTTTTGAAATAACCATAATTTGCTCTGGCCTCACAAGTGTTGCATCAATGAAAACATCACTAGGTGTCCTAGTTCACGGGCTGAATCTATCACACAAAACATGAAGAATTTATCCTGCAGTTTCTTATTCCTAAGACATGATTGCACAGCTAACCAACTTAAAAACTTCCATGATAATTTAAGAGCCAAATAGGCTACATGATAGATGAAAGTGAGTTAATCCTACTCCAGTGGCCACGCTTCTGAATAACAAACAGCTACTCGCAGCAATCACACTCAGTGGCATTTTAGCCAGCACCACAGACAAGCTCAATTCTGAAAGGTTCATCAACAGAATTTCCCTGGCTTTATTTCCCTAGGCCAGCAAGTACAAGTTTGTTTTAAAATGAGTGGAATGCCAGTGAAAAAACACAAAGCTTTGGAAAAGGCCATAAAGACATATCTGCTTCAGTCTGCTAGTGTGGACTTCACAACAATTAAGACTTTGGCAGAGCCTGATACAAACAAACTGTGGCTTATTTAGGAGACTCTAAATCTCCATTTTAGGACAGGAAGTCCATATAGAGAAACATAATGTATTTCTCTATAGTTACTATTTTCCATACAGAGGAAAGCATACATGAGTAGCCACTTTAATCAGGTGTTCAGTTTCCTGAATCTTCAGAATAGAATCAACAAGTTTTGCTCAAAGATTAAATAATGCGAAATGTAACAGCAAATGAAAACCTCACCCTGTGAATAATCATGCTGCAGTAGGCACGGATACGACTGTTAACACTCTAATGCAAACAGTACTGTCAGTCACCATTTATTCTTACCTGCCTAATAGGAAAAAAATGAGTGACCAGATCTGGTAAGGCTGCATACAGACTAATGCTTCAGGTGAGCAGAAATTGTTACATTTTCACTGGCATCATTGTGTTCCCTAACTGTTGCAGTACAAAATGAAGTCAAAATACAGACCACTACATTCTTTTTGTAAGGAAACTAAAAGAAGTTCTGCCTCACAATTGCTGTTGCTTCTTAGTGCAAGAATACAGGGAAAAGAAACAACTTATCTGTGTTACTCAAGTAGATACTGTATTTTCCCAAAACTCACACAACAGTGCATCAAAAGGAAAACCACAAAATGGATTAAGACACAAATAAAAAATTGAGGTGAATGAGCAACACATGTATAAAGTGCCCTTATTCCCTCATCAGTCTTCCTTTTTCTCAGATTAAAATGGATTAGTCTCCCAATTCCAAGATAAAATATTTACCATAATTGCTCATTGTAAAAGAAAGGCAAAGAATAACACAAAGCAAGTTAGCAAAAAGACTGCATTAGTTAAGCAAAATAGTTTAACAAAAGTCATTATACATAATTAATTACTCTGTTTTTTGTTCTTATGCCATGTAGATCCAGTGTCTTCATTTCCCAAATTTATACAGCCCCAGCATGCTAATTATGCACAAATAATGCATGGTAAATAGGTAAAGTAGGCACAAAACACACAGAACTCTTTCTTAAGACAGTCTCTTTCCACTTCCATTAATTGGGCAAGTGGAACGGTCACGCCATTCAGCCCAATCCAATTGGCAGCATTGCGATTATTCCCTCACAAATGACTTTTCAAAATATTTACAGGTTTATAGAAAACAGAAATCAACTCTGCCCTGACTAACCAAAAACATGCATTACGCTTCTGTGCCAACCATATCAAAATGTTTTTGTCACGATCTTCCCGCCTCTCACAATTTAAAGAACTAGAATTTAATGAACTAGAAAACCCACTTTTTACTCTGCTACATTTGAAATACTGCTGCTCAGGCTTTCTTATATCAGTAAGTGTATTTGACAGGGTGAGGGATGCAGGACTTAAAAATAAAAAAAAAATCGCCAATCTCTAGAAAAATGTAAAGTACATTTAGACACCAAACGTGACAAATATCGTCAGAAGAACACGTTAAAGTTCAAAGCCTGCTAGCAGTCCAGCTGTGGCTCAGCTGAATCTTTGAGCTTAGAGACGATCCTTCTCAAGTCTCACTGCACTTTGCATACCACGCGCAAGTACACAACTCCTGAAAACTCAAACACACCCAACGTTTTGAAAGCGAGTAAGGCACAGAAAGCGAAAGAGGACAAATGAACACAGCAGTTATGCGTACAAGAATTTGATATTCGCTTTTTAAAAGTTACAGACCTGAATAAACAGGAATGGTCGCTACTTGCTTTAAAACTTCTGCCAGCGAGATGAGAGCCTGGGAGGATGCTCGCATGTGAATTCATATCCAACTCCAGTGGCTCCTGAGCCAGGCTGTGCAAAAATTCCTGGTTTATTTTTACCAAGAGAAGTAAGCGGCAACAGTAATCTGAGGTACTACCGTACTAGGAAGTACATAATTACCTTAATCAGCCGAGACAGGCACTAGGAATTTTAATTATTATTTAGGAAGATCATAAAATAGTTATTAGCATGTTATGGCAACAGTTTGAGAAAGCATAACAGGCATTCTGCGAGTGCTCAGAGCTGGGCCTTCCTACGTGGTCATTCCCTTCCCGTGAGCGCTGTGGGCACGGTGCTGGGCACAGGGTGGGCTGGGTCATAGGGAACGCTGCACTGACAGCCTGAGGGTACAGAAAGCTCCTGTTTGGGAACCATTCCTCGTTTAACAGGATGCTTATCTCCTCAGCAAAGCCTGATTTCTAATATTGCTTATTACACGATGAAACCTTGTGTAATCACTGCAGCTTTCTGCTTGCCTTCAATGGGAGAAAGAAGCTGTCACCGTTCTTATTGCAACTAAATGTTGGGCTTATTTAGCTTGCAGATGAGAAGGCTCCAGGGAGACCTCACTGTGGCCTTCCAGTACTTGAAGGAACTTATAATCAGGAGGGAAGCTGACTTTTTATATGAGTAGATAGTCATAGGACAAAGGGAAAAGGCTTTAAACCAGAAGGTGGTAGGGCCGTCACATGCTGCCCAGAGAGCTGTGGGTGCCCCATCCCTGGAGGTGCCCAAGGTTGGGTTGGATGGGGCCCTGAGGAGGCTGATCTTGTGGGGGGCAACCAGCCCACAGCAGGGCCTGAGCTCAGTGATCTTTAAGCTCCCTTCCAACCCAAGCCGTTTTATGATTCTATTAAATGTGAATTTCATGGCCTGACCTCCAGAGAACCACCTGCAAAGCCAACATCATCCTCAGAGCTCATTTAACATGGCACAAAACAAGGCAATTAAAAATCAATTTGTTAAAAAGAGGAGGCACAATCTTATTGTCCCCCTTATATAGACTGATGCACAGCCTTTAAGGAGGTCGATCCGTAGTAACACTAATTGTGTCCAACAAGGAATGTATCTGGAGCAGTAGGAACCCCTCAGCCCTGGGGCCGGCTCCGTGCCCACTGTCAGAGGCAGGAAAGGATCATCACCATTTGCACTAATGCAAATTTCTGAGGAAATGCACTGCAGACATTTGATTTATGCGATTTCCCATTACAAGCAGAGAGCATAGTAGATAAAGGCTAACTGTTGAAACACCCAATATTTGTCCAGTGCTAAGTACTGTTAAATATAGACCTCACATGCTAAGTGTCTGTTTGACCTGTGCTACAAAGGCTTTGGAAATTTGCCAGCATTACCCTCCTCACCTCCCGCTGTCCATTTGTATGCGAATAATGTTAATGTTTCCCATTTCAATGAGTTTTAAATAGTGTGCTAAAAACCTTTTATAAAAAGAAATAATTGAGGTTCCACCCTTGAACATAAATGAGAAAGATGGATGGAAATTAGATGAGTAATTGTATCTGACATTAACAAATACAGATGAACTATTCTAACTGGGAGGTTACATTAGTTTTATAATGCTCCATCAAATTATTCAGCCAAATTCCAGATTTAGCTGATTTTTAATCAAACTCCTATAGAACTGCTAAATCTAGCCTATGGGGAAGGGGTTACATTCCAACTTAAACTTGTATTCCTATATGAAATTATAGCATATCAGTGAAACGGAATCATCAGTGTGATTCTCTGTTCCCTTTGCCCTTCTTAAATCATTTAGTGTTGTATTTTTAATCAGTACTGAATCCAGATTTAACAGTCCCTACAGTGGGATATTTCCATGTAACCATAAATGAAAGAAAATTATTCTGTTCCGGAATGTTAAGTACGTGCTTCCTATTTTTCCCCTCAAAAAAGATTGTCTCATCCTTTCTGGATGACTGAGCTGCTCAGCAACAGGCAGACCTGAGTGAGACAAGTTTAAGACACATCCCCACAGCCTGTGTTTTCTGTCAATCATCTAGTTGTAGGCAGTTCTATGTTTCCTGGCCTGCCTTCAGAGGAAATCCCCATGTACAGTGATAGCTGTTCTATAATTTAAAAGTACCACGGTTCTGAAGTCAGAAAAAAAATGCATGGTGACCAATAGAAACATTGTTGGGGGGGGGGGGGGGGGGGAGGAATAAAAAAGAAAAAAAAGAGGCAGTTGAATCTTTCAATATGAACAACCTCTTCACTTGCAGGTGTAAATATCTACAGAATGGTTTATAAGAATAAAAGATAAAAAGGAATCTTGGCATATAAGAAACACTGTGTGTGTCAAAAGAAAGAACTCTCAGGATCATTATTAAATTAATGATTTACAGTGCTGGAACCTTAAGTAATAGCAGTAAAACACTGTGGCTTGTTTATCCTAGCAACCAATCCGTTTCGTTCCATAGAATGTATGCCACCATTTTCACATTTGTATTCTACTCTTTAAGACTCAAACTTAATAAGATCTATTTTATCAGTATGTCTAATAGACAAATAGCAGATGGAATACAGCAGTTCAGAGGAAAAACGAAGAGCCTGCTAAACTTTAAAAAATCGGGCCCAAATTGATTTCAGGTACTCAAGGAAGAAGTATGTTTGTGCTCTTGTCACTTGTGTGGGCTTTATTCCATATATTCATCATGCTACTGTCCTCTTCAAAGTATACATCAAAGTCAGCTGGCAAGTGTCAGTATACTCAAAAGATTTTATAATTCTTTTATTCTCCCACTTTAGCTCTTTTTTTTTTTTTTTTTTCATTTTTATTTTTGTCATCGTTACCTGCTTTCCAAACACTTGGACTGTTTATCATTATTTCTGTTTATCTGTGCAAACTAACTGGCAATCAAATAGCTATGAATAAAGGGATCTGTGTACGTTACTGACGTCTGTACAGCTAATTGCTTGTTCCTTTGTACACGTCAAGTTGCAGAGCAAAGCATAACCTCCAAAATTCCATTTTTTAGAATGAACAACTTACCTTCTGTACTTCTATCAATAAAGAGAGCATTACATATGGTTCAGAAATGCTGTTAAAAACTGTGGGAGGCACTCGGCCCAGTGCTGCTTTTATCACTTGTCACTCTGAAATTATAATAGTAGCAAGAAAGTAAAAAGCTCTTTCATCTTCCTGGAGAGCTGAAATAGCATTTCAGTGCTACTTTCGGATCACTCAGATGCAACTTTCCAAGTCTCTCCTGCCTTGCTGTGAGACAAATTTTCTATACAACATAAGAATGTAATACTTTCCATTTCTTGAGGCGCACGCTCAGAAATGAAAAACATTCTCCGAGATATTCTGGCAGGAAGTCTGAGATCTAATAGGTAAAGGAAGATAAGATAGACTGAAAGATAGAAAATAGAATTTTTTTAACGTCGTAAAGATAAGCTATTACATAGAAGACAGTGACGCTGCAAGAGCTTTTTTAGAGGTGGTCTCAAAATAAAGTATCCCCCATGGGCTTTCTTTACAGCATTTGAATAAAATTTGTATCAATTTAAAAAGAGGCATTACTTATGTTACAGTATTTAAAGCAGAGTATTCTGCTTACACTTAAAAAGTAGCAATACATCTCAGGAAGAAAAAACAAATGGCTGGATTGCAAAGTAACTCCTCCCAAATACTGTTCTGTAAGATGTCTGGGTACGGAAAAATGTCAAATGCTTTTCCTTGTGAATGACAAAATTTTGCTCAGTGAATGTAGAGAGTTGTTTGAAGTGGTAAGATTTCTGGAGGGAGCTGCTTAGAAAGGTTTCTCCAGTTTAAAGCAGTAAACCCTCTCTGAACTTTTCCTGCATAACCTCTCCTAACCCGCAGGTCAATCACTGGTAGGGGATCAGTAAAAAAGGCATCTCCAGAGAAGAGGGAATAATGTTACTGCTTAGGATTACATCTGCAGTGTTACTGAACCTGAATAACTACCAGATCAAACACACATGAAATGAAGTCTCCACTGAAGAGAAAGAGGGGAGAAAGATGTGTGCTGAAACAGTTAGAAGGAAAAAGAAAACCAAATGGAATAGGAAGATATCAAGTTCTGTTCTAGGCTGCTTGATTTTACACTACAAACGTGCAGAACTGCATGGAGAAGGACCCGCTTAAAACTGTGGGAATACTAAAACAAGCAAGGAGGAGCAGGCACAGATGAGATGGTTTCCATCTGAAAGGTGCTCAGGCAACACAGAACCTAGAATATCTCTGCCTAAGCTGCAGTCAAGGGATACATTATCTCTGGATGCCAGTGAAACGTTGTAGCAGAGAGGGAAAGTGCAGGCATTCAAGTTTTAGGCATTCTTTCCTTTCTACTTCCTTCAGAAGTATCGCAGGAGCATATTAAACTACGCATCTTGTAGTAGTATATTACCATCATATGTATTTTTGCCCGAGTGAAACATTCTTCCTAGAATAATATTTATATGACCCTCCACACTGGCAATCTATGCCGCAGTCATCTTGTGAATAGCCTTTAATACTTCGTGTCATTTCCAACCAGAGAACAAATCATTTGCATAAATTAACTTCTGAAGTTATCTTTCAGAGCAGTCTGGATGTGGTTGCAGATTTGTAGACCTCTCTGATATGTTTATTATCCAAATGTGCCTTGATTGTTAATCAGTCTGACTTTGTCTTTCTGACTGAATTCTTGCTTTTATTTTTTTCCCTTATAACCTACATTCTCCATCCTCAGTCATTTTTATTTCCTTTTAAGATCTCTCCTTGACAACATCTCATTATGTCCATTTATTTACTTAATTGGCATTCGCATAACTCTGTGTAATGTGGTCTGTTGAGGTTATTGATTTTTGCTAGGCTGCACGCTGTATCTATTGCAAAACTTTAATTTGTATACCTCGGCACAACCTTGAAAAGTTTCAGCATACAGGCTGAGCAGCTGGCTCCCTCCTGCACTTTATGCACACTAATTACATTACTTACATTGGAGTTTAATAAAAAGAAATCAACATCACAAAACAAAGACCTTTACAGTTTTAATTACACTTCTAGCATCCTGGTACCAGTTCACATGTATCTCTGATCCTGTATGGACACTGTCAATGGCACTTTATTACTTCTTCTTTTTTTTTTCCCAATATCTTTGTGTTGTTTTTCTCCTCTAATTCCTTCCTTGATTCTCCTCTAATTCCTTCCTTGAAGAAACCACTGTGAATTGACAATAATTGGTCTTTTCTAAATCTATCATCATTAAAATAACATGAAAACTGTATGACACAAGAAGTCAAGTGACTTTTTTTCCTCTCTTGGACTGACTGAATGTAAGGTGATATTTCTCAGTCATCTCCATGCAGAAATAAGACACAGCTGCAAGGAGTCTGTGAGAGATCAGGAATACAACTGCACTGTATCAGCGTAACTTCTAACTCTGAAAAATCACATGTAAACAATAAACATTTGTTCTTGTGCAATAAAATTGATCGTCTACTTCTGTCAAGCTTCATAAATGTGATACATTAATTTATTTAAAGTAATTATCTTTAATTAGGTTAGAACCATTAACTAACTGGTTAGAATTATTAACTAACCGTGAACTGCTGTTAAATGTGCAAGCAAACCAAAAGACCAGAGAGACAGAGGTGCCATCACTGATGTGATTTAACCAGGCAAAGCTCAGCAGATCAGGAGAACCTCCGTTATCCTGAGCCCACATTTAGGAGAATTTACATTCTGAATTAAAACTCAGATTATATCCGATTACATACATTGCTCAGGGACACGGTTTAGTGGAGGGTTGTTAGAGTTAGGGTAGTATGGATAGGTTGTCTTTGGATTCAATGATCTTTAAGTTCTTCTCCAACATGAGTGATTCTATATTTTATGATCACATTAAAATTCAGTATAATATATTCTTTGCAAAATAGTAAATGTAAAATCTCCCACTGCTGTTTTAGATAAATTTCATGAAAAAGACCAACACTTTAACAGGACTAAGAAAAAATATTTTCTCCCTTGTATGTGCTAAATAATGCTATAGATTCCACTAAAATAACACATTTTCAACTTAATCACAGAACACAACCTAATAAGAAATTAGAGTGACCTTTTTCACCAGTATGGGTAAGCTGAGAAACAGAGAAAGTAACACTGAGAGAGAAGCCCTAACAAGCTGTATGCTCTCCTGTAAACCTTTGTTAGGTTAGCCTTCACACGGTGCCTCTCATGACCCCACAACAGAGATTTCAACACAGTTTTCCATTCACTGGATCTGAGATGGAAAATCCCGCAGTGTTTTCTTCAGAAGGGACAGACTAACAGCGTGAGCATGGAAAGGGTGCATGTGTAAGAAAAGGACAGACTTCTCTCCCCATTGCCCCACGCTAACATTTGCTAAAATCAACAAGTAAAACTAGATGAAAAGGAAATGTGAGAATCTGAGACTGAAAAACAAACAAACAAACAAACAAAAACCAATTTGTCTCTGGATAAAAATGTGTGTTTTCAGCATATTCATAAACCTACAAGAAAATTTGGACAAGATTTTATATTACTATCTCATAATTCCCTGGAACTCTGAAATGACAATAGCACCAAGATGAGTGAAACAGAAATGCTGTTTGCAGTGCATTTTGTGTGCTGGTCCACACAATTATGGGATATATATATGTGTTGTAAAAGCAAGTTTTTGTAACAAAGCATTTTAAGAACGTTATTTCATTTCTTTCTGCAGACTGCACTCTGTATTGCCTCAGGGGCATATGTTATCTGAAGATTATTTTCTAGTTGTCTTTACTGTTGCCAAAAGGCCTCAAAGAAAAAAAATAAATAAATAAAAGGAGAAAAGTTGATCTGAATGATAGGGAAAAGAATCAGTCAGGGCGTCACAGGCTTACTGACCATTTACTTTTATTCTTTTTGTATTTGCATTAGCTTGTCCTTCTCAGGATGCTGCATTTTAAGGTATTCTTAGAGGTATTAAATGCACTGATGATATTTCTACTTTATACAAGTGAAGTGAAGACACACATAAAAAAAAGGGATTTTGCATTTCCTTATCACTGATGTATGATTGTGACCTTAACCTAAACCTAGAAATCCTTACATCAGTTTCAATGGATTTTGAATTAAGCCCTAAGGAAACTTTGGTTCCATTAGTAGCTAATAATAGACACGCATTTCAAAAGATTTACAGGTTCTTTGTACTCAGCTCAGAGACTCAGATCTTACCACTACACTTCTGCTACTCCTATAAAGCAAGACTACTAATTTTGGCATGGACACCGAGCTGAGTGACATAAGCTTCTAAACTCATTCTCACTCCAGCTCAGATAACACACAAATCACTTAATTAATAAAACAATTGATTAGCATGCACTGTACTGAATGAAATAGAAGCAATTTTAAAGAGACTGAAGGAAGGCTTGAGACTTTGTCTAATGACAATTTTCTCCAAGTTCAAGTGCTAACAAATTCCATTAAAATTTGGTAAAGTCATCGTGATGACAATAAATAAATAAATAAAGAACACATTATTTTGTATCCTAAAGAGACTAATGTAGAATAAATACACTCCAATCTCAAGACAGGGACAGAGAAGACTGGAATGAAGTCTACAACAATAGAAAGGCAATATAGTTCTGGATCTTTCCACCACAGCTATCAGAATGACTTTACAACTGTCAAATGAGTAAATTGGCAGGAACCAAGGATTCCACAGGTTTCTGGCAGACTACATTCATGAAGGAAAAACAGCAAAACTAACAAATATCCAACAACAACAACATGAAGAGCCTTTAAAAATGCATAATCATACTATAAAGTGTATCAAATACATCACAAATGGCAACAGAGAATGTTATAGCAGAAAAGCAAAAAGAAAGACTCACATATACCTGCATATGTCTGTGCTAGAGTTAAACACAGAACGATTTGCTATGTCACCACTAATTGATGACCCCACCTGCACTGAGACAGTTGCCTATGCAGTGAGTGAGTAATTCCCACCACAGTGCTCAGGAAATGAGAAGGTAGAAATGAAAGCGTTTGTCACATAAATTCCAGTTCTCTTATACCTATGATAGCCACACTAATTCCTTAAGCAAGCAAAAATAGAAACCTATCAAATAAGATCTCATACAGAACAAAGCAAATTTGCCTTGATTTGTTTCACTAGGATTAAATTAGGTCTTTATGACATGACATTCCACAGTAAATCAAGAAAGACGTGGAAATAAATTCGGTGAGGGTGTTGGAGGCCTTCAGATGTCAATAAATCCTATCCACTCTGTCGAGGTCATTTGAAATATGCTGTAGGCTTACTTTTACCTTGGCCTGCCCCAGCTGTGTCTTGTTATTTTTACCAAATCTTGTCTTTTACATCTCCATAGAAGAGGTTTGCCAGCTGCTACATATATAGCCATTGTACAACATAAACTGCTACAGTACACAGGATAATTATTCATTTAAATAGGTCTATTAATCATTATAGTTTGTCATTTGGCTCATAAAATGTGCCTGTATTCATTTTTTTTCCAGGTGAAATAGTCATTTTAAAATCTTTCACTGTCAAACAGCTCTGCTACACAGCCAGTACAATCTTTAATGCTGTTTATTTAATGTGATAGGATCCCTTGACGTAGTACACTGATGAAAAAGTGAACTTCACATTCAGAATGCTGAAATGAAGTAAATGTATAGCAGCAGATATTCTTCATTCTTCCTGTAATGCACGAATATATGTTGTGTCTCAACATGCAATAATTTCCACAGCAAGCCACAGATTTTGTAAAATGCAATAGAAAAACATACTTTAAGACCTGTTAATCACTGAAAAGTGATATTGCAAACTCCAGCTCTGGTCCAGTGTTTCACAGATGAGGTTATAAATTACTGACATGTGATTCTTAGTTGTTGCCACATAAAAAGTACTAGCAACAGCTCCTGGATTTAGGTAAAATGGTGTATTATATATCATAACTAAGGGGTAGCTTTGTGAAAACAATTCCCACCTGCAATGATATGTAACTGCTCACAGACTACAGAGGAAACAAGATCTTTTCCAGTTCACACTGCAATAAAAAGTAAGCCAACTATAATTCTCAAGATTTCTTTTTTCTTTTTTTAAGGGAGAGAATGAAATGCATTACAAATGTCTGTTACCAGTGTAGCAAACCTTGAAATGTTCTGTGTGCTCTATATTTTAGGAAAGGCTATTTGTGTGTGAGATTTGAAACCATACCTTTCCTATTTGTCAGAAGCAATTACTTCCTATTTGCTACAGCACATAAGCACCAAACATTTACCCAGCGTTAATTATGTAGGTTGATCCATAAGCAGTGCCTCCTATTTACTTCCCTGGAAACTACAACAAATACAAAGAGCACAATAGGACTATTTGATAGAGCAAATTCTTTCTTATCGTAGCTTGTAACCTGAGATATATAGCTCAGAACCTGTTATATATCAGATGCAAAGTTCCTAAATGTTTAGCAATATAATCACCAGCAAATCTGAGAATGTTCCAAGTGAGCCTTTGCCCCAAACCCCATCAAAAAATACAAATTTCAGAACCTTCTCTAGATTTTTTTTTTTTTTTTGAGGGAAAAAAAAGAAGGAAAAGTTAACCCAGTCTACACTGTGTTTTCTAAATCAAAATGGGAGAACAAGAGCGCACAAACCACAGAGCAGCCAACAGCTTTGTGATGTAGGATTTTGAAATATTTCATAGAATCACAGAATACATAGAGTTGGAAAAGTCCTTTAAAGGTCATGTCTTCCAGCTCCCCTGCAAGGAACAGGGACACACGCAGCTAGATCAGGTTGCCCAGGGCTTGATCCAGCCTTGTCATGAAAGTGCCTCCCAAAAAAACATGGCAGATAATTATGAGAAATAGATTTGGCTTTGAAGTCTTGAGAAAAAGAGGCAGAAAATTAATGCAGACATTCTGTCTTTCAGGAAAACTGAGAGAGACTTTTCAATCCTCAAGTCTGAAATCTCTGCATCTTCCCTTTATCTATATAGGGCTACTTTCACATAAAACTAAACAAGTTATGTGATGGAAGTGAGTGTATAAGCAGTCCTATCTTCATAGTTGTTCTGGAAAAATAAAAAAAAAAAGCCCACAAAAACAAAGCAACAAATAAGAACACTGTTTTTTGTTTGTTTTTTTTTTTCCTGTAATCTGATGTTTCATTTCAAAACAAGAAAAGCATTTATATCATAAAATATATGTTTACATCAAAAATGTTTCTTATCCGCTGCAGTTCTGAGATTAGGACAGAAATGGGGAAAGTTTTGAGGTATTTTTCACTTTCTCAAGTTCAGCAAAGACTGAGAAAAAGAATTACTGCTATATTTTTCATAACCAAACTTTTCAAATTCAATAAGTATAATGTGAACTCTGTGAAAGCTCAGTTAAATCCAAATTAAGCAATTAGATACCAGATAAATTATAGTACATATATATATATATAAATAAATCTGACTTGAGAACTTCACAGCAGTAGCAGGAAACAACAGTGGTGATATATTTGGGTTTCAATAAAATGTAATTATGGGCAACTCACGTTCCAGAAGCAGATGATAATAATGTTCCCTAAACCCACTGTTTTGCCTTATAGTGACACTGCAGCAAACAAACTGAACAAAAAGAGGTAGAATCCATAAACAAGAGCTGTAGAGGAAAGCTGTAGTCATGTCAGGAATGACGCTGTTAATTGATTTAGCAGACAGAGCTTGTAAAGATAACTGCATTTCAGTTGTCATCATAATGGCAATGAGATGCGTGGGGCCTTGGGTTTTTCACTTTGACCTATTTTTTATCAGTGACGCACTGCTTTTCCTTACCTGCTTCTCAGAGCAGAGCATCTTTGCTGGGGACACAGATTGCCACCCTTTATGTAGCCACTATCAGAACAAGCACCTTGTGCCTTCTGTATATCGGTTTGACAGGATGAAAGGTAGCTTGGTTTCCAACCTCCTTTTGTTTCCCTATATTTCGGTTTTTAATAAAGTATAAAAGCCTTTTAAATCTGAGGCATCTAATCCAGTTCCTTCATTTGAATCATTTGTCTACCTCAATTTATATGGCTATATTCTTTCCCTTAAAATTGGTCTATGACAAATGCCAACAGCTACTAACACCATAGAAAATCTCTGCCAAATACTGTACTCAGTTGCTTATTGTTTTATAGGCCTTTCTTTGGGTTCATAGCACATAACAGAGTAACTAAAATCCAAGTTAAACTCTTTACAATCTATGTATATCAGATGTAAGACTTCATTTAAACACAGTATAAAATGAAGTGTAATCCTGCAAGCTCAAAAACAACAACAAAAAGAATTAATTAAAATAAATAATTACTATACATGAATTCTCTGTACCAAATCATTCCACAACTACATCATATCACTGGATCATATTCAAGTTGTGAAATAAAAATGATTCTATCTCAAAAAAGAAAAGTCAAGTTATCTTACATAAAACCAGAAATTTTAAATACAGGTCAATATTTTCTCTATGACATATTTTTCTTCATTAGGCTTCTTTATTTTTTCCTTTTCTTTTTCCTTTTTTTTTTGTTTCCTTTTTTTTTCCCTCCAATTCCAGGAAAAGCTTTCAAAGAAAATCATCATCATATTATGAGATGTCACACAAGGGACAGGAAAAGTCTGCTGATTATTCAATGAGAACGAAAGCAAAATGTATTTCTGTCAAAATTATGTGGTTTCTCAAGCAGTGCAGACTTCCAAATAGGAGATATACCCAGAAAGCATTAATGTGGAATCTAAAATGCAGAAACTCCACTAACTATGGACAACTCCCTGGTGGCCTCTTGCCAAAATATCTTGATGAGCAGAGAGTGTGCATCCAATTTAGATTTGTACTTTAGCCCTTGGGAAAGCTATTATGTATCTAAGGGAAAAAACAGTTCTCAAGTTTAACAAGCAGAAACACATTTGCAAAAGAAATAAAATAAATAAATCCCACTATGAGCTAGTACGAATTGAGAGAATAACTTTGTCTACTAAATTTGCCTTTAGCATAGGGTCAGAGAAATTATTTTTCCTATTTTCAAGGTGATTTTTCAGAGAACGCTGATTCTGATTCAGACCTTGATGAAGTCCACTAAAGTCCTGTCATCACTGATTGTTTGTTTTCTTTAACATGATTACTCTTGTTTAGGATCTGACGAACACCTCATACTCCTAAATCGATTCCTACTACAGACTATTCCCTAACCTGCTCATTCTGTAACACTGCCGTTCCACTTGTCATTAGAAATGTTCTCCTCACCTACGAGATCTCTCATCCTCCAAGTTAAAAGTACATTTAACATATAAACTTTAAGAATGAGTTTTGCACACAATCCGTAATCCGTTAGCAACTACATTTAATCTCACTACAAATGCACCCTTTCCTGCCTGTCCGTTTGGTTTCTTTATGATTTGATAATACAATCTTTGAGTCAGAGAAAGTATTATGAATCCACCCCCTTTCTTTTACTTAGCTGCTCTCTCAGAATAATTGCTGTAGTTTCAGCCTGCAACTTTATATTAGCTTCCCTCCCAGGTCAATGGAAGGTCAATGGTTATTTTCCTGTCTGCATGAAAAAAGTCATTTTGACAGTGTATCTCTGGTAATCTTCTTTTCCTTTCCCTCACGATCTACCCATATTTTGAGTCTTCCTCCCAAAAATGCTGAGCTGCTAATGAAATTATTCATCAGGAAAAGCAGCATTTTCCAAGTAGTTATACAGCAAGAGATGCTTAAATTTATACTTTATAATTTATTTATTAAACAGTCACACTGGTGACCTGATTATTTTTTCCACAATCCTCACACTATGTGGGAAAATGGATACTTAATCTGAAAGCAGAGCATCCATCTAATTATGAAGCCAAACAATTATTGGTACTGCATTGCCTGCAGCGTTTGTGAAAGAATAAATATCTTTTACCACAAGAGCCAGGATAAAAAGAAACATTTTGAAAGATCAGATACGTATTTCCAAAATTTAGCCAGGAAAAATATAACTGGAATGTCTGTTATCAAAATTTCCATTGTCTCCAATTCTTTTTCTCTAAGTAAAATTTTTTTCACTGAGTCAGTAACCATGGACCTTCCAGCAAATATGAAGCCACAGGTTGAATATTGCATCTGAAAAATAATAAGCTTATACTTCTGTTAGTGTAAATTAGTGAAAAGTATGTTACAGTTGCAGAAGTGTACATCTTAGGTATTCACAGTAGAGGCTTGATGTTATAATTAATTGGACACTACTGTCAATTAGAGAAGAGTGTAATAGATGAGCGTACTTCACGGATACAACTGCTAGAAATTGCTGGCAGACTGATACAAATGCATAGATTTTTTTTTTGAAAAAAACAAAACCACAGAGTAACTGGAGAAATCAATTTAAGCATTCTTTTTCTTCTCACTAGGCAGGATCTGTAGCACATTTTTAGCTTACAAAAACTTAATTTGAGATGGAATTTCAGGGAGAAAAGTGGGAGAACGGCAGGTAGCAAGTGCATAAACTTCCAGAAACATTGTGTTAAGAAGATAGAGGAAATACTGCATTTTGTTCTTTAGATTAGCTTTCTTTTTCTGTATATCTTTCTCTACTGTACACTAAAACTGAACCACTAACAAGCATAGTGCTGAAGAACAAAGACATATGGAGTACAACTCTATATGTAAATTTTACAAAATGTATGAAGAATTTTCAGATCATAAATATGTTTAAATTAGAATTTACTTTTGAAACATGTTGCTTATCAAAAATATATTTGATACAATTGAATATTTTAGGTGTAAGTGTCAGAAGTGTGTGCTAGTGAATAAAATATTTGTCATTCCAAAATGACACACTATAATTCAAGATGCCAATCATTAGAGTATAACAGATGTCTTCAATTGTCTGCTGGTTCTTTGCTTTGATTTTGTTGTACTGCAGAGATGGGTGGGAATACCGAAATATAGTACCTACTTACCATGATGAATCATACATGTTTAACTTACTGAGCAACTGAAGAAAAGAACAGAAACACCCCAAGAAATAAGATAAGCAGTACTGAAAAGGAAATGTCATATGTTCTCAGCAGTCACCAATACTACACCAATACTTGGCGTACAAGTCTGATATCTGCACTGCCATGGGCAATACTCTAGTTAACTAAAATTATTTCTTATAGTCAGTAAAAGTTTGAAATTAAAACAACTGGGGAAAAAAAAGCTACTTGACTGCATCTGCCTTGGATCCACTAATGAGAGCACTAGAATCTGGTGGACTAAAATCAGAATGCTGAAAATTAGACTCAGATGTAGAGAGTAATGAGGGAATGTACTATTCTCATCCTATCATTACAGCTCCTTAAGATGAAGGAATTTCAGTAATGAATTATGATGTGAAATGGATGAGAATAGACTGAAGCAAGTGTACTGCAGCCTTTCTGCTCCTTCCACTGTTTCTTTAGCTTCCAAGATTATCAAATTCTTTGTAAAGAAGTTTGGCCAGTATGCTAACAACATTTGATGGAAAACATTACGCACCACCACAACTACCTTTCCCAGGCTTGGCTAGGAGATGAGATAAGACAATTGCTGTTCTGTCTTCTTTCTTTATGGGCTTGTCTTCCCATTCATTATTTTTATCTCCTTTCTTTCTTATTCTTCTTCCTCAAGAAAAATTTGTCTTCTGCAGCTAACGTGGAGTTTTCCACAATCCTATCTGACTCTTCAGTGTGAAAATCAATTATTCAGAAAGCATTTATTGCTATCCAAGTTGGTCATTTGTAAGGCTGCTAATGGAGGATTGACCAACATTTGTTCCTTAGCTGCCAAATTGCAGATAAGAATCTGTATCAGAAACACATACAGGATTTTTACTCTTAGATATATCCTTTGTGTATTTTCAAACTCATGTTGTCTTGCAATAAAAGTTGTAATGCAATAATCGTGTCAGCAGTACACTAGCCTTTTTCTGCTTATGTATAATCCATAGAAATACATTCATGCCCAACTTTAAAAATTATTGATTGCCAAAATACTGTATGGCTTAACAGAAAGGATATAAGGCATGAAGTAAAAGTTCGAATTTAAGAAATGTCCAATATTTTCAGCTTTTCAAACTACAGACCCATCAATTCTACCAAATTTGATAAAATATTCTGGATCCTTGTTCTTCTACTAGGTAAACAGACTTGCATGTTTGAGTATACTTCTGAGTACAGTTACTCAACACAGATGCTGCATAGGCAGAGTGATTTGGTTTCTGGGAAGTATAGATCAAGACATTAAAAATACTCAAACAGTGACGTTGCCTTGGCCACCTAAACCTTCAGAGAGTGGAAAGATCTAAAAATCTGAAAAGATCCTTAGAGTGGTCTTTAACTTACAAAGTATTTTTTTTCTGACTGGATTAAAATGAATTTATTTCTAATCATGCCTTTTTTTCTAATCATATAAAACAACTCAGAAATATCAAAAAAATTAACAAGGCAAGCTGTGTTAACAAGTGCGCTACATGTATTTATATAGTATAAATACGTTTCCCCTCCACAAACCTATAAATATAATCTCCTTCAAAGAGATACATAAAATAGATGTACACTCCAAAAACAAAAAAGTCTTTTACAAAGACCCTAAAATTTTACATTTCCTAATCTACAATGTCTAAGAAAATATATTTAACCAGATTATAGAATGATAATTTAGTAACAAACTTCATAGTACTAATTAAAGAAAAACTTTGTTGAAGAGTATTGCGAACCAATCTAATTCTTTAAGTAGAAAGTATTTTAAGAACAAAAATTACGTTTTCTCTAAGTAAAAATACATCAAAATCATTAACACCATATAACAAAGAGAAGTAATAAAAAGCATCTGATTAAGCCTTCTTTTCCCAAAGCTAAATTTGCCTGCTCCACTTGCTCCCTATGCTCCTTGGAGTTTTAGAAAGTACATACTTCTATACTCTCCACAGAAAACAAACCATATAACCCAGGGTAACTGAGCTTCCATGCGCCACCTAAGAAAAACTTCTGACCCCTTACAGCTAATGCTAAACAATGTCTTTCTTTTTATCTTTTGAGATAATATTCTAATTTTTCTCAGTTTCACAACAGCAAAAGGAAGTTTCCTCCTGTATTCAAAACATTCTTCTTCTCTATCTTTTTTTCAAAGAAAAGAACGAAGGGTTTTTCATTTCATAAGCAATGCTGGGTTTTGATGCCTTTCATTGTATTTTTTTTCATTTAGTCAAAGTTGCAATCATTAAAAGGAGGGGGGAAGGTGGTTTAAAATGTACTATTAAATGACATATTCAGCAAATGAAAATTTAGTTATGCAGGAAAGTTTTCTTATGTATTTCGTGGTGCTGTAATTGTTTTTGCTGTTAGCAAATTTGCTATACTAGTACTTCTCAGTGATAATGTAGTCAGTGAATCCCTGCACTGCAGTTGACAGACAGCCGTTATTAGCCAAAGTTAAAAGATTTGCATGACCACTGTGAAGTTTTTTCTCAGCAATACTATTAATATGCAAATTTATATGCTTCAATTCACCACCATAATCTTTTTTGCTTTGATTGGCTCTTAAACTCAGAATTTTCAAGATGTGTCCAGCAACAAAGACATATCTCAGCTTCTCATTTCTTGTTAAACGAGTAATAAACTCCAAGGTCAAATCCAGGATAGCATAATAACCTCATTAACTGAAAGCACCCTTGAGTTATCATTTTAATGGTATTAGGAGAGGAAAGGCTCTGACCCATAACAGTGAGTAGCGTTAGTTCACATTTCTGCTTCAGCTAGCCAACACTGACTGGAGTTCCTAAGCATTAAACCTCAGCACAAGCCAGAAGTTTATTTCTGACAAGCAAACAGTTCTGAGGCTGGATCAGACTGTATTCAAGTCATGGCTAAAAACTGATTGACTTGACTGATTTGGGGAAAATTTCCTTGAAGAATACTCACTGTACAGGCTTAGCACTTTCTTATTTGGTATTTAATCCTCATTATGCTGCAGCATGCTTCACCACCAATGTATACTAATGAAAGTTTCATCCAAAGCATTTCATTTGAAGATGTATTTCAAAAAAATTGACAGCACATCAAATTTTCATCCTTGTGTTATGATTCAGGCCCTGCAGTCAGCACAGTCATTCATGAATATCAATTCATCACTGGTCTAAATTGACTAGTCTGGGGCCAGAATCCAGCATCACATTGTGTCTGGGACTCTCATGACTTCCTAATGCCTTTTGTAGAGTATATGTGAGAGAAAATTGTAAACATTTCAGCTATTGTAATTTTGTTATGAAAACAGTAGAAAACAGTCTTTTTAGGATTCAAAAAGCAAATCGCAGTCACCCAAATAATCCTTTTGAGGGGAAGGAAACTGACATTTTACACAGGGAAACAATTATAGGATAAGGGGGAATGGTTCAAAAGAGGGGAGATGTAGATTAGATGCTACAAGGAAGGTTTTTACTCAGTGGGTGGTGAAGTACTGGCATAGGCTGCCCAGAGAAGAGGTGGATGCCCCATTCCTGGAGGCAACTGTGACAACAACACAAAGGTTGGAACTAGATGACCTTTAAGGTTCCTTCCAACCCAAGCCATTTATCATTCTATGATTTCTAACCTGCTTTGTACTATTCCTTAGCAGACCTGAGCTAAGAGGGTACTTAGTGGCCTGGTCTGCCCATTATGCTAATGGCTGTTGTTTTAGTTTGAGGGAGATAACAGAATGGAGGACTTGCTACTCCATTCCCCAGAAACTAGTCTTTTGTTGTACAGTCTTAAATTGATCAGCTAATTTAATTAAACGTATACACTTCAATTCAAAAGTATTTTACACAGCAGATAGCTACTGCATGAATACAGTATTTCAGGTGAGATAACAGAACACTTCTTCCCAGTTTAGAATTTACTCCCACCTTGTTTCATAGTAAATTTTCTTTACACATACAGTATTATTGTACATTATTGTTTTCCTGTACTCATGGTAATTTCAGTTATTAATCCATCTACCAAGTGAAAAAAAGGAAAAGGTGAAAAATCTCTCCTTGCTAATTATTTGCATATTTTGAAACGGTATTTATTTCTTTGTGGATCTATTTAGATAACACTTGGAAAAAGCCAATAACAACACTGTAATATTTGAATACATTTCAGCTTGGCACCTAAATTTGATTTCAACATCTACAAATTTTAACAGCATTAAAGACATATAAATCCCAGAAAACCTCATTTAGATGAGAAGCTACTCAGTTCACAAAACCCATTAGGAGCCTTAATGGTGATACATTGTTCAGTTATGACAAATTGACTAATCCAGCAATTGGGTGTGTTTTTATCATTACCATTTTCTTGATTTAAATAAACCATGTTAGAGATCTTACCATGTGCATAGCTCTGCTCATAAAATCCTAGACTGCAACAGTAAATAGTTGATATAAAGATCATAGATAGCAATTTATCAACTCATAGTACCAAACTATTAGACTTTATTGCTATCTTGGATTTATTTCATAATTAAAAAGAGCTTATGTATCCTCTTTATTATGATCTGAAAATAAAATACAGGAAGGCCTTCCAAATGGAGATGAAGAAATCAAATTGACAAGTAAATCTATGATCTGGAGTGCTACAAAGATAAGAAAGTATTTAACTAAGCAATTTCCTATGCAAATTCATTAAAACAAATGGTAAATTTTCTAATTCCAAAACATTTCTTTACTGTAGGTTTAAAAAAGGAGTAAATGTCTTCTTTTATGCTCCACTTCAGATTAGGGCTGATTGCCTCTCACAATATCGTTTCTGTGGACAGTCTACTGTTCAAAGACAGAAAGACAAGTTTACTGTGATCTAGAAATATTCCTCTTGCTCCTAATATTTTCTATTATCTCACTGGATTAAATTAGTCTTCTTCAAATAAATGGAAGGAAATATGATGCAACCAAAAATAAGTCTCATGAGCAATGTTTTGCATACTTCTGGTGCTCCTCACACAAGTCTACATGAGAAAGCTACTCTGACTTTGCCCGACCCGTTTGCTGTCTCAGGAAGCCATTCCCCTCTCCCTGTGTGGAGGAGATGAATCATAGCTGCTGTAACAAGAAAGGCAGGCTAAGCTTTGCAACTGCAAATAAGTATGGCTTGCTTCTTATGGACTGTTTCATAAAATTCAGCGATTGCAATGGATATATGAATTACTGTAAATGGCATTCTACGGGTTGCCATTCTCCACTGCATGTGTCTTTCATCTGGAATTCTGAACAATTCTATATAATAATTAAACACCTATCTGTGGTGTAGTATTTTCAACGGGAATCAGTCAGTCCATCCTTGTAATAGAGAGGTAATCACATGACAATACTTAATAGGCAGTAGTCGAAATTTGTTAAAAATTACAGTGAACAGATATATAGAAAAGTACTTCCTAAAAGCAGAATTACTATGTCACTAATAAACACACACAAACTTAAGAACAGTTGAATACAGTGAAGCCAGCTCAGATTTTTCAGATGAATGGAATAAAGTAACCTGCAATTAACTCACATTACTTCATTCTTACACAGCTCTTCATACAATCTTCTGAAATGCTTTCTCTGCTCTCCAGCAGTGCCTCTTCAATTGTTCTCTAACTTAATTTTCTTTCACATATAGCATATTATCATACCTTTCTAAATTTCCATCCTAGATTCCTTTATTTTATCATTAAAACAAATATCCAGACACACCATTTTACACAAGCCTAGGTAGTCAAATGTACAAATAAGTTCTGTGATCAAGGGTTGGGTACAAGATAATTCACACAATAGGATTTTCTTCATTCATTCAGAGCTAGATGTTTTAAAATACGCAGCCCATCTCAAATGGTCACGAATCTTAACGTTTGTCATCATACTAGAGATGCAAGCACACTTAACCATCAGTTATCATGCGTTAATAACTCAAAATGATTTTAGTTTGCAAACAGCTGAAGAAACAAAATACTGTCTTATGCATTTGGCTATAATGGAGCTCCATACAGATGACAACTCGTACAATCACACTGTAAACAAGTAATTAATGATAAAAATTTGGCTGCTCTGTAGTGGAAGCAGAGGCAGAAGTTGAGGGTGGCTCTGATGTTGGCCATGCTCCAATAGTCTGAGCAGGGGATGCAGCATTCTGTTCAATCACTACTTCTCTCCCTTCTTTATCAGGGACCAGGGAAGTGTGGTGGCCTGCTCCTAGACTACCAGCAAAGTCTGAGGTCAAGTAGCATGAAGACAACAAAGCAAGGAAAGAGAGCTGAGTACCAGCAAAAGCATTTGGGCTGAGTAATCGAGATTATAGTTCTATCTTCCTGTGAATTTCTCACCAAAGTATCAACGCTTTCCACACAACTTATGTAAATTTATATTTTACTCTATCGGAGTTCCTAGTTTTCACCGTCTGTGTTGCACCTCCGATTCACTGCCATTTGAAAGACAAGCACTAATATACCATATACACTATTTTTGACATCAGAAACACTTTTTTGATTTATTATTAAGACAGTTAATTTGGAAAAATAAATCGCAGCTTCAGTATGGCAGTAATTGTACTTCTTTTATGGCAAAAACAGCAGTTAATGTTTACTTTCTCACAGTAGTCAATAATCTGAGTGAGAATAAAATAATAACTGTCACAAAGCCTCCAAGCTGACCTTTCAAACACATCTCCTCCCCCCAGAACAGTACACTAAACTACCTCTTATCAGAAAGAAGAGATATTTCTCATTCAAAATTACAAGCGATTACACAGAACAACATTCTAGTTGCTGCTTGTGAAAAGAAACTTTGAAATTATAAATAAAAAATGGAAAAATAAAATAAGGTTCAATTAATATAAACTATAAATAACATGCATGTGTATCATTAACTTACACAATGTGTAGTTTTGTTACCATGAAGCTGCCTGACACCCACACAGATAAATAACTTCCGAAAATAACTGAGCAGACTGTGCACTTTCCCTTCCTTCTATAGAGAATAATAGAGAATCCTCATCACTACTTAAACTCCTGCAAATGAGGCTTTATTTTCCTCCTCAGCACAAGTATGATCTTCAGCTGTTGTACCAGTAACTCATTAGGTATCATACATCAAAGGCTTATTATGGCTTACTGCTGCGTAATAACAGAAATCATTACTACAGGCTAGTTCAACATCTGAAGTCTTACTTAGACTGCAATAAGCTTATTCTTATTAGGAGAAAACCTGGGCTGAATTATAAGTAATTTTAATCATAACCAGAATATAAGAAACAAATGTGGACAAACCCAAGAAACTAAGTTGTCTTATGACTCCAGACAGAATGTAACGTGAAGGTGGAGTTGGAGCTACTGTAATATATACTTTTACCTTAAATAATCTCAAGTACAGGCTAACAACAGGTTGGTAGTGTACCTCTGTACTCCTTTTTTTGACTTGCACTGAAGAACACCAACAGGGAACACCTTCCTTGCTATAGAGACCCAGCAGTTCAAAGCAGTGCAGGGAATTGTCTCTGCTGGAAGGCATCTCTGCCTGCTGTCAATCTTCATTTCCACACCTTCTAGCAAACTCCATTTCAGTGGTTCCCAAACTAGCAGTTGTGACTCCAAGGGAGACCACAGCAGTTAAAACAGAGTCAGAAGGCAAATAATCACGTCTTTTGCAAGCAGAGCTATAGAGCTATTGCTCCATTTCTTCTTTTTGTTGATCTGTTCACTAACAGACATCACAGTCCTCTTATGTTTCTTTAGGATCTTTTGTCATGGGCCATTTCAGATCCATAGCCTGTGTGCTTATTAGAGATTCCTTCTCCTATACTACTGCATGCTAAAACAAATAATCAAAATGAAATTGCCAAATCAGTCATCTTTGTTTGCATTTCAGTTTTTCATGTTTGTCAAAAAAAGTCATTAGGAACAAATCTTAACACTTAAAAGCCCAATGGCATATGTTTTATTCAACCTAAAATGAAGATATAGGAAAAAACTTTTTTTATTTTTTTAATTTTTTAAATTTTTATTTATTTCAAATTAGTTTTTATTTAATTTGCCCTGTGAAAAAAAGCAAACCTTATTTGCATACCTATTTGACATTTCTATACTAAGCCTATTCCCATTTATGTTTCACTTACTCTATGACCAGTCCACTTAAAATGCTACTCACCTTCAGTTAAAAAATATGCCTATAATAAAAAAAAATGCCAACAAGCTGGGCCTACTTGGTCTTCCCTTCTCTCTTTTCTTCCTTGCTAGTTCTGTTCTGTACTGCATAGCCATCTGCTGCTACTTAAAGTTTTATGATTTCTCATTAATTTTACTATATTAAATGTATATATTTAAATGCATGCATCTAAATATGTACACTTGTAATCATAATTAAGTGCCTTTTCGAAAACTGAGCTTTCAGGATTTGTACAAACCTAGGCCTATTTTTCTCCAACAGTTATTACTCATTCCACTTCAGGCAGAGATCCTAAAAATCCCATAGTACCAAACAACTCAAATTCCCAGCTGAAGAGAGCACAGTGTCAGGTTCTTTTGCTGCAGTTCTGTTCTGCTTTTTAATGGAATTCCTACTTGTACTTCAGTAGTATGAGACATGCAGGTAAGGAACTGTGCCTATGCTGCTCCATGCCTTTCTCCTTGAGGTCATGACAAAAATGTCACTGTATTCAGTGATTCAGGATGAAGCTCTTAATCTAAGACCTTAACATTCAATTTAAGCTCTTAAAATAAAAGACATCAGAAACGTGTCAGATACTCATTCACTGAAGGAGATAATTTCAGCAGTTATTCATTACTAGCTTAATGGATACGTATTAAGCAATCAGATATGTTTAATCCTGGACTGCTGAGAACCAATGAGGAAAAGGGAGTCTGCACAGCAACATATGCAGCTCGCATACAGACAGTGAGAGAAAGCTCTCTGCAAAGCAATAGGGACCCAACAGCTGAAGACACTTCTAACTCCTGTTTATAGCTATTTTGAAAACATTTCTCTTCCTGATGCTGAAGAGAAAGCGTCTCAAGAGTCCTTTTTCCCTTGCTTATGAACAGAATTTGTTCTCTGCAATGAACAGCTGCCCACAGATAAATGAATGGATGTTACACTCAAAAATAAGATAGAACTCAAAACAGTTCTCTTCAGTGTCACTTGATGCTGCTCAGTCTAAAGTAGATGTGACACAAAACCAGTTATACAAAAGGAGGAGTTATTTCTGAGACCACCATCCAAGCAAACACTTTCTGGAACCATGAACCTTCATATGACACCTGGCGTGTCTGCAAAGTGAATTCCCTCCGTCGTTCCTGCAGTTTTCTGCAGCTATCAGGCAGTGCTTCTGAATCTCTATGCTATCCCATACTTTCAGAGTGATTGTCAATAATTCCTGATCAATATCTGTACCTAGGTCTTGTTTGGCTTTTACTTTTTCTCCAGAATGATACCATCAGATAACAAATTATTCCAGCGTAAAAGCAAAGTGCATAGGGTGAGATATACTCATTGAAATCTGAAATAATAAGGAAACTTCAGTAGGGATTTATTAGTTTCAAAGAACTAACATTTTGACCTTAGTAATCCAGAACAAGTCACCACAGTGCCTGTGGACCTCATTATTGAATAACCCAAGTATTAACCAGGGTTACTTCTCTAGCTCAGAAATACAAAACTGATGTAATTTAGATTGATTTGGAAGTTTTTTTTGTTTTGTTTTGTTTTGTTTGTTTGTTTTTGTTAGTTACTCCAATTCTATTAAGAAATGAATTACTTTATTCTAGTAAGAATGAAAGCTAAGTAATTGAATATGGAAAAGGTTGATTGTCAAAAGATTCTTTGGGAAGTCTTTGACTCCATATTCATTCTCTGCTACAAACGAAAATCCGTCTTTGTTGTGGAAGTTAGCAGCAACAAGATACGACAAGATTAATGAAAATATTCAAGTCCCTATTCCCAAACACACCTGGCAGAAACTTGTTCTGTCTTTCCAAGTGGTACTGAGCTATCAACTCTCAGAACAATTTGTCTTCACAGATTTCATTTACTATTCTCTTCAAGAACAGTGCCTGTCTCTTCCAAAAAGTCAAAAATTCATTCCAGAAATAAATATTTATTTATTTCTATAACTTCTGCCATGGTATGACTTACACTCATCCTTACCATGATTTTCCATAAAGATGTTACAAATTACTGCTTAAGTTGAAAACAATTTCAGAAATGGACTTGAATATTAATCAACACTGTGTCTTGCAGATATCATTTTAATATTAGAAAGACTAAAGAAATTAAAAGAAAATTGCTAGATTTTTTCTCAGGACTGCTTTGCTCCTAGTGCTTGTTTTATCCTTTTCTGATTTATCATTACAGTTCTCCTAAGAGGGAAATTCTACACGTCGTTTTGAAGCTCTGCTTTAATGATCAAACTTTATGGGGCTTCTATACCAGTAACAAAGTCTCTGGAAGAATCACCAAGGGCAAGATAATCTCCAAGTATTCCACATATGAAGACTATTTGTTATAATTACAACAATAGAAAAATATAATGCCTGAGAAAAAATGTTTATTTTTGCCTTTCTTTTCAGACTTCTATGGTTGTGGAAACTTCTGAACACATTTCCCCTCCTTTCTTTCCTTTAAGTTAACTTCTGTTTTTCTTTCGTTATTCTAACACCATAGTTCCACTATCCTAAAGTATTCCATCAGAGACTGAATTTTTTTGCCAGCATGAGACTGAATTAAAATGCATATCTTCTGCAGACGACAAACACAGCGTACATAGATTGAAACTACAACAGAATCTATTGAGCATTACAAGTTCGTACTTATTTGGGCATTTGTTATGCACATAATGGGATTAACTGTAGAAGATGTAAAGCGAAGACTTCATTCATATACAGTGCATGGCATTCTGGACTGGTACAAATTTAATCACATAAGTTCTTGGAGAATATTTTTCATGCTCAGTTGTTACACACTGAGAGAATTTGGGACAAGAAATATACAGCAGAAGCTTTACAAGATGAGTTTTCAAATGAAACCCTATGCAGTAGCTTACATAGGGGACAAAAAAAAAGCAGCATTTCAGCTAAACCCTTTGTGTGAAATATAAATCAAACAATTGGATTTACAGAACCTTTTCCAGTACTGCTGGACAAAACGTGTAATCTTCTATCACTTATAAATCTACTATTCTATCTCCTCCTTAAACATCTCAAAATTTAAATGTTGCTTAAGGTTACAGGTAAAATCACAGAATCTTTACAACTACCATGAGAGGTTTCATTAAAAGGAGAAGCAATATTCGTCATCTTGGCTACCCATTTTAAATAATATTCATATTTACAAGAATTATTCTGGACAATTTATGCTATGGTTAAATTCTCCTAGCTCTCCATCTCAAACAGTATATTATCCTATTTTAAAGAAAGACATGGTACTTCCAATCAAATGGTTTGCTCAGTCTTTATATGAGATTTTATTAGATTAGGTGTTTTCTTGTAGCCTGTTCTGTCACTCATAAAATATTGAATTTCATCTCTGCTGCATCATATTCTGTAAACCAAGAACACCATCCTATTAAAGTGCTTTTCTCTTACATGGCATTAGTCCTCTCCCTAGGTGATTGCAAAAACAAGATAAGAAGAAATTAGGCAGAATTCTTTTTTAATTATTTTTAATCTCCGGTTTAATTATTTCATATTATAACGTGGATGTGGTTTCAAAAATACGTGTCTTCTTGCACAAACTTTCAAATATTTTTTATCAGCAAAATTCTTGGTAACCTCACCTGTGCACTGAATCACAGGCCATGCAATATCCACTTGAGTGACAGAGTAATCACTGAAAGGATTTCAGCTAATCCTAATTCAATACTTCTCATTTCAGTTTTGAGCATCATTATTTAAAATAATATTCTAGGTCAAAATCCTAAATGTCAGTCAATAACACAGTGTCCCCCTGAAACCACAGTTTGTATAGATCTGTCTATAGCTTTTTAGTCACTAATGCTAAGCTTGTGAAAATAGAAACTTCCACTGCAGTAGCCTAACAGGAATTATTTTATTTACCATAGATGGAATCCATTTCACAACCCTATCATCTCAGTGCCTCTCTGTCAAGCCATAATTCAATCCACTTGAAATTCTGCTAATAGTGGAACATGATAACAAAACTGGTCACCTTTTCTTAATGAGGACAATCTGGTAGGTGCCAATTTTTTTTATTTTCTCATGGCAGTTGAACAGGATATGTCCAGGGAGGAACAGCCACAACAAGAACCCATCTTTCTTCATGAAAGATAAAATAATTTTTTCACTCCTTTCTTTATTCACCCAGGACTAAAAAAAGAGTATTCTGGAAAATAACCAATTCTCAAAGATGTCTTGGACAGCAGGTAAGTAAAACGCTTTTAAGATCCTAGGCTCAAGAACCATCATAGCAACTGACATCATTATCATGCATTGCTGTTTCCAGATTTAACATCAAAGCCTCAGGCCGGTGGTTTCATACCAAACACTCCATGTGATTTATACTGACCAAAGAGATACCCCTAAGTGAAGCTGAGAATCCGCTATTAGTCTAATAAAAGTCTTACTAGTTTAACTGCAGGATTGTGCAGCTTCTTCCAAATAAACACACCCAACACTGACTTTCTAGTACATACTTCTTTCTCTGGCATTCCTCTGTCACTTTCAGTGTTTATGTTTCTCTTCTTTCTTTGCTTTTTCTTTCTCTGCTGTCCAAGCTTCACAGCTGACAGTGTTGAGTTCCATCAGAGAGAAAAGAATGGAGGCTACAACAATTTGTTAGCTTCCCAAGTTCATTTCCACGAGTACAACACTGACCATAAATTCCCTCTTGCTTTGAGCTCTGCCTGGGCTCATTTTTACACATTTGCTATCGCTGTCCACTTACTAGCTCCTTTCTCACTGGTACACTTCTGTTATGTATGAATTTACTGTACACACGGTTATGGGTTTTTTTAATGTGATGAATACTTGCTCTTTGTTTTCTCTGCTGTTCTTGAAGTGGCTTTACAGCATTCTCAGGGTTGCACTAATTTAATGACAACTAGTGAATTCTTTTGCATCTCAGGGGCCTTTACTGTCATGCTGTGGTTGTACTTTGAAGATCTCTGCTCTTATTTTGTATTTGTACATTTGGGGAACGCTTGTTTCATCCTTCATGCTACCTTTTCTCAATAACTAATGTTTTACTACCACAAGTTAATTACGTATATACCTTTGTTCAAGGTCAGTGAAAGTGTACTCTTTAAAAAAATAATAATGCACATTTTTGTTTTCTACTTATATAAATCCATTGAGTCCAGGGAATAGCCTTCACAGATTTATGCCACAAATAATGTACTAGGCTATAGGTATTATTTCAAAAATTCTCTATACTGAAGGCATCAGAAAAGAACCATTTGCCAATAGCATTATGATACGAACAATTTTAAACAAAACCTTCAAACAGTTAGTTTAGTTTATAGGCAGCATATACTTCCTCACAGGTATAATAACTGCAGAAAAGCAAGCTTCAGTATTAGTGATTCATAGAAAAAATCCCCCGTTGATGACTTGAAAATAACCCTTTGAGATTAATCATCTTATGGCTGAGTAGCAGGACACAGTAAGTATTGTTTGGATGAAGCAGATATTGACATTATGGCCATGAGGCAGTAGAATTCAGGATCCTGAGAGGAGGAAAGTTGTCAAAAGGTGAGAACACAACCTAGACTTCGTTAGAGAAGATTGTAGCCTGCATGTGAATCCAAACATAAGAATATGTAAATAATGACTAAGGAATAAATGAACAAATCTAATTCAAATAAATACATTTAAACATGGTAACAGTATTTAATCCATACTACAATTTTAAAAATAGTTCCTATTTGTTCTCTTTGATGGTTGTACTTTCTGAATTTCTAAATGGAAAATACTCAAACAATATTTGAGGTCACAGATGAATTTAGATTAGAAGGAGCTTGTCGGGATTATCTAGGGCAGTCTCTTCTCAAAGCAGAGTTAACTTCAAAGCTGATGAAATATCAATCTGCTGCTGCTGTTGAAAGTTCTTGTGATCATTACTATGTCTAGTTCTCAGTGACTTAAGTAAATCTGATTTATTTGTGCTGGCAATAAGCAAGGAATACATACAGGGTAGGGTTAATGTGCCTCAGCTGATGACTCACAACTTGCTTAAGATCATGTGAATATTTCATAAGTTTCAATTCTGCACAAGAAAATGGTATTACCTATGGCAGTAGCAAAGCTGTAAATTGGACAAATATTTACCAGGTTTCCATCATACTCGTCAGAAGCAACACTTGGCAAATGTGGCCTCTTTGCTATATAACTTCTGAAAAGGGGCCAGCAGCAAATAACATTGAGAAAACATTAAGCATAAGGACAAGTTTACCTTAAATTTTGCTTTGGATGACACACAAGGATCAGAAAGCCTTTTAAGATACCAAAAAGCTACGTTACACAATTGGGGTCAGCAATGACAATGACTTAATGATTGAGTTCAGTAAGTGCATTACTTCTGGAAGCATGAATAAGAAGCTGTAAGACAGCATGGATGTATGAGAATAGATGAAAATTCTGACAGAATGCGAAAAAGATAAAAACACGTGGGGTAATATATATGAGAGCAAACATGGTCAGGTGATAAATCAGAAAGAGGGATTTACTTTTTAAGATTGAAGAATATCAAACTCAATTATTCGAGAAAGATGGTTACAAGGTTTACACAAACGGAAACAAACAGAAATATTTATCAGTAGAGGAAAAAACACTGTGTACAAAAGGGCAGGATCTCAATGCAGCTCTGAGCCTAAGGTGTCTTTACAATGTAAACTTGTGACTATAGGCAGGAGGGGTAGGTGAAAAAGAACTGAAAAGAAAAAAATCCAAGAGGTATCAGTAACCCTTTGGAAGACTAATTGACTAGTTCAAGTTGGATTTCATTTAAAATTCTCTGCCTTAGAAAATACTTCAGTAAATCAGAAAAGGATCTTCAAATTAAAACATGAGAAAGTAACAGAAGAGAAAACATTAGTTAGCTAAACATGTCCTATAACAATACTAGGCCCTCCTGGACACCTACCTGCGCAACCTGGTCTAGCTATTAACTAAGCTTGTACAGAAAGTTACCTTAGGAAAACTTTATTCCCAGAACAATGATTTTTTTGCATCAAATTGTTTTGTTGTTTGCTTTTGGTTTTTTTTTAAACCAAAGTCATGTATTCTATGCACCTCCCAACCCTTCTGTATTTGCTATATCTGAATCACCGTTCCTTGAGAGAAATGTACCTGTACAGAAGGCCATTGGATTCCATGTTCAACACTCAGGTAATTAATGACAATTAAAGGAAGATTTAATGAGGAAATAATTACTGTACTCTTTTCATTGGGGTCAATTCACCTAAGTAAGCTAACTAAGGAGCCTTGAGAGAGGTGAGGATTGACTCAGTTACTGAGTTATTCAGAATTTTCTTTCTGGAGGCAAAACCTCACACTTCCAACTGAGACAACCTGAAGAATTGGATAAAATTAGATAGTTTTTTTTAATTAATCTTTCTAACTGGCCATTCCATTAGATTCTATTTGGAGGTCCATTAGTGCAATACTGTTTTTTTTTTTTTTCCAGTCATAATTGTGACTGTAAGGAAAAAATATTAAAATTGATACGTTCATTTATCCTCCAAAGTATCCCTATTTGTGTTAATTAAACAATTGCTCTGAGAACAATTCTTTTACTAAAATGATAATATTTTGCAGTTCTGCTTGTACAAATTTCCTGTTCCCTCTCAGGTCTCGTAGTTTTGTTATGCAGAGTTTTTTTTATGTAAGTACAATCTATGTCATACCAATTCATGAATTCTGTATGTGGAAAATTATACAGTCAGTAACACCACACATGTAAGATTAGCTTGTCTCCAGAAAGTTTCATGTGTTCTCTAAATAGTTTTCTGTACACCCTGAAAACCTCAAGTTCTACATGATATGCTCATATTCTGCTCTTCCAGAACATTTTGTATTCTTAAATAGAAAATAAAAAGCTGCTTAGAGTTCATCCACAGGGAGCACACAGTCCGTGAGTTATATGTGCAAACGCTCTGATTCTGTTCTGCTGATATTATGCATGCAATACATGTTAAGAATGCAAGTACATCAATTAGCTTTTCTTAGGTAAACCTTGGAAAGTTTTATTTCAGCTGTATTAGAAGGACAGAAGGTTGAACCAGCCAACCTGTGTATGACCCTGGACTTAATTGATTGGATATGATTTCTGAACTTTATTCTAAATAGCTGAATAGCAAATAAAAGCTTAGATATTTTAAGTAGATTTAGGTGCATGAGTCACTAATATTCATAGAACTCTCTCAACCAAATCCATAAATGGCAGCAGAAAAATATTAGTATTAAACAAAGCTGAATGTTATATATGCAGAAGACTATAAATCCAATCATATTTCCATTTTTCTTCATTTCCCATAAAGCTGTGCAGTATTTCAGCCTCAGAGCTGCAATTCAGGACCAATATCCAGCAAGGTCTATTCTTTCCAGTGCTCTTTTTTCTAATTTTCTCAAACAATTACAGTATGCAAATATTTTTCTTAACTACACTTGCTTTATAGAGCTATAGGAGTGGTTTGCCATGTTTAACTTCATTAAGTGATACAAGATGTCTCAAGGCATTTAACAAAGTCAGTTAATGAAATAACTGGCATATATGCTAATAGCAGCAAAGCACACTCGCGGCTACAGCAAAACAGATTTAAATAGTTCAAGATGACATATGCCACAGTGTTCTATCAGTTTGTCTGTTTCTTCTCATCCTCTTGTACCCCAAAATTAAACACACACACCTCAACAGCCTTCAGACTTCTGTGATACTTGTTTACTTTTTTACTTTGCCAGATATCTCCTGTCAAGAAAGCTCCATCATGTCAAATTGCTTGCTGTTTAATTTCCTCTCTTGTTTATAAACTTTATCAGGCAAACTGATTATTTCCACGGCATTCAGCATTGTACAAAACATGCCAGCTTTTCATCTCTACTATCTCTTGCTGTGCAAATGACACCTGCATTTATTTTACATCTCCTTTCACAGGATTTTGAAGGATAATATAGTCAGTTCAATTTATGCCTCAGTTCTCAAGGCACAGGATAAGAATATAATAAACATGACTTAGATTCAAATGAAAGCCAAGCAGACCAGAATAGATATACCTCCCACAGTTCAGCAATCCTTATGCCAGGCATGTCCAACCAACAATGCACAGGACACATGCAGCCTGGTACAGATGGGGCAGCTTTCCCCCAGGTGCACACCCATTGCTCATCAGCAGTCAAACCATAGGTGTGCAGTCAGCACTGTTTGGGCTGGAATCAGGGGAAGGGGAGGTCGCAGTGTAGTACTGACTCTTCCTCTCACGCCTGTTGCAAGCACTCAGTTGCATCACCCCCATGTGTATTACACGTGGCATGCACTTGTGGCACTTGTTGAGAACAGTGATTGCTGATACTGATACTCCAATTTACCTCATGGCATCTCAGAAGAAAAAAGAACCCAGAAAAAGAAAAATCATGAAGGAAGGGTGTATAACAAAAACAAATAAAGATATATAGGTACTTCTTTGTCCAGAAAAGATAATATGGCACTATGCTTAATTTGAAAAGAAACTGAGTCAGTTTTTAAAAATTACAATTTGAAAAGATGTTATTTGCAAAAACACGCTGCCAAACTTGATGCATATGAGTTAAATATATGTCTTCAAGGTGAAAATCACTATCTATGCTAAGTTTGAAGTAGTAGAAATGAAATATAATTATTGAAATCTTGAGTTATGGCAAATAATTTCATGCATTTTGAAGTGTTGGCTAAACAGTCCTGTGAACAGCAAAAATATGTAGGTGTGTTTTCAGATTTGATAAAAGCATTCGAGAATAGGTTTCAAGATATCTGAAAAAATCATCAGTGTTTTAGTATATTTGCAACTCCATTATCAGGTGACATAAATACATTACCTGTGCATTTTCAAATGGAATGCATAGAGGTTCCATCAAATATTCAACTCAAATATAGATTTGAACCTGTCTCCTTACTAGGCCTATATATAAGAACTATCTTACCAGATATATGCACACACATATATATATTAACCCATACATTTTGTTACTTATGTGCATTACTATATATGCAGCCCAAGACAATTCCTCTTTGCTCTGTGAAGCTCAGACAAGACAAGATGTTGGAGCCCCATGCCTTATGAAATGCAGATTCATAAGAAGAAATCTCATTGCTGAAAATAGGAGCATATCATTCTGCAATCATGAGTACTGTGTGTGACTGCAAACAAAATGATCTCTCCAGCCCTTTTAAAACATTGTGATGCCATTCTTCTCCTTTCCACATTTCAATAATCACTATTGTAAAGGCATCAGAACTCTGCTAAAGATTAGGGAAATTTTTTCCACAGAATCTTATTTATTCAACAGCAAGTGTCAAAGTCCCTAAAGATCTTCAACATCTATGCCTTTGAACACTTCTATTCTTTTTAAGATTATCCAATAATGGAATCCTTTCTGGTATAATTTTGTTTACATTAATTTTCTTTATGTTTCGAACTCCAGCACTGGCCCACAGTGCTTACACATTCCCTTATGCACAGACAGTGCTGTAAAAATGCAGCAAAGACACTTAAGAAGAAGTTTGAACTGTGAACAGCACAGAACAAGTCTAAGGGTTATATAAGAACGTAGAACAGGCCAGCGAAGCTGCCTATGTCAAATTTTATTTTGAACTGAAGAAAAAATGAATTGCAGGCTAGAATTAGTAATAAATTCCAAAATGATCCTGAAAATATTAGACTCTTAAAGAACTTTCTAAAAATGCAAGGCAACAAACAAAGCCAAAGTTGATGAGCTATTTCAAAAGATGAAGCTTAAGAAATTCGTGCTTTTCAGCAAGTCACTCATGTTTTTGGTTTTTTTTTTTAGATTGGTCATACAGATTAAATATAAATAATGAATTCAATGAGTTCACATCCTTTTCTTCATAAATGATGAAGCTGATCTTAGTGGGAATTTAAAACAAGCGTACATAAACACAATTTTTATTCAGACTTTGGGCAATCTCTATTCTTTCTGATGCAGATGTAGACTGGAATTTCTGCCCCTACTGAGGATTAATTCAATCATAATTACAGCAAACAAATTAGAAGCACAAAGAAAGAGTGGCATAATAGAAAAGGCCTCAATATCCTCACCTGCATCCAGAAGACAACACGGTTTATGGTCTTCTGATCAGGGATTTTGAACAAAGAACTGAGAAACAGATGGTGAAGGTACTCAAGAGCTGCCTGACTGTTCTCCTCTCTGCCGTACAAACAAGTTTGTGTGCAGTATGACAGCAAACTTGTCAGAAGAAGAAAAAAAAAAAAAAAAGAAAGAAAAAAAGAACCAAAAAGCAAATAAAGGTAAAATTCATAACATATTTTATCACTGCACCACATTACACTCCTGCAATGCAGAGATTTCTTTATTACTGTCCACTTCTGAATCACAGTTCTGGAAACAGCTCCTGTATTGTTTTCTCATCTAACCATAAGCAGAGGTACTAAAAATGCATTCAAATAAGACTGGAAGCCTGTACTGTAAACACTGTTTGTACAGACAGACAAATGTCCACGCTTTTTGGATGTGCATCTGTTTAAACAGAGACTGCCAGTAAGTGCTAAACCCAGAATTTTTGGTTTTCTTCACAGTTTAGTATTATTTGTGTGTGTTTTTGTGTGGAAACCAATACTTTGTTTTATAAACTACATAATTTAAAGAGTTGCGTAACAGTTTCTCCCATAGCTGACAGACATGTGGTGTTCCAACCAAATAATTCACTTTTTAGAGATAAAACTGGATAGAATATAGGCATGTACAAAATAAAACTATTTTCAGCAATTCCATTTGACTAAAAAGAAGATTTCTTAATGTTTTTTGAAGTAAAGAACCAATAAGATGAGTCATACTGATTTCAAATAGATTTAAACAACTCATAACTTTAAATGTTCTTTTTCATCTCAGCCCTGTTAGCTGATACTTTCCAATAATTCTGCATTTAAGGAACAGAACACAGAATACAGAGCTACGTTTTCCAGAAGATACATTTTCCCTCATATCTTAATACATACACAACAGCAAAACTCGGTGTCATGACAATTTGGCAGTATCTACTTCCCTAAGAACTTTCTTTTTTCTGTCTCACACAAGCTATATGCACCCAAATTTGATTAAACTTGCAGCAAACACAAAACCGAAGTAATGACCATAAATCTTACCTAGAGATCAGCACCTGTAAATTTAATTTATTGCATAGCCAAGCAAATTATTATACTTGTTGAGGTAGAACACATTGCTACAACATAGACCAGGAGTTCAGCTTCACACTAAATTTAATCCCATCTAATTGCAGCCAGTGTTCCTAATAGGCGGTTGTAATCCCTTCCAGATGTCAGACAGACCAGCAGACTGATTTCATGAACATGTGGCCACATAAGCTCACGATCACATACGGGGTGGATGAGGAGGATACAAAGCTGGTGACTACACTGCCAGTGGCATGGTGTTTACTGGCAGTAACTTGAACAAAAAAGATTTGCTATTTTGTAGTCAGTGAAAGGGAATGTAGATTTTACTGTGGTGCAGTGCAGCCTGAGCTAACCAGAGCTATCAAGACTGTAAACACAAAAGGACGAGAAAAGCTTGTACTCAGTGTTCACAACTGTCTATTGTCAGTCTAATAAATTCTTAGCGACTACCAAATATTTGATAGAGTCATTGAGCATCCAGGTCAAACAGTCAAAGCATACGTTTAATGTTTGAATCACCAAAAGCCCAAAGATATCTCAGTACTTCTACATACAGAGAGGAACCTATAACGATGCGCTGGTAATAATCAGCAAGGTGATTAGCATAGGGTGGGGTGAGCACTCAGGTTAGCGCAATAGTAGTTTGAAGTAATAGGGGCAATAAGAGACTTCATGAAAAGTCTCCTTCGGGCAGCAGGGCAATGCGTGGTGTTGTACCCTGCAGTACAGCTGCTGAAGAGCAAAGACTGCTGCTAGAATGACAGTAATTCACACCACGGTCAGCTTCAGTTTACATGGAGTCTCACTGCCCCCAAAAAGAGATGATAAAGGTTCAGAGATGGAAAGTTATACATTTTAAGCAATACATTACTGGAAAAACAGTAACAACAAAGCAACTAGTTGCTTGGCAGGGAGGAAGACCTTTCATTTTATTCAGAAAGCCTAGTTTGTTTTTGCATGTTACCCTATTTATTTTTTCTTTCTCTTTTTATTTCCTCTATATAAACTGCTGTTGGTTACTGTCATTCACTGAGTACAGTGAATGTCATACAGTTTACATCAGTTTTTTCCAGGTTTCACTGTAGAGGACTAAGTCCAGAGTTCCTTAGTGACCTCTAAAAGGCAAATATGTCTCAGAGCAAGCTAGACATTTCCTCTAATATAATAAAGGCCACACATGGTGGAAGATCATTGTTAGCAGAAGTTCTCTGTGTCAAAGTATTAAGTGTTTTCTGGCTCACCCAAATGCTGGGTGTCAAGGAGTCTGCACAGCTTACACAGATACACACACTTACTGTAAGTATCCCTTGCTTTTGAGAAAAATCACAGAATTGTAGAATGGCTTGGGTTGGGAGGGACCTTAAAGGTCATCTAGTTCCAATCCCTGTGCCATGGACATGTTCAAGATGGGCTGTAAAACTGGCCTAAGGAGCCAACAGCAACTGAGTATTCAACCAGGTTCAGACTGCACTGTCAGCAATATCCTGGAAATGAAGTCACATCCTCTAGTTCTGCAACAAAACAAATGCTTGTGGTAAAATCTGCTAACTCCCATTCTTTTCCTGCAAGGAGAGGAGAAGATGAATTGTTTGGATTTATAAGAGATCATAGAATGATAGAGCGGCTTCGGATCAAAGAGGCATTAATGATCATCTAATTTCAACACCATGGCCATGGGCATGGCTGCCCCTCACTATATCAGGCTGCTCAGGGCCTCATCTAGGTACCCCAGTTTGATCTACAAGTGATCTCTTTGTTCAAACTTTTTGACATTGAATAAAATGAATTTCACTGGATGCAGGGGCCCATGTAGGGAACACAGTTAAAGAGAAGTCTTAAGATTACAAAGGGAAAAATATGTAATCTCTCTGAAGCTAAAAAACTATCTGCTCAGCAAAAAACTGTGAACGGTTGTTTCACTGCTTGTTCTTTCGAAATAAAACAAAGCACAACAGGTACAGATGAAGTGTTCATCTTCTTTGTTGAATAGCTTTAAATATGAACAGATTCAGAACACTCTGAAAAAGTGGTTCTGCGGGAATTAATAGCATTCCCCAAGATCTTCATGCTTGATCCTAGAGGCTAGGCCTGACTACCTGAAGGCACAGTGTTATAGATAAACAAATTACTATCATTCAGATCTAAGTCTAGGATGCATTGTGCATCATTTAAAATCCCTCTCTTGCTTATTGGACATGTACAGGAAGATTTTCAATTTATCTCATTACCAAAAAATAGTGGCATAACCTTGAATGACTAAAAACTGGACTTGTATCTTTCGGTACACAGTACTGTTAAAAAAAAAAAGTCTAACAACAGCCTACTTAATTTACCTCTGCAGCATCAAAGCCAGGAGAGGGTTTACACAAAATTATTTATGAAGACCAAAAGCAGTGCTTTCAGTAACACCTGCAAGTCCATCCAACCATCAAACATTCGTGGAGCTCCTCGGGTGACATCACAGCACTGCACAAACGCATACTGACTCTAGATCTACCCATGAATGATTTATCCTTTATGTTTGTTGTGTTTTCTGTTTTGAACTTTGAACTTATTTTATGATGTAAATACATAAATTAAAGTCCATTTAAAAACAGTAACATAGTTTTTGTAGTAAACAAAGCTATGGTAGCATAGCTTTTGTAGTAAACAACTCTTTTATCTTCCAAATCACTATTTATTACCACTTCTATTTCTTATAAACCTTTTTTAAAATGTTCTTTCTCAGCTATATGCTCGTTTTTAATAAAAAGATTAGCTGTAAAATCTTATGAAACTTCAATTATTGCACATTTGAATAAGAGGTAGAAGGAGCAGACTCTTGTGCCACTGACTGGTACAAGAATTCAAATTTTAGCAAAATTTCAGTATCTATTTAGAGTCTGTGTAATGGTGAAGATAGTACTTTTTCAGATCATAGTTTCAATTTACAAGTAATTATGAATTCTCAGAGTAAGGATTCCAAAAGCTTAGTTTTTAATTTTCTGATATACACTAGAAATAATGATGGGGATATTTTATTACATCTCTCATCTAAGAAATACTGTGTTGTGCTTAATATTACTGTTCTGTTCATTTTAATTAAAAAGTAAGTACACATTCTGGACATAGGTGTTTATTGTTTACTCAAAATAAATTATCTAAATAGTGCTTAATATGACCATAGGCTGCAATACTGTTTCTTAAACCATGACAGGGTAATGACTGATACTTTTATTGTAATGGTAAATTGACCAACATAAAAATCAGTCATTAAATTATTTAAAATACCTGATATCTAAAAAGTGCAAGCTAAATTTCCACATCAGCATGAGGAGAGCAAAAAATATCTGTACATACAGTTACCTTTCTGTTGTCAAATACAAAATATTCACCTCAATCTCAAGCTGCATTTATATTTGAGTCAAGTGAATGGAGGATTGCGTACAGACACTGCAGTGGTGTATATATTATATAGAAAGGATAAAACAAGGACCTGAGCGTGGATCCTGACAGAGTCATTTCTCACTTTTGCCTCCAGAAAGGCTTTTAATATTAACTTCTGCAAGCTGCCAGAAACCCATGGAAAAAAGTATCAAACAGAATCCCTGATTTCCAGATACCTCATAGACCGCTATTTTTAGGATCTTCTTCCTATTAAGACAGGATCAAGGTAAGGAATCTTCTGTAGGCAAAACTAAGATGATACTTCCTGCACTACATACTTGTTTGCATTAAATAGCTAGATATAAAACTCATGCAGGAAGACTCCTTCCTGGCGTTCTTTTACAGAGTGACAGCCAAGCCAGCAACCCTCTTGGACAGGGACATTACTTCATTCTAATTTCAGTCCTTCTCATGGCTTCTTTTGCTAATAGTCTTTCACGTGTTCTTTGCAATGTGCCTCACTCTTCATTATGCTATATTGTCCCAACGTAACTCACATCAACTAATCATCTCACCATGACTCTTCCAAGTGCAACATCATGTTATCAATCTTATTGATCCAGAGATTTTTCTTTGTTGGTTAATAAAGCCTAAGATGAAAACAGCTCAAACCCTAATATCAGTAGATACTTCTTATACATCATGCTAAAATCACTATGGTTACACGGTTCCATGTTTGTAGAAACAAGTAAATGAACTTTTTTCATTCCTTATTTGCCTGAGACAGAGCCACTGTCTTTTCATAGGCAAAATTTCAAGAGAAATATATTGTTGCCATAACAACAATATTAAATAATATTGTGGTAAAAAGTCCTCCACAAGTGTTTTCCAGTGATAAGCTAATTTAAAAATGTTCACAAAGAGCCCTTGTAAAATAAAATAAGATATAGAGGAATATGAGCCTAAAACTACAGAAGAGTTACTATAGTAACCTATATTGTGATGTACTGCTCATGACGTGTGTTCCTGAACAGATAAATCATCCTCATTAAAAGTAAGGTACATCTTTGCAGTAAGTTGGCAGAGTAGATAATTTTAGAAACTCTCTAGACGTACTTATACATGTCATTATATGTGGGTTTTTTGATCGAAACAAGATTTTAAAACAAACAAATAGCAGCAAGATTCTGAATATATCTAAAGAACAGCAGCTGTGTTTAACAACACAAAAAACTTGAGCTCTGCTTATACAACTAAAAGTAAATATAAGTAAAAATACCCCAGAAAATTGGGAATATGACAGTCAGTATTTGAACTGTATCTGGGTCAGACTTCACATATCTGGTAAAATTTATTTTTTAACCAAAAACTAATTAATTAATTCTCTAATCTCAGTGATTAAGTCCAGTGACTTATCAGTACTACTTCCATCTTTTGATTTTTCTTATTTGACTAAATTATATTTCAGGAATTTCTTGCACAAAGTGGCAAGGGCAGAACCAGTGGTTTGATTGTTCATCTTCATTTTCCTTGGGCAAAAACAGTTTGATTTTAAACTGAAATATCACTGCATCAAAATTTCTCCTTAATAAAATCACTTCTTAAAATAGTCTGAAGCAGACTTCTGCACTGTTTTTACAAAGTAAATATGAATCCTGTGCTGCTTGAGATCAGACTTAAAGACAGATCCATAAGCAGTGGAGCTTTCAAGAATGCTTCTCAGCAGTTCAGCCTCAAATGTTAGCATTGGGTTCTGCTGCACAATACTTTTGTAACATCACATAAAACAAGGAAGCGCGTGTACTCAAAGTTGACTCAGCCTAATTAATGGTTTTTTAGATAGTTTAGACAAAACAGAAAAATATTCCTAAATTTAACCTAGCTTTGCATTATGAAGTAACAAAATCACTTAAGTAATAACTCCCATGGTTTAAAAACATTCATAAAACTGTTCTGAATTCCACTGATTTCAAACAAATTTTAAGTAAATCTTTGGTAAAGAGCAGACGAGAGCAATGCTGTAGCAACTAATGACATACCATCTGATGGCATCAGCCCATGAAAAATTGCAAAATGTACATCATTCCAAGACCATATGTCAAGGCCAAACCTGGTTATCATACACTTACTAAACCACAGTTTGTGTATGCCCTCAGGCTATAGCAAAATCACTTAAATATATATTTCATAGAAACATGTAATTCTGCCACAAAATACATTCAGAGCCGCTTCTTCTTGGCTACTGCCTACCCAAATTATATCTTACAGTATTATTTATTGATCTGAACTCATACTGGGACAAAACAGATTTTTAATATTATTCTCCAATATCCCATCAAAAACAGCCACATGGAAGTCATTTAAATCCTGCACTGTGGAGGCTGAAGCTCTTCCATGAAAGAACTAATTGTATTCCTTACTCTGGTGCAAACAGAACACATTAGTGACCCTCCAATGAAATAAGATACTAACTTTTTAAATCAAAAGATACTATTTCTCCTAGAATCCTTTGAGTTGGAAGGGACCTGTAAGGTCAGCTTGTCCCACTGCCCTGCAGTGAACACGGACACCCACAGCTCAGGATGCTAAGAACATGCTCCAGCCTCGCCTTGAGTGTCTCCAGGAATGGGGCACCCACTGCCTCCCTGGGCAGCCTGTGTCAGTGCCACAGAACCCTCACTGTATATGATTTTTTTTCCTTATATCCAACCTAAATCTACCCTCTTTATGTTTGAAACTATTTTGTCTTGGACTGTTTCTCTTCTATGGCTGAATGTGTAAGTGAACACTATCAGTATTAGAACATTTGGTCCATCAAATCTCTTTCTCCATAGGGGGTAGATGTGCTTCACCCCACAATGGATTTGACCCTATTCCCTCCAAACAGAATTAAACTACTATTACTTTCCCCTAGTTACAAAAAAGAAGAAAATGTTTTTCCTTCTTAATCCTTTTTATTGGAAAAAGAAAACTAATCTTCCCAGTTAAGGAGCTGAAGCATATAAATCATTTCCCCAGTTTTTCCCTGCAAATACAAATTGTAAATCACAGAACATAAAATCTACTTATATTTTGCATAAGAATTCTCTCTGCAATCTATGAAACCTGGTTGTGAAGTCAAAGAGGATTTTGACAAGCTTGGCACTGAAAGAACAAATTCATTTTTGTCAAACATTTTGTGCATCTATGTATCTTTATCCTTATTTATTCTTCTCTTGCAGTAAGCCTTGCAAATGATTTCTGACTGTCTATAAAATGAAATTTGTTAGTGTGTAGAAGTTAATTTACTTTGAGTTAGGAACACATAGTGGCAGATACCTGAAGCTCATGAATGAAGTGACAGTACATATATATAATTAATAATTCATTAATGAAGGAATGTGTCAAAAAGTTGGACTAAATTTGACGAGAGAGAAAGAAGGGGCTGTATCTACACCACAAGTATTATCCTGAGTAATGTGTGTTTCAGAACACTGCTTCTTCTCTCACTCAATCTCCCCTCCCCTGACTTCGATCAGTGTAAGTTGTGGGTGCATGTATCAACCTTCCTTCAGTAGCATGCATATACAGCGTGATGATTTAATATGTTTTTAGTGGATTTGTACATTTGGTTCAGACGTCAAATACTTGGCAAAAATGTCATACGATGTTTCAGTGTACTCACAGTGTGCTCTCTGTGTATCTGGGTGAGCTAGATCTTTCCTCTACAGGTTACTTATTTGTTGCTTATAAAATAAAATGTATTATAGGAACCAAAATAATAGATTCTGGTAGAATAATCTTTAAACAATTACTACCTAGGTAATGAAAATGTCTGTCTTGCTGGTTTCAAATAAATACCTTCTTTATTTTGTTCTTAAGTCTGTAAAACATGCTCACTCTAATTAAGTGAATACTCTCTGTACCACTTATAAAATCAATTTTCCTAATCTTAATTTTCAAATCTACTACAATTGATAATCGCCTTTTTAAGAGATCTGCTCAAACAGAATAATAAAAGCAAAGACTTCCAACTTTCTGACGTTTGTCACCATTCTAGTTCATTTATCCAAGAAGTCTTCCAGTGTTCCAAATCTCCAGGTGTCATTTCTAGCAATTCCTTTCAGTTGTGTAGTTATCAGGAAATCTACAAAATAGCAGAACAGACCCTTCTATTTCATTTAACTAGAAATTATCATATTCTGGAAAAGATAGAACTGTAACCTGAATGTTTTGCAGCATTTTAAAAGTAGTTGTCGTAAGAACAGAATAAATTGTAAAAAATCACCCCAAAACTTCTTTGAACTATTCCTACCTGTTTGAGGAATGGCTACTTGTCTACCACTAGGAACAGCCCTTTTATCTGTCACTATGAACAGCTCTTCTGAACTATCAATTTGCAGCACACAGACGAGTCATTTAGGAACTGCAAAAAACCTACGTGTTGAGAAGAGGCGACATTATGAGAATCCAGTACAGAACCCATAGTGTACAGTTGCCTGAAACACACATGTGACATAACAGTATGTGCGCCCTACAGAACCTGTACTAAAATAGACACAGACACAATAGAAAGCAATGGCTCAGAGTTGTCATGAATAAATAATCTCGGATCCAAATGCAGAATCTCCTACCAAAGTGGCTTCACTGTTGGTAAACCACTTCTTTTGCTGTACATTGATTATTGCTTCTGACAAACTTTTCCACTGTCAGTGCTTTAAGTGCAAGTGCATGAATGAACAGTATTAAGCACACAGCTTAAGTATTTCATATGACTGAAATCCCATTCCTGGCCATGCATTTACTTTCTTTTAAATAAATCACTGACACAAAGAAAGAGGAAGAATCTATACTGGGTAAAAGTTTTTCTCATAGACACACTCATTAAAGCCTGCTAGGGTAAATAGGTGTAATATTATTGAGATAAATGGAGCTGAACCAATTTTCAGCTTCACTGAAGTTTATGGAGCTGAGGAAAGAATAAATCACTTGTTTTGTAAAAGGATAGAAGAATGTTAGCATTTGGTAAAAAGGTCTAATGGTAAAACTTAACTGCATCAGGATTTTAGAAATGCAGCGGAACCAGATTTTTTTCCTGAGCATTATGTGAAGAGCTGAAAATATAAAACTAAGTTATATAGAATATTCCCTTCAGATTATGTTATTTTAGAAGATTTAGGCTATAGATTTAAATTGTCTGCAGAAATTGTTTGGGATTTCTGAGAAAATTATCAGCTGAAAATGTCATCCCAGTGGAACATGACGAGATCCTAAAGTGACTAAATGACTTTTCAAGCAAACTAATTGCATTACTACCTGCACTCTTATATAAAGTAACATCAATACAGTACTGAGACAAGTTCTGTATTAATGATAAATTTAGGCAAAACATATATGCTAAACAGTTACTTCAAATTATTCACTGAGTAAATAATGAAAACATTGCAGGTATCATTAGACCTCCTATTTCTACAAAAGTCATTGGTACTGTTATGAAAGTACAACTCACAGCACATATAAAATGTGGAACTGGCATTTTTTACTCTGAGTAATGAAATCATATTTTATGCCTATTCAGAAGTCTTTGATCAAGCCATACTCTCCTGTGGTTCTTTCTGTTTGTTTCTCCCTTCTTATTGTCTCTTTTTCTGCATTTGGAGTCCTAATTCAAATTAAAAAAAAAACAAAAAAACATTTCACAATAACAATCCAATTAGTCAACAGAAATGACACTGGGTATGTCACGTACACGCTGATGCTGAAGAAATCAGTTTCTGCTGTTACTGCTACCATGAATGGTGAGTACATGATGCAAACCTTACTTCCCATAGAAGCTCTAGATCAGTGCATTGCATGTAACAGCAGAAATACAGAGGAAATGAGGACAGGGAAAATACAATATACATGCTGTCCTCCAGCTATGCAATGCAGAAAATCAACATAGATCATTCCATCTAATGAAAGAGGAGCACAGATAAAAAATTCAGTTGTAGCTGGAAGTAGTAGTTTGTTTCTGGGTCAATTACTGTCAAAGTAGTGCTACGAGTTTGGACTAAACTGAACTATTGGCTAGCCCAATTTTTGGACACTGTCAATAGACTTGTCTACAAGCATACTGGAAGCAAGTCATAGCATTTTTCATCTTTACAAATTTCTAAGTCAGGGACTTTTACTGCTAGATGCTGCGTGTTCATCTAGTTGCACAAAATACTCACTTCCCAGAGTCATTTATGGCAGAAGTGAATCTAAATCTGCATCTCTAGAGTGAAGAACTACATTTTTGGATGTGGCAATCTGTTTATGAAAAATTCAAAATCTGGATGTGAACTTTTCCAGGAGTTACAACGGATTTTAACCACTGACAGTATAACCTGAATAAATGCTGCTACCATGACTCCAGCTTAAACAGTGGGACGCGCACCAGTCTGGATTTCTTTGCTTTCCTATAATTTCCTCAACAAGCAGGCAAATTTTAAAAGTTCTTGGGAATCAAACCTTTTTCATTTATCTTCTAAATACTTATATATCAAGGCAGTCACACTGAAATCAGTATGATTGCACAGTTGCTTTATAGGGAAGACGGAATGATTTCACTTTCTTTTGCCAGACATTGCATTTTCTGGTGTCCTCTTCAGAACATAGAAAATGATTTTGGTTTAGAAGGGACCTTAGAGGGACCTCATCTGGTTGCAAACAACATACCATGAATGCAGTCCCATTCCACAAGTCCAGGCTGCCCAAAGTTCCATCCAACATAGTCTTGAACACACCCAAGAATCCTCATCCACAACTTATATGGGCAGTCTGTTCCAGTGCCCCTCTACCCTGTGGGTAAAGAGTTTCTTACTAATATCTAATCTCATTTATTTTAAAAACATTACCTCCTGTGCTATCTCTACTCTCTCCATAACTCCTGTAGGCCCCTTATGTAATACTCTATAGGAACTGGAAGGCTGCTATAAGATCCCCCCTGAGCCTGCATTTCTCCAAGCTGAACAACCCCAACTCTCTCAGCTTCATTTCACAGGAGCAGTGCTCCAACCCCCTGATCATCTTCATGGTCTCCTCTGGACCCCCTCCAACAAACCCTTGTCCTTGTGCTGATGATTCCAAAGCTGGACACAGCTCAACATGTGGGTTCTTACAAGAGGGGAGTAGAGAGATGGAAGATGCAGTTTTAGGCTCTCCACCTTTCATGGCTCTTTTTAAAACTAGAGGCATTAAGGGAGAGAGAATGAACATTTTCTGCAGCTCCCTAGATAACACATGCTAAAGAATAGTGCTATCTTCCTTTACATTCAATTATATAATTTAGCTAGGCACGATGTTGAAAAAGCTCTTTAAGAACATAATGTCAAAGTTTTAGGAAGTAATTCCGGGAAGAAAAGATATACTTATAAGTGTGTGCTACTCTGTCTTAGTTTTAAATTAGAAGTAGATAGGAAACAGAACAGATAATTCCTCAAAAAAGCGATTAAAATATTTATAACAGAATTCTCTTCTCTTTAAATTCATTCTTATGGAAGATCATCTATCTGAAAATGCTGTTTCAGTATGGTTTATTTACTCAAATTTTTAAGACAACAGATAATTCTCCTTTCATTATAAATACAAAATCTGAAGTGCTACTTAGCAGTTATTCAAATTATTTCAGCTGAGGCATGTTCTGTCGATTACAAATAGTGAAATATTTTTAAATATATATAATTTATAATTGCAATTAGCATTGGCTTTCTGTCAAGTACAGTAATTAGGGAAGCTGTCAATGTCAACCCTATTATTTTTCTTGATAATGAAATTATTTAAACATCAACCAAACATAAATGTTGTATTTTTACTTGGAAAACGGTACATTAAAATCGAGAGCATAATTACTGTTAAATTCTCATAGTATTTAATAAGTAGATATCAACAACCAAAATTATCTACCTAAATAGCTGAATACAGATGTCCTTGATTAATAGTTTAGAGAAATAAGTACAGGCATTTAAGGTAACTTATTAGCGTTCAAAGAGCAGAGGAGATACAAATGGCATGGAAATCCTTGAAGCAATTCTTCAAAAGAAGAAATGTATTCAAAGACTGCTGATGACTTTAAGTGAGACCATATACTATATAAAATTGGTGAAGGATTGTAACTGAGGAACAAATCACACAACAGTCTGTGGGGTCATGTTGCATGCCTTGTTACTATTTTAAGGCTAACTGAAAAGTGTGTCACCACTCTTCACACAAGGTATTGTGAAAAAGCATATTTTGAACTGGCTTCATTTCCCCTTTTGGGGGGAATGTACAGCTATTTTCAACTCTATTGGCACAGCAAGGACCTTGCCAGGTGAAGAAGATGAAAAGCACAGAAATTAATTATTATTTTCTGCTCAAACATCTGGTGGTTTGCTGAATTTGTATCATCAGTGTCATTGAAACGCTACGTTAACCAGATTCACGAAGTCTATCATATCTATGTTATAAATATAGGCATGTACGTATGTCAAATATGCATTTATATGTATTTAAGTATGACAATGGAAAAGAAAGAAAGAAAAGAAAAAGAAACAACCCACATTCAAGTTCTGGCTTCCTCTACTTGAAAATTTAGAAATCATTAATTTTTTGTCATGTAGCAGCAGACTGAAGAAATCATGTTCACATTCATTACTTAGATCCTTTGCTAATGTCAGTTTCAGGTATATTTGGCTCTGGATAAATGGCACACACAGAGCTCTAATTCATTCTTTGTATGCGCACTGAATGTACTACTGCAGTTACCATCCATGTTATTTTCAGCAAATTCAATATCTTCCAGACAATCTTTCCTCTTTTAATACACTCTCAAGTATGTTTAAGTATCTTAAAACACAAATAAAATCTGTTCTGAGTGCAATAAGAGCACAATAATACAATTCTAATATGTAATCAAATACAATAAACACATAAAGGTGGAAAATGAGCTCCTATACTATGTAAAGAAATCAGTTTCTCAAAGATGCCTATGACCAACATTTCAGAACAAAAGATATCTGTAATCTGAATTCATTCAACATGTGCACTTGACAGTCATAAGAATTTTCCCCTTGTCTTTGTTCTAATGATAAGCATAAGGTGAGAAATTCTACTTTTGAGTGAATACTCTCTTCTTGATTTTACTATTAGGTTTTCTTCTTGATAACATAAAAGCTTAGTATTTGTTGCATCCTGATTTGGGTTTCTACAAATGTACATCCAATCACAAGTGTGAGATATATATATAAAATCAGTGTATTTAACAGAAAATAATTATATTCATTATACAAATGACATCAAGTATAGAAAACAACAGTATTAACTGAATAGAAACCAAAGCATACTTATAAAGGGAAAAAGTAAGTGAATTTTATTCTTCTTTTCCCTTTTTTTTTTCCATTGAGTAAAACATTTAAAGAGTTGAAATTAAGACACTATAAACTACTTAAATTCCTAATTAATTTGCCTACATAACATCAGTACTTCAAAGGAGCAATATCCTAGAAACACTGCTACTTACTGGAGATAAATGCACATGGCAAGGTTCTTGAATACTTCCGATGCTTTGTGGCCCTGACCTAGACACATGCCTGAGCACGAACTGCTCTTATACAAAACAATATATTTAGCTAACCCAAATAGCATGATTAGACAAGGCCGTAAACACTTCCAACTGCTTTAACTTGAAGTAATTATTCTAAAATTGAAAATGTTCTCAGAGGTTTTAAAAATCATTGTTGAGAGTAAGTTCTGTATGAGTGGGTTTTCTTCAATAAAGGAGTCAGGTATCTGATTCTTTATGTATTCAGAAGAATTCAGAAAAATTTGTTTTTAATTAGGCATTATGAATTCCACAGCAAACCTTTCTGGTAAATAAATTCTTTATTCTCAAAAGAGCTTTAGAAATTTTATATATAGAGAAAAAATAATTTACTTACTGCAACTCTGCTTGAGAATCACACGTCATTCTCTTTATCTGTCCTCTCTTAGATGTCACTTCAGGAGTCGCCATTTGCAGAAATGTAGGAATCATTGGTAGGGCATGTCATGCTCTCCAGTTTATCAGTTTATCCAGATTATCAGTTGGAGAACGATTGTCTTGGAAAGCAGGAAGTTCACAGAAAGCCCTGTAAGGTAATACAAAATGCAATTAAAATACTCTTAATATATAGGTAGAGAAAAAATATTTTATTTGCGTTAGTATGACTGCATTACTGTTGCACACACGTTCCTTCCTGCATTTCACCCACATACAACATACAGGCTGTGAGCACAAGGGGACACTGTGGGGAGCAAAATGTTTTTGCTTGGAATTGGTGGAACTGTTACTCTAAATCAAAACTAAATCTCATTCTTCTTCCAGATGATTGTAAGTTATAACTTTGCCTCCTGTCAATTAGAAATCCTTTAGCAATTTACTGCCTTTCTCCAGTTCTTTGGCTGGTGTTTGCCAACAGGCAGCTTTAGAAGCTTAATAAAACCAGGTTATGATATTGCTTTAAAGCAATCTAGAAAGAAAAGCTCCAGCTTTCTGTATGTTGGCTGGAAGATCTCTAAAAAGAGGGAAACATTGTAACAGGAACTTCCAAACAAATTTCCCCAAAACGTGTAGCTGCACAGTCCCTAGCCATATGCCTGGTTGCAGGTCAGAACTCTTCCCATTATTAGAGTGAATGCTTTATTTGCATCTCTCACTGAGCAACATCAATACATTATCACATGCACCAAAGTGTACCTGTCACTTTCCATTAAAGCACTGGCACCCCTAAAGATAGCACGATAAACTAACAATGAGATTCCAGTTTAGAAACACAGCAGTAACTATTTCATTTTATACATACACTTAACCTGAGAAATACTGAGCAAAAACAGCTACCAAAACAATCACCGTTTCATCATTCTGATGCTAATGTAAACCCAGAAATGGCAATTAAGTTTTCAGGAAATATCATTTTCTATACTCTAGTGTAGATATGGTAAAATTAGAGGAAAATAGGACATGAATTTCAGCTACGACTTTCCTATTTTAAATTTAGGATGTCCAGCTACTTTCAAAGATGAGCAGAAGAAGATAAAGCGCAAAAGAACGAAAGCAAAGTTACGTGTTTTCTGCAATAAATAGATGAGTCACTTCTTACCAAAAACCGCATATAGATTTTGGTTGCTTGGGCTAAAATGGCAATATAATAACAAATGCTGTCCTTTCACGTATTATTGAAGCTGATTGAATTGATATCAGAAAATTTTCCTTTCAAATCATGTTAATAAAGGATTACTGAAGCATACATTTTACATAATTTTTATATGATTATATGAGTTACCATAAGCACATATGCCAGTTCTTACATCAGCAACCCTTTCCCAAAATCATTGCTATCACCACTGTGTCAACTAATCAATAGTCATAATGATGTTAGGAATAAAATGCTTCCAGCTCTAATATTAATATCACAATTTCAATAGCTCAGCTAGAGAAAATTGCTTCAGTAAGCTCTTCACATCTGAAAATTTATTACTTTAATTAAAAAAAAAAGTATTCAATGTTTTTTCATGGCTATTGGAAAACTGTTCCTTTAAAAGAAGTTCAGAGATATTTTCACATTTTTGGATGTATCAAAAATGGTATAAACATTGTGTACATTTGGGGAAACAGAAAAATACAGATTAGCAGACTAATTTTTCAGTTTCTTGAAACTTGAATTCAACTCATCACTGGCTTGGCTTCAGAAGTGCCCTCAAACAGGGAGTCTAATTTAAAATGTTCCTATCTTGAAAGCAAATAAGATAATGACTCAACAGCCACCAATGTTTACTGTGCATCCTCTTCAGATACCAATTAGACATACCATCTCCTTATTTTCAGGCAAAAACGCAAGAGTAAAAGCAGCACTGAAGTATTTAATAGGAAGTTAAGAATGTAATCACAATTAAACAAAAACCAAGCAGCTCCCCACACTAAATAGACTTTTTAAATATATATATATATATATATATATATATATATATATAAAAAGCACTTCAGCTAACAAAGCACCATCAAGCACAACAACCACTCGACATTGCCATATGATGTGTTATACAATGTTTAGCCACATCAAACTTTACATTATTTTGGGGTAATTATTTTTGCAGCCTGTTTCGGGAGCAACAACAAATAGGATACACCGGAAGAGAAGTTAAAGGCACCAACACTAAGAATAATGGCAATATAAGAGAAATAAAGTATTGACATACATTTCTAAGTAGAGAAAATAGCTGCCTTCAACTGACAAAGGGATATTTCACACCCTGTAATCTCATGATCAGCATGAGGAGCTGCTGGAAAGGAGGGGTAAAGAGGTGAGTGGGGAATGTTCAGAGTTCGGTGTTTGTTTTCCCAGGTAAATGTTACATGCCATGAAGCTCTTGTTTCCCTGAAATAGCTAAACATTTCCCTGGTGACAGAAAGTAGTGAATGAATTCTTTATTAATTCTTTATTTTGCTTATGAGCAGCACTTGCTTCACCTGTCAATCAACCCCCACATTTTCTCACTTTTACCCCTCTGATTCTCTTCTCTCTCCCCCACTGGGGAGGAGTGAGTTAGTGTCTGTGTGATATTTTGCTGCCTACCAGGGTGAAACCACAACACTACATTGAATTTAAAGAGTATCTTTGAGAATGACTGAAAACATTAGTGCAATTAAGTAGGAGGTACATAAACAAACCATCAATGTAACAGTTATTTTTCACATTAAGAGGAAGTTCTTCCTATACAAATGGCATTTCTTTATTTTGCACTCCAATTTTGTTGCCAAGAAAATTAATGGCTATGAAAGCCTGCTGGATGTCATGGTTTTGTTGATACAATTTTAGAAACTGTTAAGCAACATTCTCTCTTTCTTGTGAGTTATACCCTGAGTTGTTTTCATTAACCTCAGGGAAAATAATTGCAAGATTCTTGGGTTTCTCACCTTTTTTTTTTTTTGGAGAAAATTTCAGATTTCTCTTTTGAAAAGGAATTTTATGATCTGTCTTCAGACAAAAAAAGAAAATTGCATGCTGAATATCTCTGATATATTTTTCAAAACTTATAAAACAACAGAGCATTCTGTTTCCCTTTAGACTTCTACTAAACAAAGCATTCCCTACCACAACTTCTTTGTTATAAAAATTATCAGGAATAAAATTCTCAGTGATCAACACATTGTCTAGGCTCTCATTAAAGGACATCAATTGTTTTACAAGAAAACTAGGTCAAAAATGATAGGAAGTTAAAAAAATAAAAATAAAAAATCAAGCAGAGGAGATGTTCTATAAATAGAGAAAATATGTGGCTTCTGTTCTGTTTTGTTTTTTGTTTTTTTTAAGGGGAAGGAGAAGGGGGACTGGAACAGTGGGCCATAAATATTACAGACTAAACAGCCAGAATTTTATCAAAGGGATATCTCTACTAATTATAAATGTCTTGGTTTTCTAACTAGAATACAAACTGATTTGCAAATTTTTCTTTTGTTACTGTAGGTTATTTACACCTCCTCTTTGCTTACTGGTATAACCAGTACCAAGAAAAGTATTTAGTTTCCAAGCTCTGGTAGACTTAGCTGAAGCAGCTTAACCTCCTCCTATGGTCGCAGCAATAAAGCAACTCCTTCAGGGCAAGCTTGTTCAGCCTCATGCCCTCCAGAGGGTAATTCAGTGCTGCTCTCTCTCTTCTTTGACTATATGAGGTGTCGCCTGTGAGACTACAATTCTGATTTAGTTACCAGTTAGATGTTTAAATATAGATGACATGAACTGCTTTCTTGCATCCCCAAAAGTGCTTAAATTATCTCCTGTGAGAGAACCTGGACAAGAAACGAGGAGGACCTCATGTCTAGTACTTTCTTTAAAGTACTATTTGCGAGAACCAGATAAAAAGGAGCAGTGAGTGTCTCGGAAACGCAGCTCAGAGTCTTTTGGGGTTAGCACAGCTCAGAGACCAGTTTGTGCCTGGAATTATGAGTCTCCTTCAGTAGGCATATCTTTTTGTGTGTATGTTTGGTAAATACGCAAAGACTTTTTTTTTTTTAATAAAAAAATAAATAATAAATGATTGACCATTTGACCACTAAGACCCTTAATTTCCCCAATTGGTATGAATGAAAAGAATCCATGTACTACAAAGATACAAGCAGGTTCAACTTCCTTACAAGCTCCCCATTCACCGGGCCTTTTGCTTTACTGTCCATTCCTGCATGCTGCTAGTATAATGAAAAGCTGAAGCCAATAGGTGTTTTAGAAAAGCAGCCAAAGACTTCAAAAATTTCCCAGAAATAGTGTTAGATTTACAACACTTACCATGTCTTAATTTCAAGTACTTTCAGTGAATCCTAGCCAAAAATATTTCTTTTTAAGAGATTTACATTTCATAGGATATGTATTATGGAGTGTTTTTCTCTTATTCATCACACCATTCTATTCTTGTAACCAAATTATTTCCAATGACTCTCTGTATTTTAAAAATCTTTGTGTTCAAACGACCTTTCTCAGTTACTTTCCATCAATCAGCCATGCATCACAGGGAGCGTAGCAGTTGTTCAAGCACAGTGTGCTGGTAAAACACAGCAATTTTCAATTAGTGCCTGTGGGAGACATCATTACATCAAATAAAACTACAGCACCCTAGACAGCATCATTTCAAATTAGGTGAGAGATTTTTGGAAGAAAAGGAGCATCCCTAATCTTCTGTGAACCTCCAATAGTTTTTATTATTTACTCCAAGAGGCAATGATCTGTTACGACTTCTGAACTTTCATTAGTCTGTTAAAGGAAAAACTGTGAATGCTGAAATGGGCAAACAATTCTAGTTCATCCAGAAGAACATATGTCTCTTACCTGAACAAACAGATGTATAAATATGGGAAGGTATTTTAGCCTGGTCTGTGAGCCTATCTGGCCTTCACAAAGGATTCAAAAGAAATCAATCATTTCTTTACAAACAGATCACAATCTCATATCTCAAAGTGAATTTAGGGGTATTACCACATTTGTTACCCTTTTCAAAGGAGATTAGAGAATTTTAGCAGAAAACTGACTGAGCCCTCAGGCAGAGATCAAAGTGATGGTTCGTAGATCAAGAAATGCTGTCACAGCCACCGTAATTCAGAAGCAGTCACCATGGTCTCAAGCAAGACTTTGCCTAATTTCAGAACTCATGTCTTCAATACAAAATTAATTTGGGAGTAGTGGTCCTTGAAAGAATGACTAATGGAAACAGGAAGTTCCTGTGGCTCGGGAATGCTTCCCAATTTCATACTTGTATTTTGTATGAAGATGCTGTCATCACAGTCAAGTAACAAATAGGATGATGGAGAGAAGAGGCAATTATCTCCAATACTTGAAAACCAGCTTAGGTACCTTAAAATTTTTGTAGATAGAACTGTTCTTGCAAATCACACCAGGGAACTGAAAACAATAAATACTTCCTCTCTGCATGTTCACTTCAAGCATACAGTATTACTCTAGTATTTAGGGAGACACAAAAAGAATGAAAATACATAAAATGTGTTCTTTGTTTTATTTCTTTGGTTGATTAGTTGTTGTGGTTTCTAACTCATGACAGCCAGAATTTAATACTTATCACCTTAATTTTGACAGTTTATGGTTGCTGCTGGACTTGGGTGTTGCTTTATGTTTTGTTCTGCCTGTTACTGTAGAGCCCCAGTTGTGGTCAGGTCTCAAACAGCTTTAAGAACAGGTTTTTTTGTGTGTGTGAATAGTAGTTCTTTGCTTTTTTCTTGTCTGCTGTGCTAACAGACATGGCCAGAACTTCTGAAACAACAATAGTTAAAATATCCAGCTCAAAAGATAGGCTCCCTAGATGTTTTATCCAAAACGTTGTTTATAAGCCTTTAAACAAAATGAAAACATTATCAAAAATCAAGTTACTTTCATAATTAATATAGATATCGCATAGAAAAACCTGAAACATGGCTTCATATTGATCATTTTTAATAAGAAAGACAAACCTGAACATCGTAGCTGTTTTGGTACTTCAAGGCTTTGCACACAATGTGTCCACAGGTTTGCTATGCTATTCGCTTGTCATTTCTATCATTTGCTACATTCCTCTTTCCTCTGAACTCTTTCTAGTGCTACATAGATGGAAATGAATATCAAATGAAGAGTACTTTTACCATTGCTATGCAAGGGAGATTCTCACACTTTTGCAAAGTAAGATTCACTGTCTAAAATGTTAACTTTTGTTGACAAGTCCTGTAACAACTCAACTATTTTATGCAACATCCTTCTGATCATTGTCATACTAAGTTAATGATCCAATTCCCATAGGCTTTCCCTTAAAGGAACTATTTATCTGCAGATAAGAACTGGTAATTTTAAGGTACATGGAATTTTATCAATGGTACCTTAAGAACTAAATGTTATATGCAACGTGTCTAATTTCTTCTGCCCATGAATTGAATTTCAAGCAGCTAAATTTCTACCAATATTTGCATCCTTTATTCTAATTGAAATTTGTTACTGAGTATTCATCATATGAAATATTAGAAACTAGCTCAACATAATGACTTGTAGCTGCACAAGCATTTCTAGAGAACATTGTTGCTTAATTATCAATGAAAATATCATAATTATTACCTAACTGTTATGGTGCAAAGATATAGTTACAGATTACAAATAAAATCATGGTTGCTGATTTAAGTAAATTAGTTTGTTATCATTTTTATTGTCTATCATTGCTATCAAGATAGAGGGTAGAAAATCAGTTAAAACATCAGGGATTAAGCCTCCCAGCTAACCAATATTTCATTCCCAAGTTCCATTAACATGAAAACTGATATACAAACAACCAGAAGGCCTAGGAAAAGCAAAGGTCTTACTTCTTCAACTACAAATATGGTCTTCTTTTTTCTAACCTTTTTCTCCACTCTGACCCTTTGTTCTCTTCCTCCACTGGTCTTCTCCCCTCTGCTCTTCTCTGACCTTTTCCCCCCACATTCTCTGACAACCTTTGCTCTAATCACCTCTTTTCCTCTCTTTCTCCTCTTTGGTCTTCTCTGACCTCTTCATTTTACTAATCTATTATTTTTTTTTTTTTTTTCTTTTACTGGAACCCCAGAACCTTCTCAAGATAAGGCTTGAAAATCTTGGAGAATGCCTGGAAGCCCTCTTGAGAAATTTGAGGGCTTCCTGATGCTCTTAGGCAAGGAAAAAGAAAAGCGAGCCCCATAGATTTGAGTCATAGAAGTCCCTAAAGCAGGATTGACCAGTTCATAGCTCACAGGCTGCGTGCAGCCCTGGACGGCTTGTAAAGCAGCCCCACAAGACTGTAAACATTTAACATCATTATGTGATTTTTATCAATGTTTGTCATAAGTCAATTCCACGTACGTTGAGAAAAGTATGAGAAGACTTCTCCCAAGTGATATTTTCTCAAAGTATTTCCTGATAAGATTACTTAAATGTATTTATGCATGTGTATATATACTCTATACACATGCACACTACTGGGCAGGGGAATCTACAGATGATTTTGATGCCACACAAACTGCTTTCTAAGAATCATTTATGCAAATAGTGAAAAGGTGCTAAGCCTTTTATAGCCAAGTAAGGAGTGATTTTCTTGGTCTTCCCATGTGGAAGAAATGCAATCAGACTACGTTGGGGTAGGAGAAAAAACGGGACAGATGAAGGAAACAGAAGAACAACTGCCCTTGAAAGCTTGGCAAGATAAGGAAAACGATGCTTGGAATTTGTGAAGAACATATCTACCATTGATCAGGCTCCTTCTGGATTGTGTCTGAAAGTGGATAATATCAGATTTGGTTAAAAAACTTTAAGGTGAGGCTTCTGTGAAACTGTTCTTGGTACACTGAGTACTACCTAATCTGAGGCTGTGAAAATGTGAAGAAACCTATTTCCTTCCACATTATTTTCTTTAAAGGAATCCTTTACATTTTAATTTCTACTTAAATGAGATTTCCTCAGACTTGAAAAGAAGGCAAATCTGTTCCTGGCAGGTGACAAACACTGCAACAAGTTAAAAAAAAATTGAAGAGAAAACTTTTTTAGCTACATGGCTCTCTTTGGAAGTTAGAAATATGCTAAATAGCAGCACATGAAAGAGAGACAAATTAAAAAAATATGCTAATGTACTGCATGTATTTTATGATACAGCACGAAGTACGTAACTTGGATAAATCAAACTACACAACACAATTAAAAACCAAATGTAACATTCTAAAGATGACTAATAGAAAACGATTAAGAGTTCATAAATAGGAAGTATTAAACATACTAATTAGTACATCATAAACTGCAAGAGGGCCATGTATCTTAAAACCTAAATGTTTTCTCTCTCTCTTTAGGGGGAAATAAACTCAGCAGAAATCTACGTATGTGGAAAAACATCTTCTGTCCCTTTAATTGCTAATGTAATATTTAAACTTAAAAGTCTGAGCAAATAAATAGTAATCTTCCTACCAAATTAATAACTTCTGTCTTGGACAGTGGCCTGCCTTTACAATCTACTTCTGATTTGCCTACAAGATTAGATTAAAACCTTATACTGTGTTTCAGAAGTTTTTTGTTCACTTCAATCTCGCTGATCTTGGAAGAGTCCTTCCAAAATCATGAAGTAGCTTTAGTGCATTTATTTTCATTGGTATGAAATAAAAATGCATATATATTTACAGATTTAGTTCACAGTGTACACCCTTGCATTATGCACAGGCACGGTGCTTATGGAGCTGCTCCTGGAAAGCCAATAGCTCAGTATTCAGGGGAGAAGTTACACTCAGGATGAAGTCTCAGATTAAGACGCTGAGCTCACATTGGCTCTGCCAACTTGTGCATCAGCAGCATTTTTTTTTTTACTACATTCAAGAGCATTAAAAACATTAAAAAAACACCAGAGAGAAACATGTGGTACAAGAATGTGCAGGACTCAAAGCAGAACAGATTAGAACATAATGAGTAATCTCAGTTAGTCATGATCAAGTTTGTTTAAAAAAATGATTATTTAAATGAGGTCTTTAATATTGATCATATATCTAGTTTGTATTTTTAATGATTCTTTTTTTTCTACTTGCAATTATTTAAATAACATCAGCACACAAAAGGAGTTGAATGTGTCACTGAACAACTGTGTAATAAAGCACAAATTGTAATCATTCTGTGTATTCTTGGTGATTTAAGTCTTTCTGACAATCCCTTTTGAGGCAGGAAAAAATGTTTATGTAAATTCATTTAGGTCTTCTAAAAGCTTTCTGCTTTATTTAAAGCATTTGTTAAAGCATTCAAACTTGGATATTGAATTTTAATACATAAACTGTTGGAGTTTTTCAAAGACATACTAGCTCTATCTAAAAAAGAAGAGAGAAAATAAAAACCATGGCGTATAAAGTACAAGTAAACTGGATTGTAATTATGAACTGATAAGTAGAAGTTCAGAAATGACAGATATTTCCTTGACAATATACTAGTGCTCCCTTTCAAGAGTAAGGATATCTGCATTCAGATTACAGTTTTAAAAGCTCTCAAGCACATTTATCCATTAAAATCTTGCCAACAAGGTGCTGTACAACTATGTTCACTGTTAGCATGAACAAATCAGCCTGCCTTGTGACCGTCAGACCAGGTGCTTATTCTACTGATAACTCTTACCCCAACACAATCAATAGAAATTAAGTGCTTGTTCAACACAAATCTCAATTTTTCACCCATTCATTGTGACTTGCAAAATCCAAATGCAGTTTGGGGAGTTAAAGAAGTCTACCTTCCTTTCTGTCACCACAATAATGGCACAGTAAATTAATGAAAATATGACACTTAGGCCAAATTAAAGCCATTGAAACAATTCATTTTGGAAATAAAAATCACAGTCTGTCTATAAAACCACTGTCCATGTGTCAAGCATGGACCATTTCTGTAATATCACATTGTTCCTGTAGGAAATCTGGCATTATACACAGCATGAAGAATACTTATGTATAACAAGTCGACTGCTTTACTTCCCAGACTGAGATAACAGAACATATGTAAACCTCAATCATTTAAATAAATATGAAGGTAGAATGGAATCACAAAGGAACAGCTGATAACTTGGGTTTCAATAGTATGACTTCAACTGTCTTTAAATATTTTCATTAGAACACTTTATTCTTATGTTTTGCTCAGCATCTTGCTCGGGCAGATGCACTTGTTTAAACTTTAGAAGACGAGGTTCTGTTTTCTGACCTAAGCCTCTATGGAGCAGCTGGGAAGCCATAAGGCACAAGAGCCTCAACTAGTGTCAATTAATTGCCACATGTGTTCAAGTTAACACAATAGATTTAACTGCTGGTTCATCAGCACTTAAATTCCCCTAGAGATATCAGCTACCAACAAAAATAAGACCTCTACAAACTTAAAAAGCTGTTTTAACGTACATAAAAAAATATTCTGGTTTCGTAAGGAATTAAATATACTATACAAAGGAAAGTATGTTTTCCTGAAAATGAGAGTAAATGCCCCAGAATGTTAATATAATGACAGCGAGAGTTTAACACTGATGTGTGAATATTCACCCAGAACACAAATACAATTGTAGCTCCCAGAACAGGAAGAAAAGAAAGCATCATCCCAGTTTAATCTGATGGCATCTGAAGCTTAAGAATGTGAAGAAATGTAAATACCCATGAGAAAACACATTGGTAGCAGTCACCGAGAAATTAAGGATAAGTTATTAAGGTCTAGTACAAGCAAGTGAAAAAGAACTCATTAATTATTCCATGTGAAATGAAAACTACCTATATATATCCAAGACTGAAATGTTAAACTGTGCCTCTAATAAAAACAACAGTCTTCTGCAAGGTTTTTCACATACTTTGCCCGTGCTAGCATTACAGCCTGTTTCTAGGAGTAGCTAGAAGTGCTCTGTGAACACCTTTGGCCAAGCAGGCCCCATCACCATGCTTCTCTGCCGTTGTTGTGTGCTCTCCAGGGAACCAGAGAGCAGCTATTTGCAGCCTTGCAGACAGCCTGTGTGTGAGTGGCTTCTCCCTGAGCTTGCTTCCTACCATCTGGAGTGCTCAGCCAGTGATACTTAGACTCACACAGGCAGGAAAATCAGCATTTCCACAGATATGACAGCGACTAAGAAGTTCCTGCCCAATACTGTTTCCTACTTGCAAAGTGACAGCACCAATCAAACGTATGTAACTCTTAGCTCTCCATGAACAATGGGGATATTCAAATGTTACAGCACTGCAACAAGCTGCACGCTATTTCAGGATGTATTTCAGCATTAGCACAAGGTATATCTTTTGTAAATTTATTTTATTTAGGATCCTGAGAGGTAGAGAAGTCTATATAGTGCTTAAACAAACTGCAATAGTTCCACAATACAATTTAGGTGCTAGGCACAGATTTTGAAACATGCCTACAGATGAACTGTACTGCGCTGGGAAGATGGAGATTCTCTGAAGTATTTTACCTTATTCTTATTTCTAAAGGTCTACAAAGATTATATAAAACTACGGATTAAAAGAAAGTCCTAAAGTGCGATTAATATGCCAAGTAATAAGCTTGACCCTTTTTTTTCCATAAAAAAATAACAAAGTTATGAAAATTCCCAAAAAATTAAGTTAGAAAGAAATTTTCATAAGAAGAAAATCTGCTCCAAAATTTGCTTCAAACATTTCTTGAAACAAGAGTTAGTTTTAAGCTGTTCCACTAAGAAGTGGAATGTTTGGAGTCCCTTAAAATCCAGTTCAAAAGGTCCCTAGGTTCTCACCAGAAAAATCAATGAAATCAGCCTAATTTACAAAACGTGAATAAGATTACATTTCTTTGATGGTAGAAGAAAACCTTATTTTAGAAAACTTCCAAGTACATTTAGACCAAATCAAAGTGTCTGCTGAAAGATTAATTCTGCCTTCACTTATTGTGACCACTGGCATCTGGTGTTCTAACAAATAGCACCAGCGATGATAATGACAGGACATGCTTCAAACCATATTGCTAATTTTGCAATCAGGATCCCAGTGAGACCAACAAAAAAAAAAATCACATATGGATTGAAAATTCTCATCTTCCATCCACAGTAGATCTTTCCTGGAGACCATCTGCTCTTTTTTCATAGCTGAACCTTCTCTGGGTAACAATGAAATTCTTCTCAAGACAAGAACATTAAATATGCTTCAAAAAGACTGAGCAGCAAGCTCATTTGTTGGGGTTACCTTAATTTCTCTTTCATATATGTTGTTGTACTTCCTTGACTAAATACCCCGAAACTGCAAAAGTTACACTCTTGAAAACTAGGTATATTATACAACACACAAATTAGAATTAACAACAGATGTATACCACAATAAACATATATACACCGTACCGAGTAGATTCCTTCTTTAAAAACTATTCCAAGGAAGAATTAGGATTACTACTTCACAATTAGGACATAATCTCCATACAGCGGTTGAAAATCGATCACCCTATTACATGTTGGTTTCATTATCCTCACAAAGCATCTGCAGCTGGAGAGCAAATATCTGAATTCATTTCAGACAAATGCATTCCTTAGAGCACACGGTAGGAAGGTCATCCTTCACATCCTGCTGCACATGAATTCAGTGGAAGTCATTGCACCCCCTGGTCCCTTCTAAGTGAGTCTAACACATGTGCTTGCTTAGAAAGAATGTGCTTCTCACAATGTTGTGTAGCCTTCAAAGTCCACCCCACTTGTACATTTGTATTCTTCTCAAATTATGCAGTTTAACAGGTAAATATGGGCCTCCGGAGATGCTCCGGCATTGTTAAAAAACACAGCTCCACAGGCTGGGAAAGTCTACGTGAGCTGCACATTGTGGTTCCACAGTGGAAGAAGATTTTTCTCCAATGCAAGAACTGCAGAGTTAATAGAGGCAAGAGAAATGTGATTAGCAGACAGATTTCTTTGTACAGGTACTTGATTTCACAGCAGTTGGTCTCAGAGGTGCTGAGTAAAACTACACTCGAAATAATATGATCCCTAAAGATCCATACAGAAGTGCTAGGCAGAATGTCTTGAAAGAATAGAAATAGCAATCCTGTTAAATTTGTTTCTCATACAGACTGAGAACATTCTTGGAGCTTAAATCTTTATTACCTTGACAGGATGCATGACAAAGGGAGGTATTTGCTACACTAGTGACATATTGTAAGGCTCCAGCTCAGATTTATGACTCTGTCTAACCACCACTTAGACAAAAGCGGGACTGAAGATGCTCTTACCTCTCTTTTCTATAATCTTAACCTACTGTTAAATTCTGACTTTCCACTATTTCTGTTTAACTCCAATATAAACATGTTCATTAGAGTAAAAACAGCACTTTCAATAAATGGCTCCCAAGGTCACTGTTAAAGAGAGGGAACAAAGTACAGGCACTGCTAGGAAAACAAGGCTTTTTTTTCTGTAACAGTGGAGTTACCTCAAAACAGGTTTCTTCGCAGATTAGGACGACAAAGCCATTTTGCAGCAAAAATGTGGGAGGGTTGCTACGCTATGTACAACTCCTTGGAGTAAAATGGGGCTGAATATTGGGATGAAGTAAGAAAAGATATTCTGGAATATACTGTAATAACAGTCCACAGACATTGGAGGGTCCCACAAAAGGACTGAGCCCACGCTCAGCCAGCATGATGAAGATGAGCACAGTGCTTATACCCAACATGACACACGTTTTGAAAAAGTCTGTGATTGAACTCAGAATTTCTTTTCCTGAGTTTTTGGCTCTCTATGAATGTTAAATTTTACACATCTCTGAAAAGTGGTGTAAGATGAGCAAACCAAAAGCATTACTGCTTTTTGGATACAGCAGGATCTTCCAGGATTTTGCTATCCCCGAGGAATTCAACATTTCAGATCCTGGTGGTTCTGCAAAGACACTCATTTAACTTGAATGATAAGGAACTGTACTTCTGAAGAACTCTGTTCTGAAGAACATTTAAGGACTGCAATATTCAAAGTTTCGCTTCTTCAAAATGTTTTGTTATATTTTCTTATATAAGAAGTTATCAAGTTCAGAAGCATAAAGAGATGCCAAAATCTGTAATTAGAGTTCTATATAAAGGGAACCTGAGCTTTCTGACTATGAACCCGAAGGAAATCAACTTTAGTCTATTCCTGCTTACTTGGTGAGATAATTAGGTGGTTAAGCTTTGTATATAATAGTAATTTATGAATTATTTTTTCAATTAGTTGTATCTACATACATTATCAGGGAGATAAAGTGCTATCCCAAAACCACCAATTCTTAGAATTACCACCACTGAGAATTATTTTCTAAAAACCTTAAATAATAATTTATCACCTTGTATAGGGGCTCTTCTAGATCCTAACTATGCACAAAACAGAAGCCAAAACTTTTAAGTAGTTCTGGACCATCCTGCAAGCATTTCTTCATAACTGCATTACTCTGCTAAAAATAGGAATTATCCTTTGATTAAATGGAACTAAAGATGAGATGCTGTAGAAAACTTGTTTCTTCTAGTCAATAGCTGCTGGTCTTTCAGAAATTGCATAATTACCCAAGAGCATAAAGTATAACTTTACACTAACAGTCCCCTATGCAAATATACTGTTGTTCTTCCCTGGTGGGGTTTCAGAGGGATGTAGATGGCATAAGAACAGCTTTACCAAGTTAAGCACGTTTAGCAATGTCCTTTCCAGTCAGCTTTCCACTGTTTCAGCCTCCAGGGCGATCTGCTCAGAAGAAACTTGCATTCCTGATAGTAAAACTCTGTCTGAAAAGGTGTGCTTTTTTTTTTCCTTAAATGAAGATGATTTCACTCAATACAGATTCTGCCTTTCTATTGCTTCTTTTTAAATGCATCTATGTAGCAGTGGTAGCATCTCCATTGCCACCCACACTGCCTTGCAGGAAACTTACTTACAAGATAACTCAGCCTTTTGCTGGGTGTTTGTGACATTTCTAAGTGACAAACACTAAGATTTTTTCTTTAATTAACATTTGTTAGGTCCTCCTCTCTCACCCCTTCCTCCAAACAATGAGAAATCATCAAGGAAGCATATGACAAACCATACAGGAAGCGACTGCCAAATTGTTTCAAAGTGGATCTGTCAGTTCAGAGTGGAAAATCCTTTCTATATTTTCATGTACAAAAAACAGCGCATGTAAATTAGAATGCCCCAGTTTCTTTGCAAAAGATGTTCTCTTTAACCACCTTTTATTTTCCAGATTAGATACTGTTTTTCTCACCAGCACAAAAATATAAATGCAAACAAGATTTTAAAAGGACTTAGTCTGGCAGCTAAATATGAAGATACTATGAGCATCTGATACTAATCTGATATTAATCTGATTCTGAATTATGCAGCCTCTTTCAACTTTCAGTTCTACAACTTAGGTAGTGGCAATAGTCACCATGTAATGTATAAACAGACTGGGCATGCAAAGTAAGATTTGATTTGATGTTACGTTGCACAACACTGTTAAAACAGCAGTGATGTATTCATTAGCAAAAAAATAAGGCAAACCTCTAATTTTCCTTTAAAACCTTATATTGTTTTTAGATTGTGATCTAACATTGTTCAGCATGAAACAGTAATGACACCAGCAGTGAAGGAGCAATATCTACCTTAAAGCAGCAGCATGAGAAGTAAAACAACGCAAGAATCCAATAAACAACGAACATTTCTACGCACTACAGTATAAACACCGATGCTAAGAGAAAAATGCATGTTGTGGTACATACATTGGAAGTTGCATTCAGCAGGATATTTCTATTGTTTCATTTTTGCACCTTACACACAAAGAGAAAGATGACTCAAGAAGCAGCATGGGCAGGTTGTTCTGTAAGGAAAAGTGATCCAGGATTCCAAAGTCAAAGAAAGGCAGGAAGAGCTGTGCACTGTGCCAAAGGCTGAGCCTCGTGGGACCATGCAAGGTGTGCAGGCAGGTCCAGAGATGCTTACCAGGCTCTGCCAACCATGCAGACTGTCTGCAGTGTCAGTCAGGTCTGGGTTGGGATCAGCACCAGAGAAGTACAAAATGGGCACAGATGTATCTCAGTATAGCACAGGCAGAGACCAAGGGCAAAGGGCAGAACTTAAAAACAGCTCCTGATTGAAGGTCTCTGGTGAGGATCCTCAAATCCACAAATCTGTTCCCAATTAAAACTGGCCTAAGTCCTCAGGAAAAGCAGTGTGCTCTGAACTTGGTATTATGTAGGTAAAAACTTACTTGGAGTCCTGAAGATGAATTCCAATTTTTGCTATCAACCTACAGCATAATTCTCAAGCAAGTCTCTTCCCTTGTTTCTCCCCTCCTCTCTCTGCCTGTCAAATCAAACCTTGTTTGACACAGCGATCACTTACACACATGTAGATAACCAAATTACAATGGAAGCAGGTGCCTTATCAGAAGTAATAGCGATACCATTCCCTTCCTTCTTTGATAGTGGTTCTAAAACTGGAACCAGAAAGGTTCACATTCAAGAACAAAACAGAAATCAAAAAGATGCAATTGCACCAAAAGCCTTTTGAATTTAATTACTCTGAAATAAACTTCATGTATCTGAAAGATTCTAATCTGTAGAGAACAAAGATCATGACCAGTTTTAAATAAGGTTTCCTAATTATCAGAGTATGAAAACAAGTTCAGGTCTGCTGCATGTACAGATTTTCTTTTCAAGGACACCACAATAATTAAATAGAAACTTAAAAAACAATCTATTTCTGCTCTCAAAATGTAAAGAAATTACATCTACTAGGTACACTTTCCTGAAAACAAATGGCAACATAAACAAAAATTAAAATTAAAAAGCTCATCCGTGACTACAGCCCTGCAAACAAAATATTCTAACATCAGTAGGTATTAAATGTAGTAAAATTTCCAAGACCGAGTTCACATAAAGAGCAAACGGACTCTGTTCTCGAGAACGGATGCTGCAAAGGATGAACAGTGTATCTCTCAGTGTTCAGCTGTCAGTATTTTTCCATCTATTCTGAAAGCCAGAAATCACTTGGGAAAATGATGTATTGATGAAATATACAAAACGCATACACATTTGCCTGCTTGTTGGAAGAAGAAAATGATTAAGAAAAATTGTAAGAGGACAAGGTCACAGATGTGAAGGTGCTATCCTGCTAGTTTTTGATGAAGTAGTTTTTCACTTAAAATACCCTTCTGAAACTAGAATCTCAGAGTTTGAAATTAATTTATGAAAAAGATAAAACTGATGGTCAAGAAGGAAACCTTTCATGTGCCTGATACATTCTACTTTAGTTCATACATTATTAGAGAGGAAAAAAAATTAACCAAGAATAAAAAAGGCCTTAGTTTGAGTCTGTTCTAATGATGATGTCTATCAGCTATTTTGATGTAGATAACTAAAGGCAGCTATTCAATATGAAACAGAAACAGCCAGCACTAACTGATTTGTTACCATAGGTATTCTTATATCATTTCAGTCTAACAAGACAGAAATTGCTAGGCAAGACAGATTTTGATCATAGATTTCAAAGACATCAACATTTACTGAATCTGAAGCAAGAAAAGCTTAGGGAATTTCAGCTATGTGCTAAGTGTCAGTTAGCAATGCTACAACTCCAAAAGTTTTAAATTATCCACAAGTCTTCTGTACATCATTAGAAAGTATATCATTTGTGAATGAAAGATAGAACACTGGAAAAACAATTGTTTAACTTTATTGTATGCCACAAAGATAAGAAGTTATCATAATAGCTGTTATCAACCCTATGCAGAGATGCTGAGTCTTGCTTTAGTATGTGATGAAATTATTTATGTGACTTTAGGAAGTCAAAAAGAACTTGTTGCGTGCAATATTCAGGAAAGGAAGCATCGAATATTCCATCACCTCTTGAAAAAAATCTCTTTAACTAGTTAGCATGTGGAGATAGCAGGACAAAGAGAACTCAGAACACTGGGATACAGTAAGGAACTGCAGACTCTCAACAAGCAGTGGTGCAGAGAACAGTCCCATGACAGCTCTATCAGCAATCTGCTATTCAGTGATTTGCTTTCTATAAACCAAACCTACGTCCTGTACACAAAAGCATTCCTCGCAGTTGTTCACCTCAATTCATTTCTGCAATGGGAGACACAGAAGTTCAGTTTTTCAGCGATTACAAGTGGACTTTGCTGCGCTAAACTTAGGTGCAAGTGTAAAAAGTGTTAAGGTTACATCACAAAGGTCAACAAGAGATCACTTTCCTTTTATATTGTGGTTCCACCAAATGGTTGTGCAGTAATCATACGGTGTGTGCTCTATGCACAGATATGTAGTCTCCTGTGCCTGTTTCATTTTCACCAAAAGGATATTTTCTAGTCACAGTGCAGAAGATTACGAATTCTGAGTGTGGTAAAGTCAGCATTGGCCTAAAGGAATATTCTGAAGACAAATTGTTTTTCTTCCTAAGGATAGCAATGCCTCGAAATGTTTTGTTGCTGTCTGGCTAGGCTATACAATCAAATATTTGTTTGCTAAACATGCAACAAAACATTCTTATTTTGCCTGAAAAGAAAGTTAAATTTATCATTAGAAAATGTTTTCTGTATCATTTTTTTAATTCTGCCTCAGTGAACAGACACGCCAAGTCACTTTTTCAAGAACAGACTATATACCTCTTGCAGTCATCTGCAGTTTCACTCACTAAAAATTGCAATAATTATTGTCAAAAGCATAACAATATTTGGAAGGGTTCGTGGGCTCAGCTTTGGACGGGGGACATAGGCAGCACCCTCATGGATGGCACAAATTGCACCTTAACACTAGAGTCCTCGTCTGCTCTGTAACATTGAGAGCCACACACAGACAACTCTGTCATGTGAGAAACAGCAGCTATAAACTAAACTAGTGACTTAGGAGACCCTAGGAGTGACACCAATTCATTCTATCACTTCGAAAAAGTTTCATGGATTGTGATCCCCTGGTGCTCAGAGCCAGATAATAAAAGCTAGGCGTTAAATACCATGATCTAAGATTCTCAGGTACTGAACAGACACATTCTTCTATTATTGTCAGTAACGCTGGCACCCAGTAATACTGGCTGCAAATATTTCCAGTCTAACCCAACTCATTGTAGACTCATACAATAATAATATCTATTGAAATCATCGCTGCCAGAAAATCAGCAACTGAAATGGCTGTTAATATTGAACAATAGTTCCCTTTGAAATAGGGAAATCTTACTGACAGGACAAGGCCTAGAGCTCACAAGCATCAATGACAATTTTCCTTTAGCCTCAACCATAGGTGGAACAATGCCTCTGGCAGAAGGCACTTGAATGTCCTTGAAAGTCCTGCATACTCAGTGCTATGACCCGATTAGGCAAGCTGGGCAGTTTTTAACCAGGATTATAGCAAAGTTACGTGGCACTCATCCTAGTACAAATAGTAGTCACAGGAATCACACTGGCCATCCATGAGTGAGGCAGAAAAAAATGACAAAATATCTAAACAGAAACTGTGGAGGAGGGGAGGGGATGTAGAGGTGGAGTACATGTGTGATTACTGTAAGAGACATGGATGGATGGAAGCAAGGACTCCCATTGCTTCTGACTGCTCTTGGAAAAAATGATTCCAAAACCCAAAACTTCATCCCTCTCTCCTCTTGGAATGCATTGTGCTGTTGATAGGAGCTGTTGGAACACCCTCAACGTGTCTGTCCTCTGGGCAAAATAAAGACTAATCTTACAACAAGTACAGACAGGCTGGAGAGGTCACTTATGCTGGAGGGCATCATAGCTGGCTTTTCAACTGTAAGACGTCACTTCTACTATGAAAACAAGGTTTAATACACCTGAGCTTTATATCTTGCCCTCTCTGCTTCCTGTAGTTCACGCAGTCATTTGTCATAAGGTAACTTAAAAAAATCACATTGTGTGTCAGCTGAAAAATTAAATTGCATGCTTAGTGCACAAAAAACTTGATATGCTGTTAAAAGATATATATATATATATATATATTTTTTTTTAAGAAAAAGATGTTCCTACATTTACTGAAGATATTTCATTTGTACACATAACTATTCAGTCATGATGCAGTCTTATGCAACGCAGTTAAGAAAACTTTAGCCATATGGCAGGCATAATCCGTAGAAAGTACTTCACCACAATGGATATTGGGCTAATCATGGAACTGACAGACAATTACATTTCTCAGCATTAATTTCAGGGCAGTTACTCACTTTTCAAGTGGTTGAAATTTCCCTCTCTCCTTTCCACCAATTAGCAAAAGTGATTTGGATGTCTACTGAAAATCTACTGAAATTAACCGAAAGACTTTGATAGCTTTGATTCAGAGGCAACATATGAGAGAGATTGTGATGCATGAATAGCTCCCATCCCTTTAAAATAAGAAAAAATGAAAGCAGCAGACAACACGAAAACCCATTTTCCTTTGAAGTCAGTCTGATTCATCAGTCCTGGTGGGCAGAAACTCATAAAACTTTAATTTCCTGTGCCTTTAAAATTATTCTCTTGCTGTATGCAAAAGACTTAGTCATATTCAGAAGAGAAGAGAGCGAAACCAAGATTTCATATACCAAAATATTAAGGTATTCATTCAACTCTGTGGATTTACTACATATTGTGCCATTGCACAGACCACTGAAATGCAGAATTACTTATAATTGCTAAATCTTACAGTAAAATAAATTACTCTAAAGATGCTTAAATTAATTACTTTCTGATAAAGAGACTTTCAAATCACAAAAAGTAAACCGTGAAGTTTACTAATGCAGTATTCAGATGAGACTGTAACTGAGAGAACTGTTTTCAGTCCATCTCATGGCTTCGTGATCATCTCCTGTCAAGATCACCAGATCACTGCATGTGTCTGTAGAACTGGGGGAACACTTACCACAAAAAAAAAAAAAAAAAAAAAAAAAAAAAGCCTCCAAGAGCATGCAGCCACTTGCTCACCTTTAGTTCCAAGAGGGAAGATACAATTTTAACCTTACATTCAGAATAAACCATAGATAATGACAGTTTATTTAGTATCCTAATGACTATAGCCTATTGGTGTGAGGTTATTTTGACAGAAGATGAGTGATTGGTATCTGAGTATCAAGAGAATTGTGTAAACCTCCAGAGTACTGTGCCTTGATCTTAGCCTTAATAAGGGAAATCAGTGGTTTTTCCTCAAGTAGGTCTGCTCTACTTCTATAGTGAAGATGACAAATCTAGAGAACAGAAAATTCCTTTGTTCACAACTTCAATGAAGTAATCTGGAGTAATTAGAAAAATATCTCTGCTTGAACAGGAAGGTTAAATATTCAATCTATTGTTCATCCACAACCTATCCACCATATCAATGTCTCAAAATAAGTAAATAAAGTTGGACTGCCTGTCCTTTTGTAGCACTGCACATTTTTCTGTACGTTTTCGATAAAACTATTGCATACAAAAATCCTCAGTTGTTACAGTCAGTGAAATAAAGACAGCATCAATGATTTGAGAAGCCATAAATCTGAATCGCTACTGCAGTGACTGAAATGAAATTTCTCTGAAGCTCACTAGCAAGAATATTGAAGTAAATCCTGTTAAATGACAGTAATAGCAACAAGTACTTTGACCTAGTTTTCAAAAGCATAAAAGAGATTCAAATGGAAGGATTCCTAATCTCTCTGAATCCTTTGGAAGTCTGAGTTTGTTTTTATTATAAACCAGACAATATACGAAGCAATTTCTATCCATCTCAAAGGCATACCACTCCAACATCTGATTTCTCTTGAATAAAGCCCCCATAAAAATCACATATTTGAGAGTACTTCTACAGCAGCTTGTGCTAAGACTCTTTTCCTCTTTCCTTTTACTAAGTGGAGAAGTGATTAATACAGCTTGATTTATCATACAGTGCTTCCCTCTACACAATATAAAATAGAGTGACTATTTTCCTTAACCAAATTCTTTCTTAGACTTAATAGAACAGTAACCATAACTACAGGATCAAGTAGATAGCGCTAATGTAGAGAGTAATCAGAGGCAATGTTTTGTTTTAGACTAAATATGCTCAGAAGAATATCAGCTTCTAGTGTACGTGTCACCAAGTACTTCCAGCTGCTATGCGGCATCAAAGCAGACTGACCTTCAAATGCTGCACTAGGCATTCTCCAGGGCTTGCTCATTATCATGCAAGTGAGAAGTACCGTCAAGGGTCAAGAACACCATAGCAAAATGTAGTTTTCAGTGCTGTATCATCAGTTGAGACAAATATATCATAATAAGCTTAAAGCAGAATCTTTCAGCTTAGCTACAATATACATATGAAATGTGACCACAGATGAATTAATATGTGTATACATATACATATGAAACAATTTATGTCTTACTTTTCTGACTGAAATGCAAACATAAGATTAAAAAAAGTAAAGGACTGATTCACTTTCTCTGTTTCTTTACTTCATGTAGTTACACAGCTACCTGGATGTGATGACTAAATTTAAAGTGAAGCTTTTAAAAATGAATCTAGTATAAATATTAACTTTCATTGTAATGTAATCATTTTAGTTCTTCAATGCAAGTATAATTGGTTAAAAATTTCAAAAACTTAGGGCAACAAATATTATTGAGGTCAAAGGCTGAGAGACTTGAGATTGTTCTGCCTGGAGAAGGCTGAGAAGGGGATCTCATAACTGTTTATAAGTATCTACAGGATGGGAGTCAAGATTATGAGGGTGGGCTCTTTCATACAACTGTGTTTAAAGTAGACATTACTGTATTTACCTGCTTAGACAGGCACAAGTAAAGATTTCAGTTGCTCTACTTATCAGTTAAAAGAAAAGTTTATCTAGCTTTCGTAGTGAGGTTGATGTCATCCAAAGCCACAGTAATCTCAGTTAAAATAAAAATAAAAATAAAAAAAAGAGGAAATTAGTAACAGCAGTATAAAATTAAAGATACATAAATTATTACTACTGCTCATATCACCATAATTTTAATCAGAATATTGAGAATTCTACAGCTGCTGATATCAGTATCATAGCAATACGTGAGAAGAGAAAAAAAATAGAACTTTATTTGTATATGGGGAGTCATGAAGAAATGAGACCTCTTTCAAAGTTTCTCATTTTCACAAACTACCGGACTTTCCAACAATCCTAATATTTTTGGTTCATTTCATACTTTTTTATATTTATCTCTAAGTAATAAAAACAGACAATAATTCAACCTTGCTCACCAAAAGGCCAATATACAGAAGTAGCTGCTTCAAAAGAAGGTATAACGGGGAGCTACAGTAGCTAAAGAGTAGGAAAAAATCCAGTGCATCTACAGGAAGGAAATCTGTCTAGAACTCTTAGACTACTTCTTAAGAGTCTCAACAAAAGAAAGTTAAAAAGAAATAAGGAATAAAGAGGATTCATTCAGCCTTCCTGGACTGTGAATCTCAGGGATATTATTAAGGGCTTTCGCGCATATCTTCCAATATCTCCCTCTTTTCATTTAACTAACATTCCAAAGACCAATTAGTACATACGTCCATGTGCATGTCCCCTGCACAGTACAGAGCCCATCTGCAATTCCTGTCCTGCACCATCTGTAGATGAAGCTTTATGTCATGAGTGCGTTTCTATCTGCGTAGAGAGGTGTGCATAGAAACACAGGTAGCACTGCTTAAAGTAGCTGATATAAAGCTAATTGAAACAATATTATCTGGATGCATACTGATAATCCATGGTTAAATACTATGATTAAGGTTAATATTTAAAAAATAAAGAAATAAATTTGGGTGACAGTCTTCCCCTTTCAGAGGCTGTATTTCTACTAGCTCACTTTGTAGCCCAGTCCTCCTTTGATGAGCACTGACCTCATTGAGCTTTAAATCTAACCTCTTCTTGTTCCAGTGATCCCATCTGCACTGCTTAGGCTAATAAGTCACAGCCATATTACAAAACAGTTGTAGTAATTAGTAAATGATAGAATTGTTAAAAATACAGGGAAGTATTCTCCACAATAAATGTGTTTTATCATTTTAAAATACACACATCAGTGGAAACAATGGAGCACTGCAATGAAAAAAAAAAAAGATTTCACTTCCTTCTCTTGAATTGCTTTTTTTAAAGATTATACTCTTCTTCCCCACGCATTTTTCATGGATCAGTCTTGCTGCACTGTATGTATATATTAGTGAGGTAATTATGATGGAAAATATATGACAGTAAATGAGGGGGAAAAGGCAAATCATTTTCAGCATCTGCACAGATACTAACCAGAGAGGTTTATTTAATTTTATCAAAGCAATATCTCTGGAAATTAAAACTTTAATGAAAGCAATAACTGAAGCATAAGCAAAAGAATATTAAAGCTTCAATATAATTTTTCATTATATTAAACTTTTAAAGCTGTTTTCCTTTTTTAATTCTACAGTGCACTCAAAGGAAGTTATTAGTTTTTAATATTATTATTCAGTTGTACATACTTGGTGAACAATTTACACAGATAGTGTCACTGGGGAGTAATGCAAGCAACAAATTGTAAAAAAATTCCAAACTGATCAGTACAGAATATACAAGAGTATTTTAATAACTGGAATGAGACTTCTTGTTATTAATGAGATGCTTCAAAAGCAATGTTACTGGTTCCCACAGTAAGAGCATTAAGATTCATTTCGTAACTACTCGGAACTCTCTTTGCAATTTCTCAAATTAAAAACTCTTCATTTTTATAATGAACAATATGACTTATCGATAATTGCAGTTTTCAAAGGCTAATATCTGGTGATTCTGATTTCACTTCTGACACAGTAAGAAATTGCTGAAGAAATTTCCTGTAAGAAATTGCTTATAGAAGGAGCGGGAATGCACATTAAAATTAACCTTTTTATTTCCCCTTACTTTGATATGAGCACATAATTTTAATTTGCAAAAACATTAGGCTGAATCCCAAAATATAATGAGTAGAACATTTCACAAGGTAAATGGAGGTTTTGTTCGTTTTTAATTTGCAGCAAACCTACTCTTCTGAGATTAACTGTCAAGCTAGAATAGTTGCTTTGAGATTCTGTGTCCCCCCTTAAAAAAAAATCCCAACCTTACATTTCTCTGAAAAGGAATTTGATTTTTAGTAGTAGCAAATCAGCAGTAACTTAAGCTTAATATGTCAATTTAGCTTCACATAAAATTCTCATTTTATTTTTCTGTGTTAGAAAAACAAGATGCATCAGAATTATGCGCATGGGGGAAACAATTTCTTAAAAGCTTCATACTTCTAGTAATTTTACTAGTTGCAGAAGATTACAATGCACATCTAAAGCAAAAAAAGTTGATTAATTGCTAATTATGAAGAAAAAAGGGATAAAAAATATTGTTAATTACAAATTATAAAGGTGTAACTTGTCTATACAAGTCAGTTATGAAGTATGGCAGTCAATAGACAGTGAGGCATTATCTGTGAAAATTGAAGTGTTTAACAGTAAAACACAAAACCAAAACAAACTCAATCATTATCTGCTAACAGTTGTCTCATGCAGGACGAATGAAACTTGCTGTACTGCAAAAATCACTAAAAGAGCAGCTCTGAAGATCAAAAATGAGAGCTCAAAGAAAGTGGATAAAAAGCCCACAGTCAACCAGGCAACCAACCAAACCCAAGCTCTCACACTTCTCATTTCTATATCACTCTTTTATGTAGCTATAAGGAGTTTCTGTTCATATAGGCCAGTTGGAAATTTATGGCTCTTACTAGTCAATTTATTTTCATTTTCTTAAATAGAGAACTCCACAAGGCAAGTTATAGAAGCATGCCTTGCAACACCAAGAGAAGATACTCCTCTTGTTAGGTACTCTGTCCTCTGCTTATAATGCTAGGAAGGGGTTGCTCCAGTTTCACTGAGCATGTAGTTAATTTGCTAGTTTTTATGTAATTACTGGTTGCATTTAATGTAGTGAAAGGATAACTGCACATAATATAGCATAAGGTAGTTTTTGTATTAACAATATAACATAAACACATGAAGAAAAACAAGCTTGTGTCTGTAGAATGTATTGTTTTTTAACTTTCAGGGCAGATGAGCCATTCAAGCCTGAGAGACTTGGCAAATGGAACACAAGGAAAAAATAAGGCACTGCAGTAGGCAAGACAGTCTTCAAATGTATGTTAACTGCATTTCTTTCATTCACAATTTGAAGTATATTTTATTACAAAGAAGGAATATTATGTTCTATAGATCTACAACCTATTATTCAAAGTTTACAAACAATTACTATTTCAAAACCCTTTATATGAAATGTGTTTTAAGAGTAATTACACCTTAAATATCTTTTCTCATCAGTAATCCAGCCTCTTATCTTTGCTAATAAATAATGTCAAAGGACAAATGATTATTCAACTAAGAATCTAACTGTAAATAAATACTACTTTTCCTATAGAATATTCTTACATCAACTCAGTAGAATGCGCTTTTATTAATTTGTTAGTTGCTACTAGCTGTGTCTCAATCAAAGGAACTTCAAATTATTTCCAAAGAAATCTTAACTGCTTTTTCATTAGGAGATGGCTAATTTAGAGTGGTGATAATTTAAACAATATTAAATTAGCCATGGTAACAGCAAAAAAATTTGCCTGTGGCAGTCATAAAAGAGTGATGGTTTATCATGTTTTCAAATGGAACCTATTTTACTTTTATCTAGGACAAAATCAGATTAGCAGTCTGCCTACAGGTGATCATTATCAGTCAAATGACATTTTAAGAGGTTGTTTGGCATTATAAAAACCTCACAAAGGAAACTGTACTTATTAGAGCACTTTGGACATGGAACTGTCTGCTGTGGTGTCTTACATGAAAAGAGGAAAAGAAAAAATCTGGGAATAAAAGAAGAATAACAAATGAAATAAAAGACTGGTCTCAAATCTATCGGAGCATGAATGCAGTGCAGCATTGATGTCAAGATCCTAAGAGCCTTTTTTTTTTTTTTTTATAAATCCAAAGACACCCACAGACATTCTCATTCGTTCCAGCAGTTCCTGAAGGTTGTAGATCTCATAGGTTTAACACGCTGAGCTCTACCTTATGACTCCACAACTGTGGGAATTCATCCCAAACATATACCCTATCAATCCTGTTTGCTTGTCCAGCTTCCTCAAGACAGACTGTCAGGCTTATAAAAAGCTGTCTATAGGAAGTGTGACAGACAGTGATCCGTACACAGACTATCCTTTAACAACCTAACAATAAATCCAAACAACTGAATTTTCCCCTTCCCCAGCCTTCTTTCCCCAAGTCTAACCTTATAGAAAAAAATTCAGTCTACTTCGTGAGGTAAGCACGAGGCAGCTTAGAACAATAATTATTCTCTTTTTTTGTGGGAATTTAAGTATGTTATGATATGTAGCCTTTAACTATTTGATTACATTAAGGTATCACTGAATAACAATCGGTATTATAAAAGGGATGGAAAGAATAAAGAAATTGGCTTAGAAGCAAACTTGCATTATCCAGTAATAGAAATCTGGTTAAGCACGAATTCATACATTTGCTAAAAAGATTAAAGAGAAATAAATGTTTGTTACCAATGCAGTAGCATGAATCATTCCCTTGAACTTTGCTTCTTTTTCATAAATTAAGAATCATTCTACTAATCTTATGCAAAGGAAAAATTGAAGTGTCTTCATTTATTTATTGAGTCTCTCCAAAATCTCCTTCTCCTACTATTGCTGATTTCTCATCTCTGAAAAGAAGTGAACATCACAATACTTTCATCACACTTTCATTGTCATGTTTTACTATTACAATTTAACGTGCTCACAACAGTTTCAGACAGTCCAGGCTTTTAGAAACATTCTAAGTGCACAGCTAAGCACTTCTTACATCAACTTATAATGTTAAATCCTGCATGAAAATACATTTGATTAAATAAACCTTCAAGTATTTTTGGTGCAAATATTTAGTGATCTGCTGTGAGCCAAAGAAGCTTATCACTAATTCCTGAAAGACTTAACACTTATCCTATGGATCTACTTCATACAGGATGACAATCACTTACATAAAAGTACAGAACTGAAGCACATAAAATTAAATAGACATCACTGCCCATTTGCAGTTCTTGGACTGAGTCAGAGTTCCCACTGAAGGGGAGAAAACTACTTGTTAAAAAAAACTTGATGTTAAAGACATCAACTAAATCTCTGGATTAATACAACTCCCTTAGACTTTTTTCAGATTTAGGCTAAGATTTAAGTTGGAACTGCATCAATAGATGAGAAAAACTTCCAAAACAGGAAAGTACCTGGGTTAACCTGGACTTGATTTTTATTAATAATCCTCTGTAGTCTTTATTCTCAAGACATTATTGAGTGACTTTTCTTGAGCAACGCTACTGTCCAAGAATGAGCACACTGGGCTAGCATAAGACTTAGCAGCAGCAGAACTGGCCATAATGCATACTTTTTTTTTACTGTAGTCACCTCACTAATTTTGAGTTTATAGTCAAAGCATAGTCATGAAAAGTAGAGTACGAAAGAATGCTCCCTTTTTACTTAATGCACTTATTTGACTTTGATCATATTATTTAAATAACATCGAATGGTGCAATGAAGTCAATGAGTTCTGTAAAACAACTTTGCTGATTTGGCAGAGATCTGAATGGACTCAGAATACTGATCTCCTTACAGAAAGGATATAAAGATGCTTTAAATATTCAAAATAAATTTGCAAAGTTGATAGGGTAACAGTAATATACTGTGTTACCTTCCTAAAACTTGTTTCCAACTTCGAATAAAAATGAATTTTTCATGGCTTTGAAGTGAATCACCACAACAATTCTTATAAGAAGATTATAAACATTTGTTTAATTAGTGCTAGAGGAGATTCTCTGCTGCTCATAGCACTTGGAAATTGTGTTTCAGGCCTCTAGTTTTTGTTGTTGCTGATTTTAAAGCATTCAGTAGCTTTTCTACCAGACATTAAAAGCTAATTGCAACCTAGCATACTATCAAAAGCAGACATTTCTTACACATTTATTTTACCATTATTGCATTTTATATAACTACTTTTTGCATTTAAAATAAGTGGTGGATTTTGGCTCCATCTGCGTAAACAACCTTCATGCATGACTTCATAATGTTTTTATATCTATCTTGAAAATAGTATCAACATCAGACTCAACACCAGTCTGGAGTTCAACTCAAATTTTAAATGGCTACAAGTTATCTAGATGGTCACATATATATTTGAAGATCCTGACAACACTAAGTATTAATTGCTGCCACTGCAAGGAAGTACTCTGTTTTATTCACCTATGCTGCATGTGCCCTTGATAGATGATAGGCACAAGAAAGGAAACCTTAAGGTTTCTAACAACACACATGATTTTAACTTCCTTAAGCAAAAATATGCATATTAAGAGTCATATCTACTTTCAAGTTAAATGTAAATGCCTTCATGCTTCATGTTTCTTCCTCTAATTGAAAAGGGACATAAAATTATATTCTCAAACAAATTGAGAATTGATGAGTAGCTGATTAATAGTTTTGTGAGAAAACTTTTTTTTTTTTTTTCTTATCTGGAAAATATACAGAATATTTTATTGCAAAATTTAAGGATAAACTTTGTAACAAAAATGTTAATGGTACAGGTGAGACATCTGTAAGAAACTCCATTCTTGATGCACTTTTGTCTTAAACTTATTTTATCTGATGCTTGATACACAAGTAGTATATTCTCACTTTAGCACAGCAAACATCTCATTCTTGAGTTGTAGGGAAGAGCACAAACAACATCAGCATACTGCAAACATAGCCACCAGATAAACAGCAGGGGAAAAATAATGGAGATTATTTTGTATCAAAGTTTGGTAGAATGAATAACAGAAACAAGCAAACCAAGCAACACAAAACCCTGGAGAAGTGCACACAAATTAAGTACTGATGCTAAGATTAGTAACACAGCTACATATCCACATAGTAAAGACAAATCATTCAAAACAGTGGAAAAAAATGTCTTAAAGATGTCAAACCTAGAAATGTTGATCGCTTTCAGAGTGAGATTTTGTCTGAAATCAGATGAGCTTGCTACAAATGAATGTACAACCCCATACCTTGAAAATCATTCAGAGTGGAGACTGTGCTGGAAACAGAAGTATTAGACAAACCAATAGTAGTACTTCACCTCATGTGTTTCAGTATTCCAACAATCAAGATTTCCATATTAACCATCTGCAAATTCAGCTGTGATTCAAAAAACAGAACATTCTGTCTCATGAGTTTATTTGACTCACCACGTGAAGCACAATATGTTTACTTAAGAATAACTGTGCTTTAGGACAAGCTGTTTAACATAGGATGATGGCAGCTAACAGAAAGGGCACAGAAAGAGCTTCAAGCAAGATGTACCAAGAAGCAAGTGTGAAGAAGAGAAGAGTTTAAACAAATTTGTGTTTCATGTAGATTTGTTCAAGTTTGTTGGTTTTGTTTGCTTGTACAAATTCTACATGATTTTTATCCTTGCAAACTCAGACTTAAAAATACTTATTTCATGGTTTAGATTACTGCATACTGAATCAGGCTTACTGACACATGTAGTTCAACTCCAACCTCAGATAGAAACCTACTAAGTAACTATTCCATTACCTTATTCCAGAGAGTGAAACATAAATGTTTACTTAGTCATATTTGCCCTGAAAGTAAACAGTAATAGCTGAGAAATACGTTTATGAAAGTGTAAGGGATTTTGAGAAGCTGTGTGAGCAATCCTTGCCATAAAGGTTGCTATTGTTTGAAAAGTAGGACAAGAACAGAACAGACACTGAGTAAATCAGCAGAAAGGCATTTGCCAGAAAGAAGGAGAAGATGCGAGCTTCCGCTAGAGTAACAATTAGATGAAATAACTGTAACACACAGCAGCTTGGCTAAAGTAACAACTTGATGAGACGATTGTAACACACATAACAGGTGCACGATTGTATACTGCGAACCAACCAGATGCTGCAATTATGTGCGGGCTATTTTCAGTGAATGCTATGATCTAGAATGGTATAAATGTAAGCTGCCCTTAGAAATAAGCAGAGGATCACCTTTAACTGCATCAGTAGGTGTGATGACTCAGCTGCTGTCTGCTGCGTGAAAGTTAATATATTTCATTATCAAACTATATTTTTATTAGAAACATCCAGCTCGCTCTAATTAGTTCTAAACTGAACACAGCAATGTATGAGAGGTTGCTCTCCTAATAACTGAAGATATGGGTACTGAAATTAGAGTTTATCCTCTACATCAATGCACCTGCAAGTCCCTATGCAGAAACAACATCCATTAAACTTGCAACAAAATAACTTGCTAAACTCCATGCCCATGAAGGAATGTGGCAAAGGAAAAAATCCAAACCAGCAACCACTGAAGAATTAAAGTATTAAACTTCAAAGTTGCCCAGAACATTTCCAAGTTCAGCCATGAAACTGCAGGATGTTTTTCTCTGTATATACGTGAGTACAGTGCAAATTTATAAGACAAAAAGCTAAGAATACTATTCCACAAAATTGACAGACCATTCAGAAGTCTCACACTCAAATTCCTAAAAGCATTCCTTTCTTTCCAGTGACATCATGCAAGAAAGCAGCTAAAGTATTCCTCCGATCCTAACTTCTTGTGTTAATTCCTCACATTTAGAGATCAGAGAGTAAGAGATTAATCTCATCATACCAACAGGAAAAAAATCCAAAGGGTTAAGATTTAACTCATTATTTCCTAACAACTTATTGAAGTTCTATATTAATTTAATGTGTTTAAAAATCCATCCATATTGAACCATGTGCTTAACCCTCCTTTTTTTTTTTTTTTTAAGACTGCCATAGCAGTCAGTTGTTCATATTTGTTCACATTGTCTTGTATAGTACAGTCTACACTGTATTATTCCTTTTTAGAAGCAAACTGTTTACAATAATCTTAGCCTCACCTATATACACTAGTTCCCCCTAGCTCTACCAGCATACTTGTGTACAGTCATCTCCATTCCACTCTCATTTACCCTAATTTCTGCTACGAACATCCAGTTTTGAGCTAAACTTTTCAACCAGATGAAGAGGTCTTTTGTGAGTGGTCTATGAACAGTTTTGAAATTTTCTACATTTTATCAAAGACTACTTGAATATATAACATATATAAACCTGGTGACTTCAGAATTTCTATGATCTGAAGCTAATGTTTAGATATTGCTCTGTCTCTCAATTCCAAATACCCAGACATGTTATGATGATCAGTTATTTTAGACACAGCTAAAGTAAATCGATTGGCAAGAATCATCACACTGTGCATAAGAACAAGTTTTAAAAACAGATGGATACATTTATTCATATCCCTTTTATCAAAAATCTTGGAGAAGATTCAGATAAATTTATCAACTGTTAATTCTGTGATAGATCACGCAGACATTCTTACTGAAAATGTTAGGATAGTTGTAAATTATGAAAAGCTTCAGTCTAGGAGCTCATAACTGGGTGGCCTAGATATTAATACGGATATACATACTAATGATGATGAAGCAGTTGTCCATGGAAAAGCTGATTTAGAGAATATTCAGTTTTATCTTTCTGACAGCTCACGTGGGAACCCATACAGTATTCATTTCCTTTCGTTGTGCGAAAGTCAAATTAGAATATTGTTTAAAGATAAGGGGCAGTATCATCTCACATGTGGACCTACTTATTCTATTTAATACTTCCCAATCTTTTGTAAGAATAGTTTAGAGATTAAGGGTAAAAATCAAGATTCACTTAATATCACGACTGAGTAATTCCATTTGTACAAAGAGGATGTATCTCAGAAAAACTGAGCTCAAATCCTTTCCAAGAACAAATTCTTTTAAAATTTCTCCCTTAAGTAAAATTAAGAGGAAAAAAAATCAGGGACAAATCATTGAATTATATGTAAATAATGTTTGCATTTTGAGTTACATTAAAGGATTAACTTTAGTTTACACCAACATAAATTAGCAGTGATTCTACCATTCATGCCTATGACAGTTTCAGAAATGCAATTCATATACACAATCCCATTAAAATCATTATCATTACATTGTGTTATATCTCGACACAATGGTCTGCAGTATGTTTACTATACCACACCAGTCACCTAAATAGCAACAATCATCATTTCTCTGCTATCTCAGAGATTAGTTCTTTAAGACGCATCAGAAAAAGAAAAAAATTTGAAACAATTGACTGAAATTCTCCTTAAGCAGAAGTTCAAGCCTAGTTATCCTCTAGCATTCTCCTCCTGCTCATAATCACCAACATATTATATAATTTCTGGTAACGTCACTTCAGGTCAAAAGCCATTATCTGTACCATATGGCAATGAAAGCTCACAAGCCTAAGGAGGCTTGAAACAAATCCATTTGCTTTTAAAGTGCAGCATTTAAGATTGTTCCTCTACTGAAACAGATATTAGAGATCCATACAATCTCTATCAGAAATACACAGTTCAAACATGAGAATTAATGACTTGGAATACTGTACTGGGTTTATCAAGTCTTTGTGTGCCTTCTGTCAGGTGTGCTTAATTCCTGTTGAGAATAGGATGGCCAATACAGCCCAGGCAAAAAACAACAAAAGAGCTTCTTAATTTTTCTACAGTTATCCCTCAAACCATGAGCACAACACAGAAGTTTGGTTGTTTAAAATACAAAATACAGAGTCATCCTTTAACTGCCAAGATAGTAATCCACAGTCTGATCGATCTACCACAAAAGAATATATCTAAAAAAACATATCTTGGTCCACGTGACTACCTTTTGACACAAACACTTTAAACTTCATTCTTTTAAATTCCAGGATGAACCATTTATACCCGTTTATAAGAAGGCATTGATTTATTTTTGTTGAAAGTTGCATACATTCATATGAAACAACTGATAAATAAAGAACCCTTGTCAAGATTTCCTTCAAATGACCTTGGCCGTAGCATGGACTAAGCAATGTTTTCCATTTGTGGGTTATCACTACAGAATGCAGGTTAAGAAACCACATAGATCAGCAATATAATAAAGAATTGATTTGTTTTCCATATAAAAACTACTCAATTTCTGAAAATTCTACCAGATCTATGTGCTTGAGCAACAGCTATTACAGAGTCAGATTTCTTTCAGATCTTACTTTCAGGTTCTTTGCCAGGCTAACCAAGTGAAGCCACAGCAGCAGAGTGAATAAATGCAGAAATGTTGTAGGATGGTTATAGTGAATACCTGACCAAATACCAGCAGGAGGTCACATGTCCTGTAGATAAAAATAATGTTATGTAGAAGAGATATTGCCACTGAAATCATAGAGTGTTTTCATATGTGGTCCTGGACAGCAATTTAAGAGCAAAATCATTTTCTGATACATCCTGAAAATTGCTACATTGAGAGTATTTTTTAATTTTCCTTTATAAAAGCCAACACAATAAATAGATATGTCCATATATTTCACCTGCAGTTAGTGAAGGCTGAAACACTTGACATTCAGAAGAAATTTATGACAGATCAGCTCAGAGAATTACAGGCACATTAGCCTGACTTCAGTCCCTGCGAATATCGTGGGGCCTATGGGACCACATTTTTCTGCTTGACTGCTGTGTGCTCACTGGGAACAATTGGAATGGATTTGTAAAGTCTAGTCATGCCTGACCAGTCTGTGTTTTTTGATGAAGTGTTTGAATTTGTTCATAGGAGACAAATGAATAACATTTGTCTCAAGTTCAGCAATGCTCTCAGCAGCATCTACCACAGCAGTACTGTACCTAAAATGTTACGGTCAGTGGACAGCTAAATGGTTGCAAAGATGCTTGTGTGTCTGGAAACAGAGGGTAGTAACTACTGCCTCTTAGTCCACGTAGGTGCTGGTAACAAATACAATATTGCAGGAATCCATACCTGAATCTTTCAAATGTAATATCCTTCCAGGTCATACCCTGGAAGAGTTACAGCGGTACACTCACAGGGTTTACAGATGATGCTAATGGAACAAAATAAATCTGAGAACTTGGTTAAATATTTTCGGCTAAATTGGAAAGCAGTTGGTTCTGCTGTTCCTACACTACCAAGAATGAAGATTGGGTGTATGGAAGAATCACAGTTCCAATAGTAGTTCTTCAACTGTTTTTCTTACCAAGAGTTTCCCTAAAATTAATCTTTTCTGTTGTTACTGATATGTACTGCACCTACTGAATTCCAGCTGAGAAAATAGAAATTATTTCAATCAAGATTCTTTACAAAAAAAGACTCCAACTGCTGAATAAATTGCTTAAAAAATAAAAAATAAAAAACAGCTCCCTAGTGAGTTTAAAATTCTGTTGTTATGATTTTTCATTATTGTTTTTTTCCTCATTAAAAGAAAAGGAAAAAAAAGATTGGGGATTGAAATTTTAATTGAGCCAGAATGCATTTTATATGCTGGCAGTAATCAACTCAAATTTATAAAGGAAAAGAAGAACTGGAGAATACCAGCACCACGTGTCTCTAGCACTGAACAAAGCTATTACTCTAGTCAGAGATAGGAGCCAAATACAAGACAAGGGAATACATCAACAACAGATGTTTATCCAGAGCTATACTTCACATTAAAAATATAGTATTTGTAAAGAATAGGCATAAAACTTTTTGTTAGAGAATATGCTGTCTCCTCATATATACTAGAAGAGCAAAAAGGAAGTGACAAATATAAGAGAAAAACTCTTGTAACTGTGGATAAACAACATGTCACATAAATTGCATTCAGTAGACTCTCAGTTGAAGGAAAGACCACTTTTGGACAGAAAAAAAAAAAAGGAGATTGGAACAAATAGTTAAAAATTATTAAAAAAAAAAAAAAAAAGTAACCAATAACCAGAACATCAAGTTCCTCTGAACCCAATATATCTTAGGTATTAGCTGCTGATGACTATATGTCAATTATTTAAAATATAAAAAGGCATTATTTTACACACCCTTATATTTTGGCTATGTGCAGAGATGATAATTTACAAATAATAAATGCAAAGATATGTGTAACAATGTTCTCACACTTATATTCCTACCTGATGATCTAGAGCCTCTTTCAGTCTACTTGGCCACGTCTTAACACACTTGCAGTCTAACTGGAGCCCCCGGTCTGCTGGTAATTATGGACACAAAGAAAACGTTCTGGCTATCAAGTCTGTCCCTGTAGTTCTGCCAATTTCTCAGACAAAGTAGAAACATTCTGATGATTCCTCAGAACTAGTCATTCTCCAAATAACACTTTTCCTAAATTCTCATGCTGGTTTGAAATCATTAGATGTCACATAAAACTGGGGTCTACGTATTCTAAAAGGACATGTCTAAGCGGCAATGACATCAAATGAATGGATATAGTTCAACGTTTAGAAACAATGATTGGACCTTTTCTAACACCTTTTCCATAAATCTGGATCAATTTGTATATAAATGAACAACCACAGATGTTTGCATGTCAGTAAGCATGATTCACCTTGTATGAACTACTATTCAGAAACATCAGGAAACATATTCCAGGAGGAGGCTATCTGCATTGACGCTACCAGAGAGCCACTTTGTGAGATAGATGGTGGTTTAAATGGACAGACAGCTCTTAAAATGTAAGAGGTGGGCACATGAACCAAATTCATCGATAAATCATCGATAACTGTGGTAATAGAAATCATTTTAAATAACTGCTGTCAATTTAGATGCTTCTTAATTGCTAATAACTCAGTTGTGCAAACAAGATCTTTGAACCTGTCAAGTGGGTTAGTCAGGTTTCTGTGTTTAGGCTCTAGATAATTTTAATCCAAGCCATAAACTAGCACATAGCCTGCAAGGTAGATGCTGCTTGTATCTTGAGATCAGCCCTGCAACCACAGAGGCTGAGAAGAAAGAAGTGGACAGGGAGCAGGCTGTGAGGAGTGCTGCAGGAGGTGTGCTCCCTCTTCTGGCACAGGAGTTGCTCACAGAGCTCCTAATCATTCATAACATCATCAATACTCTACTGCTTAGCACTTTATGGTGTGAAAAGACTGCAAACATGCAGGTGCCTTCTACAGGAAGACCAAAGTTCTCTGCATGTGACAGCTGGGAGAACCTACCTTCCCTTCCTGGGGGCATAGCTGCATGTCAACCAAACATACTTATCACATGGCTACCTCATATGAGAGAACCTACAGAGCTCAGCATACAATTCAGTCCAGGAAGAAGCTATTTGAGCCTTTCTAGCTTTTTCACAGTCTTCAGAGAAGAAATAGGCATTACCTGGTAACAATAATACAAATCTATGGTCTAGCACAGCAAGATTTTATGTTTTACTCAGCATGTCACATTTAGTGAGATTTTAAAGCAGTTTGCAGTAGAAGAAAATGGTCACCCTGGTATTTACATTCATGTTAGCTGAAAGCATAGCAAAAACATTTAACCAGTATATGATTCAGGTGATAACTGAAAGTAGTTTAACCTAAGGAGAAATGAACAAAACAAGAAAATCTTCTGATATTTGGACTGTACTTGAGAAATGCAAGTATTTTCTTGCATGGCTGCTGAAAGACACCTCTTTCTACAGGAAATACCAAGAGGAGATCCTCTCAACTGCAAATGCTTCAGAAGCAGCTGTTAGGAATAGCACTGCAGATTCTGCAAACAGGCAGAATGGCTAAGCTATAGAATATACAAAGAGATTGAAGTCCTCTGTGTACCTCTTACATTTCAAGAAATACCATCTCTTCTGACTCAAATATTCTCATCAGTGTTAAACATTATGAACTATCAAAACAAAATCATAAACCAGTAAAAGAAAAAGGAACACTTGAATAACCATATATGCATTCATTCAGACAACAGAAGTATTTTTTACTTACAAATCTCTGAAGAAAGCTAATAGGAAATAAATGTAATATTTTTATATCAACTTGAACATAATGCCATCTAATTCAACTAGAAGTTGAATTCTGTTAAATGCTTTATTATTCTACCACTTTAGATCAAGATAGCCATCACCCCAGCAATTGTTAAGCTGGGTCAAATGACTCTTGTTATAATATTTCATTTATCTCACCAATCAATGTAGGAGAACTGCTACGGAAGTAATTCCTCTTAGTTAACTAGTTTGGCCCTCAGTACCAGAGGCAGATCCTGTAAGTAAAGGTTGAAACTTCCCACCAGCTTTCCATTAAATTTTGTTGCTGTGTGACAGATGGCAGTAGAGGGGCAGTATGACTAACTGGTGTCTGACATGGAAGTGCAGAACTGAATTCCTCCATGCAGAAGAAATTGCACCCACAGGTGTTCCTTAATGCTTGCTGAACATTTCTGGAGATCAATCAGGGATGTGAGCACAGAGACACAGTGGGTGGTGTGTTACAGAAGTGGCAAGAGTGGGTCATCACCACTGGTTCAGATTCTTACAGGCACAGATTGCAGGCTCTTGTACATCACTGGCAATATAAAATAGATAATGGTGGTGTCTATGTTAAAAAAATACCATTTTGGGGATGAGAATTTGCTCTATCAAATAGTGTTATTGTGCTCTTTTATCTGTCATAATTTCCACGGTAATAAATAAGAGGCATTACTCTCAGAGTGACCTACATATTTAAGAGAGCTATTATTTAACATTGTCGTTTTACTAAACAAAATACTGTGAGATATTAAAAAAAAATTCCTTCTGAATAAGAAATTAAGCAAGGTTTCTTTAAACTTAGCTTTGTGTGCCAATGAACTTACATTAAAAATCATACGGAAGTCTTCATAAAGGAGAAAAGTCACAGCATGTTACCAAATTTTTGATCACTGCGTTTATTTTTTTTTCCTGAAGAGATTTCTAATAATGAGATGTATATACTTACATTGTCACTAATAACGCAACATATGTTGATTAAAATATTTAGAGCTATGTTCTATTAATAGTCGATAATTCCATAATTGATCATCTTTTGCTTCCTATATTAAAGTAGGATTTATTACAGGAACTCATTACATCAAGATTTTCCCTTCAGTTTAAATTGGCCTTAAAGGATAAACATAAACCCCATGACATTTCTTTGATTATATTTCATTTAGTTCATGAATGGATGCTACTTGTGCATGCTATAGAGATGGGTGCAGACTGAACTATGGCTGATATACACCAAAAAATGAGTGGAAGGAAACGAATGAGGTAAGCCTGTCCCCAGGAGCATGTGTTGCTGTGATTAAGATCTTCTTCATACTGTGCTCAAAATGGTGATCCATGTACACACCACCAAAATTTGAAAATACATTTGAGGATCAGGGTATGAAAAATTTCTTTGACAATTTTTGAATTAATTAGGATTTGTATAGTAGCTGTAACCAAGATGGCTCTCAATGTGTGATATAGAATAACAAAGCAAGTTACTTGTGCCTTAATGATCAATGCAAAGCTGAACCGTAGCTATAAGTAGACCATATTGCTAAATGCATGTAAATCCATATTTGAAATCGCTGATCCTAAATTCTGGTAAAGAAAAAAATCTTTATTCTGATAAGAAACAAAGATGAGCACCATAGGAAAATGTAAATTAGAAAGTATGGTGAGCCAAGGCATACTACTTACATGGAGGCATGAGATAAAAATATAGATGCATTCAACAATGCAAACAGGAAGCAGAGTGATCAACATGACACCTGTCAATCTGCAGGTAAGGTCAGAAAAAATGCGTTGCCATCTATGATATTTTGGAAAGCAGTTTTCTGGAAAGTGTTTAGTAGATATGCAGCCCACATGCAAGGGACCTATGTGTTGACACCACGTCAGTCAGCTGGAACCTAGAGGTAGTTACAAATATCAGTTCTTAAGTATTGAAGAGAGTCATGCATCAGGTTGGTAATGCCTCATCTCTAACTGATCTGTCCAGTATCTGGACATGAGTATTAAAGAAGAGGAAACCTACAGGAGACCCTACACACGACTGTCAGCCTGTACTCATTGTACTGATGAATATACTCAGCTTGTGAAAAATCTATGCAAGTTCACTAGGGTCAAAAATCTGTATCGATTTATACCAATAAGTATATACTCGATGTCCTCTCCTTTACTTCTTCTTTAGCTACTACTCCAGATTGCGTTTAAGATAAAACAGTAATAAAACAATAGAGCAGTCCTTTTAGGCGATAGATAATTCATTCAAGTATCTTTAAACACCTGACTTCAGCAAGAAGGTCAAGCAAATCTGTAAACCTGCTGTCTCAAACATTCACTGTTAAAGACAGGTTTAATTATTCACACCTAATAAATATTAACAGGTCGAATCACACAGCTTACATTTACATTCCCTATTTAAGAATAAGAGAAGCTTTAGTCTTGTCTTTATTAATAGGTTTGGTCATATCTGGGATTCATCTAGATTGCAACAGACTACTACTCAAACCAGGGGAATACCCAGAATCTACTGACTGAACGTACAGCATACACAGGCCGCTGGCAATCCAGTAAGGCTTTTTAATATGCATGGAAGCATTGCCAGTCAGTGTCTCCACAGTTCAAATAATCTCCTTTTATAAAGCAGACAATACCACCCACTGAGGACCTTCGATGACAGCATGTTACTAGAGGCTTAAAATTGCAAGAGTTAAGAAAGAAGAAAGAAGGAACCAGGAGATTTAAAACAAACAAACAAACAAACAAAAAACACCACACAAAACAAATTCTGGGTAGGGAAGAAAGTCATAGCCAGTAAGCCACTGTTTTGGGCACCAATTTGATCTTTTGGAGCACTGCATTTTCACTGAAGCTGCAACTGGTCTTAGGCCACGCACACAAGTTCCAGTTTAAATCAGAAAATGACCAAATTCCTGCTCTTAAGCAGATTTTCTCTTAAGCAGATATGCTCTTTGAATGTGTTCTCTCCTTGGAGACAGGAGGCATGGGAATACATAGAGATGCACGATGTCTCAGTACTGTCCTTCCGAAACCTGGGAGTACCACCCAAGAATTAAAGGCAAAAAAATGTGGTCAAAGCAGGACCAAGGAACCTTCATCTGTACCTCCTATGTTGAAGGAACACTCCTGCAGTTTTAAGGGAATAAACCTTTCAGATTCAGCCCTGTGTATCTGTACCAAATGAGAAAACATACAGTGTGATAAAATTTTCATTGAGTCAAAGAAAGATTTTCCACATGCCTAGAATGATTTTCATAGCTGTAATTCCAAGGAAAAAAAATCCAACAAAATTGGAAGCCCACTGAAATATGCATTGCATAGACAAAGTTTTTTCATGTAAGCTTTTAAAATGCACAGGCAATTAAGAAGGCTTCTAATTATTGCAAATAATTTGCTACACTGTACTAAGAAGAGATAGTTATTTCAAATTTTATATTCTTAATTAAGAAGCAAATAAAAATTGCAGTTACACCACTTCACATCATCACAAAATGTTATCGGTTTCTCAGCAGAAGACTCAAAGGGGCTTTCACTCATCAAGCTATTCATTTATGACAGCATATTGTTCATGAATTCACATTTTCGTTTCCAGATTAGCTTGATTCCTCTTTGTTAATATACTCTACCTCCTCAAAACAAATTCTGATCTGCTTCTCTGATCATCTGCTTCTGAACTACTTTGCTTCTTGAACTTCTCAGAAATATTAATACCCCACCCCATAAACCTGACACATTCCCATTTTCTGTGTTTAAGGAGGAACAAAGGAACAAATTTAATACCTCCAAAATGAGGCAGAAAATGAGAACTTGCAATTAGGGGCTGAGTTTGTCTATGCCTAGACTAAGGATTGCCGTGCTGCAGATATCACAGGACTTTTTAACCTGTTAGTATGATTATGCTAGGCTTTTCCTACTAACAAATTATCAGTAATACTTCAGGAGGAAAACAAAAACTTACCCCAGTACAAAAACACATACAAGATTACATCTTAAAGTCAAAGTAGAACATATGTCTATAACCAGATTTCAACTTCATCCTACAGTATGCCTCTGCTTGCATATTCCTCACTCATACAATTACTACTCTGAAATAAACAAATAAAACTCTTTAAAACAAGAAGTGCTCTTGCAAACAGAAGATGTTCATGGTGGATGTAGTAGAAGCATTTTCAGTATATCCATCTAAAACATTTGTGTATGGGGGAAAAAGCAGATTCATTCTCTTTGCTTTTTTGTTTTATTTTTCTGTTGTTTGCTTGTTTTTAAAGCCTCCTAGAATAGTAGATACCTTGCTACAACTTTTTCCTGCAGACATGCTCACAAAGCAGAAAACACGGAAGATAAATGTTTAAAGGCAGACTACAAATTATGAATCAAATACAAAAGATATTCAGAAGGGTTCTACCAGAGATCATGTCAGAAAATATCAGGCTGATATATATATATATATATATTTCAATTTCCTTTTGGAAAACAAAGTGTTAAAATAAAATATATATTTGTAATCTGAATTTACAAAACCTAAAAGAATTTTGTACCTGAAAACTTCAATCTGAATGTTAGCCAAGAAGATAGTACTACCAGTTGCTATCATTTGAGCCAAGGATGAATAACCTCGGTTCAGTGGAAAATTAGTCTGGTAGCTAGAGGAGGAAAAAAAAACAAAACAAATTAAAAGAATGTGTTTGCTTATGAAGCCTAAGGCTGTGACATGAAGTATATCAGAAAACTGATTATCTGTAAAACATTCTTTGAGATTTACATTTCCATCTTATCACTGATCATATTTCTTCACTGGAATAGTAATTTTACCCAAGCTTGCTCATCTTCCCCTCCATCTTTTCTGTATTTTTTTCCCAAACAATTGAATAGCAAAATACATCTGGAAATGAAGGAAAGAATGTAAAATCTTAAGATTAAATTAATCACTTATGACAGTGCCTTCAAATGACTGCCTTATTCATAGTTTTCCACGTTGTTTTTCCCCTTGAGGGATAGCTAGTAAGATAAAAGTGTTGCTCAAGAGCACCATGGTCCAATAAAGCACACTGAGTTGGCAGGCAGGAAATCTCATTTCAAGTGTTCCTCCAGCATGCTGTGTTCTAATTCTGGCCGTGACCTTTACCTTGAGCAAATCAATGCCACTGTTTCCTGGGCATATTGCGCAGGATTTTATTTTAAACTTGGACTGGGGCTGTCTCGCATTGTTTGTGCACAAAGCTCCTAGTTCAACAAGTTTTCATCTCTTCTGGGAACACCAAGGTGCTGCAACATTTCAGTGCAATCCAACACGTTATATGCGTATTTATAAACAAATATTTGTTGCTACGAGCATTTTGCATTCCTTTCATTTGACTAACAGTGGGAAGAGGGAAGCAAGAAAATTGGATCTCACAGGGTGAAGGTTTTCAAGTCAAGAGGAACATGAATGGCTGGATAAAAGCCTACCTACATAGCCTAACTACAATACTTGAAACTAAAACTTCTCTTATTTTGATAAAATCTCCTCTATGATTCTGTTTAAGATAAACACATACAACACTAGTTCCCCAGTTTTCATATCTGCTATAAGAACCTTTGCTATTTTAATTCATATCTAGAAAAAGTCCATTTCCAATGAGAAAATGCACTTGGTTTTCTGTCAGATCTGGGCCCTGCGGACATTCTGTTGATTTTTCTTCATCCAAGGGGATACAATTTTTTCAGGATTTTGAGTTCATAAGGAATTCTGAGGAAATAATCAATTCATCACATTCTTCTGAGATAATTCTGTTATGCTTGCACATCCATTAGGCCACAGATTGATTTTCTAGTCTGAGAGGTTAAAATATTTACTGGAAGGCTGAATGAGCTCCAGTTGTTCTAGGATGCTTCATGCAAATTTAAACTAAATCAATAAGACAGCCTGAGAGATCATCTCAGCCTATAGACATTTAATGCCTGGGTTTTAGGATATTCCTCTAGAAGGTGGATTTTTGCTGTGACAGAAAATGAAACTGAACCTAAGTGCTCCAGGCAGAAATGCATACCAACAATTTATCAAATTCTCATGTTAAGTACAAATATGTTAGTAACTTTGCCCCTTCTTTGAAATTTTGCCTGAAGATGAAAGTAATCTTAACATTCAAGTCACATTTCTTAATGAGTATTAAAAACAAACAAAAAAAAAAGCAATAGCATAGATCCTCTGATTATAATGGTCCGCCAAGGTCCTATTTGCTTTCTGCAAATAGCATACATCAGTGAAAGACTTCAGCAATAGCTAAACAACAAGCACTGCCTGGAGATGTAGGAAATAGTACTACAGAGCATAAAAACAAGAGATTGAGAAAAAGAAATTGTGCGTGTTCTAGACCTAGATCTACGAATACAGCTGAGTTCTGAAACAGATTCTTTGTTACAAGTAGTGCCGGGGGCACCTGTAAGCACACGGATTTTCCTGAACGGTATTCTTCAGGTTTTTGAAGGATCAACTGTAAACTTTAAACCTGTCAAGTGCACTGATCCATTGAACTATTTTATTAAAATATGAGATGAAAATTAAAAAGGTCATACATCAATTAATTTAGAAACTCTTCACAAGCTGTCGACATGTTCATTTTCTGTTACCTCCTCTCTTTCAAACTGTAAATATCTTCAAAACTTTTAAGGTGATGGAATTAGTTTTGTCTTCTATTTTGAGAATACTGAGAAGTTTTGCCTTTTTTTGCACAAGTCTCTACTGAATTTAAAGTCTATTCTGATTCATGAGAATGGTTGACAGCCTAAAAAACATTTTGCACAAACAGTTCTATATTAACCAGTACTATTCAAACCCATTAAACAAATAAAAAACAACAGAAACCCCCACAAAACTGCCTTTTAAACTTCATGCCACACTTGCAGTTTCGCATCCAAAAATTCTAACTTTTCTAACTCTCTTTTTCCTGACTTAGTTTGTTCATCCAAGGCAATGTAAGGGCAATGGTTTTCAAAAGCACACTGAATACCCTGGCATCTCACTGACTGAATTGTCTTCAAAAGTTACCACACTCAGCACTTCGCTGAGGCATGCGAACTGGAGATGCTGTTGAAACAACACTGAATTATTTAGTACTTGTTGTACCTTAAGAAATGCAAGTAGAAGCAGTCAGCATCCTTATGGTCTTTTACTGGAGGCTACATTGTCTTTTGCATACTAGAACTTCTTTCACTTTACCAAAGGCAAGATTGTATCTAAATGCAAGAACAAAAGGCAAACAATTCCTGTGTTATTCCAGTTTGATGATGCTAGTATTGGACGTTAGCTTTCTGAGTATTTTTACCAGGGCTACCACTTTCTCATATATTCAAATCACTGAAGTACAGTTGATTATAAAGACACAGAATCAAAGAGCTAAACAAATACAAGATGTTGCTCACTGAAAAACGACATGTGGCAATATTGAAATTGAAAGACATGATTATTGGGATGCATCGTGAAACACTAAGAAATACTGAATCTGTACAGAACCTTTTCAGATGAGCCATCTGATTATGTTCCTGATCACCACATACATTTTTAATTTATTATCACTTCCTAATTCTCTAATTGACTGAAGATAATGACAACACAGGTATTCCAAATTCAAAGCTAGCACTTCTAAAACAACCCTGGGCAACAAAAAAATATCTGAAACATATCTTCCAATATTACAGAAGTTTCCAGATAAGGAAATACATTGTTTCAGTATTTTCAAGTTCATAAACATTTAAGATGGCATAATTATCACTACCTCATATCTGTCACTTTTCACTATATGTTTCTCTTGCAGTGACAGCAGCATTTCTTCTGAAAGCCACATCTCAGATATCTGAAAAGTCATGTTACTTTACAGAAGACAGAAAAGAAAGAAGAATCCTATCAGAAATCCTTGTTTTATTAATTTTTGTCTCATACCGTCTCTACAACTGCATGGGAATTCCACCAAGCTTGTGTATATCTGTGCAAGTTATTTCTATGCCTCTCTAAATTCACAGACAAAAACTGCGTGTAAGAGAATTCATTCAAAATCGATTTCATGTTTTTCAATTTAGTATTGTAACTTTAGTACTGTTTATGTGACATAAAAAAATACATATTTATCTTAAGTTTCAAAAGTATTACTTGTATTAAGTATGTTCTATCTTTTCATCAGTGCAATCTCATTATCTTGATATTAAAGCTTTTTTACATTGTTATTTTTTTCTCACGCTATGTTTTTCTGTACCTCCAATTTACATCCAGCACAAATGGCAGTTGTCTATTGAGTGATGACAGCATGGCTTCTAGCTCTCTGACTGATACAAAACATCATTTATACCTCAGCTTCACCAAAGAGAAAACAGGAATATAGTCATTCTTCCTTTGAGACCTATAACCAAAGGCTGCCCCATAATTAAGCATTATCCAGAATGAAGCAAACATAGAAAGCTAAATGCTTTTTATACAATCCGATATACCCATTTTCTGCAGGAATAGTTGCAAACAAAATAGCTCCAGTACTATTCAGATATAAATCTTGTGTGTTACCAAGAACCTAAGAACCCAACTACACAATAACAGCGCGGTAATTTTTATTCATACTGATGGCCAGTAGAGTAAAGATACCAATAGAGTCTTAAAGATACCAAAGGTCTCAAAAAGGTTAGATAAAACAACACCAAGAGGATATTACAATACTGCAATAACACTTACAGTACTGTAAGAAGAAACACTGATTCCACAGTTATTTTTCTTGGCATTACAAAGATAAAATAATCCAGCAGTATTTTACCTAGTGTAATTAATTCCCTACACTGCCCTTGGGAAGTTGCCGTTTGTATTCAAAGCACAGACACCTCCAACTTTTGGAAACCAAAGAGACGTTTTTCCCCAATTTTTATACACTTAGGCAAAAAAAATTAAGTGTGACAAAAGACATCTATACCACGGAGAAGAGTTTGAGATGGATGCAGGGGAACTTTTAGATCATTTTGGTGAATTCTGTAAAAACAAACAGTTCATGGCCAAAGCACTAAAAAATGCTGCAAGGTACCTTCCCGTTACTACTCACCGAAGCTTTACATCCTGTTCTCACCTCACTAAGCTGCACCACATTCTTTTCTCTATCCGTGCTGCAGTAATCTTTCACCCTAAACGGGAATGATGAACTATTGCCTTTTTCTCCAATCTTGGCTTAATAGACAACCTTTCTTTCACAAGTTCTCTCCTACTGAGTCTTAGGTCTGGAAGTGTCCAAACCTGAATTCACTGTGAGAAAAATGGAGAATGTGGGAAACCATACAATCTTCATCTCCAGCCACACAAGCGACATTGACGTTTCTGTTGGGAACTAGTCCTGTGCTTTAAGAAGTTAAACAAAGAAACAAAACCAACCACCTTTGCAGCAGGTGAAAGCATTCATTTTAGGTCATTGCAAAACAACTAAGAGATAAGGAGATTAACTGACATTTCTTTTGATTTTTGCAATGTTAAGTTGCACTCTCAAAGGAAGGTAGTAATGAATGAGGAAAAAGTCAGCATTCTCACACAGCAAGTGAAGCCAATTAGTATATGAATAACTAAAAGAATAGCTTTTTTTCTAACAACCTGAAGAACACATTTCACAACATGAAGCCTTCAAAACTTGCTTCTTTTACAGATCTTCTCTCTAAAACAGCTGCACACTTTAATAAATTGAGTTAGAAATATTGAGAAAGCAGCAATGCGAAACAACCAGCGACATATAACTTTCATGTCTTCTCTTTCTCCTCTCTTGAATATTGCAGTCTGCTGAAGTGAAAATCATTTCTCCTCTGGCAGAGCTGAAGCTTTTTTATGCTAGAAAACATACAGCTGAAAAGCTTTCTGGACTTTTTCTCTTCTGGGTTTTCATTCTCCCTGGGCTTTAAATCTGATGAACTCTGCAGGTTTCCCTTTATAGAAGACAGAATCCTGCAGACATTTGATTAAGGTGATCCCTATTCTCCTGCACATACACAAGACTGACAAACAAACAAGACAGCCGTGTCACTGAACACAATACAATAGCCCCTGTGAATATCTCCTCTGTTGACAACTTATTTAATACTAAAAATAGATTCCTCCTTCCATAATTGCCTACATACCTCATGCCAAGCTGATATCATCGTGCAGAATTCAGAAAACAACTGCGGGTCTTGCCCAGCAAAACTGGCTATTTAAGAATATAAGTGAGAAAACATTCATTTAAGTCACCAGGGGCCCCACAGACAATGCCTGTTTGAAGCAAACACATAGATTCCTACAGATTTCCTTGGAATTTTCCTTAACTTCAGCCCTCAGCATGAAAAACACAGCCCCAAACTCTCGGCAGTTTTGTGTTTCTATCTGAGGGAAGAGGAGGAGTGGATAACAATTAACGATAAGAGATCCTCTCAGTTGATGTGAGCTTTGGGGCTTTGTGGAATAGTAACTACCACTCTTCAAATACATGACACACTGTATCATTACATTTAAATCCCAGTATCAACTTGCTGTCACTGTCAGTATTTTTCTTCTTTTAACAAAGACTTTTTAAATTCAACACCAGAGTTTACTTTGGGTTTTGATCTCTATTCATGGTTTTGGAGGTAAGTTAGTGAAGAGTTAAACTGCTGCAGCACCGACTTCTGGGCAGAATGATTTCCTTACATCAAAGAACATATTCTTATGCATCTTCGATCATGCAGTCATCATAAAGCATTCCCACATGAAAGATGAGAGGAACAGCATACATAAAGAAAAAAATAGCACACATACAAAGAGGGTAAACAAAGTAAATAGGAAAATTTACTGTAAAGCAGTAGAGATCTCACAGTCAGTGAAGTTATAGAGGATGGCCAAAGAAAGGAGAGTGATCTTTGATTAAAGTACTTTTAAAGTAATCTTTGACAGAGGGTGACTCCCAAGATGCCCTGAAAGATGAGTGTGTGCTGATTGGAGGCAGCAAAACTCAACTGGAAAGGATTCACAACTGGAGAAGTGGAAATGAAGGGGAAAAAAAAAAAAAAAAATCTATGTACTTTCTATGTGAATAAATTTTCCCTTGAATTTTTGAAGAAAAAAAAAATCTAGCCTGGCTAGAAAAGACTACAGAATGATGTATTGATCAAGCAATCAGCCATCACACAGGGGAGCAGCAGCGTGCCCTACTCAGATGTCCCAGGATCCCCAGCAGAGACACTTGGCTGAGTCCTTTTCTTTGTTGCTGGGGAAATGGCAGTTGATTCAGAGTGCCTGTCCTATAGTAGGGAAGATAAAGAATGGCTGCATATGCACAATTTGGGCCTGAAATCACTCTGTATACCTAGAAAGACAGTACTCTAAACACTTAAATATTTCAGGTCCAGAGAATCTGTGATGGAATATCTCATGTCAGAGAATCACACTGGGAATTCTGCCACTGGGCATGAGCAGAGGCAGCGTGAGATATTGGTCTGCCTTGGAAAAGGAGCATTGGGCAGAAAGGGAAAGGGGAAATAATAAAGCATGGGCAACAGTTGGGGAAGAACAAGCTGCACACAGGAAGAAAGAAAATAGGAAGAAAGAGACAGAACACAGTCAACAGGAAGTAAAAGACTACAGATAGAAACTACTGCATTCAGATGTTGCCAAACAGTGATACAAAGACTCACGCCCAAAATGGTTGCTGAAAGTTCCATTAGTAAACCTGAAAATAAATCTTTTATGAAAATGGCTTCTGGACTCAGAGGAACTAAGTATTACATCATCCAGGACTCATCTTTCAGCAATAGCACTGCCTTCTTCAGGAAGAGCTGTTCTGCCCAAAGCACAAGAATGTTCCTGAAGACTCTAGCTATCAGTCAGGAAGGGTTTTTCAGAAAACTGCTTTGAGTCCTCCAAGACCTCTTCATATGCTAAGTTACATTATGTTACCCAGTTAAGTCTGTTTTTCAAAAGTTTGTTTGGCTTGCCCCACACCAGCTGCATACGTCTTTCAGAGCATAACACAGGGCCTGCGCAACACAAGAGATTCACAGGAAAGCCTGACTGACTCAGCTGTGCTTCATAAAAAAGAAGCACTTCTTTTTCTTGCAGCTTATACACATGGTACCAAAAATTAACTGTTCAGAGTGAATCTGCAACCAATTTTAAAATGAACACGTATCTATGTTGTCATTACCTGACAGTAAATGATGAAATGTTAGCAATGTAGATATCAATGTATTGCAGTATATCAAAACATTAACAATAGGTCACATCTTAAAAATAAATAAATAAATAAAAAGAACTGAGGAGTGAGCAGGTTCTTGTTTCAGGAAGATGCTTTTACTGAGCTTCTAACTCCATATCCCAGGCAGTTCTGTGATTTCTATATGCCTGCCTCAGCTCTTACTGTCACTTCAAATTGAGAAATGACGACCATTTGGTCAACTACTGTTCAAACTTCCTATTGAAGAGCACGCTTGTAGTTACTTATCCAAACATAGCTATAGGTATCTGTACTGTTAAAAAAAATACTGTTTAAAATCTGTCAGGCTCTTTCTACAGAATAGGATAAGAAGCAGCAGGGCTACTTTGGAACAAACATATCCACAAGAGCTTATGTAAATATTCTGAAATATCTACATTTGTTGGAGTACGAGTATTTCCCCAAATGCTGTACTTCCTGAAAGTGCTGACAAAATAAAGCGCTGCAGGGTCAGCATGTATATCAGCAAACAACCATATTACTCCCTGGCACAACCTAATCATTCTGTTATTCACAATTTCACAACGTAAATCTAGTAATCCCAAATGATGGTTTCAGACCCCATTCATGCCAAAAAAAGTAGCAAGTTACGTATTTCAATTATAATTTAAAACATATTAAAGATGAGCATAAAGAAAAAAGGTCAAGAGCAAAACAGGACGACACTGATTCAATTCCTCACCCAGAAAGCTCAACATTTAAAAAACCCTATGTCGTTTCACAAATAAGAGATCCAAATTGTACCTCCAATAAATCAGGAGTGAAAACACACAACACTGAACCCACAGGGGTACTGACTTGTAAAATGCACATTTTGGGACCATTTATTCCTACGGAGGGAAGACAAAGGTTTTAATCTTTTTTAAAATACATTTCCGTAAAATTTATCTCACTTTTTGATAAACTGGAGGTCCAATTTAGAAAGGAAATCAATTTGCAGAGAAATAAGTTCCTGTCAATTTACGATTTTTAGAAAATTATAAACAGCCACTTATACTTCAAAAAGATGTCAGTGGATTCAATTATGTTATTTGCACAACAAAAGAGCACCCGGTCTCCCTGACAGCATGAACCAATTGAAGGAACAGTAAAAGGCGATGCCTTGTACTCAGCATGTTTACGTGTTGTAGCCTATTACTGACCAAATATTATTAGTGCCACTGGAAGCTTGCTTTAGCTTTAGGGCAAGCCTATCAGAAGTGCGTAACAAGCATCACAAATCAGCTTTCAGCTCTTCTTGTTTCTTCTTTATACTTTAAGTACTGATGTTTGCCTGCTTGCTTCTGCAGACAAGAATTTTTTGCAGAATTGGAGATATATGCATAAAAGGAGACAGACTGAAATCATTTAGAATCTATACCCACCAGAATTTTCTATCAGAAGACTTCTAGTTTTGAAACCAGCTCACTTTTGCTGGGATTTTTTTCTTCCTTCCCCAGTAACAGAATTGAGAATATTTCCAAAGCCTTCCTATATCAGCAGTAATCAATCCAATTACATTCAGAGCAGTTCAATTTTCTAGAGAATTACCTTATATCATTTTACTTTATTTTGTAGTATGAAGGTTTTCTCAATATCTTTTAAAATTATGGTGCATTTAGATTTTTGTATTTAAGTATTATAGTTTGCATTTAAGTACTACAGCAAAATGTTGGAATTAAACTGTTTGAGCAACACTGCAATGAAAGTCTAAAAAGCCAAACGTGTGTCAGTAGTGGCTGCCTTGATTGAATTGGAAATGTAGAAATGTACACATCAGTCAAAACGTTCACGAGAAAACCCTACTTTTAGAATGGTACTTCTTCAAACTTACATTTCCAACAATTTTTGTATTTTCATTTTCCTGCATCCTGTAATACTTCATACAAGAAATAACACATAGATAGATACAATAACCTTGCTAAGGAGGATGGTATTTCTGATTTTAAGGGAATTCTAACACTTTGATTCCAGGAAGACTGAAAGTGTATTGCAGGAAAAGTTTCTTAAAGTGCTATAGATTGGGCAAACATACAATAAAAGTTTCATTTTATGATCACAAAGGTCCATTTGAAAATTGTTTATATGTGAACATTTTCAAAATCATCCTAAGTGGGAAGGTTCTGAAAGGCATTTTCACTTTGAGCAGTTATACTTTAAGAAAACAATCTTTTAAAAAACTTGATCAGCTCATTTAAATTACATAATGGACAAACTTTTCTGAAGGGTCACTCACTTAATTTGGTTGACCAGGCAAGTTATTTTTACTTATCCAACTTGACAGGGGAATACTCCCCTAAACATTACTGACTATTAGACAATTCCTACAACTAAAAGGTTCATGTTTAAACATTTATACGTTACTTAAACATCATTAGAATTTCTGTGCAAAACTCCATTCTTCTTACTTTTTCTGCCACTGTGTACATTATAGTTAATACAATTTCTCCCTATGGTAGGAAACACTATGGCATAAAATTATATGTAAAAAGGATTTTTCATCCTATACTTTCCCTTAATTTTGAGATTGATGTCCTTTTCCAGAGAGGTACAAATATTTCAGATTCTGCATCTTAAAACAGTATGAGAGACTGCAATCTTGTTTCCAATTCTATTTCTTATGCCATGAATAATATTTACCTGTTTGCAATAACACAGAAGTAAACACTGAAACTCTGTCAAAAAAGTACATCATCGTGGACTGATTTTTTCATGTAAACCAGAAATCAGCAGCACAGTTACAAAAACAAACAAACAAACAAACAAAAAAAACAGAATAATACAGACATTTCTACATTACCCTGTTAGGTCAATAGGAGATGCAAGGCCTCACAGAGTGAGGGGTTTTCACTAAAAAATTAAGATATTAATCTCAGTCAAATTTGAGCCTAATTCTTTTCACATGTGACCTGCAGTAGGCAACAGAAAACATTCTGCTGATACAAGTACGAAGAGTATATTATTGTCACAAATATAGCTCCTGCTAGTCTTACTGTCTTATAAAGTCACAAATCAGGACACGGCCTCATACTGATCACCTATTTTAACAGACATTTCTACCAAACAAAATGCATTAGAGGATGTCTGTGAAATTATTCAGCACCTGAAAAAGAAACAAAAATTAAGTTTGTAGTGAAAGTGGAAAGATGTGAGAAACGCACTGTGCTATAGCTAATCTCACATTCAAATAGCATCTGAAAGTGAGAAGTGGGAAAGGCAAATGTATTAACGGGCACCTAAATTAAGGAAAAACAAAGGGAATGACAAAAAGGACCAAATTTATGATTCAATAGGCAGAATCTGTTGTCTAATTAGGTATTTGATATTCTAACATCACCAGTGATTTAGACAACTATGGGTAAGATCATAAAATCACCTTGAATGCATTCTGTACAGCTAGTAACTAAGCTGGAAAAAAACCAAACAAAACAGCTAGCTAGATGGCATTTTAGGCAACACATATAGAGTTATTCCAAAGGAATACAGGTATACTCCTATATATTCTTCCTCAATATAACACAAACTCTGTCTAAATTGAAAACACAAGTTGAAAATCTCACCATAGCTATCAACCTGCTATGGAATCAGGTTTTTAAATGTAATATTCTACTAAGAACCCTACAATATAAGGGATTATTGTATGAGGGTTTTGTGTAGCATTAGCTAGTATAGCTAATGTCACTGGTAGAATATACAGCAATAGACCTCTCCACAGCAAAGACAGAAAAACACACCTCCAGAAAAACAACAGACATTTTCTAATATATGAAACTTCTTGAACAGTGAAATGTCATAAACAATTTCACCTTCTGACTTTCATCTCTGCAGCACTACTGATGACTACTGAAATGAAACAAATATTTGGTACATGCAGCAGAGTAGATAAGAATGAAAAAAAAAAAAATCCGATTTAAACTAGATTTCAAAGTATTTATCTTCCTGCATATTTTTCTGCAGGAGTTACACACTGAAACATTAAACAAAAAACGCAACACAAGTGAACTATAAGTCCTACTCATTAAAGTAATTTCCAAGCTATTACCTTTTAGCTTTGCCTTCCTTTTGTGCTATTATTCATTTCAGAATGAGAATTTGATATTCCCAGCCAGCTGTGCTGTAATGGCTTCAAGCACCTGATTTGTATGGGCAGCAACCTCTCCACAAACAATTTCTCCTGTAATTTTTACAGCAAAAATCCCACATTCACAAATAGAATTATTACTCATTCGTGCCATTACTAATTATTTACTACTCTGTAAAACTAACCATAATTTTAGAAGCACTGCCGCATAAAGGGAAGTGTCAGGAAAGCAACACTTGGTAGCAATTTGGCAACTCTGTTTGCCAACATAGTATCCAGTTTGAGTCCATGGGTTTCTGCAGTTGCAGAAGTCCTCTAGTGCAAAGTAACTTGGAGTACTAGGACATGAATATGTAATTTCCTTCAATGTATAAAAAAAAAACTTCTAAAAGAATTTATAATAATTATAGGGAAAATATCACCATAAATAAGAGATCACATTTCTCCCTAGAAAAGGCATATAAAATATGCTTGAATTTTCTCTGCATTTAATTCTAGCTACTCTGGTTAACTTTTGTCTAAAGTCTTTATTATATACTTCTGCCAAACGTAACTTAAGGAGCTAGCTGCTCACCATTGACTAGGAAATTCTGCTCATTGAACATTTCTGAGATTCATGCCAATAATCTAACTTGCTTTGGATGTGTTATTTTTCTTTTTCTCTCCCTTAGGAACAAATCAGAGATGGAAGCAGGGAAGGGGAGGAGGAAATAAGAAAACATGGAAGAACAAAGGAAGTGAGAAATCACTTCAGTCTCCTCAGTCTTCCAGGGGGAACACAAAAAAAAAAAAAAAAAAAAAAAAAAAAAAGGGCTGAGAGGCAAGGTGATCTGGATACTTGTAACAAAGATAAGGTCTGAACCGGGGGTACTGACTTATATGGGTAGTTTAAATGCTACATCTTATTGTTTCCCCAGAATGGCAGTGGTGACACTAATACTGCCTGAAGTCACTATTTGTTCTTTATTGTATAACCAATGCTATTGATTCTAAGATTAACTGTGTGGCAGAATAGGAATTCTGTCTCCAATGTAGACTGGTTCCCCTTTAGCTTCTTCAGTAAACGATCCTCTTATTGAAACACCTCTGACTGCAGCAGATTAGACTTCCTGAGAAAAGCCCTGCGTCCTGGAACGAACCTGTCTTTTCAGGTGACTGGAAAAAAGCGGGCTACTCTTTACTTTGTTAAAAATGTTTAAATCTATAGTCTCTACATTCAATTGCAAGTATGTTTCTTCTTCCCACTATTCAGGAAAGCACTGGTATCCGTGAGGAATTTTTCTTTAACTTCATTTTCTGAAAAAATCTTAAAGCAGAGGAAGAAAAACCACGGACTTTCATATAAATTGTTTTAGAAAGTTTTAATTCATATAGAAAGTACTATTCAAACTCTGTTAAACAAACAATCTATAAAATTTCCATCAGAGTGTTTCTATGCAGTATTGACTCAAAAAGTCTTGCAGACCTACGGTGGAGACATAATTCTCATTTATTTGCATTGTATGAGTTGATAAAAAAGGCACTGGTAGGAACCAGTTAAATAAAACCACAGAGAAACCATGAAGAATTTTCCCCGAAACCTGATCTCAGATAAATCCACTGTACAACGCCTGTACCACAGACTAGATAGCAGAAGTGCTGTGTGAAGAGGAAAAGCTTCCTCTGAAGATCTTCCTTACATTGGTAGTTAATGGAAACATTAATTCAAGAGTATTAGAACATGAAAGGAAATGTTTAACAACTTTTCTACTATTTAGATGAGAAGATAATTAGAAATATATCGCTTTCATCTAAATGAGAAATATGCTTGTATGTCAGTAAACAGAAACATGTCATGTGATGACTAATCCCTAAAAATGAAATGAAGGAAATAGCCCCTGAGAGCCATAGAGTGCTCTGCAACATGTGAAAACATTGGGGAAAAAACAAACACAAACAACAGGACAGTGGGATGGTTTATACTCATGGCTACACAGATCTTAAGACTCTGATGTTTCATAAATGCTTTTGCTTCTGGTAAGTAATAATGTGTCAAGATTTTATCTGTATTATAGAACCTGTCACTGCTTTTCAAGGAGGAAAGTTTTATATGGTCCTCCTCTCCCTTCTGGGAAAAAGGATCTATGTATGAAAAGTTGTTTCCCTCACACCATCATGTATGCTAATAAGATATGCTAGAATGCACACACACACACACACACACACACATACATACATATATATATATATATATTTTTTTTTTTTTTCAAATTAAAGCCTGCCAGTGAATACTCCAGAGAAGTCACTATCTCCAGTGGATACTTTAGACCAAGTTAAAATACTGTTAAGTAAACATTGCAGTGTACCTACGTGATATATTTTAAGGAGTAATCTTATATTGCATCTTGTTGGATTTTTACGGATGAAAAACTTTAGCCACAAGGATGTTTAAAAGTCCAAAATGAATTTAATGGAATTTTACCTTAAGTAATGGAAAACTACTTAGCTTAATTGAGAACTGATTTGTATGACTGCTTATTTTTTTCTAGTCATGTACTAGGGAAATCATCAGCTGAATCTGATCTGCACAAGATTAAGATAAGATTTTGGAAATTAGAATTAGAATTTTAGAATTGGAAATGATTATCTATGTGCACAGCAGGGAGTTATATACCATAGGACTTTTCTGTAATTCATTTGCTGTTTCTAAGGGGCACAGACATTTTAGATATACCTGCAATTTTTTTCCTAAGCATAAATTTTTCAACTCGTGCAGTCAGTTCACAAAATGCAGTTACAGACAATATACCAACTTCTGCTACACAGATGAATTGTGCTCTTTATACAGAAAATATTTCTTATTGTTTCATAGAAAAAGTTTTACTTGTGAGTCTTGGCGGACAAACAGCACAGAGATGACAGGTCAAACTGGATATAGGTGCTCCTGCTCTGCCAAAGACTTTCCAAAGCAAATCACCTCAGGATGGACAAGAAAATGGTGCCTAACTCTCATTTAATAACCAGACCAATAAGCAGCAATGCCCATGTTCATTAGATAATAAATCCTTAGCCTTCCCTTCAAAATACATAGCAAGATGATCTCTGTTCCACTTGCAAATAACATATTTAGACTAAACCCAGAAATGTAGATAAAAGTCTTAAAAATTATAAAAAATAAGCATTATCTTTATCTCTGTACCCCATTGCAGCTTCAATTATGATAAAATTTAACCTATCAAAGTAACATAAAGGGACCTCATGATACAGATTGCTACTTTAGTTTCTCGAGAAAAATAAAGAAAATATCAACCACATATCTGATCCCCAGTATGTGACTGATTCAGTTTCCAATACTATATTGAGATGAAAAAGTTGTAAGTCAGTGACTTGCAGTGCTTTGGAAGCCTTCCAATCATTTCAGGGCACAGCTGAATAGAATTTCTCCTCTCCCAGAGCAAGATAAATGTTGCCAGGAAAACTGCCCTGCATCCAGCCACCTACTTGTGAAATCACAGGCTCCTGCTCTCCACAGCGCTCTTCAACTTACTACTCTAATCTTTTGTCCTTAATGGTTAAAGAATCCATTGTGAAGTCTTTTGACTAAATCGTTCACCACTGGCTATGTATGGAAGCTATCAGAAGAAAATTTGATGAAATTGTTATACTCTTAATTAAGATAACACCAGTATCTGCAGTCAAATAAAGATCTCACAGCTCACTTGAACACCAAAGTGAAGGTTTATTATGAAAAGAATCCAATAGGTATCATCATTCCCGTGAACAGATTCCTAAATTAAGCCCCCAATTTTTCCCCTCTTCTACCACATCGAGGAGAAAAATTAAAGATTACACTGTGTGCTACCTTCTAAGAATTGTAATATATACTTTGTTCCAAGTTATGAAATCAAGACCAAAGAACCTGTTTCTCAAAACTAGGCCATATATTTTAGTGCATTTTCTGAATCTGAGCTAACTTTAAATCCAGATCGAGGGACAAGGGTGAGGTCTTCCATAACAAAGCAATAGGTAGCATTTTCTATATGGTATAATTTAAAGAACCAAAGGACAAGCCAGATAAATGTAACAGTTGAGCTATGGCCTAAAAGTTACAGCTTAAGCTCCCTGTTGTCCCAAACAAAGCACCTATTCACAATACAGTTGTGATTTATCAACTAAAACTACATTGCAGAATTTGTTCAGCAGTCTTGGAAGACAGCACGCTGAGGATAAACAGTGCAGCTAGTTAATTTCAGGCCATTTTCATAGCTGATGATCAACTTCAGCAAATATTGAACTACTAAAGCTTCTGAAAAGTCATTATTTTTGTCTTTTGCTACATGAAAAGTGTATACAGTTACTTGGAACTGTTGTAATAAAACTGCAGAAAATTTATAAATATATTCCAAGTAGAACTCAAATTTTCTAAGCAGAATCCACACTTTTTCTCTGACTGACAACATGATAGTACTAACATCCGAATATTCATAAAAGGTTGCCTTTGTCACTGTGCTGACTCAAAGTTTGAAAGCGATATTTTTTACCCATCATATCTAAATGCATCAGAAAATATTCAAAGGGAAAATTTTCAGAGGACCGTTAATAAATACGTTGCCTTTAAAAGACTTACCCACCACTTTGATGTGCTGCAGAATATAAGTGAATTCTAGAGACAGAGGTCAGCATCTCAGTGAGAAGTGTTTTTAAATAGTGAGATTCTATATAGCTGCAGTAACTTTATTGAACTAAATCTCTTTTCATTGGCGTGGTGAAAAAAATAGATCTTAAAATGTGTACGTGACAGTACATCCAAGCCAGATGCAGGTGGAACACATCTGTTTCTAATTATCTTACTACAAACCAAATTAGCTTTCAAAGCATGATGCTCATTTTCAACACATTACTTGGCTCAATACACTCAGTCTACTGCTAATTCGAACCATCAAAATAGAAAACAGTATACATTCTCTTCAGAGTAACTCATGTTGTGATAAGTCTACCCCTATTACAGTAAGGGGCACCTAAATTCAAGAATATTGGTTTTCACACTTGAATCTTCTTGTCCTATTATAGCAAAATAGGCACTCAGTATTTGAATTACTTAGCATTGCACATTGCAAAGAAAAAAAAAAGTTTGGTTTCAGACAAAATACCTGTCTCACATTTCACAAGTTTTTGGTTTTTTTTTGCTGTCTTTGGCTTTAATTAGACTTGTAGAAAGAGGGCAAGTTTTCTTCCTATGCCTGATTTCAAAAATATGAAAAACACGGAATTAGATTAATAGAATAAAGCACATTAAAACAAAGCAGCAAAACTCCTTCAGAATTATTTCATTAGCAAAGATGAAGCGGCACAAAACTTATTCTGTCTACAGCAACCTAATTTGGAAGAAAGGGGCTCCTCATGGGACCTCTATGCATGCTCGTGACTCAATTGTTTCCAGGAAATTATAGCAGCTACTCAGTACATCCAGTTGAGAGATGCTGAAGTCAGTGTGACTCAATCACAGTTTAAGATCTGAAGGAACAGAATAAAGACTGCAGCTGGATTTCCAGTAGAATACAGTGAAATAAATTGGACCTTACCCAATAAAACCATTAATAAAACTGAGCAAAGAAAAAAGAGCTCTAGAACAGGCTTCATTTCATTTTCACAGAGAAAAAAAACAGCAAAGATTAAGCATGAGAGTCATCAATGCAACATATCAGTCCAACACAAAGGAAAAAGAAAGGGATATGGAAAATAAATCTAAGCCGATTTCTTCACTGCAAAAATAATGCTTATTTTGCTTAAACTTCCAGCTTTGCCTTTTTTTCAAGCTGCCTCCTGCTTGACCCTAAGCAACAATAAATAAATAAATATAAATCTAGTGATCCTTTGCATAGCCTTTCCTTTTCCCCTCCCTGCCTCAGGCAATTAATACAAGTCTCTGAGGGAGCTGTCTAGAAAATTTGCAGTTGCAGCCACCTTAGCATTTCATAAACTGTGCAATAAACTCTACACATCTACATCTGAATCCACAAAAAGGTTACCTGAGCAATTCAGAGCGAATGATTCTCATCCTCTCTGTGAACGCATCAGCCAGAATGATCATGAATGTCATCACTTAACCAGATCCTGTGCTTTCAAAGTAAGAATGTCCTTCTCTTCTACAGGAATCCTGAAGCACCCATTTTACCTTTCACGGTTTCTTTGATTAAAGCAGAACACTAACTCTACCAAGGGAAAATATGTCACAAGTCTTATAATAAATTCAGAACATCATTTATATTTAGGAAGGTGCTCTTTTACATGGGAAAACTGCAACAGCACAGCAACATTTGATTTCATTGAAAACAAGAGATTCGAGAAAAACAAAGTACCACCTGAAATTCCCTCTGAGCCGTCTAAAATTATTGAAGATGTGCAAATAAGCGATAAGTGACATTATTAATTGTCATGTTTCCAAAATTGACATACACTTTTGCAAAAGGGTGATTTACGCACGCAAACAGACAGATTGGATTGTTTGTTTAAATGCTGCAAGGGTTCCTTCTTAATGGCACAAATAAATCCCATAATCACATATTAGCCAGAAGAGCTTTGCTTTTTTACTGCTATATCTCAGTAAGGATGACTTAAAAATTAAAAGAATGGATAGCCTACATGGAGAACAATATTAAGGTATAATATTTAATATTAAACTAATATTTATTTAAATATTAAATTTTTTTTCTTAATATTAGAGTTTATTTGTTACATGTATATCTAGAAGTAAGGTTCTATATTTATAATTGCATAAACTAATAGCTGAAAGATGACAAAAATTAGATTTTTAAAGTTGAACTACATCATTCAGAATCTGACATATACTTTATGTGTTTAGAGTTCTATCTTGATTGTTTTAGCCGCTGTCTTCAAACTACAGAGAATTTCCAAAAAAAGGCAGGCAAGTGTCTAAGTAGAAGCACAGAATGATCATTGACATACAGGTATCATTCAGATATACACTGGTAAAGCAACAAAACCTTAATGAAACATCAGACTGCACTATGGAAAATAAGTCTCAGTATAAAAATAGATTAAAATAATTTATATATCGGGCAACTCTTTTCCTCCTAATGAACCATATGTTTTTTTGTCTACCATAATAATCATTCTTTATTAGAGATAGGATTTCTGTCACTGCTTTATCTTCAACATTTTGTTAAATATATCTCTTAAGAAAATCTCTGGTCCTAGCCACAGAATTGATTAGTTTGAAAATGGATTTAGCTCGTGCCAAAACCAATCAATTATTTTTCTGTATGCACGAGTGTTTTACTGAGAAGACACTGACAGCATTCCAATTTCAACTATAACATACCAGTCTTCACACGGTACAAATCAACATACTTTGTTCATGCAAGTCAAAATCACGTCAGGAAATCTAAGTGCAGCATGCTCATTTAATGCATGTTAATCAAAAGTATCATACTTTATTCAGTCATTCCATCCACTTTAGGTAGCTCTCCTTAAGATGGGAATTGGACCAGATGACCTCCAAAGGTTCTTTCCAACCACAGATCCACAGAATGGCCTGGGTTGTAATGGACCTCAAAGATCATCTATTTTCAACCTGTCAATTGTGAGCAGGTTCACTAACCAGTAGACCAGGCTGCCCAGAGCCACACCCAGCCTTGCTTTGAACGCCTCCAGGGATGGGGCATCCACAACCTCTCTGACCAACCTGTTCCAGGGCATCATCACCCTCTGAGTGAAAAAACTCCTCCTAATATCTAACCTACATCTCCTCCGTCTTAGTTTAAAACCATTCCCCCTTGTCCTTTCATTATAAACCCAGGTAAACAGTTTATACATTCTCTTCAAGTACTAGAAGGCCACAATGAGATCTCCCTGGAGCTTTCTCTCCGCTAAGCTAAACAACCCTCAACCTTTCTTCATAGGAGAGGTGCTGCAGCCCTCCGATCATCTCAGTGGCTCCCTAACATCATTCCAAACAAACTACAACACGACTTTGCAAAAATATATTCAGGTTTGCCTTGGATCTGCCTGTATAAAAGAAGCTAGCTTTGACTAACAAGTAACATATATATTTTTAACCATCAAGGAAAACCTTGTTTAAGTGGACTGTTCCCTGTACTTCCCAGGATACATCTCTTGAACTAACAGTATTTTGATCTTATGACAGCATCTTCAGTAACAATATGAATTAAAATCATGCTTTCATGTACTCCTGAGGGTCAGCAATATAAATGAAGTTATTTATATTCTTCAATTAGATCAGTAAGAAAAAATATTAATTGGTATTCACTTTCCTTTAACCACAGAAGTGTTTTGTGGTTTTAAAAAATCACAGAAAATCAGATTTGTTGGTTGATGCAGATAGAGATCAAGGTCAGCAGAAGGTTTTGTTGCCCAGACTCCTCCTTCCAACAGAATTCTTTACTATCAAGTTCATGAAAGTATTGGTCTTTCATCTCAAAGGTAAGAATATTATCCAAAGATTGAAACATGAAAGAAAAATTAAAAGAATTAATGATCTTCTTCCTACTCAATTGGGCCAACATGCTTATTAGAATAACAACTGTACTACTCTAAAGCAACTAGTACCCATCTCAGGAAGAACAGACAACTGGTAAAGAAGAAGGGAAGGCTTTCATAAGTAGTCCCAGGCACATTTAGAACAAATTTCTTAAGGGATCTCAAATGAATATGACTTCATCCTAGAAAATCGTTGAGAAGAGTATCTTTAGCAGCCTGTCAAACCCAGACAGAACAGCTCACTGTCTCTTCAACTGTAAGAGACAGAGGTCATCAAAACAAACTGTCTGAAGAATATTTCAAACTAAATAAATGGAAATTCTTCATGAAAGACAGTGAACTTTAGGAACACCTTTCGGCAGGCTGTTTTAGATACTTAAAAATGCACATGGACAAACTGATGAGAGAAAAAAACAAACTGTAAAAGCTTTAAAAAAAAAACAAAACTGTAATGCCATGACATTGTTCCTAATTTAGGAAATGCGTGACCTAAACATCATCACAACCTAGAATGTTATTCAGGCAGAGGTTTCACTCAAAACTTGCCTGTTCTTCTATTATTCCCTACAACTCCTAATATTGCCAGGATATTGGGCTAGAAGGACCTTTGCTCTCTGTAATCACAATATGAGCTTTATTATTTCAGTACTACATTAAAACTTTCTTAGATCTCTCTTAGTTCTGTGATTACAGCTATATCTCCTTAAGGACCTACCCCACCATCTCCTTAAGGCAACTCAGTCCGCACTCCTGTTCTACTTCAAAATTAAGTCCTTGAAAGACTTATATGCATCAATACATATTTTACTACTTGGGTCAAGCAAATAAATTAAGCTCAAAGACTTTTCCCACCTCTTCAACCATGGAAACTATTTACTCATTTATCCAATGTTCTGGATTTTTGCTCTCCCTTCATTCTTTTGGAAGAAATAATCATCTGATACCAATCCATATGATGTTATTTAGCTGAAAAGTAGTATTTATCTGACTACAACATTGCTTAAAGAAGTCAGATCAAAGAAAAACATTCAGGGTACAGAACTTACTATATTTTACAGGAACTGATCATAACTATGCAACATGTCAGTGCAAAAATTTTCTTATTCCAAGTATATAAAGTGTTCAGTTGTACTAGAATATTACAATAACTTGAACTAAAATCTACATTTATATGCTGTGATGCTGTGACATTCAAATATGAAAATTATCATTTGAAATTAAATTTCCAATACTGGGTTTAAAGGCAATAATACTACTTCATAATATCCATTCCTATAGTTATAAATTCAAACACCAAAAAATTAAGGGCTAGAAAGGCAGGGCAACTTTTGAAGTGTAAGCTATATTTGATATGTACCGACTTCCAAATAAAGTTCAAAGCATTCAAGGCACCTTGACTCAAATTTTAAAAGGCAAGTGATTTTGCAGATATATTCTTGGAGATCTTTTATCATAGCAAAATAACCCAACAGGACAAAAGAAATAAAAGGATCGGAGGAATTTAGTTTATATACAAAAAATACTGCACAAATGTTGTTATCATAGGCTGTGAAAATGAGAAATCAGAATCATAGTTATCTCAAACAACATTTGTTATGATTCATCTCTCAAATTACCATTTGACAGACCATAATGTCATTCCGATATTGGTGCTGGTTCTATGCTATTAATTCTCTAAAATAAATAAGTACCTTAAAAATGAAAATGAGAAAAAATAAATCCCAGTACTACCTTTAGAAATTACATAGAAAATTCAGAGAACTTTTCCAAGGACTAAGGTCGCTAAGAGAGTACACACTTTTATCGGGATGGTTAAAAGTAAAGTAACACTAAAATTGTAATGAAATTTTCTCTGTGGACTCTGCACTCTTGTACCAGAACTGGAATAAATGGTACGGCAGAGTCATAAAAAGTTATTTAGGTATCCTTCTTTGCACGCATCAGGTTATATTTATTAAAACAACATAATGTTGGCTGTGAATCTCCATATAATTTCATGAGCTCAGGAAAAATTGAGAAAAATCAGGTACCTTCTGTGATGAGGGAGGGCATAAAGAACATTGTATTATATTAATTTCCTTATTACCCTTTCTTACAAATTGTCACATTAAACCCATATCAGATATTCAACTGTGTATGGAAAGGCTATTTCTTGTTTCCTCTATGGAAACACAATGGAAAACTGAACTTGAATGAAGTTTCTATGTTAAGACAAAGGGTATAAGTGCTAAGTATTCAAAAAAAAAAAAAAAAAGTTGGGAAATGAGGAAGTCCTAGTTAAATTCCAAGCTAAATCCTGCAGATTCTTGCTATCAGTGTGCTATTAACCGAAGCCTCCTAATAAACTTTGGCTACAAATTTCAGATTTATTTGGGGATTTTAAACTAACATAGCAACATTGTTTCTGACTGTAATTAACAGATTAGTTACAAGCCATTTAAAAGAGAATGCATTTCCTTGTCACACTTCATTAATTATTCATGACAGTATAATCTTTTGTACCTAGCTTTTAAGTCTCCCAAGTTAGAGACCCAACGTCAATCAGAATATTAAAACTCATTCACATTAAAATATGAGTAATAGACAAAAGCATGGAAAGCATACTTTTACGTATTCCACTATAAAACCAGAATTCAGAACTATTTGAATCTTGGACTTGTTTCTCTCCTGCCTTCATAGACTTAATGATAATCTCAATTTTTTCCTATTTCCAAGAACTGGAAGCTTGCTTACATTTGTTTCAGTGACACAGTCAGGATACATTCATTGCCTAATGCAAGTTAATCAACACCTGACCATAGAGTCTCGAGTAGCTTTGATCTTGGCTACTGGCATTAAACCAACAAGGTTACTTGTATCAAGAAGGGAAAAAATATCCCAAAATGTAAGAATGAAATAGAAAAGGATTTCAGCTGAACTAAACCTGGAAACAGCTACGTTACCTAAGAAATTCAAGGCATTCTTTGAGGTGAACTTAAAATTGATTTTCAATTTAAAAATATCTAATTAAAAGGTTAGTAATTGCTTCTTCATCAGAGCATACACAAGCTGACCTCAACGAAGCTCAAGTAAGAGTAGGAAGTGACAGTAACCAAGAAATGACAACATGAAGTTAATTTACTGGTACGGTCATTCTTTTTGACTCCTCAGAGTGACTCTGACAAAGCTGAACATCCTAACAACAAAAATGAAAAAAAAAAAATCTTATTGTTTTGGCTTTAAAAATCAGAAGAAAAAAATCTAGACTACAACTTCTGATAAATGCTCAATCATAATTATAAAAGTGTGTCAGTACAGAGAAACTATATCCAAGCCAGAAAGACTGTAGAGTAGCGAGTGCTTTCAAAAAGCAAAGTAATTTGTCCATCTGACTGTGAACTTAAGAATTTAAGTTAAGATCTGGAGTCTTTATAGAACTTCAGATTTATCCTTATGGAACTTTGTTACTAAAAAGGAACCCATTCATTTACGTTAAAAGAAAATGAAAACAGTTTGAGCTTCTGGCAGGAATAGTGAAAATGGATTGCTGTTATATCTTTTAACTTGAAGATATGAGAGCTCGAATCAAGTCTATCTATAAAATCTTGGCTCCTGCTTCACTTTTTTTCCCACTTCAAAATACGAAGCTTCCAGAATTTATGAATAGAATTATGAGGTTACTATCCCACGTTGCTCAAATCTCTTGCGCCTTTACTTGACTTTTACTCCCTACAGATTCTTCTTAACAATAGAGTCCGCAGTGGTCAACATTAATCTTTGAAGAAGCTTGGCACAAACAGGATTATGAAAATCAACACTGTTTATCTTTCAAAACTATTTTTAGACTTGTCATATATTGGAGATGAGACTATTTTGGAACGTCAGTTCCCAAATTTCAAGAGAAGTTGTCACAGGAAACTACATATGAGAACTTCAGAATGTCATGCACTGCCAGAATAATTCAGATGAGTCTACAGACTCAATTTAACAAGCAGAAGACTATTTGTTGATGATTGCTTCATTAGGAAAACTGTCCTGAGAATGACAGAATCTGATGATAGTATTTAGGAAAGTATCATGGTATTTCCTCAGTATTTCATGGTATCTCTTCACTTTGTGTGCTTCCTAATTTACTTTATCTGATGTGGGATATTGGCTTAGAAGGAGAAACAACGTGGCTGCTATTTAGACTATTACATTCTTAACAGTATATCTCAGTGCAACACATTCAGTGTTTCTTTTTGTTTGGTTTTGTATTTAAAAACTCTTAGAGCCAGAGCACCACATGAGTTCAGTTGACCTTTACACAACCAAATCAAACGCAAATTCAGTGTGACTCCATATATGTATTTTGCTTACTTTACAGACAAATTTCTGGCTAGAATTAGACCAAAATTTGTTACCACACCTTATGAAAAGCTTACTAACTGTCTTCTCTGTGTACTAGGTTGTATGTATAATTATAATGACATATTAGCTATTCTTATTCGCATGAAATATAGCAACACACAGCAGTCAAACATTCATGGAAAGGACAAGTAAAACCCGTAATGCTCAAAGGATTTACAAACAAATAAAAGGTAAGTGAAAAAACATCAGGTTTCAGCAAGATTTGTCTTAGTAAGTAATATTTCTATACATCACTTCCTTCTGTTCTACTTAATGAAAAAAACCTGCTCTTGTGATCTAACCAATATTGAACTACATCTAGAAAATAAATTTGTGTTAGTGCTGTGGAAATGTGACCGTTTAATAATCTGGCTGACAGAGTTCAGAAATGAATTTTCTGTAAATATGACCAAAATATGCAGGTGGGGCAAGTGGAGTAGCAGATCATTTGGAGTTTCAGCTGTTTGAGCATGAAACTGTGCCATAATTCACCTTAGCTTCCTCTCTTACTCCAGCAAATATTAACATCAGAAGAAAATTCAGATTCATTTACGTATTGGAAACACTGTAAATACATACTAAAATAAGATATGTATATTCAAGCACAATTTAGTGAAAATACAACAAAATAAATATTTAAGTTCAATTTGATGTCCATCATAAAGCTCAGTGCATAAAGCTAAGCACATACCTTACCTAACAAAATAGTGAAATATAAAAGGGTAACAAATTATACAGAAAGGAATCAACTGTGAGCGTGAAAGACTCAGTAAATAGATTATTCAGGGATCAGCTTACACCCAAACTTCCTTAATATTTGCACTAATAATACCCCAAAGAAAAAGGTGCTTTAAAAAAAAATTGTTATTAATACAAAAGACTGGAAAAACAAGAGGAACTCAGAACTATTTGGAACATAGAAAATGGAATAAAATTCCATTAATATAGAATGCAATACTATGCACTTAAGAACTGATAAAATTTCTTAAACAAAAAAATGCTCATCTGCAGCAAATCTCTGACATTAGTCATGGGATGACTATGAATCATCAGTGAGAGTCGGCTTTGGAAAAGAAAACTGAATTTACTTGACAAAATATTTCTAGAAGAGGTAAGGGAGATCAATACCTTGGTACAAAGCAGTGGTGAGATATTACCCAGATATCAGATCTGAATGTCAGACATATTATTTGAATTTCCAGTGCTCAAAAATACCGTTTCAAGCTAGAACACATATACAGAATAGCAATTGCAGTGAGCATAGGACTGAATTAGTTCCTTACAAACTATACCAAAATAGTATGGCTTGTAAGGTTAAGCAAAACTAAGACTAATGTTTTGATAATAGATATGTTTCTGTATAAAAAAAGAGATAATAATAACCATGAGGATGAAAGAGATAGAAAATGTAAATGCTAGGGTTTACATTAAAAAAAAAAAAAAACAACCACTGAAACATCAAGACAGAAAATTATCAGAGGTATAAAATTCTGGAGCAGCTCTCTAATGTTAAGAGCAGTTTACATTTCTGAATGGCTTTACATAACACTCGCCAGAGAGTGTCTTTAATCAAAGGCAATCATTATAAACTATTAGAAATACTGGGAATGACCATTTCTTGATTTCATTTCTGGCTTTTTATTGTTGTCAGCCAAGCACATACAGTATGAGCCTGCATTCAGTTTTCACCTATCCAAGGAAATCAGCATAATCATGTGGAAAAATACAGCGTAAATACAATTCCCTTAGAATTCCAGGAGTCAGAATTAACCAGTAATTTATTCATTATGCCTTCTCCTCTAGCTGTGTTTTTGAAAGGTAACACAAGCTATTAGTTTTACAAAGAGCCTTTGAAATACAAAATTATGAAGTGGGATTGAACGTAATAGCTCTACGGTAACATTTCTCCTCACAGAGGAGGCCGTTGCATTTTAGATTTATACGTGTAGTTGATATTCTTGCTTTTTTCCTAAGCTGTTATCCAACAGAGTCATAGCAAAATATTTTGGGTCTTCTATCCCAAGTAGTGCCTTCCTGCTCTTTGCAGCATTTTCAGCCTCTCTCAAGGACCAGACTCCCTCTTCTAGAAGTGGCTCTTTGCACTGCACTTCATTTCCCTCCCAGTCCCCACTGTGGCTTGTTTTTTGGAATCTTTTTTTGTTTTTGTTTTTTTTAAACATTTCCTCATATAGTGCTAGGAATAAATTCAGGTGCTGCATGTTTCAAGAAACTCATCACATAAGCAGAGGTAAATGCAAAGTAATCACATTTGCTTAAAACCATGAACTAATAGCCTCCAACAGTAGAAGGTCTGTAATATTTGCCCTCATTAGAGTGGCAGTATGTTTCAGTCATGTAAATCACTGGAAAGCACACTTGACTAAGCAATAGAAGGTAAAATGCAGAGTAAACAAAAACACCTACTGAGAACTGAGAAGCAGATGTTCTGGCAAGAGAGAGATAAAAGTTTAACTGAAATGCTTATTCAAAAGCTAACTTGAATCTAACAGATTAATAAAGTTACTCGCTGAAAGTTTTGCTGGTTTTTAAATGCATGAAGAAATGTATTTTCTATTGTACTCATTCTACAGACAAAGCAAAAAATACATGGATCTAACATCTGTGTCGGTTCATTAGGGTCTCCCAAGCAGTGAACTAATCGGTAGTTAGCACTCAACTAATTCTGTGGTGGTATTCAAATCATTCCTTTGCAGCAATGAGGACTCTCGGGAATTTCACAGTGCCAGGTTGTGAAACTTCTTGTGGGTTGGCTTTCATTCAGGGAAAACACAAGGCTTAATATTTACCATTTGTTGATCACTCATAGCCTAGATTTCTATCAGCAAGTTTTCTTACTGCTCTACTCACCTGTTTCACTATAAACAGCTATTACCTCAACAGAGATCCTCAGTGGTACTCTCCAACTGTAAAACACTGGGAATTTACTCCTCTCTCAAACAATAGATGATTTGCAAGATGACTTTGCCTCCTATACCACTTAAAAATTTAAGAAAATTTTCTAAAGACCCTGTAATCACTTCGAACATCCAAATGAGATTATTGTTATCCATATGCTTACTCTTAAGGAGTGCTTTGCAAATAATTCAGGTTCAGCAATTATAGTGACAACTTCCACAGAAGTTGTGCTATTTATTTCCCTATGGAAACACAAATTTAAGATGGTCCATGTTTTAATTATGTTTATGTGCTTTCAGAAAACTCAGTGTTCACCATTAGAAAATGAGGAAGATATTATGCTGATCTTTCCCATTAGCTTAATATGACTATACTCTCAATGAACACCCTAATCAGAGATCTTTATGAAATAGAATCTTTCATGTATTAGAAGCAGGCCTTTGGTTCGTAAGACAATTATGCTGAGCTTATTTTTACCACGGTCTACAGAGAAGATAATCCCTCTTATTAATGGTTCAAATATCAAATGCAGGAGACAGGTTTAATGGAATTATTTTTTAATCTTTTCACTGTCACCATAAGTGCCACCTGACATTAATCCCCTAGCACTAGTAATAAGATTAAATGAGAATTTTTACCTTTGGCATTGTATGATACACCAAAGCACAGCAAGAAACCCCATCAGTGGCTTAAAAAAAAAACAAAACATGAATTAGTGAGTTGTACAGAAATGTATATGCTTCCTGTATGAAAAGTGGTAGGAGTAAAAGCAAAATGAATCTACTGATATATGATACATATATCTACTGATATATGATAGAGTTGATAGAATTTTTTTTTTCCTATTATCTTAGGAAATGATTCTTTAAGAGTTGGGAACACCAAGCAAACAGGAAAGTTATCTAAATAGATAAATAGCATAAACAAGAGTTTAAAAATCTTAACATGAATGCCAGAAAAGTATTAATCAGTAAAAAAAAAGTCCATCTTAAGGTCAGATGACAAACTGATAAGTGCAAAAACAACTAAATGAGTCACATCTTATGAAAAAAGAAGCTAATAGAAAAAATCGGTTTTATAGAGAACAGAGAAATGAACAGCTAGAAACTAAGAAAAGAGGAAGAGTTAGAGATGAAAAATTATCTAGGCCTCAGTATTCAATAAAATAGAGAGGTTAAGCATGCAGATATAACAAAAAAGGTTAAAAATACAAAATAATTCAGTATATTTAATCACGCAATAAGGACAATTTCAAACTAAATAAATTGCCCAGTCAATACTGGTACCATATTTGTAGAAAACATCAAAATGTGGCATTTTAAGAGTGGGTGGCATAGTTGATTTTCAGGTCCAACCAGATCACAGACAATAAGTAAAACAGGAAAAAAAAAAAGAGGCTAATTATAAAGAGTTGAAACACAAATGGAATAAACTGAAAATCAGTTACCAAATAGAGATGCCATGTTAGTTTGATTAACTAGACTTATGCCTGACTGTCAAGACAGAACACATACTATAGCTCAAGTTTACCTGGGCTTTGTAAGCCAGCATAAAACACATTCTGAAGATTTCGTCAAGAAATTTCTGAAGGAATCACGACGTCAGTGCAGACAGAAGGAACATTTCTAAGTTTATCTATTAAATGATTATTGAGTAATTTTTTCCGTGATTAAGGTAACATAACATTTACACATAGGATTTGTTGTCTGAGACATAAGAGGGTTTAATAAGAGAAGCATCACAACATTTTCACCTGGATGACCGAGCAAAGCAATATTAAATAAATCAGTGCATAGTGCATGGTCATGGCCTCAGAGTAAACAAAATGCCGACAGGAAATTAGCAACCTAAGTAGGAAATGCTGAGGAAGGCAAAGACACGCTTACTCTGACCAGATGAGAATACCAAAATACAAGTGCAGTCTCTATCACTTCTTTCAGATGAAGAACACAGAAATGCATAGAAAATATCTTTTCTAAAAAACTCAGATGACGCCTCATTTGAGCAGTCACACACCTTTTTGATCACCACTGTCAAAGATTATGAATTCAGACTGGAACAAGGGACTGATAAGAAGAACCTTATAAGAATGAGAATTACTTGTTTAAACCAGGAAAGTAAACACTAAGAAAGAAAAGCTGCTCATCAGGTGAGTAGATGTTAGGAGATACAGCTCTGTAAAAAGAGGGACGACTCTCATTCACTGATGAGATGCAATTATGAAATTTGGATCCTAAACTGAGACTTAAGTTAATTTGTCATTTCTATCTAAAGCCAGAACACTAAAGGCATCCATTATTTTTCTCGGATTGTCAAGTATTTACAATCCAGCACCAAACAAGACTTCCATCTTTTGTAACCCTGATAATATTCCATATCCTGCGGTCCACACTTCAGGAAAAATGAGAGGGAAGCCTTGTTTCAAAACTGAGTTTTCACTTGTGTCCTGCTAAGTTAATGAACTCCAAAATTAGAAAACACTGTTTCAGAAGGAACAGGTACTTCAGGGGATGTACAGCAGGCAGCCTAGAGGCTATTGGAGGCTCATTTTAATTGCCTGGCAACTTAATCCAATTAAAGTATACCATAAAGTTTAGCTTTTGAGAATGAAAACTTGGTTTAACCAATATCCATAGTCAGCAAACATCACAGAAGCCCTTCAAAAAAATCTTAAATTTTAAATTTTAAGACTACGTGAGAATTGTACTAATGGTTCAAATATTTTTCAGATGTTGAGAAATTTTGATCATCATTCACTATTATGTTAAACAAATTCTGTCACACTGCTGTGTTTTCTGTGTTGTGCAAAGTTATTTTTCTGATGAGCTTCTCTATGAGCTATGAGATGGCAGACATTTTCTTTCACCAGCAGGGAGGTTTTCACCATGGAAAATCTGACTTCTGATTTACCATGTTGTTTCTTGATCTTTACTTATCTAAATTAGATTTTAATTTAAAGCAGAAGAGCAAAAATAAATGTTTAAAAAATGTATAAGTCTATCCTTCTTAATTTTTTATTAATGATGCAATGATTCCACACCTATGAGCTGAGTGTACTTTCTTTGGATGACAATGTTGCCAGTGAAAGCAAGGTGTGGAATTAAAATCACTTTGGATTTTTAGTATCCTTATTCCTTCCAGAAAAAAAAATGAAAAGGTTTTGTAAAGCTAGGAGTGATGTAGAAGAAGAAACTATCATCTGCTTCTTAAGATTAAATAACTTTTCTTTACTTGTGTACTTTGCCTCCACCTGAACCATCTTAATGAATGTAAATTTCAGCATCTATTCTGCCACAGATGTAGGCCTTCTCTATTAGGATCTATGGATATTTTCACAGCTGCCCACTAGTTTATGAATTATGCACTCTATGATAATTCTATATTCAATAAATGTTTTCTGAAAATCTGGCATAATGGGACTTCAACTACAAACGTTACTATTGTACTTTGCTGCTACGTGTGGACAGGAAGACTATTTTAATATATATATATATATTATGATCATATTCTTAGAAATAAGGTCAAAACATGAACAAAAACTCAGAGAGCTGGTTGTATTCTCTCTGCTAGTCAATAGGCTATGACTTCAAAGTGCACCTTGAGGCTTAAAATCAGTATTCATCAATTAAAGAACAATCACTGTACTAGAATATTAATTGCAGATTTGTTATTGACATCCATTAGATGACTATTTATCCCACACACAGAGCAGAAAATGCTCATTTCAATCCCTAGAGTTTTCTTCAAAGTCACCTCAAAAATCTGTCTTTTAGAATGGAGTGCTGTCGAAACAGCTATTCTAGTAGTTTAAACAATCTTTAAGCTACAACCACACAAAGCACACACTGCATGTCATCGGACTTCTTTTGCTAAATAAAGTTGAATTCTAATGGAAAGAGGGAGATGCATAAGAGTTATCCAACTTCTAAAATTAATAAAACATTACAAACTTCTCTATTCATTTATTATTACTGTGAATAAACGGTCCATTTGAAATATAGATGAATGTCAAAGAAAAACTGATTCATAACAAAAAGAGATTCATAAGAATCCTCCAGAATTCCTAAATTTCTCTACCAAGCTTGAAAGTAATTGAAGAATTACTGAAAGAAATAAGTGATAGTTCTTTCTCAAACAGTTGGCCAGTGCATTTTTAGGGCTCTAATCAGGAAAGCTGCTGTACATGATAAGAGAAAAGCATTTTGACTGTGGCAGACTGAATAAGAATAACTGTATACAATTCAGCTCTCTAAACCAAGCTACAAATATATTTAGGTATGCTTAATTAACATTATCATACACTTCTTCCTATAATAGCACCACAATCTTATGTTGCCCCCAGGATAGATTCCATCCCACTTTATTTTGAAGGAGATCAGAAGGAGAATCCGCTCTGCCAGGACACAAACAAAAACATGGAAATTCTCCAGGGAATGAAAACTGTATATATTCATGTCAAAGGACATTTTATCAAAGTTGATTTCATATAACATGGCAGACATCAAAAAAAGCATAAATGAAGTATGTGTCTAAATTACAGATCGCTCCCAACTGAAGCCTTGTCGTTGCTTTGGGAATTAAAAGTGATCTGTCCATACATATGTTAATACTCTGGTTACCTCAGTGCTTGCAGGCTCTTGTTTACATTCTGCTATGTGTCAAAAGAAAAAAAGTCACTGAATACCTGCTACTGAAATATGACTCCCAAACTGATACTCTAATCTTACCAGAGATCCTAACGGCAAAACACATGATTGACTCTGCCATATTTTTAGGTCATATATTAAGATAAGGGATCTATTAAGATTCGATTTCTACCTCATGCACATATCACCATTCTCTTTGAAAAGAGATAATAACTAGGTTTCAGAATGCCGAACTCACTTTCAAGACAAAAATGATCATTAAAGCAGTATATTGAGGTTACTCTAAGCTAGAAGTATCAAACAAATTAGAAATATGTACAAAAATACTATATTTTTTCTATTTCAGCCCATTTCAGCACACAAAATATACCTGAGGATTCTTATGTAAGTCTATTGTCTGAAATCAAATCTTTCATCAAGACCCTTATCCTTAAGTTGTTTTTCTCTATCCAAAATATGATGTGCAAGGATGAGCACTTTGCATTCCTACTTCATGAACTACTCACTCACCTTCTCACCTTTAAGAATTCTTGCAATATTTTCTTGTTTGCATACCTAATTGGGGGTCAACCATATTTTCTTTAAAAAAAAAAATATATATATATATATTATATATAAAATATATAATACTAATAATAATTTAAAAAGCCCTCAAAATACTATTTTTTTTTTTAATAATGCAAGCAGTACTACATATTTATATCCCAGTCAGTCCATAGCCTAGAAATTGGCCCATACTAGGCATTGCTGTGGAGGAAGCACTGGACTTAATGAGCATATAAATTTCATTAAAAAAAAAAAAAAAAAAAAAAAACACACATTGCGCTTCTAAAGAGATTTTCAGTACAGTTTTTTTTTTTTAATGAAGCCAGTAGCTAAATATCAGAATAACTGCAGCACTGTCAAGGACCTAGGCTTGTTGAAATTACAACACATGCTTTCTAAATACAATTTAAAATAAATTTACTTCATCATTATAGGAGGATCCATCAGAAAAGAAGGTTTTTTTTTCTTTTTTTGCCAAGAGTATGCTGACAGAAATATTAAAATTTAAAAAATAGTCTATCAGCAAGTATTCATTTGCTATTTTCAGGTGCCTTCATTTATTCTCTGTGCCAGGAGAGTGAGGGTCCCTGGAGAACATAGGAAATAATTATTCATGAAACTAAGACAAACACTAGAGAAGATCTACTAGAGAACAGTACAAATAGAATTCCTCTTATCCTGGTATGAAGCATCTGGGCTCTTTGGCATGCTTCTAGGTCAGAACTCAACAAGCCAAAACAATGCAATAAAAGCAATAAAGGAAAATTAGCAATGTAGATAGCATCATCTAAAGCTAATTTTGGGCTGCTTGTTTCCAGAAATAACAGATCTCAGATTTTTCTTGTCCGAAACACCCTAAGAAATGGTTACTAGAATTTAGAAACGTAAGTCTTACAACTATGAAAGAAGTGATTATTGGAAGATTAGAAACAGGGTTTACCAGATTTCCACTGATCCAAAAGCATCCTTACATGGTAAACTCAATAAACACACTGATAGGAAAAGGATCAGTAATCACTTGGTTTTCATTTTATTCCAGCATTAAGGTGCAAAGTGCTAAGTACATTAAGTGCATAAAACTATGCTCATAATTATGGCAATGACAGAGTTAATCATAAAATTTAAAAGTAACAAAAGCTATCTCAAGTGCCCTGAGTTATAAGGCCAAGTCTTACTATTCTAGAAAATGTACATTCTGGGTACTAAGGGCAAATCGGGAGTTGAGCTTGAAAAAGACAAAGTAGCAATCATTATATTAGTCCAGGGAGCTGCTTTGTTCGGGGAATTGGATTAGATGATCTCTAGAGTTCCCTTCCAACCCCTACAATTCTGGGATTCTGTGAAGATACAAAGCAGGATTAAAACCATGCTTACATGTATCAAAATGTGTCGTACTCCGTATGTAATAAATAAATGAAGGAGATGAGAGTCAGACTTGTCAGAACTTGAGAATGGTGTCAGCTGTACAAGTACTCAGTAGAGAAACAACGCAAATAAATTATTATCCTGTGACCAAAAAAAAGAATCCTCTACTTAATTAATTCAGAAGTGATTCAGTAGTGCAGTCAACACGAAACTAAGAGGATTATCAGTGTGACATGCACCGGGCATCTGGATGAACAGAGCTTTCTGAAGGAAGCACACCTAGTACTCCTATTGTGTCTTAACATCCACACCTGGTTTTTCAAAGTTATCCGTTTTCACAACAAAAACAGATATCAACTTGGAAACACTTATGGGATTTTTATTCATCTCAGTCGTATCTGATTGTGCCTAACAGTGACTCTGCTGACTATTTTCTTTACTATTTTATATTCAATATTAAAAAAAAAAAATAGCAATAGTTCATTCAAAAAACTTAACCACAACATACATTGTCTGTGTAATTTTCAGTTAATGTAACTTCTATTAAATCATGGGTCCAACAAATACACTTCTGAGTGTGCTGAAAGTTTTCACAATGCAACAGCCTATAGCAAAAGGATTTAAACTGAGGCCCTAGTTCACATCAATTCCTTTGGTTTAGAAAAATCATTTCTGCAATTTCAGACACTTTTGTATTACAAATGTTGGAAGTCATCTCAAAACCAGAATTCTGTCAGTTAAAGAGAATAAATACGTGGCTGCTAATCATCAAAAACCTCAGGAAAATGATTTCATCTGTCATTTAGTGACAGGAATCTATTTAATTGCATTTTTTACTAGGGAAACAAATGAAAACTTGATACATAAGAGCAATTTCATTGATAATAAACAGAATGTACCAAATTCGGAGGGGATCTGATGCAAGAGTGCCTTTATGGTGCATAAAATCTAGACATCATTCCCCTAAGGTGTGCTTGTTTACTTCATCTAGCAGTTAACCTAGCATAGAGCACCTAAAATCTGTTAGCTATCACTGCAAAAACTTATTCAACAGCATCCTTGAATACAAGCAATCCCCCCCCACCCCAAATTAATACCTCACCTATACCTAATATTCACTGCCTTCTTTTTGCAGCATCTCTATAAATCAACATTTAAGTTACATTCTTTCTATATATGATTTATTGTCTCTACTGATCAATTAACAGCGTAGTCAAATGTGTGAAATAGTTGAGAAAATACCCAAAAAAAGTACAAGCACTTCTGTTCATCTCAGTAATGTTTTACATCTTAAGGAAAAAAAAAAAAAAACCAGCAGTGTGAAGTTACTACATGCTTAGAACTCTACACATCTCACAAACCTTTTACCTTTCATGACAGTGCTCTTAATTCAAGATAGATGCTGTATAATGCTGTATAGGAGTAGTGATGGTAAGAAGCAGTTTTTCTCTAGTATTCTTTTGCCTCATTTACATAACCAGCCAAATTCACTTGAAACAGTCACTAGCACTGAAATCTTCATTTTAGGTCACCCCATCGTTTAAAGTCCTTCATTCAACATCCTATGCCATTTTGAATTAGTTTCATCCACTGATAACATAACAGTTGATGTGCTGTATCCTGCTTTTATCCAAGTACTTTCCTGATAAATATCACAACTCAAAAATTCTGTATGAGCCTTAGACTGCACTAAAATAACAAATTTCTGCAGTAACCGACAGTCAGTTTTGCTTGATTTCATGTACTTTTAAAGGGTTGGTATTTTATTTCTAGATAGGCTACTAAAGTGTACAGTGTGTTCTAATTAACACACAGCTCATTATTTTCCATGTGATGTGAAAAGTGTTTTTTTTATTCAGTAAACATGTGCACATAAATGAAGACTCCTACATGAATATCTTCCAAATGACAGGCTTATCATGTTTTCTTCTTCAAGAGGTCACCATAGTATGAGGGCTGCACCAAAAACCATGACTCCTATTTAATTACAGTAGCCCACAACATCTGATGCAGATGTTTGTGGTACAGCAGTAGGTGTTGAACCTTCCCACTCACAGTACACTGTTGCTGTGTGACATATGGGAGCAGAGGGGCCATCCAACCACATGGTGACATAGAAGCACTTAGGAAGCAAAGTTGTGTTATCGAATACCTCCATGTGGGGAAAAAAAATGGCACCTAGTGACATTCATCAACACTTGCAGAATGTTTCTAGAGACCAAACAGCGGATGCAAGAACAGAGAAGTGGTGAGTGGTACATTTCAGCAGCAATGACAGTAGGCCACATCCACCAGTGCATTTTAATGAGCACAGCATACAGACTCATTGCTGGCAAAAATATACAGCTAATGGTAATTACTCTGTCGAAAAACAGGCATTTGTAGCTGGGAAATAACTCTACCACAGAGCAATATTGTGCACTTTGTATCTGTTGTAGTTTCCATGGAGATAAATAGGAGGCATTACTTTCACTGTTTTGTATATAGTCACTTTTAAAAGAACACTTCTTGCAAAATGTTATGCATAAGTCAAAGCGTTGGGCACAGAGACTGGATAACACAGAAGGCAGGGCAGCAGCCTCACCAGCCAAGAGCCTGTGCTCCCAACCCCAGGCAAGGTGAGCAGAGCAGCCCTCCCTCCTGCCACCAGCTGCACGGCCTTGCCCTGGGCCCAAGCTGCCAGAGCTTCCCCAAAAAGGAAACGTGCTTACAGGGGTTCTGACTCAAAGGATAAAATGTGTCTTTTAGCAATGTGCTTGCTCCCCCTTACTCTTGCTGATTCGTTTTTCTCAGGTTTGTTGACTTAACAAGGAGAATCAGGGCTTACTGCTCTTTCCTTAGGCCCTGGTGTCCTTCGGCTGGAATATAAGCCGTGAAGAGTATTTGACAGATAAGTGACAGCAAAAGCAGAAAAATTAGTTGGTTGACTTAAAAAGGAAAACCGATACTTCAACTCCACTGCAGGTAATAATTGATCATGTTCAATGGGAGGACCTGACATCTTTCATTTTGTCATTCATCATCTTTGAACGAGTAAGGTAAACAATAGCAGCATCACAGCTATTTATGGTCAATAACCAGGAAACAGCTTTCCACTTCCAGGTTTCAAAGCATCCTTCTTCACAGCAATTTGCAAGCCCGAGCTTAAAACAAAATGACTTCAAAAAGCCGACTTCAGTATCAGATGACAGCTTCCAATTTCTAAAGCTGAGTTTGTATTTTTATCTATTATCTTACTTCCTAGCTAAAATATCTGCATTTTCATGTGCATGAAAGAAAAACAGGAGAAGATTATAATTCCATAAGACTTCACAGTCTCTTTTGTTATTATAGCATTTCTCCATTGGGATTTTGACCCAGAAACCAATAATTTCAAGTATGGTTAGAGAGTATATTCTAAGTTGAACCTAAATTGCATAAAAATTAGAAATAAAACTTCTATACTTGTCTTCAATTATTTTTAAATGACCTCAGTTTGCTGCACAAATTAAATACTGCCACTTGTCCTCAAGTGCGAAAATATTCAGATTTGGCATTGATGGCATGCCTGTGCTTCACGTGTGGGATTTTTTCAGGTCACATCTGTTAGTTGAAATGTGACACTGACACGCTATGTGATTTGCAGTTAGCAAAATAATTGTCCATTAGTCCAACATAACAGTATCAGAATGTAATATGAACCCTGCCACTGGTCTCCTGTGTGTCTTCATAGTAATTTCTTGTGGGAAAGATATGGAACATCCTTAATTTAGGAAGCAAGATTCTTGATTATGTCATTAATTCAAGCATGTCATTACTACTGGATTAACCTTTAACTCTACGATCAATACCCTCATGCTTCAGTACAGACTGGTTTTTTTTAAATACTAGATGCAATTGCAGAGCTCCAGTTTGCCTTTTCAACCATTCTTGCATGAAAATGATTAAATTAAATCTGCAGAAGTGCATTTACAATCACCATATTTTGAGTTCCAATATTATGAACCTGTGACAGCCCCTATAGGATCTCACGCATACTGGAGTGAGGGTGAATCAGTCTAGGTCTTGCTGCTGCAGAACTGCAGACCTCTCACACTGAGTATCAAATACAGCTCTACCTCATTCTCTGAAGGCAAAGTTAGGAAGCATACTCTGATTATGGAAGGTATCAGTGTCTAAATTTTAGAGAAATCACAAGCACTAAAACTTTTACACAGTGCATAACTGCAAGTTTGTGTCCATTAAAGCATCTAAAAAATCAAGGCCACGACAATATGGTCTTGAATATGGCTACATATCCACTGTCTATTGTAGAAATAACTATTCTGTTAGCAGACACGTGAAAAGATTTCCAGCACTTTTCCATCTCCATTTGTGCGTTGGTTAAGTAATTACCATTAAGTATTTTATCATGCACAGTATTTATAAGAGATCATTGCTTTCTCAGAAATCCTCCTCTGGGGCTGCATATTTCCAAGTTTGGTCTCAGCCCAAAGGTTAATTTGTTTGGAAATCTGTTGTGAAATACTGTTTACACCCTGGAATAAGAAAAAAAGACTTCTAATCCTTTTTTTTTTTTTCCCCTGAAACCTATAAAAAAAAAGTTTACAATCAAGTTGAACATCATCTCTGCATGCTCAGAAGCATCTGCTAAGATATTAGCAGTTTTTAATGAATCCCCCACTGCTTAGGACATTACAATGATTAGCACTGCAGCCTGCCTTGGCAAACCCAGGGTACTGGTGGGACAAAAAGCAGATTAAAAAAGAAAAAAAAAAAATATATGATTTACTGAAAGGAAAGACAAAATAGAAGTCAGTCTTTCAAATAATGAGGATTCAAGACCAAATGGTGCAAACACTCATTGCTGAAGTCTGGGTAAAATTCTCAGCTGGTGCCAGCAGTTTTAACCAGCTGAGCCTGTCCTATAGTGCTTACTGCTGGGAGTAGTCGCATTGATTTCTATTATTCCAAAGAAAATCAATTGGGCTACTCCCAGCAGTAAGTGCTGCTCTTAGCTGTAAGCACTTACTGCCTCAGTCCTTAAGAATCTGTTTCCATATTATCTTTGTGCCATGGTTCTCACTTATTGTATCTTCAGACTTCGAAGACACATCCCTAGGTAAACAGCAAAATAAGACAACTGAAACCCAAACTCATCCACCTGAATGAATTGTCATTAACTAGAAAGACCATTAATCTAATTCCAGCTCAACTCCAAACCTACACAGAATCGATATACATGAGTAACCGTGGCCACCACAGGTCCACTTTTAAATAAGGAGTGCTGACATACTTTGGTTATGTCATACGATAACCCAGGTTAGAAAGAACCTCAGATGTCTGGGAGTCTGACACAAAGCAGTCAGACTGTGTTTTTAGGCAATTGTCCTGTCGCATCTGAAAGATCTCCAGGGCTGGACACCATACAACCTTTCCTTGCCATCTGTTCAACTACCTCACTGTCCTTAAAAAGGTTTTCCTTATATGTAGCCTGAACCTCTCCCGTTGAGGCCATTATCTGTGCTCCCATTCAGCTAGCTGAGGTGGTGCAACAGCAACATAGGAAACAAATGACTAACACAGCAAACAAGACAGACTTCAGGTAAATTACTGTTTTCCTTGATTCCTTTTCTGAAGTGTCAATTACCCTCTTGAAATTATAATGAGATGAGAGAAAGAATGATTTCCTGATTAGCTAACTGCACTGTTTCTGACCCAATGGGCCTTGATTTCCCAGCTTTTGTCACTAGCAACTACAATTTCAAGTCATTTTATCTTTTATCCCAGCTTTTAAATGTTTTGTGTCCAACTGCTCTGTTTTGAACTCCTCTCATTCAAGATCTTACAAATTGTTTTGCATAATGAAATTACTCATGGCTTGCTAAAGCATAAAATCATAATAAAAATTTGGGAGCTGTGAAATGAAGTAGTATTCCAACTTAAGAGAATGGAAAGAGAATGGAAAAAAAAATGTTTTATCTAAATATAAGGACCAAATATTTGGGTCTGGATAATTTGACTTTCCCTGCAACAAATAAATCAGTGCATAGACAGAAGGTCTAGCAGGTGAATCAAAACAAAAATCTTCCTTCTAACTTAGAAAAGGCAGCGATAAACTTGTCCAGCGGGGGTCATTTCTTGCAATTCTTACATCTGCATTCTGTCAAAATAGATTGAGAGCTCTGGTTTAGGATGGGAACATGAAAAAGATAAATGAGAATGCTATGCAGATGTAGTGCAGTGGCACAGAACAGGCAGATATGGCATACACATGAAAACAGATAGTCAAAAGAAACTTCCAGAGTTGTGCAGCTTAACAAGTACCAAGAGATACAAGCAAAACATATTTTACCAGGTGATTTATATGCCTTTTTTTTTTTTCCTCCATTTACTAGTCAAATTAATCTTACTGCTATTCCCAGCCCACATGGGAAAGTAAATCAAGCTGTCTTCCACCTTTAAATCAGCAACACACACTACAGAAGGATTCACATCATTTTCATCATCCCAGGCTAAAGCTGCCATTCTATATCCTTCTATAATTTTTCACATAGCCATACCTGGCTAATCAAGAGTTATTTATAATTTGTGTTTTTTCCTCAAAAACAAACAACTTCATGCTGCAAGATTACTGCTATCTCTACATTTGGATGAGCCTGAACACCCATTCAGCATCTGTCTAATCCAAGGAACTCGAAACCTTTTATTTAAAGGAAAAGGAAAAAACACAAAACAGTAATAGATGATACTATATGGATATATTTACCCTGTATATTCAAATGTAAAGATGCATACATTTGTGTATTGCATCTCCTTAGATAAGAACGGAAAATGAAAATGTTAGTACACAGGTATTGTGAGAAATAAAGCATCTTAGGGTTAGAGCTTGCAGTTTGGAACACTTTTTGTGGAAGAAGACTTATATGTAGCAAACACAGAAAGAAAGTTGCGAAAGTACTTTTTTTCCCCTCTAGCTAACTATGATGGATGGAAGCCTATTAACCACTCAGTCAGCTACAATAGACACATTAATGCCTATGAGAATAAATATGACTGTCTTAAAGTTTTTGACTGTTAAAATTGACAGAAAAAAAATAGGACAGATGGAGCCAACACCACCACACTTCTGTGTGAAGTATTATGTGTCCAAGCAGTAAGCTTTCTGCAGTGCTTTCTTGGTTGGAATTGACAGGTGGCATACACCACAACTTCTATCTGCAGTTACAAGACTTTTTTTTTTTTTTTTTTTTAAAGATTACCCTAAGTATTATTCAGTTATCCTGGCTGACTTGCATTAATTTTATTTTAATGTTAGATTAATGGCCTCGTTAGTTTTTAATTGGAGGTGAGAAATATCTCTGTTTATGGCCAAAACTGATTACACTCAGCAGCCCAGACCTCCATAATTTTACAGTTCGTAGTTGTATTCTCACATATGACAAAAACTTGTCACTTGTGATGAAGCTTCACTGTTTACTTACTAGGGTTTTAAGTGTACATTAGCATGCAAAAGAGATCATCACAGAAGGGAAACCAAATATTACCACCCACTTTACCGTGATTAAGATTCTGCTGTTTCTAGTGAAATCTAAAACCTTCAGAGATCACGTAGAAACATTGTCAGGAAAAGTCAGGCTGAGATACCACACATGGAGATCACGCAGCTATGAATATGAGGTGGCTCTGTAGATCAAGGGTTCTAAATATACAGACAGATACATATGTTCCACTTAGTAGCAATCTGGCTTATTTTTCAAAAGGAAAAATGCTGCTGTATGTTGAATATTACGAGCTGACCAAATTGTCACTGGATAGGTGTCCATATTAGAAAAACAAACAGCATCCTTTCATATGGTAAAAACAATGTGTGTTTTGTTTGGACTCCCAATCAATTTTAATTCATTCCTACCAGACAATACACCAGTACCTAATGATTGCTCAATTAACCTTGGAGCACCATAGTAACCAGTGAATATCAAAGAAATGTACTGACATAAATGGATTCTGAACCAACAGAATAACATGGATCAAACTGCATTAAAATAAAATGAAAGCAACAACAGCAAATGCTCAAAGCTTTTTAACTACCTAGCTTCTTTTAGAGTAATTAGTAATGAAATTGGAAGTGCAATTTTCTGCAAACAGGGAAAGAAATGTTCAGAACAGCTTGAAAGATTTCCAGTTTATAAAATGAAGAATTAAGATGCAAGTTGATATATTTGTGAAACTAAAGGAATTAAAATAAGATACGTTTATAAAACATCTGTTAAAGAGATCAATAGTGGGTATGGAAACTAGCAGACCACAAATGAAACTAAGTTCAGAAAAGGCTGACAGATAGAATGCTCGGTATTCAGAGTCAATAAAAATTAAGGCAACAGTAAGGATAACATGAGAGCTGAGGATTCTCAGCTAAGAACATATGGTCCTGTGAGCTGAATTTTAACACAGAAAGCACTAACAACAAAAGACTTTTTCATCTCAGTAAAGCATCTAAGCAAAAGTAGAAAAAAAATCATCTGGTGCCACTGAATACATCATAAAGAAAATATATTTTGAGTCAATATACTGGAAATGCTCCTTCTGTTCACATGTTATAGCAATATTATGAAACACCAGAAGTAAGGATGTACAGTAATATATCACCAAGTGGTTCATAATTTAAAATGCTTAAAATATTCAGTTTTTTGTTTCTTGTCTACTTCACATAAGAATCTTTGAAAAAAATCTTCAGCTGACATAATATGCTTTGAACTCATGGCTTTGTTTTATACTTCCACCTCACCATCATGCATTTCATGTTATTTTTTAAACACTCTATAAAAAAAGCATAAAGAATAAACTGGAAATGACCATGAGCTTTATTAAAGTCATGGACTGCTTCTGAAAGGCTTATAGAACAGTGCATGGAATTCTATCTGTATAAAAACTTACTAGTTTATTTTTAAACAGTAAATGTTGCCAAACCAAGGTTACTGATACTCGCCAAACAAACAAAATCATTTAACCGTATGACAGACATGACAAAGAGATGTTAAATACCAGATAGAATGCAGGAAAGTTCAGAGCAGAACACTGACTATAAAGTAGATAAAGACAAGACCAACACATGTAACAGCTGAACGAAATGTGTTAGTCAGTGTAAAGTTTTTCACTGGGGGGGCAGTGAGGCACTGGAGCACGTTGTCCAGAGAGGCTGCAGACATCCCATCCCTGGAGGTGTCCAAAGCACGGCTGGATGGGGCCCTGCGCAGCCTCACCTGGTATTTGAACTAGTGTTTGGCAACACTGTCTGTGGCAGGGTGGGGCTGGGATTTGGTGATCCCTGAGGTCTCCTCCAACTTAAGCCACCCTACAATTCAATGAAGATACGGATCTTCCTAGTACTTGCAAATATTGGTAACTAAAATCAAAGTATTTGTTTAGACTTCCCAGATGTCACTACATGATTTCTCAGGATTTCAGAAACAAGATTAATATTCTTACTACATCCCCCACCACTGAGTTCCTGAGCTCTGCAGTCATCTATTGACAGCACCATACCACATGTCATCTGTACCATACAGAAAGAGAGAAAACTGAAAAATTGCATTAATGCTACAAAAGGATATATAGATATATGCTCTCATTTCTAATTCTGAGAGAAAACCAGCTAGTCCTTTCTTCTCTCTCTTCAGTACTATCCCATGAGATGACTGTAGTAGTGAAGGAGATTCAACATTTAGCCTACCATCAAACTGTTGCTTCCTATATCGACAGTTTGGAACTCATATGCAAAGATCCCAAAACACACAAGAAAATCATAGCTGAAAGGCACGAACCTAAAAAAGGAGCACTGAAATATGTTTGAACAGCTGTAAAGTCTCCCAGTTTCCTGCAAGCTATGTATAGCTACGTTATAGTCTTTGCATAAATATCCTTCTCCAAGCAGCATTTAAACATGCCAGGCTGATTCTTTGCCACTAGGACACAGAATTGCTGAAGGGACTGAAAAAAAATCTCTTTACTGTACTACATAATAAACTTCAAACTTCATAATTTGTTAGAAATCATGAAAACATTGAAGTCGCTTGCCTAATTATTGGAAAAAGCAAAAGCTTAGAGAAATGAAACTGGATAAAATTCAAGAGCAATCTTCCTTAGCATCGGCCAAACACTCAGCTCTTACCTGCTATTGCTCAGTGCTTTTAGCTGGAGACATTCAAACTTCTGTCACCAATCACAGAGGTGGATTTTGTTTTCTTCCAGTAGGGCAACACTTTCTCTTAACACGCATGATAAAGACAGGGTTAACCCAACTGCATGCAAAGCCATGCTGCTCATCTGTTACATTTCCCATTCTTCCTACTTTCTGAGACTATTTTGAATTGATCACTACGCAGAAACGTCATGCCTAGCCTCATGCTGCATAAATACACGTTTGAGAATAATCTTGAATTCCATACTAACCTGATAAAGAATTATGTCTGGATTAGAATCTCCACCCTCAAAAAAAAAAAAAATAAACCTATACCCATAATACACAACTTGAGAAGGTAGGAAAGGGAACTAGTCACAATTCAATCTCCTCAGCCTAAACAGCCAAGATAGCTTTGCATCCTTTTGTTTCTAGTATTCCCTGAAGTCTGATCTTAACTACAGCAGGAAGTCAGAGAAACCACAGTATCGGGTAAAGCTAGCCATTGGTTCTCAACTCCAGCTTGCTTTATCCAGCTCCACAGCACTACCAAACCAGTGTTAAACTGGAAACATAGAACTCACCCACTCATACCAGGCTGCAGACCTACTTTATCATATCCACATTTTCATTTCAGGACATGAAACAGAACAGAAAATCTTCGGCTTCATGCTGCATCGAAGAGATGTTTGAACACTCATAACCATATGCTGCACAACGAGCCACTTGCAGACCCTTTTGCATCACTTGGATCAACAACGAGAAGCTCAGAAGCTGAGCACTAATTCTCCTGGAACAAGCAGAGTGCTGCTACACTGGTGAGAAGTGCTGCTGCTTGTAACCGCTGTTTGATAAAAAAAAGAAAGCTATCTTTTTCAAAGGAGCAAGTTGAAAAAAACTGCCCACCCAAATCTAATTAATAATCCAAGCACCTTTATTTATGACACATTTGACATTTATGGCATAGAAAATTAACTTATTCAGCACTGAATGCAATTCTTGAAAGCCGTATTCAACCATATTCAATTTTTACTTGGATTATTCTACTGCATTAATTCCCAGCATGTTTCCTTAAAACATGTGACATAGTTTCTTGTGCGACTCAAAGGAACGTAATAAAAACTGGCTTCACTGAAAACAGGTGAAGGTAGAAATCTTAATTGCTGTGAGATTCCCTACCTACAAAGCTGGAAGAGGCTTCTCAATGTTTTATGTATTCATTAACCATAAGTACGTAACTCACAGTGGATGCTCTGCTAAGTTCCTGATGAACTGCTAGGCTTTATTTCCATAAACAACTGAAAACTGTACACTCCCAGGCAATGTCGTAACTTTATTCTAACACCTAGAAGAACTTCTAGAACTTTCACACAATATGGTGCTTTTGTATTCTTTTCCCAAAAAAAGGTCAAAAAGTTTTTGTAGAATTAATGCTTGACACTGGAATTTTATTAGACAATACAACCTCCTGACAATATTACTTTATGGAAGTATCATTTTAACTGTACAAATTCAGTATATCTGCTTGTAGATTTAAACACTGAAGAGGAAATGAAATATTTTAGACTTTTAGTATGACCCACAGTACAGCATCTCTTGTTAGCAGTTGGTACACACACAATTCCGCTAAAGATACTGCCACTGATTTCTCAGGGACAATAAGGAGTTCAGCTATGTGGGCAAACACTGCAACAAGCCAGGTAAAAGAAAACATTTATGTTCTTGAGCATACTTGAATGAGTACTTTGGGGCAGTCAAAGAGTGCTGATTAATTAACCAGCTGAAATTAAAAACATTTTCATCTCTACAATAAATTCCACTAATTTTTGAGAGCAATAAAAAAAATAATGGGTTTTGTTTATCTCCATGACACCTACTCCATTCAGCTGAGGGTCTCAAACTTTGCTTGTCCACCAACATACATAAAAGATGACGTTATTTTATCTCCCCATTCCCAGCTTGTTTTACCACTAGGTGAGCTCTGACCTTTGCACCTTCTCAGCACACTGAGGCATTGTCTCCATGTTCTTCCCAAGTAGATCCTGCTTCCTCCTTCCGTATATTGTTTTTTGTATTTGAGCTACACTGGGAATGCCCTGTTCCTCAGTGCTGGCTGTCTGCCATAAGTGGTTGATTTCTCACACATTGCAATGGATCATTCTTGTGCTGCAAGGAATCTGTCCTTAAAGACCATTCAGATACCTTGGACCTTTCCTCCAGCCCTGTTTACCATAGAGTCTTAACAAGCATATACCTAAATAAGCCAAAAGTGAGTTCATCTGAGGTCAAGCATCACAATTCAGCTATTTGCCTTGTACTGCCACTACCCGACTAGCATACTAGAATGGATGGTTTACTGAAGTGTGCATCTGTAGTGAGGATCTAAGAACTCATTCACCAGAAGTCTAACTGAAGAAATATGGGGGAGAAGAGACATTTCTTTTTCATTTGCTTATTGCACTCTAAGAACCTCAGACATAATTCAACCTAGAAGAATTATTTACGAGTTTGCACCACATATTTCTTCCTTTCACTACAAAACCTTATAGAGCAAAGGCAAATACTTGGGGAAAAAAAAGTATCTCAGGTCAAGTGTTCAAGAGGAATTTAATTTTCCAATAAGTGTGTTTAAAGAGATGTATCTATCAGTGAGTAAACAACAGATCTCTTTTGTAATATTAATTTTATTCCTTATTGAAGTACAGGTTCCTTCTGCAAGTTCCTACCTCCCTTGATGTCTTAGCATGTAGGTTTAAAAGTATTAGGATATATATTAGGATTATATGAATATTAAAAAAAAAGTAAATCCTTTTTTTTTTTTTCCTATGGATAAATATATTTAAAAAAGTATAATGCCCACTTCACTGTGGAAGGAACTCTAGTTTTAAGATAATATTCCATGAAGTATGCATTGCTGTGTGCTTAGAAAGGAAATCAGACTGCATTACAAACTCTGCATAAGAGGAATGATACCTTGAAATTTGATTCCTAAGCAAAAAAGAAAAACCTCACCCGGAGTATAGGGAAGTATATATGATAAACAGAAGTTTGTTCTATAGTCATCCAGAAGGACAACAGTAGGTGCAATTAAACCACCATTTCCCTCAATTTATAACAAAACCAATGCAGGCTATGTAAAAAAAAAATTATATACACACAGAGAGACTGAAACTGGACTTGGCAGGGAGAGCAAAAAACAAGAAAGGCTTCTACAGGTAAGTACACCAGAAAAGGAAAGCCCAAGAAGGCATACCCATCATCATTGTAAGCAATACATACTGACTGGTATCAGCAGGCAAGGAAAAGGCCGAGGTACTCAACAACATTTTTGCCTTAGCCTTCATTAGCAACTGCCCTTCACAGGCCCATCGAGCAGACAGTTCAGAAGATCGGAACAGATGAAGCAACGTTCCTCCTGCTGTAAGCAAAGGTCAGGTTCAAAACCACCTGAGAAGCCTGAAAAATCATGTCTATGAGTCCCAGAGAGATGACAGAGGCTCTAAGAAACCTGAGAGAATTGGCTGATACAGTCACCAATCCACTCCCAAAGCTATTTGGGAAGTAACCACAGCCAGGTGACTGGAGAAAAGATAATAACATTCATTTTTTAAGAAAGATAGAAAGTACAACCCAGGGAACTACTGATCTGTTAGCCTCACATCAGTGCCAAGGAAGAAGATGCAGCAAATTCTCTTGGAAGCTATGTTAATGCACATAGAAGAGAGGGAAGTGATACATGGTAACTAACATTGTATCACCAAGGCTAGGTCTCGCCTGAACAACCTAGTGGCCTTCTATGATGGCAGAGTTACATCAGTGGACAAGGGAAGGCTCACAGATGTCATCTATCTGGACATGAGTAAAGCCTTGGACATGGCACTCCACACTACACTTGCCTCCAAATAGGAGGAGCATGGATTGGACTGGTGGACTGTTCAACTGATGAGGAACTGGTTATCTACTAGATAGAAAGATAGTTCAGGGAAAAGGAGGAGGAAAAAGTTATGCCCCCTTTCCAAATGCTACAGATTTTCAGATCTTGCAGTAAAAAGTTACAGTTTCCCTGAAGAGTTTTCAGAATATATACTGAAATGTTCTGATGGTTCTGGTACCTGAAGCAATGCTTAAATTGATGGGCTACCAAGTTGTGATCCATAGAAAAACACAGATAACAGATTTTTGAGGCTATGCTAAGCAGCAGTCACTAAAATCTTTTCTATAGATTGGTAGTTGCTTAAGAGTGATTTGTGGTCTGGAGAGTTTAAAAAGTATTGTCCCAGAAGTGATTATAAACAGATGGAATAATAGAGTAATTGTAACAGTGTCAAGTTAGGCTTGACTGCTATGAAAACACAACTTCCAAATCTTAAAATATATAACTACATAACTTTAGATTCTCCTTAAAGGAGACCAATCATTTTCTGTTTTTTAAAAAAATGCATCAAAAGGAAAGGTTATCTTCTTCCTCTTACAGCCAAGGAGACAACGCTTCTAGGATATTATTACATGGACAAGTCAAGAGAAAGCCAACTAGCTTGAAGACAGTGAATCCACAATATATCTACAGCATACACCTCTAGGGATGTTTTCACACCGTGGCAAGGATAAGATAGCTTCCACTTTTCTGAATGTACAGGGAGTTGCATTTAGGAAAACCAAGTTCATGGTGGAAAGCTAATTCAAAATTATCATGCCTCAAAGAAATAATATTTGTTTTTCCCCTCAGCTATTAAGTTTCATTAATCTTACTTCACAACAGTTGCTTAATGTAAAGTTTATCAATTGCCTCTCCATAAACAAAATCAAATAATTCTTTTAAGAATGCACACAACAACCAGGAGCTCATCCTTTTAGGAAGAGCCTTTTATCCAAAATCCTTTTCAAAAAGAAAGCATCACAACATGTTTTTCTTTGAGATTTTGTCACAGGATTTCCTGACAATCTGTCACATAGGAAGAAGCTCTTCAGCACAGGAATGCAATTGTGAGGATCAGTAGGTATTTTTACTGAACTTTGAGGAAACTTAGTTATGTTACAAATATTACCTCTAGGATGCTAACATGGCAAAAGAGGGATTTTATACTTGCTAACACCATGTTCAGATGGCAATGACAAACAGAAGTGGCAGCAGATCATAAGAGATGATTATAAGATAAGCTATCTAGAGTTGAATATTTCTGTTTGTGATAGCTTGTTCTCATAAAGAGATGTGCTACAATGTACTCCAATATTTTCTGTCTTACAAATATGATTTCCTCATTAAGTGTCCCCATATCTTTCCCCTCTCAAAATATTCATCCAACACTGGTGCATAAAATAATTAGCCTCAAGGAAAGTTGGGCAATCAAAATTACTACATTCAATACTACTATTATTAAGCATTTAACAGACTGTTTTCTCATCTTCTAAGCTCAATAACTTCCTATTTCTCATTCATCACGTCTCACCTGGGAGACTGCCTAGAAATAAGATACCTCAGAGAAGGATGCCTAAGAAACAAAAATATCAGCAGTCTTATTTTCATTATGTTCACTTCTTCAGATCACATTACAGCAGCAAGAAGACTCACTGATTTAGCTTAACATGAGTGACTATCCATATTGCCTAATACAAAACAGTTTCTTAAAAGCTTTGAAAGTTCGGGTAGCTAGCACAAATCAAGGAGTAGAAATTATCCTAGTAAACATTAGCACATCACTTTTTTTTTGCTTAAAGCGTTATATATGATTTTACATTCCTCACAGAACGTATGCACGTAAAACAAGACTCTCTATTCAGTCTCTTCAATGCTACCCACAGTTGCCAGTGATCCGTCAGCCATCTTGTAAGCTCCTAAGTTGCCTTTTCTCCACACAGTAACATTTTAAAGATACACAACCCTGAACCTTTCATTTTTAACCTGACATGAAGGAAATACATCACGATAAAAGAGGAACACGTTACCTGGTGGAAGCCTCCAGTCACAGGGCCGCGTGGGCTGAGGCTGCCCCAGGAAGGCAGGAAACTCACAGTCAGGTAGAGCCACCTGCCCCAGCCAACACAGCAGGGCCACAACAGCCACAAGCTTCAGCCGCTGTCCCACAGTCTCCAGGCAAAGGGAAAAATCAGAACTACAGCTACCCCAAGCAAGGAGTAGCAGAGAGAAAAGTTCTGACCAGGCAGACTTACAGTGGGAACTATGGGAAGTGCACCTGAGCTTAAAAAAGACCCCTGCTATGGGCAGCAGGTGTGGGCGCAGGTGGAGCTGATCAAGGCACCCGAGGACAGAGGTGCCTGCAGGGCTGCCTGAAGCAGAGGCAGAATTAAGGGGATGCATTTACCCCTCTGTTGAATATTAATCTGTTTGGCAGTTAAAAAAAAAAAAAGTAGATAATTAGGATTTTGTCTATGACTGAGAGAACTACTGAATGACAGTTATCTGTTTTCCATCAAGACTGATGACATTTGTTAATTTGTCTTATTTTAATCAGCATCAAGTGTATAAAACAAACTGTTTCAGATCATTGCTGCTCAGGGGGTTGATGACAGACTCTTGAATACATCTGTTCTTTAGCTCATTAGTAAGCTTTCAGAAGAGTAAAATAGATCTTCTTTCCTTTACCCCAAAGAATCAGTTCTGCTATGATCCTCATGGGTCCCTTCTGACTCAGGGTACGTGATGATTCTCTCAGGATAATGAGGGCTGCTCTGAAAGCAGTGCTTCCTTTTTAATTATATTGGCCCATGACACAGAGATGGATGTTGGTGATGTGGAGGTAGATGTTGAACCTTCCCACCAACATTCTATGGTATTTTGTTGCTGTGTGACATGTGGCAGCAGAATGGTATTCTGACAAAATGGCATCTGACACGGAAGAGCATAGGAAGTAAGTAAATACCTCCATGCAGAAAAGAAGTGATACCCTCTGACATCTATGAACTCTTGCTGAATGATTATGGAGACCAAACAGTGGATGTGAGCTCAGTGAGGTGGTAGGTGGTGAATTTCAACAGTGGTGACAGTGGGTCATCTCTGCTGGTGCAGACTGTTATAGGTGCAGCATGCAAGCTCCGGCTCGCTGCTGAAGAAAATGCACAGCTAATGGTGGCAACTGTGTTGAAAAAGAGTGATTTGTAGCTAAGAATTTGGTCTATTAAATAGTGTTATTGTGATCCTTGTTGTAGTTTCCAAGGAAAAATATAGAAGGTGTTACTTTCAGAGTGACCTACAGAGGCCATGCAATGTGCTGGCCTTCCTTTGGAGTAAGCCTGAACAGCCTCCTAAACATAACCTGCTGCCTTTATTAAAGATTATTTTCTTTCTTATCACCACTTCCCTTAGTCTTCATTCATCATGCCTGCTCTGAAGTCTCAGCCAAGCTTGACTAAATTCACAATCATTTTCATTTTCATCATTTTACCTCTTTTATTTTCTGGTATAATTCAATTTATACCCAATTTCAGTTCATGAATATTTCTGCATTTCTCTTCTCAGTACTTGGTTCCTGGAGTAAGGGCTAAAATGAGAGGCAAGATGCTTTGTGCCTCATCTGCTATTTGTGAACCCGCTAAATGCTGCTTTATATAACATACACAGAATCTAAGAAACAAACTATACAGAGAGAATTTTCTGCAAAAGATTTACTCACACTTTCTATATTTGTGCTCAGAATTAGAATACGAAGGACTTGTGCACAGACTTTCTTTGGCTATTACATTACCCCTCACAAAATATGATTTCATTTACTAATACTGCCTACATGCTCTCCCTTTCCTGGCACCACATGCTTGTTCTGAATTTACAGAAGAAATTACTGTAGGATGGAGGGCAGTCTGGTTTTAAAATGAGGGACATATCTTTGGAAATTACTGCAAGTTCTAAATTGGGTGATTAAGTTTCCTCAGAGGAACAAATCTTCTGGCCAAAACATAGAGCTGGGTCTCAGAAGGTGGTGCAATTACTTCATCTCTCAGGCTTTTAGTTTTTTCTGTCACTGTCCCTCTTACAGAAGACCAGTACTTCCTTTCTCCTACCTTTACAATTGCTTCTTTTTTTTTCCAAGTCGGTAAGCCCTTAAGGCAAGTTCTGCTCATGCAACATCTAGTACAAAAGGCTGCTGATTTCACTTCTGACTTCTGAGGTACTATTGTAATACAAATGATGATGCTAATCATATCGGTGAATACTCAGAAAGAAAGCATTTTAAAAGCTTGATGTAAATCAAAGAAAGAAGAAAAACAACTCTATAAACATGGTACTCTGAAATAAAAGCTATTCATTTCTTATTCATCATTAGATGCCCCTTTCAGTTCATAATGACCAGCAAACTAATGGATGTCTTTCAAAGGAAGTCTTTGCATCACTCGATTCTTTATAAATCTTTAGTAAGATTACAGCTCTTTTGCCTTCTTTTTTTTTTTTTTTCACTTAAAATGTTATAAATATTTATCTGCCACTGTTTTAGACATTGAAATGGTTATATCACAACCATAGATAAATTAAAATGACTACTCTGAGGTTATAGATATGTACAAGAACAAAAGAGCTGTTGACTGAAAAGAGAACTGTTTTAAATTATTCAGAGAGCTTCCTTTTCTTTCCCTGGGTTTTTGAAAGCAATTGAAAAAAAATGATGAATGAATATGAACACTGTATGAGCAATCTGACAGTGTCAGTCCCAGAATTAGTGCTATGTACGTTTTCCTCTTTTGATCACTGACTTCCTTACTTGTTCAGTTCTTTTTAAATAGTTTACCTCCTTCTACTTAACTGTGGCTCCAAAGATTGCTCTCTAATTCCACTTCAGAAGCTCCTGCATGAGAATATTGGAATAGCTACATGAGAATAAACCCATGGGAATAATGTTTTGCAGACTTCTTCTTAACCTTGATAATACTGTAGAGGAGAATCCAGTACCTTCAAAGGCATGAAGAAAAAATAAATAAATAAAACGAGTGAACCCAGAAATTTTCAGTCCTTCCTTTCCAGTCCTTGAATGAAAAAAAACAAACAGTGAAAACATTTTTTGCCCTTAGATGTACTATCAAAGCAATCCAGCAATCAAAAGTACACAAAAGAAAAAAAACAAGTTAATAATGCCCTTTGAGATGTCATGCCAGCCAGAGCACTTGATTTTATGAACAGCAAAAAAGAAATTATGGATAAAGATATGCGTGCATGTGCTTGGTTAGGTAGAGTAAGTGTGTAGTATGTAAATTGACTGTATGAGCATAATGAAGGAGTTCTGTTTCTTGCTACATATTCATTTACAGAAGAAGAACACTTTGCTTATTCTCCTTTCGTAGGAGGCTGTAAAGTAACATCACTGTAATTTTTCCCCTTTTAAGGACTTCTAACGAAGTTCATTGTAATCACATTTACGTTTCTCCTTTATGAGCCATGCACTCAGAATGCAGAGGAAACACTAGGGCAGTATCAGTCACCAAACCAATCTGCAGAAATGGAAACAGCCTTTCTTGCACCTGACTGGTGTCTGGGTGCAGTCCAAGAATCACGAGAGCAACATGTGAAGCTGGCAGAAATAAGCAAATTGACAAACAAATGCACTTTAGGGGATATTTTCCAAGGATTAAGGCTTGCTAAGGCACTTAATTCTCCCTGATGTTCTGAATCGGTTGTTCACAAGGTATTCTAAACTATTACAGATGGACTGGGATAAAGACACAGGATTACAGAATATCATTTCTGCCAGCCATGAAAAATTAAAAAAGACATTTTCAACTGTTACTGGTGGAGGGAAAATTGTGAAAACTTGAGTAACTTTGAAAATTATTTATTTTCGCTGATGTGTCCAAGACCACTCTCAGTTTATATTCTCCTAAGGAGGTTTAAGGTTTCAGCTGCATTGCCAACAATGTTGCAGTTCAATGATGGGGTGCAGAAGGAAATTTTCTATTTCCTTCCATGATTTCGATAATATTGAGTGCTGTTGGGGCTCAGTTCTCTTCCTAATGCAATCAATCTAAAATCGGCGCACAGGTTGATGAAAATATGATGAAATTCCCTGGACTATTGATTCTTTAAGTTCTGCAATACACTTGGATTAATTGGTTAAGTGAAATTGTTTCCTTCTTCTTTCAGGCTTAATATTTTTTCTCTTGATTCTCTCTTACTTTATCCTTTTTAAATGGTTGGCATGAAATGTCATAAGTCAGAATGACAGCTTTAAACAACCATTTCCTACATAGTTTTCTCAAACAGAATTACTCACCTAAGTTGCAAAGAAATACAGTCAATCCTTTAGTGACTCTTCTGATTCATCCAAAAGTGTGCATTGTTCATTTTGCAGTCCTGTAAGAGTTTTGAACTCTCTATTTCTACTTTGCAGTTTACTCTCTCCAGTAAGTATGACTGTGCTGTGAACCAGATGAGTAGAATGACCTCGGTCTAGGAAATAACCTCTTTCCGCCAGCAGCGAGGACTGGTTTAGAATCCCTGAAGGAATCTCCCTCCACTGCCAGTGTATACATATAAAGTTTATGAAATGAAAGCATAATGCAAAAGATATCATCCGTATATAATAGACAGCCTCAGGACTGCACATTGTAAAGAATGCTATATGCAAAGAAACAGTGTCCATAAATAAATAGTTGGCCTCTGTCTTCTCCTTGTCACACAAGGACCATCCAGTTGTCACTTTTGCCCATTATCAGTCCCCAGTAGTCATCACTAACAGAAACCTTTTATTCATCTTATTCAACTTGACTTTGGATCCAGTGCTCAGTGGAAAGAAAGAAAAGAATTATCTATACTTCCATGGGCTTGGTTAAGAGCATCTCAGCTGGAAAATAAGATATATCACATAACACAGGAAGTACCAGAAGCTTATCCTGCAGCAATATTCTGCCTGTATTTGTTGAACAGGTTTCTTTTCTGCTCTGGTTTAACTCTGATGCTAATACTTGATTCCTTCTGGCAAAAAAATACAAACCAAATCCCACTGCAATGAACGAGTGAAAACACAGTTGGCTAAAATAACTAAATTTCATCGGATTTTGCACTGATAAATCAGTGGCAGTATTGTTCAGGACATAAAAGAGAGGCATAGCTAAGATACGTGATTTATACAAAAGGATGACAGCAAAGGCAAAGAATTCCAGAGCCTAAGCCCAGAGCTCAAAGGATTATTTCCATGTTTGGGGGCTATTCATCAGTCAGTTGAGGAGGCAGTCTGCTCTTCAACATTTTACATACAGTTGCCCAGTATAGAATTTATTAAAGCTTCATATTATTTCAGAAACTATTGCAGGATAAATAATTGGAACACCACTGTCCTTATCCCTTATCCCTGGTACATCTTTTCCTGAAAAATTCTATCAGAAGATCAATTTTCTGCAAGGCAGATTATCAAACATTTCCACATTAGTAAGCTGTGAAGACAAAGCTCTTCTGGAGTCCAGGACAGGACTGTTTAGTCCAAAATGATCAGGGTACAAATGAATCTTTATACTCACTCATATTCACACAGGCATGGCTTGCTTTTATGACATAAAGTGTACTTTTGATCCACAGAGGAGCTAATAAAGAGATAGTTGTTCATTTTACTGCTGCATGAAGGATGGCTACTCAGGTTCCTGAGGAACAATTTCCAGTCAGATCGCTGACATCTAATCTACAACTCACTTTTTTGGAAACAGTACAAGTGCACTGAAATATCTCATGGTATCTATTTCTCAAGATCTATAATTTAATTAAAACAATTGTTGAATTGTAAAGCAATTTAAGTGAGGAGCTTGCTCATCCCAGAACCCAGGAATTCCTATTGCTGTCATTCACTTCTCAGAAATGACTTGCCTGATTTCACAGGGCATCATTTCAATTCAAATATATCTAACTGCCATGGATCCAATTTCACTTCAGGGATTTGCTTTATTTTAGAATTTGTAGTATTATTTTCTGTTTAATATTTTGTTTTACTAGTATTATACTATACTATACAATTACATTATATTGCATTGTATTATATTGCATTGTATTATATTATATTTTCAAATCTACTCAAAATTATACTTGATTTTCCCCTCTCCTAGCATTTTAAATGATTTTGTGGTGCCTACGTGTCAGATTCTGGGTGTTAAGGAAGGTCAAAGCAATGACAGCCTTCGGGGCTCTGCCAGTGAATGCTAAATTGCCTACTCATCACTCATCACCAGCACAAGCTCATCCAGAAAATACAGCCATAGCATAATGGAAGTAGTGCTTGAATAAGCTTCAGACTTTCTTTTCATCATTTGTAGCTTCCCAAATTTTACAGTTAGGGCCTCATTTTCTCAGCAGTAAGTATTCACTCTTCACCCTGACTATAAAAGAAATCACTGTTTGAGAATATACCTCCTATAATACCTCTTTGTCCCCAGGTAACAAGTAAGGCCTGTTACTAGACTGCTTGAATGGCTGATGATCAGCAGCACTGTCTGGGAAGCAGGATGCGACTAGGGTGAAGAAAAAGGATATATGGAAACTAGGCTCCAAAGAGTATTCATTGATTTTGGGATATCCTGACAGCAGCACCTATTAGAAAGCTGTACCAGAGAAGAAAAGAATAATTTTTATAATTCTGTTCACTCTAGCCCATGCTGCTGAGACAAAAAATCTTCAGCTATTAAATATAATGTCATCTTGCTCCTCTTGCAGTACATCTGTTTTCTTTGTCATGAAATGAAAATCATACTTTTCTTAATATTCAGCTACATCACAATATCAAGCATTCGATTAATGATCTGTAACTTTAAAGTGTTGAAATCTTACTCTAAAGTACATGCCCGAAGAAGCAACGCACACAGATTAACAGGACCTTAACTTTATGTCCTTATGTCAGTGCTCAGATTCCTTTACATGTACAACATTCAAAAAAGAGATTATAGAAATGAATACATGTGAGACTACACATGTGCTGTCTATCTCTAATTTCTGTATCACTTTCATAATCTTTGAGCCAAATTCTGATGCCTTATTTGCATTAAGTAGTATCCTATCTCACTAAGTGTTCTTGTACACCATGATACCATCCAGACTGAGTGGGGCTTTCAGAATCTGATCATTCATAAAGAATGCATTTCTCCAAATATGGTTACAACAAGATTAACTAGACTGATAGTTGAAATGAGTTCTTATCATCTAATGCATAATTACTATCTTCAAAAATGTTGCCATGCAACTTCCATTCTACACTGCGGCTGAGAAATCCCAATAGCTTCAGATACTGCGTGTGATGACAATGACCTGCAACACTGAAAGGCTAATGGAATTGCACAGGTGTCACAACAGACATAATCTGAAAGCAGTGGAGTTGTGCAAGGGTAGCTGAAAGCATAATTTAGCCTGCAAAATATTTATGATGGGCAAGTATATGATGGAAAGAGGCCAGTGTGACTGCTAGGGCCAAAGCTGAGCTTGAAGTGCCAGCAGCTGAGAAACAAAACAATTTCCAAATGCAGCTCACTTACATCAGAGATGGAAATTCATGAGAATCACTGATCTATACTGTCCTGTGTAAATATTTCATGCCCTCTTGTACTTCTTTTCATGGTCGAACTGTATTTTAAACAATTAAAAATGAAATTTAAGGAGGCAAACAGAGAGACTGCACTGTAAGCGTCATCAAAACCTTTCCTAAAAAAAGAATAAAAAATAATTTGACTTAAAATAAGTAATTTTTTTTCTTAATATTCACATAATATTAATAGTACTGCTTCTATAACAGCATACACTGTATTTTTACTGCTATTTGAATAAAGAGGCACTTTTCTTTCTATCCTTCAACATATATTAATATATCTATTAAAATACATGCACATTTTCAATTTAACTTGTAAAGAAGTTCTGATCACTAATTCAGATTCTATTTTATTAACAGTTAGTGTCCCCAACTTCAATACTGTGATGCACTGTTACAATTATTTTCTCACTGATGAAGATTACAGTGGCTGAATGAGACAGCTCCACTTTTAGCTCCTGAACATGTCAGTGTAAGAGTGTAAATAATTTCATTTCATTAAACAAAACAAATGTCTCTGGTTTGCTTTTTCATGTCAGTATCTCTAGACAAAGATGTTTGTTTAACGCTGAAGAAAACCAACATAGCACATAGCCTGCTCCCCAGCTTCAAAACAAGAAAAGTGAGTGGGACAATGTCACATCAACCTTCTCGCATTCATCTGGTTTTTAGCCAACTCCAGCCCTTCATCTGACTCACATTAGGTAGTGAAAACTCTACTTATGAAAACCTTATAGAAACTTAAATACAAAACCTCCACAGTTTCCTCTTTCCAAATACCACTGATTGTTTCAGAGCAACATAAGCAGATGACCCACACTCCCTTCCACACAGCTGGTCACTCTACAGCAGTGTTGAGCCAAACCTGGAAGGGGTTTTGCTAACCTGCAGTATCCCCTCCTTTTCCGCTTCTTTCCTGTTATCCTAGCTTTAACCATAGCTTTTGCACTGCAGTATGTTGGTCATCAAATTAAAATTCAGCTAGTTCCTCTTTGGAATATTTTCCGTTGCAGAAAAGAGGATATTAAATATTCTGACCCACTCTATAATTGATATTACAGGAAACAGCAAGTATGTGAAACATGAAAGAGAAGTCCCAGAGATCTTCTGAAATGAGTTGGACAACTCCTCCTCCCTTCAATAAACTGGTGAAACAATCACCAAAACAAGTTGTTTTAAGATCTCTTTATCTCTCTGTATCAATTCATTTGCATTAAAAGCCATGAATATTTCACCTTCTGTTCAAAACTTCAATTCTTATGGTTGGGAGGGGGGTAATGTCACTTCAATGAAGATTTTTTTCAAAATGAAGGTTCAAAGCTGATGCCTACACTGTGCGCTTTCATGCAGGCACTGCACTGTAGCAAGTTGAAAGGAAATCTCATTAGAGGAGGATTCCAGGAGCAAAAAAAAAAAAAAAAAGAAAAGAAAAAAAAAACACCATCACTGTTAGTGCTAATTAGCAGCTTTTTCTGCTGCTTCTAAAGAAGTTCCAAAACCCAAACGAATAGATGGATTATTTCACCCCAGAGGTATTCTTCCAGGTCAGGGGTGAGACACCTTGTGAGTGTGAGGCTAGTTCTTGTTCTGATCCAACTGACAAACAGCCTTCCTCTTTGTTAACCCGGCAATGATCGGAAACCCAACACTGTGACTCTGTAATGCCAATTTCAGGAAACAAAAGAGGTGCAATTTCTATTAGTACTGATGGAGTATTGATGTCGTTCAAAACAAACTGAATGGTAAATTAGAGATGTGCAAAACTATTGGTCAAAACTTTAAATTCTGATGTGTATTTTAAAAACAGTGTGACATCCAAAGGCAGCAATCCATGTTATGCACACTGTTATCTGTAAACATACCAGGCTCGAAGGCAGAACGTACATCTTCCAACCCAAAGGCAACTGAAAGAACCTGACTGCACACTGGATTTAGTATGAACAAGGAATGAAGGGAGCAGAGGGGCTCTGCAATGGTAAGTTTAATATGAATTGGAAAAGAAAAAGAAGGATTTCAGAAGTAGTCAACCATTCTAAACCACATTCAATTCTTCCTTTGATTCACTTCAGCTTGGATTATAGAAAGGCACAGGCAAGTATTCAAATTCCTAGTGTATACAAAAACACCCCAAAGAATTAGAAATGACATAATCCATCCAGTCTGTCAGGGTGCATAAGCAGTATGTATCTTTTCCATATTCATTTCTGTCAATTTATGTTTTCTTAACTACGCACAATCGCACAGAAAAGAATCAGAATCCACAATTCCTGATTTCCAGATAGTATACCAACAAAAACCATTTTCTCAGTCTTCCTCAGGCACAGAATTCTAGACTGTTCTTAATGCTCAGCACTTTCAAGAAGGCCCAAATACATCCAGAGAATCACTCAAATGTTGATCAACACAGAACCTGCAGATTTCCATGCACAAAATGGAATACAACATGATAGCACCAACAGTACTTGAAGGGAGAAAATCACAGTGAGTGCATCATATTTCATCACGGGTAAGCACATGTTTAAACGAAATGGTATCAATATACTTGTGGCATGCAGTGTTGGCTCACTAGCCAAAGGTCTGAAGGAAACTGGCAACATTTTTTACTGAGAGTTCTTTATAGTTGTCCTTCCTGTGAACATCCGTGACTTCAGAAAATGTAAGCCCTTTTCTTCTGACCATAACTTTGGACGCAGAATGGCCTCTTAGGTTATTAATATTGTTTTTAATCAGGTTTTGCCAGCTGTAGAACTTCTGTGAGAATGAAAATCTTTGACGATGGTACCTAAATCGTAATACTTTCTTTAGGCTATATTTCACCTTGACTTTATCACACTTAAGGTGTCACAGTGTCTCGGAGAGCAGCTATTCTAATTTCATTATACTAGAACTTAATTATTGTTGATGCCCACTTAAAAGAAAACAAAACCTAGCAAGAAGACATAATAGGTTATGCAGAGTATCACTGAAGTTGATAGAAAACCTTGAAATAGGCTAGAATGAAAGCAGAGTGGTGGCTCAGATGCTCATGGGGGCTGGGGCTTGGAGACACACCTCACTGTAATCAGTTCTGATTTTTACATACTCTAAGCTGTTTCTCATGGGATTAATCGTTATCAAGTACTGTGCTTTTTTTGTGTGTATCTCATATCACAAACTGGAATACATTCACAGGTGTACATGGCTCTGATTAATGAATTTATTTTATTGCCTTTTGCTCCTATAGAAATAAACATTTGAAAGACACGAGGACTCTGGTTCTAACAGAGATATAATCAGTAGAGGCAATAGAATAGCTGTTTTGATTAGAAGTCTGAAAACCAGATAAAAGGCTGCTGAAGCAGGATTAATATTTCTCCCACTCATACTGCACCACAGCACTTGCACACAGTGAGAGGTTACCAGGAAGGATTAACATGACCTTTTCTTAATAAACAGACTATAAGCTTTTACAGACTGGGTGGTAAACAGAGCAGGGAGCTGGAAAAGTGCAGAGATCACATCCCTTTTCATAAAGCTTGTTCTGATTCTTTTTGTTTATTTTTTATTTTTTAATCTGTAAGGCTTTTGACCACCCCTTATATTTCTGTCAGTTGTGTATTCCAAAGCTGGGAACCAAATTTATCAGATTACCTCATTCCAATTGCTCGGACTGAGCACTTCATGTTTAATGAAAATGACTAAAATCAGAAAACTCAACACGTGTACAACATTGTATGAAAAATACAATAAAAAGTTACAGCACTGGATATCAAACATGAGATAACATTTTAACCTAAAGGAACCTAAAGATCTGGGTGGCTTGATGTCTATTCTACCTGCTCACACTGACCAGCTGCTTTACCTTGATGCGTCTCACAGACTCTGTGCACTGTAACTATATAAACCTTAATAAGGAAATCAAAAAGAATTTTTCTAGCCCCTCTGCAAAAGACTGCTTACACTGATCAGAACCCATCGATCCTTCTGTGCCGACTCTTTTCTCACAGGCACCATCATGTCTGTGCTCTTGCACTGGAATATGTATCAAGCATAAATGTCTTATATTTCCATGGAAAATTGATTTAATAACAATATCCTCAACATGTCCAATTTCGTGCAGCCTACCTTCTTCCTGAGCTAAAAATCAATTTATGTTTCCTATCCGTGTACTCCATATTTAACCCAGACACTAAAGACTCTCAAGGGAAGAATTTGTACTTCCTCGGAATTGCACTGTTTGGGCGGTGAGGGCCAGTATTGTCAAAATTACTGCAGAACGTGGTATAAAAATTTCTGATGAAGGGACAAGAGACTTTTTACTGCAGACTTTAAGCAAAGTGGCAGTTTATTTGAAGTTTTCATGATGAACTGCAGGAATACTTTGATGAGACGCTTTATTTTCACTTAATCATTCCATTTTTTTCTGTGTATTATACAGCAAAAAGCCACATAACAAGCAGTTTCATGAGCAGTGGAATCTGGTTTTCAAAGCACTTATGCTTCATGGGAGATTGTAAGTAAGGAAGACACTATGAAGGACCCTAACATAATGAGAAAAAATGACAGATGATACTGATGTCTTCAGTATTTAATGAAACACTGGAAAATTGGTACAGGCAATGAAATTAAAATAAACTTTTTTTCAAGTAACATAAAAACATGTTTTCCTAAGATTTGAACATTCTCAAGCTTTTTTTTAATTATTATTGTTATTTTATGTGAATTCTGTGGTGCATAGCACCAAGTGAGTTCAAGCTTCATGCTTTCCCTCAAAGAGATCATTAGCAGGATTATACATCTTTGCTAGGCTATTTCACAAAATCTGTAGGAATTTATTATTACTCATCCATTTCAAAACATGTTTCAAACTCACCAGTGAGTCCGAAATGAATTTACAGACTGAAGAGGAACACATTTCCTTAAGAAACCAGTAAACTATCAAAAGCACCACAGAAAAATCAATATTTATACCTTGCTCAAGTGGAGGGATTCAGTGATGCTGCAATAGGAAAGTTACTGAGTTCCAAGTTAAATGCATTCATTCAGCAACAACAACAAAAAAAAAAATCCAAGATTTTTTTTCATTTAATTTCAGATAAGTCACAGTTAACAATGTGAATTTATCATTTATGTTCAGGAAAAAAAAAAAAGAGGAAGATCATTCAGGTACCTCAGCCTTATTTTTGTGGGACCTACTCACTTTTTTGTGTTTGTGATCAGACATTTTGCTGATGCTGAAAATATAGCTCTATAACAAAAATATATGTTTGAAAGAAAAAAATGAACCTGTTCTTCCTCCATTTGAATATCTGTATTATCTGTTATGCATAATGAATAAGTGAAATGCATTGCCTAGAAAAGAAAATAAACACATATATTTATACATGTTTTTTCTAAAGTCCTCAGACTGATACATAGAATATGACCATATGTCCACCAACAGGAACAAAGCAGGTGATGAGGGAACTATTTATCCAAACATTGGACAGCAAAGAAAAACAGAATCCAGCTCAAATTTTGTAGTTCCTCACCTCTTATTTTAGCTACCGGAGTAGGGATTCATGGGGAAACAGATCATGACCCATGGAGAAATTTTAGCTTTCATTTACCATAGTTGGAATGAACGTCATAGCTCTGCATTACAGTTTCCAGGTTAGCAGTCATTTAATTTTAAAGTAATGATTTTCAGTCAGATAAAAAGAATCTCCACGGAATGAGCAGTCAGCAGGTAGTATTTTTTTCTATAAAATGACCTGCCATTAAAATGTTTTTATCCCCAAAATATGACGTGCTCCTATCACAGGGATTTTGTTACCCTGTAATTAAGACAGATGTCATGCCAATGCTCCTGAAGGGTTGCTGATGACCCTGTACGCTAAGCAGTTTTGTTAGGAAGTCATAGAAAATTCCATGCAGGAAAGGAAGAAAATGCAGCCAGGAGAAATAAAATCCCAACTTCAGCAATGATAGTCTTTAACTGACAGTCATGGAGGAACGAGTTTTTCATGTTTTAATAAATACCTTTTTGGAAACATCAGCTCAGTGCTCAGTAGTGGTATAAAAGCAAACTCACTGACTTGAAAAGCATTGAAGACCAGAACAGACAATATGATTATGCCACTGCATAAGCTGGTTTGCTTCCCCTCAAAAACATACTGTGGAGTTGAAAAAGGAACAGGGAAAGGCTACAGGAGCGATCAAATACATGGATTAGCTTTTGTAAAAGGAGCAGCTAAGTAGATTAGTAATTTTCTTTCTAAAAAGGAGACAACTGAAAGCTGAATGGAGAGGTCTGCAGTACTGTGAGAGAAGAGCAGACAGTGAACAGAGGTGACTGCTGGCTGCTTCTTCCAATATGAAGGTGGGGAAGTGTGAGGGGTGGAAGAAATCAAAATTGCTGGGCTGAGATCAGAGCACACTTCTTTGCACCATATATAATATTGATAAGGAACTGTTATCCCTGGGAAAGACCAGGAAAATCTGCAAGTCAGTTGAGTAAATAATCCCAGTGTGGTCAATGGATCTGATCTGTTTGGCCTAGCAGAGAATTTAACTTTGAGTGCTTATATCTCAGAATAACTACTAGGTTTGCAAAAGGACGTTGCTGACATACAGGACACTGCACAATTTTCCAATTTTTCCAGCTGGTTATTCTTTTCACTGTAAGTCTGATTTCAGATTCATCTGCTCCCTCATCCATTCATTCTACGCTAAACCTGACCTTGTTTGTCCCTTGGCTCTGTTTTGCCACAGTTCAGAGTGATTATTTTACTCATGCGGCACCGTCTATCTTACAGACCCTGTCTCCATTTTTTTTCCTTTACTCATGTGCAGTGAAAGTATCCAGTAAATTTTCATGTGCTGCATAATGTGCCAAGTTTCCTCATGAAGGATAGCCCATAAAATACTGTTCTGACAACAGTATCAAATATACTCTATAGTTTATACAAAATTAGATTTGCCCTTCAACATGTGAACATCAATCCGCAAAAAGATTACTTTAATTAAAATTTTATCCCAAGAAGCAAAAAATATATGTTGTCAGTGGTCGTGCCACACTGAATAAGACCTTGGAATAATCAGCAAGTGAACACTCATGAGACAGAAATGTTCACTGCATTACAGACTTTGCAAGCAAGCAGTTCACAACAGAAGGCAATAAAACAGTCTTGAGACACTGTGTTAATTTACATCATGAGTTCCCTTGACTTTGCATTTTTCTTTATGTATGCAAATATGTTTTCTGCATATCCATTTATCACGTTTTATTTGGGAAGAAGATGGCAGTTGGAAAGTTTGGTTGATTTGAAATATTTCTTCTGCATCATTCCTAATGTACAAAACATGACTATAGGCAAATAGACCGAGGTTTTTATCTACTGCCTTAAATTTTAAGGTTACTAAAACAACAAGCCAAAATTACTATGAAACTGTGACTCGTGTTCTATGCGCATCTTTAGTAAGGACTGACAGTATTTCTAAGAAGCTATTTTATACTCTGTATGTAGGTATATATAACATGGGGACAAATAATAATATTTGACTTATGATTCTAATGTGATAAACAGATTTAATTTGAACTCAGATAGATGTTAACATCTACAGTGTGCACACTAGGTTCCGTGTGTCAGATGTTTTTATGTAAGAAGCAAGATTTACTGTTCTGAATGGCAGCAACGGTGCAATACGGCTATAGTATGAAGGAAAACAACACACAAATGTATGAGGAAATTCCTCAAGACACAGAGGTGAAAGAGCAAGTTGCAAAGTGCATGTGTACAGCTAAAGAAGCCAAACACACTGCTGCCTTCTCACAAGATTTGCAATGCATCATCGTGAGTGCCAGGTCTCAAGACACTCCTCCTCGTGTGAAAATTTAGCTGTTCACTCACATGTGAGCTGGGAACAATCCCTACAAAATCCAGCCATGCAGCATACATAAACTATACCTCAGTGAAGCTTATATGTACCCAGGTGGACAGCAACTGAAGTAGTTCCAACGTCAGATATAGTGTCACTACTTCACCAGTGAGAAATGTATGAGCTATAATTAACACTGTTGCTTTGCAATGGGATAAATTAGCCCACGCAGAGCTCCTGCCACAAGACTGCACCTCATAACAGGATAGCTAGCATATGTAAAACCTGTCATCAAAATGTTCCCATTGACAGTAGCTTTCCATCTAGCCCTTGTGTTTCAAGATCATTCTAAGGAAGATTAAAGGGGCAAATTTTCTTTTAGACTTCTTTCACTGCCTGCCATTATGAGTCTTTTCAACATCACATTTTCAAATACTTTGCATTTAGCAAATTATAAAACAACTTCCACGTATTGACAGCATTGTGGCAGTTGAGGTAATATGCATGTAGCAGTATTAATTATCTCTTCTGTGCTTACCATATAATTCCCCACGAAAATAAGTAACTGTTATAAAAGAGTTTCTGGGAATTGACAAATTCCCTCTGAAATTGAGTAACTTTGTAAAAGAGCTTCTGTAAATTTGTGGCCCTTATCATCTAATAAATGCAACATTTGAAACAGTGGAGGAAGTAATTAAATCTCCATCTCAGAATGGGTGGTAGTTTATAAGCACTTGGTGATACTTATGGTAGCTTCAGGAAGAATCATGAACATCTCAGTTATTCATAAACTCAACCATACTGTTGCATTGGGATTACATTCACCCATCACTAGGTTATTCTAGTTTTATGGGGTAACTAATATATAAAAACGTAGAGACCTTAGTTAGATTTTCCATTTTTCCACTCAGTTTTGTACTAAATCAGAATAATTTGGTGGGTTTTTTAGTCAACTGACAAAAATACCTGAGGTTAAGTAATATTTTAAAGCCAGTTTTGCCACCGGTGATAATGTTCATACTCAAGCAATCCATGCCCCAGAGATTTGACTCGCATCTGTTTCATACACACATTGTCAAGAAGAAAGAGAATAAATAAATAAAATACTATACTTGAGGGTTTAACCTCTGGATCAGAATACAGCGGAGAAGGAGAAAAAAATCTACTTCAACAGTTATAGTAAAATATATCTGTTTTGACATATTTGACAATCATGTTTTTACTGACCTCTTTTTGTTTGAATGGATGGGAAGGAAAGCAGCGCTTACTGAAGGTTATTTTGGAAAAAATAACCAATAAAAACAGTCAGAGAATTTATATGATTTTGTTACAATGGCTAAGAGACATTCTGTTTAATAGTATATGAATTTACTCACTGTACTTCTCAAGTTGGCAGATCACACCACTAGGAATCCTTACCTACATTTGCTGCAAACTGTCTCTTTAAAAGATAAATACAATTTATATTTCAAAGAAAAAAATTTTGAACTCATAAATATGAACATTAAACTATTCCTGAAAATGGTGACAAAAGCGATTTTATGATTTCTTTTCTATGCCAGATGACTACCAGTAAGAACAAGTTTTGATTATTTCTAACTGAATATAGTTTATGAACATTTCTAGAAGCTAGAAAATAAACAGTATTCAAAAAAAAATAACTCTCCTCATATGAAGTATGTATACTCATTAAGAAAATAGAAAGAGAATCTCCCTATTGGGACTGTGCACATCATTTGACGTCTAAGAAGCTGCAACGATTTATACCAGCTGAGGTAAATTTGGATCCTAATCCAAACAAAATGTTACTTTTTTTTTTTTTTTGTAGATATTTTTAGATAAGACTAAAATAAAATAAAAATAATACAAAGCAATAAAATAGAAATTTATATTCAATCAGAAATATTAAATTGTAACAGTAGAGAGAGCACTTGAAATTCATGTATTTTCTAGCTTCTAGAAATGTTCATAAACTATATTTTTTTAGTGCTATAGATAACGTTGTAGTGCTACTGTCATTTGTAACACTGATAGATTCAACAGTTAGGAGAAAAAACTATTAAAAATTACTTGCATTTGTAGATGCAAGGAGAACATAAGGAAAGGAGAGAAGAACAGTCTTGCTTGGCCAAACCAAAGACCCAATTAACAACATACATCATTTCCCGGATTATTAACTTACTGGTGTAAGACAAACATGCAGAAGATAAAAGAATGGGAGAAGCCTACTTGACACACACACAGCCACTTTCCAACATCCAACAATTTTCAGCTCAGGAACCGCCTAATTTGGTTACCACTTTTATCATCCAGGCAGCTCTTCTACAGACTCTGGTGTATCAAAGAGATATTAAATATTTTAGGAATCTATAGCCATCCAGCCTTGCAGAACAATATAGAATGAGAAGTGAGGAAATCCTATAACATTGGAACACTGACTTTATCTCAGAAAAAGCAGGAAATAAGAAAAACTTTTCTGAGAGCATGTATGTGAAATGACATTAGGATTTCATGTGAGTCCAAGAAAAGAAGATGCTCAGACAATCCTGAATACTGTTTTAGTACACTTACTTCCTTTGAATGCTCTTAAGTGATACTTAGAGACATTTCTAATACACCTTAAGGACAAGAATTTCAACACCACACTCTGATGATGATATCTGAATTATTTTGCAGGTGTAAGGTAAGTTTCTCTAAGCATGCTGAAACCTGAATGAGCACAGAAAGGTTTTTGTTGTTGTTGCTGTTGTTTTTTTAGCAAAATTTCACTTTCTAATGCTAATAAAACACCACTTAATATAATCAAAAATTCATCTTACTCTTTCTTTAAAAATAACTTCCCAGGTGACTGCATAGTCTACACTGTGGAGTCAGCAGAAATATGGTGGGAAATATTCTTCCAAGAAAAAAAGATTTTCAAATATTATTCTTTAGTTGCAACATAACAAAGGCTGTTTTCAGCTTAGTATCTGTAAATCAAATGCTCAAGTCCAGACAGATTTTTTTCCTAGACTGCATTCTTGTATCTCAAGAAATATTTTGTAAGTCGTTGCTCCAAAAAGGTCACATATATTAAACATAGCCAATCTTTTTCTCCCAATAAAAGATGAACATTATCATTTCTTTTCGTTTTAATACTGCTCCAATAACATTTATGTCTGAAATTCCTTTAAAGTCTGTTTCTTTGTGCAGATTAAGGAAAAGAAAGATTTAAGAGTGTCAAATTATACTGTAATGTAGATTACTTGCTAGACAAACCCAGAAGAATTATATAATACAGAATTAGAAAATTTACACCAAAATCCTATTCTTCAGTCTCGGACAAAGAAAAGAAATTCGTCCACCTTTGGAGAATTCTGTATTTTGAATTATTTTGTCAGTATCGCAATGACATGCAGGACATCAATCAACCATTTAACAACAGGAGTAGCTCTTGATTTTCCAAAATTATGCTTTCAAATATACTACGTATGTTTCTTCAAAGACTCATTAGGGGATTTGTGATGGATACAGTTTCATTTTGTTATACTCCAGAGGCTGAAAATTTGATGTAAGTGCTCCATATGCCATGTTTCAAAGAAAGCTGGAACACCTTGGGGGGCTATTCTGTATCTGACAACAGTTTATTGTGTAATTGTAACTTGTCAACTTATTGTCATCATTTGCAGTACTTAATTATAAGCTTCTGTGTTTCATTATAAATAGCTTACTACAACCTTGATAACTTTATTCACTTTCTGTTGATGGCTCTTGAGAAGCATATAGCATAAGTAAAAACAGAGAGCCTAATAAATGTTTTATATAGGCACCTTTTGCCACCTACTTATCATTCATAATGTACTAAAAACGCATCATAAAATATGTATTAAGATTTTTATAGATGTTGTACTTATATAATATATTTTGTATACATTATTAATCATTTTTAAGTCGAGTAGCTTTGTGTCAGTATAAAAAAATTATTCAAAAAGTGGTTGCATGATTCAAATGATTTCATCACATTGCCATTTATAGTCTAAAACTCTCACGCATACCACATTTTGGTTGATAATTAATTCACACCATAAAGGAATGGTAAGGTTATACAATGCAATTTGTTGGAAAGCGTCACTAGATTGTGTAGCATCCCAGCTAACATACTCTGGGTCTCTGATTGGCTGTGAAAATACTGTAAGTCTCTGAAAAAAAATACCTAAATCAAATCATCAACCATGTATGATTTTCCCTGTTCTTTATTCTTGTTAAAGAAAGTTTTTGATACACTAGTTTAGATTCAAGCTTTGTTTAAATCAGCCCCAGATCTACAATCAGAATGCCCTTGGGGAAAAAAGCAATTACTGAACAATCTAAAGAAATCTGGGTAACAAGAGCAGATAGTACTGAAAGATTCAATATTACTTTGAATAAAAGGGAACTCGAAGCACATATAGAGAAAGAGTTGACAAAGTGATGACACCAAACTATGTATTTTTTTAATATATGGTCTTGACTTTTTCATATAAATGATTATATGATTTTCTCATACCATGTATGCAGTTTGGCCACAGATATGAATAAAGATAATCCCTGAGAAGATTTTTGACAAAGACTTTTGACTACTATTCACCTCTCCACTCAAAGTCATGGGATATAAAGTTGTATGAATAATTGATGCTTCAGTTCAGAGTTCTTCTTACTTTCTCTATTTTTCTTGTCCAATGAATAATTCATTATTTTTGCAAAGTGGAACACTTTAAATAGGAAAGATTAAGAGAAACCCATCTTCAAATACTCTGTATCACTTGACTTGGAAAAGCAATATGCCGAAGTTCCTGTCTGTCTTCAGAGTTTTGCAGACAGCATAAGTGAATCCATATTTCTCACATGCTGAGAAGATTTAAGAGTAGATGGAATATGAGTTCTACTGTAGTTCTAGAATTCGCTCCTAAGTCTCTTAGGAAATCAGTTTTTCAAAAATAAGAACCTTTCATTTTGAGTAATGCTTTTTCAGTGTTTTCTAAATGTGTTACCTTCTTTTGTGTTACTTTGTTGCTTGAAATTGAGTCAAGATGGCAAAAGGTTTGCACTGCATGAAAATTCAATTTTTTAATGAATAAATGAAAGGTTTTTGTCAGTCTGATGTGATCATAAATTCATTATGAGCTGGTCTGTAAATGCTGTAATCTTTAACAGTACTTCATCTAGTAGTGGTTACAAGTATGTATATCCCCTGTCTTTGTTTTCTAATATTTCTTGTAGAACATTGTTACAGTTTTGTCAGAATTATTAAATGTCGCATTCTTTAGATTTCTACTATTCATTATTATTTGAATCTTAATAAATCCATAAGATAACACAAGTCCTAGGAATTAAAGTACAGATGATATTACCTCTTGGATCAGGTACTAGATTGTCTGGATCTTCCATGAGACCTTCAGAATTACTGCTTTGTTTTAATTCAGAATTTTAATTTATGTCTTAATTTTAAAATCTCTTACTTGTATCTTCTATGTCTAGGATAGATATCACCTTCTATATATAATAGTACAGTTGAGTTTTCCAGACAGCTGAAGTAGTTTAAGTCATAATTGTTGTCTATGTGCTCTAGTTATATAAAGTGAAAGGATGTATTGAAAAGTTCCTCCCCCCCCAAGAACACTTAGAGACCACGGTCTGTATATTATTTTTAATAAGCATGTAACAACAGCAACTTCAATTGACTCATGCATCTAAATTTAATGCTGGTTTAAAATACCCACCGCATTCATTAGTTGATAGGTGGCAAACCTGCATTCTGTAAAACTGTCAACACATCCCTACTTGATGGTGATAGATAGCATCCTTATTATCTTCTTAAGCCTTTCATTCCCGTCATATTGAAATGTAAGTGACTGTGTTGTCAGAATACAACAGCTCATAATGTTTTTTATTACTGCTTTAAACCTTTCCTAATCTTATCTAAATAGGTAGTAAGGGGAATTCTTTTCTTCTCTTTCTTTCTTTCTCTCTTTCTTTCACATTAACTATATGGTAAAGATTTGTGGCTCTTCAAACTTCTAGTAAACACATAACTAAAGTACTTCAGCTATCAAAGAAAATTTTAATTCAGATCAAAGCTTCACCATCCACAACAAGCACTGAAATATCAATGGCAGGCTGCCATATTCTATCTAGAGGAAGGCCAGGAGCAGAAGACAGGAAAGGAAGGCCAATGGGCTCTATAACACACATCACTGTTTAGATGTCCAAGATAATTATAGGCATTACATTTTAATTAGTCAATCCATATAATATGTGTCTTTAATTATTCAGCTATGGCAAGTCATCACAGTGTCTCAGCTCACATCCACCTCTGAGACATATCACTGCAATATTGCTGTTGTTTTCAAATTTGTAATTTATATTCATCTCCTGCCTGGCTTTTTAGGAAAATTCCCAGCAGCGGACCCAGACAGGGGTCTGCTCTTGGAATTCAAACGCTATTTTACTGTGAAAAGTTTACATATTTCATTCATATTGAGAATAGGACTAAAAATGAGCAGGAAAGTTATACAGCTGTTTGAAATAGTACTGATAGTTTGTTACCCCATATTCTAAATTGTGCATCCTCTTAAATTAACGAAACCCTATTTGAGATCGTCAGATTCCCTTCCATTATGCACTCCCCAAAACAATGTCTCGCTTCTCACACACATGCATAACCCCTCATATATTCCATTTTACCTTCTCTACATGCTTTAATGGAAATTGGGCTTTTTTTCATTCTACTTTAGCACAAATTTATGATAACACTGACAAATGTGACTATCTTCATAGTGCTGCAATGTCAGACCGTGCATCCCCAAATTCTCCACGTTCATATATAAAGGACTAAGATCTGTTACTATAGTAACTGCAGTTTTACATGCCCTGACTGTTCTGTCTTTAAAAGCTTTGCAACAATGCTACTGAAAGATGTTTTATTCCTTTTTTTTTAATACTACAAATCACAAATTCCCTACTAACCAGTCACATAAACATTATGAAACATTCTCTCATAAAAAATCTTATACTTAATCCTGTCTCTCCTGAAAGAGTCAAAACAGTAGGTGTGTAATTTGAATCAGTGACTCTAAATTGCTTGATTTAAAATCACATTATGTCTGAGCTTTTTATGGGTAATTTATAAAAATTAAAAAAACAAATTTCTGCTGCAGTAGCACTGTGTCTCATTGAGTGTGATAACTGAGGAATGTGGCAACCCAGAAGTTAAAATAAGCACCACATCACACATTCAATTTCTGTGTAGGCTGAATCCTAAGATGTTACTCAATCAGTAGAAAACCCCATAACATTTAAGTATTTTGCAATCAATATCTTGTACATTATTTCTTCACTCCTTTAATTTTAGGGTTTGGGTGCCTATTGTCTTTGAATGCTGTATGTCCAGGGTTTGTCATCCATAAATGCAGAATCTAGAACAGTAATTGACCAGCAGTTTAAACTTCAAATCTTTCATATCCATGGTTTTGAAAAAAAACTTGTTTTTCAGGCACTAAGCTTATATGTGAAGTTCCTCAAAAAGTATCAGATGAAGGTGGCCACTTCAGTATTCCAGAAGCAGTTCTCCTTGCCATGAATTGTAATCACTGCTCAACTGTGGGCAGTGATTTTGATAGTTAGATGCTTTTGGATTGGGGATGACTTCTATGTTGCCTGAAAATTCTCTTCCCACCACAAGGCAGGTGATTCAGCCTTCACATGTTACAGAACATAAAACAAAGCCATTTATTTCCAGAAATATTCTCTCTTTGTTTTGATACACAGTTTCAGTAGGTGTCCTGAATTTGTTATGACTTGTAGAACTCAACCTTCTCATCATGCATGCTCTTATCTGGTTAAAATGTTGTAAGGGTCCAACAGGCTTTTACAAGAGATCCCATCTTTTCCCTGTTCTTGAGAGTACAATCCTTACAATGATCAAGTGCAGTATGTTGCACTATCCTATTGCCCAGAAGTTGACACTTGTGTCAACTACTGTAAACTCTTAACACAAACTCATTCTGGATTTTTTCAGAAGTCTCTCTCCAGTTTCACAAAATAAGCTGATTTACTCTCGAACAGATCTAGGCCAGATGGCACTTTTTGCATCGCACTGGATTTGCAAACACAGGCTCTAATTGTGAAGTTATGCTTTAAAGGCTTAGCAGATGTTATGGTTGATGGGAGCTTTACTAGCTTGCTTGCACTGCTTAGCAATAACAGTGGATAAATACACAATATTCCATAAATTCTATTCATGGCAACATCACTGCTGCGACAACTTTCTTTGGCAGAAAGACTAGAGCCTCTTACTTCTGAGCCAACAGTCACTGTCTCTTGGTCAGGCAGCACACATCCAAATACACCCCCGTGGGTTATCTGTGGATATGAGAGCCATTCTGTGGTCAGAAATCGAGGAGATTTCTGGCACAAGAGGAATACATTTGAGTAAACAGTACTGTCAGTACTGATTTGAGCAGACGGTGCTGTCCCAGGTTTTTTTGCCTAGTTATTTAAGTAAATGAAAGTTTTGAAAATTGAAATGAAAAAACAAGCATTCCCAAAGGCCAAAACTCTCTCTCTGTTCTCTGCTAATATTCAGGTTGTGAGGGATACTGCACTCTATGAACTCGACCTTAATTCTTCATATTCATTTTAACAGCGCTAATATGGAACAACTTGTCAGAAGTTAGCAGAAATATTTCCATGTTGTCTGCTACTTTTCAGTTCTTTCATATTGAAAAGAGGCCTTCAGTGAAAAAATGCTGAACTGCAGGTAATGGGATAGACGCTAGCAGCAGCACCATTAGACCAAAATACAGCCTGCAGTTACTGTGTCTGTGTGAAGAAACTGTTCATTGAACCTACTGTAAATTAAAGTGCACAATGTTTTGAGAAAGAATGAAGGAATGAAGAAAGAATGTTTTTCACCATACGTAGAAACACGAGCATGAAATCTGAGTGAAGGAACGACAGTGTAAAGGAGTCACAAGCACTCCTTTCCTTTCTGCTGTTCCCCTAGAAAATCTAAAATCTTGGGGGTCACTTTAGGAATAAATTTCACCTTTTTCTTCTCATTATTTTTCCCACGATTCAGTTAAGCACAGTTGAGTACACACAATGCTAGGTAACCTATACAAAATAATGCTTGAATTAATGATTATCTCTGAATATCCTTCTCATCCAAAATTTCCTCTTCAAGTGTCCAGTTAATTGGGGACGAGCAAACTATGCAAGATAAAAGAAAGTGCAGCAACTTCTACTAATACTGCTAATGAATTCAGGACAAACTTCTTGAGGAGGTAAAAAATGTAGCCACTGTTTGTATTTATAATGTCCGTACTGTACTTACACTTTTTGTCTGCAGGCATAATCATTTGCAAAAGCTAATTCTTATGCTAGTAATAACAACAGATGCTTGTGAATTGCAATGTATGTATGAATTGTCCAGATAGGGCATTTGAACGATGACTTCTCAGACCTATATCTAATTCAGGCATGCAAAGTTGTGAATGCCTAATTTCTTTATATGAGTTATTTTTAGTATGAAAACATAACTAAAATCAAAGTATCATTTCTTTTGTGACTGGCTCCAGAATTAACTTAGCATTTAGATTTGGAAAGGCAAAGGCTATAATCCTGGAACTGAAGGTGAATAAAATTTTGAATTGTCAGTAGTTTGCAGGAGGAAAATACCTTTTTATGTTTCTTTAACAATGACAATTCTTGAAATCAGCACATGAAGAAAATAAAAGGTGCTTGAATATTTAGATGACACACATCCTTCCAAGCATGTAATACTAGTAATCCACAATGTTTTGGAATATGGAAATTTTAAGTTTTAAAGAATTTATCTAATCAGTTTATGAACTCAGTGTAGTAATATCACAACATCAGCTTTTTCTACAGACATTTCAGTACATATGCTTATGGACTCACAATGTAATTTCCACATCAGTTTGTCCGCTTCAAAGACCATTCTTCCAATGCTTCATAAAAGGGCAGAAAGATCACTCTCTAGTACACCAATTTCTTTGTAACCACGTTAATCATTCTTTGAAAGCTCCCGAGACTTTCTCTTGAATCTATCTAAACAGAAAACCTCCACTTCAACAGATCATTCAGACAGATGAAATTCTGCCTACTACATGATTGAACATATTCTCAATCAAAAAGAAGCAATCACTGAATACATCAATGAACAATGACATTGGGAGGGCATTGTTCTTCATTCTGTCCAACAGACCATGGCAAAACACCTCTTTCATATCAGAGATTGCTGCTGCATGAGCCAGAGTTAGAAAAGCATCTGGTCTTGTGCTCTTTTTTCCTGCTTTAAGAAAATGATCGAAAAACAAACTTTGGCAAGGTTCTGCCCTAGAAGTAGTAAATTAAGTTAAAATCTCACTTCATTTTATATGATACTGATATTGATTAAATGTTGGGACTGATTATCCTGCAGTCATAGCTTTAGGCCATCCTTCATGTTTATGAGCAGGGGAAGTTTGGCAGGACATTTAAAATACTTTTACCAGGAGGAGAGATTCTTTCATGTGTATTTAGGCTTGTGGAATATATATTCTGGGCTTATATATGTCTGTATGTTTGGGTAGAGCTTTTAAGTCATTCACAGTACTGTTCTCTGTAGAACATTGTGGATTATGGGGAATTAAATGCAGACAACACATGATTTTTGCACTGATAGAACCTTAGGTCTAAGATATAGCAAATATCACGGTGGTCAGGATCTGAAATATGGAATCTATAAGGAGAAGCTGAGAGAATTGTGTTTGTTCAGCCTTAAGGAGAGAAACATTCAAAGGTACTACAATGCTTTCTATAACTACTTACTGACAGAGTGCAAAGAAGATGGAGCCAGCATATTCTGAGTTGCACAGTGGACAGACAAGAGACGATGAACACATCCTGATACACACGAAAAATTCTAACTCAGTTTTTCCCTGTGTAAACAGGTCACTGACAAAGGTTGTTTGATTTTCGCCCTTATTGATACTCAAAATTTGACTGCACAATGTGCAGAGCAGCCCGCTTTCCCTAGACCTGCTTGGAGAAGCAAGTTGGACAAAGTGACCTCTGAAGGTCAATCCCAGCTGGTGATTCTGTGATTTAGTGACTGACATAGAGTTTACTGCATTTCACTCAGATTTGATGTCATCTTAGGTTTGCCATAGAGAACTACTCATGCCAGAAATAAAGAACAATAGTACTAAGATTATAGAAACAAGAAAAACTTATACAAGAAGTATGAATACCCTGCATCTGTCAGTTCTGTGTCTGCCTCATTTCAAATAATTGCACTGCATCTCTGGAGTCTTGGCATGGATATGGGGACACATTCAATATCAGAAACTTTTCTGACTAGTTCTGTTCAGTAGCTTTCTGCTATTATGTTTTCCACTACTCAGGCAGCTGGAATAATAATATCTCTTTTCCATTTCTCAAATAACATTTCCTAACACAGAGGGATTCTTAACAGAGTTATACTGCTGTGTGTCCCTTGGCATTCCAGACAAAGACAATAAGCCCTTAACAGCAAAAAGATATCATGACTACCTAGCTTACTGTAATCAAAAGTGTGTATCTCAAAAGTGCAAGGAAACACTGTGTAAACATTATGGTATTAGCAAACCTGTATTTAGAATTGACTCAAAGTACAGTGAAAATGTAACATCTGGCTAACAAAATCTAGTACTTTTACTGGCATATTCCAGTCTGCTGAATTGAAATTGAAGACTGTTTAACTCCAGTGCAATCTTAGCAATTTGAAAAGAATAAAATTTTAAACAATGCTTTCACTTTTTCTTCTGCAGCTTAGTTTTTTCTTAACTGAATGTCTTGCTTCATAATAGCTACACAACTCTCAGTGGCATACAGAAGAAGGCAGTAGCTACCAAAGGATTTAATACTTCTCATGCCACTTCTGGTGTCCAATTGTAAAAACTTCCGAAAGATTGAAAGATTGAAAGAGAAAGAAAAGAATCAAGAGGAAGTATTACCATCTCCATTGCATTTGAAAAAGATAGCAGCCAAAAAAATTAAGCAACCAAAAAAACTTTCCTTCCTCCAAACAGTAGAGAAGCTAAAAAAAAAAAAAAATGATGCAAAAAAAGTGAAGGGAATAAGAAAGAAGGGTGGGAAGAGGTAGGTAGGTGAAAAATGCTCAAAAACAAAAATATATTGATGCAGATTCTGGGCCACAAAAGTATCCAACTCTCTCTCCATTAGATTCTTCCCCCTCTGCTCACCTGAAGTCAAAGAACTGACAAGTGATTAGGTCTACCTAAACCTCAGCTATATCAAAAACTCAGTCTGACAAACAAGTGAACTAGCTTGTGTTTATTGCTTTGCCTGACACAGCCTTATAAAGACCAATCCTGAGGGTTACTTCAAATGAAAATGTTTACTGACTTACTAAATTAATATATGCACCGATCATGTATATTTCCCAGGTTGTATATGACATCTATTAAATATATATGTGTATATATTATCCTTACATTTTCTTATGAGACACTGTAATTGATCAAATGGGAATATACTTAGTCATTTTCATGGCTTTTCCGGACATCTTAATCCTCAAAGGTATAAATTAGAGTGGCAGATATACTGGAGGTTTTCCAAGTTTGTCTTCTAAATTACGAGGTGTTCAGCAAAAGCGATGTTGCTGACTCCTTTCATGCAGAATATATAATGGGAAAGAAAGACCCAAAAAGAAAAGAAGCTTGACACTCAGCATATGTGAACTCACTTCTGTCTTCTCTCTTGCTCATATGTGTGCACACATACGCTTGTGCACACAACAGCCTAGGTTACAGTGCATTTATTTTATTTTACTCTCCTCTAGGCACACCTCCAAATACTGCCTCAGGTGAAAATAACTTGGCACAGCACACCATCCTTCCTCTGCTGCTTGCCCTCATTCTTTCTTTTCCCTTTTCCCACATTTTTTTCTTCTTGTTAAATCTCCCTCTTTCTCATAACCAGAGTTAAATATAAGTTTGCATAAAACTGAGTATTTTTAAAGGAAGCTTCCTGAGTGAATCTTTCTGTTCTACTGAATCCTATATTTAAGCTTTACATCTCAACATAGAATTAAAATAACAACCACAGAATTATTAACCTATAAATATATACTTTGTTTCAAAAATCGTCACCAAAGAGTCCAGTATTAAACTGCTTCAATATCACTGCACTATAGCTGCGAGGATTTACTCTTTAGCTTTCACTGACACATTTGAACAGATATTTTCTCTCCTGTGACGTACTTTTATGGCTGTCTGTTTATCAGTGTGAACAAAGGTTGCAAAACTCAGCCACTAATGGTTTGCTATTGCTACTCATAAGCAATAGCACGGAACTTCACACATCAGCAGAGAGGCTGACTATGCTAACAGTGGAGTCATTTCCTTACATCATGGAGAAAAATCTCACTGTCACTTAAACGAGCCTTCTCTTTAATGTTCCCCTCCCCATCAGTTTTCCTGAAGATCCACAGTGTAAAAGGGATGTCAATAGTCATAGATCACTACTTGAACCTCTTGTATGAAGAAAGAAACCAAGACAGACATAAGCCAAATCAGAACAAGAACTTGTAATTTTAGGATCAGAAATGGCAAAACAGTAACAATGGAAATCGTAGACTTCTGAAAACTAGTTTATTATTCTAGCTCATTTCAGAATAGCAAATAAAGTCACTCATGGAAGTTTAAACAAAAGAAAGAGGACTTGACTTAAAGAAGGTTACTGTAAGTGAAGAGCCTACTTCACTGAGCTCTCATTCAAGTGTTAGATCAAGAAATGCAACATTAGACATGCAGGGAGAAGAAAAGAATGAAAGAATTAAAAGAGCAGATACTTCCTTCAGTCTCTCACAGTCCCTTTGCAAAAGCAGAAAGCTGCAGATGAAGAAAAAAACTATTGCTTTTTAAAGATGTGAGCCAATGGTTTAAACTGCACTAATTCACACAGCTCAGCTATTTAATATGCTGTTTAAATAAGCATCCAGTAATTTTGCCTGGTGCAGTATTACTTTTTGTATTTGAGGTCATCAATCAAAAATTCTGATGAAAGTGCAAAAAAAAATAACCTTTTGTGACAACATCTTGTTCATATATAATTTGTTTCCTGAAATTGAGGTCCTTAGTAACAATTCCATTCTTGACCTTGTGTTCACTCCAGGTTGCATACCACTGTAATGAGCTGCCTTGCTTAGCTTCTTGTATTCTATGGCATGTCATAATCTTTTAACAGATTTTTTCTGTCATCACTTCATGAGGCAGTAGGAGTCATTCATTTAAATCCGACTGTAGTTACTTATTGCCATTGAGGTTTTAACTTATGAAAACATATTTAAAATCTACAACCTCCTGACAGTAGAAATAGCAGTTGAAGGGTCTTGGGAAGTAGAAATGAAGTTTCTTCTGGAAACTTATGAAACAGACAAGGCACCTGCAAACAACATGGAAATGCCAGACAGGAGAACACTGCATATTTTGTACCTTATAGGCCCCTAATGGCACAATTCTAGGAAGGTAAGCCTATCCCATGCCAAGGATAGGTTATGAAAACTTATGTGTCTAATTTGTCAATTGCATTCAAACACAACTACGCTGTGTACTTCCAGGTCCTGTAAAAGGGCACTAGAAGGCAGAAAGGCAGTACTTACAAGTAACTGTTAGGCAACAAATTTACACTTCAGGTACGGAAAAATTTAGAATTTTTAAATGAGCTACTTGTGTCCCTGTGCTGAACACCAAATTCCCACAGAAATTATGATTTTTTATAGAGGCACAGAATGGAAAATAAAATTCTTTTTTTCTGAAGAGATGCAAACAGAAATCCTGCTAGTGACAGATATCACAGCAAAATCTGTCTATGCTGAGAATTGAAAGTATGCATGAACGATATTTCAGTGGGAAATAACAACTTCTTGTTGTTATATATGCATTTTATGACAAAAACTAAAGGAGATTACAAACTATACTAATGTAGTTATGCAGAGAAGTAAATAGGAGTTAAACAAGCATATACATGCACTTCCATTTCCCAAATACTTTACTTCAAGTTCAACTGTAGTACAAGGTCTCAACACTTACTGTTTCTGAGAACATACTAATCTTTAAACAAGGAAAAGATGAAGAGAGAACAGGATGCAGGGAAAATTCTTATGTCTGCCTTCCAGACGTGCTAGACAACAGTAATTTGAAAATGTGGATTATTTGGATTTTATGGAGAGCAGCAAGATGACCTCTCTCTTGAAGATCAAGTGGGACACATTTGCCACTGTTTCTTCAGCTGTGCATTGCTCAAGCTGGAGTATATTCAGTTTAGAGGCAGATGGACAACAAGACATATTCCTTCCTAAGCAATGAAAGAATTATGTAATAGGCAGCTTTAAAATTCCAGTACATCTTGCCAATCACACAAGAAATGGAAAATGCTGATGAAACAATTTGCAAAATGTCTTCTTTATGGTAATCAGCTCTCACTGTCAAATTTTAAAAAAGATATTTAGGGAAGAGCTGCTTGGAAGAGCTGTACTGCAAACTTGGTAGAAACCACACAGCCAAAGAGAAGACCAGTTGGTTAGTATTCATGTATGCTGCTGAATTTCAATTTCTTCTCAGGTTCAGGAAGAACTGCCAGACACTTTGAGGGTGTTCTGGCACTTGAAATGATTTAAATATTGTGTTTTTTTCTCCTCTCATTTAAAATTACAGAAAAGATTTTCTAGTCAGTGTACACACTGCATGCTCCAAACACCCTACTGCATAGTCATAGGGCTGTATAAGCACTATGGGGAATTAGTTTATTCTGTTCTAAGTCCCCAAGAATTACACATGCTTAATAGAAAGCAGTCATAAAGAGGTAATTAAGTACAAATAAGGCATATTTGTGCTGTAAATCTCAAATTAATGTTGAATTCTATACCCTGTTTCACAGAACTAATTAGGCAGAGAGTAGAGATGAGGTGCAGAATGGTATTATCTCACACAGATAGGAACAATCTCTCTGAGGCCCATACATTGTGCATAAGCAGTATTGAACACATTAACGTTTGCGAGCCAAATTCAAGTTTTGGTAAGTTGGGTCAAATCAAGATGGAAGTCAGGGTGATTTGGTCTGATCAAAGTCATTCTTTTTCCAATCTTTTATGGTTTCAGTTAATATCACAAGTGGAATCAGCATGCTTTGTTAAATTAGGTCTGATTACTAAAGACCTTGGTATAGGTAAGTGAAAAAAATCTTCATAGCAAACTAGAAACTGCCTTGGGGACCAAAAGCTGCTGCCATAACTGGAGCTGACCCCTAGGAGGGATCAGAGCTAAGTTTTATTGTCTGTTCGGTTGTGAATAGAGATTGCTTGCTGGTATGTGTAGGAGGAATTTAGTTACATTTTATTTGTTTAGGTCCAATTGCTGTACATAAATTCCTTAATGAATTTGGTGGCAGAGAAATATGAGATAAATAAACAATTTGCAGAAGGAATATGCTGCAAAGACCTCAAAAACAACAGTATGTAGAGTTTAATCATTACGAATATCATACTGCTGTGCTAGAATTACTTTTCTGGTAAAAACTAGCTTAAGTTTAATTAATTTATACCATCAGGAGATGTGAAGCGTAGCTGCTGATTTTGCAGCTCCTGCATATAACCCAGTTTTGAAGAAGTATCTGAAGCTGGGATTTCACCTGAATTACTGAGAGCAATTTGGCTTAGTTACTCCTAAAATGTTACCACTGCAGCCAGGCTAGGTTGCTGGGTGTCCTTTTTATAATGAAGCTTTTCAAATCATCACCTTAAATACAGAATATAATGTCTCCAGCCGTGTTAATTTAATGGTAAATTTAATCCTAAATAAGCAGAGCAATGCAGTGCTAAAGGAAAAAGAAAATCCCTGATGATTTACCTCAGGTGTCTGCTCCAAAATATTATTAATCATTTTAAATTTTCTACAAAGTCAATCCATGTGGATACACAAATAAATAAAGGACAAATGCATGCTTATGAAAACATTGTCTCACGCCCACACATCAAACATAGATTTTGGTTGATGCACATAGCTCCATGTATTGAACAATATATATTTTTTTATATGTTGTTCATTTAGGAACAAGACATTTGATATTTTTATTTTATATGTTGTTCCTATCAGTAATAAAAAAAAGCCTTTCTGAATACAAATAAAGATAAGAGTATGCAACCTCGCTATCAGCCTGACCCACAGAATTCTGACGATAATTAGTTTTGCAAAGATGAGTCAAACTGTTATTAATTTACATTCATTTTTTTGAACTGAAATTCTGGATATCTTATTAGACAAAACAAATAAATAAGTACAGGACCAAGATGTAAAATACTGATACCTCTTTCCTCTTAATCAAGCAATCCCAGGAGCCAATCACCATGTAGAGTTCAATAAAAAACAGTTTCCCATTACTAGAAATATTTTAGCACAGAATCACAGAATAGTTTGTATTGGAAGAGATCTTTAAGGTCAACCGGTCTCAACCCCCTGCTATAGGCAGGGACACCTCCCACCAGACCAGGTTGCTCACAGCCCATCCAGCCCGGCCTGGAGTGCTTCCAGGGAGGGGGCACCCATAACCTCCCTGGGTAACCTGTTCCAGCGCCTCACCACTCTCACAAAAAGGATTTTCTCTCTATTATCTATTCTAGTTTTTAGCTGATAAACAGTATAGATTTATGTTTCTGGTAATAAAATCTCTTCTACATTAAGAAATGTAGAAGAAAGTAATATATTGGAAAGTTTGAACCTTCTTCAACAGAACTTACTTTCCTTTGTGAAAATAGTCACCTACTTAGAAGCAGAAAGACCATTCTTTATTCAGAAATTATTTTACTGATTAATTTGCAATACATCTGAAACAAAACAAATTAATGATACTATATAACGTGTTGATGGGAACTCCTGGCAACAAATACCAAGAAAACCATGCAAGCAAATAATGGAAAAGAAAAGAAATAAGAAATACTTCTTTCAGGAAATACTGCAGAGCAAGACAGTACTTTAAATCATTTAAGCAAGGCCATATTCCCCTGAACAAGTGAGTGAGTGGGCAATCCCTGGCTTACATGCCAAATACAACCCTCCAGAAAAACTAAAAAGCCCCTAGTCTATGTTTTCCCTAATGGCTTTCTCTCAGAGGAAGCTGGAAATAATGTTGCCTACAAACACCAGACATATTAATTTCAGTGCTGGAGGCAACATATATACTTGCTGAGCAGAAAAAAATCACAGCAAAGAAGAGTTATTGATCTCCTTATCAAGTTCATATGAAAAAAACTCACTGGATGCAGCAGAGACCTGAAATAAGGGTACTAGGCTATCAGCGTCCTACTGTTTGAGAGCAGAGAGGCCAGTAAAAGGGGTAAGATTGTCAGCAGAATGGGTGCAAATTGGGGACAGAAAGGCTGGTATGGAGTTCAGAACTGAAACATGGCGGGTCAAAGACAATATCCTTCAAGTAGTAGTGACAAGGTCCAGGAAAAGTCTTGTGGGATCAGAATAAAACAGAGTATTGAGGTAGAAGTAGAACAGTTTCCCATGCTATAATTTAGTACTGCTAACTTGGAGAATATAAAAATCCTACAAACCATAATATTTCTAAGTTATATGTTGAGGCTTTTTTATTTACCTTCCTAGTCAAGGAGTCAATTCAGACTGAAGAAGCTCAGGGATCCTTCCTTTTCATGTAGACAATCCAACAGCATATTTATTTAGAAAACGTAGTGTCCAAAGCCTTCAGCAGCAAATGTTTCTGAAAGAGAGAATTTTTTCCTGAAAATGCTGTACTTAGCACTTCTGAGAAATAGCTGAATTTTGAAAATGTTGGTTGTTAAGAGGAAAAATATCTTAAACATTTAAATTCAAAACAAAAAGAAAATTCAGCATCACTAGATTTTATAGATCTGACAGTTCCCTCCAAATTGAAAGCTGGACTTAACAACTCCTTAAAAACTGGTTTGTATTATCAGTATCAGAGGCATAGACTACATAATATTCATTTACAAAAAATAAACATAATTATGAAAACTACATCACACATGTAATTCTGTACACTAGTAAAAAAGGCATTCATTAATTTAGAAGGACATACAGTAGTAGATTTTAGTAAATCAAATTATGTGGCAAATAATCTTCCCTAAAAGAAATCATCCATATTGATTAGGCTGCAAACTGACTTAGAGACTATAAAAAAAGAGTCTGCATTCTCTGTACCTGGAGAGCCTTGTAACCCAAAACATAACAAGCAAGGCTTCCAGAACATGTTAAAAAATGAGAAGTACTCACTAATAAAGTTAAAAAATAAAAGATAGTGCTTGTATCAGCACTTCAGCTGAATTGAAGACATAAACAGAACTCATTCTGATTTGAATACAGCTTTTTAACAGAGTGGATCAGGGTAATGGACAGGTGATAAACAGGAATGTGTAATGTACCATTGCTTTGCACAGGCAAATTGAGCATGTACAACTTTCAGAGGCTGTAAAAGTTGTTTCACAGGGTACTAGTGAATAATTCTGTTGTTTATTCTGTTTTGAATTTGTTGTGTGCCCTTAGGCATTTGTTTTCACTATGGCTCCATTTCACTATGGATAGGAATAATGTTTATAAATGAATGGGTGTTGAAGATTCTTGTGTGTAGTCAGGAGTGGATAATATGAATAAGGAACACTCTCAGCAGTCCATTTTAATTAGGGCTGCTGAGATGCGTATAATTCAGATAAAACAAAACACAGTTATGATCACTAAAATGAAACTTGACAAGTGCTGTACCTAAATTCATGCTCGGTTGTTGTCACGCTGGGAAAGAAACATTAATCATACAAAACAAACCTTGTTTAGCTACGAGCTACACAAAGAGAACCACGTACTGCACATGGGGTGCACTTTGCTCTCGAGACAAAGTATACTAAGAATTACTGATGAGCTTTTCTTCATGATTTCCTGCCCCTAGCACCACTGTAGCAAAGTCTAGAGGGTACCATGTAAGTACGTGTGTTTTAGGAGATGCCAGCAGTCTGTGTGGATTCAGAGGGGAGGATTTCACGGTGTGGCTAAAGATGGATCTAAACATGTCATACAATTCCCTTAATGTGTTATGGTGGTTCAGACTTCAAAGAGAGAATCAAATGTTAACCAGCAAGTCAGTCAGTGCCACATGGATAGGCCTTGTTTGTTAAATATACATCAATAACTGGTGTCATACAGTCCAAAAACCTATTTTAAATGAAAAGACCAACTGTGTGCATTCTATGGTCGAACTGACTCAGAATTCTTCCAATTAAAAAGAAGTACATCACCATCTTGAAAGTCTAAGAAAATCTTTCTAATTTTTAGAATGCTTATACTTCCAAAACTCATACACGCACACATGCTTGCAATAAGGAGACACTAATTTTTGAGGATCATAGTACTATTAACATAGGTGGAACTTCATCATCAACACCAGCTTAAGTAAAAGTACAGCACTTCATGCCAGCTGTAAATCTGAGTAGCTGTAATCATGTTGTGTCATACAGTTGGAAATAATGTCTCCAAAATTTTTCTAAAAAACAACTTCTAAGAAAATTATTGATTTCGATCTCTCAATAATTTTCAAATATTGAATCATTCATTACTAAAATGTTTCCATTTTAATTGCAAAGTCAAACACCACAGACCATTTCTGTCATATTTTAGATAAAGCTTTTCATTCCAATTTGCAATTAACAAAGTAAGCAGCGGTTTACAAATGCAAAATAAACATCACAGACTGACTGTGAGATACAAACAGAATTAATTACATTTCTGGCTGAATCGAATGAAGGGATTTCAGATTGTTCTTTTCCTAGAAAACTTTTGATTTTAAAATGCATCAGAAGGAGTATCTTCTTTCCACAGTCCCTGCAATGTTGCATTAAATTTCATGAAACACCGACCACTTTTTAAAAGCCACCATTTTCCCTCAGCTGAGCATAAACACTGAAATGCAAATTGATGTGTAAAAATTGCCTGCAGTGCTTGATGTAAATTAAAATTACTCCTATAAATTCAATGTTCAAATTATCCGACAACTGCTGTTGTATTAATTTTTCTTCTGAATACATTAAGCAACTGGAGATTCATTTTCTCACTGAAATCACATTCACTTTAGATTCCGGTCAGGAAGAACTACTAAATACACGAATAATCATTTAATATTCTAAGGCTGTTTAAAAGTTGGAGATTCATCTATAGCGAATGATCTTCCTAAGATTAGTATTTTTCCCTCAAACTATAAAAATTCTTAATGACAAAACCTTCTGTAAAATACATGAGGAGCACTTCTTTTCCAGAAAATACCAGCACTGACCACAAGAGTCTTTTCTTCTCCTTACAGGTAAACCAGAATCTTTTCAAACTCTGTTAGAGTAGCCTCACATAGACACGCACACACAGGTTTATCAAAACAGAAGCATGGTCAAGCTCATGCAGGTGAGGACTAATATTTAAAATGAGCCATAGGTCACAGAGAAAGACAGCAACACAATTGAAATTTTAGTCTCCACACTACTGCTCAAGCTTCTAGACTAACCATTCTTTTTCAAGACATTTGCAAGGGCTGTTATAAATGAGGGGAATTCACTTCACCCTTTTCCTCCCCTTTTACTCCAAAGCTTTCAAGAGCAGTGGGTGGATGTGTCTCATGCTTCTGCTTACTCTGGCTTAGCACAGCTCTGTTATGCTGCTGAAAATAGACATGTGGGAAACATTTATTTGAAGACACATTTTCCTCTGTATTTTCTTAAATATAGCTAAAAAGTCTAGCTCTATTCCCCAGGTAATTTTCTCCCCAGTCAATACTGATTTCACAGAATCTCATTCCCCCAGCAGCCTTTGTCAGGTGTTGTCTGTGAGGCAAGCCAGGAGCTGGTGGTGGCAGCAAGGCAGCACCCTCACCAATAATGCAGCCACAGGCACACGGTCCCACTGCCTTGAGCATGGGAGAGCGGGCCCTGGGCAATGTCCAGGATTTTGAAAGGGACAGGGCACAGTGCTGGGGAGGTGCTGAGGGAGCGGGGAACTTTCAGACTTAGCACTGGGATCCATCTGATTGCTACAGGGTATCACCATCCCACCCTCTGACCTAGCTGTTAACTCAGGCTCCATGCCAAGTTTCTAGCAAATACATCGTGTTCCCAGACACCCAGATGAAAGCTGGAGGCAAGGTACATTCTCTTTCATTTTCTTTTAGCCACAGGGCACTTGGGAAAGAACTGTCAGGAGAAACATGATAACTTTTGACCAAAACAGCATAAATAAAACATTTTCAGTCAATTATTGAAAAAATTGGCAGATATTTTCATGCAAATTTAATTTTCCTAGTTTTACTAATCTTAATTCTTTGCTCTTTTTCTTAGAAATTTACATCAGGACAAACCATTTTCAGAACATTTTCACCAGCTCTAGTACTGTTTATACACATACAGCTTAGCATACTCTGTGCCTGCGTTATTTTGTAATTTTCAATCTTTAAAGGGATTAGATTTTGTTCACATCAACTCTGAAACTCCGTTCCCACCTTCTTTCCACATCTTGCACTCCCTTACTCACATGCAGAATTGATATAAAGTCAGAGACAGAGAAAGGCTTACAACGCAGAAACACCTTTGCAATTGAGTTCATATCTAATACTGAACAATTTCACAGAATGCTTTTGCCAGCCTGGATTACTATGTTCAACAACTCCAAACTGCAAATGACTTTGGATGTTTAATACGTCAGTGTAAATTTTGGGTACAGTTCAAGAAATGGCTGTATAAATTTCTACAAACATTTACACATTCCCTCATATTTCTATTTCTAGCTAAAGGAAAGAGAAAGCAGTCGCTGGAGAAATTTCATATTTACAGCCTTGCATCTCCTTCACGGCCTGACTTAGAAAGTCTCATCTTTAATTAAGGAATTTATCCAGCTCACAAAAGAGTTTAACACAAATTCTTCAGTCTTGACTGGTTTCAGAAGTTTTATTAAAGCTGCAGAAAATTGCCGAGTCAAGTCACATACCTAATTCACCACATTTTCCACCTTGCTTCATTTTCATGCCACAACTTGTTTACAACAAGACAACCCTGTTGAAAGTGGAAAAAACATTTCTATACGCACTGTAGGAAGTCAGTGATAAGCAGAAAAATAGGTATTAAATTCTCTTTTATCACTGAATATCAGCAAAGTACTTACCTTTCCAAACCGCAAGTCCTTTCCTTCGGACTTCTGTAAATGTTTATAGGGAGATTTGATTACATTTGCCTCTGCTCTCTTACCAATCTCTTCTGCTATCTCAGTTCATAAATGCCAGGGGAAACAAAAAATCTGCTTCTGCCTTTCCACCCGTGAATGTCTTTCATCCCTCGTTATCTCGGAGTAACCAACTTGAAGGCATACATTGTAGCCTTCCAGTCTTGAATTTCTCCTCCATCTTTTGCCATAGTAATCACATACAAAACAAATAACTATAAAATGTTGTAAAGTTGCAATGATGCTTTCCTAAGTGTTGGAAAGGGCAATTACTTTTGCTAGTCAAGCTTGTTCCAATAAACCTGGACAGATTCACTCTCAGTCTTAACTACTGTTGAGCTTTTTGAGGCCTCTGCTGCCTGTGGCTCAAAACTTCTAAATTCCTTCAGGCCAAGTTCTCTACTCCATTGATTCTCTGGCCTTGGTTCAGCAGCAAATTCATCCTCTCTGTTTCTATGAACCCTTTTAAAACACAACAGCTCACGGAAAAATCTGCCAGAGTTTCATAACTGGATGTAATCTGTGAGAGATATGGTGCTGTATGATGAAAGAGTTGCATCCAAATCAACAGAAGCAACGAGCACTGAGTGATGAAAGTTAATACTATTAAGGATTCTGTGTTTTTTGTTCAAAATTACAACTTATTTGGGGGAAATGGCAAGGTGAAAGCTTGAAGAAATATTTAATTTCTATTTTCCATAGATAAGAGTTTATGTTCCTAAGGGATTTTAATATAAGTAGGAACATCACTAATTTCAAGTTGTATGTCTGAGGTTTCTTTAATAACTCCATTATTATTAGCTCCATTTCTAGCCTTTAAACAGGTGTGTTTTTTAGCCTAATTTAACTGTACAAGTGAAACAAAAGCAATTAGCTAGTCATTAGTTACCATAAATCAACATGGACCTTCTGAAGACAGAATGCTGTCAGTTAGACAGCACTGCTGAATTTCCACTTACAGTCTTTTATTTAACTTTTAGGAAAATTTTAGATTTTTAGGAAAATCTACCACAATGCTAAAAGCTAAGTTTATAGACATACATAATTTTCCCTTCTCTGAAGCCAGGCTTCTGTTACAATCATGAAAACTGAAAAAAATAAAAATAAACATAAAAAAGACAAAATAATTTCTAGTGCTGTGTTTATTTCTTCCACCAGTAGCACAAAAGCTGTTATTACATTCTAAATATAGAGGTTGATTTTAAATCTGTTGCAAGACATACTTAATTTTGGGGGGAGTAAAGAATTGGTAAATATCTTTCCTAATGAAATGCTCTTTAATTTCAGTTAGATTTTAGATGGGGCGTGATTCATATTTAAAAGGACCACTGCATGATATCTATTAGTTGCAGTTTAATGAGTTAATGTCCAACTTATTTTCTCTGTGTGTTTTCTTTTTACCATAAGTCTCACAAGCTTGTTCAGTAATAGGAAGTAGCTCTCTTTCTTCAGATTTTGATCAGCCACTAGGACACTCATCACATTCGTTTTACACACAGCAATGCTTGCCTTGATAGCCTCTTCCTGTAACTGAACAGCAAATAAAAAGGAGAACACAAAAGTAGCAGAATTACACAAAACTTTGCAATTTCTGCCAAGAATAATTACATTGTTACCACGAGAGTGGTAAAACACCAGCCTTTATTGCTAATAATTCTCCAAGGGCCTCTATCTTTGCAGGGACGGTTGCCTTTAAGTCATTAATGCATAATAGACTCTCAGTGGTGAATAAACAGGATCGATCCTGTTCTGCCTCCTGCTTATTCTTCTCACTAAAGTGGCAAAACTGCCTGTGTTTAATGGCAATAATCTTGCTTTCATCTTCTAGTGGCAGAGAAAGAACTTTGCATCTGTTAGTCAGTGTGAGCCCTGACTTATATAGTTTACAAAGCATGATGTCTTACTGAAAAAAATTAAATTAAATTAAATTAAATATATCTCAAGAGTACTTTGCTAAACAGAACAGGACTTCAGTATGTGAGTTCATTTGCACTGTGCAGCTCCCCTGTAAAGCATTCACTCCACACTACAGTTTCAGAAAGCCTCTGTCCTAATTTTCCCACCTCTGAATCACGAACTTGTCTTATCTTTGAGATGTTCTGCAGAGGAAATATGACACACTTGTTCATATGTGCAGACATGTACAGTGACTTCTCTCTCAACTTGGAGTTGTCTCCAATCAAAATGGATCTGTTTGCTGAGAGATCTGGTGAGCAAGTAGAAGATAAAGAGGATCCCTGGTGTGGAGAAGGTATTTCCACTATAGCAACATATCTGAAGAATAAAAACCATTCTTTCCACATTTCTAATTAATTGTTGTTATTTCAATTCTTCACTGAATCTTAAAACACTAACAAAAGGAAATTGAAAAGCACATGGCAGCAAAATCATGCTTTAACTGTGTTTATCACACAAACAACTTTATCCCTTGGTATTTTATGCTCCAATTCAAACAACACATCTGTTCATAATTGCATGCATGACTCAGATTACTATGGGCTATAAATTTGTGAGTATTGGAAATACTGTATAAAGTAAAGGATAAAACATTTCAGAAGGGAAAGCTCTGTAAATATTATACATGGGGTATAATTTGAGAGCTACATGTATATTTATAAGTACAAAAATTAGAAAACAATACATGATCAGTGTTTAGATCATTGCTGTGGATCTCACCTTTCATTGACTATATATGTCCAACTTGCCCTCGAGCAATTAGAGCAAGTAGCAGAATTAGAACCTCAGTACTCTTATTCTGTCTATACATTATTCTCTTTCCTTGGAGAAAAATAAGGCCAAAAATTAGTTTAAGAATCCTATAGAAGATGAAGGATTTTCCTTAAGGAAGTTAAGTCTGAAATGGAAAAATCTGCAGTAAACATGAGAATACTCATAAAATACTTCTGAGGTTTTTATGTCCTTGAAAATGCTTTTCTCATGAGACAGATAAGGTTGGCATTTTTTTGGAGTAGGGTGTTAGCTTTTTCAAGGAGTCTTTTATTCCCAAACAAAGAACCAGTCAATAGTCTATCAATAATATCCATTCCTATTGCAGTGCATTTAACAGAGTTTTCTGCCTTCCAGTGTAGCAAACATAAGGACAAATTTGTTAATCCTTTTGGACACTGCTCCACAAAGAGCTTCGTTAACATTTTTACACTACCTTTTATGTTTTGATATATCACATTTAAATATCTAAATCCGCAAATGATATTTTCTACTTTCTTATAATAGTAAAAGAACACAACACCGATTTGCTGCATGTTTCAAGCAGTCATTAATGAATTAGAGAAATCAAATTACCTCAATTCAACTCATTTATCATAATATTTTATTGCTTTTAAATAGATATAAGACATTTTGGAATTAGAGAATGATTTCCAAAGCTAATAATAATGCCTGTCAAGATTCAAGAGTTCAAGATCCCAGAAGTCTTTGTAAAAATGCTCCTTAGCTTTATAACTCCCTAAGATCAGTAATATTGGTCTTTATATAACAAAATCCTGAAGCCTTTGCATTAACAGGCTTAAAGCCAACCGCTTGTTTGATCTGATTTGGATCCATTACCTCCATTTTATCAATTTCTAGCAGGAACATGGGAAAGCTAAACAATCTATGCAAAGCCAGTCTGTGTCAGAGAAAGGCTGAGTTCAAGGCATCTAATTCCAAGGCTCCCTCTGGAAGTCCCCCTTGTAGCTGTTAAAAATTATGTATATACTCAAGCTTCTCCCTCCTCTCAGAGATTTTATGCATTGTTCTCCATAGGTGCAGAGCCTATAAAAGAATGAAATACAGGCATTCCAAATGGCCTTTTAACTAAAATGAATGCTAAATCAATGCAGAAGTTGTCATACATTCTTCTACACCACCATCCTAAAAGTTTAGTTTGCAATAATGTCTCAAAGATGCCTGGAAATACAAATGGATACTATCTAGAAGTCAATGAAGCTGCTGAACCGAAAGGGTAACCTTCAAGATTGGATCAATGTATCACACAGTGTTATAAACATAACCGTTGTTGCTGAGTTTCTGTCTGAAATAGGCCTGTTTTAATGAGAAATGGGAAAACAAACAAGACAGCATTTAGAAGCACTGAATTTCTTCTTTATTCTGGGGGGTGGGGAGGGATCCTCTTTTGTTTGAATGTCTGCTTTTAAGCATAAGTAATAGAACTGTAGAAGAGACTGATTCTACACATACACCATATTCCCACAAAAAATTTCAGGGGTGTAATTGTCTCTTTAGGAATTAATACACAGGAGAAGTAAAGAGGACAAGATCGAGTAATGACAGTGAATCAATTGTTCTTAATACGACCACCGTAAATCTCTAGGGTATGGTGTATCCTGGGCCATATACCATGAAACTAAATTAATACCTGTCAGAGTCAATGAGACCATTTCTTCTGACATCAGTGAACTTTGGTTTAGGCTGTATTTTCAGTGCAAGATTTGACAATGGATGAAAACACAAGAGAGACTATTCCCACTTTATCAGTACTCTGTTGTATGGCCTTAGGCAACTCCTACCCTCATTATGCTTCAGTTTCCCCAGCATGCAAACACTTGTGCAACTGAGGACCAGAAGGCACAACAAAACCGCAAAGACTGTAGGGTCTTTTTGTGGTAAAGTCTGCTCTGAATTGAGTTGTCTGCAGATAACACTACTGTATATCTTGATCAGATTTTTCAATTGCAAATTTTCAATTCTGGATAAAAGCCAGCTTGCAAATAAAATCCTTGTTGTCCATTAGGTGTCTCTTGCAGACACAGTAAAATCCTGAGGTTACTGTGTCTAACTTGCACTCCAATATCTCCCTCCCAGGCTCTCAAAATACATTTGACTCCAGACCGTGCCCTAAATAATCCACAATACCACCTCCATATCCCTGGTCACATAGCTCCTTAAACTTGATTTTCCAACTGAAAAAGAATGTAACCAAACCAGTAGCAAAGATGCACTTAATGAAGAGGGACTATTTCAAACTGCTGTTACTAAAGTTATAAACCTATGTAAACTTTTTTCAACTTATTACATAGAATGTGAGCAAATAAGAAAGCAAATTATAACAAATTCATGTTAGTGCTCTCAATAAAACTTAGAAAATGCAACAACAAAAAGTCTATTTTCATGATTATACATACTGTGAAAAATACCCAAATGTTGCTGAAGGAAATAGCCAAATTTACTCTAGGTGAGGAAGTTATAATAAGAGAGTCAATCAAAAACCAAACACGCATATACTCCTGTCAGAAGCTGGGTAGACATTTGTGCAAACACTTATTACATGTCGCTTCTAGTTAGGCAAAAATGGTCCTCAGGTACTTGGAGATCATGAAAATTAAATGCGAACATCTGACAAAAACGAACATGAAGATAGGTGTCGGTGTTTACTGACTGAAAAAAGCAGCAGTTTCTTGACTTTCTGCTTTAAAAGGTCTTGAATACTTGAGGAAAAATGCAATTCCTTTGTTACAATGACTATAACTTTGCCCCCCAGATCTCAATACTTAGATCACTCTCAATGTATCCCACATAAACTGAAGAACTCCCAGTTAGTGTCCAAACTGTCTAGGGTGAAGAATTTGAGCACAACTTTTGATACATATGAATTTAATACTTATTTCCAAAGAAACCAGAGAAAAAGAAGAATTGGAAAAGAATGCATGCATATCACTGTCAGACATTGCTAAATGTTTGTAAAAATAGTCAGACTATGAAAGAACGGAAAATGTTACGGGTAGCAATCTCACTCTATTTGGTTGGTATCATGGAGAACAGAATTTCAGTCACTCGTTTCAATTTAGTTAGATTCATCATGTGTAAATAACTTTCTCTTCTTTACTGCCAGAACCTAAGAGGATTGTCTAGTCTAGAGACTGAGCACTAATCACATAGAGAGGTAATTAATCTTGCTTTTTGTGATCACAAATTATGTAAGCATATACATATATTAAGGATCTTTCACTTTATTACATGAAATATTTTCCCACTCCTCCTCTCCAGTGGGGATTAAACGCACATATTTAATGAATAATGCCCATTTTACTACTCTTTATTTGCAAAAATCTGGTAAAAGAGATAACCACCTGTAGTAGTGCCTAAATGAGACCTTCATCACCCATTTTCCCTTCTGCTTTTATTTTTCCTTCCCTCAGTCATAGAGTGACAGAGTACAGTTTGCTAAAGATACATCAGTGCACACGGTCTTTTATACACAAGAAAAAGTTCTTCTGAACACCTTTAGGGAGAATTCCACAAGTCAAGAATTTCAGAAGCACTAAGACACCTTCCCCTGCAGCTAGTCAGCCAAAGCACCTCAGAGCTGTGGAAGCAGCTTCTGCTTCCTGCCATCACTGCCTCTCCCTGAGCTCTGGAAAAGGCACAGAAATGCAAAAAGCAAATTAGTCAATTAACAGAGGGGCAGTTTAAATGGATGTATTGACATGTCCAAATGGACACTTTGAAATCGTGATTGATCTCCCCTATATGCATCCGTGCCCTCATAGGAGCAGCACTAAATGCACTGTTAATAAGTGTTTTGTTGCCTGATTTTAAGCTTATTGAGAACCTGGATTAAAGATTCAGGCGTGAATCTTGCTATGTAACAAAAGTACCCAGAACTCAAGAACTATAGGTAACTAATTTCCTTACATTATTCAACTTATAATAAATACATAAGTTTTCATAACCAATCTAAGCTGCCTTCCTGATATTTCTTTGTTTGCTTGTTTAAAAGCAGAAAGAACTGTTTCATCTTAGGAAAGCATCTTTTTACATCCACATCAAACAGTACATTGAATCAATGAGAATTTTTGGCATCATTCACAATAGCTGAGCAGACAAGTAAGGTCTGCAATGAAGTAACAAGTGCTGTATGTCCTCCACGTTCAGCTGTTTTTCAGATGCATACATAGGAAACACCATTGGCTTGTTTGCACGCTTAAGTGTGCACAGACTCACACCTGACACATTCTAGTAGAAAGCTTACTGACAGAGCAGTGCTTCACAAAGAACATTAAGGCCTTTACTGAAGAACTCTGAACTTACTCTTGCCAATAAATAAACAAATAAAAAGAACAGTCCTGTTGGTCAGTGATAGAAATCAGCTTTGTCAGTTCTAGCATCCGTTAAATCCAAACTTTCTGTTATCACTGAGCTGCTGCAGACACGTGTAACATACTCATATCTAAGTGTGGAGGTACATACTGTGCAAGGCAGAGCACAGCCCACTTCCCAGAGGCTGCATTTTGACAGACACAACTGAGTTATACAGAATGGTTTAGCTTTGCGGGAAATAAAAGAATCCTGCTCTCAGACCACTTCCAGCGGTTAGGACCCACTGCCCTTCTGAATAAAAAGCTTTTGGTAGTTCACTCGGAGAAGAATCTGTTTTTTTCAGTTTTTCCATACAAATTCAGTTACGCACAGCTCTTTGCAAGCAAGCCCCTTTCACTGCTAGAAAAGCTCCACTGTGGCTGCCAATTTCCTCTTACCTTATTTATCCATTCAGCACAGCACAAGATGGCAGCTTCAAGCAGCCAGCTCTCCCTTTCTCTTTATGTCTGCAAGAGAAAGCAGAACCTCTCCTGCAGAAATTCACTGGCCTACAGCATTGCTCTGAGCCATCTACGTAAATCATTTCAGCCAGAGAAACAAAGCTCTTAAACATAGCAACAAACAACATTTCACAGAGAGGGGAAGCTAGCTGAGAACAACACTGAGCATTTGAAGTAGTGCCAGCTTATGCAGCAGAGAAAAGAGAAAAAATCATCCAACTACCCTAGGAAAAGATGTGAGAATAAAGGCCAGAGCACAGTAAGGCGCTGTAAATGTGAAGGAACCGAGAGGCATAACCTGGAGGTGAGCAAGCAACATGGTACAGTGGCTGGTTATTCATGCCACTGCAAAGTGCACATGAAATATAAACACAGCCAGGAGGGCTTCCTCCAAATACTATTTGCACTAGTCTCACTTACAAACTGACCACCAGCCTTTTATTGATGTTTCATTCTGACTTGAGCAACCGTTTTCCTAAATAAAAGAATTGACCTCTACAAGGCTTTTGTCAGACTCAAACTTCTTTCAAATTCAAACTTCTTTCGATGCATGTGTTTTCTGATGAGGAATTCAAACTGTATGCAAGGTCCCAATTTTCTGTGTTGTTCTAACATCAGAAATACTGCTGCAGAATTAGCCCTGATATTATCATGCAGATACAGAAACCAGAATACATTCCAACTAATTTCTTACAGCCAATACACAGACACAAATATCTGCTCAGACAGCAGACCAAAGCATCTACTTTGTTTTCATTTTCTCATAATATATTCCTCCCATACAGAAAGCAGCTCAGAAATTCAGGCTAATTCTTATCTGACATTTGAATCATATGTTTCTGCACTAATTCAATCTTCCTATGTATCAGTGACTTCATGCATAATACCAATGTGTGCTGATGACAAATTTCTTAATCATGTATTTGTTTTGGCCTCACACTTAATATGAATTAATAATGACCACTTTGAATATGCAGTTAGCAGACCTGTAGTGTAGGTACTACTTGCAGGAATATTTGGGCTGGCCCAAGTAGCGTAATTTGTATCTTCTTCTGCTCCTTCAATAAAATACCCTAACTCACATGAGGTATTATCTCACTCTGTGCATAAAATTATCATCTTCAGTGGGTCTGCTTCACACTGCACCAGATATACTAACAAGCCAGGAAGATTCACACAAAACTTTTAGAACACACAGGAGATTTGCAACCGATACGAAATGTCACAGCTCCATTGACTTCAAATAGAGCTGTGACACTGTATCCTAGCTGAGGATGCGGCCTGCCAGCCTTTAGCTATTCAGCAGGCTAACTCATCATTCAGACAAAGCATTAATGTCATCTGATAGGTTTGCTCTGAAGAGCATACAGAAATTTCAGACTGAGAGCCAGCAGGAAACACATTTTTACAAGCATGAATTCATAGCAGAATTGCTGAAACGAGGCACTCAGTTCAGAGCAGATCCCTCCTTCAGAAATGATAGCACTTGGAACATGCTGCAAAAACTGCTCCTCCAGGATTCTGAGAGGAGGACAGACTGAAGAGGTTAAGAGACAGTTTGAGAAATATCGGGCAAAAAATGAGCACTTTCAGAGGGAGCTTTTTTCTCCAAGAAGCATCAGACATAAAAAGGAAAATGGATTAACCGTCAAAACTGCACTGTAAACATAAAAGGGTAAGAGATACAGCCCTGTGGAAAGGTGAGATGTTCAGAAAGTATGTGCTGGGGCTGCTTAAACACCACTTTTATAGCACAGCTGTCAATCCTGAAAAAAAATCAGATTCAAAGATAGAATGTTTCTATCTAACATCGTTCTCAATAAGGTCTGAAAGTATCTAAGAGTGATCTCAGGCAAAGACTCATAGAAGAAAAAGAATTAATTTTCTCTATTTTATACACTCTGTGGTACTACTCCATGTATAGTCAGTATGGCATCAGCCCTCCAAACCTTGGGTTACTTAGGAAACAAAATGTTAAGACATGATGACATCTATAAAGGTAACACACTGTAGGTGTCTCTAAAGATAATGTAAGATAAGAGGCAACAATAGGATGTGAAAAGTGGCTATGTGCTGGCCATTACAGTTAGAGCAGGAATTAGCAGCGGGATTTCAATCACGAGGTGAAAGATTTCCTGGAACTCCCATGGAGTAACAGACTGAAACCTCTGGGAAAACCCTGCCTAATTTCAAGATGAAATTATCTGAATTTCCATAAAGGAGAACCTGGTATTGGGCATGTAATGATAGATTTATTAGAGACTAGTCAGGAGATTTGCATTCAGGATTTCTCTTTTATTTTAAAAGCTAAAAGAAAGCTTCACTTGCTGTGCAGAAAGTATGAAGATGAGTACATTTTGCCTATTTGAAGCTCTGCAGATAGAACAAGAATCTGTCATCAGTGGATTCTTGTGTCCCATGTGGGACAGTTTGCCATTGAACAAACCACTGTTTGATAGTCCTGTGCTGCAAAAGAAGGGCTGTGATGATCCAAAGCTGATTCCTGCTGTATTCAAGTCAGAAGGAAGAAGCAGAGTTGAAAGTCATATGAATTAAATCCTACAAATTTAACCTCATAATTCCAAGCCTACGCTGTTACTTTGTTTAATTCATTCCACTACTTGTATTTGCATGGTCCATTCTGTGCCTGTACAAAGGATGTAATGTTAGTAACTCTGAACACCCCTGAGGGAGACAGAGCTGATCAAAAATCTCAGATTTCCCTTTTTGTGGTTATTCAGTGACTTTGATAAAAGATTTGCTGTGCCTTGGGAGGAAGGAGAGTGAACTTAAAAAAAATATACATCTGCATAAAGTGCAAAACAGTTTCAGTTCTCTATTTCCTAACTGGAAAAAAAAACAAAAAACAACCAAGTCATTGATGCCTGAACTCATTAGTCTGCCCAGTGCCTTCTACTGTAGCTTTCAGAGCTGATACTATCTCAGGGCCCACGTTCCCATCAGAATTCCTCTCATCACCGCCTGTGTTTACACTGAGGAACTGGGAGTAAGGTCAGAGTTCCCAAGAAATTCAGACTTCTAGCATTCCTGCAAGATGAGGTTGCTCAAATGCCCAACTCAGGCCTTGCAAACCAAACTGTAGAGAATTTTCCGCTCTGCAGCTCAGGGAAACCCAGAAGCTTGCCGGTAGAGTTTGGTAGAAAGCAGACAGTTTTCCAATAGCTGCTTACCTGGCAAATGAAATTCAGTCAGAACTGCTGAAAACAAAAAGTGTGCTCCAATTTCAGGTATTCAGCTATTGTTTTCTTTAAACAAAACATTGTTCTTCCTTCAATTCATGGCCATCTATAAATTGTTTCAGATGATGATTAGATTCTCCTAAACATATCTGTAACTTTCAGGGTAACTACAGAACAAATATTAAGCACAAAAAGACAACTAGATTAAAGACAAGGGCATTATAGCATACATTATAACTGTGTTAGAGGTTAGGCTATATGAGTAATAAAAGTTTCACCCACAATTTCTACAAATAAAGAATGTGCAATTAGACACCCATCTGCCTTATAAATTACAAAGATTTACTTAGTACCGTGGACAATTAAGTGTTAAATAAAACTGTTAGTAATTAAGACAATTATATGATTTGAAGTTACTGGGAAATTTGCCACTCTTTTGTGTGAAAATTTCTTGACAATAAATCAGTCCATTCTTTAAGATGAATAAGTTTAGAATAATATATCCTTAATTTCAAGTAAATTGATTAAAAATACAATTATTTCTTCAACTTAAGTATTAGAACTAAGAGTTTAATACTGATCATGAATACTGATCTCTAACTAGCCTTCATCTTTTTGCCCAAGACTATCTCATCTTGCTATCTTTCACCTTCCTGTCATGTCAGATTTTTATCCAGCATTGCCTAAATCCACGCAGATGCTTATTTTCAGTAAGACATTCCTAAGTCATTTATAACAATCTTGTGTGTAATGGAATACATGATAACGTATTAATATATGAATTCTGTGCTAAATTTACTTTAATTATTTACAGAATTAATTACTCAGGTGGCATAATTTCTTCATTTTCTTCATTCAATTTATTTCCTAAATTAAGCTACTTTACTTAAATGAACAACTTAGAAATAAATAATGCGTATGCGCAATTTATGCCTTCCACAGGAGAGGTTTGCATTTCTATTTTTAATTTCTATTTTTAAGAAAAGCAGAGAAGACTGAGTCAAGCTAGGCAGGCAGCTTTCATTATTTCTCCTAGTCTTAAAGCAATGGATAAATTGTCCACCTGTTTGAAATCCTGGGGGAGAATGGCTGCAGAAAATGAAAGAAACACAGGATGAATGTGGAGGGAGTTTTGAAAGAAATTGAGATGCAGAACGCGATGGAGATGCTGGTGAAGCCCAGAATGTCAGTGGATATAGAACAGAGAAAAGTGGGAGAAAATCAGCAGCCTTGACTGTTGGAGCCCTCCATGAATTAATGTTTCCAAGTTCCATATTTTTCCCGCTGAGCAACTTTTAAATAATTGAATAAAACTACGATTTACCATGGAAGAAAATCCAATATTCAACTTTTACAGCAGTGACCTTTCTACAATCACGCTTAGTTTAATTGCAGAGGGGATAGAACTACGACATCAGCTTCAACAGCTTTGTTCAATACAAATGCAACAGGATAAGGCCAAGGTGAAGAGGTAGTATTTGTGTCACAGATGTTAAGTGGGGAAGCTCTCTGCAAATGTTTAACCTAAGGAAGAGCAGAAATCTGGATTTGGAGTTTTCCTTTTTCTTTTTCTTCCACTTGAAAACAGTAGAACAATCTCTTTTCTGCATGAATAGCACTAGTAATAATTTGATAGTAGCAATTCTGAAGCTTGTATGTCTGGAAAGCTCTTTGGCAACACAGTGTTTCCTAATATTTTTTCCACCAGAATCAATACTGATTAACTTCAATTCTCATCAGAGATAGAATAGCCTACAAGCAGATACCAAATGGGAAATGACCTTTCACTAAGCTCTGTGAAAGATCACTCATCAGGTAAACAACAACATTAGCTACAGTTTTTAAGAGGTTAGAACTGCCACATCCATAGGAAATGTGCTCTGCAGAATGGGAACTAACCTTGATTTTAGGGATTTGTTTGACTAATATCACCTGCTTATTCTCAAAGAAAGTATTACCATTTTCAATGGTTAACTCTCATCTCCATTGAGAACCGAACTTTTTTTGGCATGCTGTACTATAATTATTCTGTATATCTTAGAGTATAGGAGTTGAATATTTTCATAAAATCATAGAACTGCTTGAGTTGGAAGGGATCTTAAAGGACGATCTAGTCCAATTCCCCTGCAATGAACAGGGACATCTACAGCCAGATCAGCTTGTTCAGAGCATCAGACTCAGTACTGACCCCTGAAGGGCACTGCTCATCACTAATCTCCGCCCAAACAGAGCCATTGACTGCCAATCTCTGTATACAATCTTGCAACAAGTTCCTTGTCCTTATAACAGTCAACCCACCTAATCCATCTATTTCCAATCTGGAGAGAAGGATACTGTGAGGTACTGTATCAAAGGCCTTACTGAAGTCCAGATAGATGGCACCAGTGGCCCACAATAATTTAAAAAGTCTGGAAAAATAATGTTATTTCTTCCTTTTGCATATTGAGTAATACATAAACATTTAAATTCATCCAGCTGTTGTATTTTATTGTATTCCTTTGGTACAGCCTCCTCATTATGAAGTAAGAAACCGTTTGCAAAATTCAGGTCCAGAATGGGGTCTGGATTTCAAATGAAATTTAGATAGTGTTTTCATCAGTGAAAGACTTAAACTTTCTACAAAACACAAACTTTAAATATGAATTTTAACATATACCAATAAGGACATACAACAAATATTTCACTCTTACAGTGTTTTAGTTTTGGAGATATCAAATATTAATCACCACTCTTTTTTTTCACTTCACATTCTTTAGGCAAAGCAAGAGAGTAATCAAATGGCACATGAATACAAATGTATTGCCTTTTTTTCCAATCCAAAGCAGGAACTAGTGACTGACTGGGTCATAAATAATTTTACCTGTTCCATATTCCATGAAGTAAAATCTGAGTAGCTCAGAATGAGATGGCTGCAGCTGCCTCTTATGAAATTGCAATATATTTGGTAATTTAGGTCAAAATATCTTCAGGCGCAGATTAAAACCAAACATAGGGGCATATATCATTTAAGTTTGCCTTTAATCTTCCATATTGCTTCCATGCTTCTGTATTACTGCAGTGAAAGAATTTGGAGTCTATCTGTATAATATCCATGAAAGACCTTGAGAAAGCTGCAATAATAGGAAATTTTATACATCAACATTAACTATAAATCAACAGGCAGAAAAGAGATTTTCCAGTTTTAAGAAGTGGGCATGAAAGCATGACTTAAGCAGGAACCAGATGAAGAGAATGAAAGTTATAATGGTGCTCCATAATCAACACAGCTATGCAATAATTTGATTTGCATTATAATGACACCATTTAGACATGCCCTGCATATCGGAGATTGAGCAAAGTACATAATTATTGATTAGTTATAAACCATTTGTGTTTTATGTTTATTTCATCTGACAATAATTATCATACATTTGCACTAATTAATTCATCATCTATTATTACTGGAACTGAAAGGTAACTAGCGTAAAACAGCAGAAAGGGCACTGAGAAGAACAGTAGGAGGTCCTGCAAAGCAACAGCATTATTCGCAATGTAATACCGAGACAATGCTCGTTGCTTTTCTCATTTTTATATAACAAACAGAGGAAAATGGTTTCCTATCAAAAATTTGGAATTACTAGAAAATTGCTGTCTAAAATACACTGTAGTGAAATTCAGCAGATATGCTCATGTGACTGACCTGTCATTTGGTGTTTGCGTTAGATTGTATTCTGGAGGTCCCAGTAAATACTGGCCTTTTAGAACACATTTTAGAAAGTGTGTGGATTTCTTACCTTATGAATGGAAGCTCTTATACCACTCATACAACAGTGCACTGAAAACTTTACAAAATGCAGCTGTATTTTCGGTTCACAGAGCATAATAAGTTTGTTTTTCCTGATGGATATCTTTTTCAACCAGTTGTACTGTCGCTGTGCAGTACTGGTGTAAAAGCACTGTGCAGTGCAACACAGTGCACACAGCCCCAGGTAGACCCAGACATCAGCACAGCATTGCTATCAAGAAGCACAATACTTTGAGTAGAACCACATTAATGTGGTTGCAAAATCAGGGCTTGTAGCGATACCTCACTAATCTGTATTGTGTAAATGTACACATGGCTTATGGCTATGCTGAAAGTACACGTGACATTGCAGAGCACCACCTTGTGATAGCACCTAAAAGGGGTGAAGGAAGCAGTAACAGTATTTCTCTAGTTTTCCTCTGTGAATATGTATATATTATGATGGAAAGCCATATGCAGAGCAGCTGGGTCTACACTGCTCTATTTAACTGTCCCCAGTTGCACACTACAACCTGTCCTACAGAAATGATGGAAACTCATTTGTGATGCACTAGCTTGTGTCTTCCAAATGAATGCCTGAAATAATGAGAATCAGCAGGAGCAATTGTATTCAAAAGGGAAACTAGAGACCAAAATCCCTTTTTCTACATTTTTTGTATAGGAAGGTAAGATTAAGGCAAATTCTTGACATTCTACTCCACTGGCCTGACAGGTAAATTCCTGGGGCAGTGCCTAGCAGCCTGCTCTTCCAGAGATTCAGGTGCCCAATTTTCATGGAATGACTTGGGTTGGAAGGGATCCCAAGGATCATCAAGTTCAAACCCATTGCCATATACAGGGCCATCAGCCTCCAGATCTGGTACTAGACCAGGCTGCCCAGAGCTTCACCTAACCTGGTCTCAAACACCTCCAGGGATGGGGCATCCACAGCTTCTCTGGACAACCTGTTCTGTATATGAAATGTATACTGAACTGGAAGGTTCTGTTTTACTTAAATGAGGGAAATGTGACTTCAGAGCACAGGGTGATACCTTATGGGTGGTCAGTATTAAAGACTCATAGTGGAAAGAAAATACGGAGAAATGAGTTACATCATATCAAACTCAAGGAATCTGAGCAAGCATTTTTTTTGCTTCTATATCAACATTCTTCTCTGCGCATATGTAACACAGATAGAGGTATTAAGAATAAGTAAACAAATTTCTTTTATATATAAAAAACACCTTAACAGTCCAGAAACAGCAAGCAATTCTGTTCATGCTTAAATTTGATCTTTAGGGAGGAATAGGATAAATTCTCACGGAACGGCCTGATAACTACAAACAGAACTCTTGAATAAATGCAGTTTTGAAGATAAGACTCACAGAAAAGCAGGAGATCGTGCAGCAAAATGATACTGAATAGACGTTAAAACACTTTATAAATCCTCAGAGCAACACACACCACAAAAATTTTTACTTTCTTTTTCCTGCCTTTTGACAGCTTTGACTGATTAACACATGTTCCAAAGATCATTTCATGTTGCAGTGTTTGATTCATTAAGTTTGCATTTAAGACATTTTAAGGTAAACTTATTTTGTCTCATTTATTGTGACTGATGACATGTGAGCATTTTCTTAGGCGGCCACAAACAAGGAAGTGATGAATAGATTGCTTAGGTAAAACAAGATATGTGACTTAATCACTCGTTTCAGCTTTCAAGTTGTGAATGACTCTGGACATTTTTCGGTGTGTTCACCTCCCTTCCTGCCATCTTTCTCCCTATCACACTACCCTGACAGAAAGCTTCATCTACCAGCTGACACTTGTTCTTGTTCCACAGCTCATCCTCCCCAGGCAGCTCCCTCTCCTCCTTCACTGATTGCCACCCTGCAAGCATTCATATTCCTGCTTTCAGCTCCCCCCTAACAATTCCTTCTGCTGACGTTTCTGCTTTATATCTAGGCATCAGGATCCCTTCAAAACAGACAGAACAGCTCCCCTACACAAATGTCACAGTTAAACAGGATACTGAGTCCAGGATTTTATACACGATGATTTAGGAAATCACTAATATCAAGTACAGCAGCTGGCTTATCACCCAGACCTGATATGGTACAGTCTTCATCTTCATGTGTGGTACAAAGATTAGATAACATATTCATGGCCCTATAGCTGAGAAAAAGTACCAAAACAGAAGATAGCTTTTTCCCAGAGGTTCTATTTTCTAAGCTCTTTAAGTATGTAGATTTCCTCCTTGTTTGTTCTTATATCCTAAGCAAAGGGTTTACTCCATTATAAAAACATGAAGAGAACATGAGGCAAAATAACTGTTATGATCATAAAATTTCCTGTATTTTATGATATTCTAGTGTTGCAATCAGACTAGATATCCAGTGTAATACTAAATACTCTCTCATGATTTGTAATTGTGCTAGAAAATACCAACACTATTCAGTGAAGTGTCTGATAAAAGGATTTTGCAAATTCTTCCGAGTTTTCCATCAGTGCCCTCAGAGCTGATATTTTCTGTTTATCTTCTTCACTGTGCTAGAAAAAGGCAGCAGGTCACATCCCCTGCTACACAAATACAATCAGCTGCTACAATGGGTTAAAGACAATCAAGGAATATTTTAACATGGCTGATAAATACACCCATCCTTCATGGGATTGTAATCAGGAAGTGGACCATTAGTGGTCAAAAGACCACTGATGACTGCTTACCTAATATTAGTTGGGCAAAGTTAAAATCTAGACAACCATTGCCAATTATATATTTTTTTTAATCATATTCTGACTGTAGGTAAAAGGCAATTAGATTTAAGGGTAATATTATTTTACATCAAAACTCTGCCCACATGAAATAGAACCACGTTGTGCTAAATGCACATGAACATGTGCACTAGGAAGTAGCTGTTGGTGTATAATGTGACAAAGCAGCACAGCACTGAATCATATTATCACCTTCATTGTTATAGCTGGACACGGAAGTGGAAAGGAGATTGATTCACACACAATCAAACAAGAAATTTCTGGCAGTTCTTCCCTAAAAGGGCATATAACTGAGCCATAATTACAAGTCATTGCAGACACAACTGAAGGCTAATATGCATCATTCTCTAAATCAACTCTCCTGGTACTGTCCTGCCCTGTAAACAAGAAAAGGGCCTCAGCTGTCTGGAGCAGTTGAGTTATGTCTTCTGTTGACTCTGCAGCTAACTTGATTTCTCTAGCTAGATTCCCTGACACAACAGTTTCACCAAAGCTGCTGTAATTACAAATTAAATCAGTGAAAATTTAAAAACTGGTGATTTCTCTTATTGTTTATTTAGGGAAAAGCAAATGGGGAGCTGTTCAGATGTTGTAAATTGAGTTACAGTTTGTTAGCCTTTACTAAATTATCAATAACAGTAATGACTTGTTTGACGGTTAAATGTCAAGAGGAAAAGGCCAGTGAGTTTCATTAATGCTGTAACAGATTTGTGCTAATTATATTAGCAAATATTTTTGCTGTTTAAAATTATAATTACCAACATATAAGTTAATAATGACTTGTCTTCCAAAGAAAAATATCCTAAGTGAACCAACGGAGCCAGGATGAAAGCAAGGTAATATATCTAGTCTTACTAAATGAAAATAACTGTTCTAGAATACAGGTAAATTTTGCTGATATGCAGTAGAGAACCACTCTCCACCTGCTGAGTAAATTGAAAGCATGACTAACATAATTAACAAAATAACTTTAATTAACTTTTCATGTTCTTGCCATTCTTTGACAACATATAGTATATCACTGTTTACAAATAGCACAGCTAACAGAGTACAAACTAACATCTCCTGTAACAAATCCTATAGTAGAACAAGGAACCTACATTAGAAGCTTTTAGAAAAAGGTAATTTGCCATTGGTATAATGTGGGAATATATTTAAATTCACTGGAATCGTATGAATCCTGGTTAAATTCACTGGAATCGTATGAATCCTGGGCCTTGTTACCATCTCCTATGGCTCTCTACATTGAGCAAAGGAAGTGCATATTAATGAGCACTGTAGAGATAGCTGAGGCACTCTTGGTGTAACTTTGTTCACTCTGCTGTGTTAAGAGTAAAGTTGGTTAAAAAAAAGTGTCAAGTTTAGATTGTTTGTGAAACCAAAAAAGGCAATATTTAACCTACAGAAACAAATGAACAAATCCTACCAGGTTTCATTAACACTTACCAAACCTTACCAGGACTCTCAGCCAGTGACTGATTAGAGTTCCAAGTACTTTTTATAAGCTCAGTTGATATATATAATAAATGATATATACATAAAGCAGCACACATAGCATACACATTAGTTCAGCATTACTGCTACATTTCATCCTCATCCTCACAAGAGTCACCTTCTTTTCTTCCCCTGGATAACTACAGGCAAGTCTGCTTACACACGTGCCCTTAGAGCTGGTTTGTAAATTCATGCAATTCGGTAAGATACTGGGAAAAACCATGGCTTCTCCATCTCACCTAGGGCCATCTACTAATTACTCTTCCCAGAGATCAAAAGCAGAAGTCCTTCAGAGCAAACCAGGCACACATTTGTCCTCAGACACAAGCGACTGTCATCCAGCAACAACCCTGTCTGCCCTTTTGCCTTCAATAAGGTGAGTATGGATTTATTTTAATGCAATTGCAAGCAGCCAGGCCCTCAGGTCCATTACCAATTAAAGAACAATCATGCACTGTGCATCCAGGATAAAATTATTTAATAAGAGGAAACGAGAATGTGGTTATTTTGCTACAGTTGCAACATCGAGCTTACTATAAACACCTCTGTCAGATAAATTGTTATTGGAAAAATACTGTATTCAAAGTGAAATTGAATATCAGTTATCCTACTTGTAAGCCTGAATTTTTAAAATGTAATCTCGTGAAACCTCAAAACATTTTACAAAGTGAGGCTTTACAGAATTCAATTTGACTTATAGCCAACTTTGATCAGTCAGCACACTCACAGTGATTGCCTCCATTGTCTCACTGCTTTCTAGTCTGAGCCTCTGGACCACGCGAAGCCTAAAACATCCCATCTCCAAAACTGGTGTGCTATTACAGAATTAAATAGAACATTCATGTTTAATCGCACATAAATTTAATCATTCTGCAATCCATGAGGGATTACGAAACGCTCATTTCTCTGTTCTTTAGTCTCGGAAGGAATATAGGGAGTAGAAAGAAATCTCAAAGTTAGCAAATTCCATTTGCCATATGCAAAGAGTATTGTAACAGACACCAAGAGCCCTTGGGTTTGCAGGAACTATAGGACGTATACAGGATGGCAGTGTCTGGCTTCACAGACAACAGAGAATTACCTGTAGCTTTGCCTCTGTCCTTTCCAGTCCAATTCTATGATGAAAAGTTTCAGTGTTCCAAAATATCATTCCTGGTCTTGTTGCACGCTCTAAATTAAATTAAAAAGAAATAAAGGTGAATCCTTGATTGGAGCCAGCGGGCAAGTCAGGAAGCAGCACAGAAGCTGGCTGAGTTCACCTGACTGCTCTATGGATAATGTTAAATCTAATCCACACGTCCATGATAAGGTTCATGTGTTACATGAGCCCTATACTTCTATTCTCCACACAATATAAGAGTGGGTATTGCTTAGGATATTTAAACAATCTATATTTAAGATATAGAAGGGATGGGCTCTATGGTTTACCTAACAGCCCCTAGGCGTGTGTGGCTGGAAGGCAGCCTGTGCAGCACAGTGATGGGCCTACCTAAGAGCAGAATGATGCTCTGGAAAATGTTAAAGAAATGTCCTAGATAGCATGGCCTTGGGATCAGAAACAGGACACTTGGGTTTCCTGATGTCTTACATCAGGTTTTTAGTCATTTTAAAGATAGGTTTCCAAAGCAAAGAAGGAATTGTTTCATCTCATATAATAGTTGTTTTGTTGTTTGACAAGGTTTCTTTATGAAAATTCCAAAAGGATTATATCATCACGTTAAATATTTCAGTGTAATGGTTTAGCCAATTTGTCTTACCTAGACACACTGAAAAAGTGAGTCTTAAATATTTCTATAGTAGCAGGATGAAAGGAATTTGCTATCCTTTCAGAGCAATAAGGTAAAGATTTAACCAAATTACAGTTCAAAACAACCTTTTCATTTAATACTTCTTTTGTAGCATCCAGTTGGTTTGCAGGTTTTACTCTGAGGTTTTGTTGGCCCTTTAAGATTAATGGATAAAAGCTTGCCTTACGCAACTTTTATTAACTGAAAAACACTCTTAATTCACATAATACATTACATACGATGCGAAAATGCAGTTATTGACTGCACCACTGCAAGTTTATTATCCTGTTAAAAGTTAATGTTGTAATTACTCCTGGGCCATTGCCTTTTTAAAGCTAATATAGGCCAATGGTGTAATTAACTGTGTGCAATTCAAAGAAGCCCAAGAGAATTCTTAGAGCTGCAAGATCATGGGCAGATGTTTGTCAACAAAGTGGACTTTTAAGAAGAGAATTAAGTAATCTGATACATATGGGAGCAAAGTGGTTATAAGCAGTAAGACAACAGACGAAAGAGGATAGATTTTTCTCACAGGTAGATTGTAGAAAAGGTAAAACCAGGAATATATACAGAAAGAATATATAGAGAAAAGATGTATTAAAGATGATAGTACAGAAAAAAAAAAAAAAAAACATTAAAAAGTGATAAAACTGCCTTTTACCATCAGTCTCCAGATGCCTTTGCTGCTGCCTCATTTTGACCCCATACTTCTTGAGTTGAACTTAGAGGATAAAATGTTCTCTTTCCACCCAGCAGCAGCAGGCCCTCACTCAGCTGCACAGAGAAAAAGCCTTTTTCTCTTAATTTCTCTTAGCCTTAGTATGGCTGAACCCAACTAGCAATGGTTGAGAAAGGATATTGTTCCCATGTGTGTCCTCACACAGATATTGCACCTACTGGAGTTCTCCCAGTAGCAAAACTAACCAAAATCAAATAGGGGAAAAAATTCCAGCAAAACTTTATCTGGTTGGATATTATACACAAATATATCATGAGAAGTCAGTGTTATCAGCACAGATTTTGCCTTGCTTTGTAAATTCTCCAGTAACTTATGCAACTGTGCAATATATTCAGCCTAACTTCTGGCTACATGTTCAGTTTGTAAATACTAGAATTGTCTAAGCAAAATAAAAAGCAGCGTAGATTTAACTGAAGTTGGTTTGCCAGCAGTAAAACATGAAGGCAGACAAATATCTGTCTCAGCAAAAATCCAGCAGTAAGGAAATCTCAGACGGCTAATTGATGAGAGTAGTATGAAGTGTCAAGATTACCACCTCAGTCCAAACGATTTAAGTTACCATTTTTTTCCTCCACAGTTCAGACCTAGCAGAGCATTTTATTCCACGTACAGCACATACTGAAATTAACAAATACTTGGCAGTCTGAATAAGGTATTCAGAATATGCTGAAGTTCCACGTCCTCCTGTAACCCTTCAAGGCATGAATTTGCCAAAGGCATAGAACAGCTCTGCGAGGATGCATTAAGCTCTGGTATCGTGCTGAAATTTTTGCACAGCTCTGTTTTGTGTACCCCTAGTGCAGAGAATTAGTGATTTCAATTTCACTGATAATGGTTAAGTCTCTGTTGCAGAAGCAGCTGTTCAAATAACCCTGCTCAAAGGGAAGAGGAACGTTCAGAATGTTCAAACAACCCATTTGTGGAGAGAGGGGTTGGCTCCTACAAATTAAAGGAGTGTGTACTGAGTTGTATAATGTGCAGTGATAGCCTCACATACCAGCATACTGTAGGACGTCCCTGTGATAGTCCTTGCTTATTCTTGAGTGGATTACTTCTTCCAGACTCTGACAAGGAGGTCAGCCAAGCCCACTTACTATTCTAAAACATGTCCTTACAAATGCATTTACACAGGCAGGTTCAGCCTCACTGAATCCCATGCTTGAACCAAATTAAATCATTTCAAACATAAGAAGCCATTATGAGGAGTACGTCTGTGTTCTGCTCGGTCTAGCCTCACATTACAGCAGGCAGACGTTCAATGAGTGTTTAATCAAGGCAAGCTTTTGAAACTGCAGGATAGTGCAGTTTCTAGGGAAAACATAAAAATAGAAATGTAGAAACATACTCTAGCTGTCAATCAAGGCAATTATTTTAATGCTGCCACTCATTTTAAAAACTTAGACATCCGAGTTTAAACACTTATAATCTGTGTGCATATTCACCACACTTCTGTGCCTTATTAAGCATTTGCATTACACCAAGTTCTGTCTAAACTTCTTTATTCTGTCTTCATAGCTACAAAGAAAGCTATTTTCTATACATCTCTTTTATTTTCATACAGCTACTTTCTTCAGTAAGTTTGTGCACGTAATACTCCACTCCATTTTCAAAATACCTCACCCTCTTCAAAATGAGATTTTCCAGTGGCCAAAGAACTGCAATTAGAAGCAGTTCTAAAACAAATATTTCTTCTGCAATTCATTTGTTAGATCACTGTAGAGTGCAAAGTAAAATGATCTGTACTTCGGGGCAAAAATGGATGTTCATTGGTTTCTTTCAATTCTGTTGTTGAAAAGAGTGTGCTCGTCTAGCCTTGCCTATCTGCTCTTTGCATGTGGAGCATGCGTCCCTATATCCCCATATTTTCAAGCTTATTAATTTCCTATCAAACACTCAGCACATCCAGGTAGGTGCTGAAAATTGAACAGTCAGTACGGTACATTCCAGCTAAGTGACTGCAGTTAAGGATCAAGCAGAAATAATCAAAGTTTCTTTGGCAGCAGAACTTCTGAGTCCTGATTTCCCATGTTTTTTCTTCTTTGCATATTCTCTGCTATCTCACCATGTGCTTGAACTCTTGCTTCTGTCATTCCTTCCTGGGAAAGGTAACAAGCAGGGTGAAAAAAAAAGCTCAGTGAAGATGGAAATACGGAATTGCAAAAGAACTTGAGATCATCCAGTGGGCTGTCTGTGGCTGCCCCGACACACATCTCTCCTGTGAACAAGAAGCCATCTGCTTTCCCTGGATCTTGCACTAACAAGAATTCCCCATACACACTAGAGCATAACAGTTTTACTTCAGATATCACACAGCAATCCATCTGCAGGAAAAAGGCCTGAATTCTGTTCCAGCCCTCCACTGTCTGCAAGCATTCACGTGAAGCACCCCCATCACAACTGCAGAGATGCAACTTAGAAGCAAATGAACAAAGCAAAGCACATGAGAGGAGGAAGCACAAATGGGATGAAGGAGAAAAATAAATGGCGGAGAGGGGAAGAAGGTTCCTTCAATACCAGAATTCAAAATTATAAGAAAAACATGAAGAAATGCACTATTTTTATGATGGATTTATCTCCCAAATAGCTGCTTCTAAATCACAGTAATTCTAGGCCTATGTTTGAAAGGCAACTGCTTGCCGTGTAGTTTCTTTTTTCCCCACTCAGAATTGTAAATTGTTACTGCACCACTAAGAGCACTTTTTTTCCTTCTCATTAAAAAGGAGTTGCTTGCCAGAAATCGTAGAACAAAAGATGTCTAGCTGAGCAGTAGCATCAATTTATTTCTTAATCATTAATGTTTTCCTCATAAAATCATTCTCATTTGCTCTTCTTCCTTTTCAGTACATATAAGTTGCTTCTGAGCCATACAAACTGAATTAGGATTTGCACATTTTAGTCTATAATTTTAACTATCCATACTTGACTGGTACCAGCATATACAAAATAGGATATATATATATATATATATATATATATTTTTTTTTTTTTTTTTTTTTTTTTTTTAAGAAAATATACAAGATAATTGCCAAAGCTTACACAAGGCATTGTTTCCTTCATTGAAACTGTAAGCATGGTAAATAGTGCTGCACTTCCCAATGCCAGGATTTCAATACATTCCCAGTTAACCTCTGCAAGAATATACTCTAAAGAGTTTTGACGAGCCTAGAAACGTATCACTGTTGCATTAAATCCACTGGTGCACCCATCACAGCAGGTCAATAACTAAGCCACTTGCTGTGGAATTTGATTCCAGGCCAAGCCAGCTTTTATCTCAAGTAATGCAAAGTTTCTTACTTTCATGGCTGTGGGAGGAAAGCCTGGATACATAGCTCAGATGGCAGCACAATATAAGAGCAGATCAAAGAATGATATTTCGGATTCCTTTTATTTCTTGGTACTTCAGTACTTGGATACAGCGTGTATAGAGTTCAGAAAAATGAAAGATCAATGCTAAAATAACTGAAGCTAGAATCAAAATAACCCTGGATCAACAAGATGAGATCCATTAGTGAAGGCTTATGTGCAAAAAGAATAAAAAAATAAGGCTCCAAAAATTTGAGATGCAATTTATGACTATAACAGTAGAGCACAGTACAAGAAATAATGAAGTGTTTTTCCCTATATTTTTCTACTGTGAATGCACCCTGGACTTCATTATATACTGCGTACCTCGTTATTAAAAAAAAAATAGCAAAACAGAAAAGCCAGAAAACAGCAAAATTTATACGTGTGCAAGTCACACTTAATTATAGAGGAAAATTAAAAGCAGCAGTGCATACACACACAGCATGGCAACATACTTCTGCAGAGAGAAGGAGGAAAATATTGTTTACAAATATCTTAAAGCACCAGGAAGGAAGAGTAATTATATGGTATCAGGAATAAAAGAATGCAATTGCAATGAATATCATGAAATATATTTGAAATAAATTCTTTCCAGTTTTTGATTGACTGTTCAATCAAAAATATTCTGGATAAATACTCTCAAAATGCATACTGTTAAACGACCTTTGCAAAGCAACAGCACAGGATGAGCACTTCACCTCTAACTCCTATAAGGATTGGAACTTCTGTCAGGCTTAAGTCATCTGAAATGGAAAGTTGTGATGAAACTGAGGTGTATGACTGGGCCGTGGCAACAGAGCCATATACACAACTGGGAGGGGAAAATACAGTTCTCACTACTGCTGTCACAGAAATGTATATCATGGGAAAGAGGTGCACTATATTCAAACAAATCTGTTCCACTAAATGAAAAATGATCCTCAAAAAACAGGCAGAGCTGTATCCCAATTTCTGCATCAGCTTATACCAAAGAGGACTTCTTTGCTCTAACTGAACATTTGACATCTTTTCCTCTTATAAGCAATAACAGCAATTAAGTATCTTATCAAAATACTACAAGGATGTTAATGATCAGCTTATGAAGAAAAAGCCCAAACCAAACCACTCTTGATCTCACTGAAGTCAGACTCCAAACCAACATAAATTAGATTACAGAATTTTTTTCTTACTGAGAGGTGAATTCTGCCATAATATGTAGGGAAGGAGAAAAAAAAGCACCTTAGCTATGAACAATTGGGCTAATTAGTAGATGTAGCTTATTTCAGAATAAGTCTGTCAACAATAATATGTTACAACACAAGCACGCTTCAAGCAGGCTTAAGAGCTAAAAGCAAGCAGGCATGAAAACAGCAAGGCTGGCTACCTCTCTCATCTCTGAAGAAATGCTCAGGTTCAAAAGATGCTAAACATTTTTGCTTTTAATTAGTTGCCATTTTGATGTCAGCCTCCTGACAGCATGAAAGAGATGAGAGCATTGATGGACATAGATGATAAGCTCAAGACATCGCCTTTCCTGCCAGATTCCCTAATCACCATTGTTGCCTTTAGAACATTGGGCGAGATTCAGGAAAGTGACAAGCTCCAAAATTCCCCAGCCTCCTTCAGTACAAGACTTTTTTCTTCTTTACAGCTGTGGTGAGGTTGTTCACTAAACAGTGAGTCAGGCTCCAGGGAATAAGCACCCCAGTAAGCCTCACCTGGAAGGGAGCACAAACTCCCTTGGGTATGCCCTATAGGCTCTGAGAAGACAAGACTGCAAGCTGCCAGCTTAGTACCTAAGATTCCGTTGGTCTTTTTTCCACAGGAAATTAGGTAAGTCAAGGAGAAATAACACAACTGAAACAAGAACACACACATTTAAGCACTTTTTGAGGGAAGAGAATGAAAGAAAGTAAGGGGTTCTTTTCTTTTGACATATTTAAGTTCTCTGTGGGTTTGTATGCTGTTCAAGATTTTAAGAGAGACTGAGAAAAGTAACAATCAATAGTGTCAGTAAAAGGTGACAAATGGAGAACAGGGTGGCTACTGGAGGGACACGCTGTGTCGACAGTGACCAGGCAGTGATCAATGACATTTGGAGATGAAAAAAGAGAGTGGGAGCAAAAAGAGGAATCGATCCCATCTGTTGCAGATACAGGCACCTGGAGCAGGTAGTGTGTGACAGACAAGGGTTTGGTCTGTCAATAATTTATACTGCTTCACTGCATAACTTTTAGTTAGAGTCTGTCCTGAAAGCAATAGTGTTGACAAATATTGTATAATACAGTTCTACTAAAGCCTGGCATCTCCCATTAAGAGCATCTCAAAGCATGCTGCTCAGGATCCGATAACTTCATTCCTTTCTGGAGAAAAAGTTTTAGGCCAAACTGAAAAGGCATTTGACTTACTGATTTTGACAGAAGAAATAATAGTGAAGCACTTTGAAGACCAGGCAGAAGCAGGAAATGAAAAATAATTGTGCTCTTCAAAATATATCACACAGTCCAGCTCTACAGTTTTGAAAATGTTAACATCGTATTTGGCCAGCACGCCTGTTGTGAAATAGCAATTAATTCAGGCAATTATAAAGGCCTGCAATCTGAGTGGGAAGAATTATCTGAGGCATCTGAAAGCAGAGGCTGCAACTGCGAGATGTTTCAGGACCAAGGGAAAAAAAAAATGCTATTGTCAGGCGGCACTGTATACAGCAGCTGACAGAAACACCCTCTATTACTGAAATATGACAGGTGGGCTGGTGCTTAGAAGCAAATAGGGCTCAGCCCACTCTGCACCTCTTGATCCAGCCTTCTGCAACAAACCTGGGCTTTGGCTCACTTGACAGCAATGCTTTATAAATCTAAGGGATGAATTTATCTGCAAGAAACTTAAAAAAAGAACCAGTATGCTGTTCAGTTGCTATATGGCTTCTTTCAAAAACCCTATGCCCTCCTTTAAGTTAAGGAAATAGCTGTCTTGCTCTATTGAATTACCATAGCAGACTTATCTAACTGAGTTCCCATCAGACAATTAGGACACACATTTTTTCACAGTGGTCCTTTTGGCATATAAAAGGGGCTATTGTGTCTGATCACAAGGATGTCTACTGCCAGGACTCAGAGGACACTGAGGCTGTGCCAGTTTTTGGTTATAACTGAAGATTCAGATGGCACAATTAAAAACAGTTAAAGAATAAAACAAACACAAAGAGCTTGCTCATTTTACGTAAGTCAAGTGTATAGGTTTTACCTATTTCTAGTTGCTATAAATAAAAAGAAATCTAATTCATTAAAAGTGTTCTAGTCTACAGTATTAAACTAACGGTTTTATGCCTATAAGCATGACGTTTTCCAATAGATTCAGACTGCTTTTCATACACCTTTGCAAAAGCTGAGGTCTCAAGCACCCACAAAACCTACAGTCTTAAGCATTCAGTTTATGCAGAAAACATCTATTCGCATCTCTAGAGGAGCATTGCATAGAACATGCGGTGTGAAACAGAGACTTTCAACACTTAAAAAAAATAACAGCAGCTCCGCTTTCTCAAATCCTAGGTTTTAATTATACCAACAGTAAAAGGAATGGAACTTTCAGAACTGCTGTAATGCAATGGAAAGCACAGCAACAGCAGCAGAGTAGCAAGGTCCTAGGCTGCAGCAAGTGAGGATTTGCTGAAGGATGTGCCCACTCAGGATGTGCAGTGGGCACAAAAACAAATGAAAGAATCTGCTTACGTTCAGAAGGCATCAGATACACAGGGATCTCCAGTGAGATACCCTTGTTTCTACTGCCAACCCTCAAATAGGGTCTGGTAAGTGGTGGATGCTTGCTCCACCCTGTCAGGTCACCTGGGTACATTGCATGCACCTGAGCTCTCCTGGGTTGCTCCTGCCTTCCCACCACGATTACCCACCCAAAGATTGGTAAAAAGCACAGCAAGAAAAAGTTAATGTTATTTAGAAATTAACAATTCTTTCAATAAACATTTTACTGCATTCACTTCGATTCCTGGATTTGCTTAAGAATATTTCTCAGGGGAAAACACTGGTCTCTCAAGCAAAATGATGTCACAATTGTCAATTAATATTCCATTAATTTATTTCAAATCTCCTAAACAACATTTAATTTTATCGATACTTTATTTATTTTGCTAGCCAGTGTTATGCAAGGTCAAGCTTTTGATTAATTGCATCTTCATCTCTGAAGACAGAGATTAAAACTGGTAATATCTATTCTAACCAAATCCACATAGGTAACTGCTGTGTCTTTAATGAATTATAGAAACAATAGAAGCAGTACTTAGTCAAGCATTTACTGAAATTCAGACACTAAGTCGCTCATAGAGAGTCCAAATGCTCCTTCCATGAAAATACACAAAGATAGCAGGCCAGTTGAAGGAAACACACACAGTTCAGCCCCAGTGACATCTGTTCCTGACTGTTGATTTTCAGTGATGCTGTTTCTGAGAGAAGCTGTCATTGCAGTGCAATCTGCCTTTTCAAACCATGTGACTGTTTGCTTCCTGGCTGCTGACAAAGGCCATGGTAAATTTCGTGACCCTCAACTGAGAACACTACATGAAGTGCATATAAATCTGGCTTCTCTAAGAAAACCATTTCAAAATAGTTGTATTGAAGAGCCGAAGTAATCTGTCCACTTCTGCTGCTCTTCCTCCCTGTCTTCTTTTAAGTCTAAACCTGACCTGTGGTCACTAATTTAGGGTATGCTTATTAATGTAGAACTTCTTTTGGTTCCCAGCTCTTCATTAGTCTATATTACACAGCTTCTCCCAGATGAGCAAGCCATGCACAGTCCATTATTCTGCCATGTGCAGGAAAGTTTGTACTCTACTGAGCAACAGAACAGGTCCCTCCTATTGTAACAGAGATCACTTGGCTGCTCTGGTGAACTCTCTAGAAAACATCCACAGAGTAGAAAGGATTCAGCATTCAGCAGAGCCTTAAATGTTTCAGAAATCTGATTTCCAAAGCAATTGCTGGTACCCTGACACCTATGCTTAGGCTTCATACAGTACCTGCAGATAAGTTCATTTCCAACTTCATTACACTGGTATGAACAGAAGCAAAGTGTTTAAAATGCTTCATGGATTGGCTGAACCATATTTTAATTTGGAAAGCAGGTAAAATTTGTATTGTCACAAAAAGGCTAGATGTTAAAATAAAGAAATCATCAATGTTATTCTATGCTGTGAAATCAGACCAAATACCAATTTCTACATTTCACCGCTACTAATAACTACTGACATAAATGTAAAATGTTTGCTTTTCTTACCTTATTTTTAGCAACTATCCAGCATTTTATGTACTTTGAGTCTAAAAACTAGTTAAAGCCATACTACCTTTTTAAACAAAAGATGATAATAGTAATCACTTGCCCTTAGATGAGCCTGGCAGGTTTTCAGCTCCACAAAAATAACAGCAACTGCAATAAAATCTACTTCTTGCTGTTCATGTAGTTCGGCTCATAAACCTTAAAAATATTCATGTCATAGCCAGTATATAATTAATTATAATGTTTTGTATAATTGTAGAGTCATAGCTACTCTGACAACTTTGGGGCATTCGTTTTCATTTTTCTTAGAACAACTCCATTTGTTGCTTAACTGCCTTCTCCAAGCCAATTCCATCCAAGTTAAAAATGGTAACATTCAGAATGTGAGTCTCTCACCTAAAATCAGTAATCATTTGTAGGCTCTATAGTAATCACTTACATAAAATAAAAGGAAAGCAGAGAGACAATTTGCACTGAATCTGTGAAAATCTGTGATTTAAGAACCATATAAAAACCAAACAGCATAAATTTCAAATTTTCTCACAAATGAAGTAAAATTAATACTACACCCCATAAGACTGTAGTAATTATTTCCACTAATATAAGTCTGAGTACTGTATTTTTTTCCAATCTCATCTTTGTGGCCAAATTTTTAAAACAGTCTCTTAAAATATATATATTTTTTTAACTGAAGGAGTTTGTCCCTAAAGTAATTTATTGTCTGTGTGCAGATGAAGAAAAATGGACAGGAATCTTACAAGTTTAAATAATTACTCCTGAACATGAAAATTAGCCTGTCATGTACGGAATGAAGTTGTTTAAAATGCATTTCTACAAGTTGCACTGTGATAAGGGAGACAGGCTTTTAAAGGACAGAACATGTTCTAATGATCCACCTGGAAAGTATTTTTTTAATTCAAAATTAGAACTTTTATAGAGAAGTAATGGCGTATTTCTTTTTGATAAGCCACTTCACAGAACAGGGATCAGAATGCAAATTACAGTTATTTGCTCTAAGTGGTTTTCCATTAGAATGGCATTAATATGAAACATTTTCTTTTTCCATTTCATCAAGACATTTTACAGTATTTCTGCTACTTTAAAACATGGTGTATTAATTTAACAAAATTATATATAATCTCAGGTGTATTATGCCTGCTTCATTTACTTTTCACAATGTTCATTATCTTATTTTTACTGTTTGAACCTGTCAATTGGTAACACAACCACTTCTCCGCTCTGAAGATCAGGTTTCAGATCAGAGAAGCAAAGTCTAATTACAATAGTCATTTTTGAAAAATTGAGGTTTTCATTAAATAAAAGGGTGATACAAATCCTTGCGTATAATAAGCCAAAATCCACTAGGTAAAAGCTTTCTCTCTCTTCATCTCAGTAGTTCAACTAGTAACAAACACAAGGACGTGATAAATGTTTGGGGCTTTTCACTCTAATATGACAGGATCGAGGCAGAGCAAGCGTGCTGTAGGATGCACAGTGCCAAGAACACGGGTAGAAATTATGGAAGAAGAAATACTGATCCACGTTTTTCCCAGTGATACTCACGCATACCAGTTGTGGACAGCAGGAAACCACTGACTGCAGAAAAGATAATCCCAAGGACACATACAATCATTGGCGCACGTACTGTTTCAGCCTTCCTTAATGTCTGAAATTGCTGTTTTATCAGCTTCTTTTAGCTTCAGTGCCTGTGAAAATGACTTAATCCCCGTCTCACAAAGTATATGCTTACTCCTGTCTCCTTCAGTTTTGCTCAAACAACAGTTTCTATAGCCGTGCAATGAAAATAGATATGTAATAGATCTGGGATAATCTTTTTCTCTTGTTAGTTTATTAACCCCCAATCTTTCCTGTATCTGTTGTCAAGACAGCTGCACAGATAATTGCACTAGCACAGCTCAGAAGGTCAAAACATACATACAGATACAAGTTCTGCATGAGCTGACACTCCTATAGAATGACATGCTCTTTAACTTTTACCACCATGAGAAATGGTTCACATTAAGCACCCCTTTAGAGTCTTGATATCCCAGGCCAATGAAATGGTCACTGGGTAACTTGTGCCAGAGAAGCTTTAAGGCACTTTGCTTTCTTCACACCCAGGCATCAAGAGAGCATTGGAAGTGTTTTTCCTACAACTCTAATAATTTCTAAGGATGTGAAATATTAGCAGCTTATGGTAATTAAAAAAGGAAACAAAGCAAAACAAACAAAACACTCACTTGGTGCCAGCACAAAGGTTATAGCAGCTTTTTCTTCCTCAGTCAGTATACAGATGGCTTATTGCATATGCATAGAAAACTTGGGAAATGTCAGAAACAGTAAATACAGAAGTGATTCTTTTCCGTGTTGTTTATTTATGACAAATACAACAAGAAGTAAAAGGAGGAAGTTTTCCATCTTCTTTCACCTTGTCAAGTGCAATCAGTTCCACAGTAATGTGCAGTGCTTTCAGTAGCAAACACAACACTTAACACTCCTAGATTGAATTAATGAAGAGAATCTTACCTTTTTTTTATGTTATACATTTGTATTCTCTCATCTCAGCCCCGTGCCTTTCAGAGAAGGTTAAGAATGACCTAGGTGAAATTTCTCATACATAGGCTGTGAATCTCAACCCTGCAGGTTGATTACAGGACTCAAAGTCTAAAAACAAAGATTTTATTATGCAGAACTTTTATTTAGAAAGCTGGAAAAGGAGAAGAATTGTCCAGTGACTCTTCTGTGGTAATTACCTGCCAGAAGCTGAAACAACTATCAGTGAATACCAAGAAAAGGTAGCAGCAGCAATTGCTACTTGAGAAAAGGTGGACAAGCAAGTAATACAAAATAAAGTGTGTCCAATAAAGTAGAAAAATAGTGAAAAACTGTGCTCTCTCAAAAATGCAGAAAGAACTGACAATTGGGATGAAGGAAAAGAAGAATGGAAAAAATATTCAGGGTGACAAGAAAGGAGCATGCTATTAATTATTAAGTGAAAATCCTTGCATTAGTAGCCATCACTGATAATTAACTGGTTTATTATTTATTTTAATTACATTACCAGAAGGCAGTCCACATTAAAAAAAAAATCATATGTAGTAATACTTGGCTTCAGGGAGATTAGCTCTTTTATAACATGTGTTTACTAGTTTACAAAAGCCATAATATGATTTTAGGAATGTTGGTTCTGTGGCTACTAAGAAATTGGTCTCTCTTTATGTCAATCCAAACACAAAAGTGTTTCACCATTTCTCTAAGATGTTTCCCATTATGTCTTAAGATCATTTCACACATATAGTACACTATGACCAACATCAGTTTTTACTGTTTTTGAAATGCAGTGGTTACTATCCAAAAAAGAAATTCAGTCCTCCTTCCAGTAAATCTGTGGTAGTCAAACCTCCACCACCTTCTGTTTCTTAGGTCACTCAGACCTCTGTGATCTGCATCAAATCAAAGAATGAACCTGTATAGAGCAAAAGGGCCCTGTCTAGGATTGCAAGTTCTGCACTGAAACACATTAGGCAACATTTGTCAAAAAAATATTTTTTACATATATCATTATTTCAGTGAATATTAAAACTAAGACAAATTAAAGGAAAGATTTTATTATGTGAGACACAAATTTCTCCAGGGGACCACCAAAAGAAAAAGCCCATTCCTTCATGATGAAGAGTTAGATTTAACTTCCCTGTAGCATCCACTGCTGACAGGTGGGCTCAGCATTCCATTTAGGTGAAATGTCTTGACAGACTACCTAAGGATATACGATCTGAGGGTATGGTTCATTCACACTCATACTACAGTCATCTAAACAGGTAGACTGACAAAAGCCTCCAGGAGATGAAATTGAACCAATAGGAGAGTTGCAGTTTTTTGGAATAGCTTATTCCTCTTTAGTAAGACAAAAGCCTCCTGCTGTTTGGTCCCACAGTGGTATGGTTCAGCTCTTGTGGCTGCCCAACAAGATTCCCATGACAGCGTTGAAAAGGATGGTGTGAACTGAAAGGAAAATCCTCTCTCTTATGTTACACTGAATAAGAATTAGAGAAAGTTATGGTAGTTGGGGGGTTTCACTTACTAATTGTTTTGGAACAAATGACAAAAGAGCAGATGCACAAGTTTATCTGGAAAAGATACACTAACAAGCAGAAAAGATATACTAACAAAAGATATACTAACATAGTTTTGCACAAGAAAGAAACTCCTGACAGGTGCACATTTATATTAGAACTTTGAGAGAACGATTGTAAGAAATTGATGCCATTTTATGTACCTTATGTTATTTCACAGATATTCAGAACCTATTTATCAGTCATAATCATTCAACTAGCTCAGGGAATTTTATTTGCCTGCACCAAACTCACCATGTTACTGGTAGGAGTAAGGAAGAATAAATCTGAAATACACTCAGGCATTTCCTTTTTTGAAGTAGAATTAAGATCATTCAAAAATATGTCATAAATATATAAGCCTAGCAATTAGGTTCTCTTATATCTCTGGTTAATGCCATTGTCATGTTTTTGTTTGTTTGTTTGTTTGTTTTAGTTAAGCAAGCTCATTAGATGAATAAACAATTATTTATATAAACTGGGCAGCCCTAACTGGAGATACTGCAAATAAAAGTGGATCAGCAAATTTTCTTGTGATATCTGTCTTCCATTTCAATGGTTTGCTCTTGTCAAAAGGAAAATCTATCTCTGCAATCCTTCTAGGCCTGAATTACCTTCTTTTCCTTTCCAGTGTCTCTGGTTTAGCCAGCCTAATAAGATGATTTTTATTTTTTAATTCATTTTTTTTTTTTTAGTTAGTGAGAGTAGCAGCTTTTCCAAAGAGTCAGATGAGCACCCTAGCTCATATAACAGATTAATTTCAAGGAAGCAGGAGAGAAAAGACGACCACAGCTATCCTCAGTGATAGACTACTAGACGGATTCAGGCATCTCTTGAAACTCCACCTTGACTAAGGAGAGCTGAGCAAAATGCAGAGCAGAGATTCAGGCTGAACTCTCTATTCATAATTAGACAGAGTCGGGATCTATACCCCAGCTACTATAGCTCCCTTCCAGAGTGAATTAATCTTTGCACTACCATTGCTTTCTTACAGAAGTCAAGAAATCTCTCCAGGAAAATCTTTACTAAAAACAACATATTACTGAAACAAAAAGATCTTACATTATCAACAGTCAAAACCAACATACTTTTAAAAAGTCGTGGCTAGTTGTCTATGGGATTGTTCCTTCATACCAAAGAGTATTTTATGGAGATTACATGGCAGCAATTAGCTAGAGAATATGTCATGCTCTACAGCTGAAATTGTGTCTCTACAGAAAGACAGTAAATGTAACATCACATTTAAATTCTGAAATCTTACATGTACCTGGCAATTGTTATTGACAAGGAGGGTGAATGGCTGATTATACGAAGTAGAAATTCATTATTTTCTAGACATAAATGTCTTGTCATTATTACACTCCTTTGCTCGCCTTGAAATAATTATGGCACCTAAGGACGTTGGTTTAGTACCTCAGTCTCTTCCTGTTTGTCTGTCACTTCTTCTGATTAAGCTGTCTTTAATAGAAATAATTATACATACATTCCTCTAGTTCTGTACTCCTTCAAGCAAACTCTCTCTTGTAATGAGAGAAGCAAAGAGGCTTCAATTATCCCTATTATAGCAACCACAGGAAAACTTTACTGTATGTTGGAAGGAAGTCTAAATTCGGGTCTGTGTAATTGTCTGGACTGATCTACATGCATAAGAGGAGCATAAGGATTTTAATGATGCCAGAAAACCAGCCAACATTTTATTGAAGTTTCCTAGACAGTGACTGACAACCTCCAGGCATTAAAAATACACTTTCTAAACCTTGTGCCAGTGTTCGACATACTAAAAAGGGAATTATTGTGTTTCAAGGAAGCTCAATTATATTGTTGTTGCTGCTGTAGTTTCTAGCTTTCAAAAGAAGGAATACTTTCTTCTTAATGTTTAAAAACACATGATTTATAAGCTTCCCCTAAGTAGATTTCCACAAACAGCTATTCCATTCTATCCCTGAAGTGATTGTTTGCACTACAGTATTTGATAAATGTATACTTTACTTCATAAGTACATACAAAGTATTAGATACCCAGTAACATGTTCTAATTACTGCTTTTAGGATCTGACTACTGTTGGTTTTGAACTGTTAAATGTTGACCTTAAACTCAACAAACAGAACTTTATGTATTTAGATGAACTACTTTGCATGGATGGTAGGAACAACAGCATGAAAACCATCTCCCAGATATTCTCTCAGACAATCCTAACCACCTGAGAATCAGACCTTAAATTAAATAAAAGCACTAACACAGTTCAAATCACAACCCAAAGACTATTAGTAAGAAGAAAAAAGTGAAAACCAAACAAGAAAGAGAGAAAAAAGTAATCTGCTTAACAGTGGAAGATAATCTGTGGGGAAAATTTGTCATCTTCTGTCAGAGATACGTGAGAATTTGTATTTACTAAAGCAAGCAATCAGCTGTATTGCCTAGTTCTACAAAGCTTTATGAAAATCATATAATATAGGAAATAACTCAAGAAAAATTACCTATTTCAGGTTTTAACATTTGAACCGATATATTGCACAGCTTCTCTTGGAAAAAAAAAAAAAAGATATCTACAGCCATATTATAATTCATGTTGTCTGGAGGCTGAGAAGGTAAAGCAAAAAAATGATAATTTGCATATCAGTTGACACAGTTTTAATTCTTATTATTATTATTGTCTTTGATGCACCAAACAGGCATTAACAACACTTGAGAGCTTGATCTCTCATATCTGTTGCTATTAGCCATCAATGCACTGCACATCTTTACACACATATTTAACAATTTGTTGCAGTTCCACAGATCTCTTTTTGGTCCATTCACAGTACTCTGACTAGCAATGCTGTAGTTCACACCCACAGGTTATTCCTCAAGAAAGATCAGTTTTACACATGATAATCCCAGCAGGCATATTCCTGGTCTGTTATTAAAAATGACCAAGAACTGAACGTAAAATCCCAAATGCTTCTGATTGTATTACATTTTCCTTTGTGCTATTTTTGAGTCTACTCCTTCTTGCCACAGACCTGGATAATGGTACTTCATTTCCTAGATTTCCTAGGTTGCCCTCCCTGATTTACAGGCAAATTCCCATTCTCCTCAGTAATGCACTATCTGGATCTATAAGAATAAAAACATAGTTTAATCCAACAGTTCTTCCCTTCTGCGATAAGCTTTCCAACAGAAAATGGATTTAGTAAATTGCCTGAACTGTATGATATTAAGACATCTAAAGGAACTCAAAGATGAAGTGTTTGGACAGTTGATGATAACCTTCTGATAAAAGCTACCTCTGAGTCACAGCAAACGTAATGAGAAATTTTGGGAAGGTTCTCAGGTTGTTCAGGGAACAAACCACCCTCAAAATTGGCAGCCTTACTGGAAAAGAGGCAGAAAATAATATATGAATATAATATTTTGCCTATGGATATACAGACATGAGATTCACTGAAAAACAGAAGCCATTGGCAAAACTTTGACACTCATAAACATTGGAATTCTTTGAATATACATAGGTATAAAAGGCATATCCTGATGATAGAGTCCACCTGGATTTCTGAAAGACCTCAAAAGAAACTATGAGAGTTGTTCTTTTCATAGGTAATCAACTGGCTAAAACTGTGAGAGTATACACCATGGACAAGCTATATTATTTGTCTTGTTCTAACAGGAGGCCCTATGTCTTCTCAAAGTCTTCCCTACAGATACATCAAATCTTCTAAAACAAAGATAAAAGGATTTCTCCTCCTCCTCCTCTTTTCAGAAAACACAGAATTAATAAGCAAAAAAACAACTTAGTTCTGTCAAAATTATTTGAAAAAGTTCTAAAAAGAAAATATCAAGGAAAGAAACAACCCTTTTTCCTACATGGTACTTGTTAGTAAGAACTCACAGCATACAGCCAGTAAACATCTTGATATAAATTAGTAGACTTTATAAACATCAGCCATGTTAACAGCTTAGAAGCACAAATTCCCAATTTAAGGGGAACTCTTCAAGTTTGAATGAGAATCTTGCCTTCAAAATTTATTGATAAAATGTCACCATGTTTTAATCTTCCTCTGAGCAAAGCACTACATTTCAGGTTGGTCTGCAAGAGTCTGAATGTAATGTCAGTGTTTAGTCAGTTGTCAAAATGTGAGCTTTCTTACGTAAAAGGCTGTAAACACTGATGTATTACTCATTTTATCACCTGCCTCACTTCACTGGAAGCACTTCAAAATGTAATTGTATTTGCAGCTCATGAAAATTAGGACCTCTTAGGACTTTCAGATACCTTATCTGAGCCACTACAGAAAGATAAAACCCATGCTAACTGTTCTGAAAGATGTGCATAAACGTGAACAGAGAGTTTTATGCAGAGAACACCAAATAAGTCTCAAGCTGCCATTATACAGCTTATTTGTAAAACAAAAATTAGTATTTTCTTATACACTAGTAGAAAAGAATGCATTTTCACCTCTTGTTACTCATCATGATGATTTTGTATTTTCATCTTATTTTTATCCTTTTTGTTTCAGTTGAAAGTCTTGTAATAATAATTCACTGAGTATTACATGTTTAATACATTTTTTTAAATAATGACTCACTGTATGTATATATATATATATCAGAATATTTACTCCTTGTAAAGTGATTTACTTTTTGTAATTTGTCAGTGAGCAAATCTACTTATCTTTCTACATATACATTCCTTCTGAGAAACAAATTTATAAACAGTAATCCACATTAATGTTTCACTCCAATCAAACAGAAAATCTGAGAGGGAGTAGAAGTGACTATACAGGGAAGACTGACAGCTCTGCTTCTTTCCTGATATTTTGAGGAAGCAAAATATCTGACAATTTTTTTCCTAATTTCCAAGCTTGGTTGTTTTTTCCTTTCTTCCTTTCAGTTGTCACAGAAATAGATTTTTATATAAATTACTAACATAAAGCTACTGATAATTTTGAAAAGGTTATATGGAAATTGCAGTAACGTCAGGAGTCACATTTGGTGAACTTTATGACAGCTTTCGCTATGTTGTTGGCTGATTTAAATGTCCTTGCAGAATACCAATCATACTCCTACATTTGTAGAATAAAACATGAATAAAATATAAAAGTTTGACATTAATAAATATTAATTTACACATTTTTCTTGAGCTCTGTTCCATCTCTGGCAAGTTCCAAGAAAAATTTTAGTAGGCTCACTTCACAAAGTTCCATTGACCTCTAATGATCATGATGAAATTTACTTTTCATAATGTACTTTCATGAGCAGTACGTAACACTTTTATGTTGAATAAGGTTACATTCAGCACCTGAATCTCTTCTATGAAAGGTACATTGAATTTTTATATAAATTAACTTGGTAATGAAAGAAGGTATAAAAGATTAAAGCAAGACCGTGTAAGGAGGTTGTAAAAAGATAAAGGTAAATGCAATTGGTAATAATTATTTCAACATAACTTCAATATATTGTTATTAAAACTGAGTGTGACCAAAACATGGTCATGAGAACTACTAGTCCTTTCTGGTTTAAATGGCAATTCCGGTCTGAAAATTAATGGGTTAAAAATCACTCAACACAGTAGAAATGCAGACACTATGTACACAGCAGGAATGAGAAGAGGATGGACAAGAAGTCAGTTATGAAATAGACTAATAGACTGTTTATAGACTGACAGTGTAAAAATGAAGAAAATACAGGAAAATATTCTTATTACTGTTGTATCTATCAATTTCCATCAGAAATCAATGAAGCTGCACACTCCCTTCAACACTTGTTGCTAAACTAACTGGACAGAATTCTGGAAATAAGTGGCTAAAATCTGCTAACAATTTGGTGACATGATCATATGGAAGAAACCAGTTACTTTTGGTTTTTTTTCCTCTGTAAAAGACACTGATATTATGAAAAAGTAATGTATTCAGAATTGTGTATTATTATAGCATCCGATGCTAACATTTTTACAAATTTTAGCTTATTTTCTTTCACATTTATGTTCATAAACAATTTTCAGGTTTTGTCGTGAATTAGGAAAGTAATTACTCTCAGAATGTTCTCATTAAAAATGTATTCCCTTTCATTTCTGAAACTATTATACAATCAAAAAAGGCCGATGTTGGTGGGAATCTCTAGGTCCATCTGGTCCAGTTCCCATTCCAGCGGGGCCACCCAGAACAGGGTGCCATGCTCACATCCAGGTAACTTTTGAAACTCTCCAGGAAGGAGACTACACAGCCTCTCTGGGCAGCCTGTGCCAGAGCTCAGCCACCCTCACAGCACAGAAGTGCTCCCTGGTGTCCAGTGCCTCTTGTCCCATCCCTGAGCACCCCTGAAGAAAGCCTGGCTCTGTCCTCTTTGCACCTCTCCCTTCAGGCATCTATATACATTGATGTCAAATTTAAAAAAGCATCGCCAAAGTGGTTATTTCAATTCTAGAAATAATGGTTAGAAGACAAAGAATAGAATTTTCTAGTTCAAAATATAAATTAAGATGAAGTAAAATGCTTAAAAAAAAAACAACACCACATAAAATGAAGTGAAGCACTCAATCAGCATAAGCAGTAGAGAGGCCTGCTCCTAATGGAATCTTCCATAGGCACAAAGTCAGCACCAGAAAAAGAGTGACCTTAGAAATTAATTTTACTAAAATAAGCTAGCGTTGGCTAGAGGCTATTTTTTTTCCTCAGCTTTGCATGAAGGTCAGCCACAGGCTGACAAAAACAAACCCCAGGTGGCATTACAAAATTTCAATAAACTGGTCTTATGAGGTCAACTAAGGATAACATTAGTATACTAACAAAAGATCATTTACAATAAGAAGGGAACACAGATTTCAAAATGTCAGAAAAAGATGCTTAAGATTGTTAATTCTGTTTTTGACAAGAAACAAAAAATTTCCACCAGAAAGTAAGTAAATATTCATGAAAGGAACTGAGACATGAGATGAGTTTCTCTGATTATGACAAATTTTCCATCCACATTATTATGAGGCTGTCATCATGAATACAGGATGGGAAGAGAAGAGAGACGGGTAGAGGTTTACTTTCTTCTAAGATGAGAATATTCATAGGAGCTTTTAGTAACTCTTTCTCTGAAGCAGCAGTAACTCACTTTCTGTTTGTCTTTCTATGAAGAGAAGTCTCTTCTCTTCCCCAGATATATTTTAATGTAAATATATTTAAAAAAAAATTAGAATTCTCCAAGTACATTTTTAACAAAGAACATGTTTACCCTATTTACGTAATGCATATCTACAACGTATGTACCTTGAAGGAATAAAGGCATAGGATTATACTGAGTACGTATTATTATAGACAGGAAAGTGTAGAGGGTGCCACAGTCTCTACATAATTTTTGGATTTACTTTAAATACCCTGATCAAAAATGTAGACACATGTACTTTCTAAAGAGAAAAATGGGCATCCAAACTAGATTTGTTTCTTGGCCCGGTTTTCCTTACAGAGGCAACAGTCCGAGATTGTATAACAGAACAAGACACACAGTTCAGAATATTTTTAGTTGTAACTGTCGTCTTTATCCTAACACACACACACAAAAAAAACCCTAAGACTAATTTTCATTCATTTGTAGATTTTACCTGCACTAAATATATGTATATCTGCAAATAGTAATAGACAGTGGAATGGTGACAGAAAATTGTTCTGTGCTGTCATCTCTATTAGTTAGATTCCTCTGCATTCACTGTTGGATAAGAGCCTTACTTCTGACAAACGCAAACAAGTCCAGAAGCAATAGCATTTAACTGCAGAATTAACAGCTGATAGGCAAGATTAACTACAGCACTCGCTGTATGGTTTTCTTCACATTGCTTTCCACCTGTTGTGACTGGGAAGGATTTACATCCCTAACTCCAGCACAGCCGTACGTCATGCTAAAGTCACAAAGGTTGAGTTATAAAGCAACTGCTCGCAGGCACTTTGCAATCAAACTTAGGCACAAGGAGCAAAAAATTAGCAGGAGGCAAGCTGCAAACGTGAACAGAGAGTGAAGCAATGAATGAAGAAAGAGTTCAGTTTCACCTCTAAGATTTCTACATACAACTTGTAGCTCCTCTCTACCTCCTGACATATTTGCCTCATTTACTATCAGACATGCTGTCAACTGGAAACACATTTAATTGTGTAAGCAGAAATCAAACCTGTTTTTCCCATCCTTTACTTCAGTCACACTTGAACAACAACATGATCTTCAAATGTATCCTTCAGACATAAAGTTCAGTTCCCAGAGGAAATAAAATCTTTTTCTTCAAATCAGAAGGCTTACAAAGAAAATCGTTTCATCCTTAAATTTCCATCTTCCTTTACAACAAGTTGTGTCAGTTCACATCTCATTGAATGAGGGAAAACAGTAAAGCTGTTGTAACCCAGCATGAATCATCACAAAACATACCAGTACGAAAATCATGCGAGGAACAGTTACTGTCATAGATAATAAACATATAAAAATGCAATATGTTCTGGTACTTGCAGTAATGCAGCCAGCAGTGAGATGGCACAGAGCGTTTCAGGAAAGCACCTTCTTCATTATTTCCTTTCTGACAAGAATTGCCTATCATTTCATAATCCAAGTCATTTTACTCCAACATCTAGTAACTTCTGATGGCTTTAATACAATATTTTCTCTCTCAATAACATTCCCATGCATCTAAGGCACAGTAAAAGTAAATTCTTTTTTTTTTCCAACTTCAATATTGAAAATATATCCACTTTAAAAGGGTCATGTCCATGTCCGTCTTAAAAAGAGCTATGATATGCAGCAACATCTTGCTAAGGCTTCCTTGCCTTTGCTGATCTCTGCTTGATTTACACCACAGGAAAATGACATTACTATAAACAGACTGCTGAAAGTCTGGAGTTTGAGTCATCTGTGCAAAAGACTGGATCGTTACCTGAGATGTGAGTAAAGACCTGATTGCAGTGCCTTTAATAGCCCAGTCTTAGCTGAATTGATATGATTTATAATGGAATTACCTTAACAGAAAAATTGCACGCTATGGAGTGGAGACCAACCTAAATGGTACTCTCAAACAAGTATCGACCACGAACCATGTCCATATTCTCAGTTTTAAAACACAAACTCCCCAGCAGTAGTTATTCTTGGTGTATAGATCTATGAACACTGAGTCTCTTAGACAATCAGTTATAAAGATAACACTAATAGGAAGAAGCCACCTCCATGCCCTTTTATTAATTGCAGCCTAGATTAATAAATATGAGACAGTCCCACAAAATGAAGCATCTATAAACAGGTTACAGTTCAACCAAAGTGAACAAAGTCTGGAGATGGCTACTGCAGCAGTGAAGTATCAATCTGTGTCAATGGACCATAAAGCACTCAAATGAAAGAGCACTTTAACGTTGGTTTTGTTGTTGTTGTTGCTTTTTACCTGTAAAGGGAACGAAATGACAATGACAACATTTACAGCCCACACACAGAAACGCAGGTGGCCAAAAATTAATCTGCCAAGATAACTTTCTCCAAACCTGTGGTGGCCTTACATGAATGAAGGTTTGTTCTGCTGTGTGTCTCTTTTTTTTAAATGAACATATGGATAATGCTATTCGGCTTAATTTCGAACAGAGGTACGGTGGTACAGATGAGGGTGAAAATACCTGTTCAGTGAAAAGAAAGAGATCACAATTCTCACACAAATCTGAAACCTCTATACCACTGCATATTGTTTTTCAGCATCTATCAAATCTTTCCACAGAAATGATTTAAAATAAATTTAAAATTGGCTAGAAAGCTACACATGCCATAGAATTTATTTGCACAGTAATGGATTCTGGGTGAGTTCCTGTAAGATGAGAGAAAAAAATCAGTGCATCTTTCTGATATATGTTTTTGAATAAAACACATTTTATGCTTCAAAATCAGTTGTTTCATTGTTGTTGTTTTGCTGGCAATTAAAACTAATCCTAAAATACTATTGTTTTCCCCCATCTTCAGCTCGCTCAGTTTTGTTGTGCTACATCAGATATTTCAGATTTCCTTCTCAAAGTACAAATTCCTTATGCCGTTTATTACAGCTATACAATTGAGATTCAATCTCACATCCATGCACAATTATGTGCATGAAAAGTTTATCTTAGCAAATTACATTTAAATTGTACAATTACAAAAGCTTGATGTAAGGCATTTGTGAAGGCTGTGTAAGAACTGCTTCCTGTTTTCAAATATTAGATTGGCTTTCCTTATCTTCCTCTATAAGTCTCTGGCAAAGTGTTTTCTAAACTCCTTCTCAAGTGGTGCTGCACTTATTCAAATATAAGGGAAAATCCATACTGCATGGACTTCAGGTAATTCTTCAGTCTAAAAAGTACAGTTACCAGAGGCGGTCTTTTCATCTATATGCTGTTCAAGGGATGAACTCTCAAGAGAAAAAAATTAAAGCGCCGACATTTTTATTGCCTACCTCAAAGGGTTCAGTAGTCAATTTGTCTCAGTACAATGATGTTCTTTGTGGATGCTGTGTTTGTTATTGGGACTTTTATAGGACTGCTAAAGTTAAAATGAAGGCAGAAGATGATTACGGGAGTCAGAGATAGGAAGCATAATACAGGATTAAATAGAAAATGTTATTATAGCCCAGAGATTTTCTTTTCTTTCTCTCCCCTTCCCTCTTTCTTTTTCTACTTTTTACGACTTGTAAACATCTCTTTAATAGACGTTGCCTGTAAACTATCTACTACAATGAGTTCTTACATTTCTCAGCCACGCACTGACAACGTTTTTGAATGACAATATCAGGTAATAGAATTCTCAGTTCTAAATTGCAGCTTGTGTGGATGCAAGAAATACCACATCCTAAAAATATTTCTCATAGGGTGGGAAGAAATACTGATGTAACTGACCCATATCCAATGCAAGACATATTCATTTCATCTATATTTTAAAAACTGAATGAAAGATCTGACAATTTTACGGGTTTTTTCTTATTTGACAGAACTATGTCTCTTACCTGAAATAATTAAGGTTCACATTTTTAAGTATGAATCGGTCCTATAATTCAGCCAGTGAATCAACCAATCAACTGTCAACAATCCAGTGAAACACAAAGTTTCAATGCATTTAACCTCCACTTTTAAAATAGTTAGCAGTATTATAATTATCAGTATGCGCAAATACATTTATCAGTATATAAATTATCAATACATAGACATGTATACGTGTACCAGTATACCAAGCATCAGTATTATAAGAGTAACATAGGACTATCATAAATAGATGTTATTCTCTTTTCCAAGTTTTCTTCACAGTTCTATCGCCTGCTACTTTCATGCAGTAACAACTGTTACCACATTTCTACTAAAAAAAAAAAAGCTCAGAAATAGATCTTTCAGGTCTTTCTGAATTTTACAGTGTCCTCATATGATCATTCTCTCTCACTTTCCTGAACAAAGCAGTAAAATCCTTATGGACAATCAGACATCAAGTGGCAATGCATTATGTTCACGATGCTTAAAATATTACTTGCCTTAGGCTCTGTCAGCAAAATCAGCCTTTTCACTGGGGGAAGCAAGACTCGTCCCTAGGAGACATTTTTCTAGAATCATTGGGCAGAGATTCTGCACAAACACAAATGTCTCTCTAGAAGAAATTAGGTAAGACTGACTCTATACCAGTAAACAGTAATCTCTAGCATTTCTCTGATAAAAATAATAGACACCATTATACAAAAATAAAACAAATTCAGTTACTTCAGAATATACAAAGCAGATTTTCAATACAGATAGGTATACCTATGGTAAAAGCAAATGAAACTCATTCCTAGTACAGCACCAATCAAACAGACAGATATCCATTCCTTTGTTTAAATATCTGGAGATATTGCTTTCATTTAGTATAATCTTTTATTCTTTGTCCTCATATTTAAAAATAGTTTTTAGAACTCTACCCTGATTTCAGATGTTCTGATACTCATCATCACATCACCTGTAAAATGAAGCATTATAGATTTCAGCAATAGAATCTAAACCATAACCATCTTTACAGAAGTGCATGTAAGAATTAAGCCTTTTTTTTATTTTTTTCTAATTTTTTATTTTTAATATCAGTACTCCAATGAATAATATGCCAGCAAGCTGGATAAGTCCACAGTAATACAGCATTGTGTTCACACATTTGTGCCTGGCCAAAAACAGTATGAGGAACACTCAGCTTCTGTCTCCTGCAGAAAATCTACAGCAGTGCTTGAATACCCTTAAACTGATCATTTAAGAATAGAATAACAGAGCTGAAAGGCTGAGATATGAGACTGGACACAATCAGTCCAATTACACATTTTTCATTAAAGAATTGTAATTGGTTTCAGTTTTTTGTTTCTCCAAAATACACAACAAAATAGGTCTTAGAAAGTTCAAGATCAGAGGTATCACACTGACTGAAATTCCCATCATGATCGTGTACTCAATTTACACAACAGAATACCCAATAAATCTCTTGCCTACCTCACAGCAGGAGCACAGGTAGAACACCAAATCCACACCAAAGCACTGGATATGAACTGTTTCTACAGCAGAAGCAGATGCTTAAGAATTGTGTTTCACTGCTGCATTTCGCTACTTTTCACCACTCTGCTGTATCAATTTATTTCTCCTTCCTTAGATCTTGCATGGTGAGAAACAGCAAATAATCACCTCTACTCACTCTCTCCTGGTTACTCATAGTGTTATATTATTTATTTACCCCCAGGTGTTCCCTTCCACCTACACTGGAAATTGAGAAAACATGTAAGTTCTCCTAGCAGAGGTTATATCACACATTCCACCACTTTATTGTCCATTTCCCCACACTGTATGGTTCTCTCCTACATATTGTTAATATTTTGACTTAGTCAATCAAGATGACATTCGGATTTACACAGTAATATCACATTACATACATTTTCTGTTTTCTTCTCTTTTTCTTCCTGATAACGTTAGCATTGTGCTATCCTTGATTGTGTTATTAAACAAAAAGGGAAAAAAAGACTCAAGTAACATCAGAAAAAATGGACTTTGATTAAAAACATTTTCAACATCTCATCAACATCTACTGCTGGCAGAATGCAGTCCAATACACATATTGCATTCTGAAGATCCCAGTGTCCTGAAACAACTCAATGATTTTCATTCTAGAAAAATATGTGTTTATCTTGGTGAATTAGTTAGACATTATCTGGATAATTATGGTATTATAAGTCAGAAATTCAATTAGAAAAATGAAAGAGTGATTTGGGAGTCAGAAGCACCCAGCAACACAAAGTGCCAGGTCAGGTCAGGAAATTCAAAACACTGTGGTCAGCAGAAACAGAAAAAGTGTCATGGATAAATAAAACGGGCTCATAACTGACTCACCCAACATGAGTGAGATGTATTTCTTGTAGTCAGAGCCTCATCACTTGAGAGGATGCAAAGAAACGGCATCTTTGTGGGCATAGACACTTATGACATAAGAAGTGTTTTGTTTTGATGGCCTCAACTGGAAAAAAAAAATCCTCAGTTGAATAACAGACTTTACACATTTCATCCTGAGACCTGAAGATGTCACAACCTAAGGTACAGTGAAGGTAGGGAACTTTGGTATTATCAAAGCTTTGCAAGCAGATTTGAATCACAGGTGGTCATAGCATGCAACCAGACCCTCCACACACACTGCTGTATGCTTTGTATTAGAGAAAGTGTCAATGAAAGTAAACCAAATAAAATTGGTTGCAAATATTCAAGGATTTAGTACTCTTTGGTGTATCCCAAATTAAAAAAAAATAATAATCAGATCATTACTCATTCAGAAAGCCCTCCCCAGGAGTCAGACAGCACAGACAGAATGCTCCAGAGTAAAGACCCACTCGTTGGGTACCCCTTCCTTCCAACACTACGTGCTCACAGCTGTCACGAAGAATGAGAGCCAGCTGTCATGAACTTCACCTACAAATCGATAAAAAAGTAGCATGATTCCTGGAAACGTGGGCTTAAGTGGTATTTTCTGGAGGGAACACACTAAGAACACTGTTTCAGGCTGCAATTGCTGGAGCTTGTAGCTGGTTCGCTGGTGGAGCCACTGAAAGCACCGGTACTGAGTGCTCCAGAGGAAGCAAAGAGGGAGGAAACTGACATGATCAAATCAAATCCTCTTATCTCTATTTTTACAAGAAAGAGTTTCCCTAAGGATTATGTAAGAAAATAATGGCTAATACATATACCTATGTGTAGTATCCCTAACTTAAGGATCTTTAACATTTTATGTTGCATAAAGATTTCCCTTGTGTGTGGTGCTTTAGGATTATTGTTCTCTTGGAAAGCTGGGAGAAGATACGAAATTAATTCTACCACTGATAAATGGACAATTTCTTCTAAGAAGGCAATAACCATACTCTTTTAAGTCAGAAAATTACTGATCATTACAGTTAAGTTGTAAAAGATTATAAGTCTTCTGACAAAAACTCAAATGGCAGCTGTTAAGAAAAGTTATCATAAAATAAAGGGGGAAAACATGCAGGAGAAATATATAGCTCATTTATTTGGCCTCATATACGGGGTTATTTCCCTATAACATCTTTTTCTTTCCACTTGAAGAACTGCAACAGTGAGATCTCTGACAAGGTAACAGAATTTAGTATCAGCTATCCGACCATGACGAAAACAACAGTTGCCAACTTGAATACAAGTACCAGTAACTCCAGCTTATACTGGAGTTAGTATATGTGATCATTTCCTGCTCCTTCTGGCTGCTGCTACAAGCTAGGATGTCACTGGCCTTCTTGGCCACCTGGGCACACTGATGGCTCATGTACAGCTGGATGTGCACCAATACCCTGAGATCCCAAGCCTGTAGCATTGCATGGGGTTGTTGTGACCAAAGCATAGGGCCTGACACTTGGTCTTGTTTAATTTCATCCCACTGGCCTCAGCCCAGACAACCCAGTTCTCTCTGAAGGGCCTTCCTACCCTCAGACAGATCAATGCTTCCTCTAAACTTGGTGTCATCTGAACTTACAAGGGTACGCTCAATTCCCTCAACCAGATCATCAGTAAAGATACTAAACAGAATGGGCCCGGTTTTGCCAGCTCCCTGCTTCTGTTCAAGAAGTTTCTGCTCTCAAAATGGATTAAAACTTTCCACTTACTTTTAAGGAAGCATATTTAACTCGTTTTACTGACAAGTGAGATCTGACAGGAAGCGATCTTTCTTTGAGAACAGAACAATTTACTTTTTTTCCCAATACCTCCCTAAAATTGTCATAATCTTTTCTATATCAACACTCTTTGCAAACAAACAAAAAAAAAAAAAAAAAAAGAGAGAAAAAAAACAGCAGAAGTTACAAATGAACACACGCAAAAAACAGACTGAGATACAATATTCTATACCATATAAGCTTGAAAGGAAAAAAAGAAATCAAATAGCTGGAAATAATGTTTGTAAAATTCTATCGGATGAGAAATATTTCCACATTTTTATTTAAGAATTCCTGTACTTCTCTGTTCCTTAACATTTGCTATTTGAAAGGCAGCTTGAAGACTCCACGCACTAATGCCTGTCTGAACTAAGAGTCACAAAAGCAACAGAGTAGCTTGTGTGTTACTATTGTATTGTCTACGATAAGAAAGGACTACACTTAACTGGGAAACCTACTGGGAAACTCAGTCAGATCTATCCACTAAAGCACTCCCTTCTCAGCAAGAGGAGATGGCAACTGTATAAGCACACAGCTCAGCAGTTGAGATTTTACTTGTGGTGACATAATTGCTAGAGAATTCTTTCTTTGTAAGATTTGTGAATGTGGATTAATATTATCATAACCTTCTGCAGTACTTTGTCTATGTGTGAATGTGCTTGCAACTTCTACATCAGTCCTCTGCTATTATTTCTTGTTCTCTAGTTATCATGGAGATGAACTAATTCATTTTAAAAAACAAATGAAAATGAGAAGTTAAAATGATACAGACAGAATTTTTATCATTTTATGTTCAAAGAACTATCCGTTAAAAATTCCGGTAGCTCAGAATGATCATTCCATCCAGAGTCTTTTCTCTGGAATGACAGAAAAAAAAACAACAGACTATTTGAAAAAAAAAAAGTTACTAAATTAAACAAGTTCTATAGGCATCTTGGAATATTATTATTTTTCTGCATTAGTGAAGAAATATGTTGTTGAGATGAAAGTTAGAGACACGCAGTGATTCCCATGCAGGCTCAAACACGAGCATTAACCTTCGGCTCAGCAACAGTAGAATCCTATCCAATGCAGGACAAAAATGCTGAAAATAAGAGAGGGTATATCCACATGCAAGCATATTTCATGCTTATGCTTAAATTTATTCTGGAAAAAAATAAAAATAAAAATAAAGATCTTTGTGGTAGCCCTGCTATCAGTCCCTGTCAGAACAGGTCTAGTCTGCAGAAATTTACTTTGCCTCAACTATACACTATTCTGTAGACACCAAAGAGAACCTGAATTACTGCAAGAGGTTTTCTTGTGGGGAGTGTTGATAGCAGCAGAACCCTTAGTGCCCTGGACCAGCCTGGCTGACAGCTCTGGCCATGCAGACCCTCTCAGGGCCGCCAAGGAGCCTGGGCCCTCTCACAGAGTTCCAGAGAGACTGAGAGACAAGAGAACAGGCAGGTTTCCATTGTGGGTTTGGAAAAAACTCTCACTTATCTAATATAAGTTCATACTGATGTTCCAACTGCAAACGCCATCGTGAAAAATAAAAAAGAACTAAGAAAACTGACAAGTGATCTAAATGCATCTAAACAGCTGCCTGAATCTAAGAATGCAGGAAATCTCAGTGGAGGTTTGGTACATGTGGTGCGGTTTAGGAGTTCTATGCCACACAAATCAAGCACATGATAACATGAAGAGACAAGTAGCCTAAAATAAGTATGTTAAGGACGCAAATTAATTTTTAAATATGTAACTGAAGGTGCTGTTGGAGCACAGCCCTGCACCAGAACATTCTTTAACACAAAAAGTAACTTACTGTACTCACCAAGCTGCAGTTGCAAACTGAAGTCTCCACTACAAAGTACAGCATCCATTTTAAAACTTAATTTCAGACATGTATAAAATCTTATTTGTAAATCACAAGAACACAGGTAGCATTTAGAAAATACAAACCACCATATAATGTTGAGTTTCTAAAACTCATTTCTCTGCAATTGTTATTCACATTCTATTGATTTTCTTTGCAGCTGGAGGATACTTCTCAGTTGCAGTGATGCTCTGACATTTAACTGACCTGATCGTTACTTTGAATCTAATTGAGACAGAATATTACGAGAGAACAATTTCCTTCTCAGGATACCATTGTTGTGCCACTTACTTGTGACAATACTTTTGCAAAAAAAGAAATAAAGACAAACAAAAAAAAAAAACCCAGCAACAAATGCAAGTATTTATGTCCAGGTACACATGCAACAAATCAGCTGATGGCAGGCTTCCAGCTGGGGTTACAATGCAATAGGGTTGCAACACTAAATGAAGAAAGTGCAATTGTTTCATACGGAGAATGTATTTTACATTTAGGGTGGAAAGCTTTCAATATTTTAGTAATTAAATCTTTGAGCACGAAGTCAGTGTCAGTCTCCATAGAAATCATCATCTGTTATCACGGTACAAAGTACTTTGAAAAATCCTATCAGATATTTGTAATTTCAGCCAACCAAACATCAAAACTCTCCTGGCAAAAGATAGATAACACAAAATGGAATGCCTCCATTGTCCACCTGGATTTCTTCCACCCAGATGAACCGTCCTACTGTTCTTCCTAACACATGCTGGCAGTAGCTGATGATCTAAGTGAGCAAAAGAGTTCATGCACTGACTGTTCCATACGATTACATTATTTATTGATTGAGGACACCTCAGCGTACAGCCACTTCGTAAATGAAATAACGTACATTAGAATTCATGGATTCTATGCACAGTGTGGGAAAAGTTCAAGCATACGAACACTGGTTTTAATTCTTCATTGCATAACTGGAATGACACTGAACAGTCAAAAATGAAATCAGGAAAGTCAGAACTTTCTGCCACTCTAACCAGTGATTATGCTAGAAGAATGTAGAAAATAAATCATACGGTCAGTATCTTCATTGTACTGATAAAGTCAAATACGTTTTTGAAGCTTATAATTACAGTAAACCTCAGAATGCTCTGTTTTCAGAAGTTAGAATGGCATTTCTTCAAAAAAATATATTAAAAAGTTCATGAATGAAAAAAAATCTCACTGAATAAAAATAAACCCTACCCTTTACACCTAGGAGATTCCTACCCTATCTGATTGCTCAAATACTTCTTTTCTTATCCATTCATCCAAAGCAATGACAACACACAAAAATGGCCAAGCACAATTAGAACAAGTCCGTTCATTGAGAATCCAATAAAGTAATAGCCAACCTAATTAACCATTTGCCAAAATAGCTAGTGGCTACGACGTTATTGCTTGGATACCATCATTTCGTTCTATCCAGGCTGTTAATTTCTATGACACCAGTATGCACGGAGCTGCCAGTTTGGCATTTTGGCCTCATTAACTCAGCTGTCTTTCTTCTCCAGCCCTATCTGCTTCCTGGGTTTAGAGAATCCTCCTATGCCTAGACACATGTTTCATTCCTGTTTAGCTCTGTCACATGGCTGCTCTGATGAATATGAGTGTCATCTGGTAACCTTTTCAGGCTGCCGGAACATCAGCAGCCAATATAGCAAACATAGAATGTGGAAAATGTCCAAATTGCTCATTCCCCTTTTCTTCTCAGGGTGAAGCAAATTGTTGTCTAGAGATGTGCCATTGAGATAGTTGTTTTTTGCACTAAGGGCAACACTACGGTCTTCTTTTTCTTTTACATAATAAACACAGTTGTTTCCCATACTCAAGAAGAAATGAAAAATTAGCTTGTGGCAAAAAACAAATTTGTTATTCACTTATAAGAGAAGGCTACTCAAACTCATCACTCATTTCAAGTCTTAACATTACAATATTGAATCTTTCAGTAGTCTACGTAATAAGAACTTAGCAACTCTTGCATAGGATCTGTTGAGATAATTGTTATTTACTCACCATCACTAACTTGCTATCACTGAAGAAAACCTGTTTAGAAATAGTTACCAGATTAGCTGCTTTCAACTAAACTGAGCCTCAAAATTTGCTAAATGTAATCCCTTTTCTACCCCCTTTCCTGTTGAAAAGGTTTCCCTAATGCAGTAGGCAGTATTCACCATCACTGCAAATCAGCATGCTCAGATGTCACAATATTTAGCATCAGCAAAAACCAGGACAAGGAAGTTACACATTCTTTACCCACGAGACTAAAACAGCTGCTAAAACACCTTCACATGGCATGTGCTCCTTCCCCATTATGCAGAGTTTATAAATCAAGAGTAGTTTTCTTTCTGAACAAAGTATGTTCTATATTTTCATCCTCAATTCAGTTGAAGGAGAAGTCTATGCTTCATGTCACCTCATGGATTTGATTAGATAATAACAACGAGCTCTTACTATATACATCTTCAGCACTAGTAACAAAACATCTTTTTACTACTAATGTTAATAATCTGGTTAAGATTCAAGGATGTGGAGCAAAATGTCCTGCTATTCAACTATTTTACAGCTACATGAATACTCATGAAGTTATTTCAGGATGGCTGGACAAAGGTCTTGGAACAATTTTGTGCCAGCTTTGTACATGTACATGAAGAAGACAGGCCTGCTGGAAGCCAGGAGCTTTTTCTGCATAGCTGATGCTTAGAGCATGAGGTGCAGTAAGACTGGAATGCAGATCTCCATTAGGTTTTGCTAGATTTTTAAATCACACTTAGTAAGTTATTCAAAGCATGCTCTGATCTTGACATGTTTGAGAACACTTAGGAATATGGATGAGAATTGGAACTGACAAACCATGAAAAGAATCTAAGTGGATTGTCATTTTTATTTATTGTGTCAAAAAAGGGCTTCTTCTTATGTTACTGACATCACGATCAGGAAGCCTGCACATCACCACATCTTACACTCAATCAGTCGCACTGTGTCAGTGCATGAGATAAAATTATTATTCCATGCATTTTATAATGGGTAGAGTTATCCTCACAAAGGTAACAAGCCACTCCTCCACCAGAAGTAACAATAACATGGAGGTTAACATGAAGATAACATAATATCAGATGTTTCTGGCCACCAAATAATAATGGGCAACTACAAAACTATAAATATCTCATTAGATATAACTGCATTTACAGTCAATATTCACCCAACACTCAAAAAAAAAATAAAATAAAAATTAGAAAGTATTAGTCTTCTTTCCCATCCTCATCTAGTTCACAGAGGAAAGGCTTAAGCTAGTAATGTACATGAAAGTTTTGTTGTAAGTCTCAAAATAAGTCCTTCAAAGAATCACACAGCTGTAGGGATTGGAAGGGACCTCCAGAGGCCACCTAGTCCAGTCCTAAGCTAAAGCAGGTTCCCTTTGGCACTTCTGTCCCAACAGCTCTTTAATACCTCCACAGAAAGGTACTGCACAACCTCTGTGGGCAGCCTGTTCCAGGGCTCCATCGCTCTAACAATAAAGAAGTTCTTTTTTGTCTGACAAGATGAAGAATAAATCTTACAGCTATTGAATCCCCTAAGATAATGTTGCTACTGTCCAGACCTCTGATGCTACTCACCCAATTGTCCAGCTTGAAGTTCAGGAATGTGCCTGTAAGCACACACAGAAAAGAGCAAGTTTGTTCCAGAAGCTTTCACTTCATCAGCTCTTTTCCATTCCTTCCTCCTTAATCTTCTCTCATACCTGCTGCCATGCAAACAGCCCACTCTTAAATACTTTTTCCTATTGGCCATAATTTTACTACATTCATACCCGCATTTGCTATCTCTGATGCCATTACCCTTTCTGAGAGGGTGCATAAATATGTTGGCACTGCAAGACTCCACTCCCAAACCACGCCCTGTGTATCCTTTAATTATCTGGTAAGCTATCTGTAAGTCTCTCTCACTTAACTCCCCATTAGCCACCTGTTAAATCCAGCTGTGCTCACAGGCCGCCTGTACCAAAACCTGGTAATTTTGTTCCCATTACTGAAGAACGTCCCTTTTATATGCTAATACCGATATGGCTACCTAGCTGCACAGTTGCCCTTGCAAAATTCCACTTCCCTTGCAATTATCTGTGAGGTTTGAATGCTCCTGCAATGCCCACTAAACTATCCGTGAAACCTGACCATTCCTCGCCCCAGCATACATTTCTTCCTCTCATTTCTGCTGTGATTTTCTCACACTCCTCCCTGCCTTTAGTTTTCCCTTCTTTTAAGGATGACGGTCCGTCCAATTTTTTCTACCTGCCATTTTCCTTCTGTTCCATCTTCGTCCACAAAGACGGATATTCAAAGGGAAACTAGAAAATTCATGACATCTAAGCAGATCTGACTTCCCTTTGGATAAGGATGGAATCCGGATATATAATTCTCCTCCATCAAAGGAAGTATTTATGTTCTTTCAATTCCAAGAAAAACAGTGTCTTTCTATAGTCTCCCTTTTTCCTCCATCGGGTTTTTGCCTCTGTTAACAGGAAAACAGTCATCCATAAGGACTCACTTTGGCAGATGTCAGCTCCTACTTGTTGTAACGAGAATTTAGCAGTAAGAACAAGCAGAAAAAAAGGGATGATGAATCAGGGCTCTTCAGCAACAGGAAGATGAAAAGTTTCCCTTTCCATTTAGTAGTGGTGTAACAGCTGAGCACCCATTAGTTTAACTCACACACTTGGGATTCATTTCGTTGCTACCATTAATCACTTTATCTTTCACTGAGAGAACAAAAAGGCACACTGGATTCTGCTTCTGAGATTGCGATAACATTTCTACAATAAGAAAAATAAAGCAGAAAAGAGTAAATAAAATATCTTTTCCTAGTCAAAATTATCAAAGATTCCTTAATGTTGATATAACCATGCTTTGATTGTTTGAGGATGTTTGTACATGGCTAATGCACTCAAACAGAGCCAAGTCAATTCCAGAGGGAGCTGTCAAATTAAAACCCTGTTGCCCATATCACCTGCTGCTCTAATCTCCTCAGACCACACACCAGTTCAGTCAGCTTTGTCTCTCAGCTTTCCAATTTCCTGCAACACGAGAACACAGTTGTGATCCATTTACACTGCAGAAACAACTGCTAGAGCAACGATTCATTAGGAACTGCTCTTCAAGTAAGAAAAGACACACAACTGAGCTCCAGCAACGATACACGTCGGAGCTCTTGCAAGGACACCAGAGTTTTGCCAGAAAAATGGATATTACTGTAAAAACTCAGCACTCTTGCTCTGAGCAGAGAGCATCACTATCTCCTCTCTTTGAAATTATATTTTGAGGTCCACTGCAGTCTACAATCAGATGGGACCAACCTGTTCACCAGTAATTCCTGCCATCAATGCTGGTTAAACAAAGGAGCATTGCAAATTTCTTCTACTTTTCTGAAGCAGATACAGTTCTGCCGCTACAGAAACAATGACACCAACAGAAAAGGTTAGATCCGAGGAACAAGGAAGCCGTTTTGAGTTCCTAAAGATCCAGGGGCAATGGGCAAATCAATCGTGTCCTGTTATTGCTGTTTGTATGTAAATTAATGGGAGATAAACAGGACACAATTTTGAAGACCAATACTTTGCAGAAAGATATGATTTTGATGGTATTTGGATTTGGGCACATAAGACACCCAAAAAAATGTTTTCCTAAGGTTACAGAACATCTCATTTCTGGCACTGAGGGCTCCTACTTCCAATTTAGACATCCAAAAATCATAGCATTCAGTATCAGCATACAGAATTATTAGTGAGCAATTCTCTATGTCCACCCAAATTCGAAGCAGTGTTGATTTATTCAAACGAATTCTTCCAAGTCAAATGTGACAATTAAGAACACAGCATTACAATTGCTTAGGCATATTTGGTAAGTTTTATGATTACACCTATAGAAACAGGCTTGCAGACCAGCCGAGAGTGAGGACTTGCATGCTGTAAAAGATTAGCACACTACTGTAAAAAGCATGCAGCCTGAACAGATGAAACTGATAAGGGATGGAAAAAGGGATATAAACACAAAGCAGAGCAATCAAAGATTTATCTTGAAGAAGAAATACGTTAGTAATCCAGGGATAAACTAAACAAAGAGAAGAAAAAGAGAATATTGATACTAAAGGCAATTAGACGGAAAGTAAGAAGGGCAAATGTGGAACGAAACTGAGGAAAGGTAATAAAAATGGGAGAAAAAGAAAGGATTGGGTAAGATGATCAGTTGTCAGAGAGGATGTCCAGACAAAGCCCTAGAAAAATAATTCAGTTGCCTGCTCCCACACAACCCAGTCCTCTCTTTTTGATGCAAGAATACATTTAAATGGATAGCTGTCTGACAGGACAGGGAAAACCTTTGCCCGAGTCCTGAGGTGTCTAATTCTGAGTCAGTACTTAATGTATATTCCAAAACAAAACGTGTCTCAGCTTAAATACTCCACACTGCTTTAGTTTTATTGAGATTGGAATCTTCAATGTTCTTTCTATATCTGTAAGGGTTAGCAGGTTCTCATAATCCTTTATTTAATCATATTATATTTCTTTGAAAAGTAGAAAAATATACCAACTAACCATCATTTAGTCATAGAATCACCAAGGTTGGAAAAGATTTCCACGATCATCCAGTCCAACTGCCCAGCTATGATCAATATTTTCTACCAAACCACGTCCCTCAGTACAATGTACAAATGTTTCTTGAACGCCTTCAGGAACAGTGACTACACCACATCCCTGGGCAGCCTGACCACTTTCTCAGAGAAGAATTTTTCCCTAGTGTTCAACCTGAATCTCCCTGGTGGTTCCTTCTCATCCTATCACTAGGCACTTGATAGAAGATGCCAACCCCTCACCTTGCCATAACTTCCCTTCAGGTACTTGATATTGTTTCTTATATGAAACAGTATTCACAATATTAAGTGTCATGTCACACAATTGCACGAAATCCAGCAAAAAACTGCAAACAGTAATAGCCATGTGGTCAATAAAAGATCTAGCAACAGTTAGATAACTGTTGCTACAGCTAAACAAACTGAAAAACCCATTCCCAGGCTGGTCAAGGAATGCCCAGACAGAGCCTGACAGATATAGAGGTCTGCACTGTTTAACACAGCACTGTGGCTGCAGATGGATGCACCTGCATTCTCCTGAGTTTTTCTCTGTCCTGAACTTCCTTTTTCACAGTTTAATACCAGAAATTTAGGTAACTACTTGTTTACTTATAACCTATTATTTGCAATCTGTGTACCAGTTTACTCTCAAGAATAACTGTCTATTTGGGCTGGTTGCATCTTTTCTTGCCCCCCCAACTCTCCCCACCTCCCCCCCCCCCAAAATTCCATCTTAATTTTTTTCATATAAGTACCTTAGAATAAAACTACATTTCCAGAAACCAAGCCAAATGCTATTTGATCCTCCCTCATCATTCAAGGACAATAATTCCTTATACTTTCACAAATGGAATATTCAACTCCATATATAAATGCACAAGTATTGTAGCACACACTCTTAATCCAAATAGTTAAAATAGGAGTAGAGAATAAGAGTAAGATTATCTGAAAACTGAGAAAGCTTGTTTAGATTTTGCTACTACTTCTGTATAGTTTATAATCTACATATTATGGTTGTTAGGTCCTAGCTGTAAAACCATCTTTACAACTTCAACTAAAAATACTTATAAAAATACTTTGAGAATTTTAGGAACTGTTAAAACACAAGGAGAACCACATCAAAATCATTAGAGCTGACTTTCTAGAAACTACATGCCTGCAGCATATGAACAGTCATGGGAAAAAGTGGGCAGAGTTCCCATGAATTTGCTTTTCTCTTGGGCTCTGGCTGTAACCCCAGCACCAAGGACCATGTGTTGCATTCCTGCACTTCCTGCTGGAACATCTTTGAAGAGCTGCAGTTTCTCATGCCCCTTCCAGTGCCCTCCACCCCATCCCAGTGCTGTTTTTTCCATTCTTTAGCAGAACAGTAAAATCATTGCAGCTTCCTCCCCATCCCTTCCCCTCCCTCAAATAATGTTTTATGGGAAAGAATTTACAGTGCTTTCTTATATTAAAAATAAAACCAAATATGAAAATATGTCATACAGCGACTCTGTGGGGCTTGGAATGACAAGTGTGTACTGCAAGTAAGGAAGGCTTGGAAGAAATACTGTGTAAATGGTTTCCATTAGCATAACAAGGAAGCTGAGCTGAAACATAAACAATTTTATATTTTGAGAACTGACAGACACCAATTCTATTTTAGGAGGTGAAAGACAAATCATAAGGTTTAGCCTTAAGAATTTAACAAATTAGTTTGAGTAAGTGCAGGAATACCATCCTCAAAGAAAAAGTCTAAGACAGGAAGAAATCAGGAATAAAACACAGTGTTTCTGTTTCTTTCCCCTAAGCTACACGTCTTTCAAATCAAGGCTTTCTATTGAAGCCTCCAAGGGCTCCAAATTGATCCAAGTTGCATGAATTCCAAAACTCGGAAGCTCAAAGAAAACTGAAGCGCTCCTAGAGAACGCTGCGCACTTATCCAACAGCAAGTCACTGCTTCCAACAACTGTGGACACTAAATAGCAGCGTCAGCTTAGTTTAGTTTAGTTAGTGTAACTTTGTTACACTGCTTTTCTACTATTTCCACGGCTCCAAGAACTTGAGCTCGCAAGCGCATTTCTGCTTATGTTACAAAATAGATGCTCTTAAAAACCTTGGAGGGGAAGGCAAACCAGCTCTCCTACTAAACACACGGCACATTCAGAACCTCGGGAGTTGCTGGTTTTTCTAGTCCTTTAGCACTGGAACAAGGAGAGGGCAACTCATTACAAGAGACAGAAGAGCAGCACCTAGCTCATGTCCAGCAATAGTAAAGGTTTTACACACAACACTTACAAACTAATGGACAAGCCTCTCTAACTCCAGCGAGCTTTGTGCCTAAATCTCATTTTACTGTGAAGACAATTCTTTTTTTCCTCTCTGCGTTTTTATGCGCTGCTTCTTCCTTTGTCCTCAGGTTTTAGTGAGCAGTTGTCTGTTCACTCTTGTCTGAATATCAAGAGTTTTTATTGTGCCTTAGAGGAGTATAAAGCTATTAAAAACAGGCATTTTCTCTTCCTAAATCTCAAGGTGAAATTTATTTTCAAACTAGATGTGCCCTTGATTTCTCCTATTGTTTGTATATGTAAATTTCTACGCAGATCAAAAAGCTTAATATATTCAAGTACTTCCATTTTATAGTCACAAAACACTAAAATGTGCACTTAGTTTTCACTCCATATGAAAAGAGTGCAAAAAAAAGAAAAAAAAAGCCCCAAACAACCCACACAGCTCCAATACGCCCAGCAAGAGGAAAGGGAATGGAAGCAAAGATTTTGTTTTATGACTGCTAAATAAAGGCTGGGTGAGAAAAATCATGTCTTTATCCAATCTCCAGAGACCACCTATCAGCTTCAGCTCGTGAAAATAAATGGTTCACATGAACTATCCTGCACTGTTCTGAAAAAGTCATACTACTTTGATGAACAAAAATTGATCAACTCTCACAGAAATAAGTGAAGTTAAATACAGGGTATCTAATAAAGGAGCACTGAAGAACATCACACGATACAGGAGACAAAGTGACCTCAGTATACAAAGGCAAAACAGCAAAAAACACCACTGCCTGACACAGCAGTTCTCTGTGCTGCAGCACTTCAGCGCTCAGTGATGCTCACTGATCACACACACCCAAGTGCACAGCACGGTGAGCAAGGCTGAGGGGAGAGAGAGATTTACACCAGTAGTTCTGGACCCTATGTTCTATCTCCTGACTTCTGCAAGTTACAGCCATACCCATCACCACCACGAGCTTAAAAGCATATTCTCTGAGCACAGAATAGGCTGGAATTTTTAATGAACTCATATTTGGATCGACAGAGTGTGTTCAGCTGACTACCCCATGGCTGCATTGCACCAGACCACCCCTTTGGGGCGGGCAGTGCACAATCATATGTACATACACACACACACACATATATATGTATATGTATACACACACACACTCTCAGGTCACTTAGCCTTACCACTTTACGTGAAATTAATAATTTCATCTTTCATTCTCACTCAGTCACTCTAATAAGCAATATGAAATGCAGCATACCTTACATTTAAATAGCGATGTCTGAGTTCCAGGCCACTTGTGAAATTATTTCTGCACTTTTCCATGCTTTCTCTATTTCTTTCTCCAGTTTTCTCCCCTGCTCCCCCTGCCCTACCAAGGTTTTCTTCCTTGCATTCTACCCTTTACACCAAAATATAATGCCTAAGTCACCTGTTAAAAACACTCCTATTTTTTCAGACATTGGAAAATACACATTCAAGAACTGTTTAAAGAGGGATTTTAATTTGCTTTCTCACCTATGTGAAATAGAAGCTAATTAACTTGAAAATCATTTGCTCTAATTCTACTGGAGGTGTGGGCAGAAACAACCAACTTTAAATTGGCACATAGAATAATTCATTCTGCTGAAGAGAAGCTAAGGTCATGAGGCTAGGAATGAGTAAAACTAACCTGAAGTATAGAAATAGCTCACAAGTCAGGGAAAAAGAACTGGTATTTGCAAGTTCTGCAAAGGCTTCTGACATTGAAGCATAACTGGGACACAAAATGCACCTCAAAGCTTTTGTTTTGTTGTGTTTATAGGACAGCAAAGCAGTGCCAACTTCTGGTTCCATAACGTTCTGCAGAGCTGAGTACATGGGGTACCCAGCTGTCATGTCAAAAGGCAGGCACGCACTCGGGCTGACTGCCCTAGGGGACAGGAGGCAGAACCTAACCCAAAAAACAGTAAACCTGTGCAGCTACAGCAAGGCACAGGCCTTCACCACTGCCTTTTTTCATTCTGAGATCAGCCTGACTTCACCCAAGCCATTTCCAACTACAGGAAGAGCTAAACATTTAGAAAGAAAGTTGATTTTCTTTCACTTTTCGTAGAATGATTAAGACTGGAAGGGACCTTTAAGACCATCTAGTTCCAACCCTATTGCTGCTGGAAGGGATAGCTCCCAGCAGACCAGGTTGCTCACAGCCCACTCAGCCTGGTACCAAATGCCTCCAGGAGGGGGCACTCATAACCTCTCTGGACAACCCGTTCCAGTGCCTCACCACTCTCACAGTAAAGAATTTCTTCCTAACATCTGGTCTAAATCTACTCTCTTCCATTTTATAACCATTTCCCCTCATCCTGTCGCTGCATACCCTTCCATAAAGTCTCTCCCCAGCTTTCCTGTAGGCCCTTTCAGTGACTGGAGGGCCACTGTTTTGGTTCCCTCGGAGCCTTCCCTTCTCCAGGCTGAAGAGGGCTGAGGCTCTCTCAGCCTGTCCTCGTAGGACAGGTGCTCCAGCCCTCTGACCATCGAGCATTTTGGATGCTCAAGTAAGTATAAGACAGTCTGACGCTTTCTGAGAAAACGGGGATGTATCAAATCATTATTCTCCAGCAGGAATCGTATTTTAAAACGTATGTTTCTCCTGTGAAGTGCGGGTTCCATTTTAAGATGGGGTGAAACAGCCGGCACTGCACAGAGTACTCCCGGTATCGCCACGTGCATATGTTAAAGGTTTTGTTCCGAAAGCTGCCTTTGCCTTCTGATGGCAAAACGGCTTTCGATCTCCTAAATGAAGTACAATAGCACCAACTGCTGCTATCTCACCCAATGACTGCTAGATCCTATTACTCTAAAAGCATGAACTACTTCCCCGCACAAAGGCTCATTTACCTCACGAATCAGCTGCAACCCATCTTCGGCCTCAGCTGCCAACGAAGCACTTTCATCTCCATTCAAATGCAAACCTCCCCTGATCTGAGCAATAAGAGAGACGCCGTCCTGGGGGGGCAGCTAGAAACCAGCTTCCTGTTACACAACGACAACAAGAAAACTCGGTGGAAAAGTGTTTCATTCTTACCATTAGTTATCACTGAAGAACTCTGGTTTCACTTAAAAACATCCCTTCCAGACGTTACGTATCTGTCACACGTTTCTACGCCTAACAAAATAATAATAATAATAAAACAACCTAAACTTGTGCTCTTCTCACCTGTTCTTATTACAGAGATCTTCCGTGCCCTGCATCAATACAGCAGATTGGGCCAGCGTGCCCTCTGATAATTGGGAGGTAAAAAATAATGAAGCAATTACAAGGTAATATATACACCTGTAAATAACCCTGCTGCTCAATATGAAGGTAACAGGTTAAACGTGACTCGTAATTCCTGGTTGCCTCTGAAATACGGCACACATTAGAACCACATCACTTTACAAAGTCTTCAATTTGGTCAGAGATAAATGGCAGTTCTCTATGTATGATTACGTCCTCTAATTTGTGCTGCAACTGATAATGACAGCAGTGTGCCTGGCAGCCTCGGCTCCTTATCTACATTCTGATAACTACAGAATTCCAGAGTACTAAAAGTTGTACTGAAGCTTTTGAACAATTAGAAATATGTAACAATGCTTCTCTAAAAAAAACTCAGAGAGGGAATTGTTAAACGTTATATAAAAGGATAACCAATTGTCAGTGGATGCAAGGTCACGGATTACATCTGTTTCATACTTGTATGAGAAGCACACCTGCTTATCACTTCTGAAACATCTACTCCAAGAACCAAGCAATACCAATTAAGACAAAAGGTCCAAGCCAAAAGCTAATGCCTAGAATCCAAACCCCAAGATAAACTGCTCTTTATCAGGCAATGTGATCTAGAAGGGCAGATAACAGCCCTTTTGTTCACATGGAACATGTACCTTATGCTACCTTTCCATACGGGAATTCATCTCGATTTTTATCCATTGAATCTCTCCATAAAGAGAACAGATTGTCTTAAATGAGAATTCTGGAACCGGTTCAACATCTTGCAGGGCATGACATTTGCAGTAATTGTTATTTCTAACATGTATGAGTTCGTTCGATTAAGTTTCCTCATAGCACGGTCCAAATAAACCCTGATTATGTAAACGTTTCATATGTTCTTCCTTTTTTCAAACTAATTTGTTAGCAAATGACAATCTCACCACAGTTACAGCAGATTGGACTTTCCTGCAAAATAAAGGAAAACTCACCATTTTTTTTTAGTACAGTAAAACAAACCATTCATAATTCACTCCATATTAGGGCTGCAAGAGACTACAAGGATTGCCTGGCTTCCCACAGAACAAATGAGATAATTTCATGCTGCGATTGCTACACCTAACTGATCTCTAATACTCATTACCCCATGTATTTTTAACAATTTCAGCCTCTAATAAGCAGCTGTTAGGTTTGGGGGTTTTTAATTGTTTTTGTGACTGAGCAACAGTTTGCATATCCATTTATGCAATGGATCATTGCAAGCAAGAATGGTACACTCTAGATTTTTATCTGACAGGACATCTTGCTGTCCTTCATGCAAGCAACAGTTGAAAGACTGCTCTACCAAGCACTGAATCAGCTCTTGATACCTCAGCTGTAGCTGAAAGCCTCATAAAAGCCTTCGGTTCAAGCTGAACAGCCCTTTTTATGTTCGAAATAGTACACTTCTCAGGAGTTCATGACTGTACCTGAGTTCAGAGGCAGTGTGCCACAAATACAGTTTTCATTGGCAGCCTTATTGCAGGCCAGCAAAATCTGCTGTGCATCTTGAACAGGCCTGCGACACAGCCATAGTTCTGAATATCCCAGCTAGCAACACAGATAGCAACAGCAAGATAAGCAAGTTACTAGGGGGTTAAAATGAAGACCCATCAAGTATAATCACATAGAGTTCACCCACAAGACAGTCTTGGCAGGGGTGTCTTTAGTGTTAACCTCTTTGGGAACTGTAAAACAAAAGGGAAGAAAAACAGATGCTTCCTGCAATCAGTAGCCTGATAGGTAAAGGAGCTCTATTAAATTTCACTTCATACACATGGGAGAAATTTGAGATCTCCAAACCTAATTAATCCAAAACATTCTGTACTCAGTTCCAGTAATAAGAGACTGAAAACCTGGCTCACTTTATGAAGTGCACGCATCTTGGAGATGTTTTTACTGTTAGTGGAAAGCACGCCTTCGCTGATGAGGAACACTATCACTCAGATGGAGACCATTTTTGTGAGGGAACCTGGCGAACAGCCATAAACTGTGGCAGCTGTGGTCTTCTCACCCTCCCAGCAGCACATTCAGTGCTATACAGAGCACAGGTCCACAACACACATATATGAATCACAGAATAGGCATGCAGGTTCCCACATCAACCCATCTCTGCAGCCTCTGCTAAGAACCAAGTTAAACACACAGGATGTGGATGGTAATTGGAATAAAAGAGGTAAAAGAATGTTGTCATCTAATTGCTCACTCCTCTCATCTGTGCTCTCACCTCAGTTCTATTTCACAACCAGCTTTGTTCTCCCACCACGTGGCAGTTCTTCTTTTGAAAATGTTATTCATGAAGAAGCATTCAGCACTCATCTGATCTTAAAAGCTTGGATTTACTCCACTTCTGTGCCACTTCCGTGAAGGAAGAAGACTTCCATCTCCAATTACAATTACTTCTGATGCAGGAAATAAAGTTACCTCACTAAATCACAATGGTGAGCCTGAAAATAGTATATAATATTTCTATATGGAGAAGCTAAAAGAAAAAGCATTTATTTATTTATTTATTTGTGTTACGGTGTTGGATTTCCACACAGAAAAAAAAAATAAAAATTCCACAGTGGTTTGAAGGAAGGTTTACAGCAATACTTAGATAGGACAACACTAGAAATGCTATAATTATTCTCAAAGTGTTTCAGTTAAATCAATTAAAGATAACAAAGTGATTCTCTTGATTGAAATAAAGGCGGCAGTGCTTTATTCCATGACTGATAAACCTGAGAGAAATGAAAGAGGACTTACTGCTTCCTTCAGGACGATGCTCCTCCCTGGACAGGTACCTCGACAACATGGTGGATGAGGGAGACGGGAAAAGTATCTTGACAAAAGTGCCAGGGGAAGATGGGGCAGAGCAGAGGGCCGAGGCCAGCAGGGCCTGCTCTGAGCAGGCAGGCAGGAGCAATGGCGCCAGGCCTGTGGAACATTCCAGATCCCACTACGTAGCAGCAGGGCCTGAGACACAGAGAAATCACGGCCCAATTCAACCACCGAGTGTTTCCTGTGAGGAAATATATCTCCACCACTTCCTTGGGCTATTTATTCATACGTTGAATTGCTCTGAGGCTTTGTTTGTTTATTTTTCGTGTGTGTCCAGTTCACCCTGAGGTAACTCGCCCCTGCTGCCTCCCGCCATGTCAACACACACTGCTGAAGAGAGCACACCACTGCCTTCATTACAGCCCCCTTCAGGAGGATCCTCGTTGAGCTTTCAAACAAACATTTCTCCTCCAGTGATCAAAGAAGTAACACTGAACTCAGAGTTAAGCCAACATCAGCCCTCCCAGCACTGCTTGCATGTCCACAGTGACCCCAGCACTGCAGGGTAAGGCACAAGATGCCACTGGACTGCTCTCAGACCAGACACAGCCCAAACTAAAACGGCCATTGTGTGGATATGAGCATCCACAGATCAGGGCAAACTGCTTAAGCCTTCCACATCCACTGGAGTTGGACCAATTTACTTTTAAACACTGAAAATCTAGAATCATTAATTTCCTTGCTTCACACTCTTTTGTAAGCCTAACAGTTAAAAAGACATCTGTGAAAAATTATAGTAAAATTGTATTAGCTTTGCATGACACAGTGGTATTAGGGTTTGCATTTTATCTCACGGCTTTCATAGATCAGGCTTATCATTCTGTTGCAAGTCGCACACATTATTTCAAATAATTGAAGTTAAAAGAGGTTTAACAGGGAAGTGAAAGTTAATAGCACGGATTCTTTTTTCTTTACAGTATCTAAGATATCCATCTAGAAGTGTAAATCAACAGCAGTCACTGCCACTCTACACAGGGAAACAAAGTGATTTTTTGCCTGTTTGGACTTGTTACCTTCACAAGAAGACAAAGAAGTTATCAAATGATGATGTCACTAGATAGAAACAACTAATTCCTAGAAATGTTCAAATATTCACAACATTTCATCTCAAAATCAATACTGTACCAATCATTTATATAAATTATCTTACATTCTGCATCAGCAACACCATCTGTGCAAGCAGCTGTTTTTCCACACACAAGTGCTCACTTTGAGTTTTTTTCTAGCTTCAAAATACTTAAACACCTTTACTTGGAGATCAATTTCCAATAGCAGAAAAACCGCTGTCTTTAGCAGTTATTAGCTATGGACTTCACAAAAGTGTAAGCTATGTCAGTTTACTCATGATCTAAATTAGGGTTTAGCATGGTCAGCTAGCTTGCCCAAGGAGAAAGATGCAATAGTCAGCTGAATCAGACAACTATTTCATTAAAATTGTTTTATTTAAACATTCTAATGAAGGAAATGACATGATGAAAAAGATGCACCGTTTTTCAGCATGGACATCTTAACCTGGAAGATCCCATATAGACTTTTCCTGACATTTCAGTTAATAGAGAAACTACATATCACTTCTCTCACCTTCAGAGCCTTATAAAGAAAAGAAAAAAAAAAAGCAAAATAAACAAAAAGTTAAGCTAACTGAAGCCCGGCTGCCTGGAGTGACTGCAGAAATACAGCTCTTGTGATGTTTCTGAACCTCCCCACTTTTTCTCCATTTTATGGAACAGCTGAATCCTTTTTCCTGCCACACTACTAAAAGCTTCAAGGTTATTGATGGTTTTTAAGGAGTTGTTCAGTCTACAGTCTTTCATACACATGCTGCATTGCTAAGTTTGGTATGGAACATAAAGAGCTGCATTAAATACAGCCAGACATCTCTGCAATCTGAATGTAAACTTTACCTAATGCATTAGTATTCTTAAGAAAACCCTATTTGATGTGGACACAATACAGACAGTACAAGGCTAGCAGCATATTACTTAGTATGCATTTGGATTAATGTGCCTCCCCCAAACCCAGTTATGAGGCATCAACCACAACACAACTATTTTTCCAGTTTTCTGTAACGTATCTATTCCCAGATATACTACAATAGATATTATTTCCTATTGCAAGATACAATGCATACTTAAGGAGCTAAAAATTAGAAAATACTCGCCCCCAGGTCCTCCTCATTGAAACAGATGGTATCCGAAGGCATTCATTCCAAGAAAAAAAAGAAAACAGAAAAAACACTGCACAATACAACGCACAAAGAATGACTGGTCCAGTGATGGCTAATTTGATATTTTCCCTTGCAGACTCTCAGAAGATTAGATTGCTTCTGGAGATACCCATGTGACACTTATGAAAAGAATACATCTTTGACATATTCCACATATTTAGAATTTCTTTTTCTCCCACAGTCTTCGCTCTACTGAAGTTCTCAAAGTCTATTTCTTACTTCTGGGAATGGCTGGAGAACAGTCTTCAGTCTGCATCACTATAGAAATAAGCCTCCTGAGAGGCCAAATATTAAGTGCAGAGGTCTCCTTCTGCATAAATTCTTATGTAGCTTCATTATTACATTCAGAAAGCCATCCCACCTTTGAAATCCTGCAGGACATTTTTGTTAAGAATTTTCAAAGGGTGGACATGAGCTATTAAGTCCATAAAAATGTCAACAATGAACTCCAGATCTTAAATACTGAGTCAAGTCACAAGACATCTTATGATTTAAAATGTCACCAGGCAGCATAAGTTTATGACAGTTTTGTGAGCTTAAGTTCCACCTTACGAGAACTTTTTTTTTTCTCTTCAGTGGTGGCAGTCTCCAATTCTAAAATGACTTTGATCCCGTTTCAACCTTGTGAACCGGTGGTAAATTTTGGGCAGAATTAATAACTTCAAAATTCTTTTAATCAAACCTTAAAGCAACTCCAAGACTTACCTCTCAGTTTTCAGTGAGACATGCAAAACCCATGCATAGCAAGTAATTAGTTTCTTAGATTTTCAGTGAAGATGAACTACAGCAAAAACATTTACAGATGAAAATAAAAACACCGACGAAAGCCATTTTTTATTACTGATTGTATGCATCGCCTCATATCTTTCAGTTTTACATGTGAACTACCCTGTGCACTGTAGTTTCAACAGTCTGAAATTGTTCTGTGCATCTGTATGCTTATAAAAATATTAACATGAAAAGTGAATCAGTTTGGAGGTACAGCCTATAACCACATGCTACTTACCAATTCATTTTGCTTAAGACTCACTGCTCTCCAAACTTTCTCACTACAATAGCATCACCATTGAGAGAATGACTTACAGTCAAGACAACGACAGCTGACCAATGGATTCTACATTACCCATCGGATAATGGCTCCAGTAACAAATCACATATGGTTGTCAACAACATGAACTCAAACATCTCCACACTTCAGTTTTCAATCTCTGCTTCAATTGTCAGATCATGTAAATAGTCTTAAAGTAGAACTAAACAAAACTCAAACTACAAAATCATGATTGCGGGTTAAGATTAGGGACAAAGCCAGAATCGGACAGCTGGTGGTCTTGTCTGCTACAGACCACCTGATCAAACAGAGCTGTTGTCCAGATCTTCTTGCTTCATCTGCAGAAAGTGTCACACTTGCAGGCTCTCATCCTGATGGAGGATTTCAACCACCTGAATATCTGCTGGGTCCAGAGGAGGGCCACAAAGATGATGAGAGGGCTGAAGCACCTGACCTATGAAGACAGGCCGGATGAGCTGGGCTTGGTTCAATCTGAAGAAGGGAGACCTCACAGCAGCCTTACAATATTTAAAGGAAGATTTAGCTTAGATGTGAGAAGGAAGACTTTCCACTAAGAGGGCGGTGAGGTGCTGGAACAGGTTGCCCAGAGGTTGTAGATGCCCTGAGCAGCCTGATCTAGTTCCTGAGCCAGCACCCGGCAACTGTGCTCACCACAGGGTGGCTGGAACTTGATGATTCTTGAGTTTCCTTCCAACCCAAGCCATTCTATGATCTTGTTGAATTATGCATCTGTCCAAAACTGAAAACAAAACTGCCTTTGCTCTTCAAAACAATTAAGTTACAAATGAACAACTCAGAATATGACATGCAGAGATTTCATTTTGCGACACACTTTTCCGAAGATTAGCTGAACTGTAACCTACTTGGCCAACAGTTTCTTCAGGCAGTGATTTTAATTTTTCATGAACACATTGCTCTAATAAAGTACTTGGCATTAGTTATGGCTTTTGAATTAAAATGCATTCATGACATTAAAATTTAAAATCACCAAGCCATTAATTTTGACCAGGTTTTTTTTTTTTGTATAGTGTTCTCAAGAATTAGCAACTATGTACGTATTTCACCAGCAAAAGAATGAAAGCTGTAATAAAATATATACTGCAGAGAATAGTAATATTTTATACACTGCATACCAACTGAAAGCCAAATGCGATTTTTCTACTCTGATTAAGAGTTATGTTAAGACAAATACCACATAATATAATAGCATAATAGCTGAACTTACAATCAAGGGCAACTTAACACTATCTGTTATCTAAATTCTTTTCTACATTCACAAATAAAAAGGTTTACAGCATTACAGAACAGTTCTATAAGTTGTCTATTTTTATCAACGACTTGAGTGTCTATTTTAGAAACTGTTTTGCTGCAAAAATTCCCATGTAATAACTAAAGAGCTGAGCTTATTCACTGAAGACGCTGATCGGCAATTTACTCAGGTATGCAAGTCCACTTTAAAAGAGAGCTGTCCTCCTTTACCTTATGAAAAAATTCTGCTCTGTCTGCTTTGTTTGGGGTAGCATTCAGAAAGCTCAAACAGTATAAATCACAGGTATTGTAGTTCTTAATATGAAATCATTACTTTTGATATCTCTACTGGCATCTAAAACCTTGACACCAAAAAAAAAAAAAAAAAAAAAAAAATCACCTGCTGACAGTACAGGAGCTCAATAACAGATTTCAAACCAGTTTTCATCTTGGTTCATCTTGTACTTACAAAACAGTGTGGAGCTATGACACTTGGGATATTTAACAGAAAGAGCTAATTCAATTTGCACACTTGTATCATTCCACTGTTCAATAAACTACAGTCAGTAAAGTAGCTCAGTTTTAGTTACACATTTTAACTGAGTACCATTTACACACTTTATACACTTCTAAGTAAAGTGTCAAACTTGCTCAATAATAAGAATAAAGCTCACTAAAACAGATGTTTGATCCTGCAGCTTCTCCAGGTCTTACTATCAGTTTTCTTTATTACCCTACATTTACTTGTAGATAAATTAAGCATAACGTAAGTGTCAAAAAATACAGCTGTGCTGCAAAACGCTGCAGTAAGGCTAAATTTTCAAGTCCAAGTAGTTTCATAATCTATGTGCAGATATTTCTGAAGTCAGTAGGAATGCTATTCTCTGACGACCTAATTAAACTTCCAATAATGTCAGCAGGAATCTGATTGCAAAACGGCTCATTTTATACAGATCGCTACTTTTATGACTGACAAAGAGACGTGCATCCAGAGACAATCAGGTGCCACCTCTTCCACAGACACACATCTGAAATTTGCGCTGAAAATTCCCTCCAAGTACAGAAACTCAACGATGTCAAAGGTCTGTGTTCAACCCATGAGAAAATGGAACACTTGTTATAAAGACTGCACAGATTTTCCTCTTCTGCTAGTTTCACATCGATGTAACTCCATTCCTTTCAGGAGCTACTCCAAATATATACATAAATTTACATCTACATCAAACCATCTTCTGTATACAATACTTGATGCTTGACTACACATGTTATTAAAACAAGTGAAATACAGGGCATAGAAAAGAGAAATGAGGCTCGCGTATTTTAAGACTACTACGTAGCCTTTACACCACAGTGCACATGAAGCAGTTACGGTCACTGTTCAGCACGTTAAGTTTGCTGCTCATTGTAGAAGTTCATTTAAAACTGCATGGAACACTGCATTGGGGAAAAAAAATCCACCCTTATACTTCTAATTGGAAACATGTCAGAGTCAAAAAGCCACTTACAATCCCTCTCTGTTTTCAGGTGTGTTACTACTTTAATTTACCACTTCCTTGCTTCCTTTAATAAAGCTTAGGTGTTAGGAAAAAAAGTCATGTGGTACTGACCAAACTGCCCACACAAACAAGAGAACTTCCTAGCACATTTTAAAGGAGCTCTGTATTTTGCTTTTCTCTTTGCAGAATTTGTTCAGATCATCCAGTCACAATTTCTAATCCTGGAGTCATTTTCTTTTTCCCCGCTTGTTTTTATTTCCATCAAGATAATTGGTTAAATTAAAGACAGTAAACCTAATACAGAATGGATAGAAACATATTAAAAACCTTTCAGTCTTGGCAGTCCTCGTATAAATTAAAGGCAATCCAAAAAACCCTTGAAAGAAACGTGTCTTCTGAATTCATTAAAATGAAGGTAGCATCAAATAAAAAGCAAAACTAAAGAACAGGTAGACCATTTTACTTTTGTCAAATCATAAATGTAAAGTATATTAAAAAACATGGTTTTGGATTTCAAGAACGGAATATAAACACGTATTTTATATCCCAAAAAATCCATGCAGGTGTTACAATATCGGATCATTCTCTACATCAACTGGTATGCAACATTATTAAATAGATACACAGGTACCATAAATCCATACAAATACCGTGATCTTCTAGCCTCACTTACACTGTAGCTCAAGCAAATCTGTTCTTTGGTAAATTGAGTAAACTGATCTTCCCCTCTGATGCAGGACTGTTAGGAGGAGGCCATGTTAGCCATTCATATCAGGAAATGGCAATTCCTGTAGATACAGTTCGGGCTACTTTTGTCACAAGAAAATAATACTAGTGGTGGTATTACAGATATAAATGCAAAGAAGTTAACATTATTCCTCCTCATGGTGACCGTTTCCGGGGGAAAAAATAATCCAGACTTTCCCTTCCTATTTCTTGTTCAATCCAGGTAACACTTAGACTTGTATGAAGGTATTTTGATAGATGGGAACGTATACATGCAGTTTCAGCTTAAATAAAGAGACTTGTGAGGAGAACAGCTATTTAAAATCACCATGACCTGAAGGTATTTGTATTAAAGTTTGAAGATTTAGTAAAGTGGGACATCACAAATCCAAGTCAGTTTCTAGCTTTTTCATCTTCCCTTTTTCCAAGACTGACAGAATATACATGAACAGGTTGACATGTTGATTCCAAAACAATCTTTACTTTTCTCAGTGTGCAAGTCCTACTGACTAAAATGTAAATTCATTCACAACGAAGCATTTTCAGTAAGTGAAACAATAAGCAAAGAAAACCAAAACTAAGCTCAGAAGCTAAGTGGTTTAGAAAGCCTCAGTAATTATGTGTGCGTTAGTGTGTCTATCATTTTTTTTATACATTATATATATAGACACATACACACATATATACACACACGTGCGCACACGCGCACAGGCACACACACATTTGTAACCTGCAGTGAAGATCAATCTATTTTCTAATAAGGAACGTAACACATTATTTAAAAATGTGCCTAATTTAACAAAACAGAGAAGAAACTGCTGCTATCAAAATATACAATTTGAATTGCAGACTAGAAGGCTAACAACATTAAAAAAATAGTTTTAAGCAAAACCCCTTTGCTTCTGAATAACAACAGGTATCCACCTGCCACGAAGCATCCAAAGCAGATTTTATAAAAAGTTTCCACTGTGACCCTTCTTCATTTGTAAAGTTATTGACATAACATATAGTGCGAGCTCTGGTCTCCAGACTGGAGTCTCTTTCATTGTTCTCAATCCACACTCCAGGAAAGAAATGGCAGCCGAAGGATTCAGAATCTCAAGTGAGATTTATGCTTTACCATGTACCTAAAAACAAACAAACAAACAGGTTTGCTATTATTTGGTATTTATAAAAATTCTACTCTCAGGAATAATAAACAGACTTTGCTAAAACTCAACTCTTAGAGCTTTAGCTAGTTGCTGAAGAGATGAAATGTCTTACAAGCCATCAAGCTCTATTAAACACAATATTCACCCCACTACAAGACTGTCAGCTAAAATGTCTGCTTCAAAGAAAATTCATTTTGTCACACGGGTTCCAGCATTTGAAAACTGTTGCTAAAGATAACTCATTCAAGTTCATTCTGAGAATCTGAATATATAGTTTAGCTGAGACTTTTAAACAAGAAGGCACAGAAAGTTTGATGCTAAGAATCATTTAGACAACTCCCACAGGATTTTTCTTTTTGAAGTCCACTCAATCGTTCAAGCAGTTTGCTGTGCATTCAACATGAAAAGATTAAACACTCATTAAATGCACGGACTTCTCTCTTCCTTCAATATTTCAACTGCTTAATGATAAAAAGTTTTTCTTCTACGACATGAAAAAGATATTACAATGAACTTGGTATTCAAAGAAAGTTCTGAACAAGGGAGCAGCAGTCAAAAGCAACACCGCTTTTCAGAGCTGCTGATGCACCTCTCATGAAAGGCATTGCTAAAGTACTTGGAAGGTTCCAAAAAATGCAAAGGAAACACACTACACCAAAACTCATTACGTGTCATAGGTTTTCTGACCTTCCTCTTCTACCTGGTGCCGCGGACCCAGAGGCGTCAGAATAAGATTATGCTTTGGGGCCCTTATCTTATAAGTAGTTTCTCACCTTTGCCAGAGACTGTCATCTAGCGAGGCAGAGATAGGGTAGAGGAGGGCTACAGCTCACAACTGCCTTCAAAGGAAGGGCTGGGGAAACAACAGAAAACTTCACCATGTACAGTGATGTTCTCTGTTCCTTCTCCTCTGTCTAAATGGAGCCGGGGAATCACTACTCTATTCCAGCCCATGATCAGTAACCATCTTTCTTTTACATCCATGCATATTACACTTTGGAGAGCAGTGTTATTAATTTACACTGAAAACATACTGGTATATATTTTTGAGAAGTCTAAACAAATATTTACCACCTAGAACACTGTTAAGCCATTGAAGTTGTATACAACAATACAACAAACTCCTTATTCCTAATGAACATCATAAAAGCACGAGCACAAAAGACTTTCAACAGGAAACATACCTGTCTAAGGTTTCCCAGAAGCGTAGAAATACTGGCCTGTCCAAGTGTCTTTTGTGGTAACTTAGTTCTAACACTGTTACATCCCATTTCTGTACATTTGGATCCAGACGTACTTCATCGTATTTGAGATGAAAAGCTTTAACTACGGGAAACAAGAAAACGTTTAACGTACAAACAAGAGGACTCCACAGCGCTCAATTATTATTCAAAGAGAATCTCTCCCTTTTCCAGAATAAAATCCAATAATAAAATTAACAAGTCTCTCGCTCTCAAGAAAATCAGCCATTTAATATTGAACTGAATACAGTGGTCAGTGATTGCTGTCTGGCACTGACACTACACTATAGTTATATGAAAAAGTGCTATTTTTAGCCAATTTTATCTTTTATCTCTCAGGGCTAATTTTATCTTTTCAGATGCATAAATCCCAGGACAGCAGTAGGAAATTCATTGCCAATTCATGAGCATTTTCTTTAGGAAGCCAAGAGATATCATTTCTGAAGATTTCTGAATCCCCAAAACCTTAAGAAAATCCCAGCACAACAAAACAAACCAGCAAACCATTTCTGAGACCACTGGAAAGCTTGTATAACTGAACCCCTTAATGCTACGTGAAGTACTCTGAGAAATTCAGTAACTGCCAATTTCCTCTGATCTAATAGTCAGCTAATAACAGTAAAATATTATCAGTTAATTTCCTTTTGGGAAGCCTTGTCTCATGTGAATTATGTAAACCCAAGCATTAGCAAAATGACTATTAAATTTTTCTTGTGATTCTTTTTGCTTCCTGGGCCAAATCATAATTTTGACATGATCCAGCATAAAGTACTTAAGTCTTGTGCAATTCCTTCCTGATAATCAATTTGTTGCGCTATTTTGAATTAAGTCTGCAACTCCTCAATAACAACCATGCACCTAATCCCATGCAGGACTGAATCCTGAAGGCAGTGAACAAGGGAACAAGTACACAAGGTGTTCATAAGGCCTTCACAGATTTTGATATGCTAATATTTGTAACAAAGGAGAAAAATCTAACACAGGAGGAAGAGGTGCACTGTTCTGAGCTAAGTGTTTAGGCAAGTGAAGAAGAGGTATCATTCTTCCACTTGAAAAAAGTATTTGTATACCTCCAGTCTGAACTATGCAAGCTAGGATTTGGATTTACTTTTTGGCACAGCAAAGAAATTAAAGACAATTCCCAAGGTCCTCTATATGCTTGTATATATAAAACTAACAATAGGAATTAGTGTGAAACTACTGACCAGAACTTATAATACTTAACAGCATTTTATACAGTTTTGCTGTTGATAATCTCCATTTTCTTAATTACTCATTTTGAAGTGCTTTCTCCTTCTTCCATTAGTCTCTCCTGTTAAATTCTCCTGTGGTATGTTTTTCATTTTGAGTATAAGAATCTTTCACTTCCTCTGTGTTCATTCCTTCATTTAATCCGTTCTGGTTTTTTGCTCACAGATATATCCTTACCCTTCTGGACTACTCGCCTCCATCCTACCCCAAACCAGCATTCTTCCCAGTTTCTACTTCATTCTCCAAATACAGACTCACACAAAACCTGACCAGACACGCTTCCTTGTCATGCTGACCAGAAAATGGGAGACAACTTTTTTTTTCCCCTTCCGAATTTTAGGTTTTCTGTTTGTTTGTTAAATCTGCAGTTCAGTAAACTGCACACACACTATAAAAAAGGCCCACTTTCCAAAACAACTTCACAATGACAAAATAGCAGAACAGAGGCTTGTTGTTTCTTCACATATTATTGTGTACACATTGCAAACAGAAGAATGAACTGTGCAGTGTAAGTGCACTGTGCATAGCAAAGCATACAGACATAACACTGCTAATAGAAAAATACTCTTCAGATCTAAACAGTGGAAGCATGTAGTTCACATATTTGAAGCACCTGCAACTTATTAGACAAAGTTTTTGTCATGACACCAGATTGTAAAACTTTCTGAAATGCTGAGTGATTAATCTCTTCAAAGAAGACATGAAATCAGAAGACAGCCTGTAAACCTATTATTCTATTCAGTGCCATAAACGTGGGTTTTTTTCATCTGCTTAAGAGGTATAGAAAATGAATTTACTTTCCAAAACAGTTGCTATTTCCATGAGCTTTCATAAAATAGAACGGTTGCAGAGGTCAACTTATTATTTGCTACCTGTTTGAATAACCAAGACCACGTTTTCTCAACTACTAAACTCCAATATTACTCTGGCACCATTTTACCATGTGTTAAGCACACTAAACAAGGAACAGAGTAACAAACAGTAAAATACAAACAACAACAGTCTTACTCTTAGCAAAGATATCAACAGGAGAGCCATCAGGCAAGAGCCACGGCCAACCCTTGAACTGCCAAGCAGGACCCTGTACAAACACTGCCACTACACGATCCCTGTGAACATAAAAGAAATGGACATTTAAAAATGCATTTTCTTAATCAGGAAACATATGGCTTGTTGGTTATTTTCTTTGTTTTTAAAGCAACAGCAATAAAATACATGTAACAACTGCATCTTCAGTACAACCACTTTTTCTCTATCACAAAGTAAGGGAAAAGGAGAAGTTACCTTTCAGCTCTGTTCTCTGTAGATTCATTTATCTCAATAGAGTCTATTTCTGGCCATTATTCTTCGCTTTTTCAAAGTTCTCTAACAGTTTAGAGATAATCTTCTATGAATAACAGTGTAAACTGTCTGAGTTGCAGCACCTTAAAAGCCATTCTTTTGCATACTGTTAACTTTTATCCTAAACATTTATTACAAGAAACAGGAGCTCAATTTCTTCCTCCAGTTACAAAATGACTCATTTATTGTGAGGCCATGTAACCCTTACCTGCTGCTTAAGAAAATAAATTTATTGCTAAGATGAAGCTTTTATATTAATAATATATTCAAAAAAACATTTGAGAATAAATGTCCTGCCACGTAAGGTCTACTATCTAGGACACTTACAGCATGCAAGCGTGGTTCATACCTACTGCAACAAATAACTGTGTATCTAACTCAATTCTCAACTGTAATTTAGTTTGCTGAATCCCAAATTGAAAAGAATCAAGAGATGTGTGTGTGTAGTTTTGTGTTGTTGTTGTTGTTGTTTGTTTGTTTGTTTTTTAACTATTTGGTGGTGGGTTTCCTTCCTTACGGGGGGAAGGAATTGGGCGGAGAAAGAGCTAAACCTCTAGCATTTAAGATCATGTTGCAGCTTTTGTAATGGGAAGGAGAAAAGCCAGCAGCAACATTTCTACACATTAATTTCCAGATGCTAACATTTGATGCTATCATGGATAAACAAAAAACACAACAAGCAATAAAAAGCACAGCACCTGACCTCTTCGGTCGGAAACGCATTCAGAACGTTCAGGTTTGATCACTAAATATCTTGAACACTAGCTGATATTAGAATTTCAAAACTACTGACTTCTGATTAAGTGTTCTCACTGTTAAGAACTTGAATTTAGAATAGGATCTCTGGAAAATATTCCTCCCTATTAAACTCTACTTTGGAGGTTAAAAAGAACCAAAGAAAGTCAGTGAAAATGTCCCGCACACCCAATATCCTCATGCCTCCGAGGAAGAAGTAGCAATGAATTAGGAAACATTTCATCACAGACATGGAATAAACACAACATAACTAATGTAACAAATGCCCGTTTCTCCAGAATTTACTTATTCAAAGGGGAATACATTTTTGTAGTTCCAAAGAATAGCCTTATAAACAAAATCTTTTTGTAGTCTTTTTTTTAAACAGTAAATGTTATTTCTGATTCCCTTTCCCCAGCTGAGGTTCTCCCTTCAGAACTAAGCTTCCATCATGTAATTCAGTTCAATCAATCTGATTCACTACTAAACCCACGGTTCATTTCGTTTCTTTATACACTGTTGGAAAAAAAAGTTGATCAGATGCTGAAGAAGATGTCTCCAAATGCAATTCCCCAGCAGACTCTCAGTCAGAAAGAAGATGAGAAAGGAGGATTTCTCCCCCACACTTCAGTGACTTGCATACTACAGTTTCATTAAATGGAAAACTCTACATAAACATTCCTTCTTGAACTTCTGGAACATTTCAGACAAATTAAACATAATTGTGCTGCTCATACTGTTAAAATGTAAAATGCTATTTTTAAAAAAGATGATTTAAAAGTTTAGTTTTATATTGTTTTGCTCGGAATAATCCCTTTGAATGAATAGACAAACCCGTTCTTATATTCCTGTCTTCATTTTTCATGCAATAGAATTCTATTGCATCCTTTCAAGTTTTGCATTCACCCAATGAAGAAAAGGAGAAATCTGCTTTACCAGTCCTGTGGCATAAGTTTCAGAGGCTGGTCTACCACTCGGTAAGGTACGGTAACGCTGACTGTAGTTCCCCCAGGTTGCATCTGGTCCTTCCTCCTCTGTATTAGAGTTTCATTTTCTCGCTGACAGCCTTGCTTCTTTTTTTCATCTGAGGGCACAAACCTTGGGGAATAAAGAAACTCTCTGTAGACAGAAGTAATTTGACGTAACAGGAAAAAGTAACAACTTGATCAGAACCTTGCATTATTACAGTCACTGAAGCCATCTCATTTTCATCACCCTATACCTCCAGGACTCCATTCAGTACAGCAAGATGAAGGTTCATATGCATTTACAGTAAAATTAGTTGAACTAAAAGGTCATCTGCCCCTCAAAATTACAGTTGTTTTTATATGTTTTTATATGTTGGTGATGTTTCTTGCCTACCTACCCCAACACATTTGCAGACGAACAGCCAGATCACAGCCTGCTGAATAACATTAACTAAATCTTTTTAGGGACCAAGGGTTACATGGGGAAGCCTGTGCACTAAGAAATGATTGCTTGCTGCAGCAAATTGTATAGCCCTCTTCCTTGGGGAATTCAAACGTACACATCAGAACTATGTTTTCTCCAGAAAGCTGTGATTTTGGAACAAAAACATTCAGTGGTCAGTTTCCTGGTGTGCACTTTTATCTCTTTTTGTATGTGTGTATGTGATCCTCGTGTCTCAATCTCTGTAATAAAAACAAATGCTTAAGATTCAACCCTCAAACAGGTTTCATAACTTTGATTTTTCAGCTTCCTTCTTATATTAACAAAAAAAAATCCATTTCAAGAGTCTCCTCTATACAGCAGTAATAAAAACAAAATACACACAGCAGTTCCTAAAATTGGCATCATAAATGTGAGGTTAGTATAAGGCTGTTAATGACAGATCTCAGTGGAATTTGTAACAGGGAAAGCTAAAATCATGTACTTTACAGAACTGAAACTATCTCTGCAAAGAATGCTGATGTGACCCAGTATCACCTACCAGGCCAGCAAAGGATCTAAGCAGAGCAAGAGCTCAGAGCCATTTTCTCCTAACGTTCTACTCAGAACCACCAGTTGCACTACTAATATTGTTTGCTTCTGACATTTTGTTTTCAAAGTTCTGACCAAAAGAAGCAGTGTATTTTGCTTAACTGCTAAAGGTATCAGAAGTACTGGTGCTACATTTTAAAAACGTAGCACTCCGTGCAATTTCTGAGATTCCTCCTCATTATAGAAAAGAGAGCACTTGCTAAAAGTTTACTTCATTTAAGGGAATGCTGTTGGAACAATTTCTATTCGATCCATTTCGGCTTCAGTACTAAAAGCCAATCTGAATATGCTTAAAGAATAGGTAGGCTGCATTTCAAATTACTGGGAAGAGAGAAAAAGGAATGAAAAGCCAGCTAAGAGGAATGCTCGTTATTCAGTCCACTTGAAAAATACCTCCTTTTGCTAACACGTCACACATATTGAAAAAGTGGCATTTTGTGGGGGAAGAAGGGAAGCATTACAGATGTAATACCTTGGTTTAGACCAGCATGTGGAAATTGACAAGTGAAAAACTGTTAGCAACACTACTTCCCTAACCTAAAAAAACAAAACAAAACAGATGAAGCCCTCCTCTACTATTCAGTACTTAACATTACCACATTAACAGACTGGCACAACCAATTTTTGAAATGCATCTACAAATGTATAGTACTATGCTGGGAAATTATACTTAAAAAAAATAAAAAGCCACAGATGACTGAACAGAGCACTAGAGTTACCTAGCACTGAAAGGACAAAAACAGCACTGCAGCTGCTACAGGATAAACTATAAATTATCCGTCTGGTACATGCAAAACAACATCAATCAAAAGAAAACACAGTAAAACAGCTATACAGGATGCAAAGGGAAGAAAGTATGCTTAGGCCACCTAGGATTTTATAAAAATATTAAGACAGTAATTCCCGCAGTACGTGAGTTGGAAGACAACTGAATGTTCACATACATTGTATTTACTACATCTGACAGATACACAGAATGCTACATACACACTGCACGTAGCACAGAATTGAAACATTCAACACAGGTTTATTCTTTAATCCTCAACGTTCCTAAAAGGCCGTCCTGACAACATGTCACAAGTTTAGTTTTGCCAGCACTAGCTGGGAGGAAACTGCTCCAGCTGGATGCATTTAAGAATATGGGACCCAATGGGATTCATCCTTGTGTACTGAGAGCTGAATGATGCCACTGTAATAACTCTCAAGTATTTGTCAACAGTCCTGGGATTGGAGAACGCCACTGAACCAGAAGCTGGTAAATTTAGCCCCAATTTTCAAGAAGGGCAAGAATGAAGACCCTAGTACTTATAGGCCTGTCAGTCTCACTTTGAAGCCTGGCAAAATTATGGAGAAGATTATCTGAGGGTTATTAGAAAACACCAATCAAAACAGCCAATGTGGGTTCAGTAGGAGAAAGTTCTGTTTAAGAAATTTATCTTCTATGACAAGGTACACCCCTGGCTGACCAAGAGAAGCCAGTAGGTACCATCATCCGGATTTCAGCACAACTATCATTAACTGTTTCTCACAATATAGCACACGTGAAGACAAAAACAATGTGAAAGCTGAACACTTTGCTGGCAGATTCAAAGCATATAGTAAATGAGGTTATAATAGGCTGGCAGCCAGGCTCAATTGTAGGGTCAGTAATCTTTACTGTTTTCATAAATGATCTGAACAAAGAACTTAGTATATATACTAAGTTTGCAGAGGAAAATAAATTGGGGGTAGCTGTTGACACCTTTGAAGGTAAAGACACTTATCAGAGACCTTGACAGACTGCAGGGTGGGCAATCACGAGTCTCACAAAGTTTAGGGTACTCTATGCTTCTAAATGTTCTAGAAAAGCTAAAAATGAAAACACTAAACCTAATCTCTGCCAAATGAGACCAACATGGATGCAAAGAATCAATATTGCGAATCTACAAGTTTAGCAGTTTCAGCACTATAAATTATATCCAAGACATCCCAAAATTGGCTGACCACCTATTTTCCATCTGACTTCTAGCTTTTAATGTTTAAGAATTCATCTCTACGTTATTTTATTGACAGTTGCTCTCCAGCTCACAGTCAGCTAAAAACCTGTTACATAACTGAGGCCCTACCAAATGGCGCCTTAAGCCTGTGTCTTCTGGACTACAATCCCCTTCATTTTATTTGCTATAAAAGTCCGTAAGCTTTTGAACACACATCTCCAGGACAGAACAAACACTTTATCTGAATGCTTCGATGACAAAAAATACAATTAAATATACTGCTCCAATAAAATCGAAGAGTATAAAAGGTGGCTATTGTAAAGAAAGCAGTGAAGGAGATGATTACGGACGTGTATACACAGAATAAAGGAATAAAGCACAATTACAAAAAGGTGATGAAACACATGCTTGTCTCTCAAGGATTCTGGAGCAAAGCTGTCACAGATTAAGCACATGTAACAAAAGCTATGTGCTCCAGAATTGAGAATCAATCAAAACTGCTGTATGAAATAAACTAAACCTCAATCTCAGTATTAAAGAAAACAGCAAAAAATATCATAATCTTTTGAGAATTATTTGCCACGATACTCCAGTTGGTGGCTCCATGACATATTTTTTACTTGACCCCTTTTCCATCATGCAGTATGACAGAAACGTATTGGAAACCCGACTGCACAGTAGCATACACTTTTTGTTGCTTCTGCATTTCACTATTCTCTAGTTGAGAACAGCTAAACATCCCATCCCTATTTAGAACTCATCCTCAGATCTCTTCTACAAAATAAATAGTGTTCAATTCTCCTGCTGTTAATTGCCAAAATGAGTATTCACAAAAATCAGAGCATTCCTTCACACAGCAAGTTCCTTTCCTCAGGTAATAGGTGAGTGATTGAACAGGATCAAATGATGGAAGATAACTGGTAAGACATTTCAACTTAACTGCCAGAGCTGCTTGTGTCTAGGCTCTAAATTCACATCAATTGCTAGCATCAACTTAAAAACACTTTCTCTCAGGTCAGGTCAACACTGCCTACCTCACAATTTAGGCACACTGAAAAATGCATGAACAGAATAAGGCAACTCCAGTGCTGGACAACAACCGAGTTCATCATAACATACATTTGATTTGACGAGAACCTGAGACTTATTTTTACAACTCTCTCAATATTTTTATTCAATTACAGTGCCAAAAGCCTCATAGACCTACCTTTGCAAGAGAATAAATCATTTTTTGTACTGCATAATCCTTTAGACAGTTTGCTCAATATCAAAGTGGGATAAATCTCAGTGAGTTGTCAGGCCATATAGATCAGTTAAAGAAACTGCACTTTAACAAGAATTTCAAAGGCTTCATTTGCCGCATCATTTTTAGCTGTGCAAGATTACTGATACTGAAAATTAAAGCCATTTCTTGTTTCTGTGACAAAGGGTCAAATGATACATTTTCAGAGCTTGTTAGACATACCCAGGCTTTTTAGCTCCTCATTCTGTTTCCTGCGTAATCTGCTTCCTTATCAGATAAATAAATGTAACTACTGTTAAACACAGTAACAGCACTAACACGTTAAAAGTACATATTAATCATTTAACTGTTTACATCACCCTGATGCAAATTCCTGCTCCATCAGTTCCACGTGAACTCAAGTACCCATTCTTTATTACCTTATCACCACACACTTCACAGACTGCACAACAGACAGCAGTGCAGCCTGCAAACAGAGTGCCTCACATGTGTATCACAGCCACCTTACCCAAACAGCCCTGGGTGCCTCATTTTCCCACGGGACAGCTCACCTGTACTCTGGGGGATCTCTTACATTTCCTAGCAGACTCTCCAACTCTCTACCAGCTCCAAAAAATCCCTTCTTCCTATGCTTTATCTCTGATCTTCTCTCTCTCTATTACAAACAGGCTGATTACCTCCAAAAATACAAGGGATTCTAATCTATTTCCATCTTCTTCAACAGGTGTAATTGGAGAGGAATATTAATTTGGATGTTTCTCCACGTGGGCAACTTACTTATATTTCTAATTATTCTAAAATTCGAAGTAAATAACATTTGTCTTCCAAACCTCTGCTCTTTTGTCAAATACAGCTATAAGTGGAGAATGACTTATAGCAGGTAGTGACTTAAGGCAGAAATTATACAACTGTTTCCCTTGGAAAATCATCACACACACACACATGTATATATATATTAAGAAATCACTCTACATCAAGGCTAGTTCCACACACTGCCTTTCTGAATAGTAGGAACAAACCCTGCAGCCATTCCTGAACAAACTAATTCAATCAATTGGGATGCAAGAACAACAAGCCAGATGGCACAGTTTCTAGAAAGTGCTAGAACTGCCACAGCAAAACAAATATTTTGCTCCTCTGAGTTCTGCTATTGCACATCAGATTTGTTAATACCCCTTCCTTCCTCACTTGGTCTTTGATACCCATTAACTATGTTAGTATCATCCTTTGTTTCCTTAAGCTTCATTTTTGTTGATGCTTTTTCTTCCCTGTATCAAGTTCTTACAGTGACAATCAGCCCTCTCTGGGGGACAGTCTAGTGAACTTCACTCTAATTCTGCCCCACAAAGCTGAAAACAATCAAAGTTTCCTAGCACAAGTATACTTAGATGTGACAAGCACATTCCTTATTCCACTAAAATAATACAGCTACCAGAAAGTCATGGACTGCACAGACGTAAAAGTCAGGGTTTGTACTTGTGTATCTGTTTCTTAAACATAAAGCCCACATAGTCAAACATTCTCTGTCAACATAATTATAACAGCCCAGTAACTGCTTGCACATTACATTGTAATGTTAAAAGCAAATCTCTCGGATTACATATTTCAGAAGAAGCACTAAGAGTCCAGTATGACTACCAGACCTTTGTTGTCACGTGGCATCTAGAAACTGGAAATAGCTGGAGATCAGCAGGTACCTAGTATCACACAAAGCTGTTTTAAAAAGTTCTACAGTAACTCTAGTAAAAACTTAGCAATGCAGTGAGGAGAGTTTATTTTTCAAAAATAAGCGTATCAAGTCTCATACAGGATAAAGCTGAAGGTGGAAGAACCCTCCTGTTTTTAAACAAGACCATTGGTGCAAACAGAATCTATAATCACATATTTCTCTGTGAAAGTGACTGCTTCAGAAACTAATCAGTATTAAGCAGATTTTAGCTATTCAGTAATATATCCCTGAACATTCATTATTTTTGCTGCATGTGAACTATAAAAAAAATGCCCAACACTTCAGCACAGTCATTTCTTATTAACTAATGTTTGCTACACAAATAAACAAAAAAAGCTAAAAGAAAAATAATAAGTCTCCATCTCTTTGGGACAAATGAAAATGTAATTTCAAAGCTGTTAGTGCTATTGGCAAAGAAAGGCTGAGCAGACTTGCCCAACTGTCCATGCACTGTCCTTGACATCCCAGCATGTGAACATTGGCTACGATCTGAGGTTGCAATTTTAAGAAATCTACTTTGCTTTTGTACCTGGATACACTGTGCTTGACATACCATGCCTTTGTAATTATATCTCTAATGTCTAATTCTGACTTCTTAATTTCACTTCTGCTGTCAAGCAACTTCTTAACACCCAGCACAAGTTTTCTATCCCTTCTTCATTTTTTTGGTGGTGTTCTTTAGTTGTTTTTTTTTTTTTTTTTTTTTTTTTTTTAAGAATCTTCCCATTTTTCAAATTCATCCTAAATATCACCCAGATCAGTGCAATGTTCTACTTATAAAAAAAAATAAAAAAAACTCTTCCCAATTTTTTTTTTGAATCTTTACCTTTATCTTTTTCTAACCTACCTTGGTACACAATTTAGACTATCAGTAACAGTACTCATTTCCATCTGGGCTTACCACTACCCTTCCTTCCTCACAGCACAAGGTGCTCTATAAGCTTTTATTTACAATCATTCTGCTAAGTTCAAAGTCTCATTATTACTGAACTTCTATTAAATATCATTCATCCTCAGGATTATGCCATCTTAAGTGCCAATCAGTGCGAGTATCCAATACATTCTGACCAGAATCTTCCAGATGTTCCAAAACTGTTTATGTCTAATACAGAATTTAGATATTTGAACATACATTTGACGTTTCACAGAATTTTGATTGAGCAGGGATAGAGCAATGAACTGAAACCAAAACATAAGTACAATATAGCAACTGCAACATGGAGTTGGATGACAATGTAGACAGATTCCTGTTATTATAATCATCAAAACACTGGGTGTTCCTGGTCACTGGAGTAGAATATACACGTTGAAGAAAGCTCAAGCTTGTTTGCTCTCAGCTGATTTTCTCAGTTGTTTGGTGCTTGCATTCTATTAGGCTAGGCAACATATATACCTTTCCCTGGTGGACTGGCTCGCTTAGGAAGTTAGTACCATCTATTGATCACCTCAGAGAAGGGCATTAGCACAGCTTGTTGATCTGCTCAGCTAATAGAGTCACTGACCCAAACCAAAAGCTGCTCTCTACCCCTTTTCCTTTACAATAGCTGTGGTCATTTCCTGCATTCTTTGAGCTGCATGAACACACCGTCATTGCCTATATCCTCTGAGCCCTCTTCCATGGTAAGGGTTTGTTCATCAGTTGCACATCCATGCATGTGTATTACATAAAAGAAAACCACAGCAGTCAATAGAAATGCAGGATCTTCTCAATCTTGATTTGGCTCACAGGTCACAGCCGTGTAAACATTCGAGAAATAAGTGTTGGCATTTTTATCACTACTGAAGAGGCATATATATTTGTTTTTATAATACAGTATGTAAACTGGGCTTGTCACATGAGACAGTAGATACTCCCCCTTGATTACTTATTAATTTCGTACTAATATATCTTAATATCTAAAAGCAACTTTTATACAGTATGTTCTAATCAGCTACTTACTTCAGATCTTGCAGAAGGTCCTTTGCATTAAGCATTGTTATTAAAGAGGTCGTGGCTGCTGGAATAATGATTATGGGAGTTCGAGATCCTGTAGAGATAATTAAGTTGTATTTCTTAGTTTATTTACTTCATTTTTTTATTTTTAAATTAGAGGAAGTGTACATAAAACCAAAGAACTTGCTTAATGGACCACAATTATGGAGAAATACTCAGGGAAAACTGTAGTTTTATCTAAACTGAAGGTCCTCATTCACCAAATAAAGTGTACTCCTGTATCAGAAGTCTCCAGGAGTCTGTAAATAATGGTAACACTATATTTAGCAAAACACAGTTCTGCTTACTTGTGGTTCCAGCAAAAGAAAGAGTGGGCACAATCCACACAAAAATGAAAAGGACTGTGTAACCAGAAATGACTCACCTTTTTTCTGGTTTGGAGGTGGTCTTGCTTGAGAAACTGAGAAAAAAGCAGAATATACAACAGAATGACTAATATATAATATAAACACTGCAACTCAAAACATTTCAATATTTATCTCACATCTCAATGTTTTCAGTTGCAGGAGTCACACTGCAGTCATTAGATTATTTTCAGAGATGCAAAACACAAAGTTGAAGAAAAGCCTTTTAATGTGGGTCCCAGTATTCAGAAGATAAGCAGTTTTTGACTGTCTGAAAACAAACTGAGTCAATCTCCTCTACTTTTAATCAAACTCGTTCACTCTCCATCCACTTCAGAAGGAAAGGACACAACACAGCCAAAACATTGCTAGCAATCTGCAAGCAAGTTGCTCATGGATCCCAAGCTCAACAGTGCTGAACAAACAGGAATAATGTTGCACGAGATAACCTTTACGACCCTCACCTTTTCATTAGCAGTCATGGTAGATGAGACCCAAAGGATTTAGCTAACCTTAACATACACAGAACTTGAAACAAACTTCAAATTTGTCTTATTCAAGTTATTTACTTGCAATTAATCTCTCAGGTGAGCTTTCCACCCAGCAAAATGTTTCTGTTTTAGTCATTCCAAGTTTTGTGACCTCCTTAATACTGCAGATACTTCAGGCTGAAGTCAGCAAAGCATGTATGCTTCCTCACTCAGGTACTGCTACTGAATAACCTGTCTTCTCCCAATAAACACTCTGCAGTTCAGTTTCAAAAACAGTTTTCAGGAGTCCTAAATAATCTCTTGTGCTTGATAGCTAACATTATATATGTTTATCCTAATTCACAAAATAAAAAATGGTGAGTAGGAGAAAGATTGATGCAGACTCTGTACATCAAGTCTCAACTGCTACTATGCATAACAGATTTCATTAATTGACTTCCAATTTCATAGCACCAACTTGCTCATGTTTATTTATGACCAACTGTTCCAGAAACTGGCTAGAATAGCATAAATATTCACACGAGTGGTTGCCATTGTTGAAATACTGAGACATACCCTCAATTATCTTTTCCTGACACTATCAAATGCACAGATATAATTGGTGATAATGTCTCAAACTACTTAAACTTTATGTACTCTTTTTTTAAAAGTAATTATCTCATTGTAAAAAGTTGTAAAAAATATATTGGCAGCACCTACTGCCTAAGAAAGAGAAAACTGCATCTACAAGAAAATCTGACACCTGTATCAAGACATTCTAGTTGAAAATTAGGTACTCTAAATATGGCCCCCACAAAAAAGAAACCTCAACTGAAACCATATCTGAGATGTAGTTGTTCAAGGTATTATAATAGAACTGTTTCTGCAACAACTCAGCTAATTCTTCTATATGCAACGAAGCAACTTCATCAATACTGCACGTTTAAAATGCTTGAATCACAAACTCCCCCCTCTTTTGCAAAGAAGATATCTCCAAAATACCCTACAACTGGCAGAAGGAGAAATATAGGAATATAGGATTGTACATTTTCTTCAGACTATACCTCTCATTCTATTTTTGTTTTCAAGTTACAGTACAGAGGCAAGCTAACAGATTAGACTGGCCTTAGAGAAAGGCAGTATCAGTACAATTATAAAAATACATTTCTGCCAGCTAATGCACATGAAGCTATGACTAGCAGTAGGGACCTGTGACAATCCAGTCACGCTTCTGCTCATGCCTTTTCTACCCTTTTCATTCCGCTGTCTGTCAACTCCATTTATATTATTATGCTCAACAGGGCAAGTGAGATAAGTATGACAGGTAGTATGACCTTTCTAGTATTGAAATAACCAAACAGAATCATAGCATCTGTGCACAATAGGTATGCTGAAAACATGCCATGTTAGTATGCTTTTAGGGAATTTATCTTATTACAATATTAAATTAGAGCGTTCAATTGTACTAATAAATCTCAGGGAATTACCAAGGCACATAGTCAAAGCACTTAGTCTGAACAACACAATGCTCGAGCAAGACTTTCAGAAAAAAAAACACCACCATTCATTTTAAAAAGGCAGCTTTGACTTAAAAACAAAAATAACACCAAAGAAACAAATACCAAATTATCCGTCTCAAGCACATAACAACAAGCAACTTGTTCTTCAACAGTACCTTTTACCTGAGAGCTTCTTCCACCAAAACACAAAGTCTGTTTGTACTCAAACCCATCTCAAATCTCTAAGGGTTTTTCATCAGAACAAACCAAAATACCTACAATGTTCTAACTTTCTTTGAGATTCAGTTCGATATACAAAACTGACTTGGTAGCTGAAGGCTACTAGACCATGAATTAAAAATCCGCTGGAGTGTCAAGAGCTACTATAAATATCTTATCTGTTAAGACGTGAAGAAGTAATGATGCTACATTAAATGATAATACGTTCAGAAAAATAAATATTTCCAATATATTGATAAAAAGAAATAATAAATAAAGAGATTTACTTTTCTGCTTAGGTTGTTTCCTCCTGAGATATTAACCGGCTCTTGCTACATATTTCAGCATGCATTTGTGAACTGTGAGACTTTACAAGCAAGAAGTTTGTCACTTGGCTTTCCAGTTTCACTACCACATCCTTTCAAGGGGATGAGCTGGCAAACAGTGAACTGAATGAGCCCAAGCACAGATCACTACAACTCACAAACTTTGAGAATACCATTAACCAAGAAGTTGTCTGTTATTTCCAATATGTGTGCAATTAAATGCCAGAGGAACAAGTCTCACTTCTACCTAAAATTTTCATTAGCTCAAGGATGAACTCCTCTGGAGCTCGTATTTACCTGGATTATAAGACATAAACGAAAGGATGTCACCCTACCTGGTCGTGGTACAGGCTGTGCTGCTGGCGTCTGTGTTTTTCGGGCAGAAGCACCTTCCTTTAAAAAAGACAGAAGAGGTAACATTAACCACTCGCCTCCTTGTCAGGTACAGTATTTTTCAGTGAACACAGAGTTACAGAGAATATCGTGAAAAAGAGGGCAATATGTTTCCATTAAAAGAGAGAAATACTGAACACGCTCAAAACTCTTCAGAGATCCTTTTCTAGATGTGGGGGGAGAATAAAAGAAAAACTGGTAAGCTTTTACAAGTTTACCTTTTAACCATTAGATGCCAATACAACTTTTTTCTATGTTCATACAATTATTTCCAGTTCATAATACTGCTTCGATTCAGACACAATCACTTCTAATCAAGGGGTTGATACGTAACTATAAGCAACTGGCTACAGAAATTTTAAAACAAGACACACCTACGCTTTGAGATGGAAAACTAGGACCAAGAAATGGCAATGCATTCCTGCCTTGAAGAGTTTTAGTGACCAGAAATAGCACTCTCACGATAATTGATTCTGCTTGTGCCTTATCCAATTACCTTAATGTAACAAACAAAAGACCTGTACTACTATTTATTCTTGTTAACTCTGCAGTTAACACACCACGTAAGAGAAAAGTGAAGCCACATATCAGGTTCCAAACGAACATAAAATCCCTGCGAGAACAAATTTTGCTTTTGGTTACTTCTTTGAAATCCCACATGACCAAAACGTACATTGCTAACTGTGTAAAGAAAAAAAACAACAATACATAAAAACACGCAGCTACTGCAATTTGTGAGGCTGACAGAAAACCCTTAGCATGACACCAAGGATGCATTTTACCTGCAAGGTCATAGAAAAAAATGTTTCCAATGCCTCCAGTATGGCATATGTGTATCCATGTATACTTAACTGTTTGTTCTGCAGTTCAGTACTTAAAACCTAATGAGCAGGAGACTGTATGAAAAGAGCCGAGTTCCATGATTTAACTAACACAAAAACTGCTTTGAAGTTTCCACCATGAAGGTTAGAACTCAGTCTTTTATACTGAGCAACCTCCTAATTATCTTCAGCATAAGGATTTAACCCTTGAAAAAAAAAAAAAGAAATGATGATTCCTAATTTTTGCTGTCCTCTTTTCTGATTATTAAAATACCAACATTTATATAGGACACCTGAGTCAGTAACTGTTATTTTGAGACTTACTTCTATAATAACCAAGAAGAGGTATTTTTGCCACTGTCCTTTCACAGAAATTACTCAGAAAATGTTAAAAATCGCAACACCACATTCTAAAGAACATCAGCAAAAGATACCTGCCTACGAGAGAGGCCTCGCAACTGAGAAATGACTGCTATTTAAATCTATATCACCTTACTTTCAGCCAAGAAAATGGAAATCTTGCATCTGTTTCTAGAGAAAAATAGCACTTTTTACATGAAAAGGCTGTTCCTACAGTGCACCGATTACACATTTTGAAGACATACCAAGAATTCTCCAATGACATTTCTTTGAAGTCAGAGCAATAGAAAATGGAAAGAAAACCTCCAAGCTACTGAAACATCACTTCCCATAAGGCTATGTTTCAGACTTCTAAATCCAACTTAGTTTGCTTGCATGCGTAACTACTGCTGGCTGCAGTCCCACGTGTCCATCTGTCTTTACTCCCCCACAGAATCACTGCTGCAACTTTCCTGCCTCCCCTTCCACTGACTGACCATTTCCAATGCCTTCAACAGACCTGCAGGTCCTAGAGCAGCTTTAAGGAGGGGAAGGAATCACGAGCTGCTTCAAAGACAGTAGAGTTTTCCTGCAGCCTTGCAAAGAATCATAATCACAAAGCCTTGCTTTAGTTTACATACGACTTTTGTGCTGCAATATTTCTCTCTCCAAAACTTCCATAGAGTACCAGAATGTGAATAGTCCCATCTAATGAAATAGCTTGCAAACTATCTTTTTTATTTTCTTCCCTGTAATTTTTTTCTGAATTATCTTCTCTATAGGTGGCTTTAAAAAAACAGTGCAGAAACCTAAATGGATAAACTGGGGCTTTAAGAACTCAACTGAAATCAATCAAATCACAAAGGTAACATGAAAATATCTGATTAATGGTAGGACACACAGCCACTTAGATGAGTAGACATTAAACACATCTACCAGCTCTATGCCTGTGACCTTTGTTTGTGTGAACAATTTCTGCAGAATCAATAAATGATAGAGGTCATGACTTTTAGTTTTGTAAATCACTGTCTCAGTGCGATAATTCCATGGAAGAACCTCGGCTCACAGCTCCTGATGGCTTCTTAGCACAGACACTGAGTGGCTGTCACCTACTGGAGCTGTAACATCCTTCCCTTGCAACTGATTTACAGCATCTCAACACCTTATTATCACGAGTGACCTAATCACCATTTTCTAACATTTAAAACTGCAGACAATGCAGTTGTCGAAGCTAGTACTTCAAACCTAGACTTAGTGTGCTTTCTTCTTAAAAATCATTTAGTAAGATGAGGAAAAAGACAGAAGTGCAATGACAGCTGACAAGAAAAAGATCAAGTGCTTTCTACACCAAAGTCATCAGCTTCCATTTCACACTGTCCGGAAAACAAAAGGTATTGAGCTTAAATACAAAATGAATGCTTTTCAAAAGCATGTATATGAAGGTATAGGCTTTTCCCAAAACAAAGCACAGATTTATGATATATATTTTGTTTACAAGGCAAATATAGCCACAGAGACCTACAGACTATGGTTTCTCTTAGAGGAGAAAAAATGAGTCGACAGAGAAAGTATTGTAGTGGGTTCTTAAACCACACACGGTATGTGCAGCTGTTAATTTATGGCCTGTTAGCTATTCTGAGACAGCTTCTCATTTGCATACTCTAACTCTATGTATATACAGCAGCTTATTTCTCAGTGAGTGCACAGATTTCACGTTTCCAATGCGAAGTTTTAATGTAGAAGTTACTCTTTAAGTAACTTTACACTGCAAATTCCAACTCCAATTAGGGCAGCTTTTGTTTGTGCAGCTGTACCCTGAGCAGCAGAAGTCACTGTTTAGCTATTTAAAGAGCGTTCAATTCAAAGTTTCTGAACACTTCACAGTTGTGCTCCAAGACAACACACCTCATTCTCATGCAGAAGCCACTCGAGACCGTTAAGGAGTTCATTGTGAATATTCATAAGTTGAAACTAATTTAGCAACAAAACATGTAATTTGAAAAACACAAATCTTCTGTAAGATGACCACATAACACCGTATTCTAATTAGAAGCACCTTACTCGGTTTAGTTTTGCTAATTTACCATAGAATATTAGAATATAGAATATATTTCTTGAATATATTTCTTCTGATTTATATTAAATATATGAGCATTTACACGATCAGGATCAAAAATCTTGAAAGAAGAAAATAAGGAGAACAGATATTGAATGCTGTCCTGGATTTCATTACATGAGTTACAGGTAACACATACTGCATATGCTTTCCAGAGAAAATCACTCCGCTTAGTATTAATGGTAGGAACCATGACAGACACCTATAAAACCTGTTTAATAACCCTTTCAACCACAGTGTATGCCTTCTGATAATAAGTGTTGTCTTATCTCAATTCCTAAAGATATGGGGTTTCAAGCAAACCAGTGCATAGGCATCAGCAGAAACAGGTTAGTACACATGAAAAATCCAGATTCCAGTATGGCCAAAAAAGTAAAAAACTCACAATCTGAAGGATAACTGAATTTTTCTATTGTATGCTCCAGCAGTTAAGCTCTTTACATGTTTTCTCCTAAACAAAATACATAGATCAAAAACAATATTACTTTCCTACAAACTAACTCTTGAATAAATCATTAATGTACGACAAACAGTTAAAACAATTAGATGACGCTGAAAACATGCTTCTAACATCTGGTCTGAATGTTCTACTTTAAGCTTAATAGAAGCATTTATCTTCATATAAATAGCTTGGATTCTGAAAATGCAGAGTTTTATCCTAAAAGTGTAAAGCCTTTAAATGCCTTGAAAAGAAAAGCTTCCAAAGAACCAAGCAAAACGATCAGCTTGAGATGCCTCACCCCTACAGACTGCCTAACAATTCTGAGTTTCCTATTCATATCAAGAGATTTTTTGTAATGTTGTAAGTATAGATAGCGCTTCTCATCGTCGTTATATTTACACATGAAACTGGTATAACTCATTTGCACATTTCTATGCACACAGATCTGCATATGCAATTCCCCAGGACAGACTTATTTAAATAATAAATTGCAAGTTTTTAGCCGCATCTCTAAATTTAAATTATGCCGTAAAATCAAATGATTTGTTAACAGAATCGTAACTATTGCACAAATATTGCTAATATCACAGTCATTTTAACTTGCACTGCTAGCAATATTAATAAAAAGGTCACTTCAACTACCTACATTGTTTTAACTTGCTTTTAATCAAGAAAATAGAAGGGAAGCTGAAGCAGAAGTTATGCTATTGCTACGAGATGAATTTTAAAAAGGAAGAAAAATTACCATTAGCTACCAAAAGACAAGGATACTGGAGAGTAATAACACTGCCTCACTGCTTTGACAACTAATAAACTCACACAACATTACACAAAAGGGGTTAGCAAAAGTAAGTAAACAGCGTACACTGAACAGCACGTCTTCTCAAGCACAGCACAAAGAATAATACCAGTGGAAGACTGCCAACCCTCAAGTTTGGTTGCAAGAAAGAAAACTTAATGTCCATTTTCTTACAAAGATAAGGCAAATTTCATTATAGCTGAGGCTGTACTGTTAAAGTACAGAACTTTCCAAACTCCAAGGAAATCAGATGTAGACAGTCTCTTCTGAATGAGTACGGCATTATAATGATGGAGGAGGGAGAGAAAGGAGAGGCAAGAGAGGGTGGCAAGAACAAAATCAGGGTGATACCATCAAGAACGGACTGAAATGTGAAGATATAAGTACTGGATGTTCCACAGCACTTAAGTCCAGGTTTTGTTTACAAGGGTGGGTTTTTATTAGTCCATCATAAAATTAAAACTAAAAGGTGACTTGAATTCTGAGAGATTGAGACTGTAATGGCGAGGATTAATGAGTTTTTTAACAGCAGGTCAGGCCTGGAGATCAGCATCACAGAAAGAAGTAACAGGTGCTTACTGCAATTTCTTGTCTGTTGCAACCAGGTTAAACAAGGTATGCTCTTAACATGCAAAAGAAGGAAGTGAATGAATGGGACTACAGTTTATAGATACACTGGATAGGCAATTCCTTCAAGTGTGTGAAAAGAATGCATCGCCAAAGCCTTAGTTTTGCTTAGAATACTCTCTCTTTGGACAAATAACCTGAGCTGGCCTCATGCATATCACATGGCAATCCATAGGAGTTTTGGCAAATACCATCAGCGTGAGAACAAAAGGATTTTTTCATCTTTTTATACAGTCAGGTACAAAGGTAATATACTACTGATTTCCTTTATATTGACATCAGATTGTCACATCGGTTCAACAGAGCTGGAAAGTGCACAGATGTGAATTTACTACAATTTGCTTATGCTTTTGTCATCCAACTTTCAATCTTGTACATTTATGAATCTCTTGCTCCAATGCCACTCATAGCTGCAAATATTAGCCAGAAACTCACGAAGCATTCCTTCACCTACAATTTCACAGAATATGGGGCTCAAATACTCACATAAAGCCACTCCTAACAGGCAAACACCAAACACACACAGAAGACAATGTCACTTTTTCTATTCAGATCATGCTTGAAACGGTATCAAGAGGAACTGTCAGGTGGACATAAAAGTTGCTCAGTATGGAGCAATGAGAAGAACCCACTTACACCTGCATTCTGCGAGTTATAACTTAGCAGAGGAAAAGGCTTAAAAGACTTCAGAAAGGTTCCTTTGTAGCTTCTGGAAAGGCTCATGAAATGCTCTGTGTGAGAAGAATATTTTTTAAAGCTCTGCAGGTACCTAAATGAATACAGATGGATCCTTAGTGCTTGTGTGAAAACTTTTCCTAAATGTCCAAACTGAATCAAAATCCAAGCAACTGATTAAATGTATGTGATACTATTCAAAGCCTCAACTCAATAGAAACTGATGATGCTCTTCACAGCCTCCCCTCGGTTATTTTGAATTCTGTTCCTAAACTGAGGGATGCTGTAATAGAATTCTAATATATAGGAAGCTATATAAAACCTTTCTTCCCCACCAGCCCCAGCGACTATTGGTTAACCAAGTTACTCAGCGCCATTTTTTCCCCAATAATGTTTTATCCTGATGTGATCTTCAGCATTGTATTCACTGAAAAAAATTCAAGTTTTAATTTTAGTCTTCCATACGTTACAGCTCACAGTGCACCACGCTTACAGATCACACTACATTACGAGAACAAGTAATTGTCTTGGGTGGTCATGGCCAGAGAGATGAAGGGAAATTTCCAAGTATCTCTTTGGAAGATTTGAAATATCAGACAACACCTTTGAACCTGTATTTCTGGAGGAGTTGGTGCACAAAGAAGAACTTTGGAGCAATGAACTCTGAGTTATTTTTGTCACCTGCTTAAGTAACTGAGTTCACAAACAGCATGAGCTTTTTCAGGATCAAAAGCTTTAGCCATGGCTAACATAAATTGTGGTAAGGGATAAAGATATGAGAGGGCTTGAACAATGTCAGTGATGATAAGAATACACACTAGAACCACTTCTACATGGAATAGCCTGTTAAAGGCGTAGGACAGGGAAGAACAAGCAATTATCTCGAGGCCTGGAGCAGGCTGCAAGCAGCATTAATGCAGATCCATGCAATCTGTTGATTAATGCTGGTAATGAGATTTGTGCTACCTCAGATTTTCTCCTAAACTTTCGCTTTGTGCATTTCTTTGCTGAGTCACTCGCACACAAATACACCTCAGAGTCCTGTAGGACATGTACTTGCTGCACTGGCTAAAGGTGAGTTGAAATCAATTGTACACAAAGTAGTATTTGTACAACTTCTGTGCCATATGCAAACACCGCAGAGGTCTGAGGCATAGCATCTGTCGAAGTCCTCATATCAACAGGCTGCTCGCTGAGACGGTAGCTTGGGCACTGGCACTGAAGGCATCGACAAGTAGTGAGAGACAAGCAACACCTCTCCAACATCAGTCTAGCAACTCAGAAACAGAACAGTAATTTAACCGGGAAAATTTCTGAGTTTGGTCCAGGATGAATGTCTGCTGCTTGCTGCAGCTCCAAGTGCTACAGTTACGCACATGCTGTAACTCCCTGAAGCTGGAAAGGCCAAATGTATTTTAGGAGTCACTTAGACTACTGCCAATATTTGCCCTGTTCCAGCCACACGTTCATTTTAAGTTGCCAAAAACAAACAAACAAAAAAATTGAAGAATGAAAGAAACACTATATTCTCATACAAAACAAAAATGAAAAAAAAAAAACCAAACAACAGCCCCCAAACCAGATTCCATCCTGTTCTTACTCCACACATCCTATCACTTTAGGTCAAGGAACTTGGAAAGCAGACTGAAATGAAGAAATCATTGCGTACCATGAAGACAGGAAGGAGTCAAAAAAAGATGTTTTTTGGTGTGCAAGGAGGACAATAGATGGATTTAGTTTGCCTTTTGACACTAGGTATACACACCCTTCATTCTAGTGGCAGCAAAAGATACTAATTCCCCACAGCATGAATGCAAATTCATTCATTTCCCCTTTTGTCACAAGCCTCATTTAAGCCTTATGTTTACAGTTTGTACAATCAGAAAAGCCCCTGTGAAATCTCTCTGCCAAGCAGTATACATAAACACAGCACTATTCAAAGCTAGAACACAGGGAAAGAGAAACAAGACCTTGAGACAAAGGCTTCTTCAGGCAGGGCACTCCTGCAGAAGCACACCCCATTTGTGTCAGTGCACATTCAGTTCCCCAGCTCCTTCACTCTCACTCCTGCCAACAAGTTTAAATCCGTTCTGAGGAACTGACCTAGTCCCAGCTCTTATCACAGAGAAACTGGGAGAGCTAACACATGGCAACCTGCCCCCAGACACTAAGCTGTTGGTCATCTTGTGACTAAGCTTCTACTTCACTAAAAAGACACAATCTGAACAAAACCTACCTTTTTCAATGGACACAGATACCTTACATTTTTAACTTACAAACTCACCATATGTGGAAAAGCACTGTTTAGAAAACTGTCATGACTGAAGCTGACATTAGGAATAAAGTAGCTTTGCAATCCAAACAGTGATTTCATACATTTGGATGTAGTGAAATGAAATATTTCAGGAGGTTTAACTTAGATCCAGTAAGAGGTCTATTGTCTTTAATGCGTTTATATCCTGATTTTAACAAAACAAATCCTTGAAGACAAGTTCCCACGTTCCCACACTCTCAGATCATGGTTAGATATATCTCGGTGCATATATACATACACATTTCCATTCTTAGGAATCCAACTGCATAAATTTCAAGAACCAAATATATGAAGCTCATAAGCAGCATACTAATAATATCTCATTCAAAATACTGAACTTTAAGAGTCCCAAAGCCTCCAGTTCCTTATGCTTTGCATACTGAATACGGGAAGGAAAACCTTGCGCTTCCCAGCATTCTCAAATGGTTGCTCCTGCCACTAGTAAGAATGACAAACCATCTTTCTCATTAAGTTTGTTAAGTTTGAGCATTTCTAAAGTGCACAATAAAAGCACACCACTCTCATCAGTCACAGGATTTCTTACAATGTTCTGCACTAGCTAAGCCTTTTCCTTGGACTGTATTATCAAGTTGCACACACATTGTTTAAGTTAAACATGCAGAACAAAAATTCAATGGTGTCGCCACTGTGGTACTTTCAAAAACCATTCATGATCCCACTCTCCAATTTTCTCACCTTCCAGTTTTGACAGAGATCTATTTCAGCATGTACTTGTCCTCGGACAAAACTCATTGGAGAACTTCAATTTGATTTTGTTCAAAATTATAAAAAGGCATCAAATCAAAACAATTTCCACCCCAAAATTCTCTATTCAGTGCAACTGAGTAATTCCGGCAGGCCTGAAGCTTTCATCCCTAGGTGTTGACGTAAAAAAAACTTTGCAACAATCACTACTACATAACACTCAATTACATTACTATATACATCTGCAAGAAGAGCTAGGAAAGCACCAGAACCCCAAATCCTGGAGTTCCCAGACTATGCCTATATTTTCCTAGCAGATCCTATGATAAAGTAATTCCCCAAATGCTATAAACTAAAACCTTCTGTTCTGTACTCAAAGTCTGGTTTTCAGTTACCTTCATTTAACTGTGTTCTACGAGTCTGATCCTCGGTCAAAAAACCATACCAACTTTTGATGGGGCTCTTTCCCCTCAACCAAAACAATCAAGCAACAGAACGGCAGCACTGATTGTATGACGGTCACCTGAGACACCACCATTTTAGTCTCATACATCACAGATTCACATTTACAATAAACAGTAGGAATATATTTCATCATCTTCATCACAGAACAAACGCTTGCTATGAGTGTGCTTCTCGACTAATATTCAGGTATAAAGAACTGACTTCAAAACTCTTGCACTAGAATGCATGTCACAGAACACATGTATTATTCTTAATGTGTTATATAGCAAATAGATTATGAAAATTGCTCATATTGAACACCACCCTACTGTAGAAGGTAAAAGTAAAAATGATGTATGTCTATATTAAAAATTAACAGTAATAGTTAAAAATTGATAAAGAATATATTATGCTAAAAGAGAGGAAGGATTCTGGCCCTATCACAAAAGATAAATTTTTCTATTTTGCCTTCTGCCTCTACTTTCAGCTTCCTTCGGCATTATATCTAAATTCCCCATTATTCCTCTCTCTTTAGTAGCAAAGATTAAATTAAGCCCTTCCCAAAGCACAAGGACGAGAACATTCAACTTTTATTTTTCCATTTTATATACAATCCATATGCTAGACAGCCCTTCTCGAAGCTTCTGTCTACGCATTATGAGATCTGCTTTATAATACAACTGCTGTTTGAAATGGCTAAGGCACAGCTGTATTTTCGGCAGTGCAGAAGTGCAATCCTCTTAAATGAAGGTCAGCCAGCAAGGTCTCACTCTTACAGTCTGGGGCCACTCTATTCAAAGATGGAGACAGGATAAGAGCCATACAAAAACCCGACAAACTTAAGATCTCCCTATTATGCTCTGACTTACACTGCCTGCACTCATCCCAGCAGAAAAACCTAACACCCTAACTAAATAAAGAGATTCAAAAGTATATTTTAAAACAAGTTTTAAAACTTGCAAGTGGCTTTTGCCTCTCCTCTACACATATGTGTACAGATTTAACCAGTAGCTCCCAACTACAAACAAAGTAAGATGGCAAACCATGCCAGGCAGGATAAACACAGGTCAAGTTCAGCAAAACTACTATTTCTGCTGCTCACAATGTAGTATCAGCTGTCCTTAATGATCCCACAGATTTCACTGTATATCTGAAGAAAATGCATCTTGAGCAGTAAGAGCTCCTCAGTTCTCCTTGAGCCTTCACAGCTGTCCCCCATTACTTCAAACAGTTGTTTTGTCTTTGAAATGCCTGCTGTCAGTGACAAAAAGTAAACACTTTTTTTCCCCCCCCCTACTGCAATCTGTTGCAGACTAAGATCCCCTCACTGGAAAACTCTTGAGCACTTAGGTGGCAGGAAATAAAAATGAGTAAGCCACAGAGAACAATGTTTTGGAAGAGAGTACGGTTCTCAATGCCAAGAATGACCTCGCTAAGGAGAAAAAAAATACGAGAAAAGAGTAACAAGATTCCTCTGTTATGACACCCTGGAACTTTCTGTATGTGCTTCAGAGAGCTTTTCCAGTCAGAAACAGATGTAATTTTACAGGGCTCATCCTTGCTTGTCTTACGCTGGTGTTGCTCTACTTTCCTGAGAAAAACAAAATCAAAACAGCACCATTATCTTTTCAGAAAGGACAGCATAGAGCGATACTACACTTAATTAAAATGGCTGGTAATAAGTAGATACTTCACACATTCATATTTATTCCCTATTCTTCAAAGATGTTGTGAAAAGGTAAGAAAAGAACCATTTCTTCTTTATTTTTTAGCTCCTACACTGTCATATTCTCAAGTAAATGAATACATGCCTATTTTGAAGGAACAGCAAAAACCCTTTTCTTCTCAGACATTTTTTGTCACTGACTAGTGCCTAGTTTAAAGAGAAATATTTGAAAATTAGATAAAAATTATGACAAGGCACTATGAAAGCCGTTCTACAAAAACCCAACCTACTCCTGCCATCAGATCTCAATCAACTGTGATCAGATACTCTAAGCAGCAGGTTTTCCATCCTACATGAGAGAGGTGCCTCTGATTTAGCGATTTCATTAGCTCAGGGTAGCTTCATGGAAACACAGATAGCTCCCTTCCCATGCCAGCAGGGCTTCAGAAGCAGCACTGCCACACAGCACGGAGCTACTATTTATAAATCTTGCAAGCATCTCATGTATGCCACGGCATTGTTTCAAGAACAAGCAGGCAATTCTACACAGAGTCATCAGAGCTTATTAGCTCCAGCCACACGGGACCAAACCGACTCCACCAGACCACTCAGAGTAGGCTGATGCATCTGCTCCCTAATGGTCCACATTCCACCAGGCTTATTAGATTCTAGGCATTATCACGTGAATACACAGATCCAATTTTAATCTGGCACAGCTCCCAGCTAACCTGCTACTGAGAGGTAAAGATTCAAGAAACCTGCTCCTTCCCTGCTGCATCCAGCATTTCCACATTGCTGGCATATCTCTTCTCCCCACTCCATTTCCCCAGCCCACCTCAGATAACAAAGTTAATTACACAGAACAAAACCCCTTTTAGTCATGAGGCAAATCCAGCACTGAAGAATAGATATCAGAGAACGCTTCCACACAGCACTACATAGGGTCAATCGGAAAATAAAGAAAACTAAAAAGGCAATCGGTGTTTTTCCACAGTGAAGATAACGTTACAATGCGAGGCGACCTAAATTCTCAAAACCATGGATTCCCTTTATACTAAGTGGTGAATTCAGGTCTTATCCCAAGCAAAATTCATTATCGCAGAGTTGTTAGTGCTTTGCTTGCTTACAAATGCAACAGAAGTAGAAAATCATTGTTTTCAGTTGTTGTTTTTTTCTGGTTGTTTGTTTGTTGCAATATTATGCAAAATAAGCAACTCCAAACTACACTGGGGACCCAATGGTGGAAACAACAAAAAAGTGTAATTTAGCCTCCTTAAAGCTAGCTGCCTTCTTATCAAATCGTATAGCCCATAATAATTACATATGGGTAAAGCTCAAATGTGCATTGACTAGAAAGAAAACGCAAGGCATTTTCAGAAGCCTGAATGCTTCGTTTAGCAAATCCTTGAGAAAAGACTTGAAAGAATCTGCAATGTGCAACCACTGCCCAAGGTCATGAGACTGGGGGAATTTTTTTTATTATTATTTTTTTAAGTATACAACAATTTTTTTTTTGTAAGAGGATGACAGATGCTCAATATAAAATTAGTTCAGTAAGACGGATCAGTGATAGAAAGCTTTACAAATGCTGATTAAGTGTTATTACAATGCATCTCTTCTAGAAATAAAATCCTTTAATTCCAAATTCATAAAATTTCATCTATTGCATAAAAAATACACTTTCTCCTTTTCAATACAAAACTGTCTACAACACTCCTGATATTAACATTATGGCTCGAGACAGACAAGATGTGAAAGAGCTCTCTTTCTTATTCCATTAGGTAACATTAAATGGCAGAAAAAAGCTGAAATGAACCTAGCAGAAATGCTGAAGTAATATTCTACATCAATATAATCAAGGCCTCCGATTTCCTCTAAAACTGGTATTGAAGTACCAGCAAAATTCTGGTAACACTGATTCTTTGCTAGTAATTTCTTAAAAAAAAAAAAAAAAAACAAAAACAACTTCAATCTGCCAAAAATTCAACTAGAATCTTACATGAATTACAGAAAGAATTATGAAATTATGAACACAGTTATTCAGACAGAAAGAATGTTTTCCACAACACAGTTTAAACTTCCCCAGAAGTCACCAAAGTGATGCTGATTTTAAGGTGAACTTCAAAAGTGGAATGACAAAGTCCATATGATAGACCAGAAAACTACAAGTGTATGGGAAGTCATTTTGCACAGCAGCACAATTTCTTTGTCCATCAGAAACACGGACAAATGAATACCCACTTCCAAATAATTTTTCCCACATGAATAGAAATTGCTCTGAAGCAATAGGGAATCGGTTCATTGAATTTAAGCACAATACATGATAAAACAACTTATTAATATACACTGGCTGGAAATCACTTCCAGTTGAGGGAAACAACATGGAATAACTTCTGGGAAATAGCAGATGTTTATCTGTCTGGCCAAGCTGAAGTAACTCTACCAAACTAGCTAGTATGCCATGCATTGGAAGCAACTTTAACAATATGTCCAAGAGCACAGCAAGGAATTGTTTTTTAAAAAGGACTTATTTTCCAAGTTAAGATCCAAGATCTACACTGACTATTAACAAATACTACTTAAATTTATTACAGGGATCACTGGAGAAAGAAGTTTTCCATATACTTCATTGCCTTTCTCAGTTTAAGCATTCTTGTTGCAGGAAAAGGCCTCAGGTATTTAAGACAGTTACTAAACCTTTGTGGTTTCCACTGTAAATCCCCTATATATACTAAAAAACTAGCTGTAAATGAGGATACTTACTGAATGGAGCAGCAGAAATTCATGCACTAGAGCTCTTGAGGAAATATGACACATGGAAAGAATCAATATAGGTCTCAGCCCCCAAAATGATGAAATTCTGGCAGCTCAGAAGCTTCCAGCTGCTCAGCCTTACTATGTAACATTAACTGAAGATCTACGTCACCATTTTTAAAGAACCAGGAATTTTTGAGGTCAATGAAATGAGCCTCCATATACACACAAACCATAGACAGCAGTTAAAAGAAGATAAAAATAAATAAATTACAACAACTGGTGAGAAGATGAACATCAAGAGCTACTAGTCTCTCAGTCATCAGTCAGCCTCCAAAAAGCCACTGCAGTGGGTACAGCAGCCCGAGGAAGAAGCCTCTGTGCTCTGGCAGAGAGCTGGGGGGGGAGGTGGTGGACACGCTCTTCAAATCATTGGGACACCATAAAAGCCAGAAGGCAGCCAAAAGGAAAAGGTCTTCTTCCTGCAGTCTTTTTGAGAAGAGATGGGGCAGAAAGAAGGAGCTGGGCAGGTTACAACAGGCAAACTGTCAAAGCTAGAATAACGTATTTTACTCCTTAGCCCTGAGACACTGAGTATCTGTTACCTTCCTCAGGATGCTTTCTTCCCGTTTTGGAGGAAGTCTGTGTATAGTATCAGACCTTCCCCAAAATCTCAATTTCCCTAAGAAATTCAGTTTTCATTAAAAAATGAAAAGTTTATAATGGGAGTGTAGGGGGAGTGCCAGTGGCAACCTGATTTTATAGGGTAGGCACCTGGAATGAAAAAGTCTCATAAGACAAGCAGAGTAAGTTTATTTTCCACAGTCTTTAAACTGCCTCTGAACGTTTGGTACTTGTGCTCATTGGCCTTCTCTCCCCTGCTGTGCTGAATCAAAGCTTCATAAAGTCCCTGCTCTTTTCAGAATGCAAAAGGAACACTTGTGACAGGCAGAAAATGCTACCACTGGCACTGGCATGTCACTTCATCAGGGGAGAACTGCACAACCAAAGATACTGCACAATCTAAATGAAATTATGTTGTCCATCCCCTGGAAAGAAAATCTTCATTTAGCACTTAAGATCAGCAATAATTGGATGCAAAGCCTGGGGGAAAGACATGAAAAAATCCAAATACAGGAGAGAGAAAATGTGACAGAGACAGAAAACAAAATATCGAGGAAAGTATTGTTTCTAGACAGTAGTCCAATATTCAAAATCTGAATATAATGCAAAAAACAGAATAGAGAAGTAGACTGAAAGCAACTGCATTTTGGCTTTTCAATTGCATTTCAAAGTGCTCCAGATCTGCGCTCTTCATAAGAAGCTGTAAGAAATCCTGAGACTGAATTCCTCTTGGATAGCTACAATGCCATGCTCAGTTATTAGAAAAAGACTCAATTGTGAAAAATCCCCTTGAAATGTTTCTATGGGCAGATGGTGGGCTAAGTCCCTCCTGCCTTGAAGAGATCATCCGGTCTTTTCTCTCTAACAATTCTGCAAAGTGCTTAAATCACTTATTGACCGATTAGAACAATTATATACTACTCATTAGAGAGCATAAAAATAGGTACACAGTCCCACGGTTACCGGAAACCCTTTTTGCTCTTCTGTAGCCACTGAAGATTGATCTATGTTGTTTTATTTGCGTTTTAAATTTTAAGCATCTGAAGATGAGTGGAATCACATGGGTGTCATTAGGACACTGCAAAATCCTGACTATCTACACAAAATGCAGCAAGTGCAAGATGGGTTACAAAGCGCACTGAGAAATAGTGAAAATTTGTTAAGAAAAGGAACGATGGGCAATACTGACACTTGTGGTCATTTCTAGATTGCTTTTTTTCACTCAGTTACAAACGTGCTTCTGATACTTAAGAAATGCACTGTGAGTAGCAATCAGACTAGAAATAATCTATAATCCAGTCCTAAGTGAAATATTGGAAAAGTACTCTATTTGAATCAATGAGATGAACAGCCACCAGCCATATACATAATTCTTAACACAGAGTTGTAGCTAAGTGTCTCTGATACCCTGAACAAACACAGAAGGAAACGCTTTGCCGTTAGTCACTTTGAATTGTCACCTGACAGGGTTTTCAATGCACCACGACTGAAATAATACTACGTTTTACTCCCATTAAATGGAATAATCTTTGCGGAGTATTTATAAAGCCCATATGGAAACGTCCAATTTACATGTCAGCTGTGATCTATGTATTTAGTTTAATGTTCAGGGGACTTGTAGCCACCAGGCAGAAAATTATCTTTCTAAGCAGTACACCTGACTACTGCAACCACTGTAAACTCATTTGAGAAATTTCTGTTACTGTTGCCAAGAGAAAGCTTTATTTAAATGGCTCCTTCCTAGGGTCTACATCTTAAAACGAGTTTGACAAGATCTGACTGCTGTTCTCTACAAGTTACAGGAAGGAAGTTTTACAAGATTTTTGGATAAAATACTCTAAAGCTACACACCTCTGTTTTGCACAAATATCCTGCACAATTACCAGAGTGCTGTGCACAAGGTATTCTAATTATCCTACCTGATTTCCTGCATCTGCCTCTAACGCGACAGAACTCACTGCACAGTCAACCTTGCGCTGTCCCTGTTAACTTTAAAGCATTCCTTACATTCACACAGCACATCTGCACATCACTACAACCCCTCAGCTGCAGTAGATGGAAGTCTTTCAAACACCAACATCGCAGCTTCTAATTTCAGATGTAACCATAGCAACATCACAGAACATACTACTCCTTGGATCAAGAACAAGCAGTCCACTGACCCTTCACGGTGAGATTTGGCCAAAATAAAGCTCATTCCAATCTACAACCACAGCAAGACTACTTAAACCTTCAGGTCACACTTACAGAGCAAAGCAAGTTCCGCCCTCCTGAAACATCCAGGAACACGCAGTGCTGCACAGAAGTACTGAGAAAGAAAGTTCCATACAAGGAACTTTGACTATCTCAAAGTACAATCACACACACAGATAGAAATCTGTGTGTGTGTGTGTTAAGGAGGAAAAGGGCTTTTCCTTACACGTCTGCAAACTAAATAAAGACCTTCCCCTCCATTAAAGCAAACAAGGGGTGAACTAAAGAAATGGTGCGCTAAGATTTAAAAACTCCAGATTTAACTTGTTCGTGTTGCAAGACAACAAGCTGGACATATCAACAGGCAACAGCCCTGCCTGAACTTTATAGCCTATGCACAAATGAAATGGTCATATAATTTAAAAGCCAAAACTAACGTAATTCCCTCCCACCTAGAAAATAAATGTCCCTTGAGATTTTTTGTACCTTAAGTATTAGCATTTATGGAAAAAGACAAACACCAGTAGGTAAACGCACCAGACAGAATTCACAGCCCTATGGAAGTGCAATTAGGTATGGTGGAAGCACTAGGAAATTAAGTCAGCAGAAGCTTCAGTCAATGGAAACGCTTATGGATCTCAATAAGCCTTTTGCTGAAATTCAGACTCATTTCCCAAATACATTCTTACATACTTGATCTGAAGACTGAAAACCCACACAGATTTACATGCACGTGGTATTCAGAAAAACTACCTGCACCTCAGTAAGTCAACACAGGTTAAGTTAAGCACATGAGTATTTCACTTCCCTACTGGTATCCCAGAACACAGCAAGCTCACAGTGCTAACCTCTCTCTGTCATGTCTGTATACACACAACACCACCTACGTAATAGGTGCACCTCATGTAATATACAGAAATGTAAGAACCTGTGTGTTTAAGTCGCAAATCCAGCAGATAGTGCATACATCCAACCTTTCAAAACACCGCTTCTGAATTACTGTTCTGGGATTTCGATGAGTAAGAGGTGCTGGCTGGAAGCATCTCCTCCCCCACTCCATTCCCTCACTAGCTGCCTCCCACCCCCTCCTCCGGCTTATCTGAAATAAAACAAATTCTAGAATGGAGGAGATTAAAGTCTTTATTGATTTGCACGTTTTATTTGTATTAAATATTTGGGGAACATGTCCATGTTCCTAAAACAGCCCCAGGTAAGATGACAGCATTTGCAGAAAATGTCATTAGGACAGGAAACACATACATTAAATACAAGACTAAATGAACAGAGAAAGTAAGTATGTATAGGTGATTTAGGGGAATGCGAGTCCAATTATGTTCCTAGTAAATCATCAGAATATGAATCGAGGATAGTGAAATGCAGTGACTGTCTGGAGAAACCTTATGTGCTAGCCAAGGAAGCACCTCCTCAATCCAACCAGAGATACCATATGATAGACCCATTATATTACCTTTATCCTTCAACTAAACAAACAGACAAAAAGAAAACAAAATAAAAATAAATAAAAAAGCAGTCAAAAGCACTGAATTCATTCCCTTTTCAAAAAAGGATGGACAAACACTTGGGTAGGAATGCTGCCAACTTGCCATCTTCAGCATCCCCTACCGAGATTTCTTTTTAAAGCATACAGTAAATATGATGAAGTGCTTCAGCACAGAAGGGCCAGCCACTGACAGGAGCCCAAATTTCACAAGGCTCAGAACAACAAATTCTATAAAATAGGTAAGTCCATAACAGAAGACAGACGCTTTCTGATCCATCAATAATGGAAATCAAGCTTAACAGCTTATACATGAGTGCCATCCAATTCAATTGACTAACCTAAGGTTATAAAAAGCAGCTTTTATAGGGTAAAAATAAGAAACACGTTAGGAAGTCTGAGCAAAGAAATAGATTTTTTTTTTCTTGCCATAAAAGCAGAAAAAATCACAGTGAGAGCAACACATGGGTTAAATCCAGCTTTGGTGTGTAAATGCTTCTAATTCCTTTGCAAAGCAGAACAGCCTTCGGAATACTGAAATAGAACATCTCGCATTAAAAATCCCCCAGAGAATCATAAGTTACAGTGTCAAGGAAAAGTGCAAACAATTTGAAAAAAACCCTCAATCATTCTTTTAATCATCATACAATTTTTATACTATTCACCTATCACTGTGCTTGTGCTGAATATGTATCATTTATCAAATAGGAGGAAGAGCCTGTGAAGGTTTCTGGCTGCCTTTGGATTTAGTCAAAATGAATGCAAACAATCACGTGGGATTCAGCCAAGCAGTGACGTTAAATTCTGCTCTGTCAGAAGACAGCATCTGTCAAAGCCCACATTTAAACTGCTGCCTGCCTGTGCAGCAGCCGAAGGACTACGGAATGGATTTAATAGACCAGAATCCTCAGTTAAAACAGCTCGAAACCATTTCTACTACTGCCTAGCAACAATGAAGGAGGGAAGAGAGGCAAATCCTATTACTAAAGGCAACTGAACCACTACGTGCTAGCACTCACTGCTAACATTACCGTTAAAAATATGGATACTGGGAAGAGGAGAACACAGCACTGCATTGTCCGACAAGGGAAACACCAGATGTAAAAGCTCCAATCTATCGGCTGCGAACGTCAGACAGCACTGATCGTCGGAGCAGGAACAAGAACTACCGTCCTTTTGTTTGAAGGATGAACAAAAAGCCCCAAGACAAGGACAACACTTATGAGCAAGGAAGGTAACACAGCAACGAGCCGACAGATGGACAGATTGGATACTGAGAAAAGCAATCGCAGGAAGCAGACTGTTGGGGGATGTGCGCATGTTCGATAGCATCTTTTTCGCCGAAGTGATGGCGTGCCAAAACTATTTTCTGTGGGTATAATCCTCGCACCATAAATGGCCTGACCAGGGAAGGTATGTCATATCCTTGTGTGTGATATTCATTCAATTGTCTGTTACCTTTCAGCCATTACAGATAATGATCATTCCTAATTTGCAGAGCCCAGAGATAAGGTGTCTCTGAGCAGTGGAAAAAATTCCAGCAGGTTTTTCTTTCACTGTGCAGAACAATGTCACTAGCTTACACATTTAATGCACTGCTTACAGCCTGCACAAGGCTGCTGTGGGTACAGAAGGGATTAAAGGGATAACGTGGCTACAGTAATGATTGCATTTAACTGAGAAATTAAAAACTTAAACCCCTTCAATTTAGGAAGAAAAAGCAGAAATCCTCTCAAAGTAGGTCAGAATTAAACCTTATCGGAAGTAATCTTAAAGCACTGGTAAAATGGCCATGATATGACACACACTGAGAGCAATGAACCATCAAAACAGACCATGCAGTCAAATTACATTATCTAAGGAGTACCTTCAGACCTTCCTCACACTTGCTTTTTTTTCCCCCCCGAAACACAGCAAAATGTCATCAGCGAAACACTGACCGAGCATAAACCAGGAGCGTGCAAAAGATTGGACATGATCTAAGCCATCAGCAGTGCAATTGGGCACCACATTTTACAATTTACAACATCAGGCTCTGCTGACATCCCAAAAGGAAACCTTCAAACACTATGCACTCAAAATGGTGAGCACGTAAATTACCTCATGCCATCATTACGATCTCTGTTTAATATGAAAACACTGACTGTTTAACTTGGATTGTAAAACGGCACTCAGTCTAATTGTCATTCACTTCTACATATTGTTTAAATTTAAATACTTCAATCGTGGCAAACAAGCAGGAAGGCAGCTCACTATTTACACTGCAAATTTGAGACCTAAATGTATAGCAATTTAATACGTTATGGGATGAAAATGCTTCTCTGCAGAACATACCAATAAGCTGTAATAAATCATTAATCTGTCAACATAGATGTGTTTACTTTGCGCAGGGCAGTCACCCAGCTTGCATCACTTTTAAAACCTTTCCAGGAGTTTTCAAACAGAAAAGATCCTGCCCTCCAGCAGCGCTCGCGGAGCAGCATGCCTACCAGCAGCACCACTTTCCTATCTGACATTTTAAAACCCAAACATCAGAGCTTATCTCGATTATTGCCTGTTTTGTGCACAAGATGAGTGCAGTTTGAGTGAACCCGGGCACGACTCTGTGAGGCCTAATGCACAGCTGCTGCTGCTCATCAGAACACCAGCTCAGGCTCCTTTTGAACTCTTCACTCTAATTAGAGGGTTTGCATACAAACCAAAATATGAAAATCCAGAACGTGTAAACAGGGATTCGAATGCTTCCGACTGCGAAGTTGTAATTATAGAGCAGAACCCAAAGCATAACACTAGTAGAGCACAGACCACAGAAAAAAAAAACCTCAAGAGGAGTTCACAGGGAACATATTTGGGATTTGATAATATATCAGGGACTGCATGGACAAGTGCCAAAAAAAAATACCAAGAACCATTCTAAGTCATATGTTCAAAACGCACAGTTGTATGCAACAACATGCTTTCAGAGAACAAGGTGACTGCATGGAGACCTTGGGCTATATTTAGTAGTTTGCTTTCTGTTTTGTTGCGATTGCTGTGTTTCAAATGCTTACTACCCCCTGTCTATTTTGAGATGTCTTACACCTGAATTACAAAGGAACCGATATACAAAGTTAGTGGGTATTTTTCTAGCTAAAAGTTTCATAAAGCTAGGAAACAGATTTGGGTCCTTCCTTTATCCATATAGGGCCTTCTGAAAGGGCAAACAGGGATCTAAGACTCTTCAGGAAACTCCCACCTTGAAAAGTCAAGGAAACATGCAAGTGAGAGAGGACTCTCTTTAAAAATAAGTTTTCATGAAGACAGATGAGTCTAAAATTATAAGAAATTCAATATGCAGTATGTGTGCATACAGTCTAAAAAAAGCCACAAAACATTCCAGCCACTACAACCCCATTCTGGGGCAATGTCTCCCTAAAACACAAAAAGGCAGCACCTGCAGCCAGTTTTCAGTTTACACAAATATTCCTACAACAAGATTCTTCCTTATCCTGTGTGAATTTAGAGGCACAAGAAAACACTAATTCAAATAAAAATTAAAAACGGATGAGTAGTGCAGTGCAGATTTGCCAAGTATTCATATCTAATGACTGAAGTTCTAGAAGTGAAATAATTCAGCATGGCAAAGTTAATTCTGAATTACAGCCGCTGCTCTGCATTCATCTCCTCATGAAATTCGTGTTTTCACTTCTTCCTGAACTGCATGCACATGAAACGGAATGGCAATTAATCAAATATTCCCACTGCTGCCTCCCAAACCGGTATTGAACAATTAGTTTCCCTGAGATCTAGGATATCCTTTGAAGTGACATTTATGTTTGCTCATGCGGCGATATTCATCCCAAATAGCTGAGTGCTCATTTAAAACACTGCACACTGCAGAGAAACTAAGAATTATGTTTTGAGAGCAGGCTTTTATTTTCTAAGCATGTAAAAGAAGGTGCAAGCAGTCGGATAAACACACATCTTCCCCATTGGGGGTTTATTTCCTTTTTACTTAAGGTGTAATTTCTGAGCCATGAAACATAATGAGAACGGTGTGGAATTTGAGATTAATTCTCAAGCAGCACACTTTAGATACAGGCTTAATATTCAAAGATTGGAAATTAATTTGTAAGAAAGATAGCTCAAAAAAAAAAATCAAAAATACTCGCAGAACAAAATTCACGAACACTGCATAACAGCACAACAGGGAAGAATTCAGTGCATCACTAGGCAAATATTTTGCCATTTCTGAAGAAGTAAGGAGCAGTATTGCTGTTTTAGATAACGTTTATGGTTACAAACCCGTTAAAATCCCCACTTACTTGCTCCTCCTGGTGGAGGTTAATAAGATAGACAAACTACAGTTTCAACTCAGTTAACTGCTGCTGTACTTCCCCCTTGCTTCTAAATATTGAGTGATGTCTTCTGCATACAGGTTATTCTGTTTATATATAAACTGACACACCAACAACGATTTAGTTACACGTCTCTCCTTTAGCCACTCCGAAATCTAATTTTTCCTTTGCATTAACTCGGCAAACTGAATGTTAGTCACACTCACAGTAATATATTATTCAACAGCCATCTCTTCATAAATTACTTCCTTACTGTGTAAAATTGTGTAATTTCCCCATATAACATGTCACTTAGTTTTTAAACGCAGAAAATAATCCAAATATTGGTTTTAAAAGATAGCGAAGTAATTAAGAAATTACACATTTCTATTAAAAATAGCATTTTCTGTGGAACTCTTGTTCAACTGTCATCCTTTTTTCCCTATACAAAACCCTGGGGCCCAGAAATAAATTAGAGCAAATTGAAAATCACAAACGAATTGCTACTGTGCATTGAAAGGTTCATTTACGAGACGATGTGATCAGCTTTTAATATGCAGCATCATGAAGCTGCCATATTGACTCTGCTCTTGAATATGAAAAAAATTTAGGAGAAAATGAACCACAGACTACTTTGGCACTCTTTCCTACAGTTACAGCTGCTATTACCACTGCTTCACATTTCCGCATGATAAAAGAAGTGTAATAGTTACATTTAAATTCTCAGAGGAAACAAAAACCAAAAAACACGTTCATCAGACAGCTTAAAGGAAAGTAACACTGCTGTGCAGCTTTAATTCACGTCACTATTTACCCAAGATCTCTATCCACTAAAATTCAACAGCTTAATAGTAAATCAACTGCATGCCAGCCTGGTATAAAAGCCAAATATTCAGTACTCTTTTGTCGTGGAGCAGAGGGTTAAAGGTGCCTGAAAGGTGACCGAAATTGTTATCATGTGTTCCCATCTAACGACTGTGCAGAGAAGTTACTGGACCCTGAAAATTAATTTTGACAGGTGCACCTTCTCATTGACTTTCTGAACATAGTCAGGGCCGGTGGAGACACGCCAGGCAGTGTACTGTGACTAACAGAACTCTGCCATCATCAACCTTGCACCGTCTGTCCCACCACCAACACACGACCATTTTACTAAAGGAGTTTTAAACTGAGCCATACTAGCCTCTGCACATCAAATCAATTTTAATTAATGCCAATAAACTTTCCAGCTGGTACCAAGCTCTTCTCATTCAGTCCTCCTCAAGCAGCATACAAGGATTTCACAGTCAGTATACACGATGCTATTTAAGACTACTTTATGCTTTTCTGGCTGGCACAATTTTTTTTTCCCATTTCTTTCATCTTTGGTACCCAGGATGCTTTCCAGAACTTCTGCCATAAAAGTAAGCATTTTTAAAAATCTAACAAAGCAAGTAACTTCAATTGTAAAACAAAGTTGGCTTTTAGAGAAATCAGATTTTATACCACCACAGGTTGTTTTCTCAAATAAATAAATAAATCTCAATTTAATCTATCTTATTTATTTTCTTATTGTAGCCTCGTATTATGAGCAGGTAAATAAAATATGTTTGGTTTTCTTTTTAAACCTTTCCAGAGAGAGCCATTTGCAGAGAATTACTCGACATGAGCAGAAGAAAATGAATACCAAAGAATAGCAGTGGATTTGGAAAGGAAGCAAACAGCATTTTGCTTGGCCATTGTCTCACATCCCATCATTGGATTCTTACAACATGCTTCAGTGGAGAAGACGACACTGCTGCCTTGCAAAGATGACCTGGAATACCAAACGGTCTCTATTTCGCACCCATCTTATTGGCCTGATCTCCCTCGTATTTCTTTTTGCTGTGTTTCTGTTTTTTAATCATCACGACTGGCTGCCAGGCAGGACGGGCTTCAGAGAAAATCCCATGACTTACACAATACGAGGATTTAGATCTACAAAAAGTGAGATGAACCACAGCTCTCTAAGGAACATGTGGAAAGATGCTGTACCTCAGACCCTCAGGCCTCAAACAGTCACCAACCCCAACAACACTGACCTGTCGCCGCAAGGAGTAACTGGCTTGGAAAACACCCTCAGTGCTAATGGAAGTATTTACAACGAGAAAGGTACTGGGCATCCAACCATGTATCATTTCAAATACATCATCAATGAGCCTGAAAAATGCCAGGAGAAGGTCCCTTTCCTGATTTTACTCATAGCTGCAGAGCCAGGCCAAGTGGAAGCCAGACAGGCCATTCGACAAACCTGGGGTAACGAAAGCCTAACGCCTGGCATCCAAGTCATCCGCATCTTCTTGCTGGGGCTAAGTACCAAGACAAATGGGTACCTCCAGCGTACCATACAGGAGGAGAGCAGACAGTACCATGACATCATCCAACAAGAATACCTGGATACCTATTATAATTTAACCATTAAAACTCTGATGGGAATGAACTGGGTTGCATCTTATTGTCCAAGCGTTCCCTATGTTATGAAAACTGACAGTGATATGTTTGTCAATACTGAATATTTAATACACAAGCTTCTGAAGCCTGAACTTCCCCCGAGGCACAAATACTTTACAGGATATTTAATGAGAGGTTACGCACCTAACAGGAACAAGGACAGCAAGTGGTACATGCCACCAGATTTGTATCCAAGTGAACGTTACCCTGTATTCTGCTCTGGAACTGGTTATGTTTTTTCTGGAGATTTAGCAGAAAAAATCTTTAAGGTCTCCTTAGGCATCAGACGTTTACATTTAGAGGATGTATATGTGGGGATCTGCCTTGCAAAGCTGCGAATTGACCCCATGCCTCCACCCAACGAATTTGTCTTCAATCACTGGCGAGTTTCTTACTCCAGCTGTAAATATAGCCACCTAATTACCTCCCATCAGTTCCAACCTAGTGAACTGATCAAATACTGGAACCACTTACAACAGAATAAGCACAATGCCTGTGCCAATGCAGCAAAAGAAAAAGCAAGCAGGTATCGCCATCGTAAACTGCACTAGAAGGATGACATTCCCTCTGTCAAATGTATTCCACGTGCAATTTGTAAATACTGCTGAACGCATGTACAGTGAAAATGGATGAGCTTAATGGGACAGCCTTTAGTTGATCCCCATCACATAGTGGAGTCTGAAAATTATTTTTTTAATTTAAAAAAAAAAAAAAGTATAGTTCTTGATAACACTAATGTTACAAAAACATAACCAAAAGGTTTCCCCAGCAAATTTGAGGAAAAAAATGGAGATATGACTTTTGTGTTAATGTGCAATAATAAGCATGCACACTTCAGTGGTACAATTGCTGACTTATGTGCCAATAAAACCTAATTGAGCATATTATACACACAAATTTTATTTTTAAGACAGTGCATTCATAGCTCTAGTTCTTTTAAATGTAACGATTTCTTGCCTAGAATTGCTATAAGTAAAATGAAAAATGAGAAGCAAAGGAATTGCACAAAGGGGAGATGAATCTTACCCTCGAATACCATATGAAAATTACCACACACTTCTGAAAAAGGCAATAGACTTGGTGTCACATTCAAAATTAAGACACTCCTAAATGAACTCTAAAGCAATGCATAAGTACTCTTTTAAAGCAAGCCCACTTTTTGCATGGTTGCTTTTTTTGGCTATGAAAAAAAGAATAAATGAAAACAAAGTTCAGAAAACTACTGATTTGCACATCTCCTGAAACTCACAGCAGGTGTCCTCAAGACAGCTCTAGTTTCTCCTCCAAGACATGACAAAGTTATTCTCTACAAGTCTCAGGGTAAGCTCCTGAAACCTGGTGCCAAGTAACATTGGCACCTACATGCAAATTCATTGAATCTGCAACTAAGTTCCTCGTGTAACTTCAAGATAGCTCAAAGGCTAATAAGAAATTAAAAAGAAGCCTTTCTCAGTAGTCTCAAAAATGCTCCATTTTGTAGAAAGAGGAGGAAAACCAGCTAAATCATGGTTTATTTTACTATTTACTGCCTATCAGGAAAAGGACCAGTCAAGCAAAAACAGAACTGCAAGAGGAAAAATCAAGGCAAACTTTACCTTCCAGACAGAGAGGACTAAGTCATAAGATTGACATCTCCAGACAGCAATATGGGCAAGAATAAAATGGCATGAAATTTACAAATTAAAACTACAACATCTGCCACTGAAAACAAGATGGGAGAAGTAGGTTAAATATATTTACAGGTTTCCAAATTTTTTAACGAACAGAACTTTTAAAGTTTATTTTTCAGTGAAGCAGTGTTGCATTGGAATCAGGCAATTGCTACTTGTCACAGTAAGCAATACTCACCTCTGATTTAGCAGCAGATGATGGAACTGTGATTAATTTTGTTTGACCAGTACTTTTTAATTGGGTAAAATACAATTATTTGATGTACTTTTATTATTTAATAAAACTGATTATATTTATGGTCCCTCAGACTTCACTTATTAGTGGTAAAGCTACTCAGGAGGAAATAAATTGCTAACATTAGCATTACCTGACTTTTTCTAATTTCCCCTCATTCTTAGTTTTCATACCATGTGCAATACAGAGATTCCAGGAGATGTTTGTTTTCTTTTGTAATGAAAAGATGAATCATATTACTGGGCACTCAGCAACCCCCCAGAGTGTCAATTTCCAGGAACTCACACACCTGAACAGACTGTGTCACACTGCACTAGCACTCCTAAGAAATGCCAGGAAGTCCTATTAAAGATGGTTATTGGAATTTGCTCTTCATCGTTTCTTTTTACAATTCCATATTTGCGCATTTTCAAGATACCTCAAATAAAAGAAATGGACATCTCTGGGAAAAGCAAGTGTGTTTAAGAGCAAACCTCTGCAGAAAAGTCTTCTCAAACTACCTAGACTGAAAGCACACTGACTTAGCATTCATGTAGCATCAGCAACAGAGTCTTTGGGAGTATTTTTTTAACACTCATTCATAGTTCACCTCACACTGTTTTCTTGAGCAAACGCAAGCCACAGCTAATACGCCACCTGAAAGCTTATGTTAACTATACCCATATTAATTATTACTATGCTATACAAGCTTAAAACAAACAATTTTTAGACAACTGGAGAAAGCCAGCTACTGTAGAGGAGCATTTGGTTGTAGAAGATATATAGTACATAAGCAGTCTCTCCTTGAGTCATGCTGGCCAAGGACACAGCCCTCCCTCCTCTCCTGGAGGGGGCTTCAACACCATTCCCTGCCTTCAGCACTTTCAAGCTAGAATGTAATATAATGTACTCTACTTGGACTTTCCCAACTCTGGCTAGTTCAAAACGCTGTTACTGGCTTCTGGGTAGGGTCCAAGAGGTTAATAACTAAACCTTAAATAGTTTGGCACTTTAATTATAAAGTTTGGCAGCCAAACAACCTCTCGGGTACTCCAGTTTGGAGCTCATGCACGATACCAATCTGCCTGAGTTTGGCAGAATTATGTTACAATACACACAAGTTCAGCATGCTGAACTTCTTTCTAGCTAAAATACTAACAAGAAGATGCTAGGAAAAAAAACAGCCATTTGTAATGTTCTTTTAAGGACCCGACATAATTTTTAGAAATTTGAATTAGCACTTGGGTATAATTTGAAAATAATCTATAAACATATTCAAACCATTATCTAAGCAGTCAACAGCTACTTAAATCTTTTGTGTCCAAGTATTGTTTTCTTGCAGTTTGTTATTAAGCCTTCAGAAACAGGAGGGAGAGCTTGTATGGTGAAATATGCAATTACAGAATGAAAGATCTATCTGCCATTCTTTGTGTTGTTACCACTCAGTAGCTTGTAGTGAAGCTATTTGCCCAATGTGGAAGAACACAAACAGTTTGTGTTAAAAACACTGCAATTATTATTTATGCCATTAAAACCTTTGACAAGTTTTCTCACTTCCTATCCAACATAAAGCAGGATGAAAAAAACACTGTTAGTAGCAATACGATAAAAGTTTCTACTTAACTTTAATGTATATGCAATGCAGTAAGAAAATTGGATAACACCAGTCTGCTCACTAAGATGTGTAATATCCTCTTTAAACATTTTTTGCTCTCTGTATATTTGTTTCATTTTGAGAAATTAAATTAACATAACTAAGTTTAAATGAAATATACATTGACATCAGCACCATCATTATGGCAAAGAAATACTTCCGTCAAAAGAAGCATGAGAACAAAGTCAGAAATCGAATTTAGTAATTGATCTTCACTTAACTTTCAAGTAAGGATTTTAACACTCATATTAGACAACCAAAATAAAGTTCCACAAATACCATCCAACAACAGCATTACTGATCTCCAATTATATCAATAACCTAAATTATTTGCAGATCATCCCACATTATATTTGAGTATGGAAAGTGCATGAGTACAGCTGCTGGAGTAAGAAATCCGATCCTAACCCCAACCACTGATCGATTTCTCACAGATTAAGTTCATGATCTATTCCACTTGGAGAAAAAAAAATACAGATAAAGATACTTCCAAACCTCAGTGGTTGCTTTGAGGAAATAAAATAAGATCAGTGCCCACTTAGTTATTTACATAATTATTATAAATTATTCCTCTGTTCTAGAATTTAAAATTATGTCATGGCAGTGGTCTAGAAAAATAAGACAGACTGGTTGTCAGGTCAGGTGGGTTAGAACAGTGATTTAAAAAGTCACTTTCTCCTCAGCGTGGTGAATGTGTTTCAGTATTTTCATAACATATTATCATGTGTTATGTCTCAAAATCAATGCAAGATCAGGCATGGTATGTGCATGGGGAAAGAACCTAGAAGCCATTTGTTTGACAGCCCCAACACCATCCCTATAGATTTTCCCAATACACTAACAAAATACCCCATCACTCTTATATCTAAAATGTCTACACTGTCCCACAGTGAAAACAAACAAAACATACCTACAACTTGATCTTGCCCACTGCAATTTGTGAAATCTTCCCAGGATTTGAAAGAGATGATGCTAACACAGAAGTTACTACTTTTTACATTCAAGCTATTAGCAAGAACAGGCTTGTAACTACTTTGCTAAAGCATCAACAGTTGCTTGTATCTTTTGCATTTTGAGAACGTATCTCTCAACCCTTACTTCATGCTGCCAGATAACACAAGCAACCATGGGACGACTTATTTATGCTATGAGAACTGCAGCTATGGAATTTTAAAAGCATTATCTTCACTTTTCATTTCTGTTTGTACTTTGAAAACAACGTGGGATTTTGCGTAGCAGAGAGGCTTACCCTACCTGACCCCAATAATTTCAGATTGGAGATCATCCCTGTCATACATGGCATTTGCTGTATTACTACAGATGGAATCTCTAGCCCATTTTTTCCAGCCTCCCATGTCCAGCTCTGCTTTGCAGGCCGCTCAGCAAGGGGAGCACAGGGAGAGGAGGGAGACAAGGAGCTGCACTGCCAGCCAGGCAGTGCTGTACAATGCAAATGTAGGTCAGAAAGCAGAGATCAACCTCTTTGCTCTGTACCCAAGGCAAGAATGAATTGAAAGGCTTTCCATGGCAGGAGGCTGGGGGAGGGCAGTGGAGTGCAACGTTCAGCAGGTCTGTTAAAAAAGCTCTTGAACATGGAAAAACACAAGAGTGAAATGAAAACCACAGCAGCTCGTCACCACCACACAGGTTAAAAAGAATACGTAGACGTGCCCCATATAAATAGGGCAGGCTTATTCATAAAGAAAAGCACTGCAAGGAAGGCCAAATTAGAAAGCAGCATCTAAACTTCTAGTGATTATAGCATTTGCATTTCTTCCCTCCTGGAGAAAATAAAAATCTAAGGTAAATTCATTTCTGTGACTACACTTCTAGCTTGTGGTAGCAGTACAAGCTTTTTATTACATGTTGTACCAAAGCAAGTACAAAAAATGATGTGATGGCACAAAGAGCAGGTCAGGAACTGCATACAGGCTATTTAACACACAAAGTGCTAACAGAATCAAGTCATAAGCACAGAGAACTGGATCAGTTTTACCTAGGACATGCATTTCATTCCCAAAGAAAGCGTTTGCTGTATTCTTCATCTGTTTTTAGTAAACTCAAAAGAAATCCAGGCCTGGTAGAATGCGGTACCTTTGCCTCACAGTCAAATGACTGTAAAAGAATTCAGCTGAACATGGGATACAGATGAAAGCTACCATGTTGCCGTACTCATATTACCATGGCAACAGTTAAAAGAGCTCTCTTCAGCAGTTAAATCTGACAGCTTTCATGATAACGCAAACTGTATGATAGTAATGATGCGTTTTGCCCCGTGTGCCAACCAGTGCACAAGTCAAACCACAGGGTATGAGCCATGCCCCTCGCTGCTCTCCCAGCACTGCCTGTGGTCAAAGCGTTCTGACCGAGATAGCAACCTCCAGCTACTCCTCACAAAACAAGTCCTTCCAGCGCAGGGAATGCTCGTGGCTTAGAGCTTTATGTAGTCTCAGAGGTTTCCATCTGAATGCTTAAGTCGTGCACAGACGCTGTACCGGGTGGAGAAGTCAAGACTGCTTAAATGCTTGACGGGAATGTTCTCAAAGGGCTCCGGTCACCTGGGAACACTTGAGCAAAGAATACACTTTCTACACAGTGAGCAAAGTTGCTGCTGCTGCCTTTTGCATCATTTGCCTGAGTAAGGAGCAGGAGGTGGTGGTGGCTGGCATCTCCCTATAATCCTCACCAATATGTAGCCAACATAGACTTCAAAAAAAAAAATACCTCACTGAGGGCCAAGGTACGCTGACAAATATGAAAGTATTTCTCTGAAGACAAGTCCATCAGGACAATTCCATCCACCTTCTTCCAGCCTATTTAAGCTTTAGCTAACACTAACTGATGTGTTAGCTGTTAAACACTGTGACCTCCCAGATACTTAGCTTGGGCATGATGGAAGAGCCTCTACATATTTACCTCATCAGAAAGAAAAGTGTGTGAAGCATGATTCACCCTAATGTTCTGAGGATAACAGGTCTGACTTTGTCTTGCATTGATTCAATAGAAAGGAGAAAACAGCATGAAACCCTTACAAGTTTAAAATTTCCTAAGATAACTATTTCCTCTGATCTGTTTGTCGTGTTTGCCAGCATGTAAGAGCTTAATCTTTCAAAAACAAAACAAAGTCCACAAAGAGTTAAGTATTCCCAGTTCTTTTTGTTAACATATTAACAACGTTTCATATTATATTAATTTTCTTTTTAGACATATGTGCCATCACAAAAACGCTGAATTCCTCCACTCTTGAGAAGTCAACAACATCTTTCTTGTGGAAAGGCCAAGTGTTCCCACATCACAACAAGCCCAAGGTTTAAAACAAGAAAAACTGACTGCCTCAAGAAATGCTTTTTTAATAAAATACCAAACAGGTCACCAAGGAAAACAAAAACCTAACTCACTGCCTTTATTAAAAATTTAACATAGCCAGCATTTAAATGACATCAGGTCTAATAAAACATTAAGAATAAAAGAGAGTGTCTAAGTTTCTTTAATTCACTGTCGCTGCCATCATCTCTAAACCAAGTATGAATTTGGCACATAAAAAAAGCTACGTCATACTTAAAGCCTGTTGTGCCATAATATATAGGTTGATGAGAGAGAAAACAAAATGAATCACTGGAAAATGCCATCTGTGACTCAGTCCTAATTTTTTTTAATGTAAAAAAAAAAAAAAATTCAGCACTGCCACTTACTGCAAATTCCAGCCTTTTTATAGGCATTCCTCCAAAGTCCATCCAGGCACTGACATAAATATTATCCAGCCTTCTGAATCAAGTGAGTAACTAATTTACCATTATATCATCCTTGACAAATTTGAAGTTTTTCATTTTACCCATTCTTTTTCTTTTTATTTTTTTTTAACTTGGGAAAGAATATCATTTTTATGTCACAACAATTTAAAGAAACAAGACAGTAATTTAGGTGTGTTCTTCACATTACTTAAGATTCTAAAATAAGACTAAATATCATATACACACCTGAGGGGACTACACATCTGTTCCTCAAAAAGCAAAATTGTAAAGCTTATGCTGTTAGCACGATGAAGCACATTGAAAGGGGAATAAAAATAAATAAATTACATAGTTTCTAAGTATAAATGTAACTGCAGCTGAGAAGATATTTACAGCAATGCCCATCCCGATGTCAAGAGAAAATTGTCTTTCAAATAGGAACTGATTTTTAAAAGCAGATGCAGTGAATTAATCCTAAATTCAATATGGTTAATTTGAAAAATAGCTAAACCATACTACTTTAAAAAGTTTTCTGAATTCTCACATGGAAAACATAGGTATCTAAATTAAAAGAATGATAGATAAGCACAGTTATTTTCCTTTCTTAGCAAGTCTACTTGCCACACCTGGCTAATTCATAATTTTCCTCCATCTCATTTATATTTATTTTAGAAATTGATGCTGAAAACAAGATGTTCAACTTCATTAATGTTAAAAAAGGAATGACAGCCTTCTCCCAATAACGCTGGGGGACTCCGACCTTAAGTAAAATATAATGCTGCCATATTCAATAAAACAGAAAGGAAAAGACCGAGTCCCTCAATCATTTTTTCCCCCTTACACCATTTTCTAATAGCACAGGTTAAACAACTCAAATGATTTATTGTCCAAATTTCACACAAGCAGAGAAGAACAGATAAAGAAGAATAAAGTACACAATCACATTTCCTCCCTACCCCTCCTCCTATTCATCAAGAGACTTCACACCTATGGGCGCACACTTTCTGTAAGTACCATTTTCTGCACACATTCTATAAATCAAATCTCTTTGAGAAACATTAGTTTTGTTGTGTGCAAGAATCCTTATGGCAGCCAGACTAATATTAATTGTTTACCTCTTCTGGTTCTGCAAGAGAAATACCTACAAACCTTGTATTTACAGTTTTTCCTGTAAAAAATATTTGACCTGGAATAAAGCCATTTCCCCGCATTCCTTATCATCATGCTGCCTTGGACTTGTATTTACACCACTGGGAAGCTGTTATTTACGGGACAGCTATACTGAAATGAATCACAACGATTTCAAAGTTCCTTATTTGTCAGGAATTGCAAGAGATTTGTGCCTGAAGTATTAATACAATGCACTGACTTTTGTAAAAGAGCTGAGCAAGCTTTTCTCTTTTAAATTTTTTGTATTCTAAGGAGCCAATTCATTTTCTCTCCATTTTTTCAGTACAAGCTCAAGTTTTTCAGCATAAAAGCTACAGAAAACAACAATGCTGGTTCTTCAAAATCTCACCACCTGAAATGGTATTCCAGGAAGCAGTACACGTGGCCATAAACCAGTGAAGTGCTTCTGCATCTATGCTCCAGCTTCAAATTAAGAAAAATTGCAGTTGAGCAGTGCCTGTGTGCTGAGAGGACTGATTCAAGCATGCCAGGAGGGTGAAGAGCTGGCCTTCACCCTGCTTATCCAGTCCACATATATAATGCAAGGTGGCAGATAGCTCCCATTTTTTTTCTGTGACACTTAAAGACTTCCAAGCAAAAATAGCTTTCAGTATTTGCTGAACACATTTCACACTGGCTTTGTCAGTTAGTTAAAATGAAAAATTACCACAATGAGATGAGTTGCTGCAGGAAAAAAAAAACCAAAAAACTGTTTCCTTCCAAGGCCAACTAAATAATTTGGCATTTCATTTGTATCAGCAACAGACAAGAGCAGCTTGTCCCGAGCTCTTGGGAAGTGAACAAATACAGAATTGTTCTTCTAATGGACAATAAAGCTTTCTTTTCTTGCTGCCCTACTTTCTTTCATTGCCAGGAAGGAAGATGCCTTTTCACAGCTCAACATTTTCACAATATAACAAAAAGATGCAGTAACCCTGAGCAAGTAACAGTCTTCTTTAAGATACAGTATGAAAAACAAAGTGCTTTTCTAAACAAACCCCATAACAAATCTCTCTCTCCATCCAAGCACCCCAAGAACACACTAATGACAAGACATTTTCTCTCAGGGAAAAAGTCTAACTATTCTTAAACATATGGACATTAATACCCCAAATGGAGCTTTTTTTAAGCCTGCATTCTGTAAAGATGACACAAATCTGTCTGCTCACAATAAATACCAAACTATTAGATGCTTTGAAAATGTTGTACAGAAAACTATAAGCTACATTACATGTCACAGAACTGGGCACGTTTTGTAGGCCAACTGTCGCTGTCACGGAGGGAATTTGACTGAGCCAAATGACTCCTTTCAATGTCTTGCCATGTAGCAGTGTAGAGAAGTCCACTGAGAACATAGTAATTAAATGAAGACCAAAAACAAACAAACAGTAGATATCCTTTGTAGCTACTCTGTTACTCTTATCATTTGGATATTCTGACACTTCCGTAGGTGTTACACAGCAGATATCTCTTTCCATTAAACTAAAAGGGAAAAGTTAGGAAACAAAGGAAAGCTTTGTTTCAGGAGAAATAGCTAGACAGAACAAGCACAGTGAAATAAGGTAAGAAATTCAATCCTAAACCATGCATATAGCCAAATGAGAAGACAAATTTTAAACAGCAGGTTTATAGCTATCAACTTAATTAGCAGGAATAGGCGTTCACTGTGTAATGAAAACACAAGTTAAATGTGGAAGGAGAGTGCATAATCTAAAAATAGATATCTACTGCTATTTAATTTCCCATTGTCTTCTCACCTGAAAGACCTCACACATTCTACATAAAAGTGAAGGCAAAACGAACTACCTTTGAGCTGACTCACAAAAATAAAAGCAAATGAAAGGGATCAAACTTCTTTTTTGATAAGCAAGTAAGGAACAATATTCACATAATGAAAATTCTAGAAGTTCCCATATTTACGACTCATTTCACATGAAATCCAAGAAGTCTTGAATTGTGTATGCTGGAAAAAGCATGACCTTCATAACCCCGTTAACAACGACATTGCACTTCAACATAACCTAGCCATTACTACCTGATGGAAGAGGACTGGTAGTATTATTTTATTTGCCATTCTAATTCAGATTATACACACAACCCTATGTAACCTTAGCAGCAAACACGCTGCACTGAAAGCCAACGACTCAAGAAACCAGAGAAGTGAACAAGAGAAGCAGGAAATACATATGACAGCCTTGCAAAACTGCTCAAGATGCAGTGGGTTCATTCATGATTTAAATGTTTATAAAAGATTCAAGTAAAGGTGAGAAGTCAAAGCATATTAATTTAAACGCATTAAATTCCCCCACGAATTTTCCAGTGCAGGAGTAAGTTGGCCTTTGCTCACTGTAAACCAAGGAAATTAAACCACAGCTAACTAAAGTAAATTTATTCCTAAAGACACCACCAGCCAATGGCAATTTTATGCATTATAGCTTATGAATGTTGATGCTGTACACTTTGGTAATTTGCTTTAATTTGCTTAAGTGCCTTGATCCAGATATAGCCTTAAGGAACACTTGTACATCACCATAATAGATGGCATCATTCTTTGTATTGATGAGAAAGGGTTATTTCTGAATGGCAGAACTATGAAGCATTTGTACTAATAGGAAAAAGATGATTATTGAAGGCAAGTTCCTACTGATTCATAGTCATCGCACGTACACATTCAGGAGACAACAGTTCTGTCCTGGAAATACCTCAGGTATCTAACTAGAAATGGAAACTAACTTGAGATTTTAACTATTTAAAACAAACCCTGCACTGTGGAGAGCAGGGGCTACAACAGAAGGTTTAGAGGAACTTCAAGAAGATTCCTGAAGGTTCTGAGTGACAGTGACTTGAATGCCACTGAGAATCAGTGTATGAGTTTCAGATACAGGGGAGGTATTCCCCCCCCTCCAACCTGATGAAGCTGCACACAGCTATAGTTCTTTGATTAACATTTAGGCCACAGCAAATTTCTGGAAGTGCCTTTGTAACATCTGTCACAACATCTCTAAACAAGATGGGAACCCAGGAAAACTCAGTGCTGAAAAGGGCAGAGAGCTCAAGAACTTGATCTGTTAAGTACCACAGATCAGCAGCAGGTTGGAGGCTGCAACAGCATAGCCTAGAGTGGTTAGGATTCCTGTGTGCAAAAGAGAATGCCTGGGAATGCTGCTGGAAGCACAACAGGCTCTCTGTCAGCCTCCCATACAGCAGCACAGTAGTAAGAAATAAGCATAAGTTTGGACAAGGTTTATCAATACTGATGTCCTAACACAAAGAACTGAAAACTGAACCCAGATTTCAATATGCACATACCCTTCTGTGTAGAGAAACTGTCATCTCAGAGTGAAAAAAGACAACAACAACAACAACAACAAAGAATTAATAAGCAAAATACAACATAGATTCACGCTTAAATTTATATTGAATATACAACAGACCACGGTTAGAGTGAATGGGCTGTTAAGAAATAAGGACAGAATACATCTTTTTCACCCCATTAAGATTATGTCACAAAGCACAAGAACTTAAATGACTGAGAGCCTTCCCTCCCTCCCAATAAACCTTTCTGTAAAGAGCAATTTAACTGCAAGCAAAATATTTCTCTCACCACCTTCACACTTTCTACACAATCTTATTCTGCTTTTTACCCTTGAGAGCATCTGCCCACACCATCAGCTTTTAATCTTATGGATAGAATTAATTAAGCATCCTTCTGGGGAATGTGGTAGAAAATGGTGAATTCTACTTGAGCCAGAATTCATCCTTTACTTTAAACAGAACAACAGCAAAGATCAGAACATATTTCTCAGAGCTGTGAACATGGTTACATTATGTCACACATACAAAGCATCAACATATCCCCACGCATTTTAATACAGTTTTAAATATGACTTCACTATAAAGCAGCACTTCATCGAATTCCTTCAAGTTTGCCAAATATTAAATGTCAGGCTTATCAATCATTTCCATTCCACTTACAATAACATCGGAACGTTCCACAGTTTCCTTAAAGGTATGACTCTTATTCATAACTAAGAACTGCTGCAACTATCAGTATATTAGTGACTGCTGTTAACATTTAGTATGTTCCCGAACTTCACCTGGATAATTTGAGCTGTTTATTACTTTTAGTATTACCTTCATCATAACTTCACATAATGGAGTGGTAATACTTGAAAATATTTTCTGCATACTGTACATTCCCACCTACATTTCCTGCATATGGATTATTGTTACTGTACTCACTGTTTAAAATATGCATGTGCCATTAGATGCTTCTAATGGGATTAGAAATCACACTATTTGATAATGTAACTTAACTATAGGCACTTCTCCAGAGAAGAAAATTAAAGGACACAAAGAACCTTGCTGAGAATTGCCAGAGGAGTGAATATAGGAAATCCACTGAATATAACATTCTTGCTGAACATTGCAGTAATATTTATATGAAAGTTACCCTTATTAAACATTTATTGCATCCAAATCAAGGTGAGCAAAATGCCTGATGAGATGTTTCTTTCATTAGCTCAAATGGCAGGTGTAGACGCACATACATTTACAAAGGATATCATAGATCAACAAGGAATCTTATTTACATGACCAAATCTTACGAAATTTGCAAAATTTGAGCCAAATACAAGATCACCTTATTGAAGAGAGTTATAAATGATAGCCCAGGTACTCCAGCATCCCTTTAAATTTTACTTTTTAAGAGAGAACAGTAAGTAGATAGCAATGCTTATGAGTACTTTGCTATTTTAATCCAAACCTCACCTGCTGTTCATGTCTAGATATTTTTGGAAGCTTTTTCATTTTTCAAGACTTAATTTTATAGTAGGTTACACATGTGTAATTAGTGGCATGTTACAGCATGTGACCAGGGGCTGCTATGTGATTAGCTACAAAATAAGTCTGAAGGCCTCATATAAAGCCTTCTCTCCATACAGAAGCCTTTTATTTTACTTAGTAAACTCCATGGAAAAAAAAAAAGATGAATCAGGAAGACTGTTTTTTCTAACGACAACTGTATTTCATTTAGGTTTCGGTATTACCACAGTCTGCTTGCCTGAGTCACATCAGCTGCTCCCAAGGCAGCAAGAAAGCAAGAGAGATTAATACCACTACAGGATGCACCTGAATTTTCCCTGCTCCAAAGTAAAGCAAGAGGTTCTCATTCTCATCAGGAAACCCATTCTCTTGCAGCCTGCTACACTGACATTCCTTCTCTCCTTCCACAATGTTTTCTGAACCTACTTTCCAGTTCCAGTCTAACTTGAAATCCTTTTTTAAATGTTTGTCAAGTTTTATGAAAATCACTTGCTAGAGAAACAAGAGGCTCAGGTTAATGCTCCCGAGGAAGAAAAGGCAGGCAACACTCTTCCTGTATCTCCCCAAGACAGCAGCACCAAGCCACCACAAAGCACACACCTGCACATCCCTCCAGGCTGAAGTAGTACATGAGGAGATACCACCTGATCTGAGTAGAGGAGAGGCTTGGGAGAGTATAGAGAAAAACACTGCTTTACGCCCTAGGGAAAACCCCATAATTTCAAAATAAGTATCTATTCAAAATTAAAAAGGACCGTGAATTTACAGCAACTACAGTTAATGAGAAGCAATCTTACATCACTATTACTGTGCTTAGTCACACAAAGTTTTGTTTCACACTTCCTTTTTAAACTGATGTGTAAAAGCACGTCTGTTGCTTATGCACATAACCCACTCATACACCTTCATGCAGGGAAAGTGTCTGCTTTCAATCTTAAAGAGAAAGGGGAGCAAGATATTTTAATCCCAGTAACACATCTTACGTCTTTCTAAAGCAGCCAACCAAACAAACAGTTCCTAAAACAATCTGCCAAATGTAATGCCAACGTAAGGCAAAACAAAACCACATTTTGTTCATATTCATGCTACCTGGAGCCTAATCAGAAGTTTTATATACTGGCTAATCAGGAGGCATATTTGTGGGACAAAAATCCCAACAAAACAAAACAACAAAAAAATTTACTCTAATTTATCAATATACCAACTGCTTTAGATAACTTAGCTTTGAACAAAGCATTTAATACAGTAACTACTGAAGATGAGTAAAAAAAGAAATCTTTGAGAATAGCTTTCATGAATTAGAAGGAAATCAATGTTTCTGTTCATGTTCACACTGTGTGCTTCTGTGCAAAAATATCAGAAACCAGACTGTCTTCACCTGGTAAGTATCTTCAGTGTTAAAACTCAAGTTGCATACACACAGCATTCACATGACTTAGAATAATCACTAATCTAAAAAAAGTACCCCGAAAAATTTATTATCTTCTGGGAAACAAAGCACGTGTAAGATAGGAAGTGGTGAATGACAAGCAAGAACCACCATGCACACTGACACATACACAGCCTCTCTGCCCTGCAGGCACAGTGTCTCCATGAAGGTTTCAGAGACTAAAGGACCACCCTTCCAGCAGCAGTGATGCAAGTAGCTTCTGCAAAAGCATATTGCTCAATAAAAACATAAATGTAGCTCCAGATGGCAGCCCTGCAGACTGCAATCATAGGTATATTCCAGAACGCTAGCCGAGTGAGCCATAACTAATGCAAATTTTTTATATATCCTTTACAGTCACTTATCTAATGAGAATGTCCGTGCTGAAACAGAGTATATCCAGGACCACCGACAGCCAATCTGATTATGTCAGAACTCTGCCTATAGATTCTCATCTCATCAGACGTACAAAGAACACATCTGAGTACCCCAGAAGTAGTGATGGGGATTCAACGTCAATAGCACGTGGCTACATAAAAGGCAGAGGCACATGACCATACTGACTTAAGTGAAATGATAAAACTGCATCAAAGTAAATAAAACTGCCTCTAATTAGTTACATCAACTACTCGCCAATCAATAAACATTTGAGCTCCAAGTTTGATTTAGTCACTGCATCATAAATTGAGAAGCATGTTCAACTTCAAAACCATGTCACAGCTCCTATTTAGAGGCAACAGGATTGTAACTTGTATAATTACTGCAGCAAATGTGGATAAACCTGGAGGGAGAACTGATGATGTAAAAGCGTACCACTGCATTCTGGCTGCCTGTCTTTTCACATGTTCATTTCCACCTCTTTACTCTTCCACATTCCAAATGCCCCTAGACTCTGCCTCCAGGGACACAACAGGTTCCTTGTCAGTACCTCTCAGTTTCCACGATGAAGAAACTGAAGTGTCACTAACACTGTGCTAAATTCGACTGTAAGCTGTCCAACCTGCTGTCTGAAGGCTCAGCACATGTGTACTTGCACCTTGCTGGGTTCTTTGAGATGGTCAGGTGCTATTTAGAAGGAGCAGTGGCAACAGTTATAAACGTTCTGAAAAATCTGGAATTAAGAATTTCCACTGAAACAACAACTTCTGCTTTAAAAGGCTATGACCCCAATCTCTTAAATAATTACTGATTTCAGATACGCCTCAGCAGAATGTTAAAACCTTCTTAGGGATGTCCATTATCTCAATTGTTAAGGATAGGAGGTTAAAACAAGCTTTTATCTAGACACTCCTTGGGAAAGGTTCATAAGACCTCTATGGTATTCAAACACTGAATATATTTGAATGCTACATCCTAGCTCAAATGCTTTATCACATTAGATGAAATCTGCTGACAAACTGTCAATTGAAGATGTAGCTATTACATATTTAGTAGATAGTTGGAGCTAATTTGTAGAAGGAAATACATCGACAGTACTGCCTAATGTGTGAATCAAGTGCACGATGTTTGGTCAGAACAATTAAGACAAATATAAATGTATGTAGCTCCAAGTCAGCTAGCATCATTGCACAATGCTCCTTAAAACTTTTATTAATAGATCAAATTTCGAGGCCTGAGAAATGCAAAAGAAACTAAGCCCCTTTACAGGATTCAAGCAGAAGTTAGACTATACTAAAGAACACAAACAAAATTTGCTGACAATTTTATTTGAGGTCATGTTTCCCAATAAGGCTGACTGCTGGAGCATTTGGAAAGGGCCCAAGTCCTAGCTCAAAGCATACAGGGCAGAAGAGTTCCTTGAAGGGGCACTCACAGAGCTAACAAAGCAGCCAGCAACATTCAGCCTTAGGTCAAGACAGGTCTAGCAAGTCATCTTAACATTCATACTAAGAGTTTTTAAGGCTTTCAGGCTTTTTTTTTTTTTTTTTTGTTATGAGTGCTCTGTGGGTGTCTGAAGTTCCAGTTCAATGTACAGTCAGAGGCTCTTTGGATTCTAATACTTGGCACTCCTCCATTTGAATTCCTCAAGGGCCTGAGGTGCATACCACAATCTCTCTAAGCATGCTGACACAACCAGGTTTTACACAGAACACTGACTTCAGACACATTCAGTAACAAAGCTACGTGGCTTGAGCTCTTACTCTCTTCTATTCAGTGGCATACTGGTCAACAGAAAAATGCTCAGCTTCCAGATGTGTGACTCGTTACACAACATCCACATTTTTCCTTGAATTTGCAGCTCTCAGACTCTAAACCTATTATGAGGAACAAAACAGGCAGTTCTATTGTATAATGCAGCACAATAGCAAGATATCTTGGCACAGATATACATGATTTACAATCACTGAGAAGATGAGTGTGGCATTGTTCAACCTAACATTTTCTTGAAAGCAGCATTTGTGTGTCATTTTCCCCAGTTTTTATCAACTTGACTGTTTACATTAAAACTCTCAATGGGAATCTTTATTTAACGTCTGAAAAAGGACTGGAGCAATAAAATGCCAACTGCTGAAATGCCTGTATGGATCTTATGATGAAAAAACTTACAAATCCAATGAAAACAGAAGTCTCCACCTTGCACATCACTCGTGGAATGCTCTCCCACTCCATGCAATTATTACAATGGGTTCCTCGCCCTCTTTTGCTAGTCAGCAGCTAAGCAGCCTCACAGTGGCCTCCCAAGCACTGTTACACGCAGAGCATACACAGAAAGTGGTTGGTCCCACAAAGCAGGGGCCGTGGGCAGGCTGACCTTACACTGCTTGGAGAATAACAGCCAGCTTGTGCACTGCACTGCTTCAGAGGCTGCTGCAAGCACTTCCAAAGAGTCACTTGTTTTGCTGACTCCTTCAATACCAATCCTTTTGAGTATTTTAATGAGTTTACGACATATAAAACCAGTGATGCAGGTAGAATTAGTTCTCTCACCCCAATCTAATGTTTAAGATGCATTTAATTTTTATTTACTTTTGGAAGTCAAGTGCTTCAATACTGGCATATTGAAAGACAATGTTAAATTCAATCAGACACTTTTGGAAATTCATTAATGTAAATCAAAAAAAATTCATGTATCTCCCTCTTTACATAGAATCCCAATTGCTATATAAAGTGTGCATACACCACGTTGCTTGCTCCAGCCCCTGCATGCTTCCTTCTCCACTTACCCAGTCTTCACAGTGCCAGAAATTCAGCTTTCCCCTTCATTCTATAGCACAGTAATCCTTAATATATATTCCAGCAGTTAAAAAACCTCTCACATATAATAAGCAAATCACTGAGACTCACTCAGATTTTGGGAGCAGCATCACAAGCATACTTTCATGACTTAATACTCAAATATGAGACTGATCAAAAACTGCTGAAAAATGCTCTGACCTTAGACACGCTAAAACATTTTCCCAATTCCTCTGCAATGAAGCCTGCGTGGCTTATGTTGGGACATCCAGTTTTGTTAGCAAGTACATCACCTCAATACCTCAGAGAACTGTTATATCCACCTGTTTATGGAGCACTAAGAAAAGCAAATGCCAACAGTTATTTCTGGCTGCATAGAAGTGCAGATGATCAATGACAGATCCCATTAGTTACAGAAAAACAGTAGACAAAGGAAGCTTCTGTGCTTCCACAGCTCTGATTACTGAAAGAAAATAGAAACTAGAAAAAGGAGAGTATCCCAGCAATTAGGAAAAGCAACCACAATTTCCATAAGGAAGGCCCTACTACAGTAACACGTAGATCTTATTCTCTTGTGTCCAAGTTTCTAACAGCTCTGAACTACGGCTGATGCTCAGGACACTCAGAAATGACAGCAGCAGAAAGCCTTCCAAGGGTTATCAGTCTATTCCTTTCTTCCAGATTAAAGTTACAAAAACTTAATAATAATAAAGATAGATAAAACAAGCAGTGACCAAAGCTGTCAGGGAGAAACAAATATTACTTGCATGTGCACAACCAACACAAAGCAAGCTCTCAGCTTTAAGAGGACACGCTTGAGTGCCCATCTATAAAAATCCAGATTTATCAGACACATATGGAACCAGCAACTACTCCAGGATCCTAAAACAGATAATGACAAGACAGCTTGCTTGCTCTGATCTTTGCATCTGAAGCTACTGCAACACTGAGTACCTCATACTTTTTATTGAGAGTAACCATTAGGCCAAAATTTAATTATATATCCAAAAAACAGCAACAACAACCACCCAAATCCATTTTCGAGGTTTCCAGAGGATACTGGCTTAGTCTCAAAGCTAGCATTTCTTTTCAGTAAATGAAAAGCAAACAGAGAATGCCCTGCAAGAAAGACAATGTTGAGAATTTCAGCTTAAAATTCTCTCTCAGCATTCCCTCGCATCCTACATGGTACAAAGCTATTAACATATTTCTCTTCTGCAGCCCTGTGCCTCTTATTTCATTCATTTCCAACAGCGAACTTTTCTACTTAATAGAAACCAACCAACCTAAAGAAACTACACAGAAGCTGCACTGCTATACAGAGGGTTATGCTTTGAAATGAAGTCTGCAGGTAGACCTGTGGGTTTCTCAAAGTCATGCTGCACAGTTTGTAACAAGCTGCTGGGCTCATTGAGCTACTATCACTAGGTTGGTGGTTTCCAAAACATCAGCAGCCAAGGCAAACAGAAAGCGCCCGAGGTATTATCAAAGACATCTTGTTACAAACAATTCCAGGTCCAGAATAATGAAACCATGGCTTCGCAAGAATTCATTAAATACGTCAGCTCTTCCTAAGAGAAAGTAAGTGCACCAATTAAGCAAAAACCCCGTTGCAGGGAAGAACTGCCAGCAGCACAAGTTATTTTAGCTGACATTACTTCAAAAGAGCCCACCATTCACCATCTGTTCTGGCACAAATTTTGAATGCTAAGAAAGTTTCCAGCATCACTGATGAAAAGAAAGCAGTCGAAATGCAGAAGTTTGTTTTGCTGTTAACAAGAACAAGCATCTAGGACAACTCATATTTCAGTAAGAACAAATAAAAGAGTCCTGCACATTTCATAAAATGAATTACAGAGAAATACAGTGCCAAGTAGAAGACATGTCGGGAAGATAACAGGGAACAAATGAAAGACATCTTGCAAATTTTACATCCAAAGTGGGTGGGCAGCTCCAAACAGTGGGTCAACAGTCTGCATGCCACATAGCAATCATATGTCTACTAAGCTTTTCCAGCTGCCAACAAGATGGACACTTCCAAAAACCAATGGCTCCATCAACCTTTTGAAGGGAAGACTAGCCATCAAAATTAACTGTACAGATCAGGAAAAAAAAATAAAATATAGGACGAGGAGTAACAAGGAAGCCAAGGGAATGAGTGCAACAGAAAGATAAAAGCAGAGAGAGATGGTACCATCAATATGCACACACTCAAACGAGCTGCTTTTTTAGGTTAAACAATCTCTTTCAATATGAAAGTAGAAACAAAAGTAATATGAAAAAAAAGAGTGAAGATAAAAGTACAATACTTAATTTGTCTGTCTTGAAGCAATTCTTCCTCAAGCAGAAGGAAATTCTAAATGTCTTTCTAAAAACTTTTGAAATAACCTCACTTGCACGAATACGTGAAGTTTTACTTCGCTATGTTCTGAAAGACAATGATTTCAACTGGAAAAGCTAAAGAAAGTTCAGATAGGAACTGAAAGCTTATTTCACAACACAGCTTGTTTAGCCAAGCCAAATAAGTTTTATGAGAATGACCGCACTCTGTAAGTACATCAGTGAAAACAAACACCACAGAAGAAACAGAAAAGCTATCTAAAATGAAAACAACAGTATAAAAATAACTGCTTCAAACTTCGCTCACCATTCAACTGGAAATCAGAGGCCTGAAGTTCCAATCTAACAGTAATCTGCCTAGCACTTCAAGCCCATTGAGATGTTTGATGAATTCACAAACAGGACAATACAAATAACCCTTACTGCGAGGATGGCAGAGAACACACCACATACATAGGGTGCAATTCCAACTCTATACTCCAGATTCCTATGATTTACCAATAACAATTAAATATTTTCCATAAATTAGGGGGAATAAATTACTTTCCCCATTTCCTTCTACATTTATATAGCATTAAAAATAGGAACAAAACACACACACCTACAAAAACAATAAAACTGCAAAGTAAAATTTGTTAACTTGTAGGTAATTAAGTGTCCTATGTAAAAATGTGAAGATTAAGGATTGGGCCTATGTGGATTCATCACTGAGAAAATCTGGGCAAAGATTTCTAAGCCACATAATTAATAGATCCATTCTCCCCATCCCAACATGAAAAACAGTCAGTATTGCACAGCAAGTAAGAAGTGAGGTAAACATCTAAGGCACCTCTTCAATGGTTTGTAAAATAAGGCTCCAAAGAACCCCTCACAATTTCTTCCTCAGAAAAAGGAATGACAGATGGAGTTTTAATATTTCTCATGACAGCAGATGATATTCACTGTGCAGTCACAGCAATACTTCAGTTGGTTGTACCAAGAAGTTCTACAACACGTTGCAAAAATTCTTTTATTAATAATTTTTTAAATGTCAGTTATATCTTTCTCCTTAATGGATGAAACCAGCAAGGACAGCTTAATATTTCAAACTCCAAACTTCAGGTACTACACTGTATATCTGAACTACATTTTACAGAACAAGATGTTTTATCTTTTCATCAACTCGATAAAATCTTGATTGTTAGAGCTCCTGTACATTGCTTCTCTTTCAAAATCTTTACATTGACAAGTCTGAAATGTCTCAGTTACTCTACTATAAGCTTGCTTTCTTTCACTCTTCGTAAGGGACTTTAAACTGCCTGTTTCCTAATTCACAACAATACAACTTGAAACAAACATTATACCACAGAAATCTGGATCTAGTGCAACACTGCTCATGAATTGGCCTTAAAACATGCAGTGGACAAGAGCAAATCTTTGGACACAATAGGTTACTTCCTTTCCTTGCTTACTTAACTTATCCACAAGCAACAGCGTTCCGAAGGAAATCTACTCCCTCCTTAAAATGTTGCCATTCGTTGACTATCATTATTTAATATTTTAGAGTCTGAATGAGGTTGGATGTGAGAGACTGAAGCAAGAGATTTTAATCTAACTAGAAAAGGCTCTAAATGATTTTAATAAATTTACATTCAAAATATAATTTTATGTGAGCACCAATTGTGCAAACCAGAAATAGTGCAGGGATTTATGAGTATTTAATGCTGTTGATTCATCAGATTTATATAGGTATGCAGATGGCAAAAACTTTAATGAGGGTTCTGCATTAGCTTTGTAGCATCTGTCCCACTCACCAGCAGATCAGAACAGTTTTATTTTGAGAGTATTCAACTCATTTCCACAAAAGCAAAGCAAAGAAACATTGGTCCAAAAAATTAAGAAGTCTGGTCAAGAGCCTCTCATCTTTATGTGTAACAATCCCCACCAAAAGCATGGTAAAGTCATAGAAAAGTCAGTTTCACTAGGCTAATAATTTTCAACAGTAACACAGGTAAAACTCTGACACTTAGATTTATTTTTATTGAGCATGGAATAGGAAACATCAGTACTCCAAAATCTAGCTGTATTACTATAATTTTCTAAGTATAGTTTCATCACATAGTAAAGGTGTCCTTAACAGGTACACATAAAGCTAGACAAAAATCTCAGTCAAGAACAAAAAGGCTGCACCTCCACAAGACAAACTTGACAGGAAAGCCTTCCAACTGAAAAACTTCCAGCGCAGACAAACCCCTTTAACCAAAACCTTTACAATGAACAAGCCGATTCAACACGTTTCACCTTTTCACACAGAAAAGCAATCACTACTTCTATTAATCAAATAAAATGACCTTCTGGAGCCTAGGAAGGGCTGACAAGAGACACATGACTTCTGTAAAACGTATTTAAGAAAATCCTTTAGCTTACCGTCACAGATTTCAGAGTCATTCCATGATAGGTGCCCATGGTATCAATTTTAAAGCCCTCCGTTTCTGCAAAGTAAGAGTGATTCCTGTAAGTCATTACGAGCATAGCGACATAATTTAAGTGGAAAACATTGGAAATATCTTTGAAATTAATTTTATAAGTAACATATTCATGCTGTTGCATTTAAACATTCTGTTTATGCTACAAAATTCAGTTAGTACTTAGGAAATCTGTATTTTCTTTAGGCAGTGGTCCACTTGGCATTTCTCCCTTCCGTAACCAAAGTGAGTGCTTCTGTCACATGGAACCATTCTAGAGAAAGGATGTGAATTGAGATCTTCGCAAGGATGTAGTATAACATGCACGCTGCATCAGAAATTCTCTTCACTACAAAATGGAGAAGCAACTCACTCTCAGAATGCATTATATTGTAACACATTCAACTTTAGTTGTATGAATGCAAAAATATACTCCATTAGAAACTGGTTTACCCAACATAAAAACCACAGCTGCTTCCTATGATAAATTCACCTCTGCAGTGCACTAAAGGAACAACATCATTATCATATGATATACACACAACAGAATTCACATAAACTCACATTACCAAACTCAAAGTGATAAAAAGTTGTTTTGGGTTTGTTTGCTTTCTTCAATTTGGAACGGTTTCATTAAGGCTGAATTTAGGCTAAGTGCCAAAAGCCCGCAAGCACTCAGTGACTAAACCTGCTGCAAGCCTTTTCAAGTTTGTAAAATCCTTTTCTGTCCTTTTATCCTCAGTACTCTACAACCTAAATCGGCAGAATGTGGCCACCAGAACTTGAAGCAAAACTTTTCCATTTGTACATTCCCTAGTCTCATATATACACTGTCCTAACAGTGGAGAGCAACCTACAACTTGATTAGTTCTTTCTTAAAATGGCACAACAACATCTAGTCACCAGAGACGGACACGATAACCCACCAACACAATGACTGTGAGCATACGTATACACCTAAGCAACTTTTGCTCTATTTTACCTAATAAAGGTACTTGATATTGTGCAGAAACCCTTATTAGCAGCCAGAATATTACCACCACTTATTACACCATTTCCACAAAATGCATTAGCATAAAAACTTACAAAACAAAAATAATGCAAAATTGAGATTAATACTTGTACTCAAGCCTACAAGAAGTCCAAGAAAAATATCAGACTTTCAATGATGTTAAAACTCCTTATGCTTACCATGAGTAAATTAAGCTAAACTGAAACCCAGACAACCCTGACAAAGCAGATGCCCTAGAATGCATCTACAGTTGTTCATCCTTTCTTCCTTTAGATGAGGAAGATTATCATACAGTCACAGGAAATGAAGCAGAAAAGTTCTCCAGATTTTATGACTCTCCATTGCCTAGAAAAAGATACCCAAGAGATAAGAATCGATCATGCCTCTCTCACCACAGAGATGGGTATCTGCATTCTAAATGCTGTTTTGGGTTTTCTATCAGGCCTACCACCAGCACCTACATGGAGAAATCCAGTTATTTTGCTGGCACTGTCTACCATGTCACAGGCCATTTCTCCACCTCACTGCACAAATTGACCTCAGCTCCATCCCTCCTTTATCTCAGCTTCTCAATTCCTTTCCCTCCTGCTGGTCTTAACATTTTTCAGCCTTAAAGAGTTCATTTTGGGGAAGCAAAATACAAGTACAGACCTGAGCACTGCCATCTTTACTATGTAGAAAAGGTACCCCTTGTAAACTGATATCGCCTTATTGCCTCTCCTTCTGAGTTCAATGTGTAATTACTCACAGCCCAGGGCTAAAGATAATGAAGCTCATCTGACAAACATTTCTGTGGATAACACTTTTCTCAGTGACAATGATACTGGTCACCATTTCTGGGCAAGGATCACATTAATATTTCATGTGGTGCCTGAGGCCTTGCAGGGTGCTTGCTAGAGCTCCCTCCTCTAAACTGAAGAGATGCTTTTACTGACCTGGAGTGAACAAATCAAAGATGTATAATCTAGGACAACGGTTCTTTGGGGATTGCAGACAATTACCGACAGAGGAACTCCTCCCCTTTCCCAACTGACCTGCAGTTTCCTCCTACCTCTAACACACAAAGTTCCTACCCATTTCAAGCAGACAGCCCTTAGCAAGGCCAGCAAGTAGCACCCCTGCCATGCCAGACCTACCACAGTTCATTCCCTCTCAGCACAAATCCTGGTTCTGTAAGTACTTCTACACATTTATTTTCCATTTCAATTATTTCTTTATACCAGGATCATTATCTGCTTTGTCCCTAATAAAACCTTGTGCTCCACCTGAATTAATGAAAAAAGCTAACCCATGTCTCCATCAGCACTGCAAAGGGAATAAAAGCCTACAGAGCCAGCAGCACAGTTAGAAAGTAAATCAAAGGGGAGAGAAGCACCTAGCAGGGAACAAGCCTCTGTTCAACCACTAATGGTTTCATCTTTAAAAAAAAAAAAAAAAATCTACTTAAGCCCCTTATAAAATTTGCCCTAGTTCATGCAGTGAGCCACAAGAGCCACTAAACAAGGCCCTGGGTCTCACCGACTTCCTGCTCCCAGACTTATGCCAACCCTTCGTCCTAGAAGGAGGAGCAAGTGACTAGGGTCCAAAGAGCCAGCTGGTGCCTCGAGCATTAGAGAGTGGGCTTCTAGCCTGCTGAATGCTTCCAGCATGTATATAGGCCTTCCAAAGCTATTTAGCAGGTAAATAAGACTCCTGATCATTAGTAAATAACAGTGTAGTGTCTTCATTAATTACTTATTATTGATTAATGTAAATCTAGAATAAATGAAATGGCCAAAAGAGAATGCAGGTGCCCAGATGGATTCCTGCAAACAGATACCGCAGCTGCTATGAGGTCTCCAAGGGACACCAGGGCCTGCTACCTGCAGACAGAGTTGGATCAGCAGAAGAACCCACCTCCTAAACAGCTTGCCAGCTCTCAAATTTCCTGTCTCAAACTCTTAAACAACTGACGAATGAGTGTTAAGCACTGGCAGCTTCCAAATAACCACAGCAACCCTCTTAACAGACAAGAGCACAGGCACTCTTTCCTCAGAAGTTTCTCCCTGATCCTCTCATTTATATCATTTTCCATGTGATGTAAGTCACTTGCAGAAATAAGCAGTGCTGACTGCAGGAGCTCTGACACTTGTACATTCACACCGTTTTTCGAAGGGCATAACATTTTCTTCTGCACACTTCACCTTCAGTTCCACTCCCAGCATACAGCCTATGCAATGCAGACAAATGCTTCCAAGTCAGGAACTCCACAGTAATGGCTTCATTCCCATTCCTAAAATTATTGAGTCCGTTAGCCAGCCTTCCACAGCTGTTCATAGAAGACATTCAAGGGCCAGGACAAAAAGCAGAGCAGGATTTCTTCCAGAGGATTCTCTGAGGGTAGAAACTGACCCTGACACAGCTGCTTGAAAGCACTCCAGGGACATAAAAGGACCCATAGGCCACAGTAAAGTGAAGCAGAAAACCAAGCAACCTGGAGCACCAACAGACATGCCCCCACCGTTCAGCAACTTAAATGCTGCACCCAGCCCTCTGACAAAGAACAGAAGAGTGAAATGCATTTTTTCTGTCCCTGCCTCAGCAGATCAAACGTGCACTGCTGAGTCATGCAGCAGCACAGACAAAATGTTAACGCCTGGTAAAAATTAGTTGGCAACTCCAGATAGAAAATCGTATTTTCATTGGTGTGATATAGAAAAGAGTTAAATTTATAAGCTATCTACTAAGAAAAGGGTATTTATGAAGAGACTATTTAAGAACAGTGCCAAAATGGCAAAACTTCAGATCTCTATTTTTAAACTTTGAATGAGAAGCAGAACAACTGCTAAAAAAGCTGCTTATGAGTCTTCAATAACTTTTTTTCCTCTACTAAAATTACAGAATAGTTAGACTATCATACAAACTTCATTTAGGTAGAAAGCAACCCACATCAAATATTTTAAAGAGTAAAGAACGCAAGAAAAACTCATTAATGTACTGCAGCGAATGCATTACAACCTTTTCTGTTTGCCAAGTATAATCTGTTTTATAAACATATCAGCACTGTTCAAATCACCTTAATCAAAATATGTCTAAAACCTAGATCTCTAGTGACTAAACAACAACTACTGCATAATCAGTTCTAATGCTTCAAAATGAACTGCTACCAGCTAACATTAAGACTACCTTTTCCTCTCCAGTTATTGCACCTATTATGATCACAATTTCACAGTTCAATGACTCAAAAATCATCCAAAGAATCATATACTTTTCCTGTACGGTTCATCACTTGTTACCTTTCTAGCATCACCATACATCAACCAGAGTGCTTCTCTCACTTAAAAGATACCAATTACATCTCCTAATGAAAATATGCACAGTAATGCATCAGCTTATTGGACTGATCATATTCTCCATCATCACACAGACAGATGTTCAATTTCCTCACATATGAGTATTAAAGCTCAAAGAGTCTTCCGTTCACTTAAAGCCCACAGCTCCATGTAAATCTAGGTCACTTGACATTTTGATTTTGCACCTGCTGCAGCTCCAGACATCCAGTGCCAACACTAATTCAAGCTCTGATTCTTTCCCAAAGAATAATAGTTAAAAAAAAAAAAAAAAAGCAACACGTCAATTAACCCGTTTTTGGAAGGACGTTCAGGCAAAATAAATAAATAAATAAATAAACAGTTTGGAGGTACATGGCTCAGAAAAACTGGAAAGCCTGAATTCTAAGGCTTTGCTTGAATTGCAGACAAAGATCAACTAATCACTATTCTTTTTCAGCTGTATAGTTTTCAAGACAGACAGCAACAGCTCCGCAGACTGCCTAGAAACGACTCACTGCCCTTCTTCATACTCCTAGCAATTAAATCTCTTGATAACTAATTACATTCTACATAACCATTTTCTGAATACTCTTTTTTAGTATTGTACACTAACAAGTAAAGCTAAACTTTCAAGATGTAACACTATAAAGCAGTGGAAAGCACAACAATAATAGCACAGCAGCAAAGTCCTAGGCTGCAGCAACTGAGGATAAGCCCAAATGCAGCAACCACAGACATAAAAATAAAGGGAAAAAAATCTGTTTACTCTTGGAAGGACTCAGGTACACAAGGATCTCCAGCAAGATCCCCTTGCCTCCACTCTTGGTTCCACCCCTTCTGGTCATTCAAGTGCATTGCATACACCTGAGCTCCCATGGGTTGGCCCTGCCTTCCCACCAGGTGCTCCATCACTGCTTCAAGCACTGACCTAACATTTCTACTACAGAATCTTAAATTTCCAAGTTACTCTAACTAGAATTTAGAAATTTCTCTGTAAAATTCATATAAAACACTTGAACAGTAATCTTAGAAACAATTAAGCCCAATTTTTTCAAAGGGTCATAACACTAACACAGAAGAAAATCACAAGACGGATCTGTCTGTTTTCCAATTCTGAATATCTTAGCAAACTACTGCCTTGTCACACAAAGCCAGGAAAGCATAATTGCAATCTACTCTTCCCCAAACATGAATCGCTTGCACATTCTCTGCCAGAAAAAAAATGAATTCTATAACATTATAGATGAATATAATAATTAAGTCTAACAAGGCATTCAAGTTTCAGAAGTCCAGAATTCCTACTCCTATGAATAAAATGGTAAAGCTGTACATTAATAAGTGACATTAATAAAACATAAAAGTGAATAATAGTGAAGGCAAGGAACAAAACTACAAAGTGAAAAGCAGAGAAAGTTTAGCACAGAAAGGAGCTTTGTTTTGCTGGAGAGAGGATAGATCACTGACTGCCAGCATGAAAGAAACGAAACCAAAAGGAAGGAAACAGCAGTCAAGCAAAGTAATTGCAGTGTGTTCACCTTCTCACCTCAAAACCATTTGAGCAGAGTGACAGGCATGCTGCCAAATAAGATATTCTTCCATTGTGGAAGTATCTAGGATGTACACTGAGTCCTGCTGCAAGAGACTTTCTAATACATTTACTATGGCATAAATCACCAAGTTTTAAGAACCTTGAAGGAAAGGTTTCTCTCTTCTTTCTAGCCATAGCTGCTGTACTAAGGCACTCATGTGTGAGAAAGCTACAGATGTCTCAGGAGTACATAAGCAGCTGCTCTTCAGGAATAATGCCTTACGATTACCAACCCCTCCAAGAAGTACCATTAAAACAATCTAAACCATTCTAGAAACAAAGCCCACCCCACCTGGTGTAAAGATTTTAAACAAGCCAACCAGAAATGAACTGTGAACCATTGTAAGAGAAGGAAAAATTAGGCTGCTATTCAGCAGTCTCCTTTAATAGGAGATCGAGTATTAAAATTCCTAAGTTTATTATCTTAGCTCTGCAAGCTTACAACTGTTTATGCTAAGAGTGAGACTGCTACTGGACCACTTATGTACTAAACCAAAACACAGAACTACTCAAAGAAAAAAAAAACCACCACACAGTTCACCTTTCTTAAGTCAATCAGATTTAAGATCCTTTAAGGAATAAGTTCACTTGTGTTACAATTCCAATGTATTCAGTTAAATCTCAAGAAAAATCGCATTACCTGTGCTGAATAGGATAAGAAAATGCCTGCTTACAGCTTTTGAAAACCACCTGCAATTTATTTCATTTTGGTTATAGTTCTAAAGTTATAGTTCTATATTACAGTGCCCCAGAATTAAATAAGCAAGCTGTTCTCCGTTCTCTAAATGTTAAAGACCTGAAATACCTCCAGGTTTTCCCCTAAGAAATCCAGATGTTAATTAGTAATCCCATACAGCTTCCATGAAAGCTATACCAATGCCTTTCATAAATCAACCCTTTATTTGAAATAAATTAGGTACTCATGCCAACATATGTTTACAGTGTTAGCTTATTTATCTAATTTGGTATTACCAGTGCCATTCTTAAACTACATACTTCTCACAACTAAGAGATTGAAAACAGAAAATTATCCCTATGTGTGATTAAATCTAATACAAGAAAATGGAAAGTCGAGACATCTTTTATAACAATGGAAAGTGACAACTTTTCACGTAGAATATGCCCATTCCACAAGCATTCATGATGCCACATAGCAAAAGAACCTTCCCGTTGGAATAAGAGCTGCATCCCATCCAATACTAACAGAATCCCCATGACTACAGGCTCAGAATCACATAACATACAATAGCAAATCTGAAACCAATATTAATCATAGGCAGACACCTTTTTCTGGCAACCCTTCAATCTCACCATTTTCTGACTTCTGCTCAGAAATTTCTGTAGAAAACCCATGCTGGTGAACTGCTAGATGAAATCTAACTGCTTTTCACTGACAAACAAAACTTCTTTTCTCTTTCTTTTTGAACCACACACAAGAAATATAAGTAAACAGGCATCGTCTGCATATGTTGCTTGCTAAAGCTACATAAACCTACAAGGACACTGATTATTCCTTTACTGGAATTTCTTGCTGTAAAAGACTCCACAGTGAAATAAATATATTGGAACATTTTAGCAGTTACATCTCTCCATGAATTGCTTTCTCCAGCTTTAACTTCATAAATGTTTTGAAGCGCAGTGAAAGAAAATCTACTTGTCAAACACTCAACCCCTAAAGATTAAAAGTTATCAGAAAGAAAACTTAAGAGTAAAAAATATTCAGGGAAGTTCTTTCTTCCCTTTCCTCATTCCCATGTCTCTCATAAAAACAATCAGTTCTTCATGTATGCTATCACAGATTACTTTTCAATACTTAAAAAGCTAGCAAATACCTCATGTTACTCCTCCCCCTGCCTCCTCATCACTAGTCCAGATAGAAACAGAAGTACACTGAGGCCAACATACATAACAGGATGTAATAAAATATACGAACAAATTTCCCACAGCAAATTTCACACACAAAACTCTAGATGATATATCCACATACAAATGAAAAATTCTATTAGCTTCAGGAATGGCCACAATCTCATTCTGAATGTCTTATACGTTACCCAATGAGTTGCATGGGAAATGCAACTCTTCCAAATCTCATACAGTGTGAAATTCCCCTTAGTGTTAGAGTTGATATTTCTCTTTCTCTAGCTACAAACAAAAATGAAAGCTGCAAGCTGGAACTGTTCACTTACAGTTTAAAGTGACATTTAGCAGCATGTAAGTTTTTAAGGCCCAGAAAAGAAAGCCTTTGTTATAATGATTTTGTTCAAGAACCAGAAGGCAACCAAGACAAGTGGTAAAAATTTGCTTTGGCTCTGCAAAAAAGACCACATGCAGCCACAACACAGCATATACGAAACCAAACACAGCAAGATATAAACAGAAAAGTTACTCAAACTGGTACTATAACTTGAGATTAGAAAGGCCAGGACAAAAATAAATAAATAAATAAATAAAATCAAAGTTCTAAAAGAAATCACCACTCACAAGCTTCCACTCCACTTAAAAATGACTGAAAATTCTTAATTATGTTGGATTATTTCCATTTTCTCTGCAGAAGGAAGCTATATTTTGCATTCCTATTGCAATTCTTTTAATTACGGTTACATACCTTATTAATATTTATTAACAATTACTGAAAGCAACTTGTGTGAGGAGGGGCAACCCATTTCATTTTATGCATCCTATTTTCAATTTTGGTAGGGGGTTCTGTTGTTCGTTTGGTCACTTTATAAACTGCATGTCATCTCCCAAAACTAAAATACTGGATTTTAAGTTTTCAGCTTTCTTCCTAAATGATAGGAATAATTCCTATAAAATAATAACTATGGATTCATATACCAGATAATCATGTTGAAAATATTAGAAGGTACGGGAATTCTTTTTTTTTGTCTTTGCATAGGTTTGAGAAGCAATAATACAACCTGCAAACTTAACTTTACACTCACTGGTGTCGTTACTCCATATATATACAATTTTTTTTAAAAGGAAACAATTTAATCAACTTACCCTCTTTGCCTTTGAATCTTTCCTGATCATATCTGTTGTAGGCAGCTGGAATAGGTTGCTTATTTCTTAAAGTAGGATCCTAAAACAGATTAAAGGAAGTTTGTAAAACACCCTAAGAAGTTATTTGTCAGCTCTTCAACTTCACTAAGTATTACATAGAGTAGCTTAGAAGTATAAACTTAGTTCACTTTTCTAATACTTGAAATGCCTTTGAAGGCTTCTGATACATTTAAACATCCACTTAAAGAAACAGTTAAGAATTACAGTGAAGAGAGCTACAACAACCTTAGATAAAAGCTAACAATCAGTACAAAAGTAAATTAACTAAAACTTTTAGCTAAAAAGTTCCATAAAATCATGGATTTTTTTCTAATACCTCAAGGTTTTAAAGACAAAGAACTGAAAACTCATGGTTAAGCCTTCAGCTATACACACAGTATGTTCCTTGTCAGCTTGACTGAGCTAGTAATTTGTTACACCCTCAGAGTAAAAACGAACCTGGTGGAAAAGTTTGCTTTTTTGTTGGTTACAGTAGGGTTTCCTTTGTTTTTAGAGTACCTCAAAATGTACCAACAAGTACTAACTCATTATTTTTATGGTCACAACTGTTCTGCATGGCATGTGAATAGGCCAACATACAATTTTGAAATTCAACATAAAGCAAATACTTAAATGTCAAAATTCACCTGGCTGCATAAATTTAGGTCTTTCTTAGAGGCAGGAGTAGTAAAAATAAACCAAGTTAAACATCTTTCACAGCAGACTGCCACTAAAGTTCAAGAATATATTATGTTTAATAAAGACTAACAGTAAATATCATAATACAGAACAAACCTTGTCTAATACCTAGACAGCTTAAACAATAAAGCTGTAAGACTGTCCTTCTGATTTATTGCAGGCAAAAGAAAGCTGGTTCAAGCTGTTCCCACTTATGAGTCATGTTCCAGACTCTTAAACACTTGCTACCCTATCTGTCAAAAATCCAGCAAAACATTTTGTTTTAAATGGCAGTCGTCTCTGTAATACATTTTTTTCCAAATAGATGCAGAACGTCGCTAGTGTATGATAGATACAGAAGTTGGCACTAACACTTCACCAGTAAGTAACAAGAACATACAGAACAAATTAAACGAAAATATTCAGCTCCTTAAATACCAATAAATGTAACTTAAGGCAAAGAATATCTATGAAGTTGCGTTGGAAAGTTTATTCATTCATTGGAATGAAACTAAAACTCTGTATTTAACAATGACAAAACATTCTACTCTCAATTTGGAGTGCCTCAGAGCCATCAAAGTGCTGCTCTTACCGCTGGTGCTGTATTTGGTGCAGGTCTTTGCTCAGGTGCTCGGCCTTCTTCTCTGGCTTTTACTGACTGAAGAATTGCGAAAATATTCTTGGCAAAGTTCTGAAAAACATTGTCAGATTATCAGTGAATCTTACTGATTATCTGTGTTCCAAGTAACACCAACACAAGTGGAAAACACCATTCAGTTAACTAGCATTTCAGAGAAAAACAGAGACAGTGCACAAGTTTTATAAACAGAAGTTTTTCCAATTATTTCTGCAGTAACAGAACTCAAACATAAGCAGTTCCTGGGCAGACTTGCTACCACTGTCCCTTAAGACCTGCTCAAAAGAACTTGCTGAGTCTAACTGGCATCATTACCAACTAAACCAAGCTCTTTGCAAACAGCTAGTATACTAATTTCCTTATCTGCTCTTGCCTACCATGCTTAGCCGTAGCAAGATGGAACAAACAAAAATAAATAAAAACGATAAAAAAATTGTTCACCCAGGATTTCCAAGACCAATCTCAGTTATGTATATGCTGTAAAGTGCCTGCCTGCCCACTGCAGGCTCCTGCCAGGCACTGTCTGCTGAACTGTGCTACAAGAAGCTTTCCTATAGCCAAGCATGCTCAGCTGCTTTCATTGAAGAACATTTGCGAGCACTTAGGAGAACTTTCCTAAACCTGCATGGAGCTGCAAGTTGACAGCACCAAAGTTCTTGAAAAGAGTGAAACACCTCAGCCGGCTGCTTGAGGGTTCATGGACACAACCCCATTGTTATGATGCCATCCTTTTCTTTTGTTTTTCATACTCATTTACAACCACAATCCACACCAAATTATTTAAGTAGAAGATCCTTCCATTTTAAATGGGAGAAAGGAAATAGAGAAATGACTGAATTAAGAGCAGTCCATGACAATAACTCTAGCAATGTGAAGCAGTGTTTTGTCAGTAAACTGCAAGTCACTGGGACAAACCATTCAGGTTATACCAATCAAGGTTTTTAAAACACATTCATCTATTCATATTAATAGCATGGTTTTATCCTAAACAACATTGTAGGTACTAATTTAACTTTTGAAATGTGTGTTTATTTTATTAACTTTTAACACCTACTGAGTGCTAGAGATGCATGTGTACAGAATGCCCTTCATTACTGACAATTGTCAGTAATGCTAGCGTGAGAAAATTGTTATTAATGAAAATAGCTTTTTAATAATTCAGAATAGAACAAAGTATTCACATGTTTACATTCTTCCACAGCACTGTATGCTAACCCTGAAATATTGTTAATTAAGACCATGAGCATTACAAACCAAATGCAAAAATTACACAGCTAAGACCTCTGGGGTGAACTTTATGGAAATAATCTAGAGATTTCTAACATAATGCTTCTCTAAGCTTGCTCATTTGACCAACACATTGTCCATTTGCTAGAAGGTAGAAGGGCTGTACCTGGAGATCACCAGAAACCACTTACAAAGGTAAAGCCATTTCCTGCACAAAATCTTCTCACAAAGACTGAGAGAACTCACACAAAAGCATATTTCAAGTTCTCTTCTATCAGAAAAACCTTGGAAACACCCTTCAAAGAGCTTGAGCCATATGCATATCAATTAAATGCAGAAACTCAAAATCAGCTCCATTCTTAGCGAAATTAATCTATCTGCATGTTTTTACTTGCAATTCAGAGTTCTCCTGAAGTCTGGACTGCACATGACAATCACAATTCTCCTCATTACTGCACATTATCTCATACTATCTCTTGGAAAGACACGTTCCTTAGACTCCCAAAACACAGGAGGAGAAACTAATTAAATAACAAGAACAGGAATTTAAAAGAGTGATTGTCCACGGAAAAGCCAAATCCTTCAGTCACAGGGAAGCTACAGCCAGCTTCCACATTCCTATTTCATTCTTAAAACCCACAGTTTACATACTATTAGAAGTAAGCTTAATTTCCAAAATATAAAATTTTCAAAGGCATTTTAGCATCTCAGATTTTAAATAACTGGACCAAACATCAGGGTGAAAAACAACACTACATTCTTCAGTCTGTTGAGAAGAAGTTTTTTAATAAGCACAGAATTACAGAGTGTTCTTGCTGATGTTTTCTCTGACAGCATCAAAATGCAGGTCCCTCAAGGACACCAGTAATGTCTATTTAGACAGAGAAAAAAATAGCACTTCAGCAAGCACTCAAACTAAGATCATCACTGTGCTTTCTAATGCCTCGTTTGGGGATCTGGGATTACACAGTTATGACAAAAAACAAAAAAAACACACCACACAACCATAGAATTGTAGGGGTTGGAAGGGACCCCTAGAGATCATCTAGCCCAACCCCCCTGCCAAAGCAGCTTCCTAGCCCAGGTCGCACAGGTAGGTGTCCAGGCAGGTCTTGAATATCTCCAGAGAACGAGATTCCACTACCTCTCTGGGCAGCCTGTGCCAGTGTTCCATCACCCTAACCATGAAGAAGTTCTTATTCACATTTGTGTGGAACTCCTATGCATCGGTTTGTGGCCATTTCCCTTTTTCCTATCACTATGCACTGCTGAGATGAGTCCAGCCTCATCCCTTTGCCTCCCACATGTTAGATATTTACAGCTGTGGATCAGATCCCCTTCAGTCTTCGTTTTTCAAGGCTGAACAGACCCAGGTCTCTCAGTCTTTCCTCATAAGAGAGTTGCTCCACACCCTTAATCATCTTTGAGGCCTCCTACTGGACTCTCTCCAGGAGATCCCTGTCTTTTTTTGTACTGGAGAGCCCAGAACCGGACACAATACTCCAGGTAAAAATAATTAATCAGAACATCCACTGCAGATACTCACTGATTTTCAAAGACCGGCAGCGTGAAAAAGACCACAAAGTTCTCATTGTTCATCCCCTTAGAGACCCAGAATACAATGCTCCAGTTTCTACCCAGATTTAGTTAAATTTAATCTCAAATGCAACATTTTTATTATCAAAAAATCCCACAGATCAGGAAAATGAATAAATCCATCTCTCTCTGCAATAGGTCTTGAAGTCTGAACAAACTTCAGAAACGATGCTTAAAAAAAAAATCCTCAGTATGAAAATGGCAATTCCATTAATTCTGTGGGATTTTTTTTTTTTTTTTTTTTTGGCCTAGAGTGCTGTTACACCCATGAAAGCTGCCTTTGTTAATTGCAGCCATGTCTACACTCAATCATAATTCATCCCATTAGGGGAAAAACAATAAACATGGCAGAATGTTTCAGTAGCTGTAACACTCAGAATTCTAATATTTTCTTAAATAAAGCTCTATACTAATAGCTCCCATTCTCTACCATGTCTCTTCAAACTGGATCCATGCACTAGGAATAGATTGGAAAAGGAAAGCAGCAGCAGCCAACAGAGCCTTGACAAATTCTTGAAAACCTGCCACAACATATAAATTCTCCAGATGTACTGCCATAGATACTCCACTCCTTAATATCAGTCAATAACATGCACCAAGTCAGCTTGGTATCACTGGTGTTAACTTAATAGGAATAGTTTGTACAGTACATCAATTGCATGACTGTATACTTACAGGAAAATCCTTTGCATGTTTAAATGTAAAGCACACATTAAAATCCAGAGTCCATTTCCTCAGTCAAAATGTTTAAGTATTATTACAGTCTACAACAATGAATGGAAAACATATAGTATTAGCCCTGTATATCTGTGGAGTGTTTACAATAACAAGTTTCTCACCTCATTTAGTCTGTATTTTGTTTTATTCTCTTTATTTACATAGATTTTAAAAGCAAGCCTTTTGTAAGAAAGGCCTGAAAAAATATCTAATTTGAAATCAAATAAAGACTAACTCAGAAATATGAAAAAGCAACAACACTATGATATCCTGAAGATAGATTAGAACTACATCTGTTCCAAACACTCTCTTGGAGACACCTGGGTCTTTCTTAGGTGCACACATCATACAGAAATACAGTCTTTGGTGCACTTACTAAAACATAGAAAAAATATACAAGTATGAAATAACTTTATAGCTAAGCTAAATTTCATTCAGGAAACAATTCTGTTATTATTTTCTGACAAAATGAAGGTACATTTTTACAATTTAGATTCAGTATTGTTCAGTAAGAAAACAATTGCTATGGTCTGATCCATTTTTCTTTTTAGTTCTGTACTCAAAATGTACTGGTTAGAACTTAACAGCAATATAACAGCCTTCCCAGTTAGCTAATACAGAACACAGAATTAAGTAGAGTTTGGGAATTCAAATCTGTCCCACACCATTATATTAGTGGATTGCCATTTTAAAACCACACCTTTCTTCCATTTGAAAGCACTAAGAGATATTAACCTGGTCTAACTTTGCCTGTTCTGTTTCACTATCAAACTCACAGCTGTGAAATTCAGGGACATGGAACAATCCTGCCACCTAGGGCACACGCACAGAATTGCTTGTACAATATTTTACTTAGGCCATACAGCTATTAAAACTAATAAAAAAATACCACTTTAGTCTTGCTGTAAAATTATTTTAAATTTCAGTATTTGCTGACTTCACTGCTATTAATAAAGTCCTATGAAATGGAGTAAAACAAAAAGTCCTGCAGCATTTACTCAAACGTGCCAATAATTTTTAACAGGGTCAAGCCTATAATTAAAGACTTAGTAAAACAAATAAAAATAAAAAAATAAAAATTTAAAGCATATGCAAATACCATCTGTACAGGTAATATTTTCCAGATAGTAACACAAAATCAGAAATACTGAGTGCTGTAAGTATTACATACATTTAGTAAACATTATGAGTCTTGCTATTTAATTTTCGTATACAGGAAAATGAAAAAACCTCAAAGAAACAACGTTCAGAAGTAGTTCAGAACAACACACTGTATGAAGTAAGCTGGCAGTTATGGGTTATGTCCAAGGTAAATGCTACATAGAAGCAAAGAGCTAATCCCTCTGTCTAGGTCAGCTCTAAATGCCCCAATTGTTTCACTCAGTCCTGGCCTGCATCACCCTGCTCACAAACAAACTCAAAAGCAAAGAAAAAAATTGAATACTAGAGCTTAATACACAAAGCTCAGTCGTGTTCTTTAGAATAAAATTAGGAAAGAAACAATGCAGAGTGAAAAGTGAGACCCTGGCTTTCAAATTTTGACCTAGATGTAGTAATTAATGCACACAAAGAAAATCCTACATTGACAAAACCCATAATTTTATGATTCAGTGCTTACTGAACTACAGAGATTGAGTTTCAGTAATCCTGACTCTATACTAAGTTGCTATACAAGTTTGCTTGGACAGATTAAGTTATTCCTCCTGTACCAGGGAGAGCTTGCTCAACAGAAGGTGATTCTAACATATTTGTACCTAAAAAAATAAAAAAAAAAAAAATAATAATAATAATAATAGAAAAAATACAACCTAGTACCTTAAACTTTTAACAGTAATCTGTAGGACATCCCTAGAAAAAAAATGAATATACTGTTGTTGTTTTAAATCAGAAAGGCTCATAGCTAATAATTACCAAGAGAACACTGCTTTACTTCAAAGAGTTAGTAATTCACAAGGCCAATATTAGTGCATTTCTCCAAGATCCCAGTTTTAAGATTTCTCCACAGCTAAGTCACGTGCTGCTTTTATACCACGTATAATACCAAGCATCTCTGAGCATTCTGGGAACTTATAGAAGAAAAACAAACAAAAAAAAAAATCAATAAGAAAACACAAGTACAGCAATCACAGACAAACTCCTTCCACTATACCTGGAAGTGCTGAAACTCCTGCTTAGACTACTTTAGTATTCCTACCGACAGCATTCACAAATGCATTTATAGCAGAGATGGAATGAGGTTTTTGCATCAGAAAGGATTGCTGAAGCCTGCTTCTACAGATTACTGAAATCAAAGGATTATTCAGGAAGGAAAGACAGAGAGGAAGAACATGAAAGGAAGGAATCAATTTCAGTTTAAACATAAATTTTTTTCTAAGGGTTCCGTGCTTTATTTTACAAAACAGGTATTTATCCTGAAACAGATACACAGACAGAACTGAGACCCCTGCAAGGCAATAATTCAAAACGTAATACTCTATATGGTTATGATGACAAATATTCTATGTACAGGTTCAAATCCTTAGCTACCAGACAAGATGGCCCAGTTCATTGAACAAAGGCTCTTCCTATGAAGTTACAGAAGTTATGTTTTGCTAGCATTTTTCCTTAAGGTTCGCAGTTTCAGCTCCAAGAGATTTAATTTATATGAAAACCGACAATCTCAACCTGCCCTCAAGATACACATTTCATAGTCAGTGACAACTGTATTGCCAATTCATGGCCTTCTAACACTGTGTATGGAAGTATCCTAAATTGTGTGCTTTGTACAAGAGACCACCATAAAAAACAACAGTGAGACACCTATAGCACTAACACCTCAATCTGAAAATTAATTTTGACTTTACTCTTCCCCCCCCTCCCCCCATCCTTCTTCCTTTACCTCTATCACTTTTCTCCCCTGGCATGCCCAGCTGCCTCCAGCACTAAGACTTCCCTTGCCTCAGTTTTTACATCTGTGAAGTCAGAACTGGACTGTGCAAAGAGTGAGGACAACAACTGTCGCAGCTAAGGAAAGCCGAAGTTCTCAGATGGTTACCCCAAAAAACATTGTTGCATACCTTTACTCAAACCTGCAATTGTGCTGCTGCTATGTAATGTATCCTCTCCGTTTTCAAGTTAAGCTTACTATAATGGGAAGTAAAACCTCATGCTAAACAGATCCAATTTGGCTCTGAAAAGTGGTTACATAAAAATGTCACATTATGCAGAAAATCTAGAAGACTACACTGTAGACCTGGAGAAGGCCAACAGAAGCTTAAAACAGACAGTACAGGATGACTCACTCAACAGAGATTAAATCAACCACCATTCCCAGAGGAGTGCAGAATGGCATAATGATCAGGTTGGAAACTATTGAATAAAACTTCAATAAAGAGTTCTAAGCCTAACTTAAAGAAAACCTAGCAGACAAATGCAAATTCTGGAAGTGTTATAGACAAAAAGGATGTGTGAGGTGAAACATACAACTTCAAAATCAATAGCAGCCTCACAAATTCAATACAAAAACAGCCATGGAACAATGCAAAAGCCAAGTACAATATTAGGGTAATGCAAGGGGCTGTACAGATACAGGACTTGGGTTATACATTGTAAGAAGCTTAGAGTCGTGTGAATGACAGCCAAGGAACGAAAATGTGTGTGAAATCATTAAAGCACTAAAGGCTACACTGACAGTCTCAATTCAACAGTAACAAAACTCATGAGACTTCCATAGAAAAGAATCATGAGATTTCAAAGTGCTGAGAAGAGAAGAAATGCAGATATTAATTCTTTAGCTACCAGAAGTAATTGCATGTTAAAGCAACTGGTCACAGAAGGCACAAAAGGAAAAACATCCTTTATTTAGCCCATGGTACCTACATTAATGAAGAGCTCCTGAAAAATACTTTGTGATAGGAGTATCAACACACTTCAATTGAACATTCTTGAAAAAATCCACTACTTAATTTCAGCAAGGGGAGCAACGTAATGAAAATGCTATTAAAAGATAATTAGAGGCAGATCTAATGGGGGGCAGAATACAAGTATCAATACAACTTTTCTGAAAATTGAGAAGCATCTTCCTGAAAGAATCACTATTTCCTCTAAGACAGCAAAAACAGAAGAAACCTGCCCAAAACCTTCTGAGAACGATGGATTTTGAGCTGTGCTCTCATCTGCCTAGTGTTTTCCTTTGGCATCTTAAGCCATCTCTACACGAACATATAGTACAGAGGACACCAAAAATTCACACACAAGTCTTTCTCTGTGGAGAAGACAGTTTAAGGTGTGTCTCAGACAATCAATTTTTTTAAAAGAAGCAATGAAATTGACATTTTGGGCGTGCTCCTAAGTTGTTACCTTTACCTCAGGAACTCTAAAAGGAATTCAGATGTTAAGTTAAACACTAACTGGTAAACTACAATTCAAGTCAGCTTCATTTTTAAATGTATTCTAGAAGGATTCAAGAGACTGCAGATAAATCTGTATCAAGCAGATAATGAAAAATTACAAGAAAAAGAATTAGCAGGCACATTAGTAAGTCACATATCATAGAGAAAAGCCAAAAGAACAGCTGCAAACAGGTGCCATGCTTCCCTGATCAGAAGTTTTTTAAATGAACAGGCAAGAAGATAAGGAATGACGTGCCTGAGAGAACCTATGTGAGATGCTTAACTTCTCAGAAGTTCTTTACAAAGACACTTTAAAAATAAATAAAGGAGGAAAAACAAAAAACAAACAAACAAACAAACAAAAACAAAAAACAACAAACCCTTTCAACCTACAAACAAAATCCCCAAGACATTCTAGAATAAAACCACTGTCCTGGTTAACAAGTGATGTTTTCCCACCTATTCACTTCCTGTTTCTTGAACAAAAATATAAACATCTGACAGTTTTTGCTCAAGTTATCAATACTCCTGAAGTTCTTTCCATCCAAACAGAAAAGAGGACTTACTTACTGTTACACCCCATTATTTTCCTCAAGGCTCTTCAGAGGAACCTCATGCAGGACTCACAAAATTAACTTGACCTCTTACTTATCTGTCCTTTTTTCTGTGCTAGGTTTTGCTTAAATTCATCACCTCCCCTCACTATTATAACAGGAATACAAGGTTATAACACCCAAGTCTTTAGCTATCATCTTTGCAAGACTCCTTTGGAAGGCGCATAAGAACGTCATGTCATTTATTTACTACAGGATGAAAAGCTGCCCAGATTCCTTCAAAAACCACATTTCTAATGATAAAAGTGTTTCAGGTTTTTTCTCAATTTATAGCAATTATTTACATTTAATTGCATACTGTGAGATTCCTACAAAGCTCACAGACAAAGCAGCAACAGTCACTCAGCAGGTAGCATGCAGGTAAGTATCACATACAGAGTGTTGACCTCACAACTCAGAAGTGTTTGCATTGACAAAATGACAGCTACATAAAACATTTACTAAGACAAGAAAAAACTAGCAACTTCTTCCTAGAAAGGCAAGGATACAAAGCAGAAATGCAAAGGATACAATTTAACAATAACCTCAGAAAACAGATAACTTGCAATCTGTTAGAAATTGACATGCTGCTTCCTTAAGAATTTCAGTCTCAAGTGCCTGCAATAAAGCTTGCCCTCTTTGGACAGTTAGGCTATCAGCTGTGCTTGCAACCATGCTCTGGATGGCATGTAACCAAGTGCAGATGAAGACCTCAGTTAAAGGAGCTTGAAGGAACATGAATATACAGGAAAGCCTCATCGTGTTATCACTTTCCGGTTTTTATCATTTTTTCTCCTTAGTTCTCCAGTGCTTTCCACACCTTTATGTACATTGCTACTTCTCTCAGTTACACTCTATTTTAAACCTCCAGGTACTTTTCTACGGTCTTCTCAATTATAAGACTCAAATAGCTTTGTTTTAAAAGGAATTAAGTGATTACTTCATGTCTTTTTTTTTTTAAGATATCTTTTAGGTTTGCTGTGATGAAGAATGAAAGAATAAGCTCTTTTCATAACTGTGCCAACAGCCCTCTAGCTTGCCTTTACCTAGAACACTAAGCATAATCGTTCCAGTCATCTACAGTTATGAGACTAGAGATACAGAAAAGAGAAAATGCAGTTTGTCATTTGGATCATAAAAATAGTTTGTTATCTACATCATTACCTTGCCTGTGCTTTGTAAGATTGTAGTTCTTGTCCTCCATACTCTCTCCCTGCTGACAATATCTCTGGTTACATCCACTTCAGCATCAACAAAACTTCTCTGTTTAAGAGCAGTTATGTCATCATCCAGATCTGTTTTGATAGTGGATCTTTTCTTTGCCATGATTTTTGCTTTGATAGCAGCAATTTTTTCCACTGACATGGCTTCTGACAAGGACCTAAATGAGCAAAAATAGCAGAAGAGACTGAGTAACAGCACAAACAATTCTTCTGAAAGAATTTGTGAAAGAGTAATTTCCTGCTGCTTACAGTTTATGGCCATGCTATAAGCAGTCACCTCACATATACTTAAAGATTTTACAGGCCTGCAATGATGGTTTGGGTAAAAACAAATAAAAAATATATTAAAAAAAAAATCAATATCTTAATTGTTACACGCATCAGGACTAATACTTCCATCATCTGAATTTCAACTCCAAACTTCTTACAGCAAATTATACTTCTGTGTGCAGTCGGTCAACCCATGGCCGCTCTCAAGCATACAACACATTACTTTACGTTTTGGTTGAGGCTCTGCTATGTGGACTCGAGCACTTGGAACTTTGGTGTTACCTTTTCAGAGCATGTAGGCCAAACAAACAACAGATGGTAGTAACTTTGTCCACATGAAACACTATGTGAGGAAGCTCAGCTCAATTCAGTATCTTTGTCTGTTTGCTTTTAACTGTAAACATGGTAGGATTTGGTTGCCAAACAGTGAGCCCTATTGTACAGGTAAGCTGAAGAATAAAAAGCACTGAATTGCACAATCTCAACAGTGTATATCTCACTCAGTTTTGCATGTTTTTTTGAGATCACATTGCTCCACAACCAGTATTTATTATAAGGAGACTGAAAAGTTAATACATGACTAAGCTATGGGAAAAGGAACTTCTCTGTATTGCTGCAGCAGTGACAAGCACACAGCCCAAACTAACAGCCTGTGAATGTCACTTGCACTTTTAAAAGGGTAATTCTTTGCATTCAATATTAAAGCTCCACAAATATAAAGCACAAAGTAACTATGAACAATATTTGGTAGTCCTCACTGCAGCTTTGCTTCATACTCTAAATCAAAGATATGACACATTCCTGCTAACATCCACATGATCACCTTACACAAAACAACACACATAGTTATACTTTTTAAGTCTTAGGCTCTCTTTTTAAGTCACATAAGACAAGAAAATCTGCCTTGTTCTTTTCTCCCCTCCTACAGTTACCTTTAAAGTATACCTATAGAAGACACAGGGATGACAAAGGTACTGTTCTTGACAGTAATTCTCTCTCACTTGGCTACATTAGTTGTTGCAAGTCTAACTGATAAATTTAACCCTGACAAATATTTAGCAAATATTCAGTTTTTTTAATGCTTAAGAAATAAATTTCTCAAGAATGCAGTTAGTCTACCAAATGAAACTAGCAACTTGCAAAATCCAGCACAGAAGAAGTACAATGTTAATGCACACTTATATGCTTCCAACAGGAAAGGTGTGACTCGCATTTTACATTCTGAAAGCTGACAAACACAAAAAATATAGCAACTACATTTACATCACAGCTTTAGAACTTAAATATTTGAAAATGAGCTACTAGAGCCTTGAATCCCTAAGTATTAATACCTACAAAGCCCCAGAAATCTTAGCATTAACAAGGTCTTGCAACAATTTCATATTCTCTCTGTCTGGCTTGGGAAGTATGTGATATAAGACAAAAACAGCTGTCACTCTACAAAAATCTGGATAGATACAATGGGAAAAAAAAGGCAACAGGCAAATTTTTAATCATTTGAGTACTGATTACTACGTAAAGCAATAACAGTATGTTGTCCTCTGTCTCTTTGGTAGAATCAAGCTCACCTCTGCATTGAGCCAGAGGCTCTACTAACCTGGGGCACGCTCCTGTGGTGTTTTACTCCTCAGTAAATATTTTTTATAATTACTTTTATTTGAAATACAGAAAGATCATAAGATTCCCTCTGCAGTTCTCCTCATTGCTTTGGACTCCTTAATTAAACAGCATGGCAGAAGAACGCTTAACTGGTTCAGCTGGAGGCAGAGAGGGGGACAGGTAACAGGGGGCAACTGTCCTTACACTTCTGAATACAAACCAAGGTATCTCATGGCATGAGATCTGAACTTCCACTCAAGGAGTACTTTTACCAGGCATGAAGTTCTGCTCCCTCAAGCATTTGTGATTATAATATCAAAAGGGAGTGGTTGCAGGCTTCTACCGACAGCAGTTGGACAAAATAAAGACCATATGTCTAAAGGAGCATACTTGTTATCAGTCCTTTATTGAAGCATTATCCATAAGAAATTCAAATGTTCCTACCTGATCTGCTCTGTTTGCACGATACCTTCTTTATGTCCCTCCAACCGAGCTGCCAACCGCTCTTTGTCAAGGCGCACACACTCTTCATCCTAGTAGTGACAGTGGTGGTTAATTTTTGTGTATTCTTTTCAGGAAAACAGAACTAGAATTAAAACCATTCAAAATCCTTAAAAAAAAATTAGGAAGGACCACCTTTATGTGCAAGCATAACTTACTCCAGCGTTACTTCTACAAACAGTACATCATCTCAGAGCAACCACGTGCTTGTGTGCCACTAAAATGACTGGAGTGCTTACAAATTTTTAGGCAGACACGGTTAAGCACATATTTATTTTCAATAATTCTTACTCTAAAAAGAAATCTTAAGTCTTAACACTCATGAAATAAATACAGCCAGAATTAGATAAACTCAGAAAGTTCAGAGAGGAGACAACTAGACATACGTATTTAAAAAAAAAAATGAGAAAAACAAATCAGTTTTTAACATCAGTCAGAATTAAGTAATACAACATGTGTAATACCTAAACATATTGCTCTTAATACTATATTTTCACAAGTATTCTTGAATAATTACCTAAGACAAAGCTTCAGAAAACAGTAAATCATGAGGGCAACAGTATTATATCAGTTATAAAGAAACTAAAACAGCAGATAAACAAGTAAACATTGATAAGATTGGCTTTTAAGTTATAAGAGCAACTCACAAATGGCAAATACCAATAACTACTCATTATATAGCACGTACATTCCCAACACGTGGCTCCAAGCAAGCAGATCATAATGCATCTAGTACTTATAGACACACGGTCAAGCTTCATCCTTTTACAGTACAATATATATACAGTAACTGAAATTCCAAGTTTAACACAGAGGCTGAAACCCATAAATTCCAACTCCTTCCCTCTCACGTACATGCTAACAGAAGTAATACACGCACACAGAGAACAGGCAGTCCAGCTGATTTGCTAAAATGACTATCATTTACACTCCTTTCCCCCAGATTTGTTTTGGATACAGCTAATCTCATTACCTCTATTCTTGGCTTCTTTGCTTCTGCTAGTATTTCATCTGCTGCTCTTTTAACTACAAGAAAAACAGGATATTAAAAATGCAGTATTGTATAAGACTTTTGTAAAACAAGCACTCAGGTGATTGTTCAGTTAAACTGTACCTTGAGTGGAACGTTGAAGACCAATTTCAAGTGGAGCACTTCTGTCTATACTTGATGACGTTGCTGTAATCAAACAACATCTCATTTAAGTACAAAAGATTTGCTGAAGTAATACAGCATAGAAAGATGAAGGACAGCAGATAAACCTCAACAATGGAAATTCTAACTAGCAAAGCTGGTCAAATAGTGGAATCAGACGTTCAGAACCTGATGCCACGTGCAGTTTGATCAGATTATTCAGGGTCATTTGGCTCTTCTTCAAAAAGGAGATTGAACCAGATGACTCCTGTCATCCTTTCCAACATAAAATAATCAGTAACCATCCAACGTGTATGCATGACATAAAAGAAAACAATTGCAAAAATAGTTACTGCATAACCTGCAATTAAGAACTACTAATTCATTTAATTTTTCTAAGACAAACATCCTAAGGGTTCCTCTAAAACATAAAAAAGGCTTACTGCTCCTACTACAGAAATTACCTAACTGCAACAGACAGAAGGCTATCTACAGGACAGAACGACCTGCAAAACTAGGTCACATTTGTCTTCCTCTAGTCACAGAGAAACCTATTCTCTCTGATTGTGGGTAACTGAAATCTTAACACGATTACATGATTAAATACAAAGACAATTTTCCAGACTGAAAAAGCAGTGATTTGATACATTTTATTACGTAGCATTAAAAACAACATGAAACTACCGAAAGTTTCCCACAGCCCAGAGAGAATACAGACACTGAGTATTCTAACACAGCTATCAGCCAAAGGATGTTACATTAAGTATGAAAAGTAACTCAGCCTAAATACAATTACAGGAATGCAGCTCCTATCTATGCATCATAAAAACAGTAGAGTTCAGAACAAAATGGAAGAGAAAAAAAACTTTTTTTTCCTACAGAAGTCTGAAGACACTCAGTTAAGCTGCAAACTGACCGTGATTTATCCAATAAATATGTGTTTAAGAGAACTCATCACTCACATGTTTCCCCATTTAGGTATGCAAGCAAGTCTTTCCTATCAGGTCTTCTTACCACAGGAATGTTTTCAGTCTGAAAGGAGAGCAGACTCAGCATTAGACAGCTGTTTCCTCACAGAGTCTCTTGATTGATAAAGATTTCTTACTTTTCCTGAACACCACTCATTCGCACAAAGACAAGAACATGTAACCTGCATCACGAGCAAGCATAACTACTGAGAGGAAAAATACAATGTCCTAGATGATGTCTAGCTATACAAAATGAAACACCATGTGCTATAAAATGGAGGAAAAAGACTGTCCTTTATTTTAAACTTGCAAATCGTATTTTTTAAATGCTCACACACTTAATTGCATAGTTTTTTCTCCTTTCCCAGGGAAATTCAGGCAGTTAAACACTACAGTCATTCCCTGAAAATAACTATGCAAACATTACTTCTGACAAACAGGACAAAATGAAGTTCTGTATTGTCTACTTACTGCAGCACGACGGACGTAAACAGGATGTGAAAGGTGCACATTATTGAGGAGGAACAAGATAGAATCCAAAGTGTAGTATTCCCTGGGCTGACCTTCCTTCCCTGTCCTGTAAAGTCAAGAAATAAAGATTTTAACATTTAATCCCCCAATCTCTTGTCTCATGCATATACCTCTAGCAAAGTCCTCTCTCCTTCCCACATAACAGTATTACTGCTTGCATTCTGAACTGTCATCAGGCTATTTCCTCATCACATTAACAAACATGGATAACAGATGCAGCCTACTTACTGAATGAATTATAAAAACTGTCCAAAATAAGAGCCAGACAGGTTGTACAGCATACAGTAGGCAAAACTTAGAAAACCCTGAGAATATACTCTCTTCCGTCTCAAACATATTTACTCCTCTTATCAAAGTAACCGTCTACTGTATTTAGGATATACAGAAGAAACTATTTGAACTGTAAAGGAACAAAGTAGCCTTGCATGCTCCTCATGTAGCACAGAGCTGGAAGGTTGGCAACCTCAACCTCAAATTAATGCCTGTGAAAACAAATAGACCTTTACTAACAGAGAGAAAAATAATTCAAAACACTGTGAGAATTAGAGAATAAAGAATCCTTTTATCATTGTTCCTTCCAAAAACATAGCCTGCATATGTGTGCAGCAGAGAGGAGCGTTATATTCTGTTGCAAGCACAAGGAAAGGGATGAGACTCAGTATCATGCAACTACTAGAAATCCGAAAGTTGGCTGAACATCTACAGCCAACAAAACTGGGTTACTCAGTAAGGAACTGTTTGGCTGTTATTGTTTTACTGTTATCTTTGATCAGGTGGCACATGAACTTATTCAAAGCACTGCTAGAAGCAAAAGCTTCCTCCACATAGAGCTGACTCTAAATTGAAGTCTGTGTCGTGTGCCACAGTTGTCGCTTCATTTAAAAATGAACATTTCAGATTCTCTCTCTTCAGAGAGTCATTATTCCTCTGAAGTGCATCACAGCCCCTGAACACTATACAAGAAGTCCAGCTGTTTACCTATTCAAGTTTTTATTTGCACTATTTAGCAGTGAATGGCATTATTTAGAAGACAAATACCGAGTGGTTATCTATTAATTTAAGAAGCCAGTGTGACAAAGCCAAAGGCACTGCCCAAGCTCAGCAGTGCACAGCTGGTACTTCACTTGCAAGAAAACCCCACGTTCATCACGGCTGTTAGGGGGCGAACTATTAGGGGGACTATTGTAAAGGCAAAGTGTCAGATGGACAAGCAGGTGTGTAACAAGGAGATAATCAAATTCAGAACCGGCATCTCAGCATCAGCTTGTGATCCTTTCAGATTTCCCAGACAGAGAACCTGCTCACTGAACAGAAAACTGAAAGCTTGCTGATTTGAACATATCTTACCTGACACAGCCAACCAACATCAAAATAGCTAAAGAAATTAATTAATCTTTTTATATCTTATTACTAATGACATAAAAAAAACCCCTTAAGTTTCAGGTTTTAAAAAGTCCATCAGCACTATTTTTTTAATTGTATTCTTTTTAAATACGTAAATCAATTTCTTATTATCCATTAAACTCCAGCTTATACATGGGAGAAAATGTTTATGTAAAGCAAAAGATAAAGCTTCCCCTTTGTTGGTTTTAACGGCACAAATATATTTCCAGTTCACCCATTTACACGGATCCTCTGGATAACAGTTCACTCATCTTCTAACTGCTCTGTTTCCTCTTCTGTGTTTGAATTTCTGTGTGTGAATTTCACTCAAGGCCTCTCTCTCATCCACAACAGAAAGCAGAAATCCTCAAAAACGTAAAACTGGACATGCGGAGTACCATCAAACTGTAACAGACACAGCAAACAGCTCACTGTTCAAAAACTGCTCTGCTCTGATGGGTAAACAATGCAGCTAAGGTGCCCTGTTACATCCATTCCTGCTTTTGGTTTTGAAACTCATTCTACATTCGCTCTAAGGAGCCAGAGATCAAGCATCAGATCAAAACACACAAAACACTATCTACTGCCACACGTCTTCAGAAGTATTCAATTATGTTCTGTAGATTCAATCTGGGAACTAACCTGGATTAAAATGAACTTCTGTATCTCTTTCAGGTTGCTTTTCAGCTGGCTCTACTCCACAGACCAATGCACTGCACTGTCTGGCAGTGTGGGGCAGCTCAGCACGTCCAGAAGCACCGCTGGCTCCTGCCAGCTCCATGCTCAAGGAGCAAGTGTTAAATGCCTACTGGGACTACTTCTAATTCTAGAAAGGACAGAATGCCACCACTGCTATTCAGACTTGGATTACTCTCTTCTGACTGCAGGAGACTGAGGAGATGCAATTACAGCAACCGCGCTGTGGACACCTAAGATGGAAGTCATATTTGCCTCATGAAAGATTAAGCTACTAACAACTGCAAGCATAGCTTGGACCCTCCCAACAGATTGAGAATATTAAAGGTTTTGAATCTGAAAAGTTCCTCAAGATGTTCCTCATACGACCCTGAAATTACACAAATTAACAGCTCACAAACTATGATCTCAAAGCTACTGAGCACTTGCAGAACTGGTTTCGTTTTTACACCTTTGTTCCAAGGACTTAAAGACCCACCGTGGTTCACAAGAAATGCTACGCATCAGTAGCAGTCTGACTCTACAAGAAGTTCAGATGCCATCTACTTGGGTCTGAACCAAGATTTACTAAAACAAACAAGCAAAAAAACGTCTCTAAAATCTGCCACAAGACAAGAAGAAATACATAGCTGTTATGAAGCTATGGTTTCTGTTCAGCTACATGTACCCCCTGCCCACCCACAATCCTTCCTCAACCGTATCTATAAAGCCACCTTAACGTGTGCGTAATAATGCTTTGATCTCCAGATGCTGTCTTCTCTTCTGTTAATAATTTGCAGGCCCAAATCAAGTTTTCCTAAGCAGCAGCAGAGTTTGGCTGGCACATCAATTTCTCCGTCCCCTACAGAACAGGGATGAAACTCGTCTGTCCAGTTAGCCTTTACTTCTTACTGCTCAGAAAGGCAAACTGCAGCAAGAAAACACCCTAACTGCCCATAGTTACTCAGCAGAACTTAAGTAGGATTTGTCAAGAACTCCAAAGCTCAGCTGCTTACGCAGATGTTTTTCTTCCTCCCCAGGTACGTAGCAGCATCTCCCTCACAGCCAGGAAGTGCAGCTAAACCCCAAGCAAATTTCTGAGAGCCTGAAATAGTCCAGTACTAGTTTTCTATTGAGACCAAGGCAAAACTAGTTCAAATGAAATAATCTGCCTATGAACTGACCAGCAGAACAGTTTCAGTTTCCTTTCTCTCTTAAACTACAACTCAGGACACTGCATCAACAACATTCTTATCACAATACCAGGAACAAAAACAAATCCCTGCTCATAGGCTGAATGACAAGGGGTTTGCTTGAGAAATCTGAAACGTGATAGGGAAGCAGAGAAGCCAACAAAGTACTCAAAGCATTCACTATTAAACAAAAAGCGTTATTTTTCTTTGCTTTTAAAGGCCTTGTTTCACAAGACTCATTGAAACCCTTATAGTGCAAACACTGCTAGCAAGCCAGCAAGTTCAACAGGTACAAAACTCTTTTTCTCGACGTTTTGTCCAAGAATAACTGCATCTAACTGCATCGTTTAACCAACGGCAGCGGTACATATATGCGCAGGGCAGGCTGCGGGCACCGGGAGCAGAGTGCACGGTGTCGGGCCCGGGACGCGGCCCCACCCGCGGGCGGCCGAGAGTCACCCAGAGCTCGCAGGGGAACAGCGGGCACCCCGGCCTGGAGCTCGGCGACTTCCCCGCCGCGGGACGGAGCTCCGGGGAAGCAGAAACCGTCCGGGAGCGTTAACGCCGAAAAGGCACGGCACGGATTTCGGATAACGAACGGGGCCTAACACCGCTCCGCGTGAGCGCGCCCGGCCCCGCAGCCGCCCTCCAGTCCCCGGAGGCGGTGAGCCTCGCACCGAGCGCGGACCCTCCTCCGGCGGCATCCAGCGCTGCCCGTGGCCCTGCCGGAGCAGGCCCCGCCGCCCGCTGGAGGCCGAGGGCGGCCTCCCCGCGCCGCGCGCTGCGTTCCGCCGCCGCCTCCCGCAACTTCGGGGCAAACTTCTCCCCGGCGCCCGGCCCGGCGCGGTCCGCCCCGTCCCAGCGACAGCGGCCGCCCGCCGCTCCGCCGGCCCCGGCGCTCACCCCCAGATGACATAGTTGGTCTTGACGTTCTTGGGCCAGGAGAACTCGCCGAAGATCACCTCGTCGCCCTTCACCACGATCTCCTTCTTCTGCGTGTTGTACTGCCGCAGCACGCTCAGCACGTCCGCCATCTTCGCCCCGAAGCCGCCGGCCGCCGCCGCTCCGCTCCGGCACGGCCCCTCGCCAGCCGAGGAAGGACCCCGCCGCCGGACGACAGGCCCCGGGCTGCCCGCGCCCAACGCCTGAGCGCAACCGCCCCGCTCCGCCGGGGACGCTGAGACGAAACAGAACCCGTCGCCGTCAACCGGCTGAAGAATCCAACGGATTCTCACGGCCACCCCGCCGCCCTCTGCCTGAGGGCCGGCGGGCGCAGGCAGAGCGCCGGGCAGCCGCGCGTCCCGCGGGGCGGTGCTCAGAAGAGGTGGGGCCTGACAGCGGTGCGGACCGCCGTGAGGACTGCGTGGGAGCCCCGCCCCTTCCTGCCGGCCGCCATGTTCCTGCAGAGGGCGCTGCTCCTGCGGGGCCGGTGCGGCGGGGCGCGGGGCCGGGCTGTCCCCGCGTGGGGTGGGGGGCTGCGTGCCGTGGGAGCCGGGCAGGCTGGGGCGGGGGAGCTGCACGCAGCCCCGGGTCACGTTCAGCGCTTACGGATATGTTACCGCTGGAAAATATGTGGAGGGTTTCTCGTGGGAAGGGAACGGTTTGGGGCGTTCTCCTGAAGGGGGGAGTTAAATAGAACGAGCCCGACCTTTACGTTGTGAGCTACAGAGCGTGTCGTGCGCTAATCGTACGTTTTTCTTCAGTTTTAGAATGGGAAATAGGCTGACTACCTCTGTACAGCTGTCTGACGCCGCTACCGTGAATCAGATACAGGTAACGAGCGATGCGTTTACTGATCCGCGCTTCTGAAACGCGTGGTTGCTGCACGGCTCTTCTGAGTAGACCGAGAAACGGTTTGGGTTAAAAGGGACCTCTAAGGTCATCTAGGTCCAGCCCCCGCTATAGGCGAGGACTCCTCTCTCTGCACCAGGTTGCTCGGAGCCCAACCAGCCTGGCATCAAACGCCTCCGAGGATGGGATGCCATAAGTACCTCTGCATATCAAACCTGCTTCTTAATAATTAGTTAATAACAATGTTGATATTAAGTCATGCGCTGTTTATCCCTAGTGCTGGGACCTGATCTTCCCACTCTGTATCCTTATATATACATACATACATACATACATATATATATATGTATATATATATCTTTTTAAGACTTCTAGTCAAACTCAGTACTACTCTCAGTATTGGGAATTAACCCTTGTAAAGTTACCCCTACCAAATGTTTGTCACTCTAATAGCAGGTTGATACCTCCCCGCTGGTTTTCATGATTGTTGGATACTGTTAAAATGCACCAACTCACTAACTTGGATGTTTCTTTGAATGTACAGGAGATAATTTCAGACAACTGCGTGGTGATTTTCTCTAAAACAACATGCTTCTACTGCAAAATGGCAAAAAAACTTTTTGATGATATGAATGTAAATTACACAGCTGTAGAACTGGATGTGAATAAAAATGGAAGCCAGTTCCAAGACGTTCTTGAACAGATGACAGGTGGCAGAACAGTAAGTATATTTTCTTGCACATAATAAGGAAATTATGAACTTCCACTACAAATTTTCCCTATAGGTTTCAGCCATCTCAAGGTGTTAATTTTTGGTGCACCAAGTAAACTTGGGATACAAGCTCCTAAATTAAAACCAAGGAACTGCAAGAGAGTTCTGTACTCAGTCTCTCTCTTCAGATCTCAGAAGTGTTCTTTTCTGTAATGCCACATAGATGACTTCAGTATCAAACTCAGTTTTCAGCTGCATGTTTACTCCGCTGTGTTTAACACTTATGTTGTGATTTCTTAATTTTATATAACCTCACCTTGGCTCAATTTTAAAGAATTTATTACAATCTTCCATACAATGACTGATTCTTCCTTTTAAGGGGAGCATGCAAATTAAGTCTTCGATTTCTGTAAATGTGAGTTATGCAATAATAATGAAACATTAATATGTATATTAAGAATATGAATATTGTGTATGTATGTACACTCACAATGAGAGTGTAGTTTGTAAGCATATTGAACAGTACTTGCACGTGTATAGAGCGTGCTTAGATTTGTCTTTATTTGAAGAAGAAATTAATGCAATTTTCACATTCTTGACAGGTCCCAAGGGTATTTGTTAATGGTACTTTTGTTGGAGGTGCTACAGATACTCAGAGACTTCATGAAGAAGGCAAGCTGCTTCCATTAATTCATCAGTGTCAAGTGAAAACAAAATCTGGACCTACTATTTAGCCTAGCTACCTTTTATATAAAACAGGTAAAAATTCAGCCAAGTTAAAACACACAAAGATGTACTGCATCAGCTGGGATTAAGCAGCTTCAAATTCTGCTTTTTTGAATCTCAGACACAGACTTCATGGAATCAATTAAGTGTTGTCTAGCCTCTGCTTTCCCACAAACAAAATGATGGTTAACATGTATCTCTTGAAACTCCCAGTCTAAGATAATCGTGTCTTTTTATTGCTGTTGAATCCTTACGCTATGCTTCAGGTCTCAGCTGTACAGGAGTTAAAGTTGTGAAGAAGCCTGGTGCTTTGGTGTGTATTTTTTTTGTTTTCTGCAGATTAAGTTTTGTTCCAACCACTACCACGCATGGTCAGTTTAATGACCATAAAGGAATTATGAAGCAACAAATTTGTAGTGATGTTGCTCCACATAAAGCTTTTTAAAAACTAAGTTACTTCTACACTACTTGTATTACTAGTTCAGATGGTTTTGCCTCATATTAAAAGCAGTACCCACACTTGTGCTTGTTTTGTGTTTTCTTTCAATAGCATTGATACCCCCTCTTTTGTGCAAATTCAATTGTAATTTTGTTTACAGTAGAATTTAATTGTCATTAATGTTATGCAAACATAGAATCAATCGAGGAAGTCCACTGGCAAAAGCAGCTGCTCCTTTTAATGGTGGCTGGTATTAGGGAAAATCAGTTGCATCATCATTAGGCAAGAGAATCACTCAATCTGATCAGAATCCAACAAAACCTACAACGACCCCGGCTTACAAAGGGTCAGTTACTGTGTTTAAAACAGCTAGGTTATGATAGTATACTTTGATACTAAGATCTGCTGAAGAGGTTTGAACTACAGAAGTCTTCCAAATCCAGCCAACTTCCTTTGATTAAGTTCTTTTGTCATATACGTCTGTGGAGGATTGAGGTAGTAGGCGGTTCTCTCCTGCCAGGCCTGGAGATGAAGGGTGCAGGATGTCTGACTTTGCCTCCCTCTAACTTCAGCATCTGACTACCTAGCTACTCAACTGCAAGTCCAGTTGGTACAGTAAAAAAGGGAAAAGATGCTTTTTTAGATCACTGGGTAAAACTGCTTTCATCTTTGCTCTGCAGTATGAAATACCAGTCTATATATCATCACGCAGGAATATCCTCTAGGTGTAGTTGTCCACCCACTGCAGCTACAATGTTTTGAACCATTCAGTGCTATTTTGACACTTAAGGCCACGCAAAACAGGTCTAATATGCATAGAGTTTATTTAGTTACTTCAGTACTACAGTCAAAATGCAGTTTACTAGCAATATTAACTTGCAGTTAAATGTCTAAAAAACCTAAATTGAACAGTTTCAGTAAAATGTACATCCAAAGCCAGACCAACCAATACCAAGACTCGATTATGTCAAGAAAGTTCATACATCAGTAGAAAATGCCTCTTTCTTCAGTAAAAGAGATTATTACACGACTCAAGATGCACAGTTCAGACCAAAAATGCTAGTCCAGGATTTTTATTCAGCCTCTCCTCAAGGAATCCAAGCTCTGCATTGATCTTCATTTAACCAGGATTGCAAGACTATCATCTGAATTTGACAGCTTGCCTTTTGGGAAGGTTTGAAATAAATTTAAGTAGTGTTATTTGTAGAAGGTGTTCAGTATACATGTTGCTCTGCACTGTGCATCATTCATTCGTGTAATTAGAGAACTAAACACACTGACCTTATGTTTTCATTGTTGCAATTCCTACTTAATTTTTCTAGTTTCATCATCGCCTTAAGTCTTTGCTTACAAGAGACACTCATTAAGTTAAAGAAACACAAATGTGCATCTCCCCCTAGACTGATATTTAATAAAGGAATTCATTTTGCACATATGCTGGTATCAAAGTATCCTCTCCGTGTCATTCTTAGGCCAGTTATGTTTTCAGACAAGGTTAACAATAATTGTGCACCTGGAAAGCTTGCAAATCCATAATGTAAATAACAACGATATGCAAAGGAATTCATCATTTTGTTCCCCGTTAGAAAAAGTCCCCAAACAATAGTTTAAAATAACCCTTTGAGTTCTAAATTTCAGAAGTCTCAGGGCATTGTCACTTAAGGCAATATTCCACTCCAACAGTCAAGAAAGCATGCTGTTTGCCTGCAGAGCCCAACGAGTGCCAGTTCATTATAGAAAATCATGTCTTAAGGCACTCAAAGGGTTAATTATGCTCCTTTTCAACTGTATTAAGACCTCCCCCCCCCCCCCAGTATTTTCTCATTGATTTTGTATAATCCCATAGAAAGTAGCAGCAAGACAGTGCCTTCATAATTGGATGGCACAAAGCCATGTTATGTTTAAGTTGCTTAAACATTATATGGCAGCTGAAGTGTGGTTCTACTCTGGAAAAAGAAAAAGGGAAGGAGGCATTCAAAACCAATCGTTACAATTCTGTATTTGTTTTTGTTTTTAACTTAGCATTGTCTCTAGAACAAAAGCTGTTTATCTTGCAATATTAGTTCCCTTAGGATCCGAATGTTAAAAACTACCCATAAAATACTCTGTAATTGGAACTGTACTTAAGATAAGGGTTCATCCAGTTCAAATACCATGCTCCTAAAAAGCTGGAAACAAACCATGTTATTTCACAAAGCAGACACAACTGTGAATGCACTTATCTCACTCCCTCCACAGGATTATTTTGCAAGAGTAGAACTACACTTTTACTTGAGAACGTAATGGAATAAAGGTTTTATTTGTAACTAGTTGTGCTTAATGGAAAAGCTACCTCCATTCATTATTTGTTAACAAAGCATTTGTAAAAGTTCACAACATACCACATACATGTATGCAAATATGTAAATTTAGAATGCAGAAATACCCAGAGAAACCACGCTTTACAGTATCAAAATCATAAATCCAAAGGTAAGCACACAAATTTAAAGACTCCACACTTTCTGCCAAAGTTAGCTAATGTGAAGCCCTAGCTCTCAGAGCAGCATTCAGTCTTGTTTTACCTTTTCCCTGTTAAGTCATACTTGGCAGTGCTGTACACTGTACTGTGTTGTGGTACAATGAAATCTCTGCCATGTCAGCAATAAAGCCACTGGAAAAAATTACCTGCAACCTATTTGTACACTGTGAGCCACTGCAGATAGATAAATAAATCTATGAGCTGACAAAATGCTTCAAAAGCAAGATTACAAGTGCAAGATGAGTGACTCCCAATCAGGTTTATTCCTACATCGTATTCTTTGAATATGTTCAATACTGCAAAGAAGCTGCCCATTCATCTAGAATATTCATTGACATGCTTTCCTACTTCTGTAGATAACAGAAACTTAAGAGTGGAAAGCTCTCACCCACAGAACTAATTCTAGAAAGAAGACTTCCATTGGAAAAGCCATTTTTAAATGGCTGTCTCCTGAAAATAGTGCCTTTTAATTTCAAAGGCAGACACTGGGTTTTTAAATGAATAAAGACACACTTCTGTCATTTCTGCAACTTTAACCCAAAAATCTGATAGATACGGCAAATATCACTCTATTAGAGACTTATGTAACAAAAAAAGGAAAAAATGTTGTCCAGCTTTTAGAATTATGTACTATGACACGAGTGCTGGAATAATTTGCTTGGCTAAGGTATCATGCACAATGACAGCAGGAATGCAGGACATGGGCAAAAAAAGAAAGGATGAGAGCATGGAGTGAAGAGAGATTTAAGTATACACTGAAGTTCACAAGGTGACAGGAATGATGGGAAGTAGGAAAAAGCCAACACGAATGGAGAAAAGCAGAGCACAGAAAGAAGGGTAATACAAAAACCAAAGTAAGTGGCACCAACACTACTGCTTCTGGCACGGTGCCTACAAGTTAACTACATGATTAAGCAGCACAGCATCTTCCAAAGGAGAAAAATATTTTCCCAGTGATTTTAAAGTTGGAGTCATTATTAAAATGCATTTCCAAAATGGCTGATTACTTCTTAAGCTAAGGACACATACTTTGTTGGATAGCATTTCAAAGCCATTTCCATAAATAGGTATTTATGGCCCCAATTAAAAAACAATTACTTAAAGAGAACAATATCCTGCCCCCACAGTTATTTAACTGTGGTTTAAAGCAGCAAGTCACTTTATGGACAGTTATTATTGACCAATACATTCTGGGCAATTAGACAAGCCCCAATGAAGCCCCAATGTAATCAGGCTCTACAAGCATCCCAAACCCTACTCTCCCATGCTCTAGAATTCCTGGCACAAAACTCTAATTCTTGGCAAAACTGCAACTGTCTTTATTCATTATGCAATGGTGACACACTGCATCACGTTTAGAAATCTAAATTCTCGAGTGTATCACTGCAATGAAGAAACCTGCCCTCCAACATCCACTGGTTACAGCTCTTCATTGCAGATGAACATTTTACTTCTGCTGTGCTGCCAACCATTTGATCCTTTTCTCAATGGTAAAGTGCCTGAACATTACAAGTACTAGATTATTATGTCTAAGACTAAGAATTATTAGAGTGTCACAGTGAAATGAGAGTCAAACTGAAAGCCTGTTAATGGTGACAAACATCAGGAAACCTGCATTCACCCAGACTCCAGCAATACTTCTAGATTTTTTTTTCTAGAAATATTTATTCTAAACTTCACTATCTTTAAACTCTTTCCTGTTCTATTTTACTGGTAAACTGCAGTGTACAGTTACAGCCCCATTTTTCATCCTGTTAGTCGGTGTTCCTCCAATGCAAAAGCCACTATTAACTTGAGTCACACCTGCTCTTTTGTGAAAGGGTGGGTTATCTTATATTGAATTATCATTTACATTTACCAATTTTGTCTTGCTCTTACTAAAAAATAAATTAGAGCACATTACAGTAATTGCTGTCCCTTCACATGTTTAGTTACCACTTCTGAGATAACCAGTTTATAGGAGAAATTTATACTACATTATACTACAGCACGTAAGTCATACTGTCCTCCCAACATCCAGCACGTGGGCAAATAAAGAAACATCAGCTTTTCCCTATGGAAAAGGAAATACAGCATCATTCCTATGCCACTTAACGTGAGACAACAACAACCCCAGCAAGAAGACAGTAGGAACAGGGCTCAGCACACCTCCAAGTTTCAGCTGCAAGCATTTACTTCAATTTTCCATCTCTGCACAAACTTCAGAGGAGCAGATGACAACACAAGCTCAACAGTGCTAGCTTTACTTTGGACAACCACCACATACAGTATTCTAACAAGATTTTGTGGTATGGAGTTATGGTAAATATTTAGGGGCATATTATGTACTCCACAATGGATAACTATATCTAGTGTCAACAGATTCAGAGAGCTACATTTTTTTATTTTTTTTTATTATTATTATTATTTTTTTACAAGTTCTACTGAAAAACTCACCTTCCCTGTACTTAAAGGAATTGCATTTCGAACTGGAATCGCTTTCGAAGTTGCAACACTACAGTAATTTCAGTCACTGTTAACTGCATATATTTACTGCAGGTAAGATTAGTTATTAACTGCCAAAAGTTACTTGAAATACCAGTTTATATTTCCCATTCCATATTTAGTCCAACACATTTCTGGTTACTTCACAAATACTACTTCAAATAAGCAAAAGTACTTGCAACAGATACTTAGCCATCAGTTATTTTCAACATCTCTAGCTTAATAGGAAACATCTAATCAGTTGTTTGTCTATCGTCGCATTTAAAACACATCACTACCAAAAAAATATTTCCAAAACATCAGTGCATTTACTTGAAGTAATTAACATGTAATTATGTTCACTCCCCATATCTATTACTTTTATTTAGTAAGTTGGCTGCACTTGGTAGAAAGTTTTACACAGGAAATGGCTTAATTGCTTTTTTAAACTCAAAGTGCTATTTGGTTAGTTTGTTGCAGGAATACTAGTTTGTTTCTGTATGTTACCTGACCAGCTGGTGGAAGCCCTGTGTTCTTCAAGCATTCTATTAACAGAGCTGTATCATAACAGCAGTAATCTAGAAGTAACTCGATTCATGTTCCCTGAAAACTAACACCTACCATCTGCTCTTTAAGCCATGGATTTAAAACAATCCTGTTGTTTCTTAATGTCAGAAAAGGATTCCCTCACCATTTTGAGGTGTTATGGTAGAGCATAAGTCTGTAGTAGAATACCTTCAGAAAGATAATCTCATATTTTATATAGCACCAAATAGATATCTGTCCTACAGAACACAAGCTTTGAATTTATAGTCAATATGTAGGAGGCATAATTAGAGGTATAAAAAGTATAATATGAACTTGAATTTTACACTTAAAAACTTGCATTTTTAGGCAGAAAAATATGGCCTAACATGTCATTTACCACAGCTGGGTTATTTTTATAAACCATAATTATTTCCAAATTAACACCAAATTGACCCTTAAAGATAGTCAGAATTATCATATAAGAGGTTGACGAATGTCTAAGGAGAAGTGGTAAAACTATCACTGAAAAAAGTCTAAGACTGTGATCTCTGAAAGATATCTTTTAACTTCCCCCCCCCCATACACACATCTATAAACACATACACACCATTTTAAATACATAAACACATGAATTGCTATCAGTTCCTGTTCTGAAGTGCTAAGGTAGTCACTAGCTTTCTCCTCCTTTCCTCACACTCTTGCTATCATAATTAAAAAACAAAACAAAAACACCTAGTTTCAGTCACTTCCTAAACAAGATTCTGAGAACACGAGGCAACTGTACATCTCATAAAAGTCTTTAAGAATTGGTCACTATAAACTGGAGGTAGTTTCAAAAAGCATTAGATTGAATTTAAGAAAGAAGTAGTGTTAATCTACAAAAAGACTGTAAAAATGAAGTATTCTCATTAAGAAGATTATTTATGTATCATTGAATACATTCTTTTGAAGAAAACGTAGTTATTTGTTCCTAGTTGTTAGCACTCAGCTCTCAGGAGTAGGCTGAGATGCATACACTCACTTGTCTTCCTCACTGTCTGAAGTTACAGTAAGTTCTGAATGTGGTTTCCCAGATATTTCCAGGACCTTTCACTACTAGCAAGCTTGTAACATCTTCTCCAAAGCACACACATTCTAAATCAGTGCTTCTGGAACTTCCCTGTACAGGAACTACCCCTCTCCCTAAGGACAATTACTTTCTTCTTGAAAATTCAGATACCCCGGCTAGAACATTTAGCATGAGCTCTCCCACTTTCAGGTTCACCAGCATGAAATTGCACTGGGTAACTTTTACACTGCATCACAGTTACACGGTCTCACGTGTGCCAGAAAATGCTTTTTTTGTAGACCCAAAGCATGATAATGGAAACTGCTGAACCTTAGTAATTTGCTGATAATACTAAGATCAAAAAAAGCCCAAAGAAAAAATGACTCAACTAAGCTGCTGTTAAACTGGTACTATTAAAAAACTAAAACCATTTTGCTTTCCTGCCCCATCCTAGGAGTAATTCATCAATTTATTCTTGTAAACAACCATTACACGGCAATGGGAGGGAGGGGGGAGGGAAATCTCAGTATTTATAATCTATTATTAATGAAATTAAATTACATATTGTGTAACCCTGTAACTTCTAGCAAACTTTCCACTGTTATTTTAACTTGTGTGCAACAGGAAAAAGGAGAAAAGTGATTTCTCATCTGCTTTTCTTGTTTTCCTTTCAAAAAAGGTAATGTTTTGATATGTATATAATGTGCCATATTCTAGTAAAAGTACATTTGGCTAGAGGTTCCCAGGGTGAAGTCTGTTGCCAGCAATGGACCCACTGGGAAGAACAGATGCCTAGAAAATTAAATCAAATCCAAAATGAAGTTCTGAATAACATCCAAAGCTCCAGCATCAAAACCACATATATCCAACATGCCTCTGTCATCTGGATCGGCGAGCGTAAAACCATTTGATGTCATTCCACATACAATCAACTTAGCAGGAATACCCATTTTCTAGAGAAAAAAAAAAACAAAAAGATTTTCAGAGCATGAATATACAGTAACTGAAACATGTCTGCAGCCAAATCTTACACACAGAAGCCACTGCCTAAAAAGGCAGAGAAACTGATAGAAACCAGATGTATAACAAGAATTGCAGACTGCCTGTTAACACTAAGTTGCAACAGAAACATCAGCTATATTTAAATGAAATGAGGTAACTACAATGAAGGATATTAGCAAAACTTTCCTGTGATACTGAGATTCATAGATCACTTCAGAATAGCAAACGCAGTGCCAACGTTTGAAGTTCATTCTGAGATCTGGTGATAACAATCATCTAATATAAGTCACAAGAGTGTATTTTTTTCTAAGGCAAGGATTTCTAAGAGCTACTTGAACAGCTAAAACAGCTGTGGTCTGAACAATTCAACTGCATGAGCTGAACCTGCAGGTTAGCAATGTGTAAGGTAAAGCAAGTGTTATGAAGATTAGAGTACAGATACTCCCTGTCAAAAGCATAAATGCAGGCATGAGAGCTACTCTCTACAAATAACTCATGCAGAGTTTCAATAGGCAAGTTAAAGACTTTGGTATTAATACCAAATGAGTGAATACTATATGAAGGAGAAATTCCATACATAGTTGTGTTCGTAGTTTAAAATACATTCATTTAGAAACACTTCCCTTAAAGCATGAAAGATCGTTTGCTGTTCGAGCCATAATTTTAATAGCAGTGCGCTGCTAAGAAGGTATCTTTCTTGGTTCCATTTCCAAACCTCGAAGCTGCACAGCACACACAGCCCCTTTAAAATACATGGTATCCTGTGGAGAAAGCCCTACCACCTCACTCTCTTGAATTTCCCTACTGCCTTTATCTTCATTACTTCATTTATAGTTTGGGGGATCTAATGCAGAGAACAAAGTTAAACAATAACACTAAGCTCACAGAAATACATTTAAGAATCTTCTATAATCATCTTATTTATATAATTATTAGATAATTATATACAGAATACAGAAATTCATATATTCACTGAATGCCAAAGTAAAGAAGATAAATCACAAATCCTCTTAGTAATTCAGTGCTGATAAGTATGTGCAATTACTTCCACTGATACAATATAAATCAAGAATACATCATTTTTTAAACAGTATAGATTATTGTTTACTGCAAATAGCCACAACTTAAGTCTCTAAAACGTGGATAGCAGTGGCATTTACACTGTATTGCACAGGTCAATTGCAAGCACTCAGAAGTTTATTTACCTCTCTGTACTCCCTAAGAGCTGTTGCAGGATGAGTATTTCCAGCAGAGGTCTCATTATCAGTAAATACAATGAAGACATCAGCAGCTGTCTGTGTTTTCAGAGCCCATATCATTGGAAGGGAACAATCAGTGGTACCCATTGGAATCTTAAAGGGGAAAAAAAAAAGCATATACAGAACACATTACTACAGAAATTAGCAAGCCATGGAAAAATTGCTTTCTAGGTAAGCTTCACAGTTTGTTATATCTGGAGGCTTGTTAAACAACAGTTCATTCATTCAATTCACCTCTGTTCTGTCAATTTTTCATTTACTCTTCTCAAACCAAGCATTGTGATCTACAAATGCCACTGTAAGTGCCATTATTTAACATTCAGAAGTTGAAAGAATCACTCTTGTTGAACTTCCCCTAAATAAAAGGCAGGGAAAAGTTCCAGTGTTTTACTATATAGATATGAACTAAACACAGTACTAAAAATGATTGCAAACAAAATGAAATGCAAATTCGGTAATTGCTGTGACCCCTAAACTCTGAGGTTAGGGAGGGCATTTTCCTAATTGCATTTTTTTTCCTCCTTTTTTATTTTTATTTATTTCTTTATTTTACATACTTCATACATTTTCACTAATACTTGAGGTAAGGTCATATCAGCTGTCACAGGGCAAGGGACCACTTCATGTGAAAAGGCAACAATATGGGAATCCTTTTCAGTACGTGCTACAACCTGAGAAAGAGGAAGACAAAAAAACAAGTTAATTATTCAGAATTTTTAATGCCTGAATCAAGATGTTCCCTGGTGAATATATACTGTATCTTTAAGTCCTTATTTAAGTCAGTGCGACTCCTCATACACACTAAAGCTCCACCCTACACTTTAAATATTCTGTAATGTTATTGTGAATAAACAATGCAAAAAATCAGAGCTAAAGAGCTGTTATAACTAAACATATTTCCTTATATTTTCTCTCCCCTCTCTGACATAAAACACTACATATTTAGAAAAACAAATATGTTCTACTCTAATATAAATACATAAACTTTACAATACCTAACAGAGGTGAAAAGGATCATGATACAAAGGCATTTTGATAGTTCAAATGCAAATAAAAATTATCACAACTCTTCTTAATCCAATTTGTATTAAATTATCAATGCTTCTGAGTTGTTTTCTATGTATTTTCAGTTAAGCTGAATGAAAAAGCAACCTTAACCACTTAGATCAGAACTGGAAATTGGTTACTGGTAGCTTCAAGCGTTAGATCAACCAGTACAGCACACTGTCATATCTTCTGTACCCAAAAGAATACTATATAGCAGCTTCCTCTTAACTCCTAACCAGCTTTAGAGTACCTTTGTATCAGAAACATAGTTACAAATAGAAAAGCTTAATGCCTCACCATACACATTGTTGCTGCAACTGTGTTAGCATTCAGCGCGCTGCCCAAAACTTTTTGGGTCATGGATGCACTGACATCAACTGCAACTAAGAAACGTTTTCCTGTAGGTTCAACTGTCTAAAAGGGAAAAAAAGAAAAATGAAGAAGTGTATAAATAATTTAATGTTTTGTTCTTCCTTCTGCTTTCCACCCAGGTGCATTTTATTTATTTTTTAAGGACAACATTATAAGACAATAGCACTACCAAAAGCTAAGTATTTTTCCCCCCTCCATTTAGTAAAATCACCACTCTTAAGATTTTTGTTATCAAGTTTGAAAGCTGTTACCCACCCAGTAAACATTTACATATACCTTTATAAGCTTTCAGAACAACAAGAAGAGCTTCTTAATAAGTCTATTAAATTGAAGAATTACATTACCTCAAAAGTTTTGTAGAATGAAGCATCTAAAGCTTCTACAATGTCTTCATCAGGACGCCACCAAAGCTTCCCTCTGCTTCCATGTCCTGATTTATAGGTTTCTAATGCAACCAATACATGGAATGGATGTATTCTACCCTATAGGCAAAGAAAGAAAGTTTTCAGAAGCCCAAACTTGCTAAAACATATCAAAAAGCAGCACAAACTAAAAATGAGATCATAATGCAAAGTCTGCTTGCTCCAATTGTTTGCAAGAAGTTCATGTAGTGGCCACTGCATAAGTGCTTTAAATCATAACTTTGCCTTACTGATTTATCAACATTTTATCTTCTTCCTCGTGAAGACAGAGTCATTAATCACCAGTAGAAAATCTTAGGAAATCACAATGCCTGTCCCTTGTCTTTATTCTATTAAGGTATTATGCTACCTCTTTGCATTCCTTTCTCCAGTACATCAGTAATTACATAAAATTAAAGAATAAACAACAGAAACTAGTCTCCCCAACTAAAAAAAAAAACAAAAAAAACAAAACAACCAAACATCAGAGAGAAGATGAGTGACTTTTTGTCCTCCAATGAATTCCTAAGGATTTCTTCTCTCCCCTCTGGAAAACACTACTGTCCCTCTCACTGTGTTATGCTGATGAACAGTAAAGCAATAGGAAAGGAGAATGTCTCCCTGTTCTGTCACTTTTCCCCCTCAGAGGCTAAGCTAATTACTTCATTCACTTCCTAGGATCCAATAAAAGTGGCTTCCATTCACTTTTTAAGATTGTGCTCCTGTCTCTAAATTACAAAACACAGGAACAGTGGATGAACCCAGCAAGCAAAGCTTGCTATGGCCTTAATTTAAGATACTAGCTGTCAGTAAGCATCATCCTTAAAGTCTTGCAGTTTAAGAAATGTGTAGCTTACTCTTTTAAAAAGAGTTTCATTTCATTTCATAAAGAGGATGCCTAAAGAAATAGCTTAGGAAGAGATTAAGAACCAAAGGTTGGCAATGACTATGAATTAATTCATTTATTTAACCTTTTTTAGCAGTTTCTCATCTCGCAGTCTTTCACATACTACTGCCACTTCTGAACCTCGTGGTTCAAGGACTGAATTTGCAGTCATCTTTCCTAGATTTCTCAACAAAACAGAAATGGGCATGTCCTTCAGCAACGCCTTCCAAACCTATGATGAAAGAATAATAAGGAAAAATGAGATTCCCAAGTACAAGACCTGACACCTGCATGTTAATTAAGTGTATTTTAAAATAAATGTGCAAGTTATATGAAGATTCGTACTATTTTTAAATAGCCCCTTGTGTAAATAACTTGGAAAACATAGCAGAAGGCTTTTTTTTTTTAAACAGAAAACTTGACTTAATACTTTAAGAAGCATTACTCTAAAGAGAATGCAAAGCTCCTGAAGTTTACCTACCTCCTTAGATTTCAGATGGTTTGTCAGCAGTTGCTCCCTAACTAGACCATATTCCTCTATTAAATGAATAACCTCCAATTCATCTTTTGTGTGTTTCACTCTGTCCACAGCTTCCAGGTACTTTAAAAGCTTTTCAGTCTCAGCAGAAACTGCTTTGTCTTTATAAGCTTCTTGGACATCTTTCCACCCTTTGGTGATGTATTTAGTGACAATAGCTACTCCTACAGAAAAGGAAAAATATTTTGTAAGCAGGATTATTATCTTTCTGCTAACATATTTATCACTCCAGCAAATAAACAAGTTAGCAGTTTGTTTTTGTTGTTGCTGTTGTTAAAAAAAAAAAAAAATCAAATGAAGAAATGATGAAAGCAGTATTACTGGAACTTCCCAGATCTGATGATCAGTTCTAAAAAGGGTTATCTCCATACAACTTCAAACAACTATTTTGTTTACCGTGTCATTCTCCTTGGAAGCAAAGAGAATATCACATTCTAAACCATCACTCTTCCTGACCAATGAAAAAGTGTTATTTCAGCATATGCAAGCAGACAAATAAATTAAAGGTATATTATTTTACCTTCTCTTGACATTAGCAAAGAAGAACAAGGAATAAACCCTTTTCACCTTGAAGACAAACTGTTACATTACTGATATGATCCCCTCACACTTATACAGTGTGAATTTGTGCGATACAATCACTAAGAAATCATTCCACACTAAGAAGGTATGAACATTTGATCACAAAAGTAGAAAACAAGTGAAGTTGTGAACAATCTGACTACAAGTAAGTACATGATAATAAGCTAACATCAACAAAAAAAAAAAGGGAAAATGCCCAATGAGGGCCCTTCAGGCACATTAAAGGTTATTAACACATTAAACATACAGCGCTGTATGGAAATGAGATGGGAATAGGACAGCAGCTATTCCCTCCCAGATGTACCATCTTCTAGCCCTGTAATATGCATGTTTTAAAGATGAAACAGAATAACCAATTAGAAACTCTAAAGAGAAATAATTCTGTAAACAGCTACCTATAACCAACCACACTCCTACTCAGGGGTGTGCTTGCTTTGCAAATAGCCAAGCATCCAATTCAGTGCAGAACTGAAACAGAGACCTTTATGTGGATTCCAGCTCTGGTTATTGGCTACACACACCTGGCATGAACTTGGTTCCTAAGAGGGATAACACTGGTATTCATGTTTCCAAAATCACTCTGCTGTTAATATTACATGTTTAGAATATAGTATTTTCAGATGGATGAAAATGCATTACCTTCACTGGCAGGTTTCAGGTGGGACAATCTCAGAAGATCTTTATGAGACCAACCACTTCTTTGTTTATATTTTGTAACTGCTAAAGCAACAGCCATGCCATTCTTTCCATTGTACCAATCTGCTACAGCTTTTCTCAGTGCACGACCCCACATGCCACACTTCATGCCCTCCTTCAAATCTTTTTTAAACTGGATGAAAGTAAAGAGATGAGTTGGTACACAACACACCTCAGGAACAGCTTTAAACGCTGCTTGCTTTGTTTTCGCATCAGAACACTGTGAACAGATCGCAAGCGCAAAAAGCAAGGGCTCCTGTTTTGCTGTTCTGCCTTCTTGACTGAACGCCTTTATTTCCTGCACAACTTCACAACCTCTGCCTTCTTCAATCAGTCTCATTAAAGCTGCTGCGTTTTCAAAGCCCAGCCTCTGCTCCTTGGTGCAGTAAGCACCACCTTCGGAACCAAAGCACAAGAAGCGGTGCAGCCGGTTCATGTCAGTGACGTGCCACACATAACCGCTGTCAGAGTTCGGCACCTGCATCTCATGTGGGGGTTGCACTTGCTTTGCCTCGTCCTCCATTGCTGGCACCTCCAAGAGGCCTGTTGAAAAAATAGTAATGATCAAAAAATTAATACAAAAACATCATGATTATATCCTGTTACCAGTTCTAACCTAAGTACTTGTACATTTCTTCCTTCATAAAATTAGTACAAGTCTACTTTAAGTGTGCAATAAATACCAATATGTTTTTTTCCTTACCTCCCGAAGTTACAACAGTGATGAATCAATTCACTTAAAACTAAACCAGAAACTACTTTATCCCAACCAGTGGCACACAAAACAACGCCTGCACCACTTTTCTTTGCCACAAATATATTACACCTAAGCAGGTTTTCAGTTTGCATGCTGAATTTGGTCAGAATTCAGATCTCATCCCACCCCATTTTGTAGAAGATAGAACTGTCCAAGTGAAAAAGCATGATCATAAAATACTGAAAAAACATTTAGTCAGGAAACTGTAAAGTCAAAATACAGTGGGTTCCAGTGAGGCTTTTTACACAACAGGTTCTTAACAACTGATAGTAGCTCAAGAAGAAGAAAACAAAACTTTGTTACAGGCTCAAATAGTCTGCTGTATCAAGTGAAATCAAAGAAAACATGCAAATTCTGTACTGCTTTACATCTTAAGTTAAAAAAATAAAAAAGCAAGAAAGCTTCATGAGAATTCAGTCCTTGTTTTTTATATGCTTCAGAGTTTCAAGAATTATGCAGAAGTATCTGTAGGCAACAACACTGTTCTTACTTGAAGAATATTAGGATGGTAATATTCAGCCCATAACACAGGAGCTGAAATAAATGTAAATAGAATGAGATCAGCAGGGTAATGAGAGGAAAACAACTTCTGTCTTCCTCAGTTTTATTAAAGCTGCTGCATTTCCAAAGCCCAGCCTCTGCTCCTTGACACAGTACATAGATCCACAGTCCACTGCCATAGAATCACAGATCTTAAAGACCATCCAGTTCCAATCCTCACTATCACCGCTGTTCACAAAACATTAATGTGACAACAACAAATATGGTTTTCTCAGTTCTCACTTAGGAGAACTAAATAGCTCAGAGGTACTATTCTATATACAGCTGAAGTACCAATAACCCAATCTGTCAAACTCTACACAGAGAATGCACACACAAATGACACTTCCAAGAAACCTGCTTACCCATCTTTAAGTACTACAGATACCTGCCTTTGACACGCAGATAACCAAGATGAGTGCAATTACTTCACCAAGAAGGGTAAGTTCTCACAAAGAAGAGTCACTAACACATAAAGAATCTTTCTTCCCACACTGCATACCGATTTACTACTTCCATACTTTGACTGAATCACCCTTTCTCTACAAGAGCCTAGAGATGCACCCTTCCTCCATTCTTGCCTATCTGCACTGATATGCTGCCTGCATCTAGAATTTAAAAAACGTGCATTCACTGGCTCCATTATGTTCTATATGCTTCTAAAATTACAAAAACAGAAGCCAAATGGTTTAAAACTTGAGCTATTACAAATTATTATATAATTTTAAATGCATTTCTTGTTATTATTCAGCCCAACAGAAGTCAGCTGTTTTTCTTGGTACTTTAATATTCTATCCAGATTTCGTGCCAAACCGATTTAAATACACGTCATGGTTCATCCGACTTTTTCACTGACATCTGAAGCATGCAAATACACTAAAAATAACAAGGGTGGTATTTGCAATGCAAGTAGACTATATTCTCATTTGTTGTGCCCTAACCACATTTTATTTCAACACATTTTGATTAGTTGGTTTCATTAAGCAGTACATCATGTTCCATAAAGACCCGAATAAAAATTCAGAAATCACAGAGTCCATTAGTACATTTTTCAGGGCAAAAAAACAACAAAAAAACCCAAATACCAATCATGTTAAAAGGAAACTGAAAAACACCATCATCTTGAAGGATAAATAAAAAAGGATGCATAAAGTGTTTTGCATGAATAACTGGATCTCCGTATTGATTAAATCCTCAAAATAATTTCTTGCTGCATCTTTCATAGCTACACTATAATACACATTACTATATGAAAAATGAACAGGAAGGTCCATGTCTCCAGTTAAACAAAACACTTATAATCTCACTGCTCATTATATTCATCCAAATTGACTATGTTAAAAAATATAAGCACAACCATTAATATTTTTGCATTTACTCTTACATTTTCAACTTGCACAGGTGCCATTTAACATGCCCACTTCTGTACTTCTCACTTGGACTAGACAAAATTACATTGCCCTCACATCTCTTATAGTCGTTATTACAAACTAGCTACCACTATCACCCTCACCTGAGAATGGGAACAAAACTCAAATGGAATAACTATCACATTGCTAAGTTTACAGATAGAATCAGAATATCCTGAGCTGGAAGGTACTCATACAGAACACAGAAAGGTTTGGGTTGGAAGAGACCTCGCAAACACCAGGTTCCAAACCTGGTGATCCTTGCTGCCTGAGACACCTTCTACTCACTGCAGTGACAGTGAGCACACTCAAGTTATGGACTCCAGAGCCCATATTCCTGGCTCCTCCAGAACTGCCTTAGGAGTGGTTCAAATCAACAGAATGTCCTGGATCCTAATACAAATTGTAGATTTTTTTTAAAGCCCTTCACTATTCAACACTGAACTATTAAATCATATTGGCCACTTCTAAGTCCTGTTTTGTATTCCAGAGTAACAAGCCCCCAAAGCCATTCAATCTCACTAACTAGCCCCTATCCTCTGCCCACACTTCAAGGTTATTTCCCTCCTTTCACATGTGTAAAACACAGACAACTCCCACCCTCACAGATGGACAAATGCAAACACGCACTGAACGGGTGCTTCACCAAAACCCTGCTGCTGCTTCGACTGAGCTGCATTCATCCCACTTTCATACTTTTATGTATTTGTAAACAGAGCTTCTCCATGGAGATTAATTTTATCAAATGTAAAATATAGTCTACCATACTGCCTTCCACAGAGGAAAGGAGAAAAGAACACCAGAAAGAACTAAACATAAAATAAATACAACATAAATTAACCTATACAGCTTTACCTGACACACCTTTATGGCACTTCAGCACTGACTGGTCCATCGATACCCATATGTTACCACACTGTAACACAGTTAAGCTCTCCAGTTGATCTCTACTGCATTTTCCATGACTACTACAAACTTCAGAGCAAGTTACAGGCACACATGAAAACAATACATTCGAAGCAGAAAGCTTCAGCAGAACCACAGGTTTTCAGGTTGATGATGACAAAACAAAGTTGGCATTGAAATAGCTATGCTTGACCCAGCTTGATGGTTTATTAAATACAAGCAAACAAGAAGTTTAAATACCTAAAATTTCACTCGAATAATTAAAATATGGAAACACTTTCTGTGAGAAACCACATTCCCCACTTCTGCTTTCAGTAACGCGAGGTGAGCTGTGGAACGCAGCACTGCCGAAGCACAGCAGAGGTCTGACAGCAGCATAAGAGCTTTCGCTTCAAATCAAACAGCGCTATCTAAAGAGGAACGTTAACATCCCCCGTCCCGGGTAACAAACGGGGAGTCCCGCAGCCGATAACAGACCACACGGCTGACATGTTGGCTGCACAGCCGCCCCGCAGGGCTCGCAAGTGCCCGTAGCCCACCCCAGGTGTAGTGCACGGTGCAGCAGCCCACACCCCCATCCCAAAACGGCCGCCCCGGGCCGGGCGCTGCAACTTGCCTTCGAGGCTGCAGGGCTGGGCCCGCCCGGGCCGGAGCGCCCTCCAACACCGAGCAGCGGTTCGGTCCCAGAGCGGATCCCGTCAGGCAACAGGGCGCTAAGGACCCGACGGAGCCGGAGGCGGTGGAGCCGCTTATGAACGCCGGGAGCGGCTCCGGGCGGGTCCCGCAGCCCCGCACGCAGCCCCACCCGCCGGCGCCCTGACAGCATCGCCGGGACCCGGATGGAGCCGCGCCCACCACCCCCCGCCGCACCCAGTGCCCGGATGGATCCGGAAGCGCTTTCTACGGCTGTCCCGGAAGCGCTCTCCCGCTTCCCGCTCCCGCCCTGCCTCGCCATAGAGATGCCAGGCGCGGCGCGGGCCGCGGGGCCTGCCGGGAAGAGAGCGGCGTAACCGGCGCCTCCAGCCTGAGGGCAGCGCGCGGGCCGCCGCCATGGCGGGGGGCAGCAGCGCCGGCGAGTGGTGCCTCATGGAGAGCGATCCGGGCGTCTTCACGGAACTCATCAAGGGCTTCGGTGAGGGAGCGGGGCCGGGGCGTTGCGAGGCCCGCGGTCTCGCCCTCCCGTACCGCAGGCCCTGTAGCGAGCGGGCCCCGCCGCGTATCTCCGCCTCAGGAGCGGGCTGCGTGCCCGGCGAGGCGGGCTTAGGGCCCGCGGGAAAGGCGTCTGGGAGCGGGCTGAGCAGCGTCACGGCGCTGCTGGGTGAGCTGCGAGGGGCTGCGTTCCGTATGACGCTGTGTTGTATTTCACGTGCTGGGCTGCACTGCGGTTGTGCAGCTGCATCGACAGATGGCATCTAAGCAAGATTTTCACGGAAAAAAAAAAACAACGAAATGAGTTTGTACCAAGTTGCGTTGATTCTTAGTCCCTTGTCACAGCTTTTTGTTGCGCGAAGTCTGATCGTGCTTCTCGTGTTTGAATTGAACTAATAGATTCATCTCCCATTCATTTTTTTTTTATTAGTTATGCCCTTTCTAAATGCAGTAGCTATAGAAAGCTGCCTTTATTTATTTACTTATTTATTTTGCGTCCAGGCTGTAGAGGAGCACAAGTCGAAGAAATATGGAGTTTAGAGCCGGAAAACTTTGAAAAATTGAAGTAAGGAACTTTTCTTTCCAAACTGTGTGTTTTTTATTTGTATTTGTGTGAACTCTGAAAGAGGTTTGTCCTAAGCTTAGGTCGTGGGTGTTCAGTTTCCACTCAGTTATGTCAGGTTTTTGATTTAATCAGGTACTTCGCAGTTAAATAACCTTTTATTGATGCCTTGATACATGAACTTAGTTTTTCTGTTTATGGGTAGAGATGATAATGGTGACTAAAGCATGAGAAGATTTTTCTAATGATTTTGGCATTGGTTTGCATTGCATTTTCTGAGAAGCTCCTCTTATCTATGAATATTTTATAAAAGGAGCACCAACACTTTCATTCCATTTCTTATATGTGATTGATAAAGCAGCTGTGAAAATATTTCCCAGTTACTAAGGGTGTTTTGTGACTATTGTCATTATAGTGACCAGAAAAACTGGTCCTGACTTACTAAATGCATATTCAGATAGGAATTGCTTGGCTTATATGGAAAGAAGCTTTAAATATGTTCTCCCTAATTAAAAGACTGTAGCTGAAAACTGCAGTGCAAGCTCCCTGTGTTTAGAAATAAATAATTAATGTAACTAATGCAAAGGTATACAGTTAAATTATCATAAGATGTTTCTGGCTTTAGTATTTTTCTTTAATCCATCTATTTGGTTTGTTGTTTTGTTTATTTGTTGTTTTTTTTTTTTTTTTTATGAATTCGATATTTTAGGCCAGTACATGGGCTGATATTCCTCTTCAAGTGGCAGCCAGGAGAAGAACCAGCGGGTTCTGTTGTTCAAGATTCCAGACTGGATACAATATTTTTTGCTAAACAGGTACAGCGAGTTTGGTACTTTTGTTAGACGTGTCATAAAACAGAGCGCTTAATATGGAAAAATAAACCGGGTTTTGTTAGAATGTACACAGAAGCTAACACTTTACTAAGTGAAGCAACTTTAACACGTTCTTTGAGACAAGATACTATGTCTTAGATTGTTAAAGTGAGCAAGCAAAGTGAGTCTGATTGATCTCTCTAGGTAGATGAAGACATCGTCAGGTATTGAAAACTAAAGATCTTATTTGCCAACCTCCTCCTCTAAGAAGTAATTGTTCTGTATCGTAAATAATCACATAGTTTTCAGCAGAACAATTTATTGTTGTCGTATTTTTTATTTGTTCTTGTTTTTTTTCTTTGAAACCACTTTCAACAAATTGTAGGAAAAAACGTTTCTTTCAGTTGACTTCTTGTCCCTTGTGTTTCTCAAATGCTCTGTAGTTAGGTCAGTACGACTCTACGATAACACTTCAAGGCTTTATAGGCCGTTTTGGTCTGTACATTTTAAGTCTGAAATAGTATATCAGAAAGTTTAGATTGAGTTACAGGAAAAATAAGTGCTTTCTGTTCGCGTGAAGAAATCTCCATGTGCTCTTAACTGAAAGTAGAAATGTACAGATCAGCAGAACCGATATGTGTAGCTCCCTGGCTACTCTGCATGTGTACTTCCATTAGACAGATAACTGTCTTCTATTAGTTGTTATGATCCTCCCACCTTACTGTTTCATGCTGTCATAGACAACTTTATTCCTTGGTTGATTTTAATATGATTTTATTTATGTGTTTATTCCCGTTTTTAGAGTCCTCCCCAGTAGTGTCCATCATTCTTAAGACACAACAGACAGCATTAGTTTACTTTTGTCTTTACAGTTTTATTGGTCTCATAGGCACTGTTTTAGGTTATGCTTTCTGAGTAATTAAATACTGTTAGAGATAATAGCCTGTGGAGTGGCCTTATTGCAAACTCAGCAACAATCCTTTAAGCAGCTCTTGAAGAGTAGTTACTTGGCAGGGGGAAATGACTGACGTGAATCTAGAAAGTTTTCTTTATTCTTGGGTGTAGCAGAAATGCTGAGTCGTGGCTTGAAGCAGTGATGGAGCACCTGGTGGGAAGGCAGGGCCAACCCAGGGGAGCTCAGGTGTATGCAGTGTACCTGAGTGACTGGAAGGGGTGGAGCCAGGATCTGCCCTTTCACAGACCTCATTTAAGGGCTGGCAGTGGAGGTGAGGGCATCTCTTGTTGGAAGACCCTGCCTTCATGAGGCCTTTTAAGAGTACATAGCTTCTTTCCTTTGTTTTCGTGTTTACTGCATTTGGGCTTGTTCTCATTTGCTGTAGCCAAAGGCTTCCTCAGTCTGCTGTTATTACTGTACTTTCCTTCCCATTGTAGCGTTACATCAGGTTACTGTAATTTTATCATCGTTCGAGGTATTTCTTTTGTATTTTTTTCCTCTGTGTGGATGGCCTCTGAAAAGTTTTTGGGTTTTTTTTGTTTGTTTTTTTGCTTAACTTTATTTGCTCCCCTCAACAGTGCATCCCTTTTTGAAGCATGACCCTGTTTAAAAGTTAGAAGCTAAGAAGGGCCTTGAGCTTTAATCTAACATTGCAGAATGTATACCAGAAAATAGGATAACATTAGACTTTGTAACAAAAACTTGAGGAGCAATAAAGCAAACAATGAAAAGCTTTATCCTCTAGCGTTCTTTGAAACATTTGTAATTCACAATTTTACTAAACCTTAAAATATTAAAACTTCTTAGGCGTCTGAGGGGGGTTTCTACATCTTCCCTCCTCCTGCTTTCCTAGAACCTGCTGTTCTTTAAGATGTGCCAGAATGAGTTGTTAAGCAATTTCCAGACATGTTTCGTGCTTAAAAGTAGTGGTACCTAGATGTGCCATTGAATGGCATAGAACATGTATTTCAAAAGAACTTCTGAAGGGTTTTTTTTTTTTTTTGTGATGTAGTTTCACCTGTTAGTCGAGTGTGCTGAATTAGTAAGCTCAAAACATTTCTTATTGGTGTATATATGCTTGTGTTTTGTGTCAGTTCAGTTTTGCTTGGACTTCAGCGTTGTAGCTGAGCGGTCTGTGAAAAAGTTGTAAAGAACTGAGAACTAAAAGTAAGAGATAAATGGAAGAAAAGTTTCTGTCTTTTGGCAGAGATACTCATATATCTCAGAGCTGTGTGGCTCTGATTTCCTCTAAAATGGGAACTCCAATTCAATGAGCCACGTTTTGACAATTGCTAGAGTTTTCTCAAGCAAATAGTTGACCTGTGGACCATTAGGATGCCTTGGTCCTGCAGGTCTGTCTCCTTTAGCTGTATGATTCTCTTAATCTCTTGCAATGGCTCAAATGCTCATTGAACTTCCAAGGGCCAATTCATCTCATCAACAAGCGGTTCTCTGTGGATTTTGTTTATTTTCTGGTGTATTGTTTTGCTGCATTTTGAGTTGTGTTTGGTCAGTGAGCCTGTACAGGTCGAAGTTGGTAGAAGGTAAGTAATGGTAGTGATATTACTGTATTTCTATTCTAAATATTCCTACTGTAAAATGGCAGCTTCTCCAGTTATCATACAACAGGGTTTATGTCACTTCTCTTTTTCCCTGTAAGATTTTAAGGCCAATTGTACGGTGGCTTTGAGGAAGGGTGGGTATTTTTCATTTTTTTTATTAGTAGTATTTTTAACATCTGAGGAAAATTGATGAATGAGATAACTTTGTTCATCTGTGGGCCGGCATGCCAGAATTCCAGGTGCTTTTCTTGGTTTAGCTAAGATTTTTGACTTTTGAGATTATTGGTCTATTCGTCTGCATCTCAAAGCTGAAGTGGCAGTGAAGCACTAAAAATCTCAAGAAGCTTTATTGAACACTTTTTTTCTTCTCCTTCCTCGTACATTATCTTCTTTTAAATGTTAGTATCTAAAGATAGAAGCCATTTTACTGCAAATAAGTTCTGAAGTGAAATTCTGAGTCCTTTCTGTTAATGCGTAACAGCAGTTTAGCGTGGAAATTAAACGTTATCAGCAGCATTGCTCAATTGCTTCAGTGTTAGTTAAATATTACATGTTTATAATTGTTTCATTTTGAGGTATAAAATTTTAGGTATAAAATGTTAATGTACAACTCTAGCACTGTTCCAGCAAAAAAAAAAAAGCTTACAAACTGTATTAAGAAACAATTTCTTAAGAAGCTTTTACATGCTCGTGGTTTGGTCCTGCCCACATTTTCATAACTGTTGTTGCTGAGTTTTAAATGCCAGTCTTTTCTGACATTAAATCATGAGCATGTTGGGAGGGAAGAGTTTAATTTTCAAGTCTGTCGAATCTGCATGCTTATTAAAGGATTTTTATTTTTTTTTTTTACTGGTCAGTTTTATGCACTCGTCTTAAATTTGGCCTCCCTGTTATGCCTAGGTATGGTTTGGCCCTCTATGTGAGGGCAGAGAACTCTGGATGATCATCCATACCCTTTGAGCTAGGATACCTAGGCACAATGAGGTGAGTTAAGGATCCAGTTTCAGCCTTAACTCTGAATTTCCTGATTTCTGTTTTGCTTCAGTAGGCCCTTGCCATTATTTTTACACGCAGTGGTTATGTGATTGTACCACTCAGTGTACTTAGCCGTCATGAGCACTGTTTGGAATAGCAGAGTTCTGTGCTAATTTACTGTGGAATGGAAAGCATCTTCTGACATAAGAGAAAGTCATTGCTGCAGACTTTTACTGGAATTTTTATTATTCTAATAACCCCTTCAGATTTTTTTCACTGAAATATTGGCATAATGCCTTTATTTTGTGCAGTGTATTTATACTACACTGCATTGTGAGGGTAGAACATTACAGTTGTGATAGTAAAACAGCAAATGAATCAGGGAGGAAATCTGCACCTGCAGAAGCAGAATCCTGTTAATGATACTGTTAATTACAAATCAAAGTTTTCTTATTATCTTTGTGCTGCTAATTTATACTGGGCTTTGTCAAACCTACTGTTTTGTAGTCCTGTGATCCTTACTAAGTGAAGCCTTGAGATCTGCTGGTAATATTGCCAGTTAGGGCAGGAGGCTGTTTAAAGGTGTTGTGGCTTTGTTTGGTGAAGATAATCTGTCAGCTGGATGGAATTTGAGGTCTTAAAGTAGTGCATCCTTAAACTGACCCAGAAGCTTAAGCTGGGCTTTTAAGCAAGGGGGCCTGCTTCTGAAGCTTTCACTTACAGTGAAGGAATGCAACAAAATAACATGTTCAGTTAGGTCCTTGCCATGGTTTGTTGTAGCTAAATTTCTCTTGGTGATACAGCTGTATTCTCAGGTGTTGGAATCTGGCTTCAGATCTCTCTAGTGCATAGGTATTAATGGGGTGTTTTGTTTTTTCTTTCTGATGTTAAACGTGACTGATAGCTTTACTAGCAAAACCTTTCAAATATGGATGACTGCTTTGAGTTGCAATCCTGAGTGTTGGTGATTTAAATAACCTTTCCAGGACTCCCTGGATCGAAATATACAGACAAGCAGTGGGATTTCTGGACAAATGGAAAAAAATTCTAAAAATAGGCTGGAAATCTTTCTGGGACAGCCTGCATATGCCATCTTGCAATCTAAACAGAAAATATTTTCAGTTACACTAAAGCACTTTAAGTCAGATACCCATCTACCTCAATTTCCAATATATCCTGACCATTTCTCCCTACGAGTGCATGCAGGGTGGATGTGTAGCAGTGTTGGCCTGGTTGTGTGCACTGAAAGAATGCTGTGCTTTAACAAACCTCACACTTGTCTGTCTTCAATTCTGATGAATGAAGTTCTGTAGTATGTTTTTGTTTCATTAGTGCTGGTCTAAGACCTGCAGTTGTGCTGTTCTGTAGCAGTAAGATGGGGTAGTGTAGCTTGGTTCTTGTACACTTAAGTGGACTACTTCATAAACTCATTGTTATACAAAGTTTGGATCTGCTGGAAGGCAGATACTGAATGAGGCCACTTATCTGTGCTGAGCTCAATTTTGCTGTTATTTCAAGCTCCTTTATCCAGCTGATCCAGTTTCTGAGCTGATCTGTCTCTAGACTCAAAACCTCTTACTTTTTTCACTTTCTGAATTCAGTGTTGTGTTAGTGGTGTGTCAGAGAAACTGGTCATTCCATCTTGATTCTTTTCAGTAAGGATTATCACATAGTGCCTCTAATGTTCCTTATTAGGTACCATTCTACAATTGAAGTTAGCTGTAGTGTCTCTTCATTCTAATAGCACGCTCTTTTCTGCAGGGGTCGCTACTGTCCTCTCTATTTCTTCTGGCTTTCTATCTGTCAGCTTGGTTAACGCAGTGTTTATGCCACTGCTTCAGATCAGCTCTCTATAATGCATGGGGGATCTTCCTGCTTTCATCTTGGAAGTGCTGCAGCTGTGTCTGTATCACTCCCTAGCCATATGGCAGATGACTGTTAGTTCTTAGTATTCTTAGCCATGTTATAGTATTAATTCTTTGGAGTTATGTCATTCTGTTAGTTTGTTATTTTGTTCTGCTGCTATTCATTGTTTCACTGCCTTAGATTGATCTCCCTCTGTACTCAGTTATTATGTAATAGTGTGAAATCCAGCCATTAGCTTGTATGACTGCAATCTATTTTAAGTTTTTTCAGTTGCTGTAATCTGTTCTGGCTCCCTTGGCTATAACTAAAGACAGTCAGATTTTCCTTAAACTAGAAGGTGTTTTGTTATTACTCCATGATCTGCACTACAGAGACATAATTGGAATACCACGAAGTATATTTAATCCAGTGGATGGCTCTGACATAGTTGGATTTCTTTGAAAATAGAAACAAGTGATGCCACTGAGGCAGTTTCTGGAGTAGAACTGGCAATGTGAAGGACAGTGGTGGTTTACAGAAAGCTAAACGCAATGGCCTGATTTATTCTGCCCACTTTGAATGTCTGTACTACACCTGCTTGCAATCAGTGAGGATAATTTGACTGTTTTGATTTTGAAAAGTTCTTTCTTGACGTGAGAGGAAGTTTCCTTTTCGCTCCGTTCTTGTTGGAAGTGGTTTCACATTCACAGCCCTGAACTGGTTTTCAATTTTATTTTTTTATTTTTTCATGAAATCAGCATCCTTTCTGCCGGGCTCCTAATAGTTACCATCTTCAATTGCAGAATAGGAATAGATTTCTGGCTGAAAATATACTACTTTTCCTAGCCTGTAGCTCCCTGGGGAAGAAACGGCTGAGATGATGTATTGTGGCCTTATATCTTTATTGTACTGTGGTCTTTATATTCTTACATACTGTATTTTAATGTGGGTATTATTTAAACACATAAAAGGCATTGCTGAAATGTGTGGAGTTTTGTGTTCTCTAACAGTGGAATATTAAATACAAATTTAAGAAATAGTTACACCAAGTAGTAACTTCGTTAGGTTCAAAAGGGTAGGCATATTGCAAATTAACAAGGGGAAAAAGTAATTTTTCATATGGTTTTTATTCGGCAAAACAGTCTTTAAAAATATAATCTTTATATCTTGAAACACCTGTGAGTTTTATTAGTTTATCCCTTGGATATTTGATGTTTTATCCTGCCTGAATTCTTTAAAAAAATAAAAAACAAAACAATTCTAGATCCCTTTACATGCTTTATTACCCCCACATGAATACTTTTGGGAACTGTTAATTCTTCTGGTAATTCTGACCATTCTCTTTGCAGGGATGTTTTTTTTTTTGTTTGTTTGTTTTGTTCTGTTTTTAAGACATGAATGTGATGTAGTTTGAGCCTTTCTCTCTGAATCTATTTCAGTGCAATGATCACTAAAATCAGAGGGTTCCTATTTGGTATATGTACTTTTATCCTTTAATAAAGGGCGGTGAGTGGAGGAAGTGAATCAATAGAATGACAATTTTGAAGCAGTGTGTGAAATACTAGTTTAATCAGTGAACAGTATACAACAGCCACTCAGTGTTCATTTTATTCATGCCTCCACCACCAGGGCTTCTGTGGCTGCTCAGACCGTGTTTGATGTCATATTTCAGAGTGAAGCTGTAATGTCACTCAGCAAGAAAATGCGTAATCGAAAGTGTTGCTGAATGCGAATTATAATTTTGTCACTGGTACTGAGCAAATTGTCAACTCTTGCCCTTTTTTCCTAGGTGATAAATAATGCTTGTGCTACTCAAGCCATAGTAAGTGTGTTATTAAATTGCGCTCATCAAGACATCCGTCTAGGGGAGACTCTGTCAGAATTTAAAGAATTTTCACAGAGTTTTGATGCTGCGGTAAGTGCCTGTTCCTTCCTGTATTGTAACTATTACTGCTTTTTGTCTGTTGGCTTACAGTTTGTTTTTGTTGCTCAATTTCAGATGAAGGGCTTGGCACTCAGCAACTCAGAAGTGATTCGACAAGTTCACAACAGTTTTGCCAGGTAGCAGGTGTTTTACATGTTTTCCAGGTAGGAAGAATTCATGCAAATTCCCTTTCAGCGATTCATCTGTTTATTTATTTTTACATGTTCTTTGCAGACAGCAGATGTTTGAATTTGATGCAAAGTCTTCAGCAAAAGAAGAAGATGCATTTCACTTCGTAAGCTACGTCCCTGTTAATGGACGGCTGTATGAATTGGATGGCTTAAGGGAAGGACCAATTGATTTAGGTAGTACTTTGTTTTCTGAACATCCTTCATTTTAACAATAACTTGCTGAAACAAGTTGGTTGCGTGTTGTTTGAAGAATAGCTTAGATTTTCTTTATTTAAAGCACATACTACTTTGCAGCAGTTTATATTGTCTTATTTTGATTAATTTGAAAATCCATTTTTCTCCTTCTTTCTCTCCCTATGTAAGGACGTACATTGTTCTCAGCAATGTCTCTTCAAACACAACTGTTAAAACTATGTAATGCTTTTGCCTTTCCTGACTGGTATTGTGCAGTGCCTTTTGCTGCAATTTTTCTGCAACATTCTTTTGTGATACTATCACCCAAGGTAACAATTCCCATGTCATGTTTTCAAGGATATATATATATTTTTCCTCAGTGTATAGTGTTATCTTTTTTTTGTGGGACTTTGTGTACAGCTGTTCATAGCTGACCCCGTAAACTTTTACATTATGCATCTGACACTTACACAGTACCCCTTTTTTCCTCATGCATAGCAAATAATTTCCAAATGACATTAAAGAACAGCTAATTTTAGATTAGCTTTTCTTTCTGTTAGAGTTCCTGTTTCATATCTTTCAGTCTTCTTTAGTCTGTTGTGTGTGTAAATTCTTTCATCTTGAAAAGCTCCATGGTTCCAAGTGTGTTTTTCCACTTCCTATGGTGTCTGCTGTAATCTCACAGTGTGCCATACTTTGTTTCAAGTATTTTTTCTCAATATGCTTGACAACTATATTTACATCTAGGCTGAGTAATGGCTTTCTGCTAAATCACACTTTTAGTCTTACTGTAGAATACAGTCTGCTGAACTGCCAGTAGCATGTTCATACTACTTCTGTTTTAAGGTCATAAAATTGCTAGAAAGAGGCATTATCGTTTTATGGAATTATCTTTAGCTAGTTTCCTGCCTCTGTTAAAACCAAGGTATCAAATGCATGTGTTTTGTCTTTCTTTTGACTTTTTAACACTGTTTCATAAACATTGTGTTAACTTATATTTCACCTAAATGGCATGCCTGTGACCACTCTTAATTTTTTTTTCTTTTGCTGCTCTTCATTTTCTTTAGAAGAATTTGCTGCATTTGTAGACCTAGTGAAGATGCAGATGATCTATTGGAACATGATTATTTGGAGGCAGTTGTCCTTTCCTTCTTTGAGTTCTCACACTTTGAATAATACACATGAGGGCTTATTAACAGTCTGCTGTGCTCTACTCTTCCTCTGAGGAATTCATCTGTTTTTTTATTTCCAACCAGTTAATAAGGGCTAGATGGTTGTGGGTTTTTTTTTTCCTATAATAGTTTGCATTCTCATTGAGATGAGAATTTTTTTTCTTCTAGGTTCATGTAATCAAGATGACTGGATAAGTGCTGTGCGGCCCGTCATAGAAAAACGGATACAAAAGTAAATGATTGTGATGCTTTTAAAATACATTTCCTTTTATATAAGTGCTTGTGAAAAGAAAAAAATATATTCTTGATTTCCTTCAATTGAAGACTTTCAATTCAATTTGTAACAAATTAAGCTTGTGCATCTTTGGGCGTATCACTGTGTGACTTCAGAAACTATTGCCAGCATAAGCCAAATGTGATGAATAGCTGAGTCTGTGGAAATCTCATCTGGAAAAATTCATCTAGAATTTCTTCAGATTCACAGCTCTTACTGCAAGGTGCAGCAGCACTGAACTTGTTAGAATCAATTTTACAAAGTAATTTTCCAAGTCTTTAAGTAAAACACTGCCGCTTGATACGTAGAACATAACTGCCAAATCACATTTGGAGAATTTATGCCATTAGAGGGCTGCTAATCTTACTGCTGAATATATTTTTCATGTTATATGAATAAATCTCCAACATTTAATAGTGATTAACAGTAATGAGGAAGTATAACCATAGTATGCAGTGATCTCGTGCAATTTTTCTTGTCAGCCATACCCTGTTAGGATTTGGTATGGGTTTTTTTTTTTTGTTTCTTTTTGTTTACTTGTTTTCCTGCTCTTTCCCCTTTGGAATACAGCTTCAGATACTTATTTCTTGTGACTGCAGACTGATTATTAGGAGTTATAGTTTGGTAACTGCTGATCTGAGCTTTTGTTTCACGGCAAAATTGGATCTGTAGCACAACTTGATTTACAGCTTTGTGTATTCCCCTGACCCTCCAAAAATGTGTTCCCTTAGAATGGAAGGAAATCCTAAAGCAGACTTTTAAGTTCTCATGTATAAGATTGATTTTTTTTTTTTTTTTTTAAAAAGCTTTTATTTCTTTTTGTTCCTCTTACAGGTACAGTGAAGGTGAGATAAGGTTTAATTTGATGGCTATTGTGTCTGACAGAAAGATGATTTATGAACAGAGAATTGCAGAATTACAGCGACAACTTGCAGAGGTAAGTTGTGGTGTTTAAGTTACTGGATTAGATCTGTGATAAGTTCCATGTCTTTATTATTCACCTCTTTTGTCTCTTGCTTCAAATGAAGCACCAGCTAAAAAGGGAAGTGGGGGATGATTGCATCTGTCCAGTGCAGTGCCACATGGGGATACATGTAGTCCAAGATAGGTTTTTGGGCACTCAATACAGGATGGCCACATCATTATGTCTTTTTTGTCCTGGCTAATGTGCTCTTACAATGGGACTATACTTCTCCAAATGATAAAGCTAATCCACATAAATTTAACTACAGACATTTGTGAAAAAGCAAAATTGATTTTTTTTTTCTGTAACTGGAATATTTGAAGGGCTAGACTTTTCTTTATACAGTAATAAAGTTCATTAACTCCACATTTTCTGTTTTGTGAAAGGAGGAACCTATGGATACAGATCAAAGTAGTAACATGTTAAGTTCTATACAGTCAGAAGTTGCAAAATATCAGATGCTAATTGAAGAAGAGAACCAAAAATTAAAAAGATACAAGGTATGTTGCCTTTGCTTTTTTGATCCATATATGGGATATGTGGCAAGGAATAGTCAGCTGTTATGTCTGTGGGAGGCTGCTGAAATTGATCTGCAGGAATTTAGGTATTAGAAGTATATAACCTGTTATCTTTTTGAGTTCTCATGCAATTCCTGAACTTACAGATTGCTTATTGGCTTGCTTCCTTTTAGTGAAAGGCTTTTAAGTTGATTTTGTTCTCTGTATTTCACTTTCTTTCGCCACTTTCTTGTATCTTTCTGACTTAATCACTGTGCTTAAAAGAAGTGTTTTTTTCTTATTTCTATCAAGGCACACTGAACAATTTCTTTAAGTGGGCTGAGTAGTCTGCAGCTGGAGCTCTGAACTGTATGTTGAATTATGGGAACTATGTAGTAAACTTTTTTTCTTGACGTTATCCACTTGGTATCTCTGGAGGTTGTTTCTCTCAGTTGAACAGAATATTGTGCCTTTCTTGAAGGATTCAATCATTGGAGGAGCTACAGAGTGCTCAGTATAATGAAAAGCTACTGTTTTTTGCATTTCCAAGATATTTTAAAGGTTCATCTTAACCCGTGACCATGGTTTTGCAAGGAAGTGTAGAACTATACAAGTCAAACCCTAATTTAAATTGAGGGGGGGGTGGAAATGGTGAAACTTCTAAATGGCAATACTTGTCAGTGCTACACTGAACCTGTTTAATCGCAGGGAATTCTTTGTCTGATACAGCAAAAGACCCTAAGGAGAGTTTGTGCCTTATGTAATGAATTCATCTGAGTTGTTTTTTTTTTTTTTTTATCTTCACTACGTGCCACAAAATTTTAAGCACAGACTTTATTTTTAATTGGTTAAAACATAATAAGACTCCAATGGAGTTTTGGTCTTTTTTTTGTTTGGTTGGTTTTTTTTTTTTTCAGAAGAAAGGAGAAAATCCTCTTTTAGTGATGTAATAATTCTGTGAATTTTCTGAATTTTTAGATTGAAAACATTAGAAGAAAACATAACTACCTGCCTTTCATCATGGAATTATTAAAGACTCTAGCAGAACATCAACAGTTAATACCATTAGTAGAAAAAGTGAGTATTTCTTAGCTGAATTATGAGAAACAATGTATTGCTTTAACTTTTCTTACATTCTAATTGAATGTCAGTTATATAGACGTGGATTTATTTAATTAAAGCTGGTCAGGCTGGATGAGGCTGTGTGCAACGTCGTCTGGTGGGAGGTATCCCTATAGCAGAGGGTTGGAACCAGATGATCTTAAAGTCCCTTCCAACCCAAACCATTCTATGATCTTGAAAACCTTGTTGAGCTGAAAATTATTTAAGTGTCTACTTATATCTATGTCTGTGTATAAGATTCACTTTGCCAACCTGGAGTCTGTTCTGTGGCTGTTCAATTGATGTATTTAGATGTCAACACTAGGTGGCAGGATTTGCACAAAATTCTGGTAATTCAGAGGGCTTGAAGTTTTTTCTCTTTATTGTCTTTGTCCTGGTACAGATTTTCTGGTTCAACTGCTTTCTCCTTTATAAAGTATGTAGGTTGATTTGCTATTAGGATTTAATGTGTCCATTGAAGTGTCTCACTCCTTGGCAGGGTTATTAAATGTTATATATAAAATATGGCTGTTTAACTACTTGAATTCTAGTGATCACAGTACCAGCTTGTGCATCTACTTGTGCAGAAGGCAGTATTCCTAATTTTGACTTACAATCAAGGAAGGTCTGTATGTTATTATGTTGGGGAATAAAGCTAAATGTGAGGGCTTCTTTGAGATGAATGCCTCCTGTTTTATTATGTTAGCCCATGGTGTCAGAGGCATGTTTGGTGGCATGGCAGTACAGGATGGACCTTCTGACAGCGTCCTGTTACATGTTGTTGCCATATGGCAGATGACAGCAGAGGGGCAGTCTGACAGAATGGTGTCTGACAGGGAAGTGTGTATGAAGCAAAGGCGTGCCATTGAATTCCTCCAGGCAGAAAATATTGCACCCATTGACATTCACCCTCTGTTTAGTCTCTATAAATGTTCACAGGCATTGATGTGAGCGCAGTGAGGCAGTGAATGCTGCATTTCAGCAGTGGTCATGGTGATAGTGGGGCACCTCTGCTGGTGCAGATTTTTACAAGTGCAGTACTCAGGCTTTTGTTCCTAGCCTGTGAAAATGCATAGCTAATGGTGGTGACTATTGAGAAAAGAGGATTTTATAGCTGAGAATTTGGTCTATCAAATAGTGTTATTATCCTCTTTGCATCTGTTGTAGTTTTCGTGGAAATAAATAGAGGCATTACTTTCAGAACAGCCTGTGTATTGTGTGATGTGTGCGTTTATTTAAGTTTTGAAGAGTCCGTTTGTAGACTAGTAGTTTGTAATGTAGTAATTGTGGTTTTTCAATCAATGCTTTGTGTGTTATGTTCCTTATCAGTTGATACAGGTTATGAATAAATCTTGCTAGGAACTGTTCTTTTTTTCTACTGAGGTCTTTTGAAAGGTTTAAATAAGATCTTGGTTGTTTCAGACATTTTTGTGATTTTTGCTCTGTATTTGAATTTTGCCTGTGATTTTAAGTGTTTTCATTAGTAAGAGTTATGTTGAAGACTAATGAGTGGAGGTATGAAGATTGAAGGTTAAACTGTTTTTAAGAAAGCTCTCTGACTTCAGTTTATTTTGCACTGTATTTGTTTACATGTATTCTTAAATGACAACTGTTTATAAATATTAAGTAGTGAAACTACAGTAGAGTACTTATGAAGTACTTATATAGTGTGTTTCTTTCTGCAGTGTTCTGTATTGAAGGTTCAGTGTTAGGAGTGGTCAAACATACAAAAGATAACCTTGGTATCATCAGAGTTTAACAGCATCTCCCATTGCTTTCTAGGCTAAAGAAAAACAGAATGCCAAGAAAGTTCAGGAGGCCAAGTGAAGATGACTTCGCAGAATGCATACATCTCTGAGCTTCTGAAACTATTTTCATGACAACAAATAAAACTTTTCATAAACATTAAATTTTGTCCAGCGCACGTTTGACAATTGTAACAGTTTGTCTTATGCTGTATGCACGGGTCTGATTTTTTTTCCTCCCCTTGCATCTTGTGCATGTAGTACTACTAAGTAATGTTTAGGTTCTATTGGTCAAATTCCTTATTTAAGTCTGATTTCTGAATGTTTGGAAAGTGGGTCTAAACACGTGCAAGGAAAATGTTCCTGTTTTGTCCCACATGAGTATATGATAATGCTACAAATGCCAGAATTGAAGTCCAAGCATGAGCTTTCTTTGCTCATCCCTACTAACAGTTGTTCTGAGCTCATCCTTGTTATCCAGTTGTTCGGTGACATGCCGTGTGTCTTGTTTTTTCTTTTTTGAGATCCATGTCTAATTTTTTACAAAGTTGAAAACTACAAATTTAGCAGTAGAAACATTTGCAAAGACCGATGTATAATCTCAGAAGATCTGCATTGCTTTAGTAGAGAAGATAATAAATATTCCCATTTTTATTTTGGCAAACTTTCTGTGGTATTTTTATTATTGGATATGGTAACTAAGGCATGTATTGAAAGTCATCAGCCTTGTGACTGAGTATCTGCATTGAAATTTTGTTCTAGAAATTAGGTATGCTATTGTTTCGGAGAGTTAGTGCTGGATATATTGTAGTACTTTCGTATGGTATTTCTTTAAAACAATACTTTTTAATTCACCTTAGAAGATAAAAGGAAACTTAATTGTCAAAGGAAATGTTATAGGGTAAGAAAAAAACATGTTAAGAAGGGTTTTGTTCTTAACACTGGAATAGAAGATGCATAGCCTATCTTCCATGGGTCAAAGCCAGTGCATAGGCTCCTACTTTCTTAGTGCTACTCAGTTTCTACTAAGGAAAGGCAAGCTGTTTTGGTAAAGATAGTAACAGCCTATTGCAACAGTATGTACTGAAATTAGGCAAAGTTAGTATGTTGGGTATGCAAATTCATTTAGCAGAATTCTGGTGTTCTTCTAAAAGGCTTGAGTAAGAAAGGTGAGGGTGGGTGGGGGAAACAAGTAAAAGGTCTCAGAATGTTTTGAAGACACCTCAAACCAGTGGAAGGTGTTGGTTTTATTTTACTTTGCCTATAGTTATACTTCACTGAACTGTGAGGTCATTTAATCTTGTTTGAGAACACTCTCCGAGAGAATTTCTGGAAAGTCCAATACAAAACAGTTTATCTGTTTGTGCTTCGTATATATTGACAGAAGAAAATGTTGATGGAAGAAGTAAAGCAAACTGCATTCTCCTACTGCTGAAAGGATCCTCTTGAGCCATTTCAGTGACTGGAAAGATACAATGTGTTCCGGAAAAAAATGGCATGGGATCTGTGTCTGTACAAAACTTTGATCAGGTAAGTCATAGGTGAGAGTATCAGCTGCACACAAGTGTTCTCTACTTTTGTATTTCATTGAGACAGCGTTTCTGGTGGAGGGAACAACTTGCTTTGCAAGAGGCATTTCTTTAAGTGGGAGCCTGATGTGTGATGTTCCATGACATTCTCGGGAAGTCCTGATGCTTCCTAGAACACAATATTGCTATTCCTTAATAGGTGTCTTGTCATTCAGGTCACTCCATTTGCTGCTTCTTTCCATTTCCTTGTGTATATGAGGAAGAGTGATTCATTTATTTTTTAATAATGCAGTTTTTATTGTGGCTGAGCTTTGTGAATTAGTTGAATGAAAAAAAAGGTGGTAACTAAGTTGTAGTTTAAAATGATACTTTATTGGTGGTTAATTTTCAATACTTAATAATGTTATACCCTGGAGATCCATGTAGCAGAACCCCTATAGCTTTTAATTCAGCAGTAAGGAGCACTGCATTGTCGTGAGATGTTTGGGATTATTCTTAGCTGACTCCTTCATCAAGTAATGCAAATGAACTTATCTGGCTTTTCTTTACACTTAAAGGCATCCTTTTTAATTAAAGGATCTTGCAGATAAAATACTTTCCATATATGCATATTGCTGTATCAGTTTCTTAAATAGCAAACAGCAGATTGATTTATTCTGCTTCTGCTGTGGAGGTAGACAGTGCAGCGTGTGGAATTCCTGGGTGCTTTTGAATGGTTATCTGGAAGTCATCTATGAAGACAAGAGCAATTTGGGAAATCAGTGCTTGAAGACTTTCATCTCCTAGAGGTACTACATAGAACTTAAGCCCACTGTTGTGGGGCAAATTTGTCTATTTCTGAAAAGTTATGCTGGAGAATAGGTCTCCTTCTCTCTCTCTCTCACACACACACGCACACACACGTATAATGTATTGCTGTTGCTGCTTTCAGACTGTTCCTGCAGAAACCTGCCCTTCTCTCCCTTACAACTTATTCTGTACATGTATGCTACCTTAAGGAGTAACATTGAACATAATATTGAGGTATGCTCTTTGTTCTGTTAACAGTGGATTAATTTTCCGTAAGAAGTCCTCACAAGATTTCTGTTGTTGGTGTACTCAAGAGGGAATGAACATGAGATAAAATCATATGTCTTGTTTAATTTCTTTTAGTTGTAATTCTGAAGGTCTTGCCTTTGGACATTAGCAAGGCTTTGAGATGTTTGTAAATGGAAGACTGAAGTAAAAGGCCTTGTAAATGCTTAGAAAGAAGTGAATAGAGAGGAGGTGTATATATGTATTTCAATCATATGGGACTAACCTAGGTCATTTTTTTTATCCAAAGTAGCTTTCTCTGTTGCGTTTAAGTGCTTCAGGTATTGAAGAAAAACAGTTCAGCCGTGGAGTCTTTTTGTCTGCTCCAGATGGTCTCACTTCCCCTTATTAATAACATTGAATAGAGTTCATTATATTGAAGGCACTCTGCAAGTTTACAGTTAGTATGTTTTGCAGTGATAGGCAAGTATTTTCCATATTTTGTGTGGTGTGTTTACATTTTATTTACATCCGTTGCTTTTTTTTTTTTTTTAACTCTACAAATAGCAACTTGCTAGTTGCTATAATAATAATAGTAGCAGCTAAACAATCATCTACAGCTTTATCAGTATCTGATATGTACAGTTCAGTGAATGAAAAATAGCGTGCGTTTAAACAATTTCTGGTAACGTTATTAATGACAGTCTGGTACCAAGTTAATTGTTGTACCCTGGTTTAAACAAAAAAATGTGAAATGCACACAAGGTATGTCTCAAAAACATGATCTTCCTATTTGGGCATCTGAAAACTACTCTTGTTGGAAATGCTTCCTGCAAGTACATGCTGAAGTGTGTCTGAGTTACCATTTCTTCACAGCAAACATCCAGAAATGCTTTAATATTGGAAATCAGGTATCCCTGTCCCTGCAGGTCAGTGCAAACTAGGTAAGACCAAGCAGTCATAATTTGATGTCTTTTATCCTTATTAAGCTATTGTTCAGCTCTTGTGTTGTTAATATTGGTGGAATAGCAAAGAGCAGATCTTGAGTAAAAGATCATGTTCATTGTGCTGCAGTAGTATTGAAAGTGCCCTTATGAGCAGCTGGGCTGCATTTGTCTTGGCTCATTGCAGTTAAAAAGAATCACTGCTTACAAGTTTTACTTTTCAATAGGAAATATAGTTTTCCAAGAGTGGGAGAAAATGAGTTTTTTATTGCATCCTTCTGTTTTTCATTCCACTTAACGGTGGTGGTGGTGGTTGTTTTCTTCAGCATATTTCGTTATTTCTCAATTCCTGAAATGCTCTATAGATTTCTGAGGAAGTTTCATGTGAAATATTTACTTAGAAGTCTAAATGTGGCAGTGCTAAGAAGCGTTTGAAACATGACTAGTATTTCCTAGATTACTGCTGAAAGTGTGACTTGCTTTCAAAGGGAAGAAAGAGAAGACTTGCAGGTGAAGCTTCAGCTTCTTTCATTTTTCCCTCTGTTCCACATTGTAGATGTCATTCTGACCCCCAGCGCACTGTACCCTGCTCCCAGGAGAGCAGGGAGCTGCTACCCAGAGCGAAGAAGCATCAGATGTGTGTTCTTAAGGACTTTATGCTCTGTGAGGTACTACCAGGAAGGTATTGCCAGTCAGGCTGTGACTTTAATCCTGGAAAAGGTCTGGTGTTGGAAAGAGAAAAGGAATGGAAGTCATTTGGATCACCCTGGGGGTGACGGAGTCATTTACATTCACGTCTCTCTCTAATCCTCTGGTAAGAAGTAGGAGGAGAGTGGTTGATATGTAGTGGGAGGTACGCTTGCTTGATTATGTGAAGAAAAACTTAAGATGTTGATTAAATGTTGCTACATGGAAATGAAACAGACATTACTGTCCCACTCAACAGGAACTGGTAGAGACTATTACTTAACGTTGTCTGTGCGCTAGTGGGAGAGCTTATACTTGCTTGCTTCCCATGATAGAGGGACTTTGTCTTGGGGGAGATGCCACACTGTGCTGAGGAATGAACAGTAAAGGTCCTCAGGACTGTCTGTCACAGATGCCTAAGACTCATCTGTGTGTCTGTGTACAGCTCTGCTTGTACCATAGAAGCACACTAGGGGAGGGATGTCTGCATACAGACTTGGGGTTATTCCTCCTTAATCATGTTCCTCAGCTAACAGATGGTGCTTACTATGGTAATTGTGCTTTTCCTTACTATCTTTTAAACATCCTCTCCCTATTTCAGAGGTCAAATATTTACTTTAAATCCTGAAATGGTCAGTGTGTTCATAATTCATAGAACTTCTTTTACATGAACGACGAGATTAACTTTTGGTCCTGTTTAAGACAATGTGTATATTGTTTGGTCTGAAGGTATTGTTTAAGATTAGCAGTCATGCCTTAAAGCATGAGTTGCTTGTAAGTTCTAAGAGAAAATAAACGTGAGCTCAGGTGCTCTTGTATGAAAACAGAAAATCCTATTTCTGGAAGATTAATTTGTTCTTATCAATATAATTTCTCCTTTGTGGAAGCAGCTGGTATAGCAGCAGTCAATGTGACAGACTTGAAACACATATTTAAACTGCAAGTGGTCTAAATGTCATCATCTCTGGATTCATAACATAGTATCTCAGCTGAAAAAACTATTTCATGGTTCTAGCAAGGGAAGTTGAAGAGATTTGGAATAAGATACAAATTGGGGAGTAATAAAGGGAAAACCTAGGAAAGAATTAATAGAGGAACCATGGATTGCCTCTTTCTTTTTGTTTTCTCTCCCCAGAAGAAGGGAGAAAAGTTGGATGAAAAGCACTTCACCTGATATCAGTAAATGAACAGTAATTATGTGAAAATTGGTGTGTGAAGTTGCAAGTGATATCTTTGGATATGGTGTGTGTTGGGGAACGCAGGTTTGCTGTTCTTCAGAGCCACTAGAGTGTCCCTTCATTCCAGTGTTACATTGGCTTTTCACATGTGAGTACATTTGGGAGATGTCTGTACATCCTGAAAAATGCTTTCGAGCCAAATATCTGACTTAGACTTTCTGCAGTTAATTAAAGATCTATGGAATAAATTTGGTTGTAATAATATTTAGAAATGATAATCCTATGATACTCAGTGATCTCACTTATTTTCCTATGGAGTACAGGAGTCTTGAGGGTGCTTTTTAGATGTAGTTAGAACCTGTGGTCTTGTTACGTAGTTAGACCTGTAGACCTACTGTGCTGTCCTTTTGAGTAGCTTTTCAGTATTTACAGCCTCCACTTCCTTCTTCATTTTGCACCTTTCTGCAGTGCTGAATATCTTATAGAATGGCTTTTATTCTGGTGAATGTTTGTCATGGCCTTCAGCTTTGACTTTTAAAAATCCATTCTTTACTTTTACGTCAAACAGCTCTGTGTTTGGAGTAGCTGAGTGTTTTGCAGTTTGTTTCTACAGAAGCTAGTTCTGTTATCATTTGCTGTGACTGTTTCCATTAAGTTTATGATGTTAGGTCGTGAAGGATCTAAACCTCTTAGAATGTTTGAAATATGTGAGAATCGGGACAATAAAAACATCAGAGAAGTCCATAATCAGCAAGAAATTTAGCCTGAGGAAGTAGCAATAATGGATAATGCTGTGGTATGTGATTCATTTTCCATTAAATTTGATTCACTTCTTGTGACTCATAATAAATCACTGATTAGACTTAATATGATCTTCCTTCCACTGCCAAAAAAAACAAAGATGTCCAATAGAAGCAACCAGAAGATTTGGTTTTGCCTGGGGACTCTGTTTACTTGTTGCTTAACTGAAGGTATTTCCGTCATCCATGAAAGCTCCCATTAAGCATTTTGTTGTAAATTCCTGGTCGGAATGAATGGTGATTACTTAAGATACCAGAAGTGTCATCCATGGGTTTGATCAATTAAAGCAGCATGAAATAATGAAGCAAATAATTGGTACCAGTTTAAAAGAAGAATATGATGAATGCAACTAAAGTGTTTGCAGTGTAAAGAGTTCGTTCTTTTCCTTCTGTAAATTGTTGTATTGTAGGAAGCATTTGGGATAAGAAATGTCTTACATACCAGTAGTGACCAAAGTTATATGAAAGTTGGATCTTGACACTGAGAAAAAAGTCAGAGATAGAATTTTAGTCTTTGCTTCATGCTTCAGCTAATTTGAGGTGAACATTCTATAATTTCATTGTTACTAAGGGCGTTTAAATTAATGCATTTGACTTGCCTTTGATGTTGTGCAACAAAAAAAATACCTTGCCAAGTACCCTAAGGCATTATCTCTCTTCCCTGTTCCCTGTCATTGCTACACCAAAGGTCCTTGCATTGCAGCCGTTCCTGTGTCTGCCTGTTTGTTCTATTGATCCAGAGCCCAGCTCTGATCCACGATTGATTCTCTGATTTGACCTCACACCTGCCCGGTTGCTATGGACAAACTGGTGTGTCACCCTTGCTACTGTCTGCAGACCTAATCCTGGCCCTTACCTGCTGGTAATTCTGCCAAGTCTGCCTGCTGCTTGCCAAGCTCCCCTCCCTGGGAGAGCAGCCTGCCCCTGACTGCACCTCTGCATGCAGCATCTGCCCAGCTCTGACCCCCTGCTGCACTGACACATCTCAAATGGAAGCATACACTGAAATAAACTGGGGGAAAAAAAAATATCTGCACTTATCAAAAAAGTTCTTAATCCTTGGATGTTTGTGGGACTTGTGTGCAAAACTGTTAGGATTGCTTTCTGTTGACACTGTCCTCCAATTCTTACCTTAATGTTTTGATTCCTGCTTCTGTTTCTTAGCAATTGCAAGTCAGATTGGTCTCTGGAGCTTCAATTGCTTCTAGATGAAGATCTTTTCTTCCTTCACCTTGTGCTTTTACTCCAGCCACTTGGCAGCTTCACAAACTGCAGAGGGACTATGTGCTCTGTACTGCAGGTGCTCCTCTCCAGCTTCTGTTTCCACCTAGCTGCTTATCCCAGCTGTGAAAACGTCTGCAATACCTTCCTTAAAGGAGCAGTCTCAATGACAAAGCACCCGCTCAAGTTGCTGGTAACATAACAATAGCAGTATGTTCCGTGGATGTGCCTTCTTTGTGTACGTCATTTACATACTCAACCCCATTTGATATGTGGGAGGATTTAATTCCGTATTTTTTTTCTTATTTTGCCAGTTATGTTTTATATTACGTGCATGGAGTATTTAAACTGTAACTTTACAGTGAAATACAAATACAGAAGCCAAAGCTAGAAGAGAGTACTTGGCTGACTGTTTCAGAAACACTTTCCGATGTGTTCAGAATTGAACACTGTCATCTCCGTCTGGCTTTGGAGGCCCCTAGTGATGCTTATGTGGTGGGGAGGGAAGGCAAGGGGGGAGTATTATTTACCTTCAGAATTATGCAATGAATTCTGTGTAACTGGAATCTTAAGTTCGGTGCTTTGAAGCTGGATGAGACATGTCCAGTGGATTGTTACGCTTTTTGTCTTTCATGAATCACGTAAAGCTGCATGCTGTGTCATCTGTTAACAGTTTGAAGCCACTGAAAACAGTATTAATGGTATTCTCTGTTACTTAACAGAAATCTGACTAAATGTGTGTAGAACTTGATGTAGGATACCAAAAATGGTAAAAGCTGTATCCCATTGGAAGGAAGGAATCCAGGATAAATGACAGGGCTCAGTGTGCCACAGTAATCGGGTCTTCTCTTGTCAGTCAGCAGTGGTGGTACAGAAGATGATGCTGGAAAAATTGGATCTAATTGGATGATGCTGTGAAATTGGAGCCAAAAAAATGGATGTCAATACCAACAAAGTACTCAAATTGGAAAAACAAGAGAAGTGGCCTTTATGTCACAGACAGCTGTTTTGCAGCTTCTATATATAGAATTATAGAATCTCCAACTTTGGAAAGGACGTCCAAAGTTCAGCTGTCCATCTGCCACCAATATTTCCTCACTAAACCATGCCCCTGAGTGAGAAATCTAAATGTTTCTTGAACATCACCAGAGCTGGTTACTCCACCGCCTCCCTTATGCAGCCCATTCCAATGCATCACCGTTCTTTTGGAGAACAATGTTTATTAATATCAGACCTGAACCTCCTCTTGCGTGAATAATGCTAGATCTACCTGTTTTTTCATGTTAGATGGAGCAGTATCATTGTAGTACTGTTCATGCAGTGTTTGCATCTGGATAAACTGCATGATATGTTTGCTGCAGTTCTTTCCCAAACAGTGAAGTAGCTTCTCTCTCAATGCAGAGCTGAATTCGCACCACATGGTTTATTGCATGCACAAACATAACGTGCAGTGTGCGGAGTTCAGAGGTTACAACTGCTGTAAAGCTGTAATGAGTGTGCTCTCAGCAGCAGTAGGTACATTGTATGCTTCAAGTTTTATTTTAGGTTTACAGTCTGAATTTACAATCTTCATATCTTGGTAAATATAATTCCTTCCTATCTGGCATAAGCCTACCTCTAAAGATAACAATCTTGACTGGGGTGAAGCCAAAGTCCAGATGCTATAAAGGCCATGTTTGCCCTTATGATATCCTTCATTTTGAAATGGCACACAAATAATTCTTCTCCAAAGAAAAAAAATATATCTAACAGAAATCAGGCACAGTATCAAATGCATCAGCTGCTCTGCTTCAGAGAAGATCTGATGTGGCCTAATGCTTTTTAATGATGAACAATGTTCATAGATTGTTTTGATTAGATTTGGCTTATGTCTTAGATATATGTGAGGAATTTGTTATCCTTCTTTTCTGAAGATAGGATTAATGGTGGAGCTCAGTTGAGTTTCACAACTTCTTTAGGTTGTCACACCCTATTTGATTATATGCAGCTTTGTATAAATATTACCATGAAGGCTTTTTCTCACCATTTGACTTTGATTCCTCATTCTGCAAATGCTTGTGTACATATGAAGAGCCCACTGAAATCAGATTTCTCACATAAATAATTTGTATATTCATAGCAAGGCTTAACTGTAACTAATGTGGTTGATTCAGCACCTTTCAGTAGCCACTTGCTGTATTTCTAAACAGTTTTCATCTGAAGTTCTTGCAGATATTTCATATCTGCAATGTTTTTTCTCGTGCTGTAAGTAAGCATAAGTCTAGAACATCTCTGAGAGAGCAATGAGTTAAAAATGAGATGTTTAATTTAGACTGGGCTTGAGTCCATATTGTTCTCAGTCCACTATTTATAAGAGCTTTTATGCTTTACTGTTCTCTTGCTTATTTACAAACTTGGTGAAAGTTCGTTGTTTAACGTCACTATTTCATTCTGCTATACCATGGACTGAACTAGTAGAGTAGAAAAGATTCTGTGTACTGTTCCTGCCCTTTATTTTTACCTAAACATTGGCTTTTTTCCTTGGTTTGCTATTCTTTCATTTCCCTTCTTGTCCAGTAACAAAAATACAGGATAATATTTATAGATGCAAACTCAACTTTAAAATTACAAAATATTAGCATATTAAAATAGTCTGCTTTGCCTGAAGTACTGATTAATTAATCTTGTCCTGATATACACTTCTGCTTAATCTTTGAGGATAAAGCATGCAGTAACTGATACGTTTGTTTTTTAACTTGAAAATCCCATTTCTTTTATTACTGTGCAGAAGTGGGAGGCCGAGATCATTTTGTCAGGAGCATTGTCATCTCATTTTATTCAGCTTCATCAGTGGACTTTGAAAATGTTGAAAGTGTTTGTGCCTTAAGGCATATTTTTGGTGTGATGTACCACATATGTGGTTAAGAACTCTACAGAGTTAAAGTAGACACACCAAACACATTTGCACTTGCTTTGCTGTAAAAACTACCTTGGGATTTAGCAAAGTAATCAATTTTTCTTGTCTCGTGGGCACAACTTGCAAGACCAAGTCAAGGCTGAGGACTTCTTGAGGATTATGATTACAGCAAAGATAGACGCCCACAAATTTTACTGACTGATCCTTATTTTTCTTTTGGGCCGTGTTGCAAGTTTAATGTTGTCTGATGTGTCCAGGAGGACTTGTGGCACTGATGGGTGAAGATCTGGTTAGCTGGAATATCTCACTGTTCCGGAGATAACATGCCAGGCACTGCCTAGGATCAGCTTGTTGTGAAGATGACTCTTTGTGAGCCAGACAGAGGCAGTACCAAGTCCAGATGTCATCCACACTTCTGGCTTATGAGTGCCTTCACAGTATCATCCTGCCTTCAAGGAATATCCTGTCCTAAGCTCTGAGAAAACAGAATCGATAGCATAGTGCCCTCTCTATTTGCTCTTCATGTTCTCATGCTGTATCTGCATAGCCTACAGTAAAAATGCAAAACACGCAGCAAGTAGAAACTGATGTCCATGCCCTGGTGTAGTAAAGCACTGCCATAGCTTGCTGGATTTGTCTGTTCTGTGCTGACTTCCCTTAGCTGGAGGTCTGAGTGGGCTAGGTGATGCTGAGCACTATTCATAGCTGGATTATAACTGACAGGGTCTGTCATGATCTGGCATTAAGCATGCAAGAAGTAGTTAATTTCTTAATATGATTAATACGAGAGTCCTTGGGAGTAGTCTGTCTGGTGCAGTTTTATGTTAACTGAGTAAGAGCGTATTTTAAATTAATCACAGTCTCTTAAATGTTAATGCAGATTAGACTAAAACTGCTATTATTTTAAATTGCTTAAATAAGGAGATGGGTTCTCATGTTCGGTTACGTCAGTTCTCTAATGGTCCATTTTGTTTGCATCTTCATCTGTCCTCTTTGGCAGCTGAAAATAAAGAGAGCGGTTGTGTCCACAGTTTGGACAATTAACTAAGTAGTTAACAGAACTGAAAAACATTCTAACAGTATCATTTTGCCTCAGGACTTGCAACTAATGGCTTCCTGTTCGTGTTTCGCTTTGGGTTTTTTGTTTACTGTAATACAATTTCCTGTTTTGTTTTTTTTTTTTTCATTTGGATGTTTGTATGTCGCCTTCATGAGCAGGCATGTTATGTTCTATGTTCTTAAGTAATTCTGTTTCTGTTTGTGTGTACACAGGAGTCAGGTGACCTAAAATCAGTAGTTTCAATATCTCAGTGAACATTATGGTGATGTCATTTTTGCCCTCAACAATTTTGAGTTTGAAATCCTATGTGGATTATGCTGTTATTTTGATCTGCTGTCAGTTAAGGCAAGTTCCCCACCACCACCTTCCCCTACAAAGAAAAAGACGAAACGAACTGTTACTTTGCTCCCCCAGCAGGGTCAGATATCTTTTGTCACAGAGAAGCATTTTTGTATGTCATTAAGCTTCTCAACATCCATCCTGGATTTTGGCGCTTGTGTGCCAAACAAAGATGAAGAACCATATTTCTTTCACAGCCCTTTCCAACAGAATAACGTCTTGCAGTGGAATTCCGAGTGCAGCTTCCTGTTCTCCTGGTGTGTGTGGTGCTCAGTGGGGTTTTATCATCATTTCCTGTGCAGAATAGCATTCCCTCTCTAATGTTTGGTGATGAGAGACGGAGAGATACAAAGATTTCAAGTGCTGTTTGTGAACTTCACAATAACAAGTACTCTAGAGACTAATAGGAAACAAAACTTAGCCAGAAGAGCCTGAGGCATGGATGCCACTACTGAAATGCAAGTTCCTTATGAGGAGTGGCAGAGGGAAATGGAGTGGGTCAGTCTAGAGAAGAAGAGCTCTGGGGAGACCTTCTCAATCTCTACAGCTGTCTGAATGGAGGTTGTGGCAATATGGGAGTTGGCCCTTTCTCCCAGGTAACAGTGATAGGTGTGAGGGAATGGCTTCAGGTTATGCCAGGGGAGGATCAGGTTGAGTATGAGGAAAAAATTCTCCAAAAGAGTGGTTGCGTATTGGCACAGGTTGCTCAGGAAGGTGGTGGTGGAGTTGCTGTCCCTGGAGTTCTTCAAGAAACATGGAGATGTGGTACTAAGGGGTATTGTTAGTAGGGAAATATTGGTGGTAGGTGGGTGGTTGGACTGGGTGATCTTAGAGGTCTTTTCCTTGGTGTAATGCAAAAAGTTACCAATAAGTTGGAAGAGTCTCAGGTAATGGTGGGCTAAGTGCATGCTATCAGTGATAGGAGTCAGTCTGCAGCAGCACCACTTCCCTTGTATTTATGTAACTGCTGAAGTTAAATCTAATGCAGCTACTGAATCACAGAATTGTAGGGGTTGGAAGGGACCTCTAGAGATCATTTAGCCCAACCCCCCTGTCAAAGCAGCTCCCTAGCCCAGGTTGCACAGGTAGGCATCCAGGTGGGACTTGAACATCTCCAGAGAAGGAGATTCCACCACCTCTCTGTGCAGCTGTGCCAGTGCTCCGTAACCTGCACTGTGAAGAAGTTCTGGATTTGTTATCAACTTTTGTCTCCCTTATCATTTTGGGTCAATAAATTCAGACATGAGAAGAGCAGAAGCAGTTCAGCGTTCAAATGAGCTAAATATTCATGTGTGTATGTGAGTGTTTTTTAATCAGTTATCAGTGTGCCTGCACGTCAGTGCTCGCTTACATAAATTGAAGTTCAGGTACATAAAGACATTAACAGCAACTGCAAAGAGATTCTCCCTTTTTTTCAGTTCTTAATTTTGATCTTAACAAAAGAAAATAATCATTTGGTAGTGGTTTAAAGGTGTCAGGAAGCAGAAAAAAGCAGAAGGACAAGTGATCTCTTCTGCCTGCTCCCTTCCTCCCATCCCTTGCCTAAACACCTGACACTGCTGCTCACCACACTGCCAAGTTCTCCTGTCCCAGAAGGGATGCTCTGCATTTACAGAGCAAACAGTTTTAGTTTCCCCAGAAACCTGGGCTTGTTTTAAAGCTGCCTTCATTCATTAGTGAGGATCTTTTTTACAGTGTGTGTTTGATAAAGCAACTCTTTGCGTATCTTTATGAGGCACGCCTTAGGCACAGCTCCTCTGGCATTATTCTCATGAAATGGCATCACAGACATCAGAAGGATAACATCACTTATTAGCCTGTTCTGGTACAACTCAATTAACTTTCTTTCCTTTAAATGTGCTGCTGGAGCAGGCCTTTGAGAGCAGCCGGTGGTGTTGTTGTTTTTCTTACTGTTTGTTTGCAAATGCCACATCTCACTCAAAAATATACGTTCCTATGCTGTCCTTCCAGACCAGCCTGTAGCAGGCCGTGGTTTGTCAGTTGCTTGTTTTAAAAGGAAATGGCTTCTGTTAAATATCTTGCATGAGACTGACTGCACTGTGGCCTGAAGCAGCTGCTTTGTGTTTTGTAACTCAGGCTGGCTGTGGGGGAAAACACATCTGAGCAAAGGGAGAAAATATGTACGTGTTTCAGAGAAATAAATGCAACCTATCTTTTTATCAAGGCCCAACCTTTTTCCTCCATCCAGAAGTATGGGTGAGAATAACAACAGGAGCTCTGGTGATGTGTTGGATGGAGTTCATAAGCTGTGTTTTGTCCTGCGCGCTCATTTCTGCCTACCCGTGGGTTGCTCCCCTTTTCCCTGGGCAGCCCCATGGTGGGGGTTTTGCTGTGTGCTCTGTGCCACAGCCCTGCACTGCGTGTCTGCTGCTCTCCTGAGCCTTCATGCAGGAAATAGCTGAGCTAATTTTAGAAGCAAAAACAGTCGAGAGGCCAATAGCGAATGCAGCCAGAGCATCTCCTGGCTAATTGGTTGTGAAATCTGATTGATGTTCAGGCTTTTTCTGTATTAGTCTTGGCGGGATTGGGGGAAAAGCAATGCAGACCTTTCCTGAGGCAGACATAAACGAACAGAAGCTCTTTAAAAATGAACTTGTGGGAAATGAGGGGTTGGTACAATTGATCTCATGGGCAGAAAGACTGTATGACAGCTTTTTGGGTACACATTGGCATAAGATCTGATGGAGAGGGACAAGAAACTATGATGCTTTGCCTAGTGTGAACCAAGGGAAAGCACAGGCTGCTGCTCATGTTGCACTGCTGTGCAGCTCTTGCGTTCAGTCCTGAGTATATCGTGTTCTGCAGTGATTAAAATACAACTCGTAGCGACAGCAGGAACCCAAATGCCCTTCTGAATTGTGTGCAAAGCACGACAGTTGTTCCTGCAGCCCAGGTCATGTTTCAGCATATGTTTTAGCAACAGATTTTTATTGCATCTGATTCCCCTACTGTTGCCCTGGCTGAGGGCGCAGGAAATACAGAAACTTACAGCAACGCTCAGTTTATAATGGAAAAGGTAATCAGCTCCCAGGATCTCAGCCTTGTATGACTCCGCTTTGTGCTGAGATGAAAACAAAGTGACTTCTGTTTAAAATCTTCCACCTTAAAATCTGTCACTGCTTTACAGATTGTGATGCAAAACGAACAGATGGATGAGGAGGATTGGCCCTCTGCTGCTTTTTGCACCATGAGTGGAACCAGCAGTGTCCCAGTGCAGCAGGACTGCTGCTCTGCTCTCCTTGGCTGTCCTCCCAAGCCTGGTAGGGGAAGTCAGTGCTGCAAAGAGTGTCCCCCTTGTAGTCAGCTTATTCACTTCTCTTCTGTTCTTTCTCATCTTTTTTCTGTTGTCTGTTCCTTATTAGATCTTTACCATGTTCTAATTAATCCACCCCTGTTTCTTCCACGCACTGAGGATTTGATTGTGTTTGAGTCGTGCTATTGCAAGGATTAATCAGGTTACTGGGCTTTGGGCTGGGGAAAAATTTCAGCCTAAGCAGCGTGGGTTTGAAACTGAAAGGTGTGAGCGTGGCTTTAAGCACTCATGAATTTCTGGCTTCGTGTTCGAGCCCTTTATAAGGTGACATTCATTTGGAACTGTACCTACCTTTCTTCTCTGATTGCTGCACGCGAAACAACCAATTCCTTCCCATTTTCAGTAAGATGATGCTTCCTGCTACACGCTTCCGTGTAATCAGCCTCAGAAAAAAGGGTATTTTGCACAAAGAAAAGCTGCCTATCATAAACCCAGTGCCATTCTGTAACGTCTTGTTCCAGCTGATTGTGACTTAAATTTGCTTCTCAGTGTCATCTTTGGAAGGATTTTTTTGTCTTTGTAAGCTGAGCCAGAGTGGAACTGATGAGCTGTTTGCTGTGTGACTGATGTCCTCGCAGCACACCTGATTGCAGCTGGAACACCCATGGAACGTACAGCTCGTTACGGCACTGCTGGAGGGGTTTTACCACCTCACAACACACCACAAAGTGTGGTGGGAACCACAAGCCTGTGCTGAGGGCTCTAACACATCAGCTTTCCAGAACCAAAGGACCTGTTTGAGGACACGTGCAGAGACCCAGCATGAAGCACGGGAGTGCCCTAAGGCAAGGAAATAACTCTGCTATTCATCTTCTTTAAATAACTTTGATGCTCAAGTCACTTTGGGGAGTAATGCTTGCAGATGCAAACTGGGGTGCCTGAATTATTTGTGTCAATGGGATTCCTTTATATTTTTTATCAAGGTATGGCCCCAGTCCTTCAACAATACTATACATAGATTATTATTCCCTCAGTATGCCTAAACTTTAGGGAAAAACGGTTTCTTCATTGTTTGTGTGATCCTATAAATAACGTATTGTTAATTATGTGCTGAGCTAAAAATAGTGTCTCACAAATCACATTTATTGTGGGTCTATGGACAACGCTTTCAAAGCTCAATGTGTCCCCACAACATTCAGAAGCCTTAAGAGTCAACGCTCTTCCAGCAGTAAATCAGAGACACACTCACAATACACTGTAATGAATAGCTGAGCCTACTTCAAGAAGCATCCTCTTAATGTAGTTGCTGTCAGACAGAGTGGAGTAAGGCAGCTATAGGCAAAGGTTCATTAAGGGTCAGATGAAGAAAAATCTTTGTCTAGAAACTTCTTGGAGTTTCCTGGTGTTGCTGGTTGTGTGTTGGAGGTGATGTGTTTACTGAAGGCTTCAGGGCATGACTGCCAGCTTTTTCTTTTATTACTTGAAATCCAGCCTGCTTAAGACAGATAACACTTCAGCCATGATTTATTGCTTGTGGCACAAATCCTATTCTGTTGCATATATCAAATTCTGTTGATGTTCCTGGCAGTGAAGAGAATTTGGCTCTTGTTATAATTTAAAACTGAGGCAAATGGCAAGAGTTTCTAGAAGATGGGATTTCTAGAAGAGAGTGCTGAGGTGAGAGAGAGTGCAGTGAATTTCCAGTAACTGCCAGAACAAGGTAAATACCATCAGAATAGGTCACTGCAAATGATAACACTTCTGTGGTTTTTCAGGTTGCAAATATATACTACAGCAAGGAAGCTTTGATTTCTGTGGCAACGTGAATTTTACAATTCCCACGCATGCTTGAGGTAAGAAATATTTGCGTTGGTTCAGAAATGCTGGAAGATTCCTACAAGGCTGCTGTGGGACGCTGCCTTGCATGGGTGGGATGTTGGGGCCAGCACAGGACTGGGAGGCAAGCAAGCAGCAGACAGCCCTGGGTTTCCTTCTGCTGCCCACCACGCTTCCCAGTCCCTGTCTGCTCCTCTGAGCACATAATTTGCAACATTTTAGTACAACTTCATGCTGTTGTTTCCCTACCATGCTCTATTTCTTTTCTACAAGTACAATTTTGCTGCGCCTACTCATTAAATGCCAAATAGTTCTTAGGGAAATATTTCCCTGTGCGGACAATTTGCTTTTAGGATTACTGTTTTATTTTTGGATAACTGTCCTGTTGGTTCCATAAAGGAAGATGCTGGAGTCTGGGCCTGTCTGATGTTCAGTTTGTCTACAAATAGCAAATGACTGCTTCCTTGGTATCTCACCTAACACAAAAATGTCAGTGTTTATAGGCGTTTTCAGTATGTCATGGGCTACAAATAGCATTTCCATTCACGGGATCATGATTTTCTTCCATGAAGACATCAAAAGATTTTGTTCTTGTTGTGGGGTAGCAGATATGAGCAGCATCTAAAAATAATGCTAGAACAAGTAAACACAGGTAGAGTTTGTATATCTTTTACAGGCATTCATCCAAACCAAACTCTTTCAGGTTCAGCCTGAAAAAACAGGTTGGGGCAGCTGAAAGCAGACCCAGAGATGCTACTTGAGGACAGGATGAGGTAATAAGCACAGCAAGCGAGTTCTTTGCATCTGTCCTCCCCTCAGAGACTTTCTTAGCTCTTTGGGAACCACTGCAAAATTTCAGATTAGCCTCAGTAGGAGATGAATGTAAATATTAACATGCCTGGAATAACACAAGCCAAACTTTTAATTCCCTTTGGGTCAGTTCTTGCTATATTTTCCCTGGCTAGTGTCCCAATGTATCCAATGCTAATTTGGTTTCACTAAGAATAATTAGGTAATGAAAGCTGGACCTCGTGATTATATCACTGGTCTGTAGGTTTTCTTCTGTTTTCATCCTTTTAACTGATTTTCTGCAAGATAACTTTTTTTTAGCTTCAGTGACATGCTTCATCAGTGTAAAATGAAGGTGCCGTATGCCCCACAATCTCTAGTGACCAAGTCAGTAAGTGGAAGGAAGGCTTTCAGGAACCACTGTTATCCCATGAGCAAATACACTCAGCAGCTTATGCTCTTTTGGTGCTGCAGTGTTTGGACTTGGCAGAAAGCTCACCTAGCTGCTGGGTTGTGCCCATGGCCACACCTGCACGTGACTACATGGAGATGGTACAATGGAATGAGTCCAGAGGTTGTAAGGTCTTATTTCTGATCTGGCCAACCAACTAGCTGGGACTGTCCTTCCTTCTTGTGTCACATAAAGCCACTTGAATACCAGGGAGGTTGCAGCTAGAAAGTGAATAACAGCTTACACCACACAGATGTTTTCAAATCTGAATGAAAAGTGTTGTACATGCTGGTTTTGGACGTGGAGTCTGTGCTGAGCTGCCTGATCTATTATCCAAATCCTTTTTCTTTACTTTACCTTTTATCAGTAGTTTTCCTGTTTCTCACTTAAGATCTTCATTAAAGATCCCAACTTCTCCGTTACATCCCATGCCCCTCCCTTGGTGCTGCACCTGGGGCCGGGGCTCTGCAGCTGCCTGGTACCACACAGCCTGAAGGCAGGCTCAGCCCTTTCCAGGGAATCCTCCCAAGGGAAAGCTGTTCTGCTGGGAGAGCAACTGGAAACTCTCCTCTGGGTCTGTAACTCTGTTTCCGTAACTTTACACCTTACCCTTTGGTTAATATAACCTTCTCTGCTGCCCTCTCACTTATTAAATTAATGCGAATGTAAATAACGTAAATATAGCTGTGGGGACATACCCAAATCTTGAATTATCAAGGTTAAAACTATCAGATACTAAGTGGCTGACAGTTTCTCAATACTGTCTCCTAAATAAACATAAGGGTTAGTGATGATCTCTTTGCTCAAATTCCCTGCTGCATTTCTCTGTTATTTGTGTCTTCACTTATTTACTGGGGATTACTGGTCAGCAGCTGCTGCAAACCTGTGCCACTAAGGTTATCAGCTCTGTTTGCCTGCAGTAGCATTAGAAGCTCTGGAGTCGTGACTTTAGAAGTGGAAGCTCTGGGTTACTTTAAGAGTAAGAAAACATTATATAAACTATAAACCATATATGCTTCAGGGGAACAAAATAGGGACTGGTTGATGTTTTTCACTGAAACTAAAACATGTCACGAGTTCTAAAAGTGTAAAATTTTGTTGTTTTCTCCTTGATTGCGTGATGTACTTACTGATGATAATGAAATTTAGGGAGAAAAAGGAAAAAAAGCTATCATTTTCAGATCTCATATCATATGCATTAAATTACAGTTGAAGTCCATCCTGTAGCACAGCAGGAACATCATTTTGCAAAACCCTTATTCAGACAAAACATTGTTAATGACCAGACTTTGTATAATGAGGTCAGATAGACCTTTCTGTTGGCGGAGGTATTTTTATTTCTTGCCTAGAGCAGAGACGAGGGAGGAAGAGAAGCAGAGGAGCACCAGGACAAGAATTTGTAAGTGTACTTAAATCAGTCATACAAATCACATGTGAATCAAGCCCACCCAGTGCCAGCCTTCTAGCTTGAAAATCTGGGTAAAGTACTGAATTGCTGGAGTCAGGAAAGAGTGATGGTAAGTCAAGCCAAATCCACTGTCAGCAAATAAAATGCCACCAAATAAAGAATTAGTTTGTCTATCCTTGTTAGGCATGTATTCTAGGATTTAAAAATAGCTGCCAGCTGTCTTTAATCAAAACTTGAAAAAATATATTCTGGCAGAGATCCTGCAGGTCTGTGTGTGGTGGTGCTTACAGTGGGACAGGTTTATGAACTTTCCCAAATGCCTTTTGGACAGCTGGGAAACCATCAGACTTTGTGGCATAAAAGTGAATGCAAGCCGTGGTGAGTGATAAAACTCAAAGTTGGCCCAAAGGAATTCTGTTTACCCTTCTTGTAGTATCATTAAGGTTGGAGATCTCCCAGATAATCTAATCCAACCCCAACCCACTCCCATTGTACCCACGGGCCGCATCCCTCAGCACCATATCTCCACAGTTACTGAGTACCTCCAGGGACAGTGACCTCACCACCTCCCTGGCAGTCTGTGCCAGTGCATCACCAGTCTTTCAGAAAATAATTTTTTTTCTGATACTGTGTTCATAAATACTATTTTTCAGTGCTTTCTCTGTTTAAACTATATCTGTTTATATATATATTCCATATATATATATAAATTTATATATATATTCCAACTGTTTAATAAATAAATAATGGCAGTACTTAGAGATTATGTATTTGAGTCAAATCTTAGTTGAACGTAATTCTGTATCGTGCTGCTGATTTCAGTGAGACTCGGAAGAACTGGTATCCAGATCAGAGTTCTGCTGTTCAAAAGCAGCTGATGAAATGTCCCAACAAGAACAGAAGTGTGGTTAGGTGTATATGCAACGCCTTCTGAAGTGAAATGAGAAAATTATTGAGGAAACTTCTGGAGGGAGGAAAATATTGCATTATCTCTGCATATTGTATTGTCTTCAGAAATAACTCGGAAGCAGGAGTTGACTCAATTTGGAAAACAAAGAACATAATGAAATATCCATGAAAGGTCAGAAAACTGGGTGGTTACAGTGATAGCTATAAATAGATTTACATAAACCCTATAGGGAATTTCAGTGAAATATCCAGGTGCTGAACAGGGCACATCACTAGGTATGTTGGGAGATGGGGTTGCTTGAGTTGGATTTAGAGAAATAATTAAGAATTTTTAATATGAAAGAGATATTGCAGAGTGATCCTGATTTTTGGTTGCCATTAGTCCCCTGCATCTCACTTCTTACATTGCCTTGCTTATAACGTTTCCTTGTGCATTGCAGGCAGATAGTAAATGCCCACAGGTATTGTATCTTGCTGTTTGATTAAAGAAAATGAAGACAGTGAAGCGGAGGGGAAAGAAAGAGATCTGTGCTGTTAGAGGAAAGATATTATAACCTGGCAAAATGCTCTCAAGAAGAGAAAAGTTAATTCCTGTGAAATAAACCCTATTCCTAAAAGATCAGCAGCACATTGGACACTGGACTGGTTCTTTTCATAGATCAGTCATGGAACTCTTCATCAGTCATTCCTAACAGCATCAGGGCAAGCACGGTAATGGAAAGTAACTCCTAGAGCTGTATTGTCTTCTTTTGCTCAAACTGAATTTAAATTTCTTTCTATTCTTCTTTTGCCTCAAATGTTGTTGCATCTCAGTTCTATCTCTATTGTCCAATCATTCTGAAAGCTGTCTTAACTGAGCTCTTTGGTCTCTTTAGCTCTCCACGCGGTCCCACTGGAAACAGGCAATTCCACATTCCCTGTCAGCACTGGCCGTGTGCCAGCTGCCCCGATTTGGCGAAGTTTTCCTTCAGCTTTCTAACTCTGACGTGCAGCAGGAGAGACGCTCATAAACAACCACCAAATAGGAAAAAAGTACCCCACTCGCACAATCATTAGTTACTACTTAAAAATATTTATGGCGCTGTAAAGTCTCATGTCTCTCCCTTGGCTTGAAAAGTTCTGATGTTTCTTATCCTCTCCTGTTCCATACTATTTATAACTTCTAGCTGCCCAGGTCATACTCCATGCAGTTCCCCTGCCAGGTTAGAAGAATGTATTTGTCCTTTTCTGTCTAAAATTACTCCAGCATGCTTTATCTTCTGTTTCCTCTAATTATTTTTCTCCATTTCGTTGTTCCTGATATTGTTCCTAAACCAAATATATTGATTTCCTGTCTCTCCCCCTTTATTTTGTTTATCTAGATGATAAATGTTTGAAGATAGAGCCTGTTCTTTGTTACACATATTGAGCACTCTCTTGGAACTTACAAGAAAATCACCATCCCAAATTTCAGGGCTGAATCACAAATGTAACAACTTCAGAAGAGCCACCAAGCATCTTTAATTTCTTTCTTTCGTTATTAGATTTCCATGCTGTTGGTTATGAATGGTTATTGACTTGTCAGGAATTGTGATATGATAGTTTGCATTTACATCCCTGAAATAACTCCCATTAAATATCAGTCAGCCAAATAGCTTTTAAAATGATGCTGCTGTAATTAAGAAATATAGACTATTAATCACTTTAAATTTTCTTTAGCTCATTAATTTGATACGTGCAAAATCTAAAAGTTTTATGTTCATAGGTATGATACTTCTGAACCTTGCGTGACCTGCTGTTAAATAATCAAAAGCTGAGGTGGACCTACATGAGTGAGGAGAGGTTGAAAAGGAAAAGACTATTGACCAGAGCATCCTCAGTTGACCTGAGCAGATGGTCACTTCCTCAGGAACACCCCGAGGTAGTCCCCAGGGCATCTCACAGGAGGCAGAGGATGGGGCATCTATCTGCATGGCACCACTGAGGTCACAGGATGCATCCCAGCCAGTGAAAACATATGGTAACTCAGTCCATCTGTCAGTCTTGCATTGACTTCAGTGGAATTTTGTTCCAGCAGAGCTTTACTCTAGTCACGGTACTCTGTTTGGAAAAACAAACACAAATGTATTCTCATATCCTGAATGCAAGTTAATCAAGTTGGATAAGGCAAGAGAAAGTAAATATAAGTAGTGCAATAAGCCAGGATGACAGCTGATCTTGTGGTCTGATAGGTGACTCCTCATTATTTGCTCTGCTAAGAGGAAAACTTGTGCATTTCTTTGTAACATTTGTGAATGGATTTGTGTGTTTGTCTTTGCACTACTGTGGCAGAGCACCGCAAACACTGTAAGGAATGACTCGTGCACACACCCCGTTAGCAACGTGAGCACGCTGAGTGACGTGCAGCCGCTCCCACAGAGCGATGCATTCAGTCACAGGAAGATGCGTTGTGTGTGCAGTAAGCAAAGGGATCTGAAGGGAGTCAAGGATGTTTATGCAGCCATAAAGGGAGCAGGTGTGAGTGGGACACCGAACAGAGCCCAGCATCCTGTTTCTCAAAGGAAATATCTCCTTTTTTTATGGAACATCCTCCTGTTTGAAGCACTGGGAAAGAGACATAAGGATCAATAGTAAAAATAGCTCCAGTATCAAACCTTTTTGAGTGGACAGGTGGTGCAACAGGCTGCCAAGGGAGGTGGTTGAGTCACCATCCCTGGACGTGTTCAAGAAACCTGTAGATGTGGTACCAAGAATAGTGGTTTAGTGGAGAAATACTGGTGGTAGGTGGACTGTTGGACTAGTCAGTCTTGGTGGTCTTTTCCAACCTTGGTGATTTTATGATTCTTTTCCTGAGCACACTGTGCATGGGGGTGGCTGGAAGGCTTTTCTCAGATGGAGCTGTGAGGTCAGCTCCCAGGAGGGAGGCCTGCTTTATCTCAATGCAATAGAAGACATTTCCATCTGCTTAGCTGGAGCAGAATCCCTTTCTGTTTCTGACAATATTTGGCACAGCGTTGACACCAGAACCACAGTTTTTCATTGTTCTTTTGACCTTCAGATAAATTCTTTTATGGACAAGAGCTTGATAGCTGCACATCTTCTATTTAACGTAACTGGTGTTCTGCCATGTTGGCTTTTCTGCTGCATTTTCATTAATGCACAAGTGAGGCTTTGGCTGTGCGTGGAGGACTTGACTCCTTTCCAGTAAGGTCATGCTGAGCAGCACTGAGGTGATGTCCTGGCACTGGAGCTGTGAGCTGTAGAGTAATTTTGGTGCTTTCCTCATCCTAGTGAGGGATGGAAACCTTGTTTTGCTTCCTTCAGGTTGGTGAAAATCATCCCAGACTCCTAGGGGTTGAAAAGAATTTTTTCCATTTTCTATTTAATGATGAGCAGTAAATATTCCATGAAGCCTTACTGGGGCTTTTGAAACAGTAGCACAGAGGCTACGATGTGCCTGCGCAGCTTTGCGAGCAGTGTTATTCATGATTCAAAAGATGGAATAAAACCACATTCCCTCTTTAACCCAGGGGAGGTGGATTCATTGGGGAACTGGCAGGGGATGGGGAACCCCAGGGCATTTCCCTTAAAATAATAATAATAATTAAAAAGTAACAAAGCCCCACCAACTAAGCACCCCTTTCATACACAGTTTTTCTAAGTCTAGGCATACACTACTGATTTGTTGGTACATGATGAGTCTGGTAGCTTTTTTTTTTCCCTGAATAATGACAATAACAAAGTACTGTTAAAAAACAAAGTACCCAACTTTATATACATCGTGAAGATATTTAAGGTATATTTGTGAAACGTGACCCATGTCTGAACTTCGAAATGTCTGCTGCTAGAAGTTCAAGCCAATGCCTTTTTATAGCAGCGTTCTGTCAAGGATTACTTATGTGTTTCACTGTATGCACTGTATAGAAAACTCTGGAGGCAGTGTTATTTTTAGCTATGTGACCTTTAAGTGTATTCATCTATATAGCAGTAAATTGGTTTTTAACAGGTGAATGACTTAATATAGCAAGGCAGATGAGTTGCAGATGTGGATAACATCTGTCCAGACTGCTTTTTTCCAAGCTTTAGATTACTCATCTGGGATGTTTAGAAGCCAGCGTTGGGGATTATTGATAAAAATGAGTTAAGAATAGATTAGAACATTTCCCTTGTGAGGTATAATGTTTCTCTGCTGACTGCATTTTCCATCTGCCATTAAACATCACAAGCCAGAATTTTTTAAACTCATTTTAAACCGTAGTAATACAATTTAAATAGAACATGAATAGAGAGTGAAGGATGTTCTTTTAGAAGAAAGCAAAGAGGAACATTTTAGCTTTTGCTTAGGGTTTATATTGTGTTGTGGAGAAGGAAAATGTTCTCTGTTCTCCTGAGTTGTTGCCTGCTCTGAACTGCACGCATAGCTGAGATGGGCACTGTTTTAATTTGTGCAAATGCGATTCTCCTCTGAGTATCCTGACTTTTAGTTTTGTGTAGTTTCTGTGCTTGGTGCCTGTCTTTTTTAAATTGCTCTTCATTTCTAATAAATCTTCTCAGTAATCTGTATTTTAAAAGTCTTTGGCATGTACAGAAAGATAAAGAGATGGAGTTTGGCATGAAGAAGCTATTTGAAATGTGATAGCTCTACAGCTTAAAATAAATGAGTTTTTGAAGTCTGTACAGAGATGAAATAAATGTGATTACTCTATCCCTATGAAGGTCATAAGGACTGTGCTTTCTTGCATATGGGATACAGTTGTGCTCTTACCTGTCATACAGAGGTTACAACTCCAGTCAGGAAAATGGGAAGAAAAAAAAAGAGGTGGGGGGGAGAAATAAATAAAAGAAGAAAAAAGGAATATTTCACTGTTGTGGAAAGAGGAAAAAAAAAAAAAAAAAGGGGGAAGGAAAACAGATCTTCCACAAATCCTGAAGCTATGCAGCAGAAGATGGACTGCTTGAGCCCTCGGTCTCACTCCTTATTCATATTGTAGTGAATTGTTGTAAGGAATGAGTGGCAAAACCAAAACATTGAAACCTGCAATGTTCTGCAGCCCAGGGTGTGGTGAAAGGATGGCAGTGGCTAAACGTGAGAAGTGCTGGGGCTCGGGGATCTGCTCCGAACTCTGACCTTATCCTCTTCTGGCATCATCACGTATTTTCTCTAAGTCCTTTCTCCCTGGTGTGTTATGAATATAATTCTGCTCATATGTTGCCAATTATTTTATTGATTTCCACAAACGTCTTTTTATCAGTCACAAAAGTTCTCTGTTATGTACTACATTTACATGCTATTTTTAACTCTAAAATGACTGTAAAACAAACCCCATTTCATCAGCTGTGTTGATAATACACAAGGAAGCGTAGTCCTAAGCTGCCTCTTTCCTGGCAGCCTCCCCACTTCTGATCTTTTTCCAGATCTAATACTTGGAGCTATTGGATATGATGGGTAATTGGATAATGTGAGTCAAGTACATTTGTTTTCAGATGGAGGTCATCTGAGGTGCAGCGTTCACATATGAAGAAACTGTATTAAAATGTCCATTCTTATTTCCATCTCTCCTGGGGACTGGAGATGATCTCTAAGGTCCTTCCAACCCAAGCTGTTCTGTGATTCCATGGCTCTGCCTTTGAGTTCAGCTGCAGTTGGCTCAGCTGGATGGACCATACATGAATCCTCTCAGAGAAACACTGTTATCTCTGCACTCCTTAGTGCAACGGTCCTCTGCTAGAAAAGGAGATTTGGCAAGTTGTATCATGTGCAATCAATGGAGGAAATGTAAACAGAGAGAAAGCGATCTAATGCAGGTAATATAAAGGCAGTGGAATTGGAGGTAACGAAAGCATAATGACAGCAGAAAGAGAAGGAAGCTGCAAGAAGAGGATAGCTCTGCTGCGGTTCTGAACTGCTCTGTCACTCCAATTTTTCCATTTGTTGGTGTGTTAATTTATGATATGCTTTATATCACTTGACTTCTGCAGGTTTTTAAGATTACTGTTGTAATCTCCCTTCTTCTCATCTGCCCTTGTTATTCTTTAAGTTCCAGCCAAGGGCTGTCTTGACTGCCAGGATAAAGCGGTGGAGGCATTCAGCGACATTTTCTGAGGCAGTCTTCCAGTAACATCCCAAAACACAGGGCTAACTTGCATCTTTCTGTGCTTGTTCTCTTGGCTGTAGGTCTGTATGGAAATAGCTGGGCAAAATATCCAGTTTGGTGAAAATGGGTGGATTAGATCATATACGTAAGAAATAACTCAGCCTGTGGAGCAAGCCCAGCATGGCATCATGGGGACCATTTCCCCCATCGCCCTCGCCTCTGTCATTTCCTTCCTACCTCAAATGAAAAGCGTCATCTTCCTGAACTTTGCACGATGTGTTCTTGAAGCATTTCAGCTTTCCCCATGCAAATTATGAAAATACCAGTGTGAGCTCTGGTTATTTTTGTGCCATTGTCAGATTTTTGGGACCAAAATAGGTCTTGACTTAAAAAAACAAGCAAACAAAAAAAAAAAAAACCAATAACAAAAAAAAAACCAAAACCACAAAGACATGGCAACGAGAGACCTCATTTCTCTGTCACATATTTCAGTTCTCTGGGGATAAGTTTTGTTTACCAACCTGCCAAAGTCTCAATAAATATATATATATATTTTTTTTTTAAGGAAGGTCAGGATGCAACAATACAACGACAATGATGAAACGGAAAACTCCGAAGAGCGAATTCATTTGCTGCCCTGCAGCTTTGACAGCTGAAAGATTTCTGTTCGTGTTGCAAAACAAGCTGACCTTCTAGCAGGGGCCAGGCATGAGATCCTCGCCAAAGGTGAATGGCTTGGAGAGCTCAGAGTGTGCGTGAAAAGGGTAACAGTGGAAACTATTTGTTGTTTGGAAGACACTTGTGCACTGAGAAGCAGTTACATACAGATGGTGTTCTTAGTAAATAGGCTTGTTTTCTACGTGTCTGACCACCACAGCTCCCCATGCCAGTGCATATATATGTTGTTACTGCAGCCTGTAGATGTTATTGAATGCTGTTGCATAGTGCTTCCCTGCTGCCTGCAACTGGAGAAGGTGCAGACCCAGCTTTGGCCTTATGGGAACTGCTTTGCACTGAGTTAAGTCAGTGCAACCCCTGAAATTCCTCTGGTTCTTGAGGTTCTGAGTGGTGAGAAGAGCAATCCAATAACAAGTGTTTTGAAATAAGTACGTCTAACACAAGTTACTACGTTCATACTTTAGCCTTCGATCAAACTTTAAACTCTTCTAGGATCTCCTAAGGTGTAAGAGATGCAGGCATAAATGACCTAAAACCAAGCATCACTTGTCTGACATGGAGGTTAATAACGTTAGTCTTTGAGAGAGCTCTAACAGAAAACATAAATAGCAGAACACAGTGTTCCTTCTTGCGTCTTGAACTAATCCTGACGTGGGAGCGCTCTACCACCACAAATAAGGTTATCAGCACCAAATCTCCAGCCAACCATAAATCCCTCCTAGGCTAGTCAGCTCTAGCTGCCCAGCAATGTGACCGCGGTCAGGAGGAGACTCTGACTTGTTGGGTCCGCTTGAGGTGGTATAGCACAGGCTACACAACCTGATCCATGTGTGGAGGTGTAAATTCTCACAGAATACTGGTGAAGCTGTATCCCAGCTCCCAGAACAGCTGCAGAGTTCAGTAAGCACTGACAAACACAGTGCAAATGGGTGGTCAGCAGGTGCTGGGCAGTGTGTGGGCTACAGCCCAGAAATAGACCCTACTGATCACGGATATCTCATTGCTAGCTTGTGTTGGCAAAGGCTTACAGGTATGTATTACACGAAACACTGATCATAGATAGGTAGTGAGTCCTGTTTTGAAAGTTACCAGCACTTCTATTTACTTTTATTTTTATCCTAATAAATATTTGAGAATAACGTTAAGTTGTAGGCACCTCAATGTAATGGGAGACCATAATTTGTCCCTTTTGGAAAGAGCTGAATGTAAAAGAGCAAAGGTCAGAATTTCTGTGTGTAGCCATCATCTTGGTGGGTGTTGTGCTGTAACCGAGTGCCCGTGTGCTGTCAGATACAGAAACTCATTTCAGCTGGAACCAGGAACCTAAAGGTTTTCCCAACCCCTCCTTGGTGTTTTCCAATCTTTTGTAATCCCAACTGCAAACAATGCTAAGAGTCCCAACAGGTGGATGAGTTAGCAGGAATATCAAGATAATATTTTCCTAAAAAAATCTCCACACAAGTAGTGTTAGTTTCGAAGTTAAAGTTGGCTGAAATTAAACTCTGTTTTGAAGTCAGTGAGAATCTACTGACCCTAATGCAAGAGGAGCTAATCTGAGAGAGCCAGCATAAACATTCAGAGCTGCTTGGCTATAAGTAGCAGGCTTAAGAACAGAGACCAAATACCCCATTAAATGCACACACACTTTGCTGTTTGTGTACTGTGGAGAAAAAGAAGGGTGTACAGCATTCCAGACCCACAGGAGAGAGGAGGTACCTTCAGTTCTAAGCCATGATGCTGCAGCCTACAGCACGGTGTGTCTAATTGTGAATAGTGTAAATGAACCTGAGCCAATACAGGAAGGTAAGTAAGAAGAGATGTGCCTATTAGGATGTGGAGCTGAGAGGGAAGGGCAGCAAAGGCTGTGTAAAGGCACTACCAAATGGGCAGGATTTTCTCTCATCAGTTTCAGCCTGGTGAATGACACAGAGCGTTGTGTGTTACACAAACAGATGTTACATCAGTGTGTGAGTTATACATCTACACCTGTGCCAGCGGAACACAATTATGGATGCAGTATTAGGCATGAAAAGGAACTGCTTAAATTAGTTACTTGTATAATTTTGTGTAGTGCTCATGAGAATACGTGTTCCTTTGTATCTAGAATATTTAAATCTAGAATTTGCATACTGCTTTAATTTTTGAAGGTGTTCAACACGTGTTCTGTTTTCCTAGCTCAGCAGTGGCAGCAGCCCTACTCCCATCTCCCTGCAGACTGTTCACAGGTAGGTGACATAACAGATCCAACTGGAACTGGTACTTTTCAGTGCCCTTCTGCATTCTCTAGTTTCTGTACCACTTTGCGGCTGCACAGAACGTCTATAAACATAACCTGCAGTCACCTTTTGTACTTTCTCATTTCTCCCCAGGCAAGAATGGTCCGGTCTGGACTTTGCAGTAATCTCTGATGTACAAACAATCCATCTCCAGTGATGCAGGAAAGGAGCCTCAGCCCATCAGTGATGTGTTCCTTTGGCAGCAGGTGCTGAAGGCAATGCAGAGCTTTGCACAGACTGTGGGAGCTCAGGTTCCAAGCTGCCAGACAGCAGCCTGCCCAGTTTGATGCAAGGGAAGACCCAATTCTGCCACCAACCCTGTGCAGAAGCAAAGAGCAGACTGGTGCCAAGGCCGTTACGTGCTAGCGCTCTGCTGAGCTATCAGAGAGGTTTGTGTGTTGCACCAGCAGCTTCTCGGATGGAATAATCAAGTGCTCAAAGCATGTAAGGAAAATATGGCAAGAATGCAAGGCTTCTGGTTGGAAAGTTGTTGGTGTCATTCCCCCAGAGAATTTATTTATAAATAACATTGTCTTACCCTAATTCCTTGTTCACCCACTCCTGCCCCAGTTCTTTTTCTGGTTATTGAAATGTTTAGGTAGAAAACACAAATATATTTTGTTATGCTTTGCCTCTTGCATTTACAGAGATGCAACACCAACAAGAGCCAAATTACAGTGTTTGGGGGAAAAAAAAAAAAAAGTGCAGTTTTGGTGATTCATGTAAAATATTTGAACTGGGGGTTTCTGCTTGCATTTCATTTTTCTTTTTTGTGATTTTTTTCTTCTTTAAGTTGGCCACATTGAGGAGTGCTTTTGTCTGACAAAGAGAGATGTAAACCCAAACTATTCCAGTGGTATCCATGTGCTCAGATACTACATCTACATGAGTGCAGGTGTGAGGCCTGGCCAGAGCGTTTCAGATAAACCTGCCCTTCCACTGGGATGGCTTTCCATTGGGATCATCACTTTCCTTGGGGGATCAGCTCAGTGTCAGCAAGTGCTCACTGCCTGACTTCACATGGTGTCCCAGGATGACAACACCTTGAGATAACGTGCTACTAAACGGGGTTGAAACTATAGGCGTCCAACTCACAGGAATCAAGGGGAAAAAAAAAAACTAATGAAAAGCCACACACAGAAAAACCAACCCATCCTGAAACTCTTCAGGCCCTTTCACGCCACAGATTATGTAAAAAAAAGAAAAAAAGAAAAGCCCTAATTTGTGAGACAATAGCTATGATGAATTAAGCACAAGCTGTTTTGTCAAAAAGCGAGAGCCTCCCATGCCCAAGGAAGGAAGCACAGAGGTTGCGACACTCTGGGGTACTGTGCTGAATTCAGCAGCCAGTTCAGTTTCTGCATTAGTTGTGAAATCACCTCTGTGTCTGTATTGAGCCCGGACCCAGTGGGGAGAGACAGCCTGAGGTCCTGGGCACAACTCCTGGGCACAGCCCCTTCCCAGGCAGCAGCAAGGAGCGGGGCTGTGTTCCCTTGCCACGTTTGCACACCACTTGACGTTGAGCCAAGGAGCCTGTTTCTGGACTTGCATGCAGTTCTGTGCTCGTGCATCATCTCAGCCTGCTCGCAGGTTTTCCATGATGCGCTGTCATTTTGGCAGTTTTGTTTGGTCCCCTTGTCTGAAGCACTAGGTTCACATATCTGAAGGGGAAGCTGCCCCTATCTGTGGTGCTGTGTCCATGAAAGTTATTTACATTTATAAACTGAGAAAGCCATTGCTATTTTAAGCTGCTGCTGCTGGAAGTCTGGCTCTGACCCTCCACAGCAAGGTCTAAATAATCATTTTTCTAAGTTCCACACTGTTGAGAATGTTGCTGTCTTCAGCAGCCCCCTGCACAGCAGCCAGAGAGAGCTGCAAGCAGAAACAGTGACGTTGTGCCACTTCATGTTAGTCCTCAACATTAAATGAAAAAGCAAGAACAAATGAAGGCATTTTAAATCAGAAGAGAAAGGACTTGTGTTGGGGGAGGACAGGGTTTCTTGTACATTTGGAAATCGCATGTCAACCTTTGTTTTGCCACAACAGGTGTTAGAAAATAAGAGAACTGAATTTGAATTTGCATCTCCAGGAACTGAGGGCTCCTGGAAAAGTGAAGCAGATTGCAGAAGTTAGAGGCCCTGCCTAAGGAGTGTGTGCTTTTAATTTGTGCTCAGCTCAATCAGAAGCACCCAGGACTACCTAAAGCCAAATCGAGACTCCCAGCCTTTCACTTTTCACTTTTCCTTGCCCCAACCTTGTCAGATACTGTTATTACATTATTAAATACCTTGTTATGTAACGTGCCCTGATTGCTTGCTGCCACTGCCGTGGCAGCAGTGAGGAGTCATTTCCTAACAGCCTCAGTTTTACCACTCTGTCTCGGTGCTGTGTCACTGGGCAGTGCAAGCGACAGGTGACACCACGCTGACATCTGTGGTGCGCACGGTGACAATTCTGAATGAATCAAAAGGGAAGGGTACATCTCAATATGTATATCCTGGTGTGCAGCTGTGACTGATATGGAAAATATTAAGAAGCAGCATAATGAATGGCGCATGTTGCTGTTTGTGCGTGGGGCTTTGCTAAAAAAAAGCCTCACGCTGTCTGGAAGTTGTTTGAATAGATCTTAAACCTACAGAGCGAGAGCTGCACCTGGGCGTGCTGCAAAACCCAATGAGCAGAGCGCAGCAGGTTTCTGGTATTTCTTTTCTTTCTATTCAGAGAGATGCATGAGCAGCAAAGGGTGCCGCTCTCCATGGCAGGGGTGGGTGGTGGAGAATGGGTGGCAATCTGCTTCTGTTGACTGCGGGCATGGGATTGTGCACATATGCTGCATGTAACCACTGTCCCACTGCAGGCTGGCACACTGGGACGTGTGTAGTGGGTAATTAGCTGTGGGGTCATTAACAGCACTGTCATGGCTCGCAACAACCACGCTGACTGCATGTCACAGTTGGGTACCATGCAAATGGCTTCTATGAGAACCGCACAAGTAGGTTTAGCACTGTGTACTATCAAGTATTTGAGAGCTCTGAGTCACTTCATTTTCCCCATCAGTTAAGTGTCTGGAAGCAGTTTTGCCACCAATTCCTGTTTCAGCCTGTGCTCTCACCCCAGCCCATGTGTGAGAGCCAATGCTCGTGCCACAGCCAGGAAGGGATGCAGGCAGCCAGCTCATCGTCAGCTGCAGAGGCCAGTGCCAGCATCCCATGGGGGTGAGAACGTGTGGGTGAGAAGCTAGGATTGCAACACCCTAAAAATAGGCAGGAAGTCCCCAGCCCAAGCTGCTGGCATCGTGTTCCAGCCTCTGACAGCAGATCATGATTCTCAGCAACAGGATGCTGCTTTTACCCCTTTCTCAAATAACACATCCCTCAAATAAAAGCTAGGAAAGAATTTTCACGCTGAAGTGTGCCAGGTTCTCTCTGCTGTAAAACAAGCTCATCCCAGAGCCTTAAAGTGGGACAGAGGACACGTGTGAGGACACGATCCCACTTGTTTGCGCTAATCTGCTGCCTAGCAAGTGGAACTGGGTGCCATGTGCTTCCCATAGTGGGAAAAGTGGAAAGAGCCACACTGCCTGCAGAGTCATCCCAAGGACTGATCCACAGGGAAATGCATGTCACTCGCATTTCGCAATCCGGGTCTTTCTGCTTGTCCTCTTGTTCCCATGGGCTTTCCTGTGGGAAGCAAATCTTTGAAAGGGAAAGTTGTGTGACACAGTGGGATTTTCCTTAAGTGCTCGCTGCTGCTCTCAGCAGGATCCCAGTGAAGCAGAATCACCTTCTGAAGGCCATTTGGAGACATCTGGGGATTTTGTGTGTTTCTTCATTTTCCATCTCCTCCCAGGAACGTATGGCAATAAAATGAGATCCAGTGTTAGGAAATTGCTGTAAAGCTAACTCAAATACATTTAAAATTTAAAGTGTTTCCTGAGCACCTTTGTTACTGGAAACTTATTCCAAATGAGAATCCATTTTAGCTTAATTTAATTTCCCCAAATGGGCTAAACTATGAAAAAGGCAGCAATGTACTGAGCCGGAACATTTCTGTCCTGGATGGGCACTGTGGAGTATTTTATTCCACATCAACTCTTCCAGCAAATTCTCCTGTGAGGAAAATGCCTAATGAAGCTGTGGAAAGAATTAAAATGTTTCCAGCAAACTGAAGCATCGCTATTAACCTCATCGACTCGTTTAATATTTTCCCAGACTTAAGAACTGGGAAGGATATTTTGGAACAGGAAAGTCAAATTTTCTGTTAGACTGACATTTACAGATGCCAGTCTCTATACCAGCTATCCTTCTTCTGCAAAACCTCACTGTCTATTTAGATCCTAATTGTTTTTAGAGAGACAGGCCTGGTTTTAGTTTGAGAAGGAAGAAAGATTTATCAACAATTTGTCTTTTTATAAGAAAAATACGCTGAACTGATTGTATGACTGAGTCAAGCTCGAGCCAGGGTATGTTTCCTTGTCTGTGTAAATGTGACCCCAAAACCCAGGATCCTTCACATAATGATGGATCTCAGGAACCTAAGTAGAGGAGGGGGCACCCCAGCAGTGGGAAGGCTTTCTGCTGCCTCAGCTGCCCACAGAACTCCTAATATTGATCATGGCCACAATTTTTCAGGCAGTCCTAAAAGCAAATGCACTTTTCGTGAAGCACGGACAGAAAATTCAATAGCTGGAAAGCTAATGCTGTCTGGTCTCACTTCTGTGCGTGTTCTTGTGGCTTTCCTTCCAAACACTATTGTATTGCTTTGATTTCAGTTTAATAAAAAGTCTTTTTCTTTGTTTTTTGCAGCAATCTGACTGGATCCATGCACAGACCAGGCCTCGGCCTGAGAAGTGAGCGAAGACAAGGTTGATGCTTCTGTTGCCCACTGCTTGGCCTGTAATGGTTAATGGTAAATGTAAATGCTGCCTGCATGAGGAATCTTTGCAAAATGTGCACTGAACAATCCGCAGGGAGGAGAGTGGCTGCTGCTAAGAAGGTCAATGAAAAGAAAGTTATGCTGTCAGCCTGCAGCAAGAGACCTGCCTGTCAGTAAGTGGTAGTCCTTCCGTAGCACAGAAAACAGTGTTTCAGAGCCATTTCTAACCAGAAATGGGACTTCAAGACTGTCTCATATCCACTTTCTGTCCCTTGGATCAGCTTTGACTGACCAGGACATATTTTTTTCTTTGTTTGCAAAAACATGGCAGAGAGATAAAAAGACATTGGATGTAGCAGACTTCATTTCCTTTTGCCAAGGAGGAAATATGGGTGAAAAGGATTCCCTGGGTTTTGCAAGGCAAGCTCAGAGAATAGCTCTGCAAGCTGTGCAGTAAATAGAAATAGTAGTTGCGGAATCAGAGAAGGCTGCAAGAATAGAAATAATTACTGTCAGGCAGCAGGATCTGGGAAATGGCCTCCTGCTTCAATTCAGCTGGTCAGTCCTCTGCTGTTCCTGAAAGTGCAGCAGGGATCACTACCAGCACATCCCTGCGGGAGCCCAGTTAGAGCAGCCAGTTACATCTCACCTGCCCGCTTAGGACAGAGCAAGTTAGGAGATAGATACATTTTTTTTAGAAACACACATATACTCTAAATACATCTTCTATGAAGCTCTAGCATATCTGAGGTGAAAGCTCAAGCTGTTCAAAATCAGTGTTAAAGTTATTGCTATAACCAGAGTCAGTTTGTTTGTCCCCTAGTCAGACTGCAGCTCTGGGTACCACACAGGAGATCACACAGTCAATAATAACGATAGTTTTAGCTGCTGTGGCTGAGCTGTGTCCATTTCCAGTAATTTATTTTCTCTGTTACAGGTAGTACATGGCAGGGGGAGAATATTTTTAAGCTACACAGTAAGAAATAAGCATCAACAAGCTTAGCTAGGGCTAACTTCCTCTAAAAGATAGTGAATTCCTGATGAAATCAGTGTTATCCTAGCTAGCCAGGAAATAAGCATGCTCAGTGACACTGAAATACTGAAGAAAATGGCAAATTCAGTTGATAACCTTAGTCAATGGCTTCTGGCAATGGATTTGTAGCAAGGTGTCACATTACTTGATATTTACCTTATAAAAATCTCTACAGTATTTGTAGAGTGGGTTCCCTGTTCCAAAGCAGCATGCATTTTGTTTATTCTGGAAACTGCACTCATCATTGGAAAGCTGGCATTGCTGTTTTTCTAGCTCTACTTGGAAATCAGCTGAGCTGCTTTGGGAAAACAATGGTGCTGAACTGCTCTGTCCATTTACGCTTTTACCCACATGAGCCGGTGACTCATATCAGGACACATTGCCAGCGTGCTAAAATTATTTTCAGGCCATATTTGAACTTTGGACCTCCCAACAAGGCAGATTAGCAGTAGGTATTCAGGAGACTTGTAATATGAATCCATTCATTAGCTCTAAAGCCATCCAACAAGCCCTTCTCCTTCCTAAAAACCAGCCCAAGACATCTCTTCCCTCTGGGCACCACCATGCTCTCAGTTTTGCCGTTGAATCCACCCCACGGACATTGCTCCTGCAGCCTCTGAACATCTCCTGATGTATCGTTATGTGACTTGTCTAATTGAGCTATCGAGGAAGGAGGGGCTGTTTCCAGATGAATCGCATTCCTTTCAAGATGCTGACGAGGTGCTTGAGGAGGAGCACAGAGGGAAAGTATGACAAAGCAGTGACGAGGGACATGAACCTAGAGCTTGGTCAGCTCCGCCTTCCTGTGTGACTGACCACATCCGCCAGAGCCAAGGCACTCTGCCTCTACAGTCCAGGCCTCAAACAGCGTTCCCTTGAAGGCTCTGTTGGCTGAAGGGAAAAGACCTTGCCCCTTGCTCATGCTTAGTATGTGAAGAGCTCTCCCAGCTGGTTAATGCAGGATCCCAGAAAATGGCTTCTTCCTGGTGCCACAGTATGTTTGCTGGTATCTGCACCCCTCTGATGTTCCTGCAGCCACAAGTGGTGCAGTCCACTGAAAGCCAATGCATTTTACTCAGAAAAGTCTTTTTTTTTTCTCCCAAAGGGCAGGGTAGAAAGTTCTTGGTCTTTAAGCAGCAACTTGGGACAGAGAGGTAACAGAGACATTTCTGTGCCCAGGATTGCTGCCATTCCCGCTCTGTCACCTCGCAGATCTTGATACTACACCAGGTGATCCCAAAATCAGGCTTCCCAAAGGGATGGCAGACCACAAACCCTTGTCATATCATAAGCTTTGCCATTGCAAGAACTAAGAACATTTCATATTGAGATGCTGAAAAGGATTTGTCAACACTGAGGCCACAGGTGCTACAGACATATTTGAATGGCATTTTCATGAACTGCTAGGACTGTCAGGCAGGATGGGCACATGGACAGACTGCTGAGTAAGGGCTGGTGAGATGGTGTGGCTGGAGGGTTAGAGTTAGTTCCTCTCCTCCCATCACCCTCATGCAGAGACAGCTGGCTGCAGTCAAGCACACTGGACAGCTGTTCCATGGAAAACAAGCCCGCTGCAAAAAGAAAATTTGTCTGCCAGACCAGCTTGCTCATTCAGCAGCTGCACAGTTGCTAAATCAGATGCAAGGGAAGTGAGGGACGTGCAGGGAGTGGGGATGGGGAGGGAGTAAGGCGGTGTGACTGTCCCGCTTCCCAGTAACACAGCCGCCCCTCAAACGTCATGCTGAAGTGTAATGTGAAAACCATATCCTTAGTCTGACTGAGCAAGATTCCCTGAATCCATGCTGCTAGGAACACGTAAGTTTGCCCATCAGAAAGCTCACAGCGTGGATGCCGTCTCAAGGCATATCCTGTGCAGTGTCAGTCACCAAACATGGCAGGGGATTGGGAAGGATGTGACAAAACAGCTGTCATCCAGCTGGTGACAGTGCTCAAGGTCCTCTGAGATGCACGTTAACGTCACACTGAGATAGAAAAAAAAGAGAGACTTAAATGTGGCTGTTTTGGTAAACTGCTTTTGAAGGAATTCTGCTTATCCTTTTGTGGTTATATCTGCTTTGCAAATGGTTTGTTCCAGGAATAAGCAATTGGGCCACGTTAGCTCCACAAGTGCAAATCACACTTTGTTGTCAGTGAAGCAGCAAAGCAACTGCATTATTCCCATCCTTGGAGAGTGCAAATGGTGCTGCTCCTGCCAACATCCCTTTGTAAGAGGGGGAACATTTCCTATCTGTTGGATCTGATGACCCCCCCAGCACATCCTGAGTACTACCTCATTCACACATCCCTCCTGTTTAAGGCACCAAAGCCCTATGCAGACCCTGCAGCTGGCATTGCTCTTTGTCTTGCTCCTCTTGTGTCTGCTTTATTTCTGCTAGCTTTGGCTCCAGTCCTCTCTCTGCAAGATGGGCACCTGCTCCTGCCCGGCCTTCATCACTGCTCCACCAGCCCTGTGTACTCAGAGGAGCTGCTGCTGTCTTTGCATGTTATTTCCTGACTCTCCTTGTTAATGACTGCCATCATTGTTAGTCATTTACCATTTCCTAGTGGAAAACATGCTGGTATGTGCATTGTCACCCTTCCCCTGCCCCTACCGTGTTGCGTGCTGACAGAGGCAACCTGCTGCCAGGGGAGAAGCCTCAGCCCAGAACTCACTCAGGGGTTGAGGAAACGCTCACAGGTTTGCTCCCCCCACTGCTCCCTGGAGCTGATCAGGCAGAAAGAAAGGCTCTGCCTGCTTGGGCTCAGAGATCACACAGTAAACCTTTGCACCTTTACCCAGCTGGGCTGTACATAATGGTTGCTCCAGGTTAAATGCAACACGAATATTGCAGAGTGGGTATGATGGCAGGGATGTGGGGTATAGCCTGTATCCTTTCCGTGCTAGACATTCTAATCAGCTTGTTGCCTTGATAAATGTTTGGTTTTCTCCCAGGATGGAAACTACTGACAGAGAATAACCACCTGTTTTATGGAGCCCAGAAGGGCTGATTAAGAAATGTTCCTCCAGATTCCAACCGCTAACAGACAGGGCAGCTCAGAGCCACTTTCTGTATGTTCCCTCATAATTAGCAGCCTTGGGAAAAATATACAGAGAGATTTACTGAAACCCTTGTGTGTATGGTATAGTTCCTTCTTTGGAGGTTTTAGTGCATCTGCATACCAAAAGACAAGTGACCTTTCAGTGTGCAGGCTGCTTATTCCAAAGCACAGTACTTTTTTATGTCAGTGTAATTGTCTGTTTTTGTAAGGAAACATACAAAAGGAGAGATAGTTTACAAGCATCTGTGTTCCGGAGCACCATACTTCATAAATAATTGTATTTCCTCAGAGCCAAACAGCATTGAGCAAATGTGACCTCCTAGACTGCGGGTTACTTTTTCACAGTAGAAATACTCAGCTGGGGGGAATCAAAAGGGGAAGGGAAGTTGGCTGGAAGAGAGGGCTTGTGCTCCATATCTCTGCATCTAAACAAAGGTTTAAATGCTGACCTCTGAGAAGACTATTGGTTATTAAACCCCTCACTTCTCCTGCTCTGCTCTGGACATGAGTTTTCCATGGCACTGTGTGAAGATACTCACTTAGGGACCACCTCCAGCTTTAGGAAGGGTTCTGGGCCAGAGGGACATTCAGTTTAGCTAGGAGCTGTCTTAAGATAAACCTTTCAAAGGACATTTGGAAGTTGATGTCAAGTCCCTTTCTTCTCCTCTTCCCAGACCTGCCTGCTGGCATTCACACTGCTTCAGAGCTCAGCTATCACAGTCCTGAGCTCAGTTATTGCACTGCTGAGCACAGCTATCACAGATATCCCATATCTTGTCTCACTACCAACAGAGCCTGCAGGCAGCTCTGAAGCACAGAACACACAACATAGCAAGACCTTCAGAGACCCTCTTTTACCTTGTGGAAGTTGCTCTGACAAGTTCTGCCCCATGGATTCTTCTGAGTTATGAGAACATTTCACTCCCCAGACTGCGATAAACAGCTGCCAAGGATTCCAGCTTCTCAGCATTAATATGGCTGTGAGGCCTGAGGGTGACTGTAGCATTTCTGTAGTACCTGTAGCTGCTGCAGTTTCTACCAAGATGAGAAGGCTGGGCCCAATGTGTAGGAAAATCAAGGGGGTGACACAGAATATATTACCACTCTGGTGTTAGCAAAAGATACATCCACTATTCCTTCTTTATGGATTTATATAGACATATGAATGTTAAGCCAAGTCCCAGCTTCTGAGTGAGCCCCTCAGAATTATAGATTTAGCCTGAATTTTAAGTGGCCCTCCAGAGACAGAATCTATTGTCGGAATTTGAGAGGAAAATGAATTTGGTCCCTTGATGTCAGGATAACCCAACTTACCATAGCTGGCTCTGTGAAGCACCATGTTTTTCCCATAAAAAATTAAGCCAAGAGGCTTTACTGGGAAAATTCTGCACCTATTCAATAGCTAACAGCATGCTTATACAGGCATTAATCAGCCTGTTGAGACAAGTATGATCTCTCCAGCTTAATGAAGATATGCAGCCAGTTGAGTCGTGCAGCTACCAAACTCCAGCCTTCCATGCACACAGCTCTTCCTCCACCTGACCTAAGGTCACAGCTGTTTATTTCCTCACCTCCCAGCCAGAACCCACTTACACTGCACATTTTACCTGGCACTTCCATCTGGAAGGTCCAAGCCATACTGCATTCTCCTTGTGGGAATGGAAGGCTCCTGCTCCAAACCCAGCAACCTACAGGACAGACATAGAGCAGAACAATATTTCAGACAGCTGATACACTGAGCACAGGTGGAGGAACCCTGGCCCTCCTGGCAGCTGTTCCTCTCCTTGCTCAGACTCCCAGTCCCAGCTTTGGAGTGGACCTCAGGCCGCACAAACAGCAGGAATCAGCCGTAGCCAAATCAGGAGACAGCTCAGCTTTGCAAACAGACGCATGAAGGCTGGGCAGATGCCAGGGTGGGCAGCCACACACAGCAGACAAGCTCCGTGACGCAACGCCAGCCCCACTGTGAGCAGGGGAGCTGCCAGCCTCTGCAAGACTACAACTGCAGCAGCTCCATCCCACCGTGGGGCCACTCCATGGCCCCCTGAGCTCAGTCCCACAGCAGCCCTCACCCTGGCTGATCCCAGCCTTGGGTTCATCCTGTCAGCCCTATCTCCTGAACCAGGAGGGTGCTTGCACAGTATCTCACTGCTCCTCTGCAGTGCATGTCCCTGCATGTTGCTCTTGTTCCAGTTTCCCTTTCACATCCCTGAAGGTGGAGGAACACAGCAGCTAAATAAACAGGCCGCTCTGCTTGTAAGTGCCTTTTTCATATTGTCTAGTTGACTTTCCAAGCCCTATAAATATTAGATTAGTACCATGTCCTCTGAAAGCCCAAAGTCAGGCTCTGAGCCAGGCAGCCACAGAGCTGCTCTCCTTTTAAACCCTTAACACAGAAACTTATTCCATTAGATCTGAAGTGGGAAAACTGGCTGGAAAACATAAGTACTAATTTCTGTCAATCAGATTATCTTGAATGGGATATTTAATATTTTTAATGGAACATCACTTAATTGCTGCTCTCGGGTACTTTGTAACTGTTGGAAACTCTGATCTCAGTGCTTACTTTAATGAAAGATTGCCAACAGACGCAAAGGACTCACATTTTAAACTCCTGCGTAGGAGAACAGTTGGGTCTATTTTGCCCATGTTTCTGTGTTGGCCAGCTCTCATTTCCCAGTTACAGTGCTAAGGATAACATCGATGAGAGCGTCTACTGCAATTGTATAAGGCTAATTCCTGCAGGCTGTTTCTTAGGATGCTCAGTGCAAACTCTACTGCAAAGCCTCCTCAAAAAATTCAGACTGTTTCATGGTCATGAGCTGTTGGGCTCCTACCATTAGCACACTAGGCCTCAGGAAAGAGGTTTCTCTCACACAGTTGTGTCAGAGCCCTTAGGCCACTGATGGCCTTGATCAGGCCCACCTGGGTCCCCCCACACCTGCTGCCTATGGGCTGGGGCCCTATTTAAGCTCAAACTGGAGCATACTCATTTCTTTTGGGCTGTGCTGTAGGTGTTGCTTTGTATTTTTCCCTCTTTCCTGAATAGATCATGGACTTATGTTACAGGTAGGTCTGTTTCTCCCCTGTTTACGGGATGGGCCTTGGATTAATATTATAGCTTTGCTGCTAGTTGTGTTCTTATCTCCTGCTGCTCCCTGACAGATTGTCCTGGTATGCACAGATTCTAGGGACACTAGCTATTGCTGTATTGGTGAAGGAGAAAGTATTGTTTTATTGTATCACCACTTGAATCACATGGAGTCAAACTTGACAAAAAAATACTCTTCTATGAAAGCCCCAAAACTGTTTCTAGATGCTGCTTTTGTGCTCTGCATGAGTGGCTGAATTATAGAGGCTCATCTAGCAAACCCTTCCATGCACAAGTGTGCGTGTCTATAAAGATGTTTAAAGCCTTCATCAGCCTCCTCCTCTTCAAATAGAATCTTGGAATTCCAAGTAGAAGTGCATTTTTATTTATAGTCTTAGTACATCTTTCAGCCCAAATGCACGAGTACGAGGAGCAAGAGTGCTGTGTTTCAAATTGTTTATGGGGCGGCATTATGTTCCCATTGGATTGTAGTGGTGAGTCAGCATGGTTGTTTAGTTGTCCTTGTTCTCAGACGTCCTTTTCAGTATTTGGGTCAGAGTGCACTTGCTGAAGGTCAGCTGCTTTGGCTTCATGTTTTAAGCGGCTGCTATACATGTTGACCTCCTGGTAGCATGGAGGGCTCTCCATCAGATTGCCCTATCATAATAAATCCTTTACAACAAGTTGTTTCTATATCCAGGCTTTTGAAATTGATGACTTTGTTTACCAAAATCATGAGGTTTACATTATTCTTTTCAAAAAATATATGGAAATTGTTGTCTTTTTTTTATTTTTAAGCCAAAGTGTCTACATCATGTTCTGCTTTGGAAATTTACTGTGGAAGCGCAGATTTGGATTGCAATTTCAAACTTCTGCATAATCATGAGGGTGAGAAACTTTCTAGTATGAAAGCTTTGCTCTATGAAAAGCACCAGATATTGTGAGACTTGATGTAATGGTACATAAGTAGATAAGTTGCATTTATTCTCTTTTTGCTGGTGTTCATCAGCAAGCATTGTTCTCCATACCCCAGCACTGGCTGTGTTAGTGCATGAGCTAACACTATCTTTTAGGGCTCAGTGTACAGCTGGGGGCTGTGATAGCAGAACTGAGGTGCCCTACTGCTTCCATCCTTTATCTTCTCTCCTTCCTCATCTTTTTGCAGAAAGTCCTTACACTAAAACTGGCTTTGTTTATGGGATGCTTGCTGACAGCCTGTTCTCATTTACAGCTACAGTTCCTGGAAGGCCATTACCTACTGGGTTCTCTGCTCTCTATTTTTTCTGCCTGGGTGGCTGTCAACATGGCTAAGGGCTGGAGTGCCTTTAAATTCTGATGGGAGCTAAAAAAAGGCTCATGTTCTAGCCAATCTCACATGGTCCTGCAAGACCCCAGTCTTCCCTTTGCAATTCCCAGGCCTTCTCTGGCACTGCTGCTGAGCCAGGCTGCTAGCTGGGAAGGAGGGAGCAGTTTGTTACTTGTTGCTACTAGATACCAAGAGCAGGGTACCAATTTTAACTGCAGACAGAGGGCAGAAAGCAGCACTCTTAAAGCAGTCAGAGTGCTCGGGCTGCAGAAAGACCAGCCCAGGGACACAGCTTGGCTTGTTGGTACCCAATGGCATGCTCTGTGTGAGCTGAGGAGCTGCCAGCACAGGCTTCCTTAAGATCCCTGTAAACAGCTAAATTATTACAAATACACAAGTATAGCCCTCAGGCACTGATGCCTGCCTGACAACCCCACCTAATTTTCCCATCTGGACTACATGCAGCACTATAAGTAGTTCTGGCACCTGCTGAAACAGAATGTTTCTCTCCCTGAAACCAGACACCAGCAGTGGTTAATTAGCACATCCCAGATTGGCACAGGTTAATACAGCTTCACTGAAGCCCATGAAGTTTCATGGAATTTTTCCTGCCCTGGCTCTGAGTCATTGATAGGTACAGTTCTGACTATTTTTATGCTTTTCAGATTATTATTTAGATTACAGAAGCAATTATCAGTGTAATTTATTTTTCCCGGTTTGAGGGGGAAAAGCTTTCTGCTGTAGTAAATTATCAGGCAGACATTTTTTTCATTTATTTATTGCGCTTGTTTTATGTGGATATAACTAAACTGGTCATCAAGTTTGGCTGTGGGAGAGCCAGCTCTCACACAGCCCTGTTTCTGGGACAGTGTGTCTGTCTACATCTTGAGGCAAGTAAAATATGTGTACTTTTATATGTTTATATATATACTGTTATACATACATAAATGCTGCTTTTGATATACAGTTGTAGTAGAAAATGATGTAGTGAGGCTTTTCTTTATTCTTGGAGAAGTGAATTCCTATCGAAGTGACTGTTGTGGGGATGCATGAGTCAAGCAGGTGAAGCCATCATATGAGGAGTGTGGTAGAAGTAGCTGGAGCCAGGGTGTGAACAGGCCTTGAGTTCAGAGAAGTCCTGAATGTAACAAGTCAGGGTTTCTACCTGTGGGACTGCTGGAGGTGTTGGTTTTGGATCTTGTCAAACAGAAAAATCAAGCACCCATGCTGCATGGATGACCAGATTCCTGTTAAGGTGTGCTTGCTCAGCAAGCAGTCAAGTGTTACCTCTACACATGCTTTGCAGTCTGGAAATGAGGCCCATTTTGAAGTAGAGGTCTTGAGCAGGAGCAGCTGTGCTGCTGCCCTGTAGGTGCCTGTATTTCTTGGCTGGGAGCTCCAACAGCAATGCTGCTTCATTCTGGCATCTGATGTGTCTAGCCACACATGCATCTTGCCCTGTCTTAAAGATAGGGAGGTAGTTTCTATGAAAGCTATCAAAGCTTTCAAGCTCAGAAGGTTTTAACTACTTTAGAAGCACTAAATTGCCTTGTAGATTAAGAGCTAATAGCTTAAAACAAGTACTGTGGAGATTACGCTTTAAGAGTGGTTACTGCACGATACCTCACCTAGATCAGTGTGCATGCAAAACAAGCAACTTTATATCAAAACAAGCAGCTTTATATCAAAATAGTTTATTAAAAACAGTAAGACTTCACTGAAGCTTGCTGTCTTCAAAACAGAATTGACATTGTTGCAGCATTCAACACAATCGTAATCCATACATAAATATAATACTGTATAGCTCCTGTTTGCTCTGGCTGGGCTTTGCCCTCTGCCCAGCCTCACGCAGCCCTGCTGCCATGCCCAGCCCTGCAGGCTCAGCTGCACAGCCCATTCCTCCTGGAGCAGAACCAGCTGTCCCCTGCTTGCACAGCAGTGAGGGTGGTAGCAGTGCCTGCAAACCACGCACAAAACTCAGTACATCTCTTTGCAGCCTGTGTCAGCTTGCACAACTGGTGTTAAAACACTGAGTAACTGATAGCAGCAGTACTGGTTGATGTTCAGGGAAGAAAAAAAAATAAATCTATACATGACTCAAGTTCCCAGCACTGCTCAACTGCACAGACTTGTGCTTCTGCTTGCAGAAGGGCAGCTCTGTGCTGACCTGCTGTATAATACCACAGCTGTGACAAGGGCCTCACACTGCACAGCTCAGTTTGGTGCACAGAGGCACCTTCACTGCAGCACTCCAAGAAGGGCATCACCAGCCTGATGCACTGCTGCCAGCCACAAATGACCTCTGATAATGTCCTTTGCCATCAGCTTTGTACCAAGTCAATATCTGTCCTTGCACTGTGGCAAGCCAACTGAGCATTCCCATCTCAGTTTCTCATGTTGGGACGCTGCCATGCCAGCTCGGCTCCTTGGTAGACAAAAAGCATCTCCTTGCTCTGCACTCATGTCCCCTGGGCAGCTCTGGTGATGGAGGGCTTCTTGCACAGCTCCTGATAGAACTCTGATTCCAGAAACCTGGGATATGAGTTGTTCTCCATGAGGCTGTAAACTCTCTTCTGGGCTGCACTGAAGCAGGTGTGCGTGGCTTCCTGGAGGTTCTGTGCTATCATGTTCTTGGTCTGGAAGTCGATGTTTATCTGAAATGCAAAGAAAGGATGTTTACTTCTGAGAACTGAATTTCAAAAAGCATAGCACTTCTGAAGAGGTTGAGTCCATTTACTTCAGGGTTAAATTGATGTAGTTTCTTTTAAATTATTTATTATGGAAATCTGGAGTAATTTGGATACTGATTTTTGGTGCCAAACCCAAGTGTTACATGTGTTCAGTGAGGTGATTATTTTTTTTCCCCAGCTAAGATGGAAACTCTGAAATACTTTCATGCCATTTTCCACCCTGGTGGAAAAAAAAAGGCTGTCAGGGAAGAGTTGTGCATAATACATTTGTGGCATCTGTCTTAGAAGTTCAGAGAAATGAAGTGGGGCTGAAGGCTCACAGAACAGGGCAGTGAAGTTTACGTGCTTCCCCTACCTCCTTGGGAGCCTCCTTTTCTATGAAGTCATTGTAGATTTTCTTTGCCTTCAGTGTCAGCTTCTGGGGGGACTTGGTTTTCTTGAAGTCCTCGCATGCCAGCCAGAACTCGATGTTCTCTTCGCAGAACTCAGACTTCAGAAAAGCTCGGAAAGCAGCAACACCATCTAGGGAAAAGAGGGGGGGAAAAAATAGCAAACACACGTCAATTAAGCATTTCAGGCATCTTGAATTTACTAATTTGTCATATCTGTTCCTACTGAAATATTCTGCTGTAGTTTTGGCCCTTTCTGGAATGTCACAGCAGTAAGAAATCTACAATCATGTATGCAAGCAAATTAACAGCTTGGTAGGCTTCAACTCAGTCAATTTTATGTAAACACAAAACTGAAAGTTGTTTCTAGTCACTGTGCACCCTTACCATACCTGCAGATACACTACATTAAAAAAATCTGGATGGGATAGTCCTCATTAACCTTTATGCTGGAGCAAATACTTATGACAGCACTACAAACCCCTGGAACGCTTTTGCAATGGAAAGGATGACTCAGAAGTTCAAAGACCAAACAGCAATATCAGCTCTCGGTCTTTATTGCTGTGCTGTTGAGTGCTTGTAGGGCTCCAGCAAAAATGCTCCCCTCCAAAAAGTCACTGAACTTCTGCATTACGGAATCATTCCTGAATTATGAGAATGCATTTGGTTTGGATTGAGAGTGTAGTGAAGAACAGTGCTTTGCACTTTTGGCAAAGCCAGGCTAAATAGGTAAGGTCTGACTACAGAGCCTACAGCTGTTATTTCCATAGTGGGGAGCTCTGTTTTAATATCACTTCATGGAGCAGGGCACAGCACTGACATGCCGTGAAGCAATCTCTAAGAGACTCTGAGCTCCCCGCTGCTTTGTTCTTAACCGTTACAGCCCGAAGACCAACTTACATTTGTTAGCAAGCAGTTCATCGAAGGCTTCTGACCACAGCCGGGCTTCCTCGGGGGAAGGTCTGTGTGAGGCAGAGAGGAGAGAACGTGAGACCACCGCTCCAGGTTCGCTGCTCATTTCGTGCAAGCGCTTGAGCTATCTAATGCCATCACTCACCTGAAATAGGTGTGGTGTTTGCCCGCTTTATTGGACTTCATTTTGCTAGATCGGGAAGAGTTCTGCAGGAAGTAGCTCAGCTTCTTCTTCCAGTCCTTAATGCTGAAACAACAAAGAAGCGCACGTTACAACAAAACCGTCGGCCGCCGACCTCACCCCAGTACCGAGAGCCGCCCTTACGGGCTGCGAGGGCGAGAGAAACCCTTCCCCTCGGCTGAGCCGGCGGTAGCACTCACATGGTGCGCTTCATCATCCTGCCCTTGTCCGCCTCGTCCAGCTCTGCGCGTCGCCGGCCGCCCCGCTCCATCCGCCCGCCGTCCCGCGGCAGCACCAGCAGCACCGCGCCGTGCTCCGCGCCCCATATAGCCCCGCCGCCCCGCCCCATATAGCCCCTCCGCCCCGCCCCAACCACGGCCCCCGCCCTCGCTCGGGCTCTGCCCCGCCCGCTCTGCGCTCCGGTATTGATTTACACTTTCAGTATGGCCCGCGTGGTGCTGCCACTTAGCGGCCGCTCTGGGAAGAGCGTATCCTACAAAAGAGCGGCGGTGCGGGGTACCCAGGGAGGCGGCAGCATCACCATCCCTGGAGGTGTTCCGGTACCGCGCAGGTGTGGCACTGAGGGTCACGAGCGGTGGGGATGGGCTGGAGTTGGACCTGAGGTTTCTTTCCAACCTTTACGGTTCCAAGACAACTTTTGTCACGTCTTTGAACAGCGGGGGGAAAGTAGCGTTTCAGGTTAAAGTAAAACTCTGAATGCAGAACTGTGAGGTTAGATGGCCTGGTAGTACTTGCTATAACATCTGGCTTTAAAAAAGCACTTAGATTGAATTTTACTGTCTGCTTTAATACGAGCGTTAAGTTTACATTCTTACTGCGCTCCCAAAGCGGAGCTCTAATTGTTTTTTCAGGGAGGATGAAACTTCGCCAAACAGTTCCTCGCTGCCTCATGCTGTGCTGCATGCTTTCTGGTGCTGACCCTGACCTTTGCTGGGGCATTAGTTAAACATTTGCATGACAGAAGATGATTTCCGTGCGTGATTTACATTAAAAAAAAAAAGGAAAGACGTCTGACATCAAACCATGTCATCAGTGTGCTGCTGCTGATGTCAGGTGAGCGTGGCAGATTGCACTGGTCCACTTTTGGGGTGGCAGAGGAGCTTGGTTCTGCAGGCAGTGCCTTATGCAGGCAAAGCGAGGGAGCACTCTCCTCCATGCCCCACCTCACACTGCTCCTTGCTGACGTTAATTAGAATATTTCCATCATATCTGATGAAGCTGCTTTCCAGGAAAGCTTCAGACTGTGGTGCTGCTGAGTGCTCCTATCCTGTGTGGATATAACCCATGTTCACGAGCTTGGGTGCAATGGCCTCGGTCTGTCTGCACAGCAAGGCTGAGGGCTGCCGTAGGCGTAGTGCCAAACCTTTTCCTTTACGTGCTTCTGAAGACTTAATCTATTCCTGTAACTGTAATCTCATTGTAAAGAGGCAAGGCCAACGGAAAGTGGGGGGGGAGGTGGGGAGCCTGCAGCCTGAACTTGCTGCTCAAGTCAGTGAGAATTTAGCTATTGCCAAGTAATGAAATCTGATGTCAGACATTAACGACACAAGCTCTCACCCTGGAGATCACACTTCTCTTTGCAGAAGCTTTCTTGAGAATGTTCTGTTCTTTTTCTGCTTATACGATTCCTGCTAGCAGCAGCGATAGCGAGATGCACAGAGAGCTGTAACGTATGCAATAAACATCCAGGGTGGGAAATGAGGTTTTTTCCATCTTAGTTACGTTACGTGTTGCAATAGCTCTGCTGATCTTTTCCAAGTCCCCAGAGAGCAGTTGTTCTCACTGCGTAGTATTTAAATCTGTGTCTGCATTTGCTGAAATGCCAGTCCTTGCTTCTTCTTTTTATAGAGAAGGCTTGGAGGATAAGAAACAGCAAATGAAAAATGGTAGCAAGAGTTATAGCTGGGTTTCAATAAAGCCAAGAGGAGAGAAACTGCTTTTGCATGGTGGCTGAAACCATACACTGGAGTAAACTGTGGAGTTGTTGCTTTCCTGAGCCCCTGTTGTCTGTGGACAACAAAAAGTCACATTCAAAAGCAGGAATAAGACACTAAGATGCATCTATTCATTACAACTGCCACTCTTTCTGATATGTGTGCAGGGGAAGATGTTTACTGAAAGCATTAGTCTGCTTCTCTTTCTGTTGTTTGCATTCTGATCTCCCAGTCTCTCTTACAACTCCAGAGGTATGCAGTGTGTGTGACTGCTGGTTCTCTAGCTGTTGTTTGATGTATTGCTGGAGGCTTGCTGAGGTCAGGTTGTTGCTCCCTGACGTGGATGCTGTGCTGCTTTGCCCTGCATGATTTTCCAGTCATAAAGCTGCAGACCTGCACATCACAAGAAGCCATTTCTGGGCCTAAATTTAGCACTACTGTGGCTCAACCCTAAGACTGGAGCAATTAAGTGTTTGGCCTTTGCTAAATAGCAAAGAAAATATATCTTGTTACACATGGATCTCATTTCACTCAACAGAATCCTCTGTCTGAGTAATGTATAAACCAGACAGAGCTCTCTGAGCACTCATCATCCCCAGCTGTTAGCCACCTTGTTTTACATAAACAGCCATGCGAGTTTATAAAACTTCTAAAAATAGGGCTGAAATTTAACAAAAAATGGATAAACCAGGACAATATGCCTGATTGCAGCACTGCTGTTATGCAGACTTATACGTCTGTCACAGTGACAGTGTTGAAACAATTTGAATTTAGGCTTTGAGGAGCAAATTCTGATTCCTTCTTCTCCCACTGACACTGAGAAATCTTGGCTTTCAAATGTGAGATGGTCAATGACAGGAGCTGGATGCTGCCCTGCTGCTGGGTGATCTGCTTTGTCCTTCATCAGCAGCTGAGCAGAGCCCACTGAAACCGCCTGCCTTGCAAAGGACAGGACATTCTCATATCCCTCACCTCTTCTGTCAATACCAAAAACAAACAGCTTAGCAAGAAGCAGTGTATTTTTAACAATGAAATTTTCTTTGCTGGCACTAGCTGGGTTACACCGTCTCGGCTGCAGAGATGTGATTAATCTTGTTTGCTGTTAACCAGGTGATGCGAAACAGTGTCTCTGTGTTTTGTTGAGATTGCAGTCTATTTTGTTCCCCCCCAGTGCAATGTTTGTTAAACTGGGTGTGCAGGGGGAGGTTAAACAATCAGATATGTTTGTTAAATCTGGATGTGGACATTATCCTATTATTTGTGAGTAACAGTCAGCGCACGGTCCTTTAGGTGATTATCTAATCCAAGTTAATGAAACTCTCTCTAAGTGCCTAGATGTCATTAGTCAGACACAGAGCTAGACCCCGTGACTTATAAATTGATCCCTTCCTCATCTCCTACAGGTGAATGCAGTCAGGAGCACAGTGGTGAGCAAGCTGAAGATTAGGGAGGAATATGAAAAAATTGCAAGTTTTGGGGTTTTAAAGATAAGTATTTCATCTGGACCAGAGAGCAACTGAGTGAAGGCTGCCCACTTGTCTACCTCCTGCTTACCATATTGACAAAAACAATCCTTCTGTTTGATAAGGCAAGCTCCCTGAAGGCAGAAAAGGCCAGAAGGAAGGATTCCTTTGCAGTGTAATGGTCCCACATTTATCCAGTGGCATCCTGACCTACTCCCATAGAGAAAGCAGTGAAACAAACCAGTGAAGGATAGATAGAGTGATATTTGTCAGCCTTCAGCAAGACTCCTGACAGGTTCATGAGCACACGGAAGAGGTGAGAGCATAGCAAAGAGGTGAGGCTATGGCCAGGGCTGGACAGGGAGTGCAGAGTGCCTCAGCCTGGGAAAGAGCCGCAGATGAGTAGCTTGGCAGATTACTCATTTGCTAAATGCTAAGCATTGCAAAACTATGTCTTAATCTCCCAACTTGCATCTTCCTCCAAGTAATACACGTATTGTTCTCCTGGAACATTTTTTCTCATCAGCTATTTGTTCAGCACTCAGGTCTTCAGAAGAAAGCAGCTCAGAGCTGACTCCAGGTGAATTATCCTGTGTGGAAAATAAGGATCCATGCTTTTAAATTGTGTGAATGGAGATGTGAAGTCATTTCTTGCATTTAAGGGAAAATTAAGCAAGTAAAACTCCCCAGAAATCAGTAAAGCAATGCTCTGCTGTTTTTCCAGCACTAGGCTTCTTCAGTGTATCACTGCCATGGCAGACAGGTGTTACAGATAACTTTGCACTGTGACATGCTTTCTGTGTTGCTTATGGTGCTGGCAATCAGCAGCAAAAGATTGCTCACTTTGACAGATTGTGCCCAGAAGCCTAAGAGGCTGCACCTAACTCTGACTGTGTTTTGACAAGCTGTATTTAACACTGGTGGAGGTTGGCTCTGTGTTGTAGCCTTCAGGTGGGAGCTCCCCAAAGTCTGATTTAAGCATCATTGATAAATGAGAGCGAGAAACCTGAATTAAGGTTAACTTAGGCCTCCCCAATTGCACAGGAGGGGCCTAAAGGTTTCCCATGACCATCCACAGGCATTCTTTTGATCTCTTGGTGCAACCTGGATGGTCAGTGTTGCCTTCCTGGCTGCCGGCTTCTGTTTGGAGAGGAGCAGCTGCCACACATCAGGTGCCTGTGCTGTGATGTTAGTTGCAATTTCACCTCATCCTTTAACTGAGCTTTCCTTACTATCAGATTCTTTTAAAAGTGAAGCTGACTGTGTAGCAGCTCCTACATTCATGCTTTGAAATAGGCTCCTTCTCCACATTTTTGTATGTGTTCCTCTGAGGTGTGTTGTTCTACAGTTCAGGTTCTGAAATGGTAAATTTATTGTACAGTTAACATGGAACTGGTGTTTAGTTGCTGTGGGGTTTTTTTTATTTTATTTTAAATCAAGTTGTTTACTTAATCTCTTTGCTTTAAATAAGTTTGGCTTTTTGGTAGCTCTCCAACCCAAACTGCTCTTTGAAGATTAAGACAACATTCCTGGCAAGACTGGAACATAGGAAGAAATAAGGGGATGAGATGGCTCAACTCTTTGGGATATAATTTAACAGATCAGGTGAATTACAAGAAGAAATAAAAAGAATAAAAGTACATTGAGGAAGTCACTCCCTGCATGTTCTATACCAAAATCCAGTGAACAACTAATGCTAACTATATGAACTTTCATCCATTTCCTTTGGCTACAAAATAAAGAAGAATAATGTCCTCTGCTTATTACAGAATGGAGTTATTCCTCTCTTGCATGTTGTAGGGTTTTCTTTACTGCAGACAAATAGTGGTGCTGTACTCTGCATACAGTAAGCACCTAGAAGAGATTAGTTTTGTGTCTGTGGACAAGCCTCTGAGAAGTACAGTGCACTTGGTGCAGGGATGAAAGGAGCTGATAGTTCCAACAAGAGATTCAATTTTAAAAGTCATGCATATCTAGAAACCAAATAAGGAGAGTGATTATGTAAATTACTTATTAATTACTTACTAATGTGCAAGCACATAAATATATGAAAGAAAGAATAGCCACTGGAAGCTGCCAGGACTTTCAGCATCTCGGGTGTACATTCCAGCATCACTCAAAGGCTCATTCTGACATACCCAGGTCTAACAACTGCTCTTTTCTCATTCTTTCCATCACTCACTCAGAAGCAGCTCTGAGTTTATTCAAGGCACTGTGTTTACTGCAATGGAGAAGAACATCAGGCAACAAAATAACAAAAAATGCTGAAGCTTGAAACCTCAAGTTTCTGCAACTACTCCAAAAACTGGAGCAATTCTGGAACTCAGTGGAGAGGATGTTCAGCATCGCTGCTGACTGTTTTTTGGCTGGCTGATGTCCATCTTTGCTGGACTGATGGCATCCATGCTTTGTGGAATTATGTGCCTTATATGCAACCTTCAGCTGCATGGGCCGTGTGAGCAGTGTAAATGAGAGTGTTAACTTGATATATGCACAAAAATATGACATATTTACTCTTGTAACTGAAAGAGAAAATTGGAGTGCGTTTGTGAGAGGGGAACAGCAAATGAAACAAGGATGAATGCGGCTTCCTTGGTTCATAATGTGCTGTGTGTTTGGAGAAATCAGTGAGGGAGATTTCCAGTGTATCTCCATGAGCAGAGAAGGGGGAGGTTTTTGTCTGCTGCCTTAGCTGTGTGCTCCTTAGTGCCTAACTTATTCTCAGCTCTCAGGGGTGAATTAAAATGTTGGTAATCGGAACTTTTGGCTCACTTTAAATTTATTCCAAAATATGAAAAAGTGTGTATAAGTCTGCAGAAAGTATTGCGTGAACTGAATACTAACTTTGTTTTTGATAAGAAACTGGGCTGATGTTAGGGACAGGTACTGACATAGTGTTTAGCACCAGTTTCTTAGTACCATCTTCACATTGCTGCTGCTGAGTGCTAAGAACATAATTTCAGTCACTGGTATGGCTTTGCCTAGCTGACTTTACTGTGGCCTACAATACAAAGGTTTGATTTTATTTTTAATTTAAAAAAAAAGCACCAGAAACTAGTATCTTTTTTTTTTTTTTTACTTCCCTTTATATATACATAGTATACCTGAATTATATCTGTCTCACATATTTCAGAGACAGGAAATGGAGAATGAATATATGTTGGTAGCCTGTTTATTCTGAGTTGTAGCTGCTGCATTTCTGAGGGTATTGCACAAGTGCTCTGTATCCATCATACAGCCTTACTGCTTTGAATATGTTCCTACTGAGTCTCCCGTCTGCCTCATATCATTTTATTTGCATTTATTGAAACTAGGAAATTTGGAACTGAGATAAAAAGGCTATTTTATTAGAGCACATAACAACTAAGCTACCTTTGTTTTTTCTGTCAGTGTGCATTTGCATTGATAATGGTACCTCTAGCCCCAGCTCTGTCTCTGATAGGTTTTTTGTATACTGGTGACTGGGAAATCACCAGCTTATTTCACTAAATCCCTATCTTTTTTCTCCCTCTTGGACACAATGCTAGTTTGGAAAACAAAAAACAAACAAACAAGAACAACGTGGAGATCTAAAACCAGGCCTCTATTCCCCTGTGCACCCACAATATTCCACTGTAGTAACTGTAGTAGCTTGTAGAATCCGATGGCAGACTCGCACAGACTCTCATCTACTCAACTTCTAAATCACAACCTATGGTCCATCAGCAGAAAAAAAATTGCATTTTGCTCAAGTTCTACATCTTTCTGGCTTTAAGCTCTGTCTCTTTATATTTTTTAATGTATTGGACTACCCAAGTTTCAAACATCAGTTCTCTCATTCTGTGGACTGTATCACTTCCGTTTGTTTCAGTATCTTTTAATTATAGAAAGATGTTATATCATTCATCAAGTGGCAGGACTGTAAGAATTGGATCTATTAACAGTGTCAACAGGTTGCAAGTTCTTCGGTTGCCTGCAAATGTTGTCGTTCTTGTCCTGTTTCTTTGTTTGCTTCTTTAGAACATATCATATCTCTTGGAATGTATACAGTTTACCTTGATAGAGGATATTCTTGCACAATAGCAAGAATAGTAATTCTGGGCTGCTGTTGGATAAATGTGACTGAGTTTTGTGGTCGGGACACTGCAGAAGAAATCTTGTGTGAGACAAAGGCAACAAGCGTGTAGGGCATGTGGTAAGGTTTTTAGATCAGTTTAGTTAGTACTGCATGATGTTTAAGTCATAGGCAGATGGGTTCTTAATTCTGCATTGTCTTCTGTGTGGCTAGGCTGTTATATCTTAGTGGAGTAGCAACCGTCCTCTGCCTCTTCTCTCATCTTTGCTTGCTATTAATTAGCAGGAGTTCACATGATCAGGGACATCTCTTCCTTGGAGATACATGTAGCCTTTGAATATTTTCAGCTGTCTGCTAAAAACAATTGCTGCTTTGAAATAGCAACGTTTTTTTTAAAACATACTTTCAGAAAGCATGCTCAAATGCAGGTAAAATTATCTACATTTACAGCAGAGTAAATTTACAGCAATTTGGACTGGAATATTCTTGGAATTATAACAGCCTTTTACGCTTTTAGGAATTTAGGATAATTATAGAGAGAGCTCTGACCACGCTTTTCTGTGAAACCATTTTCAGGTAAGAGCCCCTCTGCAGAGAGAAATCCATTTGTGCTGTTTACTTTGCTGCAGTCACCCTCTGTTCAGCCATTACATGGTCGGTTTCCTAGACAAACCGAGCTGCTTTTCTGCTGTTCCTTATCTCCACAATACCATCTTCCATGGCCTTACAAGACCACCTCCATTTTCTAGGCACGTGCTTTGTGAAATTCCAAAGCATTTCTGTTCCTCTTGGTTTCTTTGTCCATTTTTTGGGAGGAGCAGGCTGGCATACTCTTGCTGATGAGCGATAGATCTGTAAAGATATGATAATGGGCAGGAGCAAGGAGAAAGTGCACAGAAGGGAGATGACAAGGATCAAAGGAATAAAACATTCACTTTGCGAGAAGAAAAGGGCTAGGAATGTTCAATCAACTCACTGGGGAAGGCAGAGGGAAGTTGTGTTCAGGGTTTACAAAATCTGATGGAGGTGAAGTGAAAACCAGAATGGGAACCGGTCATCAGCCAGCAGGTAATTAACTTCTAAAACTTGCTTCAACAGAAAACTGCAGAGATGGGACAGTCACCAAAAAGTCTGAAAGGAGATTCAGTAATTTCATCAAGTCTACATGCAGATGCTGAAAAGGACCATGATCCTCCAGCATGCCAAACACAGTTGTGAATGCTGAAGAACTGTGAGAGGAACAGAGTAAGAAACAGTCCTATTTCTTAACCTTTCTCCACTTCTTCTGGACACATACAGCTGGGCTACATCAGGCATTACTCTGACCCCCTATGTCATTTCATGTGTCCTTATGAGACCATAGCATAATTAGGACTTAGAGGATTTACCCTGAAAAACCTACGATTAAGGACCTTGTATATGCACAAGGTTTTGCTAGGCTCAGGCTGTATACTTTATTTGGTGAAATAATACCATGTGCATTTACATGGCTGTATAAATAATCGCTTCCAGTTAGGGCTGTCAGCTGAGCCAAACTAGAGATTTGAAGTGCCAAGGACTTAGTACATCTCCTTCTAATTTTACCCTGGCTCAAAGTCTGTTTAGAAGATGAGGTACAGATAAAAATCAGATAAGCAAAATTATTTAGTGTTCTGTCACTTGTAAAAGTCTATCAGTTAAAAATAAAAGGTGAGAAAAACATGTTAATCTTTTACAAGAGACAAAGCCATATCTAAAGGCTGGATTAGGAGGCTGTGTTATAAGTGACAGGAGACAATTGCAAACAGTCCAAGTTGGATGTTGACAGAGATCTCGTGATGTGAGGCCTGTACATGCTCCACAAAGTGATGCTCCCTGCAGAACAAGAGTCACGCGTTGTCTTAGCAGTAGCTAATTACCTGGAAGATGGGAATAAAAACATGAATGACTAAACTGAGTACAGGAGCTGTTTGGAGATGTTCCAGCTGAATGTTTTGCTGTTAGAATATGCTGATTTTCCCAGAGGAAAACACTTTGCTGGAATATGTAGTATCGATGAAGTTATCACTTGTGCTCCCTCCTGGCTGTTCTTCCTCTGTGGCAGGATTCTTGGTGGTCTGCCAGGTGGATGGTGTAGAGCTGAGCCCTTTGTCCCTTCCTCTGCTGCATTTGGAGGGCCTCTGGCTGGTGCAGGCACACAGCTTGCTGAGCCCTCCCACAGGGGGTGCACATAGACACTGACCATATTCTTTTCAGTTGACAGAGGACCACCCTTCCCTTAGTCTGAAAACTGTCTGATGGTATGCAATAAGCTTCCTCCTTAATTCGTTTACGAAATGGGTCTTGTGGCACAAAGGATGCTGAGGTGTTTTCATATGCACAACAATTTATTAGGGGATTTCACAGATGATCAACTGCATCAGAGCTAATCATGAATATTATTTGGGGGGAAGAAATAAAACAACAGTTAAGAGTGAGAGACAGAAACAGAAAAGTGAAAAAAAATCTTGGTAGCCACCAAAGAAGAGGTGTGCCATTCCTTTTAAGAGTCACAGGATTATGCTTTCCTAGTGGTTTTTCATATGTCTGGATGGTTTTGTATTAGCCTGTTGGTTCATTAACCAGGAATACTGCATGAGCTATTTGAGTGGGTTTCCAACCATGAATATATGAAGGGAAGGCCAAAGCAGGAACAAACAATGGGGCAATTCTCTTCATCAGAAAATAGTTTCTTTATTTCAGTTTTAATACGTGTATGACTTTGCTTTTGGCTCTGAGGTGAACAATTTCTCCATCAGACAGATTTATTTGGTGCCTAGTAATTTACATTTGTGTCTAATGGATGTCAAGACTTTGCAACATGTAAGGAAGTAGAAATGTTGAGCTCAGCAAGTCATATTCCAGTCAAAAATATCAGCCATGGACTTGTTCCTGCTGGAAGCTGAGGCAAGGTATTACCCCAAGAGCAACAGAGAAAACACTTAGGATTGTTTATCAAAGCTTAAGGACAGACTGACTGCAATGCTGGGAAATCTGTATTCGTCTTTGTCTTTTCTATATGAAAACTACTGTACTAATAAGGAAGGAAGAAAGGAATGAGAAAAATAGGGCTATTGCTAGATAATTAATTCTTGCCAAAGAGACAAATATGTTTACAGAACAATGTTTATGCTATGAGAAGGAACAACCATTAGTGACTCTAAACATTAGCCATTCAGTCTCTATAACTCCCAGATGTTCTTGCTGGCAGAGGCCCACTGTTCTTCAGCCCTAACACTTGTGCATCCTTAAAAGGGATGTGGAGTGATGCGTCTTCACTTTAGAGCTAAACAGAGCAAATGGTAATTTGCTTCTGTAGGGCGGAGTCTTGCTATTGTTCCTCCATGTGCTCTGCATGTGTTGGGTCTAGCCCTCATATGGCTTCTGGGTACCATTCAGCTGGTGATTCCAGTGCTTGGCTTCATTGGGCGTTATACCCTAAGGACCTAGAAGAAAGAAGACGTCTCTCTTTCTTGTGAAATGTGTCCGTTTAATTCTGAAGTTACAGACAGTAGAGAAGCAAGTTATTCCTTCCATTTTAAAAGTGGAAAGCAGAAATAAGGGAAGATTTGTGACTGGCAGATTTCAAAGATGTGTACAACATGTAATATTCTTTTGATGTTCTACTTGCAAAATACAGTCAGTATAGTCTGTAGCACTTGCAAGATAGCCAGGTTTTAATCTTTAAACAAAAATATGTCTGTCCTTTCCAGATTGTTCGTGCTTTTTTTTTTTTTTTTTTTTTTGACCTTGTTTAACATAACAAGCTTGTTCCCAAGAATAAGGCAACACGTGAGAAATGTTGTGGCAGGAATCTTGGTGCAGGGCTATACAGATGTTCAATGAAAGGCTGTCAGCATGGAGCTAGAATTAAGGATAGGATTCAGGAAAGGACAGCTGATAGTAATTTTTAAATGAATCACTGCTGGCAAGCAAAATTGCAATTGTAAGGATGTGTTAATGAGGATTTATGCTTAATTGTAGCTGTTAACCTGGGGTTAAGGCCAGATTCTATAAATAGTTTTGCTGTTTTCTGTATGGTCCAGAAGCTTGGATAGCAGGGTCCAATAAGTTACAAATGTTTTTCTACGTGTATTATATGTGCTGAGCTTCCAGGCTGAATATGGCAGTCAGAATGGAGCATACATTTCAAAACACGTGTTAATGAATGCTTCATCTTAAGTTTGTGAAGCACTGAGGCTGTTGTCATCAACTTTTAGCGATGAAAGCTTAGTTTTAGTACTGGTATGTGTTATTATACATAGGGCACAGTGAGTTAATGTTGAAGTTGTTTGTTAACTGAAGAGAAGTATTGTTTATGTTTTTATGTTTCCAGTTGTCAAGTTCTCATGTATCTTTAGTCCCTGGAAAGTGACAGGAAAGGCACAAGCTCTAAGAAGCTTACATCTTATGTTTTTAGACGGTCCTGTGGAGAATGCATTAGCATTATTTTGCTTACATGCGTGCCAAAATCATGCCAAAATCAAAGGAGTGATAAGCATTTTCAATACAGGAAGATCTTAAAATACTCCAATCTCGTCTAGAAAATGTGGTAAATAAACTTCAAAATATAATATTTAAAGGCTTTGAAGTCGTCTTCTATTGCACGATCCTGTCTCTTGCAGTGCAATATTCAAAGAAACAACAGTCTCATGACCAAAGTAAAAATAGGAGAGAGAGAGTAGTTGCCAGAGCAGCTTTTCTAGCAAGTTTCTTCTTGCAAGTTTGCTTTGTGTGCTGAACTACCTTCTTTTTCTCCAGACATATTCCAAGAATGAACTGCAAGTTATTTGTTCTCTAAGCCGGCAATGGAGGTGCTCATGTCTCTCTCAAGTTCACTCTAGCAATGAGAGAATTTTTTAACAGGATAAAATCAATTCTGTTAGAGATAAGTTGTTAAAGGAACAAGTTGAAACTGGGTCAGAAGAATATGCTCACTGCTCTAAGATTTTGTTTGTTAATTTCAAAGTGGAAAGAGGTACCTCAGAAGGTAAATCATCACAGCTATTATTTGCAGAAGTTTCCACAAGGGCAATCTGTGCCTGTAAGAACGTAAACATATCTGTATCATTTGGTTTCTATTGATCGTATGCTTGGGTCTGACTTTGGTAGAATGAACGTTATAGTTTTGGTTTGCTTACTGTAAATGGGTGCCATGAGGTTGCTGAAAATTGAAAAATTTGTTGTCATGTGCTATTTTTCTTCTCTGTGCGTAGGATGACAGTAAAACCTATCTATAGTGTTTCTACATAGAAGTATTAGTGCTAAGGTTGCTTAACAAGTCTAGAAGGATGTTTTCCTAACATCAGCTTAAGCCAGTCTTGGAAATGGGGCTCCCACTTATCAGAAACTGATGTCTGTTGTCTTCTTTCCAAAACGCACATCTTCCACTTCTTTCATGACAGAGTACTAGCTTTAGGAGATGTTCCACAGACTGAATCTTCTCTCTTTCTCAGGACTAGATGGAAGAGAGTTTATAAAAATTCTTCTTCAGAGGGATATAGTGTGAATAACGGCTCTCTAATACTGGAGTAACTTTGAAAACTAAGTGTATTATTTACATTAATCTCTTTTCCAGACAGCCATTTAAGATGGTAAGTTAATTTACTTCTGCACAAAATGATCATGTTCACCAGATAAATTAGGTGATTCCACTTAAGAGCTGTACAGTTTATCTGTAAACAAGAAAAGCAAAAGAAGAGTTATTAAAAGTGTCCTAATTTTTTCATGTAGGTCTAGGTTCAAAGTCAGAGTGGTCTTCTCAACAACAAGGAGAAAAAAAAACCAACATGAAAAGCTTCTTGGATATGAACTGGTTGTTTTGATGAACAGAAACATCTAAGTTCTGTGTGAGAGCTCAGAAATTCAGAAACATAGATCAGGTTCAAGGAACACTGGAAGTTCCATATGAGCGTGAGAAACAAATTCTTTACTTTGAAAGTGGTGGAGCCCTGGAATAGGCTGCCCAGAGGGGCAGTGGAGTCTTTCTTCTCTGAAAACACTCAAAGCTCACCTGGATGCTTTCCTGTGAAAAGGAAAAGCATCTACTGTAGGGAGCCTGCTTTAGCAGGGGAATTGTCTAAGTCAACTCTAGATGTCCCTTTCATCCCCTGTAATTCTGTGAATCTCTCTGATATGGACATCACTCCCTCTTTTCTCTGGCTTGGGAAAGTTTGTACAGCCATAAATACTCCAATTTCAGCCATTTGAAAACTTCTAAAAATTAACAACTTGGAGAAGGATAAGAATGTGTGTTCCAGGCAGTCAGAAATGCCATTTATTCCTGCAGGAGAAGTCAAAATTGAGGTACAGGGAAAGTCCGCAGTTAGGAACCCCTTGCCTGTCCTGGAAGCAGCTCCCCATGCTGGAGGAGTGCCTGCAGGCTCTGCCTGGTTGAGCCTCTTGCCAAAACACCTCTCTATGGAGATTACTGTCATTTGACAACCTTCCCTTACCAGCAATGTTATTTTAATGCTTGTGGGTTGATTCCCTAATGAACAACGGTTCATGGCTACTTTTTATGGCTATAATGAACTTATGCTGGAGACAGTATCTTATTACAGCCTTGCTACAGGCTCTTACTGTTGTCTAATTGCAGTTATATTATTCATGGAAACAGAAAAGAAGTATGCTTACCCTAACCTTTAAGAGAATGAGTCAGAGACTTGTGTAACTCATTCAATGTAATATTTTTTTTCTTGTTTGTGGTTTCCTGGCTTTGCCGCACTAACTGTAGCCATTAGACACATTTCCAGGTAAACCTATCTAAGAGTTCTTACATTTCATAAGAATATTTTATATTATTGACCAAAATATTTAGTCCTCAGTTCATTAGAACGAGGCTGAAATTCTTTCGTAGAAGGAAACTGGTTTGCAGCAACTTCCTTTCCAGGAGCATTGATTTACAACCAGCTTTCCAGCAAACCCATGACTAAACCATGGAACTACTGCAGTACTTCTGCAGAAACAGTTGTGCTGTAGTCAGTGAGATGTAGCTGAACCACAGGGACTTCTTTCTCAGTCTGGATGAAGCAATTCCTGCCTTGCCCAGCTGTGAGGAGTGCAGCTCAGTACCTGAGACCACACTGATCTATCAAGACTTGCAGAATATTACAAGAAAGACAAACTGAAATTTGCCTGGATGGTGTGGGGGTGTTGCCTGTTGTTTCATGACTATCTAAATCATTCCTGCAACAGAAATCTCGAAAGAATAGGGTAGTTAGCTGGATACAGATGACACCTTTCCCTAGTAAGAAAAGGATGAAAACTGGAGATAATATCTGATGATAATTTTGGTCACAACTGTAAAACAGAAGAGTGGTGGTACAGAAATAAGGGAGAGAGAACAATGGAAAAGAGCCACTGAGAAGGTCAGGAAGCAGATGTTGTGTGTATATAAGAGGGCTTGCAGAATACCACAATGCATAAGTTTAGAGAATAGGAAACTGGAGGCAAGCTGTGGAGCACTAAATTTGGCAAGCAGTTTCTTTGAGGATGAAGTTGTCCATTTTAAAATGCTTCTATTTACAGCCAGTGTTCACTCCATAGTACTGAAGTGAAGATTGTAAGATGAGGGCCATAAGGAACAGCGGGCTACTGAAAAGCAATTTCCTTTTTTCTCTTAATGGGAATAGATTTCCACCTTTTTGGTAGCAAAAAGAAAGCCTCAGGAATGGGTGCAGCCTCAGCAAATGACACCAAATACTACTGAAGACTGAACTGATATTTGATTTACATAAAATATAGCAGGAAAAAGTATACAAAATTCTGCTAGACCATTTTTTATAGTTTGGACAGCCCACACTATGCAAAGTCGTTCCTCTGTGTATAATACATTGAGCTGATCTGAAACTATAATAAATTTGGAAAAGGTACAGTACAAACTGAACGTACCAAACTATGAAATTTACGAAAAATTGTCTTATCTTATGTTCTGTTGTATTTCAGACTGTTTCCTAGTTTGATGCCAGAACTCGGCTGACAAAGTGTTTCTTAATGAGTAATGAGATTTGGAAAGAAAATATTTGCACAGGCATCAGATGCGCTTTTTGTTCCATCCTCTTTCTCTAAACAGATATTAAGGATTTGCCACAGTTACTGAAAGTTAATACCGAGAATTTTTTTATTTTTTTACAGAACGTTACAACTCTTTGGCAAGGCACATTGTAGCAGTCACATAGAAGGAGAAAATCACAGCAGTTCTTTAAAATCAGCCCACTACCAACAAGTATGAACACCTAGCTTTGTCCATAGTAGTTATTCATGTGCTAAATTCTAAGCCTTTCAGCAAAGGGCTTCTCCTGATTAAATTTTTCATGATACCTCATGATGTTAGGAATCAATTCTTAATCTAAAGGGGTTTATAGGTTTTGCTTTTTCTCCCAGTCCTGAGCTTTGTGTAAAAGCTTGCAAATAAATGGCTGGAATTTTAGAAAGGGCAAGGTGACCGAAGATTTAATTAAAACTGTGTGCTTCAGACTTCTGAACTGAAGATCATGGAGATAATCACGTGCAGGTCACGTCACTCTGTACATAAGCACAGATGAAGATCTAAATTTTGGCACCTGCTTTTTGGAGAAATTTGGCACAAGCCCCATCTTTTCTGTAAATCCATGCTAAACTAATTAGCAGGCCCAACTGCTTTTCTACTTTTCTCAATATTGATTACTCTTCAGTGCAACAGGGATATAGAATGACTGTGGTTCCATTGTTGTTGTTGTTTTTTTGTTTTTTTTTTTTTAAAAAGGCAGGTTGTTCTTCCAGGGATTCAGAGAACCAGCAGAAGAGTTGTCTTTCTGTTAGTAATCTGCAATGGAATGGCTGTTTCAGTTTTCTTGTTACGGAGCAAATGTCAAGAAGTCTTGCAAATTCAAATTTAACACAATGTTTTCTTTGCATGCCAAGAATATCTACTTGTAATAAAATGCAATTTTTCAAACTGGAGCGAAGGATGTATCAGAGAACATTATAGGGAAGAAATAACAGGAAAAATATGCCATATTTTTAGAGGAAGATGCTCACATCTAAAATTAGCCATCTGAGGTATTTGAGTCAGGGTGGCCTAACTTGAAAGATCTGGTAATTCCTGCCTTGCTGCAGACAGCCTAACAACTCATGTGGCAGCTGCTGATGATTACTGTTTTTGAATTCCTATTGGTTTACCATTTAGGGCACCTTGAAACAGGTGAAGCAGTAACTGGTGTTTGAGCAAGTAATTGCAGTTATGTAGAGATGCAGAAGTTTCTGGGAGCTTTGAGTTGGAGAGGGTGATATATTCAGAAGAAGGGAGGTGTCTTTCAAATTTTTATGATTAGTTTCTTTTGTAGTGTACTAATGTAAGATACGTAACTGAGTAATTTAGGCAGTGAGAGTTATGTTGAATTACCTGTTTAATTCCCTAACAGGATATGTGCAGCCAAGGCTGAAGCAGTTTCTGTAGCAAGCTTCTCTAGTACATAAGACTGGACATCATCCTACAGGTAAGTGTGGTGGAATTCAATACAGAGAACCAAAGATTTAAGTAATCAAGCTTAATAAGTCATAGTCACTCAGATTTTATCAGAAGCTTCCTCTAGTTTGGTTGTGCATCTCTTCAGGGAGAGGAAAGTGCATTTTGTGGGTTTCCTGCATCTTGGATGAATGTCACTTCCTTTAGCAGTAATGGTAGCTGTTTCAAAATGAAGGTTGTGAACTCTGCTCAGAAGACAAAATTTTGAGCAGCAAAGTCTGAGTGGGTACTATAATGCTGTTCCAAGTATTACAGTACGTGGAAGAAATGCTTCCCAGGAGTGCACTGTAGGTAGAAGCGACATATGCCAAGCTGTAGGGAAAGTGCGTTACTCTAGTTGTCTTAGGTTCAGTGTGTTAGGCTTGCCTATGAGTCCAGGAGACTTACTCCAGGATTTTTTGTGCAATTTGTGAGCATCTTGGAGAATAGACATGAGCTTGTGTCTGATTTGTTAATGAGTGAGGCAAGCTTGCTTCTTGCAGAGCACTCTAAGGACAATCTATAAGTTCGTTGTAAGGATAAAGTATTTCAGGCCAGAATATGCTGAAGTTCTCTCTTATCAGTTTTGCTTCCTCTTTGTAATCTCTATTATCTTTGATAAGGTTTTGATTATAGTATTTCCCACAACTGGTGAGAAATACACTTGGGGAGCAAGAGTATAGATTTGAACTGCTATCAGGAGCACAGAACGTACTCCCTGCTCAGTAATTTATTAAAGCTAGTAGCACAGCAGGCCTTGCAGAGCTGGTACTTAGGGTCTGAATAGCAGCATTTCCCGGCATTACGCTCTTCTGTTTTCACTGCTTTAAGCCCATGTTTGCTCGGTGTCTGAGGAAAGATTGTAGCAGAGGTGTACACTTGCCACCTGCTGTGCTCTCCATCGGGCCATATTTGTTTAAGGGCATTGCTACTTTTTTTTTTTACCCTATGTTTGCTCCAACAAGCTGCTCCTTTGCTCTTCTGGCACTTAGTGAGCTGCTATGGCTGCTTCTTTAAGAAATACCTTGTATCACTGAAGCTGTTTCCTTGGACAAATATGTGATCACATCAAAAATAATAGTAATAATAATATGCAATTGAGCACAAATTTTGTGCTTTGCTAGTTTTCATGTAATTCAATTTTGAAATCCAACACTGAGCCTGGGAGTGTCTATTTAAGAGCTGTAGTATTTTGATCACAGTATGTTTTGCATGTGGTGATGTCCAATGTGTAAAATACAGCGTATTCTTTTTAGTATGAGTTAAGGGTGGCTTTTATTTTGTTACTGATAATGTAAAATGCATCATAAGGAAATATTGGGCTTACTTTTTTGTGTGATCTGTTATTTCTGCAACTACCTTTGTGACATAGTAATACATACCTTGATGAAGAATCCTTTTAGATGTCAAAATATGAAAAATGCCACTGATGCACCTGTTCCTTATGTTTGCTGTTCTGTTACCCAGACTTCATTATCTTCAGATTTGGGCATTGCTATGAGTTTTTTTTCTCCACTCTAGTAAGTCATATTTACATGAAAGCTGCATTTATATAAGTGATGTTTGATGTTCCATATGAACAGCAGATGATTTCTGTTTTTTTTTTTTCCACTTCTTGTTTATGGTCCCAGAAATGCATTATACAGGGAGAAGGGGGAAAGAGAGAGAACATAAGTTGTTTCTTATTTAAAATTAGGATGTCAGTGAGTTTTTATAGCCTCTTACAAATTAAATGGTCAAAAAGTCACTAGGTTATAATAATAGAAGTTTGCAGTAATGAAAAATCATTAAGAAATACACAATAACTAGCATTTTTAGTGGTGAAGAAACTGTCAGAGGGCATTTCCATCTTTTGAAAAAAAAACGTTGAAAATTGGTATAGAAATGATTTTGATGTTGGAAATGTGTATATATATATAAATATACTGTGTATTCCTTGTATATCACTGAAATCTACCTGGGTTTAATGAATTGCTCTTTCCTCACCTTTCTTGAGGCAATTTTGCTTTGGTAGCTGAAGTTTTATATAAGGACACATTTTGAAATATTGCAATTATGTCATAGGAGATAATATCTGAAAAAGAAAACAGGGCAACAGTAAGTGTCACAGAAAATTAATGTTCCAGTTATAAATCTGCAAGCAGATGTGAACAGTCTGTTCTAAAAAGTTTTCTACTTCTGACAAAAAAAGAAAGAAAGAAAAGCTTCGTTGGTATGATGCTGGAGTTGTTAAGCTGCAGAAAGTTATGTGCATGGTGTGTGCACATGGCTCTTTTGTATGTTTTAAATGCAACCAGGTCTGAAAGTGGTCTGAAGTTGATTCAGCTTTACTGATCAGAACTTGGCCAATGTGGAACTACTTGCTGGCTGAGCTCTTTCTCCTTTGGCTGTGACTTCAAGGTAGGGAAAAAATTCTCAACAGAAAACCTGTGTGAGATTGCTTGAGTGGTCTTCTGAAGGCACCACTGTGCAAATGGTGATACAGAGGGGTTCTCTGAATGTGTGGAGCTCTTTCCCAGAATACTGGAGGAAGTATGCCCCATTGAATGAGGACATCTATGATTCTGTTGAGAGACCAGAAAGTGAATAAACAGAACAATATATTTTAACAAAACAAACAACAAAAATGTTCTTTTCTCCTAGCTGCCAGAAGCAGCACTGTTTGCTTTGATTCTTTGTTTGCACAGTAAGTAGCCCTTTTAATTTCTGATTCCAATTAGAGAAGCAAGTGTTGCCCATGTCACCTGTGTTATTGTCTTTTCCAAGTTCTTTAGTCCATGTAGGGTTCCCTGGAAATGTTAGGCTTGTTCTTGATATAAATTAATTGCAGTCAGTTGCTCTTGAGCAGGGTTTTGGCTCATAGCTGATAGAAAAGAGAACAGCACAGTGCTGCACTGTTTGCAACAAGGAAATCACTAAAGCAGTCTTTATATCTCATGTAGGAATTTGGCAGAGGATTCTCATTTGTTCCTGTCCATTTCTTGTGTGCCCAAACAAGAGGATGACATCTTCAGTTTTCAGTTATGCCTCTAATTTTATCTGTGTTGCTGGATACCTTTCCAAACAAGTATGATCAATCTATGTAGTTAATGGTGCTTTTTTTTTTTTTTTTTTTTCCACTTAGTCTATCACTTTTATTTCCATGGAAAGTCTTGATGGTGTGAGAAGGGAATTAATGACATTCAGCAGATCTCTATGATAAATAACATAGTATTTTATTTTTTGGCAAATATTACCTTGAGATGAGTGACAGATGTAGTTGGTGAATTTCAGCTTTCTTGCCCTTGTTTACCTACAGACCTGTCACTAAGCTTCTAAAACCAAGTTTAAAAAGATTGCCTCATTCCAGTCTTTTTGTCTTCTCCATAAACTCGAGGCCAAATTCATATGGTTTTCAGTTTGTGAATTTTCACTTTCCAAAATAATTTTCTGCTCAGCGTTTCGTCTGTCTTGGCTCTAAGCACTGTGCTGTGTAGGAGATCTGGCTTTGAATGGGACACTGCAGGAGCTGGTAACCTCTGCTGTGGCTCCCAAGAAATACAAAACTGATGGTTGTCATTCCTAGCTTGTTCTCACCCTCAATTAAACCCTGGTGAAATCTTCATTAACACTTTCATAACCATTCTTTTGGCTATACAGAACCGTGCCCCGTGAAACAAAGCCAGAAAGCTGGTGCTGTACTGGAGAAATCTTTCTGACTCTGGCACTGTGATCATGGTGCTCATCTCCATCAGGTAGCAAGAATGAAAAGGTAGACTCCCAATGGCCTGTAAGTGAGCTCTGGAAAACATGCAGCTGAAACTAAGCGAAATGAGAGCCTCAGCCACTGATGATGCCTTGGGTAACATGATTTCAAAAAGTGTTGCTTATTTAATTATATTTTTAATTGGAAACTAAACACAAACCTGGTTCATAAACACTAGCTTTTTTCTGTTGCTAACACTACTGAGTGAGCTCGGTCTTTGGTTATTTTGTGACCTATTACAGATAGGCCACAGTTTTGGAACTAGTGTGTTATTAAAAAGTAATTAATTGAAACATCAGCATTGAAGTAGTCACATTCTCTTTCTTAGATTACTGAGGTGGAGCTATGGAACTTCAACTTAGTTTAAGGGAATATTGCAATATGAAGGTCTAGTTAAGTTGCCAAGTATTTGGTTAAGCTTTATTTTTTTTTATTTGAATGTATTCAATCTGACACCAGAGTCATTGCCCTTCTTTCTGCTTTTTGTTCCTGGTAAGCTTCTGGTCAAATACCGCTTTCCAAATCTATGGTATTGGAACATTTCTCTGGAAGTGCTGTCAAGCACCCCTTGACATTTCTGTGTGAAACTTCTCTCTTCAGATGTCTCTGTGTGGAATGACATTTCCAATGACACAGTTACCTCAAAACTCTGGAGTGTTTGTGCAAGCAGAGGAGGGGACGTTAGAAGGGGATAATGAAGCGGCTTGCGTGGTTGTGCATGAGTAGTACATTAGGAGGAGGAGCATGCGTTATCCTACACATTAGAATCTAATAATGTTATCCAACCTGCCTGTTGAAGCAAACCCCATCAATGAGTGGAAAGTTTCATTATAAGTGCTCTGGATTTTACCAAGCTAATACTGACAGATCTGTATTCTGTTCCCCTTTCCTCTAAGCAGTGCAGGAGAGACTGATTATGCAAAAATCCCAAACTGATGATTTCTTGGATAGGAGTAGGTTGGTAGCAACTATTACTGCCAAAGTGAAACCTTGTTTCATACATTTTAAAGAGACTTGGATTCCCAACTTTAAACCATTACCAGGAAACTGTGATGGTGCTTTGTAAATGGGTGGTTCTGTTCACTCTACAAAACATGCATAGTCTCTGAGAAGAAAAAGATCACTTCTGAAAAATCCCCTCAAGAACACTATTTGCAAAGATTCGTGCTTTCTGGATCCTTACCAAACCTCAGGGATGAATGCTTCCTTGTAGAGTATGACTTGCTATGCTAAGGATACTGTGCACTGTTGTTCATGTTGTCTCTTCTAACTGGAGTTAGAATTCTCAGGAATTACTGCTGTTTATTTTATTTTTTGGTACTGAATAAAGGGCTTACTGAGTAGGTAATATTCAAACATACGTTAAGTATTGCATGCTTGTATGTACAAGCTTTGAAAACAAACTTGCTAAAGCTTCAGAACTTGTGTATGGAGTATATCATTTAGCTATTGACTTGAAGGTAACTTGTAGATGACTTAAATGCATGTTTTTATTTATTCTCTATACTGGCAGCTATGAGTGAGACAGAGGGGGAGGCTTTGTTCCAAGCACTGACCATGCTTTGCCATGTGATGAGAGGGCAAGCTGTGTATTTATTCATGTTTGTTTTGTCATTGGGATGCTTAGAGCCCTCCTTTAGCAGTTTGAGTGTTTGCAGGTGATGGCAAATCACCTTTCTCTTTGCACGGCCACTTGCAGTAACACTAACTAAATGAGAAGGGCTTGAATACCTGCATTAGAAACACAATTTATCTTCCTGTTAGTGGAAATTGGTACAGTTGTCATGTGTGTAATGTCTAGGAGGAGAGGGAACAAAGCAAAACATGTCTATTTGGCTGGCCAGTGATCCAAATGAGAAAGCTCATAAAGAAATCCCTAAGTATCTGGAGAGCTTGAATGCAAGTTGTGGAAAACTTCTTTACAAATTGCTTCCTTCCTGAAATAAGGGATTCTAAACCAACTTCTTGTGCTCACCATTTTGGAAAGTTCTTTCTCTTTGTAATTGCTTTCTGTATACATTTTCTTTTTTGTTTAGAAAGTAAAAGAAGCTTCCAAAACTTCATGGAGAGACGGAATGATAATTCTTATTTGTATAGAACTCCATTACTTTGCTTTCAGACTTCTATTGCACTTAATTTAGTTCTTTTTTTTTTCCCCTTCTTTTACTTATCCCCATGCTGATTAATTCATTTTTGACAAACAGCTGGCTGGTCTCCAGAATTCAGATCTCAGGGAGGGGGGGGGAACCTGAAACAGAGCTGTGTAGTTTACAGTGGCAGTAAGGCAGAAATAAGTTACACCTCTCATGGTAGCAACATTTTAAAAGAATCATTAAAAAGGAACACAAGTTATGCATCTTAATGAATATTTATCAGAGTGTTAGAACAACATGAGCTGCTCGGTTGGCTACTGTGCGTTCTGTAATGTGCGCATACCCAACACGGTTCTGGTTATATTAGCTATTAGCCACGTCACTTTCCTCCTGTTAAACAAACTGTAAGTCCCCATGAAGGGAGTAAATATGAATTTAGCTGTTAACAGCTTGTTCAGACTTCTTTGTGTGGACTAGGCTGTGACAAGGCCAGGTGAAGTTCTGGCAGCCTCACAGTCTAATCTGGACTGAGGGGAAGGAAGAAAAGCAACTTCTCAGTGTTATTAAGAGCCCCTTATCACTGATTAGAAGAATACCTATGAGAAAGTTGTCAAAGTTTAATGAACTTCAGGCATTTTAATGTGAGATAAGAAGTTCTAAGAATTGGATATAGACAGGTATTTGAAGAGTATCTTCAGGCATTACTTCTTTTTATGTTTGGTTCTTTAACTGAATCCCACACAGTCTTGACAACTCTATTAAAAACAACTGGTAACTGTACTGCATTTTGGATAGAAGAAGTAATTATCCAGTCCTCTTACTGAAGAGTAAGCAGACTCTTGGCTCAGCACCCTCAGTGTCCTCTGTGCTAGCTGTTCAACTCTTCCTTGGGGATGTTATGAGGTATCAACAAAAAATGTTCTGTAGGGGAAAAATGAGGCCAGGTATCTAGTACCAGCCATCTGATCACCAACTGATATCTAATATTCTATTTCAAGATGTTTGACTGCTGTCTGCTACAGTAACTGACTGGCTTTATTGTGCTGTTCACAGGCTGGCCAGCTCTACAACCATGATGTCCAGTGGGTGAGTAACTGCTGGCTTATCTTATACAAGGAACCTAGAGAGGAATGTACATCAACCAACACCAAGTGTACTCAGGGTAGCTGGACTAATCAGGACTCTAGTGAGGCAGAATGGGGGCAAAGAGAATAAAAGAAAAAGCCTAGCAGAAAACAATCAGCTCCCTGCTCGAACCCTCTAGAACTTGAAGGGTAGAGGAAGCATATAGGTGTTTTACTTACCCCTCCATCCTCCAGCAGTGGTTATTGTGCATCCCCATTTTGGACACTTTTATGTACAGTTCTAGGAGGGTTTTGACATCATCCATCAATAGATAGAATTGGTTTGTTGCTTTGGTGTGTTAGATTAGTGGCTGACTGATATAGAATGTATTGAACAGGGAAATGGAGTTACAGCAGCATGTCATGTGGTTGCTGTTTGGTTGTAGATATCGTTATACTTGAAGTAAAATTTCTTCCACCAAACATGTAGTTTACATATCTAAGAAATGAATTCAGGTGCTGAAATTAAACAAGGAAGTCAGGCTTACATAATTTTTAAAGGGATTTTTCTCAAAGGATGAGAGAAGAAGAAACAGAAACAAGTGTAAAAATAAATCTTCATATACACCAGGAAGGCTAGAATTGCTTTCAGTGCTGTTGATGAGGCTATTTTTGGAGCCCAGTTTATATTTTGGGGTGTGAATAAATTACTGAGACGTATTACTGCTTTAATCTGTTGAAATATGTTTTTCAAGTGACTTGGTGGCTTTCAGAATAATGCATGGCAATGGAGTTACTCTTAAAAGCATGAATTAAGAAACAGAGGAAGCATAGCATACATGGTTACATGTCAGAAATGGTGGGGTACGTTGTGTTTTTGCTTTTCCCTTCTCTATGGGGGGGTTTTGGATGAGCAGTACTGCCAACTGAAAGCAGTGTTTCCAACTGAACATGAAGTGTGACTGACTGACATCATTCTGTGAGTTGAAATACATGCAGTGTTGAAGAGGCCAGAAAGGAAAAGTATAATTTGCAGATCTCTGTGTTTTTCTTTAAATACTCTTTGTGAGGATACCTTTAAAAACTCATCTCTACACCATAGGTATCTTTTTCTATTCCCTGCTTTTGTGGGTGCTTCTCTTTCCTGTTCAGCCCCTTATATGGGTGAGGATCAGCACAGCACTCATACAGGAATAAAAAGTAATGTATCCTTATGTTGTTCTACTTCACCTGAAAGCTGCTCCCTTGGTCCCTTTGACTTTAATGCACTGCTTTGTATTAATTTCTCATCCTCTTATTTTAATTCATGCTCAACTATGGGCACATTCCCTGTTGTGATTCCATGCTTTTTGTCTCTCCACTTATCTGAGAATCTGTTCTGGGATTATTTGTGTGGTTGCATCTGCCATTTCACTTGTCATGATGGATTTAAGCAGGGTACACTTTGTGCTTTTAGCTTTAGTGAACTTTTTCACTCACTGTCACAGGCTTTAATCATGTGTTGATGTAAATTGCTTTTCATATCTTTTACTTCACACTCAAAATTACGTTAATTGTAAGTAGATGAGCTGAAATGACAAAACTAATGGTGTAATTGCTCCTTGATAGAGCTCTTTGGACAAGAGACAATAACAATTTTTAGTTTCCTTAGTGTCACTGAGGTCAGTATGTTCATCCTGTAAGGTGGAGCCTGTCCAGCGGAGACCACAAAAATGACTCAAGGGATGGAACACCTCCCTGCAAGGACAGCCTGAGAGCTGGGGCTGTCAGCATGGAGAGGAGAGGGCTCTGGGGAGATATGAATGCACTTTCAGTACTTGTAAAGCTTGTAAGAAGGAAGGGGACAGGCACTTTAGCAGAGTCTTTGAGATAGAACAAGGAGAAATGCTTTCAAACTAAAGAAGAGAAGATTTAGATTGGATATAAAAAGTTTTTTCCAATAAAGGTGGTGAAGCATTAGCACAGGCTGCCCAGAGAGCTGTGGGTGCCCTGTCCCTGAGGACACCAAAGATCATGCTTGATGGGGCTCTGAGCACCTGATTGATTGTGGAGGAACTGAACCAGATGTCTTTAAGCATTCAAACTTCAAACTCAAACAATTCCATGACTCTAAGGCAAGACTGGTATAATTTTACAAGCAGGTATGATTTACACATTGATCAATAAATCTACTTGGCCAAAAAATAACAAAATGGAGATTTAAAAAAAAAAAAAAGATAAATATCAACTATGGAATCAAGAGCAACTTTACTTCACTGGCAACCAAAGGAATGTTGCGCTTCTATTCTGATGTTTCTCATGGGATCCAAATTGTCTCCTTTACAATACTGCCCCTATAAACATTCAAATTACTCCACTAATATTACACATCTGGACCAAATATAGTCAGTCTTAGGTCTTGCTGTTTCAGTGAATGGGAATTCAAGTTGGGAAAGCAAAGACAACCTCCACTCTCCACATTCAGTAGACTTGATTGTTTGCAAGGGTTTTGGAAAGCTTTAAGTTAGACAAAATGGGGAACAAGAGGCTTTTTATAGTTTTGTTTCTCTTCATTCTGTTTTAGCTCTTGTTATTTCTGGTCTTGCAGGAAGAGTATACTAATTAAAATAATTCTGTCTTCTGAAGCCTCATAGTTCTATTTTAATAGTGGTTTATAATTTTTTTTTTTTTCCAAATGAAATGTAATGAGAGAAGTCTGGAAAGTTTCTGATTTATATTTGGTGCAGATTGCTTCTCTAAATGCTTCTGTGTACTTAGATGATTAAGCCTGGGTTTTTTTTTGTTTTTTTGTTTTGTTTTTTTTTTATCTGTGTGTATTAAACACTTTCTTAATAGAAAGATATAGAATCATACAGTCTTACTGAAATAGAAGCTATAATTTCTTGGCTTGATGGTAATGCAGCTTGATGTTGTAATGTGGTTATTCTGTTTTTAGATGGATTTTAGAAGATCATCTTAATAGTAGAGTTTTATCCATATCGTTTCTGTGAGAACTTAACAAGAGCATGTAATAGCATAGTAGTGGCATCTAAAACACTGCTGTAACTGCTAGATTACAAGTACAAAATAATACTTAGGTTCCCCTTTGGGGTGTGTGGGCAATGTCTGGCTTGTTGGCTGTAGTGAGGAGAGGAGGTGTGTGGTCTGAGACTTTCCATTTCCCCAGACCTGAAATTTCCACTGCCTTGCAAGGTCTGTGCCCATGGAAACAGGCTTAGTCATGATGCATGTATGCAAGTCACAGCCTGAGGGACTCTTATCAAGCCCTTGTTATGGCTGTCAGTGTGTCAGTCAATGGTGTAGGCTCTGGGTGAAGAGCAAGGTGGAGGGAAAGAGATGATGCTTTTCTTTAGGGCTGTGTTTTGCCAAGAAACCTACAGGGGCTGTTCCATTATGTTTGTAGAGACCGAACAGTGGATGTGAGTGAAGTGAGGAAGTGAAGGATGTGTTTCAGTAGCTGCAATGGTGGATCACTTCTACTGGTGTGAATTTTTACAAGAGCAGCATGTCCTTGCTCATCACTGCAACAATATATAGCTAATGGTGGCTGAGTTCAATTGTGTTGAAAACTGGATAATTCTCAGCCAAAAAAAGCCACTACCAAATAGTGCTATTGTGCTTTTTGTTTCTGTTGTAGTTTCCATGGAAATAAATAGGAGGTGTTACTTTTGAAGTGACTTACATGGTATGCCCCTATATCTAGTTAAGTTTCATACCTGCTGGTTTTTCAACTCTGTTACTACTTCATAGGTTCTTAAATGCAGAAAGCACTAATGTCCTGAGATTTTTCCGAGAAGACTGCATGTATTACCATAGCATAAACATATGACAATCAAGTTCTCTGTGTCCAGAAATCTTTCCAATTTACATCATGGCTAAAGCTTCACTGCTCTGTCACAAGATGTACTTTTATCAAACCAGCTTCTCAACAACTGCTATAAACTCATGCTAGTAGAGCCAGACAGTCCTTGGCACTGTCACTGATCTTTCTTTTGCTGATTTGAAGTGCAGGTGGGGTAGATTAGCACCTTTATACAAAAGGCAGTAGATATATTCTGGTTGGTTGACTTCACTTTTAAACCTTTAGATGCTGGGTTGAAAAGCTATTTTATTATTTTTATTGCCCAAACAGCTGGCAATGCAGATACAGAAATGAGAAGAATTCTTCAACACTTGTAAAATAAAAACAAAACAACAAAAAACACCTGTTCAGATTATTTAGGTCATTAGATTCATTGTAGTGCTGTACAGTAATCAGTAAATCCAGTCCAAGTTGTTAGAGGCAGAATGATTAGCATGTTTGGGTAAATTCTTCCAGCAAACATTAGCTCGCCAGCTAACTTTTTGGTCGATCCTTTTGTCACAGCTTTGAGAGCAGGTAATCTGTTTGCTAGATTTCTTCTTTTGATGTCACTTCTGAGGCTGAAAAAAGAAAGCTCCCTGAAGTGTTTGTTATTATACCTTAGAAAATGTACTAGATGGGACATAATTATCTCAGCAATTGTTTTCATTGTTTGTCTGGGTTCTTTTTAACAGCAAATTATGTGATTTCTTTTAAACCAGAGTTGGATTTCTCCTATTCTTCAGAACTTAACAATGTAAAACTAGTTTTAAATGTCAATGAACAGTTGATCTAGTGCTCTACAAGTGCAAAGACAATGTAAGCATTACCCCATTTTAACATTAACCGTGTTGCTAGGAGGTAACTGCCACACTGGTACAGCCTCAATAGAAGTCAAGAAAGCATCGGAGTGATGAGTTGATGTTTGGCCTGGATGACCTTAGAAATGTATCCGGCCTTTATGATAGTATGATTAACTAAAGCAGGCCTGCTGTAATTTCTTCTGTGGAATTGTTGCTATATGTTTGTATCCTGGAGCTGTTCAATAGAGATGAAGAACACATCTCTCTCCTGCTGTTGCTCCTTGTGAGCACCTCAGGGCTGACCACTGGACCCATTTGGCTGCTGGTTTGGGGTCGGTGCTCCCACAGAGCAGTCCTACGCTAAAAAGCTTGTCACAGTGCACTTCTAACACTTACAGAAAATCTACATTCATGCTGTAGGTGTCCTGCATGAAAAGAAACTTGATCTCTAGGAAGGCTTTGTGTGCCACTGTACTAGTAGTCCTTTGGGCCGTGGCTGACTGACTTCTGGAAACTATGCTGGGAGGCTCAGTGAGTGTAGAGAGCTCTGTAAGTGGCCTCAAGGTTGCTCTTGACAGAGAAGCGTTAGCTGTTAACACAGAAACAACACAAATTAAAGGATGCAAGTCCTGCATTGGATTAATAGTAAAAGCACTGAAATGGAAAAGAAAAAAACAAAACAAACAGTATTAACTGTGAAGAGAATTGGGAGGTAGATTAGAAGGAATTTGGAAAAGCTATTGAGGTAGATATCCAAAGAAGTCTTCTGCATGACCTCCACTAGAAACAGTTACAGAAGAGCAGCTAAAATGAGAAGTAGTAAGAGTGAATAAGATGATGAAGAATCAGGTGGGTAATTTGTGTTGGTACCTAAACCGTAAGGAGATTATATTTATCAGCTATCAAGTTTTCTTGTTAATAAATGATTATTACTTTTACAGCAGACAAAAATGAGTGAAGACACAAACATAGCCAAGTGATTTCTAGGTGACTCTTTTGATATTTTTCCAAATCGTGTACTTGAATTATGAGACTAAAATCTAAGCATTTATTGGTCTGTTGCAGACAGTAATTAACAGAATGCACTGATGTTCCTAGTGCTCAGAAACGCATATGAATTATTACCAGAGCATGTAAATGGTAGATCTTTATAATTGGAAATGTCTGAAAAGCTGCTTTTGCTCCTTAGAATAGGAAGCTGTTTCTCCTTTGTACTGTTGCAGTTCTGTGCTGACCACCTTCACCTGCTAAGCGAAGGCAAAGCAGACCATGATGTAGTAGGAAGAAAATACCTTTGTAAAATAGAGCATGTAACTATTTCTTCTGAGTAAAAATTAAATACCTTGTTCTTATTTGCTCACCTGTGTTACTGAGGTGATTACTGGAATTGCCGTTTGCAGACAAGGAGTGTGGGAGAAAAACTATTTGCCTTGGCTGGTGCTATGTGTAGCAATAGCCCCAGTGATGGATGTTCTGGGAAATTTGGCTTACCAGCCTGATACTGATAGGAGCTACAGGCAACTGTTTAAATCTGTCATTAGATGTATGCAATTTTTCCTTCAGGACTTGGCAAGTAAAATGACAATCTGTTCATTTCTGATTACTGGTGCTTCTGATGTTCATGATATGCAATCTTTCAGCTGTGCTTTCACGTTGTACTTCTGGTTTTTCTACCACCAGAACCTTGTACCACAACTTGTAAATGTTCTTCCCTTTGGATCTTAGGTTTGAGCTCACTAACTGCCTTCCCAGTGAGAAGCACAGCCATGAACCTGTGCAGTAAATGAACCTCAAGGGGGTAGAGCTGTGTTCTGAATGTTGTTTGGAGGATAATGAGATAACTGGTGTTCACTGGTACTTGCTCAGTTTCAATTTGCTGAGTATTTGGGCAGCAATTAATTGTCTGTCTGTAGCAGAGAGCAATAAGAAGTATTCTTCGTGGCATATGATGCCAAGTTATTTGGATAAATGTGTACTCTTGCAGCTTGTAAACATTTGTTCTATTTGAGCTCTTGTGAGCAACACAGAAGCCCTTCACCACATTGGATGCAAATATTTTTGTTTTCAGTTGGCAGTCATGACACAGCCACTTCCCCTTCATCTGAGAATATAAGCTCCTAGATCCTCATCTCTACTGTAATTAATAATAAACCTCTCTTAATATTTCTGTAAATGAATTTTCTATGGTGCCAGATTCTGGATATTACTTTCCTACATCTAGAGTGAGCCCATATTTTATTTCTGTAGATTTAAAAGTAGGAGTATCTGGTTAATATGGAAGTGCAAAATAACTCAAATTTGAGGGAGAAGCCTACTAACAATTTATTCTCTGAAGACTACAAAGCAGAAACATTCTTTTTTACCACCAATCTGTGTACAAAATGTCTACTGATCTTAGAGTTTTGTTTCTGACTGACTGTAATGATATGCACTTTTATGGGGTGTGATATGCAATCTGTTTCTGTTATTCTCCATTTGTCATCATCTAATCACCAAGAGTGGATCTAAAACTCATGAAAATAGTGGTATGACAATGAGTATAAATTTCATCACCGCCGTTGAGAAAGTAGGCCAATACAGTTCATGTTTGAAGATCAAGAATGATTTAATTGTCAGCTGTTTGAGGGGAGGAAAGCCATACTGGCCATCTGTCCAGCATGATTTAGGGAGCTCCTGATAAGTCAACAGTTTCCATGGTAGGACACAGTTAACTGTTAGAAAGCTTTTCACTAACCTATGCGTTATCTTGCTTAACTTTGAAGAATTGACATAGTTTTGATTTATTTATTTATTTTTTAAGCTTTTATGCTTCTAAGTAAGAAGAGAGTTCTGCCGATTTAAGGTTTTTCAGTCTTTCGTAACAGTATATTACAATGATTAATGTGGGTAAATTGTCTGCTAGTGGAAAGCACATCTGAGCTTGTTCAAGTGCTACTAATGAGACTGTTGAGAGCAGTGACTTGTTATTGCTGCTGCCTTTAGTTACTGTTGTGAATCATGTGACTCCATGAAATAAGCTGTTATTGCTGAGCAGCTAGTAACACAAAGACTGAGCAAAAGATCTTTACCTGTTAACAAGAAATCTGTTTTAGGAATAGAGTGATCTCTTCCAGCTACAGAGGAAAAAAAACTTCTCCAGCTCTTTCTTTTCTAGAAGGAATTCCTCAGTCAATATAAAATCAATAAGCCAGCCAGGAACAAGTGTTGTTAGACATATGACTTATTAGCAAAACAAACACAAAACATATATGCAGCCTGATAATCACTTATTTTCCAGCAGCAGAACTGCTACGTCAGACCTGGTATTGTTGTCACACTTGCTGTACGTCAATGAAAGACTGGAACTTTACTCATACTTTTTTGGACTGAATATCTATAAGCTTTATTTTTCACTAGACTTCAGGGTTTTGTTGACAGGACAGGGGGGAACAAAGGCAAGATCAGAACCCTTCCATGGGAGAAAGAGGGAAAGTTGTTCATCAATTCTAACATCAGCAGAGCAGTATAAGATATGATGATTAATGTTAAACTACTGTGATTTTTTGTTGTTGTTGTTTTTCTATAAGTGTTAGAAACTCTGGCTAGAAGAGCAAGTTTTCAGCCCTTCTCTTTAATGTACTGATGAAATATTGCTGCCAGTTTGAAGTCTGTGTTTGAGTTGTTGATAGAACTTTGACTCAAGAAATCGAGGGTAGGAATCTCTTTCCATATGCATGTAAACTATTCGTTGTGCTTCATCAAAGCAGGACTCTGTTGGTTCTTGCATGTTCCTGATAATTGCTTTCTTTACTGGGCTGTCAATGTTAATCTGAAAACACAAAACAGCATTACTGAAGTATCATTAAATATTTGCTAAAGAAGGTCAAAGTTAGATGAACTTTTATCTCTCTAGTTTTATGTATCCTTTATTTTAAAATCAGCACTTCATTAAAAACATTGATCTATTGTAGCAGAGCCTTTCTCCTTATGTCAGAGAAATCTCTTGGCTTGATTTGATCTCTTAGTGCTGATATTGTTTATGGACTGGGATGTGGCTATTCCAGCGAGTTCCCTTCAGTTGCATCTTCTTAAATTAAAATTGAATACAAAATGTGTAAAAATTCTCATTTAGCATCTACGTTTTTAGAATGGTATACAGCTCATATCCTAACAGTGAATATAGAGAAAAGATGGAGTCAGTGTATCATGGAAACCTGGATACCTAGGCAGCAGTAGCAATATTCAAATACATAATATTGTGGGGGGGGGGGGGGAAATACACAACGCAAATTATTTATAACAACTTAGCAGACTTGATTTACGGCCTTAGCCTAGATTAATGGATTTGTGGTCGGCAATAATGATACTTTTCCTCAAAAACATGAATGTCTTGCTGGGTTTCCTTCAGCAGAACATGCTACAAATACACACATGCACCTTATCACCCAAATAAGTAAATAAAAAGTTTGTGAAAAGATAGAAATAAATTATATTTTCACTTGTGTTTTAAAATCAATAGCAAGAGCCTTCAAAATTCCTTTACTTCTATGTTAGTGGGAGTGGTTTAGTCATTTAAAGGAGCAAATGATCTCTGCCAGCATCTGGAGAGCAAGCAGAGCTGGCTTGGCTTGCCCCTCAGTGTCAACTGAGAGACTGTGTTTTTGAGAATCTGTAATTCACTCCTGGTTGTGCATAAACCAGAAAGTAATGTATGCGGATACTTCAGCTGTGTCATTCTGCTGGCACAGAGGCAGTGAAAGTCAGTATTAACTTATTTGAAGGAGGATAATATGCAAGACAGGTTAATGTCAGAGGGCATGACCTGTTGAAAAGGAGTTAATTTTTTTGCCTGGTTGCTTGAACATTTTTTTTTTAGTCCTCAAATCTACACTATTTTCTCTAAACCTCATGCTGCTGCAAATGCTTAATTTGTTTTGGAATCTTTCTATCACTTCCTTTTCCAAAGGGACGGGGCTGGGTGGAGTTCTTCATTTGATTTTTATTTGCTCTTGCAAAGACCAGATTAAAATTTGCATTTGGGAATGGCACTGTTCAAGATATACAGAAGTGACATCCATGGCCCCTGGATTCAGACTATTAAAAGAACACAAAGATCCAAAAGCTTGAATCTTTATCTAGTTCTGTGTGCACATGCATATCTGGTGTGTGTATATATATTTGAAGGATTTTCATGCGTACGAAGCAGTGAAGGCAAGTATTAATACTCTGGACACAGAATCACTTTGAGAAGTTCTAGACATCTATTGCATTTTGTAAGCTATGTTACACTTTAGATAGTTCTATAGAGGAAAAAAAAAATCTCATGTTAGGATATGTCACCTCTTTGGGAGCCTGGGATTGAATGTAATTTGTAAAAAGTCTCCTGGCAACATAAGTCCTTTTTCTTTGTGATGTGATCTTCTTATAAGCTTCGCAAGCAAGCCAGAATTCTATGTTTTCATCACTGTGTTCTGTCTTCAAGTAGGTCTTGTAGATCGTAGGTCCATCTGTAAACATTTTGAAAGCCAGACTTCACATACAGCATACCTGGAGAGGCCTTTGAAGGTGGTAGGAATATTTGCAAGGTAGTATGCAACTCTGTTCTGTATCTCTAAACATTCTCATTGAAAGATTATATCAAAGTGGGAAATCATATGCACTTATTCACCCTAGAGCTCTATTCTTTGACATTGCATTTTGCTATGTGTGCAGAACTTCTTTCAAACCTGGTGTTGTTTTGCTGTTCAGGAGCACTGAAGTCTATGCTAGGTGTTGTTTGAGCTGGAAGCCACAAATGTTTAACTTGAACCAAACTTTACTGCTGGTGCAGAATTCTGAGCTTTCACTTATCCAAAGATGTGCTGATGCCTTCCATGGCGTTACACTGTACAGAAATACCACTAGCTGTGATGTCTTTTCTGTACATGGAGTTTGCCAAGTCTCTTTTTCTTTTGGTTTCTTCTGTGTGATGCGTGCTAAACACAATCCCCTAAGCTGTTTTTTCAGTAGCTACATGTAAGATAACGCACACAACATACTGCTTATCTTGCTGACTGTGCTGTTTAAGAAGCTTTTTTCAGTAATCTCACTGGGATTCAAACATGCCTCTACTTACGTTTGCTAGTTATCAGTTTTTCAAAAGACTGTGACCACTGTAGTACTTCATCCAAAGGCACCCTTTAGGAAAGAAAAAGAGGAGATGATTATCAAATTAGCCGTGATTCTAACATGTGAAATCAAATACAATTAATTATTGAACTAATTATTGAAATCTGTCCCCTAATTTAAATGAGATACATGAATCTTGCATTTGAAAGAGCTTTTCTGCATGTCCTAAGTCTTGTTCTCACCAAGTGTGTATTCTCTTCAATATAGACGTGCTCCCATCTAATTCCCATCAAAATATTTTTTTTCTCCCTCCCATGAGTTAGTGACTCTCATCTGTGGAAACTCATGATGAACTCATCATGTGATTATGGGAGGTGAGAATCTTTATTCCTCTGAATGCCCCTTCTCCTTGAGAGCCGCTTCTGAGTCATAGTCAGTGTTACTGATGCAGATCATCTTTCACTCCCATCAGCATCTGTGCACACAATAAGTGACAATCTTGTCTGTCTCGCTGAGCATCATCAGCAGGGCCATATTATTTCCATGTCTGATTATTTACCTTTAGCATTAATCATTGAAGCAGAAAGAACATTACCTGATGAGGCAGTTTACATGAGGAAAAGCTTTTTACTTTTAAAATCATGAATGTTATAAAGGGAATGTGATCGTGTCTTATTAATGCCACTCTCATACCTGCTGTGCTGACTGCGGTGTTTTTGCTGTGTTAATTGACAAGATGATTCAAATTGCTGGAGAACATCTATTACACTGAAAAACATGAGCATTCTCTAAAGATATGAGGCTTTATAGCTGGGACTCAAACATTTAACTCATAGAATGCTATTGCCAGGCGTTGTGGGAGCTGTATTTGGCTTATTGTGCCTTCCCAGTGCATGAGATTTCCCTGGCTGTACTGTATCAGTTTCCCATGGGCTGAGCCCCTGGTGTGTAGAAAAGAAGTCCTTGTCCAGGAGGCACTTCTGGAAATGCTCTCTGGATTTCTGCTGAGCTCTCACTTAGCCTCACCCAAATGATACAAAGACCTAAGTATTGCTATGGAGGATGTATTTTTCTTTAATCAGTGAGTAAGTACAGTGTACAAACTTGATACTAGCTTTTTAGCCTCCCTATGTGTGACATGCTAATCAAAACTTATGGCTATGACTGGCCTCCACTGGCTTTGATGGCAGTTGATGACTTGCAGGAGGCACTGCTGCTTCTCTTTCCCACCCACAGCATCACTTCATATGTGGAAATACCCATATGTATTCAATTTTTGCAAATAGTCTGAGTTCTTTGGATGAATTGGCACAAAACTGGGCTTACAAATTCTTTTGGGGTATAAACCTGAGATTAAGTCAAGGATTAGGTTAGATATATGCCTAAATACTTAAAAGTTCCCACTAGGAAATATGCCACTTCCAACAGAGGAATGCTAATGCACACATCATGTACTGTAAAGAAATTAGCTGCATTGCAAGTGGTCAGCTGGAGCAGTGGTGAAGATGCTGCACGCATCTGCATGATTTTAGGCTTGTGAGGGAAAGTCCTGGTGAATTTTGTGGGTTTTTTTCTCTGTCCCATTCAAAGAACTGCAAGTACTGCAGAAGGGAAGAATTGTCATTACTTACTTAGAACTGATTCCATTTCCTTTTGCTCTCAATGTCTTGCAAAGCCAGCAAGTATTTGGACTCATTCTCCTAAACATGAAAACTATGTGAGTTTTAAACCTCCTATACTGTTTTCTGACTATCTTAAATTCCACTTGTAATTCAGTCCTCCATGTAACAGTACTACCTACTCTAGCATCATTCTTATTTTGCATGTCTAATCTTTAGCACCTTTTAATTTTTTTTTTAAGCTGTTACTGAAACAATAGTTCAAAATATATTTTTAACATGCAACAATTTAGGTAATTCAACAGAGATTTCTTTCCCCCGTTAGAAATAGAGCTGATATTTATTTCCTTTCCCAACCGTGAAAGGAACTTAAAACACTGAGCTTGAACCAAAGGAGAAGGAAAATAAGGTTATTCCTTTTTTGGAAGGTCAAGTAGACCTGGGTCTAGAATCAGAGCTCAATGTCAATTGGACAATGTTCAGTTACTTAAGTAGAGGCAGTAACTAGCCACACAGTTACCATCTCATCAGTGCTGATTCAGAATCGGTCTTATTTTTGCTTTCATATGGAGATAATATTTTTGAGAGCGAGTGTAATTTATATTAAGAAAAAGACTGTTAAGAATATACTGATGTACCAAAGGAAAAAAAAACACCAAAACATTACCAACCAAACATGCAAGAAATGCAATAACAAAGCAAACTAAAAATCCCAACAAGATTTTCTGACCTGTAGTATATCCTTCTCCTTTTTCTTTCAAGTGAGATGAAATATTGTGCAAAGCTTGCAAGGGGTGGAAGGTGAGCTTACATAGACCTGCCTGAAAGCAAATCAATTGTCTTGCACGTTATTTATTTCAGCTCATAGTTTCTTTCAGGGTTTGGGTTTACTGGCACGCGCTCTTCTGGCAGCCATGCTTTCCTTTCAATTCAAGCAAAATAAAACACAGAACAAGGCTGTATCTTGCAGTGCAGCACTCTGAACTTGTGCAATGATTCTCATCTTAGTCTTATTATTAATGTCTAAATGCAGTTCGTTATTACATGAGAATCTTACCCAGTAGATTTCCTACAGGATATCGAAGCTTCCTCAGTTCCCTGAGCACAGCACTGCAGCTGGTCTGCTTGTGCTCCAGCAGCCCTGTAGGACTGCCAGTGACTGTTGTTCATTTCCTACTTTTGTGGAATTCTCTGAACTAAGGTCTGCTTGTTTTCTGCATGACTTCCTCTGCATTTGCCTACTCCTATCACTAGTATTTACTCTGATATCACCATCTGCATAGAAGGGACATTTTAGAACAATGCAATATTCTATATTTAAAATAGTTGCACACTAATTTTTGGTATGTGATATCAACCATCCCTATCACCTTATTTTAGACTTTACCTAGTACCTCTTTTTTTGTATATCATCGTGTTAGTCATTGAGCTTTTATTCACTGAAATGAGGAGAAAACACAGCCTCTGAAACCTGTAGTTTATGCTGTATGGAAATACTCAAATATAAAATCAAGTGGTAGTTCAGTTACTTCCATCTAAATTCAAAGTGCCAGTCACTAACTTTTTCTTCTTAAGATGGTTGCTGCATGAGAAATCACATGGTATAATGAGATACTATTGCTCTGAGGAACATTTTAAAGCTGACTTTGAAGTTTTAAAGAAAATACTGTGCCCCAGAGCTGGCTGTGTTTGTGCATCTGCTGTGCAGACAACCAAGGCTTGATAATTCTCTTTGCATACAAAATATTTCTGAATAGTCCAGGGAACAAAGTGTGCTGATCTTAGTTTTAATATTTTATCTTCACCCTTGGATTTTCTTCATTCCACAGAAGTATGTAGCCTGTACTCCATCAGTCTGTCAGTTGTTACTGCTGGCAATGATGTTATTCTGAAAACAAAACAGATCCAGCACACAAAGCTGCAATGTGCCCTCGTGCAACGTGTGCCAATTTTGCATTGGCCAAATGTCATAAGTACAGCCCGTGACCTTGCCTACGTTTGTACCCTATTCTCTGTTGCGAATGGTAGCACATCTACGTCATAGCTTCTCAGCTTTGGTAATTCAGCCAGCTATTTGGAGGCAATAGGAGCTGCTTTCAGCTGGTATATATGAATGTATAGTGAGTGCAAAAGAGGATATAATGTTATTATTATTTATTTTTTTTTTTGTAATTAAGGTGTGCTTGTTTGTTTTCTAACATGTAGGATTTTTTGCTTTCCACGGGTCTTGAATCAAAAAAGCAGTCACGTAGCTGCAACACTTCTAGAGGAATTACCAGTCTGATAAATGAATCTAAGACTTCAGAGTATTCACTTCTGCAAAAGATGTGATACCAGTCTAGAAATCATTGTTTAGCAGTCATTATTATCCATAGGAAAAATATCAAATACTAACTGTTTGGAGATCAAAGAAAGCATCTATTTTTGAACTCTAACACATGCTTTATTAGAATCACTAAAGAAGGCTTCTGATATCATCCAGTCTGCCTATCACCAATATTTCCCACTAAACTGTGTCCCTCAGTACAACAGCTGAACATTTCTTGAACACCTATAGGGATGATGACTCCACCACCTCCCTGGGCAGCCTGTTCCACTTTTATTTACAGCATCTGTATGCCAAACCAGTGAACATGTAAGCTACCCAGTTAAATTTTTCTTTTATTAGCTGCATTTGTAGAGATAAGATTCCAAATTCCTCAGTGTATGTGATTGTATTTTTATTTTTATTTTTTTTGCTTTATGTTTTTTCTTTAAATGCAGAAGATCTTATTTCCCTTTTGGCTGTGTCTGCTCTATGTGTGCTGGTGCCTGTCTCGTCACCTTCCTTATACGTGCCGTAGGCAAACTGTGCTTGTGGTTTTCATCAGGAAGAGTCCTGTTAGACTCTGCACCACTGATAGAGGCTGTTTGCTCTGAAGTTATCCAGGTATTTCTACTGAACAACTGCAGTGAAATTAAGCTTTGTTTTATTTCTTTGAAATCTTTCATGAGTTGTACGAGTTTGGTCTGATGTCTGTGTTGAAATTTGCTGCAAATTTCATTTGGTCCTCTTGAATCATGAAACAAGAACTTCAGGTTGTTATGGGAGTGCTCTGACCCATCAATGTGAGGTGTTTTTTATGCTTATAACTGGTCGGTGTGGTTGTGTGCACAGTCTGAGCGATAGCACTGTGGAACTTTATTAACTTGTACAAAGTCCTTTGTCATTTTTCTCTTATCTGTTGCCCTTGCTTCAAAGACAAGCTGTCTGATCAAACCTTTATTACGCCCTCCCTCTCATTACACTGATATTCCGCTAGATGTCATCTGACATCACTCTGAAGGGGAAGGTACAAGTAATCCACTGTGCACCAGTTCAAGCGGATCTCATGAGGGTGGATGTAGGTTTCTGCAGGCTCTGGGGAAACCCTGTGATTTTAATGAATGTAGTGAATGGCCATATCTAGCCTGAAAGGCATTTCTTATCCAGGCAGGAGACAAACAGGTAGCTGAGGCATCTGTTGGACAGACTGTATAATGTGGCTTCTCTTGTTCATTTCAGTCCTTAAATTGCATGCATAAAGGTATAGAACAGCTGTGGCATTATAAGGGCATGTGCTTTGTAAGAGTCAGTTACTGCTTTGTTCATTTAGTAGTTGAGTTGGATGTGCTTTAGAGGAAGAAAATAAAGGAAACAGAAAACCAGAGAATCAAGATGGAGAGAAAAATGACTATCAAGCCAGAGCTGCTAACCTTGTCATTTATTCCTGATAGTTCATTTTCCAAGGATTAAATGCACTATCTAAGAGAGCTGATACTTGTTATACTGACTATATTTATTGCAATTCTTTTCTTGTCAGCAAGGGCAACGCTTCCAGACAAACTCTTGCTCAAAGCTTTATGTTTCTTTCTGTTCTTTCCTGTGTTCACTCATTAAATAGCATCCTTATTAGTCCTCATCCTTTCTCTTAATTCTTCTTTTACTCTTACAGTCAATCTTTCCTATTTGTATTTCTATTTTAATGCTCCTTTGCTCATTAAGCACCTCGCCTACCTGAACCTGTTTCACACCAGTGAACTTGGAAGTCCTGTCTGCCTCATTCTCTGTATTGTACCCATTCTTTCCATCCACCCACACGCTCCATTACTTGCACACTGCTACTCACCCTTCTCTTTCTCCTGCAGTACACCCACACGCTGGCAGTCATGAATGTAGGAACACTGCTTGCTTGGGCTTGCCTTGTATTCACATCCTTGAGGCTATATCCTACAAGAGCAGGTGAAGAGGAACACGGAAGATATGCCTATCAGTTTAGGCCCAAACACAAGAAAAGGCACTGAGAGGCCTTTGTTTCTTTTTGAGGAGTGCTCAGGGTAGATGCTCTGATTTATGTCCTATTCACACTCATCAATGAGTACACATAGCAAGAGCTTTGATCCATTTTTTCTATACTTTTCACTTAACATAGCCACTGAGTTTTCCAGAGTATAGATGTATGTTTTAGGCTGTATTTTAAGTTGTGGTTTTGTCCAGCCGTAGCTGGACCAGTTCTGTTTTTGGGAACTTTCTTGCTATGTAGTTGAGGAATAACTTCAAGAAAAGTTCTGCATACAATGAACATCTGCTCCCAGGGCAACAGATCCCCGCAGCAGACCACAATGACTAATAGTCTGCCATTAAATGAAAATACACTCTTTTTCTAGATAAAAGTGAGCGTATCTTGCTAGTGTTTGATAACTTGAAGAGTGGGAATTGCTTCCATAGTTCTTCAGATTTTGTCCATAGATTTAGACAAATCTTACATTGTTCAGTTGTCTCTGTGAACTTAAATATCTGCTTAGTGAAAGCAGACTGGAGTCTAGCTGAGAAGTCTAGATAGTATGTTAGAGGAAAGGATTTCAGACTTATAACCTTTCTTTTCCCTTTTTCTCCCTGAAAACTATGATGTCATTGTGTGAGCATGAAATTCTGCAACTGAGAAAGCAGAGAAGGAAATCATGTGACTGGGTGCTCTGGCTGCTGTAATCAAGAACATTTAGCCCTTCCATTCAGTCAGGCTTCAGAGAGGTGGGTGCTGTGGTTGGGTACGAAGCACTGTGTGCCCCTACAGTTCTCTGTTAGACTCCTGTTAGTACACACACAAAAGCTCAGTGGTATGCAAACTACTATGGCTACGTCCTCATTAAGAGAATTATTGTAGTTCTTTTATTTTTATTTTTTTTAGTGTTAATTTGCTTATTGCTATATGCTTCAGGTTGGTCAAAGTATTTGAATTCTTACCATGGATCTCCTAACTCCAGCTGTTCATCCCAACATGTGAACAGCTCCCAGCTGGCCTTTGAGTTTTGTTCTGTTTTATTTTTAGAGATCATCATCTAATTACTCAGTAACTTGATAATGAAAATAAAAACCTTTGATTCTCATTTCTAAAGATGTCTGTTTTGTAGGCAGTGCTTAAGTGCTTTGGCTGTCTAACAGACTTTGAAGAGAAGTGTGGCTGATCTGCTTTGTTTCCCTCTGCGCTCAAGTCTAGAGCAATGCTGAAAAGTTTACATTTCTTCGTTTCTTATTGAAATTGTTATTAATTTTCTCAGTAAAAGGGGCCATGTGAAAGCCGGCCACTATCACAGCTCTGGTTAGTTTGGGATTGTGTGGTGCTTAGTCTGCTTGAAGAAAATGAAGGCAAGTGCTTGGTGCAGTTTTATTGATCATCTCTGGGGCCTGTCAAGTGCTTTCTGGTGCTGTTTGGAGAAGTGAGTGGGAACTAAGTTTATTTCTAAAATGCACACATCCATACTTGGTAGTTTTTAAATCTTTGTAACTAAGAACTTTTGAGCTATAATTGTCTGAACAAACCAGGGGGTACCTGCAAACTTTGTTTCTGAGCATACAGGAGGAATTGAAATTGTCCAGTGATTAGTAAGCAAGAACTTGTTTTGTACTTTCTACTCATGTCTAATGAATAAAGACTTTCACAGACCTTTGCTTGTAGAGATTACACTCTAAGATAATTAACCCATGTCTCTGAATGGAAGATGAAAACATCTAGTTTTTCCACATATTGTCATCTAGTCTTTGCTTGTCAAACCCATTTCACAACCACAAAGGAGACAATGACATCCGGAAAGCCCGTTTATTGAGAATGTGAGCACAGACAGATGGCATTTAGGAGTCTAAGGTGACGAATTTGCAGTGCTCTTCACCGTCTCAGCTTGGTGTCACCTTTAATTTCCTTCCTGCCATCTTGTGCAGTATGCCTCCAACAGCAAGTTTAATATAATGTCCTTTAATTATATATGAGAAACTAATACAGTGCTGTGCCACAGTTTCAATTTTGTGATATTAAAGTATTTGTTTCAGGGAATATGTTTTCAATAGTTTGGAAAGATGAAAGACTAAAGTCAGGCTTCCAAATTCAGATTCAGTGAAGCTCTTCAGTCCTTCCATAAAGAGAACTCTCTGCAGCAGTGAGAAGTTAACTCACCTCAAAAGTATGCCCTAAGATGGCACAACAATTTTTCTACCAAAACACTGACAAACAATGAAAACACTTCCACCAGCGGTGGAAGGAAACTCTTAAAGCAAAGTCTGAGTCACTGCTGTTGAATCATAAAGCTTCTCCCTGCATTGAATTCCATTTTCCCGTGCTGATATGTATCTGAGGGCCAATCTGAATCAATGTTTTTTCTTTCTGAGTCTGTGAACAGGACTCCAAGTTTCCTTTCTTTTAATTGTTTTTCTTTTTTTTTTTTTCTTTTTTTTTCTTTTTTCCCAAAGAGAGAAAGCTAAAGTGAAAATAAAAATAAATCAGTTAAGCTGTTTAACGCATTAAGTTTTCTGTTGTCTTCCCTGACAGAGCCTGGGGCCATGCAAAAATTCAATTCACTTCTGCTGGACTGCGTTAATTATAACCTGCTAATGTTAAAAAGGGTCACAAAAAGCAGTCTTTAATCCTTTGTTCTGTGTGTTCTATTGTTTTTCAGAGCCTAACAGAGCTCCATGTAGTCAATGTTTTGAGGGAAGAATTCACTGCTAAATGCTGCATTTTGAAAGAGATTTTGCAGAAGTGATTAGAAAAACTGTAATAGCTCTTGGGTGTTTAAAAGTGCGTCAATGAAGTGTCTCAGAATGCTTTTTACATTGTTTTAGTTGTACCATTGAACCATCACTTATAGCTGCTCCTCTTTATTAGATAGATGACTATGGACAGCGCAATAAATTTGTTGAATACTTGGACCATGTTTAAACAACCAGCTTTGTATGTCCCTGCTATAGCAACAAGGCTATAATGCTGGGCTTATGACAGCATCCCAGAGACAGCTCTGGGTTTCTGCTGCGCTGTTTATTCTGTAGCAAAACTTGGTTTTGCTGCTAGGTCCTCTTGGAGCAGGCTGGGATGTCTCTGGAGGTAAGAATTCAGGCAGCTGACCTTTGTAGCTCTCACATGCTTATTGCATAAGAAAAGAGGCATGGGCAGTGCCAGCTGTCTATTGGAGCAAGCAGTGGCTGCTGTGGAACTCAAACCCATAGCACTGCTCCAGATCCTGGAGCCTATATGAATTTAAGAAGTCTGACTTCTGAAGAGTAGAGTCTCTCAAATGTAGTACCAGATGTGTAGGTAGTTGACGTCTCATATTTGATGGGCTTGAAGCGCGGTGAGGACATCCTGTGATGTGCAGAGTGGATGTAGATAACTGCTGCTTTGAGGAGGTAACCAGTGCAGATGAGACCCAGTTCCCCCAGCACGAAGATGAGCTCTGGTACTCTTATCTTTTGTGGCTTTTGAACTATGTGAACGCTTGGCACGTGGTAAGCATGTTAGAACAAATGTGAGGATACCCTGGTGTGAAAGGGAGAATTGTCTTTCCTTCTCCACAGCAATTCAGTTTATTCCTACTGATCTCAGAAAAATAATTTATCCAAGAGAGCCAACTGTAGGCCAGCTTACTTTGTTTCAGGAGCGTGCAGACTCCCTCAAGGACTCGTATGGTGACCTAAACTGCACACATGTATTGCAAGAGCAGATACCTTTTGTTTGATATCCATTTGGGTTAGGAGCTGAAGGATATGCTGTGCAATGGCTGCCAGGCTGTGATGATGAGGCTATGGTGGCAGCAGCTGCCCTGCAGCTGTGTCACATCCGGAAGAGCTGTTTTCTTCCCCTGGAGGCCCAGAAGTCCCTGAAGGGTGGCAGCAAGTCCCCAGGAGCTGAAGTCTGTGGTTTTGCAGCTGCTCCATTTGGTACAGAATGGCAAACTGTGCCTGACTAAGCTGGTGTTATTTTTGGAAAAGGGAGCATTGCCAGGGGTGAGATCAAGTCCTGTATTGCCAGCCACATGATAACTGTCTCTCATGATAGTAACTCATCAAGACCAGGGAATGCTTGGATTTATTTTCATTACAAACTCAAATGTCACAAGATTTTAAACACTTCAGTCACAGGTGCCACCAAACTTGTACTTACATAGTCTGTGTATAACTGCAACTTTTCATAGTTCCACTACAGTACAGAGTACACATAACATCGCATATTTTACAGAATAAACCTAATTTCTCTGCAAATGTTGCGTTACGTGCCCATTGTTGCTAGTATTGGTACTGTAAATCTGTCTAAATCCTGTCAAACTGAGGTTGTATAGCACTACTACCACAAGTTGTGTGACTGCTGCTGAGTCTCATCAGTTACCGACCGCCTTTCTACGTCAGCAAGCATGATTGATCTGCTGTGCTCAACACATCAGCATTGAGCTGGATTAACTGTGAGGGTAGTGGTGAGATGATTTCTATATTTGAGATTTGACTCAGGTGCTGGCAGCTGGGGGAGTGTGAAAAAGAGAGAGGAAACCTAAACCTGTTTTGTTTTGACTTTTCTGGGGGAGAGAGCAGTGTGGAATGAGGGGGTGGTTGTCTGCATGGGTTCCCCTACTCTAAATAACCAAAGCTATGTCGCTGTGGAATGGGTAGGAGGGAGAAAAGGATTTGTGCTGTGGGGAAAGCATAATACTTGAATAAAGAGACAGAAAGAAATGATCTAGTGGAACAGAAGAGAACAGTGTGTTTCAGTACTCGTTTTTACTTGTTTCGGTAATGACAGTGGAAAGATCTTTTCAAATATGATTGGGAATGACTGTAATAGCTATTCCATACTTTTAAGTAGATTTAATTGAAAAGTTGTTTTTTGCTTTGCAATAAATTAAATGGAAAACAAACAGAGAAGATGCTACATATGTTTGAGTACAAACATAACAAAAGTACAGCTTATATGATTCTTATATAACTTAGAATATATCAATTTTAAGATGAGTCAATATATTTACATATTTACACAGCACAATATTATCGTGGAGCTGCACTAACACTTATTAACACTTCACTGATTTCAAAAAGCCATTACACAGTCTTGTCTGAGCATTGTCTCATTACATACAAAACTGTCAGTCTTCCTTATTCATCTGAGCTTTAAAAATCTTTTCCTATCAGCAGTTCTCTGGAGTTCTAAGACTTGGTTCAGAATTCACAGTGGAGTTCAAGTAATAAATAGCATCCATATCCTGTCTCAATTCCATGTTGTAATTAAGGAGAGGATATTTGCCATGTACTGCTTTCACACTTGTAAAAGTCTTTCTAGCTCTCATCCTGCATGCTGTTTGTGTCTCCCTCATACCATCTCCCAAGGCAGCTGTTCTCTTTGCCAAGATCCAGCCACCCTGAAGAACATGTTCACATTATATTTGATGCAGAATCTACTTGACTCTGTATTTCAAATCCATTATTTCGAATTGTTGGTCTGCAGCTGGTTCAGAAGGTTTAGGTAGGTTTTGGATTTCAAAAACCTGGGATACGAATCCCTTTCCATAAGGATGTAGATAGTTCTCTGGGCTTCATCAAAACTTGTGTGAGTTGGTTCTTGAGCCCTTTTGGCTGTTGCTTCCCTCATCTGATGGTCAATATTGATCTGGAAGGGGAGAAAAAATTGTCAGTGATGCATTAGAAATGTATTCTTTGCCTGTAGGTTGGTGTTGACAGTGAATTTATGCCTAGTCTTAGAATTCAGTGTAGTGTTTGGTATCTGAAGGGTAGAATGAAGGAATGTTGAAGTGTATAACCCAGTTATGCACAGTAGAAATGCAATTTCTTAAGAATTCAGAGGTAATAAAGCTAAACAACAGGGAGGCAAAAAAACAACTTCCAGTTGCTTTTGAAGTTAAAACAATAGGGGAAATCTTGTGTAGGATGAGTCTCCAGTTAGAAATGCAATCAACACACAACTTTTAATTCTCTAGTATGTCTCTGTATTTTAAAGGACAGTAACATTCCATAGCATTCCTATTAGCAAAGCTTACTGCAGGTATCTGACCCTAAGCCCCAGCAGTAATTCAAACTGAACTGACTCAGCATCATGTGCTGAGCCGCTGCTGCTGCTGCTGAGCTATTGCTAGCACTGTAGCACTGCCTGCATCATGTGGCTCTGCTTGCGAGGTCTGATAATCTAACATGCTGAACACAGCAATGGCACAAGCGTGCTCATAAAACATGTGGCCGGGTGTTCTTCCTGCGTAACTAAATGAATGTGTGTGCATCTCAGTGAGATAATGCTTCCATCTTCTGATTTTTCAGAATCCCTGTGCTGAAACTATACAGATAACTTTGTACTTACCTGTTTAATAGCATCTGACTGAACAAACTCCTCGTAAATCCTCTCTGCTTTGCCATGTAAGTGATCAGCCTTGGTTCTCTTGTAATCCTCACAGGCCAGCCAGAACTCAATGTTCTCCTCACTGAACTCTGACTTCAGGAACTCCCGAAAAACACCTTGACCACCTGCAGCCAACATAAATGCACATATATAGATCATGATGTTTGCGTCTGGGGATGGTGAAATAAAGAATACACAGCAGGAGTTTTGTTGGAATCTTGGGTATAAATCTTGATGAACTGCTCTGTTCTTCCCTTCTTTTACATATTGCAAATACTCTGATTCTAAGGGTGATGGGTCTCTTCCTAATGATGTCTGAGGACTTTGCAGATCTAGAATCTGGCTACCAAAATATGTCTCTGGATTCTAGCCTTCCCTAAATGGTCTGACCTAGGGTACAGCTGAAAACAAAATTCCAAATTGAATCGGTATTGTATGCAGGCTGAAAACTGGTCAAGAGACCATTGAACTGGGGCACGTGGTGGTTTATTTGCACTACTAGGAGTAGGGAATGGGAGGGGTTAGGAGAATACAAAACCTCAGAACGTAGTAGCTGAGAGCTGAGAATTAACTAAAAGGTAACGGGTTGTTCTCTGTCACTGTTTGCACAGCACTACAGCTTTGTACATTTGGTGATCTTTAGATAAAAATGTAATAATTATTATTCTTCTTTAGAACAATAACAAAGTAATACTAAAGTAATGTACTTACTTTGGCTGGACAAGAGCTTTTCCAAAGACTGGGACCACTGTATTACTTCCTCAGCAGAAAGCCTGAGTTGACAAATGAAAGAAAAGCTTTTAGGCAAGAAACCACATGTTTTCATTTGTGTGTTTATAGGAGAAAAGGTTTTATTATTCTATTCCAGAAATATGTACCGTGTATTTATTAAACTTATGGCTTTTTCAGTGCAGATGGGGGAGTCCACACTGAGATAAATAGTCAGAAAAATGGAAACACGGAGATTTAATGGTTATCCTGAATTCCTTTCCCAGAGAGATGAGCCTTTACTGTGACTATGAGCAGATAATTTTTCTTTGCTACTTGTTCCCTAATTTTTGAAATGAGACTTGTAATTCTCCTGCTATTCTCTCGTGTGTGAAGCATCCTTCCTTGTAAAGCATTATAGAATGGGTACAATATGCCTCTGAAGAAATCAGATTTTAATGAGGTGTCTACTCCCCCACCATTTGATGCCAACATAAACAAGTTAAGAAAGAGCTTCAAATTCCATGAGTAGTTTCTGCTTCCTAACATTCACCTCTTTGGAAGATCTTGGCATTATTACAATATTGGAAATAATTTGTTGGTGTAGAAGTAGCATAGAAATAATTAAAAATAAAGGAAAAGTAGATTGATTATATATAGTAATCTAACTGTAATTGCATCTTCAATTTTTCTTCACTTTTTTTGTACTTACATGACGTTTTTAGAGTTAGAAGACTTGATCCCAGATTCAAGATGCGGTACCATGCACTTCAGATAGCTCTTGAGATCTGCACCACTGGAAACAATGAATAGACATTTGTAATCCATTAAAATTATAGATGCCTTTCTATACTAAGTAAATTTCTTAAAACTTAAAAGGAAAGAGCTCTGTCTTATGACTGAAGTCTGGAAAGTCACACATCCATGTAATTATTTTCTAAAGACTAAGAGACTCTTGGTGTCTCCAAAATCTAATCCTGCTTACCTAAATGAAAGAACTGGTTGGTGTTAGCTCAAGCTGCTTCTAGTAATGCTATAGTCCTGGGCTTTGGGCGGACTGTGCTGTTCTTTAGCAAGAAGAAGGTACAAATTCTCTATCTCCAATATGTAGTGCTATTTTCACTTCTAATACATTAGAGGTTATACTAAGGTACAGATGTACTTACAAAGTCTTTTGCTTCTTTTTATGGACTTTGCCTTCTGCGAGCTTGCAGTCTTCCTTTCCATTTAATTCAGTCATGTTGTTATGGGAGAAAAATAATCCTGGCATTTTACTGAGCTTTGATGGGAAGCGCCTCTTGTAGCTATAATCCTCCAAGAACCAAATGTCAGTTTGCTGCCTGCTGCCGCCTTTTATTGACGCAGGCGGCCCCGCTAGTTGGTGTGAACAGATCTGTTTATCATGTAGCCTCACCACAAACTGTGGAAGTTCCCTTTTTTTCAGTGCGCGGTGACGTGAGTCTTTTGAGAAAGAAAACAGACAGCAGTGTCTCGTGGTTGAGGTTAAACCGGATGAGTCTGATTTACTTTAGGTTTGTTTTGTGTGTCTGTGATACCAAAAACCCCAAATATCCCCTCTAGAACTTTGAATTCTTGCCCTCCTCTGGTGTTTTCAAATCAGTGTTTCTTCTTGAGTTCATCTAATGGGCCCCACATATTGCAGTTTAATTTTGAAAAAATTCACCTGTTACATATCTGATACACCTTGTGTGCACTGGAATTCTTTACTTTACAATTGATTTTTTTTTGGTCAAAGGAGAGCTAGAACTGCCTACTCTGAGATATGCCAATACTAAGGTTCTACATTTAACGAACTATCTATACATCACTATCACAGGGTCATAAAATGTCTTGGGTTGCAAGACATTAAAGATCATCCAACCCTTCTGCGGTGATTACCAACCACTAGATCAGACTACCAAGGAACCCATTAAACCTAACCTTTAATGCCTTGAGGGATGGGGCACCCACAGCTCTGGGCAGCAGTGCCAACACTCACTATCCCCCAAGTGAAGAATTTTTTCCTTACCTCTAACCTGAACCTCCCATCTTTCAGTTTAAATCCATTCCTCCTTGTCCTATCTCTATCTACCTGCATTAAAAGTCATTCCCCTTCCTGCTTGTAAATTCCTTCTCCAATCTAAAGAAGCCCAACTCCCTCAACCTTTTTTCATAGAAGAGGTGCTCCAACCCTCTAAGCATCTTTGTGGCCTCCTCTGGACCCATTCCAGCAACTCTGTACCAGTTGCTCTCCAAAGAATATTATGTTAGATAGAGGCATCTGATATGTTTAGCCCTGTGTGCTGTGAAAATATTACATGATTTTAATAGGAAATGGTTTTGAAGTAGCGGAAGGTTAGATGATTTGTATGCTTGCTGCTATATTTCAGAAAAGCCTCTGTAATTTTAGATAATTCAGAATAGAGTAGAAATGAATTTAAGGTACAGAATTGTTGTTTTAAAGGCAGAATAATTGTTATAATGTGTCTGAGGGAGACATCCACTCTTTCTCCATATATATATTTGAACTCTCCTGCATAGAAAACACTATGAATACAAAGGTAGATGAACAGTTTCCTTGAAGAGAGAGGTGTTGTCTCTGTTTATTTGTCAGGGCTGATGTTTTAGAGGGGCAAGTACTTCATCTCATCCCTGGACACCTCAGTGTTTTGCTTTTCTGGATAGTTTCAGAGACTTTTTTTTTTTTTTTTTTTTTTTTTAATAATGCTTACTGCTTTGATTATCTATAAATAGTTCATGAATTATTTGTGTCAGGCTGCATACGGTCATAGTAACAGAGAAGTTGCTCACTTATTTACAGTTTCATAATGGACTGCGGTACAGAGGTCTCAGGAAGCCAACACACACGCAGTATGGCCTGTCTGCATCAGGCTGGTTTGACCACAGGCAGCAGCTGATGCTCTGAATGCTATTAGTGACATAAATGCATCTGCATAGGCTGTACTGCAGGAAACAGTTATCTTCACGCTATCAAGTAAACACTGACCTTCGCACAGACAGACTTATTTACTAACTGCTCTTCCTCCCCGAACGGTGCTGAAAAGGAAAGAAGAGATGGTATCAGTCTTTTGTTTTCATACCTATCATGAATGAGGCTGAGGGAACTCAGTGTCTTCAGGTAGCAGCTCTCTTCAGTGAATTACTGGGAGGGCTGTGGGGATGCACTACTTAGAAAGGTGTGCCACTGATTTCCTTCTGGGAAAATTTCACAGTGAGAATGAAAAAGTGGAGCAGGTTACCTGGTGGCTGTACTGTCTGCACCCCTGGAAATGTTCAAGGCAGACAAAGCCACGAGCAACCTGATCCAACTGGGAAGCTACTCCTGCTCTCAGTAGCTGGACTAGCTAGTTGCTAGAGATCAAGTGTCAAAGGAGAAGGGGATACAACTTGCAGTTACAAGCGGCTATGAGTAGGTCACCAGCCAGGTTCTGGGAGTCTAGGAAGAGGGACTACTTACAAAGAGCAGGCTGGTTTGCTTGTTTTTACCTATTAGCAATGCAGGACTGTTGACTTTATTTGCCAGCAAGGAATGCCCACTGTCCGTCTGAAATGAAGTTACTGCCTTTACCTAGAGGATATGTTAAAAATACCAACGCATGTAGCAGGTGTTGTTTCAGACCATCCAGAAAGAGCCTATCAGGTGCTACTGCAAGGATACTGTATATGTTCTTGCAACAAATGTTCTCTTGGGCAAATAAGAAGTGATATTCTTTTCACTTGTATCCATCTAGCTCTGGTTTCCTGAGGGCTTTGAATTGCATTTACCACTTACTCTTTTCTGGTAGAGAATATCCATCTGCTGGCTGAGCATTAGCTGAACTATGAAAACAAGTGATTTCTTTGAAATGCTACTGTCTCTTACATGACCTACAGAGATTAACTACTGATAATCCATCTCTTAAGCAAAAGAGACACTTAAAGGAAACAGAAACTAGCTTCTATGTGAAGAGGAAATGGTGTTCATTTTACAAAAGGTGGGGGGTCCACTACTGAGTGGCAGGGGGTGATATTGTGGAATGTTAAGTTTACTATCTAATATAATTAAATGGTCCATAATGGAGTGATAGTATCCCCTACACATTTTCTTTTAGATGTAACTTGTTATAAGTGAATGCTTTCAGGAATGCAGCCCTGAAGACACAGATTAAAATTTTGCCTGTGCACTTAATTATCTCACTGTTTGTGTAAGGTTGATGTGACTGAGAATTGTTTGTGTTTTTTTGAGATGTACCTGTTTGGCTTGAAATTTCAGCTATTCCTTGTCTTATTCTTCCACTTGAAAAAGTTCCATTACATTCATTCTGTGGGCAACGTAAGGGACACACTCTGTGTTTCTGCTGAATTACCAGCAGAATGCTCTCAGGGGATTTTTCTAGGTGTCCCCTCAGCTTCTGCAGAAGACCTCATGGAGTTTTTCATCACTATGGTGATCTGTCAGGAGCTCTTGAAATCATTTGGAGAAGACAGCCCATAAGTGACATTCTTTCCATTGCATCCATTCCAGAATGCCTTTACAGACCGTGTAAAGAGACTGAGACACACAAAGAGAAAACCTGTTACCCTCTGGAAGTTTGCAGTGGACTCTGAGCTGCCAGCCTGAGTGACTCCAGCCATGTTACTAGTTTCTTTGGCTACCTTACATGGTTATTGTGAGTCATCAGTAATTATTGGAAGTCCTCAGTAAGAAGATTTTAAGAATGGTGAATATACATTGTTGTTCTTACAAAGCTCCTATTTTTTTATGCTATTTCCTCTCTACAGAGAAATATTAAGAATATTTTATGACAGATGTTAGCGTTACCTCTTAGCGTTACCAATTCTGCTTATAGTGTAGAGCCAGTGCAAGGTTTGTATATGCATTGTTTCCGTATTCTGCTGAAGCACATCTCTCATTCTGTAGACTGTAATAAGCTTATACAGTTTATCAGAAATTGGATCCTTTTTGTTCTGGGGCTTTCCATCAGAAATAAATTAACTGCTTTATTTCTTTGAAGTCAGGGGACTTTTGGTTCTCAGCTGTGCTAACTGACACCTGGATTGAAGAAAAAAAAATAGCACTGAGTTTTGGCTGCTGGTGGTGATGCTTCCTGTGTCTGCTGCTCAGCAGTGCAGGAAATGTGTTCAGCAAGCACTTATCTGGGAAATGCGCACATTTCTCATTGCCTACCTCACATTTTTTATGCACTTGCACATTGGTGTGCTTACAGTGCTGCATTTCTTGGGTATGCTGCTAAGCAAAAAACGTGAGAAGAGGGCCTGAGGTGGGGAGGTGTGAAGCAGAGTTTGCTGAGTGTTCTCTGGGAACGTTGAAATGAGATGTGAACACAATACCCATTTAGCTTTTGAAATTAGTGGTCTTAAGTTTCGCATCAGTTGTAATGGAGAAAAATCAGCTGCTTTTGTTTCTGTTCTAATTGGTATTAAGATTCTGGATCCATCATCTTTGAAATGCTATATATATATATATATATATAAATGTATATGTATAAATATATATATTTAAAATTAGACATAGACAACAACCTAAAACTGTTTTTGTTTTCAAAATGGTTTAGGCATTTTAGAACTGGAATAATAATAACAAAGAATTAGATGGAGTTATGCTGACAAGAAGCTTTTGTAGAATAACAAGCACTTTCAGATGTCTATTTTATAGTCAGCATTATACATTTTCTAGTTGAACTCATACATTATTACAGGCTCAGTTTTCACACTCCCACCATAAAATTCTCATGGGGATAAGTTCATCCCAAGGTTGCCTTATGTTACCAAAAACTGCTCCCAGCACCAGGATCCATCCACAATCTACAGAGGAGGAGTTTAGAAGTGTTGTCCAGGTATGCGTGAATGCTGTTGGAAAGTAAAATTACACCTAGAACTGAGACTTCCATGGGATGTGAAAGGAAAAAGATCACTGATGCTAAAATTGGAAGATGAGAGAAGAATAGCAGATAACACTTGCCTTGACTTTAGCAAGGCTATTGATGCTGTGTTCCATAGTATTCTTTATAGGCAGAAAAGTTATGACATTGCAATTGGATGGATGAACAACAAAATGAATAATGTTTGGGCCAAAGTGTGCCCAGCGTATTGCCACACAGACAGTAACAAATGATGCCCTGCAAGGGCTTGTCCTGTGACCTGTCCTATTTTACATCTTCATCAATATCCTAGAGGAGGACAAAGAGGTGCACTCTCTGCAGATGACATCCAAATGAGGAGAACTGGAGATACACATAAGAACAGGACTGCCTTCCTGAAGGAACTAGACAGGATGGAGGAAAAGGCAATTGTCTCCTGATATTGAGTAAATACTTGCTAGGTATATATGGGTAAATAGAAGATGGCTATATATTCTTCATTTAAGTATATAAAAAAGTATAAAAGCTAGAAATATTCTAGGATGTTCTGTTAGTATCAGTTATTAGAAGATGTGCAACAAAAAGGCACTACCTCCATGGGCAGGCCATTCCAATACCTCATCACTCTGAGAAGAAATTTTTCCTGATGTCCAACCTGAACCTGTACCATGTTTCTTTGAGAACTGAGCTCCTCTGCAATGGAATGCTGTTAGTGAACACAGCTTGTAACAAACAAGTAGTTTTGTATATAACAAGACAAAAATTCCTGAAAGTATCTGCACATCACCAGTGCGCGTGCTTGCCAGTTGCTTTTCAGGCATCATTCAGTATGCCAGTCTGAATACTGAGCATAGGTTTGACTTTAGAGCAGTCTAATCCTATGCAGATCTTCTCCTTGTGCAGTCATACAGATAACTTGTGTAGGTACTGATGGTTCTATCAAAATGCATACTTGTCTTTTTTTTAGGTCTCAGAGTATCTGGTGCCACTCAAGAGTAGCTGGGAAATACTTTGATTTCCTTCTAGTTACAGAGCATAGAAAGGTGGGCCTTTGTGATTCATAACCACTGTGCAGTTTCTCAAGGATCGTCTGAAACTCTGCTCCCAGAAGGAGGCGTTGGCCATTGGCTGTTCTGTGCACTAAATATCATCTTTGCTCAAAGGAGAGGTAGTCACGCTCTTAAAATGGATTTTCCTAACGTGTGATTATTAAATCACAGAGGCACTGCCATGTCCCACCATGGGGGAAACTCATTTCTTCAGCCTAATTTCTGTAATAGTCCATAAAAAGGTTAAAACTGTGCTCATTTCTGCAATGTAATCTACACGTTGGCAGCCTGGAATTTCCCGTTATCTGTGTGTGCTGTGCATGTCAGTACTGCTGTACTGTAAACCAGGTGAGTTTTAATATGTATGGCCGCTTCCCTTTAATTTTCAAATGACTTCTAAGACAAGGAGGAAATTCAGTGTGTGAGCAAAGATAACTGAATGTGCAGGGATAGTTTCATAAGAGCAGCAGAAAATGAAACTCACAGAGTTTCATGACAGTAATAGCCTTGCTGCTAACTTCTGGGCTTTTTTGTGCTGCTCTGAAAGCAATCATGAAAGAATGATATGTGATCGCCTTACCTTAGCCTGAGATGTGGCACCTGGAAACCACAGGGTCACAGCTCCCATGTAAAGATTGCTTCCCTATTGGTTGGCACTGCCTGGGCACTGTAAAAGGAAGGAAGAAAACCTCTGAACATTCCTCTTTTTGCTATCTTTTCTGCCTTGCGGGTGTAAGATGTTTGGATGAATATGTGGATCTGCATGTGCATATAAGTTTACCACAAATATTCCTTTCTATGTAAGAGCAGAACTAGTTCTGTTATTTACGTACACAATGTTTCCAACAGATCTGAAGAAAACAGCTGTTAAGGAGTGTCTGCAGTTCCTTACGTGTGTCACTGCTGGTGTTACTTAAAGCAGCTTTGAAGCTTTCACGTTTTCTGAAATGGTTTATTCTTGGTTTTCATTTGAGAGTAGGCTGTGATCTCTAACACACACAAAGTGTGGGAACATGCTGTGCTCAGTGACAGCCAGAAGCACCAAACCCTGTGTTGTTGTTGCAGCTAGATGAAGGAACAATGTAATAGTTGACATAGAGTGGTGTGATTTCAGTAGAATTGTTTGGGCTGTGATTGCATCCTGTAGTTTTAACATAAACTCAGCTACTACAGGAATAACCTCAGTAAAGGAAGGCAGTAGAAGGGTTTTTAGCTATGACTTCCTAATATTTCACATTTGTCAATGCCTTTGAAATGCTAATGCTTGTTTTATTTTTCTGAAAACTTCAGGATAGCCCTCAACCTATTTACTTTTAATGAAAAAAATCAAGCCAGGTGGCAGTGCACTTTGAATTAAAGTCAGTGGGGATATACAGGTTTCCTTAAAACCTCCCCATTAATTATGATGTTAGGGGAGACTTCCATCAACACAAAGAGTTTTATTCTTTCTTTACTTTTCCCTTACTTTCTCTCATTATTGTTTTCCAGAAGCAGGAACATAGTAATGAATTTACTGTGATTTTTTTGTTGTTGTTGTTTTTCTGTTTGTTTTTGATGTTCTGTTTAAAGGCAGAAGCATGTGGAACAGAGGTGCCCTGGACTTGTTGTTACAAAGGTTGGGACCTAGCACCAAAATAAGTAAAGGCAACAGTTTAGCATATAAGCGAGTTAAATGCTGAGCTGAGTAATACATGGCAGCTTCCACTTGCACCAGAAGAACATAAATAAGTAGTGGAGAATTACTGATGAAAGTTCTCCACCTAACAGAAAAAAAAAGGCAGAAATTTTCCTGTGTTATGGAAAACATAACTCTACTAGTAAATTGCCATGCCACAGCACTTCTTCTTTCAGGCAATTATTGTTGATGGGTTTTCTGTCTTTCATGGATTCTTTCTCACAAGAGAATTTTTCCCATGAGAATGATTTTACTTTGTTACTTTTTGCCTAGGATCATGAATGTAGCATGTCCCCATTCATGTACACAAATATTGCTGCTTTTAAAATTTCAAAATGAGGATGCATTAGTGATACTGGGAAAAAAGAGTTTAATTGGACACCCACATCTGCAATAGGAGTGGGCTTCCTGCAGAGGCTGCCATCAGCAGTGTAGTTGTACTTAATGATCCTTATGGGACCCTTTCAGTTTGGGATGTTCTATGATTCTGTTTGCTATGGCATCTCTATCACTGGCCATCAAGGATAGTTTAAGCAGAATATACTGAACAGAAAATTACAGTGAAGCTTGAATGCTTAATACATCCTTACTGTACTCTCATGTTTTGTACAAATCATCCTCTAACAAAATACCCCTAGCAACACTTACTTGCGTCATTTGAAGTTCAGAATATTGTGTATTGTTCTCTTTTCTTTTTCTTCTTCTTTTTTTTTTTTATTTGCTTTTGTCTCCGACTGCAGCAAGACCTGTGTTTTATAAGCCAACCTTTTCCTTTTTGATACTTCTTGCTCTCATTGAATAACCAGCACCACTTTCACTTGTCATCTGGCTTAATCTCACTGTGTGTTGCTATGGAACATTACAAATATTAGGGAGCTGCAAGATGACAGAGCCCAGGACTCCATGCAGTTTCTAGTCACAGAGCAAAACAATAGGAAAAATATGATCTCAGAACCAGAGGGACTATCACAGACCTCAAAACATTATGGAATGTAGAACATGGGGTTTACAAAGTGTTCTGTGACATTAATGAGGGAGGATGTTGTTTACCTGACGTACCTGTTAATGGGCTCAGGTCAGGAGCAGACAGATTTTCAGTTTATTTTGCTATTTCTGCAAATGTAATTTCTGTGAATTTTACTTTCTCGCTTTCACTGGCGCAGGCTCACACCTGTTTCCTTTTCGCTTAGCTTTTGTGCTTTATCTTGTATTCATGAAGAAGCGCACTCAATCTGTATGAATCTCAATAGGGATTTTTGTTTCTGAAGCCAAACCACAAGGCTTTACTCAGTGCTGTAGTTGCTTCTTGCATTTTCAAGAATTCAAGTGAGCACTAAGGCTAAGATGAGGAAGCAAATAACATAAATATCTAAAATATATATATACATATTAAATGGATAGAATCATTAATTTTAGTAAAGACCTCTAAGCTCATCTCTTCCAACCCAGCCCCATCATGCCCACTGACCAGTTCCCTCGGTGCCACATCTCCATGGTCCTTGAACACCTCCAGGGATGATGACTCCGCCACATCCCTGGGCAGCCTGTGCTCTTTTGGAGAATAGATTTTTCTTAATAGCCAGTCTGAACCTCTCCTGGTGCAACTTGAAGCCATAACAAACTCTTGCTTCTCATTCTCTTCTTTCTGTGAAGAACTTCTGGCAGTGCTAAAGAGAACTCTTGGCTTAGCCTTTACCTTATGTTATCACTGCTCTGGAAGGACACGTGTGGAAGGTTTCTGGATGTGAGGGAATGGGTAGCAAGTGATTGAAACAAGAAAAGGGGCTGGTAAGAAAGAAAAAAAGATGGAATAGAGTGAGAGAACACATTTTTATATGACTTGCAGCTGTGCTGTGGAATGTTGGTGCAAACCTTGCACTTCTTCAGGTCAATGGACTTCAGTGAAAGGAAGAACAAAGCTTGTGAGTTCATTTTCTATTCAGCATAATTGAGCCTAGATTGAAATCTCTTCATCTCCCCCCAAAAAATTCTCATGTTCACATTCCCTTGAAAATAACAAAAAGTTCAGTACCATCTTAAATGTGAGGAGTGCCAAGAATTCCAAGGATACGTGTAGTGAGTTTTTAGAACAAATGACTCATTGTTTTAGACCTCTCAGCAGTTGAGGGTGCTGGTGAGATCTGTTTATTGTCCATCAGCTTTAGGAGTGATGCATAAATCCCAACCTGCTCAAATGTATTTGTTCTAAAACTAATACTAAAACTGTAAGGCCTTCATCTCTCTCCTTTTACTTGTGACCTGAGCCATGGTGCTCAATGCTCAGAAACACCTGAGGCTGTTGTGGCCACCAGAGCATCTGCAGCTGCTATCCCTAGGGGCTGGCAAAAGGAAACCACTTCAGAACAAGTGGTTTTCCGCTGTCTATGCAACATTTTTTCAGCTTTTTTCAAAAGGTAAATGACTCCTTATCACCATTATGCCAGACAGCAAGATATGGTAGTGACGGCATTCTTGAGTTCTGAGATTAACCTGAAGCTGTGATTCTTTGGAATGAGCTTGGAAAGCTATCATCCACTCTATAGAGAGTACATACACAGAGGTTTCTTGTTGACTCACATTCCCCTTCTGTACTTCCTTCCTCTTGAATGAACCCAACAACCTTCTTGGGATTTCTGCTGAATTAGCAGCTTATTAGCATATGTATTTTGTAGAGGCAGATGAGAAACTTTGGTGCAACTTTCATGGAACTCTAGGGTGATGAACACAAATTAGCAACTGCTGGGAGCTCCCTCCAACATCAAGAAGCATTGCTTAATTTACAAGCGACTAAAAGGAAGTGGTTTGGCCACAGGTGCTAGAGTAGTGTTAGGAAGCTTGTTCATCATTCTTAGCAGACAGGTTTGGATTTTGTAAGTGTAATTTTTAATTATAAAATTCTAATGAAACCCAAAATATTTTATGGAAAGTCATATATATAGGCTGACAGCATTTTTTCATTTAATTTTGAAGTTGTGACAAATTTTCTGATTTATAGCCTAGGATCCAACTTAGTCTCTCACTTCAGGCCCACCAAATACCTTTTGTAAGGTTTGTCCTCAGGGCCCTGCTCTGCTTGTGCATCCTATTGCTTATTCTGAGAAAATCCTCTCATCTTTAACTCCATTCACAACTTGAATGTTCACATTAAAAGCACATGTTCCTCCTTCCAAGGGCATGCTTCACCAGTTTAAACACACTTCCTCTTGGAGCTGAGGGTGTCTCAGCTATACAGGTATCCCCGCTGCTCCTCCTACCTGGTAATCCACATGCTCGTGAGAAAGCTGCCACAATCACATGCATACACTTAGGTAAGAATTCTGATTAGTTGCTAGCCATGGTTTATATAGGTGTCTGTTTTATAGAAGAAGAGAGAAATACTTGTTTTTTTTCTTCCCTTATTCTTCAACAGAAGTTAAGTGAGCCATTAAGGGAGTCATAGGAAAGAAGTTTGGAAATTACATTTTGGAGCATATTGGTATTAAGTCTCAAAATATGCTGGTATACACTTGTAGTGCAAAAAAGGTAGTTTGTGAATACCTGGAAGAAATGTGGATCTAACTATTTAGTACAGTCCCAGCATGACTACTCCAAAGAAACTGCTAGCTAATACTATTCTGAGGGGTCCTTGGACCTGCAAAATGGGATTGATTTCTTTTTTTTTCTCCCTAATAATGTCTTTGAAATTTAGTCATAGATTATATTCAACAGTAGCTTCAAACTAGTTAGTCTGCTGAAGTCCATGGGGCTGCAACAGCTTCTCCTATTCCATCCTGCCCTCAAAGCGATTGCCAAACGTTTTGCACAGTACAAGATTCTGTTAATTTATAATTTTAAAATAATTTCCAAATAATCAACATAAAATACGAAATGTCTACTAATAGAGCCTATGGATAAGTGCTTGCCAGGCTTTCCAAGGTGTCTTCACGTGATACTTGACTTTGCTTAGTTCTAGTTTTGAGTAGAAGTGCTGAATGATACCATTTGCATTCTGTTATACCAGGTTTTGATCCTAACTAGTATGTTTTAGTGTGGAATAGCCTCCATAATCTGATAGTGTGCCCTCTAAAACATGATTTTTATTCTTCCTTTATGCTTCTGCTTTTGTTTTTGTTTTGTCACAAAGCTTTTGCTGCTTTTTGTCTCCTTTGACCAGCAGATGATACCACTAGAGTTCTAAAACCTGCTGAGCTCACTCTCATATTGGTTGACCAGATGCAGCCATTCTCCTGACAGAATATCAATTGGTTTAAAATATGTCCTTGTGAAGACATGAAAGCAGATCAACTGCTAATTGAAAGCTAGTGCTTCAGTGGATCTTAATCTGGGTGTTGTTTGTGCCTTAGCAACATCTGCTGCTACAGCAGTGAGATCAGTCCGACACAGAGAACAAGAGAAGGAAGTAGATCAAATGTTAGGGACAAAAATAGCTGAGAAGTCATGTTAGAGTGATTGGAAGATAGAGCACATGAGTTTTTGGTGCTGAAGGATGAATAGAAAGAAAGCTGTTTTCTACCACCAATAGGTGGTTATCTGTTTCAGTGTCAGAAGCATTAGGGGTCTTGTGGTTATTGGATAACCCTTAAATGAGCCGAGTCTGATTTCTGGGTCTGCTGTGGACTTCTATATGAGTTAGAACAAAACTTAACCTTTCTGGGTTCATTCTGATTGCCATCATAGGTATCTGTTCCCATCTGAGATGCAATATGGCATCTGGAAAGTCTAGACAGTGCTGGCAAGTATGACATAGGACCTGTGGGAGCCCTGTGATCTTCTGAGGTGATGGAAGAAGATCAGGTGACATCTGAGAGGATAGCAAAAGGCATTACACATCAGATCTTTGCTATCGGTTGAATAAGGGAAGTAGATGTTGTTTCTGCTCCTTCCTATTTCTGGTCTCTTTAATGAGATTATAAACAAGGTTCCCAGGTGACAAATAGAATACAAAGAGATTGTTACCTTTACATTCAAGCAGTATTTTCTTGACCATTCACAAAAATAAATTACTCCCATAAGTAATAGAGCAGAGAAGAAAAAAATCTGCCAACTTTGTTTTACAGAATAACAAAGTTTTATTCCAGAAAAATTAAATTGGGAATAAGAAGGTGTGAACATGAGTTGCCACTTTATTCACTCAAAAGGCAGATTTGTTTGTTCTTAAATAATCTTCAGGTTTAACATGATTTTTGTTGTTGTTGTTGTTGTTTTTTGCTAACTTGGAGTCTTTATATGATATCAGTAGTCTTGACCTGTTTCTGCCTGCTTTAGACACTGGGGTGCTCCAGTGTTCTGCTCTGCCTTTTGCAAGCATTTGAATCTCTTCTGCTAGCCATGGAGAGACTCCTTTCAGTCAGGGGCAAAATGAGAGATTGGAGTCACAGCCCTAGATCTTGTGCGTCATTGCAAGGAAGGCAGAACTGATTGTGATTCATATAAAGGAATGAAAAAGTTTCAAGAGTTTACACCTATTTTGGCCACTGCTGAGCTAAGTGACAAGAACAGAAGTCAGCAGCAAGGATTTGTATGGGATTTAGCAAACATGCTATAGGTAGTAGAACAGCTTAGGTCTAAGAATAAATAGAGAAAAAGTGGAGGAGAAAATGTGAAAGAAAGGAACTGTGGTGCATTTTCATGTGAGCAAAGACTACGTGAGTTTTATTCTCAGAATTTAGGATATCTGCATATTTGGTGTTTTCAGGGAACCTTTGTTCATTTTGGATATGTCTAGCCTGGGTGAGGAGAGCTGAACTCTAAAGGTTATTAGTTCAACCTGATGCACAACTGAAGTGAATTGATGAGTGTAATGAAGCTGTTGTGGGTACTTTGCCTGGGTTTGGCTAGATTTGTTTAAAGTGGTTTGTTCTGAGGATGGGTAACCAAAGTACAGACTTTTTGGCAGCTTCAGACAGACCCTGCATCACCATGAACAATGGATAAATTTGGCTGGTTACTCAAGGAGACCTTTTAAAATGTTTTGGCTTTGTTTTTTCTTTATTACTACTTATTTAACTGAAAACAGAAAGCTATTATTTTTTTCTTTGCATCTTTCTCTACGGTTTTAGGTGTACATAAATGGCTACATCTCTTGCCATCCATACTTGTACTCTCCTGTTTCCTTTATGAGGTGAACGTAGGGAAACCATGCTTCGCTCTTACTCTCACAGTGTCCCCTCATTACAACAGGATATCACACACGTCCTGAAGGTCTGCTGCCTACACAGCATTTTCGTTCTCTCGCCAAGATTACAAATGGTGAGTGAAATGAGTAACTCAACTTCCAACTGATTAGTCAGTCTTTTAAAACGGAAGCAGAAGACTTCCCCCCCAGAACCATGTTGCAAAGGAGACCAAACATAAAAAAGGAAATTGGGGACAAGTAGTCTGAAACACTGCGTTTGAGACATACGTCCCACATAACCACACACTTTTGCCAGACAGACTCAAATCTGGTCTTACGCACTGTCTCTTGGTAAGAAAAAAATCAACTTACTTAGTGAACCTAATAACATTTGGAACTATATTTTTTCCAATTACAACATATGTCGTCTTCTAAAGAAAAAAAATATCCTTCTGCTTGCTTATAGTGTGATTGGTTGTAGTTTAATCTGGATCTTAAAGCAAATAGACTGTGTGTTTTCAGTTGATGTCTTTCAGTTTTTTTATGAAAATCCTACTCCCTGACCTACTATAACAAATGTAGCTATGCTTAAACCTCAGCAAAAAATGCTCAGGTTTTTTTTTTGTTTGTTTGTTTTTTGTTTTTTTGTTTTTGTCAGACTAGAAGTTATAAAAAAATAGAAATAAATAAACAAACCAAACACTTCAGTGGAGTTAAAAGGTTTTGGTTAAATGAAATATTCAAAAGGCAAAGTCTGAGAACAAAGAATAAAGGGGAAACGTGGAATAAAGGAGATTACATTCCAATTACAAAATGAGATAAACTTTCCATCTACTTTCCTCTGGAAAGGTGAGATCTGGGGACTATATTCAGGACTGTAAAAGGTATGGCTTTAGGCTGGAGGATACATTTTGAGTGTCAACAAAAAATCAGAATTTTCAAGAAAGAAAGAAGCACTTCAGTGTTAGTTCTTGGACTCTGAAGCCGAAGTCATCCTCCTAAATTCCTCCTTTGTCATCAAGACTTTGGATTTTCTGCCCCTTCTCCCTTACTCCTGTAGTAGTTTCCATGAGCTAAACCTGTATTACCAATGGAAGGGTGTATGGAATTCATTTCCTACCTGAGGAGTTGTATATGTCAGTTTGGAGAAATACAGTTTAGTGTTTATCTCTGACAACACAAACAACTAAGATATGAAAAAATCAGATCACTAAACTGGTGTGGCTTTCAATCATATTCAAGTGTCTATAAATTCCTGATGAGTTTACCAGCTTTTGCTTTTGGCAAAATTATACACACTCTTATGGAGAATTTCAAACAGTCAACGTTGTCCTTTATTTGTACATAACCTTAAACTTGTGGGTGCGTTTTCTCCTGCATATTAAATGCAGCATAACCAGTTCGTATTTATGCAGTTTCATATTAAACCCGTAGTTTAATTTCCCACCCCAGATTGTAAGATTAAGTCTTGGTGATAAGACTTAGCTGTAGCTAGTGAGCCCTCAGCCCTTAAGCTGACTTCACTTTACTGGGATCTGGAAAAACATAACTCAGGGAGAGCTCCTTAATCAAGCACATTAATCATTGGTCTGATTTTCAAGTTCTTGCGAATGCTGTTGACAGTGAACCAATACAACTGCCAGAAGCTTAAGACTGTTTCTGGCTGTTAATAGCAACCGGTGCGTGTCATAGAGTAACTGTCCAACAACTGGGGTGTTCTGGGTTTTCTCTTTTAGAGAGCATTATTTTATTAGTGTTAGTGCACTCAGCATGAATTAAAAAGGATTTATTGATGGAAAAAAAAATTATCTGGCACAACTGTTCCATCTCGTGTAGATCATGAATAACAATAAAACAATGAAGTGTTCTGTCCACATGAGTAGACATGAGATTGAAAAAGTTTACACTGGATCCTACCATAATTTTAGGTGTCAAATCACAGAGGTGATGATGAGATTATACAGTGTTTGAAAAACAATTGCAATATAAATTCTTACAATAGATTCAGAGAATCTTAAAAACAAAAGAGATCATGGTGACCTGGTTTGACCTGCTGCAAAATCAAGGCTTTAGAATGGTGTGCATGTAAAACTCTTCAGTTTGTTATTCAGTCTAGCTTTGAAGTCCAAGTATAAGTCTAACGTGCCCTTAAGTAGCGCTGCTTTCACCCTCATGTTTCATCCTAATTTGAAGTTGTCTTGCTTTTCTGTTCTTTTCTCAATTATAGTTACTAACCTGTTCCTTGATAAAAGCCTTCAATGTTATTTTTTTTTATTATTATCCTAGAAGACAGGAAACTGAGACTGCTAGAACACAGTCTCAGTTCTCTTGTAAATCCATTAAATTTAGAAACAATTTTTGTAAACATGGATATCAAAATCAGGCATGAGATGAGATTTATGACCGTTCTATGCATGAACAATAATACCTTTCTATATGAATAATCCAAACACAGAAAAAAAAGGTCTTATTTGGAAAGTAGAAAGTATACATGTGTATTTGTGTAAATATGTGCATGTATACTTTATATGCACATGTATAATATAAAGAGATTTGGGGCTTATGGTCTGTAGGTTCAGTGTCCACTCTCCTTTAGGTGGGTATGAACAGCTCCTGATTTAGAAAGAATGCATTTTTTCTACATGAAGAACTGTAAAGTTTTCTCCTTTTTTGATTACACAAACTTCCTTTCAAAAGAAACTTTGTGTTAGTTACCTGCAGCACATGCATACCTGATAGCTGCACAGTGTCCCATTGATTTTTCAGTATTTGGAGGTTTTACAACATAATTTACATTAAAAAAAAAACTGTTATCTGAAAAGTATTTTTGGATACTAATAAGGCCTGATAGCATCCCATTCAGTATGTAAAATAGCACTAAATATGCATATTTAAAAATTCAAATGTCTCTCTGTTTAGTTTGGAAAGTAGATTAGGGTGATAGTGGTTGTGTTTTTAATCCAGAATTGAGCCTTCGGATCTGTGCTCTGGGTCTTTGCCATTTTCCTGGATGAATTGGAGCATTCAGAACTCTCTCACTTTGGAAGACTTTGCCTAGTGGTATCTGGAGACTGACTGTTTTTGTTTTTTTTATCAGTGAACAGGAAGTCTTCCGTATGTATAAAGCCTTGCTGTCCCCTGCTGGTAACTGAAGTAAATCTGAAACACCTCTTGTAAAGTCTTGGCTGAGCCTATTTTGCTGCAAGCTGCTATTTTCCTTTCCTTTATAACTACAAAGCCACCTTGCACAGTAATTCTTTATAGTTTTAACCATTTATGACCCTGGCAGAAGGGTATGGTCCTTCTGGCCTTATGGGACTGGGGGCCCAGTAGGGAATGCTGAGGTTAATACCTAGCTGACAAAGAGTCAGTGGTGTCTCTAAACCACGTGCAGCTTCTGCTTTCTCTTGCCTTGCCAAAGATCTACAGGCTGTGGGAGGGAGAATGTAGAGATACAAGGGCTGTGGGCATAGGAAGCGGAAGCATTGCATAGGGTGTGAGGTAGAAGGCGTCAGTGGGGTGAACCTTGATGCTAATTTCTGTGCTAATGAGAACAAGATTTGCTAGTGCTGGTATTTTCTCCACACCTTGCTAAAAAGATGCAGTTGTTGATGCTGTCACCAGATTCCTCCTTCTCAGCCTAAAGAGGAGACTTGCTTGAATGGAGAAGGGGTTACATACCAGACCTGTTAGCATGGGAAGTTCAGGAGTGGCACAGAGGAGAACACAGCAGACAACCTTGGTGATTGTTCCTGAGTGGGCATGTTGGCAGTGTCCCTTCCAGTACCCACCTTTCTGCTACTCAGATCAGCCTTAAAACCATCAGTAGTGGAAATATCACACTTACATACGAATACCTTTATATATAGAAGAAGGGAGACAAATGTGGGCAGAGTGCTATCTTCCACTTCCTCCCATAAGTCAAACTACAACAACAACAACAAAAAAAACATGTAAGGCCCTGAATTCACCCCAGCACTGGGGAGCATTAGGTCTCCTGCGGGCAGAGGAAGAAGCAAGGAGGACATTGTCAGGAGATCAGAAGCTGAAATGTGCAAAATCAGGATGAAAAGGCAAGTGGAGAATGTGAAGTGGGGACAAAGAGTCTGGGTTTAAAAAGGAACTCAGTAGCACTGTGGTTTAACATGGCCAGCTGCTAAACGCCACGCAGCCCTTTGCTCACTACTTCCAACGCCGAGTGAGACAGAGGCAGAACTGGAAATAAAAAATAGAACTTGTAGGTAGAGATAAACCATTTACTAAGACAGAAGAGGAAGAGAGAAATAATGGTAATGATGATAATGTATTTGTATATAGAGAGATATGAAAAACAAATGATGCACAAAACTATTGCTCATCACCTGCCAGTCGATACCCAGTCAGTTTCTGAGCAGCAGTTGCACCCCTGCCCAACTCTTCTCAATTTTATGTTTTTTTCACATGATGCTGGATGGTATGGAATATCCCTTTGGACCATTTATGGCAGCTGTCCTGGTTCTCTCCCCTCTCAACTTGTGCCCACTCAGCCCCTTTCAATAACAGGTCAGTACAAGAAGCTGAGGGCTGAAATGTCCTTAGCTCTGCGCAGGTCTGTTCAGTAACAGCCAAAACATTACTGTGTTATCAACATTGGTTTTCTCCTAATTCCAAAATGTAGCATTGTACCGTGCGCTGTGAAATTAAAAACAACTCTGTCCCAGCTGAAATCAAGACAAGTGGCAACTGTGTCAGACTAGGAGATGATCAGTAAGAGAGAATTCTTCCTCCGGAAAAATGCGGTAATTCTTCACTCTGGAAGAACTGAAACTCTTGCTTTCACAAAGATACCCCCAGCAGACAGACAGACAGCACTTAGTCACAGGATACACAGTATCTGGCATGAGGGAGCTTTGAGGAACATGTCTTGAGCTCCTTGTGTGTCTCTCTGCATCCCAATTAAGCCTGTAAATCCAGGGGCTTTCTCAGAGAGTATTGGTAGTGATTAAAATGGACGTTTTCCTTTGTCCAGCTTTGTTTTTCCTGTGCTCCGTTTTGCATCTGGGCAGTGCATGGCAACGTGAAGCTTCCCTGTTCAGTGCCTCTGCTGGGTTGTTACTCAACCTGTTTTAAAAAAGCACATAAGGAAGTGTGCAAAGGCTGCAGCAGTTTGAAGACTCCCACCGAGCCCTCACAGTTTCAGTTCTCTTTATGCAAGTTACTGCACACAAGTTTGCAATAGTGTCCTTCCACTGATCCTGTAACTGGGGAGCATGAATGAAGGAAAGAATTTCCACCCATCTTCTTGCACATATTTAAACTGATTTCTAAGGCAATTTCTAGATGAAATCTAGATTTCTGTTGCACATTGTTCTTGGATTTTCCGTGATATTCCCTCTCACTCGTCCTTTTGGCCACCAGCTGCTAGGTGAGCGTGTGTCTAAGGACATTCAGCATCAGCCATTCTTCTTGAGGAGATGGCATGTGACAAAGTATGCCACAAATATACAGCAAAAAATGATTAACAGGAGCTTAGTGTGTTAAGGTTAAAGAAACTGTTTATGAAACCTTCCTTTAATTAGCTCAATATATCTCCTCCTCCTTTCTGCTTCTCCTCTTGTCATGAGTTACAACTATTTAAAATAGCATCAAGGCATGGGCGTTTAGTTACCATAAATGATAGATACTTGCAAAGATTATTTGACAACTTGCAGTCAACATTACCTTATAGAGTATGTGCGAGAAAGTCTGGAAAACAAATGTTTCAGGTACATAAGTGCCTCCTTAGTGGAAAATGTTTTACCCCAGTAACAGGCTGTGACACTGGCCTGTACAAAGCCGAGTGGACGTTTAAAGGCTGGCTTTAAAAACCCAAGGAGATAGTAAAAAGTCATCCGATAATTCTGGCAGGAGCCTGTATCCATCAGACTGATGCAGGACAAATTTTTTTTACTCCTCTAATCACCCCATGGGACGTTTTTGTCTCATTTTATTTTTAATCTGAGTTGGAGGTAGTAGAGGCAGCACAGTGCAAAGGGAAGACTGCTAAACAAGGGGTGGCCTTGAGATGGTGTCAGAGCCTTAGTAATTTTTTTAAATTGCCTTACATTTTACTATTCTGCCTTTTCTTCAGCTTGGGCCAAACACGTACTCTATTGGCATTTTCCCATTTCGTTGCCAAACAATAAATATAATCCCAATGATTCTCCCTTTGTGATTCAGTGGGACAGTGGAGAGCAGGATACTGACAGAAATGCAGGTCTCAGTGAGCCCGAAGTTCTTGCTTTAAATTGGTTTATTTGTGCTTAGTTTCTGTACCAGCTTTTAATCTTTTTTCTTCACACCAAAATTGATGCTTGCTTTTGGTGAACAGAGCAGGAGCAGGCGTGAGTTTGAGCTGGAATGTGGTAAGTGGCTCCAAAGCCCCATTAATGTGAAGACATCCAGAGCTTCCCTGAACACACATTAAGCAGCCTGTTAACTCCCGTTTTCAAACAAGAGCAGTTCTATTTCCTGCTCTGTGTTTTTAAATCAGTCAAAGCTGTAAGAGAGATGTGTACTTAGATTTCAATACCCTGAGATGGACCAACACCAAAACTAAAATATCTAAACAGTATCTTCATTTCCTGCAGTGATGTGGAAAAAAAGGATGAAGGTGTCTGTGAGGGAAGTAGGCTAAAAGGTGCTTGAAGTAGTGCTGTTGTTTAAATACCAGTCTCTGAAAAAAAAAAACCCAGAAGGTCAGAAGGGCTCATTAGTAAAGACTAACCCTACCTAAACTGAATGCTCTAGTATGATGTCTCCACTCAGCTTAGCTGAGTTTCAGTGTCTTCTTGCTCCCTAGATGTACATGAGAAACTCCAGACCGTGAATGTTCAACAGTGATTAGTATGTATGTAAAGTGATTTTCTGAAGTGTTGGAACACTGGTATTCAGATTCCACGGAAGCACACTTAACGTGTATCTCAGATATTCTATAACCACAAGTCCATGAAGCACACTACTGCCTCTCGGTGTGCAGGTGATTCTGAGTATAGCTCAAACCTCTCCTGAGAACAAATGCCACTTACTTCCTTTCCTGGAACACTCACAGCCTTAATGCTGTCTGGAGAGCTGCCACTAGGTGGTACCACAGGATTTTGTAGATGTAGAAAGGACTGTGACAAAAGCAAAATTTTCTGAATATCAGTGTAATGTAAAATAGATGAGGATACGCAAGACAAGCCATTTGTTTTAAGATGACACCCTTATTTGAAGATATCACTCTTCACAGAACATTGACTTACCCCTGTAAAGGCACGTTTGGGAGAGCAGTTGGTCCTGGACTATTTAAAGTCATTTACCTTAAAATTGAGGGATACTTAGGAGTTAATGGAGTAGGAAGTGGTCTGTTGTGCAGTATAGGATTTGAGCACCCACTCTGTGTGCAGTGACTGCTTTAGTGAATTATGAACACAAAAAGAGCTATTCAGTAGAGAGGATTTCTTCTCTAGTTTCTTGTTATTCTGGTTAGTATCCTATCTGATAGGAACTCTGTCCTTTCCCTCAGGGAAAATAAGGAAACATTCCTATTAAAGCATCAATCTGTGTTGTGCACGTCCTCTCATTCCTCTGGTTCCTTCAATCACACTCCATGTACTCTGCCTTTTTTGCTCATTTAACTTGTATGGTCCATATCTCCTTGACTAAGGTGCTGTATTTATTCTCTCTTTAGTGCTTGCTAATAAATCAAACATCTGCTGCCCTAATTCTCCAGTCGCTCTGTCCCTTTACTAGTGATTTTCTTCTGATAAATGTGGTGCCACTCATTTCAAAATGATAACATATGAAACTTCCAGTTAGATCAGTTCTCCATACTCTGCCTACTCATAGTACTTGGAGGGATGAGCCCTAAATAGTTCTGTGTTATGCAACTTTCAAGATGTATATTGGAATCCCAGGGCTGCATGGGGCCTGTGTGCTCAGATTTGTGCTTTTAGTCCTCAAAGCTGGACTCAGTGCAGCAGTCTGTCCTTATAGAATCATAGGATTTCTCAGCTTGGAAAGGACCTTCAAAATTATCAAGTCCAACCTCAACCAAACCATACTACCCTAACTCTAACAGCCTACTGCTAAATCATGTCACAGAGAACTACATCCAAATGGATTTTAACGGAAGTCATCCCCTGGTTCTATACTCCCCATTGTAATCAAAGCCTAAAGAGACATTGTATTATCACTGCTTGCTGGTTCAGGTCTTTGAAATTTGTTTCTCATAGCAGTTAAAACACACAGTGGAACAAACAAGTTCTTACTCCAAGGTGCAAAATGTTCTTCAACAGTACTGATAGCCCACCTCCATCCAACCAGCTGTATTTTAAGCTCTTTTCCCTTTAATATGTTAATTCACATTTATGGAGTTGTCTCATTACATTTTTTTGTCTTTATTCTGCCTTGTGCATTTTCCATGCAATTGCATTGTACTACCCACCTTTTTAAGGTCCCTTGGTTACATTTGCATATGAATTTCCCTCACTCTTTATGATGAAAGAACTTAAACATCTCAAATGGGTTTAGTTTCCTTTTGTCATTTCTCTTTTTTCACGTGGGCTGATAGAAAAAGAGTAGTTTCCTAGGAAGATTTTAATGAGTAATTATCACAAAAATAAATAGTAATACAAAAAAGATATTGGAAATTGTTACTAAAATGCTGTAATGTGAAATATAGTGAATGTTTCTATTTTTGTAATTATTATATTCATAGATAGTGCTCAGCAACAAAACATTCATCATAACTGCAGTCCTCCTCCTGTGTCCACCTTTACCATTCTTCCAGCTCCAGAATATATACATTACCTCACCATACGTGGTAAGGTAACGTGGTAGTCCTAACAAAACTAGATACGTTCCAGGCAACAGAATTCAGCATCACTGCAGAATGTACATTGCCACTGCAGAGAGATCGACGTAAGCTGTAGTGTGAGAATAACAGAAAAATGGCACAAATCAGAAAGAATGAGGTGTGATACAAGTACAATTCATTCTCATAATTCCTGTTGCAGAATACTGAACTTCCAGTATTGATTAACTATCAACAGTGAAATCATTTGTGACTGTATGAGGTGTCTGCCTAGACTAGAATATGATGTACTTTTTCATTTGACACGAAAAGATAAATATGTCACAAAACCTCCTCTATGCTACTTGGCAAGTTACCTTTTTCATTTTATTCTACTAAAAGACAAAGCTTTAGGGAGAAATTCAATAGATACAAGGACCTTTCATGACTGCCGTGTTAACTTCTTCCATCAAGTGAAATAATTGAATTGAATTTCAGGGAAATTTCATGTGCTTGATTTTGTATGGTTGCTCTTCAAGACAAGTGATAATGTTGTACAAATGCCGAAGACACTTGAATTCTCTTCATCGATGAGCTGAGGCAGGAAGGCCAAATGCAGAACTCAGGAACAAGTGTTAGTAATGCAAACGCTAGTCCTAGTGCCTGCCAATGGCATTTTATCTGACATCTCTCAGTTTGTGTACCACTATTTCACAGTGATAAGCATTTCAAGTCTTCTGGTGTCAGCCCGTTCAACCTGAATTTGCTTGTGCAGTTTCTCTACTGAATATGGCATTTTCAATAAGGAGTTCAACCTGTCAAAGGAGCTTATCCTGCTAGCTGCTTGAATTTCTCGAGGCTAAGATTTTCTTTCATGATATTATTTTCTAGATTCTTTGTCTTTTGTCTGTTTAGAAGCGGATGTCCCTTGTGCCATGCATGCTGTATAGTTACTTCAGTTAGTCACAGAAATACCTCTATCTAGATCAGTTCTTGGTAGTTTATGCATGCTGGTTGTTTAGTGACTATCACCTGTAGTTAAAGTATTCCAGTTCTGTACTTCAGAGGGATCAAAAGGTAGCATATTTTAAGTAATACTTTTTTTTTTACACTAATTTGGTGAAAAATTGAAAGGTGTGCACAGGGCAGATCACCAATGCGGCTTCAGCCTAGGGTTTATGGATAGGTGTGGGAGACTGAGTTGGGTAATCTCTTCTTTCTGAATCCCTGGGCTGTGCAGGCACAGGAATATTGCTGCCAAAACAAGTGAAAATAGGAGACATTTTATCCAAAATGCTACATCATGCATTTCATGATTTCTCTCTTCTGGAATATGACATTTTGAAAACAATATAATACACATGAAGCATTTCAAGAAATACAATTTAAGAAGTTTTTTCTTTCTCCTTTATGAATCTTCAAACTATAACTATCATATTAGAAATATAAATGGTTTCCCTAGAGTTTTATTGAGCACAAGGTTTTGTTTGTCTTTCCAACATGGCCATGCGTAGATGGGAAGATATTCATAGAACAAAATATAGCTTCTCATGCAAACCTAAATGCAAACTGGAGTAAATGGGGAGACAAATCCAGCTGTAGTCACTTTATATGCAAATATAAATGCATTACAAAAACCAATACAAGGCAATGTCCCATTTAAGACAGAGAAATGACATCATAGTCGCCAGAACCCATGGCAAAAAAATAATAAAAGAAGATAATTATTTGTTCTAGTGTTGTTTCCTTTTTCTCACTAAAGATCAGAGCATAGAGGGCCTCCTCTGAAACACCCAGGGTCCAGTTTCTGAGACAAAACACTATAGAGGTTGAAAAACTGGAGAAAATGGAAAATAAACTTTTCTAGCAGGTATTTCCTCTCAAAATGGACAGCTTAGGAATATTTAAAGTAAAGCTTTTGGTGATATTTTTAGTGCCATGTTTCTGCCTGCCACTGAATGAATATTTCAAATGGAGTGATTTTACTTCGTAATTACAGTACTGAACAATTACAGCTCCTAAGCACTGTAAAGACAGAACATCACACTCTGTTTGAAGGGGAATATGAATGAGGTTCTTGTTTTTGTTAACCAAGTAAGAAAACTGACACTTCTTGAACAAACTGAGATCTTTTTGTCCAATGTCATCAAGTGTGACTATTTTTCATTCCGTTGCTTTTCCACCCTTGGCTTTTAGTTACATCAAAAGGCAGAAAATGCATTTCATACTTCAGGTTTATAATGTGCTTCAAAGTCCCATGTGTAATACAAAGTGTAGCTGTCATTCAGGGGTAAAGGTGTTACACGAGGTTAATGTTGCAAAACTGCTCTGAAGTCATACTAACGCAGTGCTTATCTCATTTAAGCAGCAGACAATGCTGGAGAGATTCTGTCTAATGAGCTTTTTGCTCAAACTTCAAGTTTGGATCAAGACTGAAACGAGTCTAGGGGGGTTCTTGTGCAAACCCTGTGATTCAGCATGTGAGTGCTCAAGTTCTTTTAGGCGCAATAGTTCTAGCAGAGAATTTCCTGACAAAACAGAAAATCAGTCTTCAGATCCAGCGTTTGTGGAGGTGTCACTGAATTTTTCCATGCAGAAAAAAATAGGACCCACTGACATTCATCAACACTTGGCAGAGACCAAACAGTGGATGTGAGCACAGTGAGGGGAGGGTGGTTCTTTTCAGCAATGGTGACAGTGAGCCACCTCCACTGGTACAGATCGTTACAAGTGTGGAGATGTTACTTTCAGAATGACCAATGTATTAATTTCTTTTAAATATATTTTTATTTATTTTGTGTTTATTATTATGCCCCTAATTGTAATTCTGAGGCAGCCCAGTCATGATGTGCATGTGATGGATCTGACAGTCTGAGCACCCACGTGCTGTGAGAGGTTTTAAAGTGTTACTGAATGTATTAATTCACTTTCACTGTGTTTATTGATTTGGGTCGTTGTTTTTCTTCCAGTAATGTGGAGTTATTAAGAAATTTCACTTTCAATTTATTCCTACCATTTATATTCTTTCTTTCTCTCTCTCTCTCTCTCTCTTTCTTTCTTTCTTGCTTTCTTTCTTGCTTTCTTTCTTTCTTTAAATCCACTACTCTTGTTCTGAAAGAGATTGAGTCCTCTGTAACATAACAATTCTCTGAATTGAGCTTTTTGCGTGAGTGAAAAAAACCACCACTCTACTTCAGTGAAAGCAGGCAAGAGACTTGCAGTGTGAATGTTCTTTCTAATAGGACACTGCAAGTGCTTTCTATTTAGGTACAACAGTACTTTTTGTCCTTACGGACAAAGCAAAAGAATAAAAACTTTCTTTGGCAATGAAGATATTTCTCTGTCTGATGGTAAAAGGCTTTGGTCCAAAGGATCACCCAGAAGCCTGAAGATGCATCAGGCCTTCCTTTAGTGTTTACATGTTCCTTTAGTATTAATGGGCACCCATGTACTATGTGTTCATGGAAGGTGGAGGTAGCCTCTCCCTTTCACATTTGTGCACAACAAGGTATAGAAACAGGACAAGATCGCTCTCAAGTTCTTGGTAAAGCTGTGAGGTTTGGACAAAGTTCAGTCTTCCAAGTTTCAGTTCAGTGCCCAGACTTTATCAAATTGCTGGGTTTGGGATGCTTGATTGTGACTTCTTTACGTGTGAAAGTTTTAGATATAGAGAATAAACTGGAATAAAGATGACTGGTTCCCATCTTTCACATCTGGACATTTTCAGGTGCTTTCTGAAATGGATCTCTAGTAATGCTTATACTGTATTATATAAATATTTAAAAATCCAACTGCTCAACTCCAAAACACTGCAGTATGCTGTTGAGTTTTTTGTTTAATTGCATATTATATGGTAAGGCAGTGCTTTAATTATTTGAAAAATTGTGAATGCACATCAAATTATCATTTACCTGTGCAACCTGGTCTAGGGAGCTGCTTTGGCAGGGGGATTGGATTTGATGATCTCTAGAGGTCCCTTCCAACCCCTACAATTCTGTGATATACAAATTTAAAGAGATCATGTATATGTATGCATATTTAAAGCAATCATGCAAAGTGCCTTCTTGTATTTAAGCAAGAGAAAAAGATTAATTTATAAAGATTTGAATAGTCTTCTCACAATTTTTTTTAATTTGCTTTGTTGATGTAGATACAATTAGAAGATTACGGAAGAATTAGTATGCTATATTATACTGGAGTTTGTGATAACCCATAAAAGCACATTTCTTTTTAAGCATCCTAAATTAACTGAAATAATGTTAAAATCTTCCATGATGCTTTATGACAGAATTATTAAAGTGATCATCAAATAGTAATATGCTAAGAAAGGTTTATTTTATTTTTTTTAATGATAATCAGGTTGGTGATGAGAGAACTAGTCAGATATTCATCTCTGTGGACATAGTCTATATTCATCTGTGCTGACATTTCTATTTCCATTGAGGATTTCCCGCCGTTTCTTTACAGACTTATGGGAAAAATACAATGCAATATTTTTTATAAGAACTTCTCTTCATCCTGTGTTTGCAGTCAGTAATTAGAGATCACTGGCAGCCTTCTGCTCTACTGGTCTCTGGTTCTCTTTGTGATAAGGTCAGTAGTGTGAAATTTGATAAAGATCACTGACAGACATCTATGATTTTTGATCACACTTCTATTTTTAAGGCCCAGTTTTCCTTAGATCACAGGCCATTGGTGCAGCAGATTTTTTGGGCTTCCTTCTTGGCCTACTAAGAAAGGTGATTTGATCTTTTAAACACTGGAACAGACTTCCTAGGGAGGCAGTTGAGTCACGATCCCAGAATGTGTTTAAAAGCCTTCTAGATGTGGTACTCAGGGATGTGATTTAGCAGTGGGTTGTTAGAGTTAGGATAGTATGGTTAGGTTGAGGTTGGACTTGATGATTTCGAAGGTCTTTTCCAACCTGAGTAATTCTATGATACTATGATCCCACCTCTTCTCATCTCTGAAAATGAGATTTGGATTTGTAAGAGGGAAAAATGGCTTGCTACATATTCGAGTAAATTATGTAATTTCATCAGTCCTGATTGCTGTCCTCACCATGATTTTAATCAGCAAAAATTCCCCAGTGCTGAAAGGATACCAAGACGGTGCTCAGGCGGAAGTTGAGATTTTCCATTGAAGTATCATTGCAAAATGAATGCTAGCTGTGGGACTGCCAAACAAAACCACATCCTTCTTGTAGCTCAGCCTCAGCCCTCATGTTCATTTCTCTGCTAACCACTAGTGCCGAGGAAGAAAGAAATGAAAAAGAAACGCAGAAAGACAGAAGAAAAAGTAGATAATAGAATAGTTTATGGGCATCAGAGAACAGCAATGGGACCAAATTCATATAAAATAAAAGTTACTAGGATTTACTTTCTTTTTTAATCTTACAGTTATCTCTTGTATTTGGAATTAATATTTCATCATGAAAATTCCTTCTTCCCCATATGGTTTACAACGTATTTTTTCTTCAGGAATATACTACAGCTCATTCTTCACCTAAAAACAGGTGAATAGGTTTATTATTAAATGATATAGGTTTGAGGAGCAATGAAGATCAGAGTGTGCATTTGGACATGCCCAAAAATTGTCCTTGAATTCTTGAAATCCACAATTTCTTGTGACACCGGGACAAATTCCAATTAATATGGTTACTTAACTAAAACTGTTTGGTGCTTATCAGGCTGGTTATTAAGAGAAACAACTTCTCCAAATGAGCAGTAAGGTATCAAAACAGGCTGCCCAGGGTGCTGGTAGAGTCACTGTCCCTGGTGGTGTTCAAGAGCCATGAAGATGTGGCACTGAGGGAAGTGGTCAGTGGGCAATGCTGGTGTTAGGTGAACAGTTGGACTGGATGATCTTAGAAGTATTTTCCAACTGTAATGATTCTATGATTTTATGGTTCTGTATTTAACTGAGAAAAAAAAAAGGTAGTTATTATTGACATTACTTCATCATGACTGCGAGTATACAACAGAACTAATGCATTTAGAGAAAAAACTAAATTAATTGTTACTATCAAAAGTATGAAGAAATGTTTACTGTTTTGTTCTTTTTTCCCAGATGGTTAGGTAGTTAACAAATGAGACCTTTCAGTGAAAAAAAACCTAAGTGAGATAAATACAAAGGAAACTGAAGAGAGTCATATTAAAGAGCATGTATTATAAAACATCCCTTTGTTCTGAGTGCCAGGAACATTTGTTGGAAAATGGATTTTTATTAAGCAATGTCCTTAATTCACTGTCATTCACAGCACGGCATCTACCACATTTCCTCTTCTATTTCAAGTGGTATAGAACATGTTTAAAAGAGGTTTTTATTTATTTATTTTTTCTTTACAAATAAGTAGATGAAAAGGAATAAGCATATTCAAGTCTCATGAAAGGAACTTATTCTTTGAGTCCATACTTCTAACAAAAAAACTGATAGCAGACCATGGAACCAGAACATTTCACTTACAAAATGCAAAATAACTGCAGCAAATGAAGAAACTACTGGGGAAAAACATGTATTAATTGCAAAATTTTTACAAAAAGAGATAAATCAAATATCTTAGCGTGTTCCATTCTGTTTCTAGTATACTCCGTCAACATTAGCAGAAACAACCATGTGTACAGTAAAAACAAGCCAGTTAAGAGTTCTGCTTTGTATGATCCCTTTAATGAAATATTGCCCATCATGAGTTGTAACAGAAGGCATCTACAAATTCATAACAGCTCAGGCCTCTAGGTTTTACCTTCTCACAAAAATGGGAGCCATCTTTTTTCATTTCTGTTCTCTTGCTTCTTTGCTAGTTCCTTATACTCTTTTGACCTTAGAAACCTGGGAAAAGAGTCCTTTGCCATGAGACTATAGATTAACCTCTGAGCATCGTCAAAGCAGCTGAGGGTGGGTTCTGAGATGTTCTGAGAGATGTGATTTCTTGTATGGAAGTCAATATTAATCTGTAGGAGAGAAGGAGGAACAGTCAGTTTGACTCGAATGCTGAGGTCTGTTCATGTAGAGGACACAATCATCTTCTGAATTTCCCCCACATAACCTGGTTGATGTCAATTGGCAGAGAAGTCATCCCTTCTTTTTCTAAATACTGAATTTTTTTATTTTATTATATTCTTAGAAAGTTGGCATCAGTGAAAATAAAGAAGTGGAAAACATGATTTTGATTATTTCATCTTCCTTCCAGACCAAATCCTATGAAGTACAGATCACGCAAGACTAAATGCAAGATTAGAGCAAATTAGGCTCTGTTTCACACAGAATTTTCCACCTGGTAGATTGCTGACATAACAATGGAAGGAAAACCAAGTAGAAATGAGTTTTTCTGTCATTCCAGGAATTTCAGATTTGAATTTTTTACTTGATTCCCTTCCTCAATCAGTACCCAAAGTACATGCAAAAAAAAAAAAAAAAAAAAAAGTACTTACCTCCTTTGGAGCATCAGCTTCAATAAAATCAGAATAAATCTTTTGGGCTTTGGCGGTAATTTTGGCAGAGGACTTGGTTTTTTTGAAGTCCTCACAAGCCAGCCAGAACTCTACATTCTCCTCACTGAATTCTGACTTCAGAAACTTCCTAAAAGCTGCCAGGCCATCTGGAGAAAAAAGCACAAGATTGAGGGGTGGTGGATAGAAGAAAAATCAATATGGATTCTATATGTCTCTGTATATATATTATGTTTCTGAAATACTTTTGCCCATTACCCAGCAGTTGGCCCCAAGAGGCTGCTGTGGAGAAAATAGCTAGGGAATAAAATAATAGTAGTGGTAAGGTGATGAAGGGAGTTCTGTCAGTTGTTAACAGATGAAAACTCTCAGTACATGCCTGGTGCGAGCCGGTCTTTCCAATGCTCATTGTTAAAAGATGTGGGACAAGGTAGATAAGAGGGTTTGGAACAACTAGACAATCAGAGATGTGAGGCTGAACCCCTCTCTAAGCAGCATGTTAATTCATGCTGTGGTAGTGTGATGCTCTCAGAGCTAAGGCTAGTCTGGATAGATAGCTCCTATGCCTCCTTTCAGGTAATGGGTTTCAGTTCGAGCAAGGCTCACATGCCACCAGCAGTAACGTGGCCCAGAGTATGTGGTGAGTTGGGTGGACAGCAGTGTGCAAACCTGATGTCAATGTCTGTGAGTTGGTTATAGATGATTTTGTTATTCTTAATGTTTTTCATGTACTCTTACCTTTATTAGCAAGTAGTGTGTCCACAGAGTCAGACCAAGCCAGTGTTTCTTCTGTGTTTGACCTATGGAAACAGCATCTATCCTTGAAAATAGCATCATGATCTTTTGCCTGTGCAGGCCATGGTAGCTACTCTATCTTTTGGTCCCATTGAGGGAGTACTTCTTTTTTAGGGGGGAAGGGCATGGAGGACCTAGACTCATGAAGAAGAACACTATTTGACACTGGAAAATTTGTCCAGGAAACAATATTAATAATGCTTGAAATTGGTTGAACTACAGCAAAAGCGTAGAAGTGATATTAATGTTCTAGCATACTGAATTTCTTCTCAAGTTCAACTGGATTAACCATCGTTATGACACTTTTTGGAATTAGTAGAAATATCTGAACAGTCACTATGCTCACAGTGGTAGGATTTCGGGCATTTTTTCTCAGTTTCTTAGCAGTATAAAAATTTGAATAAATGTAAATAAAAATAAAAGTAAACTCATTTCTACAAAACTTTACTTTGATTGCAATTAACACTTTCTGAGCTTTTAATTTAAACCTCCGGCAGAGAAAAAGAAATCCCTTTACCAGTATTATTGTTATTGCTTGCAATTTCTGTTTGGAAGAATGTGGGTTCTTAAAAATGAAGTGCTGTGTAGAAATCTGCCTCCTAGCACACAACTTCTGGCAGAATCAACGTGTGCCTACCTGCTTTCCTGCATGCCATTTTTCCATTTAATTTTCTCAGTTTTGGGCATCTCCAAATGAACATTAGTCTCATAACAACCATTTGGCCTTAAGGAAGAATAAATCTGATTGGTGGTATAGGTCATATTCCATTTTGTAAGGAATATGTTTCATCAGTAAGCCTCAGTTCAGTAGTATGCAACTGAAATTTTTTTGAAATAATTTTTTGGAGGAAAAACTGAAAAATATATAAAATCTTAAATATGTCTTCTAGCAAATCTTGCAAGCAGGTCATTTCAAGAATTAATCAGCTCTTTATGTAACCTCTAAGGACAGATAGTGAAAGATAAAGGATTTACTTGAGCTGATATACTGTTATCTACTCCACACAGACTGAGCGGGAGGTTTTATCCCAACCTCCTTTAAATTCTAGTGAAATTAATGCACATTTAAAATATGTTAAAAAATAAAAATAAAAAACAGGTCAGAGGAAGCAAAGAGGTTTTGCTGACATTTTGCACTTGACAAAGAACTTGAAATAAAAGAAATAGTTCAAAGGGGAAGGCCAGAGCAGAGTCAGTCAGTCAATGATTGTTCCCTCCCCTCCAAATTTTAGTTACAGATTTTTTATATGATGAAAAGAGAATGAAAAATGTAGGATAACTGGAAAAGTCTCCAGCAGATCCCTACCTCATGTTGTTTTTATTGAAACTGTCACATTTTTATATACATATATATGCACAAAGATCTTGAGTGGAAGTTTCCCACCCTGTGGTTATCTATCTCACGTAGATTATGATGGCATGGGGATTTGAAACTGAATTTACATTCCTTGTGAACATAGTCATCACTTGACATTCTGGCAGCCCTGGAAATATTTGTATGGAAATATTTCCCCCTTCTGTAGTAAGCAGTCAAAACAAATCGTGGAATTTCTTACAGACACATAAATTGTGTTTTCTGACTAGCCCTGTTCCTCAAAATAACTTACAATCTGACTGTTTTGGGGTTGGGCATTCTGTGTGCAAGGGCACACAGGAAGACCCAGAGGTGAAAGAGGGCATTGTCAGGCTGTCAGAGCATCCAAAGCCATTGGTACCATCCATGGTTGTGGTGGATGGGAAGTTGGGGTATGTGAACAACACAGTGGAAAAGGACTCTATGTACCACTGGTGGTTTTTTCTCCATAAATTTGTCAAGAGCTTCTGTGATTGGATAAGGAAAACGTTTTTTTTATTATGCTAAGCGCAGTGAAGCTTAGTGTAAAAAGGCTGCCCAGAGAGCTGTGAGTGCCCCATCCCTGCAGACAGCCATTGTCAGGCTGGATGGGCTCTGAGCACTGATGGAGCTGCAGGTGTCCATATTCAGTGCAGGGGAGTGGGATCAGATGGTCTTTAAGAGTCCCTTCCAACTCAAACTTTTCTATGCTTGTATGATTCTATTATGGTGCCACTGTATAGTGTAACTGCAGTTATGTTTATCATTACTACAGTTGATTTTTGCATTGACGTTTTTATGAGTGTTGTTGGAGCTGTCCATTTACTTGTATCCAGATTGCACAAAATGATGTTTAAATAGAAGAAAATTACATACGTATTTATACATACGTATGCATGCATACAGGAAGGAAATTGGAGTGCAAATACATTCAATCTGGATTGAAAACACAAATAAAAGCTTAATGTTGCATCATCTAGTGCTTTGTGAGACTAATGGTATTAATCTGCAGAGAATTTCTTTCAGTGACAGTAATAAACTCTTATTAAAATTAATGTTTTTGGGTGCTTAAGCAAAACAAAAGACAAAGATAAGACAGTATAACCCTAATTCTGCTTCTCTTCCTCATCAGTAATATTATTTGATTTAATATATATAAGTCAGAGAATGATCTCACTGATTTCATTGGATTTAGATGGGAATGGCAAGCAGAAGTGACAACAAGGAACCAAAATCATCATGTACACTATAAGGGGGAAGGAAAACAAAAAGTGTCCAGATCATTCAGAAGTTGACCATCTCATAAATAGCCTAAGATTAAAATAGCCATAAAAAACAACTCACTTCACTGGCATTCTTTGTTCCACTGTCTGACTGTCGCGGGTAGGGCAGAATTTCTTTTCCTGACTGTTCTTCAAGCTGAAGGTGATATGATAGCATGAACAATACAATTAGCACATGCATCCCCACACAGTACGGTGCAAGCTGACAGACTGTTTTTTAACACCTCCTTTACAATTTTCTCTTTCAGAACTACAGCTTATTTTTCAACAGTGGTCCTGCTATCCCATATTTATGCTCTGAACAACATCTTATTAGGAAATCATCTTGTGATGAGCTTACTGACTGGAAAAGCAGGAAGGAAAATAGGTTCAGTGCACCTAGCTAGAAAATTCTTCGTTGTATTTATTTGCTTTTATATTATATCTGCTCTAAACACACCTGCGACTTATCCTATACATCCTGAAGGTCTAAGGTCCTTCAGCTATTGTCTCTCATCTGTTCAGGCAGGTCTTCTCACACTGATGCTGTTACAAACAATGGGGTCATTTGGTATTTGAAAACTGTAATGCAGCAATTTCTTCTGCTCTTACTGAAACTTCATTCTGTGTGTTCTCTTCTAACAGAGCCATTCTGCCCCAGAAACATTCTCATATAATTTTGGCTTTTGCTGTGATATCTCTTTCTTTTCTTTTCTTTTCTTCTCAACACTTTCCTTTCTCCTTGTGTCCCTTGCTGTCCTGACCAAGGAGGCTTTTACTTTCATGCCTCTCTCCTTGTAGTGCTGTCTAATCCTTTTCTGTCTTTACCCAGCTTCCTTTATTCTCCTTTAATAGAGAACGTGTATATATATATATAATAGCTTAAGAAGAATAAGAATAATATTGGTAAAAGAATAAATGGATATAAACAGTGAAAAAAATTTCATCGGGAAGGCTTCAGAAAGTGCCATTGGTAATTTCCCCCAGTAGGGTTTTTGTCCTCTCTACTTCTCTGTACTTCAAAGACAGAGACTGATACATTTATGAAAGAGGTTATTTTACACTGTCACCTTTGATAATAGGAAACTAGGAATGATGACCCAAGATACCCCTTTCAGCCCCACTTTCTTAATACTGAACAAGATTCCTGCCAGCAAAATGAAGTAGTTAGGCTTTTTCTCTGCAAATTTCTTATCTTCAAATCCCATTGTTTCATAAAGTAATAATAGAATGACAGAAATAAGAAATACCAACTTTATTCTCTGCAATTATTATATTAGTATATATGCAAAGTATGTACCATGGACTATAAAATAGTGGCAGACAAGACCAGTGCTTTACTGAAATTTCATAAGAAGAAAAATTGTCTTGGTATTACAACACATCCATTAGCTACTTGTGTAAATGAGTTGGTTATTCATAGTATACTGTATCAAACAAACAAAGAGAAATGTGAAAATGTTAAAAAACAGGGGCTGGAACTTGCACATAGAGTTATTTCCAATCTTTCTGAAACTTCAATCCAGCTGATACTGTTGATGTTCACAACTTCAGTTTACTAATAACCCAGACTGGAGTTGCAAATCAGAACAGATCTGTATCTGTTTAAATAATTTCAGTGTTTTGAAAAAAAAAATAATAATCTGTGAACCTCCTGACTTAGAACTCCTACAACACTGTTGGCTGATTTATGAGTGTGCTGCCTTTGGCAGACAGTAACAGAGCTAGAACTGTAGGAAAGGGAATGTGGATCTATTGTTTGCACATTTCATCCTTCACCCCTATTACTTGATAAGGACCAGTATCCTTTATGGAAAAGAGCCACACCTGATCTAGATACTGCTTTCTCAACAGGGTAAAGCAACTCTTCATCTCATACCATTGCTACATTAACCTAAGTAATCACTTGCATTTCTACATATTCCTAAAAGAGTTGCCTTGTACTCACCTTAGTGCAATGTGAGAAAACGTCACTCTCTCCCACAAAACTTTCAGTGTGCTGCTGTCAGGTTCAATATCTTAATGCCCTTCAGCATTTGGCCTTTGTTGAATCCATTCCACACCCAGGCTTGTTGGATACTACTCTGAATAGCATAACCTCAGGAGACAAATGAAGGTTCTCTTGGTCCAAGCAATTCAAGTAAATGTAGATTTACCACCTTTCTTAAGTTGGAAGATGACCTGAGCACTGCTGGCATCCTAGAAAATGGAACCACCTGTCATAGCAGATGCAAATACATTTTAATCACAGTACTATGTAAATGACCATCTTCCACCTTCCAATAATGCAGTGTGGACAGCTTACAAACGCTTTTTTTTTCCATGTGAATAACTTTGTGTATCTTCAGTATGCCACAGAGCTATTTTGCGTAAGGAAATTAGCTGTTATTTTCCACCTAAGTAATGTGTCCCTTCAGGTGAAAGATTTGATTTCCAGAACAATCTGTCAAAATGTTTTACATCATGTTGTGTTGCTTATGTACATGATTTCTAAGTGCTATGCAAACACAAATGTTGAGTAAAGGAGAACTGGAAGTAATTCTAACAAAAATCTATGCAAGCTTGAAGAGTTTAAATTAGTACTAGTCAGTAGATGATTTGTCCCAGATCTTGTCCTGGATGAACAAACTGCTATTTGTACAGCATCAGATTAACAAAAGTTCCTATTTGCACAAGAGGCCTATGTAGTACAAACTTGAGGGGTGGTATCATAACCTTGCTCTTGGAGATGGGTATAAAATACACCAGCACAATAATATATTAAAAAGTAGTCATGATGTCATAGAGAGCTCTTGATCCTTAATTCCCTGTATCAGTTTTCTTTTGAGTTATGCCTTGCTGGTGGTGTGTCCCAAAGCAAGCTGGGATAGGTACTGGATGAAAGGGAAAACCAATATGCCAATGCCCTGGATTATGAAGAAACCAATATGCCAATGCCCTGGATTATGAAGAAACAAGCTTCTAAAATACAAGAAAATAGTGCAGCAAAGAAACAACATTTAGGAATTGTAGTTAGGTTAGGTTTCAACTTAACCTTCTGTTCTTTTTGAAAACCTGATACTGACTTTCAAGGGGTTATTTTTCATGCTACTTAATTTTAACCAACTTTCATAATGAAATCAAAGATAAAGTCTAAATCATAATCATAACTCCTTTTCTTGTGAGTTGACATATGAGATGTTTATGCCAGTACAGGCTGTTTAGGAAAGTAGAGATAAAAACTTTAAAGTAAAAGCAGGCAGCCTCCACAGGCTCAGTTTTTACTGGCTGGTGTAAAAAAAACCCAAAACAACAAAACAAGAAGATGACAACAAGACAGCCAGAGAAAAGAAAAAATGGAGGCAAGCTGAATATTGTATAGAGGAATTCTATTTATATCTTCAGCATACAGCCACACAGGAGCTAAACAGTCATTTGATTGAGACATTTGACTATAATGCAAAGAAAAAAAAATTGAGGGGGGTCTAGGACAGGTATCTGAGCAAGGCACGTTCATGCACTGAGCATGTGAATCACACAAGATGATGATTTTATGCATTTTTATTTTTTTTAGATGGAGCCTTTCAACATTACACATGGAAAATAATTTGGAAGGGAGAGGGAACTGTCTTCAAAGTTAATTAAGGCAGGTGAGCAGCTGGGGACAAAAAGAAAGGAGAGAAAAAGTAACCTGCTATTTGTGAGTCACTTTCATGCCTGTATGTGCCACAGCTTCTAAGAACCACATTATCAATTGCCTACAGTTGTGGTAGAAGGAAACCTTTCTTTCCCTTTGAGATTCATTATGTTCGAATTCATTCCTCTTGTTTCTTGTCAGTACAAACATGAATCAAGTTGTCATTTGCACAATGTCAAACTGCAAAAGCCAAAGAAAAGATGCAAAGGTGTATTTTGATCTCCTTCGAGCTAACTTAGAACAGCAGATAATAATTTAGATAATTCAATGCATCTCATTAGAGATTGGTAAAAGAAAAAAAAAGTACTAGCAACAAACATTTGCACTACAGAATTTTTCAGATTATTTCCCTCATATATTGTATCTGGAGTCTCCATATACATAAGGAATAGAGTGAAGTGTTTATCTGGGGTAAGGAGTTGGTAAGAAGTATTTTGAGAGCTATTAACTGAATACGGAATAACACACACAAATCCAAAAAGCTGCTACATAACATAATTCCCAATAAAAATATATGCCCAGTAGGCTTCATACCTATTATTTGCTCCAAGCCAGCTAAACAAGAGGATTTACATAATTGTGACATCGATTCTGCCAAACCTAGAGAAGCCCAGCAATGATTTCTGGCACTGTTCTGAGGTCCATGCTATAAATACATCCGTGCAGAGCTAGCCTTCATTCTGATCAATTCTGTCTCTCTGAAGTATGGAGAAGTGTGATGGACTTGTACTAAACCTATGTTTAGTTCATCTTCCAGAAATATAGTTTTTCTTGTTTTTCTGTCACAAAAAAAGAGTCTCCTCTAGAAAACAGACAATTATGTCCTTTTAGTTTATCTTTACGCCTTTTGTCTTCCTTTCTCATAATTTATCTTGACTTTCTTCTTACAGTAGTTCCCATGGCCTCTGTCTGCGGCAAATCGTGGTTCATAATTATCTCTGAAAAACATACGTGCATAAATAGCTACCAAGAATAGCTTATTTGTTTTGTTGTAATTACACAACTCATGCAAGGGACTAGCACTGTTGGTACTATAGAATGATAGCTGTGAGGAAGGCCTCCCTGGTGATAAGCAAAATTTTCCATGTTTCTATGAAAGGAAACAAAGGCGCCTGCTGACTTATGTTTATCACTACAGACACTTTTGTCTAACTGCCTGGTTTTTTTGCTAAGAAGGAAATGTCTTACTCAAAGCACTGTATTTTTCAGTTGTCTGGGTTTTGGAATAGTTGTAAGTGCATGCATTCTTTTACATTTAATTCATCCATGGCAAGAGCAAACATCAAGATTCACAGAAGGTATGAAGTTACATGATCACCAACTGAGAATCTGGATGCCCGTGTTGTAAAAGATCCACTGTTATTTCTCAAGTGAACTATCAAGTGCAGCATTTGAGAGGGTGCTATTTATGGAGGTGAGCGCACAAAGGAACATTTTGGGTGTGGTAATAGATAGTCAGCTTTAGGCCACAGGACTACATATTGAGAGCAACAGTTGATCCTGTTGTTTAATTGGCTTCATACCTAGCTTGGCATGGGGGGAAAGGACACTTCCTTCTAGACAGACATATGCATCCGCATGACCAGATATGCAATGACACACTTTGTGTTAAAGTGACTTTCTTGGTCCTTGACTGCTCCTCATTAGGTTGGGGAAGGAAAAAAAAAAAAAAAAAGAGAGAGAATACAAATATTTAATAGCAAAGCTGATTTATACAGCACAGTTTAAATACAGTTAGAAGACATACATAATAAGAAAAAAGTATAAAATATATCCCTATAAAAATTAAATAGGCGTTCTTATCATCCTCTTGAAATATGCAATAGCTGAATTTTAATTATGCAGTAGCTGTAGTTAAAATCCACATAATTTTTACATTTCACCTAACTAATGTTCCCACGTGTCTCGCAGTATGAGAAAATACCACAAATGTTCTGTGCTTAGTGTAGGAAATACTGCAAAATCAAAATCATGTGCAAAGGCTAGCTATATAAATCTGTGATGAAACTGTCTTAAAATACAGGCTCAGAATACAGGATGGATGTTATCAAACAGCATTTTAAACAACATTTTTATGTTGGATTTTCAGATTATTTTTTCTAATATGATAACAGCTCTTGTTTGAGTTTAAAAAATTATGAAAGCTTCACATGACATGCCTCATCAATATGTTGCCTGGTCATCTACAATAAATGAGATTACTCGCTGGCTACAGAACTGGTATGAGTGCATGCAACTTTGCTTGTCACTTATTTACACTATCTAAGGATTTGTAATTTATAACACACGTACAGTTTGCTTGCAGTAAGCAGCTAGAATTCATGAGGGCTGAGTTCCCTATTGCCAAATGGTATAGTCTGGTCGCACACCCTGGAAATCATTGACAGTAAAAGATCGTGATCGTCTCCTAAGTGTGGGACGACCAGGAATTCTTCCCTTAACCAAATTCAAATAAAGATCAGATCTTAGGAAGCGTGGATAGCTGTCTTGCTCCATCAGCCTGTGGACTGTGTTTTGTGCTGCATCAAAGGTGGTGATCACGGGCTGTTCAATGTTCTGACTTGTAACTTCTTTGGTTTTAAAGTCCAGATTCACCTGGAGAACGAGGAAAAGAGTTTTTATTTAATGTGCATAAACAAAATTATTTTGCAGTCCATAGCAATGAAATTGTACGTTGATGGAGTATTTTCTGATAAAAAGGATGTTGAATCCCTTCTATAACTCAACTTTAATGCCACAAAATTAATATGTTTCCTTTCAGTTATGGCTGCCAGAAAGTCTGCACAGATGTGTCAATGGTACACTGAAGAACTGATAAAATATCAGATAAAATAAAACCAATAGAGTTTGATGCAGTAGTATCTGAATAAAAGCAACTTGCTGACAGCAGTCTTGGAATAGTGGCTGACACCGAGTTTTGCATCACCAGCCTAAGGCTGAATTCCTTCCTTTCTCATTTAGCTTTGTCTCATTAGAATACAGTAGTGCATATTCAACATTTCTAGATCCTGCGTAGGGTTTTGATGGCAGGAGGGTGAGAAAATTTGCATAATTAAAATATTTAAATAATTTTAGTGTATTTCTGGAGGCTTTAGAGGTGTGGAAAGCATATCAGAATGATTTATTCCATGCACTGGTACATTCTTCCACGGAAGATTTCACACAGAAATCACTATGTTACTCTTGGTCAAAGTATGACTTCCTTACCATGTTCCCTCCCCAGCTTTCCTCCTGCTCGTCCTTTTGTTTGTCAGTCTCAAGAGCTGACAGTATCAGGGCTGTGTCCTACTATAATTGCTCATAGACTGATCACTTAGTAATGATAAGTTCCAGCTCAAATGATTAAAGAATCATAGAGTGGCTCAAGTTGGAAGGAACCTTAAAGATCATCTAGTTCCAACACACTGCCATGATCATGGCTGCCGACCACTACATCAAATTAAGAGTTTTTCTTTTTACATAAGATTCACCCATTGATGTGCTGCAGGAGAAGTAAGAAGGGCTATAAATTTTGAAAGTGAACCTGGTAAGTCAACCCCCTATCCTGCCACAAGTGGAGCTGCACCTTGCATGTAATCTGTGCTAATTATGGGTGGGGATTGCACCATTTTGTAATCCTTCTCTTAAAAAAAGAATTACACTTTTTTCGTCTTTGTTCAGGGAAGTAGCAGTTGGGGTTTTTTCTTCTGCTATTCTGACAAGCTTAAAAAAAATACAAGGGAAAGAGAGTGTTGGCAAGTGACATATTTGATCTGCTCATGCTTGACAGAATTATAGGAAAATGGAAGTCCAAAATATCTACTGAAGAGGCTGAGCTTAATTTCATCAAGTGTTCATTATCTCCATCCCAGAGCAGGCAAAAAAATGTTCTCTTTGCTCATTTACAATATGATCCCTTCATAACACATCTCGGCAATATGAAGAAATAGTAAATATTAAGACTTTTTGTAGTACTACAGTAATAAGAAGGACCTTAGCATTAATTAGTATTGACATATCAACTTGTTTTTGTCTGTGTGTTGTCAGTAATGTAGCAAGAATACTCAGCCACAGTGTTGAGAAGGGGGGGAATATGAATCATGAAAGATCTTTGCTTAAAACATTATGATTATTATTTATTTTTATTTTAAATAAGAGCTTCTGACTCTGAGTTGTGTAATGATTTGAGAAATAGTTAGGAGTTTAAGAGAATGGGAGTATTATTCTGTTGTTCTGGAGGCAGCATTAAACAAAGACAGATAATACTTTGCAAATGCTAGCTGGTATGTCTCATGGCAGCATTAACTTTTATTTTTGCTATTTTTCACTAAATAAATTCTGTGTGCTTATATTTATGTATGGGTATACATATAAATGCATATATCCTGGATTTATAGACCGCTAGGAATCTTTGATTCCTATGATCTAATATTCAAATACAGAGCTCTATACTTAGAGTGGGTTTTATAAGGAGTCTGGAGATGGATAAACTAAGTAGTTATTTCCAGGCTTCTTTCCAAAGCTTTGACATATAAGATACAGTCTCCTTAAGTCAGTGACAACACAATTAATGGTTGTTACTGTTTCTGGACACACACTTCTTAAAAGCAAATTTCATCAGATGCAGCTGTGGAAAACACTGTGTACACTGAAGAACATTTTTACTGTACCTCTTTTGGAGCATCTTTGCGTATGAAAGTTTCATAAATGGCCTTAGCTTTGGGGGAAAGTTCATTTGTAGTTTTACTTTTCTTATAATCCTCACAAGCTATCCAGAACTCGATGTTCTCCTCACTGAACTCTGTCTTCAGAAACTTTGTGAAGGCATCCAATCCAGCTGCAGAAGGGAATATTGAATTGTGTTAAATATATGCATATATATATTCTTATCAGACAGTCTAAGCAAAGTCACAAAATGGGTTGTGCTTCCTTTGAATTACACTGCATGATAGATCGCTGCTTCAAACTATATAAAGGTTTTAAAATAACTGCACGCTGTAACTCCCATGACAGAATTCTTCTTATTGATTACCATGACCTTAAGAAAGTACAAATGGAAGCAATCAAAACTTCTGTATGTGTCTGGAAGTGATGAAATTTGCTAAGTAGCAAACTGAGTTAGGACAACCCAAATGCAATGAGAATCTCTGCTCATAAGTAGACCATCCTCCAGCCCACTGCATCTGGATAATACGCATGTCACTCTAGAATAGAAGGAGGATGATGTATGTGCATTCAATATTTATGTTAGCAGTGGGCCCTTTCAAATAATGGCCAGCTTGGATCCTGTAACTGTTTTAGGAAGCAACAAAAGCAACAAATTCCTCTCCTACTGTAAGCTCATTTTAATGTTGTATGTATGCCACGCAGGGCTAGTTACCCCTGATAGAAAAATAATAGCTATAAAATGTTTAAGGACAAAGAGACTATCACTTCATGAAAGATGAACTTCTAATACTGATAATAATGATAATACAAAAAAAAAAAATCAGCCTTTATTATACTTTCTTTATAATAAGACTGGTCAGGAACAATGCAATACTGGACAGAGGCCAAGTGATGGATGAGACTACAGGCAGATTTCCAACCATTTTTTATGACTGCCATTCAGGATTTTTATGGTAAAAGTTAGCTCATCAGAACATAGCTCTTCTTTTTGACTGTCTTGAAAAATGCAGTCTAGAAAGGATAAGATATCTTCTGCTAATGTGAGTAATGTTCTAAATAATTGATTAGCATGCCACTATTGCAATGAATTTTTCCGAGAGCCTGACTAGAATTCACACAGCAGAAAAACATTTTATTCGTTGCAGAACAATTTAATTACTTTTGGACGCCTTTTACTGGTTATTGCAGGAACTCTTTGCTTCCTATCACTTTGTCCAATAAAATACCAAACTTAGAAGTTATTTTCAACTACTTTCAGTAGTTGACAGTGTGCTGTAGCCTGAGCACATGAGCAGAGCAGAAACACATGCTGCTATAAATGACCCAGCATACCTAATTTAGGTAACTGACAGATCTATTTAAGTGCACAACAGTGTTTTGTAATTTTCCATCAATTTTCCACCAGTATAGTCTTCAGGAAGAGAAAAAAAAGTACAAACCTTTCTGGGAAAGCAGTTTGTCAAACGATTCACCCCATTTCATTGCTTCTTCAGGAGACACACTGTTTTAGAAACAAAACATGGTTTTGTAGAACTGTGCATACAGTGTATTCATCAAGCTATTTTGATATGCCAGCAATTACTATTGTTGCTCTGAACTGTTTCACAAAGCGTTTGATAAGATCCTGTTGCTGAAGGAGCTCTATTACAGACTTCAGAGGTAGCATAATTTCATGGAACATAGTATTTTCTGACCTTCTCCCAAAGAATTGCCTTTATCTATCTATCTATCTATCTATCTATCTATCTATCTATCTATCTATCTATCTATCTATCTATCTATCTATCTATCTATCTATCGTCCTTAAAAAATAAAAGATCGCAGCAGAGATTTTTCTAATGATGTTTAAGTTGTACTTCTTTGAGGAAGCTAAGGAAAAAAGAGATGGTGCAGTATGGCAAAACTCACACAGGAAGCAGGTCTGTCACCTAGTTAGTCTTAAAATATACTCTTGCAGTGATGTGGTTCTGAGGCTGCATTGCCACAGCCTATTTGTAATTAAATACAGGAAGTTCAGTACGCTGAAGACAAAGGTGTAGTGGTATGGTTTAGGTGATAGTTTTCCAGTGTATGAGCATATACAGTCTGTTTTGTTCACCACAAACATTTTCAAATGTCACGTTATTCTGAGAGACTGCACTCAATTTATAAAACTCCACGTATTCTTCCTCAGCTGTGACAAGTTACAAGTATTTATCAGTTATTTCAAATATCCTGTCTTTGAGAGCCATACAGAAAATTAATTGCCTTATTTTATTCTTCCAAATAAGATTTTCAGGAACCTCTTTCTTTTTGCGCTATATAGGTTATCCCTGCACACACGCACCAGGACAGTACATTGATTTTGGTAAACAGAAATTGGCACAAGGCTGGCATTAACTTTATCATGCCAGGACTATTCCTTAGTTCTAAGCCTGAACGTGAAGAATGAATATAAATATTTAAAACCATTTCTTTTCCATGACATAGAGTTTTACTCTGAAAGTGGCAATGTTCTCACATAAGCAGTTTGTCTGGGGTTAGTTGATAGTGGAGCTGAAAACCAGAAGAACTAGTGACAGATTTTGGGAAATGATGCCTCTTTCCTGCCCCAGGCTCATATTTTTTCTGCTGCCCGTTATACATGGCTTGGATTCCCTTGGCAAAATCTGTAATCACATGAATTTTAGACTAAGGGAAATTCCAATGACTATGAGAGGGAATTTAAGCTAGTAATGCTCTTGGTTTTGTATAGAAAGTAAAAGGAGGGTTTTTATTTTATACTTTTACAGGTGTCATATGTCTCCTAGCTGAAGTCCTTGCTTGTAGGAGTGAAATTCTTAGCTATGGAGAGACAAACAGTTCTCGAGGTGTACAAATATTAGAGAACTGAAATATGAAAGATGAACATAGGCCAATAAAGCAGGGGAATTCTGGTGTCAGGGAAAGCGAGACCTCGCTCCCTTACAGAGCTTATAATTATGGGAAGTACAAAGTGTGCAGTTCTCTGAACTGTATGTGCTTGTACATCTGGGAATAATGGGTTGCTACAGCCACAGAAATGAATTTGGTAATGGTGAAAGATAAACCCTGACAGCTTCAGAGCACATACACAGTCCAATACTGCATAAAATGCTGGAGAGGATCTTTGCTGGCTTTGGAAACTCCATGTGATTTCTTCATTTTCTTTTAGAAAGGAAGTAGCTTCACAGATCCCTAAGATGTAGGTACACTAAGGAGTGCTGCGGTAACAGAAACCAGAACCTGGGTATGAAATACCCAACAGTAATCAGCCACCCAAATAAGAATGAGCATTGAAAGGATATTGTCTGCCTACAGGTGGCACAGAGACTGTGCTTTCTCATTTTAGTTTCAGTCTTAGCACAATTCTCTGTGTCTGGAACTGAGGAACTGAAAGAGGTGGTTCTTAACACTCCTTTACCTTTGTTCATGCCTTCAAGGTCTTCTATTTTCACATGAACTATAGAACCATGGAATTAAGCACAAGAGCGCAATTAAAAAAAAAAAGAGAGGGGAAAAAAAGCAATGAAATCCTCCCCTGGGACCATGGAGAGCAAAGTCTTCCAGATCATGAGTACATGCTATCATTTGGATGGCCATAATATTTACATGTGTAAGGAAGCATACTGGTCAAAGCAAGACATCTTGGCCCCCAAAACAGTAATAGCTTAAACAACATTAACAAGACTTAAAAATGAGATGGGAATCTCTGAAGTCTTCTGTGGTGGAAAGGAGCAACTAATTTTTTAGGCTTTGGATTTGCAGTAATTCTTCAGTTTTTTTCAGTCAAGACCTACAAATGTAATTCTTCATGTATCACTGAGAATCTGGTAACCTAGTGAAGTCAAGAACTAAGTTCTTACTGAATTTAACAAAATTAATATTTCAACCTACATTTTTATGGGAAGTAGTTTCACAGAGACAATATTACAGCAGTGTTTAAAAATCAGTATTTGAATTTTGGAGACAAGACACTCAGTTACTGTAATTATCAAGGAATTATACATCCAGTATTTGATATACATTCCCAGAATTCTTTGGAAAATCTGTCTTCCCAGGAACTAGATGATTTCCTTCTAAACAGTAATTTTGCAGCTCCATTTCTGAGTCAATGCTTGCTTGGTATAACCAGTGGACTAAGGTAAAGCTTTTTATATATGTGCATGTGTGGGCAACAGTCTGCACTTAGTGGTGTGAAAACACTGGAGGTGAGTTCCTTTGTTCCATGACAGACAATTCTATACTATTTGTATGCTTGAGTTAGATAGCCAACTTTAAATGAAATAGATTTTCAAAGCATCACTCTCTGCCAAGTCTGAATGCATACACATGTATGCAGGAAATCTTCTGAGTCACACTGACACTTCCAAGAAGGAATCTCCATCATTTCTCTCTCTTTTATAACACCTACCTTGATGCTTTTGTCAAGTTTGTTGGTTTATTGAGATGTTCAGCTTCGTGTAATTCAGATTTCTGCAGGAGAAGGCTCAGTCTGTTTCTCTTCTGCTTTGCTCTACAACATAGTTCAAGAATCTTTTAGATCAGCTTTGTTAAAGGGTTTTTTCAGACATTTTCTTTGACTAATATCTCTGTCTTTGCACCACGGATCCACGAATGCTCACTTACACTCTGTTTCTTCTCCTATTTATATTATTTACATTAATGAATTTCTTCTTTAGGCATTAACATGAATTGCACATGAAGCACTAGCAAATAGAAGTGGGAATCTTTTTGTTTTCAGTACTCATTTTGAAGATGAAGGGTGAAATTTCGTATTAGGGAACATGGGCACACTTTGAGTACGCATGAAACAGTTAGCTCAGCATCTTCTACTTTTAATTTTCTGCAAAGAAAAAAGGAAGCAGTACTTCCTCACACTTTTAAGTCTTTACAAAGAATATTTTCCAGAACATATTAATGGTTTGAAAAGCATTTTTCAGAACTTTGTGAAGCCTCTTTTTTCTTATTCACTTAGTTAATTATTTATTTGTTTCTTGTACTTAAAACCTGTTTCCTTGATGAATGAATATTATATCTGCAATTCCCAGGCTTGCAGTTCATGAGTTTTCATATACATCGGTCAAAACTAGAAAGGTCTGTGCCCTAGATTCACACCCACAAACTATGTTAGAAGAATCCTCTGCATAAACAACACTCAGAGTGTCAGCATGACCTTAAAACTTACCCAGGCTTGCTCGCTTTATTTGGCTCTTCTTTAACTGCTGGTTTCATGACTCTGTAATAGGATTTATCCTTTGAAGCAGAAGTGTTCAGTTGAGGGAACAAAAGAAGTGGGTTCTCCATCTTCTGAAAAAGCTTTCCAGTTTTACAGAATGCTGCTTTAACTTCCTGACAGCGGTTTCATCTGTATGAGTGGTGTGCTCAGCAAGGCGTGTTCATGCTGTCTCAGGCTGGGTTCCCCCAATTGGCTGTTGAACAGTTTCCAGATCAGGTAGTGAGAAGAAGGAGATTCGCCACCTTAGCTGTCACTGCAGCTGCAGGCACACAGGACTTTAAGTAGAGTTCTGTTTTTACAGTCGTCATTTAAGGAAGTGAGATTACAACTTTGCAAAATGGCCGTTGCTCATATGGACAAACGCAGCTTTTAGCAGAGAGACTTCTGGTTTTCTGCTTATGGAACCCCCACATTCTAGAAAAATAAGGATGATGCCATCATCTTCCCCAAAAAATGAGTGAGAAGTGCATGTAGCTCCTCTAAAATGAACTTTAAAGAGAATCACTTTGTATTACAAAATTGGTAACGTAATCCTTAAGCTCTTGGAAGAACTTCCAACTGACCTTAAATTGCCTTCTACAGTCTCAGATGCCATATGCTGAACACAAAATTAATTCTACCTACTGCATCCTAACTGGAAACTCAATATTTCTGAGGCTGTTCTGCAAGAGCTGGTAAAGCTGCAGTTGATTAAATATTTTTGTAAGGAGAAATTTTGATTTTTGCAGCACTTTTTGGAAGTGGTAAACTCTTCTAATTTCAAGCTTGTCCACCTACATATTCTCATCTCTCTTCTGTATCTATGGTTTTATTTTCTCTTACAATCACTCAGCCTGGATAAAAATTCTTTCACCACACACATACAAAAAGCGTTTTTCTTCTCATTTTGACAGTGAATAACCAAAAATTTCTTACTTCAGTTTGCATAAACTAAATGTACTGATTCCTTAGGCTAATTGTCATGGATTAGCTTAATGTACATGCTCCTTTTCAGTTAAATGTCTCATTCTAGTACAATTTGTGTTGGAGATGTCACAGGAATAGTAAATCTATCAAAGAAGCCTCTGTTAGTTGAATAAGAGGTTGGAAAAGAACAATTGGCATGATGATAACAGAGAAAGTCTCCTTGCTATAGCTGTGATACCGTAGTTCATGGAGTCTTCCTCTTTTTAATGTCAGTGACTCATTTAGATAACTCAGATAAGATACCTGGCCTCAAGGAGAAGGCATGACCTCATCCCCTTCCCACAGTGTTGGTCAGTTCTGTGCACTTACTGACGCTGCTAAGTTCTGGTCCTACCATGGCCTCTCCCTTGTGGCTGCAGGGCTGAGGAGGAGGGAGAGTACTCAGAGTCCAAAGAATTTAAAAAATCTTCCTGTGGGAATCCAAAGTCCTGAAATGTAACCACTCTCTCTATATGTATATATATACAGGTTTTGTTTCTTTAAAAAAAGGAACAGGGAAAAAGTACTCGGTAGTACCTGTGTGACACACATTTTGAAATCAGACTGAATGGAAAATATGCAGTGCAAGAGTGCTTTTTGTAGCCTGAACACCTTTGAGAAGAGGGGTTATGGTTTTAAACTACATTTTCAGTTTCAGAGTAGGCTAATGTATCATATCCTGCTTATTGAGAACTCTTTAACCACAGCTGTATTTAATAATATATTCTGCCTCTTACCAATAAGTAAAGAATAAACACAAACGCATTATTTGTTTTTCACTTTTTCTGAAACAGATAGTCACTTGAAATCTTTTTTTTTTTTTTTTTTTTCTTTTTTCTGGCTTTTACAGCTGTGTAATGCTGTCTAAGCACTGATCTATTGATGTATGCCTGAAGGCCATATCCAGACCACTCTTACATGACCCCAAAGCAAACCATGTTTCTTGAAATATGGCTGTACCATAGTGTGACGATGGTATCAGTCCAAACGCAGCATTGTGATGTGCATCTCCTGAGAATTCGTTTGGAAATTTTGAAAGAAAATACAGAATAATTGCAAGCAATCTTAGTCTCTTTTTTTTTTTTTTTCCCCATTAGAAGAGAGATAATATTAAACTCTGTCCCTGAAGTAGCCAAATTACGTTAAAGACAGCCTGTGTTTTGTCAGTGATAGTGCTGGTGCTAATAAGCATTTCTGTTTTGCACTGCAGGCTGCAGTTGTTATAGCAACGGTATTAATGACCCTGTAAATGCTTCTGGGCTGGTTTATATACTGCAAGATGACGAGCTAGAAAAGCAAGGACATTATTTTGAGCCAGAAAAAACAGACCCAGAATATTGTGTTGATGACATGACTACAGCCCTAGAAAGCTCTGAAGAAATTCAGGACAAGGACTGATGTCTTAATTAGCAACCATTTGTCTGACCTTTGAAATATATTTGCAAACCTTTCAGAGATAATTGAATAGAATATGTATTTTCAAAAGTACCTTTACTTGACACAAACAGCAAAATTGAATAGATCACAAAGTGTAAGATGAGAAGCACTGATCTCTTTGGGCCTGTTCCTCAGCTGAAAGGTCTCTGCACAGACTGCTGTTAGGGTTTGGTAGGGATCCAGCTCAGCTGATGATAAAGTCATGCTTGAGTTAGGAAGAACTGAGAACTGCTCTATGTGAGAGAAATACTGACTGATAGCATTCGATATAGAGACTTTGTATTATACACTGGATATGTAGTATTTTTTTATAAAGGTGAATAATTCAGAATTTCAGTTCAGCTGAAAACATGCTCAGCTCAGCACTGGGAGCTAGAACACAACAGAAGAGCTTCTTTCTAAGCGACTCCCCCCATCTTTCTTCAAACACATTTTATTGCTGGCCCAGTACATGCAGACCTTCCCACCTTCACAATTGTACTCATGTTCCAGCGCTGCTCAGGCTTCTCCAAAACCAGGCTCTGCCATTGTTTTTACTCAATCCCCTTCCTCCAACTGTATGCCTTCTGTGGGGTTATGTTTATTTTCTGCTGGAGGGAACTGATACCCACCCCTGTGCCAGGAATAAAAGCAATGGTCTCCTTACTTTCCTGTAAAGGGTAAGCACGGAAAGAACCTTATTGTAAACCTCAAGTAGAGGTGCTTGCAATCTGCTACTTCTGTGAATGTCTTTATTGGTGCGCTTAAAAGATTCATCACAGCGGAGGAATTTGGCATGTGAGATGCTTCCGAGTCAGTGGAGGAGAACCGTTCTATCTCCACATAGTTCGCATTACAAAACCATTTGTTGCTGCTGTATGAAAGGAAGGAAACAAAATTGCATTGCTGTAGATATGTATCGCTGAAAACCCAAACAGAATGCTTCCGTGTGCTCTGTCAGACAGGAGCCTCCAAAGGATTCTGTTAGGCATCTGCAATGAAAAATCAAACTCGGTGCCGGCTTGGGAACCTCTGTCGTTTCAGCGCAACTTCTGCTGTGAAAAATGTTCACATCTGTGCTGAACTACATTTAATATTTCTTCTTTTGAAAGGTCAAAATAAGAAAGTGAGTCTGCAAAGTCCTCAGCAGCATTCATTTCCTGCCTGCCCCGTGGCTATACGGCCTGCACCTCTGATTAGTTCTATTTACATAGCGCATACATCACTGTCACAGTTAATCTGCAGGATGCTGGTTTCCCAGCCGAGCCGCTCCGTGTTTACAACTAGCTTTCCACAAGTGTATTGCAGTGACATCAGTGCTCATTAGGCAATGGCGTTTTAATGCCCAGCTTCCGGAAGAGCTTACCTTGGACACTCTTACACATTTTAAAATGTGTTTGTTTTTTTTTCCTGGTGTGCATCCACAGGAAGTATTGAAGGCAGGAATGTACTATAAATCCTGCCCAAAATATCTGACCAGAGTTAGGCGTTACTTGCAGAAATCCAGATGGATTCTCCACGTGACAACCTTCTTGTTTTTCAAGGGAAAGATTTTAATGTCAGCCCATACTAGCAGTGCAAGCGATGGCACGTAATGTGCTGAGCATTTTCTGGTCAGACATAAAGTCATGGAATGGTTAGAGTTGGAAGGGACCCTTAAAGGCCATCTGGTCCCACTCCCTGAAACAAACAGGGACACCCACAGCTCCATCATTGCCCAGAGCCCATTCAGCCTGACCTTGGCTATCTGCAGGGATGGGGAACTCACAGCTTTCCTGGCAGGCTGTGGCAGTGCCTCACCACCCTTACTGGAAAAACCTTCTTCCCTATATCCAACTTAAATCTCACTGCTTCCCCGCTCAGATGATTTGGGGATATCTCCAGGGTGCCTGCAGCGCAGGTGGAGCTACTAGGGCAGGCACTGTCCATAGCACAGAACTAGCAAGGCTGTGAGGAGCATTTCATATCACAAGGAAGAGCAGCTGCCACAGGGTTGGGACAGCAGTCAAAATGGATTCTGATGGTCATACCTTAGGTATTCAGGATGGAATAAGAAGGATGTCTAATTGTAAAGCTGCCCTTGATGGTTGCAGCGCTGCATTGTGTGCTCCTAAGCGTATTAGCCCTCTCTCAGCATCAGTCCACACTGATACAGACAGACAGAATTTCCCTTTTTTTAAAGCACAGCTAAAATTTTTGCAGTACAAATTGTTTCTTCTTTCTAAAAGTGCACTGTTCTGATATCCTGACTTAACCGATGGTGCAAGGGATTAAGAAGTAGCATAGCGAATTTCTCATCAGAGCAGTAAAAAAGTAATGGAAAAAAGCAAGAAAGAAAGAAAGAAAGCAAGAAAGCAAGCAAGCAAGCAAGCAAGCAAGCAAGCAAGAAAGAAAGAAAGAAAGAAAGAAAGAAAGAAAGAATAAATACATCTGTCAGGCCTCATGGACTATTATAAAACAGACTTTTATAAATATATAAAATGAGCTCTAAAATCTCTCTCTCTCAAAAGACAACATTTGAAGATTTTAAAGCTATGATTTACTTTGATTTTTCTCCTCAGTAATTACCCTAAGGAAATTCACCACTACAATTAGATAGAACATAATTCCAGGTCAAATTTCCATGGGTATCAAATCTTCAGAATGACTGGGGAACTATTATTTGAGGACCAAGAAAGACTTTGTTCTAAAATGTAAATTGGTGCAGTTTTATTTCCTATGTTGTCATTTTGTCTGATGAACTTGCCGTGTGGGCCTGGAGACAGTCATTCTGGGTAAAACCTGAGATGTTTTGGTATGTTGTGGATATGAGGAACCACTCTTCACCTTCTACTCTAGCAGCTGTATGTGCTTTATGGGTTCCCTATTTCCATCCTTGCCATCGTGTTCATGACAAATGACCTTACCACCTGGGCACTGTCTAGCTTTTAGCCCATGTCAGGATGTGCTTCATTATTACCATTTTGATATGACACAGTCCATAACTTTTCAGAATGTTGATCGTGATATTTTATTCTTTCAACATTAATTCCTAAACCCGATGCCCATCTGGTCCTGCCTGCTGGTCCTGTCTTTCTCTTGCCTGAGTTCCCCTGCCACATCCAGAAAAAAAAAAAAAGCAACAAACAACTGTAGGCAGAAGTAAGTTTTGCAAAGATTGCAAAAAATACTTCCTCAAAATGGGGGAAATGTGGTACTTTCAGTATGTACACCAGGAAGCAAGCTATTCCAGTCTCTCTGTTGAGGAAAAACAGGTGATTGTTTGCCAGTTTATCCTGTCAATTTTATAAACCTATTTAAGAATTCTGTCATTTCTGGAGCCAGCAAATCTAATAGAAATACTGTAGCTGTTGCAAATTGGCCCAAATAGCCTGAGGATGGAAATTGTTTAAGTCTAGAGCTCGCCTCTGTGGCATTTATGAAATAACTTCCATTCATTTTCATCCACACTATTTTTGTAATTCGTGGCGAAGATTTGCAGACTGCTTTACTGGATCCACGTGTGCATTTCACCTCTTAACTTTATAGACTGTTACCGAGTAAGACTTGATTTGTTAAGCTTAGCATCTTTGCTTTCTGATTAACAGATTATGCCTCAATCCCCCAAAGAAAGGTGAGAAGAGATGTAGGGGCATTATGCCAGCGATGCCCCTCAGGGAAGGGGCAGGCAGTGAACAGCCACAGCTGCCCCCGTGCTCCCTCTGTTGGAACAACTCTGCCAAGCTCTTTTTCCTTCAGAAAACAGACACCAACAGCCCTATGCGGGTAACAGTACTTTTGGTCAAGACTAAGCACCCTTGTGTGCACCCCTCTGTGGCTGGCGCATTCCTTCCTTTTATTCTGGTCTGTTGCTGGGCTTGCCTGACACATCCCATCAGAGGTGTTTTGTTTTGACAGCAGAAATACAGAGCAGTCCTCAATAGACCTAAAATACTGAATTATTTAGTCTGATCCCTGGTAAATATTTGGCCGAGTGAGTATTCCAATGAGAGGAGCTGCTTTATTTCCAGGAAAGGCTGTGAAAGGAGGGCAGCAGGCCAAGGGATGGGGAGAGCCCCAAAGCCACCCCATTATTTTATGGGCAGGAACACAAATACCATATTTGGTTCAGACAGGACTGAGCAGTCCCTTCTATGGATTGAACAGACCATGAGAGCTCTGCTGGGTACTCCAGCTTCCAGTTGGAGCCTGGAGCCCAGCAACCTGGATGGCTCTGCCCCATTTGATGGCTCTCAAGACTCCATCTCCTGGTATTTCTTTGCATGCAGTATTCCCTCTCACACACGTGTTTCCTGATGTTATAGCGATGCTCAGACCTTAGGAAGAGTCATCATTACTACAGAAACCTTCTGTCCCTGCTGAGAATTGACAGAATGCTCTTCCCTAACACCTGCTCAGCCTGCATATTTTGGTTCTGATAATGCACAGCTCTTCTGGTCACTCTCTTCCAGTGACGACCCCATCAATAAAAATCCCTGCTTGCATTGAGAGCACGCATGCTGTTTGTTTTCTGTTTCTGCTGCTCTCATGGCAGGATGGTGCAGACGTGGCAAAGCACACAGACTGCTCCTGATGTTTGTACCTGGGGTCATTTTCTGGTAACTGAGTGCGTGCAGGAACCTGCGTAATCTCAGCTGCAAAAACAGATGGGCTTTGAGCTGGGGTCCGTTCATGGCTGCTGAAGAAACATGTGTCACTTCTCCGCCTCTGTGGTCACTGTGTTGTATTCATTTAGTGATGGTTATCTGAGCAGAGCTGAAAGCAAAGTGCCCTAGCCCCGTCCCTGGCAGAGCCAGGGCAGGCACTTCAAAGTAAAACACCAGGCTTGAGCCTGCAGCAAGTGGAGGAAAAGCTCTTGCACACAGGTGAGCCTCTCTAAAGTCTCTCAGGCTCTTGCAAAACACACCTATTTTCAGGTGACTTCTTTATCTGAACCTCCTGCTTATCATCACGTTGGGGCAGTTAAGGTTGCACCAGATCTTGCTTTTGCTAATAATGAGCTGATCACATTTCAGCACTTGAAGCTGTAAAATGATATAAAACTCAGTGCAAGCAAGGAAAACCTCATGGCTTTGGGACTGGCTGTGTGCATATTGTGCTGGGGAAGACGTAGTTTGCATTAACCACCATCTTCCTGGGTGGGATAGGATGCTCCCCTCTTTACCAGAATACTACCTCCTTCAGCAGGCCAGCTGGTGCACTGTAAGGCTGCACGTGATAGCCATGAATCTGTCCTGTGGTATGTACATCCTGATGCAATCTGGCTCACGCAGGACTCTCTTTGATCAAGTTGCTGACAGACATGAGTCATACAAAACAAATGGTCCCCCAGTGACCGAGGCTCAGCCTTCAGTATCTTTAATTGCAGCTGAATGCCACAGAGATAGCAGGAGGCTGAATAAAGTCCAGCCAAAGTGAGTTTCTTGGAGAGAATGGGAATTTATTACTTCTCATCCCTAGCAGGAGGGACTCAGTGGGTTTGTATGGAAAGTGTGTTGGGCATATGTGCACGCTACAGAGCTGAGCATCAGAGACCAGTCAAGACCAGAAGGCCAAGGTGCCTCTAGAGAAATTCACTTCTTCAAGACACAAGTGCGTGCCCCACAGCAGGCACCCAGCTGGCTATTGCCTCCTTGCTGGAGTGGCAGTCCCTGTGCCATACCTTCACTTTCCTTAGGAGGGAATGGAGATTTTAATCCTGATTGTATTTCTCCCTGCCTTAGCAGCTTTGAGATCTGGGAACAGAGGCATGGGGGACACATGTGCATGGCTTCTGTCTTCTAACTGACCAGCGCTGTGAAAAGTCATAAGGCGAAGGGACCTGGTGTCATTTGGTCTGGTATTGAAAGAATGAGCATTAATGCTGTGGCCTTGCAAAGCTTTGAGTGGTCTAATTAGCCAATTAGATGAGGCTGGATGTGGTGCTGGTACAGATCTCTTGCTGGTATCTGTGGCAAGGAATACTTTCTGATCAAATTTAATAACCTTCAAGGCCTTCCCTAGCATGCTTGGTTGAAATTTCCTTTCAGTGGGACTTGATGTTGACTGCTTCATAGGAAAGGTGCACAGAAAATGTCAAAGCTACCCTTGCTTTGTGTAGGTGTTGAGCTAGCTCCCTTGCAGCCTCAGTGACTGATTCTGAACTCACTGCAGGGCCTGAGAGACTTCTCCAGCACAAACAAGACATTGAGTTGTCTCCAGTGAGCCAGAAACTTGCAGAGCAACAAATGGCTCAAACCTCATTGACCCTTGTCTCAATTCAGCATAGAAACTTAGGGAATCATACCCTGGATTCCTCATCAGGCTGTACTGGGAGCTGCAGATCCTTGGTATGAGAGCTGGGGGAAAGTACCTGCATTTGCCAGGGTCAGGTGCTACAGCTGCTTCTGTATCTGAGCAATTGGCAGAGATGCATGTTTCAGGGCACAGCTGCACAGAGGCTGTGTTCTGTTCTTCTTGTCAAACAGGGATCGTGGAGAGTCACTTAGCTGAAGATGGGCAGAATCAAAATAGGAAACGTCCACCAAAGCAGGTGTTTTGTAGCATACCAGCAGTGGGCAGTCTAAACCCACTAGTGTCCTCCCAATATCCAACAAGCAACTGCACCCAGAGTGAGAAAGTGTCCCCAGCTGCCAGGGGAAACCACAAGGTTTGCCTTGTCCACCTGATTTCAGGTAGCAGCACAGTAGCCTCGGCGCTGCCCTGTGAACTAGCAGCAGAGTGGAGCCTGCAGGACAGAGAGGAGCTGGCTCAGTGGAAGGGAAAAGGTGAAAGAGCTTTGATTTATTTCCCGAGGCAGTTGAGACCATTTCTTCCCGCTAAGTCACAGTCCTGAGCTCTTGTATTTTTCATGTTTCATTACAAGTATCTGTAATTATATGAGTGGCTTTTGAGGCCAATTAAGCCTTCATTTGGAGGCTGCTCTGGATGCTGGAAGCCCTCCATTAGTCTGGGTTTCTGCCAGGGAAAAACACTACATTGTCTTTAACAAGTGCACCAGCTCCTATCTGCTTAATGTTGATTTTCCTAGTAAGTTCAGCTAATACTTTTCTAATTGTGTGAGCTGGGCCTGACGCCAGGCTGGGTAAGCTTTGCAGGCAACTTCCTCAGCTGAATCAGAGATGAGCAAATCTCTCGCAAACAGCTCAGTGTGCACGTGTTCAGTCCCATCTAAATAGTGGCTGTTTTCCCAAAAACTGACTCAGGCTGCGTTGTGCCTCCCATGTTGACTTCCCAAGACAAGTCCTGCACAGTCATGAGCAGTGAATGCTGGAGAGCACACTCATTGGAGCACCAGGGGCCTGGCACTGCACGCAGCTTTCATGGTGAGGTATCAGAAAGCATTCAGTGCAAATCAAAGGCCAGCTCACATCTCTACTCACAGGTGAGCATCAAGCCAGGAGTTGCTCTGTGGGCCATTTGAAGCAGGTGATACAGCACTAACTGCCAGGAGGGGCAACCCCTCCTGAGAAGGATTGCTAACAGATTCAGTGTGGGGTGCCTCCAGAGAAATGCAGGTGACAAGAGCCTTAAAGCCAAATGGGGTTTTGTCTTTTGGGTAGAGGCAACATCAAAATAAAATCAGTGTCAAATTATACTGGCAAAAGGAACTTTGGTCATTGCCTGGTAGTCCTGCTACGAAATAAGAGCCATTGCTAAAGGAGAACAAGGTGTACACGTTCTGTTTACCCCTTCTGTGTGCCCCTCTTGAGCCTTTCCTCTCCGATTCTGGTTCAAAAGCACGTTTGATTAACCTTAATGAAATTTAAGCAAATGTGTAGATCCACTACTGGGTAGGGATGAAGCTAAGAACATCCAATGTCCCTTCCGCTTAAGGTGTTTGATACACAGAAGTGAAATTTTTAACAGAGCACTAGGCATCCAAACAAGTCATTACTGTAGATGGTTTCCTGGTAGCATGAAGAAACAAGAGAGAGCCAGAGCTCTTTCTGAGCCAAACTGAGAACACTAATCGACTTTTACTCCCTGGGAAAGATGTAGCCATGATAAATGGCTTTGTGGTTTGAATCATTAGACAGTGAAGAGCGAGCTGCTAGTTAATGGGACTGACTCTACTGGGCAGAAATATCTGTATTAGGATTGCTGCAAGCCATTTGCAAGATGTGTTTGGAGAGCACAGAGAAATCAGCAAGTCCCCAGCTGATACCATGTGGCCAGGCAGAAAGCAAAGAGATAAGGCTGGAGAAGGATCAGAGAATTGGCAGCACCTGATGTCTGTTCTCTCTGGAGCAGGCAGCACTGTAACATTGCACCAGTCAGCCTCACCTAACCTGCTCATGGGCCAGGAGCTGTGTTAAAACTTGGGCCATGGGTCTCACTCTTCTCCTGAGTTCTCTTGTACATAGGTTTATCTCTAAGCCCATCTCTTGCTGTTTCTGACAGGCCTTTCTGGATGTCCTCTGCCTTGCTGTGTCCCTAGGGCTGCAGATAGGCTGTCAGCAGCTCTCTGGGCTGCCTGCCCTGCTCAGGCTTTGTGGGATAGTGCCTCTTAGTTGAGAGTACAGCCTGATCGTCCTTATCTCCAGTCCTGCTCCCTCAGCTCCCTGACACAACATACTGTGCAGCAGATTTCTCTAGAGAAGATGACACTCGAGGAGGAAGGATCTGTTCTTCTGCCTCATGGCATACAGGACAAGAGTGGCCTTCCAGCTATAGCAGCTGAATGCGTTCATTTGCTGAAAAAACGAGGTATGGGTCTGATGCTCCTTATTTAACATCATAAGCATCAGGATTTGTACTAGCTGATGGAAGAAGTGAGCTCAGAAATAATTCAAGGGTCAGTTTTCTAATGTTAGATTGGAATTGTCTTTATTTACTTTTGAAAACCTGGCCAAGGCTCAAGGCATTCTAATGTTATGTATTCTTCAGTAAACACAATTAACTGGAAACTTAGAAACACTGATTTCATTCTTTCCCTTGGGACTGGTCACTCTGTGCTGTTTTCTCCAGCCAGAAAATCAGATTCTGTTTCCCCATGGGTACTGCGTGCCTGGAAATATATTTAGCTCTAAAAATAATATTGACAGTAATAAAAAGTGTGGGGCGGGGGGGGGTGGACACAGATATGAAGAGTTAGAGACCATGTCTTCTTCATGAATGGAAAATCTTATCTAGAGTTTCCCTAACATGCCTGGGCCAGCATGACTTACACAGAGAGGCTTTGGCAGTGCAGAGCTGTACAGAGCTCCCAACTGGGTTTGACAACGCAGGCAAGCCTGCCTTACTGCAGTGGCAAAGCAGCAACAGAGCTTGGTATGAATGGAACAGCAAGGTGAAGACAGGTTGCTCAGAACCAGTGAGTTCCTGCTATCCAAGAGCAGCCAGGTGTTTGTCGCTGTGACAGCCAGGCAGGATTGTTAGGAGCAGGAGTCCTTGTGCATACAATGTTTAACCAAAACCTAAACGTGAGTGCAGAAGCTGGACTTTAGACTTCTGTTTTATCATCTCCTGATAACCCTTTAAGTGAGGAATTGCAGGGAGCTTCACCACCCAGAGCCTCACCAAGGCAGAAAGAAATGAAGAGTATTTGTAGTAGGAGATTTTCTATGTGGTTGTTACAAGCTCCAGTTGATCCAGTCCAGTACTTCATGATCTTACAGATAGAAAATCTTGTCTACTGTCTAGTTCAGGACAAATATTTCTTGTCCTAGCCAGCATGGGTATGGTGAACAGCTTATCATCTTCATCTTTGCAACTGCAGCCTTTTATGGATGTAACAGTTAGGTACTTCATGTATCATTAACCCTTGTCCCTTTGGTTTGCTCACATCTAGATGGAACAAATTCTCATTCTTCCGTCTTTCCTTGTAGTTCTGTGATCTGGACTCTCTCCAGTTAGTCTACAGCCTTCCTGAAGAGCAATACCCATCTTGCAACCTTCTGCTGAATGTGTGAGTAAGGCAGAACATATTGATTATCCCACACAAAAAATGCATGAGATTTGTGACAGAAATATGAAGGTTGAAGTGAAGTCTGAATGGAAATGTGTGTAAACACTGAGAGAAATAAGTGAATGACTTTTGAAAGAATGGCCAGTAGTGATAATGATGATCTGCTGTCCTAGGCCCCAGTTCCTGGGGTGCTCTTCCTGATAAAACTGGAGGATGTGTTTATGGCAGACCCAAAAGGTCTGTGCCCTGCTTGATAAGATCACAGATAACTCATCAGCAGAAGATCCTACATCCTGCTGAAAGGATGGTAATGAGCTTGCCATTGCTTTTCCTGACAGGCCACCAAAAAAAGATACATACCCTAAGCAGAAAAACCCAGATGGTGGGCTGCAGCCTAGAAGCAAGTTGGTGTGTTTGTGGCAAAGAACCATGCCTTAACAAACAGTGATTTATACTTTGCATGTGGCTGATCTCATCCAGGCCCTTGGACTCTCACAATGTGCTGCCCATGAGCATGGGAAAGTCTAGGTGAAAGAAATCTGTAAGAGAGGGATTGTGTGTGTGTAAAATCAGCTTGTTGTTGAGGGTTTAAAAAAACAAACAACAACAACAAAAAAAAAGCACAACAACTAAAAAGCCCCACTGTCATCATCTCCTCCCAGAAGAACTCTCATTGAAATATATTGTGCAAATATTTCTACACATAGTGAGAAATGTCTAGTGTTATTAGCAAACATCTGGTATTAACCAGCATGAATGAACCCCCACTAGCATGAATAATACTTCAGACAGGAAAAAAAAAGAGTAAGGTCTCAGAGCAGCTTGGGAGTGTTTCTAAATAAGTAAGAATTTCTTGACTGTAGTTGTACTGTATGAGCAGATTGTAGGATGGCAATGGGGCTATAGCTTTCTACAGCACCTAGAGGTTCTCTACCCTGCTTCTACTGGACTAAACACTTCTCAGATCTGAAGTGTCTAGCCTGTGTTATTTGTAGCCAGAAGGATGCTATTATAGTTTCAAGCTGACAAGCCTTGATTTTTATACCTCCTGAACCTTTTCCATTTCATTTCTTCAGCAACACTGGGCCACCAAGGTCCTTGCTGTTCTCCTGTCTGTACTTGGAGGTCTTTTTTCCCTTTGATCTCTGCTACTCCTCCCATGCAGTCAATTCCCTTTTTCTTGTTGCTGTTGCAAACCTTTCACGCTGCTGCATCCCCAGCTGCCTGTTTTTCTCCCTGGATGTCACTGTCTCACAGCTACTGGCTGTCTGTCCCTTGGGCTGCTCCCCATTGTCACAGCTTAATGAGGCTCTTGGCTCTTGAGTGCTAGTACTGCTTCTCACTCCACAGACTGTCGGCCTTTTTCCTCCCATTACAAACTGCAGCATTTGATCTCAGGCTGCAGATAGTGTACCTTTTCCTTCCCATGAACAACTCTAGACTATGCAAAAGGGAAACTAAAGAAAAATCATTCCCCTCTTAGAGCTGTTCCCATTCCCCTTCCAGCCTTTGCTGTGTGTTACCTTGTGTGACTCGTACAGAACAAAGACAAACTGAATTTGAAGCTAATGTCTTTAAAATTGGAGCCCACTTTGGTCTCTGCTGCTGGCAGAGTCCAACCTGCCTCTCTTAGTGGACTGGTGGCTTTTGGACCAGGTGTGCATGGATTAGAGAGTTTAAAGAACTGTCAAACAGCACAGCAGGACTCAGCCTGTTTTATCCAGGAGCTTTATATAAAGGCAATCTACAGCTGGATACAGGACAAGGGAAATAAAACAGGAGCAAAACCCTCCCCAGTCTACACCAGTAGAATAAAACAGAGAAGTCTAGTGCTGTCATATTGATGTACCCTCTCTATGAACATAAATGATTTGAGTGTCATCTGTCAGCAATGCCTGTACCCTTTGAGTACGAGTATCATGACACGTCCTTTTGACAGAACAATCCTGAGAATGTGTCAGAAGATACCAAAATGGAATGTAATGACCCTAGGGCAGTGAGTTCTTGAGTAGAAACAAACTGAGATTTCATAGGAGATACCTTGCCTGAGCCACACTTCCAGGGGTCATGGCCCTGTTTGAGCAGGGAATGCCTGTGGTTGCAGTCCTTCCTCCATGATTTTTTTTTATTTTTTTTTTAACTTTTGTTTGATAAGAGTGTAGCTGCCTCTGCCTCCTGGCTAAGTTCACATCTTGTTGGTCAGACGCAGCTTCAAGTGTTGCTCATTAACCTTCAAGGAGAAAAATCCTGTTGGAAGATGTTTTTGTTTGATACAGAAAACATCAGCACACAGAACAGCACTGCAGAGCAGTGAAAGCGTGTCTGGGATGCTTCCTGGAGATGACTGCTGCGCTGAGTCCCTCAGAGTCACAAGGGTGTGAGCACAGTGATGAGCAGAGAACCGGGCTTGGGGGGCTTGTTTTGATTTCTGCTTCGGCCTTCCAATCCAGCACACTTAACACACACCAGGGAACAGACAAGCAGACACTTTGTTCTCATATCTTGCGAAGTCAATCAGTTGCATAATAGGAATCACAGAGGCGGCGGGAACGTGATGAAGTGCAGGGGAGGGAAACATCAAACGGTTTATTGTGGCTATGGGTGGGTGAGCCCCCTCGCTACCCAAGTTATTTTTCCCAAACTGCCTGTGAGCCTGTTTTGCATCAACTGCCTGTCAGCCTGGATGCAGCTCACACTGCAAAGTAACTTCCCTGGAGCCCCTACCTATTAGAATAGGAGAGATAAGCACCCATAAAAGCCTCCAGAATTGTTTAGAGTTTAAATTGGCCAGTTTCCTTTCCATTAGCTTTGCAGAGGAGCAGGAATTGCTTAGTGCCTGTGCAGCACAGTGCACTGAGCAATACCAGCATGGGTGCGAGATGGGTGGGAGCTGCACCAGATCCAGGTATTGCCCTGGCCTCTGGATTGAAAGGAATAACTCCCTAAAGGGGGAAAGTGACCTTTTTGTTAAGCTCTGAGCTCCTGCAGCTTGGGAGAAGTGTATTGGCCACTGATGTGGTGTGATGCAAGTCTGTTTGTGTGTTCCTCATCTGAAGCTGGGCTGCACCAGGGATCTGGCTAATTTGGTAGCCTGAGCTCTTGTCTGTTTTTTCTCTTGAGGTTCTGCTTTTCATTTATCAAAAAGTGCTTAAAAATATAGCGGATCCATAGAGCTCATGTAAAGCTTGATCTGCTAATGAGCCCACATCAGAAGCGACAGGCCCTCCACACTGGTCAGAAATTACAACCGTAGGTCAGCCTCAAGAGGCCATGGGTGTTATTGGCAGTGTCAGGCTCTGACAAGGACAAAAAGCCACTTTGTAGGTCCTTGCTGATTTAGAAAATGGCAGATTATCAGCCTTTTTTTTCGCAGTGCAAGGTCTGATTTGGTGCCTTACCAGTGTGCGTGTGCTGGCAGCTAAACTCACTGGGAGAAGGGAGCTGAATAAAGCAGGGTTGCAAGGTGGAGAGCAAAAGGAGAAAGGCTAGAAATAAATCACTCCCAGATGATGCTTTCCACTGTCTCAGGCAATTTTCTTCTTTCCCTAACAAACTGCAAGAGCGTTTGCTGTTGACAAGCACAGCCAGGAGCTGTGGGGGAATATAATGACTGTGAGGGGCTTCTGGGCTTTCTTGCTCTACTTCGCAAATTTATCTCTCATCCTTGCGATATTAGCACTATTTTTAGCTTATGTTAGTCAGAGAGAACATAAGTGATTCTCCATTATGGATCTCAAGCGCAGGGTAATAGAGATTGTTAGGGATGTGCCAAGTAGGAGGTTGGTGCTGGAAGCCTGAGCTCGGCACAGCTCCTCCAGTGGTCCCACTGCACTGCCCCAAAGCCCTGGGGCACTGCCTTGAGTTCTAATTGCTCTCCCTCACAGAGCAGCAAGGCTGCTCAGCACGTGCACAGGCTCCCTCCAGAGACAACCACATCTCCCAGGGGATCCCTGGCTGTCAGTGTTCCCAAGGATCGGATTGACCAAATTCCATGGGATGCGTCCTCCTCGTTCCCACGGCTTGTCTCTGGGGGGTCTCCTCACATAGCCTCCTGCCCCCTCTGTACGTCACCGACCACTTTTTTCCCTCCTACTCTTGTCCCTTCCAGCTCTCATGACCCCAGTCTTTCCCCATTCTGTCCAGTGTGGCTCCATCCTCTTCCTCAACTTGACCTCCTCTCTGCAGCCATTCCAACACACTGATGCTCGCACAGCTGGGTTTGCTGCTGGGAATTTGGTAGGACACATCTCACAGGGCAGATGCGAATGCAGAACATGGCATGACTCAGGGGGTGAGACTTCTTCAGTGACAGAGGTGCCCTCTGTAACAAACACTGGTCTGTATCTGTCAATCCTTGCCACGTGGGACTAGCCCTTGAAATTGGACAGCAATCTCACGTGAGGGTTTCTGTGCGGCTGGGCTGACTGGAACTGCAGTATTGTTTCAAAAAACAGGGAAACACAAATTCTCAGTGCTGTTCTCACCAGAGACTTGCAGTTTCCAATGATGCACAAATAAGATAAGCGCTCTGCATTTAAGGAATATCAAGCACTCTGTACATGATAGCAATTTATACCATGATAATGCTGAATGCTACAGCTCCCTTCAGAACCATTCTTGTCTCTACAGCAATCAGAAACAGTGCCATTGGATATGAACATTCTTGATCTGAGAATGTACAGATCCAAAGTACATCTTCTCATGCCCATCTCCAAGAATATCAAAGACGATGTCTCCTTTGGCTCTTGCACTACATCCTTGGGACCACAAGTCTTCTATGGTTTCTAGTTAAAGAACTCCTGCTATATGTCTTTGTGATCAGGTTCCTGCTTTTCACTCCAGAGATGCTGATCCTTGACAGTCCCAGCGTGACCAGTTGCCCTCATTGTTATTTTGTCTGTGCTGCACTCTGCTTTGCAGGAAGAGCTCATAGCATTCTCAGCAGGCCTCCTTCCTTGGGCCATCTCCAGCTCCCAGGAGCTCTGGGCTTGAGTGTCTCCCCATCACTGGCAGTATGACATGGCAGTGTGACGTCCTGCAGCAGGCCCTGTGGGTGGCATGGCATCACCAGGCACGTGGACTGCTCTTGGCCATGTGTGCCAAGAGTGAAAACTGTGCTTCTTCCTGGCATCTCTTCATTTATTTATATTACATTTTAATTGCTTCATTTAGACGCCTTCCCCTGTGAAAGTTTTCAAGTCATCCTACTTTAGAAGAGCTGGTTATTGGTGCTAGGGGCTTGATTAAAAACAGGTGCAAAGCCCCTCTTTTTCTTTCTGTGTTGACTTACACGTTGGTGAAGCACCAAAGCACACACATGCTGTGGGATGGCAGGCTGCCACACAGCTGAGCCAGCATCCAGCCTGCACCCCGGCCAAGCACAGCTTCAGAGGTGACAGGTAAAATTCAGCCACATCCATCCTACTGAGGAGGTCAGAAGGATGAAATGCAACAACGTGGGGCATTTCTTTCTTTTTTTATTTTATTTAATTTTTTTTTTTTTCCCAAAAAGAGCAGATGTTTCTAAATGAGGAAGCTTTGACTATTGTCATTCTCAGCATGGTGCTGCGAGCATCAGCTGCCTGGCACAGCTAAGTGCCATGTGCCATGGATTCTGCTCACAGCTCTTCCTCAGTATTTTTTCTGTGGCACAGTGGAGCTCAGCTTTGTAAGTGCAGCTGTAACAAGCATTTTAAACAAGAGGTGCTGCAAAACAACTCATCGAGCAGTGCTGTTTTCTAGTAGTTTCTGCATATCAGTGACAAAACACGTGCCTTTCTGTGCCATCAGCTTCTGCAGCAAGTGACTCTTTCCCAGTACTGTAATTCCACGTTTTTGCAACAATAGGTGTTTACCACTTGCAATTTCATCCTGTCTGAATCTCCTCCAAGACACAGGTTCAGGAACTTCAGGTTGGGATCAGCTTTCTTTCAGTGCTTTACTGCTTGCTCTTTGTGATTTCTCAGCCAGCAGTCCGTTGTCCCATTGATAGCTGGCACCTTTTAGAACTGCTCCTCTGGTGCAGATGCTGTCCTTGCCTCTGTGATCCCTTAGCCTGTGATCATGATGCTCTGCATCCCCACCCACAGACTTGTCAGGCATCACCTTTTAGATGGCCAGCATACCCTTGAGGGAGGCACAGACAGATGTTTGTTGCTTCCAAAGTGCTGTTTGCGAGCACACTGAGAGAATTAAATATCTAACATGTGACAAGAGCAGTGAGCAACAAGCTGTGGCTGCACGGCCATGACCTCACTACAGAGTGTCCCTGGGGCTTTGCAATCCTGAACAGAACTGTAGCCTCGTCCCCTGGTGAGGGTCTCTGAAGTATGGCAGCTCTAATCCTGCTCCACTGCTGCTGGAAAGATAAGAGGGGATGGAGGAAGGAAAGGAAGGAAAAAGGAAGGATGGATTAAGGCTGCAGATCTTGCCAGATCTGCAGCTATGAAAGATGTGTCTTTGCAGGCTATAACTTCACTTCCTCCAGTGATTACTTCAGCAGAAGATGGCTCGGACATGTCAAAAAGTCAGGCTTTTCAAAGCTGTAGACAAGAAGTCCATGCACAGCTGGGCTGCCAAGGCACAGGAGGAGCAGAGAGCGTTTCAGTTGTATGTGAAGGAGCTGATGCTTGTAATTCCTGATGCAGCTAGGCTTTCTGCTTCCCCTGTATCCTTGGGTATGTTCACGTGGAGCAGTCAGCCCACAAGTAGGAGATGCCCAAGGGAGCTGTACTCAGACCATGGTGTCCCTTAGCTACTGGAGTTAACCTGGACAGCTGGTGGGTGCCCCATCCCTGCAGGCAGCTAAGGTCCGGCTGAATGGGGCTCTGAGCACCTGATGGAGCTGTAGGTGTCCCTGTTCAGTACAGGGGGGTTGGACCAGATGGCCTTTAAAGGTCCCTTCCAAACTAAAAAATCCCATGCTGCTGTGATGGGGCCAGTCTGAGCTGTCCCACCTTTGCCTCTCACTGCTGGTGCTTTGATAGGGCTTTACCCAGCAAGCAGAGGAGCTATGTAGTCACCAAGCCATTAACCTTTTGATCAGTGCAGGAACACTGTTAGTACAGATGATAGCAGACCCATCTAAAAAGGAGGTGATGTAATTGATACCAGCTGACATGATTTAATGGAAAAAAAACAGACCTTTTCTAATGAACCTAATAGTGCTTTTCTGAGACAGATGTGGTGATAAAACAGATTCATAAATGAATCTGACTTGCTATCGATATTTGGGTTAAAGTATCATAAAATCCATATTAAATGGACTAAAACTGGCTGGGATATTTCAAAGTGTTTTTAGTATTTGGAAGGCATCAGTGAATAGGCATACAGTGGTTTGCTTTGTGGTCCAGTGTTATTCAGAACTTTCTTAATGATCAAGAGGAAATGATCAGGGACTGTTAATCACAATGGATGATGAGATGGAGATTTGGAAACTAGAGTGCAAATTACTCAAACTGCAGCTTTTTCTGATGTCTGATGCCCAGAAATAAGAACAATGGTTTGACAAAAAACTCTTTGTTTCATTGGCAAACCCAAACCAGGGGAAAAAAGTCTGTATGGGCAAAACAGAATTCTTCCTTTGATACAAGTTTAAGAGTTTTCTTCTGTTTTTTATCAATCTTCTTAGTAGCAGCAGGAGAATTGGGCAACCCAGAAAATGAGGATTGAAGAAAAAACAGTACCCCAAAACAACCAGCACCCCAGACGAGTAGTAACTTGTAAGCACATAGAAGTGACAACAGTCTACTCGTGTAATACAGGCACATGTTTGAGTAGCAAATACCTAGGAGTGTGAGAACATTGAATGAGTTGCTTGTTTGGTTGTATGAAGCCTACAAAGATGGAGCCTGCTTCTTGGATATGCCAACATCTACAGAGCGTCGCTTGTGAGAGGAGCAGGCTCAGCAAGAAACTTAAAGCTGCATTGCCTTCAAAAGTTCCTTTATCATAGACCAGAAGAGCAAGGAGGTGATTGAGTCAGGCTAGAGGTAAATCCACTTGCAGAAGTTCTGCATGTGAGCAGCGAATGGAACATGTGGCAGCAGGGTGAGTCATGGCTCTTGTCAGGGCTAATTGGGGAATGGATGCTTTCCCTACTCAAGCTGCCTTGGGCTGCTTACCAGGGCTGTGGATTTGGTCATGCACGAAGTCGGGCACTGCACTGCAGAGACATGGGACAGCTCTATTGCCTCTCTGTGCTGTGGAATGACATTTCTGGGAATCCCTGTGCTGGAAGGGAGATCTGATGGAGACATATTTGTGTTTTCCATGCATCTTTGAGAGAAGTCAGCCCCCCAGCAGAGTCCCAGGACAGGAAACGTGGCTGCCTGCAGTGTTAGATGCAGGCACACACAGAGCTGATTCCAAACTCACACCTAAACGATCCATCCAGGGTGCCCTGCTCCCAGGTCATCAGCAGCAATTCAATCAAACCATACATGTAAGTGGAGAAGGTGTGGTCCTTGTCAGCAGAACAGAATCTTACTCACTGACAGGTGTACTGGAGAAGGAATCTGTGGTGGGCTTTGCACTGGGTGGGATTCCATGCAAAAGATATGCCACCATGGGGATGCTCAGCATCCAGTGACATGCTAGGGCAGTCCCAAGGAATCTGGCAGACCAGCAGGAGCAGCAGAAAGAGGCATCCAGCCTGTATAACCCCCTCAGCAAGGCTCAGCAGGGAAAGAGCACCGTGCTGCTGGGAGGGCAATGGTCTCTGGTAGCTTGACTCTGGGCAATGACCACAGGAGCAGCACTGCTATGCTCCCAGCCTCCTCCCACAGCCTGTGTGCGAGCTGAGGGACACATCCTGCACTGTGAGCTGAGGGATGCATCCCACACACACACTTGTGGGGGAGGCGGATGAGTATGTATGTGGATTGTTCCCTAGCAATAGTGGCAGGAGGGAAAGTTCTGCTGCTAGCTGCATCACCCAAGCCACTGTGAGGAATTCCTTGGCATTTTGTTTTTTCCAGGTTCTCTTCCTCCTGACAGTATCATGTTTCAAGGCTGCAGCAGTATTTGTTAGAGAGGTATCAGTGGGGAGCTCGCAGCCTTGCACTCCCTGCCTGTCCTCGTAGCTGACCTCTCCACCCCTCTCTGCCCACAGGCATGGATAGCAGAGGTACCACGGCACGCATAAGAGCTGCCATGCTTCCATCTGGCAGGGATGAGCTCTTGGTGTCGAGAACAGTCCTACATGTGTGCTGGGAGAAAAGGGCTCATACAAGGGTAAGAATAAGAGATAGATAGAAGAAATTTCTCATTGGGGACCATCTGGAGCAGCTAAGATGATACTGAACTTCAGCAGCTGGGAAACACAACAGAGGGGAGAAACACAACACAAACCCACGCTCCTGGCAGGAGGAACAGGCTGAATGAGCATGTGTTAATGAGCTGGAAAGAGCAAAATTTTGAATGCTGCAGTTCTGGAAGTCTGCATGCCCAGCCTGGAGAGGGTGGTCTTAATTGCAAATAGCCTAATTCTTAATTGCTATCTGTTGTGCTGGCAGAAAATGCCTGTTGTTCTCACAGCCTGCTCACACAGAAATTGGGGAATCCAGAAGGTGAGTGGATGTTGAGTACTGCACAGGAATGTGTGTACTGTGTACAGACAGTGTGAGTGTCCTAAATTTCTGAATAAATATCTGTGTCCTGGACACAGGTTCCCTGGCCTAGCAAGCATGAGTGTGTTACAGTCTACTACCAGTGGTAGAATCTTACCAGAGTAAGATTAAAATTAATCAAAATCATTAAATTGCTCAATTAATTAAGAATTTCCTCTTTGGCCATATTCAGCTCTTTGACTTCTCAGACAGAGGACATCAGAGAGCTTTGGCACCAGCTCTGGCAGTGCTCACACCCTGCAGACCCACCCCAGTGCTGTTGGCTCACCTACACTCAGATGGAGTTCAACAGTGACTTGTTTTACAGTTAAATTTTAGTCCAAACAGCATGGGAACTGCACAGCTCAGGCCTGGCAGTAGTCATGTTAGAACTAAAGCATGTTAAAGTTTACTAGAGCACTTAATGCTCCACTTAGCGAACATTCAGTGCACTTAATGAACTGAGAGGATGCAGTGTGCCAAGGCAGGTAAACTAATCCAGGAGTTGGGTCATCCGTGCTGCAGGCTGGAGGCTGTAGAGACACGGGGGGAAGAGCTTACCCTGCACCTTTTCCAGCTGTGAGCAAAGTGTCTCAAGAAAGGGGAAAGGGAGCCCAGCAGTGGGCAACGTGGGCAGACAGCCTGCTGCTGAACTGAAGCATCTTTGTTTTACAGGAGCAGACTGTGTGCATGATGGTGCAAGACACCCTCTTGTTATGATAGTACAGTCTGTGCAGAGCAGCAGTATCAATAAGTATCAGCCAGCCCTTGCTTCCAGAGGGGTGCTTTCAGCCTGCTTCTGCCTTCTGCACCCTCCTGGGGGTGAGGAGAAGCAGCACAGCTGGAGTCATTCTGCTCTCCTTCAGAACGACAGCAAGAGCCAGGCAGTGCTGCCAAGCATCTCCATATCCAAGTGTGTGGTGTGTCCGTCCTTTAGCACAGAGAAGTCTCTACGCTGCCAGAAAGTCCTCTGTGAAGAGGCACTGCTATGCCCATTGTGTTGATGAATCCTCTTCCCTTGGAGCTCAGATATGCCACGTAGCAAGGCCTGGCTTTTGATCAGGGGCAAACGCAGATGGAGAAGTAAGGTATTAGGGATACTCATATATCTAAGGTGGCCATGCTCTTAATGGCTCGTCTTTTTTTTCCTAGGCATGTGCACGAGCTGTCCTTAAATATGAATGTGCTGGGGCTAACTCATTTTGCATTCCAGTGGTGTTGTAGCCCTCAGACCTTTTCTTTTAGCCTCACCAAAGACACATATCCACACAGCTCCAGAATAAAACTGGACGGTTTCATCTGCCTGATTAGTTCCCTGATGAATTCACATTCCAGTTTCCTCGCGGCTCCAGCTTTTACATTTGCTGAGGCTGTGGGAACCTATGGCGTTTTGAATTCTTGTCCCTTATTTTCCCTAGGTTCCTTTATAAAGAATGGGAAAATGAACCAAGGAACTGACAGAATCAATTCCCCTGACCCTTTTCCCTGTGCCCCTCTGAAATCTCCCGCAGCTTTTATCTGCACTCTTCTACCTTTTGCGACAGGGGAAAGCCCCTGGAGCTTTTTCCGTCCTTTTCAAAGAATCCACTTCTGCAGCCACCCAGACACCCAGCTTCATTTCTGGTGAAGGTTTTCAGTCCCACTCAGCCATTTGTCTCAGCTCATACGTCACCCTCTTCCTCTTGGGTGGGCAGAAGGGGGACGGTGCAGCTGCTGTGCTGGCTGCTGACTGGGTCACCGAGCGCTGCTGGGCTGGCTGGGCTAGGCTATAAAACAGAGCCACGCCAAGCAGCTGGCTCACAGGCAGAACGAATTCTGCAGCCAGCAAAGGACCTGCGCAGCCCCTGCCGCCTCCTGCCTTGTGGGTTTTTTTTCCTGGAATACAGACCTGACCTTGGGAGCAAGATGTGCAAAGGACTCGCTGCGCTGCCAGCCACTTGCTTAAAAAGGTACTGTTTATTCTGAGCATCTCTTGTCTTGTTAGCCTGGAGATATACTGATGCACTGCACTTTGCGTCTGAGGCAGAAGTGGCAGATTCGTGTCTGATTCCTTCATAAGATTAGATACAAATGTTGGTTTATAGGCTTTTTACTGTTAGACAGAATCAGAATTGCCTTAGGGATTTGTACTGAGCTAAGGGAACGCTGAACTTATCCTTCCCATTAGCAAAACAAGCAGCTCGTAGCATTGCTCTGCCTTGATATTCCTGTCATCTGCTTCTGCCGCAGGCTTTGCACCCCTTTTCTGCTTTCAGCGCTCATTCTCTGGTGAGTTTCCTTTTCTTGATTTCTTTGAGGGGGAACCAAGCAGCCATGGTTTCACAAAAACTGGGGCTCATTCTCCCAAACACAGCATGAATAGAGATAAGTGTGGCAGGAGCAGGAGACCAGGGCTGGCGTGGGTCTGGCTGTCCCCCATGTGCAGCACTGGCCATGCCACCCCTGTGCTGGCTGAGCTGCCTGCACACCCCTGGCACCATAACCTGCCCCACAGCCCAGTGGGTATGCCTGCTCTCATATGGGGAAAAAGGCTGTGTGCTCACCATGGCTTTGGAAACAACTAATATGACACCCTCCTGCAGGAAGGTGTTAGGAAGCATAGAACCAGACACCAGTATTTTGGCAGATCGGTTCAGGGAGAAGCAGGACGTTTAGTGATAGCTTTCTATCACAATATTTTAAGTGTAAATAATCAGTAGTAGTACAACAGCTTTTCCCCCTTTGCCAGCCCTTCCCGCAGTCTGAGGAGCTCAGCAAGATGATGCTGTTGAGAGTGACAAATGATTACTCTGACTTTGCTGTATTTGTCTAGCAAATGAAACAAGGAGTGAAAAGTCAGCACTGGAGTCACTGGCTGTGACCAGCACTGGTCTGACCAAACAGTGCTGAACAAGCTTACTGCAGGCAAGGCAGCTGCAGAGGGAATTGTAGTGCATTATGCTCATGTTGTTCTTGAATCGTTTCTTTCAGTGCCAAAGACATGAAGCATCGTCTGGGTGTCTTGCTGCAGAAGTCAGACTCCTGTGACTATGGCTCTTCCCAGGGCAAGAAGGAGAAGGTATCTCCAAGCCAGAGGTAAGAGCAGTGCTACAATGCAGTTGAGCAAAGGTTGGCTGCAATGTGCTGTTTACTTCTGCAGTGAGATGGAGTCATTAGCATTTCTGCTGCTGCTGCTTCCTAGTGCCTCCTGAATTCCTGTGTGTTTGAGCCTAGTGTGGCAGTAGCCCTCAAGGACTGACTGACTCCTTCACAGTAGGACTGAAAGCCTCCAGAGGTCCATTCTGGACAATATTTCTGTGGTTCAAAATGCACATGCACTTTGAGAAACCAGGGGCCTATCCTGTTTAATATCTTTATTGATGATATGGATAAGGGAATTGAGAGCACTCTCAGTAAGTCTGCAGATGACACCAAGCTGCAGAGAGATCTGGACTGGCTGATTGCTAGGCTGAGGCCAGCAGAATGAAGTTCAACAAGACAAAGTGCCAGGTCCTGCACTTTGATCACAACAACCCCATGCAATGCCAAAGGCCTGGGGCAGAGTGGCTGGCAAGCTGCGTGGAGGAAAAGGATTGGGGGTGTTGGTCAGTATGTGCCTAAAAATGAGCCAGCAGTGTGCCCAGGTGGCCAAGAAGGCCAACGACATCCTGGCTTGTATCAAAAATAGTGCAGCCAGCAGGAGCAGGAGGTGGTCATCCCTCTCTACTTAGCTCTGGTGAGGTGAAGCCACACTTTGAGTGCTGTCTTCAGTTCTGGGCCCCTCACTCACTGCCCTGGAGTGTGTCCAGAGAAGGGCAATGTGAAGCTATGAAGAATCTGAAACACAAATCTGATGAGGAACTGAGGGAACTGGGAGTGTAAACTGGAGAAGGCTCAGGAGTGACCTTATTCTCTCTACACCTACCCGAAAGGTGCTACTGGCAGAGGCTGCCCAGGGAAGTGGTGGAGTCACCATCCCTGGAGGTGCTCAAGAACCGTGGCACTGAGGGGCATGGTTAGAGGGCGCTGATGTTTGGACTAGGTTTTCTTAGCGTTCTTTTCCAACCTTGATGATTCTATGATTCTCCCTTTTTCTCCTAATAGGGTTAGCCAAGAGGAAGTCAAAAAGTGGGCAGAGTCATTGGAAAACTTGATCCATCATGACAGTAAGTAAAGTTTCCTTCTGCGGGAAATTTTGAGGGTCCTGCCAGCAGTCAGCATGCCTAGCGGTCCCAAGAGGTGTGGGGTGTTATCTTCTGTCTTTTAACAGCCCAAGATAGCTCCTTTGGCCACGTGGGCCTCTGGGAGGCAGGGTGAAGGGTGCTGTATGACAGACCCAAGGGGCAGTGAATGTGATTGTACCAAGAGTTGGGCTTTAGCTGACTTCTAGGCTGTCCCTTTTGTGAGGGCATCTGTTCCATTCCTGTGAAAGATGATTTGAGGAGAGGCACAGACTCCAGCACATAGTTAACATTGGGTTAAACAAGAGCCAGAAAGCAAAGTTTTTTTCCATCTGAGTCCATGGGAGACTTTGTCTTCCTGTCAGTTCCAGATGACACTGAAGTCCTTGAAGTTTCCTTCACACCATTCCCATGGCCTGAGACTCTGCAGCGTATGCTAGCTGGCTCCTCTGGGCCTTCTGGGAACATAAAAATTGCTTGTATTCTGGCTGAGCCACTGAAGGTCACAGTGTGGGGGCAGGCAGCTGAGGACCCACATGTGACATCCCAGTGGGACTTGCCTGAATTCCAGCCTCCTTTGGCTGCTGCTGTGGAGGCTGAAGCTGTTGCCAGCAGTGGCGAATTGCTCAGTCAAGAATAATCCATAACAGCTGTTAGCTGAGGATCTGGTGTTCATAGGCGTTGATTGAACACTCTTACCTGCTCTGATTTTCCTCTGTAAGCTCTATATATTTTTATTCTATAATCTGTAGAAGGACTGGCTGCTTTCCGTGCTTTTCTCAAATCTGAGTACAGCGAGGAAAACATTGAGTTCTGGGTCAGCTGTGAAGACTACAAGAAAACCAAGTCACCAGCCAAGCTCAGCCCCAAGGCTAGGAAGATATATGATGAGTTCATCTCTGTGCAGGCAACAAAAGAGGTATGTGCACAGAACATTTCTTGAGCATAGATATCGCCCTAGGTCCTGAACCAGGCCAGAAATTGGGAAAGGAATTCTGGTAGTTACACAAGAATTGAAAGGTGCCTCTTCTCTTGAGCCTAGTGAGGAAATTGCGTCATTTTTATTGCTTTAATATTTAACTTGGATAGAGAGAACGTGGGTCTAGTTGTGTGGCCATCCCACATGCACACTCAGGTGGGAAAAGCCCAGGAGGACGCTGATTCCCAGTGTTCCACCTGGTCCCATGAAACTGCTCGAGTTTACTGGCAGGTTCCATCCCAGAGGAGTATGTGTTAGTCTGCCCTGAAAATTCATCTGGCAGAGGGGATGCACCCCTATCCACCTGCATGGATTCTTTGAAGGTTGCTGGTTGTCCAAGGGCCATTTCAAACCGCTGCCCACATGGACAGATGAAGTTCACTTGGTGGAGTTAGGAGGCACTGGATATGCTAACTGCTCTTGGGACAGATGCTACTTATGCTGTCCCTTTGGCCCACAGGTGAACCTGGATTCATACACACGGGAGAAGACAAGCCACAATATACTGGAGCCTACACTGTCCTGCTTTGATGAGGCTCAGAGAAAAATATTTACCCTCATGGAAAAGGATTCTTATCGCCGTTTCCTCAAGTCCCCCTACTACCTGGACTTGGTCAGCCCACCCAGGGCTGGCTGTGGGCCTGAAAACTGCAAAAGAACCCATGCTCATGGCTTAGACTATAACTCCAACATCATCTCCCAGTGTGCCTGAACCTGCAGCAAGGCCAGGAGCGGGCTGGGTCTTGTAGGAATATATGGCAGCAAAAGCATTCATTGGCATGAAGCAACAGAGCTGTCTTCAGTAGCTGTCTAATGTCCCCGTTGTGTCCCGTGTCATGCATCAGCCAGCACTTGTAACCCAAGCCAGGCTCAGTTTGTGTAGCGAACCCCCTCTGACTCCAGCTGTGTAGGAGCCCTGGGGTCTGTCTGACGTGAGAGCACGGTGAGGTCACCGTGGGTCCATTTCTGACAAGCACTGAGCCCAGGAGGGTGGGAGCAGCAGGAAAGGGGCACTCACACACACACCCAGCACTGACCGCAAAGGGCAAAGTTTTGCGATGCCACAGTGTGACACCTAGCAAGGAGCAAGGAAGCCAAGTTAGGCGGTGGGGACTGATATCTCCCCTTCTAATCATCAAAAGCTCAGGTGGGAAGGAAGGACTCGGTCTGGTCCTTAGCTGTTTGTATAGCTCCCAGCTGTCTAGGTTCTCAACAGTGTGCTCAGAGCTCAGACCGTGCTGCATTACGCTCATCAGACACAGGAAGAGCTCCACTCTCTATTGAAGGGAGACTGGCAAACAGCCTCCTGTGGTCATTACACAGAACTGCATGAAAGCTCTCCCCGAGCTGCTTTTCCCTCTGCAGCATCTAGATGAAGTTGGCGAAGGATCTTACCTTTTCTTAGGGCTGCACAGAGCTATTATTTGGGGGGGATGTTCATTTTTTCTAATGTAATTGTACCCTTCATGCTCGCAGACTAAAACTACCATTCTATTAGCATAGCAGAGCAGAAAAGAAACATGTTCCTTCTCTTCCAGACAGCTGTATATTAGTACCTCTTGAATGCAGGTTTGCCTGTCATGACTTGAATGAAGCAGTTTGTGATGGACTAAGACCACTACCACAACAGCTGAGGAGGGAAGGCCCTGCCTGGGAGGACTTGAAGTATTATGGGTTTTTTTGTTTGCTTCTTAAGTTATCACTGTAAGTTATTCATATCATTCAGTAGCTGCGTTACTCACTTTTGTCCTGAAGATGGTGGAAGGGATGTGCTGGCCTCATTACTGCTCCTGGGCTCTGCTCATACTCTCCCCAGCCCTCGGTCTTTCCCTAACTGGAAATTGCTGCTCTGACAGCCATATATTCCTCGCTCTGCATCCCCGCTCAGACAGCTGTTCTCACAGGGGTTCTGACATGGCAAGGAGAAGGCTGTGGCTCTCCAGTAGGTGCTTTGAGGCCCACATAGAAGCGTCTCTTTTAACATTTGCTTTCTTTTGCATTTCTTCATGTGCTGACACGTACCACCCTGCATGTTCAGCTGCAAGATGGAGAGCTTCTAATACTCTGAGCATAGCTGAGCATGTGGCTATGTTTTATCTTCCTCTCGTTCTGGGAACTCTTGACAAATCTTGCAAAAAATGTATTGATATTTAAATAATAATGAATACATACTGAATAAAACGTATTTGGATTAGTCCCTGCTAACGTGCCATTATGTGAACCAAAGAATTAGTGGTGATGCAATTCATCGACTGAAGTGGGGGAGCACAGAGGAGCACCTCCTTATTGCAAATCCCCAGTGTCCTGCGTAAGTCTGCGGGGCAGATGGGCAAACAGAGCTCCAGAGGGGAACACGCTGCAGCTCAGGGCTCAATCTGGCCCTGTGCCCAAGCAGATGGACAGCCAGAGCTCCAGAGGGGAATATGCTGCAGCTCAGGGCTGGACCTAGCCCCGTGCTCAAACCCTGCAGGTGCAGAGCTGCCTTCATGGCATGCTGGCGCCAGGGGTTTCCTCCACACCAGTCTCCCAGGGTGATATTTTTTATTTCCTTTTCCAGTTTCTTGGGAAACTGTCACATTTGGTGCAGCTGAAGATCTCAGAGGACTTTGCTGATTGCCAGGGCTTTGAGAGTGCACTGTGGAAGATAAGGATATGCTGCCCCTTCAATGCAGAGTTAGAATAAATAGTCCATTGAGACAGTAGGAGAAATAAATGTTTATATGTGGATTACTGAGTGGTACAAAAATGTGGGTTAATGCAACCAGTTCCTCAGTGCACACCAACATCCCACATCTTCAATCATGGAAACCAAATGGAGAACATCAAACTGAGAAGCAGCTCCTTGGACCTGTAAGGAGCCCATCTCCTGCTCCAGCCTTGGTCATTGGCCATGCCTCTCTGCATTCCCAGCCAGGGAGCCCAGACCAGTGGCCAGGGGCTGGGGTGAGCCCTGGGACATCCTCAGCCACCCATAGGCAGCAATGACCATCCTGTGCTGGGCTGCTGCTGGGGCCCAGGCTGCATCATGGGGTTGCCTTGCCCCATGGCAGAGGAGGGTGCCCAGACACCCTATGGGCCTTCAGGTGCACAGTGCCAGGCCTGCAGCACAGGGTGATTTCTAAGGGTGTCAGGGAGAATGCACCTCTCTTTACAGCAGGTGAGGGGCTGAGGTTTCCCTTGGTGGTGTCAGGGACAGTGCTAAATCTGTTTACTTATCCCTCAGACCCCAAGCGCTGTATCCACAAACTCTGCACTTTGATAAACTGACTAACTGGGATCTGGATGCCAACAATAAGAGTATGTATATGTGTGTGTATACTTACGTATGGATGCAACGTTATAGATATATAATGTCACATGAAGAGTGCTCATATATATGCCAAACTTGGTAAGAGCAAGAGTGACAAAATACATGAAGCATTTGCTACCAGAAATATGATGGTTGGTGCTATCCAGCAAACACTCCTGAGCCTGCAGAAAGCCCGGCCATGCGGTGCAGGCATCGCTATGTTTCCAGGTGAGCATGCCTAATAATCAGCCAAACGAGCCTTCTACACAAACACAACTTCACAAGAGCTCCAAAACACTTTGGGTTGGGCATGATTCATGGCCACCCTATTCCTTCCTGGAACTGTTACATCACCTCTAAAGCAGGTTTCCAACAGTTCAGCAGAGATCGAGCTGGGGTGGGATTCCCAATGGGGCTGTTTCACCTCCCTGGCCTCCAGCTTTCTTTTGGGTACTCACATACCCCCAACCCCATCTCCCTGCCCCATGCAGAGCTGCTGCAGCCAATGACATCACAGGTTTTCTTCGCACATTCAGCCTATCCAGTAGAATCCAAACCTCAGGAGTGTCAACATCAGTGTTCAACTGCAAAACACGTGAGGGTATCTGGAAATAGCTGCCAAAGCATTTGCAGGAATTGAAGGTCTGGGTCTTTCCACGGAGAAGCCTGGGTGGATTTGGATATGCTGTGAACAGGGAGGTTAAAAATGCCAGACTTGGTTATGGTGGCACCACTTCATGAAGATGTGCAGGTGATGGTGGGGACATCCTGACAGCAGGGGCTGCCTGAGCCTCCTGCCCACTCCTGCCTCCTGCTTGCTGTGCACCCATGCTGGGGTTATCCCACACCTTTGGGCAGCTCAAGCTGCTCTGGAGGATACTTGCCAGCCTTGCCCTGCTGCTCCAGATCCGACTTTCCCAGCCACTTGCTTGAGAGGAGAAAAAAGCCACTGCTGACATCATGCTTACAGTCACCTTCATCTTTCCCCTGCACCCCCTTCCCTGCCTGGAAAATGCAGCCCGCTTCCTGTGGTATTTTTATTCTGTTGCCGTAGTGACAGTGTGTAAATATTTGGGTTTGGTGAGGTTTTGATCCAATTCTGTAAACGCCAAAGAGGCTGCATGGAGCCTCACAGCCCAAAGTTTAGCGGTCTGAGCACGGGTGGGTGCAGGCAGTGAGTCTCTGCCTGCTGCTCCCTGCACACAGATGCTGCAGAAATCTCCCAGGGATGGGACTCAGCTCGTTTCACATCCAGGGTCTCTTTGGTTTGGGGCTGGATGAGGCCCCAGCTACCTATTGCATATGCCTTTGCCTCATCACTGCCATTCCTTCTGATAGAACATAGTGGGCTGGATTTGGATTTGGAGATGGGCTCATGGAAAAATGTACCCTGGGCAGAGAGGGAGGCAGAAGAGAAAGGCAGGCTACACAAACTCAACAGAGTTTGCTATCTGTCCAAGAAGATGGGGTTTTATTTTTCATATTTCAAATGACATCTTCGGCTTTGCTGTTTGCTTGCTTTATGTTCCCTGGAATTTGCTCTGACAGGTGTCACTCAGCAGCTCTTTTCTCCCCCAGCGTGACCATCCTCCCTCCTCTCACCAGTGCCCCTGGTTTGGGTTTGTGCAGAAGTATCGCTGTGGTGTGCCTGCTGCAGAGAAGCAACCAGAGAGAGAAGCAACTACGGCAGCATCCCTGAGATGCCACCTGAGTATGGCATCAGCCATCAGGGCCACAGCACTGGGCTGCATGCAGGCAGTGGGGACACAGATGCAGGCTGTAAACTATGATCTTGGTATATAGGGTTGCTAAACAGTGCCAATGTTTTGAACTAGTCATGTTCTGGAGCATCACTAGTGAGCTGGTCCTCTACAGGAAAGAAAAGAGACATTGGACCATTTGAGAGTCCAAAGCACTGGAGCACATGTTTAGCAACATTCCTAGGTGCTCTTGTAGGGTGGCATCATGAAAGCGGAGTGGCTATAGGGGTGAGACAGAAGCAATAGGGCTGCCCGCAGTGAGCCGCCTCGTGCAGCCTGGCCGCATTGCTACTTGATTAACTCCTGATAAAACTCCGACCGCATGAATCTGGGCAGGGAGTCTTTCTCCATCAGAGCAAAGATCCTCTTCTGGGCCATGTCGAAGCTGCTCGGCGATGGCTCCACCAGGTTCTTCATGGTCACGGCCTTGGTGAAGTGGTCAATGTTCACCTGCGATGGGAGCGCGAGAAGGATGGGAGCTCCACATTTGTGAGGGGATGGCAGTATCTCCTCACGCGCTCCATCCCACTAAAAGGTCATGGGAACGGACCTGGCATGTTCAGCCAGGCAAGGGCTGTGGGTCACTGCTGAGTCTGGAGCTGCTGCAAGCTCCTTGGTCATGGCACAGCCTGCCCTGCAACCATCACCAAGATAACACCCCATCCCTCCCAGCACTGTCCCTACCCTGCAGCCACCGACCTCTTTGGGTGCCTCGGTCTGGATGAACTCCTCATAGATCCTCTTGGCCTTCTCCTCCATCTTCACAGGGGACTTGGTTTTCTTGTAGTCCTCACAGGCCACCCAGAACTCAATGTTCTCCTCACTGAACTCAGAGCACAGGAAGCTGCGGAAGCTGGCAAGCCCGTCTGCGGGGACCAGGCACTGCTGAGCACCGGGGCATCCTGAAACCCCACTGCACACCAGGGGGGCACCAGCTGTGGGGGGACGTGGTCACGGAAGGGGACTTACAAGGGTTCTGCAGGAGCTTCTCCAGGGAGTCACGCCACTGCAGGACCTCCTCCGGGGATGGTCTGAAGGGGTAAAGAAAGCCTGGGTAGCCCGTGCTCATCATGCAGGTGGCCATCCCTTAAAAATGGGGAAGGATGGAATGAAGAGCCCTGGATAACTGGGGTGATGGATCACCAGGATCTCTGAGGAACAGGAAGGTGGGTGCTATCGAAATGGGGCAAAAGGAAAGCACGCCCCACTGAGGGACCAGTACAAGTCAGACACCTCAAGTCACGATTTTTAAAACGGAAATGGACATTACACCTTGTGAAGGGTGACTTGTCATGGTGTCAGTGCTGAGGGACAGTTAGAGCACTGGGGCAGCAGCTTGGATATCCTGACACCCAGACTATGTCCAGAACACTATCCTGCTTTTAGATATAACTTTTCTTAAAGGCTTATTTTGCTTCCTGGCATGATTCTCCATCCACCCACCCCACAAAACTTGTGTCAAATGAACGTGGAATCTCAATGCAAACTGAGAGAAAGCCACTTTCCAGAGACATGCTGCCCAGCACCCAAACCCATGCTCACTTCAGGGCCTTGGCTGGCTTCTCTGGCTTCTCTTGGTAGGGGATGATGAAGTCGATGGCCGAGTCAGGCTTCTGGAGCAGTGTGCCAAGCTTGGTCTTGATCTCCTTGGCCCTGCAGGGGTTAGTAGAGGCAGGTCAGGCAGGAGGACAAGAGGGAACACAGGGCTGCTGGAGTGGCATGTACCAGGCACCTGGCCTGGTACAGAGCCGTGTCACTAATTATATGTGAACAAATGGGTCCTAATGCTGTAAAGGAGCTTGTCTGAAGTGTTTCAAGCCAGACGCTTGGAATTAGCCACAGATGGTAAGCTTGATCTCTTTGTTTTGTCCTCATATGTGGCTGGGATAATCTCATCACCCATTCTGGCTGCTGTGCAGATGGATTGGGGTTGTCTGTGCAGTTTCTATAGCAATAAGCCCAGAGGAAACGAGCAAGCAGCCTGCCCATGCATGGTGCTTGCCCCGTGCAAACCTGCTCCTGTGCACACACTGCACCCACTGCATTGCATGGCTCAGCTCTCAGCAGCACCTCAGCCTTGTGCCTGTAGTGGGGAGGGCCCTGCAAACCCTGGGGGCCACTCTGGAGCCTCATCACAGTGTGGTGAGGGAGGCCGTGATGCAGTGCTCATTGTACCTCTCCTCTTAACTGTTTATTTTCACATGCCCTCTGTGCAAGAATATTCCCTTGCTATGTCAGCTATTTCACTTTTATTCCCTTTTTTTTTTTTTGGTCTGCCAGCAAATCTCTCTCTGTTTTGCTTTTCCACCCTCCACAGGTGCATGCCGCATGCTGCAGTCACCAACAGCAACCTTTACATGGAGCAGAAGCGCAGCCTCAAAATCAGCTTTTCTCAGGAAATGACAGCAGTGACAGGGACAGCTTCCATCCCTTGTGCTTCCAAGACAGGTCAGACCTTGCCTGGATGGAGCAGGACCTGAGGTGAAGGGCAGTAAGGTCCCTGTGCTTCCCATGCTGAGGGGACCCGGGGGCTGGGTCTCTTTGGCATGACCACCTCTGCACTGTCTATGCTTGGTGCCAGGGCCCAAGTGGGTGGGAGACATTATATGTGCTGACAATAGGTCACCAGGACCCACATCTACCCACAGGCATGACTGTGTAACAAAGGGGAGAAGAGGACTGGCCATCTGTCCCTGACTGAGCAGGACATGGTGCCCAATCACCCTGCTATAGGTGCTGACCCACACTGTGAGTATGGAAGCACCCAGCATCACTTCAAGCAGTAGCAGGTGCTCCTTGAATACCATTTGGACCTTGCTCAACATGTTGCCAGTAAATTCCCACCTTGTAACAGTGACTCAGAGCCAACACCTACAAAGAGCATAATGAACTTTAATGGCCCTAAGCAGCCCCACCTGAGCCCCCTCCCTGCCCTGTATTTTAGGCTCAGAGCTGTGCTGCAGCCCCTCTTCTTGCTGCCCTGTTGGAGTTCTCTGGGCAGCTGTAGTCCTACTCCATCCCTGTGGCTGGCTGTGATGTACCAGAGGCAGCCCTCATGTGTTCCAGCTGATGTGGGGATGGGAGTGAGGACCTCTCCACCCTGAGTGCATGTCCTCAGCTGTGGGGCTTCATTGGTGTTTGGGAAGCTCCTGAGATGAGGAAGGTTGCCAAAAGGACAGCCGCAAGGGCTGAGCACTCAGAGGCACGAGGGAGGGCAGAGTTATTTAAAAGATACTGTCCTGGAGTCCTCAAGCGGATGTGTCACCAGTTTTCAAGCAAGCCTTCAGAAAGACTAAACAGCAGCGATAAGCAAACAGATGCTCTTCACAAACTCCAGAGCGAGAGGAATAGAGAGACCATAAACTGTGGAAGTTTACGTGTGAGAATACATGGGAGCAAGCCAAGAAAAAGTCTGAGGAGCAGCTTCCAAAAGGCATTAAGAGAAAATATGGACTCTGTCAGACACATCAAGATGCGGGCCAGGAGAGCCTCGAAATTAGAAAACAAAACAAGAAGCTCAAAGATGTTAAACCTGCAGCTCTTGGTTTGCTTCCAGGCAGAAAAGCATCTGGGGCCATTTGTAAGGGGAAAGCTTTATCTGGGCGAGCTGTGCCTGATGTCCCAACAGGTAGGAGAGGCTGGGGAGCGAACAGCCACCAAGGAGCCCCCGCGGCATCGCAGTATATCATCCCCACAATGGCTGGTGCAGAACGTAACATCCCTTGTGAGGAGATGGGCCCTGGGGAGAGCTGGGGAGCTGCATGGCCGGTGCTTCCCGAGATGTCAACAGCAGCTGCAGCAGCTAAGTGCAATAGACGCATGGACAAATATGGAATGTTAGGAGGCTGTGCAGTGCTGGCTGCAGGAGCAGCCTCCAGATGGGCCTCTCAGCTCCTTGCAGAGGCCAGCAAGCATGTGATGGGGGAGAGAGGGTCTGGAGGGACCAGACCTGCGGTCCAACAGGCTTTGAGCGGGAGCTCTCCACACACACTGAAGGAGATCACTCCGTGGAGGACAGCATGGAAAAGGTAGGAGCTGGTGAGAGGGGAGCCTCATCCCCAGTGAAGGAACATGGGCTGAGATCATATCGGAGATGAGCAGGGTCGGGCTGAGCTGGCTGTGAGCAGCAGGGAAGCTGCTGGGTCTCTGGAGCCCTGAGGAACGCAGATGGAGCCTCATGCAGCACCTCCTGCTCTGCACAGAGATCCCCAAGCTCCCCAGACCCCCAGAAGCCTTTTATAAAGCAGCAGAGCCTGAAGTGGAGGTGCCTGCCCCAAAATGCAATTGCAGTGTGGAAGCAGCTGCCATGAGCAATGAAGCCCCACTGTGGGGGCTTGCAGGCAGCCTCCCCAGGCACCTTGATGCATGCTTAGCCTGCTCCTGCACCAGCAAAGCTGTCCTGGTGCTTCCTAGGAGCAGAAGCTCCCTGTTTCCCAGTAAGGCAGGTGGAGAGGCAGAACCAGATGCTCCACAAGCACAGGCGGAGATGCAGCACAGGGGAGCAGTGGAGTCGAGGGGTGGTTTTTGGGGGCACCGCAGCCTTTCCAAGCAGAGAGGTTTCTAAAGCAGAGTTTAGGACCACATTTCAGCTCACCCTCCAGCTCCAAGCCACCCACAGCTGGAGCAGCCCCATCCCACCCTTTCCCTCCCAGTCCACAAGCGACGCAGACCCAGCTGCTCTCACCTCTCCAGGCACGTGTGCGGTAGCGCGGCAAGCCCTTTGCACATCTTGGCACGCTGCTCCTTCCTCAGCTGCAAGAAAAGGGTGCTCAGCGGCTGCAACTCAATCTGCAGCCCAGCTCCCTCTCCGACAGCTATATAGTGCCGGCAGCTGGACCCCTGCCAGCCCCCAGCGCCGTCCCAACGCAGCTGGCCCAGCCACCTCACAATCTTGTTTTCCCTTTTCCCATCTCGAGCGGAGAAACGCGTGTGCCTGGGATGAGAGCAGGGAACGGCAGCACCAGGGCCAAGCTGCAGGCTGAGGAGCTTTGAGAAACCTGTAAGGTTTCCCCTTGCTGGTGTACCAGGCTCCAGGGCAGTGTTTAGAGGAGGTGTGTAGTAATGCTGCTTGTGAGTGAGTGTTCTTCCCACAAAAATACCACCCTCGTGAAAATCGGAGTTCTTAGAAGGACTTGCCTTTGAAATGAAGGTTGTGGTTAATGCTGAAACCTCCAGTTTCAGCAGTGGTTATCAGCAAGTGAGTAATGGGTAACATTTGTTCCAGAACAAGTTGTAAGCGTAAAAAAGCAAATGTTTTAATGATAACTAGCGGTTTGTTTTTATGACAGTGATGCTTTGATAAGACTTGGACTGTTTCCTACCTTGAATTTTATGTGGAGATTGTTTTCCCACCCCCTTGCAGATGAGCAAAGCAAACACCAGAGCCGGGAGCTGCATGCAGAACGGGGAACGGTGCCTGAGCAGGGACTTTTTTTGGCACCTCTAAAACTGGAGACGGTGCCTGTCTATGGCATGAGTTCTTCCCAGTCTCAGCCAGGCATGGTGAAGTGACGGCCCTAGGGAGTGAGGCTGAGGGGCAAATTCTGGGGGCCAGCCTGGCTCCATAACTGCTCCAACACCTGCTGCAGATGCCTCTCGTTCTGAGCAGAGTGGTGTGTGCCCACCCACACGCAGCACAGAAGATGATCAGTTCTGATTTCAGACCCACATTAGCCAGACATCATCTGTAGCTGCAAGGAGATCCAGGCAACTGCTTGTGCTTTAACAGTACTTTAAGTGGCAAGGGTGAATGTAACTGCCCTGGATGGGTTTAAGCTCACCCCAGGACATGTTTTGTGCCTGCATGCATGGAGAGCTGGGCTTAGCAGTTAATGGTTTGCAATGACAGTGGAATGAAAGAAAGGACACCTGGTATCTGAGAGGATCTGATAGCTCAGGCAGAGGCTTATAGAGCATCTTTGGCACAGTGATGCTGCACCCTGTGCTGGAGGCGGCCCAGAGCCCCATGGCCCCAGTGCTGTGGGGTGTGCCAGGCTCTGCCGCCTGCCTGCAGGTGCCATTGTCACCCAACTGGACTGGCAGGAGCGGGGTGGGCAGAGGGCACGGCAGTTCTCACAGCTCCCCATCTGGGAGGGCAGCAGGGCCATGAGAGCCGCACGGGAAGCCATGTGCCTGGCTGCGGAGTCATGGGGACTGCAGTTGTTTTTTCCTCATTAATCTCCAGCAGCGAAGCCAGCACCAGCTATCCCGGGGGAGCTGGGATCTGTGGGAGCAGGCGGTCTGCGTGGATGCTGTCCAGCAGACGCCGAACAGCCTTGCATGCGGTCCACCCAGCTGCAGCACAGCTCCCACTGTGCCAACCTCCTGCTGCCTGGAGGGGATCTCAGGGCTCTGAGCACCCAGGGATGCCTCTGTGGACCTATTCTCCCACCTCAAGCCCGGTCCTCCAGCTCCTTCTGCCCCAGCTGGGAAAGGAGGGGCTGGGGAGATGCTGCATGGTGCCTCTCTGCTGAGCAAAAACAAGGGCTGCACAGAAATAGCTAGTGTTTTCCCCAGACTTTTGTCTAGGAATGAATGTTTGTTTTGTCCATTTCAAGGCTTTGGAGTGCTAAGAAAATATTTCCTAAAAGGAATACGCAGACCTTCTTCTTCTTCCCACGACAGCTTAATTTCTTTAAGAGCCCTTCTGGGAGAGTGTTTTGGAGACCCAAGTGCACCCTGAGGGCCGCGTCCTATGTACACAGCGACTGACTTCCTCAGAGAGCAACATAGGCTTGTGCCTCCAAACTGCCCACTCAAAAGCCACATGGAATCTCCCACTGCACCGTATTTATTCTGGTTTCTGTTATTTCAAGCCTTTATTTTCCTTTCTAACAACTTGCCTTTTATAGAACGCAGCCTCGCTGCTTTGCAGCTTCCTGGTTCCCACTGGAACTTTCTGAAAATTAGCATCATATTTAACAACATTGACTTCTTGGTGGACAGATCGCTGATGTTCTCACCCAAGTCACTATCTGGCAGTCCATCAGAGCACTCCCTCTGGCACTGGCTGTTGGTTTTTTTAACTATGTGTTCTAAACATGTTGTTAAAAATCACTTTTTCCCCTCCACACCCCAGTGCTTTGGGACAATCATGTGTCCCCGAAGGAACAATGCTGGTGTGAGCCTGTTCACAGCAGTGGCTGATATGAATACCTCCTTCAGCTTTCCTATATTGGCTCTCTCATAAATCCTGTTCATGACAGGCTCTCTGGAGAGCTTTCTGCTTCTGACACAGTCATGATTTATGTTTATGCCTTAAGGATGCTTTCCTCAAACCCCCTACCGTCTTTTACCCGTAACTTCCCAGAGTTTGCCTTCTTTATTTTCATTCTCTCGTATGTATGCACTTTTCACATCTTTGCAGGTCATTTCGAGCATTCACCTATTCTCCCTGGCTGAAGTGCATCACCTTTTGACAAAAGCTCTGAGCACTGGGATACATTCACAGCACTATGTTTGAGCAGCCTTCATGCTGCATAAGCCTCAAACCCCTCCAGGTGCGTATGTGCTATTCCCAAGCAGCCCACCTTTTTAGTTAAGAATTACTCCATGTATATCCCTTTGGCTCTCTCCAGATCAGTCTCCTTGGACTGCTGCTTGGTGGTACCATGTCTCCAAGGTACCAGCTTGATGATGTGGATGCTTGTATGGGAGAAGAGAGACCAGGGACCCATTTCCTCTCCCCATCTGAGTCACTGACACAGGGACCACAAGGAGGTCAAAGAAGAGAAAACCCTGAAAAGCCGCTGGGCCTGCAGCCAGTCGGGAGTGCGGGAGTCACGTAAGGCTCCCAGCTGTGGAGCCACCGCGGTCCTTGACCTTGTGGGAGGCCTGAGAACGGCTGCGGTGCAGGGGCTGGGAAGCAGGAGGGTCCTTGGCTACCCAATAGCCCTGCCTCCTTTGGCAAGTAGCAGAGAATGAGGACATGGGTGCTCTGCAGCTGCTGGGACAGCAGCCATGTGAAGGATGCTGGTGCCACCACGTGCTCTGCACGCTGCAGCCTGGGACAGCTGTGCCCCAGCCACTGCCCAGATGTGATCCCTGAGGTGGCAGAAGGAGCTTCAGCCGGACTGCCAACATGCAGGTGGAAGGCACAGTTTCAACTCAGCTGGCACAGGACAGTCACGGGGCTTTATTCAAGGTCTCGATTCAAGCAATTGTTTAAATTATAAAATGCTTACCCAGGTTTGCATCCCAGCACCCCATTGTCCACGCATCACCCCACCGTTATCCCATACATTCACCTTTGGCCCAGAAGAGCATCTGGAAGGTCAGCCAACTGCATCTTGTCCATGCCTTTTGCTCTATGTGCCTGGCTGTGGCACTGCCTTTCCCAGCTGATGGATGGCTTTGTTCTCCAGCACCTCCACCTTCTCCCCGCTTGGCTGCAGCACGCTGGCCACCATTGCCCTTGCCACCGTTTCTACAGGCACTGAGAAGGCGGTGGGGAAGAACCGGGCGCTGAATCCCAGAACCCGCTGCGAGATCCACTCAGCAGGGCGGAACTCCTGGCGTGTGCACAGCAGCACCCTGCAGGGCGAGGAGGTGAGGTGGGTCAGGCTGAAGAGCTAGACAGTTCTCCAGCTGGGCTGCAGGACCCAGGTGAAGTTAGGCTTCAACCAATGTCCCCCAACCTCTGCTTTCAGCCCAAGCCACTCCTAGCTTTGGGAAGGGCTGTGGGAAACAGCTGGGCTTGCTGCTTATAGCAGAGGGGAAGAGGTGCGGGCAGCAGTTGCATTTGCACTCTTCACTTCCTTCCTAACCCTCCCCTAATGTACCCTGCCCATGGCCCCGTCTCCCAGGCCTGCCCTGGCACCATGCACCTGGGCTCTGTGTCCCCTTTGCTACTCACGCTGGACGAAGAATGGTGCAGCGGTCAAAGCCAACAGCCTCAACAAGCTTCTCCACTTCTCCCTGTCACAGCGGGGACAAAACAAGCTGAGGCTTGTGGTAGGCACCTTGCCTACCACCCTACGAGTCAGGGAAAAGGAAGAGATGAGCTGTGGGCAGGACATGGCGTCTGGCTGGTGCTGCATCCTGCATCCCACCCCAGGAACCTCCAGTGCACAGCACAGCCACAGGACACAGCCCTAGCACTGGGGCTGAGAGGCATGGATTTAGCTCTCAGGCTCCCAGTGTGACAAAGTTAAAATGAACATACAAAGGTAAGCTGCTGAGTTGGTGGCAGGGAAAAATATGGACACAAAAAGGGAGAAGCAGAAGACGTGCTCAGAGGTAAGTGGCCAAAGAGCAGCAGTGGCTGACCCTTCCCCACCTGCCCAGTCACGGTCCCACCAGCCCCTGGAGGGCTGTGAGCACACCGATGCTCTGTCTTGCATCACCTCTGTAGCAGCCACCCTGCAGGTGTTGCCCAACACACAACTTGTGTGTGCTTGTGAGCAGTGAGTAATCCTCCAGATAACTTAGAAGAGGAGGTTTGCAGCAGGAAGGGCACAGGGCACCCAAACTGGCAGGACCAGGTATGCGTGGCCATGGGTAAAGGTCACTCCTCTCCCAGCACAACAAAGTCAGGGCCACAACCGTGCCTGAGGAAAGGGGTTTCTCAGAGGGCAGGGAAGGGAGAACCAGAGCTGACCCTGCTCAAAACGCAAATCATTTTACCAAGTCACCAAAGCAGAGGGCAGGGCAGGGCAGGGAGCCAAACAGGAGCAAATGGCTGCGTCAGCAGGCCCCAGAAACATGGTAACAACAAACACAAAACCCAGCTGTAGAGAGACAGCTCTAGGAAGCTCTCTAGGAAAGAAGCATCAGTGCCGGACAAGCAAACAGCAGTCAGCAGCACTCCCTTGTAGCCACAGCACTAACTGCAGCAGCACCATGCATGGTGGGCAGAGCAGGAGTACTGGGGCTTGGCAACGGGATGCTGCCCAGCCCTGGCACTGCCGGTGTGAGACACAACAGACAGTAGTGTAAGGATGCTGAGCACCTGGTGTCTTGCCCTTTAAGATGGTATGCCTCTGTCCTGCCAGCCCATCTCCTGGGCTTTCTGTTCCCCTGTACCAGGAGAGATCTGGGGCCACTGGACCCACTGCAGCCTCAGCCCCAGCTTCGTTCCCAAGCATCACCACATTTCCCAGTTCCCACATCTGGGAGCACACCCAGCTTCCAGCCTCACCTTCACCCGCAGGTACAGGAAGCTGCTGCGCTCGTTCGCACCCTGGGAGGACTGCAGGACGAAGTGCTTGCAGCCCCCTGCCCGCGCCAGCTCGGCTGCCTGTGCCACGTAGTCCCGGTCCACACGGACGAAGCCATCCTAGGGCAGGTTGGGGAGCGGGCTCAGTGACCTCTCACCTCGACGCATCCCCCAGGCCTGAGCAGCTCGCTGGGTGCTGCGATGCCCAGTGACCCCCTGGGGGCCGGCCACGGCCACTCACCGCGCCCGCTTTGCTCCGGGTGGTACCCAGACAGCAGAAGCCCACATCGTGGCCGCGGAAGGCATCGGCGTGCTCGCCCAGCCGCTCGAAGTCCACCACCGCCTGCTCCTGGGGGAGGCACGCGGGTCAGGGCGGCTCCTCCATCGCGGAGCCCGCCGCCCGCCCGCACCGCACCGCACCACGGCCACGCCGCTCCCCTCGGGCAGGCTCAGCTGCCGCCGCCCGATCACCGTCACCCTGCTGAAGGGCCGCTGCGTGCACAGCTCCCGCAGCAGCGCCCGGCCCGTGGCCCCCGAGGCCCCCAGCACGAAGCAGGAGCCGCTGCCGCCCGGCGCCGCCATGCCGAGGGGAGGGGCAGCGCTGCGGGCTGCGCTGCTGCTGCTGCTGCTGCTGCTGTTGCTGCTGCTTTCCCCGCCTGCCCCAACGCTCCGCCCTGATGTGACGGCCGCTGCGGAGCCGGGTGCTAAGCGTCCCCGAGCAGGCTGCAAAGTGACGCTGGGATGATGTCGCGCCAGCGGGTGTGACAGCAGAATGTGCGCAGACTTAGCTTGTGCCGCCCCACTGCTCACGGTGTCCACAGTAGGGGTCCATGACCTGTCGAGCCTCAGAGCCTGAGGGCAGCACGGCGTGAGGTGGCCGTGTCCCAGGGGCAGTCAGTGAGTCACCCCCAGGTGATGCCTCCAGCCCACGGGGCTCACAGCTCAGCGGTGATGGCAGCCCTAAGCAGCTGCGACTTTCCGGGCACAGGCAGCTCCCCAGGGCCGTGGGGCATCCAGTCCCGTTTGTCTTGATTCCTGGGGAGGGAGGTGTGCTGCCTGACTGGTAGCTTTGGGGATCAGCCCAGCAATTTTCCAGGCTCTCGGAGTGGGCCCGGACCCCTGCAGCACGTGCCACATGACGGACATGACGTGTGTGACAAGCATCACCCAGATAATGGCCAGCATCCCGCTCAGCCTGCCAGTCGCTGCCTACACCCCATCCACCAGGCTGCACCCCACCACTACAGGCGGGCTCAGTGCCGGGCTCCCCGTGTTCAGAGCAGCATGGATGCCCCGTGCCAGCGCAACGCAGCGTTCGACAACACGGCCCAGCCCGCAGCCTGCCGCCCCGACTGGATGGCAGCGCTGCCCGACGCCCTGCCGCTCTCCCGCCTCTCCATCCCTGGCACACACGACTCCCTCAGCCTGTTTGGTGGCCGGCGTTTGCGCTGCCAGAGCTGGGGCCTGGAGGCCCAGCTGGCGGCCGGTGTGCGCTTCTTGGACGTGCGCTGCAAGCTGGAGCGGGGCGAGCTGCATGTCTACCACCTGTGCACCTTCCAGCGGGTCAGCCTGCGGGGTGTCCTGCGCCGCACCCTGCGCTTCCTCCGTGCCCACCCTGGAGAAGCTGTGCTGATGCGCATCAAGGAGGAGCTGCCTTTCTTTCCACGGTCCCGCTTCGCTGCCCGGCTCCAGCGTTGCCTGCTGGAGGAGAGCCGGGGCCGGCTGTGGTGCCGGGAGGAGGTGCCCACATTGGGACAGGTGCGGGGCAAGATTGTGGTGCTGGAGGCATTGGAGCAGGCGGTGCTGGGCATCCCCTATGAGCGGCTGAGCATCAGTGACGCCTGGAATGTGCTCTCGCTGGAAAGAAAATGGGCACGAGCGCAGCAGCACCTGGATGCAGCAGCCAGCGGGGACCCTGCCACCATGCACCTCACCTTCTGCTCCGGCAATGGGCTCTTTACCTGCCCCGAGGACGTGGCCCGCTTCGTCAACCCTCAGTGCTACCAACACCTGCAGAGCTGCTCGGGGCAGCCAGTGTGCTGGGGAGTGGTCATCTTGGACTTCCCAGGCGCAGGCCTGCTCCAGCTCATCATTGAGAGCAACACCGTAGGGACAAATGGAGGTGTGCCAGCAGCTCCCAGCACCCCACAGACACCCCAGCGGCAGCGGGGACAAATGGTGCGCGTGGCACCGCTGGGGCCAGTGTCCCCCAAGCTGCAGGCAGCCTCACGCATCAGCCGACGGACATCGAAGCAGAAAGGTTCCCGGAGATCCCACACGGCACTGAGACACCTCTACGTGACGTCTGTGTGACGGCGACAGGGCTGGCAGTCAGAGGTGAGCAGCCCTGAGCTGCCCCTGTGTGTGACGTCCCTCCAGGAGCCAGGTATGGTGTTGGTGAGGTGGGGGTGATCCCCAGCGTGGGTCTGGGCCAGCAAAGCCCCTGGCAGAGCTGGGGATAGAATCAATCAGAACCATTTGAGTTGGAAGGGACCCTTAAAGGGTCTGCACTGAACAGGGACACCTGCAGCTCCATCAGTGCTCAGAGCCCCATCCAGCCTGCCCTTGGCTGAATCCATGGATGGGGCACCCACTGCCTCTCTGTGCCAGTGCCTCGCCACTCTTACTGTAATAGACTTCTTCCTTATATCCAATCTAATCTCCTCTTTTTTAGTTTGAAACTATTTCCACCTATTCTGTCACAGCAGGCCATGCTAGAGATTGCATCCCCACCTGAAACAGCAGATGGGATGGAGGGGGGAGGTCCTACTATTAAATGCATCCCGAGAAGGGCAACAGAGCTGTGATGGGTCTGGAGCACAAGTCTTACTAGGAAACATTTATTCTCAGAAATAATGGTGTTGCACTGGCACAGACTGCACAGGGGGGTGGTGGAGTCACCATCCCTGGAGGTGTTCAGGAACCGTGGAGATATGGCTCTGACTGAGGGACACGTTCTTTAGGCACGGTGGGGGTGAGCTGGGGTTGGACTAGATGATTCCATGATTCCATGGTAAACCTCAGATATGGGAAGCCTGAACATGGAGAAGGAGGAATGAATTTCAAAGTGACAGCAAAATACTGGGGACACCCTTCCGCCCATTGTTTTAGGTGCAGTTCTTTTCTTTGCAGGGTCTTGTCCCAAAAGCCAGGACTCCGAGAGAGAAACCAACCAACCCTGAGACAAGCAGCAGGAACAGAATGGAGGAAAGACGTCTCCTCTGCTCTGCACCCAGAAGGCAGCGAGGAAAAGAGCGCTATCCAAGGAGCGAGGTCCTCAGGAGCAGGAAAATAACCAAGGGCCCAGGGCTGAAAGCATCAAAGTGCTGCTGGTGCCGAACACAAGAGGGCAGGAAACACAAGGCAGGGCGCTTGCCTGAGGCTGGAAGGAAAGCTCAGCCCCGGGCTGCCAAAAGGTCTTCAAAGAACACGCTGAAGGATGCTTCTTTGTACAGGAAAATGGAGCTGGCCTCTCTGCATGGCCAGGGCTGCCTCCAGATTTCCTGGCGGGAGGAGAGGACGCTGATTGCTCCCAGGACCGGCACTGGCCGAGGCAGGGCTCTCAAGGCTGAGTGCATTCATCCGCTCGCCTGCATGGCTCTTCACAGAGCTGCATGGCGGCAGAGCCAGGTCTGCTGGGGAGAGAACCAGGTGGGCTGCACAGAGCCAGAGTGAGGGGAAGGGAAGGGACGCAGGGTGCCAAAAACATGCTGGGGGGAGGGGCAGCAGAATCTGCCTCTGGGCTTGCCCTCTTGGAAATAAGAAGACTGCATTAAAATGTTAAACCAGACTGTTGCAGGATGAGCACTGGTGATGTCCGGGGGACACATGGGGTAGTGAGTAGGGCTGGGTGGGACAGGATGCCCCAGGCTGCACTCATGCTGATAGGCAGAGCCACTTGTTTACTGCACACTATCCCAGCACTGAGATAACGTTTGCATGATCTCCACCCCCGCCATCCTGTTTGGCAAGCCTTCACTCATGCCAAGCATGTGCTGCTGCAGCCAGGCAACAAGAGCCAGCCCCAGGGGCTGCCATACAGATCTCTGTCCCTTTGCTGCATGGTAAAGGCACAAGACTGAGACCTCCAGGGTCAGAGAAGTGGCTCCGAGGGGCAAGGGGAACATGGTGTGGTGGGCAGGGGCCCCAAAGTGCAGCCAGTTCACCTGGGTCACACCAGGGATATTTTGGGACATCCTCCTGGCTCAGCAAATCAGTGCCACCATCTCACCCTGCCCTAGTTGGGGTGATATTTGAGTAAACATGTTTTCCTGTGGCCAAACTGTTGCAGATTCTGAGAAAGACTGCACCGGGTGCTGCCTTCTTCCAGTGCCACACTGCAGGGGCACCGAGGTGAGATGCACTCAGAGGCACATCCCAGCTCAGGATTACTTAGGGGGCAAAAAGCCCTTGTAGCAGCACTGTGGAGGGGGAGCCATCCGCAGCCCATGCCCAGGAGGTGCCTCCAAAGCATCCCAGCTTAGCACAGGGCCTGGAGATGGGGTGGTACGGGGGGACAGTGGGAGCAGGGATGCACCTGATGGCTTCTCCCTCTGGGGGTGCCCCATGTCTGTGTGCCCTGAGGGCTGCAGGAGGTGTCTGTGGTATTGCCAGTGGCAGCTGAGCCGGGAGGGCTGTGTCACGGTGAGTTGGTTCCTCTGCGGTTTGCAGCAAACGTTGCTCAAGGAGAGGAGAGGGCTGTACACACAGGGACAGGGCCTCTGCCAAAAACAAGGGCAGTGTGCCTGGTGAGGGGCTGCCCCCAAACAGAAGGGGAGCATCCCACTCAGCCTCGCAGTGTCGGAGGGGCCTGCAGGATCCGTGTGAGGATCATGTGTCCAGCAGCATGCCAATGCCTGCCCAGGAGCTGGTCCTGGAAGCTATCAGCAATGCAAAACACCACAATTATCTAGATCCCAGGAGAGCTGCAGAACTGCTTCCAGTCCTCATTCCCTTCTGCCACATGTAGCCCTTTCCTGCATCGGCAAATCACCAGCCCTGGCTACAAGGCTGTGTCCTGCCCCTTGCACTGGTGGCCCTCAGGTCTCAGCCAGCTCACTTCTGCTTTGACAACAACACCTGAGTATATTTGTAGTGACAAAAATAAAGCTGGGAATATATCTTTTCTATTGTTCTACCCCACATTGCCCTGTGCCAGCAGAAGTGAAACCAGCAGGGGCACAACCCATTTTCCTCCTGCCCTCCCCTGGGGCCAAGCACCCAGCAACACAACTCTGACTGATCTAATGCAACAGCATCTTCGTCCTTCTCAGGAGACCATGGCTTCCCATGGAGTCCTCCTGTCCAGCAGCCACTCCTCAGCCTCTCTACCCACTGGGATGTCTTTCCCTGCCCCAAACTACACTTTCTGCACAGGAGCTGGCAAAGAAGCTGGGTTACTACATGCACAGACTAAGCTGCAGTGGTTCCAGAAAGAGGGTGGATTGCAGTGGAACACTTTGCAAGGATGATGACAAAGGACGGGAACAGAATTTCATTTACATTGGACAAGTAGAAAGTCATGTAATGAGTAATGGATTTTTGGGTGGGTTCCTCCTTTTGTATTGTGCGAGTCCCACTGGAGCATCATTGATTTCTCTGGAAATGGAACGTGCATGTGACCTGAAGGGCTTCCACCTTGGCTTAAGCTGGAAGCGAGCAGAGCAATTCCTGCAGGAAAATCCTGCCAAAATGATATTACTTAGAAGTTGAATATGTGTAAAAATAGATTTATGGTGATGCAAAGAAGCGTGCACAATGGGACACCTTCCTGAAGCATCAGTAGGAGTTCATAAACGAGATTTAATGGGGGGAAGTTCCTCTGTCCTGTTTTTTGGACCTTTCTCAGAAAGATTTAAAAACCAGAAACAGGAAAATACATTGTGTAACTGACTGGTCTTGAGTGGTATATGACAGGATCCAGGAGCCACGCACCATGCTCGTGGTCTGCCTGGTGCAGGTCCACACAACTCGTCCTGCTCCGTCTTCTCATCGCTGCTGCCACTGACATGGTGGGTCAGAGGGCTTTGGGTGGCCACGCACTGGGCTGGCCCCTCTCTGGGCTCTCAGTCCCCGGCTGGCAGTGGGTTCCTGCAAGTGGGGAGCACAGCGGGGCAGGATGCGGGTTGGCAGCAGGGCTGGGTCAGGAGGGGAAGAAGCTGAGGGGAGGGAGAGATGCTCTGTGGCTTGCAGGAAGTGTGAGCAGAGCTGCCTGCCCGGGGCAAGGACCGGGCACAGTGGGCACCCTGCAGCACCGGCGTGGTATGTCCGCCTGCTCCTTCCTGTGGGGACAGCTGGGGTCTGCTCCGGTAGTGGGCAGGGAGAGCTGCGGGTGGGTACTCTGCAGCTGGCAAGGACGCATGCTCATGCTCCATTCCCTGGCACACAGGACACTACTGTGGGACAGCACTGCACTCGGAGGATGTGGGCTCTCAGCTCTCGTGGTGTCTGCTGCCTGGGCATCGCTGCCTTCACATGGGGTAAGGTGCCCACTGTGACCCTGAGGGAATGGGAAACCGGAGAAGGGCAGTGGAGTTATTTTGGGGGCCCTGCAGACACAGGTATTTCCATTGCACACTGACACTGCATGGGGCAAGGAATCTGCTCTGTCCTAGAAATCCTGTGTGGTCTGGGTTGGTTTACAAAAGACCTTTCACAAGTCAGCTCAAGAGCAGAGGCAAATGCAGAAGTGTCAGGAGGAGCCTGAGATTTAGATCTGCAAGGAAAAAGAAAATACAAATGCACCTTGAGTGCTGCGAGCACTATGCCCAGCTGCACAGGGCAGGTGGCATTGGGGGCTGCCAGGGTTGCTAATGGAATCCAGGTAGGGCTCAGCTCAGGTGAGTGGGGAGAGATGAGACAAGGCTGAGCACATGGGGCTGCAGGAGCTGGAAGAATGAAGTAGGAGAGTCCCTGGAGGACAGGTAGGTTGTAGATGTGCTTCCTTGTCTTTCCTGAGGTCTGGTCTTCCTTGAGATTCCTAGGGGGGGTGGTGGGGGTCAGGGCAGGGTCCTAGTGGTTGCCCTGAGCTTGTGCTGTGGGAACCTGTAGGAACTGAGGAGCTGGGCTGCTGTTGGATAGCACCTTTTTCTTGTCGTTTTTTTTTCCTTTTTTTTTTTCCTTTTTTAACAAAGTGGGTAGCTGGATCTTGCACAAGGAAAACCAGACAAATTGTAAGGATTTTTCATAGGAAAATGTATAATAACTGTCCTAATTAGAGCTCTAGTTAGGTCAGTGAAGCCCTGTATTTGCATTTAATCTGTGATGCCCAGACCTTTGCCTTCATAATGAAAGTCTAAGATGTATTCTCCTGTGAAAGGGTACCCCAGACCTGTTGCTCAGAGTGACTTTGTTCCCCACCTTGTTTTTGGGCTGTTTTCTGCAGCTGTGGGCATACCTGCTTTGAGGGAGAAGGGAGGAAGCTTTTTCTGTAGCAAAAACTTCTCGATTACATCAAGTTGTGGTACGAAACACAAGCAGTATTTCATCAAAGTGCCTTCCACTTCTGGGTGTGGGTTCCAGTTAATCTGGGCTTTGCCTTGCCTGATGGGCATGGCCAGGACATGAACAGCTTTCTGCAAGGTTGTTTTGCAATGTAGTGGTCTGCAGTCTTCGGGCCACCTCTGGATCAGGGATGCAGCATGGCACAAAGATACTTTTGGGCATGTGGGCATGCTTGGTCTACTTTCCTGTGCAAAACTGACCCTCCTGTAGAACTGTTAATCAAATAAAGAAGGGAAAACAAACAACCAAACAACAAACCACACATATGGAACAATTTTGCATTTGTAGAAGGAAATGTGTTTTAAGGAACTCCTTGAGACATCTTTGTGCGGAGGGGAGCCCCAGCTCTTCCCCACCTTCCTCATTTCTGTGCTGCCACTCTGCCCCATCATGTCTCGTTCTGCTGTGCTGGACCCTTACACATCTCCATGCATCCTCTTTGAGCCCTGTTTTTATCCATGCTTCCTTCATTTTTTCCCCTCTGGTTTCTGGTGGCTTTTGGCCCTGGTGCCAGCCTCGTGTCCCCACCAACCCTGTCCCCAGCCCTGTCTTTCTGCAGCAATCCCAAAACACATCCTCTCCTTCAGGCATGGTGATGCAAGTGGGGGCCTGGACATACAACTACAGCAAGGAGGACTACAATTGGGATGATGCCAGGAGCTACTGCAAGACCTTCTTCACTGACTTGGTGGCCATCCAGAACAAGGAGGAGATTGAGTACCTCAATCACACCCTGCCCTACCACAGGCGGTACTACTGGATTGGCATCCGCAAGGTGCAAGGCACCTGGACCTGGGTGGGCACCAAGAAGGTGCTGACAGAGGAGGCAGCCAACTGGGCCACCAGGGAGCCCAACAACCGCCAGTTCAACCAGGACTGTGTGGAGATCTACATCAAGCGGCAGCCAGAGGCAGGCAAGTGGAACGACGAGCCTTGTACGAAGAAGAAGAAGGCACTGTGCTACACGGGTGAGTGATGAGAACATGGGAAGGGCTGGGAGCATGGCAGGACACCCCTTGATCATGGTCAATGTGCACAGCCTCCTGCCAGCCCCTGCTCTGCGGCCTGCATGGCGACTGCATAGAGACCATCCAGAGCTACAAGTGTGAGTGCCACCCAGGCTTCATAGGGGACAACTGCGAGAATGGTGAGTACCCAGCATGCTCTGCTTGGGGCTGAGGTCCTGGATGGTGCATGGGGCTGTATATCCTACAAAGTCCCCTCTCGTCTTGTTGGAGAGCTCAAGTCCCAGAGAAGCACACAGGTCTGTCATTCTGCAGGCAGGCTGTGGCCATGTCTCTCCCAGCCACGCAGTGCCCCATGCTCAAGCCCAGGAGAGCACACGTGAACTGTAGCCATCCCTTTGGAGACTTCAGTTACAACTTCACCTGCACCTTCTGGTTCCCATAAGGGTTTGAACAGTGAGGTGTGGATGAGTTGTGGTGCCTGGATGAGAGGCAGTAGACAGCAGAGACCTCCACATGCATAGATAGGGCTGCCATGGACTGGGGCTCTGAAGTGCAGCACTGATGCCCAGCATCACTCCCACAGTGGGTTCTGGTGTGTAGATGCAGCAAACCACTGCAACTTCCCACAAACTGATGCTCATTCCTTGTTTGTGTTGAGGCAGAACTGGTGTCCTAGCACCTCCATCATCCTAGAGGCACTAACTGCTCCTTGGGAAGGTGCTTAGCACTTCAGAAGGACTTGAGGAAGAGGAGCTGTCACACGGCTGGGGGAAGGGTACACTCTGGCAGGGTTGAGCAGAGGGACAAGAGGCAGTGAGATGGGGAGGAACAGGGCAGGCAGGAAACCACTGTGGGGAGAAAGCCACAAAAGGACTGAGCTGTGGTGTGTTATGCAGAGAAAGTCTTCCTGTTGGCATCTTGAGGGCTTGTAGCTGCTCTGCTGGTGTCCCAAAGCCACTGAGCTATTTTGGGTTGGGGTTTGCATGGAGCCCTGCTCCATCTGCTCTGTATAATGGCCCTATGTGTGTGTGACAAGTTGAGACCTGGAGCAGGTATGGGACACAGAGGGGTATTTCCTGAATGGAGAGCCCTGCAGTACATACATTTTTAAAACTATCAGGTTGCCTTGCTATTAGCACTGCCAGTGAGGAAGTGCTGGGTAGGCCTGTGGCCCAGGGATTTCTGCAGCTAAGGGAGCAGGCACCAAGGGCTGATGTGATGTCAGTTTTGTGGAAGTCCCCCCATGCACCATCCAGCAAGTTGCCCTGACCTTTCCTGCTCCTAGCTTTCCAAGTTCCCACAGCTGGTTTTCCAGAGCACAGCTCTGTTGTTTTTTTTTTTTTTTCCGCTTGTTATATGATGGATTTTTCTCTTCTGCAAAAAATTGGCTGACTTTGTTGCCAATTCTGATAACAGAGCTGAGTTAGCGAGCATTGCCAGTTGGGCTTACTCCAGCACTGAGCTGGCTGTGGAAGGGTTGGACATGCCCTGGGCACTACAGGGACATGGGACGGGATGGCTGTGCTCACCTCATCTTCACCAGCTCTGCCTGTGTCTGGTTGTAGCCAGCCATAACCTGTCCTGCAGTGTTGGATCCTGAAAGAAGCCGGGTCAACTGCCCCCACCCAAACGGAGCCTTTGCATTCCATATCGTGTGCACCTTCTCCTGCCAGAAGGGCTTTGAGAGAATGGGATCAAAGAGGCTGTGGGGCACAGCTGAGGGGGCCTAGTCAGAGCCCCTCCCTCACTGCAAAGATAGAGCCAGTGTGCCTGAGTACTGGGTTGGGAAGTGGGCATCCTGTAGGGAATCAGGCTCTGTGTAAGGTGCCCATAGTCCTTTGCCATGGGGCTGTGAACCAGAGAGTGCCAGGGATAAACCAAGTCCTGGGAAAGCAGCAACTGCCTCTGACGTGGAGCAAAAATCACTGTACCAACTGTGAGTAAGAAGGTGAGGCTTGACATCTGGTGTAGAGGTAAGAAAGGTAGATCAAAGACATGCTGCCACAAATTTGGGTTTATTAGATTGGGATTAAGCACTAATCCCTGGATTTAGTTCCACCCAAATCCTGCCCTGAGACCTGTTCTCCTCTTGCAGCTGTCACCTGCCCAGTGCTCAGAGCTCCACAGCACGGAGAGCTGAACTGCTCCCACCTCCATGGGAACTTCACCTTTCGCTCCGTGTGTGACTTCTCCTGCCAGTCAGGCTTTGAGCTCATGGGGTCACAGAGTCGTGAGTGCATGGCCACAGGGAACTGGACTGGAGACATTCCACGATGCAAAGGTAGAGCTGCTGCTAGAGCTTTGGGATGACACTAGGATGTTCTTCAGTCTCTTGGTGCCAGCACTTCAACCCCACAGTAATCTGGCTTCTGCTTGAGATGTGCCTCTGTTTCCCCTGCAGCTGTCACCTGCCCAGTGCTCAGAGCTCCACAGAATGGAGAGCTGAACTGCTTCCATCTCCATGGGAACTTCACTTTTGGCTCCACGTGTGACTTCTCCTGCCAGCCAGGGTTTGAGCTCATAGGACCAGACAGCCGTGAGTGCACAGCTATGGGGACCTGGACTGGGGGCACCCCAGAGTGCAAAGGTAAAGATGTTACTGGCCTGAGATCAGCCCTGGGATGTTCTCAGAAGCATTAGTCTTCTCATCCCAACAGCTGAGCGCTGCAGCTCCCTGGCTTCTGCTTGAGGCATGCTTTTCCTTTTCAGCCATCAGCTGCCCAGTACTCAGCACTTCAGAGCATGGAGAGCTGAGCTGCTCCCACCTCCATGGGAATTTCACTTTTGGCTCCACATGCAACTTCTCCTGCCAGACAGGGTTTGAGCTCATAGGACCAGAGAGCCGTGAGTGCATGGCAACAGGGAAGTGGACTGGGGACACTTCACAATGCAAAGGTATAGCTGCTGTCATCCTCATGTGCTTTTGAATGACCTTAGGATGTTCTTTAGCTTCTTGATCCCAGCAGTTCAACCCCACAGTAACCTGGCTTCTGCTTGAAGTGTGCCTCTGTTTCCCCTGCAGCTGTCACCTGCCCAGTGCTCAGAGTTCCACAGCATGGAGAGCTGAGCTGCTCCCACCTCCTTGGGAACTTCACCTTTCGCTCCACGTGTAACTTCTCCTGCCAGTCGGGATTTGAGCTCGTAGGGTCACAGAGTCACGAGTGCATGGCCACAGGGAACTGGACTGGAGATGTTCCACGATGCAAAGGTAGAGCTGCTGCTAGAGCTTTGGGATAATTCTAGGTAGTTCTTCAGCCTCTTGATCCCAGCAGTTCAACCCCACAGTAACCTGGCTTCTGCTTGAGATGTGCCTCTGTTTCCCCTGTAGCTGTCACCTGCCCAGTGCTCAGAGCTCCACAGCACGGAGAGCTGAACTGCTCCCACCTCCATGGGAACTTCACTTTTGGCTCCACGTGTAACTTCTCCTGCCAGCCAGGGTTTGAGCTCATAGGACCAGACAGCCATGAGTGCACAGCTATGGGGACCTGGACTGGAGGCACCCCAGAGTGCAAAGGTAAAGATGTCACTGGCCTGAGATCAGCCCTGGGATGTTCTCAGAAGCATTAGTCTTCTCATCCGAACAGCTGAGCACTGCAGCTCCCTGGCTTCTGCTTGAGATATTCATTTTCTTTTCAGCCATCAGCTGCCCAGAGCTCAGTGCTCCAGAGCATGGAGAGCTGAACTGTTCCCACCTCCATGGGAACTTCACCTTTGGCTCCACATGTGACTTCTCCTGCCAGTCAGGGTTTGTGCTGATTGGGCCACAGAGCCGTGAGTGCACGGCTACAAGAACCTGGACTGGGAACACTTCACAATGCAAAGGTAGAGTTGATGCTAGAGCTCACAGTGTCACTGTCATTACCACAGGGTTGCCCTGTGCTGTCCTCAGCCTCTGCCAGTTGTCACTGCAGCAACCCTGCCACCACAAGCACTCACAGGCCCATGATTCTCACCCGTGTTGCCCTGCACAACTGTTGACAGTGCTGGTGCCTGCGGTACCACTGCATCGTATCAGCCCTGAGCTTTCAGGATGAGGGCCATGCCCCCAGCTTGCCTTATGTCTGCATCCACGAGGCATCTCCCAGATGTGTCATGCTGTTCTGTGCACTCTTGATACTCTGACACATGCTGGCACGTCACTGATGTCCTGCCATCCTGTCCCAGTAGTGAAAATCCTGTCCCCCACTGCCACCTCACAGAGTGTGCACTGACAGCCCTGCAGAGCAAGGGACTGGATCTGCCAGCACCTTCCTGTACAGGCATTAATATTCTTTGAGACCAGGACACAGTCCCTTGCATCTAGCAGGCACAATCAGCACTGATCCAGAACTTCTGGGTGCCCCATCTCCAGACCTGGAGATGTGCTCCTGCCAGCATGGGCAGGATCTGCCCTGAGACCTGCTCTCCTTGCAGTTGTCACCTGCCCGGTGCTCAGTGCTCCACAGCATGGAGAGCTGAACTGCTCCCATATCCATGGGAACTTCACTTTTGGCTCCATGTGTGACTTCTCCTGCCAGCCAGGGTTTGAGCTCATAGGACCAGAGAGTCATGAGTGCACAGCTATGGGGACCTGGAGCAAAGACACTCCACAGTGCAAAGGTAGGGCTGCTGACAGAGTCTGGGGTGTTGCTGGTATGGGGATTACATTAGGATGTTCTTCATCCTCTTGGTGCCAGCAGTTCAACCTTACAGTAACCTGGCTTCTGCTTGAGATGTGGCTCTTTCTTCTGCAGCTGTCACCTGCCCAGTGCTCAGAGCTCCACAGCACGGAGAGCTGAACTGCTCCCATCTCCATGGGAACTTTACTTTTGGCTCCACGTGTGACTTCTCCTGCCAGCCAGGGTTTGAGCTCATAGGACCAGACAGCCGTGAGTGCACAGCCATGGGGACCTGGACTGAGGACATTCCACAGTGCAAAGGTAGAGCTGTTGGTAAAGGTGTCATTGTCCTGGAGTTCACCTTGGGATGTTCTTGGGCCTCTCAGATGAAGCCTCACAGTCCTCTGGCTCCGGCTTGAGGTGTGCTTCTTTTCCTTTTCAGCCATCACCTGCTCATTGCTTAGTGCTCCAGAGCATGGTGAGCTGAACTGCTCTCATCTCTATGAGAACTTCACCTTTGGCTCCACATGTGACTTCTCCTGCCAGCCAGGGTTTGTGCTGATTGGGCCACAGAGCCATGAGTGCATGGCCACAGGGAACTGGACTGGAGACATCTCACAATGCCAAGGTAGAGTTGTGGTGGTCACATCTGCTTCTGGATCATATACCCTGGTGAAGAGTTTCCCCTTTCTCAGGATCTGTCTCCTGTCTCCCTCTGTGAGACAGAGAAACTGAGCCTTGTGTGCTCAAGCTGTGGTAGTGGAATGGAGCTGTATATGGATGCAGTGATGGAGACTCTGCATCACTGCCTTTATCCTGATGCTTTCTGCGACCCCAGTAGGGCTATGCACAGTGGATATGCAGCACCATGAAGAAGACTTTCTGAAATCTCCAGTTCTTCTGATAACTGTCATGGCATTTCCAGCACAGTGCCCACTGCTCTGCGCTAGCAGATTACTTTTTCCCCTTTTCCCTTAGCACCTCAGCTCATGGCAGCTGATCCCCAGCTCCCTTGCCCCTGCACCCTCATTGCACTGCCAACAATTCTGTCTCATCAGTGTTGTTGCTGTGCTCTACCTGCAGCCATCAGCTGTCCAGTGCTGGATGCCCCCAGCCACGGCCATCTCAATTGCTCTCATCCACATGGGAACTTCACGTTCAACTCCACTTGCACCTTTTCCTGCATGGATGGGTTTATGCAGATGGGAGCAGAGATGCTCAGGTGTGCAGCCACAGGGAACTGGACCAGGCATCCCCCAGTCTGTGAAGGTATGGTGGGGCTGTGCTTCCCAGCCTCCTGCAGTATGCCTTGAGGGTGGAGAAGGCACCCAGCAGCTTTGTCTCTGTGGAATCCCTGTGATAATAACCTGAGTTTTTGTGGGTCTTTTTCAGAGGATACTGCTGCCTTTTTGAAACAAGTTCTGGTTTACACCAGCACCAGTGCTCTGGCAGTAGCTGGCCTTGTGCTCACCGGAACGCTCATTGCTATACTTGCCAAGCAGCTCAGCGACAGAGGTACAGAAACACCTGCAGCTGATGGGTGCTTTGGCTAGGGACTCTCAGACAAAGTGGTTGTGGAGCCCCAAGGAAAGTGAGTTGGTCAAAAGAGTTTATAGATGTGACTGTCTCAGTCCGTGTTCTATGTGCTGTGGCCCAGCAGCACCTCCTTGGCCCTGGGTCCCACTAAGAGAGAGAGCAGCAGCCACCAGACTTGAGAACAAAGTCAGAGAAACACCTTCATTGCTGAAGGGGAAAAAGGCAATTGTCCCAGCAACCCCATTCTATCTCACGCTTGTCAAATTTGTTTTGGTTTGTCAAATCTTGCTGCTGACTCTCAGGCCCTTCATAAAAAAGATCTGATTATTTCTTTTCTATCTGCACACTCCATGGACACTTCAACACCACCTTCAGAAGAGAAGAAGAAGCTCCTGAGCCCCACCAGGTAAGATCTGTACTTGGCAGGAGGGTCTCCATCTGCAGACAAGCGGATAATAGCACTGCAGTCACCCCCCTACTACCCTGTCACCTCTATCTGCATATTTTTACAGCAGTAGGAGCATAGCTGGGGGCTAATGAGGCTGTGGCAACTAGTGTGCTTCAGAACACAAGGATTCTGTAGCTCCTGCAGAGTGCAGCCCCTGGGGAGAAATGGCTAAGACATGAGTGCTTTCCTCGTACAAGCTTAATGTTTCCTATCTGTTTTTTTCCCTCAAGTTGACACTCTTTATGTTTTTTTCCCAGTGACCTAGGAGCACCGGGCATCTTCACCAACGCAGCCTATGACTCCACCTTGTAAGGCGAATGCCAGTGCAGTGCTTGCAGCACACTGGAAGGTGTGCATGAAAAATCCTGCAGCTTGTGGGCTTATCTCCACCTGGTGCACTGGCCATGGGTGGAGAAGCTCAGGGAGGGCACGCCCAGCCACCTCACTTAGGTCGCTTCTCCCATCTCATTGCAGGCCAAGCGGAGCCAGGAGCAGCATTCTTGCCAGCACCAGGTCCTGACAGTACTTCACACCTCGCCCTGCAGCCCTTTGCTGCCCTGAAGCTGCGCTCAGGGGCTGGGACTGCACAGCTCTGTGCCCACCCCAGCCTGTGTACCCACGCGTGGGCAAAGCCTCTAAAGAGCAACAGCGGCGTGGAAACGCGGGCTGTAGCTCCCTCTCTTTCCCAGCCTGCTGCTGGGGCCGGGCCCGCGCCAATGCGCTCTCAATAAACACCTCTCCCCTCGACTGAAGTCCGCGTGCGCTCTTTTGGGAGACGGGGGAAGGGAGAATTGCGTCCCTCCGCGGCCGCCGTAGGGGGCGGGGATTATACAGGAAGGAGACGTGTGCGAGAGTAGGAAGCCGGAAGCAATGGCGGCGGCGAAGGCGGAGTGGGAGCCCGCGGGGCTCCTGCCGGCGGCGGGCGGCCTCGACTGGGGTGAGCGCGGCGGGGCCGGGGGCGGGAGGGGCTCGCGACCGGGGATCCGGGCCGGGCTTCCTGCTCCGCAGCGGGTGCTGAGGCCGCTGTCTCCCCGCAGAGACCGTGCTGGGCGAGGAGCTGGGCGAGCTGCTCGGAGCTGCGGAGTCGCGGCGCGCCCCGAAGGACGAGCCCGACGTGAGTACCGGCGGCACGGGGCGCTGCGGCCCGCGGGGAGCGGCACGCTGGGGCCGTGTGGTGGTGGCTGGAGGGCGTCGCGGGCTCCTGAGGGCTGGGCGGGGGCTGGGCGCGCGGGTGGGGCTGCCCATCCCTCCGTGAACCGTCAGCGGCACTGCGGTTGCTTTGGAAGTCCACCTAAAGGCACCGCTTATCCGTTTTAGCGTTTTCTCTTCAACCCTTATTGCAGCGCATTAAGCCCTGCGCTTTTCACTGTCTGCTCATCTCCTTCTGGTTCTGTCCCAGGGTGTTTGCCTTGTGCCTCCTCCTGCCTTCTCTGTGTCTGATGTGCTAGCACGCAGGTGGCACAACCCGTGTGCTGTCCTGCATCAGCCCCGGTTAATCTGAGCATTCCTACAGGAGTTTTAGGGCAGGCGCTGGAGAAAACGTGAGAACTGCTGGATTATACAAGGCCAAGGCATCACCCGTCACCATGCTAGTGTTAGTTACATGTGGAAGACTCTTACTGCACAGCTCAGGCTGTGGCTTCTGCTCGTTCCTTCTATAAACATGCTCTGGTCAGCTTTTCTTCATCCTTGCCCGCTAATGCCAATTCCTGTGTAGTCTGCAGACTTTCTTTCTGAGCCACCCTTTATGAGGCAAGTTGAGAATTTAAAGGAAGACACGTTTGCAGAAAAGGTTTTAGCAAGAAGGTCTTAGCTGTGTAATTATATTAACTGATTGTATAACATTAGAGAGCAGTCTGCTTTTCATGCCAGCGCTCATAGAATTGTTATGTTTTGTTAGAGAACTGAGGCTTAGCTGCAGAAAAATGTGAAGCAAAAAACTGGCCATTGTTTCAAAGGTTGTGCAGTAACTGATGTGTAGGAGGTGATTTCAGTCTCCTTTTTTTTTTTTCTGTTGGATAATGAAACTGGTGTCTCTGGTTTTAGAAGGTGGTGATGTCAGTTTATTCAAGTGTAGAGGCTTGATTCATCTCTAAGATGGTCAGTATGTTTCTGAGCAAATCGCTCCTTGGGACTGTCATTCTGTTGTTAAACTGATGCTGACACTACTTTCGTTTATAAAGTGCTTTGAGATCTGATGACGAAAGAGCATTAATCTTTCAGTGAAGATGAAGGAGGGTGATGACAACAAGGCTCCAATCCTGTAATTTGTTCAAGGTGGTTCAGTGACTACACTTAGAACTTTTGCTTTACAAATTACTGACAACAGGACAGTAATTAACGATACTCAGAAATGCTCATATCCTACAGCTTCAAGCTTTAAGAAGAAGCCTTGTTTCATGTATTTCAGTTAAGAATGACTCCCTCAGGGCCATTATCCCTGCGTGCATTAAGGTAACTGAGGTGATAGTCCCTTTGCTTGTCCAGAAGCCTAAGAATGAGAACATAACAGCCAATGGTCTTAATTTATATTGTTGTCTTACCTTGTTTTTCTTTCTGAACAGTCATTTCAGGAAAATGATCTGTATAACTTTCATTTTGACTTGGATTTGATGTCTTGGGACTCAGACCTTTGGAATATTGCAAGTCACACTTACTCAGGTAACTTACTAGCTGAATTTTGCGGGTATGACAATTCCATCCTGCTCCACAAGGGTGAGCTGTTACAGCTTTATGGTACTGGTAATCTTTGTGAAACTATTTGATCTTGTCCTACGGTGAGGAGTTATGCTGTGTTTCTTATGATGGGTACAGCTGGTAGGAGTTGCCCCTGTGATCTAAATATCTTTAGTCTCACAGTTGTCTTGCTTTGGGAATTAAATATCTGGAGTAGTATGATGTTCTTTACTGATTTATTTATTTATTTTTCTTCCTTGCTTAAGACTTGTACAGAAGAAGATTTGTTGTCTATGTCTTGCAGATACAAATGTGAAGACGGAGCCCTTGTCACCAGTCCCTTCTACTTGTTCGGTCCCTTCTCCATCATCTGTGGACTCTCCAGTGCAGAATGTGCCTGTATGCAGAAACCTCCATGTAACACAGATAGCAAGATATTCAGACCCAGCTGAGACCAAAAAAAAAAAAAAAGATTAATTTATCTACTTGATTAACTTCATAGCATAAGAGGAAACAATTTATTTTTCCAACTCTTGCAAAAACAACTTTCCTTTGATAATGTTTTCCCTCTTCTCCTACTGTAATCCATACCTAAAAAAGCATGTTCAATTCTGATTCCTCAGTTGTGTTTGTTGGCCTGTTTGCCAAACAAATACCTTCTGAAGTCATCTGAGTCTAGCAGTTGCAGGTCTCTGCCCCCTTTAATTCTCCTGGTATGGAGTGGTGCTTCTTTGGTTGTCGGTGGTGCTTGTCACTGACCAGAATAAGATAGCAGAAAAAAAACTTTCTCCTGTTTCCTTTAGTAGCAGCACCTATGATGAGAGACAGTTGTACACTGAATTTCCAGCAGTAGCTTTCATCTGTTTCTGAAGCAGTAGTCTCATCTACTTTCTGTTGCAGGACGATGTGGACTTCAGCTGTAGTTCCCAGATGTCTCCTATTTCCCTCTACTGCAAGAGCTCCGGGAGTCCTGCATCCCCTGAAGGAGATGCAGGGAAGAAGCCAGTTGTTGGCGTCGCTTCTCGGTCTGGTACGAGAGAATGAGTTACTTAGATTTCACCACTATGGTTTCATCAATTTTAACAGATATAGATGGATAATAAAACATATCAAAGGCTGTGTTATCACTACTGACATTTTTCAGTTTAGAACCTCTGATCCAACTCTGTCTCTTTTCCTAGCAACTAATTCTGTGAAGACTCTGAAGAAGTGTGGTCAGACATCTGCTAGGCCATCGATACAGCCAAAACCTCTTTTGCCTGCTGTACCTGAGGCTCAGGCTAACATTGCCATCCCAGCTAAAACCATCATTATTCAGACACTTCCAACACTTGTGCCACTGCCGAAGCATCAGCCAGTTGTTAACATCCAGCCAGCACCTCCTAAAGGTAGGTGAATTGCCATCGTGGAGCCAGGACCTGGTGGTAAACTCTGCTTGGGATAGTCCGTAGACTGAAGTTATATTTGGCAGGTGAAACGGGAGGGGTAGGATTAAAAGGAGGATAGTGTGTGCTTTACCTAAAAAGCTTTATGCTGAGAAAATGGATTCAATTCTCTCTCAGGTAGCTGTGTGAAAAACAGCAGTTACGTGAACATTGTATGGAATAAAAGAAAATATGGTAAAAGTGACTGTCCTGAGCATTAGGAATCATGGAAATAAAGCTGCTGATCTGAATGGATCTTTAGGGATCTTTTGCTCAGCTCCACTTGTGATTAGCAAGTGGTTAGATTAATCCAGTTTTACTCTGTTTTAACCAAAAGATCAACAGCCAGTTAGGATGGCTGAATGAAACTTGAAAGCTTGGGAAGGAGCGATAACATTGTTTTCACTCATATGAAACATGAATTTACAGCTTTTTATCTAACTAAGATGTTACAAAATCTGCTGACAACTATGAGAGTAGTGTTAGCAGTTAAGAGTATTTCCTTTAAGCTGTAAGCTGGTGATAGTAAGTGAAATAATTTCCTGTCCATGCATATGTTCTCATTCCTCCTGTTACTCTGTAACTAATTTATTTAAGCCTGAGTCTTCATTTCAGAATCCTAGGCATTATTTATTTTTCTGCTAAGAGTGCCGGAGCATTATTTGCATTACAGAAATAGTCAGATGCAGTTGCTTTGTTTCACCAGCTGATGGCTGTAGGTTCTTAAAATTGAGTACACAGGCAATGGCTGGAAAGGAAAGGAGATTAATACATTCACTGAAAGTATCGAGAAATTATTGCAGTAGTGTAAAATTTGTCTTTCTTACTAATTGCTCATCCGTCAGGAACTAAGCCGTAGCTGGAGAGGCTGACATTTGTTGCAACATGCCTAAGATTGTTAGACTACTTAAAACACAGGTCAGTGCAGTCAGTGTGACCTAATTCTACTCTGTCTGATGTTCCAGCTGATAAAATACCATCTGGAATAAGGGATGTTGGATGTACAGTTTCTTTTTTTATAAATACAGTGCTATGGGATCAACTTGTTTTTCCTGAGAGTAGCTTCTGTGAGGCACTAGAGAGAAAGAACTGTTTCCATACAGTGTGTTTACTTTGATGATACATTTAAAAATCCTTTCATGCTACTTCTTTCACAAAATCCATAGGGATTTTTTTCATTGTTAAAAATCCCCTGCGTGTAGCAGGAGCTGCCAGATTAAAATGTGTCATTAATTTCAAGGAGTGTGAAGAATGATACTTTATAGTCCCTTTCGTGAAAGCTTACAAGAAGAAAGCACAGTGTTAGACCATCACATGTTCTACACATTAAAAAAGAAAGACTGTTGAAAGTATCTCAAATTTACCATTTTAAGTTCTTAAATAGGGTAGTGCTAACTTACTATGCCTTTTAAGATCATCTCTGCAATAAGGAGACCTAATCCTACACCTCAGACATAAGACCTTGGAGCACTAGGTAAATGACTTCATCTTCTAGAAAGCTGGCTAAGTGTTGTAATACGGAGTCATGCATATTGATTGGAATGTCAGCTGGAATGTGCTGCTTCTAAAAGGCAGCCAGGTCATCTCGTTACAAAGGATTAAAGAGATGTTCATGTGCTTTCATGCAAGAAAATATTACTCGAGCACCTGCTTGAGTTAAATGTAGTTCTTGGACTGAAATTTCTTGGATGTGAGTGTTCTTAATTCCATTTCAAAGCTCTTTGGAAATTACCTCATTTCTTCTGCTTGCTTTTCTTTAAGCTCTGTTCAGTTTGTGCTCAATGTTACTAATATACACAGTACTTTTTTTTTTTTTTTCCCTACAGCTTGGTCTTGTCTTTGTCTTAGTTCGAGTTGAGGCATTAACTTATGTTTTGGAACTGTAACTTTGTTCTTTCCTGTTCTTTTTTATTTTTGTTTTTTTTGAGTATGAGTCACTTCTGTGTAGTAACGTTTCCTCTGAACACAGCCGTATAACAGAGGTGAACAAAAGGGAGAAGTATTAAGGTGAACTGATGAGGTTCTTTGAAAAAGTTGCTTTGTGTGCTTCAGGAATTAGCAATACTAAAATGAGTAATGTTTCTAAAAAGCATTGTTGTTTTTTTTTTTTAATTAAATTTGTAGAGCCATTAGGTTTTGAAAGAGAGATTCATGTAATGGATTCCTCGAATAGGTATGGTTTTGGTTTGCAGGATGGGTTAAGAGCCACACAAACTTCTTTTGAGGCTTTTTCTTTTTCCCCATACTAATGCTGAAGACAAGTAGTGTGGATCAGTGGAGCAAGACACCCTACCTATTGTGTCAGTATTGCCCTGTAGATGGATCGCATCACTATTTCACATCATATGCTAAGCACTCGTGTTTGTTCTTGTGTTCTAGGTCAGTCAGTGGTGCTCCCCCAACCTGCAGTGCTACAGCTGCAGGCTTCTGGGGTGCTTCCTGCCTCCCAGCCAGTCATTGCTGTCACTGGAGGGTCCCCTCAGCTTCACAATCACACTGTGAATGCATTGCCTCCGACTGCTGGAAATAGCTCAACAAACGGCAAAATCGCAGTGACTAAACCCTTGCTGCAAAGCACCACACCAGCAGCGGGGCTGGATGTAAGTACTGCTTGTGTGATGATAGCCAGTAATCAAAAGCTTGGCGTTAACCAGTTTTCAGTTACCTGCATACCAAATGTTATAAGACCACTAGGGCACTGTGGGATCTTAGGAGAAAAGAGCTGCAGTTGGGCTGATCTCAGAGGATTTCTGACAGTGAACAGGGTATTCAGCAGCTTCTCTGGACAAATAATGCTGTATATAATGAAAGGCTAAGAGTGGGGAGGAGCTTGCTATCTGCTGGCCTGCCTGGACTTTTCAGCCAGATTTTTAGGCAGGAGGTAGTGTTGGTGCATTTTTACTTTGCTTGTGTCCTTGACTGTCCACAGAAGGTGACAGAAAGTAATAGCTGTGAATAGGAATAGCATTTCCAAGGTGTGACTTCCTTTCTTTTCCTGTTTAGCTTGGACATGTTAACCAGCTAGAAAGGTGGATGTTAACTTGATTTAATTCCCTGCTGCTTTCGAGCTGTTCTGATTGTTTTTTGTTGTCTGAGGTGAAGGAAGGTGTGTTTGGGTGAGGGTACTGAAGCTTCTTATTTGTGGCCTTTAGACTCCCACGGTGTTTTTCGTTGTAGTATTCCAAGCATGGTTGTTGTGAGTTATGCCCTGTTGCGTCTCAGTGTGGGGGAGGAAGCAGTGTCCATTCACAGGAAATTTTACGGTACTGTGACCCACTTACCTGGCAAGGATCATGAGTTTCACATTGCTGTTCAGCTGGCAGCAGTTCAGTGTGGGTTCTGGCAGAGATGAGAGGTGCTCAGTCCTTAGTATTTCCTAAGGACACTCGCTCACCATCTGTGCTGCCTCTCCTTCTGGAAGAACTTTTGTGAGAGGTGTTATTAAAGCAATTAATTTTATGCCTCTAAAGTGAAGAAATCAACAAATGTGAGTGTTGGGGAAATTGTTCTTTATGAAATTCCAAAGGACACAAAACAAATAAAACTGGAAAAGAAACTTAATAAAGTGTTATATAGAATACTGAATGTTTGAAGCCTTTAACCCCTGGACTCAACGGGCAGAAATTAACATTGCTGTACTGAAGGTAAGTTAGCTGTGTGTTAATTTGGCAGAACAGAGGGAAAGTGTTAAACTGGTTGGGTAACTTTACAGTGTGTTAATTATTTGGTAGTTCAGACTCATTTTCTACCCTTTCTTCGGTAGTGTCACGCTTTGCAAAACAATTTCCATCCCAAATGGTCTCTTTCTGCTGTCAGGAGCTGTTTCTCATGCACAGAAGCAAGCCATGTTCTCAGTTTCATAATGCAAAGAGGACTCACATTCTTAACGTTTCCTGTTCTTCCTGTCTGTTAATGGTAAATCTGTTTTCTTCCAACTTTGAAACTTCAGTTAGAGATTGGATCCAAATCTTCTGGTAAAAGAGAGTTGCATCTTTGCTTGTGAAGCAGAACTTTTTCTAGGGATTTCTTCTTGAACAATGCAACCCTTAACATATTTTTCTTACTGGAAAGCCTGTCTATCTGAGTGAAGAGATACTGTACATTAACAGGCTTTTTGGTTGTGCTGGACCAAAACAGTTAAATTTGAGTAACTATGCAAAATAACAGCATTAGTATTTTCTAATTGTCTTGCAGGTTTAATTAAAACTTGTAAGCTTCTTTTTCAGGTGCTATTACCACAGCTTTTCTAGCACTGGCGTCTTCTCTCCTTTCTCTGAGAGAGAGTGGTATGTCTCTTCTGTGTCTTTGCCATCTTTGTAATAGTGTTTCAAACACCTCTTTGTACCTGCTATTGAGAATCCTAGTCCATGTGTCAGTGAGCCTCTGTAATGGACCCTGACTCAGCAAAGGACTTGGCATAAACTTGTCTAAAGCCATTGTTACAGCTTAGATTTACAGAGTGGTGATCTGGGTTGCAGCATCTTCTCATCACACAGTTTATTTGAGGCTCCTCTTGCACACTTGCTTAATTTTCTTCTACATAACTGTGTACCATTTGTTTTACCTGACGTTTCACCTTGGCCACCAGAAGTTTCAGTGTAGAACTCTGATTCTCAGAGACATATACCTTATTTGAAAGGGAATTTTTGTACAGTTTCCTGGCAGCTCAGAATTGCTCATCACACTTGATGTTAAGTTTTCTTCACTAGTTATGTTTGTGTCTGGGCTGCATTTTTTTAGTTAAAAGAAAGAATTACTTACTGCAAATAATTCAGAAGCCACACTGCAATTGAAACTTAATTGTAAATTTTCAAGAGGCAGAAGAAGGTCAGTTAGAGGACATTGTTAAGTGATAATAGCTAGATATAAAAATCTAAGCTGAAGAACTTTGGTGGCAGGCATTACATGTGGCTCTGTGTAATCAGAATGAGTGTGGCACCTTGCCTTTGTCTTAATATGAGGTTTAATTGACAAAAGCTCCTAGTTGTCATCACGCTTTATCTATTTCTGTGACAGTCCATTGTCAAATATATAGCCTGGGTAATGATTGGCTGTGTTTTAAATTATTATTGTGTGGATATTTCCATTTAAGGTTCTGAGGAGGCAATTTTAAGACTCGGTGTCAGCTTAAATACTGGACATCTTACCTACATTTACTGAAGCATGAGAAAACAGCTGCAGCTGCTCTTTGGTACATACTGTGAAACAACACTTTGAAGGAGAACAAATGTTTCAGGATACAGCCAGCATCAATGGAGTTAAAACATCTTGCAACTGTTGTAGACACCATATGTGGTGTTCAGAACTGCGCAGATGTAGCTGTCATATGAGCTCTCTAACACATGTTTTTGTTTGCTAATCTGAGCAGATGTTGCAGGATAAAAGGAAACACTGCAGAACTTTCTTTTGGGTTTAAGAGGGATAAACTACTAGCTTAACACTCAGCCCTTCAAATGGACCAGGCTAAGATCTGTTGGTAGTAATCTGTACTTGTGAGGGCAGTGTGTGGTGCTTGTCCTAGTGGGCTCACGTCTAGGCAGCTTGCCAGCAGCAGAGGAGTGGAAGGCTTTCATTGGAGTCATTCTTCACTAGGAAACTGGTGAAGAGGTTTCCACTACGAAGCTGGACAAGACATGCTACCTCTGCAAGCTGCTCTGACATTTGGAGGAAAGAAGCTCTTAAATAAAATAATAATTAAAAAAAAGATTGCTGTTTTCATTGCAGCTAAATGGTATGAAGATACAAGCAGTAGGTGTGCAAGGGAGTCCAGTTCAGTTAAGTTCTTAAAGGCCCCTCTCATGATTCTGTTTCATTGAGTAAGGTTTCAATTTTAAGTCCTTATAAGAAAAGATAAAATTGTGTAGAATTACTCAGTGTAAGTATGTATTTCTGTTGAAGAATCCAATTTTCTGTGCTGTGCATGGAGTAATTTTAATGTGAGAGAAACTACTAAGTTGCGTTCTGTTGAATGGGAGACACAATCTCAAGACTTTTTGAAAGAGTAGAGAAATCTTTTAAAGGTTTTGTGTTTCTGTCTTTAAGATGTATTTTCAAAGGCATTAGCTTTCCCAAGTTGAGGTAAAAAGCCAGCTAGTGTAAAGCTGAAGTGGTTTGGGCTTTCAGCTCTGTGTTAATGTTCTTGGTGAGTGTACACAAAACTCTGGGGAGGGCTGTTAATTTTAGTCATTAAATTAACTTTTACCCAGTGACCCGTGTGCTGTCTTTTGGCAGGAATATATAATCCTGTGCCATACAGCTTGTATCCAAGTGGAGGTAATATCTTGCCCAAACTGAATTTTCTTTGGCATCCTATTTTGAGGTAGCAGAGTTTATTTGTATAAGTGTGTGACTTTTAGTAAGGACTCTGAAGATCTCAATTTAGGCAGTGCTGTTTAAGGCAGCGTTTTGCAATGAGCCTTTCCCTTCTCTGTATTTACAACATCTGTTTTTTTCATGTGATGGTGTCATTTTTAGAGCTGGGAAGTAAGGATTTCATCACTCGTTAACGTTTGGTTTTAATGTTGTTGTTTTCCATTTACAGTCTATGTCCCCTGAGAACCAGAAATTGTTAAGTTAGCAGAGATGTTTGCTACCTTTCAGCTGTGCTCAGCACTTCCACAAAGTAATGTTATTTAAGCTGTCTGATGTTATAAACTGGTTCCCTCTCTTTCTTCTGATTATCAGAATGCTCAGCAATCACCATGTTTGTTTTGGTGCCAGGCCTGCTGTGTAGTGCCTTGTGCTGTGCTGCTTCCAAGTTTAAGCGTTGCTGCTGTTTCACTTACACAGCTCTTTCCACTTCCTGCATCAGTTGAGTAGAACCAAGCATGCAGTTAGGGTTTACTCCCAGTGAAACACCAGGCAAGTAGTGGAGGGCTGGCCAAGGACCTTGAAGTACTGTAGGGACTGTCTGCTGAAAGAAAATATCTGAGGGACACAAATAGTTGGTTTTTATTTATGAAATTGAGTCTAAGTAAGGTTGGTAGATTGTCCTCGCTTTGTTCAGTATTTACAATATAGGTAAACAGCACCTGAAATGTAGCAGGTAGGGACAGAAACAGCAGGTACTTTAACTGCAAAATTTCTCCAGGGGCTGGGGAGATCTTTTGGGGGTTCAAACACTAAGAATAAAAATCTGTGTAGTAGTAATTTTAAGCAAGTCTGCAAACAAAAATTGGTCGTCTCTGTTAAACTTCAGGATGCAAAACCTGTTTTTAAAAAGGAGAGGGAAGTAACAGTACTTGTTTGGAGTATTGCACAACTCGGAGAAGCCAAAGCTGCTACATGAACTCATGCCTTGTTTTTTCATCTCTAGATGGTTGAAGTGATCCTGGCTCCACGCTGATTTGTTTTATATATTCCAGCCCTCAGTTAGCCTAAATCTTTATTATTAGTGGTATTTTTTTCTCAAAAAAGCTTTTTTATGTCTGTTAAGAGTTTGCTTATGTTAAGTATTGTAGCATTTAAAAAATTCATCACAAAGCTTAGGACAATTGAGAATGGATTTTAGCATATTCCTTTTCCGCTGTCTTCTAAAAACTAGGATAAGTGCAAGCAGCTTCACTTTCACAGGCTTTTGATGGCAGCAAGCTAGACAAGTAATAAATGATCTTTACAGAAAGCAATTAAAGCAGTGTGGAAACATCCCAAAATTTTAATGCACTGTAACGTGTATTGTTAGTGTCTGTCACCAGACTCCAGTATCATGAAAAAGGATGACACCCTGTAGCCAGTTTTCCTTGTAGACATCAAAGCACTCCAGCAACATATTGTCCATATGGCAGTATATACAGAGTTGGAAAGCTGTGACTCGAGGTTTCTGAAGCAGCTAAACTTTAACTATCTGAATTTTTAATGCTACTGTTCTGTGACTGATTTGTTTAGTTTTCCTACACTCATCTGTTTTCTTTAGCTTTCATGCTCTAACATAAATGTTACTCTAGGGTATGTGCTGGAGGCTACTGGAGGATACTCAGGTCTGTGTAAGGCGCACCGTTCGGTTGTCTTTCAGCATAAACATAATTAAATCACATCCTGTTGTGGCTTAATGATGTGATGGAATTCTTCTGGTTTTAATAAAACAAAGAACACAGTTGCCATTGCTGATATGTGAGGAAAAGGAAATTGGCAGAGTAGCCTTTGAGCTCGGAGTTTCAAGTTGTTTTGCGTAGCTCTTCCATATCAATCATTGTTGTCTTTGTCAGCAGCAAGATGCCTTCAGTCTGGGTTGTCCCACCCTGTGCAAACCACAAAATGGCTAAGTGGTAAATGTAGATAGATTGATTCTGATGCCTTTCTGAAGCAGAACATTGAGGCCACTGGGAGATAGGGAGGAATGCCTTTGAACTGTCCCAGTCTGATCTTGCAGACTGAATGCCTGCTAGTAGTTGGAGTGTGTTCTGTGCTCTCCTGGAGTGTACTTGCTGATCTGGCTTCAACTAGAAGAAATATAGTTTGTGTACTGTTGGACACTGTTGTGTGAAATCAAGCGTATTAAGTGGAACGGTCAGGAAATTTGCATCAAAAACACACTCATGATATGAGTTAAAATGTTTATGTAGATGCTTCCAGGTATATGCCATGTGTATGCTTGATACATGTAGAGTATGCAATCTGATATCAGTTACAGTATTCAAAAGCTATGGGAAAGATCTGGAAAAAGTACAGAAACAAGTGCATCCAGAACAGAAATGGTTTCCACTCAGGAGAAGCCAAAAAACTGGGACTTGAGGAAACTGGTTGTAGCGTATCTGTAGTGTATGTTGAAGTGAAGGTGTTCTTGCTGCTTTGCAAACCTGTAGATACATATTTATTTTGATTTAACTAATTCAAACTGCTGCTTGAGTATACTTTTTGTGTCCTCTGCATGTGGGAAAGGCTGAGCATGCAGCAGAAAACAGAGAAAGACAGGACCGGTTCAGTTTGCTTATCCATGAGCTCCAGCTCTTGGAGGTGTACTGGGATAACCTCTGTGCTGAACGTGTTGGGTCATTTGAGGCAGAGTGGGGGAAGCAAGACTTTTGACAAAGTACAGGAGCAATAATTATGCATGAAGTAGAGGCACTTGTAATCACATGCTGTTAACAGGACTCTGAATTACCTGTCTAGATCAATGTGTTGAGAAGACAGCAGCGCATGATCAAAAACCGGGAGTCAGCCTTTCAGTCGCGGAAGAAAAAGAAAGAATACATGCTAGGGCTGGAGGCCAGGCTGGAGGCAGCCTTACTGGAGAATGAGAAGCTCAAGAAAGAAAATAGCACGCTGAAGAGGCAGCTGGATGAGGTGGTATTAGAGGTAAGAGGCTGCAATGAAGGTCTTACTGTAATGAACTAAGCATGATCTGGTTCATTTCCCTGCTTATATGTCTTTGTGTTTGTATCACTTTTTTATTGCATCTTCTGTTTTTTCCTCTCTAGAACCAGAAGCTTAAAGTATCATCTCCCAAGAGAAGAACCTTATGTGTGATGGTGATACTGGCTTTTATAATGTTGAATTACGGTCCACTCAGGTAAGCTTCCTCTTGCCATGTTCTGATGCACTTGCTATTGATCGTAGGAGTGAGTTTACTATCATTTTTTTGAATTTTTAGTGCAGGCAGTGTGTTTTAAAGCCTTGAGCTTGAAACCTGTGTTCTGCCCTTTATGCTTCTCCTGTACAAGGGCAGACTGATCTGTATGATGGGTCCTCTTTTGGAATTCTTCTTAGCAACAAGAGCTGGATCTTGTACTTCTTGAGCTTAGCAGTCTGTTAACCATTTATACCTGAAGAGGTTAAAGACCTGTACTGAAAATCCTTTTAGAGCTGAGAGCTTTGGGAACTCGTTTGTTTATGCAACTAATCTCAATACTATTAACTCAAGCTGCTTCTAGCACCTAGCGCAGGAAATCCACTGGTTTGCAGCCCCATTCTTGAGGCATGAGTAGCTATGATCTTCCCTTTATTCTTGTCTTATAGGTTTGGTAACAGTGTTGTTCCCTTCTCTTTGCTGTGCGACCTGGTGTAGGGAACCTGCTTTGGCAGGGGGATTGAACTTGGTCTCTTGAGGTTCCTTCCAATCCCTATGATTCTATGATTCCCTCCAACAACTTTTTGTAGTGTTGAAGGCTCTTTCATTCCTCATAATCCTTTTTTTATATTGTCTTAAATATTTTGTTGTAAACTTTCAGAGCACGCAGATTTATTTCCTCTTATTTATGCATACCTGCCATTAGAGAACAGCTAAACTCGTGAATATATCAATCAAATTTTAAGCTTTTCTAGCTCCAGTATCTGCTGAAGTGAGATGCTACAGAACTGTTATTGTCTTGTCTCCAGGTTGGCTAATGTTCTGCCAAATGTATTTTTAACATGTTAACTGTTATTTTTAAGTTAGTAAGTCTTGGTTCGTTGACTCTCATTTGAACTGTATCAGTGTGGCGTAGAAACTAGAGCAGGAAAGAAATGTGGGAAGCTATGCAACCCATTTTATAATGAAACCTGTGAAAGAGAGAAGATTAAAAGGATGTGTTTGCTGCATGTATCAGTTTTAGACCTGCCTTTGGAATGTAAAGATCTTTTATATGGAGTTGGTCACTTTTGATTTCAAAAGGGGAGAGTGTTTCAGTAGATTCCTAGTAGTCAGTAAAGTCTCTGTCCCTGAAGCTTGTGTCAAACTAAAAGAATGAGACGGGCCGAGAAAGGCTTTGTTTCTGTCCAAGATAAGTTTTTGAAATGTTGATGTTTTGTATTTTAATAATGTTAGTAAATTTGCTGAAGATGAAATTACTTTTCAAGTATTTGCACTGCTTGCAAATACTGTTTCCTTTCAGGCAATGAAATGCACTGATAATTTCACTTTGATAGGGATGTGGTAAAAGTAGACTGTTTCTCAGTGCATTTGTCTTGGGATTTTTTCACTATTAAGCAGAAAAATGAGCCTCCTGATACTACATGATTGCTTTTTATATCCCACCTGCATTTGCAAGCATTACTGCTCACTCAAGAAACACTATTCTTAGTGAGACATAAGAGAGCCAGAGATCTTCCTGAAGCTAGCAATTTTAGTTGCATCCTCATTACAATGACAAGATGGAGTGCTTGAAGCTTTTGTTAGTTGTGAGAGGCTTGGAAACAGAACAGAAAATGAGAGTGGGACATCTTACTGTGGTGCTCTGAAGTTCATGTGTCAGCTTCTCTGCTCTAAGAAGTGAGTAACGTGTTGAGACTGATAGCAAGGAACTGCTGTCAGGGCAGACTGAAAGGTCAGTCTGTGTTCATTATCTTTGTAACAACTGGTAACATCAGAAATGTGACAAGGTTAATTTTTTGACCTGTTGAACGTTTAATAAATTAGAGCAAGAAGAAATTCTTGAATGTCTGGTTGCTCCTGGCCAGCATTGTAGCTGAGTGTGCCAGTGTAATTTTTGAGACTGATTGTGTGGTCTGAATCAGAATTGGATTTAGGCAGTGAAGAGAAATGTAACTCCATATTAGCAAGGAGTTGCTCTTATCTTCATTTTCTTTTCTTATTCCCTAGCAGCATGATTAAGCAATCACACTGCAGTTAAAATACTCAGCTGTATCAAGGTGGTGTGAACATGGATTGTGCAGTACCCCTTGGAGGGCTCAGAACAGGGGATGTACAAACCACTATTTCAGATTTCACTCCTCCCATGCACATTTCCTTACCTTATTAGAGGTGCTACTGACCTGTAGCCTGAGTTGGTAAACTGTGATTGCTCTTCTGCTTAGCCAGTAACTCTGAAGGAATTTCCAGTACACACGATGTTTTCGTCTTAATGTCTGTGCTAGCTTATAGTTCAGCTGAAGAACTTAGTTTCCCCGAGTTAGCTAACTGCAGAGTATGTAACTTCATACTGGAGATGAGTCTGATTTGAAGCTTTGTGAGGTGGTTGCCGCTTCCTCTGTGTGTAGGAAATTGTTTGCAAACCAGTATGGAGGCACAGCAGCTTTCAGGCACAAAATGTTTTGATTCAATCATGTTAGCAGTGAATATTGTTTAAAGCCAACGAACCATTGCAAAGAGAGAGTGACATCTGAACAAAGCAGAAATGTGGGAATTTCACCCCCTAAACTCTGCAGCAGATTTTGCGGTTGTCTTAGTTGGCTTTATTGTAGGATACTTCTCCATTTTGTAATCAGAAGTGATGGGATTCTTTGAAGGGTAGAGGTAAAACAAAGGAACAGATACAGGTTTTCTACTTAGCTGTCTGTTTCTGTCAAATCAGGGAAGCCAGGGAAGTGCCTCTCGTCAGCCTTGCTGGCCCTCTGGAAGCCAAGAATAGTCTGCAGAGGAACCCCAGGTAGTCCTTCCTTCCTGCAGGGTGCATTGCCACTTTGATGGCTGTTTGTTAACAGTGAGATGTCTGGGATGCTCCATGGAGGGCTCTGGAGCTGACCATGGGAAGCAGTCCGGGATGTGGCACCCCTTGGCAAATGAATTTAGCTCATAAGATTATGCTGCTGAACCAGAATGCTGCCTGCTGATGAGTACATTATGTGTGTAGGTGATCTGTAGCATTGAACTGGTGAATGAGGGAGTGGTGCAGGAAGTCTGGCAGGGAAACTACCACCTCAGCCCAAAAGTACTGTTTGAGGATATTGGAAGGAGGGTCTGCTCAAGTTCATGTAACCAGTGACAAGAAACATTCTTCACTCTTGGAAATGATATCATGTTATCTCTGAATCAAAGAATGTAATCTAAAATCAGTGAGAAATTAATACTTTCTGGTTATGAAAGTGACTCTTCTAGAGTTAACTGTAACTCTGCATTGTATTAGACAGTGTTATTAAACTATTCTAGGACTGTTTATATTAAATATTGATATAGAATTTGAAACAATAATTCAAAGTAATTTAGTGGGAAATCTATTAGTAAAAGCTTTCACTCTTGCTTTATACAAGATGAAAGGTGCACAGGAATGTCTCATCTGTGTGTCAATGAACTATTCCCTAATCTTTGCAAATTATTTAGATTTGGATATAGCATATTTAAAGATTTCCTTTTATTATTACTTAAGAGTGATTGGTGAGGTGTGTGAAGGGAGAATGGTGCTCTTTGATTTCATTCCTTGGAGAGGTCACCCTTTTGCCTCAGCCTTACATACCACGAGGTGCAAGGCAGAAATTGGCAGCCCACAGTGTTTGCACAAAAGGAAGCGAGAGCACGGGCTTTGGCATGCAGCTGGGAGCTGGAAGCACAGCATCTGCAGGCGAGTATCTGCCCTTGTGCTTGCCTTCCGCAAGAGCGTGCGTTGGTCACTGCTGTCAGGCTCTCAGCTGGCTTCACACCCTGAGAGAGTGCTGACTTCTGGCATTAAGCAGCATCTGGTTAGCTGTGCTTTTATTTTATCACTCAAGATAGGAAATCTGAACATTTTCCAGACTGGTAATTTCCATATTTCTGTTACAGCATGCCAGGGACTAACCAGATCTGAGAATGTGTTAAAACAACGCTGAAACAAATGAAAAACAAACACATGTGCTGGCCTAAAGAATCCATGTGTCTATTTTAACAACTATTTTATTTTTCTTCTCTGTTCCCATTTCAATGTAAATGATTTTGTGGACTCTTTTTAATTGGAGCTCTAGCCCTACTGATAGAGGAAGCAAACTGCTGGCCTTCTTTTTTGCAGTAGGAACAAAGGGGTAGGAAAGAGAGAATGGTCCTAGAAGATACAAAAGATGAGTTTTCTGCATTTCTACTTCTTGAGGCAGCAAAGCATGTAAGCCTTGCTTGCTTGTGGCCCTAATGTTGCTTTTTTGGCTATGAGAAACATTCAGCTAGATACTTTTTTTTTTTTTTTTTCTCACCTATCAGTCTGCCCAGATTTACATGGTGATCATCCAGCAGCAGTTTTAGAGCACCGGACCAGCCAGCCAGGACACCTTAACCAATGTTTCAGATATTCAGTGGACAGAAAACAAAGGAAAACATGAAATTGGAAAGAGGAAGGGCAGATCTATGAAGAGACTGGAACCAGGGTGGGAGGTTGAGATGGTGATGTGGGTTTGTTTTGTCTTTTTTTTTTTTTTTTGCTTACAAGTTGGCCATCTCTGCGTGGCTGGAATCCCTTTCAAACAGGAAAACAGTCTTGATGATGTAACCAAAAATTCTTAAGCTGCGTTTGGGATGGAAGATGACTGAGGTGGTGATTGATGCAGCTAAGTCAAACTTCTGCTTCAAAATCTCTTGTGTCCTGTTGACCTATAGCAGCTGCGCTAGAATTGCTGGCCTTTGGTAGAGGTTTCGATGCAGCTCCTCCCTGGAGTGTCCAGATGGGTTTTCCTCTACTTTCCAGGACTATGCTGGAAACTGAACAATTTATTTATAGTTTAGAACCACTGAGCAACCTGCAAATAAAGACACTCACTTGGGTAGCTAGGAAGTGGGATTTGTCTGTGGCTGTTGCAGTCTGCAACGTGAAGAATGAATAATTTTCAATTCTTGAAAGGCTTAAGGGTGTGTCTCATTTTTTTGTTCTGGTAGCACCAAATGTTGGGGAGAAAACAGTAGTAGTAAGGTTAATCATCTTCTGCAAACAATGAGGAAACCACCCAAGGGTAGTTGAGCTGCATGCTACCACGGTCTGCTCTTTGTACTCGTGAAGCAAGCAAAGCATAAATCTTTTGCCATTGCCCATTGGGATGGTGTTCTGCCTAGCCTGCAGGTTTTTGGTTGGTAGTAGTGTAGCCTCTGAGCCTTCAGAGCACGCACTGTTTGGGGGCTGCTCGAAGTATCATCCATCAAGTATACTCGTATCAGTGTCTGCGTGGCTTGGAGCCTCTACTTAAGCTGAGCAATCGCAAGTTAATGCGTGGGAGAGCAGGATTACTCAGATGTTTCATGCATTCAGTGGTGGTTTTGTGCACAGTTGCTATTGTTTGAGCCTTACCACTGGGCTCTCTGATTAAAGAAACAGACCCTTCTTAACAGCGAGCAGGAGCCTGGGGAGCTGCTGCATACCTCAGTGATGGGATAGTGGAAAATCAGAGAAAGCATTTGGTAGTTCCCTTAAAGCGTGAGCTGTGTGGACAAGGGAGTTAACTGCCTTGTTACCATCACACCATGTGCAGCCAGTGCTGTGTTGCTGCAGAAGTGTTGGAGCTGCATGTTTTGGGTTCGGCCATGCACATTACTCCCACAGGAGCCAGTCCTGGGCTGAGGTCTCTGTGTGGTCTGGTTCTCACCCCTGTGCTATCATAGCACTCAAGCTGTGCATCATGGTATGCTTTGTGATGCCCCAGATGTCCACTTGGAGCATACTAAAGCCACGTGTCTGTCACCTGCCATATATGAAAGGAACCACAAGAGAGCATTTGCTCCTATTGCCCTAACAGTTCTCCCTGATGGTGTGTGCTCATTCCTTACTCCATCCCAGCACTAAGTTGAGCAGGTTGCTTGAAACCATCACTTTTAGAGTGGTAGAGGGGTATTCCAGCTAGGTGTCCTGCTTGATAGGTGCTGTCTTCTGGTGGTGCGTGGTCAGCAAGGAGAGCTGGGCAGGGAGTATTGTCTTGTACCCATACCCTGTGCTTTCTGTCAGCTTCAGGCTGGGCAGTGGTCTCTGAACTTGTGCTGGCCACTGAAGCATCTAAGAAATGGTCTGAAACAAGAAGTTTCACACTGTTCATCCAGTCTTGGACTCCTTTGAACACGACTGAAAAATACTTTGAGAGAAGCTCTTCAAGTGTTTTAGGAAGTCCAGCAGAAGTCCAGGAAGGCATTTATGGCTTTAAGACTCCTGAGGAGGGAAACCATCTTTAATATTTGTGACAATAAAAGTGTATGTTTCAGCGCTGAGATGAGTGTTCATTTGAGTTGGAGATGACCCAAAACTCAGAAACTCCTGTGGTACACCTTTGCTTTAATGTTGGAATTTCTCATTCAGGAGAGAGAAAAATAAAGAGGAAATGGACAGGCTGGGTCATTTGGACATAAGATTTGATTCCAGACCTTTTAGAGTCTCTCTGAATGTGTTGGTAGCTTGAATAAACTTGAATGCTCTGAATTTTCTTACAGACTACAACTGCAGGAGCAGGAAGTGATTCTTTCCTCCTCCTCCTGCTGATCACAGCCACATGTTCATCCTGGCAGAGCAGTGCTTTGGGCTGCCTGTGCTCGCCTGTTTACCTTGTCCTGCTGGTGCAGTCACAAAGCCTGCACAGAATGCCAGACACTGATGCTTTCCTCTTTTCTCCTGCAGTTCATCTGCTGGGGCTGGGAGTGAAATTTACGAAGGTTTCACCCTTGACGAATTTTGCAGTTGAGGCTGCTTGTATCAGGCCTGCCTAAGCTGTGGCTGTAACTGCCAGCCTGCTTTGAAATAACTGTGTAGATAGTAACTGTGTAGATCTTTCTAATAAAAAATAAAAGTTCTGGGTATCCTCCTTTCTTTTTTAACAGCTTTATTAAAAATAAATTGTTTGAAAGAAAGCAAAATTTAAAAGCTCCTAGACACTGTCCCTCCAGTTTCAATGGCTTTCCTCATCCTTCCCTGCAGAAGAGAGAGCCGGGCTCCCCTCCCCAGCCCAGCATTCTCATAGGGGACCAGAGCATAGTGCCTTGCTGTTCTGGTGGAGCACCCTGGCAGATAGGTGGTGCTTTTGCTGGCAATGAGAAGTGAGAAAACTCTCCAGAGGGCATTTGGTGTTGTCACAGCCTTGTCTGGAATGAGTTAGGGAGAGAACTTTGTCTTCAGTTGGTGTCTCCTGGCATCATCAGCTTTACCCTGTTGGAAAAATCCCAGCTTGTATTCAGAGATAGTTCTGTCCCCAGGAAACTCTTTGTTATGATATCACTGTTGGCTTTCATTTAGAAATTACTGTACAACTTAAATGTCAGTATTCAAAACTTGAAGTTCATAGGGTTTGTTCAGCCAGAATTAGAAATGAAATTTAGTTCAGGCTCTTGGCAAGGCTTGCTTTTACATTTATCAAACTGACATTCAAACCAAAGAAGTAAAAATACAGCTAAAATATCAGGTGCCGTTGGTTTCTTGGAGAAACCGTGACAGGAGGCTTGCTTTTCTTTCCCTCCTATGATCAAATTTATCTGTACTTCTGAACACACATCTGCATGAGGTGGTTAGTGGTTCTTTTTTTTTTTTTTTTTTTCCCCTTGGATCTGATTTTGCATTTTAAATAAACTGATAGCTCAGCGAGATTGGACAGAGCATTTGTAGCTGTGTGAAAACCCTTTAATACCCACAATATCTGGAATGTTTTTATGCAGGCTGAAAAGATTTGATAAGCACTCAGGCTGCGGAAGCATGGCCAAACAGAAAAGGTTCCAGTTTCCAGCCTCTAACTGGTCATCTCCCATAAAGCTGCTTCTCAGCCTTGAGCTTTCTTGTCTTCTAAGCTGGGGCAGCAACTCATTTCCTCCAAGTAGCTGAACTTTCTCACAGCAGATATGCCAGCATGCTCTTCTGTTTCCAGATTTTCATCTTGAGGGCCAACAGAATGAAAAAGTTTTCCTTGCTTCTACTATGTCATACTAAAACATATTTAGCTGAAAAATTATTTTTAGAATTGTTTTGTTCTAAAGGAGAGATTTCCTCTTCTGCATATTCTCAGACACTCAACACTGACTTCATTTTCTCCCCATAGTGCTGAGATGTGGTCTGCAGACCCTTCGTTTTTCAGCTTGTTTTTGTTCTGCATAGCATATGTAAAGCTCAGTATGCTGAAGGTGGGCACCACAGGAGAGATCCATCCTTCTTCTTAGCTGATAAAGTGATCTTTGTGTCATAAGTTATGCTTTTCTCACCTTAATCAAAGGAAGAATATTTCTGATGATGTCCTACCCTACTTACCTACTTGGTAAGTCTTTGGGAAGAATGAGAAATAAGAGGAGGATGTAGACCATTACCTGCATGTCTGCTCCTGTCTGTTACCTGAAGATGGAGCCCTGTTTACAGGCAAGGTCTGCAAGTGACCCTTTGTGCAAGGAAGGAAGGAGGAGGCACTATATTCTAGAATGTCAAAATCTTCTGTTCTGGTGGGAAACAAAACTTCCTAGATAAATCAGAAATGGAAAACAGGCAATATTTCAAGTTGCTTTGGGAGATTCTTGTAAAAAAGGATATTTATTAGGATTGGGTCATTACCACAATCTAAAGGAGCAAGGAAGGTTGGTTTTGATTTGAGAGTTAGGTGCTTTTGGTCATCGTCCTACAAAAAATCGGGTTACTGTTAACAGGAACACATAAGAATGTTGGCAAAAGAGAGGGAGTGCTAGACACTAGGTCTGCAAACCCGCTACTTGGCTGGGGACTATTTAGCCTCCTGTCCTTGGTAGTTTTTGTCTTTCTTTGTTACTGCTTTTTGCATTCGTTGCCTGTTGCAATGTGATGCCATGTAGCAAATAGGAAAATGAGCTCTTTCCTTGTAGGGTTTATGCTCTGTTACACAGGAGAGATGGGGCATGAATCAAAATGTACTCTGTAAGCAGTGATCAACATGCATGGCGAAGGCTTCATCGACATACTGGGGTCCTCATGCATTTTTACTGTGTTGCTGCTGGCAGTGTTCTGCAGTTGTCGGCCAAGAGGGTTCGGGCTTCATTTTGATGTGTGTTTCAGGAAGCAGCCATGTTTACAGAAGAGTAAAGCTAGCCTCTGGGAAGGACAAATTGAAGTAGTGCTTCTATGCTTTCAGGATTTCACAGTCGTAAATAGCCCTTCTGAACTGGGATATTGTCAGTCTCACGTAGCAGCCGTGTCGTTTTTCCAGCTCGGGTTTGAAGTTTTGTCCTGCTTTGCCTCTAGAGCAGCATAGACACTTCTACGCTGCATGGCTGCCTGAGGAGGCTCCAAGGGAAGGTGCTGCAATCAGTGCAAACGCAGACCAGGAAGGCAGGGTACGTGGGACCATGCCCCACTGCCACTGCGTTGTCAGTGCTGCCATTAACTGTAAATCCATGTAGAATTGAATGTAGAGTTTTGTTGAACATTTGGCATGATATTCCAAGCCAGCAGCTGCACAGGATTTGGGAGTTATGTTTTCTTTACATATTGTATTTGTATAAACAGCATAAATTGACTTTGAGGCTGATGAAAGTGGAAGTGCTGCGTACTTCTGTTTGTTTATACCTAATTTTCTTATGCTTGAGATCTAGGTTACAGATTCATTTCAGTTTCCTTAGGTGAAGTTTGAGACAATAAGAAAACCAGAACATCAGAATCTTTCAAACAAGTAAAACTGAAAAAGAGAACAGAATTGCTCTTCTCTACTAGTGCTCAGAGGGATAGTCTCACAGATCCTTTGTGTATAAGCAATATGTCTGTTGTGTTTTCCAGTGTATTTGAAAAAGATCCCAATGGAGTTGATTCCACTGTGAGTTCCAACCACCGGACCAGAAACCTCCTGGAGTTCTCAGCAAGCAAGGAGCCCAACCCAGCTCAGAAAATACCCATTGACATAATTTCCGAGAAGATTAATAGGTGAGATGAAGAGTTATCATGTGTTTTAAGTGGCAGAGATCAGTGGTGCTTCTTCAGCTCTTCATGTGTTTGATTTTTTTTTTCCATGATCTTAATTTTGGCTTGCATGGTAAAGATATCTCCTACTGTCTTTTCTTCCTTTTCAAGCTGTGGTATCTATTTTCTTAGTTGCTCAAGAGAAAATCAGGGAAGTTAACGACTGAGAGTACTCTGAACTTAACTAGCACTGTACTTTTAAAAAAATCTAAGTCCAGCCTTACCCGTTATTTAATTATATAGTTGCTTTAAAGTTCCTTGATCTCTAACACTCAGTGCATAAGTGAACATATAATTGTCTCCAGACTGAAGTCTGGCTAATCCACCTCATGTTTTCCACTCATAGGATCTATCCTATCAGATTGTCCCTTTCCAGTAGAGTATTTTGGCTGGTTGAACAAAGCCAGGCACAGATGTGCAGAAAGCTCTAATACATTTTGCCTTGTGGAAAGACGACAGTAAATCACAAACACTTTAATGCTGTAGCCATGGTGAGGGCTTTGTGTCCTGTGTGGCACGTTTCAGACCGTGACTTATGTGACATGGCTGTAGAGTAATTCTCCTAGGAGGCTGTGCTGGTGTTTGTACCTCCTCCTCTTCTTTCACCCTGTTTTTTGCAAGCAGTGAGCTCTTTGCTGAGTATTCTCCTTTATCGGTTTTAGATGCTTTAAACAGGAGAAGCAGATGGGGAGAAAAAGCTGGGGAAGCAGAGGGTGAATAAGTCTTTGATAAGGTCTTACAACTGATTTTTTTCAGCTTGTAGGAGCTACAGGTCTGTCAAAATCACAAGGACTAAGACTGTTACACCTATACCCTCTCAAGGCAGGATGTTATCCTGGGTATTTGGTGATAAATAGTTAAATCGCTCAAGTGATACAGATAATGAGGAGGAAGGAATGTTATTCTTTATTTTGTTGCTGAAAGCTCTAAGGACTTTTGCACTGAAATGCATGCTCTTTTTCACATTTTCTCAAAGCTATGCTAGCTGCTGGAGGCTGTTGGAGATATTTGGGAAAACAGTCCTCTCTGCTTAGTTTTAATATAGTTTCTGGCTGCTACATTCTCATATAGCTTGTATTCTTCCTATCTGCATGGTTTAAATGGCTAATAATATTCCTGTATTCCTGTGACAAATCCTTCATAGCTCTGGAATGGAAGAGAAAGTTGCCTCTGCTGAGATCTCACAGTTTGCATCTTATGATGAATATTTTATGGGCTGCATTTCTGTTTGATATCTGGGCTATAAGGGAAGAGATTTTGGAACTGCTAATGCTGATCTCTGCCCTATGTTGAGTGCTAGCAGACTCTTCTGGGGAGTTGACTGAGACCACTGGATGTTTGAGAGAAACTGTTATTCACCTATTTTAAATATTTCATAGGATTAGGCATAACATGTGGGTTTACCAGTGGTCATTTTCTTCTCCGGGTTTGGTCAAAAATTTAATGGAAAACTCGTAAGGATTTCTTGATGTCTTTTTTTTCCTAGATATGATAATTCTGTGTCTGATAACAAAGCACTGATGATAGTATCAGAAGAACCATTGTTGTATATTTCACCTCCACCACCACCCTGTCAGCCCCTGATCAACCGAACGGAGTCACAAAGGTGAGCAGACAACCTTTTCTGAGGAGCATTTTAAGCTACTGTGTTAGGTGGGTGGACAAACAGCTTTGGGTGATGTTGTTATCCATTCTCATTATTCATCCACTCTGTGAGCAATGCCTCTGCAAAGTGTCTGCACTGTCCAGTGTCTACTGCTATGGAGACAGGAGATCAACTTCAATCTTTTTAATGTCCTGATGCTTTTAGCAATGATTTTCACTCAGTATTCACAATGGTCACTTAGCAATAACTGCACAACACCTTACTGCTTGTCTGGAGGTTTTTAATGACTTAAGAGAAATCTCTTCCTATGTGGAAGTGTTTTCAATATGGAAATCATGGCCAACTAAAAAATATGTCTGTCAGATATATGAATATGATAGTTTTTTCTTCAGCTTATGATACAAGCAGAATTAACTTGGCATTGCAGATCTGCTTTATTCATTGTTAGGAAATACTTAGCTCCATTTTTTTTTTTCTTTCCAAAGAGTCAAGTGTTTTACTAAACTTAATTCCGCTGTGCTTTGTCCATACTTTCTCTCAAATTCGTTTGTGACACTTTAGCTTAACCAGTATTTAGTCTTGATCTGCTAGTCTTTCGATTTTAAATTTCAGTTGTCTTTCCAGCAATTTCAGAATTACTGTTCACTGAGCAATAAAATAAATAATAATAATAAAAAAATACTGCATCTGCTTTGTTAAAACATCCATAATTCCAATACTTTATGGATACTTAGGCACTTGGACTTCATAATCTTTGTAGGTCCACTCTATCTGAACCACTGTATTCTATTATTTATGAGTACCCTCATAATTTGAGTTTTGCAGTTAAACTTACTTATTCTGATGTTAAAAATAAGAGATAGTAAGGCAGAAGTGTGTGAAATTGCTGTGTCTTTGAAGTGTTCTCTGTAATTAAGAATTCTGCCACTGCTGTTTGAAACATCTGTTCATGCTGTTGGTTGCTGTTTTTTTTATTGTTGTTTGTTTGTTTTGTTTCGTTTGCTTTGTTTTTAGGCTGAATCATGAACTTCGAGGATGGGTTCATAGACACGAAGTGGAAAGAACAAGGTCTAGAAGAAAGTCCAATAACCAGCATCAGAAAGCACGGGTTATGCAGGTAGGCAGGATTTTACTAGTAAGTGAGTATTGCAACAGAATAAATGTGCTTATCTCAACAAAATCAGTAGATTCTTCTCACCAGTGTCCAGAGGAAAATGATAGAAAGTTTAAGTAGGACAAATTCAGGCATTTCTGGTGTCTCTTAACACCAGAAGCACGATGTGGGTAGTATATTTTGGCAGACATACAAAGTGGATGTGTCTTCAAAAGAATTCTATGAATCTGACATCAATTATAGCAAATTTTGTTCTTGGATGACATATGTACCTACTGTGTACAATATCAACCTCTATTATTTGTTTCTGATAAAATTGACTGTGTTCAAACACTTGCCTTTTTCTTTGTCTCAAGTTTAATTGCTGCTTGCCATCTGTTATTCTCTTGTCACCAGTGAAAAAATGTACATGTGTTGTTCAAGGTCACAGTACCTCCTTCCATATTCCCTCTGCTACAGCTGTGCATCATGTTTTATGTAGTGCCAGACCAAGAAAATGTGTATTTTTTCCATTCTTGACATTTTTTCCCCCCTCCTCTCTTCAGAGCTCCCTTAGCGAGAAGGTACATTCCCAGCTGATGACCATGCCTTACACAGACACAAGCCTCAGGTAAGGCAGAACAACTTGTTTGTTGTTGCTTTCTACTTAATAACTTTGCTTTTCACTAGCAGCTGGTAAAAAGTGCCTGTTTTCACTGTGTTGTCAGTTTTCTTGAATGAAATGCTATCTACATTTATTGGCTTAATTTCTGTACCTCAGCAGTTAGCAGCTTCTTGTGGTTCAAACTACACTACCAGAGCATTGCTTTTCTTAAGAAAAATTTTACAGAGTCTCTTTCTAAGCAGATATAAATCTTTGAGGAAAGAAAAAAAAAGTGGGGGAGAGAAGTATTTTATAAGAAATTTTCCAAGTATCATAAATAAGTCTAGTAAGACAAAAGTTTCTCACTGTCTTCAAGAGTAAAGGCACTATTGTTAACACCAAATATATTATTTGGATGAAGAATCACTACATCTTGCACGTAAAGTTTCTCTTCATCTCCTGATTTCCTTGCTGGTAATTAGAACATACTAATTTAGATTTACTTGACTCCTCCTCACCCTCACCTGCATATATATCCTGTCCTTTTCCTGGAAGATGGGAAAAAAATTGAGACAAAAGCTTAAGGAAAACAAAAATTCTTTCTCCTGAATTCTCTGTGACAGCATTTAAAAGGATCTCTGCTTTAAGTGGCAAGGAGGAATAAGGAAAATAGAGTATAAAGTGGACTTTTTATTGAGAGAAATACCTGAAATGTTGCCATTGAAAGTAAGACAGCTGTGGCCCTTCCATTTGCATTGCAGCCTTGGAAGTAGGATCATCCTAGAAGAAAGTAGTGAGCTGTAGGAAAGTGTTCTGGAAACCATGCTGCCAAATTCTGATTTGCCTTGACTAATAAATCAAGAAACAAACAAACAGAAAAGCCACTTTTTTAGTTCTACAGACAGATGAAGGATGTCCATTTTAACTGGAAACTGAACCAACAAGCTTGTCCTTATGGCATAGGGTAGTTTAATGTATATGCCTGCATTACTCTTGAAAAAAAATGTGTCAGTATAATTAAAAACATTCTGACATCATGCAGCTCTGCATGGAATAATGTACTGTGCTCAGAATTAAGTGAGGTGCTTTTTGTGTTGTTGTTTTCTTTTTTTCTGGAGGATTGATGTTTAAATGAAGGAGACCAGTGAGTGAGTCACAGCAGATACATGCTGTGACTGTCCTGGAACAGCTAAGAGCATAGAAAATACTTCCAGTTTCTCCCGTAGACATCAATTATTAGATGCTCCATGAAATCACCGAATAGCAGAATAATTGAAGTTATTAAGGGATCTCTGGAGAGCTCTAGTGCAACCTCCTACTCAAAGTAGATTTAACTTCAAAGTCAAATCAAGTGGTTCAGAGCAGTGTCCAGCTGAGCTTTGAATATCTCCTGAAGCAGAGATGCCACCAGCTGTCTAGGCACTTGTCCCAGGGTTAAGCCACTGCCATTGTGAAGTGTTTTCCCTCTGTAGCCACTTGGAGTTCTTCCTGTAGTAATTTGTGGCTGTTGACTCTTATCCCTTCAGTGTGCATCTCTGTCAGGAGAAACTGTCTCTATCTGCTCTGTAAGTTTCCTGATACATAACTTGGGTACACATAGGCAGTTCTGAAGCTTTTGTTAATGAACTAAATGCCTATTCTTCGAGACTTTTCTTTAATGCTCGTTTTATGATTGGAAATTGAGAGACTAGTACCTTGTATAGAACACACTTATTGGTGACCTGTTGGTCATGGGTGAATCTATGGATAGTAGGGTACTAACAGCATCTGGGTTTGTCTTTGTGTATAGTGCTAATGATGCCAACATTGCCATCTTGTGTCCTGAGTTCCTAAAGAAAATTTATCAGTTGTAAAGTGTTGCAGTAAAGTCAAAGCAAAGGAAAATCAAGATGACTTGAAAACAAACATACATTAAAAATCCTCAACTCACTTCAGTCCTTTTAGCTTTCCTCAGAGGTGATTTTGGCAAGAGATGCTGCAAATATGCATTTAGGACTCCAGATTTCAAGCTCTAAAGAGCATTCAAACTTTTTTCCCCTTTTCTGAATTTTGCATTCTAGAAACTGTGGTTCTTGATGCCTATAGCACTGCGTCCACAGCCTCACTTCTTACAACAAGCACTCTTGTCTCATATTTGTGCTCTGTAATGTGTAACAGTGTCCTTCTAACTTTGGAAGTGAAAAAGACTCATTTATCTTGGAACAAACAGCTGGATTCAGCACCACTGTTTGGAGACACCACTTAATACACAATATTTCCTGTGATGACTAAAAAACTAATAGCTTTGAACCTGTTCTGAGTCTTGCTTTTCTCCCATCCTTTCATGAAGCAGTCTGTGGTGGGTACCTGTAAATGCACAAAGATCAGCATGCTATAATGCCATGGTATTACTGGTATTACTTGGAATTCTGAACTGGTGTTAGACATGGAACTCCTTTAATTTGGTGAAGGCCCAGTGGTTGCCAAGTACTCTGTTCCATCCCATGTCTGGATATCAAGTTCTAAAAAGCTGCTTTCCAGGTCTAGCTGGATCTTCTGTAGCGTGGGCGAGAAAACGGAACTGTGGGACCTATTTCAGTTTTCAGGATGTGTTTTACTGAGCTATATGTGGGTGTTAAGTCTTTTATCACGGTACAACTTCAGTGCTGAATCTTAGGGGTGTTCCCATGGGCCTGCATGTTTTTATGAATAAGTAATCAAGCTCAAATTAGCTTGGATCTTTGTTTCCTGTGTGTGAAGGTTGTGATCTGATTCTTCACTTGCATAGTTTTGCTAATGAGGGTGTGCAGAACAGAACTGTATACTCCTGATCCCCAGTATTTTCACCTCCCCATCTTCTTATGGGAAGCCTGGTTTGGCAGCTGCACTCCTATCACAACGGGGCTAGATGAGCAGTAGAAGTGGAGAGAATGATGGCCTGCTATTACTACTGCTCAAGAAAATCACTTGATGATAGTTTTGAGCCTTGTTTGAGAGGCGCAGTTCTGTATATTTTAGAAACATACCAAAATAATCTAAATCAGCCACCATAGTTTAGAATCTGGGTCAGCACCAGACAGCTGGGGAGGAATGGTCTCATCAGTGTTTTTGCCACAAATATTGCAAGCAGATAGTATGCTATTAAAGTGGGAAAGAATTAAAATGACTGGTTGGAGATCTAGCTAATGGTTTGTCTAAGTACAGCTTTCCAACTTGATTAAATGTGGTATTTTTGAATGGGAGCAGGATGATAACAAAATGTGCTGGGAATTTCTCACCTTTCCAAGATAAACAGTGGATTGCATGACTTGCTAGTATTTTCACATAGAATATTTTTGACAGTGTATTTTCCTTACGTCTGGGATATTTAAGATGAGAATCGTGAAAAAGAGAGGCCAGGATTATGTGAATGCTGTGAATGTCTTCTTTTCACTCCACTGTCTACATTGAAAATCAAGAGCAAATCTTTGAGCTGACCAGAGAGGCATAAAAGAAAGTGAATGAGAGAGAAGATGGAGTTGTCACATGGAAAGCTCTGTGTTTCACTTTACGCTCCTTTCAGTTTGATTGACTTAGATTCTTAGCAATTATTAAAAAAAAAAAAAAAAAGATTTTTTTCATTTGATTTTTTTTTTATTATTATTATTTCAGTTTTTCATTTCAGAACATTTTGTTTTAAAATTTGCTAAATTCGTTTTTCAGAAGTCAAGACAAATTTCCTAACCTTTTTGGTACTTTATTTCTGTTAAGCTAGAAAGTGTGTTTTTGCTAGCCTCAGAAGCACAGTTAAAATTAAGCCTGATCAAGTTTCCCGAGGCAAGGCCTCGAAAGCACTTTAAACTTTCAAAAAGTGATCAGTAGATCTCATTATTTTCACCTGTATTTAACATTCTTCATGCTTTTTCAATGGGTGAAGAGCTGCTGTTTTTTGAAAGACAGGTGCTTTAAAGCCATTTTCCCACTGAAGTTAACTTTCTTGCATCTAAAATAATTACTTTCTTCCCTTCTTTATTTCAGCCGGAACTCAGGGAATGAGCTACAAGTGTATTATGCCTCTCCGAGGAGCTATCAAGACTTCTTTGAAGCTATTCACAGAAAGGAAGATACGTTCTATGTGGTGTCGTTTCGCAGAGTAAGTGTAGCAGTTGTTCATTGCTGATCTGTTATGTGAACCCCTCAGTCTGTTACACTGTGTGTCTTGTGACAAAAGATGTTGTAGTCAAACTTAAAGCTGAACTTGCTTCTTCATAAGTGATGGTTCAGTATGACCTTCACAGTAAAGTGGCTGGATTGTGGTCTTCTCAAATATGCCTGTCATGGTGAAGAGTGGAAAGACAGAAAACGTTGTAATGCAAGGGCAGTAAGCATGAAGTTGTATGAAACCCAGGCACAAGGGAAGCAGGATTGAGGTAGGAGTATCTGGAGGTGAGGGACCATCTGCGAAGAAGCAGTATTCTTCTTTGCACAGGTTTTAAAGTAAAGCACTGATTCAGTTTTATCAGATAAGTGGTAGGTAAATTCCACGTGTTGTGTATGATATTCTAATGGGACTAATTGTTGGACACCCTTATTGAAAGGTTAATGTTGACAGACAGAGTTAATACCTTAAGTTAGCAAGTTGTTCACCTTCATCATCATTATAGTAGGAGTACTGAGCCTTCAGATTAAATAACTTTTTCAGCACAGTCATAAAATCCTTCAAGGGCTGTATGTGATTCCTGCTACTCTGCAAGAATTCCAGTGAGGAGTTTCATCGCCTTTCCTGTGCCTGCTCATTTTTCCAGATGTGCAGTGTTTCTATTATACATTATGCAGGCAGGGAAGAGATTGAGGAACACAGTGACAATTTGGAGGGAGAGTCTGTACATGGCCATGGACAGGAAGCTCTAAAGAGGCAGAACGTTTTTGTGTGTGTTGTAAATGTGTTAAAAGCTCTTTTAGTGTGTATATCAGTACAGAGGCATGGAGCTATGCTTAAAGGCATTCAGTTGTGCACATGTACCTCATTGTACTGTGGCAGTAAATCCTGGCCAGCACTTCAGGACCATGTGAACAGGTATTTTACTACAGTATTTAAGGAGTCGCTTCTGTGGGGTGCAGTATGTGACCCTCAGCCCAACACACCCCAAGTGGAAGTTTCAACCATCCATTTGTAGGAGCGTGCAGAAAGTGTCACAGTCTGTTTTGTGTCATCTTTTGAATTTTGCTCCCCTTTTTGAAAACGTGCTAAAGCAAATGTTGAAAGCAATCATAAGAGCACAGAAGCTCTGTCAGGAACTGCTTGCTATATGGGACTGCAGAAGCTGCAAGCATCAAGGCCAGGACAGAGTACTCAGAATCCAGCAATCTTTCACTGTATTTATTCACTGACATCCTAGGTCCCCTTGCTCTGCCTGCCTATGCTCAGAAGCATGAGGCAAGGAGGGGCAGCTGTAAAGCATTGGGGCAGGCTCCAAGGAAACTGGAAAGAAAGATGCCCAAGCAAAGTGGGTACTATAGGCTTTTTGCTGTTGCCAAACTGGCAAATATGCCTTGCCAATTTCTTCTTCTCAGACACCCTTCTGCCAGCCCTAATTTGACATGTATAAAACAACTAATGGGCCAAACCAATTAATTTTTTGTTTTGTTGTTTTTAACGTGATCAAGATGACTGAAAGAGCATTTGGTGAAACTGAGAAGCAGCAGCTTGAAAAGAAGTGTTTGTATCGCTCTGTAGAGCTCCTTACCATAGTAATATCACAGCCAGATGCTTGGTAGGAGTAAAGGGCACGTTCAGAGTTTTGTAAGGATAACTCCCCTTTGGGTAACTTATGCCTTCTTTTGAGAACTGGGCTTAGAGTTCTGGGTTTGTGCAATACTCACTGAGGTCCTGGTGTAATACTCAGGTCCAACTTGTTGTTAAACACTTTCATGTGGTAGCAGGCCAATAATCAGAGTAGTTAACTGGATATTTGTTTAATAGGTGTAATAAATTTTTTATGCTTCAGGGTATAGGAATAAATATACTCAGTGCACAAATTATTTCTGCTAGCTCAACGTAATATTACTTCTATCTTTAGCTAAAATACTCCCATTTGAATTTTTTTTGTGTGTGTGTGTCCTGTATTGTGCAGTACTTCATTCAGTGGTAGTTCTTCTGTTGTTTTGTGACTTTTAATTTGGGACAGGTGAACTCTTGTGCTGGGATTTTGGATAGGCTTGTACTATAGCTTTGGTAGGCACATTTTCACATCTACAGCACACTTAGTGACGGTAAAAGCTATTTTAAAACTGGAATTCTGAGTATTTGATGACACTTCCTGTGCTGCAAGCCTGAATGGTCTTGGTGCAAGGGATGCTACAAGAGCGAGAAGTTGCTTGGGGTCAGGTGATGGAAATTATTAAAGCAAATGGTGGTTCAGGCAGCAGCTGGTGGGCAGGAGTTTGTTTCCTTTGTTTTATAGATGTCTTGATGAGTCCTGAGGCTTGCCTGTAATGCATGTTTGGCCCAGGCGTGAATCTGGGGTCTTAGCTTACTAAGCCTCCTGCCTTGCTATTTTGTGGTTGTAATATTAGAAGAGAATTGTTATATACGTGCTTATTCACAGCTAATGTTTTTCTGCAACTTCTTGTTTGTTTTGTCATCGTGAAAGTGTCCTGAATGTTAGGAGGCAAGAAAGTGGTAGCTGTAGCTACAGCAGCATACAATCAGTCCTTGCCTGAGGTTGGTGGAACCCCTCAGCAAAGACAGCAGCTGGTATTGCTCCTGTGACATAAGCATGTTCTCAGCTGCCCTCTTTCCTGATGGCTTCAGGCATGGGCGTGGATGGGGTGGCATGCATATGTGTGTGCTTTTGCAAGTCCAGGAGCTTGAGCATTGCCAAGTCTCTGGCGCCTGTCTAAGAGCACTGTATTATATGCACACAAGAAAGTTGTGTGATGAGATGGCCCAGAGCAATCAGCTCTGTGGCAGTAGAGTGCCCGTGGCCACTATTCAGCCAACAATACTAGGAAGTGCATCTTCAGCTCCTAGCAAAGCTGGTTTGCACCCTGAGTTAGAGAGCGGTGTTTCAAAGCTGAGAATGGAAATGTCTTCCCTTGCTCTAGCTGAGGATATCTCTACGTACCTTCAAAGATGCAGAATTCAGAAATCAGAATGCCTTAGAATGGCTTAGGATTCCAGACAGCAATAACTGTGATTGCCATACAGAATTTAGTTGCTTTTTGCACAGATATTTGTCATACTGTTTCCAAGAAGGTTATTTAGAAGGAAATTACTGGATCTGAGATGCTATTTTTTCCTGGCTCAGAGATCTTCTGTCACTCTGCCCCATGTAAATAAATGGATGTACATATGTAAGTTTGTGTGACACATCCTTCTTTGGATGTGCAATAACTTTCTTATTACGTGAGATATATGCTTTTAGAAAGGGTTCAGGCGAAAAAAGAACTTTTTTTAGTACTTTTGTTAGGATTAAACTTTTATTAAGGGTTGAGTAGAAATATGAGATTAGTTTCCAGTGTTGGGATTATTCGGTTGTGTCACAAGGCTGGAATTTTGTTATTAAACGCTTGGCATGTTCTGCTGTTCTTTCAGCTAACAACATAAATACAGCCAGCACCAGGCTCTGCGTATTCTGAGGATGAGTAGAAGGGAGTGGAGAATTGATAACGGAGGTTTTTACTGGAAACTCAAAATAAAAAGCAGAATAATGCCTAATTCCTCACTTTCTGTCATGGCTGTAGTCCACCCAAATGTGTGTACTGGTACACAGGTTCTGTTTACACTGTATGTCCTGTTAGATTAATGACCTGGAAGTTGTCAGCTTTCATTTGGACTTAGAGCTGTCCTTGGAAATCGAGTGAGCCTTGTGCCACAGAATTCCCATCGCTTGGCTCTGCTCTCTTGCAGGGAGAAGTTTGGGGACTTTTAAACTCAATCTATGAAGTTTATTTGGTAGCAAAGCTGTGGGTATTTTTGTTTTATGAATGGAACGTCCTCAAGTCAAAAGCAGTTTTATGTACCACCTCGTTTGCTACTTTATAGGGCAAACCTGATCTTTTAACAAGTTCTGCCCGGGGGCACTTTCAGATGGCTGGTCTGAATTGTGATCACAGGCAAAGGGAGCCCTGCAGGGCCTGAGGCAGCCACTAGCTGGGCCACTGCCAGGGATGCCCTTCACCTCAGTGCTGCTGGCACCATTTTCTCTGGACCATGTTCTTTTTTTGCTGAAGGTTTGGAGCTGAAAGCGGACTGATTTCTTCTTAATGTTGAGGGACAGTTCCCTTGTGTTTACTTGCTCATTTGCCAAGGTAGAGGCGATGCCTGGGCTTTGTTTTCCTGTCTGGCTGTTTGCCACACAGGCTCTCCCAAACGCTTAGTAAGTTGCTATGCTGTTAGCAGAAATATACAAAAGGACAAGATTCATACAGTTAGGAGTCCCAGGGAGTGGATGATTCTGGTATGGGTGATGTGAGCCTGCAGAGTTTCAGAGGTCCCTTCCACCCCTTGTTTGTGGGATCCCCATACTTTGTGGTCTGTGTGCAGTACCATGTAACTCAGTGTCTGTTCCTGGTCTGTGTGATGAAATGTATTGCTTTTTTTTTTTTTGGTCAGTTTTGCAAATGCTCTACACTAGAGGAGCTGTGCCTTCTTTTCTCTGGATCTTCAAGAAAATGCCATTTGCTAAGACTGTCCATGCATTTCTCTTACATGGCAAGACTTGGGCTTCTGAAGATGCAAGGTTGGGGAGCAGAGCTTGCAGTCATCCCTGAGTGGTGCTTGGTTGTTCCTCTAAGACTGAATTTCTCAAGATCTCTTCAGTTTTTTCTCTCTGTGCTTTGGGAGGCTTGCATGTGTGCATACCACAGTTGGAGCTGGCTTTTTTTCTTTTTGTAAGGAGGTCAGAGGAAGATAAAATAGTACTTGGATCAACTAAGACCATACACGAAGAAGGACTTTCACTAAAAGTCTACAAAATTTATTTTCTGCTATTGCCAGGAGACTCTGTAATGTCATTTTTTAACCACAAGAAATATGTAGCTGACAGCAAGCAAAGAATTCTTGAACGAAGTCAGTGTTGTCTCCCAGCTCTGCCAGGCCTCGGCAGCCAACATCCTTCACAGGCAGGACTTGCCACAGTTTATTTCTTGAGATGTTGAGTTTGTTAACTACATTATTTCTCCAACTTTTAGGAAGCCTCTCTGTTCAGCTTTCCGTTAGCATTGCAGAAACTGATGCTTGGCAGTATAACAAAGCATGTGTTACCTGGTATTTGTACTTGCTGTCCCCAAACATTGCAGTGCTCAGAAACCATGCATTTACAGAATGGGTCTAAGCTGTGTTGCTTTGGGTTGGCATTAAAAGCATATTCAGAGCTGAGAATTCTGTGCAGTGAATAATGAAAGCAGAGTAGCCGTGCATCTGTGAGAACAGCGCAGCAATTGAAGCTCTGCTAACTGTAGCCAGAAGAGAATGGCATGGTGATAAATGCCTTATTCTGATACCATGATTTTTAGAAATGTTTGGAAATGCTGCTGTTAGCAGAAAAGACAGCTTTTGGGGGTGAAGAACTGGCCTTCTGACTTGCTGGGTTTCAGTTAGCTTCCCCTTGCTGTCACCAGATGGAGGCTAAGTGGAAGTCTGTCATCTTCCTGAAACATGTCAGAGCCTCCAGTTGGTGTTGAACCCCTTTGTTTGTCCCAGGTCTAAGAGATGGAATTCAGTGTCTGTAGTTTTGCCAGTACCTTTTGATTTCTGTCCTTTGACATCTGATACCAAATCTGCTTGATCTGTTCTAAACTTCCAGTGGAACGTGGCTATGAAATTCAAATTTGTTGAGGTAACATGCTCTGTCAGCTGGGAGGAGAGGCACCTGGATGCCCCTGCAGTCATCCTGGAAGCCTGACACTGCCTGTCGTAGAAACTGTTCTATTTCCAGAGCTCACATCTGTTTTGCCAGGGCATTCAGACCTTGCCATTGTTTCTAGAATTACTTTGGTAGCTTACATGTGTAGGAATGAATTTCTGCTAGCGATGGCTCCAAGTGAGTCACAGATAACTGCACAAAGATCGCTGTGAAAGCAATAGGAAGTTTTGGTAGTATCGTGCTCAGGGTGAGGGTGAACATTCCTGCTGATGGAGCACAAAAGGTAAGAAAAGAGCATAGGATTTTTCTGAGAAAAATCTTGTGTTTCCTGGCTAATGTTAGCTGCTTTTTAAAACACAAATAGCTAGCAGTTTGGAAGGTAATTAAGTAGATCACAGAAGAAAACAGCCCTTCCAATTTACTTTGAATTGTAAATGCTGCTCCAAATCCCCCCACTTCTCTTGTGCAGTTAGAGACAGAATCCCCCCAGCCTCCCATGGCTAAGCAGTGCATTTCACTCCCATGGGAGGCTCTGTCGATGATGCTTGGCTGACATTATAGGCTTATTAAGGACAATTAAGGAATTTTTTTTATCATAAGCGTGTAATTACTGATATTAATGGAATCGTGCCTTAAAGTCTGGTCTGTTCAGGGAATTTAAAAGGCCACTGACATTCCCTTTCAGTAATTTCTCTATTTATTTCAAAGCGCAGATGTCTTCTGATATTAAAGCTTGCCAACTACGTTTAATGGCAGCGCACATACAATATCTTATGATATACTGCAGTAAAAAATGGATATTAAAATTTGTTTCTGGTTGTTACATGTTAAAACAAGGGTAATGCTGGCCCTCTGGAAATTGATGGCAAAGTCATTACCAACTTCAATAGAAGCAGAATTTCACTTCACAAATCTGCTTCAGTTCTGTGGCACATAAACCACAGACCTTCAGTCAAATGCTTTATTTGAAGATGTGAATTTCTGCTCCTGAAAGTTGACATCTGGAATTACAGTAAGGATTTTTTAAGTTCTGCAGACAAGCTTTTATGAAAGTGATTAAACCAAATTTAAATGAGGGTAGGTTTTTTTTCATTCTCAGGATCTTACACACTCAGTGTGTTAGAAATAGAATATCTAATTTGTCTTCTGCTTTTGTTGATAATAATCTTATGTCACTTTAATTGTATTTCGGATGATACATTATTTTCAGGCAGCAAAAGATTATAGAGTGTTGAAAACTAGAAGAGACCCTGCATTTCCACTGGGTCAGAGAGACATACAGTGCAGCCACGGTCTCAGAGCAGTTCTGAGCTGTATCCACTTCTTAGAAAGGCAGCCAAAGCTCAGATAAGTAGCAGTGGTGCTCCCAGTGTTAAAACAGGTGTGTAAAAGAAAAGCAAAACAGTGACAGTCATTTCAAGTGTCTTCTGACCTTGCTCCTCTTTCCAGCAAGGAATCGTTTCTCAGTTCTGCCGTCAGGTAACCTGCTGTGAAGGACCAAATCATTGCTGCTGCAATATTTGGCTTGGCTGAAGTGCTTGTGGCAGTACTTTGCTGTGCTACAAACACATTTTTGGAAGTAGTTTGAACTTATTCAGGGAATGTAAGCGAGGCAGGTTCCAGTTCATTGCAGATTTGATGCCACGTGTGTCCTGCAGGCAAAAATGCATTGTAGTGAGTTGGCTTCAGATGACATTTCGTATCCAGAAGTTCAGCACTGACATACTTTTCTCCAGTTTTGTTACGTTTTGTCAGTGGGTGTTTTGTCTCTGAACTTGTAGTTTTCTTCTCTGGACTAGGGGGATTTCTGTGGATAAGGTTGTAACATTAGGTCTCCCATTCAGATGAAATGCAAGGATTAGACTTTCGAGTCTTGCTGCTCCTAAACACAGAGTATCTAATTTGTACATTTGCGTCTTGTGAGTTTGCAGCTGCTTGCAGGTTTTTGAAAGATTTTAAGAAATCCCATTTCTCCTATGAAATCTGACCTAAGCTATTGAGAGGAAAAATTGCTTTACCATAGGAATTTAAGATCTTGTACAGACACTGAGAGCTAAATGTACTGAAAGACCCAAGGATAAGGACATAGTATCCATAATGGAACTGCTTTTCACTTTCAGAACAAAGGTCACCCTTTAGCCTGTCTTCTCTTGGATCTGACCCTTGCCTCTGGAAAAAATCTGAGGAGGAAAGCAGTGTGTGGTTGTGCTTCATCATGCCCTAGGTTTCACAAGCAAGCCACTGTCAAATTAGAGCTGCAGTCAACTTTCAAATTTGAAAATCTTTTCTGAAAAACTCCTGCTTCCATCTGAGTGTTACTAATAAGAATGAATCTTGCCTGCTACATGATTTGGTGCCACTTCTCTTGGCTAAACTGTGGGTTCTCTCCATGTTGGAGAGAATGTTTTCCTCCCAAAGCTCTGGTATCCCGCTGAAAATGCAAAACGAGCTTTCTTTTTGGCCCTTCTTGCTGTCATCCTCCCTAACGTGGAATATTTCTGTAGGAGTAGAGCAAGGGAGAGCTGACTGTCAAATGTGATGGGAAGAAGAGGGTTCTCTGTGGTATTCTGCGTACTCAGCTGGGAAATGTTGCTTTTCATAGCAACTTAAGGCTGTTGCTTAATCTGAAAGCCTTCAGAAGGAAATGTAATAATCTAAAATTAATGGTAGTGTGCAGTATACAAATGGCCCTACTTTAATCCCGGGATTAGTGAAATGTGTGCTTAAGAAAACAACTCCAAGTTTAAGTAACATCTCAGAATGGCATTTCTTTTCTATGTTTGTAGATAAAGACATGTGATTCCTTAGAAAGCATTTCTTTCAGCGCCTTACAGGAAAACCTTACAGGGTTTTCCAGCAGAGCTTACTCTCCATTGTCTGGAAGATTTGTCCTGCCTGAGACTGTACTCTCAATGGTAGAGAAACAAAAGCCATGCCTTCGCTTTGGAGGGCTAGCATCCAGGAAAGCAGGCCGAGGCAGACAGAAGAGAAGGAGCCAGGCAGTGAGGCACCCTGGATTTATGGAGCAGACACCAAGGAGGAGCAGCCAGCAAGTACCAGCTGCACCGTAGCCTCTTCCGGGCAGCAGCTGTTTGGCTCAGCCCGATGCAAACAGTGGTTTAGGAGGACCAGAACAAGAATGCAAATGCGTTCCTGTGGAGGGAGGTAATGCCTGTCACATCAAGTGTGGTTTTGTTTCATTTGGAAGTGTCTGTTGTGTTGTTAGCCCTCCAAGACGTTTTGGTTGCAAAGTCTTCGTCACTCTGATTTTTATCTCCTTGGAGTTTCTTTGAATGCTGCTGTCCTCCAAATAAAAGAGAGAATAAATGTGGTGTTGAGGACATATGTATAAGCACAGACAGCTAGTCCCTTGAATATGTCTGGCATGGGCCAAGAGGCACTCTTGACTTTTGTGTGCATAGTCTTGAGTCGTTTGTCTTGTGTATGGTTGCTGGAACTTCATGAAACATATTAATGCCGTCACTGAACTTCTTTCAGCCTTATATGTCCCGGGTCTAACTAATACTTTGTTATTTTTAAACTAGTGTTTGGAAGGACAACATACACTGTAGATAATTACAGTGAAAATAGAACATACTGCAAAAATCGTCTCCAAAACCCAAACTGGTTGCAGACAGATGTGACCAGTAATAGCATACATCTATTCAAAATCTGCTGTATGCTTGGCAGACAAAGAGTTGTGGGCAAGAAACAGAGGAAGATTGTTGGTTTTGAAAAGCCCCTGTAAAATACCCACTGCTTGTGAAATAGATGTGGATATAGGATAGAGAAATATAATTGGGAAGTATGGGAGAAAGAGGGATTATAAAGTGGGAATTGTATCAGTGCAGGAACATGACAGCAGTGTCTCACGGGGAGTGGAAAACAGGCACTTGCCAACAAGTTCTCAGGGAAGTGAGACTGTCCGCAGACAAGTAAAGGGTTTCAAAGTAGAGCACTGGGTGAAAATGCAGCTCTGAAGCAGTCTCTCTGTACTGAAGAGAGGCCAAATTTAGTAATATTTTAATAATGCCAGATAGTAATGCTTTTTTCTTCAATGATAGCACTGTACTAATTGAAGCAAATTTGGCTGTGATTATTCTGAGTAGTTCCCAGAAGGGAATGATAGATTCTTGCTTATGATCTGTAGCAGTATTTAATTATGGAATTGACACTGGCAGAGTCCTAACTATATGAATAAGTGAATAGTACCTTCTACTCATTAGTTGCAATAACCAGGGAGGGGTTATCATAGCGTATGTTGGGAATGAGCTCATGCATGAAATAAATGACCTTCATGATCTTTCACACAGCTTCGTTGACAGAATATGCAGAGAGCACCTCGAAATACCCCTGCTTCTTTTCTTATTTGAGCTCCATGCTTCCACACCTTTAGAGTACTTCATTTATTTATTTATTTCTAGTTGTTTTCATTTCTTGTCTGACAGACCTAGCTAAAGTCTTTATTAAAAGCAAGACGTGCATCATTCAGGTATTCTTGGTGTGTGCACAAGACAAATCCTACCTTTTAGCAAATGTTAATCAGTTACAGTCTTACATTTGAGATCATTATTTAAAGTCTTACAAACACATTTAGAGTTAATTCTGGTCATATGGAGTCATTTGCTTCCAGTTGGAGTTAATCTTTTGCCAGATTTTTAGCTGGACAACACACAAAGCTTATTTTCTGAATTAAGAGCCCAGGTGCTATTATGAGTGTGCACAGATTATCGCCAGCTCCCATAGGACCAAACCGAACTCTTGAGCCTTCCAGATTTTATTTTTAAACCAGTTACTCCTAGGGTAGGAGGTGTGATAAAATGGACTGTACGTTTTTTATTTTTAAACTGTTCTAAGTAACTGTCTTTAAACAGCTTTAGTGACTCTTTAAAACTGAGTCTGAAACATAGAAGTTATTCTGTGCTTCTGAAGCTCTTGGTTGCTTGCAGTCTGTCTACCGGGATGGAAAGATAGGCTGTTCCCTTCTCATAAAGGGGTAAGAAAAGTTAGAGGACTCTTTGGCACTTCAGTCTCCTTTCTGTGACTCCTAGAAAGCAGTAGGCCCTTTTCTCTGAGTGCAGTCTTCTTTTATTTTAAATCAAAATGTCAGGATACATCTGTTGCAGAAGTGTATCCACTGTAGGTAGGAGTTCTTTCAGAGAATCCTGTATGGATATGTTCTATCTTTGTTGGAAGCAGCTTCTCACTCTGGTCATCATCTTAAAACAAAGCTTCCAGAAAAGTTCCCAGTAGGATGTGTATAGGTGGATCTGAGAATGAGGTCGCCTAACCTGGTGCCTGGTGTGAATTGCTGCTCACCATCCAGTTGGAAAACTCAAGTGCTGCCAGCATGGCTGATGGAAACTGGGTTTGGATCAGTGATCCACAATTTGGAATATCTAGGGCTAAGATGAGACATCTATTGTGCTAAAAAACACTTTTCAGGGAATCTTCTTTGTGTTCTGATGGCAAACAAATCAAATCAGTGAATAATTCCAGCGCTAAAAAAATACAAGTGCTTCTCACCAAGAGAAGGCAGAGCTGTACTAGAAGGGCACGTGAGCAAGTCAGTGTCTGCACCATGAGGGCCGTAGGTGGAAGTGGCTTGTGGTAAATCACATGAGAGTTTGCTTAGCAAAGCTCCACTATCCACAGTAAAGTCTGGAGTGTCAGTTATCTCAGAGAAGAGGTATCTAATAAGACCAAAAAAGACCTCAAGCTTTATGCAGACCAAGAGCTCCCTGTGTATGAGGAAGGAGCACAGTCCAGCCAGGCTTCTGTATATTAAACAGTACTCTCCTGTGAGGCTCTAGAAGTGGACATTCCCAAGCTGTGCCTTGTTGATGGCTCCTTCCCCAAAGCCTTGGCAAGTGTGATGCTTTCTGGGCTGAGTCACTTGTTAGCATCTGGGAGGCATTGCTTTAAACCTCCTAGGGAATCCATGCATAGCCCTCCTACTTTCTATGAACAGTCCCAAGTGCTTGAACCTGGAATTCAAGAAATGGAACATAAAGGTGTTGTCACTTGTAGAAATTGGCAGACGCAACAGTTTTCTTTGTGTAAAATTTTAAGGTAGTTAATTGTGGCTCTAGGAGAATAATAAAAAAGAAATTGTAAAGAATTATGTTTGCACATGCAGAAAGAAACTGTTAACGTTCAGGCAGAACACAGAGGTAATGCTGCAGGTGCTGAAAATAGAGCGTTATCCCAGCTAGGAAGCCTCTGGCAGCCTTGTGACAGAGTACATCTGTTTAAGTGTCATGTTGGTTTATGTCTGTTTGGTGTGGCAGACCAGGACAGGAGTTACCCACAGTGTGTGATTTTTCAAAAGGTTAAAACAAACATGTAAAATATATCTATGTTGTTCCTTGTTATCTTGCACGTGCATGTCTGTAAGCAGGAAACTAAGCATGCAGACACTTTTCCAGGGAGAACTGTCAGGTGTCCTGTATGTTGTCAAATGTACAGCATTTGATTCCTGCCAGCAGCTTTGTCCCTTCTGGCAGGTGTAACCATCGCTGTCCATCATCATCCTGCAAATTCAGGACATAAGAATACGATGGATCTGGGTTAAAAGGAAGAAAAAAAAAAAAAGTAAAATCAAGAAAACCACCTCTGAATCTCATCTGTTGCACTTAACTTTTCTCTGAATCTGTTAGAAATTGCCTTTACTTGCCTGCAGCACTTGTTCTGTTTGAAAGCATCCTGCCAAAGCCTTGTCTTGTATGAAATCACTCTATTGCATTCAGCCCATCAGACAATTAGTTAACACACGCCTTGTCTGTGTTTCCCTCCCAGCAGTGGCATGTGCAGTTTTTCTAGGGCTGTTTGCACTCTAGGTATGCTTATAAACATACTTCTATGTGATCGTAGAAGTGGAGGGAAATGATCTGCAGCTCAGGGACTGCCTGAAGTTCACACTGCCTTTGTGCAGGTTCGGTGGTAGCCCTGCAGAGCCAGGAGAGGTTCAAAGGCCAAGGAGGATTGTAAGGGAAAGCGTGTGCGTCCACCAGAATGAACAGCATGAAGCTTTTACTGTTCTCTCTATCCCCTTGCATTGAAGGCCTGATTAACTAGGTGTGAAATCTTAATCGCTGTTAGAAAGTGTGTGGGTGTGGGTCTTAAAGCTCAGCCAGAGGTGACTTAGAACCTCCAGATCATGTAGAAATTCAGTAGCCTTCTGGGGTGTACATCAGATGATGCTGATCACATTTAAGATGCATCGTGTTTTCCATGTCCTTCCTATTTTCTCCTACAGCTGGTGGTCTGGGTAAGGAAAATGTTGAGTAGATGCTATATCTTAAATTAACTTCTGGCAGCAATGTTGGTGGGATCCTAAGCAGGCAGAGGACATGGTGATTTGGTTGAAAACACACTGAGATGTCAAATTAACAAAATCTACATGCATCAGAGGGGTTTGATTGTGTTACGTGAAACTAGCAGTGTTCATTGCGTAAGGCTCTTCAAACTTTCTTGTACCCTGTGCTGTCTGGTATTTTCATTGGTGAGTTGAGGTGATAGAATAGAGTCTGTGCGTATTAAATTGGTTCATGACAAGTTGAATGGGTCTCCAGCTGCGTTTGAGCGGAGGATTGGAATGTAATGCTTTCAAGGTGCTCAGTACTCCTCTGATACGTTGCAGGCACTGTGGTGAGTCCATGATGTTCCATCTTTTTTGTGTAGAATTGAACTGCTGCAGTAGCCAAAAAAAAAAAAAAAAGTAGGATTCTTACAGGAACGTGGTTCAGAGGTCTGCAGCTTTAGACATGCCTATGCAATTAATGTTCCCACATAGTCAGGTCAGTTATTCTGCTAGAGCACTCATCAGTTCAATGCCTAGGAGGTCACCAATGCACCTACTTGTCCAAAACCATTCAGGCATCATTTCTTGAATCTTCATTCTCTGATTAGAATTCCAGCAGAGCTTTTCTTTGACCTGAATGTCTGGTGACAGAAAAGCCCTTCCTTGTTTCTCTTACCTATCCCAAACACCTACATGGACTGAATTTCTTTCTGGGGGTGCCTCTTTCCTCCAGCTTCTAAAGGGAACCTAGACAACTCTGTCAGCTAATGCTGGAAAAAATTAATCTCGTCTTAAGTGGGGAGATGAAAGGCTCCTATTTGCTTGAGCCATTACGTTTTAAATGTGGTTAAGAGTTGGCAAGTACTGATAGAAGAAAACATATTGCTCTCCAGGAAGAGCAGTACTCTGGGGACTGTCAGGCTATAGCTTGATGTCTTTTGAGTAGCGTGCAAGAAACTATCTCCCTTACATATTTATCTTCCAAAAGCTGACCTTTCATTCTCTTTAATCTGGTGCCCACGATCTGGCTCAGCCAATTGCTGCAGCAGACAGGCACTTGGTCACGTGCACTGTCACAAGATGTGCAAGGACTGCGGTGTTCCTGTACCACTTTATGCCTCCCAGATCAGCCCCTGCTTATCCTTTTATCAGTCAGGCTTCCCACACAATCCAAGTGAACTATTGTCACAGGAGAGTTTTTTGCGTAACAGCTGTCTTGGCTGAGAAATGTGGCCGTGAAAGTTTTGGCCCCCACAGTGTCGTATGGGTCTTATATGAATTCCCACCACTGTTTGAAAGAGGAGGATCCCTTTCCTTCCCTGTCTAGGTGAGCTGCTTCCAGCAGTACCAGTCAGAATGTTACACTGTGTGTCACTGCCAGAAAGGAGAACACTGTTGTTTCCGTGGTTGTGCGTGCTGATGTGTGTCCTTTCCTGAGCCATTTCATGTTCTCAGAAAAATAGCCTATGGAGAAGTTGAGCTGCTTTTCTGCTGTTGATGGAGGTCAGGGGACTTGCAGGAGTTTGCCAGCTGCCGGAAGCTGGCACAGGGAACGCATGAGGGACTGAGGAAAGAAGAAGGAAGCCTTCTACTTCTGATGCCCACAAGAGGCTGGGCTGCTTAGCTCCCTGTTGACTATGCTCAGCTGCTTTAAGTGCACTAGTTAGGCGTGTCTGCAGGTAGATTAGGGGGTGATTAAGGAAGGATGCTCAAGGTATCCAGATCCTTCTTGCCACCAAATGTGAGTTAAATATGTAACTTGTTTATGTTAGGGCTCTTTTCCATTGGCTTATTTTCTTGTTTTGGTGTCAGGTTTTGTTTTGGGGGGGAAAAAAAAGTTAATGTTTACAGACATTTTTTGTCTTATAAAATGAAATCTGTTTCTAGAACAGATTTACGTCTTCCTCAGCAACACTAGAAATTCAAACAGAGCAGGCATTTGGCAACAACACTGGACTCAGAACTGAGATTTAAAAGTGAAATTCAGCTATGGATTTGAAGAGGAGGAAGACTGGGGTAAATGTAGGTCGAGCAAGCTAAGAGCCAAAAAAAATGAAAAGAAACTTCATCTTCATGCTCTTGATTTAACTGAAATAATTAGTAACAGAGGTGACAGCTTCTTTGACAATATTGTAGTGAATATCTCTTTAATTAGAAGAAACTATGAATAGTTGATGAATCCTCAGCTATACAGATGTCCTGGGATCTGCAGAATGAGAAACATCTTTCCAACAAGCGTTGGTAATGCGATCCACATTGCACAGTTTAAAACACTGCCATCAAATTTCAATTCAGCCCAATGCGTCTTGATATTAAAACCTCCTTGTCTCTGAACTGACATTTTAAGAAAAACAAAAGGCAGCTTGAATTTGGAGCACCAGCCCCGGCCCCTGTGTGCCAGACCACCGTCCAGCCATCACAGCGTAGGAGCTTCGCCTGTCCCAGCTGCCAAGACGTACAGAGACCCACCCAAGTCTGAACTGAAGTCATTGCAGAGCTCCGGGTAAATCTAGGGGATTCAAGGAAAAATGCAGCCTTGCTGCTTGCTGGGAGGAGCATTTGTTTCCTCCTTATCCTGTTGTTTCTTCCTATATCTTTTCTGTTGTCTTATTTTTGTGGGTTTGAAAAGGATGTCACCATTGTTGGGAGTTATTTAATGGTATGCTTTTATTCAGCTTTGCCAGAAGGTGAAAGGAGTGGGAGATCTGCATAAATGTATCTACGTAACTATGGGTATAGTTGTACACAGGTGTGATTTAAGTACCACGTCTTTCTACCTGTGATTAAATCCTCATTTCTTGTCACTGTGGGGAGATGCTACCTCCATCTCAGTGAACAGGATTTACACTTCAGAGGTACCTCAGGGCTAAAGGATTGTGATCCAGAGGAGATCTGGAGAGAGTTAACAATGTCAGTTGCTCTTTCCAGAAATGGAATGTTCAGTCCCTCTGATATACGTCTGTGTAGCCAATTCACTTTGCAATTAGGAAAGATTTGTTGCTGCTGATTTCCTGGACATCTGCTGGTCTCTTAGAAGTAGCATCTTCCTGGTGATAGGTTAAAATCTGTCTGCCACTGTCTGCTGTTGGACAGCCACGGGCGAACAGTAGCATACAGTTCCTTTCCATCAAGGAGAAGAGGGAGGAGCGCTCTGTGTTGATGAGGTCTGAGTATGGCTGTTGTCCGGAACCTTCAACAGAGCAGAAGATTAATGTGTAGAGCTGGGATGCTTTTAGGCAATTCTAATTGCATCTATTTAATAATAATTTTGACCTAAAGTTAAATTCATTTGCTTCATTCTCACTTCTCATCACTCTTGAAAGCCGTTCTCTATTCTTGCTATTCATTGTTGTTCTCAGTTTTTTCTTTCCTCCTTCATGTGCATCATCAGTGAGTGAGATTTAAGTTGCTGTTGGCCAAATGTCATTTTATACCCTCAAATCACATTAGAATCCATTATCTGTCTGTGAAAGACATAGTCTTCGAAGGGACAAAAACGTGTTTGAAGATTAATCCCATGCTAGGTGTTCAGCTCAATGATGCATCTACTGACATTCAGTATTTGGGCTGAAGAGCTGTTCAATCCCTTTGTAGAATATGATTGAGTATGTGCTTTTTAGAGAAGCTGTTGATACAGAATGCAAGATGACAGTAATTTCAAACCAGGGGTGGATTTTGTGCCACATGTTCTAGGATAGAACACAACATAATCAAATTAATTGTCTTCATTTGAGAAAGGTTAAGGTTGTGACTCAACTGGCCGGTTGTTCCTGGTCAGGATTTTTAAGTTCACTTGCTTTCTTGAGTACCCATAAGCGTGGGCACATTCTCTGTGTAAGAAAGCATGTGACTTCTGCTTTCCAAGGAAATTCCTGCATGAGGAAAGGCCGTCACCAACATGCGATGAAGTTGGCTGTGACATATCTAGTGGGCTCCAAAGACCTTTAAGGATGGAGATCTCGCCGCATCTCTGGACAAAGTGTTCTAGTGCTTTGCTGTCTTTTGTACTTGTTAAAATGAGAAAGCAGAGCACAGCTGCATTAGCAAATGGATTTTGAGCCCCAGTGTCATGTTGATCCAGCGTTTGGAGAAAGCCTTACATAAATTTCCTTTCACTCATCCAAATTTTGTTTCATGGGAAATCTGGCCTAGAGAGAAACAAGTTGTTTTTTTTTACAGTCTAGACCATCTTATGATACTGGATCCAAGGAGCATGTCCGTAAAACCCACATTGTTTATGAACTTTGGTTGGCTCTCTGCTTTATGTGGCAGAGATGCAAAAGCAGAACAGCGGAAATAAGGTGTTTGTTGGTAGTAACACTGCCCACTCCTGTTTGTATCACTTGAGGCTCAGTCTCCAGTTGGGCTGTAATTCTGGGAATCCAGAATTTGCCTTCAGTAGAAGACCTGAGGTCTTGCAAACAAATATAGAAACTTTGGGTTAACATTTTGTTAGAGAAGCAAAGAATCTGGACTATATCCTCTTTGGTTTTCCTGGACCCTATTCACACGCCCTACCTAAATTACATGTTTTTGCAATTACAGATTGCAGTTGCAAAACTAATAGCCTGCAGATGTTATGCAAAAGCAGAGCTCTGCTGCAGTGAATTAGAAAAGGAGGGCAATATGTTTTATTGGTTGTAGTAATAAAACAATTAATTCCGTTTGAGTCTTACAACTTTGTAAAATCTACAGAAATAATTGACAGATTCACCTATAAGCTATGGATGAACTACATTTTTCTGTCTATAAAACCAACGAGGACACAAAATGTCAGATAAATGTCATTTTTAATAACTTAGACCAATTTATTATTATTATTAAGGTGCTATTTTGTGAGAGAGCCTTGAGAAGAAAACTTGATGCTTATCAAACATAACAGGAAGGACTATTCAACCAATACAATCTGTGATGTTTTCTTTGTCTTCATAGAAATGCAGGATAGGGTCAAGTATTCATATACACAGATCTTTCCGAGTTTATCTTGAAGCTCAGTTTTCACAAATAACACACAAATTATCAAAGCAATTTGTTTCCTTAAAAATCTTCCTATATGATTTTAACCAAAACTGTTTACTTGAACATAGAATTCTGCTCTTCACATCCTCTTACTTTGCGTTTAGGAATTTTTTTTTAATCAGCTGCCAAACCAAAATTACATCATTGCAAATGCATGCATTGTTCTTTACTTTTGGGTCTTGCAAAGCAGAACTGCAGAGAAATTTAATTGGCTGTGTTTCTGTCCAGCCCATCCTGTGCCCTCCTTGTTCACAGGGGTTTGGGTCTTCTCTCCTATGCTTCTTAGAGGGAGAGGGGAGAAAAAAGAAAGACAAACCTGAAGAGAACATTTATGGTAGAAGTGGAGTCCAGATGAGATTCCAGCACCCCATTCTCCTTCGCTGCCATGTGACTGGCTTTGCTGTGCCTGTTAGTGTGCCTGATTATGTATGCACAAGCTTCTGCTAACTAATTTCCCAGAGTATTTCCTATTCACAAAAGAATGCTGTTTGCATCTAGTGCCTTTTATTTAGGATGTGTTGCAAGTCAGAAGTGAGATTCAAAAAGCTCTGCTAGAAACGAGGCAGGTTTGTCTGAGGTAATTACAGTATGAGAACTTCGCAGAGGAATGGGAGGACTGAGGTCATTTGGCAGCTGGTGTCACTTTGTTAACAGGATTAAGATAGACGTTTCAGTAGGACATAAGGTCAGCTGGCCTGGCTTCTGGAAGTGTGCTTGTATTCTAATTCCTGAAGAGAGACAGGAGCTCTTTCTCAGAGGCTGCTAGATAGACTCTCCTAATTGGCTGAGAAATACTGAGAATTACCAACGTATTTCAGCGTTAAATCTTAAGGCTCTACAATTTCTCCTATTTGGCCTTGGAAGGAGGATGAAGAGATCATAAATTACGACAATACATTCGGTCACTTGAATTTGACATCCACTTTTTAGGTTCCTTTTGATCTTTAAAGTAACATAGCATAAATTTAAACCAGCAGGACAAGGGGCAAAACAAAGTAGTTTTTCTGCACTTAGCGGTGTTTGCTGTCTTCACTAGTGAAGTGCAGAGAGGACACAGTTCATAGCAGGTTTCCATGTCCTTTGTTAGTCTCAGTAAACTTGATTCTTAATCCAGAAAAGGTCCTTGGCCACCACATCTCCTTTAGACTGTGCAAATGCTTAGCACTGCCCTTCATCGACCTGCAGCAGTGCTGCTGTTGGAAGAAACTCCCCAAAAAAGAGCCTCGTGATAGGGTGAGTTTTCCATTCCTCTGAGGTCTCTGGGATTTTCACAAGGCCCTGGTTCACATTGAGATGCTTCCCAGTTGGTTTAGTTTTGCAGCCCAGGCCATATCTCATCTGGCAGTAGCACAGTTGATAATAAAAGGCACTAAGGACCTCTCCATTAAGGAGTTTCTCATGTGGGAACTGAGCTGGATGGCCATTCTATCTTCTGTGGCGATAGCGTCCAGAAGGAGCACAGTTAGGTGTTATTTATAAAAGTTAGACTGGAAATATGTCAGAAAAGTGTAATCTTACACTACAGGACTTTTTATTGACTGTGGGATTGAGTTATTTCTGGTAAAACGCTTAAATAAAAAGCGTATCTCATCACTTCGTTGCTGTGTGCAATGTATAGGCTGTAAAAACCACCTGTGCATAGAAACACAAAGTTTGGAACAGCATTGGTGTGAATAGGAACACTTCTGGCTAAAGTAAAAACAGAAAAAGAAGCTCTATTCTTACTTCTTCTGAGAACTTTCCTGTTATGGGACAGCTTCACTTCTCCCCAGACTCAAAATAGCCTTAAGACTTAGAATTCTGTTGCTTTTCTCTATGATTAGGAGGTGGGGGGCTGAATTTTCACTTACAAACTCTCTTCTTTAATGTTCAGCAAGATCAAATTGTGTTAATACGTGCTAGTCAATCTCAAGTTTAATATGTACTGAACTGACACTCGTTCAAATTAAGCTAAATTGTTATAATTAAACCAAAAATGTTAGAGCTACTACTGTGGCCTTTCAGGGTAAGCTGTCAAGAGATGGTGCAAAGATGCTCAGACCTTGTGAATTCTTAGCGCAGATTTCCTGCAGCTTCCTTGCAGTTGTTGGCCCATCTTCTGTCTGTCTTTGCTTGTCATGTATTTGCTGTGAGGATCCTTGGTGAGGTGAGTGAGTGCACTTGGGCTTATGAAGTATAAAGTGTTGAGAACTGAAGTTTATGTAGAGTGTTTAAGTTTATCCCCCTACTTTTTAGGTGCAAGGGTCACACTGCACTGGTAGGACAGAAGTAGTTTTGGAGGCACCCTCTGTTCTACTACTGCCCTGTTTTGTGTTCCTCTGGTAGCACAAGCAATATTGCAGGAACCGGTGGTGTTTTCAAACAGCCATTGGTGCATCTATCCTCAGGACACCATCTGGTTGCCATCACCCAACCTAACAATAGTGACATTATACAGCCGTTTCCTGTACAAATTTGTGAACTTCCACACGCGTCCATTTCAGTTGTTCTTCGAACTGACAGAGGAAACCAGAAACAGATATGCCAAGACGTGATTCTCATTTACACCGTGGTTTTTTCTTATGTGCTTGGCAGTGTTAGGAACTGCTGTGGAAAATGAGAATCAGCTCTTAGGCCATGGATATACTGCAGTAAGGCCTCTTCCTTAGGGATTAGCTTCCTTTTGTGTCCTAAGAGGTGTGCTGAAGAGCAGCTGAGGTTCAGGTGCTGCTGTGTTGAGAACCAGGTTTCATCCAAAGGTCATAATGTAGCTCAGGTTCCTCAGCCTTCTTAGGAGATCAGGATGGAAATGTCATGTCTCTGGCAGCAGCCAGGCAGCCCAAAACAATTATTCTGAAATTATCCGAAGGTGTGAATTCTGTGGTAGAAGAAAGAAAAACCCAATTCAACTCTGGGTTTTTAAAAGCTTTTCTCCTCAGTGGTGTTCCCAGGGCAGCCCCTGGTGTTGATGCAACTTTTTGGGCCTGTGGAAGCACACTGTAGTTTCACAGGCCGAAAGAATAGCCCTACAGAAGTGTCATCTCATTGTCCTAGGATTCCTGCAAATGTTCAGAAAAACTAAGTTTAAAAGATGGTCCATCATTTTTATGCATAACTTTTGTGGTCAAATAAAATCTGTATCTCCTTCATCCTGAGGTCATTAGACATGATTGTGTAGTTGACAAGTAAGTTTTTAAGCTGTCAGGATGTGCTGGGCAATACCAGGAGTAGCCTAGTTAAAGAAAAACAGTGCCTCCAGCAGCTTTGAAGAGGTGCCAGCATGAGAGCTGGATGTGGGAAGCTCCTCAGCCATCATGGGCAGAAGTTGTAACAGGGTCCAAGAATCATAGTTGTGAAGATTCAAGCTGGAAGAGGTTGAGGCCTAATTCCCCGGGAGACCTGTTAGTCATAAACAGATGAAAAAAATGCCCAGTTACAGTATTTGTTTATTACATGAAAATTTCTAAAGCTGCCTGGACAGAGTGCTGTTGGCATGCTGAGGCCCCTGGCTCTGCTTGCCCTCTCTGCTTTGCCAGTGTCTCTGCAATATTCTAGCGCATTGCTTGGTTCCAAGGCAATAGTAAAGATCAAATCTCGTCAGGGCAGATGACAAGAACTGCACTTCAAGATTTTCCTTTGGTATTTTAATCCTGTCTCTCTGGAGCTTTTATTCCCGTAAAGTAACAAATGTCACTTGTTTATGAAAACACTGTCCTTAGTTTGTCAGAGATTAATCTCTAATGTAGGGCTGGGCTCATCTGAACATCTTGATGAAGCCTTTGTGAGAAGAGATGCAGTGATAGGGAGCTCCGTTGGTTGCCTGTAGCTATGTGGCAGATTGGTCCTAAGGGAAGTGGTTGTTGCTGGGTGCAGAATAGCTGAGGGACAACACGCTGCAAAACCCAAACTGACACAACTGCACATTGTCATGCATCTAGGTAGTAGGTGCTTTGAGAAACAAAACACATTTCATGTGACTCAGGCTGAAGCTGTGGGAACATCAAGCCTTGGAATGTTGTAGCACAGTGGAATAGGGTTTCTGTTGCTGTTTGACTATGGGGGTTTCAGATAAATGAGGCTCCAACCCTTAATCCTGGAGTTCAGTCCTTTAATCCAGGGCTGTTAGAGCCCTAACATTCTTCGTATGGAAGAAGCCTTAAAATCTCTGTTGCAGTTCCATGTGCTGCTGAGTCTAGAAGCAGATCAGCAGACACTGAAATAGCCAGGGAAGTGAAAAGATTGAATGAGGATATTCATCCTATATCAGTACCTAATTTGTAAAAGCTTTAATCTAACTTTAATGATTAGCTGCAGTTAATTTATCCTAATTATTTAGTGCCCTGAATGTTTTGTGGTGGCAAGGATTAATAAATGTGATTGTTATCAGAAGTTTAGCAAATAACGTTAGATTTTATCCCCAGGAACAAATGTGTTTCTGTATCCCAACTTATTAAATTAAGGTAATAGATTTGTGGCTGGATTTTTAGTATCTGTATCTGTATTTATCTGTCTCTCCATCTCAGCTGGCTTCAATATCTCCAAACTGTAGAGATGATCAAAAGCAAAATGAGAATGCTGAAGCTTGGGACTCATTTGAAATATTGTCTTTCCAGGCTGATGTTTTTCCAGTCATTATGCCAGCACTTTCAGGTCTGCGTTGTCTGTTTAAATTGTCATCCCATCTAAGTGCAAATCTTGGCCCAACACAGAGCCATCTGTTGTTGGGTAATAGTTGTGATTTATTTTGCCTCTGGTTGACATTCACGCTCTTGGGCCAGATGCTGACTTGTAGGATTTGCTTTTATTCATTTTCAGTTTTGTGCCATGTATTAATATCACAAACGGTATTTTAATTCTAGATATTTTTGTCTAATGTTTAAAATTAGGGATGAGTAATACCATCATGTTCCTCTCAGGGTTGCATTTCAGCTTGTTTCAGAACAAGGTAGGAAAGGACAAAATGTTTTAGGTGTTAGAAATGCATTCACACCATGTTCCTAAATGTTTCAGTTCTTCATCATCACTAACATTGCACTCATTTGTGTTGCATATAAATAATTAGTTATAACTTTCAAAAAAACAAAAAAAAAAACCCCACAACTTCAGGATTGTTTGAAGCTCTCTGTACTGCTGAGAATGCTGAAGGCAGCCAGACTTGTCAAAATGTTTTTGACACTCTGTGTCGTTGATGCAAGTTAGGGCCGACTATCAGAGGGACTTTCCTGCAAATTAAAGATGACAAGGAGATGGATAAATTTCTTTAACTCCAGGTGAAACAATAAGTCATAACAGTTCTTTGTGGTGAAGACGGGCTGTATCCAGCTTCCAGACAGTCTGCTCCTCTTGCACATTGGCTCCCGCCAGCACTTGGTGCTTACAGCTGACTGCCTGTTGTGTGTGTCTTCTCCGGAGTTGGTGTCGAAATGCTGAGGAGTTGTGCGACAACTCCAACGCGTGTTTGGACGCACAAGTGTGAGTAGAAATGACTCAGTAGTGCTTCACTATCCTCTGTGGGAGCAGCAGTCCTTCCTGTGCTGCTCCAACTGCACCAGTGAAATGGAGAAGCAGCAGGTGAATTTCTGCATGGCTGTGCTGCTTTCCTGTGCGGTTTCAGGAGGTGTTTCAGAATATGGAAGCTAAGGGGAAGTTAGTTTTAATGTCTTGGGTAGCAAAGCAGCTTCTCTGAAGGTGATTCCCTATGCAACTTTCTTGAAATCCAGTGGGTTTATCTTGTCTTGTTGCTTGGAGGATTTACTAATTACAATGCACAGATGAGAAGTATCAAAGCCCTGCTGCCTCCTGCTCTCCGTGTAGGTTTGTGCCCTGGGCTCCAGACCTCTGACCAGCCTGGTCACTGCATCCTCTCTATTTCTCTACCTATGCTTTCTGACTGCTGCTTTGCACTGACCTTTCAAAAGTCAGCCAAGATGGTAATTAGATAGGACGGTCTGTCCTGACATTGCTGTCCATTTCTGTAGAGGTTACTCTGATTATAAAGCCCCTGTGATTGTTCTGGGTACATCTGATGCATGCAGTAAGTAAAGGTGCCATTAGAAACAAAACTAAGCCAGCGATACGTAGTTCACCAATTTTGAGATGTGTTAGCAAGAAATAGTAGTTAGTTTTAATAACTCACAGGTCATCTATGAAAGCAGTTGTTCTTCACTGGGTAATAATGTGGACTCTCAAAAGCATTGAAAACAATGAAGAAAGACAAGGATAACCTTTTAAAAGCTGTGTTAAAAGTGGTCCTCAACTCAGCATTGTTCCAAATTGCAGCTCTCATGGACATCTTCAGCTGTTCCCTTTGGTCACACACTCCGCAGATTTCATGTTTTGCTGTGATGTTCATTGTGTCACTGAGAGTTGTGTTAATCTCAGTGCTTCAGGAATGAAATGGGAACCATGCATGTAGCTTCACAATCGTACTGGACTAGTTTTATAATCTTGGTACCAATATGTTTTTAATGACATTTATTTATAGAGGTGTTTTTTTTTTCTCATGGTCAGTCTCTCTTTTTGATGGTAAAAAAAAACAAAAAACTGTTGTATTTCTGAATGTATCTACAGAATGTTGCACACTTAACTTCATGTGTAATTCAGTATCCTGAGTCTTAAACATAACAATTGAGTGTTTAGAAGTCAGAATGGGAAAATACCCTTATCCTGAAAGTTAGAAGTTAACAACTGTATCCTGTAGGAAATATAATTCAGAGTGCCAAAAACTTGTCCAGAGGTGTAAGATGGTTGTGTGGCTGTTCTCAGCCTTAACCAGGGAGCCCGAGAGCTGCTTGTGGTGTTTCTGAGTGCCAGTTTCATAAAGATAACGTGGGAGTTTTGCAAACAGGAAAGCATGAAACAAGATGAAAGGATCAAACTTCCTGTTGCTGTTTGCTCATGTGAGATACGTGGCTGGATCTTAAAAAGTAAAAGGAGGATGTTGGGTCTGTGTTTAGGGAGGTTGCAAAAGCTTTTTGAGGAGTTGGTCTGCATATGGTGACATGGTGGCACCTGCTGGCTTGGTTCTTTCCAGTGGCACAGACTGAATGTGGGACTGCTGGCATTGAGAGAGGGGCAAACATGTGGACTGGAAAAATAAAGCTTTGAATTAATTCTTTGGGGCCTGGCAAAGATGCTTAGCGATCAACGTGATTTTTTTTCACTTAGAGCTTGAGTTAGGAATTTACACTGAATTTGTCAACTCTATGAACAATAAATAAATAAAATTTTTTGCTCTTAATTCCCAAGAGAGAGCAAATATGCTTCCCTCACAGCAGCCACTGCATATTGAGATGGTGTAGCAAAGCAACCTGCATGCAGAAAAGCTCGTCTTTGAAAAGCTTAGGAAGCTTTCCATCTTCTTCATGGCTTTTCTTTGGTGTAGGTCAGCATAGGAACACAGCTGAGCAGTTTACAGTCAGCTACAGTTAGGAAAAATGAAATTAAAAAAAAAAAAAAAAAGGCTGCAATTTTTCCTAGGTCTGCATACAGAGATTCTGCGGATGCAGCTTCTGCTACTATTGCCTAGGGTAGTTTGAATGCTTCTGTTTTCCAGCAGCACCCAGCCACCTTACTATGAAATAAGCTTCTAATCCAGCTTTGCCATCAGAATTCTCAGTAAGTTCTGTCGGCAGAGCTTGTAGTTCGCTGCCCATCACAACTCTCACTGATGTATCCCTGCTGCAAGAGGCATGTGGCATGAGTTGACATAGATAAAGCAAGAAGATATTTATATAAAAAGCAGACAGCACTGCCAGTAAAGGCTCCAGTTAAGCAAAGCCCTTAACCACATGTTTAAATATCATTGAAGTCAAGCTCAATTACTTTAATCATATACATAAGTACTCTGTTGAACGAGGGCCTAATAGCAGTCTCCATCTCTTTCCACATGATCAAGGCTTTTTCATATTCTGCATGAGATAGGGATTTCTTCTTGGTTACACAGCGTGAGCAGCTGCTGTGACTTTTGGAAGACTCCCTCTACAACTTGAAATTGCTAAGCTGTCGTAAATAGTTTTACACGGAATGCCTGTAACACAGAATGGAAAGGAATTTTCCCAGCTCTATGCTTTTAGGGTGGATTTAACAGATCTTTTCTTCTGTTTTTCAGGACCACCTGTTACTGCCAGCCACCACACATAACAAGACTAGAAGGCCGAAGATGTCTATAGTGTTGCCAGCTGTAAACATCAATGGTAAGTGCAAAACATGAAAGAGAGATTGTTACGAGAATGATTTCAAAGAGATGCGCCTGACTTGTGTATGGAAACCAAACTTGGACCACATGTTGGTTGTTACAGCTTTGAAAAATAAGTTGGATTGGTCATTGTTAAGCCACAGTTGCCAGGGTACCCCCAGAGCTGTAGTGCTGGCACCTCATCCATGCCTGTCACCCACACTGCCACAGATGTTACCCAGACACTCCTGGCTGCCCTGGCCAGCAGTCTGCATTCTCTCTAGCTCCCTCAGGATTCAATGGCAATGCCATCCAGTTGTGATGATTTATATGTGGCTGATCGGGGTTACCAGAATGTGATCCGTCTTCTCTAACGTGGCACTTACGTAGCAGAAATGCTCAGTCACAGCCTAAAGCAGTGATGGAGCACCTGGTGGGAAGGCAGAGCCAACCCAGGGGAGCTCAGGTCCATGCAGTGAACCTGAGTGACGGGAAAGGGGTGAAGCCAGGATCCCCCCCTTCCCAGACCTCATTTAAAGGTTGGCTGGAGATCCCTGCCTACCTGAGCCTTCCAAAGGTAAGCAGCTGTTTTCCTTCATTTCTGCACCACAGCTGCTGCATTTGGGCTTGTCCTCGTTTGCTGCAGCCAAGGACTTTGCCACCCCACTGTTACCACAGTACAGTGTTACACATGTACAAAGTTTGAGTGTAGAGACTGTCCTTGTCATCCCATTTGGGCTGCCTAGCAGGGCAAATTCCTTTCTGATTTTTTAGGATGCTGACTGCCTTCCATCAGCTTCTCAGCTGTTTGCCACTGTGTTATACAACGCTCAGTGTGAGAGGGACCTCTCAGCACTGCACCGTCAGTATTAATAATAATCATGTTCAAGGGCTGCAGGACAGCAAAGAAAACAGCTTTGCACTGAGGGCACAGGCTTGTTAGTGAGAGGAAATGTTCTTGATCTCCATTTTAGTCCCACATGAGAGATAGAACATGAACTGAATAAATATATCATTAATTCAGATGCCACGAGGTTAAGGCATGTTTGGGAAAATGTCACTGTCACAGTCGTCAGACATGTTGTGAACCCTGTGACAGCACAGGCTTCGCTCACTGAATATCTATACGCTTTAATGCCTTTTTAAAGCTTGCAAGTTTTACAGTACAAGAGATTCACAAACCCAAATGTTTTTGTGAATTCAAGCATGCTGAAGACATTGTCCAATGATGTGAATTTCCATAAACAAACAAACAGTCCATTCAGGCTTCCAACATTTTAATAATTATGCTTTCCCAAGCACTACGGTAAGTGGAGTGTGATAGTATACAACCAATTATCTTAGGGGAATTTTTATGAGATGTGTCAGAATTATTTTTGGCATTTGTCGGCCAGAAACTCCCTTTTCATGTCCGTTACAAAACCCCTTCTTTGGCTGAGCTGAATTATCACAAGCGAGTAGGCACTTTATCACTTGGAAAACAAGCTCTTAGTCTGTAAGTTAGAAATGCTTATTCCTAAGTGTTCTTGAGTCTTAAGTGAAATATCTTTCCAGTTATTGGAGTAAATATAATTTAGAAAATACGCATCAGAACTCTGTGATTAATCTTATCCTTCGTTACTAATGAAACGTGAAATTGTAGTTACTGGAGTTCTTTGGGATTTTTCTTCAGAATGTCGATATAATCCAGGAAATAAAAAATATCCAGGGATTTGGTCAGAAATGTTGAAATAGATCAGTCACAAGGATAATGATTAAGTAAACAATGGCATCAAACACTGCTTCCTGTGTGACACTCAACCAGGTGCTAGGAAAAAAAATCCAAGATACATAACAGGCAGTGAGTAACTTGGCTTAATTTTCAATTTGAACATTATTAGATTACTAATAGGAGCCCATTAGCTAGGAAGTTCTGCCTGGAGAAGATCTATTTCTCTGTTTTGGCAGCATTGCTCCTCCACCTTATACTCCTCCATGAGGGCTGACACATCCTAAATAAGCATGTGGAAGTTTGCTGACAACAAAGCTTTTCTCGCAGCTGCCTGCTGTCCTTATGCTCACCTTAGCTTTTCATGTACCCGCAGACAACTGACTGCTGGAATAGGCTGGGTCTCCCTGGGAGGAACTGGCAAAACTTGCAGTGAAAGAGCTTGTCCCCTCCTGCCTTTTCCCTGCCATAACCCTGGCAGTGGAGGTGAGGAGAGTGCAAGTGGAATGACCCCTGCTTTGAAACTTCTTCAGAACTTCTTCACTCGCCTTGTTCTACAGGATCTTTGTTTTCTCTTTGTACTGGAGTTTAGCCGTGACACTTTCCAAATATGAAATAGCTTACAGTTCATTCAGTAGAGAACATTTTGAACTATTTGGACCGTCTCTTACCAGCAGGACTGTCATCCTCTTCTGATTGTGCTTTGATTGCTGGAGTGCCCTCTGGGCTCTCCTACAGACTTTTCCCATGGCTGATTTAAGCAGTTCCCACCAACAGCAACAGGGAGAGGGAACAAGTACAGACAAAGGTTGGGAAATAAAATGAGTTGTCGGTCACCATCTTATGTGACTGTGTGTGGAGGTTGGTGGCATAGTTCTGCAAGATTTATCCGGCTCTTTTCACCAGTTTACGGTCTGCTTTGCAGTTTGAGAAGCATTTCAGAATTCTTCTTGAAGGGAAAACGAGATGTAAACCTGGCAGTGCTAGTGCTAAGTCTCAGCAGAAACCTTCGTATTAGGTGCATGTGTATGTGTGCATTCAATACAGTGGAAGTTTAAGTTGGAGTATTAAAGAGAACACAAAGCAATAACAATAAGGTATTCCTTTTAGAGACAAAAACTTGATAAAATCTATTCAGTAGTTGTGTGTTATAAGAGTAAAAGTGGCCGTTACCTTTTATTCCTCTCCTATGTGCTCCGTCTCTTGTTCAGCCCGGATTGCCCCATGCACGAGGACAGCCAGCAAAACCTCCACTGAGGGCTTCTGTGCAGGTGCCTGAAAACGTGTGAACTCTATGTTTTAAGTATTAAGGTGTTAAAAAAAAGTTTAAACAAAACAAAAATCTATGTTGGTATATGTTAATCCCACCCCTCTTACCAGTTTCTTTCTCCCCACCCTGTTCCAGCCCCTTTCCAAGCTTGCTGGGCCACTCCTGCAGTTTGCAGCCAGTACATGCTATCAGTTCCTCCATTTCGACCTCCCTTGGCTGCCTCTTCTGCTGGTCCCACTCTCCTCTTGTCTGCTGTCACTCAGTACCATTCTCCCCTTGGCTCCTGCAGCCAACTGTGTCCACTTCTTAACCTGCCTTTGCCCAGCTACGAAGCCCCAGCATTTGTGGACACAACTAGCTCTCAGTTCAGTCTGTCTGGTGGGACCTAGGGACCCCAGGGCTGGGAAGCCTGGAGGGGAAAGCAGCAGAGTTGCGTAGTCCTAGTCGTGGTTCTGGGGGCACCACTGGTATGCCTGTGCTGAGAAGTTATTCCAAGAAATATCTCGCACTTTCTCATGGGAATGAAAGCCAACAGCAATTTACAGTTAAACTTAAGCTTTTGTTTTTAAGCAAGTCATGTTTGTTATGCTGGATTGCAACTATTATTTTAGAAATCTAACTATGCACTTGAGACCATTTAAGTCTCCAGTAGATTTCATTCCTAAATTTGCTTTTATTATAACTCAGAGTCTTGTTGGCTCATTACACCAGTTCCAAATTGACATATAGGCGGTGCCTTTCATTTCAGTTTAAATGAAAACAGCTGCCATTAGCCCTGTATTTACTTAACTGCTGTAAAAAATGCAGCGGGTTATAACATCAGCCTTTGGATCAAAATAATCTATAGAGTACAGCACAGCTAAGCCACTCTTCCTACCCCAAGCAGGGACCTTTAGTCTCTGCTGGATGTCTGCAGCACAGCACACACCACCAGTAGTCCTCTCCATGCAGTGCACAGAAGTGAGAACATGTGTACATCCATCCGTTGCAGGAGATAGCATTCAAAGCTTAGCCAAAAAAGATAGTTCCTTTAATGCATTTCTCCTTAGGAAAGTGCCAGTGCTCCATGTCATAGATGTAGTTAGAGTCCTTGGCCTTTCTGCCAGTTACAAATGCAGCGGTGTTAGTGCCAGCATCAGGCCAGTGCCCATGTGGAAACCAGCCAGCTGGGTACTAAGCTTCAGATTTCCTGTTTATTTCATAAGGACTAATGTACAATCTTCAGATAGACATGATTGGACATTCTCACTGGCACAGAGGTGAAGGGCTGTACAGCCTCCTAGTGGAACCCCCAGACATCCTGTATGCCAAACTGATTTCCTTTTGCATTAATCTCTCCCATTTCCCTTGCTCGTAGTATGTAAATGTGTAAGTCAGGACCAGAGGCTGTTTACAGGGAAGCTGATTCATGCAGATCATCTGCCAGTATGTGGAATAAGTCACTGGAACAGGTTCCTGAGTTCTGAGCTGCCACTGATCTGAGAGAGAGCTGCTGCAAGGGGAGTGCAGACAATAAGGATGTTGAACAGCATGGGAGTTTCAGTTGCATAGAGTTAAGCAGGTGCACGTCCAGCCAGCAGCTAAGACTGAAGTTCCTCCCCTTGTTTTCTGAAAACTGACAGAGAGTTTTGACAGATATTCTGGATAGGTCCTTAGTCAAACATCACACTCAACGGAACTTCTTTTCAGTCTGCCTTGTGTGCTTGCTGTCTGGAATTTGTGTGTTCCTGGATAGACTTCTCTTAGGGGCTGCTTTTTGTGATGAAGCACAACACCCAAAGAGGCTCTTAGCAGAAAAAAAAAAAGTACTGAGTGGGATGGAGAGTTTTGCAAAGTCTGTGCGTTCTGTTGTGTTGGCCAGCTTCTGATCTCAGCCACTTCCTCAGCCTTCCTTTCTAGCAGTTCTCATCCTGCTGATGTAACAGACTTCAAAAGTGCTCTGAAATAATACACATTTCAATTTAAATGATCATTAGCAAATATAGTGCTAAGGCTTTTTGATCAAAACCAGAGGGACTTTGCCATCAAGCAGCACGAATATGTTCATACAACAGATGTCTGAGGCTGGTAGCAAACTCTGAAAGATCTGTAAAGCAAACAGAAGCCACCCAGGCTGAGAAGGAAGATAAAAACAAAATCTCTTTGGGAAGTGACGATTTTCTATAAGTTCCCACGTCTTGAGGTTAAATAAATATAGTCTTGAACATCCTCTGCCTTGGGGTCAAGTGAACAAAAGATGTCCTTTCCGTCTTTCAGAGCAAAAAACAGAATTCTTAGTTACTCATCAAATGAAGAAGGTCTAAAACTGGTGAACAGCTGACTTTCCTGAAGGTTGCTGCCCAGCAAGCCCTCTGTCTCCAGGTGCTGTTGGTTCATTCTTGATGCTCAGAAGCCAGATCTTTTTCCCTGTAGCTCCCTCTTGAAGCTGGTTTGTTTGGCCCCAGACTGCGAATTTTGTGCCACTCTCATAGGTACATAATCTGTAGAGATGCTTTCCTTGCCATTTATGATTTCATGTCTAGATTTAGCAAACAGCGTCACCTTTTAAGCTGTAGCTTATGTGATGAAGGTAAGAGTGTCAGCTCACTTTTTTTTAGGAGGTCAATGAGAATCCTACAGAGCATCAAGGCTTCTCAGTCAGGAGATAGGAAAATATATTTGAGAATTTCTCCAGGCTGGAAGTGTGCAGGCAGTGATGGGTGTTGAGTTGCTGTTGTTCTGCCTTAATAAGGATCATTCGGTGGTGTTGCAGACAAAATTCACCCCTCATGCTCATGTTGAGATCTGCTCTAGAGGTTGGGACTGAAACCTTGCCAAGGAATTTTAACTACAGATTTTAGTCGTATTGTAAGATGCTGCCGTTCTCTTTTCAAAGTGATGTACCCTAATCTTTTCTCTCTGCAAAACTGTTTGTTGCCTGAATTCAATGTGAAGTATAAGTTTTTGACAGTCTTTGAGAGATACTGTGCTTCCCACCGTTTTTCTGTTAATCTGTGTTGTCCTTGACAGGAAAAAGATGATTAAATTATTCATAGAATTATGACAGAAATCATTCAAGTATTCTGCGCACAAAAGAAATGGAATCTGTGTCACTTGAGTTCATGTTTGTTTAGTTAGACAGGAAACGATCAAGAAATGAAATCATAAAGGCTTGTTCCCCAGTGACTTTTCATAATGGTCTGTTTACCTAAATTGCTAAATAACTAACCTATTTTTATGTATTCATAAGAACAGGAAGATGATTTCAGAGGATCTTCTGTGTCTTTTTGCCGCTTCGTTATTATGAAAATCTCTTGGGTTTTGTGTGATGTAGCAGGCTGAAGCCCCAGCACGACTGGTCTTCTCTGTGTAGACAGGATAAACGCTACAGATGGCATTTTCTTGGGAACACACTGTCCGAGAAGGGGTAGAGAATGAGTCATAAATTAATTGGACTTCACATCTAGTATGTCAAATGCCTGTGTAGGGTTATTACATCAGATTGCTTTTCCATATGAAAGACGAGCTATATAAAATCCCCAATGTAAGAGAAAAAGGAAACCTGTGATGCTAGCTGCCAGTATGGATGCCACATGCCAGATCCGAGTGCGTGTGTCTCACTGCAGAGAGCCTGCTTTCTCAGTGTCCATCACTCCTGGAGCTGACACTGCCAGGTGGGTACACTCTCCCACCAGGCTGCAGAGCGCTGAGCATTGTGTTGCAAAGCAAAGAGAACGTTTCAATCCTGAGGTGAGGTGGTGTTCGCTGTCTCAGCTGTACCAAACTGTGTTTGTGCAGCACATCGTAATTCTAGCCTCGAGTCCAGCTGATCTGCTTTAATACGTTTTCAAGTGTTGTAAATTTAAGATTACATAATTCCTCTTAGTGTTAAATTAGACGTGGCAAATAGAGTTTTATGTTTGTGATACACAGGCCAGCTTTGATTATTGGTAGCTCTTTATTCCTGCCGTGATCTGAATCATAATTATCCATAATGAGCTCACCCTGTAAAAACATTAAAAAAAAAAATGACTGCAAAGAACTGCTAGAGGAGGTTCACATTTATGAGTTCTGTCTTGAGGACATCACTGAAGTAAACCAAGAGATTAGGAAAAACATAGCAATCCAAGATGGTCTTTTTCTGTGTTTTGATTGCGGTCTCTAAGGAGACTGCAGCCAGCAGGGCCAGCGTGATGCTGCCCTGCTGTCCTCTCACGAGCCCAGCTTTCCATGCAGGGACTCTTCCTCACCCACTCCATAAGGCACACCTTACCTCTGCCTCCAGGGTCCTCCTAGCTGAGCCTCAGTGGCAATCAGATGGCAGCATTGCTGTAGGAAAGATGTCCTGGGATTTTCAATTTCGGTCATCCACCATCATATCATTCCACCATCTGCCTCTGACCTGTGCCTTGTTCTGAAGTGCTCCATGTGAAGAGCTGGTGGCATGTCCCTGCACAGCAGCAGTACGCTCTGGGTGGCTGTGAATGCATCAGCAGTCTGAGCTACCCCTCCCTTTGCAAAAGAGACATCTCTAGTTCAAGGCAGCTCTCCTATCTTGGAGCCGTAAATCTCCTCTTGCTGTAGCTGGGAGGCAGAAGCCTTTGAAAGTGACTTATCATTTTTATTAGTGCACCGTGTTCACATAGGCACTCTGCAGCATATGTGGGTGATTTATTGCTTTTAATTAACTGGCAAATGTATTGCATCAGAGAAGCTCACACGGAGGAAAGTGCTTGCCCCATGCAGACAAAAGCTTGCACGGAGGTTGTGTGAAAAATAGTCTTCTACAAGCAAGGGCTGATCGCAATATCTAAATAAATGATGTAATTTTATGTGCCCAAGTGACACAGGTGGAAATTTCAGCTCACTATCTGGATACAGTCCAGCCTATAAAGACATTTGAGCTGTAAGTGAATACAGGCTCTCACCAGCCTTCACTCTTTACAGGAGTGAGACGCTTTAACATTAGGTTACGACTGATAGTGGGTGATAGAGAAGGTCCACACCAGTAAAAAAGTGATGGCTGCCTATTGAAGCAAATTAAGTCAAATAATTCAATTAATATTGTCAGTAACTGCCTGCAAGCTGAAATGCTGAAGTACGTACTAAATTTAACAGTAAAGGTGAAGGGCTGCATGAGGATGGGAAAATATGCAAAGCAAACACCATAGGGTAAAATACTGGCAGATGGTATGGAGATTGATTAAAGATTAAAACCTCCGTGCAAAAGGGCCTTTAGAAGGACCCTAGAAAATCCAGCAGGCTTAAATAGTGCATTAAAGTAAGTTCTTAGAAATAAGGAGTGCTCTCTTAAACAATGAGAGGGAATTAGAAGTATCTAAACGAGGGAATTAGAGCACCATTTCTGGGTGCTTAACATCAAAACATAAGAAGTCAAGCCAAAAATGATACTGAGGAACAACTTGCTTAAGGCATGAAAAGTAATAAAAACATCTCTTTCAGAGGAAGCCTGCCAGGGAATCTGTAGTGCTTGCAGAGGACCAAGGTGTAAAAGAGCACTTAAAGTTGAAGTCAGTGCTGTTGAAGGAGACCTTGAAGTGTTCTTGTGTTGGTGTTAACCACAGAGGATATATAAATATCAGAAGAAAGAGAAGTGACAAATGGGGTCAGGAGCTGTAAAAAGTCAAGTCTCACTTCAGCACACGTTGGCTGGAACTGTGAGAAGGATAGGCTGGGCCAAGAGAGCAGAGCTGCTGCAGTGGCTGGTCGTACCTTGGGGACAGCGAGTGTGAGGATGGGCTCCTCAATGCAGCAGCCCCAGTACTGTGCATTTTTTTATCAGAGATACTTTGAGATGTTGTAAAACAATGGAAGACACGGGGACAAAAAAAAATTAAAAAAGCAGCAAGGGTGAACATGAATAGTAACAGGCTCCCTGCCAGAGTGACTGCTGAATTAGGAGGAGATGGCTTGAGGGAAGGGTTGTAGCAGAACCTGAAGAGCCATGAGTGGTGTGGGTAAGGGCACTAGGAAACAGTTCTTTTCTCTTTAATCTAGCACCAAAAGCATATGCTTGCCCTGACTTTCACTCCTGCTAGCTCCATGGTGGGCACGAAAGGGAACGTGCCCATACTTCTTAGTTCTGTGCTGCCACACTCAGAGGAAGAAATCCTCCCTCTCTGACTCTTGAAGTAAGTCTCCAGTAGAATGCCTTTTTTAGGCTGCTCTCTTGTGTACAGCTATTTGTATTTAAGTGTCTATGTCTGGTCTTGCAGACCATGCAGGGAGTTTATTTACAAGTTCTGTGCTTCCTAGGAAGCCATGGGTGGTTCTGCCTAACAGAGCTGCTCTCTCTCCAGCCTCTTTCTTTCACTCCCAAGAGAACTTTCTGTGTAGCAAAGCTGTGCCTTGCCTTTGTTTTCTCCCTTTTTTTTTTTTCTTTTTTTTTCCCCCAGTTCTTTGTGCAAGCATTGCCTCAAGCTGGTGGGATTTCAGATATGGCCATAGCTGTGACAGCAGGCATGTCCACAGCCAGTGCTGTCACAAATGCCTCCGTGTTTCCAAGAAATACTCTACCTGCTGGAGCTTTAAATGCTGCTGATTCTGATCTGCTTCTCTTGAGAGGGCCATCAGTTCCTTCTCCAGACCAGCATAAAAAGCTTGTGGAGAGGAAAAGAGAAACACCCAGGATGTCCCTTAACATGCACTGGGGTCTGAGGGCAGCTGAGTCCACAAGCTTGCAACTGATTTGCTTAGAAACAGTTGCAAGCAGCAGTCTGCTCTTAAAAAGAAGTTACTGGAGTCTTGATACAACTTTCTCCCTTGCTTGGAGAAGCCCTGCATAACAAGTAAATCTGTAAATATTTTAGAAGCCCCGCTGCCTTGTTGCAGTGAGTGTATTTTTAGTCTTTGTAGCTGTTAGAGCAACACTGTTTCATTTATCTACTTATTTGGTAGCGTGTACCAACCCTTCAGCGGGAAATGTTGTCCAGATGCAGCAGCTAGGCCAGTTGGGCTGCTCAGGGGAGAGGGATAGCAGCACAGATAGGGCAGGGGATCCTCAGCTTGAGCCTGGGGACAGCTGCAGCGTGTCAGCAGGGCGGGCACGGAGCTGTGCAGAGCCGCTGGTGCCTTCCTCTCCTGTGAAGTTTGTGTTTTCTGAGCACTGCACTGCCCTAAATGTAAGCTGTGTTTTGGGCTGGGACAGGTTGCAGTATGAATTGTTTTGGTAGTTTGGTGCTAAATCATTCTTTAAACCAAACTTCAGCCTTGTCAGCTAGCACAAAGCAAGCAGCGCCTCTGATGGCTCTTTGAAAACTGAGGTTCCTGCTGGTGTGGTAATAGGGCTGCAGAAGGGTTGGAAGTGTAAATTAATGCAAACACAGACTCTGCTGGGAGCCTGACGTGGCACAGAAAACTTGCTTGTTAGAAGGAAGTGTGGAAAACACAAAGTTGGGAGAGGCATTTGTTCAGCAGATATGCTTTTAAAAGAGGCAGGGGTTTTGTATCATCTTATGCGGAGGTGATTCCCTGCCGTTTGACATCAGTTAAACTAGTTCTGTGGGTCCTGTGCTACCATCTACACTGTTGTACACAAGGAGGGGTAGTTCTCTAGCCTTATGGTGTATTTCTGACTGACACAGGTAGTTAAAATGCAAATGGGGCAACTGATTTGCCTCCTCACATCTTATTGAGGACATGTAGTTCATATCTTTGTGGTTGACGTTAGCTATAAGCATATAAATGATTGAAAAGTTCTGCTAAAGGGAGGAGTTTGGATGGTTTGCTCTTTCTAATACTCACCTTTTGAAAATCTAGTTCTTCAAATAGTAAAAGAATCCTCTGCTTACTTCAGTAGTTGCTAGCAGTGGTTATTCCCTCAGCGTTATTCGCTGGATGTGGTTAGCTTGGACTGCTGGCTTCGTCTTTCACCAAATGGATCTGGCAATGCATTTGTTTGTAGGAGGGACTTCCCTGGAGGGTTGTGCTGGGGATTGGACGTGTGTTCCCAAGGCCAGGCTCACATGCTGGGAGGCTGGTAGGGCCCAAGCCAGGGAGCTCTGAGAAGGTGCAGTCTGGGAACAGCAGTGCTTGGCACAGTTCACCTCGCTGTTATTTTGAGGTAGTCTGTGTGAAACACAGCCTTTAAACCTGGTAACGAGCAGTAACTGCAGCACATCGTTTTGGCCTGGAGAGGATAGCTTCTTACTAGTACAAGGAAACACTGCTTTGCTGTCAGGGTGCAGAACACTGGGACTGGCTGCCTAGGGAGGTTTTAGAGTCCCCTTTTCTGGAGGTATTGAAGAGCTGTTGGGGTGCCTACCTGTGCAAGCTGCTGTAGAGAACCATCTTTAGCTTAGCTTGGACTGGGTGGCCTCCAGAGGTTCCTTATAACCCCTACAATTCTGAGATTAAACCTATCTGGGAGTTTTGTTTTGATGTTGTATAGTGTGAAAGGCTGTATGTTCTGAATGCTGGAGAGGAGCAGTAAATCTGTTTATAAATCCAGACACCTCTACAGGACATCCTTCGGCTTATGCCCAGCTCAAAGCCTTCCTGCCCAGGTGTCTGCCTCTTCCCTCTTCCCTCACTGAAAGCCTCTTCCCTCACTGGCACACCATCAGCAAGACCACCAGCTTTCTCCTCCTCCTCCCTGGGAAAGAAGGCTGGTTTGTATCAGCCCAGGCCCCCTCCCATCTTGCAGCACAGGGGAACACAAGCAGCATTGGGCCCAGCTCCTGGCTTGCAAGCATTGCAGGGTTCAGTGCAGCTGTATTCCTTTGGCTTGTCCTCAGAACTGATGGTGGTGTGGTCACGAGACCACCTACTTTTAAAAGATCTGATGCAGGAATCACCAGGCATTAGCATTAAAAACCTGGTGAAGGGTGAGACTGTTTTTCTTGAGGCTGAGCGGATTATTTCTGGTCCTGTTGTGCTGCTGGCTTATACACCGTGTTCTTCAGCCCTCGAGCTGCTTCTGCCTGGCCCCATTTGTACTTGTGCCTTTCAATTCTCCTGAGCACTGTACTTAGCTCTTGCCTTTGCTAAAGTGCATCCTGATCTTGGACAGCTTCTCTCTTTTATCGAAGCTGTACTCCAATACTCCAAGGTGACTGAAATCTCTCCAGCTTCACATCTTCCAGAAACCTTATAAGCATGCTCTCTATTCATCATCCAGATCATGAAACAATTTAATGGAATCGAGCTGAGGCCGGAGCCATGTGGAATCATTTCTGAAATGCCTGCCTGTTTGACAGTGAGCTGGTCTTTCCAGACACCGCGCTGTGCTGACTGCATCCAGTTCACATCTGCTCACGTGCAGAGCATCAGCCCCTGTGTTACTGTGCTGGGGGGGCCAGGGCATGACCCAGCTGTGGTGGCAAGGTGTCAGGGGCTGGCACGGCTTTCAGCCTGCTCCTGTGTACAGGATGCTTTGAACAGGGCAGGCACTGCACCTCTTGCTCAGGGTGGTGGTTGAACCACAGCATTTCAGAGCCTTGGCTTACTAAATCATGGTCCACTTTGTCGTCGAGGGAGCTGGGGGAAGCGGGAGGCTGGGCAAGAGCGGCTGGGCTCGTTCCCATGCTCTCTCTGCCACCCACACAGAACACAGTTCCCTTGCTCACATCGCTGCTCTCTGGGGGTGTTATTATTCTGTGTTGTGCAATGCCAGGGAACCAACTAGTAACCCACTGTGCTGGCTGCTGCAGGCAAATGCAGGGTAGTCTGGGGAGCTGACAGAGGGGTTTCTTAGCTCTGGCTGCTGGCCCATCCCACCTCACCAACTTGTGGCTTCGGTGCACATTTTCTCACATAGCCAGGGTCCTGCTAAGCTGGGAGCCTTATCTCTAGCTGGCTGTGCTGCAGGAAGCCTGTCTGTTCCCATGTGCTCTCTCCAGCCCAAAGGCCAGGCAACCAAGGGACAAGAGAAAGGATGATGCAGAAAGCTCCCCTGGATGAGTGTCCCCAGCATGGCCCTGCCTGAGGACACAGCACAGGGATGGGATGCTACTCAGGGTCCTGGGGTCAGCTTAAGGCGCCAGGCACAGCTGCTCCTGGATGCAGTCACTCGGTGGCACATTCAGAGCTTTTTCCATTTCATTTCTGCAGGTGGGAGCTTTGATTTCCCCTGCAGGCTCCCAGCCCCCTTAGCAAGGGTTTGCTCCTGCTTTTCATTACTATCCCAGACATATTTGATCTAATGGCTTCTACAGGTGGTGTAGGGTGCAAGAGGGTCCGGCCATGGTTGTCAGCTGTCATCCAGAATCAGAGTTAATCCAGGAAAGCAGTAAGAATTAGTAATGTATATTGCATTCCTCCAGTCCATACGCTTTCCATTAGGTCTCTTCCATCCTCCTTAGCACAGAAAGAAAACCCTGCCGATGGCAGTCGGCGTTTCCCACTCTGAAAAGCAAGGGCTGGTCGTGCCTGGAAATCTGATCTGGGCTCTCGCATTCCTGGACACACTGTCTATACAGGATAGTCTCCCACCTTTCAGTGCAGGCAGCAGATGCTGGCCATGTGCACGGCTTGTTTGGCTGCCCAGCAGCTCCTGCACTAACAGACGTGCCCAGCCTGGGGCTGTGCACAGCAGGGCTGGAAGCTTTTGTAGCTGAACTCCCTCCCTCTCCTGGAGACATCTCTTGGCCTTTCTCACAGGGAAGGTGAGTGTCAAAGAACTCAGAGGGCTCTCAGGATCACGATCAGCAGATGGGAAGCTGTCACTGTCTCCTTCTTAGCTCTTTCTCTCAAATGTTTTTCCAAAGGCAGGTCTTTTGGTTGTGCCCATCATGGTCTGCTTGATCAGCAACTCCACAGTGTCCTGCAAGTACAGCAGCCAGGTCAGCACGCTAATGAAGCACAGTTAATTCTTTGAGGGCTTGCATTTTAGCTTGTTTTTTAGATAATAATCTGGAGAATAAATTCCTCTAGATCCTCAGTGTCAAGAGGGTTACAGTATTCTTAAACCAGTAAGAGAAAGTGAAAACATTCCTCTTTCTTAAATAAGCCCAATCTTTAATCAGCCCTATGCTTCAGTGGCTCAAGAACAACACTTCAGTAATAAATGTTGCAGGGCTAACCCTGACTTTTGTACTTCTGCAGAGAACGTGATCAATGGGAAGGACTACGAGGTGATGATGCAAATCGACTGCGAAGTGATGGACACCAGGATCCTCCACATCAAAAGCTCATCTGTCCCTCCGTACCTCCGCGAGCAGCGCAGGAATCACACCAACACCTTCTACAGCTCATCCCCCTCTGTTTCCGAGACACCCCACACCCTCAGGGCCATTGTCAAGTCCCTGCAGTAGCTCCTGCACAGCAGCACAGCCCGTGCACCCAGCATGCAGCAGGTCCTGCTGCCAGACTGAGCCTTGCCATTGGCAGGTCCCTGGGGCTCTGGGCACAGCAAGGGCAGCTTAGCCCATCCCTGTGCCTGATGCTGCCAAGTGGCTACATCCTGCCTAGCCCAGGGGCTGCAGAGCTCTGCTGGCCCCTCACTGGGGACAGGCCTGGGGGACTCACAGTGTGGTGCCCAGTGCCAGAGGTGCAGGCAATGCACACTGCCTCAGTCCTGGTGTCCGGCATCAGCCGGTGTTCAGCACTGGCACAGGGGGAGCACAGGCTGTCCTTGCTACTTATGCACTGTCCATATTTTTGTTTTTTTGTTTTTCTCCTTGTTAAAATGTCTCCTGAGGTCTGGTGCTGAGCACTGGGGTCCTACACAGAGACACTGCTGTGCATGCTGTGCCTGAGGCCAGGCTTTCCCCAGTGCCCAGATCCAAGCTGCAGGCAGTCCCGCCAGCCCTCATCCTGGCCTTGCATCCCAGAGCATCCACCCCTGCCAGAGTGGCCATTCCCACACCTTGTCACCCTATGCACCTGCCCCAAGCCCTTCCCCACACAGCTTCCCTTGAGGGAGTGATGCAGGCCAGTGATGGAGCCATGGGGCAGCCCGACCGCACAGTGAGGAGCATTAGCCCTGCACCACAGGCTGCTCACAGCCAAGGCACTACAAGCAGAACAACCTGCACTGCCACCAGGTGAGACCTGAGCCACGGGGACAGCTGCACAGGAGCTCTGTGCACCCCTCCACGTGGGGAGCTGCAGTCAGGGTCACCCTGCAGTGGGAGAGTCCCATGGTGGGACCCAGCAAGGCTGGGGCTGGGCGTTAGGCTGGTGGTTTAGCTCAGCATGTGCACTGCTAAAGGTTGTACTGCCTTCATTTGAGGTGGTTTTTTTTTTCTTTTTCTTCCTTTTTTTTTTTTTTGTTTTGTTTTGTTTTGTCTTAATGTTGGGCAATATTTAATGTTTTCACTGCTAACAGCCTGCTGAGCGTTTGCGGGCCCGTTGTCAGGCAGCACCCGGCTGGGGCAGCAGCTGAGGGGCTGTGGTGCTGGGCTGGGGAGCAGCAGCCGTGCGTAATGACTTCAGCATGTTGTTAACATGATTTCCCCCCCCTCACAGTTAGCACAGAAGATGATCAGCTTCAGTTTGCCAGACCGTTGGCTTTCCCTCGCCGTCTGAACCACTTACTGACTGATGTGGGGTGGTTTTTTTTTTCTTTTTAATTATTATTATTATTATTATTATTTGTGTGTGTGTGGCTGTCAGGAAAGAAAGGTCGACCCAGCAGTAAGACAAACAGCTCGGGGGGAGGAAGGCGAGGAGCAATCCACCCCGGTAAAATATGTGCCTTGCAACACTGTGGAAAAGCTTTGCCCTTTGCCACGTAGTCAGCGCCGCACGGCCCCGTCCCCCGGCGCGAGCTGCTGGGAAGCAGCCGGGCTCGGCGAGGGGCCTGGCCGTGCTCCGTGCACCAGTCCTGTTTTCCTGGCCCGGGCCCCACCTGACAGCAGGCCAGTTCGCACAGCCCAGAAGCTCCCCGGCTGTGCCCCAGCCGGAGGCACGCAGCCCCCGGACATGGGGGTTCTGGGAGGGCCCTTTGATGCCGGGGTGGGTGGCAGGGTGGTGTCCTCAGCCTGGCACAGGGGGCTTGGGGACACGCTGCAGCCCCTGGCAGGGGCAGAGATCACCTCTCTTCCCGTATATCCTGTTGTGTGTCCCTAGCACTGAAGGCAATAAAGTGGTTGTCTTATTTATTACTACTATTCATTATTATTTTGCTTAATACGGTGTTACTTACGCATAAGATTGGAAGGCAGAGTGCTGTCTTTTGGGCTGCTGGGTTCAGTGCTGGCACTGCTGGTGACAAGGAGGACAAGCACCATCCCCAACCATCTATTTTTTGTGCGTGACCCAGACCCAAAGAAAGCCCCAAGCACTGCAAAGGTACTTGATCTTTTATTATTAACAGCGGGTAAATACAAGGTGGTGCCAGGCTGGAGGGGCAGAGGCTGGGACCTCCACGAGGCAGATTACCAAAAGGGGACTATTTTGGTTACAAAACGCACACACAGAAGTCATCTACACATATTTACAGTGTCCCACTCCCAGCTCCCAGCCCAGCACCTACAGCCCTCCCCCAGGCCAGAGGGAGCCCCCAGGGCAGGCTGCAAAGGGCAGAGTCAGCGGGAGAAGGGACAGTCCTCAGCTAAGTGCCAGCACCGGGGCTGCTCATGTTGTACAGCAGGATCTCCCAAGCACCCACTGACTGTCGGGTGGGAGGGTGGCCTCCAAAAGGGACGTGTGTCCCTCCATCAGGATGGGTGGACGCCACCGTCCCGCAGGGAGCTGGTGCCTGCAGGAGAAAGGCCAGCTTCACACCAGGCCTGGGCTTAAGTGCTGATGGCTTTCATCTAAAAAAAACATCAGCAGGGTTATGTCAGGGCCACCTCCACCTCGGTGTCCCCCTAAAGGAGCAGCCCTGCTGCCACGTGCCCCGCCACGCTGCCCTGGAGCACAGAGGCGAGGTCACACCAGGGACAAAGGGATGGTCCTGGCCTGGGGATCGATCTACAATCCGCCATCTGAACAGCCTGAGACAAAAACCCATCATGTACTCTTTGATTTGTACAAAATAATAATAATAATAATAATAAAAATAATAACAATAAAAGGTGCTGGTGGCCCTTCGCTCGCAGTGCCCCATCACGGGGCTCTCAGTAGGCAAAGATGACGTGGTAGGTGACCTGGTGGCCATTGTCCCAAGCGTAGAGCAGGCGGTCCTTGGGGTTATAGTCTATCTGCGTGGTGTAGGCGTACTCATTCTCAAAGAGCAGCCGGGGGATGATCTGAGTGTTGGTGTGCGTGTCGAAGGCATAGGAGATGTTGGCGTTCCTCTTGTTGTAGCTGTCGACCGCGTACAGGACCCCGCAGATGACGAAGCAGTTCCCATAGAAGTTTTTCCGCAGGCCCGTCCGCCACGTCGTCTCTTTCTGGGTGCTGAGGTCGGCCGCGTTCAGCTTGCTCAGCACAATCACCTCCTGGTTGAAGCCCTCGTAGCTGATGGCGGGGTAAATGACCCACAGGCCGTTCTCGTCCACGGCAAAGTCCACGTCTGAATGGCCGCGCCACCGCCACGGCGTGGACTCCTCGTAGGCCACGTCGTGCAGCATGGCCCAGGCGGCCACGTAGCGCTGCTTCAGGTCGTACTTGATGATGTTGCGGGTGAAGGCCCGGTTGTAGTAGAAGGACCCGTTGTAGACGACGTGCCCCGTCCCGATCCAGCTGTAGGGGAGCTTGTAGGAGTTGCTCCAGCGCCCTGAGGGACAGAGACACGGCGTGGGTGAAATTCTCCCTTGTGGGGCCCAGCCCTCAGCCCTGCCTGTGGCCCCCTCCCAGCCCCCAAGATGACAAGCGTGCTCACAGCCACCGCACCCACACACCAGGTACCACCACTCGAGAGGGTCCATCCCATCACTGTGATGGGCAGTGCCCACTCGTGAAGCAGTTTTAGGACCAGCTGACACAGCCGTGATGATGCGGGGACAGTGCAGCCCCACCTTGCTTGAAGTTGTCGAGGTTCCTGAACTCCACCAGCGTGTTTCCGTAGTAGTAGTTGGTGACATAGATCCGCTCCTCCCTGGCCAGAGGGTCCTTCATCCAGGCGCCCTCGTTACGCCCGTAGGTGTTCTGAGTGGTGGGCCCCGAGATGGTGGACAGCGTGTCCTTGCAGCGTCCTGTGTGGACAGAAGGGATGACGAGGCCAGAGCCAAAGCAGCCGCACGCTCCCCACTGCCACTCCATCCCCCTGCCCACCACTTGCACAGGGAGGGCTGCTGCAGTGGGTTCCAAGCAGCACTGCTAAAATGCTGCCCCATGTCTCCATTCTGCCTTCTACCTACGATCAAATTCCACACAGAGGGAGGAGACAGGACCTGCAGCCACGCGTGTGCACTCACCGATGATGTTCCTGATGTCCTCCTCCTCCAGGGCTTGCTTTGGGGTGGCAGGGATGGTGGTGCTGAGTGGTGTGGGGGTGCTGGCTTGCTCCGGGGGTCCCGGGCTGCTCCCCATGCCGGGCTCAAGGCTCGTCCCCACATCCCATGAGGTCGGGGTGATGGTGGACACGTCAGGGCTGGGTATGGAGCTGCTGGCCATGGGTGGGCTCTCTGTGGCCGTGGATGCCACCACGCTGGCTGATGCTGTCGGCAGCTGTGGGGTCTCCTCGGGCAGCACTAAGGGCGTGGTTGCAGTCTCCATGGTAGGGGGCGACCGGCTGGCAGTGGTGGGGTCCGGTGTCGGCCCCACGGAGGTGGCAGTGGACAGGGGCAGGGTGGTTGGCTCGGTGCTGGGGTCAGTGCTGGGGGTGGGCGGCCACCCCACTGGGGATGGTTTCCTCGCAGCCTCGCCTGCCCGCCCGCTGGGCCGCAGCAGCTGGTCCTCGATCAGCAGATCCACTGTGTTGTCCCCACTGAACAGCTCATCCTCTGCTGGGCACAGACACGGGTCAGCAGAGCCTCAGCTACCTGCCCTGCACCACCCCTTGCTATCCTGTGGTCTTTGTTCTGAATCCATCTGCCTTTTTTCCCTAATTCTTGGACCTGAAGTCTCCTGTGGCCTTGCAGGGCTGCAATGACCTGACCTGGCTGCTGAGCCGGCCTTGCACCCAAAGAGTGTGTGCTGCTTTGTGCTCCTGGTTTGTTAGGACCTGCCTTGCTGTACCCCAGGGCACCCTGCACCAAGAGAGGGATCCTGGCTCCCCTCTGAGCCCTGCAGCATGTGTCCCTGGGGTGACTTCAGGCACATGTGCAGGACTCACATACGTCATCAATTCGTGTTTCCTTTCTGGAGAGCTGTTGATTCTGTATTTCTGACTGGCAGTGACTTGTTTCCTTAGCTACCATATATTTTCCATGCAATAACAGCACCACACTGCTCCCCACACACGGGTCAGGGGCCAGATGCTCACAGCAGTGATTTACTGATCCGTTCTGCCAGTGTAGATCAATACACCCTGCGTCAGCCACACAGCATGCCATGCAGGAGCAGGACTTGATCATACAGTGCTTTGCCCTCTACTCCATGTCTCCACCTCCTACAGCTCCAGATTTGGCCTTCCCATCCCAGAATTATCAGCTCATCCATCCCTGCTCCATGTTGCTCAGTTGTCTCACTCACTGACAGCCTTACCATACCCCTCTGCACCCCTGCCTGCTCCTTGCACCCGTGGGTCTCAGCACACAACTCCATCCCCCTGCTCCCATCCCTACCTCCTGGAGCCAAAATCACAGTGACAGCACTGCCAGACACCCCCCATCCCACCCTGCATCCCACCCCCAACTCTGCAGTAGCCCTGCACATTTTGCTCGGGGTGCAGGTGACAGCCACGGGCTGGACTCACGTTGCTCCTCGATGTCGTTGTCAGACTCAGAGGACTGTGCCTTGTAGTAGGTGACCCCCCTCACAATGGTGGGCTTGGAGGGAGTGCGGCTCCTTTGGCTCAGCTTCCTCTGCAGGAGCTGCTCGGGTTTCCCCTCCTCGGGAGCAAGGTGCAGCTCTGGGAGGGTCTCGACGGAGTTGATCTGCTGCGAGATGGTTTCATCCTTCAGGAACCTTTCTTCGTACTTGCCCTGTAAGAACGGAGAGAAGTTGTTGATGGGATGGGCCCAAACAGCTGAATTTGGACCCTCAAGGATTCACTCAGCCCCTGGGCCACCAGTGGCAGCACGCAGCTGTACTGGGGCTGAGCAGGGGCCAGGAGCCCAGCACTGCAGCAGCTGCAGCTCATGGCTGTGGATTTCAGCTCATTAAAGCAAAAAGGAAAGGCAGCCCGAGCATTGAAGCTGTGCCCATTTGGCTGAGGGCGGGCCCAGGATTCCTTTGGAGCCCGGCTGCAATTAACAACGAGAGGGAATATTGGGAAATGAGGTCGCTCAGGGTGACAGCAGCCCCGCGCTTTGCTCCGCTGGACAGGGCAGGCTCAGCCCCTGCAAGGAGCAGTGCTGCGGGATCACAGGGGTAAAGTGCGCCAGGAACCACTCTGTCTGACTGCTCGGGATGGAGAGCAGAGAGCAGCAGGCTGCGTGCCCCAAACCCTGCTAATCCGCGGCGTCCCAGGCTCCCAGCCGGCCGCGATGACATCAGCCTTTCCGAGCACTCGGCCCCTCCGACCTGGAGGAGCACGAGGGGAGGCTGGAGCTGTTGAGCCAGCCCAGCCTGCCTGGGGAGAGCAGGGAGAGCATCCCTCGGTGCCGTGCAGCCCTACCTCGGGGTGCACGTATGCAGCCTCTGCGTCCCGCTGCAGCGAGCTCTCGATGTCGGCCAGGCTGTTAGAGATGAGGCTGGAGCAGTTCTCCCCACCACGGCGCTGGGGCTCTGACAGGGGCTCCTCCACGCCGGCTCCTGCCCGCTGGCCGTCCTGCGTGGTGTTCCTGGACATGCCCTGGGAAATGAGAGGGAGGATGTGACCCCAACCTGGAGCCCTGCAGCCAGGGGGATGGCAAGCTCCCGGCTCTGTCCCTGCGAGGCTGGGTGTAAGATGCTCCCCCCAACCCAGTCCTTTGTTTTGAATCTGCCCTGCCATTAATTTCTCCTAAAATCCACCGTGACCTCTATCTGTGACCCCAGAATTGCCAGCTGAGGCAGCAGCTGCAGGCTGAACACAAACCAGAGGCACTCACTCTGCAGACTGTATGCCGGGGTTCATTGCCCCCACTGACACCATTTGGGTGCAGTTTCTTGTTACACTGGAAATAACTCGCAGCCCTTCTCTTCTCTGCACAAACTCTGACCCGAACCCCATTAGCTGGCCACCCTCAAAAGCATCGGAGTGCCTTTGCTCAGGGTTTGTGAGCCACAGCATTAGTGTTCCATTTCCAGGCTGAGTGCAGTAACACCGGGACTTCCCAGCAAGGGTTTTGCTGAGCTGAAGATGCTCTCCCAGGAGTGTCCCAGAAGCAGCACTGACACCCTCCTCCCTTAGGGAGGGAGTCTGCTTCCAATATCCTTGTGCCCCCACCGCCTATTTTACTAAGTTCTTGGCCTGTGGGACAAAAGCCACCTCCTTCAGCTGAGAACCACCCCAGAGCAGTGCTCTGTGATGCTCCCTGTGCCCACAGCCTGGGCCCAGCTGCCCAAATCACACTCTCAGACCCCCTGACATGACACCAGGCTCTTCTGCAGCAGATCCTGGGCCAGCACAGGCAGAAATCAGGGTGCTGAGCCAGCAACAGCATGCTGCTCACAGCTGCTCGCAGCTCTGGATACCTGTGGCCCCCCCAGCCCTCTCCTGCTCTGCCCCATCCCAGTGCTCTGCCCTCCAGCAGTGGCACAGCAGCAAGAAGAGGCACAGAGGAGGCAATGCCTCCCCTGGTATTTCCAAGCCCCCAGCCGCTTCCAGATAGTCAGCCCCAGGCTCAGACAAACCCACTCCCCCTTCCTGACAGCACAGAGCTCAGCGGCAAACCCGAGTGACGTCTGGAGAGCGCGCCAAGCCACAGGAAGAGGGTGGGATCAAAACCAGAAGCATCGATGCTTTATTAATTTTAGACCTCAAAACCTCTTTCCCCTTTTTGGGTCAACTCCCTGCTTGGAAACCCAGATCCTGCAGCCCTGTGCTCCTCCCGGCTGCCTCCTCCCTGACCCCAGGCAGAGCACGCCGTGCCTTCCCAAAACGCACTGCAAGTGGAATTTTGGCTTTCCAAACCATCGCTGCTTGGCCACGGTCTGCAGGACTGTGCTGCTACAGAGAGAGTGCTCAGCACTCAGTCTGGCAGCCTGGGACCCCACGGCTGAACACTGCACCCCAAGGAAACACTCAGCTGTGGATGCTGTCTTTCTATCTTTCTAGCAGCACTGAGGCCACAGCTCTTAACAAGGCAAGCCAAGATGCAGCTTGGTCCTGGAGAAGCAACCTCCTCATCTGCCATCGGGTCAGCTGTGTGCACCCCAGCCATGACCCTGACCCCAAAACCCAAAAGGACGGGGCTCTGACCCCATCCACATCCCCCAGGGACCTCCTTACCTCCTCCAGCCTCTCCACCCGGCCCACCAGCTTCGTTGTGACCGAGTGCAGCTTCAGCAGGTCCAGGCCATAGAAGGCACTTTCTAGCATCTCGACGATGGAGGACAGCTGTAAGGCAAAGAGAGCGCTCCATCAGGCTCAGGGCTCTGCTGTGATGCACCCAGCCTGGTTTCTACAGGCAAAATAATGCACACATGTGAGCACAAGTAAGAAGCAAGTTCTGCCTTGTACAGGCAGCACTGGGTCCCGGGGATGGTGTGTGCAATGAGAAGTGCTGCCCATGGCTCTGCCCAGCCCCAGGCTGCCCATGAGGCAGCAGATGAGCCAAGGGGAGAACCGCAGCTCTAATAAAAGTGAGCCTGAGATCACGCTCTGAGTCTCTGCCATCCCAGGCTTGTTTTTCCTGGAACAAGAAGAAACTTGTTAAAAAATAAAAATACTCACAGATACAACAGCATGCAGGGACCTCAATCAGGGCCAGGCTTCCCTGGGGGGGGATTCACCCAAGGGATGCTGTACCCTGCCTTCTGACAGCCCCATTTTGGAGATGCTGTGCACATGGCTTCCTTGGGTGAGGACAGGTGAGCTCAGGGGGCCCTGGGGACAGTGATCCCCCCAGCACTGCACTCCTGCTCTGGCTGCAGCCTCCCCTGCTGCCCCTGGCCATGAATGCAGCCGTGCAAACACTGAGCATCATTGGTGCGTGGGAACCTCTGCAAGAAGGTGACATTTTCTCCCAGCAAGTCAAACCATTCAGCAGAGCTCCATAAACACGAGAGCAATGCAAGCAGCACTGCTGGCGGCTCTCGCAGTTTCCACCCCAGCCCCTGCAGTCTCCCTGTGGAGCTGACAGTGAAGGAAAGTTTCCTTTTGTGCCAAGTAAAATGGCAGCAGCAGCAGAGACAAGGATGTTTTATGGCTGTGCATCCACTTTTCTGCTGAGAACCGGACCGTGACGGCCGACACAATGCACACAGGCTGCCAGATGGCCACTGGAGAAACACACTTCCACCCAGGCTACATGGCTTTCACCAAGGCACAGGGGTTGCAGACCTCATAAGCTGTGTTCCAGCTCCTCCTGAGCATGCACTTGTTGAGGGTGTGCACCCAAGAATCCCAGAACACAAGCTGCACCCACAAAGCAGAGGGGCAGCAAGTTGCAATCTCACTGGGATGCACTGCACATGCAGTGGGGCACTCCTGGCACCACCCAGCTCTCATTCTGGGGACCTCCCCAGAGTGGTGCTTGGTGACAAAGCCATCTGCTTTCACAGACTCGTGCAGCAAAGGAAAGCCCCATGATTTGCAGGATGGGCCTGGATGTGGATCCTCACCAAGCGGGCTGCAAGTGAGACCAGCTCCTAGAAGAGTGGCTGGGTGAGAGCCAAGCTGTGCCACACAGTGCCAGCTGCATCCTGCCAAGCTCTAACTGAGCTCTATCAGCCTCAGGGCTTCGTCTCAGCCCAGCTGAGCTTCCCGGAGAGCGAGGAACCGCTGGAGAGCTGCAGAGCAGTCCCTCCTTCCCCAGCATGCCGGGTTATCTGCCCGTGCCTGTCATCTCCCCCCACTGCAGGCAGCTCGGACAGCAGGCTGCTCACTGCCTGCAGTCTGACAAGATGAGGCACATCCCCAGCTCCAAACCAATGGGAATGAGTTGTCATGCAGAGCTGACCTCAGCCAGCTCCACCGAGGTGCAACCCAGCACCAGCAGAAAGCATCGCAGCGCTCAGTCCCCTGCCCCCAAACGGTACAGGAGTGTCAACACCTCAAAAGGGCAAATCCCACCTGCCACCACCTCCCCCAGGAGGGTAAAGGCTCTCAGGAGGTGGTAGGGATGGACAGTGTGTCTGACAGCTGCAGCCACGCAGCTCCATCTTTCTGTCCCAGCTCCACTGCTACACAAAATGCACGGATATGAGATAAATAAGTAAACGTTTTCAAAGCAATGAAGAGGTTCCAAGATCTCTTTAAAGGGACAAAGAGACAGGAAAAATTATATTTAGAATCTACTGTGAATATTGTACATTGGCCATCAGAGCCGTACCCCCAAGCTGTTCTCCAGCTGCAGCAGGCAGCATCTGTCCAAAGCAGTCTGGACCATGCTCTTCTCTAGGGCGGGAACCTTAATGCGGTGATGGCAGAAGACAGTGCTACATGTCCATCTGTTTGTCTGTCCATCCATCCATCCCAACCATCCCAAATCTCCATCTAGACAGCTCTCCATGTAGACAGATAGCCCAACCATCTCACCCATCCCTCCACCTTTGTAGGTTGGTGGCAGCACTTCCCCAAGGCCTTCTGAGCACCCTCAACCCCAGCCTGCAGCCACCCTCCTACCTTCAGATCTCCGCTGTCCGCCTCCCTCAGCTTCTGCAGCCTGAAGTCCCCCTCGCAGGGGTTCAGTGCCGACGGGGGAGCCACGCAGGCACACTTGCAGCCGGGCCCCGACGTGATGGTCTCCACGGTGTAGAAGTCCTCGGCTCGGAAGGAGCCCTGGTTGATGCGCTGGCAGGCACCGCGGCCCAGGGGTCTCACCAGGCACTTGCAGCGGCAGTCGGAGCCCTCGGACACCGCCTTCACCTTGTCGTAGTCACCTAGCAGCTGAGCACGGCACCGTCACGGCCCCGCCGGGATGCCCGACCTCCCCGCTCGCTCTAAAGGATGCTTTGAACCTGCTAGAATCCTAACCGAGCGACCCTACGAGCAGCGTAACCTGGCGGCGGGGCCGCGCTACTGATTAGCCCCATACAATGCCAGGAATTTCCTTTACGGAGATTTGCAGACAGCGCTTCTGAAAAGCCCGAGCACAAAAATAACTTGGACGGTATGTTTCCAATAGGCTCCGCGTTAGCCGTTTCCGAGGGCAGATAATAGCACACGGTCGGATCAGCCAAACCCAACAGAGCCCTCCACCGCATCCCGGGCGGGGAGAGCCCGCACACAAAGAGGCTGAGGCACATCCCCACCCATGGACTCCCCCACCCCCCACCCCGAGCCCCCCCCAGGGTTTGAAAGCAGGAACAAAGCTTTGAACCTCTCAGCAGATGCACCCACCCCGATCCTGCACGGCATCCCCCAGCACGGCGCAGCACCCAGCACGGCTCAGCATCACCCCCTGAAAGCAACGTCCCCCCGAGCAGCACGGTCCCCGAACAGCATCCCTCCGACAGCAGCATCCCTCCCCAAAGCGTCGCCCCGTACCTGCGAGAGGATGTTCTCCTGGTTGTCCGCCTCGTCCTGCAGAGGCTCTGCGGACGGTCCTGCGGTGCCGGTGGGGGCCTGCCCTGCCCGGCAGCCGGCCCCCAACGCGGCCAGGCAGAGCAGCAGCGGCAGCGGCCGAGCCATGGGACGACGGGGCCGGAGCCGGGGCCGGGGCGGGCGCGGAGCCGCCGCTGCTCGCTCAGGTGCGGCGCGGCGGGCGCGGGCGGGGCCGGGCCGGGCCCCCGCCTCCATCCCCGCCTCCTTCCATCCCTCCTTCCCTCCCTCCCCCTCGGCAGGAGGAGGAGGAGGAGGAGTCCAAGCGGGGCAGCCCGACCCCCAGGGGCAGGTGGAGCCGCGTGCCCGCCCCGAGCTGGGATCAACCCGCGATGCTCCTGGAAGGAGAACTAGCCGAGCGTGTGATAGGCAGCCCAGCTTAGGGATGCTGTGCTGGATGGACCTGCTGCTCACCACCGCTAGGGAGCCCGCGGGTGACGGCAGCATGCCCGGGCTGTAGCGGCCGTGCAGTATTGGGCAAGGGAAGAGCCTCTGATGTCGTCTATCTGGGCTTCAGTGAGGCCTTTAACACCCTGTAACATTCCTTCCTCAACAATGGAAAGATACAGATTCAACAAGTGGATGAGGAAGGAGTTGTGAGATCACACCCCGCCTGGACAGCAGGGATGAGCAGTGTCCCTCCGTGGTCAGTGCTCTTTAACATCTTTAACATAGTGGGATTCAGTGCACCCTCAGCGAGTCTGTAGATGAGGAGGGACACAAAATGACCCAAGGGATGGAACACCTCTCTACAAGGACAGGCTGAGAGCTGGGGCTGATCAGCGTGGAGAGGAGAAGGCTCTGAGGAGACCTGAGAGTGGTCTACAAGAAAGAAGGGGACACCCTTTAGCAGGGTTTGCTGTGACAGGACAAGGGGAAATGGTCTCACACGAAAAGCCCCATGGCAATGGCCACTGATGGCAGTGTGGCTCTCATCCCCTGCACACCTTGGACACATGGGTTGAGCAGCCTAAGTGCATGGAAAAAGAAGGATCTCGTGTTATCAACATCCCTTGTCGCTTTGTTTTCTGTACAGGGGGAAGAAAGTGGTTCTGGTGGTATTTAGTTTGGGCTGAAGGCAAGTTTAAGCCTGTCCTCCGGGGCCAAGAGGAGACAGTGGTGGGAAACGCAGACTCACTGCGGTCATCTCTAAGTTCTGAATAGTCCTCCTCCAAGAAACAGCTCAACGGGGCAAACACAAAGGAGATTGTGCCAATGTGCCTCAGGGTCTGCTGAGCTCTGTGGGATGAGGGGAGGCTGCGAGCTCATCTGCGCACCTTCCTGAATGAGCTCTGCCACAAGGCTGGGGCTGTGCCAATCCAAGCCAAGACGTGCTGAGCTGTGCCATGCCGAGCTGAGCCGGTAGGGTGTCCCTGCTGCACAAAAGATGGGGTGCTGAGCTGCATCAGGCTGACTGGTGCTAGCAGTGATCCTACTCTTCTGCTTGGCGCTGGTGAAGCTGCACCAGGAGCACAGTGCTGGGCTCCCCAGCACAGGAGGGACTTGGAGCTCCTTGGAAGACTGACCCGTGAAGGGCCACGAACACGAGGAGAGGCTGAGAGACCTGGGACTGTTCAGCCTGGAGAAGGTCTAGCTGGGGGGCAGCAGCTTGCAGTGTGCCCTGGAGGTCGGTGGTGGTGCAGCCCTGCTGAACATCCACGTGAACGATCTGGGTGATGGGGCACCCCCAGCACATCTGCAGACGACAAACCTGGGAGCTGCGGCTGCTGATGCACCAAAGGGCAGTGCTGCCATCCAGAGGGACTGGAGAGGTGGGCAGGTGGAGCTGAGCGAGAAATGCAGAGTCCTGGCCCCTGGGAGGGCTCAGCCCGGCGCAGCTCGGCTCAGCACAGCTCAGCACGAGCCAGCGGGGCGACCTCGCTGCAAAAAAGAAGTTCTGCCTTGCCATGCCGAGCTGAGCTGCACGGTGTTGTGCCGATCCAAAGCTCAGAGGCACCGCAGCACCATCCCGCGGCACTGCCGCCTCTGCTGAGCCTTGGGATGCTCACTGCTGAAATTCGCTCCGTCCCGGGCTGTCCACCAGGCGTCCCCCAGGACCACGGGCTCCGTCTCCGAAAGGTCTCTCTCCGGGATGCCCCGATGCCTGGGCTTGCTCCTCGCCCGGTCAGGACTCTGCACTTCTCGCTCAGCTCCAGGCGGTTCCCACCTGCCCACCTCTCCAGTCCCTCTGGATGGCAGCACCGCCCTTTGGTGCATCAGCAGTTTGTCGTCTGCAGACGTGCTGAGGCTGCCCCGTCACCCGGATCGTTCACGTGGACGTTGACCAGCACCTGGTTCACAGCGGATGCTTCCTTAGCTGAGAAATACCCACATTTCCCGGTGGGGCACATCACCTGCACATGCCTGGAGCATGCCAGAGCTGCCAGCTCCTTTTCATGGCCTCATGTCCTGCATTCTCTGGTCCCATGACCTCTGGTGGCAGACCACATCCTGATGGAAGAGACCAAAGCTGCTGGATGCGGGCTGCATCATCAGCACCCCTGGTGCACTACGTCACCCAGCTGAGTCTTCTAGGGATCATATAGAGGAACAGTTTTGAGTCATACGCTCTGCAGCCCAAGGGGTCTCATGAAAGCAATGTTTCTACCACTGCCAAAGGCCACCTGAGCACCTGGAGTGAGTGGTGGCCCCAGCAGAAGCCTCTCACCCAGGTCATGGCATGAGTGCCGGAGAGTGGATGCACAGCCCCTCATGTATTGGTTCCAGTGCCAGGACAGGGAGAGCTCAGTGCCATCTCCCTCCACCATCCCAATGAGCAGGGTGACTATGCAGGATAGCTCATGACGCAAATCCAAACTGGCCAGCAATCTGAGTGGCTCCCGACTGACCTCAGCAATGACAATTCTGCCTGTGAGTCAAATGGGACTCAGTGAATGCACACCTGCCCTGGAAGGTGGCTGCTTCTGAGGCTGCCCAGCATGTTGCCTGCAGAAGGCACACCCATGCCAGCACCTCTCCCGCCACGTGCCCTAGACAGGCAGGGAGCTCTGTCCAAGCCAGGAGTGCTTAGCTGTAATGTGCCTCCAGCTTCCTAGGCGGGCTGATTCCACCTGGTAAGGGCACCTAGAAGTTGGATTTTGGACAATCCACACCAAGCTGAGCTGTACAGGAGCTGAGTTTAGAATTCAGGCTGGATCACTCCACCAAGAGTAGGGTGCGACTTTCAAACACGTTCTGCTTTGGAGCCACATTACTCTGAAATCCATGTTTCCCAGCTGCTCCAGACAGAGGGCAGTGGAGGGGAGCATCCAATGTTCGTTCCCATTTCACCCTCCTATTCTCCCCCCTCATAGTGTGTGCACACAGCTGTACACATCCTGTCTCCCTCCAGCTGGCTTGCACTGGCCCCACTGCACACTGTAATTAAACCTGCTTAGGCCCCAGTGATCAATGGGAGGTTCCACCTTGATGGGTTTCAAAACACATTCTCCTTGAACCCACACTCAGGGGTAGCACAGCATGCCCTGTCTGCTGGGGAAAACCATGCCAAGGTTCTGCAGCCAGCACCAGTGCCCAGGTCCCTGCCTTGGTGGGGACACAGCCCTGCAGACACAGAACACAGGGGACGCAGGGGCTCAGGAGGCCACACAGAGGAGTGAAGCAAGGAAACAAAACCTGTCCTGCTTTCCCAGGCAAAACCCCACTCATTTCCTGAGGAAACCTCCGGCTCAGACAGAAGTTGGCATCCTAAAGCTGCAGGGAAACGTGGGCAGAGCTCCACGCAGCCAGGCAGCCCTTGCAGGAGCTGCTGGTGCTCAACACTGGGCAGAGCTATGAACCAAGCACAGATGAGAGCAGTGGCTGCCTGTCCTGTTCCAACAAGCCGTGTTCTCACAAAGCCCAGGACACAGCAGTTCAGCCCATGGCTCCCACATGGGCGAGGAACTGACCCACCACGTGCCTGCAACCCTCGTCCCAGCCTGGAGCACTGCTGCCACACAGCTGAGCGGAAAAGGTGGGGAACAAAGGCAGATGAGCAAGGGCTGATAATGAGGTGACAGGGCTCTGTGGGTCATGCGGAGTGCCGGCAGGACCTGCTGCAGCTGACGACACAGCATAGCTTGGCACTGGGTGGGCAGCAAGCAGCAGGGCGTGTGACACAGGGACACATCCGCCCCGTGCCACCAGCATGACGAGGTACCCCCGGCAGCATGTCCAGGACCAAATAATCCCCAGTGTCACCCAGCCTGGCCCTGTGTGTCATAGGACAGCAATTAGAGCCACACCAAGGTGCCCACAGCCCAGCTTTAGGCATGTGAAGGGGGCATGGGGAGACATCATGGTGTCTCCCATCTCTACCTTGCTCCTTCACAGCTGATGCTAGCAAGACAGGAGCTGCCCAGCTGGCCAGGGGGCTGCTGTGGAAGGAAGTACCAGAGATACAGATGGCAGAAGCCTTCCTCAGCAATGAGGTCGCCAGAGCCACGTCAGTAGGCCTGGCTTTTGCTGTCCCACTGTAGGTGAACAACCATCCTTTTCCATTCCAGGTTTCTCACTGGGAACCTTAGAAGCTGAAAACAGGCCAGAGCATGGGAGCAGTGCAGCTCTGGGACAGGCATCTTCATCCTGGGGACATCAGAGGTCACCTGGACGTGGCCCTGAGCCAGCAGCAAAACCACCTAGCCCCATGTCCTGCTGGTTCTTCTCCACGGAGCTGTTGTGCTCCTGTGAGGCTCCCTAATGAGGCTTCGTCTCCTCACGTGCAGCTCAGCCCTTCAGCACAGGGCTGTTTGCCCCTAGTCTGGGCAGCTCCCTACCGAGCACTGCCAACAGCAAATCTGCCACTGGAAAATTAATACTGGATGTTTTGAAACAGGATGGCTGCATTGCCTCTGCCCCTGTTTACAGGGACTGATCTGCTTACCGGTGATTCCGTGCTGGAGGGGCAGAGCTCACCCAGCCCAGCAGAATTCAGCCCTGCCACTCCCACTCCTACAACCAGTGCCCTACATAGGTAAAGCCATCTGAGCTGTAAGTGGCGGTGGATCTGAGCTGCACTTGGAGCATGGCAGCTCCTTTGCCTGTAGAGATAAGAAGTTAGTGGCTGGGGACAAGTCACAATGTCTAGCAAAGGAGGAACACGCAACCCAGCCACGCAGGACATTGCGAAACAACCACAGTGAGCTTTCATGCTTAGCACCCACCTCCAAGCATCTCTGGAAGCCCCCATACCAGCAGAAGACTCCTGCTTCAGCACTGACTTACTGCTGCCATTCCAGACTTGTCACTCGTCACATGTCCCCGCATTGTTCACCTGTCTTTGTCACCCTTGGCCGCGTGCTCCTGGCAGGAGCTGTTTTTGCTGCACCAAGGGCTTGCCAGTTCCATGTGCACCACCCAAACAGTGCCCTTAACTCATCCCTTGGCATTGTTTGGGTCTCCACTGCCATAGCACACAAGGTAAAGAGACTGAAGTGTGCTGGGAAGAGGCCAATGGACTTGAGTAGCACTTGCCTGCTCTCCTTAACCCAGTTGCCATTTCTCCATTACCAGTTTTATGACTGGATGTGCCCCTAGCTAGAAGGATTAGCTGGGGATAAAGCTCCACACACACATATCTGTTAGGCAAGAGCAGCACGCAAGGAGCCACCAATCCCATGGATCTGTGGCTCAGAGAAGAGCCTGGCTCTGTTCAGGCACCTGGGACAGACACCTGAACCAGGACATGCTGCTGGGCTTGGGCCACAGTCACCAAGAAGGGAAAAGATCATCTTTAGATGGCTTCAGAGCAAAGCTTTGAGGTCCTGGTCACCATCTTACTCTCAATGCAGCTGAGCAAGTTGAGTGCTGCACCCAAACCACTCAGCAAATCCCTGGGCACATCCGGAGCCCAGAACAGCTCCAAACACCTCCTTGCCTGCCACCCCTGCACCAGACATCCCAGAACAACAGGGCCAGGCCAGGAAGAAGAGATTGGGAAGTAGGGCAGCCCAGCCCTCGCTTTTCCAGGAACATGCTGAACTGCCTGCTACCTTCAGGGAGCCAGCCAAGGACAGTAAGCAGCTGGGCTGCACCCACGCACGGGGCAGCCTCCCTTCCAAGGCACCAGGTTCTGCCCAATGGTTCCCAGCTGAAGGCCAAGAAAGAAACAGAGCTGGAACCTCCACACAGGCAAAAAGCACTTGTCCCATCCCACCAGGCTCACCTCCCACAGCAACCGTGCAATTCGGTCCACAAGAAAAATCAACCAAGATCCCTACTATTGTCAATCTCTGCCCATCCTGGTAATCATTGCACAAGAAGAAGGTTGTAAACCAGAAAACGTTTGCTTCTTCCACCTACAGCAGTTGATGGAAAGATGGTTTCTCCAGATCCCACTGCATTCAAGTCCTCACACCATCACAGCTATGGGTGTCAGGGCTGTGTGCATTTCTCACTCTATACCAAACCAAACTGTGCAGCTGGCTCTGAGAGGAGGCACAAACAACACCTGTGATTAGCTTGGAACAAGAAACCTCTGCTTCCCACCTCCCACAAGCTCATTTCAAGAAGTGTTGTGTCAGACTGCTGTGAGCAATATCTGCTGCTCTGTACGTTACATCCCAAAGAAGGGAACAATGAGCAGTCAGAGCAGGGCACAGCATCCATAATATAAAGAATGATGGAGTGACTCTGGCTATGAGAATCCCAAATGACCAAATCCCAGGGCAGAAGCACTGCAATGTTCAAGAAATGTGTCTAAAGCCAATCAAGGGAAATGTTTAATTAATCTCTAGAACAAGAAGCCTAATAGTGTTGTAGGATAAAGTACACAGAAGCCCAAGGGGATGTAGGCAGCCAGCCACTGGTTTGCTATTGTTATCTCCTTTCCTGCTTAGAAAGGTGAGATTACAGCTCTGAGGGGCTCAGCTGAACAAAGCTAGAACCCAGGTCGGCATTTGCTATGCATAATTGAAAGCCCACACAAGCACACCCTCCCCTCCATCTGCATTACAGAAGTGAGAGCCAGTGCATGCTGAGCCTTCCTGCCAGATCCTGCCTGCCCCAGGGCAGTGCCCAGACACAGCTGCTGCTCCCAGTAGCACAGTAATTAATCACTAGTTAGGTGACAACATAGGTGAGTAAGTGCCAGAGACATCCACTTCTCTCAATCACTTGAAGCGGGGAAATTGTATGTTGAATGCTCGCCGGAGATAAAACCACACAGAAGTCCTCAGAAGTTACTAATGGCTGGCATCAATTACAAGGCACGAGAGCAGGTTGTTCACAGCTCCCCTGGGGACCCCTCACTCCCTGGCTGCACACAGGTTTGCCCCCCCCCCCTTCCCAGCCAGCAGCATCCAGGTATTGCAGCAAAAACCTCCACCACAGCAAGGACAAGTCAGTGCTAATTGTTTATTTGTTTCAGTATTGGAAATACACCAGGTACTCGCCAGACAGGTAACAGAAAGGATAGTCATTAAATATAAAAAGGCAGTTAAACAGATAAAATAACTGGGTAACCTTGTTCTTGCAACAGGCAGAGCAGCTAGGCCCTGAAACCCAGCTAACTTCAACAGACTCAGCCTTTCCAGTCAGTCACGGCCAGAACATGGGGCCTCAGATCCAAGGGATGGCTCATGCTTCCCAAACAGCATCTACCCTCACAGCAAAGGAGAGGGGAACAATTCCACTTCAGGACCAACCCTGCTTTTTCAGGAGCTTTGCTTCAGGGCCATGCATGGGCTGACCTTCAGCAAGGCTCAATCTTGCTGCCCCCAGCTCAGCTGAAGTCAGACGTTCAAGTATGTCAGGATTAGCCACAGGTCATGAGTTCAAACCATCTCGAAGGACTGGTGGAACTGCAACTCACAGCAGCTCCCCAGGCTGTTGCCTTCCCTGCACCAAGCCAGATTCAAACCATGTTTTGACGCTCCTCTTGAGCTGTACACAGTTCAGTCATGTTTTTAGAAGACAACGCCTCGCAACAGCGTTAGGACAGTTTCCACCTACACTAGGTCTCCAGTTTTATGCCAAGAAAATCCCATACCAGAAAGACTAAATATTTTTCTTCAGTTCTCTCATTTTCATTTTCAGGAACTGTTCACCTTCTGTAGAGAAGGAAGATCAGTGCTTAAGCCATGAGCCCACTGAACAGCAGGGACCCCCAAGTAGCACCAGAATGAAGGAAGCCCGTGTTACTGACAGAAGACTTAACTCACTGATTATGAGTTTGATTTAATCTAGGAGATCGCCATATTTCTCTAGAGTCTGCTCCTCCAGCTCCAACAGCTTCTGGTAAAATTTCTCAGCTGTTTCCTCATCCACATCAAGCTGGAAAAGAAGAAGAAGGGTACTGAGACATGTCACTGGTGGCAGTCTGTGCAGATGCTGAGAGCAGCTCTAGATTCTCTAGAGGGGCACCCAAAGGGATCCATCTCTGGAGCACAGCCCAGAGTATATTCTGGGGAAGCAAACACACTGATCCTGCTCTGAGCAAGATCTTCCCTACCAAAACATCAGGTCATAGATGGAGCCTGTTCAAATTGAGCTTGTGGTGCAGCAATCTCAGCCACGACACACTGTCAGAGACCAAAAGTACCTCCAGCTGCCACACTCCCCTGCTACCACCCAAACGTCAGCAGGCAGCAGAAGTACTTAGTGTTGCCTTTGCTCCCATCCCACCCAGCCCAGTGGAGGGATTCTCCTAAGAGCTACCAGACTCCAGCATAGGGATGGCAGATGCGTTACTCCAGGAAAACCTCATAGATAGCCCCACATCCCTCCCTGCTGCTCAGCACATAGCTGGTTTCCTCTCCAGCCACAGGACCTATATCACCAACCCTTCTATACGCTGTGCCAGGCAGGACCCCAGCAAAGACAAGCCCCTGTGGCAGGAGGCTGCTGCTCCATTCACCTTTCTGGGTTCCACGTAGTTCTTCCCCAGTCCAGAGGTACAGCTGTGGTACTTGACAAGTGCATCCAGGTATTCTGGCTTCTGTTTGAACAGCCACACCTAGGAAGAACAGCACAGTCACACAGGCAGTCCCAACCAAACCTATAGGTAGGGATCCAGCAGGTGCTGGGAAGAGCTACCAAGAAAGAGGGCTGTTAAATTAAATAGAGAACGACTTACATGAGCTTCTGCTCCATTATACGGTGTCAGAGTGTAAGTCTTGGCAAAGAAACGTATCTGATGGGAAAAAAAATACAAGAAGGAATCAGTATTTTGACCCAAGGTTTCTTTGACAACAACACAAGGTTACCTACCAGGGATAGAATTGCTCAGGCACCTGGGGATCAAGCTGCCTACAGGCAATGCTGCATGCTCACAAATGCAGCATCCCTCTGTCCCTGCAAGGTTGACTCCCTGGGTCACTCACCAGACCAGCAAGCCTCACTCCATAGGCAGAAGGAGGCAGGCAACAAGGCAAGAACACAGCCCACAGACACTTTGCCTCCTGCCCTGTGTGGCTGTGATACAGCTGGAGGCAGAGTGTCTGCAACATCGCCAGTGCTGAGGACAAGTGAGAAGGCACTGCCTTCTCCACCAACAGGAGAAAGGTGATGTGCCAGGATCAGCACTGCCTGCTCGGGCAGCTGGGCAGGCAGCCTGCAGCAGGGCCAGAACTGCACTGAGTCTGGAAAGCTGCAGCTATGGGAAAAAAGGCAAAAAGACAGCTTTTAGGAAGCAGGAGGAGACAGAGAGCAATCAACTTGGCATTTTTCAATGTTCTTCTTTCTATACCTCTAAGAAAGTCAGTCTGTTGCAAAAACAGCATGTCAAGGAACAAAGGACAAGCTTTGTCCAGAACTCCACTACTGCTGAAAGGCACGCTATTTTGCAAGCCCACACCAGGCTGGCATGGGGAGTCTTGCTGAAGCAGCTGCAGCTGAAGAGCTGAGCTCTGTCCATGAGCAGTACATCCCAGCAGCAAAGCTGCTTGCAGAAGCTCTGCTGGGAAAACCAGGACCTGTAGTACCCAAGGGCAGGTCTGCAAGAGACCCGGCTACACCTTCTGTTTCTCCTTTCCACAAGGGACCTACAGCAGAATAAAGACACCAGCAGTGTCCTCCTCCCAGTGCTAAGCAGATGCAACAAATCAGAGAAGGAGACTGCCACCTCTCTCCTCCCAGGAAGCCTGCTGCTCCAAAGGGTTGCTTTGAAGAACCACCGGCCCCTCCAAGAAGTCAGCAAGCTGCCCACATAGGGCAAGCCTGCCCAATTCAACAGAAGAGCCACAGAGCCATAACAGCAGTGGGAAGCCACAAGAAGGCTGCTCCAAAGAGCTCCCTCAAACCAACTAAGAGCCCCTTACCAAATACATGATGGGCATCAGCAGCACCCACAGAAAGACCGGCAAAATTCTGTAGGTCATGTTGGACATAACGAGGCCGGGACAAACAACACTGGAATACAGACCCTGCAGAGAAGAAATTGAGTCAGTTTGTAACTACACAGTAGTAAAGAAGGGCTCCTGCCCCTACTCTCTCAGTTCTTCTTTAGTGTGGCAAGCTTGGACATCGGCACAGAGATGACACAACAGAAAGCAGTGCCTGGGCCTCAAGCAAACATACACCTGAGGAGCAGTCAGCACATCAGCCCCTTGCTCTTTAAGACCAATTCTTCGGTTTAAATAGAAAAGTAAAGCTTGCAAGGTAGGAACATCTCCTAAAAGCTTGTGCTTTCAGAAACACACTGTGCAGGAAGACCCGTGGCTGCCCCTCCAGTGCAGCCACAGCCGGTTCCTACGCATGCATTAGGGTGCAGGTCTGATTGCTGTGAACTAATGCAGCAAGGCAACAACCATGTAACAATAATTACAAACAGTATGTGCTCATTAAGTCCTTCAGACACACAAATCCCCATCATCACCTGCTTATTAAATTTCCTGTTCAGAACCACGCTTGTCAGGTCAGTGGCATATTTGGAGGAACTGTATGATTCCTGCCCCTTGGCATGCTGATAGTCAGAGAGGCTGAAGGCAGATTCCCTTGCATTGCTGGAAGAGGTCCAGATGAGTCGTGACGGCTTTTCGTTACCGCAGAGCAGAGACTCGAGCTGACGAATCTGAAAAAGAATCGTCACCACGATTTGTAAAGCTTCATGGCATAGGTTTACCATTCTGAAAGGCTGGAAGCTCAGCTTTCCTAGAAGTGGCCAACCTTCATAGGTGGGCTGCTGAAAAAAAACAGTCACAGCTCAGGTGCAGCTTCAGCCCAGGTTTCCCCGGGAAGCTGTAAAAGCAGTGGCAGCCCTCTGCACAGCTCAGAGAAGCACTTCAGAACTCAGAGCCAAGCCTTGGTGGCCTCCTTGGAGAAAGAAAGGGCTGCGCCTGGTTTACCTCTACCCATTGACTACAGAAAGCTTTAGACTGCATTAATCCTTACAGCAACAACTCTGTGACCACGTAGAGCTATTTCAACACAGCAGGAGAACCTTCTTCTACCGTTCTTTATCTCTCAGACTTGAGCTTGCACCAGGATCAGAAACAGAAAGGCAGAACCCACATCAGCACCCACTGTGACGTGTTACCCAGACCCAGAGCCCGACCTTCACACATCCTCACCAGGATGAAGTGCCCAAAGAGGTTGGTGGTGAACACCTCCTGCAGCCCGTCCCCGTTCAGTCTGTCTGTCTGCGTCATGACACCTTCGGCAGTGGTCAGCATATGGAGCAGCCTCCTGGAAGCCAAAGGTGGGAGATAGAGAGGAAGCATTCAGATACAAAAACCAAGCTCAGGCACAGAGCAAAAACCTAGGAGCAGACAAGGAAAGCAGCCCAGTGTCGACATTCAGCACCCAAGCGTAACAGAATCCATCCCATAACTTCAATCCTCAGCTCAGCTCTGCCATTAACAGCCTGCTGCTACCACAGCTTCACAAAACACCACTGACAGCTAGGAAACCAAAACACACAGAGACAAGACCCAGCGAGAGCACGCTTCATCCCTCAATAACACACAAGTATATCTCACCCCTCCCCAGGCCTGGGCTGAGCACCAACCTCCCCTCAAACCCACAGTGGTGCTCAGACTGCACTCAGGGTGCCCCAGGCACAGCCACACCTCCTGGCACTCCAGGGCAAAGGTTTTAATCTGAACGAGTGCAGATTTCAGCTGAACATAAGAATTTCCTCTACAGGGACAACGCTCTGGCACAGGTTGCCCAGAGAAACTGGGGATGCCCCATCCATGCAGAATGCCCTGTTCCTAGAGGTGTTTAAGGCCAGATTGGATGGGACCTTGGGCAACCTGGTCTTGTATTAAATAAGGAGGTTGGTCGCCCTGCCTGTGGCAGGGGGGTTGGAGATTCATGATCCTTGAGGTCCCTTCCAACCCAGGCCATTCTGCGTTTGAGGCCAGGTTGCACGGGATCTTAGGTAGCCTGACCTGGTGCAGGGCTTGAAGATCCAAGGACGGATGGAAAGGTTCTAAGCTGAGTTAGGGTCCATCAGTTTGGACCCTTGGTCACCTGCCTCTCACGTCAGTGCTACCCCACAGCGACAACCACATCCCTACCCAGTCAGGAGCCCCTTCCAAAGGGCCTTGAAGTTGACGTGCGGGTTGGGCATGATGCCGGCATTGAGGTAGACAAAGTCCAGGCGCTGGAACCTGCAGGGAGAGCGGGACAGCAGGGTGAGGAGCACAGGAGGACACAGTGGGGTCAGGCAGGGGCAAGGGGGGGGGGGGAACCCACTCACCTGCAGCGCAGCTCCTGCGCGGCACGCAGCACGGAGGCCAGGTTGCCCAGGTCCACCTCCACGGTGGAGACCTGAGCGGCGGGGAACTCCTGCAGCACCAGCTCCCGCGTGGCTTCCGCCTTCTGGCTGTTGCGGCAGGCGAGGCACAGGTGGATGCGGCCGTCCTCCCCCAGCAGCCGCCGGCACAGAGCCAGCCCCACGCCGCTGCAAAGGCACGGGGACCGGCGTCACGCGCGGGAGACACCCACCCCGCACCCCGAGAGCCGTAGCTCGGCCCCACGCGCTCACCCGCTGGCTCCCGTCACCAACACCACGCGCTCCATCCCGCTCCCGGTCCCGATCGCTGTCCCGGGGCGCCCGCCGCCGCCGCCCTATATCTGCTCCCCGCCCTCTTCGCCTGCTGACGTCATCGCCCCGCCTCCCGGCTCGACCAATCGGTGCGGGCGGAGGGGGCGTGGCCACAGCGCCGGTGGCGTGATGGTGGGGCGAGAGGCGGGGCGGGGCGAGAGAGAGGCGGTGGGCGTGGCTTGCTTGGCCCCGCCCCCTCGGCCCGCGCTTTGGCGCCGCGTCCCCACGTGTCACCCGGGAGCCCCAAGGAAAGCACGACACCGAGCGTCTCTTCAGCGGGTTCCCCCGTATATACAGGTGCGTCTACTGAATATATACATGCCTCAGCAATAAGGGTACTGCGAACGGCAACGCTGCGAACGGTAAAAAAAAAGTCGGAGGGGTCCCGCGCACCCTGAAACCCGCAGTTCCTCCGGTCCGTGCGCGGCAAGGAACGCGGGTGCGCTCCCTTAAGGCACGTGGTCCTGTGCCCACAAAGTCACTGTCCCCCAATAAATAACCTCTGTCCAGCCCGCAGCCCCCGCTCCGTGCTGCCCTGCGCTCCCCATGCAGCTGGGGCTCTCCTCCTGGGACATGGGTGCCCGCTGAGCATGGCCTCACTCCTCGGTGGCCGCGTCCTGCAGCTGGCGGTGCAGGTCCTGGAAGGACGGACGGTCTTTAGTGTCCCGTCTCCAGCAGCTCAGCATTAGCTTATAGACAGAGTCAGGGCACAGTGCGGGCTTGGGAAGGTACGTCTTCAAAACAAAAGGCAGAGAGAGAGAGTTACCACCGCGCACAGCGACAGCAACATCGTGAAATCAGAATTGTTGCAGTTAGAAAGGACCGTAAAAGGCCACACAGTCCCACACCCCTGCACTGAACAAGGACACTCCCAGCTCCGTCGGGTGCTCATCGTCCAGCCTGACCGTGAGTGTCTGCAGGGATGGGTGCCCACCACCTCTCTGGGCAGCCTGACTCCCCCTTCACATTCACCGCGAAGAAACCCCAGATCCCCTATCCATCCCCTTAACATCCTGATGCTTTGGTGATTGGACAAGGTGATCGTATTGGTCTTTTCCAACCAGCAACCAGTGCTGCCCGTCCCATCCTACCTGCCGGCCCTGGTCCCGGAAGAACTCTCCGGTGTTTTCGATGACCTGCTCATCAGACAGCCTTGAGTAGGGCTGCTCCCGGCACAGCGTGAAGATCTCCCACAGTGTCACACCAAACGCCCACACATCACTGGCCGTGGTGAACTTGCCCTGGCCGGGGCAAGCAGAGAAAGGTTGGGATGAGCAACACCCTACGGCCCCACGGTTCCTACTGCCTGGAGCTCAATGCTCCCTGAGCCTCCCAGCACGGGTACAGAGCATGACCTCAATGCTCCCATCCCATCTCCCAAGGGGATCCCTTTCCCCTTGTGCTTCCCCAAGGCCACCCGCCGGCCACAGGGCATGACCCATCCGAGACGAAGATGCCACCAGCTGACCCGTGACACTCGGCCATACCAGCAGGATGCTCTCCCAGGACATCCAGCGGATGGGCAGCACGGCGCGGCCCTGGATGCGGTAGTAGTCCCCGCTGTAGAGGTTCCGGCTCATGCCGAAGTCGGCGATCTTGATGGTGTACCTCTTGCCCACCAGGCAGTTGCGTGTGGCCAGGTCGCGGTGCACGAAGTTGAGGGAGGACAGGTACTTCATGCCGGAGGCGATCTGGGTGGCCATGAAGCGCAGGTCGCTGTAGCTGGGGACACCGAGCAGGGCTGAGGGGCTGGGCGACACCGCGTCCCCCACCATCCCTGTGTCCCCACCCACGGCACTACCTGATGGTGGGCACCTGGGCGTCAGGTGGGCTCTGTGCCTCGTGACGGGACAGGAACTGGTTGAGGTCACCGTTCTCCATGTACTCAGTGATCATGCACAGCGGGTCGTCGGCGATGCACACCGCCAGCAGCCGGATGATGTTGGGGTCCTTGAGCCGTGACATGATCTTGATTTCCTTCAGGAAATCATTCCTTTCCGGAACAGAAACCACAGGGATGGAACAGACATCCTGGTACAGTGGGGTGAGATGCCCAATACCCACAGGACATGGCAAGGGGACCCTCCCCTGGGCCTGGGGGCAGCATGGGATGGGCACTGTGGGCAGGGGGTGGAGGGACCCATGGTGCCCAGGTGTGTTGGAAGCTGGGGACAATGCCTAGAGGATACAGCTGTACCTGGCATTTTTATTGGCATCAGCCCGCAGCATCTTCACAGCCACTAGAACGGGGCAGTTGGGGCTGGCGTCCAAGCCTTCCAGGGTGAAGTCCTTATCCGCAAACTTTTCCATCCCCTCCACCTCACAGAGATGAACCTGGAGGGGGGCCACAGATAGGCATCACCTTCAGTAGTATTCTCCTTTGGTCACCACTAGCACCAGCTCCACCAAGCCCAGCCCATGGAGGCTTTGTGCCCGCCAGCTCCAGCTCACCTCCCCAAACTGGCCCTCCCCTAGCTTCTCCTTGAAGGTCAGCAGCTTCCTGGGGAACTCCTCAACAGCAACATCCTTGCCAGACAGCAGGTCCATGGTGAGGGCCGGCACTGAGTAGGTGTTGCCGCCCGTGACGCCCTGCAGGTTCACAATCTCAGCCTCGGCATAGTGTGGGACACCCTCAGGGCCACTGGCTGGGGATGGCTTCACGAGGCCACTGCAGCCTGGGGAGACAGTGGGAATGCTGCTGCCGTGGGTGTGCTGCCAGTGGGGCATGGCACCCAGCACTATGCCCCACATGCCGCAGCACCACAATGACTCCAGGAGGATCTCCCATTCCTTACCTGTGTCCTCCTCGCCCGCCGTGAACTCAGGCAGCTTGCGGATCAGGCGTGAGGGCTCCTGGTAGTCTGGACCCAAGGGAAATATGCGGTCGTAGGTGGAATTGGACTCGTGCTCGCTGGAGGAGGAGGAGCGATTGTGGTTGAACATGCTGGATTCACTGGGCAGGGAGAGGCTGACAGTCATCTCATCATCCAGCATCCTCCGTGATGCCTGCGGGAGTGGGTGAGGTGGGAGAGAGCTGGGATAGGGCACCCTGGGCTCAGTACACTCTGTTCCAACAACAGATCCCATCACCACAGCCATGGCAACCCAGTCCCCCAGACTGACTCCTCTCTGTTATCTGTCCCTATGGAGAAGCACTTGGAACAGTTACCACCATGCCCTCAGCTAGCTGGGGGCTGCACAGAGGCCCCACAGCCATCCCATATACACTCACCTTCTCCAGCATCTTCTGCCAGAACTGCCGCCAAAGAATAATGACTATGATGGCCAACAGGATGAAGATGATCGCCACCAGGCACCCAATCAGGATGCGCGTGTTGCTGTCATCCACCTTGAGCGTGGGGTCTGGCAGAGGGGGATAACACACACTGGTCACGCTGGGGTGAGGGAACAAACCCTGCTCCGTTTTCTCCATCCAATGAGGCAGATCTTCCCCTTTTGGAGCCTCCGTGTATCTTCCCAAGAGAAGGTGACCCCAGCCTCCACCAGGTTTGGTGCCTTACCGTATGTGGTGGGAGCCATGGGCATCTCCGGAGGAACTGCTGAGTTGTTGTACATGGCTGCATCTGGCAAGAGAGAAGAGGAGACCATCAAGGACAGGTTGGATACCAGGAAAAATTTCTTCTCTGATGGAGTGGTGAGACACAGGCACAGGCTGCCATGGAGATGTGGCACTGAAGGACGTGGTTTAGTTGGCACAGAGGGGACGGCTTGGTGGCTGGACTAGATGATCTTAGAGATCTTTTCCAACCTTAATGACTTCATGATTCTACTCTAAGGACAGGGACACAAGCACCCCACAGCCCCTCTTTCCCCATGAGTCCCCACGCAGGAGGACCCTGCAGGGCAGCAGTACCCGACTGGAAGGTGATCTCGCTGAACATCATCCAGGTGTCGGCGAAGTAGTACTGGCACTTGATGGCGCTGGCCATGCGGTGCAGCAGGGGCACGGTGACGAAGCGGGCGCTGGGGTTGACGTCGTCCAGCACCAGCACCGAGGAGATGGCGTTGGGTTCCCACTCACCGGCATCGGAGCGGAAATAGCACTGCACCTCCTTGAAGATCTTCACCCCTTTGGCAAACATGTTGTTGCAGTGCACCTGTGGGGCAACCCGTCAGCGTGGCACATCGAGGGCACGGGGACGGGGAGCGCGGGGCACGCGGACCTTCATGGTGGTGAAGTTTCTGATGCGGTCAAACTCGAAGGTGATCTCCACGTAGCCGCTGGCGGTGCTCTCATTGCGCCAGCCCACATAGTCATAGCCCGGCCACACGTGGTACTCATGGGTCTGTGTGAAGTCATCCAACCCTGACACGCCGTCCGTCAGCTGCCCCAGGCCCTCCGTCATGCTGGCATGAAGACAGGGGCACTCTGTGAGCTATACCATTACTCCCACCAGGTGAGCCCCACCATGAGACCCCCTGATTCCTGCCCAAGCCCCCCAGTCCTCACCTGTACCCGAAGGCCCCATCGTACACAGAGTCGTTCAGGTAGATGATGGTGCCGCTGGGCAGGATGAGCTGCTGCCCGGCTGGCGCACTGTAGGACACCAGCCCGTCTGCAGGGAAGGAACAGTGAGCCCAGCCCCAGTGGGGTGAACAGACAGACAGGCAGACAGACAGGCACCCACCAAGCCAGGCACAGCCATACAGCTCCACACGCAGGCACACATTCATGGAGTGGTCGGTGACGGGGATGAAGCGGACGAAGCGCGCAATGAGCGGTGGCTCCAGATCCTTGAGAACAATGCCGTAAGGGTTGGAGTTTCCATCCAGGACCTAGGGGGCAGAATCCAGTGGGCACGGCGGGGTGCTGAGGTGAGGGGTGGGCTGTGCCCCTCAGCCTCCTCACCTGTTTTCCATGCCGGTTCCGCCAGGAGATCCAGCGTGTGCCATCCCGGCTGTAGTTGATCTTGTACATGGGGGCAAACTCATTGCCGTGCCCCCCACCGTGACGGCCCTGAGTGCCCACCAGCGTGATGAAGTGCAGGGCACGCAGGTCGATCTGCAGGAACTCCTTCAGGTCACCAGGCTCCACTGGGATCTCGGGGCACCAGGCACCATCGCCATCCTCCGAGTCCAGCCTGGGGCGGCATGGGGAGGGCTCAGGGGTGGCCAGTGCCAACCTCATGCCCCAGCAGGTCCTGCCCCTTCTCAGCCCCCCACCCGTGCCCACACTCACCGTCCATACTTGGCGGCCGTGGACTCGGACCACTGGCTGGAGGCTGAGATGTCCTCATCAGGGATGTGCCCACCCGACATCCCCAGGGGGTACCGGCACACCGCTGCCAAAAAACACATCAGCAGCAGTGGGTAGGGGCTCCATCCACACTCTGCTCACCCCAAACTCCACCTGCAGCCCCCTGCTCTTGGCCATGCTGCTCCCCTGCCTGCACGTGGGTCAAAGTCAGGTGCTCACCCTCCTGCCCACCCCACAGGGAGTGGAAAACTACCAGGATGGGAGAGTGGGCTGCATCCCCTATGCAGCGTTACATCCTCACTGCTCCCCAGGGGTTGTTATTTCACACCTGGCTGCCAGGAGCGCTGCTGAAAGGCCACTTGTCTGGCCATGTTTACCATCTCACTGCCAGCTCCAGCCCACAGCGCTCCCCCCGCAACCAGAGTGCATGGGGCAGCACAGGGCAGGGCGATGCCAAGCCCCAGTGGAGCACATTGCGGTCTCATGCGGAGGGGCGGGCACAGAGTGCCATGTGCCTTCCTGCACGGCTTGACATGCGCTGCAGAGCAGCTCACTGAATTCCCAAGCTGCAAACCTGGCTGAGGGGGCAGGCAGCCTGGTTTGGATGAGGCTCATCCCCGTAGCCCCTGGCTGCTGCCCAGCTCCCACTTACCAGGGTTGACCTGGGCTCTGGCTGCCAGCAGGATGCACAGCAGTAGCAGCAGCAGCAGGGCAGTTCTGGTCAGGGCCGTCATGTCGGGAGTCCTGCAGAAACACAGCCAGAGGGTCACAGAACTGCTGCCGGGATGGGCTGAGCATCCCCCGCGCTCAGAGGCATCCCAATGCCATAACCCCAATGCTAACAGGGCCACAGGAGCCACATGAAGCCTCCAGTGGCCCAGCTCAGGACTGGCACCATCCCGAAACAAAGGGCAGAAGCTTTGGAGATGGCCATGAAAGCAAGGCATTGCACAACCTCATCTTGTATAGCAGTAGTATCATGTTGCAAAGCACAGTTTCCTTGCCTTCTGGCTCTGAGAGATAATAACAGGTATTTGCCTGAGATTTATAGGGTATTTATTGAGATGGTTCTCAAGGCAGAGTCAAGCTTGGTGCTGCCGGAGCACAGGGAGGATGCAGCGAGCACAGCCCGCGTGCAAAGGATGAGTTCCACAGCACTGCAGACACACCCCCTGACTTACAGCAATCCTTTCTTTCCCTTTTTCTTCTCTCCCTTTTGGAAAAGCACGTTTGTTGTTGCCCGTTTTCCTGCTGACAGCTCGGAAAATACAGGGAGCGGATGGAGCTGCCAGCCGGGAGCTTCAACCACACGGCTCCGGGCGAGCGAGAGGCTCCCGTCGGCGATGGCCAACTCCTCCAACGCTCAAATCTCAATTTCCTTCTGCATTCCAAGGGACATCCGCAGACATTTTTCCCACTATTCTTTCAGGCTGAGTAAACCCTGTAAGCATCAGGGGACCAGATGCCGCTGTCTCCGAAGGCAATGTGTTTATATTTGGGCAGACACAGGGAGCAGCAGCAGGACAGTGGCACAGGCAGAGGTACCGAGTGTTGGCACAGCAGCTAGAAATGGGTTTTGTCCCGCTGCTCTGACAAAAGAGACCGGTCTGTCTCAACAGCTTCACTGAAGCTTTCCGACCGGTGGAAATTTTTACTGCACGGTGTTTTTGGAGTTCCTCCCTGGCACCTTCTGCTGCTTCTGAGCTTCCCTCTTCCGCTTCTTTTTTATTTATTTATTTTTCCTTTTCTTTTTTCTTTTTTTTTTTCTCCCCTTCCTTCTGCTGAAATTAGCAGGGAGAATGAGCAGGGAAAAAAGTAAACGGAGGCAGATGAAGTTCCGTGAGGACCCTGCGAGTGTCCTGAGTGCGTGGCTCCAGGGGAAGGACACGCTGAGGCTGTGCCAGAAGCTGGATACTGTCTGCCCCAGCACGGCTGGGATGTGCCAAGCCCAGGGCTGGTGGTGCTTGGGTGGGGGTCTGAGGCTGACAATACAGCTTCCAGCGTGCCATACAGCCCATGCATGCCGGGACCCATAGCCCCCTTCCTCCCCCCAAACGCCGCTTTGGAGCTTGTTTGGGCTGGAGGCAGCCCCATCTTCTGTGTCAACACCTCCCCAGCGGCACACTGCAAGCATCAGCCGCGTCCCCATGGCTGCCCAGAGAGACGCCAACAGCACAGTCCTGTGGTGGCGGGTGGGGACGTGGCCCTGCAGTGCTGCACCCCAAACGGGCCCCCGGCAGCCAAAAGCTGCGGCCCTCCTCCCGCTCTGTGCCACGGCGCACAGCCACGCGGCACCACCTCGCCACGGCGCACGGCATCACCCTGCCACGGCACATGGCATCACCCCACCACAGCTCACAGCCACACTGTCCTGGCACGGCGACCCACAAGTGGGTCCCAAGCGCTGGGATGGGGAAAGGGCCCTTGGGGGCACCTAAGCAGTGTCCCCATGTGCCCAGATACGCGTGCCCGGCTTGGGACTGTGTTCAGCACCGCCATCAGACTCACGCTCCACACCCAGCCCCAATACACAGCGTCCAAACAGACCCTTCATCCCCTTGAAGCCCCCAGCATGGGGGTGGACACCTCCTGTGCACCCCAAGGGACTCACCGGAGCGGGATGGGGACGGCAGCAGGCGGGCTGCTCGCCCCTCGCCAGGGTGGCGGGAGCCAGGCGAGGAGCGAACTTCCCCGGGCTGATGCAAGATGCCTCTGCGAGCGCGCTCGCATTCTGCAGATTCCTGGGAGCCGTCCAGAAATCCCACAATCCTACATCTCTCGCACATTTGGTTTCAATTAGGGAGCGGAGAGGGGGAGCCACTCACCAATCCGGGCTGGCTTTTCGGCGGAGGTTATTTTCCTCGACCCGAGGGAATGTGCGCAAAGCTATAATTTACAGCAAAACCCATTCATAGAGCGGGAGAAAAAATAAAAAAATAAAAAAATACCCGTGGTCAGGGAGGGAGCTTAAAGCAATAGGCAGCGCTCTGCTTTCCGGTGCTCGTCTGGCAGCAGTGGGATGAAGTGTGGAGCCTTGCTGGGACCCTCCTGTGCTCTGTGGGGTCCCATGGGGCTCTCCACAGTGGGTGGTGGAGAAATTCCATGGAGAAGTTCCCTGGGAATCCACCCCAGTTCCTACGTGGGTGCCACCCCACTCCAGGCCCCTGGGCGGCACATGGCTCAGGGGTCCTGTGGCCAAGCACCCATACCCCGCGCAGGGCACAGCAGGAGCTGGCAGCTCTGCTGGCTGCGTGCTGAAGCTGGGGTCTGACATCATTTCCAGGCAGCCACTTGGCACCGTGGCCGCTGACAACGCAACACAGCATGGAGAAAATAATAATATTGGGTTGAAATCGTGTTTTGTGCAATAGCGTGAGGACACAGCAGTGTGCTGAGCCCCCCATTGCCAGCCCCAGTGCTGCAACCCCCCGTGGGCAGTGCCACCCCGTGCCCACCGCTCCTACGTGCCCACCGGCACACCTCTCGCTACCCAGAGGCACTGCTCACATAACTTGGCAGTGGGCAGCACTGCTCCATCCCAGGACCTGATGCAGAAGTGTTGGTGTGCAAACAGAGCCCAGTGGCCAAGGCAAACACCAGCTGCTTCCCCACAGTGCCCCCACGCACCCTGAAACCCCTCACTCAGAACGTGGGCATCCCCAGGACTCCCCCACAGCCGCCCCAACTCGGTGCACAGTGGGGATGAATGACAGTGGCACACAGCCACTGCCACACAATGACACCAGGTGGCAGCCAGGAGGGACAAGGAAGTTTAATGGGGCAATTCCAGTTGTGCAATGTACAAAGTATGAGCAAAAAGGGGAGTGGGCAATAACAAGGATCCTATAAAAAAAATAGCCACGTTGCTTTGAGAAAAATAAAAATCCAGGGTTCACCCCAGCCCTGTACCACAAAACCCTTCTGCAGGTACACTGACCATTGGTATGTACAGGTTTACAGACACACGCCCACAGTGCAAAGAGCAGCTCTGTGGCTGTGCTTCACGGCGGGGGCATCCACCAAACATTTGGTTTTTAAATTAAAACATAAATAGAAGCAGACGACATGCCGGAGCCGAGCACAGCCAGGTCCCAGCACTGCCTACATGCCGTTGTACACCAGCTCGTGGGTCCCGTCCTCGTCGATGACCAGAGGTGCACGGAACTCCCGCTCCTTCACCAGCTCTTCCAGACCCTAATGGAGCAGAAAGCAGCCTGTTAGGCAGGGGGAGGAGGGTGGGCACTGCCCCACAGCAGAGCCATGCTTACCTCCCCACCGTAAGAGACGAGGGGGGAGATCTCACACTGGATGGGCACGTCGCTGGCATCCTTCAGGCTGCGGAGAGAAGCCAGTGTCAGCCCCCTGCAGGCAGCTGGGGGCCGGGGGCTGGTGCTGGCAGGCTGCAGGCACACAGCCCCCCTGTTAGCAAAGCCCTGTGTGCTTCCCAGGTAGGCACGAGCTGTGGTTTAGACATGGAGAGCAGCTGGAAGAGGAAAGAGCTCAAGGCATAGCTTTAAGGAGGAACTCTGTGTGCACTACAGCTGCATCATGCCCCCACCCTTCAGCCCTGCTGCATGTGATGCTCCCTCTTCCTCCTGCACCCTGCTGCCATGGGGAGTGCCACCACCAGCCCCTGCAGGGCCCCCACCCCCAGGGTGCCCCTTCCTGGCCAGTGACAGCACAGTGGTGCCTGGTGCCTGTGTCCTCCTTAAGGTCTGACTGCTTTAAAGATAATCATCAAACATCATTAAAACCCACATAGTATTGAAGAACAACAATGCGGAACTACCGCTACCTGCAGCTGTTATCCCCCATTCTAACTGTGGCATCTATAAACCTAGCAGCACCCAGAGTCCTCAATTAGAAATCAAGAACACGAGGGCATGCATCAGAAGGCAGCAGTACAGTAGCTACTGAAGGGGATGGAAGGCAACCAGTGGGAATGCCCTCCAACCCATCAGTGCATCCTTCTGAGATAAGCCCAACGCCGGCAGCACGGATATCCCTATGCCTGCAGAGCACACTGCTGTTACAGCAATCATTTTAACACCTCTCTACGCTTCCCGTGCTTGTAAATGTTCAAGTGCCTTTTGCAAACGACCTGCTAGGTGCTGGGTGGACCCTGGGAGACAGCAGCCACCTCCTGAGTCCTGGGGCTGCTCCCCACCAGCAGGGCAGGGACCAGCTCACCATAGCAGCACAGAACCCTTCACCTTCTCCCAAAGCCTCTGCAGAAAGGAGCACCAGGAAGGAGCAGTGCCATCACTCTCCTACAGCAAGACATGCCTGCAGGTAGCATGCGCCCGAGCCCCTGTTAGTGTCCAGTCACCTCGCACAGCCACCACAGCGCTCCACCTGCAGCCTGTTAGTACCTACACCCAGCCCCGCCACCATGCAGCACGGTGGCACATATAGTTACTTGTCATTGACATCGGCCGGGGTGGCATCTGACCTTCCGTTTGTGACGCTACGTGGGAATAAAGAAGGGTTAACAAGGATGGGAAAGCCATCCCCGATTCGTTCTGCTCGGCGCCGTCTCCAACCAGCAGCAGCACATCTCTTGGCCAAGGGATGCTGCGAGCTGCTGGCAGCAGTGCTGGGTGCAGGAGAACTGGCACCAGGAAGGCTGGGGGCTGCCTGATGTCCTACAGCCAGCCCTGGGGGACGGAGGAGGCTCTGCCCTTCCAGAGAAGCAGCAGCTCACCGAGGGATGGCGGGGAGGCGTGTGCCGTTCTCGTCCACAAAGTGTCCCCCTGCGTTGAGCACCCAGCGGTGGTGCAGGGACATCAGGGCATGCCGTGCCGTGGTTGGGTTGTCCTTGCCATTCTGGCTGTCCGCGTTCTTCAGAGGAGAAAACTCGTCCTCACGCAACACCTCGTATACCACAAAATTCCTGGGGAGGAGAATGGGTCAGGGAGGGTTGGATCCGCTCCTGGGGCATCCCTGGGGACACATCCCCACCCGTGGCCCGGGGACAAACACAGCCATACTTGGAGAACTGGAAGATGTCGAAGACGAACTTCTCCATCTTGATCCCGTTGGGTTTCTCGGGCTGGATCAGCTGTCCCGTCTCAATATCTACATGTGGGATCTTCTTCTCGGCAACATGGTGCTGCAGCTGCGGCTCGTAAGTGCTGCGAGGGGCCAAAAGAGCAAGCCTAAGGCAGGCACAGGGACACCACGCCAACCACGGCTCTAATCTCATCTGGAGAACAAGGACCAGGACCAGGACGTAGAGCAGAACCCATACTTGACGACGTCTTTCAGGAAGGAGGTGGTGAAGTAGTGGTTGGCGATGTTGCCGGCGTTGAAAAGCAGCCGTCCATCCGGGCCCCGCTTCTGCGCAGTGTCCAGGGAGATCTCACTGTACTCCACCACCTGGTAGACACCATCCACGCGGCACACCACGCCGACTGGCTCCGTGGGGTTGGTCTTCTCCACCACCTGCCCAAGGAAGGGCATCCAGGTTTACTTTCTCCTCCTGCCAGCCAAAGGGAGGGACCGCTTTCCCTTCCCAGCTCCGACAGCACCAAGGTCAGTGAGATCTACTGTCTGTTTGCCAGAGCCGAGCCCAAAGCAAACACAAACGCTCAGCACCTTTTGCTGTTAATCCAGCCTTCAAGCAAGGCTTTGGGTGTGCAACATCCCACAGCTGACACGTGGAGCTGGGCTCAGCATTTGCTGCACCCACTGCATGTGTGTCCAGGATGTCACAGCTGGAACAGGGCTGGGGAAGCCAGGGTGGGGACAGCCTGAGAACCATACCTTGGCCCCGCAGTCCGCTCCCTTCTCCAGGCAGAACCCGATGAACCTGGGGTCAGCCACCTTCACCAGGATGTTGTCCACACAGTAGACATGAACGCAATGCACACCCCTCCGCTCCATGTCATCCACGATGCCGTGCACCCCCAGTGCCCGGTACAGACCCCCATTGCCATCTGGGATGGGGAAGGAGCATTGGGCACAGCCACGCTGGGCCCTCCTCCTCGGCACAGCCAAGAAGTGGGCTCAGATGCTCCCCAGTCCCGCTGCACCCCACCCCGGCCCTCCTGCCAAGCCGGCACCTCCCAGCCTGTGTCACTCGCACACGTCATGGCCTGGCTGCTGCCTGCTCCCATGGGAAGGGCTGGGCTGGCTGACAGTGGGGAGTGGGGAACGGGCCAGGGTGCAGCACCGAGCCCCTTGCACCCATTGCCAGCCACAGACCTGGCGCCATGGCGACCTTGCCCTTCTCCTCCAGCAGGATCTTCCCATCGAAGCCCAGGGCGGGCAGCATGCCCTGCTGAAAGAAGATGACGTTCTCCTTCTTCAGTCCGAAATAGCGGTGCTTCTGGAAGAACTCCTTGGTGGACTCCATAGTCCGCCCGCTCGTCATGATGTACCTGCAGGGAGGAAGGGAGGGGAGGGAGAAAAACACAAGGTCCGGCATCCTCACCGCACCCCGGTGCCCTGCATCACCCCACGGCAGGGAGGGGCAGCCCAGGGAGCCACAGAGGGCCCGCTCACCACGGGATGCTGCAGGCGGTGCCGTGCCGCTCCTCGGCCAGCTGCTGCAGCCGCCGCAGGCGCTGGGCCTGCAGGTGGAAGAGGCTCTTTCGGGAGGGCAGCCCCACGTCGCACATGCCCTTGGGGTAGGGGACGCCCAGCCGGGTGCCCTGCCCGCCGGCCAGCAGCAGCGCGCCCACGCGTCCCGCCGCGATCTCCGCCAGCCCTGAGCACGGGAACGACGGGACACGCGTGGGGGCTCCGCGCGCCGTCCCCGCTCCGCGTCCCGCCCCGCCCCGCACCTACCGCGGCTCTCCCAGCCCGGCAGCATGCGGCGGTCGCGGGAGGCGCTGCCCAGCACGTCCCGCGGCACCGGCTCCAGCCGCGCGCCCGGCCCCGCCGCCTCCGCCGCCGCTCCGCCGCCCCGCGCCCGGCGGAAGAAGCGGTTGATCTCGGCCGCGTCCATGGCGCTCAGCTCGGCCGCCAGCGCCCGGCGCTCCGCCGCTCCCAGCTCGGGCCAGAAGCGCAGCACGTGGTCCTGCCCGCCCGCCGCCAACCGCCGCCGCAGCGCCGCCACGTCCGCCTCGCCCGCCGCCTCCATCCCTCCGCGCGGCGCCGCGGCCGCCGGCCGCCGCTTTTATAGCCTCCGCCGCCGCGCGGCCAATAGCGGGCGGAGGCGGAACCGCCCCGCGCGCCCTCACTGGCCCGCCCGCTTCGCGACGCCGCCAATCAGCGTCGCGGTCACGCGCAGCCCCCGGCCGCTCGGCCAATGAGAGCGGCGTCAGAAGCGAAGGGGGCGGGGACGGCGGGCCGCCACGGCAACGCGCGCCACGTCGGCGGTGCGAGCGAGCGGGGACCGCGGGAGGGCCGCTCCCGCAGCGGAAGCCCGGCCCCCACCCGCCGCACGGTTACGGCAGCGCGCGTCACTTACCCGAGGCCGCGGCCCCCTCCCCGCGGAGCCGCCGCGAGGACGGCCGTTGCGCAACGCCGCTGAGCCGCGCGGCCCCGAGGCACCGCGCCCAGCAGAGCTCCGCTGCGGCCCCGCCGCCCCCCACAAAGCTGGCCGCACGCCGCTCGTGTCTCCAAGCATCGTTTATTGATCGTCGGGAGGGACCAAGCGCGCGCGGCTGCTCAGCGTGACGGGGTACAACAGCTCACACCTAGCCCGGCACGGATCCGGCCACGGGAGGGCACGGGGTGCTGCGCTGGCAGGGTGTCCAGGGCAGCAGGGATCCAGCTGGGAATGAAGATCGGGTCTGGCCGTGCCTCGGTCAGCGACCCGAATTACTCTGCCTGTCTGTAAGAAAGAGCTGGAAGCGCTGATAGCTTTCTCTCTCACCCTGCTCACACACAGCGGCAGAAACGGGCTGCTCTCCACCTTTAGATTAAGAGCCCTGCACAGGGACGCCGCTCACAGTTTTGCTGTCTCAGAGACTTCGCCTTTCATCCTTCTCCCTGAAGCAGATTTCTCCCCAGATGATCCTTTCCCCCAGCCACCGTTTCATCTCCAGACGCCTACGCTGGAAACGTGACCTCAGCTGACAGCTACAGCACCAGGGAAAGACCCCACCACCATGGGTACATCGTGTTACACAGTTCTGGGGAAGGACAGCTCATAGGATGGAGCTCCACCCACAGCACAGACCAAGAAACCAGCGAGCACCTGGGGGAAAGCCTCGACACCTCAGCAAGTGGTAGTGAGACAAGGAGAGCTGTGCCCATCCACAGTGGAACAATCAGTTTAGATCAAATCATCATGCACACTCAGGTACAATCTACGTTACGGAACACAGGCTTTCGCAGGGCTGAAACTTATGCTAAGCCACCAAGAGATCACTGAGACAGCAGGGTGAGTTTCAGAGCCTTTTTCTATCAAGCTGCAGGCAGGTGGTGAGAGAAAATGCTAGAACGCTTCTGTTCTGAGGAATTTCTAAGCCTCCCCACAGCCTGCAGGGAAAAGCCAGGGAGTGGATCCAGTGACAGAGATCAGCATCTTCAACTCCAGCCAGCAGGAATTAAAACAAAAAGCAACAGCTTTGGTTTTTTTTGCTCAACTCAGCACTCAAGCCTGGTCTCACTGAGCATCCAGTGAGAAAACACAGTAGGAAAAGTTTGCATCTTGCAGATGCATTTCATTCCAGGCACGGCTCTCACCTTTAACCAAAAATCCAAAGCTAACTACCAAAAAAGAAGATAAGCTTGAAAGACAGCAGAGCAGCTCACAGCACCGGAGAGATGCACAGGTCCCGCTGTAGGTGAGAGCCATTCGTGCTCCCATGGCTGGGCAGATCCCTCAGCCCTGCACCAGCCAGCTGGGGCACACGCAGCCAGCTCAGTGCTGCTGACACAATGGCATTGAATTTCTGGGCCCAAGTGCTCGTACCAATGGCCAAGCCTGCCAGAGACAGCAAAAACTCAGAGCTGAGGAGGTCAGGTACTACCTAGCAACACTGAAAGTACATGATACAAATTAAACACTGTTCTTCACATAGAAAAAAGCCCTAATCCAACAATCATCTGGATCCTCCCAGACAGTAAAGCTGCTTCACTGCGAGGACAATTGAATTAAAAGCAATGAATCACACACCCCATCTACGCAAAGCTGCTTTACAGCTACATACACCAAAGCAGCATAATTCTGGGAACAGTCCAATCAGCAAATCATACCTTAAAACTCACCGTGGGACTTTTATTCCTGGAAAAATCTACCACCTCAAAGGCTACAGAAAATTCAAAGAGATTGGTCCTTTCTGGGTAAGTTTGGCAAGGGCTATCGTAGACAGGCCTCCACGCCAGCACAGAGACTAGTGAAATGCTACAGATGTTGGTTCTTCCAACACACTGCACACGTGCACACAGGGCAAAAATCAGGAGGACCATTTAAGTGCAGGATTCCAGCAAGTCCAGCATCAGCAAGATGCAAGAAAGTAAACTGCAAGAAAGTAAACTGCAAGGTAATTCAGGTATTATTATCTGTCAGCGACAGTTTAGGCAGCTGCCTTCAAGTATTCCAGCTGGAGAAAAGAATTCAGGAGGGTTTGTGATGGGAGGGCTTTCCTCATCACTAACCCAGTACCAGGGCTGCAAGCTGGAATATGCTATTCCCCTCCGTGCAGGGAGCGAGCTGCCTGCCCCTGCACACAGACACGGGTCTGCGTGCCTCCAGGAAGCAACCATTTGGCTGCTCCATGCTAGCAGCTGCATTAGGGATCTTCTGCCTGTGCATTAAAGCCACATGAGCAGAGAGCACGCTCTGGGGGGAGCGGTGATGCTGCTCAGCTGGGTTCTTTCTCCAGAAGCTTGTGGCTGTTGTCCCTGACGCTGAAAAAGACATCCATCTGGCCAGTTAAGAGTGATTACTGGCCAAGCCCTTTCCAAACAGGATCTCAGATTGCCTCAGGCCCTTTGTGCAACCTATGAAGGACCAAAAGTGTCAGTGCTTCTAATCTACAACGAGTCTAGTGGGTTAATGCAAAAACAAACTGCACAACACAGAAAAGCCAAGCGTGGAACCTACAACAAATACGTTATTTCTTGTAAGACTCTCGAGCAGAAGTCCTGCAGACACACAAAGAATACTGCACACTCCTTTCCAAAAATATCACCTAAAGACACTTGCATATTACAGATGATTTGGCATCAGAGCTCAGAGCGTCAGTGCCAGCACAGGGTGCAGGCTAGAAAGATGACAGTTTTCACATCACCTCAGGCTAGAGTGCTCACAGGTTGTGTTGGGACTGAGGCTGGCACCGCTCTGATGACACTGAACCACACCCAGTCAGTCCTTGCCTATCCCATGCACACAAGCAAGTTCAGCTCAGCCACACCTCGCTCCCCAAGCCCAGCATGCCATTTGTGCCAGGTGAGACATGCAGCTCTTCTCGGGTCACCAGTCAGGGACAGGGTAGCTCTGCAGGCTCAGCAGGTACCATTCTGCTGCTTCCTTCCTTTTGATCTAGGGGATGTGGAGACTTAAAGTCTTCCCCATACAGTCTGGAGAGGACGAGTATGGTGCTTCTGCTTGATTCACCACAAACAGCAACCGAAGGCAGGGAAGCCTTCCTCCTCCCCCACTGGAGGAGAACACAGGTATGACAGGAAAGCTTAATAAATCCTCTCTGCAGAGCAAAACCAGGCACTAAGGCCAAGACATTCAAAGGTCTCACTTCCATCACTTGAAAGTGCTTGCTGAGACCTGCTCTGCCTGCAAGGCTCCCACAGCCACCTTCCAGTCACCTGAGTGCCCACTGGGGCAGGCAAAGCCACACATCCAATGTAAACAAGCAAGCACTACACACACACATGAGCACACGCTTAAAGCCATCCAGGCCTCCTCTGCACATCACAAAGCAGCAGTTAAAGGTTTCAAAGCCCATTTCAGTCCTTTGCATCTCTCCTTCACAGATGACTCAGAAGCAGGGCTAGGAAGCTCTTTTGTACATTCAACTGTAAAACACGTGAGGAAGAGGAGCGAGACAACTCTCCTGATTGTTGCTACTGCCTACAGCAAGTTTTGGTACAGATATCCTCTCTTATAGGCACTCAGTGGGTAAAACGTAGCCACAACAAACTTGCCATCAAAAATCTTTCCAGTCAGCATTTTTTGGGCAGCTTTGGAATCACCAGCATTTGCATATTCAACAAAGACCTGAAAAAGAGAGAGGAAAAGTAGTACCCCTGAGACAGCATGCCCCCTGCCTCCTCCCAACCCTGCAACTGAGGAAACAGTCCCTAAGCAAATTTTTCCCCTCCATCTGTGGAGGAATCCAGAGCAGAGGAGCTAAAAGGGAAGAAGATGCATCTCTGAGCCACAGTTTCAACTCTCACTCCTCATTTCTGTAGACAATGTGTTTTGTAAGGTGGGAGAAATTATGACAATGCTGTACATCCTCAGCACTTTTTGTCTTACACACTGGTTCCTCCTGTCCCCTCCCATATTCCAGACCCACTCCTAAAGCTGTTTTCGGGGTCCTCTCAGGTTAGGGAACTCTACATATGTGGGAAGGCACTTGTGCTGTCCTTCAAGACAACCAGCTATTTTTAGCACTGTTGTCAGTCCGGAGCTGAGAAAGCAGTCCTGCAGCACACAGAGTGTCCATGACAATGAATGCACAGCCTCTTCCCTCCATTCACTTACTTGGCCTTTACCAGGATTTTCCTTTGGAATAAGCAAGGAAACCACGGGTCCATATTTCTGACACTCCTCTCTTATGTCTTCCAGGATATCTGAGAAAGGAAAGAGCTGGTTGTCGTTCACTTTGCAAACTAGAGCATGCTAAGAAACAAGGAAAGGCTAAATGAACACATTAGAAGCTTCCAGTCAACACAGCTTTTTCCTCTCAATTTAAAATAAAGACATTGATACTACTCAACAGTCATTACAAGAGAGTGTCTGAACTGAGACTCACAGACACAGACATGCAGGCAGGGAATCCCTGAAAACAAACAGTACTTCTTACACGTGAAGCCTGGCCTTCCAGTAGCTAAAACATTCAGGATTTGTGACTGCTTCTTTTTGGTTATGGCACTTGGAGGAGGGGAACTAAAGCAGCTGCTACAAACCAGTCTTTGTGTGAGCAGAACTCAGCCTTTTAAACTCCTGTCCCCTGAGCTCTCTAGCTTTTGCTGCTCCCTGGGATTTGAGAGCAAGCAGAAAAGTAAATTCCACAAACATGCCTTGCTACCTACCAAGTATGGCTTTGATACAGTTTAAGAACTCACACAATTTATTTCAGCTCTCTAATGAGGTATAGAATAAGTCAACCAGTAAACTATTGAGGACCCTGTTCCTGGGCTCCAAAGAGCTCTGTGCATGTTCTGCAGAAGCTCAGAGCTACAAACACATTACAAGCTCTGTGAGCATTTAATCAAATAGGAAAATCAAAACCAATCTTTTTTGGCATCTGGGATTCTTTAAGGTTTCCCTATGAGCTCTGCATTCTTTTCAGTCTTAGCCTACCCTCCGTGGGCACAGCTGACCCTTTTGGTGTCAGAGCTTGGCTGAGAAGCTCGTTATTCTTGTGCCTGTTAATTGTTCCTCTGGTTGTTCTCTCTTCACCAAATCCAAACAAAACAGTTAAGATGGCATCGCTATGTGGGAACTGCACAGCACACACCAACCTTCGTATTCTTCTTCGCTCTGCAGAGAAGCATCACTTAGAACATTCAGCAGCCTCAGCACGGGCGTGGGGAGCATCACCAAATCTTCAATATGGGGAGCTGTTTGGCACCCAGAGTTAGAGAAAACAAAAGAAATCAGAGGAGCACAAAAGCAAAGCTGACTCAATATGCACTCTGATCATACACAATCACTTCCTGCTCTTTGCAGTACGGTTTTGCTTCACTCTGTTATTACCTGCATTTACAGGTAATGTATTTTCTCCACTTCCAGCATATCTCTGCCTGTGCACTGATAGATTCTCCCAAAGGATTCAATATAGTCTGCAATTATTCTGGAGCCAGCACTTGAAATTGCTTTTAAAATTACAAAGCTAACAGCAATTAAGACTAGCATTGTGCCTGCTTAGCTCAGATTTAGAACTTGATGAGACCTCAAGGGCCACGATAGTTGAGCAAACTACCCCTTCTATACAGCAGAGAGAGAAGATGAAAGAACTATTCTGCAACCTGCTCCTCCTGTTACTGGTACCAGGCAAACTAGAAACAGGCCAGACAGCTTCTGTAACTTCAGTTCTTAAGCTATACTAAGGCACAAGCCTCAGCTGAATCTACATTATACTCAGGTTCTTCCCTGTACAACTTCAAAATCCAAATGCAACAAGTTGTTTTGAAGACCTGCACACAATCTTGCAGCAGCAGAAGTTAAAATGTTTAAGTACATAAAGCAGTGCTACAGAATAAGTCTGGGCCACATGACAAAGATAAGATCCTGTGAACAACTTCACAGGAGCAGAAATAAAGCCCTCTGCTATGGGACCCTCAGCTCTGGAAGAAAATGGACAGCTCCAGGATGACCTGGAACAGTCAGCGTATGGACCCTGATGCAGAGAAAGGAACCATCAAGGTGGACAGAAATTCAAAGCAGCAAAGACAGACTATGTCACTTCCCCAAGAAAAAAAGCTTGATTTCATGTTCCTGAAAGGGACCCCCACACCAATTGATCGAAGATCTGTGAGCCCAACTGTCAGTACTTTAAGAGTGTTAACACTTTTATCTGTACTGGCAAGCTACAGGAGACCGACACAGCAGCAGAATCCACAAGTTCACGTTTGACAGTGAGACAGAGGAGAAAAAAGGGAAGAAATGGCTCCAGTTCTCCAGTGTGAGCTTTCTGACTAGGTTCATAAAGACAGCAGGCAATTATTTCCTTGGAAATACTTCTCCAAGCTAGACATGCAATACGCATCAGGGAGCTGACATCTCTGCCCGGTGCAGACATGACCTTGACTTCAGAGTGTAAGGGGAGATGATAATCAAGACCACATCATAATAATCACCTCCTCCGTGAAATGGGAGAATTCCTATGAAAAGTTTGGAGGATGAAAGGCCTTATCAGTTCAGGCTATGCTCAGTGCTCAGCAACGGCCCTCCAAGGGAGCTGAGCATGGCACCTTTCCAAGTGAACTGCTGTGATCGTTCTTTCACAAATGAGACAGCATCAGGTTAATAGGGGACTGAAAGAACATTTAAGCATTGCCTCAGTCTTACATGCAGCCCTTTTACTCAAGTAAGTTTGTCATTCATTTCACATGTCCTTTTTAGAGAAGGGAGACAAACAAACCCCCTACAACTCAGAGCCACCTGACAAATGCATTTCTTGCAATGCCCTTCTGTCCTAAGGTGTACTTTCTGCCTAGCACCTCTGCTCCTGTTCAGTCCCAGCTGACATCAACCACATGGACAACGCAGCGGGCTGCAGCCTACAAGCAGCTCAGGAAAGAAGATGAGGACCTGGAAAGTCATTTAGTGGCTGGAAATGACAAGGAAAACCATTCTCAGCTGTCTTTGCTCTAAACAGAACAGCTGTGTCCAAGTGGAAGGTAACGACAGATCATATTCTGCCCTCATAGGAAAGCAACAGTAAATGCTTCTTTGTGCAGACACACTTACGTATAACCTGGGCAAAGAAGACAACCAGCAGCTAAGAAAAATTGAAGCTGTTGTATAAACTTGTAGCACTAACCACAGAAGCACCTTCCTAGTACAAACAGGTACAGTCTAAGGTCTGTGTGTTCAAAATGAGACCAGAAAGCACTGCCAATATACTATTCCCTCTGCTCTAAAGCAAGGCTGGCAGAAAGGTTCAACTCCTTCTATGGAAGGTGGCTTTAATTACAACAGTCACAGTTTCTGAAATGCAAGAGGAGTTTTAAAACAGGAATGAGTTTGTTATTTTTTGACCAACGTGCAGAGACCTCAGCATCTAAATGCAACCTCAGAAGATGCAACATTTAACAGCTTTCAATGTGAGCTACACCAAGCAGCTGAGGAAAAGCAGGGCTCAGATTCAAGGGAAAATGCTATTCCATCAAGAAGCTGGAAACACTGATTTCTGCTGCAGAAAAGCTGGACATGGAGCTCTTCACAAGTGCTCCTGGAGCAGGCAAGCTCCGAACAATGCTACCACACTGCTTTTGAAGCATGAAATGCAGAGTAGTATGAGCATGAGCAGAGCTGTCCCAGGTCCTTTTGCTGACAGCCTGCAACTCACATGTGGAGGTCCTGGGGATACATCACCTTTTTCCTCAATCGAAGAGAAAGCTCCAAATCAAAGTGAGGTGGCATCTGTCTGACCTGCCACACGGACACCACAAGAGACAGGCCCTGACTTGCTCCCTGCTTTTCAGGCCCAAGGTGGGCTCCAGCACTGTGACAGCACACAGATTGCTCAGCCAATGAAGAGGAGGCAGCAGCAGATGCGACCACCGGCCATTGCTCACATTCCTGGCTTCTGAACCAGGAATCTGTTAGCACAATGAAATCCATCCACCTACCACAAATAGCATCACACTCTTCAAAAGCACCTTAATGGTCATAATACCAGTTAAGTGCCCTGGTTATTTCTGTCCCCTCGGTTGAATAAGGCTGTCAGTACACTCTCTATTCAATCTGAGTAGAATTTACTGGGAAAGAAAAGTGACAGCCCACACATCCACGGGGACAGAGCACTCCAACCTGCCTGCTGCAGTACCAGAGGTCTGACAAGTGCCACAAAACTAGGGAGTAGCAACGAGGACAAGACAGGAAACACATGCACATCCATGTGAGCAAAGACAACGTGCACAGCTTACCAAAGGGAATGCTGAAGAATGGGCTGCATAAAGCCTTTTCAGCAGAGGCTCGCTTGCCTTGGTCACAATGAAGCATGCTGGAAGAGAGAAGACATCCTTATGCTCTTGCACGCAACAAATCAACACCAACAAATTCAAGTTGGGCTAGAAGGCAGTACTGAGAAATATCCTATTTTTAGGGCACTTGTGGTACAAAGGGGACAGTCGAGAACACATCTTCCAGTTCACAGCTTAATCACACCAGAAGGATCCCTTGAGAGCATCTGCAGAGCATAACACAGGAGCTTCTGCTTTGAGATGCCTTTCAACACCAAGTTAAGGAAGTTACTCACAGGTTCACAACGAACACTGTATGTTTCAGCTCCACCTCTCCACCCCTGTCTGAGACACACATCTAGAGTCACACAAAAGTAACTGCACTCCAAGCAGTTCCCACATCTTGTCACAAATGGGATTCAAAGCTAATAACTCGGGGCTTGTCTGAGAGCATCCCCAGCTGAATTTTAAAAGTGTCTCTCTGCCAAGTTGTAGCACTCTGCAGCTTCAAAGAAGAGTCACAGGTCAGGGAGACCAAGCTCTCCTGCAGACCTCTCAGCAGGGAGTTGCACAAGTACATTTGAACACTGTCTGCCCCCTCTTGTCTCTGACAGTACTTCCCCCTAAAGCAGCAAAGTTTTCAATGCGCTGTTATTTTTCCAGTTTTCTTCAAATACTGACTCACTGATGTGAAGCGTGAAGCACTGACACAGCTAATGCTCGCACTTGTTACTAGCACAGTGGCAAGGGCATTTAAAATAAAGTGGCAGCTGTAGGTTCTAAGTTGCCAAGAGCAAGGCACAGGACTTCACAGGGCACATCTTTAAGCAACACTTCATAAATACAGTAAAGGTACCTTTTAATAAGGTCTCTGAGGTGATAAGCTGGAATGGCTGAGTTAACCACCCCTTCACTGGCAAAAATGCGATCAATGATGGCAGAACTGTTTGTCTGGAAAGAAAAAGAAGCAGTAATTAGGGATGAAAGGAAGTAAGAGTGCAAAGCTTGAAACAACTTAGGTTCTGGGAGAAGTGGGTATCATTTTCTGATACTGATGAGAGAACCTTGATGCTGCAGGCCCACCTCAGACTACGTTTTCCCTATGTGAAAGCTGAAAAGAGTCATGCCCATATTTGTTTTTACTGAGAACTTTACAATGTGGAAAGGACACTGTTACTGGGAAGGAAGCAGGAAACAAAGGAACTTCACCGAAAGGAGAGGCTTCAAGGCTCACAACACAGAGCCTTCCTCTTGTTTTCTCAGGATAAAGGTGTTAGAAGAAAAAATCCCAAATTGGAGCTAACACAGAATCACACTCATAAAAGAGCTGGAAGGGACCTCTGGAGATTGCCTCGTCCAAGCTCCCTACAAAAGCACGTTCCCTACAGTAGGTTACACAAGAAAGGGTCCAGAGTTGGATGCAATGGTAAAAACAGCAAATAACTGTTGAGCAGCACAGTGCTGCTGAACTGGCCAACACCTAGCTATTTCATTCTTCCATTTGTGCCACACTACAGCCAGAAAACTTCACCTCCCAGCTCTTGGGGAGAGACAGGCTCCAAACACAGAATCCTGGAGCTGTATGACTTCAGTAGCCTGAGCATAGGCACTGTTCAGACAGTCCCACAGGGCCAGCAGGTCTTTAAGGCTTTGAAACCTTAATTCCCAGGACAATAGGATTATAAAAACATCAAGGAAATACTCTCTAGTTGCCAGGCAAATCCAAGGTACAAATAAGCAGCAGGAGAACTTGTCTGGTGTAAGCCAACAGCAGTTATTGCTCACCTTCCATTCCTGAGATTGGACTGTATGTTTCAGTTTCATTCCTGAGAACATTTCCAGTAAAACAATTCCCAGACTCCACAGATCCACAGCAGAGGTACACTCGGTCTCACTCTGGAGCCCTGCCTGTGCTAGGCAGTTCTGCAGTTCTGCCTCTGGAGCCCGATACCCGTCTGTTTGAATGTATTTCACATCCTACAGAAAACCAAGCAAACACAAAAAGTTAGTTTTGCAGACGCAGGTTCTCTGCTTTACTCTTAAATCTGTTTACAGAGGCCCTTCCAGATGGGTCGCCGAAATACTACTGCTAGATTTACTAAAAGCATAGTACAGCCATTTGTGTTAGAAGGCAGCTCTGTGTTGATGATGGGGGAAAAAAACAAGAAAAAAAGACTATCTGAAAGAGAACATCTCCCATCAAAACAGCAGCCATCCTGCTAACACCTGAGCTCTCTGAATGACAGCACTGCTGGAGAAAGAACCTGGATGTCACAGCACACGCACAGAGGACACTGGAAGTTTCAGTACAGAGCTGATGAAACACAAAATGTGCTCCATGTACAACAGCAAACAACTCAGTCTGAACACCAAGGGTCAGTAACAGCTTCTGTTATCCAAGTACTGATGATCTCCAGATCAGAATACTAAAAGAATGAAGCAGGAATTTAACACTCAGACGAGGAAATTATCGAAGCCATTTCCCACGCACCTCTTCCTTCTCTCCCTTGCAGTCAGAAGTGCTGCAGCAATCAATACCTGCTCATCTGCTGTGGCTGGCAGAGGGAAATGCCCACACACTGCCTAGTTAAAACAACACAACCACAGAATCACACGGGGGCAGCTCTGAAAGTTTCCCATCCAAGCTCCTGTCCACAGCAAACACTAGATCAGACACAGCCTTGGCTTTGTTTAGTCAAGTACCTTGCCCAACACGTGTTCAATAATACACTGATGTAACTCAAGGAACGACAGAAGAATATGTGAGCCTACTTCCTGGACAGGGCACAGGGCTGGGAATTCTTACCTAGGGAATATATTAAAATCAAAACAACTGCTTCTCCAATTGAAAATAAAGTCTACAAAAGGCATTTTTAAGCAACAGAGCTCAGCTGCATCTTGTGAACCAAAAATAAAAGTAGATAAACTGCACAGTAGGGCACCCCTCTCCAATCAGCAAAGGACAGAACAACCTCTAGCATGGTGAAAGCAGCAGTGCAGCAGCCCCACCAAACAACATTTCAAGACACAGAAAACACAGTAGTCATTGCCACCACCAAAAACAGACAGATGGAATTTCACTCTTACCGTCTGAACTACATTGAGAGATTTACGTGGCAGAGACCTTGCTCTGTGTACAGCCACTCTCTGTTAAACAGTAACTGTAGAAAAGTTATGTAAGGGTAACCCTGGCAGAGCTGTCAGAAACGTGAGGAACACGGACTTGACTGAGATAAGGAATTCATGCATATATGATTCTAAGCAGGGGGAGAGAATAGTGGACGACATTCATGTTTAAAGCAGGGTCAGATGGTTCACCCCAACAGCCAGAGCAATTATGAGGACCAGAGAAAGAAATTCAGCACAAAAAAAAAAAGCAGATCGGAAGGAATGGCAGAAGCAAATAAAAGATCATCAGCTATTACGAGGCAACTCACTGAGCAAGCAGCAAAACACAGGCCTGAAGAAAAGAAAAACACAGATATCTGCATCAGACATAGGACAGCAGAAGAGTGGTTTCCCCTGATAGCGGCAGATCACCAGCAGCACTGAGCCAAGAATGTGGGAAAACCAAACACAAAAAGGAGGAGCTGCTAAGTGCACACATTAAAATCCGCTGTACCAAAGAATTCAGACAGGTCGCCCACGCAGTTCTCAGATATTCACAGATCAGTGAGCCCAACTGAATACCAGGCAGACCGGCCAAAAAAGTACAGGAATGTATAATCTCTTAGATGCATAGTGGGCAAGGAAAGGGACAAAGCAGGGTGCGTGAAGAGTCATAGCTCACTCACCCTGTGACTAAAGGCTAATCTGCTAAGAGGCTAATTAAAAAACATCCTTGATACCCCTCACAGAAGGTTATGAGAGGGAGAGGTGAAAGGCAGTTCCATCAAGCCAACAGCAGAACCTCCTGAGGCCCTCTGCAGAAAGTCAAGAAATGTCTGCTTTCAGTGGAGGCCGCGGAAGGGACTAGAAGGGGTAAAGAATAGATTTACAAAAAGAACCATCACCAGAACAAACAAGCGACAGGAAGGGAAGGAGAGCAAAGAGGAAAAGTAGCACAGAGCAGGCAGAGTTCTGACCACGTTGGGAAAGAAGGGACAGCACCTACCCACGGCCAGGGCTTTGGTCAGCACAGTGACGTGGGAAAGAAACATCCAGGCTAAGAGAAAGGGAAGCTGCTGAAGATAAGATGAAAGGAAAGACAAGAGCAAGGACGCTGCTAGGGATGAGGCAACTGGCTGACAGCAAAGCCTGGATTACTGCCACAGGAGATATGAGATGATAAACGGAGATCTGACAGAGCTGCCTGCTCCCACCCGTCTGCCCACATACAAACCAGCAAACTTTCCAGGAAGTTGTATCATTAACTCTGGAATCCACAGCAGCACAAAAGCTGACACTGACACTAATCAGAGACACGCACAGGGAACGGGATGACGGCTTCTGTCTCCTGGCCCAGCCAACGTTTTAGCCTTCCAGGAAGCCCTCAGCACCAGCTCATTCTGACCGTGCCACCTCCCTCCCCTCCTACACCCAGCAGCCCAAGACAGAATGACCTGCTTCGAGAGCAGCGCGTTCCAAACCTGATTCCCCTCTTTGAAGCTAAGTCCAAAGTCAATGAGCTTAAAGCACTCCTCCTCCGCGCTCCACAGGATGTTGCGTGGCTTGAGGTCTGCGTGCACGTAGCCTTTGTGGTGCAGGAAGGCCAGGGCTTCCAGGACATCGCGGGCGCAGTGCTGGATCATCCACATGGAGCAGCCCTGGTTGCTGGAGTGCAGCAGCAGCTCGGACACGCTGATGTCCAGCAGCTCCAGCAGCAGGCAGCGGGACGGCCCGTTGGCCGAGTAGTGGTTGGTGAACACGCCGTACAGCGTCACTGCAGCGAGACAGGTTGCAAACCTCGGTCAGAAGCCGCTGCACCGCGGCTGTGCGGCAGGCAGCACCGCACGGGGTCTGGAGAACGGAATTCAGAAGCCCGGCCACGGCTCCCCGGCGGCCCAGGGACCAGCAGCCGGGCGGGGCGATACCTCCCGCCCCCGGGGCCTAGGGCACGGGGCAGGACGCCTTCCTCGAGGGAGTAAGGCCGCGGTTCGGGGACCCCACTGCCGGGGGTCCGGCAACGCGGGGCGGACGCGAGGCCGAGGGAGGGAGAACGGGGCGGGGGGAACGGGGCGAGGGTGCCGTTACCGATGTTGCGGTGGCCGCGGAGCTGCTCGAGCGCGGCGCGCTCCTTGCGGAAGCCGTACTCGGCGCAGTCGGCGGCGGCGGCGGCGGGCGGGCGGGCGCCGGGGCGGCGCGCGGGGCCGGGCCGGGCCGGGGGCGGCACGAACTCCTTCACGGCCCCGGGGGGGGCCCGCGGGTCCCCGCAGCAGCGCACCCGGTACACGGAGGCCGAAGAGCCGCTGCCCAGCGGCGCCTGCACCTCCCACAGCCGGCCCAGCGCCTCCAGAAGCAGCGGCGGCGCCGCGCCCCACACGCACCCCGACATGGCGCGGCCCGCTCACATCGCCCCGCCGCTCCCGCCGCCCCGCGCCGCCGACCGCCGCCCCGCGCCCGCAGCCCGGCCCGACCGGCGCCGCGCCGCGCCCGCCATGGCGCCGGAAGTGGGGCGGGGAGAGGCGGGGCGGCACGCTCGGGCCGCCATGACGGCGGAAGTGGGGCGGGGAGAGGAGGGGCGCCGCGCGGGGTACACAAAGCGGGCGTTTGTTGTGCAATCCGCGTCTTTAATCCCAAACTGCACACGCGCACAGCGGACAACATAAATAGAGGGTGCGGCCCGCGGGAGCAGCCGCGGCTCCCGCAGCTGCACGAGTGGTGACGAGTCAGGCCGCGCTGCCCCGGGGCAGCTGCGGAGAAGGGGTGAGGTGGGGCGGGGCGGATCTCCGCACCGCAGGCCGTTCCAGGAATGCCTCCTGCTGCCCTGGGGCTTTCGTCTCCCCCAAAATAGCGACCCCAAGAACAGCAGGTGGCAGAGAGAGAGGTGTCTGGGAGGGCCAGCCCCGTCTGCCCGCTGCTACTCGAAGGACAGCAGGTCGGGATGGGGACCCTCTGCCTCCCGGCTGGGGGTGCACGGCTCGGCGCTCCCTGGCAGCTCGTGCTCCAGCCCCGCTTCCCGGAGGGGCTTCTCCGTGCGAGGTGGGGTCTCCAGGCCGCCCTTATGGATGAGGTCGGGCACAGGGAGGGCAGCGGTGGACTGGTCCCCACTCGGCCCTGGGATGCTGGTTGTACTGAGTGCGCCGGCGTGTTCTGCAGCGGAGAGGTCCCTCGCCCCTGGCCACTCCTCCGCAGGGTTGGGGTGCTCCGCAGGTGGCTCATGGGGCTCCTCTCTGCTGCTGCCCGCTGGCTGCGGTGCGATGAGCATGTCCTGCGGGGTCTTCAGGGCACGCGGTGTCCGCTTCTTGGTGATGGGGGGTGGGGGGTCCAGCCGGGGGAAGGCGTCCAGCCCTGTGGCCCTGCAAGCAGATAGAGGCGCTGATGCTTTTCAACCCAAAGGAACCTACCGTGGGGTGTGCGGTGCAGAGACACTCACCCATCCTCGCTCGCTGGCTGCCCCATGCCCAGTGCGGCGCCAGCGCTGGTGTTCACCTCCATCACCCCCACGCCAGGGGGTCCGGCTGGCTCCTTGCGACGCAGGAGGTCATTCATCTTGGCCCCCACGGCCTTGCCCAGGTTGCGAAGGTGCTGGCTGCCAGCGGGACGGGAGGGCTGCAGCAGGGCACCTGCAGGAATGTGCTGTGGGCGTGGGGTGGGTGCCATGCCAGCGCTGGCGTTCTCAAACATGCTCTGGTCCACTGGAAAGGAAAGGGAGCGGAGAGTACGTGTGAGGCAGGATGCAGGGGGTGAGCGTCCCAGGGCTGCCTGCCAGCAGCACGATAGGGACACCATTTGGGGACAGAAAGACCATTCCTGTGGCCCCACAGCTGTGTTGTGCATGCAGCGAGGACACGGTGGGGGAGCAACAATCTGAGGGCACCACACTGCTGCCACCTGCACACTGAGAACATCTCTTACCTGGCACCAAGCAGCTTGGGAAGCAGATTGTGGAAAGAAAGAGAGAAAATGTTTATCAAGGGGTACAACCCCCAGGACCCCCATTTGCTGGGGTACTTATGGCCTGGGCTCTGAACTGTACATCCCCAATACTGCACCCTCTACTGCCCACCTACCTTACAACGTCCAAGACTCTGGTGCTGTGTGTGTGCAAAACCCCACATTACTGCACCATCCCATGCTCAACTGGCCTCAGCTTGAATACACTGAATCCCCATACCTTGCTCCTTGTTCCCCTACCAGCTCTGAAGATGAAGCCAGCAAGCATCACCTCAGCTGCCAGGTCTATTAAGACCTTGGGGGACAGAACCTCATGTTCCAAAAGCATTCTGCTGTGTCCTGCGTGCAAGTGTGACATCAGCCCTTAGCAATGTCAGCTGATGCTACAACAGCACGGTGTGGATTCTGGGGCCTCAGCATAGGGTGATGGATGGATTTTTCATGCCAGCTACTTCGATTGAGGCCATGCCCCATGATCCCAGAAGGGGCAGTCTGGTGCCAACCCTCCCCTGGGACCACTGCAGCTTGCCTGGTGAGCACCCAGGCTGCATCCAGGCAGGGGAGCAAGGAGTCTGCCTGTGTGGGAAGGGGAGGGGGAACAGGAGCCCCAGTGGCAGAGGGTGCTTTCTAGGAATGGGGATGGGAGTCCTGCTGTTGCAGCCAACCTCTGCACAATGCTACTTTTCACCCCTATGTCTTTCTAGCAGGAACCTTGAAAGCTGGGGGTGCTGCCTCCAGCTGTGCCAGCTCATGGCCCCCAGCATCACCTCTCTGCCAGGACAGCTCTTCATGGGACAGTTCCAGCTGGCCTCTGGGTGAGCTCTCAGTGCTGGGGGGACATCTGGGAACAGAGACAATTACCCCCACATCCCACAGAAACAGCCTGACACACCAGCCAGAGCCCTGGGAAGAGAAGGACTCTGCTGAGCACTGTGCTGGGATGGGATGGGGCTCCTTCTGAGTCTCCAGCACCACCCCCATCCCTGTGGGCACCTGTGCTCATGCAGTGACCCTGACTCACTGCTGCCCCTTCTCTCTGCAGACCGCAGCTCCACAGCCTCAACGGGCAGCACGCTCCCTGCCCGCACCATCTACAGACCTTGGTGCTCACCATACAGCTACTTCATCTACACCAAAGCAACCTCTCAGCAGCACCTCTCCTCCAGTCTACCCAGTAGAACCCAGGAGCCTGAGGATCACAAAACCCTCTTGGAGGTCCTCTGCCCTTCCTCCTGCTCTTCAGAGGAGCCCCAGGCCGCTGAGAGTGCCAGCAACAGAGCCAGCATCACCACCAGGGACATCCTTGCAGCTCCCCAGCAGCAGCAGGTACCACAGAATGGCTACAAGTGCATGTCATGCTGCCGCATATTCCCCACGCTGCACTTAGTCAAGAACCACATCCAGCATAGTTCCCAGCAGGGCTACAGCTGCAAGGTGTTTTATCACAAGCTCAAGACACTGTTGGAGAAGGAGTGCAAGGTACAGGAGACCAAGAGCCCTTGGGTGCCCGAGTAGTCCCAGCATCTGGGCCACTGCCACAGGAGGGCACTGCTTCATCACTCCACTGCTGCACAATAAATGCCGTGCAGAGTGCAGCTTGACTGCTGCTCTCCTGGGAGACACACAGCTCTGCTGCAGCCCCTTGCTGAATCAATGCTTTTCATGTCCTTCAAGAGGCTGTTTTCCTTCCCCAATGTCCAAAAATTCCCAAAGCCTGGAAAGCACTGCAGGGAGATGTGCAAGCCCCGGCAGCCCACAGGCAACCCTCGAGCTGTCAGCCAGCCTGAAATGACCCCAACACCATTTGGGGCACCCCTCTCTCACATTCAGCCAGCAGTCAGGCACTGCTGAGGGCCATGGGGTCCCACAGGGGAGGATGCTCAGCTCCAAGAGGATCTGTGCAATGCTGGGGGTGTCACTGTCAGTGCTGGCTGCCAGCCCAGGCTGGCAGAGTGTGGAGGGCAGGAGGAGTATAGAAAGAGAGAGAGTCAGCGAGAAGGAAGAGACAACAGAAAGCCTTGAGAAATAGAAAGATTTATTTAGCAAAAGCCAATCAACTAATGACAACACCCAAGGGTTAAGTGCACTTACATTGACAGATTGGTTTCTCAGATAGACCGAGTCAACAGTTAGTAACATGACAGTTGTAGGAAAAGAAAGGACAAAAAAATATAGCTATAAAACCCCGGTCAAGGTCCATATAACAAAAGTGAGAAGCTAGAGAGATATTTTGTAGGCAGTGCTGGGTTAGGAGGACCACTCATACATACACGTGATGCCACGGTGCAGCACAGCACTGGATGGCTCCCACCTGGCTCTGGCAAGGCACGGGGGGCTGCAGCACCCCCTCAGCCCTGGGGCACCAGTCACCATTCCCTGTGGTGATGCTGACCATGAGCCCAAGGCTCAGCCCTGCCTGCAGGAATTAGCCAGGACCACTGCAGCCACTCCTGCTCTATCCCCCTCTGGAGCTGCTCTGGGGGCTTCCCTGGACACCAGGCCACTGGTGGGCATGTGAAATAATCCCAGAACGGTTAGAAGGTCCACCTGGTTCAATTCCCATTCCAGCAGGGCCACCCAGCACAGGGTGCCCAGGCCCACATCCAGGCAACTTTTGAAACTCTCCAAGAAAAAGACTCCATAGCTTCTCTGGGCAGCCTGTGCCAGAGCTCAGCCACCCTCACAGCACAGAAGTGCTTTCTGGTGTTCACACAGAGCTTCCTATTCCAGTTGTGTCCCATGCCACTTTTCCTGCCCCTGGGCACCCCTGAAAAAAGCCTGGCTCCATCCACTTTGCACCTCTCTCTTCAAGTATCTAAACACATCAGTGAACTCCCCCTGTGCCTTCTTCAGGAGGAACAGTCCCAGCTCCCTCAGCCTCTCCTCTTAGCAGAAATGTTCCAGTCTACTCTCCATTTCCACAGTATTTCACTGCTCTCTCCTCCAGGAGCTCCACATGGCTCCTGCACTGGGGAGCCCAGAGTGCTCCCAGCACGGCCTCACCAGTGCCAAGCAGAAGGGCAGGATCAGTGCCTCGACCTGCTGCCTCAGCTCACCTTGATGTCCTCCAGGACCATCAGCTACATCTCTTCAAGTCTGCTTTTCAGAATGTCCCGAGTATGGGAGGCTTGTTCCTCCCTGGGTCAGGACTCTGCGCTTCTCGTTCAGCTCCAGGAGGTTCCCACCTGCCCACCTCTCCAGTCCCTCTGGATGGCAGCACTGCCCTTTGGTGCATCAGCAGCTGCTGCTCCCAGGTTTGTCGTCTGCAGATGTGCTGGGTTTGCCCTGTCACCCGGATCGTTCACGTAGAGGTTCAGCAGGGCTGTACCACCACCGACCTCCAGGGCACACTGCAAGCTGCTGGCAATTAACAAGGCTGTGCTGCTGATTACCACCATCTGGGCCTGGCTTTTCGGCCAGTTTTTAACTCATCCCACTGTCTGCCCATCCATCAGGAACTTGTCTATGCCTTTTGGAGACAGCATCAAAGGCTTTACCAGCTCAGTGATAGCCCACACTCCTTTTGTCGCCAGCATACTTACAGTAGTCCTTCTTGTCTTTGACTTCTCTAGACAAATTTGACTCCATCTGGTCTTTAGCTTTCCTCACTTCATTCTGAAATGCTCAGACAATGTTTCTGTTCCTTCCAGATTGTCTGTACTTGCTTCCACTCTCTGTATGCCTCTTTTTTGGACCTGAGTTTGGCCAGGAGCTCCTTGCTCATCCATTTTTGCCTGACTTTCTCTTTGGTAGGATGAACCACTCTTAAGCTTGGAGGAGGTGACCCTTTGAATATCAGTCGGCTTTATTGGGCCCCTCCCTCTTTCCTCAAAGGCCTCAACACAGTTCTTCTGACAGATCCTCAAAGGGGCCAAAGTCTGCTCTCCTGAAGCTCAGGGTCGTGAGCTTACTTTTCACCCCCTCCCTGACCTAAGGATCTTAAGAATTCCACCATCTCAGGGTCACTGCAGCCAAGGCTGCCTTTGACCTTCACATTCCCCACATGCCTCGTGGTGCTGATACGAGGTCCAGCAGAGGACACATCCTTCCTTCCCACTGGGACTCTCTAGCTCCTGACAGCTCTGCTACCTGCAGTTCCCACCTCCTCACGGGGTAGACAGTGCACAGCACAGCTCTTGCTCCCCCCCCAGGGTCTCAACCACACCCTGCTCCTCAGCCCTGAAGGGACTGGAGCAGAAGGAAACCACAGCAGGGTTAAGCACTGGAGTAGAGCAAGGGCTTGAGTCTGGGATATATGCAGCCAGGTTAGATGCAGGCAGATCAAGCAGAGACAGCTGGAAAAAGGGAAAGCAGCAGGCAAGCAGAAAAGCAAAGCAGAAACAGGGCAGGAGGGATCCTAATATTCTGGATTCACTTTTCTGGAAGGTGCGAACCTGGCCACATGAAGGTGCCCACATGCACAGCCATTCCTCACCTGTGCCACCCACCAGCTCCCCATCTGGAGTGCCCACCTCTCCCATTCCAGCTGAGTACAGGCACTGAGCCCTGCACCAGGCAGCTCGCAGCAGCTCCTCATGACTGGTGTCACCTTCCAGAGGGGTCCAGAGCACCTCTTCTCCACCCTGGGTTCAGCATGCACCCTGAAGCAACCAGCCTAGGAGCAGGGTTACCCCAGCCAGACAATGGGCTACACAGCCACCAAGTTGCCTTGCAGAGTAGCCCCTTCTAATGTGAACATACACTGCATCCACAGCAGCTAGGGAAGGAGGAGATCTTGCTTCCCATATGTCTGTGCACACAGCCATTGCCAGCAGTGGTCCGGGTGCAAGCGACTGCACAGAAATGGGATGGCTCATCTGTAAAGCCAAGCAGGGAACTGTTGGTAGCAGTGGTGCAGGGAATTGCTTGAAAATATGATTTAAGAGCACCAGAAAGGCTTTGAACCTGGTAGCTGCTCCAAAGAGCTCCTGGATCAGGTAATGAGAGGAGGACGACTCCCCATCCCTGTGCTGTGCTTCCTGGCTCTCACTCCATGCTCTTTTGTGCTTCCCTATCCCCTTCACAGCCCAGGAGAGGAGCAGGCAGTGCCCTGCACCCTCTGTCTGCCTCAGACAAGAACCAATCCTGCCCCACAGTGCCACAAACCCCAGTGTCTGACCATACTGCGCAACCTTCTCTTACCCCCTTCACCTTCCCCAGCTCCTTCCCAGCATTCCTCTCCTGTCACTCACGCACGCACACTGACGGTGTGCCATCTCATCCTGACAGCATAGCCCCAGCCCCATCTCCCACCATCTCTGCTGTCCAGGAAACCTACTCGTGCTGGCTCTTATGTCCCTCCTGTCCTTGCCCCATACCTGCTCTCTTGTTCCCCCAGAAAAAACTTTCTCCAGTTTCACTGATTCCTCTCTATAGTAACACTGACAGCAGTGGCTCCTAACCCAGCACGGTTGCTGGGCAGCAATGTCAGCAGCATGAGGAGCCCTGCAGGGACACAATGCTGCTAAGGGCTCTTTGCTTCCCTTGCTTCTGATCTCAAAATACAGCTTGGGAGGACATGGGGACCAGAGAGCAGCACAAGCCTGGCATGAAGCTGAGGGTGCTGAGGGCTGGCTGAGCTCAGGACAAGATGACTGGCAGCAGGGAAGGAGGATCTGCCCCCTGCTCCGACCGAAACACTGCAGTACCATCACGTCTACCTCCCTGAAGATGAAGCTGCCATGGGCTGCACGCATCAGGGTCCTAGGTACAGCACAAGCACGGCAGCATCACACACCATGCCTAGCTCCGGCCCCTGCTGCCATCCAGCCCCACACTCCCTCCACCACCCCTGGGGGTCCCGGCTGCTCTGTGCCACCTCTTGCCATCCCCTACACCGCGATCTCATCCTCCAGGCTGTCACCCAGGTCCTGCCGGGGCTGCACGTTGAGCAGGCGCGGCGGTTCCTCCTGGGACCAGGAGTCGCGCTCCTCACTCTCGTCCGTGTTGGACTCGTACTCGGAGGCGATGCCCGACTCACGGAACTTGAGGAGCTCCAGGCTGCCCAGCGCCGGCTCCGGGGCGTGCGACCCCGAGCTCGGCAGGAAGTGGTAGCACTCCAGCTTCACTAGACAGTCGTTCCTACCTATGGGGCTGCCCAGGGCACTGGGGAAGCCCGAGCTGGGGCCCAGCTGTGGCAGGTGGGTGTCCTCAGGCTGTGGGGTGGTCGGGTCGCAGAGCACGGGGAGGACGCTGGAGCGGAAGGTGATCTCCAGCAGGCTGTCCTGGGAGCCTGCTGCAAGAGAAGGGCACGGCTGAGAGGCAGGCAGTGCCACCCCCATCCCTCCCAGGCATCCCACGGCCACCACAGCTGCTGCAGACCTGCAGCCTCAAATGCTCAGATGACAGGGGCACATGTGCCAGGAGCTGGTGGCTTGCAGAGAGCCAGGAAGGAAAGCTAGCTGCCTTCCCCTGGCTTCTGCAGGGAGCTGGTGGCCGCATCTGCTGGAAAGTCAAGGAGGGTCTCTTATGGCAAGGAGGGAACTAGCATAGATATGCAGCTGTTGGGGAGAGCAGGCATACAGCTGGTAGGTATGTGACAGTCACCCCACACCTCCTCCATCCTGCATGCAGGTGTCCTGCTGCACATGCACAAGCCAGACCAGAAGGGCTTAATATTGCCACCTCCCCAGAAAACATTAGAAACACACCAAAAAATGGGGTGTAACACCCATGTATTCCCCACAGACCCTACCACTAGCCCCCCTCACACAGGGGCACTGGTGCTGTGCTGTGTCCCTAAGCCCTATGTCTCTCTGGAGCTGGGGTCCCCAGCCACACACCCTCTTGTGCTGTGGGGTCCCCCCTAGCTGTGAGGTGAGAGGATGGGGCAGAAGTGCTTACTGGTGTTGTTCCCCGCCAGCTTCAACTCCAGCTCCTGCACCTGCTTGACCAGGAGCGAGATGTGCTGCAGCAAGTCCTTGTTCTGGAGCAGGAGCTGGTGCACACGTGCCTGTGCCTCCAGGCGTGCTGCTGCCTCTGCAGCCAGCTGGTCCTTCAGCAGGTGGACCTGTGGGACAGGAGACACCCATCACATCACTGGTGATCCTGGGGAAGGCAAGGGAGCCCTTTGCACAGAGCTGCTGGGTGAGGTAGCAGCTGGCAGCGGTGGAACCGCAATTAAATGCTCAGCAGGTATGCAAGCTCTGTACTGATAGCATCAGCCTGGAAAAAATCCTTCCCCTCTGCATGGCAGGAGCCTGCAGCAGGGCTCGGGTGGTGCTCAGGTGCTGCAGGGAAGCAGTATGCAGAGCCCACACATCACAGCTGGCAGAGGGGCAGTGCCTTGTGCTACCAGACCCTAGGGACAAACCTCACACGGACTCATGGCCATAAACCAAGGGGTGTATGGAAACACCTTAGAAAAGCAAGTCTCTCTGGTCAGTGATGGAGTGAAATGGTATTTCAGCTTCAGACACTTACAGGTCCCTGCAGCTACAGACCCATCAGTTTGACACAGATCCTGCTCGACGCAGTGGAGCTACTGGTCTGTTTGTAAAGAATTAAGCCTGTGCCAACCACAGTGTTCAGAGACAAACTGACTTGGTACTTCTTGAGAGAAGATAACGAGTGCCATCGACAGAGATGTTGATGTAATGCGTTCAGTCACCTAACAGGCATTTGACACAACAGAACATAACTTTTTCATTAATAAATCAGTGTGACGCTGAATCGCCACGGCTCATACTGAGCGGATTGGAGAGGAGCTAAGTGACAGCTCCGGGATGAGAACCACACCAAGGTGGGCAGAGCTCCAGAGCAGGGTGTCAGCCCCTGGAGAAAGCAATGCACAAAAATTCTTCTGCAGCTGCTTGCTCAGGCCTGTTGGAAAACCATAAACTGTGCCAGGAGATGTTCAGGTTGGATATTAGGAACAATTTCTTCTCTGAAATAGTGGTGGTGCACTGGTATGGGCTGCACAGAGAGGTGGTGGGTGGTGAACACCGTGGAGGTGTTCAAGAACTGAGGAGATGTGGCACTGAAGGACATGGTCAGTGGGCACGATAGGGACAGGTGGGTGGTTGATCTAGGTGACTTTAGCACTCTTTTCCAACATTATTGAGTCTAGGAAAGCCAAACAAATGGAGAGAGCTCTGGAAGGTGTCAGGGAACAGGCAAAGCTATGCTCATTGGTCAAGCGGAGGAGCCAGAGCTGTTGAAATTAAGAATACTCACACAGAGTGAGCTGCTGGCTGCGGTTGGCCAGGATTAATGCCACGTGCCTCATGTTGAGTCCCCCACTCTTCAGTGTTGCACCCCCAGAAAACAGTGTTGGGACAAACCTGTGCCACAGCCACTTGTGTCTGCTGCTGCTGCTGCTGCAGGAGCTGCTGCAGGAGCTGCATTTGGTGGTGGGCAGACAGAGGCGTGCCCAGGTCAGGCAGCGGGGCAGACGAGGGCAGCAGCATCTTGGGCGAAGCGGTCAGGATGTCCTCAGGATGAAGGCAGCCCTGCAACACACCAACATCAATAAGGGCGACCCTGTGCCTCCACGGCCCGAGAGCTTCCAGGCACAGAGCAGACCCCAGCATTTCCAGAGAAAGGGCTGCTGCATTCCATGCAAATCACGCTCTGCTGAGGCAGGGGGAGCTTGCTGTAAAGCTCTAAGAACAGTTTTTGCCTGGGGCTGGATGATGGGCCCGCTGACCTCCCTGTGTTCCCCCAGGCTTGTGATAAAAGCACAAATATTATTGCAGAAAGTTTTGGAAAAGGCTGACGTTTCCCATGGAAATTTCCACCGTATCAAAAATACAGCCCTTATTTGAGGTGTGTGAGAAAAACAATTATCCCTATCAGCTCTGCCCCAACTCTTTCCACGCGGCCGAGCTTTGGTACGGTGCGCTGCAGACGCAGCCCAGCCCCGAGCCAAAGGGCAGCGGCAGACGGCTTTGATCTGGGGGCTGGGAATGCTGCTAAATCCCCTCCTGATCCCCAGGGGGACCCACGCACCTTGGTGTCGGCGCTCGCCTCCTTGCCCACAGCATCCAGGTCGGTGACGCCACGGCTGAAGTCGAGGATGTCAGCCCCGGGCAGCGGCAGCTCCACAGCATCAATGTCAGTCTCCTCGGCCGAGGCAGCTGCCCTCTCTGCAGCGGTGAGGCGGCAAGCTGTGGGACAGCAGGGCATGGCTGGGGGCGAGCACTGGAACCCTGCATTCCCCCTACCATTCCCTGTATTCCCACCCTCGGCTGCCCCATCTATTTCATCTCTGCTTGCTTGCATCTAGCAGCCCCCCAAGCACATTAATGTCCCATTTAAGCCCAAGTCCCTTGCAATGCTCCTTAGGGCTCCCCAGATGCTGTGCCCCAGAGCAGCCCACATCCCACACAGGTTGGGGACTTGCATGTCATGCTTCCGTGGCTGTGCTTTTCTAGCTGCCAGGGACAGAGCTCGTGGCCAAACACACCCAGGGACCAGCAGCCAAAAGTCATGGATATGGGGGAAACAGGCCATTGAGAGCAGGAGACACAGAAAGCTGAAGGTAAACAAGAGGTTATGGGAAAACAAAAAGGACGGATGCTCAGAAATCCCCCAGGGAGCTGCATACCGAGGCCAGGACATTGTGCAGAGGAAAAACAAACAATGAGGCACTCAGGCCAGCAGCATCCCCTCAGGACAGCACTGCTGCAGGGTCCGACAGCTCCAGAGGACCTTGCACCCCCGTGGAGGACAAGAAATCTGAATGCAGACCTGCCAGCATCCCAAATGGCCCTTAAAAGAAGCTTGAAGAAGGCTGCAGGTGTGCAAGCCAGCTCTTGCAGAACAGCCACCCTCTCCCCTCTCTCACAATTCAGAGCACCAGGCACATGTTTGGGGATGTGGGGATCGTCCTATCTTTGGCCCCTTTTCTGGCAGCAACAAGGAAGCTTTTGCAGCATGTGAAGCAGAGAGCGCTTGGGCACCCAGCTGAGCCCAGAATGCTGCTAATGGGCTCCCAGCATGGGGAATGTCTGAGAGGATGAAGGCTAACACCTAGCGAAGGCTCCTTGCTAGGCAAGATCCTGCCGCACTGCAGGACAGACTGCCGTGCAAATCCATTCCCTGCAGGTGTCAGCCGGCAGCAAGCTTCACAGAGAGACAGTGGCTCTGCAGATGGTGTCTGCCAGCCACCTCAGCAATGATGTGTGGCCCCTTCACCCCAGCACAGTACCTGGGACGTCCAGATTGTCCCCATTCCTCTCACTGTCCCCGTCCTCCTGCCCGTCAGCATTTTGCTGGGTGTGCTGCAGGCTCAGCTTGTGGCAGACTTCAAACGCCTGTCCCACCGTCCTCACAATGCGCATGGCTTGGCTCTGCAGCAGGAGAGAGAGGAGCAGAGGCATCAGCCCATTGTGAACAGCTGCCCAGCTTTCTGTGCATCGCCACTGTGACTGCAGCTCAGAACACAAACCACCACGATTCCAGGTCCTGGCCCAGCCACCCCACTGGGATGTGTTCCCCAACATCCTCACCTTCTTCTTGGATTTGAAGACGTTGCACCTGAACACATTGCTAGACCCATCCCGGGCAATGTAGCTAAAGATCTTTAGGTCCTGCGAGTCATGGGACACATAGAATATCCTGCAAGGACAGAAAGGAATGGGAGGACATCGCCTCCAACACACACTACCCACAGTGCCCAGGATGCCAGCAAGGCCACAGACAGAATCTCACAGAGCACACTCTGGGTGCTGGCAGCTGCCCAGCCTCTGCAGCACGACCCTGCAAAAGCCCAGCAGAAATGCTTTTTTGGCAGTGGTTCCACCTAGGCTGAGAAAAAATCCTCTGCTGACACAGCAGTGGCAAACACTTTACGAAGACATTGCAGAGATTTCTCTGCTCAGCCCCAATGGCAGCAACTGAGGGTCCCAGGACAAAGGAGACCTGCAGGAACAAGACCTCTGTGCTGTTTTGGTGAGCTGGTCTCCTCTGCTCCAGCCAGCCCACTACATGGATGCTGGGAGAGCACAGCAAGCCAGAGCAGCTACCCTGTGCCCTCTGAGGTCACCACAGGATAGTCCCACTGGCCTGGCCTGGCTCCAGCCTGTGGAGCCACCCCGCCATCGGGTCTCTCCCTTCCCCAGCAGGGTGCAGCTTTGTTGCTCTAATTGGGATCATTAAAAGGGGCTTAGCGGCACCTGGCCTGGCTGCCCTGTGGAACTCAGGAGAGGTTTTCCTGCAGGAGCATGCCTGCTCCCAGCTGTGCAGGGACCCACCAGAAATCACTGCACAAGTTGGGGCTCTGCTCAGTCTGCAGGATGCTAGTGTGACATGTCAGAGCCCTTGTGCCACCCCCAAGTGATCTTACCTGTAAATGGGATCGTGCATGACGAGCATTTTGTTCTCGTCCCAAGCCCATTCTTTTTTCTGCAACGGAAAAAGCTGAAAATGAGTACGTCAGATGCTGCCCTCGTGATTGAGAACGGGGCAGAGGCAGTGCTGGGCCAGTGCTTGCAATAGCCCTGCTGCTGCCCTACAGCCCTAGCAGATGACCTGCCCAGTGTGCAGCCAAAAAGCCCTGCACAGCCAGAGTGCTTCCTGCTCAAAGTACAGCCAGGGGCTTCCTGATTCAGAAATCCAAGGATAACCTTCCCAACCATCTCACAGCACTCCCCTCAGGTCCCCAGTACCTCTGCCACTGTCTGGGGCTGCTTACCTTCTTCTTCTTCTTCAGAATGACCTTCACGCCATCCACCGACACAATGAGGTTCACTTTCTTCTTCTTGATATTCTTGGCTTTGAACTCATACTGCAGAGAGAGGCCAAGTTAGTCTTCCTGGGGTGGTCTGAAGATGTTCTGATGGGATGGATGTGCTAACACCACGTGCCTCCCAGCCACACATCCACAGCAGGGATGCAGCCACGTTTTTCTCCCACCCAGCAGCACCCACACCTGCAGGAGCTCACTGGAAGCAACATATCCTCTCAGCGTGAGAGTACTTTGTGCATCCTCCCCTTTTGAAGAGACATAACCTCCCCCAGCTTGAACTCTGGGAGGAGAAACTCTAAGTCAATAGCAGTTTTGGGGGACTCAGTGTAAAATCAGAGCTGACTGCTAAGAACTCAGTGAACCTCGCCGGGGGAGACAGCATAATGCGATTACCCACTTCAATTAGAAGTCACTGGATGGGAAATAAAACCCAGGAACTTCCAAAGATCAGTGACTAAACACAAAGCTCCAGCCCAGCCACAGGGAGACAGCACAATTCCCCCACATCCAACCACTCCTGCGTGCAGAGCCCTACAAGCACTGAGGGCTTGTGCAGGGTGAACAGGTCAGGAGTTAATTCAGGCTAAGCAAAGTCCCTCACATATCCAGTGAGGGCTGCCCTCCACTACAGCAATGGCTTGCAGTTTTGGGGTAAAATCACAGCATTTTGTGGCTCAGTAGGTCCACACACGTGGTTGTGGCCCAACAGGGTACCATGGGACAGTGGGTGCTTGGCCAGCATTGTGTTCATGGAGCACCCATCTGCTCCCATTGTTCTGGGGAGTCACAGAACCTCCCCACCTCTGACACTGGTACCCAGTGCCCTGCAGCACAGCAGCCCTGTATCCCGCGCTCAAGAAAGAGGGATTTAATGAACTTGCTCATTAGCAAGCCTTACTGCAAAGGGAGCAGCAGCCGAGCCCTGCCTTGGGTCCTGCTGAGGCTCCGTGTGACATTTCCAGCACTGCATGATGCATCAGCTCTGGCAGCCAGAGCCAGCAGGCAGTGAATGCTGCTGGCCCCAACCCGCAATCCAATGATAAAGGACCTGAAAATACAATTCCTCAAAGCCATTTGGAAGCTGCTGACGGGGGGACAACGGATGTGGATGACTCAGAAAAGCACCCGATGTGGTGATGCTGCTCTGCCTGTCCCAGCTCACGGAGCAGGCAAGCTGGGCGAGCCCACACGTTCTAAAGCCACGGTGATGGGCTGCAGAAATCAAAGCTCAGGCTCTCGCTGTGGCTACAGGCAGACTCCACATCTGCCCTGCTCTCCTGGGGCAACAGCAGCTCTCCAGAGCTGATCAGCAAGGAACCCACTAGAGCTGGTTTCCAAGGGTCGCCTCTCACAAGCAGATGTGATGCAGCACTGAACACAGTCCCCGACACATCAGTCCAATGTACAGGTCCTGCTGCTCATTGATCAGCAGCACCACGCTGCGCTGCCGAGCTGCTGGAGTCAAAGTTTGCTGTTCTGGGTGACCCTGAGTGCTAATTAATCTGGGCTCAGAAGAGACAACAACCCTGAAAAACAGCTCAGAGTTAGAGAGACTATTTTTAGCCTGGACTAAAAGTAACAGCCCCAGGAAAGCAAAGCAGACAGAGCAGGATTCATCAAAAGTGTTACCAAACCCTGGCACTGGATGCATGGGGCAGAACAGGTATGGAGCTGCTGGGGAAGGATCCCCCATGCCTCACTCTACTGTGGCTGCTGGTGAGGGCACTGCCCAGGCTCATCCCTTGTCTGCTCACCTCGAGGCAAGCATTCTGCCCACACCACGCTGCAGCCAAATCCCTTCATGGCAAAGCTCCAGCAGCAAAGAAAGCAAATTCTCCGAAGGGCTGAGCAGACAGATTTGCTCTCATAAATCTGGCCCTTGATCCTGGTGCCGAGGAGAGCACGAAGCAAACCTGAGGCATGCACTCCAGAACTGTGCCGCATCCACTCCAGCCTGGGCTCATTAGTGCGGCACTCCGATGAGCACAGGCGCTCTTTGGGATACGTTTCTTGTGTAATGAAGCACGGCTCTAACCAATAAAACACTAACGAACTCGTGCCCATTGGGGCTCTCTAATGAGACACTAGCCATAATTTAAGAATGAATCGGCAGTGAAGAGAATTCAATAAAACAGCGACTCAGCTTCCCCTCCTCTTTGATGCATGCTTGTGTGTCCAAGGTGCAGAGGTCCTGGGGATGGAGGGGGTGGGTCAAGAGGGCAGAGCTGACAACACCATCCAAAGCTCCCCCAGCACAGCGTTGTCAGGTCTGGCTGATTCACTGCATGCTGCACTTGCAGCAGGTGCCCAGCTGAACCTGCCCTCAGCCCACATTAACTTGCCCACATGCACAAAGGCTGTGGGTGATGCTGGGGAAGAGACCCCAGTATGGTAAAAAGGAGAGAAGTGCACTGGGAGAAAGAAGCAACAGAGCAAGCAGAGCCTGAGCACACGTTGCTCTACAGAGCAAGTATGAACATCAGCGCCATTTGGGAGCTGCTTCGCCTTGCTCACAACCACAGCATGCAATTTGTTCTGCCCTGCTCACAAGGCTTTGATTCCACAAACCAAACTGATTTCACCCTGAGCAGTAGCTACACATAGGGTTGAAGCAAGCACCAGGTTGTGCAGACTGAGTGAGACGTGAGTCACAAAGACTGCAAAGGGTGAACTCAGAAGCAAGCAGGGTTTGCCCAGACCTCGTGGTGCAACAGTTCAAACGAGCAGGGTTTTGTTTTATCCCAACCTGCACAGGAATCAGCCTGCACTGACCCAGAAGATAATTTGCACCCTACCCAGGGGTGGGACACAACCTTATCGCCTCCTCTCCCTGCCCTCTGGCAGAGCCCAGGTTGCTAACAAGCAGGGTTGTTTTTGCAGGCAGTGAGCTGGGGAGCACCACCAGGCCATGCAGAGGGAAGGCAGCATGCTGGCATCCATGCTTGCTCCGGTAACAGCTCTCACGTCAATGTGGGCTATAGGATCCTACATGGGGAAAGCAGTTCTCATGGCACCAGAGGGGCTGCTGCAGGAGGAAAACCACATTTCCCACCACTGAGGAAACCAGGAGGATAAGCTCTGCTACAGACGCCTCCAGTTTGTTTCATATAAAGATACAGGACTCATCGTGGAGCAGGGAAGAGTGAAAGAGGGGTTTTGCAGCTTCCCCACCACCTCCTTAGCTGGTTGTTTCCTCACAGAGTTCTAATGGTTTTTACACCTCCAGCACGGGTGTCTTACCCCTCTTGGGTACAACTCCAGAATTTGAAATACCCATAATATTCCAAGTCGTGTTCAACTTTCTGAATTCCTGGCTGTAGCAATGTGGCAATCCCAGAAGATACACTATTGTGAGAAATAACTTCAAGGAAGAGCCCAGAGGAAGGAAAAGGCAGTGCTCTGCTCCTGGAGCTCGAGCAGCTCAGCAGACCCTCTCTCCCTCCACCTGAAGCTCTGCTTAATGGCTCTGCTAAAACATTCAAGCAAAGACTTAAAATAGATTCTGAGATATGGCCATTTCTTTTTTTTTTTTAACTGTATTCAAGACAAAACCCAAGGATGTCTTGCTCATGAGAAAATGGGATTAGGTGACTTGTAAGCTCTAAGCAGCTACGAAGCAAGTGAATCAAGACTGCCCCTTAGTTTTACAGTTCCCAGCAAAAGAAATCCAACCAACAAAAACAACGTATTTACCTTCTCATTTAGAAAATAAATGTGTTTTTCTAAATATCAGAGCACAGGAGCCTCAGCGCTGACCTCAGGTTAGCGGGAATCTATTTTCAACATCTGTTCTTTATGCAGAGTTTGCTATTTAAATATCTTCAAAGATACACTCTTAGAAGGAAAATAATGCCAGCTGGTGTATGCATCATTGCACAACACATCTCTACTGGCAGAGTATTAGAAGTGCCCTTTCTTGAGAACAGACTGATGTGTGTTACTTAATAGAGAGTGCGTGTAACCTTGTCAGTCTGCAGGAAAATGATGCACACGCCTTGCTTGAGTGAGAGGGGTACGTGTGAAAAGCATGAAAATCTCAGCCCCCTTAGAAATAAATGTTTTGTACGCCCTCACCTCACTGTTGCTACACAGCAAAAGTGCAAGGAAACTTCTACCAATGCACTGTGCTGGGCAGACTGGTTGGTAAAGAGCACCTAAATGCAGTGAGCTGCCACCATCTCAGCCAGTAGAACCCAAACTAGGCTTCAACCCAATGCCAACTCAGGGCAATGAAGGAGAGAGCAGCAGCAGCTTTGTGAAGCCTTCCCCCATCTGGTAATGATCACATTAGCAAGCAGGGGCAGGTCCACGCACGCAGCGCTGTAGAGCACTCGGGGACGAACGCCATGTCCCCCCACGCACACAGACACCGGGTGACGTCTGGGTGTGCCAGGAAGCCTGCCTGCACAAAAACATCCTGCAGAGGGGACGCTCGGTTGGGCTCCCACCGGCGCATGCGTGGGTTGGGTTTTGCCACGCTTTATCCAAAGGTAAAATGGAAGGAGGAGTAACAAAGCATGGGGTGCTGGTTCTCAGGTTGGTAAAGCTCCTCTGCAGATCTGCACATATGGAAAAGTGCAGCTCCATGGTGCACGTGTGCATCTGAAGCGAGCTGTGATTTTGGTGTGCGCTGACAAGGTCAGTGGCTATATTCCCATCCAACTTCAGGTTTAATTTTGGTAACCGTCTGTGAGGGCCGCGTGTACTGACGGGTATAAATGGGAATCAGTCTAAAAATACCCGTGTTGCGACAGCAGCAGAGCAGAGTTAGGGCGGCTGCTTTGCAATGAGCCCGGATCGCAGCATAACCATTTATCACACGCAATAGGTGTCCCAATAACATTGACTGTTTCACAATAAATTCCGTCTGCTCAGTTTGCTATTCCCCACCACACAGCTGCCTCCATCCGCTCCCTCTGCCTTCCCTTCTGCTCCCGAGTTCCATAGCTGAGCTAACACACTGGGCTGTGCCTTCAACCTGAGCAGTTTCATGGGAAGCTCGGAGAAATCAGAGCTGATAGAAATCAAACCAACAGCCAGGGCCAGGCGTGAGCATCCCGCTGACAGTGTATGCAAGATACTGGTTCAGCTGGTTGTAAACAACCAGGCTGCATGGCCACAGGCACTGCATCCACTGCCTTGGGTGTGGGGAAATGGGAAGAGAGCACCCTGGATCTGTAGGGGATTCACAGTGGAGGGACAGTGTGGAAGGAACCAGGGTGCCTCACTGCATAGTGTTCTTGTAGCAGAGCTCAGCCCAGCCCTGCAGACACAACTCCAGCAACGAGCCATACCCATTTCAGTGTTTATCATCTCCTGCTAAAATAAGCAGCAGCAGCACATTCTTTGGAAACCCCATATCTGACTGGAATTTGTGGCATTTTTAATTAGCTTCTCATTAGCTCTTCCAAACTGCAGGAACACGTTAAAGACAGACAACATGCCCTGTTGGGATAGAGCTATGCTGATGCCTGGGTTAAAACTGACGAGAGAGGGCTGGCAGCCTGGCCTGCAAGGAGGAGACCAGGGGGAGGAGGAGGCCTCATGGGCACCATCATGGCACAGGCAAGCAGTGAGATGCTGGAGTTGGCTGACCATGGGCAGTCCTCAGATCAAAGGGACCACAGGCATGGCGTGGTTTCTGCAGAGCAAGGCTGTGCTGGTTGGCATGTTTGAGAGCACCAGGCTGCCCTGAGCGGCTCTGCAGAAACTCAGCCTCATTGGGCTTGCCATGGAAATGTCTGGTGAGCACCTTTCAAAGGGAGAAGCGTTCTCTGTGCTTCCTTCCCAACATGTTTTCCAAGGCAGGCCCCAAGGCAGCTGCCAGGCAGCTGCTCCAACACCACTGTAGAGTGCCCATCCCAACTCCACCTCAGAACTGGCAACAAAATGGGGCAACAAGAGGAGTGTGCTCATGCAGCGCTTCAGGGAGGTGTCAGTGCAGCAGAGCAGAATCTGAGCACAGCAAGATTTGCAGCCCAGGTTGTGACACAGCCAGGATCCACTTGTTGCATGTTTTACTGCACCAGATTGCATAAAAAGCTTGAGCAACTCCAGCATGGAAAGCAGATGAGAATGGCTGGGCAGAACAGCAATGACAAACCAAAAGGAAGCAGGCTGGTAATAATGTAACTAAATCAGCAATTATGAAATTCAGACAATTAATAAGGACTGAATAAGCAACAGCATTAAATGCTAAGCGCATCAGAAGCAAGCCAGCCCTGTGGGTCTCATTAAATGGTAACGGTGCTCAAAAGCATTTCTGGTTTCAAACTGAAGAAAAAAGGCAATTATTCATATCACACATTTGTTTCCTGGCTCCTATTCAGCAATAACTAATGCAGGTATTAAAAACCATTCACTAAATTCTACATTTAAAATCAGCAAGCCTGAATACCGTCCTTCAGAGAGTCTTAGAAAGAGTTATAGACTCAGATCCTTGAAAAAAACTGAGTTAACAAAGGTTTCAAGCCTTTGGGCTGCCAGGACGCAGCCAATATGGGACTGAATACCAACCAAAAGGATTGCAGCACAACTCGACTCAGCAATAATAGCTCTATGCAAAGTGAGATCCCAAGCTATCCCAGTAAAATTTGGGGTGTGCCACACAAAGGCATCGGGATGGCTGGGAAATTTAAAGAATATATTTCAATTTCCATCTCTGCAAGCAATCTGACAAATGTTATCTAAAACAACAGCCCAGCCCAGCCCGAGGGGGTGGCAATCCACTAACCACTGGATTCCTAAGTGAAAGAACAATAGACAGAAAATTGACAGAATGCCACTGATATCCAGTAAACCCCACAACTGCGAGAGCACAGCACTTATTTTTATGCGGGTCTGGAAGAAAACAGCATATTTGATATCCAGGTCAAGTGAACTTGGTATCTATTCATTTCAGCTTGATTTTATATGGCAACATCCAAACCGCTTCCCAAAGGAAAAAGGAACAGAAGCTGAATATATAAGATGCAGAAATCTATAAACAGAAAAGAAGCTATCAGGCATCAAGAGGTGTCATCCAGCAGAAAGGACGGTGAGCTGAGCTTCCACTGCTATGCTGCTGCTGTGATGCAGACATTGGGTCCTAAGCATGTGAAAAAGGGAACGTGCAGCAACATGGAAAGGTGAAATTATCTCACAGCGTAATGCTGTGGAAGTCCCTGCTGATATAACTGATGAAATATCACCTGCTTTATAGCATACTTGAATGAAGCAATAGGAAAGAGGTTAAAGGAAGCAACAAGAGCATGCATCAGAATCCCAGACTCAAGTCTGGGAGAGGCTGAACTGCAGTCGGTTTCTTCAGCTTGTCCAACATCCCTGCTGTGCCCGGCACTGCTCAGGGCAGGTGTCTGCAGTGCTGCAGCTCTACCCAAGCAACACGGCACAGAACGTGTAGCAAATTAAAAGGAGCAGTCCTTGGCCTTGGAGGACCAGCAGTGAAGCACAGGGGCAGAAAGGATCACGCACAAGAGCAGCATTTGAAATGTTGATTTCTTCTTGGGTAAGCCTGATAAATCCCTTCTTCCTAAGTCGCAGTTTCTCATCCATAGAACAGGTATAAGGTATTGCTTGATCCTGTCCTCCTGCTTGTGAGATTTTCTTTGCTCTTTGCTCTGCTTTCCCCGACCTCTCTCTCTCCCCAGTGCCCTCACTCGCACAGCAGGATCCAAGTATGGCATCTCCACCATGCAGACACCTGCCTAGAGGTGGGGGCTGCCCGCATCTGCTCTGCCTGGCTTCACATGGCACAGGCTTCAGCAGTCAGCACGAGGGAGCAGCCAGACCTAACACAATCCCAGGAGCACAAAGCTGTCATGGTGGCAGTAGGCTGAATGCCCTGGTTTATTCTGAAACCCACAGGAAAATTCCGTGCTGTGGGAAACCAGAAGCAAACCTAAAAAGCAATGCCATGGGTGCGATGAATCATAGAAACGCCTGGGGATTGGAGCAGTGGGACAAGCCCAGCTCTGCAATGTGCCTACTGGGAGATACCAGGACAAGCTGAAGCCCCAGATCAGCCCCAATGCAGCACATCCCTCTCAACCTCATTTTCTGCAATATTCCTACATCAGTTTTGGAACCTCTGAACTGCAGAAGGCAGAATGATCTTTGCTGCACTACGGTTATACATAGAAAATGAGACAGTTGTAAGAAATCTGATGTTAGGACCTTTTCTAACATGGAGAACGGTGTGGAAAAGTGAGCCTGGCCCCTGCATGACAGCGAGCACCGGGGGGAGTTATGCTGGTGGCACAGAACGCAGCCTCACCCCTCAGTAACTGCACATCCATAGCAACATGGGAACAGACAAAGCAGGTGGGGAGGGACAGCCTAAAGAAGCACCTCCAGTGAGTTCTGCAGCATCTCACCAAGGTCTTACCAAGGCAGCGTGGTGCTGCTCCCTACCCAACATGCATTACATGTGCAATCACATCCCCACGAGTCATTCCACAAGCATGTGCCCAGCGACGCCACTGGGGCAAGGTCTGAAATAAGTGGGAGGTTATTTCAGTCTTCAGCTAAGGGATGCTGGCAGTGCTGGGGAAAATCAATAAGCTCGCCTTCACCCTTTTTAATCCGATAAATGGCCATTGTTACAGATATCCCACCCTTTCCTCCCAGATCTAATAGAACACAACCTTCTTCATCCAGGATAACGGTGAGAATCCATTAGCTCTCATAGCTCACCCTGCTCCCAGTGCTGTGCTTCCCTCCCATCCTCCTGCAGGGTCTGCAGACCACCCCTCACTGCTCCATTTTACTGCAGTGCTTGTGCTGCTTGCCTTCTTTTTCCCCTTTGGTCAAGCAAGACACGATAAGTAGCCAAACACTTAGAAACTCTCCACAGTGCTAACAGATATATCTCAGAAAGATGCTAATTAAATGAGCTGCAAACTACACCGTGGGCCCTGTGCAAGTGAGTGGCCACACGCAGCAGTGTTCGCACCAGCCCAACTGTGCATGTGGCTTCCCGAGGCTGAAAAATTCTGCTTTAAGCAAGCTTGTTGAAATTCAGAAACGTTGCCAATTTGCTAAAATAAAGCTCAGCTATGCAAAGCAGAAATGGCACAGAATCAGATGTACCTGACAGAGCAGGAGGTCTGGAGGAGTTAGGCTTTAAAATGCCTGAAATGCCTCCGCATTTTGAACCTGCAGAATTCCGCTGGACACTTCCCAGCAACAGGATTGCAGAAGACCTCCACAGAAGTAGCTTTTACAGTGCCTATATAAGATTTCACCCTCGCTGGAACCAGGGAAAACCTGGATTAAAGCCCCGCTCAGCAACCCAAGCAGCAAAGAAAGGGGAGCGGAAATTCCCTGGAATGACTGTGCCAGGTAACATGGCTGCACTGGAAACACGCCAGGGGCACCGGGAGGAAAGCATTTGTGTATGCTTACATCATGACTTCATTAAAAACCCATACAGTTATGGCTGCTATTTAGGGCTCCATGTGCTCAACCATCCTGGGAAAAGAAAAAAGAAAAAGAAAAAAAAGAAGTGTATTTGGTAGCGAGTTCAGGTATTTTGAACTCCAATCTTCTGCAACTCTGAGCCTGCGTGGTTTGGAAGGTGCTTGTGACTGCCCTGAGTGCACAGGCCACCCTATTTGGAGATGAGGAGGAGAAAGGGCTGAGCAGCACATACACAGACCCAGCTGATTGCCAGGAAAACAAGCCCTGGCCTCCTGTACTTATTGCTGCACATGTGGCCGAAGCTCATAGAATCACTTCAGCTGGAAGGGACCTCAAAGATCACCCGGCTCCAACTCACCGCCACGGGCAGGGTTGTCACCCACTAGACGAGGCTGCTCACACCCACAAAACGCACGGTTTCCCCACATCAAGCCCCTCTCGATCCAGCTCCACAAAACATATGGAGCCGAGCTCTCAGCGTGCATCTGGCTCCGGTGCACTGCTGCCTCTGCGGGGGAGCAGGGAGCAAGCAGGCAGCAGGAATGCCAGCAATGCCTGCTATGAGCCTCCGGCGTGCCCCCCAGGTCGGGGGACATCCCAGCAGGATGCTGCAGCCCCACCAGGGCTCTCGTGTCCTCTGGCAGCACGTGGGGGCTCCCAGGGTGTCCCCCCAAGAACCCCCACTGCTGCAGAGGGTACCCATGCTCTTCTGCAGTAGTCCCTCTGGCACATCACATCTGCAAGCTCATGTCCTTCTGCTAACTTGAGTTCGTCCCATGTTATGCTGAACCAAGGCAGCTTGAGCACGTTTCAAACACATCATTCATCACAAGAAGTTGTTACTTTACCTTAATCAGCATCCCTTCCACCACCCAGAGTTTCATCTAAGCATTATCTAGGCTATACTTAAGTTTGTTTATATAGGTCAATAAGGGCTGCTTCGTTTTGTTCTTAAGCAGGGGGGGTTACTGAAGCTCCCAGTGCTGTGCATCATGCTGATGTAGAGCAGTGAAACTTTGGGGCTGAGCTGCTACTTTTGGAAGCTGTATCCCATGTGTCTTTTCCCAGGACAACAGTGATCCCAGGGAACTTGAAGGAAGGAAGAGGAAACAGCTGCCCATGATCCTTGCATAGTTCCCAATGGCGTCACACATCCCCAACCCGGCTCAGAACCAAGGTAGGCAAACCTAATGTCAACAGAAGACCTCCCAGCCACTGGGCAGTGCGTAGGAGTGCTGTCAAGAAAAGCCCACGGGCTATTTATGCAATCAAATTTTAAATCAAGACCCTGTGCCAGGGTGCCAGACCCCTCTGAGGGAGGCTGGAGGCTTCCAAGCCACGCGTCCTGCAGGAGGGGAGCGGAGGAAGAGCTGCTCCAATGGCTGCTGGCCAGGCATTATGCGAGCGGAGCACCCAGCATCCTGACTGTCCCTATTTTGGGAAGCCCAATGACTTCAGAGCCAGCTGACGTCCCCTGACCTGCTCGCCACCAAGCAAGCCTGCTGGCCTGCAGCTCACCTACATGGCAGCCAGTTACTTGAACTCAGAGCTTTCATTTGCACGTGGCCACTTGCTGGGCACGGACTTGCTGGCATCCAGCATCCAAAACATCACACAGCCAGTGCTCTTAGGCCAGCAGGAGAAAACAAATGAACCTCTCCTGCAAGCCATACGCTGCCACTTTGGAATCAAGAATGACACCAGCAACCCTCCGAATCCATACAGGTGGCAGCCCTGCAGCCTGCACTAGGCACCCATCTCCATGCAGCAGCAGGAGGAAGACTGCAACTGTGAGCAGCCCTAGGAAGGGAAGAGCTGTGCCCCCACACCAAGGGGAAGGAAGGAAGGAAGGAGCTTATTCACAGCACTCACCCGGATCCGCCGCATGGCTGTCACAATCTCCACCCTGCTGTTTGGCCGTGGCACATCCAGGCTGCCTATGTACTGCAGGGAAAGAAACAGCAGGTTAGCCCTGTTAGCGTGTCACTGATGGCTCCAGAACCTCATGGCCTCACACTGCCATGCAGCACCCACACACAGCCCGGCGTTTTGCCCACTGTGCCCAAAGTGCTGCAAGCAGTGACCTCTCCTCCCACCTTTCCAGCCCTCTCCCTCCCCTCGAAGAGCAGTTGCCCTAAATTTTCCAGCCTTGTTTTCTGTCCTGCTGCATGGCTTTCAGTCTGTGGTCACACTTCCCCTCCTGTGTCACCTTTTGCTTCTTTATCCAGTCCTCCTGTGAGCATCCTTTTGTCTGACAGGGTAAGTGGCTTTCTTGTAGGAAAACCCTATAATAGCTTGAATGACTAAAATGGGGCAGTCCTTTGTATGCTGCACATGGCTCAGAAGCCTGTTGGATGCTGCACAGCTCATGTTTCCTACCATAGGAAGGGAAACGAGGAGCTATACCCATTGTCTCGTTCTTCACAGCATTCCCACTTGCAAGAAAGAGCCAGATTTATCCCATTAATAAATCAAGATGAAAAAGCATGAGCTGTGCAAAGCCCTGAGTGCCCCCAACCAATGCCACCAGGCTTTGCCTCTACCCCCACAGCACAGAGCAGAACAAGCTCCACCTGCACGTGCTGAGCCCAACGCTGTGTGGATCCCACGGTGATGGTGCAGGACTGGGCAGCTGATGCCATGAGGACACGCAAAGAGAAGGGATATAAAAATAAACATCAAACAGCTGGCTTGCTCGTCATGTGCCGCAGCAGTGCAGGACAGCCTTATGCAACCAGGAATTAAGCCCCATGACACAGCCAAAGGCAGAGGCAGCACTCACTTTCTAAACCCCAGCAGCAGCTGAAGCCTGACTGCGAAAGTAGCAATTACAGCCCCTAAACAGAGTCTTCCCATGCAACCAAGGATTTAAGTTCTATTACAAGAGGCATCTTTGCCATGAATTTATTTCCTTTTTTTTTTTTTTTTTTTTTTAATGTATTTCAAAGTCTGGAAAGCATCAGTAGGAACTCTTGGCCAGCAAACCACCCCACAGGATGCACTTTGCTCAAAACCAGAGCATCCTGCCTGCACCCCACACTCTGCTGCTGGGAGCATGAACCCCAAGCCTACAGCGCCTTGGCAGATGGCTCACAGCCCCCAAACCATCCATCCCTCCTTCACTGTGGGAGCAGACAAAGCCTCCCCAGATCCTTACTGCATCCAGGAAAGAAAGCCTAAGTGGGAAGCATCCTGAAGATGAATAACTCCTCACAGTGTGATGAGTATCCCCCAAAAAAATGCAGCCAGAGAGGTCATCCTTCCAGTGTGAAGGAGTAGGAATGGCATGAGAAAGCACTGTGCTTATCAGCACCCTCGGTCCTCCTACCCACAGCACCCAGCCTTGCTTGGGGAAGAGGTGTGGGAACAGCCAGAGCTGCTGCTGGGAGCAGGGCTGCCCTGCACAGCCTCCCTGTCCCCTGGGAGGACAGGCAGCATACCCACAGGCCCTTGCCAGCTCAGGGAAATACCAGCTCTCCCTGGGCAGGAGGAAAATAAACACAAGAAAACCAGAAAATACATTTTGCAATGTTTGCACAAATTATTTAGCTTCTGTGTTTTTCTGGTGTCTTTTTTTTTTTTTTTCCTCTCTTTTTCTCCCCGAGGTTGTTCAACGCTATCCTGCCCCATCAGAAGTGAATTCCCTTGAGAAGGTGATCTGTTTGAAAACACAGAGATGCCTCCCATGTGGCGTCTGCGGGACCAGGAAAGCCTTCATGGAGAAGGAGCACGTCGGCGCCCCACAGCCCAGCATCGTGCAAAGGTCAGGGCTGAATCATCCCGCTGGGGAAGCCTGTAGCGGCCGCCTGGAGCATCGCCAGCCCCAAGAGCTGCCCTGAGATAAGGAGTCAGCTGCAGGGCAGAGCTGCTGGTGTGGAAGCTGGAGGAGGCTCCGGTCCCAAATGTTGCCTGGGTTCCCCGATTACTGCACTGACTCCCATCAGAAGCAGGACAGTATTTTTCAGTGTTGCTCCCTCTACTGTGCCAGTGTCATAGACACTGCAGCATGGGAGCAAAAAGCCAAGGCAGAGGTTGTCCAGGGCAGAAGAGGGGAAATGCACCCCAAAGCATGGGGAATCCCATGGCTGTGGTTCCATCACTGCTGCCTGCACATGGGTCTGTGGGTGTCCTCATCCCACTCAAACTGCTTTCCACAAGCTGCCCAGGGGGACACATCCCACCCGCTGCTCTGCCCTGCAAGGGGAGAGGTTTGCTCACACCCAGCAGGGCCGACTCAGGGGCCGTCAGGGATGGAAAAGCTGATGTACCAACTGACTTCAGTGGAAAAGCGTCCTCTTCCCAGTTCTGGTCAGTCATGTGCCCAGGAGCCTGCAGCTTGCCAGCCCCCATCACTTGGGACAGGGCTGGCAGGACAGCATTGTGTCAGAGGGCAATGAACACACTCCTGCAAAAAAGACCCAGAGGAGAGCTTTGGGAATGCCTTTATCACAGTGACACAGTGGCAGAGAGGAAGCAGTGCCAGGCTCTGGAAGGACAAACTCCCAACAGGATGGGAAACCACTGCCTGTGCTCCATCCTCATGCACACACTGTGCTCTGAGTTCTGCTGTACCACCACAGAGCTGCCCCAGGGCCCCTCTCTGCAGCTCCACCAAGTCCCAGCGGAGAGCTTTGCTGGGAGCTCCAGCAAGCAGCTTCCAAACTGACTTAACAAGTATGGCAAAAATATGCCACTGCTGCAGAGGAGAACTTCTGTGGCACTCGGCAAGGTTATTTATAGCCCAGAGCAAGAAATCCCGCGCTGCAGCTTTGCTCCTGGGGAGCAGACCTTGCCGAGCACACCGTGTTCAAGAGCTGCCAGCACCAACACCCCCAAGCACTGCTGCCAAGCCTCTCCCAGGCACTTGGAGGTATGAGCTTCGAGCAACCTGTATCCTATTCCCAGCTCTGCCTGGCTGCCAACAAATCCCAGCAAGGGACAGAGAGATGCCCACAGAGGCAGTCTGCAGCAGGGCACAGGGATGGATGGCCCAGGTCGGAGGTGCCTGCATCTCTCCTACTTCAAATCCTGAAATATGTTGGCACCAGCACAGCCCTGTGAGAGGCAGGCAGGCAAGCAAGCCTGCTGGATCTGGCAGGATCTGCAGGATGGGATACACTGGATCCGAGCGAAGTCTCTTCCATGTCCTGTCTCCAAACATAGACAGCAACAGATGCTTGGTTCAGTCTCAGTTTCCCACGCACGAAAGTGGAGAAAAGTACTGACAAACATGACAGAAAATGCATGGTCGCCAAGATCCTCTAAGGAGAGAATAAAAAAAAAAAAAAAAAAAGCACCCATCCAAACCCCAGACCCACCTGCTGCCAAGAACAGCAGCAATCCTCCAACCCACCCGCATTTATCTGCTCTCAGGCCTGCTGGCAGGGAGGTGCCTGTAGCCTGCGTGTCCTGCTGGCTCTGCATGGGGACCCCCGGCATCTCCTCCAACACCTGAGCTGCCCTTGACTTTCATCCCACAGTTTTCCCTTTGGGAAAACAAAGAGCAGGCTCGTTTGCCCTGCAGCCTGCCTTAGCTGGAGGAGCTATGATGAAAAGAGGTGGACATAAGGTGTCTTTATTCTTTTAATGCCCGTTTATTTAAACAGAAAACCATTGCACAAGTGGGAATTCATGGCAGCTCCCCTGCGACGTGCTGCAGATCGCAGCTCTTTCATCTGAGCGTTCCAGCACACCCAAGGGGCCCGGCTCCTGATATAATCCAACAATTTTTGACCACAATGGGCAGAAAGCGAAGCTGTCTTTCCTTGAGCCAGCTCCTCAAATTCCCACCAGCTTGACGGAGGCACTTCAAAGATGCAGAGACTTTCAGTGCCAAGAAATGCGGCCAGCAAAAACAGATCAAAAAGTGCAAACTGCATTACTATTCCCTGAGAAGGTAGAGCATGATTCTCTAGTTATTGGGTTTATCTCCAGAAAATGGATTACTGTAAGGCTTGAAGGATGCCCTGCTCAGAAACAGCATCCCCATGCCAGAGCATGCGGCTGCAAATAGCCCTGGCAACAGAACCCTCAGCATCACTGCTTGTGCTCATCACCCCGTGCTTGGAAAGGGCCAAACCTGGACATCCCAAATGCTGCCAGAACAAAGGTGGTGGGCATGGGACTTGGTACCAGGCAGAAGAGGAGGAGGAGCAAGGCACAGCTGAAGGCAGAGACCAGGCTGCTCACAATGCTCCATGGCCCCCAGGGCTGCCCCAGCCCACAAACACACACATAATCCTGCCAAGGGCTTGCAGGAATGGATTTCTCCCTTTGGTGTTGCTCTGCTTCAAACCTGAGCCCCCCCTTTTCCCCACCCAGCAGTGGGATGCATGCTCTGTGCCTCTCTCCAACAAGAGCTGTGTGGGTTTCATTGCCCAGGATTCGTGGGGATAAAAGGAACTAAAGGAGTGTAAGCATTTAATTAATCTCCACCAATCTAATAAAAGGATGGAGTAATTGCCTAAGCCATCTGCATTCTGCATCTGGCATCAGGAGCTGCTGGAGAAATACACAAATTCAAGAGCAGGGCTTCACACAGCTCGTGCTTGGCATGAGCGCGTGCCACAAGATACAAAATCAGAGAAAGAGGAGCTAACAAAGACCCGCATGCACCGCCCCAGAACCTCACAGAGAAGAGACGAGCAGAGCAGGGGCAATAAAGCCACATCCCCCTCCTCACCCCAAGCCCCTGCTCCCACCCTAAGCCACGTGGGGAAGGGGCAGAGCACCTGAGAACCTGCAGTGATTTAAAAGGGAGCTGCTGTGCAGCAGGTGCTGGTGGTAACCCTGCAACCAGCAGCGATAACGCAGGAGCAAAAGGATGTAAAGTGGAATTTGAACAGTCATTCCCAGGAGCGGTTCCAAAGCAGGTTGTAAGTTTGCTCCTTAGACAACTGCACCGTGCTGCTCTCTGCAGACCCTGCCAGCTGTGAGCTGGGGGAACACGCAGCCCCTGTGCCCTGCAGTAGGACACGGGCTGGACCTCAAAGCACTGCACAGAACTGGGTGCCAGGGCTGGGATCTGTCCACTGCCAGCACCTCTGCCCCAGGGGCAGTGAGGTATGAGGGATGGGTGCTGCTCAGAAACTCTTCTAAAGTGTTTTTTTTTTTCCCCAGTCCATCCTCAGTGGAATGGCTCACTGGTGTGACAACTCCACAAATAGCAATGGGGACAGGGATGTAATGTTTCGGCTTTCCAAGTTGCATTGCTATCTCCCCCCAGCTACCTGCCCACGACTGGGCATGGCAGACAGATGCTCGCTCAGCTTTCTTGGGCTGCAAGCACCAGAGCCGTGGGACACAACAGCCTAAATGCAATAAGAGCCTGAGAGGTCCCAGCAGAAAAGAAAACAAACACCAGCTCTTCCTGCCAAACACGCTGGCGAGAATGATTTATAAACACAAGGGGAAACAGCAAGCCTTCACTAGGGGCCAGGGCTGACCTCTCCGAGAGCTCAGCAAACGGCACGCGGTCCTTCCACCCGCTCAGCCCAGGTTGGGGAGCGCAGGGATAAAAGCCTCCCCACCTCACCTGCACCCCAGGTGATGCTCCGGAGGGGCAAAGGAGCAGAGCCACAGCCTGACCCACCCTTTCCTCAAAGACTCACTCAACTCTCGGCAGCTCATTCTGGGAGAAAGGGCTCCCAGGGATAAGCGGAGGGGAAAGGAAGAAATAAAAATCACAGCTACGCACACCGAGAGCGGGGGAACGGGGAGCACCGAGGGACGCGCGCCCGCCTCCCACCTTGGCCTCGAAGCAGATGCCGTGCTGAAAGGCGTCCTCGTTGTGCAGGGGGATGCGGAGGTCGTGCCGGTCGTCCACCAGGTTGTACTTAGACTTGGCGGGCATGGCGGCCCCGCGGCGGCCGGGCAGCCCCGCAGCACGCCCGGCCCGGCCCCGCCGCCGCCGCCGCTCAACCTCCGCCCCGCACCGCCCCGCACCGCCCCGCACCGCCGGCCGCCCCCGGGGCGGGATCGCGCCGCCGCGCAGCGCCGAGGAAGGGAGGAGCGGGGGGCACGGAACGCCGAGCGGCCCCCACCGCCCCGAGGAGGGAGGGGCCGGGAGAATTTAAAACAAATTAATCAGATCTATACGTGTGTATGGATATGTATATACAGGGGCGCTGACGGAGGCACCGCTGACATCTAGCGCGTGGCCCCGGCTCTGCAACCCCGCGCTGAGGAAAGGGATAAGGGTGGGGAGCCTGGGAGGTTCCCCAGCTTGGGAGCTGAGCCCTGGAGATGCTGGGTGAGGGATAAAAGTGCTCTTGGAGCTGCCCGGATCTCTCTGGTTTTGGGGATTAGTGGCCACGTGGAGCCCTCCCACCCTCATGTGCCAAACGCACATGGAAATCAAGTAACTGGAAGTGATACAGTCTTGTCTTGGGCTTTGTGGAGGGCTGGTCCTGGTGAACCTGTCGCACCAAACCTTATAAAAACCTCTAGGAGCTGCGCATCGGCTCCCACCTCACTGAAGACACCTCAGGGCTGCTTTCCCCCTCGCCCACCTGCATGAGCTGGGGCCCTCACCTCAGCCATCAGAAACAGGGCTCTGTCCCTAACCTGGCTCTGCACAGCAGATCCAGGGCTGTCCTCATTGCAAATCAGCACGGTGAAAATTTCCTCGTTCAGTGTTTTGCTTCCTCCCACTGGAGCGGACTTTTGGAGCCAGCAGCAGGGCCAGGCACGAGGGAGATAAGAACTGTCGGTGCTCGGCTGTGCCACGAGGAGTGTGGAAATGTCTGCTGTGCACTTCAACCTCTTGCTCCCGCCAGGGGCAGGGGGACAGCCATGTGGCCTTGGGGTGCTGGGGTGAGCAGAAGGCAGTACGGGTGGGCAGTACTGGGGCTGGATCTGTGCTGCAGCCTCTGGTGCTCTGGGCTCTGGCTGAAGATGCTGTTCCACATCTCAGAAAGGTACAGCTGACAGCACTGCAGTCCCAGGTGCTGGGAATCATGCAGCCACCTGAGAGGTCCCCTGAGGGCTCCAGCTCCCAACCCGTGACCGGCAACCTCCCCATGCTGTCAGCACCCATCCATGAAAGCCCAGCGGCCCTCCAGATGCCCAGTGAGCAGGGAGAGCACTAAACCCTCAGGGAGAGCACCCTCACACCCCATTAGCCCTGCTTGCCCAGAGCCAGTTTCCTCCCTTCCCAAAGCAGCAGCTACACCCCACAGCCACGCACACAAGCGGTGTGACCGGTTCCCTTGTTGTTTCAGCCCCGTCCGCTTCCGCCCCGGCGAGGCCGGGCTCCTTGCCCGCACTTGCACAATGAGGCATGGACAAAGGTCCCCAGTGCCACACAGGCGGGTATCAGCAGGCTGGCGTCACCCAGGGCAGGGTCCCCAACGCATCACCAGCACGGTGGGAAGGACTACGCCATCCAAATAAGTCGGGTTGCTTTGAACGGGCTCAGGAGTGTGGATTTGGCAGGGACGCAGCGCTGCGAGCTGCTCGGGGCCAAGGGGCTGGCACTGGGATGGCACCAAGGTCCCCTCCTGGGCACGGACAGCACCTGCCCGCTGGGATGGCGATTCCTAGCCCTGCCCTGCCATCTCCTGGCTGCGAAGCGCAGCGCTAGAGCATGCACGGACCCCGAGTCCCAGTCCTCATCTCGTGCCTCTGTGGTTTGCACGGAGCATCCCTGCAGGGCTGGCCCGGTGGTCTCCCTTCCCTTCTGCCACCTGCACCACGCAGCAGGGAGAGGTGCTGAGCAGGGCAGCACGGAGAGCAGCCCATTTTCTGCCTAATAAAACCTGGTGATTAGCATCTGAATTGCAATGATTGGAAAGGAAGCAAAAAGTTCAGGAAGGGAGGAAGGCAAGTCTGCTGGAATTAAGGTCAGGAACTTGCTGGCATTTGCTGACATTTTGTTCTGGGAAGTTGGCAGCGCTCGCTCACATCAGCCATACACACACGTGTGTATTTATTTTAGAGGTGTAACCAGGAACAGCTTCAGGGCCGCTTTTAAAGCCACAGGTTCGCCTTTGTTATCAGCCAGGGTGGGGGCAAAGTGTTAACAGGACAGCCTTTCAATTCACAGTTATCTCAGGTTTTGGAAGCCCCCCCCCCCAAACCCCATCCTCAGCACAACCAGTTACAGTGGCAGGTGTATCAACGTGTGTTTTAACAGCTACACACCTACAAATCAGTGCTTACCCATCAACACACAGCGCTTATTTTCTCACAGCAGACACAGCCCCACGTTGGACTAGATGATCCTCAGAAGACCCTTCCAACCCCAACAAGTTCTGTGAGTCAGCCCTTCCCCAGCTCCCAGGACACAAACAAGGCTGGAAGCACCTGCAGCGAGGCACAGCCACCTGACACCACTTGCCCTACTGAACCCAACCATGGTTAAGCCACCCTCCTCCCCCTTCTCCTTACATCACCATCTCTGCAGGTGCACTGAAGGAGGGGGATGAACCACACCTGCTGCAGCAGGGAACAAGGAGACGCTGTCACTGAGGGTGCTCTCCCCCACGATCACCACGGCTAATTGGATCTACCTTTAATATGGCTGCAATTTGCCAAGGCTTATTTGCTGTATAATCAGACACATGCCCCCTTCCTTTAATTGCCTTGTGAACTGACAGAATGATTAATTCCAACATGACATACAGGGACTGGGGAGGATGGCACAGTGAAGACTGGGACAGCCTTGTCCCGCCCACCAGTGAAACCCAAAGGGTTGGGTGTGAGCTCGTGTCCCCCCATAAGGGGACATAGAGCACTTGGATCCCACCCTGGTTCTCCCTTCCTGCTCCTGCAGCCACTCAGCCCACTCAAGGTGCTGAGTGAGGAATTAAAGAGGACTCTGTTTCTAAACAATTGCAAATGCATAGCTTGGAAATCTGTAATTGAAACTCAGATCCTACTCCTGTTACCGGTGATGGATGACTTTTTCCTACTGCTCTGAGAGCCCTCGCAGAGCGCACGGCAGCCACCAGCCTGATTTACAGCTTGTTTCTCCATGCGATGGAAGCCAGCAGCCTGGAGCTCGTTACTGCTCTCTCATTAGGATCTTCTCCTACCTCTACCTTACTACTGCAGCTCCTGGCTCCACCTTCCAGCCACAAACCTCCCCGGGTGCCACCAGCCTGTGGGGACACAGAAGGATGGGGCACATGAGGGGCTAAAAATACATATTCTCCCAAGAGAGAATCTTGCTGCTTCACACTCTTTCCCATTCTCTTCCAAATTCTCCGCGGGAGCCCATTCACAGAGCAGATGTTGCTTTTCTTTGTGTGATTATAGCTTGAAAGCAACACAAAACCATCCCGCCCTCTAACAACTAATTGAGCACGTGACTGTACTACTACAAGGTGCTCCAGCAGCCAGAACAGATGCTGAAATCACCACCCTAAGCAAAGCGCATGCAGTGTTATGTTTTTTAAAGAGCAGGGGCAGGGGCCCCCCACCCCCCATGCTGGTTGTCCCATTCATTCCCTTAACTTCTTTGGGGTCGCTTATTTCTGACCACACTGCTGCATGCCATGACACAGGGACACAGAGAACTGTCCCAAGGGTCATGGGCCCTGGGCTTTCACTGCCAGGAAAACCCTCCATTCCCTTTATTCCAATTCATGTGCAGTCAGCGTGATTTCATATCTCAAATTCTCTCCCTGTGTGCCTGCTCAGGACAGCGGGGTCAGGGATGTTCCCTGCAGCGGGAAGGTGGCAGAGCCCAATGTTCCCCAGGCACTGCATCACAGAAATTGGATTTTGCACCATCAGCATCTCCTCGGCTCCTGCTGAAACCGCTCTGCCATTGCAAAGCTGATTAACAGAGTGCTCCCCCAGTATTTAATTAACTTAATGAACCCTGATGATAAAATTAGAGGCTGCTTAATTCCTCATCCCCCCACTGCGGCATGCAGGTGAAGCAGCTTACGTAGCTGCCACGACACAGTCCCGTGCCCAGCAGCACACAACAACCAGCACATGAGGACTGAATTTCTGATAGGAAAACTTGGATTTGGGCTGAGAAACATGGGTGAGGAGCTAAGAACAGCTGGAACCCCCACGGTTGTGCAGCTCCCTTGCTCCCTGTGCCTTGGCTGCACGGAGCTGGCACGCCGTCCTGCCGTAGATGGCAGCAGCCGGCCGGGTTCGTGCTGGCTGTGAGCTGGAAATCTCTCCAATGGCTCCGGATGCCGAGAGAGAAGGCAACGAGTGATGCTGAAAGCTTTTCCCTGGTGACAGCAGGGCTCTGTCATCATCGGAGGGCTGGGAGGTGACTGCAGCTGGGAGGTGTGGGGATGGAAAGGCACAGGGCAAGGTGCTGTCCCCTTGCATGCCAAGCACCAGAGGGCCCAGAGCGGCTGTTTAGCATGGGGCCAGTGCCTGGGCATGGACCTGCTGCATGGACAGCCCGCTGACATTGAACATCTCAGCTCTTGGTGCTCTCTAATGACTTGAGGCTCAAGGGAGGAATCGCGTGAGCTTCTCCGTTCACCACCCTGCAGGTCATAATAATCCCTTCTGGCCCTAAAACTTATGAATCTATAAAAGAGAGAATTACCAGAATGGCTATGCCATTTCACCGTGATATAACAATCATTTAGAATGGGTTTTAATATGCACAACATAAAAGAAATGTCCCGGAGAAAAACAAATGTCGGAGAGCATCAATTCTGTCACTTGCACAAGGCCTGTGGCTTTTGGTGGTGGAAATGTACTTTTTATGAGGAGGAAAGGCCCCTCTGGGTGCCCAGCAGCCCCAGATTTCACCCCTCCCTGTGCCCCTGTGCAGCAGCAGTTCAACTGATACAGCCGTTTACAATTGTGAGAAGTGAGCACAAAAATCGAATAAAATAAATGAGAGAATGACCGAGGCTTTTTGCAGTTCTGGAGTTGTAATAATCCATGGTACTGCCTGGCCAGGAGATAAGCCCATGACATACTCCAAACCCACCCAGATGAAGTTATTTAGTGTGCCTTCACCGGGGATGGAGATGGAAATGAAGTTTAATAAGTCTCCCGAACTCATTCTTTACTACCCGAGGAGACAACCGAAAGGCATTTAATTTCCTGCAACCCGAGAGCATAAACTGTGTTCAGACGCTTTATAAAACCCGTCAGGCATCTTTCTGAAAGATTAAATAAGTAGGGCAGCATCTTCAAGGAGCAAACAGCGGCTGCACCAGCAGTGTGTGCCCCTGCCCGTCCCTAGAGTACAAAATCAGTGTTCCTGGGGTGAGATGGGGAGAAATGTTGGAGAAAACAACACTGTGAAAGGGTTCATCCATCCCCTGATCCCTCCCAATGGATAACAGTGCTCTCCAGAGATGCTCTTCAAAGCGCTCTATCTCGAGGAGCTCCCGTTCATCTTGCCTTCTTTGGCACTCTGCTGCACACACCGCCCATTGCTATTATTAATGCTGTCATTATTATTACATATCACTTCGTTAATTGCCTGCTAAATTTGGGGGAGCTTGGTGAAAAACAAAGAGAGAAGTGTAATTTGAAATGCTAAAGAGAGCAAAAGTAAAGACAAGGAAAACACAGTGCATCTTGCAGAATTACTGAAGAGGTGATGAGGACATTCTTAACTTTAATTATTTCAAATCAACTCATTTTGTAGAGTGTGTAGGTTTATGAATCAGATGAAATGTAAATTGATTCATAATTTCCCTTAATTTTCTGCTCTTTGGAGGATTTAAATCCATATTAACATAACCTGGAACAGGCAGTTACTAAGAGACCAGAGGAAAGCAGCATGGGTGAAGCTGGCATACGGGCAGTGCGATGCACTCCGCCTGGGGTTGGGCTCACCACTGAAACCCCACTATGTCCCCAACCCCAGGCCACTGCAGGACCCGGGGACTGTGAGTTGGAGGCACAGAGCAGGGCTGAGCTGCTGCTGCTCCAGGGAATGTGTGCAATTCTAGGGCTGGTTTTCCACCCCACAGCCCTCCAGGGTGAGGAGGTGAGGAGTGCCCCTGGTTTGCCGCTTGGAGAAATCCTTTTTCTTCTTTTCTCTTAAGGATAACACTTCCCTCGGGCTTGCTTTATTGGGTTTCTCTCCACGGTTGCTTTCTGCAAGTACTTTTCCTTCCAGCGCCTTTTACTTTTTGACATTCTCCTCATTATTTGCTCTCTTGAAATCATCCTCCAGTGCTTGTTTTCTGCTGCCCAGAATTGCTCATTAAGGGAAATGTGTGAGTCAATCACACGCAGTGCTGGGAAGAAGCAAGGCCTTTGCTGTCAGCCCGGCATTCAAGGGCTGCACAGGAGACTGAAGGCTTCTCAGAACATACTCCTTGCTGGCAGGTTCTGCACAGTGTGGGTGGAAGGCAGGAAGGGAAGCCCAGGTAGGGGTTAGCCACGAGTGGGAAGACTAGCCCTTTCTGACACCTAATTCCCTCTGTTGAGTAAGTCAGCAGATCACAGTGATATTAATCCAATAAAACAAAACCAGCCCTGGGATTCAGTTCAAGAGGTGAGGCTGCAATCGCTTATTTCCATGTCCTTGCGCTGAAGTGCAAAGACAATGCCAGTTTTGTCTTTTTAGCATCTTAATTAAAAGAATAATCCTTTTAAATTGCTTGCCTCCACGTACAATTTCTCCATCGTGTTCACGGAGATAAGCTAAAACTGATGCGGAAGGGTTTGCAGTGCTGGTGATGGGAGAGCTCGGAGCCTGGTTGTACCCACAGAGGTGATGAGGAAAAGCAATTCAAGCTCTGCACATTGGCAGGGAACATACCTATATCACAGGCATGGAGCAGACAGATCTCCCCCCTGCTTTTGTGTAGAGTTTCTGCTCAGCTTCTTCCTCTGGCTTTGGTTCCTCATCCCTGCCTTGGCTCCATGTGCTGCTTCCTTTCCCCAGGGGTTTTTCTGTCCATCTGTCCGTTCTCCCATTTGGGACACCCTGCTCACACACTGCTGGGCACATCTTGGGGCTTGTGGGAATGACCCAAGACTTCATAGAATCATTAAGGCTGGAAGAAACCTCTCAGAACCCCAAGCCCAACCCCAGCCCACCCCACTTTGCCCTCTGACCACATCCCCTCAGTGTCACATCTCCACAGCTCTCTAACACCTCCAGGGACAGTGACCCCACCACACATTCCTTGCTGTACACAGTTAACATGTGTGTGCTGCAGCCCTGAGAGCTCCTCTCACATCTCAGCATCTCCTGGATAGCCAGCAGCTCTTACACACAGAGTGCTCACGGCATTTCCAGCTGGAAATTTTCTGAGTTGTCAGTGTTGGACATTGTGATGTCTTTATTGGCCGCCTCAAAGAGCTCTTTAAAAGTGCACATTGTCACCTCCCTGCATGGGTACTTTAAGTCCACAATCAGGTTTCTTCCTAGCCAGCTCTATGATAAGCTAAACGGGCTGAGCTCCCTAAACCACTGCTGCTATAAGGATGGTGAAAAAGCTTATCTTATTGTCACAGAGATAGGGATCAGTGAACAGGGCTGGGAAGAATTGATGCCAGCCCCGCTGCCTACACAAAGTGGCACTCTCACTGGGCTGCCCACTGGTCCCATCCCATTCTCTCTTCTGCCCTAATATTTTGTTCCACTCTACTCTCAGGGTTACACAGTTTATTCCACAAACAAGGGGCCGGGACAGTCATTAGCGTGTGAAATGAGGAATGCATGCATCAGTAACTATGGCAACACCGGGAGAACAGCAGCCTCCCTCAAACACCAGGAATTAAGCTACGTGGAAATGTCGAAGTCGGAGAGATCCTATCTGCTGAAAGCTTAACACACATTAAAAAAAAATAGAAGAAAGGTCTGATCTGGCACACAGGGTGCCACTGCCAGCGTGCTGAGCCTGGGGACCAACACAACCGGGGCAGGATGTCCCTGCTCTCCTCCCCCTGCCGCTTCCTTCCATAGAGATCAGGCTTTTCTAGGAACAGGATGACGCTGTATTGCATCTCAGAGCGCAGCGATGCTCTGCAGCACGGGGTTCAGACAGGGGATGCCTGGAGCAGCATCCATAATTAATGCCGGAGAAACAACACTGCCAGCCTGGGCTGCCTCCCTGCTAAATGCTCTGCCGTTATCGGCTGCAGCTGTGCTTCCAGCTGTGGGCTCATGCATGCACAGGCAGGGTCTGCGTGGTGGGCATGTGGGGAGCGAGAACATGGCTTGTAGGCATGGCCTGGTGCTCCAAGTGATCCAGCTTTAACACGTGCTGAAAAAAAAACATTGGGAAATTGCTGAAGGATGAAAAACAAAGATTCCTTTTGAACCCTTGAGATGCAGCGCCCATGGCCTCTTCACTCTGTGCATCAGAAGGATGGCACTGTGCACACGGGGTGTGATTGAAAAGGCACTTAGCGTGAGCCTGAAACCTTGACCCAAATCCAAATTAAATGCTTTTCTGGCAAAAGAGGCTTATTTTAGATGGGTTCTTACCCTCACCGAGAGTACCTTGTCCTCTGCAAATTATCTGAAAGCTGGAGGCCTGTACATTTATTATGCAGATAGTAAAAGCAGCTTTTCCAAATGGCATGGAAATACTTTCCCTATTTTGTGCTCTTAGAGAGACATGATGCATTTCCTCTCCACAAACATCCTGCAAGGATAAGCTGATATTCTTCAGCATTCACAAATAAAAGAGTCATAAATACTGAAACAGCAAACCGTCCCAAGACATTTGCAGTACGGCTGCAGACACATTCTGTGCTGTTCATCCCATTTGTTGAGGATGAGGTCTGCTTGGGCAGGTCAGCTTGGGAGAATCTCAATTCCTGTCTTGGATGTCTTCAAGTTGGATGTTAGGAAATATTTATTCTCAGAAAGAGTGGTCAGGCACCAGAACAGGCTGCCTAGGGAGGTGGTTGGGTCACTGTGCCTGAAGGTGTTCAAGAAACACGAAGAAGTGGTGTACTAAGGAACGTGGTTTGATGTGGAATTATTGGTAGTTGGTGGGCAGTTGGACTAGATGATCCTGGAGGTCTTTTCCAACCTTGGTGATTCTATCATTCAGCAGGCCCAAGCTACTTGTGTCTTACAGCCACTGCTGGTGCCAAAGTGCACTGAGCACCTCTCTACCAACAGCATCCTTCATCCTCCTGCATCCCTTCCATCCCTCATCCCTCCCTCTTGTATCCCTTCCTCCCTGGACCCCCTCCATCCCACAGCCCTCCCTTCCACCCTGGTCACATCGCATGCCTGAGCTGCCCCCACCTCTTCCCGTGGCAGGCTGGAGAGCCAAGTGATGCTGGCAGGATTCTCTCCCTTTCAGGAGAAAACGATAAAAGATAAATTCTCCTTGGCCTGATGCCGGCTGCCTTTGAAGGCAGCTCTCCCCTGGTTTACAGTCTCCTTTGATGCAGTTGCTTTGATTTGTGCTGCACAGGCTGTATGGAGCCCTGGCACTCCCTTGGACAGGAGAGCTGGGCAGTTTGGTGCCTGTGGTGCCCAGCCTACATCCCTACAGGATCAGCTCCGGAGCCAGGCCAGTGCTTAACACTGTGCTCTGCTCATCTGGAGCCTTCTCCACAGGAACAGAAGGGACTGGGACAGAACCTGGTTCCGATGGGATGCCACCAGAACTGCAGTTGTCGGGCAACGCCATCTCATTTCCAGGTACTCCGGGATCAATCTGCGAGCTGAGTTTCAGTCTATGCACTGCACACATCTGTGCCGTGTGTGTATTAATCAGACTGATGGGTGACACCGAGGCAGGTGCCTGTGTGTGTGTATTATGCCAACATATTTTCTTTTATCAGTCAAGCCTGTGAGCACACGGGAACACACCGGCACGCGGGGTTTGATGGCACTGAGTTCCCACTAAGGTGAGCAGACTGGGATTCACGCTGCTTTGCATCCCCAGCAGCTCCCTCCACAAGGCATGGGCTGCACAGCAGCTCCATGAGCCATGCCATGCCAGGGCATGTCTGCCTGCATTTCCCTCACCGCCGTGCCCTACATCCCCAAACGCTTTCCATCACCTCCCTCACCCCGGCAATTACAGCCTGCCAAAGGAGCAGTGCTTCTGCCTGGGGCACCTCGGGGCAGAGCAGCTGGGCACACAGGCTGCAAGCTCTGCAGCACCCGCACCTCTGCCTGCCATGGAGCACAATGAAAGGAGGGACGTGCTGCAGATGGCACTGCTGGGAGCCGGGCTTCCCTCCCTGCCATGCTCTCTCTGCTGGGGGCACAGTCACGTTGGTCTGGTGACGGATGGGATTAGCTGAGATGTGAAAGGGGAAGTACAGAGCCATTCACCAACGAGACAGATGCAGAGGCGCGGGGCTCGGGGCGACGATGCTCCGCACCTTGCTCTGCTCTTGCGCTTTTCACGAGCAGCTCCATTTTAATTAGCTGGGACGCGGTTCTAAGTCAACTCCAAATGATATTATCAAACTAATAGCGTGAGATCACGCTGCAGCCTCTGTCGGGCTGGGAGCTGCCGCTGGCTGCCATGGGAACTGCGGATTTCGCAGCGCTGCTTTGTACGTCCCCACGGGGAAGAAGGGAAAAGTGGCAAATCCCAAAATTCCCCATGCTCTGTGGGGCCCTGAGGACTTGCTCTCCCCGGAGAGCCATCCACTGGGTCTGAATCAGGCAGCGTGTGCCACCCCAGCTCTGTGAAAGCAGCACGGGAGTCGGTGCTGCTGGACACAGCCACACCATAGCTCCCACCCCACCACAACGCATCTCTGTGCCAAACTGGGGCAGGAGAGCTCCGTGCCAGCAGTGGGACTTCCCCTCCCACCCCCCCCATACACTTGGCCCATGCTCTGACAGCAAAGGGTTGAGCATGAAATCCCAAGCCCGCACTGAGATCTCCTCCAATCAGCCCCCGCTGCTCTGAGTTTTTTTACACGGGCCTAATTTTTTAATCAGCGCAACGCAGGACATGATCAGAGGCAATCAAAGGCTGGCAGGGTAATTAGTGTCAATCAGAGTGGTTTATGGGTATCGGCCCTGTCAATCCAACTCCACACTGTGTGTCAATGAGATTGCTTTCGCTTCTCAAAGCTAACACTGTTCAGAGCTTTCCCCTCCTGCGACGCTCACTGAAATAGCACAAGTCCTTCAGGAGGCAGTTAAAGGACATATTGCAAAGTTCTGTCGGCGCTGACAATTACAGAGTGAGGCTGTGCTGGGTCCCACTTGGCACTGCAGCAGATTAAGCACCGAGCTGCGTGCTGTGCTCTGAGCCCCATGCCAGCAGCATCCCAGCCCCTGGGTGCCGTACAGCTGGGAATGTGCCCTGCAAGCACCCTCCAGGATTCACCCCAAATCCCAGTGCTTTCCTGTGGCTTGTGGGTCTACTGCTGTGTTTAGCTTTCCCGAAGTTTTTTTGTGTTTTTTATTTTTTTTGCATTAAGTGGCCCAAATCCAGCTACAGAAATGCCTCAAGCAAGTAAAAGCTTTCAGTTAGCTGCTTTTAAGGTAATTACTGTAGAACTTCATTATTTTTTGCCATACACTTGGCTTTGATTTGTAGGTGTCGTAAAAGGAAATGCGAGGTAGCAGCATGCTCCATCAGGCAGAAACTCTTGGAAGAGGTGCAGAGGGGCAGAGAGGCTCTTGCAGGGCACAGCCAGACGCAGGGAATGCTGCTGGCATACCTCATCAGAGCCAAGCAGGGGTGGCCCAGGCACCAGGGTACCCCTGCACTGTGCTCCTGGCACAAAGTGCCCGCCTTGTTGGCTGCTCTGTGCCTGGGATCTACTGCTCCATGGGCAGCAGCTGTGTCCCCTCCTTGCTGTGCGAATTGGGGCTCTGTCCTGCTGATGTTATGGGCTCCCTGCCTCTGAAAGAGACAGGAATATTATTCAGTAGGGTCATCAAATATTATGTTTCAGCCAACAGGGCTCTAAGTGGTCACCATCCAGTTTATCTCTTTGATTGGTGAGCTCATAATGTTAAACTTCAGAGCCGTATAATTTTATCCTTCCCAAGCAGCAGGCAGTGCTGTGCCACAGCCATGGGACAGAGCTGTCCCAAGGAGTGCAGCCCTCTGAGTTTGACTCTGGCTATGGAAACTCACTGGCTTCCCTTTCCATCAGCCCAGCTCACAGATCACAGCCATGTGAGGGAGCAGAGCCTGCCGTTATCTTCCTGGTGCAAACCTGAATACTGACGCTATGGGGGAAAAGCCTTTGCCCGGTTATTGCTTGAAGAGACACATTTTGTCTAAGCAAATGCTTAATTGCTCCTCGTTGGACACTGGTCATGGGACATTAGGCATCCATAAAAGAAGACTCTTAAAATATGGGCTGAATCATCTTTCTAGCTCAGCGTGCTGGTTATGGTTTCAGAACAGCTTTACTTCACCGTGGTTTTATTTTTCCATTTGCTTCCCAGGTTGGCACTGCAGCTGATACCCCCTCCATGACCACGTCTCTGCTTCCATCCCCAACCCACGGTGCAGCAAAATCCCCCACCGGAGCACACACCCCATCCTGAGCAGAAGCTCCCTGCCTGTCCTCCCTCCCACCTCTGGCTGCCATCCCCCTGTGATCAATCACTCCAGGATTGCACTCACATTAGCAGGGTGCTTCGTTGCTCATGCACAGCACGTGTGTCCTTGCTAATGGCACAGCAGCAGGGCCAGCCCATCCATCACCTCCCTCACTTCGGGACGTCCCTCTGTGTGGGGCACCACTGCCGTGTCCTAACCCGGTGCCCAGGCTGGCAGTGTGGCTGCAGGACCATGTGCTGCTCTTGCCAGGAGGAGGTCAGGAGGACAGAAAGCTTTATGGGGATTTATCCTTTATTTAGAGCCCAGGGCTCTCTCAGTATAACTCACTGCCTATTGCCCGTTCCCTTGTGCCCTGCTATATGCAGGCAGAGTGTTATGCTGTGCCAGCCTTGCTGGGGAGATTAATGAGAGATAATTCCTTACACAGAGGTTTATTGAGTTCCCCGAGTACATTCACCAGCTGTGAAGTGAAACATCTGAGAACCGTTCCTGAATACTAAGTGCTGCCTGGCAGCGGTGCAGGGAGGCACACACAGCCTGGTTCTGGCTCTGCTGGGCATGGTGTCCATGCCCATAACGTGCTCACGGCCCCACACCGACACGGGGGCACATTTCATAGAGCAGCTTCAGTTGGAGGGGACCTTAAGGATCAGCGAGCTCCAGCCTTCTGCTGTGGGCTGGCTGCCCTCCACCAGCCTGGCCCTGAATGCCTCCAGGGATGAGGCACATTTGCTGGGAAGAGCAGCAAAAGAGATGCTGTAGCACCAGGAAGGCTCACCTGGGCACGCTACGATCCCAGCTCATCCCTCTGCCCACTCTTTGTCTTCAAGGAACTGCAGAAGAGGGCAATCAATACAGTTTGCCGGGGCCTTCCTAATGCTTCCCGTGACGTTATGGTCATAACGTTTCCTCGGGCTGCTGTGATCAATACATTTGAGACGCCGAACATGTCAAAACCACATAAAACATTTATTAAGGTGAAATTAAACGAGCACGCGTGAATCAGTAACCTCAACGGGTGTTATCCTTCGAGGATGCCAGACCTGAAACCAGGCATGCATGAAACCCCATGGCACTCAGAGCTGTGCTTTGGGGTGGGAAGCTGTCCCTGTTCCCCACCTCTGCAGTGCCACCTGCACTCCCACACTGCTTCCCAGGCTTCCCCAAGGCACTGCCCACGAGCAACCACAGGTTCCCTCTGCTCAGACCGGTGGAAGAGCTGCAAATAAAGGCTCATAAATCAATTGCCCAAGTGACAGAATGTTATTAGATACTTGGGAGTTAATTGTACAGATGCTAATTGCACGTATTTTAATGGCACCAGTAGAGATGTAATATATAATTCCATAGGTATCCCGGAATAATTTAGCAATTTAATTAATTTCTGCTAATGCCTTCCGTATCACCTGCACTCTTCCTCCTTGGGGAAAGGAGGCAGAAACCTTTCCAGCCAGCTACATCTATGGCAAACTTGCGGCCGTTGGCAACAACACCGCTTTATTTCTCCATGGATTTATTCCCAGCAGAGGAGCTCCCACCACCCCCAGGCACTGGGGTGCCTGAGGAGAGCTTGACAGCAATGCAACCGGCTGTTCCTAAATGTGGAAAGCTAGACTGGGGCTGTGCAAAATGCTTTGGACAGATCATGATGGATTGAGAAGATGGAGGCTAAAATGAGCTGCGGATTTAGGTCAAATTCAAGGAGCACAGCCAGGAGAATTTGTGGAAGGAAAACATAAACAGCAGCAGGCATTTTATTCCAGTCACCTCCAAATGAAATGGTTGGTTTAGAAAAAGCAAAAATACCCAGTTCTGTGTGTTTGCGACCCAGTTTAACTGCTTGTTTCCCATTTTTCTCCCATCCCAAGCTAAAGAATCCGAGAGTTGCCTGAGACCTTGAGACACCATTTCATCTGGACAAATGTAAGTTAGCTTTTGGAGACCAGGACAGGTGGACACTAGAGATTCAGGCCATGTACTACCTGCCCTCCCCCTCCCCCAGTGGCAGAAAAGAGACCACAAGAAGCCATCATTCTCACTGGGCTTTTATTATCCCACTGGCCCTCATTTCCCACCCCATTTCCAGGGACTGAGCCCGTTGTCACCACTTTAGTAGTGGAGACCTGGGTACATCCCAGTGATCCAACATACAGTCTGGGGACATTCCTGGTTCTCCGATGTCTTTCTGAGCATTTCTTTCTTTTTTTTTTTTTTTTTTTTTTTTGATTTGAAATATTTTATTTTAAAAATATAGTAGCTGTGGAAAGCAGCCCTCTTTACAAACGCTTGATGCCAGAGTGAAACGCATCATTGCCATCCTCCTCAGTGCCCACATGTGCTGGCATGGGAGGGGCCTGTAGGGCAGGAGCAAAACAGAGAGACCCTTCCAAAAATAGAAATATTGTGCTGAGTCATTTCAAGTGAATGAAATCCATAAAACACCAGCATGAGGTTGGCTCCAGCTTGGCACGTATTGCTCCTGGCAGAGCTGGGACGGGGCTGTCCTCGCTGCCACCTGCCATGGGGACATAGGACCCTGGGAGATGTCATAAATAGTGAACTGTAAACACGACCACTGGGATATGAGACATCTACGATCACAGAATTGACTGTTTCATACACCCCACCCTCCCCCCAGCCCATATACCCATGGCCCTGTCCCCACGCCATAAAAAGGTCTTCAGTAACAAAATCTCCATTCCAGTCTTGGGGTCAAGGCGAGGTGCTCCAGGAGTAGAAAGGGATATCACAACCTCAGTGGTCTTTGCTTGGGAGGGGGGAAGTTGGCAGAAGGGAGAGAGAAGATTAGCTGGTTCGGGTCCTTCGCAAGTTCATTTGGTTTGACTGGAGGACTCCTAGGGTTATACCTGAGATGAAGACGTCTAGGGGACACTCCATAGCTCAATTACAACGTGGTTGGTGTTTTGTGCCTAGAAGAGCCCTCACTGCTGGGATTTGTCCCTCACACTCATCCTATGCAGCCAGAAAGCAGCAGCACCTCTCCTCCGCTCAGCACGGAGTATTGGAACCAACTCCCTGAGCCACCACCCATCATGTGTCCAGGATCTCGCTGGTGGGCGATGGCTCGTGGGGGATGCCCTGCGTGCTGTGGATGGTCTGGTTGTGGGATAGGGAGTTCTGTTGGAGCTCCAGGGCGATGGCATTCTGGGGAAACTCTTTCACCTGCCTCTTGTACTCCAGGAAGGTGCAGGCCTTGGTGGCGATAGCGATGATGTTCTTCCCGATAAAGATGGTGGAGACCCTGCTGTCCTGGAACAGGACCATATTGATGGCCCGGATGAAAATGGTGACAATATTAATGGTGACCAGGCTGAGGACGGGGTAGAGCATCATTTTCTGCGGGGCAATGTGCTCCCCTTGCATGCTGATCTCGCTGAGGGACACACAAGGCAGGATCAGGAGGAGGATGTAGCAGTAGAAGAACATGAGCCCCTCTGCCCAGATGGGCAGGCCGGTCCTGTGTGGCTCCCACAGGTTGGCCTGGATGTCCAAGATGTCCAGCAGGTCGAGGGCCACCCAGAAGAGGCGTCCCCGCAAGTCCTCTTTCTTCCGAAAAGTCCGTATGTATTCCATACTGTCCAAGGCCACCAGCACCAGGTAGAGCCCCGGCACGCAGATGGAGAGCAGTAGCGTCAGAGCCTTCCTGGCCACTGTCTCCAGGTTCTTCTTGTCCGCTTTGTAGTTCTGAAAGATGAAATACAGTTTGATCTCCAGCACAAAGATGTACAGGAACCACAGGATCATGGCGTAGCCCCGCTTGGCCGTCTTCACCTCCGCGCCCACCCACACCGCAACATAGCGCAGCACGATGAGGAAGCAGATGTCCCCCACCAGCACGATGATGCAGACCCCGATCTTGCGGGGGCCCTGGTTCTGCTCCACCAGGTAGGCGTCCATGAAGGCCATGCTGGTCATGATGACGATGGTGGTCAGGCAGACGTGACGCTTGTCAGGTGGTGGCAGCACCATGGTGAGACAGCCTCACAATGGCACTAGGGGAGCAGGCCTGCCAGTGAGGTGCGGGCAGACATCAGTGTGGGCACCACGGGCTGCTGTGTCCCCACTCGAGGAGCAGCAGGTCAGCTGGAAGCCCCACTCCTCAGGGCACAGTCTCAAGATGCTGGCCAGCCAAGCGGTCCCAGGCACCTTCCTCTGCCAGCAGCCAGGGCTCACACAGGGTCCCTGCTCCGTATCCCTGCTGTCATCATGGTCTCCAACCCCATGTGGCAATGCACTTGCCGACTCCTGGCCCCAGAGTCCTGCGCAGAGCTTGGGAAGTGTTGCAGGAAATCAGGCAGCAGGGAGACGTGAGCTGGTAGAGAAGGAAGAGGTGGCAGTCCTGGACTGAAGGCGTTCCTGTGCCCTCACGGGGAGCCACCTCCGCACCAATCCAGGTGGGGCTGTGCTGTGTGCACAACAAACACCATGAGCTCCTGCTGCCTGTGGCTTTGAATGTCTCGCTCCATCCCGTCTCTCTGGAAAAGATGACAGAGAACAGGTATTAGGGATCCTCTGTGCTGCAGGACTACAGCCTCCACCCCTTCAAAGGGAGCCAGGCTCCCACTCACACACCCTACCATGGGTGGACTAGAAAAAGCCACTCAATGTTAAAGGTTGGAAAAGACTTCCACGATCATCTAGTTTAACTCCAGCCCACCCCACCATGCCCACTAACCCTCAGTGGCACATCTCCACTGCTCCTGAACACCTCCAGGGATGAACACCACCTCCCTGGGCAGCTCATTCCAGTCTATCACCACTCTTTGAGAGAATAAATTTCTCCTACTATCCAACCTTGACCTCCCTTGACACAACTTGAAGCCATTACTTCTCATCCTATCACCATTATCTTGGAGAGGAGACCAACCTACCTCACTACAACCCCCTTTCAGGTAGTGAAGAAAGGAGCCTAAGAAAGCCAAGCATAAGAAACCTCAAGACATCAAATCCTCGCCCTTCTATGCATGAGGAAGCTGCTTATGTTGGCGGAGCCTTTCCCAGCTGGGACAGCTGGTGTGCAAAACTCACATCTTGGGTACGATCTGCTCAGGACCAAGGCAAGGAGCCCAGTGGGATGGATGCATGCCCATGCACGGAGCTTCCCAGCATGGCAGGCAGTGCACTCCAAGCAGCCTTGCACTCACCAGCATGGCACCTTGCAGGCACTGCTTGTTCCTTCTGTTTGTTCCTCCTTTAGCTTTCAGGTAAAAATATATAGCCGCTGCTGCAACCGCTTTCAGACTTCTGCCAAGTTTTACTGAGGATTTACAGCCAAGGATAGATAATTCCAGATAAATTAGGTCTTTCAAAAGGGAATGGTGCTTATTTATTTTTTTTTTCCTCTCCCCTCTCAGCATTTATTCCTTCCAAGGACTGTGGTTATCGGAGGGCAGCAGTTCTCACACCAGCATGGGCACTGTGAGAGCTGTGCAAGGGCTGCTGTTCCCTTCACCTCTCGCAGCCCTGCCTGAATGGAAACAGGAAGGTCTCCACGCTGAGTGATTCATGATTGCCCTACTGGGAGGGGGAAGTACAAGTCCCCTCGGAGGACTATTACAACAAACAGGTGGTTCTTAAACAATCATTTTAAACAGTCATTACTTGGGAAGTCCCACTTCATAATTTTTAAATGATGTTCCGAAGCCGCTTGAGAAACGTGCTGGATAAACAAGAAAATGAGTTTGTCAGACAGCCACAAGAGCACATTGGAGGCAAACATTTGTTTAGACAAGTATTCCCAACACTTTTCTCCCAGTGAACTCCTGTAAATAAACACGGGGAGTCACTGCACAGGCCCTGCCACCAGTCCTTGGGTGTCCCCAAGACATTTCCCCCACCAGGGTTGGGCTGTTGCCATGCAGCAGCCTCATTGACACCTGCAGGCACCTCCTGAACCCCGCTCTACTGGGAAAATTAGCTTAAATTATTGAAGTGATTTGAATCCTGTCTATGAATAAAAAGAGGAGTGAGCGAGGCAAAAGCGTACTCATCGTGTTTCCCAGGTAGTTAGGATGCCACATTGCTTAAAGCTTCATTTGCACTTTAATTGCATTGATTTATTCCAGCATTCCTGGATGTAAATCTGGAGGTGCCCTGCAGAGATGCTGCCTGCAACTCCTCCTCTCCCTGCCCATAGCACACCCTTTGAAGTGACACTGCATCCCCGCAGGCATCTCCACGGGTCCCCCCCTCTGGCTCCACCATGGGATGCTCACAGCCTGGGGTCGTCATGCAGCCAGCAGCCCCCGGGCTCAGCCTCCTCCAAGGCATCTCAAGTGCATCCTGTGCAGGAAATGAGATTGAGGAAGATTTTTTCCGGACCCTGCCCACTAATTGTATCTGAAGGAGGAAATAGCCCTCTTGCTAATGATTACATGTAATCTGCAGTGTGGGCACAGCAAAAATGGGCAGAAAGCTGCAGAGTGCCTCCAGAAGAAGCAGAGCAGTGGGGTTGGAAGTGGAACCAGTCCCTGCCTGCAGCAGCAAGCATACACTGCTGCCACGATGGGGACACCCTGCTCTGGGCTGGAGGGTGCAGCACCGTGCACAGGTGGGGCGATCAGAGCAGCCTTACAGCCACATCTGGGAGCAGTGTTTGCAGAAGTGACCTACCCAAAGCACCCAGCTTCATCCTCACTCCACCTGCATGCAGAGCTCAGCACTCCCATCTGCTCATCACTACCAGCAGGCACGGTTCTGAGTGCCAGCCAAAGGCAGAGCAGGGGCACCGAGAGCACAGGGCTTGCAGCTGAGTTCAGCAGTTGAGGGCTGCTCTTTTGCACATGAGTCAGCACCAGGTCCTCAGATGACCTCAAATTGTTAATATTAGGGGAGAGAAAACTGAGATCCCAGTGAGGAGCTGTTGTAGAGCTGCTTTCCCCTCTGCCTGGGCAGCACTGGACGGAGATACATGGCTGTGTCCCAGCCACTCCTCTGCACGGGGCTGCAGGGAGCAGGGCATGGAGTACTGGGTGGACAGCCTGCTGCCACCAGCCTGCCCCCAAATTGAGAGCGATGGCTGTGCTCCCAATTAACATGAGACAGCTGCAGAAGAGTAGAATGAGTCCACCACTGCCCTGGGCAGCTTGCGTCAGTGCCCAATGACTCCTTCTGGGAAGTGTTCTCTCTAAACTCCAGCCTGAACCTCCACCACACCGAGTGACTTGCAGAATCAAGGGAACTCTGCTTCATCGCACACTTAGTGAATTCATTTTGGCAATAGGTGCCCAGCGTTAATTATCAATGGCAGCAGCTCCCTACCATCAGGCTCAGCAGCACAGCTCCCACGGCACATCTTCCTGCAGACAGTGATGAACGTGGCAGTCCCAGACCAGAGCTGAGTCACCCGTGGGATGGGCAGTGACACGAAGTACCCCATGGTGCATCGCTGGCACACGCAGCTCCAGCACCACCTTGGAGATAAACAATGCACCCACCTTGATGCACTGCAAGAAACATCGCCAACCCCAAGGTCAGCAGGGAGACATTTCTCTTCCTCTGCTTTCAGTCTTCCTCCTACTCACCATCTAATAAATCCAATAACATCCGTCTTGCTGGTGTCTAATTCAATCCCAGCACCCAGAGAGCAGACTACTATCACTCAGAGATGACCAGCTACATCCTTGGCATATGAACCCGGCCACAGGGCTCTGCAGGCTGCTCCAGGAGAGACCAATTACCTGCTATCAGCACTCACCCTTCTCATCCTTTGCACGCTTACAGGTTTTTCCTGGGTCATACCTAATGGAATTATCAAGATGCTTGAACACCGTGGTCAGAAGCAGCTGATGGCTCCCAGCTTGAGCTCTGGGCAGAGCGAGGAGCCCTGTACCCCATTTTGGGGTCAGGTTCAATAAGCTGGGCTCTGACCCCTGTCCTAAAGGCAAAGGATTTCTAAGGCTGCATGGCAGCCATCACCAGGCCCAGGTCTCCTAGCACATTTTGGGATCGCCACACTGGGGTTGTGCTCAGCAGAGGGAGATTCACATTCCTGAAGCTTCCCCTCTAGCAGAGATGTCTGGATTTCGCTGTTCATTTCTATAAGCTGTTTTTTTCAGGCTCTCCTTGGTAATGAAATCCTTCCCCCATGTAAAAAAAAAAAAAAAAAAAAAGAAAATACACACATACATTGCCCTCAAAAACAATTGGAAATGCATTGTTGTGAAGGGAAAGCCCTTCCAAGGCCAAGCACATGGAAGGAGCCGCCCACCCAGCAGTGAGCAGTGCCCGCACCCCTGGGGGATAGGGCAATTTGCTGTGCTGGAGCTCACTGCCAAGGAGATGAAATATTTACGGCTGCTCGCTCCTGCTCTCCGTCTCAGGCCGCGGTGCCTGATTTGTTACAAATTTACATGCATGTTTAAAGACATCTTTCCAGCGCTCCCGAGCACAAAAGGTTGATTTCTCCGCGTAGCACTCTGCCATCCCTTCTCCTTGGTGCCCGCGTTTGTCCCCATCCTCAGTGCTCATTTTCCTCTTAGTAATGATGATCATTATACGAAGAAAAATGGGTCATTGACAGCGGTTGCTCCCCAAATGAAAGGCTCTGTCATTAACATTCCAAACCTGGCTTCCAGCCTCAGAAACAGCTCTGGGTATCCATGCATCTCCGCGGATGCAAAACCCCTTCCCCTGGTGCCGTGTGCTCCCAGCCCCTGGGACCACCCGCAGGGATGCGTCCCCTTGGAAAAGCAATGCTATTTCTGTGCAAAATTGTTGTGCACACAGCTGTAAGGCAACACTAATCTGTTTTGAAGCTTAACAGGCTGCTGAAAGATGCTATTTAGGGATGGGGAACTGCTAATACCCCACTGTGATATGGGAGGCATGGGGGATGCTCGGAGGATGAGGGATGGAGACAGAGCCAACACAGCCAGTTTAGGAACTGCTTTTAAAAAGGGAAACCCGACCCAAGTTGCCAACTTCTGAAGTCACTTCTTTCAAGCATTTTGCATTCTATACCACAGTGCATGTGGGAAGCCCTTACTGCTGACCAAAACCCACTGAAGGCGCTGCCATTCACTCACTGCACAAGTCATTGCCAGCCCTGTCCTGCAGCCACCAAACACCACAGTGCCAAGCCCTCGGGCTGCACAAATTGGGATCCAGGATGGGGGTGGGATGTTGGACACCCCCAGGGCAGGGTAGTGTCATCTCTGAGAGAGACTAGTTTGTTTTGGTCCAGCAGTTTGGCTGGAAATCCAATACAAATTATTTCTCTTTGCCCGCTGTATAATTATTTGCAGTGGGGTTTTTGAGCAAAATAAAGAACTGTGAAGAATGGCTCAGAGCCAATCTGAAATGCTTTGTTCAGCCTGAAAAAGCTGTTCTTTCTCCCGGGGGCTGTCTTACCCTTCTCCTCCTCCCACCCCTCTGCTGCTAAATCTTAGATTGACTTCAAAACAGCACAGCATTCGGGCTTCTCAAGAAGAATAAGGATGACAAGCAGCACAACGGGTGCACGCAGCCCATGCTGCAGTCCACTCCCCTCAAAAGCACTGCTCCAGACCCTTTGTTGCTCTTCTCTGGACACGCTCCAGGGCCTCAGTGTCTTTCCTGTAGTGAGGGACCCAACAATGAACACAGCACTTGAGGTGCAGTCTCAGAGGAGGGACGACCACCTCCTGCTCCCACTGGCTGCACTATTGCTGATACAGGCCAGGATGCTGTAGGCCTTCTTGGTCACCTGGGCACGCTGCTGGCTCACATTCAGTCAGATACCAGCCAGCACCCTCAGGTCCTTTTCCACTGCACAACTTGCCAGATAGCTTGGTTTTCAAAAATAGAACAATCCCCCTTGTGTAAATCAAGCAGGGCTCTGCAACACGAGGAACTCGTGTTGCAGGCTGCATGGACTGCCACCACCAGCCTGCCCACTGATCCCCTCTTCCATAGAGCATGGGCTCATCCATCCCATGTATACGTGGCTTAGCCTGCAGCCCTGCACTGAACATTCTCAAAAGGAAACAGAGAAAAGGGGAAGGAGGGATGGAGCCTCTTGAAAGAGCCATATGCCCTTCTGTTCCACACCATCCCACAGAAATCATCACGCATTCTGACTCCTGCTAGACAGCATCAGCAGCAGGCAAGACAGTAGATGGACAGCTACAAGAGATGATAGATGCTGAGATTCCATCAAGCAGGGACGAGCACGCTGCCCAGGAGCACCCAGCAGCCTGCTGCACTGTGCTGGCAGCTTCTGCCTCTGCATCCCCATAGACAGAATATGGGATGGATAATTTAATCCTAACCCACTAGAAGCACAGCAACAAGTAAGTCTGCTCATCCTTTGCTTTACATTTAGCCCAAGAGTGTATTAAAAACCTGAGCTGGATGCTCACCAAGCCCCTGCTTAGCTAAACTGCAAAATAGGGGAAATTCTCCACTGTCATATAGAACAGCTCCAGCCTCTTCCCAATCCTCCCTCCACTGTAAATTCATGGACAGTGATGGATAAAGCAGTCCCAGTTCACTTATAAATAGTCTATAAAAGGTTTGTAAATGGTTTGTGGACGCTTTAATGAGTAGTTAATCAATTGTTGTGGGCCCAGCGGGTCACAGATTGCTTATGGCCATCAATCACTGCTGATGAGCTCATCAACATCACCACGACTCCAACAATGGGTCTTAGCACATCTACAAAGAGTTAATAAATAATGAACGAACAACAAATTCCCTCAATTGAGAGTTGAAGAAGGCCACCAAAGATGGCATCTGTGGGAAGGTAAGGGAAGCACCAAAAGCCAGCGTCTGCAAGGGACAGAGAAGAGAGCAGGGAGTACTCCCAGGAGCCGCACTGCAGCAGCACAAGGCAGCGAGGACACGGTGCTTGGCCTCTGCACAGCAGTGCTTTATTATCATTAACGCGGATTAATTCTGGATGATAAAAGCAATTAAGTGTAAAAATAGGTAATGATCCACTGCCTGTTGCATCCAAAAATTATGAAAATCCCTCATAAAATGATCACCCTAGCGTAGAGATGGACCTCAATAACCTTATAATGTAAGATGGAGAGCCTTGCTTACAGCTGGAACGTCCATAAGGCATTCAGATTTGTCACTCAAGGCTCCCTTACTGTTCTTCATGTCTCTGTGAGCACAGAGGCAATCACATTAGACTCCAACTTTTTACACTGGAGACAAACAACACAAGAACTTGGTCAGAACCTGCTTGTGGGCTCACCCAAGCACTTGCAGCTCCCAAGACAGATTGTTCATGAGTGGCTTCACCATGGTGGCAATATTTTGAACAGCAATCCAAACCCAAAACTTTGCTTGCTGGCTCCTGAGCCTCCAAGATGGGTTTGGCTCATGGTTAAAGCCTCGTTCTGCAGCCATGAGTGCGAGACACTTCCCACCAGCTTCCAGCACCAGCCAAAAACCTCAGTGAAGCAGTTAGCTCTCTGCTACTTTTTCCAGATTGCTTGAAAAAACCTAAGCACATCTTGAATCCCTTGGGGCATTCCCTAGAAAGTTCTGGCTTTTCCCAAGCACTCCAGGTGGGCATCAGAGCACACGCACACTGCTGAAACCCCCAGGCACAGCACATCACAGGGCTCTGCTCTGCTCCCTACCAAGGTGTGTGTCAGCACCCTACAGCAAGAGCAGTCCAGCACCTCAGTGCTGATCTCAGCTCTGCTGGCAGCCCATCTTAGGGCCACTCTGGCATCCGGCAGCTGCTGCTGCCCAAGGAAATAACCTCAATTATAATGGTATTACTAATATTAATGTGTTAATATTGCAGGGCACAATGGTACCCATGCAAGGAAGAGGAGGATTGCTGGCGTGCAGAGTGCCAGCTGAGAGGGCAAGTCGGACATCGAGATGCAACAAAAATCATAAAAAGAGGGTGTACACAAATATATCTTTGCATATATATAAATACATATGTTGTTATGCTAAGCCAGGGAGACACAAAGTGGATCGGCTACAGTCCTGACATCTTAAAATTAGGTTTTATGTAAAATAAGCACTCGTTTCATGTAGGGTGGTTGGCATTAAGATTTATTTTCATCCTGACTTGTATTACTGCCTGATATGATTGGGCACAGCCCAGGGCACATGAATACGGTTGCCATTCATAACATATACACAGATTCATGACCTAGCTAGCAAGCTGAATTGCCTCGCAACCTTTTCTCCACTGCAGAAAGCTTAATAAGCATGTGAGTCCCAGAGCAGAAGAGGCTCGATGCATTTGCTGTGCAAGAAGAGCTCTTGAATGGAGTTGTAAGAGCCAGGAGCAGTGCTTACCGAGAACCTCCAACCCTCAGAGAGAGCTGAGCTCCAACAGAAGATGGGAGAGCCACAGATGGCCCCAGGGGAGGAAAGATGTTCTCAGGGGGCTCTGCCACTCCCTGTCCCCACCACCCTGTGGCCCCAAGTCACCCCACACATGTTTCTCCACAGCTATCTTCATCGACCTTCACAGCTGCCATGGTGATAAGCACCACAGAGAAGCCTATAAATATCACCAATGTGCCACATGCTGGCCATTTTATGGGCTCCACTCTTTTCCTTTTACTTATATGCAAGACATTTTACAGGACAAGTCAATTAAGCCTGACAGCTAGCTGACAGTGAATTCCACCCAGCGACGGCTCACAGACACTTTGCATTAAGCACAGTGACATGATGTGGAAGACCACTATAAGCCACTGGTGGCAGATTGCACTCGTTGGATGAAACCTTTCAAACTGGACACTTCATTTGATTTCCAGTAGCACCCCACTCTCACCCAGTGCTTCCACCATCCCGGAATAACTCCCAGCTCTCAGGGAGGCAATGCACACCCCAGAAAGAAGCTCCAAACTCAGAGGTGCCCAAAGCCAGGTTGGATGGGGCCCTGGGCAGCCTGATCTGGAGGATGGCAACCAGCCCAGGTGTGGGTTGGGTGGGCTTTAAGGTCCCTTCCAACCTCAGCCATTCTGCAGTTCTGTGGGTGTCTGGAACAACTCAACCCCCTACCTCACAAGCAAACAATTCCCACTCTCCAGCTTTTGGCTGTACAGTCTGGCTTGCAGGCCCAGTACCTCCCTTCTGATCTTTGATCTTGAATGATCTGACAGTACTGAGGAAGGCAGGTGCCACATAAAATCGCATTCATTCACTTGAAAACCTCACTTTCCAGCAATTTTTCAAACTGAGGCAGTTTTGATCAGTTCCAGTTTGATGCTGAGCTGACACTTGAACCTGGTCTAGAAGGGTAATGAACATCAATGAGTCCCCACAATATGACCTGAGTCACCAGGGCCCAATGCCCGTTTGACCTCAGGTCTGTAAGTCCAGAGCCCAGAGTAATAATGCTGGCTCTTCCCTTTCTTTCATCATTTTCTCCTTTGATGGCTGCTGCATTTCCCCTTGCTATTTCTTCTCTTTTCCCTGAATTGCTTTAGTTTGCCTTTACCAAAGGAAGTGGCTGCCTCATAGCTTTGCCATCTTCTTCCACAGCTACAAGTCCTGCCCCAGCTCTGAGTGTGAAGATGAGCTCAGGGAAACACTGCTCTCTCCCCATGACTGTGAGGCACAGTCTGTGTGGGGCTGCAGGGGCCACCACCACAGCCCCTTGCACAGGGGATGGGAGCTCATCACCCTGTGCAGCACGTCCCATGGGCAGTCCACTCAGAAGAATTCCAGCAAGACCCATCCAGAAGCTGAATATTTTGCAAAGGGATTAAAACAAATCTTTAAAACAAAGCAGGAGCCAGAGAGCCTACAAGTAAATGAATTGCATGGAACCTGCCCAGGAAAGGGCTGTGGAGTAGAATAAAATCCTCTGTCAGCACAACTGGGTACGGCAGCAGTAGGTTGGGAAGCCCAAGAGCAGCCTCACAGTGCAGAAAAGAGGGGGAGCAGCAGGAGCCTAAGTCCAGCTCTGGAAGAGAATCAAAGTGCTGCAGCTCACAGCAGGGATGAGCCACGTGGATACAGGATCTGCCTAGCCTTGGTGTAAGAAGGGGGGGCTCCCACCCCACCAGCAGGGATGCTTTTAGTGTACACAAGTCCAGAGATCGTACCCAGCTGTCCACACTTCAATAATGCAAGAACTCACGATCTTTAATAATAAAGTTCCTACCAGTCTACACTCAAAGCTTCACAATGCTAATGAAGGGCAAGGGCAAGAGGGGGGTGCAGAAAAGCTCGCATAAATCACCCAGCTCTGCTGCTGCTGCAGAAATTAACCTGCAGGAAAGCAGGACGCCAGCCCAGGACGGGCAGCAGGCTGAGCTGCCTGCTAATTGCTGCAGGCTCTGAGAGCCTGCAGCCTGGTTCCCTGCACCAGCACTGTGCTGGAAGGTGGGCTCAATGCAACACTGCTCTCTCCTTGTGAATTTGAGGCACGGTCTACAATGGGCTGCAAGAGTCACTACCAAAGCCCCTTACATGCTGCCTCAGCCCCATCCCTGCTTACAGACAGATTTTTATACTCTGCACTGATTTCCTGAGGGCCTTCGTTTGGGCTCGTCATCCCCCAAAGGGATCGATAGGACTGCAGCTGCCACCCCAGCATCTGCAGCCAACTCTCTAAGCAGCAGTGGGGCTGTGGGATGGAGCCCAGACCGGCAGGCAGGACTGTGGGCAGGCAGCCCAGCTCCTGCAGGAGCCAAGGGATCACTGTGGCCACCTTCAGAGTCAGCAGTGCCTTTGGAGACACCTTGACCCATCCTAGTGCCCAAGTCTCAGCCTGATCCTCAAACGCATTTCACCGTGACCTGCTCCCTAGTCTCTGACAAAGCCCTTGGGGGAAGAACAAGAGCTGCACTTCGCCAGGGGCATTGCACGCTCTGATGGGTTCTGCATCTCATTATTAATCTCATACAAAAGCTCAGTGCTATCTTCCATGGAAGCAATATTAAGTTAAGCAGCTGTTGATAACTTATCTCCCATTATCAGCAACTTCATTCAAGGCCAATATTTACTCACATACTGAAGGCATCACTGTATTCCCAAAAGCACTCTTAATAGAGTCAGATGAGAGCAGCTTTTAGTCCATCCTCAGTGCTTCAGAGGCCCACGTTGCCCAGGCATGTTCCCATTCCACACAGGAGGAGCCCTGCCCACCTCACTGGCACAATATAGCCCCAGATACCATAGGGTATTGCTCCAGAGCTCCAAAAAACGCACAGAGGGATCAGGGAATACACCACAGGAGAGAGAGAGAGAGCTAAGAGTGAGCAGTGAGCCTCGTGCCAACTGATAGCAATCAGGTAATCGGCTATTTAAAACAGCTGTGACTCATTCATTAGTGCGTTTGGAAGTGCTAACAGGCATGCCCTTAAAATCAAGTAGGGCAGCTAACTGCCTTTCCATGCTCTTTTTTCTTTTCTTTTTTTTTTTTTTTTTTTTACCTCTTTCTTTGGTCTGTCTGTCAAGCACCACCTGCACACCTCATAATTTCTCTGCAGCACGACTCAAAGTGGACAAACACTGGTTTTGTTTCCACCCATACAGTTACTCTCCCTGACATTCAATATCAAACCAATGATGGGGTCACCAGCATGGTCCCTATGTGCTGTCAAGCCACACAAGCCATGTTGCACTTGCATTTATACAGAGATGGGTGGCTTGCACGTGGTTCCAGCCCTCAGCCCAGTGCCCTGTGGAGCCTGGTTACTCCACTCCATCAGATGGGCAGCACCTCATCACCAGAATGGGATGAGCCATGGTGTGCTCCTGCTGTGCCCAGCAGCACGTCATCATCTTCCTCTGAGATGTTTAGCCAAGGAGCCCCACCTCTTCTTCGTGACTTTTTCTGCCATCGTGACAGTGCTGCAGAGCCTTAGGCACAGACCAAGACCCCACTGTGCTGCATGTGGTGAAAGCAAAGATCAGAGAGAATTTGCATCCCAAGAAATGAGATCCCTGCAGCCTCGCTTCTCCCCGCGCCATTTGCCGGGCGCAGAAGACCTGCAGCTCAAAGAGCACACTGTTTGGCTCTCAATATCCCCCAGCACAGCATCACAGGCTGTCCTGACCCCAGCCCTGCCTGCAGGTGGGAGCAGGGCCAGAGCAGCCCCTCCAGCACCATGCACTGCGATGACAAATGGCACTTCGGTGGTCCCTGCGCTGCTGTATTGTGCTGCTGCAGCTTTGGAGTCATTGAACTGAACCCTGATCTGTAAGCAAGTGACAGCCCCAGGAACAGCCAAGGGCTGCTGAGAGACCACAGCTAATGCTCAGTCTGTGCTGTAAGCGGTGGGGACATTGTAAGCGCGTCCTCTGACTCGGTGCCCAGCTGCAGTGAGCTTACTGCCCTCAGCATTGTCACATTCATCACCGGGAATCTCCCAGCTCCCTGGAAATGCAGTGACAAGATCTCCAGGGCTGGTTTCAGCAGTTTTATTCCTAGGTTACAGCCCTCTCCCAGCATGTATAGCTTCGTCTAGACACACAGTGAGCAAGTGCTACAACCAACCCAGCACTTGAGCACACGGGGCACTCGGTACTGGAGAGCTGACCTACAGAGAGCTGGTGGTGCCCCATCCCTGCAGGGGGCCCTGGGCACCCAGGTGTGGTGGAGGGCAGCCAGCCCATGGCAGGGTTTGGAGCTTGGTGACCTTTAAGGTCCCTTCCAACCCAACCGTTCTGCCACTCTATGTCCCTCAGGACTGCAGCCCCAGTACCTGGACATCCCCATGGTGTCACTGCTGCCGTGAGGAGCGGAGACTCCGTCTCCTGATGCCTCTTGCTGTCAGTTATTTGGCAGCTCCCATGTGTATTCATGTGCTGCACAGCACTCGGCGTGCTTCGAGATGAAAGGTGCTTTCACCAGCACTTGTTTCCTATTATAGGCCCGGGTTTGACACTCCCCCACCCTCTCATCTAACTTTCCCTACAAAGCATTTCCCACTTTTTCATCTTTCTTCTGTGGGCCCTCGCCAGGAGAAAAATAAAAAGGAAGAAAACATATTTTCCTTTTGGAAAGCCTGAGATTAATCAGAGCCGGCGGTGTGGGGAGGCTCTACCAGAGGTGATTCTTTAACAAAGAAGCCTGTAAACTCCTCTCCTTAAAAATGGCCGGTGCCTGGGGAAAGGCAGCCTTTGGTTTGTGCTGTTAGCGAGCTCAGTGGATGTTTTAATTAAGTTGAGTGGGAATTTTCAGAGTTACTTGATATGAAGATGTGAGCCTAGAAGAGCCGCCTTTGATGCTCGAGTTGTGCGATAAACACCGGGTGAGTCCTGCAGGGCTGTAGTCCTTCAGCACTGCCAACAGCTGCTGCTGGAGAACACAGCCCACTCACACCCGCAGCTCGAGGCAGAGCGGGCTGTGGGATTGCTGCTCCTTGCGAGCCCACGGCCATGCCGTGCTCCATGCACAGCCTCACAGGGGCTCGCCAAAGAGCAAAGCAGCGACGCCAGCAATCCATCAGCTCGTCAAAGCAGAAAAACAGCGAGAGGGAAACATTTGCTCCCCGGCTCTGCGTGGGAAATGATGCAGCAGTGCTCCCCCCAGGTGGGTGCGGACTGCATGCTGCGCTCCTGGGGATGCCCCACCACCAGGGTCACATCCTCCCGCGTCCTCTCTGTGCTTCTCCATCAAACAGGAGGTGCCACAGCCACGGGAGGGCACAGACAGTGATGTACTTGCAGCTTTCAGAGCTACAGAGGTAAGTGGGACAGGGCTTGGGCTCCTAGCCCTGCTGGTGTCTCAGCCAGAGGCAATTTTCTACAAACCTGGCTCAAGCAGGGAGCCCTCATTCCGGCAGCAAATACTTCGCATTGGGAAGCACAGAAATACGTTCAGCCCATTCTACTGTTGGTTGCAGCAAAACCTGTAGAGAGCCCTAAATTCCTGCTCGTTCCATTCTCCATCAGCAACAGCCAGGAGAGAATTTCTGGGGGAGGATTTTGCACACAGCGATGAGCCTCCTGCATTCACATCCATTCCTGCGGGTATCACCGGGCACCCTCCTCACACACTGGGTACCCAGAGGATGGAGCACATGCCACCTGCACCCTGAAGGGGTTCTGGCTTCTCCCTGCCCGTACAACACCACACATGGGTAAAGAGGCAAAACCCACTGCGGGACACACGAGCCCTGGTGCCGGCTGACAAGTGTGACAGCAGCACAGCCAGCACGAGGATCCCGGATCCCAACCCCCCTCCAGCCAAGCAGCAGTCAATGGGGTCCCCAGGCGACGCATCGGGCTCAGCACAACTCCCGCACAGCTCCGGCAGAGCTGTGGACCCACGTTCCGTGCCCACGCTAAGTCGCAGCTCAGCTGCACAGCCCAGCTGCCCGATGGAGGGTGACAGCCTGCTGCCGAGCTGGGAGCAGGGAGCTCTGCACGCGGGGATCCAGCAGCGCCCGAGTGAACGCACCCGAGAGGAGCAGCGAGGCACGGCCCCAGCATCTGCTCCTGGGGGGCGGGGGGGCTTGGGCAGAGGAAGAGGGCAGCAAACAGCCCCCCCACCTCCCCAGGGAAGCGTCGAATCCAAGACTGTGCCGCTCTCCCACCCTCGCTTTCTGAGGCCGCAAAGGGAAGGGTTCCCGACACGGGGACCCGGAGCATCCTTCCCAACGAGGACAGCATCCCTCCCGGTCCCCACCGCGAGGAGAGCTGGAAGGAGCCCGAGCTCCCTGGAAAGGGCAGGGATGGAGCTCGGCGCATCCCCCGCCGGAGCCTGTCGGGGAGCACTCGCTCCGTGGGGCGAAGAGCCCCGAGCAGCCCCGGGCATGCCCTGGGGGACACCGCGTTCCCGCAGCGCCCAGGGCTGAGGGCAGCTCCCCGGACCTAAGTTTGCTCCAAAAGCACCAGAGGCTTCTCCCTGCTCCTGCTACTCATCCTTCCCCACTCCGATGAGGCGAGAGGAAGGCTGCGAACGACATCGGGGGGAAAACCCACCGCCGCAGCTCCCGATGTCGGCGGGGATGCCCGGAGCCTAGCCGAGCCGGTGCGGTGCCTTACCTGCGGGCAGGCTGCAGTCCTCTCAAACCCGGCTGCGGCTCAGGGCGGGCGGGCGGCTGCCCCCGCTCCTCCCGGGGGCCGCGGAGCTCCGCCGGCCGCCCGCCGCTCCGCCCCGCCGCCGCCCGGGGGCTGCGGGCCGCCCCGCCGCCGCTCTCCGCCCCGCAGCCGGCCCCGCGGCCCCGCACCGCGCTCCGACGTCCGCGGGAGGCACGCAGGGGGCGGGCGGCGGGGCGGAGCGGTGGGCTGCGGGGGGGAGGGGGGCCGATCCCGCCGCCCCCCTGCGATCGGCGGAGGCCCTTCCTCCTCCCGGCTCCGCTCCCCGAGACCGAGCTCGTCCCGCAGGACCCCTCCCGCGGCTGTCGCTGCGGGCTGGGGATGCTCCCGTCTCCGTCGCGGGGCTCTCTGCGCCTCGAGGGTGCGGCGGAAAATGGGGAGGGGGCCGCCCAGTGCCCCTCACGGCAGAGCTCCTGCCCCACTCTGTAGACAGCCCAAGTGCCCCGCTTCTCCAGCCCGGTTCCCTCATGCCCCGCTTTTCCCCCTCCTCTGCCTGGGCACCGCCGGGGAAGCTCTGACCCCACCGAGGACACCGCGTGGGCTTTGAGGGTGGGCGATGGGGTGGTGCCAGGAGCGGGGTCTGTACCGCTATCACACACCAGCATCCGCTTCCCCGGCCCACGGAATGCACTTGGGCACGGCGGGGCGGCCGTGACCCCAGCAGCCCCCACTGCTCATCCTTAGCACCGTGGCACCGCACATCCCCCACCCCAGCGGTGATCCCCACGGACGTTTGGCATCTCGTCTCTCCTTTTCCGCAACTTCTGATCACTTTGCAAAACAGCTTGCTCGCTTTACGGAATTCCCGGGGAGTGTTTTGGTCTCCGAGTGTGAAGACAACATTCTCAGCTGTGTTTGCAGTTGCTTTACGGTATAACAAATCTTGGGCACGGCGCCTTTGGCTCCTGCCAGAAGGACTGAGCTGGCACAGCCCAGGGCCCGTGTGGGGCTGTGCAGGGCTGGTGCTGGGAGCCAACGCTGCAGGTATGGATGGAGCCGTGCGAGCACAGAGCCCTTCCCAGGCAGAAGGGTGAAACCAGATTAAGGCAGTAAGCGTGTTTATGTGAATACCGGTTTAAGCCACTAACGGGATCAAACTGCAAGCGATGCCTTTCCCCTGCGCCTATCCCTCCGGCGCCGTGGGAGAAGGAGCTTTGCCTGGCACAGCCAGCAGCCGCCCTCCCACATCCAGACCTGCCTTATCTGCTCAGCCAGCCTCAGCCTTCGTTTCCAGCTCTGGTAGACTGCGGGAAGGGAGCTGCGGCCACGAGAGGCATGGCAGGAGGGCCCTGCTGTGAGCCCAGCCGTGCATCGTGCCACTGACCCCACGCACACCGCAGGCTGCTGACCCCAGTGTTCCTGCCCTGGCCATACACACTGGGGTACCACTGCAACTCCCTGAGCGTGGAGAGTCTAACAGCAAATAAAAGCAGTGGGTCATCTGAGCCGGTTTAAACCTTAAAGAAGGTTTATGGATTTCAAGGGTCTCTGTTTAGAAAAAGAAAAAAAAAAAAGGACCCATTCGTTCATTGTCTGTGTCATAAATCTGCCCATTTATCCTGCTGGAGCTGGATGAATAATTGAAGAGAGGTTTGCGGCTAATTGATTTGCTGATCAGCGGAAAGGAATCATGAATAATTTATCCGACGGATATTACCCAACCATCCATAAAGCTGGTCAGTTACTGAAAATAATTAGTTGCAAACACTTCATTTCTCAGCCACTGGCCCCGTGCGTTCGCAGACCCCCCCCTCTCACCGTGCAATCCCCAGCGAGAGCGGAGCGATGATGGCACTGCCCTTGGAGCAGGGTTAGGGTTGAGGAGTGGAAGTGCTGAGCCCCAACCCCAGCGCGGTGCTCACATTCCCAGCTCAAGGTGACTCCACAGGGTGTTCATCCAAAGGCCATTTGGTGGCAGAGGAGTCCTGGGCAGCGCTGTGCGTGTGGCACCATCTGCTGCTGCTTCTCCTCTGGCCGCAGCTCGGCTGTGTGGTTGAGCCCTACAGAAGGAATCTGCATGCCCAGCTTCGGTGTGGAAACACTTGCTGCCTCTGCGCTGCACAGCTTGCCTGGCAAAGGGTCGGAGCGGAGCAGGTGTATCCCGCGCCGGCTTCCAGACACGCTCTAATCCTATTTTTCAATCTGAAGCAGCCCACAAAATGCTGCTGCTCCTCCTGCACCTGCCTGGCATCCTGCACGTGGCTCAGCAAACTGGCAGCACACCTGTGCAGCCACCCCTGCAGGAGGAAAGAGGAGATCTTGGGCTCTCTCTAAAGCTACAGTTTATTTTCCACTTCTTTCATGTCAGGATTTCTGAGAAACCAAACCATCTCTGGAGGCTCTTCGTGTTATTTGCCTTCCAGCAGAAATCTTACCCGATTCTCCTGTGACTGCAGATCTGGCGGGGGCAGTTCCCCTCCCTCCGCCTTTTCCACCCCCAAGCCATTCACAAGCATCCTCCCCACTGAATAAACATCATCTTTCCCCAAAACATCCTCTCTGAGTGATTTCCTGGGCTCACATGCATTAGCAAGTTTGCCATCTCTGGGGCTGGAGACGGCCAAGAGCTGCGTGTGTTTAAGAAGCGTTTAGATGAGGTGCTAAGGGATTTGATTTAGTAGCTTGGTGGGTAGGGATGGTGGTGTGAGGATGGTTGGACTAGATGATCTTGTAGGTCCTTTCCAACCTAATGAATCTATGAATCTATGAATCTGTGTGCTCCTTCACCAGGCTGCTGTCCTCTGGGAGGGGGGATCTCCTCTTCCAACAGAACCTGAGACAATTTGGACAGCCCTTCAGAACCCATACCACGTTTCAGTTGGGTGGGAATAGGACGCTGCTCTGAGCATGCAGACCTGCTGTCCCCATCGGGGTGCAGGGAGCTCCCTCCCAGCCATAACCCCGCCGGTTTGTGCCAAGCTCTGTTGCATTTGGAGTAGGGATTTCCAGGAAGCTTTTCGTGCTGGCTGTCAGCAGAAGCACGCCTGCTAAGCCCTGCACAATGCCCGGCAAGAGCTGGGGATGGAGGCTGCAGGATGCTTGTGCCCAGCTTCAGGCCGTGAGTTTGCACGTGGGTCCTCAGAGCCCGGAGGAAGGCGATGTGCTCGTGGAGGCTTAGCAGAAAAGAGGGCAAAAGTTTGCTCGAGACAACCTAATTGATCTTAATGAGACAGGAAGGGCTTTGTGCTGCAAACAGCGGTGTTTGTTTTGTGGGTCTAATGCGATTTCTGTCTGGGTTTGATTACTCCGGGGAAGTCCTCCGGCCTAATAAACAGAGCCATAGGGAATTAGAGCTGATCATTTCAGATGCTGCTCTCAGCCTGAAACAGCACAGCCTTCCAGGGCGGAGGCATACCGGGGGGGGAAGGGTATGCGAAAGGATTCAATTAGGGGCTAATCACCTGGCTGCAGTGCCGTGTGGCAAGATAACAGAAGTCACCATATCCCAGCATCTGCGTGGTGTGGGCTCAGCCCGTGTGCTACCTCAGCACCGGTGCCACAGAAAGGCTCCTCGTGGTCCCCTCCTTCACCTCCCTTGTGGGTTTTGTCTTATTTTTTTTTCTTTTTCTCCATTGAAAACCCCATAAACAGAAGCTAGGAGATCTGGCCATCACTAGAAGGCGGAGAGCTTGAGCTTCAGAAACGTGGAAACATTGGTTTTATGGAAGCCAGTTTGACCTTCGTCGTGCCCCCATTTACATTACGAAGCGGTGTTTAGTTAAATGATGGCTTGCTCCTTCCTCCTGGGGCTTCTTTCTCATTCCAGTGCACATGGAGTGAAATGGAAGCGGCAGGGGAAGCACCAACCTGGCCTTTCCCAGCGCTCGAGCACTTAACTTGCAGCCTGAGCTACGACTTCCTAACAGAGCTTTTTGTCAGGAGCAGCCTAAAGAAGTAGCTCTTAGTTCCATTATCACAGAATGCAGAGCATAATGAGACCTCGGGTGTAAGTAGGCACTACAGAGCACAGTCACCTCATGCAGGACTTTGTGCTTTGCCCAATAGGGATCTCCCATGAAAGCAGAATAGCTTTAGGTACCCCAAGAGTACTCCATTCACACGCTGCAGATCAGTCTTTCGTACTAAAAGCCCATTGGAAGTTCCTCAGCAAAATGTGTGGACTTCCAAGGTTGGATGGTACGTACTCTTTTGCTTAGACACCCCAAGGATGAGTGAGCACAGGATCCCACCCATCTACTGCTTCCTTTCCAGGGGAGCCAGAGCACTCTCGGCGAGCAGTGCACTCACAAATAGGTTACTGGCGCTTTGTGCAGGAAAAATGAGTTTATTTGCCGTGGAGAGGATGGCGAATTTGCATCTCAATGAGCACTTTTTTCCTGGAAGGAATTTTCCATTGTGGGACTAAGAAATTCTTCTCTCTGGTGCACTGCCCCAAGCGTGCCAGCCCTGGCAGCAGCCCTGCACACACAGCAGCTCTGCCTGGACACAGGGCAATAGAGGGTCTCCAAAAAACATCTGGAGGAGCTAAAAAGCAACAAACAAAGACAAACCCTCCCCCTCCCCAGCTATTAATCTCAGCGATGATGGGCAGAGCTTCCAAGCCTAAAAACGGTGAAGAATTTGGTATTCCTCCCCAGTCCCCCCAGCAGCTGGAGCCGAGGAGCGGCGAGCTGTCGCCGCATCATGGAGATGCTGCTCTGGGAAGGCGCAGATAATCGCGGTGGTGATGAACTGCATGAATCATTTAGAGGGATGTAATCTTGTGCCATATGTTATGTGTCAGTACGCGGAGAATGTGTCACATCCATTAGGATAATGATCTTTTGTTTTCCGCAGAAGGGCCGCTCTCTGGAAGCTCGCAGGGCAGAGGTGGGATGCCCGCAGCGCTGCCGTCTCTGCAGTGCAGGGGCTGGGCATGATGGGTTTGGGCTGCAGGACCCACCAGGCTGTGCCGAGGGAGAGGAGGAAGCAGCGGAGCGGGAAGGGAGCTGGGGCGAGCATGCACTCCTATCTAAATTAATCACGAGCTTATCCATAGGCATCTGCGAGGAGCTCAGGAGAGGTGCTCGGCCCCGGGTGCACGATGGCCAAACCAATTTCCACGCTCACATCTTCTTTATTTCTTGCCAGGATCGCTCCAGCCCTGCTCATGCAGCAGCGGGGCTGTGCCCGCGGGTGGCCATCCCTCCCAAGGCTCTGGGCAGGAATTACTTTTCATTAGCAGCTTTACAGGCTCTTAGGCAGCCAAGCAGCCATGCCTGAAAGACTGTGGGGCGAGCTGTCATTATCGCACAAAGGTAGCTAAGCTCCCAAATCCTATTAGCAGGAAGGGAAGAGCCGCTGCGAGTGGCCTGAGGCAGGGCAGCATCCAGCTGTGGCAGCTGGAAGGGCAGCACCACCTCACCGGGATGTCACCTTACTGCGATGTCACTTCACCACAGTGTCACCTCACCTCTCACAGGGAATGTTTGTGCCCTTCCAAAACTATCTGTCCCCCGTGGTACCAGCACTGGGCAGCGTGCTCACCGTCCCCATGGTGTCCCCATCCCCCTGGGGTCCCCTGCTCTCCTCTCCTTAATAGAGCCAGGACTGAAACCTCAGCCCCTGGCTCTGCTGTCAAGCAAAGCCATGCTGTGGCTTGATTGCTGTTGTTCGTCGGCTTGGCTGCTGAAGTTACTGTGCAAATTAACTATATTTAGCCTTCCAGGTTTTTGCAAGGCGCTTGATTCAAGCATTAGGTGGCATTTTGATTTTTAAACAAAAAGCACTCTCTGGAGTCGATAAATCCCGAGAGAGGAAGCAGAAAAAACTGCCCAGGCGAGGAACTGCCATCAGCACAAACTCGGTGCCCACATCTGTAGATGGGAACATCCCTGTGCCAGGCAGTGGTGCCAGCATCCCCAGCCCTTCCCAGCCCCACCACTCCCCCCCATCTCAACAAGTGATTCCCATCCTGCAGCGACTCATAGGGAGTGCAGCGCACAGCGGAGAATTCCAATAAAACTGAATTATTCCACTGTGAGAAATGTTTCTCCCCACCATTTGTCAGGCTTTATGCCTCTTGTTCCACAGCAAAGAGAAATCACCCAGCCATCCATCAGAAAGGGAGAAAATGGCAAATCCTGCAGAGCAGGCAAGTGGGCTGAGTGGCATCACACCGAGCAGCCTCAGCACACAGAGATGGTGATGGTTTGGCAGGGCAGTCCTGGGGGAGCCTGCATTTGGGGAACGTTTGTTTTTGCCTTTTCCTCCTCCTCCTCCAAAAAGTCACTTCAAATCCATCAGAATTCGTCATCGGAATGGAAAAGAAAAAAAAAAAAAGAGAGAGAGAGGGAGAGAGAGATTTGCTGAAGTATGCTGAGATATATTGCATTTGGAAGTCTGCATTCACCCCAGTTAGCTACCCAGCACCCAGCACCGCCCCCAGCTCCATCACTGCACAGAGCAGGCAGCGCTCTGCAGACAGCCGTCTCCGAATGCCGCCCTTCTGCCTCCACCATCTGCCTGCACTGCGGCCCTGGGAACACAGCTTTGGCCACACGGGAGCCCAGAGCCCCGCCAGGGCCAGGCTTGCACCTGGGGTTGTTCAAGCTGTGCCCTGCCAGGAGACACCGTGAGCATCTCTGCCGCCCCGCGCTTCACAAAGGCAGAGCAGCAGAGCACTGCCTGCCTGCTCCTCTGTCCGCTCTGCGAAGTAAGACTGACCTGTCAAGGCTGCTTTGTGTCAGTGTCAACGCAAAATGGCACTTCTTCAGACTTTTTGTTGGCGCAGAAATACCATATAAATTAATAATGTCATTTACTGTTAGACAAGAAACCATTTTCTTGAATCTTAGATGAGAGAGGCTTTCAGATGTGACTGGTTTGGCACCAGCCTTCAGATCCTTTTGAACGCAGATAATACTTCTGTTGCTTCAAACCAACAAAGAGAGAGGAAATCTTCCATATGGATTTTTCTGCAGCTGAATGCTTGACCAGTTTTTTCTTTTCTTATGAGAGGAGACAACAATTCAGGCTCTCAGATGCTGCTCTGAGACATCTCCATCCCACAGAGCCCATTGAGACCAGCATCCACTTCAGGCTCCAGATCTCCACAGGTGACAAATCCGGATCCTGATCCACTCTCCCCAAGTGAAGGGCTCCCATTGGGTTTCACCCCATGTGGCTCCAGGTGACAAATTCAGGAGCACACCCATGGGGACCTCCGGGACAGAGCCTTTCCTGCAGGAGTGACCTTAAATACACGCTAAATTTGGGTTAATTATGAACACATGCTCTGAGATAAAGCTTGAAGGAAGAGCTGAGCATCAAACACACAATGAATCTAATTAACGCGAGCACAGCTAATTAGATTTGAATCTACGCAATATCACGGGCGCGCTTGGAACCGCCTGCTTTATGGGAGTAATTAAAAGAAGTTAAGCAGGGTCGGACTCACAAATTCAGCAGCCACAGTGATTCCCTTTGAAGCACACGGCCCTTCCACAGCAACCTGTCCCAGCATCACTGCCCTCATAGTGAAGCGCTTCTTCCTGATATCTGCTCTAAATGACCCTCTTTCAGTTTAAAGCCATTTCCCCCCAACCTGGTGCTACCTGCCCTTACAAAAAGTTCCACCCCAGCTTTCCCATAGGTACCAGAAGGTTTCAGAGCCTTCTCCTTGAGCATCACGCAAGGGGCAACCCCAGCCCATCACTTTGGGCAGCAGGACCCCCAAGGGGCCACGAGTCAGTCCCACCACAGCCAGCCATCTGTCATCGCCTGGCTGCCAGACAGAGCCGTGATGGAGCGATCCTCCCCCACGAAGCCAAGCAGCGCTGACGGGAACACGCCCCGTGCTCACAAAGTGGAGGTTTTGATTACGGAGGAGCGCAGATCTGACAGCCGCCTCGTGCCGTAATTACTGTTGTGAAGGCGAAGCCACCGCCACCCTACACCGAGTGGAACGGCTGCAATGGGATGCAGCCTCGGTGGGCAAGGATGTAGGGACTGATGGGGAAGAAGGGAAACGCGGCCTCAGTAGTGCTGGAGCTCTGCTGGGAACGCGGCCAGGCGTGGCATGGCTCCAGACACACATCCTGTCCGTGTTGTGCTGCGGCCGTGTGTGTGCAAGGAAAGGATGTTGGGATCAGTGGAGCTTTGTCCACTCAGATGTGGCGAGCTGATCTGCTGTCCTGCCTGGAAGCCTCCGACAGCTTCCCACTCGTCTCAGATCCCGTAGCACATCCGTACTTATTAGGTTTAATTTGCACTTTGGCTCCTGCAGGGAGCTTCTTCCACATCTGTCTCCAAAAGGATGTCTGAAGGAAAAGGTCAGCTCCTCAGGGCCCGGCACTTGATCATGTCTGCAATGAGAGGCTGTACCAGCACAGATGGAAAAGAATTGCCTGCTCCGCTGGGTCCCTTGGCTGCCGTGTTTGCTGGGCTCCCAATCCCCTTTCCCCACAGCCCCACGGGGCAGGATCCTCGCAGTGGGTTTGGAAGTGACACCCATCTCTCTTGCATTGCCCAGGTCTTTGCTATCAGCAGAGCAATCGCTCTGAAAGGACATTGTTCATTGCAGTGTCAGCAGCTCACTCGTTTGGCTTTACCGCTTGGGCAGCACCAGGCAATTCTGGAAGCTGTCCCCATCCCAAGTCCATTTCATTTTCAGAGCGAATCAACTCATGGCTGTTTTCTTCCAATTGTGTTTCTGGCTTGTGACGAGCAGAGGCAATTCCAAACGACGCTCCTGCACCTGAATGCTAATGAGCACCAGGTTTATGGGAGCTCTCCCCAGCAGACCCAGCACACCGGGCTTCCTAAAGGGGCAAGGGAGGAGGTTCCTCCTCTTCCCCCAAGCTTTGTCAGTCTCCTCATGTTATCTGTGGTTAGGCTGCACCCCAGCCCAGGGCACTTCCCAAGGGACAGGATCCCTGCCTTGGTGCTATCCAACCAGGCGGGGACATGTGGGGAAGCCCACAGAGCCTGGTCCTTGGGTTACTGCCATGGGTCACAAAACACAGACCTGGGCAGGGTCCTGGCTCCTGAGAGCCTGGAGGAGGCCTCGAGCAAAGCACTGCACCCAAAACCTGGGGAGGACCCAAACATGCACCTGTGCTTGCTATCAGCCAAGTTACCTCCATAAAATCATTTGAAGAGATCTATTCCAAATAGAGTTCTGATTAAAATAACGATTTTTTTCTTAGTGGTTCAGTGACCAGAGGCTTGTTTTCCTTTAAATCCTGACTTTGCATTGAATGAAGTGCTCAGCTCGACTCAAAAGAAAACCCATTGGTTTTGTTCTCCAATACTTACCATCATCATTTAAATTCAGTTTGATTTCCAAACGAAACATTTCTAACAGATCGCTGGAGCCTGTCAGGGTTGTTTCTGTTTAACATTAGCACTTAGAAATCATACTGTTCAGGGGAAGGCAAAACTCATTGCCAAGTCATTTAGATGAGCCTGAAAATGGAGAGAGCCTCCAGAATAAAGCTGTGCTTCCTGAGCTGCTGTCATCGGTGCTCACACCAGGCATGGGGAACACCCCATCTCCTCCTCCTGGTCCACACACCTCTGGGTGCTAGGAAGCAGATTGGGGTTGCCAAGCTCCCTGCTTTGATCTGGAGGGCTGGTTTGGGCTGCAGGGCCCTCTCAGCCCCATCTCAGCCCTCGGGGTCCCTCCCTGGGGAGCCAGGGTGGGCAGTAGATCTGGACGGGGGCCCTACAGCCTCCCACACCCTAAATTATTCACTTCATTGCAGAGCTCTCATGAATTATTGAGCCCCAGTTTGATGTCTCCTAGCAACACGATTCCTTATTCCATCACCATCCCTGTCCGGCCCCTCTCGGACACACGGGCAGTGCCTGGCCCCTCTCCCTTCAAAGCAGCATCCCAGCCCCAGCTCTGCTGTTGTGGAGGAGCTGGTGCTGCCCCGTGCACGCTCCCATCTCTCAGAGCCGACACGCAGAGCTGCTGCCAGAGGCTAGGATTGCCGGGCAGTCACCCCTCGGGAACCCCAGGGAGGTTTCCAGCCTCTGTACAAAAGGAGGATTAAAGCAAGCAAGCCAGGAGGGATGAACTCCTCCAAACGGTTTGGCTGGAGAAGAAAATAAAGAAAGAAAGAAACAAACAAATAAAACACAGCCTCCGGCACAGAGCAAACTCACTGTTCGGCCAGCCCCTCAGAGATCAGAGGGTGCAGGAGCTTCACTACACTCCTAGCTCTGCTTTCCTCATGGTGCCCCACCACCACGTGGGGAGAAGGAGGGCAGCCCTAGCCCCCAATCCCTGCACCCCACAGCTCCCCACGGGCTGCTGTTGCTTGCAGCTGGCAGCAGGGCTGTGTTGCAACAAGCCTTTCCCTCCAGCTCCTGCAGGCATGGCCCCATGCTCTGTGCAGGTGTCCGATTGAATCCCGTGCCCAAATCAAGGGTCTGACACTGCCCCTTGTTGTTATTTCCTATCAAACACCACCTTCCCTCCCTCTATTCCATGCATAATTCAGAGGCTCCTCTAAAAATAAAGCTCCCCAGGCAGCCTCTGCAGCCTGAGTAATTTGCCTCTGGGATGAGGGATTGCTGCCGATCCCCTTGCTGCAGCCGGGCTGTGGGGTCCCACAGCAAGACCTGCCTGGCATGGGGTCTGTACCACATAGGGATTCATCCCAGCCTCTGTTCACCCCATGCTGCCAAGCCAGCCCCGCTGCTAGGCTGTTCCTTGTTGTGTTGTGACCTGCAGCCACCGGGACACCATGGGGGCTCGGGAGAGCTGAGTGAGGGTAGCATGGATGATCCGTTAATGAGGTAATGACAAGATGGGTATGTTCAGCTGTTACATAGGGACTTGTGCGAGCGCACAAAAATGCCTGCTGCCCAATTTCCTGTGGAGAGCTGTCATACAGCCCAGCTGTCAGCGGGAGTGTGTTTGAAGGAAGCTACATCGCATCATCCCTGCCCCAAGGCTGAATGCCCAACGTAAGGAAAGGAAAGGCAAAACCTCAGCTTTCCCTGCTCTCCTGGGGCACCTCGGGGGCTTCTGCTCAGACCCAGCCACCCTACTGGGGCTGGTCCTTACCCACAGCTGGTTGCTCTCAGCACAACATCTGGAAGACCCAAGGGGACAGTGCTGGAGAAGATCCCCCCTCCTGTTTCCAATGTGTTGGAAACACACAGATTTCATTTTCTGATCAATGCACTGACAAACCAAAGACCTTCCTCCCGCTGTTAATTACGCTCTGTCAGATAATTACATCTCTGCTGCTCAGAGATAGACCCCTCCCTAGTCTGTCAGCGCCAAAACCCACAGCAAGGGCAGGGTTCCCCAGGGCAGGAGCAGCAGGCAGGTGGGTCACAGCCCTCCCCTTGTTGGGAGCCGTGCTGGTGATCCTGGGGGACCTTGCTGCCCATCACTGCTGCTGGGGCAGTGCAGGGCTGCAGCCTTGTGGCTGCAGGGAGGCTGGGAAATAGCTGAGAGACGTTGTGCTGGGCAGAAAATCAATAGCTAGTTTTAAGATACTTTTCTACTGCTGTTGATTGCCTTATATTATATTAAGATACAGTAAACTCCCTTGGCTTGCTACTGCACAATAAAGCTTTGGAATTCACGCCAACTGTGAATCATTTTTTTTGCTCTTACCCAACAAGGTATCCATGTCCCCATGTCCTCAGCCCTGTGTGTGTCCCCCCTGCCCCGATGACTCCCCACTGGCACTGGACAGGGTACCCTGCCCCCCAGGACACCAGCTGCCTCCAGCAGCTCTGCATAGGCTCTGGGAACCCGTGTGGCACAGCCAGGTCCAGATCGAGGGCAGCACCCACATCTCCATCCCTCTATGGCATGTTATCAGTTCAGGTTGGCAGCCTTAGTCTCAGCAGCGTGACCCATTTAGCACATCTGAACACCTCCTGCTGAAGTGACAGCTCTAACATTTCCCTTTAAATGGTACAGATTGTGTCACCCCTGGGTAATGTGTTAGCAAATCACATTGTTAGCACCGAACAATAAAGCTGCTTTATCTCGTGCTGGGAGACACCAGAGGCCACACGGAGGCCATGCTCACCTCATGCCCTGCTCTGTGGGATGGCACCAGCACCAGGCAGCAGAGATGGGCCTCCCAGAGCCCAAAGGAGCCCTAAAGAACCCCCAAATAAGCCCTACAGGAGCCCCAAAGGAGCTCCAAAGGAGACTTAGGGAGCCTAAAGGAGCCCTAAAAGAGCCCCAAAGGAGCGCCTTAGGAGCACCCAGGACAAGGGGCTGGCAGCAGCAGGAATCACACACGTGCCAATGCACGTGCACAGTGCCCAGCCCCAAGCCATCCAGATTTGTGCTTCTCTAGCAGAATGAGGGTTGCAGTCTGATGTTCATGTCCCAGAGGTGAGAAGATGGGCATTGGCATCTTGGTGGAGAGCCTGCCATGGGTCCCTTGGGACAGAGGAGGTGCAAAGGAAGCTCAGCAAGATGTAACTCCCACAAAAGTATTTCTTTTTCTATATGACTCCCTTGACTCAGACCCACTTATTTACCGAGGTGGCCCAAACCCTATTAATTTGCGTGATAAATGAAGTATCTACTGAATCTTCCCAAGGGAGGAGAGGGCAGCACCGGCCAGCCCTGTGTGAGAGCCCTTAAATCCTGCATTAATGCCACGCATTTCCATTTTCACTGACCCTAGAAGCTGTGGGGTTAACTCACTGCTTAAAAAGAGGTTTTTAATGCACTTTACACACTCGAGCATCGTTAATGGCTTAATGAGTTAGGCTAATGATGACTTCTGAGCCGCACGCAGGCCAACATGCAGATGCTCAGCCCGCTGCTGAGGAAGCAGGGGGGAAATCATCCTAACCCTACCTCTCAAAAATTACATAGCATGTGCTAAATACCAGTTTGAAAGGGGAATGCTGGGCAGTGGGCAGCACAGACAGCCCTGTGCTGGAGGGATGCTCCACCTGCTGCTCCTCCCAGCTCTGTGGGCAGGAAGGGAATGAGAGGGTGCCCCAAAGAGAGGTGAAAAGGGAAGAAAAGCATTTGTCGGCTGGGGAAAGCTCACTGTAACTTAGTGCTGCACCACCAGAAAGGGCAGCGGTCAGGAAAAGATGCACTTCTGGATACCGAAAATCAATGGCTCTGTTGGTATTTGGGGAATTACTCCCAGCCCCGCGCGTCGATATCGCATCAGATAACGGAGCAAAATATTGCAGAGGCCAAAGCAGCTCACTAATTGAGCAGGACTGAGGAAAGCCAAGAGGCAGAACAGAGGAAAAAGAGCTCTAGGGAAAGAGGAACCACAGTTTGCACTCCTTGTAAGTGACATCCCATCCTCACCACCTGCACCCCGCAGCGACGGAGAGGGAACGGTAATTAAGTGTTGCAGGGAAGGGAAGCTTCACCGACAGAAAGAGCACCTTGAGTTCCTGCTCTCATCAGGGGAAATGCCGGGCTCCAAATTAAACACATTTACTGTCTCATGTGCCCTCGCTCACCACCGACATAATGAATCTGGGAATTAATTGTTTGCCCACTTAGAACGAGGTCCCTCTCGCTCTGTGCCGTGCTCCCCCTCTCCCACCCCTCCGTAATTTGATATTCCGGTTCGAAAACAAATCAGCATTCATTGGAAAATCAATCTTTTTCATTGCTGAACTCTCATTCCTCCGGGGAACGCGTGGAAATGGAATTACATCCTCCAATATGAACCCTCCCTGCACACCTAATTGCATCCCCAGGCTCCTGCATCCCCATACACCACTCCCTATACCAGGTCCAGGCAGGTCCCCAAGCCATCCCACAATCCCTCCCCACCCACAGCAGCCGGGCTGGCAGTGCTGCCCTGCATCCTGCAGGGAGGCTTGCTGCTGAAATAAAGCTCTAATTTTATGGGTAATGTCGGGTGACTTCCGTGCTCGCCGGGGGAAAACGAATAGCCACTTTCATGCAAAAAGGTTTTACCATGTCATCAGAAGGCACTAATGAATAGACAGAGCCAGATCACACAGCCCCCCCGCCTGTCTGAATGCCTGGACAGAGATTTACAGCAAAGCAAACAGCAGGTGCAGATAAAAGCCTGTAACCAAAGCAGGTTACACGAGGAATCAGAGACAACAAACGTCTGAAAAATTGAGCTGTCAGTCCGTTCCATCCGCTCAGCTCTCTCTGAAAGGGGAAGGACGCGTGCTGGAAAAGGCCTCTCAGGTTCCCAAGTCCAACTCCCAGCCCATCCCCCACCAGGGATTGCATCCCTCAGTGCCACATCAGTTGTTCTGGAACACGCCCTGGGACGGTGACCCCATCACCGCTCTTTTGGAGAAGCAGCTTTGCTCACACCCAACCCCATACCCACGAAGTGCAGCCAGCCAGAGGCCTCCCTCCCTTCCCCCTTCGCCTCGCTCAGCAGCAGCATCCGAGCATCTTTGTCAGGTGCACATTAGGAACTGTACATCACAAGAAATTAAGGGGCACGGAAATAAAGCGACCTTTCCGAGAGCTTCAATTACACTGCAAGGTAACTGTGCCTTCCTGTGCCTCCATCACCCTGCTTGGGAGTCTCCAGCAACAGTTTATGTATTTATTACAGCTTACGCATCCTTAGCCCCGAGCTCTTTGCAGTAATGAGAATATACGGTGTGAAGCCCAAGCCCGGCCCCCATGGGCTGCGGGATTGTGGGGCTCCATGCCTACAGGCAAATCAGAAGGGAACTGGAGGATTTCACCTCTCTGGACTGGGAGTGCTGGTAGGAAAGTGCCCCCCAGGGCAGGAGCACGGGCACAGGAGCAGGTGCTGCAGGCAGAATGTGTGCTGGAGCTCAACAGGAGGAAGAGCATCGACAGATGCCACCGAGAAGGAAAGACAAAAAGCAATTCTTTTCTGTTTGCTTTTGTCAGGAAGACGCAGACTTGCACCTTGGGTGAGACAGAGATGATTAAACAAGAAAAAGATGTCACAGAATCCCCGAGCTATAAATCACTCTGCTTGCAATCTTGCAGCAACAATACCCAACATCCGCTGTGCACATCAGGGCAGGATGTGCTGGGACTACAGCAGCCCTGGGCAGTGTCAGGACAGGCTGCACGTGGTGCTTCTCAGGGCGATTTAATACTAAAGGTGGTACTTGAGAAACAGGGATTTAAGGACACAGCGATGCCAGAAGATGAAGGTTCTGTGCTGGGACTCTCACTGCGTTGGGGGCCCTTGCTCCGTCTGTTTCCATCTGATGGCTACTGACAAGAATGTATGAGATGCAGGATGTGCACCAACAGCTCAGGGCACCCCAGCAGTGTGGTGTGCAGGGGCTCCAGCTGCCCAGCTCAGGGGTTCCATGCTCAGCTGCAGGACAGAGTTTCCACTCCTACTGTGCCAGGCTGCCGTGAGCTATCCCACACCAAAAAGCATGCTTGCAAGTTGCAGACAAACACAGACTAAGTGGGATACCCCCCAAAAGGCCGCTCTAAATACAGACTTCATTTAATTTGGATGTCTTATTCCAGCAAAATCTTATCTGCAACTTTCAGGGCTGCCTGGGAAATCTTGCTGCCTCACTAGGGAGAAGGATATTTAAAAAGGATTAAATCTGACAGTCTTACACCGAAAGTGGATTTTTTAAGACATAAGCAAAGATTAAAGAGGAAAAGGTTAGCAGGCTGCTGAAAACACAGTTGTATTTAGACTAATGAAGCTTAATTTCTAGTCGGATACAAACTGGCTGAGGCCAACAGCTCAAACCTCTGCTGCAGCCCCGGGACAGCCCAGCACTGGTTCCAGGAGTGCCAGGAGCTGGAGCTCATCCCATATGGGCTGGGAATCCCCACATGCCCCGTGTCAGACATCCACGCTGGCCCCTGCACACAGGGAAATTGCTTTTCAACTCGGTGCTAACAAAAAGCAGCCGTGCATCACTTACCGATATTGAATCCGTTTAGAAAAAACATGGTTTTGCTCCGCTCTAATTGCTTCAAATGAAGCAATTGCATTATGCTTGGTCCTTTCCTTGTACCTCTCTGACAGACGCTCTCCACCAGCTCCCTAAGTTTGCCTTCAACATGAATTAGATCTCGATGCTCAGAGAGTGGAAGAGCAGCAGCTCGGCACCAACACCTGCCTGGGACGTGAGCAGGGTGCCCCAGCATTCGCACATCTCCTGGCTCTGCTCCTCCAGGGGCTGCCTTGTGTGGCTGGGAGTTGCAGGATGCTAACCTGGCACTTAGGTGGAAGTAGAATAAATAGCCTGCCGTAGCCGGTGTGCTGTAAATCAGACTCAGGCCAGGCCATAATTCACCTGGCCATGTATTTCATATCATGTCTAATGGCATTTGTCATTAACAAGCAGGCTGTCATGTCCCTCTCCTTGCAGGCTGTAGGGCATGGGGATCCATCCTTTGGCACCAGCACCTGGGAGATGCTCCCTTCCATTGGGACAATGTCTCTGCCCTGCACCTATTATCTTTTCTGCTATCATTTCCATGCAATGGCCAGCAGCTGGGAAGGGGCCAGGAGCAAGGCTGTGGGACCAGTTGACGGGGATGTTTCACAATAGGATGGGCCAAACCTCAGTCTTCTTTGGGCTTCTCCCAGACCAGACCCCCGGTGATGGGCTGGAGATGCTCTCATCCACACACTCGTGCCTGCCTTTTCCCATCGCCATGGAAACAGCAGTGACATCAGGCTGCACTCCCCCAATGACTAATTGCATAGCAAGCCCTGAGCCAAGAGACTTGAACCATTCCCAGGCCCGAGATCCACACCCAAACCCCCCAGAACCACCCCCCCCTCCAGGGGTACGTGCAGATAATGTCCCCAAAGCAGCCTGAGCACCTCAGCCAGGAGTAGGATCCCCGGGTCCCCTCCATGCCAGCACAGCCCTGAGCATCATTAGCACAGATGAACAAGTGCCTGGAGGTGAGAGCCCCGCTCACCAAACGTGCTGCTAAGAGCCTAATCCATTTCATTAGCCCGTTCCATTTGACACGTAGTGAGGCTCAGGGATGCTCAGAGCAGTGGGGCCACTTGCATGTGGCCTGGCCTGCAGACAAATCCTAATGTGCACCACCACCTCCCAGCACAACAGAGCACAGCTAACCCCAAGCAGCCACAGCCCCAGTGCTCCTTCCCTGCCCCGTCCCCCCCAGCCACGGCCACGCACGCACTACAGGAGCTCCTGCTGCCTGGCATTATGAGTTACGGCATGATATACAGGCCCATTAAAGCTGCTTTCCTGAACAAATGCTGCCCCTGTGGCTAATCAGCAGAGCGTTCCCTTCATTGAAAGGCAAAATTAATATTGTTTTTGGCAGACACAGCAATGCCAAGTAAATAACTTGCCATCAAGCTTTATTGTCTGGGTGCCTTTGCTGCGATCGTTGGCCCCGAGGGTTGCTCTCAGTGGGTTCTTCTCCCCATCTCTACTCACATCTGGGATTGCCTCAACCCGAGTGCAACACCTTGCTCTTGGCTTTGTCAAACCTCATTCGATCCTCCTGTGCCCACTTTTTGAGCGTGTTCACATCCCTCTGGATGGCATCCCTCCCTTCTACTGCACCAACCACACCACTCAGCTTAGTGCTTGCAGCAAACCTGCTGAGGATACCTTCAGTCCCACTGTCTTTGTCACTGATAAAGACGTTTGAAAAGCACTGGCCCCAGCGGACCCCTGGGAGATAGCATTCATCCCAGGCCTCCACGTAGACGTAGGCAGGCGCACACTGCCACCAGCTCATCCTCCTGCAGGTGCTGCTGGAGGAATCCCACAGGGAACCCAAAACACTCTGCGCTGGAAATCGCTACTCCCAGCAGCTCTTATTTTTAAACACAGGTTGCAGCCCTTATTTACCAGCAGGCGCAGTGCTGTCGGGAGCACTGACTGCAGATGCCTCGCTTGCCTTTTGCAAAGCAAACCTCCTGTTTTGACTGCGAGCTGCCTGATGCTCAGTTATTTGGGGAGGGATATTTCTAGCCACGCAGCGCAAGCCAGAGTTACCAGCCAACAAAGTATTTATGGCCAATTCCATTTTCCTAGCAAGATGTTTGGGAAAGCAAGCACCAAATGCATCAGAGAAATGGGTTAAACTGTGCTCTTCCATTAACACCTCCATGCTGCAGTATGAGAAACCACGCATGCAAAGCCATACAAACACTTCCTTAAGGATATGCTTAGAAGCAACACATCAGCAGAGAGGGGCTTCAGAGAGACACGAGCAAAGCACGGAGCAGAGGGTCAGCCCCATGCCCTGTAGAAGAGTTGGCTGCCATGGGGCTCCCCATGGCAAACATCAGACCCTGCTACAGCCCAGCGCCAGGTGCACTCCACCACATGCAGCAGCTCTGGGGGTGCTGACATGTACAATCATTAGTCCAACCACCAACCCACCCCACCATGCCCACTGACCCCTCAGTGCCACATGTCCTCAGTTCTGGAACACCTCCACAGACAGTGACCCCATCACCTCCCTGGGCCTCCCCACTCTTTCTGAGCAGAAGCTGTACAATCAGCAGGAGGCTGAGCAAACCACGAGCAAGAGCTCCACTTGAATCTGAGCTCTCTCCCAGCTAAAGAGCATCTGTCCACCCTGCCCTGCTGTACATCCCACGAGAACAGATCATCCTCTGAGAGCAGTGTTTTAAACCTAAGTGCAACGCAACGTGAAAATGTCCTTGTATCAAACCTGAAGGAGATAGGGAACGCTCAGAAAGAGGCAGTCCTCCACACACAGCTCTCCAACGATCTTCGTGTTGCTACTCTCTCTGGCAAAGAACCAGCATAGCTGCTGCAGGGTCTGGAAGCCTCTGAAGTTGACTTGATGCTGAAGAAACCAGGAGATCTGAGCCTCGCCCACCTGCGCATCGCCGCCTTCAGAGCAGCACTCACACCAGTGCCTGGGCAGATCCTTAAAGGTTCCTCACATTTAGCTGAGGCAGGAGCCAAGAGTGGCCATCAACACCATGAGCTGGAACAGCAGACAGAATGCCAGGCCAAGGAAAGCCCATTGCTCACAGCAATTCACAATGAAATCAAACTGCTTTCTTTTCATTTATTCCTGAGAGCGTACAGCTAGCATATGAAAACATTCTTTAGTGAGAGCAAAGCAGAAAAGGGCAGGTAATGCACGCCAAGTGAAAAGCATTTGCATATTCCTGGGGAAGAAGACTCCAGAGATAAGAGCTTGGAGACTCTTCGTGCACGGAAGCAAGGGTCATTCTTCTATCTCACAGAAACTTCCTACAGCAGACCTGTACATTATCTCGCTGTGACTCATAACTTGGTGAATGAGTTTCCAGTTTGTTCTCTTTGAGAACCTAATTACTTGAAGTGCATCACACCAGTAAATGAAGTCAGCTCACCGCTTTATTTATTATTAGGCATTCGTTTTTCTTTACAGTGGCTGCCTTATAGCTGCCACAAATATGCAAACCAGACGAATTAAAACAGCATACTTTGCCAATCTCTCTGAGCTTTGGTGCTTTGTATGTTCTCCAGTACCTGGATTTTTCTGACTAATGAACGCTTCCACTTGCTGGAAAATGTTGAATGCAATTAGTACTCCAATCTGCAGCCTCAAAGTAAGCTGTGTCTAGCAGCTGAGCATTCTGAAAGAGCCAGTGCTTGGCAGAAGAACTAAACATCTAAAAGATAAAAGGGAGATTTAAGCACACTCCCACTAAGGCCTGCTGCAGAATTTAATTGGCAAGGTTAGCAATAAAGAGGAGGCAGGCAGAACCACCGAGGTTATGGCCCCAGTGCAAGTCACAAAGCAGAATCAAGTTACGATTCTCAGGCTTAAACATCAAAGCTCACATGTGGTCCCTCATCTTGCACTCCCCCATGCCAAACTGCACAAGTGTGTTCTGATCAAATAAGCCTGCTCCTTTGTTCCTCTGAGTCCAGCTTTATCTCTTCAAGGAGAGATACAAATCACTCCATCCAACCTCTCTGCAATTTCGTCCAACCTCTGCTTGCACTCATCCTTCAGCTGCTTCAGCTCTCTCCGTAAGCTGGCCTCTCTCATCCGCAGTTCTCTGATCACCTCTGTAGCACTGACAGCTGGAACGGGCTCCTTGGACACAGATCCACCGAAGCCTGTTTTGCTGGCAGAATGTTTGCTTCTGAACACCAGCCTGCACGACCCATGCATTTTATTTTTGTTTGGAGCACTGTGGTTCAAAAGATCTAGTAGTTTCAGCTCCACTGTTTCCTGTATCTTTCCTAGGATGGCACAGAAGTCCTCTTTCTGAAGTTCTTCCTCTCTTGTTTTCACCTGTGGAGATTAAAAAAGAGAATAGTATGGTAGGTTTCTGTGAACAACTTCTCATGCCAGAAAGCAACACAAAATGTCACGTTTGGACTGGGCTGTACCAAAGAGACATGAGCCAACTGAGTGTAAACTCAAGTGCACAGCAGCAGAAACTGAATTAAGCTAACATGCTTTCTATCAGGTAGCAGTGCCAGAGACCAAAAAGCTGCCTGTGGTCATTTCTTGGCAGCTTCTCAGCTCAGCAACCCCTGCCCTGATGACTAACACACAAGTATTATCCCCTCTCACCATGGAGGGGGTGGGCTCTGCTTCAGAGCACAACATGCAGAGCACAAAGAGGGACCCAGGAGAGTGACCTTCACCACCACCATGCTATCAGCCACCTCGTTGGCAGAACAGATTAACTGCTTCGTGACTAATGGCACTAATTCCATTTGCAAATGCTTTCTGTGCTTGGCAGTGTGAAAGAGGAGGGATGGCAACTGTAAGCTAGCAATTCCTTCATTCTCATTATGGGTAACAAGTAGTAAAACAAAAATAATGAAGCAGAGACAAAGAAGCATAGGCTAAGAACAAAATGAATTACAGGCAGCACACTTTCACTGAAGATAGGCCCAATAAAACAAAGCTTTTCCTGTGACAGAATAGTCTGGATAAAAGCAATTGTATATATTGGGATTTCTCCAAAGCACTTTATTTAATGTTCACTAACAATTTGATTTGAAGAACTTGCAAGATGGTAATTGCCTTGCCAATTTCACAAGTGAATTAAACGCAAATTCAGTGACTCATCTCAAAATGTAGTTGTCAGTGGGGAAACATTCATAAGAAGAGGTTCCCTACTGAGGCCTTCAGAGAAATGGTTCTTGGTCTAACAGCACGTTACGTTGTACACAGCCTCCAGGCAGTGCCTGGTGGAGTTCAACACATGCTGATCACTGGAGAGCTGTAGGTGGAACTGGGAAGAGCAGTTCACAGAGCAGACCCCCCCACCAGCCCTCTCTCTCCCCCACTTTTCCACTGTTTTGCCCTCTCACAGCTCTACTGTTAGCCTTCTCCATCAGCCCTGCCAACTTTTAAAGGCCAGCAGAAAATGCTTTGCTGCATTACCAAGCCCAGGCAGGTCCTGGGTGGTGTGGAGAGCACCAGGACTGGGGCCACAAGCAGGCCCACATACCCAGCAGCAAAGGGAAAGACATCCTCACAGCATTCTGCAACAGCAGCCAGCAGCCAAATCAGCTCAGCTGAAAAACAGCAAAACTTCCAACAAAAAGGAAACAGAGTAGGATTCAAAGGCAGGTCACCCAATGACTCACAGCCCAGAAAACAAGCTTTATAGTGCATGACTTCAAGAGCTCCAACTATTCCACTCATGCAGAGACATAACTTGTTTTAGATCCTAAAAGTCAAAAAGATAGAGGTGAGAGCCCAGACTTTGCTGACAAAGGCATCAGAAGATCAAATGGATGGAAACATGAACTAGATATTCAGCTTCAGAATAAGACATTGTTGCCTACTGCGAGGATAATGAACCATGAAAAGCTCCATTGCCGCTCCAAGGATGAATCCTTTGGCCAAAGCTCAGCTCAGGTCAAGCTCAGCACTAATGATGCCTCTTCCATTCTTCCCATCCCTGGCCAGGGGTAAAGCTGAACTCCTCCTCGGGGTTTTAAACCCACAGATCTGCATTAAGATATCAGAATCTCACGCATCAGGGCTTTGACCAGCTCTCTGTAAGCTGGGGGACACCAGAGATCAGAGATGAAGTCACTGCTAAACTTCTCCACTGACACCAGCACAGCCAGGGCTTCATTCGCTCCTTCCAAGTCTTTTATCAGAATATCTCCATGTGTTTTACAGCCAAGTAATTAATCCTCTCCAGAGTCTTCTGATGCATTATCCCTCCCCATCCTCAATGAAGATCAACAAAATCAATCAAGTCAGAAAAGGAGTAAGTCGCTCTGAATTTTTCCAAACTTGTTTGAGGTTTTATCAATGCAGAACCATCCGTTAAAGGAGTCCTCTGCATTAAAGCGTTTGAATAGAGCCGAGGCAGAGAGAAGTCCATCTTTGCCCTTGTCCAAGAACCCAGAGTCCCCCTTTATCATAATACCCACAGAATCCCAGGGCACCTCTTGCTGTTGCCTACAAGAATACCTGCATTTCAGTTCTCTAACAACAGTTTGGAAGAAACAAAACAGAAAAAATAAATTCCGTGTTATCTGTGCTCCCCATTGCAAACGAATAAATGGAAAGAGAAGTTTGCACAGAGTGGATTTAACACTGGAATGCGGGATGGGGAAAATCTCCAGTTACTTACGCAGAACAAAATTACTAAGCAGAGTCCACAAAATGTTATTTATTTTTTTGCATTAAAATCAGGCAGAACATCACTACAGCTGTATGAGGTATTCCTACTGAAATGTAGGTTTTCATACCAGCCAGAAGCGGAGAATTTTATTATCCATCGAGCAAGGCACAAGATGGAAGAGCACGCTCCTTACAGCATTGAGTTTTCACTCATGGCAGAAACCGCTGAGGTAGGAATTACTGTACTGAAGCAAGAGCAGGGGTAAGGACAAGGACAGCAACCAGGGAAACACAACATCAGAAATGCACTGCACATGCTGTCTTCTGTGAAGAGGACCAGCGTTTCCTGGAACAATGTTAGGTGAATTTAGTAAGAGAAAGTTTCCAATTAATGAATATGAAATAAGAGAACAAGTTCAGCAAAGCTCTATTCTGTCATATCAGGGCAAGCTGGAGTCAGAGAGCCAGTTCAGTTTAGTCTTTGCACTACTCTTCTTGGTAAAGGTAAACTCTAACCCCATATGTCTTCACAAACAGTGTTGATGCTCTTTGTAGATGAATAGCTAAAAATCTCTTGGGGTTGCTGTCCAGTAACGTTCTTTACTCTTCACATTCTGAAGACTTGTGAAAACACTACCATCCCTCCTGTACGGTTAATTAATGCTCTTTAACAGCTTGCTGTCTTCCATTTGTGAGCACATAATGACTATTCTACACGGCAAAACAACCTCAACAGACCACTTTATATTAAACAAACATATTGTAAAGGATTAGGAGCCTCAGCATTTCATGCCTGCCCTTTCCTATCCCACATCTCTGCCTTTCGGTCTCAATCTACCAGCTGGAACCTGAATTCCCAATTAGGTACACAGCACTGTCTGACAACTACCGCACACCCGCTTCAAATAAACACAACGTACCTTCTCTATGTGTTGCATGTGTTGAGGTCAGAAAAGTAATACCCAGCCTCACCTCCTCTGCATGTTGTATGAATTTGTCATGGGGACAGTACCAGTGTTCAACCACCTGCCTCGTGAGAGGTCTGATTCCATCAGCTGCTGAAGATGCACAATCCATTTAGCTCACCGCTGCTCAAAACTCAGCCCTTCCTAATTGCTGTGGTTTCCCCAGCTCCCTCCCGTTTGCCTGCACCTTGCTGGTAATGAGCTTCCCAGAGCTTATGTCTCATTCTATGAGGCTCAAACACCCCCGAGAGGCCGCTCCGCCTCATAGAGTTTTAACAGCTCGCTAATGAGAAGCGCAATAAAAATGATGCAAAAATTGTTCTTTTTCTGCTAAGCCGCGAGCTGGACGTGAACTCTCTAGGAGAGAACTTTGCCAGGATGCACAGCATCCCACAGAGATGTTGTAAAACCTCCAGATAAGCACACAGCATTATTTAAGTCCTTCCCAATAATGACCTAACAGAAGCTGCAATCTTCCCAAGTGCTGGATGCCAGCATCTCAGCTTGGCACAACCTCACACAGCAACCTGAACGCAGCCTCACAAAGCAAAGGAACGCTTTGCCCCACTCAGACACGCACCTGAAGGAAGCTCCTTGTGCTCAGAGCCATGGGAACAAACAGAGCAAAACCTCTGATCTTGCCTTTTGGGTTGGAGAGCAAAAGGAAATCAGGAGATGTGAATGGCTGAAATAGCCAAGTGACTGAGTCTTACTGCCTTTGCCATCAGGGACATCATCACCTGATCCCTTTCATCAGCTCATCCAGCCCTCTGAAAACACCTAAGAGCAGCCAACTTGCAGAACTGTTTATTCTGTGTCTTTCATAACAAGGAATAACAGTTTGGTTAGTGGACTAGTTTCTTCTAATAAAGACACCAGTGTTTTTTGAACAACCACACTTAGGGGTACGGTTCCATAGCAGTAGGCGGGGAACAGCTGGCCTCAGAGAAAGAGTAAAGGACACAATCCCAAGGCATGCTGTGATGGAGACTCCACTCCTGCAGCTGTCACATCTTCTGATAAAAAATTATAGGATTGGAGGGGGACACAGCCCTGCAAACCCTGCAAAATTCAAACATTTGCTGAACAGCACCTACCCAAAAAACTAGACCCCCAGTGTTCAATAAAGGCACTTGCTGCTCATGTAGAAAAACAAGAATACAGTGACAGCAGTCTGTGATCACCTATTCTGGAAACACTACAACACCAAGTAAAGCAGGTGTTTTACTATAAAAAGAGCACCTTATTCTAATTTCCAATTCATGTCTTAGAGCAACCTGCCCAAATGTAATTTCAAACCTCTAAGGAAGTTATAGAGTTAGCACTGCAGCTCTATAAAGCTTGTCTCATTGAATCAAGTCTTTTTGTTATAAGCTATCAAGGTTTTTTAATTTTCTGCAGCAATTTCTATGACCTGAAGAATAACCAGTTAAAAACTCTGGAAACCATCATTTTCTATTTTAACAGTCGAACACTTCCCACACTGCCCTGCCTAAATGAGGTTCCCTTCTTCTTGTGTGATCCTTGATTGTACACACAGAGACATGATGTTCTTCTGAAATAGCCCATTTAATAGCAAGGCATACGTGCATTTAAAGTCAAAATGAAGTGCTTAAGTAGCCTAACTTTCTGCATAGCACAGGCTACAGTATCTCACCCAGTAATTTTGGCTGTGTTCTACTACATTTGGTAAGCTACGGGGTCTCCTTTAGAAAAACACTTTTTTTCTTAAACACAAGCTCTACTTGATCAAAACCCTACTCTATCACAATGTTATTTCAGCAGTAAAATACACCTAATGGCTTAAAACTGTTAAGTTCTGCCTCAACCACTGGGTCCTGTTATGCCATTGCTCACCTAAAATAAGCCTTGTGCCTTCAGACTCCACTTCTGCCTAGGAACTTACAGAACACCATCCAGAAGCAACTTTGCTTTGGTTTGGTTCCACATCCCTAACCTCTCCAGAAGAGAGACAGAATAATCCTTTATTATCCCTCCCTTAATCCTATCCAGTTTTTCCATCGCTTTGCCATTGTCACGGTGGTCATGACCAACAGCAGACAGTACCACTTAGCTACCAATAATTTAACACCTTTCCAATGAGCCCACTGCCTCCAGTTTCACAAGCCAGAAAAACCATTCATTTGCACATATCCCACACCTGAAACTGTAAAGCAAATCCAACTGGCTTGAGGTACACAAATAGTTATTTCATAATAAAAACTCAAAGCTTTGGCTTAGCAAATAGCTAGCAGCAACATTTCCCCTTAATATAATTACTGATTTCTCACATTCATTATGAGTTCAGCAAGAAGAGACAGCTTAGGCCTCTGGAAATGATGGAGAATAACCCAAAAGAGGTGATATCAAAGTAATATTAATGGGTACATTATTTGTACCACAAACTAGCAAGGCATTTTAGAAGGGTTGTAAAGCTGAGCTACAGCAACTGACAGGAGATGTAATTATACAAGCAGCTGCATTCCAAATTTCGCCCGGATTTGCAATTTCCTGCAATTAGAGAGGAATGTATACATCTCCATCTTATGCATTTTAAGCAAGACACTCACCATTCAAATGCTAGTTCCCAGGCACACCTATTGTCAGTGCAAAACAAATTGACAGGGAAGCCACAGCGGCAATGCACCTACTTTATCTAGCAATAGAAGGCCAGCTTTCAGCTGGGGGAGGAGTCCTCTGGGGAGAAACTAAAAATACAAGTTTAATGTCACAGATGCACATAGCTGCATTCAATGAGAACAACTACAAGAGTCCTTCCAGACACCGCTGCTGCATGCTTTCTTTCCCCCATTCCCATACACTCAACAGTGCAAAGCACTTCATCAGACTTCAGGACAGCATCCAGTCTGTATTAGACATCGTGTATCAAAATACAACACTGATAGGGTCAGAAAAATCAGATGAGCTTCAGATAACAGAAAAGGACACAGGCCTAGGAGAGCAGGAAAGGAATGCCAGTAAGATTTTCCAGGGTCTTTGCAAGAAAATGCAAAGCAAACCTGCAAATATCAGCGTGAAACACAAAAGCACATAAGTGATAAGCACAGTGCCTGTTTGCTGAGCCTGTGTGTATCTATTGCACAGGAAAAAGCAAGAGGGAAATTAATCCTCTTAGGCCCCAAAGCAACCAAACTGTGAGGCTGCTGAGCAGGGTGTGCCCACGGGCCGTGTGGGCAGCAGCGGGGTGGGATTGTTAAAGGACATACCTGAAGGCAAGAGGAAGGGAGCGGGGTGGAAAGCCTCTCACAAGGAGAACATTTCCTGTTGTCTGGATATTTTCTGAACTATCTGTTCCTTGGGTTTTAGTAGGAGCAGTTCGCTTTGCCAGCGTTTAACTTCAGAGTACTGAACTCAAAAAGAGGAAAACGGATAGGACTCAAAAACGAAACGCGATATTTGAAGCAACTCTGACGGCAGAACCAGGCAGGAACAAATCCTCAAACATTAACTGGACTATTTACAAGAAGTAGCTGAAGTGCTTTAAAGGGAGGCAAACCCTCCAGTGCGGTCCCATGATGCTGTGAAGGTAGGAGAGCTCCAGGCAGGAACACCAAACTTGCAGGTTCTCCAGCAGTGACTCAGAGAGATGAAGACTTGCAAAAATCCCACATGGCACACAATCCTCACTGGGCAAGGGGAACCATTTCTGTCTCTGAATTTTAAGCCTTTAGTACTTACAATAACAAAAAAAATCCCATCTAGCAGACTAGCCTTTTATTTCTAACTAGTTTTATCTTTACACTTCCTTAATCAATTAAATTCAATTAAAAGATCACCAAATTTTATACAGTAACATGCACAAACCGAAAAAGTATTAAATGAAAACCACAGTACGTCAGCTTAAGTAATTTAGACTCCTGCAAAAGGGCTTTGAAAAAGACTGACAGCGACAAATTTCAGAAGAAGGCAGCAGACAAGTATTGCTTCATGTAATAAATTGCTCACTTATTTTTCAATTTGTTCTTCCCAATTTTTATCTCAGGCAGCAGACAAACACTGCAGATAGGAGATACCTTCTCACATGCAGGTGACTTGCTGGGCTCGGAAGGCTGCACTCTACACCAGCAGAGCCATACACTCTGTTCAGCACAAAAGCAGCCATGCCAGGACACACAGCACTGCTTGGACTCATGCTTCAGAGGAAGCAAAGCTCACTCCAGCAACCCAACACAACAAAAACTCATTCAGTTTAAGGAGTTTCTTACGGCTTTGCTGGTGAGCAGTGGCTGTAGTGGGCACAAAGCTGCCTGAATGGCCATCGTGGTGCTGGCAGGAGTCACACACTGAGCCCTGCAGCTACAGCCTGCAAAAGTCTGACAGCTCTCACAGCTTGGAGAGAGATGATAAGACAACAGTTAAAAGTAGTGAGTTCTGAACTCAGAAGTGCACTGAGGCCTTATTTAGATGCATTTCTGCCTATGAAGAAGAGAACTGACAATATTAAATTAGAGATTTCCTTTTATGTCAGCTCTTCTACAAGCACGAGGGACAGACACAGAAATGAGTAAACTTTCTTCTCTTATGATCAAGTACCCTTGATTTCAGGGCAGACAGCTGGGAGCACAAGGCCAAGGTTTTAAGAAAAAAAGAAACTCACAGTTAAGCATCAGTATAAACAGCCCTTTTCCCAAAAGCACCAAGCTCCTATCAACTCCTCCAGAAACCGAGCAGTACTGAGGAATACACAACTTACAACTTCTGCTGGTGGAGGAAGAACTCATCCTGACGATCTGCCCTGAGCTGTAAAAAGCAATCCAGATACCTTCTAGAAGTTACTGTCGCAAAAACTCACTCAGAAAAGCTCAGTAAAACACCCTAAGTGCGCTCCAGGCAGAGCTGCTCTAAAATACAGCCACCAACTGCAGTGTTTAAGACGGTCTCCATCAGGCAGGAATGCCCCCAAGATGCAGCCCTGGCAGAGAAGGATGATCACCACAGACAGACTCACCTCCAGAAACCCAGCAGCTTTGTGGCCACAGGGACCCCAAATCCCTACCCATCATCCCCACAGCTTTTCACATTCCAAAGACAAAGGCAGTGCTGGGAGCCACCATCTCACACACGTTGCACATCTGAACTCTACCGACGCTCCCAATTTTTGTCTGTGTTTGATGTGCTTTTAAGTGTGAAAACATAAGTGCTGCACTTATTTCTTTAAAAAATGCACTAAAACATTTACAGTGGCTACAAAACTCGTTCTCTCGTTGGAATGCGGGTTTTTACAGTTTATTGTTAAATAAAGCTCATCTAAAATTTATTGGAGTATAATTCTTCAGCTGCATTTACTGCACGTTTCACTACCTTGGTCGGTATCCAACACGTCGGTAAATAACACGAGTAAAATATTAACACTGCTTATCGATTATGCCTTAACTGATCCTGTCACCTGAGCAAACATTCTGCATTTTGGCAAAGGAAGGGAAAATCACATCTTTTGGAAAACACGAAAAAATTCCACCCGCACTTCAAACCCCAGAGCTCTGCATGCAAAACAGGAAAGAGCACTCTGTCTTTTAATGCTTCTGCCTTCCCTATGGAACTGAAGTCCTTTAGAAAATATAAGCCCCATAAAAAATGCCAGGTGGGATGATTTATTTTCAGTTCCAGTTTTTGTGTGTTTGAAATCAGTTTGCTGATTTAGCAACTGGTACGGAGTCTTTCTCACACGGTTCAGCACTCATTCAGCAATCTGCACAGCAAGTTACATCTGCAAACAAAGAATAAATACTTATCTTCTTCGTCTGATTGTGTGCTGCAAGCTTAGCGTTGACTGTTCAAATCTGAGTAAAGGGCTGAAGTTCTCAGAAGTGAACAAGATCGTTTCAAAAACCTCCCAGCTCTGCTCACATGCAGGAACTCTCCCTGTGCTTTTACATGCCAGACTTGAGCCAGGCTAACTAAGCGCTAATGCAAACATCAGATCCTGCTGTGGGAGAATAGAGAGGCACAGACATGGCCTCTTTTCACCCTCCACAGCACAGGGCAGAGCTCACTGCCTCCTGCAGCTGTCATCTGGGTCTTACCCCACAGCCTCCATGGGCACTTACCAAAAGCAAGCAGTCTGTTCTGTTAGGAAAACTGATAAAAAGCCTGACAAAGCAACACAACAAAATACACAAGCAACAAGAGAACGTACACATGAACATAGGATGGTAGAATCATTTGAGGTGGAATGGACCCCCAAAGGACATCTGGTGCTCAGAGGACCATCCAGCCTGACTTGGAAAGTCTCCTGGGATGGGATGGGATGGGATGGGATGGGATGGGATGGGATGGGATGGGATGGGATGGGATGGGATGGGATGTCCACCACCTCACTGGGCAGCCTGTGCCAGTATCTCACCAACTTTATTGTAAAAACCTTCCTTATAAAAAAAAAAAAATCTAAATCTCTCCTCTTTCAGATTGAAACCGTTTCCGTTGTCCTGTTTCACAGACCCTCTGAGGATTCTGTCTTTTTTCCTCTTACAACCCCCCTGAAGATACTGACAGGCTGCTCCCAGGTCTCCCCAGAGCCTTCTTCACTCCGTGCTGAACAGCCCCAGCTCCCTCAGCCTGTCCTCGTAGGGAAAATGTCCCATCCCTTAAACACCTTACTCCCTACTGCTTACAGCAGGTCTATGCTTTCTAATAACCTAAATCTGCTAATACCTTGGCAGCTCCATCAGCAGCAAATGTAATCCTACATTTACCGAAATACAAACTACACATAAAAGCCATTAGCCCCGTCCCTCCTTGCCACCCTCCCGTCCATGTCCTCCACTGCTCCCTTTGATGGATGTTACTGTTGATCTCTCTGGGTTTCCTCCCCTACGCAGGCATCTGGGCCCAGCCAACCATACACTCCCAGAAGCTGCTCTTGTGGCCCTGCTAGTTTTTCAATTCCTTTTTGCATGAAAAGCTCCACTGACAGCTGCTCGATGCTCCAGATGGAGGTTTTCAAAGTGGAGCATAACAACACTCTGGGACCGGGGCAGGGAATATGCTGACTGCTCCGAACCATCCCCAGCACTCCTCCGCTTCCTGCATCCCCACAGCCTGGGTAATTATTAACCACTCGCTGCACTGATATCTTCATATTAGCAGAAAGCCTGGAGAATGAGAATAAACAGCAAAAATAGACAAGATGAAACGGGAACAATTTGCTTTCAGAAAGAAAAAGAGCTCTCGACAAAGCTTCAGAGAGCTTTCCACCAAGAGCTCAGCTGCTGCTCTGCCACGAGTCTGCATTTCAGGCTGCAGCAACACGGCTTTGCTTTGGGGAACACACTGAGTAGCAGCATACATCCCACTGGGCCCCACCAGCCATGCTGGGAGGGAAATGCTACTTCTATTTCTCCCACCCACACACAGGCACTGCCCATGCCTTGGTTTTCATGCAGGTTAGGCCTCACCGTGCACTGGCAGCAGGACCACAGCTCCTCCTGTCAGCTCCCAGTGCTCTGTGCTCAGGCATGGGGAGCCCAGCACAGCTGGAACGGGGCTCAAACACGGAGGGAGCTAACTGAGTTTAATGGCTCTGATTCTCTCTCAGTCATGCTTCAGAGATGCACATCACACCATCACTTGAAAGGAGTCCAGGTTGTTTTTAAACCCTAGCAAACACCAAGATCCCATGTTACAATATCACAGGCTCCAAGAGAAGCTCAGTGAGCTTTTATGTGATTAAAACTGAGGAGATCCTCATTTGGAGTCACGCACCCTATGCTCCAGCTTCTGAATACAGAGTATTTATCCTGAAATCAAGTTCCCCCTCAAACACAGGAATAGGGAATAAATATTTAGAAAGGAACAAACAAGCAAACAAGATCTGTTTTCACATTCAGAGACTTCTTCAGTTACATTTTTTCTTCAAACAGAGAAACATTTCTAAAGCTTAAACACCAAAATGTCATCCAAGAAGAACTGATTATTTACCTAGGGCTGAATGGAAAAGAGCAGAGCTAACTATAAGGAAGCCACATATTCAGATCACACCTCCGCCAATACAGGTATGTCTTACGCCTCTTCTCCTCCAAGATACCAGACACAATTCTCTGCCTGCAGATGGGTATCAGTTAAAATGTCATATTAATCAGGGTTTCACGAATCACCCAAATCCCACAGCAACATGCAGTTATCTTCAATCAACGTCCTTGAAAGGGAAATGGTTTCAGGGTCGTTCCAAGCACAAAACTGGAGAGAAAAAAAAAGAGCTGGGGGCAGGCAGCGATAAACAAAAGACAATGCTTTCCTGAGGAAAATAACTTAATTTTAAAAGATTAAAGATTGATAGTTTTCACTGCCAGAATCACGCTGTACAAATTATTAATCTTGTAAAAAAAAACAGATACACTGCCTTGATACCACATCCTTAATAACAAGCAGTCATGTTTAGTGCTGCAAACCAGACACTGTGGCATAGCACTGACATTAACACACCTGAAATACCACCACCTTGTCCTAAATCCATCAGACAATCACAGATTCAGGTTTCAAGCCCAACCCACAGTGTTACAGCAGGCCCAGCTCCTCTGCAGCCATCCCTGATAGATATTTGCATAACCTATTTGTAGAGGCTCCAAGGAAATTCTTTCTTTAATGTGTAATGAGAAATCTGCCCCATTCATGGAAAGCGCAGGAAAAAAATCTCTTTCCTTCACAGAAACCTCTTTGTACTTGAAAATTCCTCACTTTAGTCTTTCCATCTTTACCTTACAGACCCCTCAAAGCCCACCTAACCCAGCAACCTGTCTGCAACACAGTAGAGTTGGAAGAGGAAAAGTCCAGGACCAAACAAATATGTAGCCATATCTCACTGGAAGACACAACTTTCTAAACTTCAGCAGTTTTTGGCTGAAGTTCCTTGACCAGAGAACATTTTTCATATTTACTGCTTAACAACAGACTTTTTCCCTTCATGAACTTGCCCAGTCATGAGAACAAAGGAGCAGAACAGTACAATTGTTTGCTCCTGCTCCAGCGTAATACTCCCCTTCACTGCCTCCCCCTGCAGAGCAAGGAGCCCTAAACCCACTAAATGTTCCTTGCACAGAAACCCTTTCACAGCTTGGGTCATCATCATTTCCCCTTTCTATGCCTTTACCAGCTCAATCATGTCTTACTTTTAGTTCAGACAACAACCAGAACTACACAGAGTGTACCAAAAACTGATAGAAATACTTTAAATTTCACTTTCTCCTGCTTTGCTTACAATTCTTAGGATTTAATTTGCTATTTTCCACCACTGACATTTTCACAGAACTACTGCTATAACCCCAAGAGTTCATTCACACAACATGATGGCCAGATTAAAAAAAAAACAGACATAAAATGATTATGATTTTCCTTCCAATGCATTTTTTTCAGATTTATTTCCCATCCCATTTTATCTGACATTTTATCACTTCATTACTCAGTACCACAAAGGAGTACCACTGGAGACTTCATTGTGGCCTTCCAGTACTTGAAGGGAACTTAGAAGCAGAAGGGGATTGACTTTTTATGGTTCGATAGTGATAGGACATGGGGGAATGGCTTTAAATCAGAAGATTTAACTAAAAGACTCGGGTCAGCTGTTAGGCAGAAATTTTTTACTCAGAAGGTGGTGAGACACTGGCACAGGCTGCCCAGAGAGGTTTGGATGCCCCATCTCTGGAGGTGCTCAAGGCCAGGTTGGATGGGATCCTGGGCAGTTTGATCTGGTGGCTGGCAACCCTGCCCATGGCAGCGGGCTTGGAAGTGGACAACCTTTAAGGTAATCTTCAACCTAAGCCATTCTATCATTCCAAAAGGGCCCTCAACAATCCTTTCCTGCTGTCCTTCATTCGTGCTCCCAGTGACTGAGCATCCTTTCACTTGCGCTTCTTGCTCCTCACCTCCTTTCTCCGATCACACACAGCAGCACTGGTTTGTGAGGCTCCCCTGGTGACTGCAAACTGATTGCAGACACCCGCTCTCTGCTTTCTGCTCTATCTGCTCAAGGGTCAGAAGAAACATATTCACATGGGCAGTTTATTTCAGCTGAGAATCCTTTCGGGAGCTTTATCAAATGCCATTTGTAAATGCAAGTGGATGACGCCAACCCAACTTCCTTTGCCCACATGCTCAGCGGTCCCTCAATAGCTCCAGCAGATTTTAGATCTGTGATTCCTCTCTTTAAAAACTATGGCTGTCTCTTCCCCAGAATATCACATCTAATCACATGTCCTCAGTTCTGCTCTTCAGAATAGTTTCTACTCAATTGCCTGGCACAGACACCAGGCACATTGCTAACAACCAACGTAATTACTTGGTAGATTATCATAGTTCTCATGAAGTACAATGCAGTGGGCACAGCAGCTATAATAATCCGTACTGTCCCTCATATGGGCATGCTTGTGTGAGCCAAGATAATTTCCAGATGCCTCACTACCACAAGATGTAAAGTTAGAGATAATGACCACTTTAGCTACCGCTGTAACTTCTCTTTGTTTGACTAAAAAAAGAATATAGAAGGAAAGATGTGATAAGCTTATTTCTCCATGGAAGAGACTGACGGGGGCACAACTGATAGAGCAGCCTGCACTCAGCGAGCATCTCGGCTGGGGGAAAGAAGGCAGACTGCAGGCAGAAAGCATCACATAGGCAGCTTCGCTGACAGAAAGAAGGGTTGATTTAAGGAGGATTAATAGCAAGCCATCTGACCCCCAGGCTTTCCAAAATGCTGTCATGTAGCAGCGTTACAAAACAATTCTGTTCTGGGGGATGCAGAAGAGGAAGCACTTGCGACAAACTATCCTTTCAACAACACACCAAGACACACTCCATTTGTTCCCCACAGTTATGCACTCAAATGACATTCTGCGAATCTCGGAAACAGTGGAACCTGACCAACCATCGTTCAAAACCAATCAGTGCATCTATTTCAAAGCACTGTGCAGAATTCATCAGTAAACGTTGTTGGACTTCATCTCCAAATTAAAGCACAAAATGTTAGTGTGATTACTACATCATATTTAACAGGCACGTATAATGTCATACATAAAAGGAGTCAGAGCATATTGGAAATCACACAGCAGAAAGTTTACTTTTTTAATTCAAAGTCTGTGCTGTCCTGCAACATTCATCTCTGTTTTGCCATACCACTCAATATGAAGCAGCAGCTTCTCCTGCCTGCCCCTATCCAACCAAACCCTACTAGGTCTTTATCCTTACAGTGGAGGAGCAATCTAGCTCTTCTCCATACATTTTTTCCCATGCCAGATTCTTTTCAACTACTACCTTTCATTCTGTCAGTTGATCAGTAATCCCAACTACCTACGCTTCAACCTAAAAAAAAGAGAAAAGTTTACAATTCTGAGTTAACATGGGTAAGAAACAGCGACACAAAGAGTTTTGTTACTGTTCTACCTGACCCAAATGTTCTTTTTCACTTCTTTTCCACCAACTGGCTTCGTAGATTCTCTGATATCCTTCTTTCTCCTTTGTGACCATAAAAAAAAAAATGCTAGTTTTTATGCCTGCGTCTTTGTCGGATCTTCTCCTTGTATCAGCATGCTAATATTCAGATTCATCTCTCACATCTACATTAACAGCTCCTTTATTTATGCCCCGGTGCCCCTCTGGGTGTTTCCCTGTGCTCCCCCCATCTCTACGCCAGCAAACACCATGTACATTTCCTTCCTATCACCTGCCTTCTTCCTCAGCCAACCTCCCACAACCAGTCTGTTCTTGCACCAAAACTTGCACTCCGTTCCTTCTCTCACTTCACAGGTTTCAAACCCTTCTTATTCCTTCCCCCATCAGGCATTTCAAAGAGTAACTCAGTGAAAGGAGATAAGTTCTGGCTTCTCCCACCCTCCCTTCCCTGAGAATACCTAACTTTTATTTCTTTTTCCTCACTGCAACCATTACAGATGCTTTCAGTCTGCTGCCTCTGCCCCCTCCAGGGGCTGCTGCAATTTCCTCCCTCTTCTCATTCTCTCCTCTGTAACCCCTTATCCTTTGATACCTTCCCTTCCAAATGCAAGAACACTTTGTTTTCAGCACACTGCCTCTTTGGGACAGACGCTTACTTTGTGTTTGAAAGAGCACCTGGCATGCTGTGGGCATAAACAGACAAGCAACTGTAGGCTGACACAGAGCACCAACAGGGAGGCTGCCCTAGGATGGGATGCAGCAAGAGAGCTGAAAAATAAAGAATCTGAGATGCCGCTACCCATCGCAACAGCCGCCTCAAACCTCACCTTCTGACACCAGGCAGACTTTCGGGATGCTACCAGCTCACGCAGCTGGCTGTGGAGAGCTGTCATCTCCCCAGACAACCTGTCAATTTGAGCAGTCACGCTGCTAGCCCAGGGACAGCACGTGGCCCCCTCCTGCAGACTGCTGGCCTCCAAGGGAGCGTCCCGCGCTGTGTGCATACTTCCCTCTTCAGCCATGTTATCTAACACGGTTTCCTGAAAGACAAATCAAAAGTTTATTTTCAGCAGGGAGCTAAAATGGTTCCCCTCCTTCTTCCCCCAGTAGCCCATGGCGAGGAATGTACCGCTGCTGGCTCAGGATACAGCTCTGCAAATCCACAGATCTTTTAAGAGAACCTCTTTAGTTCGCTCTAATGTAAGATAACAGAAAACTTATACTGCTAACTTAGGTTATTTCAGAAAGCACTGAATGCTGTGAGCTGCTCTCCACTGCTATCACTCAAGCATTAAGTAACACTTTGGGACAAAGACCATCAATACTGCAGAAGCACTACGTAAGCTCTTTCCCCTTCAACTCTACTTGTATGGCTTTATGTAACAAAATGATGACCAGGACAAGTGCTGTGCTTACACTGCCCATCAGCTATATGCCATAGCAAGCTGTGACACCCACGGCCTATCCGTGTCCACATCCAGCTCTCCAAGGCCAAGGAACTCTGCAAGGTCCCTGCTGCAGGCTGGCCAGCTCTGTCAGTTCTGCTTGGCCACAACCGTTCTACTGATTCTACGATGATTTGTGCAACTGCCTTCAGAAAGAGCAATCATTATTTGAAACTCAAAAAAAAAACCCACCACCAAATAAGATCAGAGTCCTTGAAATGTATGTACCTGTGCAATGTAGTGCATAAATTACAAAGAAACAGTCTTCATGCCACAACAGGATAACTGAAAGACCCAGCCCTCCTCACTCAGGGTATTAAATATTTATTCCCATTTTGTTATCAAGAAAACATCAAACAGGAGAGATCATAATCTCTTTTAAGGACATGAGTAGCATCCAAAATTACCTTTCAAAACTGGAGAAGCGATCTGAAAACAGCAAGAGCAAATTCAGCAGTCAAGCAGCACAGTCAACATGTGGGCAAGGCAAAAACATAGGTGTAATTACTGGCTCAGCAGCAGCACTGCTGCTAGAGATGCCGTAAAATCACCCGTCACCACTGTCATCCTGATAAATGCAAGCACCAGCTTAGAAAGCATAAACACAAGTCTCTGTGATAGAAGAGAGCTGACCGTAACACTGATGTACGGGTGAGGCACCTGAAGTTAAACACAGACAAATGGGATAGAAAATCCCATACTGGAGCAGCAACAGCCATCAGAAGTTGAAGGAATGGCCTACAAGGAGGCATTATGAGAACCAATTTTGTTTAGCCTAGAAACAGGGACTGGGAAGGCAGTGACGTGCTAAAAGCCTTCACTTTAATAGAAGGTTGCTGTAGGGAGGATGGGAATAATTTTTCTCTCTCGCTGTCTTTTTTCTATGCAGGTAGGTACAAAACTTTGGGTTTCTTCAAAGCAAGAGGCTTTTAGGCTGACATGAGGAGAAGCCTTGCAAGAGAGCCAAGAATGGCAGAAGACACCCTGAAAATCCTCCTTTCTAAGACAGCAGCAGCTCTGCTGCATTCACAAACCACTGACAGCCTAACAATCTGCACAGCGATAACACTAAGCTTTTTTTCCTTTTAAATTTGAAATTCATTAAATGAGAGAATTTTAGAGCAAAATGACTGCAGCCACTCCTCTTGCCACAGTCAAGCCAAGCTCTGGCCTACGGCCACTGCTCTGCCTTGCTGTAAATGTCACAGCTCAGAGCCAGCATCCTCACCATTGCCAGCCAGGGTGCTGCTGCACAGTTCAACAGCAAGAGTGGCAGTCAAGGGCTCCCACACAACCACGGGGTGATAATGAAGCCCCTGCTGCCTTCAACGAGTCTGTTTGGTCTCTTTCTGCTCAACTCTCTGCATCCAGCATAGCACACAGAAGAAAACGTATGGTAGAACAGCAAGGATATACAGAAAGAAAAGGCAGAAAAATGGGGGAAAGCTGGAGAGAAAGGTATCAGGACAGGAACAGAGAGTAGGGCTGTACCCCAGCACAGGGAGGGGTGTAAGGCAAAGCCACACATCCCCACAGGCATCACAGGCTGCCTTTTCTACAACTAAAAGCAATCGATTTCAGTTAGTGAGGAAGTATCATTAGCAGCAAACTTCAGAAAACTGGCTAGCACCTATATTTAGCAGAAACGTCTGCTTTATCAACTCTGAAAAATTGTGGGCTTTCTGGTGGTTTTTTTTTGTTTTTGTTTTTAATAATAATGTTAAAATCCTCTGACAACCCAGAACTAAGACAGCATGTAAGAAAATTCTCTTGACAGCTTGCTGCACTTGTTAAAAAAAAAAAAAAAAAGAAAGAAAGAAAGAAAAAAGAAGCAAGCATGAAAAGATGTGGAGATACTAAATAGCTGTCTTCCTACAGAAACATGCAAGTTCAGCTGCTGAATCAGGCAGAGCTAAGTGCAAGAGACGTTCCAATTTCAGAGCCTAGCTGGTGGATCCCCACAAAGGCTGGGGAGCCCAGTCAGGCATTCAGTCAGGCATTTTCCTTTTGCAAAAGCTGAAGGATACATTCATAGTTTGTGGGCGAATCTTTCAGAATTCGTTTAAAATCACCCATGCTCTACCACATCCCAGAGTGCATCTGTATCCGAGCAGAGAAGCTGAGTTTCCCACATAAATCAGAGCATTGGGCAAAGGGAATGGAAACACTGTGCCAGAAATAACTGCAAATAAGCTCGTAATCTGATGGTCAGTGAACACATCCTATAAAGGTTAAGAGTAAGGAAATTCAGTGTATCCAGGTGCAGACACAGCCGAAGATGGAAAGCTGCAGAGCAGACATGCCTATCAGTGTGAGAGTGTTCAGTAATCAGCACAGGGAAGCTTTATCAGGAATACATTACTAACATTCTCTACAACTGCCAGGAGGGCAGTAATTATGCAAGAATCGTTCCGTGCATCAGATCAGCAAGAGAAAATACAGGTAAAAATGGGAAGAGAAAACTTCTGTATCTTCAAAGCACATCACATCCTCATAAAACCTACAGTACACAGGATCACAACCATCACCATCCTGCTGAACAAAGACACCTCTGCATTCTATTCTTATTAAATAAAAGATCTGTTGGCCAGGTTTTTTGCAAGTATTTATTTAGGACTTAATTCCAGAAAGCATGAGAGCAGTAACCACCACAGTACACCCCACACCTTAACGTGGTTGAGGTGGGGACACCAAAATGCCATAGCACTTGCCCTTATATTTTGCCAGCATTACTTTGGAGATAGGTTCATCCTAGAGTTGAAGCTTTCCAAACAATTATAAGATGGTAGATGAGTAAATCAAAAACCATTACATAACTAATGGCACTTTGAATGGCTTTGAACTAGAAGTATTCTTAAAGACAGGTGAGGTACTTTGACACTCTTCTGCCTGGTTTCTAAGTGTAGGACAATGCATGTGGGCAATTAATAGTCAGCTCACTGATTCTCAAAATTTTGTAAACTCATACAGCTAATGAAGTGCTCTGAAGAATTATTTTCAGCAACTGTAAATGGACAGAAGTTGTAGAGAGAAGTGAGATGGATGCTGCCGTTTACACTCACTTGAGAAATCCGAAGACGCGCGCAGAAAGGCTTATTGATTTTCTTATGATCATTCAACACAGTTCAAGGGGAAATTGCCAATTTCAACACACTATTTGGCTGGGAAAAAATGAAGTTGTTTTCAGTATCAGCTGCTTGCAAATTTAGTTGCTCTCAAGTCTGCAATAAAGCTTAGAGTCCCTCTTCTGAAAACCCATTTAATTTTAACAAAATGTACGACTGCTATGTTTAAAAACATTAAAGAGATGAAGATCAAGCATTTTCATTTGTATTAACTTTATGAAGCTCTGCTACTCTGCCCTGCAATTCCTCAGCTTAGCTGGGTGAGTCTTACTGAAGAAAACTGAAGGATGAAGAACTAAGAACACGTTCCTTTCTTTACCAAACCCTTATTTCCTTTTCTCAAGTGCTGATTAACAAATGTGTCTCAGCATTTTTCTGTGGAAAGGAGTCTTTGTAAGTGGTCAGCTATCGGTTAGAGTCAAGAAAGCTGCACCCTTTAAAGTTACTTTAATTACCATCCACTGCCAGTAAACCGGTTCCAGCTGCTTCCACTCCAGAAAGGCTTCTAGCTGCATGGTTTCCAACTCCAGATGCTGTAACAGCTGAATAAAGGAAACAAAGGAAAAAAAATCAGGTAACAGTACTCACTTGTGGACTAAATGAAACGTGCATTTGGCGTGCATTATAAAAACAGAACTCCTTGAGAGTGTTAATGACACATGGGACAACACTGTATTATTTTATAGGACTACTATAAAACCAGCAGTGCAAACATGATGCGAACTTGAAGTGCGATACATTAAGATCCAGATGCACGTCCATCTTCAAATTTTCCGTGCTTCCTGACTACCACGATCAACTATTTCTCCAGCAATATTTGTCTTCTACCCAAGAGTACTCTGTTATTCTATTCGCTCCCATCTATCAAAGCTGTAAGGTTTAAACAGGCCATGCACAGCCTTGTCCCAGCTATAACTTACACAGTTGGTCCTTTAGTAATCTCCTCATACTCAGTAGTAACACCAATCTGACACTGACAACAATGATTTAAAATACCCACACTTAACTGTATGCTGTCTCGAAACAAGATGATCAGAATGAAATCAGTAACTGCCTCCTACAGACAACTAATCTGTCCACTTTGGAGTTAGTTACCACCTACATACCACGTCATTGAAATAACTATAAAGCACAAGTTGGCACTGCAATTTTATTCTGCAGATATTACTTGAAGATAAAGAAATTAGAGAAGGGAACACACTTTCAAAAGCAACTGCTGGAAATTATGAGCAATTTGCTCTAAAAAACTGCTGATGCAAAAATACAACCGTTACACATTTGTTCATGCAGCTGACAATTGGCATTACTGACTCTGCCAGTTTTGGGATCAGCTGCTTACGTGGAAGATGGAAGGACAGTCTCCTTTCCTCTGCTCATAGGTATATCCACAGCACAAGCACGAGACCTCGTAGGGTCTCATGCTGGCAATAAAACTCAGGTAAAAAGTTGATTAATTATTCAGACAACAGCTAAAGTTACCTATTTTGAAGCAGCTTTGTAATGCAGCCACGAGCTGCATGAGATTGCCATCCAAATACATCTCATGACAGCTAAAAAGGACTGAGGGCTGGAATAGGGATGCTCCTGGATGGCAATCACAGAATCATAGAACAGTTTGGGTTGGAAGGGACCTTTAAGATCACCTATTTCCTACCCTCTGCTATAGGCAGGGATACCTCCCTCTGCACCAGGTTACTCAAAGCCCCATCCAGCCTGGCCTTGAATGCTTCCAGGGAGGGGGCACCCACAATGTCAGTGGGCCAGTATTTATGCAGTTCTTAGAAGACTCAAATGTCACTGCAGTGCAGAGAATAAAGTAAAACACAACAAAAACTAACATTGTATAAACATCCTTGAAGTACCTTAAAACAATATAAAAACAAGTGATGTTCAGGGTGAGAGGTCTAATGGACCACGTATCTGCATACCGTTAGTTTGGTCACAAGGACAGACTCTGCACGACCCAGGCTTTCAGTCACATACCACATACGGAGCAAACGAACCAGTCAGACTCATTCCTCAACTTCATCCTTCACCAAAGCTTCTCGTGAGCACTTAAAATTCCTTCTAAAAATCATGCATTTTGCAAATTTGAGGTCAATGGCACACATTTTCTCAGCGCCAATAACAGCTCACCTGGAGATGCACTGATGAGCAGCATCACTCCTGCTGCTCTGCATCCAACTCAAAATGCAAGACAAGTCCGTGAGCAGCAGCTAAAGCTGCCTCCTTGCTTTTACTGGCCTAAAGGGCCCAGATGTTGCCATCCTTCCTGATGAAATGTAAAGACTAACATCTGCAGAAGAGCACTCATTTTGTCTCTTGAACAAAGCGAAGCAGTAAGTCAAAAGCATGCTGCATACGGTTGCCAAAACGATGCTTAGGGATAGTGTATGAAGACTGCCTTTCCTCCAACAAAATTAAGACACGAAATCCATTTCCTTTCTTCTGGAAGAAGTCATTGCTCTAAAATACTTACACAGAGAGAAAAGGTAACGACAAGTTCAAATTGCAAATCTCTGTGGAGAAGTAATTCCACACGGAATGCTGAGAGCAAGCACTCCGGTAACAACTTCTCTAAACCATTGTACAGAACTGATCACTGGCACAAACGCTGTGCAAGCAACAGCTTTCCTTGAGAAGCTAAACTGTGCTTAGCTGGGATGGCAAGGAGCGTGCTGCCAGGAATACACCCAGTACTGCAGGTGGAAGCAAGCTGCATACAAACACCCCTCTGTAACCAAACACCCAGCATGCAGCCCGGCCCAAGGACCTCTGAAAACCTGAGCTGCAAACATCTGAGGTGACAGCATTGTCTGAGTGGCTCTGGGTACCCAACAGTGAGCTGAAGTCCTCCACAGTAGTACATACCCACGTACCTTCCTTGCACCACAGTCATTATTTAAACTTATCTGTAATTATCTTTCTGCCGAGGTATTAATCTTTTTCATTCTATTTATGAGCATATTGCTAAATTCATTGATGCCTGCAGACCGTTACAGAAATCAATATTTAATAGTTTGCAGCATAATGCATCCTTTTCATGGGCTCAGCTCCAAAGAGCTCCCCGCAACAGGCATTTAATCTGCAGTGCCCACAGACTGTAATTCATCCTGCATGCCACTACAAAAAGAATTTTTAATCAAAAATTGTTCCATCTAAATATTCCCAAAATCATCCCATTGTTAGACACGAACACACACCAAAATAATGAGCTTTCAGCAATATATTCTGTTTCTTGGCTCAGAGATAAAATACTGCTGATTCACCGCCTATTCACACCCGACTGGAGATGAGAGACCTGCACTGGGCTCCAGATCACTGCCAGCATCTCCGAGGTGTGACTTGAGGCCCAAGACAGAGTTGGAACATGCTTTGGAAGCTCAGCATGAAAGCTTATCTGGGGAGTGGTATCAAAAGACTGACTCAGACTTGGACTTGTTTAAAATTGATTTTATTCAGCTCAAATTTTGGAAATTTCAGTACTACATCTGACACATCTGAGAACTGCAGGAAAGCAGAAGTTCTGTCCCAAGAACACGAAGAAAAGGATAAGCACTCATAGCAAAGGCAGACGTTCCACACTGCCAGGGGTAAGCCACAAGAGGGACTAAGGCCTTAAGAACCTACCCGAACATCAAATGAAATAAAAAACGCGGGCTGTTGGGTGGACACTGCACTGTTTAAGATGACACATACTCCCTGAGTTGCACATTAGCTGGGCAAAGTTGTGGAACCTCCTCACCAAAGAGAAGAGAAAATCCTTATTAGCCTACCCATCTCAGGCTGGTACAAAATCACACTGTAGGTGGACACACTCAGTGCTCCAAGATTCAATTCCACATTGTGATTTCTCCAGAAGCAAAGCTCCTTTAAAGTGTTCCCATATATCCCTTGAAGGCTGAAGCTAAAATAAATGGACCTGAAAACCAGAAAGTCACACTGCAGTACTGTGAAGTACAAGAGCTAAGGAGCAAAACCCGACAGACCAATAAGCAGCCTCTAGCCACAGGGCAAATAAAGATCAAGTCAAGTCAGTTCACAGGCAGAGATATATCGCGGAGGATTGAGACAGAGCAGGAGAAACACTGCAACTCAGCTATATCACAGTGTGCTTGGATGACAGGGTGGATGAGAGCTTCTTCCACTGGCAGCTATGGACCCCACAGGGACCCTGACCACAAACCTAACAGGGACAGAGCTTCAAAAGCAGATACATCTGCATCCGCATTAAGAGGGAGCAGGACCTTTCAAAACTAATACTTAACACCTAAAACAGAGCAGATTTAAGTGGAGAGAGTTAATTCCAGATGCTTGGAAATGTGCAAAAACTCCAAAAATATCTGATTTTTTCCACTCACCAACAGCAGCCGTATACCAGCACAGCCTAAACTTCAGCAGAGTTAGCTCCGTTTTACATTGCTGAGAGCAGGGAATCAAACCACTAGTTAAAAACTTAAGTGACAAAGATCATCATTATAAAACGTAATTGCTATTTGTGGAGGGATTTAGAAAACATCTGTTTAAAATGAAACTGAAAGAAAATGGGATTTAAAGCAAACAAAATGAGGCATTTGGCACATAAAAATTGTACTACAGCTTTCACATCAATAGGCAATGAGCTGGGCTGTGCTAACAATGACATTCATTTTGCAGGGAGCAGGTCAATGAATGGACCACTTTGCATTTTTTCCCTGAGGATATGGCATATATTGAACATAGGGCAAAAATACCAGGAAAAAATGGATTACAAGGCGAGTTCTGTACTTTAGCAGCCAAGATCAAGACGGATGGGAATAGAAAAAATGAGCATTTTCTTCTCCAAAAGGTGCCGTTGATTTTGGGCATGCAACTTTGCAAACCAGAGGAGCCAAATTTTCAGGCAGTACTAAGTAACCTTTGCTGAATGTAAGCTCAGTTGAAGCACGTTCAGTGGGTACCAAAAAAATCACAATTTACATTAAGAAACCTCAGCCAGAGGATTTTACAGGACAACATGAAATTACATCGCAGCGCTGCCTGGCAGCTGTTCACATTGTGCTGCTATCCAGTATGCCATGTAGCTGGTATCAAAGAAAGACCATCACTCAACTGATTTTATTTAGACTGCTTCTGTACATAGAACAAAGCATTATCCATATTCAGCTTTTTCTTTTTACTTCTCCCCTGTATACTCGCCCATTTTCCTGTATTTTAATAGACCACAAAAACACATGCTGAAATAGAAACAAGTCATTTCTCAAATACTCTTTAAATTCATTCAATTCAGAACTGAACATTACACTTCCAATAGTCCCCTTTCTGAATTATGCTACACACTGGACATTAGCACACTGCATTCTGTGTTAGTTACTACTACTAACTTCAGCAGGTGAGTTCATTTAGGTTTTGCCCTCCCCACGTTATTACCCCATCTATCTTTACCGCCAGTTTATTCCACCTATTTACTGCGTCCTTCCTTGAGATCCTTATCCCGCATTTGGCAGTGAGTTGACAAAAACACTATCCCTGCATAAAGCTGAAGAAATGCTTTTTATAAACCAGCTCATATTGCCAAACACCCACTAAGCCAAGAGATTGGCTTTTTGCCTCCCCTTGAGCTTTCGTACTTTCTCTGCAAAAAGAAAGAGCATGCAGCACAAGTTGAGCACCAGTGATGCTGCACCCTCCTGCTGGGCTTTTTCCATATGAGATCATCCATTCTCAGTCACCACAGGCTGCAGGTCCCAGAGGCCAGGTAAGCCTCTCAAGCCTCCTCTTCTCTTCCCATGTGCTCCCTGCAAGAATACAGCTGATGGGCTTGAAGGATCAGCCTACCTGGTGCTGACTTTCCCAAGAGCACTTGCCACTGCCTGTGCCTACTTACCCATAAGGAGCAGGTGGTGCTGAACCCAGGGCTCAATGAGCCAGGACAAGCAGGGTTCCCCCAGTCCTGCAGCACAGGCATCCCCAGGGCCCCACCAGATGCACATCGTGATGAGGACCAACATGGAGAGCACCCACAGCAACAGAAACCCAGCCTCTTAGCACCAACAAAGAGAAGTGTTCAATATATTGTAACCCTCAACCAAACATAGATGAAGAAACTTAATGAAGAATGGCTTCCACCACTGCAGACCCAGCAGCACACAGAATTACAGCAGGATATCCATGCTAGTTTGACAATGAATGAAAAAAATTATTCGATATGTGGATTAGCATATGCTTATGGGTAGAGTTTCTCCCAGCCTGCTCTGACAAGCCATCACAGCTACCATGCACACAGGTATTTTTCACACATTTTAATATATGCATCATTGACTGGGGAAACTACTAATTTAAAGTCTACTCATCTCCCCTACGTCAGCTCATTTCTCTTGCTCCTCTCTTAACACAATCCTCTATATTAAGTGACAAACTTGTTTAAAAAGAACACAAATCTGAATCTCCTGGCAAAGGAGGAGTAGCAGCTGATTTTATAACTTCTTTAGCTACTTGAACAAAATAAACCAATCAGATTTTAGTTCAGTTCAGCTTTCCACTGACAGCCACTGCAATATATGAACTGAAGTGCAGTTTGCTTCTTTAATTAGCATTAGCCTGAAGACTACGATAGCTGTAGTTTGCTTGGCTTTCCAGGTGGGTTAACCGCCTTTTGATGCAGTGGTAGCTCAGATTGAATCAGTGGAGAATAAAGCAGCCATTTGGCGTTAAGACGGCGCTAAGGTTGAGTTCCTCTGTATGCGGATGGGTACTGCCAGCTCAGTGCCCAAGGTAACAGAGGTCCCAGCCAGGGTCATAAGGCCATCATCACAGCTCGGAGGCACTTCAGGATCAGCCCTCATAGTCCTTTTTGTGTCAGAAACTGGTAAATGCTTTCTCTTCCAGATGAAAACAACAGCAAGGACTCCGTAAGCATATTACAAAGGTGCTCTGCTCTCTCTAGTGGCTACTGTTAGCTTGAAGCCACAATTTAAGAGATGAGCACCAAGTTTTAAAGTGTCTCACCTTAAGATCTTGTTTCCTGAGATTTGATTTGTTCCTTCGGGGCCCAGTATCTTAGTTAAGACTTTCTGGGCTGGACCAGTGAGACCCCTTCAAAATCCATCACCAAAGAATGGCAGCAAGTAAGCAACTCTGAACCTGAAGCCTTCAACTGAGGAAGCATAAGGGCCACCATGACAATGTAGACAGTGTGGTCAAGTCACACCGTGCAATTCAGCAGCGTTTCTGAGATACTTTCCTCTCCTATGGCACAGGAGACTAAGATATTGCTGCTGCAACATCCCACAATTTATGGAGTCCGTGATGAACCACTGCATCGTTTTTCAAGGACCAAAGAACTCTATGTGCTTGGTCAATAAAATATACGAAGTAATAATTCATCCAAAAAAATGGGGATGGCAACTTCAGAACTGCAGCTCTATTAACTTTTTTTTTCGTAGGGATAAGTTTAGCAGAAGGCAATATTAGTGACAAATAGCAGCCTGGGGAAATTTTCAGATCAAGGTAATAATGCCATGAGGTAGAATGATTTGCTTTAGTGTTGCTATATAATGCTTCCAGTTCTTCCAATGGGACACTAATTGTAGCCAGAGGCCACCTTGCTTAAAAAATATCTAAAGAAATATTTCAGCACTAAAAGTGTCTGGAGTAATAAAAAAATAAAGCGTCCTCCCCAAGAAGGGGCACTGGGAAAGTACAACTGGGTGCAAAGCTCAACAACCGGATAATTCAAAGCAGCTAACAAAGTCCCGTGCTAGCAGGCAGAACCATGTCAGTGGGAACAGCTCTCTCACGTCCTGCTGAACACAAGGTGCTCAGGGCTCTGCCCCAACAAGCTCCAAACAATGTATATGTCTCCTTGTCTCCCAGATCCAGCTCCAGAGTTTGCCCCATCCTCGCGGCAGATACCAAGGTGAGTGGTCCAAACTATTTCCCCCCCCCCCCCCGTCACCCCCTTAAAACAGCCCACCTCTAACTGGCAGTACATGGATAGAAGGATTTGCCCTTAGTGATACCCAACCCAGAGAAACATTCTCCATCCCTAATCTGCCGTTTTGAAAGCTCTTTAATTGCACATCTCTGTCTACTTCTGGGATGGGATACTCCATAAAGCTTTGAAAGGAAACCACCAGCAGGATCTGACAGGGCTGTGGAGAAGTGCCCATCCCACAGCAGGCAGGGCTGCACCAGCCAGAACAGCAGGCGTCAAAGGAGCAGCCAGCCACCAACACTGCAGACAACTGCAAGGAAAGAGAAACAGAGGGGACTAGTTTGATCACACTCATTCTTTGAGATTTAAAGCAGAGTTTAGCTCCCGCAGGTTCCTCTCTTTCTACACCATAGAAAGAATCACTCCATATGTTTCTAGCCTCTACATCCTCCCCTAAATTAACTCTCTCACTGGTACACACCCATCCTCCCTCTCATCAGCCACCCCAAACTTCCACCCAGATCACCAGCTTCATTTTGACTCAAGATGCTCCTGGCCCACCTTCCAGACAGGAGCTGGAAGCCAAGTCCCACTGCTTCTGGAGGGGGCAAAGCCCCCATCAGCAGCACAACAGGGGCAGCCTGGGAGTGAAGGAGACCACACACAACAACCACATTTTCTTTCTAAAATTCTCTTTCCCTTCTAAAAGGGACTAAAACCTGCCTCATAAATTTCAATCTGCATTATCTTGCAAAAACGGATTGCTTTTGCTTCTACGGTGCCCAGCTCTACTCAGTGCACTGAGCCTTTTTAGGCTCAGGAATCCAACTACATGTAGATACTGTACAAAAGCAGCTCTGAAGCTATCTGACCTCTAATTTTTCCCAGTTTTACATGTATGACAAGGGTTACATCTGCTCTGACTCATTTTTGCAAATGAATACCTGATTTACTGTTTCCAGCAGGGTTTAGTAACTACTATAGCAAACCATGTTTTATGTATTAAATGTCAGCAAATGAACTGAACACCAGTTGGCTATGGATTTTCGGGAGGAAAATAACACAGCAACCTACCCACCTCCTTCCGTAGAGTGAGTCATTAAAATAAGGCAGGAATGAAATTCTTTGTTCTTTCCATGCAGCATGAGGTGGGCAGCACATGCTGTCACTGAGTTTCTTTGCTCTCTTAGCACTTATTCTTTCCTTGCAATGAAATGTGAGAAGGAAAAATAATACCTGAGTCACCAAGAGGTTTTGATTACATTTTAAGTTATTTTCTCAGTGGCTGCTCTCCTAACTCTATGGGAAATACATGACAAGAACCAAGTCATTCCATTTGTAAGACACTATCCACTGCAGCTCCAGTAATTGCAAGGTGGGGTTTGCATGTACATAGCCAGAAGAAATAAGATGCAGCAATTTTTGCCAATTTCTATAACCTTCAAGATAACAAACTTCAAAACAACAGAGCTTTCCCCAAGAAAAGGAACAACAAACAGTAAGCACTTCGAAGGTGATCTGGGCAGTCCTCACACACAAGGACCATCAAACTAGAGGTATCTAGAAAGTAAATCTTTCAACCAACATAAATCACAGGGATTTAAGGCCAGCTCCTCCTCTAGCCTGTAGCTTACACTGGTAAGTTGTTTATTTCACCAGCAGAAAAGTGGGACCTGAGGCCGGGGCAGGTGGTATGGGCTGGGGCAGGAAGCCTGCTCTGACCAGCAGTGTATCACTGATGCTCTTCCAAAGCCCCCCTGACCCAGCCCAGTGTACAGCAGCACAGAGATGTATTTTGTTCAAGCCTGCAGGTGATCTTTCTATCCAACCCACCCTCAACAGTCTCCATTCTTACTTGAACAACCACCATCAGAACCATTCGCCATGTTCTAAGATCTGCTCCTCCCTGCAATGTTAACATCAGCATCAATGTTAGTTCTCACCACTCTGACTTCCATGCATATAAAATATCCTGAGTGGCTAGAACAATACCACAAAACATAAAGTAATTGAACATGAAAAGAAGGCACTGGCTCTGACTGACAGTGCTATTCAGAGTGCAGGGCAGTAAGTATGCGTTACACTTTTAATGCACAACCCACTAAGGTAACTGCTGAGGTTGGAAAGAAGCATTCAAAATTGAAGTGTTAGGACTCAAGCTACCTAAACAACATTAAATTGATGCTCCCATGGATGTAACATCCAGCATTATGTGACTAAAATGCTTCCCTCCATCACCTGTCTCACTGAGGGCACAGAACAGCTGGTGATCACTCCATCAGTTACTCCTTCTCCTTTCTTTAAATTGCATATTATTCTGTCTATTCTTCAGAGGGAAACCACAGATTTATTTACCATACATCACTCAAACCCCATTTTGAAGACAGAATTTCTTATCTTCCACATAAACAAGTTATCTTTCCTAATGACCCATGTGAGATGAGACGACAGCATTGCAGTCGTATTACAGATGGAAAATGAAAGCAAAGAGATGAAAGTAAAATGCTTCCATTTCTTTTGCTTACCTTGACTGAGACTTGTGAAACTTGATTTCCAGAGAATTCAGAAGTTATTATAAGCACTTCATAGCTACCTCTGCCCAATGCACCCCCATAGCTTGCAGAGGCACTGCAGGAAGTTTGATTGAGTTAGTTCCTGCGCTGCCATCACCAGGCACAGGGCCTCAGCTGATGAGCCCTGGGCAAGGGAAGGAGGCAGTGGACTCACATCACATTAACATGGCCCAGCTGACCCAAGGATCCACTCTAACACCTCAGCAGAGCAGTGCGCTGCTAAGAGCCATGACACAACTCAGGTTAAACCTGGCATCTCTAGAGGACGATGCCAGCACTGCTGGAACTCCTGACAGGCACTACAGTAATGGCCTACTAAGTTCAGAACAGCAACTCAACACTTCCATAAATCATAGCCTTGAGCATTCAATTGGGCGCACAAACCATAGGAGACAGCTCAGCAGCCAGTCCAGTTAAAGTTACTTGCCTTGTGGAACGTGGGAACTCAATGGCACAGAGGTACTGTGCCCTTCAGGACAAAGCTTCCCTCCTCTTCAGCAATTCTCCAATCACTCCTTCACCTTCAGCAACAACCTTCTCCTCCACAGCTATGACTCAGATACAAGGCACTCCCCTCTCTAAATGATAAAATATTTCTGCGACAAAATACTGCAACAAACATACTTGATATACTACTGCTTGTGTTTCACTGCACCATATTCCCTATTCATCCTCTATTTTTTTTTTAAAGACATTTTTGAATATCCCCCCTGCAGGATCCCAGCTATCCATTGATTAGCAGCAGGATCACAACCTCTAGAAGCACCAACACATTCCCTGGGTCCGCATTCTCTGCGTTCTCAATGTCGGAATGGCTTCAGAAAAGCAAGTTAAAGACAGGAAGAGAGGAAAACCTGAATACTTAAAAGGGCAAAGCACTCGCTGGCTTTATTCAAAGTGCTGCAGCGAGCATAATTATGCAAATTCCAAAAGCTTGTCATCATTGACCTTTTCAAAACATGTGTGTCCATGAGTCTAACATACAATTCATTGGTGAACCCTGAAATTTATTAAAGGTCATCAGCTGCAGAACTATTTCTCATTTCATCATTAAAGAACTCAGTTGATGCATCTGGCAGTAATCATCAATGAAAACAAATCTGCTTAAAAAACAGATAAAAACGTTGATGCACTGGTTTAAAAAATCCTGCACCTTGAAAAAGCCCTGTAAAAGGAAAAGAAAAATAAATATTCTCACTATGGAATACCTGTTTATTTGTTCTGAAAACAGAATTCAGCAACGCCAGAGTTTAAAGACCCTGGTCACCTGAAGCCCAGCGAGCTGAGTGAGTCGCTACTGATTCCAACTGAGTTTATTCTGACAGTGTGTAGAGCAAGTCTAAATCTCACTGCGTGCAGATCCTTTGGGGCTTGGCTGTCTCTTCCGCCCTATTGCTTCAAGAATTATGTCACAGACCTCTGTATTCCTTTGGGGAAGGTTGTTCTCCACCTTTCTGATCTCATTCACAGAAACACAGTTTCTCCCCCACTCTGACAATTGGTTCATGCTAAAATCCTTCTGCGAAGAGCTCACAGAGAGCCTGGCGTAACAATAAAACGCCTCTGTGAAGGTTTCTCTAGAGTTCAGACTGCCAAGGAGAGATTCCAGACAGAATATGCATAGGGAAAAAAAAGAAAAAGAAAAAACCCCTTATGTGCAAAAATAATCACAAGCCGTTATGCAATTATACTTGAAGTTTGTCATATTTTCCGTGCAGAGCTCACTTGAGAAAATTCAGGTATTTTTCCTTTCAAGAAATTGAAACATGATGACAAATCGGCAAAGGTGTCCTTAATTAGACCAGTAGTTAGAACATGAAATACAGACCTTGTCCGATGGCAGAACTATGGCTCTTACCACGCTCCTGAAGCAATGAACATTACAAGCCAAATAAAAGCTGAGGGTCAGATCATCAGAATTAGTTGTCGGAGCGTTGCAGAAGGTAATGAATCTACAACAATTCATACCAATGAAGGTAGCTTGTCTTTGAAGCTCAAGGTCTTCCCCCCCTCAAATGAAACAGATCATTTTTTCTGGAATTTGCATGCAATACAAGCCTGCACTTCCCGAATTAATCTCCTACCCAGCAGCACCACAAACGACAGCACAGATCCTGCCCTTTCCTTTGGTGCCTCTGCTCTTTCAGAGGAAAGAGTTGGTTCAGCCGTTTCTTTTGTGACAGATGGAGGGACATCATCAACTATTAGATAGTCCCAAGGCAGGGTCTTTGAAATTCAAACAAGGTGTATACCCTTCAGCCCCACCATAAAAGACCATAACGGGGCTGATTACAGCAGGCACTACGTGCTAGCACAGGTCTGTGTCAGATCAGTGATGTGACACAGTGTCAAGCTCAGCAGTGGGGTTTTAACTGTTTATTTTCACCGAGCGCCTGCCCGCAGCATCTGTCATCACCACAACATTCCACAGAGTCCCAGACAAGCGGAACAAGGACACCAAATATAGCCTGGCACACAGAGCAGGAATTATCTTGCTGTAGTTATTTCATTTTCACCCAAGGCATACAAATCAGGGTCCATTTCTGGACCATTACCCAGTGACCAGTATTCCTAGGAGATAACTCGCTGCTCACCCTTGCACATGCTCCAGGAGGTGGTGCTGTTACTCGGATGGAAGCAGGCTGAAAGCTTGCACGCAGGGTTTGTGCAACCCAAGCACGGCCGATCTCACTGTCCAGCATGCCTACACCGTCCAGCAGATCAGGGAGAATTTATGCAAAGAAGCACACAAGCAAACTGAAGGCATCGTGCAAAGCAACTTGTAAAGGCACGTTTGACAGTTTTAAAAATCCAAAGTCTACCAGGCCATAATACTCCCAGCCTAAAAGTATTGGTTCTGAAAAGAACAGGAACTCTTCATTGCTGTGCATGAATTAAAACCATGCATTATTACAGAGGATAAACGTGCTGTGTCACCCATCTGCAACAGCCGTCTGGGACAGATGTTTGAATAGAATCTGTCAGGAGATTTAGGGTCCACAGTCAGCTTATCTTACAAATTGATCATTTCCCTTCTAAATGTCCCAGTAAGAAATTACAGAGTCCCACCTGACCAAGGGAAACCAAACACACACATTGCATGCCAGCTTCCTTCCCAGATAGATGAACAGCCCAGAGAGCAAATTAATGCTGTGCCAGTACCATCCTACCCCAGCCCACCCAATCTGCTGCTCGCAGAGTTGAAGCTCACCTGATTTTTTTACAGCTGTGGAACTGATCACATGTAACGTAAGCAAAGTCAGACAGACTATTTGTTTTGCTCGTTTGTTCTTTTCCGCTTCCCTCCAAGGACCCAGGTTCCTTAGGCCAAAGAAATTCCCCTTAAAGCAGGTCAGTAACCAAGAAGTACAAATATTTTTCATTAAATTTTGAAACAAATCAGCTATTCACACCCAAGTTTTACAGCTTTCTCTGCACATCAGTTTGGCAGACAGCCACGTTATTTACTTGCCATCACAGACAGTAAATTGATCCACTGGCATTTAAGGGTGCCTTCTTTACCCATCGCTACTTACACGACCTCCCCAGCACAGTCTGAGGACCCGAGTTCTGAATACAGCTTTAAGTCTTTGCTAATCACAAAACCAGTAAGACTAAATTCCACACACAAAGCAGGATAAGAGAAGGAACCAATGGAATAGACTCCTTTGCTTCAAAGTTCATTGATCTCTACATATGCTCACAGCTTGATGAGAAAGTTAATTTAATGACTCTGAAGGGCAACATACATTTTTCAAGCTCAAGGTAAGATATCAGAGCTGGTGAAACTGCAGTGCAGAATTAAGGTAAACAGAATCCATAAACAAGAATGGGATTACATTATTCTCCCCAGTGTGAAAAATTCCAACTATCCCACATCAGTTAAGATCTAGCAGGTGTGTGCACATGTCTCCTAGAAACGGAATGCCAGCTGAAATAACATCACCTGTCATTCCCTGACACCTCTGGGCAGTGCAGGAAGAGAATGTGGTGTGACCCATGGCAGCATAAGCAGACACCACGGCACAGCCAAGCTGCAGCAGGGAGGTTGGAATTTCCATCACGCCTCGCTAAGGAAAAACGTAATTAAAACTATTACACTTGGAGCGCTTCCAGCTCTATGAATCTGACAAAGACTTTTATGATGATAAAAGAATAATAATGTCCAGTAAAATCCCTGTACATAAAAGCGCACTAAAGAGTTTTATTGTCAGAAATCCAAGGGAAGAAAGAACACTTAAACAAGTGAACGTGCAACCGCTCTAGAAAAGAGGCAGCGTGACTTTTCCATTTCATAAACTGAAGTTCAACTTCCCAGTTCTGTAACCTGGCACACTTCCCCTGTCAGAAGAAACATCTCTTGTTTTATTGCAGGTCAGAGCAACTTATCTCGGGATATTATGGATGAAAACGTACTCGTGGCTTCAGTAAAACCAGCCCGATGTCCTTTCTGTGATGGCTCATTTTGACACTTCGATCCGCTCTGCATTTCTAACCTTTGAAGAATGCCCAGCACCAGGAGGAATTTACAACCCTATCCACAACTAGGGGTGCATCATGGTACGAAATTCTCATGCTTGCTCTTTTTATCGATCCATGCGGTGGGATATTATTTGAGGTGACATTAACAGAAATGTCATATTACTCAAAAAGATAGTTCACAGTTTTTTGGAAAAAAAAAACATTTGGCAGAGCGCTGCCATCTGCACCAATACTGGAAACCAAGCTATTCAAATCTGCACAACTCACTTAATCTTATGAAGATAACTGAAAATCAGGCTTTTTTACTACGTTTTCCAAAGAAGCATCGCTTTGCATACTGAGTATTATATCCATCTGGAACACTGGCACTTGCAATAGCCTTGCCTTTTCAAGTCCGTACCACCTTGTTCCATGGAACTTGTCACACGTACCGAGCTTCTGATCTCCGGAAGCTGCTTTTGGGAAATGAGGGTAAGGAGAGACAAAAACTACGAAGATTGTTCAAACGATGACAGTAAGAATGTCAAGTCTCTTGAAAACATGTACACTGAAGTGCATTGAGAATAGCTTGATTTTTTTTTTTCTCTTCCATTGTAGAATAGGACACAAGAGAATGGACTAGAGGAACCCCTCCTTTTTTTTAATAGATTTTGGATGAGTCCACGCAGTAACATAAGCAAAGAATTTCTAACACACAAGCACTGGAGCTGGAACCTGTCTGGGATTACACCTGCTAGAGCAGTAGAAACTGGAGATGGAGCCCGGCCATCCACAGCTGATTTGAGGAAAACATCTGCTGCTACTCTGCCTCCACCCCTCAGTGATCATCTGTTCAAAAGAATGTACCTCATTTTATTTAGCTGTTGCTTAAACCTAGGAAAGGAAGACTGAAATCTTAACAGATTGGAACTAAGGTTTAGAAGGTAGCTTTGTTGCTTCTTGACCGTAGCACCCTACTTGAAATAAATACAAATTCTTCCCATTTTGCACTGAGCCTCCACTGCATTCAGCGTACCTGCATTAACACTGTGAGTGTGACTCCAGGTATGACACCCATCTCCCACGTTTATGGCTCTGACCCAGGAAAGCCAACAGCATGCAAGGAAGACTTCTGGAATGATTAATAGTACTGCCAATAGCAGTGTCATTATGCTATACTGTAAGAGATTAGTGACAATTTCAGGATAGGGCATTGCTAAAAAGCAGTTGCAAAGTCCTTCCATGCAGCCTAGAAGCTTCTACCAACTGACCAGACCCTCCTGGGTGCTTGCTAAGCTCGAGACTGAAAAGTATGGGCTTCAGAGGACAGTGCTGCTATCTGTTCTGTGCTGCTGAGCAAACCTCAGGAGAGGGACCGTGAAGCAGAAATGAAAAAGAAATCTCAAGCTGACCTAGCCACCTGCTCTAAAATAGGTTTCCAGGAAAACGTTCTAAACAGCTGAACCCAATCAAGAGGCAGGACGCAAAGCATTCATCCAAGGAATTCTCAGTAATGAAAGATTAATGTGCCCTTTACTTTAGGGGGTTTGAACATGAGACTCTCTCTCATCTTCAGATTTACTTCCCGGAATTTCTTTCTGTGCAATATTTACAATGCCCGTTTCTATTCTTTAAGTAGCAGCAGAAAGAATATCTTCCTTGAGCAAACAGATTTGAACAGACTGCAGAAACTTGCCAACTACTGATCTTGTGAGGGCCGAGCTTAAAATTCCAATCTGATTTCAGTTACATATAAGAACTAGAACTAACCTGGAAAACAAATGGCTTACATTGAATTAAAACAGGTGAACTGTACTACTTTCAAACAATAAACTGAAACATCTACGATAATGGAATACTTGAGAACAGCACAAAATACATATACTTTCAGGTAAACAGTACACTAGGAAAAATGACGCTGCCCCAGGAAGTTCTGTCTGAACACAGGAATGAAAACTGTTCCACTGTGCAAGTGACTGAGCACAGAGCCAGGTCACTCAGAGAGAAATGGAATCTGCAACCCTGGAGATTCTCAAAAGCCATCTGGATGTGGTCCTGAGCAGCTGGCTCCAGGTGACCCTGCTTAAACAGCAGGGATTGCATCGGGTGACCTCTTGAGATTCCTTCTAACATAAACCATTTTCTGGTTCTCAGAATCTAAAATCTTTCAGAAAATAAGCCACGCCAACAACCAAAAAGGAAACCCTCTTGTACAATTTCTGTCAGTGACAAATCCTAGCATCAGAACTGCTCTGATTCTCCTGGAGGAAGAGATCTGATTTCTCTCTATTACAACAGTCCATTCATGCAAGGTCAGACACAGACACACACCTAGGTGCCCCCAGAGCGGTTACGGGCAGCAAGCAGCAGCCCACTGGTCTGTAACAGATTTATTCTATGAGCCTTTTCTTTGCTGGTGCTTTCAGCCTGGTCTCTCCCCACTCCTTGTCTACCAGTTCTTACAAAACCCACCCCAGTACCTCTGTATTTCCTATGCTTTTTAAAACAAGGGAAAAAAATATTCGGTGGGCACAAGTTATCAGGGAGGAGACAGACAGTTCTGCAATAAAAGCCTTTATTCCTGTTAGAAATGGTTAAAAACATTACAAGAAACGCAGTCTTTTGCTGACTGATATTTGTCTAAAGCATACTAAGCATCTAAGGATTATAAAACAAGCATTACCTGGTTGTAGTTCTCCGGATGTCTGATGAGATCCGTTTCTGTGAGAGAAAAATGTCCAAGGGTCTGGTCAGTATGAGAGCCGCTAGTGAATAAATGGATCTGGAATAAATGAGAGCAAAAGACATTTGCAACTGTAAGGACCAGATAATTAACAACACCATTAGCTGCCACCTAACAGTTTGCATGGATGCAACAGTGGTGTGAACTAGTGGTTACAAGCCCATTGCCAATAGCAAGTACAAAGTAACTACAACCAGTACAACAGATCTTTTTAAAAGAGTCTACAGGAAGCCACGGTCACACAGCACGAAATGGGCCATCCAGGACTGTTTCCAGAAACACATGCAGGAATTGCCTCTGCTGCCACTGCAGTAGAAGTGAATGATTGCTCTCTTTTTCACATCTCAGTCTTTTTTCCTTACTCTCTGCACACACTCGAACATAACATGAGAGGAAGAAACATTTACACGGATAGTAGGAGTCTTAACAGAGGTAAAGGATGCCCTTAGAATAATTGCTGATTTCATCCTTAAAAGCAGAACGTGCTACCTAGTTACAGCAAGCTTCTGCTCTGCTGCTATAGATTCTTGGCTTTCTCTTACTGGGACCTTGTCCCAGCTGCACTGGTGATGGTATCATCAATTATTTGATGAAGAAGCTTCCCAACTTAGTCAAGGGAACAATAAAAAGCAATTCGTCCTATTCAGAGCTGATCCCTTTGTAACTGTAATAACTGCAGCTGCCAAACAAGATAGCAGTGCACATTTGTCAGACAATCGCTCATATTTCATTAATATTTCTGCCAGAAGACAGAGAATGTTTCCTACTTTTCTTCCTTTATTCTAATACGAACTTTATCATACACTTGGGTATTGACAACTATTTTACAGCTGACAGGCACTGGGCAATTATCAACCCTTCTCTGACACTTCGGAATATTTTAGCATTCCTTTCCCCGTACTCACTCCTGGTGACAACCATCTGTCACATGTGCAAAGCTATGCAAGTTTAAAAATAAGAAAGCACCTCCCCACACCACGTTCTTCCTTTCTGCTCACCATGGCTCTCCTGGATGCGCTCCTGCGTAACCACAGCAGCAAAACCTTAGGGCCACAGCACGAGGGCTGAATTTCAAGCCCTCTTCAAAGGTATGCTGCAGCCACGGCTGAAGCTCAAAACAAATACTGTAAAGCTGTAGCAACAGAGGAATAAAGTGTTCCTCCGAGACCAGAATAGATGGATGCTGGCACAATTTGGTATGTGTATTTTTACAAGCTGTTACTGAAAAATCACGTTCTGACTGATGATGAAGCAAGGCTTAAAGAGAGAAGCATTACCAAGACAAAAGTTACAGGTGAACGGTGAGAGGCAGAGGGCATGTGTAGTTGTTGCTGTATGGAAGCAAACAGACAAAGAGGAGGCAGCTCTGATGAACCTTACATAGCCTCCTCAGTCTGAGAGTAAAGGCACAGCCTTCATGGTGCTCCTGAGAAGCATCCAGGGACCAACTCCTAAATGCCCTTGAGTTTAGCCAACCTACAAAAGATCAGCTGGTCAGCTCCTCTAAAGGAGGATGAAAAGGGGACTCAATCACAGCTTACATGCATTTGCACAAGAAGAAAAGCTTCTACTGCATTGAAGAGATCTGTTGAGATCTAAGGGCAGATTCATGTTAGGAAAATAAGGCTTTCCAAATACTAAAAAAAAAAAAAAAAAAAAAAAAAAGCAACCTCAAAACTACCAGTGAAGTCATTTACAGCAGATTCTTCATGCCAAGATAGGGACACATCCAACAACTGCACTTCAGCTCACTCGTAAATTACTGATAATGAAGTCATCATCCAGCATCAGTCTTTGCCCTCTGCTGTTCAGAACATCAAGATTTTGTCCACATCCCTTTACCCCAACACAGGATGCACTGATATCACCAACCTACCCACTGTAACACAACCTATTTTATACTTCTGATCTTCAAGAAGGCACAAGAGCCCACTCCTTTCATAGGAGGCATTTCTCAGTCCTGCTTTGCATTCACAACTCCTGCTATATACAATTTCCAAGCACATTAGAACTATTATTGCCATTTTGCCACGATCTGATAATATCATTTACATTAAAGCCTTCTTCCATTGTCCATAATTCCACTGAACATGATTTTATTCCTACTAAAATATGCCCACAGTCCACAATCAGATGCTTAACAAAATTCACCTTTGAATTCAGACTAACCCTCTCCTATTTCATTTGTAATATCTATCCTACTCTTCAGTGGAGGGAAGATAGCTGAAAATACCCACAGGAAATCCATCAGCTTTGCAGAAACTCTGCTATGTCTTTTTACATGCTGATTGTGGCATAATGCATTTAACAGACCTAAAGAAAAGAAGTAAGAGCCAATCTTAAACTGTACCTGTTTTTCTGAAGCTATGCAAGGCTTCTCATTCACTTTTTGTTTCGTTTTGTTTTTTCTTAAGGCCAAGTGGCAATTCAAGGCCTAACATGAAACAGTTTCCATCCCCTATGAATTCAAGAGGCATCAAAAGGCAGGCAGACAGATATTCCAGTGGCACTTGAGAGGAAGAAGAAAAGGAACCAAGAGGCGTGCCTTAATATGGTAATGTATCCCTCTTGCTTTGGTGTATTTGAATGTCTATCAGGTAAATAAGTACCACTGAGAATTTGGAAGGAATTATTCTAGTACTGCTGTATTATACTTTCAAAGCAGGCAAACCTGCCCATGTTGAAAAGCCATTATAATGTTATTCAACAGCTCACAGCCTCAGGCTGCAAAACTCCTCAGCAACAGAGAGGTTACTATTTCCCCGAGGAAGTCTCCTTCATACAGTGGGGCACGTAGGTGTCTGGGAGCTCTGCGTGCCTTAGGGAGCTGAAGGCACTGAAAAGCAGCTAGCGAGCAGAAGGGCTGGCAAAGCAGAGCAGCAGGCAGAGCACCTAACAAGCAGCTCCTACCATAACTGGCTGTAGCTCCAGGCAGGCTTCACTCCTCACTACCTGAAACTGCTTACTGCAGAACTTCATACCATCAGTCTCAAGTGGCTGCAGACAGGACGGAGCACACAGGGCCCCCAGAGATCCCATACCATACAGAGGAGGATTTCAGCTATCATCTGTATACTTTAGAGAATGAAGTGCCATTTATTCTTGCCCATTTCACCTTGTATTTCCCTCCTACCACTCCTTTTCACTTTCTCCAGGCAGTACAGCACTATTTCATTACGACATGAGTCATCATTTGTAACCTGAAAGTACACGTCCCTGATCACCCAAGCAATTCGATATTCTATTTTTTCACAAAGTCACAGAAACAAAAAAGACCTCTGAAGGTCCTCAGTCGGGCCCCTTGTTCTAACAGACTACTGCCAACACGTGTATGTGTTCTGCAAGCCTCTGAGGATGGAGATCATTCACTGCCTCTGCTGACCTGCTCCAATGCTGCCTACCATCCCAGAAAAGGTTTTTCTAACATTTCTGAACCTGCCAAACTACAAGCTGAAGCTCTCTTCTCCTTTGTCGTCTGGTACAACTGCAAACAAGCATCCCCTCCTTGCATAACTACCTGTCAAACAGCCCACGGCAGCAGTGTGATGGTGCCTCCCTCAGCTCCCTCTCCACCAGACCAAACAAGCCCAGCTCCCTCAGCTGCTTCTTGGGCCATGCCCACATTAGCAAGTCCCTCACCATCCTGGTAGCTTCTTGCAGGATCCTCTGCATACGATTCTTGTTTCCAGCAGCAATACCCATGCTTATAAAATAGCATGGCAAAGCAGTCATTTCCTGAATATTTTCCAACTGTGATGCATTTTTCTCAGAAAGTCCCAAATAGAGAATGTGGTAATTTGGAGCCTGTGTGAGTCACAGAACAAAATATGTGGAAGTGCCACCACTACTTGGCAAAAGCTATAGCTTGTGATCAGAGTAAATAAGGCTGTTCCACAGTTGAGATACATAACCTGGTAAGTTATTAAACAGAGTGAGTAGAAACCACAATTATCATTTTGCAGAGAAAGTCCTCTAGATCTGTCAGCACAATTGTAAAACATAACACTCATTAGCCTATTGCACATCATGTTGGCTGTTTACGTGAGGAAAGCAACAACTCACATAAAGGTCACATGGGTAAGCTCAGCCTTCAGAGACAAAGCAGATTTACTTGAAAGTTTTAAACCAAGTTAAACAGCAACATGGACAACGCTTCTCTGTGAGTCAGAAAAATATAAATTGCTGTTTATGCGGCTGTTCAACTGTACACATTGTGTTTTGTGTGGCCATAAAAGTTAACATTAACGTGGCACTGCAATGAAGTCCTTTCCAGTCACTTCTGCCTTTCAATTTTCTTGCTTTTAATTCAAACTAAAATATAAATCAGAGCACTGCACTTTATTATAGCTCTGAACAGAACTCCCACAGTCACACATACATATTTGAGCACACATAATATCGGTGTGTGATCACAAATGGAGGAGCTGGGCCCCAATCAGCCCTTAGATGTATGTATCTGTGATGGCAGTTGATGGCAGCCCTCTGCATATACCACAGAGCACAGTCTGAATGTAAGAATTATCAGCAGCACTGCCTACTGCTTTCAACCCAGACCAGCAATGACTGAAAAGGCAGTAATGGCAGCATGGGGAAACTGGATGAACAGAGAAATAGTCCCTCTCCTGCTTAGTCTTCCAGACTCTGAAAACCACAGACTGGGAAACTGCAGAATAACTAGCCTGTCTCAAGTTGTTCTGACTGTACCAGTCCTAATGTGAACGAACATTGTTCCCCCGATAGCCAGAGGGAAAAAAATTCCAAGTTTATTTCAAAGTACAATCCCCATAGGAGGTCATCAGCTTCCCTGTCGACGCTTCAGTATGTTGCCTATTCAGCACATCTCTTCATATCATCCTGGACAGCAAGAGGATCTCTGTTCTCAAGGCCCCAGCTCTGACCTGCTCTTAATTCTTTGTAGCTCTCATTAACTGCAAGCTGAGGTATCGAGGCTGCCTAACGATTTGTTCCTGCCAAGTACTAGATAAATCAGAGCACTGATGATGACTTATGGAATATTTGCCTCACCTACTATAAAAATCAGCATACCTCAAATAGAGGTAGCTTATCAAGGGGAGAACACTTCATTTGAGTTTTACATCATTAAGTCACCTCTCCCAATAGCATTGCTGTCTGTAATCTCAGTGCAAAAGCCAAGGACTGCACCTGCACTTAAGGTGAATTGCTATCTTCCTTTGCTGTTCAGAAAAGCACATTCACAGTGGGCAATGAGAAGCAAAAGGTTATTTTAGATGCTGCACACACAGCACCTGATCTTTCCCTAGGGCTGTCAATCAGACATCTTCCCCGGCAATCAATTCATGTAAAGAACAAAATGTAACCTCATTATAGTTTTCAGCCTTGCTCTGTCACACACAGGATTAAAGCAAAGAAGCTATCTCCATTCAAAACCCTCTTGTTCTGATTCTGACGACTTTCTGATATGTTTTCTTGGAGGAGAAATTTCTCAAACCTGTTCTGAGTCTTGAAAAGATTATTTGTGAAGCCTCTAGGCACAATACCAAGTGGCTCCATACAAGAGGAGAAGGCGGCAGGAGAGGTTAGGGAAAACACTAGTGAATAACTTTCAGAACTATTTCTACAACCTTTTATTGTCTATTATTTTTTAAAAACTTGTCTCAGGAGTCACTGCTGCTGTCAAATTCAGGCCCGTAGGTTGCATCCATCCTAAGCAGGCACAGTGCTTCTCAGATATCTGCACAGGGATGGGCATATAAACACCATACATAAATGTATGAACAGAACTGCAATCTCAGCCAGGTAGAGACTGAACGTTTCCTGACTTAAAAGGTGTTTCTTGGGTTCTGTTCAGATGCTCCCTGGTACTGCAGAAAGGGAAACTGCATTTTATTTTACTGCTATGACTTTCAACATCTACGCTCAGAATTTTGAGTGCACATTTGTGATGAACTAACACTTGAGTCACTACTTGTCTCTGGGAGCCAAGCACTCTGTCTTGCTTCTACCAGGCACTTTCTGAGGGAAATGGAGACAGCCCACCTGGTTATGGAAGTGACTAATGTGCCAACCATGAGGGAGACCTCCATACAGCAATTACCACCTTATGAACACGGTACACACTTCATTTTTCTGTGGTTATGCCTCACCGAGGAGAGGTGGGGGTATTTATATTTAGAGTAATTCACTTTTAACTAGAGAAAATGCCGAACTAGCAAGCAAGAATAATTTATACGTTTAGCACTAGCTGACAAGGCTTTTAAATAATAAACAACGCCATAGCAGGTTAGAAGAATCATTTACCTTATGTAAAAGCTTGCACTGCTCTTGGTGCTGAGCGTGCAGACTCCGCCACTGGAACTTTAGCTTCCCGTTTAACCACTGAAGGTATCGAACATCAACTCTGTCTTCCAGCCCATGCTCAGGTGCTACTTCAGTTGTATCCCTCTCACTGTGAGACAGATCATCTTCACACTAAAAGCAGAAGAGAACACCAGGATACCTTAAATAACTGCAGCATTTTCAAGTCACTCAGTGGTGAGCACAGGCCAAACCTCAAGAGAAATTATAGTCTCTTAAAAAACAGGAATGTGAACAGGAGCACCAAACTCAGGAGTAAATATCAGCTTCTCAGTTAAGATGGGCTGCCTTCCTCTTTCATTTTCCATACCCAGGAAGGCACAAAGAGTGATCCTGAGACACTAAGCATACTCTATTCAGATGGACAAATCACATTTTGCCTAGGTCCTAGCAAGTCAGAGAGCATAAAGAACAGATTTAGTTCCTCCAGTATCTTTCTGGAAGTGCTGTACTAAGCGACCCGATTTTATAAATCAATGCCTTATATAGGGACGAAACTGCAGGCCTTTGCTTACCCAGCTGTTTTCTTTTACCCATCTAGCACTTCTCACAGAATGGGGAAAAAGAAACAACCATCCAGCTGACACTGCTCAGGAGTCTGCACATTTACAGCCTCTGTAACAGTGGGAGTGAAACTGAGGGGCAACTGTCCCATACAGCCTTGCTTTGCTGTTTCTCTAGAGTAATTTGGAAAGAAGAACAAGAGTGTACCCATATTCAGCTTGTCTTATTTTCCTTCTGCAGCAGCAAGAAAAGAAGTAACAATGCCATCACCTTCTGGATGCAATTTCACCTTAGCTAATCACCTAAAGCAAGACATTTCCACTGCTCTGCCTCCTCAAGGAACACAGAGGGAATCCCCACCTTCCCCAGTCTCTTGCACAAAGACCCTTCCCATTTCCAAACAGACCTCTCCACTGTCAGCTAAGACTCTGCAAATGAATAAGGGAGGAAGACACTGGCTGGTTTATCTGTGATTACAGTAACATCACTTAAAGGCTGAGCTCTCAGCTTCATTCAGTCTACAGAAAGCACACACACAGCGAACACAATCCATAATTCCAAATTTTGACTACGCCACATCCTAAGCAATAGAAATAGCACAGACCTGCAAAGGCCTGGGGCTTCAGAACTGGCAGCACCCAGCTAGGGAAGCATTGCCCTGCTGCTGGATTCTCAAGATCTTTCTTTAAAGTAGAAATTTCAAGTCTACTTGAAACATGACTGTTTTCAAGAAAACAGTTGAGCAGATATTTGTACCCATAGACCTCAGTGGTATTTAAACATATGTGCTCCCCTGCTTTGCAGACATCCGCGTTCAATAAAACCTTCTAAAAATTCAGTTGGCAGGCAAAGCTTGAATATAATTCCAGTTTGGATCCTAAACTAAAAATGCAAACTGCAAAAATGCAAAAATGAAGAGGGCTTAATTAATCTTGCTTTAAATGCAGATTTCAGCAGATGTGTATCTGTAACGATGATCAAACAACCCCCTAATGCTTGCTTTAACCTATTGCCTCTGTTGACAGTGCCTCTAATACAATGAGTGTTCCTATTATTTATAAGCACAAAAGTGCTGGTCTGGTCACACAACAAAATGTATCAAGATTACAGGGCTTTTTTTTTTTTTTTCCCTTTGTTCCGTGGCTCAGATAAATATGTGCTATAAATCACAGCAGCACAGGGTTCATAAAGGGCTTTTCCTTTTAAAGGCACAGATGTGTCTTTGGAGAAAACAAAGAAAAAGGAAGAAGACTACCTCCTTTGTGTCAAGTGCAGTGTCACTCTTTTTCCTCAGATGCCATCATCTTTTTGCTCCAAAATCAAAAGACACTGAGTTCTGGGGCACTGCAGGCCTAGCTACAGTACCTACATACTTCACCATCAGGCAAGGATTCTGGACTCTGAAACTCTATAGATACAGTTACCAGGTTGTCCCTAAACATGATCCAAGCAGCTGGGTGTTAGCAGCACACCAGAGAAAACACAGATGTAAACAACACTCAAACACTGCAAACAAGCAGCCAGAGAGCCACAAGGTCAAAGGCCTCTGTCCTTCTCTCGTATTTGGGATTCCCAGACTGAAACACTCATTTTCCATTATCTGCAGTTCAACTCCAGCTCCCCTGGATTAGAGGTTTGAGAATGGCACAAACACTGCTCTCCTGGGGATTCATTTCAGGAAGGAATGGCATTAGACTCAATTGCTTTGGCAGCAAAATGACAAACACCATGCAGAGCTAATTTTATTGTAGCAACCTGCCTTATTAATATTAAAATAAGGAAGCCAGTCAATGCATTTTTTAACAGGAACTCTATTATTTATTTCACAAACTACACAAAAAAATTTACTTTTGCTATGAAATACTTACCCTGTCATAAAGCAAACAAGGTAAAAGAAAGAAAAGGTCTTGCATATTATACTGTGGCCTCAATTTCCTGAGCCATCTCTACAATCTAAGACTATTTACTGCTCTCCCAGTGAGAGAAAAATCACTAAAATACCAATCCAATGTAGGGTCTTAGCTTCAAATATAACTGTGAATTTATCTAATCTATGCAGTGATTTGGGTGCACACCTACACTTACTCACAGTGATAGAAAGAAGTGCATGCTGTTTACCAAAGCCATGATGAGAGCAGCCCAGCAGCCACCCAGAGCTCCAAGCAGCTTCCCCTCACTAGGGCTGCTCCACACACCAGCTCTGGAAGGGATTGCGTCAGAGTCATGTATCAGAAAAGCTTTTTGTTTATCAACTGTTGGCTGTTCCTAATGTTTCTCTATGATTTTGCTTTAGAGGAACAAGGCACGAGGACAGCAGCCCCAGAACCACAGGCTTGAAGAACAAAAGCCACGATAGGATGTATTCACACCTCACTGCAGTGTTGGAATCTCTTCCAACCAGTGACACTGGAGCTTGTCCTGTCAAACTGGACAACATGGGCTCAGCAGAGCACCTGGGATTAGCACGGCTGTTAAGCAGAAGCTGGAATGAAGCATAAATGCATCTCTGGTTTGGTCAGAACTAAACACAGCCATGAGAATTCAGTCTCTAGCACCACAAGCTTTGCCCTGAGCATTCCTCCCCAGGCTATTTCATGTCCAGTTGTTAGGAAAAAAAAAAAGACAGATCATTCTCAAAACACGCGAATGCACTTGTAGTTACACAAGGCAGCCAACACAAAAAGAGCCAACATGGTCCTCATGGCAAAGGCACTCAGTGCCAGCGAGTCGGAGTCATAAAGCACAGTGGACCAAAAAGGAGCCACCAGATCTAAAAAAAGTACTCAGAGGAAACAAACAAGAGGAGGGAGAAAGGAGGGTGAGAAGACACACAGACATATTAACTTCATTTCACATTCCACGTATCTGAGCAAACAACTTGTATCAGAGAGAAACCAAAGAAGTTTCAGCTTATGGCAGAAATAAAGCTTTTCTTTTTTGGTTTGAGATACAAAGCCATCCCATCTTACAGGAAATGAAGGAGCAACTCTACTCACTGTGAATGGAGATAGACAAGTAATTTGCCATATTAACAGTTCAAAGAACAACACAAGCATCAATGTGTTTGCAGCAACATGAGAAGGGAGCATTTTTGCACTACTAGCTCAATTTGAGATATGAGAACTTTAGCAACATAGTATGGGGCTGACTGTGCTCTATTGATAAGGTTCGAATAAATTAAACTCAAAATTATTTTAAAGTAAAATCCGTACCATTTCAGGGGAGACCTTACAATATACCACATGTAGTACTGCAATGAAAAACCCACTGTGCACCTTGCTCACACTTCAGCACCTTCCCTATTCACATAGATACTTTAATGCTTACATATTCTTGTGCCAATGTGGTTCCTAATCTGAAGAAACAATGCGCTGCCTCATTCTGCCCGGTACACCCAAGGAACAGGCCCACACTGCCTGTGCTGCTGCGAAAGCATGGCTACAGCAGGGCTGCTTCCCTGGGAGATGCTCTTTTGCAACCATGAGCTGCCATCTGTTGGTAAGGGAAGGGCTGCAGCAGGCAGTGGTTTGGCCCCAGCCTGCTCCAGCTTTTCCCCATACTTCTTCCAAATCCCCCAAGGCCCAGCTCCCTGCTTCCATATTTGGACAACCACCAGACTGCTCACTGCTCTTCCCACAGAGATGCAGCCTTGTTGGAGCATGCTTAGCACAGGCACACACGCACCAAGTCATATCCCCAACGGGCAAGTAACCCCTGAGCAGTGCAACAGAAAGCAACAGTCAGCTAAATCCACTAACACGTGCTCCCCTGGTATTCACTTCCACCGAAGTTAACCTGTGCCTAGGTGGAAACTATTTGCTCTCAGATCTCAACTACAGCACACACACAGCCTCGTATCCCAAAGGAACGCCTCTAGATTGCTCACTGCAGGGCTTGCAAGAGGCAAAACAGTCATATAAATCACAGCAATAAAGTGCTTCTGCAAGCTTCTGCTGAGAGCTCATAACTCAGACAACAGTTTGCACGTGACATAACATATGTTAACCAGCATAATTACACAGCTTTAAATAGGTAGATTTTTTTTTAAACACTGTAGCTAGAAATACCAGATTATCAGACACACTTTCCTAGTTCAGCCATATATCCACCTGCGTGAGGGGAAGACATGAAAAGGAACAATCTGAACAGAGCAATGTGAAAGGGACAATACTATTTTCATTAACAGCTCCATCGACAACACTAATTGACATTCCTCCTAGACAGAAGGATTCAGACTGCTGTGTGCATGGGAAGATTGGTGCTGTAAGAAACCAACATGCCAACTAAATATGCAGATACTAGCACAGAAGAGTACATTTTCCATTTAAAAGGAAAGTGCTCATAAAGTAGAAGAGATGCTCGTAGCATATTGGGAAGCAAGATTAAAAAGGAAAGAAAAGAAAAATGCTATGTTTCTGTGAGACCTTTTAGCTTTGAAATTTCAATGCCTTCTGTAAAAATTACTCCTCTCCGTGGGACTCCCGAGAGCTCTGCTGGTATCTCACTGGCAAAGAGTGAAAAAGAAGATGCTGAGGGAAGTCAAAATGTGAGCACAGCTCCCACTTCTTGCTGCCTTGTTCAAACAAGCCTGCCTGGCAGTAGGCACAAGCCCGAGGCACCAGAGCGAGTCACTCGTCCCAGCCCTCCTTGTTGTTCAGAAGACCTCATTGAGAAGCTCTGCATTAGAGGTAAAGCACTGCACCTTTAACACAGCACAGCAGCACTGCCCAACCTTTGGAGCTACAAGGTCAAGGGGGCCACTCTTGAAGTAACACTTCAATCCCCAAAATAACTGCATTATGCATCCAGATGAAACAAAGAAGCCAAGCACATGGAAACAAACACATGGCCAGGCAGACCTTAACTCGCTGAATGCCACGGTTTGCAGGGCTGAGCAAACTGCAGTATAGATAATGCCTTGCTCTGAGTTTCCTGCAGCTGCAGACCTGTTTGCTCACATCCATTTAGCTCCACTGTGGGAAGTCAGCTTGACAGGGGGCATCCAGAGAGATGAAGAAATGCAGCATGCTACACCAGCAGGGAGTTCTGGAGGAGAGGGGCCAGGAGAAGAAACAGTAACTGCCCTGGACCAGAGGTAAGGCAGAGCTCTGCCATATGCAGAAGTCCTGCCAAGCTCTTCTTAGCATGACCATGAGGAATAAGTGCTTTTCCTCCAAAAGATCCTGCAATGAGAGTTAACCCTTTTCACTTAAGAAGTTGGACACCAGAAGTAAAAGGATTTTCCCATTTAAATCAAAAGGTCAATGACAATTGGAAGGCACCAAAAGGCACTGCCCACTCCTTGCCAAGGGAGGGCAGGAGAGGCACTGAAACATCTCAACATCACTCTGTTTCCTCAATACCTCTTCTAGTAAAGCACAGAGCACCAGCTGCACCACCTTTGTACTTGCACTCAGCCCTTATCTTCCTTCCTTTCCACTTGGGAAAGCTCAAAGGACTCCAGTGCCCAGGGGTAGAACCCCAACCAAAATCAGCCATAACATCACAGGTTCAAGTAATTCTGCATTTATTTGAAATTCAGACACTACCCAAAGAAACAGCAAGTTCAATAAATGATGACTGTGAAACGCCTAAATTACAAGTCTTTTTGATCATTCCAGACATTGCTTTTAGAGTGTTTTAGCTTGACATGCTGTCTAAGAAAATCCTAAGAGTGCATTCGCTGTGTCAAGCGATAATAAATGTTGTTAACTAAAAATCCTCCAGTGCTTTCTGGCAAAAATTAGGGGAGAGAAATTCTGCAGGAGAACCTTTAGGGATCCCGTGCCCCCTATTTAGGTTTCAGGGTCTTAAAAAGAGTGTTCATTAGCAGCTACTGCAATATGGCAGTGGTAGCAGCAAAAAAGATAAATTGTGAGAGTTCCAAGTAAGACAGGAGGTCGAATAAAGCAGAAGTGCTAAGCACGGGGAATAGGGGAGGCAAATCAAAAAATGAAAGCCGACAGGCTCATACAGGCTGTACAGATCTGGAAAGTAATTATGATTCCAAGTTAGAATCAATAGGTTAATAAAATTCCCTGCTCTCCACGACGCTGTAATACATTAAGAAGAGGAAAAAGCAGAAAACTGATATGTACTGACACAAGTGTTAAAGGTGTCCTGGTTTTCTGCTGGGGAGTAACATCCAGCTTAGCTACCACATTCACACTTGGATCTAGCAATGTGGTTTATGCAACAGCCGTGCTGGTCAAGCATTTCTGTAAGAGAAAGGCATTTCAAGAGCAAGATGAGCAAGCAGGCAGAAGGCTCGTGCTATAATGGAAATAGCCAGTGAGCCAAGTGAACACTGTGAAAAACAAAAGGGGAATCAAATTGCAAACCCAAGAGTCAGAACCCACATTTAGTTTCATTCTCCCAACACACACCACAAGTAATAAAACTAAGTTCACTTTGGCATGCTAGAAAGACACACACGAATTCCAGCTACAAGAGCCATAATTGCTCTGTTTGTTAATTACTACGCATTCACAAAAGGGGAGGGGAGCCCAATTTCACACAGAGGGCAAGAAGCAGGCAGACGGAATTAGCAGAACCAAGAACAAGTATTTATACACCGTATCTTGGTGATAATGAGGGAAGGAACATCACTGCCCCCATCTCAAAACTCAACAGCCTTCACACGTAATTAAATTACTGGGCACATAAATTAATTTCAGCTGCAGAAACAGTACCAGTGAAGGCAGCATTCTACACAGAAATAGAAGGAATACTTGCTCGCAGAGCACTGTGATTATCTATATAAGCCACTGTGCAGATTTGGAAAAAGCTGTGATGTGCTAAAAAAGTAAATTCATTTCTAACAATAATCTGCTTCTTGAAGGAATGGAGAAACAACATGAGAATTCTCCAAGTCCACAGGTTAAGTGAAAAAAAAGAGCAATTGAACTTGCATTAAGGCTCCACACCCTGTTTCAGGCTTTACTAATGCTAGATTTTATTGTTATTATGGCACCAACCGTGGTCAGCCAACACTTCCATTAAGTTTCTCTCAAGGTCCTCCTTCTTGTGTTCCTTCTCCAGGGAAGATCACACAATCGTACCAGCTTTGGTCAAGCATGGGTCAGCAGGCTACATGCATGAACAGCTATGAAGACCCAGTGAAACTAGCAGAGTTCTTCCAAAGGATACAGAAACCCTGGTTTCATGGAGAAACCTATACCTCCAGAACTTCTGAGTCTTAATTAAGGAGAAATTGTGGCTGCTGCCCAGCCTGGCCACTGGAGAAGAGCTGGATTTGGTTGTGAGTTCTCATGAACAGCTTGGGACAGATTAGACTCCAACTCCACAGGAAAGAATCATTCAGATGTGGTGGTTTTTTGTTTGCTTTTAAACTTTCCCTTGTACTCTAGGATATCCATGTGGAATCAATGAACAGCACCAGAGAGTATTCCTCACTGCAGAGTAGCAACAAAAGATGCTCAATTCAACATCTCTGCAGCACTTATTTGAAACAGGAATCCACAGAAGTTGTAAAAAGCCTTTCAAGACAATGTCCAACAACTAACCACAGTGCTTTTAAAGCAAAAACAATAGGCTAGAATTCCAAACCAGACACATCATAAATCTATGTGAGCTTCCAATTCAGGCTGTACTCCAGTCTTTACATGACCAACAGAACTATTGATTTCCCCTAATTATTTTATTTTTTCTAGAGTTGATTAGTGTGAGATCTGAGCTTTCACTGACCACCTCTGCAGTCACCAACCTGCTGACAAAGCAGGACAATCAATTCACAGAGTGAACCTGAACTACAGCAGCCACATGCTAGAGCCCAGCATTCGCTACCTGCCTTTCCTCCCTCTCCCGTGCCTCCTGCATGGCAAGAGGGGCTCCAAGCAGCTCTCTTCACTGCTTCCTCCACCCCGCTCTCTGCTTCTACAATTAATAACCTGGAGGAGAGCCATGGATGGAAGGCTGAGGAGGGCAGAAGCTCCCCCAGCACCACAGGCTGCTGCAGCAGGCATCCCAGACTCTGGTGCAGCAGCCTTCAACACTGCCCTTGTAATAGAAATGCAGTGGAGGCCACATTAGACAAAGTGCCCTGAAGGATGTTCCTAATGCATCCCAACAGTAACCCCAAACAACCACCCAAGGCACTCACATATCTGTCCTTACCAACAACTACTCCAAGATATTTTTAATTACATTAGACACATTAAGGACTACTACCCTACCCCACCCTACTACCCTAATCCTTTCATCATGTTTTTACCACCACGTAGCTAATAACTTCTGAAATCACTTAACTTTTGACTCAGAAGATATAAACAGCTGTAAAAGTAGGCTTGTTGGATGTTTTTCCCATCTCAGGATCTTAAGGTTCTGAATTCCTCACAGCAGTGGAGCTCCACGTCCATCATGTGTCACGCATACCCTTGTCCCTCTATAAATAACTGGCTGAAATCCTTCAGATGGAAGTGTTCAATTTGCAGGAGAGAAAAAAAGCGTGTTGCTAAGGAACTGCGGAGAAGAAAAGGCCATAGAGTGGTAATCTGAAATGAATGGAATTAATTTAATTGGCCCTTGATTTGTTGGGTATTTGGCATATCATCAGCAATTTCGCTGCTGGTAGGCTTTGTTTCAAACGGCCTGAAAGAATGGTCAGAACATCCCTGCATCCTTAATTTAGGGATTAGCTGCATTCTCTCCTCTTCATACAACAGACCCTCCATACTACAGTCCACATCTGTGGATTTCCAACAACATTTTAACGGCAAACCACACACATATCCCTCCGAGCTACTGTTATGCTGCTGGCTCTTGAGGCTCCATTTGTTTAGAGGTGGGGGCTTTCTTCACATTTATTCTAACAAACCAAAAGATATGCTCTCCTAGCAAGCGCTGGCTTTCATGCCTTGCTGATTCTGGCAGAGATCTCAGCAGCGCACGGAACCAAATAGGATTTCATGGATTTTTGTTTTGCAACATTTTCAAGAAAATATTTTCAATTGTTTATAATATGTTTAAGAAAGGCTCCATGTGGCGGAACATTTTTCAGGCTCTTTCACAGCTACAAACTTCAGTTCCTTTAAATGAAGAAGAAAGAAAAAGAAATGCTCTTATGATCTTTCTCTAATTACATTTTTTTTTCAGGAAGCCCTGCCTTTTTCTTCCATTTATTCAAATAAGAGAGAATTACAACTGCAGAGACTGCATCTCTGGCACGCTTAGAAATGCCTGTACCATCTGTTATGTATCTTCCAACACTTCAGCTTAAGTATCAGAAAAGAGTAGTTATTTACCATGCAAAGAGTCAAAATGCCAGCTCTTCGATTGTTTGGGCTGTACTTTAGCCCACAGGAAGCCTGGTAACAAACTGACAGTCTCACCTCTTGTTGCTCACTATGATTTCAGGGGCTAAAACACCGTTCTGATTGATGAGTAGATACTAAAGATGTTGCATAAAATAACACTATAATAACTATCACACATTTATGCAAACAGCGGGCTCTAGCAAGCAGTGTACAAGGAGCTGAGCCAGCCACAGTCTCCTTCACACTCATCTTACTACCTTAACTGTGTATCTCTGAGTCTTGACTTGCTCAGGTCATACTGGTCAGACGTATTGGTTTGGTAATGCCTAGCTGATCAGATATAAGATCTCTCCCTAGAAATACTTCTACTTCTCTGCTGTGTAGAACCACACAGCTCAGCACGACTACAACCCAACATTTCTTCCTTAAGACCAACTGCATTTATTAGTTTTAGTACTCAAGTTTTATTCTGAAAACTTTCTTGATCAACACCAAACAAGAAATATCGTCATTTATACAGCAAGTTACAGCTAATTAATACAGCTAATTCCCATTCCCAGGCTGTAAAACTTTTTGTTTGGTCTATTATGAAGCTTTCCAGATCTGTAAGCCTTTGCAAACAGTGGTTTGGGACAGTTATTGGAAAAAACATGAAATATGTATTACATTTTTGGGGGGAAACACATGAGCAGATTAGAACTGATATGAAAGGCACAACAATAAAACTGCCATTAGTCACAAGCTCACCACCACAGCACCGAAATACAAAGATCATAGCCTACAAGTAGCCTTGCTGATGTAGATCAGGACTCAAGTCTTGGCCCCCAGCTTGATTCTCAGCTTCTGATTTCCAAACTTTCATCCATCCAGAGGCCTCAACCACACTGACACGCTGAGGTGGCCAGCATAAACTCAGTTTGTGTTACAACTATGTTAAAAGCAGGGACAGTAAAAACATGGAAAAATACATCACATTTGCTCTTCAGCTTCTCACTTCATACAACAAAGCAAACATCTATACAGTAATACGTGCTCTTAAACACAAGGAACAGGTTGTAAAATTATAATATTTGGTAATACTACTTTTCCAAGGCTGTGGGCTTAGGTTTTTTGCTTTTTCTCCCTCCCTGGCCATGTCCATTGCAGCTCAAGTAGACACACAGTTACCCTGAGCCTACTTCAGAGCAGGCTTTCTATATGCTAATATCTTTTCATTTGTGGAAACACAACTACATTGTTGAACTTCATTGTTCTCTCAAGGAAGCTACAGAGCTATTAGCTACCCCAACAATAGCAGCTGCCATTTGAGATCTTGATGCTTTTTAATACTGTTTGCCTTAGGATTACTTGTTCCACCCAATGCCAACAACCCCAGCATTCAGAAATAACCTGTCAGCCTACAGTCTGGCAGCAGAGACCAGCAACATTTACTTACCTCCACTCCTCCAAAGTGGTCTCACCTACGCTGCAAGAAACCAAAATCACAGCATTCAAGCAGGGATGAGAGTTTGAGAAGCAGGGGGAACTCAAATCACCTGTACACAGAAAGTCCAGAGAGGGGAAAGTAACCAGGTTCCAGATGCTGGTTCCTGCAATTTTTATTATTATTTTTTTTAAAGCACAGGTGTTGATTGTTAAAGTCACCAAGATAGCACACACTGTGCACTACACACTAGTGACAACACAGATGGAAGGAAGGACACAAGCATGCTCACCGTGCACACAGAGGTTTCATCCCCTGTCTTCACTCTGTTCCGAGCCAAAAGCCGTTCCAAGAGGTTCACCCTGTGCAGCAGCCAGGAAAATGCCAGCAGCAGCTCCCGACTCCCTGCTGAGCCATCCGAGGGGAGCTGGTAGAGTTCTGGCCTGCCATAGCCGTGGTACCACAACGCTGATTTGACAAACCTGATTTGGGTATCTGAAAAGAAGAAAACAACTGAGAATAACACACTGTGCTACTCAGTGCATTCACCCATTTGGTTCCAGAAACTGCTGCTGTCTCTGAGAGCAAGATTTTTTAATCAAATCTAAGGCTAATGGAGGGCAGCAGAGACTGGAGCTCTTTAATCAATGAATTAAAAAGGAAGAAGGTAACAGGTGAAGGACTCCCCTATGCTGCCCTGTTCGGACCTAGATGAACTACTGTTAAGGGAAAAGAGGAAATTCTAAGCTGAGATCAAGGCCAGTAGTGGCCTCTTGGAGATCAACAAAGGTAAAACAGATAAACAGCCACCCTCACTACACCAGGACTCCAACTCACCTATCCATTTTTTATAAGCCACCAAGCACGCTATAAATTAGCAAACACTCTGAGTCACTTGACTCCTGAATGAAACTGGAATTTGGAGATAGGAGTCTCAAATCTCTAAGCAGCAGTGGGCAGGCAGAGATAATGCAACCTGGTGAGCAGCAGTGTGTGCAGCACGGACTGTTTAGTTCTCAGGAATGCTCCAATTCATTTTCCTTCACACCAGCAAATTTTACCTGACAGCTACAAGACAGGCACTACGGAACTGTGAAATACTGAGGAAAAGAAGATAAACTTATTATAAAAACAGGTTCTGACCAGCAAGCCTCAGGTCTGTACTGGGTAGTCAGAACTGTAATAAAGAACATAATTAAGGGCCACGATGATAACCAGTATTCACTGGGGAAAAAGCAACAGCTGCTCTAAGAGGATGTCCTGCTGAATATGCTGCAAGAGTTTTAAGAAGGCAACAAGCAATGAGTAGTTAAGGAACTTTCAACTGATGCAGATATAGCTTTTCCAAAGGCATTCAACTAGCAGAAGGAAACAAAGCCAGTAGGTGGGCTTCCATCAACGACAAGCAGGCAAGAATCAGAGGACAGGAAGCCACAGTGGTTTCACAAGAGGGCTACGAGCTAGACCTCTGCTGTGCAACTAACTCAGAACAACACAAAGGCAATGTGATAATGACAGAAAAAGAGCTGCTGATGTGTAGTAAGGAACACAGGCAGATTATGAAGAACTGCAGAACTCAGCGAGTCCAGGCATTAAAATGACAGATGTGATGCACATAAGGGAAAAGAACAGTTCAAACTCCACTGACACAGTAACAGGCTCACAGCTGACCACTGCACACAATCCTGGTTCATATGATTTTCCTGACAATATTATTTCCAAGATTACTGGAAGCTGAAAGAATAACCCCTGGAAGTGTCCCTGGTTCTGTCCTTTCCCCTGGACATCCACTTTTAACAGCTGTCACTACTGTCCAGAGCCAGAAGAACCTTCAGTTTGATACAGTTGAAGCAAGGAAATCTGTTCACTTCTTCTGTGAGGCTTCAGAAAAAAAAAAAAGGTATGCACACACATCAGTAACAAAACATACAGCCCCCACACAATAAGGGATTGTCACTGCTGTCCTTAATTAGCATACTCATTCATCATATTACACACTCATTTGCTTGCTCCTTGGCCACTTGTGCTGAAACCATCCCTCAGCAGTCACACGCACTGTAATCTCTCTTTGTCTGGCACTGAGTGCTGAAGCTCAAAAAGCACAGCATGGCCGACTCCCAAACAAAAACAAGGGGAAAAAAAAAAGAAAAACAACATCACTCTCAAAAGGAATTTGTTAATCATGAGGGAATCTCACAGTGAAAAGTGGTTGATTTAACTTGATTTGAAAAATGCTAAGGGGCTCTTACCTAATGAAAATACTATGAAGCCAAGACTGAGTGAGCAGCTATAACCCAAAGTGACCCGTGCCAGTGGCACCATAGGAGCTGTGCACTGCTGCAGCTGTGCTGAGGCTGGGAGTACAAAGAGCCATCAAGCCCTTTGTGTTTTGTGTTTGAACTACTTCAGGATTTAGGGAACCAAGGAGTGTGGGTCCCTAAGGAGGTGCCTACTTCCAGAGTGCTTCTCAGTGCAAATACAGAGCTGGAAATGCCAGGCACATCGCTGTACATTAGAAGCAGGAATATATGACTGACCACATGAAAGCTACAGATGAATTCCTGACAAAGATACTGACCACGTTTGAGACAGTTGGTTTTAAACCTAGCTTGCTTCTGCACTACAGACAACCTCAGACATCTACATGGCTCTGTTTGCTCCTTCTGCAGACACCTAAAAATCTGGCTGCAGATATATACTCCAATCACACACACACACATACACAGGGGAGCACTCAGTTCTTCGGAATTTTATTTTCACCACCCTTGAACATCCTCATATTAGCTATGTTTTCTTGCTTCCCTTTCCTTTTCTTTGCACATCTGTCATTGCCAAGAAGCAAACTGCCATTACAGGTAAAGACAGAAGTACTCCATGGGGAAGGAGAATCACCAGTTCTTATTCTCCCTCCCTCATACAGCAAACGAGCATGATGTGCTGCCATCTGCAGTTCAAGGAGCTCCCAGTGAGATATGCCAACAAAGAGAAGGAATGGAGTGCAAGCTAGGGTTTACTTGTTTGGTTATTTTCCCCCCTTCTTTTTTGTCATTTCCCTCCTCACCTGGGACCAGCTCCACCAAGGCAATTCACACCACCTGAATGTGGGAGTTGCTCTGATCCTTCATCTCTCCATTTCAGCTGTCTCTCTGCAACACGTTGCCTTCCTGATGAGAAAGTACAGTTGGTGTGGGCTCCAGGCAGCAGCTGTGGGCACACAGCCGAGGTGTGGACCTGGGGCAGAGGCTCCCAGAGCCTTTCCAGAAACACTGAGTAACCTTACAGAAGCCACTTAGTTTTCCTCATCTCTGCAACGCTCTGCCTTGTAAGGATATGGTCCTCAGATACATGGCACTCAAAACTATATAAGTACCAAAGAACAGGATGGATTCTTCCAACATGTGCAGCCAAGAGAGAAGGCAAAAATACCACGCAGATAGCAGATAACGCCAGTCACTCAAACATCCCCTCTTTGCCAACATTTTCTTCCAGCATTTTATTAGGATTAGGCAATTTATATAGAAAGACCCACACAGTCTTTCCAATTAAATCCTTTCTGCATGCACATTATTTATAAAAGCAAGTTCAGCACGTACAGCCAAGCTGTGGATGAGCCTCAGGGTTCAGTTCTCTTAAAACTATGCTCAAGCTGTGCTCTTCCACTTTACAAATCCCACAGGCTATTTTCAGTGAATTACAAGAAGGTATTCAAATAAGAGCTAGGCATTAGTCCTGCAGACTGAGGTGGAAAGGGACTAAATCAAATACGAGAGCAGACAGAGATACATTACCGCACACATTCAGGCAAGAAACACCTGCAGAGATGGTGGTACTGCAGGAAACAACTGCCACTGCAGAACATCATTTTCTGCTTCATTTGTCAAACAAAGAAATACACCGCAGCCCCAGACCTCCTTCTCATACTAGAGAAAATGAGTTGTAACACCGCAAAAGAGCCATCTCCTCCAACTACCAAAATGCATTCTGCACCACTACATGGTGTGGCCGTTGACCAAGTCTACCATTTCTCAGCCTCCTTGAAGAAACGAACTGCATGAAACCACAAACTCTGACTTACTTCGTCAGTGAGGGTACGGACAGTGCCACTGCACAGCTGATTTGGACTCGTGCTCCTCTGAGGGGAGACCTGCCATGTGGAAGAGGCTGTGACACGTCAGCTGCTTCTACCATGCAGGTGCTTCACTAGATGAACAGAAATCTCCTCCAAAATGAGAAAGCAAAACGTGTGCAGAACTTTGTAACCATCAAGTGAAAGCCGTGGTGTTTCTGCTTTGCTTTTGCAAGAATGCAAGAGCCCCCACGTTTTAAAATGCCCATCCACGTGGATTTTCAAGTACACAAAATATTTCTCAAATATTTTCTGCCAGAGGGGCAATAAAACCCATCAACCATTTAAGAACACAATGCAGAATGTTTTTCTAAACAGCATCACATTACAGCCACAAAAAGGGAATGCCCCGTAGCTATTCTGTTCAAAGCAAATGTTAATCTTCCCTAAAATTCACTCATATAACAAAATCCAAACCTAATAAAAACTATTAACTGAAACAGAAACACGCGCTAGGGGCGCAGCCTGGAAAGTCACTTGAATAAAAGGATTTCCCAAATTAAAGGAACAACTTTTATGTCAAACTCTGTCCTGTAAAATCTGTAAGAGCATTCTATCCTTGCAATGCACTCCCAAATACAAGCAGCCCAACAGCTTACACACAGCCCACAAAAGGTTCGGCCTTACAGAGGAGCAAGAATAACCAACCACGTGGCCCCAACAACACCAGCAGGCCAAAGCTTGGTGCTTTTCCTTTGGAAAAACTTTTAGCCTAAAAAATAAGAAGCACAAATCCATGTGAGTATGGCTTCTCTTTTCCAGAAGGCTGTTCTGACGCCTACACACACAGCAATACTCGCAGTGAGTGATGCTTCAAAGCCTTCCTCTGGGGTTCAGCAAGTGCCCCTCCTAGTTTTCAGCCGAGATAATGAATATGTTGTAAAAAAAAACAAAAAAAACAAAAAAACAAAAAAAAACAGCAAAGAAAGGGAAGCCAAACCAGGGACTTGGATTAGAGGAATCTGTCTCGGTTTTTCACTGCTCTACATGATCCTGTACAGAGCTGAGAAAGTTACTTAGTCCTTCAGTTCAAGTCTTCCATTTCATTGCCATGAAATAAACTGTGAAAGGCAATTGCTCTGGAGCAGGGACAGAGGAGAAAGAAGTAAAACACTGATCCTATCCACATCATTCTCTCAGCCAAGCAAAGGTAATCAGTGTGTTTTGAACAGCAGTATGGCCATCCAACCTGAATTTCAGGCTTAATCACTGAGTTGTAACTAAATAAGTTTCTTCCAAAATAGCTCAGCAGCTCTGTGCAGAACCACGCACTCTTCCCTGACAATCTACCAGCACTGACTGGGTTTGGTCTCTCTAGAGCCAGCAACCTGCGATGCGCATATGGAAACCCTGCCTCCAAACACTACTAGCAATTAGCACGGGATTAAATGAGATCGCAGCCTCACAAAACCGTGGTGAACAGCCAGGAAATTGACTTACCATGCAGTCAGACAGCAGACTGCAGATGAGTGGAAAAGGAATACTGGATAAATGAAAAACAGCAGTCCTGCGAGTAACAGAACCATGCTGATTCCCCGCTGAGCTAACCACTGAACTGAGCTGACTTTGCTTCACATTCCTCATGAGATATCAGCCACAATGCTTAGCTTTCTTTTTTTTCTTTCCTGAGCTCCTAGAGCCACCAGAGTTCCAGTTCTTCAGAGGATTAGCAATGCCTTTCAGCTTTTTGAGGGCTGATTCCAAGTGGCTTCAGCTACGTCCATCACAGACGGCCCTGCTCTCAAAGATTCCTCCCACAGTGAAAGGGCTCTGGAGATATCTTTGAAGACAGAAGCCTGAAGAAAGGTACCCCAGTTTGGAATGGCATCATTGAAGAAATCAATGGTGCTTTGTCGTGGTGAGAAGGCAGCCTTCACACAGCTTCTCCCTGCAGTAGATATTTATGGTCCCTCTAAAATAAGTCTTTCTTTCTTTCTTTTTTTACTTCGTCTGGAATGCATTCCCAAAACACCATCTTCACAGTTCACGTGTTACAATTCACTGCCCTGACAGAGGCTTGATAGAAATCTAACCATGAAATCAGGCGATGGGTGAATCTATTTGTGCCGTTACCTTGGCAGACTCTCACAGTGCACATGATGGCTGCAGGGCTTTACCTGCAGGCACCTCATCTCCTGGAGCCAAACCAGAGCACGGCTGCCACGCAACAGTAAGGCAGCAGTAAAGCAGTCGTGAATGGAGCGCTAGCAGCTAGCCAGAATGAAAAGTGCCCTCTGCCAGGCTGTTACCTATGGCATCACACTCGCTCCACTCGCCCCCGTGGATCCGTTTCAGGAGAGCATAGAGCAGCCTCCAGAAATCCAGCGCCTGCAAAACAACAAGAGGGACGAGCTGCTCCGACGCGGCCACGCACGGCACAGCTCGGCCCCACGCGGGCTGGGAAGGAGCTCAGGGCCGCGGCCCGGGCTCACCGCCTGCGGCCGGTCGAACCGGGCGCGCCTCAGGACGTCGGGGGCGGAGCGCGGGAGGGGCGGCAGCGCCCGGCACAGCGCCCCGACGGCGGCCGGCAGCGCCCGGCAGCGCCGCATCGCATCGCCCGCCGCTTTCCCGCCCCACGTGCCGCGCATGCGCCGCGCCGCCCCTTCCGCACTAGCGCGGTACGGCGCTGCAGCGACCCCTGCAGGGCGGGCGGACGCACGGCGGGTCTTTCCGACCTCGGCCGCCGGCAGGATGCTTCCTTCCCCCTTCCCCCCAGGGCCGCGGGTTTGCCCCGCGCGGTTATGTCGGCCGTTTCCACGCGGTGACTCAGTGGGGCCGCGTGTTTGCTGCCGCTGTGCCCTGGCAACGCGCCGCAGTCACGTTGCCTCCCGCCGATTGCACGTGGCGGCTTCCTGGCGGCACCCCTGCTCCTGGGGAAACGCCCAGACGCTTTTCTTCCTTTTTCTTTTTCCCCCTCATCTCCTGCCAGGCCCTCAGGCCGTGCATCCAGCCGTGCTTCCCTTGCAGCCGCCCAGGAGCTGCTCTCCTCGCTCAGTGAACACCCCATGGGGCTGCAGCCCCTTCCCCATGGCTGCAGCCCTTCACACGCGTGGCTTTTCAGCTTGCTTACCATCACACGGCGGGTCCCCGGTGGGACTGTAATAATAGCAGCACTCAGGCCGGTTTTCCCATGCACAGCACCAGCCCTGCAGTGCCAAAACCCGAGGTCGGCTCCCAGCAGGCGGATGCTTCGGATGCTTAACATAGGCGTTGGCATCTCAGGCCCTCTGATGCGGGGTCTGCGCTTCCAGTACGATAAACGAATCAGGAAGGATTACGAGATACTGAAATGAAAACATCTGCAGGCTTGCGGTTCTCCGTTCTCAGGGGCTTCATCCTTTCCTTTTGGCTTCAGGCGTTCCTCTGCAGCACAGGGAATGCACTCCGTGCCCTGATCACGTAAACCAGGACCCACCGAAGACAGGCACAGAGGTTTGGTGGGAAGCCCTTGCACTCTTCTCTCTTTGTACTCTCAATTTCCTTGAAAATAAAAGGAGAGAAGGTGAAATGCCACACCAGTGCCTGAGGCCAGCTGCAGGGCACAGCCCCTAAAGGCAGATGCAGAAGGCAGCATGCTGTTTGCCCAGCTCGGGCTGTCCCCAGGCCATCTGTGAGCACAGGGACACACCTGCTGTAATGCTGACAGGACATCAGCCTGCAGCAAGTGGGAGCATTCAGGGCCAAGTCAGATGTCCCAAGCTGGTCTCCTGCCTGGGCTGTGCAGCAGAGCCCCACACCTCTCACAGCACAGCTAGCCAGAGGGGACCAGCCAAGCCGAGGGCCCCTCACCCTCCTTCAGTCCCCCTCTCCTTTTTGCTTCAGTACAGAAAGCCACAAAGCATAGGGTGAAACCACAGCAGTTGAGTTTCTGAGCCCATCCTGTTTCCTGTCCTTTGCCAAAACCTCTTCTGCTTCCCTAGCCCACGCTTTCGGGCTCGCCCGCATTGCTGAAGGAACGGGTGATGTCGTTTGTTTTCTTTGTCACCGAAGAAGTGTTTATAGCAACCAACGCTCAACAATCCACAAGCACCATTGATCTCAGCCACAGCTTCCGAAATAATGTCAGAGGAAGCGCTGCCCCGTCCTCTGGGTCAGCAGCTGTGATGCTTCATATCACCAATATGAGGCTTCACGCTGTGCTTCACTGTGTCGGAGATTGCCCGGCACCTCATGCTGTCCCAGACCTGTACCTCAGGGCTGCCCTGACCTGTGATCCCTCAGCTGCTCCCCCATAAAGCCAGGAATTCAGCCAGCATCCTGCTCCCCCTTCCTGGCATAAGCCTGTGTCTGCTGGCAACCCACCTCCTGCTGCACGCTCAGCTTCCCTTCCAAACACCGTGCAGCTGTTCCTTCTTCCTCTCCAAAGAACGAAGTGAATGTAAAATCAATTTACCATGTATTTTCTTTGACCAAAGCTCCTTCCAGATGTGACCTGAGCCTGAACTGCCCAGCCTCAGGGCACTGAGCTGGACTCTGCCCAGCGTGCTGCTGGCACTGGGAGGGCAGCGAGCCAACAGCAAGGCCAGGGCTGCGTGTCTCTATGAGAGAATAGGCAGAGGGACAGGGCAGCCAGAGGGAGATTTTTGCAGCAGGAATCATTATCTTAGGTCTCATCCCTTAAGCCCGCTCATAATATCCCAGCTTTTGTTGCCCAGGCAAGGTGCAGCGTAAGGATCAGAGCAAGCAGCCCATTACACATCATTCAGGAGCTCTGTGCAGGAGAGCAGCTCTCCTTCATTGCAGCTGCACTCACAGCTTGCAGGGGAAGAGGATGTGAGGTTGGGGGAGCAATTCTGACACACGCACACAAAGGAAGTTGTAAGATGTTTATCAGATGGGACTGCTTCTAACAGCCAAGATGCTGGTGCCAGACAAGTACCTCTGACCTCACAAGGTTTGGCCAGGTTCTAGCAACAGCAGCATAACAGAAAACACTGCAGTTTCTAAAGAAATACATGTGTAAAGCATAGACAAAAATACCTGTGTGCGTTGTGAAGCGTATCAGAACATGTAAATGGGGTGGTTCGTGTTACAGAAACCATTTCTGAAACAGCCGACGCCTCTCGCATCTGTTAGCACTGCTCTTCCTTCAGGGAAGAGGATGAAAAGAAGAGGCTGAAACGGAGAGCAAGGGGCTCAGAGCCAGCTCCTGCTCAGTAATACTGCACCTTCACTCTCACCAACAGCGGGGCCTCGCCCTGCCCTGCTGCTAACCCCTGCCTGACGTGGCCTTTCTGTATGACTGTTCTGAGAAGAGGCAGCAAATAACTGTTTTCTTGGCATGTCCTGCACTGCCTTGCAGCAGGAACCTGCCCAGCCCCGTGGAGCTCCAAGCCTGGCTCCCAGCCGCGTACCAGATTTGGAGGTGCTGGGGGGCCTGGGGACAAGTGTTCCAGACTTCAACCCACATTTCTGCCCTCGTTGGGTCCTTTGTCAGCAAGTCCCTTGGGTCCCTGGTGCAAAAAACAAGGCCACGACATGGATTAAGCATCGGTTGGTTGGGGTTTATTAAAGATTGGGAATACAAGGGTGGGCCCTGCTGCAGAGCCGGGTGCCAGAAGCAGGGCTGGGTTTGGCTGGCCAGGTGTGATCTCCTCTCCAGGCAGCCCTCAGTGGCCGAATTTCCTGTGGAGCAGCATCCAACCTCCCACGCTGCAGCTCCCACTGGAGTGGAGCCCCTCTCCGTGCCAGCCTCATCCTGGGTTACTTATTGCTTTATTGTGCTATTTGATTACAGAGTGATGAAGGACGAGAAGGCATGTCTGTTGCAGTGGATTTGCGCTGTCTTCGGGCTGCGTAGGGAGTTCTGCCCATCAGACCTGGAGAGAGACAAGCCTCAAAGTGAAGCACCCACTGCTGGAACTGAGCAGTGGTAGTGGCTGCTGGGGCTGGCAGAGGGGATCTGACACCCAGTGGGATGCTCCCAAGCACGGACATGAACAGGGGAACTCCGAGGGGAAGCACCAACCTGAGCTCTATTTGAATGTGTGGCTCTCAGCTCCTCCCCGGCCAAATCCTGCAAGAAATTGGAGCAGGTTCAGCAGTGCAGCAGGATGTACTGCTCTTGCACCATGGAGAGTGGGGGGCAGAGAGCCCCTTTCCCTGACTCCCTCCTTCCTCCCAAACCCCCAGCCCCAGCATGCCCTACCTTTGGGTCCGAACAAGGCAGCATAGCATGGGTGGTTGCAGTAGGGCTTGCCATCGTGCTGCAGGAGGAGAGGAGAGCATTAGTCCCTGCGCCCTGCTGGCTGCACTCACCCTGCTCCATGCGTGCCTCCTGGGCACCACACCTACCTCTGCATGCCCCCCAGATGTCAGGGTCTTGTTACACTTCTCGCATCGCAGGCAGGGCCGGTGCCAGTCCTTCCCCAGAGAAGTGACCTTCTCAGCTGCCATGCAAAGAGATGGGTTAGCCAAGGCTCTGAGCAAGCACAAGTCATTTGGGGCAGGCTGGCCTCCTGCTGCCAGCCCTAGGGAGGACAAAAGGTCCGGGGGCTATTTTCCCAGTTCTTCTTTCCCAGGGCAGAAGTCCTGTAAGTGCCAAACCAAAGCGAAGCACACATCACCATGCACACCTAGTTGCCCAAACTCAAACCTGGGGCACAGCACTGCCAAGAGCCCTTACCCTGAACATGGTGGCTGCCACTGGTCTGATGGAGAAGATTTGGGCACCTCTCCCAACATCAGCCTGCATAGAGATGAAATTCCCCCTGATCAGACAGAGCTCCTCTGCCCAAACTCACATAGGATCAGTGGGGTGAAGAGGACAGGTATCAGATGGGAGTACTGGGGCAGCAAAGTCACCGCCACACCCTCTCTGCCACCAGCTCCAGTGACAGCTCTGATTTGGTGCCATTGCAAACCGCAGCAGGGCCGGAGCTGGGCCAGGGCTTGGGGAACAGCACACTGCTGGCTTGGGCCAGGACATGTTTGTGGAGAGGGGAAAAAGCAGCGTGGCTTCTAATTGCAGCCCAGCAGGGGAGGAGGTTGTTTCTGCAGTGTTTTCTGCAGACGAATGTGCTCTTGCTATTGGCAGCTGCACCCCTGGGGATTTATTAAGTGATAAAGCAGAGCTTTCTACAGGAACCCAGCCACATCCAGCTCCAAGCATTCATCCCATGCCTGCGAAAGGCGGTCGAGGAAAGGGTTTCTTTGGGATCTGAATCTGCCCATGGCAGCTTACACAAGGAGCCAGCCGGCAGCTGCAGGGGTGGAAGCAGGGGCAGCGCCCAATGGCACGAGGCAGCTCCATGCAGCACAAAGAGCCTCCTGTGTCCTGTCTGAGTGCCAGCTGGGTGCAAGAGGAGCCTTAGCTCTTTGCAGACACAGTTTGTCCCAGAGCAGCCCAAGGAACACCCAAGGAAGGACCCGGGGAACCCTGGAGCAGGGATCACTGCCTCCTCTCCTAGCACTCCCTATCTCCATGCAATGAGCTCATGGCTGCAGCCACTTCTGAAGCCTCCCATGCACTAACTGTGCCAACTTTATAAGAGCGAGCTGATAAGAGCAGGGCCCAACCCCTCCTTGGTCAAACGGTCCCAGCACCGCCACGGCCACACCTGCAGGCACAACAATCCCATCTGAGCCAACCTCACTATGCAGCTGCAGGCACAGGGCTTGGGCTCAACCAAAGCTGTGCTCCAATCGAAGCTGTGCCCCATCCCCAACAGATGGATTTGTTCTACAGAGAGAGCAGCCACGGGGAAATCTCTGTCCCTGACCCTTCCACCTCGTGTTTCAGCATTAGATTTCTCCAGCAGAAGTGGAAGCTGCGGCACACCCGCAGGCAGAGCAGAAATAAGGCAGAGTGCAGAAGTGGTGGCACTCAGGTCACTGATCCCTCATCTCAAGGAAATTAAGTGCAGAGACGCGTACACGCTTCTCTCACAACCCTCAGCAAACTCAGCCGGGGAAGTGGGGAGGTTCTGCCGCTGCAACCTGGCTGCTTCAGCTCCAATCTTGGGTGAGGCAACAGGACCACGGCACCCAAAGGAGCAGAACATGGCGCTTCAGCCCCACTTTGGAGGCAGCACACTTGCGCCAAGCCCCGCAGCAGCGGAAGCCCAACAGCTTCAAAATAACACAGCCACCTCCCACTGCACTAAGCCACGGAGACCAACATCGTGCCCGCTGAGAGCACAGCCATTCACCTTGAGCCCCCTGCAGCCCTCCTCTCATTGCTGGGGGCTGCACTGAACCCCAGCCCAACACCCTACGGGGCCAGTAGGGCTGCGGGGAGAGAGCAAGGCTCGAACACTTTGCTGACCTCCCACGGGGGCAGGCTGGGGGTACCCTGCAGTGCCTCTCATGGGGTGGATTTAGGGGGCTATCCAGTAGATACAGCACAGGGATGCACGGCAGTGGGGCACCTCAAAAGTCTGCAGCACCCGGAACAGGCAGCACTGGGATGGCTGCGGCCGGGGGGGAGGAGGAGGGGAGGGAGGCAGCCCTTACCGAAGTAGACCTCCTTCTGGCAGCGGGGGCACTTAGGCATGGTGTCGGCTCCACTCGTCTCCGTTCGCCGCTCGCATCGGCTGTGGGATGCTCGACGCCGGCCCCGCCGGAGTCATTGCTCGGGGGCCCCGCCCCGGCCCGCCCAGATGTGCGGCCCCGCCCGCAGCTGGAGCCAGCCCCGGGCACTGCCAGCCCGGGCTCCGCACCCCTTGCATCCTGCACTCTTTGCATCCTGCACCCCTTGTACCCTCGCATCCCTGCACCACCTGTACCCCCACCTGCACTCCCACCCCTGAACTTCTTGCAATTCTTTCCCTTTTTGCACCCTTTGCGTGCTGCTCTCTTTGCATCTTGCACTTTGCATCCCTTCACCTGCTATACTCCCACCACCAGCACCTCTTGCAACTGAGGCACGATTGGCATCACCAGTTAACCACACCCAGACAGACCACACCTGTGTGCTGACACAGCTGGCAGACCTGCATTATCCCTCCAGTGCAAAAGTGCACCTTGGGGCCATGCATGCTGCCTGCGGTTCACCTTGGGGAGGATGTGAGGTGTGGGGGGAGGGCTGTGGGTCCGGACCCTTCTTGCAGTGCCTCAGGAATGGTGTGGGTGCAGCACACAGGGCCTGCCCATCTGAGGCCGACTGTTGTCATTTTATTAACAGCGAGGACTTGTTGTTCCTTTGCGTTTGGCCGCGAAGGAAATGAGGAGCCTATCCAAAGGTCTGTTTTGCATGAAACAATCCTCCCCAGGGCACGTCACTGCACTGCAAAGGTCGAGAGGCCCTGTGAAAGGCAGCACTAGGACCCAGCTCCCAAAACTGGGGTGCTCCTCACCCTGCAGAACTGTGCCTGCCTGGGGGTGCGGGCTGTGAGCCCACCACCCACTGGCACCGGCCTTGGCCCTGCAGGGAGGGGACGGCTTGGGCCAGGCGTGAGTCATGCAAGCCCTGCAAGGCTGCAGCCTCCACCCTGTCTCCTCCATCCTTTCTGCTGGAGCTGCAGCCCTGAGGCAGCACATATGTGCACGCACCACGTTTTGGATGTGCCACGTCCCGAGCCCTGCGCTCTGATGGCACAGGGGGCACGTCCCCTCTCTCTAACAGCCCTCCTCCCCTCCCAGGCTGCTCTGAGGCCCTGCCAGCCAGGACAGCCGGCCCCAGCTGTCTCCCTTTTAAGGCTGTTTTGGTGCCGGCGGGCAGTGCTGCCCAGCCCCGACCCCCACTCCCCATGGACCACACAGTGCCTGGCCCCGCTCCTGCAGTAGGAGCCTTCCAGCCCAGCCAGGCAGGCTGTGTCCCCATGGTACCGTATGCTGGCATGGCCAGCCAGAGCATGGGGAGCTCAGCCCCCCCGTGCCCTTGTCCGAGGCCGTTCGTACAGCAGAACGGGCACAAAGCCTCTGGGGGTCACACAGCCGGCGCCGAGGAGCCGGGCACTGCTCCCTGCCAGCCCTGCTGAACAGGGCTCCGTGCCACACAGGTCCCTGCTGATGATTTGGCACCATTGGGGTGAGCACAGGGTGCCCACGGCACTGCTGGCTGAGGCGGCAGCGCAGCAGCACCATGTGGACCTGTGGGATGTGGCCTCTTCCATGTTGTACAGGGAGTAATGCCAAGGTGTGGAGCCCCTCAGCGGGGCGATGCACCGCATCCCACCCATGGGATACACTGCAGCCCACCACCCATGGCACTGGGAGAGCTGGACACCGCTCCTCGGCCAGGAGCACAACGCAGACACCAGCTGCAAACAGCCTCCTCAGCAAAGCCGCCGTTATCTTATCTGCAGACCTTGTTCCAGCTCATTTAACCATCAGCATGGCACGCCCCGGCTGCCTGTGTCCTCTGATACCAATCTGGGGGTGGAGGCTCCATCCCGGCGCATCAGGCGCCAGCGCTCCTGAGCAGCGTGGCAACACCCTCATGGCATGGCAACACCCTCACGGCAACCCGGGTGGCCGACTGTTTGTTTGGGGTGACGCAAACAGTGGCAGGCAGTGTTGTCATGGCTGGGACACAGCCCCATCCCTGGGCACGTGCCCCCAGCAGCCCCGGGCTGAGCTGCAGCGTTAGGGGCAGGGCTGAGGCCCCAGTGCCGTTGCACAAAGGAAAGATGGAACAGTGATGACGAGATCAGCCAGGTCCCCTGTGCCATGCCACCTGCCTCCACGAGCATCCTTGCATTCATGCCATACGAACACGCTCCTTTGCAGAACTGCCGATGCCTCCTCTAACTTATTCCCCAACCACGGATCCTCCCAAGCAGCTCTGTGTCCCTTCCCTGAGGAAAATGTGACTCAGTCAACCCCAGGAATGTCCGAAGCACGTTGCTGCCATGGGGCTGGCGGGGGATTAGGAGATGTAGACGTTTTCCAAGCACTCCCCAACTGCAGCTTCTTCAGCTTTCCCCTCCCTGGCCGTATTTCAGCCTGCACTTGTGCAAGTCACCGGCCCACTCAGCCGAGACAACTCACTGTAAAATATGTCCTACCGAGCCCAATATGTAACTCATTTGACAAGAAAATTACAGGGCGGCTTAGAAAGCCCAGAGAGGCCAGGGGAGGTTGCCAGCTGTGGGATCCCAGGGAGAGGCTGGAGAGATGCTGGAGCCATGCCAGAGATGGGGTGCTGGGGGCTGTGAGCCCTTGCCTGGCTCCACGTGCGGCAGATCCCATTAGGGCAGCGCTTGGGAGCAGCATATGGAGTGGGTTGTCAAGCCCGATTACACCCTACAGGGAAATTCTGGGGTATGTCTTCATAAAGCTGACAGGAGGACGAGGGCTGGGAAGAACTGGGAGCAGTGCTGCATGGCAGGCAGGGCTGAGGCCGCCCCAAAGCAGGGAGCACGCTGATATGGGGACACTGATACGCCAGAGCTTCGGTCCCAGGTGGTTTTGAGAGCGCGAAACACATTTCCTGCCCTGTTTGTGCGGCGTCCCCCCTCACATTCACAGACAATCACACAGTTGTTTCTAGCAGAAGCTGCAAAAACATTCCCAGCCCCGCTTGGGCTGCTGGCTGCCCACAGCAGCCGCTTGCCAGGTCATCGTGAAACCTCATGAGCAAGGGTGCGTGTTATTGTTGTGAGTAAATACAGCACTGCACAGGCAGGCACAGATGCATGATTTTGCAGGGCTCAGCTCCTGGTCCCACCAGTGCTGGGGCAGTGGCTCATCTTTCTCAGAGGTGCTGTGCAGTTCCCCATCCCCATCCCCAGCAGCACTCACGCTGCCAGGCCAGCCCAGCCCCGCTACACACGTGTGTAGGAGGGTGCCTGGCTGCCCCCACAGGGCCACCCTTGGCACATGGCTGCCTTTTCCAGATGTGGGACAGGAGAACCTCTCCAAGTCCCAGCTATATGGAAAACGTCCTGAAATTCCACCCAGGCACAACTTCCCACTGTCTCCCCACACAGAGTCTGGCCAAAAATCTCTGTTAACTGCCTGCTCTTTCCTGCAAGCTTTCCGTTAGCAGCAACCCCAGGAAAACTCCTGGCTGAAGCCCTCCGTGGGAAGCATTGGTGCATTTTCCTGGCACCATTTCTCTCGCAGTCATTGTGCCCACTGCTTTGGGAAGGTGTCCCAGGGCTCAGGGTGCTAGGACCCACAGGGCTATCTCCCCACCCCTCCCTGCCCTGCCATGGGATGGGCTGTGCTGCCTGCCCTGCTCCAGGCTGCTGACGCCATACATTTTTATTCCCAGTTAAAAATTCACTTGCTCCTAACAGTCAAGGTGAGAAGAGGAACGGGAAGCAGATGGGTCTCAGCTGGCTTCTCCAAAGGGAATTAGGATGCTTCAGTCAGTCAGGTCCCCTCAGCAAAGCAGCTTCCAGGCACGTGGCTGAGCCCTTGGAGCAGCTCTGCTCTGCACCCTGCTCCATGCTGGCAGGGCAGTGACTTCTGCTTCGCAGGCCAAAGTGGGACAGGGGGGTCTTGGAGTGACTGCAGGGCAGGGACCCCAGACACCCTGCTGCTCATGCGAACATGCTCCTGGTCCATCCGTACTGCTGCAGCACAGTCCTATTGCGAGGACTCCCCCTGGTTTACGGCTCTCAGGTGTTTGCTCTCTGCAGCAGGGCTGTTCATGTGCTAAGGGAAACCTGCTGCCCTCTGCAGTGGTGGCACAGGGAGGGAGAGGGATGGCCACATGCTGTGAGACTGAGTCCTTATTTTAGATGGAGCTGCTCAGCTCCACCTTTCTGAAAACAGGGCAGGAGCAACGCAGGGAGATCCCAGGACAGGGCTAAAGAAGGAACACAACCGTTGGTCACACATCCATCCAACTCCATCAGCGGCATGCACAAATTCATCCTATCAGCACAGCTGTTCCCAGATCCGCCCCACATCCAGTCCCTGGGCACCCCAGGAGCCCCAGAGTTGTCCCCTTGGAGATGGATTTTCAGCCCTTCCATTGCACAGATTCATGCCATCCTGCTTCCACCCCAGCCCACCCTCTTGCACCCACCCTCTCCAGGATTTAGACCTTCTCTTTGACTCACCCCAGAGATGACCCAAAGCCCAGCCCAGCCAGCCAGATCTGTGCCATTAATTTTGGACAGCCCCAGAGCTGGTTCCTGGCCCTGTGGAAGCAAGTTGTGCTCACTGAGCCTCTCGTAATATCCCTCTTAAATCACATCTTCCAGCACTTCACTTTTGGCTCCCGTTTTCAAGTTCCCAGTGAATGCTTTAAACCTGTCCTGCCTTCCTGCTCAGCCGCACAGAACCAGCTGCACATAGCTCAGAGCTGCATTTCAGGTTCCCCTTTCAACTGTGACCATTGCACCCCTCTCCTGCAGGCGACCTGTATCTGCTTTGGGCTCTGTTTCCCCCCCTGGCCTGGAGAACATGCCTGTAACCACCAGCTCTCGCCAACTTTCTCATCTCACCAGCAGGTCCTAGCCGAAAGAAATAATAAAATACTTGATGTCCCCGAGGGGAAAGATGTTTTCCAGGCCCCTTTTGGCAGGAAGGGGGCATTTTCAGCTCGCATAAGTCTCCCAAAAATAAGTACAAAAATGCAGCAAGGATCAGAGGCTGAGCTGCCTTCCCACTCCAAGCGCTGCTCTACTACACCAGCACTGAGCCCTTGGGCATGGGTAACACCGTGTGGGACCCCAGAACTGCCCTGCTACCACCTGCAGTGCTCACCTGATCCCCCAGCCCTGACAACATGTGGGTTCATTCAGCTCATTAATTATAAGAGTTTCAAGGAGAGCAGCAGAGCTTGGTGCCAGCTGGTGTGACAGCAGCCATGAGCAGTGCCATTGTTGCCGTGCCACACTGCAGGGTCCGGGGGACAACGGGGCCACCCATCCCAGCACCACTTCAGCACAGCACAGTGCTGCTGCCTGTGGGGCTGAGCCCTCTGCTGAGGGTCAGGGAAGGAGCTCGGCAGGGTCAGGTCTCCATAGGAACCCCACCAAACACAAACATACACATCCGCTTCCCGGGCGCAAGCTCTGCTGCACCGTGCCTGGGAAAAGGCTGCGGCTGCCACGGGGAGGCAACAGCACCCACTGCCTCTCCGTACCCCACAGCCCATACCCCCCCACATGGAACCGATGGTGACAGGAGGCTCCCTACCCACCCCCAGAGCCCAGCACACACCACCTCTCTCAAAACCTTTATTATCAGCAAATAACAAAAGTCCGGGGAGCTCACGGCCGGGGCAGGGGGGGGTGGGCAGCGCAAGCAGCGTGCGCACAGGGACAGGGCGAGGGGTGACCCCACAGCCAGGAGCACAATGACAACAGCTCATAAATAAACACCGCGACGGGAAACCTCGGGCTCAGGGCCCAATGCGCTCTGCCCTCCCCCAGGGCACGGGGTGCAGCTGGACTGCACAGTGGGGTGAGCTGGGCAGGAGCACAGCTGCTGGGGAGCCACGTGTCACCGGTGTCACAGCATCCCCTGAAGCTGTGGGATGGATGGCACACTGGGACGGCGGTGACCATCCCCATCAGCCCTTCCTGGGGAGGGCAGAGCGCACAGGGGGTGAGCAGAGACGCCTTCTACCTTTGCCTTTAAACACTGAAGCTTATATGAGGGACTACGGTATAGAACCCGGAGGTTCTATAGAGACAGCAGAGAGCACAGCTCCGTGGCCGAGGGCTGCTCCGGTACTCGTAGGTGAGCAGGGCACGGCGGGGCCGCCTAGGGCTGGTTCTTTGCCTCAGGGTCTTTGTCATAGATGTAGCTGCCCACGGCTCCGGTGTTGACACCTGCAAGGATGGACGTGCACAGCGGTGGTGACACGAGTAGGACGGACATCGCCCCTCCCCGCACCCCAGCACTCACCCTTCGGCCCGAAGAGGATCCCGTAGCAGGGCTTGTGGCAGTAGGGCTGCCCGTCGTGCTGCGTGGGGACGAGAGACAGACGCGTCACCGCGTGGCACCGCGGGGCAGTGCAGTGCGCTGCGCGGAGCCGCGCTGCCCTCTCGCGGTGGCACAGCACGGCGGTGTGGGGCCGATGGTGGCCGTCCTTACCTCGGCGTGGCCCCCGGGGGTCAGCGTCTTGCTGCAGCGCTCACAACGTAGGCAGGGCCGGTGCCAGTCCTTCCCCAGCGAGGTGACCTTCTCGGCTGCAGCAGGGACAAGAGGGTCCCCCCCCCAGCACGTCACCAACACGTGGGGACATCACCGCCGCGGATAAAACCCGGAGCACAGCCACCCCCTCCCAGCTTCCACGTGCCACCAGATGCACCCAGTGCCATGCAGTGCCAGCACACACCGCAGCCTTACCAAAGTAGACCCTCTTGCCGCAGCGCGGGCACATGTTGGGCTCCCCGGTGAAGGTGGTGACGCTGGAGGCTGTAAGATGGAGTGATGTGAGTGTGGGACATCGCATCCAGCCCCTAGTTCCTCGTGCCCCGCCGCTCACCTTTGCTGGGTCCCTTGGGCGGAGCAGCGTTCACCTTCCTCTCCTCCACCCTGGCTGGGTGCTCGATGGGCCCTGGTGCACTCTGCCCCTCAATCTGCGGCTTCTCGTAGATGTAGGACCCAGCACCGCCGATGTTCACCCCTGCAGCAACACAGAGGCTGCAGCAGCCGAGGGGTCTCCATCCCCTCCCGGCCCCATCTCACCTCCCCCAGGCCCCCATCCCTTCTGGGCCTCCACAGTCCTTCAGCCCCAGCTTCCTCCCCACCCAGGCTTTATGCAGCTGTGTTTGGCACAGGGGAACAACTCCACCTTCTGTTCAAATGGGAACTTGCTCTTCTAATTTATAAATAAATAAATAGATAGATAGATAAGGAAAAAGGGAGGAAGGGAAGGAAAAGAGAAGAGAGAGAGGGAAAGGAAAAAGAGAAAAGATAGCTGTTGGGACTGAACCTTCCCTCTACCCTCCCAAGCTCTGCTTCCCCTCTACACAAAGTAGCTGCATGTTTGGGGCCGGCTCAGCTCGCAGCAGCCCAGCTCCTGGGTTACACCTGGTGCTGCAGGGATGTGAGCGGCAGTACAGGCAAGGCCCACACGTACCTTTGGGGCCAAAGAGCGTCGCGTAGCAGGGCTTGTGGCAGAAGGGCTTCCCGTCATGCTGGGGAGAGAGGGAAGTTAAGGCACTGGGTGGAGAGCGTGCTCCTCGTGGTCACCGCCATCCCATCCCATGGCCACAGATAGTTTAGTGGCATAGTGGTGATGGGTTGCTCGGTGATGATCTTAGAGGTATTTCCCAAGGTTAATGATTCTATGAGGGCACGGTGCTTGTGCACTGTGTGCCCACTGGCCACTCTGGCCCTGTGACACCAAACACCCAGGGTAAGGCAGCACCTCCCCACCAGCTCCATCCTGGCCAGGCGAGGAGAGGCCGTTTGCTCTGTGTTGCCTCCACCCCTGTCACTGTGCCCCTCGCCTTGGCCACAGATCAGAGCCCGGCTGCTATCAGCCCTGCTATCGGCCGGGGGCGATGATGGCAGGAAGGCACCGAGCGGGTGATAAGTACTGCAGCACTTCTGTCCCACGAGAGGGGGCCCCGAGATAACGCCGCTGCAGCCCTGGCTCCAGCAGCAGCTTCCCACAAGGTGCCGGGAACTGAGTCCAAGAGAAAAGAAAGAGTCCTTGTGCCTCCGCACCCTCGGCCCTGAGGTTCGCAGGACACAATCAGCCAGGCCTTGGCTGCCGTCATCCCAGCAGAATTTGGCCTTATATGGAGAGGGACTGAATTCTCCAGCCTTAACTCAGCCTCGCTGCCCGGCTGCCCTGGCTGCTGCCAGTTGCCTCTCAGCTGTGCCCCGCTGGGGAGCTGGGGACATGCAGGCAGGAGAGGCACAGGGGACATGCAGCTGCTGTGGGGCTGAGCACCTGCTGCCAGCTCCATCACACTCCCAGCAGTACAGCTGTGGGGCTCACTGGGCGCAGTGTCAGGTAGCGGCCCCAAATTCCTTCCTGGCCTGTCCCCATCCCTGGGACATCAGAGAGCAGGTCAAAACAGCCCCTGCTCCTTCAGCTTCTCCAAATATTTACATTTTCAATGGATTGGGGGCTTTCTTAGCTCCAGTAGGAGCTGCATAGGGAATTCAACCAGCTCAAGGACGGGGTGGCTCGCCCTGCTTCTGCCCAGCTCTGTGCCTAGGTTCAGCCCCCAGACCCCATGCTCCCACCACCCCACTCTGCTGCCCGTTGGCCCTCACCTCGGCGTGCCCGCCTGGGGTCAGAGTCTTGTTGCAGCGCTCGCACTTCAAGCAGAACTTGTGCCAGTCCTTACCCAGGGAGGAGACCTTCTCAGCTACGGAAAAAACAAGAATGAATGAGTGCCCTGTGCCAACGTGGGGCTGTGTTATTACAATGCCTGCACCCCTGCTCCCATCGGCTGCTCTGCTCCGCACGATGTTCCCAGGGCCGCTCCAGCACCGTGTTCCTACTCCTCAGGTCTATTTTTACTCCCTGCGTTGCCCCACACGGCCCTGCTCCCATTCAAATATTTAGAGTTGCCATGCCCACCCAGCCTGGTCCTGCAGCTCCTGCTCATTTTCATGCCTCAGCTGCCGTGCCTCTGGCTCACACCGGGACAGCAGACAGCCTCCGGTGTCACCGAGGCTGCGTTCAGCCCTGGAGAGCACCCATCAGCGTGTGTGGGGCTGGGAGCAGGCATGGTGCACAGACAGGTGCGTGGGCACAGTGCACACCGTGAGCCTGCGGGGCAACGTGCTGCAGGCACCAGAAACACCTTCAAAGCTTCCAGTTCCAGGAAGGCGAACGCTCGGAGGCCTGTTCCACAAATGCACCTCCTCCAGCTGTCCCCGCTGCACAGCCTCACCCACGTCCCCATCCACATGGTGCCAGCCTTGATCCTTGGCAGCTCCTGTGCACAGCAGTGCCCGGTGGTTCCCTCCCAGCTGGGGGGTCCCCAGCTCTGGGGGTGCAAGCAGCAGGGACCCAAAGCAGCGCAATCCCCTGAAAGCCACTGTAAAACTAAGTCATAAGGGCCAAATAAAATATTTAACGAGCAAATAAAAGCTCAGCCCTCCTCCGCAAGAACAGCCCTCCACAGAGGAATGTTTCCCAGCCCCTCTCCCCTTGTGAGGACTTCAGCAAATGTCACTGGGCCGCACTAGGACGGGATGGGGGCTGGGAGCTCAACGAGGGCAGGTCCAGCTCTGAGGGTTGCCCTCCTCCCATGGCAAACGGCGGCACCCAGGGCATGCCACAATGCCAACGCAGGCCAAAACCACCCCGTCACCACCCAGTGCATCAGCCCTGCTGGGAAGCAGGTGGCCGTGAGCCACAGAGATGGAGTAGGACAGAACTGGGAAGCATAGACCTGGGGTTTGGTGTCAGCCGGGAGCACGGCTCAGCGAGACAGCTTCACAGAGCAGGAGCGCTTTGCGCAACAGCAGTCCCCAGCTGGGTCAGCAGCTTCCCCCAGCAAGGGAAATTCACTCAGGCCACATGTGGGTCACGAGGGTGCACACAAAGGGACATTCCTGCCCGGGGCTTTCTGGATGTGCAGCGACGTGAGCCCCAGGTATCCCTCCCCGCAGGGAGCAGTGGGAGGAAGCTCCTGGTGGATGTTTTGCAGCCCCAGCCAGATGAGATTCTCCCCCGCTGCTCAGCAGGAGGGATGAGGTGATCTCCCTGGAGCTGTCACTCGCCCTCGGGTTGGGGCACAAAAGGGACGTGGAACCAGGCCAGGCGTCAGGAGCCGGACGGCGGTCGGTCCGCATTGTTCGCCCCGAGCAAAGGAAGCCGTGCGGAGCCGGCCCGGCCCCTTCCCACTGGCACTGCCCATCAGTCACAGCGGGCAGCGGATTGCACGGTGTTCCTCGGAGCTCTGACAGGCATCCCCAGGGCTGTGAGAGCGTTCCCTGGCCCGCATCGGCAGGGCTTTGATGCAGTAGTGGAGCAGCCAAGCCCACGGCAGCGTTCGCCGGCCCTGCTCTGCACAAGCACAGCCAGATGCTGCCGTTCTCACCATGGCAGGGATGCTCGGCACCTGTCTGTGTGCTGCAGTGCTGGGACCCATCCCAGCCCTCACCTCCTGGCAGCGGTGCCACCACGGCCCTATCGCAGCCGAGAGCACACGCCCCGGCTGCTGGATTTGACTGTAATGCTACGGAGGCAGATTTTCCATTACCTCTCACCGGGGCGTTCCCGCTCCACCTTTCCTGCCCTTTCCTTCCCCCTCCTTGGCCCCGTCACCTCTCTCCATCCCCATCCCAACGGGGACAGCAAAAGAGGATGGAGCACAAGGTTCGCATTCCCAGGGCTCAGGGCAACCCACGTAGCACTGCGGGGCCTCCTGGGAGCTGCACTGACCACGCACAGAGCGAGGGGCAGGAGCTGACGCCTGCCCTCCCGCAGACAACATCCCACAGCTGACAGCAACCAGCAGCCTCCCACGGCCGCGTCCTTCCCCAGCAGTGCCCTCTGTTAACGTTTTGCAGAGCCCACACACGCTCTGAGTGAGGCCGCCCAGGGACACGGGGCAGCGGTTGCATAAGGAGCTCGGGCAGCGTGCTCAGAGCGGCCCTTTGTCAGCACCACCATGGGGATGGAGCCCCGCACCCGCAGCGGGCACTCAGCGGGGTGAGCTGCTCCAACGTGAGGGCAGCGGTTACTGATTAATTGCTCTCTGGGCAGCCTCTGCAGTTGGATTTGTGCCGGGCAGCCCTGCCTGCAGGGCTCAGGCTCCACGCTCCCCAACAAGCAGGGCTGGAGCCCCTGTGAGCGCTGCTCCGTGCTCGGGAAACGTGGCACAGGAAAACAGGAAGGCTCCCAAACCGTCCTGCCAGCACCTGGGAGAAAGCCCCCACTGGGCTGTGGCTCACGGGACCCCGCAGAACCCACTGTGGCATGGTGGGTCCCATGGTGCTCCTGGCAGCCACATCCCTGCCCCAGCCGCAGCCACCTGCAGCACCGCGCTGCCCCATGGAGGGGAGGTGCCCCGCTCCGCCTGGGATCCGCGCCCGCGGGCCGAGCGCACTTCCAGAAAACTGTCTGACAAAAGAGCCAGGAGACTATTTTTATATTTCCCTGCTCTTTTTAAAGGAAAAAAAGCTCATTCTGCAGCTCAGGAAACGCCCACATCCTTTCGAGTACAGGGAGGAGTCTCTGGATTTTTCCAGGGAGCGCGGAGCAACAGGCGGGCTGGGCTGGAAATGAGTTTTCCATCGGTACCCACTGCCGTTGGCTTCGGTTGGCCATGGGACCGGTCACGGGGGTATTTCCCACGCACCACTCACAGCCACAGCCCCACGTGCTCCTGCCCGTGGGTACCAGCACCAGCAGGGCGCTGGGGATCACCAGCGAGGGATGCCCCGGTGTGCCAAGCCCTGCCAGCAGGTAACCCTGCTCCGTGCCCTGCTCTGCGCTGGTGGCAGCTCCCGGCCCCGCGAGGAGCCCTCACTGTGCGTTAAATAAACCAAGCCGGCGTTATTCCATGGGAGCCTGGGCGGTTCCCAGAGTTGGGGGGGGGAAGCTGAGGACGTCGGAAGCGGCGCGCTCCCTGATCCAGCAGAGGGAGAGGAGAAGTTTCCGGCCGGCTCCTTCTCCATTGTAGGGTGGGGGGGAAGGTGCCGCTGCCCCCTCCCTCCCCACGGGTCCCCACGTCCGTGGAGGGGACAGGAGAGGGGAACCAGCAGGGGCTGCCCACGGTCCCCATCTCACCGCTGGAAGCAGGATGGCAGCACGTGCCCCGTACAGCCCTGAGGCTCAGGGATCCCGAGCCCCAACTCGACCACGGGGTTGCACCCCCTGCCTGCCCCCCCCTCGGGGCAGGAGGAGCTCTGCCCCCGGGCCGTGCCCAGCGGGCTTTTATCTTTTTCTGCTTAAAAAGGAAAAAAGAGTTCACACGGGGAGAAACGTCTGAGGCCGAGCCGTTCCCACCGCCCCACCACCACCACAAATAGGTTTATTTAAAGGAGGAAGAGAGCAAATTCCTATTTCTGTGTTTACTTGGAGATGGCCGGGAAGGAATGAACGCTCCCCGCGCCGCCACCGCCGGGCTTTCTTTGCCCAACGAGGAACCGGGGGGCACGGGATGGGGGGGGGGAGGGAGATGGGGGACGGACCCCACAGCCGACACGACCCCGCAGGACCGGCACTGAGCGCCCACCCGGCACCGAGCCGTCTGACAAAGCCCCGCAGAAAGCCGAACCGCCGCCCGCAGGAGCGCACCTGGCCCCGCGTTACAGGAGCGCATCGGGTGCGCTCGCACCTGCCCCTCCGCTCCTCCCCATCGCCCCCCCCTCCTTGCCCCCCACATCCCCACGATCCCCCCCCTCCGGACAGAGGGAAGCGGCCCCCACCCGTTGTACGGCACCGGGGCGGAGGGGAGGGCGGGGGGGATGCGCTGAGCCGCGGGGACACGCGTGGGGGTGGGGAGGGGGGAGCCGGGGACGCGCTCACCGAAATACACGGTCTTGTCGCACTTGGGGCACTTGGATGCCATGGCGGGAGAGAGGAGCGGAGCCGTGCCGTGCCGTGCCGTGCCGAGCCGTGCTGTGCTCCCCGCTCCGCCCGGCCCCCGCCCATTGCCCGGGGTGGATGGGGGGGGGTGGCCGGGGCGGGGCTGCCATCGCGCGTCTGCCCGATCCTGCCCACCCCCCCACCCCCCCAGCAGGTGCTCCCCCAGAGCTGTGGGTCTCCCCCCCCCCACCCTGGGGGCACTGGGGCTGGATGGGGCTGCGGGTTCCCCTACACGTGTGTGCCACGCAGGGCAGGGGCTCGGGGCATTCTTAGGCGCATTTTTTCCGGATGGGATAACTGAGAATCCCAACCAGAGTGATAGGGCTGATACGGAGACCTTGGCGGGGGACGAGGGCAGAGATGGGGGCTGCGGGGCGTGGGGGCACGGAGCGTCTTCCCCCCAATCCTGCACAGCACGTCGCCCCGCGTGGTCCACGGGCCTCTCCACCCCGTGCATCCCTGCGCCATTTTGCTCCGTTGCCACGGAAACGGCCATGTCAGAAATCCCTCCCGGCACAGAGGGATGCTCGGGGCCGCGCAGCGCTGCCGTGTGCCGGCGGTACCCGCGACGTGCGAGGACCCCACGGTGCCTCCTGGTCGCCGTGGGGCAGCAGGTGCGTGGCACGGGGCATCCAGGGGACCCCCAGCCCCCTTGTGGGGCCGAGCCCTCCGCCGCAGCCCCACGGGGTCTCGCGTCCGTGGCCGAGCGTCGATAAACAGGAAATCTGCCGGCGGTGAAACCCAAGCCATTGCATTATTCATCAGCCCGCAGCCTGGCCCCGCTCCTCGGCCATTGTCACATAATTCCTCCTTTCTCCGCCGTCAGCTGGAGCGCAGCCGCTGCGGGGACCGAAGCCCGGCGCCGTGCGGTGCGGGGACGGTGACAGCGGGTGTCTGCGGCCGCTGTACCCCCACGGCCCGAGGGCTGCCGGGGGCCAGGCTGCCCCGTCACTCGGCGCCCAGCTGCTGTCACAACAACGGCTGGCTTTGTCACCAGCGGGTCCCCAGCGGGGCAGGTGGCGGCGGTGCGGAGTGGAGGACCCCCGGTCCCAGGGGAGATGGAGCATCCCCGCGCTTTATACCAATCCATCGGTTGACAGTGAGGATGTGAGGAAGGGCCTGTGCCCGACTGCTGCCTGCATCTCTCTGTGGTGCTGGCAGCCTCGGTGGCCCCAGAGGCAGGAGCAAGGCACCGAGGGCTGTCCCACCGCAGGGCTGCTCACACACCCGGGCAGGGGGGAATTAAGGCAATCACCCAAAGGTGCGAATCCCCGCCTGCAAATGCGCTAAATCCCAAGCGGATATGCTCGCTCAGGAGCAAAGTGGCTTTGGCTTGTGCTCTCTTAATCTGCCCCAGCTTAGGTTCTACGCTCCCGCACCGAGCTCAGGGACATCCCGAGGCCTGGGGACAGCAGGACGGGTGACCTGGGCGGCACCTTCAGCGAGTCATGCCTTTCACATCACCAACCCCTGGGCTCCATCCCGCGCCTCCAGCTGCGCCTGGTTTCCCTGGCAACGGGAGCTGCAGCTGCCTTCCTGCAGCCCGAGCCCAGGGATGCTGCTACGTGCAGGCTGGGATGCCCAGCGTGGGGACCGTGGCCCAGCAGCGGGTGCCCTACTTCCCTCCAACCGCTCCCAGCCCAGCCCTGGGCTTCCCTAACCACCACCAGCTGTCTCCTCGGGGCTGGGAAGGCACTGCAGTGCTGTCACAGATATCCAATTGCTGCTCAGCCAGCTGTGCCCGTGGTCCCCATACACAGAACTGGGAGCGCTGCTGCGTGTGCCCCCAGTGTGCCATGGCACTGGGATTGCAGCAGTGGCCATCCCAGCCAGCAGTGGGACCTAAGGGTCCCAGCATGTCCCAGCTGTAGGGCTGTGTGGCTGCAGCTGGCAGCGGGGCAGGGCCCAACCCCCTGGACACCATCAGGAGAAGCAGAGCCGAGCAGGACTCAGCACTGGGGCAGGTCAAGCGGAGAGCTTTGCGGGGATATTAAGGGAAAGCAAGAAATAAATAAGGATAACCTCCCCCCAGCTGCCTTGCCTTTGGCTCACCCCTCTCCCCCGGCTCTTTCTTCCTCCTTCAGATGCAAACACCACAGAAAAACGCGGCTGCAGAGACTGCTGGGCCGGGGCTGGAAGTCCTCCCCCCAACTCTACGCCTTCTGCTCGTATTTGTCTCACGTTTTCTGGCGTCTGGAATAACTGGATGCGTTACAGGACAAGAGACCGCAGGGAAAAATATTCAGTAATAATAATAAAAAAAAAAAAAAGGTAAACGGTTAAGGGGAAAAAAAAAAGTAACTACTGCATGCTGGGTTCGCCCAGAGGACAGTCACCTGTGCGTGACCTCCCTCTCCCTTGTGCCAGGGCCTGCCTGCAGTGACACAGGGATCCAACCTCATCAAACCCATGCCTGGATGAGCCCCGTGCAGAGCCAGGGCCCTGTTCGGGTTGGGGTTCAAGGGGTGTATAGCTGGGGTTGCTGGCTCTCGTCAGGCAGCACATGCCGGCAGCGGGGCGGCACGTCACCGCCTCACCCCAGGCATCAGCACATCGCTTCTCTCCTTTAAAAGGCATCCCAGGGCCCTGCTATCGCAGCTCGTAGCACCATCACACTGCTGAGTGTGATAAGAGGGGCCGTGGCCAACTTGCTTGTCCTTGCAAGCAGCAATGGATGTCCCCGTGTCCCCTTCCTGTGGGGCTGCAGCCACCCCTCACGAACGGCCCCAAGGATCACAGCGAGTCGCTTCCCTCAGCACAAACCAGCACTCGCAGGGTTGGGGCTCCCATTTGGCTGCGAGGCACGTCCCCAGTGCCCCATGGAGGGCCAGGGGAACAAGCGGCCCATTGACACGTCGCCCGTGAAGAAGAAGGCAGCACGTGGGGTGGGGAGGGTGCACAGAGGGCGACACGGCCCTGTGCCAGCACTGCTCAGGGCCAGGACACGGTGTCCCAGCATGGATGGATCCAGCAGCAGAGCTTGGCTGACTGTGAGGAAGGGACCGGGCTGCTGAGGGGCCAGGAGAGGCACCCACAGAGGTGCTGGGTTCACAAAACAAATCACCGAGCCCAGGGCCGTGCTCCAGCCCCATCCTGGCTTTGCCTCAGGCTGAAGAGATGGGGACAAAGTGCCAGCAGGGATAATGCTGTGCCCAGGCACCGAGGAGCCGTCCTTGAAGCCCTGCCTGCTGCCGGAGCTGAATGACACGTTTCAACAGAGGCAGTCTGGAACTGGCTGAGAAAAAACATTTCTGGGCACCGCGAGCCCGGCTCCACGGCCCCCGTGCACGGGCGCACAAAAATGCCAAATATTTGTCCAGAGGAGCACTGGCCAGCTGCCCTCAGCACACAGCGGGGCCGGGCCTGCTGCTGGGACAGGGCGTCCTGCACAGAGGGGCTCTGGGTGCCTCTTACACCCCACTCTTTCAGGCCCTGGTGTAAGCATTCAGTTCTCAGGCAGCAGAGGGAAGCGGGGATGCGCTGCAAGGACCACACATGTTCATGACGTGTCCATGCCCCAGAGGTGGGGATCACGGCTGATCCCATCGCTATTGTCTCTCCCAGGAGAAGCGTTCACTAAAAAGCACGTTTAATGAAGACAACACAAACAAACGGAGCCGTAACGAAGCAGCCAGGGAGGCTGTCATGCCACAGCTTGCCTGTTTGCAGTGTTCCCTCATTCCCGGTGTAACTCTGCTGCCAACGCTCCTTTGAATCACAGCGTGGTTAAGCCCATGCCCTCTGACGGATCAGAAAAAGCACAAAACACATAGGGCCCAGCCTGAGGAGTGATACCCAACCCCTCCTCCCCTCTCCATCCCAACCGAAACCCACTGCAGCTTTCTCTCCCCGCCTTCCCGTGACCCCACAGGGCTGCAAGCCCCGCTGCTCTGCACACCCACAGTGCTGGGAGCTGACCCACCTCGGCTGCTCGCAGCCGGAGCCCACACAACCCATCCAGCTGCACGCAGCTCGCGGGCTTCCCAAGGTCTGGCTTGTGTAATGCTTGCTCCGAGGATCCAGAGCCTGGAGCAGAGCTGGCACGGGCTCCAAATTTCCATTTCAAAGGAAATTTCAGCGTGCATTTTGCTTCACAACTCCACCGTAGTGTCCCGGTTGCAGTCCACCTCCCACACGAGGAATGTGAGTTTCAGAACCATGAGTTTTGGTCATACTTTTTGTTTCCGCATCGTTTCAACAGCTCTGGTACGGAGAGCGTGCCGCCCTCACGCAACAGCAGCAACAGCACGGCTCACTGAGAGCTGCCACCGAGCAGCCGGGCAAACCCCAAAATCCAGAGGGAAAAGCAGCGGACTTCCAGCTCTGCAGCATGGGGCAAATACTCCTGGTATCTCCCAGCCCCCCTCCTTCAGAATGTATTGTCCCCTTCTACCTCAAGGGCTCGTGAGGAGCTGGAGAGAACACTGAGAGTGTATGTCCCCATTTACTAGCCCTACAGTAGGAAAAAAGAACTAAAGGAAAAAAATAACAAGATTAGAAGCAATCCCTGCATCAGCAGTGCATCAGCGTGTGAACGAGAATACAGTTTTCAGGGCAAGAAGCTGATCAGGGAGAGGCTTGGTGACAGCAGATGGCCTGAGAGAGTGGCAGCTCGGGTGTGAGTAGGTCAGTGCTGGGGCTGCTGCTGGCTTTGCATCTCCTGAGACCCAGCAGATTCCTACCATCGTTACAGGTAACTTCCAAACCCTCTTCCCACACCGGTACAGGCGCCAGACAGGGAAGCACAGGGAGTGAAGACTCCTCCAACGCGTTGAAAAATGGCATCCGTATTTAAGGACGCACAGGGGATCCTTCAAAGCCACGGCGGGTCAGGATGTACTCTGCCTGCCCGGACTCATTTCCAAAGTCAGCCCTGGACTAACTCCAAGAAAGCTTTTAAGGTGTCTCTGTGCAGAGCTGGCACCCCCAAGCGGTCGTTCTGGCTCCGAGCATCTTCTCACACATCTGGCTCGTTTCTCCCCTGCTGGTGATGGGCAGCTCCCCGGCACCCACTGCTGTGTGCAGGGTGGGCTCATCTGTACACTGACCTTCCCGATTTCATGTGTGATCCCTGAGGGAGTCGGATTCTGAAGCATGAGAACTGCATGTTAGGGGAAGCAAGCTGTGAATGACTGCCGCCCTGTGCAACATCACTGCTCGGGCACCTGGAAGCACGACACAGCTCTCAGATGCAATGAGGATGCAGAGAGCTGCCGGCGGCCGTGCCAGAAGAGACAAAAAGCAGATGTTTCACAAAAGCTCACTTTCCAGGTTTATTAAGTAAAGTTAACTGAATTCGTTTTCATTTTGTGGGGATTCCTTTCTGCCCGGCAGAGCCGCACAGAATCACGGTTGGACTGTGACAACCCAAATACAACTTTGGCTCATCTCACTGCTGACACATATGGAATGACTCGGGGGGTTATTACATGCTGTGTCTGCTTGAGGCAGGTACATGTACAGATCAGCACAAGTTGCAAATGATAGTTTACATCCTTTCCAAACAGAGCAGGGCATTCAGCAGATGCGCTGCAATGAGAAGACATATGAAAAAGAAAATTATACAGACTTGCAAATACATAAGAAGTTCAAGAGATGCAAGAAACCTCAAACACAAGAAATGTCAAGGGAGGGAGGGGGGGAAAAAAAACACTTAACTTCAGACACAGTGTGTTCAAATTAAAACCCGGCTGTAATTGAAATTCTCCTCAAGATGGGAAACGTACAGGAACTCAATTTAAGAGATACCAGGTTTTGTCCTGGGAGAAACGTGTCCAAAAACACGGATGCAACAAACAGGTTCAGAATTCTAAGCAAAATGTCCCTGGGCATTGGTGTACTTGACTCTTGGAGCCAGAGCAAAGCAATTCATCACCCTGCTGGGCCTACTGCTGGGCGGCGGTGGCAGAACAGCACGTAGGGTTCCAGATGGCAGAGAGAAGGCAGCGTGCAAACCGCTGGTCGCAGAGAGAAATGCCACGAGCCAGATCTCCCAGGGATTGATAGGGCAAGGGCACCTAACTCCAGCAGCCTGGCCTCCACTGCACACACCGTTAGCGTCACGTTCTGCAAGGTTCCTCAGTCCTTAGCTCACTCCTTTCTCAGCCTGAGTTGTTTCTGTCGTGCTCGTGAGCACGACCGGCCGTGAAAAATTATCCAAAAAACAGAAGGGACAGGACCAAAGAAAAGGGGCTGAACCTGGGGCTGGCTCCCGGCTCCTATTTTTCCAAAGATCAGTTAGAGGTTGGAAATTTATCTACAAAAGAAACAATATAAACGAAATAAAAAATGGCACCGTCCACAAAATTAAAAAAAAAAAAAGAAAAGAAAAAAACAAACCCAAAACTTACAACACAGCCTCGTAAAAACGGCTTCGCAACGAGAGCTCAGTCACAAAATAAGGGTTCTAGCTCTCCGTACATCAGAAGAGGAAACAAAGCTAAGAAGTACTAGTCCACATTCTCTTAATAAGTTAAACTTACTTTCCCTCCCCCTGTCTACAAAAGGGGTAGAAGCAAAGGAGAAAATAGGCTACCAAAAATAAGGAGAAAAAGAAAAGAGAGAAGGAGAGAGCGCGCGCAAGAGAGAGCAGTCTGTGGTCAGAGGCTCAGAGCAAGGCTGAGTTCCTTTTAAGGGTTTAAAAGATGCAAAACAGTTCTCAGAAGTTCCCTCTCTTCAACAGTTAGTTCAATGCTGTAGCCATAGAAACTCAAGTACACATCGGAGGAGAGATTCTTTCAGGCAGGTCGGGCCGAGAGCTGCTCAGCATTAATCCTCAATGATTATGGGCTCATCATTCATGGGCTGGCGGAGCTGCACTGCCTGGATTGGCCGGAGGATAATGGGCTTGTAAGGGCGTCTGGCGGCTCGCTTGGCTTCGGAGGAGGAAAGCAGCTTGCGGATTTTCCTGCAGACAGTGAGGAAGAAAGGAATGCGTTACAGAGAGCGAAGGCTTAGGCGTTGCAGGCCTCTCTGTTTCCCCAAGCAAAGCCAGGCCTGCACACGCAGAGGCTGCTCCCTAGCGGGACGGACTGATGCTGTTTATTTTGGCAACGCCTTCCCCGGGGAACTTTTGTTTTCCCATTTATAAACCCATCAATGAAGAGGCAGTCAGTGTTCCAGAAGCCTCTCCCTGCAGAGCAGCAGACACCTCGGCCCAGTTTCACGGGACCAGGGTCCGCTGCCACGAGCACATGGCGTGTAACAGTTACAACCACATCGCTCACAAAGCACATCCACACAACGCGCTGCACGCAGCTCTGTGGGAATGTATGAAGACCAGTAGCAAACACATCTCTGGCAGCTCGGGTCGCTTCCCTGCCTGCTTAATCCATCGCTGCCGGTCCCAGCAGGTGCACACAGCTGCCTCTCCCCACAGGCAGCAGCCCTAGGAGCTGTGTCGCCAGGGCGGCCACTAACCAGGGAACCGATGCTCAGCTCTGTTTTTTCATCATTATTTTCTTATTCCCTGCACTGGGAGGGCTAGCAAGGCATCTTCCCCTCCTTCTCCCAATCAAGAAATGGACAACATTCAAGTTTTGCTCTTGTTAAGAGTTTCCCTACACGTCACAAGGCCAGCAACATGCCTTATCGGATGCAGGAAGCAGATTTCCATCAGCAGATTAAGTGAAACATCGATGAAGGCACAACAAAGGCTTAAAATTAGCAAAATAAGGTGGAAAGAAACAATACAGAATGATTACTTGCTTCCTTCAGTTGATACCAGGCTTAGAGCTAGAGGAAGTGCCTTTGAGAAACTACCAACAACAAAGAAGTATACTGCACAATTAACATGAGGAACTCACTTCCAGAGGATACTGTGGGGGTTGAAAGCATATAGAGATTAGAAAGGGAGGTGATAGATATTCACAGGAGTAGTCCAGCAGCACTGTTATGCACAGCCTTCAGCTCAGGAACTGGGACCACAAGGAGGGGTTGATAAGGAAGCCTGTCCTGGGGACTCCTTCCTTAAAGGATGTCCAGCTTACCGTGAGAGACCTGACACTGCCTTAGAGGAAGGGCAGCCACACGGCTTCACAACCCACAGGTAACTGCAACATTTCTGACTACTCCACGTGACAGGAGCCAAATCTCCCATCTTTAAAAGACCCACATGTGTGCAGACATCTTTGCTCACTACGTGCCCCCATTTCTCCAGTTTCTTATGAAGATGAAAGGGGTCAGGGGTGGGGAGAGAAGAGAAGTGGGTGGGAAAGTGTGGGAGCAGAGGGAACCTTGATGTGAGGGCTTTTCCAAGACTCACTTTGCTGAAGTCCAACTACTTTTTAGCCAGTGGAGCTGCTCACAGCTATCCAGTTTCCCAGCACCGTTCTCAACAGTACCACACAAAGGGGACAGAGGGGGGTAAAGCTTCAGGAAAACCTGCTCTCTGTGGCTGAAAACACAGCCCGACCCTCAGCTGGAGGACGATATGCAGATAGTGCTGCCAGATTGATTGCTACGGAGCCTACACAAAGCTCAGCTTGTTCCGGAGCTCACAAACAAGTCTCACATTCCTGACGCTGGAATGCAGCAGATGGTTCAGGGAAAAGTTAGAGGTGAACCGCCCAACAGAAAACCCCTGCCGCTCACAATGCCACATCGCTCAAGCTTCCCTGCTTTTCAGCAGGCTGCCAAACGGCTCCTTTCACACTCAACCAGCTGCTGGACAAAGCAGCCCGTTCTTTCTTTTTGTTTTGAAGAGATACCATCTCACTGAGCTGATGCCTATCGCTGTGCTGTGATTGCCCTGCTGGAGATGTGCTGCTCGAGGTGAGGCTGCTCCTTCCTGCCTTGCTCTGTCCCCTTCCGTAAGCAGTACTTGTGGCTGACCCCGCAGCTGATGAATATTCTCTGTTCTGTACAGGTCCAAGAGCAGGGCTCTGCGGTCGTGCTGAGACATTTCTGCCACAGATCTGCAGTGCTGCTTGTGGCTTGCATGAGAAACGTGGCAAGCAGTCTTTTTTGCAGCTGGAGGATGGTGAAATATGCCTCAAGCACGTGCGGATTGAATTAGAGATTGAAATCCCTGCATTTGACACAGCACGTGACTGTGTCAGAGCTGCAGATCTGTAACAGGATCCCAGCAGCCCTTCACCAGAGCAAGATGATAGGAACAAAGAGATGCTTCCCTTAAAAGCTAATTATTTATCTCACTTAGCTTTCAGTTATACAGGGGATCCCACTGCTTATTTCAGAGAAGGTAAAGGAGAACAGAGAGGCTGAAGTTACGAGCAGGGTGAAATGCACAGGCGGACAGTAACTTGAACATCACCATCTCAGCCCACGTGCAAAGCTCACCTCTAGAAACAGGCCCACAGAACAGACCCTTGACTCTTGAAATGCTCTGCAGGTTAAGGAGGAGGTTGAGGACGAGTTCAGAACTCGACTAACCACACACTTCATGATTAACAAATGAATGCTCAAAAGCAGCATCTTATTTTGTAGTACCACAGAGAACAAGCTCCCAAAACTCACGTCCTCCTTGGTTACCTGCAAGGGCTTAGACACTCTGTAATTGTCATGTCTGTCTCTGCTAGGTGCTGGGCAGAAAGCTACTGCTCCTGCCTGCTCTGTGGCACAAGCAGTGTTCTGAGGAGCAATACGACAGATTTCAGCATGCAAGAAGGCACAGAGGGTACGTGCAACCTCCAAAAATTATTGTGGCCAAAAGAATCTGCCCCAGGGGAGGTATACACGCTCCAAGAGTGGATAATGCTGTGCATAATTCAGCAGTTTTCAGTGGATGCAAACATAAAAGCTTTTATAGCAAGGCAGAGCAGTGAATAGGAGAGCTTGGCTCCTCAGCATTACCCGTGCACCAGAAGGCCCTTTTTTCTGTTTCTGAGACATTGCAATGGGACCTCCAAAGGCATTTATAGGTCTAAACCAGGTGAATGTCTCTCTTCTGTCTTCCTCTCCCCACCCAGTCTGCAGCAGTAACCTCTGCATGGAACAGAAACCAGGAGACACCCCTTGAACCCTCCTAAAAGCCCTCGCTTCTCACCTGGTTTCTTCAGTGGCCATGTAGAAAACATCATCTGGTGCATCAATCCAGTTCATCCTCCTCCTTTTCACTGGAGGCATGGATCCACCACGAATTAATCGGACTTTTGTTGGGTATGATTTCCCATTGAGCAGCAAGTTTCGGCTTGGTCCCTGACGTGATACATAAAAAAGTACAGTTATGGGCTGCAACAAACTGCAACAGCATGCAATAAGCACTTAAAGGGAAAGAGAACTACAAGTTTTCATATTGGTTGTTATCAGAGGTTCTGGCGAACATGTACCCTTCCTGCCCATGATTGAATGCAGAACTCACACAAAAGCAATTGTCCACAAGCAACAGAAGTTAGGCACCTCCGTTATACAACAGGGCAGCAATACTTGAACGACAGAACAAACTGTAAATGGAAGGCATCACCAATAATCTGTTGTGTCTGAAAGGTGACGTCAAGTTTGAAAGACTGAGCACGTGACTCAGATTTCAGCTGCTCCCATAAATCTAGAGCAACTCCATTGATTTCAGGGAGGGAAATTTAGCTACGCAGCACACGAAACAGAAAAGTTTGAATTTACATTCATTCTGGGGCACCAAACTTACCCACGTCCTTTTTGTTCTAAGGAGGTTAATATTTAATGCCAACGGTACACAATTAAATGAGTTATTGAAAACAAATCTAGAACTGCAAAGCTTAACATCTTTCATCGTAAAATCCCTTCAGCATTTAACAGCACAGATCTCCCAAACAGAATGCATTCCCTTTGTGAAACGACACAGCTATCATTTCCCAGAGCCACAGCCCCCTCCCACTCAACTGGAAAAATATGAGCTGTTAATAAGAGAGGTGCAGATGCAAGGGAGCAAAAGATTAAGCTTCGCAAACGCAGCTGTCCTTGATCATTTGAAGTCCAGTTCTGCTGCCCCTCTTCCTGCTGATTAGCACATTGAGAAATCCCACTTGCAGTTGGTAACACTGGACAGTCAGGAAAGATGCAAAGTGAAGGGCCCAGAAAAATATGCGTGAATTAAAGCTGGTCAGAAAATGCCAAGAAACAGGAGAGAATTTAATCTGGTACATCACAGGCCAGACCACCTCCCCCGCTGCACCAAGGCTTCCCAGTGACCACAAAATGGGAAACTGAGCACATGGAGGAGGGATATCCCACCTGGGAGAGCCACCTCAAAGGGAAAGGCAGGGACACGAGATGCACTCGAGCCCTAAAATGGGCAAACGATGGCAAAAGCCCACTCAACTCATTCTATGCAGACTTCAGCTTGTTCAACAGGAGAGAAAATAAAAAAACCCACCCTACATCTGTCACATTTCATCTGAGAAAACAAAAATTGACCAATGACTTTTTTTGACCAGCCTTAATCAACTGTGTTAGACATATCTGCTCCTCGTCGAACAGCTAAACAAACAAAACCCCACCTTTTAGAATCCTAAGCTCTTTAAAACTGTTGTACACAAGTGCAATAACAATTTGATTTCTTAGTTGCCCAGCTCCATGTTATACACAACAATTTTGGCACCACAGCAAACCGCGGAAATACTTCAAGAAATTGCTTTTACATTCGAGGTTTATTAAAGACAAGGCTTCCAATGAAAGGCTTTTGTTTCCTCTGCCCCTCCAGATTTCTCCAAGAACATTCTTTCATTCGTGCTGTGAAGGATACTTTCTCCCCATGTGCTATATATGCAGAACAACTCCCGAGAGAGTTCTTGGAAATACCTAGGAGGGGGACCTGAGTGCTTCAGAGTCACCTTTTCTCTACCTGCACAAAGCAATGGTTCAAATGGCACATCCCGAAACGTGGACCTTCAGTTTTCAGTTCAGTAGCATCTTTTATCGAGCAACCAGACGTGAGGCAGTTCAGGGTCCCCACGCTCATAGCTAACAAGTGTTAGGTCGTCACACTGCACTGAGCTGGTTTATACAGCAGACACAAACAAGTAGCCAGTCTCCTCCGTGACAAGAAGTGAAGCTGAATGATGTAATTTACCACATCGTATCAGATGCTCAAGAACAGCATTCTCCAGGTACAGCCTCCTGCTACTGCCCACTGTGTTAATAATGCCTGCGGTCACTTCTCAGTGCCCATCACTCAGACCTGATTTATCCACATTGGAGTGACTCTGCTGACAAAGAGGAGGCCAACTTCACTTCATCAGCACCTGAAGCAGTTCTTCTCTGGCCAGAAATACAATTATGCTTCAAGTTCTCTCCCGTGAGCAGAGAGATGCCAGATTGGGGCCCCACAAAAACTTCCAGTGAGGGGGCAAAGTGATGCGCGGCCCCTTCTCATTCACTCTTCAATTTTTTTTTGCCAGAGAGGCATCAGTCAGACTGGCTATTTGCTTCTGTCCTTTGATAAATCTCAGCATCATGGATGAAAGGAATCGTTATTACTCCAGAAAAAAATAAAAGAACATAAAAGAACAAGCATTCTCAGAAGACACAACTCACACACCAACTTACTAAAGAAAAATAACAGAACAAAGCAGACTTTTCCAAACAAACCCTTCCATCATGAAAGCCTTCCTCCTTCAGTGAAACACGTTCCATCTAGAAACACATCCCAGAGCTTTGCTATAAACAGCCACTCAGTTTCCATAGGAGCAGAAAGAAAATGCTCCGTTCAGAACAATCTCATTGATGTAATCATTGATTTGAGGTTTCAATTTTATTCGATCATTTGCGCTTTTCCTATGCCCCAAAATCATTGTTTACTCAAGTTTCTTGAGGAATTGGGAAGCGTGACCAGCTGCAAACAGCAAAGATGGAAGTGGAGCACTACGGTTTAATGGGGTGTTCTATCTACAGAGGGTTAATAGTAATTGTTTTTCTTTTCCCTGTTTTGGTTAAACGAGCATTCTCTTACCATTTGTCTGGTTTGTCCGTGGTTAGGCAGACCTAACAAACAGGAAAGAGAATAGAGCTGGTAAGACCATTGCTTTTCCAAGACAGAAAAAGTACAAAATCAAAACACGCAACTACGATTGCAACTGTGTTGTTTTGCTAAAATGAAGAGTTTTCTACCACGCTAACTTCTCCCCTCCTTGGAACGTAACTGCGAGAAGAGCTTCCTTAACGAGGTGGTTTGCAGAGCCCCCACATTAAAGACATTTCATTTGCTCAGTCTTCTCTCCGTTTTCTCACACCATCAAACTACTGCTCCAAGTACACCTCCTCTTTTAGACCTGAAGTTTTCCTCAAGTCCTTAAGAAAAACTGATGTTCTGGTTTTACTGAGGAACTTACTGATACCAAGAAGGAGAAAGTGGAAGGTATTATACTGTCAAGACAGCAACAAGTAACAGCTTTCCTGTCATCCCTAGGCGCCCAGGGGCAGCACTGTCAGATGTCAGCTCTAAGCTGCAGCAAGCAGACTGCAGAGCTAACCTGCTCTCACCTACCACTGCTAAATCCTTCCACAGCCTCAGCTCCACCCTCAGTGAGCACAGCCCTCCACGCACGGCCCTCCTCCAGCAGCACAACCAGTGCCAGGAGGCACTAGGGCTTGGTTTTACTCAATTGCCTCTTCCTATCCCATCTGACACCCCATCACACCGCCATGTTCCTTGCCATGACGAGAGCCAGCAGGTCTTGGGACACAAGAGAACAAAGTGTTGCTCTAAGTTGGTAGGGTATGGCACAGAAAGGACTAGTAGATCCAAGACACGCTTCTGTTACCACCACTTGGTTTCCTGAGATGCACACTCCCAGACAACACCGTTCCATTAATGTTCAAGCACCAAACCATATTTCTCAGCCCCTGCTGGCTGAAAACCAAGAAGGTTGGTGTAACAAAGCAAACACATGCTACTGACACTGTCACTGGGTACAGGCGCAGCGACAAACTCTGCCTTCACATTACTAACAAGCTTCCCAGCACAACTCTTTTGGACTTTGCCATTTCCCACTGACAGCCAGCTAAGCTGGGATAAAAACAGCACAGTCTCTATAGAATCCAACAAAAACAGAGCAGTACAGGCGACGGTCTGTACTCCAGATTCCTTGAATCTCAAGATTCCTTGAAATCCTCCTTGGTAAAAGCAAACACATGGCAGGTATGGCAGGAAACAAGGCACAGTGATGTGAGAGAGAAGGGCGCCACGGGGGACATTTTGCTAAGCACTGAGCATCACAACACCACATTTCCAATCATTACATAAAGTTTACAGCAGGTTTATTTCCATTCAGGAGAGATGCATGCCATCAGAGGTGAGGACACACACTTTTTGTGATGTTTTTGTGCTTAAGTATCCACAGAGATGAAGAAACAGTTGACAAGATGACTTTTACCAAATCTGCACAACAGAGGTACCAACCACCAATGACCAGTAAAAACCTCAGGATGTTAAGAGAAGCGATGTGACTGCCAGATAACTGCTCCTCTTTCACACAGGAGCAGCAACACCCAGCTGCAAGCAGCTGCCTGTGGCTGGACAAAGAGCCAGTGCCTGCCAGGACAGCACAGCCAGCAGGACATGGCCCAGAGCTGCTGGCTGCAGCCCAGAGGCTGAGCTCTAAGCCTTGCTTTCTTCCTCCCCTTCCCTAACAGGAAGATAGCACATTCCTCATTCACAGGAGCTGTGGGAGATGTATGTAAATCCATGGATGCGAGGCCTTGGACTGAAGCCATGGATTTCTTGCTAACCACACTCAGGATTAGCTCTTTTCTCATACTAGGGAATATCAGTCTACAGGAGCAGCTGATACATGGCTCCTGCTGCTGCAATGACTATTGCTGGTTGTACAACAGACAGTAGAACTGTTAATCCTTGACACCAGAATTAACCCAGAATATTCCATGAGATGCTGGGACTGGTGGAGGCTGAGCCAGCTCTGAGCCCCAAAGCTTCCAGTCCTCAGACAGCAAGGAAACAGTGGTCTCCAACAGGGACAACCCTCACCTCCAAGCTCTGGCTTCTGGAACAAGCTGCACGTAACAAAACACTGCTTCAGTAAAATAAGACACAAAAAGATAGAGTGTTTATACAATTCATACATTTGCTACCATAGAAATAAAGTAGCAGTTAGCTACCTATGACTTCTCCCCTTAGCATATGAAAGAATCAATACAAAAACAGACACTAAAAAGACTTTCGTTGGTTTGCTAAGTGAGCAACTTTCACCCAGATCAGTCTCCTAAGAGGAGCAGACAGCATAACATCTGCAACACACGGCAGCACAGCTGTCACAGCGATAGGTGGAAGCCATGGATCCTCACCCACGGGTTTCAGTGGCTTCTGTGCAAGAGATGAGGTCTATGAGACGGGCACCTGTAAGAACTGAACCGAGTATCACAAAGCAAAAAGGTCTGCAACGATGTCTCCAAGGTCTTCTACTCTCTTGCAGTCCAACACACTGACATGTGTACTAAAACCCTGGGAACACATGGGCTTTTTTTTCCTGTAGCACTGAAAAAACTCAAGGCACTGGAAAAACTCCTCCCATTCAGTTCCTCCTGCCAAAATTTCTACTATTCATCAGAAGTACCACGAAGTCCCAGAGGATCAGGTGATGTACACAAGGTAAACACTGTACACCTGCAGATGCCCTATGCCACAGGCCCTTCTACACACTGCTACTGAAATGGCAATAAACAACTAAGCAGAGCAGGGTTTAACAGAGGCCCTGGAGTGAGCCCCTGCTCCTGACAACTTGGTGACCTCAGTTCCCCAGGCATAAATGCAATTACAGATGAGATTTCAGTCCAAGCAGTCACAGCAGGTCACCATGGCCCAGTGAACCTTCCACTCTCGAACGATCAAAGCTGCAGATATCAGCTCTTAATCTACCAACCTGGTTCTTCTCATGTAACAATCACCTGGAGCTAACTCTCTCTTTCAGAAATGAGCGAATAGCAAACTGTAACTTCCTGCACCACCAAGAGCAATACCCCAGGAGCACGACATGGGCTGGCACCAACACCTGGAGGGAAGGTAGGCTCTGGTTTCCTGATGGGAGAGCAAACCAGCACACCTGGTCCCCCTGATGCCTGAGAATAGATTTGCTGCAAGACTTGCACAAGTCTTCCAGCACTTGTCTGTGCTTGAACACACACACTGCTGCCTGGACACTTACAGACCGTGTGCCAGTGTGGCCACAAGAAGTCTGCACAGAGCTGAGCCTGATGCCAAGGAAGAAGAGCAGCCCAGCCTCCAGCCTTTGGAAATAAGCTGATGCTTTTTCACTCCTTGTTCCTAGAACTTACTCACGTCACTCTTCAGCATACGCACTGTGCAGAAAATTATAGTGTGAGTCTCTCTTTTTGTTTTTAATTTTTCAGCCTATACAATCAGTCACTGATGGCATTTTGCTTTCACTTCTGCTTACCGAAGTACCACAAAATATGCAACAACATTCACAAGCACGTCTTCAATCACAAGGAAAACAGAGAACTTAGTCAATACTCTCACAACCAGTCAGCTTAAAACACAGGCCACGCTAAAATACACTGCTTTCAAATCCACACACTCTTTATATACATTTCCCTTCTTCAGAAGCACTCCTCCTGGGCCTCCATCTTTCCTAGCCGTAACAAAAACACCAACAGTACCACATTGGTGAGCAAGCTATTAAAATAAACGAGCATGCATGAATGAGGCATGATGAACAAGGATTCTGTTTCCAAGTTAGTGGTTCACTTGAAAAAAAAAAAAAGCTGTGTGTTGACATATACAGTTTTTTTTTTTTTTTAAGTCTGTAAGAAGGGCTTTAGTGCCTCTCTGGCACTGTTAAGAGAGTGTTCCTGCCGTGAGCAGGCTGAGGGCCCATCTTCCAACAACTGAAGGCTATAAACCTTCAGGAACACGAGTGCTACAAGCAGAACAGATGGGAAGTTGTACCTGATGCCACCTCGACTAATGTTTTCTTCAAATCCTGTTGTATATAAAAACAATGTTAAAATTGCAATTTACTTACCTAAGTAAGTTCCTACCAAGATTGGCAAAGGAAAAGGAAAAAAAACAAAACATCTAAGGTTAAAAAAAAGGGAGAGGTTCACATAGTTCAGAATACAGTAGCCCAGCCCCATGCAACAGATACAGAGACACAGACTGTTTTGTTTGTAATGGAACACAGAAGTGATTGCTTGTTGGACAGATAAACCCAAGACAACACTGAACAACCAGCATTCCGAATAAGTAATTCCAAACAGAGCAGCCTGAATTTTGTACGAGTGAGCAGCTATTCATTACCCACCTCCTTCCATTAACCCCCACACATGAACTTTGCTGAATCTGGACAGGTCTAAATGCTCAGTCTAAGAGTCTGCACACTTTGTAGTGCCTCACAGATGATGCATCTGTTGGTGCAAAGCTGCACCTTCCAGCAATGGCGAGCCAGTAGCTGCCCTTGGACAAGCAGGTCCTGGCTCCAACTGAACATATCTCAGCACTGAGGGAATCACTACTCCTCAGCCTCATTCCTAAAGGGCCCAACTTTACACTGAGTGGTTAAGAAGAAAGTCATGAAGCCATGCAGCTAGCTGCTTTAGGGTTTGGTGATCCTAATTACATAAACTAGAAACCACTGAATTATTTGCTGTTTTTAGAATCAGGAGTATTGCACTTTATATATACATACACACATATCACACATAGACTCCTCATACATTCATGCTTTGTATCGTTGGGGTCGTTTGCAATTCCACCTTTGCATTCTTAATCATTCTTTTCTTTGATTAATTGCACTCTGCTTTCATTAAATCAGTATTTCCATCTTATTCCGTGCCATCACTCATCAATTAAATGGTTTTCACTATTTGATCCACAGAGTGAAAAGTCCATCTCCCCATTTCACTTCCAGTTCTGTCTCCCTGACATCAAAAGAAACTCATCATAGCATCATGGCTAAGCTGGAGACAGTGGGGAAAAAAGAATCACTCAACATCCAAATACAAAATGCCAAGTACAATTCTCAAAAATAACCTCTGCTTTTGGCATAGAATCTAAAGCAAACAAACTGCATAGGCATGTGGTTGGTGGAGCATCCAATAAGCAACACAAGCAACTTGCCATTACTCCCAGCAATGCCACTGCTGGCAAGAAATAGTCACTGCTTCAAGCAGCACCAAGCATTTGCTCTCCTGGCCCTAGCATTACACTGAGCTGGATATCAACAGCTAAAGCCAGGACTTCTCCCAGTACTGCATTATTATTTCTCAAGGGAGCAATACTGGCACTTATTTGCAGCCATTCCAGGACAGGCAGGGGTAGTGGCCAGGTATCCTCAGCTCTGGAAGTGTCACTGCTGACAAAGGCAGAATTTTAATGCAGCTTATGCACCAGCGTAAGATCCATTTTTTTGCAAACTCTTAAGTGATTTCAAAGGTCTTTTCTGGCTCAGTCACGATTCCTACCTAGCTGATGCCAGAGAACTTCCCTGTACTCCCACCTCAGCATTTGTTTTTGATCACAAACACTGTTTCCATTTTCACGTACATCTCTTGATAAATAAAATAATGCTAAACTCACAAAGCTGTAATGCTTCCAGTTCTAGAAGTTCATTCATGTTATCCCACAAAAAGCTGAGATGCAGCAAACCAGAACACGTTAAATTTGACTGACGCTCCGTCTTCTTCCAGAAATGCCCAGTAGCAGAAGTGAGGTATTGCAACAGTTAATTCACCTCACTCAAAAATCTGCAGCTTGTTTCCAGCCCAAGTTTTCCTGCTGTACCTTCTGGCTACTGGAGCTCATTATTCCAGTCCCAGCTAGACTAAACAGCCCTCTATTATGACACTTCTGTTGCTCTAGTCAGCAGAGACAAACATCTACAACTTCCACTCTGATAGAACTATTTTCCATGATGGAGTGTGTTTCTCATGCCTTCATCCTTTTCACAGCTCTCTCCCGTTTTTCAGTGTATTACACGAAGCTGCCACTTTTATCAGTGTATGTTTGTTGCTAGGAAAAGCCTTCCCCCTTTGTTCCTGCTATTCCTTCATGCTCCCTCTCCTTCTGCCAATTTTACAGTGCACGTGATGACCTTGAAAAGCTCATTTGATTAGATGAAAGCTAGCATGGTGAAAGAGAAAAAAAACTTCCCAGTGCTCCCTCCCTCCATCCTGTAGGGATCTGTATGGAAGAGCATCACTTAGGCCTCATGCTGAACAGCTCAAAGGACAAAAGCAACAAGGGTCCAGAAAATAAAACGTCTCTTCATCTTCCTCAGAAAATCACTCACAGTAAATACTGTCTGAAAAGCTCCAGATCGTAAATGGAAAAAAGGAGTAAATGTATCCACTTTTAACATCTCATTGATTCTTCAGCTTAGGAGACTACCTGTGCTTCTCACATTCCAGTTTGCCCATGCAGCCTAATGCTGCAGGAGTGCTGGGAAAGACAGGGTATGCCTAATGATACCTGTAATGCAACTTAAAGAGGGAAAGCAAAAATACAGATGAAAGAATTACGCTTTTCTTTAGAACAAAGTGGAGGGGAAAAGAAAGATATTCAGCTGGAGTTACAGTAGCAAGAGAAAGAGCAACATTTTCAAGAAAAAAAAACCTGACGTACCCCACCCCATAACATTTCATCAATTCCCAATGTTTCCATAGTCAGTTACACTAGTTCAGGCTGCTGCTCAAGAACAGCAGTCTCCTTTTCTTTTCATCCTTTATCTCTCCCCACCAACATTCCTGTTTCTCAGCCTTTCCTTTGCTCCCACTTCTCTTCACAGGGAGCCCAAACTGAGCATACAGACGAGGTGGTCTTCTACCCTCAATCCTTCTACTCTCAGTCATTACTTTGGTATACCAAGTCAGTTAGGAACTGTTTCCATTTATATGAGAACGTTCACAGCACTCCATTAATTAGGCTTTTCTGAGGGCTGAATTCTAACCACCCCCCATCACCCTAACAACAGAGGGTGGTAAAAGCTCAAAGGAAAACCTTCCAACAGTGCTGTCTGAAGGAACACCCCAAAACCTACCCCAGTGGTTTGATATTCAGCAACACTGGATCCCCTAAACGAAGGCAGGTGCTATGGGAATTTACATGCCTTAGAAACCTGACCACCAAAATATATGAATACACATGGATCTTAAGGCTTTACAGCAAGCAAAAACACCAGCTGCTATTTGGCTCATTCCCTGCAAAGCAATTCTCTCGATTCCATACTGCTTTAGGACCTGGCCACAAGGCAAGCCATTCCAACTCATCACACACTGCCAGCTCTGCAACCCACCACCCCCAACAGCACAGATACCATCCCCCCACAAGTTTGGAAGTAATAGCCCAGTGCCAAAAGGCTTCAATCACCAGTTTTCAGCAAACAGACTTCAGCTGAAGCCCACTGTACCAGTTGTGTGCCCTCAGAACTCAGAGACTTTGACACAGCCACCTGCCCAAACCATGAGGTATCTTCCAGATGCCACCGGCACAGCACGGCAACAGAAAACAGACCTGATAATCCATATAGCACTGCAGTAAGTTATCATCTCCTTGAAAACTGTTTCAGCAGAGGTAGACAAAATGTCTTTCAGTCTCTCCATTCAACTTTTTTTCGTGGTACACTCCTGTAAAAACGACCTGAACCAGGCAGGATGCCACTGCGTATCGCTGAGGAAAGGAAAACTCAGAACACCCTCCTGTAGCAGCTGTGTAACCCATCTATGTTTACAAACAAGAATCTGAATGATTATAATAATTCACTTTTACTCTCATTATTTTTTCCTCATGTTTTAGAACTGTTATAATCCTGAATTCAGTCACTTCTGGATGAAGGAGTTAATTCAAACATTTTACGTTGCCGTAACTTGTTGGCTCCTAAATTTTGGTTGCATCACTCTCAGTGCCTTTCACCCTCCTCCATAATACTATCAACTTGTGCTCTACCTCTCCTCTGACCTCCTGCCCTCCATCTCACCAAGCAGACCCCACATTAATCAGCCAGCAAGACTCCATGCAGAACCAAGGGAATGCCTCACACCACATTCTCTGTCCTGGCACCACACAGGCAACAGTCATTAGGCAGCCATGCCCAGTGCCAGCAAAGCTTACCAGCTCCTGTGCAAGGCAACTGGGGATCAGCACCGAGCAGCACCAACACAAACTGGCTCCACGCCACAACCAGCTCTACCAAACTTTCACCATCTGATTCCTTGTGTCCACCAGATCTCAATGCAAGTTCTTTAAGACTTGTTTCTTTGCAGGTGGTTGTTCTGCTTCACCTCAGCAAAGCTGCCAGCAACCCAGGTATGGGCACATATTATCCATTCACAATTAATCCCAAGCAACAAGCTTCAGCTGAACTGCTCACAACATCCCGTTAACACTCATTAGTCCAGCAGGTAAACAGCCTGGATCTGAGTCAGACTCAGCTACCTAGCAGTAATGGGAACAAATGGTGCTCTGAGCCTTTCAGTGGCTGGTTGGGGACAGAGCAGAGAGAGCAGCAGGCACTTGAGAGATTAACCCTGCACAGCTTCAGGTATGCTTCAGAGGAATGTGTATTCTAAGTAGCCTGGGCAAGTGCTTCTTTAAAATTGTGCTCTGCTTACAACTAGAAAATGTTCTCTGGGTATGAATTCCAGCATTTTCCATAGGGACACTGTGAGGAAAGGGGTCGGCTCTTCTTCTTTCCTTTGAGTCTCGACAGCTCCATCCTTCAGGAGTGCACCAGCTGCTGAGCAACTTGGCTCTCACCTTGCTGACGTGGACATTTAACAAGGAGCAGCAGAAATGGCTGTAAGCCACCAGGAGCTGTGGATGTTCTGAGCTACTCCCCAGCTCCCTCCCTCCTGAACTGGACACACTTCTGAGGAAGCCAGACTGAGTTGGAAGAGCTCTATTATTTTTCCCAAAACTGAAAAGCACATTAAAAACTCAGGAAGAAAGTATCAAAGTGCAAGATCACAAGGACAGCAAGACAAAAGATCTTCACCCTTGCTGTAGCCTCCACATGCACTTCAGTATGCATGCACATAGATATTGGTAACAGTCATCTGCTATCTCAGCCATTACAGACAAAGCTTAATATCAGGGCATGCAGTGCAGGTCACTCAATGCCTAAATCTAAGTTTCTGTGTTTGCCTGTCTCACGTTGAGACAGCTCTTCCAAATTGCCTGTCTGCCTGAACTTGGACAAGCAACATCGCATGCACTTCTGCATTATTCCAAAGAAAAGCTTTCAGGACTGTTCTTCAGTCAAAACAGGCTGGTTTGGTTTTTTCCCCCTGCAGGAATTTAAAAAGCTGTAATTTCTACTGCAAGAAAAGAACATGCAGGCAGCTTCACGTTGGTGAGACTGTCCACTCAACAATGGGAAAGGCAGAGCCTTGAACCTGGGACCTGCTGTGAATGCCATCTTCTGTTTCTTTTGGTTGATGTGAATTTAATGCAGTTCAGGATGTCCGAAACTTTGATTTCTTAGAAGTCAGACAGGGAAACAATAGCTAGTTTCAAACTAACCATCACAGCTTTCAGTAGTTTCACACAACTGCTAAGAACTGTCAGAGTGGAGAAATGAGTCATCAGATCACGACTTCGGTACGGTTGTGTACGATTTCTTATCTGCACGTGGAAAGCTTGGAAGGTGAGCAGCATAACCACAGGTGGAAATGGTTACCCAAGGAACACAGACATCAACACAGAATGTACACACAGCATCATTAGCCACAAAGCACAGACAAGCCAGCAGATGAAACTAGAAGTCACTGTCCTAGCATAAGCTGAGCGCAGCTTCAAGGTCTTACCCCTGCTAGGCATCAACAGGCGCTTCTTCATGTTGCCTGACAGAGCACAAGTGAACAGAAAAGAGAAAAATATCACATCAGCAACCTGAACAACAGCAGTTTTATAAGTTGTTAATGTTAAAACACAAACAGTAAGGTATCAAATGTCTGTAATTATATGAAGTTAAAAATAAAAGGTAAAAAAAAGAGAGAAAGATTCTATTCGGCTCTATCAAAACTTCACTGCAATTATACTCTATTATGACAGCCTAAGTCTATAGGAATAAGACACAGCAGGAAGTAACTGTTTTCCCTCCAAGGAAAAATCTGTAAGGTGATGTAACTTAACTTTTGCTCACTTCTGGGCAGACAACAGAAATCTCTCTCCCTGCTCAGAGCCACTATAAAGCTAAAGTTCCTCTTTAAGGAGAGCTACTCCTCCATCTCCTCACTTCTGTTAAGATCATCTGAATTCAATAGGCCCTCTTATCATCATCTGAAGAAACGACTGCACTTTCTCTTCCCAGCACTCTCAGGCAACAGCAGCTGCTCAGAAGGGAGCCCTGCATTCCATGCCAGAACATCCTCTGTCTGCCTCCCACTTCAAACACCTTCCCTTTGCCTTTTGCTCCTGGGGAGACAAAGCCCAGCCTCCACTGATCAGAGGTTCTCAGTGCCAGCAGAAGTGCAAGGCAGGAGCAGGTCTGTGGCACACCAGGTCTGGCACTTCTGCCTGCCCTGCCTAAGCAGCAGCCTGCATCTCACAATGGCACGCAGCCTCTGGGAGCTTTTCTGAAATCCAGGTGACCCACACATTACAAAGCCACCTGGGAAACACACCTCTACAACCTACAGATCAAAAGCCTGCAAACCTCACGAGTAACAGGAAATAGCACTGTGTATGGCTATTAAGGCTTTATTCACACTATTCATTACAAAAAGAAAAGAAAAAAAAAGAAGGGAAGTTTCTCCCTGTCCCACTTGCCAGGTTGGTAAAGCTAGGCAGAGTTCCACTAACACAGTAACCAGATGTGTACATAGTACACACCGTGTGCCATAACCAACTAGAAATGGAGGATGCAACTTCTACAAAAGGAAAAGAAAATACAGCCCTAACAGCCAAAACCTGAACTTCAGCCTATGATCTTAAACAGTATCCTTGCATACTGACAGGATAGAATAAGCAGCCTACGCACACAATGGACACGCAGCAGAAAAATATTTACCATCCATTCCATTGTGTTGTTCGTAACTTCTTTTTCCCAGGATAGTTGGGGACCCATTATTAATGACAGGTGTAAACTTAGCAGGAGTCAGATTGTTGAGAGAACTGGATAAACTCTTTGCAGGGTCTGGTTTCGGAGGACATGGATGAGATTCTGTTGTGAAACAGCAAGGAGTTACTTACATTAATGAAGATTCTGAAGTTACAAATCTGGAAGCAACCTGCAAACTTTCAAGGTCACCAAGTGTATCTCCCCATATACCAAAGTTACCTCTGCCAGTAATCTTGACCAAAGATTAATTAACACAAATCATTTTTAGTATATTAAGGAATTTGCTTCTATCAAATATATTAAACCTAGTGCCGTAACATCCACTGTTCTGTGTTATGATCTTAAAAAAAAGAGTTCATTACAAGAGCACTTCGAATTATATTTTCAAGACACTATTCTGCAGTGATCTGGTATCATTTCTGGACTGTTTTGTGTTACTTGGGTACTCACGTAGGGCTCCTGAACTCTGAGCAAATCACAACTTTACCAGTTCAGCAAGGTTTGTAAAGATACAATTTTTAACTGGTCAAAGAAGTGAGGATTCAGAGTAACACCATAAAGAAAACTACCTCTGAACTCTACTGGCTGAGAAAGTCATTCAAAGTACTATGGTCCAAGCTAGCTTTCTGTGGTCAGACTGCTACAATGACCTGAGACACAACTTAAGGATATCTCTACCAACCAGCAGGACTAGGGAAAACTATTTTAGTCAGAGCTGTTACATCATGACAGAATTACTTGGTACTCCACCACAGATCAGCTGATGAGAGGCCCAAGTACTCAAGAAAACAGGAAAAAAAAACAAGGTTAAGATGAATGAAGTATATGCCCCATAGCCTAGCTCCAGCACAGCAACAGCCAGCAGCTGCTTCACACCCTGTGCTAAACCTGAGCAGCTCTGTGCTACATTTGAGCCTCCCTGGAGGGCTCAGACGCAATGCCTCCAGACAGCCTGAAAACAGGAGGAACACACCAACCAGTTGTTCCCAGAACATTACATCCATGCCTGCGTTAGCAGAAGGTAACTTGTCCACGCACGCAACACAGGACACAGCAAACAGTGCTGTTTCCCCCTGCCCCACTTAAGAAAAGCTCTGGATAGAGCTTAGCAAGCTCCCAGCACGTCGCTGAGCAACTAGGCCTGTCAGATTGAACGGCAAAAGGAAAACAGAGAAGTTCATGGGAAGGTTCTCATCTTTTTGTTGTTGTTTGTTTTTAAACCGAGAACAAGCATCTGAATCAAGAACAACATGGAAAAAGAAACAGCAGAATTAGCTTGTGGGACTCTTTGCTTGTTCGGTTTTTATGTTGTTGTCTGTTTTAATACCTAAATACCGGAGTACTGCTTCTAAAGGCTTTCGAACCACTTGCTTTAATAGCAATGGGTTTTCTGATGCCTCTGGTAAACGTGCTGTGCCTGTAAAACAAAGAAAAAGAATTAGAGGGTAAAAAGATTAAGTTAATGTAGCAGAGCTACGTGAATAACTCAGGTGTTCCGAGAGAGCTTTCCAACCAAAACAAGCATTTACAGGTTGCATGCATGCATGTCTCAGCAGCAAGATGCAAATGCAGGAGAACACCAAAGGTAAGAGCAAACAAGAATATTTTAAAACAAACAAAAAACTCATGAATTTTAAAAGTTATTTGTCTAGCCTGCCATTGCGTAGAGCACTCCACAAGTATAGCCAGATTTTGTGGGAGGGCTAACAGCAAGCAGGAGTATCAGGAATTGCAACTCGATAGCAAAGGAATTGCAAAGAACTCCTTTGCCCTTTGCAAGTAGGTGCCCATCTGCATTGCCACTCACATTCTGCTTTGATTGCTGCACTGTTAATAGGCAGATAGGGATGTCTTGCAGCATGCCAGGGGCGTAAGATATCTCGACATAAACGTCTGGCAATTCTTGTCAGTTTTGTTGTATGGAGATAAAAAGCTTGTCGTGTCTTCATAGCAAACTTGGGGCTCCCACTATTTCGTACTGGCACACCATGAGGACTCTAAAAGGAAAGAAATAATTATTAGAGAGCCTTAAAAAACAGAAATAAAACCATCAAATCACTTTCAATGACTGATTCAAAGAAACAGTCTTACAGACAAAACTATTTTCAGCACAGCTATGTACCATTTCCCAAATCTTACCATCAGTGTTTGTTATTTGTTTCTGTAATATTTCAAAGGAGGTTTATGGATGTAAACATTTTCTCTCCACAGGGATTTGTTTACTTCTACGCTGTCCCAAATTTTCAAGTGGGGATCCAAAAGTCAGTCCTAAAAAAGCTGCTGCATGCTATCAAATGATTTAATGCTCACAGAGTTTATAGAAAGACTCCCAAACACTGGGTGCTTAGAGTTGATCTGGATATGTAATGCAAATTCTTTACAACAAAGCATTTGTAGGAGGAAAAGGAAAATCAAAATTAGCTGTATGCACCACAAACTTACTTCCCAAAGCAAATTTAAAGCACATGAGAACATCTGTGTCTCAAAGTTGCAGGACTTTGATTCAATTCCTACTCTGAACTCAATGGATCAATTTCCGGAGTTCACTACACGTAATAAAGAATAATGCAGAATGACATTTATATACTACAGAGAGCAAAAGCAGCATCTTTTTCATGAAAAGCAACCAAGTAAACCAATCAAGTAATTAAAGCAACATCTCCTTGCTTCAAACCTGCCTATGGATGGGGAAAATAAGGAAATTTCAGGTTGGGAAGAATGAGGTTTTTCCCCTCACACTATTTACATTCATTTTAACTAATAACAGCTGTAGGGCTGATAAAGGTGGTGGTTACCTCTGCACCTAAGTTGTTTTGGATGGCAAAAAGAAGCCAGGAAAGCATGGAGACAAAAGGAAAGAAATGGAATAGGAAAGCAGTGAGAGCAAAAGTAGGAGGGAGAAAGGAAAGAATCGAAGTACTGAATTCAATGTGTCCATAGCCACTCTAGTGATGCAGACCCTCTTTCCAGTCAACTCAAGATGCTTTGAGCTTACACTTTCACTAAGTACCATAGGCAAAAGAGAAGCTCACAAAATGCTTACCCAAAGATCATACAGAAGAAAGGAAGATTGATTAACAAAACAAGAGGAAGCAGAAAAACAAGATAAGGGATCTCTAAAAAGCTACTATCTACCTGGGATATCTAATTCTGAAAACGCCTTGGGAAAGGGAACAGTTTTCAGGAAGTAACAAATGCCTTTATGCAAAATCAGTCCTCCCCCTGCAGCAAAAATCATGGAAACAGACTATCAGAAATACAGGCTGCCATCCCAATTTTTGCCATGAGATTATGCCGTGCATTTGGCATCACACTGGTGATTTTCCCCCTTGGGGTGGTACTCGACAACAAATTACACACAGCTGGAATCAACGTGTCAGCTTCTGCAAGTCACAAAATATCAAACCTGAGGGCTACGCTGGGGGCTGAAGGCATCTTTTTTGTTGTCATATATTTAATAACAGGGAACAATTAGTCAGAAATCATGGCACTGAGCTTCCCAGGCAAGACCATCAAGTGGCCTGTTGTGCTGATACCTACCAGATTATTGCGGTTTGGTCCTGGTCTCTCTCCATCTAACCGAGTTGGCATTTTCAAGCCACCGTATTTCTTCCAGTACGTCCAACAGGATGCACAGAGGCGACACTGCATGTTAGGGGGACCCCAAGAATACCACTGGTAAGACTGTGTGGCTAGAGATAACAAAGGTGGAAATTATATGTGTCCTTAAACGGGAGCGTTTTTCAGAGCTTATTTTCTTCAGAACCATTACAAAAGAAAGCCCACATAATAAAGACAGTGCAAAAAGACTTTAAAAACCTCATAATGGCTTTATTGTCATCACCACTGCTACGTTGCTGTTTCACTGAAATAAATTACACACAAAACCCTTTTAAAACACAAACAGAAGAAACACATAGCAGGATGGGAAAAATTCCTGCCAACAAAACTGAATTTTGCAATACTGGTCAACAACAATTTCTTCAGGGAGGGATGGAAGAGTCTTTGTGAACTCACTATATGTTAATTTTACAATGGAAGAACATGAGGCAAGTCTGTGACTTGACGACTCCTGCAGTCCTATGTTTCAGAAATCAAAGACTTGTTCTCATAAAGAACTCAGTATTTCAGTACCAGGCAGCAGATCAAATACAACAATATTCCATATTTTGAAATGTACTATATGTTTATGAAAAATGATCAAGTTCACAGCTTGGTGATTGAAATCTCTGCTCAACAGCTACCCACAATTACGTAGGGCATTTACTGACTCACCTTTCTGTGCTTCCTAATTACGTTGAGCAACGTAAAACCAGTGACTTCAATTAACTTATCATTTGCTTAAATGCTGCTATGTCACATTCAGTCCCCCCGCCATTCCAAAGCCTTCTCTGCCACCCACACCCACACCACACAGCTTCTCCTCTACTGCATACAGCACAGCACTTGCTCCCTATGCACGAGTGCCATATTTGCATGTCACTTACTATAACAGCTTTCACAGGCCCGTCCTGCTGCCGCGTTCTGTGCCTGTACTCCAGTACCATTTACCACTCCAGGTTTGACATTATTTACATTGATCTGGTTGGGGTTTGGCTTGTTACTTAAAACACAAAGCAAAAAGGAGGAGAAACATTAATCAAGGCATGTAATTTCCGTGTGACTTCAGAAAAACCATGGCCCAAAACATTTGAACTTGAAGACTGAAGTTTTGTTCATCGTGTAGCTTTCAACAAAAAGGAGCTGTACTTACCAGCAATCCCATACTCACAAACACTCTCTTTCATGTCCATATTATATTAGTTAGATGCCATTTTTAAGAGACCCAAACCACTGGGGCAAGGCAGGCAACCTGATGACAGTCCCAGACATTCTAATCCAGCTGGCAAAGAGACCTTATCTACAGGTCTCTCCCTGTCCTCAACGTGAAGATGTTTTATGTAAGTCTCCAAGATACAGCACAGGGGATGGAGAAAGAGAGTAGGCAGAGAAAGGCCACGCTTTGCCTTACTGAGGCTAAGATAACCCTACAAGTAACTGTCACATACATATTTTCACATTGTCTTACTGCAAAGGTTTGCATCATGTAGCCACAATTTGCACGAGAACACTCAATACTTTAAATCTTTGGATGTAGCACACAGATAGAGACATTAAGGAATGTAAACCTTCTTACAAGTCTTAATCCATAATCTGCACTTCTCCTAGTAAGCATTGCGGCTTCTTCTAAATGCAAAAAATCCCAATATTTAACATCCTTTGAGCAAGAAATCCATTAACATCTGTCAATACATTCTGATATAACAACATCTGAATCATCTCTGCTCATCCCTATATGCCGCTAAAGATGCTGACTCAGGAAAATAAAAAGTTACTGGCAGGAGTTGAAAATGGGAGGGCGAGCAAAACCTTGGCATGGAGAGCAGATGGAAAAGTACATAATTTCTATAGATGTCAGAGGGAGAAAAGGAGACATTCAAAAGAACCTCAGCATGAGGGGGGGAACTAGAAGCACAGAGAATCAATATTGCAGGGACAGACTTTGGGGAAATGGAGGAAGATGGGACGAGTCACGTGAGAAGGTTTGGAGAAGCATAGAGAGTGCTTACAAAAACCACAAGGACTCCAAGCTGCTGTGAGCAGCTCAGCCTATGGAAGAAACAAAAAGCACACAGCCTGTGGTGCAGGCTTCTGAATGCAAGCCCAAATTCTAGTGCCAATTACATCTCAGCCATATTCTCCTCTTACCTGAAAAATGAAGGGAGTGGGCATATTCTTTGGTTTTCACCTAATAAACAGATGTTTTAGAGCCCTCATACTCGAGAAGACATGTCTTAAAATGGGCTCTGTAAAATAGCTTTCTGAAAACACACATTCTTACACATCAGTTGGACAGATCTAAGTGACACAGAATAGTCATCGCCTTTCACTCAGCCTGGTGTTTCAAGAGCAACACTGTTGAAAAAGGGTCAAATGAGCTCTTTCTAAGGTAGCAGCAGTGCTGGTTTCACCACCTCAGCAGTGACTCCTGAAAGCAAAGGACTTCCAAGTGACCAAATTCAGAAGTTAACTGATCCTTGCAGCTGCACCACAAACTCCAACAGAAAGCTTACATCACCCTGGAAGCCAGAAGAGGTCACCTTCCTCTTCATTTGAAAGCATCTGGGTAGACTGTTCAGTCCCATTTCTGTAGTGGCACAGCAGATCATGTAAGGAATGACCTCCACAAATCATGCATGCATTTGCTAGAGGTATTTGCCCAGCCTGAGAGAAACTTGAGGCAGTGCTCCAGCAGTGCTCCTTGCAGAAATCCCATGAAAATACTGTTACTTCACTGCACTGAGCACAGACCAGAAGAAGCAGAGAAAAGGGAAAAAAATTAAAGGTCTTTAGATTTACAAGCTCACACAGGTTTTCCTCTGCTTTTATTTACTACCTTGCCTGGCTCTTACAAGGATTAGAAGGTTCAGAGGTCCTTAGCAGAGTGGTGTGAGGTTGGACACCACGAGCTGTGCAGACCTGACCGAACAAAGCAGGAGCTGAAGCAGGGCATGTTCACGCTTCCCCGCATTTTGTGCTGGGACATCTCTATAGTAACCTGCTGCAGCACCACTTTTGCCAATGATTCACCAGCAAGCCCCATGTGCAAACATCCCCACCATGCTGAAAAACAAACGGTCCTCACAGAGGCACACCATCACAAGCAGTGTTTGCTTAACAGACAGAATGAGAGACTGAAGGAAAGGCTCTGCTTCAGAGCTTACATCATGACACCAGGCACACTGCTTCCTTTCTATACACCGATCCATCCTTGGAGAAATGGCACTAAAGGAGGCCAAAATCCATCAGTGCAGCACACACACAGGCTCTGCTTTCTGAGCACTGTGCCGGGAAGTGCTGATTGGAGTGGATGTAAACAGCCCGTTGAGAACAAGGCTGCACACACTGGCACGTACATCCAAAGCACCAGCATCACGTGTGGCAAGGCGGGCAGCCTGGCTCTGTTATCTTCCCAAGAATCCTTATCCAACCTGTACTGCAAACACAAGTGAAAGCCGATCACCAACACTAACAAGGAGGAGTTGTGGCAGCAGCTTCTTCACGTGTTGGGGTTTTGGAAGCCTACGGCCAGTGTAGCTACAACAAGCACCAGAAAGTGCCCTGCCCCAGGGCTGAGCTTCAGCTTCACAGCTTGTGACAACAACATCTGGGCAGCTGTTTCCAGCAGATGAGACCCAAAAGGTTCTTGATTGTTGACGATTTGTTAATTAAACTTGTTCGATACCACCATACCCTGCTTTAGCCATTAACAAGAGAATCAGATGAATAACTGAATGAATCATTAGGCAATTAATGAAGCTGAAGTGAAAAATGCAAATGAGGAAGCAAGAATACTAATGGAGCGGTAAACTATCATTTCCAATTCTTAAATCAAGAGTAGAAGCCTCCGAGATGGATTTCACCCACAATGGAGCACCATTATGAGGGAACAGGGATGACAAAGCACAGGTTGCAGGGCGGTGTTACACAGCTCAATCTCATCTGAAGAGATGGAGATGTGAAAGCACGTGCAGAGAGAACGCAGCCATCAGACAATAGATAACCCTGTGCCATGCAGAACAGCACGGGCACATTTTAACAGTGGAAAGTAACAACCAACTTAAGGCTGTCAGTAAATGATTCCACTTACTCAGGAAATGGTCCTAGATACAACACAATAATTAAAAAGTAAAGGCTCAAAAATGGGAAACAGGATCAGTTTTTAATCCTTTGTAAGGATTGAAAGCCTTTCGTTTTCTGAGTGTTGAAGGTCACTCTTAACTAGCACAGCTACAAGGAAAGAGCAGCATTACACCTCCAAGTTTCCCATGCTGCAACGGACCTCTGCACCATTAAAAAGGACAGGAGAAAAGTCCTGCACCTCAGGCAGAGGATGACAAAGAAACAGATAAAGGAATTATCTTCAGCTTGCCAAGCATTCTCCCTGTGTAGTCACTGAAAGCTTTGACCTAATCCTCCAATTTCCCCATTAGCTTAAATTAAAAAAGAGGCAGGGGAAATACTATTCCCCTACTTTATGATTTTTTTGTGAGGCAGCATTTACAGCTCACAGAAGTGCTCTGAGATCCTGAGCTAAATTAATGCATTCTATGCGCAATATTTTACACCTACGGATACAGTCAGAATTTACATTTTACATCGGTACACTTTAGAGACTGGAGACTCCACATGTATTGAGCACTTCACTTTCCCTTTGCTGTTCCCCTGCTGATACTGTTTGAATTTAAAGCAAAAGAGAAAAGCTGCAAAACACTGCATGCCTTAGCCATCATGATTTGCAGATGTCCTAATCCCCAAAAGCACCAGCTCAACAAGCAGACTGTCATCATACAGAAGCAAGTAACAGTACACATGATGCCCATAAGATTTGAAAAAACAGAATATGACTTTCACAAAGGCTTAAGAAGTATGTGTGGCTACAGCAGTCACACAGAAGAATGACTGAGACTGGAACAACACTGTAAATCCTACCACCTCACTGGTAGGATGAAAAGAATATGGAATCTCTCCGTACATTCAGATTCTGCTACTGCTTTATTTAACACCACTCCTGCTGACACAGCCCTACAGATGCCTCACGAACCCACACACAAGCACTGGGTTCAGTCAGCTACAGGTGTCTGCCCAACACCAGGACTCTTCTGATGAACTGCTGCCCAACATCCACAGTGTTGCCTAAGGAGTTGGGAACCTCACATCCATTACACGAATGACTGCACAAAGCGTGCAGTCTCTCCATGCTTCAGTCCCTCATATTATAAATTTGTAGTATACTCCTAGGTTAAAAAATACCAACTATAAAGCTTCACTTAGAGCCCTTATCTTCCACTGTATAATACACATGTAGGATGACAAATCACTCTTGAAGGCTGCTTCTATTATTTTTCTTGCTATTTTTCTTCCCTTTGCTCTAGATTTTTCTATTAACATCACAGGAACAAATGGAAGTCCTATCAGTGGAAGCAAGCCAGAGACAAATGATATCCTTCTGGGCCTCTACATGCAAACAATTTTATTCCAGTTATTGCTGGAATAGGTTTCACTCTATCAGCTGAGGTGTTTCTGCATAGGTCTCGTGACAGGCTACATCCAGTCATTTATTACGGAGGTGACAAGCAGATCGTTATGGTTCAAGCCTCGAAACAGGAATGGGCTCAGTAACACGATAAGGACAAATCAATAATGTTGGTATCTACAATAATGTAGATACACCTTACACTGTGTATTGCTTTTAAAAGCCAAGAATATAATCTTCCAGGTCACAAGGCAATGTAGATGCAATATATTCCCCATGTGCCAGATCTTGCACTGAAACTTGAGTAGAAATAATCCAGAATTTTAGAAATACTTAAACTGTTGCCATATTTGCAGGTATTAATTGGGGGGAAAAAAGCAGCAGAAGCATTCAGGTGGGACTGTCATGTACACAACTGGTATCTTTCCTGATATGTATGAAGGACACTGAAGGAGGAGCTAAATTTTTTGTCTATTAATATGTAAGTTTAGGAACAACACTGATAAAGATCACCTGTGACTGGAAATCAACACCAGAGACACTCTTGTCCTGAAGCAGAGAGGTAAGCTGTTGATTTGATTGCTTTCTCTAGATAGCAACAAGAGTTATCTTGCTGAGATAGAGGGGCTGAAGGACAAGATACCACTGCAGACAGTCATTATCAAATGAGCACTGTAACCCTTCAGAAACAAAGCCGTACCTACATACACCATAATCCAAGATCAACAGAAGACTACCAACCTCTCATCTGCAATAACCTTTTGCATTTGTGGTCCAAGTTACATCTGGACTTTACAAGCTTAGCCCATTTTGAGTTCACATTTAATGTGATGTCCCCAGACACAGCAACACCCTCCAGAAAAAAGCAATTCTGTTGAAAAATGGTATGACAAGCATTCTGTTTGGCTTCACTCCTAATATTACACCTAAGTTTTGGTAAATTTACATGGGAGATATTGACATGACAGTAATTAAGGAAAACAGATGCATTAGGATTACACAGTTCGTTAGCTACCCTTTTGTGCACGACAGTACAGACCCAACTTTCAATAGCATAATCAATATAGAAGTCAGAAGATAAGCAACAGTTGCTTCAGGAAGCGTATGACACGAAGAAAATGAGCAACATGGCAGCAGAGCAATCTAACCAGGAAAGCCCTGAAGGGAAAGCCCTCAGCTACCCGTGGAGGAAACACCGTGTGCTCCAGAAGCAGGAGGTCAGCTCATGGGAACAGCTCAGCCCTTTGTACGCCCAGAGCAGCAGCACAGGCTCGCTGGGAGGAGCGCTGCTTTGTTCTCACCAGCTTTGAAATACCACAGCTATCATCTTCTCTTTCACAGGGATCCAAGTTGTTTATTAGCATCTGGGTGTTTAGCATTAACTCAGCTGAAATAAAAAGGAACTCAAGCCTATTTAAGCGTCGGCAGAAGGCCCATTATATTGGTAACCTAATTTAGTAATTCTCTGACATTGTTTGTTCGACTGTGGCTCTCATTATATAATTAAAGCTAATATATAACACTGACAGGCCATGGAAACTGCTACACCAGACACAATGAAATAAAAAAGAACAAAACAATGAAGATACTTACTAGTTGGGTATATACACTTGTTTTAGCTTGCTTTCTGCTTCTGCTGCTTTCAATCGTTTCTTTGAAGAGAAAAAAAAAAATCAGAAAGAAAGGTTAGGGAAACAAAAAGAAAAGAAGGGCTATTTTACCCAGTCATGTGATGCACCTGTAAAAACACAAGCACTTATTAACAAACAGGTAAGTGTTCCTTTCCCTGAGCAGCTACTACAAAATCCTTTTCCAATTGGAAAACAGACACTGAAACAACTGTGGGCATTAACCATGTATGCAGCGTTTTGAAATAAAAGATAAAAAAACAGAGATCACAAACTCATACATCGTTCCTTTCTCGTCTCTTTCTTTTTCCCTACACAGAAAAGATGTGACATAGCAGCCTATACTTGTCCTTCTCGGTAATATGCACCAACTAGTTGGGAGAAAACATCAGCTCCATCATACTTCCTCAAGGTGAAAGAATTCCAAGAGTCTGAAGGACCCTTTCTGTCGACAGTCCCCTTATTTACTTATTTTAACTGACTGAAAACTGACTAAAAACTGGAGATTTCCCTTAAAGGCTACCAGCTTAACTACTGAGACAGAACTAACAAAACTTTTAGGTAATTATGATACGTAATCAGTTCACACTAAATATCAGCCATGGGCAACCCATCTGTTTCACTTCCTAAAGGCAAAAAGCTTTCTGTAGACCAGCTCTACATGACTGTCCCCCCTGTAGACTGAAAGGAAATAAAACCCAGGCAGGAATGTTTATTCTAGCCATGATTCTGGAGGAGGTGGATTACAGGATCCTTTCAATGGGAAGCGGAGGATAAATGCCTTCAAAGCCACACTGCTCCTTTCTTTGAACAAAGCACATGGCAGAAGAAACAAGGCAGAGGAAGACAAGCAGGAGCTTTGCAAACTGGTCAAGAACTCCTTCAAAAACTCCAATCTTCACATTCGTTTAATAGTAATAAGGGACATTCTAAGGTTCAAATGTCCTCCTTACTACGTTAACTAAGTAAACTTAGGGTGGAAGGAACCTCTGGAGGCCTCTACCCCGATCCCCTGCTGAAGGCCCACACTATTCAATACCCATGCCAGTTAACAGCAGTCTGCACGAAGTCCTGAATCACAGAATAACAGAATCACAGAACTGTAGGGGTTGGAAGGGACCTCTAGAGATTGTCTAGCCCAACCCCCCTGCCAAAGCAGCTCCCTAGCCCAGGTTGCACAGGTAGGCGTCCAGGTGGGTCCTGAACATCTCCAGAGAAGGAGACTCCACCACCTCTCCGTGCAGCCTGTGCCAGTGCTCCACCACCCTCAGACAAGCCAGCAGGGCAGTGCTTGCTGGGGGCTTCACTCATACTCTAGACAAGCAGATTAGTTCTTTTTTATTATTATTTTTTCAAACAAACAGCCTCAAGGCTCAGTCTTGGAAAATAACTGTAAAGCAGAAGTCAGCATCTGCATAGAAATAAGAAGCACAAGAAAACGTAATAGAATTGAAAAATAAAAAAGGCAACTGGGAAGATATAGATTCTTTATAAAAGGAAACGATGGTCACATGCAAAAACAATTAAGTAAAAGCTTCCAGTAAGCACAAAACTTGCTTTGATCAGAGGGGCAGCCTGAAGCATGTTCTCCATTTGACAGCCTGACAGTCCCTCACCAAAACTCTCCAGGCTCTGAAAGAATTCCCATTACCTATTCCAGCAAATAAAAGCCAACTCATCTTAAAACTCAAAGAATGAACATGTCAAGGAAGCCTAACATCAAGCACTGATAAACACTTCCGCTACTGCTTGATGAACTTTGTGTAAGAAACATATTTCCTTGAGAGCAAAGCAGAAAATTCAGGGAACTTCCTCTGGTACAGCACTCTTTTGTTCTGTTTTTTAAAATTGACATTAGATTTCTACTGGAAATTGGGGAGGGGGGAGGGGAAGCTGCAGTGTTCTTGACTAAAGCTCCCAAGGGAGCTAGCTAGAGTCATTATGTTGTGACAGTTTTGGAAATCTATGAATGGAAAAGCTTCATGGAAGTATAAAGCATTAGCAATAGCAGAATTATTTTGCTATCTACAGTCTAAAGTTACCTGCCTTCGAGAAATGGTTAATTTAGCCTGTGAAGCAACATTTTAGGGAAGGGATGATGAATGGTAACCTCACACCAGATTTGGTTTGTGACTGATGACCACAGGGCAAGCTCTGAGCAGCTCACCTGGGCCCAGTAACACCCTCAGCTGACATAAGATCAAGGCCAAACATTTCATATAGCACACTCCTTTATTACATTTGAGTGTGCCAAGAAACCTGAAGGCTTCCAGGAGGCCCTACAATGAACTGGATGAGGAGAGGTAGGTTCTGCACTGAGCATTTGTAGCTGACAACCAATAGAGCAGACCTCAGGAGCCTCCTGCTCTCTGACAGTGACTGATGGCAGAAAGTACAAGAACGATCCCTCCATAGAGGGATCTGGGTTCCTTTACCTGTTAGGAATGGATTTGTGCCCAAACGTTCCCATTCACAAAAGAATCCTGTGTATAACTTTTTGAGACTTGGCCCAAATGAAATCTTGTATCTCTCAGTTACATATGCATATCCATCTACTTCAAACACATCCTCATATTCTTCATACTAAAGGGAGACACTAGAAACTTCTTTTTATTAATCTCCCATAGGGCTATGGGAACGTCTGTCCTCTTTACAGCCCCCTCAGACTTAACATCTTTCATTCTATCCACTAAGCTTGAAAGGTCTTAAAAACGTGATGCATTACAGCAAAAAACATTTGCAATCCCCTTTCAAAAGAGAGAATGCTCATAAAGAGAAAGTAACAGAAGAAATCCAGGACTGCGGGGGACATTTCAAAGTCCACAGTGCAAGAGCTGGGTTAGCAGCCAGTAAAGGGGCATCTCAAACACTAAGCCCTTTTTAGTTCATGCTGAGAAAGAAAATTCTCTAATCTGCACTATTTGGATTTAGGGGAATCCAGGTTTTGCATCTTTCCCTCTCGATACCCTGAGCACACCAGTGCTGCTGGGAGGCACCAGGAGGCAATTAGGCCATGAAGCATTTGGCAGAAGTGCTTCCAGCTGCCAGGGCTCCTTCAGCACTTATGTAGTACCTCCAGTCTCTGTTAATTGCTTGCCAAAACTACAGTTGCAGGTTATTGTAGAATTAATAGGAGGTGTTTGGGGATAGCATGTCCTACGTATGTGGAAAAGCATGTTTCTGATGTTATTTCTACTTTGCTAGCACACGGTACTTTATGAAGGCCAGCACATTAAGATGTCACTCAGTGCTCTTGCCTAGGTATGAAGGTTAGTTTTCCTCAATAAAGATGTTATCTATCTGCATCAAGATCTACCAGAGCTCCCCCCTACCTCACATTGTCAAATTTAATGGCACTTTCATTTTCTCCATCTCCTTTACTTTTTTGTTTTTCCAGCTCCATATACCTTGAAACCAGTTCTGTATTTATCACCTACTTAAACTCTGATGTGCAGGACTTTAACAGCACTTCTACATACTAAAAAGAGAACAGAGCAGGAATTTGTAATGTTTGAGCTTCCTCTTGAAGTTTCATGTTCCTCAAGCACATATGAAAACGCAGTAAGAAAGACTTAAGTCTTTAACTCTCCAAAAGCTGGAGTGTTACACTTTGAAGTTTACAGGATTTCCTCTCGTGATACACAAAACAGCATTAAAGATCTTCAAAGAAACAAAATCATCCTGGAACACACACGCCTTGTGTTACTCATTTCCAGAATATTCTGACTACAGGAGCTCTAGTTATAAGCTTGCATAGGACTTCACACTCTGCTCATCATTCAGCTCTGAGAAAAGTTCTTCTGTTTAAGTCCACTCAAAATTCAGCTCCCTTAATGGCACAGAGAGGATTTTTCTTCAGGGATATGATAGAGTTCTTGCTCCAAGAAATTCTCAAAGGAAATACAGAAGAAAGTAAACAGTTCTCAGTAACTGGTTTTCATAGCAGGCAGTCTACATGTGACAAAGCTTCCCAACAAAGTTGTGCAACTCTCAAAAATAGTTAAAATAAATGCTTCTAAGAATGGAAGAATCTACAAGAATGAGTTGGCAGCTGTGAGTGGGGTTTTTGGTCTCACTTTTAGGACAATAACATGTAAAGTTGAAAGATAAATTAATCACCCCTTAAAAAGAGGCCAACAACTCAGGATACCCAACTGCCATATCCTTATGTAGTGTATTCTCAATGTCTCATGTACAGAAGAAGTGCTATAAGCCCCAGAACCATTTTGTGGTATTAGACCAAGGAAAGAATCAACACAGACAAAACTCTGAAAAAAAAAGGTGTTGAGAGTTGTGTTTTGTCAAAGAATTTGAACATATCAAGTGAAAACCAAACGCAACGCACCATTACTCCAAATAAAACTTCCTAAACTTTATTTGTGGTTATATACAGATAGCTCTCCCAGGCTTTTTATAAGTGTTTCTTGTATTATTTGCTTGTGCAGTCTGGGAATTTGAGACGAGGTCTTCAGCTCAGTTCAAACAAAATGGATGTGGTATCTCTGTTCTGCAATTTCAACCTGTTCAGCTTATCCTCACGTTGTCTCCTAAGTGCACAGCCTCTAATTGCAAGTTTTCCCCAAATCCCACTCCCTGGTATTTTGCTGGGCAGCACACGTGAAGTACAGCAGCACAACCACAATAGAAAACTCGCTGCAGAATTATGCAGCAAAACAATACAAGAAACCGTGGTGCTTTTTTAATTACTGTTTTATTGCTGCAAGAACAAATAGCCAAACTCTTTCATGCAGCTATCCCCTCTCCAATTTTGTCTTTGTAATTGGAAAGTTAGAGAAGGTGGAAAAGGCAGAAGAATGCAACTGCTACTTTGTGCTTTTTTTCCACACACTGTACAAGCTTGCATCATGGTCTCACTTTCCTACCCTGCTTTTCTTTACAGGAAGGAAAAGTTTCAATCAAGGAATGAATTCAGGAAAACGTGAGAATGAGGATGCAACAGTTAACTCTGCTTAATATATTACATAAAAAGAAAATATAATGTGATGTAGAATTTATCCAGAAAGGGTTCTGATTTGTCCTGAGGAGCCCTCTGTAATTGGAAGTGTTCCGATCACAAAGAGAATGGCAGAACAATTGCACTGCAGATCTTGATAGATCTAGCACATGCCAAATACTGGTCAATGCCCCAGGCACTGACTCTACCCTAGGCTGAATATCTAATGAAGCAAGTTAAGGTGGTGCATTTCCATAACTCCACTTTTTCTAAAGCTTTAAATAGGTGCCTGTACATTACACTGATAATTACCACCAACAATTCACTATGCAATTCTCCCTTTTAATTAGTTTTCCTATTGAATATTCCAAGTATTTTTCAACTATTGTTATTCTACAACTTTTCACATACTTCTTGCATCATGCTTTCATTGCACAAGGTGCCAAGCAGCCTTTGTATTTAAACAAGGAGGAGATAAAAATGACTGCAAACACCAGTCTCGACTGATTCTCAAGTAGGAGTCTGGGAATTTGAGCCATCAAAGCTTCCCAAACACCTTACAGCACTTAGGTGAGGGAGACTCAGGGCAGCTGCAATCAAAGTCACGGGCAGGTAGTGGAGGGAAATAACGACAGCTTGTTGTACATCAACTACTCCCTCAGTAAAAACCCCAAACTAAAGTTACTGCTGACCTTGAACTTGTTTACAGGTAGCTTGAGGAAGTATATACAGTTAATCTCTATCTCATTCCAACACAGATATAACCATGTGGATACTACATTTTTAAGCGTTTGCTGCTACTTTACTTGGCTCAGAGCTTTCACACATCTACAGGATGGCTGATGAGTTTAGTGATAAGAAATTAGAGCTTCGGATGATAACAGAATCCACCTATTGGGGAGCCTGAACTCCACAAATCAGAATAAATCTGCAATGTTTGCCTTCAGTGGCAAGTAAAACAGCTTCTCTTGGAATGAAAGAGGTGATTCTGACTTTCTTACCTGCTGAACGTATCTGTCTGTAGTTTTCCACATATAGTAATACTCTATTATGCTTGTTAAGGATTTCCATGGGAGCTGGGGACATAAAGGAAAAGCAACAGTCATTGCAGGAAGCTGGCACACAGCCTCACCAAAATTCACAGAATTCCTCTGGCAGTCGGTTTGTAACAGAGTTTGCAATTACTAATCCTGCTAGCAAAAAATACAGGAGATTCAGCTAAGGACATTAGAGGCACCCACGTTAAACAGGATCTTTCAAAAAACGGTGCTTTCAGTGTAGAAGCAGAGCAAGTTACAGGTAGATCTTCACACTGCACTGGCTTCACAGCAAACCGTTCAAGAGAGTCAACATGGAAGAGAGCCCACTGGCTGAGACAGTCTTGCTGCTTTCAGCAGCAAAGACTCAAGCTTAAGAATCACGATGACACTCTTAAAGCTCTGCTTTGCACAACTTCTACAGAGCTGGTCCTTAAAAAAATGATAATAATTAAGTAAAATGATAACTACTAACAGAATCGTGCCCCGCCAGCTCTGTTCTCTGCATGAAAAGCGAGAGGCTTTCAGCAGGACCCAAGAGTGTTGTGCAGCTTCCAAGTCCCTTCATCTAAAAGATTAGAGCACAGGACAAGCAACACTGACACTACTTGTTTTGTTCTGAGGAGTCGAGCAGTGATACAGCACAACTTGGCTCTCCTACAGTGCTCCATTCAATGTGCTGACTGAATACCTACGGAGCAGATTTGGCCAAACTACAGGATGCTTCCCACGGATGCCCAACATTCCTTTTTCAAACTTTCAGAGGACCCTTTATTGAGATGATATAAAAGTGACTACACTTCCATGTTTCAGAAGGCTCAGTACTCTTTCAAACCAGTTAATCTCCAGCAGCTAGGCTGCCACAACACTTTCCTATACCCGCTCTCAGTTGTAGTCGAGCACACTATTTTAAATTATCATCTCTGAAGGAAAAATCGACCATCAGTGATTTGAAATTCTGACTGTACAGCAGGATGTCTTCAGTTTGAGGTCTGTCTTTCCCCAGTTTACTGCAAGACACATGCTCCAGTTCAAAGCCCTCTTCTTCAAAATGAATTAAAAAACAGTTGCTTAGACAAGCTGTAAACCAGCTCTGTCACTGACCAGAATCAGCCTCATCATGCAGGCCTCCATTTTATATACTTACAAAATCTTGCTGAATGTCAGTGAAATCTTTTCCATATTTTTCTAGTGCTTCCTCAAAGAGGTTTGCCTCCGAAGCAGACCACTCCTCCATCTCATCTCTGCACAGGACCGGCCCACCTTGTGGCACAAGCGCAGAGATCGCCTTGGAAATGTCATAGACATTTTTGTGCAAAGTGTCCATGGCATGGAACTACGTGGTTGTAAAAGAGAGAGAGAGAAAAAGTAAGAACAGGCATGGGACAGGAATAACACTTAGCAGTTCAACAGCATTAACGAAGAACATGCCATGGTATTGGTGGATGCAGTACACTACATCTGCACCAAGTCAGTAAAGAATACTTGCTCCAACCTCAGACCGAAGATAATTTTCAGTGTATGAGTCTTATGTTCACGCAAAATAGTGGGATTTTTGGAACATGAGCATCTGCATATGAGTAATTCCTACTTTATCTAATCCCCAGCACCACCACTATAGCACTGTTAAGAAAATACAGAGGACAGAGCCCCACTCAGTAGATGGAGCATGAAGACAGAGGTCTGCGGGTGTGTTTTCTAATACATCTAGCCAAGCACTTCTTTTGTCAAATAATCCTCACAAACTGCGTATAAAAAACAAATATTTAAGCACACACACTTGCCCCAAATGTCACAAATCCCAAGAAGGATTTAAAATAGTTGAATACTCCCAAGAGTGAGCAATTCATCAGAAAGCTGAGCTACAACTGCTCATGACTTGTGATCTACAAGAGGTAAGAACACACTCAGCTGTGTTTTATTTCTGTTGTTCTAATCAGGATGTTATCGGTCTTCCATTTACCAGAGTTTTGTGCATGTGCATAATCAATCTACAGTGTTTTGTCGAGTTTGTTCTACATATGATTTCATATTATACCAGTTATGAGGTGAGATCTTGATAACGGTACTTTGGAGAATATTAAGTTTTATTCACACTTCCATTTAACTCTTTCCAGCATAGAAATTTAAGTTCCCCCTTTCCTCTCTATTAAGGATCCTTTATAATTTTAAAATATTAACAGTTTCATCACTGCTTTGGTGCTCTAAAATGAATCTCAAAGAGAACTCCATCAACTGAAATTTCTTATCTGACTGCAAACTGTTTCCCCTCCCACAGTTTTGCCCAGGGATGCCAGTGGTAGTTGGGGAAGCAGTAAGCTGTATTTTGACATAACAGATGAGCAGATAACACAAGGATTCTTTTTAAGACCATTACTCACTAAGCCTACGGAAGAGATGGGCTGTTAACTATGGTCAAAACATTAAAGAAAGAAAAATCCTGAGCTACCCATGATGGATCATAGGAGGCACAAAGCCAGAAAAAGTTATTTCAACGTAAATAAAGGGCTCCTTTACAAAGACAGGATCTGGTTCACAGCAGGCCACAATTACGGTCCATCTGCCCCTCTCCTTTTGCCAACTGTTATTGAGGAGGTGAATTATCTTATATCTCTCAATAACTGAAGGCCCACTTAAAAACCTTACCAGCGTGATGTCCCTAGAGGCTGCTGCAGCACTCATGTGCAAACTTGGCTGTCTGACAGAACTACTGCAATCTAGTGCTCGGGCAAATGTACCAACGGACCTGAAAGAAACAACAACAGAGCATTAACTCGGCATGCAAAGCAAGCATAAGTATCAGCACCCAACCAACATTTTTTGAGATCAGCAGACTCCACTTTTCTCAGTAACAAGACTACATGTCTTGGCACTACTTCTGAGCCAGGGACCGCTCTCTTCAGATGTGGCTTGTTATTATGAATGCTCAACTGTGCTCAGTTTGTAAGACCAAACAGGTTCAGCAGGAGAACAACGGAGGACTCCAAGATCACAAATGGGCAGTTTTGAACCATCTCATCCTCTGTCTCTCAACACAAACTTTTGAATTAAGGTTTAAAAGAAAGTGATCACAAGTGACCTTTATGAACAGCAGCCTGAGCGGCGCTGCATTGTCCGAAGGTGCATCGATAGATGCCAAGACATGTCAGGAAAGAAAGAATGCAGTAGCAATCATTTTCCAAAGTTGCAGGAACAGTATTTATTTTCTGACAAAGTATAATGCTGTAAATGTATAAAGCATATAAATACAAATATAAAAGCATATTTAAAGTACAAATAGACTGTGTAAAAGGACAGCAGTTCTCAAATACTTCCCAACGCCAGCCGCTCCTGTTTGCTAGGCCACAATTCCCAGGCTCCTCGTTTTACCCCTAAAGAAATGAGCTGGAGAACTCTACAACATGAACACTGGTTCCAGTAATTCCCACTCCCCTGGCTGCTTGTTGCAGCACACAGTTGGGAACACTCCCAAACAGTGAACTGGACCTGAACCCCTCTGAGAAACTACAGAAACAACAACAAAAAAAAAATCAATACTCCCCCCACCCCCACTCTGCTCCCTTCCCCAGACTAGCTGACTAGCTAAGTGCATAGAAGAAAAAAAGGTAAATACTTATGCAGTAATCCATCAAATATATGATTTTGGTCAGAAGCCAAAGCCGCCCCCGCAAGGCTTTGGTGTGTTCACACTTCACCCTCTTCCCAGCCTCCTACTCACTCATCCTTGTCCCTGCTTCACAGCTCCCCTGCTTCCAGAACTGATACTTTATTTTTTTGTGGTACCTAATTAGAAACTGGATCACTCTGCTGATTCTGGGTAGAAGCAATCTTTATACCGATCTTTCCAGGGACTTTTTTCCAGCAGGCAGCCTCACGTGGCTCTACCAGCAAAACAAGCAGGCAGCAGAAAATGGCAAGAAAAACTAGAGGCAGCTCATCAATTCTGTGAAAGTTAGCTCATCAAAGCAGCTTTTTGTTATGGGTCCCATAAGCATCAGGAATACCCTTTGCTGGAGATATCCCAACTATCTCCATCTCTTCTCCCGCAGCACCAGTAGAGATTATCCCCTCCCTGCTTTCAGCCATTTCCCTGTGTGCATCTCATTAAGGGCTGCTCCAAAAGTAATGCCTCCTATTCTGTTATGCTGACCCACAATGCCAGAGGCCAACAGAAAGAACATCATAGGGAAGCTTATCGAGACCTACTGAACCAATACAAAATGGAAGGTGACAGTTTCCTGGATGGTGCAATCACTAGCAATGAGATGTGGTGTCACCTCTATAAGCTGGAGTCAAAACAGCAGCCCACAGAATGGCAACATATCATCCTCTCATGGAAGAAAATGTTGAAGATACAGCCCTCAGCAAGTAAAGTTCACTACCTTTTAGGAAAGGAAAGAGGGGATCCTTCTGGATTTCTGAGAACCCAGACAAAGCAGCAGCTCTTACTGCTACATCACAACACTGACTAAGATGAAGGCTCAAACTTCCAGAGTCAGGCCAGAGAAGAAGACAGCCTTAAGCCAGGCCCCATACCAGTTTGAAGACTGTGGAGCACACTGCCAGCCTTGGCTGGACTGCCCTACCACACCCACCATATAGTCCAGATTTGGCACCTCCTGACTTCCATCTGTTTTGGCTGAAGAAAGATGGACTGCACAGGCAATTTTTTCCTAGCAACAATGCCATCATAGCAGCTGTGAAACAGCAGGTCACCACTGCTGGTGCAGATTTTTATGAGTGTGACATGCAGGCTCTTGTTCATTGCTGGAAAAAAAGACATAGCTAATGGTGGCGACTGCTGAAAAAAACAGCATTCCGGAGCTGGGATTTCGCTCAGTGTTGTTGCTCTCTTTGTTGCAGTTTCCATAGAAATAAACAGGAGGCACTACTTACGGAGCAACCTACATCAAATTCATCCTCTGCACATAAATCACTTAGTTCAGCACGTTTGACTTTACTGCTGGCAGCATACTGCGCAAATAGCACAGTGAAACTTCAAGAGACCAAACCTCACGGGGATCCCCTACAGCAGCCTAACACTACAGACCTTATGAACCTTAAAGAAAAAACAACCACAGACCCCAGACAACAGAAAGCAACACTTAACTAAGGGCAAAATTGTATTAATGGATCTGAACAGTCAGATTTTCATCAATCTGGACAGCAGTTGATGTTTTTCTGCGCCCTGACACAAGGCCCAACCCATCCATGCAAAGGTTTTTAAGCGTTCTCAAAAACTGCCTGAATTCCATAAAAACAGCAAACTTTAGCATCGAAGAACACAGAAAAATAAATTCTGTTGCACGTTTCAACACACAAACTTCTCATCTTGCATACTTAAAACTCTACATTTTATCTCCATTTTCGTCAGCTCTGCCCTTTTTTCTCCCCCAGTGCTGCTTCTACACTGAATCAACACAACCAATGCTGTACCATTCAACATGCTGAAAGCATTTGCTGTTGCTTCATAAATGCATTCTTCTTGCATCATTCAACAGCTCCAATCAGAATTGGAGCCCCTTCCAGACACATTCTTACACATGAGCTCTCGTGTTATCTCCTCAGGAGATGTCCCATCACCTTAGCCACTACAGACACAGCAATACCACACCCAGGAGTATTCAAGAGAAAAGTTTGTCAGTGTGATAACTTGACTGCTGTGTGTGGGGAGGTGGGGGGAAGAAGGGGGGAAAACACACCCCCTTCCTCATCATATCTAATAGTAACTTGCTCCAATGACTACAGCAGGTCTAACTATCCATCTACTCACACCACTCTCCTCCCATGCTTCCACAGTCCTATAAACTCACAGAGAAGACAGATTTTGAAGAGCATTACCTTTCTCTTTCATTGTACATACTCAATTTTAGTACAGCCTTCTATTCAGATAAATAAATAACACTGAAAAGGGTCACAAACGTTTAAAAAAAACCCCAAACATTGATGGACAGAGATCACCTTGAGTTTAAATAAAAGCATAAAACACATCACTCCCCATCTGTGCACACTTGCAGGGTTTTACTTTACTCATTCTACCTTTTCCTAGTGCCTAGCTTCCAACATCTTAGCTTTAAACTACTACAACTTAACTATTATCGCATGCTAAAACGTGGCTGGATTTAAAAAAGGGATAAAATGGACTCTGTAATGAACTGTCAGGAATTTAGTTGACTGCATGCTCTAAATACTTGCCAAACAACTTGAAAAACCTCAGCAGTTACAGGATAGTTTTATATAAAACAGTTTTTACCATAAGAAAATGATTAACTTTTTGAAAGCGAAAGTGGTAAATCCAAGTAGTTGTTCACGAAGTCATGCAGTTCCCAGGAAGGCACATTAACACGTCCATCATTTCAAAATGAAACACATGAATCAAGCAACCAAGCCAGCATTCATACCAGGAGAGGAAAAAGAACACAGAAAGAAAGTGCTTAGAGGAGACACGTTATTAAAATCTTATTCAAAGAAGTGGCCAATTGCTCTTACCGTGCTACCACCAGGAACTGGTCTATCTGCTTGTCTACTAGCGGGTTAAAGGCTTCCCAAACTTTTGTTTCAAGTTTTGACTGATCTCTTCCATCATCCTCACCTGGCAGAAAAACAAGTTAGTAACGCTCAGCATAGCTGTTCTGAAATCAAGTTCTGATTTTGTACCTCACATTAATCGCTCCGCCAAACCACCTCCGGCACTCTGCCTGACAGGGAAGATTTCATTCACCCATTTGGCTGTGACAATTTCAGCTGGGCAGATACAGCAACCCAACTCATCCAAATCAGGCTAGCAGGTGCTGAAGAACTGATATCAAATGCACAAGTAATGGGGAACAGAGTACATCCTTCCCCAAACCAGCCTTCTCTCTTCAGCCTCCTGCCCAGATTCTCTCTCCTTCTCTAACTCACAGCAGTTCCAAGAGAGCAGGCACACTTCCAGCTGCTGTGAGCAGGCAAAGGGTAGCTGGTTCTGTTGGCACCAACTGCTTTCTAAGGGGCAAATCACAACATCAGATTCTCTTGTTTCTATTCTCCAAACCCTACACAAACCAAATAATCTTGGGAAAAATACAGGAGCTACTGAGACTCTTTATTTATTTTTAAACTCCTTTTGAAAAATCTGGAGGTTGTCCTTCACTGAATTCCCATGTAGGCTGGCTGAAGGAAGAGAATGCCTTTCAAATTAGTTCATCCTCACTTAGGAGGCTAGCCCAGCTGCTGAAAAAATACCACAGACAAATTAAGCAAGAGTCCTGACCGATTTGTTTGCCTGTTCTAACATTAGCTGTACCTGCACATCTGCAAAGCTCTGAAGCAGAGTGAGGCACCTCACTGCTTTCACATCTCAGCCTGGGGAGTTTGGCAGAGCCTCTTTTAGCACAGCTCATAACACCAGCTCTCTTAGGAGAACACCAACAGATCAACCTGAGCCCTACACAGGCCTCAGAAAAGAGTTATTTCACTCAGTGCAGTGCAAGGACCAGTGTGAAGCTGGTATCTGGCAATTAACAGCCCCTTTTTCTGAGCACGTGCCCTTGTGCTCCTGCTCCAAGATAGAGCAGGGCAGGCGGAGGTCTTGCAGTGTGCTCAAGGCAGCAAATTCCTGCCTGTTCTGCAGGTGAGAAGTCTAGGCTGGCAGCCAACAGTAGCAGACGGGCAGGGTGCTCTGAGGAAAAGGCATCCAGCAATAATGGGCAAATTGATGTGGGGAGACAGCATTTAATTGGCAATAATTTGGGAGTGGCTCTTGCAGGGAAGCGAGGCTTGATTAAAAACACAAAGGCTTTACAGATGCGATGGAAATTTGTGCTTCCCATGGAAATTCTGAAATCTCCTAAAATGAGCGCAAGCTCTGAGAGAGCCAATTAATTCAATTTGTTTCAACAACTTTTATGATTTGGACAAATGCCTGCTTAAAGCCTGGTTAGAGACACAACTAATTGTGTGCAGTGGGCAACAGCTTCAGTCCCTAACAAACCAAGCCAGTGGTATACACATGACCTGGTGGTAGGAAGCCCTGTCTCCCACACAGGCCACATACATAAAAGTTGCTGCATTGCACACGGCCTCTTGACAACTTAAATTATGGAAATTACCCTCTTTTAATAAGTCTGTTATATCTGCCTGGTATCTGTTTCCAACACGAATTTCTCCTTTGTCAGCGAGTAGAGTCTTTTGTTGAGGATCGTATACTAGTGAATAGAAGAAGAAATCCTAAAAAATAAAACAAGAAAATAAAGTATTACTGGCATATTTTTTTTAGCATTTCATACATAGCAGAAAGCTTTTGCACTAAGTTTGCTCACCCACTCTACCCATAGCAAATAAGAACAAACAAATTACCAGTTCCTTTCTCAGCACTCTCCTAATACAGATCAGGATGTGGCCTGCCTTGTCTCAGGGACATGCAGCTGACCAACCTGCTTCCCCTCATCACTAAAGATTAAATTGCTGTCTTTCTTCTGCTGCTTATTGGGCAGAGGGAAGCTGATTTGGCAGCAGCAGCAACTAGCTGCAGGTGGTACTACATTAATTTGTTGCTTTTGCTCAAGTAGATGAGAAAAAGGCAAAAAAAAACCTGCTTGGCTTCTGTCACCTGGGTAAGCATGAACGATTAAAGCAAGAAGTCATACCAGAATGAGAATGTCCTGCCAGGGTGGAGGAAGAAAACAGCCTCAAGTTTAATCACTTAACTGCACAGGGTAAGTAATTGAACTTTCCTGCAGCAAATATGCTCCATCAAAGGGTAGCATGCGATACAGGGCAGGAAGAGTGCTCTGTCTGGACATCAAGATCTCTAGCCACAGTAACGAGGTCACCAGGAACACAACAGAAATGCAGGATGTGCCATTTTTCACATCTTGCGTTTCCAGCTCCTTTTCCCTTTCCTGCATTTCTGTGTAAATTGCTGGCAACCTGTTTTAGTGCATGTCATTTCAACTCGCCTCACTTTCCCTTTCCCTGTATTTGTATGTGTCATGCAGAAAAAAAAATCGGGAAAAATAGCATCTGTTTTAAACTCTGTTCAAGCTTATGAAAAGGTGGCAAGGAAAATAAAGTCCTGTATCTGCCATAAAAAGTCCCCAAAAGGAGGAATGACAGTGAGTTCCCCCAATAACGAGGTAAACACTCTGTGGAGTAGAAATGTAAAGGTGCACATCAGGTTTGTTTATCCAGCCCTGCACATCACATACATTAATCTAAGGCTGATGCCACAGAGGCAAGGTCTCCCATGTTTTCTTTACACGTGTAAAGCACCCAGCATGCAAGCAATTACAGAATTTTAAGATGTTAAATAACTCTAATTTCCAACAAGAGGCAAGGCAGGAACTGGACTGATCTTCTCCAGCAGAAAACACACCATTTCCCCATGTCCTGCTACAATACCAAGATGAAAGCCATAGCTAACGTTTGGGAAAACACAGTCCTAACACTCAGTTAAGCAAACTGGAAGGGCTGGGAAGATTTGATTCTTGACTGAATTCATCTGTAACAGCCTACCAACAGAAGGGAGCTTCAGAGTAGAAGACAACTAATTGACACAATATCTGGGTAAAGAAATCTGGGTTTCATGCTTCCTGACATACACAAAGTTCAAAATACTACAATACTGCCCAGCAAATACACAAACCAAACATTGTAGTGCAACATCATGCTGGGCTCCCAAGGAAGACTGGATTCTACAGGTGATTTCTTAGCACAAACTTCATTGGCCAGGAGAAGTCATTGATTGTGGAGAGGTTTTCTCTGATGGTATTTGACTGAGATGTCCTATTGCTTCTCTTCTATAGATTATCATTATGAATTTAGACATCTAATGGCAATTACTCAGTGGGAAAAAAGGAGCTGATAACAAGTTTCTTTTTGCTGCTCTCCCCTCATCCCTTTCTTTGACGCAGAGACAAGGAAAAGCCGGAGAGAGGGAGGCAACACTTCTCTCCAAAAAAAAAAAGAATTGCAGGTCTCTGGTCCCTTCTAGCCAGGCAGAGCCTTCCCAACAGATATAAGATGGAAAATTAGGGGCAGAAACAATCTCCAGATGTAAAACAATGCCACCACCATCACCGTCCACAGAAACGTGAAATTCAGCCCACAAAAACTGCATGCCATTTCTGACAACAATAAAAAATATCAGCTTAATGCCAATGGAAACAACAGTCCAAGGAGCAGAGCAGATCTTTGCACACTCTAGAGTGAGTGTGAATCATTAATCACCTCCAGGAACATGAGATTTTTTCGATTTTACCAAGAAATATTCACAACAAAATTACATGGCTCTTCACGTCCCTCTGTGTTCTTTCTTGCTGTCAAAACTGTGTATGTCGAGTTCATAGCAGTGAAGAAAAAGAAGGGTTTTCTGTTTTAATTCCACATCCCAGGAAACACTCAACATTTGGAAAAAAAAAAATAAAATGACCTGCCAAGAGTTAAAATTAAACCATGGCTTTCTGCTTCTCCAAACTGTTATATGGACACATATGCTCAGAGTGTCCCTACCCAAGCCCTGAAGCTACCAGCAGCTACAAGCCAAAGCCACCAAGGGCAGAAAAACTGGAAAAAAGCTCCACGGGAAAGTATAGTACAGAAATAGTGGGTAGTTCATTACAGCCTGCAAACCTACTCCCGTGGAGTCAGCTGGGGTAAAGGGAGAAAGTTTAGCATTTTATTTTTAGGGAGTACTAAAAGGAACAAATGCCAGATATCTCCCCAGCAGGCAAAATTCACACCGGCACATGGATATCTTCCAGCAGCACAGTCCAATGAGTGGTACATACAAGATAAGATTTCCTGCAGAACAGGGAAATCTAGCGCTTGTGCCAGAGTGGTTATGCCCTTCTCTTGATCTCCCTGAGAATTAAAATTAAGTATCCACAGGAAATTCAGGTTCTCAGTTGCTCTTTTCCCCCCCTTTTCCTCCTATTCCTCAACCATTCCACAAACATGGTTGTGCCAGGCACAATAAAATCAGCATTGGTCCCTGAACATCGTGCAGCAATCTTTGTGAGGAGCACAACAGGAAAGAGGAGAAGGATGAAAGCACAGATAATAAAAATGTAGTTTTGCCATGCTTATTATCTCCCTAAAAACCTGTCTGCATGTTTAACCTCCTCCAAGGCAAACAGCCTCAGGCTGAAAACCTTCTTTTAGTGGTCAAAACAGGCAAGTTATCAAACATACAAGAAAACTGTTGGCACATTCCCTGGAATTGCTTTGAAAGCAAAGAGAGAATTAAAAACAGGAAGGAAAAAAAAAAAAAAACAAAAAAAAGGAGCAGTTGAAGACAATAGCACCCAGTGCCAGGAACTGACCAGGCAACAAGTATCTCCTCACTGAATCTCTTTGCCCTCCACCCCAGCACATTTCTGTTCCTCAGCTTCCAATTTCTTTACCATCTGTCCAAGCTAGTTTGCACCATTGCAAAACACTGTGCTAAGTGACAGGACACATTCAGGGAACTCTTTCATTCTGTGAAATCTCTAAGTGCCTGCTCAGTTTAAAAATAGCCTGCATCACTCATCTTACATTTTGAGAGTTCAAAAAGATGAAAACAAGAAAGCTCTTCCTGTCCCTACATCTGCACCTTAGCAATTGCACAATTAGTGGAAGAAAGCCCCCTTCTCCACCAAGGTCCCTATCTGTAAGATTGCTGTTAATAAAAATGTTTGGGGAGCACTGAGAAGGAACACAGCAAAGTTTGGGTACTGCTAAGTCTAAAATTAATTTCATTTTGATTAACTTTTGTTTTCAAATGGGCAACTCCTAGGCTGCTAGCTGGTAACAAGCATTTCTGAACACAACAGCCCTTGTTTGATGCACTGCCATTTGGCAGTCCTGAGCAGGCATGACATGTTTTTGGTTTCACATTCCAAAGAGCAGCCTGATACTTAATATCCATGCTCTGTTTAAAATTCTCTTAAACTAGAGCACTGGGTTAAAATTAATCTTACGTTTGAATAAATACTGAAGAAAAATAAAGATGCATTTAAATAAGAGAGCCCAGACTGCAACATGCTCCTTCAAACCAAAAAACAACCTGCTTTCTTTGCATTTCTTAGAGGATAGTTTAATGGCTGTTACTCTATTGCTTTCAATCACAAGATTTCCTCTCCTACATAACATTTCAAAGTTTTCAAATCCAAATGTGCTCGCAGGCGTATTCAAACAATAATACACTGAAATGGTTTATTATTCATTAGCATAAAGTTTAAGAAAAAATCTAAAAAAGTGCTGCTAGTTTCCAAAAGGAAATGTTTCATATTGTCACGTTCCAAGCTGCCCAGCCCAGCTGGCAGCCAGTGGTTCAGACAATTAAGCACACATACATCGTAATACAGGACCGTAATTTTTTAAATCACAAAACACCTGAAAAAGTAAAACCCAACAGTGTAAGACAGTTCAGTTGCCAAGTGTTTGGCCGAGGTACCTTTAAGGAGTCAGATTGCTAAAATTTCTGCAGGAGTCAGAAGTTCAGTGACAAGTGGTTTTTCAAGGATCTAAGTGTCTGTGATGGCACATGAAGGAGTACAAGAACATAGTTTTAAAAGTGAACTCAGAACACGTGGAATTAAGCTCTTCAGAGATCTGAGGTGAGATCAGGCTCAAACCATATTGAAATAAATCTGTAACATTTCAGGAGAAAACTAACATATAGAAAAATAGTTTTCTGGCTTGCTCCCTTTTCTACAGTTATTTCACTTCCCACTCTGTGTAGTCTGGGGGCACAAGCCTCCATCCTGAGCTTTCAGTCTGCCATGGTGATAGGCAAGAAGGGTTCCCTTAACAGAAGAAGGGACGGATTACTGTCACAGCAATGTAAACACACCTGGCCTGCTAGATCCACCAAGTTTCACATCAGAATGAAAATGGTATTGAGCCTTAAAGCTTCCCCATGTCAACACCCATGATGCTTAGACATGAAAGAACTGTTCTTTTTAGAAAGCTTGCAGAAAGCCACCAAACCTAAATTGTGCCAAAAGAAAGTGTTCAAGCTTGACAATTCACAAAATGGGTCCATACCTCCCGTTCCAGATATGATTTAAGGGATTCTGTCTCATTTAACAGAGTAACGCTGCATTTGCCTCTAAAAAAGAGAAACATATTTTATGAAAAAACACACATCTTAAATGCTCGTGTGACTCACAAGATGGTACTACTGAAGTTGCACACAAAATTTAATATTACACTGAAGAGCACTTGAATAACAGTGACGTTTGGCTCTGAACAAAAAGCACAGCAAGAAAATGGCAGTTACCTAATGTGTGTGGCTGGCAGAGATTCGAGCTGTCGCGAGAGAAATAACTCACGATGTCGTAACTGATGCTTCTGTTTCTCTGGCAAGTCAACCATTTCAGGGTTTTCCATCTCTTCTTCCATTTCTCCTGGTTACAGAGAGACAAAACGACCATTAAGAACATGGTGCGAGTATGGATTCTGGGCCAACCAGAAAGAGCAGCTCCAATAATAAACAGGCACAAGGTGAAATCTAACTCTGAACCCTCACGTTTCACCCAACGAAACAATCAGTTAACCAGTACAGATGCTTTAAGTTGTGTCTGTGCTTATCACCACTAGAATGAGAGCAGCCCAGGTCTACGCTTGCAGTGGCCTACCAAGCTGTGGTCACAGATCTGCTGCCGACGAACAAGAGAGCTCTGCCTGGAGCCCATCTGTCCCCACAGCACTGGCTGCACTGGGAAGGAACTGACGCATGATGAACGAGGCAGGGAAAGCAAAATCTTCATGCCAGGTGTCAGCTATCATGCACCCTACTCCTCTTCCAGTGTATCACAGCTGCATGCTGCCCCATCCTGCCTTCTGAAAGAAATGCCTACTGGAAAGGCCAGTTTAGCTGTCGAGCGTATTTCACTCTCTTCACCCTAACCACAGGCAATAGATCAGAGTCACAAGATGAACTGGAACACGACCAAGTGCCCAAGGCCAGCCTTGTGAGCAGCCCTCCCCTGCTGCAGCTCACACTCTGCTGCCACACAAAGCCTGCCTTAGCCTGGAGCCAGGATCCACCACTGCCAGCTTCCAGCCACGCTATCTCCATCCAACCAGTTTTAAATGAATGCCAAAGTAAATACATGAAATCACACCCATACGGATACACAGCTGATCCAAAACATCTCTAGGCATTGTTCTTGCTAGAAGTAAATTACTGTCATGCTTTGAGTTCATTAGCGAGCATCCTGTCAATCACACGAGACAAAACTACACAAGATAAAGCACTCCACGAAAACCAAAAGCTCCACGATGAAGGACTGGAAAACAAAACAGCAGACCTCCTTCCCTGCAAAATGAAGGCAGACACTGCGTTGTCCAAAACCAAGGCAAAGTTTCCCAGCCTCGAGCTGAACGAGCTGTAACGTCTCACACCCCAACAGCAGAGCTCCGATTTCCCTGCTGCTGTGCTCTCAAGGAGCAGACCTACGCCTGCAGCTCAATTCAACACTTGTTGCCAAGAAACATTTCTAGTCAGAAACGCATGCAGGAGCAGTTGTGATTCATATACTCTGAAGATTAGTTACCTCTAATCCTCATTGCTAGCCCAAAAGAAAGCAAACAGAAAGCAGAGAGCGCCATTTTACAGAACACTGGAGTTGCATTTAAATCGCCCACCATTATGCCAAAGGGGGTGACAGAAAAACAACGCTATACCTTACAAATACCCCACGACTTATCACTCTGTTTTACCGTCCTGGAAAAGAGACCTGTGGTTTATAAGCCCCTCAGGTAAGCTGCTCCAGCAAGGAAGGGAAAAAACAGCGTGATTAAACCCAACTGCAACATGCAACAGCTATTATAACCACATGAGCTGCTCAGCGTACAGCAGCACGCATTACAATTTAGTATTTGTCTACACACTGGAGCACAGAATCTACATTTGTGCCCCAGTTTCACAGTTCTGCAATTTATTTACTGAAGTGGGTTCTGTTTTAGCTGAAAATTAATACCGTGGCTGCTGCCCTACACTATAAATATACCAGAAGCGACCCACAAACAAGTCAGCAAGTTACCAGCTTCCCTGCTCAAAAACTGATGGAAAAGGCATTAATGCCTGCACTTAGGAGAGGTTTTGGAGAATCGAGAGTATGCGCAGTGTAATGCAGGAAAAACACTAAGGAGCAGCTTAATACCTTAATACACGTAATATCTTCAGTGTATTTAGTGGCTGAGAGCTTTCAAAAATTACATTCAAGAATTATATTGAGGACTATGTGCTAGCCTTATCTATGAAGAAAATGAAAGCACCCAGCAAAACCAAAATGGGACTAATGCAGCCCAAGGACAAGCACGACACATCCGCACCTCAACCTCCTACAGCTTGCTCTTGGAGCAAGGCAGACTTAAGGCTTGAGAATGGCAGCCCATGAAAGATAAGGACAGTAGTCTCAGAAATAAACAGTAATAACAATAATAAACTCCTTTCAGGAGCACTTGCCCACATTTATGGCAGTACTGTGGAGTAAGTGATGAGAACACAGTAGGTGCAGTATATTGGGATTTCAATGATCTCGTAAAGCTTTGCTTCAAAATTAATCTCTCTGCTTGATAGATGCACTCATGCGGATTTAAAACTAAACATTTAGTCTTAACATAAGCAGTAATATTTCAGCTATGCAAAAGTAGCCAGTGGAATGCTGCAAGGAGTGCATTAGATTAAGCATTATTTGATATTTGACTACAGAATCATTAATGGCACATTAAGAAAAGCTTGACAGTGACACAGTGGAAGCAGGAGACAGGCAGATTGGACACGAACAGCAAGACTCACATGAAAGCTAACATATATGGGGGAAAATAATTAGAAAGAGTAAACTGAGTTGGCAGGAGAAGCCCAAGAGGCAGAAATCGTAATTTAAAACAACCAGATATATGAGATGTGAAATTAAACATCAATATTTGCTAGACGCTAGAAAGAAGAGCAACTTGATACAGATCTGACTGGGCTCTCTCCACTCTGTTCTCTTTGCTTCTCTCCGTTGTACCGAGGAGCGTGCTTTAATGGGAAATACTGGTGAGAGGTGGACGGTTGGGCTGCATGGTCTTGGAGGTGTTTTCCTTGGTGATTGTATGATTTTAATTAGTTAACATGGCATCACTAACATTTGAAATGTAAATAGGAAGACCCCAGGATCGTTTCTAATGGTCTACACTAGAATCTCATTTAATTTACTCCCTACCAAAACCCAAATACTGACTCATGGCTTCCAAAACGTGGTGGAATTTTCAACAAGTGGAGCTCCTTACATCTTGACAGTTCAGGATGAGTTTGTCAAAGCACCAAGCAAACATCTCATGATCCCTTCCAAGACTTATTGTGATCATCTGCCACAGCCATGGCCAACAGTGTGGGAAGAGACAACGCAAATGGACACTAATCTCGACACTGCACTCCTTCCCCACCACACCAGTGCTGGAAGAGAAAATCTCAACAGCAGACCCAGAAAACATCCGTGCACGGATTAATGAACTTGTATCGTTTTAAAACCACGTGTGTGGGTTAGGGACAAAATGGGGGTAGAGGGTGTAAGATGGCCAGAAACTCATCAGTAAAGCTGTCATCAAACTGTGTTTGCAGTGGCTGGTGTTATCTAAAAATACTCAGCGGACCCCTCACGGTTTGGGCACACGGCTCTCACGCAGCTCACGGACTGACTGAGTAATGACACCTCATCGCTGAGAGATGTTTATTTTTAGAAGATCCAGCACGTTGAAAAGCACGTTGCCACACACGCCTGGCACCCAAACATCAGCTGATGAAAGCTCGCCACAAAGCCGCCAAGAGCTGCCCGTGCCACCCGGCTTGCGCCAACTACGCCGCTCTCCAACTGCTAACATCGTGGTTTCACAATCAGGACAAATATTTTGAATGAAGTGAAAGAACTGTTGCTGCAAGATGGAGCGCACGTAACCGGAGCCAGCCGGGGTGGGTGGTTAGGAGGGAGGACAGGAGGTCCCGTTCCCGCTGTTAGAAATAATTGCTTAATTATAGAAGAAACTATGGGGGGAAAATGCAGTCAAAGCATCCAATTGTGGCACGAGGAATAAACAATAAAATACAGAGCGTGGTTCCCTTCTATCAGGCTCTGCCTGTGATTTTGTCTGCGTGCAATATTCCACCTTAAAGCACTACAAAGTCTTTACGTTAAAACATTAAATAGACTCCTACTGGTGAAGCAGGTTCAATTCAGAATCAGGCAGAGAAATTCCCGAGAATAATTTGCGAGGTGATTAAAGAGGCTTATGAATAGAAAGTGCCAGCAATGTATGGAAGCCATTACAAGGCTGAAAGATTTATAGGACAGCCCAGACAAGTTTGATACCATGTGATAAAAATAGTAAGAGCACAGATCAAATCTCAGAACCCGGTTGCATACATCAGGTACTCATTTACAATCACAAACTACAGAACGTGCTGCTTCCTATGTGTTTCTCTTCTTCATAAAGAGCTTTGAGAAAATACTGCATCACTCAGATTTTGAAATACCTCATGGCTTCTACAGTTAAAGCACAGGAGCGTAATTTCCTATTAAAAAAAAAAACAACAACTTTACAACACTCCTTTCACAATCCCACCCCTTTCTTTCCTGCACTGAGAGGAGTACTACAAAACATATATATATTCCCACTGTTTGGTTCTCTCACTGCACTGATCCCAACGGTAGGCCTAAAATGAAGGCATCTTCACATAAGACTGTGAATCTAGAAATGTCTGCAGTCAGAAAGCTCCATTAATCAGCTGAACAAAGGCAGTTAAAAGATCAGCGATGCAGATACGTACATCTACTGCAAATGCATCAAAATGAGGCAACAGGAGACCTCACGGAAGCAAAAGTCGGTGACAGCCTGGAGTTTCTCTACTGGAATATTTATGTCCACAAAATTTCATTTCATTATATCATGCAGGATGTCATTTTTCTTTGGAGTAAAGAACCGCTGTCCAAAAAACATCGTTTCACTCTATTCTCCCTCCCGAGGAAGAACAGAATCCACACAACAGCACATCTGTGTAAATGGAAGTCATTTAGTAGAAATCTTATTCTGCGCCAGAAGGACAAACTGCAGCTACTGATGGAGTTTACAATAAGAGTGAGCCCCAGAAACTCTTACTGCTGGGCTTGTTCCATAGAATATTCTGCCTTTCAAACACATAATAGAAATGAACAATGAATTATTTGTTTACGTTAAAAAAAACCTTCATTTTCTGTCACTACAAGAAATCAGTCTTCGCAGGCTGAAAGCACTGAGATGAGTTGAAAGGAAGGTTTCTCATTTTCAGCCCCAGACATGCATGTCTTTGAGTCATTTCTACCTGCTTCCTGTACTAAATCTAGCCAAGTGAGACACAGACGAAGGAATCAATAGTCACGTTGTTCAAGGCGAAGCTCCTAGGAAGCTTTCAGTGTTCTTGGATAAAATGAATAGAGCTGCACTGAAGAGATATCAGCAAAGCTTTGCCTGCTGCCACAGTTCTGCAGCACAGCTACATCTCAACACAATGCCACATGACTTTTCCCAATGTAGTTAAACTAGTGCAATAGATGAATTTATCTGGACTTGAGTATAGAAAGTATTTAAATTTACCAAAAGAGGGCTAGTTCGGGTGCATTGTTCCCCAACAGCCTACAGTGCTGGGAGCACCTGCAGACACAACATTGTTACAACTAAATACCACGTTTAATGAATCCCCACGCAACCCAGCCAGATCTGTACTACATACACATCACAGTCTATTCATGCATCTATTATGAAGCACGTTAAAAGACAAAGGTACTCGGCAGCCAAATCATAATTCTGACATGCCCAGATCTCATTGGTTATTCTTCCTTATCTGTGTGTCCACAGGAGAGCCTAGAAATAAAAGGACTGATAAGACTGCCCATACTTCTTGCTCAATTTTAGCAATCTGAACAGTTCATCTCACAGACTCCATTATTTACAACCACAAACAATTTATTAACTGTGCCCTGCTTACACCCACCCCACGTTTCCAACATGTTTGTTTTGGCACCCATTTAATTAATGCTGAGTCCATTACCTAGCAAGGATGAGGCGGGAGGGATGCTGAACTGGCAGAGGAAGGTGTAATGAATGTAAATCTAATTCACACTGGCAACTACTGTGGAGCCAAACAGGTTGCAAGGACCCTAAATAAAGTGTCCAACATCATGTGATATGTTGCACCATTTCTCTCCCAGAAATGGGATGGACACTCCTTCCGAAAGCTGAGGAATGCACCATGCTGTTCCCTTCCCAAGTCCAGGATGCACACATCTACAGTGGCTTCTCAGTTATCTCACGTTCGTTTCTTTTGCTGTTGTTGGTTTGTTTTTGAATTGAATGTCCTTGTTACATCTCACCTTAAGAGGTCTACACAAGCAAATATACGAACTATACACACAACTACTTCAGTATGCACGTCAGCATTTTCAAACTACTTCTGTAATTGAAGAGCTGGGACATTACATTTTTGTTTGGAAATAAACTTCCATCTCTGCTCAGCTGCCTCGCGTGTCTCATCTTGACAGAGTACACAGCAACAGAAATTAACACAATGCTCTGTAAAATAATAAAGCCAACTCATACATGAAAAGGATGCCAAGCTAAGGTAGCAGGAACAATCCTCTGAATCGCATTATCACAACATTATAGACAGTACTCAAAGAAAAAAGTTCTAAATAATCAAATCTCAAGCCTAGACATTGTTCTTTTCCTAACAAAAGGAGCTGAGCTGTCCAAAATAGAGATGGAATGTCTGAAAATTCAGTGCTTTAAAATGTATTTGCTCAGCGTGCTCGGAGGAAATCTGTGCCAGCTCAAAAAAAATATTACTAACATTGAAATTTAAAGACAACTCCTGCTAGCCAAGTTTCAAGCTGGCCACGTTCCAAAGGCTGATTTCCTGTCATCAGGCCACGTGACTTACTCTCTAAAGCAAAGTGGGTTTGTTTTTTATTACTGTTGTTCTGTTATCCAAACAACTCCTGGAGAAGTAATACAAGTTGAGGATAATTTCTGTCTTATTCCAAAATGGAATCCACTTTCACGAAGTCAATAAGATGGCTTTGTTCAGTCTCAACTGATTTGATTCAGCCCCAACCTTCTGTTCCTCCCACCGCAGTAACCAAGGTTTTAAGGAAGTATGGCAGGGAAAAAGAAGTCAGCCAAACCAGAATGCAATTTGCTTAAGATGAATGCAGGGAAATTACATTTTAAAATAAGAGTTCTTGTAGATGCAGCCCAAGGTTGGAAATCTTGCACAGAAGCAATACCATGCAATACAAAACAAACAAGCTTACTTGCGTGTTTATCTGCCAGTACAATAAGTGTGCTTGATATGTCTCTTCTTCTGTAGAAACACACCACCTTTGCCTCCACATTCCCATTGGCGGTCTGAAACAGAAAAAAAATGGAGCACAATTCAAAACCTGAACTGCACACGCACTGAACTAGAACACTTCAGAAACTGTCAGGACTTCTGCCACGAGGGCTGCACAGATCATCTCTCAGCACCCTCCAGCTGGGCAGACTATTAGAAACACTCTCCTCAGCATGATCCATCCTAGAGTAGGGAAGTGGGGGCAGCCCTTTCCTCCTAACCATTTCTTCAGGATTGCCACCTTAAGCAGCTACGGGTTTTTTGAGGGGTGGCAAGTCACTTACCTGCAGTTTTCAGATGCAATGCTTGCATTTAGCAGAAGCAAAAGCGTTTTTAAAGCCCTAACAAGAATCACTGTGAACCACAGCAACAGGATTGAGGTTTAGGCTGTTGTCCAAACTCAGCAGGACAGCACAAAAGCAAGAAAGAATCCAGTCCTTACTCTCACAACGACTTCCATAGGTTTCCTTTCCCTGACAGGGCTGTTGAGATAAAGAATGACCAACACAATCATTCCAAAAGGAGAACAAAGGAAGCTGCATCCTGCAACAGACTGTATACCAGTAACGGTATACAAAGAAGTTTAAAAAAAACCAAAAACCTAAATCATTGAAACATTTAACTCTAAAAACAAGATGGGTGATGATATTCTTGTAAGATGATAGCTGCTGAATTGTGGAACTGGCTTTAGGCAAAGTCTAAAGGAAGCACACCTACTGGTTTGTAACAGACCCAGCCAACCTATTGTTTCTCAAATAAACCAATAAATAATGAAAACTCAACATAAAAGAGCTGTATCCTGCTACTGAAAAGTCCTTGAAAATCAGAATGATGGCACACAGATAAGAAACCAGAATACTGAGATAAGAATTCCCCTCCTGGAAGCCTCCAAAATAAAAAGATAGTGGACCAGCAATCTGACCACAAGGAAAGAGAAAAGCAGAACTGAAATACATGCTCGCTGCTAACATGCAAATAGAGGAAAAGGTTGCTCTCTTACTGCAAAAGGCATACACAGAAGAAAAAAAGATGACAGAGAATACATGTATGTGTATTTCCACTCACATCCTACCTGTTTTTGGCAAAGAGCACGTAGAATTTCTGATAATGAAACAGAACTTTTGTCACACTGTAGCTGTGTGTTAACAAAATAGAGTTATCCATTCCAGTTAGTCACCTAGGTTTTCTTGATACTCAGGGAAAATAACAGAAACTCAAATTGCTGTTCATTTTGACCTGAAAGACCCAAGCCAAAGAGCAGGACAGGGAAACCACAACTCAAGGCAGGAGTTGCACCAAGATAAGAGATGCAGGGTGAAAGTACCATGTGTTCTTTTGTTGTGGGAGAGGTAAAAAGAGTGAGGGAAAAAAAGAAAAAAAAAAGAAATAAAAGCATGAAAGGGAACAAGAAACCCCCACACACCTTCCTACAAAGTGAAGAACAAATCTGCAGCCCATAACATGGAATACAGCCACGGGTAGCACATTGCTACGGACCCATGGGGAACATGTAAAGGAAGTTATTAATATTTCCTTAATGGAAAACAATCTACACTGAAAAGAAGGATGCCTTAAACTTTAGCTTCTTTGTCATTTTGATGCATTTTCTCTTCCAAATAACTGTTTTAGGAAGGCGTGTTTACCCATCACTGATGAAAATGTCCTATTTTTAGTCAGTTAATTTAAATTCGCCACAAATACAGCAGCACTACATTCCTGTAAAATACACTCTGGTATTAAGGCTCAAAACCGCATGTTTAGGTCACAGCTAATGCCTTCAGAACAGCAATTCCTCCTCAAATAGGTAAAATTTCAGCATCAAAGACTTCTAGCAGGCTTCCCACATACAACCCATCACACCTGCTCTTTAGATCCAGTGGAATCAGGCAAATGAAGCAACACAAAGGATGAATCAAGAAGAGAAAATCTGAGGAAGCAGAAAATGGCTCCAACTCTTCCTGATGAGTGAGTCCCCTTCAAGAAACATCAAATGACAAAGCTCTCCACCCTCTGCCAAAGCTGTTACTTATTACATAGCACATGATCATGGCACACAGCGGAAGAAGGCTGGAACCTCCTGCCCTAAAAGGGTGGGTACAGTCACCTTGAGAATGCCCGACAGCTGATGCTCTGTCCTTTCCCATCAAGGGAGAACAACGATCTAGCAGGTCTGAAAGCATTCCACAGAGTGATCACAACAAAAGCATTAAGTTACTAATTACCAGAGATTTGTTTTAATCAAACCAAACAGATCACCAGTCCAATTCAAAGCAAAGCCTCGATGGCAAAGATCGCTTACCTTATTGAGTTCTTCTATTCTTCGTATCAAATATGGGTTACTTGATGAATTTTCAAAGTAGACGTAATCTGACAAGAAGAAAAAAGATTCTTTAAAACATGAGCTGATAAAAACCAAGTGAAACCCCCGCGTATTGAGCTGTTCAAGACACTGTGCCAAACTCATTTCCTGACACAAGCAGAACGCTCCCATCAAGTCCCTGATTCTGAACACAGAAATACAAAATCCGTGCCACATGACGGTGCAAACTGAAGGTCAGGAACTGCTTTTCCAAAGAAGCAGAGTTCTACCGCCTGCCTTTACAATGACCAACTTCTTTCTCCCTCTGATCAGACCATTTCACTTGGCCTGCAGATGCAGCTGCCAACCTGAGCCAAGGAAACCAGCTCACCTCAGCTCCTCACTGCAGCCACCCTCGAACTGTTGGTGGCCTGCTGCAGCTCTCCATGCATTCAGACCTGAGAAGATTGCTTCAAAGATAACACCAGCAAATTTCAGACCATTTCCCCTCAGATGCCCCAGTATTCAACGAAAAATACCCACAGACTCCCCGGGCTTGACTAAGTTTATCCTCTAAAAGGAACACATCAGCAGGACCCTCCCCTGCTGCTAAGTGAGTGCTTGGCCATGCCAGCCCTTTTCAAAGGGAGACAACTGGTTAAAAGCTTTAATCTTTCTAAAATGCAAAGCCATGGCAGCCCGCAGGCAACCTCCCACCTCCTCGAGGGGCAGTCAGGCCAGCAGAGAGAGGATGGGGCAGAAACTGAATTATCAAGCCTCTACATAACAGGAAGACACTCACATCTCGAGTCCTACCACAGAACAGGAAGGAAAGTGTGCACTGGAAAAGAAAAAAAAAAGTCTAACAACAGAAAAGTAGAGGCTGATAAAGAGCAAAGCAACACGTGACCGCCATTAGCAGCATCACTCCTGTGTGTTACAGAGCTCTCCATCACCAGCCTGAAGCAGTGACCAAGGAGTGGGGCAGCAGCACAAGGCAGTAAGGACCCTCACACACCGGCCACAAAGACCTTTCTTCCCCTCTTGCCTATGCTGCTATAAATCAGAAGTACCCACGTCCCTAAAACCACTCCAAAAGCTTCTCTCAAGATGGGAACACACCCAGTGTACTGAAAAGCAAAGTTATTACACAGGTACTGGACTGCCAAGCTAGGGTATGACCCAGAGACCACAGAAGCTGGAAATATTCCACAAAGACAGCTCTCAATTAGCGATGAAGACACCTGATTTCAGGCTCACACATGCTTCTAAGACACAACTGCAACACCGCTTGCTTCGTGTCCGCATGGGTCCAAGGAGAAGAAAATAAGGAGGGGGTACTGCAGAAGAACACACTCTACCTAGAGGTCGTGTATTTATAAGATTAGCTGTGTCTGAGCTACCTCATAACCTTACAGGCTTTTAGGCGATCAAGTTGCAAAAATGCCCCAAAGTATTTTTATCCTTCCCAACCCACGTTCGCCTTGCAGGCTGCGCATGCTTCCTGAGTTTCTTTAGGTAATTTCCAGTTGACAAATTACTTGGCAGCCTGGGTCTGAAGCAGACAATCACTTTGCATTTTGGGTAGCACAACCCGCCCTGGTGCCAATCTCTGTGGCAGAGGCCAGGGAAGGCAAGCTGCTAGCAGCAGCCCCCGGCAGCAAGATCCCACTGCCCTCTGGCTGCTCCCTCCCAGGGAGCCATCACCCGAGGAAACATTTGGTTACAGGACAGATACAGTTTCAGAAGTGAAACCCTTCGCAGCACAGTGCTGTAAAACGTTTGCCCTTCCCACCTGGGCAGCCCTGAGCCTATAGGGATTCACTGGGAAGACAACGTCCTCAATATTGAACATGCCAGCTTATCACCCCTGTGCCAAGCACTCTGGTGATGATCCTATCTACTCTGACAACATACTGAAAAGCACCCAAAAATGACTTTGAGGATGTGCACATAAGGAGGATACATGGTATGCTTGGCTCAGCTTCCCCCTCTCCGAGGAAGGCCATGACAAGAGAAAGCTGAAGCTGCTGAGGATCCCATACGAGCAAGGAAAGGGCAGCTGGGCTTCGTTTAGTGAAATAAAGGCTCTACACCACCACAATCACATTCCAGGCATGCATCCCTGTACACACACATGCACAAGCAGCTCAAGATTGCTTTGTACTAAAAGAAGCTGAGCCTCACGTATTCACAACGCAAGGCAGAAGTCCACGTTCTCAGTTTCACACTCACTTCTCCTCTGTCTTCGGCAGCAAAACAGAGCACGATGCCATCCCAGGCTCCAGCAGTGAGAAGGAAACGTGGCTCATTCACCCATGCCAAGGGACGTGTTGCCAAGGCCCCAGGAAACACACAGCTGCCCAAGGATGGGCAGAAGCTAGCAAGCAGTGCAAACACAAAGGCTGTGCCTGTGCTTAATGCAGAGCCAGGTGGCTCTGCCCTATGCTTACCAACTCATCTTCCTCTCTCAACACTGAGTTGCCTTGGAGAAGGTGATGGAAGCCACCAGTACCAGGAGCAGGCTTCTACCTCCTCCTCTCGAAAACTCCCAGTGCTCAAGAAGCACAGATGGGGAATGCATCTAAGTTAAGGACATACAACTTGCTCAGACAGACAGCTGCTCTGACTCCGAAGCACGAGGGGATCTGGAACCTCCCAGAGGTTTTCTGTTCATGTCAAAGTTGGGTGGTGGGGGGTAGAAAATGCCTATCTTTTTTTTTCTTTTGTTGTCCAATTCCTCGTTTATGCAGCCACATTATCCATGCATTAGTTCCCTGCTAACTCCTGAGCCCTTTGTTCAATCTCAAACATTTTGCAGAGGAACAGAAGTCTCAAAGATAATTAAGTTCTGATCACGGAAGGATCTGTATCTTAAAAACAGAGAGTAGACGCTACAAGGTAAGTGAGCAAGGTGAGACAGACACTCAAGGCACGAAATGGCTCCCAGTGCAGAGGCAATTAATAGAAGATTTTAAGCAGCTCCCTGGAGGCTCCACAGCACGAGGGGGAGCTATCAAAGCACCTGCTTCCTTCTGTGCCACCCAACACCACTGCTGTCACTGCGGGTCCAGGCCTCCATCAGCTTCTGACTTGATTTGTTTGATTTCTCCTTCCTAAAGACTGCCTCCTCTGCTGTGTCAGGTCAGGTCTCATCTGCCTCCAGAGTTCCTACACAACACCAGCACTTCCCAGGGAGGCCTAAAGTTGGATTTGTGAGGCAAAGCAAGTAAACCAGAAGCCATTAGGCTCTTCTCTTTACACACCGAACTCTTTGTTAAGGTACAAGTAGTTCCAATGCACCTCAAGGCACTAAATCGAGTGGGATCCATTATGAATCTTCCCTTGAAAGACCAACGTGGCACAAACAGGAGCTGTGGCATGTCCTGAAGCTTCTCATCTTCAGCTTTACTGTCCAATTGGTGAAATGTTGCCAGAGATACCCAGAGCTTATTTTGTCATGCTGAACATCCAGCGCTGCTTTTGAGGATCCTGAGAACTGCCACGCTGCATATCCTACTGGACAACACGAGGAACTTGCTGAAGTTTTCATCTAAGAACAAGGATTTGATTCCTTTTGAACCTTGGTGTAAGAAAATTCCTTTAGAAATAAGTTTGCTGTGGTTTTTTAATGTGCAAGTCTCCTCGATGCCTTTTCCTACCAAAGCGCTTTCTTACACGTTAAACAGTTACAGTGGAAACTCATTAGTTCTTGTTAACAACACAGTCCAACAGACCAAATTTGGCTTCCCAAGTTGAAAGGAGGAAAATGGGACTTGAAAACATACTTTGAAGCAGGGCTTCCTTGCGTGTGAGCACTGCAGCAGCCATCTCTGACACAGGGGAGACCCAGAGCTGCTTTATCTCACAGCAGCACCTTTCTCAGCTGTTCCAGCTGCCTGACTTCCAGCAGAAGCTCGGGCAGCACTTTTAGACTGAATGAACCAGTTCAAAAGCTGCAAGGATGAACACTGATTATCTTCGCTGGTGATTTAACGCCTCCGACCACCAAGCCCACCCTCAGCTCAAGTACCTTAAAAAATTCAGCTTCAGCTCCACTCTAACAAAGCAAAGAGAACCCAAATCCAAAGAAGACAGCTCATCCCTGATAAGGAATACAGAGCCATGAGCAGCACTTCCAGCAACGCCTCCTGCAATGCATGATATCTACACACTGAAAGTAAAGAAAGGGACGGGAGAGGGTTTACACACACGCCTTCATTAATGTATCTGGATTACACGCTGCAGGTCTGGCATCAGTGATGGGCTTCTGTGCAAGATATCTTTATGGCTCTGCACCTCTGCTCTCTACCAGGAAAAGATGGAAAGTTATTACTGACATCACGATGATGTCAGGAGGGCAGATTCGGTCGCCTGCCAGCAGCTCCAAGCAGCACTGTGGGTGCCAGCAGCCATGAGCTGGAGCGTGGATGCCACGAGCCTGGATTCCAGGCCATGGTATGTAAGCACATGGGGACAGGCCAAAGCTGGTCCCCATGGGACGGGCTAATGACACCCTACAATAGCAGGGCAGTGATGTCATGCTGCCACTCTTAAAAACTCTGGGGTCGGTTACTCCCAAAGGAGATGCACCCACAGCAGACGGTTACACCAAGAGCAGGTAGAACTGGGCAGCCCAGCCAGGAGCACCAAGCAGGCAGTGCCAAGCAGAACCTCGGTGCCCATGCCTGGCACCACAGGGCCACGGTCTCACTTAACACACGCCAGCCACATTTAATACCTCAAGATATGCCTGACTCACCTACAGTCATGAGCATGAAATTGAAGCACAACTTAGGCACACTACAGACTCAACAATCATAACGCTGTGGCTCAGTGTAGTCCCAAGCAAGGGGGTAACCCTTAGAAGTCAGGAATACATGCAAAGCTTCCCAACTAAAGGCGGAAACGGACGTCTGCCTCAGCAGAAGGGCTGGCTTCAGCAGCTCTGCCCATGTTCCCAGCCCTCCCACTGCACCCCTTCAGCTGTTCACACAGTCCCACGGGGATCCGCATCGAGTTCCTGCTCAGACTTAAAAATAATCCCAGAAAACCACATCGGGCGACGAGGAGGAGGAAAGGTGCAAGGATTGCAGTTCCTGCAAGCAGCGCAAGATGGAAACACGACAAACATAAAGCCGTCGTCGCGATGCCTTAAGGGAACACCACAGCAGCACAGAGCTGCAGCACGGAGCCGGGCACCGCAGCACTGAACTGCAGCTGAACTCCTGGGGAAGGCACAGAGCAGGAGCAGAGCGAGCAGCAGAGCACCTCCTGCGTGGGGAGGACGTGCACACAGCTGCCAACCACCACGTGCTTAACGCCGGCCTCTGTCACAGAAGTGCGACCCACAGCGTTTCACAAGCAGGCCAAAAGCCATCAGCACACACTTCCAGGAGCCGTATTGATCTCCATCACGCAGGCTGCTGTTGGCAGCTGTCGGGGCTGCAGTTCACACACCGCGAGGCCGACGGCAGATTATCTCCTGGATGTTCCTCCCGCAATGGGAACGCACAAATCCGTCGGGGATTTGGAGCGCACACGCAACTTCACGGGAGCCACCAGCACCAGAGGTCAGCAGCAATCTGACAACACAGCCTCCAGGCTCGGGACAGAAAACGGCCGCATCCATCCACCCGTGGGGCTCGGCAGCACACCCAAGCAAGGCTTCATCCACATGTACAGCATCCGAGCACGGTCGCTGGCCGTCAGCCAGCACCTCGCCCTCTGCCTGAGGAGTTTACAGAGCAAAGCCTGGACGCCGTTGTTCCCAAGCACACGGAGGTGCCTGACACCAGCCACAACAGCATGCCCAAGCAACGGGACTCCCTGCAGTGACAGCAGTCAGCAGGCTGGCTGCCACTATCGGCATCCATTTGACTGACACAGATGACGGAAGCTTTCTGGGGATGGGACGGCACTCTCTGAGCGTTTGGGGAACTGTTGGAAACGTGGCACACACCGGAGGGCAGGGCTGCTACTCCTGCTTGGAGGAACTTCAGCAGGCTGGGAAAAGGGATGCCAAGATCGTCACCAAGTTCACCTCAGGCCAAGGGAAGCCTGCACCTGGGATGGGGGACTGCCTGCAGGAGCACAGGCTGACTACAGAACAGAAAGACACCTGGAAAAACAAGTGCCCAAGTGTCAGCACGCACTCTCACAGCAGAGCTGGGCAGTACCATTCACCACGGCCTCAGGAGCACAGCTGAAGCACGAGGGGCTGGGTCCTGCCCGCAACACCTACACTGGGTGCAGGGCTCCATAGCACGAGGATGGGTTCGTTTGCTGTAAGCATGGTTCAGCACTGGGCTGAGCCCAAATGAAGGACACCATCCCAGCATCGCCATCCATAGTGATGCCCAGAGCAGACTATGCTTCCCCTGCACACTGTGCAGCAGCACTGGCCCCTTCCCACTGCCTGTATGAGTTTATAGGGCACATGGTACAGGCCTTACCATGTGAAATTCGGGGCAACACGCTGCTCAGGACTCAAATGCATGACATCTAGCACCAAATAGCACTTCACGACTCACTCCAGCAACAGAGATGTAAGTAGCCCAACTCTAAGCCATCTCCACCCCTCTCCTGTGGGCACCACCACCACCACCACCGGCATCAGGGCAGCACAGGGAGCAGCACCAGGAGGCACCGCTCATCCATTGGCAAAGCATCGCCAGCGGGAAGAAGCACACTGCGACAAAGGAGGCAACGTTTCGGGGCAGCACGGAGTAAGGACGGGCCAAAAAGGCACAGAGAGCAGAAAGTAGCAGCGGATGGCGAGCGGCCAGGCTCTTTTTTTGTGTTGTTTTTTTTTTTTTTTCCTTGCTTGGTTTGTACAGCTCCAGAAGGAGCGGGGTGCCTGGGAAGGGTGGGAGCCCCGCGGACACGGCCCCGGCGGCGTGGGGGGGGAAGGAAGGAAGGAAGGAAGGAAGGAAGGAAGGAAGGAAGGAAGGAAGGAAGGAAGGAAAGAAGGAAGGAAGTCCCGCAGAACAGTTCTCGCGGAGGAAAATGGCTGAGCTCAACGCCGCGCCAGACCACCCTCAGCGCCCATACCCCCATCCAACCGCACGCCGGACCCCGCCGCCTCTCCCCGTGCCTTTAAAACAAAGGACGAGCACGCAGGGCCGCCGGGCCGGGATGGCACACGGCAGGGGCCGCCTCCACCAGGTGGGGCCCCCCCCCCCCAAACCTCCGCCCGCGGCCTCCCCGTGCCGCCCCTTCACCCCGCTTCACCCCGCCGCCATCCTTCCCCCCCCCACCACACACACACCGGGCCCGGCCTCCCGCGCTCACCCCCCCCCCCCCACACGCGGCCTATCCCCGCCGCCCCGCCCCGAGCCGGGCCTCGTCCCGCCGGGCCCCCAACGCCGGGCCCGGGGAGCGCCTACCTCCCACCCGGTACATGTTGGCGGCCATGCCCGGGACGGGGCCGGGTGCGGGGCGCGGGCCGCTCCCGCCGCCTCCTCCTCCTCCTCCTCCTTCTCGTCCTCCTCCTCCAGGTGCCGGATCCGCTGGAAAATGGAGGCTGAAACGGCCGGGCGGGGGAGGGGAGCGGGGGAATTAAAGGGGCCGCGCCGGCTGCCGCCCGGCCGCTGGAGGAAGGAGGGAGGGAGGGCGGCGGGCGGAAGGCGGGGCGGCGGCGGGACGGGAGCGGCGGGAGGGAGGGAAGGAAGGAGGGAGGAAAGGAAGGAAGGAGGCGGCCGGACCCGGAGCTCCGCGGGGCGGAGAGCGCCGCGCCCGGCCTGGGGGAGCCGAGCGGGGGACGGGCGGAGCGGCGGCTCACGCACAGCCCCGCGTGGAGCGCCCGCTCGCACGCGGACTTCCCCGGAACCGACGTTTGCAGAGCCGCTCTTTCCGCCGGCTGAGCGTTCCTCCCTCCCGGCTCCGCTGCCTCCCAACCGCCGCAGCGCGTCCTGCGGGATGCGACCGCCCCGCTCGTGCCCGACGGCCCCCGCTGAGAGACGACGCCAGGGACGGGTATGTGCTTTCACGTCCAGTTTTTATTAGTGTTGCATTAGTACCATAAAATAGTTGACGAGGTCGAGCACGTTGCAGTTTGTTCCAAAAGGAAAAAAAAAAAATAGACATGGCTATTTACATTGAATCCGTCTTCGTAAAAAAAAAAAAAGAAACAACTGAGAACCCAAACGATACAACGATGAAACGGATGGACAACTCAGGAATCTACAAAGTGGTAACGTCCCCCTCACGTGCTGCGGGGCTCACAGCACACAGTGCCCGTGCTAGCTCAGTGCTTCCCCACCACCACAGCACACAGCCGGGCAGGCAGTGCCCTGCAACGCTGAGCACCCCAGGGCAGCACTCTTCCCTTTGGAGCCCAGGAACCCACCAGTTGGGGACAGAGGCATTGCACCCAGCGTTGCTTTGGGCCCCCCACCCCTGCGGTGCAGACCGCAGCACATCAGCAGCAGCCGTCAGCTCGGCTGTTCTCAGCAGGATCTTCTCTTCAAGCTTTGAGCCACAGTGCCCCAAGTCCTGGCTCTGCGCCTGCTGCTGGTGAGAAAGGACCAGGTGTGGCCTTCCTGCTCCCCACTGCCACTGAGGAAACAGACAGGCCCTTTGCTGCAGTGCCAGGTGAGCACAGCACGGCGTGTGTTGGCCAAACCTCCACCTGTGCAGGATTAGCCACAAGCACGTGCCAGGAACACGGCAAAGCCCGGCCAAGGAGACAGCGGCTGTCCCCAAGCTCATGTGTAATTAAGGACCCCGCAGCTAGCGCTGAGATGGAAGCAGTAACAGTTACAGTGGCTGGCAGCTGCAACGTGGAGCTGAAAAGCCACCCAAGAGCCCGTGGCAGGTGACCATCGCAAGGACTGGGGACGAGCCTTTGTCTCCAGAAACCCAAAGCGGAGGACCAGCAAGCACAAAGTGCAACGTGACCCCACAGAACCGTCCATGCCTCATCTGCTCACCAGCACAGTAAAACTAGGTCAGCGCCGCAACGAGCCCTCCCCACAGCCCTCACCTCCCAGCAGCGATCCCACCTCCCTCCGGTGCTACCCAGTGGATTTGGGTGTACAGTGACAACAAAACACAAACCAACGCGAAACGCAACGAGCACGACTGCTCCTCTCACACGTACATACACACACACACACAGAGCAGGACCCTGCGATCCTGCGCTAGCTACCGCCCGCTTCTTTGCAGCGGGTTGGAGCACACAGAGGGGCACAGTGCTGTTCCCCCGCTCTGCAGTTCTTGCAGTGGGTCTGCCTGCCCCATCCCTGCCGCAGAGCTGCCCGGGCTGTGTGCGGTGCCCAGAGCTCCTGCTGCAGCAGCGGGAGCCTCGAGGAAGAAATGGCGCCCTGACTAATTTCCTTTTTAAACAGGCTTCTCGATTCAACAGCCTCAATAAGATTTATAAAAAGAAAGAAAGAGAAATAAAAAAAAAAAAAGGATGTGCTTATTACACCGTCTCCCACGCTGTTGCTGCTAGGCAACGCTACGCAGTCCTGCAGCATCAGCTCAGGTTAAGCAAAACCACAGGAGGAGATGGACAGACCATGCGAGCCCGAGCTGAGCACTACCCCAGCTGTGTGCTGTGGGAAGGGGCAGCAGGACATGCACGCGGCCTACACAGCATCCTCCTCCCCTCTGCTCACAGGCCAGGCAGGGAAAGGATTTCATTAAGCCGAAGCCAGGAGAGCAGCCCCGGCCCTGAGCTGCAGCAGGGGCCACGCTCTCACCTCGCTCCCCATCAGCCCACCCACAGCCCCCTGCTCACACCACCAGGGCAGAGCAGGACTATGCAGGTTCTCCAAACCTTTTACAACCACCGAGCAGCCAATACTGGGAAGGGTTCAAAAGCGTCCCTGTCCTCCAACAGCACATTCTAAAAGGATTGCGGAGCCTGATCACAGGGGTGGGAGCCAAGAGGACCCTTACCCAAAGCTTCGGTCCCTTACCTTGAAGGTCAGAGACAACTCTTTTTCCACACAGCAGGCACAACCTTTCCCAAAGCCCCAGCATGCTCCACGCTGACTCCTTGTGAGAGCATCCCCTGATCCTGGCAGCAGCAAGGTGTGCAAAGCAAGCAAGAGCACAGCTGAGGCCTGGCCCAGCAGAGCCCAGGCACAGGGCACCCTGCTGCCCAACAGGGATGAAAAACCCACCCAGCTTCAGCTGCTGCCCTATTACACCTCCACTGCAGCACAGGACCACATCACATAACAAAGCTCAGCCCACAGCAATGCTCTGCTAGGTCAGGACTCACCCTATGAACGCCTGAGCATGGAATACTCCAAAAGCACACAGAACCTCCTACAGCCTGCAGGCGGTCACTGCCCCAGCAGTTCTGTTGCAGCCTCACCATCCCCAGGAGGAGAGGTGCTGGGTGGCTCAGCACACCCAGGGGCAGACAGCACAGTGCAGGCAGGACAAAGGCAGAGCAGAGGAAGCAGCCCACGCTATCTCACACAAGCAGGATGACAGACAGACAGGCAGCTGGGCTCGCTGACTGTGGCTCCAGCTGCTACACTGATGGGTCAACTTCACAGGCAACGGCTCATCTTCCTGGGTTAGGTGGGTTGTTGTTGTCATGGTGTTGTTTGGTTTTTTTTTTGGCAACTTAAGTTTCTCATTTTTTTTTCCGCTCCTGTTTTTTTTTTTTATTTGTCTTTTTTATTTTTTAAGAAAGCATTAAAAAAAATGTGCAGCTATTAAAAAAAATCCTTTCCCCTTGGAGGCTGGACGAGGTTTTATTGACAGGTAAATAATCGGTTTGAGTATGTAAATAGCAGCGACCCCAATAACGCGGTGTCCCTAGGCAGTGCTGCAGGGACACTCTGACTGGCTCGGTTTGGTCACTGTCACAGACCAGGGACACTGGAGGTTTCCTTACACCTCGTGTTCCCCCAGTTCCTGCTCCTGCCCAGCCTTCCTGGGGCAGCACTGAGCACAGACACCTGCTCAGCCCCAGGGCAGACCCTGCATACCGCAGGGCAAACTCCTCTCTGCACCTTCCTAGCTCTGCAAACCACTGGTTTGGTTTTCAAACCGGACAGCTGGACTCCCTGATCTCTCATCGTTTGGCAGCAGGAAGAAAGACTGGCCATCAGTTTTCCTAGAAATACGGGGGGAGGGATCGAAAGGCATGGTAACATGCAGGATCTTCTGCAAAAATCCGCAGCCCCCCCGGCCCACACACACCAATGAGGTCTCAGGTTAATAAGCAGTGCAGTTATTCAGCTATCTGCTCAGAAGTGGGAGGTGTTTGGGCAGGTTGCCTGCTCCTGCCGACTCCCCCACAGCTTTGTTGACAGCACATCTATATTTAAGACTGTTGTTTTTTTTTTTTGCCATTGTTTTAAAGGGGTTTCCTTCCCTTGTAGTAAACTTAAGAGTTAATAGAAAAAAAGTAATTCAAAAGTAATCCAAGCACATCTGTAATTAATTCTGCAGGAGAGGGCAGAGTGATGCGAGTCGGAGTTGGCACACAGTTCCTGGCTCCCGGTGTGCAGTCCCTGGGGCGGACAGAGGTCCCTCCGAGCGCAGCTAGAAGTTAGATTTGGAGTGTCCAAATATGCAGATGGGAAAGTGCTTGACATGAGAAGACCACTGTGCTGCCAGCTGAAAGAACTTGACATCGTTCCACTCCACTCCGTCGATCAGGACTGCAGGGGAGGGGTAAGAAAGAGAGACAGGTGAGTTAGAAAAGAGCGAGTGTAAGTGGTCAAGCAGAAACAGCTTTGCTAGAAAGCTCCCTGCTGTCAGCAGAGGGAGGCCTGGCTACACTCTGTGCTCAGGGTGTGAGCTGCACTGCTGGGCCAACCCACCACCGTCACTACACATGGCTCAAAAGCACAGACCAGTGACAGGGAAAGCAGCTCAGACTGCTGCTCCAGCAGCACTGACACTGGAGCTCCCCAGACTGCTGATTTCAGCTTCACCTGATCTGATCTCTCCAATTTCCCGAACATGCTTCGCTTTCTTTTTTGAGCAAACGTGCTCTTACAGAGATGCACACATCACACTTCTCACCAGGGGTCTGCCTTTCCTGAAGAGGTGATGTTCTGCAACCACTCCTCGCTCAGCAGTCTCACATAGTCTGGGCCAGAATTAAGGAGGGTGACCCGAGCAGATTTCTCTGCTGTTAACGGTGCTGGGACTGAACAAGTTACGAGGGTATTTTTGAAATTGGATACACAGCTCCCCTGACAGGCACTGCTAGGTTTGCCTGCAGATGTGAGCACAGCTTACTGCTGTGGTGTGCCTCTGTGCCAGACCCCTGCCTGGAGGAGCAGGCACTGCTGTGGCTCTCCCTCCACCATCACTTGCCAGATGTGCACAAGAAACACTGAATCACAGGGAGGGGAAGTGGAGCTTGGCCCAGGCTTCGTCCTCACCCACAGCCCTTGGAGAGGGAGGACTTCCCCACATCCCACCCCACATTAAGCAACACCCAGTGCTGGCCACATCCAAGCCCTTCCCCAGGAAGGCCCCATTACGCTGGCTCCAGAGCACAGGGCAGCTCTTTGCCTGTAGGAAAACAGCTGGCAGCTGAGGCTCAGCCCAGAGGGGGGAATGCAAGCTGTACATACCCCGCAGCATGTTCTGCTGATGTTTCGCTGTGCAAATCAACCTGCTGATTCCTTCAATGCACTGGCTCTTTGACTCAACTTCCTTGTCTTTTGTTTTCTTGGGTAAAAACATCACTGGAAGAAAATCAAACGAGCAGACATTGAATCTCTGCTGCTCACAAGAGATGCACCAAGACTCACCAGTGGTTTTTCTTTTCTTTCATTTAAATATTCACGTCTCAAAACACGAACTGCTTTTAATCCTTACTTGTTTGGCAGGAGTTGGACCACACCAGCACTCTGCACTGCCACCTATGTGTAAGAAGGCTTCAGGCCTGAGTGTCTCTACCAGAAGCATTCCCAGCAAATAACCAAGTCCCACAAGGCACCTTCAGGGTAATACCCCTTGGGGCAGCAGCCCCAGCCCACGCCCTGGCTGGGCTGAAGGATTTGCCAGGCATCCCATACACTGCAATGCAGCTTCCACCAGGAAGCTGAGGCTGCTGCCACACATTGCAACATGGTGACGTCCTTACACCAGGAGAGAGAGCACAGCACTACATTCCTGGCCTTTGGCAACAGTTAGTGAGTCCACCTTACCTTTCTTGTTCTTCTCTTTCGTCACGACGGTCATGGACATGGTTGGAGCGGTGGCGATCTCCCCGCTGGCAGGTAACCTGCTGACCTGGAGGGACCGGAAAGTGCATTTCAGTGTGTTTTTGGTAGTGGAAGGGTCCTTCTTCTCCGGGTCTCTCTTTCTGTCCACGGGTGGAGCTGCAATCCAGTAATCCACCTGAAGGCCCATCAGCTCAGCACCAAGGCCCTGGCTAGAAAACAAGAGAAGATTCTCATTTCTGTACAACACTCAGCAGAGTTCTCCTCATCTCTGCTTTTCAGAGACTGCTGCTCTTGACCAGACAGTGAGAGAAGTGCTTGGCTCTCTGTGAAATCAGCAGCAATGTGTCTTGGTGAGATCCACGAGTCGCAAACACACCAGAAGTCATCCCTGAGTGATGCAGCCTGGCTCACATTACAGGGTGGCAGCAGCTCAGCAGCACAGCACTGCAACAAACTGGAATGAGCTGACCTTCTGCACAACCACGAATGAACAGTGGGAAAGGATCAGACAGACCACTTCCCAACACCGAGTGCAGTGACCCAGATGGCAAACATGTTCCCTGAGGTGGCTCAGGTCACTTCCAGTCTTCAGGAGGGGATGAGAAGCTGTTAGCATCTACGGGCTGCTGCCTCTCAAGCACTGATGAGTGAATGGCCTGGCCAGGCACAGCACTGCCAAAACCATCTGTCTGAATTACTTCTAACTCCTGTGTACCTGATCTCTTCCTGCCACCAGCTTCCTTCCTTCCCATCTAAATGTTCCACCAGATCACACAGGACCCCTGCTCTCCCCAGGTCCTTGTTAGGGCACGGGGCAATCTGCTCCACAGCCCTGCTGCCAGCTGGGGAATTCCTGTGCTGGGAAAGTGCTCCACAAGCCCTGTGATGTTTGCTAAACAATGGCAGATTTCAGGACATGATGTGCTACTGAAAACTCCCGCGCATCATGTGGTAGCAGACGTGTCACCAAAACACACAGTCAGCCTTTCGAGAGCCAGAAAAGGGAAGATGAGCAACCTGGGAGATTCCACCACCCTCTCCGCCTGCCCCTTCCTCTCTCTAACCCCTGCATTTCTTCCTATACCAAGGTGGCGATGAATAGTATACAAGCACTCAACAAAAACTGATCTATCAGTCTGTTGACTAATTATATTGAATGGGGTCTCATTTGAGAAATGGCAATTGTTAAAAAAAATAATCTGTGCTCTTGAATGAAACTTCCTCATTTCTTGATGATTTTACCACATAGTTTTAGGCTAAAAAGTATTCTGCTCATACTCTGCTCCTAGAGCAGAGGTGCCAGCTTCAGATGAACCAACCACCTCCACCACAGCTCACAACTCTTAATAGCCCACACTACTGTGGATATAGGTTCCCAAACCACTTCCCCGTTTGAAAAGCCCACGTGGGTCACCCTCAGGAGATGTCAGCGCTGCCCTCCAGAGCCTGTGCAGCCCCAGAAGCACCAAACAGCAGCAGCTTCTGAGACTCACTGGGCAGGGAGGGCTGTCCCAAGAGCCAAAAGCAGGGATCTGGGGAAGTGGGCTCCTGGGGCAGGCTGAATCCACTAACACCTCCAGTCATTGGGCATCTGCTAAACCAGGACTTGCACATTTTCAGTTCCTTTTGCTAAAAGGAAACTTCAGCCTCTGATTTCCAAAACTGGCTTGAAAGGGCCCCACGGGGCTCTCTGGGATAAGTAGAAAAGGTTGCCATTCTGTTTCAACCAGGGACAGTAGGAGATGCTGTTTACAGAGAACAGTCTCTAATAGCAGAGCACTCTCTCAAACTTCCTCAGTGATGAGAGGGGACATCCCTGCGTCATCCTCTGGTATCTATTAACAGATCTGTGGTCCAAGAATTTGCCTCATCCCTCTGTGATGTGCTGATCCCGCTGCTACAGAAGTAGCAGAGGCACACATGGTCCCAGCACACCTTCCTGCAGTGTGCAGAAACCCCATCCTTCCTTCTTTTCAGCCGACCTCTTGTCAGTTTTGTGTGTGCCCCAAGGTCTTGTGCCACAGTTATGGTAAAATACAGTTCAGTATTCAGCAAGTCCAGCATCAGGGCAATTCTGCAAAACGTGAGCATCTTACCTCTGTCTCCTCCTCCCCAAAACTGCAGGATCCAAGCACTTCTGGCCTGTCCTTATAAGATGCTGCTCTGTCCCTTTGATCATGTTACCTGTGCTCCTCTGAAACTGCAACTTCACCATGTGCTTCTGGAGAAGGGTACCAGAACTGCACAGCAAGAGCAAGACAGCTACACCAACATTTTGCGTGGCAACAGTACGAGTCTTCAACAGGGCTATTCTTTACTGGCAGTACTCTACTGACTTCCTCCCTTTAAACCTATACATTTCAACTAAGGAAGAACTTCACGTTGCCTACAGATGCTGTCTCCTTGCTATTCAGATTTGCTCTCAGGGATGTGCATGGATGGAAATGGCACTTCTGATTTGCCACCATACAACCACCCCATGTCACAGAGACAAAGCCTCCTCTTTCCAGTGAGTCACTCTGACTTTACAGTTTCTTTGTCCTTAAAAACGTTGCATAACAACTGTGAGGGATTAGGCTAGCAACAGAACAGGTATCTGGGGATGAGGGTCAGTATTTTATTTGGCTATATATCTCCCCAGCAGAATTCAGTCTCAAAGTGAGATTTTCAGAACATGGAGAACACAAACATTCCCAAACAGGTTGCCATAGAATCATGCTTTCTACTCGGCCATCAGAAACAAAAGCCACTCCTTCTCATTGAATGTGTCTGTCCTTGAGTGACGTTTATATCAGGTGCAAGACCCCCTCGACCCTTTCCATCTGCCTCAGGCCAGCAGTGACCAGAGGCAAGAGAGGTGCACAGGAGAAGTGACACATTCAAATGCTTGCTGAGAAGGAAGAAGGCAGAGCTAAGGGCTTTCCTCCTTCCTGTATATGGCATAACACAGACAAGGGGGTGTATGAGACAAAACATGCTTTACCTTGAGGATGAGAAGCTGCCTGTGACAGACGGTGAGGAAGGTGGTGTGGGGGAGGCTTCTTTCACAGCAGGAGACACAGAAGGTGGGGTGGAAGAAAGGACACTGGAGCTCGAGGGAGCAGCATCGTCAGAGTCACCTTGCAGAGGAAAAGCCAAGCTGTTTGTCTGGGTTTGTCTCACAGCCCAGCACGTGCATGCTGGGATAGCTCAGTATCTTTGCCCACGCTCCTGCTGTACACATCTCAGACACAGCCCAGAGATCAGCTAGCCCATCAGCTCTGGCTGCTCTACACCTACAGCATGGGACTGCCTATGTCTGGGTAAAAGGCAGAGACATTCACACTGCTCTGGGTTCCCCACTGGCATCTTCTGCCCCAGCATTTGTTCTGAGGTTCCCAGCTGATTTTTGATTAGGAAAAAAATTCCTAATTAATAGCATGTGTGGAGGAGGAAAAAAGTTTACACTGAAAACATCCCTATCCCATAGGTGTAAACACATGTGTACAAGGTTTTCACTCCCACAATAAAACATCTGGGCCAAAATTTGTTGTTGGTTTGGCAGACTACTGCTTGTCTTGGAGTTCCCAGTGTTGGGCACGTGTTTGAGATTGAATTCATTAGGGAATGGAGCTTCCTCTCCAGGAGGGAGCAGGAACCTTAAGTAACCATAGTGGTGAATTCATAACACATACGCATAAGAAAAATGTGTGTTTGCTCATATCCAGCCTGGATGAGGGCATGAGAATTTCAACCAGCCTGAAGCTCTTTGAACAGTATCAAGAAAAAGGGCTTCTTGAAATAGAGGACAGCCTCTCAGAGTTAAATGCTACAAAACCAAGAGCTAACGAGAGCAATTTCACCTCATGAGAACCTCAAGACACAAGCAACAAACAAGTCTTTTCAGCCTGTGAAATCAGCCTCCCGCATGACACCAGAAAGCACACACGAGATGCTTGTTACCTGACGTCGCAGAAGATTGTTCCACTATTCCAACCTTCACCACCTAGAAAGGGAAGACCAGACAGGACATCTCTGAAACAGGAGTCCCATGAACTTCGGGAACCCCCTTGCCTCCCAAAGTAAGTCCAACCCTACAGCACCCTTTGGCACTGTCCCTATAGTCAAAGCAGTGTAAAAACATGGTGAAAAGTGAAGCCTCATAAGGGCCAGGCAGGTCCCAGCTGTGTCCAGACAAGCAGAATCAGCTCATATCCTTTCCCTGACTTATCCAAAAGAAAGAAATCATAGACCTTGTGGAGCTGTTATGGAACCTGCACAGCTCTGACTAGCCCACGGTCAGCCCCAAGCCACGTCAGCTATAAGGCCCACTTGTGTCACCTGTGGGAATAGGGCAGACAGGACAAAGGAATACAAGTCTCTTTTCAGCACTGCTCTGATGCATGTCCTAGGATTGCTTCCACCACACAAGTGCAGCCACTTCTAGTCTGCACCAGAGCTGGGTTTTGCTAGGAAGCCACAAAAGCAACTAAGTACAGATTATTCTGATTGCAGTTTTCATCTCCAAACAAGAGAAGTAGTATCTGGCAAGTAAGATAAAGCCTGTAGGTACAGACACAGATAAACCATCACACATACAGCTCAGAACAATCCCAGTCACACTGCAACGTGAACACAAACGCACATGGATATGAACAACCACCAGCCAGTACCTTGATGATAAAGATGAATGCTACACCAGGAGAACTAACAATAGTTCAGGGAAAAGAGCATGCTACAGAGAAGCTGCCAAGAACATCCTATGCCTAGAATGATAAAATGACCCTCGGAGACCTAAATGCAAGGCCTGGGGTGGGATGATCTACTAGTGTGCAAGGGCACCATTACCCTTCCCACCACATTGGAAAGACCCCTCTTCAGGTCCTTCAACTTGCATCCAGGGCTAATGTCCACAGTGTAAAAATGCAGGCAAAGCAGGAAAGAGCTGCAAAGTGACCTCAAGTCAGTAAAATGTATTTCAGAGCAAGAAATTATGTCACTCAGCCATTTTGCTTGAAAACAGAACGCGATTAAGTTTGTGTAGAGCACATCTTTAGGGAGCAGATTTCTGTGCTACAGGGACAACAAACAGGATCGAATCATGAAAGCAAAGCATTTAGCACAGCTCTTGAAGCAGCAGGAGGGGCTGGATGCTCAGCAAAAGATTTAAAAAGCTGTCAGGCTGTTTGGTAGACTGTTAACCCCAGTCTTGGGAAAGTCACCTGGAATGCAGCAGTGCGTGCAGTGGAGTGGCTTGGGAGATGGAGCTAGGGCTCTTAGTGGGGCCTGCGACTCAGCCTGGCCCATCTCTGTTTGAAGAGGAACAAATCAAGCTCTGGAGACAACAGCCACTTGTGCTGTGTGTACTAAATGCCAAGAGGATGTTTTACAGACTCTAAGTAACTGGGAGCAAAAGGAGACGAGGCAGAAGAGTTAGGGAGAGAACAAGGAATACAGACAACTGCATGCAACCGCCTTGATCTGCAAGCCAGAAAGGAAATCTCTTTTGGCCCTTTCCCTTCTGTTGGCTGACTGATGCTGCTCGAGTTCAGACACATGGAAGGAAGACGAGGCTAAATGCCTTCCCTTCATTCGGGAAGGGGCTTGGGACTGCTGCCCTGTCACCAAAGCCTCCAATGCAGCCAGCCTCCTTTCCCTGCAGGAAGGATGTGCATCCTGTTAACTCTCCCAGCACCTGGCTGTCAGCACAATGCAGGATGACACACTGTCACCACCATGACCTGTGTGTGCAGTCACAAGGCTCTGCTTTTACCTCTCAGAGCCCAGCTATGCAGCCCAGCCAGAACAGCTGTAGACCTTCAGTTTTTGCAGTCTGGAAGCCAACAGAGTTCGAGCAACACTAGGAGTCCCAAAACCATTTCTGGTTCCCTCCCTCCTCAGCCAACAGCTCCAAGCAGGCTGCAGCTGAGGAGGGAAAGAGCAGCAGTACTGATGTTCAGCTTCAGACCTTGTGAGATGCCGGTAATTGACTTTCAGGAGTCTCTTCAGGTGTCTCTCAAAGGGAGTTTCTATATCAGGAGTACATCAGAGGCAGAAATAAGCAGCACTGACCTGACCCCCTGCACCAGACAATGTAGAAAGTCAGCTGATATTGTCAAGGCAAATTCGGGGGGAGTTAGCAGCATTACACACACCACAGACCTTTCACTCTTCCACATAGTCAAATCCAGACTGAAAAAGCATTGCTAATGTAAGTATAACGCTCATTTAAAAAGCAGCCTGACAAACCCTTTGAGTCCCATTTGCTTGCTTGTAGCAGTGCTGAACTAAATCAACCCCAGAGAAAGGCTTTGCAGAGCCTAACAGCTCACTGAGATGGGCCCAGGAGCCTTCCAGCACTTCTGAGCCTTTCCAATTACTGGGGCAGTGAAATGGCTGTTTCATGACAGCAGTTCTTGCCCAGTAGTCACAGGACACACACAACACCACAGCAAAACTCATCAGCAGGAAGCAAACTGACCAGATGTGCTTCTGCTTTAGCAGAAGGTATCTTTTCCTCAACAAACCAAAGTATACTGTCATCATCACAGGAGAGATCTGCACTGCAACGAGCCGGTACAGTGAAAGCAAGGTCAGCCTGAGTGCAGGAGTGGATCAGCTCTTAAAACTCCTTGGGATTTCAGATTAGCTCTGACGCACTGATGGGGATACAAACAGGAACATGTACCAGTCAGCTTAACGCAGAGAAGGTAGAACAAGGCAGCCAGCATGCAAAAAAGAGGAGCTACTGGGGAATAGCACAAGCTGTAGAAAAGGACACACGGTAGCTGAAGAAGTCAAGAGATATCCTTTGGGCCACAGGGCAACAACTCAATACCTAAAACTTGAGGAATTGAAGAGCATCAAAGAAGGGGAGGGAATCTATTGAAGGCAAAGCACATGGTGTACAAAACACACCAACAGGAGCACAAAAAATACACCCTGCCTAGATACCCTGCACTTGGACACGTGAGTTGGGAGCACTTAAAGGTAAAGGCAGGAAGGACAAGTAAGGGACTACCATCCCAACTGCACGTTCACATGATAAAATACATTAAACAGTTACTGCCTTAGGCAAACAGTGTAGCAACAGTGGGATACGTGATCTGCCCAGTGGGATGTAATCTCCTTTTCCAAGGAGCCGATGGAATATTTAGAGGACTGGAAGCTATTTATGGCAAACATACACAGAACTGCTAACGGAATAGCACGTTTGCCACCCTGATCACACAGGGAAGCATTCAGCATAGGAACACATCCCATTTCCCTGCACATGGCCCAGCAGTGACTCTCCACCTTTGGTCCAAAGCAAAGACAGGCCAACGGGCAGAGCATTTTGGCACCATGCTTTATTCTCTGTATTGAAGTAGGTAACAGCTTGGCTTCAGTGCTGGCGGGCATGCAAGCTCAGAGCTGGCTGCCTGGGAAGTGAGAGATGCTCAGCAATTTTCTGAGGGGTCTTAGAGGCTAGCTTATACGCAAAATGGCTGCATCCCACCATCAGATGCTCTTGCTAACCCTCTGCCTTAGAGCACACAGTTGCTCCCCCTGTAGTTCAAGGACACGTTTTAACCCTGTAGTGTGAGACAGTATCTAAAATACACTCACCCCGACAAAGGGAATGAACTTCTGCGAAGACTCCTCATCAGGGCTAAAGACAAAGAGAAAAGAGTCATTAATAGCTTGCTTCCACGCTAGGCACAATACTCACTTCATACGTTGCATTCAAGCATGCAGCAGGGACGGACAGTATGCAAGCGCCAGTTCAATGTCTCCTCTCAAGGCCCCCTGCCAGCACGCTCAGATCTGCACGGGCAGGGAAGAGCACAGCTTACGGCCCATCTCCAAGGGGAAGGTCTCTTCCTCCCTCCCTCTTCACAGAGAAACATGCTTGATGGCAATACACACGCAGCCTCCTGCTGCGAGGAGATGGATCTGTGCCACGACAACACCAAGAACTGCGCGTTACTTACTAGGACCTGAAGCGCTCTGCACGCACGGCCGTCGCGCGTCCCACCTTTGGAGCCACGTGCCATACCTTGCACATCCCAGCATCGCTAAAGCAGTTAGCCTGCCACGGGGTTACAAGCCGTGACACGTGGTTATTGGTACAGCACTGCAGGGACGGACGCGCACACACTCAGACGGATGCAGGTTCCCTGCCACCAGGAGCTTGCACAAGAAATGGAGCATACTGGGGAGATCAGGACACCAGCTTGAGAATGGCAAACAGCTAAACCAGACCCAACAGAACACACACAACGGCCTGGAGACACCTAAAGACGATGCTATGTATGCTCTGGAAGCAGGAAGAATATTACCCGTCCCACTCTGCTCCCACCTATGGTTTGGAGGCAGAGGGTGAAGACAACAGGCCAACAAGAGAGGCCACAGACAGAGCTGACAGGGGCCAGAGAGAACCCACAAAGTAAGAGGGGAAGATCCAAGTGGGCTGGGAGGGCCTGCAGAACCACTGCTGCCCTCGGGTGCTGCAGACAGGAGACAGAAGCATGGGGGCTGCAGAGCACACCCACATGGTCACAAGAGCTGGAGCCCAGCAGCAAAGGTGACTGCACAGGGAAGGTACACAATGCTTCTCGGAGGCCAAGCACGGGAAACAGGCAGGATGCAGACAAACACCAGGATTCCTCATATTTCTCTTTGTGCACCTCTCAGTGCTCAGATCACCACAACATTCAGGACAAAATCCTGCACTGCCTTCACTCACAACATTGATGTTGTTGAGGGGCTTTGCTCCCTCCCTGCTCTTAACCCCACTTCACTCATTCCCTAACACACATTAAAAAACATCTGAGCCCCTGATGATGGGTTGGTAGCCAGAAAGGTCACATCTGTCCAACCACGGATGCAAATCAATCTCTTCTGAGCACAAGACTTCTAGCTTCACTTTTGTCAAGGGAAAGGAGAAGTCATACTGCTGCTGAAAGAAGCTCAGCCTTCTCATCCTTCCATCAGCTCCAGAGGCTGCAGACCAGCAGCACCAAGTCCTGCTCATCACATGAAGGAAGCACATGCATAGCTCAGTCGTCTCACAGCTACTGCATGGCTTTGCTCCAAGCTCTTCAGAAGCGAACCTTGTCCAATTCCTGCAGACAACTTGTTCACGTTTCCCCAGGGAGCTCAGTCTCACCGAAGAGAGTAGAGGGACAACTCTGCAATAAATCACTGCTTCAGCCACCGCTTACACAGCTCACAGTGACACACAGGTGGACCCAAACAGTCCAGCTGAGTTTCAGCTGGGCTGGGCTAGTCCTGTCACACATCTTCTGGGGATCTCTGATCTTGCACACACCTCTGAAAATGCAGCTTATGAGAACAGCTGCTTTTCACGTAGTCTGACGGAGAGCTGAGATGACTGTGCTGCATCTCCACTTTTTCATTCTTCCCTATTTCTTGCCCTTTGGGATTCCAAAACACTCATCCAGAATCCTCTCACCTTAGCCAGCACCTTTTCTGCTCCTCCTCCCCCTTCCTCTACTGCAAAGCCAGATCCGGCCCTGGTTTGTGATTTTTCAACTGTGTTTCTGAATACTTCATCTCTATTTCTTAGGAATAATAAGTCCTAGATCCATGCAGAGAAGATAGAAAGAAAATCTTTATCTGTAATGGGTGACTGTCAAATTATTGTTTTTGATTGGGTATAATCCATCCACCTGCAATCAATCCTTCAAAGGTAAACTATCCATGAGCAGATTTGCATGCTCCCTCCCCACCAAAAGAAATTAATTCAGACTGAACAAAGGCACACAGGCAGACTTAGATGCCTTAAGACTTAGAAATGAGAAGCTATGTCACCAGGAGTCATCCACCTGATAAAAGGAAGGAATAATCTCTCTCACTTCTAGGACAAAGGACAAAATAAGCCACAAAGCACGCAAGTATTACAGTAAAAGGAACTGAATAATCACTAAGAACAGTTATGCCAGTTATTAGGCTTTTCTTATGATTTTGTTTACAAGATTCACCAACCCTCCAGAGGTGAAATGAAACAAAGGGATGAAAGGACTCCATGTCCCAATGACATTGCATGAGTGACTCTCTGCTTCCCCATAGAACTCCTATAGCACTCTTCAATGTTCCCACAGTGGACTGGCTGTATGCAGCAGGATTTCCAGTGCGTTTCTTGAGCCTTGATTCCTTCCTCTTCCACACCGCTTTGTCAGGCAAGGGGTGCAGGTAAAGATTTCCACTGGCTGCACAAGGAGGTTCAGGCAGCAAGAGGCTAGGTGGGACCGGGTTCATCTGTTTACACTCAGCAGCTGCTGCAAGGTTTAGAAGCAGCACTCGGAGAAAGGATCTGGACTCCATGTCTGGCCAGGAGTCCACACAGGCTCACTTTTTAACACAAAGCACTTTCTTGTGCTCCAAAGAGCAAAACCGGGGGGAGTTCTCTTTTAAACGTGAGCAGAGAGCTTTTAGTAAACGACTCAGCCCCCTCCCTACCAGCCAGCAACACTTCTATTTCCAACAGCCAGGTTGCTTCCTAGGTTCTGACACTGACTACCCAGCTGAGTTGATTGCCTTCCTGAATACCTTTCCCAACCCTCTCCAGGTAAGGTCAGCAGATGCTTCAAAAGAATAGGACAAAGCTTTTGCACCATTCGCAGTCCACCACAGGCAGTACATGCGCCAACTTCTCGGCATGACAAACAGAACAAGGAGATGGGAAGGACAGTGGAGGTCAGTCAAATAAGGACAGCTGGCAATAAAGTTACAAAGCAGCTCATCACACACAGCTACGTCCTAAAGACTGGCTAGCTGGCTTGGCTTTCTTTGGATCTTGGGCTTGTTTAACAGAGCAAATGCTAGGATACTGGAGATTTGTCTTGCAATGAATTTGTAGCTAGTGCTGCTGTACAGAGAGCATTGCCTTAGAAAAGCCACTCGCCTCTGGCCTTGAGGGAGATGGAGCTACAATAACTTTATGAACTGAGGTCAAAATAACCTATGTCCAATAATTGTATGGTTTGAAACAAAGGGCTCACATGCAGCTCATGGAACACGATTCCCACTGCTAGCATACATTCTATCTTCTCTTAGGCTCAGGCAAGCCCCCCATGCCTGTGATAGCTTGCCACTAAGAGACTAGTTCTCAACTTCTTGATTACAGGGAGAAAAGTCATTGGTCTGTGCTCAGACACTGCACATCTGAGCATCAAGTGGCTCAGCTTCCAAACAGGGGCCTGAAACATGGTCTGAGCCACTGAGCACCACCTAGAGCACTCTGGTTTGAACAGATGAGAAATGGAAAGTCTGCTCAGTCCCAATCCTTCTGGAGCTACACTACATCCTCAGACAGCTGCAGCCTAACAGCAAGAATTAACTAGGAAGTAGGGAAGAATGACACCTACTGCTCAAAGCTACTTTCTCCATAGCTCCTTCATTCCTTTCAGCCTACACCCCAGCAACCCATATGTGTGGCCCAAAGGCAGAGCAGTTCTTTTAGTAGTGCATTCTGCCAGCAAGTGCCATAGTTTCAAAGCAGCGAGCAGAATATAACCTTAAGCACAATACCGAGCATCCCAGACTTGCACAAACTGTTAAACAAGGCACAGAAGACCAGCTTAAAGGTGGAAAGGAGACAGGAGATGGGAGAGGGAACCTAAAAGGAACTGATACCTTAGAGTAAAATCAAAATGAAAGCTCTTTTTCCTTTTCAGAAAGCAACCAAAGAAAGAGATAAGTACGTTATTATACTTACAACAAAGTGATGCATTCATTTAGATAGTGTTCTTTTTTCATAACTCTCTCCCTAAGAGCTGCAGTTCAAAAAAAGGCCACACGAGGAGACAACTGCCCATCTCTCCCCAGGGACAGTCTGTTCCTCCAGCTCATCCTTCAGTTTACTCATGTGGTGCTTAGCTGAAAGTGGAAGTTGTTTCAAAGCAGGAAGAGATACTGAAAGGCTGTGGGCTACACCACAAGTCTGACTTGGTCTCAGTGGCCTCTCCCAAGTGAGCTCCTGCAGGGTTTGAGTTTGCAGCATCACATGAAACTCTCAGATGTGTCAGGCATCACACAGTCAACACTCTAAATGGATTAAACCAGCTGGGTAAAAAGGTCACACACACCACTGCTAAAGCGTGTGTTTCTAAAGTAGATTTTCAACAAAATACCCATCTGACCTTTCTGAGCACATTAGACACTCAAAATAATGAAATGCATGTTAAATATAAACGTGAACCTGTAATTGAATGGAAAAAGCAGTGGAGATTAGTGGAGAACCCAGCAAGCAAAGGGTGCAGATAAAAAGCAGCTATCAGAAAGGGTTAACATTGCCCAAGGGGTGTTTAAACTCTGTGTTTGCAACTAAGGTAAGTCTTCAAACCAGAAGCAACAAAAAGCTAAAAACTCTTAGCACCCTGTGGCTCCCCAGACTTCACTTTTATCAGCAGAGCATTAAGGAAGATCATGATGAATAGATGGAGAGCATACTCTTTAACAGTCGGCCTGGAACATTTTCATTTAGAAAAGCATTATGAATGAGCTCAACTTTACTGACTTTTCTGCAAAGCAATGTAAAAGAGATGAATGGAAAAGCAATCCCAAACAGCAGTGAACATTTCCAAGACGAGGAGAAAAACAGAACAGGGAAGAATTAAGCGTGGACAGTTGCAAAACAAACAGTGCACCAGTGACAGTGATCAGATGTGACATAGGAGTGATAGTTGTTAGTTAAAACCATCCATGCCCCACAGGAGATTGCTCATCCTAAATGGTGAGAAATGACTCAATGTAGGCACAACAACTGAAAAGTTATTGTGATTTGTATGATTAGAATTTATTATTCTCCACTGTGCATCAGAAATAATGCATTTCTCCTTCAGTGATAGATCACTCCTCTTTGTGACCAGTGGCTACATGAGAGTCTATGTATTTCTGAATCTTTTTAGACCCCATCCCTCCCTCGGACAGGCTGGTAGGGAATGCCACAGCCCAGCCTTACTTCCCCAGAACTCCCAGGTCTCCAAAGAAATCACTGCACCAAAGTAACCACAGTGTGGCAGACTCACTGTCAACTACACACAGGGTAAGATCAGGTTCACAAGATGTCTGGAGAGATTTTAAAACTGTGAGTACACAAGATGAGCAAAGCACTCCACCTTCATCGTGATGGCCACTCTGGAAAGCCAGAATTACATCAGTAGCATACCTTTTCTGCTTGTATGTCAGCATTGCTTCAGCAATGGGCAACTGGTGTGCACAGTTTGCCCCTGCTATGTACTGCGTTATTCGGGAGACGACATCAGGCGTGTCTGTAACTGCAACAGAAGGGAGAAAAATCAATCAAGGGACTTCTCAGACCATCGCCAGCACTGTCCTCCATTTGATCAGCCAAGCAGCTGATGGCACCCAGGTAGCTGCAATCAAACTGTGTCTTCCAAACAGCTATCAAAATAAAAAGGAAACATCCTCCAAGAGTATGAAGTACAAACACTAGGAAGGTACACTACATATACAGGTGTCTGGACACAGTCTTAGTTATTGAAATATCATGTTTATACTTGTTCACATTACTTTGCTTTGAAAATGTGTGCCTGCTCAGTCAACTTTAGACATTTCTACACACAGTCAAGACATGTATCTGACAAAGAAAGTGCCTAGCCACCTCTCCCAGTGCCCAGGGTACCTGCTGTGCTCACACCAGTCTTTAAGTTTCCCAATTTCCTAATGAGCTCAACACAGCCATATTGAGCTCATTGGAAAGACCGAGAGCTGTGTAAGGACAGGAGGAGCACATCTGTAGCACTGAGTGTGCTTGAGGTCTGTGGGAATGTGCTTGATTCCAGTTGACAGGAAAGCATTTCCTAAATCCCTTCCCCATCCTTTCACTCCAGGAAGAAAGTCTAAATTGTGAAATCAAGCAAAGGCAAGTTACCTTCACTAGGCACTTCCATACCTTAATGGGTATTACCCAGAGGTTTTACAACAATTATTTGAACAGGGAGCTGTGACGAGCTAATGCTGTTGGCCAGATCTTCCTATGCCATCATGAAGTTTCTGTGCAGCTCTCCCTGTACAGATGAAAATGGAGAATCTACAAGGCCTAGATGGCAAAAAGTGATGGTGTATTTTCCTCGTAGCATGCAGGCAAGTAAATAATGGCTGCAGCATACAACCTACAAAGAATTTACACATTTTTTGAGCTGGATCTCTATACTTAATGATGCAACCCTAAAAGCCAGACACAGCAGTCATATTTGCATCAATGTTTATCTCCATTTTCAAGACATTAGAATAAACCTGTTCTAGATGTTTCTTCTTCCATGAGTTCAGAATCAAGAAAAAACACAGGCTGGGTGCACATGGCAGTCTCTAGTCCAGCCTCCTGCTCCAAGCAGGGCTAACTTCACCTCCAGAACAGTCTGCCCAGGGCCTTGTCCTGTCAAGTTCCCACCAGCTGGAAAAAGCTCTGAATAACCCCTCGTAAAGATGTTCCCTTTCCCTTCTCACAGCTGGAGGACTTCCATGAACATCCTGTTCATTCTGTTTTCCCTAGGAGCTTCCAATACTCTCTGCAATTCCAGCAGGAACACTGTGACCTTCCATTCCTTCAAGTGCTCCAAAAGCCCCAAAGCATTTTCCTGCTCATGAAATTCCCAGGGGGAATATACCCCCTTAGCATCACTCCTTAGTGAACTGATCTCAGGCCTTCAAACAGCCCTAAATGAAAGATACAAATCCTCCTCTCTTCCATTCTTTCTGTCTTGAAGAAAGAGATGCAAAGACTGTAAGCATTCATATTTTAAGCAAATAAACAGTACTACAAACAGTAATGTTTTATCCTGGCCTAGAACAGATTCAGATCAGAGCAGGAACTTGTTGATCTGACCTAGGGCAGCTCTCACATGCAATAACACTGGTGAGGAACAAAATGCTTTTTTAATGAGAAAGATTCTGCCAGCAAATTTCAGAAATGCCAGCGTTGTTCTCCCATGCACTTAACAGAAGTTAATCTTTCCAAAATTTACAGCTTTCCACATGTTTTAAGCTGGACAGTTTCTGAAGGGCCACAGGAAGCACAGATCTTGGTAGTGAGATCTCCACATCAAAGAACAAAGCTGAGAGCTAGGTAAAAACAGTGTGACTCAGGCACCGAGTGTCTTGGAGCCAACAGCTGTTTGCAAACCACCAAGTGGAGGACACACAAAGGTCAGCATCTGAAAAGGGAATGTGGTAGAGGAAGGAAAAAAGAGGAACAAAAACATTTGTCTGCTTCCTCTGGTATTTACTTGACCTTTGCTAAAATTACGCGTTCAAGCCTTTTATCCCACGCAGACTAGACACAGACACATGCTGCTCTTACCAGTGGTCTGTGCTTCAAGTTTGTTGAACAGATCTCTCCAGGCTACATCTTGGAAGAAGTTGTTGTATCTGTAATCTACAGACCCCAGATACTTGGCCACTGGATGAGATCCTAAGAAAGAAAGGAAAATGTGACAGCACTGAATACAGGTGTGTTATTTTTGTGCATAAGGAATTAAATTCCAAAATCAAACTACACCAGACACTCCAGAAATAAATTGCTTTGATTATAACAACATCATTTAGTCCAGCTAATCTCTACAAGAGCATGCAAATAAACTTCCCAGCAGGAAGACTGCTTCAGCACTGCTGATATCTTCCAGTGACACCTCCCCTTCCCCCCGCCAAGTTAAACTTTAAAAGGCCAAGGCAAACAGGACTGGGAAACTGCTGAGGAAATAAATGATCTGGGGGACACAGATGCCCTACAACTCTCCATCTCAGTCTCTCAGTTTTGCAGGCAGTTTTCCCAGCAGCTCTTCTTCCCCACAGCTGCACTACAGGCACCACAGATGGAGGAGACAGACTCCTTCCTCCAAATGCCATTTGTGTACCACTGCTGTTTTGCAATACAGAGAAAGGGAAATCACCTGCTACCAGGAACCACCACCCAGAGAGCCTTGCTTAATCAGTGGAGAAACAAAACAGTCACTGATTGAGTAAGTAGGCTGCAATTAAGGACAGAAGGATGAGTCCAAGGATTCTAATCCCTAGTGGATGTTGGCACATGTGTTAGGTCTCTGCTTGCCCTGAGAAGTTGAGGTGTAACTTCTTTTCTGGATAATGGCTGCTTGGAGACTTCTATGTCATTATAGTGGAATTGCAAAGACTGCATGTGGAACAGCTCTGTTTCATGCACTGGTGAGGTGACAGCTTTCCCGTGTGTTGGTAAAACACATCACACATGGCAGATGCAGCTGGAAACAAGAACCAACACAAGGATCTCTCCAAAAGTTCTATCCATTGGAATTAAGTAAAGTGATAGAAAAAAACCAAACACATACCGACAATAATCCTCAGCCTTTTTTTTCTTATTTCTCCTTTTGCTCCTTTTCATCTGTTTCTTCACTAGTTCCAACATTAAGAGAGTCTTTTGGCCATAGAATCAGAAGCATAAAGCAGGACTGAATCTCTCAGAACAGATGTTTATCGACAATAAGAATTTCTCAGTGTAAAACCACTACAGGCTGGCTCTCCTATCACTGCAGCATGGAGTTGTGGACTAAGATGGTCAAACCGTCTTAGGAAAAAAAACAAAAAAAACCAACTCCGTCCCAATCCTACTTTGAAGCACTGCAAACAGCAGAAAGTCTTTCCCTTTTAAGACATTCATGGCATGGTCACCATTCTGTCTTCGGTGCTTTTTCAATTGTCAGAAAAGAGAGGCTGCTCCTCAATCACTTTAATGAGCTGCCAGAAAGCTGGCCAGAAATAAGCATCTTGTCTGACCAAGAAATACTGCAGACTCTATGGGGAAGGTCCTGATAGAACACACTCAAAAGAGTATTCCCAGTTCTGAAGTAATTGCATTATAAATTTAAAGCACTTTATTCTTTCTTTCTTTTTTTCTTTTTTTTTTTTTTTTTAAATAATTACCAGTGTTTCAAGAATAAAAAAAGGCCCCAAAACATCACCTTCAGAAAGGGAACATTTTCAGACCATTAAAGACTGCAGATGGAAAGCTCCACTTGGAAGGCAAGGAGACAGCATGTGAGGACCAAAATCCTCAGCCACGCAGACTCCTACCCAAAGCAAAGTTAAACCTACAGAAAACCATTTTCCTTGAGTGTGTTTCTACTACTTAAAGGGTTCTCTCTCCTATTCCTGCTGACCTTTTTGGACATGAAATGCTTTTCTTACAGAAAGATCCAGCTCCTCTTTTGTCTTCTCCAACTCTCACCACTATCTCAACAGCCAAATCCCCACTACTCAGGGTGCTGGGCAGCAGCATCTGGTGCCTACTGGAATGCCAGCAGCTGCTCCTAAACCTGAAAGAAGTGCTGGGAAAAGCACTTTTCAGTGTTACTGCTGCCTATGCCACCCAAGTGCCCAGTTCACACAAGAGAAGCACAGACCAGTCCAGCTTCTGGCCTCATACACCTGCAATCACAGCACTGCCCAGATCCCCCTGCCTGTAAGCATCAGTGAAAGCCTGGCCCTCTGGGCCTCTCTGCTACAACATTCCTCACATTTCTGCCCTCCACAAACCCCTAATGCTGTTATCAGTTTGCTGCCCTGGACAAAAGGGATGCAAGCTGGGTTACTTCTCAGCCAGGCAGGCATGTCGAATCATTACAAGGGCAGAGATAAGGTGCTGGGAGACTGAGGGAAGAACCTGAGGAGAATAGGCATGTGAAGGAAAGGTCAAAAGATGCAGACAATTTGAATAATTTAAACTCTCAGCAGTTTCAAAGCCTTTAAAAATATTTCGTCTTCCCACTCCTTCACCAGAAACATTTTCTGTGTCAGCCTCAGAGAGACCACAACAGTTACTGCTTTGGGAAGTAGTGCCCAAGAAATTAAAGATTTCAGCCACAGAAAGGCCTTCAAGAAAGAATATTATCCTGTGCATTCACTGTATCATGATAAGAAGATATACATGAGCCTGCCCGTATGGGAGAAAGGACTCAACCCCTTCAGGCAGAATGTTAACAGGCAGACTTTGACATTAAGAACAAAGATGAAATTCATTCACACAAGAGCAATGCAAGCATCAGACAACACTATGCCAGCATGGCATCTTTCTCATTTAACAGCCATATATCTGGCCAAAGCCTTCGGAAGGACTGCTGCTAAAGGAGCACATCACATTTAACTCATTCATCTTTCTATGAAGAAAAATTGTTCCTTATTTACCTAGAGGGATGATCAAAAATCGCATGTAGCCAAGCCAGTCTGGGGTTTTGTGAGACAGCTGCTCTACAAAGAGCCTCAATACAGCACTGAGGTAATTCTGGGCTCCGGCCACTGCAATTTTAATTGGGCTTGGAGGCTGAGAATTGCAGTTACAGCTAGACAGAAGAAGAGGGAACACATTCATAATTGTGTTTCTAATCAACTATTTCAGAACAATTAAAAAAAAAATTGGTTAATAACTACTAAGGCAGCTTGTTCAACACACAAGGCAATATCACAATGATTATCAGCAGCACTGTCAATAAAATGCACATTGCTCAGCACTTTTTTAATTGGTCATCTTGACTTCTTTCAAAATTTTTAATAGTCCATAAAGGGATGGACTCAACCATCTAGGTTGGGATGTGCCTACTGCAACTGCTGTGTCAGAACATAGCCACAGCCTGAGAAATGCCTCCAGGAATTGAGAATGTTAGCTGAAAATTAATCTAAAATGCATGGGGAGAACACAAACGCAACACAACTGTTTTAAAATCTGTTAGCTTTGCATGCTTTAGTTATTAGATCTGACATTGGAGGCAGGCTCCACAGTATAATCTTGTAATATCAATGCTGTCAGTGTAAGGAGGCTTGTACGCCCACACGCAAAATGGGGAACAGCAACCTTGCAGGGCTGGTGAGTACTGAAGAACCACACTTTGACTTCAGGAGAGTAAGTTAAGGAGGAGTACTAGAAGGAAAAATTATTGCTCCGGTATTAAGTCTGCCTGAACACGGGGGCACAGAAGCTGAGAGGGTTTAAATACTAAAAACCAGAAGCCCTCCTTTCTACAGGAACAAGCAAGAAGTGGTAACTTACTATCGCTGTATCCTGGAGACAATAGTGCTGAAAGCTGCTTGAATGTCAGCTGAGGAACACGTGCAGACCACTGGCAAGGTATGCTTTTGTAAGACATCTGACAGATACTAAGGAGAAAACAGAACATATTAAAGTCCTCCAGTTTGTCACAAGAAGAAAATATGATTTCCCCCACCCTCCTATGTATTCTTACAACAAAGTGTGGGCATTCTCCCCACGATGAATGTGGGGATGCCAGCTACTTCCCAAACACTTTTCCCCTGTGCATTAGTGAAAGAAAAGCTTTTCCTCTAGAAAAATAGAACCAGTGCATCTGCTTGACAAACACTAATACTACCTCCAGGATGTGGCATTCTTTGTCTCATCTGATTCTGCAGGCAGTGCTGGAGGAAACATACACATTCCTCCTCCAAACTCTGGAAAGCATTTCTCCAAGTAAAGAGCAGCTGGAATCAGCAGCTCAACTGGTATCGTTGGTCTCTTAGACACTGAGACCCCAGTTCTTACAAAAGCAGAATGCCAAATCAGTCAATATCCTTTCAAAAACCTGGTAGAAGTTCTGTAACCCACAGTCAATCAGTACATTTTTCATGTGCCTCGTCTGTATATATTTTATTCATGACTCAGACTGAGGATCAGAAAAGAACAAAATTTGTTCCAACTGCCCATCCAAACCCACTACAAATGACTCCACACTGCCAGTGTAAGAGAGCAGTGCTCAGCTCTCCTTAACAGAAATACTGCACTCTAAGAAAACACGTGATAACACGTCCCCAGACAGGAATCACAAGAATGCATGCAAGGCAACACTGCTGAGCTGAGGTATTTTCTCCTGTGGTCATCACCTGTGCCCATGAATATCAGTCTAAACCACAAGACAGGCTTCTCTGTTTCCTTTGTCCTACCATAGCTGAGAAGCAAATGCCTGAGTGCAAGGGTGTAGCCATACCCAGTGTGCTGCCAACCTGAAGAAATAGCACAGAACAGGGAAAAACTGAGTGGCAAAAACCTTAGAAGGTCCATAGCATCTCCTGGTCAAACTAATAGGCACCAAACCCCAGTATGCTGCAATGTCCCTGCACCACCACTGCTCCTCCAACCAGGCAGCAGAGCCTGCTTGGTCAGTGGTAAAGCTCAAGACCTGTCCATTTCCAGGGAAGAACAGCCAAAGTGAACTGCTTACACATCTCCTGCCTTTACCTGTCCTTGCCAATCTGAAGTATTGACAAGAATAATATTTTCTGGCAGCTGGTCATCAGAAACCAGGATGTGATTTAGTTGGTCATACACAGTTTTCCTGGGGATCTGCAAATGAAGACAGAGAGAACAGAACAGTAGGAGGCATCAGTTTGAATCCTCAAAGCTTTGTCTGTCACTGCTCCTTCTGCAATGCATTTGTCTTAAAGTCACTTGATACCAACTAACAGTAGCTGAAGGAATTCTGGATTTACGGAAGCAACAAAAATCTTTACCAAGGATGGAATTAACAGAGTCCTGCAGTTAAAACAAGTGTGGCACAGAGACACTGCATAAATCAGTCTCCGCTGCAAATCCTTGCAACGTGCCTTATTTCAAAAAGGTAATTCCTCAATACATCTCTACTTGTTACTTATCACAACAATCCGTTCAGTGTTTTCAGTTTATAGCTGGCTGACAAAGCACCAAGCTGGCAAAAACCAGCAGACAGGATGGAAGGTACAGTATCAGCCAAGAAGTAAATTCCCTCCTTCCTGGAGCTGCAGGGTTCAGTTACTTTCCAGCAGAGACAGCACTTTGGCCAGAAGGAAAGGGACCACAGGAGACAGATGGAAAAGACAAAAAACTGAGTGGCAGGAGAAAAAGCAGCATTTTTCACACCTGTAAGTGGTGCCGGGTGTCTGGGGATCGTTCATTGTCCAGGCTGTTTGCTCTCTCATTCTGTGGCCTCACTGGCTGCCTCTCCTTCAGAGACGTGCTTCTTCCCCGACGTCCAGTTTGCTTCCCTTCAGACCTGCTAGAGACAGGTGCTTTCATTCTACGCTTGGCTTGAATCTGAGCAGCATTCGTCCCCCAACTCCCAGATCACCCCCATCTAGCAACCTCAGCAATTTAACTCCAGGCACTGGAGAACCATGCACAGAAATCTGAGGCAGCATGAGACCTGTTAATTCTACATCTAACGCTACAGAATTTATAAAGAACAAAGTTCAGCTTCAGAGTATTCTGTCATCATATTTCCAGGAGTCCCAAGCAAACTTTCACAGCCCACACCAAGAGCCACACCAGCACAGTGCAATCCAGCTACACAAACTGCGGACACACACCCAGGAGTAGCACAGAAACACCCCTGCAAAAAAGCATCGTTTTACTTGAAATAACCTAAGAAACTACATGGTTGGGCTGTTGAAGTCGTACGCTCTGCCATTTGGGAACTTGGACTTAACAAGCACCTTTAAGGCCAAAATTTGCATCAGACAACTTATCTTTGAGCATGAAACCCCAGAGTAAACAGTTAGGCTAGCTGATCTTAAAGGGTCTTTTCCAACCTTAACAACTCTACAATCCCTGAGCAACATCAGAGCAAGATTGCTTTTTGTGGTTCTTAGAATGCATTTATCAAACACACAAGCTCCTCCTCTCAAGTGCCTGAGCACAAGGGCGGTCTCCTTGCTTGATGGCTAAAGACCATCCTGAACAAATGATAGCAGGCTGGCCACGGCTTCCCAAGGGGCCTCTTGCAGGCACAGTGCTGTGCCACTGCTGTACCTGGTGGATGGGATAATGAGGGATTCCGTCTTGGTGATCTTCCCGCTGGGCGGGAGCTTCTCAACAAACACATCTGGTGCGGGAAGTTCCACTTCTTGGACCTCAGCTTGCTGGTTAGACTCCTGCAAACACACATGGAACCAAGTGAGGAACAAACACTTCCCTCTCTCATTACCGCAAGGGCTTGCAGGAGGCACGCCAGCTTGGCTCTGGCTGGGCCACGTTCAGCCTCTCCCTTCCAGACACGCTACTCACTGCCAAGGAGACAAGCCAACATTGGCTATCTTAGGCCCCCAGTTCCTAGCTCTGCCTCACAAGGGAGCTGGAGGCAGAAAAGGTGTTCAAAAACACTGCTTTGGAGCAGGCACCCTCTGAACTCGAAGGCAAGGACAAGCCTCGTTATGCAATGCTGACTCAGTCTACCCAAAAAAAACGGGAGAGAGAAATACTAAGAGAAAAGTTACAAACAGCATATCTTCAGAAGAGCAACTTGAGCTTTGGGATTTTCCCCCATGACCAGCTTGATTTCTGCCAATTCAAACTGAAGGTGTATTTCTGTTTGGTATAATGCACTGGCTCTGAGGATACTTTTCAGGACAACACACACGCTCAGTAGCTTACTTTAGGCCAGCTTTCCTCAAATCAAGAGGAAGACTGTTTAAATGGAAGGCCACACTGAGCACTTTAATTACAGAAGGCTGAAAGACAAGAACCTCTGACAAATGAGGTCAGGAGCAGAGTGTAGCACTATCTTCACTGCAACAAATGTAATCTACACAAGTTGTGATGTATATGCAACAACAAAGACAGACAGAATGCAGTTCACAGCTGACACTCAAACTGCCAGACAGAAAGTTAAGTAAGTTTTCAACTTACAAAAGAGACAGTATCAGAAATACTGTCGTCTGTGCGTTTGGTTCCAAGACTCTTTGTCTTTTCAGGCACTTCTACCTGCTTGAGAGGAGAAAACCATTAGCAGGTACAGCAGCAGCACAGCTTTTCCAGCCACCCTTGCTGGATCAGATTGCTTGAAAGACATTGAACAGCAATGCAAGAGCGCTTACATTCCCACCAGAACTGAATGCGTTAGCATGGGATGTAGCAAGGCAGCAGATACATCCCAACAGAGTTAATCCAACAGTCACATTTAAATATCAGGTAATGAAGGTCTGTGAGAAGATCTGTTACCTACTCAAAAGCATGCAGGCCCTGGAAGACCTTCCCCCCCAGGTTCTACAGTTGTGGTACTAGACACAGTTAGGCATCACCCAGAACAGACCATCCTGCAGCTGCATCACAGAATCAGGACCTGGCACACTGTTCGTGACAACACAGAGGTAGATCAGACCACGAATGAAATGGGAAAAGGTCACAGTGTTTGGGAGACCAAGGGAGGGCGCTCAGGGAAAGGCCTACACAGGAGCCTTTATTCTAGAGCTTCTGGGCATAGGGAAGCAATGCCCAGACCCACTGCTCCACTCTCTACTTGGGAGGGATGCTGCTCATTAGAGCTGTGAGGTGCTTCAGTACCTTCCCTACATTCAGTCTTAGAAACTCAGTGCCTAAAACCCTCAAACAGATCTATTATTACACTAAGAGATATACTACACCATATACAGAGAAGTCCTCTGGAATTGGGCTGATATTCTGTGTGCCTAGAACACTCATCTAAATAGGGATGGAGAAGAGTGAGCTCCCTTTCAGAATTCGCTCCCAGGCAACATCTCCCACCCCAGCTATTGCAAGCACATGGGAATCTGGAGATACTCACACCACTGGCAATTATTCAATACATAAACTGAAGATGTTCACTTGAGGTAAACCTTTATTTGCATTAAAAATAAACCAAACCACGTTTTCTTCAGAATATTCATGTATCTGCATCAGAGTCTTCAGAGGAGGTCAGAGAGGGCGTCTATTTACACGTACAAACAGAGATGGTGCAGGTAACAAGGCTGAACACGGCAGGATGATACCAGGCAGTCAGAGCACTTTAATGTCAAAAGGAATGTAGGTGGATAGAGAAGGCCTTGAGGCTGCTATATTAACTACAGGCAGATAACCTTCTTGAAACGACTTACAGGACTTGATGGCTCTCTCTGGCTTCTGATGCTGTGGATGCTACCGATTTCTGTCTGAGAGCTGGAGTGCGACAGTCCTTCAAAATAAGGTCTGAAGAAAGAAGCAAAAACAGTTTTTTGTCATTAAAACATCAGCAGAGAAAGTCCACAGCAAAAGGAAAACACGACTGTTCTAAGGCACCTTAACACTCCTCAGCGGTTCCAGTAGAATTCATAAGCCACTTTTGTTCCTCTCAGTGAAAGAAAGGAAGGGGAAAGAAGGTCTCCAGGACAGCAAAAGAAATGAGAATATAAGGACCCCTGTCTAGCCCTGCCACTGCCTGACTGACCTCCACTTAATGGCTCCAACACGTCAGCTGTCTCGCATTAAATCATTCTCATACAGCCCTTACAAAGAATGCTCGCATGGTCTCACGCTACACGCCAAACAGAAGTTTTTATTTCCAGAAAATCTGGGATGGGCCCACGGGTCCAGCACTTTCACACGGCAGAACAGAATGCACATTCACTCCACAGAGGCATTCGAGTCTCTCTTACCCCAAGCACCAGGTGCAGAGTTTCACACAGCGAATTTTGTTTCAGCTCTGCAAATGCTGACTGAACAGCATGCCATTCCAGACGAGGTTTAGCTCTTGATGGAAAGACAGCAAGTGAAGGAGAATTACTGCCCCCCACCCATACTCTGCTCATGTGGGTAAGTGACTCCTGATGCTAACATCCATTTTATTTCCAGCTTGCATCTGGATTTGGCTGCCAGCCTTAGGATCCAATTACACATTTGCTCAATAAGATAAGATAGCACATATAATCAGATTGTGCTTCCATGTCAAAAGACAGCTATCACAGTAGGCTTCAAGGCTCAATTATGATTTAAGGAATTGATTTTATTGTTTTTTTTTCTTTTCCAGGAAAAAAAAAAAAGATGCCTGCAACCATCAGCACTTATCACATTCCTTTCACAATACAAACGTAAGAACCAGACAGAGTAAGCCAGAAAGTGTCTCCCCACAATCAACTAGAAGTGATCCCTGGCTCAGTTACACACAGCTGCCATATATCAGCACTTACAAAAGCTAGTTCAGAACAGGCTTGGGTGTATATATATGTCAGCCCCCTTGGGCTCTGAAGAACTCCTTTGTTTCCTGCAGTTCTGATTCCTTAGTCCCTACAAAGGCTTTTTCCACACAGGATCCTATCAGCTTTCCCAGAAAGACTGCCTTGCCCATCACAACTTTCTGCCTCTGCAGCTTTTAACTGTTATGCTGTAGCACCAGATTTCCTGTCTGTTTCTACCACCTCTTCAAAATGCTTGTGTACAATTCCACCATCAGCCTGTCAGCAATTTCTGCTCCCGTGGTCAGGTGGAAGGGCAGGCAGAATAATTGCACAGGGAACAAGGAAAACAATATGAAGGGAAATTAGCTCACAATCAGTCGTTAAATTATCACAGTGTACACTGGGGCTCTGACACCAGGTTGGGGAGTTGTGGAAATAAGGTGGAGCGGTGTGAATAGAATATCTAATCTGTGCTGACACTACACACTGTCTCTTTTCAGTTCCAGCTCTTGGAAGACTGAATCCCAAGCAGCTGCCCAAAATGACTACTCCGTAGGGGACTGCCCAGCATCAGCCACACCATACTTACTTTAACTTTGGCTTCGGAGTGCTCAAGACACTGTCATCATCTTCCATTTCTGGCCCACTGTCACTGGGGTTCTCTATATCCAGAGTGTCATACAGAAGGTCCAAGTCCTCCTCCACCTCTGGAGCATGCTCTGCAGGGTCCTGCTCTGAATCCAGAACCTACATGTAGGAGAAACACAGACATTGTTCACTAAGAGTCAAACAGATCCCCTGTCACCTGAGATCCCTCAGGGACTGCAGTGCACCAGGCTTAGATTCTGTTTCTAGTGCAAGGATACTATATCCAACAGAAACGTTGTGCATACCAGGAGTGCTTGTTGGGGGTGAAGCTGTCAACGTCTGGTTAAGCAACACTTACCTATTAGACTAGGTATCCACAAACAAGCTATTAACCATAGATCACGTCAATTGGTCAATCATATGCTACAAACAAAGCTTTCAGAAGGCACCTAACAGAGTCCCTGCTCTCTCAGAAGAAGTACAGAAATGTGGTGCTCCCAAATGAGCATTGTGCCTTGGGTATTCCTAAAAAAGTTGTCATTACACCTCTTGATTTAATATTCAGCGCCCAACCAGGCAGAAAAGAAGTAACAACAATGTCCATAGGAGGCATCAGAAACCTGGACAAGAATCAGCTGCAACCCACATGTAAATCTAAAGAGAATACAGATCTCACATCAAAACCCACCTAGGTTTCTTTACACATACAGCACAACCATACAGCTGCACACAGCTCTGAGTTTGCTTTTATAAAAGCAGCTCCAAAAAAACAGCAGCTCAGCTGGCTGAGACCCCAGATACGGGTGCTGACACTGCTGAGCTAACTTGGGAAGAATAGCAAAGCTAACAGGACTGTTTGGAAGCATAAGAAAGCATGAGGGGTTACTCACTCTTTCCCACAAGCCACAATATCTGCACAGATTGACAGCCAAATGAGCTGTTACTCATATTAGATACTTAATGTTACGCAGGTTCTTGGGTTCAGGATCTCTTTCATTTTTAGCTCTGACCACACAACTGCCTTTCCTGTGGATCTGAGTATTGAAATGTTTCAAGTTTTGCCTGGCTGTTGTGGAAAGATTATTAAAGAAGTGGTGATTTAACTTCACAAGCAAGCTACACAGCACACTGCGTGCCTTTCAAATGGTTAAAGGCTGTTTTGAAGACTGCTTTGAAATTAACGGGTAAATAAGTGAGCGTTTGCCAAAATCTAGTTTTGATTAAATTTAATCTAGAAAACATCAGTGACATTTTAAAGCTGGCCTTTGAGCCTCCATGCAAGGCCAGGATGCTAGGACAGGTTATATCAACTGCAGACTTGAAAACAAAATGAATGGAACCAGGGGGAAACAGGAGAACTAAGAGGTGAGAGAGCAATATGCAAACAAAAAGGTTCTGTAACACGTTACTCACCTCATCAGATACTTTGAATCGCTTCAGCAATGCCACAACCTTCTGCTTGAAGTTTTGTTGCTGCAAGTCAAAGACATTTTTACATGAGTAAAGCATCAGTGAACTGCTTTCCCCCAGCATGTAAGAAGCCCAGACACATGACGCTGGTGCTCTAGCTGCTGCTCCAAGTCAAAAAGACTGCTGGCACCACAAACCAAGTCTCTGCTGTTCACATGCTGAAATCAGCTTTTCCAGACCTATGACACTTCTCTACTGCCTTAAAACGAGCTTCCACTCTGCTAAACCTTAGAAACCTTCTGGTCCCGATGAACAGAATACCACTCCTGGCTGGATGCACAGTGGACAGCAAATTTCTGGCAAGCATCTGAGAGCCAACTTTTCTGGTTCTTAACTGTGTTGAGACAATATAGGCATCTGTCCACTAATTCAAAGCACAAATGCATTTTCTATCAACAAAGCACTGCTTCACCCTGTTGCAGTTCAACCTGGCAGGCTTGCTTACATGAAAAGTTCCGCTACAGAAAAGTTGTGAGACTTGCTCTTACCACCTGCCTATCAGAAAAATGTTTTCCAGGTTTGACATTGCTATACCTCAGACACAGCAGTCACCTAGCCCGAAAGGACACAAGCAGAACTGTTGCACTTTCTTTGTGTTATTTGCCCATAAGAGCTATTTCTCTCTCATAGAACTGAGCAGCTGAGATTCATTGTGAGCTACTCAGCCATCCTCAGTCACTGACCAAACTAATAAGCATGCTCTTAAGAAAAGGTACAGGAAAACCAGGTGAGAGAGCTGGTACAGGGCATCTGAAGTGGCATCCCTGTGTCAGGAGGAAAGGCAAGAGAAAATGGCTGGCACCAAGCCACACCCTGGGGAAGAAAGTTGTTTGCTAACTTGCCTGTATCTGACATGAGCTTTCCTAGTAAACCCTTCTGGTCCCCACCACTGTAGCCTCATGCATTTCACAATGCCAAGACTCCAAAATTCACCCTTTACCACTGAACTCAAATCCAGCAAGCTGCTGCCACCTTCTAGACAGTTGAAGTTGAGGTGAAATGAAATCCCCAGGTCCAAACAAGACCATATGAAGAATGGTTCCCGTTGCACTGGCAGGAATTAGATGCTCTCATTTTAGTTGTCCTTTGACAAAGAATGTCAAGGAAAAACATCTGTCATGCAGACCACCCCAGACAAGCATGGCAGACTGCAGAGGGAGCACACACAGTAGGCAATAAATAAGGTGACACATCAAGAGCTTTCTCTGGCCTGAATGGTCTGAGAATCAGCATACAGGAGCCCTGCTGAGGCTGGCAGCACCTAATCCAGTCTTGCACCAGCCCTATGCACTGGAGATTCAGTATCAGCTCAGTGGTCAGGGACAGAAAGACATTCTTATCATGAAGTTAATAACCACAGGGTATATTTTGTCTCATGCTTTCACTGAAGCCTGTAAACAACATTAAAGACGTCAAGGATACGAGCTAGCACACCCCTAGTCTTACAGAGTCTTTTTAATTGCAGGTTCAGATCAAAACAGTGCTTATTCAAGAAATAGCCTCACAGAGGGTACAAATGATGACCAAACATACTTCAAAGTCAGAAAAAAAAAACCAAACCAACCAACAAACGTAGCCCATCCTTGTGATTTTGAGTACTGCCATCACAGACATGCACAAACACTTGTGTAGACAGAAGACCACACTGTGCATTACGGTGCAGCCAAGTGCAGGCCAGTGCTCCACACAGAAGCTCTGTTTTGCAGACAAACACATGCTCACTCTAAGAAGGCAGATGGCTTCTGCATGCTACTCACCAAAGCCTTCAATATCCAGCTACTTTGGCTCCAGCATGCATCACCTCAGGTTCACCTGTCTGGCTCCAGCCCCTGACTAAGCTACTGAACTTCACCCTGAAACTTTCCCATAGGTCTCTCCCATGCAGAGCACAAGCAGAAGAGCTTTCCTTTTCTTAAGCCTACTTTCGGGATCACGTGAGCACAGATCAGCCCCATAACGAAGCCAACAAAAGATTTTCACACATATATGATTTTTGGAGCACCCTAACCTCACGGCTAAAGGACACTCAAGACATGCACACACCACAGACTGCCTTCACTCCCTGATCTGATAGCTTCTGCTGGCTCTTCACGTGCTGCAACCACGCTCCCAGGCTCCCTGCCAGCATGTCTAGCACTACTGCTCCCACATGCTGCATGCACTGCACATCCTAGCCAAGCCCCATCAGTGTTAGTAAAACTAATTTCCACCGACCCTGGTTATGGACGTCGTTCTTACTATCGATCTCCGCTGCTTCTTGGGCTTCCCCAGCTCGTACTCATCATCATCCAAATCCTGAACAGAAAGAGGATTCCTTTGTTACCTTTGTGTTTTGGGAACACATGAGCATCTACATCCTAACAATGTTCCCTCTGTTAACCTGCTGCAGGCCTTCAGCATTTGCTTTATTTTCTTTTTGCAGATGGCAGAGGGAAAAGGATTTGAATCAGGTCTCCAAAGATCTGAGAACACTGGCTCAGAGGAGCAAAACAGCCCAAGTTCTAGGAAGAAATAAGGATACTCTCAGTCCCACATTTCAGTAGGTTCCTCTCAGTACCCTCCAAGATGTAGAAGGCGAGTGATGCCAGAGTCTGAAGGCAAGTAAGATCCCAACTCAGAAGCTTCTCACTTCTACACAGGGAGATCTCTGCCAGGACCTACTTTGTAGAAGTTATTAAAGACTAAAATCTGACTCAGATCCCACCAGCCCTAAAGTTACAGCTGGGGGCCTTGTTGGGCTCTTTGAACCTGATCAGCATTATACAAAACCAATTGCTGCCTTGACCATTGGGCAGATAAATGTAATAGAATGTTAATATTTTAGCACTTAAAGGGGACCTAAATCAACACGTCAGGAGATAAATCACAGCATGGTGAAAGAAATGGGTTGCTGTGCATGTCTGTTCTCTTTCTGCCACTGCAGCTCAACACTTGGTGACAGTTTCACACTGTCACGGCTTCACTAAGGAAACAGACTTTATTTCAAGCAGAATCTGAGAGAGTACATGCTCTACAGAAGCTCTCACAAGAAGCCATGCCCTAAACAGTACCTGGCCCTGCACGGCATCATCACTGGCCTCCTGTTCAGAAGAGAAGCTCTCGTACTCTTCCTCAGAATAGTTGTCTGAAAGGAAAGGAAAGAGGGGAGAGATCCCATGAAACTCCTTTAACACAAGGAGCAAACCTCATCCAAGGAGAGGATAAAATCAACTAACAGTCACAAACCAAGAAAGGGGGCACATAAGGAGATGCTTGCTACTTTGTCTTTTATCTGTGTTAGAACCAGTGAGATGGGAACATCTTAGAGATGAGGAACAAGGAGAAATACATCTAGTGAGAAGGATAGACCAGCACACAGATAAGACTCCTTAGAATAACATCCCCTTTTCCCTAGAAAGAGCCACTTGGCATACAACAGTGAGTAAGGAATTTTCTCCACAAGGGAAAGAATTTTTCCCTCTTAGCAAGCCTAACTGCCTTCAGAAGACATGCCAGGAGAGTCTAAATTCTATTAACATGACGCTTCAGGTGACCGGCCTGGCCTCAGGCAGCACAGGCACCTGAATGCACTGCCTTCAACAGCTCACTTTCCTGGCAGAGAGCTGAAGGCTGCTACTATAGAGCAGATGGAAGATTGCCACAAAGCAGAAACCCAAGTACTTTCTACGTAGTGAGCAACACTGGGGATTTACCCTCATTAAACCAGATCATATTCATATGCCTTTAAAAATACGGCAGCTTTGTAGGCCTTATGTAAATTAACATTTATTGTAGAACAAGGAAGGAAAAAAATTTGGAAGAGTAGCTTAAACGTGCCTCTCGTGAATATGACACTGTTGGCCACGGGAAAAGCTACAGGTTCTCAGCACACCCACCATTAATGCTGGAAGAGCACAGACCTAACTTGCTGGACGGCGTGAACCTCTGACAACCCCTAACTCTGGCAGCCACGTTCCTTACTTACACAGCAACAGGTTTGCAAAGTTGATTTTCTTTGCAGTAACCAGTTAACGACACAGACATAGGTACAAGCCTCATTCTTCCCAGGAAGCACCTAAGCTCAGGTGAGGTTTAACTCCAGTTAGTTCAGGAAGGCACTAGTCCCCAGAGCACGTGCTTATACTTTACCTGTAGACTTGATTTTCTGGCTGGCCTGCATAGTGCTGTCTTCGTGGTCAATTGGTTGACTTGACAAGGAGAAGATCCAGATTTCTGCTACCTTTACTGCAGCTTCTTTGATGTTGCTGAAAAGGCTCAGAACCTGTCCACCTTCTGTGGGGTGCTGCATGACCTGGGACAGAAGTCAAGTAGAACAAATCCGCATTTAAATGTATTTAAACCTGCACCATTTGCTTACTACAGGAGTTATTTATGTTCATAGAGGTAGCCTGATTTCCAAATAGAGAAGACAAACAACACCTGCAGGAGCTGCACGCAGGCAACACACAATGCTAGCTGAGATTGTAGTCGACTGCGAATACGAGTGATGGAAGGAAAATTTTTCTGAGGTTGGCAGTTGATTAGCTCATCCAAGAAACACAATACTTGAATACCTCATTACTATGTATTTGCTTCCACAGCACAGTACTGATTCAAATTCTCAAGTTACCAACCTGCAGGACATTCGTAGTTGAGGAATTTAAGAGCCAAACAAAAAAAAAACAAACACAAAATTATCAGTGGGATACAAAGCAGAGTGCTTCCTAAAGCAAAAATTTCTGCTCCACAATCCTGGAGGAGATGGCCATATTGGGCTAATTAAATGGTGAGTCACAAGAAGCAAGATGATGATGGAGGCAGAGACACATCTCAGTGTGGGTTTCTCCCTGCAACCATCTTCCCTTTGCCACCCACAGCTCACAGAGCTCTCCCCAGAACAAGACTCAGGTTCTTCTCTTGTCCCTCCAGACACAGCAATCACTTCCCCATCCCCACTTGTCTGCACATCAGCTTCCTACCACACACCAGGCTGTTCTGTCAGCTCCTCATGTGGCTATAAAATGACCTGAGCTGATGAGGAACATATGCTCTCCGCTCAGGCTCATGCTTTCACTAACTTTTCATCGCTTTGTTTTCTTTCAACTCCTACAATAACTTTGTGTGTGTGTGTCTCAATGCTGTTTAGGGGTCATTAAACTATACACTGCAAAGACAGGGAGGCTTGTAAAAGGATATAGCATTTGTTTTCCCAACGTCTTCAATTTCAGAAGTATTCCAGATGAGCTGGAAAGTAACTGTTTCCCAACAAAGTGAACCCTTGGAAATGCATGACCTTCTAACCTCAGTCAGCTGACATCACAAAAAAAGGTATAAGAAAAACCACACATAGCAGCAAATGCCCAATGCTCAGAAGCTCGCTGATGGATCTAATTAACAGGCCCACAAGTTTTCTGCCTTACAGCAGTAGTCAATTTCTAGTTCTTAAACAAAATGTGGTACAGGAAAAATGTTGCCTACTGGACTATAAATCAGAACTTGGAATGTTGAGATGGGGAAATCTACATTTACTGCAAGTCTAAGGGAAGCTTAACTCACATCAGAAACATTCTCTGTAATTTATTATTTAACACTGTAATAATTCACTGCAGCACAATGTTAATTTACAGGTGAAAACAGTTAAGCTATTTATTGGCAGAATGTAGTCTCATATTTTGATGCTACACTAAACCTGGAAGGCCTGTCCAAGTGACCTTACCAGCCTTGTTTCCACAAGTACGAATCAAAAGATCTTACATTTAAGCACAAGACAAATGCGTTAGCTCAGCTCGACCAAACGTACTAATGCAAAAGAAAATGGATTAGCATTGAAATACATGCACAAGTGTTCTGAATGCAAAGGAGATTTGAGTTGCATTTGAGTGAGTCAATTCGAGACTCAAAACAAACAGGATACTCCACAAATCTCGTATGCTAATATGCCTTAAGAAACCTTTAGTTATCAAGATACTATCCAGAAAATGTATATTATTACTCAGAACTAAGATCTACCTAAAATATTGTTCTATGAATACTAAGTAGCTTTGTTAAGAAGGTTGCATGAAATCCATCCAGGTACTTCTCAATAAGGAAAGTAATAACAGTGGATTTAAAGCCATCCCTTCTAAGTACAGATATGCCAAACACCACTCACCTCAGCCATGTTGATAGACCCCACAGCCAGAGTCTTGTAGCCTAAAATGGTTCGGTTCTTGTACCGCTTCCGCCGCTGCAGCATGATCTGAAGCTTGTTCCCTTCTCTCTTCAAGAAGTGAGGGTACTGGGGTTGAAAACAGAAAGCAAAAGTTCATTACATCCCTTGACATTATCTCCCAAGCTGTCTGGCTCACACATAAACTCCATCCCTACACTGAACTAACCCTCAACACACAGCCCTACATTACCCCAAGGAAGCAGTCATTTCTGACTCTCACCTTAAAAACACAGCCTTCATAAAGCTCTGCCAGAGAACCCAAGTGCCGCTCAAGGGATCAATGGGCAGAGGGAGAGCTCAGGTAATCCTGCACCCTTGCTTTTGCAGCCCCAGGCAGCTCAGGCCTCGTATGCCTTCATTACACAGAGGGTGAGGTACTGACAAAACAATCCTGGCTGTTCTGCTGGGAAGGGCTGAGCCCAAGTCCAGTCTCAAAGAGACAAGCATCCTTCTAAGAGATGGGCTGCAGAAAGGAGAACCACACTGCAGGGATCCTAATTGCACACTGGATATTCTTAAGTGAAAGATACTTCATTTCACTATTTTTTTTTTCCTCCTCTCCCCACTTTGGGAAACTGTGAGAGTAACTTCCTACCTCTCCAAAAGCTTGACAAATACAACTGCTGAGTGCCACCAGAAACCTTGAGATGTTAATTTGCAGTCCAGAGCAAGCCTGACTGCTGCACAGAGAGCCAGGAGCAGTGGCAGAACAAACAAGCAGAATACTAATTAACTGATTGCTCTGCAAGGATGGGATTGAGTGCCTTGCACACGGAAGCAGCCCTGCAGAAGGGAGGAACAGCAGTACATGTAATTAAAAGATCAACTTAAAACACATTTACATCCAGCCACAAACCAAGCATGTGACTTCACAGACCTGAAATATCCCTGGGCAAAGACTGAAGGAAGTTATTGAGGACTGGAATTGATAACGGGCTCAGAAGGCAAGAGGCACCTTTTGCATCCAACCCTCCCACCCACGTGCAGCTGAGACCCTTCCAAATGTTGGGAATGCAGCAGGGGAGAGGGATTCCTTGCTCTCAGCTGGAGGCACTGGGGTCCCCTGAGCTTACTTAAGAATGAACCCACAGCTGAACTCCAAATTCATGCTTGCTCCCAGGTCAGTTTGATATCAATGTCCAGTTTTCTGGGATTAAACTGGATGATCAAGTCCATACATGTGCAAATTTCTGTTTTTTCAAAGGTGCGTTTCCTGGACACCTCTGATAAACACTCACAAAAATGATTTAAAAAGCCAAAAGAGATCCAGAGACATTCAGGCCACTCAGCTCCTCAGTTAAAGACAAGGTCCTCTGGAAAAGCCAAGCCATTTTCACTGCACAGACAGCTATTTTTAATTCCTGCCATTGCTTGTCAAATCTACAGAATGGTTTCAACCAAGACTGCCACTTTATAACACAGTGTTTGGAAACAAGACACTGGAAGCCCCAAGCACTGCAAGCACTTCCAAGGGCAAGAAGAAGGGACCATCACACACACCAGGACAGCGAGAGCCAGCACACAAAACTCATTCCAAAGCCCTGGTGACATAATCTCTTCCATCTGGAAAGTTTTCTTAGGTCCCACACAAGAATGAAGTCCTCTGGAGAAGTATGGTGATGTGCTTGGAATATCTAGGAAATTTCAATTGATCCTGAGAAACCCACAGAGGGTCAGGAAGAGCAGCCATTCCAGCAGTCAGGGTGGTAGGAGCTTACCTGACAGAAAGGCTACTGCTGGTCTCAGCCCAGCCAGCTGGGAGAAACAGGCTCAGACACACTGTAGCTTTAAGTCTTACCCCACCTGCATAACAGAGCACTACCCATCCAGACAGCTCGCACAGCAAAGCAAACAGGGCGAAGAGCTGACAGCACAATATGGAGATACTGGCTGCTGCTGCAAAACACTGAGGCTTCCTCATGCTGAGACATCCACATGCTTTTACTCTGTGGTCCATCACCACTCTTAAAATATCCCAGGCACTAAATTCAGACTGTACCTGGCTCAGACTATAGTTAGCTAAGAGTAGCCTCCAGCCATCGTCCAATTATGAAACAATAAAAGCTGTCATAAAAATCCTGCTGTGCCATTTCAGGAAGGCTTCCCAGACCTCGATGCATCCAAGAGCACTAATCCTTCCTGCAGCAGGGAGATCAGCAGCACATCCCTGCACTAAGCTTGCTCATCTCTCACACTCTGTTCTGAAGGCTTACAGCGTCACGGACATCATTATCCCCTGTCCTGGATCAGTTCCCAGCCCCTTCAGAGGAAACCAACTTATTAAAAACAATGCTTTGTGTCCTGCTGCAGTATTGCTCCAGTTGCTGGAAAAAAATAAATAAATAGAAAACCACACAAAAACACGACCCAAAACAAAATCTGCAGATCTACAGACTCCCCCTCGTGCTCACAGCAAGCCAGCCTCTATTCCCCTTATGTTCCTGCTCAAGAGGTAGCATGAGGGCAGGATGCTCTGAGGAGAGCAACCAACACAATACAAAAGGATTCTCACCACCAACGCACAGAGCATCTCTGCTCACACAGAAGTGCCCCGGTGCTCCATCATACCTTACCTGCAGTGAGAACGTCAGCGCAAGCTCCGTCTCCACGTGTCCACTCGGGGGCAACACGATCTCGTGAGACCGCAGGATGCGCTTGGAGCCCTGCACAGAAGCAAAGTTCACGTGGTAAATTGCCCAGCCAGCCACTTCTTTGCCATCCAGCCCAAATGGCTCAGCTGTGGAACTGGAGAGCTCCAACTACAGGACTTACTCCCCCTGACATTACCCAGAGCTGCCTCTCCGCAGGGGAAGGATAGGACAGCAGGTTCCACAGGCAGAGCTGTCAGAGAGCTGGACTGCAGACAGCGCTGGAATGATTCTGGCCAAGGAAGAAGCAGTGGGAAGGAAAACTAGACTGAAATGGAAATAGCCCTAGATTGGCATCCCACCCCTATTCAAACAAAACTGGAAAATGTTTTCAGGGACTACCACAGAGAAAGTGAATGGATGGATCTGACCTTGCACTTGTGTGACATATTAATGAGATGAGAGATATTTGACTAATAAAGATTTGGGCATATTTACCGTCCCTAACTGCAACAAAGCAGCTTTTGTTCTGCCAAACCCCAGCATTCAAAAGCTATGAGTCAGCCCCCACCCCTCAAGCTGAAGTCTCATTTCATGACTACAGCCAATAGGTAGCGGGCTCCTCATCTCCCAGGGCTGCAGTGTCACACATCTCTCTGGCTTAACCTTGGTGGGCTGATCTTTTCTTTTTGTACACACTCTCCTCTCTGAGGAAAGTGGAGATTTTAACCTGTTTACACAACTGAGTTATTGAGGTTATGGAATTTTAAGAAATCCACTAAGCAACGCAGGGAGCCTGGAGATGTGGCTGCAGAGCCATGCAGCTCCACACCAGCACTGCCATACGCTGAGTTATGGGACTGTCTGCTGCAGGAGCATTTCATTTCAGAGAATGTTTCAGGAAAAAAAAACAACTAGCAGGGAAGCATGACTAAATGCTGCCCAGCAAAAGCTTCTGCATTGTACAGATAGATAGTGGTAAGTTTCAGAGGTCTCTGGATCAATATTCTGCTGAGGTTGCAGATCTGGCTTTGTCCAGACGGGCTGATCTCCCAGAGGCTCAAAACTGTAGCTCTCAAAAAAAACCAGCATATGGGAAACTAGAGACAGACAGGGAGTAAACACCTCCCAGCTACAGCCAAAGTTAAACTGCGCGTGTCTACATCAGCCCCAATAAACAACCCAAAATGAGGGAGGGAGAAGGGGAGAGGCTGAGATTGGCTTACATCCCTTCTTCACCATAAAGCCAGAAAGAACGCTGTGATTTGCAGAGGTGCCCCCAGTACATCAGGTCAAAAACCAAAAGGTTCCCCCCCAGCAAAAGCAGCACACGTGCGAGTAAAGCACAGCTGGCCTTGCCACTGGCAATAGCAGCATCTGCTCCATGCTGCAAATCTCCTAACAGTAGCAATCTTGCTTTACTTGTTATGCAACTCAAAATCTAATGAAAGCCCAAATACAGCAGCTTTAAAAAGACTGCAGAAGATAAATAGAGCAACAGCCTGGGAAATACAGTTGACAAGTCTTTGAACGTCAGGAGAGCTGCAGGGAGACATGGGAAATGCAGGTAGGATGCTCTCATTAGGTCTAAATTCAGTCATTCCTTCTGGAAGGACTGCAGCACCTGACACCTCTCTTGCAATTCCTCATACACAGCCAGCGAGTCATTTGACAGAGATCATATACTTCAAGATCCAATATCACCAGCTGCAAACAATAGCTGTGTCAGAAACCCGAGGGCTGGCAAATTAAGTAGCCTTAAAAGAGCTTGTCAGCAACGTAATAACCTGCAAGCCATAAAGGAATATAATAAGAGGGCTTCAAATCTGCCTGCGTTTGAGACAACTGCAGTGCTACTGCCCTACCATTAAACAGCACATCACGAGATATGAGCAGTGATCGAACTGCAGTGCCAGGGACACCCAAGGTGAAGCCATGGGCATCCTCTGGGACAGCAGCTATTGCAGCCACTGCGACCTCAAGGCCAACTGGAAAGACAGATCAAGGCAAAAAATGATGGCCCAGGGATGCAAGCTGCAGCCTGGGACTTGACAGATAAGCATCCCAAACCTTTCCAGACACAGAGAGCAAGTCCTTTTGCTTTCCAGTTCTTCAGGGATCTGCCCTGCTACAGAAGGGACTGCAGAATAATTGCTCAGGTTTCAGCATCTGACTTACCGCAACAGGACAGATCACAACATGCATTCAGAACAGACAAGAAAGTCCCAACTGTTAAAATTCCCTTTGGGCTTTAAGGGCTTGCATGTCTGGAGCAGCACACTCAACCTTTTCACCCAGGGAATGTGTAAACCCTTAGCAGTAAGCTGGATGGGAAAAACCTTTGTTCTAGTAAAAGCTACTGAATTTCCCAGCCCAAGCCTGACACACCCTACCTGTAATCATTCACTGAGAAGCCTCAGGCCCTTATAGTGATGCACTCATTGACTTAAGAGTACAAACATATGGAGAGCTTTCAGCCCTGATCAGCAATATCTGACAGCCTGGGAATCCACAGCCGTGCATCTTCAGAATTGAGCTGTGCAGAACTATTCCCTACCTTTCTGCTCCCTGCTGTGGGTGTGCAAACACAGAGGAACACTGTTTTGCTGCAGCTGGACTGCTCACAGAGATGAGAGATGTTGCCTAAATGCTCAGCTGCATGTCCTCAGTCTATAGAGCCTTCATGATTTCACCTTCCAAGCCAGATTTTGATAAAAACAGATCTCTGCAGGAGTTTGCCTGTCCCTTTTTTGAAAAGCACCTGCTTTTCAGCATGGTTAGTGGTACTTGTCTACTTACAGGTCTGCTAGGCTTTTAACCAGTAAAAGCATTTCAGCATTTACAGTGGCAGGAGCACTCGAGCTAAGCTGATGCTGTGACACTTTGTGGAACTTACTTGCTTCCTGCTGAACCTACCTCCAGGCAGTGTGACCTATATGGAGAAACCTAATTAAGCAGCACAAACCTATGATGCTGCAAAGTAGGTTATTTACCTTGGATGAGAGCTGTACCTTACGGAAACAAATTGAAATGTACAGGCACCCTATAAATCAACTGACAAGTACCTGGCTACAAATAATGCTTGGGTTTCTGACAGCAGAGCTAGCCATGAGAAGGCAGCCCAACCTCCAGAGCCTCCACAGGGCAGGTCCAAGTGACAAAGATGTTCAGCAAGAGCTGCAGCAAGCTAAACGCAGGGTTAGATTGGGTGACTGCTCAGGAAGATCAGGTGATAGCATACAATCTGAAATGAGCATCTTTACCATCATATAAAGCTCTTATCAAGCCCTCGGTGAACAATATTCTTTGCCTACTACAGTGAAATTCGGTAGGAACATAGGGGAAGGATCACAAAAGATTCTGCACACACCCAGAATGTCACAACATACTTGGGGAAGTGGCCCCCACTCACAACGGACCTCACGTGGAGATCCAGCTCAGCTTAGGCACCTGCCAGATTTTTTTTTAACTCAAGTACCACATTTGATTCTTAGAGCTGACAGCAATTACCTGCATTTTGACAGCAATGACCACAGAAATAAGCTCCTTATCCAATTCCTTTAAGACTACCAGTTTCTTTAGTGTCAAGCTGCACAACCTGCAAACAGGAACAGAAGAGAAACAGTTATAATCACGTCTGAAAAAGGAAAAGCTCTGAACAGCTTCCACACAGCAGCATCTCCATTTGAGAGAGAACAGACTCCAGTCAGGAGCCACACACATACAGACATAAAAAGAGCAGAAATATCTGAGGCTTCCCCAGCTTCTCAGGCTGGATTTCTCCACACCCCCTCCAAACAGAAGGAGGCAGCCAGTGGGTCCATCCCACGGCCTGGTGCAGACCCATGGCCACACGGGACAGCCTCCCAGGACAGACCTCGCAGATCACAGCCTGGGAACGCTTGTTCTGAGTCAGACCAAGAGCTGTAGGGTCAGAGGAATTAAATTCCAGCAATGTAAAAGCAGTGGGTCAGGCTAATTTTAAACTTCTCTGCAGAGAAGAGTCTGATGGCTCTTTCAGTTTCGGATTCCGGGTTCCCAAAGATCTCACTCCCACCTCCTCTTGTCGATCCTACTCATCCCCAAACAGAAGTGCCAGCAAGAGGTTCAGACAGCTCTACAAGGAAAGGAAAATAAAACAAAAGAAAAGAAAAAAGGAGAGGACTCACACAGTGCCCTGCGTTCCTGGCATGTACATGCCACACATACGCAACTAACTCACATTCTTTACCCTGGCAATGCTGCATTGTTCTGGCTAACACTGTTTGCACTTCTGCCTTCCAGCACAGAGCACTTGGGAGGGGAGAGCACTTGGAGTAGGTGCAGCCCAAGCTCAAGCTCTGAGGTAATGGGGCCACGATATTGGCACTGTCACAGTTTCACAGGAGTTACCACCAGCTGGTTTAAATACAAGGGTGTGCCTTAGAAAACAAACTTAGGGGAGGGATAAACCCAAAGCAGACAGCTCAACTCGAGGAAAGCTGCAGCCAGAGAAAGCTGCAGGATAGGCTCTGAGGACAGACATCACCCACGATGCAGAAGCCAGCCAGGAGCGGGCTCTGCTTTGTGTCCAGGATCTGAGGGAAGGAGACTGTGATGCCATTTGTTTTCTTTGTGGGGCCGTAGCTGGAGGACAATGGCCACAGGCTTGCCAAAAGCCAGGGAGCTGTGGGCAGTCAGGTGGTGTGAGCAGAGGTAGGACAAGGCAGTGGCATTGTCTGCCTGGTGGGAAGGGAACAAAGGCCCTCTCTGCGCTGCCCGGCTCGAGGAGGGAAAAGGTACAGCAGGGAACAATGGCATTCTCAGCACACCCAGCGGAGCACAAGGAAGGCGTTCTGCTCTCCGACAGCCATGCCTTCAATTCATCATTTATGAGCTTTGATCCAGCCCTGTGGATGGCATGCTGCTCAGAAAAAGGAAAATATACATATAAGCCTTCTTTACAGCGATAAAAAAAAAAGAAAAAGAAAAAAAAAACCACAACAAAAGCCATTGGAAAAGACACGGGACACATCTGCTTTCTTTATCCCATTGCTGGACTGCTGGTACTAAAAGGCACTTCACACAAACAACAATGATATGTTTATACTCTCCGCTAGGAGAAAAATAAATCAAAAAAGCGGAGTTGAAATCCCACCAATACACTCCCAGCCTTAACACGCTTAGAGTTTCAGGTCTTCAGTCTAAATACAAATCAAAGCCATCTTCAGAACGCGTGGCAGAAAGAGGCCACAAACTGCATCTTCCAGGCACGGCACAGAGCCAAGGTGGCAGCCCTGGGTTACAGCAGCAGCACAGCCATGCCTGTCCCATGCTCCCTCCTATGCCTCTGTGGCTGGGACTGATGTAGAGGGACCTGAAGCAATCTTATGAATACATACACCTGGGCAGCAGCTGTGGGCATAGAACACAACATTTTGGTAACCACAATCCTACCCCAAACAGGCTCAGAGCAGCCACATGAGGTGCCAAATTCTTTACTCATTGGATCCTCTGCTTTTGCATCCCTTAGAGTAGAAAGATCGGGAAAATAAATCCCCTCCAAGAAAGAATCACTGAATTAAATGTCTGTCCCTCCACGGGGAGCACAATAATTGCGCTGAGACCGTGCTCACGCAGAGACAGCCAAATCAACAGGAAGGAAAAATTAAAAATTAAAGACCTGTATTTTAATTAAGCTCAATGGAAGTCAAGAATAATAACAGAAGCATCCACAGCTGCAGGGGCTGCGAGTGAGAGACAGGAGCAAGGGCAGGATGGCTTCAGCTCACAAAGCAGATGTCCTTGAGCAGGCTGAAATCTCTAAGATACCATTCCTAGAGGCAGCATTTCATTCCAGGAGCACTTTTCTCTGAGTTCTGTATACATCAACCAGCTGAGAGATGCAAGCAAGGAATTTGGGCACTGGGCAGTTTCACTTCACCCAAAGCTACTTCAGTGTTAGGGACAGCAAGCAGTCTCCTACTCCTCAACACTGAGTGTTTTGAGTTTACGCTGACACTTTACACTCAAGACAGTCCCAAAATAAATCATGAGCCACTTGGAGGAGAAGTGGAGGGAGACACCACCCACCCACACACCTCCCAGACAACACAGAGCTCTTCTGCACACAGCTACAGGGCAGCTCTGCAGGGCAGGCTGCAGAGAGGAGCCCTGCACAAGCACTTTTCCAAGGCATCCACCTAAGCAAGGGATGAATGTGTGCAGAGTACAACCAACCAACTGCACGCACAGTTTCAGACGCCTGTCTTGCATGTGCCCAGACAAAGGGGCACTAGGCTGCCCAGTTCCTGTGCTCACACACTCTGAACTGGCCTAGAGGAACTAGTTCAGGCAGAAAAGCTGCTCTCTGTGTCACAGGTGTGTCAGAGAGGGGTGACTGGGGGGTACCAATGGTAGAAAACACAGGAAGAGTGGTTCTTCACTCCGCAAAGCTTATAAGACAGTTCCATCAAATGTTTCCAACTTGATCCACTCGGGCTGCTTCCAATCAGGAGCAAATTAAATGAGATAGAGGCCAATCACCCCAACTTCTTTCATGTCAGAAACACAACCTGGGCAACTTGCAGAGATGAGTAATGGCCCTGCACTGGTCTCAGCCTGCTTCTCCTTCATTTGTGCTTACCACTAAGCTCAATGGAATCTTTAGTCGGCTGTTTTGGCTACAGGTGCATTCATGTAAGCTATAAGCCAGGAAACAATTGCAGGGGCAGTACTTTCACTGTTCTTAAGGATCTTGAAATCTACTTCCCAGCATTAAGACAGAGAATTAAGCTCTTAAAATTCTAGAGACCAAGATCCACAGAAGTACTGCAGCAAGCAGGTCTTGTTCTAACATGTAAGAGGATGGCAGCTTATTTTACACCACAGGCTCTCCTCAGGACCTCACAAGGACACACATGCAGCCAGATGCTGCCCTGTTACTGCTGAAACACTGCCCTACGCACTGCACATATACTGCAAATGTACCTGCTCCAAAAGCATGCAAAAGGAGAGAGGGTGTCAAAACTTCACAACATACACCATCCTGCTTTCAGGGAATCAGGGATTCCCAGCTCCGTGGGCATGACATCAGCTTGTTTGTCACTAACCGCATGCCTCCATCTACATGTTCAGAACATGGCCATTGAGAACCTGACGCATCCTCTCCCTTTCTGAAGTTCTTCACATATCTGGTGAACTCAGCCAGGATCTCAGTTCCTCCACGTTGGTCTCCCCATGCTTCCTTTTGGTGGTTTCAAATCCCTCTAAAGGACAACTTAAAGGAAAAAAGAAGGGGTTAGGTCCATTCCTCAGACAAGCAATGGAGTACAAAAGAGTCTATCTAAAATATCTGCGTGCTTACACCACGCTGCCTGCAAATCCAGGCACACAGTTAGCTCGAGATGCCTCTCTCAACTTGCCTCAGCATGCAGAGCACCAGGACCTCATGGCATCCTCACAGCACTACCGCCATGAATGAAGGATTCCATGGTACTGGTAGATTGGGTTTAAACAGCATTCTCAAAGCTCTGAGGGAATAGAAGAGTGTCATTTAACTCTAAAAACTGAAGTAGACAAACTGATGGTCAAGGCTTCTTAGACAGATAGACAGGAATACATTTCCTACAACACAGATGACACAAACACCTGATATTTGCTGTGCTAATTTAGTAGTAGATGGAACAACCAAAGGCACCACTGCCAGGTTCCCACTGAGCATGTGACAAGAGCAGTTAAAACAGCACACTGGGAGGGGGGGCCTTTGGGATACGGGCCGGTCAAATATTTTCTGTAGCTAAGGCTTCAGTTCTCAGCTAATCAGCAACAAAAGGAAGGCATATAATGCAAAAATCCCAGACTGCAGCAAGTGAGGATAAGCTCAAACACAGCAGCTGTAGACACAGAAACAAAGGAAAGAATCTGCTTACCCTTGGGAGGCCTCAGGAACACGGGGATCTCCAGCAAGAGCCCCTTGCCTCCACTGCCAGACCTTAAATGAGGTCTGGGAAGGGGTGGATCCTTGTTCCACCCTTTCCCGTCACTCAGGTTCACTGCATGCACCTGAGCTCCCCTGGGTTGGCTCTGCCTTCCCACCAGGTGCTCCATCACTGCTTTAGGCTGTGACTTAGCATTTCTGCTACGTGCACTGTGAGGCAGCCAGGCAGGAGGCAACTCCCCACCACACACCTTACAACCAGAGCAGGATGCTATGCCCAAACGACGAGCAAAATTGGCTCTGAGGGGAGGAATGCAAATCCCCAACAGGTGGACAGGGGATGAACAGGAGGCATGCAGCTGGAACAGACCCAATAGCTCTCCCCTCCCCAGCATGCCCTCATTCCACTGCCTGCCTTCTTGCTGCCCTCCTATCCTACCGGCTGCACGTGGCACACAACATGTACGCTGGGAAATGGCTGCTCTGGGCATGCCCCAAGAACACACTCTCTGCCTACCAGGGGCTGCTCCCATCTGCCCCAAGCCCTCTGAGGCCAGTAGGAGCTGCACACAGCACCTTCCTCATTGCCAGTGCACAGAGAGCTCCTCACGGGGGCAGCTAGCTCTGACAGGCACAGGCAGTGGCACGGAAGGGCTGCACAAAGTGCCCTGTGCACACATTTGCTCCAGCATGTGCCTTGCCTGGACTGTCACCCTTACTTTCCCCCATCCTCTCCTGCACCACATCCACACCTCAACTCTGAGCACAGCATCTCCCAGAGCAGCAGCAGGCTGGGAGCCGTGACGTCTCCACAGCAACTGAGGATGTCACAGTTTGCACATGACCTATCTTTAAAAGCTCACTTTCCCCTACTGACCAATACAAACCCACAGCAGTGCAGCCAGGGCAGCTGGCCTGCTCCTGACAGCACAGTCACTCTGTCTGAAAGCAGCCACATCAAGTGCCAGATGGAAAGCGTTTTCTTTGCTAAGCTTGTAATATGGCCTGAAATAAATAAGATGGGAGAACCACACAGGCATAATTTAGAGCCCAAATGGACGTTTGCTTTTTTAGTGAGAACTCAAAAAGTCCTCTAAGGGTGAAAACAGAGCAGCCAACAGCAGTGAGAAACATTTGTGAACTCTGATGGCACGTTTGGTATCAGCCAGCAGAGCAATCAAATATGCAAAGCATGCTGCTGCTGGGCTTGTTTGCAGACCAGGACACTCCACAGATCCCAGCACTGCTCTGACCACACAGAGCCTGCATTCTGGCCTCCTTCCAGATCAGGCACGTGCACCCAGCCTCCCCCATGCCCCACTGGGACAATGCTCTGCACTGTTCCTCTGCGTTCCCCACATTTAATACCAGCTCCTTCCTCTGCTGACTATGAACATGAAGGGGATCACACTCAGAGATAACAAAATTCATTACCGATGTTAGAGTCAAAATTTTTGCACAATTCTCATCCTGCCTCAAAGCACGAGACTGTTGAGCATTTATTTAGATGTGAATGGTGCCAGTTTTCACAAGGCAACAACACACAGCTGACAAAACAGGCTCCATCAGCGCTAAATATAATTCACAAAGAACTCCAGATCCTGCCCCTAAAGCTGGGGAACTCTATTCAGCATTAAACACATTGCAAGCTCTGGTTAGCATCCCACAAACTGCAACAAAATGACTTGGGTAGAGCTGCTAAAACATGCTACTCCTCGCAGATTGGTGCTCAGTGGGGAAGGGGCACACCGAGATGAGCTGTGTGGTGTTGGTCTGAACCTGCAGAAGGGTTCAGTTCCCCTGTAAGAAAAGAAGAGTCTCCTGATGCCATCGGTTGAGGCTGCACCGCACTCCAGCATCCCTGAGTTTCTTCCATCAGATATTCTGGGCAGCTCTCACTTGTTTGCACACTGTCTGCTGAGGAGATAAGCTGGGAAGCAAATCACAAAGGAAGGGGAACAAGGGACCTGATGAGATTCTGAAAGCCAAACAGCTAACCACTGACGCACTGAGCTGAATGGCCAAAGCAGAACTCATCGCTGCTGCCAGGGAAGGAGCATTTAAACTCCCAAACCCAGCTGAACTGGGCTGGAAAGGATTCTGGAGCACAGCACCCAGCCTGCTGCCGAGTACAGCACACCTCTGTGCACACCTCAGTTTGCAGAGCGCTTCTGCTCCACTCCCAGTAGAGGCAGCTCCCTCTGCGGGAATCACTTGGTCGCCAGGTGATCTCAAAATGTCTCTCAACACCACTTTGAATGGAAAAAGACATCTTCAGTCTTTCTCTTCACACCTAAATATACTCTGCGTGCTCTACTTTGAGGTGCTGCTACTGGAAAAAAAAGGAAAAAAAAAACCTGCACTTGTTTGGAAATAACACAAGATTTTCTGTTTGTTTCCTTTTCTGTTAAAGAAAATAACCCCATGATTGATGTTTCACTGCGTTTCTAAGAGAAAAAGGAGAAAATCTGTCAACTCAGGCTGTGCTTAACTCCTTTTCTGGAAGCTGGCATCACTTTTCCATTTACCAGGGAGAGAAGGACCCCGTTTTTGCGAGGGGAGCCCAGAGGACCCCCAGTGCCACCTGCTTGCAGTGGAGCACAGAATGCAGCCATGTGCTACACAGGAACATTTACATTTGCTTCATATTCTAGTGCTCTCCAGCAGCTGTCAGAAGTTGAATCAACGAGCAGAGATTCCATATTATTTAGACACTACATTTCTTCAGTACCACTGCTGCTGATATTTCATTCCTGAGAGCATTAAGAGGCCAGCAAAGCAAACCAAATGAGTTTGCTCGTTCCATTTGTCAAAATACTTATTAAAGCCCTGGAGCAATGTGCATGAGCGAGGAACACAGCACGCTGGGAGGGATGCCAGCCTGCCCTGCAGAACCACGCGTGGCAAGGGTAGGTGGAAGGCAATGAGGTGTGACCAGGCACAGGCTGGATGTGAGCAGCCCCTCTCAGCAGGCACTAAGGCTCACTGCTGGGGAGCTGACCTCAAAGCCCAGCCAGCATTATGATAGAGACTGTCCATTTGTGAGCAGGAGAGCCCCATGGGACCCTCAAAGTGTTCTCTTCCAATACTCTTGCCATATGCAGCCAGCTAAGGCTGGGATGCTAAAAGCAAAGAACAGGTACCAGCATCATTTCTCCTGTTTGTGGATGAGGAGAGGGCACCCTGAAAGCAGACAGACATGCTCAAGTTGAGCAAGGTTGCTTCTGTCACAGAAGACACTCAGAGCCATCAGCGGGGATGAGATAGGGACCAGCTGTCAGATGCCACAACAGTATTTCAACTGTCAGGATGAGATGCATCCTTACTCTCATACTCTCTTGGCTCAGAGGTTCGCACCCAACTTGTGATTTTCACCACACACAGACTTTGCACTGGGAGCTGTGGCTAGTCACACATGACGTGTATTTACGTACATTATATGCTTCTGACCACTAAGACTTCCAGCAATAGCCTCCAATAGACAAGCAGGCAAATGACCTACTAACACCACGTTTCCCAGAGCTGTTATATGTTCCCCATCTGGCATACTGAGCTGAGATTTAAAAGGATAAAGCAAAAAGTTCTCTATTGAAGTACCAGTAAAACATTAAATCAGCTTCTCTGCGCTTATCTGTTACAAGGCAATAAAAATCTACTATCCCTCATGCTCTTTCCCCTTGGAGCCTGTGTACTTACACTTTAGCCACAATGGGAAGGCCTACTGCTACCTTTCCACGTCTCACAAGTAGTGGAATAATGCCTCCCAGCTAAAGATCTTGCACATAGTTTGCAAGAAGTCTCCCAGAGCAGGGTTTGGCATGTCAGTCACTGCTAAGGCAGTCAAATCAATGTCTTTGAAGAAATCATATTTCCCCATCGGAACAAGAATAGGGTTTGGGGACTCTGGCAACGACTCCAGAGAGCCAGGGTAGATGTGCTACCCCACGGCAGGTGTTTTAATCTGAGACTCTGAACCACTGTGAACCAAAGGTCAGCCCACCAGCTCACAGCAAGCACCTCAAACCAGATATCTCACAGCAATTAATGATGCTCAGCAGGGTATCTGCAGACTGCCATCCCAAGCACAGATCATCTCCTACTCACAGTGGCTCCTCTTGGAGGGCTGGTGGAGCGTGTGAATTCACTCATGGGAGGAAAGCTCAGTGTTACTCACGCAGTAGTGATCATTTTTGAAGTGGGACAGCCCAGGAGACCACCAGTGGGAGCTTTTATACACAGTGCAGCAAGAGCTAATGAGAACTCCACTATGTACCCTGGTGTCAGGGGCACAGTTAACATCTCTCTTCCCTCGGGCTCTTCCCTTCTCCAGCTATTTTTCATTTGCACTCAAAACGTTCTCAGAGCTTAATGAAAATCCAAGCCAAGCACTCGCAACAAAATCCTCTTTGCTACCACATTCTGATTGCTCAACTCATGGAACTGCAAAGCAGTTCTGAGAGATGCCCTCACAATGAAGTATCATTAAACAATGTGTTTGCAGCTGTGCATATTTCACTTCAGTCAGACGATTGTGAATTATACCTCAGTGTGTCCTCTAGAAAGGAGGTGGGCTGACAGGGGGATGGGAAGGGGGAGAGAAAAAGAAAGGAATTTCTGTCGAACAAAAGAGCTCCAAGGAACAGATACAACTTTGCTGGTAGCTATTCCCAACCCACTCAACATTTTTGATTGTATACAGACATACCACAACTCCAACAAGGGGCATTTTTCCCAGCTCAAATGTGAACCATCAGCAAATCTGGCCACCACCAGAGAGAAATATGACAACCCAGTGAAAGCAGGGAAAAGCACTCAGAAACCATCCTACGGTTGTCCTAAATCATGAGCTTGTTCTGAGGGAAAGAAGCAGCAGACTCACACAGACACATGCTCAGTGCCCAGCGCACCACTACTCACAGCTAAGCAAAGCAGGACTCCTGCACAGTTGCTTGCTTTACTGACTGAGCAGTCATTTACTCTCCGCTTAAAAGCACACAAGATAAGGAGGCACCGTTTCCCTGCCTGCCAGAAGCCCTGTGCAGAGCTGTATGATTTTGCCGTGATTCACACAGATGATTTTACAGTGAGCCATCCCCCCAGAAGCTTGCACTGGCTCTGCTGGGAAGCCAAGCACTGTGCAATCCATTCGCAGCCTCAAACCACAGCAAGGGCCTGTGGCAATGCTAAGAGGCCAGGACAGAAGTCAGCACCACAGGAATGAAGGAGACAGCATGCACCTGGGGCACTGATGAGGTCAGGGCAAACCTGCTCACGGCCCTGCCCTGGACCATAGCTAGTTGCACCTGGATGCAGCAGGTGTTGGCAACCACGGATCCTCCTGAACGCTTGCACCATACACAAGCAGAAATGCTGGGAGAACCAGGCTAACTCTGATCTGCATGAAGGCAATGCTGCTAAGCAGACCCAAGCATCCAAAGCCAGGTAAAGCAGAAGTATCTTCAAAACCCTGGGCTGTCAGCACCTGTGTAAGGCACTAAAGAGAACTAAGCAGTGGGCATCAAACACATGGCTTCATCTGTGCTGCTAAGAGTGAGGTTCAGGTAGCAAAGAGACAGCCTTGGGCCACAGGCATGGGCAGAACTAACAGCTATGCTGCACCACCAGGCTGCCTGTGCATTTAGGTTATGGTCCTGGAGCAAGGAAGCAATTGAACTGACACCACAGAGGTATCATGGATTTGTTTTTATTCTCACCCTCAAGCACATCTCTGCAGTCCAAAGGTAAAAAACACTGTAGTTTTGCCTCGGGGAACAGATTTTCACCTAGGCTGCTGAAGAACACACGTTGGGAGGAAAATATCCACTGATCCTCTTTGGTATCTGTAGGCAACTGGCTCACTGGGGCCAAGCACGGGCAGACAGAACTTATCCGAGTGTCTGGAGATGCTCAAAGTCTATTTGTGAAGCAAGGACAAAGCCTAGTTGAGTGTTCATCTCACTGAAGCAAAATAAGGCAGAATCCTGGCACAAAGAGGATCCAGATCCCACCAGCCTGAAAGAAATTGGAGCACCTTAAATTCTGGCAAGCTCTCAGGAACAGCACAGGGAAAAGGTAGAAGAACAAATAAAAGGGAGTTCAGCCCCTAGCAAGCCACTGGCAACATGAAATATATATGATCCAGTTCTTGCAGTTCTCAGCTTTCCTTGCAAATCCTTCATTTTAAGGCAGTGGGTGCAACTCGATAGGGAAAGAAGCATATCATCTTTCTGCAAGCTAGAAAGCAGACAGATATATTTTCACAAAAGGGGATTTTTTGGAACAATCCTTTGAGAGATCAACGACTGCCCATATGAGAAGAAGAGACTGCAGAGAATGTGTGCAGGACAGCCCCAAGAAACCCAGGGCAGACACCATGGACTGTAAATCAGCATGAGGATGGGAGCATAGAAGAGGTTTGGGGGGGAGAACAGGGCAGGTGTACTAAAAATTGCCAATAAATGATGCTTTAACAATGGTATTCTTTTAATAAGGAAGCTCTTCCTGCTGTAGTTACTCAGGCACAGTGTAGATTCACACTGGGAAGGACTACACACAGGACCAGCAACATCTTGCACAGCTAAAGCTCTCAAACCTCTGCAAAACTTAACAGACCATGGCACAGGGGCAACAGCCATGGGATGCAGCTCGGTGGGGCCACTCCAGCCCTCGGGCACAGCCACAGAAGATGACCTAGTAAGGTCTTTTTCAGCCACATTTTTTATTTTCACAATTTCTCTCCACCCCGAGAGGTCACGCAGATGAAAACACCAATTTAAGTAATGCCAGATGGGGAAAAAAAGTTGAGCTGTATGAATCTTTGCTTATTGTAGAGCTAGCCTCATTTCTTGTAGAAGCACTGGCTGGATATTTTGTACATAAGCAGAAAACATTTCTAGGCTGTTTATATTGTAAAGACATAAAGGTCATGTGCTTTTGACCACGTGGCACATCTATGAAAAAAAACAAACCAAGCCTGATTTTGAAGCTATGCCAGGACACCGATCTCCCCCAGGAACCCAAAATACTTCTTATCAAACGTGCTCATCAGCTCAATTATAGATTTGCTGGGTAAAGCTTAAACATTAATTGCGCTTATATTTTTCTTCCTATTTTGGGCAGAACTCAATAGCATTTAATCAGTGAGCCACAAGTATCAGCAAACAGCACTGAAACGCGTGAGCTCATTGTATTGCTGAAGCAGACTGCTGAGCAAAGGAAAGCTTCAGCAATGAGCAAACCATTTGCCAGGTCGCCCGCACAAAATCTACGCTGAAACTTGGTTTGCATGGGCATGAAGACCACCGAGAAGCTGTCACAGGTGCAGCCATGCAAGTCACGCCCTTACTATAAAGTCATTAGCAACCACAGAGGCAGCGCAAGGATGCTGAGCTCTGAACAATGCGAGCTGCATTTGTAGGTGTCCCATTAGAATCCAGGAGCACATGTCTGAATTAGCATAAGAATCGGTGTGGAAGATTCAGTTACCTCCCAAACAATCTCCAGTGGCTCTGGTTACACTGTCAATTATTCAAGTTCGAAAGTGCCTGGCTGGCAATCTCCTCGCTGGCAGCCTGGATCACAAATCCCTCTTCCCACAGGAGAGCTTCCCTGCGTGTGAGACAGTGGTACACCAACAGCAGCCCAGCCCTGATGGCAGCTGGACCACTGCACGCTTCCAGCACACACAGCCCTGTGCCCTGCAGGGAAAGAGCTCTTGTGCAGCCTTGCTGCAGCAGGCAGAGCATTGGTGGATGCTCCGTGCCTTGCACCCACACCGACCCACTGCACTGGTGGAGCAGGATGAGAGCAGGCAGTCTCGACTGAGGGCTGCCCACGGCAGATGCTGCAATCACCGTGCTGGGGACGGCAGCATCCCTGTCCCCGTTACAAACCTCCGGGTTCACCCAGCTGAAGCTGCAGTGAAATCAGGGCACACGTGATGAGGCAATATAAAGGCTGCACATGGATCTGATGAGCTGGAAAAGTCTGCAGGACAGTCATGAGATTAGAGCAGTGCCACAGACACCCATTTTCAGAACAGCCCCCCCAGAGGCAGTCAAATTGAGTGCTGGCACAGCCTCCAGCTGAAGCGCGCTCTCCCAGAAGAAACTCAAGACTGAGCGACCTCAGACGCTCTTGCTATATTTGTAAGAGCCCGTGAGGAGACGTCCTCCAGCAGCCCTGCGACTTTGATAAGCTTAGGAGAGATGGAGCACATCTTGCCAAGGTTCCCCCCAGAATGAGGTTAAGAACTACGCTGCCAGCACTGCACCCTGCAAGAAGAAGGAATGATAACAACTCCAGACCCAAACGAATCCAAAGAGTTGTCATGCCTCCAACAGAACCTCATGACATTTCCAGCTGGTACAGCCTCACCAGTCTCATCCCTTCAGTTCCAGAATGTGGTATGAAGAAGCTGCACAGGCAGCAAACTTTTTACAGCAGAAGGAAGGCTGTGCTGCTCTTCAGCTGACTCTCAGCCCCAAAACCTGCTGGTGCTCAGGCTGCAATGGCTGCACAGTACAGGGAACATCCCCTAGCCACAAGACCACACTGCTGCACGAATGGCAGGCCTGTCCACCTAGCTACGTGCTCCCTCTTCTCATCTCCATCCCCTGCGAGCCCTTCTTGTTGTTGTGCTAGGCTGAAGCAGATGGGCTGAGCATTGCAAGCATGTTTTCAGTCCAGAAGCAGCAGCACGCCTGTGCAGCCTCCTCTCATGGTACAGGCTGGCAAGCAGCTGCACAATAGGGAATTGCACTGGCACAACCCCCACAAGAGCTGCTCCATAACAAGGCACTGCCAAGCTCTGATCTCACTGCAGGGCACCCAGAGGACTGATGTGTTCCGAAGGCACAGGCACTGCACGACAACGTGCCCCAGCACTTGCAGCTGTTCCCTCACACCCAGGGCTGCTGCGTGCTCTGAGCCTCGCTGGTCACAGCAGCGTGTCACCAGTTTGTCACAACGTCATGGTCACACTGCACAGCTGGGGCCCTCAGCACAGGATGCAGGAGCCAGGCACACAGGGATGGCTTGCACGGGGCACAGTAGATGTGACACCGCATGGCTGAGCCTCTGCTGGTTCAAGGAGCTGGGTGGGTCTGTACTAACCACGCTCCCCAGGCAGAGATTGTCCCCTCAGCAGAAAGGGGATACAGACTTATATGGACTATATATAGATAAGGCTTCCTAAGAATCTCTCGACGGGGCTTTTTCTGTGCTCTATATCTAGATCTGGCCTCGTGCCTGTCGGGAAATACATAGCAGACACGCATATGTGCAAACTGCTACGCTCTGTAGCCATTAATGGGAGCCCTGAATAGAAAGCAACCCCTGAAACACAGGCCAGAACCACAGAACGGACTCTGTGGTTTTCCCATATCTCCATTTGCAGCCTTCCATGTGTCCCCCTTCAGAAATCTCGGAAATCTCCCTCCTGCACACCACATTTACTTCCCAGGAGCCAGGAGAACCTCCCAGCCCTCATGCTACAGCTGCTTTGTCAAAAAATAAAAAGAGCAAGGAAAGATCTTTGAGCTGTCACACTTAGCACTGCAAAGGGATCTCAGGGAAAGTGACAGCATCTCTCTTACAGAAGAATTTTAACAGCAGAAGAAACTACTTAGCTGAGCTGTGAAAACATTCTTCACTCCACTGTGCACAAAGGCACACACCAAACCCTCCATCTCCTCCACACACACCTTCAAGCCTCCACCTCTCCACGTGTCTTGAAGGAGTCCTGTACACCTGGGAGCACAGATAGAAGTGGCTCCACTCCCACCAAGTGATCACACCTCCCACAGGGCTGCTGCAGGAGGCAGGGTGAGCTGATGGAAAGCTCCCAGTGTCCTGCCGCTGTCCCCAGCCCAAATGGCACATGCTCTCCCTGGGGGCATCTCCCAGCAGACTGAAAGCCAAACAGCTCTCCAAACCAGCAGAGACTGCGGATGAGGAGCTCACTGCCACAACATCAAAGCTGATTTTGTATGCTAATCTGCCTGCTTACAGGAGAACAAATGCTATTTTTCCTGACAACCCTTCTGAACTAAGATCTGAGCAGCTATGCAGATTTCAAACCCTTCTGAAACAGCAGCAAACCAAGCACTGCTTTCAGCACTAAAACTTTCAAGAATGACCACGCTGCAGTTCAGCCAGCAGCTTCCACAAGATGCTCAGCCTCCAGCAGCTGCAAGTGAAGCAAGACCAGTCCACAGAGTGGCAGTGACACAATGAGAGAAAAAATGTGCCACCCCAGAAGGGAAGCACAGCTTGGAACAAGCATCAAAGCCAAGACCACCAGAAAAGGCTGACGTGCTTCTAAGAGAGGTTCTAAAGGCTTCCAGGCTGCTGCACGTGAGCAGGCAGCGTGCACACCTGCTTATCCCAGCTCACAGAGCATTCATCCTCTTCCTTTCCCCTGGCTCAGATTCACAAGGCAGCTTTGCAGACCCTCTGCTACAGCTGCACTGATCCAACATGAGAGTCTGCAGGTGCAGCAGGCGTCCACCAGCCTAATATCTGAAGAATCCTCACTCCAGGACTGCTGGCTCCCACATGCCCATCAGAGAGCTCTCCAGGCAATTCATTGTTTTAAACAAATGAGTGATTAGCGAGGATCCACTCTCTCCTTGTGAAGCTGGCTGCACGCCCTGCAAGCCACCACATCACTGTGCAGTGCTATAATCCAATTAAACCTCACCACGAGAGAAGCTTCACGCTATCACATTCAATTAGGCATTTAAGCCTCTTATCATCTGCACATTGGGATCTGTTTGGACTCCAGCTCCCACAGAAGTCTGAGAGGTGCCATCAAGCAAGACTGAACACGGACATTGGATCTGGAGCCACAGGGTGACCATACAATATAGCTGGCTTACAGGAGGGAGAAACAAAGACTAAGTAAAAGCCAGCCATCAACTCCCACTCATGCACAGTTGCATGCTCCCTGGGGGCCCCGCTCCCCAACTTCCCATGGAAATGGAGCAGCCCTGGAGGAACGCAAGTGGACCAGAGGAATTTCTCTCTCTCCTTAGTTAGGCAATGGAAAGGCGAAGGCTGATGGAGGTCCTGGCAATACAGAGCTTTTTGGCAGCCAGCCACCGATTCCATAGGAAATACCCTCCCTAGAAGGTCACCATAACGGTGGCAAAATTTGGCCCAAAGAATTAGGAAAAGCTGCCAAGACGTGACGCAAATAAAGCCAGCGAGCAGGCCAGCTTCCTGTGTAAGGCCAAAACACCGAGTGCTGCTGGAAAAAGGAAGATTAAGGGTTGCAAGGAACATAACGGCCTCTTGTAACGGCTCCGTTGATGCTTTTCTTTACTCCAGCAGAAAAGAGGGATGTTTCATTGCCGGTTGATTAATCTATTGTGTAAAACATTTTGTAGCTAATTGATACAGCCACGAACTTGCCACAGCAACCATGGCATGCTCAGTGCTGATGAGAGGCATCGTAGCAGCAGCTCTGCTGCTCTCTGGCTGTCCTGATTACATTGGGAGCACAAAGGGATCACTCGATCTAGCTCAAGGTAATGCCATTTGGGGCTGTCCTCCTCCATGACAGCTAAACCCAAAACAGGAGGGAGAAACAGGACCTACCGGCTCCAAGAGTGGAGGTTTGGCCCCTGTGCTTTACCCACACAGTTACCTCCATCACTCAGTTTTGGATGCTTTTCCTCGAGCATCTCAAATGTTTGTTTAACATCGCCTTAGCCAGCAATTTTTGTAAAGCCTACCTCATGCTCATCTGTATTCAGTTTCCTTCAGTGGTAAAATGTTAGGCATTCAGCACTAGTCAAACAAACTCAAAACAAAGCTTCCAAATAAGCACTTCTGAGACGTACCTAGTCATCTGAGTAATTAGACATTTCCCTGGTTCCAAATGTACCAAGAACCTGCACTCAGCTCCCATGGAGCGTGCCAGCAGTTACCCTAACAAGAGTTCTTTCTAAATGTCAGTGAACCAATGGATCAGGAAGCTGATGTGCTAAAAACAATGCCTCTTCCTACCTGAATTAATCAGCAATTTGACTTGCTCATTTATGTAGCATCATGCAGCCACAGTTACTACAGTAACAAGTTGTACTCAACCTGTTGTTAGCACTGCTCAAGCCAGGCTGAAAAGCAGGGACTCACTGTGCAAGCAAAGTTCCCATTTCCAACAGTGGGAAGCATCTCCCCCTGTACTCAGCACTGGCGAGGCCGCACCTTGAGTACTGTGTCCAGTTTTGGGCCCCTCACTGCAAGAAAGACATTGAGGCCCTGAAACATGTTCAAAGAAGGGCAACAAAGCTGGTGAGGGGTCTGGAACACAGGCCATATGAGGAGGGGCTGAAGGAGCTGGGAATGTTCAGCCTGGAGAAGAGGAGGCTCAGGGGAGACCTTATTGCCCTCTATAACTTCCTGAAGGGAGGTTGTAATGAGCTGGGGGCTGGCCTCTTCTCTCATGTAATTACTGAGAGGACTAGAGGGAATGGTTTCAAGCTGTGCTAAGGGAGATTCAGGTTAGACATTAGGAAATATTACTTCTCAGAAAGGGTGGTCAGGCACAGGAATGAACTGTCCAGGGAGGTGGTGGAGTCGCTGAGCCTGGGGGTGTTCAAGGAACAACTGGATGTTGTGTTGAGGGACATGGTTTAGTGGGAGCTACGGGTGGTAGGTGAATGGTTGGACTGGTTGATCTTGTAGGTCTTTTCCAACCTTGGTGATTCTATGATTCTATGATCTTCTGAACCCAAAGGCAATGCTCTCCCTTCTGAGGGCACCTACCGAGAGCAGCCAGCTGTGGGCCTCCCCAGGTCACTGCCACCTCAGTGCTCAGCTGGGAGAGGACTGAGCACCACATCAGGGTGCCAACACACAGGCTGTAGGACTGGCTCCATGCCCCAGCAACCCACACTGCATCCTTCTGCTCACACCTTGAGACTTCTCTGCTGGCCTCGGCAACTCACTCACCCACAGGCAGCTGACTGCAGAACAGAGCAGTGGAGATGGAGCTGGCACTGCAAGAGCAGATGAGCCTGGGGCATGAGCAAAGTGTTCGAATCTGCTCAGCTGCTGTGAGCCCACTGCAATCAGTTTCCATTGCCTGGGGATGTCAGCATGCTTTGAGGCCACCCCAAAGCATGGAGCATTAAGTTGCAGTTAAGGCAGCAGCCTCTAACAAACTCCATCCCAGGGCAAACACTGACCTTCATTGCCCCTTGTTCCAGCAGAGCCCTTGCCAACAAAGATCTCCCCCAAATCTGTCTCTTCCTCGAACAGCCTTCCTGTGCTGCTATCGCCTCCTGAAGCTCCCTCAGAACAGCAGTGTGTCTGCCATTCACATCCACAGCTCCATCAGCAACATTTGAGAACAAAATAGCATTGACTAATTCTGTGTGTGATGAAACTGAGCAGTGAGGTGTGATTCTCTCAGCTGGACATCACTATTGTTTTTTTCAGGTACCGAGGAAACTTTGTGCAATGCAACCTTCCAGGAGGGAACGTATTTCAATGCACAGAAGTAAGAAATGGGAGAATAAGGTAGGTGTAACTCTCTGCCAGAACGTAGCAGTTACACCCAAATGAGGCAGCTTGAGTTGCATTGACAGGATGCATAAAAGAACTTGCATTTCTGAAACAGTCATGTCAAAGAGCCCAGGAGCTATGTGTGCTTAAGAAAGATGTCAGAAACCATTGCTGAAAATGGCAGGAGAGAAAGAGAGACCAGCACAAGCACAGCACACCACCTACATTTGTGCTTCACCCAAAACACATAGCATAAGAACAACACTGTGGCTCTGCACTGTTATTCTTCCTTAAGTTTAGACACAGTCTGTACAGAAAGGGAAACTACAGAGGCACCAAAGCAGCCTTCCAGATCTCACTGAGCCCCTCCAGGCTGAGCGGACTCTCAATCTGCCAGCAAGGCAGAACAATGAAGAACAGCGCTTAGAGGTCTTCCTCCCGCAGCACAGCCATCACCTGGGGAGACAAGGGCACACCTGAGTGATGCTGGTTGCTCACGGCACAACCCACAATGCTTCCAGCCAGCCCTCCTTCAGCTCAGCCCACTGGGGGAGAAATGGAGTCAGATTTATTTCCACCAGAGGGGGAGGAAACAATGCTCCCTCCCCAAACACACACTCCCCTGTCACGAATTGTCTGCCCAACTCGTCTCTTCTGGGCTATGAGGGCTGTCCTGTCAACAGAAACCTGGAGGGGAACTTGTCATGGGTGGAAATCTCAGAAGAGACCAAGGCAGTTCCACGTTACTTGACCCACTCTCCTCCACATCCTCTTTTTCACATCCCAGCAGATATCTGCTCAAGCAAGCTTATCTTTAATACCATTTCTCCCACAGAACAGTTTTCATCCCAGTATCTCTCATTTTAACACACAAACCTTAAATGCCCTTATGCCTCAGAAAAACTACTATAATATGGGCATAAAATATAACCAGAGTTTTCAAACTCTTGCCTTCTTCACCTCAGTGATAGATTGTGCAACTTGCAATGAAACACAAAGCATGGACCTGATGTAGCACCACAGGACACAATGTTAAATGGTGAGAAACAGCAGAATGTTGGTTCAGCGCTCCAGCTGCTGCTACAGCCCTTGCAGTTCTCAGGGCACAAGCAGCACTCCTCCCCTGTCATCAGACCAGCACTGCTGCAGGGCTGCAGCCTCGGTGCTCCTGACTTCATTTCAGAGCAACAACACGCTTGGCAATCACGGTGACAGTTGCAGTCCTGCTGCACGTTGTGTCCCTGACACAGCACTCGTACAGCCCAGCCTATGCAGAGCACTGGTACCCACACTGCCCCTCACAGCACCCAGACCCCAGCCAGCTGCCTGCCTGCCTTACCAAGCAGGCCAGCATCCTTACGCTGCAGTTCCTGGTCATCCACAGATCTGCAAACCAGCAACCTACGTTGCAAGCTAGTCTTCGTATCTGCAAGTATCAGCATAAATGATAATGCAGAAGTAAAAGTCCTTGACAGCAACGGACATTTGTGTTTTTTAATTGTAACAGCTGTCATTAAGAGTTGGGTGAGATGGAAACCCTACTGCCTTCCTGGAGTCACGGACGCAAAGGAGAGAACAGCGTTCAAAGCAGCACTGCAAGGGGGCTCTGCACAGCACCAGGGTGGATGCGAATGGCACTGGAACCCAACGCAAAATGTGAAAGGGCTCTCATCACCCCTCTGAGCGGCAGCACAGGGACTCACTGGAAAGAGGCACATGCCCTCCTGGTGGCAGTGCCCTTCGGAAACCTCTCACTGCAGAGCAGGACAGCAAGAGCGGGACGCGGGCAGAGAAAGTTGCTGCATGACGCGCCTCACGCTGCCAGCACAATTGGGCTGTCCTAACCCAAACCGCGCGCAGCTGCAGAACTCGGGTTTTCCAGCCCGTGCTATTGCCTCGTCCACGATATCCGAGCTCAGACTGCGGAACAGCCACAGCAGCCGGCTGCCTGCCTGCAACGCAGGGACCGTGCCCGCCGGCACAGGACGTGGATTCGGGTCCGAGCATCCAGCGGCACAGCAGATGGAGGCACCGGGGCATCCGCAGAGCTCCGCGCTGCCACGAGCTCAGCCCGACGACTCCGACCCCGCTCACTCGCTCTCGCTGTGCCCTCCCAGAAGCGAAAGACATTAACACCACATCGGAGATGCGCTGGGATGGCCGGCACGCCCCAGCACTCAGAGTGTGCCCGCTTAGAGGATCGGACGGGGACCGACCCCACCGGCCGGACGCCCCAAAATGGCGGGGGCCTCGCGTCGCCACGGTAACGGGGGGGGCTGCAGGACGGAGGGACCCCCAAAGCGGGGCAGAGAGGCCGGAGCCGAGGGGGCGTAGGGAAGAGGGGCCGAGCGGGCAGCCGCCTCCGAGCCGCGCGGTACCGGCCGGCTGCACGCCGAGGGGAAGGGGCGAGGCGGGCGTGTGCCCGCCGCCGTTACCTGGGCACGCAGCTGGGGCTGGAGCCGTCGATCTCCCAGGTGGCGAACAGGTTCATAGGCACGGGCCGCCCCAAGGCCCCGGCGCCGCCAGGGAAGCTGAGGCGGCCCCGCTCCGCCGCCGCCGCCATGGCTGCCGGCCTGGCGTGCGCCCACCGGGCCGCCGCCGCTAGCTCTACCGCCGCCCCGCCCCGGCGGGGGGGTGTGGTCACGTGAGATAGGGCGTGGCCTGAGCTCGGTGGGCGTGGCCAAGCGGGTGGGGCGCGGTTTGCCCGGGCGCCGCGGCCGGAAGTAGCCGAGCGGGTGGCGGTGGCGGACCGGATGTCGAAGCGGCAGTTTCCGGCCAGCTCAGTGGTGGCTGAGGGAGGAGGAGGAGGAGGAGGCGGTGCGGCCGCGCGGGGACGCCAGGATGGTGTTGCTCACTATGATCGCCCGCGTGGCGGACGGGCTGCCGCTCGCCGCCTCCATGCAGGAGGATGAGCAGGTGGGGCGGGGGGCCCGAGCGGTCTCGCTGTTTTCCTTCAGGCTGCAGCCGGGCCCCGCTGCCACTCGCGACCAGGCGTTCCTCGAGCCGTCGGGACGCGGGTGGGGGGGGGTTGCCGGGTAGCAGCGGCCCCCAACAGCTTGTGCTCTCCCCGCAGTCCGGCCGCGACCTGCAGCAGTACCAGAGCCAGGCGAAGCAGCTGTTCCGCAAGCTGAACGAGCAGTCCCCTACGAGGTGTACTCTGGAGGCAGGAGCCATGGCTTTCCAGTAAGTGGCCGCGGGTAGGGTGCCAGGGTCAGCGTCTTCTGCCGAGGTGCTTCTGGGTTCTCTTGAGAAACTGGGCTGTTCTTAGGGCGGGTCAGTTATGCAGCTGCCGACTCTGCTGGTGGGGTAATAGGTGTGCTAAGGGAGAGCACGTGAGCTGTTCCATCAGGATACCACCTTCTGCCATGTCAGCTGGCTTCATAGCCCTGCCTTTACTGAAAACAGCGTAGGTTCCGTTCTCTTTAAGTTTCATCAGTTGATTTCTACCATCTGATGTCTCTTTTTGCTTCTGTTGGGTTCTCTGTACCCTCTGTCGTTTTCAAAAGCAGATGTCATTTGTAAAAGCAGGTTAGCAGTTCTATTGTGAAACTCTTCTGCATGAGATTCTCCCTTCCCTGTTTCTCATGGGAGTTTGTTTTCTTTCACCCATATGCTTGGGCATATAGTCTGTCTCTGACATATTTAGTCTCTCCAATAGTTGGCAAGCTTTTTTTTTCACATCTGGTAGGTTTGATGGTATCAACGAATATGTTGCTGCATTTGGTTAATCTACTTAAGCATTTACAAACTCAGCTTACAATCTCTCTTGGCTTTTCAGCCCACTATTAAGTGAACTTGAATAACGAAAGCCTAAAGGGCATGTGGGTCCGGCACCCTTACCCCCTAACCAGCAGCAGGGGGACCTGGAAAGAAAGCAGTAGGTGGAAGAATTCATAGCCTACAAAAGGCAGGAGAAGAGAACATGCTTATTTACATGATATGTAGCGACCTGGTGGAATAATTGCTGCAGAACTGAGTCAAGTTCTTGTCAAGAACTTACTGGCAGAAATACTTATGTTAGAGGAGCAAATCTCTGTGAGACTGGGTGCCACATGGTATTGCCAAAACAGTGATGTGCAGAGCTTTGCTGTGCTGCCAGGGTTGCTCTTGGTCTACAAATGCTGGTGACAAGGTATGTGTTAATGTCTGAGTAAGAAGATGTACTAGAAGTGCTAAGTCACACCCTGAAACAGTGATGGAGCACCTGGTGGGAAGGCTGGGCCAGCCCACGGGAGCTCAGGTGTATGCAGTGTAATTCAGTGATTGGAAGGGATGGATCCACCCCTTCCCAGCCCTCATTTAAGGGCTGGCAGTGGAGGGAAGGGGGTCTTGGTGGAGATCTCTGTGTTCCTGAGGCCTTCCATGGGTAAGCAGCTCTTTTCTTTGTTTCTATGTCTGCAGTTGCTGCATTTGGGCTCATTCCCATTTGCTGTCTCAAAAGACTTTGTCACCCTGCTCTTATTTTGGTACTTTCCATCACGTTATAGCATTACAGTGGGACACAGCCTCTGAATCTGGTGCAGGGTTGGCTTGGGGTCTCTGCTCCTATAATAAGGGCCCTTTTGCAAATCACCTACACTACCCTTTTCTTAAATGTTGAGGGGTTCAGCTATGTGAAAAGACAAAAACAGGAGTATTTTGCAAGGGCTGTCGCCAGCAAAAGCTGCTTATGTACAATCAACTGCTACAAGATTTCTTTTTTCCCCCCTTGGTTTCTGGTTATCTTTGTTACAGAGTTAGTGTCAGTGATTCAAGTAGTCTGGCTGCTCTTATCTCTTACAAGGTTTGGGCTGTGTTCCAGAGTTAACAGGAGAGTGCTGTTCTGCATCTTCTTTCTAGACATGAAAGCTTTCTGGGGTTCAAAGACTTTATCTAGGTGTTCCAATGGTACTGCAATAGGTGTATCTCTGACTGTGAAGCCTTGGGAAAGAGTCTTGAGAGATCCTGGTATGTTCCTTTGTCATATTGCTTCCATCATGCAAGCAGAGCAGCATCTAGGAAGACTGCTTCAGTTGCAGTGCCCTGGAAACTGAAGCCAGGAGGGCTTGGGCAAGCTCATGTTTTGATGAGTGTCTCAGAGAAACACCCAGATTACGTGGCTGGCTAATAAGCAGGGATAGGAGCATTTATCTTTCTGTATTCAGTCTCTAGGTTAAGTTCTGCAGGCTACTGACAGCTGCTACTGCAAAGCACTCTTGTGCTGCTGCTTTTATGCTAAGACATCAAAGCAGGACCTTTGTGAAACGAAGAGTGCTTCCAGATCCAAAAATGTCCTCTGATAACAGTATAGGAAGGGAGAGTCAGAGATAGTCATCAGTACAATTTGCAACAGTGCTGTTAGTTAACACAGCACATCTTGTTTTCTGCCACATCACAGCTGTGACTGCTGAGGGCAGCATAAGCTGGGACAAAGCTTTTTGTGCTGTGAGAGAGAGTGTGGCTGAATTTGCTGAGAAGATGGTGAATGTTTTTAGCTTGATCAATTCAAAGAATAGTTGCCTTGATGAAATCTGAAGCTCAAACTAAGACTGCTGAAGTGATTGTCATCAGATGTAATCTTCAGAGCAGCTCTAAAAGCTGTGTCACCCTTCCAGCTATAGCGCTTGCAGTAAGTGTGCAGGGACAGGAGCACCTCCATAGTTTGCTGTGCTGTCAGTTGTGAGTTGACCTTTGGCTCATTAATGGCTTAAGTGGCTCTTACCTGCCATGTTGAAAACAACCCTTGGCCTTTACTGCTGATACCAGTTAGAAGGGTAAAGCTTTTCTCTCTCAAACTCATCCCAAATAAAAACAGGAACCTGCTAGCTACCCAGCAGCAGTCTCAAGTACAGGAGCTAGAAGTGGCAAACTGCAATGTCTGCCCTGGTGTGTGTAATGTTCAGGTGTTGTGCAAAAGCTCAGAGGCGTGCACAAGTATAAAAGAGTGACATCCAGCTGTGCTGGAACTCTGTTCTGCTCTTGGACTGAGGCTGCAGAATGGTGTGAATCCAGGACAGAAGGAGGTGTGGTTGCTGGCTGTGGTGCTGATAGGTGAACTTTACATTTCACATCATCATATCAGGGGACAAGAAAGTGGGAAATACTTCTGAAGAGCTGCAGGCAGGAGCAGCTGGCTGGAACAGACCATGGCTTTACTGACTGAGCATGTTCCTTCATTTGCTCTCATCTTCAGTGCTGTACTGGCTCTTGAGGAGTACCTTTCCTGTCTGACAAGAGCCTTGCTTCTTTCAAAAGACTTCAGGAAAAATTTTGTTCATGGCAGTGGCTAAGTCAAGTTCTGAGTGATAACTTTGAGCAATCCTGAGCTGCAAAGAAGGTCTCTTGAGGGTGAGGAAAGAACAGAGGCAAGGCATGCTATAGGATTAGTCCTACAAAGTTATGCAGTCCAAGCTGAGGGACGTAGAAAGGTCATAAAAACACGGCTGGATTGTAGTAGCTGAAATTTCTTCTTTCTGCTTAGGATGGATCAGCTGTTCCTTGCAGTCTGGCAGGATTTGCATACTGATCACAGAGGCAGCAGAAAGGGATACTCAGAAACAAGTTGAGGATGGTTAAATCAGAGGGTCTAGGTCTTTTTGAGTATCTAGAAAAACAGGAGGCTGTGGGAGGAAGTTGTTTTATATGCTGGATGCAACTATTACTGAAAATTTTAAGCTTATTAACTAGAATGCCCCTACGACTAGGTCAGATCTCTAATACACTGTTAATCTCTAGGTTAACTAGGCTGCTACATAATGGCATTATTATACAGAAAGTCAAAGGAAGGTAGTGTAGATGTGAAATTGAAATTCCATCCTGAATAACAGAAACATTTGAAGTGTATCTGGAGCTGTCTGCCATCTATACTACTTTGGTCTTGGTAGAATTGCTGTTACCTTTATTTTTGTATTGGCCAAATGAGGAGGGAAGCACAGGAAACGTGCAACAGTGGACAGCAATAGTGAAACCTGAGTGAAATAATCTTAAGTCTCATTCTTTCTTATCCTTTATTGCAGTAGGCTTTGTAGCTGAACTGTAATGGAAGTCCCTTCCTTAATTCTGCTCACAGAGACACTGGTGTCCGCAGCAAAACAAGCTCAGCAATAAGCCTCTGAACAATGAGAATTAGCTGCAATAGGGAATGAGGGGGGAGGAAGAGAACACCTCCGTGTGTTCAGCTGCAGAATGAGCAAACAGGGTTACAGAGCAACAGTAGCTCCTCTTTCAGCTCCAATTTGGGGGCTCCTAGCATTGCAGCCCAAAAACTGGTAGCAAAGTCTTATCCGTTGCAGATAGGATGAGGAAGTCACCAGAGCCCATTTAGCATATAGGTAAGTGTTGGGGAGGAAGGGAGGATGTAGCCTTCCAAAACAGAACCTGAGAGCCAGTCCTAGAGTCAGTGACAGTGGGGTTTTACAAAGCCAGCCAGGGTCTCAGCTTAAGAAAGCTATTTACTTGAAGGAAGAAAGGTATGGGGGGGTGTGTCTAACAGGATGGGTACAAAAGTGCTTGATTAATTCTGTTTTATATTCTTTTAGCTACATCATTGAGAAAGGGGTGTGTTACCTGGTCCTGTGTGAAGCTGCATTTCCGAAGAAACTGGCCTTTGCATATCTGGAAGACTTGCAGTCAGAGTTTGATGAGCAGCATGGCAAGAAGGTGCCAACAGTCTCCAGGCCCTATTCCTTCATTGAATTTGGTGAGGTCCCTCTCTGTGAGGCTTCTTAGCAAGCTTTTTGCGGGGGCTGCAGCCACAAGGTGCTCCCCAGTTCGGTCTATGGAATTAACAGTTCAGTCTCTTTTTGGTGCTGTTGGAGTGGGTGCTTTTAGCAAGGAGTATTTATGAATAGAGACATGGTAAGAAAAACATAAATATCCTTTAGTTCAGATTTCTTAGTTCAGTCTTTTGGCCTGTTTCCAGTGAATGTTTGCTTGCAGTCTGCTGGCTGTCTCAGCACTTCTCCCACTCCTTTGGCAACTGAACACTGCTCTGTGGTAGGTGTCTTCTCCACACTGCATCTGAAAGAGCTGGTATGGATCTAATAAGGTGTAGTAAGGCTTTTTTCATACAGCACACTGAATAAGAATGAGTAGGATGCAAATCATGAGGGTACCAGTGTCCAGCTGTGTGCTGTGGTGTCTCAGCCTTGCCTTGCTTTTAGGTGAAGGTCCTTCTGTGCTGGCCTGCAAGGACAGGGTAAGAAGCCCAAAGCTTCTATCCTGTGTCTGCAGCCTCTCCCTGCAGCCAGATTAATGCTTAGAACTTGTTCTTAACGTCTTATCTTCAAATTGAATAATTAGTTTTTGAGGTGGGAGGGCAGAAGCAAGGGTCGCTCTGTGTTGTACTTATTTTGTGTAATAATTTTCATTCAGTGAAAGATATGTTAACTCGAAGCAGAACATTTCTGATTCTGTGCCCTTTTGTGCCTCTGTTTGAGTGTATGCCTCAGTGAACACAACTAACCAGAAACTCTGGGGCATTTTAACAGGGCACTGCTGATGTCTATCAGATTGTTTGAAGACTTGCCAATCAACAGTGGTGGGTGCTTCAGCTGAAGAAGGCATAGGCTGAAGCAGAGACAGTTCAGTTCCTTTTGCTTGGCAAAGCAAGCACCTTAGGGTGATAAGTATCCCTCTTGACAATCCTCTCTTGTTCCAGACACTTACATCCAGAAAACCAAGAAGCTCTACATCGACAGCCGGGCGAGGAGGAACCTGGGTTCCATCAACACAGAGCTGCAGGATGTGCAGAGGATTATGGTGGCCAATATTGAGGAAGTCTTACAGCGAGGAGAGGCACTTTCAGGTACAGGCAGTGGCTGCTGTTTGGTGTATGCTTACCCTCAGTCAGCAGTGTGGGTAGAGCATGTCAGATGGAAAGACTTCCTAATTCCAAGGAGATAAGCAGTGGGCTCAGTAGTTCCAGAGGAACTTAGGTATCACCCAGATGTTACATTACTGGTTGGGTTAATCTTGATTGACTTCTCCACTCTTTCCCTCCAACAGCTCTGGATTCCAAGGCCAACAACTTGTCCAGTTTGTCCAAGAAGTACCGTCAGGATGCCAAGTATCTCAACATGCGTTCCACTTACGCCAAACTTGCGGCTGTAGCTGTGTTTTTTATCATGTTGATCGTCTATGTGAGGTTCTGGTGGCTGTGACCTGGTTACAATGAAGAGGGAAAGCTGGTAGCCTGGCAGGTGTGTGTGTGTGTGTGCGGGACACTGTTCACCGGGGATGTGCATTAGAATCCACGCAGGACCATCACCTTTATACAAGTGTCCTGAAAACGTTAGGTGACACCTGAGTACTACACCTCTTAGTGAATCCTGACTGTAAGTGTAAAGGCTTGTTGACTACAGGCTTTTCCCCTGAGGCAGTTTGCACTAGGGTACTGTCGAGGCTGACCTCCTGCTCTTCTGCACCTCTCCAAGAGGAGAGCTTTGAGAACAGCCGACCAGTGCAGTTTAGCGTAATCACCTTTGACGTCCTCCTCTTGAGTAGCTCTAGTGGGAACTGGACTCTAATGAACATTCCTTGTGTTGGCAATGTTTGCTTTTTTTTTTTTTTTAGAATCTGGGTCTGCAGTTTTTCGTTCATGTTTTGGTTTTTTAAAGATGAGACTCCCCTGTTTGAAGGCAGAATACTGCCCTGTACATATTACGATAGCTTTCACCTCTGTTGGACTAGCTGTTGTTGAGTTTTCTGTGTCTGACATCTTGGCTTGTTACACTTTCAATTGCTTTAGGAACAAAAGGATGGTAAATTATGCCTTAAATACATTCTGTCTAGTACTAGGAGAGGCAATGAAAGGCTTCTATATTACTGATCCCTACAAAACTAAACTACAGGTTTGTATGTGTCTACTTTTCCTCTCCTGGCAGCTGTGTGTGACAGTTTGTTTCCATGTGATTAAAAACAGGGTGTGTAACTCAAGTGCTGTTGGAGCGGGCGCAGTGCAAACTATGTCAGCATTATGTCTATTTTCCCTTCTCTCTGTAGATAAACTACGTTATTTCCTTCCTCTCTACTGTACTTTCTTTCAGAATGTGTCAACTGCTAGCATTTCATTTCTGGGATGCTTGTTTTCTTTCTCCCTCTCAATGAAAACAACCAAAAAATAAAAGTAAAGCTCGGAATGTTATGAAGTAAAGGGAGTGTTTCCTTTAAAAAAAAAAAAACAAAACACAAAACACTTCAACTTTACATGAAGGATTTGAGAGGATAACTTTAAAAGAGTGGAATCCTTTGGAAATGCCACTTTTTTTTTTTTTCTCACAATCACCCTCTCCCTACCTCATTTGGGAAGCTGAAATTGTAGGTGAAGAAAAACTCACTATGGGCAATAGTATATAGCTGCCAATCTCTATACTCAGTGTAATGTGATTTTACTTTAAGCCACCTGTGCTAGTACAATTTTATCCATTAGCCTTTTTAACTAAAAGGAAACCAAACCTCCAAACCACACAACCCTAAAGCTCAGGCCTTTCCGTTCTTTTCTGCACTCAAGTGTCTGTTTCTGTAACTTGGTAGGAAGCAGGCAGTGTCACGGAAGGAAGTTTTGGGGTTCCCCAGCAACTCTTATAAGTATGTGTTCTTGTGTAGTTCTAGAAATACAAACTGGGACCTGGCAATGTTTCTCTCCACTTGCTAGGGATTCGGGGAGCTGTTGTCCTGCCCAGCCTGGTGCCATGTGGGACTGGCAGGGAAGCAGTTAGCACTGTCAGTCAACCAAGCAAATCTGATCCGTCACATACTCTAGAATTACCTGGTTCTTGCATGATGACTCTACGTGTTACTTTGTAGATTGCTTTATTATTACCATTTTTAATCTTACACATGGTGTCACTGACAGGTGACTGTCCCAGTGGTGTGGGGCTGTGTGCGATGTGGGTACTGGAAGGTACAGACACTGACTGTACCTGGATTGTTGTGATCCGAGGGGGTGACGCCGCTCAGCAAGCAGTTGCCTGCTGCAGCCTGAGTGTCAGCAGTGAAATAAATGCTTCTGAAAAATCCCCTTGGCAGCGTGACTCGTGTCTCTGTCGTTCTAGAGGATGCTTGCTTTGCTTTGAAGGGTGCAGGAGGGTAAAGACCCCACAGCTATCTGCTGCGTGCAGAGCAGTGGCTGCAGCCTGAACGGTCAAGTGGCATTGCAGGCCTGGAGCTGCTGCCTGCAGATGGCAGTGCTGGCACGGTGCAGAGCCATGCCAGAGCTTGGGGACTTCACCTGAGGGCTCCCCATCTCGTTGCACCTCCTGCAGCCTCATGGCTTTGCTGAGGCAAGGGTTGGTTGGTTGATTTGATTGTTTGGTTTTTTTTTTTTAAGAAGAAAAAGCTGTTGGTGCTGGGTGCTACTGCTCAGCTCTGGGCACCTCTAGATATCCCTATGTCCATGAAGTGCTGGAAGCCATGGGGAATGTAGAAAGGATCGTATGGGGCTGTGCCCACCCTGACCCACCGGGAGGCTGTGCTGGGTGGGTGGCAGATCCTGTTCTCTGCCTCCTTGCATGCTGCTGTCAGAGTCACATGGAAACCAGGTGCTACCTGGCACAGACCGCAGCGATGCTCTGCATCATCACCCCTCTCAGAAAGCAGTGGTTTGGGTACTGCAGAGTTTTGGTTTCTGTGTTTATTTGGGCACCAGCTGCTTCCCCTGCTTTGAACCAGCTCCTCACGCTTGCAACCGTTCTGTTTTTTAGGAAAAAAATGCATTCAGCATCTTAATTTCTGGAGTCCTGAGGGTGTTTGACCCCGGGTGGTTTCTGGCAGCTGCTCTGCCATGTATGAATGTCCCAGGGGCACCAAGGGTTGTGCCAGCATTCCTGTGTCAGGGATTCACACATCTGCCTGAGGACACTGGCCACCAAGTAACAGCCTGCACAGTGAGGGCCAGGATGGTAGGGCTTGGGATTTGGTCCTCACAGCACCTAGTCTGTGCACTCTCTACCTCAGGGAGCCCGTGGCTGTGCTCCTTGGGGAGGACTGACTGGTGAGTTTGGGAGGCTGCCTCCTGCTCCTCAATGCTTGCTTTGCTGCTGAAGTGACCTTTAGAAAAGGAGGATGTGCCTTTTCTGCTGCCTGAAAAAGAAAGCTCTTCAGATGGCAGGGCACTGTGCTACCACAACTAGGCTTGGAGGCCAGCCAAGGGCAGCTGACTGCAGGGAACAATCCTCCCTGGATCATAGAATCATAGAATGGTTTGGGTTGGAAGGGACCTTTAAGGTCACCCGGTCCCAACCCCCTGCTATAGGCAGGGATGCCTCCCACCAGACCAGGTTGCTCACAGCCCATCCAGCCTGGCCTTGAGTGCTTCCAGGGAGGGGACGTCCATAACCTCACTGGGTAACCTGTTCCAGTGCCTCACCACTCTCACAGGAAAGAATTTCTTCCTAACATCTGGCCTAAATCTACCCTCTTCCAGTTTAAAGCCATTTCCCCGTCACTACATGCTCTTATAAGAAGTCCCTCTGCAGATTTCCTGTAGGCCCCTTTCAGATACTGTGACTTGTCTCAGCACACCATAAAATGTCTTAGGGCACCCCAAAATGCCTCATCCCCTCTATCTGGGGTGGGCTGGACTGCAGGGCAGCTTCTGGCTGTCTTATTCACCCCCAAACCTGAGCCCTTCTGGGATCCAGCAGCTCCCAAGGCCCTACTGTCAGCATGGGAGAGAGGCAGGCTCTGACTTCCCCTTGCCAACTGTTCTTACCACATCTCCCCAAAAGCCTCTGGCAGCTGCCTACACATCTCCCCAGCTCTGCATCCTCCCAGGTCAGCCCTACCACCTCCCCTGCCCATTCCCCAGCTCTTGCACTGCCTGGGTCCCCTTTGGGACACAGGGTACCCAGTGTTTGTTGTGCCCACATCACTGAGCCCCACAGCAGCTGCTCTTAGCTGACTGTAGCCATGCCTGAGCATGCAAACTCACTGCAGGAGGTAAAGCAGAAATTGGTGGAGCCCTCCTGAGCTCCCAGCAGAGCCATAGCCAAGCAGGCAGGAGTTTTTCTGCTGTGATAGCTGCGGGGAGAAGCCCAATGTGATTTTGAATCATGGTTCGTAAAACCCCCTGTGGTTGAGCCCTGGTGCTCTGCTCAGAGATGATAAACCCATTTCCTGTGTCATTTCTTTTTTCTTATCTTCCTTCCCCCATGTTGAGCTGCTGCCAGCACTACTTCCCACCAGACTCCCCAGCCCTGCAGTGTGCCCCAGGGACTGCCTGCTGCCCCAGCACGCTGTGTACCCCTGGCTGTGCTCACTGGGAGCAGGACAGCTTAACCTGGAGCTGAACGCGTGCCCTTCCTGCCGCCTGTCACCCAGCACCCGAAAATGGAAGCAGACACGAGATTTGCATAGAGGAGCTGAAATAATATGCTCACTCAGCGAGCCTGAGACCTCTGTGCATCCCTGCCACTATGTTCCAGAACCAGTGGGAGTGTGGGGAGCCCAGGGTTCCCTGAGACCTGAGTGACAAACACAGCTAATGCCCTGTCCCCATATCCTTCATATGCATCAGGGTCTGTTTGGGAAGGGGCTGTCTGTGCTAGGCAGTAAGTACAACCCCAGCAGCTCAACGTAACCACCCCTGGGTGACTTCTCACTCCATCGTGTGCCCAGGAAGGCCCCAAGAGTTTAGCAACCACCTCGTAGTCACCAACTTTGGTAAAAGCAGCACAACCAGAGCCATGCAGCCCCACTGGGTCAGGATATTAATATTCCCAGGCTTCTGGAGCGGGTGCTGCTGCCCAGGAGCCAGTCAAAATTCCCTCCGCGATTAACAGCAGTGCACAAACAGCTTGGGATCATGGTACATTCCTGCGGGGCTGGGGCTCCCCCTCCCCAGCCAGCCCGCCTGATGCAGGAATGTCTTTTCTCTTTTTTTAAGAAGGGCCGCTAGCAGGTAAGACAATCAGTGCAAAGCCAAGTCATGTGAGTTCGAACAGTACCAGATGAGCCACAGGAGAAGCTATTTGTGGTGCAGGCGCAAGGTTGCCAACCCTGAGGATTTTGTTGGAAGCCTCTCTCCATCCTATTTTTATTAACCCTCTTGACCGCTGAAGTCTTGAACCTCTGAAAGAACCCAGTTTTAACAGAGCTCCAGCTCCTCTGTTTGCAGAAGACGTATGACTGAAGCCCCCAAAACACAGGCAGGTAAAATTAAGGCAACTTTGATATGGGTGTGTAAGACGTTGGGATTAAAAGCAGACATCTGGGTGTGTGCTGAGCTGAGGTTTGAATGCCTGAACTGCCAACAGTGTCACAGAAAGGTTAACACAAGAAAATGTGATTTATTTGGAGGCTGACAATGAGTTCCTGCAAAGCTGGTGAAACCAGCGATCCCTGTGAGGTACAGACCAGAGGAAAAGCAAAGCATTTCTCACAGGCTCGTTTCAGAGGGAGACTTGCAACACTAAGCTGCAAAGGCATCACTGCAGGGCAGTGCTGGGCTCGCTGACCGCTTGATCTCCCTGCCTTTGTCAGCCAAAGTGCCAGGATTTCCCTAATTGCCACTACTGCTATACCGCAGATCTCCTCTGTTCAGCTCTGCTAATCCCTCAGCTGGCACAGCTTGCTGTGCTGCAGCTCTCCCAGCCGCCCTCCTCCTCCTGCCCTCAGCACCCAGTGAGATGCAGCAAGGGGTGCCCGAGCCCTCCAGCCCCGGTGTTGGCTACTGGTCATCTCTGGCTGGGAAACAGAGTGAAATGGCACAGCCGTGTCTGAAGCCTGCAGGTGTAATGCATGCTATTTCTGCCAGTGGGTTTCCCTACTAATAAATGGGACCTTAACGGGATGTGTAAGATGATGCAATGCTGAAACATATTCTTAACTCCCGTGCCAACAGCTTGTCACCCAGTGAGGCAGGCCCACTGGTCTGTGATGGGGAACTGATGAGCTTTGGCTCGGGGACGTCATTGGGTGCCCTATGTTCCTCTCCTGCCCCCACCTGGCCTCGTGTCAGTCCCTGAGAGCCGTGCTGGGGCAGATGCAGATGCTGCCCCAGCTTGGAGGAGAAGCAGCTCACAACCAGGCCAAGCCAAATGGCGGTGAGGGAGCACTGCCCGTTTCAAGGTCAGGGATAATGAGTAATGCACAGCACTGGGAACTGGAAATTGCAGCCTTCAGTGAAATACCAGAATTCCTCCCAAATTAGCTACATTAGGAAGACTGAACCCAAGTCCTCCCCATTCCAGTTACATTCCTGCCTTTCTTTTGTCTCCTCCCAGCTTGGCTTAGTGACCATTTTCTTCTACCCACAATTTCACATGTAGAGAGTTTGTACTCCTCAATTCTCTCTCAAACATCAGGCCTCTATTTTTGGACTCAGCCTTTCACCCCACAGCTTGCAGACGCAGTAGAGTCCGACCTTCGAGCATGAAGCTGCCCCTGCAGTTAGCTGCAGACTTGGGCACGCTCCAGGCTTTTACCCCCACACATGAGGCACTCAGGGGAGCCCAGCGTGCTGCACGCAGTGCCTGATAGCAGTTCCCAGCCCAGCTGCATCGTGCTGCTGTGTGCCCACAAGGGATGGGAAGGTCCAGCAGCTGCATGAGGCAGTGGGAGAGGTCTGGTCCAAGTTGCAAACCTCTGCCCAGGCACGCCTGAAAAAATCACTGGGCTCCTTCCCTTGTGGTGGCACGGCACTAACAATTCAGCTCCATGCCTGGGAGGAGCTGCAAAGACCCAGTGAATTAAAGGGGGAAAACACTGGACTTTATTCATTACCCCCCTTCTCTCCCCTGAGCTCGGCACAATCCTCCCTTCGCAGGAGATGCAGGCCAGCATGCCATGTCAGCACATAACACAAAGAGCTCTCAGTCTGCGAAGAGCTGCAATTGCAGCAGAAGGATTTTTAACGCTTTAAATGATGGTTTAGGGCTGGATGGCCTCTTGAGATTGAATGCAGCTACAGCAAGCAGGGTGTGCTTTGTAATGCTGCTACCTTCTCCGAACCGAATTGTGGGTTTTGCCCCCCTCACTGGGGTGCTTCACCACAAGGAAGGGATAACACGCAGGGCTGAGAGCCTGCACACCTGCTCGGCTGACGACTCTCACTCACACTGGAGTGAACCTCTGGCGGCAAAAGCCATTTTCAGCTCTAGCTTCCCACGGCACTCCTGGCTTCAGCCCAGCTTCTGCCTCCGCCGTGCCCACGCTGGGGCTGGGGGCCAGCACCTCGGGCCTTCATCCCGCCTCAACCCCACGGCCACGTCACGTCACGGGGAGCCCACCCCGACCCCCGCTCCGCTCAGCCCCACGGCGCCCGTGGCGAGCGCCCCCTGGCGGCGGGCGGAGCGCAGCGGGGCGGGGCGGGCGGAGGAAGCGGGGGCGTAGCGCCGTGTCCCTCCGCGGGCGCCATCGGCGGTTGTGTCGGAGGATCGCTCCGCGCGGCGGCGGGCTGCGAAGTGCCGGGCGGGAGCGAGCGGCTGTGGCCATGGCCCGCGGAGCGGGGCCGGCGTTCGCCGCCCTCCTCGGCCTCGTGTTGGCCGTGCTGAGCCGCGCCGAGCCCGCGGCCGGTGAGTGCACCCCGGGGGTGTGGGGCGAGGCGCTGCGGAGGGGCCCTGACCCCCGCCGTGGTGGGGTGGGTGGGGGGGGGTGGGGGAGCAGAGGGGGGAGGGAGGCCACGCTGCGCTTCGCTGCCCTGCGTGGGGCTGCCGGCCGCTTGGACACGCGGGTGGGTGGGCGGCCGGCGGGAGCTGCTCGGCCCCGGAGCCCCGAGCGCCGACCTGCCCGGCTCTGCCGCGAGAAGCGGGAGTGGAAGGAACAACAACAACAACAACAACAAAATACATCAAAAGTCGTTTTTTTTCCCCGAGCGTGGTTTGTTCGAAAAGGGCTGGAAAGGCTCTTAATGGCGTAGGTGTCTCATAGGGTCAGAAGTACGCGCTGTTGGTGGAGGGCTCGCGCAGCCCGGGGTAGCCGTGATCCAAGGGAGCATCCCGCCTGGCACGCAGCACTGCGTGGTTCTGGTTGGCCTCAGGCTGTGCTGGAGGAGGATCGGGTTGGATATCGGGGAAAACAACTCAAAAAGAGCGGTATTGTGCTGGGATGAGCTGCACGGGGCCGCTGTCTGTGGAGGTGTTGAAGAAACGTTTTGATGTCGCGCTACGGGACGTGGTTTAGTGGGGAGATACTGGTGGTAGGTGGAGGGTTGGACTGGATGATCGTAGACATCTTTTCTGACTACACGCCGTGCCCGTTGGTTTAAGCATTGCTGTAATATCGTCAGCTCAGCAAGGCTGACCAAGCACTGGCACAGGCTGCTTGGAGAGGTGGTGGAGTCTCCTCTGCAGACATTCAAGACCCACTTGGACACCTACCTGTGCAGCCTAGTCTAGGGAGCTGCTTTGGCTATGGAATTGAACGCGATGATCTCTAGAGTTCCCTTCCAACCCCTGCAGTTCTGTGTTCATTGCTGCCCCCAAGGCTCCCAGCTTGGCTGGGCTGCGAGGAGCAGCAATGGCACCTGCAGTGTCTGCCCAAGCCCTGCCCGCACATGAGAGCAGGGTGGCAACTCCTGAGTGCTAAGCTCCATTCCTTCAGCGAGTGGAGAAAGGAAGGGTGGAGTCACTGGAAGGGTACTTTCAGGTGTCTGTTCAAGCTGTCCTGATGCTCTTGTGCAAGAGGCTGCAAGGATCTGATGTCAGCCCTCTTGGTCAATAACTAGGAGGCTCCTGGATGCGCGATGGTTTGGACGGCTCAGCGCTGCCTCATCATGCAAGCCCAATGGCAGGGCAACTTGCTTTTCCAGTTGAGCCTCTGTTTAGTCTGTAGCAGCCTGCAGTTGAAGCTGCATTGAGCTTGGGCGGGGCGGGAACACCTGCACTTTTGGTGAGGACACTTTCCTGATAATTACTTTCAAATGGTGGTGATTTGCTCCTTGTCTGATCAGGCGGCAGTGAGTGAAACAGGAACGTTCCCTGATAAAGCCCACCCTAATTGCCCCCCATCATTAATAAGCTTTGTCGCTGGCAAAGTGAACAACCTGAGTTCTGAGTCCAGTTCCACTGCACAGCAGGTGGGTGTCTGGGGCCCCTCCAAGATACTGTGGACCACACTTGGGATCTTTTGAGGTCTTGAGATCCCGCTGATGATGCTGGTCTGCTTGCTTGATAGGAGCTTGCTGAGCAGCAAGTTTTACTTGATCGTTTGAAGGCGTTAGCGTATCACATTTGCTATTATCAAAGGTGCTGGTTTAGACTTTCAAAACTGAGAGTGATTAGCATCTGGCTCACTCCCATCACTTCCTGAGGGGCACTGCTGAGAGCAGAAAGACGTGAAGGTGCTCTCACAGTTGTTCTCAAGACCTGAATGTTTGGGAAAAGAGGTCTGGTGCCTCTGGTAGCGCTTGGCATTGGAATTTCTTCTGTTTCTGTGTTGCCTTCCATGGCTGTTTCCCTCAGTGTTTTAGGTGTCTTGCTACATTACAGCAAGTTGCTACTTCCCTCCAGTGTGTTCTGGTCCTACTCACTCCCATTTTCCCGAAGTGATGTCTGTGTTGTGGGAGGCCTTTGAAGCCTTGGGCTGGATGCAACCCTTGTCGTAGGGGCCTGGGTGGGTGGGATTGTGCCCTGTGTCCTTCGTGGAGCTGGGAGCAGATGTTGGGGTAGCTGACAGTCCACTGCTTCTGCATGCCAGCATCTCATCTAAGAGCAGAACCACACGGCTGCAGTGTGCGACTTCAAGCTTAAAGGAAGCGACATGCTAAAGGCTGCAAAGCCAAGGGGGGTAGTACAGTGATTCTGACCCATTAAGGAAGTGGCATCCATCTTGGGGGAAAAGAAAGAACTTCTCTAAGCATCTGAAGTCCTTCTGTAGTTCTCTTCTTGTTTTCTGCATGTTCATTCTGAAATCATCTCGCCAGGGCTGCGTTCTGTCGGCGCCCATCCAGAAGAAGTATCGCCCGTATCGTTCCAAACGCACGATCCTCTGAGGGCTGCAGAAATAATTGCTCATTCTGTTTAGAAAATAGTCTGTTCCTAGGGCACATGTCCTTTTTTTAGCCCGCACGAGGATGAAAAAAGAGCTTTGTATCTCAAAACGGCGCTGGTGTCTGTTGTTTGTTCCGCGCAGCGAGTCTTAATCTTGTTGCTCTGACATCACCATGGGCTGCGATGGAAGCTAAGGGCAAGCAGTGGGCAGGCATTTCGGCAGGGCAGGCATTCGGAGCGTTCAAATTCATAAAGATTTAGTGCTACAGAATGATGGAAGACTATGGAGAACACGCAAGCATGGCTCCTGGCTGCCAGATTTCCATAGAAACACCAATACCTCCTCAGCTCTTTAATTGCCTTCCCTACATTTTTTTTTTTAACTGAACGCTTTATGTTGCAGCTGTGGATTTGAGGCCTTTTGGCTTTGTTTGGAAAACTGAAAACATGGGAAGGCAGGGAGCAGTAGCTGTGAAAGGAAACGGGATATGTGATTACTGACAGGAGTTTGAACTGCTTCGCAAACTCATCCTGAATTCAGTGCCTGTTGCAAGTTCTGCTTTTATCGGTAATGCTTAAACAGGAGAGGTGTCTGCGAAGTGCCACTGTCTGCTAGGAGTGCAGGTGAGACCTCAGGCACAAGGGCTCCAGTTCCACCTGTGAGTTTGGACACTGGCTCCCAGCCCTGCCTTTGAGAGGGCAGATATTTGCCAGTCCCCAGGTTCTTGACCTCATGTTGTTTTGTTTTGTTTTTTAAAGGATGGATTTTTAAAACAAAATCTCTTCTCACAGCCTTGTTCTTCTAAAATCCTCTTAAATACACTTTTCTGGAGTGTTTTTTTTACTTAGGAAGTCTGGAGAAGCTGGCAAAAGAAGCCCAACCAGTTGGGATTGTGGGGCTTTCTGTCCCACAGGGCGCAGGGCTTGAATTCCTTCGCGCTGCTGTGAGCTCTGCTCAGCCCCGCGGATGATGCGAAAAATCAGTGACTTCTTCCTCAGTACATAATCTTATTTGAACTGTAATCTTTTGAGGTTAGTGTACAACATAGTGATTTCTCTCTCCTTCGTGGTTTCCCTTCGGAGCTGGGCTATCAGGGCGTTCTCAGCGTTATTCCTTACAGCTTGTTGAGCAGTCTGCTCCCTCACTCCCCACGGTGCCAGCTGCTGCGGAGGAGGAGGAACGCTGCTCCTTTCGGCACACACAGAAGCTACCAGTCTAACTCTGGATTGCTTCTCCTCATTCAGGCTTTTCTTGGCTGCTGTTTCCTGGAGGGAAGCGGTAGCAGTTTTTCACTCCCTTGGCACCCTGGTGTGCGGTGTGGTTGTGGTTTCTGACCGTGCTGGTGGTACTCAAGTGCGGTGAGCTGGCAGATGTGGCTCCTGTGCTTCCTCTTCTGCTGGCTCCGGGCTCTGAGTCCCTGCCTGCTTCCTCCTGGGGTGTGATGGCAACAGTTGAAGTCATGTCGGTTGCAATGGTTAAATCCTATCAAAAATATATTTTGCCCTTTCGTTTTCTGTTGAGTATTTAATATTGTACTTTGTGTGGTTTTTTTTCTTCTGTGCAATTGTTTTCAAGCTTTTCCCCCAAGACAATGCATGCACATAGAGCCAAGTTGCAGCTGAATGTGTCAGATGCCTAGATACAAAGATACCAAGTTTCTATGAACTTAATGGAAAATTGGTGGGCAGAAAGAGGACAGGGACCAATGCAGTGTCATTCTATGGATAAGGCTGTACCACAGTCGGTGGTCCAGCAGGTTCTGTCAGAAGAACCATTTCCCCTTTTGCCGTAAAACTTTGGTCAGAGCCTTCTTAGATGCAGGATCATCGGCCACACTTCAGAGAGCTATGGGAAACCAGCTTCATAACATCTCTTCCTTGCAGCATTAATTGTTTGAGTATTTCAGGGTTGTATTTCAGCTAGACTCTTTCTGTTTGTGCTTGCTGCAAAGCCCATTCAGACTTCTGGTTATGGCTCTGTTTCCCAGTGGCAGCCTTCTATCTTAAAGGCTGAGCCCTGATGCTTACTGCTCTCTATGCCAACTCCTTGCTGTTTCAGTGTTCTAGCCTGGAAAGACTGAGTTTATAGTGTGCAGGTGAAGAACAGAAACCAAATCACAACTTTCAGGTCATCTTGGCATCCTTAAAAAACAATGAGGCAGAAGTGTAACTTCTTTTCCTCTAGTTTTACTGTAACTATCTCTAGCCAAAACCACCAAGCCTGAGCTCAACTGTGCTGCAGCTAACTCTGAGTTGTGATTCGGATGCTTGGAGTCACAGCACTTCCAACAGTTGTTTTGAGGGTAACGCTTTGTGCCTGTGCTTGTTGTGATGCACTCAGGCCTTGGAGAGCAATCCTGGTCTGCCAGTTAATGTACTGGGTTCAAACTGGGCCTACATGTGGTAAGGGTCTGTGGGCTCTAGGCCGGGTCATGCTGCTGATAGCATTCATTTCAGGCACACTTACAGCCCTCATCCTAGAGGCCTTTCGAGCTTATCTAGAATGCATGCTAGAAATCAAACACTTCTCTCCCTAAGAGGTGGCCTGCCCACTTGGCCATAAGGACTTCAGGCAGCTTTTTGGTCATCACAGGGTGATTTCCCCATACCCCTGCGTGGTGCCCAATGGGACTGGTTGAAGTGGTGCAGCAGGGAGCCCTGGGCTTTCCCCACAGAGACCTACAGCACACCAAAGTGAAGCTGGGGCGGGGCCAGTAACCCAGCAAACAATCCCCATTGCTTTTATGTTTATTTTTTAAGCACAGAAGAGGACAGTCAAAAGCAGCACTTCCATCCCAGTCTGGACAGTGTAGGTGATAGAGAAGTGGCTGACTTTCTTGTTGAAACGAGAGTATCATCTCATGCTACAGCATGAGAACATATTTCTCCTTAGAGTAATGGATGTCTCAAACTTCTCCTGCTGGCTGAGGCAGGAGATAGTTTCTGGTACTCTTTACTTTAGAACAGGGAGTAGTGCAGTAACAGAAAAGCAGCATTTGAAGTAAGTGATGTTGAAATGCCTTGGTTTTGTGCATGTTGTGAAATTGTTGAAGATATGAAATACAGGAAGGCAGTGCTTTGTGCACACAGATGCCAGTGCTGCTGTGAGAACTGCAGCCTTCAGTTCCCTTGTGATTTCTTTTTTTGAAGAGAAGTCATCATGTTACTTTTAATATTCATCTTGGAATATCAGTGTGTTTATAGTAGCTTCAGTTCTAGTCATGTTTCCATGCATTTCTGCTCAGTCTAAGTTGCAAAAGCCATTTTCCTTTCTCTTTTTTTTTTTAGCTTTGTTCATTTCTAAACTTTAATATGTAAGATGTATTTAGCTGCCTGCATTCTGCTGCTCAATCCATCGCTGCTAAAGAATTCCAAGGACTACTGATCGTTTAATGACCCTCTAAACAGCAGTTCAAGGCAAAAATAATTTGTCAAAACCCAGGGGGAAATTAATCATTACTTTGCCAAAACCTCTCTGCCGTAGCCATGCGTGGCCCAGCGAGCAGAGCTGGAGCTGCTGGATGGGATCGCTGCCGGGAGCCCTGGGCCGTGGCTGTGCAGCTGTGGGGTGGCTGGTTGTGGCCTGGAGCTGGTTAAGCTTTTACCATGCAGGTTACAAAATCCTGGCCGGGCAGCTCTCGCTGGGGACGCGGGCTCTCCAAGGGGTTACAAAATCCTGTCTGAAAGCTGGGCACAAAGGAAATAATCCTCTGAGCATTTGCTTCACTGGCTTGATCGGTTTAAAAAATAAAAGCTAAAGGAGTGTTAAGGTAGTGAGGTGGGAATAGCAGCTCTGTTTCCCCCCCCCCCCCCCCCCCCCCCCCAGTTCCTTGAGGCTCGCTTTCCCATCCCTTGCAGCTCCTCACACTTAGTGGGCAGAGAGGTCTGACCGTTATCAGTCCTTGTGCAGCCTCCTCTGAGCACGGTGTGTCTGAGCTGTGCTGCAGCTAATTCCTTCTCTGAAAGGGAGTTGCTGCACCTCTGGTTTCTGCCAGGAGCACATGAGGTTTGGAGTCTTGTGGATGCTGTTGGTAAATGGGGTGAAACTTGTCAGACAGGTGCGGATCAGTGTAAGCGTGTCTGAACGCCGTGGGGGGGAATGCCGTACAAAATCTGCGTTGATATTTCTGTCGCTTAGTAACACTGACCCCGAGGTTATCTGAAAGGGGCTCCAAGTGGAATTTGGTTCATTTCCTGAGAGCTCTGTGTGAGCAGCGCTATCCAAGTGCCCCATTTTCAGAAATCGAGTTAACAGAAAACAGGCGTGCTCGTGTGTGGGAAATATTATTAATGCTCCTGGGTTTGATTTAGCTGCGTTTTGCGGGGCTTGCCAGTATGAAGCACCGCACCTCGCAGAGCGTGCGACCTGTTTAGTGCACCAGGGTTATTGTGAAATACCCAAAAAGACCCTGGGTGGTGACAGCTGGAGGACAGGACTTCTGGGTGCAGGGGTAGAGCTTGGGATAGGACCCACATCTTCTGATTCCTAGACCTTTACCTGCTGCTTCAGTGCTGCTCAAATGGCAAGCTCTGGTATGAATGGGCCCATTAAACCTCTGTGGTTCTAGGGTGCCCTCTGCTCCACGTTTCCTTCCTATCTGCTGCATTCAGAGCTCTGCTGGCTTGCTGGTTCTAGTCCTGGCCAGGAGATGAGCACTTGCAGTGTCACTTCCATCAGAATTGATGTTACTACAAATTCCAGAAAACTGGAGGAGAATTGTTCAGTACTGAGCTATGTAATGTTTAGTGTCTTCTTTAAAACACCATGATGAAAATGACAAGTTTGAGATACTCAGTATTTCCTCGTCACAAATACCAAAGTCTTTGCTGTCTGGAGTGCTAAGAACATGCAGCAGGGGGGCTTATGAGGGACAGATGACTGTATTTCAATGCCAAGTGTCCTTGGAGATAGTAGGAAGAAAGGAAAAACTGAAGATATTTTGAAAGGAGAATTAGGAGTCACTGCCTCTCGTCTTGGAGAATTCCAGTGCAGAATTTTGCTCAGGAAGTAGTAACTGCATGGCACTAAAGCTAAAATATGCGAGTGCTGATGTGATTATTGTGATTGCTGAAATTATTCTGTGCTTGGCTTTGAAAATCTGCCTAAGAGAAATTCTGGTTGCATTTAGTTGCCCGATGAGCAATTCTGTGCTTGATTCTTCTTTCCGTCTCTTTCTCCTAATGCTGCCAGAATTTAAATTAAACTATGTGATAGTGTCTTTGGGTTTGTTGCAGTCATATAAAATTCTCAGTTATGAGATTTTAGTTCCCCAAAATGCATTAATGAAGCTTTGTCTTGACACGTGTTGCTACCATATTAACTGCTGTGTTTCTTTTCTTTCTCCTTCCAGCTTTGCAGTGTATGGATGATTCCAAACCTTGTGTTAATGAGGGAAAGTGCATTCCTTATCAGAATGGTACAGGATACTGCAAGTAAGTTGTTTTAATTTCTAATCATTTCATTTGTCAGTGTTCTTTCATTCGGGATCATAAAAAGAAAGGAAATATGAGTTGCTAAGATTTACTTACCAGGTGCATTCAGCATTGGCAGTTTTAGCACAGTGTGTATTTCTTGCTAGCGTTGTTAGTTCTTCTGTGCTAACTTGTAATGTAAGAAATCTGGAGTTCTCATCCACATTTCTGTGTTTGGATCTCATCTGTTTGATTGCTTTCCCTTTGGTTAGGAGGAGAGGCAGAGCTGATCAGAGATAACAACTGGTCGTTGCTTCAAGAGACCTGCAAGTTAAGTCAGAACATGCTCTCCATCCTGTAGCTAGGGTTAACTTACAGAGCCTCAGCCCCATATTGAGTATTCTGGAGTTTTGTCGGGATTATTCATTGCTTTGAAGAGTGCCATTTCCCTTCTGTGTGCTAGAAAAGTAACGTGGGAGTCACAAACAAATAAACAAGGCCAAACAAACACCCACACCTATCTCTATCCTGTAATTGATTTTGGTAAGCGCTGACACCCTTGTTTAATGGTGCCTTCACGGTGTTGTTGCATAGAAAACTGATTGTCAGAGGAGCTTTGGAAGAATGAGTGGTGCCTGAGGAATGGGATCATGTCTGTTTAAATGAAGCTCACCGGTTTTGACTGTAATATTTAGATTTTTAAAAAAATTGCTTCACAAGAAGATGTCTTCCTTGTTTGTTAGGGCTTGTTTACTACATCTACAGCAAATAGATTGATTTTTCTAAACCTTTTTTATTTGACCAGTGCAAATTGTCACTTTCTAGCATGTTGAATCCTTCTTTCCTTAATGCTCACGTTCTTTAAGAGTCAGTGAGTTTTGTCTCGTTGATTTAGCTCAGTTAACACGTGGCTCAGTTCTTCATCCTTTTCTCTGTATCCATCTCCCTTGGCTGCATTCTTTAGTTCTTTCTGTGAATTTGGTGCACCAAACTTGATGTACTTAAATTGCACCTGTGGCACACACAAAGGGAAATCATAAACTAAGCTGGAGTTCTTCTCAGTTTGAAATCGATACCTGATGTCATAAAAAGGTGAATATGTAACTTACTATTCCCTATTGCTATTTTTTAAATCCAGCTCTTATTGCTTCCTAGGCCTTTCCTTGCTAGTGCTTTAGATTGCTGTCAGCAGAACTGAGCTGCCCCTTCTGAAACAAAGTTGGATTTTTTTTTGCCTACTTTTCACCTCTTTTTTTTAAGATGGAAACAAGAAAGTGTGAGGAGTTAGTAGGTCTGCCTGATGAGTACCTAAGTGTGTGAGTCTGGAGACAAAGTATGTGGGTCACGACAAAGGCAATAAACACAGTTGGTATTGATGCTAGTGCTGCTTATACCTTCCAAAGGATGTTTTCTCCAACTTATACATTCCTGTTAAATATATCTTAGACTGTTTACTCAGTTTGTTTGAGGGTTTAACTTCCTTTCAGTGTTGGTAGTCTAGGTCCTGGGGTATTTGTCACAGTGGTAGATTTGACCATGTTTGAGTTTTTTAGAACATGCAGCAGTAACTCAGTGTATGATTCTAATGTTGCCTTCCTCCTTCTTGCAAGTCTAATGTCAGCCTCTCCTGTGCATAACAGCTGAGCTCTTTTGCAGGCACCAGAGTAACTGAGCAGACTGGTGTATTTGGAGGAGTATGTGTCTGTTTTCTAGTTCTGGCTCAAGAACTTCTTTACAGAAAGGGAAAAAAAAAAGCAAAGAAAACAGTCCTCAGTTGTGAAGCCTGGAAACTCTACCTTAGCAGGCTGATTCTTAACATCTTGTTTTGGTTTTAACTTTTTGGTTGTGCTTGTTTTTGTGTTTTTGTTGGTCTTTTTTTCTTTCCTGCACGATGAGGAACTCTGAATAGAGGAACTTTCTATCTAGTCTCATCAACTAAATGACTTTCTGAATTTTCGATGCCTGTGAGCGTAGTAATGGTTTGTTCAGGAAGCTGAACTTACTGATAACGCATGTCGCTTGGCTTCTGGGTCTGAGGGATAGCTCTCTCATTGTCTAAATCTCCATGCCTTCCACTTTTTTTTTTTTTCTTTTTCAAGTTTTCTGTAGTACTTCCTCTGCTGGGCAGTGAGTTATTACAGTAGGCTCTCTTCCTCTTTCTGTACCTTCTCTCGGCAGAGTTGTTTGTTCTAGTGTGTGCTCAGCCTATCCATTTAACCTTGCTTTCTGTAAGAAGCAAGTGAACAACTGAAGATGAACCTGCATTGGAAGTAATCATACGTGATGAATAAGATGTGGGTAACATGAGCACTGATAAGCAAAACATCTAGTCTAAATACTTGGCAAAGCAGCAAGTGGCAGATTTCTTTGTCAGAAAGCCCTGTTGTGTCTACTCCATTAAAAGTGAGCAAGATTTCTACTGAGAAACCTTTACTCTTGTGGGTCTGGCTTCTGTTATGGGAACGGCAGTTGTGACCCTTGTAAGGAAATTGGAACTGGGTCTTTATCATACAGCTCTGTGAGTGCCCTTTAAGTAGCTCAGTTCCCCTGGTAGTGCTCCAGGCCCATGGCTGTCATTTTGTGGCACTGTTTGATAGAATTACTGACCTTCTTTGACCTTGGTTTTATATTTAGAAAATCATGCATTCCTGTGTTTGCTTCTTCCAAGGGCAGAGTTTTTGCTGGAGAGATCATTCTGTACTCATTCGCTGACTGGTGTGGTGAGAATGTAGACCCTACTGCAAGGAATATGGACGTGTGTGCAGTAGAAATGAGAATATCTTGTAGCATTATGAAGGGAACCCGTCCTTCCAAGCCTTCTGAGTCCTGCTTTGGCTAAAAGCAGTTTCAGTTGTGGTTTGGCTGGGTTCTGCACTGAAGTATATTTTATCTCAAAGCATCTCTGGACACCCTGTGGTACACCAGAGTGTTAAGCATGAGGGAGCCTTCTTGCGTGCTCTTGTTTCCAGCAGAAGAATTGGGATAACATCTTGCTGCCTAACGCTAGTTGTGAACATCATGGGAAAGCCCTTTCTCCTCCTCTCCCTGCTGTTGGAGGACTGGGAAGCAGCGGTAGGAAGAGCCTGGAGGGTAGTACTGCTGTCTTGCAATAATGTTTCTGCGATTGCAGGCAGGCTGAGAAGTTGCGGGTAGACGCAGGTGTTTCAAGGACAGGCAGAGCAGAGATTTTGGCCGTGCTGCCCTCTGTTCTCTTAGCACTGGGATCGGCTCTGCAGCAGGTGGACGTGGCAACTCAGATGGCTGTTTCCATGCTGGATGTTCATGAGGGCCCTGCAACAGGCAATAGCTTAGCTGGTTTCCCCTTGTTTGGCAGCTGTGGCCTCCCAGCTTCCCTAGCCTGTGCCCCAGTGGCAGAGAGCAGAAGCAAGACTATGCCAGCGAGAGAAGCAGAAGTGAGAAAGGAGGGAGTTGGGGTAGGGGTGCCCCAGGCCTGGGAGAGGAAGCTGGGCCTCGCTGCTTCTCATGTTTTATAGGCTTTTAAGGCTGAATTTTTGACCTTACAACTGCTGCACTCTGTGTGTGTCCAGAGGGATATCAGTATCTCTATGCTAGCTGAAGTACTGCTTGAGCACTCGTCCTTTGTTGGGCTGGTGGTAAGAAGCGCGGTAGTAACCGTGGTGGTTCATTTGCCGTGCTTAGTCAGACTTGGAGGCCGTTGAAGCAAGCTGATGCCAAGGGGGCTGGATCCCACAGCACGTCCTTTATGCCCGAAGCTGTCAAGCTCTGTGCAGCTGTGAGCTTTTGTGCCTCTTCAGTGAGCAATGTGTTTTCAGTTCGTGTGCTGAATTTTGTGCGCGCTTTGAATTTGCGTGGTGTGGGTTTAGCAGGACCTCAAAGCTCACTGAAGTCAGAGGCAGCAACGTGGCACTACGGGGTTCCCAACCCAGTTCTAGCCCCTGCAGTAACTTCAGTCTGTGTGCTGCGGTTTTGACCCACCTTTCTTTCCAGATGGATCTTCTTACATTTGAGTGAGAAATCATTCACAAGGAGTTCTGGGACTGAAGACAAGATCCTAGGCTAAAACCGTTTAAGGACTGCAGCAGACATCTCAGCGTCAGTCTCGAGGGACTAATCCCTTCGAGGCCGGTCCCTGGGGAGTACCCGTAAGAGACCTCGTAGCAGGATGAGGTCTGAGAGTTTTCCAGAAAGGCTAAATACAAAAGTTGAGAAGTTGTTCCTTTCTGAGAATGGGCTGCCCTTTCCTACTTCCTTCGGTCTCCCTTTGGCAGCTAAAGGAGACCCTAGAGACCAGGGCCGAGGAGAAAGGGGGAGAGTACGTATACTTTTCCACATCAAATCTGGGAAGAGCGGTGACTTGAGTCACTTGGTCAGAACTTTCTGTTGTGATTTACTCGTGTGGACTGAGAGCTGTTCAGGGCACAGGTGCTCAAAAAGCGCTGAACTAATTCTTACATGCTCAAGCTTCAGCTGCTGTTCCTCCTTTGTACGTAGCCAAGTTGAATGCAGTACAAGTGCTTTCTGTGGGCTAGAGACAATAGTTGTGTACTGCTTTAAGTGCAGAAAAGAGAGGCCGTCCCATCCCATGGTTTGCATTCAAAGTATGACGCATAAACGAGAGCCTTGAGACATGGGAAGGAACGCTTACTAAGCTAACCAGAGGATCCTGTTCTCCCTCCTGAGAGGAGGTGTAGGTGTGGGAGTCAGAAGCCGGGAGCCTGAAGGAAGTCTGGTTAAAATCTGTAGCAAAATAGTTGAGACCCTTCTCACGTTAGTCATCAGACTGCTTTGCTTTTTTTTTTTTCCTTTCCCTGCCGTTGAAGCATCTTCCAATGAAAGCGAGGGGAGTGTAGGGCTGGTGGGGGTAGAAGCAAAACTACGAGGAAATTCTTCCCTTCACGTTTTAAATTAAAGCCATCTGCTTCCTTCTGTGCATCTCCAGATGATATCACTGGGCCCGAATAGGAAACTCCCATGACAGTCAAACATCTGGTAGCCTGGTTAAAGCTGCCTGTGAGTGCGACTGTAGAGGCTGAGCGGATGAATGTGAGCAGGCAGATGTAATGTGGCAGGTGAGAAGGTTTTTCCACCAGAACAGGCATATTTTCCTGGAACTTTTTCAAGCGAAAAGAGAGCTGAATATTGGGGGGTAAATTCAGTGTAGTTTCATAGCAGAAGAGCCAAAAAATGCAGCCTATGGGAGTCTCCTGTTTTCACTTCGTAGCGTTAGTCAGACTGAATGCAGCTTTGTAGGTATGTGGATACTTCAGATTTGGGTAAATACCTTCATTTTTGTTCTTACGCCTCTTGTTTAGCTCCATGAGAGCCTGTGCTGAGGCAAAGGCAGGCTGGAGCTGAAAAGGAGGAAAAAAAATGGGTTGAGCTCCGACTAAAGTATTTGTGCTGGAAAGTAGCCCAGAGAGAGTAAAGGAGAAGCTTTAATTAGAAGCAGCTGCATAGCTGATGCAGCCCACAGGACATTTTCCCATTTCAAACTCTCCAGCTTTCAGAAATGATGATTTGAATTAAGTTGTATGTGAAATTTGTTCTTAACAGATTAAATTCCTGATGAAGTAGGTTAGAGAGCTCATGCCTCTCCAGAAAGTGCCAGAACAAACTTCATCTTCCTGTTTCTTTTTCTGAGCGTTAGATGGAAAACCGAGGAAAAACAGTGGCTCTGATTTGGCAAAGATTTGGTTTCCTGTTCTGAGCATGTCACTTGGAGCTGACGCAAGCTGCTACAGTTTGAAGCTGCACTGTAGGCAAGTGGTTGGGTTGTTAGGGCTTTTTTTTGTTTTGTTTGTTCTCTTCCTATAGGGATGGGATGAGAACTGAAGAGTGGTAGCGGGATGCTGGAGTGCTGCTGGGCTTCTGAACAGAGTCGAGGATAATGGTGTCCTTTCAGAAGTCTGGACTTCTCTTTCAGTGTTTGCCTCTTTTTATAGAAACCGTTTGGTGCCCAGTGTGAACTGGGGGCAACACCAGCTCTTAGAACTGAGTCACCAGTGTTTGTGCCTAGAAGTGTTGCAGATGGGATATGGTTGAAAATCTGGGTTGTAGGTTTTCTGTTGTTTAAGGTTTGGGAAGGATTGTGCTGGATTGCTGCAGGGAAAGGTTGCATCACAGTGTGATGGAGCGCTTAATCAGGAGAGCAGAATGGTGGGTATGAGGGCTAGGTATACCTGACTTAGCAACTTTCCACATGCAGACACGTTCTCTCTGGCATTTCCTTTAAGACTTTGCCTTATCTGAAAGTAAAGAGCTTAAATTAAAAGAGCTTTTGCTGTTCCCTGCTGGAGTGCGTGTTTTTGTGATTAGCCTCAGAAGATCCTGGAACAAGCCTGGTCTTGGAGCACTCCTCTGCTTTCACTGAACCTTAGAATCATTGAGGTTGGAAAAGACCTCTAAGGTCATCTAATTCAGCCCTCCACGCACCACTAAACCACGTCCATTTATACCAGAAGGGCTACGGAAGGAGCTCTGGGTCAGCTGTGGGTGATGTGTGAGTGCGGGATGGAGCACAGCTCCCAACCCTCCAGCCGAAGCTTACCAGCACTGCTCTTAACCAGCATTCAGGCTCCCTCCTCACCTGTGGGCAATGGTTTGATGTACTTAGCCTGTCCCTGGATGCTGGGCTGGGTGGGAGAGGAGCTTCCAGAGGTGGTTTATTTGCTTATGGACACAACACGGGATGTTCTCTAGACACTGTTTTGTTTTACAGCCTTCAAATGAAAAGGCGTTTCAGGATTTATCTTTTAGGTGTGTTTTGGTCAGTTTTGTGTTTGTTGGAGCAGATAGGAGTGTTGGAAGCCTCTTGTTTGCCTGATGAGATGTCCTGGGACGAGTGCTGAGAAATACTGCTTTGTTGCTCTTTCTTTCATGAGAAAAAGCGAGCAGATCCCATCTGCTTTGGGTCCTGGTGTGCTGTTGATTTGCCCAAATCCCCAGCCACAGCTTGTGCTGTGAGCCTTCAGCTGCTACAGCAAGGACTGCACGAGGCAGAGGGCAGTGTGCAAATGGCATCATCTCAGAGCTTGCAGGCTCTTTTAATCCTGCCTTGCCCTGTGAAAGCTGCTCTTTCATGTCTGTTCTTGGGTATGAAGTTGAAAGTATTACTGCATGGTGAAAGGAGCCTAATTTGGGTGTGGAGAATGGTAAATTATGATTACGCACATCTATTATATGACTTAGTTGCTTTCGTTGTACCGCTAAAGCTGGTTAACGCACTTTAACATGAGAAAAAACAGTTGTGGTCATCTAGTAATGACCTGTTGCGTAACTCAGATAATAGCGTCTCTGAATAGCTGTGTTTGAACTAGTGTGCGTGCTCTTCCTGCAGCAGCCAATCCTGGGGTGCTTTTAAACAAGCATGAGTGATGGAGAAATTCCACTGCAACTTTAAATGCGTTGTTCCAGTTGTTTCTCTCCGCTGCTGAGAGTCTGTGCGAGGCCCTGCCTCAAAATAACGTTTTTATCTCATTTCTAATTGGGATTTATGTAGCTTGAACTTCTGACTTCCACCCCTTATTGTATGTGTATCTTTCAGACTGGGAACTGTTGTTAAACCTTAGTTTCTTTGTGGGGACTTGGAGCTTCTGATTAACTATCTCCTGTCCTGTTCCCTTTGGTATACAGCCTTGCATCGTGCCCAAGTTTCTACAAATTGCTTTGTCTGTAGACCTATGACTTTACGGTGCTGCAATATGTTTCACGTTGGAACTGACTTGTTAAGCAGTCTGCACTGCTCTGTCAAGAACTTGTTTCCACTCTCACCTTCGAGTTTGATCAGCATGATGTTTTCCTTTGTTATTCATTGATAGAAGCGTTAAATAGCAGAGGAATGAGAGGCCCCTGTAGTATGGCCCCTCTGAAAACAGAGCTTCACGGCCATTCCTTGATTTAAACTGAATTTTAAGGTTTATTATCCACCATGAATTTTGAAATGCTTAAGGAAAAGGCTTCACTGTTGCGTTCTTGTCTTGGGGCTGGCTGGAGACTTCATGCATTTTGTGGAGCTCTCTTTGGATGTGAATAACTCATTGATTTAATAGCTGCATCTGTGCTGTCCTGGAAGAAGGCATAGCTGATGTTCGCCTCCCAATCTCTGCAGTGAAATGCGTGTCCTCTTTCACAGGCCGTGTGTGTCTTAAATTGCTTTGCAGTTAAAGCTTGCAGCTGTGCACCGTAGAAAAAGCAGCAAGCGGGCGGCCACATTTTGTGAGCATTAAGGCAGTATTTTTGTCCAGCATTATCATCTTGCAACTTTCTGCTACCTGAAAGAAACAAATGGAGAGGGAGGTGGGGGGGAGGACAGACAACAGGGGTGGTGTTTGCAGGCTGGGTCCCGTATTGCTGAAAGTCAAATGGAAAATTTGTGGTACAAAGGCCAGTTAAAAGATGGATTGCAGCTGACAAGCACGCTCAGGCTGTATTGACACAAGTTTAGGTTAGAGAGAAATAACTGCAATTATTCTGTAATCACAGATCTTTGTATAAAATATTACCCTAGTTATAGATAGTGTGTGTGTGTGTGTATTCTCTTTGCTGTGGGAGAGGGAGGAACGGTGACCTTGCCGTCAGGGTGCTAGCCAGGGGCGTGGGAGACCTGACTGCAACGCTGGTGCTGCTCGCCCAGGGCAGGCTGCAGCACGTCGCAGTCCCACGTTTGCTATCAGCAGGAGGATAGCACCGTGTGCCTGTCCCACGGGAGTGCTGAATGGAAAGATCTGCTCAAGATCCTGAGGCCCTCAGACACCGTTGTATATGTATTCAGGGAGATGGGTGACGCCCCGGTGTTAATTCCTACCTCTGAAACTGATGGATTTCATTCTGAAAAAAGATGCTGATTAGAGTGGGGATAGGTGCAAGGAGTTGTTCTTTACTCTTTAGCACTTGGGTTTGTATTGAGGTTTGGAAGGGAGGCATTAGAAGTTGTTCTGATGTCAAATGCAACTCCGATTGTAGGCAGTACCGGCATGTTTTGTGGTGAACGATTTCAGAGTTTGAATTTAAGTTCTCAGTTGGCTCGGTAGTGTTGCTGAATCCTGGAGAGAGGCCTCATCTGCTGCATCTATAACTTTGGCATTTGGGACTGTCAGTGTTATTGTCAGTTACAGCAAATTCAGATAACTTATGGGGTGGGTGGACTTCATTGTTGAAATCTTCCCAGGACACCAAAGCTTAAGGTGAATGTGCTACAAATAATGTCTTCCCTATTGCAGATGTCGAGAAGGATATCTTGGAGACTACTGCCAGTACAGGAACCCCTGTGAGAGCAATACGTGTAAGAATGGGGGAACCTGTGAGACCACATCTCTGATAGGAAAGGCCACCTGCAAATGTGCTCCAGGGTTCACGGGAGAGGACTGTCAATACTCTGAATCACACATCTGCTATGTGTCCCAGCCCTGCCTGAACGGAGGAACGTGTCATCCCCACGGCCAGGAAACATACGAGTGTGTCTGTCCTCCAGGTTACACAGGTGGGATTCTGCATTTGTGTCTTCAGACCCCATCAGCTGTGAGTTCCCTGGTCCTAGAACATTCAGGGGTATTTGCAGTGTGCTCTCAAATTTAATGGCTTCAGCACAGGAAATGAGAGGAAGTCCAAATGACTTCATGATAAAAATAAAAACAGTAAAAAGAACTAAAGGGGGCAGGGAGAGAAAGTCAAACTCCATACCCTTTACACGTAAACAGAAAGATATTTAGGTCTTGTGGGGCTCTCCCCGTGGGAAAACTGACTCTAGAAGCTATTCTGAAATGGCCGTTACAGTTTTAATTCACAGTCTACCTTCTAGAGAAAACAAAGTAAATTTGGGCAGCGAAATCTTTCAGTGGGAAAATGTTAATTGGTTGCCTGAGGAGAAGCATGGAAATTCCCTCCTTCCTTTCTTGAAGGGAAAGTAGAACAAGAGAATGACTGGCAGTGTAGTACGATTTCAGGTCACGGGTTATTTTTGTAAATCACAAAGTTCTGTATCTTGCTGGTAATCTGTAAATAGGTTACAGACTTTCTCCTGTAACGGCAAGTTGATTTTGTTTCAAATATTGTAAAGGATGAAATAATTCCTGTAATCATTTTACATTTGTGGTTTAGATTAAGATGTAGTACACCAGCCATTTTGGGGTAGCCCGAAGCATGACACGGGGAACTATTTTTCATATCAGTTTATGTCTTCATCCCACAGGAAAGGACTGCCAGTGGATTGATGCCTGTACCTCTCAACCTTGTGCCAATGGAAGTACATGTACTGTATCTGGACATAAGTTCTCCTGCATCTGTCAGTCTGGCTACACTGGCCAGAATTGTGAAATGGATGTGAACGAGTGTGCCACATCAGGCCTCTGTCACCATGGTGGGACCTGTATCAATTTGTTTGGTTCGTTCCGGTGCCAGTGCAAGCCAGGCTACACAGGGCATCGCTGCGAGAGCACGTACGTGCCCTGTTCTCCATCACCCTGTATGAATGGAGGAACTTGTCATCAAACAAGTGACTTTGCTTTTGAGTGCAACTGTCTGCCAGGTGAGTGCTGCTTATTCAGAGTGCTTGGTTTTGTAGCCTTGTCACTGCATTCCTATCTGTGTTCTTCTGAAGGCTTTTTGCTGGGGAGTGTGTGTGTTTTACAGTGTGAAAGGAAGAGGAATAATGGGGAGGTGAGTGCTGGGACTGGTTGGGTCACAGCCAGAAAAATGGAGATTTCTTTGGAACCCAATTGGAGACAAAGAGTTAAGTAAGTAAAAACTGCCATATATTCAAGGTTGGAGTATGTCCTGATACAGATTATGGTAACGTAACCTCTGTAGAGATGTGGTTTACATCAGAGAGTTAACTTCAGTGCTTGTATGAAGACTAATATTAGTTTTTTTCCTTCTCAGTCCCTATTCCTAAAGCACTTTAGTTTCCATTTCTTTCCTTTTTTCCTCCACTGCTTCCAAATCTGACGGGGTATTATTTCCAACTCACTATAACCTTTATGTCCTGTAATACTTTCTGATAAATCATTTTTACATGTTTTCTGATCCTTTTATCTGCTCTGAGTTCATCCACAGCAGGGACAGTGTGCTTACTCAGTACCACGGGCTGTACTGATGCTGTGTGTCCAGCTCTGGTAACACCTGGTTATCACCCTGGCAGTCTCATCCCCACCTACTTACCATACTGACCACAGAGCAGTTCTGTTCTTTGCATATTATTTCTTCAGGTTTGGTTTTTTTTTTTCAGATTGGTATTTTTTACTGCGTAATTCAGTCCCTGGGAAACTGATTGTTTGGAAATGCCTTTGACTAGACTTCCACTTAAATGTATTGCAGTCTGGCACATGAACAGTTAGTGTGTGGTAATCTAGAAAGCTAAGCACTCCTCCCTTCAGTTTTTTTTGCTGTTGTTATTTATGTGAAAGATGTAGCTGCCGTGGATGCTGAATTCACTGCATTCTCAGGAGGACGAGCTGTAGTCCTGAGGATGTCTTGAAGGAGTATTGAGAACTTAAGTTGTGAAGAGTACTTTTTGGAGACCTTTTCTGAACTTTCAACATTTCAAGGAATTTTCAGTTTAGCCAGCGTGAGAAATATGAGATCTCAATGCAGAAACGTGGTGGTGGGGGGAAGAGGGGAGGAAGGTGAAGTCTGTGGAGCTTGATGCTGTGCTGCTGATAAGGCACACCACTTTTGCCACTCTTTTACAGAGATGCACGTCTGGGTAAGGGCACGTTTTCCCCAGACAAATGTGTGGGCTGGTTCAAGGGTGCTCAGAAAATAAAGATTGCTATAGTTACAGTTACACGCCCACACTGCCCACAGAGGTTTTTGGGTTAGAAATTGCCTTTTTGGACTTGTAATGCAACTTGTATAGCGTGGGGGAGTTGGTGCTGCTTTGAGAGCCTTCACTTCTGTGTTTCCTGTATTTGTTTAAGTTGGCTGCGTTGCTTTGCTGATTTCATTTTTAAAACAAATCATTTGAAAAACAAGGGGAGAAATAAAAAAAAAAAAAAAAAAAAAAAAGAGGGGGGACCAAAGGGGCCACACTGCCTATGTTGAAGTGTAAGATAAAAGCAAGGCTCCGGGCCACCTCCTTCCCCTTACAGTGCTGTATCCACTGTGACACCTCTGCAGTGCTGGACGTGGTGGCCTGTCACACCCAGGGAAGAAGTGAATGAGTCCTGCTCATCTGGAAGACAGTGCCAAGATTGTGGGATAGGAATTCCTCTTCCCCCTCTCTGAATTGGAGCAGAGCCCGTAATAATGTGACTATAAAAGGAATTGCTCTAGTCCTTCTTTCTGGACTGCCTGAAGATGTTACCGTAGCTCAGCATTATGGGTGCAGCAGCAGAAAGCAGTTACATCTGGAACTGCAGGAATGGTTTTCAAAGTGATTTTTTGTCTTGTGACCTCTGAAACTATTTTGAAGAAACTGATTGTGCCTGAATAGCAATTTAAGTGTAATTAAATTACTCCTGGACTGGCACTGAAGTCAGTTTCTGTTTCCTCTGGAAGTTCTCTTCTTTGCTTCTGAATGAGTTTCATTTAGTGTAAACACAGATATTGAAAGATGAGAGGTTGGTAATAGGGAGAAAAGCTACATCCTGAAGTTACACTGTCTCAGCACCTTTCTCTTTTTTTTTTTTTTTTTTTTTAATTATTTTTTACAGTGTTGCAAGTGCTGTGCATGTACAGTGTAGCCAAGCTGATGCTTTTCAATTCTCATGTTCCCATTTCCGTTGTGGGTTTACACATAGATCTTCCATGAGGCAGTTTGTGAAGTCCCGTGTACTAGAAAAATGTGTCAGCATTTGTGGCAAGTGATGAGATGTTGTCAGCGTTACATCTGTATGAAAGGCAGCTTCTTAATTTCTCTCCATGTAGTATAATTGTTTTTTCCTCTGGGCTTCACTGATCTTTTAGATAAAGACAGGAGTGTAGGCAAGTAGGCAGGTTAGGTCAATCATAACAGTCATAGTAAGAAGTACTCCACTGAAAGAGACTTTACCTGAAGCACTAGCAAGTCCTTTCAGCCTAAGAATGAGCTCGTAGTTATAAATATTGGACAAAAAAGGAGTTCATTTGGCAACTAACCTTCAATGGAATGTTAAACAAGTCAATAGAGGAAGTTCTTAGCTGGGAAAGTGATTATTCATTGTTATCCATCAAAATAATTAGCCATTAACTAAGATAAGGACCCTAGGGAATTCCAAGGGCTTGTTCAGGAAGCTATCTGTCAGGCCAGAACAGGCTGTTTATGAGAGCTGGAACACTTCCTGGGAAGAGGAAGGAACCTCACGCCGTGCCATGGTGGAGCATCACACTGCCCCGTGCCACGAGGGCGGTGTCTAGCCCCCATTGGTACAGCAGGAAATCTTCCAGCTTGAAGTAAAGATGCTTCTAATATCCAGAGAGAATTGGATGTGGTGCTGTGGGGTGGGCAGGAGGTTGCTGGTAGCATAGGAGTAAACTTATCTACTTGAATCCCTCTGTGTACTAGAAGAGGAAGAACACGCTGTTAACAGTGGGAATGCTTTTCCTCTGGAGGTTCTCATTCTGTTTTTGGCTGTGCTTGGAGATGTAGAGCAGAAGTCAGGTTATGGGTTGCAGGCTGCTCTCGTGCAGGCAGAAAGCAAAGGGCAGCATGTTAATCCCAGCGCGGGGGGAAGCAGGAAGCAGCATCACGTGTCCAAATATAGCAGAATAGGGAAGTCTTTGGAAACTCAGGTGATGTTACTGCAAAATCAGGTCCTGAGACCCAGCTTGGGAGAAGATGCTGAGACACAAACTTTGTGCACGTCATGCTTTGGGCCAAGACACCTGACTCTAAAGGGTTAATTTTAAGAATGAAAGCTAAATTTCCCATAGGCAGCTTCTTTATGGATCAAATACTGCAGTATATGTTGAGCTTGAAGCAGACATAAGAATCATGCCTTTACAATTTTTGGATGTTTTGAAAGTAAGCCAGAGTTGATCTCCAGAAAAGAAAAATCTGAAAGGAATTTAGGAGTTGGGAAGTTCTGCTCTAATATTGTACCAATTCCTTGGGCTGCTTTATCTTCCTCACTGATACAGTGAGGTAGTTTTAAGTAAACGTGTGATGTCAGGAACTTGTTTACTACACAGTAGGAAGCAGCACTGTTCTTTGCATCCTCCAAGCTGAGGAGATAGGAGATAAGCCTTCCAGCTTGTGGTTCTGGGTGTACATCCGTACTAATCATGCTGTTGGCATGAGTGCGATCTGTGCTCAGTGGGCTAGTTCTCCTCAGTCACAAAAGCAAGCTGCTAGGACAGTCCTGGTTTAAGGCTCAGCCTTTGTCATTTACAGTAGCTTTATTAGTTTAAAATAGTGATTCGTTATTAGTTTTGTTCCATGGTAATCCTTCCTTAACAGCTTTTACTGGGAAGGCACTGCTGTGAGGGTACAGATTCAGACTAAACATGTATTTTTTTTTCCTTCTGATTTATCTTTCCCTACTGTGATGAAATTTGCAGGATCTTTGGGTGAAGGTGAGGAAAGATTTGAAAGAAGATAAAGCAGCAGGTAGTTTTATGTTCAGCCTGTTCTCCCTTGCTGCTAGGTGACAGTCCATTTGATTTGGTTTAGCATTAATGCTGCTCTCTGCTTCTGACACCTCCCTGCTGGTTACTGGAGAGGTGGGAGTGGGCATGAATTGTCTCAAGTCACTTGGGAGCAGCCATCGTCTGGAGATGTTGCTTCAGAGCTTTACAGTCTCAGGCTCATCTGCTGCATAGCAGGGTCTGTGTAGGATCAGATGTTGCTTAGAGGGCTTGTGTAACTTGATGCAGATGTTACGGAACTTTCTGGAACAAGGCATCAAAAGTAGAGGGGGGTTAAAGCATAGTTCTGGATGAGAGGGCTGTGTCAAGTCAATACTACATTCCAAAGCAGTGAAGAGGCGAAGCTGATGTTTTAAATTAATGCATGTGTTCTGGAACCACTTACTTCATCCACGCTAGCCTGCATCCACTTGTGCTTTGATAAATAGCTATCTCACCCAGCAGAAGTGACAGGTTTGTTTAATGAAGCATGAGGTAAAGCAGCGGGTGAAATTGAGGGGAAGATGAATTACTGACAGCTGCCTTACTTAAAGGGAAGAGAAAATCGAGCACGATAGAGAAAATGGTATTTTGCCAGCGTGACTGCGTTCATGAGGGGCTTTGATTTTCAGCATCTGGTTTCTTCTGCTTTTCAGTCAGGGCTTAATTTATCAGCACTGATTGGGCAGTGGCTCATCTGTGGATGGACTGATTTCTCTATTTATTTTTTCCCTGGCGCTAAAGGGGGCCAGATCAGGAATTTGTAAGCTCATTTTCAAAGCATACATGATCTACGTTGACGTAGCTGTAGTGTATAAATGATCCTGAGGTATTCACAAAGTGAACGCTAAATACCTTTTCACTATGGGATGAACTTGTCCAGAATGGTGCTCCATGTAATCTGACCTGCATGCTATCAGCAGAGCCATTCAGCAAAGTCTTTGCTCAGCTTACTGTGTCCTGGTTCATCGGGATAAGGTTAACAGGACAAGCCTTTAAGGAAAGGGGGCGGAAAAAATGGGGTGGTAGAAGAAGCTGTGTAAGAGACGAATTCTCTTTCAAAAGGAACTGTGAAGTCCATTTCAGTCTGCTTTGTTTCTGCTTTAAACAGGTTTCGAGGGGAGCATCTGTGAGAAGAACGTTGATGACTGCCCGAATCACAATTGTCAGAATGGGGGCATATGTGTGGACGGCGTGAACACCTACAATTGCCGCTGCCCACCACAGTGGACAGGTACGTGTGATAGGAAACATTCCTGTGTGATCACGACACACTTCACAGGAGTGAATGTGGGACTTCTGGCCCCCCAGCATGCATTGCAAGTTGCAAAAGGCTGAATGTAGCTCACATCTGTACTTGTTCTGCTGTCTGAGGCACAGATGTCAGTGAAGCCTTTAGATGCAAGCCTATTGCTTGCATCAAAGCTACCACATTACAAGGCATTTCCCACTGCACTGTTCAGCATTACAGGCTTATGTGCACATGGTTTTGTCAGAGAAGTAATGTGATTCTTGGGGCACCATACAGCGCGACTCTGAGCTGTGCTGCTGCTCGTATGGATTACTTTGTAAGAGGGTGTGTATTTTACAAAAGCACCAAGCATGGCTTTGCTGTTTTGAGTCTGTTCATTAGTGATTTCCTGATATGTTTTGAGGTGTTTTTAATGTGAGATAATGATCCTCATGTAGATAATAGCACTGCTAAAAAGCTTAAGCAATTTGGAAGAAAACGTGGGCGGGAGAAGGGAGGGAAGAGAATGTGATGCATGGGAAGCTTATGCTTTTGCTACTTCTATTTGTCTGCTCTGGATGAATTTTATCTGGAGTTCTTTGACAAGCAAAGCTACTTTTGCTTCCTAAGTGAGTCTGCTTTATTCTGACTATGTCTGTAGTGGGGGGGAAAAGCATGTATTTCAGAAACGGTGATGCGTGACGTAAGGAAGTAGCTTACAGGAAATTCAGTGTCATCTTTAGTCACAAAATGTCCCCATACCTCAGAAATAAACAAATACCTCCGGTTTTGTGGGTTTTTCCTTCTTTCTTTCATTGAAGTCACGTTAGTCGTTCTTAGCTGGCACACTTTCAGTTGGGTAGGACTCTTCTTTCAAAATCATAGGAAATGGAACAACCCTGGAACTGACAAATTGAGCCCATATCGTAATGCACATTTTTCCTTTCATTAAGTAAATTGGGGTATTTGTTCTGGGGCCAAGCCTGAATGAGCTCTTCCAGTTCTGAAGAACTTGATGAGCACGTTCTTCTCAGTATCTAGAAAATACTGTTTTGATATCAGAGCATCTGTAGTGATCGCTAGCTCAGACAAATGTAGGTGAGGAGCTTGACTACTAGAGAACAAAGAGTTTCATTTTTCGTGGTTTTTTTTTTCCTCAGAAAGCATTGTTCTCATTAAAAACTGTTTGTCACTGACTGACAAGGAAGCCTGGTAGTTAAGAACCCTCATTAACTTTAAAATGAGGTGTTCTTAAGTAAGTTAAAACCGCATAAGGGAGGGAAATGCACCACTGCTTGCACAGCTCTTTGAAACTTGGTGTAAACAGGAGAAAGTGAGTCCTTCTCTTAACGAGCAAGTACCCATTCTCATATATTGCTTCTCTATCTGAACATTGGGAAAGCTTTCCTACAAATGAAAATGTGAAGAGTTTGGGTGCAGGGCCGGGAACCATTCAGTGACTCCTAAAGCTTTGCTCCATGCCACAGAAATCATAAACCTCGTTGTGGCTTCCAATATGTCAGCAGTAGACTAATCTCAGGATTACTCCTGAAGCATGGTGGAAGGAGATAATGGATTATGACTTTGTATAATGGGAGTTTATAATCTACTGGGGGTTCCTTTGATTTGTAAAAGTTCCATAAGCTGAGCTTGGTGTACAGGGTTTGGGTGGGTGGCTCCTGTCAGCCAGGGATAAGTTCTGCACCTGGAAGAGGCCATGGTGGTGAAGGGCTGTGATTCTGTTTGGTTTTGTGGTAGATTCTCTCTCTGATTAACCGCTGGAGCTCTTTGCAGTGCAATTGATGGTTCTGCCTCTGAACCTCTTCTGGTCTCATGACTAACATTAGGACGAGTTGTTACTGTTGTGGCCAAGTCTTATGCCATCTTACTTTTGTCTGTACAGTCTATCCAGAAAATTGTACGTGCATAAGGGATGCTTCTCTCCTGTGAAACCCTGGAAGGAAGAACTCACCCAGCTTTACATTCCCATGGCTTTCTAAAACAATTTAATTGAACGCTTTTTTTCTGAGAATTTCCTTTGTTTATGGTGAAGTTAAGGTTATCAGCACAACAGTGGTTTTAGATAATGGCTTCTCAAGGCCATTGACTTTCTAGACTTCAAGAATCAGGTCAGTTGAGAACTAAAACTGGTTTCACAGTTGAGAAAACAGTGGTTTAGCTGCTTGAACTATGAACATCAGAGTCTCTGGGGAGTTGAGTTATCTTGTCCAAAATGAACAGCGCCAGTTTTGGTGTTTGAACTAAAACGAGAGCATCTTCAGATGTAGCTATGCATGTTCATGTCGTCATGGCTGAAATATGTAGGGCGGTTGCACTGTGCCTTTGTCCTCGGGATGCCTTAACGACAGCCATTCCCCTGCAGTGATACTGCTCTGAGTGTTTACAGAGGCTGAAAGCTATTCGTGATGATGGAGGGCTGCATTTGGGGCTTTCTCTATGTCGCTTTCCATACAAGCCTGTGCACTGAAAAGCTCTTGGCCCACTGGCCTTTAAAAATTCACTTTTAGCATTAATCATTTTTCTGTTGGCCAGAAAGTGGTGATGTCCCAGGGCACCTCAGAGGCAAAGAAGTTTTCTTTGAACTGACTTCAGTCCCTTTTTATGCATCTTCATGAATGACCAGGAAGGTGCAGGATAGCAGTATGCATCCAGATTGGAGATGAGGAACGTACATAAAAGACTACTGGAGTAGATTTGGAGAGAAATGACTTTCCCAGAGTTAAATTGCAGCTGGTTCTGATAGCAGTAAGCTACAATAAAAATGAGTTACTCAGCAATAAGGAAATGCAGTGTAAGTGCTGGTTCCATCTTTTGCACAAACACAGTTTATAACATTGTAAATCACCTTTAAGGCTAGTGAAGAGGGGAGAACTGAACAAACAACTCTTAAGGTACCTGTTCTAATGAATGCTTATGGTGCAGCAGTGGAAATTGAAAGCCTCCAGTGAGACCTTGAGTTTACTGAATGCAGTGGGCCATATAAAAATAAATTACAAAAATAAGGCTCAGTCCCATGTTTGTAAATAAGCATCAGCCAAATGCAAAATGCTGTTAAACGCTTTCATTGTGTTGTTGTTCTTCTTCTGTCTTTTGATACTCTAGCAAAACGTTAAATCACTTTATTTGCAGTTCTAGCGTTCATTTAATCCTTGTGCTATGGATGAAGATCTGGCATGTTAATGCCTCATGGCATTGAGAAACCTGTCTCATTCTTTGCTAGAAAAATCAAGCTGTATTCCATCAGTTCTGTGTAAAGCAGTATCGAAGCATCCTTTATTGAAACAGAATCTGTTACAGTTCCTTTTGGTAACCATCTGCCTGTTGTGTTTCTCTGACAGGTGGTAGGCTGGACTACATAAGCATGCATTTTTTGAATGTTTCCTCTGTTTGGTACTGGAATCCAGCTTTTGAGAGGCTGTTTGCTTTTCGTCTGATTTCCTACGCCTCTAACAGAGCCCGCTGCTCCTCCTTTGTTGCAGTGTGTGCCTTCTCCTTCTCATTTGCTGCTTTTTCCGGAAAGATAAAATCTCTTGCCTTTCAGTAATGACAAGGAATTCCTGCTGTCACTGGTGTTTTTGTCACCTTCAAAGTTCTCATATTTCATATGATTGTAATGGCTGTCAACCTAAATCTGTAATTGGCAGGACGATCCTGGACTTGCTTTGCAGCAGCTGCCCCAGATATTTTCTGTTGTTGAATGTTAGCTGTTTTTTTTTTTTGTGTGTGTGTCTGTGTGTGACTTTTTTAAGGATGACTTTATCATATCCCAATCTTAAATTTTTTTTTTTGTCCCTTCCCTTTGCTCTGAGCTGGCTCTGGTATTTGTTGGTGTGAGTCCCTTTGACTCACTAATCTAGGAAAAAATCCCAGCTCATGACTTCTTGTTTGGGATCAGGAATTAAAATTCGCAGAGGTCTCATGAGTGAGCTGATACTGAGAAAGTGGTGGTAGTCACATTGTAGAACTGTGTGAAGGTGAGGGTGCCCTTCCAAGGAGGCAGTGAAACCGTGGTTATAAGGGCTGCTCAGTTATTCCAGACCACAGCTCAGATAAAGAAACAAGGCTGTCTTTAAAATGCACCTGTTTACTGTGTTGATCTAACCTATGCAGCTCTGTGTCAAGAAGGCTTTGGGTACTGAAGTGTGTAACACTTGCTTTAAGTGCTGTTTGTCTTGGCTAAGAAGGGCTCCTGCTCAGTGTGCAGTGCTCTCGGGGAGCAGTTTGCACCCATGTTAGGCCTGGATCACCTTTTGGGAGTGGGGTACAGTGGAGGTTGGTTTGCATCCTCCATCAAGTGAGGTCCTCAGCTCAGTTTCTTCCTGCAGTGCCATGCTGGGAGCTGTGAGATAAGCTGTGGGGCTGGGGACGTGCTGCGCCCACACTCAGGCACTTTGGGAAGCCCTGCATTGCACTGCTGCTACGGGCTTGACCTGTCCTCCCCCTTTCATTTCCCTCTTGCTGGCTGGGAGAGTGAGGCTCCCATGGCAGTTGTGTTTGTTCAGGCTCAGGCTTTGCCCGAAAAGGGGCTCCGGCAAACTGTGTTTTAAAATCTAGGAAACCTTTGTCTGAAGGAAAGCACAGTGTGCTAGCAGCTGACTCCACCAAACATCGCCCGCTTTGGAAGCTGGCTTAAGAAGCAAATGTTTGTCTTGAGCAGAAAAGCTCTTCAGGCAGCAGAGCAGTGCTTTTTAATTAAAATAGCTGTTAGCTTGGTCATATGCTCTTAAACGCTAGCACAAGGGTTACTTCTTCTGCGGGGCTTTAGGCAGGAATTTTCAAAGGGGAGGAGTTGAGGATTCAGTTCCTATTTAATTAGAGTAATATTTGCTCTCCACCTTGATTTTCTTTGAAAATACCAGCCTTAAACTCAGGGCAGGCATGACTTTGCTAAGAAGGGAGGATAAACATCAAAAAGCTAATGTTTAACATTTTTAGGTGAGATTGTACACTCTGGTATTTTCTTTTTAAGACTTCACTGAACACCACTTTCCCCAGTTTCTCTATTAGGATGTGTGTAGTACCGAGCCATGCTTAGTGTGAAAAATTAAAATAGAAATACTGCCTTGCTAGAGCACTTAGAGGCCTTAAAATGGAAACCAACCCTGATATTGGATGATGTGGATCATAAATTTTGAATGCTGCAGCCTTCTGAATGACAGAATGTGCAATGCTGCTGCTTTCTGGAAAGCACTGATTGATTCTTACCTGCCTGAGAGTGCTCCCCAGGTTATTCCCTGCTTCAGTTCTGACTGATGTGCAGCGTGCACATCGCTTTCTCTTTGTGCAGTGATGGCAGACTTTCTGGTGCCTCTCCAGACTTGTATTAAAAAGCTCTGGGGCTCTTTGGGTACTCACTGGGAGCTGTCTATGCCAAACGTTGGAGAGTTGGACGGTGATTTGCTGTCACTGTAGTAGGGTCTCCAAGAGGCAGCTCTCTGAGAGAGGCCAAGAGGGATTATGATTCTTTTTCTTCCCTTCATGTTTGAATTGGCAAATACAAAGGGAGAAGGGAGCCTGTGGCCGGCTCCAGAGCTGGCAGCTCCAAGTTTGGGAGCACAAATGATTGGAAGCATCAGATACGATGTTGGTTATTGTTCTTGTGTGCCTTATTCCAGCGTTGTGTGCAGCAGATTGATGTTGCAGGGGTTACAAATTACAGCAGTAGTACCCTACTCAGTGTGAATTCTGGAACACCTACACAACCTCCAGCTTGTTGCCTGCTGTTTTCTGTTTCTCCACAGCAGGCCTTGATGGGGAGGTAGCAGCAATAAAACACTTCAGGTGTTAATAGCTGAATTGATCCAATGACAGAATGACAGCATCCAATTTAAGTCATGCTGCTGCCTCTTCCGTTGTGCCTTTGGTGACTTTCCAGGCTGGGAAATGCTCTTTGCAATCAAATGTGCCAAATAATCTCTTGTGGAGTCGTATCGAGCTTTCAGCACATCTTATATGTGTTTGGCTCTGGAGGAAATAGACCACCGTGAGTCCGGTGTGTGGATGTGTGCCTAGGAGCAGGCTGATAGCTCACGCTTGTGCTGCTCACAGCTGCCTTGTTCCTGGCAGTTTCTGCCCTTTCCATCATACTTGGAAAGAGGTGATTTATCTTTCGCTAATTAATAGAGATGTGTTTCTGAGATAGCTAAAGAATAGGAAGCTTTTATTGTCAGTATAGCTCCAGCTGTTACATTTTGCCTTGCAGAAATATCTCTGTGGTAGGGATTTCCCTGGCTTACTGGCTTTTCCAGAGGAGCTTAAGAGAAGAGCAGAATGGAGGGTCCTTTTCATTTATTTATTTTTTTTATCCTACTGCTATGGCCAATCGTTTCACCAGCCACTGCCATATTAAACCAGTCCATCATCAGTGCACTAGTGATTTTTCTTGGCTTTTGTTCTGTTCATTTGTAACACTGGCTCTGAATAGCACTGTCAGAAAGGCCTTCCCCACCCAGTAGTCTATGGAGCAATTTAGGGCAGTGCTTGGTGGATCAGGGTGTGTGTATGTCTCTCAAAGCCCAGAGTTTTGTATTTGGAGGCTGTAAAATCCCTCATAAAAGCTCATTAGTTCTGCTGCATGCCTCTGAGTGCTGTTATGAAATTAAACTGTTGTTCCCATTGTATTAGCCTAAAATAAACACAGATTTTTGCTCACTGCAATTGCAGAGAATCATCTTCACTTGTTCAAATTCTATATTAACTGCTTAAAGTATCTGGTATCCTGGACAGCATTTGACTTTGCTGAAGTTGAAATAGATCTATTTAAAAACAAAAACCCAGAAGCAGAACAAACAAATTAAAAAACTAACAGAGTAAGAAAACATCATCTGAAGTTTGGGAATGGTCGTTACCCCTTTGCTGCTCTGTAGTGTGTTACAAAGGGAATGAAGATGCTGTATTGTGCTCAGCACGGAGTTCTTTATTCGTGTCTGTGCTGCCTCTCAATTCTGAAGTCTTCTAAAAGGGAAAAAGCATTTGGCTTCAGCTCATTATTCAGGGAAAACTATCTCAGCAGTTAAGCAGTGAAGACCTTTACTAGACGTGTGCAAGTGAGGAGATGACTTTTTGTACATGTAAACACACAGTCCATTGAACTCCTGTGTGTCAGCCATCCTTAGAGCCGAGTAGCTGTCATATTCATTGGGTCCCCCACAGGGAGTTGTTGAGGAGGTCTCACCACAGGGTCTGGAATTTGGATGTGATCAGGACATCATGCACGTGAGATCCTTTCCTGTCAGCGTTACCCGTTCATTGCTCTGAGCACTGATCTGTACAAAGATAACTGCCTCTTCCAGAGAAGTTTGAAGTTCTTTGCTTTAATGATACCTTGTGTCAGCAAATTACAGCAGGTGGCAAAACATACAAAGAAAATATTTGCTCACTTATGTATCTTCCTTGCAATAACTATTCTATTGTACTTTTATCATAATCTTTCTTCCTTTCTGAATAATATTTGCTTAGTAAGTCTCTTATGAAATTCTTCAGTCTATCAGACCCTGATCTCTACCCCAGTTTCAGTCTCTTTTATTAAGAAGTGGTGGCTTCAGTGCTGCAGAGTGTTCCAAACTGAAGCAATGGCACTGCTATTACACAACTATTCACATTATTCTTCCTTGCAGTCAGATGTCTCATCACTGATGTTTGTTTTCTTTATGTGAGCTGCACAGAAGTCCCCACTGAACTCTTCCAGGGAAGCTCAGGTCTTTCCTCAAGGAGTGTCTGGCACAACCCTTCCATGAGAAGTCTGTTTCCTTCTGTACTGTGCTTGGCATTTATTGCATCAAACTGTCTCTGCTGTTGCACTGCCCAGCAGCCTCACTTGGGTGAATCTGTCTGAAGTTCCCTGGCTTCCCCTTGGATAATATAAATATTTATTTGTTGAAGATACTGCTGCCTACTGTTCATCTTCCAGACCTTTAATTAAATGCTTCAGTGTCTGCAAATTAATTTTCTCTAGGAGTATAAATTCCATAGGTTAATGTTTTTCCAGATACACAATTCAGAAACACAGAAGCTGAGGTGTTTTGTCACGAATACCATTTAACTGAAAGACCCAATGGTTCCAGAGGCCGTTTTTCATATGCTTTTTCATTTACTGAGGAGTCTTGCACAGCGACTTGAGGAAACCAATGTTTTGACCCGACAGAGTAATGTGCTTTGGGTTACTCAGGCAACGTGGGCGGCGTTTTCCTTGCCTTGAAAGGAAGGACTGGACAGGGAAACATCTTTCCCCAGACAGATGTGGGCTGCCAGCTGGCAGCCTGAACGAGTGCTTGGGTGGTTGGAGATGGGAAGTAACGTTATGGTCCCATGAAATATTGCACTGTTTAACCTTCTGTTGTAATTAGAACTTGTCATTTACACAAACACAGTTTCTTATCTCTTCGCCAGTTCTTGAGCCTCGGTAAGATGCAGGTCACCTTGTGACTTCGTCCTCTGAAAGAGGAAAGAAACGTAAACAGTTCTAACGGGACGTGCTTTCTTCAGACTGTGGTGAAAGACTGTACAGTAATCTTTGCAATACACTGTGGATGAAAATTATTCTTTCAGAGAGAATGTGCCTAAATCCACTGGTTTCTCAGATAGGCCTGTCAGGAGAGTTGGTACGGCCTTGGTGTAGTGGGGTGCAAGTCAGAGGGCAGTGGCAAGCTGAAGGGATGCTGTCAGCACAGCTGTCCTGAATGGTGATGCTCTTTCCCTTGCAGTGGGTCTCATGCAAACTTGAGGACAGGTTCGTGATTCTAACTGAACTATCTTTCCCTTTCGGCATAGCTAAACTTTTAAGACATTCCGATTTCTGGTTTGATCTGAGTCCAGTGCTGAGGTGCTTGTTATTTTGTGAGACGTGGGTGCAGTGAACTCCCAGCTCAGTTTTCAGGGCACTGTTATGTGTTTATGTCCTTTGTCCTACTAAATGTTTTCAGTGTGTAAATTGCATGTGAGATCTCCTCTCAGGAGGCTTTGGCTGTTGTACTACAGCTGTGCATCAGCAATCTTCCCTGCTGGAGAGCTGTTAAGAGGCCAAGAAAACTTTCTCCTTTATGGAAAATACACTCTGCCAAAGATGAAGACCTCTGGTTGAACTGACAGAAAGTCCTGCTTGCATTCAGCTGTAGGATCAGTCTGGTTTCCTGTCTTCAAATTGGGTTTTATGCAGAGTGTATGGCTCAGTGGGATCAGCTTTTGGATGCAACTGTTGCTGCTTCCCAGGATGACGACCATTTAGGTTTCTTATTTGTCCTAAGCTAATACTCTACTCTTTGTATAGGATTGCATCTATTTAATGTACTGCCTTACCTTTGTAAACTTTGCTTTCTTTGTATTAAAAAGAGCTCAAGCAGGAGGCTGTTTCTCATTGGTGAAGACTGGTACATCTACGTGCTGGGCCTCAGGCCACTGCATCCTGTGTCTGCTGAAGGGCAGTCTCCAACACTGGGGATCTGTCAATGGGAGCAGCCCACATGCCTCATCTGCTTTATTCCTTACAACTTTTCTGAAGGGAGATGTACAGGAAGTAACTTAGTTTCATAGTAGGTGAAAAGCCCTAAGAGTTGAAGGCTGTTCCCTTTTTCTACTTCTAGTTTCCAATTTAGAGATACCGTATGGACTGGCTGTTTACTTTGTACAAGGTCACTCAAAACCTGAGTCGGCATTTTGCTCATTTCCCAGGCTCTGCAAATATCAAGGTCAGGTTAGGCTTTTATTAGTTTCTTGGAGTAATCTGTGCTTCTTTTCTTGTTGTGATTTGTGTGTGCTTTTATATGGCTGTTAAAATGTACGATTTGTGTATCTGAGCTGGAAGCATTATGTAAGCTTGTATCTTCCCTAGTGTGTTTGCAGTGTTTCTTTTAGAAATGTTAAGTAAAAGCAGCAAAAGCTCAAGCAGAGAAATATCTGTTGAAACTTCTGGCTAAACGGATTAGAAGTTTGCACTTGGAAGCTGAATTTCTGTTCTGTGAATGGAAGGCTCCATTCCTCCCAGTGAGAGGAAAACAAGGTTACCAAGTACACTGCTTCAAATCTATCAGCTTACTTCTGTTGCAATTAAGTCAAGCTGCATTCCTTAGGTAAATTTTAAGGGAAGTTTTGCCTCAATTTAAGTCTGTGCCACGAAAGCGTTAGAGAAATCTTGTGGAGATTTTTCATAAAGAAATTTGGAATCAGGTCCTTGTTTATGTCATATGTTCTTTGTGGAAAAGCCTTTCAGGAAGCCAGAAGACAGACACCGCATGGAAATCTGGGATGTGACAAACAGAAGCATCAGATCTTTGTGCTGTGCAATGCATCACCAGGCCCCTCAACTCGTGAATCCACAATGAGATCTCAAGCATTTCCATTGAGCTTGCCATTGCTTTATATGCTCACCACTTCAGCCACCTTGGACTTTGGGCTGGCATTTCTAATACTTTAAGAAACAGTTCCGAAATCTTTTGAAAGCCTGTTATTATTTTGCCTGGAGGTGATGAGACTGGGTGCTAATGAATGTCATTAGGTTGACAGGTTCTGCTTGCCTTATGCTACTTTTGATTGGTATATTTTTGCCCAGACCTTATTTGAGTCTGACTTTCAATTCCAGCTTCAATTGAGAACAAGTCTTTTGCATTAAAATAACTACTAATAAAATGCAATAGTTAATTGCTCATTTATGCCTCTCTCATAGCATGAGTTTAATCTCCTTTGTTTTTAAAACAAACTACACAAAGATGAGGCTGTGTTTCATTCATATTTGTAATTAAACACAAATATGATTGTGATCTAGTAGCTGCTAAAGGAGCACTGTAGGTTTGGGAAGCTGAATGAAGGTCAAGTACAAGGAGATCAAACACCTTACGTTCTTGAAAAACAGTTGAATTGCTCAAGGAACTTTAAACTCTGCATGTTTCTTCTTTTGTGGAAGTGTTGTTATGCTTTATAAAAGTTTTTTTCAGTTTAGGATGGTGGAAATATGGAGTGGCCTAGAGTCCTTGCAAGGACAGCAGTGATGTCACTTGGTACTGTCCTTTATAGGAATGGATAGCGAGCGCTACAGGAGAAGTAATAAACAGGATCTCAATGGATTGATAACACCCGTGACACCTCAAAGGGGAAGGCAAAAGCAAATCAGACAGTTCAAGGGGGTAATTTTCACCATATTTGCTTGAAAAGAACAAAACAAACCACATACCACTGATTAAAAAACCCAAACCCCAAAATTTTATTCTGGGAGTGCTACTCAGTGCATCACGGGACAAATGATTTGAGAAATGTATGACACTTCTGCATGGCAGCATCAGAGCTGAAAACTGTTCACGCCTCAGTGGCACCGAGTTGAAATTGGCTGCAGCCAAAAGGAGGATGTAGGTGCTGCAAGAATGTTTCTGCAAAACAGTTCTGCTGCAGATGAGCATTCGTCAGAGCGTGAGTTCTTTGATCTTTGTTGGGCCTCCTCCAAGAGAAGAAGGAAAATGCCTTTTACAATAAAGCAAATAATGTTTTGATTATTATTATTTTTTTTTTTTTGAAAGGAAGTCAGTTGTGTTGATGATGTGAGATGCATGCGACTGCTAGGAGCCAGCCTGAGATAACTAATGCTTTTCAGTTTGATTGCTGATAAGCTAAAGGAATTGTTAATGTTGAAAGCTAATGAACAAACAACTTCTGCTATGACAGACACATGGTTTTGGTTTTCATGTTGCAGCGAGCTGTTTTGCAGGTAGCAGTGTGAAGTGTTAGGTTTCCTCCCCAGCTATTCTATGAATTAATCCGGGAAATGAGTTCTAATTCTGAAAAGTGTTGTTAATAGTACTGCTACTGAAATGCTATCTCGTTTCTTCAAATGATAAAATCCTGGGTTTGAAGCCTTCCTGCTGCAGGGAGGAGCACTCGCACTGAGCAGTCAGTTGTGCAACTCCTTTCTTACTTCTACTTTTAGTTTGGTTCTCTCTCCACAAAAGGAAAAAGTGCAGGACTCACAGGGCTGAAGGCTGAGACTTCTTTAAGTACTTTGAAAAGAAGAGGAATCATGGTTTGAGTGTCATGAATGGAGATGGCTAAGGTGCATGTTTCTACATTCAAAAACACTGTTTTTGTTCTCTGCATCAGAGGAAGATTAGTGTGCACACACTTGTATCAAAATTTGTAGGCCTCTTTTAGATGTGGTGACTATTGAGTAGCATCCAATAAGTGCTTTCAAATTGGCAGTCCTGAATAAACTGCAGCCTAGGAGAATTGGCAGCAGAGATGTCTAAGTCTGCTCTTAGGTTTCTTTTTCTTGGAATAAGAGGGGAATTCCAGACAAATATAAATGTGCACCTGATAAAATAGCTGGAAATGAAGGAGGGGAGGATCTTGGTAATGGCAACACAGTTACTTAAACCAGTCTTGGCCCAACTAATGGAAAGCTACTGGAAGCTAGCAAGAGAGCTGGGGTCAGCTGGAGGAGAAGAGGAAAAAAAAGAAAGCATCTAATCAAAATAATCTAATCTCCTCGTGTGATAAAGGGAGGTCTTCTGGTGTTACGTGACACGATGCCAGCATTTTAGGAACAACACTGAGAAAATATTGAGACGAAGTATTAAAAAAGATAAAGCTTCCAGTTTCAGAGTTGATGTAATAGAAAGGTTAGAAATAGTTTATTGCAGAGAAGTTTGTGGACTGCGACCAGTACGATGGGGTTGCACGTGTGCTCCCATATACCAGCCTGGGAAGTGACCAACTGGTACATAGCCATTAGTTTTTACCCACTGAAGAAATTCAGCATAACGATAAACAACTTAAACAAAAATCATTGGCCTGATAGTAAACCGTGAAATAAGTATTTAAACAAAATATTGATATAAGTGGTAGTTTCCAGATCTTAGTGATAGATCAGAGTGGTTGTGGATGAATGAATGCTTTTGGAAGCACAAACTGTAGAGCTTCCAAGAGCTGTGGCTGTGAAATGTGGTGTCTGGTGAAGGGGATCTCAGTAGATTGCTCTCAGTGGCTCTTCTCCTTAATGCTCCCTGATGCAGTGCATTTCTTTCCTTCCCTCCAGTATATCTTCTGTGTTGTTAGAGGGCAGCAGTTTAATCACAAACGTGGCTGGGTTTTTGGGGATTGGCTTTAAAAAAAAAAATGATAATAATAATTCAAAAAGTGAGGTTGCACGTGGAAATATCTGGGAAGAAGAAAATGAGTATTTTAGGTAGAGGAATCTCAAAGGTCCTTCTTAATCAAGTAACGTTCGTGGCTTAATTATATAGGATAAATGAGTTCTACTGACAGTTACTTTGGTGTTAGCCTGTTGACGTTGCTCTTGCTCTCTTCTCCTTAGTCCCTCTGGCTGCTGCATTCTCATCTCAGATGCATCTATATACACTGCGGGCTGTCTTCTGTCTCTCTCCCCATAACCTTTGCAGCTTATTTACAGTTCTCTCCCCCTTCAGAACTGTGAAGGGATGTCAGTTGACTTGTGTAATTTGACAACAGCACTGCTGGAAGTTCTCAGGTTTGTGCCTTTCTGAATGTCCCAGAAATAAGAAGTGGTAGTCAACTTGGAGTATTTTTCTTGGTTGTGCTGTTTGGTCTGGAATCTTCTTTTGCCACAGCCTGAACTTTTATAAAACCTCTTCCTCTCTGTGCATCAGGCCAGTTTTGCACTGAAGATGTCGACGAATGTCAGCTGCAGCCAAATGCTTGTCAGAACGGAGGTACCTGCACCAACCACAATGGGGGCTATGCCTGTGTCTGTGTGAATGGCTGGAGCGGGGATGACTGCAGTAAGAACATTGATGATTGCTTCACGGCCTCCTGTGCTAATGGATCTACTTGCATCGATCGAGTGGCTTCGTTTTCATGCATTTGTCCAGAAGGAAAGGCAGGTGAGGATGGAAAACCCGTGTAGCTCTTGCACTTAAGGAAAAATACTTTATGTCTGAAGTTTATGCGTGGTGTGTTTATTTTTACATGTTCTGCGATCAAAAAAAAAAAAAAAGGAAATATGTACTTTCCATGAGCAAAGACTTCTTAAATCTCTGCAGCTAGGAACAAAGAACTATTTGTGTTAAGCTGGAAGAGTTTTATAGTTTATATTGTAAGGAAACGTTTTCAGCTTCCAGAATAATCATCATGCTTGTTAAGAAAGAAGGAGTAGTTAACTGCTCCCAGGAGATGACTTCAGTAGGAGTAAGCAACTGCAGCACTCCAGAATGCTGAGGAGACCTCTGAAGTCACAGACTCTGTGTTTAAATATCATGTCCCATAAGTGCATAGTAAAAACCCTGTGGCTTATAAGAAACTACTCAAGTTTCTGGATCTGAGAGTCTCCATTTGAAGTATCAGGATGGATAATTTGGTTGTGTAATATATGGCCTGGCTGCTGTATCTCTCTTTTTTTGAATGAATGCTTGTATGCTTCTCCAGGTCTTCTGTGCCACTTGGATGATGCATGTGTTAGCAATCCGTGCCAGAAGGGAGCTCTGTGTGATACCAATCCTGTGAATGGACACTATATCTGCACCTGTCCTCAAGGCCATAAGGGAGCAGACTGCACTGAGGATGTGGATGAATGTGCAATGGGTAAGTTTCTGTTTTCTGTTGGTGAGCATGATAACAAGGAGTCAGTTTCTTTTCTTGTTAAACTAACAGAGGAAGAAGAATACACATTTTGTCATAGCTTCTCAATGCAAGTGAGACTCTTCCTGCTTTCCCCTTTCTGTTTTGACATCTTTAGGTGAGTTCTAAATCTTGCGTGAGACTTGTGGCAGTGTGCTGAGTCAGGATTGCCATCCGTGCTTGAACCTCTTAGCCTCTGGAATGTGGAAGACAGTGAGATGATGGACTTAGCCATTTTTCATTGTGCAGCAGAGTTTAGCTCTGTGTGAGGAGCACACGCAGAGAGAGCAGTTAAGCTGGCAGTTAGACCTGCAGGCTGCAACAGAAGTACCTGTTTCTGAGGGGCTATTGTAGATTTCCCCAGTTCTGGTAATAAATAAAGGCTTTGACAGCCAGAATATGAACAGATCTCAAGTGCCTTCTGAGAGTAGTGAATACATGGACTTTTAAAGCTGTATTTCTCTGATATCACCCTCCTGTGTTATTTTGAGGATTAGCTGGACTTTACAAACTTGCTGACAGTTTTGTGGGTACTAGTTTGTGCTTTGAGAAGGATGTGCCTAACCAGTATGAAAGGAGTGGAAAGAAGCACTTCTATGAATTTCATTCCTCAGTCTGCCTTGGACAAAAGTACTGTTCCTTTCTAAAAACATATGAGGGACAGATTTGATGTTGTGGCTCTGGTGACCCATTGACAGCCTCAGGAGAGAAGTAAATCAAAAAGATGATCTAGAGATAAGGCCTTCAAAGCATCCCTAATTCTTTAATCCTTGCCACATAGTACTCTTTTTAAGAACTGTGATTAATAATGTGGACCTGTGGTAACAATGGCAATCTTTCTTTTTGCCTCTGATAGGCAATTAACTGCTACATATTATCTTCAGTCCCACTAGCCTTTCCTCGTTGGGGTGAACAGTCCTTTACCCTGTATTACGTGTTAGGAAGGGGTGACCACTGGAGAAGACCATGACTAATAAAGGATGCTGTGGCTTTCCTGGTCAGAGGAAAGATTTTGCCACACACACTGATCTTTCTTGCAGCAAACAGCAATCCGTGTGAACACGCTGGGAAATGTGTAAACACAGAAGGCTCTTTTCACTGTGAGTGTTTGAAGGGCTACACAGGACCTCGCTGTGAAATGGACATCAACGAATGCCATTCTAATCCATGCCAAAACGATGCCACCTGCCTGGATAAAATTGGAGGATTCACGTGTCTCTGTATGCCAGGTGAGGGGAGTTTTTGACTGGGAAAGGGGCTTCCAGAAAAGGTGAAAAAAATCAGAAGGAAGAGCACAGGGAAGGTTGCCAACTCCGCTGAGGTGGAACACAAAATTGCAATGGGGTGAGGCTAAATGAAACGTTGGAAGTGCTTTCTGTGGTGGCTCCAGCCAGGCGGGCTTGGCATTTGTGTGGGGAGGGAGAAAACAATTAGAGGACTGACAGAGAAACCAATCTCTACATCCGTGAAGGAAGGCAGTCCACCAGCCTGGAGTGTGAGCATATTTGTTACTACCCCCAGTAAAATGTGTGTACGGAAACTTTTGTTGGTGGAAGCAAAGGAGGTGCATTGTATTTTGAGATGTGTATATGATGTTTTTTGGATAAAATTGTTGTTTGGTTTCTTGTATTTTCCTTCTTAAATTACCCCAAATAATGCAAGCTTCCTCTGATCTGAAAGAAAATAAATAAATAAAATTAGTCAGTTGACACTTTGCTTGTCCAAAATGAGCACATCCAGCATAGCAGTGACCTACGTAGTCTAGTATTTTGCTTTTCTGAAATAAAGTGGTAAAAAAAAAGTGTGCACGTTGCCAGTTGGACAGCTGTGTGAGGTATAATGACAGAATTGTGACCCCTGCAGGTGATCATTTAATATCATGAAAACTGGAATAAATTTTTATTCGTGTCAGATCTGTTGTGAAAAAAAACCTCCAGTCCCAGTTATTTTACCCCTCTTAGCATTTTTCTTTCGTTCTGTCATTTGTTTGAGGTTTTTTAGCTGCCTGCATTGCCTTTTGCCTCTGTGGGTGCGTACTCAAATAGATTGAAGTGGCAAAACGTGGTCTCTGCTCATCAGATAAAAGAAAACATTGGCTGTAAAGTCAACGCAAAATTCACACACACTCAGCATCCATTTTCACCTCTGCTGAAAGCATACCAGAAAACATACCTCTCCCCTCACAGTTCCTGTCCAAACCTCAAACTTTACTGCAACAAAACAAAACTAACTTTAAGCTTTCAGCACTAATAAAAGTTACACTGCTGGGGATGCTTTCTAAAGCCTTCTGTCTGCTCTTATGTTATTTTTGTAATAGGTTTTAAAGGTGTTCACTGTGAAGAGGATATTGATGAGTGTCTGAGTAATCCCTGTGTGAACAATGGAGAGTGTCTTGATAAAGTAAACCGGTTCCTCTGTGTCTGTCCTCCTGGTGAGTACTTTTTTCTGGAAGCTTTTCCTGCTTCACATTACCAAGAACTCATTAGATAACCAGAGAAAGGCTGCAGGCAGTGTTTCTTGGGAGGTTTTGCAGTCTTGGTGCAGCATCTGTTGGAGTTGTAGTCATTGCTAAGTTGGAATAGAGGCGTGTATTGTTTGGCAGTGGGATCATGCCCTTAACTGGGTAAGTATTGAGAAATAGTTGGATATCTCACTGTAAAGTGTTGACTGCAGCAAGAACTTACATTGTTCTGGATATCACAGGGAGAGGTAGTTAAGTAATTCTAAACATTATAAAATCAGAGTCTCCATGCTCCTTTTTATAGGTTTTTAGGTAGGAGCTGTATTTCCATTAGCATAGCTTGTGTTGCTTGCATGAGGAGGAAAGCAGATTGGGTCTTCACTTTATTAGAATAGAAAGACAAATGGTGAGCTGCAGGATCAGTGTTAGCTATAAAGTAAACATCCATTATCTTCTGATGGCTCACAAGAAGTTTTGACATCGGAAGATACTCACCAAGAGCCTGTTTTGCATTCCTTCTTATTGAGTAATGATGATCTAGCTCAGATTCCATTCTTCTATTGGTTCCTTCCTGCAAGAAACGTTCCTGGAATTTTGACTTTTTGTTTCTTTAAGTGCCTCAGAACCTGTGTTGTGTGACATAACCTGTTGATAGTTCGCCTATTTCAAGAAGTGTGTAGAAAGATACAGTGCTGCTTTATACCACATTCCACGCTGCTGTAGTAATTCCAGTCTGAAGGCTCTAATAAAGTATACATTAATGTTCAATATTAAGTTAATTCCGTTCTTGATTACTGGAAAGTTTTCATTGGTGGCCTCTCGGTTTTAAAGGCAGGTATGCTGCTGGTCAGTAGCAGCTACTACTTGTGCTCCATTTGTTTTATTTCTGTTTGACTTGGCCATCTGTTTTCATGCTGAGGCTTCCCTGACCTGGGGAATAGAAACTGTGTTTGGTTGGTGGGTTGAATGAAGAGCCAGGGTGTGGTGTGTGTGTTTAATGATGCAATTGAGTTCAGATTTCTCGAGCTTACATTTGGGTGGTTTTAAGGATTTGCTACTAAATAATTCCTGATAATACAGCTGTTTAGATTAAGTGCTTCCAATTGCCTCTGAATTGTCACTATCATTCTGCCTTTCAGGATTCAGTGGTGCAGTGTGTCAGATTGATATAGATGACTGCTCCAGCACACCGTGTCTCAATGGAGCCAAGTGCATTGACCATCCCAATGGCTACGAGTGCCAGTGTGCCACAGGTTAGTCTCGTGTTCAGAGCCCCTGAGCTGAAGATTGCTTGTAAATCAAGTACAAAAAGGAGTGGTCAAAGGAGTGTCAGTGTTCTTTCTTTCTCAGAAACACTTCTTGTTTGTTTTGTAGCTCTATTCTGCTCCTTTGCAGCAGAGAATAGTGTTAAATGCAGAAACCCTTTCACTTGTGACAGCAATGAGTTCACAGTTGCTGGAATTTCTGGCTTTCCTCTTTCAGCCCCATGTCTTGCTTCCCGAGGGGTTTCTTCTGTATTGACTGTGGAATCCTTGAATAGAAAAATAACAGTGTGAAGCCTTACATCTGTGGCTTTCTTTTCCTTCTTACAAGTTGGGTTGTATAGCATACAGTTGAAGAACAAGAGGTGGACAGAGCAGCACTACTGTGTATTTTGATTTCTGTTGCTTGAGGCTATAGCAAAACTGAAAGACAAAAGTGTAGTAAAAATGGTGCCCATTGAAAGAGATACCACACAGCTGCCTACAATAATGTAGTTTAAATTATTTGTTAAATTTCATATGGGAACTTCGACAGCTGTGGATGGAGCTGAAGTCGTTTTTTAATGCATTCCTTTACTGCTTGATCAATTGCACATTTAGAAGTGTCAGGTTTAATTACAGAATATTCTTGTCTTTGAGCCACTAGGAGTGATGTATTTTTATCTGTAATTTTTTACATTTGGTCAAATTTGAGGATGTGAGCAGTTCAAAGCTGTTATACTTTAATTCTCAGTGAGGAACAGCTTTTGGTTGCTTTCAGTTAATGCTAAGTGGAGTTGTTAGTGATGCAGATTCAGACTGACTTTAGCTCTTCATTTATGGACGTAGCTGAAAATTCCTGGACTGCCTCTGTCCTGGAAATGTTTTGTCAGGTTAGTTAGGTTTATGTGCATTTTTTCTTCTTTTGAATCATTCCAGTAACCAAATTGTTAAGGTAAATTCATTTGACTTCAGTAATTTATTCTGCCCTGTATGGAATACAGCTGAAATCAGCCTGAAACAACTTCCCCCCTTACCCAAAGTTCATGAAGAAACAGCTGGTTGGAAGTAGGGAGTAAAGTAGTTCTAATCAGGAGAGAAATAATTATTGTCATGATTTTCTTTCTGTTTGTGGCACGTGACAGAAAAGTTGATGTTTGCAATAAAAAGAAAAAGAAGAAAAATCCCAAGTCCTTGCTAAACTTGGGATTTCTCTTCAAAGGACTTTCTCAAGCTAGCATGAGGTCTAGTTGCTGTCAATCCTTGAGAGTGCAGAGCTGAACTATTAATCCATTGCAGAGCTTTCTGCAAAGTTTGGGGTTGTGTAGTGTCTGTCAGCATGGAGAGCTGTGTTTCAGAAAGCTTGTTCTGAATTTGGGCTCTGAACTACTGGGAACCATGTCAGTACAGAGAGATCCTCTTTCCCAGATGAGAAAGGAAGGATACTTCTGCCATGCTGGCACATGGTGCATAGTCAAGAAACAGCCTGAAAGCAACCAAATGGATATGTTTACTTAAGCAGCAGCTCTTAGTAAATTGGTTGGTGCTTTGACTGAAAATGTCTCTGTTCTGGGACTTCTTTCTGTCCTCTCTGAGGAATTTTCACGTTCTGTGTTCAGGTGTTATTTTTTGTTTTTTCTTTTCCTAATCTGTCTACCAAGAGGGAGTGGAAGTTGTGCATCATTAAGGTATGTTCAGTTAAAACATTGGTAAATACGTAGTTCAGCTGAGCTACAGTAGGAGGAAGCTAATTTTTTTTTTATTAAACAAATGTATGCTAAGTATAATATTTAATATTGACAGCTTTCTAAGACTGAAATATGGAATTCGTCATTGGGGCAGGTCAGTTACTGGAAAATAATGATTGAATGTGTTCTTGCTTTATTAATCTCATATTGAGTGATATATGTTCCCTGAATGGCATTCGCCAGCTGCAGAACTGATTGAAAACTGCAAAATGTTTGGCCAAATGCTGTACAGATAGCTCTATTTACTGCTTGCTTTTTGTCTTTTCTTTCCCTTCTGGCATTATTCCACTTCTCCTTCCCAGTGGTAGATCATGGCTTTTTTTTTTTTCTTGAGTTGTCTTAGGCCTTTCCTCTTTTCCGTCCCTCTGTCCTCATTTTTTTTTTTTTTTTTTTTTTTGCCACTGTTCGTTCTCTTATCGGTTTGGTTTTCTTCCTTCCCTAACACCTTTTTATATCCATCTCTCTAACTAGCTTCCCTTCCCTCTCCCCACCTACTTCCACACCCATTCATCCATGCATACGTTCGCAGAACTTGGAAATGTTAGCCGTCACCTGGTATGTTTGACCAGAGAACTAGCCACAAACCTGTATGAAAAATGGGGATCCACTTGTTAAACTCAGGTGAGAATCACTCTTCAGCTGTTGAAATTCCCTGCAGCTCGGTTTGTATCAGTCTCCAGTTAATGTCTGAAATTTGAAGTTCTGCCTGCCCTATCTCCAGTTGCTGGAAGGCAGCATGAGCTGTGGCTTCAAAACACCATCTGTGAAATCAATTTATTTTAAATTGTCCCTGTTTCGTATAGCTCTGTTCCATCATGGGAAAACAGGGCCCTTGAGGGAGTTGTTTGCTGTTCTTATCTTCCTGATTTTTATTTTTATTTTTTTTTAGCCCTTCTCATGAACAAATTCTGTCTTCTCTTGCTCAGGATGTTTCCCAGCTGAAGCAGAATGAAACGGGCCAAATTAATGCCCATTTCATTGCTCCTAACTGAAGAGGAGATTGCATGCAGTCTTTCACGAATTTGCAGTTGGTGATTGATTGGAGTTATTGAAAAGTTTCCCAATGAGAGGAACAAGAGACTTTTCAATAAGCATAGCTGTAGAAACTGTGACATGAGCCAAGAGAGTTCCCTTGGGAAGGTTTCTGCAGCATCTTTGCAGTACTTTCGTGTACTGAAAAAGTGAAATTCCCTGGTGTTGTGTAGAGGAAATATCGACAGGAGGGACCCTTCAGGTAGTTTACATTGATGCAAGTAAATATTTTGTGAAGGTGCATGGTTTTCCCTCTCCCTGCTACTGTTCTGAATATAATGAAGGTAACGCTTCTGATGCCAGGATTCTCCTTTCAAGGTGTTGTTCTGTGAGCAGTGGAAGGGTCTGTTGTTTTTCAGGGCTGGAAAATGGCCAGCAGTTGAGGTGCTCAGTTACCCTTGGTGTTCTGTCCACCTGTTTGCTAACGTTCTTAGTATGATACTTCCCTTGTTTGCATTATATTCACTGCAGCATTGTACCTGTTAATTACTGTTGTTGGCCGTCTTTCCATAGGTTTTACTGGTGTTTTGTGTGAGGAGAACATCAACAACTGTGATCCTGATCCGTGCCACCATGGTGAATGTCAAGATGGAATTGATTCCTACACGTGTATATGCAATCCTGGCTACATGGGTGCCATATGCAGTGAGCAGATCAATGAGTGCCACAGCAATCCTTGCCTCCATCAAGGGCGCTGCATTGACTTGGTGAATGGCTACCAATGCAACTGTTTGCTGGGCACTTCAGGTACATAACGGACAAGCAGAGGGATTGGATTGTAACAGAGTTCAAGATTTAATTGTTTCTTATGTCTCCTCTGGTGTGTGTGCTAAATTTGTATGTAGAATGAGCTTATTGTAAGGAACCTAAAGAAACTTTCACCTTCACGTTAATTTTGGCTGCTGCATTTTCCTGCGTTTGTGTGAACTAAATCTCACATGTACTGCAAATAGTCTTGGAGTGACTCACCTCCTCTTTGCACCTCCAAATATGATCAGATACATTTGCTGAAGAAAAAAAAAAAAGATATGTTGATCAAAATGACTTATTCTTTCGTTTGAAATTGCCTGTGTAACTTTGTAGGTGAGGCTCTTAATTTGGCTGTTTCCAGGGAATGGGTTTGTTGTCCATCTTGTTCAGATTTGACCTTATTCCTTTAACTTATTTTTTTTTTTCCAGGAGTGAACTGTGAGAATAACTTTGATGACTGTGCGAGTAACCCATGCGTCCACGGGGACTGCATTGATGGCATTAATCGCTACACTTGTGCTTGCAAACCTGGATTTACAGGTAAAGTCAGCTACCTGATAGCTTTAAGTTGTTTTGAAGGTAGTTATCCTGTTAGCGAGGGAAGCTGTTCTTTGCATACCAACTGTGAGGGATTCAGTTAATATCTCAGTAGATCCTTCTAATCTTTGAATCTCAGTGGCTTACATTACAGTGAGTTACACCAAGTGCAGATGTAGCCTGATCTGTGCTGTGAGATGCCATTCTTGTTAGGTAATTACATCTAACTCATGGTTCTCGATTTTATAACAAATAAAACCACGTGACTTTGGTTTATTATTCACAGCTTCTTTCCAGAGATGCAGACTGTGAACAGTGTGGACAGGTGTTGGATTAGGCTGTGCCTTGGGCTTGGACCACAAAGAGTATTTCTCTTTCAGTGGGAGCAAAGCATGAAGTCACTGCTCTCCACTTGAAGTTTCCAACTCAATAACCCCCTTTTTGCAGTGCTTCTCTTTCATTATGTGATCTCTGCACTTTCCTCGTCTAAATTGTGTAAAATTGTAAAAACAAGACAATTGAAAACAAGAAGCATTTATTCACATCTAAATCCGTGCTCAGAATTGTAGGTCTGTATCAGGACTGACTGATTCTGATGACTGAAGCACATCTCAATACTGTTCGTAATGGACTTAATACGTTTTGAGGCATGTAGGATAATGTGCTCATAAAACAATTGTTGGTTGGTACTGTTTGTGACACTGTTCTCATTGTGTCTGCTTACTGTTTATTTCTGAATGATTCTAATTAGGATTGATCTGAAATGCATTAGAAGCAGTACTAAGAGGTTTCATGTGGTCTTTTTGTGTATTTCTCTTGGCATCTTTTGAAATTCTAATGCTTCTTTCTTCCACTGACTATGTGCTGGTGATAGTTGTCAGTCCCCATGGCAGAAGAGGCATGACCCTGATGACATACCATTTTTGTTATCCTGCTGGTTTTCTTACTGTTATCTGTTGCAGTAATTCAGAAATGTTAATTGACCCCTTCTGGTATTTAAGGAGCTGGCCTCGCCTGGGGTCTTGATACTTCATCCTTTCTATATATCAGAAATATTTTTCAACTTCAGTACTTGTTCTGTTTAGCTCTCCAGCCTCACACAGTGTTGTGGTCAGTACTTAAAGGATTTTGCAGTTCTGGCACACACTGTAAAGAGAGGCAGGCAAAACAGGATATGGTGTTATTTAGAGTTCCTTTTACGTAATAAACCACAAGACCTATATTTACTGCAGATGGTGTGGCAGCACTGGTTGTTCAGAGGGTAGGTAATTTTAGCACGGAGGAGAAGGGCTTTGACAAGTGGAGCTCAAGAGGTTTGCTCCAAACACAATACAGTTGAGTGATTTTTGCTTTCTAATGAATATTAATTACTGATTTTTCAGTGCAGCTCTGATGAGATTCTTGAGTGGTTTCTAAATACTTGTTGAGCATAAGTGTTGTTTTCCAGGTGCAGAAACATTCCGTGTCTTTCAGGAACACTTCCATTAAAGCCACTTCAAGCATGCAAGATCTGTACCTCTGCATCAGCTTCGCAGAGTTGTCTCAACCATGTGATCTTACAGACTTACAGGGCAAATGTTCTTAAAAGAACAACATCTTAATAAGGAATGTTTTGGCTTGGTTTGTATTTTTTAGGCCCACGATGTAACGTGGATATTGATGAATGTGCATCCAACCCCTGTAATAATGGGGGAACGTGTATAAATGAAGTCAACAGCTTTCGGTGTGTGTGTCCTGAAGGTTACCATCATCCTCACTGTCAGTCACAGGCAGATGGCTGCCTTAGTAATCCCTGCGTTCATGGCAACTGCACACACATTGTTACCGGGTAAGTTCTTACTGTTACATCAAATGTATCTGCTGCCTTTTGTACTTTCTCCCCCCCCCACCAGCCTCAGTTCTGTCTTGACTAAAGGTTTCTGATTTTTAATTTCTCACATTAAAAATGCAGACTTGTTTGCTGCCCATGAAATAATGACAGTAAGGTGCAGACCTTTATTCACCAGCTGCCCTTTGTGCTGTCTCAGCATGAGTTCTTCTGCCCTGCATGGGTGCCATCAAAAAGGGGAGTTCAGTAGTTCTACCTAATAGAGTGAATGCAATTAAAATAAAGAAATGGTTCCAAACAGGTCTGTTGGAAAACAGCAGATAGTTACTCCTTCAGAGTCCAAAATGTTGAGTGTTGAGGGTGTGCTTGTGACTAGAGCCATTATTGCTACCCAAATACTCTGCTTGAAGGAATAAGCAGATAATTCAGAAAACTAGGAGACAGAGCAGTGTTGGAAGATCAGGTGGGGAAATTTTGGTGTAACAACCACGGGGGATTCTATAGAAAGGTAGTACTTCAAGGCTTGGAAAGGGAGCTCAGGTTGAAAAGCCACGAAGAAGGTAAAAATGAAAAGTTCGTGCCCTCCATCTGAGTCATCTGTTTTTAGAGGAAAAGTTAATGGTTGGTGTTTTGTTTGTTTGTTCTTAGCAAGGCATCCTGTTTAAGTTGGTACACTGATGGAATGCAGTTGCCTCTGACTGTTTCCTCTAGCAGCTTTCTCAAGATTAGGAGATTTATTGTTGAGCAGTGATTGTCTTAGAACAGCATATGCAAGGCATATTTATTCAGCTTTAGTCACGCTATTACGTTCCTGAGACAAGAAAGGAAAGCTTTTTCTGGCCATTCTGATGGCAGCAGTTGTTTCTGAATCATTCAGTCCAGAAAGACCAAATGCTGACTTCATGAGCCTTGAATCAAGACCTCTTTTTGTTAGGGATGAATCCATGGTGAATGAATGACATGGGCTCTGGGAGCACAGGGGCTTTGAAGCTGACAAGTGGTGGGAGGGACAGGGTCATAGTTGTGAAGCTCCCTAATTGGTCCAGGGGTAGTAGTGGCTCCCACGTATTTTGTGTCCTGGAAAGTGTTGTCAGCACTTGGCAAGGAAAGGTTTTGCCACCGCAGTTAGCTCTGTGGGTCAGGATTCAGCACTTTTTTTGGAGCTGACAGGAAGAATGCCTTTATGCTGGGTTCAGCCTTCAGGTAAACTTGAAAAATAGAATTGTTCATCATCGGTCACTTGTGTTCTCGTTTATGCCCATGTACACCTTGTACTTGGTGCGAAATAATATAAGTGTTGTCTGCATGATGAAGAAGGAGGTCAGCATGCATTTTGTGTGGCTGGAGTCCAGGGTGATTCAGAAAGACTTTGGTTCTGTGTCACGTGGGTGGAGTGCTGCTCTACTTCAGATTTTGAAACACATTGGAGTAAATTGCTGCTGCTCCTAACCACCTGTTCTCATTTGTAACCACTACTTTGTATTAAATTAGTATACTCATCGTTGGAGCCTACTTTTCCTCTCTGCTTTCTGTAATTTTTTCCCTTTATTTAAATGTGTTGAGATGATCTTATCAAAAGAGAAGCATATTGCTGTGCAAGTGCTTTGTGGAAACTGTTAACAGGAGGAGAGTGTTTTTAAGGGTGGGCTATTTTCAATATTTTGAAGTGAAGACAAGTCATTTCAAAATGTTCTCAGATTTCTGTTGCTTTTGCCTTTGAAGGTACAAGTGTGTCTGTGACCCAGGCTGGATAGGAGATTACTGTTCAACAGAAGGGAATGAATGTAAATCAAACCCGTGCCAAAACGGAGGAACTTGTGAGGATCTGCTGAATGGATATAGATGTACCTGTAGGAAAGGATTCAAAGGTGAAAATTCAGAGAGAGTTTTCTTCTTTTCCTCTTCACTTCATTGTACTTCTAATGTCATTCTATTGGTTTCATTAAACTTGGTGGAAATAGGAATCAAGAAGGAAAATGTTGTGGTTACATTAAGTTGAATTACGTTGAATACAGATGTGATACAACAGTATAGAATTCTTTTTAAGGCTGTACTTAAGCCTTCTTTGAACCTACTAAGTGGCCTGATTGGAATTCAGCTTAATTTACTTTGTAAGAAAGTTGAACTGATGTTTATAAGCTATATAAATCCACTGAGAATTGAAGGGACATTTTTGGAAGTTTAATGCCATCCAAGTCATATCAATTTCTGAAGTGTAGAAACAATTCAACGGGGGAGTAAGGTTGTTTGGAAGGTTAATACTTTCTTGAAGTTAGCAAAGTCCAGGAAAAGTACTTAAAAGAGATAAAATATTCATAATACAGTAATTGTTGCCTGAAAGCATCTAAGCTTGCAGCAAAGTGGATGAATTCATCTTATTCCACAAGATATGTATGTTGCATAGGCAACTATCTATTTAATGTGCAGCTCATCTGAAAGTGAGAAGATAATCTTCTAATAAAAAAGTTATGCTTGGTAGGGGCACTGTCTAAAAATTTTGCCTAGTGGATAAATAGATTGCAAAAAGAACTCAAGACTTAGCAATAGCTTTACAGAAAAACAACAAAGAAAGAAGGGAATGCTAGAACTGGGTTGTGTAAGGGTAGTGTAAAACAAGAAGAGGAGCAAATAAAAAGATGTAATCAGAACAGCAATGGGAAAAGGTACTAAAGAAGACCAAAGCACTAGTAGCCGTATCTTTATATCTTTCTCACTGTGTGTTCTCTGCAAGCAGGCTTGAAGGCTTCATATTTCATAGGCTGGAGTTGCACAGCCTTTGGCTTCCCAGTGCCCCGCTATGGCTCAGTGCAGTGAGTTTGTCTTCCTCTCACTGTCCTCACATTGGCTTAGTTGGAATTACCATGTGTATCTGCTGAGCCTGTCAGGAGTATTGCCATCTCTTTCTTCTGCTAAGATTTTTCAAATGTGGAAACGTCATCCCCTGCTGCGTAGGATAATCATGCAGGTTGCAGATTCTTTTTTTTCATTCTTCTGAAAAGCACCAAGCTGTATATTCTCCTGTTTTTTCCCCTTCTGCACTCCAGGTGTGAACTGCCAAGTAGTGGTTGCACCGTGTTCCCCTGACCCCTGTGAGAACTCGGGAATTTGCCAAGAATCTCCTGACTCTGAAGGCTACACCTGCCAGTGTGCCCCTGGCTGGGAAGGTAATGTGGCTGGGGAACATACAGTACTTCCAGCACTGAGCTTTGGCTTCGAGCCTTTTGACCGTTGTCTTAATGGGAGGTCTTAATTCTGGACTCTCTGTTTTTCAGGGGAGAGATGTACAGTGGATATTGATGAATGTCTCTCAAAGCCCTGCAAGAATCATGCTTTGTGCCACAATATTCAAGGCAGTTACCTTTGTGAATGTCGTCCAGGCTTCACTGGAGAAGACTGTGACAGCAACATTGACGACTGTCTGTCCAGTGAGTATTGCCAGATTGTTCTGATTTCTCCTTTAACTTAGAAATGATTTTTGCTTTGCTCTTCAACAGGTACTCAAAAGTTCCTTTGTAAGCTCTTACCAAGAAGGAAAAAAAAACTCAGCCACCTCAAAACCTCAGCCTTGTAATGCTTACATGTGTAAGACAGGCAAAATCCATTACATTTAGCTGCTGAGAATATATTCTAACTGATAATAGGAGTTGTTTTCAGATTTTTAACTTGAACCGATCCTTATTATTTCCATACTTTGTAAGGAGCACTGTTAAATGAATAATGGTGTTTGCCTGAAATTTTAATACATAAAGTAGCATTGCAGACCTTATCTGTATTTCAAAGGTAAGCTTGATTGAGGTGTGGTGGGAATCTGCGACACAGCAGTCCTTCCTGAAATGTATTTGTCTGACGTTAATATTCTGGGAAGAGTGAGTCCTGTTGCTGTTCCAGTTAATCCATATTTGGAAGCAAATTAAGCAGCAGGAAGGCACTTTATTCCAGAATAGAGCTGTACCATGATGACTCTTGAAGTTGTTTAAGAGAGCAGTTGTTCATTTCATGCCCTTGACAGTGCTGTTTACAAGGGAAACAGGCACATACTTGCTTCTTTTTCTTGTTGCCGTATTCAGTATCGTCATCAGATAAAATCAATCTCCTGAAAAGTGTCCTGTGTTTAAAAGCTCATCTGATACTATTGTGAAGTGCTTTATCAAACCTTGGAGTTCACAGTGTTGTATTTTTTTCTGATTGGCTGCCTTTTGGAAAAAAAAAATGCAAGTGAGGAAAAAAGAATAACTTTAGCTTCTATCGGAATAGCCTAAAAAGAAACCAAAGACTTTAGGTGTGAAAGTCATGTTTTGCATTGAAAAAATTGCATTTGTGACTACTATAGAGAAGGATCCATACCAGCACACGAGTAAAAGTTACCATGAGAGAGCCCCAGAGCAACACTGCTGGAAGAATTTCTAAGACTCCTGGCTTTGCCTGAGCTTCTCCTTGCCTCTTTCTGAGAAAACAGATAGAGACAAAAACTGGCACTGGTGCATTGATCCAGAGCTTCATTTACTGAAGCCAGCAAAGCTGTGGCTTACCCTGTTCAGTTTTATATGGCTGTTTTATGTGGATGTCTGGAGATGCGAACGCTTTAAGTGTTCAACATTCCTACTTCAACAGCTGGAAAATCTCAGAGTTGAGATTGATCCAGTGTTGTCTGTTGTGTAGCACACCCATGAGGTTGAAGAGGAATTTCAAATTACTGCTGCAGCTGATTTCATTTAGCATAACAAAAACCTTCCATGGCTTGAGCCAAGTGTCTTTAATCTATGAAGCAAATAAACCCTCCAATAACAAGAACTTATTGAAAAGTTGATACTCTGGTCTCCTTTTTCTGTCAGTAGATGTGTGGCACGGAACATTAATTTTGGCTTCAGTCATAAGTGGCTGGCTGCCACAGACACAACATTTTACAGCTGCCAGGGGTCTTGCTTTGAGCGTGCTTTTTCTCTGCAGTAGTAAGATGACCTTTAAATGAATGCAGGTGTCTGTCTTAGAGCACAAATTTTTATCATGTGAACACATTTCTCAGTCAATAAATGAGCTTTAATTACCTTTCACATCTGTTTTCTTCATTTACCAGCGAACAGAATGATCTTGTACTTGTGTTGAACTGCACATTTTTGGCTGAGTTTATTAGCATTTTAAAGTTTGTATTTAGTAGTACTTGAGCGTAGTCTTACGATCACAAAAACTGCTCAGTAACCTTTTTTTCTTTTCTTCCCTCCTCCTATTTCCCTCTCTGCCTTTACACATGCAAGGTTTTGGACTGGAGAAGCCTGACTAGAAAAGAAGGCTGACTTCTGAGGCAGGATCTGACATAGGGTTGTGGTTCTTAAAGTGGAGGGAGCAAAGCAGGAAAGGAAACTAGTGAGTGGTGACAGATTGGTGCTTGTGGAAGTAGAAAGAATGCAGTAGCTTAGACCGAAAAACAGACAATGCACAAATAAGAAGATTTTGATAGCAATAGAGAAAATGCTAAGAATTGCAGAGGGGAGGAGAAACCAAGGTTGAGTGTGAAATTTTGGGCTTTTCCAAAACAGCCTTTCCTCTGTCAGCCTTTGATACTGGGAAGAATGCCAAGCACTTAATTATGCAGGAGTACTCATACATATACTAATTTTCACATGCACGTTTGATTTGACTGGGTTACTTGCATCCTCAGAATTAATCACACAAGTTCTCCCATGCGTTGAGGAGTGTCCGGACATGTGCTGAGGAGTGTTTGGACAAAGAAGGAAGAAAAAGAGTCACCAAGCTATTTGTTTTTTCTTAGTGGTAGACATTTGGAAAAAGAGCAGAGCTTGGATTTTAAAATGAGAGACTTCAGGGCTGGTTTTGTTGCTTTTGGTTCAACAAATCCTGGGAGATGAACCTGTAGGCCCTGAAGCTTTGTCTCAATCCACACCTCCTTGTGAATTCAGTATTGGTGAAGCTTTGGGGTTATTTCTTCCTTAAAGTGTCTCAGAAAAGCTTGTAATCTGAGACCCTCTGGACAGTGTTTTTTCTAAAGGTTACTACCATAGGCCTGGGTTTTTACTGTTACCCGTTTTAACACCAAGTTAATGCTTCTATCTTAGATCCCTGCCAAAATGGAGCTTCATGTGTGGATGGGATAAACTCTTTCTCATGCATCTGCCTACCTGGATTTCATGGAGATAAATGTCAAACAGATACCAATGAATGTCTGAGTGAACCGTGCAGGAATGGAGGCACATGCACCCACTATGTCAACAGCTATACGTGCAAGTGTCAGCCTGGATTTGAGGGAACCAACTGTGAGAACAACATCGATGAATGCACTGAGAGGTGAGATAGCTTCAAGGTGCTGCTGCTCTAGAAAGCCACAAGATGTATTTTTGTTACTGAAGTAAGAAGCAGCTTCTGAGGATCTGTTTTCCTGTGTTTTGTTGTTGAGACAAAATGGTGATACATGCAAATAAAACTTGCTTATCTTCTACAGGATACCAGCTGGATGACAGCCACCTCTCAGAGTTGGTCTTCTGTTTGCAGGACTAGCTAGAAACTTAGTTCCCTTGTAAGAGAAATAGGACAGTTTAATAAATGTTCAGACAACAACAGATCCTAACTTATGTTTAATTAAGTAATTTGTATTTGCATGAGGACGTTATCATACAGAGAGGGAGATTAATCAATTGATTGTGAGCAGTTACTGTGCTGAGAAGTAGAAAACCTGCAAAAATGGAAGCAGTGTCCAAGTCTGAGAAAGGCAGGAAGCCCTGAGTTGAGGTATTAACTGCAAATAACAGAAGCTAAAAGCTATGAGGAGGCAACCAGGAGGAGCACTGAATCCACAGATTTTGTACTGGAAAAGCTTAATCATCTGAGAGAGCTTTTAATGCTCAAAAACTGGATGTGAGTTAGCTGTGCTGAGATTAAAAGCTGAGGTAATTTTAAGGGGGAGGTAGGGAACAGAGTTAAAATGTTCAATGGCTTGTCCTTATTGAGTTGGTTTGCTTCAAAAACTCTCTGAGGGTTAAATGTGTGTATCCATCATCTTTCTGCATATTTATTTTAAGCTTCGTTAGGACTCAGACAAGTAACTTCACATTCTCAGATGGAAACAGTTTCTAGTACAGCCTGAAATAATGAAAAAAATGTGTTCTAGTCTAGTTACAATAAACAGATAAGGTGCCTACATGTGAAGCTCTTGCTGTTCTCATGCATTTTGTGTACACAAAGAAAAGATCTTTTCTATCTTTTATAAAATTGAGGTTGTGGGGGAGGAAGTAGCTTAACATCTTTTGCTTAAGAAGAGGGTTATGTCACTGATGAGGGTGTGTTTAATTTGCCCAGCAGTTGTTTAATCAAGTATGTTGGGTGCTCTAGAGCAGAACGCCTGGTTCTTCCTTGAGATTCATCCTGGTTTTGTTTTCCTTATCAGTCAGGACAGAAACCAGTCTTGCAGGTATGAGTGAGGGATGTGGCAATTTGACCTGGTCTGCCAAGCTCAGCCAGTTGCAGCTTCTCAACCAGAATTTACTGAGCTATGCTTAAGAGCACAATTATGGTTGGTTAATTTGAATTCGGTTCAAATGATTCTTCCTTGTCTTGTGTGAGAAACCTCCTATGAGAAAGAGTGCCATCTTCTTTTGGAGGTGGGTACTTGATTTCAGTGCAACATGCCAAATGAGTGACAGTTCTCTGGCTTTTTTGTTCTGCCATGAATGTTAAAGGCAGTTTTTGCTCCTTTTAAAATGAGATTCAGTCCATGAGGCAGAAGAACAGCTCTGTTTGTAGGTCAGTGTTGACATCTCTGACTTAATGTCAGTCAGAGTTTAGGTACTTAAAACTTGCACTGAAAATTCAAGGAGATGACTCAATCTCTTCTTTCATGGAAAGCATCCTTTCACAGTGCTCAAGACAGATAATAGGTGGGAATTCATTTTCTGTTTTTTATCAGGATGATTGTCTTGAATCTGATCTAGGTTTATGTTCAGAGCAGCAGGAGTTTCCTGGCAGGCATTTCTTTAGAGGAAAAAAACTGTGAGGAGCTAATTTTGCACGAGGCTTCACTTCTGCTGATTTTCCCAGTGACTTCTGTGTAGGACATGTACTCTGGCAGAATTTCTTATGATCAGAAGGTTGTGGGGGGTAATTCCTTTGATCTGAATTCTGCCAGTGCATATGTGAGTAGTTTTACAAATGAAGGGCTGAAGTAAAAGGTTCTCGTGAGAAGAGGGAAGGGATTTAGCAGTACCAGTACTTTCACATTATTTCAATAAAGAACGTGCTAGTGTTTTGCATGTTACATGAAGTTTTTCCTTGAGAAAACATACCTCTGATTTCTTTGAAGTAAAAAATAATAAAAAAGAGAAGGCAAATTGTTCTGCTTCTCATAATTTGTAATACAATTAGAATTTGTATGCAGCCTGTCAGTTTGAGCAAAATACCTGGTACAGCACTGTTTGTGGTGACACAAGCTGGGAAGGTTTCTTTAAATGAGAAGTTAACTCCATTGCTAATGACTCATTGAAAGTGTGGTTTACTTTCTTTGCCCATCAAGGTAAAACACAATAAAATAGAGCCCCACTGAATTACTTTATTTGGTTTCTGCTTCTATAGTAAAAACTAGCTGGAGCACAGATGATTCTGTAATCTGCTTTTCTGTCTGTTGGGTTATGTTTTAGTGCAGTCTCTTGCTAAGAGCTAATTGCATTTGTCTCATTTTCCTTTTGCTCTCACTCTCTTGCAGCTCTTGTTTCAATGGAGGTACCTGCATCGATGGGATCAATTCCTTTACCTGTCAGTGTCCAGTGGGCTTTACGGGGCCCTTCTGCCTCATGGAAATCAATGAGTGTGATTCACATCCTTGCATGAACAAAGGGTCTTGTGTGGACAGCCTAGGCACATACCGATGCATATGTCCTTTGGGTTACACGGGGAAGAACTGCCAGGTGGGTGGCAATTTCATGTCTGTTCTGCACAGCCAACTGTTTTTTGATCTGTTCAACAGTAGAAGTTACTGTTTAGATGTGAAGGACCAAACATGGCAAGTGCTGTTTCTCCTATTTTGATAAGCCTCAACCTGAGGAAAACTTAGTCCAGTGTCTCTCTGTAGCAGAGTAGATGCCTCTTTTTATAACTCTGGAATCTGGAAGTGTCTACTTGTAAGAAGGAGAAAAATGCATATTTATTTTTGAGGAAGGGTGTCAACACAACTTTCTAAATAAGTTTTCTTAAACGAGAAGCAGCTGTTAGCTTTGAAAATGCTGCATTTCGTCTGAACATAAAACTGTCCTGATTTAAGACAGAACACTGTGTTTAAATGGAGAGGGGTAGAAAACAAGCTACTGCTTGAATGGAAGAATATCAGTGTGATAAGCAGGGCACTGATTTCACTGCTCTCTTTTGTACAGAGGGTTGTAGTTCTTCCAGGTTGAGTGGATATATTTTTTCCCTCAACAAAAATAGCCAGGAAAAGATTCAGGGCAGTAACTGGAGCAGTCGTCCTGTTCACTACTTCCATAAGAAGCTCTAGCCTTGCTCGTGTGCTCAGGTTCAGGTGATTTAGTTTTCCACAGTGAGCGTAGAAGCCACAAGCTCATGCTGTAAATGAGTGACTAATACCTGTTAAGGACTCGTGTGAATTTGACTGCTTGCCAGATACACAAAGAAACTTCAAGAGATGAGTTACAGATTAAATGGGAAAATGGTATCTTGTCAACGTTCCAATTTCTTTTTTAGAATTAATGCATCTCATTTCAGCCACGATACTCAGTTCTAAGTATAGAAATAGTTGGATCTGAGCTGTACCACTTGGCTGTACCACAGTGGAAGCACAGTGCTTATTTCATTTTACAAATGAGAATCATTTCTTTTCCTACGCTTATCAAAATAGCAAGAATGATTTGAGACTGTGGTTCACTTTGGGAGAGCAAACTGTGTTGGCTTTCTTTGCGAGAAGTCTGAGTGCTGCCACTTGAGAACAAAACAGCAGTGTGTGTATGAAATTACTGGAAAGCATGAGAATTCTGTGAGGATTCTGAAACTTGCTTTGGTGCTAATGTGCCTTTGTAACACAGTAGTTAGAGGAAGCGTTTTAGTGGCAGTGGGGGAGGTGCGTTTCCAGAAGTACATTGCTAGACATTAAATTGTCAAGTCTGCTACTAATGGAGGAAGTGAATGCAAAGTAATGAAGTGATATAAAAAAGCAGCCCCTCTGCTGCCCTAATTATGCATTCTGGGCACACCACTTAAACCTCACTGGCAGAATTAGTATTGAGAGGGATCGTAAAGTGCTGTGAAGTTCAGCAGTTCCTCTTCTGTTGGGTTTGCTTTGTTTTTACTGGAGGAAAGGATTAATGTTCCTGTCCCCAAATTAAATGTGGGTTCTCAGAAAGCCTGTTTGCTTTACGCTCAGAGGAGCCCGATCATATCGTATTACTCATTTTCCACAAGAAATCTGAGCTTAACTTGAAACTACTGAAAGCTGTGGAGAGAGTTATAGATTACAGTGACGCTGTCGTTCTTGTCTTAGAGGAAAATTGGCTTGACCTAATTAGCAAAGCTAAATACGGAGAACAGAATCAGACAATGATTCATAAGTTATGGAATTTGCATGTAAAATAGTCAGCTACTCATTACAGAAGCGAGAAGCTTGGTGTTTTTCACACTGAAATGCATGTGATAAAACTTAATTCCTAGTTTCTTTTTGGTTGCCTGTGAAAGCACAGATTTTTCTCCTTTAGTTTTGTGGGGAGACAGTTTGCATCTGAAAAGCAGAACTTTCTGTGACTGAAATGGCATTTTGCAGCCAAAATTCAATGCTACTCGCTTTAAAAACCTCATCCTTCCCTCAAGTCAGCTTGAAATCAATCAAATAGCTGTATTACTTTGAAGACTGAGTGCTCAAAAAGGAAATGATGGTTAGTGGCTGGTTTGTATTAGGTCAGACAGTTATTTTGAGTCCTTTCCACTTCCATATGATGATTTACTAAGAATTTCAGTCTCTATTTGGATACTGTTTGTTTTTATTGAAGGAATCAAGAAAAACTGTATATTTTTCCCCTCTTGGCCCGTTGTCAGTTTATAAAACAGTTCTGGGGCCGCAGTCAAATCTCAGAACATGGAAAAATTCAGGGAGATCATAACTGGAGCAGTTGAGATCTAAAGCAGATACATTACATAAAGGAAAAACAAAGATCAAAACGTGGAACACATCTAATACTATTAAAAAAAAAGAACAGTGAAGATGAGGGAGTTTGTGAGAGGAGAGGACAGTTGTTACTGTTGGTGGCTGGAAGGTTTCCTACTAATGTGGAAATAGAAGCCTAGTTTGAGATAAAAAACGAGTTTTCTCAAACCCAGCCAGCCAGATAACTCTGCATGGCAACTCTGAGGATCACCTCACTGGTGAAATGATGCTGCCATCTGGGGTTTGCTTCCCTGCACGCCTACACCTTTTTTAGACAAACAAGCCTTTGGACTGTCAGTGAAGAACCTAGCTTAGACTTTGCAAGTACTGTCCCTTTCTTTCCAATGCTCATTGGAACCAGAGCCTTTTTTTCCTTTGCCTTATACTCCAAATGCTCTGGATAGTGTTTCCTACTGATGTTGCCATGTATCATGTTGTGTTTTTTGTTATCTCTAGACACCTATGGACCTGTGCAGTAAGTCTCCCTGTAAGAATAAAGGCACGTGTTTCCAAAGTGGAGCTCAGACTCGATGCGACTGTCCTTCTGGCTGGACTGGTGCTTACTGCGATGTGCCCAATGTCTCCTGTCAAGTGGCAGCTTCACAAAGGGGTAAATAAGCATCCTCTCTGCTTTAATCAAAAACATATCCCAGAATTAGTCCGTGCTTTCTTTCCTTGCGAGGGCACAACACGTGTTGAAAGTTCCAGAGAGCTTTACCTCTAGGAGGAGCACCACAGTCACTTCTAAGCTAGAAAATTCTGTAAGGTTGTGTTAAGATTCAAGATTTTCTTGGTTCTCCCTGACTTAAGAAGCTAGCTTCTGTCGTAAATGGATTAGGAAAGAACTGGAAAAAAAAAACAAAAACAACAACCAAAAGTCTTTTTCAGTAATATGTGGTCTGCCTTTTTGAAACATACACTGGCTGTTCACACTTTTCTGCCAAATTCCAGGCAGGACAGGTTTAAGACATGCTGTCGTTGTGCATGAGAGCCATCTTGTAACTTCTGATGCTTCAAAGTATTTTCTCAGCAAATACTGGCTGTTAAGTACCCACTTCAGCTATAGCTGAGACTGTACCCTGTTACTCCTCAGTGATCATTTCATCCTTCAGATGCTGTGTGTGTAAAAGATTTGGCTTTTTAAGTGACTTTCTTCCTGGAAGGTGACTTGGAGGGCAGACTCATGTGCAGTGTCATGCAATTTTCAGCTGAAGGTTATCCATATAATACAGATTCATGGTCAAAGGAGAAAGGTATCAAGCTGCAGTACTTTTTGCAGACATTCTAGGTACATTGAGCCTTTGTACTGTAACGTTAACGCTTCAGAGATGTGTATTTACCTGCCAGTGGTGAAATAATACAGCAGTGCACATAATCTGTGCCAGTGTTGATTGATCCAAATGAGACAGAGCAGTGACTTCATTCAGAAGCCAGCTGTGGTTCTGACTCACTGTAATTTAAAGAGTCACTCTTCAGTTTTTCACTTTCACGTTTTCAGTATGTTCATTCCTGGCTGAGCTGCCAGTGCTGATGGAAAATGTCTCACGTGCTTGCTGACTTTATTTAACTTTGTTTCAGGAATCACAGTCGATCAGTTGTGCCAGCACAACGGACATTGCCTCAATGTGGGAAACACACACCGCTGTCAGTGCCGTTTGGGTTACACTGGCAGCTACTGTGAGGAGCAGCTGGATGAGTGTGACTCCAGCCCGTGCCAGAATGGTGCTACCTGCCGGGATCATCTGGGCGGATACCAGTGCGAGGTAATGCTCAGTGCTTTAGTAGGAAGCGCCCTAAATGTTTAGGGCATTGTAATGCAGAGGCGTCAAAAGGAGCCTGAAAGGCATGCAAGTGGTAGAAGAGATTCACAGAGTGGATAAAAGCCACCCTCCACCTTTAAATATTTTTTAATTCAGCTGTGGCTGAAGCAGTGCACCAGAAAAACGTTTTAAAACTGAACTAGAAGTGCATTTGTATGGAGGTGTGGTTGATAGGATTAGAGCTTCTTGGAGATGGGGTTCTTTTGCCTGAGGCGTGGTTTGCATTAAAATATATGTAGAATGCATCGAAAGACAGTTGTATTCACCGTGCTGGGTGGGCAAAATATCCGTTGTCTTTCAGAGTGGGGGATGCCTTCTGCTGCCCTCTATCTCCTACAAAGAGCAATGGAGACCATAATCTCATGGTCTGTCGAATTTCTTAAGCTTTGGGGAATGGTAGAGCACCTTGGAAGCACAGACTCAGAAGATTATGTAACCCTTAAGTCAAAACTTCCAAACTGGTCTCCATACCAAGAAGTCTGAGGATTTACTTGCTGCATTTTACAGAAAGAGTCACTCCAATTTAGACACGCATCGTGCAGTTGAGAAGTCTATATAGCCCTTGCAATCCCTTGCAGTTGCATGGCAGCAAAGGAAGTCATAATCTGTCCTTTTGAGGGTTTGCTTTGTCTGTCAGCCTTTCTCAGGTGCCTGCTAATGTAACTGTTAGGAAGAGATGATTCATACTTCTTTTTATCCTATAGTGTGTGCCTGGATACCAGGGTGTCAACTGTGAATATGAAGTGGATGAGTGCCAGTTTCAGCCCTGCCAGAACGGAGGGACGTGTATAGACCTTGTCAACCATTTCAAGTGCTCCTGTCCACCAGGCACTCGGGGTATGGAACTCAGCAATTAAGTGAATGTTACAAGAATGAGTTTTCCTTGCTGACTTTTTTCCTAATGCAGTCTAAAGGGGATCCATTATTTTCTCTGAAGAATGTTCCCAAAGTGCACTGAATCCCCTGAGAACGCATATTTTCCCTTTGAAAATAAATATGTAAATTTGTTAGGCTATGGGATCTCTGTCTTTTAGAGCTAGGGTTTTTTTTGTTTTGGTTTGGTTTTTTTATTTCCTTTCTTTTAAAGGAATAGGTCGTGACATTGTTCTCTGGAAATAGATGACCCTTCTTTGGCAAGGGGGATGGAGAAGATTGCTATTAAGATGTCTCCCAACTTTATCTGTTTTGTTCCAGAAAATCCAAGGTTTCTTTTTTAGCTAGGTTACTGTGAAATATACAAAAAGCTTTCTTAGTTCTTGCATCATTTCCTGTGCCCTTGTTTAAATGTTGGCCCTGCACAGTGCTCTATCCTGGAGCCTTTTGTGAAGAAGTGTGGAGCCTGTGGGTTAGTTTGAAGCATTTCAGCAAGTTGGAGCTTTTTTTAATAGCAACTCTTAAAAATAAATAATTAAAAAAATCTAGCTTATGCAGTGGTTATTTTTAGCAAGTATGTTTCCACAGCTTGCTCAACGTAATGTTTCTTGAAATATCACCTTACATGTCCTAGTTATACATGGCTGGAGTTGTTGCAGAGAGCAACGTCTTTACTCATCAGCAAATGTTTTCTAACTTGATTGATTTTTAAACCTTGTTTCTGAGATCAGTTAGAAGATGTTACGTTCTTCTGAATGTACTTTGTCTTTCTGAAGTGTGTCACCTCAATATAGGCAAAATCCTAGCAGCCAAATCACATAGGCAAAAATCTCTTCATGCATATGAGAACTAAATCTTTATTCATACCCAAAGGGAACTTGAAGTCTGAAATATTTGCCTCCCCCACATGCATATTGCATTCATTGAGTTTAATGCGGCTGTCAGCACATCTCCCCAGTCTGCATAAGTACTTATTTCATCCCAGATCATCCTGTATCCTTATTGATTTGGACCTGCATTTTAAAGGGAGGAAAAAACAGCAAATGAAGTTTGTTGTATCTCTACATCAATGTATGTATTTATGTACTAATTTCTGCACTGCAAGAATTTGTGATGTACAAAGGTATCCCTCCACCTTTGAAAGATTCTGCATGCTTCAGGGTGGGCTTCTTTTAATTCCCAAGTCTTTATTTGTTGACATGATTTACTTTTTGGATATGACTTATTTTGGTTTCCTAAGCAAAAGGAATTAGAATTGACACCATTAAGTAATGAGAGCAGTCAAGATGTAGCTTTTTTCTCCTGTCTAGTTTGAAATAAATGCTTTACTGATGCCTGTATAAATATCTTCCTTATGTAGGTGAACCACTGTATGTATTGAGAATGAATCAACTGTATTAACAGACAAAATTCTTTGCTTAACTTATCCTCTCTGTTGCCTTATATCCATTACATTGTGTGGTTAAGGCAGAGCTAGCACCAGACCTTTTCTTTTCACAGGGAATGCTATACAGAGAGGGAGAAGCTGGCATCCCTAGCAGCTTTGGTAGTTTACTGTAGGTCTTTAGAAGTCAAACTGCAGGAATGGCATGCTGACCAGGGATCTGTGTTTTATCACAGTTGCTTTTCAGTTGGTTTGTTGTGGCTTGTTGCTACAAATGCTCTTTGCTGAATTTCAGGGTTACCACCAAGTGAAATGAATGGTTGGAAGCTTACAGCCTTGCTAGGGACAGCACAGGGCTCTCTATGTTCAGTTAGAGGGCTAAATTGACTATATCTTTCATTTTTGTTTTGGTTTTATGTTTTTAATTATGTCCCTAAATTAAGTCAGGCATGAAAGCTGCTAAATACCACTACGACATCCCATCGAGAGCAGACTGGATCTAAACCACATGCTTCTTAACTCAGCTCTGAGGCTCACTGTCTGCAGCAGGCATGGCTTGCATTAAGCTGGCATCTTTACCTGCTTATACCTGGGGCTGTGTTTCACGTAGTCTCAAAACTTGAACGTCATAGGAAAGGAGGCCGTGATACCACGTTCTCAGATTGCCCCTTGTTCTGTTCTGACAGGTCGCCTGTGTGAGGAGAACGTGGATGACTGCATTTCAGAGTCAGGAGCACCCCGCTGCTTCAATGGAGGACAGTGCATTGACCAGATTGGGGGCTATAGCTGTGTGTGTCTCCCAGGCTTTGCGGGCGAGCGATGCGAGGGAGATATCAATGAGTGCCTCTCTAATCCTTGTAACCCCCGTGGAAGTCTGGATTGCATTCAGCTGATAAATGATTACACGTGTGTCTGTCGTAGTGCTTTTACTGGTGAGTATTCGTAAACATGCTTCCAATTTCAGAGTGATATCTTGGAAAGTGGTGTTCTTTCCCTCTCTGGCAGCCATGTTATTTAGTCACGTCCCTTTACAATATCTGATTATTTCTCTGTGCTGTCTCAGTTCACTTCTTTTTTTTTTTTTAGGGGAAAAAAAAAAACAAACCTAAGACACTGGACTTCCAGAATTGTCTCAGACAAAGAGTCTCCTGAGACTCTTGACTGCCAATTTTTTTTCTTTTTTCAGATACTTTTCTCTCCTTCATATTTTCACATTTCTGTTATTGGAGTTGTTGATGTGTCAGCTTCACCATGGTTTTTTCTTTTGCAAGGCAGCGTATGATTTTTCTCTATAAATCAGCATTATAGTATCCATAATTAGCTTTTGGCCTCCTTCTGCAACCCTCCTTCTCTTCCTTATGTTGGAGATGAGGTCAGGATGGAATGCTCTATGCACGGACAGTCTGTACATTCCTAGCTTATTTATGAGATCCTTTCACAATCCAAATTTGAATCACAGCTTTGCAAAAAAAAATAATCACGCTACACAAACTTATGTCTAGCTCTGTCTGGTCGTCTTCTTTGTCAGTATTACTGCTGTTCTGCTTTCTGCCTCCTGCTGGGTGTAAGTTTGAGCTAATAGCCTCCAGATGTGTCTTAACTTTCAGCTTTCCAGTTTGTGTGTCAGTTTAATTCTTCTGTATGCAGTTTTCCTCCATTAAAACCTTTCACTTTCCCTGCTTACCAGTGACCCTCGCTACATGCTTTACCAATAGCTTTTACTTTTCTTTTCTTAAGAGTTAAAGATTTTGAGATTTTTCCATCTAATTTAGAAATTTAAGGAGCGTGCACATAAGAAGCTCATGTATTAGCTTTTGGAAGCATTACCTAGGCTGACAAAAGGGCACTGCTGCAGGTTATTAGCTTAACAGCTAGACATAAATACAAGCCCCTTCTCTTTATGATTTGTGCCTCACGTTGCTTCTGGTTCTCGTGGAAGGAGAACTTGCAGTGTGGGGAGTGCAGACCTGCAGCTCCTTAGGGGGAGGAGACAGAGCTGCTGCGTCTCAGACATCAAGTCTGTCTGGAAATGTCAGGCACAGAGGGGTAGAATGTTTCTTCCTCTAGCCGTTTGTCTTCTGCACATTCCACACTGACCCTTCTGCCTAGGAGGAGATGGAGGTGGCTTTGCTGTGGTTTGTGACTAATAGGATGCCAGGTCTCTGTGGGCCATCTTGCCCTGTCTGCTCCTGTCTGTGAGCAGTCAGTTCTGGCTGCGCATGTGTGGAGAATTCTATTAATATTTTCCTGGGAGGTCCAAGTCGTGTTTAGGTCATCCTCATCATCTTTTACAGTGCTGGCGCCAGAGTTTTCCAATGGATGCTGCTGCAGACTCCAGTCCGTGCAGCCAGGAGCATAGGGAGGCTCTGCTTGCTCACCCTATTCACTCATGCTGGTCCTGAGACATAATTTTCTCTCAGTAAATCAGATGCAGTATACAAGATGACCTAACAGGTGCTCAGGATTCCGTGCTGTGGCACATTTGGCACCTGTGTGACTCCCAGCACTGATTGGTACTGAAGACATTCTACGCGTTCACTTGTCCCTGCAAGGCACTGGGGTTGTTCACTCAGAGAGTGATTTGCATTTGGGTTCATTAAACATCTAAAAGTAAAGAGATGTCAGGAAACCTTCAACATCTTTCAGCCTCTGTGCTTGGGGGATTTGAGGGTGACAGCAGTGAATTGTCTTTGCGCTGTGTCACGTGTGTTGTTAAGGAGGCAGATGAGATGGGCTGTCTCCAGATAACCCTTTGGGTTTTTGGTGTTGTGCCTTCTTCAGCTGCTACTTAGGGAGCATATGTTAACTGAAGAGATGTGCTTTACCTTTTCCAAGGGGAAGGCTTCATTGGAATCTTTGTCTTGTCTGTTAATGCGTATTTTGCTCTGTGATGGCTTTAAGATGTGCACACGTGTATTTCTCTGCTCATTTCCCTCTGTGTGTCTGCATCACAGGTCGTCACTGTGAGAGTGTCATAGATGTGTGTCCCCGGAAGCCCTGTCAGAACGGAGGTACCTGTGCTGTTGCCAGCAATATGCCGGATGGGTTCATCTGCCAGTGTCCTCCGGTAAGTGCTGTGTCCTGAAACAGAATCAGCTGCCTCAGCTGTGGAGTCACATTAGCTTCACCAGGCCAGTGTTGGCTAGGTTTCTTCTCTGTAGTGCTTGAAACTGTGTCCTCGGGCAAACTGCACACATGTCCTTCAGTTTATCTACTGGAACCCAAAGGTACCATGAAAAAATGACTGTGGAGAATGAGTTTGCATGGGATACCTTGCCTCCAGCCCTGAGAATGCTTGGAGAATTCGAGTTTAGAGCCTCACCATTTTCCTATTTTTTCCCCCTAGGGTTATTCTGGGGCAAAATGTGAATTCAGCAGCCACAGTACCTGTGGGCAAGTGAAATGCAAGAAGGGCGAGCAGTGCATCCAGACATCCTCTGGTCCACGATGCTACTGCCCAAGGCTGGCTGTGGGAGAGGAATGCCAGACCAACACGGGCTGTGCCAGTGCCCCCTGCCACAATGGTGGAAGCTGCCACCCTCGGTCTCAGCCTCCTTACTATTACTGTCAGTGCCCGGATCACGCCCAAGGCAGCCAGTGTGAACAGCTCGTGCATCCCAGCCAAGAGCCTCTAGGGTGTTTGGATTCCCAGTGTGCAGAAAAAGCAAGAGATGGCTATTGTGATGAGGACTGTAACACTCACGCCTGCCAGTGGGATGGAGGCGACTGTTCCCTGACAATGGAGGACCCTTGGGCCAACTGCTCCGCTTCATTGCGCTGCTGGATGCTTTTCAACGGGCAGTGTGATGAGTTCTGCAACACGCCCGAGTGCTTGTTTGACAACTTTGAATGTCAGCAAAATGGCAGAATGTGCAAGTAAGGCTTGATCCTGACGATGGTTTCTCTGTGTCACTAATATATCTTCTGCTAGTGCTTTCAGCCATGGGTGCATTTCACACTTGCTGCCCCAACCTCCCCTTTTGCCTCTGTTTCTGGCTCATACTTTCAGCAATACTTTGGACCAAGGACTTTCTGCCACTTGATCGCTTTTCTTCTCATTCTGGAAAGAAATTCTAGAACTTCTGTGTTGCAGACTAAACCGATAGCTTGAGTGATGGTAACCTGTTAACCTGCTTGATGAATGTGTCATGCTATATGTGGAAAAGTAAATAGCAAGTATTGCACCTTGTGTGAGATTTTAGTCGTTCTGCCTCCTGTCCTGAGCCCCACTCATACCTGCAACATCCATATTGTTGTTCTAGCTGTTTGCTGCCTCTGAATGTGTTTCCCTGCAGTAGGTGATTGGAGAAGCAGGAGCTGGTGTAGCTGTTTTGTGATAAACAGGATAAGCTGTTTTCTTCCACTGGTGTCAGAATAGAACCATCTCTTTCTGGGATGTTCTGTTTCCTACTTCCACCCTGCCACCCATAATCCTGGGGTTACATCTTTTCTCTGCATCCCGAGCACAGATGTTATTCTACCTCTACCTCAATTGATGACTACAAATAGATGTAAAGCATAGGCTCTAGACTGCTGGTATGTTACACAGAATGTGAATGTCCTGTGTGCTGCCTGTAACCCTCTCTGTGCTCCAGGTATGACAAGTACTGTGCTGATCACTACGCAGATGGCCGCTGTGACCAGGGCTGTAACAGTGAGGAGTGTGGCTGGGACGGTCTGGACTGTGCTGGTGACAAAGCTGAGAAGCTGGCAGAGGGGACCCTAATCATCGTGGTCTTGATGCCCCCTGATGAGCTGCTGGGTGATGTTCGCAGCTTCTTGCGCACTTTGGGAACTCTCCTCCACACCAATCTGAGAATTAAGCTGGACTCCCAGGGAAATCCCATGGTATTCCCATACTATGGGGAGAAATCGGCAGCACGGAGTCGGAGATCCCTTACAGTTGTTCGCAAGCACAGAGAACTGGAGCAAGAGGTCATTGGGTGAGTGGAAGCCTTCGTGTTCCTTTGGCCTTGTTACTCTGGTAGCTCTTTTGCTTGTAGCTGTCTTGGGGCGTTCTGGATCATCTGGGGCTGCTGAGTGGAAAGGTTAACTTTGAAGACCATAGTTTAACCCAGTGCTTTGAATTCTTAGCTTCTTTTGCTAACTTCTGTGCCCTCTTCCTGTGTTTCTGCAGCACCAGGGTGTTCCTAGAGATCGACAACCGTCAGTGTGCAGAGGATTCAGAGCAATGCTTTCACAATACAGAAGCTGCTGCAGCCCTCTTAGCTGCTCAGGCAATCAAGGGCATGTTGCCTTATCCTTTTGTGTCTGTCCAAAGTAAGTAATTCCAGGGGAAAAATGACTTGTGCAAGAAACTTGAGCTTGCAAAATGCATGCTTGGACTACTGATCCATTGTTGTAACATATTTCTACTGTTAAGGGTGGTTTGGGACCTACTTTTTCATCCTCTGTTACAGAAGGCTGCATGTGCAGTATGCTTATTCTGCTCTAAGGGGCACAGCATCTCCTTAGTAAAGCAGAATGTGTAAAGTTAGACTCAAGATCTTTGCCTCAACTTTTGAAATCTCACTGTACTTGAATTGGACCTTGCAGGCGAACCCTTGCTACCACCGAAGACCCAGTTGCTCTACCTGCTTGCTGTGGCAGCTTTGATCATCCTCTTGATTCTTCTCTTGGGTGTGATGATGGCAAAGCGTAAGCGCAAACACGGTTCACTGTGGCTCCCAGAGGGCTTTATTCTGCGCAGGGATCCCAGCAACCATAAGCGCAGGGAGCCAGTTGGAGAAGATGCAGTTGGACTTAAGTAAGTTGGCATTTAGGCTGCTGACCACATGTCAATCAGTGCATTAGAGGGCTTTAAGAACATGGTGTACAAATCTTTCATTAAAGGCATTTAGCATAGGGAGAACGATCTTTAAGCTAAGACTTCTTCGGCTCTTTCTCTGAATTAATACATCCTTTTTGCACAGAAGAACCTTAAATAACTCTAATCTGATGTGGTTATGTTTGGTTTTCTGACACTGTGGTTTAGCAGTTAGGTATGTTAGTTGCATTATTTCCTCCTGTATTAGGTGTTCCATTTTTAGGTCAACGGGTGATAATGAACATCTAATACACGCAGCTCAATGCATTAAATATGAGACTCAGAAATAATGGAAAGTTTAAAAAGAACAATCCCATTTATTAAATTTTGACATCCTATTGAATTAACCAAGCTCACAGTTGTTAAATGCATAGCTCCCTGTGTAGCTCACACAGTTCTGGGAGCAAGATGTATATACAATCTGATTTACAGTCTCTGTGTGGCCTGGGAAGTCAGAATCTCCAGCCAAGCCTGACTGTGTGACACTTGAGACTGCTTGCTGGTCTTGGGGGTGTCAGGACTCAGTCCTCCATTGTCACGGTTGATAATTTGCAGTTGGAAATTACAGAACCTCAATGCAATATTTGTTTAGGTGAACACCTCTAATCCATATGGTGCCTGCTGTCATGCAGCAGCTGGGTGATGCTTGTTTCAACTGAGACTGTTGTTGCTTCATTTTTGGCCCCTCTGTTTGCAAGCTACCACATTTGTAACCATCCCATCTATTGTCTCTCAGTCTAGTTTGGGTAGCAATAGTAAGACCTGGCCACAAAATGATGTGTTGTTGTTTCTTAGAAATCTATCAGTCCAGATACCGGAGGGTAATATGGCAGATTCTGGACCAACTGAACACTGGGCAGGTGATGGTGGACCTCAGCCAAAGAGAGTAAAGGTAGGTTGCTCCAAGACTTAAATATTGCCTCCTTAACCCTCAGACTGTTTTTGACTAGTGAGGATGAAATACCACAATAGTGAGGACAACAGCTACATTAATTTGTAACATACAGCTAAGAGTATCTGAGGAGCAAACCCTCAGCTGAATGCAGCCACCGATGTCCAGTGATATTAGCAACTTGATAAGCACTTGGAACCAACTGCTTATTTCCTGTTCTCAGACTGAGGACCAGGCCTTGCTCCCAGAAGCTGATGAGCAGATAGATCAGCGCCAGTGGACACAGCAGCACTTGGAAGCGGCCGATGTGTGCGGGAGCACATCGCTAGCCCTCACACCACCCCAGGCAGATCAGGAAGTGGATGTTCTGGATGTCAATGTCAGAGGACCAGGTCAGTACTCTTGAGTGTCCCAGGTGTTCTGCAAGTCAACCACCAGCCCTCTCTTGTTTCCAACAGCTGAGACTGCTAACGTTGTGTGGTATGCAAGGATACCAGCAGAACTTCTGTGGTACTCGAGAAAAGCTCGTGTATGTTCCAGAAAAGAAAGCTGGGGAAGGCTGCACTGTGGTCTGCAGCACGTGGACTATCACGTAAACAGGAGAAAAGAGTTTGCATAAGCAGCAGTAGGAGCTAAGTGAAACTGTCTGTGATGCCCTTTACAACAGTGCTTGCCTAAAAGATGTCAGAACACCTGAATTTTGGAATGCATAGTTCTGCTGAAAGTAACCCCCTGCTTCTCTAGCTGGATCACTGCAGGGACTTATGCCAGGCTTTGCAGAGGACCAGCTTAGGAGGGTTTATACCCGAGTTGTTTGTTTTCTGGGGTGGATGCAAGGGTGGCCTTTTCCTGAATGACTTCTGGCAGAGCAGTGTGCCCTGATTAGCAGTGTGTGAGTAATCTCAGCTGGAACAGAGAGCAGCAATGCAGCAAGCTTCACGAGGAGTTCTTTTTAATTCATTGATTTATGTCTTCAACTGCAGGGTTCAATAAGTTGTTGATGGCATACCACGATTCTGAGCTTAGAAAGAAACTTCTCCTTAAAACTGTTGTGTATGTGCACTCTTTTTCCCAGCCCCAAAGTCTAGGTGCAGTAAGAATGTTCAGCTGCTTCTTGTCATTGTGGCACTAAGCCTTGTAATCTGGTGAGGAGCTGGCTGGCTCATCTGGAAATCAGTCCCTGTGTTTCTGTGGGGAGTTCACCAAGGATATTATCCTGATTAGAAGAGCTGCAAACATAGTTCTCGTTCATTTGCTGAGAGTTTGTTCTTGCATTTTTGCTGTAGTTACTTTTTATCGGATTTTGTGGGAATGTTTCCATGCAATTTAACCCTTCCCTCATTCCATTTCTGTTGTCTTTTCTGCTCCTTGACCCATTAGCACGCATAAATGTAAAACATGGGGAAAAAGAGGTTTCTGTGTAGGGAGTGTGAGAATGTGAGCTGTCTGTTTCTGCCAAATCTAGGCTTTTTTTTTTCCCCCCATAAAGAAGCTTCTAGCTGTGTGGCTGGGATAAAAGCTTTCCAAGTGCAGGAGATAGTGTCATTAAGCCTTCAGACTGTTTATTTTCACATCCTCTTCAAGCTTTGTCCGGCAAAAGCAGTGGAATAATATGACCCGTGAGTTGCTTTCCTGCCATATAGATGCTGTGGGACATGAAGCAAGCTGCTGTAAGCTGTATCCCTCTGCAGTATCAAAAACAAGCATCTGAGTTGCTTACAGTGAAAGGAATAGTTTAAAAAGTCAGAGAAGTGCTGGAGTAGTAAGGAGTGGTAGGATTCCTCAGTAGATGTGGCCATCCATCTGCCCTGGCCACATGAAATAGGCAGTTCTGAGATGCAGCCACCTCTGTCTCAAGCAGAAGTCTCCCAAAGACTGGAGTTCCTGCTCTAGTAATGCCTCACTGCTCCTGATTACAAAGGATGTTGAGCTTAAATACAGGTGTTTGGGCCAGAGCCATCTGAAGGTAGGTGAGCTGGATCCTGGCCACAGGTCCAGGTGCAGGCAAGAAGAGCAGCAGGGGGAGGGAGAGGCAAGTCAAAACGCCCTGGTTCCCTATCTGAATCCAGGTCTCTTGAGAATGGGGAGATCCAACAGGACCCATCTCCACCAGGCTTTACATCCCAGCTTTCGGTATATTGTTTTTGTATAGAGCCCTATGTATCTGGTGAAATTCTGTGCTTCCCCATCTCTGCGTTGTGGGTTTACTCAGAGTCTGTCTGTCTTTGAAAGAGAGCAAACCGAAGAGGACTTTTGGTTTCTTTTTGTTTCAGTAAAATACCACTTTCACCTTTGTCTCTTCATGCTGTACTTTCTGTGTCCCCCAGAGTGGTGGGGACTCTTTCTCAGTGGAGTTATTGTCGGTGTGTAAGCAGGGTGATACAGTTATAGGCATAACTAGCACCACCATCTATCATTAAAACCAATTAACTGTTCCTATTATATGGCCGTCTTTTTGCTTAGCTAAAACTTAAGTGGGTTCAGACTGGAATTTTCCGTGCTGTGTGTCTGCCTCCAGCTGGATCCTTTTGAGTTCTTTTCCAACTGTTTCAGAGAACAGGCTTGAAGGATGAAGAAAGACATTGTGCCCATAGCTTTTTTCTTAATACTCCAAGTGCTTAATTGTGACAATTGAACTGGATTTTTTTGCTAGCCTCATAAAACCACCCGTGTGTGGCCAATTTACCGAGCTCTGAAAAGGGCTTCATGTACCTGAGAGACTCTTTGGAGGGTGGCAGCTATTTTCTTCGGATGATTTAATGCACATTGTAGCTGTGTCCCCATACAGCAGCTAAGTGTGATCCATCCAGGACAAACGCAGTGATTGCATGAGACCTTTCCTGCAAGTCATTTTCTTAGGGCTGTGGTGCTAGAGAAAAGGAAGGCCCCTTTCTGCTCTGCATCTCTCTGCTCTTTGTATCAGTGCAGGAGAGGGAAGACCACATCCTGACCTGAATACTGAGAAGTATTCATGTGGGACAAGGAAGCAAAGCCAGCAGTGGGAGGGAGGGAGGAGCACAAAGGGAGCTATAGCCTCGGGCAGCAAGCAAGAGGGGCTGCAGACAGGAATGAGCCTTGGAAGCAGACCCAGGCCAAGCAACGTCAGTGCTTCTCTGCCTTCCAACAAGCCCTGAGAAAGGAGTTTGTTCAAAGAGTGCCCGTGCTCTGATTTTCAGCCACTAGGAGGAGCATGTGTTCTACTGCTCAGCCTGGCCTGGGGTGGGGGGGTGGATCCAAGGGCTGCAGCCATGATCTCTGCGGGTGGTTGGACAGGTTCCCAGCTGCAGAGGGACAGGATTTTTATGAAAGTATTGGGGCTGTCTTAAAAAATAAATAAATAAAATTAGGAAGACCTGGCGATCAGAAGTTGGGAAATGGGGCTGGGGCGTTAGAGCTCTCTAAACTGCTTACGTTGGGTGATCATCAACCTATTTATCTGCACAGAATCCTAGTTCTGTCATTGTGCTCCAAAACGTGCCCTGGTCATACGTGAGATAAATCAGGACAGTTCTTCGAAGACTGCCATGGAATCTCTTGGAACCTTTAGGTTCATTTCCTGCGTATGTTGTAAATTACAGGGTGCCCACTTGACATGATGACATCTCTTCTGTTGCAGATGGATGTACTCCGCTCATGTTGGCATCGCTGCGTGTGGGCGGTTCCGATATCAGCGAGGACGATGAGGACGCAGAAGATTCCTCAGCCAATATAATAACTGATCTGATCTACCAAGGAGCCAACCTGCAAGCCCAGACAGACCGCACGGGGGAGATGGCCCTGCACTTGGCTGCCCGTTATTCGAGGGCAGATGCTGCAAAACGTTTGCTGGATGCTGGTGCAGATGCTAACGCACGGGACAACATGGGACGGACTCCTCTGCACGCGGCTGTAGCTGCGGATGCCCAGGGTGTTTTTCAGGTACAGCAGTTGAAGAACCCTTTTACAGCAGCTGCTCGCTGGAATTTACAAGCCTTTCTCTTGGGTTTCTTCCAAGTCCTCAGTTTTGCTGTGTAGCATTACTGAAATAATAATAATAATAATCTGTTTTCTTCTGTTGTCCAGATCTTGATCCGTAACAGAGTGACGGACTTGGATGCTCGCATGAATGATGGAACAACCCCATTAATCCTGGCTGCACGGCTGGCTGTGGAGGGAATGGTGGCAGAGCTCATTAATTGCCAGGCAGATGTGAACGCCGTAGATGACCACGGTAATGTGGACGTGGCATTAATGGGCTGGGCAAACATTTGTAGTGGTGCAAGCTGGGATGGGTGGGCTTCTCATCTCCCAGAGCTGGGGCTGCTTTTAAATTCTGCAGCTGATTGGGATGCTAGGCACTCTTGTGAACATCATTCCAGCAGTGAGAGACTGCAGGCTGCTGCTGAGTGCCTTGGTTAGTTCTGGAAGAGAAGCAGGAGAAATGTAGGGTTAATATTCTGCACTACAGGCATCGCTCTGTGAGCAGGTTATTGAAAAATTAAAAACAAAGCAAACAAAATTGCTGAAAGTCCCATTGCATCTTGGTAACGTAGGGAAATGTCACCACATGAGGATTTCCAGAGTGTGAACAGGATACGTTCGCATGCTGCAAACTGGACTGCAGCTGCTTCCTTCCCTCAGTGTACTCTGTCCACCTTGGGTCATTAAACAACAGTTAATTGATTTGTGTCTGAAGCTGTTGGGTTTCTCTTCAGGTAAATCTGCTCTTCACTGGGCTGCTGCTGTCAACAATGTGGAAGCAACACTGGTGCTACTGAAAAATGGAGCCAACAGAGACATGCAGGATAACAAGGTATGGCTCAAGTGTGCTCAGCATGGCTATCCGACTCAAAGCATCTTGTTGCTGTAGGAAGTAAAATAAACTCAGGTTTTCTAAACTAAGTGGCCAGTGCAGGTCTTCCAGAAGCAGCCTGTGACTCTCATTCTCCCAAGTGCTAGATGGCCTGCAGGGCTTTTGATGTGGGAGAGCAGTTCTCTTTCCTGTTCAGCTGTGTTCCAGGCATCAGTGCTGTCCTGCTGTCATTGCAGAAAAGAAACGTGGTACAGAACTGATGTGTGAGAGCACCAGGCTGGACTGCTGCTGGTGTAATGCAGCTAGGTTCTGGTTAGCTGAGGGTCAGATCTGGTGGCACGTCCTGTCACATTTCAAGGACCACAGTGCAGGGAGGACATGGGGCAGAGAAACCCTGCTGTATGAAAAGCAGTCCGCACTATGCAAGCCTTCTTGAGTTTTTCCTCTGTCTAGAGATTCTATTTTGAATTACTATATGTTGGTCAGTGGATTTTAGAGCTACTATGAAGCTACAGTTATTTACTGGACAGCTCTGGTCCTTGGTACTTTCTCCTCATGGAGGACAATGGGAGAACTGCACCAGGTGCTTTTACAGCTCCTTGAAGAACTTGTGGCAGAACAGTGCTTTTCTTAATGAGATAGTCTAGCGTGCATTTGTCCCTTCCTGATGGTTTAAGCCAGGGTGAGTCAGTTTTGGAGGCAGTTAATGAGCAAGCTTCCTGTTTTTGCCACACCCATTTGAGAGTGCTAGCTATAAGTTGGTCCCCACCACGTAATGATACCACTAAAATACTTATGTGCCTTTTCAGGAGGAGACACCACTCTTCCTCGCTGCTCGGGAAGGCAGTTTCGAAGCAGCAAAAATCTTGCTGGACCACTTTGCCAACCGAGACATCACGGACCACATGGATCGTCTGCCCCGAGATGTGGCCCAGGACAGGATGCACCACGACATCGTGCAGCTCCTCAATGAATATAACGTAGCTCACAGCCCCACGGGGCACCCCGGGGCCATGCTGAACTCTGCCCTCTCCCCGGTCATCTGTGGCCCAAATAGATCCTTTCTCAACCTGAAGCACGCTTCGTTAAGCAAGAAGTCACGAAAACCGAACGCCAAAGGCATCATGCCCACAAATCTCACCAAAGATGCGAAGAGGAGAAGGAAGAAGTCCCTCAGTGAGAGCAAAGGGCAGTTCTCAGAGAGCTCGGTAACCCTGTCACCAGTCGACTCCCTGGAATCGCCCCACGCTTTTGCATCTGAACCAACATCGTCTCCTGTGATGCCATCTCCAGGAGTGTTACACTCGTCGCCCAGCTCGCTGCTGACCGCTCCGTCGGTGCAGGCTGCGCACAGCATGTCCTTCTCCAACCTCCACGAGATGCAGCCCCTGGGCCGTGGCTCCAGCACCGTGCTGCCATCAGTCAGCCAGCTTCTCTCGCAGCACAGAACGACCCCTCCGAGCAGCGGGCTTGGCAGGCTCCGGCCGGCCAACGTTTCCAGCGAGTGGATGAATCGCATGGAGATGAACGAGTCGCAGTACAACGAGATGTTCGGCATGGTGCCGCCCGTCATGCATTCGCACCCCGGCGTTTCTCAGCAGAGCGGTTTGGTTCAAGCAGACACGAAGCACCTGGGAGTGTCCAGGGAGTCTCTGCCCCCTATCATGACTTTCCAGCTGGTTCCCAAGGGTGGCATCAACCAGCAAGCACTGCCGCAGCAGGCCCAGTCCAACTGCGCTCAGAACATGGCGGGCCCTCTTAGCTCCATGTACCAGATATCGGATTTAGCTCAGCTGCCCAGCGCCTCGTTCTCCATGGCTGCCATCCCTCAGCAGGACGGGCAGGTGCCTCAGACAATCCTCCCAGCCTACCACCAGTTCCAGAGCTCGATGGGCAAGTACCCCACGCCTCCGTCACAGCACAGCTGCTACTCCTCGGCCACGGAACGGACTCCTAGCCACAACCGGCACTTACAAGGGGAGCACCCATACCTGACTCCGTCGCCTGAATCTCCAGACCAGTGGTCGAGCTCCTCCCCGCACTCTGCTTCTGACTGGTCTGACGTGGCAACCAGTCCCGGTAACAACCAGCGCGGGCCGGCGGCCGCTCACATGCCGGAGCAGCAGCGGAACAACATGCAGGTGTACGCCTGAAGGCTGACTGAAGCGCACGTCAGAACTCATGAAGGTCTTCCAGGATGGAAATGAAGAACCGTTTTAGTATCCAAGTCTTAATGAGCCCAGGACTTTCGTTCATTGGAGGGACTGTGGTTGCTGTAGGCTTTTTATGCTTTCCTAAGCAGAGAACTGTAGAAGCTGGTGATGGAGAAGACCAGCTGGATCGCTTCTGACCAACTGCCATCCGCCCTGGGTGTGACTGCTGTCTGCACTGGATTCTCCAGTCTGCTTTTAAATGTGTCCCACCATGTATCTGGGGAGGCAGCTCTTCAGCTTAATGCATCTGGTGGTGGTTTCTCCAGAAGTTTAGCCAAAACCAGCTTTGTATCCTTATTTTGTTACTAGTTTTTGTTACCTACATAACCTCTCTCTGAAGCACCTTCTACTAGTTCTCCTTGAGTTCAAGTTGCCTTGTTTTGACTCGGCTGGGAGCTGCACCCACATTCCTAGAGCCCTCCATCCATCCTGCAGCTCTTCTTGCTCAGCAAGCAAGCCAGACTCCCCAGGCCACCTGCAGCCTGAGTGTCTGCAGCTGCCACCACCTCTCACGCAGCTTCACCTCTCCTCCGTGAGAACCCTTTTCTTATATGAACCCACTAATAGCCCTTACCATTCTCACTGCCTGCCCCCAAGGTATTCTGAGGTTATATATACATATAGTCTTCTCTTAAGCCTTTTTATTTTTGTAATCTTCCTCCTGAAAACGCTGGTCTGACCCATCGTCCCCCTGCAGGGCCTGCAGGCACATCTCTCCCGAGTTGTATGTCTTCCTCGAGACACACCTGAGCGTGGTGACACACGACCCCCTCCCGTGCCCCCGTTGTGCCAGGTGTGTCTGTGACAGCCTTCACGTGCTCCCGGATTGGAAGAGATGCCTGCAAGTAACACAGGCCTGCTGGGAAAGCTCTTGGGACTAGCAGGAGCACCTCAAGACCTAGTGACACCAGTTCCCAGCGTTCTCACACAGCGCTCCCTCCCCTCCACCTGAGGGTTGCTGTGTCCTGTCTCTCAGACACCGTATGCTGCCTCGCTGGGGTATTACTGAGCAATATCAAGGACGTCGTTACGTGTCTGCAGTGTGTCCCTGTGTGACAGGAATGGCATCTGGCCCTTCCGAAGTGTTCCTTCTGCTCCAGTCCTGGGGCAGCGCTGCCTTGTCCTCCCCTTGCAGAAGGAAGCTGCAGCACTGAGTCCTGAGCAGCCTTCCAGCAGCTGCAGTGGCAGCTGGGCCAGCAGCAGAGCGAGTTGCTCACTGACAGCTCCCTAATGCAGTTTGGTTCTTGGCTTTGGAGCTATCCCATGGCACAGATTCCCCTGTGGGACAGCAGTGGCATTGGTACCGCAGCTCTGCCGTGCTTTTGGATGCCTGCTGCTTCTCCCTCGTCTTCAAGCTACTAATGCTTCCCCGAAGGGCTGTAAGGCAGGCAGAGGGAGCAGCACACATTCCTGGGGGTGGTTCGCTTCTACCTCTTCAGGGGAACCCTGCAGACACGTGTTCCAAAGAGATGCACGGCTGTCAGCTGTCGCCAAAGGCCAGAGGTGGCCGCTGCTGCCCGAGCATCCCGCCGTGTACAGTATTTCTCCCCTAATCCAGCGTCAAGCTTTTTCCTCTTCCTTCCATTCCGCTCGATGGTACATGAAGGCAGGGCCCCAGGTCCCCCTGGGCCGCGTTTGGGCTGAACTTTATGTCCTGAAGTTGCTTTTCCCGACGGGCACAGTGCGCGCTGTGAAGTCCCTGTGCCTCTGGCTGGCGGAGGTGCGTCGAGGTACGCGTTACACCGCTGCTACCGCCGTGCTAAAGAACAAAGGGCCCGCTGGCCCCAAATAACCAAGTGCCTTTTTGTACGTGTGGCTGCCATTTGCAAGACGAGTGCTTTCTGTGGAGTGAAGCCAGCTTCGTGCCCGCTGTGTTAATAGGATGGCCCTCTGCCTTTTTTTTTTTTTTTTAACTACTTGTAAAGATAATATCTCCTTAAGGCGGTATTTTAACTCGTAAGTTGTAGAGCAACCATTCACACGGCAGCGTTTTCCTGTATTAATCATGGAAAATATTTGCTTATTTTTACAATTTTTTTTTTTTTATATAAAAGTCTTTTATGAAAATAGTTGCTGCAAATTGTATAAGCGATTTTTATCCCCAGAATAAAGAGTACGTGCCCGGCGTCTGCGTGCTGCTATTTTCCTTTGCCCTCCTGGCTATTGTGGCACAGCCACATTGCAAAAATGGGGTTAGTGAGACGTGCCCAGCATGGGGCAGCTCTCAGAGCCCTGATGAGGGTGAGCTCGTTAGGGCCAGGTTGGGAGAGAGCTTTTGAAGGCTGAGTGATCATTGCCATAGCTCAGCAGCACCCAGACCTCACGGCATAGCTCCCCTTAGCAGGAAGGTCCCTGGTCGCTGAGAAGGGGCTCAGCAGCAGCTGAGCACACTGGGGTGGGTGGGGAGGAGTGCTTCCAGATCTGGGAAATGTCAGACTTGAGCAATTAGAGAGCTAATTGTCCATGGCTCCACTCCTGTGTTTTGAGCAGGGAGCTGCTGCCCATGCGCCTTATCTTAGCGTGTGCTCCCCTGGCAGGTTTTCAGCTGTGGGCTCTGGTGGAGCTGCTCGCTGAATTACGATGCCCGGGAGGGATAACAAAGCTGCTGGGAGGCATTTTCGCTGTTTGAATATTAAACTCTGCAGCTCTTTTCTCTTCCAACAGAGCCAGCTCCACCAGTGGGAGCTTCTGGATGATCCCAGCCCCCCTCCCACAGGTTGCCCCACAGTTTGGGGGCTGAGCCCTGCACAGCTGCAGCAGTCGGGGTGCTCAGGCTGAGACATGCCTCTCCTCGGGGCCGATGCGTGCCTCGTCCCCTGTGTGCTGTGGGGACTGTGGGAACCTGTCCTGCCGCATCCAAACAGGCCCGGAGGAACCAGCCGGGCAGGCATTGCGGAGTGCAAGGAGTACTGTGGGAGCCTCGGGCTCCTTCGGGGGTATTTTCACGCTTGGTTCATAAGCAGTGCCCTCTTCCCAGGGCTGTCAGCCTGCCTGCACACGCCGGGCTGAGCCACCACAATGCTCTGGGAGCAGTGGGAGAGCCCTGCAGTGGGGAGCGTGGCTCAAGGCCCGTGGCACGAAGCTCTGCAGCGAGGGCTGCGATGGGGGGAGGCCTGCGTCACCGCAGGGCGTGGGGACAGCCTGCTGAACCCTATCTGATGACCCCCAGCCACAGGCTGTCCCCGCATCCTGCTGGAAAGGGGCCCGGGCAGATCAAACAAGGGCGGTGACGCACTATGAGCTGGGAGGGGGGCAGGCCCTGCTGGCTGCCGTCCCATCCAGCCCCATCCCATCCCATCCATCGCGCTGTCCGAAGGCGGCTCGTCCCTGTTGGCCCATGCTATTCCAGATGGGCACCCGGCAGCTGCGAGGCTGGGTTTTGTGTGTAGGCTGCTCTGTTTGCTCTGGTAATTAATGCTAATTGCAGGGGGTTTATTGACCAACTAGGAGAGGTTCTTCCTGTATTTTCTGGAGAAATGCTGAATGCAAACAGAGCTGAGATCTAGGCGGATTTCCAGCTGGGTTGGGGGACGCGGGCAGTGAGCTGTAAGATTTTTATGATGGCAGTCACCTGAGCTGCGCAAACAGTGACTCGAGTGAGCATAGGGCTATATAGGGCAGCTCCCTCCTGCCCCACCGATGTGAGGGGCCGTTATTCTTCTCATCTCTGGGTGCCAGGTGAGGATGGGACAGGCACAGGGTGCTCTGGGGGACGAGAGCTGCCCTATGGGACAGGGCATAGTGCAGCTGTGCGGTCTCCAAGCCAACTTTTGTTGCTGTCTCTTGGAGGGGAAGATGAGCTGAGCTTGCAAATGATTCCCCAGCACTGGGGATTAGCACACATAAAGGGGAGCTGTGCTCATGCAGCCGATGGCATCCCCAGCCTGGCAAGGACGCAAGCTGGAGGAATGGTGATGCACAGAGGCCCGTGGCCCCAGCAGCCGTGGCTCTGCCCATGGCATCACTGCTGCTGCCCTGGGCAGCACAAGCCATGGGGCCCCCAGCCCACACCGGTGGCTGCACTGTGCCCCCAAAGCACTGCTGGCAGCTGTGGGGCTGGGTGTACTCCGGCACCCTGAGCCCTGCTCCAGGGACTTGGTGACATCACGGGATCTTACAGGGGACGCCTGCAGAGGAGAGGAAGATGATGGCAGCCAGATGTGCCCTGCTGCTGCTGAGCTGCATGGTGCTCCTGCAGGTGGTCGGTGAGTCCTGAGGGGAAAGCTCCAAAGCTCCTGGTTCGGGGTGGGGGCACAGAGCTGAACCCCCATCCCTGCATCCCCTCTTCTGCCAGGTGCCAGGTACCTGCTGAGCTGCCCCAAGGGCTGGTCCTACTACAAGCTGAGCTGCTTCAGGTATTTCCGCCAGCACCGCACCTGGGAGGAGGCAGAGGTAAAGTGGTCGGGGCGTGCAGTCGGCTGCCCCAGCTCCGGGTGTGCAGGGGTCCCGCAATGCCCTGCTTCTCCCTGCAGGAACATTGCCAGAAGAGCTACTCTGGAGCCCACCTGGCCTGGGTAGAGGAGCCCAAGGAGGCAGCCACGCTGAGCCTGGTCATCAGCTACTACCAGCGCACGCAGCCCGTCTGGCTGGGCCTGCACTACCTGCGGCAGGTGAGGGGTGGGGGGTGCCCATGGGGCTGGGGGAAGTGGGGCTGTGCTTCTGACCCCGTGTCCTGCTCAGAGCCGGGACTGGCGCTGGACCCATGGGGAGAAGTATGATGATCTCAGAACGGTTCCCGGGAATGGTGCCCAAGGAGGAAGCTGTGCCCTGCTGACCCGCAGCAGCAGTGAGTGCCTGCAATCCATGTACCCCCTTCTCCTATGGGACCCCTCTGGGCTGGGGACCTGGGGGCTGCTGCCCCTCTCTGCGCTGACCCCGTGGCACATCTCTCCCATAGGTTTCACCGTGTGGTCCAGTGCTGACTGTGACCGGCAGCACCACTTCATCTGCAAGTTCATACCCTTGCCGTGAGCAGGGCCCTGTGCCTGCACGCTCCTCCCACCCCACCTCCGTCCTCGTCCCTCTCTCTCTCTCAAAAATACATCTATAAACAGAGAAGCATGTGAGCACGGTGTGCGTCCTGTGCAAAGTCCCGTGCTGCTCTGCCTGCTGCCAGTGGATGTGGAGACCTTTGGGGAGAGAAGAGGGTTTGGGGACCGTCCCCAGGAGCTGCAGGGCTAGGGCAGGCATGGAGGGACAGTGGTGTGTGATGAGAGGTCCCTGCATGGGGACCTATGAGATGGGAGCAGTTCCCATGCGCCCACGGCTCAGAGGGGCTGTGCTGACAGCAGCATCGGGACCAAAGGTCCCTCCTTGTGTCATCGCAGTGCGGCTCTGTGCATCACGTGTCTGTTTGCTCTGCTGTTTTGGAGATGGCCGTGCCTCCACCCAGCTCGTGTTTCTCCCCCGGAGCAGCCACACGTGGAGAATGGCATGTCCCAGCTGGCACAGGTGGCATGGGGCACGCCCTGCCCTCTGCTCCATGCCCAGGGGTCTCACTGCACAGTGACGGTGGGCTCTGCTGACACCACCGCCCCGCAGCTCATCACTGAGCCATCACCCAGCAGCACTGAGCCCACCCCAGTGTTCAGCCCTGGCTCTGTGCATCCCAAAATGCTGGGACACCCACCGCAGCCATCTCTCAGGTTGCGCCCTCCAAACCCAGCACTCGCCGCACTGTCCCTGTCGCGTTGGCTGCTGCTCACCGACCTTTGAGCACCAGTGCCCAGCGTGCTGATAAGGGCTGGGGGGGGCCCAGTTGATAAAAGCTGCACACCAAGCCAGTCCCTCTGTCTGTCCCTCTGTCCGTCCGTCTGGGACAAAGATGCTGCGCTTGGTCGGCCGTGCTGCGCGGTGCTGGGGGGCGAGGCGGGGGCCGGCACGGGTATGCCCTGCGGCCATGCAGCGGGCACGGTGAGCGCACGGCAGTGGGCTGGGATGAAGCCTGGGGGCTTCAGGGGGGGCTGGAGGTCAGCTGGAGGCTTGCTGGGCAAAAGTGGGGGTCTCTGTGGGGGCAGGGAGCAGAGTGTAAGGGAGAGAGCCTCAGTGGTGCCCAGCACAGGACTACCACTGCTCCCTCTGCCTCGCAGCCTCTCCAGCACTGCGGCAGTGGCCGGCACGGGCACGTGGCCCAAGGACGTGGGCATCCTGGCGTTGGAGGTGTACTTCCCTGCACAATATGTGGAGCAGGCTGAGCTGGAGCGCTACGATGGTGTGGAGGCCGGCAAGTACACGCGGGGCCTGGGCCAGCAGCAGATGGGCTTCTGCGCTGCCCATGAGGACATCAACTCGCTGTGCCTGACCGTGGTGCAGAGGCTGGTGGAGCGAGGGCGGCTCTCCTGGGATGCCATCGGCCGCCTGGAGGTGGGCACCGAGACCGTCATCGACAAGTCCAAGGCCGTCAAGACTGTCCTCATGGAGCTCTTCCGCGAGTCAGGCAACACTGACGTGGAGGGCATTGACACCACCAACGCCTGCTACGGTGGCACGGCCTCGCTCTTCAACGCGGCCTCCTGGGTCGAGTCCAGTGCTTGGGACGGTGGGCATGAGGCTGGATGTGGAGCTGGGGGATGGGTGTTGTGGGGCGGGGGAAGGTCTCTCCCTTCCTGGCATCCCCCCACCTTTCTTTCTCACCCGTGGAGGCTGAGATGTGGAGGTGGGGGATGTGGGTGGTGGGCTGTACTGAGACCACAGGATGGATGGGGATGTCCCACCCACTGACATCCCTGCTGTCTGCTCCCAGGACGCTATGCCGTGGTGGTGTGTGGGGACATTGCCGTCTATGCCACGGGGAACGCGCGGCCCACGGGAGGTGCGGGTGCCATCGCCATGCTGGTGGGACCCAACGCCCCACTGGTGCTGGAGAGAGGTCAGTGCTCCATAGGGTTCTGGTTGGCCGTGCCACAGTGGAAAGCTGTGGGCCATAGGTGGGGTTGACATGGTGGCTAGGACCCACAAAGAGGTCCCCAACGCCCAGCTGTCCCCTGTGTCCCCAGGCTTGCGGGGAACGCACATGGAGCACGCTTATGACTTCTACAAGCCCGACCTGTCTTCAGAATACCCAGTGGTGGATGGTCCCCTCTCCATCCAGTGCTACCTGCGGGCCCTGGACCGCTGCTACGCCGTGTACCGCAGGAAGGCAGAGAGCCAGTGGCAGCAGGGTGAGGGGTGAAGCTGCCGCGCTCAGGCGGCTCCACATCCCACCCCACAGCGCCTGATGTTCCTGCTGTCCCTTCCAGCCGGCATCCAGCGGCCCTTCACCCTGGATGACTTCAAGTACATCATCTTCCACACGCCCTTCTGCAAGCTGGTGCAGAAGTCAGTGGGGCGGCTGCTGCTCAACGACTTCCTGGCAGCCCCCAGCCCCGACACGGCCACCGGGCTCTACAAGGGGCTGCAGCCCTTTCGGTGGGTGTCCCCTTGTTTGGTGGGGGCACCTCTGCTGGCCTCCCACACGTGGTCACAGCCCGCCTCTATCCATGCAGCGGCATGAAGCTGGAGGACACCTACACCAGCAAAGAGGTGGAGAAGGCCTTCCAGACGGCCAGCCAGGAGATCTTCAACCAGAAGACCAAGCCCTCCTTGCTGCTCTCCTCCCGCAACGGCAACATGTACACGCCGTCCATGTATGGCTGCCTGGCCTCGCTCCTGGCTCAGTGAGTCCGCAGCACTGGCAGCAGTGTGTGTGTGTGTGGGGAGGGGGTCGCCATTTTGGTTGCCGCCATATCGAAGGATGCCATTTTGGGGAGTGCCCTTTAAGGGGTCGCCATTTTGAGGGATGGCAGTTTTGGTGGGACGTCGCTGTGCACGAACCGTTTTGGGGCTGGCCCAGCTTTCAGTGCACGCAGCCCAGTGCTGTCCCCCAGCCAGCGTTTCCATGCCGCCTCGCTGGAGCGCATAAAGCCCTTCTGTCAGTGCTGCGGGATGAAAACCCCCTTTTCATGCCCGGAGAATGGCTGTCCCGCACTGCCGGCTGGGAAGGAGCCGTGGGAACAGCCAGGCACGAGGGCGGTGCGAGCACTGTGTCCGTCAGCCCGTCCTTGAGCCGCTCGCTGCCCCACACAGGGCTGCGGTGCCTGGCACGGCCCTGGGAGGCGGTGGGGGCAGGAACCGCCCAGGCCCTGCTGTGCCAAACTGCCCCATTTGCTCTCCCCTGCAGCACAACCTCCCTTATCTCCTCCTGCAGTGGTTGCAATTTAATCAGGCTCAGCGTGCCAAAGGCCTCCTGGCCAAGGCCACCTCTAGCCCCCTAACTCCTCGCCCCCAATGGCCGCAGGTGCTCAGCTCAGGACCTGGCTGGCTCCAGGATCGGTGCCTTCTCCTACGGCTCGGGGCTGGCCGCCAGCATGTTCTCCCTCCGTGTCTCGCAGGACGCAGCCCCGGGTGAGTCCCACACCATGGGGGGACCCAGAGGCGGGAGGGCACGGGTGGGTGTTGTCTCACCCATGGGTTCCCCACACCAGGCTCCCCCCTGGACAAGCTGCTCTCCAGCCTGGCCGACCTGCCCGCCCGTCTGGACGCCCGCAAGCGCGTGGCCCCGCAGGACTTCGCCGACATCATGAAGCGGCGCGAGGAGACCCATCACCTGGGTGAGCGGGGCCGGGGGGTACCCCGCTGCCGGGGTCCGGCTGTCCCTCTGAGCCTTGCACCCTCTCCCCGCAGCCAACCACACTCCGCACGGCTCCCAGGCAGACCTGTTCCCCGGCACCTGGTACCTGGAGCGGGTGGACGACAAGTACCGCCGGCAGTACGCCAGGAAGCCCGTGTAGGGCACGCAGCGGGGCAGCCATCGGGGAGATGTGCGGGCACAGGGGTGAATGCAGCCATCCAGGCCCTGGAGCAGGCAGTGTTTTCTGCGAAAACACGGGTGGTGTGGGGAATAAAACACCGATGGAAGGGCAGCACCCAGATCTGGCTCCCTATTGCAAGCAGCTAGCGTTACCTAGTGCCATGCATTCCCCTTCTGACCCCAAACCCATCCTGAATCGCCATGGTGCCAGGTGGGATTTATCCCTGGAGAGCCCTCGTGCCTAAGGGGAGCAACACATCCCTAGTGTGGGCACGTGCCCGATGCTTTGGATACAAAACAGGTGGCAAAATGCAATTGCTAACATCCTCAGGGGATAGGTGGAAGTAGGGGGATGACATGGGCATGCAGGAGGCTCAGCCCATCTTGGAGCACTGCCCGGGCTGTGGACAGAGGGGACTTCAGCAGAACAGCAGTGCCTGAGAGACCTTTGCACTGTTGAGCAAACAGTGCCAGAGGGTGATGGGGGGCGGCACTGGGGATGGAGCCAGGAGGGACGGAGTCTGCAGGGAAAGGTTTGGAGTTGGGGATGAGGAACGTCATCGGGAAGGGCTCAGGGTTGTGTAGGAAGGACATTGCAAGGCAGGGATGCATGGGCAAGACACAGCATGCTCATTCCTGGATGTTTTATTGAGCACGATGCTCCCCCAGGCGCTGGGGTCTCCAGGTCTGTCCTGGTGGTGCGAGGCTACAGGTGGAGCTGGAAGACTTCTGCGACGCAGGGCTTCAGGACAGCAAGGTCGGGCAGAGGGGCCGAGAGCCCAGCCATGCTCCACTGCTCTCCTGCCACTGTGCTGGAGCTGTGGTAGGACTGGAGCTGGATCCCTGCTTTCCCCAGCAGCCCTGGGTAGAAGGAAAACGGTCAGGGCTGCAGCCTGTTCCCTTTCACCTGGACCCCACAGAGGTTTGGGATTATGAGTAGCAGGGCTCTGCCTACCCCGAATCCCCTCCATGATAGTCTTCCTTTCCTTCACCCCAAGTCATACAATGATGGAATCATTATGGTTGGAAAGATCTCTCAGATCCCCAAGTCCAACCCCAGCCCACCCTCATGTCTCTCAGTACCACAGCTCCACAGTTCTTGAATACCTCCAGGGATGGTGACCCCACCACCCCCCGCGGGCAGCCTATGCATTACCAATTCCTCAACCCTATAACCAAACCACCCCTCCCCTGTCTCTCCATACAACATCCTCTCAGCATCTTCCCCCTTTTGACTCCAGGCTGGTTGTGGGGACCCCCCCCCCCCCCAGCTGTCCCCTTGCTGGAGGTGACACCAGGAGCTCACCAGCAAGCGCAGGCAGCGTGCTTGTCTCGGATGCTTTGGATCTGTAGATGAGGAGAGGGCCCACCAGTGGTGCCAGCTGCTTGAAGGTGGCCCCGCTGAGCTCCCGCAGCACCGGGGTGCTGCCCTGCACTGTTCCCGTTACCCGATGCGAGGTGCCCTGCAGGGCCACCTGCAGCAAGCCCTCGGGCTCAGGGCACATGTCGCTGTGGGTGGCTGTGACCTGAATGGGGGAGGTGTCCACTCAGCATCCTACATGGAATGTCCCCTGAGGGCACGCCACCCTGTGGAGTGATGCCAAGGAAGGGTGGGATGTGGTGGCATCGACGTGTGGCACTCTGGGTACCTTCAGGCCAGCCTCCTGGGCCAGCAGCATGGCGTTCACCAGGGTTGCCTCCTTCTTCCCTCCAGCCAGCATGCCCGAGACCACAGCTGGTGCCAGGTAGCTGCCAGCATCCTTCAGGGGGGCCCCTGGGATCAGTAGTGCCATCAGCTCATGCCCATCTGTATTCCCACCATCCCATCTACCCCACACCTCCCATCCTTCATCCCAGCACCTCCTGCCTTCCAACCTGGCATGTCCCCTTGGGTCCCGGTGCTGGATCACACCTGCCCACCTCTCACCTAGGGTGCAGACCTGCACGTTGCCCGTTGCTTGCTTGGCCATGCCATGCAGCACTGTGCCCAGTGCCTTGGCCAGGGTGATCCAGGGCTTGGTCTGGGGCGCAAAGGCTTTGCTCAGCGCCTGCCCGTTGACCTGAGAGGAGGAGTGGGATGAGCAGGGGGGATCTATCACACACGGGGTCTGTGAGGTGCACCAGGGCACTCACCACGCCGACCAGCCCCTTCCCGGTGGCCATGTCCACCATCTGCATGGCGATCTCCTTGCCGCAGCGGCTCTGTGCCTCCCGCGTGCTGGCACCCAGGTGTGGGCAGCAGATGACGTTGGGGTGGTCCACCAGGTCCCGGTCCTTTGGGGGCTCCTGCACATGGCCCAGGTCTCAGCCCCGTGCCCACCCCGAGGGTTGCCCTGGCCCGATTCGGGCAGTGGCCCCAGGGGGACCCCTCTCACCTGTGTGAAGACATCGAGGGCGGCCCCTCCGCACTGCCCTGAGCGCAGCGCCCGCAGCAGTGCTCCCTCATCCACGATGCCGCCCCGGGCACAGTTCACCACCTGCACGCCTCGGCGGCACTTGGCAAAGGTGCTGTCATTCAGCAGCCCTGAGGGGAGCACCATCAGGGGCAGGGATATGGGGGCTGCCCCAGAGCACCCCCGGACCCCCCGACCGCCCTACCCGTGGTGGAGGGCAGCAGCGGTGTGTGCACCGTGATGAAGTCGCAGCGGGGCCAGATCTGCTCCAGCGGGAGCTGCTCCACGCCGAACGTGGCTGAGGTCTCGGGGCTGATGATGGGGTCGTAGCCGATGGTCTGAGGCAGAGCGGGGGCTCACAGCTGTACCCAGCCTGCTCCCCACTGCTGCCCCCCGCCCCGCTGCTCACCTTCATGCCGAAAGCCTGCATCCGCGTGGCCACCTCCCTGCCGATGCGGCCCAGCCCCAGCACGCCCAGCGTCTTCCCGTTCAGCTCCATGCCCATGTACTGGGGGGCGAGGGGAGTGGTGAGCAAGCAGGGGTCCCCCAGCGCCCACCCTCCCAGGCACTGCGCCTGCCCCGTACCTTCTTTCGATCCCATTTGCCTTCCTTCATGGAGGCGGCTGCCTGCGGGATCTGCCTGCAAGGGGTTGGGGGGGCACAGTCCATGCAGGGCTGGGGGCTGTGGGATGGATTCCCCACCCCGCACAGCCCCGCGCTCACCTGGCCAAGCACAGGATCATGCCGCAGGTGAGCTCTGCGGCGCTGAGGCTGTTCCCGGTGGGTGTGCTGGGGACAGGGAACCAAGTCACCTTGTGACCTCCCCATAGGGTTGGAAACCCGCAGGGAGGCCGGGCGCAGCGCTGACCCCCCCCAGCCCCATGCCAGCAGGACGTCCCCTTGCCAGCTGCAGGTCGTGCTCTTACTTCATCACCAGCACCCCTTTCCTGGTGGCTGCCTCCACGTCCACATTGTCGACGCCGGTGCCCGCTCTGCCCACCACCTGCAGCCTGCCCGCCGCCTCCAGCACGTCGGCACTGACTTTGGTGGCCGAGCGGACGATGAGCCCATCGCAGTCCTGCGGGGACAGACAGCGCACGTCGGTCGGGGCCGGGCTGTGGGGACGGCAGGGCGGGTGGTGGTGGGTTGGGAAGAGCCGAGGGCCCGGGGCTGGGATCGGCAGCGTGAAAGCAACCGGGGTTCTTGCATCAGACGCGGGAGGCGGGGACACGACCCGCAGGGCGAGGGGGCTTCCAGCCTCCCACCATCCTGCGCTGTCCCGCGGTGTCTCCTCTGTGTGCTTGCGCTGCATCCCACTGGGACAGAGGGTCGCGGTGCCCGCTTGGCACCCGCCTGTGCCCACCCGTCGCCTGCAGCCCGGGGCTCTGAGCCGCACGCAGACCCCAACTCGCTCACCCGGATCTCCCGCAGCAGCTCCTCCTTGCTCAGCCCCGGCTTCTCCAGCACCTGGATGCCCCCCGCCTGCAGGATGTCCCTGCAGCACGGGTCCAGGCTGTCGCTGATCAGCACCTTCTGCAGCTTGGCGGAGGCCATCGCTCGGTGTGGGGCCGTCGGGGTTCCGTGCACGCCGTCTGTCCGCACGGCTCCGGCCGAAGAGGTCGGCTGCGTGCTGCCCGCGGCGCTAAATGGGCCGCCAGCGGGGCATGTTTTGCGGGCTGCGCTCTTGTCTCATTGGATCCCATTTCCATAATCCCACCTCTTCTCCCTCCTCTCCCCGTCGACGCTGGGTGGCTGCGAGCCCGGGATCCCAGCCCCCCTAACCCCCCCCTCCCCCGAGCCCCTCATCCTCAGCAGCAGTGACAACGAAGCGGGGAGCCCAGCAGGGCCCCCAAAGCATCGAGCACCCCCACGACCCACGTACCCCCCACCCCACAGCCTCAGGGAGGTGGTGTCCCGGCGCTGCTCCCACCGTTGAGCAATGCCCCGAGAAGTGCTGGGGGCACGGGGCCAGCCCCACCGCCCGCTCCCAATTGCGTGGGGTGCACGGGAGCCGCCCTCCGTGGGGTGGGAACCGCGTGGCTGCGACACTGACCTCGTGGCCCTGGAGGGGGCGGCACGGGGAGGTGGCACAGGGGATGGGGAGGAACAGAGGCTGTCCCCTTTGTCGTGGAGATAAAACCTCACGGTGCAGCCCGTGCGTGGCACGCTCGCTGCGGGCTGCGTGTGCCCCGGCACTGCAGCCAGGGTACAACCGTGACGCCAAAGGGAGGAAAGTCCGGGGCGGCTGGCGTGGGGTGAGGGCACGGGGTCAAGGCTGGGGTTGGAGGCAATCCACACCAGGGTCCCGTGCTGCCCTTCGGAGGGGCTGCAGGCCCACCGCTGGGGCACGGTTACCCAAGCACGGTGCGTGCTGGAGGGCATTCAGGGCAGGATGTGTGGGCACAGCCCCCCAGCCCCGCTCCAGTGCCTTGGCACAGCCCCACGCCTGGCCCTGGCCCCTATTAACCATTAAGACAGTGCTCAAGGCACCTGCCAAGCCTGGGACAGCAGCAGCTGGGTGTCACTTTCCGGTGCCTCCCATGCCACGCATCTGTGGGGACAAGCAGGGGACGCTCCTTGCAGCGGGTGGGGGCCCTTTGCAGCTCCCAATGCCCACCGACCCTGTCCCATGCGGTCACTCGATGCCACATGCGGCCAAGGCTCCACCGCAGCTTTCCCCAGGCAGTTGGTGCCCTCTCCTGGGGAGCAGAGCCCGAGGTAACACCCTGCAGCCCTCGCAGGACCACGGGGAGCAGAGGGATGGAGGTGCAGGCTGGTGTGCCCCCACCGCCCCACAGAGAGACCCGAAGCCCCCATGTCCCACGGACACACCCTCAAGAGTCCTCAAAGTGGCAATCGGTGACACTGGTGGCAACTGGACCGTGACCTGGGTGGGGTCTGGGGGTTACAGGGAGTTGGTACCCCAGTGCTAAATCCCACTGCTGGGGTCCCGGCTGGGCTCTGCATGGATGCACCAAAGGGATGGCTGCCGCGGCTGTGGGATGGAGGAGAGTGATGGGGGTATCCGGCGTGGTGGGGGGCACTGAGGCGGTGGGGAGAGGGCAGGGGTTAGGAGAATTAGGAGTGCCCCAGGGGGTCCTTGGCTCAGGATAGGGCCGGCAGAGAAGGGGCAAAGGTGTTTTGAGGACGGGAGGTCGGGCTGCCGCTGGCGGGGGTGCCGGGAGACGGAGGCGGCCGACGGAGGGAGGGAGGGATGGAGCGGGAGGGAAGGATGGAGGCAGGGACGAGGAAGAGGAGGCGGAGGAGGAGGGATGCAGCGGCGGGCGGAGCCGCCCGGTGCCGCAGAGCCGCCTCCCCGGCGCACGCTGGGGCGGCCCGGCATTGCCCGCCGAGTCCCCGGTGCCCCCGGTGCGGAGGCGGACGGGAGGATGCGAGCCCCGCGGCCGAGGTGAGCGGGGTGGGGAGCGGGTGATGCGGGACCGGGACGCGCGTGGGGCCGCGGGTGGAGGCTCACGGGGCCGGGATGCGGTTTGCTGCCCCGGAGCTGCGCGCTGCCGGCGCTGCCCATCCGAATGCCCACCGCGGCGGCTCTGAGCCGGAGGGGTCCCATCGTGCCGTGGTGGACGGCACCGGGAGCCGTCCAGCCCGGGACTCTGGGTGCCGTCAGCCCCGCTCCCCCCGTCTCTCCACGCTCAATGGGGGCCTTGTGTTGGGCCGTGACCGCAGGCGGATGGCTGCACGCAGCCACAGGCACACGCAGCACCGGCCCCACCTCCCGCGGCGGCCTCGCTGAGACATCGGTGCCACGAGGCAGCGGGCAGTGCCGTGCCACGCTCTGCATCCCGGCCCCACCTGGCAGCTCACGCGGGGCTGGGGGCCGCCGTCCATCCATCCCTCCATGTGCCCACCCGTGGGAGCTGACCCAGCAGCTCGAGGTGAGTCCCAGCTCGGTGCGGTGCTGGGCATCATGGGGATGCTCTCCCACGGGGCACCCCATGTGCTACAGCTCCTGCCCTCTGCCCTCACCCCGGTGACACCGTAGGGCTGGTCCCGGTGCGGGGTGGCCGTGGTGGCCCCAGGCAGTTGCTCGGTGCTGTGAGTCAGTGGGTGCTGTGAGTCAGGGCCGTGTGGCACCCCTCGTGCCAGCAGGGCTGCAGAGCCACGGGGCACACTCATGTCTTGTTGTCACCCACGTGTGCAGTGCTGCCGAGTGCTGCACCTCGCTCGGGAGGGGCACGGTGCAGCGGGTCATGCTTGCTGGACAATAAGGTTTTGAGTATGACGCATCTTTGGGTGCTGCATCTCAGGTTGTTTCTTTGGCCTTTGGTATTTTGCTTTCCTGAGTGTTGTGCCTTTGGATATTGTGCCTCTGGATGCTGTGCTTGCTTGGGTATGGTGTGTCCTGGTGTGCCTTGACTCTGGGCGTTGTGTCTCCTTGAGTGTTTTGCCTCCGAGTTCTTGCTGTCGCGCCTCCAAATATTGTGCCTCCTTGGACATACTGCTGCTGGGCACTGAGTCTCCTCGAGCATCACGTCTCTGAGTGTCGTGCTTCTTTGGATGTCACGGCTATGGATACCATGCCTTTGGGTATGGTGGGCTTTGGGCACCGTGCCTTACCCCCTCGGTTTGATGTGCTCTGCTGTCCCCTCCTGGCAGGTTGCTGCTGCAGGGGCCGTGGCACCACGTGGCTGCTGCCAGGTTAAGAGCAGAGCTCTGTGCCCACGAGGGGCCCACTGCCTTCTGAGGAGCCCCACCAAAAAAACCTATGGGCTCAGAGAAACAAACAAACAAAAAAGAACCCACAGATTATTTTGTTCTGAGGGGAAAAAAAAAAAAAAAGAAAAAATCTGTTTTCCTTCTTTTTTCCCACTCCTGAAATGACTCACACTCCCCTGCTGAAAATAAACCTGATGGCGGTTGCTGTTACGGGCGGATGAGCTGTGATCAGGCGGGCGGATGGGGCACACTGTGCCTGGGGCTGCTGGGGGGGCTGCGAGACGGGGGAGAGCAGCTGTCCCTGAGCACCCAGCACGGCCCCCCTGCCCTCCTCCCCAACCCCCAGGGAGAACACAGAGGGGGGTTACTGGGGGGCTCAGGTGGCCCTGCTGCCTGCTGGCGGGGGTCAGGGCTGCTAATGGGGCTAAAGTGCTCCCGAGTGGGCACCACCATCTGCATGCTCCCCCCCCCCGGCACTGAGTGGACATGTCCCACGTGTACCAGCACCCGTGTGCACGCACGTTGCCCCCGTGCACAGCCACGCTTTGGTGTGACATTGGGTGTGATCAGATCTCCACCTCTCCAAAGCTGTCGTGCCGTGCAGCAAATGGGTGAAATTCCCCCCCAGGGACCCCTGTGTAACATGGGGGTGCACTCCTCTCCGCAGGGACCCCAGCCGCGGTGACGTCCCCGCAGCCAGCCCCATGGCAGGAAGGGACACCACGTCCCACGGGGACGCTCCAGTGGAAGGGCTGTGGGGTGACTGCGATGAAGACCCCGAACCAGGGGGCATTCCGCGTCCCCCACCCGCTCAGCCCCATCCCTGCACCACAGTGCAGACGTGTCCCATGAGGGATCCAGAGGAGGGTCCCCTCGCCCAGACGCAGACCCTGCGGGACTTTGAGAAGGTGACCGCCGACGGGGCCGGGGGGTGCTCGCGGGACGCGTGTATTGGCCCCAGGAGGGGATGGGACTGCCGGTGCCGTCCCTGTGGGGCACCGCGCTCCCCCTCACCGCCCTCCTGGCTGACGGCCGGGGGCCACCCGGGGCTCGGGTTTCACCACTTGTCTGTCCCCACAAATAGCACCGGGAGGGGAAAAAATAGGAAAGGGGCCTTGGCGAGGGCACCCGTCCCAGAGCGGCAGGCGGGCAGGGAGCCGTGGGCTCGGTGCCGCCATGTGAGGGGTGCCGGGATGCCCGCCCCATGGAGCGCCAGCCATGGCTAACGGGTACCGCACGCTGTCCCAGCACCTCAATGACCTCAAGAAGGAGAACTTCAGCCTCAAACTTCGCATCTACTTCCTGGAGGAGCGCGTGCAGCAGAAGGGAGAGGACAGCCGGGATGATGTCTACCGGCGGGTGAGCGCACCCGTGGGGACGGGGATGGGACAGGAGCTGGCAAACGGGATATCCCTCCAATGCTGTCCCTTTGATGGGGTTGAGGGCATGCAGCTGTCGATATGGGTCAGGGATCCCAGTGAGCAGTGAGGCTGGGGGGAGTTTGTCTCTCACTGCCTTAAACTGGAGCAGGGAAATTGGATGAGGAGGGCAGGATCTGTCCTGCTGGTGGTGGAGACTCCTGTACCCCATTACGTGGAGGGCAGGATCTGCCCTGCTGGTGGTGGAGACTCCTGTACCCCATTACGTGGAGGGCAGGATCTGCCCTGCTGGTGGTGGAGACTCCTGTACCCCATGCCTGTACCTCATCATGTGGGGTTCACCCCATGTGTGTGCTCCGTCACATGGGAGCACACCCCACATTTATCCCCCACAGTGGGGCTGCCAGCAGCCTAACTGCTACATCAGCTGCCCTGGGTGGGTGGATCCCTGCTGCCAGCAGGCATCCCCAGCTTAGTATGGGGACAAAAAGCACCCAGCACCCTGCTGGGTGTGCCCCTGCACTAACTTCGATGGGCACAGGGAGCAGTGTGGGGTCTGGGTGCAGTGTAGGTCCTTGAGGTGTGTGCATGGAGCCAGCTCCATCCCTCCTGCCCGCAGAACATCGAGCTGAAGGTGGAGGTGGAGAGCTTGAAGCGGGAGCTGCAGGAGAAGCAGCAGGCTCTGGACAAAACCTGGTGAGCACTGGGACGGGCATGGGGGGGGGAGTGGCTGGTGAGGCTCTGCTTACAGCCCTGACACCGGCCAAAAATAAAGAGCAGCACCTGTCTGCTGGGGGAGGGTGAGCGCCAGGCTGGACCCTGCATGTGCCATGCCACGTGGTGCTGTGCCAGGACATCACACTGTGCGTGCCATGATGCTTTGCCGTGCTGTGTGATGCCGTGCCATGCCGTGCCTGGCAGGGTGGCTGCGGAGAACCAGACGAACCGCAGCGAGGCCGCGCTCCGGCAGCACTATGAGGAGCAGCAGCGGGAGTCAGAGCATGTCTACGAGCTGCTGGAGAACAAGATCCAGCTCCTGCAGGAGGTGAGCAGCAGGCCGTGGCGGGGCTGGGGGGAGCGGGGCCATGTGGGACTGAGCCGGTGTGTGCCGTGCAGGAGGCCAGGCTGGCTCGCAGCGAGGCAGAGCAGGCCACTGCGCTGGCCAAGGCCGAGGCACAGCGGTGCCAGGAGCTGGCGGCCAAGCTGAAGGAGGCAGCGAGGACAAAGGGGGACAGCGGGAGCAGAGATGGCTGTGACACCTCAGCCCGGAGGTGGGTGCGCGTCGCGCGTGATGCCGGTGAGGTTCAGTGGTGCCACCCCAGGGCTGAGCATCCCCCGCCATTCCCTGTGTGCAGGAGGATGGAGGAGCTGGACCGTATGGAGGAGACACTGCCGGACGAGAGGTGTGACCTGCAGCAGTGGGACGAGGCTGCGGCGGGGCAGGTGGGTGCAGCGTCCGTGTGCGGCTGTCACTGGGACACGGCTGGAGCCGTCCCCACTGGGGATGGGCACCGCAGTGCGGTGCTGTGGGGGCTCTGCGGCTGGCATTGTTTGCCTGCACCCATCTGCCCTATGGTGCCGCCTGCATGTGGTCCTCTGTGGAACTGGGGGAGCGCACAGAGAGCCATACTGGGGCGGGCACTGCGCATGCGCGCTTCCGGGCGCATGGACTACAAATCCCAGCGGGCCCCGCGCCCGCCGCGTACGCGCCGAGTCGTCGCCCGCCGCCATCTTGAAATCCGAGCCAGAAGCCGCGCGCCGCCGTGGCAGGAGCATCTTCGGGGAGGGGCGGAGCGGCGGGGCCGGGGCGCGGGGCGGCCCGCGGTGAGGGGCGGCCCCGGGGGCCGTGAGGAGAGAGGGGGTGCCCCCAGGGTGGGGGGGCTGCGAGGAGAAGGGGGGGGCTGCGAGGAGCCGCCCTGCTGTGGTGGTGCGGGTTCTGTGTGTGACGCTCCGCTGAGGGCTCCGGGGGGGTGGGGGGTGGGGATGCGCTGAGGGCGGTGCGGGTCTTGGGGGGCTCCTCCTTGGGGGTGCAGTCAGGAGAGAGGATGAAGGAAACGTGCCGGATCTGCGCCCGCGAGCTGTGCGGCAATCAGCGGCGATGGATCTTCCACACGGCGGCCAAGCTCAACCTCCAGGTGCTGCTCTCCCACGTCCTGGGCAGGGAGCTGTGCAGGGATGGCAGAGGAGAGTTCGCGTGCAGCAAGTGTGCCTTCATGCTGGACCGCATCTACAGGTTCGACACGGTGATCGCGCGCATCGAGGCGCTGTCCATCGAGCGCCTGCACAAGCTGCTGCTGGAGAAGGACCGCCTCAAGTTCTGCATCGCCAGCATGTACCGCAGGAACAACGAGGAGCCCGGTGCGGATGAGAGAGCCGGAGATGGGACTGTGGACCTTTCGAACCTGCCCGATGCGCGGTACGCTGCGCTCCTTCAGGAGGACTTTGCTTACTCTGGGTACGAATACTGGACGGAGCAAGATGAGCACGGGCTGGAGCCTCACAGCTGCCATGCTTTGGAGGGAGCTGCCAGCCGCCCGCGGCGATGCCGGGGCTGTGCTGCCCTGCGTGTGGCCGATGCCGACTATGAAGCGATCTGCAAAGTGCCGCGAAAGGTGGCCAGGAGCATCTCCTGCGGGCTGTCCAGCCGGTGGTCAGTGAGCATGGGCAACGAGGAGTCATCCGTATGTGACCCGGCGGAGTCTGCTGGCGCCAGGGGGCCTGTGGATGGGGAGAGCATGGAGGAGGGCACGCCCGCGTCCTCTGTTGAGTCCCTGGACACGACAGTGGAGGCCAGCGCTCCACAGCAGAAGGATGAAGATGTGGATAAGGCGGTGAAGGGGAACGGGAAGTGTGATGATTTTGCAGAGGACCGCACGACCCCCAGCTCGTCGCTGAGCGGGAACAGGCTGGAGCTGGCCCTCAGCTTGATCAAGGGGTTAGACTACAAACCCATCCAGAGCCCACGAGGCAGCAGGCTGCCCATTCCCGTGAAGTCCTGCTTGCCTCCCCCCAAGCTCAGCCGTGACTTGGCAGATGGAAGCGCTTCTGCTGGCTTAGCGTATTCTGGTTCTGGTTTCCTGAATGCAGACAGAAAATCCTTTTCCAGAGCTCCTTTGGGTCTTCCTCTGGAGATTCCTGAACTGCAAGAGCTGTGGGACGACCTCTGTGAGGATTATATGCCACTGCGGGTACAGGTAGAGGTCATTGTGCAGCCGTTCGATTGAGCAGCGTCGCTGCTGCTCGGCCCTTGGGACCATTAGGCATTCTTCTGTGTTGAGATAACACAGATAGCCACGTGTAGCTGAGCCAAGGGCTAAGAATAGGCAGCTCAGTCCTTTTTAGGTGTGCTTTCTCTCTCCTCTTGTCATTCTCCTGTCATTTGTTTCCCCTTTGTGTTCTGGGAAATGAAGCTCCTCTCCCTGTGAATGCAGCTTGCTAGCAAGCTGTGAGCTCCTTGCAGGCTCTCGCATTTTCTGCTGAGAAAATGCCAGTTCCACTTTAAGAAGCCGATGTGACTTTTACCCACAACCAGAGGGAGAGTTTTAAGCTTCTGGGCACGTGTTTTTCAGCAGATGTGTTTTCTTTGTGCTCTGGTAATGGTGGATGTCAGGATCCTGCCTGTCAGCTGCCACCACCGCCCTGCTCTGCAGATCAGGCCTTGGACCAGCTGAGCGTGCTGCTCTGTGTGCGTGCCCTGAGGAAAAGGTGTTTTCCTTGCAGGTGGATCTGTGCCAGGGGATGACTGTAGGGTTGGTATTCTAGATAATTGGTTTATTTTCTGATCCTTTGGAAAGATTCATCCGTTAACGGCAGGTGTTGCAGAAAGGCAGCCAACGCTCCTGTTACCTGTGTGGGTGGTAGTCCTCGTGCAGCTCCGGATTGCTCTGTTTTGCTGGCTTTTATGAAATCGTCGTTAGTGTGCAGTCAAGAAGCTGAACTTGTAACTCCTTCACCACTTTCCTTAATGAATAGAGGGCCGCAGTCAGCTTCAATTCAGAAATATCCATGTCAGGCTAATTGCATTCGCATTAGCAGCCTTAGTGCTGCCTAATTCTCTAGATAGCCTCGGGGATTAGAAAAAAGCTTGTTTATTTCTATGGCAACTGATGCTGTGCTCAATTATGCTTCCTATTCAGCGGGTGCTGCTTACTGCCCCATCTGCTCAGGCGTTTTCCTGAGCTTTGTGCTTTTCCCATAAAGCTCGGATCAAGAAATTGCTAGGGCGGGATGTAGGGCACTAAACACTAATCTGCCTCACAAAAGCGTTGCCCTTGCAGCCCTGAGTGAAGAGTGAAGCGGGGTGTGGGCGCTGCTCCTGTATGCTGCGCTGCTGGCAGCTCATTTTCACAGCTGGGGGTGTATTTACTGTATTAAAACAGGCTCTGAGCAGAACGTGGTGCAGTCAGCGTGGCGTGCTTATGGCTTCCCTGACGTGCTGTGCTTTGCTGTCCTCTTGGAAAGGGCTTGGGGAGCTTCTCTGGGCTCCAGCCTCTGTCCTCTGATGCCCCTGCTGGGTGTTGTCCTGCCCGTTTGGTGCTGTGACAGCAGTACCCGGCTTGAGTGCAGGGTGTGGCATTAAGGGAACAGTGCTTCTGTTTATTTTAATTTTATTTTTTTAATTAGATCACACTTCCTGTATTGCTCTGTGAAACTGCAGTCCTACGTTACATTTATGGCTGCAATCTAGTGTCCTGGGGCACATAATCCCTTAGGTAACCGTGCTCTTGGGCATTTTCTTTAAACCAACAATGCTCCTCCTTCACTGCAGCTCCAGGAAGATGCCGTGAAGCCAGCCCTTCATCAGACACGCTCTTGGCTGCCCATGGTGCTGTGCTGGCAGCCAGGGAAGCAGTGTGCTCTCACAGCCCGTCTTTTACACACTGTTTGGTGCAGATGTGAGGCTTAGACAGTGCAGGGATTATTGCTCTTGTTTTCTAAAGAAGCATTTTGTCTCGGTTAGTGGGTGTTGGCATTGGAGCTGCACTGAAGAGAGGGCACTGAGGAGGGGTTTACAATTATAATACTGATTTAGGGGGGGAAAAAAACCCACCGTGCTGCTGCTGACAAGAGGCAGCTGCAGTGAAGGAGGAGGAAAATGTAGAAGTAGAGGAGAAAGTGTGCTGTTCCTGTTCTCAGTGTGTGGGTATGTCTCATGTCATTGCATCAGGGGAGCACAGGGAGCTGTGAGGAAACACAAACAGAGGGGGTCAGAGCAGGGGGTGACTGCCTGCTCCTGGCAGGAGAGAAATAGGTGGGGTTGTGGGTGTAGTCTGGCAGAACGTAGGAAGGAGTTCAGCTCAGTGCTGGCTTTGTTCAACTGAAGCTGTTAGCAGCACACTCAGGAAGGAGGAAGGTTTCAGGAACATCGCTTGGCTGTGGGTTCACAGTAAGGGAGTGAGGAGAGACAGGCAGCCTCAGCAGAACCTTGAGGGCAACCATGTGCCAGCCACCACCCCAGGGAAGGCAGGCACAGCATCGTGGTGTTCTGGAGATGCAAAAGCCCAAAGGGGCGTATCTGAGCCCACACTGCAAGGTCTGTGAGGGCTGCCAAACAGAATAGAAGCTGGTACAAGGTTTGAACCATTTCTCTCTCTTGTTTTTCTTCCTCGTTTTTCACTCCAGAATCTGCAGGATGAACATCAGAAGTCGGCTTCAGGTGATTCTGCATCGAGGGAGCACGTACCTGATCTGTGTGCTACAGAACCGCCGGGCAAAATTCAGCAATGTGAAGCTGCCAACCAGGTATTCATTTGCAAACAGCAAATTCAGTGCATAATGAGTCTGTTGTAGTTAGCACTGACGGGTGCCCCTGGGTCTCACCAGAGGCAGACACCTGCACCTCCCATCCAGCGAGGGAGTGTGTGCTGGCCTGTGGATCTTGGTGCTGTTGTCTGTAGCTTGAGTTAAAAGTTTTGCTTATTTTTTCTTTCCTCCAGCCCTGCTGTGTAAATTTGCCGTATTTTATTTTTGCAAAGCATGGTTTTGAGGGAGTTTTCCACTTGCCTGGTGAGCCTTCTGAGAGCTGGTGAAGCAGAGATACGTAGGGCTATTTCCCTGACTCGTGGGTTCGCACAAGCTGAGCCTGGTGCAGGAGGGAAGGGCACCTGCCTTTTCAGATGGCTGCTGCCTTTTTTTGTTATCTTTATTTTTAAGCTTTAAGGGAGATCAGTGCAGAGGAGGGTCCCGTCTTCACTTAGCTATAAGGGTTGTAACTTTATTTACTAGGAAAGCTGAGATGCCTTGAAGCAGATCAAATTTAACATGTGTTGTAAGGGGTGGATGTTCTTGGTTGCGCTCTTGAACTCTAAGGTAAACTGTATCCACTGGGAAAACAGATGGATTAAATGGGAGAAAACAAACAAAACAACAATAAAAGCATTGGAACACGGTCTTTATTTGTAATCTGAGGTCATCTGTGAGCTGTTGGATCTGCTCAGTCACTGAGGTTGACAGAGAAATAGAACAGGCCCAAGGCTCAGTAAATGCAGTTGCAGTGTTCAAACAGTTCAGGGGGAGTGTCTCATAGAGAAGAGATAACATGGCAGGTGTGTAAGCTAATGAATAACAAGAAGAGATCATGTGGCAGCACCAGCTTCTGATGAAAGTGGGACTTGAATCGGTTCCAAAGGAGATGCGTATCGTCTAAGAATGGCAACAAGCAACGTGTTAAATGCTAATAAGCCGTTGCTTAACAGTTTGCACTGCCCATATGCATCTTGGTGAAAGCAGAGAACTGTCCTAAAACTATTTGACATAATGTTACTCTCTTTTAGGTAAAAAAAAAAAAGATATCTAAGGCAGAAGTTTCTCAGGTTGTAAATCAAAGACTGGAGCTAACCAGAAGTTCCCCTCTGTAGCCACGCTGATGGCATGCTGGCACTCCTTAGATTGCATTGCTCTCAAGCCAGAACTTGAGGCTAGATAAGCCACTGGTCTGCTCAAATGTGCAATCACCTTGGCCAGCAGCTGCTGCAGCAGTGCCTGGGTGATGGAATGAGGCAGCAAGAGAAGGGGCTGGAGGATGGAAAAGGTGCACCTGCAGCGTTCTGGGGGACATCAGGAGCAGAATAAACCATTATTAGAATGCGTAGTTTCTCTGTGTTGGTGGTTTGTTGTTTTTTTTTTTCTTTTCAGTTATTGATGTTCAGATCTATTGGGAAGTATTTGAGCCGAAGTAGCTCTTCCCTCCTAAGGGAACATGCATGCTAGGAATTGGGAAGGATCATGGGCAGTCTGAGCAAGCCTGTTACAGAGTGTGTGGGAGGCAGCGTGATATGTGAACCCAAACATGGAGCCTCCACCCTGCACATGGTGGTTGCGTCGCAGGGATTAAAAGCTCTAGAAATCTTGTTGAGGAAAAGAAAGATTTGTTTATTCACTGCTCTCCACCCAGCACAGTGTTTACAGGCTTTGGAAGGTGGCTTGTTTGTCTTGATCTGGTGAAAACTTGGGCAGTATGGGCTTGATTCAAGGCTGTTTTAGCATTAGACCAATATCTTTTTGTGTTCAGTTATTACAGGAAAAGCTGAATGAACTGAATCTTGAATTAAAATCTGCCCAAGAAACATCGCAGAGACACGAGCATACAATTCAGAGTCTGAATGAGGCCCTGAAGAGCAAAGAGAGTGAGGTAACAGTACAGGATGGGTGGGGAGGGTTGGTTGGCGCTCACTGAAGACATGCTAGCTATGTAGGCAGTGGTTGAAAATAAATGCTTTAGCCATTTCTGTGCATCCTGAATCTCATTAAATTAGTTGCTGAGAAGCTCTTATTGCTGTCTGGCACTGATGTATCATGATCCATGCTGGAGGCTTGGAATGGAAGGGTTTCTGCTTGGCTTGCCAGTGACTGTGCTTTCCATCCTTTGACTCACAGGCAGAAGAGCTGTATCATGTCATTGAAGGGCAGAATGAGACAATGGCCAAGCTGCAGGACATGTTACACAGAAGCCAGCTGGGGCAGTTGCAGGTACATCCTGGGAAAGCCTGAAATGCATCTGTTTTGGTGCTGCAGGGATTTTGTTTTTGAAATCCAGCTTGTGAAGTGAATCTTCAGTTTCACTGCTTCTCTCTCTTGTCAGATGTCGGAGAGCACACCTTCATCTCAGGAGCAACAAGTGGCACTGCTTGATCTTCAGAACATGCTTTTCTGTACACAGTTGGAGGTGCAGAAACTGAAAAGAGCTCAGCGCCAGAAAGAGCATCAACTGGTCGAAGCCAGGAGGGCTGCCCAGCTCCTAGAGACCACGGTACATGAGGAAGAACAGCAGAAGGAGGCAACCTGGAAACACAACCAGGTATGACACACTTAGCCTGGAAGCGTCCTCAGTTGTATGCGTTAAGTTAGTGTAGTCAGTGCTCTGCTCTCACTCATCACTTCTGCCTGCACCAGTGTGGACACTCTTGACTAACCCTGTCTTGAATATGGCATGGAGAACTTTCTAGCCTCCTTGGAATCCTAAATCCTCAGAGAGGAAGCCAACTTCACTATACAAGCGTATTTTGAGATGTGAAAGCTAGAGTATTGCAGAGCATTTTTGGCTGCTCTCGTGGCAGTCCTTGTTCTCAGTTCCTTCAGATTCAGCTACTCTTTGCAGGTCTGTTGGGGACTAAATGCCAAGGTGTGTGCTTTTCCTTCACAGGAGCTGCGTGCTGTGGTACAGCAGCTGCAGGCAGAGCTGCAGGACAAAGCTCAGCAGATCCAGACTGTGGAGTGGGAAAAGTGCCGTGAGCTGCAGGCACAGGAGCAGAGAATTCAGTGCTTGAGTCAACACCTGGCTCGCAAAGAACAGCTTCTCCAGGTGAGGTGCAGAAAGACTCGAACTGAGCATAACTAGCCAGGGCCCCCGCTCCTCCTCCTCTGATATTTGGAGATGCAGAAGTTAGTCTGTAGCTTTCATGCATGCCCCTCAGAGAAAGAAAGGAAAGGAAGTTGGCCCAGATGTCCAAATACATCAGCTCACAGCATGGTGAGCCCTGTCAGGCACTAGTCAACCAGGTGCAGGTATTCTCATTCCCATTAGTGTAGGGAGCTGATCAGGTACACAGCCTCCTGTCTGGAGGCTTTCTGGACTGAGAACTATACTGGCTTGTGTGCTACTCCTTTAGGAATCAAGGGAACTTCTTCAGTGCCAGCAAAGCTTGGGCAGGAGCTCTGCAGCCATGGATGCTATGCTGGAGAAACTGCAGCAGCGAGTCAGTGACAGGGATGCTGCACTGGAGGTGAGCACAATCTATTAGTAACACATCCCTGTTTTTTGTATGGCTCAATCTTTGAGTTACCATCAGCAGTACAGCCCCATGCTGATCCCTATGTTCCTCACAGCCCGTTCTTCCAGACAAGCCTTCTGTAAGGGAGAGCTGAGCTGCCTCATGCAGAGCAGTGAGCTGCAGAGCCTTTCTATCCCACTCTGAATATTTCACTCTTGTCATTCTAGAGAGCAGTAGATGAGAAGTTCTGTGCCCTAGAGGAGAAAGAACAAGAGCTACAGCAGCTCCGTCTGTCAATAAAAGAGCGTGGAGGGGACCTGGAGAGGCTGCGCAGCGTCCTGTCCAGCAACGAGGCCACCATTCATGTGAGTCCTTGTACCTCTGTGTGTGGAAGCAAGCCTGGCTGAGTTGTGGAGTAAACTTTATGTGAGTGCTCTGTCTTTTGTCGGGGAGAGCAGTTGCAGGGTGTTGGCTTCCTCTGTCCCTGTGTGCTGGGCAGGCTCCCGGGGCTCTTGTGTTTCTGAGCTGGATGTAGGGGTGAGAATGGTGCCTGGAAAGGATGGAGGTGTGTGTGTTTGTTTAAAGTCCCTGTCCCTGACTGAGCTCCTTCTGTTTGTCCTTAGAGCCTGGAGAGCCTCTTGAAAGCTAAAACACTGGAACTAGAGCAGATGTCAGCAACCTGTGAAAATCTCCGCTGGCTCAAGGAGGAGATGGAGGCCAAATCTTGCAGCAGGCAGAAGGAGCAGGAGGGGATCATCCAGCAGCTGCAGACTTGCTTGCATGACAGGAACAAGGAAGTGGAGGTAAGGCCTTCACTTATGCTCCCAAGCCTTTAACCAATTTGTCTGCAGAGAGGGTGGTCCAAGAGTCTCTTTGCTGCCTGCTGCTAAAGTGATTTCTAGTGCCTTGGAAACTGACTGCTTTCAACACGTGTGAATACCTGCGCTTTCTTAAACACTGTCTCAGCTCCATCTGGACTGAAGAGCTGTTTCTCCGTGAACAGATTGCAGTTTGTTCATAGCAATACCTCTCCATCTCTCCCTTCCTCTCCTTTTGTTCAGGAGCTTACAGCGACTCTGCTGTGCAAGTTGAGCCCAGGACAGAGTGAGGTAGCAGAAGAGCTGTGCTTACGTCTTCAACGCAAGGAAAAAATGCTGCAGGAGCTTCTCAGTGACAGGAACCGTCAAGCTATGGAGCATGATGCTGAAATCCGGGAGCTGCTGCAGGCCCTGAGCACCAAGGAGCAGTGGAGCAAAGTGAGTTGTGTACTGTGCTGCAGTGGGGACGCTGGGGTGGGTGATTCTGCCTCGTGCTAAGCAAATGGAAGCTGCTCTCTGGCTGCTGTTGGTGTTGCCTGTCTGGAGCTGCTGAGTGCTGGAGGATCACCGAGCTGCTTTTAGGTTGGCCATGTGATGACAGGAGCAGTTTTAAAGCAGGAGCACTTGTAGCAGCGTTCAGCTGCCAGATCCCTGTCACTGAGTGGCTTGTCAGTGTTTGTGTGTGATGGGGAAGGAGGTGTGGATCCTCCTGGCTATCCATGTTCTCAGGCTTGGGGCAGTGGAGGGACCATGGGGTGGGGTTGCTACTCGTGTAGGTCAGTGCTTTCCAGAGCAGAAAGACTCAATTCCTACTCTGCCTACTCCTATTCCTGCTCAGACACAATTCCTGCTCTGCCTGCTCCTGCACAATGGATGTGACTCGGTGTTAACTGAGATACCTTGCACTGAGTTTTCTTTCATTAAAAAAAAAAAAAAAAAAAGAGGCTGAAAGGACAAACTGCTCCCAGACTTTGCAGAACGCTTTTATTATCAAGTGACAGGAAAATATCAAGGCATTTTCCTGTAGTCTAGCTGAGGTCACAGCCCCATCTTCTCCTATTCTTTACTTTTTTTGCTCAATCAGGCCACTACTGAGAAAATGGTGCACGCTTTAGCTGAAAGGAACCGCGAGTTACAGCTCTTGCGCCAGCACGTGTTGAGGAAGGAGCCTGTTGGGATCCAGGCTACTGGTGCCAGTCTGCTGAAGCAGGACAAACAACAGCCTGTACAAGTAAGAGCCATGTACTGTGTTTTGCCTGCGGCCTTGGGGCTCCAGAGGGAGCTCACTACCACAGGAGGAACTGAGAGAGCGGAGTGCCACAGAGAATGGTACTTCTGAAAGTGGGATTAGGAAAGAGGCTTAGGAGGGACAGAGGAAACTGAGGAGCAGAAATGTTGCCTGGCTGCTCTGACCTTGATTCCTGTAGCCTTTGTCACTCAGTGTCACTGTTGTTTTGATCAGGCAGTAAGCACAAGTGAGCATGAAAAAAATCTGCCTTCTGACCTTCCAGCGTTGACCCGATCCTTCCTTGGGCTGGGCTGTGCCGCTGCATTGTAATCCCCTCCCTGACATTGTCACATTCTGGAGGGGACAAGGGAGCTAATTTTAGGTCTCACTAATTCTTGGCAGAGCCTGCTGGGTGTTTACTGTCTCTTCCACAATTGGAGTTGGTATTTTTAAAGCAGCTTTGCTAAAAAACCCTTTGAGGCTGAGCACAACTGTAAGGATACATATGCTCTGTTCCTGCTTGAGCAGCTGTTAATGGTTTAGCGGTGAGATGACACTTGGAAAGTTTTTAAGCAGCTGCAAACAGGTGGCTCACTTCTATTCCCAGGATGAAAGTGAGCTCTGGAGACTTCCCAATATGTGTACCTGGGCCAAGCATTGTGTTTTCCTACCTGCATAGTTCCCCTTGGCCACATCCTTAGATGAAGATACAGGTCTATGCAGAGTCTCAGTTGAAAGATGTGCTTGCTGCAGTTGAGTCAAACTTTCTTAATCCTGACTATAAAGAAGCTTGCTGCCAGCAACCTCTTAGTTGGAAATAAAGTAAGGCTAGAGTCCTGCTGCTCAAACACGAGACTTCCATCTTGTGTGCAGCTCTCTTGTCCCCGCTCTGACTAGTTCCTGTCATTGCTTTGTCATGTTTCAGGGGCATTGACAAAGCAGTCAGCAGCTTTGCTGCAGTCTTTAGAGCCCTGGAAAGTTCTGAGGCTCCCTGTAAAGATGCAAACCTGGAGGCTTTTGTATTTTCAGGATGCACTGCAAAGAGCTTGTGGAGCTGCAGCCCTTGCTGGACCCCCACAGGAGGACAACAGCTGCTTGACGGAAGGAGGTGAGTGACAGTTTTTAAGGTCCTCAAGCAAGACCAGGACTTTTTTGCTGTGGAGGAAGCATGCAAGCATGCTTACATTAAGCCATTAGAGAATAAAAAGCCTGGGGCAAGAGCAAGTGTTCTGAAATGAAGCTGTGCCTCTCCTTTGGATGATGGTTTACGGATATCTTGGGGGAGGGTTGATTTGAGGTGAGATACTTCAGTGCAAGCAGTTGCGTAGCATTCAGGGAGTTTGAGTTTGTGGTTCAGATAAGGATGAGAACAATGCAGCTGGTTCGTGTTGTGCCTTACAGCCAGGACATGTTGTCTTTGCCAGGGTTAAGACAGTAGGCCTGGGATATTTCTGTTGTCTTGGGCTGCTGTTTAAGAATCAAGAAGGGAAAAAGAGTGTTTAAGAGGCAGTTTGGTGGGGAGTGTAATCACTGTGGACTGGTGTTATTAAAGAGGGATTCTGTCTAATCTTGCAGTGAGAAGGAGCAGCTGACACGCAGTAACACTGCAGTAACCAAACTGTCTTTGCAATTGCAGCATCAGCGGCAGAACTGGAGAAGGATCTTGTTAATGCCAGAGAGGAGCTGGAGCTAATGGCAAAGAAGGAAAGGGAAAGCAGAGTGAGTTCGTACTGAAGCCTGTGATGGTATTCCTGCCTACAGGAGACCCTTGGGCAGCTCCTTGTGGAGGATTTGCCCTCCTCCCCCCTGTCCGTATGCCTCAGCTTGCAGTAGGGTTTTGCCTTTCTGAAGTTTTTCACACCCTCCTCTTTTGTACCTAGCGGGAGCTTGCTGCTCTCCAGTCTGTTGTGACCACGCAGGAGGAAGAGCTACAGGTGCAGGCTTCTGATATAGAGTCTCTGACCAGAACCATCCAGATCAAAGAGGACCTCATCAAGGTGAGATAACGTGCTGTGCTAGGTTAGCTGTCTCTGAGATAGCTGCAGAGGAATCTCTTCTTTCCTCCACACCCTGTCCTTTATGGTTACATATTTTTAATGAATGGCAAGACATCAGAAAGCAAGCTGCAGATAGCCATGACCAAGTACTTCTCCTAAAGCAGGGAGCCTCTTCAGAGTAACTTGCCTGTTTGTGGATCACTTTGCTTTCGGTTTGCCTACAGCCCTCTGTCTTGGGCCAGAAGTTATGGGCCTCAAACCCTGAGAGTGTCATCATTAGACATTTCGCTTGCAACTTTCTCAAGTGCTTTAAGCAGATGTTGTGTTCCTTCTTATTTCTTGCTCCGAGCAGTTGTTCATGGTTAGTGTACACTGGATGCATTGGCATTTCTTTCTTAGGAGAACCCGGCTCTTCTCTAACACTGGAAAATGATGATAACTGCATTCCAGGGAGGGTCACAAGGTTCCAGCTGTCCTTGTTATTGATCCCTTCTCCACAGTTCCCTCCTGCTCTTGCTTTTCAGGATCTGCAGATGCAGCTGGTAGATCCTGAAGAAATTCCAGCAGTGGAAAGGCTGACACAAGAAGTGCTGGTGCTTCGTGAGAAAGTGGCCGTAGCAGAGTCGCGAGGACAAGAGGCTACTGGAAACAGGAGGCAGCAGGTAGTGTGTCCTGCAGGGCATGTTTGACTGCATTTATGTTTTATCCGGCGCTCAGTTACCATGCTTTATTCTCAGCTGTTGGATGTGCTGAGGTGTGCATGTTCTTTAAAGCTGGCTGTGTATAACAGAGGGGTTACAAAGGATTGGTTCCCTTTAGCATTTATCTCAAGGGCGTGGACTTCTGGGGGGTGGTGTCCAGGGTTGGCAATACTCAATTGCTTGAATACAAGCAAGAAAGGTGTCGGTGCATCTTGAAGAGGAAACCATTGTATCCCTGAGCAGCCAGATGCCTCCTTTGATTCTGCTGAGTGTTACATCTTGTCTTTTTTTTTCTCCAACTCCTCCAATCAGTTGTTACTGATGCTGGAAGGGCTGGTGGCTGAGAGGAATCGGCTAAATGAGGCTCTCCAGGCAGAGAGGCAGCTCTACAACAGCCTGGTAAAGTTTCACACACACCCAGACAGGTAAGCAAGGCTGCCTTGTCTCCATGCTGCCCTGCTTTGTTGCCGGGGTTTGTGTGTGTGTGTGGGGGCCAGTGGGGAACCCCTGAAACAGTGATCGTTTTAGAAGTCCAGATCTTAGGCTGCCTTTTTCCTTTAAAGAGACTACAGTGGCCAGCTTTAAATAATACATAACCTCCCCCCGTTGCTGTCTCTTGTTCAGGCCCTGGGATTTCCATCCCTGTTCCTTAGCTTACTCGCTCCCTGCTCAGTTTCCCACCCACATTTGGCCACCTTTCAGAGGCTGCTGTTTTCACCCTGCCAAATTCCTCACCAACTGCTGGGTTGATAAAGATCTGTCTGGGTGCTTATCTAGGAGGCTGTCCCACAGTGGCTACAGCCCGTTCTTTGTACTCCCTGCTAATCCCCTGCCCTTCATGGGGCTGCAGCCTCTGGGATATTTGAGCTACCTGACAGCGAGAGGGGCACGTATGTGAAGTGCTTGGGTAAGTATTGAAGAACAGCTGTGACTAGGGGTCTCCTACATGGGCTGGAGCCTTTTTTGGGAATGCTCTGGGGAGGTTGAGACGTGAGGCTGGAGGTGCCTGAGCCACCCATGAGAGCATGCACGGCCTGTGCCTGGGGGAAATGGAAGTCCTGGATGGAGGAGCCAATTGGGTGTGCGTTTGCTGCACCTGTCTAATTCTATTCCTTTTTGTGTGGTGTGTCTGCTTAGCGCCGCGAGAGACCGCACTCTGCAGGTGGAGCTGGAAGGGGTCCAGGAGCTCCGGGGACAGCTGGAAGAAGCTCTTGGCCGAAGCTTGGAGCGTTTGAGCAGGCTGGAGACACAGGGCCCCGTAGGAGGTGGGGAACAGGAGCGTGTGAGAGCCCTACCCCAGCATGCCTTCTGAGCACTGGCGCTCGCCCGCCTGCCACGGAAACGGTTCACTAACTGAGCGAGCCTGTCTCACTGACTCTGGGAGGGTTGCTTTGGTACTTGGTAACGGTACGATAGAACCGGTGCAGGGCTTTTTGTTTCATTTTTGAGCTGCTTTGGAAATGGCGATCAGTGCAATTCACCTGTGTCTCATGTATGTTCCTGTCTGGCTCACCCCGGTGCCCACTGATGTATTTGCACATTCAGATCATTCCATTTTAGTTGATTTCTTTCCATTTCCCTCTCCCTACCCCATGGGCCAAATAAAGATTCCCTGTCTCTGAAGGAAACACCAAATGTTCTCTCTCATCTCCCAAATGCATGAGTGTGGATTTTTGTGTTCCCTCCCCACTTTTCTACCCAGTGCCATCACCCGTTGGGCTGATGGCTACTGGCACAAGAGGAGTGTGTGGGGATACGGGTTCCAGAGCCAGAGAATTTGAGAAGGGCTGCAAGAGCTCCTGACACTTGCCTGGAGTTTCTTCCACAAGTCTCTTGGAGTGTAGAACCAACCATTAGTTTCATGTTCAAACCAAATCCTACTCTAGCGTTGATTTCACTGATTTTTTTAGGGTTGGTTGTTTTCTTTTTTTTTTTTTTTTTTTCTTCTTACATTTGTTTTTCCCCTGGTTGCAAGTTGCTGCAGTCTGACTTACCAAGTGCCTTTGCAGGAAAGCTTCCTCGCCCCTGAAAGGGCCTGGGCTGGGTCTGCTCCTGTCTGTAACATGCACATCTCACACACAGGCTTCACATGCACACTGGACAGGGCCTTCCTCTGCTTTGCTAGGGACCAAGTGCACTTGGCATCACTGTGCATAATTTCTAGGACGTTTTTCACCTCCTCTGGAAGTGCTGAGGCTGGTGTAAGAATGGAAAAGTGATAGCAACAGCTTCCCAATGGCCAGTACTTGTAAGTGTTTGGGTTGGCTGCCTCATACCAAATCACTTTCCCAAAGTGCCAGGAGCAAAATTTGTATCTGGACATCTGCTTCTGTTTGCTGGGGAAGCTGAACCTGGAGCAGAAGAACTCCATCTTGCAGGGCTGTGCCTTCTGGACCTGTAACCTCTGCTGTACATCTTGTGACTGCTTCATGCATTATGCAACTCATGCCTTGCTCCTCTGCTGAGGTCCTCCCTGGCTCAGCCAGGGATAGGAGAGAGCACGGCTCTCCCTTCATATGCAGCAGGTCAGCACCTCCCTGGGGCTGCACCTAGCTGCATGGTGAATTCATCTGTCCTCCTGTGGCCTGAAGGCTCATAGCTGGTGCTGCTGGGCAGCTCTGGTAGCTGGTTAGCCTTGTGCTTTTTTTGCTTCATCTCATTCTCTTCCTCTCAGCTCTCTGTGTAGGATCATCTCTTTCTCCTTCTGCCGCTCTGTAGGAGCCTTTGTGTCCCTTTCCTTATCTTTCCACCTTCCCTCCTCCATCCTGGTTCTTCTGCCTGCCTGTCTCTTAGAGCCCAGGGCCCAGTGCAGGCTGCTTGGCCTTGGCTGGTGCTCTGGCAGCTCCCAGCTCTTGCTACGCTTGTGTTTTGCTGTAGATCTGTCACTGCTGTTGATGTTAAGAAACTCAGAGGGATCTCTCTCTTAAGCAGAGCTGTCCCAGGCTTTCTGCTGTCCCAGCTGTCCCAGGGCTTTGTTTTATCCTCTGTCTAACTGGCTGTGTGCTCTCCTGCCCTGCAGAAGGACCAGCTTGAGAAACCCATGCCTGAGAGCATTCCTTGGAACTGTGCAGTGCCTTGTGCTGTGTCACAGCTTTTTGTGGAGGTTTTTCCTTTCTCTCTTTATTTCTCTGGAGACTTGTTTCTCGTCCCCTGTTCCTAAGGATGTAAAGAATTCCTCTGCAGCCAACGCTGTTATCCTGCACCTGTGGGCAAGTCCTGCAGACAGTAAAATCCCTCAAGCACAGGAGTCTGTGACATGTAGTGCTCAGGGTGCATCTCTTTTCCCCTTTGCAAGTAGCACACGGAGAGCTGAGGAGCCCCGAATTTGCACCCTGGGGTGCTCCTGGAGCTGTGGAGCGATCAAATGCTTGGTGAACTCCCCATGCACGTGCTTCTCTGCTTCCCTCAGCACCTGCCTCCCCTTCTTCCTTCCCTTCCTTCCCTTTCCCCACCCTTTTCTTTTCTCCTCATCTGAGATCTGTACTCTCAGCTGAGAGCTTTGGGTGAAGGTGAGGAGCAGAGCACCAAAAGCTGACAGAGGTGATACTCTCATGTCCCAAAGGCATCTGTGCTGCTTGTGAGCCACTCTGCCTGGCTTCCCTGCCTGTAAAGCCCTGTGCAGGTGCTCCTGCTCCAGCACAGCCAGCAGCCCAGGGGCTTTGGCCCCTTTCCTGTGCACAAGTCTGCAGGCATCGAGCTGGGTGGCTTGGCACCTGCTGGCTTTGTGTCCCTGAGGTGCTGGACGCCACTCACTGGAGCTACAGTCTTAAAGCTGCTTTTTCCTGCCTCAAACGAGTGTGGTGGCTGTCAGTGCTTCTTCTTGTTGAATAGACTGCCACGTGGGGCACTGTCTGCTCAGGCTGGGAATCGCTACTGTTTCATTTATTTATTATTTATTTTCAACCTCCTAGCAGTTGCTTTTCATGCATGGGTCTCCTGAGTGTGCCACCGTTCAGGTGCTGGGGTACACAGGGTGCTGTGCCCCCCTGCTGCAAGGTGTGCTCCCGGCTGGTCCTCAGCTCTTGCTCCAGTAACCATGTGCTTTCCTGCTGGTTTCTCCTTCACTTGTGAGGTTTGACATCTCTGTGTTCCCTACCCATGCTCAGCCTCGTGTGGGAGCTTCAGCCCTGATAGCATGGGTTTGCCTGCAGGCTAAATGACTCCTGCAGGGCTTGCTGGGGGCTGCAAAACCTGGCTCTGCATGGCTGTGTGATCTGTCCAGGCTCTTATCTCCCTGGGGAGGGATGACACTGCCCTGAAACATCCCCATTCAGCAGAGCAGGCCGGGCCCTGCAGCTGGGTGGGACGGCAATGTGGGAGAGTGGGCTTATACAGTAAAGCTCTGGGAGCAAGTAGGAAAGTGTACCCACAGCTTGAACTGGTGAGGCAGGATAGCCCCAGCCCCCTGTGCACACCTTCTAGTGTGTTGTTGATCTCATGGTACTAGGGTATGGGACATGAATGTCCTTATAGCTGCTCTGCAGCTTTGCAAGGCCAGCACGTGGTGTGCAAAGAACCCAGTGCTGTGTGTAGCAGTGGGGTGGGCGGTTGCACAAGGTAGTTTGGGGCAGCGCTAGTGAGATTTCTTGCCCATCAGGTGCTGCTTGTGGCTATAGCTGAGGATATTGTTGCAGAGTGTGTGTGACGCACACGAGTGTTGATGCAGTGTTGCAGGAGCAGTGATTGGGATGGGATGGGGTGGGATGGGATGGTTGGTATTGCTGGGATGGTCCCCCTCACTTGAGGCAGCATGTGGTGCTGAGTGGAAGCTCCATCATGAGGGATTGACAGGCCACAGGGATGGAAGGGAGATATTTGTCCTACTGGGCTGCCCTAGCACCAGTCATGTGCAAGAGCAGGCATCTGCCCTAGGGCTGCCCATGTGGCCATGAACACTGCTGGGGACATGTGGACAGTGGCAGTGCTCCCGTTGCCACTGGTCTAAGCACCTTGCTGTCTCCTAGGTCAGGCTGCAGGGACAGAGGTTGATGATGCTGACTTTGCCAGCAAAGAGGAAGAGGTGGCTCACAGCACCATGACCCAGCAGGTAAGCGTGGGCAGCACAGCATGGGGAACAGGGCTTGTAGAGCCAGATTTTGTGATGCTGCCCAGCCCTTTGGAAAATGCATCTATCTGCCTTTGTTCCTCTAGACTGGTTCCCGGGCTCCTAAGGAAAGCAGAGGCACTGAGAAGAGGAGCACAGCCCCTGCCCTGGCAGAGCAGGAGCTGCGGGCAGAAGAGGAGCTGCGGGAGCTGAAGGCGCAGCTGGAGGAAGCAGGCTTCTCCTCCGTGTCCCACATCAGGCAAGAGCCTGGGATGAGGGAGCTGGTGGGTGGGAGAGGGGCACCCCCCATCCTGGCTGCTGCCTGCCCTTCACAGCAACCGCGTTCCCCCCAGGAAGGCGATGCTGAGCCTGTGCCTGGAGAACGCGGAGCTGAAGGAGAGGATGGGCGAAGCCACGTCGCTGCTGGAGAGCGGAGAACAGGAGGAGGCTGGGCCAGGCAAACCCCTGTCACCGGAGCCCTGCAGGATGCAGCAGAAGGGCTGCAGTGTCCTTGGGGATGGCCAGGGGCTGCTGGCAGAGAGGGGGGCTGTGCCCACCAAGCGCCCTGCGCTGGAGGCACAGTGCCAGGATGATGCACCCAAGAGGCTGTGCCCCAGCAGCCCACGTGGAGGGGATGGGAGCCATGTGAGTGCTGCAGCTGTAGGGTTGGAATGGGACAGGGGTGGAGCAGGGCTGGGGGGCTCATGGTTCCATCTCCCCTCTGGCAGGTGAAGGGCATGGTGCCCTGTGGGAGCTGGCCGGGGCTGGGTGTGGAGCTGCGCTCACAGGTGGTACAGAAACAGTGCCAGGAGCTGCAGGACAAGCTGGCTGCCTCTGAGGCAGTGGTGCGAGCGCAGGCTGAGCAGCTGGAGAAGTACCACGTCCTGCTCCGTGAGTGGTGGGGTGGGTGGGATGTGTGCCCTACGCATGCAACCAGCCTTTGGGGGGGAGCCCTGAGCTGATGGGGTGATGCCCTGCAGGTGAGCCCCACACCCAGCAACTCAGCAAGCATGTGCAAGTGGACTTCCAGGACCTGGGCTATGAGACGTGTGGGCGGAGTGAGACTGAAGCGGACCGTGATGAGACCACCAGCCCCGGTAAGGAGAGCTAGGGGTACTGGGGGATCCTTGTGCCTTGCCTGCCTGGCACAGAGAAGTGACACTGTCCCTTCTGCAGAGTGTGAGGAGCCAGATGTGTTCAGCGAGCCCAGCCTGGGGGAGAAGCTGAGCTCCCCATGCCGCTCGGGGGTGCCCAGGGTGAGCAAGGCTGCCCTGAAGGCTGTGGCCCAGCCAGATGTGGGAGCCCTTCGCCAGCACATCCAGGACCTCAAGGCTCAGCTGCTCAATGCCAACAAGGTGATCCAGAGCCTGCAGCGCCGTACTCGCTCCATCTCTGTCACCAGTGGCTACACCTCAGGCACTGAGCGGCCCCAGCTCTGCCCCGCCGTGCAGGTCTCACCACCCCACAGCCTCACTGATGAGGATGAGGGCTGGCAGTCTGACGGCCATGGCACCCTGTGCCCACAGCGTGACCTGGAGCGCCTGGTGCACCGCGTCGCACTCCTTGAGGCACAGCTGCCTCCTGCCAAGCCTGGAGGGGTCTTCCCCAAGGAGCTGCAGTCTGCTACTTGGCCAGGGTATGGCATGGGCATGTGGACTGGGGATGGCTGGGGGAGGTGGCAGGGGTTACCCGAAGTGGTTGTTTGCAGAGCCCCAGGGCGGGATGATGCTCACATATTCGTGGCACCTGTCTGTGCCACATAATTCAACCAGCTCTGCCCCCCCCTCCCTTTGCCAACCCTACAGGAAATACAACTCACTGATCCAAGCTCAGGCCCGAGAGCTCTCCCACCTGCGGCAGACGCTGCGTGAGGGCCGTGGAGCGAGCCGCAGCCTGGCCCAGCACCTGCGCGATGCCCTGCGCTCCTTCGAGGAGCTCCTTCGCGGCACCGACATCGATTACTACCTGGGGCAGGGCTTCCGCGAGCAGCTGGCCCAGGGCAGGCAGCTGGCTGAGAGGCTCAGTGATAAGCTGGGCACCAGTAAGTGCCTCAGGGGGCACCGGGTGGTGTGGGAGCACAGGGGAGTGGAAGGGATGCTCTGATGGGTGGTGCCAAGAGCTGGGACTGTTTGGACATGGGGGCTGCCTGCCCTGCTCTGGGCTGCTCTGTATGAGAGGACACTAACCAGTCCCTCTTTGGTTGTTTTTTGTTTTCAGGGGATCAACAAAATGGGGAGGATAAATCTAGCCACGAGCTCCTGGTACTGAGGTACACCCTCCCCCAGGGGGATACCCTGGGGCTCATCACTGCTTTTGGGGTGGGGCTCCAGGGTGCTTTAGGTGGCTGTCCTGGGGCTGCTGCTGCTCTCCTGGGTTTGGCATCTCGTGGCCCTGCACTGCAGTGTGATGCTGCGGTGGATGTGGCACAGCAGGGAAGGGCTGTGCAGGGTCACTAGTCATGCTAATGGGCTTGTCTCCACAGGCTCACCCGGGAGCTCCAGGAGAAGGACAAGATGATTGAGAGCCTGGAGGCGAAGTTGCAGGAGCGGTGCGAGTCCCCGGGCAGCAGTCTCCCTCCCTCTGAGTCATCACGTTCTGTTACCAGCACTTCCTTTGTGTCTGATGTGCTGGAGCCCTGCTCCGATGGGGAAGCAGCCAGTGAGTGCAGTCAGTACCCCGAGGAGCCTGCCCGACACCCAGGTACCATGAGCTGGGGTCATGCAGCCCCTCTGCAGCACGTGGCTGCAGCACAGAGCCCGATGCTAACACCACTCTTCGTCTCTCTCCCGTCTCCAGGCCTCCACTTTGGCTCCTTGTCCAAACCTAACTGTGCCCCCCTGCCAGCAGTGGCACCCACTCAACCCTTTGTGCCCACTGGGCTCTCTGTGCCTCTGGGCTGCTGTGGGACCCGTGCTTGCTCCCTGGCCGAGGCACAGCAGGAGCTGCAAGTGCTCCAGAGGCAGCTGGGAGAAAGTGAGCGTGCACCTCTGGCATGGGGTTGGTCCTGCCAGCCCTGCTATGTGGTCCTGCATGGCCCTGCACCTCCAAGCCTGCCTGTCCTTCCCTGGCCCTTCTCTCCTCCCCATGTCCCAGCGCTCTTGCAGGGGAATGACGGAGACACGTGGATCCTCTTGTACAGAAGAAGGGATGGGTGGGATGAAAACCCCTTGGAAAATGCTGCTTTGGTCAGCCATTGTGTTAGAAGAGGGGCTGAGGCTTGCATCATGTAATCAGTGCATGCTAGGAGAGCCTGTGCTCCTCAGGGTGAATGGGAGACAGTGGGATGCCCTGATGGGGACATCAGGAGCCATGTGTCGAGAGGATTTGTCATCCCAACCCTTCCTCCTTGCCCTTTGCCCTTCTCACTGCTTTGCCCTATGCGTGTAGGTGCGACGCTGCCAACAGCAAAGCCTGCAGCCTCGCTGGGCCCCTTTGGAGAGGGCAGCAAGCAGGCAGCATCACTGTGCCAGCACGGGGCTCTGCAGAGCCTATCCAAGCCCCCTGCCCTCTGGGATGTGCCTGCTGCTGGCCGGCTTCACGGGGCGCTACCATCGGGGTGCCCAAGCAGCCAGAAGCTAACAGGTATGGGGTGCGTGGGGAGCCTGGGGGCATCGCCGCTGGGAAGACTCAGCCCCAGAAGGTTTGGGGCAGGGGGGAGGTGGTGGGCACGGTGTGGGGTGGGCAGTGTGCCCATCACTGAGACGCGTCCCTGGGTGTGCAGGGGCGGACCTGCTGGAGGAGCACCTGGTGGAGATCCGCAGCCTGCGCCAGCGCCTGGAGGAGTCCATCTGCACCAACGACCGGCTCCGGGAGCAGCTTGAACGCCGCCTGGCCTCCACGGGCAAGGCCAGCGGTACGGTGCTGTGCGGGGCGCTGGGGACTGTGCTCCACGGGTGCTCACCCCCTGCGTGACACGGTGCCGGGGAGAGGGGCTCAGCACCTGTCCCCATGCACAGGTTTGCCCAGCGACATCTACGCTCAGGGGCCGGAGCTGGGGCTGCAGCTGAGCGGGGAGAACAGGGCGCTGCGTGAGGACAACCAGACGCTGCGGCTGCAGTGTGACCACCTGTCTCGAGGTAGGGCTGGGCCACGTGTGTCCCAGAGGGGCATTGCTGAGCAGAGTGACGGTGACATCTGTGTATCCCCAGAGCTGGCACGGGTGCAGGAGGCCCTCCTGGCTGCTTGCTCGCGGGTGCGGGAGGCGGAGGCCGAGCTGGGCCAGCGACGTGGGGAGCAGCGGAGGCTGGCAGAGGAGCTCACCAAGCACCAGGACAGCATCCGGCAGCTGCGGGACGAGCGGCTCTCTCTGCAGGAGGACAACAACAGGTGAGGACTGGGGATGGCAGGGCTGGGCGTTGTGGCTGGCTCCGGACCCACGTCACCTCTGTGCAGGCTGCAGCACACAGTGACGCTCCTGCAGCAGCAGTGTGAGGAGCACCGCCTGATCCTGCAGGCCCTGCGCACGGAGCTGCACGTCTACGAGAGCATCCCTGGCCACACCACCGAGCCCCGCACAGGTACCGGTGCTGTGCCCAGCTCAGCAGCCCTGCTCCTGGCCCTGGGATGCGGGGAGGGAGGGAAGCACCCAGCAGCCAGAGCCATCTGCAGGGCTCAGATGGTCTTGTTCCAGGCTGCTTCCCATCTCCTCCTGTGCGGGATGTTGGCACCAGCTCGGCAGTTCCCTTCTCTCCACCACGCTCTGACACGTTGATACCCCAGCATGCAGTTGGTAGGTACTCCTGCATCAGTGCTCCTGAGACTGAGAAACTCACATTACCTTGCTGAGCTCAGGGTGGAGCTGCAGGGGAAGCAAGCGCTGGTCCTCACCAGCCCCGCTTTCCCTACAGAGCCGTGTAGGGCTGACCCTCCCGTGAAGAGGAGCAAGGGACCGGCGGGGGCTCACGTTGTTGGGCGCCTGGACACCTACCGCTCCCTGGAGCAGCGCATCCTGGAGGGGAAGGCACTGGCCCACGAGCTGACATGCCTGGCGCGTCCGGCACTTGGACTGTCCAGTGCAGGAAAGGAGGTACAGGGTGGGTAGGGTGGGCTGGGGCCCTGCAGCAAGCAGGGCTCTGTCATCTATTCCATCTGCTCCGTGGCCACAGACACATGAGGCTGCTAGCAGTGAGGCCAGGCAGTGATTTGGGTGATTTAGGGCTGGATCCTTGCAGCACAGTCCTGTAGCAGGGGATGGGGGATGGAGGTGCTCCAGCAGCACTCGCTCCCGCACCCTTTTCCCACAGGTCCTGGGGTGCACAGGCACTGGGCACCTCTGGGGCAGTGCCAGCACCCTGCATCATGTCCTGGAGGAGTGTGCCTCGCTCCTCACCACCTTCTGGAGCACTGTGCTGCCTGTCGGCCCTGCTCAGCACCAGGGCAAGGTGAGCATGACGGGGAGCCAGCAGGGTGAGCAGTTTGGATGCTCGCTGCTCACAGCACACGTCTCATCCCAGGAGCAGGCGTTGCAGAGTGAGATCACAGCACTGCGTACCCAGCTCTCTGAGAGGGAGGATGCTCTGCAGAGCACGGCCAAGCAGCTCCACAGTATGTCCCGGCTCAAGGACAGCATGGAGCAGTTCATAGTCAGCCAGTGTACGTGGCACAGCCACACTGGCCTGGTACCCTTGTGCCTGGGGGCACTCTGTGGCATGGGACCCTGGCTGACTCTGTCCCTCTCTCCCTCACAGTGACCAGGACTCACAATGTGCTGCACAAGGCCAGGACAAACCTGGAGGTGAGTTTGCCCTGGACAGGGCTGGGTGCCCTTAACCTGGTGAAGGTTTCCAGGTCTCATGTGGGGCTGGGCACAGATAGCAGACAACAGGGGGTGGGGCGAGCACAGGATGCATTGATGTGGGTCCTGTGGGCTGCCCCCACTCCTTGCGTCCCTGTCCCCGGGGCCCACCATTCCCAGCCAAGCCCTCAGTGCCGTGTGTGCTCTCTCACCAGGTGAAAGCCCAGCAAGCCCTGCCTGTTGCGTGAGCCCCGGGCTGAACCATGGGAGCAATGTCCCTGCCCACACAGTGACCTGCACTGGAGGGCTGGAGTGCACGGGGCTCAGGGGTGCCCAGCGCTGCCCCAGGCACTGCAGTTAGTGGGTTCGGGCTCCTGGGCGGTTGTGTGCCCTTCACCTGCCTTTGCTTGGCATCGCAGCAGCTGGTTTGAGCTTTGCCTGCCCCATGCTTCACTGCTTGCCCCCTTCCACCCACTGCGCTCAGAGCAGGGTGTCACGGCCCTCCAGGCCAAACACCTCTTGCCCTGGGCTTCAGTCCCACGTGTAACCTTGCTGCATACCTGCCCCTGCTCGTGGATGTATGTACATATGTATATGTATAGATAAAGGTATAGATATTGGAGCTGCGTTTCAGGGCCCTCCCTGGGCATGTCAAGGCCCCAGCACGGGAGGAAGATGTACGAAATGACACGTTCTGTTCAGTGGCCTGAGAGTCCCCAATAAAGGTTTCCTTTGGGTCCTGGTGTTTTCAGCATGCCTATCCATGCAGCTGTGTCCCCTCCCCAAGCCACCTCGGGTCCTGGTGGCTGTCCTAGGGTGCAGTTCCGTGCTGAACCCCTGAGTGGGTGCACCACGGCACGAGTGGTCTCACTGTTCCCAAGCACCCCTCCAACACCAGGCCGACAGCACAGAGAACAATAAATACTGTAATAAATAGAGAAAACCCTGTCACATGGCACTGCTACAGCAGCAGATGGTGTAACTGGGGTCCTGGCATCTCTGCCTTGCTCCGCTCTCCCCAGGCCTGCCAGAAGCACCCGATGGTGGCGACAGAGCAGGTGTTCAGTCCTCGATGGTGCTGTTCTGGCAGCAGGTAAGCATGGTGCATCCAGCTGTGCCCTCCCTCCTGCTTGCTCAGAGAGCTGAGGCCAGGAACTCTCCTTGAAGCCGGGGAGCGCGGTGAGTGGGACAGCCAGGGCTGAGGGACAGGGGGACAGTGGCAGGCTGAGGCTCCCCAAGTTCTCAGGGACCAACGTGGCCTTGGAAGCTCATCGCCAGGGCAGCAGAAGGACACTTCGCTGCTGGCCTGGGCTTGGGAAAGTGCCAGGACAGCCTCGGGGCCATCACAGTCTAGAGCAGAGGGATAGTGAAGCCCTTCCCACGTCAGGAGTGAGGAAAGGCTGTTCTGTAAGCAGCAAAGCAGCCCCAGGAACTCACTGAAGCCAAGGGGAGCTGCAGGTGGGCGGAAACCAAGGGCTAAATCAAACCACACCAGTAGGATGGGACAGCAGGATGGCCCCAGCAGGCTTGGGCTCATCACCGGGGGCTGTGGCCCCCCCCAGGCTGGAGGTTGGAGCCAGCGTCCAGTCCTCACACAGTCCCGTGGCCCAGCATGTGCAGACAAAGTGGCATTTCGTGTCCTGCGTGGGGGGTGGGCGAGGCCCCGGCTCAGATGGGTTTGTACAGCAGCGTGGTGACGTACTTCTTCTTGTAGCGGTGCGTGGCACTGAGCACCATCACGCCATCCTGTGAGAGGCAAAGCATCAGCTGCAGTTGGTGGGGAGCTCCACGGGCTTGGGGGGCTGGCTCAGCCAGCGAGAACCACCCACCACCCATGGCAGGGAGCTGGGGAAGAGCAAGGAGCTGTAAGGAGCAGCTCCAGGGAACTGGGGACTTGAAGGAGATCACCACCACCTACACCCCTGCACATGCTGCGTTCCACCAAGCAGCCAAGCAATCCCCAGGTGACTCCTGGGACCTCTGTGCCACCGTCACCGCTGCAGGGCTGTCCAGGCTCTGTGACCTGCAGGCCCCTGGGAGCCACAGCTGCTTCCCTTCCCCCAGCCTGCAGCTGCTGGGCCTGCCTTACCTTGATGGAGAGCGCGTAGAGGTGGTTGAGCATGACGTGGTTGGGTTCAGGCAGCAGGGCCGGGTCACACTAGGACAAGAGAAGTGTCAGAGGAGAACAGCAGAACCCCGGCCCCCCAGCACGAGAAGCAGGGAGCTGCCATCTCAGACAATCTGAGCTGCTGGGTGGCTGTTCAGAACGTGAACAAGCCTGGCTCAGCACTAGGCAGAGTGATTAATGAGAAAATCGATGCTCTTTCCAGCCAAGAGCAAGGGCCAGGCACCAGCTAAGGGCTGAGCAGGCTTCTTGCGGATAGGACTCCCCTTCTGGTCTCTGCGTTGCTCTCTGTATGCAGCTGTGTGCTGGTACCCACCGAGATATTGGTGTCCTTGTTGAGGATGACCTGGAGAAGGTGAGGTGGGAGTATAGGAGGGGATTTGAAGCGCTCCTCAGGCCGGTACACGTACATCTCTTGCCCGTAAGGTCCGGGTGGTGAACTTGATAAGTCTAAAGAAAAGAGACAGGAGGAGGCGTAAGATGGCTAAAGCACAGATCAGCTCCCAGGATGCTGAGGAGAACCCAGCAAGGTCTTTCAGACATCAGAGTACTGCATGAGCCCAGCCTGCAACTGGTACTGAGAAGACTGGGGTCAGCATGCAGTGGGGCAGCAGTGCAGGCTCGTCATGTCTAGAAGCCACAGCATCTAGGGAACAGAAGGTGGCTTGTTCTGTTTCAGAGGGGTCTTCAGACCTTAGCTTCCCCTTAGCCATATATCATGTAGCAACAGATCAGACTTTTCACAGCAAAACAAGCAGCCAGGCAAGCTGTGGACGCATCCAAGCATGCCTGTAAGCTGGCACATGCACTGACACAACACGGGCACCCTGCAGGATGCACCCCAAGACCCCTGCACACAACTCCCAGCACTGCTGGGTCCCTCTCCCTGTTCCAAGCAGCCTGCCTCAGAGCAGCAGTCATTGCAGTGGGCACAGCAAACATCACATCTACACAACAGCCTGACACGGGGTCCCAAGAAGGGGAAGTCCAGACTTGGGAGCTGCTCAGCCTGTGTGAAGGACCTCAGGAGCTTGTGTTCACTGTAAGCCGGACAGATCGCATCTCCCAGCCACATCTGACCTGCTCATCTTGGAACAGCCAGCAACCTGAAGGGTCCACCTCCCCGGAGCTGCTGCTTGATGGCTTCTTTTTGGGCTGGGCAAGGGTCTAGAGCTGAGGCTGTACCTGAGGAAGGACTCAGAGCACGGAGAGCAGGCTGTGCTCAGAGCACCCTGCACTGAAACATGACTGAGCTACCTGCCAGCATCTGCGTAGTAACTCAACCTGCTGCTGTAACATGAGTGGAGAGAGGTTTCTGATGTGCTAGCAATAGTACAAATTGCCTTGGTGTGAAAACCAAGAGCAGCTGCTGAAAATAACCTGGATCCTGCTCTCACTTAGCTTCTACCCCAGATCAGATGACTTACTCACAGTTGAGCAGACAGGAAGGAGGGATGTTCCCAGAGTTCACTGATCTGAAACAGCCTCCTCAGCCTCAGGAAGGAACCAGCCCTGCTCTGGGACCGTGCTAGCACAGAACAGGTTACACCAGCACAGCCTCCTTGGAAACAAAGCCTCAGCTAGGAGCTACTGAGGACACGGGCAGGACATGCTGCCAAACATCAATCTCTGTGTGTGTGGGCCCACAGCTCTGCTAAGAGGGGCTGTGTGCCCTCAGAGCAGTGAGTCTCAGAGTAGGAGGTGGAAAATAGCACATGCAAAGCTGTAATGCCACAAAAAACTCACCCCGACCTGAGGTTTCTGAGCTCTCCAGGGAATCCACTTTTAAAGCGTCGAACACCTCAAAGTCAGACTTCTTGACATGAATCAGATTGTTAATCGTCCCCATCTGGCTGGTGACCACGGGCTGGAAAGAACTAAAGTGAGAGGCTTCCTACATTCATCCTCAACTGAAGCGTACTCATTTTTCCCAGCTTCTCCCAGCCTGAGTTGCCTTTGCTATGCCACTACCTCAGAGCACAGGTGGTAAGAGTTTAGCCTCGCTCTATGTTTGCAGATCTCTGCTGCTTGCCCTGGGAACATTTCCCTTCACTCCCAGGCTCCTATTACTTCCTATTTTCATCCTTTCCTGCTACACGCCAATGGGTAAGCGTCATCTCCTTCCCATGCTGCTCCTGCGTGATGCAGTTTGGAGAAGAACCTGCAGTGAACGCTGCCCTGTGGCTTGTCTTTCCAATTCTGAATGTGCCTTTAAAGCTTTCTGGTGTCTCACTGCCACCCAATTCCTCCCTGACACTCCCCCATACAGCTCGTCCCCACACAGCATATCTAAGCCCAGAGGAATCGTGTTTTGTGTCCCAAAGAGGGCAAGATCTGCAGTGATAAAGCTTTGAGAGTTACCTCGGATGGGTCATGGACCCACTGGCCATCCACAAAAAATTTGTACTGGTGCTCTCCTTCTGGGAGGTCCAGGATAGCGACAAAGTCATTGTGGCTGTGCAGAGAGAACAGACGTGCAACACCATTACTGCAGCGATGCTTTGGTCCCAGAGAACAGCACTTTGTCATGCACTGACCCCAAACGCCCGTTTACAGGGTTAGGATTGCCCATCACCAGTGACTCAAGACATGGTCAGAGCAGGCGTGAGTGCCCAGAACCCCAGTATGACTGAGATTCCTCGGGCTCCATAGAATCACAGTCTCATAAGGGTTGAAAAAAAACACACCAAGATCTTCTAGTCCGATCAGGGCACAAAGTGCACAGGAGCTCAGCTTGCAGCCCTGCTCCATGTGCCCTGGGGAAGCTGGCATGACAGATGCCACGTGCAAGACACACTGGACAGGGAGACTAGACAACAAATCTATGCTGGGATTGCAGGATGGAAGCAGGAAGTGCCTGTGAAGTTTGCAACTGAGATAATGCCATTCCAGGTATTTGCTGTGCACCTGGGCAGGGCTCTGCTGCCAGGATGACTGCTGTGTGGCATGCATTTGAGAAAGCAAGGAGGCCCATCCTGTCCCATCCTCTGTTTCACAATTTCTCCCCATCACTGCAGCACCACCCAGGCAGGATGCTGACTGCATATTCGTGCTCACACCTCTAGCTTGGGCATGATGACTGTGAGAAGCGAGGTGGACAAAGGGAACAGCAAATGGCACTGAGAGAAAAGCTCCGTGTGATGGATGGAGGAGAACACGGGGTGACCCAAGGGGCTAGCTACCTCTTGATGAGTGGGATCTTGGTGCTCCAGTTGTTGAAAGAGCCAGAAATGAAGACCTCTTTGCCCCCATCAGCCCAGCGGATGACAGTGGGGCGAGCCTGCTGGGATGGCTTCACTGACTCCTCCAGGTCTGGCTGCCACGAAACAAAATCCTTGTCCCCAGGAATCTAAGCACAGAATACCAGAGCCTGAGACACAGAACAAGCATGGCAGTTTCTTTGCCCCCCACCTCCACTTGTACATCCCAGAACAGCAATCTCATGCAAGGCAAGCAGCTCTGCTCATACATCCCAGGAGATGTTTCTGCTGTATTGCACTTCAGCCTGGAGTTCCTCTTATGAAGGTGGTCCCCCAGCACCCAGAGATCCTGCCCGTGTTTAGCTTGTATTAAACACAGGGCTGCTCTCAATCAGGTGCTACAGCCCTCTGAATCCTCTCCTTGAAAGAGGCCTCACCCCAGCACAACCCCCTCTGGGGACACCACCCAGCACCCAACGGGAGGACAACACAGGCAGCAGCCAGCCCCTACCTTGGAGTCGTGGGAGCTGAAAACGCTGGGATCATCTGTGCTGCCCACCATGATCTTGTGTGGGTGCTCCTTTGCAGGATGGGCAGTGCCAGAGCCATCGGAGCGGTGGGACTTGGAGCCATGGCGCTCTCCAGACACTCGCTCGCTGGTGGTGTTTCCCATGACAGCTCAGCAGCCCCTGTGAGAGGGAGAGAAAGGCGGTGTGCTTATGCCCATGGGCTCCAGCAGCGAGCAGGGAGTGAGGACGCTGCTTCCTGCTGCCTTTTGCCAGTACAGAGTGACAGCAATCCTAAAAAAGGCCCAAAGTTCATTCCCGATGCCAAGTTTGGGAGCTGAAGGGGAATTTAACAAGCAAGACGGCTTGAACTAATTATAGGCATCCCCTTACAAGCCATCATGATAGTTAAGCCGGTTAATTGTTATATCCTAAAACAAATACGAGTTAGACCGCATCCTACACACGCAGAGGAGCCGATGAGAAAAATAAAGCCACCCCTGAGTGGCAAATTGTTGCTTGGCACGGACAGAGCCTCTTTCACAATCCCACAGTCAGCCCGCACAGAAAAAAAACACGCTACATCCAGCAAGAAAACAGCCGCAGAGTGAAAGTAGCAGCTGCTTAACAGCTCCCAGCAAGTCCCCGGCAGCCTGCGGGCAGAGGAGCAGAGCCTCACGCCTGGCACAGTGCTGAATGTACCCGAGTGGAATCGCCCAGGCTGGAGCGGGGCCAAGGCAAGGAGTACTGCTGTGGTGTGTGGGGAAAGCTCAGCAACAGCACAGCGAGGAGCGGCACCCATCGCGCCCGACCCCAGGGCTGCACCGGGCGACACACGGGGTGGGACCGCCGCCGTGCAGAAGGCCGGGCAGGGGGAGCCGGCCGCGTTGTACCCGCTGCCCTGGACCAAGCAACAGAGCCATCACTGGTTACACGGAGCCGTCGGGCCCCAGGCAGATGCCGGCAGCCGAGGTGTGCGGCCGCCCTCGCCCCCTGCCCGACCCCAAAGCCCTCAGGGTCACCCAGGCTCCGCAGCCCAAGCCGGGCACGGCGGGGTCAGGGCAGCCGTCACCCGCTGCAGCATCCCCCCTGGCAGTGCCACCCACCCGCCGCAGCGTCCCCCGCCGCAGCGCACGCACCGTACTACCACCGACCGCGCTGCCGCCCCTGACAGCCCCACCCCCTCCGGGCGCGGCCTGCCCAGCCGTGACACGCAGCCGAGACGCCCGGCCGCCGCCGCCCCGGCCCCGTGGCAGCGCGGCCCCCGGCCCGCTCCCGGCCGCAGCCCCACCTGCCCGCCGCCGCTCCCGCCGCTCCCGCCCCGCTCTCCGCCTCCGATCAAAATGGCGGCCGGCGCCACCGCCATCCTCCGCGGGGCGCTCTGGCCCGCCCCCGCGCTGCTCTCTGTGGCACCGGGCGGCCATTTTCTTTGAGGGCGGCGCCACTTCCGGGAGAGGCGGCCATCTTTGCTGCGGGCGCGCGTGGGTAGTTCTGCTTGGCGCGCAGCGTGTACCCCCGTGAGCGCGCACCAGAGCCCGACCCTTCACCCCGCAGGACGGGGACGAGCTTTATTGATTGCCCTTTTCCTTCAGGACAGAGTTCCCCTTGCCACGGCGCATCCAGCACAGCAGCTTGAGACCCTCCTCCCGACAACCCCGAAGCTTAAAGGCCGGGGTGAGCCAGCAGCCCCCTCCAGCTGGGGCTAAGGGGACAGCGAGACGTAGATGAGCGTGGCCACGATCAGTCCGAGGCTGAAGAACACCTTGAAGATGTGTGGCACAGAGCTGCAGCGCTGCGCTGGGCGCCCGGCCGTGCCCCGCAGGGGCTGAACAACACGCTGCTGCTGGGTCAGGATGGCTGCACGGGCACCCTGCCATGCTCCTGGGCCCTGCAGGCGGTACTGGTAGGGCGTGCAGGGCCCCAGCAGCACCTCCAGCGCCAGCTTGGGGTCAGTGAGGAAGAGCAGGGGCAGATTGGGCTTGACACCCAGCTGGCAGGCGAGCTCGTCCATGTAAGGGATGTAATCCACCTGGATGGTGTGCCGCCGGCTGGCCACGTACCTGTGGGCAGGACAGAGGGCTGGCTCGGTGTGTGCACACCGAGGGGATGGTGTTGGGGATGGTGCCCCATGGGTCCTTACCGCTTGGCTATTTTCTCCTTGGTTTGTGCGATGTCAGCCAGCATGGTGTTGATTGGTGGCAGCCTGTGCAGCCCTAGGGAAGAAGGAGAAGGAGGGAGAGCTGTGCCCTCAGTAAACGTGGCCCTCTGCACCCAACGTGGCCTCTGTGGCACAGGAAAGCCTTTGGGCTGCCAAGCAGGGGAGCAAGAGAGGCACAGGCAAAGAAACAAAGGAGAGAAAATGAGTTGCAGGGGAGGAGACCCAGCTGTATGCGATGAAAATGAGTGCAACGCTTGTTGTGAAACGCAGTGCTGATTTATGTCCCTTCAGACGAGGATGATAGAAGGAGGGACACGTGCCACCAGCTGAACCATTTGTCTTTCCCATACCCAGAGGAATGCACACCCTGCCCGCCTTGTTTACCCTTAAAGACACGCGTGGCCCAACGACTCTGCATCTCTGAGATGGGCATGATGGCTCCCAGAGGCTGGATGTAGCCAATGAAAGCCAGCGTCGGCTTCTCCAGTTCAGCAGGGAACATGAACTTGTACAGGGGGACCTGATTCTCCACCACCTTCACAGAATCCTCAAGGAAGGGGAAGGAGAAGCTGTACCCCGTGGCAAAGACCACAGCATCGACATCTTCCTTAGTGCCGTCCTCAAAGATGGCAGATGTCTCTGTGAACTGCTTGATGTTCGGCTTCACCTGCACCCTGCCTGAGATGATGCGGTTGGGTAGGTCATCGTTGATGGTCAGGTGCTGGTTGAAAATCCTGGTGAGAACAAGCAGAGCTCATGCAGGGCTGGACACAGGCACATCCCCGTAATGCTGCCAAGAGCACTCACCGGTGTTTTGGCTTCAGGCCGTAGAGAGCGTGGTCAAAGCGCGTGTTGAGTTTCCTCTCCAGCACGAAGTTGCTCACAGAGAGGGGCAGCAGGCTCTGGAGGAGCTGGGTGAAGCGGCTGAGGTAGGAGAAGTCGAAGGGATAGCCACCTTCTGCCACCCGGTGCATCACCCATGTCCCACGCTTGGTGCTGAGGAAGACCTTGGGAGGAAGCAAGAAGGGACATTTAATCTGAAGTGCAGTGCTGGCCCAAACTCAGGCAGACCTGCGTGGTTCAGGAAGAGAAACAGGCTGGAGTAATGTGTCTTGGGACATCACCTGCTTGGCTGCGTGGCTCAGCTCCACCGCGATGTCGATGCCCGAGTTCCCGGTGCCGACCACGACGACCTTCTTCTCTGCGAAAGCCTGTGGGCTCTTGTAGTCCCGGCTGTGCAGGTACCAGCCTTCAAACTTGTCCAGTCCTGCAAGAGAGAGCAGAATCATGCCGTGCGGGAGTGGCTGTCCTTTTCTTGGGCGAGGTATGTGCTGCAGCAGGCTGAGCTGAGTGGGAACAGCCCAGCGATGGTGCCCAGGGTGCTGGTGGCACCTCCAGCCTGGGAGATGATCAAAAACCCCTACTGGGCATTGGGGTTTTTGATACGAGGGGAGCAACCGCAGCTTGGGGTCAAGGCTCAGCGAGAGGGGACAGTGCTGGGGCACACGGCAGCGTACCGGGGAAGGCGTGCAGCGGGAGGTGCGCGTCAGTGTGGTGCCCGGTGCACACCAACACGGCGTCGAAGACGGCCGACTCCTGCCTGCCCTCGCTCTCGGTCTCCACCTCCCAGCGGCCCGTGGAGGCGAAGTCGGGGCTCTTGGCCACGCGGCGCACGCTGGTCTGGGTGAGGGGAGCGGGTGTGAGCGTCTCCGCGTCCCCGTCCCCGTGCTGCCCCCCCGGCCTCTGGCGCTCACCCTGAAGCGGATGTGGCGGAGCAGGTCGAAGCGCCGCGCGTACATGCGGAAGTACTCCATGATCTTGGAGTGGTGCATGTAGTTGGGGAAGTCGTCGGGGATGGGGAAGTCGCTGAAGCACATCATCTCCTTGGAGGTGTTGATGATGACGGAGCGGTAGATGCTGGCGCGGCCCTCCTCGGGCTGCTCCTGCGGGCACGGGGCACGGCTCAGCATCCTGACATCTACCCCAGCAGCTCAGCCTCTCATGCGTTAGCTCTGCTCCACCGTTGGGCAAAGCCAGCATCGTGTAAGCTGAGCAGCCCTGAGCCCCGTGCCAGCATTGTGTAGCGTTTCCCAGGCTGTCGTGTGCATGACAAGGCTGGGCAGGGCAGCGGAGCGTGCCAGGTTGGCATGGCCTTGGGAAGAAAAGATGGAGGCATCACTTGGCAAGTGCAGAAACAAGCATTGGGCTTTCCCTTGGCAAGGAGAACAAAGGCAGCGCCCTGTGCTCATGTGTGGGTGTAGGAGAGGCACAGGAGCAGGATGAGGAGCAGCCAGGACGTTCAGAGAAAGCAAGGACCAGGAAGGGTAGGAAAGTAATGCGAGGAGCAGTGGGGCAGCTGGGGGGGAGCAGGTGGGGCCCGTGGTAGGGATGGGTGCGAACAGAACAGGCTGGGAAGGGAGGGATGGGAAGCATGCGGCCTGAGGCAGGAAAGCAAGCACTGGAGTGTCAGCTGGCCCCGGATCCTTGGTCAGGATCAATCCTGCGCTGCCAGCATCCCAGTCTGCACCCGGGGGATGTCCCGGCAGTGCTGTTAGCTGCCAGAAAGCAATGCTATCTGTGCTGCTGCCTAGGGCAACTCGGTCCAGCATAGGGCTTACCTCAAACCGCCACAGCCCCCCGATGTCCCCGCTCCTCTCGAAGCAGGTGGGGGCCAGCCCTTCGTCCAGGCAGCATTTCAGGGCGCACAGGCCGGAGGCACCAGCACCGATGATGGCTACTGTCTGGGCAGCCATGTCTGGCAGTAGCGACAGCGGTGGTGGCAGGGAAGGCTGTGCACACAGGAGGAGCCCAGATCTGGTGGGTGGCACAGGAGGGACGCGTTTGGTGCCGCTCAGCTGTGCTGGGTGTCCCTGCTTTTCTCGGTGTGGATGGCTGAGGTCAAGTGGGGCATCACGAGATGTTTCATCCAGACATGATCTACAGGTTGCCGCATTGCCACGCCACACCTCCCGCCCGCCCTCCGCAAAGGGCTCATTATTTTCCATAAGCGTGTAATGATGTTGAAGCCTGCCCCAGGAACTTCCTGGGTGCGGGGGCTGAGATGTGGCCACGCTCCAAATTTTGGCAAGTCACTGTGTGGAAAACAAGACGGAGGGCATGCTCCAGGCGTGAATGCCAACCTTGGTGTATGGCAGCCTGGAACAGCCAGCACCGCTCCAGGTCCCCAGCGCATGTCTCCACTCACTGTCCTCTGGAGGTTGTGTGTGGGTTACAGGGGTGGGACCGATCTGTGCTGGTGTGATCCCCAGGATCTGTTCCAGCTGCACATGCCCAAGGCAGGACTGCTTTGTATGCGTGTGTGTGCATGTATGCAGACCCCAACCCATGTGTATTCTCTGCACAGGAGAACGTGAGTAACAGGGCAGGCTGTTCTGTTGAAAACACTTTAATCAGGTTAGAAGCTTTTCTATACCTTTGCTATGTAGAAACCATGTAAGTGTAATCAGTGGAGGCACGTTGTGATTACGGGTGACAGGAGGGCCTAGCAAATCTCTGCCATGCCAGCAGCAATATCTGAGCAGGCTGGGGCATTTCCCCACACATAGAAAGGGTTTTTCCTTCATTTCAGGGTCGCTGTGGGGTGTTTTTTGGGTCTGCCCCAGCTGGGAGGGTCTATTGCACTGTACTTGCTGTGTGGGGCTGTGCCAACAGGCGGAGAGTTCCCTTGATATGGGGGGTATGACTGCTGTGGGGTTGTGTAGCCCCCTCCCAGCATTACCAACCCCATCAGGCAGGGTGCAGCAGCCTACAGGTAGGTAAAGATGACAGCAAAGACTGCCAGGGCCCCAGCCAGCTTGAAGAAGAGTGGCATGGTGGAGGTGTGCTTCTCCACATGCCGTGTCTGCAGGGGCTGAACAATGCGCTGCTGCTGGGTCAGGATGGCCTCCCGGGCACCCTGCCATGCTCCTGGGCCCTGCAGGCGGTACTGGTAGGGCGTGCAGGGCCCCAGCAGCACCTCCAGCGCCAGCTTGGGGTCAGTGAGGAAGAGCAGGGGCAGATTGGGCTTGACACCCAGCTGGCAGGCGAGCTCGTCCATGTAAGGGATGTAGTCCACCTGGATGGTGTGCCGCCGGCTGGCCACGTACCTGCGGGCAGGACAGAGGGCTGGACCTTGCTTTCTGGAGGGACGCGGCCATGGGAGCCCATCAGCAGCCCTCACAGACTGCTGCCCCATCCCAGCTGGGTCCTTACCGCTTGGCCATCTCCTCTCTCTTGTGCTTGATGTCAGCCTCCATGTCGTGCCTTGGTGGCAGTTTGTTCAGCCCTGAGGGGAAGAGCCGTGTGTGAGGGGACTTGTACAACCGAAGGCACAGGAGGCAGATGGCTGGACACCCTCTGCCCTGGTTCCAGAGCTGCAGTCTCAGGGGACAGTTTGTCTTGCTTACCCTTGAAGACACGTGTGGCCCAGCGACACTGCATCTCTGAGATGGGCATGATGGCTCCCAGAGGCTGGATGTAGCCAATGAAAGCCAGCGTCGGCTTCTCCATGTCGACAGGGAACACGTATTTGTAGAGAGAGACCTGATTCTCCACCACCTTCACATAGCCCTCGAGGAATGGGAAGGAGAAGCTGTACCCCGTGGCAAAGACCACAGCATCGACATCTTCCTTAGTGCCATCCTCAAAGATGGCAGATGTCTCCGTGAACTGCTTGATGTTCGGCTTCACCTGCACCCTGCCCGAGATGATGCGGTTGGGCAGGTCGTCGTTGACGGTTGGGTGCTGGTCGAGGACCCTGGAGCACAGAAGGAGCCGTCAGGGCACTGAGGTGTCTCTGCAGCGTCCAGCCCCAGGAGTGGACACTGTTGGAGGAAGCGTTTGCTGGCACCTGTGATTTGGCTTCAGGCCGTAGTTCACATGGTCGAATCTCATGTTGAGCTGCTTCTCTGCATAGCTGCTGGCCATGGAGGAGGTCATCGCATGCTGCAAGAGTGACTTCATGCGAGTGGTGAAGATGATGTCCATGGGGTACCCCTGCTGTCCAACACGGTTCAAGATCCATGCACCTCGGCGGGTGCTGAGGAAGACCTGGGTGAGGAAGAAAGTCATTTTCTTGTTGGTGTGATGCTCGTGGGGACACCAGGGACAGCCCGGAGGAGGCACCTTGGCATGGTGGGGACCCCACCGCTGCTGCCCACCTGCTTGGCTGTCTGGCTGATCTCCACAGCCAGGTCTGAGCCTGAATTCCCAATCCCAATGACAACGACTCTCTTGTCCAAGAATTCCCGGGGTTCCTTGTAGTCACGGCTGTGGAGGTAGCGGCCCTTGAACTTCTCAATGCCTGTGGGAGGGAGGAGGATTGCTGTGCTTCTCACTGCTGGAGGGCCACCTCCAAAGAATGCAGCAGGATCCTTGAGGAGCCCTCCATGGCTCTGTCAGACCCATCTGGAAGTTGAACTAAGCAGGGAAACGCACGGGACCGAGAGGAAAAGCGGAAGGGAGAATGGGGACAGCCACATCAGAGCTTCTTGGGGTCTCTTTCACAGTGAGGGCACACGGCAGCGTACCGGGGAAGGCGTGCAGCGGGAGGTGCGCGTCAGTGTGGTGCCCGGTGCACACCAACACGGCGTCGAAGACGGCCGACTCCTGCCTGCCCTCGCTCTCGGTCTCCACCTCCCAGCGGCCCGTGGAGGCGAAGTCGGGGCTCTTGGCCACGCGGCGCACGCTGGTCTGGGTGAGGGGAGCGGGTGTGAGCGTCTCCGCGTCCCCGTCCCCGTGCTGCCCCCCCGGCCCCCGGCGCTCACCCTGAAGCGGATGTGGCGGAGCAGGTCGAAGCGGCGCGCGTACATGCGGAAGTACTCCATGATCTTGGAGTGGTGCATGTAGTTGGGGAAGTCGTCGGGGATGGGGAAGTCGCTGAAGCACATCATCTCCTTGGAGGTGTTGATGATGACGGAGCGGTAGATGCTGGCGCGGCCCTCCTCGGGCTGCTCCTGCGGGCATGGGGCATGGCTCAGCATCCTGACATCCACCCGTGGCAAGTCACTGCCTTGCAATAGGGCTGAGGGTGCTACTGACAGCGGGGGTCCCCTGGACCCTCTGGGATGGGGGGTATACGTGTGTTCGGCCCTTGCTCCACCACCCCAACGTGGGCACTTTGATCCCCCTGGGGACAGCTACAGCACACAGCCTGCAGCAGGCACGGCTTACCTCAAACCTCCATAGCCCCCCGATGTCCCCGCTTCTCTCGAAGCAGACGGGTTCCAGCCCTTCATCCAGGCAAGCTTTGATGGCACACAGCCCGCTGCTGCCCCCACCGATGATGGCCACCCTCCTTGCCATGCCGCCTTCCGACCCTCCGCCGCGATCAGCGCAGCCTGGATTTATGGTGTATGGCGGTGAGCAGCCTACCCCCCCCCGCCGTCACTCCTCCCACGGGGGCCGTGGGGCAGGAAGCCGGCACACAGCTCGCTCTGACGCGTTGTTTTTCCGTCAGCGGCTCACGCCAGGAGCTGGCCCAGTGCTCAGCCACGGAGCCCTGCGAGGGAGCACTATTGGGGTGCCTGGGGCTGGCGAGGGGGTGAGGGGCAGCCCAGCCACGTAACACGTGCGCTGGAAAATCAATCGTCCCTTGGACTTTTGCCTCCTGTGGGCTCAGCCCAGCCCTGATTACACTAAGGCGTGCTGGTTTCCAGCCGTGCTGCCAAAGCTGCACGGCTTGCCGTTGCACTGCCCCTTGGCAGTGTAAAGTGGGGCCAAAAGTCCCCGAGCGCTGGACTTCGCCCCAACCTGCTCAGTCCGTGACCAGTGCCACACATCTTGCTGCACCCGCCGCACCCTGCGTGGGTGCCATGGGACAAACCCCACAGGGAGGGCTAGTCCCCCATCCCCACACTGTTGGCGGTGTCAGCACTGAAGAAAGGTGGGTGACAAGTGACAGCAGGCGTGAAGGGAGAGCAGATGGCTGTGGAAGCACAGGGAAGACTCAGCAGTTGGAGCTCTGCAGCCCCGGGTTAGCCCCACAGGGGAACGTTTTTATTTCAGCCACTGTGGGGAAGGGCTTATTCCACATAGTGCTGTCAGCGTAGTCAGGAGCTGCTGTCACCCCTGGGCAACAGAAAAGCCTGTGGAAGGAGACAAGAGAGCTGTGAGGCTCTGTACAGCAGTATTAAAAGCACACTGCTGCTGGGAGCTGTTTTTCTGTCTCTTGGAGAGGGAATGGATGGACCAACCCTCGGCCACCCCATCCCTGACCCACAGTACTGGCAGCCAGATGCTTGTGACTTTGTTGGTTGAGGTGTCAGGACAGTGCTTAGATCACATGAAAAAGGGGACACGTTACTTAGAAGGCAGAGCCTTTATACATGAGAACAGATCTCAGTGAGTCCCCCCCAGATGGGTATTATGGAGGAGACTGCACAAAGTGCACTCAGCAACAGCATCACGATCAGTGTATTTACAGCACATAGACACACGGGCAGTTGCAGAGAAACCTCTGCAAAGCCCCAGCTACCACATACACCAGAGGCTAGTACAGCAGGTGCCCAGCAAGGGCATGCTGATTCACAGTATCAGCAGCGAGCTGCCAGATGGATGCGCTGACCTCTTCCCAGGCTCTGCAGGGACTGGTTTGTCACTGGAGAGCAGTCAGTGCAGCTGCTTGGCCAGCACACGCTCCACCTGGCAGCCCATCAGCAGGGCAAGACAGCACCAAGTGTCGAACTGCAGGCCTGGGAGCCTGCAGCACCACAGATACGAGTCGCAGCACCCCCTCTCCATGTATACTCAGAGAACAGGGTGTATACCTCCTCCTCTGGGAGGGGTGCAGCCATCAATGGCTCCAGAGTGCAAAGAGGGCGGGTGCGTTCAGCGGGGAGAGCCAGCAGTACTCCACCACGCTGTACAGCACGTAGCCCAGGAACAAACCGAACAGCACGTCCGTTACGTTGTGCCTGCCCAGCATGACCCTGGAGATGCCAACGATGAGAACCCAGAGCACCACAAGGACCCGCAGTGGGACGGCCAGCACCAGGTGGTGCAGAACGAAGCGGCAGACCAGGGCAGCTCTGGTGGCATGGCCCGAGGGGAAGGAGTACTTGTCCACAGAGACGGTGACAAACATGTCCATCTTGTTGTGGGTAGGCCGCGGCCGTCTGACGATCCCTTTCACCACTGCCACCAGCACGAGATCCAGCACCAGCGCTAGGAGACAGTAACAGTGAGTGAGCAAATAAGGGCTTTGTCCCATGGGAAATGAGAATGATCACAAAGCCATTATCTATGTAAATGCATAGCTGCCCAATCTGCTGACAGAGGGTGGTATTTCCCATGGCTGCAGTGCCCACGTAGGGAGAGCACTCATCCAGGGCCTGGGCTTGTGCACGAGCACATCTGTCAGCACCCTGGGCTTGCACTTTTCTTCCTGCACGAAATCTGATCTCCGTGACTCAAGGCTCAAATCCTTCCTTAATTTGAAGGGTCTGAACGGGTTAAAATTCCCTGCCTGCCCATGCTGATTCATCATCATTTTGCACAGAGTGCACTGACCCTGGTAAATGATCAATCTGCCTCGGGTGCTCAGCTGTGGCTCAGTGCAAGGGAGGTCCAGGCACAACCCAGCAGGTCTGAGGGCTCACAGCTCCTCACCTGGCTTCTCCCTGCTGCTGAGGGCACCAATGTGTAAAAAGTGACCAGGATTTGGCTTTTAAGAGCTGAGGAAAGGATGGCTTGGTACCAGCTTTCTCCCAGAGTGCTACAGGCTGCTGTGGTGGAAGTCAGAAGTGCCTGTGAGAAGTCAGGCACTGTCTGGCAAGGGCAGCTGGTAGCATCTTCTCTATCCCATTTAGCCAGCTTTCAGTGCTGGCAGCTGCCTCTGCTTCTTTCTAGGAAGTCTTGTCTGAGAAACTGATAGCTGCTTATTGTAACCCTTGTTGTTGGGCACAAAGTCCTCTCTGGCAACTTCAGTTCATTCTCTCTGGTTAATCATTTAAGAATGAATGTTTGATTTGTTCTGTCTGGGTTTTTTGTTTTTTTTTTTTAACAACTAAGCTCATTTCAGTCCCTTCTTTTTATCCCATCTGGATGCCAGGGAGGGCTGCTTCCCCAGAGGGTGGCCCAGCTGCCAGGACAGTGCTGCTCTGAGCAGAGCAGCAGCTGGAGGCCACCAAGGGCATCCCACCAGCTCTCTGGGGACACTGTGATCAGACCACTCACTGCTAAGCAAACAAGATGCACCAAACATTTCGATTCAGACAATCCACGTGAGACACTTCGGTGTCTCACAGGGTAAGGACTGGGGTTCAGTTGTTTTGGAGCTACTGCAGTTTGTAAGCAAGCAAAAAATGTTGAATCTACGTCCACCCAACACGATGCCGGGGGAACACATTACACCACATGTAATTACAGTGCACGCTTTGAGCCAGATTTCCACGCTGGCTGATAAGAGATCAATGTGAGCAGGTACCGCCTGCAGGGAGCCTGCGGGCACTGATGTCTGTGCACTGGAGCAACCGCTGACATGTCGCGGCCCTTGGCGGCTGCTAGGAGCAGGGCGGCTCCCTGGGGCTGCGAGACCTGACATCCCTCCGGTTCTCTCTGTTCTCCCCTTCCCTCGGGCCCCGTCCTCCCGCCCGGGGAGCCCCTTCCCGGCCTCACCGAAGAACAGGTTGAGCAGCACCTCCCTGGCGGCCGAGCTGCCGCTCTGGCAGAGCCCGTAGAAGGTGCCCAGCAGCCAGGGGATGCCGTGCCCCGACACCTCAACCACCTTGAGCAGCGGGCGGACGCTGCCCCAGGCCGAGGCCTCGCCGGCGCACACTCCCAGGCGCTTGGAGGCCCAGAGGTCGACGGCGAGCAGAGAGCTGAGCGCGATGCCCACGAAGGACGGGTTGAGCCGCATGCAGTCCTCCTCGGGCAGCGGCGGGGGCGCGGAGCCGGCCGACTCGCGGCGGCGGGACGGGCTCTCCGGTGCCCCGGGGCCGCGCTGGCTCAGCAGGGACGCGAACTCGGGCCGAGCGCTGCGGCGCTCCCGGCTGCCGCGGGGACTGGGCATGGCGGCGGGGCCGGGCCCGGGAAGCACAACGCGGGTCAGCCGCGCCGCGCGGCGGAGCGCCGTTCCGCTTCCGCTCTCGGTTGCCAGGGAGCGCGGACGCCGGGCTGAGGGCCGGGGCTGCGGCGCCCCCCGCCGGCCGGAGGATCGCTCTCGCCCCGCCCCGCGCCGGCGGACGGCGGCCGGCGAGGGCCGCAAGAGGAGCGGCGGCGCGTTCGCCCTGCCGGCGCCGGTGCGGGCGCCGGTGCGCGGGCGGCGATGGTGGGGCGGGCGGCGGGGGGACGCCGGGCCTCCCCGTGGCCCCCGCGTCGCGGCGGAGGGTGAGCGCGGCGGCGGCGGCGGCGGCGGCGGAGGGGCGGCGGCGGCCATGGGCTGCCTGCAGAGCGTGGCCTGCAAGGCGCGGGTGCGGCGGGAGCACATCGTGGTGTCCGACGTGTCGGCCACCATCGAGCCGGCGGCCACCGCCATCGAGGAGAGCTCGCCCGTGGTGCTGCGTTACCGCACGCCCTACTTCCGCGCCTCGGCCCGCGTCCTCATGCCGCCCATCGCCCGGCGCCACACATGGGTGGTGGGCTGGATCCAGGCCTGCAACCACATGGAGTTCTACAACACCTACAGCGACCTCGGCGTGTGAGCGGCGGGAGCGGGGCGGGAGGGGGGCTGGGCGTCCGGGCGAGGGGTGGGTGCCCCGGAGTGGTTATGTGAGGAGATGGGGCCCCGCCGTGGTTCTGCGAGGTGGCGGAGGCCCCGGTGTGGTTATGTGGTTGATGCTGCTCGAAGGCGTGCGTGGATCAGGAGGACACCGAAGAGCGGCGCGGTTGGTTTCTGCCATGTGCAGCGGGTGCTGAGGGAGGTCAGCGTGGTGCTGGGCTGTGTGGGTGAGCTGCGGGTGCTGTCCTCACCAGCCAGGCTTGTCCTCAGCACACTCGTCCTATTGACCTGTTTTTTCCTGATGGCCTCTGGGAGCAGCAGATCCTGTTCCTCTGAGGGGAATCTCTGAGAGCCCTCCTGCTGCTGCCTGAGATTTAGCTATTCGTCTGTTCCCGCATCCACAGAAATGAGGGAGAGTGGAGCAGCCCTTTCTGGAAATGAGGATTTCCAGCCCCAGGAACTGTGGGTGCCGGACAGTCATGTGCGGTCCCTTCAGTCCCTGGTGTGAGCCATACGCTGTGCAGGAGTGCACACACAGGGGTTGCTCCCATCCACACCATCCTCAGCCTCTTGCTTTTCAGCCCCGATCCTGCTGGGGAGCAGGAGCAGCTGCTGAGCCTGCCTGACCTGTCCTGGCCGCTCATACTGAAAGCAGAACCCTGCTTGGGATTTCTCTTGGGCGCCAGAGGATGCAGTGATGTGCTGGGATCAGTTTCCTCTGGCTTCCTGCCCTTCCTCAAGGGCAGAGGGACCTAGAGGCCATAGATGAGCTGCCTTCTGCATTGCCCAAAGCCAGCCAGCACCGCAGAGCGGGGCTAAGGAGGTAACATGAGGCTGGACTCAGGCAGGGGATGCTGGGGATGGCCCCATCCTCCTTGCTTTCAGAGCAGGCAGGGTTGTTGTGTGCAACCCTGGGGTGCCTAGGAGGGTCAGAGTGAGTGCAGATCATCACACGTTGGGGAGGACGGAAGCCAGGTATCTCCTGCTGCTCATTGGCAACTTCAGAGCCCGGATCTGTGCACTTCTGAGCTCTGACTCAGCAGGAGGCTTCAACCGGAGCAATGTGTTCGAGGAGTTGTAAGGTTTCTCTGTATTATTCTCCTTTCTTTGATATCCAGCAGTGATACAGCCAGTTTTTCATAGATACTTACACACTGTGAACCTGAAAATGTCTCCTGACAGAGAGCTAGCACAGCCACCTTTGTCTGTGATTGCAAGGGGCAGTGCTTTTTAAATTGCAAGTGCGGATTCGGCATCCAAAGTGTATCTGCTTTATTTGTTCTTAGGGTTTCAGGAAAGATGGATGTGATCTGGGCTGGGGACTGCCGAGCTGAGGGGCCACTGTCCCCACTCCCAGCTTACAGTTACCACATGGTGATCTCCATCGCTGCATCCGCCTGGTGTTGCTAATATGGTTTGCAGCCAAGATTTTGGCTGGAATTCCCCCCCACCCACAGCTCCAGCAGCACGGCAGGGATTTCGTCACGCCAGCAGCAGGCGTGGTTGTGGCATTTAACTACTGCACCTGTGTCTTAGCAAATGCCTATATTTAGGGGTGTAAAAATCGCACACTGAGCTGCAGGCTGCAGGGAGCTGCTTCAGGCTCGGTGCAGGTTGTGGCCATTCTGCAGCTGACGTGCAGGGAAGGCTGTTATTTTTTTCTCTCCGTTAACGAGATTAGGGAGAGAGTGACCTGGGAGTCGCTCAGAAGTGAGTTTTGGCCCACTTGGTTAGATTGCAGGTTAATTCAAGTGCTGTTGTGCTGACAGAGCAGGGGCTTCCGCTGGCCTTGGCTGACTCAGTGAAGGAGCTGAAGCTGAATTTGTTCTTGAATGAGGTCGTCAGGGGCTTCCTGCAGATGGGAAGGTGTTTCCCAGGCTCTGCTCTTGGGTTAGTGCTGCCTGAGGGAGGACGTGGTGCAGGATGCCAGAGACAGGCACTGGTGAACAGCTTTGGCTGCTGTGGAGCTGCTGGTGCGTTCCTTCCACTGCAGGCACTGCTCAGGCTTGCTGTTGCTGCTTCCCCAGTAACCTGCCCTTTCTGTCTCTGTTCACCAGGTCAAGCTGGGAGCTGCCCGACCTGCGAGAAGGAAGAGTAAAAGCCATCAGTGATTCTGATGGAGTGAGCTACCCCTGGTATGGAAACACCACAGAAACTGTGACCCTGGTCGGGCCCACGAACAAGATCTCCAGGTTCTCGGTGAGCATGAATGACAATTTCTACCCCAGCGTGACGTGGGCTGTCCCTGTGAGCAACAGTAACGTGCCGTTGCTGACCAGGATTAAAAGGGACCAGAGCTTTACCACGTGGCTGGTGGCTATGAACACCACTACCAAGGAAAAGATCATCCTGCAGACTATAAAGTGGCGGATGCGAGTGGATATTGAGGTTGATCCCATGCAGCTCCTAGGGCAGCGGGCACGACTGGTGGGAAGGACTCAGCAGGAGCAGCCCCGAATCCTGAGCAGGATGGAGCCCATCCCACCAAATGCACTAGTGAAACCCAATGCCAACGATGCCCAAGTCCTCATGTGGAGACCCAAGCGAGGCCAGCCTATAGTTGTTATACCTCCCAAGTAGCTCAGCACCGGGGCACACACTGGTGTGTGCACGTGGGGACCTTGGTGCTGTCGGTGTGGTGCAAATGAGTGGGATTCCTGAGCCAAAGCAGACCTCTTGGGTTCACCTGCCTTTGTAGCTGTGGTTGGAAGTTCCTCAGTTGGAAAGAGAGCGTGAGCTTGGCCCGGCCGTGGAGAGGGGTTGCCGAGCTGGTGGATTTCCCAGGAAAGTGGATTTAAGTGCTTCTAGGGCTTGTGGCTGGAAGAGAGGCTGTCTTACCTAACCAACTCCTGCCTCCTTGCAGGGAAGCGTGAGGAGCAGGAGCACGATCAAACCGTGCCTGTGGCAAATGCTGCTTTCCACCCCATTAGCCGTAGAAGAGGAGCCCACGCCTGCCAGACGTGGGGGGCTTGTGCAGTCACCCTTCCCCTCGATGTCTCTACCTATGCATTTCGGATCGATAATCAGCACGTTGCCGTGCTTGCTGGGACTTGGAAAGGCCTGGGAGCAGTGCGGGAGCTGGTGCCCAGCCAGAGCCCAGTGCCTGCACTCATCTCTGCCGACTGGAAGCGGGACATTTTGCATGCGTCTCGGTGTGTTTGGAGTAGTTGTGAATGTAGGAGATGGCATAGTTCATTCCTGTCTAGGAGTGAGACCTGAGGGCAGGTTAGATGTCCTTTAGTTTTAAGGTGCACTAAATCTTTGCAGTTTCCCCCCCTCCATCCCCCCATCCCCCCCCCCAGCCATTTCTTTTTCTGGAGCAAAAATTATTCTCAGCTGGAAGTCGCAAGCGATGCCTTTTTGCACAGGCAGAGGAGAGCAGGCAGTGACTGGTGGTGTTTGCGTGGTATCCAGAAAAGCTTGGAGGTACTCCAGGATTTGGGTGGCTCCACTGCAGACGTGAGCGCATAGCAAGAAGTTGGGTTCATTTTTCCACCCAGATGCCTGCTGGTGTGGGGAGTCTGATCCTCAGCCACCCGTGGAGCAGTGCAGTGCACGTGCAGCTCGTGCTGTTGCAGGTGGCTGGCAGGCTGCCTTTTTCTCCTCCCTGTGCCCTTTCCTCACTGCCAGGATTGCTGGCATCGTTCTGGTCCGTGGGGAGGTGCTGGTGCTGTGGGCTGCAATGTACAATTCCCTGCTTGGTTAAGCAGGGGAGCGACGTTTCCCCTCTTTCAGCTGAGCCCTGGAGGTTGCACCTTTCTGTCCCCACCCAGGGACAGCTTCAGGTGCCCTGTGTTCCCACAGGGTCCTGGGCAGATGAATATGGCTTTTGCTGCTTTCCCTGCTCTGTGTCCCTCCAGCTTGTGCCCTTGCTGTTCTGTGACAAAGTTTGCTGCTGCTGTTGGGATGCCAGGTATTCCTGCTCGGAGCTTCCTGCATCCCCCTGCTGCTGGGAGAGCCTGGCAAGCGTTGTCTGACGGCTACTCTTGTGCAAAGCCTTTCTTGCAGCATCAGGAGCACCTTGAACCTGGCTGTCAGGCAGCCCAACTCAGGGCTGCTTTGCGTTCCTCTGGGATGCCAAACCTGCTCCTGCTGCTGCAGAGGAGCCTTTCTCCCCTGTGTGCACACACCTCGGGGCAGAGCCGTCCCACGGCATCGCTCTCTGGAGCACGCACAAGTCCCTGCAAAGCTTCAGGTGCAGCTCGTGCTTTTCCAGGGTGACACTCACACCCCTGGCATCTGGTCCCCACGAGCAAAGGGACTCCTGGGTGTCTTAGACCAAAAATCCCTGTGAAATCCCCGTGCTATTACTCTCAGTAGCCCCTGCTACGGGTTCAGTTATTATTTTTCCAGTGGGAGCATTGCACCCCAACCCTTTGAACACTTTGAAGCACTGCGGGCTGTGCTCCTGCTCCTCCTGCTCAGCCTGCTGTAGGAGGAGGGGTTTGGCGGTCTGGGAACTGTCTGCTTTGGGTTAGCTGAGGGCTGGGTGAACCCTTGCCATGAGAAAAGCCTGGAGGGAGAGCAGGCTCTGAGCTCTGATCTGCTTTGTTTTCCCGAGCAGAGTTTCTGCGAGGTCAGCACTGGACACCCTGTTTTTGTGAGATTTGCCCAGTGTTTTTATACGGTCACATATCAAAGGCAGTTTTAGCCATCGCTGGTGTTTTGTTTATCAAGTGTGTGTGGAAAAGCTGTTAGAAACTTTCAGTACAATTTGCATTAAAATTTGGGGGAGGAGGAGGAGGAGGGGGGAGGGGGACGTACCTTTCAGTGTGAAATAAGACAGATGTGTATTGCTGACCCGCTAGACCCCGAAATCTTCTGTGAAACCCCTCTGCAGGGGGTGGTTGAGCCTGAGGTGCACTGAAGTGCAGGGAGAGAGGCAGAGGAGGGACGATCAACCACCCCATGGGATTTTAGCCCTCCCCACAGCACCCTGTCCCCTTCCCCGCTCGTAGCCGGCACCTCGTTATCTCAGGGAGGGACAGCTCGTGCGTCCCCCTCGTCCCGAGGTGCCCCTTCTGCTCCGTCCCGTGGTGTTCCCGTGGCCGTGCCCACGTGCCACTTGGGCACAGCACGACGGGAAGCATCCATCGAGCTCTGTGGGCTCAGAGCGTGGCACAGGGAAACGCCTGCGGGGCAGGCGGCTGAAGCCGGAGTGGGACGCGGCTGGCTTGCTCGGCTCACTTATTTATTTCTTATTTATTTATTTATGCGTGTATTTATTTATTTATTCGAGGTGTAATTTCAGTTATTTATTTGTATTTACGGACAGTTGGAACTCGGAGGTCCGTTTCTGCTGCACGGCAGGGGGTGGCTGGGTCTCCCCTGTGCGTTTCGGGAGGGATGCTCGTGGGCTCCATGTCCCATCCCCTTTTGGGAGGGAGGGAGGGAGGAGAAGTGGGGGAGAGGAATCACAGCAATGCCTGCGGGGAGGACATCCTGTGCCTGGCCTCTTCCTGCAGGAGCTCAAAGCCTCCTTCACCCCCCACCCCCTCCCCTCAGGCGCTGCGCTCCCACCTGTGCCCGACTGTATTTACTGGCCCGGCCTCCCGGTGTTTGTCTGTTTGGCTCACGCTGTACTTGATGTTGCCAATTTCTGGAGATGGTGATAAGAGCAAGGACGTGCGGGCGTCACTGTGGAGAAAAGACAAAATCAGGTATTCTGCTGTTGTGTGGGGAAAATCGGAAGGAATTGAAGACGAAAGCTGGTTTTGCAGAGTGCCTTAAACACAAATGACTTTACCGAGGAGGGGGCTTGGACTTGTGTCTTTGGATGTTATTGCAAACTTGAACAAATGTTGCATTTCACTTCTCTGGGATTAAAAGAAGAACGTTTGAGCTGTACCGGAACCGAACTGTTCTGTCTGCTTGAGTTAAGTCTGGCTTTGCTGGGCAACAGGCTGGAATGTTCTGGAGGGATGGATGGGTGCAGGCTGCCCTTTCTCCCTGGGGAAATCAGGTCAGGGTGAGGGCTGTGTGCCACGGTACTGCCCAGAACCTGGCAGCTCTCACAGCTGCTGGGGAACTCGGGAATTCTGTCAGACAAGGCTGAAAAAATGCACAGACACTTGGAAACTGCAATCCCACTCCCAATTCCTGCAGGTGGAGAATAAGACTGAGCACAGTGGTGTTATTTTTTCTCAGCACAAATAATACATTTTGTAACAGAGGCTCACTTAAAAGTTCCACAGCCAGGAATGGGGAAAAGGAGTAACTGAAACACTGGGAAAAAAATACCGGTAGTCACTGAATAGTTCCTGACAGCAATTAGGTATTAACAAAAAGAGTTCTCAGCCTGAAAGAGACACATCTGGGGGGGGATGTCCTCCGTGGGTTGGCTTGCTTGGGGTGCTGGGAAGAGCTGGGGGCTTGGAGTGGTGTTGGGGGACATCTGTGCTGCATCCCCCATGACAGGAGAGCCACTGCAGGGGCTGTGTCCGTGCAGGATGCTGGAAGGTGTCTCATTGCACTGCACAGGGTTGTGGCAGTGTCCTTCCTGGCTCTGTAGGACACTTGTGCTCTGTGTCAGCCAGCTGAGTAGCTGCTGGTTCCAAGTGTTGCTGACTGTGCTGGGCACTGAGAGTCGCCGATGGGCAGGCAGTCTGCGTGCTATTCAGTGAGTGGGTTTCCTTCCCAGCATGGCACTAAACATCATTCAGCACTTGACAAGTTTGGGCCGGCACAAAGCGTTGGTCCCCTGGGCAGCGGGGATGTGTGGTGGAGCAGCACAACATGCCTGGAAAGCGAATCACAAACCTTCTGACTTCGCAGTCCCAAGGATTCAGAGGTAAGTGCCTGGTTCAAGTAAGAAATCCCCGACTTTTGGTGTTGGAGTGCAGGGAGGAGTTTATATTGTGTCCTAGGGAGCAGGGTAGCTAGCTGTAAGTCAAGTCTGATGTTCCCTAAGCAGACATCTCCCTCCTTCCCCCACGGTGTCTCCTTGGTGAAGCAGGGACAGTGCTGCTGCCCTGGTACCTGCTGCCTTAAAGCAAAGTGCTTTCCAGACTGTTTTATGCAGCAGTCTGTGCGCTGCCACCAGCGAAGTCTGGAAGTCGGGGTGCCTATGTGGGTCAGCAGAGGCAGACAAGGGACACCACGTGTAGTACTGAAGACCAGTTTATTTGTTCAATTCCCTCTTCCACAAAAGCTGAAAACAATCAGTCAACTTTCAGCAAGAGAAAGCAGTAAGAAGTGAGAGATTTTTGCTCTGTAGCTCCTCCCCTACGCAGGGGAACAAATGAAGGTGTTAACGAGTTAGTGACCACCGCTCCTGAAGGCATGAAGCAGTTAGGAGCTACCTGATGGGAGACGTGGGCCCAGCAGGACACCCCTTGTGACCTATCTGCTGACACAATGCTTCTCACTTTGCTGCCAGGAAAAGCTCAGCTGGTGCCAAACAGGAGAAACGCCTGCAGCGTGAGCCCTGGAGCTCCCACCAGTCTGCTAAACTCTTCCTTGTCGGGCTGATTCAAGGCAAGAAAACACCCAGGATTTTAGTCTGAGAGAGTGTGAGGAACAAAAGGGATGTGGAAGATTGGCTTAGTATTGGGATGCACTGTCTGTGAGAGCTGCAGTACGACACTGCTGATCACACGGGGCTGGGGAGGCAGGATCCAGGCACAGGCAGGCTGCCCCACCTCAGCACAGCTGCTCACTCGGGCTGCGGGGTGTAACGCAGGTACTTCTTGCCTGATGGAAGATCCTTTGTGAAGACTCCTTTGGGGAAAAGCTTCTTGGCTTCTTCATCAGGTAAGGTGGGCACAACCATGACGCTGTCACCGCACTAAGGAGCAAATGGGAACTGTGAGAGCAGCAGGGATGCTGGCGGGCTGCACAGCACGGGATCTCTGCACTGCAGCAGGGCACGTGCTTTGCTCGTCCATCCCAAAGCCCAGGATCACCCTGTGGTGAGCCAGCTGTGCTTCCCTGGATAGTGCAGGGGGTGAGCTGACCCCAAACCATGGCTGGAAGCTGGGGTCATTGGTGGCAAGGCTGCCTCCATGCCTTCCTTATCGCAGCTTTCTCTGGCAGGCAGGCAGGCTTGTTTGGTGGCAGCTACCAAAGCCAGCAGCTCTGGGGGTCCAAGGAAAATGCTGGCTAGCTCAAGCAGGCAGGCAGCACTGCTTATTCTTGCTTCACCTTGGTTGCCTAAACTGTTCTTGGGAATTTGAAATGCTGCTGGCTGCACAGGGATGGCAGCAACTAGGGAACTTCATCTGGTAATTTTCCGTGAGGTTAAGATATGGCTGTGCCCCCCAGCCATTCCTTGCTCAAAAGGAGCACAGCAGCAAGCCACCCAGGGAAGGGTTCGCATTCCAGCTGTTTTTCTGGCTCTGAGCAGACCTTGGCCTGGCAGCTGACACCAGCAGTGCTCTTCCTTATCTTGCCCTTCAAGGGCAAGACCTGCCTGGGCCCAGAGCTCACATGCTGATAGCCAGAAGGGCCAGGCCCTATATCTGCAGGTACCTGGAACTGAAGGGAGAGAAGGGAGATAGATCGCTGGGTGATGCCACACAGCAACGTCCTTGGGGCTCCTGTTAGCATCCAATTCATATCACAGGACTGCAGCACCTCCCTCCACCCCATGGTCACTCCCAAGGGAAGCAGGTAGATGTTTCAGTGCACCTTTACCTCCCCAGCACACAAGCTCTGCTCTCCTCCTCACCTTCCAGTCCACAGGGGTGGCAACCTTCTTGTATGCTGTCAGCTGCAGGGAGTCCACCACTCTCAGGATCTCATCAAAATTTCTCCCAGTGGTGGCTGGGTACAGGATGGAGAGTTTCAGCTTCTTATCAGGGCCGAATATGAACACCTGAGCACAGGGAAACAGGTTCATTTTTCTGGGGCACCATCAGGGGCCAGGCAGAAGGTGTTTGTCCCACTGCCCTGCTGGATCTGCTCAGCCCTCCCACTCCACCTGGTCACAGGAGGTGCCCTGCTTGATTGCAGGCTGTCAGGGCAGTAGAGATGCTATGGTGGCTATCTCCTAGAGCAAAAACTGATTTCCAGACACACAGAACACAGGGCTTGCTCTAGGAACGTGCTATCTTGTTTTGCTACTGGAAGTTTCCTCCTCACAGCCTGTGTCATTCTAATACAAGCACAGAAGGGGAGAGGAAAAGCCCAGCAGAGCAAGGACTCAATGTTCCCTCTCTGTTTGGACAGGCACAAGAATGAGCCTGTGCCAGCAGCAAGATGTTGTGGAGCTGATGCCAGCTGGCCAGGGCTGTGGCAGCCTCTTCTTGCTCTGCTACACGTGGATCTAGCCCACACGTGGATCTAGCCCACGCAGGTCAACCTAGCTCCCAAGATGGTCCTATCTGTGCAGGTAAGCTGCTCCCACAGGGACACAGGGTAGGATGGCAGGTGATGCCTGCTGCTGAGCAGCCTGCCAGGCAGCAGTGCTTTAAGGCCAGGAGCTCACCACACGAGCAGTCAGGGGCATGCCATCCTTGTCCTGCTCGTCCGGGTCCAGCATGCCCAGCTTGACAGCGAGCTCTCGGTTCTTATCCGCAATGATGGGGAAGGGCAGCTTCTCCACGGGTTGATCTCCATTGTATGCGTTGATGTCCTGCAGAGATAAAATCATTGGTATGCTCATGCTCTCCTGCCAAGCAGGCAGACCGTTCGTGTCCAGAGCAGGCTGCTGCAGAGGGGCCACACAAATATGCCTCCACTGGTGACACAGGGGATTTTTCCACCTTTCTATGAGAATGGATGCGTCCCTCTTTCAACCTGGTTTCAGTTCAGCAATTCCAGCGCTCTTGACAGATGTGCCAGAGTCACACCTGAACTGATCTGTGCCCTTAGGGAACAGTTCTTCTGGATGCAAAGCTATCAGCAAATCTAGAGCTAACAAAGCTCACGTGCTGAACACGTGACAGGTCTTGAGCAAGGAACCAGCTCCACTCACAAGCACAGCAGGAATGTGGGGAGGGCAGAGTTGGAAACGTGGCCCTGAGCGCTGCCCAATCCTGCTCAGTGTGCTGAAGGCAGTGAGAGCACCCCCATGCTGCAGGAGGTGCAGTAAGGAGCTGCCTCAGCTGCTCAGGATGCTGCTAGCTGTCAAGTGGTGAGCACGTGGCAGGATGTTTCTTTCTGGTTGCTTTCTCCCTGGGCCTGAATGAGAGGTCTGCATTGGGAAGGAACTGGTTCCCTTCTGCAGAGCTGCCTGATCAAAGCAGAGCAGGGATGGAAAGCCAAGCCAAGAGAGCAGCCCATCTCTGAACTTCCTGTGGAGCTGCAGGAGGCTGTCGAGGAAAGCCAGATCATGACATACACACACCTCCTCCGCAGAGTGGAGGCTGGCAGTTAATGATTGCTGAAAAGCAATATCCCAATCCCATGGCTTGTAACTCGCTCCAAAATGCATGTAATTACATGACGTGGGAAATCTCTGCACAGCTTCATACACCCCACCCTATTTTGCAATAGGATGCATAAGACTTAACTCACTTCCCTGTAACCTTTCCAGAGTCCAAGCCGAACGCACACATCACTAGAGTGGTTTATTCACCTAGCTCATCAGCCATCTAAGAGAATGATGAAACCTCCTCTGGCATACTCAGCACAAGCCAGACAACCCTGTGCAGCAACCACTGGCTTCTCAGGAGGTGTTCATCTCTCTGCATGCCACAGACGTGCTGAAAGACAGACACGTGAAAGACTCAGTCTGCTATGGATTTATCCTCGCTAATTTGCTCTTTTGATCTGGAGGACTTTAAAAGCTTTTCTTTCAACAGGTGCTGAGCAGACATTTCCAAACCACTCTGTGAGGCCTCTCCCAGCCTGACAGCACACTTTGGCTTGGACTGCTGCCCTCAGGCTTTTCCAAGTTCTGCTCATCTCATCAGCATCACGAGGCTGTTTTACAACTTCTCTGCAACTTCTTTTACCTGGGGTTATGCTAAATAATTCTGTAGCACTGGCAAAGTCACAACACTGTTCAGCTTTTTCCCACATCATCCGAGTACAGTGAACACCATGCACCCCTGCAGACTCTATAGGGAGCTCACTGCTTCCCTTCCTTGGCACAACTTACTGTTTGCTCCTATCACCCTACGTAATAAATCCCATTCAGAGCTGATTTCCTTGAAAAGCTGCCTGGAAAGTCGAAGGCTTTGTAATAGCATCATCTGTACAGTTCTTCTAAGGGTTCTAACAAACTAGGAGGTGAGGCTCCCTTACAAAACACAACCCAAACTTTCTGCTCCATTCAACTGAATGTTATCTGCTAATTTGATGGTGGCTTCAGCCAGTTGGACCAGTGCAAAGACCACAGGCACTGGTGTGGGATTTGCAAGCTGTTTTTCTCAGTCCCTTCCGAGGCTTGGTGAGGCATCATCAGTAACGCACCACTCAGGTACGAAGGTCAATTGAAGCAATAAGGCAATTTGGGCAATTTCCAAAGCCATTCAAGACATGAAGTGATGTTTGAACGTGGAAATTTCTCACCTTTATTACTAGTCATTTGCATACATTGCCTGACTCCTGGAAAACACGACAGCACGTTCCCAATTTCACGAGAAGGAAACAGACAACTTACTCAGGGATTCCTGTACTCTGGTCACTAAGTGCTCGTTTTATACCCCCAATATGTGGAGTCACACTACCTGGCAGCGCACCATTGTTGACACTTTGCAGGTTTCCATTAGCAGCTTTTGTGTTCCTCAAGGAAGCTGTTTCTTTGCCCTCTTTGTTCTGTTTCCCTGCGATCGTTTCATATTTAACGTGCTCCTATTTGCAGCTTTATATTCAACGTTCTTTATGTGCTTTTCCCTGCTTGGAGAGGAGCAACGTGGTGCCCTAGTGACGTGCCCTTGTGGTGTCAGAGCCCAGCAGCAGCACGGCCCTGCACTCGTACCTTGCTCCAGGCGAGGTGGTCCGGGACGCTGTCAATGGAGAGGGCGATCATCTTCACGTTGCGCTTGCTGAACTCAGGTGCCAGCTTGGCCGCCCGGCCCAGCTCCGTGGTGCACACGGGGGTGAAGTCCCGCGGGTGGGAGAAGAGGATGCCCCATCTGAAAGAGGACGAGCTGTGGGAAACAGGGGGCGAGGGGCCGCCGCCGCGCGCCCGCTCACGTGACCCGCTCCCCCTCCCCCACGGCGCCGCGCCCCGTTCCCGCCCGCAGCCCCGCGCCGCTCACGAGTCGCCCAGGAAGTCGTGGAAGCGGATGCGGCCCTGCGTGGTGTCCGCCTCGAAGTTGGGCGCCTCGTCGCCCAGCAGCAGGCCCGGCATGGTGCGCACCGCTCGCTGCACGCTCGGCTCGGTGTGGGACGGGGTGCGCGCGTGTGTGTGTGTGAGGGGGTGTGGCCTCCGCGCCTGCGCGCGGCCGCCGCCCCTCCCATAGCGTCACGGAGCGCCGCGCTTTACGGCGCTTTACGTCAATTCGCGGCGCCCCGCGGCTCGCGCGCTCCCGGCGGCGATGGCGACGTACGTGAGCGAGCTGGAGGCGGCCAAGAAGAGCCTGAGCGAAGCGCTGGGCGAGAACGTGAAGCAGTGAGCGTCCCTCAGCGCGGCCCCGCACCGCCCGCTGTGCCGCCGCCGCCGTAGCACACCCCCCCTCTCTCTCTCCCCCTGCAGGTACTGGGCCAACCTGAAGCTGTGGTTCAAGCAGAAGATCAGCAAGGAGGAGTTCGACCTGGAGGCGCGGCGGCTGCTCACGCAGGACAACGGTAACCGGCTGCGACGGGCCCCGCCGCGAAACGTCAGCGCGTGGGGGCGGCGGGGCCGTGCCATCGAGCACCGCTGCCATTGGGGAGGGAGGACGGCCGGGCCTGCTCGGTGCTGCCTGAGCTGCTTCTGGGTTCGCTGAAGGAAGAAAAACAAAGCCCAACGCCTCTTGAAAGAGCTTCCTATTGAACGCGGTGGCTCTGTAGTTATAGTGAAAACGTGGCTGTGAGGAGGTGTAGCAGCCTACTTTGAGAGCATGCCTGTGACCAGCAGTGCGTTCCTAACGAGCTGTCTGTCTCCATGTAGTCCACTCGCACAACGACTTCCTGCTGGCCATCCTTACCCGCTGCCAGATCTTGGTTTCTGCACCAGGTGAGTCCCGGGTTTCATTACAAGTAATCAGTAAAGCTGTGGCACGTGTGTACGTGGCCGTTCTGTTTGCTGAGCCTTAACATTCCTGCTCCTTTTGCCTCACAGGCAGAAAAGCAGCCAGGTATTTATCCAGGTGATTTCAGTGAGGCAGTTTTATTACGAAGGGTTTTTTTTTTTCTTTTATGTAAGCTGCTTTTGCTGTGTTAGAGGCTGATGTGCTGGCTTGCTGTCTGTGGTAAGTTAGTTTAATTTCTGGGCTGGATGTCTGTTGGGCTGTGTGTGCTAAGAAGGTAATAGATGTTGCTTTGTCTTTGATCTGCTCTGCTTGCTGCTTCCTTTATGCTCCGAGCTGGGTGGTCCCCTCTTTGTTCCCCTTTCTCTTGGGGAGCTGGGTTTTCCTGACTGACCTTGAAATCAAGTATCTGTCTGATAGAAAAGTGCTTACTGGATGCTTCCAGCCAACTCTTAATCGAGCTATGGTCAATTAGTCCAACCTTCTGCCCCAGTGATATTAAACCTCTTTAACTTTGTAAGCATTCTGAATAGCTGTTGTCAGGCTGGCAAACTTGTTTTCTGCTTGATCTTCAAAATAACTATCTAGAGATCTGATATGGAGGACAGTTGAGTTGCATTTTAAGGTATGAAGCTGCTGTGTGGTAAAGGAGAGAATATTGTCGCAGTTGTGATGAGCTAAGATCTGAGAGAGCAATTTTTCTTCTCTGGGAAGTACCTGAAGTAGCTGTGTCTGGTGTTCAGGGTTGTGAGCATTTCAGCTTTATGTTAGGGTGGAGCATCATTCACTCTGGCTGGTGCTTGGTTGGCTTTTTCTGTGTGCTGAGCTAGTGGGAGCGTGGGTCGTAACTCAAGGCCATGGTTCTGAGTGGCAGCAGTGGTACTTTTTAGTCTGAGGAAAGATATAACCCATTTCTAGATGCTTTGAGGAAAGGTAAAGTGCCATGCTGCTTTGTGCTGGGATTAGTGTTCCACAGGTGCCTTCCGTGTGCTCATTAAGAGGTTTAAGTGGGAAATAATTTCAAGTGCTTGCACGGACTCTCTCTCTCTTGTCCTGGTGATGCTTATGCTTTTTCAGAACCCTCAAGAAACCTGTTTCTGTGGGGGAAAAAGCTCATTTGGAGCCTATGTATTCTCACTTCCAGAGCTGTGCTTTGAGCAGGGAGTGTTCTCTGAATGGCTCATGGAAGCAAATGTACTTGAGGTGCTTGATGTGCCTTCACAAATGCTGATGTGTGTGCTTTCCACCTTCATGTAGGTGGGATGAGTGGGAAATGAACGTTTTTAAGCTGTTTTATTTTAAAAGATAAGTTGTGTGATTAGTGTTGCACTGGATTGTGGCATTTGGAGCTTTGCAGAGGGGCTGTACCAGCTGAAGGGAGCCAGCAACCCATCTGTTCCCAATGTTCTTTCTGATGAGTTCTTCCACCTGGGCTTACAGGTGCACAGTGGGTGGATGTGACCAGTGGGATTAATACTTAGAGCTTGCACCTGCTTGCTGTACTGGTCCTGCCAGCTTCAAATCCAAGCTGAGGACATTTGGGACGTAGTGGTGGGGTGGGAGGAAGGTTCACACTGCTTGGGTGCCAGGAGTGACCACCGAGGTCACAGCAGGACCCTGAGGATCTGAAGTCCGATGTAAGTGGTGTAAGAGACTGTTTCCTCTGCTGTTTTTTGACAGCCTTTTCAGAAGTGCTTTCGTGTATTTTTTTTTCTCCTTCCCTCAGGGGAAATCCCGTTGAAAGCCTTTCCTAACCTTGCTTGGATGTGCTTGCTGAGCCCCCTTGTTGGCTGATAGTTATGCAAGCAGTCTAGTTAGCGAGTTTCCTTTTGTTAATGCATAGCTCATTTTGAACTGTTACCTTGCTTCTTAGCTAAAGGTTAACTAGAAGAGTCTGAAACAATTGCAAGCACTTAAGTTAGTGATATAAGGATTTATTTTATTGAATTGTCATCTTGAATCAACAGATGGTTCAGAGAATTAGAACTCATGCTGGGGTAGCTGTGATGTTTTATGTTGGAGTTTCCTGCAGGCTTTGCCTGGAGGTTTGCCACTTGTGAGGGCTTGTGTTCCACTTCTCCATCTTCAGCTCTCTGGAGAAGAAGAGGACAGGAGTGTGAGGTGTAACCAGAGGAAGGGTCATCAGGATGTAGTTGAGGGCAATCCTAAAACAAGCACAAAACCCATACCCTGTAAATCAAACAAAGGAGGGTGTGAAAAGGGGAAGGGATGTTTTCTGTGGCTGCCCAGCCCTGTTGAGTTCTCATGTCTCTGTCCTGTCCTTCCCTGCTGTGCTGCTGCAGCACACTGGGATTGCCTGATGTATGTATGCTGCTCTGTGTGGCTGTGTCCCTGCAGAGGGGAGGTCTGGCAGCTTGTAAGGAGAACTTGGCTGACTGTTGCTTATCTCTGAATCGCATCAGCAGCTGATGCTGCAGCTTGCAACATTGATTCTCCTGCTATCAAGGTTAAATAAAAGATGCAGACGTATCTGAAACTAGATGCCTGAACAGACCTAGCTCTGATGTTTGTGGCTAGGAAGGCATATGCTGCTTTTCTTAGAATACTGGAGGGAAATTTTGCTTTCTTCATCTATTGCTGGTTATATGTGTTAATATGGAAACCTAGAAGAGAAGCCAAAATAATTCTGCCCTAGGCTCTTGATAACGGGGGATAGGAAATGGTGTTTTGCCTTGTTTTTCTAAGCTAAGTTTTTAAGTGAACAGGCTGTGATTAAGTTGCATCTTTGGGGCTTGTGTGTGAGTAGGAAGGGTCACGCGTGGTGTCTGTCCTTAGCACACCCAGCCCTCCCCTCCTGTGGAGGAGCTCTGAACAGCTTACAGATCTCTCCTACAAAGACAGGCTGGGGGAGGTGGGCTTGTTCAGCCCTGAACAACTCATTGTGGCCCTCCCATCCTTAAAGGGAGCTTATAAAGAGGAGGGTGAGTAGCTTTTTACATGGACAGGTAGGACAAGGGGAGATATCTCCTCTTTCAGTTTCAAGCTCTAGATTAGATGTCAGGGGGAAATGTTTCATTCAGAGTATGGAGGTGCTGGTGCTGCTGCCCAGAGCTGTGGAGGGGCCCTGGGCAGCCTGAGCTGGAGGAGCAGCCAGCATGAAGCAGAGGTGGGCTGGGGAGGGTTTGAGGTCCCTTCCAACCCAACCATTCTAAGAGCAGGAGGGGGGAAGAAGTGACTTGTCTGAAAAGAGCAAGCAAAGCATCTTGAGAGCAGAAGCCTTATCCTTGATGGATCCTAAAATGTAAGCTGTTAGACTTTTGATGAAGGGAGAGAGTGATCCTTGACATGATTGCCCATGGTGTTTTTCTCTACCGTGATATTGCAGTAACGAATAACGACACCAGCTTTGATTTCTGGAGATGGTCTGTTTATTACTTTTTAGTTACCTACAGCTGATGGTTGGATTTTTCACAAGTTTTGTTGTGGAGTGTTGCTTTTCAGCTCACTAATAGGATGTACTAAAATTTAAGGGGGCCAGCATGCAGTCTGTGTGTTCAGGATGCTTCTAACCTCATCTTAACAGCTGGCCACTTGTAAGCTTCATCTGAATACTGTTTTAGCCTGATCCTTTCAGTGCTGTTTTAGGGACTTTTCACGGCAGAGAACACTGTACTCTTGCTCCAGCGATGAGCAGTACGTGGTGGCAGCCCTCTGTGTCAGTGCAGAGTGCTCTGAGCTCCCGGAATTGGTCTGGGACCCCACCATAGGACGTGCTGGAGAGGAAAAGGTGCTGTTCTCTGTGCAGAGTGGAGGGGGAGTGCTGCTGCCTGAATGCACAGACTGCTGCTGTAGCCACAAGAGGGCTGTCCAGGCTTTTGGTTGCAGGGAGTGCTGCTTGCTGTCAGTGAGCATGTGGTCATCCAGTGCAAGGCTGTCTTAATCTGCGGTGTACCCGAACGAGTAGCGTACAGATCCTGTAAACCTGTCTGTGGGAACCCAGCAAGGCTGTCCCTGCCAAGAGCTGTGCGATTTTTGGGATGTGGTTTGACCTGCTGTGGCTTTTCCCATCAAACAACATATGGTGGATTTCTGAGCCAAACTTGTGTTATGTGTTAGTGCTGCTTACTCTTGCTTCAGCTGCTTGCCGCCACCCTTGCACACAGGTGTTGTCCTGCTCCTGGGCCCACCAGCCTCTGCAGCCTCTCCTTTCCCCTTCAGCATCATGTGGGCACTCAGCCTTGACGTGTAACAAGAGTCCAAGACAAAGCTTCCTAGAGCTGATGGGAGGCTGTAAAGGCAGATGGAGGGATCACATGGCTCTGCCCTGCTGGTTAGCATCTGGCTGGAGCTGGTCCACAGACATGCTGTCTTCCAAGGGGGAACAAGTGGCTCCTTCCTTCCTTGTGGCTTTTCTTGGGGGCTGCCACCATTGTTGTGTGCAGGTTATGGACACATGAGCCTGGTAAGAGGCTGATGGAGGGGAAGGCTGCTGAATGCATGATTCCCAAATAACATCTCCGTTTGGGACAGGACCATTGGGTTTGGGTTATGGTACAGCCAGAGGTTAGGCTCTGTGAGGTGCAGCCCAGAGCTGTGGTGTGAGTGGGTCTGAAAAAGGGCTGCCAAAGGATAGGTAGAAAGCCAAAGGCCTGGCACAAGGAGTGCTTCCTGTGGCTCACGGCTCTTGGTACGGAGTTGTGGCTTAACTAGTGGGCAGACATGAAGGGCTTTTCAGTGTGCACAGTGTCATCCTGGGCCTAAAGCAGCGAATCCTGTCAAACCTTTTCTTTTTTTGCAATTTACAGAAGGTGCTGGATCTCTGCCATGGCCAGGTGGCTCTGCAACCAAACCCGGGAAACCCAAAGGGAAGAAAAAGATTTCGTCAGTGAGACAGAAGTTTGATGTAAGTGTCCATAGCCAAACTGGGATGCTGAAATTGTGTGGGGGTGAAGCTGTGCACAGCGTGCTGTTCTTGTTACTGCCAAGAATGGTGGAGCCACGTCACGTGTGATAGTGTGTGTTGGAGGAGCTGGGAGCTGCTGCTGCTTGTATTTCAGGAGCTAACAGAGTGGCTCTGTGGTCGCTGCAGTAACTCTCAGGTATGTCTTTCATCTTCCACGTAATGTAATACCTTTGCTTCACTTGTCTGTTGAATTTTTGAGTTCATAGTTATTCTCAAGCAGAGTTGCTGCCCTGTCTGCTCCTGCCCACAGGACTCCTGTGACCTGAATGGTTAGAAGATGTTCCTTAAGCAGAATGTTTGTAGAGGGTGTAATAGCTGCAAAGCATTTTCAGTTCTGCAACAAGGATACCGCCTTCTGTAGGTGACAGAAATGCACGAGATCTATTTGCTTTGCAGTGAAGGCTCTATCTACTGACTTGATGTGGGTGTGTATCTGTTGTGCAGTTTTCTGTGCTGCCAGGTCATTGTGCAGGGGGTCTGCTCTGCAGCAGGACCAGGGTGGGGCTCTGTGGCTGGGATTTGATGGGCTGGTTGGAGCTGAATTAAGTTTGTTGAAAGGGAGAGTGCCCCTGAGGTGACTTTAAGTGTCTGACCACATGTTGATCCGGTTCATCTCACTGGTAGTGCAGAAAACTAAGTGAAAAACCCCAAACCAACCAAATGAAAACTCCCAGGTTTTTCTTGCTGACTTATTCAGTTGGATCAGCGTTCCTTGTAGCTGGATGGATGCTGAAGTCAGTGCAAAGGGAGACAAGAAAGCTGTGTAGCTGGGTGTGGGGGGGAAGGTGGGTTTGAGGCCTCTCACTGTTGTGAGAAGTTAGCTTGGCTCAGACAGAGTGTGTACCACACCTCTAGGTGCAGTGGTGGCTTTAAATGTGTGCTTTAGACATGAGCATTCAAAGGGCTGTGAGTCCAGCTGAGGGCCTGGTGTGTTTAGAAGCTGTGAAAATGTCTTGCCTGAACAAAGTGGCAGTCCATGTTATCTTTTGCTTTCAAACTTCACTGTGGAATTTCAGTAGCAAGTGGAGGAGAGCCCACTTGTGCAAGTGGAAGTCCTGGAATTTGTTTTGCTCAAACACCCCTATGTTGCACCACATTTTTAGTGTATTTATGCAAGTATACAAATGTTACTGGAATGTCTTATAGAAGATATTACATGAAGTGTATTTTAAGAGGCTTGTGTCTTATTAGTGGAATGCTTCGGTAGTGTGAACTGAGGATTGAGTGCCCTGATGTTTCCTCTCTGGTCAGAGTAACTGTGGGAATGACCACAGATTAATTCCAGTTGGCTTTTGGTTTCCCAAAACACATTCCTCTTAGAACTGTGTATGCTTGGAAGGTCTATTTTTTTTTTTTTTCATTTCCCCTTCCACACACAAGCTTTCCTGTAATGAAAGCTTGGGTCCTCCAAATTACTGTGAGAGAACCCTGCTTTCACATCACTAGTGGGTGGATTGGTTTTTCACTCTGAGTTAAATGCCACACTGTCCTTTGAGTAAAGAAGGCCCCTTTTCCTCTCCTGAAACCAAGATGTGAGAAATCCACTTTGCTGTGTGTTCATTGTTTATATGTCAAGTGTCCCCTTGTCATGATGCCTCACAAGAGCCTCGTGGCAGCGTTTATTCCAGGGAGCAGGTTTATGTCCTGGAGAGCTGAGGGACAGCGGTTCTGAGAGCACTTGTGGTGTTCCCTTGTGGCTTGGGGACTGGCCAGGCACGTGTCTGGGCACAGAGATCGGTTCCTCTCTACCTTTTTCCTCCTCTGCTTGGGGACTGAGAGTTCCAAGGAGCCACTGCAAGCGTGGCTGGGAATCACATGGCAGCACGTGGACTGGGAAGCGTGCTTCCTTCTGCTATGAGTTCTGTGTTATTTTGTCCCCTAAATAACTGACTGAGTTCTGGAATAATTTAATCTTCTCAGAAGTTGATTGAACATTTACCCAGCTCCGCTTGGGCTATTGCAAGTGCATGGGGAGGTTAGAGTACGAAATCTGGAACTGAAATTTGGCAGAACTGTTGTTTGAATCCTTGTTAAGATGTGTAAGAATCACTTAGGATCTCTGTGTTGATTCTTGGTAGGAAACTGTACGGTTGGTAGACAGTAGGGTGTATTTTTAGCTAAATATCTACAAGAAATGACTAAGTAGATGAGAACTCTGCAGCATAGAAGGAAGTGAGTGAAAAAGGTGAAAGTCCGCTAAAGTCATCAGTGGCCTGTGCAGCGTGAACAGAGGTGAGAGGGATGGAGAGTGGCCACGCTGAGGCCTGCAGGAGGATGGGATGAGTGGAGCAGTGTGCAGTGCAGAGTGAATGTAGAATTTTGCTCCCTTTGTCCTGCTGCCACACGTTCTGTAGGTGCTTGTGCGTGTTTGAGAAGTAGTGTTCCACAAGGTGAACTGAAGTCTGGCTGAGTCAGCATCTTCTCATGCCCTGCTGTTGTGTTGATGGCAGCACCGGTTCCAGCCTCAGAATCCACTGTCAGGAGCTCAGCAGTTTGTGGCAAAAGATCCTCAGGAGGACGACGACCTGAAGCTGTGCTCCCATACCATGATGCTTCCTACGCGTGGCCAGCTAGAAGGAAGGATGATCGTCACTGCGTACGAGCATGGGCTGGACAACGTCACAGAGGATGCGGTCACAGCCGTGGTTTATGCTGTGGAGGTGAGACTGGGCTGCACGGCACTGGTGTTCCCATTACACCAGCAGCAAAAGCCTCTGTGTGCAGCATGGGACAGCGTCCCTCACTGGAGAAAGGTCATGCTGCTTCGATGGCCCAGCTGCCTCAGGAGGAGTAAGATCACCATCAGAGGCATTTGTGCCATCGCATATTGGGTTTGTGCTCGTGAGGATTAATTAGGAAGTGCTTGCTTGTGAAGAGCTCTGGGTACCCTTGAGTAGCTGGTTTGGAAAACGCTGTTCCTGTCATTAAAAGCAGTGACAGAACGACACCTTCTTGAGCTTTAAAATAAATGCCTTCACATGTAATGGATTTGGTGTGGAAGTAGCGGAATCAGACAGTTCTTGGGTGATCTGTCTGCTGGAGCTCTTGGCTGTCGGTGCTACCAGACATCTCCTGGTCAGGCCCACGCCGTGCAGCTGTCATGCAGCTCCCTGTGGATGGTTTCCCAGATTGTATTGATGCCAGCCTCAGTTCCCTGTCTGTGAGGTCAAACTAGGAAACAGGTCCAGACAGCTGTTACTCCAGCAGCTTCCAGACACCTCAGCAGTCTGAAAACGTGTGGCCTTTCAGTGTAGTTTTAGAGCCAGTATTTCAGTATGAGCACAGCATTGAGAGCAAGCTGTACAACCTTAACTCTTGAAAGGGATTGGGAATTTCCTAGCATTTAAGAAACCTCTTTGTGACATTTGAAGCAGCACATCGTGTACTAGCCTGTGAACTGTTCAAATGCAGGGCCGTGTTCTTTGTATCCAACTTGTATCAGGTGGTTAATTGAAAACACGCTGCTGCCTGCCCACATGTCCTCTTTACGTCCTTGTGGTCATGGCAGTACTAGTTCTGTCTTGCTAGTTGCAGTAGTTTGGTAGGATGAGCTGCTCAGCATGCTTAATGAGGCTGTTCTTTGTTCCAGAACCATCTTAAGGACATTCTGACATCTGTAATATCCAGACGGAAAGCGTATCGGCTGAGAGATGGCCACTTCAAGTACGCCTTTGGAAGCAATGTGAATCCTCAGCCTTATCTGAAGAACAGTGTTGTTGCTTACAACAATTTAATCGAGTGGTAAGCAGCTTTGGGTTAGTTTCAAATGTAATTTGCTAGTCCTGAAGTTACTCAGTTCAGTTTTTCTTCTGACTTAGTGGAATCTGTTTAACAGTGGAGTTTAGCTTTCACACACTGTGAAAACAGTGGGGCAGAGCTTTGTCTGGGCACTGCTGTTGTGCCATAAGACTGAGATGCTGCAGTGTGTCACTTCCTGTGTCCAAATGTATGAATGATTCCTCTGCAGGCCTTTCCACTTGCAGAGCTTTAAGCTTTTCTGGTTTTGCAGAGTCTCAGTGTCAAACAGCATATGCTGTGTGTCAGGCAGTGTCTGAGGCAGTTGTTTGTCCATGACAGCTAACAGCATTTGCCAGGAGGTCGTGGGTGTTTTAAGGTTTGGTTTTAGTACCACAAATGGAATCCATTCCAAACAATTCTGCCTAACAGCTAATGTCTTCCAATTGAATGTTGTGGGTGCCTATGGTTTTTTTTAGGCTAAATGGAAACTATTGGTTGTGAATAACAGAGGTTACCATCTCACAGTCAGTTACAAAACACGACTGAGGAATGCTGAAGATCAGTTTGTGTTGTTTTTATTAAACAGAAATTCTGTAGAGGCTTTAATTACAGCTGGTAGACTTTCATATACACATTTCATAGAATTGACAAATACAGAAAAGCAAACCCTGGGGCTGAGCCCCTGCTGTGTTACTTCCAAAACTGGTGCTGCTTTCATGACTGGAAGGTTTTACTGCTTGCTTTCTGCAGCCCTCCGACCTGTGTGACACCTTCTGCTGGTCAGAGTTTAGCCCCTCAGCCCCCACCTGATGATGCGGAGCAGCAGGCAGCACTACTGCTAGCGTGCTCTGGAGACACCTTGCCAGCATCCCTCCCCCCAGTGAACATGTACGACCTTTTTGAGGCATTACAGGTAAGCCCTTCGCATCACACTGTTGTGACCTGGGGCAGTGCTGTCCTGAATAAAAGCTGCCACTCTTTGATTTGGTTTATGTGCATGGAGAAGGGTTTGGTTTTATCCTCCCATCGTCTGTTTCCTGCCTGGCACATCTTTTTCCTCTTTATTCCACACAGGTGCTTAGAGGAATGCTGGATTGTGGCATGCAGGCTGCTGCAGTGTGCTGCCTGTGACTGCCTCAGCCCTGGGGAGGTGTCTTAGGTGGTGTGGATGGATTTTCCTCTGGAGATGCCTGTGTGTGGGTCCCTCTTAGGCAGTGCTGGGGCCCAGCAGGCTAATTGGGATGCCTAAAGTTAGCTGTGAGAAATTCCACACCTCTCTTCTTTACTGCTGTGAACAGGCCTTGAGGTTTTTATCTCAAGGCTGTGGAGGCAGAATTGTAATAGAGCATTTGGGCTGTGTGTTTGGTCAAATAGAATTGTAATCTGGGTGTTCTTAGAGCAAGTGATGATTTCTTTACCGTGCCACTCCATTACAAAGTGGTGTAACAGACTCTCGTGTGCTGGCAGGTTACAGCTCTCCTTGTGTGTGACACCCTGTGTTCCTGCTCTGCAGGGCTGGCTCTGATCATCTTGCAGCCAGGACAGGTTCTTCTATGGGCAGCGTGGGGAAATGAGTATGAAAGCATGAAACCTTCTCTCTGACTTGCCTCTAGGTCCACAAGGAAGTTATTCCTGCACACACAGTCTATGCCCTAAACATTGAGAGAATTGTCATGAAGCTCTGGCATCCAAACCACGAGGAGCTGCAGCAGGATAAGATCCACCGCCAGCGCCTGGCAGCAAAGGAAGGCCTTCTACTCTGCTAGAGCCTGGCCATGCTGTGCCTCCAATGGCTGCCATGCTGTTCCTTGGGCCTGATGCTGGGATGCCTCTTAAAGTCCTGTGTCTATGCTTCAAGGAAGGAATAAGTTAGGAGTCAGCTTTTCCTATGGAAATACTACTGAGGTAATGTAAGTGGTGCACTTTCTCTGCTTCCCAAGAGTTGTGTGCCATGGATTGCTTGCAGCAATCCCACTGAATTGGAAAGGAGGAATGAGATTTGTTTGCAAAGGCTGCTTTTTTTTTTTTTTTTTAAATTTTAATTTTATTTTAAGAGAAATAAATGTGAGAGTGTAAAGAATTGGTTCTAAACTGTGTGTCTGTGAGCACACTCCTTGCCATCCCCTCTGAGGTAATTTCCCTTCTGAGTACAGCCTGCCTGATCCTTGTCCAACTTCTCTTGTGCTTGGTGGGATCCTTTCCATTTGCTTAAGTGGAAACAGAGTGTGCTGTTAGGACATAAAGATGAACGGTTGTCTTAAACTGAAGAAGAGAAAACAAGGTAAGAAGGGAAAATCTTTTCTAGCCTGTCTTTTGAATTCTTTTACATCACAGAACGTCAAAGGTGAGCACTGGCTGTCACAGGGATCTCTTAACAGTTACCAAATAAGAGGTGTAAAATCAAGGTTCTGGGCAGTGTTTTCCCATCAGGCTTGTCCTTGTCTAATCCCTGTCTTAGGTTAGCTGTCTTCAGACATTCCAGAATAGAGCAGCTCTACACTTGGTTGGTTGTATTTATTGAGGTAGGGCAGTGTGGGGTCAAGCAAGAGAGTAATGGGGAGGGAGAATGAAGGCTTGCTTTGGTCCCCTACCCTCAGCTGCCATTTTTGTTTGTTTGAGGGCTCACTCTGAGCTGCTTGGAATACTTATGTTAATAGTTAACCCCGGTGATTTTTACATTACAGATCTTAAAAGCAGTGTTGAAGCTATATAGCTGTATATGATAAGCTCCAGCTACCCAAAGTATGGACTCTGGAGTGTGGGAGGGGGATTTCCCAGGTAATTGTTGTTTCTGGTGTAAAATGTGAAAGCATTGAGTTTGTTTGCTAGAAACTTTGTGGCAGCTGTGAGGATTTCAGATCTGAAGGGAGCAAGTAGCTTCTGAGAGCATCATAAGTGAGTTCTGAAACACAATATGAGACACAGCACAAGAAGTGCTGCTGGCTTTTTTTTGTATGTGCTAGAAGGAAGGCTTTGCAGACAGAACCTCTTGTTCTGAAGAGCTGAGTCATCAATTCCACACTAAAGAAAGCAGGTTAACTGGGACACCTGCTGCACAAAAAGAGCTGCAATAAGGAGATTGTCAGCCCTATTTTTAGGAGGGGAGACTTCTGCCCCAAGACCCGTGTCCCTCCAAATAGGCTGAGCTTGATCTAAACTCTTCCTGTTGTAAGAAGAACTTACCAGCCTGCCTCAGCTTCTGCAGCAAAAAGCTTCATGTGTCTCTGTGGCTGTAGTCCAAAAGTATGTTTTGTCCTTTTTCTGCTGGTGTGAGGGGATGCTGTACAAATAGCACTTAGTGCCATGCTGCTGCTGAATGCCAAGTCCCTCCAGGGCCAGGGAAGCTGGGGTGCATAGGGTAAAATGCACCCATCCTGTCTGAGAAGGCCAATATTTATCAAACCTTGAGGCAAACACGGGTTGAAGGGGATGCTGTTTGCTTGGTAATCCCCACCTTATTTGCACAGCAGCAAGAAGTTCACAAGAAACACAAATTAGGACCCAAATGCTTAGTGTTTCCTTAGTGTCACCCTTGCATAAGGGTAAGGAGATCTTAGTTCATGCTGAGACAGTTTCTTTCAAGACTTTGCATCTTGACTTTGCAGTGTGTCCCAGGTGTCCCTCACAGGTGCTCCAGGTGGGTCTGTGTGACAGGGACAAGGTGTGGGTTTCTGGGTTGAGCACAGGCTGCCTGTGTAACACTGAGCAGCCTCTGTAACCTACCTGCAGTCCTGGGACTGAGTGATTGTAGTCAAAGGTCCTCATCAGGTGACTTTCCTTTTCCTCCTAGCTCACAACAGGATGAAGCAGCCTTGAGTTTTAACAGGGTGAATGTGACTTTGTAAGCATAATCTTTTCACTGAGAAACACTTTGTGCAAGCAAAGTTCTCTTTTACAGTATTTAGATTAATTTATTGCTGGGAAATGAATCTGTCAAGATAGCATCTGCCTGATGGGGTTTTCATGCTTTGTAGACACTAAGGATGCTTACAGAAGTATTGGAGGCCTGGACTTGCTCTGTGTGAGGGCTGTGTAAGTTAAAAGGGGTTATGTGTTTGAGTGGTACGAGCTGCCCCTGGGTCTCCTGGTGAAGCACTGGCCTTGCTGTAGCAGTGTGGGTACAGCATGTTGTGAGAATTGGAAAGCACTGCCCTACATCCTGCCCTTCCCTTCAACATCTCACCCAGCCAGCTCTGGCCTCGTGCCTGAGTGGTGCTGCAGGGTTCATTGCTGAAGAGGGGAAGCGTCAGTTCAGTGTCTGCCTTCACTGCTGCATGGTATAAAGGGCTAGTTATTATTAAAGCATTGTTTCCATTTGAATTTCTGAAACCAGTTTCCTGTTGGTGGGTTTTTCTATGTCTTTGTTGCATTTAAAAATGCCCGGAATCAGATATCTATTTCTGTGCAGTGACACGCCACTTCTGAAACTCCACTTTGATAAGAAGAAAGAGAAGGAGCTGGGGCCACCTTTACTACAAGAAGGGCTGCTGGTCATGCTGTAGAGCAACTATAACCTTTTTAAGCCTGATCACGGCCTTCAGCCCTCAGACCAAGTCCCAGCTGTGTCTCCTTTCCTTCTACCTCCTACATGAGGCCTAGTGCTCTTCCCAGCACTTTTTGGTGTTGCCACCCTGCTGTGGGTGATAGGCCTGCTTCATGCCTTCCCCTTTGCTGGCTGACATCAGTCTCTCCTGGATCACTGTCCGTCTGTCTCAGCAGTGGATCCTCCAGTTCTGGGGAAGGTGTTCTGGAGGAGTTAGGCCTGAAGCCCTGCTGTGAACCACAGATTCGAGTCTCAGATATTTGTACTTTGTTATAAAACTGTATGAAGTGCTGATGGAAGCAGATACTCTCATGTTGCTCTAGGGAGAAGCAACATTTCAGATGTTTTCCACTGAAACTTTCATTTCTTATTAGAAGTGCTTTTTTCCCACCAGAAAGAAATCACAAGGCAGCTCAGCCTGCTTCATGTTTACCCCTGCCCTCACTTTCTCCAAAATATTCACCGGAAGATTGTTTCAAGTTGTATTTGTTTGTTTCTGAAGCCTCTGACAGATCAGGTTTTGGTTTCAGACTAATGCTCACCCACCAGCTTTCTCTCCATCATCCACTCACAACTTACAGAGTTGGGTTTTAGATAAACAGCCTTTGGGGCTTTAGCAGGCTTTCAAAGGATCACAGAAGGGACTTAATGCAGTGCAGAGCCATGGGGATCAGCAGCTGTGTTTCCTTGGCCTCTGCATGCTGCCTGTCCCTGCCCTACAACAGTGGGGTGCCTGTGCCCTCTGTGCTGGGTGCCTTGCTGAGGCACAGCTCTGTTCTCTGGGCCATGCTTGAGTGGTGAGTCCCCACACATGGCTGAGCTGTTCATGCACTGGCTGCATTATCCCTCTGCTTCAGCTCTCTCAGTTTCACTCCTGCCTCTGCAAAGGCGGCACTGCTGATGCACTGAAGCAGATCTTGTGCTGCACCTGAGTGCAGCCGTCCTGTTTCCAAAAGAGCTCGTGTGGTCCTGCCACCTTCAGCATCCTTGTACCCAAAGGAGATCAGCAAAGCACCAGAGAAGCAGGATGGGAGGGAGTGAATGAGAGGGAGAGAGCACTGAATCATAGAGTTATAAGGGTGGGAAGGGACCTCAAGAGCTCATCAAGACCAACCCCCCCTGCCAAAGTTCCCTACACCAGGTCTCACAGGTAGGCATCCAGGCGGGTCTTGAATATCTCCAGAGGAGACACCACAACCCCCCTGGGCAGCCTGTGCCAGTGCTCTGTCACCCTCACCCTAAAGAAGAACTTCCTATGCTGCAGTTTGTGGCCATTCCTCCTTGTCCTGTCCCCACACACTTCTGAAAAGAGTCTGGCCTCACCACTTTGTCCCCCACACCTCAGGTATTTATCAACCTAGATCAGGTCCCCTCTCAGTCTTCTTTTCTGAAGGCTAAAGGGACCCAGTTCACTCTGCCTTTCTTCATAGGGGAGATCCTCCGGGCCCTTCACCATCTTTGCGGCCCTCTGCTGGCCTCTTTCTGAGAGTTCCCTGTCTTTTTTTATACTGGGAAGCCCAGAACTGGACACAGTACTCCAGAGGAGGCAGAGGGGGAGGATCACCTCCCTTGACCTGCTTGCTGGCCGTGCTCTTTTTAATGCATCCCAGAATGGCATTGGCCCTCTTGGCCACGAGGGCACTCTGCTGGCTCATGGGCATCCTGTCATCCACCATCACATACCACCTCTTGATTTCAGGGCTTCAGCCCCTCCTCACTCCACTCAGGCAACAATGGGAGGATAATCTGCATTATTTGAGTCTTCAGGACACCCACGGGTGGAAAAAACAAAAGAGGAAAAGGCCTTTGTGCAGGCACGAGTACACACACACAAGAGCCAACACAGCCCTGCTCACCCTGCCAGCTGCTGTGGTCACTGCTGGTGGTGATGAGTGGCTGCTGTGCCCTGCCACGCGGAAGCACTGTGTTCTGTGGGCAGTTGCTCAGCCCCACTGTGGGTTCAGCAGTCTGGCTCCAGCCCTGGTAGGCAGTCCCAACCTCCAAGGGCTTGGTGGGTGCATTCCTACCTTGGGGTTTGAAGAGGCCAAGAAGGTGGTGTGGAATGCTGTCCTTCTCTGAGGTGCTCAAGGGATGAGCCGGTCCCTGAAGAGCCTTAAAACTCAGCATCAACAGCCAAATCCTACGTAAAAGAAAAAAGCAAATGATAGCTGAGGATCTGGCCTAATAGCAATGGGAGGTGACTGAGGGGACCGCAAGGAGTGGCAGTGGGGAAGCAGTGCTGCATCCCTGCTGCGAGGACGGGGATGGAGCAGGCACACAGCCCCAGCTCCAGACACCCCGGGCACCAGAACCTCACGTGAGACATCAAAGCGCCTGAGGTAGCACACGATGCAAATGAGCAATACCTCAGAGCTGGTGCTTAACCACAGCCGTGCTCTTGCGTGTGCTGTGGAATAACGTGACGTTTTCCCTTTCTGAAACCCCCCCCCTACAGGGCTGGGTTCAGGCACCTCTGGGTCAGCCTGGATCTGGCGGTGCAACAAGGGTGTGCATCTGGTACCCCACCACCTATCACAGGCTCCTCACAGCATTTCTGCTCCTACTATGTTAAAAAAAACAACAACCCAAAAACCAACCAACCAAAAGCGTGGCCTTACCACGGATCCCGCAGCCACTGGAGGCTGCCTGCACTCCTTTTAGTCTCATTGTTTGTTATTCTGTTGTTAAACCTGGGCAAAACTCCAAGATCATTACTCAGGGAATCTTTCCTGGCCATTGCTGGCTCGTTCCTTAATGGTTTCGGACAACGGCAGCTGTAGAGGGAAAAAAAGAAAAGTCAGTGGATCCCCCCCGGAGCTTTCGCTGTGGGGCTGGAATGAGCCCTGTTAGCACAGTGTTTTCTTAAAACAAACATCCAATCCCTCTGGAAATGTGGCCAAGGCCTCACGCTGCCCTCTGCCCAGGGCTGAAGTCAGGCTGACCCCTCTCCCAGGCACCGAGGGCACTGTGGCAGCGTTTCCTGCTGTGTCTGTGGCTGCTTTCAAAACTGAAACCAGGGTGGGAAGAAGCGCTAAGGATCCCTACAAGCAGAGCATGGAGACATGTCTAGGGCATGTCAGGGCATGGCGGCGGTGCCACCTGCCTTGCTCAGCTGAGGCAGGTGCGTGCTGCACCCCAGCTCATTGCAGTCAGGAGAAATGGAGCCCTGAGTTGGGGCTGCTGCAGAAGGCTCTGCATCCCCACGTGCTGCCCCGTCCCTGCAGAAATCCCCCCCAGCCTCCCCCTGGCTCCACGGTAGCTGCGTGGGGCTGGGAGGCAGCGGCTGGGGCTGTGGTTCACTCCATCGGGGGAATTCCTCAGCAGTTTAGCCACATCTTCGCACTGTCCCTATCTGTGGTTTTTCTGCTCATTTCAGACGTGAGTTTTCTCTTTTTGAAGTACCTCATCTCAGGTCCGATTCTCTCCTGGGGTCACTGGCCTGATGCTCACCGCCTCATGTCCATGCTGCGCCCTACTCCCCCATGGCTCAGAGCTTACCCAGGGAGCAGCTCTGGGGTCCTGCTGGACACAAGAGTGCTGCTTTTTTCATTTGCTGGTCCCAGTGTGGAGTCTGGGTAAATGAGATCTCTATCTTCGCATACGTCTTCCTGTAGATTTTTATGAGAGCTCTTTGTTTCAGACTCATCTCAATGAGTCAGAGCACCAGGGGGCAGAGACCCAAAGCTGCAGCCCCCAGCCAAGGCCACAGCAAGCCCCCAGCCATATGCAGGGTGGGAAACACTCCCCCAAATGCTGCTGGATGAAGACGTGATGTGGCTGTTGGTCAGACAGTGGGGGGAGGTTGTCTTTCCCATGCTCACAGCCATTGGGCGTGGAGCTGGCAGTGATGGCAGGGTTGGGGCTGGGGACACCAAGGGCAGGGGAGCATCCCCCAGCACTGGCACAGACCTGCAGAGGACAGGTTAGTGGTGAGAACAGCTCGAGCCCGTGACACCATCTCACACCCCAAGACCTGTGCTGTGCACCACAGATGCCATGTTTGCAGATTTCCTTTTTTAGGAAATAATGAAGTAGGTTAATAGCCCATTTCCCAAAGGCAGCTGCACAGATGAGACATGCTTTGCAGTGGGGTAGAATCTTGGTGAAGGGCTAAAGAAAACAAACTCAAATGCAAGCCTGACAAGAGGCAGTATAGCAACAAAGTAGTGTGGCAGGGTCTGCAGTCCCTCACCACAAAACATCCCTTTCAAAACATCCAAATTGTTAGTTTGTATGGGAACACAGTACTGCTTTCAGGAACATGGGGGACTGCAAGGGAAGGAGCTGTTACCCCTGCTGCACTTGGAGCACCGTGGCTTGCCCTCCACGAGGATGGCTGTGTCTGACCTCGTGTAGGGTGAATAACCTGAAAGAATTGTATTCACAGAAAATAATGAGGTGGATGGTAAACAGACAACTGGTAAATAAAGAAAGGCTCACCTTTTGCAGATGGCTGAGGCTCCCCAGTAACTCCACAGGAGAGAGATCTCCAACAAGATATCCTTCGCCAGCAGTGGTCAGCCCTGAAATGGGGTCTGGGAGAGGTGGAGCCAGACCCCACCCCTTCCACTCACACAGGTGCATTGCCTTCACCTGTGCTCCTCAGCTGACTCAGCGCTCACCTCAGGTGATCACTCAGCGGTTCAGGCCGTGATTCAGCAGTTCCCGTACACCTTGTCAGGTTGATGCATGACAGAGCCATCGCCATCCCATTGCTGCTGCTCCCCGTAATCATTTCTTGTAGCTTATCCTCTTTTGGATCTTGCGTGTAGTAAATAGAGCACAGAGTCACAGAGAAAGTCAAGATCCAGTAACTCCAGGGAATTCACATTGAAAGAACCCACAGGAAACCCAAGAGAAACAAACTCATTTTGCTTGGAGTCAGTAGCACCTGCGGCATGTGACTTGGTGCTGAGTAACCCTGAGTGTAAGTGCCAGAGAGCAACGCTGCTCTCTGAGGAGCTTACGTGATTCCTTGCTGCAGCCATCTGCTGCGGAGGAGCTGGCTTCCCAAACAGCGGGTGCCTCCAGGAGCTTCCCCATGCCTGCAAGGCTGAAAGCCAACCTCACCACTTCCCTGCCTCCCACGTGGCCAGTCCATCACATCTCTGCACCAGAGTCAAGCTTTAACAGCCTGTGGTAGGGCTGGATTTGAGAAGGGGAAAAGATGCAGGCAGCCTGCCCGCTCTCCTTGGCCAGGGATTCCCAGAGGTGGGTGTTGCATTTGCAGCGATTAGGAATGACAGAGTTTGCTTACACTGATCATTCCCTGGGTAAAATGGTAGTGCCAATGGAGGAGTGCCAATGGAGGAGTGCCAAGGGGTGCCATGGCTCTCTCTGGATGCTGGAGGAGCTTTAGCACCCAAGTGTGGCTCTTGGCCAGGGGCTGTTGTGTGCCACCTGAATGTTTCCAGCCAACACCGGCACTTCTGTTTCTTCCAACCTATATTGTGCACAAGTCATAGTGGCATTGATGATATCGCTGGCTGGAGAGACATGACTGCGCCTGCTCCTAGCACTACGCAGATGACTCCACTGCATTATCAGCTGAACTTCTCAGGGATTTTCTAAAATAGTTTTTTTTTCAACCACCAGTTACCTTCCCCTCCCCCCTCAACACAGCAAAAATGCTGGTTTCTCTACAGCTTAGAGGCAGTAAAAAAGCCGTATCAAACAAATACTGGAAAGCAAAGCAGCTCAAAAGGGAGCTCTTCCAACTGTCCTGCTGACCTAATGCAATGCCCCGGGGACAGCGGGTTTAAGATGTCCCCACTCACTCCAGTTTTACCATAGGAAAGCAACGCCCGCCAGGCAGGGCTGGTGCATCACAACAGCCAGACAAGTGTGGGTGCCCCATAGAAACACAGGGGCATTATTTTCCAGTAGCAACCAACATCTCTATTCAGACCTATGCTGATTTTTTAGACAGCGATGCTGTCACCAATGAGTCATAGCCATAAATACTATTTAACCATTATAAAAATTACTGTGGTGCTGATCCTGCCGGCAGTAACACAAACACAGGGGAATCAGCAAAAAAATGGCTGGGAGCATCTTGGGCCCATGGCTTGGTGAAGTGCTGCGTGAGCCATCTGAGATGTGATGGTACCTTGGACACAACAAGGTCTCTCATGGGCTCCTCCATGCTCTGCCACGCTGCCTGGATGGCAGCAGCTTGGAGATGGCCCTTGCACTGTTCTGGCTCTGCATCAGCTGGGCACACCAGTGGGCTCGCACACAGCACAAGTGGGCTCACGAGTATCATGTCACACAGGGAACTCCCAAGAATGTGTGGAAGAGCAGACCCAAGCGTGGCCAGATTTGCCATCACTCCCGTTTTCAAATTGGGGCAGGAAGAGATGCCAAATCAACCAGAGCCCACGGTTCATCAGAGCTGAGAAAGCCCCATTTACACCACGGCTGCCTCCTTGCTTGCCTGCTGCCTGCCTAGTTGAGTCACAGGGAGACAGCGAGGGAGAGACATCCTGCACTGTGGTTGTCACTGGCGCTGCCCCGAGGAGGAAATGTGCCTGTCCCAGAGGGATGCTCCTGCTCTGTTTAGGTGCAGGAGGTAGGGCAAGGGGCTGGGGAAGGGCTGGCTCCCGGCCATGCCTGTGCCATGACAGCCAGGCCCTGTTCCTGAAGCTGCAGTCTGAAGGAAAAAGCTGGTTTCTCTTCCTCTGGCCAGTGCATGATGGCTCCACTGGGCAGTGTTTGGAGGACATGGTGCAGACACGGGCTGGGGAGGTGGGAAAGCAGTCATGGGCAAACCCTGCAGGGACCTTGCTGAGTGCTGGACCTGGGTCAGACAAGTTGAAGCAAGTCGAGGCACACGCAAATACTTTTCTTCCCCAAATCTCAAGGGAAACAAGTCCACGTGCTGCGCTGCGGGCACCACAGGTTGCTAAGAATAAAGGAGCTCCGTGGGATTATGACTCTGTGCTTATTGGCTTGGCACGGTGGGCATGAACCAACTCCTGGCTGGGACAGCACCGCTGCCAGGCAGCCTGCCTGCAGCAGACCCACACCCGCAGGGTTCTGCATCACCTTGGTGCACAGGGTTTATTTTTGCACTGAGCAAGCTGCAGCCCGGCCCTTGGGGCTATGGCAGCTGTGGCAGCAGTGGCTTTGGCCACCACAGCTCGCTCCCTGCCCCGGGCAGCAGCAATGAAATGCTGTGAAAGAAGGCAACATGGGCTCTTTCTCTCTCCCAGCCTTAGTGGGAGAGCGTGTGTCAGCAGGGAAAAGTTATCTCAGGAGAGCGAACTCTTCCCTGTAACGTTCTGAGTCATGTGTTGCAAAAGCTACTAAAATTAGACATTCTTTTAGTGTTCTAAAAATATCGCATGGACTTAAAATAGCACAGAATCCCTGAACACTAAACATGAAGCGGCTAACTACCAACAATATGTTGTCATGAAATAGCAGAGTTATAACTCACCGTTCCTGTAGTCTTGTGGTAAAAATACTCAACATCCTTTCCGTCCAGTACTGGCGCAGGAGCCTGTCCTGAAGGCTGCAGAAGAAGAAACAGAACAGCAACATTCTCAGTGTATTGTTCAGGGTCTGTGTTCCAGAAACGGTGGTCAGGAAAGGACAGGGTACTGCTGAGATCAGATGCTGACACAACCCTGAGTCCGCCCCAAGGAGCTCGGCTCCCTGTCCAGAAAGCCAAGGCATGATTATCCGCAGGCACACAGGACGTGCTACGAGATGCCTGGAAGAGCCTCCGGGGATTGCACAGGGTTTATCATAGGATGTCTGTAGGAAGAACAAAGAGGGGTGGAAAGGGAGGGACCAATGCAGCCTGGGGAGGAACAAGCATGGAAAAACAGAGGGAAAAAGGGATAGAAAGGGCACTGGGGTGTCACTCTGTCTGTGCCACGTCTTCTGACTGAGCTCTCTTTGTAGCTGTCTCCCTGGTGAGGGGCTCTGCTCACTGCATGGGGCACATAAGGAAGTGGAAGCAGCAGCATGTGGAGGGAGCCTCAAGCCCTAGCAGCGGGAGAAACCGGGATGCAGGATGCACAGTGGTGCATGCAAGTGCTAGCACACAGCAAGCCAGGCCGGATGGTGACTGGGGTAAGTGGTGTGGGAGTCAGGGGGATAGGCTGCACAGACTGCGTGCCTCACAGCAGCGAATCTAAACTGGGCAGAAGTATGTATATTTTCTGCTTGTGAGCTTTCATGCTCATTTGTCAGCAAGGGGAAGAGGCTGAGGCCGCTTGTGCTGTTTGCGAGGGAGTGGGTATTGTGTGTGTGCTGAGCTCCATGGCTGCTCATGTACGTATACATCAACTGCATGTATACACGTGCTGCATCTATACATGCACATGCTGTATGCACACACACACAGTGTCTGTGTGCATGCTCATGCCACTGCTGGGGTGTCAGTGCTGCAGCACTCTCATCTCTCTTGCGCTGCTGGATTTGGCAAACCCCAACACAAAGCAACCTCAGATAAGCTTTCCCAGAGGGACCCCTGTAATCAAACACAGCTGGCTGCCCCATCCCTCCCAGCTGCTCCTGCAGCCCCCAGAACCTGCCCTGACACCCTGCTGACTTCTCGTGTCCTTAGAACCCTCCCTAGCACCAACAGGGCTGCTTGTATTTTGCTTAAGGACCTCTGAAAGCAGCAGCTGAGGGAGAGAACAAAGCATCTGTCAGCAGCAAACACCCACAGCACAGGGCTAACAGCTCACACCAGCTCATGCTTGGGTCTGCAGCATCATACCCCTCCATGTCCCTGGGGGCTGCAGGGTGACAGCCACGAGGTGGGCTCCCAGAGCGAGGGTTGGGAGCCACGATGCCATCTCCTGTTAAAGCCCGTCAGAGTGCGAGGGCTGCTGTGCGTAATACAGAGAAAACCTCAGGCCAGGCTTAGTCATCTGGAGCTCTCACTGCTGTCTTGCTGCCCTCCAAACATGCGGTGTGGAGGGGCTGCATGCACTCATCTGGGGAGCCCCACGCGTACCAAAGTGCACGGCCACACGATGGCCGTGGGCGCTCCCATCCGCTGCAGATGTGGGGGTCCTGCCCAGCACAGCGAGCAGCATCGGGGCTGCTCACTTTGCAGTTCTATATGGCAGCCGAGAAATACGGGTTCCTCTGGCTGTGAGGTTCACGGCACACTGAGCGTGCAACTTGCCTGGGATATGCCTCAGCACCTCAGGGGACAGCTGGATGCTCAGACTTCATCTGTCTCAAAGGCAAAAGATGAAACCCATGGAGACATCGTTGGTACAAAAAAAAACCTTCCCAACCGTTCATTCAAGCTGCGTCTAGGCAGTTCAATATTTCACTAATAAAAGGAACGAAGAATAAAAGAGAAAGCCTGGTGGTGCTTCTCAGGGTGAGGAAGGGGGATTTAATTCTAAAGGCGGTAGTTGCTCAGAAAATAGTGACCCATTCTGATGATGAACAGCGTGAGCAAGCAGAGGGCAGTCTCAGACACCCGTTGGATCATCAGATCTAATATAAACTGAGGGAAATCACGAGCTAAGCTGACCAGATGGAAAAAAAAAGTAACTGAATGTTTGTGGACGGAAAAATCAAGAGCTCTTTCAGAAGCTCTTTAAGAAGGAAACATTTTGGCAGGCGTTTAATCTGATAGCTGCTAAAAATGATAAAACAATACTCAGAAAAAAAAAAAAAAAGGGAAAGAGTTCAAAAAGTACGTGTGGAAGATGGTAAGATGGTATCGTGTGGTCAACACGCTCCTGCTGAAACCAGTGCTTGATTTAGTCCCTGGAGTCCTACCATCAATGGATAATGGTGCTGATTGGCACATGCTGTGGTAATGTATGCATCCCAGTTAGAAAAGGCTGACTGTCTGATCCCAGTAAAATATCTTTGAAAGGACACACACATCTCCTGAAGTAGGAAACAGCTCTACATGTGGGTTCTCAGCCATTTAGCTGGGTCAGGAATACTTGTCCCGTGCTCTTCCAGATATGTAATGCAACGTTGGAGGCCCACAGGAAGAATAAGGAGCTGCAGTTTTCAAGAGGATTGATTTGGGAAACAAAAACCTTCCATGGGGGTAATAAGGGGAAGCGGACAGACTGATGAAGAAAGAAGAAGAAAGAAGCCACATCCTTAACTCTCCCTAGGACAGGGCTGCATATGGAGCACCACTGGCTGCACATCCCTTCCTGGGTCTTCCAACCCTGCAGGATGCTTCACTGGGGGGCAAAGCTGGCTGAGCCCAGCAGCTCTGCAACAGCACCTGCATTTTTAAGCGTGAGCTTTACCATTAATTGTTGTTATTATCGGCATCAAGTGTTTCTCTTCTCTAAAAAAAATGTTAAAAAAAAAAGATGCACTCGATTTTTGTCTCCTGTCATTTTACAATCTAATGGTGTGCCGCGGGTGTGATTTCTTACCGAGGAACAGGAAGGAAAACTGGTATGACTAAGTTCACCTCGACCTTTCAGAGGAGCCAGAGCAAACGCTCAGCCCCTGCCCACTCAGCGGAGGTAGTAGTGAGTGGAATCCACTCGGTGGCAGTAGCAAAATCCACAGGGGCTCAACTGGGAGGAGATAATGCTCAAGGCAAAGGTCACTGTCAACCCTGGAGAAGTCTCTGGTTGTGCAGAAAAGGGGACTACAGCTGGCCTTAAAACCTCACAGCTCTGCTGTGACATGCCACCGCTTGTGAGAGGACACCAACCTTCCCCAGCTCTAAGACCATGCAGGGCTGTGGCTCACAGGTTGCTCAGCACTATGACATGGCTGTTGTACTCTGCCATTAAACACTCAGCTCTGCTCCAGATGCTGGGCATACCACAGTCCCTAAGGGTTGGGAAAACCCACTGGCACCATCAGAAGCCCTAATCCTGCCTGACTTTTCTGTGCTTAATGCAGCCTGAACTCGGCTTGTGCAACCATCCTCTTGGAAAAAAAGCCTTGCCCCAGCTCCCTGCAACAACCCCTGTGACAGCCTTGGGGAACATGGCTACAAGCAGCAGCATTGGTGTCACTGTCCCTGGAGGCATTCAAGAAACGTGGACACTGAGGGACATTGATCAGCGGGCATAGATCGGTGGGCTGATGATTGGACTTGATGATCTTAGAGGTCTTTTCCACTCCTAATGATTTCTATTGCCTTGGCACAAGCCTTCTGCCTGCCCATGATCAAACTTAAGCCACTGGAAGGTAGAAAGCAATGGCATCCTGTGAGCCTGGACATACTTTCAGGACCTCCCAATGAGATCTTGACTCCACATAAATGTCCGGAGTTTGATTTATGATTTCAAAACATTTTCACAATTTCCTTCTCTGCTTTACACTGACAAAAGCAGTCTGACTCATACCTCCTGGCCCGGTGCCTCCGCTGGCAGAAACCCTTGGAGCATTAGCAGCCAAAGAGTGGCTATAAGTGAGGAGCATGAAAATATCACATGAAAACAAAACCAAGGGGTGAAAAATAGTTCACGTGGTTGCAAGACACTGGACCAGGAGTCCACAAGATTCTGGAGAAAAATGCCTTAACCTTGATAAGTAAGACTGGCTCAGTTAAATCATTCCTTGAAGCCTCAAAGGACCTAGCTGGGGCACATGCTGAGCAGCATGCTGGGCACACACTTAGCAGCAAGACCTGGAAGAAAATGTTGCCTTTCTTACACTTTGCTTTTTTTATTATTTTTGCTTCGGGGACTGCACACAAAAGGACAGCACCACACTGGGCAAAATTGTACTACTTGGTGGCACCAGTGAGAGCAGCAGCAGTGCTCTGCTAGCACTCCGCTCCAAGTGGATGCCAACCCTTTAAATTAGAGGCAAATACTACTGAGAAGAGGCAACGAGGGCCTGAGGGACTGTGCCTCCAAAGGAGCATCAGTGTTGCTCCAATAATCACTCAGCTTGCTCTGCTTCTGTCTAAAAGTGATTTTTACGGATCTTTCATCATCAGTGTTATGAAAAAGAGCCCAACCTCTTACCAAAGGCACCACAAATTCCAACAGCTACTCCTCTGCCCAAGAGTTTCTTGCCCCTCACAAGACAACAGCAGCTTTTGTTCCTGGAAACCCACACTGGTTGCTTCTCATTTCCTTTTTCTTTCTAGATGTTTATAAACACTTCAATCAGATGTTCCCTTATTCTTCTGAGAAGTTCATCTGACCCACGTAACTCCCAATTTCCTCCTTTTGGGGTTCTAAGAGTGCTTTCCCAGGAAATAGGAACTGAATTAGGAAGGGTGCCCGCAGGGTCTGCCAGGCCTTGGGGAAGAGCCCCCACGTGTGCAATGCAATTATGGTGAGGATGCTCTTTGCCTCACCACACGGGCTGGAGTACAGCAGCCTCATGGCATGGGGGACATGTACCAGGCTCCAAGATCTGGTACAGGGGTGATGCTGCAGGACTGAGACTGACACACTTCAGACAAGGTTTAGCCATCAGTTCCGGCTGGAATAATTTTGCTGTCAGTACCACCGGGAAGCATTTCTCTGGAAACTGACCAGAGGGCAGGAAGATTTCCTGCAGGAATGCAAGCAGGGGCTCTCAAAAGCACATACTTGAAGCCACCAACCCTTTGTGCGCTTGGGTTTCAATATGCAAGGCAGGCGGGCAAGATGAAGGCGATGAAAACCGCGGAAGATAGTTTGTGCCTCATTGTTCATGATGATACTGAATGAGCTGTCCTCTTTCCTGTTTCGGACACAATGCCAGATACATTACTTGAAATGCAGCTTTCGATCCTCAGTGCCGCCTGTGTTGTTAACCCAGGCTGAGCGACACTTGCACTGGGGGAGTACAGAAATGACAAAGCAATTTCAGAAATACACATGCACAACCGCCACCCACATTTTCAGGGTACATTCTTTTAGAAACAAAACCAGTGCAATATCCAAAGTCGGGAAGGGAGAAGTGAGACATCGCGTCTGGATCAAAGGCATGTAGCAAAATGCGAGCGTTACAGGATCACGCTGGTTTGGAACGTCTTAGCTCAGCATCTTCAGTATTTTTGCAGAAAGCAAGCAGCGACGGTGAAACAGTTTCCTTCCTTGGAGGGCCAGGAAGGGAGAGCAGAAGGCACCTGGCAGAGCTACTCTGGTACACACGGCAGTGCCTACTCTTCCAGGAAGGCAGATGCAGTGTGATGATTAGTCTCTCTTTCAGTGATTCCCCACTGAAACGCTGCCAGGCTGCACCAGATCTGCGCCGATTGCCTCTGCAGTCATTTTCTTGGTGGCTCTCACTACAGGTCAGAATGCAGGCTTGGGGCATGCCTGCCACACAGTGCTCCTCTCCTGCTTCTGCCCTGGGGACTGTGAGTGATGGGCACCTGCCCTGAGCTGTGCCCACCGCAGGCACTTCAGAGCACAAGGACGTGCAGATGTCTGCAGCCCTGACAGACCCTCAGCATGCCTTGCCTTTCCTGTGGGACCAATAGGGCTTGGTCCCAGCTTCCCAGCCAGCACTGCCAGGTGGCTGAAAATGATGCCATGGGGAAGGATCCAGAGGTAGATTTTTTTTTCCCCCCACTGGAAAGTTATTCTGAAGACACACTGAGACTTGAGATTGATAAACCTCTTCAATAAGCCCGTTACAGATGGACACCAGGGATGTAGTGTCCCGTATCCTGGGGACCTTTCATGGAAACAGGTAGATGAGATATGATGTTGCAGACATCCTACCTCTTTCTGTGTCCCCCCAGCTTCAGTGTGCCTCTACAGAACCACAGAGAACCACCTTGCTCCTCCTCAGGTCTTGGTCAAGCCTAAGCTCAGTCCTGGGAACAAAGCCATGTAGGTCAGAAGGAACTTCTCAGAGGCAGCATCACTTCCCCTCACTGTGGCATCAGTCATATCTGGGACAAGGAAAGAGGGTTAGGGTTGTTACTGGACCTCTCGGTGAGCTGGGGTTCAGCGTGGGGCTCAAGCATGCCCCAGTGAGCAGCAACTGGCAAAACTGGGAAAGGAATTTCCATGCACCCAAGAAATAAAAGAGAATTGTAAAGTTGAGCAATTTTTACAGTAAGTTTCCATGACTTCTGGCTTGAGACAAAGTCCAGAGTGCATTCCTGACTCAATCTACCAGCTTTTGGCAACTGAGGTTATTTCTCAGGAACGAGCGTGCTGAGGAGCTGGGTGTCCTCATGGCAGTTTGCTCACCCAACTGCTGCACTCTGCCCTTTGTTCAGTTCACATTTGTAAAAAATATCCCTGCTTAAATGGAAAAAAAACATGAAAAAACTTTACTCTTGCTTGCTCTGCATGCAGAGTGCCTTTGTCAGGACATGTGCCTTGTGACAAGTTAAAAGAGAACATTTTGGGGAAGGGAAACTTCTGACAACTCATACCTGACAGACAAATGTACTATAACGCTCCCAATGGGCCCGATCCTCACTGGGAGAAGGTAGCACCTGACTTTAGTCACGATATGCTCCACGCGGAGGGCCAGGGTGCAGGCTGCAATGAGTGCAATAAGAGATGCTCCATGAGCAGTTCTCCATTTCCTTCCTCTTAATTTTCATGCAGCTACAAGACAAACGTCAAGAGAAATAGAAAGCAGGTATTCTGTCATTAATTCTTTATGCTTTCCATTTGTAGTATATTCCCTGCTAGTAATTGCTTCTTTACAGAAAAGAGATTTTGGCAGCATCATACCCTACAAACAAGGCAGGCAGCCAGCTCTGTAAACCCCCAACCTGAGGCTGAACAGAAAGATGAGAGCTTTTACTGTCAAAAGGCTGCTCAGAGAGATCAGTGTCCATCCAACTCTCAGCTACCACTGGAAACATCACATATCAAGAGATCCACAGCTGAAGCTATGAAAGACATAAACACATCTACATTCAAAGGCCCTTACTCAAAACTGAACTGGGATGCAACAAACCAGCCCCCACATTCACCAAAAAAAAAAAAAAAAAAAAAAAAGAATAAAGAAAAGAAAGAAAGAAAGAAAGAAGGAAGGGGAAATTCAGATTAGTCACAAAGAAGTTCCCCCGCCTGCCTCTCCGTGCACATAAAACCCTCTCCTGAAGGCAGTGTGTTCATTTCATTTCTGCTCCTAGGACAGGAGCACCTATCATCTCATCTGCTTTGTGCTCCACAGGCCCTTCTGTGCTCCCCATCACTGCCCTATTGGCAGAGATGGAAGGAAAGCCAGGTACAGAACTGGGAAAGCACAATGACCAGAAGGACTGTGAAAAGAAACCTGCTGGCATGATCAGTGATGATGAGTGGAAGGGCTGGCAAAAAGGACAGGCGAAGAGGAACATGCTGTACCTCGTGTCCGCGGCCGCTCAGTGGATATTACTGCTTGCCTGCTTGATTTACCTTGCTACAGATTCTCTGAAACTCTGGACGGTAAGAGCTCGTGTTCAACCCGTTGTCTGCTGTAGAACTTAGTGTGGGATCTTGTAAGGAAAGACAAAGGTTTATTCCTATTCCAGATGCAAGGTTCTGATGCATTCTTTAATAATTCTCACACCTTTCTTATACATCTTATCCTCAAAATTGCACCCAGTACTGCCAAGTACAGGGCTGGGGGCCAGGCTGACAAGAAATGGGATGGTTCCAGGAACGCATTATGCTGCAGCACTCAGGTCTGCCCTACTGCAACTCCGGCCCCACCACCTCAGCAGTTGCTAGTGGAGCTGACTTGCAGCAACTCATGCATGCTCTTTTAATTAACTGAGATTTTCTGAGTGGATAGTTGCTTTTGGTAAGTGCAAAATGAAGGACCAGAAGCCAGGTGGCTCATAAGCATCTCCTGATTTCAAAATCTACTATATATGCAGGTAGACGTGTCAGAATGCAAGCTAGCTTGTGACAGCTTTGATAAGAGCCTGGAAACCCTACGGTGCTCCCAGGCTGCATGCATGCTGGGCTTTGGGAACAGCCATTACATCTGCAGAGGATGGAACGTGCCTGGGTGTGTCTACACGAGAGAAAGATGCTCTGCTGAGACCAGAGAGACTTGTTTACATATTACAGACAATATGGCAAACTGAGATGCCTGAGATTTGCAAAATTTTAGCAAACCCTGAAGCAAATACATTTTTCCCTTTCACGTGTTTGCAGACTGGTGGATTGTCAACAAGTTTTCACTGCTATTTCAGTGCTGCTTATGCACTAGCTACCCCTCCCACATCTTCTCCCGGGGTGATGATCACTTTGAAGCGTACTGTGCTTCATGTTACCAAAGTTCATTCTTTCCTCCCACTTAGACGTGACAGAGAAGCAAGCCAGGCACATGACACTGCAAGGGAGACACAGCCTGGTGCTCTAGGTGCTTTGCTGTGTAATGAAAACACTCATGCTCCGTGCACATTTCACTGGCCTGCACCTCATAGCAGTTGTTAAACTTCACAATGATGTCACTGATAATGCTGAGAGATAACACATTTCATTCAGTACTACTATTTATATATTTTTAGAGAAGTTGTGTTTAAAGCCAATGGAGATGGGAAGCTGTGGCACCCTGTTTGAATAAGGGTAGCGATAAGGGTGGTGAGGTTCAGGCACAGCATGCACAGAGAAGAGGGGGATGCCCCTTCCCTGGAAACATTCAAGGGCAGGCTGAATGGGGTTCTGAGCACCTGATGGAGCTGTCGGTGTCCCTGTTCAGTGGTGGGGAGTTATGCTTCATGACCTTTAAAGATCTCTTCCAACTCAAACAATTCTATGACTCTACGAAACGCAGTTCCCACTCTGGCTGCAACTCCTCAACTCTCAGCAGCTCTCTGTCCTGTAAAAATGTAAACTCAAGTCTTCTGCTGCCAGAGAAAGATGGCAGTACTGTCTGTCAGCTTTACAAACCCTAGATAGAAGCTGATGAGGAGGGGACATGCAGGCCTGGAGTTTCCCTCCTCAACAGAAATGACTGAAACAGGGTGCTCAAGGAGCAGCAGATGAAAAGCCGAGGCACTGGGATTCACCAGGAAGGACTCCTCCAGATTTAAACACTTGCTAAGTGCAGGCTCAGAACTTGTTCTCACTATTATAAGCACCTAGCCACGGTGCCCTGTTTTGACAGGGCACGCCGTGCAGGAGAGGTCTCGTGGGCTGTACCCCAAGAGGTCTTTCGCATGAGAATCACAGGGCTTTGTAGGATAACCACGGTCTGACCTTAAGAAAGCAGAGACAACAGTGCTAATCAAACCTGACTCTCGGGGCAGTTTAGGGAGATGGACTTGAGTGTTAGGGCACAGCACCAGCCAGGTGGCAGGCTCAGAGAGCTGGGGCCTGGCAGTGACCAAGAGACTGTCCCTACTCTTGGGAAGCTCCATAGCAGGAGAGTGTCTTGCTAACTTTAGTAGTCAGCCAGTAGCTGTGCTTTTCCCATTGCAAGACCATGTTTAATTACTTTCCATTGTCCTCACAAATCCCTAAATCCCACAGTGAAAACACAGTATAACTAATGTTATGAAAAATGCTCAAGAATTAGAGAATCTGCACCACAGAACGCACTTAACAAAAATGTACAGCAAGCTGATTTGTATCACCATGTGGCTAGGAGAGCAAGTCTCAGCTGTGACCTCCAAATGAGCAACTACTGACAATGGCAACTTGTGTATCTACAATGCTCGTGACTTCCCATCTCTGCTGAAATTACCTCCTCCCGCTGAGCTAGCTGGGGAAGACCAAGGGCAGGCTGCTTGCAGGTATAGTCAGAGGGTGTGAAACTCCCTAATGATGAATACGGGCAAAATAAATGGCACTGGGAGCTCAGCAGCTCCTAATGACCTATTGCAAGATGGTTTTGCTTGAACAGAGCAGGAAAAGGTGCAGGGGAAGTAACTTTACAGAGCTTTACTGTAGATGAGAGAGATGCAGTCATAATCCTGGCATACAACTTACTTTCAGTGCACGGTCACCTAAAATTTATTAATTAGCAGATAACGGTGAAGTCCTTCAAGTCTTCACCAAAGATGTGTCAAATATGTAAAAAGCCTCATTGACAACAGGGCTGATCTTTTTAGAATTGCCACAAGCTTGTCCCAAACACACGTTTCAACAGACCCTGTCCACTGATGGCCAGACTGGACGGCTCTCAGTGGATGCTGCCTGACCTCAGAAGCTCAGCAGCTCTGCACTTAGCTATCTTGTTGGGAAAGTACCTGGAAATTTCAGCTGCTTGAGTCAAAGGGTGAGATGCTTGTATATTTGGGCACCTAGAAACAGTACGTGGAACCTCAAGCCACTGTGGCGATGGATAGGATCAGTAACATTTTACCAGCGCCAGCGCCAATAAAAGCTTTTCTTTGGTAGTTGAACCCAGCCTCGCAAGCACAGCATCAGCTGTAACGGCACTAGAGGGTGCCAGAGCAGACCTCTACCGCTGCCAGCACCCATTTCACACTCCAGCACACCGGCTGCCACTCCAAACACATTCCCTGCCCACCTGCATCTGCCGGGGTGCAGCACTGAACCCAGGATCAGTGCTCCTGTGCTCACCCTCAGGTCTGCTACTTCCAGCACTATTTATGTGCTCACAGTGAGGAGACTGCTGTTGTTTCTGTAACAGATGGGGTCAATTACATAAAGGATAGCTGGTCAGACATGTGTTGACACATCTTTGGAAACCCTTAGCATAGGCAGAGAAGAAAACACAGCAGCCAGCCTAATCTGTCACTCTTTAATCAGGCAAGATACTGAAGAATTGTGGTTGTGAAGGCACTGCAGATTTGGGCCACCTGTGGTTAAGATGAGAGATGCGTTTGAGATGCTAAGTTCAGATTTTAAAAAGTCTAGTGCAGAAGCTTGGTGTTTTGCATATCTGATCATTAAAATACCCACTTCTCTATTTGCATTCACTTTTCCTGTTACGCTCGTAAAACGCAAACCAATTTTAAACACGTTCTACTGCACTTCTGAGGGAGCCACTGGGAGCACTGCATTCTGTGACAGCCTGACCCAGAGTGTAGAGAATACACTGAGAGTGCCTACTCTAAGCCTACGAAGCCAGAGCCACCTTTTGGAGCTCTGAAGCACGAGGGTGACAGATGGAGCACGTCCAGCCCTGTGGTTAGGCATTTCTGGCTGCCAGCTGCACTTGAGTGGCTATGCAGAAAGGCTCTGCGCCCTGAGGTCCTTCCCTGCTGCTTGGTCTGCCTTGGTCACGCTCATCAAGACTGAATGTCCCTCATGAATGTTGTGCTCAGCAGCCAGCTATGGTTGGACTGGCTGGGAAGTACTCTGAAGCTCTACTTCTTATTACAATAATGACAGTGCTAATACGAGCAAGCAAGGAGCGTAGCTGGCTAGCAGCAGTCCTGCTCCCAGCAGGGAAACAAAAGCAAAACTGGCCAAAGCAACAGGACCCAGGTACACTAATGTGGATTTTTTTTCTCTTCTTATCTTTTCAGCCTCACAGTAACAAAGTCAAGTGGACCTACGTCCGGTACGCAGGTGGGTGAGTGGCTGGGCAGGGGTCTCCCGGTGCTCTGGTGCCCTTGTCCCACTTCCCAGATGGGTCCCCACAGTGCCAGCATTGTGATCTTAGTGGAGGACAAGGCCAGGAGAGTGGTGGGAAGAAGGGAAGTGCTGCAAAGTACAAAACCAGTCAATGAGGTTTTCCTCCAAAGGAAAAAAAAAAAGGGAACTGGAGCAGCTTTCTACAGTCCATTCTTCCACACTGAAACAAGCATTCACTCCTTTAAAGAACAAAACGTGTTTTTGAGAATTTACTGAGTACTCACGGTACCCTCTGGGGGTATTTCTGAAACAAGTAAATGACTTCCTGATTTATGAAAAATGCAAATGATTTCCTGGGGAAGAGCAAGCACACACATGGTGGCAGAGACAGCAGCGCTCAGCACACCGCATACACTGTGTGCTTTGCTCCATGCCACACCTCAGCAACAGAAGCAACTCCTAACATTTTCAACTCATAACTAAGGCATGGTGTGCACATTTGGTGAGCATTACAAGGGTAACAGACAGGTGAGCCTAATAGTAAGCCACATTTCTAGAGAAAAAGCTTGGGAAGTCTCCCCACCACAGAGCGAGGGCCGTGTCGCCCTGATAATGATTTCTCATCAGCCTCTCCAGTGTGGTGCAAGGAGAACATCAGGAGAACATTTCCAGCATAGCTCTGGGAACTGACACCACTCATTCCCAGAGAAGACCTTTCATGCTAAAGTTTTAATCTCTCCTGGTTGTGCTCTGTGTTCACCTGTTCCTTCTGTTTCTGTCTACACTGCTCTTCTATTCTCCCTTCTCCAAAAGGAACCCAAACACAAAGGCAGGAATTTTTGATGCCCACATCGCCAAAGGAAGCTCTTTTCTCCTGCCTTCTTGGATAACTTTTCCCTCCTCTTATATAATGCTTTTATTTTCTGTTCATGCTTCCTGAACTCATAGGAAGGAGTCCATACTTCCTAAACTCAGAAGAATGCTTTACTTGCATGTCTTATTTTAACTAAGAAATAGAGTAAATAAATAGTATATAAACAGAAACCTGGGTGAATTATTCATGCAAGCTGGAGCTGCAGTCCAAGAAGCACAGCATGCTCAGGAATGGGAGCCTGGAAACTTTCACTGCAGATCACGCTTGTCTAGCACAGATGATAATCTGTCTCCAGTCTGCTCCATTCCCTAGTTCAGTCTCTTCCTTTCCCATGTTTTTCCACCCTTCCTGCAGGTAGTCTGTACAAAACTGCCTTCTTTCAAGAAGATATTTGTCTTAATGGGATCAACTTTTCTCTCTTCTGTTCCAGGTCAAAGCATCGCAGGAGTGGCCATGAATCTCAGTGTTGAATTTACCTCCATTCCTGTCATAAACGGCTCCATCAAGATCCCCTGTGACGGCCTCTACGTGGTGTCCCTGAAGGGTGTCTTTTCTCCTGACCTGGAGAAGGACTCACTGAAGTTTATGATGCAGAATACAGAAAACAAGAATGCCCCACTCCTCTGGGAGCGAGATGTCCAGAACAGCAGCAGTGCAGTAGATCTCATCACGATACTCTACTTGTTTGCTGATAATAACATCATCCTGTTGACCAGCTCAAATGCCACTATCCAGCATTTGACACTTACCCTTGTTCTACTAAATTCTACCTTTTGCAGCTCATAGAAGATGATGTATGAAACGCAACACATGAAGTAAGCTCTTCCTACTGATCCATTTGAATGTAGGAGGCTCGTTCCCCAGGCTGTACTTGTACAGGCAGACTGCTCTAGCCTCCCTCCTTGGGGCTGTGGAAAGTCTCAGCTGGAGTGCTGATAGATCACAATGCAAACAGGCTTTATATAGTGCACGCATCTCTTTGGAGCTCTACACAGCTAGGATGGATCCTCCTAACACTCGGCAAAGGGGTGTGTGAAGCCATTGAGGACAACAGAGATGAAAGCCAAAGAATGTTACCCAAGCTTTGCTCACATTCAGAGAATCCCTGGGTGTCTCTAGTCATTTGGTAGTATCTGTATATAACACAAATGTGCTGTATATTTGCTAAAATAAAGTGCAAAATCAGGAAGATAGGGCTTTTGCAGCAATCCAGGTAAAGGCTCTCTGGCAGGTAATGGCCATATAGGGAAGGTGGGCTTCCAGCATGAGCTAACAGGACTGTGCTGGACTGCAGGAACACAGGTCCTGCAACTGTGGGATTTGTAGGAGCAGCTGTGAGAGAGGAGGTTCACAGGCCATCCCAGGTGTCTGCAGAATATTGAACCTGAGCCACGTGTCAGGTAGGATGCTTACATCTTGACGCCAAGACTCAGAGGTGTTAAGCTGAAGGAGAACCTCCCTCAAGCACACACACGCACAGAGGTTGGCTCAACCCAAAAGTGATCCAGGCACATGAAATTTGGGAAAAAGCATGAAGGCCCTCCACATCGTAACTTCTCTCTAATGGACCAAGTGAAACCTGAAGATCTGCACATCTCCTCAGGGAGGACCTGGATAGGTCCGAAGAGCCTTGCTACAAAGGCATGCACCACAAAGAAGTTCACACCCCAACTTCCACGATATGTCTGCACACCCCTATGTACCCTGCCTGGCTTCTGCCAGAATCCAGAGACAGACTGCTCCTGGCCACTGTAGGCCAGAAGCACACATTACAGACAGCACCTACTGAGGACAACACTTTCTGTGCCCGGAGCACAGCTGGCAGCTGTGGCATTTCTGGTTGAACTAGGGCAGATTTTAAGGACAAGATGACCATCTGGCTTCCAGTGAACCCCAGCAACATTTCAGCATCTCCCTGCTGACTGTATGCTCCAAAGTCTATTATTAAAGGTATTTATATATTTATACTATAGGCATGAGAACGTTATTTCTTAGACACACCCAAAGGGGAGGGTTGCAACTTCAGGTTGTCAGCACTAAACTCCACTTGCAGTTTCTCCCCATGCCATAGGGCTTTCCTGCTCTGCTTGACTCCTCAGCAACCACCTCTGCAGACACAGGTGCCAAGGGCAGCTTCAGAAATCTTGGTGAGATTTTCCACGCACGTAACACTGCTGCTGGCACGTTTTACACACATACCCCCTCAGCTTCAGAGGGAACCTCCGTGGCTGAAGCAGTGACTCCACTGAGTGCTGAGAAGCAGCTTTTTCTGTCAGGACTGAGCTTGTGCCTGTAGGGTGCTACTGCCAGCTAAGAGACAGATCTGTCTGTCAGAAAAGATCAGCCTTCCTGTTCAGAGCAGGAGAGGGTGTTTCACACACAGAGTCCCCAGTGCTTTGAAGCTGACCTAGACACACTTGTCTTGAAATAAAGGCTGAAACAATTCAATCCCAGAGCTTAACGGCTTGTGAGACTAACTCACCAGTAAGCTTCTATGTCATCAGCTTCTGCTTGTGTCTTGCGAGCCCTGTCTCCACAAAGCTCAAAGTCTCTTGCACAGATTAACGTTAATTTTTGCTATTGGGTTGTTAAGGTCCTGTAGCAGCTTGTAGATGGTGCTTATGTCAGGTCTTACAGCTCTGACCAACCAGATTAGTGCACTGAGGTTTTGAGTCACCCCTCAAAATGTGGTGGGATCTGGCAGCTTCTGGAGAAAATCCATGGCTGTGGTGAGACAGGGCTCTGCTTCCCCTATTAATGGGAACATCACGATCTGTCCCTTGTTGGCCATTTCACAAGAACCCTTATGCAGAACACACTCATCAGCCAGGGATTACCAACAGTGTCATGATATTCAAGCAACTTCCACTGCTAGTGCATCTCATGTTTGAGCCACACTACTGCATAAACTGCAGAGGTGGCCACCACATATTGCTTCTCGTTCTTTCCCACTCCCTGCATACGTGAAGGAAGGGACAGAGTGATAAAGCTGATATAAGAGCCATGGTCACCCCCAGGGAGGAGCTGGTCTCCTTGGTGCCCACCAGAACTGCAGGGCTCTTGCTTCCCAGTTGAGATGAAACCACTGAGAGCAGAGTGGAGCAGAACAGAAATGAGCAACAACAAACAGAAACATTTAATCTCCTTTCACCTCCCCTCAAAAGTCATCACCTTTTCTACCACAAATGGTTACAACTAATGATGAATAATTAACCTGTGGTTTTTAGACAGCCAGCATGAGTCAGTTATTGCCTGCTCACTTCACTAGCAAGAGAGAACAAGGAAGCTGCAATGTTTAGCAAAGCACAGCCAACCCCACTGCTGTAAAGCTGGCCTTGCCCAGCAGAAAGCAGAGGACTCCGTTAGTCAGGGACAGCAAGGTTGCAAACAGAGAACAGGCTGAAGGTATGTGTTCCCATTGAGGTGCTGAGGAGCAAGCCAGCAGCATCCCAGTGTGAACCCTACTTGTGTGTCATGTTGTCACAACCTCATGGAGCTCGCCCCAATGGTAAGCAGCAGCTGAGGCACCAGCAAGGATGCAGGCTGAGGCAGGAGGAGGTAGTGGGTCTGGTTGACCTGTTCCAAGGACACAAGTACAGGACAGAAGGAGCAGGCAAGCACAGGCAAGAGGAGATCAGGAGAGATACAATTCCAGAAGCAGGTCTGTGGACTGTGTCTGCAACTGTGGGACTGGGGGAAAACCAGAAGAATGCTTCTCCTATGAATCCATGCTCTATGAAGCAAACTTCTGCAAACACTGAAATACATCCACTGCCTCCTCAAACACCCGTTTCCTCGTCCTAATGCAAAGAATTGCACAATTAGCTTTTAAAATGTGACAGCCACTATCAGTTGTTCTAAATGGCAACATTAGTCACCTCTTTAGGAGGTTGTCCCCAGGGCATTACTAGCTAGAGTTGATCCCAAGCACAAACACACTCCCACCTGTGGACTTGCTCTTTTTACTGCCTCTCTGCTTTGCTGGGTTGGTCATCCACACAGCCCTCTGGTGATCAGCCAAGGCACCAAGGTGCGGAGCTGGGCCACTGGCCAAGGCACTTGGGTGATCATTCAGATCATTCATGGGTGTTCATTCAGAGAACATACAGTACAAAGACTGGGGCAAGACAAAACTCGATGCGGGTACAACTGTGTTTCCCAATAATTTGATTTACTATTGGCTTTAAGTCAAAATTCATACCCATTTACTGGCAACCCAGCGCCCCATCTGTTTAATTTATAAAGAAAAAATCAGTATTGAAGATACCTTCAAATATATATTTAACCTTGTGTAAGATCCGCTTCATAAAGCATACATCAACACTACTATTTCATCACCAAGTAAACCCCTGAGACACTGACTAACATCTCATGGTGGTCAAAGGATTCACTGTCCTTCATCTTCACTTAATTTGGGGTTTCTGTTACTGTACGTGTCTGCCTATTTGGATTGCTATCCCCAGCACAGAAGGTTAGTGGGACACACAGACCCAATTGAGGACATTATTTGGGGTTATATGCAGCATTTTGAAACATCTCTTGATCTGCTTTTCTTCCTGTTGCTTCTCTTAAGATCCAGAGTACACAACTGCCAACAAGAAACTTTTTCCTGTGTTCCTTGTGTCCCATGCTTGATGATGTGTAGGACTAATTTTGTTGTTTCCTGGACCTGATCGTACAGTGTCTCCAGCAGCATTCCCCCTTTACAAGAAAAGATGTGTTCCTGCTTGCATGAGCAACATCTCACTGCACCCCAGAGGGTTTCAATAACCTGATCTACCTCCCAGCTATGCTGGAGTGATGCTCAACTGCTCTCCTAAGAAGCGTCCTCCCTTGAGACAGGGCAGGTGCTGCATTCCCATGCCAAGGCATTATGGCCCAAGCACAGACACAGCCAGAGGGCTCAGCTGCCCTGTGCCAGGCAGCAGCCAGGGCTCTGTCTCTTTTGGGCGCAGTCACAGGCAGCTTTGCCTTTTGCTTGGGTTTGTGGGAATAACTGTAAAAACACTTCATATTATAAACACAGCCCATCAAAAGAGCAGAGAGATAAAATCACTCAAAACTGGCTCTGCAGATGCAGTCAGGTACAGAGGTAAGCAAGCTCTACGTACACAGATTGAAGACAGAGAGCTACCTTTCTCAAAGTACCAAGTTGGCAGCTAAATGGGAGCAGGGAGTCCAGCAAGAGAGTTTTTTCAAGTAGATTGTGAAGATAGCTTTACAGGGAGAAGAGCAGCTACTCCGTGTGTCTCAAAGTGAAAACTCTTGACCAGAAGAGAGAATTCCCCTCTGCAGCTGGGAGCAGCCTGCTTGCTGCTGGCTGGCACTGCTCAGTGCACACAGACTCTAGGATATTGTGCTTGGAAACCTAGGGAAGCCTCAGAGACAAAGCACGTCTGATAAGGTCAGCAAGTATTGCAACTAGCTTGCTGATGCTTTGACAGTTCCTGGTTGTTCACTTGCTGAACATGCAGCAGGAAACAGCAAGCAGCTTTCTAGCTTGGAAGTCCATAGATTAAGGCAGGAGGGCAGAGAAGAGCTTGGAAATGCCAGGGGCCACAAAGCCTAGGGGGCTTCGTCCTGGGAACCTGCAGAAGATGGACAGGCAGACAGACATTTTCAGTGTCCAGAGTCCTGAAGGCTGAGGCTGAGTCTTGGCTCATCAGCACCACAAGGCCAAGAGAAAATCTGCCAACTTACACAGGGTCAGGAAGGAATGTATTATAAATTCCTACACATCATGCCAAGAAGTTATAGAATCACACACATCATTTTAAATAAAAACAATTTTGGTTAAAAAGCATCTTAAAAGGTTAGATTACTCAGAGGATAAAGTGCAGTCATAAGGAAAGAGCAGAGTTCCCTCATAAGTAATGGAAGTTGCACAGATAACAATCTGTTGAGGGTCATGTGCATAAGTGCATGGATTAACATGCTCACTCAACAGTGATGTTTATCAGATACCTCACTTCTTGTGTACATTTTGTTGAGCCTAGGGCTGTTTAATAATCCCACTCAGTGGTGAATATTTTTGGCCCTTATAATTCTGTAGTGCAATTCTGAATAAATGACTTTGCTTATGTCATCTCACCCTGGACAGACCAGGACTGCCTGGCTCCTGGGGCTCCAATGGGATGAAAAAGCAATGGGATTTTCTTCTTTGCCCTGTTCCATCTGGGTGTAGACCACGGAATCTGAAATGATCTTTCATAGAATCATATCACAGAATGATACATTGGCTCAAATTGGAGAGGACCTTAAAGATCATGTAGTTCCAACCCCCCTGGCCATGGGCAGGGTTGTCAACCACCAGATCAGGCTGCTCAGGACCCCATCCAACCTGGCCTCAAATGCTTCCAGAGAAGCATGAATGTGTTTGTGAGGACTGGATGCCATCTTATGTGCTGGCAGGTGAAGTAAACACACCAAATACCAGCTCATATGTGTGGGAGAAACATCTAAGCCTTCGTAACAAGACCCTACATGGATGCCAGCACATGGAGGTGGCAGCTCCTGAGAGCTTGCCTTGCTGCAGGAGTAAAGGAGGCAGGATGCCGCCCCCTGAGGCTGCCCTGTCATCATAAGATTGTTCTTGCCTCATTTAGCTAGGATGCCCTGAAGTCAGAACGTTTGCAAACAAAATACACCCTCTTTCTGACTGCACCTTCCCTGCCTGTTCCTTCTCTTCTCGCCCTCATCCACCAGGTGCCAGGTTGGCAGCTGGAATCTGTCAACAGCCTACCCACTCAAGAGTGCTCAGCAATGACATCTCTCTTAGCTGAGAGGAGTGGGAAGAGAGATGGCTGTCCTTTTGACAGGGGAGAGGCTTCTGAATGAGGTCAATAATTAAACAGAGGAGCAATAGATGCCAGCTAAGTTATGCCAGATCATCGGTTTCTGGGCTGGGCAGGAACTTTTGTGGCTACAAAATGGACTGCAATTTTAAGTTTTTGTTTGCTGAGTCTGAAATCAACTATTCTGTATAGATGGCATGTAAATAAACAGGATCATCTTTCACTTTCAATCCTCCACATGCCAATGGAGTATGAAGGATCACCAGATAAGCTATTCTTCGAGCAGTAGCTGTATCCCCTCATGTACTGTGCCTGGTGGAATTTCCTTCTTTTCCTAGCTTTCTACCTGCAAATAAACCCTCTTGTGCCCATAACACAGTAGTGACATGCAGAAGCCAAGCATAGGCTGCTGTGAATGCTGTTACAGAGCAAAAGGGATATGAAGTTAAATGTTCAACTCATAACTGATTCAGTACTCCCAGCACATTCTCTGCACCATTCCTTCTCATCACATCACAGCCTGGCCAAGCTGACACCAAAATGACACACTTCAGCAAACCATGTCTGAGCAGCAGCTCCCAGCACGCTGAGCTGCAGAGCTGAGGAGCAGGAGACTTTTCCAGAGGGAACAATTAGAGCAAATAGAGCAATAGATTAGTAGAGGCAGTGGAGGAGGAGATAGAAAATCTAGGGGCTGAGCAGGTGTTCAGAGATGCCTGGCCTTCACAGCCCAGTTGTGAACACAGCATTCAGAAAGTGGAGGCTCTTGATGCTGCCTCTCAAGTGACAAGAAAGCCATGTTGAAGCTTCCTTTTGCAACTGGGAATGCCCCAAGCTGAGAGGTATGCGTAAGGAAAAGTAAGGACTGGAGCTCTGAAAAGTCCACACTCAGGTTAGATTTGAGGAAAAGTTTTGTGACTGCTCTCAATGTGAGCAAACATTAAATTTGGACAACGTTTCCTTAATTTCTGCTAAAACCAACCTCTTGTTCTGCTTAAAGCTAACCTCTTTCCTCTGATTGCAATTCAGATATTTAATCAAGTCAGTTGAGGAATTGCACTGAGTCATGTTAGCATAGCGGAGCCTCAGATCTGGGCAGCCACATTCCCAGACAGCAGCACTCTGGTAACTCTTAGTACTTACACGCTTCATTTCAAAATAAGGCTTCATTTCAAAACTAACAGCAGTTGTTTCAAAGGCAAATAAATAACCGTAAGAGTGAAACAAAACATTTTCTACGGGGATGACCAAAATACTTTGATATACAGAATATATTCTAATATTTTGTTTGGAAAGAGAAGCAGAGGAAAATGTGTTTTCTGTCTGGATTCTCATAATTTTTCAGTGAGTTAATAAACCACATATTCACACAGTCCTGGGGAACACCCCACTGCTTTTTCAGACAAGCTACAGAGCTCATCCAGGACATTTCCCAGGAGTAGGGAAGTATGCCTAAGGAAGAACAAACCCTGTGAGCTCCACAGCGAACAATGTGTGAAGCAGCTGGAGGACTCAGTTTTCCCATCACCTCTGGTCTGGAGAGAGGACAAGACAGGTTTTTCTAACAGATGCTGGTGACCAGGAACATAAACTCAGCTCTGGGAAAGCAAAAAGCAATTAAGGAGAAGTGGTAAGCAGCCACCAGGCTTGACTGTGTTGGTGGGGCAGGAGTAGCCCCTGGCTGAATACCAGGAACATTCTTGGCCATTGCTTCCCTGGCTTTTTTACAAGCCCAGAGGCCCCAGCATGAAAGAAGAAGGGATGCTTTGGATGTAGAAGAGGGTTCCCCAGCCTGCTTTCCTTCATGGGATTTTAACCCTGCTTGTCTTCCTCAGGACATAGCTCAGGAACCATCTGCTGAGAAAACACAGGAAACAAACTCCCACAGAGAAGCTTTGAGAGTCACTCAGTTCTGAGCAGCACAGCAGGCTCATAACCCACCAAACAGAAACACCTCCTGGCAGGACAGGCTGACCTCACAGCTCACCACCTCCCAGCAAGGGGCAAGGCAAACTGCTCAGCTGCTGGCCATGCACAAGTGCACCCTGTCCTTAGCCTGCCCAAGCCTGTGGCACTGCTGCTACCACAACAGGTATTTACAGTATCAGGCCCACGGTCTGCAAGATGAAGGGGAGATACCTTTTGCTTTTCTGAGTGTTGCAACACTATGAACGCCAAAAAAACCCTGCACTGGGATATCCTCTGTGGTGACGTAGGGGTTTTGTAACTCTGTCCTCCAAGAATCACAGCCATAATATCCGCCTTCTCCATGGGTACACCATCACTGGGTTCTGCACACCTGCTGTCCCCACAACATTCCTCCTTCTTTCCCTGGACCATGGATAGTCAGAGCAGGCACCCCTATGCAGCACAGCTATAGGGAGGGCATAGAGCTTCAGGACTCCACCTGCACCCACAGAATTGCAAGTGGTTGGAGGTAAGCTGAGAGCTGTGCTCACTGCTCCACACAAATCAAGCTCAGGTGGAGGTGAGCATCCCATTGAATGGACAGATATCAGGTTTAAATGGACAACAAAGACTATGTTTGTTCTCCACAGAATCCATAGACTTGATGATCCTTACGGTACCCCTCCAACTTGGGTTATTTAATGATTCTATGATTCTAATTGCCACAGGATGCTGGATACACTGAGAAAACAGCAGATTCACAGCAGAGAAAATCCTCACACAGTAATCCATGCAAAGAAGCAGAAGACACCACAGGCCTGCTATGTATGACATGACTGCATAGATCTTTGACCCCACGTGGCTAGCCCTCTTTTACACAAAACTGAATGGATAAAGATCAGGTTCCAGCTCCACAGAGTCAAGCCCCCAGACCACAGCACTGCCCTGAGGCCACACAGCATGCCAGGACTGGCCACCGTGCAGCAGCTGGAGGAGGAAATCCCCTCCTGCAAGACTCATGTGATGGAAGCTGAGGGTTATGCAAGGCAAGGCATGGGAGGGCTTTCAAGCAGCTCACGCACCCCGGGCTCCAGTATTTCATGATGCTGACTTTGCTGATAAAGTGCCTGTTCTTAAAGGAGGAAATAAAATCAGCACCTGGTGATGCAATGTGGAGGAAGTCAGGAGGGGAATCTTGAAAACAGCATCTAGACATTAGATTATTAGAATACAATCAGTAGAGATGTTTCTGAGTGATGTCACAAGGAGCAAGGGCAGAGCAGGGACCAGGATGTCACCAAGCAGCTCAGCTCTGGCTGCCTGGAGCACCAGGGCAGACAGGAGCTGCCCAGTTCACTGGGCCACTAGTCCCAAGGAGTTCATGCTAGGTAGTATGCTACAGCCAGAGTGACAAGGGTTCTGGAGCCAGGTATCATGTCAGGCTGGCACAGAGTGGGTGTGTAGCTCAGGGTTGTGTGACATGCAGCAGCAGGACATAGTTTCATTTCACCAGAGTAGAAGCAGAAGAAGGCAGAGTGCCAGACACTGATGCAATATATGGTGTAGCTTTGTAAGGCTTTTTGAAGGACTGAGAGGAAGAAGATGACAGTGGCTGGGGGTGGATGATGCAAGTTTCATGCTATTATAGTTCTACATCTCTCAGGATGGTTTCTTTCAAATCTCAGCAAGCTGGGATCTTTGCCAGACAGAGAAGTTGGATGGATGAGTAAACAAACAGCACTTCACTTTCCTAAAGCAATTTGGAAGGAAAGTGAAAGAGCTGAATGCAATAAGAACTGTTCCTTTCCCTCAACTCCGTGCTGCAACATGCTGTGGGTGCAGTGCTGTCCCCAGGGACAATTCCGCACGCCCCACAGCATAACCAAGCATCCCATCAACTCACATGAGAAGCACATCTCAACCTTGTCTGTTCTACCTCCCACATAGTTACATGGAACATTACTTCAAACTCGTCTCATGCAAGAACTGTCTAGTTTCGCATAAAGGAGACAAGTTCTGCTGACACAGAGACAGCAAGTGAAATAGAGAAGCCAAAAAGAAAAAAAAAGGGATGTCTGTAACTGAAATGAATCCATCTAAGCCACCAATCTAACCAGTAACAAAAAAAAAAACAAAAAACTCCAGCAGCTCCAGGACCAAGCTGATAGAACTTAGGTTAAGCATTCATCAGGGTCAAGATAAACTTCCTGTACAGGGAGACCCCATGATCAATTCAGATTGCAGTGCTACATGAGTGGCCAGCTCAGAACAGCAAAGGTCAGCTGTTGAGCTTGTATACAAAAGCAGGACTGTTACTGAAGGGCAGGGGTACTGTTCAAACAGTCTGGCAATCCAGAGAGAGGATCTTGGTAAAATGAGCTGCAATTCAGAAAGAACAGTGAGAAAGATCTGCTACAGAAAAATGACAAGGGATGGTTGGGCAGAGAGCACCTGGGAGATACAGAGTTGTGGGACCAGGCTGGGGATAAGGCTTTCTGAAAGAGGCAGGCATCACACTGTCTGCAAAAGCTGAACTTGGGCTGGAAGATGTGGTAATCTGCTCATCCTGCTCTGCACTACGAGCTACAGTTGCTGTGTCCAGACCCAAACACTGTCTTTCCAAGAAGGGAATATATTGATAATTCATAATCCCTAGGGAAGACCGGAGTATTTGGGATGTAGGAAATATGTTCTAGAGTTAGTCATCCTCTGGACAGATTTCACAACTGTAAATGTATGATGGATAGAGAAACCTCTTCTCTGTGCCCATATGAAAGAGGCCATTGGCTTGATCTGCAAGCCCTTGGGGGGCTGAGGAGAAACCCCACATTTTTCATGACAGTGCAGCCCAGGAACAGAGGACCTCTTTGGAGTCCTGAAGAGCAGTGTAGCCAAACTCCTTTTGGGCACCACTGCTTCTGCTGTGAGGTAAGGAGGCAGCAGAGGACCTCCCCAGGGCACACAGAGCTGAAGAGGAGAACCAGGACTAGCCCTCTGGGACAGCTTCACAGAAATCTACAAACGAACTCACTTGCCTGCCTGCAAAATAATTGAGTTAAATAGAAGTTACGAGCCCTCAATACTTTTCTAGCTAAACCAAGATGGCTAATATTCACTTGTTGAGGAGAACACAAACATCAGGATACTGACCACTTCTATATTTGCTCCCTCTCACGCTGCTGCTAATGCTTTCACTCCCACCCTGCAGCTCTCTTAGAAAGAGACAAGACTGAAGTTGTACTGCCTTTTCCCAGCCAAGCGATGATGGCTGAAGAATCAAGGAAAGTTCTTTAGCCCTTCGGCCTAGGCAAATCACCATTTCATTGCAAGTTTCCAGACAGAGAATCATCTCCCTGCCTGCAGTCCCCTAAGCATGCTCTGCTTTAAATGGACAACTTAGGCTGGGTGAAACGTCTGAGCTCTGTGATGGAGACTGTCACTCACGTTATAAAATAACAATTGCAGTGTGAAGCTCAAACTGTTACTCCCACAAGCCTCCCTGAAGAGCACCAACAGCTCTGACAGCACCAACACCTTTGCTCTGAGAAAGCACTCCCAAAGCCCTGAAGGGTCTCCCTGTGAGCTGTATGGCCACAATTGGACCTGCAGTCCACAGGACAGTGCTGAGCCATTTCTAACCCTGGCATACACTAATACTACGCATTCAGACATTTTTTATGCTGCTCCACAGTTTCTCTGTTTTACTCCCTTTCAATAGGCTGATGATACTCAAGCCTTATTGCAGTGTGGCAGTATCCATGCACACAGTGCTGCTGCTTGCTTTGTGCTGCTTCCTTTGGTGAGATTTCTGCAAGTTACAGATGCTGATAGTTTGCAAATTGGCTACTTTCACATTTAGTGGCATTGTCACTGAAAAAAGGGAGTTAAGTAGAGAGCAAGGAAAATAAAGTGGCTAAATATAATTCTACCATCAGGTAATGACTAACACATATGTCTTCACAGGAAAGAAATAGGAGAACAGAGTTGAATAGAAAATATGACTAGTTTTTCAATGTTTCTTCTGAATGGAAACTGACACCTAACTCATCTTCTTCCTAAAATACACCTTTCATCTCGGTGCCAGGAGCTATTGGTTGGATGTTGCCCAGCTCCCAGTTGCCACATCTCTCTTGCTGGTAGATGCACTTCCTGCAGAGCATCTCCAAAAGCAACCACATTGGTTCCTGCACTGCTCCTGCTGAACTCAGCAGGAAGCAGAGCACGAGACTCATGCTGGTAAGGGGAGGAAAGAAGACAGTAGAATGCTGTCACTTCAGAGGCAGTTTGCTGATAGAAGTGTCCTAGCTGGAAAGTTTCTAATTTGTCACAACACATGATATGTAACATCATTGCATACCAGGAAAATCGTGGTTCTAAACTGAACTTATAAAGGAAGAAAAGAGTCTAGATAAGGCACACCACCATGGCTAAGATTTTGTAACGCTCCTCAGATCATTCTTACTGTACCTTTTAAAATCTGTCTGATTTTCAAATAAGTTATTAAGCTGTCAGCAACAGCATTCAAAGACGGTAGCCAAGAATCACAGAAATGTGCCCTAGAAGCCTCTTGCACAGGAATTCAACTGACCACACACCTGCATACCGTGTGATTTTCGACTAATTCACATGATACCACAGGAGTCCAGAAGTTCTTGAAGCTGACGCACTGATGTGGTTGCACATGCAATGGAGAACACAGACTTTCCACCCCCTGGTGAAAGCCCTGATGGGAAATGCTTTTGCAGGACCATCTATGCCTCACACAAGTTTGTTGCTGTATCTCTCCATCAGCTGCATCCAGGGACACCGCTGATAAACACAAGTGGTTGTCTTCAGTGGAGCACCAGTGGCAGATCATGTTTTTACAGTGCTACAGTGCTACAAGGGCTACAGATGGAAAACACTAAATGGAAAAAATGTTTGGACTGGAAAGCAGAAGAAAGTTGGCACACAGAAAGTATGAACAAGATAGAGGAAGGCATCAGCTGTTACGTTGACTTATGACAACACCATGCTGAATGGCTGCTGAATGAGGACGACTAAGAGGAAGTGAACATTAACTCTGAGATGACAACATGGAAATGGAAATTGAAGGAGGCTATGAGAGATGGTTAGTGCAGGAGCAGAGGGATCAGGTCAGCAGCACAGCCCTGTCTTGTGGGCTGATGCACCAGACAGTTGCACCTGCATCAGTAAAGAAAAATTATATGGAGATGAACTCTCTGAAGCTGGGAGACTGCAACAGCTTCTTTCCAATTACAAATAAATGCAGTCTCTCCAAGGTCAGCACAATGCTCTCCCCTATCCCTTTTTCACTATCTGCATATAATGCGTCTTGCAATTTTTTGATATATTAAATTGCTAGTGGATAGAAAGGGAGGGTACAGAAGGAGCCCTCTGCAGAGGAGAATCTTATTCTCCAGCAACAGCTGTAGAAACAAAGGGAAAAGTAGGTAATTGTTGTGTAGGAGGGCAAAGGAAGGGTGACCTAGAGGTCTAGTCCTCCTGCAAAAAGGCTGAGGAATAGTGTAGGTTCTGGTTGCTGCAATCAGACACATCTATGTGGGATGCCTGTGAAAGCCTCCCTCCCTGCAGGAGAGATACATCTCTTCATGGTGGTCAGGCTCTGGAACGTGCTATCAAGGATAGTGGTCATAGCACTGAGCTTGCCAGAGATAAAGAAGCATCCGGACAATGATCTCAGATGTGTGGTCTGGTTTTTGTGTGCAGCCAGGAGTTGGACTTGATGATCCTAATGAGATCCTTTCAACTCAGGATATTCTATAATTCAGTTCATATGATACAAAAAGGAGCATGTCCCACTGTCCTCTTCCCCTGCATTTCCAGGAGCTTCTAGCAAACATCAGATGATGCTGACGGCAGTATGAACAATCAGCCTTGGCTTTAGCCCTTCTCACACTGCATGACACAGACAGGTGATGAGCTCAGGGGTGGACAAAAGCCAGCAAGCCCAGCTGCTTGTGAGGAGATCTCCGCAGTCCTGAACCCACCCTGCTGCTGTGGGGATATGTACAAGCAGCACTGGTATCACGCACTGGAAGAAATGTTCTTTGGCCAAAGGCCAAAGGGTCTGAGTGGGAAAAAGGAATCACAGCTTTTTGTAAACAAGAACCAGAAGCCTCCGCTATGCAACGGAAAATGTTCTCACGCAGTTCTGAAGACACAACATCTGCCCCTAAGCGTTGTGGGAGGGCAGATGTCAGGTAGTAATCAAACTTGGTTCCTCTTCCACCCCTGCCATTCCCACAGCTCTGATGGAGGAGGCTGCACCCCCAGCCATCCGATGGCACTATGGTGTCTCCATCCTTCATCCAGAAGTTGCTGACATCTAGATTAAGGCATCAGTCACGTATGACCTACGCAGAGGACAACTTTCCACCTAAGTTTCCATTAATTACACAGTCACAGTGCTTCACCCATCCCAGCCATCAGACACAAATGGAGCAACCATTCAGATAACACTGCTTACTGACTAGGCAGACAGAGGTCAACCAAAATACCGTGGATAAAATCTGAAGGCAGACAGCACAAGACACAAATCTGTAACATAGGTAGGAACATCACGCATTTAGCACAGCCTGCAGTCAATAACTCAAGCACAGGCATCTCTATAAGAGTCACCCTCTTGGGCTCTCCCCAGGGCCCCTGTATTGCAACATACATCATTGTCCTCGGTGGGCTCAGCACAGCTGTGAATGTCAGGAGTGTCACTGTTTTGCGGAAAGCTTAAGGCAAAATCAGGGGGCTCTCCCACATACCTGGTAGCTGGCTGTAATGCAGGGAGAACATGGAGTATTTAAGGAGGGAGAGTTTTCTCAGCTGAGAACTTGTTTGTTGAACTTGATAAACAACCAGGTCTTGAAAATTTCTGCAGCAGGAAACACTCCGGGCTTTTCCAATAACTACCTCTCCACTTGTAACGCTAGCCTAGGCCTTTGGCCAGCCCCAGAACAAGAAGTGCTTCTCGTCAGGTTGTTGCCCTGGCTCCCCTCTTGCTGCCTCTACGCTCGCAGCGGGTCAGGGTGGGCTTCCCAAAAGCAGTGATGGCGTGGCTCAGAAGCCTCCCATGCAGACTACTGCAGCCTGATGAAAGGCTTGGAATGCTGTGGCATCTGGAAACATGCCGGTCTCGTTTCCAAAGAAAACCTGCACCACAAAGCAAAGATGGGGCAATCTATAATGTCACTGAAAGCAAGCCAGCAGGACTCAGAAGATGACCCTGGGGCTAAGCAAACTTTGTACATCTGCAGAGTAGCAACGTACCTAGTGATAAAAACTGCTCAGGTTTCTGACTGTTGAGGCTTTAAAAAGCAGCTCCCCAGGGCTGGGCTGGAAAGCACAACCTGGCATTCGAGCAAGGGACTTGGACAAACACTCAAACCACAGTTGTCACCTGCTGTCAGGCAGGTTTACAGAAAGCTTGTGTCTAAATATGCTATGGTACGTCTGTGAGTCACACCCCACACCTGGCCAGAGTAATTAACATCACTTCCAGAGTGGTGTTCAGGCAGAGGAAGTGAGGTTAGGACTGCACAATGAAATTCCTGCTCTGAAATGAGTTAATTTAAAGCAGATTAACTGGGCTTTAATCACATATAACAAATAGCTTGTATTTAAAAGCTGGCAGACAGTCAGATGCCTGCACCCAGAGGCTCTGAAGCAAATTCAAATGCAAGAGGTAGCCTTTGTCTGTTTTCAGACCTACTGTTGCTCATGCCAATCCCATTTTACATTTGACTTCCAAAGAAATCAGGGAAGGGGCGCAGGGGAGGAAGGACAGGCAGAAATTGCATCTTGCTTCTTTGTATGGGGTGTGGCTGTTTCTACATTGAATTTGTTTCCATCCCTTCCTAAGCCTGATAGGAAAGCGAAAAGGAAGGACATGACTTACTTAAGGTACGCACCCTGTCAGTATGCATACAACAGACATTGCAAAATCCTACTCCAAGAGCCAGGTCTACTTTTGAGAAATGCTGAGAAACAAGGAAGAAAATGAGTCCAAACACATTGTCAATTATATCTCCTGTTCCGCTCGCCTTAGTTTTGAGTCTGGTTCCTAACCAGTGGTAATACAGTTAAACACTGACTGAACAAAAACTACTGGGATCTGTCAAGAAAACACAGCTGAACCACAGCTACAAACATTCTTCCAAGTAATTAATTATCCTTAATTTAAACAGCCATTTCAGCACTCTAAGATCTGGCTGAAGCTGCAGGAAACTGCGGAATGAAATGTAGCTCTAGCTGGAGCTCTGCCACACACCTGGCAGCATATCTATAGCACCGTGGAGAAACAGATTTACAGCCCCTGGCCACAGCCCTTCAGTGCTTCCACTTAGCTGTGAACACACAAACTGCTGTAGTCATGCTTAATATAGTGCATATTAATAGAATATGAGCTGGACTCCACCTCCTCTGAGTAAAATGCCTCTTCAATGTCTGGAAACATTTATCTCCAGCCCCTTCAAGCTGTATGATCCTTCCCTTTGTAACCATTTATTCATCTAAGTAACTGGCAAACACTGCGTCACAAGAATGACAATTTTATACCTCAAGCTCAATTTTGAGGTAGCAAGAAAAATGTGGTTATTTTCCATATTTAAAAAAATATTGCTGGAATTGTCATAGCTAGGTTTACTTGTCCATTGCTGGGACAATTTCTTATGTTCTGTTTCTTAACGTGCTTCTGTTTAGACCCTTGCTGCCACTGCGATGCATGGGACGTTGCAGGAAGTCTCAATTTCACGCCTTAAAATGAAGATTGTTTGGGGCTTTTTATGTGGTCAAAGCCAGGAGTTTAAGAAGTGGTGAGCTTAATTCCTGGGGCTCCAGTGTCAGAGCCACAGGCCAATGTTGCTTTGGGGCCAAACCAGGGTTTCTAACAGCCCACAGGAGTGCTCTGAGGAGCAGGCTTTCTGCCCCAGCATTTGGAGATGGGTCCTCACCTGCAGCACTAGCAGCATGTATTTGTAATTGCATATTTGTCATTCAAGTGCTGCCGCCTTTTGGGGTGACTGGGTGGTTGGGTCAGGCCAAGAAGAACAGCTGGATCGCCTTCAGGTAGTACGAAGAGGGGCTAGCGCTGAGACAGCAACTGCTCTTCCCTTGTATTACTGCATGGTTTGGAGCAGAAGGCAGCACATGTGATTCGAGTTAATAGCTCTTCTCCATACGGGCCAAGTCTTTTATTGCCCTTTTTAGGAGTTTGTGGAAAGTACCGTTTTCTTGACGTCAGCCCTGCAGAGTCACTACCAAGACACACAGAAGATACGCGCAGGCTGGGGACAGTGGGGTACAGCAAAATCACACCAGGTCTGAGTTTTCTCAGGGTGATGGATGGGTGGTTAGGGCTAGCACTGGAAGTGGGATGTCCTGGACCAACGGCTGGCACTGCCCCAACCAGCTCAGCTCAGCAGCTGCCTGGACATGGCACGAGCAAGTATCCCTCTTCCTTAAGCTGAGGCTTCTTCTGCAGGTTGAAAAGAGGAGGAGAAGAGCAGAAGCAGAAGACCAAAGTGCAAAAAAGATAATTTCCATGCTCCCCATCCACAAGCAAAGCTCGTGAATGCAGCAGAGCCATGACAGATCCCTAAGTGATGTCTTGGTGTGTCAGAATTTCTTTTGTAAACAAACATCAATGAAGAACGTGTTCATACTGAAAACAATCAAAGGATCATGTAGAATGGAAAAGCAGAAGCTACTTTCGAAGTTGACAGTTCAGTAAATTATTTCAGGAAGACTGAAAATCAGCCAGCTCTTTTCAAACATCAAAGTGGAAGTCATTTAACAAAATCCAACTGCTTTCACACAGTATCGTGCTCAAATGGTATTATTGTGTGCTGTTGATTGCAAGCAAATGTTTCCATTTGCCACTGAGACCATACTTGTGGCTCCACAGCACTACTTGTTTGCAGTCGTGTATTTCAGTGTGTGTAGTTTCACTTTTACCGCATGAATCATATCCTCAGGGAACTGCCTGAACTGCCCTTTCGTCATCAGCACTCAGATCCATGTTGTCAAAATGAGAAACAGATTCGATCAGGTGCCAACTTCTCAGCCATGAAAGAAGCACCCAGGACACAGGAGCAGGTGGCATACAGCCATCAGCAGCTCCTGCGCTTGGACCTTGCCCTTTCAGTTTGAGCTCATGGGAGAGTCTGTAAACCTGACTTGCATCAAATCTGAGGTGCTTTTTGGGAGCCCTTACAGCTTACTGCTGGAGTTTCATTTTTGTCATTCTGGGCTGTGAGCCAAACGAAAGTACTCTGCCTCAGTTTAATGAGGAAACAGTCACACATTGCCTCCTAGCCCCAGGCTAGTGATGAAACAGACCATGGATGGCTCCTCCTCTCACTGTTATTAGCATGGGGAAAGCAGCAGCATAAAACCATCTCCATGTCCCATCCTGGCAACAAGGCGAGCAGCAATTCCAGCTGTGCCTTTTCTGACATCGGTTCTGTTTGTATACTTGCCTCTGGCTATCCTGAAGATAAGCATCATGGAAACACCACACTCGATGGAGAGTGGAAATACTCCACAGAACAGGAAATGTTGCAAAGTAGTTTTATATGCTTCAATATTTGTTTTGATTGTGCTATCATTCCTGGTTTCTGCAGTCTTCCATTTGCTCCATTATAAACAGGTAAGGACAAATTCCTAACTCTGGACTATACAACACACATGTGTTCCTAACAATTAATACTGCTGTATTTATGCTAACACCTAACGGCAACCTAGTCCTTTCTCTTTTGGAGACTGGTAATGCTTTTACTTTCCAAGTTTTGAGCTACTAACATTTCCATCGGCTCCCGATAAAAGACAGGAAATGTCTTTAACATTCTGCTTTCGTTTCCATAAGATTGGGGAAAAAAAAGAAAAAAAGTTGTAATTTTGTTCTCTTAAGCTTCCTCTCCTGCGTAAGTGATGTAGGCTTTCATAATATGCTACAGACTGATGATGCTAGGTCAGGACAAGAGAGGCTGAAGAGTCCTTGTATTTCACCATGCATGAAACCTTTTCACTCTCACTTTTACCAAATGCTCATAACAATCTTGCCTAAACAACTGTTACTGAGTCATGCTGTCTTTCAGATATCAATAGCTAGCGTCAATATTTTTCAATCCTTGTACATTTTACATGTACCATAACAAACTGATTCAGGGGAGAGCCACCCACAGAGGTGCCAAAGCTCAGCTTTTCACTTGCCAGTTTCTAAAATGATTTAGCCTCTTTGGGAGGATCCAAATTCTAGTCTGGGATATTTACATATCCCACCTGTGACATAGCCCTCTCCAATAAGAGACCTGGAGAAAAAAGGGACAATTCCCCTTCTGTTAAGAGGCAGGACAGCTTGTCCTTGTGGTCTGACACCTCCTTGTGGAATGATGGCAGCAGGGACCCCCTGAGGGACAAACCCTGCAAAGCTCTGCTTCTAGAGAATATGAAAACTGCTAAATACCCAAAAGAGAGAAGCCTGCTCTGCACCTTACAGCACTATCATTTATTTTTAAAAACAAAAGCAAAGAGGTTTTAATGGCTTTGGTACTTTTAGCTGCCCTCTTACAACCCCTCATCTACTTCAGAGCTGTGAGAGTGAGCAGCTCTGTGGCCTGCAATCACAACTGCATCCCTCTGCGGGCAGTGAGCCACAGAACAGATCCCACATCCCACTCACACATCACTTTATGTCACACTGCAGAAAGGTAGTGGCTGTAGTAGGAAAAAGAACTGTCTTTTGCCCTGTTGTCTGCATTAATTGGACAGAGACAGGACCAGCACGCAGGACAGCAACTTCCTAAGGAGCTGACAAATTTTTGTTTCAGTAGGGATTTTAAGCATTTCAGAGCTTGGAAGTCACAAGATGTGATGGATCCCTACAGCTGCCATTTGATTTCTGTCTGTTTTTTAGGGTCTCTGACCAGGCAGCAGACACAGCTCCAAAACTGCTCTCTAAGGAGAGTGCAACCTCCGTAAACAAACACTGAGTCACAGGAATTTACTGTAATCTCTGCCTTCCCTTGTCTGGAAGGGCTTTAGGAAGCCCTTGGAAGCCCTTAACTAGGAAGCCTGACTATCAGGACAGGAAGCACTGTGCCCATCTCCCCAGCTCAATGTGATGCAGGGGTTAAAGAGAAATAGGCTTAAAAGTCAGCAGCAGTCCTCCCTGTCCTACACATCAAGTACAACCTTGAGGACATCACCCTGCCATGTTTCCTTCTTCCTTCTTGCACAGGAGCAAGGAAGCCTGAGAGACAATCCAAAGTGCCAGCACAGCCAGCAAAGCAGTGTGTGGGCTGCCCTGCTGACTGGCAATAAATATCTGCAAGCTGCAATACACAGAAAGAATGATTCATAGTTTTTATGAAAGCAAATTAGCACAACTATATAAAGCTCCCCATGTAAATACACTGCCTTTGAGTCCACATCCACAGAAATATCATCTGTGACAGTCCTGGAGAGCTGAATCAAGGGATGAGACAGAAGTCCTAGCATCAAACAAGTACATACACCTCCTCTGAGCACTGATGACAGTTACTGTCTGTATGTTTTAGAAAAATCACTGAAGTGAATACAAAAAATGCTGATCTTGTTTTAAACATTTAAAACTTCATTGGAGAACAGATATTTTTCAGAGCAAATTACTGTCTGTGCTTGAAAGCAGCCACTGTTTGTAATTACAGATATAAAGGTTATTTCCCTTCCTAAGAAACCACTTTTGTGCCCTTGCAATGAGAATGCTGCCTTGTTGAGTTAAAAAAAATAGGCAGATAAACCTCAGCTGAAAATACTGACAAAGCTTTACTTCTTTTCACAGCCACAGGGGACATGCTGGGCACATGGATCTTGTAAGTATTAGGAGATACCAGAGCTGCTTTCTGGTTTTGTCAGACTCATGCTGGGACAAAGATAAGCATTCCTTAGTATTCTGTCACAGCCTTGTGTGTGGTCTCACCTGCTCCACACGGGTGTTAATTCTGACCACAGAATTATAGAGCCCATAGCACACGTTGACTCCCGCAGATAAATCCTCAGCTCTGCGCTTAGAACTGGGAGTGGGTGACCTCCCGGTTTAGCCTGAACCAGCCAAGCTCGCTTATGAAAACAGCCTATAAAAGTAGCATCACAGAGACAGGTTTATTTTTACCTGGTGTTGGCAGTCAGTTCCCTGGGCTCAAGCTAGGGCAGTCCTAGAGAAACATCCTGTACTAGCTCAGAACCTCAGAGGAGCTCAAGCAAATCAGTGGAGCACTTCTGCATCCATTAAACTTTAGCTAACTACTTGACTGTGTGAGACCTTAACCATCCTGGATGCTCCTGACAGATGTTATGGCTGAAGGTACTGCTGAGGAGTGAGCTGGGTGTCCCTGATATTTGATCCACTGTATCAAGACCCTGATGCATTAAGCACCGTAGAAATGTGTGTCCTCATGGTACGCACAGTCACGCTGCTGTGAGCTGTCACTTCCCTACCAGAGAGCCAGGCATATGACAACTGGGATCCCTCCTAAGCATTGCTGCTGGTGGTGTGTGCTCATTCAGGGCAGAAACAGGAACAAAATCTGGCAAGACCCCATGGGCTGAGCCCTTATGAGGAGCAAATCCAGAGAAGCCAGTGAACAGAGGATTAGCATAACCACCCGCATTATCCTCAGATCCAGCTGAAGTTCTGCCCATGAATTATTTCCCACTAGAGATCAGCCCAGACCTAGCTCTTGAAGGTTCTGTGTCCCTGGGGTACTTTGAGCAGCTGACCCACAATAGCAGGGAGCTTGTTCTGAGCCACCCATGGCCCTGAGGGATGCCAGACTTTCTTCCAGCAGACTGAGATCTCTTCCTAGCACTTCTGAGTTGCTAAGCTCAAAAGATCCCTAACAGTGATGACAATCATCATCATCCTCTAAATAAAAACATCAGGAAAGGAGTGGGGAAAGAAGTGGCAATAGGGGATAGTAATTAACATGCCCATGTACTGAACAAGATTGTCCTTAAATATAATTAATCACCGTACTCATTTTGTCTGTGTTTCCCTCAGTAATAAAATATCCTCCACCTGAAGATAAAGCTATCATGATCTGGGAATGGAACTTCGAACACTGCCAGGGCTTGGTGCAGCATAACCACAAATACCTGATAATCATGGAGAGTGGCAACTACTTCATCTATGCTCAGGTCAACCGCAACAAGCAGATGAATGTGTCTTTCATGTTTGGGCTGTACAAAGAGCCAAAGATTGTTCTCAATGAGGCTGTGGGACCAAACACGGGGGATGAAAATGGCACGGTAAATTTTGGTAGACCTTTTCATCTGCATAAGGGAGATAAGCTGTACTGTGAGGTAAATATTACTCCCGACAGTATTGTCTTTGGGAATCAGACTTACTGGGGCCTGTATAAAATATAGGTCCTGCTCTGAGTCAGCTACTCCCTTACACCCTTCAGGAAACCTTAGGGCACTTATCATCACGGGTGAAGAGCTTGCAATTTCTCTTTGCACGAAGTTCGATTTGCTGGAGTGCATGCCACAGCAGGTTGGCATCCTGCATCGACAGAGTAAGCTGTAAAACAAAGTAAATAGCAAACTTTCATAATACTGGATGGCCCTTGATCACCACAAAATACAAGAGAAAGATGCTTCTGGGAGGAAGAGTCCTTAGTGCATCACAGCATTGACCCTGGAGAAACAGGTCACTATATCCAGTGTTCCAAGCTGAGGGGGAGCTCTGCTTTGCAGATGGTTGCATTTCAGAGCTGGGTACATACTGGAATTTCAGTCCCTTCTAATGAAAGGTGCTACGTAAAGCTAAGGTATTGTACATCATTCCCGCACAACTTGCCCACAAATGATGGACTACAGCCAGGGGACAAAGCAGTTCAGAGCCAGCCTGTGACAGAAGAAAAGCTTTTCAACTCCACCTGCAGCTTTACCCTTTTTTACTGCTAGCAAGGTAAACATCCCATTGGAGTTTTCCAAGAACAGCTTCCTCTTCTTGGTTGGTTCAGAGCACAAGGACCTTTGCAGTCAAGCTCAAGCAGTACTGCTCCTCTTTGAATTCATGTCAGTTTCCTGCTGCTATCTGGATGCACATACCAATACTATCCAAGCAGACCAAAAGCACAACAGACGCTACTCTGTGTATTTAAATATTCAGAAAGAGAGCTAAAGACACATATGAGGGCAGTGGGCATGGAGGGCTGGAGCAACACTCAGCTTTTTTCACTACACTTTGTAGGATGGCAGGGCAAATGCAGTCCTGATAGAAAAGGGGAAGGGTCAAGTACTCTTCCTGCCTCTGCTCCACATGGATTGCAGCAGGGTGGTAGGAAACATGAGCTAGAAGGGGAGCAGCACACCCTTCACCTGCTTGGGTAAAACCACGGGTATCAAGACGCTGTTCGCTTCAAGGCCCTGGGTATCTCTCTCTGCTTCCTGGAGTGAACATCACATCACATGAAGGTCTCAAGGACTCCACAAAGGCAAAGCACTCTTGGAAAACCAGTTTGCTGTACCTGTACTGTGGCTCAGTTGCCCCATGTTCCTCTCTCTTGCCTGAGCAGGTTGTCCCAGGGGCTATGTGCTTTGTTCTCCTGTCACCTGGACCTTCACACTCCTCTGACATGCTCAGAGCTCAGAACAGCCTTGTGGAAGGATTTGCATGGGAAAGAAAAGCAACTGAGAAGCAGAATGGAAATGACTAGTCATTTAGGGTGAGTTGGGGCCCTTAGCGCTCCTGGCAGCTCTTACAACTTTATATTCCATGCATTGTAATACTGAAGAACCAAGAGCCATTTTTTTTTTATTATTATTATTTTTTTTACCAGGACATCTGTAGCCGTGAGTTTTGTTTCGTGCAGCCTTTGACTGATGAAAACATTACTCTTGTTCTTACTTTGCTTGGTTGATTTCCCTTAGTTTAAAATAAAAAAATCATACAAACCGCAAGCGTATCTCACTTCTTTGAGACGGACCAAGAAGATAACTAACTGACGCATTTCTCTACCTTTCATCTACTTTCACTAAACTGTGTCTTCTGCTCATAGAGGTTTAGCAGTATTAGCACGGATTAAGAGTACTATGAACTGCACGGTCCCAGGACAGCACTGAAATGTGGTCCTGCACCCTGCACACAGGGGCACTACCTGCGGCTCAGCACCATAGGGATGGGGAGGAGGGGGATGTCAGTACTCATGTGGCTAGGGACAAACAGGAAGGCAAAGCAATGAAAAGAAGAGGCAAGTTACACAGCTTCAGCATTTAGCAGAAGCCATCATGGCAAGACAACCACCCCTAGTTTCTGGGTCATAAAGAAAGTCCACAATGGTCAACTGGAGAAGAGGGACTTCTCATTCCACATCTTAACCATCAAAATCCCTGACCCTGCATCACTTCAGACAGGATCTGGCTCTGACACGCAGGCCTCCAAGCAGGGTTGAAAGCAAACACGAAAATGCCACAACAATGAAACTGCCTGGAGACTTCCTTGCCTCAAGGGATGTTTTCAGTGTGCCCATCACTAGGTTGCTTATATAGAGCAGAGACACACTCCTAACATTTCTCTCCCATTGTTTGTGCCTGCTGAATCTTCCCATGGCTTCTTAATCACCCTATTATGTCTTGTGACCCTGCACTACTCTTTAGAAACAACTGGGGAACTCTGCCCGTTCTCTTTTTCTCTTTGAATCACTTTGTCCATGACATGCCCTCACATTCGTGACTCTCAAGAAACAGTAGTGCTCCAGTCATTCCTCCCCAGCCTTCCAGTGATCAAACTGTTCAGATTCACTGACAGTTTAGATCTCTTTACCTTAGGCAGGCTGGAGCAGTGGGCCCAGGAGAACCTCATGAGGTTCAATAAATCCAAGCCCAAGGTCTTGCACCTGGGTCAGAGCAATCCCTGCTTAGCAGTACAAACTGGGGGATGTAAGGACTGAGAGCAGCCCTGCTGACAAGGACCTGTGGGTACTGGGGTTGGGAAGCTGGACTTGAGCCAGGGCTGTGCCCCTGCAGCCCAGAAAGTCAACTGTATCCTGGGATGCATCTAAAAAAGCATGGTCAGCAGGGTGAGGGAGGTGATCATGCTTCTCTGCTCTGTGCCATAAGACCTCATCCGGAGTGCTGCATCCAGATTTGGAGTCATTAGTACAAGTGAGATATAGACCTTTTGGAGTCTATCCAGAGGGGGAACACAAAAGTGACCCAAAGGATGGGTTCCTCCACTCTTCTATGAGGACAGGCTGAGAGCTGGGGCTGTTCAACATGGAGAGGAGAGACCTGAGAGCAGCCTGTCAATATCTGCTGGGGCTGTAAGAAAGAAGGGGACAGACTCCTTAGCAGTCTGCTGTGATACAACAAGGGAAAATGGTTTCAAGCTAAAAGAAAGGAGATTCTATGATTCCAACCTTTGGCATCAAGGTACACTTAGCAGACCTAAAATCAAGGCTTCCCAGTGCCCCAGGTTGGAAATTCTGCTGCTCTGAAAATCTGCAGAATTATCAAATCAGCGCAGTGCTAAAAAGTCATTTCCATTACAAACTTTCTTCTTTGACAACTGAAATCATCACTTGCCACTAGGAAAATGCTTTCACTGAGATGTCAAGTTATAAAAAAAAAAAAAAGTATATTCTGTATAGTCTTTTAATTATATATTCTTTCTAACCTACAGGAAGCATGACTTAAAGGATCATGAATGCATCATGAGATTGACTTCATAAATAGCTAGTCACATGCCTTCAACAAGAAAAAATGCATTTTTTTTTCTTCCTGGACTCAGGGAGTTCCTGCTTTCCCAGAAACTTAGCACACTACACATCTCCCTGCAACATCAGAGACATGAGGGCCATTGAAGTACAGAGCTCTGTGTTTTCAGAAGCCAGTCAAAATGTGGCTCTATAAATGGAATAATCACTTTAAAAAAAAATGCTTGTATACAAATAATCACAATATATTGATCAGTTCTTTTGCAGCCAGCAAATTCACTGTTCATGCCGGTTGTACTGTGCTTTGAGAGGCTTTCTGCTGATTTTGTGTCAGGCATCAGGGGTCTCCACACATCTCCACCATCAAGCAGTAACTGCTCCTGAGTCCTCTATCAGTAAATTACTCACCCATGCTGAGAATATAAGTGCAGTTTATAGTTCTGCTGGAAGGGACTTTCAGAGATTATCTAGTCCAAATGTTTGGAGGGCTTTCAAATCGTGACTTACTTTCAAGAAGTTCACACTCAGTTTTTTCCTCTTGCCTTTGAAAGAAGTCCAAACCATACGAAGACCGGTGGCAACAGAAGAAGCAACAAGCCAGAAAGCCAGGTGCCTCCTCCCAAGTAAGCAGCAGCCCACCAGGAGATGGGAGCCTACTGTTTGGTTAGGAGCAGCTTGTTCACATCACCTAATATGAAGCAGTTCATCTCAAAAGACAAGTGTTGCTGCAAGTCCCCTTAGGCAGATAAAGTCTTAGTGCTGAGGAAGACCAAATCTCCTGTTTGGTGCAGCTCGAATATTCATCCCTTGAACTTCCCAAACATCACTTGGATTCAGTTAGCAAGGTCTTGGTTTCTTCTGAAAATGGACTATGACTCCCATAACTACCTTAGTGGTTTGAAGGTTTCTACCACAAGTGCTTTTTCTTGCAGAAGCCTCACTGAAAATCACTGGTACAGGCTCCTTAAGTTACGCAAGTGCTTGTGAAAAGTCATTTCCTCTGTAGGAAGCACCTACATACTTCCTGCCTGAGTGCATATATCTGTAGGTGCTCTGCTTGCCTTTCTAAAGCCACGTTGCTCCTTTCATCACAAAAGCAGAACTAGTAAGCAGGACAGGACATTCATTCTCTTTACCCTGGCCCAAAATGAGAAAGAAATGAGAGGTGATGCAAACCCAGCAAGTGCCTGGAGTGCTGTCTTACTGTGAGCCCGTTTCTATACACTGTACAAACTGAGTGATGTGTAACAGGGAAGAGTTTTTCTACTCCAACTCTTTCAAACGCAGCTGGATTTCCCCCACTGCCCACTTATGTGAAAACTTCCCTTTTCTTTCATCACATTGCAAGCTGAGTATCTAGTTTAGGGAAGCTTTTGCAAAAATGTGACAACTCTTGCTCCCTACTGGAATATAGGACGACACATGCTGTAAAGTCCTTCTATACAAATTCAGTGGTGGTGTGCTTCAGAGGAACAGCCACCCACTCGACCAATTGCATCGGCAAGCAGGCTGCACTCTCCCTGCTCACCAGGAGGGGTACAGCAGAGCACTGTATCCAAAGCGTTTATCCAAAGAACCACAGCTTCTCTGGCCTACTTGCAAACACACAGGAATTAACCAGAAAACAAATCTTTGTGGCTGAGAAATAGACTGGGCATGAAAACTGACGTTCCCTAGAGTACACTATTTTAGGCTGTGACTTTTGGATCCGCTTTTATTGTCAAAGTTTCAAAAGCTACAAGCAGAGGATATGCTCTCTGCTGTTTGACGCATGTTGGCCTAAAATCGCCTTGCAGAAGAGAGTAGAGAAGTCAGATCAGTGAATTCAGTATATATGCTAAGTAGTCACCATTAAAATCCCATATTTTGGGCCCATGCTTGACCCAAAGCTCCACCATCTTTTTCCCTCTGAAATGGAAAATCAACGTCTTTTATTTATTTTTAAATTATTGCTACCTGTAAGTACTAACTTGTAGATGCTTTGGGAGGAATCAGTCCACAATCAGGTTTGGCCACATGCTGTTGCCTCCTGATTTCAGGAGTCCTCTGCACTGAGCACTTCACATCCACGTAACAGACAGCCCATGTCATCACAGATTCTAGCCTGATAAGCAAAATATGCATTAGAGGGAAGGAAAGTATTATCATCACTTCCAAGAGAGGGAAGAAAGGCACAGTGAGATGATGTAATTTCTCTTGGGTCACTGAAAGTCCAGGCAAGCAGAGATGAGCATTCATCATGGGACTCAGCCCTAACCAAACATCCTCACTGCAGAAAGTAAAAGCAATGATAAAAGCACTCAAAAAATAAACCCTAGAAGGGCCACATCCAGATTCTTTCAATATAATTTTTCCTCTTTTGAAGAGGACAGGCTAAGACGATCAGAATACACCGAAAGTGGACAAAAAAAGCTCCTCAATGCCAGAAATGCGACCATGCTGCAGGGTTTAGTGGCATTACCAGTTTGGCTGGCAGTGTTCACACACCCCCTCCTTTGGCCTCCTTTGACCTGCCTTGGACATTGTGCAAGGGGCTCCCTGGGCTGAGAAGCAGAAACCCATTTTCTCCTTCAGTATTTTTGAAATAGGATTCTGAACTGAGCTGCCTTCCTGGTATAAATTCAGCAAATCCCATCTTCCATCTCGTTTAGTTGGAAAAAAAAAAAAAAAAAAAAAAAAAAAAAGGCTTTTTTTTCCCCCCTTACAAGCTGCGGTGTTAACCTGTCCAAAAGACATTCTGATTTCATGGCAGCCCTACACAGGAAGACCTCTTAGCACCTCTGCTCCCAGATCCTGTGATGCTGAAAGCTCTCCCCCAGCAACACCACAAGGCTTTAATCATGAGCCTTGCTGCTGGCTTTCCCAAACCACCAGGCACCATAAACACAGGTTGACACTGAAGAGCTTGCTATTTTCCTGAGATGCTTTGAGGAGAAGTGGGAAGATTGCAAAAGCTAAGTATTTTGCTTCTATCAATGTTCAGACTTTAAAGTTTCACAATACTTGAAGTCTCATAATCATAATTTTCAAGTATTTGAGACTAACAGTAACAGAACTTCAAGCAAAACATTTCAAAAAATACCAACAATGAACACAGAGAACACTGAACAGCTGAACACTGGGGAGAGCTTTTGAATTCCAGATCTAAAGGTGATCCCTGAATTTGCAGCTCAGAGCCAGGATGATTAATACCTCTGTTCATCAGGGTCAAACCTTCAAAATGTTTTCACCTCAAATTAATTCTATACAACCCCCTTCTCCTGTGGTCAATTTTAAAACCTCCCAAAACACATTTGGAAGACCAGTGTTCAGAGAGGACATGGCTTTATTTCTGCACAGGGTGCAAGGTGGGTAATCTTCACAAATCAAACACACCTGAGTCTTTGCACTAGCTTCCATTTAAAATCCAAATGTTTTCACTACACACCTACCTCATGCGTAAGTCACACCTACCTATTATGTATTTCATTGCTATTTTGGACTTGCACCCCTATTTCAAGGATGTGGCTCTTATTATAGAAGTCTTGTTGTCAGGAAGGATATTTGTCATAGATCAGCAATAAATCTGGAAGTTATAAGCAGAACTATAGCTCTGAGCAAGCACCTTAATTAGGCAGCTGACAAATATTCAAGGATATTGCTGTCATTATAGCATAGATATGTAGGACATCAGAAGTTATAAGCAAAACTGTATAACTTTGAGCAAAAGTAGCAAATAATTAGTTCTGAGACATCACTCCCGGATGGTTACTGCAAATTTTAAACATAAAATTTCCCTCTGGTATCAAGAAATAGATGCTCACAGAAAAGAGTCCCTCCTAGACATTCCCTTCATATACAGGAAGTCCACACCTGTGGTAAGCAAAGCAGAACAGGAACAGGCATTCTCTGTTGAGGAATTATATGGGAGATCAAACCCCCCGAGCAGCAAGTAAAGGAAAGACCTCTGAATGCCTGAGGAAGCAAGTCATACTCCAGTGAATCCTTATGTGGCTTCTGATCTGAGAAAGAGCCTGAGCAGATAGCCAGGCAGCTCTCCACTGTCCCCCTTTCTGCAGGCCTACAGCACAAACCCTCTTTGCAGCCTTTCTGCCCTCCTTCGTGAGCCAGTGCAGGGTCCTGCAAGGTAACCGTCTTCATATTCTAGATCAGAACAACCTCTTAAGTCAGCAGTGGACAAATGGCATTAAATCTTTACAATGTTCAGGAATCATTCATGGGATCACATATCCACAAGTAGAAGGACGTTTTCTTTCTGTTGTTAAGCAAAACACTTAGCAAAGCCTGCACTGCATTCTGAAGACTGATGGCTGTTAGTAGCAATGTTCACACAGGTTTCAGAAGTAATTCCTTCTGTTGCCCTGTCTGCAAACAAAAGCCCTACAAAAAGTTTTCATCCCACCCTGCTGCTCTGTGGGGACTTCACAGCCAACCTCCTCCAACTCTGCCTCCCATAACCATAATTTTGTTCTCCCATATTTACATTCCCTTCATATTCATACATTCATTCTTTATGTTCTTATACCCACAGGTGTCCTGTTTATCTCTCTAAGGATGAATAGGGAGGTGAGCAGAAGTGAACTACAGAACTTACCCCACCTGATACAAAAAGGCCAGGCTGGGAGAAGGAAGGAGGGAAGTAATTCACCTAGGGTGACCCACTTAACTTGCTCCAGACCAAAGCTATTTGTAATCACCCACTTAAAAACAAACAAACAAACAAAAAAAAAAAAAAAACACAAAAAGCAACAGTACATTTAGCTGAAGATCATTATTATTTACGCAGTGGGATTCCCAGTCACAGACCAGAAAGTGGTGAATCACTCAACCAACTCAGAAGGAAATAAAGTTTTCTGTGCTCATAAGCTTATACTAGTTGTTGGACAGCCTTTGTTCTGCTTGGCAAGCTTGCACTCATCAGTGGAGTTATCTGATTAAGTGAATCTACACTGTTTTCCTCTGTAAAAAAAGATCAAGACCATTCATTCATTCACATGACTGAATGTGAAAATCAGACACGTCTGAGTCCCAGGTTTATAGCCTATGCCCACACCCACAGTGCTCCACAGGACTGCAAAACATTTGGAAATAAAAGCATCTAGGAGTTTTTGCACATTAAACATCTATTTTTAAGAAACGCAACAAGAGAACAAAGCTACTGCAGGCCAGCTTATAAAGTCACTTATCATCAGAATAAGCAAAACAGTGCTTTCACTGTGGAGCAAAAGATGCAAGGATATTAACGAGAAGTTTGACACGACGATCCTTACGGATTCCTATCAATTTGGGACATTCTATGACTCTACAAAATATTTTCCTGGCTGACCACATTCTTTTATATGTATATATGTTTTTTAAATACTATTTTAATCTACATGCTGAAATCCTGGCCATTGCACAAAATGCTTGGTAGTCAAAACATAAGCCCAGTTATTTCTGATACTGCTTAGGAAAAGTCCTATAAACTGTTTATTTTTACCTGTTTATAGTAACTCCTCCATAAGTGGGAGCAACTGAGGATGTCAATCCAGAATAACAACATCTTGCTTAATTATCCGGCATTTTAATATGTGGGGGCTGAAGACACCATCCTGCCCTTAGCAATGATCATCCCAAGCTTTGTGGTGATTTTTGATTTGGATTATTTTATTGCAAGCATGGACTTAAGAATACCTCTCAGGGACACAGATACTCTAATTGCTTTTTAATGTGTTAGGGCTAATTAGATGAGCAGTGAAATCCATGAAATTTATGGTCCAGATTACTTTCCTATCATTTCCTCAGATACCATTACGTTTCTGCAGCCTGAAACACAGGACAACGGAGCTGTCCTGGTTCTGTCCAGAAGAATTAGAACAGATAATTTAAAACACAAGATCAGTGTGGATACTCAGAAAACATTTCTTCAAAGAGTTCTCAGAAAGTTATAATTACATTACTGCAGTCCACATGCATTGCCTCATACTCCTTTTAATCTCTATGTTGTTACGTTATTACTGGAGCTGTGTGTTTGGAATAAGAAGTGAGAGCTCCCCAGATTTTCCTCCCATTTAATATGCATTGGGGTGCTTCCTGTTGGAAGAAATCTATGAACGAAGCATGCCAATGGAGACTCTGTATATCTACTTCATGCTTTCTCCCAGGAATGCTATTTAAAACAGACAATCCTAACTTCAGAATGCCTCTAGCTGTTCAGCACTGGCAACAAACACACTGAGAACACGAAAAAAACCTAAACTAGAGGTGTACCTTCATGGGGATTTCCTGTCCAGCTCTTGCCATGGACGTTGGAAACTGCAAGAGAGTGCCACTGCAGGCAGAGTGAGCAGCTGTCTCTTCATTAGTAAAAAAAGTTGGCAGGTATCCTCTCAAACAGCTTAAGAAAAGAATTGTTCCTCAGATTTTTGTTACCAGCTTTGTTGTATTTTACAAGTAATTTGCCAGAGTTTTAGAACCTGACCACTTTCTTAAGTCAGTTGCTTCCAGAGGTAGGTGGCACATGCTGTCTCAGAGCATCCAGTATGAGATCCCTACTCCCATTCTTCTTGGAAAGTCAACTCCCTGACCATCTCTTTCATGGTTTTTCCAACAAGCTTCCTCATTTTTATGTAGTTCCCCTTTTTGAAGTTGGCTGCATTTGTAAGTGCCAAGGTTTTTCTTTTACATTTGTCTGATTGAAAAGGTCCATGGATTACACTATTCTGGATATGAAGTGTCAGGCATCTGTTTCACATGCTGTTTACACAGAAACTGTGCTTTTTGTATAGATTTCCTCTAGTCCAAAAATACCCAACTTCCCAGTCAAGCAGAATCCTTCCTCCACAGACCATTTTCTCGGTTCCATGCCAAAAGTTTTCCTCTTTCCTTCTCTGGGACAGTACTATAGCAAGCATTGCAAAGAATGCTGCCGCACACAAAGAAACATGACAAAAAATTAACTGACCATTCATTACAATAGGATGAGCTGGTGTTTAATGCTCATTTTCCTCAATAAACAGAGACCACATCAATTTAAAGCAATTGAAGAGTATGGATGTACCACTCCAACACAACATGACTAGGAGCCACAAGCAGTACCAAAACTGGTAGCTTTTGGACCACAATTGTCAGTGGTAACAAGGATTAAGATGTTTGATCCCTGCAGGTTCTCACTCTCATCTGAAAATGAGAAAAGTGTAGGTCCAAAAGGAGTTATTCCTACAGGGAAGCTTTTTGCTTCTGGCTGACTGTTCACATAAACATTATCTCATATGCCCTTTCAGTTGCCTGTGTTTCATTTATGCAAGAGTTCTTGTTCTGAGAATAGATTTACTGCTTAAGGCACACGGAAGAATTAGCAACTTCAGCAAGACAGCCTGTGTGGATCCTCTTTCAAATCCTGTTGAAAAAGGATTTATTGCATCCCTCCTTTCACTACTGTACAGCTTCTTTGAAGCTATACTGGGGACCACTGAAACTTCACAAATGACCAGCTCCTTTTGCTTATGGAAGTCTATGGCCAGAACAGGTAACAGCATCAAAACAGCATAACTAGTGACAGTGTGACACCTGAACAGGACTGGAAGAAAAAACATACTGCACTTCAAAAGAGACAGCATTCTATGTACAAAACTCTTTTGTTTAAACTTTTGTTTATTCAGAGCGAACCTGGAAAATATCTCACACTTTGTAATGAGTAAACTATAAATACAGGACAATAAAAGGATGAAACAACAACAAAAAACTGAAGAAAACTGAAGCCTATTGGAAGTCACCTTGTACTTTTAAGACTTTTCAGAACATATCCATAGTTTTAAAAAGGCCAGCGCCTCTGACAACATCAAGTAAACTTGATCAAATCACTATGGTGCTCTGCCTTCTAATCCAGCGAGTTACAGAATCACAGCAGTTGGAAGGGACCTCTGGCAGTCATATAGTCCAACCCCTAATTAAAGCAGACTGCCTACAGTAGGTTGCATCTGAGCCCTGTGGATGATCCAGAGATCTCTTCCCAGTACTGCTGGCTATGGAGAGTGCTTGATTAAGGATCATCAGACAGATAGAATAAAAAATCCTCTTTCTGACCGGTGTGGCAACTCATTCCAAGACAGAAGACTTAGATGAAAAAAATACATTTTTACATGTAGAACCAGGTGCACACACAACCTTTGAGTTATTACAGCTCTGTTGAAGCTGATACCTGCCTACTTTAGAAAGTTTCTAGATGAAAACAGGGAAATGTCATTCCTTGCAGTTGAAAGTTGCTGAGATCCATTGGTTACATCTTCACATGGTCATAGATGTTTAATATCCCTGCCTTTCCTTGGAAAGCAATGCGTTTGATTCATTAACTGACAACCACTGCCAGCAAAGTTGACGCTAAGACCTAAATTCACATGTAATATCATCTTCAGTGACCTATCTGGCAGAGCCAACACATCTAAAAGCCAGCTCATCGTCACCACGCCTTCACCAAGTGCCCTCATATGTGTCTGTTGCTGGAGCCCTCCCAGGTTTCCAGACTGCTTTGCTAGATGCAGCCATCCAGTGCTGAGCAGAATCCAGAAAGCATTTCTGCATGGGCTTCAGGGTAGCCTAGGGCAGGAGTAAAAGATGCTGAGAAGGTGAGCAGCTGGAATCATTTGTAGGAGAGAACAGGCAGCAGACTCAAGTGTATCTTAAGAATAGGAATAGTCTTTTCTCCTATTGAAGTAGAGAAGAAAAAGCTTAGGCAGGTGGGACAAGGTTTGCAAGGGCCTCTCAGTGGCTTTAACATGCTAGACTTTAGAAATAAGAATTCAAAAAAGTTAATGTCACCCATGTCTTTTCTAAGTGTAACATTTGTGTAGTTCAGAACTGTGACAGCTGCCAGCATTTATATTTTCTTTGCCTACTAAAGTCTAAACATAATGCATTCTTGGTGGAGGTGCTTGCAGAATCCTGGCTCGATTCCCTGGACTGTTTAACTGTCCTCTGGGGCACGACACAATGACTCCATGCATCTCTGCACCGAACTGCCAGCAGCATCTTCTCTGAGTCTGAATAATAAGATGATTCAAGTAAACATTTTTGTTTCCTTTTTGTTTCTATGAGACACTTCTCTGATCCTCTGAGGAACTGAAAGGTCACATCCAAAGGGAATAAGACATAAGAAAAAGAGGTGAGACAATTTATTAAGAAAAGTTTTAGCAATCTCAATTGAAGTTCAGAGAAGGTTGGAATTTTCCATCTATTCATGTTTGTCTGTGTAGTTTATGATTATTTTTAATCCCTCTGCCAACAATTTCACAGACTGTAATAAGACAACTGGTCACATAGAAAGGCATTAAAAATAGTCCTCCTAAGTAGCACAGCAATAGATGAGAAAAAATAATTCAAGCCTATTGCTTAGGATAGTGAAGCTGAAGCTCCCTTCTTGAAATGCTGATTTTCTTTTCAAGCATCTACTTGACACGTTAGCAAGTTCCACATCTGGGGAATTACACTGAGTACAAACTGAAAATCTCCAGGATCACAACAAAATTCCTCGGAATATTTCTTTTTCCCCTTTGTAAAACAAGTCATTTACACAAACGGAGAAACATACAGTATGTTTCAGCACTGTCTCAGATGTTTTTACTTTTTCAGGAGTAGACAGTAAAAAAGCAACCAGTAGGAAACCTACCAAATGGAGAGAGTGCACTTGATAAAGTCAGAAGCAAAATGTGCTTCCTCTGCAGTTACAGCACACTTCTAACACACTGAAGTTCTATCCTTCCACAATGTACAGAAGATGAGTTTCTTAGAAACAGCACTAATTCCTGTTACTAGATTCTAAAAGAGTGGCCCTGTACTTTGTGTTACTGAATTTCATTCTAGGTAATCAAGTTCAGTTTCCAAACATGTTACAGATGCTTAAAAACAAAACAATAAAGAAAATTCATTAGGTGAAATTCCCTGCTAAATGGAGGGAAGAAAGACACGTTCCACACCACGGTCACCAACTACCTCAGAGAAAATGTTCATTTGGCTTCTGACATCTGGCCATTTGTTTGGGTAGAAGGACTGCAGAGCATCTGATACCAGCAGAAGAGCCAGCACACCTCATGCAGTATCTCAACTCCCATTGCCAACTGTCTGATACTTCAAAATAAAGGAAAAAACCCAAATGCAGAATTCACCTTGCACCAGGTAGAAAACCTTCCTGACTTTGTACATGACAAGCAGTACCCCAGAGCACTAACAGAATATTAACATCGCCAAAGATCACTACTGTTAAATACTCTCTATCAGTTTCTTACCACATTCAGCACTGCTGGTAGTCCAAGGATTTGTACCATTATAATTTCTACAGCTTATTCTAAGATCACTCTCAGGCAACCTCCTTAAACTCCACAAAGAAGCAATCCCATGAGCCACACAGAAAGCTGTTCAGAATGCTTACAGAGTTTTGAGCAATTTTCAACTTAGTCTATTCATAATTCTTCTTAGAATTAAACTGAAGTAATCTCCCTGTTAATATATTTAATGGAAAATTTGGTAAGTTCTGTGTATCTACTAACTGCTAGGCTAAACAACAAATACTGCTCTTTCCCCCCCACAAAGGAACAATTTCTTGAAGGCTGCCCTAGCAGTTCTAAGAATCCTTCGTCCTTTTCCAGTTGATTTTCCTGTTTTTTTAATAGTAGGGATCAAAACTGTAGCCAGTGCTCTAAAAAGGGTCTTACAAACAGCTTCTACAACTGTACTACCATTGTTTGTCTCTACTAGAAATTTTAAGTCTGATGCAATGCAGCCCACAGTCCTACAAGGCTTTCTTACAGCTGAATCACATTCACGCTGAATCCATATTTCCTCCAACCTCCTCCGCCCACAGTAAGGAACAACTTCCTGGGCCATTGCAAAAGTTCTTGCTTCTTTTCTCTTAAAAAAAGAACTTTGCACTCCATGCTACTGTTTTTCATCCTCATTTCAAAACTGTGGAGGACTGATTTATCATACAGAAGTAATTGCATTAATCCCAGCTCTATGCCATCTGCCAAATCAGTGGCCAAGTACTCAGATGACCAAGGAATATATTAAATAGGCTCAAGTCCTAGCAGTGTATGCCTTTTTCCATATGTAAACACTCCTGATGACTCCCTTCAGCTTAGTTCCTCTTTATCCTGTAATGTCTATAATCATTTCCACCATGAAGGAAGAGGTCCTGATGGGATTATGGGTCAATGCTTTACTCAGCTCTTAGCTATCTTTAAGAAAACTTGTGAAGTTTCTCCTGAAATGAATGACTGTTGTTGTGTGCAGGGGAAGGGAGGAGAAATGGACATGTTTTATCTTTATTCTCTTTCCACTGCCTTCTCATCCTCAGCTACCCTTCCTCTTGCATTTCAGCAGAAAGCAACAAAGCACAGAAGTTCCTGGACTTTTTGAACCTCTTTCTGAAGGTGTGTACTTAATTAGCTACTTCTCTGCCCCCAGATGTACAGAAAAAAATCATTTCCAACAAAACCTGCAACTTGTAGTGCCAATTCTTTCTATAGATGAATATTATGCAAGGACCACATTATTTTCATATCGACTAGCCTAGATTTTGCTTCCACATCACCGAATCTTGAATAATACTAGTAAAATTGCTCCTTAAAGTACTTGTTTTTCAGTGCTGGCCAGACAGTGAAGTCTGGAAGGGAAGTGGAAGTCTTGGCTGCTTTCAGAGAAAAGTTAAGAGTATCAAGGAACACCAGACTACATCATCTCAGACCTAAAAGGATTTTCTCATCTGCTGTACTGCCAGTAACCTTCACTGCACCTCTTCTCCAGGCTGCTGCCTGACTTCGCTTGATTCCTTCTGTATGCTCATACTTCCCATTTCTGTCTTTTTCCAACCCTCTGTATCCCCCCGCTGAATGTTTTCCAAAGCACTATGGAGACATGAATTCACTCTTGTACTCCTGACTCTTCACAAAGGGCGACTGCGGCATCTCCAAATTCACTCATCTAAAAGCAAATTCACTCATCTAAAAAAATGCCGTCATTCAAAGCAGGCTGGAGAAAGAGAAATTGAATGTGTGGAAGCAAGTAGGACAGAAGAGCTGAAAATGGCTGTACCACCTTGGGAAGGAAGAACCCTTCTCTAGCAAGCTGTACCCCTAGCCTCAGGGAAGCTGTACTTTTTCACCCCAGGCTGCATTTGCAGCCAAAAGTGTTGCTTCCTGGGAAGTCTGTGCCTCAACCTAATAACTGCAAGTTTCTTCTTTTATTCAGTCCTATGAAAACTCTTGGGCAAAGGAAGACTAAGTCTGCAGATTATCCTGGAGAAGTAACTGTCCATCTGGTGGCTCTTCATCCAAGACTTGAATACTCAACAGATACCTGGTCAAGCAGAGCATAATCTGTGGGTTTGCAGCAAACTTTTCTAATACCAGAAGGCTCTGGTTTTTGCAACTAGCCACCTCTCTGGCTGGGCAACACTCAATCACATCATGTTCCAAAATCCCCACTCAAGCAGTTGTGAATTAAACAGCTGATTGTACTAAAAGTCTCAAGACTCATTCAGATTTTTTTTTCCTTTTAAAACAATATTAAAGACCAAGGTACCAAAAAGCAGACAGTGCAATATTAACTACAAAGATCAAAACAAATCTCTAAGACTTATGCACAGATACCAGCACAGACACCTCATAATTGCTGCCATCCTTTCTACAGTCAATACAAAAGATTATGAACTACATCAAAACCAGAAACAAACTGAAAATAGAAACTGAGACACCAACTAGGCAGAAACTTGAAGAGGGCCTGTTATGTAATTATTGCTAATGGCACAGGAGAAACTGAAACATCAGTCTAAAACAGGAGAAGCTGCAGATAGAGTACTCCTTCATACACAGTCAACTGGAAGTGATACTGGAAGGAAATTTAAGAAGGATCACTAAGCAGCAGAAGAATAACACCGAAGCACAGGTAGGTGTCAGGCCATGAAAGAGGATGCACTTGCCTTGCACAGGGGAGCTCTGAAAATGGAGATTCAGCCACGGACAGTCAACGCCAGCACCTTTCCCCCCTTACTGTTTTAAATGATGTCTGCAGGTTTCAGTTTGAACATTCCTCCACTAGAACAGCTCAGGACTATCCACCACGGACCTGGAAAGCTATTCATCCTCTTTCAAATATATGTTTATTTGCTTAAGTTTTCTGAAGATTATTATGACCTTAATTAAGTCTCTTCCTCCTACATGAAACAGCCCTCGCTAATGTGATCACTTTACAAAAGCATTTACTGAAGACCCTCAGGAAAGAGCAAGCAAGATATTACTCCATTCCACTTGAAGCTGTGTCCCTCAGGTAGTCTAGTGATAACGTGTTTTGCCAGGAGTTCAGGCTCCAGACCTTAGAATGAAGACTGTAGCCAAGAAACCACTACTTTAAAATCAAACATCTTTAGTCTAAAATAACAGACTAAACAAACAAATCCTTGTTTCTTTCCTCTCTGCAGGGTCTACATTAGGTAGATGCAAAGGAAATCTGTGGTTAATAAGTGTTATGCTTCTTGCAAGTATTTTTGTGTCCTGGGCTGCTAACAGCACTCAAGAAAAACCCATGCAAGTCGTTCTGAACAGCTCAAACAGCTTCAGCCATGGGTAGAAGAAGGTGGCAGAGATTAGAGATCAGAAAATACTGCTAGTACTCTGACAGCATATCCCAAAGAAGAGCATTTGATCACTGCACCTTCCCTCCAGCTCAGTCCTACTGATTGCCAGTACCCATATGGCCTTCATCCCATATCCCCATTGTGTGATTCATTGCCTACAGACAGCCTCACTGTTAACACTGATTTCCTCTGACAGACCCACAGAGGTCACAAGCTCTACTGCTCCTGTGCTGTGCCTTTTACACTATAATATTTTTCTTTTTTACTTAGTCTCTCAATGGTCCTTGTTTCTAAGGCAACTTCTTGCCCATTGATTCTGTAAACAGTGAAGTTGTTTCACTGTAGATGAAAAATGACACAGAAAGGACAAAGGCAGACAGCAAGGCAGACCCACTTCAGACAGACATATCACTTGACTGCCAACAAGGAAAGAGTTTCTGCTAAGACGACACAGACAGAATAATCATACTCTGGCTCCAGACTCTCATTTGCTAAAATTGCAAAATTTATGTTCCTGAAAGCAATGCAATTCCTCTGCCAAATTTCAGCCAAGCACCCAAGGGGCAGAGTGCAAACTCTTCCGAGTGCAGGAGCTGCAGACAGAGCTACCCAATCAGCAAGGAGCACTCCTCTGAAGTTCCAGACTGGAGGTGAAATGAGCAATTATACAGCACATGAATAAATTTGGCAGACTGACGACTAACTGTAAACAGCATGTAAATGGAAAAATATTACCATATCACATTATTTCCCATCAACATACAAGAGATCAGAATTACCAGTTCTAGTAATTATCAGTCACCTACAGATACTGGGAATCTCTGCTTGAGATATAAGAAAACCTCTCCAGACTCCTTGCAACTGAAAAATAAGCAGAGGTACTTGTGAATGCCTGAAATACAACTACCCACGATGAAAAACTTAGTTTTGGTTTTCAAGATATATTGTGTTCTAGCTTCAACAAGTTAAACCTGTGCCCCTTGCATTACAGATAAATGAAACTCAGAGTGAAGAGTGAAATGGTCAAGATGGCTCAAACATCCACAGCAGTGAAATTCAAAGAATCACAGAGGGCTCTCATGGTCCAGGGTAAGTGAACAGAAAACCAGCAGATAATCCAATGTCCTTGTGGAGAATATTCTGAAGATAGAAACTCTGCACTCTTGAGGTGTGACAGCATGAGGAATTGCCTCAGAATAAGCTAGAATTAAAAAGGCAAGGATAGGGGCAGGTGCAAAAGCCAAGACTCTGAAGTTGAGCAGACATTAGGCAAAGAAGGACTTTCTAGTCTGGGAGCATAAAACTACAAATCCCCTTGGGTTTTACTTGAAAAACAGGAATAGTCTGCTGCTGCACAGAGAAAATGAGCAACGCATTCTCACAGAGGTACAGCCCCTGTCTGTGAGACAGGATGACTTTGGAATGGTCGAAATTCCTTGTGTTACAGTCTGTCTGCGTGGAGGTCAATAATACACAAGGAAAAATCTTGCTGTCCATTCTGCTGTGGCTGGGCAGATCCTTGTTTCAGGACTTCAACAGCAACCTTGAGAGTCTCTGAAGGCAAGACTTTGTGCCTTAATTACTCCCAAGATCCAAAGCGTACAAATCACACAGCAAGTTTTTGTCTTCTTTTGTCTTCACGAGATGCTCTTTCTGGTTTGGAGATAGAAGGATTAATGAGTTGCTCAATGGCATATGGAAGTCCCCAGTGAGAAGGTGGAACTCCTTGCTGTGCTTCCTGCAGCCTGGGTCCCAGAGGCTGCAGTAACAACGTTTCACAAGCAAGCAAGGTTTTACTGCTGCACAAGTTTGGGCAAAATCTCAAACCACAGATTAAAGTTTCTCTTGTGTGGGAGGGAAATGCCATAAAAGTGTAGGTGTGTAAAGTGAGTGAGGGAAATACTAGAAATCTCAATGAGGTCCTTCCCTCATAGGAGATACTACATTTGCACTGCCAGGTTTACAAACAGGTTAAGCTCCATTGATAAAGGTGGTGACCTGTTAAGAGTCTGTCTTCAGAGAGGTAGTAGGGAGCTGCAGGAACAGGAAGAACTCTTAACGACTACTGTAGTGTCAGCAGATGTATGCTGCCTCCTGTTGCCCCAGGAGAACAGAGCTGGTCTCTACATTCCCTATTCACTCTGCTTGCCACACAGTAGTTGATTTGGTGAGATCCACTCCCTGGTAATAAACAGACAAGGAAGGAAAGCAGAGGTGCCCCTTCCCAGGCAATGCTGAAATGTATTTTGCATAATTGCTTGCTAACTCCAAACGTCAGGAACACCTATCAGCAACACAACAGCAGTTTGTCTATCACTAAGCCAGGTCCAAGAACTATGCAGTTCTTTACCAAAAAATTAACAGGAATATCCAGAATTCACATCACAGAAGAAAAAACAACAGAACAAGTCCCACCTTTATTTGTGACAGGACAGACAGACTTTCAGAACCAATGAAAGACTGGATTGAACCAGGAGTTACACAGGAACTTAAAGCTGCTATGTCATGCTTTTATGACAGCTAAGACGTATTTCATCATACTCGTTCACCACGGAAACAGAATAAATAAAATCCATCTCTTACTGAAATCAGTGACAGCTTTAGCATTATCCTGAGTACAGTCAGGATTTTGGCCCGTGAAATCTGAGGGACAGGGAAACATGCAGACAAGCTGAGCATGACATTCAGAAGGTGAAGCACAAGTTGTACTCATTCAGTGATGCACTGAATGAGTAAGATTTTCATTCTATTTTGCTTTCTTTAAAAAGGAGAAGACTTACTCCTAGTTATATTTGGGCAGAACATAACAACAGTACTATATACACACAGGAACTGTAGTTTCCACAAAAATCAAACGATCAAATACCTTTTTTTTTTTTTCTTCTTCTATTTATTTTTTCTGTTTCTTTAAAATTTCAATTCTCTCTGAAGATGATAATGTTTTGGTCACATCACTCATTTCTAACCGACATTTTTGCTTTGCTGAACCAACTCACAGCTGTTTCATTTCAAGACAAAGTCAGAAATATAGTGCTATAACTTCCCTTACGGACTGCAAAAAGTTGCTCTAGAAGGGTTTTTGAGTATCTTTCCTGTAATTCTACAGAAATTTCTAATTGAACCAAGCTGTGTGGCATACAGTGGAAGCCAAAATGCCTCCTGTGGTGCTACCATCTCCCAAAAGAGCTTCTGTCAAAGGTTAAAATGTCAGCAGCAGCTAACGTGCTCTCTGTAAGTGGTAATTAAAAACAAACTAAAAGAAACTGCATCATTTACCCCAATTTTTTAAAAGCAAACTATCTTGATGCATGAAAACGTCAGAACATCTCAAAGTCTTCAACTCCTTTTCCCAACACATTTCAGTTTAACAAGAACATTTCAGAGTTTTATCTTGATTTGGAAATTCAGAATTTTGTTTAGCTTATTTTGCACGTCACTGTGATGGGCAACCAAACGTAAACAAAGCATGACCAATTTGAACCTCTCAGCTGTTACTGTTGAGAAATATCTTTCAGAGTTAACACATTAACACTAATTCAAGGCAGTTGACAAATTAGTTTTTTTGTATGATCAGCATAAACAGTTCCATGGATTCCAGTAACAGCAAGAAGTTAAACTATCATTTGTTTAGACAGTAATGCTGTGCTTAAAAGCAGCTACTCAAGGTGGCTCAGAAGCAGATAAGACATTCCATGCTGCTAGTTCACCTGACTGTGCAGCTTCCCCATTCTTTCAGTGAATCACAGAAAGCTTTTTCAGCCAGGACATAGTGCTGCAGTCTTATTTGGATAAAAGTCTGCTGAACTGCTGGGCTTCATCATTAAAGACTGGTGATAATTTTGATTTATCATTTTTTTCTACAAGTATTTAATGGAGTCTTTAAAGCCAACAGTTACCTGCTGGTGACTCTGCTCTGGGCAGAAGTGTAATGTAAGATTAAATGGAGAATCAAACAGGCATAGTGTCTATCTTGTGTATTGGTGACTAGATCACTGATGCTGCAACCACAGAACAGAAATGAGGAAACAATACCTTTGATTTGTTTTGGTAGCATAAAAGTAGGCTTGAAAGCATACTGGGGAGCAGACACCAGCAATCCACCTCCTCCTAGGGACATTGCATAGTTTTCAGTCCAGAGAAGCACCCATAAACCCACTGCCCAAGAAATAGGAAAGTGTGGTGAGAAAAGAGCCAGCAATGAAAATTTGTAGTGAGTAATTTTCCTCAGTCATTCAACCCTCGCTTCTTACAGCTAAGTGGTAATAGCACTGGAAATGTTTTCTTTCTGAAAGAAAAACTTTGAATTAGAGGAATCAAATTATTTCATTGTAGTTAGAAACTTTTAGATGTGATAGTAACAGAATCAAGGAATATAACGTACATGCAGTAGTTAGGAAGTTTCACCAGTCACAAAGACCAAGACATGCCAGAACTTCTTCCTGCAGAAAATGAAAGACAGCGTCCTTTCTCTGCTCCATCCCTGCCATTTTCCATGGTGGCAGTGGTCAAGATGAAGGTGTTGAGCTAAAGAACTAGCAAGCTCTGGTACAGGAGATGCATCTCAGTACTGCTGTGCACCCAGAGTCAAAAGGCTGTGGATGGGAATGTCCCAGGTCACCATGACAAGGGCAGCAACTCAACAAAGAGGTAAAAAATCAAATACCTTTAGAAATCCAAAAAAGACTTCTACAATATCAAGGTAGGGCACGGGCCCTGCAAGCTACACCAGTTACCACAGTGAGCTCTTGATTCTGCAGTGGGAACTCAAGAGGACATAACTCACCACAACTTCACTTGCTCCAGAAAGCCAGACTGCCAGAAGACAAAGCTGGCCTTAATGTAGGATATGAGGCTACCCCCAATGCTTTGGGAAGCTGGGGTTCACACAGAAAGTCCTCAGAGCTGGCAGTCCTTTCATCCTCTGCACAAACCAATATGAAGGTGAGACAGGTTTCACTCCTCATTTTGCTACACCCTTTCTGAAAAACCTCAGTTGAGACAAAATGAGTCACTGTGCCTCTGCCTGCTCACATTAAGAAATACAAAGAACAGATACTGTTCCGTGTAGCGATGAAGTACAGTTCAATATTTTCAGGTTCTAAGGAAATGAAATAAAAACCATCAGCTAGCCATACAGCCTAAACATTGGTATAAGAACAGTGCTGTATTGGATTGTACAGTGACTGGGTTGTGCGTATGTATTTAATGAGTGGTAACCCCACTGCTCTGTGGTCCACAAAGTGGTATTTAAGAATGATTTTACCTATACTTTTGCATTCACAGAAAATATAAAATACATTCTGTTCCTAGTTGTTGAAGAAGGCAGAAAGTTGTTAACATACATCTCCTGAGCCTGGACTGAGAGGACTGTGGGCAGATTTGCATAGCAAAAACTTATTGGACAAAAAAAGACCACAAAGAAGAAAGATCCTGAGAGCAATATATTTTCTCATGGAAAAACTGAGACAGGGGAGAGGCAGATGAGGGGAGGGGAATAGAGGTTGGACAGATTAAGAGGAATCAGCCTACATTTTTTCTGGAAACCCTTAGAAAGTGAAACAATCAGAAAAACAAGCACCACAAGATCCCACAACAGTGTGTCAGTTAAGCCCATCACAGAAGCCCTATCAACCACCCCAAATCAAATCCACAGAAGTGGAAAAGATGAAGAAGGAGCTATGTTCCCTTGCAAAGAGAAGGGCTTGCCTGCACAAGAGGCAACAGGTACTTTGGATGTCTCCCTTGAACAAGAAATGGAGGCTCAAAGAGGATGCTTGGGCACACTTTGAGAGCCTGAAGCACAGGCCTGATTCTTCTCCTCATATAACTTCTAGGAGTAATAAGCGAAGGAGTTGTACCTACACAACCAGGAGTGAATGGCACTGGTAAGGTGGTATGCTGGAGTCTGACCTTGTCAGATGGTTATTTATAGCACTTCATGAGTTAAGAGATCCATACATCCTGCCTAAGTAAACTGTTCTGCTTATGCTCCAGACAGCTGAAAACTTGCTCATGCTGTCCCAGAAGAATGAATCACTCAAATGCTGGCAGGCAGCGCAAGAGAGAAGCATTTCAGCCAAAGTTCCCAAGACAAAAAAAAAAAAAAAAAAAAAGGAAGATTCAGGCAGACAAGAGATCATACATCCTTGCAGGCCATCTATTAGGAGCAGTCACCTGCAGAGTCAATGTGGTATAATTCCTGCAGAGTCAATGTGGTATAATTCCTCTGGCATTCTGTGAGTGCCCTAAGTGAGCTTGCCGAGCTTTTTTGTGTTTGATACACCAGGCACCCATCAGAGAAACAAGTATTTCTGTTGTAGCTATTCAGATGGGCATGGTGCTTCCCACTATTCAGTTGTCCAGAACAGTGTCCAAGCTCTCCACATGGTCATGTCTCAGCATGGCTGGCTTCATTTCAGGTGGTAACATGCAGCTTCCAAGAGGGTTGTGAGGCAATTCATGTCCCAAAACACACTACAGTCTCCTCAAAATGTAACGTTAATGAGTGAGGCTAATCCAAGCACTGACGGGAATGAAGTCCACATTGAGTCTACTGGGGAACCCACTTGCCACAAGACAGTGGAAAGGTCAGCGCTGACTTGCACATCCGACAGTATCACAATCACTGAATCAGAGCTCAGCTATACTGGAAAAGCTTCCTTCCTTACATCCCATAAACACCCAGCCACAGGGAAAAGGAGACGTGAGGCCATTCTTCCCAGACACTGTTTGGCTCTGGGACAGACAGTCTTGGTAAGTATATGTGGACATGAAAAACAAGTAGCAAGTGTCCTCTGCTAAGTTTCCTAGCAAGGTGACCATCTGAAATTCCTCTCAGTACGAGCTCAGATCTCAGGAAGGTGAAACCCGGTGTGTTTCCAGGCACCTACAAAGAGGTCTGTGAGTATGGTTTTTTTTTTTTTTAAGCTTAGAATGTATATTTAAAAAACAAAACAAAACAAAAACCACACACCGCACTACATTCAATCCCCATGGTTCAAAGGTCCTATCTCTGCTTTTACCAGCAAAAGCAATCCAGGAGCTGGGTGCCTGGTCCCAGCGCAGAACACATGCCCCAATCACATCACAGTTGTGAGTATGTATCAGTGTGTATCTGCTGCACCCCTGCTGCCAAGAATACAATGTAGTTCAGAAGAAGCACTGTTTCTCAATATTTACTCTGTATCGTACAGTCCCTAGTAAATGGGTTGATCATTCTATAGGCAGTGTGGCTGCTGAGATAATTCAGTGACGCCCGTGACTTTCAAATGAATTTCAGTCGGTTTTAAAGGAGGACTCCAAGTATGATTTGTGAGCCACAAAAATGCACACATGATAAAACTGCCCTCTAGTGGGAAAGCATCAATCACATTAGGGCCAGCTGGCAGAAGAGGATTTTGCAGTCCGCGATACATTACTGATCACCTTGAAGCCACGTCCTTTCAGACCACTAGTGTGCTGGCTTGGCTAAGGCTGCCTCAGCCTGAGCAAAGTACCTGGGGAAGCAGTTGCAGGGTTTCTTGCTGCATTCCCATCATGGCCACACCAACTTGACCACAGGTTAAAACTGCTTTGGCTCCTTTATCCAGACCCTTTACATACTGACATTCGGGAACCTATTTTGCAATGGCTGTGACATCAGCACTCTGAGCTTTACCCATTGCTAATTCTCAAAGACTGTGTTGCTGAGGATACAATCTTTTTTCCACCCAGAAGCACTATCTAACCTCCACCTCTGAAGACATGCACCCAGTGAACCCCGCACTTCCCAGCAGTGTCCCAATTCACTCCGCCCAGTTCTTCCTCAGGCATCTGGGAGAGCTGCATGGAGAAATACAGTAGCCCTTTCTAATCAAGGGAAGCAATGTGCTCAGTTTACATTTATATTTACTTTTATAAAACCTTACGCAAGATATTTGTCACAGTTTTCTCTTCCATAAAGCTAAATTATTAGCTCCAATGTGACCTGCTTAGTGTCCCCAGTGTGCTCCCACCCAACTGACTCAAAAAATTAACTCTTGGTTGATTTCCAGCAGTCCCACCCTTTCTGACAGCCACTGACAGAGCTATTAGAGCTGCTACAGTCACAGTCCTTCCTTTCATCAACCACACCTAAGTGTCTACATCATTCTGTGATGACTCTAATCTTCCCTTTTTATGTCCAAAAAATCATATAAAATAATCTCAGAGTGGACTGAATTGGAAGGGACCTTAACGATCACCTAGTTCCAGTCCACTGCCATGGGCAGGGTTACCACTCACTAGATTAAGTTTCCCATCACTCGTCATCTTCTTCCAAAAGAAATTACCTATTTTTTATCACTGATTACACAGGATAGTCAGGATCTTTGCATCTTCCCACCTTACTGATGCAAGAAAAGCAACAGCACAATTTCTGCTCTTACAATTTCTACTCGTTCTTTGTATGACAAGAGGTAATATTTCTCTCTAGATTTAGAGATGTAACACAGTTTCCCCAAAGGTCTCTCCCTGTTTCCAAGACAAAAGGCTCAATTGCTACATCCTTCCAGATGTTTAAGAAGCTGTCTGCACAGGCTGATAGCACAGCTGCACTTCGCATGTAATTATACACTCACATCCCTTCACAGGGGTTCACCAAAACTGAACACGACACTGGTCACCTTTCCCCCATCCCCAGAGGCAGTATTTGCCAAGGCAAAATGCAGTCACCCAGGGGATGTAACCCAACAAGCAGTGAACTAGAAGAAAACAGGCTTCATTAGGACTCCAGTGCCAGCTCAGCTATGTCATTTTGAAACAGTCTTATACCACAGCAGGAAAAACATCAGGGACAGCAGAGTATCCTGGTCTACCCTATTAGGGCAAGGTACTATATTCTTTAAACACCAGCATTCACAAGCTTGGATATCACCACTACATGTGAAGCTTGCCTTTCTGATTTAAGCCTTCTTGCCATAACACGCAGAGCAGAGCACAAACACATGATGAGGAAGACTGTGCTGCAAAAAGCAACTAAAAGCAAGACTCCGATACATAAGAACAAACACTGACACTGACACCTCTCTGGAGAGGCTGCCATGGGGACTGAAAGCCCCATCGGTTGTCCAGAAAGCAGACAGCACATTCTGAAAACACAGTGATGGACGTGCTTTAAAAGGAAGAAGTCCCTTGTCTTTCCTGGGATTTTTAATCACTGCAGTAGCTATGCAGAAAGAAGAACGTTAAATGACAAAAATATAGTTATAAAGTTGACGACCTGGTGAGCTACAAGTCAGTCTCCCACCACTGCTTCTCCCTGTTGGCACTTGAATACTAAAGCAAGGAGTTCCCCTAGGCCCTTTTCCACCACCTCCCTTGTAGCAGAGAAGGGTAATGGACGAGGGCATCTCTTTCGTCCTTCCTTTTAAAACAAGGGCAGAAGCAGCAAGAAGTGCTGCTGCCAGTAGTATGGCACTGCCTGACCACAAATTCCATGTCACTAACAACAGCTGCCAGAAAAAGCAGCAGAACAAATGCACTGAAAGCATCAGCACAAAACCAACACACACCAAAGATACCACAAATTACCAGCAAACACACACGCTGATCAAGTAAATGATGGGTTAAGTAACACTTAAACAACGGTTAAACAATTGAATAAGTAGTGTCAGGCAATAACTCAAGTCATTTTGCTCTCCGCAGTCAGAGATTTACAGAAAGGCTGAATTTGAAAGGGACCTATACAGATAATCCAGCCCTTTAGACCACGTTACCCAAGGCTGTATCCAGATGGCTTTGGAATAGCTCCAGGAAGGAAACACTTCTGGGCAACTTGTTCCAGTGCACTGACACTCTCAGCAAAGATGTTCTGGCATAATAACTTCCTGTATTTCAGTCTGTACCTGCTGCCTTTTGTCTTACCACTATGCACCCCAAAGAGGAGTCTGGCCCCATTCTCTTTATGCACTCTCTTCAGGTACTTATAAAATCAATAAGAAAATGGTTCTTCCAGAATTTAGGGGCTGATTTCAAGAGTGTTATGTCATCTAGAGTAATGTCATCTAGAGTAGGTCTGAAAACCTCAGGCACTATTGCAGTCTGACTAATATGCAAGTCAAGTGGAGATTTTCATCAGCTTGAAGAATTGAGACAGGAAGAAAATATGACCATAAAGGGAGTTTCCAAGGTTAGGAGGAATGACTTTTCCTAAGAATCCACGTGAACAGGAGAAGATTCAGCAGGGATGAGAAGACTTCCTTCCCTAAACCACACTACCCACATTAATATCTCATCATGAGAGAGATGGAGATGCCCCTTAAAGCAATCTGCTCAAAGCATTTTAAAGAAGAGAAAGGAAGATCAGCTATTTGTCACCCAACACAGAACATGCTCATCCTTGCAGGCACCTACCGCATCCACCAAAAGTAAGAGCAGACCAGGTAAGAAAGCTTTGCAGCACCAGTTATCTGTGAAACATTTCCAAAACAGTGATGTTTTGCTTTAGATCTACATGGCTGCGTGATAAACATCATGTTTCTCAGAGACAAAAGTGATCACCCTGTAGATCATAAAATAAAAATGGATGTGTTATTAAAGACAGAAAGATTAGTAATAAAGCAGTTTCTGCCAACCTGGATTACAATTCATGGACCAGTAGTTAACATAGCTTTAAGAGGCAGCAGTTACACATCTAATTACATCATCTAACAGGGTGCAAGAACCAGCCTGTCTCTCATCCCTCTCAATTTATCCAATTGCTTCGGATTTCCCTCAGCTACTACAAAAGCTTTTGGCAGCATTTTCAAAATCACTGAAACACAGGAATATTTCAATTTCTGCTTGTTTCTACTGGAGAAGCTCCAGTGAAATTTATTTTCTAAAAACTCCCCTATTCAACATCACTGGGGAAGTGAGCTTCACTTCAAGCATCCTCATTTGGACACCCATCATCAAATAGGCCTAAGAATCCTTTATTCTATTGGCACACTAAAGATTAGACAATAGCACAGATACAGGCAAAACCAAACAGGAGTTGGACAGCCCCAAGCATTCATTAAATTCAAAATGAACTTCTGCACACATGCAGCTAAGTGCAGACCTAAATGCTTTGGAGAGCTGCTGCCTTATGGCTCAATCCAGCAAGCAAAAATGTCCATTATAGAATCATAGAACCCTTAGAGTTGGTAGGGACCTCTGAAGGCTATCTAGTCCAACTCCCCTGCCATGAACAAGAACACCACTGCTCAATCAGGTTGCCCAGGGCCTGATCCAGCCTTGCACTTGCAATGTAGCAAAGTCCTAGGCTGTAGCAAGTGAGGATATGCTCAAATGCAGCAGCTGTGAACACAGAAACAAAGGAAAAAAACCTGCTTACCTTCGGAAGGTCTCCGGTACACAGGAATCTGCAGCTAGACCCACTTGCCTCCACTACTAGCCCTTAGATAAGGTCTGGGAAGATATGGATCCTGGCTCCACCCTTTCACTCATTCAGGTGCACTGCATACACCTGAGCTCCCCTGGGTTGGCCCTGCCTTCCCACCCCAGTCCCTGGGGTCATCCTTTTCACCCTTTTTAAAAATAGGTTTGATGTTACTTTTCCAGGGACTTCACCAGATTGCCATTACTTTTCAAACATCATAGAGCACATCTCGGCAACTTCATCAGCCAATTCTCTTCTGTCTCTGGGATGCATCTTATCAGGACCCATAGACTTCGTCAGGTGGTCACGAACCTGATCCTCACTTACAGTGGGAGGGACATCACTTCCCTGATACCCTTCTACCAAATGTTTGAGAGCAGTGTGGCAAGCAGTTATTGTGGAAGACTGTGGCAAAAAAGTCCCTCAGCCTTCTCCTTTTCTGTTGTTACCAGCCTGCTTGTGTCTGTTTAATGTTCTACTTAACACAACTAGAGAATTTTACCAACTGTTCCTGTATTACACCTTCTCCACAGGAATTCCTCCTCCTGGCTCCTCCTGATCATAACTCATTCTACCTGAAATTAAATGTCACAGTATGGAGAAAGCCCATGTGTTCTCTTCATCTCTTTGTAGAATAAGAAGTAGAGAGAGGAAATTAAATTTAACTATTTAGCAGAGAAAATTATTCAGTAAAGATTTATAATGCCTGTCAAAATTTCTGTTAGCATCAGCAGGACTGCACTGATGCAGTAATGAGAACAACAGGCAGACACAGTGTCATAAGAAAAAACATGCCCTTCCCTTGGCAAAATTCATGTGTTAGACACATCTATGACACACGCACACTGGGAGTATCCTCAGCCTGAGCAATCCCCTGGGAACTTGGTGTAGGCTGTGAAGGATTTCTTGCAGGGACCTTTTGGTCTGTGGCAGGGTGCCCAGCATGCCTTTAATCCTGCATCTGCTGACAAGATCTGGATTAGGAAACACAGAGCACTTATTTGCTGCTGCTGCAAGGAAAGTCCCTTTGTCATTCCAACTGCATGCTATCACACTGGCATTCTTCACAACTGTATCGCAGCTTTCAGAAACAACTGTGTCTCCTATTATGAAGGAAAAATTACAGAGAAGAATCTCTTAGAACAAGATGGAAGCAAGCACAAGGAAAGGCTGCTGAATGTCACAAAGCGAAAGATTGATGTGGGAGCACATGAAGAGGAAGGGGAGGACAGTGAGGTCAGTGTCTCGGCTAACTCTGGCTGTCTAAGGTCAAACAGAATCCATGGGGCTTTAGAGACTTCACTGTTTTGAGGTATGAGTGGCTTCTTGTTGATCCGCTATCATCATTTCCTTGGTAACTGCCATATCCAGAATTTGAAGAATTTAGACATTACAGAAGAAAGACCAAATAACTTTTCTACCAGCAAGACATAATCCAAAGACTCTAAGCTTTAGTGAATATATACCTAGACCTCAGCATGGCAGACTAAGTTCAGCACCATTTCCTGCATCTTCTAGACTCATACTGTGCTGTTCTGAATAGTTACTGGCAACAGAAAGCTTAATGGAGATGCACTGCTCAGAGCTAAGCAGCCTGCTGGAGTTGCAGTTGCACTGAACTTCTCTCCCTCTGCCTTTGCTTTCCTGTTCCTTCTTTCTAAAGCGTAGCCAAATGCTAAGACTTGAACAGCACAGATTAAGGAGCTTCCTTAATGAGGTGAGACACACAGCCTGAAAGAAGTAAGACAGCTTTAGGCAATAATTTTCAGACCTACACTGGGCTCCATGTTTTCCTTTCGGTCCTTCTCACCACTCCCATCTCTCCACAGAAGTAACACATGTAACAATATCTATCCTCCCTCTCTTGTCCATCTCTCATGTCCATCCACGTGTCTAACCCCGCCTCCTAACCTCTTGGCTCCTAGAGATGCAAGAGACTTGCCTGACACCTCTGTCCACCCATCTATCCTGCTTCAAATGGGCACCACTGAACGGCACAAGACCATGTCCATCTGAGCCAGTGGAGAGTTTGGCCCACAATTAGTACAGCTGGCAATAAAAGCATAATAAATGTTAAACAAGCATACCACAGTCTTATCTGGGTCAGAGGAAGCAGAGATCACACAGTTTATACCATGATAAACATGTGCAGGGGAGGAAGGTCAAATTTCCTGATTCATGCTTTGCAGAAATGTCAGCAGAAGCTTGCCTGCAGCCACCAGTACTACAGCAGCTATCACTTTCTTTTTGGGTGTTTTCCTTACTCATCTTGAGGTGCTTGAATATGAACTGCCACAAGCCGTTGCTGCATTACCAGTGAAAACTGGGGAAGTTTCTTATTATACAGCAGACAGGACTGTACCGCTATGTCTATAGTATGTCCCAGGGAAGACCACACAGGCCATTTCAGCATGAATTCCACAGTCACTGAGCATGTTAGCTAAAATGTTACCTTACCAACAAGAAACCTTACGTTGCCTCCATTTCATCAGCTTTCCAGGTTGTCCTTCTGAATGTGCCTTATAGCTCCCTTATCCAAAAATACTTCTTTTGCCTTACTGGAGAAGAAAAGCCAGGTCTTGGGAGATAGAGCAGTTCACAGCAGAGTCAGGAACAAAGAGGAAGAGATCTAGATGTGCACTGATTTTGACCGCACTTAAGTGAATCTTGTGTTCCTGATTTCTAGCTGTAGAGAGTCTGGCAAGATAGGCTGATAATTCTTTTGGGTTTCTACCATGAGAAGACAATAGGAGAAGTTACACGATAATGCTGCCAGCAAACAGCTAGGCAATTCTGAGCCAGGTCCAGTTACAGAGACCTAAAACAGATAGCATCCCAAACAGGTCAGTGGTGATACATGATGTGAGCTGCCAGAGAGGCTGGATCTTGAGCTGTGCAGAAGGTGGTCAGTAGAAATCCAAATAGACAAGGTATCTGCCTTCCAGTTAGAGTTTCCCCATCTGTGGTTATTTCAACAGAGACCTAAATCTTTCTAATAGATGGAGTTTTTTCATCTCACACAAACCCTTTACAAAACAAACAAAAAAGAAAACAGAAAACACCAAGAAGATACAGATCAAAGCTTTAATTTCAACTTAATTTCAAGCTTAAGTTTGATGCAGCCTCTCCAAAAGGCTGCTTAAAACAAAGACATTCTTTACATTGTCTGACTCAAAATACTGCAGAGTCAGCGCAACTGCAATCGTTTTCCTGTTGAATTACTGCATCCAACATCAAAGCAGGAGGAATTTCTGCTATAAGTGTAGCATATGTGCTTCTTGGCAGCTGAAGGGTGAGTGTTACCACTGGGGACACAAAACGGGGATTTTACACAGCCGCAAAGAAGAAAGGAAGTTCGGTAAATGAACTATTTAATTAAAAGGAAAGTTACCGCTACAAAGGTCAAACTGTTCTACTTCACGTATGCTTCCCCGCTCCTTCCCCACTCTCCCCGTTCTATCTCCCTCCCACCCAACTTCCTTCCTCTCCTCCCCGTTGTGGCACCCCAGTCAACAACAGTCGTCTACGTAACAAGCAGATTAAAAACCATATTTGTTCCCATCTGTATTAGTAGATGGCAGTGGCAAATTCTGTGTCAAATTAACCACTGCTAAAACCGAAAGAAGCACCAGCACAAGTAGGAGACACATAAACATAGCCAAGGGGTTAAAAACAACATGTTAAAATAAGGAGTGTGGTTCAGGTCTGTGAAGAAAATTAAGCCTTGCCAAGTGAAACTGGTAATACAAGCTCCAAAATGACATGAACGTTCTGGAGCTCTTTAAAAGCATCAGCACTAACGTGACAATCACAGTCTACCCCAATCTCATTCTTAGGTTTGCAGTCTACTCAAGAGATCACTACAGGAACCATCTCTACTCCTTTTCTGACAACTTAGGGTTGACCAGTTTGGACATGGAAAGCTCTCCCCCTGCTCAGATTGAATGAGGATCAAAGCAAGCAAATTGGCCAAGTGGTATGGGACAAGGGAGAACGTCAGCCCCGTAACTCTCAGCCAGCTCAGCTACAACCAAGAACTCTTACACTTTAGCATGCTTCTTCAGTCCTGACTGTGCATTTTAAATCAATAAGCTAAGAGAAGGACAAAGCTATGATGTAATCACCCTGATGGAGAGGGAAGTGCCTGATAGAGTGATATAATATTTGTTATATAAAACTTCAAACTTCATCCCTACGGTCATGTGAAAGACAAGTACTGTGCTCACTAATAAAAACTGTAGAACTGGTTCTGTTATTGTTATACTAATTGCGGTAGAACTTCCTAGAAAATTCTTGTGCTGATCTAAAGAACAACAAATACTGTGACAAAGACAAGCAATCTTGAAATGTAAGTACTGAGCATTCTGTCAGATCAACACCCCACAGATTTACTTGCCCGTATTTGTCTTGGCAGGCTACCCAGATACCACAAAGTGTGGAAAAAAAATGAAAAATCTGCAACTGTTTTATTTCCTAAACACTGATTACTAAATCAGAAGGAAATCTGCTAATTATAGCATTACCTTGGCCAGCTAGCTGATATGTACGTGACTTTCAAAGTACAAGATAATACAAACTAAACTCACGGCAAATGACAGAAGAGTTGCTCCGTACTATGCTTCAAATGAGATGTGAAGAATTGTTGTCTTTCTTTGGAGAGGAGAAAGTACAGTTTTCAGAATGACTGTAGCTCACATTCACAACATGGCCTGCCAGCGTGGCCCTTGCCAAAGGCAAACCACAGTGCATAAAGTCATTATGGTGAGGAATTCAAAAGAGTAACAACAGCTCTGATACCATGCTAAATGAGTAGAACCTGAAACGCAGACAAAAGGATGAGAGGCCAAAACATGCTCACTTGGTGGGAGTTGCTGTATATGATCTGACCAAGCCATAAAGACAGGGAAATACTGGTAGCATAAGTTGTGTTATAAGATCTGTTTTTTAAATTTACAGTTAGATAACAAAATACTAAGACCAGAATGGTTATTATCTAAAATCATTTTATGTAATACTGATTGGCTAATTCCTTCACAAAGCTCCAGCTTTTTGGTTTAATCAAGACTTTTCTTCGAGAAATACAATGAGTTTGAAGTCCCAGAATGAAAGTAGAAGTCAACGCATTCTAATGTTATTTGCCTGGATAGCCTGGAGAAGTGGGCCCTTGTGAACCTAGGTTCAACAAAGCCAAGTGCAAGGTGTTGCACTTGGGCCAGGGCAATGTCAGGTATTTATATGGACTAGGGGAAGAACTCCTGGAGAGCAGCCCTGTAAAAAGGACTTGGTGGTCCTGGTAGAGAAGAAGCTGGACATGAGCAGCAGCATTCACTTGCAGCTCGGAAGGCCAACTGTGCCCTGAGCTGCATTAAAAAAAGGTGTGGCCAGCAGGGAGAGGTGATTCTCACCATCTACTCAGTTCTTGTGAGGCTTCATCTGGAGTAATGCATCCAGGCCTAGGGCTCCCAGCACAAGAAGGATGCAGCGCTCTTAGAATGGGTCCAAAGGAAGGCCACTAAAATGATCAAGAAGGCTGGAGCACCTCTTCTACAAAGAAAGGTTGAGGGAACAGGGATTGTTTAGCTTGAACAGGAGAAGGCTCTGGGGAGACTTTGTTGTGGTCTGTCAGTACTTGAAAGGAGTGTATAAACACGAAGGGAAATGACTGCTTGCATGGGCTGATAGTGATGGGAGAAGGGGGAATGGTTTTAAACTAAGACAGGAGATTTGCGTTAGATATTAGGAGGAAGTTTTTCACTCAGAGAGTGGTGATGCACTGGAACAGGTTGCCCAGAGAGGCTGCGGATGCCCCATCCCTGGAGACATTCAAGGCAAGGCTGGATGTGGCTGTGGGCAGCCTGGTCTAACAGATGTAGACACAGCACACAGCAGGGAGGCTGAAACTAAATGATTTTTGAGGTCCTTTTAAACCTAGGCCATTCTGTGAATCTATGAAACTAGCTGTCCTCTGGTAAAACATGTCTCTTAACTCCAGAGAGAAAACTTGTCAAATCCCTTCAAAAAAAAAAGATTTTATTTCTTTTTTTATCTTGAAGCTAGTAGTATTGGGCAGAATATGAAAAACCCATATTTGGGAAAAGCTGGGAGAAATTACAAATAACTTAATCCACTGAGACCACATCCTTTGGAGCTTCATTAAGCAAACACATTCCAAATACTTTCAAATTTTTCCCTCATCCGTAACTCTGTGTCCAAATCAGGCCTTAATAGCACAAAGCCATTAAGAACAGAAATAGCTAATATGCCTTGCACTTTCATCCACTTCTCCCTCTACTGGAAATCCATATCATTGGAGCCTCGTTACATTCATATATAGATTTATAAGAGAAGAGAGTTATCAGGAGTAAGCAGCATGGGTTCACCAGGGGGAGGTCGTGCTTGAGCAACCTGGTGGCGTTCTATGATTTCATTACTGGCTGGGTGGATGGGGAGAGAGTAGTGGATGTAGCCTACCTTGATTTCAGCAAGGCATCTGACACTGTCTCCCGCAGCATCCCTATGACAAAGTTGAGGAAATGTGGAATAGATGAGTGGACAGCAAGGTGGATTGAGAACTGGCTGACTGGCAGAGCTCAGAGGGTTGTGGCATGGAGTCCAGTTGGAGGGCTATATTTAGCAGTGTTCCTCAGGGTTTGGTGCTGGGTCCAGTCCTGTTCAACATCTTCATCAGTGACCTTGCTGAGGGGATAGAGTCCACCCTCGGCAAGTTTGCTGATGATACAAAGCTTGGAGGAATATCTGACATGCTGGAAGGCTGTGCTGCCATTCAGCAAGACCTGGACAGGCTGCAGAGTTGGGCAGAAAAGAACCGGATGAGGTTTAGCAAGAGCAAGTGTAGAGTCTTGCACCTAGGGAGGAATTATTGCATGCACCAGTACAGGCTGGGTGATGTGCTGCTGGAGAGGAGCTCTGAGGAGAAGGACTTGAGTGTCCTGGTGGATGACAGGTTGACTATGAGTCAACAGTGTGCGCTGGGGGCCAAGAAGGCATCCTGGGATGCATTAAAAAGAGCATGGCCAGCAGGTCAAGGGATGTGGTCCTCCCCTCTTTACTCTGCCCTGATGAGGCCTTACTTGGAGTACTGTGTCCAGTTCTGGGCTCCCTGGTAAAAAAAAAAAAAAAAAAAAAAAAAAAAAAAAAAAAAAGAAAGGGATCTCCTTCAAAGAGTCCAGCAGAGGGCTACAAAGATGATAAAGGGCATGAAACACCTCCCTAATGAGGAAAGGCTGAGAGACCTGGGGCTGTTTAGCCTTGAGAAAAGACAACTCAAAGGGGATCTGATCCATGTCTATAAATATCTAAGGTGTGGGAGGCAAAGGGAGAGGCTGGACTCTTCTCAGCAGTGTGTGGCAACAGGACAAGGGGAAATGGCCACAAACTGATGCATAGGAAGTTCCACACAAATGTGTGTGGGAACTTCTTCACCATAAGTGTGTCAGAGCACTGGCACAGGCTGCTCAGAGAAGTTGCAGAGTCACCTTCTCCAGAGACATTCAAGACCTACCTAGGCCCACCTGTGCTACCTGGTCTAGAGAGCTGTTTAGGCAGTGGGGTTGGACTCAATGATCACTAGAGATCCCTTCCAACCCCTACAATTTTGCGATCCATTACAGAATGAATTCTCCTAAAAGTTAGCACTCCAAGTATGTATTGAGAGTCAGTACCCTAACTTGAATGTGTGAGAAAACAATTTCCACTAATGAGTCGTGAAAGAAATAACATCAAAATTCTGCAAGTATCTTGGAGTATAAAAGAATGAAGATATAAAAATACTGCACTGCACATTTTAGCTGCAAGTTAAGATGAAAAATGTCTAACAAGCAACATTGGAGGACACAGTCCTAAGGCAGGCATGATGCGTCCTAACTTTATGGTACTAAGTAGTTTGCAATTACTTGCAATGGTTTTGATAGGCAGACCAGAAAGGAATAATGAATGTTTTTTTTTTTTGTTTTTTGTGTGCATGAACATATATGGTGTACAATAGTACCAGTGGACCAGATTTCTACTGTCATGGTGGCTGCCATGGCTCACTCAAGTACAGAGTTTGAGAACAGCATATTGTTTTGTACAAGGAACCTTTTCCAGAAACCGTAACAATGAAGCTGATTGTTACTCTTGCTCTATTTATTTACTGTACAGGAGAAACTATCCTAGTTCTACTTGGTACTAAATCTTTAATTTGCTTACTTATTAATTGCAATAATATTATTTGACAGCTACAGGAAAACAAAATTATCACAGTCTCCCAAGAAGCATCTCTGAGTTAGAAACTTTTTCAAATGTAGAAAGATTTATTGCATGGGCAATATTTCCTATTTAATCCTAAGCACCCAGTGCAGCTCCGCTTCCTTCAAACTTCCTCATGCCTGTAACTTTACCACAACAAAAACCATTATCATGTGATGTTTGTTCTTATATTTAGAAGACGACATTACCAGAATTCTTTGACGCCCAGTACTGAACACAATTGCAACACAGATCAGCAATAATTTCTAATACATAACAGCCCAACAAAATATTTTGGCTATTATGACAAATGGCATTTTTCAGAACTGATGATAATGAGATGTGACTATGGCAATAATTGCTTAGTATTTTTTTGCTTCAAAAATCTCAAATTAGAGAAAACTGAATAACTATTGTGGGTGTCAGTCTTCCAACCTTTGCCCCTGGAGCCTGTGGGCGTGCTGATCGCAGTAGAGCAGGAAACAGTTCCCCTGCCCCTTGCAATGATCTAGTCTAATTCATTAAGCACTTTTAAAATTCTTAAAGCATTCAGACTAAGATGCTTCATTCGTGTATCAACAGGACATTCCTACACACTTCCCATGCATTCCTGTGAAGCTTTTGCCATCAGGTTCTGCTCTTTGAGTAGAAAAGGACTGTGACTTAGAGGGGAAAAAATGTGTAAATTCTGTCTAAATGCCAGAGTAGATTTTTCTCCTAATTTAGTGTATTTTGTACACTGACCTTGTGTATGGAGGAATACCTGTGAGACAAGGCAAGCAGATAAACAAAATTCTTCCACAGCACTAGCTGTTTTTGTGCTTTTTAATATTCCGGCATAACTGAACTTGCAGGTGAAGTTAAGAAATGGGGGTGAGAACAAACATAGGCTGCCAGGAAACAGCAATTACTGCAAGAAGAGGTGACTTGGCTGTTACCACTGCAAACTGTGCTACAGAATAGAACCAGTGACAGTTACCTTAGGGAGCTTAACTTCACCTTAAAACCACCTGAAATTACTTCCTTTGGGGCAAGTACCAGGTTGTCCATAGTGTCCAGAGTGCTCAGGAAGCTAGGGATCAGTGCTTTGGACAGTGCTTATTCATGGGAGTATGAAACTCATGGCTTGTGAAGCTCAGATGCCAGGTAGCACAACTGCAAAGTGACGGTTCACCTGAAATAGCCAGGGCACTACCAACAACTTGGTGAATCTCCCACCCATGCCACCAAAGAAATCCCTGCCATGAGAGGAACATGGAGGTAATCAGAAGCCTCCCCACTCCTGAAAGGTTTTGCTGGAAGTTTCAGTACAAACTCATTCTCCTGTGCAGAAATACACCAGTTTCCTGAAGCTCTTATTTTAGGATAGTTTACTACTGAGCTGCATCAACTTGAAAGACTTCAGTGAAAGACCAGAGCTGGCATCCAAGCACCTTTCTCACACGTTCACCTCCCTGAGGAAGGATTTATACCACACTCATGCTCCCAGAGTCAACTGCAGCCTCCTCTCCAGTAGCCCAAGTATATGGCATCACAGGGACCAGGTGAAAACTAAATACAAATTCCCATACTCTGTTATCCATTAGGCCACACTAAAGAAAATCAAGAGAAAGCTTCAGCTGGGATGTCACAACACATAGACATTATCCTTAAGGGCAAGGCAAGTAACAAAGCACTTTTCACATAATTCTGTTGACATTCTGCTCCCACAAACGGTACTGAGATTGTTTATTCCCAGTGCGGGACAGAAACGATATCTTTAAACATTCACATTTCTATGAGAGGGAAGTAGACTTCTATGTAACCTCTCTGGTACTTTCTGTTTTTACAGCATGAATCATACCCTGGTTTAGTGAAAGACTGCATTTTCCAGCAGGCAGGAGAACACAAGGGCCATCTTCTGGCAAGGCACGGTTTCCCAGGCCACCCTCGGATATATTTTATCAACAGAACACACCAATTTACCTTGGATGAGGTAAACAACAAAAGCGATCTGTGCCTAAGAGATCTGTCTCCCCTACACAAGTTGTGCCATCTCATCTGTGTTGCAAGATGACTGCACGTTTCCATAACAAAGTTTGAAATTCAAAAGGTAGTAGAGAGGAAGGGGAAAAAAAAGTGTTTAAAATCTCACCTACTGCTCAGGCACTGCTTACTCAGACTGTTCTGAAATTCTTCACCAGAAATGCAGGCAGCAGAGTAACAGCACTGCAAGAGGCAATAGGCACCAACCCTTAGCAGTGGAAGGATGTCACATCAGAAAAGCCAAAACTATTTAATAAAAGTAGGGTTTAAATAAAAAAGTTAGGAATATATAAGGCAGCAACACTAGGAAAGGAAGGAAATACTGACAGAGGTGAAAGGCAGCAGAAAGCAAGCAGCATTACAGCACTGTGAGACTGCATTATAAAGCAGCTGTATAGTCCTGATTTAACATTAATCATCTTACAAACTTACAGAGTGACACTGACATCTCTGCAAAGAACCATGTTCAGTGCCATCTGTGAGCATCAGGTTTTGCGTTCTGCCACAGGCCACTCCAGCTGCTGCCATTAACTGCTGGTTAACCATTTCCCTGGAATGCTAACAACAGCATAGTGCTAAGGAAGGACCAGAACAAGCACAGCAATGGCAGAGTAGCATTAACATAGCTGTGAGATCCCATGGCTGAGAGCAAAGGACTCCAAAAGCAAGCAAACCAATGCTTCAAACCTCAAGGACATCTCAAGGTGTGCAAGAAGATCTTTGTAAATATTTTTGCTGATGATACTGATGAACAATAAGTGAGATAAACAGCATAGCTCCCTCCTCCCATAAACAAGAAGCAAGGCTCCTGAAGTAGAAAATAAAATCGCAAAGATGTCAAACTAAGGGAGAAGAAGGAGGCCACAAGGCAACAACAGGCAGAAGGGCACAAGGTTTGGCTGCCAGCTGTAGAATCATCTGACCAGATTTTCATTCTGTCTTAGCTACGCTACTCCTCTCTTTTAGACAAAATGTTCAGAGGAGCCAACTTCAGAGGCAGTTTTAATAAGCTGTGTACAAGTTTGACACTGGAGTGGCCAAAAACATTGATAAGGGGTCAGTGAGGGGCTAAAAAGAACACTGCCTGTAAAAGTTTTCAGACAGGTCCGATATACTTTCTCTCATAATAGAGACACTTCTTAGATAATAATAATAATGTTGATTCATGGACTCCAGTGGGTACAGCCCTGACACCCACCAGAGGAGGAAGGTGGAAGAATCAGACCCACACGAGTCATGCTTTTTTCCCTCCTCCCTCTTGACTCCTGGACTAAGGCCATCCATTTGTTCTCTGATGTAGACCGCATCAATTTTCACTTCTTGACAGAGATTTTTTCATGTTCAAAATGCCTTTTAGAAGTTGTATATTAATTTACACAAGTTATCACTACTCTAGCCAAAACAGAAAAGTGATTATGCTCTTATTTCCCTAAAGACAGACTCATTGGATGAGGGACACTAATTAGTATGACTGCATAAACAGTGATCTGATCATATTTGACAGGAATGTCAAAAATAATTGAATTTGCAAAAAAATAAAAAATAAAAAATAAAAATGCTGAGCTGGTGACAGCATTTAACTGCTTACACAAATAAGTACTCGCATTCACATAAAGCAGACGGGACCGATATGATGCTGTCGGGAAGATGTAACTAAATAGTTACAGCCACAAGTCCTCCAGTTCAGTGGTGGACAAAAAGATTTCCCAGCTCCCAGTTCCCGAGTTCACCTCTGCAACCTCAAGAAGCATTCTGTGGTGGGTGGGAGGAAGCAAACAGTCATCACAGAGAAATCTGAGTCATGTAAGCCTATGGGAAGTCTTGAGCACAAAGTCAAACCAAACTCCACTAATGAAAGGTCAGATTCTCTATGAAGTGAATTAGCACAGCCACACGTACTTCAATAGCAGCCTTATCACCACCAAGTTTTTTGACTTGTGACTTGACAACTATATGTGGACTTGGTTAGGTGGAAAGGTCAGGCAATAAGCTGTACAAGAACAACAAAAACTGAAGCCTGCTTTGGGTTTCATATTTCAAATGCAAATTCACATAGCACATGCTGTAAACGCAAGTTGCTGGTGAAGTTCCAATGTGTGAAGAAATTGGAAAGGACACAAGCACTGTCAACTACCTGATTTAAGTAGCCAGCTGAGAGGAACCAGCCATGACTCGATTCTTCACCCTTCAACATCACCACAAACTACTTGATTGCAACAAGCAGATATACTCAAGCCTCATCACCAGCCACATTCACAGCTCTTACAAGCATCTTGAAGGCAACAGGCCGCTCTGATAGCAGGGACATGGTACTCTACAGAGTATATAAACCCACATACCATCCTATAGTCACACTGGAGGCAGCAAAAAGATCAATTTGCTAAAATCTGAACAGCTTTCCTTCACAACTGTGCTTTCTAGACATTGCCATGTAGAGATTTCAGCTTGGCATATAATTTTTAATCTCACATTTAGTTTCGTTGACTCCCTGTACTGCTCTGTGAGACAGACAGAGGCCCTGTAATTTGTGCGTGGCTACCTGTCAGAAACACCTGCATCCCAATTCCACTTCGATCCAAGTAGTCCAAGCAACAGAGGTTGAAGAACTCCCAGAAACTACCTTCAAACTGAGTGGCAGAGCTAAACAACAACTATAGCACTTAAAGTGCAGGACTGGGTGAGTGTCCCCCACCTTTGGCATGCAAGATCACAGCTGGAAATGGCAGATGTAAGTACACCTCCCCGCATCACACTACGTACAGCACTCATCTTTCAGCATGACAGTCTCCTAATAAAAGAGGGAGAAAATGTGTTCGCAGAGAGCTGTACGCTTTTGATCACTGTGTATGTGTAAGAACAGCAGCACGTGATCAAATATTAAAGGCTACTTGAGATTAAACCTGCCTCCAGCAGGAGGAAGCACCGAGTACTTCAGAAGGAATATCAGGCTGGATTTGGGTGCACATACAAGTTATCCTTCTCCATACATTCTTATCTCAAGTACACTGGTGTTTAGGGTGATTCTAACAAGAAATCAAATCAGGATTCATTAAGAATCCCTCAACCTCCACATGTTAGATCCCTTATTTATCGTATGAACATCCTACAGTTTATGCAGTTAGATTCTCATTTTAATCATGTATTCTTGTCAAATCTTCAATCTTTTCTTAGGAACACCCAACGTCAAGATAATGACATTCTCCCTAAGCCACAAAGGTTAAACAAGTACACCAACTCTACCTTCCAAGAGCCAATGACATACATTCACACCACAGATTTGATATGAAAGCTCACGGGACCAAGGAATATCCACTATCTTTTCCTGAGATAACAGTTTCTATCCCAGAGAGAAAAGGACAGCATGCAAATAGGAGAAATCTGCCTTCTCTTGTGGGTAAAACCACAAGAACTTTGTGAGGCTTCCTTTTCCTTCACTTCCTCTCACTCTGCCCACATACAGCTTGTGCAATCCAAGCATCAAGAAAAGGAACAGAAAACAAGTGAGAACTACAAGGAAACCTCCCAGACTAATGCTGAAAACAATCTCTGCTGAATCTGAAACATTAAAAAAGTTGTATTAAAAAAAGTCTTCTGAAACCCCAGTGATCATGCTCCATGCTTAACGTATGGAAGGAGAGCAAGGGGTGAGGAGACATCCTACTTCTCAAAATTCCCTGGAGACCTTAGACTATTGTCTTTATTTATTTATTTATTTATTAACCAACCTCTACTTGTACAGCTTGTAGAAAGCTGTGCTAGTGTTTCCTGGGCCATAGTATAAAGCTTCTGCAACAGAAAGGATGTAGCAGGACACGGTGGTCAGACATCTGCCAGGAAAACAACACTTTTCTTCAAAACCATCCACAGGGCTGAACTCTCACATAAGTGTTCAGCCAAGAAAAATAACTCATCCAGCCCACTGCCCTGTTTCTGGCAGCAGTAGAAAGCAGATTCTTCGGGAGGAATGTAAAAAGATACATATTGTACACACATACATCAGATGCCACTGTTTTATATGTCCTGACAAGCAAGAAAACTGTTGACTTGCTGAGGATTACCAGTCATGAACCTATTTCTGTATCTAACCTCTGTGACCAGATATATTTTCAGGCCCTAAAATACCTTGTAGTAATTCATTGCACTTGGACTGTGCATTGGGAAGACAATGCTTCCTTCCATTTATTTTAATCCAGCGCTGAATATACTCAGCACGTGCCCCAACACATCTACCATGAAGAGTCATGAGTAAAGCTTATCCTGCTTTATGGCTGCTCACAGGCACACCCATCTCCAGCACATCTCCTCACAGTTGCGAGTTCCTAATCAGAAAAGCTTTGCGTAGCTGCTGCACTGGAAAATACCCACACCTAAGCTAACATGCAACACCAGTAGTGGCAGAACGTCCTTTATTTACATTAAAATATTTCATAACTGCATTATTACTGAATTACTTTTCATTCCAAATATCAGAAAATCTAGTGAGAAAATGAGCATCAACTGCTAATCAATAAACATAGTTACAAACTTCACAGCAGTGCAGATCTAACTGAAGAAGGTTGCCATTGCCCCCTGAACTGCAAGAATGTGCTTGGGAAATGTTTTTCCTTTATTCACTAGAGCATAATACCCAAGTTTCTACTAGCTAAACTTCCAGGATTACAAGCAAACACCCTCTGGAGATTACTACACATGGATACAGTAGTCATGTGAGGACCGAGAAGTTTAACAACCAGGGTGAGGAATCCAACAACTTCACGAATATCCGTAAGTCATGCCAGAAAATATCAGATTGCCCAATATATTTTCCAACATCTTCCTAATCACAGAATTCATCTTCTTTCGACGGTGGTCTAACATTAGGTACACTGCTTCTTGCACCATATCTGGAAGGAGAGACTCCTACTTGCCAGGAGATCGAGCTTCTGCTTCTGCAAGAGTCTAAGGCCATAACACCACAGATGCAGTGTGACTTCCCATATCACACAGGGAGAAAGGCAAGAGCCTGTTTACACACACCTGGGTTGTCTCAACATCACACTCTGCACAGAAACTTCCAGACGAGTCCTAGCTGTGCTGGAAACCACAAGTAGTGCCAGAAGAGTAACCACCACTTGAGTACCTTTCTCCAGTCAGCATTTTGCAGCAAGTGCTAGAAGTAGCAGGAGGCAGCCACAGCTTTGCTGCATGAGATGGCATTTCTGCCCCAAAGCTCTCCTGGAAGGTTGCTGAGATATGCCTAGGTTGTGCCTGAGCCCGGCTTGAGAGGATGAGGAGTGGCAAACCAGAGCTTCAGCTCTCACTGGAACTGCACACAGCACTGGTCTGCTCTTTGCCATATGTGTGGCAGTGAGCCATGGGTTTGCCCTACAAAGAAAAGAATAGCCACCCACCATTTTCCCCAGGGAACTGCTTTTGAAGGCATGGGATCTATCGGTGTTAGTCACCTCCTGAGAACACAGCAACAAGTGATTCCAAAGCATCAGAAACTAAGTAGGCAGGGCAGTAGGCTGGCTCGGCTGAACAGGGACCATACACAGAAAAATAAAGTATACGGCTGCTGGAAGCAAGATCAGGCAACATAAGATTAAAGGGTTGCTGTCTGCCTTTGTAGAGAGAAAATTCAGGTGGAAAAAGCTCAGAGTTGAAGCCGGCCAATACTGTGGGAGATAAAGTTTTTTAATATGTTAAGAACAAAAGGAGGATTGAATGGAAGTTGGCAAGTGTTCCAGTTTTCCAGAAGGGCAAGAAAGAAGACCCTGGTAATTACAGACCCATTGGTCTAATTTCACTGCCTGGTAGAATTATACTGAAAGTTATTAAAAAACATCAGAAGGACAATGTTGTCATTGGTCACAGCCGACATGGGTTCCTGAGGGGAAGGCCCTGTTAAACTAACTTCATTTTTCTTTCTTGCCCCTTCCAACTCAGGATATTCTATGATTTTGATTTATAGATATTTAATCCACATGGGTAAATAAAGATATGCCTGCATAGGTAGAAGACAAATGACAAAAATATAGTTAAAAACACTGGCAAACTGAATCAGCAGCTAAATCCCCCGCAAGCTGCTCAGCAGGCAGCAGATCTGCCAGGTCTCACACCCATCAGGGGTTGCACAGGAAAGCAATGCATCTGTCAGAAACAATTTTCTGAGAGAAGTCCTCCCCACAAGATATCCCACAAACCAGGAAACCTAAGCCAAGATCTCCTACGAGATGGTATGTACTTCATGGTCTCATCAACCGGTAATTGCTGAGCTACAGAAATTAATGACCAGGGATTACAAATTATACTCCCTGGACAAGTTGACAAAGAAGGCCTTCATATCCACAAATGGAAGAGACTAGATCTTCTTAGGCACAGCTGCTATTGACTATCTTCCATTTGCTGTTTTACCACCATCAGCTTCAGTGAAAGCCTGTGCATCTCATCCTTTGCACACCAGGTGTCCTGTAGGCCTGCCACATCTCCAAGATCATTTCCTGTCGATACCAGCAGACATCCTCCTCCAGTACACAAAAGGAAGAGGGGATCCTACTGTCAGTGCTCCCAGGGAATTGTGCAACTCACTGGAAGAAGAGGCAACAGTGCTGCTGCCAACAGCAGCGCAAAAAGAATGGCAAGCTGGCTCTGACTATAGTTACTCCCACAGCCGAAGCCCAAGAGATAGATGGAGTCTGATAAAAACACTTTGTGGGAGGAAAAAATACCAGTTCAGGCTCCAGAATGACTGATTCAAAACAAAGATATTTGCTCTCCGTATTGGGATTGGCCACAAGTACAGGCTGCAAATGGAATCTTAGTATTTTTTTATTACCTTAGTATGACTTCTGGTCTAGTGGAAGTTGTACTGTGAGGACAGTAAACTGAAAGACAGGTGGATCATGAGCAAGCACAGAAGAATCTCGGCAGGAGCTTTCCTATGTCAGTGCTGCTACCCAGGGCAGGTCTTGGTCTCCTCAGACACAAGTCCCCTTCTCCATAGTGCCACTGAATCTGACATTTCCACAACAGTTTCAGTAGTTTTGCTTAGAGACAAAGTCTGACTCCTGTGTGTCGTAAGCTGCTCTGCTTCAGTCTGTAGCCCCTGCTCCAGGCACAGCCGTGCTTGGAGATGCCACTTCTCCAACTTGTGCACAACCCACTCACTGCAGTGCCTACTGCTGCTGGTTGCTGTTGGGAAACCAAGAAGCTGCGTGATACCTGGGGACAAAAGTGCCCTTAGACCTCATCCACAGATCAGACAATGTCAGAAAAGCCTGTCAGAAGAGAATACCAAACAAGCTCCTTGTGCCTAGGGGCACTCACAGACTCCTCATTGGTGTCACCCTACCCTGTCACATCCAAACTCTAGCTCTCAGCCCTGCTGGACAGCACAGAACAGCCAGCCTGAAGCTGGTGCAGAGGAAGAGGCAGGAAACACAGCAAGCAATGCGGCTCCCCTCCTTGCACTTCACAGACAGCCCCAGAGCAGTGACAACCACATCCACAGTGCCCTTCACAGCCATGTTTCTCCCCACTGGGCATTGTACCCTCTTTATACCACACTGAAGGTGTGCAGCCCTGCAGAGCTCACCCCAGCACAGTAACAAGGGCCAGCTCTCACGCACACGAGACACTGGGGCAGGTGAGAAGGTGCTCTACTCCCAGAAGCAGACAAAGATGTGTCTGGGCTTAAAGCTACACTTTATAGCACAGAGTATGGGTTTTCTACTGCCAGTTCAAGCTAAAAGAGCTGTGAGAGGTTGTGGCAACAGAAAGCACTGCAGTTAGTCATAAGCTCACCTGTCAAAGCCATCAGTATTACAAGCCTAAACCACCTCCTTAACCAGAATTACCCATCTGAAGTTGGCACTTATGTAAATGGAGGGTAGATTTTTATCTTATCTGGAAATAAGAAAGTGCTGATATTCCAAGCAGTCTTTTTCCTTGGCAGAAAACATAGATGACTTACTGTAAATAAAAATGATTTTATTGAAACTTAAGACTCTAACAGAAGATGGTTATGCTTCAGGTTGTACCCATTTCATCAGTTCCTTCAACCCAAATAGGTGGACCACATCATATCACAAGAAACACATTAATGGTGCTGTTTGATCAGAGCTGTGATTTCACACTATGATGAGTTCATTGCATCTCATTGCCAGTTTATCTTCAACTTGTTGCTGTCTGACTGGCAGTGACAAAAAGCATCATGAGCCCTGCCTTGTCAGGACCTCCTGGCTTTCGCACCAAACTGTACTTTTCTAAGGAATTCCAGAATGTAGAGCTGGAAAGGTATCTATGGCAAACTAATCAGCAGAAAGCAGTGATAATAACACACGTTGCTACCAGGGGATTCCCTGGTATATCACTGTATTTCCCCAGAACAAGCAGAGCAGACAGGGAAATGTGAAGATCAAAAGAAATTCTGTGGTAGCCTGCTAAACATAAGCTAGTACTTTGAGTTGCAGTCTTTATAACCTAGAAGCAGGAGCAGACAGTCCCTCTCTCCTACTGCATATTACTAGACACATTTAGAACAGGAAATTCCCACAGTTTTTAATTCCATCCAGTCTGCAACAGGTTCATAACTGCCAGGAGCATTAGTGGAGATGACCTAAAGCCTCCAATATCAGCTTCTAGGATCAGAAGCGGTAGATGAGCTCCTTATGGAAGTCAGGGAATAAGTGCTGATGGGAATTAGATGCTCCTGTCTGTGAGGGCTGCATCAAGCACTGGCAACTTTGGACAGTGCACCGCTTGGGTTTCTCATTCTGAATCTCCCTTATCAACAGGAGAAGATTTAGGAGCTGCACAAAGGGAGCAAGCTTTGCATCAATCTCCCAAGGTCTAAACAGCCATTTAACTAGGGATCTCCTCATATTAGTGCAGTAGCAGGTATTAAATGGGTAAGAAGAGATGCCTCCTTACAGGAACATGCTTAATCCTGTTGAAGTTGGACCAGCTTGGAATATAACACACGCTGCCCAATACAGTCCCTCTTCTGCTGAAGATTTAGGAACATAGAACAAGGGGACTCACAGAGAGTTTTGGAGGACTGCAAAAAACACTCTCCCCATTTCTTATCCACCCCAGCCCAAAATTCGCTGCGTGGGAGTGTAGGAAGGTGTAATCTGAAAGGGATGCACCCTGGTTGTAGGTGGGTGAGCTGCATCATTCCTGTGTCTTGTGGTATCCTGCCAGGATAAACAACATTCCCAAGCAGAACATATCCCACGTGGCACTGTTAGATTTAGTTTTCCTAGGGCTGCCTCTCTATTTTGATCCTTTTGGCCCACACAAAACTACACCCAAGTCTTTTTTTGTCTGTGAGGAAAATGGCATTTGTCCCCCCTGTAGATATGACTTTCTATGTAGAACAGATTACTGTTAAAATACAGAATCAAAAGTACTGATGAACATTAGAAATACCAGAAAAAAGCATCTAACATTTGTATTGACAAATCAGTGGACATCTACTTTGTATAAGAGCAATACACTCCTGATAACCATGACACAAGCTTCGTGTTGAAGTATGGCTGCAGGGACATCTGTTCAGAAAAAGGCTGCAGCAGCTGCAGATCACCCCAAGCATACAGTGATGATTAAGTATTATCTTTGCTTTCCAAATCTCTGATTGCCCCATTTAGGCAAGAACAGTGCGAAATCACAGCTCTACCATCTAGTAACTGTGCTTTTGAATTGCGTAGGTAAACAGCATAAATATGTGCAGGGGCACTTTCTTAAAATCAGCATTCCCTCAACCTTCTTTGGCTTAATTTACCTCAGCAAACTTGAGGCTTGCAAACATAGCTTGAAACAACTTTGAATCTCTGAAAGGTTTTGTAGTTAAACCAGTTACAAAAGCACATTTCCATATGTTTTCAGCAAACTAGCTTCTGCTGATTAATTTTGTGCTAGCAAACTAGCCAGCAAACTTGCAGCAGCTTAACCAACAGCTTGTCTAGGAGCAATGCAGTGAATGAACCAGCTTCCAGACCATGCCGTGCTCTTACAGGTCTCTCCATTAGGCCCTTCTAGTGTGTCATCTTAGGGAATGGCTGGCTAGGTTTCCTGGCACTTCTGTTTCTAAGAGGAAATCTCCTAATTTGCATGCAAATATAGTGACATTCATCACTATTTTTTGTGTTTACTCTTCTGACAGCACTGCAGTTTGGTTTGTCTTTCAGTAGAGCTCCCTTTCTGTGCAATCTTATGTAATAAACATCCAGCATCTTTGGATATGCGCATCATTTTTCATGTCCACACTTAATTGCTGTGTTCCAGAGGGGACCAGGACTCATCATGACTCTCCTGAGGACTCTTTACACTACATTTTCCTTTTTCACAAGAAAATTCACATTAACGGTTCATAGTCATCCTGTGATAAGCCAATACACTGACATCTGTCTCCTTCTCAGTATTTTTTAACTGACAATGCCCCTGCTTGAATAAGGTTTTGTTATTAGTCACTGAGAACTTCATACTGCTGAGTTTCAGCCCATTTCCGTTACTCTGCTCTCAGTATTCCTGGTATGATAATTCCAATCCATCCACGCTGAAGATGCCTCCTAATTTCTGCCGAAAGCATATCTTGTTATGCAAATATCTTTTTGATCCAGGGAATTAATGAAGGTTGTAGAAAAGGTATAGATAAGCCTGAGAAATACTCCTCACCTCCAGTCATCCCAATATTTCTAACCTTAGTATTGCCAGTTGTCTTCCAGCACACCAATTCCTAATGCATCTTGCCATTCTTCTAGCAATTCCCAGCTTTTCTAACATGGAGAAAAACATATGGTGCCCTGTTCACATATTAGATTATCTTCATTTGGGTAAAAGAGCACAGTAAATAGCGTTTGAGCTTCAACTACTTAAGTCACAGAGCACAAACACTCCTATAGAAGCTCATTCTCATTTAAGGAATTGCTTATTTCTAGTCAACTCTAACAGACCTCTAACATGCTGAAGCTGACCTGTAGCAAACTGAGTTACTGCTCTACAGTCAAACCTCTGCAAATATTTGTGATTCACCACGGGCCCAAGCGTGTTTACACACCAATGGGAAATGACCAACCTGAAGGCAGATGCAGTACACACACGATCAAAGGAGGCTACCAGGTATACAGGCACACACACATTTCCTGCTGCTCAGTGGATACAGCCACTTCATCTAAAGCCACGTTGAACTCCTCCCAAGGATCTGCCTCAGTCTTACTAAGAAAGCTTTTAATCATAGATTTTATTGAATCAGGGCAATTTTCTTCTTCAACCCACAGAAATCATACCATCTTATCTGAACAGCTGATCAGCTGACAACAGAAATTAAAGTTGGATGTTCTTGTGTACTTAGATTTGGTCCACCCAGTTGCACCATGCAACCGACTAGGCTGACTTCAAGCCAGCAATGCTCGGATCATTCTTGAAGCATTTGGATCTCTGCTGATGGCAGAGTGATGCTCACGCCTTAGACAAGGTCCTTTCCTTTAGGAAGTTGTGGATAGGCTTGGTAACTCCCATCCAGTTTCTCACAGGACAGGGTCTCCCTGGAGAAATGGGAACTGTTAGAACACAAGGACCTTGGAGCTGTAACAGAGTTTCAGAAGCCTACACTACCACCATTGTCAAAGAATAATCAGGTCCCACAGGCACAAGCCTCCTGTGCCAGCACAGCTGCTTCTGGGGAACTGCCTCATCCCCAGCCCACAGGACACTGAAGTGAAATGCCTCAACTGATCACTTTCCAACAAGAAAAGGCTGCAAACAGTTTTCTCTGAAACCAACACTTAAATACATTTTTCTTTAAAAATTACACCGTCTGAACAGACCCAAGGACCCCTACCATTCCCCACCCTGCAGCACTGAGACATCTCCTGCTGGCAGCCAGGGAACTCCCCACTAAGAAAGCTGCTTGCTTTGTTATGAACGTAGTCAAGCGTGACCTCTATAGGATTTTCCAAAAGGGAAAGCAGATGGATTAGGAAAACAATCCAGCTAAACAATTCATTTCTTCCCATCCCCAGAGCAGTGCCATGAGGTTCCACACTGCTCCACAACCTCTCTTGAGATGGTAACAGCAAGACTAGAAAGAAAACTGTTTTCAGTGGTGTCTGCAGGAACTACCAAGCCACACTGGGGACATCAGCTGCCACAGCCATTAGTTGCTGGTTTCAAAGAACAATGTTATGCCTGACAGGCTATTAATAGCATCCTAAAGTCACCTGAGACTGTGACCTGTTATGCTAACTATCACCCCTCCCAAAAAACATCTAGGGCATCACAATCTCATACTGCTCCCTACTCTACAAAGGTGTTTTCTTGGCACCTTAGATATTGAACATCTATTTTAACAGTCTTGGTTATAATACAGTGACAATGAACTATGCCAAAACACAAGGAGCCACACTAACAGTATATCACTGTATGCCAGGGATGCCAACAAAATCCTGTACATTTCAGCTAAAGCTGATGGAAGCTCTTAGATGTTGCCACTCACACAAAAGCTACAGGTCTTGTTCATTTCCTAGGACCTCTATCACTGTGTTGAGCAAGAAAAAGTTCAACCTGATGGCATCATATTACAGAAGAAGCCCCCCCCACACACACACACTCTCAGTCCGTCCTGAAGCATCAAGCACAGGATGTGAACTCTGTCTGTATTAAAGTCCTTCCCCATACAAATGCAAAAACAAAGCCTCCTGCATCTGGGTTAAAAAAAAAAAAAAAAAAAAAAAAAAAAAAAGAAATAAAGGTCACAGCAAAACCAGTGAGTTTCACAAAAAACAGATAATTCTAAAAGAAAAAAAGAGAATGCTTTTGTTCTTTTCAGTGAACCTGAGTCAACTTTTCATCTATGTTTTTTGTGAAACTCTTCTGGCTTTCGGTGACCTTTCTCAAATAGCTGCGCAGCACTGCCACACTTTGATATTGGAAGTCAAATGCATCACAGAACAACAAAAGGAAATGAAATAAGCCAGGTTCAATTTGAGGGGTGGATACGAACATCATTTAGGCCTGAATTCCAGAAGACCTGACTCAAAACGCAATCTATAACGCATCAAATCTGCCAGCAGGAGCAACAACACGAAGTCTGAAACCATCTTCTCATCTAGGGCACATTCTTTGCTGCCACCTTCTCACCACCATCTGAGCACCTTGTATATCCATCAGCACTACCAACACCAGCCAGCATGCAATGAAACACTGCCCCATATCCCTGGCTATGAAATGGTTCAGCAGAGGAGATGGGAAACTTTGCTGATGAATGGCATCAGGCCTCACTGAAGACTATTCTTTGTGGTTTAGCTGGTTTCCTAAGTTACAGCATTAGGCTCGGCAGCGTTGATCAGGGAAGTGAAGATTGAAATGTACCCTGGGGAGATTCAGACAACCTGCAAGTTACTGTAAGTGTACCAGCAGGACTCTGCCACGCATCCATTGCTGTTCATAGGTGTCTTGTACTCTGAGCAGACCCATGGGCTTTGCAGTCTTCCATTGGACTCTCTTGAAAAGTTCCCTTTCTTTTTTGAACCAATGATTCCAGAACTGGAAACAGTACTCCAGATGTGGCCTCAAAGCAGCAGAGTAAAGGGAGAGGATCACCTCTCTTGAACTGCCAGCAACACTCTTCAACAAAGCCCAGGATACCATTGGCCATCACGGTCACAGGGGCACACCACTGGATCATGGTCAACCTGTTGTTCACCAGGTCCTTCTCGGCAGAGCTCCTTTCCAGCATGTCAGTCCCTAGTCTGCACTGATGCATGCACACTTTTCATGTTGTACAATGCTTTTAATTCAGCCTAGGACACCAGTGTCTGCTCTTTTTAATCCTAACACATAGCATGGGTACTAGTAGAATGTGTCTTCAAAGCCTATGCAGTTTGACATGGCAACAGCAGGACTGAATCTTTTAAGAGACCAGTACCTGAAGCACTGCACCCAACTGCCAATGGAGAGAGAGTAATTCAGTGCACGAGGAATGACACAGGTAACTTTCACTACCCTGTAGACATCATCTAGCCAGCAATTTCCCAGTGCCTCTCCATTGCTTTTACACACATCTGAGTGAGGCTCACACTCACATGTCAAAGCACACTCACTAGTGACGCAGAAAATCAGAAATATGCAAGGGTCACATGAGCAATGTTATATATAACCACAAACCACATCAGAACCAAACAGCTCATAAGGTGGGAGAAGGCTACCACTCTGAACTAGTTTGAGAAACAATGCTCAGAGGAACCCTGCACTTATCAAAGCATTTCTAGGCACTAACGAACTGCTTGAAGACTAAAAGAGAAAATCCATCAGACCAGTAAAGTAGTAACTACAATATTTAGTTCACAGGGTTATCCAACCAGATATTTCTGGGATGAAGGATAAGTTCCCAAGCTTATCAATTGAAAAATCATTGCAGAGTTATCAAGACAAGTAAGCAACTGCCTTCAAATAGGAGCACATTCAGACTTGCTCAGCATCATGTTTTAGAAATATCAGACTCACCCAGAACAGGACCCTTCAGTGTTGGAGGCTGACTCATTTTATTCAAGTGATATTAAGGACTTCACACCCCAGCTGTCTCTGACACCATAATTCCACAGTGATGCTAAACAAACCTTACGAGGGTTGGCGGTTACCCAGCTAGGGGACTGGCGTCATACAGCTTCTGTTAACATGGGTGGAAAGGCCTCACAAGGTCAGCTGGCATTCACAAGTTCTCCCACTTCCAGCTCTTGATTTCATCTTAATTCTCTGAAAAGCATTAGCCCTTGTCATCGTCACCTTCTCACAGAGGTCACCTCACTTGGATATGGCAGAACAAAACCAGGCTTATTGTAAGTCATTGCATGTCTGGGTAACCTCCAAGTCCTGTCCTGCTACCTCCAACAAGACTCAGTATGGCACTGATGAGGCCAGGCTACAGGAACAGCTCCCACCTGGCTGTACCAAGTACACTGCCTCCTCACACTGTTTGCTTGTTGGATAGAAAGCGGGCAAAGACAACTCACTGCATAGTACTCTGCTCTACAGGGGCAACAGTCCAAAGGTTAAGACAAATTATCACAATAGTGTATACTGAGGAGGTGACACTCCAAGTAAAAACGAGAAACCAGTCATGAATCAAAAGCCAAGTAGAAGCCATGCCTATGAGCAGTAAATGCAGGCACCAAACAGTCATCACTGATCATAGACACTATTGTGGTTGAATGTGTCCCTGGTTACCACTGCTTTAACTTGATCATTCAGCAGTTACTGAAAAATCTTCTCAACTGGGGATAAGAAAATAGAGTTATACAGCATCCTGCCAGAGATATCTCCCTTTCCTGGCTCTTCAGTGCACTCTTAAAGAGCCCCTTATTTCCTCCCTGTATTTATCTCCTCGTTGCTGGCTTCACCACCATCACAAGCTGGAATCGTACTCAGCTGAGTCCTAGGGGAACAAACCACTGCACACAGATTTTACAACCAGAGGAAAGCTCAGAAGGAAGGACAGAAAAAAAGTCTGAAGGACTTATCTGGCTAACCATATACATAACATGAATTAAGTTGAGGAACATTAGGTATCAGATCTGTTCTGCAGGAGCCAGAGGGCTCCAGTGTTGGAAAGCAGCCTGCAGCCTTCCCTGGAGTCACAGTAGGAAACAAATTCTGGCCCACCCATCACACAGACAGCCTACTGTGGCACCCACCCATTTCAGTGACAAGAGAGGGTATCTTGGCCCAGAGCACCTATGAATCTCAAGAAGTTTTCTGCCTCTACTACTAAGAAGGCTGACCAAGTGCATTTGGATGTTCTGCACAAAGATCCCAAGCCTCAGGTCATGCCTTTCCAGAGGCTGCATCAACCACTGTCTGGGGGATTCCACTGCCAAAACAAACTGCTCTCATCTCCTGGTTTCAATCTCATACTTCCTTTGCATCCAACTGCATCCTCCTCCCACCTCTAACCAGGTACAGTCAGGAAGATGCAGCAGAAGGTACTATTTTTATTTCCCCTTAGCTGTGGATACAAATATGTGGATCTCTGCTTCCCAGCAGCTCAGTGCTAACCGTATCTGTTTGGTTTGGGAATGTACCCAGGGTTTATATACTTAAAAGCCTGACTTCTCAAGTCCTGAATGCATCAGTCCATCTATAGCTTTAAAGTTATAAACTTTACATAATCAAGCTGGCAGAGGATACACAGATCCACACTGGAAGAGCAGCACACAAACTTGTAGTTTGACACAGCCCAGCTGTGAGGCAGCCAGCTGAGGCTTAGAGCTGTCCTCACAGTCCTCCATTATCTGGTTTCATGCTGGGCCAGAAGTCAGAGACTTCACGTTTTCTTCCACGGAAAAGAGATGTAGTCATTCTTTCTTCCCTCCTCTATACAGGCTAAGATGCCTACTAGATTCAAAATAGATGCAATAGTGAAGAGTATACAGGAACAAGCAGCCTCCTCGAGGTGTGGATTCTTGGGTCTCTTCATCAGAACTTGTCCCAAACCAGAATTTAAAGAGTCAATTTTGGGATTATCTGTCTCAATTGCCCTAGCTTGCCTTGCTAACTGGAAGAAGAAAAATTAAAAGGAAAGTAGAAAGAAAAAGAAGATTCCCAAGAGGCTTGCTGTCTGCTCAGTGCTTTACAAATATCGGCCCTGGAAAAACACACTGTTGAGCAATATTCTAATTGGGCGCAGACATTTGTGGGCAATATCTTCCTGAAAGTCCAAGTTTCCTTCAAGAAAAAACATTAATATCTGTTTTTTTAATAGATAAACCATAACTAACCAAGTTTCAAGACTTTATTAGCACCCAAAAAGCTGAAACACCCTGTGTTCCTGTTCTTCCAGCAGGAGGAAAAAAGAAAAAGCCCACAGTGAAATAAGATGTCACTAGCTGAAAACCTCAGCTGCTGTCATTCCTTTGCTCCAGGTCGTGAATAAGCACAATGGAGATAACTCTGGGTTCCCCGGTTTGGTGTTCACAGCAGCTCAGCCTGGGTGTGAGACTGCTGAATGTTGCATGCCTTGTCATTGCTACTATCAGTCACTGCAGCCCAGTCTCAGCTCAAACACACATCTAATCTGTACCATGCAGATTGAACGCCCCTGTGTTTATTTAGCCTGTGAGCTGAATTCTTCTAAGGGAACACAGTCCCTTCATATATTACCATTTCCCATCATTTTGCTATGTACCCAACACAAGGGGGGACACACTGCTACTCTTACCACACTGGCATCATTTCTGCCTTGTACAACACCACGAGTTTTACAGTCCAGGTGCCTGTTCTCAAATCAAGCCCAGCCCCATGCTTTCCTGAGTGTCAGGGACAATAAAAACACCAAATGCACCATACAGAGAGACTTGTACATCCCTTGGAGCAGGTTCCCAGATTTCCACAGTAAGGCTACACTGGGCAGGCTAAGGTAATGCTCCAGCCTGAGCTGGGACAAGAGTAGAAGAGCAGAGCACGAAGGATTGGGGGAAAGAGAGACTGTTCCTACAGCAGACTGGGGTGCAGCGAGCTCAGCCAGACCTTGCTCTCTCACAGGCTTTCCCTGCCCTCTGGTGGGACAAGAGTGCATTAACGAGCCGTCCTCCCGTTGAGAAGGCTGCTGCTCTCCAGTACGTTCATCACATCGTATCGTAGAAGTAAAGCAAATAAAGCTGTTTCAGAGGGAAAGACAGCTCTCTGAGGTTCAATGAGAACTCAGGGAGCAGAGATGCACACCAGCGGTGAGGGAAGGTGGAGAAGGGCTCCTAGAAGCTACCTCAACATCTTCCAGAGAGGCCAGCACAAGCCTTTGCTCAAAGCAGCCACTGTTCCTAGGGACACAAAGCTCCTGGGGTGGTGTGGGAAGAGATCAGACCTTACTGCATTCAAGGAAAGTCCTGGATAGTCTCTGCAGACGCTCCCAAAAGTCTGGAGCCTCACAGCTTCATAGAGTTGGTATATCCCTCTGTTCAGCATACTTGAAAGGTCTCCAGTAGACAGCTTAACCTACATCTCACAGGGAAAATGCAAGCTGGAAAGCAGTTTCTTCCCAGTGGAAGAACAAATGTACTGATTACTCACTGCAGAAACAGAACTGTACCATGCCTCCATCAGGCATCAGGCCTACAACAGGAAAGGTTCACTGCAACCAAGAAGCAAAAGCATTTCTTCAGCCATTAAACAAAATTCCTGGGCAAGAGACAGATTTCAATGGGTTTGTGGGGGCTCTTTGCTGGGAGCTCTGATGACAACGACAGAGCACATCCCATCAGTGCTGGGAGTTTGACAGTTAATACAGCCTCCTGATCACATTCCAGCTACGCTGCACTGCAGGACACTGCCTCTGGTCCTCCTCCATTGCTCTCACACTTCTACGCTCTCCACACACAACTGCAATTGTGAAATCTGTGCCTTTTCTCTGCTATTTTTACACCAACAAACTCATAAACCAAGCTGGAACTACTGCATGGGTTTTTACAGACATCTAGTGGCCTCTGCTCTAACTTCACCATGGTGCACCATGACCAGCACACCACGATTTGTTGGTAGTGTCAAAGTAAAACCAAAGTGTCTCTGTGCTGGATGAAATCATGAAACCCATTACTCATCCATTACGAATCAGTATATCCCAAAATGCTGCCAACTAAGAAAGATCATTTAGAGAGCCTGTGCCACAAATCAAATACTGCCAAAACAGTTCAGTGCCCTGGTAAAACCTGTAAAGGGAGGTTTCAGTGAGCACAGCCCCTAAGAGGGCATCTGAAAGCATCTCTTACTGAGCTGACACAAGTCCCTTGCCTCTGCCCTCACACAGGGACATGCTGTAGGCATCAGTGTGCCCTGCTCTCCCCACAGCCACCCTTGTGACTTCTGGCAACCATATCCTGCCATGATGAAGAGGCAGTGGTGAATGCGCCTGGAGCTAAGCATCTGAACAGAGTGAGTGTTGAATAATGGCAGCTCTTGCTTAAAAGTAATACATGCATTAACCTGTCAGATGCTTTGGTATCCAAAACAGCTGGTTTCAGCCTTGATTAGTGTTGTCCCTCCACTTTGAAATTAGGGTAGTTCGTCTCCAGCCCCAGGGCACTATTAAGCTAAACCCAGCATTACTTCAGGATCGCCTGTAATGGATGGTGAAGGAACAGATGAAAGTGACTGCAGGCTCCCATCTGTGAGGATTCAGCCAGTTTACAATGCCCTGCATCACCACATCAGGCATAAAGGAGGCACAAGGGAAGTCCTTATAGGCTGCACTTCTGCTGAACAAAACCGAAATCACATGGGGGTGGAGGATTTAAAAAAAAATAAATCAGGTGTGTCACAAAGTATCAGGACTGTCCTAGCAGCAGCTTTTGTTCTAAACTATACCCTTAAACAGCCCTACTTTTCTGAAGTTCCAGTTCAAAAGAAAACAATCCCCAAAAGGAGAGAGCTTTCTCACTGCTCCTTCAGGCCCTGCTCCTACTGATATATGGGAGCATCTCACCTAAGTCACCTCACCTTGCTCTGCACTGGAGCACCGTTACTCCATCCCACACATGACACACAACTACCATAGTGAAGAAGGCAGGAAAGAGAGAAGCCAGCCCTGCAAGGAGTCCCCTGCCTGTACTGTGCAAGACAACCCAGACTCAGGCTGCAGCTGAGTCTCTTTGATCTCCAGAGCACATTTGAATGCGAGGAGGTGGGGATACCCCTGGAGCTGCTGCACACAGCCACCTCAGAGCTGTCTCACTGCCTTTGAGGCTCAGGAGGAGATGCTGTTATCATCTGTAGTGAGATTATCTCTCTGTTTCCTGGAGAGGTGATGTACTGAGTCACTTAGCAGTGGGAGGGTGGTTTCTTCAGGTGTTTATTGCACAGCTGAAATGTGTGGGCAGGGTAAAAACAACACAGATGCAAAGGATCACCGGGACAGGCAGAATCACCAAGAGGATGCTGTTTTTTTTTCCTGCTTGTTGGGATGTGCCTAACATCTATTACATCAGTATGCAGAGCTATTTGGACCTCTACTCTGCCCCGTGCCACCTCTGAGGGACATGCACAGTGTGCACAGTGTTTTGGACTGATCCATGCCAGGCTGCTCTATCATCAGGATTTCTGCTCTGCCCACATGAGCTCTGACCTCATTGCCCTTCTGCTCAGCAGCCCCCTCTGTGTGCCCTTCAGAAGCTTCACATTAAGTTAGATCCCTCCTTTCAGCCTTCAGCCCAGATCAGGATGGAGCCAGCAGGATTTGGAGCAGACAGAAAGTTCTCATCTCACACAGAAACACAAGCCGCTCCCATAGAGGAGCTTGAGAGACAGTAACAGGAGCTGTTTCACCTGCTGGAACAGCCCTTCTCTGCATCCTTGCCCCCTGAGGGCACAGCTGTGCACACTGCAGGGATCCTGCTGAACCACACGCAGGCTTAGGATTAGGTCATGGCACAAAGAGAGGAAAGGGCCGTATCTCATTTCAGACACAACTCTTCTACTTGCTCCTCCACACGCTCACAGACAAGGCCATCCTCAGCAGAGCCTCCTCACTTCCCATAGCTACTGGAGAGAAAGTACGTAGGACAGAGAGAAAACTCTTCCCATTGCAGCCCCTGTGGCTCTGATTATTAAGTACAAATCCCTGTACTACTTAAGTTAGCCAACGCACCTCTCATTCCACCCAGAAGAAAACCATCTGCACAACAACAAAGCACAGTGCACGTAAGAGCTAACAAAGGCTGTGTTCCATTACACTGGCCACCTACACCACCCCTTCATGTAATCATTGCCTATGAACCCAGGCTAAGAGGCAGCACTTTCATCAAGAATGACACTCACGGAACTAATGTTCTACAAATAAACATGCTGAAATATAGTGTAAACCTCACTGGAAAAGGTATTGCAGGAACATTCTAACAGAGGCTGTAATGCTGTAACATAGTATGGGCTGTAATGGAAAACGCAGCAATAACAGCAGAGTAGCAAAGCCACAGGCTGCAGCAAGCAGAGACATGCTCAAATACAGCAACTGCAAGCATCGAAACAAAGAAAAAAAGAATCTACTTACCTTTGGAAGGCCTCACGTACACAGGGATCTCCAGCAAGACCCCCCTCGCCTCCACTGCCAGCCCTTAAATGAGGGCTGGGAAGGGGTGGCTCCTGGCTCCAGCCCTTCCAATCACTTGGGTTTATTGCATACACCTGGGCTCCCCTGGGCTGGCCCTGCCTTCCCACCAGGTGCTCCATCACTGCTTCAAACTGTGACTCAGCTTTTCTGCTACATAGGCTAATTTAGCTGGAAAAGTGATTCTCTATGCCCACTGCATTGATTTCTTTCTCTGGACTCAAGTCCTGGGGCTAATCCCGAACCGGACATCGCTTGTGCTGCAAGTGGAGCAGGTCATGGAGGGGCAGGCAAAAGCAAGAAGCACAAGCCATCAAAGACCCATTTCACTAGGAACTAATATTTCTCCTGCTTCACTAGAAGCAGCTCAAATTGTACATGAAAAACAACTCCAATACAAAACTTCCTGGCTGCACAGTTGCAACTCAGAAATGGCGTAAATCTCTCTTCAGCATAGACGTCAGCTTGGAGAGAAGAAAGAAAGCACTGCAGTGAAGGAGATCATTCAAAATTATTCAAACACTGAATGCCAGAGATGCCTTCTAACACCATCCCCAGACTCAAACCCATGCCACGCAAAGCAGCCAGCCTCACCAGGAGCAGGGCCCCCCAACACACCACTAGACTACAAAAATCCCTCTCCCCCTTACCTTGAGCAGCACTTCCCACAGCCAACTCCATCCAGAGCTTGCTCCAGTCCAGCACTGCTGCCTTTACAGCAGGAGAGCTGGGAACAGTTCAGGTGAGGTTCATATTCCACAAGGAAGCCCCCCCACAAAACCATGCAGTCACATCACTTGGACCGCTGTGCATCTGGCAGCAGGAAGGGAATAGGCATGACCAGGTGAAATCATCAAGACTGCTTTCACAGGTGGTTTCCTTTCCAGTAAACACTCTTTTTCTTTCTTTTTATTTTTTAATCCCTCTGCAGCTAGTGGTTAGCAGAATTTTACCTCCCCCCTTTTTGTGCATTTTCCTGTGTGACAAATGTGGGCACGATTTGTATTTGGGTCACTGACCACAGAAGAATGTTTTTGTGCCTGTACTCTAAAACCTAGACCAGAATACTATTCGAAGCATGAATGTTGAAGATTACACAGCTCCACCACCTGTCCAGCACTGCCCAACTGAGCCAGCCCCCACACACCTTTGCTTTGGCTTCAGTAATTAGCAGTTAGAACAATTAACCTTTGGCTGATCCTTGTCCTCTACGCAGGTGTGAAGATGAATCCAGTCAGAATTGTGCAGTTTAATCACCCCTCCCAGTGCAAACCAAGTGTTTTGTTTTTCACACAGATGAGGCTGTTTTCCACCAGCAAGGGAGAGCACTGTCTGTACTTATTCCCAAGGCAGCAGTTATACTCCAGAACTGAACTGCTTCTCAGTCTTTTAACTACTTATAATGTATTACTGAGAGCTGCTTTTTTTCCTCTCACCTCTTTCCCCACAGCAGGTTCTGCTTACTCAAGCTATACTCTGTTTGAAGCCTACGACAGCCTCAACAAATCCCTGACTTTGTTGAGAACACTCCTTTGCATGCTTAGCAGTGAATGCCAAAGCGAGCCATCTCTTGGTGAGGATGTCTGTTAGGTTACCAAAGGCAGAGGAAGAACAACACAGCGCTGCAAGCCATATCCAGTGAGGAGCTATCATGGGATGCCTCCTCCGTGCATTCAGACCTCTTGCTTTCACATCAGTTCTGAGTTCTTTGCTTATGAGCCAACCTGAACTCTCAGTTTGACGTATTTCGTACTGCAGCCCACATTGGACCCATGAGACCGATCTGAAAAGTCTTCAAAAGAACCAAGCAACTTCCAGTCCCAAAGATGCTGAATACAGCCTTGCTTGCCTGCAGCTCTGCAGAGGTACAGCTGGAAGTAGCATTATTGTGTCTAGCTAGTGAACAGTGTCCATAATGCAACACTGGCAATAGCCATCTCTAAGTTCTTCGGAGTCAGTTAAATGCTTCTTTGGATTTTCATCTCCTTTTGAGTCTCCTGTGAATTTTACTTCTAAGATTACTCTGAATTCAGCTTCTCATTTAACATTCCTTGAGTAATCCAGGTATGGTTTTGCCAAAATCTTCTTCAGCATGGTATCTGCATCCAAAAGTCACATATCAACAAGCCTGAAAACCTGCATGTGAAAAGCAGAGTGCTGATTTAAACTGTACCCACTAAGCTTCTCTTCTGCAGTATTAAAGAGCACTATATATTTATTTGCAACAGTCATAAGCTGTCCTGATTTCTGAGCCTTCCCTGCAAAGCATTTCCTGAGAGTGTTCACCCAGCCTTGGTGGCAAGGTGCAGGATGCACAGCAGAGCAGACCGTCTTCCAGGCTGCAGGCCTGACATCCCTGCTAAACTTCACCAAAGCCCTCTGAGGATCCTGGGACTCCATCCCAAAACTAAGATGGTGCTGCTTCTTTGAAGCAGCAGGAGATAAGGACTACTGCCAGAAGCACTGAAAACGCTGCTGGCTGTCTTATCCCTTGTCCTTGGCAACCTCTGCTTCCTGCCCAAGGTAGCTCAATTTCCTGTAGCCGTGTTTACATGAAATAGAGGAAACATTTTCTGTTTGTATCTGCTGTTTTAACGAGCCTTGAACCATTTATCACAACTGCTATCATTATGTTTTAGGTGCTAGAGATCAGGAGATGGGCTGCCACAAGCACTTACGGGTGGAACATGACTGTCACATCAGAGGTGTCTGGAATGGGGAGGAGCTGTTCAGCCCCTCCTGCACATCCTCTCCTCCTCTCTATCTTCTGGAGGAGAGTTGGTACCCTGAATGCAGAGGCACCACACAGAGGTATGACAGTTCTAGCTTCGGGCTGAGCCAGGACCTGATGTTAAGCTGAAAGATAATTAAGTGGAGGGCCCCTGACCAGCCTCCTGCTTCAGGCAAGGCTAATATCTGAAGGACCTGTGTCATCCCACACCATAGTTCCCAGACCCCAGAGCTAGCGTCACTTCCTAGGGGAGTCCCCGGAGCTCAGGAATCTCTTAGAAAAGAGGCAAGTTTTGCTCTGTAGCCACAAGCCACCAACTCTATCTCCCATCCACAGGGCAAACCTCGCTTCTGCAATTAAAATAATCCCACTGCAAGCCAGGCAAACACTAGTGCTAACCCTGCTCAGGCTCCCAAGGGCACTCAACCCACTCAAGCCTAAAATCCCAGTGCAGAAGGTGGTTCCCACACAGCTTAGATCATCAGGGCTTCCTTCCCCTGCCACCACCACGCATCATGGAAATGTTTGAGCATCACCTCCCACCCGGCAGGGAAAACAGTGCAGGTGGTCACCACAGCCATGCAGGAGGCACGTTGTCTTCTTCAGAGCAGGCAATACACCACACTGCACAACAGCACAGGGGAGCCCAGGCTGTGGGTGCTAGGTGCCATCACCAGACACCCTCAGTGCTGTCCCAGCATTCACCTGCTCACAGGGAACGGGCATTGCTGTGGAATCAGGCAGACACTGTGCTGAAGAGTTGGGAGGAAGGAAGGAGTTTCCAAAAGGTCCTCAGCATGGGCCATTCTGCCACAACACTCAGGCTAGGAAAGACTTCAGCACACTTCATGGAAAGAAGGGCTTTATCTCACCCCAAGCTACCACCACCACCTGTGATTCACCCATCCCAGCAGAAGAGTCATTTGCAGAATGCAAATATACGTGAATCACCTGTGTGCTTTTTGCTGTCTTTAGGGCTGTTTTGGAAGTAGAGTATCACCCAGTCACAGTGCTGCACTGCCCTGGAAGATGAGGGTGATAACGTCATGGATCATAAATTCTCCTAGCAGTGCTGAATGGCAGGGCCAAGTAGTCCAGGCAGTACATGGGGACACTTAGCTTGAATGTTAGTGGTACATGTCTGATGGTGTTGGAGCAGCTCTACCTGCAAATGAGACGTGTTCAGCATTCCTTGTGTCACTAAATCTTCATCTGGAAGACCTTCAACTTCATCTCTTGCAAAGCTCCCTCAGATCCTAATCCTTCCCACAAGCCTCTGGTCACAGATCCTTGTTTCAGCTTCCTTCTTGACTGCAGGGTTAATGTGTTTGTGCACCCATGACTTTCTCTCATTCTGTGCCCCTTCAGCTGAAAATACCCTTGTAACAATGACCTCGCCCACAAACTGCAAAGAGAGTCACTTCAGTGCCATATTCCCAAGATACCAGGACCTGAGACCAAGGAGATTATTTTTGTGAATCTAATCCCTTAAGAAGACAAATGCAACTGCATCAAACTGAAGCCTCTGGTACATCCCCCACATCTACATGTACATGCACATAGGACTCACAGCACCTCCTTAAGATCTCTGACCATTCACACTGACCTTGAAGGGCTTCTGGATAGTTCCTGTTGTGCGCTCAGCTCCCACACCTTTCCTCCTGGCCATTAGTTCGTGGCAGGCTGTGGCACAAGGACAAGACCTGGGGCTGATGGAGGCCTTGCTGGGGGTGTGCCAGCAGCCCTGGCTCACAGGGCTGAGTGGTCCAGAAGAGCGCTGTGGGCAAACACTTCAGTTTTGTTCTCCTTCCTTGCTCCGAGAGGTCTCTTGCTAAAAGCAAGCATTTCTCAGTTTCTATTCAGGCTTTCCTTTCCAGCCACAAGCACTGAGGTCACAGCAGCATCTCATTGGGAACAGACTGCTGCAGTAATGGCAGCAGCTGCCTGAAGGCAGACATGGCTGCCCCACAACCCCAGCTCTGTGCCTCTCCCTCCAGGTACTGGAGACGCTATTGCAATGCTGCCAGGGCCTTTGGAGACCACGACTCTATTCAGTGACATAGGGAAGGAGGGATTCTCAGCAGATGCTGTCCTACTGACCCAGCAGCTCTGTGCAAGGCTGGGGGTCAGCACAGGGCTCCACTGCCTACCTGCTCCTACTTAAACTCAGCAAGAGAAGGAGAATGTAGGAGAATCTATTCAGCATGCTTTTGAAGACAACAGGAAATAGCACTTTTAGAAAACAGGGTCAATGTAGCTTTTTTTTTTTCCCCCTCCAACCCCAAACCCCTCCTCCCCCCACAACAAAATCAAAGGTAAAGAATGAGAGGAGTCAAAGGGGTGAAACAAAAGACCAAACTGAGAAAACAGTTATGCAAGGCATATTGCTAACAGGCAATGCAGCAGTGCTGTGAAAGGTTTTCATACCCCTCAAGAGCAAAAGCAAAGGGTTTAGCAGCAGGACCAGTCTTGCAAAGGGTGCAGATCACTAGAAAACAGTCTTAAGACAGCAAAAGAGAGCAACTTGATCACAACTAAGAAGTGTCAAGTTTCATGAAAGCCTGTACAGCAACGCTTGCTGTGCAACTGAAGTTACTAGAAGCCAATGATTTAAGACAAATATTGGTTTCTTTTCTCTAAGCCATGCCCTCTGTTCCTATGACCTTTTTCTCTCTCTCCGAATAGCTAAGGTGTGCTGATTTGTCCTGGCCAGGTAGAGGGGCAGGACTTACAACTGCCACAGTTCCCTTATGCACTTTTGGTGCTTGGTGTAATGCCACTACGAGTACTGTGGAAAACGTAGCACACTTTTCTTCACAGTGTCCTATAAAGTTACATGCTAAGCGTGGTTTACGGGCAATGAACTTGAAGTGCAGAAACGAAAGTACAGCTACCAAAGTGCCCACTTCAGGATTTTTCAAACAATTCAGTGGTTGTACAGCTCTTCATATGTTCTTCGTTCACCCCTAACAGTCCTAAGCAGCAGCCTTGAGCATGGCATCCTTGTAGTCTGCCACAGTCATCACCATCCCACCCACCTCCTCAGCAACATCTAGCTCCCTCCACTGAGCAGCACTGAATTTTTGTCCCCTGAGCTCTCTATGAAGTCTAAGGATGGTGGTGATGTGAGTAACTGTGGCTGACATGGCACATCAGGCCATCAGTACAAAGTTCCAAGCCCCTTTTTCAGGTTCTCTGATGCTTTCTGTTTCTCAGTCTTTCATATGAACAAGAAGAGTGGAAATTACAAGACTCCCAGAAGACTCACAAGTCCACTACTTATACTTAAAAGCCTTAGAAAAGTTTAAGGATGTTTCCTAGCAAAACAGAAAGGTGGGAGTTGTGTAGGATGGCTTTACTTGTTCTCCTAGGCCAGCTCAGTGCAGGTCCTGGTCATAGTCTGATAGCTGCTGGGGCTGCCCCAGGTTTTTATTGCAGACTGGGCATTCATCACTGTGTCTTCACTATCATACACTCACCCTAGGAACCAGGAGCAGTCAGGCCAGCAAGTTACATTAGCATCAAAACACAAGTCACACATCTCAAGGTCCAGTGCACAGCACCAGTTACTTTTGTTGTATCACTATCTAGATGATCTTGCTACGCAGGGAACATCTTAACTGTGTATCTGGGATAGCACTGGATACAAGGACGATACGGATACATTTAGTGCTGGGAGAATTATAGCAGGTCTTGCCCCTGAGCTCTCTCCTGTGCAAAAGGAAATGTGTCTAAATGCTTCAAGAGCAGGGAAGGAGGAGACGCAGACTCCACATGCAGCCTTAATGATACCTAAAGTGGTCGCAGCTGGATCAAGCCATTACCATCCCCTCCTCTCCTTCACCAGCCTCTGACTCACATTCTCCAGTGCAGCAAGCAGGGTCTCCACAGGATGTGAGTGGGGAGTTTCAAGCAAAACCTTGAAAATGATTGTTTCCCACCCATGCTGCAAATTCAGAATAAGTAGGGCGACAGAGGAGCCTGACTCAAATTCTTGTAAGCTCAGACAAACAAGAAAGTGCAGCTGCGGGCAGGAGGCAGAAACATCCCTCAACCCCCCCCAAAAAAAAACTTCGACAGCTCTTCTGTGTTTGCAAGTGGTCGAAGAGCTTGGCTAACAGAGAGCAGCTCACTAAGCCACAACTGCCTCCTGCTCCTCTCAGCAGCAGCAAAGAAACACATTCACAAAGCCACACACAACCTGGTGGTCTGCTCAGCAGCAAGGATGCGCAGGGCTGATTTCAGAGCACAAAAGCAAGGATCATCACAAAGGCTGCAACAACACGCTTTGGGGCTTATTTGAGAGCTAGCCAGATAAGCTGCCCCTGCCCAAGCTAAGGGCAGCAGAGGGATTTATTCAGTTAATATGCTCAGTTTCTTCTGGTACTGTCCTTCCGAAACCAAGCAGGGGAGTAAGAGCAAATACGTCCTCTTTCAGCACTTTGATGGAAACCAGTTCTTGGATACTCATTCTCCATGCAGATGCCTCAGCAGGGAGCATGGATAAACAGATTAGCAGCAAGTCGGTCTTTCAGCATGTCCTTTGGAGCTTTGGCTTAGGCTGCGAAGCTCCTACTGGTTCTCTGGCTGACCTTCTGATAGCTGAGAACAGCAACAGCCATAAACACATGGCACCCTTCTTCGGGAACTTCATGTCCATCATAGCAGCATGAACAGCTATCTTGAAGGCTACTTAAATTAGGAGTTAGACTTGTTTCCATTCCTCCCTATCTCCCTCTTCCTGACTGTGACAGGGCAGGAGGTCCACCACAACACACAGTCCTACTTCTCATGCATCAGGGCTTTGGTTATGTGGTGGAAATGGAATAACTGAATCTCATGTTACCCAAAGAGATGAGTTGGCAACAAATTGTCAAGCCTTTTCCTCTCATCTTTAAAACAAAATCAACAAGAAATTCACATGCAATTTCCCTTATGTTGCACACCAGCTTCTCCTCTCTGCTCACCTCATCCCCTTTGCATTAAACCTCAGTCACTTAGTCATGCCTAAAATTACACTTCTGTAACCATGATGTAACATGCCTACTCCAAGTGCTAGAAAAATAATAGTAATATTTAAGCTTCCCTCTCTTCCTTCACAATCTGGCTCAGATATTCTTTCCAGCTCCGTGACTTAGAAGTAACCTCACAAGACAAAGTAATCAAAACTTGGAAACATTAAGGCTGCCTTTAAGAAAAAATAAAAAAAGAAAAAAAAAAGAAAAAGGAATAACAGAAAGCAGCAGCAATGCATCTTGCCTGATCAAATAGAAAGAAGATTGCTCCTTAACTCATGGGATTCGAGAGTAGCTTGAAAAATATTGGATCTTCCATTCTTATTTGTGCTCTTTCCTCTCTTGGAGGACCTCAGAAAAAGCTGTATGCAACACAGCTAACTACAACTAATCTGTGCAACATCTGAGTCAAGAAGCATATCTGGGTGAGCCTGCTCCATTTCGTGTCTCTGACACTGCTGTATTTGCTGAGCATCAGTGGCTCCTTTCACTCCTGCATTACGAGAGCCCTTCAGGCCTTCACTGGAAGGCCAGTGACCTTCCTCTGCATCACAAGTAACCACAGGCTAGTAAAGAAACCAGAAGACACAGGTGCAAAATCAATAAAGGGGATACAAGAGACACTGGTCATAGCCATCAGATGCCGTTTCTGATTCTTCTGAAGGTGGTTCCTGTGTTGGGGGAAAGCTGCCTGCAGCAGAAGCTGTTGGGGCTGCTTGCCAGCATGCCACCTCTCACATCTATGGGTCTGTGAAGAGCAGCACCCAACCTCAGCCATGTTTGTTACTTATCTCACCTCTTACACTTATCCTCTGCCTCTCAGAGCTTGCCAGACCTCCTCTCTCTTCCTGCACTTGTGCTGTAGAAGCAGCACTATTTGCCCCACCAGGGGAGATAAATAGGATGCAGCATCTGATATGCATCAACCACAAAAGAGCCCATCTCCCTCAAGCAGCTTGCTATGCTCAGCACACAGCAGGATGAAAGCTTCTGCGTCATGCAGGTTCGGCCAGCTGCACTCCCCAGACACACAGACACGGCCTGGAAAGGGTTCAGCTAACCATGAGAGTTACAGAGCCTGCAACGGACTTGCTGGGATCAGCTCCGAGCAGGACCACAGAGGAAAGAATGCCCGTGCATGGGAAGAAAGGCTGAGAACCACAGATGACCCCCAGGCACTAGGAGCTGACCAGAAGATACTTCACAGGAATTGCTTTGGACTCATCACTTCTTCTCAGCTGTGTTCTCTACAGAGGAGGAGTTCCACGGAGTGCTGTTAAACACTGTCCAAGCCCTACAGTACCTCCACATGTGGCCCAGGCTCCTCCAGCAGGAGAGAGGAGCTCAGCTTACAGACAACTGTGACTGCTCAACCTGGAGGAGGCTCAGAGGAGAGGTTCTTGCTCTCTACAGCTGTCTCAAAGGAAGCTGTGGCAGGGTGGGGGTCTGTCTCTGCTGCTGGATAACAACAGGATGAGAGGGAGCGCACTCCAGTTGTGCTGGGGAGGTTCAGGTTGGATATCAGAAAGTATTTCTTCTCAGAAAGAGCAGCCTTTCCCAGTGCACCACCACTCAGAGTGCGTTCACTCCCTCGGTCACAAATGCCAACATTAAATTGTTAAGTATTTAATCATAGAATCACCAAGGTTGGAAAAGACCTACGAGATCATCCAGTCCAACGGTCCACCCATCACCAATAGCTCTCTAATGCTAACATTAAGCAAATTCTCCAATCAGTGAATAGCTTCTCAGATAATTAAACAGACGGCTTTAATAAAGCTGCTCTGGCACAAGCAGTCTATGAATCGACTGTGCAGTTTAGAACTGTATGCTTCTGATGTGACCTTCCTTTGAATCTTTACTCACAGCCCACGAGGTAGAGTAGTAAATAAGACTTGCAGGTCTCCATTCCTGTCAGCACATCAGATAAAAATGTTAACAGATCCTTGTCCTCCCCTCCTGATGTGCAGTGAGAGCAACTGCCACATCCTGCCCCAGCACTCACATTCAATCTGGCTGAGCTGCCATGTGCTCATTTATACAAAACTTTGGGAGCTTTTCAGCCCTTTACTAATTCAGTGCTAGCAAAGTGCATAACCTCAGCGTCAGTTTCCCTCTTTATCTCTCTAAGCTGTTCATCAGGAAGCATACAACATGCTCAGAAATAGCTGCAGGCATACAGATGTGTAAAGAGATGTACTCTCACTCTCCAGATGGGTGTCTAGAAAGCAACGCAGCACAAAAACAGCAACCAGAAAAGGGGAGAAGTTTCCAGCCTTTCCTGAAAAGTTTTGGTCCAAATCTCTGTATCTGCATTAAGTGGTTTGCCCCTCTGACAGCAGGAGAACGCAGGGGCAGTGGGAAAGCATCAACCAAACATAAAAGATTCCTAACCATCGACTTCTAGAGGCATTTTCCTTCTTGAGAAACACAATGGAAAGCTCCAAGTGCTGCAGGGCCAGTTGCGTGAGCAGAGGCATAGCATTCACCCCACCTGGCTGCATGATAGCCTGTCCACTCCTGAGTTTCAAAGAAACATGTTTCCACGAAGCAAGCAGCCACAGGCCACACACCACAGGGCAGCACCAGAGAAAAGGAAACTAATGCTACATGCTGCTGGAGAGCCGCTGTTTGAGTTACAAGAAGCCTGGACCACAGGCAAAAATGATGCAGCACAGCCTATTGTGCTGCCTAGTGACGACATGGCAAGTAGCTCTGAGGTAAACCCCTGCAAGGAAGGAGCTTCGTGGACCAGGGCTGGAGTAAGCAAGTGTTATTTAACAAAAAAAGCATGACTTCCTCTCTTTACACCTCAGACTGCCATGCAAAGTGCTGCTGGGGCTGGCAGGCATGGTGAGCTTTAAGGGATGGCAGCACTTGGGCTCCACAACCCATGTCCTGCTCCCAAAGCATTTCCACACCCAGCCAAGACCTGAGGCTGTGCAAAAGCTTGTCTCTAGTTCCAACACCACTACCTCCAGCATGCAGGGGAGAGCTTCTAGCCACCCACCAGAGCTCTCAAATCACACTCAGAGCAATATCTACAAAGCATAAAGGATCTCTTCAAAACCTTCCACCTATATTTCTCCCTACTTGAGCTCAAGCCTCCATTTCTAGATCAGTCCCCTTCCTGAGAGGGAAACAGGGTTTGAGTTACCCAGTCTGAGCTGCCCACCTCACACCTTCCTGATCTCCAGATCCCAACGATTTTGGTTGCCTGGAAGCTCAGTGGAAGTCAAGTCAGGGTGCCAGGTTTCTGGCACACCACTGGAGGTGGAGCAGGGTCCTATCCACTGACCAAAGGTGCTCCAGGCTTTGGCCACCACAGAAGCCTGCTGTCCTGCGTAAGGAGAGCACAGTGCCATTTTCTAGAAAAATATACCTTTATTTACCAACTGTGTACTCTCCAGGAGAGAGCTTCACATGCTCAGCTGGTTTGCTCAGGTCCTGTCAGTGAGAAGGGTACCTGGTCCCTTCTGTTGTACCCACCATCGTGGGCAGGATTCAGCAAGACCTTGTTATCTTCACAGGGCCAGGACCTGTCATGGCATCACTGCTTCCAGCACATCCCTTGCAAGGTGAGTTAAATAAAGGGGTTGGGATATTTTCTAGGAAGGGAACAGTTGATAATTTAACACAAAACAAACCTACCATGCTTAACAAGCCAGTTGGTAGGTGGGTGCCTGTCAGACAAGTTACAGTGCCAAGTGTCCAGGTGGGATGGGCAGATCACTGCTCAGGGAAGGCAGCCTGAGCTCACTCCCCCATTACCACCCATAGTGTGCCTCCTCAACACCAACCAGCTGTCCCCAAATGGCCTGAGCTCCCTGGGGGCACAACAGCACGTGGGGACCAGAGCCGCTGAGTCACTTTCTCAGGTAGCAGAGTCTTCTTGATCAAGTAGTGAGTTTCACCAGGGTCTGTGTTGCACTACGTTTCAGGGCGGTTGTTTTATTCAGAGGAAGAAAATGTGTGATTCTCTTCAGATAGCCACAGGACAGCCCAGGTGCTTCCCGGAGGTCTGGTTTCAAGCCTTTGCCAGTTGCTTGAGCTTGCTCACGCAGAAGACTGAAACATGGCTTCTTGATGGGTTTCCTAGAGCGAGACCCTGCTTTGGTTTTGGGAACAGAGGACTGTTGCCTCTCCAGTGGCCCTCACGCCCTGCATGTCCTGGTGTGTGGAGTGCTGCCAGCCACGCTCCAACAGCACCACTTAAAGCTTAAATAACCCAAAGAATGTCTTGGATTCCTCAAAGTTAACCAGATCAATTTTGGAGACATTGACATACAGACTGTCCCTCTCCCTGAGCTTGAATAAAGCCCCCAGGTAGCTTTTCCGGGCCCACATTTTCTCTTTTGTACAGTAGTTGATGCGCTTGTCCTCCATCAGCACGTGGCTGCCTGGTGAAGCTGGGTTTCTCTTGTAGACAACATGGGTCAACACTGTGTTGTCACAGTCCCTTCCTCGGAAGAGCACATTGGAGTACACAAAGTACAGACCAGTCTCATTGATCACAAGGCCTTGGCCACGGTACTGAATGCCACTGGTGAAGGCATGACCAGAGATGGGTTCCCACTCCAATGGCAGGTTCTGCTGTGTGGGGTTCCCTGAAAGCCAGAACGAGAGGGGACGCGTGGTAAGAACAAGCATTAGTGTGTTTTAACTTGAGTTACACCCCAAGCCACAAACAAGTCACCTGTTATCCACACCCTTGTGTGCAGCATGAGAAGCCTGTCCCAACCTCGGAAGGTGAGAGCTCTCACCTTCCATGTGCTCAATTGGCGTTGCGCTGCTTTTGAAAGCACCTCACTGACAAAAGCCAAGGGAAAGAATAGAGCTCTCATTAAAAAAATCTGAATGAGAAGAATATCTTAGTCATGGAATAACTTCTAGTTGCCAGAGCGCACACATTTCTAAAGGAAATTGAGAACATTTGTGCAAGGCAGCTCCTTACATTGATAACCAGGCTGCCCTTTCACCCCAGTAACATCTGCCCTGTGATCTGCTCCCAAATCTTGCTGGCCCTTCAGCACATACCTGTTAAGTGTGCTGCCTTCCTTGCTTCTTTTTTCACTTGCTTGCCCTCCTGCCCTGAAAATAGAGCAGACTTTAACCATAGGCTCCATGGAGAAGCCAGACCAGAGAGAATAACATAGGTATCCATGATGCTGAAGTGGGGTAGATTCCCAGCAGCAAAAGGCACATAAGCACTACGGTTTGCTGTGAAGAGATAGAACGGTGCTCAACCAAATGCTACAGAACAGTGGGGAGAGTTAGAAAGCAAGAGCTGAAGCAAAGAATCGGATGTGATCCAAAGCAAAGGGAAAAAAACAAAAAAACAAAAAAAAACAAGGGAAGTTTTCATCTTCCACTCAGGTTTTAGGAAAGGGACAATACTGCACCTTTACATGGCATCTTTAGTCGGTGTCAGGGTCACTGCTCGTGTCCCACCACTGCTTCATTGCCCCATTCCAGCCCAGCACTTCCACAGCAGTCAAAACCTGTCTGCCAAGTATCAAACCTCCTCACAACTGGACCAGAAAAGCTATCTGACACATCCTCTGGAGCACCTGCCCAGCCAGGCAGACCCCATCTTCAGAGAGGCAGAATTCTGGTAAGAAAACTCTGCCTTCCATGGAGGGGTTGAGTCCTTCTAGAGAAACAGGCTGGTTACAGTGGGACCCCATCCCACTCCATCTTGCCCTTTCTCTCAGCATCTACTTCTAAATATCAAGTTCTCAAATTTTAGAAACATCATTTCTTAAGCCAGTTACCTGGCCTCCTTTAGAGAGATCTCAGTGCTAAGAACACTAACACGGAATGTAATAGTAAAATAACAGTTTGAAAGTTCAAAAATACGATTTTAAAATTGTTCCATTGAGATTGAAACCTCTTTTTTTTTTCCTGTAAATTTAGGAAAAAATTAGGTTCTTTTGGAAAGTTCCAATTTCATTGAAATGACATTTTTGAAGAGGATAAAACCACCACAGAGTCAGGATCTTCTCAACTAACTTTGGCTGAAGTGAGACTTTGTACCAGAAGAATTTAGGGAAAAAGTTTTTCTCTCTCAATTGTACCAGTGAATCTCCCACTCCTGAGGAAAACAAAACTCTGTATGTCATCCCAAAATCTTAAAGAACTAAGAGAAAAAGCGATAACAGGTGCAGCGTCCATATCTGTTCTGTGCTTTCCTCCTTCCATGCATCTTGTTGCACAATTTGGGCTGAAAGAAATTCGCTTCCACAGCAGAATTCCTCCCAGCATCAGTGCCTGGGCCTGGGAGGCCAGAAAGCAGAAGCAAACTGTTCCACACTGACACCACTAAGCATTCCAGCAGGCAGGATGCAGGACCCCCTCCCCACATGCAGGAGATAAAGCTCTGCTTTATGCCAACTGAGTGTAACGAGCACTCTTAGAGCATGAGAGCTGCAGCCCTGCCTTTGCACCTGACAAAGGGAGGGAAGAGTTTGGCAGAAGCATTCACACATGCTGGCCAGGAAGAGTTCCACTACATACATCAACTCACCTATGAGCTTCTCCAGAGCTGGAGGGATGTGTTCAGTGCTGACAGACTGTCAAAAAAAGAAGAGTGACAAGCTCTCTTAGCAAGGTGAGAGCATAAGGGCACCATCTAGATGCAGCCAGACCGTCTCAACAATGGCTGGCTTTGGGTGCTCACAGAGAGCTGCAAGGTTAAGTGGACAGGGAGGGAGAGCCTGCAGCACTCAAACATCAGGACATCCAGATAGGTACCATAGCCACCAACAGAGCACTCCTTCACAGTTACAAGCAGCCCCACGCACACTGGTATGGCAGACATGTCACTGCCACCAGTTTCTCCCCACAGCCTGTGCAGCCAGCAGGCAGTTTACCTCTCTCAGTTCAGCCAGTTCTTTCTCCAGATGGAAAATCTGAAACATGCTCAGCCCCACGCCAGTGAGGGCCAGCAGGATCAGCAAGGAGATCACCAGGAAGCCGACGCCGCTCCTTTCTCTGCTGCTCTTTGGCTTTTTCCTCCTATCAGGTACCGGTGGTGGGAAGGGAGCAGCAGGGGATGCTGGATGGCAGGAGGTACTGGCGTCAGCATGGCCATCCACCCAAAATATCTGTGGGTACATGTAGTTCAAGTTCTGCTGCATGGCTGGGAGCGGGATGGGCTGGACGCGCTTTGTGGGATCTTCCATGTGGCAGCCAAAAACTGCCGAGGCTGGCCCAGACCGAGCCCTGGGGGAAGACTCAGCTCTGCCTCTGTGTGCCTGCATCATCACTCCAGCAGTGATTACCCAGCTCAGGTGCTGCAACTCTGTGAAAGCCTCAAGCAGTAACAGCAAACCCCAAAAAGCTTCCGCCCTCGGCTGCAAGTTCAGGGCACCCGCCCGCCCCTCCCACACTGCAGCAGCGTGTACATGCAGCCAGATAGAGCTAGAGGCAGGCTGCATGCAGCAGCACCAGCCCCAGGAAGGAGGTGCACTGGGCAGCACGGTGCTGGCAGGCAGGGGCTGAGTAATCAGCCCAGCACACACCCACCAGCCAGCCACCCTTTCCAGCAGCCCACTCAGGCAGAGGTAGCTGCTTTTCCACTGCGGTGCCCTGCACCACAAGCAGGGAGAATAACAGACTCTTGTGCTGCTGGCATCCTGCATGAGAGGTGAGAGGCAGAGCTGAGGAGGTTCCCCTTAGCAGAAGTATGAAGATCTTACACTTGAGTACAGCATTTCTCCATTGGCTTTTTTAATTGGCTTTTAATTAAGGCACTGCTGGCAGATTTCAAAGTGGTCCCATAAATTTACCAGATACACACTGTCCATAACTATTTGCTCTTCCATTTTATAGACCTACAAATGTGCATGCTTTGTTATGAGGGCAGTGTTTAAAAAAAAAATGAAGTGCTCAGTGCAAGAACAAATGGGATTTTATCTCTTATGTGGCTGAAGAAAGCAGCCCCAACACACAGGTTTTGATCTCGAACATCAAAATCTGAAGTTCAAGGCCAGCGTGCTCACGTTGGTTTCTCCAAAGCAAGGGCTGAGCTGTGCCTCCAACCACACCAATCAGTCAGATGTGCCCTCAAAACCTTGCACCACCACCACCCCACTGCTTTTTGAGAACGTTCACCGCAGCCCCTTGCTGAAACAGTAACCCACAGCATGAACCATTTCAGCAACTGTAGGGTCTTGTGCTTCGAACTTTCTGACATTAAAAGCATTGAGAATTCACCTCCAGTTCAAGCCTACGCAACACTCAGCCCTTCTCAGAGCGCTGAGGACACCGTGCCTGCAGCTCGCTGCAAAGCAGACATGGGTGCCAGGGAGTCCCCGTTTCTTTAACACCCTCTGGGGCCCTTCAACTGCTGTAAAAACACCGGGGGCAAAGCCCAGAGCTTCCTCCCTCCTAAACTGTCTCTTCAAACCAGGCAAACTCTGCCTTTCCTCCAGATGGATGGTCAGGTGTTTCAGGTGTCTTCCTCCTCCATGCTGACACCTACAACCCTTTTCTCTGACATTCAGTTCAGCGCAGACAGCTCATCTTGGCGGGATGGTGGGCATGCGAGTGAGGTGTCACAGACGTGCTCCTTGCTGACCCACGGCTTCTTATTCTCACAAAGATGCACATGTCTCTTTGAGTTGTGGGTAAGCCAATGAAAGCCCCATTTCAGCTGTGCTTGCTGCATCCTCTCATTTGGCTGCTCAGATCAAGAGCTTTCTGACACCACACACTGCGGCAAACCAAAGACTGGGGTTATTTTACCATCAAAGAATCCCTCTTGGTGCATGGCACGCTTCCAGAGACCTCTCCCTTCCCAGCACTCCCCACCATTGCTGAGCATGCTGTCACATTCCCTATTACACCTGTGGCCACCTTCAGAGGGCACCTGGCAAGCAGCACCAAGTGGGAGCACATCCATGTGCCTTTTGCTGGCCTCCTAATGCTCAAACCATACACTGAGTTAACAAGGATTTAGAAGCGATGACAGGACAGTCACAGCAAGCTCTTGTGACAGAAAGCCAAGAAACAAATGTTATCTCCCCTGACATAGGAGCCAGGAACAGCTGATCAGGATAAAAGGGCAGAAGAAGGACAAGAAGGGCATCAGATTTATCTCTCAGCCCCCTTCTCACCACGTTTGCCAGCAAAGAACAGCAAAAGACAAGGCGCTGTTACACAGGTAGAAAAAGACCTTGCTCAGAAGGAGCACCCCATCTCTCACTACCCCCAAAGGAAAGGTGGGAGCTCGTGTTAGCAGCACACAGCAGCTAAAAACTACAGATATAAGTCTGCATCAACAGATTCAAGGACTTAAGAAAAGATGCTGTGTAGGAGGAAGACTTATTAGGTTCTGGACATAGTAAAATATGCATCTGAAGATGCTATTTCCTGCTACAATAATGACTAGTAAAAATGCTAAATAGCAACTCTTGAAAGCCCACAGGGCTACATAAATTACACTCAAGATCAACTGCAGAGGTAGATAAGAAAACAATAGAAAAGATAGCATTCAGAGGCAGGGCTGTGTCTGTTCAGCAGCATTAACTCTGGAGGTGAGGATCCTACACGGCTCCGCACTGCTCCTGGCTGCCTTCCCCATCCAGTAAGGCACAAGCACAGTGGATCTCATCACACTCTTCCCTCATTTGCCCCTCCTGCCCCAGGGCAGCTCATGGAGAGATGGCAGCAGCTCACAGCATCCTTGGATTACACGACATTGCAGTGAATGCTGACATCTTAGTGCTGGTTCTTTACTATACTATTTTCTTTAAACAGTTCAGTTTTCTCAGGCAAGCGCGATGCTTTCCACCTTTCTCTACAGTCAACTCCTCACTGGAAACACAGTGCATATGCTGAGATGCATGTTGGTAGCAACAGCTCGTTAGGGAGCCGTTCACAATCACAGAAGAGCAGCGTTGCATTCAAACCCCATTTCTGACAGCTCTATGGCACTGCAATGCTTAGCTCAGCCCTCTTCCAGCAAGCAAGACATTTTGCTCTCCAGTTCCTTAGGGGACTATGAGGTAATGGGATCCATTGCTTGAACATACGGGAAAGAAAAAGACAGGAGATCTAATAGTGTGCAATAGCCCAGTTATGAGAAAATGGAACAGAGGTTGCAAGGAAGACCACAGCAAACACGCAGATGCTGATTTCCCGTTCTCACCGTGAACGTCAATAAGGTTGTCAAACACTGTCCATGACTGCTCCCTGGGCAGAGTACACAACCCTCAAGCCTCAGCAGTAACCATGCTAAGTTAAAACTAGTAAGAGAAGGGCACCTCCAGGGATGGGGCACCCGCAGCTCTGGGCAGCAGCGCCAGCACCTCACCACCCTCTCAGTGAAAAACACCCTTCTAACACCTAATCTAAACCTCATTTTTTTAGTGTAAGTCCTTTCCTCTCACCCTGTCACTACTTGCCCATGTAAAGCTGCTCCTCCTCTCGCATGTAAGCTCCCCTCAAGTAGTGGAAGGCAGCAATGAGCTCTCCCCGCAGCCTTCTCTTCCATGTGCTTAAAGAGCCCAACTCCCTCAGCCTTTCTTCATAGAGAGGTGCTCCGGCACTGAGCATCCTCACAGCCTCCTCTGAACCCGCTCCACCAACTTCACCTCTTCTTCTTTTCAGGGCCCCTTTTATTATTTGTTAAATTAAGGAAAGGATGCATAAGAAAAAGATGATTTTTACTATCCATTCCTAAGCCAACCCATTCTATCTGAAAAAGGTCTGGAAACATCAGGTCTTCTCAAGCTGATACAAACCCCAGTAAGTTTTTTTTCTTCAGCAACACCTGATGCTGTTTGACACTCAGGGTTTCCACAAGATGAGACACGCTGCCTGATGGCAGCCTACCCACAGCACTTTGTGGTCAGAGCTCTATACTTTGTTCCAAATGCAGTGGAACGTTTGTACCAAAGCAAAGCATGTTAAGCTGTTCCATCCCATCTCATGCTGCACGCTGGCAAAAGCAGAAGCCACTTTGCACTTCAGTTCTCTCTCTACCAACACCACACAGCTAGAGGAGTTTACACACTGCATTTCCACCCTGATGCTTAATGCATGTAAGTAAAATGTCTTATTCAGCAAACGTGGCTGGCCAGACCTTTATATGATGGATATGTTTGTGACAGAAGCATTTGCATTGCTTAAATATTTGGTGCCCTCAGGCCAGCACGAAGAGATCGTGACAGTGCTCCAAGAACTTGTGTGCAACAGTTTTTTGCAACAGGAAACAGCAGCTCTCTCTGCAGTGACAGGCTCCTCAGGGTGACCGCCTGACCTGCTAGCTGTCTTGTGGTTTGTCTGTGCAATCATCCCAGCACACTGAGGTTGTGGCAGAGCACCTGGGAGCTCAGCTCCACAGGATTCCCAGCAGCATCTTGCTCAGGGCTGACCCCCTGCCACCACCTCCACAGATGTAGTACGTCTACGTCCTAGAAGATGACAACCCTGACTGACAAAATCAGCAGCCAGATTTGTCACTACACAGGCTGCTGCCAAAGCCAATGGTTTATTCACACCTGATGCAAAAGTAATTTCCTCATGGTTATTCCAACCTGCTTTTCAGCAATATAATGAGTAAGGCTGGCACAGTGCAACTCAAAGACTCTAGAAATTCTACTCAATATCCAGTTGGCTGGAAACTGAACGGGTTTTTGTTTCTAAAGCAGGGCGTCTAATTTTAAGAACAGTTTAAAAGGTAATAAATAAATACATAACCCCAGACATAGCACAGCAGTTGGACACTCTTCTCTACATGCCTGACTCTCAAGAGCAGGAGCAGCCTGTCTCCTGCTGGGAGAGCAAGGGCAGCCCTGAAGGAATCCTGCACTCCGGTGGAAATGCTGACAGCACAGCACTCACCACCCCTACGTGTGGGAAGCAGAGAGCAGGGCAGCTGCCTGAGCTAGCTCTTAGCCACAAGAGGCTTGGGAACGATCACAGGCTGGGCACACACAGGGGAGAAAGGAAACAGTTCACTGCTTGATATGCACGCTGCTTCTGTGGCATTTTACAGCTCCAAAGGTATCACAAGATGGAACAGGCACTCCTCTGAAGTATGCACACCACCACAGGAGTTTGTCAAGCTTTACCAGCCAATTTCATGAGAAACTGCCATCTCTGCAGAGTCCAGCCAGCTTAGGAGAGGCTTTATTTCATCAAAGAATCACGTTAGTCAGTGCGATATTAATACAAGTGAAATGGGAAGTTAAAAATTACTCAAGAGCCCACATGAAAGGATAACATTAAGCAAATAAGAACGTGATTTTAGGAGGTTTTTTTTTAAAAAAGGAAAATTAAAAAGTTGTTACAAGTAATTAAAAGCAGCAAGCACAGCAAGAGGAAGCTGTGGTTCGGTTCCATCCCACCATCAGAAGCAAACACACAGCTGCAATAGCACGAGCAGCCCAGGAGGTTCCTGCAAACAGGCCTCGTCCAGCAGCTGAAGCGTGAAGCAGCTGCTTGGAAAGCTCAGACCAAGACATAGCTGAAATGTGCAGGATAGTTACGGGAATATGGAAAGTTGCTCCACAACTGACACGCACCAGCAGTGACCCTAGGACAGAAACATTTTATTGACAGGAGATGTTACTGCTAACATCCATTTCCACCCAGCAGCACAACAGGACTCTTAAGCTGACGTCTTTCACTGTATCTCCAGGCTTCTGCTAATCAGAAACTTGAAGTACTGGAGAAGTTTGTGCTGTGGGCAGTGCTTTCTCTCCCCATCATACCAGAAGGATTCACACGGCCTCCTGAACACTCAGAGCCCAGAGGCAGCAATTCTTGAGAGCTTTCCAGAAGGCCAATCTACACAGCACATGACATTATGATATGGGTTTTTTAATACGGATTTTGGAGAACCTTTTCTGAACTGTTGAATACTATGAGACCCTCCCAAGACAGTCTTGAAACATGAGAGACTGAGCAAGAAACATCAGCTGCCACTTACGGCACCTGCCACATCTCCCACGTGAGCTGTGAGCCACATGGCCTCAAATCCCACAGCTGAAACAGAGCTCTGCTCTATTTCGGACATGCATTACTCCCGTTCCATGCTTCCTATACGTTCATTACATTAAAACTTTATTGCTGGAACTGTATTTTTCTCTACACAGCAACTCCTTTGATTCTTAAGCCCCGCCCAGTTTTACGATTAATAAATAGTAGGGAATTGTAGTGGTTAAACAACAACAGGACCAGCACAATGAGAAGATGTTACAAAGTGTTACAAAGACAGAAGAAAACGGAAGGCTCACCTGTCTCCGAGGATCGAAGCTCACAGGGAAAAGCTCCAGAGAGGAGGGATCTCCAGCAAAAGACCCTTCCTCAGTGGCAGTCAGCCCTTCTGTGGGGTGTAAGAGGAGTGCAGCCTGCCTCCACCCCTTCCAGTCACACAGGTTTATTGCCTTCACCTGTGCTCCCAGAGCTGACCGGGTCTTTTCTCCAGGTGCTCCATCAGTGCTTCAGGCTGTGACTCAGCAGTTGCCATACAGGACTGTTTGAAAGGAATTCAGCTGCACATCTGAAGTTGCTGACACGGAAATAGGAACATCTGTTTGGAATTTGAACGTGCAGCCTACTCACAGCTACTGACAGCCAAGGTACTAAACAGATCACAGCAGCAAAAGAACATCAAGAAGGTGTTTCAGTTCAAGGCCAAGTATCACACACCCTACAGAGGATGGGGATAGGTACATCAAATGTTCTTAAAGCACATGAGGAAGCACAGAGGAATGCTGCTAATCGCTCAGTTATCACTGATACGATCTTCAAGGATAGCTCACCAGTGCTGTGGGGTAATCTAGTCTAGGAAAGAAAAGTGGAGAAAAGACAGAAGAGTTGTCCATTCCAGCAAGACAGAGAAGGATGCAGAGGAAGGATTCTGGCTGTCCACACACCAGCATGGTTCCAGAGAAGCTCCAGTTTCACCAAGCCTTCTGCAGCTGCTTCCAGGAAAGGCAATGCCTCCTTGCCTCACAGCAACACACTCACACTGCAGTTGATACACTTAAGACCACCACCATCTTTGGTTTAACTTCAGTTTCACAACGTTTTTTTTTTTACCCATGCAGTGCTCAGAGGCCAGCAATAACAATGGATTATTAAACACCTGACAGTCAGAGCTGCAGCATATTGCATCACCAGTCATTTGGCCTCATTGTATACCTCTCAGCTTGAGCTCTCAGCACACGACAGCAAAGATGGGCTTTTCTAAGAATTCAGTCGTGTCCAGCTTCGTTCGACTGATGGGAAAAACAGCTCAGTTACAACCAGGCCAGAAAAGAAAAGCAAGCTTCCTACAAGTGACGCATCAAGAGGAAGAAAGGTAAACTGAAACAGAAAACCCACACCACAAGAAAGCCACACACCCCCAAAGCAGCCCCTCCTGCACTTTTCAATTCTTTTTTTGAATCAAAGCAGTTCCCGTGATGAAGCTAGAGGCTCTCACGAGAGAAATGAGCACTGGGGAGGTCTCGTTTGAGGAGCAAGGGACTGGACTGACAACGACTGTGCAGCAAAGCTCGCTACAGGCAGGTTGTTCTGGTCTCACTCTGAAAGGTAAAGATCAGCCCTTGGGGGATGCATTTAAGCCATAAGATAGATTTTCAAAGGAAAAGTGCTGCTAAATTAAAGACAAAGTGTTCAGATTTATTTGGAAATTCACAGTTTCTAATGGCACTACAGCTCTGTAGTTACATACTCTTGTTCCACAACAACGTATGCTGCACTCAGCTGGTATGCATTTTCCTCACCCAGGTTTAAAACTCTTAAGTTCACGTGCTCTGACTGGCTAATTGTGCAGATCAAATCCAAAAGTACATCACCTTAAAGTATTCATAAACTAACAAGAAAGCAGCAAACAAAACAAAACAAAAACACCAAAAACAAAGGCTTTAAATAAGTCACATGACATACAATACCCAGGAAAGGCATTAGATCTGTTAAAAGGGTACCACTAAAAGTGCTCAATAAGTTAACTTTTTTTTTTTTTTTTACAACGTGAACCTGTAACATTTGTCAAAAGGAATCACCTTTTGCTCCACTCACTCAGCATTTCACCAATCACACATTCTATAGAATCCCAATATACAGTCACAGTCAAAAACTAAAAAAAAAAAAACCCAACAACAACCTCTTGTACGAAAATATCAGCCATACAAACACTGCACATTTGTTAGCCAATACAAAAGCAAACGCTACGGAAATACCCACTTGGAACCAACCCAACTGGTCAGACTTCAAGGCTTTGCAAACGCTGCACACCCAGAGCTGCCTTGGAGAACTCTGAGCTTTCTCCTCAGCTCTCAGCACAGAAACAAACGGAGCGCTCTCCATTCAGCTCTTCTGGAAAACTACAGCAGTCAGCGTTGATAACAGAAGCATCCATTGTCACAAGACGCCATTGCCCGTAAGAAACATTGAAGAGCAACTGTCATTTGTTCAGTACATCAGACTGCAGCTCTGATTTGTACCTGTAGGTGGAAATAAAACGCAACTACCATTCCCAGCGAGATTTTTTTCTCAATGGGGTTTGCAAAACCAGAATCCAGTCAGGCAAGTCCATCTGTTAGTAGTTTACAGTATCCAGTCCACATTACTGAGTCCAGCTAAAAGCCAACACATGTCCCTGTACAGCACTGTAGTGTTGCATCTTCAAAAAAAAAAAAAAAAAAAAAAAAAAAGCTAGAGGAATTACAAAATAAATCAAATGACAAACAAAATTGTATCTCCCCTCTTCCAGTGGCATTATAAATAGACAAAAGGCACATAAATATGGGAAGGTGCAAGAAATAGGAACAAAGCTGAAGGAAGAGGATTAGGCTTTTATCCCTATTCCACCCAACAAACTGGGCTTCAAAAAATCTCTGCCCCAGGAACTGTGAAAAAAAACCTTTAAAAAATGAACCCTGCCCCCCCTCCCCCCAAGCTGTTCTCATAGGAAATTTTCAGCCTCGTAAAGCTGCAGCTTAGAGCCAAGATTGACACAATCCCATCTATTTAAAAAAGGCAGAAACCAAATTTCTGAATACTTTCCAATTAGTCGAGCTCTTCGTCTCCCACCATCCTCCCACAGAATACCACAGGCTGTTCTCAAACGAACAAACACTGTCCTGTTTGAGAAGTTCAGCTAGTTTATATGTGTCCAGAAACTGCCGTGACACCGAGTGCTCCCACTGTTATATCTTTGTTTCCTTTGATTATGTCATGCAGGCTTGGCATTGACCCTGACTTAGTCTGTATTAGAGTTTTTATGAGCTTCCCTTGGTCTGAAACTTTCGACCGTCTTCGCTTTATAGCCCTCTTCTCAGTTTTTGTCTTTTGGGTTTGTCCATTGCACAGACTCGTACAAGCTGAAATGCCACAGAAATAGGACTCCTCAGACTGCGATGACGTTTCTGAGCTTCCTTCAGACGGAGGACCTTTATACGAAGAGTGATAAACTTCCCCAATGTTAGAGAAGTCCCTCTGGTTTGTAAACGGCTTCCTTCCTTTTATTTCCCCATTGGCTATGGGATGGGGAGGCTCTGCCGTTGGCTTGAGAGTCTCTATCTTTTCACTTTTGTATTTGCAACGCTTTTTCTGAAACCACAAGTAAAAAGAGAAACAGTCAGCTTCTGGAAGGGAAGCAGGGCTAAGACCCAACCGAGGGGAGCAGGGCAGCAGAGAGCAGCCGAGACACACACCACCTGCCGGCAGAACGGTGCTGGCGCTCAGCCTGCCTCCCCGCACCTACTGTACCTTCTTCTCTGGGGAGAACTTCAGGGGTTCTACAATGTACAGGTCCTCGGGATCCACTGTAAGAAAGGGCACAAAAATTCAGCGGTTCTGACTGACAATGTCAGCACCAGAACACCATCCCATTTATCACACATCTTTGCTGCCATTACAGACACGGACATACAACACACATGCAGAAGTCAACACTGAGGAAGTCCCCTTTGCTGACGTGGCAGCTGAAAACATCTGACGTTCTGACACTGCACCATAGGGGCAGAGCACAGAACGCCCTTTGGAAAAGGAACGAGCAGTTGGCAGAAGTAAGTTTCTAACATACAAACTGTTAACCACGTAACAGTGCTTAATATGCACCTAGAAGCAAAAGCACCTATCAGCAGGACAGATATTCCGACTGGCGTGACACTAATCTGGCATTTCTCCATCAGTGCTCTGTACATTTTTCTTCCAAGCCTGGCAGCAAAGACTGGAACAACGTAATTGAAAAAAATAACTTAAGCCCTTGCTCGTCTCTACTGCAAAATGTTTCCAATTCAAGTAATCAATTCCCATGCAGTTTTATTCACTGTATAAGAACCATGGAGCTGGTTTGCTGTACCTAGAAGCAGAGCATCAGCTGCAAAAGAAAGCAGAATTCATCTGTTCTGAACTTAAGAGTGAAGTGACGAGACTGATCCTCTCAGTCAAACCAGGATAAGTGATCTAAATTTTCTTAGCTGATAAATCTGGAGCCACAAATACCTGATAAGTTTCAAGATTGACTACTTAGGAGTCGCAAGAAGTAGGGCATTCAGACTTGGCTACTGGCATTAAAAAAGACCACCTTCTACAAGCTTCCTAGCTTTGTAGGCCTGCATTGATTGTTACTCGTCTCAGGGAGCCTATCATTTATGCTTCACAAATGCTAATACTGGATTTAGTGTTTTAGCCTAACTTAAGCACAGTTCTGGGGGTACCTAGTAACATTAATGAAGCACCCTGTCATACAGAATGTATTCATGAAGTACCACGATTCAGCACACGTTGACATTAACCTGTGATGCCATTTTCATACACACTCGCAGTAAAACACACACTGTATAGTGCCCAGAGTAATAGTAGAGACCAGCTGTGTTACAGGAGGATCGTACCTTCTTTACCAGATAGCTGGAAAGACTGCGATCTGACCAGGGGAAGAGAAGTCCTTCTTTTCAAATTCATATCGTCATAAGAGGAAAAGCATCTAAAGCAACGCAAAACACAAAGCTTTTTTAAACACTTCTTTCACAGGACTACACGTTTTTTCATTAAAAAGCATTTCTGGCAGAAGAACAGGCTCAACCATTCAGCCAGGTGCCCGAGAAGGCCAGGCAAGCAGACAGCCTGCCTTTACGACACGCTACCAAGGCACGTGAAGTTCACTAGCTCCACAATTGCAACAGAGCAGTCACTGTACTTTCTGCGAACTCAAAATCGATTGTAAAGTAAATCTGGGATTAAATCAGATTTATCAGTCCCAGCACATTTAAGAAACATCAATAAAAGCTGCAAGAACAATGAAGTTTCAAATACGTTACCTTTTGGGGCTAGGGTAGTGATTACTTTTAGGAATTTTTGAGAGGTAACCTTCACAGAACTGAGATGTGCTCCTGCACCGCTGCACACAAAGCACCAAGCCCAGAATGACACAGAGAACCAGAGAGATCACAAGGTAGGTTTGTCGATCAGAAACCTGGAAGAATTTGATACAGCTGTTAAAACACGGCATTCAAGGACTAAAGGCTGAAAACCACCACCTGATGATGTGGGACAAGATTCCACTGACTGTGGTACTGCTGTTGCTTAAAGAAGCAGTTGCTCCCTATAATGAACATACAAGTCTATCTGAAGGTAAGATGCTTCCCACAACACAGTGTGGAAATGTAACTTCTGATTTACATCTGATACGTAGTATCTCAATATTATGCTTTTCATCAGTTGACACTGCAGTACTGAATGAATCTTATTATGTTCACTTGATTCAATGGGTTTTTATCTTCCAAACCATCCATTTTCACATCCTAGCAGGATCCTTCCAGTATTTCCATTTCTGGATGTTCACAGATGCTGAAATTCAGGGGCATTTTGCAAATTACATTTCAAAATAAATAGCAGTTTCCTATAACAATCTACCTCAAGTGCAGCAAGGGACGAGAAAAGACAAGGAAGGCTACCTTCCATCTTGTACTGATGAAGTGCCTCAGACAAAGTGACTCAGGGAGTTCAGGGAAAGTATATACAGAAATCCCAGGATACCTGTCTACCATACACTGATGATCACCACTGTTAAACCCTACTTAAAAGCACAGCACTCATTAACAGGAGGTTAGCCAGCTAGGCATCAATGAGGGTGCCTCACTAAGTGCTAGAAAACAGCTCAGGACACATATGGCAACATGCACAAAGACATGTCATATTGAAAATACAGTTTAAAATCCCAAGCTGAAGAATGGAAACATTTGAACAAACACCTTCCTAATTCTGGTGCCAAGATTCCCCTCATCTCCTAGATCATGATAGCCAGAGAGGAAAGGAGAAGGGGGTTTTAGTCATGCTAGTCTGCCACTCAGGAGGGGGGAGCACAACGCTCCGCACACTCATCTGTTCTTACAGGCCAGCCCCAGCAGTGCTCAGTACCCACTCACACACTGCATCTCCTATTGCAAGGCTGTTAATATCCAGGTGGTCAATGTCAGTGCTGGAAATGCACCCCGTATTACTGAAGCTGGGAAACAGAGATAGCCATGCAATACAACTTGTTATGCAGCAGGTTAGATGCCAGGGAAGCTCCTGAAGAACAGAACGTACCATCCCCCCACTCCGGTCACATCTCAAACACTGCGTGTAACAAATCCTCCTGCTGCCATTGTGAAGTCAGAGGTCAGCTTCTCATTACACTGAGAGTCATTTTACAGGACAATATCAACTGTGATACACTACAGAAAGGCTGAGATGTTCAGTTATTCCCAGCAAGTGCTTTCTTTTATCACAAGCTCTGATTACAATTACAGGACTAGCAGGGCTGTAGTAAAAACTATTACCAATTTTGCTGTGCACAAGTCAGCTCAAAATACTCTGCCTTTCTCCACAGCCTTGGCCAGTTGCTGAAGCAGGCTGGAAGCAACGACTGAAAAGCTTTGCTTAAAGACTCCAGGCCCCTTCGAACTGAGATATGTTTATGCATCCATTTCCTTCCCTCAAGACCTTGCACCATGCTGCTGATTTATAATTACCTCACGTTTTAATTCCGCCACGGTTGTTGACAGATTGGAAACTAGCTGCGTCATGTTGGTGAGCTGTGCTTGTAACAGCTGGATTGCTTCTGTTTGCCGCTGATCCTGTATTGAGGAGAGTCATGCCCGTGCTATTTAGTTGTCAGGGTTCCACTATCCCGTGTCTTGCACAACATTAGCATTCTATCTGATAGAGCCAGGCATGATGTAGCCATGTGATCCCTTTAGCATGTTTCCAGCAAAGCTTTCACATTTGAAACTGTTTATGCAACAGGAATCATAGAGAGACTTCAAAACATCAACATTTTTACGCAACAAACAATGTTTTGTAACATTATGCCAAGTGCTTTTCCACTGCTACCTTTATTAAAGGCAGAATAAGTAGTTAGCTCCGTGCAGTGACTATCAGGAAGCTAAGTACTGTCACGTTCCAGAACATGTGCAGGTCACCACACAAAGCTGAAATCTAGAGGCTGAAACGCTGCTGCTCTGTGATCAAGCGGCCAGCCACGTAACAACAGGAGCCCAAACCAGCCAGGAAAAAGCCCTTTGGAGACATCCTGGAGGAAGCCCTCACAAGGTCCTTCATCTTATGGGAAAGTGGGAAAGCTGAGCAGAGTATCAGGGAGGTTAACCAAGGAGAGCGCCCTCAGACTGACCAGCATTTGATAACATTCAACATAAGCAAAAGAAGAACATGCATGTCAACTCAGAAAAGCTGTGATTTCCTTTGCTTTTGACAGAGAAGCAAACTGCAGGGATTTTCAGTTTCTGATTAAGCTTGCTATGACGTGCACAAGTGCTTTTGTGATTATTCAGCACATAGTTAATGCTGTAAATGAAAGCTGCTCATGAAAGCCAGGACAGCAGTGCTGGAAAACAGGAAGAAAAACTCTACTTCAGCTCCCACATCCTTTAATCACGTTTTAAATAATGAACTAAAAACTTCTGCTACACGCACCACCCTTTCAGTTGCAAATTTGGCTTAAAACATTACTGGACCTCTCCTCCCTTCTAGAGGTTAGGTCTCTTCAGCAACACCAAGTACTTAATATCAGAGTTGCAAAAAGAAAGCAAACTTGAAGAACAAATGGCTTGACTGCAAGAAACAGGAGTCAGAAGTGACATGGATAACCCACTGACAAATGTGTTTTGAAGACTGTCAGCCACTAATAGCTGACAACTGACTGCTTTCCCTGTCTTAATCTCAGCTGGGAAGGAACTGTTTCCTTTTGTGTCTGGTGCGATGCTCTGTTTTGGTTGTAGGAGAACAACAATGTAGATTACACACCAATGTTTATAGTGGTAGCTATGCAGTGCTGTACAGAGCCAAGGCCATTCTCAGCTGAGGGCCCAAGGAGCTGGGAGGGAGCAGAATTCAGACAGCTGACTTCAGCTGGCCAAAGGGATATTCCATACCATACAACACCATGCAAAAGGAGTCTTGAAGGTGGTGGGAGCTCTCTCCCCCCCACTGCTCAAAGTCTATCTGGGCATCAGCTGGGGGGATGCTGAGCAACAGCTTGTGCATCATATGTGTGTGTCTCATAACTATTATCCTTTTCCCTTTCTCTATCTTGGCGAGTAGTTTTGTCTCAACCCATGTGTTCTACCTTGCTTTTATCCAGTTCTTCCCCTCCTCATTCCACTGGGACACAGGGGAGTGCTGAGCCACCTGCTGGGTTAAACCACAGCATTTCCCCAAATATCAGAACTGGGAAACAAACCAGATATAGCTTTAATTTAAAGAGAGACTGTGAGCACGTCTGCAAAACTCTATCACAGGGAAGGATTTGGGAAACGTGAAACAGACTTGCTTTTATAAGGCAGCTATACAGCTAAGAAAAACATTCAGTTGTAAAAAGATATCTGTACCTTCTTGTAACATTCTCAAAAGCAGCGTTTCCTAACTAGGAAATTATTTCAACAAATCATACCTGCTCTTCTGCTATTCTTGAGGTGTTCTGAAGTTTTATTATTGTTTTATTGAAAGCCTTCTGCATTTCTTCCATTTGCTTTCGGTACCTAAAACAAAAAGTGCAAACACCTGACATGTCAGCTCATACAACCCCTCAGCATAAGGTTTGTCCTACTATGCAAGGAGAAACTGTTCTTGTCCAAAGCAGTTTACTTAAAATTCAAGCAGTACTCCGATACAGTGACACAGTAGTTTAAGTGGAAGCAAGCAACTAAATAGTCCAGGAAAAAGCACTGTAGGTCTGTGCCACTCAACCTAACAGCAGCAGCAGAATGTGCCCTTTTGGTGAAGAAGTTATGGGGAAGATTAGTGCTTGAAGCTGGCAACACTTCATCCTTTAAAAAAAGAAAAAATAGACAAAAAAACCACCACCAAAAGAACCCAGCCACAACACATCAGCATTCTTCAATACAAAATAAAGATGACTGTAGCTGAAAATGCAGGAAGGGCACCTTAGCTACCCACAACTGTCTAGGTCTCTGATAGCTTTTCAAGATTAGGCAGTTACTGCTGTTTCCCATAAAGTAACTTCCTTTAGATAGTTGGCTAAAATCTCATTTATACACTGTAGATCTTTCCCCAGTCTTCTGGGGACTTACCTCTGGCTCAGTTCTTCTAAATAACGGCTGCTGAGAGACATATTTACTTCCAGGGCTTTTATGCGGTTATTAAGGCGCATGAAGACAGACTCTTTTTGATTAGATCCATGAACAAGGTTTCCATTAGCATAGCCTAGATCCGTTGAGTTCTGCAACTCAGCATAGAAATCTGTGGCTGTTCTCTGTGGTCCTCCAGAGACCGGAATCGACATAAAAGCTTCCTCAGTTGCCTGATCATCCTCTTTTGTTTCAACAGATACAGAAGATTCAACGGGAGACAAAACAGGCTTCTGCACTTCTGAAGTACTTTCCTTTCCTTCCCCAGCATCACTGGCTATGATGCCCACTGTATACTCAGGCTGCAGAACAGTCTCTGTAGGCTTTGAAATCACTGGAGTAGCAGCAGCCTCCCTGGTGCTCGTCTCCTTTACTTCAGTGATCACACTGGTTTCAGAAACCACAACAGTTTCTTCTGCAACAGAGCTCTCAGCCCTCTCTGTTGTTACACTGATCTCAGCTGAATCCACCTGAGGAGTGACTCCTGGTGCTTCCTGGCCTGCATCTTCTTGTGCAGGCTCCAGCACCATCTCTGTTGTCGGCAAAGGCTTAACTTCTGAGGTAACTTCTGAGAGCAGAGATTGAGAGACAGTTTGAGGATGGCTTGGTTCCAGTTCAATAGTATCTGTAGTCTCGTTACTGATGATCTCATGGACCACGCTGCTAAAATCAACGGCTGCAGTAGAGCCAGGCAGTCTGTCAGCTTTGCTATCTAATTGCTCAGGCAGAGGTTCAGCTACTGATACATGGACAGACTCAGGCTGAACTGCCTGTGGTGGCTGAGCATGAGCAGAGTCCTCTTGCTCTTGTTTACCTTCAGTTTTCCTGTGCTGCTGACGGATGGCTACTGTAACTGAACACCATTTAAACAGATATTCTGAAAAAGTAGAAATGCAACAAACCGTCGCCAAATCATAGCAGTAAGTTTCTGTCTCAAGTTCAAACCACGCAGTTTTTTCTTCCTCCTGATCTTCACTAGTCAGCAGGGTTACTGTTGACTGGCTCGTATCTTCTTCATACTCTTGTACTAGCTGAACAATAGGACTTTCTTTTGTCAAATCCACGTGTAATTGCTCTTTATCTATCTGCGGAATATCTGTAGTAATAAGTCTACAAGGAGAAAGTGAAACACAGGATGTTATTTCAGCAGTTTTACGTGCCTGTTCTAGAAGACTGCAAAGTTTGCTCCTGTGACCAAAAGTCAGCTTGAACATAGTCAGAAATCACACAAGTTATTCTTCCTTACTGTGTTTCAAACATGATTCACTGATTATTTCAACCCTGGCTTCTGACACAGCAAACCTCAATCAGACACTCCCCCTCCTCACCCAATTCTACATATTTGCATACATATTTTCATCAAGGAGAGACTAACAATATATGGTCCTAAACCAGAACTTTTGTCAGTACAGTTTGACTGAAGTTGCAGTAATACAGCTTCCATTCCTAATTGGTCTCCCGTGCAGGACACAACCTGCAAAGCCACCAACAACATTAAGCCAGCATCCACCCCAGAATCGTTAATAGGCACAAAAGAACAGCTCCTCTTATTTCTTCCAAAAGAAATAATACAAATAACTGAAAACATTACAGAGCATTTTGATATTTAAGTAAGTGTTAAAGCATATAATGGAAAGAGCTGTAAGTAGTCACTAAAGCAATACATTTTTCCTGGCTAGTAGTTTCCCCCGCTTCACCAGTGCTTCGTTTTTACTTGTTTAAGGCAGCATGCCATATCTGGGGATTCTACCACCAAGGATTCCTGACTGGTACGGGCTAACCTGTGCTAAGATCACACTGAAAAACACACCACTTACTCTGGTGAGGGAACAGGAGTTGGTTCAAGCAGCCTTGGTGCAGCTGTTGGAGTTGCAGGGGTGGTGGCAGTGATGTTTTCGGATATACTTTTGTTCCCTGTTGCAGGATGGAGGAAAGAATAGGACAAAGATTCAAGAATCATGTTTGTCTTTCATGATTGTGGACCGGGGATGTGTAAGTTAGAGGCTAATGTTACTCCAGTTAACAACTGCAGGTATTAAAGTTCCAGTTTATTAATAGTACTAGCATCAGTTTATGTATAAGATGTTATGGATAGCCTTAAAAGGCTTCCAGGAAGGAGTCGTAGAATCTAACAAGAACTGGGTAACACAAAGTAAGAAGTCAGAATATGGCTGAAGAAATACACGTTATCTTTATTCCCTTCTCAGGGGACTAAACTGCTGCTCCATGTTTTGCTGTCAGCAGGTTAAGTACTGCATGACATCAATCACACATGCCATAAAAGAGGGTGAAGAACTGTCATTTCATTGCAGACCATCCAACCCCTCATAGAAAATTCTGGCGAGCGAATGAAAGAAGGCCCCAAAAGAAATCATAGAATCATTATAATTGGAAGGGACTTTTAAAGGTCACTTGGCCCAACTTCTCTGCAAGGGACAGGGACAGCACCTACACCCTCAATCAGATGAGATTTCCTAGAATGTTTTTAATATTAAAAAAAAAAAAAATTACCTTCAGCTTCAGAAGTTTCTTCAGTTTTAGCCCCAAGCATATTAGCAGCAATATTCACCATGTTGAGGATAGCATCTGGAATGGGAACAAAGTGATCAATGAGAGCATAATCAGAGGGCTCAGAGATTACACACAGAGAAACCTGCTGTTATTTAACACTCACCTGAAACGAATCACAATATATAGGATAGGATAGAAGAGGATAGGATAGAAGAGGATAGGATAGAAGAGGATAGGATAGAAGAGGATAGGATAGAAGAGGATAGGATAGAAGAGGATAGGATAGAAGAGGATAGGATAGAAGAGGATAGGATAGAAGAGGATAGGATAGAAGAGGATAGGATAGAAGAGGATAGGATAGAAGAGGATAGGATAGAAGAGGATAGGATAGAAGAGGATAGGATAGAAGAGGATAGGATAGAAGAGGATAGGATAGAAGAGGATAGGATAGAAGAGGATAGGATAGAAGAGGATAGGATAGAAGAGGATAGGATAGAAGAGGATAGGATAGAAGAGGATAGGATAGAAGAGGATAGGATAGAAGAGGATAGGATAGAAGAGGATAGGATAGAAGAGGATAGGATAGAAGAGGATAGGATAGAAGAGGATAGGATAGAAGAGGATAGGATAGAAGAGGATAGGATAGAAGAGGATAGGATAGAAGAGGATAGGATAGAAGAGGATAGGATAGAAGAGGATAGGATAGAAGAGGATAGGATAGAAGAGGATAGGATAGAAGAGGATAGGATAGAAGAGGATAGGATAGAAGAGGATAGGATAGAAGAGGATAGGATAGAAGAGGATAGGATAGAAGAGGATAGGATAGAAGAGGATAGGATAGAAGAGGATAGGATAGAAGAGGATAGGATAGAAGAGGATAGGATAGAAGAGGATAGGATAGAAGAGGATAGGATAGAAGAGGATAGGATAGAAGAGGATAGGATAGAAGAGGATAGGATAGAAGAGGATAGGATAGAAGAGGATAGGATAGAAGAGGATAGGATAGAAGAGGATAGGATAGAAGAGGATAGGATAGAAGAGGATAGGATAGAAGAGGATAGGATAGAAGAGGATAGGATAGAAGAGGATAGGATAGAAGAGGATAGGATAGAAGAGGATAGGATAGAAGAGGATAGGATAGAAGAGGATAGGATAGAAGAGGATAGGATAGAAGAGGATAGGATAGAAGAGGATAGGATAGAAGAGGATAGGATAGAAGAGGATAGGATAGAAGAGGATAGGATAGAAGAGGATAGGATAGAAGAGGATAGGATAGAAGAGGATAGGATAGAAGAGGATAGGATAGAAGAGGATAGGATAGAAGAGGATAGGATAGAAGAGGATAGGATAGAAGAGGATAGGATAGAAGAGGATAGGATAGAAGAGGATAGGATAGAAGAGGATAGGATAGCATAGCACAGCATAGTACAGCGTAAAATGGAATAGAATAAAATAGGATAGAATAAAATAGGATAGAATGGAATAGAATGGAATAGAATGGAATAGAATGGAATAGAATGGAATAGCATAGAATAGCATAGCATAGCATAGAATAAAATAAAATAGAATAAAATAGAATAGAATAAAATAGAATAAAATAGAAGAGAATAAAAAAGAATAAAATAGAATAGAATAACATAGAATACAATAGCATAGAATAGCATAGAAGAATAGCATAGCATAGCGCAGCATAGTATAGCGTAAAACGGAATAGAATAAAATAGCATAGAATAGCATAGAATAGCATAGAATGGCATAGAATGGCATAGAATGGCATAGAAGAATAGCAAAGCATAGCATAGCACAGCATAGCACAGAATAAAATAGAATGAAATAGCATAGCATAGCATAGCAAAGCATAGCATAAAAAAGAATAGCATACCATAGAATAGCATAGAACAGAATGAATCAGAATAATATAGCATAGAAAACAATAGAATAAAATAGAATAAAATAGAATAAAATAGAATAAAATAGAATAAAATAGAATAGGATAAAATAGGATAAAATAGGATACAATAAAATAGGATAAAATAGAATAGAATAAAATAGGATAGCATAGAACAGAATAGAACAGAACAGAATAAAATAGGACAGAATAGGACAGAATAGAATAAAATAGGACAGAATAGAATAAAATAGGATAGAATAGGATAGAATAGAATAAAATAGAATAAAATAGCATAGAACAGCATAGAACAGCATAGCACAGAACAGGAGAGCATAGCATAGAATGGCATAAAATAAAAGAGCATAGAATAGGATAGCATAGAATAGGATAGCATAGAATAGCATAGCATAGAATAGCATAGCATAGAATAGCATAGCATAGAATAGCATAGCATAGAATAGCATAGCATAGAATAGCATAGCATAGAATAGCATAGCATAGAATAGCATAGCATAGAATAGCATAGCATAGAATAGCATAGCATAGAATAGCATAGCATAGAATAGCATAGCATAGAATAGCATAGCATAGAATAGCATAGCATAGAATAGCATAGCATAGAATAGCATAGCATAGAATAGCATAGCATAGAATAGCATAGCATAGAATAGCATAGCATAGAATAGCATAGCATAGCATAAAATAAAATAGAGAAGAATAGGATAGCATAGAATAGGATAGCATAGAATAGGATAGCATAGAATAGGATAGCATAGAATAGGATAGCATAGAATAGGATAGCATAGAATAGGATAGCATAGAATAGGATAGCATAGAATAGGATAGCATAGAATAGGATAGCATAGAATAGGATAGCATAGAATAGGATAGCATAGAATAGGATAGCATAGAATAGGATAGCATAGAATAGGATAGCATAGAATAGGAAAGCACAGAACAGGAAAGCACAGAACAGGAAAGCACAGAACAGGAAAGCACAGAACAGGAAAGCACAGCATAGCATAAAATAAAATAAAGTAGAATAGGATAGCATAGAATAGGATAGCATAGAATAGGATAGCATAGAATAGGATAGCATAGAATAGGATAGCATAGAATAGGATAGCATAGAATAGGATAGCATAGAATAGGATAGCATAGAATAGGATAGCATAGAATAGGATAGCATAGAATAGGATAGCATAGAATAGGATAGCATAGAATAGGATAGCATAGAATAGGATAGCATAGAATAGGATAGCATAGAATAGGATAGCATAGAATAGGATAGCATAGAATAGGATAGCATAGAATAGGATAGCATAGAATAGGATAGCATAGAATAGGATAGCATAGAATAGGATAGCATAGAATAGGATAGCATAGAATAGGATAGCATAGAATAGGATAGCATAGAATAGGATAGCATAGAATAGGATAGCATAGAATAGGATAGCATAGAATAGGATAGCATAGAATAGGATAGCATAGAATAGGATAGCATAGAATAGGATAGCATAGAATAGGATAGCATAGAATAGGATAGCATAGAATAGGATAGCATAGAAGAGCATAGCATAGAAGAGCATAGCATAGAAGAGCATAGCATAGAATAGGATAGCATAGAAGAGCATAGCATAGAAGAGCATAGCATAGAAGAGCATAGCATAGAAGAGCATAGCATAGAAGAGCATAGCATAGAAGAGCATAGCATAGAAGAGCATAGCATAGAAGAGCATAGCATAGAAGAGCATAGCATAGAAGAGCATAGCATAGAAGAGCATAGCATAGAAGAGCATAGCATAGAAGAGCATAGCATAGAAGAGCATAGCATAGAAGAGCATAGCATAGAAGAGCATAGCATAAAATAAAATAGAGTAGAATAGCATAGCACAGCATAGCATAGCACAGCATAGCATAGCACAGCATAGCACAGCACAGCATAGCACAGCACAGCATAGCACAGCACAGCATAGCACAGCACAGCATAGCACAGCACAGCATAGCACAGCACAGCATAGCACAGCACAGCATAGCACAGCACAGCATAGCACAGCACAGCATAGCACAGCACAGCATAGCACAGCACAGCATAGCACAAAATAAAATAGAATAGCATAGCATAGCACAGCACAGCATAGCACAGCACAGCATAGCACAGCACAGCATAGCACAGCACAGCATAGCACAGCACAGCATAGCACAGCACAGCATAGCACAGCACAGCATAGCACAGCACAGCATAGCACAGCACAGCATAGCATAGAAGAGCATAGCATAGAAGAGCATAGCATAGAAGAGCATAGCATAGAAGAGCATAGCATAGAAGAGCATAGCATAGAATAAAATAGAGTAGAATAGCATAGCACAGCATAGCACAGCACAGCATAGCACAGCACAGCATAGCACAGCACAGCATAGCACAGCACAGCATAGCACAGCACAGCATAGCACAGCACAGCATAGCACAGCACAGCATAGCACAGCACAGCATAGCACAGCACAGCATAGCACAGCACAGCATAGCACAGCACAGCATAGCACAGCACAGCATAGCACAGCACAGCATAGCACAGCACAGCATAGCACAGCACAGCATAGCACAAAATAAAATAGAATAGCATAGCATAGCATAGCACAGCACAGCATAGCACAGCACAGCATAGCACAGCACAGCATAGCACAGCACAGCATAGCACAGCACAGCATAGCACAGCACAGCATAGCACAGCACAGCATAGCACAGCACAGCACAGCATAGCACAGCATAGCACAGCATAGCATAGCACAGCATAAAATAAAATAGAATAGCATAGCACAGCATAGCATAGCATAAAATAAAATAGAATAGGATAGCATAGAATAGGATAGCATAGAATAGGATAGCATAGAATAGGATAGCATAGAATAGGATAGCATAGAATAGGATAGCATAGAATAGGATAGCATAGAATAGGATAGCATAGAATAGGATAGCATAGAATAGCATAGCATAGAATAGCATAGCATAGAATAGCATAGCATAGAATAGCATAGCATAGAATAGCATAGCATAGAATAGCATAGCATAGAATAGCATAGCACAGCATAGCATAGCACAGCATAGCATAGCACAGCATAGCATAGCACAGCATAGCATAGCACAGCATAGCATAGCATAAAATAAAATAGAATAGCATAGCACAGCATAGCATAGCACAGCATAGCATAGCATAAAATAAAATAGAATAGGATAGCATAGCATAGGATAGCATAGCATAGGATAGCATAGCATAGGATAGCATAGCATAGGATAGCATAGCATAGGATAGCATAGCATAGGATAGCATAGCATAGGATAGCATAGCATAGGATAGCATAGCATAGGATAGCATAGCATAGGATAGCATAGCATAGGATAGCATAGCATAGGATAGCATAGCATAGGATAGCATAGCATAGGATAGCATAGCATAGGATAGCATAGCATAGGATAGCATAGCATAGGATAGCATAGCATAGGATAGCATAGCATAGGATAGCATAGCATAGGATAGCATAGCATAGGATAGCATAGCATAGGATAGCATAGCATAGGATAGCATAGCATAGGATAGCATAGCATAGGATAGCATAGCATAGGATAGCATAGCATAGGATAGCATAGCATAGGATAGCATAGCATAGGATAGCATAGCATAGGATAGCATAGCATAGGATAGCATAGCATAGGATAGCATAGCATAGGATAGCATAGCATAGGATAGCATAGCATAGGATAGCATAGCATAGGATAGCATAGCATAGGATAGCATAGCATAGGATAGCATAGCATAGGATAGCATAGCATAGGATAGCATAGCATAGGATAGCATAGCATAGGATAGCATAGCATAGGATAGCATAGCATAGGATAGCATAGCATAGGATAGCATAGCATAGGATAGCATAGCATAGGATAGCATAGCATAGGATAGCATAGCATAGGATAGCATAGCATAGGATAGCATAGCATAGGATAGCATAGCATAGGATAGCATAGCATAGGATAGCATAGCATAGGATAGCATAGCATAGGATAGCATAGCATAGGATAGCATAGCATAGGATAGCATAGCATAGGATAGCATAGCATAGGATAGCATAGCATAGGATAGCATAGCATAGGATAGCATAGCATAGGATAGCATAGCATAGGATAGCATAGCATAGGATAGCATAGCATAGGATAGCATAGCATAGGATAGCATAGCATAGGATAGCATAGCATAGGATAGCATAGCATAGGATAGCATAGCATAGGATAGCATAGCATAGGATAGCATAGCATAGGATAGCATAGCATAGGATAGCATAGCATAGGATAGCATAGCATAGGATAGCATAGCATAGGATAGCATAGCATAGGATAGCATAGCATAGGATAGCATAGCATAGGATAGCATAGCATAGGATAGCATAGCATAGGATAGCATAGCATAGGATAGCATAGCATAGGATAGCATAGCATAGGATAGCATAGCATAGGATAGCATAGCATAGGATAGCATAGCATAGGATAGCATAGCATAGGATAGCATAGCATAGGATAGCATAGCATAGGATAGCATAGCATAGGATAGCATAGCATAGGATAGCATAGCATAGGATAGCATAGCATAGGATAGCATAGCATAGGATAGCATAGCATAGGATAGCATAGCATAGGATAGCATAGCATAGGATAGCATAGCATAGGATAGCATAGCATAGGATAGCATAGCATAGGATAGCATAGCATAGGATAGCATAGCATAGGATAGCATAGCATAGGATAGCATAGCATAGGATAGCATAGCATAGGATAGCATAGCATAGGATAGCATAGCATAGGATAGCATAGCATAGGATAGCATAGCATAGGATAGCATAGCATAGGATAGCATAGCATAGGATAGCATAGCATAGGATAGCATAGCATAGGATAGCATAGCATAGGATAGCATAGCATAGGATAGCATAGCATAGGATAGCATAGCATAGGATAGCATAGCATAGGATAGCATAGCATAGGATAGCATAGCATAGGATAGCATAGCATAGGATAGCATAGCATAGGATAGCATAGCATAGGATAGCATAGCATAGGATAGCATAGCATAGGATAGCATAGCATAGGATAGCATAGCATAGGATAGCATAGCATAGGATAGCATAGCATAGGATAGCATAGCATAGGATAGCATAGCATAGGATAGCATAGCATAGGATAGCATAGCATAGGATAGCATAGCATAGGATAGCATAGCATAGGATAGCATAGCATAGGATAGCATAGCATAGGATAGCATAGCATAGGATAGCATAGCATAGGATAGCATAGCATAGGATAGCATAGCATAGGATAGCATAGCATAGGATAGCATAGCATAGGATAGCATAGCATAGGATAGCATAGCATAGGATAGCATAGCATAGGATAGCATAGCATAGGATAGCATAGCATAGGATAGCATAGCATAGGATAGCATAGCATAGGATAGCATAGCATAGGATAGCATAGCATAGGATAGCATAGCATAGGATAGCATAGCATAGGATAGCATAGCATAGGATAGCATAGCATAGGATAGCATAGCATAGGATAGCATAGCATAGGATAGCATAGCATAGGATAGCATAGCATAGGATAGCATAGCATAGGATAGCATAGCATAGGATAGCATAGCATAGGATAGCATAGCATAGGATAGCATAGCATAGGATAGCATAGCATAGGATAGCATAGCATAGGATAGCATAGCATAGGATAGCATAGCATAGGATAGCATAGCATAGGATAAAATAGGAGAGCACAGGATAAAATAGGAGAGCACAGGATAAAATAGGAGAGCACAGCATAGCACAGAATTAAATAGGATAGAATAGAATAAATTAGAATAAAATAGGACAGAATAAAATAGAATAGCATAGCACAGCACAGCAGAGCACAGCACAGCACAGCACAGCAGAGCACAGCACAGAATAGAATAGAAGAGAATTAAATAGGATAGAATAGAGTAAATTAGAATAAAATAGGACAGAATAAATTAGAATAGAATAAATTAGAATAGAATAGAATAGAATAGAATAGAATAGAATAGAATAGCACAGCATAGCACAGCACAGCACAGCACTGCATAGAGTAGAATAGAATAGAAAAGAGCAGCATAGAATAGAATAGCATAGCGTAGCGTAGTGTAGCGCAGCATAGCATAGCGTAAAATAGAATAGAATAAAATGGGATAGAACAGGATGGGATAGAACAGGATAGGATAAATTAAAAAAGAATAAAATAGCATAGCATAGAATAGAACAGGATAGAACAAAATAGAACAGGATAGAACAAAATAGAACAGGATAGAACAAAATAGAACAGGATAGAACAAAATAGAACAGGATAGAACAAAATAGAACAGGATAGAACAAAATAGAACAGGATAGAACAAAATAGAACAGGATAGAACAAAATAGAACAGGATAGAACAAAATAGAACAGGATAGAACAAAATAGAACAGGATAGAACAAAATAGAATAAAACAGCACAGCACAGCATAGAATAGAATAGGATAGAATAGAATAGAATAGCGTAGCATAGGACAGGATAGAATAAAATAGGACAGGATAGGACAGGATAGCGTAGCGTAGCATAAAATGGCATAAAATACAGGCACTCTATTCTACTGAATGCTCTGTCACTTTTGAAGGATAAGAAATTTCTGTTTAAAAGGGAGAAACTTGTATTTGAAAACTGCTGTCTAATCAGTAGACTGACTGGCAAAGAAGTCTCTTTTTCAGTCAGTTTCCAGGCAGCTAAAATAAAGTTCACATGGAATACGAGATGCACAAACACTGAGAAACCCAAAACTCTCAATGCACAGTACCACTCTGTGTAGGTACTCAACTAGAGCTGGCTCCAGCAGCTAACCAAAGCCTCCCGCAATAACTCCAAAGAGCTGACTATGCACACGTCAGTACACATCTCTAAACACTGCCTTACACTGTACTCTAGATGTAGCTTTCCTGTATTAACTTTGGCAACCCCTGCCAAAAGGAAATACTTGGCCTCCTCATACAAAACTCCCTCACAGAAAGAGCTACAACAATTTCCAAACTAAACCAACTACGGCAAGCCTGCATCATGCAGCTAGACCTCCTAACATCAAAGGCAAGAAGTGGTGGGAAGCACTGACCGTTCATTACCCCACTGCAACTGAGAGACAGCAAGACAAACAGACAACTGAGCACGTGAATGACTGAGAGAAGTCCCAAGCCAGAAGCTTAAAGGAGCTTTAACACTCAGACTGAGGAACAGGCATGATAATTTGTCATGGTAACACAAGAAGTGAATCAAGGCTCATTTGCTATATGTATTTCTGCCTTTAAACACCATGTCCACAAAAGGACAGAGAAGAATGAAGACTCATTAAAATTAAGCTGAACTGACTGTCACTGTGCAGACTCCTCTTAATCCCCAAACCTACTTTGAACTGCGATGCTGCTGCAATTTAACAATTCTAAATATTTTAAGATTATCTTTTAAGTATCTGTGAAATAGAAGGATATTCTCCCCTAACAAGAAATCACAGAAGTAAAGGCAAAAGGCTCTGCCCTATATTGGCAAATATATAATAAACATAGGCAACTTTTTTAGCCTTGATATAGAAAATAAACCTAATTTCTGGGCTTATTTAGAAAATGAACAACAGTGAAAGAGCACCTCGCTATAGACACACAAAAGTTGACTCCACTTTGCTCATTCTTTCTAGCTTGCAACACACAAACATACCACACAATATGTGGATGAGGTCAAATGTACAGAAATTCAGAACTTCTGACAAAACACTTAATACTTTATAAGCTCTTTTCAGAAACTTAGTGCTAACTCTCTCCTCAAATGGGTCAGAAACCACCTTCTTGAATTATGTTATCCCTCTGAGGTTTTGTTCTTGGAAAAGTGCTGGTAATTAAAAGTTTTAAAATTTCAACTATTTTTTTTTTCCTCATTACTGATGGAGATGGAAGGAGAGAAAGGGGGAATTAAAGGCTGCTACAGAAGCCTGACAGTCTTATGAGAACAGCTGGAAGAACAGTCACCCTCACAAGCCAGACCAGCAGAAGACTAAAATATTTCTTAGGTGAAATACCTGAGAAGATCACTACGGCAACCTGCTCCATGATCTCGCTCCCTCACTGCATATCAGTCCATATTTTAACACAGTGCAATAAGGATGTTGGTTTTGTTTGTCCAAGCAATCACACACAAATCCCAAAAACAATGTCAGTAGTCTTAATAAATAAATAAAAGAATGTACATTATGAAGTTTTATTTAAGTCTCAAAACCAAGCTATTCCAGCCACGATTAAGTAATTACCACTGCAGTATGTTAGTGCTCAGCTGTGCTGATAAAGCACTAACAGTGCTTGAAGAGGCACTTCATCTTCTCATCAGTAATAAACGCACTTAAACAAAACAGAAACACCCTACTGAAGTCATTCCTTTTTTTCAGGCTGTGAGCAAAAGATTTGGAATACAGCAGCTATAGAGCAACTTGAAAACAGCCTTGAAAATTCGATTTCAGCCACAGATGAAGGTAAGTATTGTCATTATAGAGCACCCTGCTTTCTCGCACCTGGGAAAGCATTCAGAAATAAACTGCTTTTCCAATATTGCCCCATTCGAAAGTGCACCAAGCTGCACAACACTCACAAGCCATGACCTTTTTAAGCAACAACCATATTCTCAGAAACAGCAGTGAAGAACTCTGCAGCTCTGATACACTGGGAAAAGCCTGAGCCCTTAAACTTGCTCCCTTCAGTCTGAACAACATTCACATGGCTGTACACCTACATGATGGCAACAGATCTTCATTAGCTGTGCCAGAAGGAAGAGTGGCACAAGGTAAGAGCCCTTCAGAAGAGGGTGTGGGCAGCTGATCTGATCCTAAATAATTCAGAAGTCAAGAATACCATTAAAACTGAATGTTCAAGCATACATGGCCAAACAGTACCCACACCTGGAGGCTTTCCAATAGGAGAAGTGACAAGAGACAGCCAAGACCCATTAGTTCTGTCCAAAAAATAACACAGCTCTCATAAAGGACACAGAGGCTACAAGATTAGCAGCTCTCCTCAGACGGCAACCTCCATCCCTTCAGTTCAAGCTGTGGATGTAGATCTTAATATTGCCTCCTATAAATAAGGCACCTAAATAATGCATGGATTTCCAAGTTTTGAATAATTAAGGTGTGACTGCATCTCAGTACTGGTTGTGTTGTTTATAGCCCCATGTAAAATTCAGATTGCTTTGAAGTGCTCCGTATCCTTATACACAGGAAATAAGGTTTCTGAAAAAGAAAATCTCTAACCCAACAAGTTCTACTTTTAGAACACTTTAAGAATGATAACCAGCTTGTAATTGCTACAATTTACTCCTATGCCATTAAACAGGAATCACTACAAATTGTTTCAGCAGAAAAATCCTACAGAAAGTCATAGCTGTCACTGGTGGAAATGTCATTCCACTGTGAAATAGTTCATTTTATTTCAGCACAGCTGTATCTAGTAAGGCATACTTACTTGTAGCAGAGCCAAGGAGATTTTTTGAAGGTTTTTCTTCCCCTGTATTGTAATCCAATGGATAATCTATGTGAAAAAAGAACACACTACTATCAAATGAAATATTGTGAACAGTGAAAATAAACCTCAAGATTTAATGTATCATTCAACACTGTTCAATTGACACTGTAAAAATAAAGCTACAGAAATAGGGCTACAGCTGAGATGCCAAACTGAAATAACAAGCCCAATGCAATAAGAAATACACAGATTTATAGCTCAGTTTCCCCTGACCTGAGAAATATGCAGCCAGCAGCTCCCTGAGCTTACACAGGGTTTCCATCCTCCTCCTCACGAGGGCCAGAGGACAAGGGGAGGATGTTTTCATACATCTTTAACAAAGCCTGCCAGCCAATGTAATCCCTTCCCAATTGTTTGCAGCACCAACAGACCCAAGCACCCCAGTCACTGTGAATAAAGTTGTTTGTGTAAGCTACTTTGATTATCTTAGTTATCTTTTCCTACTGGCAGCATACGGAGATACTGTTGATCAGCCTGCCAAGAGAAACCGAGGCTTATTACTACTGTTTGAAAGTAATCCTCCAAAATAGTTACAACAGTTTAAAACTTAAACAGATACTTGGGTAAGGCCAGAAATGCTAAATGCTGTCCTACAAGACTGAAAGTAAGTTTTAACAGTCAAACTCTAAGTCAGACTCGCACAAGGCATGCTTGGATGGCCAAAAAAAAAACCAACCCCAAAAAACAGAAGTTATTTGCCTACCGTAGTCTTCATCAAAAAGCTCCTGTCGTTCAGACTGATACTGAGAATCAGCTATTTCTTCATACTCCTCAACCATGCTAGTACCAAATACCCTATGAACAGTTTTAGAAATCAAAAAAGCCAAGCATTAGTCTATTAGCCATGTATTTACTTCACAATTAGACACATTAACATCACATAGTGCGCAACAAATACATCAGATAAGCAATGGCTGCCTTCATTTAGTAACAAACACATTTCTCAAACTTCTACCCAGTTTGCTGCACGTTTCAAGTGCTGCACCAAAACAAGATTTTCTAATCCCAATAATCCAAGGAGATTCGGAATTAACTCCAACTCCTATCCTGAGGTAAGAGCATGTGGGGAACTTGAGACAAGAACACCTCTTCAGCTTCAACAAGCCAAGAACATCCTCCTAACTACTTGATTTTGCATGCTATATTCTTTGACCGACTCCATTGAAATCAATTTAAATAAACCCAATTTAAAGCACTATTACTCAATGACAATATTCTTTTTACGACGCTAGATTCTCAGGTTAAAATCCAGGCACAGCTTTAGCAGAACTGAAAGTAGCTTTCAGGAGCAGTAAATGTGATTATCCTGTGAGCTACAGATGGAGCCGTTCTGATTTAGGTGCTCCAGGTATGACTGGCTATGGTGAGTAATGCACACATGGAGTGTCACACAGCAGCACCCAGCACACCTGCCCTTCCTAGTGTGTCACTCGTGCCTTGCTTTGCTTTGTCAGCCTTGAATCATTCATGCCCTCCTCAGAGGCTGCTTGTGCTCCTCCTGTTCCCCACCCTCCTTGTCCCACTCCCTGCAAATATTCCTTACACAGTGGGAAACTGAATGAAAGGATTCATGGCTTCTTTAAACACGCTATATTAGAGTGCACCAATGCTTACTGTGAAGAGGTAGGAAGATAAAGCAAAACACTGAAGATATTACCTTATAAGACTTAAGGGACAAAAATGTTCTGATCCAAAGTGCGATATCAGCTCCACCTAAAGAATGAAAGGTACTTCATATAAAAGACCAAAGACCCATAGAGTTAAGAGTCCATTTAAGGTAGTTTTGTTTACAGGGGATTTGTAGATTGCCCAGAACAGAAAAGGCTGAAAGCTTTATTCTTGCCATGCATTAATGCGCTGAGCCGCAGCAGAGAACACCCCAAGCCCTATGCATTCAGCATTCCAAAAGAAGAGGTTGCTAACCTTTATGTACTTGATGAACATCTGAAGCAAGAGAAAGGAAAAGAAAAAAAAAAAAAAAAAAGAAAAAAAGATGTCAGTACAAAGGCTGAACACATGCCACAGGCAACTACAGAGCTTTACTGTTTCTATTTCAGTTTGATAATGTCTACGACAAGTCATGAAGGATGAAGTTGCAATACTACTCTATCTGCCTTGGGTAGCAAGATTTAGTCTTCACTCCTTGCAGACAGGAGGTAGCATGCAACACAAACGTTTTATCCATGAAATCCGTCAAGTTATTCAATGTTTCTGGTGCCAGACAGAGCAGTGAAGTGAGTTAAGGTCACTATGTAGTTTTTCCCCTTAAAGGGCACAGAAAGTGTCTCAAAAGAAAAAACATCATAGCATGCATTCTACATTCTGCCACTTCTTCAAAATCAACACAGCACGCTCCAATTTATGGAAACTACTGGAAGATGATGCACAGAGCACCTTACGATGCATTTCAAAGTTTCATTCAGTTCATTCCTAGGGAGAACTTGGCTACACACCGATACTTAGTGTCAATTCCATTTACAAGTGCACAATACATTCACTAAAACACTATGAAGATGGCCCCGATGCAGAGCTGCACTAATTTACATGTGAGACCAAGATAACTAGCTCCATGAAAGCACTCCTATAAGGAAACTATTATTTTGATACTTACATTAAGCCAATTAAAAAATAAAATTAAAAAAATTTCTCAAAGTTTGATTCTTCTCTTGTAGATAAAGCATACTGAAAACTCACTTCCATTTTATGCTATGAAATATCACAGTAACAATCCAAAGTTTTGCCACGCTGTATTATTGAAGGCAAAACACTGCATCCTCAAGGGATTAAGTGCTGAAGCATCCACTGTTAACGTGGAACTCCAGCTCCCTTGAGGCATCAATTCAGCCAGAAAGCAGAATTGAAAATAAATGAAATCTTTATCTGACTCATGCAGAATTTCTGCACACAGAGGCCCAGCAGATAGCTATCACACCCAGCCACCTCTTGAAAAGAGACAAATCTAAATTCAGCAGCACAATTGAATTTTCATTTCACCCAAGCACCAACTGCACAGGGTGGATTTTAGGCCATCAGCAGAGGTGGCCTAAATAGTTTGCATTCTGTAGCTGCACTACATCCCAGTATTCTCGCTGAAGCTTTTAACCCTACCCAAGTACCACATAACTCATGGAATTTTATTCCGGTTGAATCCTCGGTATAAAAACAGCTTGCAGTGAGTTATTTTGATAGGGCAGAGATCACAAAGATCTCTGTCTTGCATTTACCAGTAGGACAAACCTAACTTCAGCAGCTAGCACAGGAAAGCAGCTGCTTTCTGTTTCACTTCTGTTAACTGCCCCAGTAATGCAGGAAGAGAATGGGACCTATTACTTTACCAGACTATGAGATTTGGTTGCATTTGCACTGATGCTTACTTTAACAAGTACCTGACTGCATCGTGCAAAGCACTATGGGCTTTCTACAATGAAGATGTTTTTAAGTGAAGCAGCATTTGGAACAAAATTTTACCTCGGACTTCACATACAAAGTCACGAGAGAACCAGAATTTAAATGCTTACTCTTCCACATCCTTTAAAACTGTATAGCAAAGCTCAGCACAACAGTATCAGGAAATACACACATTATAATCTGTGCTTCAGGGAGCACATACATGTATGTATACACAGACACACGAGCAGGTACAACCTAAAGACAAACCAGGTTGATGCTTTTAATCATATGTTTAGGTTCTGTTTTGTTAAGTCAACTGAACAGGACATTGCCTGGATTTTTCTTAACTCATACAGCAATTAAAAGTTCTCAGACACAAGGTAACAGGTACTTTCCAACACACTCTCAGTTACTATTTGAGGAAGACACCACACTTGTGACTGTGTGATAAGGGTTCAGTATGTGGCCACTAGGGACACGAACAAATCTAGTGCGCTTACTGGTAAAACACGCTTTGAGAACACGTGTCTCTGGATGTTGTTACAAAAGGTAAGATCAACACTTAATTTCCTGAGAAGCATAACAGCTTGGGCAGCATTAAGTTACCTTAACATATTTGGCATACATCTGTTCATCCAGAGGAAAGCTTTGGACATTCCTCTCATCTCTGGCATGGAAAGTACCCAGTTTAATCCACTTGTTTGTTGGATACCTGGAAAAAGAAAAAAAACAGTATAGTCATAACTCCAGAACACACTGTTTACAGAATGAAGTTTTCCAAAACATTTTCCTTCACACAAGAAACAAAGTAGCTTTTGAAGCTGCATGAGAGCTGTGCTGTGCTTTTTAATGCAGAGAAGCACTGAAAGATAAGGTGCTAGTCTCCACAGAAAAGTCAACATCACCTCTTCACATACTTCATTCAGTGTTTAAATTCTTCAAAGATGAAACCCTATATTTGATCCCACTATTGAAATTCAGCCAGTAAAGTTTCTAGGACTGAAACACAACAGAAAATAACAACAACAACAACACAGGAAGCCTGGGGGGTGGGAAAGCCAGTAAATAATCATATAGACGAAATAAAAACCAAGTCATTTCACAACACATTTCAGTGTATGTAATTAAAGACATTTGATAACATACCTGTCACTAATGGACACCAGAAAGTCTTTAGGAGTGGAAGAGAATAACTCATGATTCGCAATGTCAAACTGTTTCACTTGGACTGGTTCACAAAGCTCAATAACAAACCTTGAAGACAAAAAGGAAACATTGATAAAAGCACTTCACCCGTCCAACTGCACTCCCCAGCCCTTTACTTTGGTGCTGGATCCTTCACTGGCTATAGAAGAACACTACAGAAACACTGCAGAATAAGGAGGTGTCACTTCTTGCTCCCTTCAACAATCACTAGTGACACTCAGTGAATTTACATGCATATCTGACTCAGTAACTCTAGATAGCACGTGCAGCTAGAAGAGCTTCATCCATTTTGTGCTCAGACAATAAATCACAGAACTGAAAACTAAGGATAGAAACCATTATTTAAAGCACAGCTGATAAACAAGATATTTATTTATACTTAATTTAAAGCTCCTTACACACATTTCAAAGGCACACACCAAGATCCAGTCAGTTCCACAGTATATGCAAATTCCCATCATGATGGGAAACTACAATTACTCTTTATATACAAGGAAACTTCAGCAACCTACCAGATTTTAGTACTGCATGGGTTTAACATATAAAGGTCCATGTTTTCCATCAAAATAGCTGAAGTGCTCTGCATAAAGAAGAGGACAGTTAGTATTTCAAGCAGACAATGACAACGCCGAGGGTTTTTCCCCCTCTTCCCAGAAATGAATTCAGTATTACTCCCATAGACTAATATTGGGTTTCATAACATGAAAGCATGACAACATAGAGGAGACATCATACCACACTGGTTTTGTGCAATCACAGCTTATTTACTATGGTGAGCTCATACAACCTCATTCAATTTCAAGACTGAGCAGACTGTTCCCTCTTCCAAATATTTCCAAAGAAACTTTTCCTCTGTAGTAATCCCTTTTAAGACATACAGATTATATTTTATTGTGCTCTTCGGGCTTATAAGAATAGAACGTAAACTCAAAAAATGAAAGATCACTTCAGAAATCAGCATTCAGTTCTATAGAACTGTATTTTGCATTACTACTTGGCATGAGAGTAAGCAAACTGAAGCAATGCACACTGCTAACTGGTGAATGCTTACCTTTGCCTCTGGGTTGGCTGCCAGAATTTTGGCACCACACTCTACAGAGGCATAGTTATTTCTGTTTTTCTGGACCTTTTTCGTGGGATGCTGTCCCCCAGCAGCAGAAGGGTGCATCGACTGACCTAGGAACAAGAAAATGTCAGTACTGCAACGCTCACACAACAACTCAGGAAACTGCTGCTTATGGCTTATGCAATAAATGCTACCACTCCTGTCATTTTAGTAGGAAAGAAAATGTCTTGGGTCCATTCTGAATTCAGACAGTTTCGCTACTCAAATTTAAGATTGAAGTGGTCTGTATTTAAAGAAAAAAACCGTGAACTTACTCTTTTCTTTCTCTACCTCCATGACTTTCTTCTTCCACTCATCAAATGTTGGAATGTCTCCAGGGTCCTTCGGAGTTATGACAGATGTAGGGTCAATTTCTCCTGTTTTCTTATAGTCTTTCTGGAGGGGGGGGGGGGGAAAAAGTGCCACAGACTGTGAATATTTTTCAACACAAACACTGAAACAAAACACAACTTATAATATACATCAAGTCAAAAGCAAATCCATCGTCTGATCTCATGTTGAAAACTTAGTGCCAAGGTATGCTCGCAAGCCAAATAAACATGATGGTTTCCTCCCAGAATTACAGACCTGCACTGAGATGGCAGTAATTTTTGTGGCTGAACTAATACATTTCAAGTACAACGTAAACATTCTGTTTAACAAAACATCTGCTATGTCTTCAAGATTTTTGCTTTTCTCCCTAAGGAAAAAAAATGTTTCTCTGTAATAGAAAACTTCAAGCAGAAATGCTGATCATGACAAAATTCCAGAGGTTTTCTGGAGTTTCTGAATACCACAAAAAATTAACAGATGAATTAGGTGTTATTTGAAAACATGTTATTTAATATTTAAAAAAACAAACAAACAAACAACAACACGCTGTTCTGGACTTGTCAAAGCAGTAACCCTTTTATGTTAATCATAGGCTATACCTATCAATTGAAGCCTCAACTTCTCCTTCATACAGACACCTCATCGTGTGTGCCAAGGCCTTTTGCTAGGCATATCAAGCACCGAAGATCTGTCCTTCTGAAAACTGCAAAGCACTGGCTACAGAAGAACAGCTCTGAAGGTTGACATTTTCTCTGCACTTAAAGCAAGAACTGTGTCACATCAGGCTCTACAGCTGAAAGCCCTCAGAAAAGAGGAAAAATGCCTACTGAGATAAAAAGTAACACGACTGAATTCTTCACATGACTCACTACAATAGAACTTTAGATCTTGCATATCCAGACGTGTACACACAATTTCAAACGAGAGGACCAAAACCAAAACCCTCTCTTCTTCATTTCAGAAATATGTGATCTCCCTTGCACTATATGGAAGTTAGTAGCCAGTCACAAAAACAACTGAATTAATAATGCTTTTGCATTATTATTATATTATATACTACACCATCAGGCCGAAGTGACAATCTTTTACATCACAGCCATTAAAATTATTAGGTTAATAAACCTTTTAAAAAGTTAACACTGATTTTTTGGCAGCAAGTTTTCTAGAAAACTCTTGCTGACCGCATGTAACTACTTTCAAGGCACACTGTACACTGTTCAAGGGCAGATATACGTAGACGAGGTCAGCATCCACGAGGTCAGCACCCTGCAGAAAGCCCCAACTTAACAACCCATTACAGGAAGAACAGCTCTTCTGGATTCTGCTCCAGGCAGTTTTATCTGAATTCCTCAATCTCGTATATGAAGAAGCTCAGAAAAAAATGAAGCTACGACAAACTACCAACCTTGCTGCCCCATTGTTCTATTTTACGTCTATTGAAAGAGCAACACTAGATCTGCATGCAGTGCTCACGATGTAAGAGCTGTGAATTTATACAGCAGCAGTCAGTGATGGAGCTTATTCACCTTTAACACTGATATCTGAACAGAGGTCATTATGCTCCTGCGTGTGCTCAGTGCATGACATCAGTACTACTTACCTCCCTTTTTAAGTTCTCAGAGGCATTCAGAGCAGATTTCTGATCTGCCCCCTTTTCAGCTGCTTCAACTTTTGACTCAAACTCAGACTTTGTCTTCTTTCCCTTGCCATGTGAAGACGATATGTTCTCAATATGTTGGCCTGCAAGGCTGAAATTTTGAGAGCATGAGGTCATACAAAATGATTGCACTTTCAGTCACATCCGATATTAAACACACGCACACAAAAAGAGATAAGCAAGCACATGCAAATCTTTCTCGCAAGGCCAGGGCAGAAGAAACAGTTACCATTAAATCATTCAGACTCACAACCTACTTCAATACTCACCTCTCTTGTGGACTGACAAAAGAGGAAGGCTCACTCTGAGGGTCAGCCTCAAGTGTCCCACCAATATCACAGTCAGGTTCTGACTGCTCAGCTTCAATAGAGCTGACTACAGGGATATCAGCACGGGTATTTTCTATTGCACTGAAGGGAAAAAAATAACATGCTTTTTACCCTTCTGGATAATACAGGTAATCCAGATAATGAACTACATAAACTAAAGATATTCCAAAGTTAAGAAAAGAAAAAAAGAAATAAAGAAAACAAGAAAAAAAGAAAACCAGCAACCTGAGAAATCGTTAAGAAAACAGAAGGGGAATGAAGCGTATTTGTGGGACAGCATTCTCAGCTGTGCAAGAACAGAATTTCTCTACCCACCAGTCCCAGCAAAAGAACCAGAAGCTATCTTCTCCTTTCCCAGAATTCTCATTTAACTATTATCAACACTTCAACAGATAATTTTCCCCATCATCACTACAAACTAAGAGCTTCACAACTAGCTGGCTTCCAGCAATCATCTTCTCCTTTCAAGGAAGAGAATCTTAATACAAAACCAAGTCCCATCACTAATAACTCCACGCCAGTAGGCAGCTATGAGATTGGCTAAACCTGTGCAAGGAATGGTGTGGCATGGCAGTACACAGCACAGCCAGCAAGGCTTTTTTTTTTCCCCATTAGCTTTCTTCTTTCTCACTAGTGCAATAAAAATGAGGTAATCCAGTTAACTGTGCTCAGCACTGAAAAGCTCCAAACACTCTTGATCTTTGCTGATAGACAACAGTATCACTTGAATAAAATACAGAACAAGCATAACATGAAATACATCTATATTAGGGTGTACCTGTCCAGCCTTAAGTAACTTTGGCAGAAGGCAAATAACACAAGCTGTAAGTTGCAGCATCCCCTCCGCTTTGGGCACTTTCAACTGTTAGCATCCACACCATTTCTCAGGTGCGTGACCAAACCCACTATGCACTGCAGCTGCTGTCCCTTCCAGCCACATGAGGAGCTCGGGTTATTTTGCAATAAGCTTTCCCCAAGTTAGGTATGCATGGGTAAGCTACAGTCCCCAAGCTGTCCTATAAAAGGATTTATCATGAAGTAGTTGGAAATAAAATCAGCTGAATTATTTGGCAGCTAAAAGTCCTGCTGCAGGATCAGACAGGTTAACAGCTAAGGGAGGCATGTTTTGTGACACTTGGTGGACACGTGATGCTATGATGGTAACCAGCACCTAAAACAGGACATCCAGTGCCTAACAGCAACAAACAGAACTGAGCCTTTTTAAATATCTTGTTTAACAGTGAAGTCAGACTACACCTTTTTTGATACTGAGTTTGCCTGCATGAAAAGAGTGAGCCTATTACTATTCAAAGCCAAACTGAAATCTGAAGAAAAAACAACGAAAAACCCCACCTATAAATACATCTGTACCCTATATTCATCCTACCCCTTCTTCCTGTGAATGGTACAAGAACTAGAGCACTACTGCCCAGTGTGAACTAACAAATCAGCTGCTTCAAAACAAGTTTCAGTACTCATTTGCTTGCTAATTTGAGTCTTCAGTTTACTACTCTAGCACTCCACGAGTCTGTTTTCAACAATTACAACATTCCAAGCTAATGTTTGGAGGTTTTTTTAAACACACATCCTGAATCTCTTTCCAGAACCTGACAAGTACATGGCCTGCATCTAGTTATACCAGCAAGTCAGCACGGCAGCCAACAAAAGCTATAAAAAGAAACACAGGAATCACATTCCAGTCTTGGTTTATGGAAACTGTAGGTTTTGGGAGCTTGATTTTCTAAGCCTTGCAATGAAAGACTTCTACAAAGGACCACGAGTCAGCATTAGTACCAGCTGACATAAGTAAGAACAGTCAGCAGACAAGATTGTCAGACCTTCCCTATGGTAAGAACACTGAATTTAGTAAACCAGCAAAATCTTAATGCAAAAAAGACAACAAGAGAAGTCTCCTTCATTTTCATTGCAAGAACTGAGGAGTATATACGTATGGATTTCTAAACTACCATTCACATCTGACTGCACAGCGTGCCACAAAAGGACAGAATCAAAAGGGAAATGAACTTTTAAAGGAGTCTAATACTGCCTGCAGCAGAGGCAGCTCTGCGCTGCACTAAGAACCAGTACAAACAACCCTGGTTGTCCTTTATAATAAAATAACAAATTTTAGTTTAAGTCTTTTAATATCTGAACTTATTTAAGACTGCTCTATTGCAAGTCTTAGAGCAAAATCCTCCAAAGCTAATCCTTCACTAAAAGAAGAGGCCATCACTCAAGCAGCTGGGACACTTGAGAACCTGTGAGGAGCACAAATCCCAATGGTAAAGGCCTGGAAGCTCTTAAAATACAGACTCTGTAGTATGACGCGTTCTGTTTTCTTCTCTGAAAGCAGCAGCTTAGAGCTGATAACAGCAACAGTATTACACTTAAGCAGATATGCAACTCTTATTCCACAGACTTGAGTAAGTGATGGCATATTCCGTTAACAGGACAGCATAAACAAAGGCACTGCAAAAGAACAGCATGCAGGGAAGAACAGTTCATCATCCCTACTAAATCCGAACAGGAATCCCTTTAAACAGCCTCTGAAAAAGTAGTATTCTGTCCAAAACTACACCAAGAAAACAAAATAAAACAAACAAACAAAAAAAGAGCTTACTCAGGCTGTGAGACTGTAGATATCTCTGAGGTAGGTGAACTGGAATTATTTTCAGTGCTTGCAACTATGCTAGACGAAGCTTCGTTTACATCTACTGAAGGTGGAGTCTGAGCTTCAGGCTGCCTCGTTTCACTCATTTCAGCAGCCTGTGAAAGCAGGGCAGATGAACTAAGTTGTTCAAAACTTGCACAGAGACAGCATTCATACAAGAACATCCAGCATGAAAATAAACAGTTTGGCAGTTAACATTTCTGTCAACAATGAACCTGAAAACCAGACGGCAAGACAGTTCAGATACAAGCTCTTTTCATAAACCTAGCTAACGTTCTGTGCTACTTCAGGCCAGTTAAAACATTCTTTCATAATTTATAAGAATAGCATAAAAATATTAATTGGAAAAGCATGTGCAAGAAGATAGAAGTCTGAATATCTCAGCAACTGAAGCAAGCAGCTCTATCTGCATGATCCAGGTACAGCGTAATTATATAAACTGTTTTCATCCTCAGCTGAACTGTGGGAAGGCTTTCAGATTTAAATACTCTAATGGAGGTCAGAAATGCATTTAGAAGTCTATTCTGTGTTATAACTGGTGCAAAGTGAATCGTTTATCACTTCTGAGAGCCTAGTAATCTTGAGTTTTATACTGGTTCTTCAGTTTTTACAAGCACTTGCACTACTCAGACTACTGAAATATGTACTTCTGAATTTGGAGGAATACACAGCCTCTTCAAACAAGAGCCTCTTGTCAGTACCAGGGTTGCTCTGAGTCAGCTACCTAGACACAAAGAGCCTTCTAAAGAAGGTTTATACAACTCAGTTACACATTTAAACCACACAATGCATATGCAGAAGTGCGTTCTACTTATATTATCTTGTGAACTACAGAACAGAAATGGATATGCAATAAACAACCTGTGACAGCAGGCTCTGTAACATGGCACACCTGAGTACTGACCTACTACTATCAGTTGTGCATACAACTGGAACAGCCCCTTGGAAAGTGTTTCTGTTTTAAACAAAGGAAATAAAACTGATAAAAGCTATGGAAGATCAAAGCTAAGCACAGCTGCTACGATCACTAAGTCTGACCTATATAAAGACTTCTGTGACATTTTTTTTCCAGTGTCTTTTGAAGCATTTGTACCTCTAACATCAAATTTTAATTTACCTTGGAAAAATTTAGTCAGGACATACAATACCATATCACTATTATTTATGCACATGAGAAATGCAAGGCCTGTTGCTTCACAGGTTTTCTCCTACAACAGAAACACGAATCTGGCAGTAACCTAACAAGTGACATGTGAGATGTTTTCCAAGGGCCTCAGACAGCCCAAAGGAAAGACAGAAATGCAAGAAGACTGAATGAAGACTGTATGGAGAGAGTGAATGAAATAATAGACTTGCCTGCTCAGGTTTTATAACGTCATCAAGTAGTTCTTCTGTGGAGTAAGTCTGTGTACTTGAATCTGCATGCTCCGGCTCCAGGCTGGGACCAGCCTCCTTCCCCTAGTGTATTAAAAGGGGAAACAACAGTAAAAATGCAGTAATAAATGAAAGCCTTGTATTGTAGTAAGAGGAGCAGATGAATAATATTACCTTTTAACTACCAAAAACATTACCAAGAAATTAAGCTACATTAATCTCCAGAGCCACTGCCCACATACGTTTAAATGTTCACAGGTAGGAAGGCTACAGCACGTTAAAACAGTTCAGCCCAGTTGTCAGAGGCAGGTTTCAGGCCATTCCATTTGGGCACTAAGGCAAAGCAGTTGTTCTGCTATAGTTTCCAGTGTTGACAACTCCTCCCCTCTCCCTGTGCCACCCAAAATAAGGTGGAATATGATGCTACGAGGACTTGCAACACATAACCATTAGAAAGGACAACAGAAAAACACCTAGCAGTTTATGTTGAAGCACTCACCAGCAAAGCTAGATTAAGCCGCTTGTAATCTTTCAAAACAACTCCTGATTATAAATCTTCAGTCGTAAAAAGAAGTACAAGGAATTCAGTGAGCAAAAATGAATATGCAGTTGAGGAAAAAAAAGCTTCACAAAGCTCAGATTGCAGAACTAAAAAATACCGCTTCAGAGAGTCAAGTAAATTCATAAGGAGAATAACCACAACGTGTACAAGTCATTTCTGAGAGCATCTTTCTGCAGCAATACGTTAAAGTATGCAAATAAATCTGGGAGAACATACATGCCCCCAGTCTTACTAAGGCAATGAAAAATCCTCCTGTCAAATCCTGAAAGTGTTGGGTGTTCAGACCCAGAAATGGCAGCTACGACACACAAGATTCAACAGCATCACTGCCTCAAGAAGACAACTGATCTAAGGAAAACTAAACAAGAACTGCAAGATTGCTCTTATTTCTGCAGGACATCTCCAGGAGCCGAGTTAGGAGCAATAGGCACGCACTTAAGACTTCTCATACACCCAAGAGATATTTGTTTAATGAGTTAAAATAAGTACAGTGTGATGTATGAGCTCTTCTCTGCTTTTTAGCAGAGCAATCTGCTTAATAATGCAGTGATGTTAATGGAATGAAGGGAATAATGCTACAAAAAGAACAGGAAAATATACATGAGCAGTTTCCCAGTCTCAAAGCTCACTTCACCTTTCCAGGTTTATTACATCAGCCACCGAACTTGAGTAGGACAATTTTTTTTCCTTAAAACAAACAAAAAGACCAACCCACACATTACATGTTCTTATGGCTTTAAAACCACAGCTTGCCTGCCAAATTCGGGCAGCTATAAGAATAGGACTGAATGCTGTTTGGATGGATGAGTTGACAAGACAAACAAAACACTGCTGCCCTAGATGTTGAAATGCTTCAGAAACAGACAGCATTAAATATAGCTTTTCCTAAGCAGACAGCTCTCTGCCTGAGCCAACTAGAATGCTCAAGACTTGTTTTCTCTTTTTAATGTACCATGCAGAAGTTTTCTTGGAATGAAGGCCATGACTGGCACTGCTACCAACTGAGAGAGGAAACACGATGTCCACTAACATCGACATCAGCTGTGCTTACCACAGGACTCATCGTTCACCCACAGAAATAAAGAAACTGAATGACCATCACTTTGAAAGGAGTCAACTGCTTGCAGGCTCACTAGGAAACTGACACATTCAGAAACTCATGACAAGTTTCGTGGTAGAACCCATTACTCTCGACAGCAAGTAAGAAAGGGACTGAATCTTATTTATTAGCATTTTCAAAGATGTATTTTGGCTCTGTTAATCCTCATTAAGTGGGTAGGGAAAAAAACGATGAAGGCAGACTTAGTCTTACATCCACTTAGGATAGCACTCATTCGTGCATGGGGTTTCTAACACAACACAGATGCAGTGAGTATGCTGTGGTCTGGATTTATACAAGTCATTACCTCCTATCACAGTCTCTACAGAGCCACACACTGCCCATAATGCCACACCTCACACCCAGGATGCAGATACTTACTGCAAATCAAGTCAGACTAAGGAGACAGTTGACATACCTTTTCCTGGATATTTTCGCCATCATTTGCCAAGACACAAGCATCACTTGAAGCATATTGCACCGTGGATAAAAGACTGTCTTTACAAAAGACGTGCCAAACAGGAAGCCTGTTAAACAACACATAAAAAAACCAAGGTCAAAGTTTGGATTTCGAATGAATAAATATTTTAGTATTCCCTCAGCATCATCTCTCAACAACAATGCTGTTGTTCCCAAGGGCTGCCTAAAAATAAGAAGTATCCATGCTCATGTATCAATGCTATTGGAGGAGTAAACTTGAAGAAATCAGTTACAAGCACGCTACATATGCACCACTTTCAAAAGACAAAAGTATCAGTAAAATAGATACTATGGTGAGACTATGTTGCGAGGTAGAAGTTACTACAAGGTAGAATTAGCCACACAGCAGAGAAGGGTTTAGCAGAGATGATGAGCTAAGGCCATCATTTAAGAGAGCTGTACAAATTACACCTGAGAAGATTTTAATCTGCCAACAGCATCAAGTACACTGATGAGGATTAGCAACAACAAGCTGACTAGAAAAAAGGCCCAAGCAAGATTTAATGAAAACAGACATGGAAAACCAGATACTGGCTTCAGCTACGCTTCCGTGGTCATTTATTTATTGTATTTTCAGTTTCAAGCAGCTTAACTTCTGAGTAGAAAATGAGAAGGATCTATTTCTGCAGTAAAGCAGCCAACAACTATACGAACACCTGCATCAGAGCAGCATCTTCCGCTGCACACAGCAAGTGGCCCCTTCACTTTGTAGGTAACATCCACACAGCAATCTTCTACACCTGGAGGACCAAAGGCCAAGAAAGTCTTCACACAGGCTTGGAATTTAACAGAAATATGGTAGAGATCCAGCACTCTGTGTGGTTTTCAGCTGTGCTCGAACATGAGTCCCCTGCAGAGTTAAAGCACAGCCCCACACTGCACACCCTGAAAGCAAACATCAACTATGAAGAAGTGGAGGCGAGTCTGCAGGTCTTTAAGCACGAGAAAACTGCATACAGCAACGTTCTGACTTAAGATTTGAAAGCTAAACATAGCCCTAAGGCAGTCGTTACAGTATTAATAGGTCAGTGTTTGCTTACATTAAACATGAGCCTTGTGTTTAGATCGGAATTACCACCTGCTTTAACAGCTGGGAAATCACCTTTATTGGGAAGCAGATGCAGCACAGATTCCCCCTACATAAACACAGCCTTACAGAGCATTACATCTTCGGGCTGGAGGCAGTCACAAAAGCTCACTCCGGCCCTTTGTTACATACACACACCAATGTTATTTCCTATTTTGCTTTTCCTAAAGGGAGTGGGGAGCTTCAATATGCAGCCATATTAAGCCCCTTACAGTAGAAAAGGAAACCTAAAGCTGTCTGTGAATCAGCATTTTAAACAAGATCCATCCTCACAACCACACCAATACCTACCTGAGCAGTTGCAGGCGTGAGAAGCACCTAGCAGGGAAGGCAGGCACACACTTAGTGCTGCTCCTACACGTACCCATGCACTGCCTTCAAACACAACCAAACACGCCTCGTGAGCACGACAGCAGCATTTACAAGAATGCAGTTGGACAGCTCACTGATTTCAGCGGTCCCGACATAATAAGCTGTGCCCAACACCTTACTTCCCCAAATCCTTCCCAGTTTAATCCCCACCTCAAACATGATGCCTCAAGTCTGCCAAGAGCCCTCTAAGCCAGGGAGGGGACTGAGCATTCTTCCGGCATAAGCATGCACACACACGAACACCCGGGCCCTGCTGCACCAGGGGAAACTGCAGGGCAGAATGACAGCTGCCATCCAGCTCTGCCGGAGCACCAGGAATGTGAATGCTCAAAAGCTGAGGTGTAAGACCAGCTCTTCTGTGGGAAGGCAGGCTGAGCAACGGAGCTGGTCTCTGTCACAGGAGTGATGTTCAAACACTGAGGCAAGCAAGCAGCCCTAATGCCACTCAGCACCAATCAATCAATCACCACTCACTCAGCCTCAGGTGAGCACAGAGACAGCTGCCAACACCTAACCCACACATCGTGACCTAACGGGGATACAGAAGCTTTCAAGAGTTCCACTCTTGCTATGTCTCAAAATAGCAGATGCTATTAAATCACACAAAGAACAAAGAAATTTAAGCACGAGACTTTCAGTATTACCATTAATATCTTTAGAAGCTATTGCCATTAATATGCCACGAACTTTTCAGCTTGATACTTGCAAAAAAGCTGCAAGCCCAAACATGGAAGGAAAAAAAGATCTCAACTTCTTTGCGGGAAGGGAAGGGCAGATCCTCCACAACCTGATCTTCCCAGAGGAAAGCAGCCTATGTTTTCTTACCCAAAGACTCCATACAGGAACAGTGATACTTGCACAAAATTCAGTTCAAACACACCTGTCCTCTGAACGATTCAAGAGTTTTCTTAAATCCTCCCCAGACGAGACCTATTTTTGCACACTGGAGAGGTTGAAGCAGTTCAACTGCGTTTAAAGTTGACATCAAAGTCGGTAGCTTTGAGCGAAGGAAAAATAACAAGAAGCTATCACGAGTGCAGTGATCACCGGGGCTCTCTTGAACACAAAGGGAACAGTTCCTCCACCAGTGTTACCAGGAGGTGCAGAAGCAGCAGCAGCCAGAACCAAGGCGTCCCTGCTGCACATCCACAGGAGCAGCTCAGAACAGCCCTCTGCAAGAGACGTGGGGAGGATGTGGATCAGAGCAGGCTGGGGAAGGGGGAGAGGTGCCCATCTGCTGGCTGCAGAGCTCACCTTCTTGATACCGTCTTAGATTCATCAGTTAAAAAGGGAGATAAGTTGTAAAAGGTGAGGAAGGAAGAAGTGGTTTGCCTCCCACAAACCCTGCAGGCCTGGCTGCTGAAAAGGAAAAAGGACTCAGAGAATGGAGAGTGAGATCCAAACGCAGAGCCCAGGCAGCAGCTGACTGCTGCTCAGCCACCAGAGAGACAGCAAGAGGGGGAGAGAACCCTTGCCCCCTGCCAGGTATGCAGTGGGATCCATCTATTTATTAGGAGAGTTCAACAAAACAGAAATGCATTTAAAGGGACTCACAGAGTGAAGGAAATGTCAGAAGAAAACTGGGCTTTCGGGATGGCAACACTGCTTCAGCCAGTGAGAAGAACAGTGGTGGCAAAGCAAGGCACCGGGCTTGAGCACAGCCTCCACAGTACTGCCTCTGCACGTGAACACTTGTGTTGATAAACACGACAAGGAGTTGGTAATATTCCTTAAGGCTCAAGAGTATTTTAAAAGTTGTGAAGGTTCTTAAAGGCAGAAGATGCACCTACAGACACAGACCAAGCAGATACTGCCAGAAAGGCACTGGCAACACCTCTTCTCCTCCCACCATCCACCAGCTTCACAATGCTCTCATCCCAGACTCCTGAGCTAACCACCACCTGACAGCAAAGCTTTTGTGCAGAGCCTTCACCAATCAAGTTGTTCATTTGTGGTTAGTCCAGGTTTTAGCACCCCGGCCACTCTTAGCAAAGAATGTGCTCTCCTGAGTGTCTCTTATCTGGAACACTACACAAAGCACAACACTCACAAGAGGAGCCCAACTCAAAGATACTTCCAACAATGCCAAGCTCCTGAACTCCAAAAAACGAATTTTCAGTTTTTGCAGTTGAAAGTGCTGCTTTCCCATGGCTTAAGAGACTCTCCCTCTGTTGTCCAACTGTACTTGTTCACTTTCACACCTGAGTTTTGGGAAAAGAACATACACTGGAAAATAAAGCAATAAAATCTGATGGTGATCACGAAGACCGCAGGAGGACAGAGGAATAGCCATGGACAACATTAGGCCTCGAGGCTTCTAGAGTCTGTAGCAAAGTTTAACTTACATCACTTGGAAGATTTCCTCCCTTCTTGTCAGCATGGGCTCAGCATCGCAATGACGGGCTCAGAATTGTCATCAGCTGCTCTGCACCAACTCCTCGTGTTCAGCACATTGTAAACGCAACACGGTGCCAAGGAGTGGTATTTTTGCATCTATTTACCACCAGGAATTTGCCCTAGATCATCATAAAGCTGTCACCCAACTCCCAGACGTTTCATAATGCATTTTTAATAGACTTCAACAGTATCTTGATGACCATTCCAAAATTCATCCAGGCCAAGAAGTTCCCTTTGAACACCTACTTCGAGTGGTCGGAACTGTTACGGATATTTCAATCAAAAAAGTTTAAGCCATTGAAACAAACATTTTCACTCCCCTAAGGAAGTTCCCTGCACGAGCCTGGGGGTCAGCGCGCCCATACTACTAGCTCAGTATTTTCACAACAAACTGAAAGAAACTTAGTGCTGGGCTCACAGCTCTGTGCTGTGCTTCAGTGCTCAGAACTACTGCTCTCCTCGGGCACAGAGCTGCCAGCACCTGCCTGTGCTAGCTGCAGAAGCTGTACATCCTCCCCTTCAGCCACGGAAAATAAAGGGAACAGCAGCAGAAAAGCAGCAAGGATGGTAAAATGAAGAACTAGTAACAGGTTAGAGAAAGGTGCATCAGAAGAAGACAAAAGTGCTGAAGCCACACAGGTCACACAGCCACCTCACAGAGCACACACCACGCAGCATGCTGCTGGTTGTCTGATAACGAGCAAACTAACTTGAAGTTTCTAGGACAAACCTTTCAGAGGATGTGGCATGAAAGCATTTCTAAAACTCTTTGAAATTCAATGAGGGTAAATAACGGAGACCTGTTCTATTTAAGACACCCTGTTTGAGCACAGCACCTCCAAGCTGAACAGGATGAGCCGGGCACCATTCAGGTATTCACACGAGAAGCCCCGCATAAAGTCGTGAGCACCATCACACCCCAACAGCACTCACCCAGACCACGAGGGCAGCCACTTGCCTCGCTACATGCCTTCCTGCACTGATGCAGCACACCCACAGACAGCTACAGCTGAAGAACCCCAATGCACACACACACACTTGGTTCCCAGTTTGCTTTTATTCATACTTGCAAAGCTGAGAACTGTTAGAGTTCATAAACGCTCAGCAGACCTGGATGTCAAAGCACTTTCTGGAATACAATGAACTGTAGAAAGACGAATTAGCACATGCATGATTTCTTTATTAAATGCATAGCTAACACGGTAAACAAATGCTGACGGTAGGCAAAGCTGATGTCAGAACAATCAGCACAGGATCCTGCTCCAACAGCTGTCGGGGTCGGTCTCACACAGCGCCAGCTGAGAGCTCCGATGCCTCCTCCATGAACTCAGCTCCCTCTGCACCACCACGCTACGAAACACCGCAGGTTTTACATACCGAGCATCCACAGAGAGGGGTTAACAAAACAAACCCAGAGCAGGAGTCATCTGTCACACAGTCCAAGCTGCAATCTGTACAGAAGTATTATTTTTAGAGCTATTCCAAGCCCTACTTCCATTGAAAATATTTACCTGAGACCCTGCAGCTATTTCACTCTTCTGAACGCCCTGCTCCAGCCTCAGTGGCTCAGGCTTCCCAGAAAGTCGTGTCCCATGCAGTCCTAAGAACTGTAACGCTGACCCTTTGCTCCCAGGGAGCACTGTGCTGCCTTTATTAAAAGGCACCAGCTGACAAGTTCCTGACTCAACCTTCTTGCTTCTGAATGTTTTCTAGTACACAGCCACATATTTAACTGTCTGGAAAGCTCTCCAATCACTGCCATCACTCCTCTTTATCCAAATGGGTATTTCTCTATTGGAGAAACTACTTCAAGTTGAATTTCATCAAATAAAGGAAGCAAGCCGCTATCGAGGACTAAAATCAAAGTCCAAGCAGCCTCGACAGCATTCTTACAGTAATTCTGTTTGTCTCGTGTTCTCCTGCTTTTTTTGCTTCCCTCTGATCACCTGCTGGCTGTGACTTTGACCTGTAAGAAGAGCCCTGCTCCTGCTAGCATTTAAATCCCTTCAAGGTTACACTTCTAGACAACTAGGCTTAAGAAGTCAACATTTGCCACTCGTGCCAACATTGCTAACGCAGTCAAAGCCTTCCATTTACTACTTAAGAGCTGAGCCCACGTGAATAAAAGTGACCATTTTCTACTCATGGAAGAAGTTAAATGCACTCATCACGGTTACGCAGCTCAGCAGCAACGCAGGACCGGGAGACTTTGACACTTTCCAACTACACACCTGACGTGGCTACGGAACAGAAACAAAGCTGCAGTGTCATTCAGCAAACAGACAGCACTGAATTATCTCACACCAAGCAGCGTTTGTGCAACACACCGGGGAACATGAGTTGCAGCCTCACCAACAGCCGAACCAACCAAGCAGCTCCTTAATGAGAGCAGCGAGTGCTGAACGCAACCTGAACTTCAACAGCTAGAGCTTTGGGATGCAGGAAAAGAGCCATGTTTTAAAGGAGCAAGCAAACTCGAGGCAGTTTTGCTCCTCGAGAGGAACGCAAAGTTGTCCTTACGGAGCAAACATTCAAGGGGCTCACTACACACGACGCACTCCGATCCGTATGAAACAGAAGCCTGACTTTCTTCAAACTGCTCCGTTGTAACAGGAGATTGAAAACAAGACAAGAGTCCATCCGTGGTTCAGATGAGAACAGCACCTCTCGCCACGTACCTCAGCGCACACACGCGTTATCGGCGGTAAGAAACGAAAAGCCATTTCCCTCGGGAGCACCCAAACGAGGGGGCACCTCCTGTGAGGAGGCACGTAACCCTCGAGCAGCGCCGAACGCGGTCACCTCAGGGCGCAGCCAGACCGGCACGGGCAGCAGGAGCCGGGCTGGCTCGGGACTCACCAGAGCAGGGCGCAGAGGAAGAGGCACGAGCCCAGGGCCAGGAGCCGGCGGGGCGGCTCCCTCATCGTCTCCCCGGTCTACCTGGCGCGGCCGGGGAGAGGCGGCGCATCCTCCCCGCCGGAGGGAGAGCGGCGGAAGAGCGGGAAGCGGCCGCTGAGGTGCGCGGCCGTTAACGCGGCTCCGCTGTCGGCGAGCGCGGCCGTTACCGCCCGGCGGCCCCTCCCCCTGCCCCTCAGCCCCTCACGCGCTGAGCTGGAAGGATACGCGTCACGCTCCGCGCCCCGCCGCCGCCAATCGCCTGCTCGCCCGGCTTGGGCCCCGCCCCCCCGCTGCCCGTTGCTGGCGCGGATTGGCTGCTCCCTGACAGAGTGCGGCGAATCGGAGAGCGGCTTCTCTTCTCCCCGCCTCGCCCAAGGACCCCGCTGAGGTGCCCGCTGTAGAGCGAGGCGCCGCTGCGACAGGCAGCACTACCCCGGGGCGAGGGGCGCGTTAAGAAGCGGCGTTCCGCTCTGACCCGACATTTTCTTTTTTTTTTTTTTTTCTTTTTCTTTTTTTGATCAGGCTTCTCCGCAGGCCGCCCCGCCGAGCCGAGCGGCCCCCGGCGGATTGCGCACCGCCCCGAGGCGGGCGGCGGGAGGACTGCATTTCCCGGCTGGCCGCGCGGGGGCTGCTGGGAGCTGTAGTTCCGGGCGGGAAGCGGCTGACCCCGCGGTGGGCGCGTGGGGCCGGCGGCCATTTTGCTGCGGCTGAGGGGCTGGACGCGCCCGTGTGATGGCGATGGGCTTCCCCAGCGTTGTCCTGTCAGATCACAGCATTTCTAGGAGGAGGGCGGCCCTTTGCTGTGAAGCCCGCTCGGAAACGTGCATCAAGTTGTTCCTGTGGGCGCCCAAAATCATCCCAGTGGGGCTGTGGAGAGGCAGCGATGCGCCAGCCTTGGTCACGGCTGCCTCCTTCAGGTCCCCTCCGTGGCAGCGACCCTTGATCTTGGGGGAGAAGGCTTGGAAGCCACGTTTGCTCAGCCCATGTGGCTGCTCTGGGCTGGCACGGCTCCCACGTGCCTTACGGTCTGCTTATCAGCTGGGCATTAATCACGTTAAAGAGCAGGCAGGGAGGACAGATCACCACAGGAAATCATGACAGTGAGCGGGCAGGATCCTGAAGAAAAGCTTTCTCGAGTCACTCCCCACGAGGTACAATGTAGGCCATCAGCCAGGCAGAGGCTGCAGGTCATCAGCCCTGACATACCAGCACGGTTCAGCACTCGCTAAGCTTGCTTCTCAAACAACGATAAGATGAGGAATGTAGTGGTAAAAAACAAGGCAGGTTACCCAACCTCCCTGATGGAGCCTATAATCAACTCTGAGAACAATGTACATAGGTGATCTAGGGGCAAATATTTGCTTGGGAGTCTTAACAAGTGCTGCAGAAAGGTTGAGCAGTGCCCAGCTTTTTTCCCTTCCCATCATCTCAGTTGCTTTTGCTGGAAGGATTGATGCAGCTGCATCGTGCCCTGCCCTCGGTGGCTGTTGCTTCTCTCACATGGAGAAGACCATAAGGAGAGAGGGCAGTGCTGAGAAGCAGGCTGCCATGAAGTTCTCAGCTGGGGCTGCTGTGTTACAGCAATTCCAAGCATTTGTTTGCTGAAAATGCTAAGCCTGATCTCTGATTTACCACAGAATATCCACACCTTCTCTTTACAAAAGTATCTTCTTTCCCCCCTGTTTTTCCCCTTCTTAATGTGTGGTTTAATTTGCACAAAGCCCCTTCCTTTTCTGGCTATTGATCTTGGCTCCCTACTGGTTAAAATAAAGCAAATCTCTCCTAAGCTTGTTCTGACAACGCAACTTTTGTCTGAGTTTTCCTTCCAGATGCAATTTCCTGTTTAATTTCCTGACCGTTTCTTACTTAGTGAAGGAAGAGCTATAAATTGCAAGATTGCTTCAGATAACTTCCTCTTACTTCAGCTGAACCATTACTGCTGTCAGGGGAGAATCCAGCAAAACAGTGTTAGATTTTTAAAACCAATCCTGAAATACCTGGGTAAGCACAGAAAACTTCCAGGGCTCACAATGAGGGGGAATGAGCTGTGCGAGAAGTGGGATTGGGATCTTTCTCCTTGCAGAGCTGAGTGGTAGAAACTGCCTCCAGCACAGCTGATAACTGCTGTTTCAGCCCGAGAAAAAAGCCTGAGGCTTTTGTTAGGGAGATTTGTTAGGCCTCCTGTGTTGCTTCAAGCACGCTGTGCTGCTGGGCTGCCAGACTCCTGGATGCGACACCATGGTCATGGTGACCCTGATTAAGTGGCAGATAAGCGGGGTGAGGTCACTGAGAGGCACGCTCTGTGCAGAGCCTCATTATGTTCGCTTAACGCAAGGCAGCACTGCTGGATATCACTTGTTTCATCTCCCCAGCCCCTGCACCATCCGCAGGGACTGACTTGACCACCGTGACTTGAGACCAGTGGCTTTCCTGGGGTGGTCCTATTTGATCCTAGAGGATGCCCACAGGTTGATACCCCGAGATGGAGCAAAGAGATGACCCTCATCTGGGTGTGCAGCCACACTGAGGGTGGTGGGAAGCTCTCCCAGGCAGATGGGGAGGGAACTGCATCAGGCATGTTTGGCAGGGACTGCATGACCCTTTGTGGGAGAGTGACTGCTTTCATCTCTGGCCAGCCAGCCCTGATCTAGAGCCTCAATGTCTGGCACAGGTAGATTGTGGCACAGCCCCTAAAGTCCTGATGCACGTGTGCTGGGGGCAGGAGAGGGGCAGACGTGATGCCAGGGGGAACAGAGAGGCCCCCACATGCTTCTGCATCCTAGCACGGTCAAAGCAGATGAGTGACCAGTGTGACACCTCTGGAGCCCCTGGCACTGCCCTGGCAGTGTCCCATTTGTGGTTCAGCCAACAGCACATCCCTGCCTGCAGGCCTGGGTGACTCCAGTGCAAAGACCACTGCCCTATGCCAGCTGTGGCATCCAGCTGCTGGATGTGCCTGCACGGCCCATGGACTGAGCAGAGCCAGTGGCACCGTGCCCACAACTGCTTTCAGCTTGCGTTTCTGAAACAGCCCCATCTCTCCAGTTTCCTCTGGTCTATTTCTGACTTCGTACTCATGCAGCCAGTGAACAAAAACTTCCCCTGGGCAGACAGTAAGAATCATGTGGGGGGACACCGTGTCCCATCACGCTGCTCTCGCTGTGTCTCAGAGCTGCTGGCAGCCACCCCCAAATGGTGTGTGCCTGCTTTCCTCCCCCCAGGGGGTGATTTCTAGTAAGTTTTACTATTTAGCTCTTCACGTGTTGTCACCAATCACAGCAGAGCACCCCAGATTCCATCCTCACACTTCAACTTTAGGGAAAAACTAAGTGGAACATGGTCAGAAACGACCCCAAAGAAGCTTCATCCAGGAGCCCCAGCCCTGCTCTGTTTGTGATTGGAAACCTGAGACCCCCTTGCTCCCACACCTCTGGCTTTTTTCACCCGCAGCCTCAGTGATAACCCACACACAGCTCCTGCAGACAGGTTTACCCTCACACCCCGAGCTCTGTTTTCCTCCCTGTGTGCTATGAATGTGCCACGTACAGTGTGGGTTGAGCCGAGGTTACCTGGGCAGCAGACACTTGGCCTCTTCCCACACGGAGCTGCCCGACCTGCAGCTGGCAGAGTGCGTCCACGACATCATTCTCGGAGGAAGTTTCCTAGGGACTTAAAAAAAAATCATGCAAAAAATAAATAAAAGCCAACACAAAAAGCCAAAGATTTCCCAGAAACTTTCCCTGCATAGAGATCTCCTTCAAAACAGGAACCAGTTGTCCCCTGCCCTCGTGCTGGCTGGGAATCCCAGCAGGACCACCTCGTTCTCCCCCCACCATGGGTGTGGGGGGGGGGATTTTGGCCACGGGGTTTCACAGATATGTGCTGACTGCCGGGGAATGCCAGCACCGGGGAGCTCAGTTTCACAGCCAGAGGTCACATCCCTGTGAGTGTGCGTCCTTCCAAACGCACCCCTCCCGCCCTAACTCCACAGCACTTCTTTCCGTCCTTGTCCCCTGCTGTCGTCTCAGCAAACCTCACCCTGCAGTCCTCCAGACTTCACGTGTGCTGGCAGGAGGAGCTCACAGGGCTCAGCTCCATGAGGGTCTGGTCAAGAAGACCGCTCCCTGGCTAGCATAAGAGAGCCCAGGAGCATCTGTCCTTAGCGCAGCCTCACCTGGGACCAGGACCCCAGGCAACCAGCCACACAAGCCACAGCATCCCTCCCTGGCAGCTTTGTAGTTGCGGGTCTGCTCAGAGCTGAAAGGCTGATGTCACAGAATCACGGCTTGGGTTGGAAGGGAACTTAAAGATCATCTAGTTCTAAGTGCCCACCCCCACGCACAGGACTTAAATCCCTAAGTAGGTGCTCGCAGGAGAGCAGCCACAGCTTTGGGGCCGCATAAGGAAGGAGACAGCGTCTGCTCATGGAAAAATCCAGCAGCTGGAGCCACGCCAACCTCCCCCCAGAAACATTCCTCCAAAGGAGGGTTTCGGCTCCAGGGTCAAAGGGGAAAGCTCAGCTGTCAGAGAGACACAGCCTGGGTGCACGTAGCTGTGCTCGCAGGCAGCCCTGGCGGTCCTGCAGCCCACACCTGGCAGAACCTGCCTGCAGCTGCACCTGCTGCACAGCACCACGACAGGCGCTGAGAAGTCCCACTGTGGGAAGATGTAGGCATGCAGCCCAGGAGCCCCATGCCCTGAATACTTTGGTATTTAAATACCTTCAGCGAAGGCCTAGATCGGTCACAGCTATTTAAATCCCAGCCTGTCACCTTTTCCAGCGCTGCTTGCAAACAGCGTTAGCAGCGTAGTACAGCGTAGGAGCCCTGCAGAAACCAAACACGTCTGCAGTGGGGTCACTTGTGCAACACTATGGCTAGCAGTGAGCTCGAAGTGGACCCGAAACCCAGGTGGGGAAGTGGTCGAGTCCCTGGAGCTGGGGTTACGGCAACGCAGCCACCAGTGCTCCTCAGGGCTATCTGCGTGGCAGGATGGGCAGCACCAGCAAGCGATTCTGTGTGTGACAGAGGGAGATCCTGTTGCGTGGAATTAAGACACGCAAAGGGGTTTGCACCCTTGACCTTAGGCACCACGTGGGGTGTGATGGGAACGTCCCTCTCCGGCTGTTTTGCTGTCCCTGCCAGAGCCACGTCACCGCACCAGGGCTGAGAGGTGACTCTGCAGCACATGTTCCCTGTGGCTGGCAGGGACAGCCGCTGTGACGTGGCTCGGCCCGTAGTCACAGGCGCAGGGCTGCTGTGCAGGCAGGTGATTCACTCCCCGCAGACAGAGTCCGGGCCACCTGGAGGGCTGAGCCGCTCTTTAGACCGCGGGTGGGGAACTGTCCAGAGGGCCTTGAGTGCACTGTGGCAGCAAGAGATGCCCCACGTTCCTAAGTCCCCAGGCATCGCGCTCACACACAGAAGCCCTAAGAGAAGGCACGCAAGCCCGCTGTTGTAAGGCGCTTCATTTATCAACACGATCGGCGAGGGGCATCCCCCGGCAGGCCGGCCCTCTCTGCCCTTCTCCCTTTCTCCCCCGCTCCGGCTCCGTGGGCGCGCTCCTCCGCCCTGCCGGGCTCCTCCGCCAGGTGGCGCCTCCGAGCGCCCCGGCGTCCCTTGCGCCGGGCCCGGCCCGGCGGTGGCGGTGGCAGCGGAGCGCCGCGCGTTGGTGCCGGGACGCGGGCAGGGCGGGCAGGGGGAGCCCATCGCCGGCTCGGAGGGAGGAGGGATGCGCAGCCGCTCTTGCACTTTTGTCCCGGTGGGCTGCCCGAGCTGCCGTGGCCGTGCGGGATCCCAAGGGGAGGACCCGCGCCGCGGTTAACCCGCAGCTTGCTCTTTCTCAGAGAGCATCGTCAAAGCTGCGAGTGGAGGAGTGAGGCCCACCGCGGGAGGATGGTCTGTGCGCAGGTGGAGACGAGCCCGAGGCGCTGCTGGCAGAAGGTGCTGTACGAGCGGCAGCCCTTCCCCGATAACTACGTGGACCAGCGGTTCCTGGAGGAGCTGCGGAAGAACATCCATGCCCGCCAGTACCAGTACTGGAACGTGGTGTTCGAGTCGGGGGCGGTGGTGCAGCAGCTCTGCAGCGTCTGCGTCTTCGTTGTAACGTGGTGGTACATGGACGCCGGGGTGCTGAGCCCGCAGGGGCTGTTTGGGGCAGCCCTGCTCACTTCTCTGCTTGGCTACGTCCTCTTTGATGCTATCGACGCCGGGGTTGGGCGGCGGGAGAGCGGGCGGACGCGGTGGGCAGACCTGAAGAGCATGCTGGTGTTCACCGCCTTCACCTACGGCTTCTCGCCGGTGCTGAAGACACTGACGGAGTCCATCAGCACAGACACCATCTACGCCATGTCGGCCTTCATGCTCCTCGGACACCTCATCTTCTTCGACTACGGCGCCAACGCCGCCATCGTGTCCAGCACGCTGTCCCTCAACATGGCCATCTTTGCCTCAGTGTGCCTGGCCTCCCGCCTGCCTCGCTCCCTCCACGCCTTCGCCATGGTCACGTTTGCTATGCAGATCTTTGCCCTCTGGCCCATGCTGCAGAAGAAGCTGAAGGCCCGGACGCCGTGCTGCTACGTGGGGGTGACCGTGCTCTTTGCACTGCTGGCCCTCATGGGGCTGGCGAGCGTCTCCAGTGTGGGTGCTGTGCTCTTTGCCTCGCTGCTGCTCTCCATCTCCTGCCTCTGCCCTTACTGCCTCATCAGGCTTCAGCAGCTCAAGGACAACATCCACGGGCCGTGGGACGAGGCTGAAATCAAGGAGGACCTCTCCAGGTTCCTCATGTAGGCCTGGCCGGGGGAAAATGGTGCCCTGTGCTGTGAGGGGCCTTTTCGGGGCACAGCCCCAAGAGGACACTCAACCCAATAAAGACTCTCACACTACTGCATTTGTGTGTCCTGTGACTGCCGTGGGCTGTGGGTGAGCGGGGAGGTGCTGGCAGACCCATAGCAGTATTTTTGTCAAGCCACTGAGCCAGAGGCACGGAGCACGGTCACTCTGCTTCCCTGTGGAGGGATGCAGCCTCAGCAGTGGGCGCCCACCGGCTGCCCAGCCCAGCCCCAGGGTGCTGCAGTGGTGATGGGACCCATGCTGGCCCTTCCTGGCACTATCTGTCCGGTGTCTGACTCTGCATACCCCTCAACTTGTCAGCAAACAAGTTGAGCTGGAGGCCATCTCCAGATAAGCCAGCCCTGCTGTGCTGTGGGCTTGTTTTCCAGAAGCAAGTGGTCCAGCAGAGCATGGGCTTGGCCAAAGGAGTAGCACCTCAGGCTTCCTGGTCTCACCAGAGCCTTCATGGTGCTGGGCAGGAGGCCGAGAGCACAGATCCCTCCGACTCTGGAGACAGCACAAGGAGATGTTTAGAACACACAGTTTCCCCAGTAAGATGTGGCAGCAGCTTTGCATGCACGCTCAGGGATGGTGAACGATTACAGGGGCAAGGAGCCCTGCTGCTGCAGAAGTGCAGGTTTGAACCCATGGAGTGTGAAGGAGTTTTGCAGGAAAACAGCTCACGCAGAGCACTGTTGTCGTGGTGCCTGGCTCCGTGAGCTTCCTGGGAAATGAGCAGCCCACTGCAGAGCCCCCAACACCTCCAGCGCTTTGTTAGCACAACTTGCCAAGTTTGAAATGTTTGCTGTTGTTGTCATGGAGATGACTACATCTCATTTTGTTTTTAATTAAAGAAAACCTGCAGAGGTTTAGAGTATGTGCTCCAGGCTCGCAGGGAGTGAGAGTAGCCAGATGCTCACAGTCAAGATGACATTTTTCAGTTCTTCTGTAAGAAGATTATTTCTTCACGAGGAGGTTTCCAAGAAAGTCGGTGAGTTAAGCAGGACGCCCCAACCTGTCTGAATAATGCCACGGTAACGCTGCCATCCACAGCAGTTCAGAGTCCATGAGCAGGACAAGGCTTTGGTGTGCTTGGAACAAATGGAAGAAGCCAAGTAACAGTTTGTCAAAGAAGCAAATCGAATCTGGCTTGCCTGGCTCCTGCAGTTAATGTCTCTCTTGGTAGGGGCCATGCTGTCCACAGTCAGGTTTACTTGAAGTTGCTGCTGCACAAACACCTCTGTCCTCAAACCATTGTTAATTGCCACCCCAAACCTTTGCAGCTGTCAACTGCTGGTGTATCTCAGATGTAGCACAGCCCCGACTGCATTTTGAATATGCAGTATCCAGGCTAACAGTGGCCACAAGCCCCTCTGCTGTGCCCAGCTCCTTCATCACTGCACACTCTGCAATAATTCTGCTCTGCAGAACAAAACTTTGTCTCAACTCTGTGTTCAACTTATCAGTATAATTGAATGCCCTATAAGCACTTGCTTCTTGAGCGTACAGTTCTCTGGCTTGGCTGGTGCTCACAATGAGACAAAGCAAAGAAATAGGTCCCTCTTGGTTTGCATGCGACTGGATCACCCGTCAGCAAAGTCTGAAGAGTTAAACATTATTTTGCATTACAAGAAAGTGCAGTTTCTTTATCTTGTCATTCCCAAATCCACCGAGATACAGTATCTCAATGGGACACTTCCTTTTGATCTGAATCTGGCCCAAATGCAATTAACTGTACGCTGGCCAGGGCAAGGCTGTGCTCCTGGGGGAGTTGCTGACACGTGCTGTCTGGAATCTCCATCTACAGCATCTGCAGCAGGGAAAGGCGAGTGTCAGCCACCCACTGCAGCCACAACGGGCTGTCAGGGGCCTCTGTCCCTCCTCCTCCTGGGAGCACAGCATCTGGGGAGCCTGGAAACAGTGAAGCTTTAGTCTTTGAAGGTAAGATCTTTTTATCTCTTCAATTCCCACACTAATCACTGGGCTTTTCTCTGCACGTCATGCTGGGAGAGGCCACAGCAACAAACGGAGCGAACAGGAAACCAAAACTGGGTTTTGGTTTGAAATCGTCCTTTGAGAAGCAACCTGAGCATCCTCCACCTTCACCACCTACCCTCAGAACATATGCCACCGCAGAATGGAAACAAAACGGGGTTCAGCAGCTCCTTCAAAAAGCTCCTGCACTCAGCTCCAATGCCTCCTGCTACCAAGGAGACTTTAAGAAGAGCGACCTGAAAACCATGAAGTTCAGAGTCCCATCTCCAACAGTATTTTTGATCAAGTATTTCTGAAGAAGGTAAACACTTCTGTGAAAGACTGAACACTATAAAAGGCCCCCAGAAGAAAACTTTGTGCCTTACAGCATTGAGGCTGGCTGGCAGACAGGAAGGCAGCAGCAGTTTCTGGGGTGCAGTAGTTAATAAGGCCGTAGAACTAAAATATCAGCCACTTTCTACCCATTCCTCTCTCAGTACATTGCTGTGCTGTAGAGGTAAAGCAGTGAGAGCTGCCCCCAGGGCAGAACAAATTCTTCAGCAACCTAGGGAAAAAAGAAAAAAAAGTAGCTTGTGAAATTCAGTCTGGTCCCATTCCCTCTTACCTGGGAGGTGAAACAAGGCCAGAACTTCTGCCTCTTGAACAGCTCACTGGGCACAAACGCCACATCTTCTGTACTCCTGAACTCTGCTGAGGGCTTTTTTGCTTCTATCTGATGACAGCAAGTTCCACTGATAGAGGTGCAGCAAGGTAAGCCAGTCCAAGCTGCACTCCTTGTCCCTGGCTTTTGGGACAATAATGTTGACAAGACCAATAGGACCCTCCATTTCTCCTCTTTCCCAAGGTGCTGGGAAGCACGTTGTCAATCACTGTGCTTTTTCCAGCTCCTGCAAATCCTGGTTGAGCACATACAGTTCAAAGGTCTAGCAGGAATTACTACTTCTCTTTCTCTCCTAAGAGTTGGTGGACTTCATGTTTGTTTTTTTTTTCCTTCCTTTCTGCTACTATTTTTGTTTGTTTGTTTGTTTTCCTGCTGCACTCTATCAAAAGACCAAGTCTAAGTGAGATGAAAACAAAAGTTTGTACAAGTCCATTGCTCTCTGGGTTTGCACCCCCTATCATTTGAGCAAACTCAGAGTCAGGCGTTTACCAGCACATGTAAACAGGGCAGCAGCTCCCTGGATACAGGAGATCTCAGCAAGGACCCGAATCAGCCCCAGCTAAGCAGAGCTATGTCACACCTTGTGTGAGCATGGCCTGTGTGTTATCAGGCTATTCTACACATGACATGGATCTCCTCTGCTCTTCTGCCCCCAGAGCAGCACTGGAGCAGCTTGCTCTCACTGTAGCCTTCCTACTACAAAGAACTGTTTTGTTCGTACCTTTCAAAGAACAGGCTGGAATCCTGATGCTGCACTGTACGTCCACATCATGTCTGTGCAGTTCCCTCTGATTTCTTAGAATGGTTTGTGAGACATCTCGTCATTGTTTTCACATGAGAAAAAGAAAATCAATAAAACAATCAATTTAAACTTTTTTTAAACTTGTTCTTTATATGCTTCTCTAGCACCCAAGACAAGCACATCTTCTGAACATTAAATTTCAGATCTTATCTTTCACTCAACAGCACAGGGTCAGGCTAACTTGAAATCCAGAGGTAACTACTTACAGATAGTTGAGCTCAGATGCTCCAGTGAGGTTAGCTTGCGGAGAATTCAGAGGTTTAGCTTGAAAAAAGTGGTCAGAGCAGCTGCAGCATGCTTGATCAGTGGAGAGACTGCTGCAATCTTGCTAGGTTTCCCACTCGGCACGGAGTCAGGTGCTGCTGGTGCATTAGACATCTTACAGGAGCCTTCTGTGATCTCAGTTGCTGAGAAAGGTGAAAGTTCTTCCTGCTAATGCTGAGTCAAAAGCATTTACAAGAACGGTCCTGGTGGTCAATGAATTCAGACACGGTGATGGAATCCCAGCAGCACATCCCTTCCTCCAGCACCTTGGATGTGGAGGGTCTCCCCAGAGCCCAGGCTTTCACGGAGCATCAATGGCTCCTTTTGAGAAAGAGTAGACAGACCCATTGAAAACCAGCACGCATTCATTTTGTAGCCAGGATTTTATTTTCTTTATATCCAAGCTTATCATTGACATCTGAAAATAAAATCTTCCATTTACAAATAGGCTAGTGCAAATTAAAGATAAATTTGGACAGGTTGCATGTAACAACAACAACAGAGTGTGTGTTAGGCTGATCTTCCTGGAACGGCTGGAGGAGGTCGCCTAGGAAAAAGACAAAAAGTAACCCAAAATCCGTGGGGAGGGGGAGATACAATAAAGTGACTCGTATACAAAATTATCTTAATAAAATGGGTTAAGAGGAAAAGGCACAGAACATGCACAGTGAGGAAAAGAGCAAGAACGAGATTAGAATCAGCTGGCTATCAGCACAGCCTCGGCTTTCATCCTCACCGCTTCCCATCTGACGCTCTGGCGCCAGAGAGCTGGGACAATCGCATTGTAAGTGTTGCTGCTCAGAGGCTTTCTAATGTTCTTGGAGGAAATAATCTCCTCCAAAAGAGCTTCTCTCCATCCAGCTTTAAAATCTGCACCGCTCTGTGCTTCAGACACTGTCCTCACTTTTACAAGTGAGGTTCTGATGAAATCAGGACTGATAAAAGAAGGTGGATCTACGTGTATCTGGAGGAGGGGTTGCTCGGGCGGTTAAAAGCTTGGCTGATGGCAGTGCAATGAATCTGCTGCCAAAACGAGCAGGAGTGCTCCCTGGCAGCGGGTGGCTCGGTACCCTGGTGGGAGAAGAGAGCTCATCCCATGTCCAGCATGCAGCACCGGTGTGTTGCCAGCCAGCATGCCAGGATGCAGCTCACACAGGGGTACGTCACGTAGTCCAGGCAGAGACATGCATGTGACGTGGCTGTTTACCAAGGGAGGCTGCACAGAGTGCCTCGGGCATATCTGTTAGAGGCTACAACAACAACAAAATGATCCCAAGCATTATAGCAAATTTGCTGTGAGTACAATGGGGACGTGACTGCTTTGCTCATCCCACCTTTTGTTCCCCCTCTCCCAAAACGAGGAGCAGCACAGAGACGATTGCTTGGTGGGGAAATGCCCCCTGCTGTTGTGCTGTTAGAACTGTGCCATGCAGACCATCTCAGAGCACCGATTACACTTACTTGGCTCACACTAACCTGGAGGAGGAACTGAGTAATCAAGGCATTCTGAGGCAGCTGCATGTTCATATACAACCACTCTGAGGGGAAATCCTTTCCAGTCAGGACAAGTCCACATGCACAGTTTTACTCCAGCTCCTGAGAAGTCGCTCTGGCCCTGTGCTCAGCTTCCAGTCCCTCCCCAGACATGCTTCTCCCAGCAATGAAACAAGCAGCACGTACTGCTTGACAAACATTCACTCGGCAAAATATCCCTGCAGCGCTGCAAGCTCCTAGCAGGGCAGCACGCTGAATGCTTCCCATGGCTGCTCCTCTCCTGCCTGCCCCTTCCAGGACGCCTCTATGATCTGAGCTGCAGCGCACATCTCTCTGGTCAATCCTCCCTGCAGCCCCAACAGAGGCCGAGTGCCAGACTGGAGCTCGCTCATGCGCATCGGAAAGCAATAATAAAAGCCCATCAAGAGTTACAGTTTATTTCAGGTTCAGAAATGCAGCATAACATGTTTACAGCAGGTGTATGCAATGCTCAGTAATGACCACGGTTTCGGGAACCGACTGGCCGTGCTCAAAGATCAACACCAGATACCATTTACAGACTACGAAACCAAAGGCAGATGTTTTGGTTCATACGAAATAGGGCATTAACATACAGAGCAAAATTCAGTAAGAAATTAAGCGTTTGCTTCTTACAAAAAGAAGTCATTGTTTACACCATCCTGGAAAAGGAAAGAGACAGGAAGTAAAGCAAACGGCCAGCAAGACGGGACAGATCATAGATCAAGCAAGAGTGGAGGACTGTCTGGACGGGAGGAGCCATCCGTATCAGCTCGCCTGCAGACAAAGCAAGAGGAGAGACAGCCAGAGTAACATTCATTTACACAAGGAGTTGTTGTGCTAGAGCCCAGGGGAGGAGGTTCGGTGCCATGAGCACACCGAGGAGTCGATGCCTCCCCAGTGCCATGTGCACAACATTGGTCTGCTTTGAATTCAGGATTTTTGGACTGTTTCAAGGCAGAAAGACAGAACTAGGCAGTAATCTTAATGTGCCGTGCACGTTATTTAGTGTAGCTGTCTGCAGTACAGAGTATAATATTTTCTACGTTATGCTTGAACATGAAATGCTGTAACCTCTAACGAATCTCCTTTAATATCGTTATCTACTTCTATGAGGCTTACTCAGAAAGTGCAGTGAGACCGGCAGTAAAACAAACATACATTGTCTATGTACAAAAGCCTTTTCTTCAAACATACAATCGTTTTAATCCTAACACGAGATCCCTGGAGGTTAAAGGCCGAGAGCTATTTATGACATGAGCAAGCTCCTCCGCTGCTGGTCAGCAACATGGAGGTGAGGTGGAGTGTGTTCCCTGGGCACGGACCCAGGCTGTGCCTACATGCAGTAGTAGATAAGCACCCTCCTGAAGCTTTGCTACCTACGTCATCCAGCTCACTAAGCTAGCAAACCCTGCTGTTGCTTAACAGGAGTCTCCATTGCTCCCTGGCAATCTTCCCTTTGCCTGAGGGAATCAAACAAATGGAGAACAACCCGTGCTTTTCTGTTACGGGAGCCCAGGCTCAGCTGTTCCTGGGTGAGGGTGCCTGCAGAGGAACTGGGGCCAGGCCCTGCCAGCCAGTCCCCCTAGCAGATCCCTGAGAATATACTGGTGAGCTCTTCCTCCTGTCCTTCAGGCATAGAGCAAGCTACTGCCAACTTGCTCCTCTGAGAACGAGGGATGGGAGAGACACAGCTTACCAGAATCAGGAGCCAGCAGGACAAACACATTCCAGGCACTGTACAGCACAAGGAAAATGGGTCAAAGCTAGGGAGGAGAGTGTGTAGTCAACTGCAAGTGGCAATTTCCTGGGAAGCAAATAGCATTTTTCCTAGGAACAGTTCTACACCGTTTATTCTACAAAGTGTATATGCAACACATCTGAGGTGAAGTATCAATCTCTAGATCTGTGGTCAGTGCCAATGATAAACTTACACACCTCAAAGCTGTGTATTTCAGGAGCAGGTTTAGATGTGAGGGAGATGCAGAGGATGGAGGGCTGAGCAGATGCACTCTGCATCCCACAAGCTCAAAACTGAGTGCAGAATGCATTGGTGCTGACACTGGGGCTGCTGTACCTCACAGCCACCTCTTTCTCTCCTCGATCTGCTCTTGGGAATTTCACTTACAATTCAGGATTGCCACTGAGAAATACAATGTCTTATAGGGCAGAGTTAAGGATACTGCTGAGCTGAGCTATTTCCTTATGCTTGACAGAAAGACTCATGAAAGGAAATTAAGGAGTTCAGAGGATTTAAACACGCCTTTTTAGGCTGAGACCTGTGTCATTTAATTGAGGCTCCTAACTCATCTCCCAGGCAGTTACACCACTTTGAATCATCCCTTCTAGAACTGCTGCCTCTTTCCTCAGAACAAATGAAAAACCTTGCACAACTCAGCCAAGTGCTTAGGATAAGGTGGGATAAACACAGACAACGGGCTCGCCGTAGCACTGAACCAATTTCAACATTTGGGATTAAAGTGACTTTCTGTGGCTGAGGTGGAAGAGTTCTTCTGCTTATCCTTCTGTCAGAAGGCAGCTGCCCATCAGTAACAGAGAGCTCTGACAGCAACGTGCAGGTTTGCTGGTGAGGCAACAGTATGGACGAGCATAGCTGCTTATAAAAGCACATCTGACAGATGGACTGCGTGTTACAGAAGAAAGAAGCGCGCAGCAGAAAAGTGCAAAACAAAAAAGTAAGGGGAATGTGTTTGGAGTGCTTTTTTGGGTATAAAAATCAGTAACCGTAGTTGGGTTTACAGCCTTTTCATTGTCAATAGCTGGTTCTGTGTGGAAGATCTGAGCCTATTCTCCGAACAGACACCGGCCATTTAAGCAGTCTTCTGGGATCACTGAGATGCTGGTGCTCTGACGAGTTCCCCCATGCTTCAGATGTTGACCTCAGCTCCCCAGGTGTGTGTCACAAGTATGTGGTTGACAGGAAATTAAAGTCGGGCTAGCATACAAATCACGATGCGTTCCCAAACTCGTCTCTCTTCTACAAGCAGAAACACGATTTGCTTTGGTAGTGAACATAACTGTTACTCACTCAGTGGCCTGGGAATATTTAATAGGCAAAATCCCCACTGGTTGTGGCTCCTTGATTGGATTCTTCCTAACCACGGGGCTGCAGCACAGTGGAGCCCTACACACAGCTTCAATAAGTGAATTTATTAGACTGATTATAGTGGGAGACTTTGAAACCACCAATTGCTTTTACTGGGGATCTGTAACCATCATTGCAGTAACAGCAATTAATATTTTCTGACTACACAAGGACAAATTCATCTCTATTTTAATTCTGTCAACTCGAGAAGTTTTAAACTACAGGGGTGACAGGGACCCTAAGTATTTAAAGTTCAGTAATGCAGTTAAGACAAAAGGTTTTTATATTACATTAATACACAGCGTAAAACAACAGGCAGAGAACTCCTGAAAGTGAACATCTGCTCAAAGAACGCATGGCCAAGAGACACAGCTGAGCATTTCTCAGCACCTATTTGGATAAAATGACTCCTAATCTGAGGCGAGTAGGGCGTCAAGAGACACAAAGGGAAAATACTTAGTGGTTGTCGTGGAACTTTATCAACTGGTGTACGCAATTATCTCAAACCCAAATGGGACCCCTTGGAAAGCTCAGATGCAAATCTAGTCCGTAGCTCTGAACTGGCTCCCACTGAGGGCAGAGGAGTGGTAGCCCATTTACAGCTGCGCATATATTTATACATATGTACATCTCTTCCTGTTTCACAAAATGCCAAAATGCAGTGCTCAGTTCTCTGGACCCTGCCGTGCAGCATATATATACATATTACATGCCCTCACTTCCACACAAGGCTTCCCATGAGTTCAGTGGGAGGACCGATGTGAGTGAGTGCTACCAGAGGACAAAGCAAGCCGGCACATGCTGCTCTGTCACGCACTGGCTCTTCAAACTGCCCTTCTCACATTTTTGCTGCAGGGTGAGCCAGCTCCACACCTTGCAAGCTGGGGCTCTGCAGCCCGGTCCTTACCAGCCACCCAACCAGCTCTGCACGTCAGACAGCAGAGGGGAAGGAAAGTGAAGCACACGTTGTCCCCCACACACCCTTCTAGTTAAATGACATTCCTTATAAACTTGGCTTCAGATGAGAAAACATTATAGGAGAAGAAGCGTTCCAGCAAGCTTCTTGCAAGAGAGATGAAAGTGTGAGGCCTTCAGAAGAGCTTGATAAGAAGCCACACTGTTTTTCTCTGCCCAGTTTAGCTATTAACAAAGGAAATGTGCACAACAGTAAAATGCCACGTGACAGAAAATGTGAAAGGTACAAGTAAAAGCAAGATTCTTGTCAGGTAGGAGAAAAAGAAGCAGCTAAAATCAACACGTGCACAAACACAGACTCAGGTCCTCTGACTGTATAGGATTGTGAGCATGGGTGCCTGGGTGAACACGTGTGTCAGTACGTTAGCTAACATCAGCTACTGCAGAAGGAAAAGTCAAGACAGCACAGACCTTCCCAAAACATTTAAGAGCTCATAAACAATGCAGAATGGACAGAGAGTATATCAGTAAAATTGGTTACTTGCCTATAGATGTCCATACATGCGACTATACATTGGTTATTGCAACAGTTATCAAGCAACTTGCTTCCACAGATTTGGTTAACAATGAGTGGCATGCCAGAGACTTCATTTAGTCTAACAGGGATGAATCTAACGGACGAATTACAGTGGGCCGAGTAGGTGAGGGGGGTGGTCTTCGACTGGAGAAAAAGAGAGAAGAAACAGTAAGCGCAAACATTAAGAACGAACTCTGCACCTTTTGCAGTCGCTACGTGAACCTGCACATGCACCTAAACACAATGATCTTATTGCTGTGTATGCTGGCACCCACAAGGAAGAAAGCAAAGGGCTTGCTGCATGCATACTGTGCGTCAGTTCTCTCACGTATTTGACAGCTCTCTTCTCTAGCTCACAGCCTGCTTAACCTCTGAACACAGCCACTCTCTTACACCAGGAAAATCCGCAGTGGATGATCATGATTCCCGTTTCCTAAGGGGTCACTCCCAGCCTGGCCAGCCACAGGATGGGCTTCTGGCCACCTGTGAGGGGGGTTAGATGCCCTTGGGAATGCAGCCTGCAGTGACTTCTGCTGCATGCAGAAGAAAAAACTGTGGCTTTTTATACAGTTGGTCTTACTGGGACCACAGCACAGAGAGCTATGCAAAGCCTGTGCAGGATCTGAGAGGTACGTACCTGCTTGGCCTTTAGCTCCAGCACTGGTTCAGACACTTCTGCCTGGTGCTGCTTTGTTCTGTATCTCCTAGCTCCCTTAGCTAGCTATTCAGCTCTCTCCAGCAACAATCTGCTGCTTCGATTTATTCCATTCCATCTCTTAACACAGTGCTTTTGCCCCTCATTTTCTTCAATGGGAAGTACGAATGCTCTCTCTGTTCCTTAATCTGACACAGATCATCACCAGAGCATATATCTGAGCTTGTGATCTCAACAAGGGGAGCCAATGGCTCTTCAATTCTAATCCAGCTTTGGCACACTATCAATGACTCTGGCAAACCACAGTGCCCTCTCCTACTCTGTCCTCTACCTGTGGAAGTAGGAACTGCCCGGCTCTGAAGGATATTACAAAGAAAATTTGTCTCATTCTGTTAAAACAAAATAGAAGATGAGAAGAATACAACAATGTGTTAATTTTCTTTGAACTGGAACATAATACACGAGACAAATTTACACTTGACCAAAAAAAATCTTGTTTGGCTTAAAGTGCATCTTGTATGGCAATATTCTCTTTTGGTGAAGAAATGAGAATTTTAATCCCTAACATGCAACAAACAGAAAACATGCCAACCAAAGCATTCAAGTAAATCAGCAAGCTAAAACAAAATGGGCAAAATGTAATTTCTTCATGGTGTATTTTTCTTACAGAAAAAAATGTTACTGTGTTAACTATTGTTTCTTGTGTTGCTCCAGTGTAGGTCTGCTGGACCCGTTTCCAAAATGTGTAGTTTCATAAAGAACCACTTCTAAGGCTCTGCGTTTCTGCTGGGTTGCATTAAATTATTCCTTTGTTGAAATGCCTCACATTGCATTGTTTAGCGCTTACTGAAAACATCATATCATGTGTATACAATTTACAAACAAGGGAAAATGCATACAGCTGTCTTCATATCAAATTTAAAAGTCACAGGCCAAAGCATGCATTTTAATATGAGGTTGAATGCAGCACAATAAGTTCAAATAATGTAATTTAGTCAGATTGCTATTTAGCCCAGCTGGATCAGAAACTGGAGGGCACAAGGGGAGGTTATCCTGGATTTAATCACCCAAAGCAAACCTGAATCAAAATCAGGTCTGAGCTCTCTTTTCTCCTTGACCCTGAGCTGCTGTTGCACTTGGACAGTATTTTTTTTTTTGTTTTCTTTCAACACTGATACAAAACTGCTCAGAAAAATACGGGGATGCAGCGAGGCACAGGCAGTCCTCCCCTCAGTCCCCATTCCTCTCCTCCATCCCACAGTGGCACTGCCTTGCTCCCTGGGCAGTGCAGCTGCTCGGAGCATCCTCCTGGCTCCTTGATCCCATCACGGCTGGGGGAGTGGGATGTACACTCTGGAAGTCAGAGGCACCCTCCAGAGGAGTGACAGATATTTCATAGAACAAAATCATGGAATCATTAAGACCACCAAGATCTCTGAGTTCAACTACTGCCCACGTCCCTCTGTGCCACATCTCCATGGTTCCTGAACATCTCCAAGGACAGTGACTCCACCACCTCCCTGAGCAGCCTCTGGGAAGAGGCAAGGCTTGAGAGACCTGCAAAAACACCAGTCATAGTCTCCTGGGCAGCCTCTGGGGCTGTGAGCCTGTCACACAGCAAGATGGGCCACGCTCTGCTGTCCCCAGGCACAGCCCAGTGCAGAGCTGCGGCTTGGGAAGAGACCTGGCCTTCATTAGCCACCAACATGCAGTCATGATGGCATGAGCTGGAACTCAAGGCAAAAAACCCACAAATTGTCTGCCACTAGATTTTCCTACCAAGGTGACAAGCCACTACATGACCGTTTTTTACACTGGGAGCACATTTTAGACCTTTTTTCCTTCCTCTAACAGAGAAGTTAACCCGAGGGGCTGAAGGAGGGGCCCACCCTTGTGCTCCTGCCTCTCCCTCCATCACAGCTGGATGTGCTGGCTGCGATGGAGCAGCGCAGGGCCAGGCACCCAAACTGCCACCCTAGGCACATCCCAGAGCACAGATCTGAGGAAGCCTGTCCCGGCTTTGACACGACTGCTTTCTGAGCCTGAAGTCGAGCAAAAGTTAAGTAAATATGCACTGCAAGCCACTCGGAATGGCAGCTGTGCAGAGGTCGGCAAGCAGAGCAGCAGAGGGAGCTGCAGCCTGCCCGTGGACGTGCAGCTGGGGCAGCCGCAGTGCTGCGAGCCCCCGCAGGTCCGGCTGCCATGGCAGCGAGGAAATATGTGACTAAGCCCAATTAAATGTTTAGTCTGGAGCCAAAAGATGAGACGCGAAGGGACGGCACGGAGCGCGTTTTCTCTGTGTGTTATCAGAGCAATTCCATCGGCAGCACCGAGCTGCTCGCTCCCAGGCTGCAGAGGGCTGCTCCGGATTCATAGAAAGCTCTGTCTTACAAAAGCAGCACTTCTGCACTGATTCCTGTTTGCTTATTGTCCCAAGCATTTTCACTATGTTTTCCAGTTGTAGGGCTGCGTCCCACTGCCCGGCCCCTTTAGCAGGCTACCTCTTTTTTTTTTTTTTTTTAACCTTTTTTTAGAAAGAAAACAAAAAATGGGAAACAGTGTTTGTAAAAGTTAGTGCTAAAGGGGCAGGGGATCATAGGTCCCCAGGGTTGAGTAAACGAGCCTGCAGAAAGAATCAGTTCTTCTAACTAGCACACATTAAGCAGACATAAAGAATTTACCAATGAAAATCGTGGACTAAGTATGTATTTAATAACTCCCTGATGTTGCTGCAGAGACTCCTCCTTTGAAGAGCTCAGTGGGGTTTTGAACAGAGGATAACTCATACCCCCCTGCAAAAAAAAAAACCCTTTTTTAAAAAGGAAAAGTTTGATATTTATTTTTAACCTAAGCAGCACACCCCGTTTGTCCAGTTTTAAAAGAAGTCCCAGAAAGCTTCAGCTAGGAAAATACAGAGCGAATGAAACTAAATAAAGCAAGTCTAGACTTAAAATGCGATCAGAAACATATGGGAGCTCTTCAAGCATTTGCCTTCTGCAGAGTGCTATCGCTCCCCACACAGAGTCCACAAAATATGCTTTTAGTAAAGCAGAGCTGTAATTACCATGGGAGGCCCCGTTCTAAGAAGATGGCTTCTCTTCTTGGAGCACAGCTAGCATGCTTCTAAATAAAAGGCTTTCGTTTCCACTTACGTTTTACATTCTTGTTTGCTTGTGACCACCAGAGAACGCTTGCGGAAGGCATGCACATAACTGTATTTTATGATACATTCCTATAGATCTGAAGCTGTAAACAAAAGTCCATTATTCTCTCCCTTTTCCGTGATCTTGGTTTCCCTATAACGCAGGCCCCTCAGAGTACCCTGTTATGTGACATTCATTGGTTTTGCAGAATCTAACCAGAAAACTGTTCTCTGAATGGCTCTAGGTCAGACTGCAAGCAAATTTTAATTTAGGTGACAACAAAAATCTGGATGTGAGGCATTCCAGAACAGGATAGTGGCTTATTTCAGGTGAGAAATATCAGTTCTCACTGGTGTGATTACTCAGAGATACAGGATAAGCCCGTTTCCTAGGCTTGTCCTTGGGTGAGTAGAAGTGCCTTGTCTCATCTGACTCCTATAAGACTTTCTCTGAAAGACCCACACAACGTAAGCCCTGCTTTTCCCAGTTCTTCTATCAGTCTATCTTTATATGTTCCCTCTTGAACTTCACCAGTTTCTGTATTTGGCAGAAAATCCAAACCAGAAGTGAGAGTGCAGAAGGTTGGACTAGATGACCTCTGGAGGTCCCTTCCAGCTCCTACAATCCTGTGCTTCTGTGTAGCCCCAATGGCCAAAGAATAGAGGCAAGACATGGTTTGCAGCCCAGCTAGTCTAACATCTCTGCTTAGAACTCTTCCTGGCTTATAGTAGACACAGCATGGCTGCTCTACAGTCACCAGAACATCGGCACAGAAGGAAGGATCGTGAGTAGAAGTGGGAAAATCGTGAAGAGGAAAGCAACTTAACACCAGTGACAGGTCACAGGATAACAGGAAAAGCAGAAAAAGGATGACAGAAAGGGTGGTTCAGCAGGAACTGTGGACAAAAACTGGTTAGAGATGTTGTAGGAGAAATGAGAAACAGCCCTCAGTGGCGATGAAAGGAAAAAGTAGTGGGGGAACGCCTGTATGTGGTAGTCCTTTACCTCAACATAACGGCCCAAGAGATGGGAAGTTTCCCTCATTTGTTCCTGTACTGAAAACTGTTATTTTGTCAAACACAGAGTGTTTCTAGTAAGCACACCCAGAGGATTCCTGTTGGAGGACAAGTCAGGAATGGAAGCACCGAGATGCACAGCATGCTATTGCAGGTGACTGCCAGTTGTGAAGCAGCCCTCCAATGAAACATGTATGTACCAGGCATCACAAACACGTACAGAGCGTGCTGTGACCGTACTGCCAATGCTTGCATAGCTAAACCTCATTATTTTAGATGACCCAAACAATACTCTGCCAGTAGAATTTCTGTGTTTAGTGTGAACAAGTTGAAGTAGTTAGATGAAGAGTTTTTATCAGATGCCTATTTCTCTTCATTGAAAGAGAAAAAAAAAACCCAGCAAATGGGGAGGATTCGTCCTTCTGCTAGACATCATAGAGCAGCAGTATAAGTCTCCATTAATGCAAATGCTAAAACTGATCCAAAGCATTAAGATTACTGTGGTTCCATAGCATGTGATTTTACATAATATGGATATTCCTTCCAAAGGCAAAGAGGTCAAAACATGATGCTCCACTAGACTAATTTCTTTGCAAATCAAACTGGGTTTTCCATATGAATATCCATCATAAATAAACATCTATCACAGACATGAACTTGTTGGTATGATTAAGAGCATGCTGTATTTTGGAATTAGTCATTTTAGGGAATTAACATGTCATGTGGAAAAAAACCAGCTCAAATAAACAAAAAAAATAATAATTCAATGGAGCAATCAGAAAAGACTATTATTCTAAACAGTGTGTTCTTATTTGCCCTTCAGCAGGAAACATGTCCAGTAAGCAAGCATGCTAAACATTAGAGGAGGTCTGTCCCAACCCTTTGGAAATCCAAGGTTAGGATGGTGAGGAAGATCCACATGGAAGAAGAGAGATTTAGGAGTTCTGAGTGATAAATTCTGAATGCTGCTCTTCCTTTGTCCATCTGCAATAGATGATGAGAACAGAAGGGTCACAAAATCTGGAGGAGGAACATCTGATCTTTATGTAGTAGCTCAAGTCTTGTGTGCTGGTCTGTGTTCAGCCGTACTGTTCCATGTCAGTATAAATCTGTACGATGTCTTTGAAGGCCATAGCTACTTCTGCTCACTCTGTCCTTTCTTCCTACTCACCTTTAATCTTCCTTTCCCAATTTGTCTGTCTCCTCTTCATTTACCTTAAGTCAAGAAAGGGAGCAAACATCCTGGCCATTACCTCCAGCTGGACTAGAACCTCTTCTTGTCCATGATGACAACAACTCTTGTTATCCATGTCAGCCTTGTTAATGCAGCCATTGAGTGTCCTGTTTTTCACTAATGATCCAATACAGCTTGCAGGCACAGGAGAGTTTCAAGGAGAGCCTTTCAAAATGCAGGTTCAGGAAGTTCAAGTCATCGCTGCTTTCTTTTTTAAATGTACGTCATACATTTTCTCTTGCAGCATAAGGAAGGCTAGGAATGTACTACAATTCAATCCACTCTTTCAAATACAGCCAAAAATTTCCTGTTAAACACCCTCTCTTTAATCCTATATAACCTTCATGTTGTTAAAGTACTCTTTTTATGAGACTGAATAAATAACTGGGACCAAAGCACATCTTTGGATTCCTGTCTGTATTTCTGGCAAACAGCGTTCGCTATTGTTTGACTCTACTTTCCTTTGTCAAGTTGAGCGATGCTAAAAATAAAAACCATTTCCTTTTACTAATAGTATATTGATAGAGAAAAGGCCAAGGAGGCAAAAACGAAAAGCTAACGAGCAAAAAACTTTTACTGAAAACATCTAACTGAAGAAATTACTCATTCATGCAGTTCACCAGCTGACAGTCCCAAAGCTGATTTCAGCTGAATTCGACTGGGGACTGCACTTACATCGCCATCTTTATCCCAGGATGACTTCTTACAACTCTCTTTAGGTTACTTACTTCTCTGTCTACCTCCCTCCTGCATAATTTTAATCACCTTTCTCCATCACGTGGGACTGGTCCACACCAAGCGTAATGAAGTGCCATTTCAGCCTGATCCACTTAGAGCTGAGTTGTAAAAGCAACTCACAACAGTTCCACATCCCACATCCCTCCTAATTTGCCTCATTTTAAAAACAGTTCTTGTTGAATAAGTTCTAGGACAGGCAGGAGCAAGAAGCTCAGGAACAATACCAAAGACGATCAAAACTACCTGAGTTACAAAAAATAGATCAAACCTAAAACCCACATAAAAGAAGTAACTCTTCAAACATTCGTTCAGCTGTCTTAGTGAATTGCCATCCACAGCACATAACACAATTCCTACAACATTGAGCATACAAAGGGAAGAACCTTTGGCAGACGAAGGGAGATACTGATGGAAGTGAGATTCAGTGGCAGCTGATGTAATACCTAGGCTGCACTGTCTGCCATCCCTTGAATTTCATTTTAGCTGGTCTTCAGGACAGTCATCTGGAGGAGGAGCACAAGGAGGAAGGAGGTGAGCAAAATGCTATAGCTAGTCTGGAAGACAGCTGTCCTCTTAGGAGTGAGCAATCGATACAACTCCTGAAGCAAACTCAGGGACACTCCTGCCTCTGTGTTGGTGTTAAGTACAGGCTGCTGAAGAATCAGTTCTGTCCAATTCTGCTCCAGATTTCTCCCAAGAACAGTACTGAAGAATTATAATGAAACCATGGGAGTTGTTACACTGTGATATTTCACGTGCTTTTAAGAGCTGCTGCGACCTGCTTTCTGGCCCATCCCTCCAGTATTTATCCTCATTCAAAACATTACTCCTTTCATTGATTCTATTAAGACTGAAGCTGCCAGGTGACCGTATTCCTCAACTGTTTTTGCCTCATGGCATGGCTACCGTAAACAATGTAGCTAGAGTTCCTAGTAGCTGTCATGGCCGCTAACACCAAGCTGCTATTAGAAGAGATTGCCAGACACTGCATTTTATGGTTTGAAAATGGGATGAAAAGCTTTAGAAGAAGACAGAAATACAAGGAGCAGGAGACAGATTTACTAAGGTGCCAGGGAAAGGATAAGTTGGAAAGAAACCAACAAAAGACAGTGAGAAGGAAAGGAGGGGATGTGTGGGGAAGGGAGACAAATGCTCTAGGCAGGAAACCAAGGGAGGGGAGAAGGTGGAAGAAGAAGTAGACAGGATGGTCAAGAAAGGGACAGCAAGAGACGTGCAGAAAAAGGGGGAAACAAAACAACAATAAAGGAGACAGTGGAGGAGGGGGGGGAAGCAGAGCTACTTTCTAACAGATAAGGGGAAATATAATCTCCAGCTGAAAGCAGCCAGCAGCAAAAGGAGTGTATTCCTAGATGTGCCTTTCATCAAGAACTGTAAATTAGACTGGTAACAAATCGCACAGGGATGTCTTCTCATAGGGCAGAAATCCCAGAAAGAATAATTGATATTCTCATAAGTCTCGTAATCTGGGGCTCCTTGGACAGGCAGAGTTGGAAACACACTGACTACGGAAGAGCAGTATTCCCTCCTGTGATGGGCTCTGGCTTTGCATCACCTGTGTAGCTGTAATATTCTTTTGACCACAGACATGAAATGCAGAACGGAAGCAGTTACATTTTTACGCATCTTCCCTTTAAATTCAGCAGGATTTGGAAATCCCTCCAGATAACAGTTTAGTCCCTTTGCTTGCAAGAAATATTCCTAATTACCAGTTACGTCTTCTGAACCCTCGTCACTGAAGGAACATTCAGAGAGGACAAACAGCTACTGCTGTAGGACAAAGCTGTACTCTTCTACGTGGGTAATTCAGATCAAGATCTTCCAACTCAGCATGCAGTTACTTTAAAGTTAGCACCTATTCATCCCTCTGTAAGCGTTAGAAGCGATGGCTATTTGATTATTATTTATATTCTCTTAAAACTATTAGTAAGCTTTTAGAGCTGCAAGAGGAAGATGCCCAGATACTAATGCAGGATAACCCTTCTGGCCTTATATGACTATGCATTACAGCAGACTTGAATAAGAGGATTCTTGCGCAATTTCTGCAGGGGATCCTCGTATCATTCAACGCACAGTGTTAGATGTTAACGTTCAGTCTTCTGAAAGAACACTAATTCATAAAATCCGTCACAGAAAACTGACTTAAGAGTTGATGTTTGGCAGTCAAAGAGCTGAGTACTGAGCCTGCAAACGAGGAAACGTCAGGCAGTGATGCTTTCTGCACTGCTTCTGGCTTTGTCTGCATTTCTCTGCCTGTAATTACTATCAAGTATAAGCAATTTTTTAGTGCTGCGTTGGCAGAAATACATAGTGATGGCTAACAATGCAGAGTAGTGACAGACACAACAGGTCACATAATTAGCCTTGGAGAAACAATAAAAAATAGATGTGTGATAGCATCTTTGCTGGTTGGCTGTGCACTGAAGTAAATTGTAGGAAGGCAGCTGAAAGATGTGGCAGGGAGATTATAGGACTGCTGCTGAACAGCATGACCTGAATTCTCTCTCTGCCGCTTGCCTCACATGTAAAGATTATCCTTAACCCCAGGGGCTGTGCACCAGCAGCCCTGAGCACAAGACACAAGTGCCTGTTTGAATGGACACTCAAGGTCTTCAAGACCTCTGTTTAACCAGGTCCACATCAAGTGGGGTATTAATGGCAGTGTGAGTCTTAATCTTTAGATCTTTGTTGGGAAGGCCTTCATGAAGCCATAGGAACGCTGCTGAGCAGCAGACAGAGAGGAAAGGGGAGCACCCTCCCACCCCCACTGACACTGCCAGGAGGAAAACATTTCCAATTCAATTGTTCTCCCTGTGGCAAAGCTCAGATTCCCATTTAGGGCATTTAGAAGTCATAAATCAAAGCATCCCACAGTAGAACTAAAATTGATCAAGATCAGGCTTCCCAAACAGGCAGGCAAACACACATCATGGTAAGCTAAAGAGGCTCTGGTGCCTGCTTCAAGCAGTCCTACCAAAGTGAGAGCACAGCTGCATTTTCTTTCAAAATACTACTGCAGCCTTTTAAGAGAGAGAGGCAATAATCTAAATTCTGGCAGCAGAGAATATTTCACAAATCATATATGCTTTGGCAACAAGCCCTTAACAAAGCCAGGGGCCTTTACTCACAGGCTTTGCTGGGAGAGATCCACCCACCTCAAGTGGGATTAATTAAAAGAGGCATGTATCATGCAAATAGTTTCTGTTTCCTTACAGAAATATTCAGAGCACATAACCCAAAACAGCTTTAGAATCAGAGCAAAGCAAGGAAGAAAATTATTTCCTGCTCCCCTAACCGCTTTCCTTTCCCTGTACAGTATGCAAAGAATAGTGAGAAAATTCAGAAAGCTCACAGTTTCTGTACAATTCCTTTGATTAAATGCTAATAAAAGCTGGAGGGGAAAGGGGGGGGGAGAGTGTGGTTTTATTATATTTTTTTTATGGCACGGGCAATATCTCACTATAAAGTAGCAAATTCTCCAAACAAAACGTGTGTTCAGCCACTCATTGGAACAGGATGGTGCAAATCTTACCCCTGGAAATGACCTTTTTATCTTAAGGTGGAACACAAGAAAACAGAATGCTCATATTTCTTTGCAATGTCAGGATTTTCAATCCATGTGACAGTGATGGGGCTGCAACCGAAAAGCTCCTAAGGAAAGCTGGATGAAGATTAAAAATACAGCTTTCTTTTCATGGAGCTAACCTATTCTCTAGATGTGACAGATCCCAACACTTGGAGGAATCATTGCAAAAAACAGTAGTGCAGTCAGAGCACAGAACCTAGGCTCAACAGCAAGTCACGGAGAGAGCTGAAGTTTCCTCAAGAACTCTTCCTCAAAAGAAATGTTTTTTTCCTTTTAATATCTCCGACCCATTTTCTGAGTCAATTTCCTACGATCCTGCAAAAGGCTGTTATTGAAACCAGACCAAGCGTAGCAGAAATTCCAGGGCTCAAAAGAACTTTTAATAGACGCAGGAGCCTGCCACACTGTCCCCCTCAGGTGATTTCCCCTGCAGCCCCTTCCCTGGGATTTCCTCTCCTGGAGTTTAGTCAGCAGGAGAAACCTGAAGTTTCAGCAGAATGGCAAACCCTTCCTGCATTCCTTTGCATCTGAGATTTTTATGTCTGAGGCTTTCAGAGCTCTTAAAAAAAAAAAAAAGAAAAAAAAAAGAAAAAGAGGACTAGGATCCAGTCCAGAAGATGTGTATTGCAGATATTCTTTTTTTCCACAAAAATGTCAGGCACTCGTACATTCAGTTATACATCCAGCTACAGCATTTTAAAAGCACTGACCTCCTTCATCAGGCCCTGCTTCGCCTGCCACCAGTGGCTGTCATGAATTGAGTTGTTCGCAGGCTGCTTACCCAAGTGTCTTTGTGAGGTTGGAAATTCCTTTCTGGTCTCCATCCCACCTATCACTTCGGCATCAAAAAGATTATCATCAGACATGCTCTTGGCAAGCCACCTCAGGAAAGCAATGTTCATGCACAATCACAGCCAGGCAGGACAAAGGACACATGCTGTTTTCAAGCCAAGGTGAGAGAGCTGGAGAGCTATGGTTCTTTCCAGTAGTACAACTGATGAAACGCTGGACCTCCTGTCTACATCTGATATGCTGTCTATCCACTGATGGCACAGCGGAAACACTCGTGCCAGTGCCCTTCAAGCTCCCCCAGTGTGGAACCCCACCTGGGCTTCCTCCTTTTCAGCATGAAGTTTAGTACCCAGATCCCTACTGCAAGCTATGGAGTATCCACCAAGATGAAAGAACGACCTGCACCGTTAGGAAGTGCACCTCCCTTTTTGTAGGAAATAGATAAAAAATGCTTCGTTCATTTGATATACCTTCTTTAACTGATTTAATTTTCATATCGTGACGTTGATATAATGACATAAATGTGCTCAGCTGGAAAGCTACTTCAGAACTAGCAATCACCCTCAAACAGTGTGGCATGCATCTTCATATAATATAATATATAAATTATTAAGTTAGAAAAGCTGGGCCTCACATTTAAGTTGCTGACAGCTACAACAGATCTCACTTACTTAAAAGAAAGCATTTAGTATTTTTTCTCCAAAGGCAGATTACGGTTTTATTTTCCATTACTATTTCTAAAATTGAAAATGCACACATTTTCTTTTTGTTTCTGTTTAACTAGCTTTTTTGTTTGCTTTTCTCCAAACTGTGACTAAGCCTAATATAACAGTTAATTTATTAAAATTGGAGAAAGCCCTTTGTTCCAGCATTGCCTAATGTGCCCATGCCTCTCGTAATTTGGGAAGTTACTGAAGCTCTTGGAGTTACAGCCTTTCATATATGAGTGATTAAGTGTATTATGTCATAGTGAAAATAAATATTAAGGACAAGTTTTTCATATAACTTATATAAAAAAAAAACAACGTGGTTAATGCCACACAAAATTATAAAATATGAAAAGCTACTTTTAAAAGCAGTGATAAAGGCAAAGTTGTCAGAAGGAAAGGAAACAATGTGATCATTAAAATCCTGTTTCTTAACTAAACATGTTGTGCTGTGTGACCTACGCTGTTAGGCAGCTGCAAACCGTTTTCAACTGGCTGTAAATTATTCGCCTTGTGGAATAAAAATCAGGCTCCTATCAGTTTGTTCCACTGATTCTACAAGGCCTTGCTCTTGTTCTCTCCCCGAAGAGACGTTTCCTTTGGTGAGCGCTCAAAATGGTGAAAGTGAGCTATTCGTTGTACCACTGCCCATGCCCTGGTGGAGGTCTAGAGGACTTGTCTCTGTGAACAACAACTGTGTTCACGATACCACGTAACCAGAACAGGGGGTTTTAATGTAATAGAATCTAGTTTCTTCGAGCTGACTGACAGGAAAATGCTTTTTGCATTCTAACATTTCAAAAAGTCTCATTTGTGCTACGAATCGGTCCCGTAGAACACCTTTGACTCTCTGCAGGGAATACACAGTTGTGTTTTGTTGCAGGACTTACTCAACAACAGTGCTTGACTTTCCTGGGTCGTGCAGCATCTGTCTGTTATGCTACGGGAAGAGAACCATGCCCACCACCAGGAAGCTTAGGCACCTTACCTTGGGACACTGGGAGGAGCCCGCGTCGGCCGAGAAGGAACTTGAGGAGGTCCTCCATGGGCTTCACCACCACTTGGAAATGGTGGCAGTGGTCCTGGGCGGAACGGGACTGGGGGAGCCCCTGACAGAGGGCCTGGAGATGGGATTGCAGGAGCAGGTCCTCGGCCAGATAAAGGTCTGGTTGGGGGATTATTTAACGTAGGCCTCCTCTGAGTTGAGGGACTTGGAGGAGGTGATCTAGTGAAATACCAGAGATTGAAGTTGTTTGATCTCGCAGGAATATTTTATTTGTTTAAAAATAAATAAATAAATAAATAAAAACTTCCTTTTTTTGCTTTGCATCCCCTTTGCTGCCAGTTTCAGATCTATATTTATATCTAATGTATACTACTCTCATAGACAGCATGCTCCAAGATAGAAGAAACAGAAGAGCCAAAACGTAATGGGTTGAAATGCTAGAACTCTAACAGTGTTATGTGAAAAGGATTTGCTAGGACATGCAGCCTGAAGCACTGAAGTTTAACAACAGCTTGCAAGAAAAAGCCTTGTGGATACACATTTGGGTTAGTTTGCAGAGATAGGTGGGACTTCTGCAATAAAGAGAAGTGTTAAATTCCTACAGAAATCAAAACACTGTTTGGTGGCAGAAGTGAAACCAGCTTTTTCTCCAAGCCAGGCTTGAAGAGAATACAGGATGCTGGGAGAAAGGCTGATGGCTTTACTAGAAAGAGCCCATGGGTGTTTAAAGTGTCTTGTATCAGATATTCTAGGCAGCATGTGAGAAAAGAAATCTGCATGTTCTTTATCTTATTGTACTTGAAGCAACTCAGAATAGCATCTAAATAGTACCCAGATTTTCTGATTTCCCTCACAAGCGTCATTAAGAAGTTCCTGCCCCAAAAAACACAGGTAAGGAGAGAATTGATGACTCTAATAAAGTCTGCCTGTCCTAAATTTCACTGCAGAGCAAATGAAGAACCTTACCTGCGGGCCTGCTGAAGCCAAGAGTCATCCACAGGAGGTGGTGCAGGGGTTGACACAGTGCTAGTGCTAATATCGCCGATGATGGCTAGGGCTTCCTTTAGAGCTTGGTACATGCGGAGCATTTCATCTCGCCTCTGCGCCTGCTCAGCTGATTCCTCCATTAGAGTATTTTGGTCCTCAGAAGAATACAAGTGAGCCAGGAGCTCTGCATTGATAAATTCTTTTACCTGTTTCATTGGATAAAACAAATGCACAAATAAACAACGATAAAACTTGAAAATAGAGTATTGAACGAGTATAGTGGGTGATCCACAGAACCAGGAGACAGACTTATCTAAATGGAAGCTGTTTTTCTTGCTGCTTCGTTTACATCAATTCTTGGTCATGCAGCTTTTGATTAGATCAAATGAGGGACTCAAAAATGCTGAACTCAGAATGATCCGATGGTGCAGCAGCCTGGGGGTGAGCTGAGACCCAAGGAAGGGCTGGCATACAGCTGGGCAGAGCAGCTGGAAAAGGATGCACTGGACGTTTTAGCAGCTGTCTGCATGTAGATGGGTTTAAAGCATTTACAAATCCACATTCTGAGATTACTGTCCATGTCTGAGAATAAGACGGTTTTGTCCAGTCCCTCCACAATGAACAGCGGACTTTTTTCTGTCTTGGAAACATCAGATATGGTTGGAATTAATGCTGTTTTTTGTCTCTAAGGTGACACTTGTGTTTACAATTCATTTCCAGGGCTTCTCAGTGTTAGCTGGCATTCTGGTGTAATTCTAAATGGCTCACCCAAAGGCAAATGGCTGCCATTAGTAAAAACATCTGATACTAAATTCCCTTGAGAATGGGAAACATACAGCATTGCAGCATCTCCCTCAATTATTCTCTTAGCAACGATGTACCTTGCTATAGACAATCCCCTTCATCTCCAGCAACTTTGCCAGATTCTAAATATCCCATCCACGCGTGTTCAAGCTGAAGGAATAAGTCCCCAAGTAATCTATTTCAATATATCGATTTCCTGCTATGCCTGCCCTGGTTATGGAAACCTGGGCCACATTAAGAAAGATAAAAAAATAGAGGTGTTCTGATTAAATAAGATTCTGGTAAATAGACCAACTGCTGACCTGTTAAATCCTTGTATTAAAGTCTTTTGTTGCTGTTCTGATCTATTTCTCATTTGCTTTTTGCTCTCTAAAGATTTCTTTTTTTTTGAGCTGCAGATACTACTAATAATAATGTCTCCAAGATTCTGATTACATAAACCTGAGCTCCATTTGCACATGGGTTTATGCTAGTCAGCTGCGCTGATATAAATCCTGAGGAGTCTATGGCAATGTTTGCATTCATATGAGGTCAGCAAGGGCAGTCGAGCTGTGCAAATTGTGCAGGCATAGGAACAGAAAGTCAGGACAGATCCTACAGGGAAACAAACCCATATTGACTGAGCTTGGCTGTCATTTCCCATTCATGTATGACAGGAGATGCTCAAAGTCTTAGCAGAGCCTGCAAAAATTTTCCATGAGTCTCACGCTGTTTTCCAGTAGATGGTACTGATCAAGAGCCAGAGTACACTACTTTCCTCATGATTGCCAAAGTTTTCCCATTAAAAACAGATATCACAGTGAAACAGCATCGCATTATACTTGATGAAATGAGCATTTTAATGGCAACACTTCAAAAAAAGGAAGTCCTAAAATTAGATTAAGGCCAGAGCTGATTGTAAAAGCATTGTTAAACCACAAGTATCTGTTTGGGAAAAAAAAAAAAATCCTGTGATGATTATCATGAGATCCCTGCCTGCTGCTAGCACAAACTCAAGAAACTCCTCGAACTCTTCTGAAAGGGAAGACTACTGTATTAGGAATGGTTCTTGAATTAACCTCCTTCTTTCACTAGATAGAGGAAGGTCTTCCTTTTTCTGGCTTGGAAAAGGAAGAGAAGGTGACACATAGGAACCTTCGCTCACTTAGAAAACAGAAGCATTTATCACAGTGTTTTAAAATATTTTCCCTTACAGACTTCAGACCCGCAGTCAAAGCTGAACCATAGCCAGCATCCAGAACGCCCATACTGCAAAGCCTGTCCTGTCCCCCCAAAATGGGGTGAGATAGGCTTGCAAAGAACCCTGATTTATCAGAGGGCAGACTACAAGGAGCGGAAAAGCCTCGGACAATTAATTCCTTAAGGCCGATAGTAACAAGTACTTGAGTTTTTCTACTCAACTGAGATTAACATCAGCAGTGGCTATGGAGCATACATTATCTGCTCCAAGACCACCCCTCTTGAATAATCTGTGATACCTATGCATCGTGAACTAATGCTGGACATTCTGAAACACGTGTTTTGTTCGTGCATGTTTGAATTTCTAATGGTAACTCAATGCAATTCTGTGTGGTAAATGTATTCTCTTTTAAGGTAATCAGTGTCCACCCTAAGGGAAGAATAAGGGATGCATTTGGAACACAACAATCTAGGTTTAGGCCTCAAAACATGCTTAGGGACAGCATCTAATTATTTTCTGTACGCTGAGTTTGAATTTGATACTTCCCCTGAAGTAAAAGTGCTCATTTACAGGCCCACAAAGTGGAAAGGAAGCTCTAGGAGGACTTGGGAGGTAACAATTGTCATGGAAACAAATTCCTTGGGATCAATCTGTTTCCAGACTTTTGAAGGCAACAGAAAGTACAGAATATGATCAGTAAGAGGAAGGGAAGACATTTTCACTTAACTCCTAGTGGATAGGTTGTACTCTTAAAGACTCCAAGGAACACATGCACTACTTAATGGGACCCACCTTCTCTCACAGCTCCACTACTTTCCATGTCTTTGAACAACTTTTTGACCTGGTTTAGCAATCTCAATTCAAGCATTTATTTCTCTTTTTAATAGCTGTAGTTTTTGAAAAAACCCTGTTTTAGTTATTATATTTAATATGGCATTTACTGCCTATGCTGTACAGAAAAAAAAAAGAAAAAAAAAGTGCATTAAAGTTTTTAGTCTCATTCTTCTAAAAAGCCTTCTGAAATGTTTTGACTCTTTGCCATGAATTTAAATGCTAGGATTGAGGTGTAGTTGTCAGTTCACTAGCAAGTACAAACACAGCTATGGACTATGAGGTCAACTGAAAGGTGGGTAATGTGGTAAGTATGCTGCTTCTATGTGCCACTGTCAGCCAGCATGGCAGACTTTTACCAATGTAACAGTTGGTGAGATTGCAAGTACAAAATCTTCTGAGTAAAGCAGGCACTTCAGAGACCCTTAAGCTATTCCATATGAGGAGGTGAGTGGCAGAAAATTTAATGTAAACTTTCAAAAGGAGCTGCTCACCAACTCCGCAGTTCATGAAATGAGAGCTGAAAAACAGCTCTTTTAAAAGGCACTGAAGTTGTGCTAAGTGGAAGAAGCAAGTTGCTAGCTATGATCTGGAAAGAGCAGAGGGAATACGCTCACCTTATAAATTCTAGACCACGTCTGATTTCAGGTAGAGGAAAAAAATGGGCAGCACCATTGTTCCCTGCTCTTTTGCAAAAACTCACCCTTAACTGGAACATAATTTGGAGTCTGACTTCCCTAAACACAAAAGAATTTGACAGAGTATCTCTTGCCCTCTTGCAAAAATTCTACTCGTATTCTATGTCCCTGGAACTGCCACTGACATTTCCTGTCCAACCAACTAACTCCTGGGTGAAACACAAATTCAACAGGGCGAACAAAATCCATCAGAGTAAAAATAGAGGCGGCTTCAAGTCAAAAGTAGATGATCCTTTCTAACCAGGTTCATGTTACAACACATTTGTATTTGTACCAATCAATCTGATTGGTTTGATGGCCTTACAGATCACAGCAAAGGTACAACCCATAACTAACAGGAACTGTGTGCTCCACATTCTTATTGCAGCAATGGCTCTAATAGCGAGCTCAGTTCAACAAAATCCATTCAGTACTCTGCCAAAAAGGGAAGGCTGAGATGCTAGCACAGTGGAAAAACAATGATATCTCAAAGCCATTTCTTTAACCAAATAATCTTCAGATCTAAGAAAGACACACACGCTAAATCAAACAACCACATCTGCTTATCTAAACAGTGACTGAGGCTCCTAGATTTATTCCTTGAAAATGGTAATCAGAAAATATGAAGAAACCCAAATAAAATAAGATCTGCTTTAAGAAACTGTGACAAAGGACTATTGACTCAAAAAGTAAGGAAGCGCTGCTCTGCTCCTCTCACAGACTGCCTAGGTGGAGCTCCCAGCCCCCTTTTTCCTGCTGTTTCAAAAACAGGATGGAAAAAAAAGGAACCCTGATTTACCTTTAAATAATAACATATTCTGATTAAGACGTAAATGAATTCAATCTTCAGCATGCTGGAATTAGCACTCAGAGCACTGTGCCAGACTTTCAGAAGGCTGCAAGACTTCGTGCTACTAAAGAAGAATGGAGTATTTTGTTTTGGAGCGTGACATTTATGGGATCGTGTTCTTCACTTTGTACTGTTATTGCTGCGCTACTCAAGAGGTATATTTGTACAAGTGCAAGAGATTTGAAAGATGTTAAAATAATTCAGAACCACGGCTGTTACTTACATTATTGATCATAAGGTGCATGATTGTTTTCGGTATCAAATCTCGGATACATTTGTTGATAATGGACATGTAGGAGTCCACCAGATTTCGAATGGTCTCCACCTGTCTCTCCAATTGGGGGTCCATTGAAAAATTGTCCGCTTGGCCATTCTCATCATTTTCAGTCTGCGTGGAAGAAGAAAGGAAACATCAAGTCTTTCAGATTACAGCAAACTGGAAATATATTAGGGAGAAAATAAAAAAAAGGACTTACACTGTGGCAATCCAGTAACACAACTCATACAAAGAACATCTGGAGGTTTTCAGATGAAGATGTGTGAAGGTAAATGAAACCCCAAGAAATTATCTCAGATCACTGTCTGCAATATTTAATGTCAGATCTTTTACCATCCAGATCCAGACAGACTGACTCACGCAGACAAGCAGTGCTGTAACTCTGGATATTGAATTTTACCCTACTATGGGGAAAAAACTTCCTCTTTACCCAAGGCCTCAGACTTGTTAGATGTGAATAGCACCTATCTAAACAAAGGATTTATGAAGGATAACAGCAAAAACATTATTGGTTCCAATGCTCATAATGGAAGCTGGTTTATATATTAGATATCTCTTTTCCATTGGATAGAAAAAAACTTCTTTGTATGTAAATAGGTGACCTAATTAAAGAAAATACCAGGAACTTTAACTGGAAGTAGAAGGTGTGCACATTGCTTTGGTCTGGCCTGTACAAACCCAAGAGAACTGAAATGTCAAATAACTGTATCTCTTTGGCAAAAATCAAACTGCTTTTTTCTGAGGCTCAAAGACACCAGAAGAATGGAATTTCAACCTGCAAAGTAAAAGGGCAATGTCCTTTCCACAAACTCTGACACATAATACTCCTCCTGGAAAACTAAGACAGAGAGCACATAAGCCACAATAGCATGAACTAAAATCTAAACCTGTTCTGTGGATAGCATGAGGAAAGGGTAATTAATTAATAAGCTACTAATAAAAACTAGTTATATACCAGCCAGATATTACTACAACTCCGTGGACAGCATAGCAGTGAGACAAAATTTGCACATCACCAGTACTTTACAGATTATTCGATCAGTTGGACTTGGCAGCCAAACTGTTACCAAAAGCCCATCAGAGCTGGATGAGCAAATGGCACTGAAGAGGCCTCTCCTTGCAGAAAAAGCTGTTCTTGCTGAGCCACAAAGAAATTCCTAGCTTGATGTGCTAATGCTCAGGCAGCAGTAGCTTGTAGATCACTTTGAGTTCTTACAAATAATGGCTTAATTAATCCGCTCTAAATGAGACTGTGACAGTTGTTATTTGTCATATTGTAATTTTGTTCAGAAATAAGTTCCAGCATGCCATTTAAAAAGACAAAATATTTGCAAAATAACAGCTTACATAATGTATATAGTTATATATAGCAATTATATAGATAAAACAGCTTCAGCAGTTCAGATTATTCGTATTTATGGGTGAATTACTGAAAAGAAAGCTAATCTGAGGACCTTAAAAACAACCAGCAGTGTTTCCTAAAAATCTTGGGACTGTGGAAGACACTGAAAGAGCTCTTTTAATATTTTAACACCAATAGACACACTGCCCTATGAAATTTCATTTTCTTCATACACTTGATATGCTGCAGTGTCACATCTCACAGAATATTTTCCTTGGTCTCCATGTCTGAAGCAAAACTACCTTCATTTTTCTTGTGACATATGAAATAAATAGGAAATTGTATATCTACCTATACACACAGATCTTAAGCAAGTAATTGTGGACAGAAAATGTCCCTTTTCCAACTCCCCTGAACCTGACTTGGAGTATTTTGTTGTGTACACAGTTTGTCCATGCATTCTTTCTGCTGCTGTTGGTTTTCTTTCTTTTTCCTTTCTCTCTGTTTAAATTACAGATTGCAGTCAGATTCTTAGCTGGCTAAGCAACGAAGTGACAGATGTTTATCATTATCCTCATCAAGAGAATGTAAAGTAAAAATAGTAATTTGTCTCTGATCTTAAAGGCAAAGAGTAATACGTCTGCAAACATTTAACCTTTATATACAGGCTCACAGGTGATATTTACATGAAGCAGATAATACTTCAGGAGTCTGTGTCTTGTATGAAACTGCAGTAGAGCTGACTTCATATTGCTGAATTATTTCCTCTAAAAATTAAAAAAGATCAATCTTTCACGAGTTTACAATGATTTATTACAAAAGCCTGTGACCACAGCATTCCCACTAACCTGCCATCCCAACTGAAGGCTTTTCATGCCAGCAAGCACCTTGCTGCAAGCACACACAACAGAGACGTTTGCTTCTAGCACACTTCCCTGTTACTGTAGTATGCCTACAAAAGTCATCAGGCTTTTCTCTGTGCCAGAAGCAGCACTTGAGAATGAGGGTGCCTGTTAATGCTGGCTGCCATAACAAGATAGAAGTGATGGATGCACCCCATTCCATCTTCATTCCGTTCTTGCAGAATGGCTGGTTTTCTGCCTGAGCATCACAGTGACTCTAGCTCCAGTTCCAGACTTCTCTCGGCCACTCTGCATTGTGAAAAGGTGTTTTCAAGTCTGAGTAACAGCAGTGCTTTGCACACATGGCACAGTACGCTGGCAGAAGCTGGAATGGAGGCCAAGAGATATCAGTGTGCTGAGCAGAAAAGGAAGAAGCCTGGTAATAGGTCTCTGTGCCTCTATTCCCAAGAGGCTGTGCAGCCAACATTCCCTTTCAGTGCTCCTCATCCTGAGCCACAACTTGCTAATCCCAATGGCAAAGCATTAGGTGCCAGCATGAACCTGGTTTTGTTCAGTTAACACTTAATACTGCTAAGAATTGTTGTCATCAAGTAAAACCTAGACAACTGCAGTCACTTGCCTACAACAAAGAGACTATGGAATAAATGAAAACTAAAAATCAGGTAAAATGAAAATGAGATTTACCTGTGGAAAGTGGAATTGAGTATCAGATGAAAATACACTAAGCTAGATATAAGAAAGAATTGGAAAAAAAAAACAAACAGAAGGAGGTAACGTGGAAGCCAGGATGGTGCTTTCATTTACTTATAGGACACGTTGCCACAGTGAGTAAAGAGACAGTCCTTCCCTTCTAAGTTCTCTACACTTGAAACAACGGAAATAAGCTCTCTTCCTTCAGTTCTGCAGCAGGTCTCACCTTTCATAAGCTGCCTTACGATCCTCGCAGGAAAAGCTGCTGGTGAAACACCAACTACACAGCATTGCTACTGTATTACAACCACTATTTTGTACTAAAAACATATTAGGATTAATTAAAGTGTCACACAAGAGATAGCTCAAATCTGCATGTGAAACTCAAACCCCTTAAGCTTGTGGGAATTTTACTGCTAGCTGCAGTGGGAAAAAGGATTTCAGCCTACAGATGCATTTTGACCAGAAATGTTCTCAGTCTTCTGCAGACTGTAAACCCTTCAGTGCAAAAGGAAAGATTTAATATGGTGCAAAGGAAAGGAGGCACAAGTAATTATATGCAATCCAAAAAAAGGAATAGTACCTCAGAACAACAGGATACCTTTTCTGACTGGGGGAATAATAAGGCTGTTGAAGAGTGTCTGAAGAAATATCCAAGAGAAGTAATTCCTTTCGAAATTCACAGTAAAGCGGGGTTATACACTGAAAACAGTCCTGAGCTGGCCACACAGAGAGCAATACTTCTAATTTCCATGATTTCATTACATTCAGGGCAGCTGCCAGCATATTTAAGAATGTCTTGTATAACATTCCTGATGTCAGTTCCAAGAAGGAGCATTTGTCTAGCATTTTCATTAGAACAGTGTATCAACCAATTTTGTGTAATCAAAAAGGCATTCAATTAAAAATGACTGAGGGGAAGCAGGCTGGAAGGTGACTGATGAAAGGGTAAAAGCCAAGCAGCAGCAAAGCAATACTCGGCGTGCTACAAAATAAAATCATGGCTGCTGTGAGAAACCAATCATTTAAAAACAAGTTTCATATCTTTCATTTACAGATACAAGTTCATAATGACAACAACAACCTGAAAATGAGTTATTCCCTGCTGTTCATATTTATGTTTGAATTCACAGCTGCCTAACACATAATCTGCTCTCACCTTCTCCTGCCCAAGCAGGATTTTTCTTTGATGCCCCACCACTCATTAAGTTGCATATGTCCTAAAGCTCCCTGCTTTCTCTTAAGTCTGGCTCTTGATATTCTCTCTTCGTTGCAGACTGATGCCGTACATGTAATTTAGCTAACATGCCCTCAGCTGTACATGGTGTGTCTTTTGCCAGAGGACTTCTGAAACCACATGACAGCTTCATGCGGGGAGGTTTTCTTACTGGGAGGAACCACAAGTAAATGACAATACACTGCTGTTGTGTATGTACAACAAAGCAAGCAGCAGAAAAAGAACATTTCCTGGGTAGCTTGGAAGCTGTCCTTTCCCCTCAGAGAGGGGGACTGCCACTCTCTTAATGCTTTCAGAATCTCCTGACTGCGAATCGCTGCTGCCCCTACTGAGCCACCCACAGGCTGCCCCTCTCAGTGATGACGCTTTCATTTTGCAGTCTCGTACTGCTCTGCATACAGCTTATGATCCAGGCTTCCCTTATACCCGGTCTGTCTCACTTCAGACTCATGCAGAAGATCGACACGGCCTAGATCCGTTTGATTCGGAAGCATTTAACTATCTGGATTAGTTTAACCAGTCGTCTACTTGGAGTCTTCTTTGTGGTTGCAGACATTGTACAGCACGGACCATGAGTTAAAACCTTCTGCTGAATCCACATACTGGTCCCCAGATATTTACATAACTTTAAAGATCTCAAACATTCAAAATCTACACTAGGCTCTCCCCTCTAGACTTTAAAAACAAGAGGCAGGGGATTCAGGCAGGTCTATTCCTGGAAAGACTCTGAAACAAAGTACTCGACAAAAAGAGACAAGTAACAATCGACTAGGAAGTCAAGTAATCACATCAACTCAGTCCAATTTCCTTTCAGGGCAGCGATTTGGATCTTATGGATATGAAGTCAGATGCCACGTATTTCAGACTTCAGCAAAGCTTTCTGACACCGTCTCAAATGACGTTTTCAATAAAGGAAGTGTGCTCCCTTTGCAATTACTGGTTTGGATGCACATTTCCAGAGAAAAGCTGTCAGTGACTCGCTGTCAAACTGAAAAACTTTATAAAGGGGACTTCATATGGGACGTGTTAGTTATTGTGGTTATTAATGCTTTAATGCTCAGAATGGTGGGTTACAGCCTATGCCTATTACGTTTACAGATGAGAGGAAACCAGAGGGAATGTGAATATGTTAGATGACAGGACCAGAATTCACAATGATCTAGAGAAACAGTTTAAAACCTAAATGAAACCCATTATGAATAGAAAATATTTGACTTAGGAATAAATCAGTTATAAACACACAGCATGAGAATGGCCACTTAAGTAGCTCTTCCGCAGAAAGGGAACTGCATTTGCAGTGGAATATAAACAGAATATTAGTCAACAATGTCTTGCTGTTATGAAATCAGTACAAGAATTATATATCCAAGTCTGGTTATTACTGTATCAGAAATTTGCGGTGCATTTTAAGAGCGATTGGAGGAAACAGAGGAGCAGAGATCCTGCTTCGAGGCAGGGGGAAGAGCTGGACGGCCTCTCGCAGCCCTTCCATCCATTGGATGATACTGGGTGCAAAGCAGCATGAAATTACGAGCTGGCAACACTACAAGAAATAAGGAAGTTTCTGACAATACGAGAAAGCAACAGCAATAACTTCTACTCTACTATTTGCTCTTTAAAAAAATTGAGTAAATAAAAAATAAAAAAAAAAAACAACAACAGAACATCACCACAAATAGTAATCTCCCCTCAAAGAATCTGTGCTCCAATTTCACCATTTGCTGCCGTGTACATCTCTAAACACAAAGAACTTTTACATAACCCTTCCTGCACTGCAAGTTTTGATTCTGGGCCAACAGCTGCCTCATGCCTTTCAGAACAGGCTGCTGGACAAGCAAAAGCAGAAAGAGGCTGGCATAAGGAAAACAGCACCTTTGTTTATAAAACAAATACTACTTTGGAATTTGCAAACTTTTCAGTCAAAGAATTTCCTTGTCATAACAACATATGAAGTGCCTCATATTTATAGGAGGATATTAGAAAAAAAAAAATCTAGATGGGAGATATCATTGACGTAGCATTTGCCATTATTTTAGTGCGTAAGAAGGGCAGTGGATCTTGTGAAGTCACGAATAGTGGTGAGTTACCCAGGAGTTCAGATCATGATGATAAAGATTCCAAGTGCGATGATCAGCTTGGAAGATGTAACTGTGCTTTTGCAATGTGGTACATGAAACAAATGCCCAGAGACAATGGCCTAAAGCAGCAGCAGACATTATTTGTAAAGAGAACAGAAAGAAGCGAGGTTGCTGAGGAAAAAGGTAATCAATGGGTGCCAGCATCAGCCAGATGCTGGTGGTACATAGGTCCCCTGAAAATAAAACACAGAAGTCTTGCTGCTTCTACCAGAGAAGATGGCACAGTGTGGACCAAAGAAGTACCAAAATTATGTGTTTAAAACATAGCTTATGACTTCTTGCGCCTATGTGTATAGGAGAGGTGTATGCTTTTCACAAGCGTGATCACTGTAGAGGTAGAAGAGAGAAAGAAAACCCAACAAAATAACAATTTTATTCCTAGATCATGAGCCAAGTTCCTATTCTATGGTCTTCCTTCATTTCTTCCAACTCTCCAGGCTGGTTTAAATGAATCTGAATACAGAGAGGAGAAGAGCAGAATGCGTACTCCTTGCACCCTGAGAGAGAAGGACTTGGGGGAGGCCTCGCAGTGGAGGAGCTCTGTACAGTGTCCAATTCAGGGGCTCTATAAATTACAGCCTTGCCTTTCATTTTTAGCTGATCTAATGCAATGTGTCACCTAGAACTGCACTTTTTTCCATAATTGATGATGTCTAGGAAAATATTCTGAAACTCCCCACTGATAACCACCTAGACAAAATTGGCGTTTCCTCTCCGTGAGGCAAAAGAGGATGTTGAACTGTTTTCACCCCCCTGCCCCCGAGTCATGAGAAGTACCAGAGCTGTCTCTGCTGGGCCAGACTAAGCCCTGCTTCACCACAAACTCGGTGCAGTACCGACAAATGATCTCCACAGTAAATGATGCAAATAAGAAATGTCAGCATGTTCCAAAATTCCTCACTTAATCTTATTGCCAGTTGTATAGTCTGGATAATCAGTAAATAAATTCCTCTAACTTTGCTCAAATCCTTGGGGGCTGAATACACAGAGAGCACTTTCTAATTCATTCTCATTAACCTTCCCAGCTCTAAACAAAGCAATTTCCTACTTTTCTTAGCATCTGATTTTTCCACTGGCCTCTGCAACACCTGAGTGAGCAGCAATGATTTCTCACTTGCGATTTCTGTTTTGAACTGGTATTGTTCTTTCTCCTCACACATATGCTTGCTGGAATAGCACAAATCAGCAAGATTTAAAACCTCTCATTCTCAAGTTTGAAGCCCCTAAAGGGAAATTGAAGTTGTGATGCCAAGGAACACAGTTGTACGTTATTTGACTTTTCCTCAGCCAGGCTGACAGCAGAGGGGGAGGGAGGGAGGAAGGAAAGGGGAAGGGAGAGGAAGATGGCATTTTAATAGCACCCACACTGATTTCACACAGTTGGATCACTGTGCTCCAAAGCAGCACCGTTTCCTTTCCCCTTTGCCTTGCATTCAGGCAATATTACTAAGCCAGACTCTATGGGAAGGATCCTCAATCTTTTTCTCGCAGAACAGACCACATCTTAGTAGGGAAATCTGTCAAGTGGACACCTCCCTCCCAGGCTAGCTGGCTAGCCCAGCCGTTACCCCTGGGTTTGACAGACTATTACCAACTCAGGCTTTTGCACAGACCACCCCACCCGAATCCCAGATGTGACTGAATGGGTCAACATTCCTGCCATGACAAGATGGATTACCCCCTGTTTCTCACCCCAAGTTTCATAGTCTCTGTAGAACCCACACTAATTGGTCATCTGAAAAAAATAATAATCAAGAACAGGTACGTATTTAATCTAATTGAGCAAGTGAACATACAAGAAGAACCAGAATCTTACGCAGATATGTCTACCTTTCCCAGATGTTAGTCAGATGTTAGCCAGAGGTACCTTGGCCAAAGTTCTGCTCAAGAGATTTAATTCGATAACTCAGGTCCTAGGAATGGGTTTTCCATAAGTGCTGTCAGGCAAAGTGACAGCGGTCCTATGAGTTCTGGCAGGAGCTGTTATCCCAACAGGGCATCACTGATCCCCACCATGTATACTCCCCATTTAAGAAGTCCTTTAACTCTGAAAGTGAAAATCTGAGCGGCAGCATTCCTGTGGCAGAAGTGCCTCACAGAACAGGAGAGGAATCTGAAAACACAGACTGTTTTACTGAAGTGTAACAACTATTGCTCAGCAAAAGAAATTCACCCGTAAAGGAGCATTTGGGTTTCATATGACAGGAGCATAAATTGAAAATTACTGGGTAAGATTATTCTCAAGGGAAGAATGGAGTTGTGAGCAACTATGCTACATATAGTCCTAGACTCAATTAAATTAGATACTACTTTCTAGTGTGGCTTCCATTTTGTATTAGTAGGCCCAAATCTTCCTGAGTATTCTATAAAACTAGTAGAAAGATCTTTTTTCTTTCTTCCTAAAATAAAATCAAGTCGTATTTAAGAGCCAGTGAGATTCTGGTAAGTTAATACAACAAACACTTCATAAGGCCATATTCTTGTTGGTGAAAAACAGCAACAATAAGCTGTAAAGATTAAACCTTAAATCAGTTTGATCTTCTCTATTTGAGGAAGTTTCAGGGCACCAGAGACACCACACTGTCCCAAGGTCCAAGCAGACACAGGATGGAGCTGATCTCAGTTGCATACTGAGATCACCTGGCTTTATTGGTGCTACAAACAACCCTAACCTAGCACTTCAGCAGTCTGTTTCTGCAAATCAACTTTGAAGTGACCTGCAGCATACTGATCAGCAGCAAGAGGTAAAACAGTCTGACTCCTCTGATTCGGTTCTTGCACTGCACCATGCACTCAAAGAAACCTGTCCTTGCAGCAGTGCAATGAAAAAGCAGACTTCCTTCAGACATAGAGTAGCTGCTCACACTTTCAAATATGGATTAGAACTTCTTTTGTCAAGAGGGAAAAAAAAAAAAAAAAAAAAGCTGCCACGACACCAGGGCTCTCCCTTTTCTGTTCAGAGGGTTAATGCCTGCGGAGCAGAGCTGGGCAGTTCAAGCAGCGGTTTATCACGTCACCCCTATGACTTGCAGTACAGCTACAGACACAAAGTTTCGCTCTTCCTCCCCCCTGCCCATGTTTCTATTTTAAAATGTCTTCTGTAATAAAATTGCTGTGAGATGGCTAAATCCAAGGGCGGGCAAGGAACTCGAACCCATGGCCTTCTGGCTTAGAGGTGAGACTATTCCGAACGGAGCCAAAGTGACACACACACAATGTGCTTTCAAGGTTTTTCGAGAGCTCTGTCATGATTTAAAAACACTAAGCCTTTGTGGTACAAACCACAGCACAGGAAAGAACTGGGGCTCCCTTTTTACTGCTAATTTTAGCTGATGAATTGTTTATAATCTCCTGCAAAATACATACAGCCTTATTCCGCCTTAAGCGAGGAGAGAACAGCCTTTCAAAACTGACTCTTAATTATAGCATTCCCCTGTGCTGGATGGAATGGAGTCAGGTTCCAAAATTGTGTCAGAGTATATGAAGTGATAAAATGAGGATGGGTGAGCTATTTTTAAACACATGCAAAGACTTTGAGGTCAAAATCCCTGAATTTATAGCCTTACAGCCATATTAAGGCTTGTGGATTATTAAGACCTGCACTGCGAGACTCAAACAGCATTTCATTTGAGACTCTCTCTGGCTTCAGCGCATGTGCTCCCTGCCGGTGTGCTGCCAAAGCAGGGCCCCCCAGGGAGCAGCCTTTAAGCACAAATATATTCCCACATCCGCAGGTACTTGTGAGACAAAAGAGATCGGATGCTTCCCTAGCAGCCTACTACCTCCTCCTCCTCTCTTTTCCCAAGACACTTTGCAAGCCAGAGACCGGTGCTTCCAGATGGGCAGGAAGCGAGCAGGTCAGAGATAACTTGAGGAACATGAGACAAAAGCACAGGATTCCTCCTTACTCTACCCAGCCAAGTCAAAAAGCTCTGAGACCCTCTTCCCTATTCTGCAAGACAGCCTACAAAAGCTTTCGCAGTGTCTTCCTCTGGCAGGTGCAACTCATCTCGAGTCCCAGGCAGAGGCAGTGAGGACATGAGGGTTCTGAGGACACTACAAAATAACGTGCACCACTTACATTGTTCATTCTGTAAATGAAGAAAGGCTTTACAGGAAGCCATGCCACAGAGGTGAGCAAAAGAGATTATTATTATTTTTGGAAAAGACCAAACGGAGGTTTGGAGCATCAGAGAAAGATGAAAGGCTCTAAAAGCCACTTTCAAGTGAGCAGATCTATTTGTCCAAGTTGTGCAGTTGCATTCATCTAAATATGATCTCAACTCAGCATTTGTTCTTTCACTTGGACTTTCAGATAATGGCTAAACATAAAATGCTGACGAATTGTAGATGGCCAATGTGAAAATAAAAACATTAGTCAAAACTCAATTTTTATCTTGATTGCTTGTGGATTTATAAAGCAATAAAAACCACAGCATTCACCAAGAAAAAGCCTGGTAATAAAAAAGAAGGTTTCGAACAAAAGGACCTAGAGAGCCTTTTAAAAAAGAATGTAGTGTTACTCGTTCTGTTAGTAATTAATGTACCTTTGGGTACATTAAGAACCTTCTGAAACCGAGTCTGTGTTATACTTAATAGAAGACTGTGATGCATGTATCAGATCTCCCACTTGAAGCAACACTCCTTACTTAAGGAATATCTGCACATTTTCTTACAAATCCATGGTACTGTAAGCATGAAAGATTCATTCATTCATACCTTCCTGAAAACCTTTGCCATATCAAAGTGATGCACTCTGAGATACTTTTACTCCTATAGCTGAAGGGATGTCATTCATATTCCATACTTCCCCACTCATGCCCACTACATATTTGAGAAGTGTTACCTTCAGGAGTTTGGCCTTATTTATCTCCAGCTGAAGTCACTAGGTATCTTACTCCTGAACCCCACCAGCATTTAATCAGACTACAGCAAGAGCTTCCTCACACTGCAGGAAAGGCAGAACCATTTTTAAAGCTTTTCTTATAGGTGCCCTTCTTGAGTTTGATTTCCAGGAATACAGAATTCCTCAACTCCACTCTGCACCACAAATCATCCTGCAGCTACATCCTGTACGACTGCATCCAACTCTGCTCTCAGCAAAGCCCCTGGAACAATTCCCACCAAGTTTAATAGTTATGTACTATTTCCCCCAGTTCCTAACTAAGGTTAATTTCTTTTCTCCCAGTATAAACAGAAATCAGCAGGTAAAACAGTTTTGTCTAATGTGGCACTGAGGCTGGGGAATTTACTCCCATGTGAGAATGGCACAATAAAGTCATTTGTTTAAAAGTAAATTGAAAACATTCCAGCCCTCTCAGGCTTACGACTATTAGCTTTAGTTTCTGCACAGCACTGTAGAATGTCTGGCATCAAAGGCACTTTGTACACTGCACTGTATTGGACACTGTTAGTGGACCATTAATCACTGCAAACAAAGACCCATGCAAACACAGAAAAAGTACTGATTTTTCACATGAAAAGGTTAACAACACAGTTTTCTAGATACTCCCCATTTTAAGACATGAGGTGTTGACAAGACGTCCTATAGGGTGCAGATTTTTCAATCGATAATTACATATTCCAAATTAAACAATTCTTATTTGTGCCTAATAATCTCTGGAATTAAAGAGAAACATTATCTCAGCATAAACTAGCACACTTTCCATTCACAGACATCTATAAACACACATACTTCATTAAACCCCCACACAGATAACATGCGTTCGTGCACAGGCAATGTTTTCTGGACATGAAAACCTTCAAGGATATGAACTCCTAAACCACGGTTGAAGAAAGCGAAGGCGTATGTGAAACACACAGTAATGGAAAAAGTAGCCTGAGGGAATATGACTGTATGTTTGGAAGTGCTGGAAGAAGAATGGGAACGCAATCAGTTCCAATAAAAATGCAGAGATATGTGGCCAGGCAAGAAGCAAATCGAGCACAGAGGAAAGCCCATCGTTTGGAACCACAGGCTGTATTTCAGGGTGCAACTTACTGATGAGATCAAAGGAAAGAATGCTACTTTGTCACACGAGTGTGAATTACTGCTTTCAGCTCCTCTTTGTTGCCATAGGCAGTTTCTTCCCATCCAGAGCAGAGCAGGAGAAAATCTGAGCCATCAGCCCTGAGGACTGCCATATATCAAGAAGATTTCCATTGGGTTCCTCAGAGCAAAGTATTTTGGCTCTCAAGCTTTCACAGAGAAAAGCTGTTGTATTCTGCTACCAAATGTCCCAGGTGAAACACAGCTCACTATGCAACTAGGTACAGGTCCATCAGTCTAAGCGTGCTGGCTGCAAAGCATGTTTTTAAGCACCAACTCAATCAGTTAACTAACATTACTGAAACTTCACAGATCATAGTTTCAGCAAAGTAATAAGTGATACCCTCAGAAGACTGCTAACAAAGTTTGTGAAGACGAGTATTAATGAAAAGAGCAGTAGCCATAAAGTAACAGATAAGTACATGACGGCATGGGAGGAAGAACCAGCAGCCTCAAAAGATTTCCTCATCAAAGTCCAGCTGGGACAAAATAACACAAACTTGCCAGTTAATGTTGTTTCTGCCCATAACACAAAACTGTCACGTACTGTCAATACAACAGACAATAGAAAAGTGTCCTGCAGGACACGGTAACTTCAAGGACTGGAAAAGCAGAAGCAGGATTAAATAACTGTTACACATTGACAGACTCATGACAGCTGCTGCACTGGACTGGGGTTCATCAGCTAGAAGTAATAAAAGAAATCCCGAGCACCTCTAACAAAGCATCAGGAAATGCTAAGACACTAGTTCAACAGAGTGACAAAAAGACTGAACGTGTCTGCCACTGTTATGAGCAGCAATTCAGGTCCAATAGCAGAAACATCCTTTTTTTTACAGTACAGGCGTGATCTTCCAGATCACTGAGGGAGGAGGTTATATGCCATCTGGTGAAAGATAACATTTTATATGTCCCTTGATTCCAGAGCTGTTGCACTACTTCACGTCAAATGAAACTGCATGGCCAGAACAAGAGGATCTTATTGCAACTGCATAGAATCTGCTTTTCAGCATCCAAAGGACAGAACACTGCAGTTTCCAAGAGTGCTAGACAGTTAAATTGAAATAGTTCTGTATCCTATATGAACTGCATAGCCTTTTTCCTTCCTCCCCTACAAGGTCCTTGTCCGTGTTCCAAAGCACGCTCCCTGGTCTCAGAGCTGGAACAGGCTCTGCATCAGGGCTCCCATTAAGGAGAGTATATCTGGGAGGAAGGAGTGAGGATATTTGATTAGTGGTGTCGGAAAACTCCCAGGTACACACTGTTCATCCCAGAGCTGCTCCTGCTGCTTACGGAGCCTGGGAAAAGATGAATGTGGCCTTTGGAAAAGACCTTTCTTAAAAACTCACTAGGCATGAAGACTGTTTTTTGATCGTTTTCTTCAGGGAGGGCTGGAGAACGACTGCATGTTCCACAGGTCTGTGCAGAATGATTCAGAGAGCCTGGTGAGACTAGAGGAGAAAAATGGTGTAAGAAAACAATTTCTGCCCTTCCGGGAATGACTTTTCCCATTCTTGCCTCCAAACTGGAATGTCAGTCCTGTGAATCTTCACATTCTTCTACATACGGAGGAGAGGGGCCAGGCTGTAAAGAAAGAGTGACCAGAATGGCAAAAGGAACAAGCACACCGTCACTGCCAGTACAGTGAGCTGGTCTCACAGGCTGACTGGTCACCTTCTGTCACCTTTCCTAAGCCTTAATCCAACTTGGTAAGAGCACATGTTGCTTGTGATAGAAGAGCAGACTGCTGAGAAGGCAGCTAAGCAGCTGATGAAAGATGCTGATGCTACCATTACCATGTGGGCTGCTGGCTACAGCTTTCTTGCAATGGAGAAGGGGAGGGAAAACTTCATCTGAGACCCTAAAATTAACTTTCGAATTGCTAAGAGCACATTGGGCTAAGCCTCCAGTAACGAGCATCGGGTATGATGCAATCAGCACATCAACAGCTAACCTCATGTAACAGAAGGCTGCCTTAGAGTTATTAAAAGATCAAATGACACACCGGAGAATCTGCTACTCCAGCTAACCCTCTGTATGTGTCTAGGGAGAACTTTTGGGGTGTTTATCAGAAGGGGAATAGTAGAAAGGGGTGAGAGAGAGGTGAACTCCTTAAAATATAATTTATTTTCTGGCTACCTTCCTTTCATAAGGAAAAAAAAAAAGTTCAGCTTAAATTACAGGCATGCAGGCAAGCTCTTTCAGCCCCAGAAATTCATCCTACACGTTGATTAATAGTCAAACTATTACAGCTTTAACATGAAAAATGGGAAAGGCTTCAACTGAAGACTGCCTGTAGCTAATGATGCAGTGGAATGAACGTTTTCGTTCCAGCTAAACCATTCCTGTTCCTGTAAAAATAAAGAAATCCAATCCTGGGCTATGAAAAAGACTCAAAGAACTATGCGTGTTTATTGGCTTAAAATAATGCCATGTACGCATGGGATATTTTTTACCTGTTTAGTGAAAAATATATAATTACATACATGTGCACACAGATACGCATAGCTGAAGTGAGATAGATATCTATATTGGATATAAGGTGTGGAAGATCAGTTGGTGACCACAACCTGGAGTTTCTCTGGAAGCGCTTTACAGAGCTAATAGATTTTAACATAGCTCCTGTCTCAGGCGAAAAAAATTAAAATGTAATAACAAAAACACCGCAAGGAAGTGCAGTGGGCTGTATAGAATCTGCCTGGCAAAGCTGCCTGACACACGCAGGACTTGCTTGGAGATCTCCCTGCGGTTCAGCCCCTGGCGCCATCAGTTGGGCTTGAAATCAAAAGCAGTGGAAGGAGGTAATTAAAAGTGACTCTACACCGCTCTCCTGGCAAAAGAAGACTCCACTGCAGCCACCGAAGGAGGGTGGGAAAGGATTCAGGGGTATGTAAGAGAAGGCATGTGTCTCTCCAGCTTTAGTGATTTCCATTATGGAAAAGCAGCACTTTCCAGCTTTTAACCTTTACGCCGCTGAAGTCAAACATCAACTTTTTGTTTTAATTTCAGCACATAAAATACAAACTGCAGTTTGGCTAATGTCAACAGAGCGCTCTCCCCAAGCCACAAGTAAGGTGCGGAGCTGAAATAGGCCTACGAGGCAGAAAGCTGAAAAGCAGAACGATAGGCAAGTAGCAATTGCCGCCAGCTCTTCTGCTGGCTGGCCGGTCCAGTGATTTTCATGACTATGGGACTCAGGGTGAAGGGGAAGGCCACGAGGTTCAAACCATGCTGTTGGCTGCAGGGACATCCATTAAAAGAAATTAAGAGCAAAGTCAGACCCCAGAAGGAGCAGAAGACACTGTGTTCCAACTCTAACCAGCTGAAGGAAAGTTTATATAAAAACAATCCCTTGGTTAGTGACTCATAAGGAAAGAATTCCTAAGCTTTCTTCAGGGAAACCCCAGTAAATAACATGTCTAAAAACACATGAAGATGGTGTTGTCTGTTCCCTTACGGTACTCGGTCCACATGATAAAACCTTTGGCAGCAAAACAACCTACTGAGCACAGTTCTCTTTGGGAAACCCAAAAACCAGTAAGAACTGCTGTGGCTCCTAGCAAAGACTGTCTCATATTCTAGCTCTTGCATGACTGTCTAATGCAAACTGGGAAGAATCGTGAAAAGAATGCTCTTCCTTACAGCTTTGGAGAGTGCTTCTCTGTCGACTACACGCAGTCGTACTCACAAGATCCATAAATGCCTGGATTTCAATACATTCTGCATCCTTTATAACTAAGAGCGTTGGACTGAAACATCTTGCTGTACTACGCCCAAAGAAACTGAATGAAAAGCTCTCTGCATGCACAGCCTGTCTGGAATATGTTATCAGACACGCAGCAGGCTTTGCAAGAAATAGTACTCTAGCTAAAGAAAGGCTGGATGGCTGGATTTCACTTGCAATGTATGACTCCTTTGGCTAAGAGCAGTTTTCTTTTTTTTTTTTTTTTAATTTATTTAATCTTTCTTTCTTTTTTTTTTTTTTTTTAATTATCGTAACATTTTGGAAGCGCATTACATGTTTTTAAGCATATCTTCCAGCAAAGAGATTTTAAAGTAACTAACCTAGGCTCAGGAAAATAAGAGAGATGACAGTGGTTTCCAAACAAGTGATCAGACCTGAACACTGTGACGCCTGAATTGGGACTGACTAAAAACTACTGTTGGAGAGTCCAGGTAGGAATATTAACTAAAGCACGTATATTCTGTGTCAAGCGGAGCTTACACTCTGTAGCAAAGCCTCTTAATTGTTGCAGATGCCCAGAACAGACTAATTTTACCACTCCCTTTAATGAGTTTTTAGCCTATTGAGTGTGAACATGGACATTTTGGTTTGCACTGCAAGCTTCCCCTGCCCAACGTAAAATTCCTTTATGGATTTTATTTCAGGTTCTGCTGCTCCCATATTTTCAGCTGCTATAGATCTATAGCAGACTCCAGAAGTTTTCCAGGATATAGCCAAAAACTTGTCAAGAAAAAAAAAAAAAAGGTTGGAAGCATTGCAGGGTAATTCCCAAGGGACTGTGGAGTTACCATAGTAAAGGAGTGTTTTTACCAAAAGGCACAGCAACAAAAGAGGTAGCTTCACTGATATTTGAATTGTAATTTTCCATGTCAGCAGGAGGTTGAGCTTGGAACGATTGTGACCATCCTTCAGGTATCTGTGACTAGCTGTAAACTCTGGGAGACAGCTTAATGCTCTTCTGCATGAAGAAATATACGAGGAAATACATACTTTTAAAACGCTATGCAAGAGCAGCCTAAAGGCTCTCAATACTGTCAAAGCATGAGCTTTGCACAGAGAAAATGCAGATGCAAGATAAAAGGAACTCTTGAAAACAGGAGCATCTTTTTGTCCCAATAAACCACTCCATCAACCAAAAGGGAAGATTCAGACAGAAAAAAAAACACAGGTGGAAGGGACTTCTTCTCAAAACTCACAGAAATGGGATAGGTGCTGCATTCTTTTATCTTGTGTGCAGCAGCAACGCTCCTCAGCCTTACCAGAGAAAAGATGAGCATTTGAGTGCTCCATCGTAAATCTGAATTCTGTTGCTTTAGTATCACAGTGCTGGTAGACAATTAACCAGGAACCTGGACAATTACCAGGCACACAGGTGTCAACAGCCAAGAGATCCAGACACGGAAGGAATAATCACAGATTATTCTAGACACAAATGCCCAGAAATACCTGCAACTCTCCAGTGTGGTATCATCCAAAAAGATCTGCATTGCAACAGGAAAATACACTTTCATATATAAAAATACTTTCATATATAAAGAAAATACATTCAGCATTACCTGAGCAAACACACCAAACTTCTTAGGATTCACAGACACACGCACGCTCTTGTCTTGGGTAAAATCATTTCAAACAATTCCCAGCAGTTTTTCTTTCTGCTCTTTGGTAGCCCAGCAAAAGGATGAAGAGCCTCATACACATCTGGGCGAGTTAACAACGATTACTGACTTTAAACACTTAAACAAGTGACCTAACCGAACCACTTGACCAAATTTCCAATCTTATTTTAAGCTGAGATGCTTAAGATTGGAAATTTGCTCCTAATCAAATTAGGATTAAACTTGAACAAGTGACCTAACAAAACCTCTTTTGTTGATTCTTAAATATATCCCTGCATACATAGGTGATGTAGGAGGGAAGTATTTTTCAAGAGCAAAAATAAAGATGTCTTGCCAAACCTGCTCTGAACACCAGAAATACTGCTTTCTCGGGCTGGAAGAAACAAGTCCTGCAGAAAGAAATTATGCTGCTTCTTCACTGAATTCATTAGTAATATAATAATGCTAAAGCCTACGTAATCTGCTAGTCAGCCCAGTGACAAACAGGTAGTTTGCCTTGAGTCTTATCAATTTCCACAAACTTTCAATGGCTAGTGACAAACCTCTAACCCAAAATGCAGACAGGACAATGTTCAGTAATTATCCACTGATTCCCTCCTGTCATTCTTTGTAAGCTTCACAAGCTAGGAACCACTTTTTTTTATTTTACATTTGTAAAATGGGATCTGGGTCCACAACTGCAGCTTCTAGACAAATAGTATCTATTCACAATATTAACAACAGCTGCTGGAGAGGCATCATGCTGTGGCTTACAAAAGAAACTGTACAAATAAGATGGAACTAAATAAGAGAAATGCAACATGGGGCAGAAATCACAGTCCCAGTTGGACAATGCCAGGACTGGTTCTAGGAAAGGAGGATTTGTGCAGAGTACAGTAAGTAGGGAAAAAACAACTGTCCGCTAAAAACTTAAAGAACTAAGCAGAGCACATTCAGTGACAGCAGATGAAATGCTAACCCTCCAGACGTTGATGGGACTATTACAATTGACTTCATCATGCCCAGTTTGTCACCCATGTTCCAGCCTTCTCGCAACCAATGCTGGTTGCAATTTAATTATTTCTGACCATATGCATCCATTCATTTGTTTAAGAGGTATTTCATGCACAGCACTATACAACAGAGAGCAGAGAGAGAAAGAGTTATGTTCTCAAACTCCTGGAGATGACTAGTGTCCTAAAGCAAGGGCCCTGACTTCCACCATACCAAGAGCAACAGACTATCGAGGACTGCACCCAATGCACAAATAACTCCCTTCAAGAACATAACACAGCTACATTTGAGGTTGCTTGCTGGTGTCCTTGCTCATAGAGTCAGATCATTCCCTGTATTGAAGCCCTTAGCTGAGAAACAAAAAGCACAGAACCCCTCCTCACTGAACAGCTCAAAAGAATACTACGCAACATAATAAAAAGGTCCGACACAGCCCAACACCTTGTGTAACAGCTCATGGGAACTTTCTGTCTATGCACCACAGAGCTTATACCCAGCCAGATAATTTCACGTCATTTGAACATAGTGGAATATTCAGCGATGTGTAATTCTCTCTTTGAATTAGAAATAATTTGATGAGTAGATGTTAGGTTTTAAAAACAAAAACAGAGAGAGAAGGTAAAGGTGAACCAAGAGAGATCATTTGTTTCTCCACTTCAGGGCCAGGAACAACAGTAAATAAAGCACCAAAGTGGAAGAGATCCACAAAACATCACAGAGTGTCCATAGGGGCAAAACTCAGTTCTCCAGAAGCAGCACAGCTGGAATAGCCAACATCCTACAAATCCATCAAATGGGGAAGAACAGAGAACGTTCTGGTCAATGAAAGGCCACAGTGGAACTGGGACACAGGTGATGCAGAAGTAACCATGAAACAGGAACAAATGACATCATGAGAGCTAGGGGTAAAGAATGAAGCTTAAGAACAGGGAATTACACACACAAAACATGAGAAATTGACTCCTTACGGAGAGTAATTATAACTACCTCCATCAAAAGAAGGGTAGAAAAGGCTAAACAAATCCAGGACGAAACTATGCATCAGAATAGACACTGCATATCTTTGCAGAATGAGAGAAAACAGCATTCAGTTTCTCTTGATCATCTTGTTTTCACTTACAAACGAGAGAATAAGAAGGACCTGGCTGTTGACCAGCTGCCCTCCACCCTCGTGTCCAATGACTACATTTCCTGTTACACTGTAAATGCTATGGAAGTCAGTTCGGTGACATCTTTGGCAGAAAAACCTCACATTTTTATTTAGACCCAATTACTTTTCAAATAAACTGCTACTCAGGAGTAGCTTTTTGTGCAGTAACTGACTTGGAGAACGAGAAAAAAAAACTCCCAGTCTTGTGATACCTGAGTGCATTTCCCCTTCTGTTCAGTTTTGCACATGGGTGACACCGTGGTGCTGCACTGAAGGGGTGGGAAGGCAACATGACCTTCCTGCTATGGCTGTCCTGACAGAGCTGGAGGCATGGGCACTCAGCCTGGAGTGCCAAGGATCTCTGTAGGGCTGAGTGATGCAGTACAGCCCTGAAGCACCCTCCTCTGCCAGCCAACTCTTAGCACTCATTGACCAATTCTAGGAAAGGGGTTGGCTTTCTTTACTACCTTCCCCAGGGCAGATTTCACTCTCTTTTCAATAGGAATGCATGTCCAGAACACAGCTGACACTCATCCTCCATCACCTGAAACTTCACAGCCAGAAAGTTTTCACCTTTCCGTACAGCTTCAATAAAATCCCTCATTAGAGTGGAAGTGGTGCAAAAACGAGCTGCACCATAAAAAACGAAGAATTTAACAATATTTTCAATTTGCAGGTGCCTTGTGGAAAGCAGAGTAAAGAGCCCACCACGAAGACATTACAAAAATAAAAAAATATATATATCTGTTTGCTCATTTCCAAATTTCCTGGAGCTTGCTTAATGTCAGCAGGTTCATTTAATAGCAGAAATGTAAAACTGTGACAGCTATTGAACGGCTGACCCCTGACACAGGCAGTTTGCTGGGGCTGGTTTTGAAATCCTTCAGTTAGCAAGGCTGCGCCTTGTTACAGTCAGTGCAACTGATGCAATGCTCTGGATCTCTTTCTCCCTTGTACGTTTTTAACTCTCTCGTGCCAGCAATTAATTTACTCCTGGAGAATATAAAAGAGGGTTGCTCTGTGTTTCAGGGGACAGGAGCGCATCTAGGCTTGGTTTGAAGCAGTAAATATTTAGAAGGATGATTTTTATGGCAGCGTGTTTTCGCATTCGTGAAAGCGTAAGGCAGCAAGGAAGGCACTGACAAACAGCCATTTCCTTTCCTCCCTCTGTTTTGGACTGCTGTTGACCCAGCGGGTACGCGCATGCGCACACTCCTGCGCTGCTCCGTTACACCGTCACTTCATTGTAAAACCCAATTCATCTGTTCAGAGCAGCGACTGAAACGCTGTCTGTAAGGATTATGGCATTTTTCCCACTATAAAAAAAAATATATATATATTATAACACTTCTTCATTTGAAAGTTATTTTTAAATCTGCTTGGCCTGAAGCCAATTTCAGTCGTAACTTAAGTGGATCCTTCTTTTCCTAGAATTCGGTGCCTTCCTTTCCTAGAATATAGCTGTCTGGGTGTTAGAGTTTTTTAAGTTAATAAAAACAAAACAGAAAATGCACAGTTTTCATGTCCATCTACACCGCTTTCCCTCTGACACATCAGCACGAGTTGCTGTTCAGCTTACTGCTGCACAACAGACACAAGCGAGTCTTTACTTTTTTAGTTTAGGACCTTAACTCACACCGAGCTCAGCAGCCTCGGAGCAGAGGCACTGACTCTCAGTTTGAGCCCGGCTGAGAACACCACCACAGCCTAAGTGTGACTACCAGGTAAGTGCAGGCTCTTCAGAAACACAGCTAGATTTGGTGAATCATCACAGCCCTGGGCGAAGATGCACATGGCTTCTGGCATAGCATCTGCAAAGAAATATCAGTAGCCAAGCATGAAATAGATGAACTGAGAGAGTTGTTGTCATACACTTAGGTAGGACGAGTACCCTGACTTCACTCAGTCTAAGTTCCCACTTTCCAGGGCTGTCTCAAGAGGGAGTAGGACATCTGGTCTTCTTAGTGAAGTAGCTGATCTGGAATCCGGGTTCGGTAAAACTACTCCCACCCCTTTCCCCTTCCCCCTCCCCAAAAAGAGACTTGAAACTAAGCAATTAATATGTCACCAAGAAGTATTTTAAGCAATAACATGCAAACTGACCTGGCAGCGAGATTATTTTCCTTTTCTTTTCAAAGGAAATTCTGTTTTTCTCAGGAGAAAATTCGAACTAAATTATACCAAGTGACTTTGTATTAGGTGAATGCTCATATGCTCAGTGTTATCCACACTGAAGACAATCCCACTAACCCAGATGCAAATACATTATTTAGATATGTCAGTTCTACCTGCTTTGTAAAGGGTATCTCAAGTATGGCGATGCAAAACAGCTCTGTCCACAAGGAGGAGATTAATTACGTTTTTAATTTTCCTCAGTTGAATTTTCTCAAGACCGATCTCAGCCTTAAACTGTTTGATAGTTCAAATTAAGCAGAAGTGATTGGATGGGTTCAAGGGTGACAAAAAAAAGGTGAACCCTTTAATATAAAAGGAGTTGGGTCTGTGGCTTTTTGTTGCTGTTGGTTTTTTTTTTTTTCCTATTTCAGCCCATGGGGTTTGGGGTGAGAACTTCAGCAGGACACAGCATCTAGTTAATCTTCTAACCTAACCAAGTCAGACATGTAATGAAAACTGCCCACATGAGAATGTTGTAGGTTTTGTTGTGGCTGTTATTTTCAAACAGCGGGCTCTGGAGGACTGGTGTTTTTTGCTTTTGTTTTTAAACGACGGTGATGAAAATGCACAGGGGAGGAAGTAAATTCACAAAGATGGATTAAGACACTGACTCAGTGTCTTCAGCATCTGGACCGAAGCTACAAGCAGCTTCCCAGAGCTCTGTGCAGCTTGGCACAACGCTCTACTCATCCTGTCTCTGCGCAGGACTGCAGAGCAGAGTTCAGTTTTAACTTTAGTAAGACATGGCTTGCCAACATGTGCTTGCTGAATGAGGTAGGTCTCCATTACCTCATTCTAAACGACCCCTTTTACAGATCTTATCCAACAAAGCGTTTGAAGATATATTTACTTTTAACCATGTGAGAAATCTCACTTACAGTAATGATTGTGCAACAATAAAAGCAAAAATAAAAATGATTAGTAGTCCACCGATGACTATAAACCCTCTTCTTTTCCCTCCCCCTGCTTTTTCTTAGGACCTCATTACTCCAATGTTTATTTTTACTTTGCAAATTTAAGAGGCAAAGCTAAGGGCAGCACCCATTCAGGTTGTGCGGGTGGTTACGGAATCTTTCCACATGACATGAGACAGTGTGAAAGTCCTATCAAGCAATAATAATAGGAAGTGTAAAGCCTTGCTAGGCACCCAAGTAAATCCATACCAAGACAGTAAGGAAGGATTACGCAGCTTTGAGATCATGATCCGCAATCTCAAGTCTTCTCTTCTCCCAGACCCATCTTAGACTCTCTTACCACCTTGCAGGTGTATGCATTTCATTTTCCACACAACTGTGTACAGCTGCCTGTCTAACTGGGCTATATAACCTCCAAAAACCATAGAATGGTTTGGGTTGGAAGGGACCTTAAGATCATCTATTCCAACCCCCTGAGCATGAGCAACTTATATGAAAGAAGGGAGGGGACACAGATGAGGATACAGTGATCCTCACAAGGGTCTGGGCTCTGAGAGAAAGAGGAGGATGGCTGTCATGAAGATTTGTTTTGGATTTACCTTCTGGCTGACACCCCAAGGCCAGAGGGGGAATATCTGTGATCGAACAGCAAAAAATGGCCCATTGCTCACAGCATAAGGAAAGGTAATAGCTTCACCCAGCCTCAGATCTCACAGGTTTCTCCTATACCTGCTTAAACCTATCCTACCTTTTGCTAGCAATTTAAATCCATGTCAAGTGCTACTACTGGTCCTCCCTCCCTGGAGGTGCCCCAGAGCTCAGGTCACTGGAGAACAGTGCTTGTCCACATGCATCCTGATCTCTGCTTCTGGCAGCCCCAAGAGATCTCTGGTGCCCCATCTCACTTGACAGAGCACCTACAGTCTAACTCCTCTCATCAGGAGATCAGCTCAGTATCCAGCGTAGCAGCAAAGCCTTAAGTCAGCATATCGTAAAGCAACATTATAAACATTACCTTGATATTTCAGTGTACACAGTTAACATTTACATTTCACACCACCTCCTGCATAAAGTCCCTCTCTCTATCCCATCAATTCTTAACCCTTCACCACCCAACAGGCAAGCCAATAGAACACAACGTTTTTGGTGCTTCTGAGTCCAGTTACTATGGAGACAGCAGCAGACAAAAAGTGACAGAAATATCAAAACTAAAAGCAGACAAATTCCCAGATCTTCAGAACATTTTAAATGCACCTGAGCCTTTCCCAGACAGCCCGGAAATGCTAGAAGCTCACGATGAGATGCTACATGCAATATTTCAGGGGACAGTTTCAATGTTTGCTATGAGGCATCCTTTGATGCTCCACATGCATCCTCCTAAGGGTTAATATGTCAAAACAGGAAAGGCAAAAAAAAAAATGCAAAAGCTGTGTAAATTCGTCCTGCAGCATGACAAACTCCCTCTGCATCACGTTAGTGTGTGAGATGTGAAATTTCCATTCTTAAGCTCAGTAAAAATGGCAGAAAAAGTACAAACCCTGGGAACTACGTGATCATTAGTTTATCAGATCAACATCAGCAAAACTATCTTTCTGTGCGCTGCTCAGTTTCAAAAAACCTACCATGCATATTTCAGTTCTCCCTCTCCACACCCCACACCCTTCTGCTGCTGTCCAGCTGGAACACATCAAGGGTCTAGAAGCCAAGTCAAATGTTGACCCCACCCTCCTCCATCCATTTTAAGGCACCTTCAAAGCCAGTACACTGATCTAGTTCAGCTCAGCCAACAACGCCAGCAAATCTGTTATTTAAGACTTTAGTGCCGGGTTTTTATAACTGCCCATTAATACAAGCTTTGATGTATGGTCAAAAAATCCAGCTGTAATGAGTTTCATCAGACTGTAGCAACCTTTCCTCAGAAGGTCTTTATTACTATACCTTCATAATCTTTGGTCCCAATACTGTGTTATAGTATCATTCTCACTGAACTGCCTTACAAAATAACACGGCATCATTTAAAGTATCACCTTCTGCAAAACCAAAAAGAAAAAAAATGATCTGCTGTTTCATAGAAGACACTTTTGCAACTCCATTTCTTATTAGAAAGAAACTGTGAGCTTCCTCTTAGGAGTACGCAAGCAATAATTGGGTGAAGCAAAAGACAAAGCGTTTTTTATGGCAAAACCTTTGAGACAGGATAAGACAGGATTTTGTAAAAGGACAAAGAACTTACTCTGTTGTTCCCCTTTGCAGGATGCAGCAGGGAGGAAAGAGGAAAAAAGAAGTATTAGATACATATATTTTACATACATTCAGTCTAACTTGTGCAGTTCTGGAAGTAGCTCAAACCAAATGAACTGACTCAAAGTAAGTTCACTGAATCCTTTAGTCAGACAGCTTCCAGAGGAGCACAGGACGTTCACCAAGGATTTGAAATGGTCAGCGAAGTTGTAAATTCACACTGCTTTTCAAAATTTCCTCTCCACACAAACTCGCAGATTCCACTTTTGCTTCCTCCAGTGTAAATCAGGAGCAGCTCCAGGGAAGTCGGTGGACACTAAAACAAGGGCAAGGGAAACGAGGCTCAAAATGATCTAGGGATGGGACCAAAGCCAGAGGGATTTTCGTGCGTCGGTAATACAGAGCTTCCAGTACGCAAAGCAACCACTAAGTATGTCTGCTTACCCTTTCATGACAGCCACTCCCTGCAACATGCCAATGAATGGAAAGTTTCACGATCCAATGCTTTTAAAAAGCAAATATTGCACGTTTAGTGATGAAAGTAAGGAGGAGATGGCATTAGGGGAGAGGGGAAAGGGAATGGATGGTGCCAGCCAGGTAAAGTGTGCTGAACAACTTATGATGAACATCTGTGCTTTCTTTTCTTTTCATTGTGAGTTTTGCCATGAGCTGGCATGAATAGTGTATATTACACAGTGGGAAGCTGGCCAAAATAAACACCAGCCTAGAGCTGAGAAATACAGCCTGGAAAGGTTAGTCACAAAGTTGTAGCCATTTTTTAGAAAAGGAGGTTTGGATGCCTCAATACAGAAACCCAGCAGTAAAGTCAGCTGGTAAATGGATATCCTGTTTCAAAGTGAATTGGCCACAGTGTGATTTATATATCAAGTGAGCTGCCTTGCATATGGGTTGGAAAACTAAAAACACTGATTCATTGCTATCTGGGTGGCTGTCAAAGCTCACGTCCTGACAAATGCAAATCTCTGGGGAAGGAGGTGACCTGGAAGAGTGCAAAAGAATTTAGGGGCCCACAAAAGTTAACTTTGAAGGGTGATTAAAGATAGTTAACAAGCGAAGGAATACATGAGTGTGAATGTACATCTGTACAGACAGGGAGCACAGGCAAAAGGAAGCAGGAAAATGGAGGAATGGGGTGTTAGTTGTCATTTAATTCTTAATATTCTAATGAGTTTTGTGCAGGCACGAAAATAAAAGGTCAACAACTTTAGACTTTGCTTACGGTGTTAAAATTAGTACTAAGACTACGTGTCAGTGGTGCTAAGTACCAAGCCCCATTACCACTGTCACCATTCAATTTTAAGTAGCTCAAAAACAAATATTCTGAGTTGAGAGATTTGCTCTTGGTGAGAACTTGAAACAAATCTCTAAAATGCAGTGACAAATTCCTACTTTTCCTTTCGTTGCAGAAGGAACCCAAGTAGGGGCCAACGCGTCGGGCTTTCTATCGGCATTCCCGTACGCGAGCAGCAGACCTGTTGATGAAAGCACACAGCTTTACTTCAGATTCCAGGCTGCGCGCGCTGCTCTGGCAGTTACAGAAAGCAGGCCAGTCTCACCACTGCAGCACTCCAGGTTTACAGCACTATCCATCTATTTTTCATTTCTAAGCAGCAATTTTTCTACTTCTGGTGCCAAAGTCTTGGATACTCAAAGCTACCAGCTGCAACTTGCACATGAAAAAGAATGAGAAGGTCATCCTGTGAAGGGGTTGGGGTACCTCTCTGCATTTTTAACTCTGGGACTGCAAAGCTGTGAGGAAGGACTGAAGCTGCCATCTCCTAACAGTGTTTCTTGCTTAAAAAATGAGGTCTCTAACCCTTTGGAGAAGAGTAAAAGAATGGTGGGTGTCTCTAAAACTATTTTATACTGCCAGGAAAAGGTGCAGAACTCAGGAGCACGCATAAGATTTTAATGAAAGTTCTGTCAAAGTTCCCAGCGTGCACTGGGTGTTGAGGCTGCTGTTTTACAGAACTCAAAACTTTAACAGCAGGCTTTCAGTACACGATTGGGAGTTTTGACACCACAATCTGAACAAGAAATCAAAACAATGCAGTATTTGGAACGTAATAATTTATAAGATGATCTCTTGTAACTAATCCTTGTAAAATGACTTCTGGCTGTCTCTCAGATAAGAGCTAATCTATGGGGACAGGAACCCTACTGAAAAGTCATTAAGAATATTTAAAAGAGTGTCAGGTATTTGGTAGGTCTCCTGCTGAATTTGACTCTGACCTCTCTCTCAAAAAAAACAAAACAACCAACAACATTATCACAATCACTGATCATTTCCACAATAACTAGAGAATCCCACAGTTCAAGTGTTCTGATTTAGCTTTTGTTGGTAGCCTTGATGCTTCATATATAAGCTGAGCACTGCCTGTGTGCATAAATAGCAGCAGGAAGAGTTGCAAAGAGGGCCATACTGGAAGCTCTGGAGGTATCACAAAAATATGGGAAGTATGAGGAAGATGATGAATATGGACGACATCACAAGACCCTGGGCTCAAGGGACCTGGCCTTGACATGGAAAGCAAACAGGAATAGGAATAAATCCCACAAAAAAATCAAAGCATCATTTCTCAGAATAGATCCTCCTCTGAAGGTATCCATCTGACAAATTACTGAAGAAAGACGAGCCATGCATTAGAGAAACTTTCAAAACCTCAGCTGACAGGTATTTCTGCCAATGTCAGCCTGCTCTCTGGTTACAACTCCACAAACCTTCACTCAGTATTAAAGTTGCTGCTGCAAACAGCAAGAGAAAAAAATACTGAAGATTTTTTCACAGAACACAGAACAAAACAAAAAAAGAAGAAAACCCCGAAACTGACTGATTCCCATGGGATGTTCTGATGCCGCAGTCTGTATTACTATCACCACAGTTATGCAGGGAGGGAGCTGGACTTCTGGAACTGAACCAGCTCCCTTGTCCCAGACTTATGTAAATGAGAAAACACAAAATGACAAAGTCCAAAAAGTACGAAATGGTATTTGGGCATATTCCATTTCCCAACGTTTCCACTTTTGTCTTTTCTTTTTAATTTAGAGGCTTTTTTTCTTTCTTTCTTTCTTTTTTTTTTTTTTTTTTTCTTTTTTACTGTTTCCTGTTTGATTTGCTTCACATGATTAGCAGAGTAAGACTGTCTTTGGAAAGGTTTAGCATGTGTTTCATACACAAAAACACGCGGTGATTCAGTAAAATAAATATACGTGATTGCCTGGAATGCTTCCGTCGGTTCTGTAATACAGAGCTTGCAGGAATAAGCTTCTTTTCTTCAGAAGATATTCACAGAAGCAACGAAGCTCAGAAAAACCTCACTTTGCTGGATGCTTTTACTGAACTGTTCCAGTGAATAACATATCGGAAATGGCTTTTTTTCAATTGAGGTTTGACACACAAGTTAACCGTAAAGTATTTCATCATGAATATTAAACAATTACCACATCAGAGGCCAACGGAGAGGCTACCATGGCTTGAGATATCTGCAGACATTGTGCCCTTCCAGATGATACAATTAATTGTTTTTCTGAATTAAACAGAGCAGCTACTGGAAAACTAGTGAGCTGTATAACTTACTGAGGATTTATCAGGGTAGACACCGGCTCGTAGCAGAGACGCCTTCCAGCTATCCACCTCCTCTTGGGAGTCACAGGCTAGTTCAAGGAAACGGTAATCCTTGTAAACATTCCTGGAACAAAGAGCACCACACTGTAAAACTAGGATTTCACTAGTTTTTATCATGCACACAGCATTTTAAATTAAAAAATATATATCCTTTGGGATCAGAGAGAACTTGGTGATTGTTTTGGGCAACAACGCTTATGAGACAGGTGCTTGTTACATGGAGCACTTAAAAATCTTACAATGCTACAGTGAGACTCTGGAGATAATGATTATCTGAAAGCACCACGAAACTGCTGCAAGTCAATTTTCCAGTTTTCTCCAAAATGAGGCACATTTAGGAAAAGTAAAAGTGTTGTGATGCAGAGGAGAAACATGAGACGTTCCAACAAAACTCATTTTGAAACTGCTTGCTGCTGTAACCACTAAATATCAAAATAACTAAGAATGAAACTCTTCCCCATGTTAGGTCCCTCTGATAAGATCCTTTTAGCTTTCACATTCCATCAGTAAAATGGGAAAAAAATACAATGACGTTAGTACTTTTTAAGAGTTCGTCTGACTGCCATAGTCATAAGAAAATCGAGATGTGTTTAAATAATACCTACTACAGGTAATTAATGTAACCAGATAAATACAAGCATTATGAATCACATAATGGAAGAAAAGAGAAAGAAGGAAAAATACATAATATGTGGGAAGGTGGTACTTGTAAATTCTCCAATAAATAGAACAGATTTTCCCCTTACGGTTTAGCCATTAGTTTCTGAATTCATAGTCTATATACAGAGCAGATTGCTATAAATTTGTCAGCCAACAGACTTTTTAGGAAAGGCCACAAGCTTTGCTGACAAAGGTTATGAAACCACATTTTGCCAGATCTTAAAAGCTGCACAGGAATCGATCTTCCATTGCAACCAGACTGTTTTCTTTCCTTAGCAAGCTCTGCAGAGGGGGGAGCGAACGGCAGCAAGAAGGACTCAGAGAGATTATTCAACCTTCAATGAGAGCAATGACAAGGGGTTCTTATAGTTCCATTATGCAACTAAAGACATCATTCCTGCCACATATTTTGAGGAAAAAAAGAGTGAACACCCTATAGAACTTGGAGATTATTATTGTCATCACAGCCTAGACAGATTTCTGTAGCATTCGGGGGCTGGTGGGATTTCACCTTCATGCTTCTGAAACACATGTGACCAAGTACTTCTAACATAAAGTACGCTGCTCCTTTCCCAACAGTAGCACCAGATAGCTTCAAGCTCTGCTTTTTAGGGGCAATCTCAGGAAATAGAAAGGGCAGAAAAAATGCTATAGAATGGCAGGTGTTCACGTCTGAGCATGAACGGGCCACCTACACACCAAATCATCAGCCATGAAACCACGGTATGGCAAGCACAGCATATCCACCTCTGAACACAGGGAAATCAGGTGTTACTAAGCAAAGTTATAGACTGTGTTCAAAAATACAAAGGAAAATGAACAAATTGGGTTTTTCTGACACTAGTGATAACACTTCTCATCAATGCAAGTGGTCGGGCAGGTGTGCTCATCTCCAGCCTTGTAGCACTCCCTGCACACTCAGACCAGAGGAAGCCCCAGGCACCTCCTAGGGGAACCAGATAGAGCACAAAGGGGTAGAGAGACACTGACAAGTCACATCTCACAGCTTAGGCACAGCCACTGGGAGAAGGAATGATTGAAAGCTCTACGCAACTTTTATCAATTAGGAATTTGAAATTAAACCATTTACTTCTTTCGCTCCAAAAGCACTTATTCTGCCTTAATGCAAAGGACAGCCTGAACAGCCTCTTCAGAGAATGCTACCTTGAAGTGATGATAAAACACTTGGAACTCTAAGTCAACATTTACTGAATAAAATAAAAGACCGAATAAAAACAAACAAGCAAACAAACAAAGATCGATATGAAATCACTAAAGAAAAAGTGCCTTAATTTATGGTTGAGAGAAACTTGCACTGAGATAAGTTTTTTGGCTGAGATAGCTAAGCAGCTGTAACTCTGAAGGAAAAGGAAGCTGAAATGGTAATGGGGCAGCCTCAGAAAAGATGACTAAAAACAACAATAGAGCACATACAGACTGTAAACTGTAGTGATAGGGAAGTTCCAAAAATACTTATCTGCAAGAGCAAAACAACATGACACCAGCTTGTGAAAACATTTTTTCAGGATTGTCGTGATATATATTAAACTTCTTGGCATTTTGTGAGTTGCTACAGCAAGCATAGCTCTATGAGAAGGGATTTTAGCTGACTGCTTTGAGCAGATGAGAGTTGGCTGTCCTGCACTCCTGTCATCATATGAAGAGCTGTCCTAGGCACCTGATGTGCAAGCTGCTGGATGCCTCTGGCCCTCCGAAGCCTCTCTCAGCAGTATGTGAGTGCTCCAAGACCACTACAGAGGAATGCAAGTTTCTGCAGCCCAGCACAAATGAGGAGCTAAAGGGCACAAACACTGAGCCAGAACCCACACAAAGATCTCCTTAGCCAGGTAAATGGACACATGCCTCTCAAAGCAGCCTCCTTGCTATTAGTCCTCCCTTGTCTTTCTTTCTTCCAGAAAGGCTGACAGGGGCACACGGGAGCATTTTAAAGGAAAACAGAGCCAAAGGAACTCCTGAAGAGAGTTTGTCCTTTTTCCTTCGGCTAGCAGAATCTTACCAAAAATCCCCATACCGTTAACATGTTTTACTCATTAGGAATCCACTGGCATCTCGTGGAAAGCTGTAAAAACATTCTTGAAAACAATTCAAATTTTCTGTTTTGTTCTCTCTTCCACTTTTAAAAATCGCTCAAGATATTGGCACAGAAACAGTTACTACTCCATCCTTACCTACTTATTCCATACAGAATACAATGAGATCATACTCTCATTGTCATCTCCATAGAGGCTAAATACTTTTAAGAGTGATATAATACAGGATACCAAGAAGCAAAAATGAACTCCCAAAAACACAAGTCTTGTTGACATTCAGGCAACTTTAAGGGACTGCAGAAACACATACAGTAAATGGGAATATGCCTAGCAGTAAAATTTGCACGCTACATTGGTGTGTAAGACAAGGGTGAGCCCAGTTGTGAGTTACTGTCCCACCAGTCCCAACCTTGGCTCGCCAGCACTGCATAGGGAGGGTTCCAGGACAAACAGTGGAATAACAGAGGACTGAAAGTCACAAAGGACTTTCTGGATACCTACCTGGAAGCAAAACCAAAGGGGTTACCTCCACAGCAACTGTACACTGAAACTGCTTGCTATCTGAGCAAGTGCTGCATTTAAGATACACAGCAGTTCCTGCAACTCCTTAACACCAAGATAAGGTTAAATATTTATCTCCAACAAGCTTGGAAAGATGTTAAAGGTAACCAGTCTATATACATTACAAATCCTGTTGATATGCATGCATATAAATAAATGCATATCCACATATCAACGGTATGCACAGACAGCTTTTAGACTGAGTTGGATCTGGAACGTTTCAGTAGACAACGCTGTACTGTATGTGCAGGTGTTGGGGTTTTTTTCTTCTTCTTTTTTTTTTTTTTGAGAAAGAGAGTGAGAAAATACAAACCAAGATTAAATGCAAAAGCATTTATTCTTTCCCCTAAAGCTCTCAATATACTGGAGAAGGGAGAATAGAAATAAGAGAACAAGAATACAACTGAAATTTTAGAACTGTGCCTATAGGACAATTTAAGTCGAATCCTGCCTGGAACACAAAGCACATGGAACTTAAACAGTGACACTGAAGTAAGTGAAACTACTCAGGTACTGACGGATAAAGGACTTGCTTCCTTTACAGGGATTTCAAGCACTTGTACTGATCACCTGAAATGGCTGTGTTGGTAAGCTTCTGTCCTTTTAGGAGGACGCAAGCAAAATTTAAAACGGACACAAAATCTGCAACCAAATGCAAATTGGCCCAATTTTATTCCACAGTAAAGAATGCATTCCTAGATATCTGTGATTGGAAACGAGCTTCATATTTACTCACTTAAAATAAGGAGAAAATAACAGAATCCAGAAACTCCAAACATACGTTCACAACAAAGATAACCTTGAATAAAACTCCACGGATCCCCTCTGCTTATTCAACCTGCAGCTCCACTGGATATATTCTGCTTGTTTGACCTGCTCTTAGTTTACTATTTTAAACATTTGCAATTCCACAATGTCTGGTTTGACTATATGCACTATTTTTCTTATAAGAAAGCTCTACTAAGGGCTGCGTAAATCAAATATTTTAAAGAAATAAAACTGACCATCTGCTATGAGTTAACTGCAATGACTAACATTTTCTATCAAGGCATGCCATTTCAGATCAGTACAATGTGAATGTTAATTAAAATTAATTACACATGTCTCTGAAGACGTTTTTCTTAATATCCAGAAAAGCCAAAGACACAAGCTCTGAGACAATGTCAAGAAATAACAGCATTTAAGGATTTTGCCATTAACTCATGTAAGTGATCTCCCAGAAGTATAGGGACATCTTCAAATTCACACACACAAATACAGACACTAATGAATTTAAGGTGAAAATGAATCGAAGAAATGCTGATTAGTACATAGTCAATCCTGACCAATTGAGTGTCTCCCGTTCTATATGAAACCCAAAAGAGAAAAATGCTCAGAGCTAGCACCATGAAGGGCAACATCTGTGGTGGTAACAGTAAATGGCACAAAAATGTTCTGTAACTCCATAGAGAAGAAGGTTTGATCATTTCTGTGGGGAGGGGGATGAAAACCCTGATTTGGAGCCTGCCCTGAGGGCCACACAGAGTCAAAAGCAGCTCCCAGCTGTCAGAGCCTCACCATGTACCTCTGCTTCCACAGATGTGGCAGTGATGCACTTTCTGGGTCACACTGAGGCAGCAAGGAGAACTTGTCCTGCAAGCTGAGTCGAGTTTACCACCATGACTCACAACACCTGTCTCTCTGGTAGAAGATCCAACACAATCTCTCAGGGAATTTTCTTGGAGTGCAGCTCACATATAAGGTATGGGTTTACCATTTAAGTTTCTCTCCTCAAGAGCCCCTTTTTGCTCTCTACTGCCAGTTTTAGACCACCTACCTACCATCCTATAATTTAAATATCACACAAAGAATTCTTGTCAGTAATGACAAAAATGAAATATTCCAGAAAAAAAAAAAAAATAAATGGAATGTAGCTGGGGGACAAAGGTATATTTTTCTTATTCTTAGATATTGTACTACCAGCAGCTTATGGTTTGTTTACAGATCCCAGCAGCTTTTTTTTCTGGGTTACATTTAGATTTTTTTTTTTTAATTAAATAGATTTTATTTCTTCCTTTTCTAACAGAGAGGTCTGTGAATAGCTTACAGTCCAGCTCTTCCTGGGGCTTAGTTTTCTTAGCAATTCAAAAACAGTAACTAACATACATCTCATCTTAGGCTTTCTCCTTCAGCCTGGCTTCCATCCAACAGCTCCTCTGACCCGGTCTCCTTTCACTAGTTGCCTTTATTTTGGCTCTTTCCCAGTTTCCCCTATATGTGGATTGCAGTTAACCACTTGTTTGTAAGAATGAATTTAGTACTTCAGGTTCTAATGCATCTGGAGTCCCCGAGAAGAATTACGCTCCATCCCTTTCTAGAGCAAAACTTAGCCAACAACAGGCACCCAAAATAAACACTGTTGTACCTTTCACTTGGTAGACATAGCACTCTTCCTTGGGTCCTACAAGGCAATGTCGTTTCTTGGGCAATACAATTCCTGTCAGTAAGAGCATGCTCGGGAGACAATAGCTCTATTTCCAGTCCTGTTATGTCCCCTCGACATTTTCTTTTGATGACTCTCCCTTTTGTGTTCATCTGTTTCTCAGATTAAGGGTTTGTTTCTCCAATAAAACTTCCCCAGACAGTCAGCTCTCATGTGGAGATGTTAGCTCTGTCACACTGCTTCACAATTACTGAGGAGCATTTAAGTCTCAGGGACCTATTCTTCTGAAGATAAACAGAAGAATGGTTTAATGCTTTGAATTCATTTCTCACAATCTCCTGGTATACAGAACCATAGAGGGGAGGAAAGTAATGTGGTTAGGTTCCTCATTGGGATCCTAACTGGAAGAAAAGATCTGGTTCTGCTTCTTTGGCTCCAAGAAAAGAATCAGGTCTGAAGAGTAACAAAGCTTCCTGCATAAGAAAGGCTGCTGATAAGTGACCACTGCACAGATCCTGAAGGGTGGCACATTTAAAACCATAGTTCTTGTCCCCAAACCCAGTACTTAATAATGCTGATTGGTAAATTCTTCTGGGAAATACACGAGGAGTAGGCAAAGGATTTGTGCTGAAATCCTAGAAGGAAAGTAAATTTCCTGGGATGGGAAGAATTTGTTTGCTCTTGAACTCTGAACGAGAGTTTCACGCATCCATCAGTTTTGACAGCAAAGACAAATCTATGTGAGCACATGAGGTGACAAAATCTTCTCCATTCTTAGCTCTGCTTCATGAAATCAATCAGTAGCTACATCTACACAAGAACTTTTCTAGCACTTCATACCAAGAGGGAAAAGCCTTACATCGCCTTGTGTTTACAAGGCTATCAAAAGCTGGCTCCAGTCCTTGAGCTCTGTCCCTCTGGGAATACTGGGTAGAACTCAAGAGCAGCACCATGGCATACCTCATTGCATAGTGAGGACTAGCCAGAGCTCAAGTCCTTCACAACATTTTTTTAATAATCACTGTTTTCAGAGCACTGTCACACTTACTACCACTCCACTTCTCATAAGAGCGAGCAGAAGTGCCCAGTTTCACATTATGTTTGACAGCAACTCTGCATTCATTAGTATTTTTATACAGAATGGTTCTTTTCAAAATACTTTGAATGCACTTGATCTCTTTTCCAGTCTAAAAGACTCGCCAGCAGCTTACAGTGGAAATGGAAAGAAAGGAGAAAAGGGTGGTCGACATAAAATAGCACTCCCTCTCTTGAGAGGTTTAGACACACACCGCTCGATCCTGCAGCCCCACTTCAGTTGCACAGATGCAGATTTGTATGGACAGACACTGCCTAAAATGATGCAGCAGTGAAAGGACGCTTGCTCTAATGTATTTGGCTCTAGTATCTAGTGCTGCTAAGGTAAGTAAAGTAGAGAAGACCATCTGCAAAGCTCTCCCATGACCTCTATAAATTAAGTACACGGGCCCACTCAAAAACTTTACGCAAATCATTAAGTTTGCTGAAAAGCAAAACTCTAACCCCCCCCCCCCCCATAACCCTGTTACTTTAGCAGCACTCTATCTATTTCACACCGTGAGTTTTCTTTTCATTTTTAACTTTATATATATATTTTAACTTTTAATTAGAAACTAACGAGAAAAGAATTTAATTATTTCACAATGCTGGCTTTTCATAGCTGCACAATTAAGTTCATTTCATGAGAATTTATCTTCACTGTGAAATCAATCGTCACAGTCTCCGTTTACCATACATTACCAAGTCACATTTGATTCCTGTCAGAGAACTGTTGACTTCTGCAGTAAATCAAAATGACAAATACTGTTAAGTTTCCTTCTGCCTCTATCCCCTAAACTCCTAACTCAAGATGGTTTTTCCTTCTACTCAGTGAAATGAGGATTTTCCTGGTAACTGTATTTCAGAGCTGGAAAGGTTTTCATAAATGGAAAAAATGCAATGCATAATCCAGGAAACTATTGAAATGTACAGTATCAGAAACATATGGCTGTAGCAAAATACCTATGCAGTGAGGGGCTGGGAATGAAAACGAGAACAAGCTGATTAAAATTCTTCTCCTGAAGAGATATTACTTGAAAATTAAAATATTCAGAAAACTCACAAAATCAAGGGAAAAAATAAACAAACCAAAAACACCCTACAGATTATAGAAAAAGGAGGTACAGAATAATCTCTATGCTATCGTCAGTCATGCTGGAGCAGATGATTTTGCCTTTGTTCTTTAATGATCCACATCTTAAACACTGAAGTGCTTCCATAACCAGAACCCTCAGCGGGCAAACTCAGAAAACCGATTTCTTTCCCAATGACAAGGTTTTAGAAAGAAAGTAGAAACTAAGTTAATCATGACGCGAATTTTGAAAAAGAAAACAATATTTGGTGCCCTCTATACTCAGAAACCAGATCGATGTATTAGCGTAAAATAAAACAACAATGAGATTCCTCGTTTCAACAGATTTTTAACCATTTTCTTGTTTCAGTTTCCCTAGGAAACTGAGAAAGGGAACACGGCCCCCAGCTGAGGGCTGGATCACTTTGCTCATCTTGCAGCATCCCTACTTCTGCTGAAACAATCTATGAATTCTGGAGACACTGAAAAGCAAACTGATACGAAACTTGTTTTGACTGATTTCTGCCAGAAGGCAAAATTTTGGAAATATATTAAAAAAAAAAAAAAGAAATAAAAAAATCAGTTGCTTCACAATAACAGAGGAGCTGCTGTTGTAATTAGAATTCAGTAAATGTTTCTTCAAGAACAAGTTCTGACTCCATTTAAGCTGGAGGACTGTCTTTGTAAACAGCCTCTCCCAAGGCAGTTATTTTGTCATCTTATCACGGTGCTGTCACGTCTCAACATGCCCTTATAGACATAAGGATGTTTTTAGAGCAGCCTGCAGATGCTGGAGGTTCTACCCACAGCCCAAATGGGCACGGTCATTACAGACATGGCAAACATTTTAGACATCTGACTTTGAAATCTTTGCTGTCTGGTGTGCATGAAGATCCAGAGAAAATGAAAATGTGCAACTAAATAATGCTCAAATAAATCCCAAAGTTGCCAAAGGAAATGCATGCTTATCTTGTATTTTCATGGCAGTTTACTGACTGATATTTAAGATGATGAAAGCATTCAAATGTTAGACAAACAAAGGACAGATAATGAGGCTAAACTTAACAGACTTCCCTTGGAAAGCTGACATCAAGCCTCCATGACAGCTATACTTCTTGACTAAAGTATGTGCAATGACGGGACAATAGAAAATCACACATCTACAGCAGAATAATCATAATTACATTAATTTCCAGCATCTGAAGAAAAATAATGAAAAGTTCTGCTAGGTTTTTTTCTGCGTTCCAGAAATGTTGCTGGGAAGAAGATTTCAGATTTTCAAAGGACATCTCACTGCAAACAGTGTCCACATGTGGGTTAGCTGAGATGTCAGCAAATGCAGGCAAAGCCTCCTTGGGGCAGTTCAGAGTAAGACTCACATTGCGTCCTCATGTTTCTGGAGCCAGCAGAAACTTGACAGCCCAGAAATCCTGTGCTTTGCTTTTGCTTTGCAGGAGGGAGGGGCACTTATTCCTTCTGAAAGAACTATTTCTGGCCAGTTCAGGAGCAACACCAGCTGGCTCTGCAGGAAGCCACATCCAGCCCTCATCATCCTGAACATCTGAACATATTGCCTAGCTTTAGTGACTGGAGGGGGAGTGAATGTGAAGGGACTCAGCAGAAAAGAAGAAAACAATGGCACTGATGAACACTACCACTAAAAGACATTTTACTTATTTTCCTGAAGAAGAAATTACAGAAGCTGCATTTCATCTGCTGCAATGCAGTTCCACAGATCTAACTGCAAATGCGGCAATAAATTGATCAGTAAGTTAATGAAAATACAGGTCATTTGTATGCCTTTAAGTGTTCTCATATTTTCTTGACTTAGTTGTGCATAATTATCTGAATTGGCTTTGTCCCCTTAGTGGGCTTCCTCAGAGTGACCAATCCCTCAAATGAGAGGAGAGTCTGAAAGAAAAGTCTGAGGCCAAACACTACAAAGCAATGATTCTAGTGAATTGAGAATGCAGAGGAATTTCATTTGTTCTCTATTCAGCTGTATTTAAACCCAAACAAACAATAAAAGGACTCTCAAGATTACAGACAAGCAAGTTTTTCCACTGGAGAAAGTGGAAAGTAATGACGCTGTGGTGATTTACACCAGTTGAATCTGGTCACAAGGTACAGAAGTCATGAATGTTTTGGTAAGCCTAGGAGATTGCCAAACAAAACAAAAATAGGATCAGGAGATGATTATTCAGCCACACAGAAAAACTAAATGACAAATCATGGAGCATTTCACCCCACGAGTGGCCAGGAGGATGCTAACCTTTCAACCCACGATTATGCAACAGCACAAAAGCAGATAAATGAAAAGTATCAACATTTTGATCACTCAACACAGTGGAAATCATAGAGCTGCACTCCCAGTTATAAATATGCTCAGTCAGATACACCTTTATACAATTATCCACATGGAAAAGCACATTCTCTTACCTCTGCTCTGTGTTAAACAGTGCGAAGATATGTTTGCTAGACATGAAACTCTTTTCAACATCACGCACTTTCAAGTTGTCCAGAGGAAGCATATACTTCTTCTCTTTTTCCTAGGGAAACAAAAAAAAAAGAAAAAAAAGAGATCAAATCAACACTGTGTAGGAAGACTTGAAGAAGTCTGATACCAGAGCGCTCTGTTCAGTCCACAGTATCTTCAGTACATTTACTATAAGAGTATATCTAAAATTGAAATGTTTGGTTACCTTTCACAGACAGAACTGCAAGAGAAACGAAATGTCAGTTCCAGTTGTTTTTCTCTGATCCGATTAAATTGTTTCCTAACAAAAACAAAGTCTACCAGAAATAAGTAAGCATCTACATTTATTCTTGTCCCTTCCTCTGAATTCTATAAAGAAACAACACAGACTTGTCTAAAAATAATCTAGTTGATACAGAACACTCCTACCATGTTTGCACAGCAACTGGAGTAACCTGTTATAAAATTAATCCGTTTAGAAGTACCATTATCAATTATTTTTGACTGGCATTTGATGATCCCAGGGATACAATTTCTTTCCACTAGACAAGCATACAAAATCACAGAAAATGGAAGCCTTTATGTATACATTGCACGTAAACAAAATCAGACTCCACTCTAACTAGCTCATTATGCACACAACAGGCATGACCTACTCTCTCTTGATGTTGAGAACTCTTATTTATTCTCTCATGTATCACACTCTCATTAGCAGCATAGTCTCATTTAAAGCACAGTCGGTACAATTTCACATTTTCCAAGTTTCTGGCTTCTTGTCACTCTAAATTAAGGACTAGTAACACTGACAAGCTACTTTTATGATGTCAAAGCAAAAAAGTCCTAAGATTGTGAACCATTCATGTTCTGTTCAGCTTCCTTGGAGTCCCGTCACTGATAGATGAACCAGGGCAAAACTCTCTCTTCTTCTCTGCTAATACAGCTCACGTGAAGTAGATGTTATTTAAAGACAAGAGGAGCATCACCTGCATCAGAGGATTTATGCCCTGGAACTCGTGCAGTGAATACCAGATGATGTTCTCGTGAAGTTGGCTATTCAATAACCCAATGGAAGTCCAGTTAATCACCAAAGGAAGGATGCTGAGGATTCCTTCAGTCTCCTACCTGCCAGCATGGACTAAGACTGCCTGGCCTCCACTTGGCCATCACCAGAGCTAGCTGTGAAATCCAACAACCATTGCACTTGCTGACGAATTGAACAAGACGCTGCTCCTTAAGAAACATTCATGCAATAATAGTTTTATGTGCCATGAAACAGAGCATAAGGACCAAACTCAGCTAGTGGTTGTCTTTTCTTAGCACATATTTCCTAGTCACTTCCAGAAGAAATACACAAAAGTAACTTCCGTGCAAAGAACTGGAAGAAGTTCTAGCTGTTCTGCAACGTGTGTGCTGGGAGGGCAGAAGCAATAACACTTGGCTAAGCTTCAGCAGATTGCAAAACTAAACTGGATGGGAGTGTATCTACAAGCAAAACTATAAAAATATTATAGTTATGTGTCCAACAATGGCTCACTTTCCTAGACAGCTTTATAACAGGCCTCAGTAGAGGAAAAATGCATATTTCAAAGGCCCTTCTGGTAAAGCTTGGCTACTACTGTTTTATCAAATCGGAAGTGGAAGTATTACATAAAAGTTATCCGATGCTTTTTCAAACTGTGTACAGATCAGCCATCTTAGAAAGTGTACCCACTAAAGATCACATATTTTACACTCTCCCATCTAATGAGAATTCCAATGAAAGACTTTTTAGTTCAGTGTCCATCTACAGTTATTTATCAGGGTTCATATCCATATTCTGATTGCATTAAATTACGTACTCTGAACATTTGGGATAAGGAAACTGAAATGAGAGGAAACCGTCATCCAGCCAGTAAGAGTTATCACTGAGATAAATAAAACTATAAGCAAAGTACATTAGCAATTTGCTAATTAAAAAAAAAAAAAGGAAATAAGTAGTAAATACAACCAAAGTCGGAACTTAAAATAAGTATGTATAAAAATAGAAGAGTGTTGTCCTCTCACATTGATTTTGATTTATGTGATCTGTTTTGACATTATAAACCTATGTCTTGGTATCATTTCAAATGTAGTGACGTGTTAGCTTTGCTGTCATGACACGGTGAAACACACTTGAAAAACTCTCCTAGCTTATAAATTCAGGAGAATCCATATTAACCTGTGAATTAACAACAAATCATAGCTTCCAGCTGAAACCTGAACTAAATTGTGACATAAGAGACTTCGGTTTTTATTTCAAGTACTTAAGATTAGCTATTAAAAAATCTATTGGGCAGAAGTATCAATGTCATTTATTCCATCACAACTAATAAAACTACGTAAGCTTGATTTTTATTCTTCACATCTGTCTTCCACTATTAGAAAATATGTTTGGAATCTAAAGGAAGGGAAATTAAGATTAGATGGTAGGGAGAAGTTCTTTATCAAGTGAGTGGTGAGGTGCTGGCATAGGCTGCCCTGACCCTGGAGGTGCTCAAGGCCAGTGAAGAAGGGGCCCTGGGTAATCTGATTGGGTTGGAACTTGATGATCCTTGAGGTCACTTCCAACCCAAGCTACGCTATTATTCTATGAATCATTTATGATTCAATTACCAGAAATATAGATGCTTCAGATGAAGCGCTTGTTCAGACAGACACAACTTACTGATAAACCAAGCAACAGATGAGTAAAAATAGCACCCAATGAAAAAAACTACACCAAGAACCTGATTGTCTATTCAGAAGCAGGAAAGTTTGCTAAATATTTGGTGCCAAACTGTGAGAAAGTGTTTGTTCTGTAGCCACCAGGAAAAAGGAAATGCCTATTGAAGGCTAAGAAGTGGTTGGTATTTATTTACACGGCCTCCTACCCACATGCTGAGACAGAGCAGTTTCCAAGAAAGGGAAATCATAGGGTGCCTGCGCCTGGAATTCTAGCGGAGACAGCATGTCACACATGAGAGATCAGACCTAAATGTTGCCTAATTCCAGGAGAGAAGTATTACAGCAATACTCAGGCACGGCAGCAAAACTCAAAGCAATTTCCCCCCCCCGCCCCCCGCAAACAAGAAGAAATATAACTGTTTAAAACTGTGTGTGAGCTAATTTAACCAAAGATGAATACAACAACATTTCAGCCTCACCTCAATTAATATTATGTCATGGCAGGGCAAAAAATCTCCAGCCAGGACTGTATCAGTGCATGCTTCCCATCTAGAGAAGCTGACAGCATAGAAAATAGGGAATGTACGAAGCCTGGGAGGAATGGGGCTAGGCACACTTCTACAAGTGACGACACGCACATAGCTGTGGGTCCAGCTTGTCCCCTCAGCATTTGTTCTTCTTTATTTATAGATTTTTATTTTTATAATAGGGCAGAGAACTTAAGCATGACATGAGGGGAAAAATGAAGCGTGACACGAAGGGAAAAACCAGCACACACTGATCTCATGTACGGGCTTTGCTTCTCTTTTTCCTATACAGTGCAGAGGAGCAGAGGAAAAAAGTGGGAGGCACCATGGCCCATTCCTGTCTCTCTGACATAAAAAAAAGTCCCCATAATGCACCTTAGAAAAACAAACCAACCTGCAAGCCTGCAAGGCCTTCCGACCCTTGAGACGATGTTTCACCACCCGTGGGCATAAGTAGCGCTCACGTCCTTAATGGACTAGTTCTCTCCTGCACTCTGACAGGCAAATAGGCTGCCAGGAACTGACAGCATGATGTAAATATGCCATATTACAACTGCCCCTTCCTTCTCCAGTGTTTAAATGTACTAAAAATAAATACTGCTGAAGTCCAAGATGGCACAAGGGATGCAAAAAATACAAAGGCAGCTCCCCTCCCCCTGCAGTGCCTCAGCCAGTACTTCCCATCTAATGAACTTCATTTTCTTTTCAGCCAGAGGCACAAGCAAAGTAAAACTACATTTCCACCCTTCTCCTCTGCTTCTGCCCCTTTGTAGGTTCTGTCAGACCAGCAGGAGAAGAAACCTTGGATACAGTTTCATTTAACTGGATTATAAGGGTGACAAAATTTTTCAAAGAAAAGAAATTGTTTACTTCCTCATCTTCCAGTTATCAAAGTGGATTCTCATTTCTCACTTCAGGTAGGCTACTATACAGTAGCATGCAGGACTAACTGTGGTCCCCGCTTTAGATCCTGAGGAACAGAAGCAGAACTCACAGGACAAATCAAATGCACGATGCTCAGGTTGTAAGGTACGTTTTGAGCTGAACACTGGCCTAACACTTTCCGTTATGTCACTGGGAATTAAGCCAGTTTGCTGGCCCCCAGTTAATGCTTCTGGGGATACCAGTGACACCAACCTTACTGCCTACTTGTGGGGACTCTAAGTCCAAGGAAATCAGGTTCTCAAGTGGAAGCGCAGACATCACTGGAAAAGCTTGTCAAGGGCTGTTTTGCAGCAAGGTTTATTCCATACACTGTCCTGAAAGTACAGCTCTCAAGAATTATTACTGCAATTGCACACTGATAGCAAATACAAGGTATCCATGAAAGTCCACAGTGAAAAGCATTTGCATTATGAGGCAAAACAGTGAATTAAACTCATAAACTGAGGAAGGACAGATTTGAATTAAGGTCTGTGAGCAGCAGATGAAAAGGCCAACACTTCTATTTCTGAAGCAGGTTTCCCCACCAGCGCAGTACTGCTCTCCACCTTAGGTTCCCCCTCAGCATCTCATGCCTAACGCTCACCTGTCCTGGTGGTCATCATCTTCAGGAGCAGATGGTGATGGCAGGCCATGATTGAGGCCAAGCAACTACTAGGCAAAGCAGTTAAGCAGCAGAGGGACAAAATAACAGCTAACTGATGTTCTACAGCACTGTTCTCTTGGATAGCTGGATCATTACCCGCATTTTACAGAACAGGCACAAGAAGTAGTGGCTTGTGAACCTGCTGTGCCAAGGTGATCTGTATTAAAGAAAGAATACAAACAAAAAAGTGCAAGGAAATGCTGGTGGAGTGTGCTGAAAATACACCTGGGTAACTCTTGAAAAGGCACAGATGTGTTTACATCTACAGGAGATGCTTTCATTGCCAGTACAGAATAGCGCAGTGTGAGGGCTTTGATAAAATTGCAAACTAAAAGTTTCAGAGCAACTTGTATAGAATTTAAATCTATTTCCAGGAGTTAACCACATTATAACTTTAACTATACCCAAGAGCATTTTACTGTCCTTTTATTTCAGTTTATTTTTCTCAGTTTAGAAAGCCACACTGCATCTTCACAACAGTCTTTGCTTTACCGCACTTGGCTCTAAAGCATACTCTGAAAAAATGAAGCATAAGATACTTGCAAATTAGTCCAAACCTTTGTCGAAAAACAAGGCAAATAATTTTGTTACAGGCCAGTTAGTGGAATTCAAGCCTGTGTACAGCTGTAGGAAACATAACTGGAGTGCCTATAAAACAAAGAAGGAGCTGCTTTAACAGAAGAGCAATGCATCCATAAACATTCTACCATTGTTACAAAAAGCACAGCAAAAGAACACTTAGCGAACTGCAGATGACAAAACCGTGTTCCTTCTACCTATGCACTCCACCCTGCAGCCTTCCACCATCAGCCCCGACATGGTTTTAGATATTGATGATAAAGCACTGAAATCAAGCACTTCTCCAACTTTTTCTTCCTTTTGACCGCTGAAACCAGATCGCTTTTAACCGCCGCGCAGATCATCTTTTCCAAGAAAGAACCACATACTTAACAGCGTTTTCAGCACAGACAGCTGACTTCTGTTGGATGTTTTGTGAAAAATTTCCTATTGCAGTTGCTGAGAGTCTGGCACCATAGATACTAATTCTTCAGTGATGTCAGCCACACAGGAATCAAGAAGCACTATCATATATACACACATGATGCCCTAAGTGCTCAAGGAAAAGTTTTCAGGCAAAAAACTTGAGGCAAAAATGAAAACCAGTTTGAGTATCTCCCCTCTCTCCACCCACAAGACTCTTCCCCTGCCTGCTCTGCTGGCAGTATGTGCTGGGGACTCTCTAACTTTGCTACACCACAATGGATGTACCTTATGTAGAAAGCAGTGTTATCACAGGCATCTATAATGACATTAATAACTGAGTACGACGTATTAGAAAATTTTCACATGCAGATATATACATAACTAAATATCAACAACGATGTAGAGGAACCATCATGTAATATTTAAAAGAAACAACTTGAAGAAAATGCTGGAGAATGAGAGCTCCAGACTGGAAATCTCAAAAACAGAAACATGACTGAGGCTTAAGATGATACCCCAGACTTAAAGAAGAAAGCAGCCCAGGCACAGAGCACAACTACTTCCTCAGTGGTACAAGGCTTGATGCTCTGAAAGCACAGCTCAACAGGGGAGATCTGATGGTAGAGTTAAGTGCTTTCAGGTTTGAAATGGTCTTTTTATGTTTTGCATTTGAAGTACGATTTCTAGGCAATTATGAACACTCCTGGCGCTTCTGATTTTAAGGCAATCTATTCAAAAATTTCTGTACACATTCCCTTGTTTTTCTCAGTCTTTTGGTACCTTCTCCTGCAAGATGTCATTAAAAAAAAAGAAATCAAGAGATCATAGAATCATAGGGGTTGGAAGGGACCTCAAGAGATCATTGAGTCCAACCAATCTGTTACATATCTGGTGTTTCTTCAGAATTCAGCTATCATATTTCTCCGGATGCTGATGTGCAAGCAGTCCTCACAATACTCAAAATACCCACAGAGTATTTTTCTCAATAAGAACCTGTATTATATTTTTTCCTGTCACTTTCCTTCTGCTCAAATTTCTTCAGGGATGGAATCACAAGACGTCACAACTCTGTACTTGAAAGACTTTATCCTTTTCTGAGAAATGGTCACTGCTGTCTTCTTTGGAGGAGTTTGCTGTTTGCTGCTTCTCAAGACTTCACAGAATTGCCTGTCAGCTATTTTTTAACAATACATTTCTCAATCTTGCACTTGACCTTATCTTGCCTGTTTTCCCAGTAGCTGTATAGAGCACAGCAAGATGTAATTATACAACACAAAGCAGGCACTGGATCAAGTGACTACACCTCCACTCCTTTCTGCCAAATCCTCTCTCAATAGTTATCAAGCTAGAATCTGAACCAATAACACCAGAGACATTTGCAAGAATGGGGTTCAAGAGCGTATGAAACCTTTGTGAAACTCTTTATCGACAGAAGATCACAACAGCATCAACCCAAATGAGGCATGGGTAGTGAGCCAGGATGGTTTCTGGGTGATGAGGATTGCTGGGTGATCCTGCTTGCTCTGTCTCCTCCAGCCCTTCTCCCGACAATCTGATCTCTCCTGCAGGGTGAGTGCCTTGCTGTCCTGAGGGACCATAAGCCCCAGGCACAGGCCACAGTGCAGCAAGACGCTAAAAGCCCTCTCCTCCAGCACAGTCAGGTTGCTAGCATGGCACAGCCATCCTCCCAGCAGCCTAAATCCCAACTCCAGAGCCCTTCTCTTCTGCCATTCTTCTCATTCCTCCTCTCATCCCCTGTGGCAGGTAACTGCATCCCTTTCTATTGATGCAGGCCATTAACAGATGTATGAAAAATAAAAAAATCCAGTAATTTCATTGGTACTCCTTGTGCCTTCCCATAATCAGTGCATCCAACACAAGCATAACAGTTTCAGGAATATGGAACAACTTCAACATGATTCAAGATTGCTGCTCTTCAAAAGAGGCGTTTGTTATCACAGGTGGAAGGTCTGTGCTGGGGGATGTGCTCTCAGTGAAAGGATCAACCCAAGAAAGTGCCTGATGAAGAGGAAATCTCTGTTTAGCTCCTATTAGTTCGAATCTTGAAAGGTCATTTTGAATTTGGGAAATCTTGTCTGGGAAAGAAGCCAGCAATTCCTCTGCACTGAAGTGGTGCTGGCATTTAAAATTGAGAGGAAGCCCCGACTGATGAACCAGTTAACAGTCTGGAAAAATTCTGCTTGGATGTATCTAGTGACTGCTCAGAAGGGGGATGGGGAAGAACATTCTGACCTTTCTGTCCCTTGTAATGAAGCCTGCTTATGACAGCTTGTTTTTCTCTACTGGTGCTCAAGTTTGTATTTTTCACTCCTCATCTACTGCAGATCGTCCATCAGTCACTGTGCTTTGGGGGAGCAATAGTACAGGCTGGAGGGCTTTGCTGCAGCATGTCTGTGCTGGCAGAAGGCACAGGGACAGGGACTTACCAGTGACCGACTGTGAGATCTAACGTTTCTGTTGAGTAAGGCTTTCCATTCTTACAGTTTAAAATTTTGCTTATGTGTGTGTACATACATACACACCTTTTTTTTCTTTAGAGAATAATTTAAAACTTGAAACCTGTTCTCACTGAAAAGACATGAAGTTCATATGTCAGTTTTGAAGAGTGATGGTCTAAGAGGACTAACCTCTCCAGGTCTAATGATTTCCTGCACTAGGAATGCAAAATTAACACTTAAAAAAATCCAAATGGCAACAAAAAACACCAATACAAGTTCAACTGCATTTTCAGCTTCTTTAACCCCCTCAGCATGCACATGAAGAGAGCCCTCCAATTAAAAGCCTTCAAAATTCAGTGTGGGTATATGAAGAAGATACATCTTCACTATAGTACTCTTTTTTCCCACTGAAATGTCATATTTCATAAAACTGCTTCTGGCTTTCGAATGCATTTCGGCATCTTCAAAATGAATCCCATGGAAGCTCAAACTCAGGAAGCCAACACATACTTTCCTTGGGTACTAGCTGAAATACTCAAGAGAAAGACAGCTTCCAGACCCTTGGTACGCACATAGGCACACAGGCACTTGTGCACACATGTGTGAAAAAAAATTCCCCTTACTGAATCAAACAATAAATACGCAATAACATAATTATATAAAAATAATAACAGTAATAATGTAGGATTTTCCTGAGGCAACACATCTATTTCTGCTAGACTCTTGAAGATGCAACATAACACACACACATGCAAATTAGCTCATGGTATTTGTGCTGCACTGCTTGCTTGTTATCACTAAAAGCTTTCAGACAGTAATCAATTTCACTGCGGTGGAGATTACTGCAAAATGCATTAAGGAGTTCACGCCTGTGGCAATGGTCACTGGAAATATTTTGGAAAGTATCCCAGAAGTATAAGACTTTTTCCAGACATCCGAAAGAAACTCTGGTATGACAGAGCTTCTGGTGTCAAGTCTTCTCCCCCCCTCCCCTCCTTTTTCTTCTTTCTCCTCCCCCCCTCCACCTTTTTTTATTCTCTCTTTTTAATAGCAGCATTTTTGGAAGCTACATTTCAGCTTCTCCCTCCCTTTTCCATTCTTTTATTTTTATTTTTAAATAAAGCAAACCAAGATACTTGGGTCACGGAAAACTAACTTCTGGGACACAGCTGTCTGAAGATATCTCCTACTTTGCTCTATGTCATATGCAGAAGTGCACACTGGCTTCTTAATTTCATCAAAGAAGCTACTGAATGATAACAAAAGAGTGAGGAAACCACATTCTTATTCCTCTATTACCACATTTATCTCATTTGATATTTTAAGTAGTGCTAGGAATAGTTCTATATTAGATAAACAAAGGAAAGGAATACGTTATATTTTAGAATTTGAAAAAAGATATCCTAAAATAATTACATTGACGTGCAAGACAATCTGTCCTTTTAAATTAATGTCTGTTAGACTGAAGCCTCTTCAGAAACAGTCATCAGGAAACTAACCCAGACAGAAATGCTCTTGAAGCCAAATTGTTCCTCAAATTGAGCTGAAGTTGTCTTTGACTGTAACTATCCACCAACAGAGTTCTCAATATCATCTGTTCCAACAGGAACTTGAACACGAGAGGGGACTGCAGACTTTCTGAGAGCAAACACTCAACAGTAGCTGAGCTCTGAGAAAGGTACCTGACACAGACAGGCATGGGAACACGAAAAAAAAAAAAGATTGGTCGAACATCCAAGATGTTGTGAAAATATTACACTTGGACAATTAAGAGCTAGAGGAGAGCGGTGAAGGAAACAACATCAAAGCATTCCTTAATGTTACTGTCATTAAAAGAAATACAAACAGAAAAAACACACGACTGGAAGGTTGTGGAAAGCACTATGTCAGAGCCTACTACAAATTCTAGCACCAGGATGTATGGAAGCACACGAGAGCTGGGCATGCATGCTAGTTCTGAAACTGTAGAACCTGGACATTAAATGCTAAAGTCCCAGGGCTGCTCACCCACAATGAATTCTTTCCTGCTAACAGCATGTTGTTTTCATACATGGGGAAAGCGTGTACAACGATGGCAGTAACACATTGTCTGCTGTTTTGATTGTGCTCCTTGTCAGGAGGATACTGACAACAGGTCATGTTCTGCTATCACGGTAAGGGGAAGTATGTCAAGCGTTCAATGTACCTTAGTACCACCACTGAAAAGTAAGCACAACTCCTACTGCACTGGCTGCACGCTGCCTTTAAATACTGTGGCAGATGGTGAATTGAGACAGAGCTCAGCTGGAGGTAGCAAGCCTGGAAATGCCTACAGCAGCACCTCTGGAAGGAAAGAGACTTCCTCCAACAGAAATAGCCATAACTGCTCAGCTGTCATCGCTGCCCTTCTGTGTGACTGCAGAACACATTTATTGACAGATCGTCTTTGTCAATTCCATATGTGCTCACCTTTGTGCCCTTGCTGAAACAGTGACAAGATAATATCCAAACACCAGATTTGAGAGTTGTCAAATACTTGGCACTGAAAGCAATTCCCCGAGGGCTCAGCGATGCAGTCCTGAGCAGACAACACTTGTGTCCAACAACAGACTGTCCAAACCTGTACTCTGCAGTCAGACAGAACAGAGCACGTAGCTAAGAAACAGGCTAAGCACTGCTGCTTCAACCTGAAGCAAACTGTCAGCCCTGTAGTATTAATTTCACTTCATTGGAGGTGACAGCTTGAGGTTTCTGGTAATAGGCTGAAGGAGCACTGCTGTACCAAGGGCTGTGAGTGGGGTGGCTGTCACCACGGAGGGCAAGAGGCTCCCCAGGAAGGTGGGCTGCTCAGGGCAGGAGGCAACCTGTGACACCTCTGGCTGCCAGATTCATTTCCACCAAAGAAGCGACAATAGCTCGGTCAACCAGAGACTTCATCATCACTGCTGCAGGCAACATTGAGTGCATCTCAGTGTCTCAGCAGCTGGGAGGAGGAGGAATTTCCCTTGCTTCTGAATGGTTCACAAAGTCTTCAGTAACTGACAGATTAAGACTCTTGCATCTTTTTATTTTCTCAAAAAGTTGCATCTTTTTATCATCTCAAAATAACACCCCTATTTATCACTAGAATTATTTTTACTCATTTTTCTACTTTTCCTCTGCATTCCTTGCCTGAATTCCTGTAGTCAAGCATGACTAGGAATTGTATCTAACACTCTTTTATTCTATTTGCTCAAATAGAATAAAATAGGAATAAAGTATTGAAAATAATTTTTTCAATACTAACGTATATATATTATTCAATACTAAAGTATTGAATATTCCATTATGCAGACTAGGAGTTAAACTGTAAACACCTGGATCCACTTCATCATCTCTGTTAGGGTACTGGCAGTTGGACGCCCCAAGAAGACAATTAGTGAACAAAATAATTTGAAGAACCATCTTCATGACATTAAAAATGTGTAACTTGAAACTTGGGTAGATATTATTGTACTGATCTTAACAAAACCACCATTCTACAAAACTCAATAAAGAATACATCAGCTTTTGCACCAGCAGAACTGCTTATGGGTGCTTGACAGCAGCTGTCTCAAAGAACCAATGAAACATGCCATGTCTTCAGGAGTCCCCAGCAGTTACACAACAATAATTAAGGTCAGTGCAAGAGGTAGCAACTTCACTGCAAGCACAGAGAAGACAATTAAAACGGTGTGCTGACAGCTGGCACAAACCTACAAGAACAACAAATTTTCATAGTATACAGTCACATTACAGACAACATAGATAATGTCTCTGCTTTTCTAGAAGAGGGAGAATTATTTATTTGGAAAGATAGCACTTCCTCAAGAATGTAGGTCTTCATCGATGCTGAGAGACAATATTGTAAATCATCAATGCGCTGGCCTTAAACTTGCAGGACACGGTTGTATTTGTAAAGAAACACTCCAAAGCACATCACTAATTCTACATCACACTGACATGCAGCACTGAATTCCCAGACAGTCAGTCAAAGTTCTGGGCAGGAAACCAAATTCCATGATTTTCTTTCTTTAAACACTATGTCAAAACACTCCGATTGCTCGTTCCTTGTGCTTTGAAAGATATACTCCATTACTCCTTAATGTCGTGAGCTTTTTACAGACACTGCAACCAAGAAGGAACTGCTGCTGGAAAAAATACATTACGACTCTTTTCTAACACTGACATACTGAACTGTTTCAACATGAAAGAGGTAACAAAAAGCCAAGTTATCTTCTTTTAACTATTTTACAAATATCAGCACAGACTGAAACTTCAGCAAAGAAACCATAACTGGAATAAACTATCAAGTACCAACCCTCCCCCATCCCCTCCCAAGGCAGATCCTTTGCCAGATAGAACATAATCCTAGGACTCGTTTTGTAAACCGCTTTCACACTACCAAGCCTTAGTGACATAAACCATCTCATTAGCAATCGGTGAACTGATAATAGGAATCAGTGTGTGAAATCGACAGCGATAAGCTTTTAATGTGTTCTAAATGGCATAAAGGACATTTTAGACAAACAAGTCTTCATTCAGAGATACAAAGCAGGGAGGACAGCTCATTGCAAAGCCATTCATGCAACAAAGTTATTTAGAAAAAGAAAATAAAAAGCAAAACAACAAAAAATGCAAAACAAAGAAAGTATTCCAGTAAGTCTCCCTTCCATCAGCCAAAAGCTTCAAATATATTGAAATAAAATGCTGAAGTGAAATGTTCATTAAAAGCATTCCAAGTCGTCCTGAATTAAACACCCGAGTAAGCAATGTGATTTTCTGTAATCCATTTTCTTTAAGTTTACATTACCCAAATTTAATGCATATTTTAATTATTTTCTCAATTCATTCATTTTGCTGAAATAACATTCTACTCCCCTATGAGAATATCCCTAAGGTTATTAAAACTACATTGTCTAGCAGCCTAAATTTGTTTTAAATGTCTAATAACACATTACACAGAAATAGTTAGAAATAATGAGGCTTTTATACTAACAAATTACCAAACTACATAATGACTCGTCATTCACAGAAAGAAGTACATAACAATGGATGTAATTAAAAAGAAAAAACGCCAAAAAACTACAGAACCATTGCCATTACTCAAATTAAAGGAAAACTAAAGAAGAACCTACCACAAACTGGGCACTGTCAACCTGGCTATGTTTCAGTGAAGAGTTCACTCTCTAATGGAAAGAGAATACTTCAAATACATTTCACAGAATCACAGAATTGTAGGGGTTGGAAGGGACCTCAAGAGATCATTACCATACACCTTAAGACTGCACTTTGAAACGAGGAGCAGAACACGTTTCAGGCAGGGGAAAAGGGCACTTCAGTCTAATAGTACCAAACAAAGACTTTAAAAACCAATTGATTTGGCAGTCTTTACAGGTGAACTAGAATTCCTTTTGCTTTTCTTACGTTCACTTCCATTTCCACACTCATCTCCCCCATCTACTTCTGACATATTTATTCAAGAATGAGAAGACTACTGATGCTCAGAGAAGCTTCAGTCACAGGTTGTACATGGACAAAAGCCATGACTTCTTTAGGGACACTCTGCAGAGAAAGTCGCTGTCTGCACAGGGTTTGATGCTGCACTGTGAGATCCTCTTTCAAAACAGAGGCCATCTCCTCCTTCAAGAGAATTGAAGATGGGAATGCAGTGACCTTCAGTATTTTCAGGAGACAGAAACTAAATCCCAGACTCTGTCTGAGCGCTGGGACATATGACCACATTGTAAAGGACTCCACTACATGGAATTTTTCTTACACTCGCTGAGAAGGTGAAAAAATATTATATAACATCAGGCATACATCGCTGAATCAAAAATAACTGTAGTCTAGTTACCACAGTACTCTAAGTTCTCCAAGTTTAAACAGTGCAGTTAAAAAGATCCGCACTATTCCATTGATAGAATTGTTTAACGTGACCTCAGGTGCTGAGCTTCAAGAAGACATTTCTAATTAATTTGGATTAACCTATGCATTCTCAGTTTGCCTGCAGCCTGAAGAAAATCTTCACTGCCCCCCACACATGCGAATCTTTACAGAAATGGCACTGCTGACAAAGAAGTTACCTGCAGGATTGTAACTCCTGTTTCTCACTTACTACGGAAAGGGAGGAAGGGGTGCTGGGGTGAGGAATATAGGGAGGACAATGCAAAGCAGTTCAGACCATCTCAAAGATGAAAACAAGAGTGTAGAAATGTCTACTGATAAGTACAGCATGTGGTGACCTGGACAAGAGGCCATAAAGGAGAGAGTGAAGTTAGGAAGTTCTTATAGAAGAAACTGGTACACGGGTATCCAAAACACCAGTGGAATGCCCTGCTACCAGCACACAAAAATAGGGGAGGATAGAATTTTCAGTACAAAATCAAAACGATGACTCAATTGATCTAACAGACACGTGGTGCAATAATTCACATAATATGGCACGCTGACATCTCTCCATTATTCTTGTTTAGGCGATCAGACAGACTACGTGGGAAAGCATAATCTTTCATATCAGGAACAAATGTATTGTGTGGGCTTTACACTAAACATGGAGAGAGATATCCTGAATGTGTCAGGGGCAACTAAGGAACAAAAAGTGGGCATCACCATCATCTGGACTTTCAGGCATCACATAATGACTTCCAGTACAGGACTTAATGATTACAAGGTCTCTTAATTACAGGAAAGAAATCAAGGAAAAATCTGACCCACCTCTTGGTTGAGTGGGAAACCTATTAATAGGCACTGCTGAGAAACCTCCAATATTCAGTGTCTCCTTCCCATTCATCTTCACTAAAAAGTCCAAGATATAATAAAAATGATAAAGGCCAGATATTAGGGAAATAAATTAGTTAAAGATAATGAAGCACTGATATAAACTGCTAAGTTCAACACACACATGCCCCACACACTGTTCTTCCAGAGCTCCCAAGTGCCTCCATTTTGAATCAACAGTTTGAAGACATAAGAGGAAAAACTCTGCAACTGATGTGTAAATCTCTTATCTAAATCAACTAAAATGAACCAAAAACCAAATCTGAGTTAAAAAGCACAACCATTCCCTGGAATTAAGCCTGATCTTTTACTTTGCTATTTATACTGCAGCTAGCATCGTTGCTGTACAAGACAACACATAACTCTCCATCGTAAACACAGCCAAATTCAGATTCACAAGCGTTTTTCTGTTTTAAGCACATTCTCTTCTTTGCCTCAGTGCAGAGGGTTTTGCACACTCCAGGCCTGCATGCCCTAGTTCCTTCTCTTCAGAACTGGTTGGCGCTTGAAACAGAGGTGTGGGCTCCAACCACAGAACTAGAGAGCTTCATTTATTAGGAGTGGTGCACCTACTCATCAGTGCATGTGTGAAATTCCCGGGGATTCCCAGTACAAACCAAACCTGGAGATGTGGAGCACCTGCTCCCTACCACACCATGGCAAGACCAGATGAGCGAGAGACTCAATCCACAGAGACACCTTCACTGTTCATGGAAGAGGTAAACATCTGGTTCTGCTCCAAGAACAAAGGGATCAAGCCTGGGAAATAACACATCGCACATCTCTTTATCCCCTTCTGGCTGGGTCCCAGCTCCAAGCAGGGGTCATCTTTCCCACTTGGTAGAGCAGGGTGTTGTCCTGTAACCTCACTGGCAAATCATTTACAGAAAAGCATTATTTCATGAATCGTAAATGAGATCTATAGGAAAATATGCGCTGTATACAGCAAAGAAGATCATTACAAAAATACCAGAGACCTTAAAACTTAAGGTTTCACATAGCTTGTGCCAATAAAATGTTGCTTGTCCTCAAATTAAGCTTGCTATATAAACTATCCCTAAACTGTTGAGATAAATCTTTTCATAAGCAAGGAGAAATGCAACCATAAATGTCTTAAGTCCTTGTTCACATTTTGACCTCAGCTGCCTAACAGCACTTGTCCTGCTCCCACAGTCTGGAACGCCCTCCCACAAAGCACCCATGTGTCATCTTCAGAGACTATTTTCTTCCACGAGTCTCTGTTGTTAGAAGTACAGTTTATTGACCACTTCATCTCTGTGGATGCTTATGCTTTCTGTACTTTTTCATACAGATGGGACTTAGGATTTCTCTTAGGTGTGGTTACCAATTAGAAAAATCTATCTGAAAATGTACAGTTATTAACAACCAGACAAAGGAGGAAGCAGTCTTCTCTTTACGTAAGAATGTACCCATCCTCACAGCGAAAAAAGAAAATATTATTTCCATGAGGTTTACTGCAAATTTATTACAGCAATTAAACTGTCCAGTGAACTGCTGTGTGTATCAACTTATTTCCGGATTCAAAACCATGTGTAAAAACCATCTCTCATTTACTTTGATTATTCTAACATGGGAAGAGTATGTCAAAATAGATATTTTGGCAACCAGTTGCTAATGAACTTTCCTAACTCTTGAAAGCTGTTCCTGCAATGATTTTCCTATAGTATTTAGGGAAAAAAAGAAAAAAAAATCATTGCTCTTAGTGCAGCAGAACACATCACCTCTCTTTTAGGAAGAAGAGATATTTAAGCAGGCTTAATTAATCACTGCTTCATGAGAATCCACTTTCTTGCAGGCCATTACTTCAGTCTTTTGCATTTCAGCTGCACAGTAAAGGGTTAGTAAGCCCATCTACAGTAAGCCGCCCATTGCCATACTCCACCCATTGGGGGCTTCTAAGGTTAGCAAAAATGTGCAGTATTTTTAACCCATTGTTGAGCATTACAATGCCCAGCAGCATTGAAACTGACATTTAAATGCTTCAGCAACATTTAGGCTTTGCCCTTATGCACCGCATAACAGATTAAGTGGCCTCTATAAACAATAGCTATTAAATTGAACTCTTAATGGAAGATGCACAGAGTTTTTGATATCAAAGGCAGATTAATGTGCTCTAATTTAAACCAAACAAAAACACAACTGTAGTCAGTAGTGTGAGGCTTTAGCTATCACTCCAAGCACCCAGCTATATTTTGAAGCTTTATTAGTTTTTAGTGTTTGTGAATATTGTACGCATAAACAGAAGATGAAATCAAACAAGTGAGTGACTTTTGCATTTCCTCTGTGAAGGCTGATAAACAGCAGCTTATTTAGACAAAGCACATACTTAAGCTATGGACTCCATGGATGCCAAGCATCCCTGAAACTAAGAATTCAGAGTGATTCCAGGAATCCTTTCCTATGGACAACCACAGAAAAGAGCAATTAATGCAAAGAATACAGGGCTTTGTAGTGCCAGGGAGGGAGCCAAATGCTACCCAACTGTCTGTTCTGGGGACTCTGGGTAAATCTCTTCCATAAGATTTAGTTCCCCTACACTGTAAAGTCTACAGCATATGGCATTTCCTGCTTTCACATACAAACATGCAGATGAAACCCTGATCTGATTCAAGATAGGAACTGCTACATTTCAAAGCACTGTCAAATACATAGTGGCTAAAGCAGAGTTGTGCTTTTTTTCTTCTTAGCTTTTTCAAAGGATTTGTTTGCATCTAGCAGATAAGAAAGTTACTGATTGAAGTCTGACAGCTTCCTTGGACACACCTCCTCACGGTGACATCACCAACAATGACATTAACAACAAAGAAGTATGAACTGAATCAAAGTTTTAAGAGTTCATCCTATATTTTAGTTACAAGAGTATTCTTGCAAAACGTTTAAACCGTTAACCTGGCTTTACCTCTCACCTGTTAGCTTGATGATTAAATTAAAAGGGCAGTAGAGAAGCAGGAAACCTGAAGGAAAAATTTTAGAGAAACAAATAACACCATAGATAAGCTTAGACACGTGGAGTAGTGCGTGGGTTATATCTCAAGATATAAAAGTTATTCACATCCCATGACCTTTATCAGTAGCCAAGGATAGGCTAGCATTTATATAAGCAGTAGTAAAGAAGAGATGCTGTGTCCAGTCCTGTAATACCACCTCATGCAGTGATTACTCCCACTCTACTAAATCACACTAGAACGTTCCTATATGTACCACTCTTATTTTCAGATTAGTCATTGTCAGCTCTTACAGTGATGCTTTTTACAACCACCAACACATCCCAGTCTCTCTGGTTTAACTGACTTCATGGATAGTGAAAAGCAAACTTTGCTTTAACAAACATCAGTAAAAATTCACAGTGTGCTCTCGCACCTGCCTAGCACGTCTTGCTTGCAACTAAAGAAGCTTCAGGGTGGGGTCAGAAAGAGCATCAAGTTTCACAGAAGTGAGGCATCAGGAATATCCTCTTTCTGATCCAAACGTGCCAAGATGGCCATCACAACAAAATCCATCAAATCACGGACAGCAGCTAATAGATTCTTACTTCTGCAACAAGAGAATATTAATTCCAGTGGTGATGATGAGTCTGCATGCAGGCAGAGAGCAAGAAGGACTTGAAATACAAGTGAGCTAGCAGATGATATAATGACTTGATCGACATCTACTTGTCAGTGCCCAATCAATTTCTCTCTACAGCTATCAGATCAAAGCTGGAGGGGTCAGGGGAAAGGCTTCTCCTGTGCAGAGCATAGGAACCTTCATGACAGCTAACAGCCTGACCTATTAATCCATTTTCTGATTCTCTTCCTAATAGTTTATGCTCTGGTTCATATGCTTTGCTTCAAGTGCCAAGGCAATAATTTATTTGTCACAGTTAATGGAAAATAGCTTCCAAAAAAATCAAGATTTAATAGGCTAGCAAGATGGTCATTCACCCAGACAGCTTAAAAGAGCAATTAACGATATCTCAGCCAAAAAATGCTACACTTATTGGTTCTGTTACTTGCGGTTAATAAGGAGGGATGTCTCAGTAGAAGTCGGTATATTCTGATTACAAGTAAAAACATACAGCCTGATGTGTGAGTCTATGACAGAAGACACAAGTGGAAGGTGGTCTGAGAAATTCAGGCAATTTCCAATACTGCTGAATTCAAGAATGGAAAAAGATCATTATCAATGCATACATTATGGGAGCACCTAGGAACCCAGGGAATATTCCAAACTTCTACTGTAAAAATACTTATAACAGGGCTTGCTCTAGATTCTACTGTAAGGGATTCCTTATAATAATTTATCTTCCTCCTGGTTCTCAAAAGCCTGAAGAATAAACAACTCTAATGCTGAGAGGAAGATGGGTTAGCATCTCAAACAGAGAGGCAACTCTCAGGAAATGTTTATTTACTAGCACCACCTCCTTATTTTTATTTATTTACGTATTTATTGTGAGCTATGTACATCTTTCACCAACAGGACCCTAGCAAGGTCCATGGCTCTCCCTTCTCCTTTGCAGAGGAGGTTTTGTGAGGTATGCTAGCAAGAAAGATGGCAGACAGCACAAACTGTGTCATGGAGTTCAGGCCAAAGCTGCATGTGCACAGGGCAAAACTCCTGGTAGCTACTTTGCAAGTCTCTAGAAAAGCAAGCATTTCCTCCAGTTCTCTAGTAAACCTCAGTCTCAACCTTGATCCATACGGCATTTTGCCTGGTTCTTTCTGAGGAAACATTGCTGCTACAAGAACTTGCACACCGCTAAGGTCAGCAACAAATCCTTGCAAGGATGCTGCAAAACACAGTTCACTTCTTAATGACAAACCATGCAGAACTGGCTTCACTATGGACTGCAGGTAAAGACACTGATGTCCTTTGTCAGACTGATCAATACTGGAACAGAAAACACAACATCACCTGTGTTAAGGACAGAAAAATCAAGAAACAGGAAGCCCAGCCAAGTTCCCTTTAGCCAGTGGTTATCATTCTGCACAGGGCAGTGCCGAATGCAGATACTGAGTCTAAATCTGGAAGTAGGATGGAACTATTTCCAACGGGCTGCACCACAATTAGAGAGCCCTGACTTTTAACAAACTTACAGCACAGGTACTTGTGCAGATGTGAGAGCAGGGCTTTCAGTTCCAGAATGGCTGTAAGCTCACCCAGCAAGAGGTGTTACAGGATAAAGCCCAGCTGTCAGTGCCCCCAGTGTGGCACTGAACCAACCTGCACTTGAGAGTACACCTTCAGCCTCTCTGCAAGGGGCAAGCCACCAAACGTGCTAGTCAGTTCCCAGAAATCCAGCTGAGTTGCCTTTTGAATGTCCTCTGATTCTCCAAAACAGCAGCAGGTGACTCCAACACTAAACACTATGAATAAATTGTACAAAATATCCTGCAGCTAAATCAGCTTAGGGGAATAAGAAATCACTGCACGCTGATCTGTATGGATTTCCTCCATCAACTGAAGTCACAGCGACCAACAGATCACTAGAGAGCAGAAATACTACCATACCCACTGCTGATGCAGCTTTGTTAAACAGTTCCTCAGCTCAACACTAGAGGCACCAAATCCCACGAGAAAGCACATACAATAGCCCTTCGAAAAGGATTCAATAATCACTATGGTATGCATGAACCCATGAGAGGATCCAACAGCACTGTAGAATCTGGGCTGACTCCAAGCTGTGTGCAATAATTATTAACTAGTGCTTTGGGCAGCATCTTGAAGGTTTGTTTTTGAGCACTGCAACTGAAGTTAGTTCTTTAAGTTACATGGGACTCACTACTATGTCCAGGTGGTTATGATTTGCGGGGCTTTCACAATACTTGCTCCTTTTGCTGCTTTTTTCCTCCTCTGCTTCAGGTTCACACCAAGTTTTGGGTTGGTTGCATTTTGTTTGTTTGTTTTCCCCAGTTTTTGTTTTAAAGTATGAAATAACCAAGCCACATTTTTTTTTTTAAACCTAGTTTCTAATTGAAGCCATCTAAATACCACAGCCCAGTGCAATACTCAAAGCATTCCAAATCTTTGTCAAAGTAGATCAAAATGTAGTGAACTAATGGCAGAAGTAGGTGACAAGTTTATGTGATTAATCACCAACACGTGCTTGTTAACAAAAAGGAAATAAAAATAAAAATAAAGGCTAAAAAGATGCCTAAAGATCTTTTTGAGGCCGTTATACTGGTAAAATAAAAGATGTTTCTCTAGCTGAAAGTACAATATAGAGGGTGGAGCACTTGAACAGATACCTCTTGTGAATAATGTGGTTGGAAGTGATTATACGTTCTGGTAAACCAAGCAGCTGTAGAAAGCACAAAGGATTGGTGTCTCTGCTTGGGCAGGGCAGTTGGACCAGAAGACTTCCAGAGGTCCCTCCCAGCCTCAACCATTCAGTAATTCTGTGAAAGAAAGGAAACTGGAAAGCACAGTACCTAGGTGCTGTCACAAACGACGGAAACCTCGATAATTGAGTGCTCTAAGGATTTTGTCCACATTTGAAACGTGCCCACAAAGTGAAGCCAAACTGAAGGGCTTCTACCTGTCAAAGTTTTGACAGATTTTTTTTCTGCAAATATCTTCTATTATCATCATCCACAGCAGTGGCAGAAAGTTGCTCCTCTTGTAAAAGAAGGTATGAAAATGAGAGAGAAATTCATTTACGTGCAGCTGTAACTCTGGATATGAGCACAGACACAATTAACAAGAATAGTTATATAGAGACAGCTTAACTTCAACGTTTAAAATGCACAGATTGGGTTCCCCCCTTCTTTTCAAGCAGTATTCAGCAGCTGAGCTTTCTGGGCTCCAAATAGGCTAAGCTGGGTAAACTCAGCCAACCACAAGGTTGAAAATATAGCAGACGTATCATAAAAATTTAGTAATGCTTTTAAACTACTTCTCACCTCACTGGTTTGAAGGTGGTGCGGTACTGTTATACAATATGTGCTGTTGCCCAGGCAACTCCATCTCACCTCAACAGCTGCTGCAACTTCAGTGAATCAACATGACGAGCTGTGGCAACCTTGAATTATTTTATTTTTTTGTTAAAGAGTCTTTCCAACTATAAAGCATTTGCAGATGAACCTCTGGGGCTCTTTATCCGAGGGCTATTGCTATTTCTCAAAAATATCTTTCGCTGTATTCTACTGGAAACATTTTGATGCTAAGTTCAAAAACATATTCTGTTAAATCATATTTGTGTCTGGCAATTTTATACCTGGAGTAAAAACATTATCATGGCTCTGTGCTCATTCGGTTTAAGTGCAAGAATTTTATATCTCTGGCAACAATACAAGCCTTCCCGGACAGCTGAGCGTGTCCTTTTCCATTAGGGAAAAAAGGAAAAAAAATATATATATTAAAAAAAGCAAACTCCTTGAAACACAAAAAGCCTAAGTTCTATCCCATCCCTCCAACAGGAGCCAAACTGTAATACTGCTTCAACTCCATTTTAAGCAGAGCTAAAATGAAGGTTGAAATCCAAAACAAGATGTTGTGAAAAGAAAGCGGCACAGAGCGCTTCTGTGATAAAGGCTTTTGTGGAGGGAGGTGGCTAGAGCCTCGTGGTCCAAACCCCAAAGGGTTTTTTTTGTTTTGGTTTGGTTTTATTTTCATGTCCTTGGATGCAGGGATATTGCTGTGTGAGCAAGGACTAGAAAAAGAATCAGAACATTACAAGTCTTCCCCACAGTAAGTATCAATTGCAGCTTTTCAGAAGATTCAGAGCTATTTCTTTCTTTTTCTCAACCTATTTGGGTATAGAACCAAAGTAAACATAAGACAGTAGAGCAAGCCTGCGAGGGTGTTTTGTGAAACTCCGCCAACGTCTCTGCTATTTTAATTTGGGGAGGAAAATAAGTGTTATAAAATGTCTAGGAAAAGTTTGTGCTGAGAAAGCACATAAGCATTTAAAGGTGGGCAGTGCAAATTATTAAAGAGGAAGAACGCAGTGTGAATTGAAATAATAAGGAGAACGATAGATCTTTAATCAACAAAACAGTAAAGCTGATCTTTTTTCCACTCTAGACTTTACTTCTTCCCTTCCACTTCTCTTCCCAACCCCACTGCAGTCACTGATGCACTGATAACTGTCAGAAAGCACACAGCAGTGGTGACAGGAAAGACACTGCCTGCCCGGCAATAGTCCTCCTTCACTGAAAGTCAGGGATTTAACTAGATCTGTGCAATCCTTACCCCTATTCCAATCTGCCAACACGACATTGGTAGGAACATTTCTTTCTCGGCTTACTAAAGCTTCTCTCTACAAAACCTTTCAAGTGCCCCTCTGCCTCTGAACACCAGCCTTCACCACACAATACCCCCATATGCAACAAACGCCCACTGCTCCTCAGAAAATCTGCAGCATACAGCATGCACACTCGTTTGATCCTCGTGATTCTCTTTTTCTATTCTGCAGCTCAAATATGTGTAGCAAGAGCTCCAGTTGTAACGCTGAAAGTGGCAATGAATCTGTTAAACGCAACAACACAAAGGGAGTTAAAAACCAAAACAAAACAAAAAACAAGGAGCAAAAAATGTACCTAATTACCACTAATCCTGCCTATTAGATTTCATTCAGACACCACAACTTCTTTCAAATAACCCCAGTTTATTTTTGAAAAAAATTCCTTTCTTCAGACAGGATATGGGGGAGGAGTCAATCGGTGATGTTTTACACATGCACATCTGGATACAGTCCAATTATTCCCCTTATACATTCCTCCAGTTGTTTTCATTTTGCTCCATGCTCTGGCATTCATAAATTTGTGAGATTAATTGTGTGTGAGCGTCTGCAGTCTTGGATCTGGGCACGGGTTTAGCAGCAACGCAGCTAGAAGTCAACATTAAAGAGAGCTTCAGCTCAGAAAATACAGTTTACATCCATACATCTTGGGTACTGTAAGAACTGAAGCAGCCATCATCCTTACCACATGCAGCAAATTGGTAAGATTAATTCAATCTAAACTAAACTATATTACAGCAGCTAGCTTGAGCCTCATGGAAAGTCATTTGGTTTTGCAAAAGGAGAATATATTTTCTGCATATGATTTCATTCATCTATAAGAACGACAAGAGGTCACAAAGAACAGAGGCATCCTCCAGCCCCCACGGGGTCCAGGAGATGGAGCAGATCGTGCCACTCTGGTCACTAACAGGGTCCCCAGAGCTGGCAAATCCAGCAGTTTGGGAAATCCCCATATGAAAGGTATTCCCGTGCGAAGCTCAGATTCCTAGCTGCTTTAGCTTGCTATTTACAGCCCTCAGCAAACGCAGACAGGAAGGTTGTGACTGGAGCTCTGCTGTTTGCTGGCTATTCTAGGCTGCTAGAACAGCCCCCTTTGGGGCCAAAGGCAAGTGAGCTTAAACCAATCACCAGAACAGGGAGAGCGAGGGGGCTAAACACAGCTTCTCGTCTCCTGGGGCCAAGCCTTCAATTTACTGATGTTTTGTATTTTATGTGCAATTTACTAACTAAAACCACCTGTTTCCTCAAGCTCTCTGCAATTTATTGTTTTGCAAAATCAGTTTCACATTACACTTCTGATCAGTGCAGTTCCACATGAGAGCTACAGAACGTAGGTGATGTATTAAAAAGCCAAGGGTCGAAGGCCAAGAATCTACTCAGTTCACTGCAAGCTTTCCACCCCCAAAACATGGCTAGATGTGCACAAACCCCACTCGCACTCCCATGGCACAGTCAGATCTGTGTTACGATGTCGCTGTCAAGGCAGCAGCGTGACGAGCGAGCTGAGCTGTGCCCAGTTCACAGAGCTTTCCCCAAAGCAGTTATTGCTGGCAGGAATATCTGGCTAGCTGTAGGTTGGTTTGGGACATGGGTAGGCTCTCTTTCAGTGCGAGATGGCTGCCACCCTTATGAACAATTATCCATCAGGTTTGACAGGCTATTTACTGAAGATAAATTGAACCGATAACTTCCTACAAGCACCTATTCTTTCCCCAGAATCCTGATGTAGTGTGAAAGAGTCAAAATGGGCACACCATACTGCATTTAGCAGATAACAGAACTCCAGAATATTTTAACTCCCACACATTTCCTATTATCAATCCATCTTGTGGATTTATTTTTCAATCTCAAATCCGTGCTGTTTGTAGAAGGCTCTTGATAAAACAAGGCAGAATAAAAGCATTCCTTCAGCCAGGAGCTTTTTTGCCTTTTTTTTTTTTTTTCCTCTCTCCTCCATCACATGAAATTGTTCCGCTTCTCTTGACCCAGAAGGAAAACAATCGATTGAGCTTGGTATTCCTCATGCCCCAAACACCTGAATCTAGCAATTAATCCACCCTGCACAGAGACTATTTTATTCTCCTGCCAGCCACCACGGTTAATTCCTATAACTCCTTTGGCAATGATTTGCATCACAGCGCTGAAGCAAGAAGGACTAAGATGCAGGCAGAGTGCTTACAGTTGCAGTGGGTTAATTGCTGGGGCATGAATATCTCATGTCCCCAGCATCGCACTGCTCACATCTATAGCAGCTCGAGCTGTGTTACTTGAGAACTGGGCCAGCTGTGAAGTTCAGCCCCTCACCCTGAACTTCCATCATTAGAGCTGCATCCAACCTTAACAGTTGCGTACTGTATTTGAGCCTTTTCCTCCCTAAAGTCAGGAAATCATACCTAAAACCAACAAATGCCACAACTTAAATGAAATTCTTTCAACATCAAGTACCTGAGAGTCAGGGAATGTCAGATTTACGGCTGCACATACAGCTTGGTTTCCACTCCCTATGTGCACGCATTGTGATTAAAGATCTAATTACGTGATTGCGTACTATTTGTCCCTGGGATTCCTGCCTCGTTCAGCATGCAGAAAGCACATACGAGAGCGGAGAATTACATTTGCACAAACACCCATAAATCCAGCATTTCCTAGCTTCTGAGTACTTGACTTTGCAAATAACGTTCCTTTCATGTAGATTTTTGGTTGCAGTATTTGTACAGCTCGCACCTGAAGAGCCCTGCGACATTATAGCATTCTCTTAGAGCACATAAACGATTGCTGAGACCCTCTCATTTTACGGATGTAACATTTTCAAAAACTCATTTCATGCTTGCACTATCATGCTTATAAAAGTCATATTTTCCAGACAATGGAGGCAGTATAAAAATTAAAACAAGCTGTACCCTGATTGGCCAAGTTGTCTGAATTATTCTCTTTCTTCCTAACAATGAACTGTATTCTCTGAGCTCTAAGTAAACAATTAAGAAGGGTGGGGGTGGAGGTTGGAGGGTAACCTATAGTAAACAGCAATTGAATTGCACTCTTAGAAAAATAAAATCGGGAAAAAGTAACAAGTAAAATAAACCCTGATCTCCTAATGGGGACTGATGTGCGACTGTCGATGAAGGAAGGTGCTTTCTAGTAAATTATGAGATCTGAGCTACACGAGAGGGCACAAATCGTATTAAACAGAACTTAAAAGGAAAAGAGAAAGTTCCTTAAGCATTTCCAGAAACATCTCTACAAAGGCAGTAGGTTTTATACCTAGGTAAGATGGTCTGAACATCAGCTTGCCTCCGCTATCAGAAAAGACGCAGTACATAATGCAGTTGCTGCCTCAGCAGGTGGCACTGGATTAATACAGATTCAATACTTCTACCATAGTCCTCCAACAGAATTCTTAAGAAAACCTATTAGCAAAATGTGGTTCTGCTTTGAAAAACAAACAGAATAATTTGGAGGGCTCCCCTATTACCGGGTCTCACTGATCCTACTGTGAGAGCTCTTGGAGGAAAACCCTCCCAGCTCAGCACGGGATCTCTGCCACACCTCCAGAACCAGTGCACATCTTGCAGCCTCAAGTACTCACCTACATTATGCTCCTTTAACTGTGAGGGCTTTCGTACTGCGTGGAAGCAAACAGAATGTAGCCAACTACTATTTCTGCTTTACTCTCTCCTAGTTGTTTACGCTGAGTAGGACAGCGAGCAGAAGTAAGCAGCAGAAGTTAAATCTGGACCTCCAGTATGTCCTCAGAGAGAGAAGAACACAGATGTGACATCTGTATACAAACAGGGCCATTCATTTTCAGCATCCGTATGAGAAGATTATAGGACAGGAAAGTAAGATTCTTCCCCCACTAGAGCAACATCTTTGAATCAAATATTGTTCAGAATAATACTAACAAACCAGGTTGAACAGCAAGTAATGAATACAAAGGAAGAGTTTCTTAAGGCTAACTTGTATTTCCCCTGTAAGGGCATTCAGGCAATGCTCTTCACACACGCTCAAACCAGAGCCAGGTAAACATCTTCAGGTACAACAGACACATGTTGTGATGATCTGTACTTGCAAACAAGAAAGAACTAGCATCCATTTCCTAGAAGCCACCTGGCTAAGACTGCACTTATTAATGGAATACCAACTTCTTCATTTCTTAATTAGCTAACAAGGTCTCCAGCAATACCTGCTGCAACCCTTGGATGCTCTTTCAGAGTCTAGTGCTGGCATTTGTGTCACAACACCTTGGAGAGACTAAACACTGTGGGCAAACTTAATTGTTGCCATTAGCCACATGACCATCACATGAAGATTTCTGGGAGGCTGGCTATATCGTTTGAGCAACTCTTGGCCTGCTGGGAATAAGATTTGTGTATGAGCACACAGTGAATTACAAGAGACAATGGAAAATTCCAGCTTTGCACCTATCTTCTAATGGCACATACTAAACCTGACATGAGACAGCCTCCTCTGTGCAGTGTGCTCCCTCTAAAGCCCAGCCTTGCTGTCCTCCCTTCTCCAATTGCCTTCCATCTGATAGTATTCACTCTGCATCTTTCAGTGGTTTTTCTTCTGCTGTACTGACACAGGCTCAACTTTTTCTTCACAAATGTATCCCAAGAGTACCAGAAGTAAGAACCTGGAGACTATCCACAAGATGAAGTTAATTCAGTAACGTTCACTTTCATGAGACACATTGAAAAAAACTCTAATTGCCTCCTCTAGGGATCTGGTAAAATTCTTGGAAGAATTTTCTAAGTGTGTTTACAAGCACTTCTGAAAACATTTTGATTCATAAAAAGCTTATCGAATCCAGTTCCTGGGGAAAAAAAAAATTAAACGTCCTTTCTAGAGAAAGAAAGGAACCTTGATAGGAACCACTTTGCACTTGCAGGTGTATCTGTGCAGGCGCAGGTAACAGAAGTACGTTTAAGTATCCAGATGTTTGAGGGCTTATTAGGGATGTCCCTGCACACAGATTGCTGTTACTTCTGACTTTTATTTAACTCTTTATCAGACACATCACTATGATTGCCAATCAAGTCACAAGTTAACTCAGGTAAAATAGGCCAAACAGAGCAAAGAAATGCAATGCAGTTGTGACAACTATACAAATGAGTTGTGGTTAATCTCACCAAAGATCAGTGAAGAATTGTTTTGATACAAACTCAGTGAAAAAAAAAATCTATAGATAGGAACAGAGCTACACTAAGAGAATGAATCACCAACGCCTTCACAAACATCTGAAGAGTGTAGTATGGTGTAAAATATCAGATTCTGCACAGAAGACTATAAATTGGGCATGTGTTTAATAGCTCTCCCTGATGTTACCTTCAGATACCATAAAGTAAGGCCTCATTTCTGACTTTCTGGCTCTGGAGAATGTTTTTCTTTCATTATATTCACATACCCTATGTAAAAGGAATTTACCATTAGGTTTTTGGCCTTCAAAAGACATCTTTATTAATTATTTTTAAATGCTGAAATTATGATAGGGAGTAAAGATAAATATAGTATCTATTCAGAAAGAACTTCTGGACTGCAGATGCAATTAGGTGAATGAACTGGACATGACTTCCACAGGCTCCTCTCCTGGAGGATGTTCTTTCCAAACCCAGCCTGATATAGCAAGATCTCATGTTATGACAGCTCGGCTGCAAACTAACAAACTGTACGATAGTTGAATGCAAAGCAACAAAACAAAAGAAAAGGAAAGCTAAAAAACAGAGCTCTGTCAGAGTACCCAAGTACATCACAAGTAGACTCAACACCAAGTAGACCAAAGCCCTCAGAGAAGTGCTCTTTGTTTAGAATTGTCATTCCCTTACTCAGATTAATCTTCTGGTAACACAAACTCATTTGAGAAAATCCACACCCTCTTGGAAATTTTGGAGATCTTTGCCCTCAAAAGACATCATATTTTGAGACGTATTCATATTTGTGGCTGGGTTTTTACTTCCATGCAGAGTGCCACACACTGCCAACCCCATCAAACATACTGATATCTATGGAGAGAGTAGGAAGTCTGTAAAGAATGACAAGGTTTTGGGGCTAGAATCTGGGAGGTGGAGTGATATCACAGGAAAGGATGTAGAGGTAAAATACCAGTAAAGGATAATAAAGGTTCAATGTGCCACTGAAGTTTCTAATATGACTGAAATATACTGGACACGGAGGAGAGAAGTACAGAAGTAGGTGGGTCTAGGATGGCTCTGAGCAAGATGGGGACTGGATGCAGAAAGAACTGCTGTATTACACCTTCTAGAATTAGGCTGTAGATATGACAGTCAAAGAGAGGAAGTTGTTGGGGAGGGGGAGGAGGGATGAATTGAAGGGCCTTGAGAGGACTCAGCAGAATCAACTCAAGAGACTCTCTGGGAGATGGGAGATGACATGTTTTCAAAAACACAGATTCAAATGCATGGCCTTAGGGCCACGTGACAAAGGAGACCCCACTGAAATTGCAATTTGAATCCAATTAATTGTAGTCCAAAGCAATTCTAGCCAAGTTTCACAGCCGTAAGGATACTGAAACACTAGTGGGCAGGGTTATATTCCAGAAAGAGGCTGCATCAAAAAATGATCTTTCTGCAAAGCTCTTCTCCAAAGACAGAGGCAGAATATTGTATAAAGAATATTTTTTTCCTGGCTTTTCAAATGCATGTCTTCTATGAGGCATCATAAAAGTGACACTGCAGGAGATTTCATGGGACAGAAGTCAATCCTAGAGCCTAAAAAACACAACTGTATATAAGCAATTCATCTCCTATTGCATACCTTACCAGTGTCTCTTGCAGAGCTTCAAACATTCCTTACTGCTTTAGTCACTATTCCACTGCAGTTCCAGACAAGCATTTTGCATCATGGTCTGCACTGAAGGCTTTACAGAGAAGAGAGAGACCCCAAAGCAGAAAGAATTTGTTCAAGGCCAGACAAAAAAATGGGCAACAGACAAGAGCAAAAATCTTGATCTGCTTTTTGCTCCGAACACAATTATTTCCAACATCATCACTATAAATACATGCATTTCCCCTAAGCATTTCCAGCACTGGTGAGTTATGAAGCATTTTCTCTGAGATTCGGTTTCTTCATCATCTCCTTTTGTGGAACACATCAGTATCACGGTGCTTCTAAATCCCTGAGTCTATACTACAGTGAAGACAAAAGCTTGCGGAAAAAAAACCAACCACACAACAACAATCCCCGCGATTTCTTCACTGTATGAAGCACTGTATGTACATACACAAGCAAGATTTCAGCTTTACTACAAGAACTTTACACAGGCCTCATGTAGGACAAGAGCCTCTCTTTGGATGGTGGAGCACTGGCTGCCTGGAGAACTGGTGGAGTCTCCTTCTCTGGAGACATTCAAGACCCACCTGGACACCAACCTGTGCAACCTGGTCTAGGGAGCTGCTCTGGCAGGGGGGTTGGACTCGATGATCTCTAGAGGTCCCTTCCAGGCCCTACAATTCTGTGATTCTGTGATCTGCTGTTACAGCTGATTTCTACAGAGTTTTCCAACCCGCTTTGAGATGGCTCATTCAGAAATGCCTGATCTGAAGAGCTGATGATGATGCTGCTGGGAGGATGGAGGCACTGTAGTCACAGAGCAGGCTGTGTAACTTGTCATATCCAACAGACTGATACAGTCATCCTATTTCAAGTAATTCTCTACTGCCTTTATGCACTACTAGCTCTCTCCTATCCCTGATGAACTCACATACCTATTTTCAATTCCTAAACCATGATTCTTTTACAATTGCAAAGGGCACAGTGGTTTGTTTTTAAGTGAAGGCTAATGATGTCATAAACAGACTTTAAACTACAGTCGTTAAACTAAATATTCACATCACATTGAGACTTACTCAAGCTCACTATCTTCCACAGGAAATTTTCCATCATCCCTTTCCTGAAAGAACAAAACACTAATGGATGTGGAATGGCACACGCACCATCTTTAAAACCTGAGGCTTCTAAAACATCAGCATACTGACTGTACATAATTAAACTCCTGGTGAATCTTCACAGTGAGGAAGAGAGAGACAGCACAAAGAAGGTGTTTTTTTTAAATGCCCATGACTGTTTTTCCTAGTCAGGGCAGTAGAATGTCAATACCTCAGAGAACGCCAAAAATGAAGTTTCAAAACAGGGGCTTGAATCAAGAATGAAAGCTAAAAGAACACCACAAATATTTCTCAACAGGTGGAAAGTATATAAATAAAATTTCAGATAATTCAAATACATTCAAACAGCTAAATTTTCCACAGAAAAACATGTTTCTCTCTAACTAACTGGAAAGCTTCAGACCAAAGACAGCATTATGATTTATCCAACCTGAAAAACAAAATATTTCCCTTTCCCTCCAAAATTAACGAAATCAACAGAAAACTTCTAAAAACAAATGATATTTTGTGAAACAAAGCACAAGCCAAATGTTAGTATCATTTGCAGTAACCGTTCCTGTCCTAGCAGGATCCAAGTGCCATAACTTAGATTCGCAGCTTTTACAGAGGTTCAGATGCACACAGAGGCAATCAATGCTTGGACATGCATACAGCTTAGAGACACAGGCAGAGAGCAGAGAGTGGGGCTGAGATATGCCAGGCAAATATAATTTAAAAGGATTAACACCATTCTGTTAGTTCTTGAGGATTTCTGAGGGATGAAAAGTTATTCTGTGGTAATTCAAATAAGAACTTACACTTTTTGTCAGTAAGACACAGGGATACAATGATTACATTTTCTGCCCACTCAGCACCTCGGTACTACATAAAGATATGTCCTTTTTTCCTTTTCATTTATTTTTTAATCAAAATCACACGCAGTTTGCTGGGAAGCTTTGTCTACACCAATTCCAAATTACACTTTACCTACTCTCACTGGGCAGGGATCTCAATGCACTTCTTAAATGGACTGAATTCTAGAATTAAGTATGTCTCATCAACACCTTCCCCAAAAGAAGGGAGGAGAACAACTCTCTCTTGTATTTATGGTAACAAAAATCAGCAAGAAGTCAGAACTGCATTCCCCTGAATTACATTTCCATTTCTTTTCCTGTTTGGAATTCAAATACTCCAAGAGAACCCGTGAGTGGTGTGACACTGACAGAACTGCACAAACATTCAATAGCCTGTCTGACTTGCTTTTTGGTTATGCCATTGTGTGCCTTCAGGTCTTTGTTGTTAATTAAATCAAACCAGATTTCTACCAGCAGCATGACAGCAGCGTCATCAGCATGCAATCTGCTGAGGCTTTCTCAAAGTCGTTCTCATTACTTTTGGAAGCTCAGTGGCTCTTTGTGCAGCCCTTCACTGCGTAAAACATGCACTACCTTTTATGCAGTGCATTTCTCGAGCTCAGAAGCTATTTTCACGTTCTTATTGTAGTCGCATAAAAATATTGAACATCTGCTTAAAGAGCAACTGAACTCAGCCCTTCAGCCTTAATCTGGGCCGTCGACAGGAGGTACAGAAAACTTATGGTCGTTCCTTTCTGATAGTGTTGTAATTTTTCAAGCAGATTTAGACAACGTTTTCCTGAGAAACCTAAGGAAACAGCATCCAGGGATCGCTCTCCTTTGCTTCATTTTCACCGCCACCCTGAGCGAAGGAAAGAGACTCATTCCTTACCACGCTGTTTACATTTCTGGGTAGCACTTTCAGCAGCCTGAAATCACTGCACAAATGGAGGTGTTTACCACTCCCACACATGTACTGCTGAGCACCTGGTAATTCCGACCCAAGTTCTCCATCCTGTACGGCTTCCAAAAGATGCAGGAGATCTTCGAGCCCTGTCTGTCTTTCATTCACAGACAGAACGTGAAGTATAGCATATCCAATACGTTAAACTATTCAGCTTTTTAAAAGAGCTGTATTTGGTTTATTTGTCCTTCTTTTCCCAGGCTGTGTGCAAAATCCCGGGGCTACCTCGGCACTAAGGGCTCTCAGCGAACTTTTAAAAAGTGAACTTCTGTTCAAAGCTGGGAAAAAAAAAAACTCAAACCCTGAGACAGAGTAAATCCACTGGACTGTTTTCAGAGATGGGGAAATTTTCCATAACTCCACACCAGATTCAGGATTTTTTTCTTTTTTTTTTTTTTTTGTAACAATATTAGGAACTACTGAATCCACATTCGGAGCTAAAATGCTGCGTTCATAAAAGCATCTATTCTGTGCCGCCCCCAGCAGAATGGCACGGCTCTATTCATGCGGCAACCTTGCAGTCCTGTTGATTCAATCCACTAACACTTAGAACAGCAGATGTTCCAGCATATCACATACAAGTTGTCCCATTCCCATAGAATCTTAGGCAAAATTACAGTACCGGTCAAACATTTCTTCCTTCAGTTTTAAAAAATGCACCGCCTTTTATTTTAAGCCCCATACTATTCATCTAGCAGTTTGTTTCTCTCTCCTACTAGCAAAAAAATATAATACAGGAAAAGATTTAAATGAAAAACAGATCTGTGTAGTGAATTGCATATGGTTTCCATTTTCCTTCATGCACAGTTTCATAGACAGTCAACTCAGAAATCCCTCCCACAAATCCAGATCTGAAGTCCACTTTCAGAATTTTGTCAGCACGGGAGTTAGGAGACAACTCTCAGTGCATGAAAATGCTGTGCTACATCTTTGCTTCATCTTGTTAGGGTAAATCATTCCAAAAAAGCACCACTGGATGTGACTGATAAATCAGTATGTATAAAATATGCACGCTCAGATGAAGCCGGCTGTGTCCATGTTGGCCTGCTGTAGAGTTCTGTTTCCTGGCATGCTATGTTTGTGTCCACACCACACAGCTTATTGCATTTTATGCCTTTTCACAACACACAGAGTTTTTCAGCACTAACAACTTTATACCTAGTTGACATGCTCAGTACTATACTAAACCCAGCCAATAAATACTACTCCTGCCAAGAAGACTCCAGAACTATTACATTCCATCAGCTTCCCTAGCTGATTTAAACAATTATTTACAAGGTCCTTCTGACTTTGTTTACATAAAACTCATATTTTCCCCCTATTTCTCATAGCCAGTACTAATCTTTTTCTCTCGTGTTTTCAGCAGCTCCTGATGACATATGAATACCAAAGTAAGCGTGCCATGTTTCTATCAGACGCCACAGGAGGTTTACAAAAGATGTAAACTCCTAGTTTCCCTAGACACTCTCAGGGGGCTTACATGTCAATGGAAGAGTAGGAAGGATAAGCTGCTGATTGTCAGATGCTGTTGTTGTTGCCATCAGCTAACAATTGTTTGGATTTCCTCTGCGTTAGAGAGCAGCTCTGAGGGGGTCTTGGATGGGATGCAAAAATGAAATAGAAGACCTTGGAGCACCTTTCTTTCTTTCCTCTTCAAGGTAAAAGCCCAAGTAGGAGAGCACACATGAGGACAAAGCAATGTTTTCAGCAAGCATGAGTTGGTTAGCACACCAGAATGACACAGCCCGGGTCGCTGAAAATGCAAGACACTTTGATGATGCACATGAGCAGGTAAACAGAAGAGAACTCCAGCAGAATTTCTTAGAGGAAATGTTTATCAGTCAGGAAAATGTGCTCATCCCTTGGTTGCAGATATCACCTCTGCTTTAAAATTAGAACTTGTGGATTTATGTCTGTTCAGAAAAGCACAAAGGTCACCTGTCATGCAGGTCTACTTTAAGTACGCGCTTGCTGACTGATAATTCTCTGATATGCAAAAAAAGAAAAAACGAGAAAAGAAAGCTAAAAATGTTTTGCTGATTCTGTCTCCTTATATTTGTACATTAGAAAATGAAAAACATACCTAGGGAAAGAAGCAGTCAGTAGAAAACTCGCTCCCATGCTCTAAAATCTAATAAGACACCTGTTATCTCCACAGAAGTCTACAGTTGTGTTCAAGATTAACTACTGACCCAGAGATCAGACCAGGTCAGGACGCTGGAAAAGCAGCACATTTTTGAGGTCTTGGGTAACAACTTCTAATCCCTGAATCTTCACATGAAATTTGCTTCCAAAAAAGTCAAACTGGCATGAACAAACTTTTCCATCATTTATTCCCTTCTACTCTGATTATTCTCCCCTCCACCCCCCCCAATCAGCTTAAGTTGTTTAACTTCCCAAACTAAAATTATCAATTTGCTTTCAGAGGATTCTCAGACACCTGGCAACTCTTTTCAATTTGCTCATAGCTGGTGTTATATCTACCGTCAAATATTTTCTTTTTGTCTACCTATTTTGAGTAAAAATCCAGTGATTTTCAGTTCTGAAAAGAACATAAGTTCATCCATGGAGAAAAGTTATGAGTTAACCTAGGACCTCACCCCAGTATTGCTCAGACAGTTCTGGTCTATGAGGGATGCAACCTAAACCTTCTCGTGCACAGGTATGTGACACAGGTCCTTGATACTCTTGGCTTTGCTAAGGTCATTGTAAATATATTTCTGGAACAGAGTGTAGAAAGCTGTAAGTGCACAATGGACAACAACTTCTGATTTCTTCACGGTCACATCCATAAATATATGGATAAGGTACATTATAGGCCACATCAGCGTATTTCATAATAATTAAAAATCTCGTTCAATTAATGCAAAGAAGAGCATAGAGAAAAAGACTTCTGGATGTTAATGTTGTACTATGAAGTCTATTATTTTTTATACCATGACCAGTTACGTGAGGTTTTTCAGTAGGAAAGGTGCTCAGCTCAAGCAGTCTCCTGAAACCTACTTGCTTGAAGAGTTTTTCCTTCAGCATCCACAATATCTCAGGGACCTATACACCTGTACTCATCATTTTCTCAGGTTTAGTGTAATCCACTAAACTGATTTTTCAGGTCTCACCCCACATACATTGTATTTGTTAAAGATATATCAATATCAATAAAATATTGCTGCTTTTCCTGAATGATTTGCATTATCTGCAAGGGAATGTTTTGGTTTATGTTCAACCAACAATGCATTTCTCAGGCTTTAGGAAAGGATGTATTGAATAAGCATACCTTGTAGCTGGAGTAAAAGATGGTACAGTCTGAAGGGGCCTTTGGTTCTCCTGAGCATTCTGAGCTTTTATCCAGTGACTGATTAATTTCCTTTTTCTCTACAGGTGAGAGAAGGTTCAGTAGGGAATCGAAAGCAGAGTTGCTTACTTCATCTCTAAATTTCAGACAGTCTTCAGAATTTTCACCAATCAGATGAACAGCAAAGGAAACCACTTCTGCTATGTGAAATGTGAGCCAAGACAGAGGCAAGTTTATCCTTTAAAATAATTCTGTTATAGCAGTACCTGGAGTGGTTTGTGTTGTTGGTTTGGTTTGGTTTTAAATCATGATCAGATCCTTAAGAGGTTAAGAACCATGTATAAAAGGTTTCAGTTGAAGCTATCTGCTCTCTTTGGATGAAAAATTTAATTTGCACAGCAAAGAGGTTAATTCTGTATGTACAACCTCCCAAGGAAAGGGAGGCCTGGAATGAAGCTGTGGAGACTGCCACAAAAGGAACGGATCAATACACAGTGAAGGTTCATGTCAGCGAGAGATGACAGCACACAGATCAGCAAAGGAAAACCATGAAAGGAGAGAGAAGAGTCACGAAAGACCTCACAGGGAAAAGACACTGAAGCAGAAAGTGGGACTTCAAAGAACGAACTGCTATTCATTTTTCAGGCTTTAATACTGCAACAGGTTAATCAGACCCCTTTTAATAATAAGGGGGGAAAACTCAACTTTTTGACCTCTGAAGAGTGCTGTCAAAAGGCATTAGTTTAAATGCTTGTAGTAAGTATGCCACAACACAATGGACACTTCTACACTATCCCCTGTGATAAATAAGGCCCACAAAGAAAGGGAATTAAGCCAACAAGCCGACAGAAAGTTCTTCATAAGCCACTCTCTGTGGCTCCACCTCTCAACCTAACCCTGTAAGTTACTTAGCTTCTTTGAAACTACACAAGCATTTGAAAATACATAGAAATTCAAGAAAGGAAACATAAGGGGCTGCAACATAATAAGTCCTACTAAGCCAGGGGTTAGCAGTTACAGGGAGCATGGGCAAATGGGTTTTGTCAAACAGAAATACCCACCTGGCCAACAGAATAGGCAGCAGCTCACACCTTTCTAGAACCAAGCTCATCTCAACTGCGAAGAGGGCATCAGTGAAGCCACAATAAACACCCACTTATTGGTATTGCATATAAAGCAACAACCAAGGCAAAGCTCTGGAACATTTCTATCTTGTCTGACTGCAAGTATATGTTAGCAGGTCAGTTTTATCAGGGTTATAAATGATAAATCATACCTTAGTTCACTGACATCAAAACCAAACACCTGCAGACAAGCAGGACATTTTTGTTGGCTATGGAAGCTCAAGTGACACACAGAAAAAATTCTATTATTTTAAACTGGAAAATCAAGGAGAGTAACAATGAGATATTTGGAAACCTTTCTTCCTAGGAGACACTGAGACACAGAGCAACTCCAAATATCAGGGATACTGAAATAAAACTCAAGGACTTTGTGTTGATATGTTAACTCCTCTGTTTCACACAGTTTTAAGAAACAAATTCCCTAAAAAAATATAAATATAAATATAAATATAAATATAAATATAAATATAAATATAAATATAAATATAAATATAAATATAAATATAAATATAAATATAAATATAAATATAAATATAAATATAAATATAAATATAAAGCTATGCCCAGCAGGATCAGCATTCAGCAGTTTGTGTGAAAATTTTGCAGAAAGCAAATCTGATGAGACAACTCAGTATCTTCAGGCAATCAAAATGCTTTCATGTTGACCCTGAACTCTTATTTAAATATTTACATCTAGATCCTTGAGATGAACAGTAGGTGATTAAATCACCGGAAACTACAGGAAAGCCAGACTGTTCCAACTCTGGTTCCTACCCTTGGACATTATTGACATGACTACTCCTCACATGCGACTTAATAATCTTCAAAATTCTGATTTTTGAACTCAGTCATAAAAGAGAACAAATGCTTCTGTTAAGTGGGCACACTCAAAATGTTTCATGGAGCTGGAGCAATAGAGCTCCCCAAGCCTCTTTGACAGTCAACTCTTCTTAGAGCGCACATCTCAGCAACACACCAGAGACTGATTTCTGTATTCAGCCTCAGGAAAGGAACTCTCAGTTTCACATTCAAGAGTCTGATTCATTATTGTTAAGACTTTATCAAAAGCAAGACAACCTAAGAAAAAATTATATTATGAACAGAAGTTTTGGCAAGACAAAGACGACACTTCATGCAGCAGTTAATATAAAGAGAGGATAACAGTTCTGCCAAAGACAATAAATACTAGAAGAAATGTCGTTCAGTTTTAGAGGCCCTGAGCAATGTTGCTGGTGTTCATTTTAAGATCTGCTTCTACAACACAATTCCCCAGAGACTGTTCTTAAATGTGAAAAGGATGGATGTTTTTGTTTTGGGCTCAATGCTGGCATTACAAACCACAGCCTTGAACTGAGGTGAGAGTTAACATCACTTTGCCACTCATTTCTTTCAACTGCATCCTTCTCTTTCTTGATCTCTCTTCCCCACCACTCAAAAATTCTCCAGGCGTTACTATCAAAAATATGCTCAAGTAATAAATCATGTATTTGCTCTCACGTGACTGGTATTCATTAGAGTCAAAGATCTCCAAGATCTGCCCCCAGAGTGTATTATGTTTCTGAAGCATAGAAATAGCTGCAACACAAAATTTTGCCAGGAAAGAAAAAACAAAAAAACACCAACACAAAAAGCAACAACAAACTGCCTCTCAGTTGGGCAGCAGAAAGAATGTTCATAAAAATCTGTTTGAGGGGTAACTCAAACCCCAGATTCTAATGAGGCAAAACCAACAGTCTAAACACAACAGGACAAACTATTTAATGCAGGATTTTTAACTAGAAACTTCTACAAGTATACACTTTTTTTTTTTTTTTTGTTATCCCAACAGTTCTGTTTTCAGAAAGTTTTTTTCTTCTTTTATTCTGAGAAAGAACAAAAAAGAAACAAAAATGAACCAACCAACAAAACCATGACAGGTTTATCTATGATGTATCTTCGCTTTTGCCAGGTGATAAATAACATCCGCCTACATTCACGGAGAAGCTTTGCTCCCCTTTTATCATCTCGTTATTTTGCTTTACTGAGTACTACAATCACTTTGCAACAGAAGTGACATCTTCTGTGAGACACAATGATCGTTAAGTGATGCGGTAACCTGAGTGAATCATTTGAGCCCGAGTGGGGAGAAAGAACACTTGATTCAGCTGCACATCTGGGTTTTATAAAGGGTCCAACAGCTTAACACTAACGTGCTCTGGGGCTAAAGCAAAGTCTGAGGAGATCTCAGCAGTCAAGAAAGAAGACAGTGTTAATCCAGGGCATATCATGCTCTTCACCACTACTCTGAAAATTAACTTAGCTCAGCTAATTTTGCATCTCCACTAATTGTGTGTTGTGTATGAGTAAGCAATGACTCAGGAAATGTCAAAGCTATTCCATATCCTGTTCTTTTCCTGAAGAAAAACATGACAGGCACAGAGGACACCTCCCCCATTAGGCCACAACGATTCAACAACGCAGTTATTTATTTTAGCAAGAATGAAATAACCTTTACGCAAACTAAACATTGCCGTTCAGTCGTTACAATCACTTGTTACCACCGTGCTGAACTTACTGCTCTCTAAAAAACAATCTGCCGTCCAAAAATCAGGTCAGATGTTCAGTTACAAGGCCATTATCAAATGTGAAGCTGGAAAATACACAGGGAGCACAAAGTCACCCAGATATGAGGATTCATTACCTATGGTACTCCAAATATTTCCAAACATTTCTGGTTACTTATTGTTAAAATGTGACCACTGGATCTGAAGGCAATAAGAATACTGAACGATATAAGGCCACAAAACGACCCACACCAAACTGCTGATGAGGGAAAAAATAAAATAAAGCGGCATCAGTATCGAACCTCTCGCTACTGTGTATTTCCTCTCATACACAAAGGTAGATATTGATGCTTGCTAACTCATTGGCTCAGAGCTGTCTCCTGCTCACTGAAGACACAGGGAACACAGGCTCTAAAACTCTGTTTGGTGCCCAAAGTAGAGGGGCTGACCTCCTCCACCTTCACCTTCTCCCCTTTCCTGTCTTTCTTGCAAACTTCTGTGAAGGTGGAGGCAAAGCACATCCAGAGCAGAAAAGTGACACAGGGGAAAGGAAAACAATGTTGTAAAGAAGGTAGAAAAGTGAATACGCTGAGGCATCCAAGGTACATATCTGATGAAGAGAGAAAGCAGGTCAGAGGGAACAAGTGAAAAAGAGGTCAGAGAAGGGAAAAGGACCAGGAACTTGGTGTTTAGGGGCTACAGTTCACCTGTCCATTATTTGCTTTACTCACAGAACTACCCAACACATGTGAAAGGTTATCCAGAATACACAGATCTGGACTAAAGTAATTTATAAAAGAACAAATCACTACCTGCAACACCAAGGCCAGACCTGTCAGAAAACTGAGCAGCACTTCGAGATGAGAGACATGGCTCATAGCAGTAATGCAGCCTTCATACAGGGGGCCCATCAAAGGGATTTTTTGGTTAGTATTTATAAACTGCTGCCAACCTCATATTTTTTTCCCCTCATGCCACAGATAAATTTACAATCAATTGATCAGGCTGATGGTACAAGGTTAAGGTGGAAATGAGCAACACACTTCTTTCTCATAGCCACGGACACAGCCACCTGTAAGCACAGATCATTCTTACGTGCATTTGCCAGAAGTAACAACGTTGTTAGGGAGCAAACTTCAATAAAAATAAAACTAAATGAGTGGGTCAGGTTGCAGTGGAGCACTAATAAACAGCAGGAGTGCCAGACTACATTAGACTTTGCCCTGATGTCAGTGATATCAGTTAATTAATGGGTGACAAGTGCTAACAAAGCAAGTACGAGAGACACTCTCCTCACGTGAAGATGCTTCCTCCGTCCTCGCCTGTCCTCTCCCCACATTATTACTCACTAATTGCCCCTCTACAAATACATGGTTTTAACTCTGGTAAACCCCTAAAAGTATGTGGCTATATGGTTTGGGTTTTTTGTGGCTATGACAAAAAAACCCATCTGTTCTGCTCCCTGTGTTCTAAGTCTACCTGTTTCTCATCCTCTTAAGGCATGATTTAGCTTCTTGAGTGCTGAAAAGGGTTCATCTTTCCTGCTGGATGCGCAAAAACTTCAGAACAAATTATGGCAGATGACTTTCTTTTGCAGAATGATTTCAAAAATAACTATCTTCAATTGTCTGCTATTATTCAACTAATTTATCAGCTGCAGACATCCAGCTTACTGTACTGTAGTTCCCTGGATCATATCTAGAGCTTTTGAAAACTAGAGATACAAAATTTACAATTGTCCAGACACTTGCCACAATAATTTTTTCATGTAAAAATGCGTGTTAGCAGAAGTTCAGCCACTTCTCCAGTGTAAATACAGCCTAGAAAGCTTTACAAACAACAAGAAGCATGTGGCTCTCGTGCTAGCTAAGCAACAAGACCATTTAAAATAAGACTATCCTGTTCAGCATGGAGAGGGGCCTGGCAGTCTATTGCAGTCCTGCAAGTGAAAGGAAATAATCCAGCAGAAATACAGCTATTTTCTTCTCGTGGTGGTCCTCCAAGTAAGTGTCAGTGAAGAAGAATGAAGCTGGACTTTAAAAATCCTTAGTTTCACCAAAGCTAAAATAAAATAATAATGCTAAAAGAATATTTTAGGCTTGTGGAAATGAAACTCATCATTGGGCTGAGTTCATGAGCATGTCAGAATTCTCAGAATGATAATAAACTAGTGAAAAATGAAAATCTATTCTTATGTTTGGAAGGTAAACTCACTTTTGATGAGCTCTGGTAACAATTTATTATTGATACAAACTCTCTAAGTCAAGATCACTGCAACCATGAAAGCAACCTGCCACTGAAGTACTACAGCTAAGCTAAGGCAAGTGTACTGATTTTGTCAGAAGCACTTCTAAAATCCTCAGTATACCTAAGGAGCTATTCAGCAGAAGATCTTAAACATTTCAGGTATTGCATGTTATCGAAAGGGATCAAAATGTCTATTTCTTCTTGGGCTTACACCCTTTCAAACAGAGATCAAGTGATAGTGGTCTAAATACTTTATGAAGGAAGAAGAAACACACTTAAGAGGTCTGAATAGCTCTGCAACATATTAGAAGCTCTCCCTGATAACGTCTTAGCATCCTTCTGGGCAACCAGAACAAGCCCCAACCCCTATCCTGTACTCCAGAACTCCAGTGCGTTTGCCAGGAAACAAGCTTAGAGGGGGAGCACTTCCAGGCCACAGTCAGTGAGCTGTTCTGGTTCTGTTTAACCATCTCGTGGAAAGCTCACACACTAATGCCGCGGCAGTCAGCAGCAAAATTCAAAATTCCGCATTCCCCAGACCTTAGGCCTGCTTGGGTCTTTAATGCACTGCCTCTTGTTTTGTTCAGGATCTCTGCAACCTATACTGCAGGGACCGAGATGTCAGACCACCTCTCTGTCTCCTGGTACAGAAAGAGGACCCCTGAAACACTGCCTTTTCTTGACAGTGCAACCACTTCTTGCTCTTCATCTCTGATGGCTCCTCATTGAGAAAATCTGACCCGCTACACATAGGGTCCCATGCACAGAAATCTCTCACTTCCCACCCTTTCCAAAATCATCATCTTCTTCCACAAGATGAAGTGCAAAAGGTTTATACAGTAAGAAGACTGGCTCCTACAAGCACTGTGACATGCAGACAAGGAGCCCTCTGGGCTTGTCCAGTGTTTCCTCCTTCATTCATATTAACAACCTTACCTCTAAAAAATCTGGTGCATCAGTTTACTTCCTGCTATGCACTATTCTAAGAAAGTGAAGCACTTTGCACCATAAGCCTCCTTTTATAGCTCTCCAAGCCTTCATCTTTGCTAATTAAAAAACCTCACCAATGCTTGGATGCATATCAGCCCACCACGATCCAAATGGTGGAACTGGATGCACAATCTGAGATACCCACCCCTTGCTGTGCTACCACAACAAAGCAGTCTGCGGGTCACTCTTCCCTCTGATCGGCTGAAGACTCTGAAACCACCTTCCCCGAAGTTCAAGTTTATTGTTTTAATGCTCTCTGAAGTTAGAGCTCTGCAACCTGCCCCGTGCGTGCCTCTAGAAGCTACGGCTCTCAGAGCATCTGCCATCACCTAGGAAGAACCGCATCATGTCGAAGTTATTTAGGACAGCAGAGCTCACAGCACACATTTAGATTTATGTACATAGTCCTTTCCAAGGCTGTTCAGGAAGTTGGTGGATATCTACCTTTCAGAATGAAGTCCCAAAGCTCAGACTTCCAGGCAGAGAAAGAGCTCAGACTTCCAGGCAGCAACAATTCCATAAAGCTCACATCCTACATAAAGTCACCTCCAGTTTTGACTTTGGAAGAGCAGACCTGGTAAGTAACCCTTTGCTTTAGGCCACAAGCTAAGGCAGATTAAAAATCAAAAACAAAATGATACAACACTTAGAGGCAACAGCAGAACTAACAAAGAAAAAAAAAAAAAGTCTACAGGAGAGAAAGGATACATGCCTGTGGGGAGAATATCTTAAAATCTACGGTAAAGTCATACTTGGCAATATTCAATAGATCTGGTAAACATCAAAGATAAAATTTAGCAGGATAATTCCACCAAGCACCATTAAAAGAAAAATGGGACCAGCAGGGTTACCAGTGAAAAACAATGCCAGGCCTAATAGCACTGATCTACCAGAAGCAATTTATTATGACACCAGAAATAGCTATTTTCACAGTGGATGCTTGAAATGAAAACTTTAAAGCTTCTTTAAGTCTTGAGCTATAGCAAAGTATTCAGCCAGCCAGCCAAAATAGCTGAAGGGAAATAGGAAGGCCACATGTGGAACTAATTACTCATGTAGAGGCTATGACAAAGAACATTTCTCCAGACTTTTCATGGGGGCTTCACTTTCAGGAAGTAACTCTAATTACTGTTCAAGTCTCGGCAGCCTGCATGCCGCTGACAGTTCCAAGAAAAAATGAACCTATTTGCCCTTTTCTTGGTCTGAAATGCCAAAATATAAAAGCACAACTGGAGGCATTAAAAAGAAACAAAATAAGCGTTGGCTTATTGCGGTAGATCCTCAAGCTGAATTCTTTTTATAAATTCAGTTTTTCAGCCTGCAGAAAACAGCAAATTCTGCGCCTACATTAACTCGCTCTCCGTTGGCTGCAGCGAAACTGTACATCTTGACTTTTTACAGCTTTTCCATACTGGGGCCCACTTCCTGCCCAGTTGAAGAAAAAAATCTGGCCTGAAGATGAAATGACTGCTTAACATTACACTAAAACATCTGGTACCATTTTATACACAGACCCATGTCTGAGAGCAGGCAATTCTAGCGGTCTCACCAGCGGCACAGTGCATACCCAAACCTCCCTAGGGTGACATCATCCCATATATGGACTCTCAGGCCCAGCCCTCCCCCTTTTCCTGGTCCTAAATTCATTGCCAGATCCCCAGTCTGCTGCAAATGTGCCACGTCAAGACTGGAAATCACAGCACTTCAGTGTGTTTCAGTGAGTGCTGCAGAGTGTGAGGGAGAGCCGAGCACAACCCGTGATGCAGGAAGGCAGTTTTTCCCAAAGACTAAAAGAGGATTTAAAATAAATAAATAGAAGCGTCCGGAGATCCTGCTCCGTCGCCCCAGTGTTCAGACTACCTGTTCAGGACAATGCTGTTGTACAGTAGTCTGCACATTGGTTAGACTGGGCAAGGGAAAGCAGCGACATGGACTATTGGGGACGCCAGTTGCTCTTGCCAAGGAGAAGACAGTTATTGCTCCTTTCAGATCTCATATACAGTATTTTTCTTCACAGGTTTTGCACACTAGGGAATAAGAAACGCTAAGGGACACTGTGAAAAAGGAGGACTGCAGAATAATGCGGGGAAGACATTCTGGTAAGGCCTACTTTGGAAGAACACCTGGCCTATGACCTGGCAAACCTAGGTGACTCCCCCCCCCTTCCTCCAGTCATCACTGCAAGAAAGATGGAGCTCTGATGATTTACTAAAACCTATGCAAGAAATGAGAGAGGTATACTACCTAGACGTGTACTGCTTAGAGAAGTGTACAAGAGCATAGTTGAAGTCGGTCATTTCCTTTTTTTATTTTTTATTTTTTAATTTAAAATAAAGTTTCTTTTTGCCCACAAACTAAAAAGGTAAATTTAATATTTTCTTTACTTGTAGTAATCAGTATAAATATCTAAGGACTATATTGCTTTCTTTTAATGGGGCTTGCTATTAGTATGTGTTCTGAATAGCTCTTGTTATGAACTAATGATCTGAAGATCAATTTTAAGAAAATACTTTCTCTTAAAGTAATAAATATAAATGAATGCATGAATATTATTTTAAATTATTGTAAAATATATCACTGTTGAGAGAACTGTACTTTGATCTTATGTGCAACTGCAACTTCTTTGCAAGTAACCTATGCTCTATGTACTAATGAAAATTGGGAGGGATGCCATAGGGAATATATGACTACTCCGTGCTTGGCTTCTGCCATGTAGGATACAAAATATTCTGATTGTTCAGGAGAAACTGCCTCTGAAAGTGCAGGATGTAATGGGGAAAAGTAATCCAAATCGATCAATAAATAAAACAGAACAAACAGCTTTCCACCCCATACCTGCCTGGCTATTGCTTGTAAGTGATCAGCACCGATTGATTGTTGCCGCTGATGTGCAGTTTGCTTTGCTGATATTTCTTCTAACATTCTAACATCTTCTAACAAAATGATAAGTTACTTTGTCCTAAATCCCACTGATAGAAATGGAATTTGTAAACGAATGCAGAAGTTTGCTTTGGTAAATTTCCAGCTGTCCTGGTAGGGGAAAAAAACCCTCAGGCTGAATGAAATCCCCACGGACAGAATAATACAAAAAGTCTGGGCTGCAATCTGATACCAGCTGAACTCCAGAGTCAGCTCCCCTAAAGTTAACACTAGTAACAAACTACTGCAACCAGAAAAAAAAAAAATCCCATCTATATGGTGCTCATTATTGCCAGGAGGGCTTGCAATATCTGTACTATAAAAAGAATTAGCAGAAATATGCAGCCATAAGAAGCAGGCGATTTTGCAGAATACGTGTAATATTTCAGACAGCCTTGATGCTGTACGATTGTTTAAAATACGTATATTATTATTATTACCTTGCTCACTGCTCCTTCAATAATCAATGGAAGTCCAATTGGGAAGACGTGGCCGCGTAGCATTAGCGTGACTGCCTATACTGCTTGCCTTAAAGGCTACGAAGCGAGCACTAACACTGTCACTTCCCTTACCCTCCCATCAAAGCTTATGCATTCCGACTTAAAGAACAATTATTTTTAACTGTAGATATACTTCCAGGTTGCCCACCCTCTCTTCCTTTATTTCACCAAAGATTATATTCAGTATTAAATTAGCGGGTTTTAAATCCATTGTATTCTGAGCAGAAGGAATTTTTACTCTTGCTCTACTTTAAAATGAAATTACAAGAAAGTTAACCGTAGTAATTAATCGCAAAGCTGAAGAGATAGGTAGGGACTCAAGGAATGGCATGAGATTCGGGCTTGCATTAACATTTCTCAATCTGTGAGTTTGATTGCTGTTTCAGGCATAAGAAAATCTGATAAGTTATGTGACTTTTTGTTTAAGCGGTAGAAAAATGGCTTTCAAGTGACTGGCTCAGTTGCACTTTCAGGGGAAACGCGATCGCTCGCAAATATATTTCCTATCTGTTGCTTATTTGCATATCCACTCTTACTTTTTGTTTGTTGGTTTGATAATTCTGATGTGGAAATTAAGAAAGCAGCTTTATCCAGTCAGCAATAGGCCCTTAGCAAAAAGCTTGCACCAATTTCGGCTCAATAAGCAAAGAGCATGAATACATACAGTATGGCTATTTCTCTTATCTCTAGTCCACTATTTGCATTAATCTTTATTTTAAATGGCCTTTCTGGATTTAGGAAGTGATTCCCCTCCCATACACCCTTGACTCCTCAAAGTTACATTTTTAGCCTGCAGGGCTGAGAGTTAGGAGGCCCCTTGGCTTGGGGCTTGGGAAGGGAGGGGAGGGGGGGCTGTGCACAAAGCAGCCGATACGGGAAGAAAGCCTGTATTGTTAGCCATGAATAAGGAAGTATATCTACTTCGGCTCAGCAATCAAAACATTTCCAAAGTGAATTAAGTGATTCTCTGCTTCTTCAAACAGGGTTGTTTTAGCTAGGAAAAGTTCTAGCTGATCATAATCATGCAGAAAAGACTTTCTGTAGTTATAAAATAGAGGTCTTAAATAGGCACGACAGTAAACGCAAGACAGCCGTATGCAATTTTTTCATGAGCAGAAAAAATCATTACTGTTTGCAAAGAGTGAAATATATATATGTAAGCAATTTTCAATACATAATAAATCACAGAGGGGTCTGTGTGCAACCAGACGGATACCAAAGCTTAAACCTGTAGTAGGAGTTAAAGGATAAAGCTCACGTTATCACAGAATGCACAGAACGGAGGAAAGCAAATGAAAGCTGCTATGAACAGCTGAAGAGGTCAGGGTTTCAACACAGTGAACTTTTATCTTTAAAGGAGTATTATCTTTTAGTGCATCCAAAAATAAATAAATAGGAAAAAATATTTCAAACTTTTTTTTTCCCCCTCTACATATGTATATATATATATATTTTTTTTTTTTTTTAAGAGGGAAAAAATAGGAGAGCAGGAAGCCACTGCACTCTACAAAAGCATAGAGCAAGTGAGCACTGAAGGGCCAAAAAAAATTACTTCTAAAAAATGGCATTTGACATTTTTCAGCCTTGCCTTTAAGCTGCACGCTGCCTTCTGCATTACAGCCACCAGCACTGTGCAACGCGCCTGCATTTGCAGGAAGGACACGGCTCTGCTCTGCCCGCTCCTTGCCCCCCTCCCCGCACCATCACCGCGTCCACAGGCACTCCTGCAGACCACCCAAGTGTCATCACTGGGTGGAAAACGGTACAATCCAAAGAGCAAAATCCTTGCAAACAACTCCGAACTTCTAAATAGAGAGTTAAATGATGGGCATCTTTTGATTTAAAGATGTTGAGCAGACTGGAAAATGTAAAAACGTAAATGTTAGGCTGAGTAGGTTTGGGTTGGCTTCTTTTTTTTTTCATTATTATTTTATTGCTTAGATCTTATCGAGGATGTAAATTAACTTTTACTTGCACAAGGCTTTGCTTCCTGTACTGCACTTTATTTTAACGAAATGTAATTTAAATACTATTAAGGATCAGGCTTAAAGCGAGACGACAGGAAACTGGAGAGTTTAGAATGAAGCTTTCCTGAATAATGCTATTGTACTTCAGCACTGCATTTTACGCTGCATTGCAAAACAGTATCTAAAAATAACAACCTTCCCTCAAATATGTCCTGATCACAGCTGGACAGAATATAGCTCCCAATTTGATTTCCAAACTACCTATATTTAAAGCCAAATCCTTCCTACAGGTTTCCGTAAAAATAATATTGGGAGCCGTAGGATTTTGTTCTGAGTACTCTAAAATATTAAGCCCTTTCCTGAACTAATGAATGAATCAGACAGAGCACACAAACATTTAGCCCTTCTGTCAAACCGACTAGGATTCAACTTCTAAGGAATATCTGCTTTTAAACAAGAATCGAGTGGAGATAGAGCAGTACCACGAGCAGCCCCAGTGAGTTCATTGGAGGCAAAATGAATGTGCCCCAGTTACAAACGCAGCTGTTTGCTGACCGCCTGATGAATTCTCCTTGTGCAGCTATTAGAAAGAACGCACAATCTTTCCATTTACAGCTCCTACTCACGAGTTCCCTGAGAGCTGCTAATAGGTAACCTATAATTACAATGCATGCTTCTGCTTTTCCTGTCCTTCTATACTATAGTTTGCCAATGATTTTCAGTGGACCGTTCGTTCAAAGATCTGTAGAAACTGAGTCCTAATTCTCTCCCAGACTACTGACTTATTTGAAACTAAACTCTGAAGTTAGATTTGCTATCATCTATAAAACAAGTGGTGTGCTATATGTGCTTTAAAAGTGCTTTTAATTTGACACTTTTTGCTTTGAAATAGTGAAGGTGTGCCATCTTAGACCCCACTCGTATTCCAGGAGTTCTAAGTAAAATTTTAAGCAAGCGTGTTATAACAAAAGGGAGCATATTTAATGCCTTGGAATTCATTCATCAAGTCTAGGTTAGCTAGACATGCTTTATGTTTGATTAGGTTTTTAAGACACCTTACTCCACGTTGCTAGTTTCAAGGAAAATGGATATATTTTATTCATAGTTGAGGTCCTTGATTTGTATAATTCAACTTGTACATTAGCTAAAGTATTTTTAATTTTAGGACTAAATAATTATTAGAGCTACAGAGCCACAATTATCACATATTAGGTAATTACTGGATGGTGTTCACACCATCAGCCCTTTTGTAAATGCATCCCTTGTATAATCAGCTCTCAGCCCAGAGCTTCAGTGCTTCTCTTGTGTATGAGATATGCTTAAGAGTGGTTTGCTGCTTACCTATGGAGGCACTAGTGAGCAACAGGGATAGAAGAACACCATTATAAAGCAGAATTACTTCATCTGTATAAAAAAGTGAAGCAACTATTTACCTCCTACCTCTTTTATGCGTCCATGTGTTTATACTTTCTGAAACAATGCCTCAGCGATGGTGTAAACGTCACTGAAAAATTGGGTTACATTCACTGCATACATTTTATATATAGTAAAGCAGCACATCTTGTGATGTAAATGATGCTACTTGCATTTCTCTTTAAATATTTAACTGAAAAACTGACTGAAGCTCAACAAATTTGTTTTATGGCAAATTATGGATTCTGAGAGAAAGCTAAACTGAAATAATATGTAGAGCAAAATACTGAGGAGATATTGTCATGGTGGGGGGATAGCTCTCACATATTACCATAACTGATAAGAAATGCAACTGTTTTCTTTCCAGCACACCCCTCTTAACCGGGTTAATGTGCAAGTTGTTGTCTCCATTTATACAGGAAGATTTTTATTTATTTTTAACATGCAAGATTATTGTACTTATCTGCTCCTAGAAAATATGTACTGTGTAAACATATCCTTTATCTTGAACTTCAGTATTTCTGTGCTTCCAAGAAGAGTAAAACCATCTGGTTATGTTACTACGCGCGAGTGCAACACGCAGGCAGACTCCTGCACGAGTTGCATATAAAATAAATTATGGTTTCAATTCTTTCCATTTTTTTTTAAACAGTGTTCCATGTGTTGAAATCGTATCTCTGATCCATGGCAGCACAATGCCAACCGATGTACTGAAATGCTTGTTTACTTTCCGAATAAAATCAAATTACGTTCTCGTCCTACAGCTCGCAATGCTTTAAAATTTAGTTCTGTTATATGTGTGCTCCCCCCAACAAAGTCCCCCAGAGCGGATGGGTACAAAGCGATCCCCACCAGCGGTGATGGCTCCAAGGGACTGGCTGGACGGAGTTGTCATGTGTCTGCCTGTCTACACTTGCTGTGCAGAACATCCTCTCACCTGTACAGCAGGCACAGACAGGCAGTCACATGACAACCCAGCCTGAGTGACAGCCGGCTCTGACACCCCAGAGCATCTTCAGCAAGAGCTGCAGCCACGAGTCGCTCTGGATCTCAGATGGTCGGTCAGTAACCAAGCCGCGTCCTGCAACCCACCTAGAGTCAAACCAACAGTGCCTATAAAATACAATAAAACCCACTGCTGAAATTTTTACTGTGCTTTCTATAGTACTCTTTTCCTAGTTGTTCTCATTAACTCACTAATGACAGGTTTTATTTACGTGCAGCTCTGCAGCACCACTGTAAATGGGAGGAGAGAGATCTCAGTCATAAAACCCGAGCAACTCGCGCTCTTAGATTGCTGCTGAACAGAACCACAAACACTGCTGAGACACAGTGTCAGACCCCTGAGGAACTTCTCCCTTTTTGCTCTCTTGCCCACCTGCCCTCGCTTATTTTCTTATCTCCCTCCCAAACCTCACTGAATTTTACAATTGGAAGTAAGCTGAAATTATAACACAGGCCACATCTGTCACTGGACACTGCCATTTGTGGTCTCTACTGAGGCCTCTGAATGCTTTGGAGAGAATAATGCATTAAATTCTCCGACCGTGCCCCGTAAAAATGCTGCACTGCTTTGCAGACAGTGTCCTTCGTTTGTGACAGAGCTTTTGAGCCACTGGAATGACGTTCCACATTCCCAAAGCCCATACTGTCCTCATGCAGAAGCTGCTAATACCAAAACTTCAAATGTTTGCAGGTTGGCTTTTAACTGAACCTTAGCACAAAATGTTGCAGCTCTTCGTGTTACTGAAAGCAGTAACAACTGAGAGCTGAAAAGTTTACTTTCCAAATATATATATATATATATATACACACACACACATACACACACACACACATATTTGTAGGGGATACATCTCATAACGCTTCAGCTAGTAGTACGTAGAGGACTCCACTAAAGAAAACTGTATTTGTGAGCTATATGAATGTGCTAATTTTGCACTTATTTACAGCAGTCTCAAAGCGGTACACAACGTTTTCCACGCTTAATCTTAAGCTCTCATGGAAAAACACAAAGTTGCAGTCATGCAACAAGCTTATGAACACAAGCAACTGTACACAGGGCCAGAAACTAATTCAGATGAGTGCACACATACCTAATAGCATAAGCACTGTACCCATGCTGATCCATAACTACAATACTGAAAAGTACTCTTAGGCACTGATTCTCGTCTCATCTAGCACTGAAATCCCTTTGCATGTTTGAACAGCAGCAAAACCACACCAATAAGTAGCAAAAGAAACCTCTGGTTTCTTTTTAGTTTTTTCCAATACTGATATCACGCAACAAATTCTGAAATGCTTTACTTCAAAATGCATTCCACTGTACTCTCTGCTACAAAAGCCACAGCTTACAAGAAACAACTCACATCCTCCTAATGGCACTAGCAAGCAACTACTCGTGTTCAGAGAGCAATTTTCATCTCTGAGTGAATTCCAGACTACACACAGAGAACAGGCTCAGCTTACACCAGAGGGGGTACGCAGCCCCAGAGGTCCCAGTAAGCACTGTGGCTTTGTGCAGCACATTGTCAGAGCTCTCTGGTGCACAGAAGCTGCAGCCCTCCTCGCTCAGGGGTAGAGGCACAGGGGAATCAACTCATTGCTGTGGCTGGCTTGGAGAAACAAAGGGGAGAGCAGACTGGCTGCATCTCCCCCAGTTGGAAGGAGACAGCTCCCACTGCCAGGGAAGTCCCAGAAGGGACACGGGGGACCTGAACTCCCCGTGACCTCTCAGAACACACACCCGTGCGGTGCCGGGCACAGGGCAGACACGTAAACACGGGTATCACTTCACACGTCGCTGAGCACCACATATCTTCCTGGGGTGGAGAGACAGCAGCACGCAGCCTTTTCTATAATGATCCAAGAACAGGATGTGACAACTACCAAACCGAGCTGCAAGCGAGGAGAATGTTTTAAGGACACCAAATATAATTACACAAATTGGAATTCAGCCAGGAGAGCAAATATTTGCTGCTTTATTTTCAGAAGCCTTGTTTCTGAAACAAGTCTGTTGATTATCTGAATGGTCAAGCTGTGGCTTTCACCATTTTCACAGAGTGTCTAAAACAGACTTTGCTAATTTTCAAGTCCTACTGGGAAAGGCTCTGAAATAAAAGAAATCCAACATAACTTTGTGAACTATTCCCCAGAACAGAATAATCAAATTATACAGCAACTTTGTACTTAACAGGGAACTTCTTCCGCTGATAAAATGGGGAATTAATGTGCTTTTAAAGGGCTGTCCAGGGAGGTGGTGGAGTCACCGTCCCTGGATGTGTACAAGAAACATCTAGATGTTGTACTGAGGGACATGGTTTAGTGAGAAATGTTGGTGATGGGTGGATGGTTGGACTGGATGATCTTAGAGGATTTCTCCAACCTCGGTGCTTCCACGATTCTGTTATCTTCTCTTACTATCATAACAGATTCCTGAGTGATCCTCCACATCAACCTGGATGAACTCCAGATATTTCCATGAATCTCAAACATACCTGGTTGGCAATTAAGAAACCACTGAAAATAAAATAAAATACACATAAGGAAATCAGACAGTGGCTGATTTCCTCCATGTACTGTTCTGAGATTCCCGAGTGACTGTCCCTAGCACACTATAAAAACAAACCAGTTATTTTCAAGTTGCATAGCAGAGGGCATTCCATAAATATTTTGAGGAATTTTTATGTTTCCCACTAAACAAAGATAAGACTGAAAAAAACAACATCAAAACAACCTCAGAAGCTGCCACATCACATCTTAGATGCATCTCCAAGTGTTTGAGATGGAAAACAGTAGGAATGTAGATTTCACCACATCATCTACCTGTACTCAATTACCCGTACCTCATCTAAGACAGTAAGTTCTTTAAGGCAGATCAGAAACAAAGACAAATTTTTACGTTCATAAAGGCAACTTCTCATTTTTTTTTAATGATGTCACAATTGATTATATTTTAGTGATCATAGAATTAAATTTCCTGTTTCCACCTGGCACATCTCTGACTGAAAATTTTATCATTTTCTTGTTATAGTATGTACATTTGAATCCCTATAAGCCTTAAATAAAGTGGTAAGGGACATAATCTTCAAGGTTGATCTACTTTGTCCATCAATCCTACCATCTACTTAGGATTCCAAAATGGAAACACACAGGGAAAATACTCTGCTGATCAGTATGATTTCCACCATCAGCAGTATTACTGGAGTAACTACTTCTCATAATACCACATTCTGGATTTTGCTCCAAGTCCCACAGTTCCCGTACAGAAGAAGTACAGGAACTTCTCACCAGAGGTTCTAGAAACTCCACTGTAGTAAAATGCTGCAGAAGTTCAGAGCTTGAGTTGTCCAGAGAGTTCCCATCAACCAAACCCTTATTTTGTTGAGATGGGTAATTCAATATTTGCAAGATTACTTAGAATAAGATGTAAAGACTGAATGATGTTTTAGAGCTCATTAAAACTCTCTCTTTACCTGTGTCCAATTTTCCAATAATAATCGGAAAAAAAGAGTGTATAGAATAATTCCATTTAAACCTTTAAAAATTAACAACAGAACTGCTTTTGAGTTTTGGACAGAGGATATTATTTGCTAATATTGTTGGAAAATAATAATAAAAAAAGCATAAGCCAAACGGAATAGCAAAAAATTGGTTCCCAAAGTTGGCTGACAACATAACCGTATTCAATAAAGGAACATGGACATCATGTTTATTGTAGTACTAATTTTTCTAGCTCCCTTATAACCCACCTCAGATTTAATGATTAGCAGCAATATTTCTTAACAAGGTGCCTTTTCTGGCTTTCCAGTAGCAAATGTGAACATCCGCTGTATTTGCCTACAGAACTCCACAGCCAGGCTTTTCAGCCTCTCAGAACATGAGGCCAAAGAACAATTGTTATCACTAAACCAACTGCTGCAGTTACTTTTAGGAGTAACTGTACCTAAACAATTTATGATCAACTTACAGTAGGCATATAAGAGCAGCCCAAACAAACACAGAAAAATAAACTGACCACTCCAAAATAGGCTTTCTTTTTTTAGATCTGTGAAACCACAGGAAGAGAAGTTTAAATAAATAAATAAATGTGAAACAAAATAAACCTGCCACAACATCCTATATTTGTCACCAACATTTTGATAGAAGTCTTAGAGGGTCAGCATTGTACATAAATCAAAAATAGAAATGTAAAACAACTCAAGTAAAACCTTCATGCGTTCTTTCAATTCCGTGCAAATTAATATTTTAAGCTGATTCCAAAAGACTGAATGAATATTATTTTTCTGATTGAAATTTTTTCATTCCTTACCTCATCATCTTTATACCAGGACAGGCTTTCTGCAGTCAGAACGAACCAGTATTCCTTGGATCCTCCTTTCATGATGCCAATATTGTTGATGGTCAGCCAGCCCTTCCGGATGACCTGTGCGGAGGTGCAGTCAGGCACAAGTTAAGTTCATTGTTCATTTAACATAACTCTGCTGCTGCATTCATTCTTTTAAATGAAGAATTGTTTAAAGAAAAAAAAAATCACAAATACATATTTTTCCTGTCCAGTAAATTCAAAACCATATTTTTCAGGTTCCTGACATCCACTTAAAAAGCTGAAGGAAGAAAGAAGCCTGAAGTTTATCACACTGTATTTACAGCAAGTATGAATGAACTAAGGATAATGCAGAATTTAATTTCTTTACTGCATAACAGTGCAGAGTAGAAGTCCATAAAACTTTACACATGTCTATAGTGACAGTTGTAGTGTAGTTTTTAAGATCGTCTGTGACCATGGAGGCTAGGAACTGCACCTTTTTTCATGAGAAGCACATAACTTCTGGCACGTATGCGGAACATTTCAGAAGCAGAAAGATTTTTCTGCAGTTTAGAGTCCTCTTTATTCAAAATTAAATAGAATGTGATAAGGACAGGAACGTGAGAGCTGTTCTCCACTCATAAGGTAAAAGAAGAAAAGAAGAAAAGGAAGCTAACAAGGCAATAATGGTGATTGAAGAAACAGGTAAAGCAGAACCAGGAGAAAACAGATACCACTCGAAGACAGGACAGAGGGGAAAGCATGCCTATAAATACTAGGGCCAGGAGGCCATCTTACACAGAGAAATAGGGACAAAAGAAAACTTAAGAGGAATGTGAACTTTAGAGATGAATAAGAAAAGACTAGTCATGAGAACTACTTTATGGATCATACAGATAGATAGAAGCTTTGAGTTTTACTGGAATGTTTATTGTCTTCCAATACATACATGAATAAATGTTCCTTCATACTGTACTTTGAATAAGCAAATAGAACTCAGTGAACCTTGCAGATACAGGCAACCTCAGACCACTCTGTTCTTCCCAACAGAAAACCCTTTCCTTGCCTATAAAATAGAGATGGTAAGAAGAAATGCTCAGAGAAGCCCTCCAAAATTATCTTAACAAGTCCCACAAGTGCGGGCTTCTGTGATCAACCTAAGGTTCCTCCTGCTCTTCAGGAAACATGAGAATGTGGCATTCCTCTCAAAGAACAAGACTAAGAAGTCCAATATCAACAAACAGTCAAAGAAAAACATTCGGTGTCAATCACCTAGTCCTGACAAAAGTTTTAGGGTCAGAATTTCCCTCCATTCGGCATGATATTGAGCAGTTTGAGTACCACACTGAGCAAAGATCCAGGGTACAGTTGGTAATTAAACCAAGAAAGATACTAGAAGTTACATCAAACTGGTAAAAATGCACATGTTCTGAGAGCATCAATTAAAATAAGATGATAGTAATTTTTCTATTCACTAGCAGTTTAAGTAGGAAAACCACTGAAAACCCAGAAACAGCCTATGGCTATCTATCTGAGAAAGAATTGATTTGGTTCAGCAGACTTAGTAAGCTATGGGAGAGCTGGATATGGCTGTAGTACAGAGACAAGTACATTGCCCGAGTTTTTTAGATGATGAAGACAATACCACAAAGGTTTCTGCAGAAGTTTGGCATTATTTGTTATTATTTTTTAAATGAATACAATCAGCATGAATATTAAAGTGGAGAGGCAGCATTACCGTGTACGTACAGACAAGGAATACTTGCCTGAGTGCAAGTTAAAGGAACCACCAAATCCACTGGATCCTCATTTTACTTCATGCTGTTTAATGAAGTAACATTTTAACAGGAAACAAATAACACAAATATATATATATATAGGTGTACTGGCCTTCAGGTACCTGTTACAGGCAGTTGTAGGAGCAATATAATCTTTTCTTTCTTTTTTTTTTTTTTTTTCCCTCCACTGAACTACCTAGATGCAGTGTTTGGAAGAAATTTTATGCAAAAATTTAGGCAATTAAGGATTTCTAACTACCTGAACTTAGTCTCACAGCAAATGCTCAAAGGCAGTTAACCCCATGTTATAATAAAACTCACTTAAGACAGGACAATGTTGAAGGATGGAGTCTGCACTTAAAAGGCTGTTTTGCTTCCAGTACAGAACATGTCACATATGGGAAGCACAGTACTGAAAACTGTTCTGTTTTACCCTTAGAGAGGGTAAGTGATTTAAAGACAGATGCCATAGACAGGTAGCTACCAAAAGCAAACTGGTGAGAAACACCTGAGCTCTTTACAGGTAACAAATACTTAATATGGATGAAATGTAGAAATCTGCATATTTCAATCAACGCTTTCATTCATCATTAAGATAGACTTTGCAGAACATTAAGACAGTTTCTTCTCAATTTGATAAGAACACATCTGCAACAGAGACCTCAGCACAGACTAAGCTAAGGTTTTAACATTTAACCTACACAAGCCATTTAAGAAGTAATGAAGCTTTTAATATTCCTTCATAACATAAAGACTGCCTCGTCAGCTCCAGAAGAGCCCCTTACTCCAATCAAACAAAATTCACCATCACTGAGCGTGGATAGAAATGAGCTGACTTGCTAATACAAACATTGGTCACTGTCTTGTAAATGAAAGAATTTGACGTGGCATGAAGAGCAGGGCACCAAGCTATAGCTATACCTTGGGCACATGCTTATTGCGTGCAAATTGCTAGAGCTATCTTATCTATGACCCTCTTATACTGCCTTCTGATCTCTACAGCAGGATGTAATTACAGAAAATACCTGAAAGCAGTTCCAGGGTACATCATGGCAGAGAATATGATCTTGGTGCTCACTAATAGCCAAACAGCAACAATGGGACCTTCATGCTCTTTTCATTAAATTGTTCACATTTCCCACACACCTTTATTTATATATTTTTAATGAAAATCAGTTACACTTTCAAAACACTCAGTAATAATGCTGTGGTCAAGGGAGAGGGAGAGGTGAGATCAAGGTGTAAAGGCAAAACAAAGTGATCTTAAGCAACGCAGTTTTAATTTCCAGAAGAGCTGAGTTATATCTTACGCTCCAGCCAATTTCTCAAAAGACAAACCAAGGTGTATTTAAGAAATGTCCTTCCGCAGACAAATGGCAGCAAAGAATTTTAAAGAGATACTTGAAGTTAAAAAATCTGATTGTGTTTTATTTGTTTATTTGTACAGTACTCAAGTACTCAGAATAGAAAATGAAAGTAGTGTTTTTCACTGTTGTTTTCACAGCTCATCTTCAGGTTGGTTTGGATTTAGGAGAACCATTTCAATACTTTGTGTCGATTTCTAAATGTCACTCTGCACAAACCAGAGAGTCATGACATGATTTACGAGCCTCAGGAAGGTGAAAAATGTGAGCATTGCCAGAAGCTAGTGAAGACAATATTCTGACCGGTAGTTGGACTCCATGTACAGGATGAACAAGAGATGACACAGTTCCTTCCCTCCGAGTCCTGACATCTAATCTGGGTGTCTGAAAGATGAAGCTTACAGGGTACAAATGCACATGAACAAACCAGAAGGAAGTCATTTTCTGACAGTTCTTCTGCACAAAACCCAAGTCCTATCTGTTCTTCCACGCCACCATTTCAGGGCTAAACAGGAAAGCAGGATTTTACACACTAAGTGCTTTTCAGGGATTGCTGTTTGACTTACTCATTCCATTGAATCAAACAAGATAATTGAGAAAGAAATACGTTAGAAACTCAGTAAGCATTCCACTTCCTTAACAGAAGTATTTGAAAGATGATTTAAAGCAAGACAAGGAAAACTGGCCAGGCAGACAGAATACAAGTGTGAAAATCATGATACTACCTACCTGAGCAACCATACAACACAGCATGTTGTTGAATTAACATAGCTCCCTACTGAAGTTACATTACACAACTCCACTGAAATACTGCTGAACACAAAACACCAGTCCAAGCACTGCTCTACTTCATCTTGTAATTGTTGTGACACAGCATGCATTACCAAGTAACGAGCACACTGAGGAAAAAAATAACAACCTGCAGGAACTACTGAGGCATCCTTACAAACTGTGGGGGGGGGAAAGGGGAGCAAAAAGGAGGGAAAAGGGAAAGCTACTTAATAGCACAATAGCTGAGTCCAGCTAACAGGTTCTGAATGTTACTTGTGATCAGAGACAGCAAACTGGATTATGAGTGTATTGTTGGAAAAGAGGTGGGTCAAACAAAACCTTTATGCTCAAACCTCCAAGTCACTTGGAATAGCAGCTGATTTTACCACAGTAGTAGAAACTAAATGGGTTTCTTTTATAAGTGACATTTAATCCTCTATAATTTGAGCAATTTGCGTTCTCACACACTGTGATATTGACTGGGCACACGGATCACAATATCCTCATCTTCTGAGGTTTATCAGGAAAGGAAGCTTTAAACCAAAACAAATCTCAACACACACAATACAACAGCTAAGAGCAGAGCTGCCTCCAGGATCCAGATCCTGTTAGTGTACTGTGTAAAACCAAGCAGTGCATTCACTGTTTCAAGCAAATTAAAAGACAAACTAACCTGTGGCTTAAAAAGAAACTTTGTGGAGTCAGGTCAAAACCTCAGGCGGTAGCAAAGGAAAAACAAGAAAGGCCAAAGATTGAGCATGAGAGGATAAATTAGTAGCAGGGGAAAAAGGAGCAAAAACATGTTAAGAGGAATTGGCATTACGTTTCTTTCCTAAAATACAACATTGCCCAATATATTTTGTTTCTGAGATACACAGAGTCAATAGCTATCTGCAACATGCTAGTTCAAAGCATATCACACAAAAGAAAAGCAATGTGATGGCAAATAAGCACTCTGAAAATTCAGGAAAACTTAATGATCTTGATCTCCTGACAGATTCAATTCCACTGCTGTTAGAACCAGGGCTGCCTAGCACTCCTTTCTTCACTCAGCGTAACATTTCAAGCAAGGCTAAGTATAATCTGAAGATAAGGCACCAAACTGCAAAAATGTGTATGTTTTCATCATAGATATTATCAGACAATGCACATGGTAGAGATTTACTTCTCACGCCTACCACTGAACCAGAAGTACCTTGTTATCAAATTGCCTGCTGTTTAGACAATTAATTCTAATTAGTAATATTAAATGCATTCACATTTTTATTTATTCATGAGATGGAAGGATTAGAAAGGAATCTGTCCATGATATACTGATCCTCCTGGAGCTTTGAAAAGAACACTCAAAAGGCTTTAGATATTTCTGCTTTTTCTATCGGAGGCAATTCCTTTGCATGAACAAACAAAATGACAGTACCTGTAGCCACAAACAACACATTTATTTCAACAACAGCTAAACTTTCTTTTTGATTACCAAAAACTATTGTTCACCCACCCTTAAAAAAAAAAAATTAAAAAGATTCACTATAAATTGAGGCACTCACATAAAATAAACACTGCTTTCCAATTATATAACAAACATCAGTTAGTTGTTTTAGTCTGAGAAATGTGGTAAACTATAAAAAATTAATTTTATTCAAAGTTTTCTGTGACATTTTGAGTTATACTATGTTCATACTCGTAACAGCACGTTAGTAGCAGTTAAGTGATGAACTGCAATTATACTTTGTTGAGGAAGGGTTACAAACAAAATAGCTTAACATTAAGTAGTTTAGTAGCGAGTATTAAGAAAAACTCAATGAGTTAGAGACAAACTTTTCTTCTGAGAAGCTAAATGAAAAAGCAACAATAAAGCTTACAGAACTTAGCTCGTACAATTTGCCTTGAAGGCGGTAGATTGGTTCCCTGAAATAGCAAATTGCAAAAATGAAGTTTTATTTCAGAAACATTTATCATTCTTTTCAACTCCAAACAATTAACTTACAAACATCTGTTTATTATCTTTAAAATAAAAGGTTCAGCAAAGCCCTTTATACCAATAAGTAATTGAGTTGCAACATACAATTTAAGACCCCCAGCTTCACTTCCACTTCTATAGAGAGAGAATATTCACTTAATTAAAAAACCATTCGTTTCATTTGTGTATTTTTGAAGAGTCAAATAACCGTCTGATTTTCCTTTTAAGGGACACTGCGAAGTGATGACAGTTGTTGTGTTTGACACATGTTCCGGCACAGCTAGATAAGAAGGAAATCTCTCCTCAGAGGGGAGAGACAAGTCTTTGAAGCTTTTTCAGTGTTTAGACCTTTCAATTTTTTTTTTTTGTTCATTTTAGTCCAAACCGTATATTACATCAAAAACGTCACTCACGCTGCTTAGGCTCTGGGGGATCATCACATTCAAGAAGTTAATGGAGTTATTTTGACCGGCATCTTAAAATAACTTCCAATTTCTTGGTGTGAGAAAGAGATTGGCTTTCCGTCCTCAAAAAGACAACTGAGTCTTCCAGATAAATAAATAAATAAATCCTATCACCTTTTTTCTATGGCAGCCCAATAAGAGACCTTCTGAAATCTCAGGTTTAGTACTTGACGGATCTAAACAGTGCTCACATTTGAGAACTGTAACCTTTCTCCTTTGACCACATCGCTCACAAAAGCATCAGGAAGATATTCAATGTGGGTAATTATTTATACAGAATCTGATTGGGTTTTTCAGTAGAACTTTCAGAAACCCATTGAAATGTGTACTATTTCCATGACTTTTTTTTTTCCTGCATAAGACTTTGCAAAACCCTAAAAGGGAGCAGAAATCCTCAGCAGCATTTTCATTACATTAATTTCACATTAAACCTAGGACTGATCCTGTAAAGTACCAAGCACCCCTGACCCACACAAAAGCAAAGAAAGAAACAGAGCTCAGCAGCACTTAGCACCTTGCAGAATCAATTTCAAAAGCAAACAGATGACCGATTTTATTAATGAATCTCAGCTAATTAAACTGAGATTGGCACTTATTCTTTGTTTAGGTCAAGAGAAAATGATGGCACACAGTCAACACCCTCATGAAGTTAACTGAAAATTTTCAACAGAGGTAAAGGCAAATCTGTTTTTGCTTGCTGAATTGCCCCTTCGCTGCTCTTAAGCTGTGAACACGTGACAACAAAAAAAAAAACAACTGTATGACCAAGCACACACAAGCAAGTACTCACCAGTGTTTTGGATTCTGAAATTCACAAGTTTGCAGTTAATGGAAAAATGCGTTTGTGTGTAACATGAAAGACTCAATGCATTAAAGGACATGGGAGGTGCTAACCAGAAGGGCAAGCAGTAGCAGAATTTTAAACAATCAACGATGGCAGCAATGAAATTCAGGTGGCTTTGAAAACTTCAGTAAAACAAGGAGATGATGATGCATTTTATGTGTCTCATGCAGAAATGGTAAATTATAGATCCACAAAAAAAAAAAAATAAATGCAGCCAAGTAAACCAGACAGCTTGGATTAACTTGAACATGCCGTTATCCATTCTCTGTTAAGGTGCCTACCTGATTTCCCACTGCACTTTTGTTAACCTGACTGCTTCTTTGTTGGGCACTAAGGAAAGCAGAGGAAAAAAATTATACTGAAGAAACTCAAAAACTAAAGCAGTTCCTGAGCAGCAGATTTTAGCAGTAATAGTTTCTTACAACTGCAGCACCATGTAAAGGTAGTGTAACAAAGAAACACACCAACATTATTGCATATATGTGCATCTTTCAACTGTGTTTGGTTAGTTTGTGTTTGTTTGTTTGTTTTAATCAACCCATTTAGTTGTGTAGGAATATTGGCCATACTTGCCTGCTTAACACGGAAGAGAAGCACAAACAGACCCTACTAATTATCTCCTTTGCAACAACATTCTACTTACACTGGTAAATGTTACTAAAAACACAGAGAAATTATGGCTCACGTGGGTAGTTTTGGAAACATTAGACACAATAAATATTCAAAAAAATAAAAAAAAAAAAGGCAAAAAGGGAGCCATTTCTGTTATTTAGAGCAGTACAACAAAATCCTCCCCTGCTGGAAGCTTCTTAATAGCTTTGTCTTGACTGTTATTTTTATAATGATATGCACTTAGAGGGTGTACATTTAACCAATGGATGAAGCTGCCATGAAGTTGGTTCAAAAACCTGGAACCTTATAAGAAAAGAACATATTTAAAATTAAAACATACTAAAACTATTTTTCTTAATTCTTGAACTCTGGCAATCCCAGTTCCTGAAACAAAACACATTCCTTTCTCAAACATACAAGTTGCCATTAATATTAAGAGCCTTTGCATTTATGTAGCTTCTTCATGGTAGGCCATACAACTGCAATATTGCTGGAAATAGGAAACAAGTGTTCTAACAGTAGGCTTCTGCGACCCCACCACCAGAGCAGCCACTGATGACAGCAAGTTTTCTTTGGATTACATTATACTATTTCAGCAGGCATTGATTAAATGACAGAAAAAAGCACAGATACTAGATAGCTAGAAACATTATTCTGAAAGAGTAAGAGAGATAGATGTGCTTAGATCACGATCTGCAGGCCCCAAGGCTGAAATCATTTTTTGTAGAGGTACTGAACCAAAGAATTGCTGGAGCATCAAAACCCAGCTCTGTCCCAACTCTGATCGTGCCTTTAGGGCCATAATATATCAAACCAGCAATCCACAACACTGTTCGAGAGAAGATCCACAGTGATGATGCTTGCTGGGCTTAGCACACAACATTTTTGGTCAAGTAACAGTTTGTGTTTCCAGTGCATCATCATAACTGCATCAACTTCGGTGCACAAATTATGATTAAATAACCTGGATACAGAAAACAGAGTAATAACTCCCGACCAGTTCAAATCTGTTGTTTAGAAGCACAATACAACTTTACAAAACCTAATTGCCATTCTTGCAGGGTCTGTTTGTTGCTGTTTTTTCTCTTTCAGTTCATTGTCTTAGGGAATACAATTCAATAGACAATTAATACCATACCAGGAAACGTACACCTTTTGGGATGTTGTCCAGCAACTGGTTATCTACTGTTCTAAATACAAATGACTCTTCATACAGATTGAATCACGTAGTTAAGTTTCAGTTACACCAACTGGAAACAAACCCAATCCTAACGTTTTACCACTCATTCTGTTAAATGAAACAAGTATTAATACTCTAAGATTTTCCCAAAATAAATACATTTCTTCATAATTACACGAAGCTGTTCTAAATATTGGCACTCTTAAAACTTTCTGAAGCCAGTTCACATCGCACTGTAACCACCCTAAACCCTGCAATGCTGCAAAAGAGTTTGAAACGCCTCGAGCTCTCATTCATATGAAGAAGGTTCACAGGAGTTACGAAATAATGCAGTCACAGGAGACAGCTGGCTAGGAGACTCAGCAATCAAAAGGAAGCAGTAGGAAATCTGAGGAAGCTATGCTGCAGGATGTTTAGACACTGCACAACTTTGCACGCTCCCCCCCAAAAATCATTTAATTTTCTAGTTTTAATGTAATCACTAAAACAACGATATGATTATAGATTAAAAGGTATATTTTACAATGTTTAGGTCATTCATAAATTTTACATTTGAAATTTTTCTTAGTCAACTAAGTTTTCTCTTCCAATGGATCAAAAGTCAACAAAAATACTTGCCTAGTCATCAATTTCAACTCCCACACAGACTTGCTTAAACTCACAGTTATTAGTAAACCTAAGTTTACTAGGTAAACCTAAGCCAGGAGCCATTTGTTATCTGCTTATTCCCCACAGAGGGGCTGGGAATTTCCAGATCTCAGTTGGCTAAAGGCAAAGAAGATTGGTTGAGAAATTAAACTTGGACATTACAGCTATTTGGAATAGGGTGTAGCAGTGATGCCCACAGATTGAACGACAAGCCCTAGCAACAGCATCCATGAAGATGATTTTTCCAGGAAAGAGACGTGAAGTAGCCCCAAATATACTGGCACTCCAGAATCCGAGGCCATGAAACATAGGAGGTTCCAATCCAGCACAATGAAACATCTTTTAACAGCAAGGAGAGGCAGTCATTGGGATAGACTGCATAAAGAGCCTGGAGAATCTCTGTTTTTTTCTGGACAGTCTCAGGACAAAACCCTGAGCAAACTGGTCTGAACTCAACATTGTTTCTCTATGTGACTTCCAAGGTCACAACACACACCATTACTATATAACAGAGTGTTTTTAGCAGGCTTTTTCCTGTCAGAAGAGAATGAGGTGAAGCAAATAGCAGGCAGGTTGTTGTCTTGACCTCTAGAAGGCCAGCTACCATTCCTACAACATCCTGTCATTCGTCAAGAGAACTGATAAAGATATCCAGGAGCTGAAAACAATATCAGAGAAAGTTGTTCAAGCCAAACACAAACGGTGCCTTGTTTTGTCTTTTCCATTCTCAGCTTTTTAAATTCTGTGTTAAATCTTCAGGACATGCTGTCAAAGATGCAGACCTTCCTTTTTAGTGCTAAATAGAATAGGCTGTAACGTAATACATACAGTGGTGCTGAACTTTGTTGCCAACAGCACAGGCAGATGAAACCTGTTATGATTCCATACGCAGTTAGAGAAAATGAATATGACTGAAGAAGCATTTGTTCTTCAAAGTGCAAAGACAACTGCAACGTTTTTACTAGTGTGAAAGAGTTGGTATGAAGTCTCTGACAAAAATAGGAAGAGACTTGTTGGGAGCTGAGGGAGAACACTGAGAATTTTCTCACAGTCTTTTCAATTAAGCAAGGAGAATGTCAAAGCAAGCTCCAGAGGTTATTCTGCTATTATTCTCTACAGCCAAACAAGCAAGCACACTTAATACTCAGTGATATGTATAACACCAAGCAGAACTGTTTTACATGGAATCACAGCTCCCAAAACATGTTAGTAATAATAAGGAGAGACCACCAATAATATGCATTTCTGTGTCCCTAAAACTGATACATCATCAGCTTTGCCAAAGCTACCTCTTAAAAGCTGATGCAATTCTAAACCAAGATAAAATCTTCAGTGAAATCAGACTTGTGAACTAAGGTAAAGAATCCACTACAAGTGCATACTGAAAAAGAACACACTCTTGTATGCTTGGAATTTTGCAGCTTCCCTCTCCATCATCACAACAGAAGACTTGTTTTGAACTCAGTAAAAATAATAATAATAACTCTAACAGTCGTTATAACAAAGTATCTACATGTACATACTTTGCAAAGCCAATGAAGTCTTCGTGGTTGGTGTTGATGTAAGAAACCTGGATATCAATCAGCAGCAGCACCTATTAGGGGAGACAAAAAAAAAAAAAATAAGGTGGGTGAGGTAGAAGAGGAGGACAAAGAAAAAGGGAGAAAAGAACAATGCTTTCAATTTTCTCCATATTCTCTCAGTATTTCTTTTATAATTGTTAAAGCAAAAAGTAATTATATATATATATATTTTTTTTTTCCAAAGTCCTCCTGGCAGACATAATTTTCACTAACTTTAGACTTTGCCCACTTTGTTAACATCAACTGTAAGTCACCAGAAAGAGCTTAATAATATCTAACAAGTTTTTGCAAGTTAAGCCTAATCCTGTCTACTTGGACTATTCCAGTCAAGCCAGCAAGGAACCTTATAAAATCAGGGCATCATTTGCTTTAGGTACCTCATAAAGAAGTGACATGAGAGCTAGACCTGCGACAGGAAATTTACAGTCCAGGAACTAAGCAGCCATTCTGATGCACACACCAGGCTCAAGAGATAAGCTAGTCAAGGAAATAACAGAACAAACAGTTTGTAAAAGAGAAAAATTACAATTCACTACTTGCTGGTCCTCTTAGATGCAAATTTGAATCATACTTGATAACCTATCCAGGCAAAGAATTTGAGAAGACATAGAAGAAAACCCATTTCCACCCTTGGACAGGTTCTTGAACAGACATGAGTCTAAACTAAACCATGACTGTACTTTCGTCTTTTCAGACTTCCATTTATCAGCAGGAAGTAAGGAAGAAATATACTGCTATCAGAGAAGTCCCAACATATCTTACAGAATGTGAAAGAGGAAGCCTTTTAGTCCCTTCTCCTCCCTCCCATCCAAAGCTTCATAACCAGGACTAATAATTTAAAATTGCATAATTACCCATTACCCATACTGATGCTTTTGAGGCAGTGACTTATCAGTAAATGTCACTGTCAGACTGTGAAGGCAACACTTGGATGGATAAGTCTCAGCAGTGAAAATAAAGCATGAGTTTTGTAAAATACTGAAATGACAACCACTTCATTAGAATACAAGGCTCTCCTTATCTACCAAAGAAGTCCATCTACTATTTTTTTCCCCAGTAATTAGCCCTAACTTCCACATGCTTTACTTTGCCCTATCAAGGCATCGCACTACAGTGCTTACGAGCAAGACCTAAGCACTAAGAATAACTACACCTGGATCCTCTTATTCTCCTCAAAGTGCAGTTATTTCTGCACAGCTCTATAAACATAGTATCACTCCCAAATTCCCCATCATTTCTAAAAGACATTTAGTGCCTCATACAGAGCAAAAGATAGCTGGGATTTGAGTCCAGTTCTTCTAGTGAGGATATTTTCGGAGGCAATTTTGATTTATTCATTATAAACTGCTAACAGCATAAATAATTATGTGACTGTGACAATAATATATTTGACCAACTCTTGGCATATACAGAAAGTTGGTATTTTGCACATTGCTCTGGGAAATTGCCAGGTATATGCACACAGTGAAAAATGGAGGGGAGAGGGAAAAGGGAGAATTATCCTAAGTCACTTGCATCTCCTTCCAAATTTTGGAGAAAGCAGATTAGTCAACTAGAACACCACACACGCACAAGCCCAGCATGCTTTTCAAAATTATTTAAGACTACAGATTGTTCTGACTGTAAAAGAAGCAGAATATGCTGCACAGCTCACTGCTTGCAGGTGGAAAGAACTAGTTGAACTACTCAGTCTAGAGCCCAGAACTACTTAGGACCTCTGCCCAATGCTTCTTCCTCAAACATACTTGCTGTCACATTCTGCACACCCCAGACAAAAATTCCTCTTCCATTCCCAGTAGATTTTCTCATATGTACTCTAAGCTTTAAAATATCCTGGATTTGGAATGTTTAGCTGGGTGACAAATATTTTAAAGAAATTTCTCTGCAATTTATTCGTTTATTTATTCTATACTTCAAGGAAAAGTATAGTCAGAAAAGCTATACATCTATGAACCTGAAATCGTAACAATTAACAAACCTCTCAAAACCATGAGTTTAAAAATACCACAACCAGAAATGACTAATTTAATAGCAATCCCTGTCTTTTAGAAAAGTTAAAAGGTAGGGCCTTTTTCTTTCTGATTTTAGAACCCAAAGGAGAGATCATTTTCTAATCTTCACATTGGAGACATGGCCTTTCAAAGCACACAATAGCCTTCAATGGTCAGTTCTAGTGGTTCCAACTTATGCACCTCAGCAAGTCTGTCAACGTGGCCAGCAACAGTCAGGGCCAAATTGCTCAGCTCTGCCCATGGTGGCACAGAAACAAGCTAAGACTATTTTAAGCCAACATTGCCTTTGGGGCCCAGTATCCTTAAGTCTTATCTTAAGCCCACTGGATACAAGGTACTGTCACCCAGAGCATGCATGTCCAGTCACATAATGCTATTTCTGAGCCATTAGGCCCTGATATAATGAGGAAAATGGCATTAGCCTGAATGCGATTCTGGAGATGGACCATGCCCAGCCAGCTCATGAAACAAGAGGGAGCTCATTCTGCCCACAGAGCAACTCACGACCAAAGGCACTGAGACAAAAGCACTGCCTCTTTATCATCAATACTTTTAATGGAAAAAAGAAGGAGAAGGAAATTAGAAGAAACTGAGGACTTAGAGAAGTGTATCTCAGTTCCACTTTCATATTAAACAGAAAACAGCATTATAGATTGCCTGAAGATGCCAAATGTCCTGAGTCAATCTATGATAATGATTAACTACTCTCCTTTTTTACTTTATAGTGACACCCAGAAATACATGCCTAGATTTTTATCAAGAGGGAGAGAAGAATTACAACCATTGTGCTAAAATAAAGCAAACAGATAACATTCCCTTTCCTCACCTTTTCATCTTCTATCACTTCTCAGTGAAAGAAACGTGTTTGCTTCCAAGAAGCACAATAAGGAGGAAGATGATGAACAAATAACAAAGGATTCAGGTCCTCACCATAAAGTAGAGGAATGCAAGGCTTACTCTAAATTAGGCTGTTTAGCTGTCGCTAGGGAAGGCAAAATCATGAAGAACCAGGACATCAGCCTTCCTGCTGGGTCAGAGTTTCCACAGGCATTGACAGGAAGGATGCTTGATGCTGCAACTGTACTACCAGCATCCTCGCTTGCTATTTCTACTTCATCTTGAAAGACTAGATTAGGATTTTTTGTAACAATTTAGTCTCTTCTGCCAAAGCTCAGTGGTAGAAGAGCAATTTCTAACCTATTCTCAAGGTGTGTAGCTTGCTTCTACAAAAAACATCTTATGTTGTTTTCACATAACGTGTAATAACTTCCTCCCTCCGTGCATTTCCCTGAACATTGAACTCCTGTGCATTCTCACCTGATCCTTGGTCTTCTCTTCTCTTTCACGAATGTAGCCAGCAACAATTCTCTCTGTTTCCTCACACAATCTTGGATAGGTTGCTAACTGAAAAGAAAAAATAAATCAAATAGGAATTTACATCTGTGGAGTGGCTTCAGTAGCATGTAAACAGAGGAACTTCAACTTCCTTTTTTGTAGGAAAGCAAGTCCCATAAAGGCTGGGGCAAATGCAAGCTTTATGTTCTATTAGTGGTGATCTCAGAGAATCTGCAGGGACTTAAACACTTGGATTTTTTTTTCTGTGTTTTTACTCCATAGAACAATGGGAAAAAGGCAATTTTTTGGAATAAAAGTAACTGTATCACCAAAATCTTAACAATTCCAACAATCCAACCAGCCTCACTCGGAGGTAAGGGAAGGCTTCAAATGCAGATCTGGAATGACAGGTTAGAAAGGGCTGACAGTCTTACAGTGTAGCATTTCACTCCTAACTAGTTACATATCCTTTAAACACATCCTACCTCAGATACAAAGCTCCACAATGCTAAGGGGAAAGCATTAGGTAAAGGTTATTTTCCTCAGTATTCATGTTCTAAATGGACACATACAAGAGCACTGTAACAAAGCTTCAGCAGCTAAAACACAAGTCATCAGCCATACCAAGAGGAAAGCAAACTCCAGATAAAGTATATTTTACCTGACTACTCAGAAATCATATAACTTTGAGAAACGAGTTTCCATGCTGAACTACCTTATTTCCTCATCTACTATGACAAAATAGGCAATAAAATATTAACAAGCTTTTAAACTGGTTGGTATGTTTGCCTCTAAGTTGTTCACTTATCCTGTTTAGCTACTCTAGCTTATAGTAGCTGCAGCATTACCAATAAGGTGCACATCTGAATGGTATGAAAGACAAACTAAAAGAAGAAAAAAGCAGAACAAAAGCTTGCATGTCACTTCTACACTGAGCACACTCTAAAAGAAATGCTATGCTGCAAGCATGCTTACTCAGGAAAAAGTGAACAGGGGAGAACTTATACTACCAACTGACAAACTAGCTTATCAGCCTTCAAGTGACATGCCTCCATGCTTTTCTCCTGTGCCTAATTCCAGGGCAGAGTTCTAAATAATTTCCAAGTTTCTTGTTCTTTAAAGGCTCCACCTTGTGGCAACGTTTTACATCTCAATTATGGTACTTTAAAATGCGATGGTAAAATGCAAGAGTAATCACAACCAACAACAACAGGAAAAGAATCTCTGCAATTAATCCAAGTGATATTCTCCAAATTCAGCTCAAAATATCATTTTACTTTTGCCATATACTTTTGGCTTCTACATTCATCATTACATTGTTCAGAGTTTGACAGAAGTTATTATTTAGAGTCATACTCCTCAAATATCAAGCTCTGTAATTTTTTATAATACCCTAAAGTGCAAGAAAGAGTTTGTGCTAACTACTATAATGATTACGTTTTATTTACATTACCAGATCTATTTGCAAGTTACCTTTTTAGTGCACTTCTTGACAGTGTTGATTAACTCTTGCATCACTAGATCCACACTTTTTAAGCAAGGTCCTTTCAGCTTGACTATCTGCTTTTTAACAATAGCTTCAAATGCCATATCTGGAGTAAATAAACCTGTTCTGTGGACATGAAAGAATATGTAAGATAGTAATACAAATATCATGCGAGGAAGTTTATTTTTTTAAACCAATTGCTCACCTGCTTTTTCAGAAGCTTGGAGCTGAATTGAAACAGCATCCCTACACAAACAGCCTTACATAGAACTAAAATAGCTCCTTTCTCTTTAACAAGTGTTATTATATTACAAGAACATGAAAGTTTAAACATAATGTATTTCTTGAAGATGACTACGAGAACTCTAAAAAAGCATTGCAATAATATTGTGAAACTTCTTCAGCAGCACACCAAACCTGAGGGAGAAATGGCAGCAGCAGCACTCTACAGTACAGCCACTGGTATAACAAACCAATAAGATGCCCACAACTGCATTTTTCCTCTTCAGTCTCAACACTAAACATGGTTTTATTACTCACAGTCCTACGTGGATAAATTCAGTTTGTCACTGCAGCATATAGGAACCTTACATAGACAGGTACCTTGCAGAACCAGCTCCAAACAAACAGCCCTTCCTCCTCTTTCAAACACTGCTTGCAAGATTTAGCTCGACACAACATCAGTTATATATATACAAAAAAACCCACACAAACTGTAAAGACATGCTCAGAACTAGTCATTCTTCAAGTTCTTGCCACCAATACGACCAAATTTTTGAAAAAGTTTTCATAATAAGACTGAATTTTCAGATGCTGCCTGTCAGAGGGCTGTCCATTTAAATGGGAAGCCAGAGATGAGGCACTGCAAGGAACGTGTAACTTCACAGCTTTGACCTTTTCTTTGCAAAAAACGGTCAGAGGTCATTTTCCTATGCTAGGTAACACAAACCCTAATTGTGGGATGATGCTTGTCAAAATCTGAGATTAACTGTTGCTGAGTTAAGGAGAACAAAGCTACCAGCACTACACAAAGCACTAGGACAGCCTTGTGAGCTTTGATTTTTTTGGTTTCTAAATGACTTGCACCAAAAATGAACCCATACCAGGTATGTGAGACAAGCAACGATCTCAAAGAAGGGAAGAAAATTGTATATCACTAGATTGCTTAAGGTAATGTGATGCTTTCATATTTTGGTACATTATGCTGCTGTGAAAAAGCTAGAGATCTTATTTTAAGCTTAAATCAAAAGTCTTCTGTTAACCTTACAGTAGGTTATAATGCAGTACCATATGTTTTTAGGATATAATATTCACTAGAAAGTTTCTATGTTATCCCTGACGGATCCCTCACAGCACCAGTAGACCCACACAGCCATTTTTCACATCCTTTTTTTATGTAATAAGACTTCTACACCCAGGAGATACAGGAACTAATTTGATCTAACCAATAAAGTAGTAAAAGAGAACAGTAGAGTTGAAAGCCTTCATCTGTCAGAAACAAGGTAGCCTTTAAGAATTTCCACAATTCATCCACAGCTAAAAATTTACTTTATGGACAATTATTGATTCAAGTCGTATTTAGATTCTCTCTCCTCTTGCTTTTTGCAATTAAGTTTGTGAAAGCTATGATGGATGTGGCTCTATCACCATTACTTGGTGCACAAATGTAAACAGAAACTTTGTTTCTTTAAAATAGGCAGCTAGAATTACTTCTGGTACAAATTCTGATGTAAAAAGGTTGAAAAGAGTGATAGTCTTCAGTGAAAAGATCTGATAAGGCATCCCAAACTGGCTAGGAGGCTTAAGCCCAAAGGAGGGGCAGAAAATGTCCGAGGTGAGGCTTGATTAGTACCTGGAAATGTTTACCATTACAGCATTCCAGGAAGAAGCCAATGATATCATGAAGTAAATAGAGGTACAGACTAAGCCATGCAGAAACACTACTGAGTACTAGAGCATTTATTCAAGATTTTTTTGGTGTGTTTTACAGGTATTTAACAGTCCAGCAAATCTCATGCTTACATTTTTGGCCATCAAAGGATTGCATTTAAGAGACATCCTTTGCAGAAGAACTTCACTCAGCTGTCAGACAGCCCTGTACCTAGCCTCTGAACACAGGCTTTCATTGTTTGCTCTCTAGAAGTTTCTGACTTCTCTGTAGTGAGCGTGTGCAAAACTGCATTGCTTCATAGCTTTATACCATTTTCTGAAAGGAAAAAAGTCTTCCTTACATTCCATACTGACAAACTACTCTCATGAGCCATTGTATCAGCTTCCTCCTCCAAGAACATGGCTTCCATAAATATTTTGTTCTCCTAGGGTGATGTCAGTCATGTATTAAAAATTTCATATAATATTTCCAATTGATACTGAATTTATCTGGTAAAGTGATTGAATAATAGCAGAAAAGGGACAGCTAAAAAATTCATCCCTTGAATGTATAGTTACAACCAGCTACCCCAATTCCAACAGCCTTCACACAGTAAAAATCTTCTGTTATATTGAAAATCACAGTCATACACTTCAGCTGGCAGTATCAGGAAAAAAAACTGAAAAATATTTTACAGAGAAAACCATTGACAACATTTCCAGGTAAATTAAACATTTCCAGGCAAACCAGCTATTCAGCCCAACACAGCTGAAAAACAGAAGTATAAAGGAGTGGAAGAAACATCAGCTGTTGGGAGCATTAGAAATGTAGTCGAGCAATCAGCATGCCCTCAGCTTAAGACGACCACATCTTGACAACAGCCTTGAAGAAAGGGGAGCACTTGCCTGATACCATGGATGTTCTTGATTGCATAACTTATTTCTCTCCGCAGCTCTTTCTCATTGAACTCCATCTAGAGGAACAAAAGCATCGAAGATTGCATTAAGGAGAAGCTTATAAGTAAAATAGAAAATATTACCTTTTTCAATACATCTCAATAATCGTTTAAGGTAATTTCTTCCACAGTAAAGACACATCAAGCTTTATCTTTGCTTTAGCACTGTTGGTATTGAAATAGGAATACATAAATAAGACAAAAATAACATCACCAAGGTGGATAAATACCTTCACTAGTTCAAAAGGGAAACGTTCGTGGAAAATACGATTGATTTTGGCACCACCTGAAAGTTCTAGTGTATCGACTTGATCTCCTGATCCTTCAATTCTTTTTTCAAAGTCCACTGAAAACTGTTGTACCATTCTAAATTTCAAAGAGGGAAAAAAAAAAAGAAAATCTTAAGCACATCAACTATTACTTCAGTACTATGTGAGTACTATTGACCAATTAAAATAGATTCAGGAATTGACAGAAGTGGCCACAACCATTCATTCAACCAAGCTGCCTATCCAGAGTGCTATACTACTCTTTGTAAATCCATTCCTACATACATACACACACAACATGCATCAAGTCATCAAGCTGGTCCAGTGCTGGCCAAGCAGTAGATTATTTTCTTGTATGCATTATGGAACTTGTTCTTGAGAATCAGAAGAAAGGTTCTAGTTATGTTATTTTCCACACCTCAAGTGAAAAGCAAGGAGAATTTTTATGAGAAAAGTTTAACTTTTCCTTTAGCACCTACTTATAATGAAGGAATTAGAAAAACTGTGCAGAGAAGTATCAAGCAGGGAAGTACAGGATGAAATGGAATTAAGTTCTTTTTCCTTTAGAAAACAGTAGTACAGCAAAATGTGCTTGAGACGCCCACAGACTGAACAAATCATAACTTGGTATATATGCTCCTATCAGCTAAATGACCAAATATTTAAGAGCAAAAAAAAAAAAAATACCCACGTTGTACTCTCATGGAAGAGTCCCAGGCTATGTCCCCAGGTTTTCCTTCCAGTCAAAACATCTTAAGTCATGAGGGACAGAATTATGCCTACTCTTTTGACACAGTTGCAAAAAGCAAGGAGTAAATCAAAGTCTTCAGCTGGATTGGGAAAGTCTTAATAGTTCAGGTGACTGCTTTCCTTTCTGACTTCCAGTCTTGGCCTCAGCTGCTGTTCATGTGCTCCAAACACCAGAGATATGACTTTGTACTTGATAAACTTGAATATTTTCCCTGCCCCCAGAAACTTGCTTAGCTGCTTTTTGAAGGCAAAACAACTTTTAATATTAGCTCCTTCAGTAAGGTGCTCTGGAAATTTGGCGCATACCACATGAAGGTCTACCATCAACAATTAATTTTGATCTTGCCATTTTCAAGTTCCTTTGGATGGCCAAGTTTCCATACCTTATAAAAAAAAATAAGCATTCCCTAATGTCCTTTTATACTCTTCATCTTACAGAGCTCTAATACAGTCTCCTCCCTATGCATCTTTTCAAAAGGCTGAAGAATGTATCCATGCAATCAGAAGCAGCTTCTTACCTTAAGCTCATATACCTTTGTTACTCATCTTTGTACCTTTTCCTGCTCTGCTTTCCCTCTTTGACTGCTAATACTAATTTAGGGAAAACATTGCTTAAATATTGAAGAGTTCTGGAACACCAAGCACAAGATTCTTCACTTACATATAGAATCTTTTCCCATATCCTAGCATTCAAACACAGGAGGAAAAAAAAACAAAAATTGAGCAAAGCAAAACAAACCTATAGGCAATGGAAAAGCAAAAAGACAGCACTCACTGCAACAAGGCTTTCGTTTTTCTGGTTGGATCTTCTGGTCTGAAGTTTTTGTATACCTCAACTTCATGCTCTATAGAAAGCAGCTGGCTCTGGAGCTTGCTCCTGAAGGCTGGTAGGGTATCCCGAATATGATTGGTAAGTTGCTAAAAAGCAAATAGAAGCCTTTATATACTGTTAATTAAGATGAAAGCAAGAGCACAGTCATTTCCTTCTGGCTGCCAAGCGTATCAGTGTGGCCTATGCTAGCTTATTAATGTAATTCCTTTTGATCTTTGAAGCAATGAAGACTATTAAAGAACACCACAACATCCCTTCCACGTGCACATTATATGAAGGCTTGAAAATCTTCTTGACTTTTTCCATTCAGTGAGGCCTGTTACAACACAGGTGTTCAGCTATACACTGAAAAGTTACTTTAATTTGAAATGCTCTCTAACAATAACTCAGCACTTTGTTGCCAACACCCATACTGACTCTGAGCATCCAAAACCACTTGAAAATTGTGACAGAAGGAAGTGTAGGCACATAGAGTGTCTACTTAGCACTCTTCCAGTATTTACAAAAGTAATGTTCACATTACTACTCCACTGTATGCAGCATACTAAGGGGAAGTGATTTAACCCTCAAAGTAATGGTTATAGCACTTTTCCTTAAAAAAAACCTACTAAAAATAAATCTTGATTTTTGGCCAGTTGAAGTTTTATCACTGAAGAGCATTGGATTTTATGGAAATATATCTAAAATACTGGAAAATAAAGTGAAGAAGAGTAGAATAAGTCTTAAGAAAGCTGGAAGAGCTTAACTTCTCTCAGTTACTTTTGCACAGATGTTGTAATGTGTTTGGACAGCACTGTCAGCTGCTCAGTAAGCCTCCCATGCATTGTATCCATACCTTGATTTAAAGGAAAAATGGACTTATTGCACTATATTGCAGATCTTCCCAATCACACAAGCTATAAATAAAGAATGTGAAAAAACAAAGTATTCAAACTCAGCCCCAGAGCTGTTCAGCAGGCCTGAAAGGCACATTATCAAAAGCTGAAGTTTCCCTGGAGCACCACCTTGTGGATGCAGAATAATCTAAATATTACCTGGAACCACAAGCACTAATGCATATTTAACAACTTGGGGACAAGCCTTGCATACATCCTCTCATGTAATATTCTACACACAGTAACAGCAACAGAGCACCAACAGTTAATACTGACACAGATAAACTAAAAAAAAGTTACTAGTGCATAAAGTCACGACAAATAGGACAGTTTAAAGAAATATGAAACTCAGTTGCTTCAATCTCAAAACCAAGACATACGGTATTAATCTTTCAATATACATAAAGAGTCAAAACAACCTAAACACAGGCAAACCTGTAGGATGCAGGCAAGTTCTTGCATCCTGTTGAAGAATGTTTTTCTAAGGCACAAAAAAATAGCATTAGCATTCTTTCTGAACAAGTCCAGAGTATACCTTCACCTGGTTGTAAAGATACACAGCTGCAAAGTCAGGGCAGCAAGAAATTAAACAGGCCAACCACACAGTTTACTTCTCTGAGCCAATAAGTCCTGCGCTGTTTCCAGCTGCTATCCAAAATGGACAAAGCCAGGCTGACCTAGGCTCTGTCCATTCCAAGCCTATAGCAGCAATTTAACAATGAACTGGAGAAAATACTCAATAGGGAAGGTCAGATCTGCTAGTAAAAGTTATAAACTACAATATTACCAGGTAAAATAAAAACAACAGAAAGTTCTGCACACATCTAAGTAAGACAGAATTCACCTTGAGCACGAAAAGCAGTAGGGAGCAGATATAAGAGCACTCTGATGTTGAAAGATTCACTAACAATTGACACCTTTGTTTTCCATCTCTTGCAACTACACTTCCAGTTTTATAGATCAAGTGCATACAATTTTGCTTTGCTGGAGCAAGAGTTTTTGCAAGGAATGTCAAGCCCTCCCCAAGGCAGCAGAGAACATCTTGTACTCTTTAATGGTCAAAACTGGCTCGCTTGTATACAATGTCCCTCAGAGTTACTCAGTTCCCCGACACAGTGCACAGGCCAGCTCAAAAGAAGGCTGTAGGTTACAACTACGTGCTGCTGTGCACAGCCCCAGAGGTAAAAATAAGTCAGTTAAATGGCTCTGTACTCCCCAGCATCTTCACAAGGATTGTAGGGGGTATGTCCACATTATTTTACTGCGTCTGTAATTAATATTACAGCTTAAACTGCAGTCTTAAATAATAAGTGCTAAGAGAAGCTATTCTAGATCTTCACAAATTAATAAAGTGCAATAAAATATCACAGAATTTCCAAATTTGGAAAACTACATAACCAAACAGTACCATTACTAGCTTATGTCTGGATGCATAACGTACCAGTCTGAGTGGGGTATCTTTAGCAAAAATAAGAAATAATAATATCTTGCAAGAAAATCAAGATTGAACATTACAGAAACGTCCATGGTTGATAACATATAATTAGCAAACTTAATTATTGTAGGTTTGTGCATACTGACAAGTGACTACAAATTAGGTCCTCTATTTCCCACAGTACATTTATAAGTGTTATTTTTAATACGCAACTTTGTACATTACAGCGTAAAAATTAAAAGGCAGAAAAGAATAAATATGGTTCACTGACCAATGTTCATTTTAGTGAAGATTTTATATTGATCTTATAAAAGATGTGGTGAGAGGCAAAGTAGTTGGGTTTTACCTGGTTTAGAACTTTCTGAAGGTATGGTGTTCCCATCCGATCTGCCATGTGCCTGTATGCTGGGTGGGAAAGAAAGAATTTCCTTTCTGCTAGGAGAGCTGCCTTTATGTCCTTCTTCCCATCAATGTCCTTCTGGCTTCTGTTCACAACACCAATATAACCTGAAACAATTCCAAATCAACAGGCAGGTTAATGCAGCTATTCTCTGCACAACTAGATTCATATTAAGTTGAACTACAGCGGATCAATTCAAGCAAAAAATTTCCAATCCAGGTGTTTCAGGCATCATTTACAAGTACTGTAAAGCACTTAACGTCCAATTTATTCATCCTGTTTAAGCAAAAGAGACGCACTTCGTTTTATGTTACTAATTCAAATGTACAAGTACCCGAAACTTTAGTGTACTCCAAAGAAGCCACTTCAAACAAACACAAAAGTAAACTAACAAAAATAAACAACAGAAAGAAGACCCAGCAAGTCTAGATGAGTAAATGATACAGCATTAACAAAACATGGGAAAAATGAGAAATTACTTCATGTCTGTTGAAGGAATATGTTCTTAAATTGTTTCCTGTGCTCATATACAGGAATGAGATGGTGGTCTCATAAGCGAAGTATAACTAGAACAAAACTATCGATATTGGTAACAGTGATCATGACTGCAACAGTAGCTGTTGGAGCAATCCAACAGAAATCTTCCACAAAGGGTCAAAAGGTTAACAGCAAGATGACCAAAACTATGGTGCTGGCTTCAGTCACACACAAAGAAAAAAAGATTCTTTTGTTGCAAGGGACAGCAACTTGGCACAGAGAAGAAAATTGGCTAATAAATTATACTGACATTTCTTGTTTCCTCAAGAATATGTGTATTTTCCAGGCCCAAAAATAAATCACTTTACTTAAGGGATATTTTTAGCTCACCCCTCTTCTATATTTTCTGAATGGAATATAATAAAAGCTAGGAACTTGTTGAGTCCAGAATAACTCTTCATTCATCTCCAGAACTCTCCAACACTACCATTACCAAAACCAAAGGACAGAGGCAATTGAACATTCCTACCTCTACGAAGAGGGAGCAGTTTATTTTCTAGAACATCTCTTGCATCTGTTCCTTCATCCATCAGATCCAATTTTGTGATCACACCAATGGTCCTAAGACCTGACCAGGTCAGAGACAGGAAAAAAAACAACAGTGAAAAATCTTTCATATTCAGGAAAAACAATTATGTCCTACAGTTCCAGAGTAATTATTAAAAACGTATCATCTCAAAGGTTTATCACACAACAAATAGCCACGATTGCAAGGGTATGACTGGAAATGAAGAGGTCGTCATCAGCAGAGCTGAAATGTATTCCTCAAATTTGTTTCATGAGGCTCAGTGTCTGTGTTCAATCGCACTTACCTTGAGGGTCTACTTCTTTAGCTAACTTCAGAGCATCTGAGTTGGCCAGATCAGTATTAGCTGGAGTCACGGCCAATATCAAACAGTTTTCTCGAGAGATGAACTGCATTATCATGTCTCTTATCTGCTGCTCAATATCTGGAGGCTGATCCCCTACTGGCACTTTAGTGATTCCCGGCAAGTCAATAAGAGTCAAGCTTAGTACTGCATAGAAAACACAGAATCACAACTCTGGTTAGCACGCCAGACACATCTAAAGAGAGCTACACATTTATGGCTGTAGACAGATTTTAGTCACATAAAATCCTATACAACATTTACATACATATAAAAGCAATTATCAGTGGTTCAAATAAAATGCCTGACACTATACTTACTACAATAGTTGCTTCCCTATCGGTCCTCCATTTGGATTTAAGAGTACTATTTTATATTTTAAACATTACAACTAGTATAGGTGAGTGATACATATACTGAATATCACTGAAGGCTCCTAGGCAAATGAATAAGGCTTTCTGATCTTTTTCCATCAGCTATAGCACAGTTAACTGGCCATTCATATTTCATACTTCAAACCAATCCACAGACCACCTAGAAGCATCAGCTTGTTCATCTAGTACTGTAACAGAATATCCTTTAGACAAATGAGAAAATTAAGATTCCTAGAAAGAAAACAGCTGGAAATACACTTAGTGTCTGTCCAATACAGTTAGCAGTTGCTACGCTAAAGGACTGATCCATAAAACAAACTAAGAGCATTAGGCAGAAAATTTTTACGTTCTCCTGGAGTCAGAGTGTTCAGGAAGCATGCTGTGAGGCAGAACACTCGGCTCAGTTGCTCTCCTGTTTGCTATGCCACATCTGCATAGCAGCAACAGACTCGGTGGCATACGTTTAGAGCCAAGGCCACTCACAGTATATCAAAGGGAGGCTCAGCCTTTCTTTAATTACCTCTCCTCTTATTTTAATTCTTATATCCTTTGGTTCAAAATCGAAACATCAGATGAGGTGGTTAGATAAATGCCTCAGCCAAACACACCACTTTTCCCTACATCCAGGATGAATTCAATGCAAATCATTTCCTCTAGACTGCCTTCATTAAACTGAGCAGATGGCAACCAGAGAACCTAACTTTGATCTGTACTGGGGGTCTATAACAGAATGCAGCTTCAAACATCAGTGTTGTCTAAGTATGTTCTAAGTGACAAGGAATATTATACATTCAATAGGGCAAAGAGACATAACAACTTTTTAGACCATTGATCTGGGAAATCCATGTTGGTGGAGGCAAGAAGGGTTTTGCCAATACATCCGCTACCTTCTACATGTCTTCACCAATGAGTTTATTGGTGAGCTCCTAATAGTGCAAGTGCTGGAGGAGGGATTGGCTTCTCCCTGATGTAGAGAGGGAACATTTTAAAATCATGAGAATGTTAAATGGGCTAGAGTCCATGTTCTGCCCGACTCTAGAAGCAACATCTCTTTGCAGAAGAGTGGTTTCATAATGCAGCAGCAGCTGAATATTCTGCGGGATATACCTCTGTAAGAAGACTACTAATCAAGCAGCCAGAACACATGGAAAAAAAAAAAAAAAAAGAGCTAAACAGAGCTCAGCAATATCGTACATCACAGGAACACGCAGTAGAATGATTTCACTTACCATGTGGAGAATATATTCTTAAATTAATAGGAATTGAAGAAATCCCTTTGTTCATTCCTGTTATTCTATCTGTTTCTACTTCAATTTCCTGACGAACTTCATCAAAATCGGTAAACTTCCTTCCTTTGCAGTGTAGAAACTCAGCATACTCTGTGAAAAATATCAATACCACCTCTGTATTTCACAAGTGCATAACAGACTTAAGTTTGTAAAAGCTTTTACAGATGTAGCTGTGATTTCACTGAAGTGGCAGAACACCATTTTTTCCTGAGTCTTCACCCATCACACAGCTTGTCCCCTTACCCCAAAAGGGCATCGACCAGGAATCACCTTGCTATCAGGGATCAACTCTATCATGACACTAGGTCCTTGCTTTCACACTTGAATCCAAATTCTGCTTCTATTTACTGTATTCCTCAGGACTTCCTGCCCTTGTGGTGTATGGCCAAAGGCACATCACAGGGCTTTAAAAGTGGAGTTTCATCCTTCAAAAGAGGACGAACATCAGAAGTCTGCAAAAGGGAAACCCAACCTTGCTGAGACAAAACTAATGGATCTCATCCTAAAAACAAGAGAGCACCTAAGAAAAACAGTCATCTTACTTTTCACAACTTAAGAACTCCAGAGCATAGGATGTTATTTTCCATATCTGGCAGCAAAATGACAATCAGTGGCTTTTTTGTATGTTGAATATTCAACTATTTATTAAAAAAAAAACACATAACAGGGAATGTTCAAATATTGCGAAGTGAAAGAGAAGACTGCTTACAAGATTAAACACCTTTGCTAATCCAGCACGTGTAAGAATTCACACTTGTAACATTTGTTATCGCAAAGATGGGAAATAGGTACCTGCTGAAAACAAGAGCTGAGAAGTGGTTCCTATTTCACCTGAGTGCTCCTGGGATAAAACAGTGTTCCTCTTATCTACAGTTTTTAATTTGGTGGCTCATTGTATTTTCTCAGCAAAAGATTTCAAAATTCAAACAGAAACTTTGTGCCAAGTTACAGTCAGTTGGCTGACTCAGCTCATACTCAAGGAAGCTTTTCCCTTTATTCCACGTAACATTTAATAACAGGAAAAAGTCCCGATCTGAAACAGCTCATGGTGATTCAAGCGAATAAAAGCTGACTACCTTTTAGCCACGTTAATATTTCTCTCTCTCTCATTCCCCTCGGGGACATCTGCGGTCCCACTAGTTCTGAAGGAAGAGGCTTTGCAACTGCGCATAACCTGCGGTGCCACACACAGCCTACAGAATAAAAATCCAAATGAACAAGCAGTGCTTTGTTTGGGCCCGCTCAGCCCCTCGCCTGTCCTTGGCAGTGACGCCCTCAGCCAGCCTGGATGAACACACACTTTAATGCAACCCTCCCTTTTCAACCTTTGCGCACAGAGGAACACATTAGCACTTAACTTCTTGTGGGAACAGAGCTGGACAGAAGGTGTGATCTTGTATCACCATCATCTTTGCATGTCTGACAAAGCCCCAGAATGTTACCCTACCAGAGCAACCTGCTGCTAGATGTCGGGAATTGATCAGGATGAGACCTAAACTCGGTTCCTCCACATCTGATTTCAGCAAGAATTATTCCATGGTATCCAGTCTAGTATGCTCAGGGGAGTTACCATTCCAGCTTGGAGTTTTCAAAAAAAAGATGACACATTAAATCAGAGGTTTATAGCAAACATCTGAAACACATCCTGCATAGGGGGAATACCTACTGAGGCTTCACTTTCTGTCTTCCAAATCCTGTAGGGAGAAAACCACACTTGATCAACTGCATTTTTGCTAGCTTCAGCTAAGCATTCCACCTGCCTCAAAGCACTTTTCAAAAGAGGGATTTAAAAACACAGAAACAGACTTCATAAGTCCATCCTTTCACTTCAATTATGGATCAGCTTTTTCTGAACAAAGTAAATACAATTAATCTACTCAGACTTTAACAAATCATTCAATATTTTTTAACAGGAGAGTGACAGAGGCAGTATCAAAAACCCTGGTTGTCTTACCCAATCTCTAATTCATAATTAATTCTCCATTGCTCTAGCTTTGTTGACACGACAAAGATGAAATTCAGGTCTCCCACAGCTAACCTTCAAACAGCAAATCTACAAGAAGTACCAAGTGTTTTCTGAAGCAGTGATCCTGATGGAGTCTGTAAGATCATCTGAGTTAACTGAATTAAGCAGCCTACGTTCTTTTAAAACCTTTTTCATTTTCTCTTCCGGATGTTTTTTTGCCACCAGATGGCAATAAAAGATGGATATGCTTAAGGAGTGAAGCCTTGTAACACGTGATACTTGCATTAAAGCTCAGCAACTTCAATAGAAAAGAGCATCTGCAAGACTTCAGGAAAAAAACGCAATGTTATTGAACCTTATGGTGATTTACTTTCCGCTTGATGTTCTAATTGGCAGAACTGAAACAAACGTGGGCACTGTACATGTGGAGCGCTCCTCTAAAATCGTCCAGCTCAGTAACACTCCTCAAAATCTGTTAGTCTGTCACTTTTTTAGCAGAGAAGTCAAAGAACTGACCATGAAGCAAATTCAGAACTCCTAAAAAAAATAATTATCAAAACGAGGAAAACAACCCTCCTAGTGCCACAGTATTTTAACATCTAAATAGTTAATTTATATAGCGAGCAAAGCATTTTTAATAGATAAGACCTACAGCAATATCTTCCCCCATAACCAGAGATCTTTTTCCTATAGTCACAGTTTAAAAAGCATAGTATCTGCTCTTGGGTCTAGATAATTACTTAACTGTCACAAGAAGGAAAAAGCACATCAAGAAGAAGAACAGATTGCCTAAGGTCATAGGGATGCTGCAATAAAATTAAAGAACAAAACAAAACAATTTTAAGGGGGTTTAAGTCATTACCATCCCAAAGCTTACTCAGCAGCACTGTTTAAAAGTACCAGTTCACAAAACAGGTTTTAACGCATAAATGAAGGCGCATCAAGTGAGTGGAAGAAAACCCCAAACTGGCCCTGAAGGAATGCTGATCACACAGGCCAAACTGCTATAAGTCAGCACGCTTATCAGTACAGTTGGCAGACAGAAAATTAAGAGCTGAAAGTAAGGTACCTGATACAGACTTCAGTTATGCTTCTCCAAGACTGCTGAACACTAATGCAGCCCTTAAAACTCCTGTCCCTTCTCACGCCAACACTTATATCCTGAAGATACACAAAGAGGAGCACTTCCAGGAGCACAACTACAGGAATCTGTAGCTGCATCCCTCCTCCTGAAAAGGAATCACGAGTAAGGGAGGATGAGAGCAGCACTTCACTCGTTGGTAACTGCTGAAACACCACAACTGTTTAGCATTTAAAGCAAATGAGGTTCCTGCGTCTTCCAAAGTCAAACGCTTGAAGAACCAGAATGTAAGAAGCTGATATCCAAACTGGACAAAAGACAAAGTCAACTGCCCTCACATCCAACTTCTCACTTAGAACGGAGATGGAGTCATTCCCACAAACAGCACCTGAATGCCTCAGCTCATTTATCACAACAGTCCTGTTTGCTCTGCAAAAAGCCGAAGGTCCCCAGCAGAGCGGCTGCCAGCTAAAAGCACCACATCTGCCCCTTCTAAGAACTCACTGAAGTCGGTCCTCCCCTGTGGGACTATTTTCTCCCACATTCTGTACTCCGAGTTCCTTCAAAGCCCAGCAACAAAGCACCCAAGAGCAAGGCTCCTGGTTGATCTGACACTGGATATTCCCAATGCTGCAGAACTGCCCAAGGTTGATGCAGTGACCGCACAACACTGAGCTGCATCTGAATCATTCCGCACGCTCTATGTAGGATGGGAGCTCGCTCAGTTGCGATTTCTGTGTGGCAAACAAAGCTGCCTTACCAGAATTTGTTTATTACAGAACAATGACTTCATGCTTTTTGGCTCAATTTCAGCAAAACCTCACATACGCCTTCTTCAACAGTAGAGAAACAATTGATTTAAAAATATGAGATGAAAACTAAGCATGCAATACTGTGATCCCACCTTCAGGACTGCCGATGAACAGCTCTAGGACAAGCAACGAGTACCAACCTCTGACTACCAGAAGAGAGCCACCTTAGAGACTCAAATATTTACAGGATGGAGATTTTTTTTTTTCTCTTCTCCTGTAGCTGGTACAGTGGTTTATTGAATGCAGACCACATTTACTATTTCATTTGAAATGCAGATGGGCTGTTCTTGGGTCAAGAAGACCCAAGTAGTACAGTCAGGAACAAGAAAGAGTCCTTTGAAGGACTGTACGTTCATTTTTAACAGCTATACTATGACTTACTCCATGCTACCATGTACTTCTCACATTATCAGACTCAAAGGAAAACAGACACAACTACTGACAGCTGTCTTGTCAGCTGTAATAATTAAAACCTCTCCACGTCCAAGATTTCAGCAGAATGCAGTGTTTACATGGATGTGGATGTGCAAATGGCACAAAGCCACATGTAACAAAAAAAAAAGTTACTGTGATTAGAGGAATTCAACAGATCACTGCAAAACTGACTTCACCAATCACAGAAATGTTTAAAAAGACATAGACAAAACTCCTAAAAGAATGTCCCATACGAGATACATTTCTTAGTACTGAATTATCTCATTACCACTTGCACATTCTCATTTTCAAGGCACAAAGACACCAGCTCTTTACCCAGACATACCAGATCTCTCAGATTTCGGAGATCCCTGGTAATGTCTCACAGCCAAACCCTGCTGTAGCCTTCCATGCCACCTCCAAGTCTAACAATGAGCAAGCAAGGTTTCCTCTTACTCAAGTACACACAAATGCTTCGGCTGCCAGCCTTTAACCCTCAGTGCCACAACTCAAAGCCAAAGGAAGCCTTAACCTCATCCATCAGTACAATTCATCTTTCAAAAAGATCCTCAGACAGTTCTAAACATTTCTAAAATACCTTGCAGTCAAATCCGCATGCTTCTGTGTTACAGCATATATAGCAAGTGCTCCATTCCCCCTCCCCAGAGTACCACAAGATTAAGAATAGCTATTTTTAAAAGACTTAAGAAAGGTTCCAGGATTAGAAACCAGTTAGTAGCAAGAACCTGATAACGTCCTCTGACTACTTTCTGTAACATCTTAGATCGCAATTATGAACTTGATAAAAATCAGTCCAGCATCTGCTTCCTGTGAGAGAACACTGTGCTTCTCTAAGCAGTTTTTTTTATTTTTCTCCTTTAAAATTAGTTCTGAAAGATTAAAGGCTCCAAATACCTTTATCTTTTAAAATTCACCACTAAAACCAGATAATGAAACACAGTTTAAAGAAAACAACAAAATAATCAAAGCCTGCATTTTCAAAGGTGCTGGCATCTAATCCCAAACAAGAAATACACAGCATTTCCCAAAGGGATAAACATGTCCTAGCATCTAGGAAATGATATATTGGGCAGGAGTACATTTCTTCAGTATTTTTTGTTGTTTTTAAGCTACAATGGAAAAACTACTTCCCAGCAGAACAGGCATCCAGACAAAGCTGTAGAGGTCTACCTAAAGCTGGCAACATTACATAAATATACTAATGGGGAAAATACCAGGAAGAGAGAGGAATCCTTTCACTGACCTTAACCAAAGAGAAAGCCACGATTTTACAAAACAAAGCAATACAGAACAGGCAGGGGTACGTTTAGGATGGATGCCAAGGAAGAAGTAGTTATGCACGTTAGAGTATAAGGGTTTGCTTCCTACTTCTTACATCCCCACAGTTCAGTCATTTTGTTAGGAATGCCAGCACAGAGCTCAATTCTTTTCTACCTTCTGCTCTTACATGATGCTGGGAAAATGACGTGAAGATTTTCCACAGTTGGCCCTTATTCATGTGCTTCAGCATCTTTATCAGGGCCCTAAAGCCAGACATGCAGATCTGACAAGTGTTTGTACTTCTAAGCAAACTTGATCTTTTAATATGTAAAAAACACTATGATTATATATTACATAGTTTAAATCCCTGAGGTTTATGTTGGGCATACAAAAATACTAGATTCCACAATCTTTCCTTTCTCTTTCATATTATAAAACTACAGCAAACTTAATTGATGCTCTGAAAATGTGAACGTGCTTTACAAGCAGTAACCCAGAGAAAAATCTAGAGCCCAGGCAGACTGAAGCCTGCTGAATGACAGAGGGACATTTTAGAGGAAAAAAATGCACCCAAAAACTTAATTACATCTCACACACAGACTCAAGTTCTACAGGCAATTTGAATTTTGTTTCTTCCTCAGAGACAGTGCTTCACAATATAAAGAGAACTTCTTCTTAAATGCTGTTTTTCTTTTCACTAATTTAAGATGTCAACAGAAAACCAGTGATTTTGTCACTTATTAGAATAATAAAAAGAGTGAAAAACAGGAAACAGCTTTTAAACATGCCAGAGAACTTGACAGCAGACAACACATCACTTGGAAGAGTACCAAATTCTGATGAAAGGTCTCAATATCTCACGTAGCTCAGTGGTATACACATATGCAGCATTTTCATATTTGACCAGACAAACATACAAGAGCCTCGTTCTCACAAAGTCTGCCTTCTGCTCTACTTAGTGCAGTGAGTCCAACCTAAAAAGACAAGTCATGAAAACAAGCTGCGCAAAACCAAATCCATGTGCACCAGAGCAAGAGTGGAAGACAGAAGCACCTTAATTTTGGTGTGTTAACTAATAAAACTGCAAAGCTCATTAAGGAATGTAAAATCAAAACTAATTTCTAAAATGACTTGCATGTAATAATTCTTCTCTCTCTGCCACAAGTTTGACCTTGGATCAAATTGACTATGTTCTCTAGGATTCAGATTGCATTATTTTACCAGACAGGACAACTAGCTTAAACGGCCTAAGCATAGTTTCGAAGCAGTTGGCCCTTGTTCCAGGCAGTGCATTCGCACCTTCCTTTTCATTGCTTAATTTTCCTGGATTTTTCCTTTCCTCAGCTGAAGTACACAACAGCACTTTGCCCAGATGCTGAACTTAAAAGAAAGAGAGGTTACCTGTTTTGGCAGTGACAAGTTGCAACACCAATGGCCGTCTTGTTACAATTCCAGAACCTCGTGGAAGAAAATCCCTAGAAACATTAATAAAAAAGAAGTTACAACCCAGAAAGGACTGTCCTGTAACAAAAGATAATGAACTAAGTCTGAGCTGCAAAGAAAAAGGAGTTGGTGGGGACAGATCTACCTCAAACTGTACTATGAATTTGGGCTGTTAATTTTTATTCGAGATAGCAATAGGTCAACAGAATACGTAGTAAACATTAATTACCAACTCTCTTTCCTCATGATCATCATATATAACACTTTAAAATTCACAACGCATACAAAGAGAACTTGAAGCCATGCCCACATTTACTGGGACCTCTAAATAAATGTGTCCCTATCCTATACTCCACTTGAAGGTAGAAAGAGAATGCAGACGTATGAATACACGTGCTCTTTTAAAGCAAAGACAATGCAAAAAGCATCACACATGCTAATTTGTATCTGCTGTGATGCTTTGCAACACTTGAGATGGCAAAAGGATCAAAGAACTAGCTTAAAGAGATGTCAAAGGTTTCCAGAAGGTCTATCACAACTTCTTTAGCTACTGAGAGATGCCTGTCTCACAGCAAAGTGCCAGCTACTGATACGTTCTCCTGGGGAGGAGGAGAACATTTCAAGAAAAACACCAACCAAAATGATAATTTCATATTTTGATTCTTTAATCTTTTCTTTCCTCATTAAGAAGCTGAAAGCAATCGCTATTCAGGAAAACTGACCAACCAAAGTAAACTGGTGCTGCCTGTAACACCATACAGAGGCCCTCAAATCCTCATTCCAAGAGTCAAAGGTTAAAAAGACTTGTTTTCAAACTAAGCACATCCAGAGATAAAGAACGCTGCATTCACACAATTCCTAGTTGTACAACACCGACCTTCCCTCAGCAGCAATATTACAAAGAAGCATAAGCCAGCAACCTCCCCAACATTCTCTTTCCACGTCCACAATAGGCTGCATTTGATGACCCTCTCTAACAGTAACAATAGACAGCATTTGGTAACCCTCCCTGCTGTGGAAAAGCTCATGGTCTGTTGAAGCAAGCAGGAGCAGAGAGCTGATGAGCGGCTGAGTTCCTGCTTGGTGAGGAGTGCACAAATACATGAGCCCTCCTTGCAGAAAGAAAAGCAATTCTTCAAACTGACGAAGAAATGCAAGTTAAACCACATCTCTTGTTTTTTTGAGGGAAAGCAACACAGTCCTACCATACAACTCCAGCAGTAAGAGAGTCACATCAAATACTGCAATGCTGCTCCTGCAGAAATCCTGCTTTGAAACCTACAGGACAGGATGCAGGTGCTTCCCCCTCCCCTTGATTTAGGAAGCAGTTTCTACAAGGCTTTTTAGCAGTGCAGGAGAAAACCAACCAGCAATGTATTAGGAATGGCCCCAAACCCTCACTTTCCCCCAAAACATCTACCAAAACACAATGCTTCTTGAAAGCAAAAAGGAGGCAGGAAATATGACAGGACCCAAGGCAGCTGAGTCACAAAGGTTCCCTCAGAGCAACGGATGATGCTCCCTAACACCCTGCTGTGCACCTAACACTGAAGCAGAGGGCAGCTTGCAGGTAGCTGCTTTTCCCCACCTTCAGATCGCTGCCTACAGATCTGCTTAGTGGGAGAATTCTTGGCAGAACAATCCCGTCACAGGTGAAGCCACTGTAAAGAAATCCATCTAGGAAATAAAAGACGTGCCTGAGAATGCGTGGGTGAAGGAAGGGAGAGAAAAGGGAGCTGCTGTGGGGAGAGCCAGTGGGCACCGCCACGCACAGATGCAAGAATGGATAAAAATGACAAGGAGCAGGAAACAAGAATAAAGCTGGGAACCAAAGCTATTTCCTTTAGAAGGCAGGCATCCTACCACAAGCATCAAGCTACTTTCATACCTCTGTTGTCACTGTTTTCAGCAAAAGCTCCTCTGCTGGCAGCAGATCCGCCAGCTCAGCAGCACTGCTCTGACGTGACACTGCAGACAGGCAGCACAGTGTGACCAGGGCTGCACAGCCAGTACTGTGCTCACCCAAAACAGCTAAGATGCAAGAGCAGCCGAGCTTCAGGAACATCACCTGAGTAACTCAGCAGCCTTAGGACACACTCACCTGATGGAATATCGTTAAATATTTTTAAGAGCAAACTATTTCTGTGGTCAATAGTTTTTACCCTAATGACTTGTCCTGCTGCACAACAGCTATACTGTCTTCAGCATCTACTGCTGCTCATTTCCAATGTCAGAGAGCAGGACAAGCTGTACTGACACTTTAATGAACAAAGGTAACGGATACTAGTTTGAATTAGGCTTGCTAAAAGACAGGGGTCAAAAACTGATGTCATGGGATGCAACACCTGTTACTAAATGGCCACATCAATACGTTATTGGTGCACAATAACACCCAGGGGTCTGATCCTTCCTGGAGCAGTTCACTTTTGAGTAAAAGCCAAATTAAAACACAAACCAAAGCAGATCCTGTACGTTACAGGGGGCTTTCTAGAAGAGAGAACAGCTCTCATTGAGCAGCTCTCTGGCATATGAGCAGCAGTTACTATATTAAAGGGAAAAAAAGGCAAGAAAGCCCCCAGGTTGTGCACACACAAGGTGAAGAATGATGATGCATCATCACTTCAAACTTGATTGCCACTTCAAAAGAATAACTTCAGTCTGTTGTACTCTGACAGTGCAGTGCTGTGCAACATCCTGCACTTTGACAAGTTACGTGGTCGGCACCGTATGGGGTAAGTGCTGAGCTCACACTGATAGCAGTACATTCTTATAAAACCATGGGGGATTCAGGAAACCATTTAGACCAAACCTAGTTAATTTATAAGGAAAGAACTCTTAATGCTAAAAGTGCCCACCCGAAGGCCTGTGCTGGACATCACTGTATTTATTCTTGCCAAGTGACTCTAGAAGCACAGCTCCTCTGTCCTTCAAACAGCACAACAAACAGCCCAGGTAAGCATTTCAAGCAGCTGAAGGCAGTACCCGTGTTGTGCTTTGGCATTCTGAACCACAAACCATTCTTATTCAGTAACTAAGCAGCATACATCGCTCCTACCTCACGCTGGTATTTGGCTAGATGTGCTCCTCCTCATTAACTCAAAGCACAGAGACCAATTCTTCTTATCAGCAACCACTTGATCCCTCACCTCCTCTCATTAGTTACCAAATAGTAAATGCTCTTCTGTTTTGGCCCATCTGTCAATCAAGGGAATCTCCAGCGGCGTCCTTCCATGATGCAAAATCTCAGCTTAACTTAATGGGGCTTAGGCAAAGATGTACAAAATAATTAATCCTCCCTGTTGAAGATCAATGACACCTACCTACCAGGCAAGCTGAATGCATTAAGAGGCTGTGGATACTTAATGACCTTGGCAATGATAGCTCTTAAAGATTAATACCAGCCCTTCCAGGGATTTTGTGTGCATCACACAGCGCAGATGCTACCATCTCTACCAGCACACTTCAACATTTAGTTAGGGATCTCTTTAGGTACATTTTTAGTAGGCATTCTCTCAAGGTAAGGCTTCCTTCGGCTGAGAGATCAATTAAATTGCTGCATCCCACACAGCTGGGCACGTCCTCGTGAGTCAGAGTCCCCAGCCACACTGGGATCCTGGCCCCTGTGGGGAAGTTTTCCATTAAACACGACTTGACAGAAGGGACTGACCACCACGTCATCCCAACGTCATATTCTGACAGCAATTAGAGTACCTTGCACTGCAGTTCAGCACAGAAAAAGACAAGCTTGTTCACTGTAGCAAAGGAAAGGAATTCTACTGTTTAAAAAACATAACCTACTATGTAAGAGAAAGTTGCAAAGCCTCAATAACGTCCATAGGACTGACAATTTGCCATACACAGCTCTGAGGAGTTGCCAGGCAAACACATGCGAGCGCTAAGCTGAACGGTGCTCTGTTTGCAGTGATTATGCCGGGGCTGTGGGCTTGCTGTATTAACAGATCAGGAAGCTGCCAACGTGCAGTCTCGTAGGCAAGCCACTGTGTGCACGATGCATCTGTCCTCCCTGGCAGACATCCAAAACTCTGCTGCATCATCCTAATTCCATTCGTCAAAATGCCCCTTTTCCTCTCTCTTTTTCAAGATTCTACAAAAGCTTCTGCTATTTCCTGCCCAGCGATGCTCTCCATCAATTCCAACCCGGGGGGGGGTGGAGGGGAAAGAAACCACAGAACAGACAAAACCCCAGCAATCCTTAGGATTTCACGTTGAAAAGGGTAAAGCAGACCCCTCAGTGCAGCCGTATTCTCCCTCATCAGATGTGTTTGCTTTTAGGAAAGGACTGATTTACATACGCTGTTAGTGCATGAAAGCCCATCCATTCTCAGGATGAATACTAATGCAGCAAGATTTGGTATTTCGATACAAGGAATGAACAGCAAAGGTTCTTTCCCCGCTTCAAATTGTTGTCAGTGCACTGAACACAAGGTGAGATGCTGGGCTGTTTGTTTTTTGAACTTACTGCTGCCCAACACTATTAACTATGTTGTTAGTTGGTGTTTTTTTAATTAAAAAAAAAAAAGCATATTTTTAAGTAAGATTTTCCTCTCCCACATAATCAGACAAACAAAAACGTGCTGACTGCAAGAATCAGGCAGTAGACATCATGTTCCCAACAGCTGCATGTACCTGCCTACATCATAAAGGCACTCATTTAGCACACAGCTCACCTCCGGATCATCTTGGCACGACAAAACTTCTAGATACTGCAAATCTCAGTGCTGTCATCAAAACTCAGACAAAATAAGCTTCAGCCTTTCCTCCCAAATCACAGCGTGCTGAACTCAGATCCATCACAACACCGAGTTTTTAAGCAGAGGTACAGAATACAGTCAACTATGGCATGTTCCAAAGACCACAGAGCCCTGTCTGTTCCCTGCAGGTGAACCTACACACAGGCCATTTTAGCACATCCCACAGAGATGAGCGCTACTGAATACATGCATATATATATTTTCAGGCATCAAGTGATTAAGAGGGATCCAGCTTTGATTTAGTCAGCTGTGAAGGCAGAAATCTAGCTGCGTTCCAGCAAGCAGTAGAACTCCTGCATCACTGAAGGGTGGAATCTTGCACAGGATGTGGAAATACTCTGCTAGGTATTGACTCGAGCATGACTTCCTCACACAAATTACAAAAGCTGACATTATCGCTAGATGCTCTGGTTGAAAACTTCTCTTATCTCCAGCTCCAGTCTCCTTTGCATCCCAGAGGCTATCACAGACAACAGTACTTGGCAGTACATCAAAGCCCAGCGTGCAGTTAAATGGGATTTGCTCCTCTCAAGTTCAATAATGCTGCCTTGTTCGTCTTACTGCAACTTGCTGGAGAAAAAAAAAAGATGCAAGGTCACAGTTAAATAATGCTCACTTCCTGCTCTCAGCATATTTACACTGCAGACACACAGCATTAAAGGGCCTCCCAGTAAGTCTCTGCACACGGGGACAGCAAGCAAGGGGAGTGTGCAGCTCCTAGTTAGCAGAAGGCCTTGCTTTGTCATGCGCTGTTTGAAAACCAGAAAAAGCTAAAATGGATTCTGCCCCACAGTGCTTGCAATCTAGGCAGAGGTTATTTAAGAAATGCCTCAATCCTTCGGGAAAAATATCCATTTGTTCCATGATTAAGAGACGGATACCGAAGCACAATGCGATCTCTCTGAAGGACTAAACTGAACGCTGGCAAGGGGCCCTTCGTGGAAAGCAGAAAGGTGAATCCCAGAAGCCTGTTAGCAGCAGCAATGCCCAGCAGGGAACAGCAAGACAACGACCTTGTGTGTTATTTGTTGATGGCAGCCCTGCCCAACGCCAAGTGACCCCTTCCTGAAGGCAGCATGCGTGCCATCAGACAACAGCTTGGAGGTATGCAATCTGCTGAATTTCCACAAGTGCCTCTGTGTTATTCTTACTGTGAAGGAGTTTGGATAAACTGGATGTACATACGAGCTGCTAACCTCACACTAGCCGTCTATTAACCTCTGAAGAGCAGAAGCATGCCTTTACCTTCAGTCCTCCAATGGCCTTTTCAGGACTGAAGGTAAAGGCATGCTTCTGAACTAACAACTGCTGCTGAGTTTCTAGCACTGATTTGTGCCAATATAAGAGACACGGTTCCTCAACTCATATTTAAAAGAAAATTCTTGCTTTACATATGAAGAAAAACTAATTAGCATGCCTGTTTTAACCACACATTTGTTTTACTTGGTGCATACCAAGTCTCAGGACCTGGGATGAAACCGAACTCTCAAATCACTTCAGGTTTTTATTTAAGGACAAAACTAGGCCATCTATATCACTTCCAAATAGCCACGTTTGTTTAACAGCCTTTAAATGTATAGAAGTATTCGGGGAAGGAACCAAAAGGAGCCGCTGCCTCCATTTAATGGAAACCCCAGAAACAATTCTAGCTTTTAGCACACCAGAGCGTTTGATAGCTCCACTAATACCCTCAGTACAGCTGCACAATGGCTTAATTAGTCAGGAAAAGGAGGGGTTGATTCTCATTTCCAGAAGGTCCGCCTCTCCTGCTGCTGCTTGTCTTTTCCACGCCTGGTCCACATAAGAGGTGGATTTCCTGTAAGAAGTGCTTCTGTCAATGACAGAAACTCAAAGGACACGATATCTGCACCTGGGAGAGAAGCTCTGCTCCAAAGGTTGGATCCAAGCCCTCTTCTCTTAATGCCTCAGCGTTTCACGGTCGCAATGGACAGCAGCAGGAATGAGCCGAGCACGTGAAGAACCGCAGTGCAAAAGGCAGAAAGCGGTGCGTATTTCATAACAAACAGCTACACGCTGCGAGGCGGCCCCGAGATTATCCACAGCGACTCAGATCAAAAAGCTGCAAAGCTGTATGACAAAAGCAGACCTCGGGCTCTTAAAATGAAAGCGCTGGTTTGACTGTGACTGACAGGCTTACAATCAGGAGCTCACATCTCTTATGAAACAATTATTCGGCCACATCCATTTTATATTACGTTGAGCAGGGAAGGAAGTAAAGAGCTTTCAGCTTTGAAATGCAATTATTAATTTCTCACTGTCTGTAAGAATTAAACGAGGCTCTGATTCAAATCTGGAGAAAGAGGCCCTGACGAGATAAGCAAAGGTGCAGATGCCAAGTGATCTTGGAAGCCCATCCTGACGTGTGAAATAATAGAGAAACTCTCTACGCAGATACAATTCCCAAGGATCGCTTCCTGCCCTTATAAATAACCCTGTCATCTCCAAAAGCAAGACATTTAAGAAGCACAAACAACACGGCAGGGCACGATCCTGTACCCTGCTCCCACCGAGGGGCTGCAGGTTGGGTTCCCTTTGTGCTTCTCAGGCACATCAGCTTCACTTTAAGCACTGCCCCAGCACCGTGTGGGCACGTTTGATTCTGTTGCAAGGAGAAGCAGGCAGCGTGAACTGCCATACTCTCTTCAGGCAACATCATTTCTCCCAATGAGAGCCAAAAGCTCCAGTTAGGAACACATGGAGGTCTAACACATAAATGTAAACGCTGCTGTTCTCCAGAGCCTCTTATTTCCATCCCAACGTAACATCCAAGGACTTCAAACAGAGTTCCTTGACTACCAGAAAGAGGAAAACCTCACTGCACACAGAGGCGAAATAAATGATGAGTAAACCCTCCAAATACGTTAGAGGATGCGAACCCAAACAGCAACAGCGAGACCTGATGCTGCCCCACTGCAGCCTTGCCCCAAACCAACCCCAGGGACACACGTGGCACCCAGCTCAGTCAGACCTCGAGATGTGAACTGGATGCTGGGGAATGCAGAGAGCTAGGCTGCGTGAGGAAGCTCAAGAACATCTGTTTCCTCTGCCTGTATGGGAAAATAAAGTCATCTTTAAGTCCTATGGGCAGCTGAGAGAAACCAAGCTGATCCTAGAGGTCAGAGCCCTACTAAGCTCAACTCTAACAGCATCTCCACACCTGCCACTCACTGCAGCTACACCTGAAAGACAGACCTTCTCAGCTGTCTCTCTGAAAGCTCTTAGAGCCCACTAACAACGACCGTTCGCGCGATGACCAAAATAACACGCGAGATGCATCCGAGCGACGCTGGGCTGCTCTATGGCGATTCAAACTTCTCAGAGAACCGCGTTGCCGCGAGCAGCAGCTCGCAGCCGTCCTGGCAGCAGCCCACCCATCCTGGCAGCAGCCCGGCGGAGGCGGCCGGCAGCCCGCAGCCATCGCGCCGAGCCCCGCGCTCCCGAGGGCGGAGCGGGAACGGCGGGAAGGGCGCGCGCGCCGCCGCTGAGGTGAGGGGAGGACACGCGTGGGCCGCCGGCTCACCTGGACACGCAGTTCTCCAGCACGGAGCTCTTGCCGGCGCTCTGCCCGCCCACCACCGCGATCTGCGGCAGGTCGAGCAGGCAGCTCTGGCCCAGAGCCGCGAAGGCGTCCTGCAGCCGGTTGACGAGCGGGATGAGCCCCTCCATCCCGCCGCCGCCGCCGCCTCCTCCGCCCTCTGCCTCCGCTGACAGGTAACGGCCGGCGCACTGCGCGCGCGCAGCGCTCCCAGCCGGTAGGCCACGCCCCCACCCCGCGAGGCCACGCCCCCTCGGCGCTTGTGAGGGGCGTCGGGACCCCACGGCGACGTCGGGCAGCTGTGGGCACAGCTAGGGGGAGAGGTGCAGCGGGCTCGGTGCGAGGTTTCCCACCACCTCTGAAATCATTACTGTCAGGAAAGGAGCAGCCTGGCACCAGGACCCCCTCAGCACAAGGCAGAAACAAGCACTGGATGTGGCAGGATCCCTGGCAGCAGCACTGTGCTACCCTGAAACTGCTAACCTGGGGACCTGTCCTTTCCAGTAGCTTTTATTATTACGTCTGTTTTCTTCCTCTTATTTTTAATAAGTGAGAAAATGCATATTCTTAGAAAAAGATTGAAATGTTCCCCCCAGTCTGGGAAGTTTTCAGTGTTTCTGGCTAAGGTGACCACACTTACCCTATGACTCCGTGCCTTCCCAAACATGCCATGAGCAGTCAGGATACAACCTTCCCATTTCATCACAAAAGCACAAACATTTGCATGGAGCACGCACGTGCTGTCCCAAGGATGCGTGTTTTCTGACAGCTCTAAAACGCCAGCAGAGGAGAGGGAAAGCACCTCCAGGTCCCTGTTTTCCTGGGGAGCATAAGGCTTCAGGGCCCCGTGCTGGTTGTCACCTCCTTTTGTCACACAGACAAGAGGAGACCTCCACTGGCCCAGCTCTCCCAGCATGGTGGGAAGGGAGGTGGCACCTCTGGAAGACGCTGGCTCCAGTGTGTTTCAGATCAAGCAAGTGTGTCCTGCCCTAACTGGCAGCAAAATAAATGGGGAGAAGAGCCTGGTTTCAGGGCACGGCTGTTGCTGTTCCTTACCCACTAACAGCTCTTCCAAACCAGGCAGCGTGACGTTAAAGCGGGACGTTCAGTTCAGGTCCCCAGGCTGCTTTATAAACACACGCCAGTGCAATTCCCTTCGTGAACGCTGGGTTATATAGGAGCTGCCACAGAGGAGATGCAGATGCCTGCAATGAGCAGCCGGGCACGCTCCCTCTGCCAGCAGAGCGCAGCCAAGGTTGCATCCTCCCCAGGGCCACATTCAAAAGAGGCACGCTCCTTCACGCATGATTTTCCCCATCTCTCCAGGGACCTTCCTCACCCTCTCCTCGGCTCAGCTCCAAACCCGAGGTCTTGTGGAGCTTTCCATACAGCTGATCTGCATGAAGCAGGAGGCACGGGGTTGGTGCCCGTGCTGCAAGGGGAGCTCCCAGGTTTCCACTAGCATCCGGCCCGGCAGGTTTGCAGTGCTGGCATTACCATGTCAGCCAGCATCACGCAGTGCACCTGCCACAGAGGAGAGCTCAGAGAATAGACCTTGAGGCTGCAAAAGAGACTGAAAGTAGAAGGGCTGTGCTGCATTGCAGCCTGCAGGGAGGCTTCCCTGCAGCCTCCCACTCAGGGCACCCAGGAAGCAGCAGCAGCCCCTCGCTGCAGCCTGACAGCACACATCCTGCGTCCTCAGCCAGCAGAGCCAGGCTCGCTGTGCACAGGTCTGGAGGAAATCAGCTCAAGATCGACCCACAGCAGCCAGGGCTGGCTGCAGTCTCAGCACTGAGCCATGCCCCAGTTTACACAGTGCTTTCTTTTTGTGCTGGGAAATCCAGAAAAGATGTGAGCATCTCCAAACCCATCTGAGGTTGCTAAGTGACAGGAGCGCTTGCTTCTAGCTCCCCTGTTTACAATGTGCCCACGCTGTAAAGGAAGGAAGTGAAGAGTAAAGGATGCAAACATAGTATACTGCCAAAACACTCAACAGGAACAGCTGCCAAACATATACGTTATCTACCCCCTTTTGGCTGCCCTGAGAAAATCTCTACCCATCAATTTTTCCACTTTCACCTGCAGAGGATTAGAGGTATTTGCAGCACTCATTAAATATTTGCTGGTTTTCTGGCTGAAACGTATTCCTTGACCAACACTGCAGGGCTGTCAGTGACTGCAGGGACAGCTGCAACGAACTGAGATCTCATCGCCACTTTCTTCCCAATAGATGCCTTTTGTTTTTCCAACAGGATGTGGCATTACACAGCAGTTAGGAAACGCAGCAGAAATGCAGAACTGGACAAAGGAGGGATGAACGCACCCTTTGTGTGAGCTGCCCGGGAAGAAATGAAATGGTTTAGATAAAATAAAGGGCACGCACGCTGATCTATGTCACTGGAATTACGCTGAGAATTGGAAGCAGAGTTAAAAATAGACTGAATGCAGCACTGCTGCTAAGAGTTGAGAAATTTGCCGTGGCTGAGCTGGATGGATAATAGACATCCTTCAAAAAAAAAAAAAGGTGCTAATGACTTAAGAGGTTTAGAAGGGAACTGAGCAGGGCAGACCGACTGCTGCACAAGCTGAGCTCCAGCCCTGCCCCTGCCAGCGACCAGCGACCGCACGCAGCCCCAGGCAGAGCGCAGCACAGAGCTGTCACTGCTTATCTGTCTGCAGTGGGGAGCTGGCCAGCCCAAATCTGAGTGCTGACACTCACGAGTGCTCTGAGCGCCTGGGGAAGATCAAAAGCACTTTACAAAAAAAAAAAACCACCAAAAAACCCACATCTGCTCCCCCTGCACAGAAGCAGGCCAGCCAAAGGAGAAAGTGGGGCACCAACTCGTCCCGTTACATGAAGGAGAATAACACAGAGAGCAATGGACATGGGAGCTGAGCACCTCCCTGCACAGCCTGGCAGGACCCCAGAGCCCCCACCAAAGGGACTGTGGTGTCCTAACACTGCTAGTGAGAAATAAGCCTTGTAGAGCACTGTGGAACTCCAAAAGCAGTCCTGAGCTTTATTTTCACAGCAGTCAGCCTATCTGCACACATCTGCTACCAGCTTTAGGGCAGAGCTGGGGGTTTGCAAAAAGCAGAGATCCTGGAGGCATGGAAGAAAGCAGAACATGGGGAAGGAGCAGTGCTGGAAGAGAAGAAGACAGTCAGTGACATTTAACCACAACAGGGAAGCAGTGGGGACAGATGCAAACACACAGCCCTGCCAGCCTAGGAGCACCTTCTTCCTCTCACCACCCCAACACTGTCCCATGGGAAGCACAGCTCCCTGCTCTCCTATCACCCTTCCCCAGCTTTGCTGCATGCAAAGAGCAGGACTCAGCACCCCAGGAGCCACACTGGGCTCCTTCCTGCTGTAGGAAGCCCTTCTCCATGCAAGCCCCATCCTTCCGGCAGGCACCAGGCCAGCACTGGCTACCTGAAGGGTCAGCAATGTCCCAGCTGCAGCACCATGAAGGGACTCCTTTTGCTCAAGTGGCATCGGGGCCCCCCTCAGAGGATGGTGATGGCCTGCAACATGTCTGCCAGCACATACGAGCTGTCCCAGGTGCGTCCCAACTGCTGCATTGAGCCCTCCAGTGCCTGGGCAAGCACTGTGAGCTCCACGGGGTCCCGCCGGCTCTCGGGGCAGGGCTGGCAGAACAAGATCTCGTTGACCTCCCCATCAATGCGGCGCACATAGAGCAGGGGGAAGACTTCCCTGAGGACAGCCAGGACAGACTCCTTCAGCCGAGCATCACGGCACACCAGGTTGAGCACGAAGACCCCTGCAGCAGATCAAGAGGAGTTCAGAACAGCCACCTGCGAGCCTGGCATCCCACACACAGCTCCCTGCTCACTCTACACAAACACGGCTGCACCAGCACCACTGGTGTCACCAGCTCCCTCTCTCACACGGCTCTGGGCAGCACAGGGAGTGTCCTCAGCCCAGCTCCACATCACTGGAGAACTGCTGGGAAGGGCAGCTGCCACACAGCAGTCCTGGCTACAGCCAGGACAGCAGGATGAGGAACCTGCCACCCAGACCCTATCCAGGACCAGCCAGCCCAGCCCTGGAACTGAAGGAGCACCACCACCAGAGCCCCCCTCATACCTTTTGGTTTGAGAATAGTTTTAACTTTCTCCAGGAAGGGCTTCTCCACAAATGCTGGAGGCGGACAGCTCATCCCCACTGTGAGGTCTTTGCTGTCCACATCGAACATGATGGCATCGTACTGAGCTGGGGCTGCAAGAGGGAACATGGATTCATTACCCCATGGGACAGTGATGAGCCATGCTACGTGGGGAAGCAGCGAACATGGTGGCCAGGACACCCCCTCTGCCACTTTCAGCTGCTTCTTGTGGCAGCACTTTCAGGACTGGGAGAAGACAGCAAATGTAAGGTCTCTTGCACACGATGACTAGGACAAGCCTGCTTGCTGCAGAGATCTGGCAAGGTTGGAGCTTGTGACACATAGAGGTACAAGAAAAACATGGGGAACACACATGGCTGTTGTGAAGAGACACGATGACACAGGGAGAGGCAAGAAGCAATGTTGGAAACCTGCAGGAGGGCAGGACAGGAAGCATAATTAAAGCTCTGCAGGACAGTACCTTCAGCTGCCAGCTTGGTTATGTGATCCAGGCCATCAGCAACGTGCACCTGCATCCGGTCACCCTGGGAGAAGCCGAACCAGCGCGTGGCCACCTCCAGCATGGAGGGGTCAATCTCCACCACAGCCACGTGGGCCTGTGAGAAGTAGTCGTGGACGAAGAGGGGCAGGCTGCCACCGCCAAGCCCCACCACAAGGACTGCAATCGGCGCTCCTGCCAAGGAACAGAGCCCAGGTGAGCTGCCAGGACAGCCATGCTCCCTCCACCCGTCTCACCCGCCGGCCCCACGCTGCTTCTGGCAGGGCTCTGGGGTTCTGCAGCCAGGAAAACCCTTCCCACCTCGTCACCTGGCAGGGGGTTGGAGCTGCCCAGCAGGCAGAGCCCTGCCACCATGGCCTTGTGGTGCTCGCAGCAGAGGTAGCTCTTGTCAATCGCCATAGGAGGCTCAGCAGGGCCAGGCTTCTTTTTGTCCTTCTTCCGTTTCTTCTGGGCTGAAAGACAAGAGTTAAGGTGAGGCTGGAACCAGGGGTGCTTTCTGCAGACTGACTGCTCCAACCCCAAGTCTGAACAGCAATACAGAGAGCAAAACCCCTCCCACATCTGCACTGAGATGGGACAGACAAGTCCCAGTGTGACTTTTTATCTTCTTCCTTGCATTCACCTCACTCCCTCCCACCTAGAGTCACCCTTGGCCTTGCTCTGTACCCCACCCCTCCTCAGCATACCTGGGGGAGGTGCAGGGGCGAGGAGCCGGGCCTCTGACTGCACCACATTCCTGTTGCTGAGGAAGATGAGGCGACGGAAGTAGCACGCATCGTCCCCCTTGACGTCTTCCACGACGAACTCCCCACTCAGGGGACTGGTATCAGAGTGCCGTACTGTCCGCACACCAATGTCCCCTCCCACGGACAGGAAGGGCACCTGCAGGGAGAACAGAGACTCGCTGCATCCAGGTTAAAAACCATAACACAAAGACAGGCAGTGGCCCTGTCCTGGCTGTGACGGAGGGCTGGGATGAAGCGGATATCCCTGAGAAGCTGCAGGATGGGCTGTAGGCTGTGCACAGGACACTGGGCTCACCTCGATCTATGCTGGGGTACAACGAAGCCAACACTCAAAGGTCTTTTACTAGGGGATCTTGGGGAGTTGGAACAAGAAAGAGGAAATAGGAGAGATGGGAGGAGTTAAAGGTGAGAAGATAGGGCCAGATGCTCTCAAGTTTTTGGGACGGCCCTTTTTTGTGCATGTGTTTGGCATTTTGGGGTTGGCCTGGGCTTTGGGAAAGCTGAGTGAGTGGGCTCACCTGCTGCCTGGCGGGCAGGCCTGGCGGGGCCAGCTCCATCACCTTCCCTGACAGCTCTGCCTGGATGCTCGCCATGCCCTCGTAGTGCTGCTCCCTGTGCAGGGCCGCAGTGACCAGGCGCCCAAAGCCCGCGCTGGCAGCCAGCTGCCTCCGCCCTTCCTCCGTCCCAAAGAGCCACTCGGTTTCTCTGCCCTGTGGGACTGCAGATAGGGACTGTGGTCAGGAGAGCGCCAGGCAGGTGCTGGCCCCTGCACAACCGCCCTGGCTTTCAGGAGAGGAACGACAGGGTATAGAGATTTCATAAGGAGGCACCGCTGTGTGACACAGCTTTACGCCTGGAGTTAGGCCGCACGATCAAAGGGACATTTCTCAAACTGGGGAGGCTCACGTCGGGGCCACGTCTCATGACAACGGGGTGTCCAACAGCCCTGCAACTCACCTGTGGTTTGTGCTGAGCTCTGCAGGCACACAGGAAACAAACAGCGCTCCTGGCAGAGCTTGACAAATCTCTGGGATTAAAACCCCCACCAAACCCCACAGAGGCAGACGACCTCCTTCTTGGGCTCCAATTCCAGCAGGCCAGGAGCACTGCTGCTACAGCAGCTCCTGGAGTGCTGCCTCTTTGCAGGCAGGAGAGGCTGTACTCACTGATGAAGATGGCGAAGCGATTGTCCCGGGAAGGTTTCACCTCAGGGCTGTCGACGACGTGCAGCGTGTAGCGGGCTCTCCCACTGGCTTTGTCACACAGATCCAAGGAAAGCTGCTCCCCACAGGGCCCTTTGCTGAGCTGGCTGCAGACCAGGGCGTAATGCTGCCTGTCCTTCACCGCCTCCACGAGCCGCTCTGTGCTCTCCAGTCGCAGTGGCTTGTCCTGCTCCCCAGGGCAGATCTCCAGGATCTGCGGAGCAGAGCCAGGGATCTTCCTGAACTTGGTCATGACGTAGACAAAGACGGGCAGGACAAACTGCTGCTTGTCCCTGCCGGTGGCCACCTCATGGACACGCACTACCCAGCCCGCCTGGGAGAAGTATTCCACCGCTTTCTTCAGCACGTGGGCTTGAGCTAAGGACACACAGAGGTAGCGCCCTCCCACCTGCAGCACCCGGCTGATCTCGGCAAACATCCTGTCCACCTTGGACAGAGTGATCTCCTTGTCATCGGTGAGGATGGCATCCAGCGTGCCTTTGTCGAGGGCCACTTGGAAGTGGGCATCCGGGAAGTCCATGTGAAGCACGTCCATCTGCAGGTAGCTCATTTTCGGCCTCCTGCTGGCGCTCCGCTCCCGCATCTGACGGACCACGGCGTCGCTGATGTCAATGTTCACGATGTCCTCGCACATCCCCGTGTCGTACATCTGCTCGCTCAGCTCCGAGTTCCCACAGCCAACCACGAGGACCTGGGAGGAGAGACAAGAGCAGCAGCGATGCTGATACACACCTCAAAGCATTTCACAGCACAAAACGCGACGTTAACCACGAACCCCCAGCCAGAACCACATCCACAGAGCCTCAGATCCACAGCACCTCCACGTACTTCCCACGTAACAACTGCACGAAGGCAGAGGGGCGAGAGGAAGCACGCCCAACCGGGAGCGGCGATCCGGGGCCTCACCTTGTCGCGGGGCCGCACGTACTTGAGCAGCACGGGGCACAGCTCCGGGAACGCCCCGTACCACTCGAAGGGCCGCTGCCCGCGCTGCCGGAAGAACCGATCCCAGTACGGCGCCGAGCCGAACTCCCCGGGGCTACGGGGCAGCAGCTCCATGGCCCCGGTACCCAACACGTGTCCCCGCTGACGGCATCCGTGTGCGCGGCGAGCCCATTGAGCGCGGCGTACGCGCCGCTGATTGGCTGCCGCCCCCGCCTCGGCTGCTTCCTATTGGCTACCGCTCAGAAAGGGCGGTGCTTCCCACGCTCGGTAACGTTCTGCAGTCGTTTTCAAATGGGGGGGGGGGAGAAAAAAGCAGTGTACGCGGCTCCGCCTTGAGCAGCTTTAATGTAAGCACGCGAGCGAACCGAGAGCTCGGAGGGCTGTATGTGAAACGGATAGCGTGCGGTGTCTGTGGTGCTAGCTGGGGCTGGAGGGGGCCTCTGTCGAGTTGCTCTGAAGGAAGAAGGCAGAGAGCTCGCTCAGTGCGCGGTATCGGTGTGAGATGGAGTTCTTCACGGCCTTGGGCAGCTCAGCGTAGCTGGAGTGGGAAGAAACCAGAACAGCCTTCAGCAGCTGAGCTGCTGCAGCACGTCCCCCCCTTTGCTTGCTGCCCAACCACAGTGGGGGTGTTGGCAGTGAGACAAGCTGGCAAAACCAACAACCCCCAATCCAGGTTTCCCTGTCACCCCATTCTCCAGAACAGTGTTTTCTCCTTGCTAGCACTGCTCATATAAGGATCCTCTCAGTACAGAAAAACACACAGCCCCAATCCCTTCTGTTCCTTACAATACCCATGAAGTGCTGTAGGTAGAAAGCCACTTACGTCTGGTCATAGCCATCAGGCTGAAAGCAGGGATCCCAGCCAAAATCTCGAGGGCCTCTGGGCTCAACAATCACCCCCTACCACGAAAAAGCCAAAGCGTCCTGTAAGTCGTGGTTCCTCAGCACTGCTGGTGCAGTCACACAGGCTGCAAAGGTTTGATGCTGCCCTCATTTCTCACCTTCCACACCTCCCAGACTCAGAGAACCAACAACTGCACTCCAAGCAGAGTCAGTGACCTCGCTCTGTCCTTAACAGAGCCAATGCTATTACAAAATGTACATCACAAGTCCACCTACGTGTGTCTGGCCTTTGAACAGCTTCACGGGCTCCTCTGGGTTTCCAGTACTGAACGCAAAGGTGCAAAGAGCATAGGCAGATTTGTCCTCAAACCCAGCCAGCAGCTTGTACAGGCCTGAGCAACACAGAGAGCATCCCGGTGTCAGTGTGATTCCTGCAGAGCGCAAGACACCCACCTAGAGACGGATCAAGGGAGCACTCTGCATTCACATGGACGAGGAAGAACCACAGACTGTGACAAAGCTGAGCGAAGCTTCCAGCCGAATCCCTCCTATCCCTGAGCTGCAGGGCCTCAAAATTAACGTGGGAGCAGAAAGAAAGAAGCGTGTTGCGTCAGAGAAGGACTAAAGCCCCTTGTCAGTCAGACTGATTAACACTCCTGCTCACGATGCCAGTCAGAGATCACAGGTCTTCCAGGTTACCTCTGTGAAAGACAACTCCCACAGGCTCTGCCACCTGCCCACGCGGGAGGAAGAACCCAGCAATGCAAGGATGATGCCAAAGCTCCTGGGGGAAACAACATGCAGTGAAGGAGGGTGCTCAAAGTGAGAGCACAAAGGGACAGAGCTGCGCAGACAGAGGAACCAGCTATGAAGCAGGCAGCCAGGTGGGAGAGCACACAGAGCAGCACCCAGCACAGGCAGGGCTTCGTTTCCCATGACACACTGTCCCTGGGAGCCCAAGACTGCAAAGAGTTACATGCAGACAGTGCTACAAAAGGCAATACCTTCTGGCTTGAGCTTTTCCAGGAACCATTTTCTGAAGGGGGAAAAGACAAATATCTGTTAATGTTACTCAGCATTGCAGTCATCCTTGAAGCACTGCTGCCTATGCTTTCACAGTTCTTTGAACCCCTCTTAAATGTCAGATCACCTCATTCTGGTCTGCTTACAAGACAAACCCCCTTCTTAAACTAATTAGGACACAAAGAAATCAACAGTGGGGTATTTAATCTTAACTTCTGTGCAAATAATCTAGTTCTCTCTTGTGATCATCAACTAGCTAAAATACATTTCTTGCTTCCACTTGTTCACATTTTACACCCATTTCTGGTGCACACTGAATTAGTTAGAGCTCTGATAACTGATTAGCTTAGCAGAAAGATTGAAAGAGTTAATCACAGCAAAAGATAATCCTAGGAGCTAAGGCTGTATTTTATTAGACACGTAGTAACGTACTGATCCCATTAACTGCAGGATTAAAACAGGCCCTTATGAGAATCCAGGGGACACTCACCTAAGAGCTCTCCTGATACACCTGGTACCTCAGTGCCCAGCGTGGGGCTCCCAAGCTGGCTGCATGAGGAGGTACCCAAGATAGGGAACAAAAGGTGACAGTTCAGGTCTGTCTCTCCTGTTCTGCACAGTGCACTACAGCACTCCTCATGTCCTGCCCATGGGATGCAGAATGAAACAGAGGACACAGAGCACCTCTCTGACCTGACTGCTCCCAGTGCATGGAGTATTCCCTGTGAAGCACATCCTGCCAAGCTGTAGGACAAGAAAGGTGAGGCAGGTTTCCATCTACTTACATGTACGGTCCTGGAAGTCCCCCCAAAGCATTGAAGCACAAGCAGGTGTCCTCTACAATAACAGGGCCCCGGATCTGCAGCGAAAGCAACATCAGACCTCAAGGGTCCAGACTCATTTTCCTGCTCAGCCCTGGTCTCATCCATCCAAGACAATACAGGAACAGCAGCCATCAGAGCCCACCCCACACAGCCAAGCCCACAGCCTCCCCAGCACGGGAGGTCCTCTCACAGAGAAAAGCGAGGCAGAAACAGCAGGATCGCTCCGGCAGCTGCAGCAAGAGCTCCGGCAGCTGGAAAACTCCCTGCTCTAAGAGCACGGGAGCGCTGCCTGGGCACGGCGTCACCGCCTCCAAAAGCAAAAGCGAACCGGGAGCCGCTGACCTGCCGGGCGGCTTCACGGCACTTCTGCACGGAGATCTCGTCCGGCTCCCCCTGGTACTCGGGCACTGGGGACACACACGGCCGCTCGCTGAGCACCGGGCCGGGCCGGGCCGGGTCCCCCTCCCCCACACCAACTTACGGTCGATTTTCTTCGCCACCAGTGTGTACGGAGACGCGTCCCCGAGGATCTGCGTGACCTGCGGGAGGCGAGGGGGGGGCGAGCACGGCCGTCAGCCCCGCTCCCGGCCCCGCAGACCCCGCGTCGCTACGCAGCCGTCCCCACCTCCTCCAGCTTCTTGGCGTTGCCCGTCACGAACACCACGCTCCGCCGCACCGGCGCCGCCATGCCGCCCCGCGCATGCGCTCTGAGCCGGCCGCGGCGCCTCAGCGGGTACGCGCGCTCGGCGATCTCGCGAGAACTGCCGCTGGTGACGGGTTGCCGTGGAGACCGCCCCCCCCTCCGCTGCCGCCATGGCGGCTGGCCTGCCCTGTTTGTCATGGGGATGATGGAGCTGGGCCGCGCTCCACGCCGCGCTGTTTACTCCAAGCTCTGCGCTTTGGGACTGCTGATTTCCTACGCGGGAGCGATCGGGTTTCATCTTGCTGAACACACCTGCGGGAGCAGCTGGCCCCTGGCATGAAGAACAGGGGAGAGCCGGGGCCAGGAGTCAAAGGATGCTCCCTTGTGGGTCCCGCTGCTCCTTTCATCCGCACAAAAACAAATCGAAGCCTTCCCAGAACTGGCACACGGACAGAGCTCTGTGTTGGCCGTAGCCCTACAGAAATGAAGACGGGGAAGCCCAAAGGGAAGAGGAGAGCCGTGCCCTGCCCACAAGCAGGATACCAGGAGCAGTGCCCTCCTCACACCCTGCTGTCCCTGAAGCTCCCATTTTACAAAGGGCTTCTCAGGGGGAAACCTTCTCCAAGAACAGAGCCGGGAGCACAGAGGCTTGCCCCTGCCCCTTCAGCACAACAGCTGTCCATCTCCACAGCACAGGGACCCCCAGCTCCTGCCAGCAAGCCTGGAGGGTGCAGCAGCCCTACAGGAGGAATGGGTCCCACCAGCAAGCCTGGGGAGGAGAAGCAGCTCTGCAGGAGGAACATACAGCACCAGCCAAAGCACACTGCTCCCCGTGAAAACCGATCGCGTGGAAAACAGCAGCTAATGAAGAGATCTGGGCAAAGAGGAAATGGATAAAACAGAGCCTACGCTTGGGTGGAGTTATTTTTGTTGTGAAATCTCCTTCATAACATCTCCCAAGTGAAAACCAAACCCAAAGAATGCAGACAGTTTCTTCCCAGCCCTGCTGGGAATGATAGCCCTTCCCTGTCACTGCAGCTCTGCCTGCAGTGCGGCCCTGGCAGGACTGCACAGTCTGCACTATAAAGACCAAGGCACTGTTAAGGAGAACAAGGAGGACTGCTCTGTTACATAGCTAGACTAGATACTGTAATGGCCTTTTCAGCCTTGAAAAAAATATAAACTAGTTGGTAAATTTTATCACCAACAAAAGTTACAGGACTGCTGATTTGCTGCTGACTCTGTTTCCCAGCCAGAGACGGTCTCTTGAGAAGTTCTGTGCTCAGGATGACCCTGCTGTTCAGGGTCTTGAACCTAAAACCTAATCCTGGCAACCCAGAGGAGAGCAGAGTGCTGAAGGCCTTGGCAGTTTTCTCTGCCCCGCAAGTACGAGTTCTTGCACCCCAACCTTCTGGATGAAGCTGCAAAACCACCTGGCCAGCACTGACAAAGCAAGCCACGTTTCCAGCTGCCTTGGGAGCACCTGCTCCAGTCCCATTGGTATCAGAGGATGAGCACAAGCAGGAGGCTGCAAGGTTCCTTCCCCATGGATCCAGGTCAGCTGAAAATGCATCCGTGCCTTTCTGCAGCAGTGTACTGCTGTGACCAGGCTAAGGACAGAGCAGTACACTGGTGCTCACAGGGACAGTTCAATGCAAACTGGAAACTCTTTCTATGGACAAACTGCTGGTAGATACCCAACAAATCCAGCAAGGACAGAACTCTCCACAGGTAGCTTTGTTGTTCTTGCAGTTCACATCCATCTTTGTCCCTCCAAAGCGACACTTGCACCAGGCAGGGAATGGATTCCCCAGGGTAGCCAGCCAAGCTGTGGCTGTTTCTCGGTTCAGAGGAGCAGGAAGAGAGAAGGATGCAGCAGCAGCTCCTAGGCTTGGCAGCCAGTAGCAATTATTTCATAGAGCATGATCACCAAGAGGCCTTCAAGCAACCAGCATCCATCCTCCAAGGCCCTAAATCCAGCTCAGGATGGATGTGAAGTCCTGACACATTCCTTCAGCATCTAGGTCCTTCTGTGCATAGCAGCAGAAAATGCAAGATGGGTCCAGAAGAGAATGGTAGAGGTGCTAGCAGGGCCCTCCAGCAGCAGGAGTAACACCTGCCCTCACATGCAGCAAAAGAGCAGGCAAAGCACAGTCATGACACGGGCTCACAGTGTAGCTTATTCACTTTCCAGATGGCAGGAAAAGGCCCCCAATCCTCGAGTGAGACATGCAGCCCTGCTGAAGACACACAGCATCCCCCTAAGCTGGGTGATTTTTATCCCTTCCATTGAATGCGTGATTTTACCCTCAGGTTCTAAAAACCGTGGTGACGTGTTAGAAGGAAAAACCCAGCTTGGCTTTCTGATTCCCGCCTGGAGTGAACAAGGCACGCAAAGAGGAAAAGCTGTATTTATACACAGGCAGAGCAAGTAGAGCTTGTGATCACATCTAGCACTCCAGCCTGCTGTGCTCACTTCTAATCCTCTTCTCTGCATGGAGCAGCACCACCGCTCAGGTGGAAACTGCACGAGGTCCTGGGGGTAAGTCCACAAGAGAAGGCTGGATGGTGGCACGAGGAATGCTCTGGGGCACTAGTTCCCCTCCTCTCTCAGTAAAATTCCTTCAGACACAGGCTAAGCAGGACAACGTTCCTCTCATCAGCGGAAAAGCAACAGCAAAAGAACCAGGAAAGTGAAGAAAAAAAAAAAAAAGTCTGATTTCAACTAAAGTTCTAGGCTCAGTGCAGGAAGGAACCAGGACCCCAAAATAAAGTGCAGACAGAAATGCCACCAGTGCCTGTTTCAGTTTGCAGCCAACCAGAAGGGGACCAAAATACATCACTCCTACCTACAGACAGAGGAGACCCACTCCCATCGAGCCCAGCACCACAGCCACACTGCACCAAGTCACCTGGCCCGGGCACAGCCCCCAGCCCATTAGGTCCCAAGGAAGCAAAACAAGCTGGCATTCACAACTACCATCACTGCATCAAGGTGAAGGGCTCCGAGTATCAAGTGGGCTTGGTTTATTTGGGACAGATATAAGGACAGCTGCCATCTTCCTGCTGTGCCCTGAACCACTGGGCTAACAGCGAGCTGGGCTTTACATGCTTCTTCCTTCTGGTTATGAGAACACCAACTCAGCTCCTTTCCTACGGATTCCCAGCAGTGGAGAGAAGGGACGTGCAGTAACTTCACATGTACAGTCAAAAATAAGTTTACTGGAATGTCTTTAGTCACACCTGTAAGCAGCAATACCGAAAACACTGAGCTTGTGCATTCCCACAGATTGGAAATCTTAACTATTATTTTTTTTTTTTTTCCTTTTGTAACATGAGAAAAAAAAGTACCCTCGCAGTTCTCCACAGAAGGGTCAGTCTCCTGGAACATGATGGTGTGCTTCCCTAGATATTTTTCTCCTCCTTCAGCCCGATGAAAGGATGGAGTCCCCTCTGCCTTCTGCAGTAGGAAGGAGCTGCTCAAGCTTTGGGTATCTTTACAACTCAACCATATATACAGATACACCTTTACAGCAGGTAGACGGCTCCGAATCAGAGACACAGCATCCCACAGAACAGGCGCTCTGGGAACTGAGTCTTCTGTGATAAAAGTCTGACAGCAGGAGCAGGAACTTGACAAAAAAAAAAATAAGAAGAAGGAAGGGTCAGTTGGCAGTTCTCAAAATGCTCTGTTAGAACTGGCTACTTGCCACCGCCGCCGCCTCGCTCCTCGGAGCAAAACAACTTCAAAGCTATATACAGATATCTCACTTAAGTTACACAGCAGTTTGTTTCTCCCAGAGCCAGCTCCAGCGATGCCTCCAGCTGACCCATCAGGTATGGTACTTCAGGACTATGGGTACTGGAAAATAAAACACAAACAGGCTCTCAGCCAAACACCTTCACGTGCGACAGTGACACTCTCAGAGAGCGAACTCCTCATCTTTGTGGTGACAAACACCAAGCAGCCACAAGGGGAAGCGTGTCTTCAAGCTGAAGCCAATGCAAGCAAGCTGCCAGCACACATGCTAGACAACATTTCCTGTCACCTTCATCTCCTTCCAGCTTCCCAAAATTAAACCAGATGGGATTTTCCATCAGGCCCTCTCTCTCTCCAGTGCTCCCACGTTGCTGCCAGCTCTGCTTCTCCTTGCTCCTAGCTGTGTGTCAGGCCACGAGTGTTTTGATGAAGCACAAGAACTGTTATTGACTACTGCTGGAGGCATCTCTATGGGAGAAAAACCCTCCAGACCCACTGGCGCAGAAAAGCTGCATTGCTGTGCAGTGCCAACCCTCCATCAGTACTGAGTTGGCAGCACAGTGCTGGCTCCCTGTGGCAACAGCCCTTAAGACTTGGTTTGAGCCTGCTCCTCTCCGTGTACATTTAAGCCTTGCAGAAGAGAAGCACGGTGTGGGCTACAGCCACCACATACAACTGCTGAACAGAGTGAAGCCCAATGGCAGGAACTCAGGTGCTCTCCCCCAGGGCACAGTAGCAACAGTGTCACTCACAGTGTGCAACACAACACACATTTCAGTGCTAGAATGGGTGGGATGACCTGGAGCTACTCACTGATGATCACGAGCAGGAGGACGACGGCCACCAGCGCGATGATTGCCTTCATCTGCAAGAGGAGCACAAATGCATATTACGCGTGGCACCCCACGTAGCTTCTGCATCTCTTCAGCTAGAAAAACGTTGAAACTCTTTTTCCCACCAGTGCCTGCTTTCGTGCAGCCAGAAAACAAACTTCCCATGAGAAATATGTCTGGAGATTGCTGTACACAAACTCACCAGAAAGCCCCCAGGCGATGCCTTCCTGACCCTGCACAGAAGGGATGCCTTGGCCTGGGCAGACCTGGCTTCATCAGAAGAAATGAGGGGGATGGTACCAACTCAAAACTCAGGTGCTCTCCCTTGCAGAGCACAAGCAGCCCGCTCAGGAGGGAGGATGGCTTCAAATCATCTTGCCAGGAACGCTGCACCTCACATCCTTCCTCATCTCACAGGGCCAGCATCCAGCCTGCCTAACTGAACACGAGTTCCCCAGGGAGCAAGCACCAGAGATGCCTCCAGCTGGCTCCTGTACCCAGCTGCACCACCCCCCTGCGTGCCTCCAAGACATCAAGCCTGCACAGTTCACACTACTGCAAGCAAACCTACAGGACAGGAACACTCTCTAGCTTAAACTGCTCCCTCGTGGTGCTCCTGGCACACAAACTGACGCTGTTGTTTGGCACAAAGGCTGAAGGACCTGCATAAAGGAAATCATTCCAGTTCTTGCTCACCTTGCAGCCTCGCCACCACATCTGCCTTCGAAGCTGTTTGGCTCTGTTGCTGAATGCTGTTGCATTGTCTGATAAACTCTCTGTCAAAGACAAAAATAGAGGCAATTCAGTAGCGCACGCAGCCAGAACACCCACTCATCCCACAAACCCCACGAAGTTTCAGACTTGGCAGTGAGGGAGAAGACCAACCACAGAGCGATTCACCACAGCCACAGGGGATGCCAACAGGACAGCCCTTGCTAGGGAGCACCAAGACCTGCGTCCCCCCGAGCCCCCTTTGTCCTGGCTGTCCTCTGAGGACAGGAATTCATTTTTGCAAGCCAGCAAGCAGCAGATGGCTAAAGTGCTCAGGGCTGATGCGAGGCAGACCAACCTACCTCAGCTTGAAGGACCAATTAGGTCACAGCATCCAAATGCCTCCAAACCAAAGCCTGGGCATTTCCACGCCTAAATGTTTTCCAAGGCTGACTTCGCATCACTACAGTGACAGTGCACTGGGCTCTGCTGAGCAAAGAGGTAAAGCAGGGGGGCTGAGCACCAGCTGGATGCTGCGTATGCAGAAGGAGGCCAACGGGAAGCGGCACTGAGAGAGGAGGGACTGATTCCTGAGGGTGGTTGGACCCTTACACAGCCTGCTGAGCAGCCAACCACCCCAGGGTGAGCTACCAATGGGTGACCTATAGACACCAGTTAGGGTGGGCTGGGGCTGTGCAGCAGAAGGTGGAAAGAAGAAAACGGAGGCACAGAGTTAGTTCTGCAGCCCAAGGCTGGGACGTCACTCCCAGGCAAAAAGAAATACAAGCCTAGATCCGTCACCGGGCACTTTCTGAGCTGAAATCAAGTAACCTGGTCCAACAGTGGGTAAGAGGTGCAGGGAAAAGGACGGAGACACCAGAGCATTTCTCACCACACCTGATTTATCCTGCAGGTCATCCAGCCGCTCGCCCCTTTCAATCACCTTTGTGATGTTCTCCTGCATAACATCGATGACTTCGTCCACCTGGTTCTGGACACTAGGGCAGAGCAAAGGAAACCAGCATGAGCAGAAGGAAGCACGTCCCACCAGCTGCACACTGCAGCACCAGCCCCAGCTCTGCGCAGCACTTGATGGGACCTGGGGAGCTCGATGGCAAAAACCCAAGGGGTCAGCAGTGGAGGGAGGCTGATGGGATGCTGAGAAAGTAAAGAGGCACGGCACTGTGTGGGGGGGAAGGCTGGCAATCCCAGACAGCACACAGGAATGCAAGGAAGCCCCGAGTCAGCACACCAGGGCCAGGTGCAGCAATCCAAACACGCAGCGTGTGTGGAAATCACCTTCAGAAGCACTCATCCGTCTGTGATCTTAAACTGAACGGCTTTAGAGCAGCGCGGGAGCATCAGAACGCTTTGCAGTTGGAAACCTCTCCCGCACAAACGCGGCGAGAAAAGGCACTGATTGCTGTGGGTGGGTGCTTCTGCTGTAGAGGAGTTCACATCAAAGGGGGAAAAATTAGACAAAATAATCACACCTCATCCTTGCAGACTTCACAGAACTTAGCACCGCACCGTTGCTAAATAACCCGGAGCGACATCAAAGCAAGGAACCGAGCTGCTGAATGAGACCCACTCTGCCAGGGGCACTGAGAGGGCAGAAAAGAAATGGCTGACGTGAACTGAACCGACTCATTACAATCCATCTTCTCAGGGTTACACAACTCGGTGGGTAGTCCTTTCGGTGAGCAGCAGCCTCAATCGCACCCGCGGGGTGATTATAAATGCATTTATTCACTCCATAAAAAAGCCACGCTGGTGAGAGAGAAAAATTCCCCCGGTGGAAAAATACTGCTACGTTCCGGGTTGTGTTTTGGAGCTAATACACTTGTATTTTCCTGGAGATAGAAATAAGAGATTTCTCAGGGCCCGAGGGAGACAATAGGGTACGTGTGAGACATACCGATCCCAGAAAGTCAGAGGGAACAGCAATGTCTTGGAGGCAACAAAACAGAAATAGCTCCAGATCACTCGCTCCGCGTGAAGCCCTACGTTTGATTTGTGTTACCCTGATTTTCAAATATTTAAATACTTTCAAGGTATTAAAATGCATCGGGTGTTTACCAAGCATGCGCTCAAAGAGCCGCTGCAATGCCATCCAGTCCCCAGAGCACCTGGGAAGAAGAGAACCACACAATCCACACCACAGCCTGGAGAAATGGGGCCTAAAGAGACCCAGAGCAGTGCACCCAAGGCTGGGCCCTGCAGAACAAGGAGCAGGGCCCCACTGCCGAGCCCCAGCCAATGCTCCAAATCAAAGCTGCTGTGTCCCTAATTAAAAGACACCGAGTTCTGGTTCACACTGACCTAATTCTCACGTCTCCCTAGCTGCTACGTGCCTCTCACTGAGGAGATGTTTGCACTGAGATGCACGCACAAGGAGCAGCTGCAACAGTGGCTTCAATGGAAAAGCATACGTTTACTTACCCTTCCAAAAACACGCAAGGAAAGTCACTAAAAGGCTTCTGCCCCCTGCAGGAGCTCCACAGAGCTGGAAACAGCAGCATGAAGGGGCTTCATGCACTGCAGGTCAGGCTTCGTAGTGCCTCTGCACTGCAGCTTCCGCAGTTGGAAGAAGCAGGGGAACCCTCTGAAGCCAATTTCTGACTCGCGAGCCCTCACACAGCACATGCTGGACTCTAAAAGCACACCTAAGAACCTTGCTGTACTCTGGACGCATTAGGTGGATGCACAGACACCGTGAAGAAGTACGTTCTGCAAGGGAACTGCTTCCCCTTGGAACAACAGGCAAGCTCAGAGCTGCAAGCAATCCTGACGGAGCTCACAGTGAGAAAGGGAAGCAGAAACATCTGCCTTCCCAAGCGAGCCAACTTGGCAAAAACTCTGAGGAGTTAAACGTCAGTTTTGCAGGAAGAAGACTACCTTTTCAGTACGTAAATACTTGTGAAAACGTTGACTGGATTCAGAATAGAGAGATTTCCTCCCGCAACACATGCGTAGGCAAGCTATCTTGGCACAAGCAGCAAGGGAGCACACCAGGGTACGACGCACACAGCAACGTGCAGTGCGATGCCACCTGTGCCCCCCAACCTGCACAGTGCAACAGAAACGCTGCTGCACGGAAAGCAGACGTGTCTGATACTCTCAGATATCTGATACAAGAGAAAAGCCAGGAGAAAACAGGAAGGGATTGCAGCAGGGAATGAAACTTTCATCTCCAGGGTCCCACGCAGTGCCTCAACCAGCAGCAGCCCAGTCCTGCTTTCCACCCTCCACCTCCTACCACCACAACAAGAGATGCTTCTCCACAAAGGGGCTGAAAGATGCACAACCTACGCATCAATCCGCATCAGTTTGGCACGCCTGAGGTTGGAAACTCAACTCACATCACTTGGAAGATATTTTCTTGCTTTACTTGGCAAAACGAATTGCCTAATACACAGCGTATTTCCTGTTCAGGAGCTGTTGGCTTTTTGACACATTTCATGTATTTCGCTCCTGCTAGATTTCCAATAGGAATCAAGTAGACTAGACATCTGCCAAGAGAGCGAGCGAGACAAAAGCACCAAATATCCCACAAGGCCCTTCTCACCGATGACTGCAAATGTGCTTTTAGCAAGGACAGCAAGTGCACGCTGCTGTCAGAGCAGCAAGAAGAGGTCCACCAGTACTCAGCTGGGCTCAGGCTCTACCTGTGCTCGGCCTGGTCTGACGTAGGAAGCAGCAGCCTTTCCATTTTGGGCATACCAGGTTAGCTACTGAAAAACTCACTAGTCCAGACATCGTAAACACGCCACGCACACACCACGAGATGGGCTGCTCAAGGCTACTCGTTGTCTCTGAGGTGGCTGTTTACAGCCAGCATGACACACTTCTGTTTTCCATCCCAGGAGATGCGGTGGTATTAATAGTGCTGTGTACTCTGGTGCAAATTATAACCCCAACGCCCCCTGTTGTGGCTGGAACCCCAAGAAATGGCAACAGGACTGAGCTGTGCAGGAGGGCAGTGGCAGGAGGATGTGCTCAGCGAGGCACAGCTGCCCACAGAGCTCTGCTGTCCTCAGCACGGGGTGTCAGCACGGAAATACACCACAGATCAATGCCTCCAAGCTGCTCCTTCAACACAGCTGCTGCGTCTTTGGTGCCCTGAAAGGAGGCAGGACAATGAGGCCTTAAGTGTTACCCTTCAAGGGAAGGTCTGGATTATGGATGGGGTCCATAACGCATCCATCCACCTGTGATGAGAGCCAGGCCCTGGGAAGCTCCTGCCAGTTGTTTCCTTCAAGCCAATCCCCAAATTCTCCCCTCTTCAGGACGTGACACTGAGCTTGTATCCAGAGCTTCTGGGGTGCCAGAGCCAGAGGTGGTGCTCACCCCTGTTGGTGCAACAGGAAAAATCACAGGGCCAACATCTAGCTCCTAGTGAACCATACGAGTGCTGAGCCTCATCTCCAGTGCTCTTCCCCCTATAAGTTCTGCAGTGTTCCCCCAATGTGTCCCTCTGCAGCCAAGGCAGCTTCGAGGCTCTCTGCTGCCAGACTCTTAACGCTGACCCAAGTCCCCTCACTGCCAAGGACAGCTAGGTAAAGTTTCCAGTCTGGCCTGTCACATTCAACATGTCCTCCACCACTGCTCCCACGATCCCATTACTTTTTCCTCTGCCTATCCTCCACCCAGTTTCATCTTACGCCCATCTTCACACCTCATTCCCTCCAGTAACATACAGCTCCAGTCTCTCTAACTTTGCCCAGCTACGCCCCAGCTCTCTGAACACTCCAATTCCTCCCTAAAAATGCCTTTTCCCTATAGTGTTGCAGCAGCAGCACAGCCCTGCTTTTCCTCTTCCACTGCAAAAGGAAACAAACAGGCATTGATTCATCTGCCACAAGGGCTGGTTTGATCAGAAACTCAAGAATAAACCCCACAAGAAGCAACTACTGCGTACTGCAAGAGACTGCTGCATGTTGCAATAAACACTGATGGAACCGAAGAGAGAGAGACCTGAGCCTACATGGACGAAGCCACTTTCTATCCCAAGGGACACATCCCATACCTGCTCCACCAGACAAGCAGCCTCGTGCCCCTGTATATGCTATGACATGACTGATGCCCAGCTGTGAACCCTCCAGCTCCCACCATAACTCAGGTGCACTTTGCCTCTCAAGATAACGCACCTCCTCAAGCTGATGCTGAATCAGCAGGCCGGAGGTTGGCCGAGTTGTGCAGTTCACCTGGCCCAGCCCTCCCACTCAGCCAGTCCCGCATTCCGCCCATCCATCCCACGGCATCAACAACCTGTTTATGAGGCTCTCATTGGGGACGGCGTCAAAAATCTCACTGAAGAAAAATAACAACAGAGCTACAGCCCCTACCCACATGTTTGTGCTAACCAAGCGTGCCAAACCGACGTGCCCAGCCCCAAATAACACTGCTTCTTAGGCTGAAAAGACCCATTTGCCTCCCTTGGTTAGGAATCTCAATTCCAATCCACAAACTCCTAAAATTACATTCTTAAATCACTTCGCTGTGGACTTGAAAAACTCAGAATTTTCCCTAATTACGTCTCACCCAGAAGAGCCTAATTTACACTAGCTCCCAATGACTCATCTCAGAGATGCACTGGCTGCTTCCTGCCATGAAAAAAAACATCCCTAATGAAGAGTAACACAAGGCAGCACAAGAAACAGCCTATTCTGAGTAACACCTGGCCATCAGCCCCTGCACTGATTTCTGCCCTGCCTTTGTGGAGGCCAGCAAAGGCAACAGCACAACACAAGACACGGGTCTGTGAGTAACCTATTAAGCATCACCATCGCTTCCCTAGTTTGAAAGCAAGGGGCTAATCAGAGCCCAGAGCATCACCCAGGAAATGAGTCACCTGCAGGATTCAGTGCTCCTTCCTTCTTGTTACAGCCAATGATCCTGCTCCAGTTGTAAAGCGTTCCTGTTTCTCTATCTGCTTTAACCCCACTGAGTCACTGTGATGGCTTCTACCACATCACCACTAGAATCTAGCACGGGCTCTGGAAACTCCACCACGCTTCTGTGATAAAGTTCTAACCCTCTGCTGCTATTACAGCACGCTCCGTTGGTAACCTGAAACAAACCTGATTTTCCTCAGCTGGGGACAGGTGGGATGAGAAATTACAATCAGGTGAAACAAAGCACGAGCCACGTTCCCATCGAGGACTGCAGAAAAAAATACCGTGCTAACAGAGCAGGAGGAGTCTGTAAGGTCAGCATAAAATATTATCTGAATGACACGAAAGAACGTCAACTTACTGCCTGATCTTGTCATTTCTGGGTCCAAACCTCGGTCCAGAAGGGCCCCTCCTGCAGCAGAAAAAGAGAGGAATTAGGACAGCGGGTACAATGGAAACGTGGAATGAAATCAAGGACTTAAGGTAAGCAACATGCACTCTGTGCGTGGAGCACCGTCCTTGTGCCTCCTCTCAGCTCTCATCCAGGTCACGCTTCTTCAGCCTTAAGGCTCCGGGATGTCACCCCACAGGAACCGAAGGCTTTGAGCACGGAGCAGCTCAGTGCCAGACCTTGGACACCACACACCCTACAGCACCCGGCCAGAAACTCACAAGAAAAAGTCTTCCTCTTCATCCGAGTCCTCCTCCAAAAGGTTCCTCTGCGAACGAAGGAAAGCACCGTCAATAACCAGCTGCCGCTCCCATGGGAGGGCATCCCCGGAGCCCACAGAGCGCTGAGGGACAACCGCGCATCCCGACGGCAGCGGACCCAAGGAGCCGGCCCGGCCGCGCTTACCCTCTCGCTCTTCACCGAGCCCGTCACCTCGTCGTCGTTCAGGTGCCGCTTGAATTTGGGCGGCATGATCCGTGCCGGGCCGAGACGCCTGGAGGACGAGAGCGGCCCCTCAGAGCGCAGCGGGCCGGGCCGCCGGCAAATGGCCGCCGCGAGGGGAAGCGCGCTGCGCCATCGATGCGCTCCGCCGAGCGCCGAGCGATTCACCGCGCGGCGGGTGGGGCGTGGGCTGCCGCGTGGGCGTGGCGCTGTGGGATGCCCGCAGGGAAATTTCCACGCCCCGACCCCGTGCGGCTCTGCCTTGTGCCCCCCAAAAGCGTCCCCCCCCCCCCCCCGGCCGTAGGGTATGGAGAGCGCCGAGCCTCTCAGTAGCACAGCCGGGGTCCCCTGGGGGGGCCTCGCCTCCCCACCGCAGCCCTGGCGCGCGGCCGCGAGAATGTTTTGGCCTCGGCCACCTCACGCTGCCGGAGCCGTGCCAGCGGGCGGCACGGGGGGGAGCGCGGGGATCTGGAAGGTTCCCGCCGCCCTATAAAGGCGGACGGGCCGCTCGGGGCGGTGAGCGGGAGCATGCCGGGCGCTGGGCTGCCGCCGCTGCTGCTGCTGCTGCTGGGGGGCCTGGCCCTGACAGCCCGCGGGGACCCCGCTGCCCTGCTGCGGCGCGACAACGATGCCAGCGGGAGATGCACCTACACCTTCACGGTGGCCAGCCCCGGCGAGGCCAGCTGCCCCGAGGCTGGCGGGGTAGAGCAGCTACGCGCAGAGCTGGCCGCCCTCACCGCCCGCCTGAGCCGCCTGGAGGGAGCTGGGGGCATGGCGGGCATGGCGGGCTCGGGGCCGAGGGGGGCTGACGTGAGCGGTGCGTGGTCGCGAGGCCCTCAGCGAGCGGCCCCGGGGGGGTGCGAGGAGCTGCAGCGGGCGGTGGAGCGGCTGCAGGAGGAGAAGGGGAGGTGGGAGAGGGAGAAAGAGGAGCTGGGCCGGCGGCTGGAGAGCAGCACCCAGGAGATCGCCCGCCTCAGGGCCGCACGCTGCCCGCCGGGTACCGGTGGGGTGCCCGGCCGCGACGCCATGCGCTCTGCCGGCAAAGGTCAGTGCTCGGGGATGGGAATCTGTGGGCATCCCCTCCCCACCCCAAATCCCACGTCCTCCCCACGCCATCGGGTCCCTTCGTCCCCCCATCCAGCCCTGTGACCCCCACTCGGGATGGTTGTGCTGCGAGGGGCAGCACACAGCTTGGGGACCCCAAACTCCTTCCCCCTACCTGGCCACGTCGGAGTGGGGGGACCACACTCAGTCACCGACACGCCCCAGTCAGATGTTAGCACTCTGGGGGCTGAGGGGATGGTGCTGGGGCTCACCTGGCTGCCTGGCCCCCCCACAGCCCCCAGGTGGGAGCCGGAGTCCCTCAGCTACCAGGAGCTGAAGTCGGAGAGGACGGAGCTCCCCGCATCCCGGCTGCTGGAGGAGACAGCGCTCGGCCGCCCACGAGTCGAGGACTCGGGTACTGCCCCAGGACTGGGCTGGGTGTGGGGAACTGGGGGAGAACCGGGGCTGTGTGACCACAGCTCCAGCAGTGACACCTCCATCCTGTTGTCCTCACAGATTGCGGCGAGCTGGCGTGGGTAGGGGAGCCGGTGGTGCTGGGCCGGGCCGACACCATCGCCGGCAAGTACGGGGTGTGGATGAAGGACCCCGAGCCCGTGGCCCCTTTCACGCGGGACACCACGTGGCGCGTGGACACGGTGGGCACGGAGGTGCGCCAGCTCTTCCAGTACGAGGCGGCCGAGCAGCTGGCCCGCGGTTACCCCGCCAAGGTGCACGTCCTGCCCCGGCCCCTGGAGAGCACCGGGGCCGTCGTCTACCGCGGTGGGCTCTTCTTCCAACTGCGCCGCTCCCGCGCGCTGGCCCGCTACGACCTGCGGGCCGAGGCCATCTCCGCCGAGCGGGAGCTGCCCGGTGCCGGCTACCACGGGCAGTACCCGTACTCGTGGGGTGGCTACACCGACATCGACCTGGCGGTGGACGAGACGGGGCTGTGGGTGGTGTACAGCACCGAGAAGGCCAAGGGCGCCATCGTCCTCTCCAAGCTGGACCCCGAGACGCTGGAGATCCGGCGCACCTGGGAGACCAACATCCGCAAGCAGTCGGTGGCCAACTCCTTCATCATCTGCGGCACGCTCTACACCATCAGCAGTTACTCCGCACCCAACGCCACCGTCAACTTCGCCTACGACACGGCCACCGGCTCCAGCCGCAGCCTCAGCATCCCCTTCGAGAACCGCTTCCAGTACCTCAGCATGGTGGACTACAACCCGGCGGAGCGGCAGCTCTTCGCCTGGGACAGCTACAACATGGTGGCCTACCCCGTGCGCCTCGCCCACGCCTGAGTGCTGCCCCTGGCCTCCTGCTGACGCGTCCTGCGAAGAAATGCCATCGTGCTCCATGAAACAAAGCGCTTCTCCGGGGCTGAGCCGGTGAACATGTCCCTCTCTGACCCTCGTGGGGCTGAGTGGGGGGTGTTGGTGGTTCCCAGCCCTGCTCCGGCATCCTCCAGGCCCAGAGATCATCAGGGCAGGCTGCCTTCCTGCTGGGACACGGAGTGGGACTGGTGAGGGGGCACCTTCAGCCTCCAGGAGCCCCCGTGCTGCCCCATTGCATCTGGCCTTGCCTCTCCTCGCCAGCAGCTCTCCCATGCTGCTTCCAGAACCCATGGTTATCACTATTTATTGTAGATTAAGGCTCTAGTAGGAGGCTTGCAACCCCCTCGGCTCGGGGGGGGGATGCCCCAATAAATGCTGCAGTATTAAATCAGAACAAACGCCTGAGTTTCAATCGCTGAACTCTGGAGATTTGCTTAATTACAAATACTGTTAGGGGGTGCAGGGGGCAGCACTGGTCGCCTGGTGCCACCCCCAGGGTGGGGGACAGAGGCATAGTCCCGTTTTAGAACAGCAGTGGACAAAGGCATGCTGCGGGTACCAAGGCAACATGAGTCCTAGAAGCAGGAAGTGTGCAACACCAGTGAGTCTGGAGGGCTGGGGGCCAGAACACCTGGCAAAACAGCAGGGGTGGACAGGGGATGGGGTACATCCCATCACCAGAGTTCCAGCACTCGCTGCCCCTCCAGGCAGGCTCCTGGAGGCTCTGAGCCCCCTCCTCCTCCCACAGGCCCGTGACACAGCGAGGTGTGCCCACATCGTCACCATGGGAGCCTCCAGTGCCACCTCCATGGAGGCCGAGGTCTGCTTTGAGAAGCAGCCCAGCAGCAGCACCCTGGGGGAGGCTGAGCCCTTCCCGTGGCTCCCAACAGCACAGTGTGGCCACCCCACCATCAACCGCAGCCCCACACCTGCCCTGCACACCTGCTGGGCACTCTATGAGGGCCGAGAGCTGCAGGGTGAGGGGGCACGGTGTGGGCACAGCTGCCAGCAATAAGCTTCAGTCTGTCACAGCACTCGTGGCCTCAGGGAACTGCTGTCTGCACCCGAGGGCAGCCAGCCCTCTGCCTCAGTCTGAAAGCTGCCCTGGGGGTGGAGATAGAGCTGAGGTGGGAAGGACCCTGAAATGCCACGGGGTTCTGAGCAGGGACACCCACAGCTCCATCAGCTCTCAGAGCTCACCCAGCCTGACCTCAGCACCGGGGCAGGAGGCACTGCCCAAGGCCACAGGGATGGATGGGGTGGACTGGGCCCACATGTGCCTGCTCCTCCCCCTCGGGGATGAAGGGACAGTCTGTTCCCAGGCACAGCAGAGCTCAGGGAGGCACAAGGAGCAGACACACTGAGCCCAGGAATTCACGCCTCCCGCTCCCTGCCAGCGCTGGGGGCTTTTCAGGCTGGGAAGTCCATCCTTTAATTGACTACGAAAATAAATGAAGACGAGCCAAGGTACACAGGATTTCCAGAAAGCCAGGCTTGAGCTGAACAGCAGTAAATGCACGAATGGACTTAGCAGGCTATTCAAAGCAAGCCCAGAGAATCCCTCCCCTCCCACAGCCCAGCAGAAAGGCTGAGCCGAGCAGGGCCACGGCCCCACACTCATCACACTGACCAAAAACCCAGCGAGTTCCCCAAGCAGAACAGCTTCCCAATTCACGGGCCTCACCTCCCCAGGCGCTGAGCACAGCACTGCCCGTCCTCTTCCCCACACAGAACAGCACTTGGTGTGCGCAGTTACCTGGGAGCAGCACGGGGCCAGCACGCCGCTGCAGGTGACCATGCCTTCATCTAATCCTGCAGTGCAGCGCCCAGGACTGACAGCAGCAGGGCCAAACTCCTGGCACAGCTCCACGGAACTCACGGCGCCCGAGATCTTCACTGGAGAGCAGCAGAGGGAGAGCAGCAGCAGTTTCCCCGCGCCTGGCGTCCTGCAGCGCTGTGCTAATCATGAGATTACCAGGAGAACGTTATTTAGAGAATACTTTATTAGTTTCTGTAATCAAACCCATGTAAATAAGACCGTACATATTTAATACAGTGCGTTACCCCTGTACAAATGGAAAAAAAAACAAAACAAAACCAAAAACAAATTAAGTTTAACATTTCTAGACCAATATGGCTGTTAATTTCTGTACAATGCCAACTCACACTACAAGTGGGAGACTTTGTTCCAAAGTTGACATCACAGCTAAAGTTTCCAAAAGTTCAAATTATATATATATTTATATAAAAAGATAACCAAGAGCGATTCACTAGGCATCAATAGCAGCAACAGCCTCTCCAGCCTCTGCACTCATCGGAACGAAATTATACACATTAGGCCTTCAGCTCACTCTTCTTCTCCAAAAGAAAAGGAAATAAAAATAAGTAACAACAACAACAACAACAACAAAAATCCCAGAAAGAAACCAGCAAGTTCTGCTACTGATGTGGTACCTGGTGCTTTTTATTAGCTTCTCAATCATCGTCTGGAAAAAAAAAACCAAAAAAAAAAACCTCTAGAATAACATTATTAAAAACAGCTCCGGTATAGCACAGTCACTACTACATATCATAAGCAGGTACAGGATATCTTACATTCACAGAAGTATCATACAGTACTGTCCTACAGCTATAATACTAGAGGATACGATTAAAAAGGCATTATCTGACTTGATTCTACGTTCCAGCACACTGTGGGCAGGGAAGTGGTGCGACGCAGCTCTGATCTAAAGAATGCACCTTTTAGATAAGGTTCTCTTTAACCCGACAAGGTTCCTTTTATTCTCGTGGCACAGCTCTAAGTGCTCGTTGCTGCATACAGACACAAGCTGGAAACCGTTTAGAGATCACTCGCTCCATATAAAGATAGCTGGACAGAGGTGAACAGAGTAACTGGGACTACTGATGCAGTTAACCTTTCCACTCCAGAGGTGAACGACTGAGGGTGTAGAGAACACAGGTGGCCAAGTAGCATTTTCATAGTGTGATCTAAATACAGTATATTGTCATCCAAGAAGCAGCAGCCAGCAAAGCACTGCCTTCAGAGGGAATTCAGCACTGCCACGTGACCCCCTGTGTTACGTGAAGGCCGTCCTGCCAGCTGCACAAATCCCTCTGCTTAGCACAAGGTGGGAGCTCCTTACATCCCTACAAACTTAATGCACATCACTTGGCCCAGCACCATTTTCAGATCTGCATGTTCTCATACTCGTGAGTTTATAAAAAGATAAATAGCAGCTGAAGATCAGAAGTAAGAGTACTCATCTTGTCAGCTAGGAACATGCCTCCCCAACCGCCTTCCTCCTCGCTGTGCTATTTCTCAGCGTTCAGGCTGGGAAGCATACAGGTGTGTAAGCCAAAACACGCGCACACGTGTGACACGTGCATGCGACTGAAAGCGGTCTTCATGCTGTCAGAGGAAATAATGAGCCCGAAAAGCCTACGAGCTCATCTGGATGCACAGCAGTTTCAATTCATAACTGCCGACAGCTTCTATGTCCCTTTACGTAGTTGAGAGCCCCGCAGGGAGAGAGGACTGCTGTCTCATCCTCAGGGCTACAAATTCACACTGCTGCTGCCATCTCCCCCATCCTCCCCTCTCCCACCCCTCCCTCCCCCCCCCCCCCCCACCTCCAAGGAAATACAGCCTCTAAGATTTTGTTTCCTCGGTTTTGATTGCCTGAGGTTTGATTGGTCCAGTTCTGACAGGCTTTGTTGCTGCAGCAGGCGCGGGGGCAGGCTTCTCCTCTGCTTTGTCCTGGCAGACTCCTGAAGAGTCAGCGATGGCCTCGGAGGGTTTGCTCCCGTTCTCATCCACTTTTTGTGCTTTGCCTCCCATCGGTTTGCTCTGCTGCTGCTCAGAAAAGAATCTCTGGGTGGACTGAAGTACCTCTGCTCTCTGCTTCGCCTTAAGAAAGGGAGAAAATATATTTACTGAAGAGATGGTACAGGAATAAATGTGACTTCACAAAAGTAACTCCCCGAAAGGAAAGGGACTGACCGCCTTGGCCAGGCTCTGCCAGAAGGGCAGTGTCTCCAGTTCCTCCCAGATGCCAGCACACCGTGGCACCTGGCTCCTCAGAACACCGTGCCTAGGCTTCCCTTCCCTTGCTCTTCATAATCCTCGCGTCCAGAAGAGAGAGCCAAGGACAAGTTTCAATCGTTACCTCACATCTTATGTTACTAACCAGCATTACAGAACCCAGAAGTAAACAGAGCCCTGAAAGCGTACAAACAAACGGAAGTTCCACTGCACAGTGTCAGACAGGATAGGAACACATCTGTGCACTGCGTGAGCCCCACCAGCTCAGCCACACCAGCTGTCCTTTATCCAGCCCTGCACTCAGGAAGCTCACAGCGTGGGGCAGGAGGAGAGAAGCAGAGGCTCTGAGCAGCCAGATTTCCCCCTCTTGCTCTGGACACAGACCTCTGGGCCTGCGATGCCAATGCAAGTGAACCCAACTCAAATCTGTGCTACGGTGTAGCTGAAGCTGAATCTGCTTCCAAACTGAAGCAGGTACTCATCCTGGGAAGCACAAACCACTGTGTGGCTTTCTCTGAATCCCCCCTGATCCCACTGGTAACCTCAGCTCACACCTGTGAGGCTCAGCCTTTGTGACCCAGTGTCAAAGCTGCAGGTTTTCACTGTTACAGGTTTACTGTGCACAGCAGATGCTCCAGACCAAACACTTGCTTCTCCTCCCAAGCCCAGGCACAGGTAAAGCAGGAGCTGCACTACCAGTTCAACCTTCTGGAAGCAATTAAATGCCTTTTTAAAAATTAGACGACCTATTTTATACAAGGAACCCCATCCGCAATACAAACAACCAGAACCCATACACCTCTCCGTATCTTATGTATTTTACAGGAAGTTGGAGAGAAAAAAAATAGCCAAAACACAGAGTGTGAGGTCTAGTATGTAGAGCTGCTTCAAACAGCCAAACCAGTAACAGAATAGAAAACAGATCTATGAACTCTGCCACACCAAACTGCAACAACAGCCTGGTTTTACTGAAGCCAGACAGACACCTGAAATCCTCTGTGTAATTTCAGATATCCCCTGAGGTTAAGGCTAAAAAGCTGGATGATTTAATCACAGGCAACCGAGCACGATAAAGTAACTTACATTCTTCTCAACATCACTTGTAGGGAGATGGAGAAAGACAGGACTGCATGTCTGAATCTGCCTTGACAGGTTAGATCCAGTTTGTAATACAGACTCAAGACAATACTCTAAAATCATCTGTTAGGTCTCCAGATGGCATCAACTGGTAGCAGAAAAATTCAGGACATCTGGCCTCTTAAAAAGGGGGTAATCAACTCCTGTAGCCAGAAGTCATCAGGAAAAGCAGACTCCTGCTTTTATGCCTCCCCACACAAGTTACAGCCAGTGGCAGTAGGTAAGCGAGCTCCTTGGCATCATCCATCCATGCAAGCAGCTCATTCAGCAGAAAGCAGCTAGACGAGCTAAGCGTACAGCATCCCTCCACAAACCCCCTGTACTGCAGTCTGCCTTGTCCTGAAGGGTCCCAAAATGCAATACCAAGGTACACACGACCCATTGCAGCCACCTCCTCTTCAGAACGTACCACGTCACTGCATTCTGCCAGAGAGAATTATCGTGGGCACTGCAACTCACCAGGAGAAGAATGAGCAGAAAAGCTAGAAGCAATGCTAGCTGGGACACGAGGGTTCACACCACTGCTCAGAGGTGGGGGAGATGTGACATGACAGCTAGCACTCAAGTTCTCAGGCTCCATCGCTCAATCAAAAACGCAGTTGTCAGATTGCCCTGGGCAGCAGCAGCTGCTTCACAGCCACTCACCACTGGATCAGCTCCAAAAGGATGCTCCCTAATCATTTATTATTTTTTTTTTAGTCTCAAGTTCTTATTAATAGAAAAACAACAACGAAAAAAACCAACAAAAACCAAAATAAGGTTTAGAAAAGGTCTATGTTCAGCTGTTGGAGGCCCGGCTACTGGCTTTGGTTCCAGAGGCGTTTTAATTAAGACATGATTTGCAGACACATTCCTGCCCTACAAGCCGTCAAGACTGAACTGGTGTTAGCAGCACTGCAGTTCAAATACTAACCTTCATGTCTTGTTCAGCCTTCATCGCAGCCTGGGCCTGACTGCCTCTGGCTCCAGACACTGATCCACAGAGACCTCTGGCCACATGCGGTAAGCGAGGGTGGCTCATAAGGCCTGTGATCATCTGAGACGGCATCTGACTATGCAGTACTATTGGCAGCCTCTGAACAGGCGCTGGGAAGGTGTTAGTATATGGGGCTCTTACCAATGGAGGGAGCAGGTTAGGCTGAGAGAGGATCTAAGTGGGGGAAAAACAACAAAAAGAGACATTTAGCAATCAGAAAACTGCCAACCAGGCTGCACGTTGGCATCATCTTATAGGGGGAAAAAGAAAAAAAAAACACCTGCTCTGTTGTCAAACTGATGTCAAGAAAACAGGCTTTTATGCTGAGAGGCCATGCTTAAATTCCAGGAAGAAACAGCACTATAGTGCTGCTGTGCCTGCAAGCATCACTGACAACTCAGACATTGTAAGTAATAAGGGAGGAGACCCAGGCAAGGCAGAGGAGGAGTCACTAGAGAAAGGCAGTGCTGAAAAATCTAGGTAGTTTCTGCTAGCTGCAGTCCAAAAAAAATCAAAACCTTAAGCCCTGCAGTCAGACACTCGAACGTTAAAGCCTACAGAGAAATATCCTGCTTTTTTTTTTATAGAGGCTACATCTCCCTGGCAGCCTGGCTACGGTCATCCACAACCAGGACGCAGCATCCTTGTAAAGCTGTGCTCCCTGAAAAGCCAGCACGTGAACTGACATCATTCACAGCTTCTGACAGATTCCCTGGCACACACAGAACTCTCAAATTAAACCCACCACAAAATCTGCACTACTAGTTAGCAAGACCAGGAGGTATTTTTGCCTTGATCTTGAAATCAGTTTCCTCACACATTTCTTTTTTTATATATACATTAAAAAAAAAAAAAAAAGCTTTTCATTGTGCATCTCCCTGTGATAAAACCTGAAGAAACACAACAAAGTTGAGAAGTCACAGAGTTCCACAGAGCAAGATTTGCCTGCAGGAAGCCACCAGTCACCTACCTGTGGTGCAAACTGGGCAGGAAACGGCTGGGTCATTCTCACAGCAGCTGCTGCTGACTGGAACTGCTTCTGGTAGACAATGCTGTTCATTTTGTTGGACTGATTATTGGGACTTGTAGAACTGGCCCTGAAGAAAAACATCGGTTAGAATCACACTGCTCTCAAACAAAGCATGTTTCTAGAGTTAGTTGCAACTTCAAATGCAGCTTGGAGTGGGGGAAATCTCTTAGAGAAGCTGGGATCAGCTATTTTTCTGTCAGTTCAAACCGAAACAAACCCATAACTTAAGAATAAACGTATGAGAAATATTTAGGATACGGAAAGGCTATTCAGTAATGTCTTTATGAAAGACCTCTCCCAAAAGTACTATAATCCAAGTACTAACAAAGCGTGTCCTCCTTCCCATTCCTGCTACCTTTTGCTCAACCCCACCCCCTTACACTGCAGTCAGGCTCTGAGCTTGTCACAACAGGCACTGAGCTGCAAGGTGCAGCTGCCTCCACTCTGACCTGCTGGCAAACGTTTTAAGAATGCATTTGAGCAGATTTCCACAGCTCTTCAGAAAACACTCTCCCTTCCTATTTCATTTGGCTGAGAGCACGCCCCTCCACTGCAACTTCTAAGATGTGATGAATCACCATGAATTAAATTAAACTTGTAAGTTTACTCAGGTGAAGGGCACTCAACAGCTCTCAAAGGAGGAAAGACTGAGCAGCCTTCTTTAAAAAATGGAGGCTGACTTGCAGAGAGTTCTCATGAAGAATGCGTGGGCAAAACACTGTAAAATAAGCAGCGAGCCAACAGTGACAAGGAAGGAAGCTTAACTCAGTAAACAACATTTTACAAGCTTCTGTTTAGTTTTTACTTGGGACTTCTGAGCTCTGTTATGTTCTTCTGCATCTTCCCAGTACCACCACGCTTAACACCAAAGCTTATGCTATGTCCTGCTTGAGCTGCACCTCAGAGATTCTACACGAGATATTTCCACAAGACACAGACCACCTTCCTTGTTCCTTTGTTAATTCCTTATATGAAATGTTGTAGGCAAGAATTCAGGGTCACGTGCAGGAGTTCGAATTCATTTCTACTTCACTACAAAAGCCTGAATGCTTTCTACCTGCTACAGTGAAAGTCAAGGAAATGTAGTTACCACACATAGGAGTGCAGTTTTCAAGAACAAAACTACCTAGCTCTAAAGTTCCACTTTTAGAGTTCCTTCAGCCCACTCAGCTTCGCCCACAAGCACCTCAGTAAGTTCATTACGAGGTTCATTCTACATACAAGCAGAATTCAATCCACACTGTCACTTAACCAAGTAAACCTGCCAACTGCCTACTAATTTCAATCAGCAGCTTAGAAAAGAAAGAATCAGTGCAGAATCTGTAACACAACTGCTGCAAGAACTACTGCTCAGGTGCTTTTTTTTTGTGTGTGTGTGGTTTTTTTTTTTCATCTTTCAACACTGCAGTTATTACTGCACTCAGGGAAGTTAAGCAGTCTTAGCAGTTTTATTCCAAAGTACATCTTCTCTCCCTACTTCTCCCACCTTCTAGGTCATTTTCAGTTGATTTGTCTGTCTGGTTCCATTTAATTCCAAGATATTTTTCATGTCTTATTTCAGAGTTTTATTTTTCTGGCTGATCGCAGTGGAGATTTGAGGACGCACACCTTAAGAGCAGGATCCTTATAGGTTAAGATTAAACACTGTATTTTGCATTAGGAGCCCCTCATCCCACACCTCCCAGAGCTGGCTGCTCACATACAAGTAGGTGAACTTTCCAGATCTGATCACAATAATTTTGAACTTAAGAAGAGATTTACCGGAAGGGACTGGAGGTTGGCGTAGTACTTCTACCAGAAACTGGTGGTGTTCCAGGTTTAACATCAATACCACCTCCAAATGCCTTCAGTTCCATTTCTGATATCTGAAAAGCACAGCAATTAATGTGTTAATTCAATGAGAGTAAAGAAGAATTCAAACAGTTGAAGTTTTCTTTCCCACCTCAGAAGCCACATGAAAATACATAGCTACAGTCCTGAAAAATGTTGAAAGGAAGAGCTGAAATAAGCAAGTTCTATAAAACAAGCAAAAAAAACACCAAAAGTGCAGCAAAGAAGTCATTCACACAGAACATCTTCAGACTCCAAATGGAGCAATGAACCTTCCATGTTATTTTGCAGACACAGTCTGGAACAGCATCTTTCCACACACACGGCTATAAAGCATAATCACAACAATAAATCAAATACAACTGAGTTTTGTTTTCCTTTGGCTGCTTTTAGCAGGAACATGATGAGCGTGTGGTGCTGTACACTATCCAAAAATCCCATGTGCCTACAAATCCCATCGAAGAGACCTCGTGATTGGATGGCAGCTCCACACATCCATTTATTAGCAACCACCACAGAGGCTCCTGATCAAGGAGAGCATTTCCTTGTAGTATTCAAGTTTTCTGTACTGTTTCAGCATTATCTCCTTGCTAGAGCTCTCAAGGCATTTTCTTTTGCAGTAAGGCCAGCCTTTGCACACTATGCTCTGTGTTCTCATTATGCACCTTGTGGTGCTATTTGGGAAAGCAGAACCTCAGAGCAGTACAATTTTGTACTATTTTAAGGTCACAGCTAATACAAAGTCCACTGAAGTCCCTAAAACTCCAGCCTATTGCATGAGAAAGACTAGTTTTTGTGCCCTTCTGATCTTAGATTCACATTCAAGGACAGAAGAGATTTTCATGTCCTTACAGAAGTAGAAGGGACAACTTCCTGTCTCTAGAATTATCTACACACAGATACACAAGTTTCTCTTGCAGTGTTCTGCACCAGTTATCTGACAGGAATTCTCTGGGATACTCATCTACATGGAGAACAAGACAGCATTAGTAAAGATTACATTGATGCAGCAGGTGGCAGCATTACAAATGCAGTCAATGCCTTTGCACGAAGGAAATCTTGCAGTTTGCTTCAGTATTAGACTAGAAACAAACACTGACAGATAGAAGTATGACCAGAACAAAAAACCAGCTCCGATACTGTGATGATGCTTTAACAATTCCTTCTGCACAGTTTTCTATATGGTGCCCTCCACAAAATATTCTACTAGCCCACAAAGTCATTACTGAACCAAGTATTCCTACAGTGCAAATTGATTAGTAGCAAGCCAGCCACAAACAAAACTCAGCTAAGCCTTCACCAGATGCACATGCTCAATCACTAAGGGACTAATCTTGGCTGGCTTTTCTCCCCCCCCCCCCCCAAACCCCTTTTAAGGTCAAGGCACGTTTTTTAGATGAAAAGAGTCACCACAGATTGCCACAGCAAACAGTCATGCTCCATATTAACTTTTGTATTGTAGATTTATCCATACGATTACCTTTCCAGTCGCAGCTATCATGCTGTGCTGGGTTCCTGCTGGGATTAATCCTCTGAAAGGCTGGGTTACTTGTGCAGGTCTGCTTAGATTCTGAGCCTGTGCTTGTGGAGGTGTGTGCTGTAGTGGTGGCTGTAAGGACTGGGGTAGGGCAATAAGGGGCTGTGCTGTGGATCCAAAGTTGGGCAAAGAAAGTTGTGATCCTGGTAAAGGTACTGTTACCTGCAGGGAAAAATGAAGTACAGAATCACCAGTAACATATACACAAGGGTCACTGCTTAACTTTCTTCACTAGTTTTGTGCTTTCAGTTTTATATGCAGGGTAAATGCTTAATCTCTTACGGAATCATAGAATATTCTGGGTTGAAAGGGATCTTAAAGATCAGCGATAAGCATGTGAAAATACCACAATGAGACCTGACTGGCAGGAATCCTTGCATTTAGGAGTTTGACCATCCTGAAAAAACACCCCGTGTGACTACAAGGCTATGTATGATATGATATTCTCCAGATGTGAAAGGCTTAGCAAGGTTCTACTCTGAATTATAAAAAACATTAAGTATAGGGACAGTCATGTTTGAACACACCAAAGACATGAACATTTCCAGAAGGTCCTTAAAACTGCCAGCTATTTTCAACTGTTAAGACCCAATTTCTAACCACCCTTTTCTAGACATCTGTTTGATAACTTCCTGCATATTAAGTAGTCTACTACAGCTTTTTTTCCTCCCCAAACCCACTTAATCAAAATCTGAACCAGAAGATGGAAGCCACTAGACAGCACACTGTGAAAATGACAATACTTGCACATAGCATATAAACAGATCTTTCACAAAAGAATTCCACTGTAGTTGTTTTACAAATTTCCTGATGCATGCTACTGACCTAGCTGTCCTATTTTGCTTGTTCGATCTTTTATCTGCCCAATTCTCATTTGCTTTCTACATGTTTGATCTCTGACACATGGCAGGTCTGACTTTCTGACTCAGTGAAACTTGGTGTTAACAATCAGGCTGCACAAAGCACCCTGTAGTTTTACTTGGCTCTTCCCACCACCAATATCTGAACCCAGGAAGGCAGCACGTGCCCCAACGAACTGCTGTTGTGTGTGCAAACTACATCTCTGCTTGTCACTGGAAAGTGAACTATTTATGAGAAGGCCAGAGATAAACTAACATGATGAACTTGCAGGCCATTCAGCTTCTCAGTAACTCAATTTTGCAGTGCTGCTGCAGTAACTCTCCTCTGCTATCAGTTTTTAATTCTTGCAGTTGAGAAGAATTAATGATTCTTTGAAACCTCCTCTCCCATAACCTACCCAAACCATCATAAACAACATGCTTTTAAGAAGAATACAATTTAGGAAATTTACCATGCCATAGTTTACCTGCTGGAGAGCACTGGGAGACTGGGCAGTGTTGTAGAAATTGCTCTGGCCAGGCTGTTGAACTTGCCCAGAATAGAGATTTGAAGCCTGAGTAAGTGTAGCTCTGGCCTAGGGAGAGTGAGAAACAACATTAAGAATATTTAATTCCGAGATACTTAATAATACTTAATATAATGATTACAATGATACTTAATTCTTAAAACTGAGACAGTAGTGCAGTAGAAAAAACAGCACAGAAATATGAAAACCTGAATGCTTCAGATTGTAATAAAATGCTTATTTGCAAATAGTGGAATAACCCTTTGCCACCTACAATGAAAGAAACCAAATCAAGAACTCCAGTACAGATACAAGTGCAAGGATTCCTGTATTCTGTAGAACAATCCTCAAATGTACATTTGAGGATTTGAACAAAGAACTTTGTTCTTTGAACAAAGAACGTTATCTTTCAAGTGCCTGAAGTTTTCTGCCACCTTTAGCTTCACGTAACTATTACAGAAGTAGGCAATACTTTATTCATTATCGCATTATTTTTTTCATCAAACCACTGCAGAAGTTTTGCATCTTTGAATATCTCCTACCTGGAGGATGTGTGTATCAAGAAGCTGCGAGCCTCCCAGTCCTGAAGCTTGACTAAGCTGATGTTCATATAAGATTGGAATAGGCTGTGTGTTAGAAGTCTGCTGAAACGCCAGGCTTGATTGTGCCTTTGCAAGCTCCTGGTGCTGCACTGTTGGGAAGTTGTGTAAGGCTGTACCAGACAGAACTACTGGTGATGGCTGAGACAAGCCACTTTGCATAAAAGCTTGCTGGGACCTACAAGAGATTGGAGAAGAGAGATCAAAAATGAACTGTCAGAAATTTAAGAACACGAGTTCTGATATTGTTGAAATAGAATCAGAAAACCTGATTGGCCCAATTTTTCCTAGAGAAAAGGTTTTGCTTTTTTCATTCTGCAGGCAGCAAAATATTAGATAAACGCATCCACAATAACTAGGCTTTTCTATTTATACCCTTATACACAGCAGGCTAAATTACTTTTTCATAATTTGACCAAACCATGCTATACAGTAACTGCTAGTTCTTAGTTCACGCACTATAAGATTGGTCAGTGTGAAAGTATCACATTAGAAGCCCCACTTCATCATGAAGCAAACTGCTTTTGTATTCCTGACTTCATTGATACCTCCAGAGTCCAACCTTCAGTGTTAACAAGTTACTAGATGTTGATAACTGCAGTTTCCAAACAAATGCTCTGGCTTCAAAACTGGAACACAGACAGACACCAAAGCCTTTAATTTTGGCTAGATATTCAGTTACTTTGTCACCGCCATAGAGAAGCTGCAGTTTAAAAAAACAAAGACCAAAAACAGAACAGCACAGTACTGCAACAGACAGGTTGTTTTAGTCCACCAGGAAGTGTTTCTTCAAACTTCTCCCTTAAGTGAACCGAAGAGCCACCTTCAGAGCAGATAATCAAATAAAGAGTTCTGAGAGAGTTGCTTCAACTCTTATCTCAAAGGACAGTGTTTGCCATTTACAATTCCTTTCACCAAGAACTTGGTGATATGTACTAATTACTTCAAATCGGGCTCAAATCAGGATTTCCAAGTGTTTCCAGACTCCAATGTTGGCCTCGTAAGGAAACAAAATGCTGAATTAAAGGGTCATACCTTCTCCCTCCCCCCACCACTTTTTTTTTTTTTTTTAACTTATATCTTTAAATATGCAAGACTGATTATGTTTTCAGCTTTTTAGCCTGGTTTCCAGAATGTATCTCCAAGGAAGCAGGTTCTATGAATTCTGCCACCCAAAAAGTAAATAAATTCACACGTGCTATTTACCTATAAGGTTGTAAAGAGGAGTTGAACAACTCTTGGGCTTGTGACACAGCTGGTGCTGCTCCTAAACTCAGCTGAGCTTGATGCTGCCCTTGCAGGGGTGCATAGATGGGGATGGGGATCTGCTGAACTGAAGCAGGCTGCATAAAGAAGAAACCATGAAATTGAATAAGCCCGTCTTAACACGATCACACAAGCACCTTGTGAATGTGCACTTTCACATAACGTACACTGCGAGTGAAAGCTGTTATGAGAACTGTTCTGAACCGAGAGGAGCAGAAAAGATTGAATACCACCCATACACATCAATACGAAGCAGCAACAGCAGGCATGATTTTGGTTTTTGTGGAATCTTCCCACTCTTGCCTGCCTCTATGTACCAGATAGGCAGAGCTCAGATGGAGGAGAAAGGAAGGAAAAAAATCCCCAAATACCTGAGAAAGTCCTGGCTGAAAGCCTTGCTGCTGGGCCAAAGAAGGTGGTGCCAAACGTGCATGCTGGGTGTTGAACAGGTGACTTGTATCCATATAAAAAGCTGGAATTTGAGCTGCAGTACCTCAAGAAGAGAAATACAATTAATATCAACTTCCAAGCATACCTTTGCCATACAGAGTTAGAGATGAAACCACTGTCAGTACTTCCCAGTACAACTACTGGAGTTTGAACACAACAGCTTGGTGCAAAGTAAGTGTGATATTTTTTCTTTGCTATCAAGTCACCCCTGTCAGGATCTATTAGTCTTGCATTATGCATCTTCAGTCCTGTGTGATTCTTTGGGGACAAAACAGATTCCGGGTGAAACAGGCTTTTTAATGGAGGAAGGGAACTTAAATTACATGCCATTAGAGCATGTTCTTTAACTGGATGTAGGATTTTCTTTAAAAAAAAAAAAAAATGCCATAAGCATAAACTACTGTGGCACCTTATTACAAATCACCATCTCTAAGTCATTCTTGGTCTTTAATAGTGATTCAAAATTCTGAAACAGAAAAAGAGTATATCAAAGAGCCAGAAACTCATTTTCCTCAATAAGCTAACAACATAGCATGATTGATATCACTTGCATATGTACATTAATTAGTGAATACTTGCTTATAAAACATTCTCCATCGTTCTGCCTTTACAATGGATTAATCCAGAATGAAAATCAATTCTCAAATTCCAGAACTCCAAAAAAAATCAGACACGTGGTTTCTCAGTCAAACACCATTACCTGCTGCAGACTGAGACACATAAACCTGGGGACTCTGCTGCTGTTGGGCAATGAGGGATGGCATGCAGCTCAGTTGGGAAAAGTGACTTGCAGAAGCTAGGCTGCTTGTCTGCAACTGCTGTGGTTTCACTTTACATATATTAGGAGGGTCCGAGGTGCTTGCAGTCTTTGTACTCAGTGAAGAGGTTGTGTATGTTCCAGCTCCTAGAAGGAGAGAAGCAAGTGGTGTATCACCAACCAGCTGAAGACACTCCAAAGCCTCCTCTCTTTCAATGTTCAGTTTTGGTATAGCTATGCAAGCACAGCCACTATTGGTCATGAAAACTGAGATCAACTGTGGCTATTTCCATCACTGCAAGGCAGACGGAGAGTGGAGAGAACAATTCTATTAAGTTCACTACAGGAAGAGCTACAATAACATTTCTCCCTTCTCAAGCACAGGAGGATGTGAAAATATCAAAGCAGTTATCTCAGTTAATAATACTGCAATGTACAGTGATTGTGCCTCTCAAGACCAAAAGCCTGGCTTCAAATAAAGGTCTTTTTAAAAGCAGAGGTTTTGACATACACTGATGTTCCTAGGTGTGAAGGCTTAATCAGACACAGCATCTTTTGGCTGTAGCAAATAAGGGTGAGAACTAGCATTGTTACTGAGGAGCTGTTAGGCATTTGCTCTCCCTATTGCAAGGGAATCTTGTATAAGCTGCTGAAACCTCGACTCCAAAAGTACATCTGCAAATGAAATTAACACTGCAACTACCTGGATGAAGTGTCTTGCTGGAAGGTGAACCTGCCTGCTGAAAGTGAGTGGCAGCCAGAACTAACATCTGTTCCAAAAAATCCCACTTGCTTCCCTTCACTCAGATAAACAAAATGAAACTATGTCAGCCAACAGAAGCTTACATTTCAAGTTCTCATATGTAGCGTAAGCAGAAAGATGTCTACTTTTTAGATTCTTTTTAGCTGACTGAAGTGCAACAGGGGAAGGGTCTCTTTATTAATGAGAAGTATTTGGGAAGCTACTGTTCAGATCCAATGTTTCATACCTGCGCAAAATTTGTCAGCTTTGCATTAAGCATCTTTCCATAGGGAATCTAATTTCTTGGAGCACATAACAAAGAGCAGTATAACAGGACATTGCAATCTTGACAGCCAGTACCTGATAGTGAAGTTGTTGGTGTAACTGAAGCCACAGGAATAGGAGGCATTGATGCACTAGAGAAAGAGCTGTAAGTGCCACTGCTTGGCACAGCGTTGCTGCTGCTACTGTTGCTGCTGCTGCCACCAGCTATGGGAGACGCTGCTGAGGTCACTGGTGAACTCTTCTCCCCCATGTTTGGGGAATTCTCCCATGCTTTGCGTGCAGACTCCATCTATTTAAAAAGAAAACAAATTCCCTCATCTATTCGGAAGTTTAACCAGCCGAACAGCCTTCCTCTTCTAAGTTAACTTTTAGTTCAAAAGGCAACTCAGGCTTCATGCGAGCCTCTTAAAAATCATCGTAATCGTGCAACTCTGTTCATGCAAAAAGCATATGGCCTGAAGTTGGAGCTTCTTGTCTGTTCCAACTGCACACGTGCACAGTTCATCTTAATGCTGAGTACTCAAGAGAGTTCACTCACTAATCTGCCTTATCTTTTATTTGACACGGAGAGCAAATGACACAGGAAGCAACAGAAAGGTACAAAAGAATCCAAGTATTTGCACAAAGACTACTTCTTCTAAGTTAATTGGATCATTTAAGCAAAGTAGCTCCTTGCTTTCTTGCCAAGCCATCTATTTTGAGTGACCATTTTAGAAAACCCAAGAGCTCTGAAGTGCATATTTCCAAATCAACTGCTGTTCAAAATGCAATCAAAGCTGACACAGCTTGTGCATACTGCATTACATTAAAGCTAAAGATGCTTCCCACTCCTCTTTCTACAATCAGTTTCACTATTGCACAGCAAGTAAGTTGAAATCTCACTCTAAAATTTTTATACACAACCCTCTTCCACCAAAAGTGAAAAGAACTATGGCTTCGTCCCAGACAACAATCTTACCACTGCTAGAACAGCTTTGTAACGCTGTATCTTTGAACTGAGACACTTTGAGAGACCACTGAAAATATTTATGTTCAGACCACATCCACTAATTTAAATGCTCAAAGCCCACAGACTTCTCTACAACTGAGGACAGCTAGAGGTTGAAGTGGAAAGAAGGTGTGCACAGCTGGATGTCAGAGGCTAAAATCCTTCATCTAGAGGTCTCTAAGCTTCTCAAGGCCAGATTCTGTATTTACAGGTATTTGTAAAGGTTCAAAAGTTCACCAGCCTCACTGAGTGGATCAGTAGTGCCCTAACTGGGACTGGCAGCCTCTGAAAGTCACACTTTCAACCACCCTGCTTTATATGCATTAGGCACAGCCTGGTCAAGCCAAAGAGAATCTGGATTATTTGACCAGATGCTTCAAAAGTGATTAAAAAAAAAGCAAAGCAGTGCCCCAAAAAAGTGGCTAACATGAAGATAACACTTCCATAAACAAAGTAGCTAGAGCTCTATTCTTCAAGAGAAAAAGGGGAAGGAAAGAACCTTTGTTGCACCTCAAATCATTTGAAGATAGGTGACTTATCTGATTTCCTTTCTGAGACCATCATCATGCACTTAAATTTAGTTTCCCCATCACAACACCGTCCTGCAAACTGGTTCAGATCCTTACAGATAGGACAAACATAAAAATTCATCATAAAACTGCTGGAAAGGATTTTGTGTAAGATGGAACACTGCACTGGAATTATGAGAAAATGAGGAAAGATGTCTGAATGGAGAACGCACAGAAGCATCTACTATGTTCATCAAGTTCCACGATGTCCTGGAGAAACTAGTGACAGCAAGAGCAGGAGCCTACATACTGAACTTTGTCTTCCAAACCTAGACACTACCAAGATTTCTCAAGTTATCCCATGCCCCTACCAATTTGCTACAAACGTAGCAAATAACATAACTGAGAGGTGAGCCTTGCTTTTAAAGAGCTCCTCAACAATCTCTGGATGGAAGAGAGACTGGTAAACTACAAGTATCCATGCAGCACCATCTACAGACCAGATGTGAAAGAGGAAGTAGCTCAAAATTGAGTGAGACTTGGGAATGCGTTGTGATTTTGCTTACTGCTCAGTTATGGGAAGAGGAGAACACATGCTGAAGATCCTGTCTGCTTGAGGCTTCATTGTTCACCCACTAGGGCCTTGACACTGACTTAACAGTTCAGAACTTATCACCTATTAACTTAGCTGGAGACAAATACCTACATGCATGTGCTTCTCCATGTCAAAGCTTAGGTGACTGACAAAATAAAATTCAAAAGATGCCAAATTCCAGACTCAGAAATTTTATGTTGAACTCTGGAACATGGAAATAGGCCAAGCAACCCAAGCTGAGATGGCTTTGGCTTTCTTCTGCTCAGCTCTTTAGCTAGCAATAGCCACGTCAGATAGTCCTTTCAGGATTACTGCCTCGGTAAAGGTGTCTTTAGTAATGCTGGTGCACGAAGAAGTTCTCAGTCTTTCTCAGAGCAGCACCGTTTACACCTACACTCCTACAGAATGACACAAAGTACTGGGAGTAGGTGTGGCTGGAGGAAGGAGGCAGAGCCTGGAGCCTTAGCTCTAAAGGAGGGAAGGAAACACCCTGATTTCTATTGCTCTCAAGGTGCATTTTTTAATAGCAAGGATGATATGAATTAGGACAAGAAAGAGCAGCATTGCTCTGTCTGGGCCAGAAAGCCTTTTGTAGAAGTGATAGCCTCAGTGCAAACTTCAGAACAAGCCTGTTGCCTTCAGCATTTGGAAGAAGAATGTAGTGTTCCAGTGCCTGGAACAGAGAACACGGAGACAAAGCTGTTTCCAAACATCTTTCAATTGAGATTTTAATCAGACTGTAGTTCAAGGTAGCCTCAAAACATGGATCTTCAATGTATTTTGCTACCACACATCCAAAATTTATCATCCGCTGAGAAATGAATCAAATCACTGACACCAGAACTATAAACCAAGACCTGCAGGATGAAACAGGCAAACAAACATTGCAGTCTGCTCTGTGGCTGAGCAGTCATGTTCTTTGTGGCTTCATGCTGTAGTAACAACCCTACCTGTATTTCGTGTGGATCAGATATCCAGCTGCTGAACAGTTAGAGACTGCTACTTCAGAAAAATGCTTTCAGGCGCCAGAAAGTCAGATTACAGCAATATGTTACACGAGAATACAACTGAGAATCAGACAGTTTTGTTAATTTACTTGTCCCTCTCAAGCCCTCTCCCCATTTTGCTGGCCCAAGTGGCTATGATGTTACTTGTTTTTCTCCCCAGGAAAAAAAAAGTGTTAACAAAAGAAAAGCAAAGACACAACAAGAGATCATTAATAACCATCATCCATAGAGAATACGAGCCAAGCAGCTGCCAAACCATGCCAGCAAGACTGAAGTCTCACCAAGACTGCCAAATAACTTTGTCCAGTGTTAGTTCTGCATCCAACCCCTGGTTTCAAGTGTTTGGTTTTTTTGTAAGTAACTTACAGAAACTGATTTCAAACATCACTCTTAATACTGGAAGTAGTAACAATGCTTCTACTAATTCAATCACCTATGGTCACAATAGCAAAGCAGATCTAACACACCAAGAAGACCAAAAAACTTCTGAAGACACAGTAGTAAAATAGAGACCAATACTATGTTAGTGAGTTATACAATGCACACAATCCCAAATCCACCAAAATGGCAGAACGCCACTCAAAATATTCTACACAACAGAATATTTGTAACACAACAAAGCACGTTCTGCCTAGCTAATGGAACTGCCTTTCAGAGTCACCAACACTCCACCTGCTTTGTCTTTTTTACAACCTTAGCCATCCAACTCAAAACACAGTATCACTGCACCAAAATCTTACAGCTAAGAAAATCAAGCTTGGCTTACCAAGCAACTCTTGGCAGCCTTTAATACTCAACTAAGCAACCTGCTTTCTGCCACGTACAAAAAAAAAATTAAGAAAAAAAAAAATAATCAGATTCTGATGGTTTGTCATGAACACAACGGTACAATGCTAAAATGCTAGGATCCTTTTTCAGGGCAGTGGGAGCCAAGACTGGTTGATGCCAAGTGTTAATGCAAAATGGGGTTAGAGATTTAGAATTTAAATGCATCCTTTGATAGTCTTGTGTTTCAGCCATCCGTTTATATGCAGAAGCAGTTCAGCAGAGGAAACAAAGGAAGGCTCTAAAAAAAGGTTTACCAGCAAGTTCTCCATTAACTTTCCCCTGCATGCAAGAAAACAACCCTTAGAGGGATGTGGTACATACCTTGAGGGTGAGGTCGACGGTAGCGGGAGAAACTGGAGTTAGGCTGGAGCTCTGTTGTAGAGTCTCCCTCCTAGGGAGGGGAAGGGTGTGGGGCAGGGGCACCTGAAAGGCAGGCAACACACATCACATTCTAACTACGTCTATTATGAAAGCCCCAGAAAAAGCAAAGCTCAAGCTTTATTCAGTGAGCTACAACTTCATCAAGGCTTGAGCATTTGGCAGGGAGATTTTGATAAAATAAGGTGGAAATATGGCAGGTGGGAAAAGGTCATTCAGCGGGTGCTGAGATGCTTCTCAACTCTCTTTAATAAAAAGAGGTTGAAGACTAGGGTTCTAAAGGGTTTGTGTCTTCTGCATAAACAAATACCAACTTTCTGCTTTGGGATATGCTTTGAAGCACCATCTTACTTTACTGATATGCAAAAATTATTCCCAAGCCAAGTTTGGCCCCTTGTGTACCAATACAGTACACAGGATACAGTGACCTCTTGAGTTCTGAGATGTAGTTTCTGAAAAGAGGAAACTATGAACCTACAGAGTCACAGGACCATGACACAAACAAAAACAGATTTGCCATCCAGTAACCAAACTCAGTTATCTTCTCTGTCAAGAGATTAAAGATGCCAGACCTAGGGAAATAAAGTTGACAAAAGGGAATTTCTATCTTTGTTGAAGAAAATACTGATGATTTCCTTGCTGTTCTAAATAGGACATACCAAAAACACTGCAATGCCCATCTGCTCCATTCTGACTAGTTCTTTGTCCATCTTTCTCCTCTCACAGACCACAGCTAATGAAATTCCACCTACTGATGACGTCAGACTAATCCAAAAGACACAGATACTGAAGCTCTGAAGCAGGCGGTATCAAAGATCCTTTCCAACTCCAACACGCCACACTGGAGTATATACACTACCACAATTTACACAAGTCAGTTTTCTACACTAACCACCAAAGGCACAAACCACAACAATACCAGGAAATCCAACAAAAGTGTAACCTTAACCAATACTGCTTCAAAACTGCATTAAAGGATGCTGCAGTAAGCTGAAAAGTATTTCACAAGACATCAGCAAAAACCTGAGACACTACTGCATGAATTCTTCCCTCCCCCAACCAACAAGTGACTCAACTCTGAGCTAATTATACCTCTGCTACTCAAACAAAAATAACAAGATCTGTGTTTCCAACCCGGTATCCCAGCAAGCTCAAGACAAACTTGACTCCACAACAGAATCCAGCTGGTCTTCTCAATCAGTACACCGCACACGCACAATCAGGGTCACTGGCTTTGCAAAGACAGACATTACATCTCTGCTGAATATGTGAAATCCTGCTGCACGTTTTCAAAGCCATTAAGGTGCTCCCTTTACACACAGTCACTGATTTTGGGCTACAGTTCATGACTGCTCTCTTTTTAGAAGCCATCCTTCAAGTTCACCTACAGATGTCTGCACCAGGTTCAAGGCCTGGCTACTGCTGAGAGCGCATTTGTTATAGTTATCTTTTGTATATTTTAGAGTTGTCCCTAGAAATGTTTTCACACTTTCTCTGCTCTGTAGGTCATTGAAAAATAAGGAAATATCTGAAGAATTCCAGAACAGATACTAACTGAAACAACAGCTGTCCTTCAGAGTAAGAACACTGGGTAGTGCACAGCTAGTCAACATGAAGAAACTCTAGTGACTTGTTAACTGAAGGCAGTATTTTGTGCTTTAAGGAAGCATGAAAAATTTTCTTGTCTTCAAAGTCAAGTCGGTTCACTGCAATAGACTTACGTTCGTCACCAAAGTCTCCTCCATTTTTGTACTGCTAGTAGCCACTGTGTTAGGATGAGAAGGGGTAGTGTAGTCTGTTACAGACTCCTGTGAAGAAAAATAATTCCATTAAAATATCTCCCTTACCTAAATCCAATTTCAAGTTTCTTGGACAAAGGGCAGCCTTTGCACAGGAAGAAACCTCACAATTCAACAGAAGCTTCAACTTCATCCCCCAAAGACTTTTGGTAGGCACATCCTTGCTCAGCAATCCTTGCTGCTGAACTGCTACTGAAGTCAAAAGTGTTTTGAGATTACGGTCTGCCTCATGACATGACTTGAGACAAGCTAAATACAGCCTTTGAAGCAAGGAAATAGAGTGAAGTCATGCCTGGGCATTACACATACGGAACTGCAGTGGTACAGGCATTCATTGGTCACCCAAGATGCTTTAGCTATTTGTTGGCACTTTTAGGCCAATTCATTCAAAAAAGTTAAAACATATTAGCTGAAATCTTTCTGTAACTTTAAACAAACAGGAATATCTTGGGTAAGTCTGTAACAAGGTTTTCCAGATTCAAAAGAGAACCCAGAGAGCTATTTGATAGAACTATTTTCCTTAAGTTCTGTCTCAAACTCTAAGACATTTTTTTTCTGGACAGCTAAAGTTTGCCTTCCAGTTTCTGCACTGGGCATTGATTTTAAGAAAGAAAAGGGGTGGAAGTGCAAACCTACCCAAAGGCTTTCCTTGGAGCTTATTTATCCTCACAGTTAGGTAAGCCATGACATGCTCCATGAATCAAATTCACCTTCATGGACTCAACTGTAGCCAGTGACTACTGCAGCTGTAGGTCTAAACTCCCTGCTAAAAACATGTAAATGATGGCACTGCCAGTTCCCTAGAGAATGAACAAAAAGGATACTGGCATATCTCTGAACCAAAATTTAGCATAGTTTCTAGTCTTTGTCACTGGATATTTAAACCTGAGTGTATTCTAGACAAACGAGGATTGTAATAACTGTTATAAGACTGTTAGATAAATGGTGTGACCATACACTCCTGAATTAGCCAAGATCCGTTAGTTCACCAGCAAATGCTGAATGCCAGAATAAGCTCCATCATTTTTACAGAACCAAACACCAAGAAGTAACTGAAACATAAATCAGCTGTTGACAAGTATTTGGATGTGCCAACACAATGCCTCTGAAGGCACCAAAGACATTATGCTTGTTTAACTCAACCACACTCAACCAGTATGATGATAACTACAGAAAAGTGCACACTGAATTCACTGTGAGTCTATGGCAATGTCTCCTAAAATATTAACCGAAGCATTAAGATACTAATCAGCAAGGAAGAAAGAGCCAGCCTTGAGGATAAGCTTGTTTTGGTAAAAGACCAGACAAAGAGCTGAACCATAAGCACACCCATGTATTTACGACAGAGAGACAGAAAGTACCTTCTTCACCACACACTTATTATCCTTGCATGTTGAACTGGTGGGATATAAGATGATATGAGATATAGGTTTGTAGAACAAAGCAAGCACACAAAGTTGCTTTAATCAGAAGATCCTTCTAATGAGGTATAACCAAACAGCCTCTTGTTTTTTTAAGATCCATTACCACATAAGACAGGAAGCTGTTAAAGTAACATTTCCACAACACCTTCAAGGCTCAGACCCAAGTTTTACACGGTCTCAGCACTACAGTTCTCCACAAAAGAAATTAAATCAAGATTACTACTATCTTCACAACTTTGTATAATTCAACAGCATAGAAATACTTCACCCTGAAGAGAACTTCAAACAAAACAACCCTAACACATTCATTGTGTTGCCCTGAGAAGTGGGTGTGCAATGCTGAACTGCTCTCCAAGAATAAGCTACATGCTACACGTACAGAAAAGACAGCGCTTTAGCTGTAAGAATAGCACTGCAGATATCATGGGTTGGTTAATCATCACCTTTCATTTACTGATAGAAAAAAGTCTAGGAGCCTTACACACACACAGATACCGTATGATTTTGTTGATCAATTAAAATGAATCTTCCAAACCACCATTTTACTGAATAAACCAATCAGTAACTGTAATAACAGAATCAGCAGGAAGTTCTGAAGTTATCTACAGGGTATTTATATCTGAACAAAAAACAAGTTTACTTTTACAACTGTTCAATCTGCTCAAAAGGAAACGCTCACCAAACCTAGTGACTTTATAAGCAAGATACAGCAGACCTCAGAGCTGACCTAGCTACAAAGGAGCAAGGGCCTACAAATAATTAATCTGCTGAATATTTGATTTATTCCTGAGATATCAAATTAATACAAACCACAGTGCTTGTCAGAAACTGAGCCATTTCAGAAATTATTTTTAAGTAAAGAGTGTCTCCTTTTCAATATCACCTCTGCAATGTACAGCTTTTATCAACCATTTATCCAAAACTGTGTTGCCATATGTACACTGATCATTCCCATGATTACAAAGCTTCAAAACTTTACTTGGAGTTGCTCAAATGGAAGAAAGCTCAATGTCTTAACTGATTCAGAGACCTATGCAACAAACTGCTTTTACTCCAAAAATACTACAAAAATCCAAGAGAAACAGCTGAAATTGCTTCAGAGAACCATGCAGATATGTTCCTAACAACCAGCTCAAGTATAAAGTGATTTACATTCACAGACTGAGGCAGAACAGTCCTGCCTGACTAAATACATACCAACTTACTAAGGGGCTCGTTTCAGTACGGATGGGATACTCCTACAAAGCCTCTGCTTGACTTCCATAAGCATTCAAACCAACAAACCCACTAAAGAAAGTGTGCCTCCCTGCAACCTGAGCAGTAGTCTCCCAAGAGACTACCTATAGAAAAATCATTTTGTTCTGCTAAAAATCAAACATCTGACATTCAAACAACAGATTAAAGATGTTATCATTTCTTCGCTCTTTAATAAGCAAAGGCAATGTTAGAGACAGGAAAAAGCAGCTGTGATACCAACCAGTACAGGAACTCCGAGACTGGGACAGTATTTAAAACCATTTTAAAAAGTACCAAGATCAGTATATTTCCGTGAAATCCAGATGAAGTTTATCTTCCCTAATAGATCTGCAGGTTGTTGGTTCAACTTCCATAGAAGTTAATACAAAATATGACCTAGAAGTTTCCTGGAACTCAGCATGACAAAGGAATTCAGAAGCAAATCTGGAACTGCTGGGACAGGTGCTTTATTATAAGGCCTATCTATAGCATAAATGCTTCTAATAGAAGCCACTTCAAGCAATAAAGAAATTGTTGGAAATTGGCATGCTCAGCACAAACTTTTCTATTTTCCTTTCAATTTGGTCCTCCCGTTAGAAGACAGTGGTTTCACTCTTCAATACTGCAGCAGCTGAAAGAACAGAGGCAACCAGCTTTTAACTAGAGCCAGAAAGGCACAAAATACAAGCTTCCCTTCTGAAGACCTCATTCTTTTAAAATACATTTATAGAGAGGACATGGTACTGATTTACTTCACCAGAGCTACCAGCAAGTTAGTCTAGCAAACAAAGATGTCTACTCTGTAGGATCAGAAAAGGAGTTTCCACTCAAGTGCTAGTCACAGAAGTCTGAAAGATGGTGAGAAAGTACATGGCACACAAAGAATAGCCTCCTTAGCAAACACTTGAACAGACTGATGTTTATGGCTCTGCACTTGTGATTCTGTGTACAAAAGAAGGGCATTTCACCCAGTTCTGGTGTCAACACAAATCATCCGCATCTACTACCTAGGACAAAAGCTGCTAGGAAGGATGAGAAATCCCAGTACTGAACTTTCACACATTTGTCACTTCACCCAAAATCAAGTTTGCAGCTGGGAAACGTCTTCTTTAACATTTGCTCTGCAACAAGATTTCATCACAACAGCATCTTCTGCTTGTATGATAGCTTGACAAATACCTGCTATGACTGCCCCCTCCCCAGCCCCAACAGCAGGCTTAAACATAGAAACTGATCTGCACTGCAGATTCTTCAGCTATTAGTGAAATTTCCGCAGAGGAACAGTTTTCCTAAGAAGCATCAAAATGCTTCTGCTTGAGATGAAGAAAAGACAGATTGAGACAGCATGCAACAAACTTGAGTCTAAATTCACAAAACTGCTTTGCAACCTTTCCTATTACCAGGGCAGGTGTAACAATTGAACTAGCATCTATTCAGTCCTGCGTGGCTCCTTTCCATTTAAGGACACTCATAGTTCTTGCTTTAGACACAACTGACAGAAGACAGCTCCCACAGACCATTATGCAAACAGGAGAGTCTGTCCATGGATGTTTTTCCAACAATTCAGTGCTTTCAGTGCATAACAGCCAAGAAGAGAGCTACAAAACAGTGAAGGCTGATGGTAAGTCACCACTGCACTGCAAGGCAGGGGAGTTCCATGCTGACAACTGTGATGGGTCCTGAATTCTGAAAGGGGATGTACCCTGATTATATCCCAAGCCTGACACACAGAACCTTCAGTTAAACTGACCAAGCCTTATCCAATGCTTTAGCATTTTCCTAGTTTACAGATTTATTTCCCCCCTCCCCTCTACAGAACACTTAACTAAAAGCTTCAGGACATCCTATTCATGCTCTCAAACAACTACTGGGGATGTTTCTTTTCTGTAGCTCTCTGCTGAAAATCAAGCTCTCATCTTGCATGTACCAGAAACTCCCACAAGACACAAGTTCACACAATCTGCCTCTATCAGGCTGTAGTGCCACTCTCCACTGAAAGTTAAGGCTCAGGACAGTTTTCAAGTTCACAAGGCAGTGGAAGACTTTACAACTTTCCAAGCTGATCTCTGTAAGGATTGTGACACAACAACTCCACACCACTTCCAGAGAACTATTTAAGTTCAAGCAGTAACTATCCACTTCAAATCTGCTAATCAGTAAGCTCTGCTGTCCCCATAACAGCCAGCAGGCAACCAAATATTAGTTACATCACCATAGCATTACTTTACATATAGTGCTCTGTAATATTTCAACATTTTTCTTACCTTTGTGCTTGTTCCGAACTCTGGAGCAGACACAGATATCATAGTTCCTATTTCCGTACTCAGTTCACTTGCTGCTTTGGTTTCCTTTGCAGCGACAGGTTCTGGACTTCTCACAGAGGTGGGAGATGACTTCTCCTGTCCCTCAGGCTCTCCCTGCTGGGCATCCTTCACCTTTCTGTTCTTTAAAGAGCGCTCTTTCCCAATAGGACCGGGCTTATACTCTTTGTTTTCTACTGGACTCAAGTCTGGAAGCTAAGTTAGCATTAACTCGTCAGTTATGTCTTCCCCCCACATCCTACCCATAGAACGGTACTTTAACATGCTTAGAACAACTTTCTTTAAACTTAACAAAGCTTTCCTCAAAGCTAAGTATTTTCTAACATATACATCAACTGAGACTAAATCAGTAGCAAGTATGCAAAAGAAATCTACTCTGGACATCGTTCTCAAGTGAGACATTATCACACAGAGTACAACTAAAATAAGACCTAATTAAAACCTACAGAAGAAAACCATTTCAATGTTTCTTACAAGAAAAGTAAGAAAGACACGAGACTTCATGTATGTACAGGTTGTCTCTATTTTCAGAGAACTCTGATTTTACAGGGTTCCAGGAAACTAGAAAACTAGAAAAGGACTCCCTTCATTTGTTGATGTTTCAGTGCTGGCAGCATTTTTTCCCTAGTGAATGAGCACTAAAGGGATATCCAGAAGAAAAAAAAAAAAACAGCCACATTCAAGCACTGCCTTATATTGTAGAGACTATGACTGGAGTAGCTGCTGTAATTCAGTAGTTCCTTTTTGTACAGCTGAATTCAAGAATGCAGAGCCTCAGGGAACGTGAATGTTCTGTTTAAAGAGGCATATCCATCCTGGCTCAGCCCACCTTACTACAGAGCAGCAGAAGAAAATCTTTAAAGGCAGCCTCTGAAATCCTATTGTTTAAGCCTTGATGGTGGAAAACAAAAAGCTGATGGTATGTCTCTACAAACACAAATTATCTGTTTCAGAAATAGATAAAGACTCCTTACAATAGAACACCTGTGGGCTCTGGGGAGGGCTGCAGTTTTCCAAATGTATTTAGTGCCCCTGGGAGACCAATTCAGACTGGAAAATGTCTTTAGAGAGAAGGAAGAAAGCACCTTAGAAGTGAGTGCCTAAGCTCTAAAACGCAGCAATCAGGATAATCAGACCCACCTCACCCAAAATACCTTTTCCTCTAACGATTAACACAAGAAGAAATTCATCCAGACACTTTAAGGTCACATTCTGAGAGGTAACCTGCTTCATTTCAAGTACATTCCTCTCATGTTGCCTGCAGACATCGAACAAGCTAATATCTAGGCTTCACAGTGCACACCATCATGTTTTGGGGCATGCAGGATTTTTTTTCCACTCCTCCTATCCATCAGGAGGGTTAAGGACTGCAACTCTCATTCAGAAAAGCTCCTTAAAATGGCCACCTCCAGTGAGTTTAACATTTAATTGTACATCTTTCAACAAAACCTTCACGAGTCCTTAACAGTTTTAACCAAGCAGGGGGAAAAAAAACAAAAAAAAACCCACAACTCCCTACATGTTTAAGACATTTTTAGGGGGAGTTTAGTACCTAGGTGATTCTATAGAGGCAGTTCTAGGCATAACTGGTTTCTGAACATGCTGTGTTACTACAGCTCACCAGCATGATCAGCTACTCTACATTCCTCTGTTGTTAGGATTTTATATCTTGCAATGAAAACCATCAACTGCAGCAGAGCCACTAAATGTCCCATTAAATTCATTCTGCATATAACTACAATTTCAGATTTCAAGGGGTTTTGGAAAAAAAGAAAAAACGAAAAAAAAAAAAAAAACACCTGTCTTCTAGAAAGACAGGGAGGGCTTTAAAGAACATCAGGACCACTGCCAAATCTCAGGCACCAAGAGAGACTGAAATAACTAGTTTAGTAACTTATAAGCAAAGCGCATCTGTAAGAGCCACCTCTTCATTCAAGTAGGGAGGTGGTGCTGAGTGCTAGAAATGCAGAGATCAGTACACACTGGAGGAGAAAACAACAGGAAAGTAAGTCTCATTAATCTGAAAGATCACTAACTGGAGCCCCATAGTCTTCAGAGAAGAATGAGAAACATATAATTTTGATTACCAATTCACTCTTCCCAGATTAACTTTTTTTTTTTTGTAATTATCTAGATGCCCGTGTTTTTAAGACTTCTTATCCTCTAACATGCTTCTTTCCTCCAAACACTTCTTTCCCTACATTACTGGGTAATTCTCAGTTCAAAACTAAGCAAGGCACATGTCAATGGCTGCAGATGGTGGTGTGGGGGAAAAAGGCAGACATGGTGGCAGGAAGAACTGAAATTGGAGATGTAAGACACAAACAGCCTGCCTCAAGACATTCTGAGCAAAATAAGCACTGGTGGGTGTACTTCAAAAATTCAAAACAGAAACACCCTACAAAATCCATACTCTTCCAGGAAAGCTAACACAGACTCATTATCCCACCTCCGTGGCTCCAAATAAGAGTCAGTGGACAAGCCCTCCTGCACTAGGATGCTGAGTACTTACACCTGCTACTTTAAGTGAATTCCCCATCTTCTTTCCAGCACCTCCTGTTTATTACTTTAGGAAATACAAAACATGGAATGCGATTTTCATAGGTCTAGTCCTATTTAAATAAGCATTCTATTTCTCAATTATTTCTAATTTCTTTTTGACTGAATTTTTTTGCTTTTTAAAGTTTAAAAGACATGATGTTTTACCTTCTGTGCTTTGATGGGTCCAGCCCGAGGCTGTTTCTGTCTCTGCTCTTTTGGTTCTGGCAGTTTGTCAGTCGACTTTTCAGAAAGCACAGGACCAACTTCATTATCACTACCACTGGAAGCAGGGGCTCCAAACTGAATAGTTTCTATACCAAGCTCAACTCCACCTTCTTGCCCAGGCTTTGTTCCCTATTTAAAAAGCAAGCATTTAACACGTTTCAAAAGACTCACATCAGTACATTGCCAAGAGTTAATAAAAGAGCACAGAGTATACTGAAAGTTGAACACCACGAGTACGCTTCTACCTTCTGCCAGCAAAAGCATTATTTGTGACTGCAACAAATTTACAGGTAGTAAACAAGTTATAAAGGCATACTGCAGTCTCCTCGGCTTCCTAATTTATAAGAGCTCAAGTGGAGGGGAAGTAAAAGTAGTGAAGAAATACATAAACAAGATCAAGAAAAAGATCTGGTACGGAAAATGAAAGAGAAATACAATATGAAGTCTAGATTCAAGTTCATATTATTCTCCTGAAACTTCAAATCTAACATTCAAGAACAACAATTAAAGACTAAAAAGGATTTAATACATGTCCTCATGCCACCCAAAATGGTGTCATAAGAGAATAAAGACAACCTAACAGTTTAAAACAATGAAGTCAAGGCCAAAAAAGCCCAAAAGAACTAAATGACATGATTTTAAAGTATTTAGGACTGTGCCAAGCTCAGGGGATAAGTAGAACACCAGGGTAAGAAAGCAACTACCACTTACTGACAAACAATTTGAATCAGCTTCATGAACAGCGACCCTACTTTTCCCTTCATCCTTACCTCTGGAGATGTAGCTGATCCAAAAGATGTCAAAGGTTTGTTCCAAGCACTCACTGAAGGTGGCTGAGGTGGACTAATAGGTCCCACTGACAAGTAAGGAAAGAGTTAAAACCAAAACACCACAAAAAACCTAAGTTGCTAACTGCATTTGACTAAAGTTATCAGCTATCTGAGAAAAATTAGACCACAGATGTGTTAATTAACCAAGTTCTGATTCAGAAGTTATCAGCCTACTCAGGAGTTAGCAATATCATTCCCATTTAGCTGCTTTAAGAGGGCTGACCATCACATTTGGAAGCGTGACCAAGCCCAACAAAACACAGATTTCTGAAGAGAATGATATCCTTATACTTTGTAAATAGAGAGTATGATAACAACATAAAATACTGAGTAATGTCATGCTGCAAAAGTCTTGAGGGGGGATTCATAGGTCAAAATATTATGTTGCCCCCTGTTCACTGTGCAAAATACACTTGTACATGCAAACATAAGAGCTGAGAACCAGCATTCTCTAACTACAGTACTTGCCCCTCTCACCACAAAAAAAGAATCCAGAAGACACTACTTACATTTCTTGGAGATGTCATTCAGAACTGCCGTAGGAGGCACCTTGTTTTCCCATAGATCAGTTCCTAGACCATTGTGAGCCTGGGTGTTCTGCAAAACCTTGCCCGACACCGTGTATTCAGTGCTGGTTGGAGTCCCTCCTGCAGCCTGATTTTGAGGCTGAACAGAAGCTGGAGGCTGACCTGGAGTCTGTGCTGCACATGGAGTCTGTGCCTGAGCTTGTGCCTGCTGTGCAGCTGCAGCTGCTGCCTGCTGCTGCTGCTTTTTGGCAAATCTGGGTGGAAGCTTGGAGTTCTGACCTCGAACTTTTTCACTCGATCCCTTTTTGGTCCAAACCTGCAAGCAGAAGCAAATTTTCACTCTCACAGTTGGTAGCCTAAACAGGATGTACTGAATCCTAAGATGTCCAAGTGAAAATTAGTTTAATCCACAAATTCTGAACAACTCAAACTTAGAACAACTATCTAGTTGCATCTAAGAGGTGAAAATATAGCTCCCTGAAATGAAGATAACATTTCCAGTATTGAAAGGAGCTCTTTCCCATCACAAATGCCCAATACAAATGCCGAGCCTTGTACCTGCACTGTTTGCTCCTCCTTCTTTCTGCGCTCTTCATCTTGCAGGCGTTTCTGTTGTTTCTTAGACACCACTTCAGTGAAACCATCATCATTCAAGTTAGACTGGGAGTCTTCAACTACTGTCACTTCAGGGTGATCATCAATGATCACAACACCTATTGAAAGGAAAGGTACAGATGCTGCTGTTCTAACACAGCTGCTGATGCAGTGCACAATGAAATACACTCAGAACAAACTGCCTGAGGTAGAAGCAGTTTCCCAATAGACAGATACAGACGATGGCCCTGATAAAAGTTAAGGCTTTGCTTGTTGAATTTATTGCAGGTAAACTAGAAGTGAATATTTATTAAGTGAAGAAGGTAATAAAACATGACAAAAGTAGCAACACTGAACTATACAATTATTCATGCATTCAAATAAAATCCTGTCATTTACAAACATCTAGCAATATATCCAGCAAAGCTGCAGGGTTGCATATTCTTGTTAGCATGGTATCTTATCAATACATACTTGCATAATTATTAAGATCAAATTGAGACAAAGCATCCACTTTTTCCTTAGGCTTCTTTGGACCAGCTTTAGGTTCCTCTCTCTTTTTGCCACTTGCATCCTTGGTGCTCTTCTGTCCTGCTGCATTAACACCTCCTTCCTCCTGATGCACGGAGTTGGTGCTGGCAGGATCAACAGCAGGCACACTTGCTGTCTGATCTTCAAATGGCCTATATTGAAAAAAATTAATATATGTTAAGAAAATTAATTAACATCCATAGAGCATAGAAAGGAAGGAATTAAGAAAACACAAATCAAATTATAGAGTCAAGAGTGTTTATTGTGTAACTTCTTGATAGGCTGCAGACATTTACTTTCAGCTCCTCAATGAGCAGAAACTGAACAGCAAAAGGTGTTTTGGTTTCATGTCCAATGCACTGCTGTCATAAGCACACACAGGAAAAAAAGAGTGCATGATTTTAAAATGAACTCTGCCTCACTCTATGTAGTTAGACACACCAAAACTCAACAAGTTTGCAGTTCAAAACTCTAGTAAAGCCTTCTGCAGAGTAACAAGCAAGCAAGCACACACAAAAATGGAAGCTTACAGTATGCAATGTTTCACAGGCTCCCTTGCCAGAAGCTCTCTGCAGCCATCAGAGTCAGAGACTTGAAGCATTCTGGCTTTGCTGTGGAACCTGGAAAACCCAGCCTTTGTTTCAAAATCGTATTTAACTCACTAATCAAAGAGAGCCTAAGTATTTTTTAATCAGACATTAGAGCACTGATTTTAAGTTTTTAAGTCCAAGGAAAACGTGAACTTAATATACAGCAGCCTACAAGAACAAGAAAGGTAGGAAATTAATGAAGAAATGGCTTGCTCTGTTTCCCACCTATTGGGCCGCTGTACACTGTGGCTACAAAATAGTGGGAAAACAGTAACACTAGATATCAAGTTCTAACCAAATTTAACTTCTAGAGAGACAAAATTTATGTCTCAGCATGCTCTTCTGTCAGATGACTGACCTAAAAATACAACAGACCACATAGAATGCAGCAATCTATGCATTAAACTGCAAAAGTGTTCACATTAACCCTTCAGCTTGCATCCAGATCCTGAGATCTTGGGAAACATACCCCGACTGAGAAAAGGAATAATTACTTTTTTTTATTATTATGCTTATTACCACTGTGTATACGCGTAAGAACACAATGCACTTCAGTCAATTTTCTGGATTATACATACAAATCATAGATTTGTACATACATATAAAAAATAGGAAGCACAGAGATATTGGTGCATGTAGTTATCTTGCCCTTGTCTACCCGTTACTACAAATCTGAAACGATTATTAATGGCTCTGAACCACAATGGGATGATGTGACCACGGATATGCCTGTTTCCAAACCAAAGCCTGTACTCACCCTCTTTTTCCACTTCTGGGTGGAGGACCACTCCGCCTGTCACTCCTAGGCCCCGAGAAGGTCCTCCCTGGTTTAGCTGGCCCACTGTTGCCACGTCTGTTCTGACGGTCTATTCCAGGCCGCTGACTAGAGAAACTTCTCTTGGCTATTTCCCTTTTCGGAGGTCCAGCGTTTTCTCCTGCTTTTGCAGCCGCCTGTGCTGCTACATCTGCTGTTTTCTTCTCATCCCTCTCACGCCTCTCATTGAAATCGCTGCTTTCTGAGGCCGTTTCCCACTCCTCATTTGCCTGGTCTGAAGAATTCTGATTAGACAAGTCCGGTGTCTTACTTCCTGAAACATCCAGAACAGTGTTAGAAGGCTCAGTAACCACGTTAGTGACTGCAGCAGTAGTCGATGAGCTGGTTACTGTCTCATTTATCTTCGATGCAGCCTCTCTCTCTTTTAGGCGCCTGAAGCGTGGTGGCTTATCTTGCCTTGGAGGCCGAGCAGGCCTTTGTCTCCGTGGTCTCTCCCTAGTCGGATCAAACTTCCTCTCAAATTTTGGAGGTCTTTTATCAACTGGTATAGGACCATAGTGCTCATTTCTCCTTGGAGGTTCCCCATCTTCTGGTTTAATGATTTCCGTTTGTCTGGGGTTCCACTGATTGTCTCTGTAGGCTGGTCTCCTTATTGTGGATGGCCGTGGAGGGCGCCCACCAGGATCCCTTCCACCACGTCTATACATTCCCCCTCTGCCTCGTCTGGAAGGCTCTCCTTTAGGAAGAAAGCCCGGCTTAGGTTTATTCTCATCATCTCTTATATATGTTTTTTCCAGAGATCTGCTGTCCACTCTGATATGGTTTTCAGGTTTGAATGACAGAGGCTTTGTAGGTTTCTTGCCATCAGCTCTCTCCTCTCTTTTTGGGTGCTTGCCTTTGATGAGACTGTCTTTGTCTGAAAGGAGAGTGTCGCTTGCACTTTCATGAACTTCGCTGTCAGAATCAGTCTCTGAACCATGCTGCCGCCTGCGTTTTGGAATTACTTCAAAGTCTGAACTCTCACTGCGAGTCTCACTCTCTTCTCGTTGTCTAACAGGCCCAGAAGGCACGTGGTCTGTTCTAGGCTTAGTATCTCTGTAGTGTGGATACTCCCTATTATGGCCTCTACTGCCCCGACCACGTCCTCCGTAGGAACCCCTGTAGCTACGACCTCTAGAATAATACTCCCCACGACCTCTGCCTCTATAGCCCTGATCTGGGAACCAGTCTCTGTCCCTAGCCTCTTTCCAGTATGTCCTAGGTGGTAAGCCAGGCTCTCTTTTTACTGGTCTGGTTTCTAAGCGTGGTTTCTCTACCACCTCCTTGTTAACTGCCTTCTCTATCTGCTTTTCCTCCTTCACTGTGGTAACTGGCTGCTGTGCCTGTGCTGCAGGCTGAGTCGGTGGCTGCTGCAGCACAGCAGGGGGAAGCTGTGGAAGAGCAGGCTGTGCAGCTGGTAGCTGCTGCGACACAGGAGGAGTGGGTGGCTGAACTGGAACTTTAGCTGCAGTCTCAGTCTGAGCGCTCTCTGGGCTTGCTGCTGCTGGAGCAGCATCTTGGACCATCTTCTTAGCCAAAGGAGCACTGCTAGAGGCAGATGTCTCTGGCTCAGTCTGAGGCACTGGCACTTGAGGTGCTTCCTTTTTGTCACTTTTTTCAGACTTGCTTGGTTTTTCACTAGCTATCTTTTCTCCTTCTTTCTCCTTCCTCTGCTCACGCTCTTCTCTCTGTTCACGCTCCTCTTTCATATCTCTAAGCACAGGTTTTTTAATAGGACCTGATCTTCTTATTGGTCTGTCGCTGCCTTCCTCTCTCCTGCCATAACCGGGCCTAGGACCCCACCTTGTTTCAGACTTAGGTTTAAACGTCTTTTCAGGTTTAGGTCCTTCAGATGTTCTATTATTGATCAAAACTTCTTTTTTCGGCTTAATCTCAATTCTCTCAATTGTCTCCTTTGACTCAACAGGCCTGCTACTTATTTTAGGGATATTTGCTGTCATATCATTCCTCTGTTCTTCTGATTTTAGAGAATGACTTGAGCCGTGGGAAATGCTTCTCTTTAGTGAAGAGTGACTTTCCCCCACAGGCATGAGATCTTCTGCGGAACTGCGTGAAATATTCTCATCAATTCCTTCAAAATTAACTTTAGTGTTAGATGTGTCAGTTTGGAGAGGCTGGGCATCTTCCAAAGACCTGCTCGGGAACTTTTGTACTTCCACTTCTCCTGGTTCTCTGAAAAAGTCTGTCTTTGGATGAGAGTCCAGCTGGTTGTGCTCTACAGGATAAGCTGCAGCAGGAACAGCAACTCGCTCTTGCTCCAAGTGCGTCTCAGATCTAAGAAACAACAATTAAGAATGTTATGGAGGGGGGGGGGGAAGATGAAATTCTCATTCCATAAACATTTACTTGAATGATTTTCTGTTTGAATGAAGGATTTCTATCAGATCCAGGGAACAACGCATCAGCTTTCACAGTGGCTGCCAGTTTTATAGAGATCCATTTTATGCCACTCTGGTTAAAAAATCAGTGTCAAATGTACAGTTGGCTTTAGAAATCTATTAACATTAATGGCTGTATATACATTTTAAACAGATCCTTCAGACTAGCAGGCTATCAGCAAGCACTACACAGGCAGGAAAAAAAGAGCAGGAGAGGTACTTCAAGACAGCTGCCTTGGGCATCTTTGATTTATACCACTTGTGCTCAACACACACTTTTGAAACTGATACACACCAGGCAGAAGCTCACTACTATGGGGAAAACGGAGAGCAGATGAAGGAGCAGATACAACACTGCAGCAGCATTCTACAAAACTGAAAATTCATAGTAGTATTGCACCACCATTCATCAAATCAGGTTAAATACCCTAAACAATGGGCAAATTGTTCTTCTACGCCCTACTATGTGGCAGGCACGTCTTGTTTTATACAACAGTGCCAAGTACATTCTCCCCACCCACTACTCCTTTTAAAGTTTTGTGTGAAAAGCAGCATTAACTTGGTCTGAATTTACAGTTTAAACTCAGTTCTACAATAAAAATTACACAGCTAAATGCGTAAGCAGGTGTGGCTCAATAGTGACAGACAAAAGGGACGTAACTCAGGCTTACCTCAAATTGTCAGGCTCTTCTAACACCTTGGGAGGAGAAGTAGCTTGCTGAGGTTCAGGATGGGGGTACGGATCTGACCCCCACATTATGCGGGGCTCTGACAAAGGAACGGCGTGCTCTCTTGCTGAGCGAGCTATATGCTCAAATGAATCTGAACTAGTCGCTGATCCCTCCAGCTGGTCTCTTCTCATCAGTGGTTTGGGAGGCATAATTCCTGTTACAAGTTTAAACTGAATTAGCAAAGGGACTTAGCCGACAAAACACAATGTATTTTAGGAGGTCCTGAAAAGCGTTATTCTCTGCCCTCCTATTTTTCCTCTGTACCTTCTCTTATTGGAATCAAATGTCTATTCACTGTCAACTGACCTCACAACGATTAAGTCACATCCACCACCAGTGCCCTCTATAACAACAGAAGCAAAAGCTGTCTGTTTCCACTGCAATGGAAAGAACCAGGCCTGGAGACCTGTAACCTTGAGAATGAAGATTCTGCTCTAAGATAAGAATGGCAAAAGGCAAGATGAAAGGTGGTTCTTGGCACTCTATTAAAACTCTAGGTCCTATTTTGTTAACATTTTAAAAGAAGCATTCTGGTTTTCATCATTTTTACTTAGGTTACCATTTTCTCCATTCAATCCCTACATTGCTTTCAAGAGATGCATTCCCCCGAGCCCTGCTCCTTCTAACTCAGTGGTCTCTCCATTACACTGTCTGCTTGTCTGGTGTTATTTAGGTACACTGGCTTTCTCAATTGCAAATCAGATAACCATTTCAAAAGTTTAAGAAGCCTTTTTAGAGTCAAGAATTTGAAAGCAGGAATTCAGCAACACTTTAAAAGTGCTAGCACATAGAAATTCTGTTATTTTTACCTTTTCTCTTATTTAAAACTGAAGTAATACCAAGAGCTAACACATAAGAAAAGATGAACTGTAAATATGTTGTTTTTACAGTATGACAATCTAACTCATGCCAACTGTAATACCCGAAAGCAAGTAAGGCTTATATTGATATTCTGAATGCAGCTCTGTTGTCAGTAACTTGTCTGTGATTCAGGAGAAAGCTCTGATTTTACTTCGCAGTCAAGATATACACTGATGTATGCCTCAGCCTCCCACAATCATTAAAATCTACTCAGTCTCAAATAATAGTTTTATTTTTTTAAATAAAGATCATTTACTATTTACAATGTGGTTAATAAAAGACATCTATTTCAAACCCAAGAAAGTTTAACAGTCAGAAGAGTTGCCAGATTTTACCTGGATGAATAGGAGGCATATCCATTGCAGGTCTTCCTGACATCATTCGTGGGTCCATATAAGACTGCATCATAAGCCACCGTGGATCAAAACCCATTGAAGCTAAATGCTGTGGATGTGGTTGCATTGGCTGGTAAAGAGGTCTATGCTGAGGAGGAGGGACAGGGCCACTAGAAGGCTGTGAGGGAGCAGACTGTGGAATTACACCTTGCTGCTGTTGCTGCCACTGCTGCTGTTTCATTTGCTCCTGAAAAACACAAAAGAGCATTAAAGGACTTTGTCTTAAGATGAAGACTTATGCAGAATTAAAATAACCCTCAGAAATAAGGGCTGCAGTCACCTCTGGGATATTAAACATTCTGAAAATTAATCACAAACACAAATCAGGATGAACAAGAAGAAAAGGGAGAGACGGCGGGAGAAGGCTATACAATTTAGAATAGCTACAGTCTTGCTAGTGTTCAGCTGAGATACAGAACAATCTATACTTTGTCTATGTTGTGAATGACCAGTGCTCTTCACACCACAGGAACTGAATGCAAAACATTTCTGTGAGCGTTATGACCTTTAATGTAAAGCTGCAGAAACAATCATCATCAGATCCCCAATTCCACAAGTATCCACAGGGCAATGTTCTACTTCTGGTAACTGATGCCAAAAGCAGCCAGTTTTAAAAGCCTCTCATCTTCTGCTCCCTCGTGTACTTTGCAAGCGATGGGAAGTGCTCCCTACAAAACCAATTCTGCCATTGCAATAGATATTACAGAAGCTGGAAACCAACATCTTGGACTTTATTTTCCCCTAAATGGTCACATTCTTACGCAGAATGAAGCAGAAGACATCACATTACTCTTCCTTTTAGGAAGCCCAGCTGGTTACCTGCTGCCTCTGAAATCGCGGTGGTAATGATTTCTGGAACTGTTTAGAATAGCCTGAGGAAACAGCAGGACGAGGCTGAGATCCTGATTCTGGTTCACTCTCGTGAGTCACCTGTGAAATCTCTTTCTCATTCCGGCCACTATCTTGTCGGGTAAAGACTGCTTGGTCTTCTGAAAACAAAAACAAACAAACAAAAAAAAAGATGCAGGAGACAAGAGCGCGTTTTAAAGCTAAGAATTTCACACTAACTGGAGTGTCAGATAAAGGATATCTTCCTTGTTTTAACAAAAGCAACCTGCTTTCTCTAACCTCACAGTTCTAGTTCCCAAAATATACATGGGCAAAAAGAACAGTCTCAAAACATTAATATTTCTTAGAGTTCCCTTTAAACTCAAATAACCGTAAATGATTTCTCAGTTTATGTTGCAGCTATTGTATGATTTAAGAAGTGCTACAGTATTATACTTTAATCAATTTCTTCATGAACCAAAGTTCAGTTTTACAGTCATTTTTAATCCATTTAAGGGATGACACCAATGTATTAATAGTCAGAGCTCTCCTGTGGCATTCAAGCTCCACTACAAAAAAATGCACTAAGTATAAACACGTGCTCTTTGTGACTACTCCTCTAGGGTTGCTTTTAAAGAACAGAATAACTGACATAATTTATGTTGCTTTTTGGCAATATGAAATACTGACTCTCTTTTAGCAAGAAAAAAAAAAAAAAAGAAGTCTTTTACTTTTTCTGTATTCTTTCATGTTCTGCTTAAATCACAGAACTCAGTTTTTGCCTTAAACACTTTGATGAGTCGGCCAGACAGGTCTAGCTCAAATGACAGAGTCAGCAGCTGCAGCGTGCCAGGGAAACATATGATCTAGATGCACAAAGTTAATCAGGCATGCAAAGTAGACTGCTACATTACTACTATACTCTGACTCAGCTTCAAGAGAGTCAACTCATACTTGCATGCAAGCATACCTTTTTCTTCCTTGTTATTCCTGCTTTCACTTTCTTGTTTTTCTACTACAGGCGTCACCACAGGTTCTACAGGCTCAGGAGCTTCATGTGCTGGTTTTTCCTCTTCTTTCTCCTTCTCCTTTTCTTTTTCTTCCTTCTCTCTCTCATTTTCTTTCTCTTTTTCCCTTTCTTGTTCTTTTGCTTTCTCCAGTTTCTCTTTTTCTTCTTTTTCCCTTTCCCTCTCCCTTTCTTTTTCTTTTTCCCTTTCCCTCTCCTTTTCTCTTTCCCGCTCTCTCTCCCGTTCCCTCTCCCTCTCCCTTTCTCTCTCCCTTTCTCTTTCTCTTTCCCTTTCCCTCTCCCTCTCTCTCTCTTTCAGAGGGTCTTCCCGGGAGGGTTTTGTCATACAGCCAAATTTCTCATTTAACCGTTTCAGCTTTTCTGCACAAGCTGCTTTTCTTTGTTCTTCCATTCTTCTTTCTTCCTCTTCCCGGCGCTTACGGGCTCGCTCAACTGCGGCGGATATCTCTGACTGCTGTCTTCTCCTCTGTTTCCAGATTTCATCTTCATCTGGTACTGGTTTAGGGGGAAAGGCTCCCTGCCTTCCAGGTCCTAGTTGGCGATCAGGAGGAGGAGGATGCTGTAGGATTAAAACCAGTGAGTCAGCTATAGCACTGTTACATGAAACAAATTGGTTGAAATACAACTTTTTAACTGCCTGCCTACTCATGTATTTGGATGGCATTTTTACATAGTAAGGTTAGAAAGACACCTCCCACGCAACCTGAACTCAAAGTAGAAGTAAAGATTTAGTTGAGCTTGTGTCACTTCTTATTGCCATTAATGCAAAGAGACTGCAAAGATGACAAACACATTTTAGATTTGATAGTTTGCTCTGGCAGATCTCAGACAGAAAGTCCAAGAAGACAAAGACATTCAAGGTTATCTTAGGATAACCAAGATTTTAATAAGCACTGTTGAAAACTGGTAAGCAACTACTACCTATACATTTCACTTGGAACTTCATTTCCCTATTGGCTGCTGGGCATGCAGCCAATATGAAGCCACACTCAGCCCTTAAAGACCTTCCTCATGTCCCTCTCCTCTCTAGTCCTAAGTAAGGCTAGATAATCAAAAGCTCATGTGTATTTCACATGCCACTTCCAAGATTTACACAGTTCACACAAATAGCAACATGGCTGTGCTAAGGTACCACTCTTACCAGCCCCGGGTACCACGATCACTTTAATTCTTACAGAAAAAGGCTTACTCCTGTGTGAAGCACTGTTACTTTTCCGAGTCTAATTCCCTCCATCACAGCATTAAGGAATTCAACTCAAAAAACATAAAAAATAAGGACAGTTCTGATCATTCTTACCGGTGGTAGAATGGATTTGGGATGCAGAGGAGGACCACCTCTTTCATGTATAGAGGGCTGTGCTGGACCCCGATCCTGTAAGATCAAACACAGCAGCAGGATAAATAGCTTGTAACAAGAGGAAGGCTGGCAATTTTAAGTAGTACCACTTCCTACTACATTAAAATACTGTATCTAGTGAAGTACCTTGCATAGGATACAGATTAGCATGCAAAGAGGGCATGAATGTCTTAATTGCAGCTGAACAACTACTTAAAAAGCATCCAAATGTTGGAATTCAGTTTACTGCAGTGTTTTTCTTCAGAATCAGTGTAGCATCGAATCTTGGAAAATGACAATCTTTATACAGAGAGAAAGAGCAAGAACAAACTCAGGATTCCCCATCTTCATTGTTACTGGTGTCAGAAGAAAATGCTTCAAGGAAATTTTCACTCAACACAAACAGAAGCTTTTCATGGGGAAAAAAAAAACCAACAAACTGAAGCGGGTATAAGTTGAGATGATTACCACTCTTCTGCTCCAGAATTCAAAAACCAGAACAGCTGAACTGATGCATTCTGGAGTGTCTACAGAAAAATCTATCTACCTGAGAAAAGCTGACACTACTGCAAAGATGCACTGAAAAAAAACAGGCCATGATTTAAAAAAAGGAAAGTGTGTGGGTCAACATGGCACTATTTCTGTGTCTCTACAAAACGCGTTGGATACCAGCATGGCTTTATTCACTGTTACAGCAATGGACAAACAAAATAATCAGTTAAAACCTGTCAGCTGAGCAACAGTAACTGACATAAGAGTTCTCACCACTCACAACTGTGGGTTAGAACACACTAGACAAAGATATTATTTTTTATTTGGGACCAAAAGAAGGTAAGCAACATCCCACCAGTTGCTAAAGCTCAGACAAGTAGTAGCTTTTACTCGTGCTCATAACCTTAATCCACCTGACAGTTTCAGAAAAATTAGAGTGGGATCTCTCCTGAAAAAGCTTTTGTCAGAAGAGCTGAAGAAAAGAAAACACAAACCTGATCAAGCTGGGAACTTTTGCCATAAGATCCTTTGGTTGCTGCTGCAGAAGCCTGGGTGGCAGACTTAGCATTTGTCTGTTCTTCTGCTTCTTTCTGGCCATCAGGGCTCTGAGAATCTTTTGATGGTGTTTGTTCATCACTGTGCAGAGAGATAAGAAATACGGAAGGAGTATTTCATACAGCTCTTTGGTGATTTACCTTCCACCCTCAACATCTCTAAGAGAGAGTGAAAGATTCTGAGAAGAAAGATCACTTCCACTTCAAGCCCTGCAGGCAGCTACACAGATTAATATAGTACTTAATTACTAAAATAAGTGTTACTGGAATAACTACTTCATACACTCACTTCATTCAGTTTCCCAAAAGCTAAGCTACCCGTGTAGCATTCACACACAACCAGCAGCACCAACTCACCCACTTTCCTTCTCTTTTTGACTACTTCCTTGCTCATCGTCGTCACTGAAGTTCAACTGCTCAGTGTAATCCACTTCACTCTGAGCACCTGATACACAAGCAAATATCCCATTAACCTTTCAGAAAAATTATGTATACAAAGAAAAAAATTATCAATCTGAAGTTCTTACCTGCCCAGCCTTCATCAGCCTCAGCATCTAGGTTATCAAATTTATCAAGTTCTTTAAGTTCACTAGCACTAAGAATGGATGGGCGCTCAATAGGTTCTGAACACCACGAAGGTGGTCCTCTTCCCCTTGGCCCTCTAGAAGAGAAAGAGAAAGGATGAGAGTTCTACTTTAATTGAAGAGCAGTAAAGTTGTGAACCAGAAATTAAGTACTTTCATTGTGACATTGCAACAAATGTTTACAGATAGAGTGCTGCTCAGAGCTACCAAGGTGTTCCTCTCTCCTGCTTTTCCCACTAAAAAGCCCTGTATCATGCAGCATTCTCTTAGCTTTGCATCTGAGTTGTCAAACACTATATAACCACTATATAGCAGTAGTATATAGTAGTCTACACAAGCCAAAGTTAGAAGACCAATGAGTGACTGCACACAGTTGTATGCAAGACAATCAGTGCAATGTTATTTTTTTTCTTTTTACTTTTTCCCCTTTACAGTCTGATGTAAAGTTCATAATCACATAACTAGAACACTTGTATCTTACCTACTAAGCTCAGAATTAGGAAACCTTGTTGGGCCTTGCATGGAAGGAGGATATGCCATTCTAGGATACTGATTAAACATCTAAGAAAAATTTGAAACAGAAGTGATTTGTTAGAAAACATCACTGTATCAGACATACTTGAGAACAATGGAATTATAATGGAAGTAAAGCAAGGCTCTTCACTTGAAAGAGTCTGCTCTAAAGACTGTGACCAACAGCCCACAAAGCTGGAATGATTACAAGCACTCGGCAACCTCTGACCAAAGTTGAAGCTTAGCACAGCAGGAGTGGCAATATGGAGCCACGTCCTTTGAGGAGCAGGCTGTGATCCCACACTTCTTGCTAAACTACAAAGTACTCCATGGAGGGAGGATAACAAAGGTACAAGGGAATCACACTAGCCAACAACCAATCCCTGCTGTGTGAAACTTGGTGTAACCACTACTTACGTAAGGTGGCATCATCGCCCTGTACTGAGATGAGATGGGTGGCTGCTGCTGGCCATTCAGCTTGGGCTGTGGGACCTGTGGTAACCGTGCGTCCCTCTTCTCTGCTGCCTTCAGGACATCATTCTGATCTGCTGGAGCAGCACTGCCATCTTCCTGCCCAAGAGCCTTAGCATCTTGACCTGTTGGAGAATTGGATGAATTGTTCTTACTACCACCTTTCTCTCCAACTAGTAGCACCTGTGCAGACTGACTCACTAAAAGAAAACAAGACCAGGCTTGATCTTCCTAGGCAGTTTCCAGTGACGCAGCAATCTGTGCAGATGGACGTTTGCTACTAAGAAAACAATGTTGTTTTCTAATTCTCTTCAGCCCTACAGCCAGCTGTGATTCCAAAGGGTAAGAGCTAAATTTATAGACAGTTCTAGTTGTTCTTCTCTACCTTCTAAAACATAATGCCATTTAGGAAAGATGCTGATAACAGCAGAAGACAGAAAACAGCTTTAGCTGGTGTGAACCACTGCTGATTTGGTGCACAGATGCTGCCAATGGAAAGATCAAGCTTCTTTCAAGGAGGATTAATACAAACTTCCCAAGCAGCTCAAAATGACATCTGTGCATTAGATATCAAAGAAAAGAAGTATCCAGATACTGGCTTGCATCTCTGATAAAGAATGTTATAGAAGTGATGAGGGTTGTATTTCATTAGGAGGGTAGTTGTTGAATATATATTCTAGCTGCCATGACATCTAGCAGGTGGAAGAAAACACCAATATTGTACAACAGACACTCCTGAGAGCATCAGCCTAGGCAAATATAAAGTGAACTGCAGGATACAATTACATATCTGTTTTCCAAACCAGGAACACAGTAAAGCAGAGAAAGGAATTAAACACAAAAATCTTTATGACAAGCTCTTAACCAAGATAACCACATAATGGAGGAGGGAGTTAAAGGATTTTCAGGTGGGGGGACTGTTTGCAGGAATTTCTTCCTTGCAGAAATGAATCCTTAAAAGAGAATTCATAAATTTCATTTGTATGGGGAGGGGGGTGGGGGGGCAGACATGCATTCCACAAACTGCAAACAATTTCACTAAACTTTGGACCATATATTTACTTTGTGGCCTCAAGTTGGGTCCAGATCCATCTTCAGATGCATCTTTCTCTTTGCCTGACTTTTCTTGATCCCCAGCTGCCGGCAGACTGGGAAACTCTTGCTGGAAATAACTATTTACTGGAAGAGCTGGACCTATAAAATAAGATACAGTCACAAGCGATGTCATAAGCCTGATCATCCTTAAAAAATGAAGCACAAAGTCATTACTGGCAATAGAATTTGCAAGCCAAGAGCAATCCTCATAAAATATTTATATTCACTACTAAAGCTGCTGAACGGCTACGTGGCCTGTAAGGTAAACTGACAAAAAAAAAAAAAGCCAGTAGCTAAAAGAACTTCTACTGTCTCTGATCCATGAAAGAATCATGGATCATAACAATAACAACGCAACATGAAAAACAGGGATCTTGTTTTGCTTTTTCCTTTTTAAGGGTTAAATGCTAAGCACAGGATAAACTGCTCTCTTTTCACTTTTCTCGTAATGTGGTGACAGCAAATACCACAATAATTACCTCCGTGCCCACAGATTAGCTTAAAAGCTTTCAATCTTCCAACTTCACCTACTACAGGTCACGTTAATTTGTTTTTTTGTTTCTGAGCACTAGATTCTTTGTGTTCCTAAGCAGCCACAGCCAACAGCTCAGGGTTACTGAAAACTACAGCCACACTAAGCAGAAGGCCTGCCAGGCAAGAGAACCATCTGGGAGTTCCTTTAGCAGGTGACATTTTTATATTAATCTTGAAACACGTCTTCTGCTGGAGTTCATGCAGCAACAATGTTTCAGGTGGAAAACAGTGTCCTCAGTTATTAACCTAACAGCACCCAGCATCAAATAGACACCTCTTCATCAGCCAACAAGAGTCATTAAAGATTTCAAATACAATAGGGTGACAATTAACCCCCAACTCCTAATCAATGCACAAGCCAAAGAAATACATGCTGCCCATCAGGTTTTGTGATGCTTTATCCTGCATGGTTATCAATAGCATCAGAGAGGGACTTAGTTTATCCTCACTTAACTGACATCTTACACAAGGAGCATGAGGCAGCTAGCTGAATGACTGCTGGAAAATGTACCAGACATCTGGAAGAAGTGTAAGTTCCACTAGCCAACTGCAGATCAGGAAAGTATGAACACAACAGGTGTACCCCAAGTTTCAAACTAAGGACAACAGCAAGCAGCTGAAGCCAACTCACATTCTGTATTTCTTCTGGAAACATCAAACCCACCACTGCATTAATTGAACGAAATGAAGATGCCATCTGGGCTTGGCACACAAACTGCCATGGTAACCATAAAATAATTAGCTAAATGCATTCTGAAGCCGTTGAGCTGAGTCATTATTTCCTGTGTCACATCACAGATGATCTTATCAGCTTATGTAGAAAGGTTTTTGCAAAGTGATCTGCATTCCAGTGCTAATTCCCTTTTTTTTTTTTTAACCTTATTATACAACACTCCTGCAAGAGCTTCATGGAGGAGAGCTTCTATATTTGAGAATGAAGGAAGCATGAGCACTATACAGCAGAGCAAGAAATGCAGAATATAGGATTGCCATTCCTAACACTCACAGCAAGAAATGGCAGTCACTAGATACATGATGTTAACAAACTTTAGTCTTAAAAGCTACCACCATATCATTTAGAATTTACTATTCTATCTGTGGAGAGCTGACTTTCTCCAACAAGGAAGCTGAAATTCTCTTCTTCAGTCACAGAAAGCTTGCAAGATTTGAATTTAAGGAACAAAACATGTCACACGTTATTTTCCATAACACAGGCACGGAAATTCTAAGTAACCTCTAACTCCAAGAGCAATTTTTAAGCTCTGCTAACGGTTCAATTTGATTATACACTTGTCACGAAAACACTCAACTTGAGATTCACAATAGTGGAAATTGTGTGTAAGGACTGAGAACAATCATGTAAAATAAACAACCAAATACACCCTTGATGCCTCTTCTAAACAGCAACAAAAAAAACTTACTTGAACACCACCACTATGAAAACAAAATGTATAAAATAAAAGAGAAAGTACTGTGGTAGCAAACATTTAAATAGAAATGAGACCACACACATTTTGCATAAAATGACCCAAAGTTATAACCAAGTTGACCACTAACTGTTTATGTTTCTTGTACAAAAAATGCTAGGCGTTACAGCAAGTGGCAGTAAGAACAGCCACATTCAAGACCTTATACTCTGATCGTTCTTTCTGTGTCAATACAAAAAAGAGGCTCTGCAGGTCCTTTAAAAGGCTGTCAGACATGCTGCTAAACTGGGCTGGAGTTCACTCAAGTGAAAGTTGCTTCCACAGCATTCTCAGTCCCAGCCTGTCTGCCCAAGACTCAAAAGGTTACAGAGTTCAAATGCTGCAAGAAGCAAGCAGCACTCAGAGCCCACTAGGCTGGTCAAGAGCCTCTGCATCTTTAACATCACTTACCATCTTGCCCACCTGGCTTGGTGTTGGCCCATGATTTGGCAACAGGAGCTGCTTCTGGAGGAGCAGGAACAGCAGGTTTTGGCTGTGTCTGCGGCACCTCTGGCTGTCTGGAGTTAGAGGAAAAGCACTCATGAATACAAAATTGTCAGGACTACTGCTGCAAACAAGTGAATGAGAGGAGATAACTATGCAGCTGAAGAGCCAATATGTTCTGTGCGAAAAAGCATTTTCTTATATAAAAGGAGCTGTTAGAGTAGAAGTTAAAATTGGAATACATTATCTAATTCTTTTGAGAGCGATTACCTGAAGTGGAGAGGAATGAATGAAAACGAAGGGCAGAAAATGCAGTCATGAATGGAACTATAAACTTTCTAAGCAGCTTATCAGACCATCAGAAACCAATCTACAATCATGGAAGGGAATCATCTGGAGTAATGCTCTTGACCTGGGAGCTGGGGGTGGAAAGCACTTCAAGAAAAAGCTCACCACGAATGGACAGAACACAAGCACATGTGTCAGAAATTTCTGTGTGAAGGAGCTGACAAAGCCTGAGACACCATGAAAAAAATTATGGGCACCATGAATCGGAAGGGGAAAATTTACATTTATGAAGAAACACAAATACAGCTTCAGACATTTAAAATAACGACTCATTCTGTCCAATCTAAAAAGGTGACTGCATTCTAACGGAAGATATTTTTAATCTAGACATTTCTGAAACCTGCATATATAAATAGCATAAGTGAAGAAGCAGCCAGTGAAAGAACAGGCTGGAAAACTTTTTTTTTTTTTTTTAAAGTTTAAACTTTGCACTGAAAGACCTTGAAGATTATTTTGCTTTCTGTAAAGGGTACTAGTGAACTGCCACCCACAGACAACTACAGAATCTGTTGTTTTCCAGAGAGTGAGATCTCTACAAATGCTACATAGTTAGCCTCTTAAACAGCAGCTACATTCCACCACCTAATGTTTCAAAAAACAGCTGTAAATGCTTTAAATAATCTGAGTAATCCTAGATCTGAGAACTGCAGTGGTCAGCCCAAAGCACAATACAGTGCCACTGCTAGCAGGAATATGTGATAGGTAAGGATGGAATAACAGATGCCAACAACAGAAAGGGCAAAACTACTTGAAGCACTTTGTCAATACATGAAGAACCATATTTCAATGTACTCACAGAAGTACACACAGACAGACTGAACAGGCAAAAGAAACTACTGTAACTTGCCTAACTGGCATTCCAGTGACAATTTGGAAAAGCAGCAGGGAAAGAATTAAGTAAACAAAGGAAGGAAGCGACTCCCATGAACCCCAAAGCAGTGTTACTATGTTAAAAAAAGGATTTATACTTGAAGTAAGCATCAGAACACTTTGGACATAAACTGCAACATTTATAAATACACTGAAAACTGAATAACTACAGCAGTTCCTACAAAAATGGGCTGAAGATACGAGCAAACACATTAGATGGTCTGAATTTTGGAGAATTTACTTGTGGCCTGGGCATACACTCTCCTTCCAAGGAAGAAGCTCTTCCCCCACGTAATTTTACTTGGATGTAGCTTTTAAGGCCTTTATCATAATGTGTAATGAAAAGCTAGACAAACACCTGCAAGTTGAAGTTGAGGGACAGCTATTTATTCAGAAACACAATCAACTACTGCAACATACTTCTAGCATACGAAGCAGGAAACAGAAAGGTGCAGATGAAGTGTGTTTTTATTAAACAAACCATTGAGCTCAGCACCAATTTAACTAGATCAAATGAAAATGACCTCTGGGTATAGGAACTACCATACAAAACACTGGGCAGAATATTGTAAATTTGTGGCTTCACAAACCTAAGATAAAAGCAAAGCACAAAAGTGAACTCTTGATGTCTAAGTTTTCCACAAAGACACCAAAATTGACATTTAAATGTAGGGAAGCATAGGAAAAAAAGCCTTCAGTCACGTCTTGCTTTCACAAGGGTATAACATACTAACAACACAGCATCACTGCAATAAGCAGCAAAGCCCCTACCCAAGTGATTGAGCACCAGCTGCAGCATTTAACTAACCACAACCAGCTAGATGTCTACCAAGAAAATGGATCAATACCCACCTTGAAAACTGCTGATACTTCCTCCTGCACCTTTACATTAGTGCCTCAGTTGTCAAAGAATAAACCCTTAAAAGCCACTTCCACTTTAGTGGTGTCAAGCATATCCTATTTTAAGCTTACATGACAATACATTTTGTTTTAAAACCTCTTCTAATTACATTATTGAAACAATACTTAAGTCTACTTTCTTGAGAGAAATGTTACAGCAAAACAACCCTGATGTCATTGGTCACTTACTTTTCTTCTTCGTGCTGTTCTTGTTTTGAAGCCCATCCTGTGCCGTCCTTAGGCACAATGTTCACATTGGGATCATTGCCTTTGTTCTCTGCTTTGAGGCTAGGGAGGTTAGCTGGGGGAGGCATCCTCCTCGAAATAGCAACTTTTCCAAGACTTTGTAATCCATGGCGTGTGGCAACTGCATGTTTAAACAGAAAGTGCAAGTTAGCAATGCTGTTTTGGAGAAATCAGTGAAAATGTTTGACAAAAAAAAATAATAATTTAAGAATATAAGAATTAGAAAGCCAATTTTCTTTTCCATGGTTTAATTAAGGAAAAAAAAAAAAAGGATTTATAAATACTTGATTCTGGAGAACTTAAGTACACTGAATAGTGAGTCACTACGGTTAACTTATTCCAGAAGCAAAAAAGCACATATGTTCCCTCTGCTCTACAATGCTCTCTCACAGAATGTTGGAGAAGACATTTTAAGTATGACTTTGTGCTATCTTTTAGAATGCTGTCTAATATAATCTTCTCACTCCTCCTGGGGGGTTTATCATGCTTTAATGGGCCCAGGAATACCCACCCGGGTCTATGTCATTTTTTCTGCCAGTACTTAGTTGGCAGACACTGCTCAAACAAAAGCATTCCTATAAAGTTTGTTTATTGCAGATCACAAAAAAAAAGCAGTGTGAAGCCAACACTCTGCACTGGACATTCAACCTACCAACTAATCAGTTCAGACAAACAAGATTCTCTGCTAAGCACGTTCCATAATCACAAGCATCTCATATTCAACCTCTGAACATTACATAAACTAGCTAGGAGCCAATGTATTCACTAATGATCTCAAAATATACTCAAGTGATACAAGTGCTGCTGACTTCAGAAATACAACAAGAAGCACAGCTGGGGAATGGTATGTCATACACTGATAACACATGGAAACTGCAGCTATAAAACAGTTATTTACTTACATTCTACTGAACTGAAAATGCTGTCTCCCTGAACTTTAGTTTATAGGTCATCAGAAACCGAATCAAAACTGTTTTTCCACAGTTCTTCCATTTAGCTGCTGTATAAAGCAGCTCAAAACCTTGCTGTACTTAACGATAGTATTGCACTCTTAATTAGCTCTACAATAGAGAAGATGAAACAAAATGCATAAACAAAGTCAGTTTAATTTACCTGTGGTTTTCTGAGTTTCCAGTGACTTTCCTTTGTAAGTATTAAAGAGACTGAGCGTTGCATACTTCGTTTTTCCATCCTTTGCTTTTGTACTCTGGCCTGACTTTTCCGACATTTCGATGGAAACTCATCGAGTCTGGTACCTCCTGCTCACTCCTCAAAATCAGCCTGAAAACAAGATCACCAGAAGAATAAAACAACTTGAATAGAAGCCAGAAACTTAAGACAGAGGTCATAGCATTGAAACTTTACAGCATATTTAATACTATTCTGCACTATTTCATTTGAGCAATCCAACACCTTATGTTATGAAACAGTTTGCCACCACAAATTCAGGAGGCTCAGCATTTGAACAGCATCAAACTCTCAAAATGTTAAACACTGTCTATAAGCTCACACTTAAACAAAAACAAAAAGCAAGTAGTTTCCACCAGCAACTAGTTCCCCACTGGGGAAGCGCAGTGACCTCATCCCCTCCTGTAGCCAAGAGCTTAGATACCATGAACTGCAACACAATATTTCTGGAATTTGCTTTTTCCAATTAAAACCATCACGAACTCAGCAACCAGAGAGATTAAATACAACGAATCTGAAGTTTATTTATCAAAACTAGAAATGCAGCCTGTTCAGATCTATAGGTAAATCATTTCTTAAACTAAAAGCTATGCTGTTCTTGCACCAGTAAATCACAGGGCTGCTAGAGAAGATCTCCCCTCCCTTCTTTCCCTGGAGTAACAGATCTTAAGAAGAACCACCCAGTAATTATCACTGATGTTTCACTTGTTCTTAGAAGGAACCTGCCTGAGTTTCTGCTCATCACCACCTAGGAACATTCATTACATTGACTATAGAATAATTTGTGTAAGCCACTCATGTATTATTAAAAGACTGCACAGATAAGCAGTCGAAAGCATAAAACACTTAGTTGGTCGTGATGATATAAACCAATGGGAAAAGACCAAAGAATATACCAAACATATATAAGGATAACATTCCCACCTTGCCCTGCCTTCTACCTCCATTTACAAGCCACCATCAGAAAGGTGAAGAAACGGAGATGCAAATAGCCTTAGTGTGGCATTCAGCTTCAGCAGGACTTGGGCCAAATGCTATTTCATTACAGCACATGCAGACTGTTGCAATCCTTATATCATCCAGAAACTTGAAAAACAGGCTGAAACCAGCCCACCAGGTGGACAGTGTAACCAGAACACAGACCTTCGATACAGTAGGCAGGCCATCCCTCATCTATCCAAAAAATAATACTTTATGCAGAAATCAGTGAAGTTGTCTATCCAGTACAGCTAAATTCTATGCTTTTTTTAGTATATAGGTTCAAACTGTTTGCCAAGCTTTTGTCAAAAGTACACTAAAAAAAATTTTTGAACTGTGTAAATTTGCACATTTCCCGAGGAATATGGTTATATGGTTTTCAGGAAATAGATCAAGCACTGCAAACAGTATTCTTTCACATTAGGCCAGTTAATACGTTCACATTTAAGTGAATTAAGATCTGATACCAGTTGCCAGACAAGATACACTTGCAAATTAGACTTCAGAGCAGGTATTTAAGTGAAGGATGGCAAACCCTCCCTTTGAAGTGCCTATCTGTCCATCTACAAACATATCTTCAATGTCACATACTGAACAACCACCCTCGTGCCATCTAATAACATTTATAAAGAGATAACCGCGTGGTCCCAAGCCACATGAAATAAAATTTCAGCCCACGTCTCACTCCGAGTCCTGTGCCTTTTCACTCCAACTTCACTCATACAAAACGCATTCATATATGGGAAAGTCTGAATCATTCCTTCTTTAGTACCATCCATAAGATTTTACCATAAAACATGCTTACTCTGTACAGCAGCAACACAAAAAACCCAATTCCAGAAACGAAACCATTACCGTGCAGCAACCAGAAGGACAGGCAGCAGTACAAGCAGTAACAGCAGCTGGCAGGGTTCAGTGCCCTATCAAGAAACTTCCACAAATCAGTGATTCATTTCTAAGGACTACAGTTCCTGCACGCGTAATTAAAGGAGTCCCAGCGCTCCCAAATTCCTGCAGCAAAGATTACCTTTCAGACACTCAGTAACGTTATCAAATAACGCAACTGACCTTTGCTGTGGCCTTAAGACCTGCATATTAAAATTATTACTGTAATTTCTGCACCAGTCTTTTTTCAGACTGCAATCTGCTGGCTTATTTAGATCCTGCAATGAATTCAGGAGCGTGCAGAGGGAAATCAGCACAGCGAGCAGCCGTCACAGTGCCTGGAACTGCTGATTTACTGATACCCACAATGAAGGAACACTTACTCATACCCTCTGAGATACTTATAGTCAGCAGAAGAACAAATCGAATGCAGTGTATATTCTTGTGGACTGTGGCTGCAGAATCTTATTTCTAAAACATTAACATAAAGCAGCAAAGAAGAAAATCCCCCACACCAGGCAGACCTTTCCCACCAAGCTCCTACTTCTACCATCATTTCAGATTCCCAAAAAATAAGTTATTTACTACAACACGATTCCCATCTCTGTAATTCTGACAAAGTTTCTGATTAGGATAAACTGCGTATCAGGAAAGACCTCACTTCCACTCCGGAGGTGTTCCTCTGTGATGGATCAAAGAAGAAAAGATTCCTGAGGTCACTTTTCTAGGGCTGGAATGGGAAGGAGTTTAAAACATTTGCTGTTGTCTGGTTTTCTTCTCTCTCCCACCATGTCCACATCAGTCCTCTGTGATTTTATTGTATGTATAAGAAAACAGTTGTACAAAATTACACTCAGACAAAATGCTTTTCTGTATTTAAGTTATGACATTTTGTTATCTCAATGTATAAATACACACAGGCACAGAAAAAGAGAACACTGTTGTGTAAAGCATCAAGTTTTTGGCAAGGGATAGATCAACTCTTACTACTGCCATGGGAAATAACTTTGTTTTCTTTGATATGGACTCCTGAGGAATCTGCTCCTGCACATATCAGAGCCACAACGTACACCACTCCTCATTTCTTGGAGAAAGATTACTATTCCCTGTATTTTCCCCTCTAGCTGAGGTAAGCACGGACAGCTGCGTGAAAACACCTGAACTGTACTTCATGCACCAAGCAAAGCCTTTTTTGTTTCCTTTTTTTGTTCTTGTTTCCACATAAACATAACATGTCAAGAGACTTCTTCAGCAAGACTACAGTTATCTTTTATACAGGCCTATCAGCTCAGGATATGCCCCAGTTCAATTCAGCCTTCGTGTACTCAATCACTTATAATAGGCAAACCTGCACATAAACTTTATAAGATTTGGAAGTTTTAGAAACATTAAGCAGCAGCAGCATTTCCACCCTGAGTTAAGCAGGGAATCTCAACCCATGGCTTCCACTCCAAAGACTGAACTGGCTGAATTTGAGACGATGACATATGTGCCTCACCTTACGTCATCCATAATTCAAGACAAACCTGCTGCATAATTCCTAGGAGCAGAAACTTAGAGTGCCTCAAATACCCATCTGTGAAGTGAGAAACATCATAAAAAAATCCACTATATGAACGTTTGTTCATAACCAGGACACGTTAGCACCTCTCAAAACAGAAAACAAGAAGCAAATCCAGAAGGATTTTTCTTAACATCTTACCCTTATTTTAAGCACACTAAAAAAGGAGTTAAGAGGCAAAAAGCCTCATGTACAAATTTGTCATCTTAATCTACTTTTAACTCCTTTTTTGTTTTTTTTTTTTAAGGAATGAAAAGTTGGGCACGCTGCAGAATGTAGTTCTGAAGCTTTGAAACTAAAAAAATACAATGAAAAAAAAAAAATGATGCTTTCCTGCCACGTGCTGAATGGATGTTAAGAGGCAGACTTCCCAAATTCACTGTTACTCATTTTGAAAGAGCATTCCTGATATCTCAATAAGCCCTGCACTCAACCCCCCCCCAGCAACATTTCAGCTAGAAAGGAAGGATTTCATTTCAAAGCAAAACATAGGATGCTGGATTCCATGCAAAAGGAACCCAAGGAAGCCTTCTTCATGCCTTACCTATAGCACATTGTAAAAGGATCATATTTTACAGATGAACGCTGTTGTGTAATTACTGATGATGTGGTTTTGCACAAAAAAGAGGGTCACACAGCAACAATGAATGGAACTGCAACTAAATGTACTGGCTCATTTATGTACAACACACATTCACTAAAAACCTTTTACTGTTGCCCTCATTTATTACTCTTAGTGCCCGAAGTATCATCCTGGGACTACAGTTTTCAGGACCAATTCCTATTAAAAAAATAAAATGCAATGTTCTGGCCATTTATCCCACTATAAAGAATGCCTTACAACTCCAGCACCAGGAGGTGTGAAAATAAGCCACATAACCTCCCTAATAACACAGATCAGTCAAACTGCTCTGTCAAATCAAAGCATCTGATGGAACAGCCTCTAAGTTCAGGACTTTTATTTATTTTTTAAAGGATAATTTCCAGCAGCATTTATTGTCAAGTAGATCGTTGCTAAGCAAGCTGAAAATTACTAAAAGGATTTCAGGGAGTTGAGGCTCTATTTTATGTACCTCAGACAAACTACATAGCTCTGTCACTGACAAAAACAGCAGCTCTGCAGATCTGAGTTCTGGGTAGAGCTCATTACAAGCCACTCCTGACAACATCTAGACTATATTTTATGTACTTAGAAAGCCAGGCCGACAATTCCATCCTCACTCTTTTTCCACATGTCTAGATTTTGGGCTTGCTGGTTTTCAGTCAAGCTTGAAGAGAGCACAATGAGAAGGTCACACAGGTTATATAAATTCTCTGAAGGTTAGTGTCAAGTACGAAACAAAAGCCCTTTTAATCACCATCTATTCTGCACCCAGCACCTCTGAGAAGAACTGTAGCACAAGCCAATCCCCTAAGCAGTGGGCATGCTGGAGAGAATTACTGTGAATGACCCTCAAATGGAAAAATCAAGGAGTTTTTCTCCTTAGAACCAAAGCAGCCTGTAAGATGAAGCTGTAGCAAAGCAGGCTTTGTTAGTTCTTCAAATGACTTGCCTTCAAAGCCTACTAATGTTTTGGAAAAGGACTACCAAAACTACACATGTGCTGGGTGGAAAATAACTCATGACAGCAGACGGTCACTTGGGGACATTATCCCACCTTCCGCATCTTATAAAAACGCAGTCTATGGGCGGCAGAAATGAGCATCCACAAACATGCCTGCACCAGTTTTGAGGCAGCTGTCTACATTTTAGAACAGAGCTACTACAACAAGCAACGAAAACCAAAATTAGCCACTTACAAAAACTGTAAGTGATAACAAAGTGCTCTGCAAACTCTATTTTAGTTCAAACTAAACACCTCCAGTGCAAGCAAAACTTCTGCAGCCTTAAACTGTAAGGCAGCTTGTTGAATTGTCTTCTGTGAGAAACACTGTCACCTTGAACACAGCCTTACAACAGCACAACCAGCAACAAGCCACAAGTATGAGGGGAACTTTTATTAGGTTCTCTCAAGTATGAGATGGCACAAGTAGAAGTGACTAACACTTTTTAAAATAAACTTTCAGGACACATCCTGCAGCAAAGAAAGGCTAGAAGGGATTAAAATAAACTGCTATTTCTACTCTTTTTTTTTTTCAGGGCATTCCTAAGAACAAAAGGAAAAATGAGTTAAGAGAGCTGGACGGAGTCAGAAACCAGAGACAGAAAGGATGGTAGCCATGCAAACCTCCAGTTTGTTTCTGTTCACAGATCTGAATAAATATTTAAGGGTACGTGCATGAACAATTCACTTAACAATTCTCACTGGCAATAAAACTGTCAAAACCACATCAAATATTTCCATGTCACACATGGCTATTTTTGTTTAGCTACAGTAATTAATTACACTTGCACTCTTTCTACACCCTTCTCTTGAATTTTACCCAGGGCATGGAGAGTTCATGGTCCTGCCCCTCATGGGCAGAACGATGGTGGTACAGCTCCTTAAGACCTCTGGGAAAAGAAAGGAACAAGAGACAGTTTCCATTTGGGTTAGTTTAAGGTTAACTTTGGGTGTGTTAAAAGTACCATACGAAGCTATTCATTATTTTAACAAACACTTTCTAAATATTATTTAAAGCAATACTAATACCCTCAGGATTTAATACTTTCAATAACTGCATACATCACTTTCTTCCACGTTTCACTGCAGTTAACGTAAGAAGCTGTTCATCAGCACAACAGTTATACTACTACCCTCTAAAAGGAAGGAGATAATGCAAAGAGGTGCTCAAAATATGAATGTAACCACTCTCATGACCAAAATCCTGGAGTTAAGCATCTCACTAAATATTTATTCAGTTCTTATCTACTCCACACGCAGAAGATTTAATACTTCTGACTACTTTAGTTTTATAATTACACAGGTATTCCATAACAGAGACACAAAACTAGCTCCATCACAACACGAGTTTCAAATCTAAAATGCACAAAGTGCTATCAATGAAGCACTTCAATAGTATAAGACTGTCCTTAGAAGCTATAAAACAACGCATGTTAAGAATTATCAAAGAACAAAAAGCCATGCTTTTGAGATGTACTCAACCTCTAAAGGTAGCCCAGACATGACTACCTAACTCTTTTTAAAACACTGTCATCTTTGTAAAGAGATGGCCACATGCTGAAGCAACGCAGGTTCTCCTGAAATCAAATTAAGGCCCTCTCGTAAGTTCTAAAGAAAATTCTTACGGTTGCAGTAATAGTCAAGTCTTGAAATACTTGTCATTTAGGAGGAACAAAGACAGTTAAGTGGTTTCAAAACAAACAAACAAACCAACCCTCTTTTCTAAGAAGAGAAAAAAGCTGGAGGAGCAAAGCACTGGTGTCACCTCTCTCACTGGAAAAGGCTGATAAGAGAAAGTAAATTTCTGCTCCAGTTTCACATGAAAGCCATGACCTTCTAAACACCTTTAGGCATCAAACTTCCCTTGACTGCAATAGTAAGCAAGTTCTTACCCGAGCAGAATTAAGACTTCAGATCTCTCCCTATGAATCCAACTAGCTCAGACTGTCCAACAATTTTTTATTGCTTCACCATTACCATTCCAGAACAAACCAGCAGCTAGCAACATTTTACCAGTAACTTTTACCTTGTAGCTCCTAAGGAAAAAGCAGGCTGTTTGCAGGCAGCACTTCCCAGAGAACAAACAACACATGGAAGAAGGCAGCAGCAAGTCTCCAGAGAACAGAACTCCTAAGGGAGCAACCAATGCTCCCAAGCAACAGGCAGCCAAGGGAGCCTGGAGCACAAACTCTTGCTCACCAGCAGCAGATGTATGGGCGGCTTAAAACCAGCAAGGAAACAATTTCTCAGACTACCACTCCTCTGTCTCTCCATTGAAGCTTTCACTCTTTCTAGTCTGCACACTGATCTATTTAAATTCCCCATATAAGAAAGAAAAAAAATTCATATTTAAAAATAATGTAGATGTATCTTTAAAGTAGCAAGGGCAAGCAGCGTATCAACAAGATCAAATTAAGAAACAGCCCTAAGTAAAAGTCACATCCCCAACCGATTCAGAGGATAAACTTAGAACCCCAAAGCTCTCGCTCTTGATTGTCATATCTAAAACCACTTCCAGAACTTCAGAACAGTAACGGAAGGTAATTCTTACAGCGCACAGTTAAGCAGCTTCACTGCCAGAAGGTTATTTCAAGAGATGCAAGTGAAGACTGACAGCGCGTGCCACACGTGAGCCAGAACCAGTGCAACACACAGCTCAGGCACTAACACCACAAAGCTACTCCTGCCTCTTTCTGATAAACTTCAAACATAAGTTAGAATTATCTAAATACTTTGCAGCATTACCAAATATATTCCTACAAAGAACATACGTTTCTGTAAATCTGAGATCTGAGATCTCTACTGTTCACTTTTAGGAGCACGGTAGCTTGCCTTAATTAGCCTGACAGTTTCCTCCCAGATCTTTATTTCACTGCCACTAAGTATTAGAGCATGGGTTGTTTTTTTTTGCAAGACAGATCTTTGCTTCCCCAGTTTCATGCAGTTTGCTGAGGAACTTTTCAAAATTGTAAAGTTTTAATTGCAGCAGGACTTCTGAAGTGCTGGAAGGAAGCCAGGATCGGGAGGAAAAAAATAAAAATGTAAGAACAGCTTCTATACAATTAAGGAGAACATCATAATGAGATGCATTCTCATTACTTCTGGGAACAGAACAATGCGAGCGCTTTCACCCAACTAGCTTTTCAACTCGCAGATGCCAAATGAGATTTTTTATTTTCAAGATTTTCAAGAGTTTATTAAAGAAGTTTCCATTATTTAGAAGAATAAGAATACTTCAAAGCCCTCAAACTAATTTGCTGACTGTATGAGAAAAAGATAAGTGAGTAAATTAAGACAAATTCTTGCAGAAACAGTCCGTATACCTGTTATCAAAGAACAGTACTCAAATAGTAGTTCAGTAGCAAGTTTCTTCGAATGAAGAGAACATATATAACCTGTCTTATCTATCAGTTCTTTTTGATTGGAAAAAAAAAAGTTAAACTGTATACTAGGCTTCTCACAAACTAAGTCAGGTCAGTTTATTCTGACCACAGCTGCTTTCTGTAAAAGCATCTGTTAATGTTTAAGATCACAAACGGGCCATTAAATTACAGCAGTACTTAGCATGCTGTCACAAGTACCACTTTGTTTCTTGCTCAACTGCATCGCACCATCCAGCAGAAGCCTGGGAAGGCAAAAATCCTGGCATGCCCATTGTCCTCAGGCACACAAAGGCAACATGGGGAGGCTCCTTCTCGGTGGCACCCCAAGCAGAACAGCTCTGCTTGCTGAGAACAGCATGGCTGATAACAGAGGCGCAAATGGGAAGCCCATGTCTGACCTGCTGGAGAAACAAGGCTACTGATGACAGACAGCCATCCAAATGAGTGCTGAAAGCACTCAGATGGTCGGCACTGCTCTGCTTCAATTTATACACATGGAAAACTACAAAGATTAAGCAGGACTGGTGATGCTGGTGGGTTTGAGGATGCATTTGCTAGAATAATAATAAACCTGCCTGCACCCTGCAGTTAAAAGGTACGAACAAGAAGTCTATACATGCTACTGGATTCTTTCAAATTTCTAAACTTCCATAGGAAGCTAGCCGTGGTTTTGTACCAGCTGCACTTCAGCAGCTCTGACTCCAGATGCAGACTTAACAGCATACTGGATGTGTTCCTCTGCAGACACATGGCTGGGATAAGTTACCTGAAACAAGAGCCAGGCTGCACAAGGGTCAGCTCCTTCAGTCAGCCACACAGGCAGGTGCAAAACACTTCCTTTTAGGAAGCTGGTGAAAGATAATCAATAGGTGTGTGATAACAGAGAAGATTCCCTACCCTAATGACCAGTGGAAGCAGAAGCTCTTTAAAGTCACCTATCTCTCTCTACAACTTTATTTTACCCTTTGATCTAATACTGCAGTCACCCCTGTGCTTTGTTACATACACTGAAACAACACCATTTAAACTGGTGGCACTCTTTTGCCCCTCCAGAATGCCTCTGCTATTGTCTAGGTTCAAATAAGAAAGTCTTTGTCAGTGAATTCTAAGAGCCAAATGAGACCTCCTACATATTTCCTACCCTTCCCACTCAGCCCCACATTGAAAAGGACAGCAGAGTAGGGCAGGATAAATAAAAAGACAAAAGTAAAGCCAAGTTGTTCCTTGCTGTGGACAATCCAGACTAAAAATCTATTTTCAATATTAATTCTTAATTTCTTTCCCTTTCAACATGATTTCCAAGTCCAAATGTAATAATTTCTCTACAGGGGAAGAGACACTTTTTAGTCTCACTGTTCTTCTCAAGGAATCATAATTCACTTGCAGCAGTGAATTTCTCTCCACGCCTCTAAAATTCCCCTGATAACAGCTGCAAATAAGTAAAAATTAGTCAGTGCAAAACTTCTTTTCAATGTCTCTATTCTTAGATCAGTTTTAAGTAACAGATCATTATATTTCAAGCTTTTGACTTCAGAAATGAATTAGAGGTTGCTTTGAAACTGCTCAAGCACAGTATTCTGTTCATGAACTCTTGCAGAATATTTGTAAGTGTGCAAAAACTACAGTGGGGCTAAATCTTTTACCACTTTTATTCCTCTTTACAATAGATATGCCAAATTGATTTTTTCTTCTCTAGCTCATTTTCCAACATCTTTCCCTTCACATTCTCAAGGTACCTTTGCTACTGAAGACTGCGTCCCCAAGATGGAAGGAAACTCATCAACAGCAGGAATATGCAGATAGAGTCCTGTGCATCCTTAACATGGTGAAAAACTGTTCAGTAATGGTTATTCTAGTCAGTTAATCAGTCTTAAGCTTCAAAAATTCCCACCTTCTTTAACACACCAAATCTGTGTTGCCTGTAACTCCCACAGTATTTCTAAATTGATTTATATAGCCAATACCACAATCTCTCCTCTCTACTAGGAGATATATATAATGTCTGTAAGACAATCTAAGACAGGTTCCCATTGTGACAGCTAAAGTCAGGGATGCCAAATGCACCATTTACATCACCAATAAAGAAAACTTTACTCCTGTGCATAAACAAGTAGAAGAATTAGCTCCTTCACATGCCTTGGTCTGGTCCAGTCCATTACCATGCAGCCTCTTATGCCCTTTCTCTCTGCTTCTATGTGCACTGCTGAGACACACTAATTTCTTTCAGCAGAAACCATCTCCATCTATAGCAATGCTCATTATGTAAGAGAAGCAACTGTGAAAATCACACCGACAACTGTACAGTGCTGGTTAATTAAGGGTCAGTTTCAGCCCTCTGCTTTAGACCACATTCCTGACTTAAAAATAAAAATGATGAGCTAAATTAGAAAAGATTAGAAAAGCCTCATCAGCACACCCCATTTTATGTATCTGACTTTCATCATTACAGAATTCATTTAAGTATGGAAGTTAGCTTTCATTTGTCAAATTACTACAGATTAAGCCAAACAGTTCCTTCTTTACCAAAAAGAAGTACACAATCCCTTGATGCTCTGCTTTCAACAGCAGGTAAACAAAAAAACTATTTTTAATCCAAAGCTAAATGCATGTTACAAAGCTTTGTCCCTGTAGCTAGCTCGATTTCTGGCATAAGAAAACATTTCCTAACCGAGGTGAATCCAGTAAATTAATCACACAGCCATACCACCAGCCAAAGACAAGTTTCTCTTAACAGAATGCATTTTTCCTGCAGAGTATTTATTCTTATTTGCAAAAGAAAATTTGTTATTGCTCCACCTCACCACAATATTTTTGATGTACACACACACAAATACATTCAGATACACTTGCAAAAGAAGCACGGGCTGTTTTAATCACTACTAAAAACAAGACCTGTAAACACAGTGATTTAGCTTTGGCCCAACGAAAGCATCAGTGCACTGATCCCAAGACAGCAAGGTCTCTCAGGGGAATACACGGTTACTTTGAAATGGAAGAAACACCCAAGTCCTGTAACATATCAAGTTTTAAGCTGGGAGAAATATCACTGGCTTCCGAAACAAAGTTAATCTCCTGGAAGGAGGAGAACACTCCTACAGTTCCACCCAGGCTGAAAATTCAAAGCGGTTAAAATAAGGTGAATAAAGAAAGACAGCTTACAAACGTTTCATTTGAAAATAATAAACTACTTCGATGCACATACCATACAAATGCACATCTGTAATTTTAAAAGTTTACAAACTGTAATCTGGAAGTATGAAAGCTGCATGCTTACAGAAACATTAATATCAAACTGAAACCACTTATGTGATTGAATGAGGACAGCCTGAAACGGTTTGTTTTTTAAGCAGGGAAATCTGATGATGTGCTACGAGAATCAAGCACAGTGGCAAAAATGGGCAACCCAGCCACTGCAGTTCTGCTATGGAAAACCATCTGGTACCTCAGAGCATGCTGAGCAACAGCTTACATCCCTAAAGATGTAAAGTAATATGAGTAAGCGTGCTCTTTCACTGAGAAGTCAGTTGTACACTGAATTAAAGAGATACTTAAGATCATCTTCTCTCAGTTACCCAACACCAGGTGATTCCACAGTTCTTCATCCACTGCTTCCTCAGCTGATGTCCCCAAATGTAAAATGCAATGATTTCTGTCTCTGGTACTGCAAGGCCCTGAAAATGCAGCTCCAGTTATTTTCAAAACCACAGCAGTTAAAACTTACCACCATCGTACTTGAGACAGAAGATACACAACGCAATTCTGCACTATAATCTAACAATTAATCAAGATGTTATCAGCTACAGGAAAACAATGCAGTGACACAAAGCTTCTCCCTCTAATACGTGTGCAATCTGCAATAGCTTGGTTTGTTACTGTTTAGCTGGAACGTCATGTAACGGCTGAGGTATTTGTAATAAAAACAGTCTATTTCTGTTAGCCTGTTCCTCGCAGACATAAAAGCTATCTTCATCTGATTTTTATTAGGACTTCATCTTCCTCTGCTCTTCGTGCATTTTTAAGGCTTCTGCCTACCCCATTTTCGTTTCACAGACACGTGTACACTGCACTATCTCCCCCCGCCTCCTCACACAAATCTCAGCGTTTCTTTTTTACACCTGCTTTCACCCATGGAGAGTTTCCAGGAGGTTTTGTGAAACCCAGTCCTGAAAAAAATAAATAAATAAAAGACAACCCACAAGTGAGGGCACAAAAGTGAGCAAAGAAAAAATTCACTGCCTAAGATGAACAACTGGTTCTACCAGTAAAATACCACTTGCGGTCCCGTCATTACAGGCCCAACAGCCAACCCCAACTAGTGGAAAGGTGCTGCATTTTCAGGGTGGAGGGTTTTTTCCCTCTTCAAAGCCTCCATTACTCTATTCAGCCTCTGTTCCATTCTTCCTTCAGTGACAACGGAGGAATATTTGTTTTCCTCACTCCCACCTCCAATGCACTGCACAAGGGTTTACTCCTCTGTAAGAGCACGCTACGTATGGGTTTAATCCTCCTATGAGAGCTACCTTTTCCTTTCTGTTTCCACATCTAAGCCTCTTATCCACATCACCCTTACATGGTATTTAGACCAATTTTCACCCTCTATCCACTTTCACATCACTCCCACAGTTGACTTGGGAATTACTCCAGAATAAGGGGCTTGCACTTTGTATAACCCAGGACAACTGACTGAAGGCAATCCCACCAACACATCCACTGCTTTAGCTAAGCTTACATTCTTTCACTTTAGTGATCTAAAAGATCCATTTGGACTGAAAAAAATCTGAGTGAGAGCTCCTTCATTATCTTCTGATGAAGGTATCATCGTTCCCCTGTTCTCCGTGGGCCATTTAACCTTCCCTTGAGTAAGACTCGTGGACTCCCAATCCAGCTCACGTGGTCACCAGCATCACAGCAGCTATAACCTCACTCAACACTGAGTGACAAAATGTTTCTTCACTGAGCTCCAAGTCCAAAGAACTCTGAAAACTGCCAGGTTCCTTAGTGCCAAGGAAGTCCCTGGGGAAGGCTCCCAGTATTAATAAGGAGGAGAAATTCTCTGCGTTTTACGATTCAAAGGAATCTGACAACCATTCAGCTCCTGGCACTAGTATTATAAGGTCATCCTTTCGTTTCTTCCTGATGGACAGATGAGATCATGCCTCATTTCCTTCCCCATTAAAACGCAGTTTCTTGTCCAAGGATAGCTCTTAAGGGTAAACAATGGGTAGGCTTGATACCCCATAGCACATGAAACAAATAGATTAAAAATTAATCCTACACCTTCTGCTAGAAGTAATGCTTATTTCTACCAGCACACTTAGTTGACTCCACTAATCAAAAAGCAATAAGGAAAAACAGTCTTTTTTCAACGAGAAAAGGTTCAAGACCTATCACAAAGGGACAAGCTTACAAAATGCACTCCCCAAGAAACAAAAAGAAATGGCAAAACCACAGTGTTCCCTACAACTCCCAGCACCAGGCTCTCACGCATGCTCTGACTCCTCCATAAGAAGGGCCTGAGCTGCAAACTAGCCCCAGATTTTCAATCTCTGTATCCCTGTGCGATGCCTCTCATTATGCTCACTGCAGACCACCTACCTGAATTCCGTGTCATCTAACCATGCTCACACCACGGTTTAATCGCTAAACTCCCCCCCCTCTCCGGGCCCATTTCACCTCTCTCCTACAAGAGAGCAGAAGCCACAATACCTTCCCCAAAGGGCTCTTCACTCGCGTCTAAAGAGAAATAACCCAACAGCAGCGTTTCATTGCGCATCTCCAGAACTGTGGATGAACATTTCAGAGTTAAGAAAAAAACAAACCGCAGCGCCCAGCACGCCGCAGGAAAAAACCTCTCCCCGGGGGCTCTCGGGGTGAGGGGGGGGGGGGGGGGGAAAAGAAATCACTGCCACAAAGCGAGCACGAACGCTGGGGAGGGCGCGTCGCTCGAGGGAGCCGCTCGGAGAGAAAGGGGGAGGGGAAGAGAACTGAAGGTAGAAAAAGGAGCGAGAAACGGGGAAGGATGAGAAATGGGAAAAACGGGATGAGGAAAGGGAGGGAAGGGGGGGGGGGTCGGGAAGCGGCCTCCCCAGTCCGGCCCCGAGGCGAGGCCCGGCGCCGTGCCCGCTGCGGGGCGCGGCCGGACACAGACGGCGATGCGCTGCGGCCCAGCAGCGCGGGGCAGCCGGGCCCAGGCGCAGGCCCAGCGCCGTGCCGCCTCTCTCCTTCCTTCCTACCTTCCTTCCTTCCTCTCTGCGCGCCCACCCTCCGCCCGGCACCCCGCTCCCCTGCAGGCCGCGGACCGCTCACCGCCGCCAGACCGGAAGTCGCCCCCGCCCGAGGCCATGCGGCGCAGGCCGCTCGCCCGCTGCTCCCGGCGCCGGTGCCTCACCGCGGGTCGGCGAGGAGATGCGGGCGAAGGGAAGCGGTTGGAGCTCACCTGGCGCGCAGCGCGGCGGGCCGGCGCTACCGGCCTTCCCCCGCTCACCGGGGCTCCCGGACTCGGCGAGGCCGCTGCCGCTCCCGGCGCCGCGACGCCGCGCCTCAGCCGCTTCCACACAGGGGCCAAGATGGCGGGCGGCCAAGCCGGCGCCAACGACGTCTGACCTCACCGCGCCGCCGCCCACGTGACCCACCCCCCTCCCGCCGTGCCGCAGTCCTGGAGGCGCGCGGGAGTTCGCGAGCGCCCCCTAGCGGCCGGATGCGGTAACGCCCCGGCGGGAGGCGTGGGGCGCGCCCCTCGCTGTTCCCCCGTGTCTGCGCGTGGGGTGGGCTGCAGCCGTGCTGTAGAGCAGAGCCCTGAGCCCACCCCTCCCCAAACCCCGTAGCCGATCAGTCAACCCGTTCGTAAAAACGTGGCACCCCGCCGTGCATAGCACCATTACAAGCTCACTGAGGTTTATTTCCGGCTCCCCGCTCTCCCGGGAGTTTTCCTTGCTGCTTCCCAAATCCGCAGTGCTGAGGAGGCCCGTGCCGTGTCCATGCCCTTCAGCCTCATCCCAAACCACACCACAGTCCCGTCCTGTGCGTTACAACCACAGATAGGTGCAGAAGGGTGAGGTCCCACACGCACTGGACCCACCCTGTAGGCACCATCCTCATAGGGTCCCCTGTAGAACTCCTGCCCAAGGAACCCACCCCATCTGGGGACGTTTGAAGAGGAGGACCGCTACCACCAGTGCTGTGGGCAGGGCGAGGAAGCCCAGCCAGCGCCAGGAGTGCGAGGAGGCAGTGTCCTCCACCACCCGAGTTCTCAAGGGTTTCAAGACCCGCTGCCACTGCGTCAAGATGGCAGTCCTGGCCCCGCTCCACTGTCCCCGTCCCATCAGGCGGTACTGGTAGGATGTGCAGGGGCCGAAGAAGATGGCCAGGGCCAGCCGGGGGTCTGTCAGGAGCAGCCGCAGCACGCTGGGCTTCACACCAGCACACGAAGCAATCTCGCTGGTGTAACTAATGAAATTCATCTTCACGTTCTGCTTCTCGGACTGATTCCTTCCATAGGGCACAGAATCAATAATTAAGAAAATCAAATAGCGCTCTGGGCTCTGAAGAGCCACTGCGTTTCGAGGAATACACGTTGGCTGAGCTCCCTCAGGCTGCCCTGCTGTAGGGTGACATAAAGAGACCTAAAGACACCCAAAGAGCCTTTATGCAGGGTTATCAGCAGCTGCCCTAGTGCAAGGAAGAGGGTCTGTCTCCGTAAGCTGCTTGTGGTCTCCAAAATGCAACCCGCAGAGTGGCCTGAGCTAGGAAACTGCCCCTAAACAAGGCTCCAGTGGGCCTGGAATGGGGAGGGAGAAGCCACGAGATGGCACCCTCCGTCTGGAGGAAAACAAAGCTCCAGGGCAAGGTGCATTGAGAGAGATTGGGTTGTGGAGAACAGGCAAAGGGACCTGCAGATCATGCGAGCTGTGCTGCCCCCTCCCCACATCGCTGAGGGTTTGCTTCATCCCAGAGCTCAGCAGAGATCAGCAGAAAGGGTTTGGCAAGACTTTGTGCAGCTTGATTTGCTTATGAAAAGCAAAGGCATATCGCACTATACCCCAAGTATAGGAGCATCACGCACCTTTTGACAGGCAGCTGTTTTTTCGAGACTTCAGCCATCATCTTGCTGGTGGGAGGGAGCTTGTATACACCTGGGGAGCACAAAGAGACCAGAGATCATGCACAGCACTATGAGCAAGGGCAGTGAGCAGTCCTTCAACCCATACCATGCTCCCAGCACCTTCACCAGGAGCACTGAACATGGTGAAGCCCAGTACGATGCCAAGGGCAGCAAACTGACCTCTGTTCCCTCCCCAGCTTCTCCCCCGTCCCTGCAGCCCTTCTCTCACCTGCAAAGACTCCCGTCACCCAGCGAGCCTGGATTTCTGCTCCCACCATCACAGAGCCCGTCAGCTTGACCAAGCCAATGAAGGCTAATGTTGGCCTTTCTAGCTGGGGTGGGAAGATGCATTTATAGAGGGAACCATTATCTTTGGTTGTGCTGCGAACTGACTCTTCTAAGAAGGAAAATGAGAAGACATAGCCTGTGGCAAAGACCACCACATCAATGTTCTCTTCGGTTGTTCCATCTTCAAAGATGGCTGAAGTTTCAGTGAACTCCTTCACATTTGACTTCAGCACAATGGCTCCAGAGAGCATGCGAAATGGCAGGTCTTCATTGATAACGAAATGAAAATTGGAACTTTCACATGGAAAAAAAAAAAAGGAGAGAGATGTTAGCATCCAGGGGAGTCACAATATATCTTTTGTGGCCAGATCCTAAGAAAGTGATGGTAGGGAGGGATGTGAGGGGTGTGTACCTCTGATTTGGATCTCTGACCCCTGTGGCTTGATTAGCCATTGCAAAACGCCCTGATGTGGGACTGAGTTGTTACTAGGACATGAACATCACTGAGTCTCCACAACCCAGCAGGGCTGCAAACAGGCACCAGTAGTGTGAAACTACACTAAATGCATTTTCAATGAAAAAAAAAAAAAAAAAAAGAAATTCTCTCTGATGTTTTGCAAATATCCACTGAAATGAAAGATAACGTCTAACCAAGAAAACAGAGCAAACACCTTTTAGCAGAAGCCAAGCCGTAGATCTCGTGGTTAAACCATGAATTCATCTTCCAAAACTTGATCCTTTTCATGATGGCTGATGGGAGAAGCCATTCAAGAAAGTGATTAAAGCGTGTGGTGCTGAACATGTCCCAGGGGAAGCCATGGTTTGCCACCCGGCTGAACACCCACGTGCTGCTCCTGGCACTGAGAAACACCTGGTAGAAAAGGCAGGCCTGAGGGCCTCTTGCCCAGAGGTCTGACTTCCATTTTTGCCCCATGTCGCAAATCCCAGCTCCCGTGCTTGGGAGAGAAGTCCCAAGGAAGGCAGCCAGCATCCAGATGAACCAACCAGTTCATGGTGGCTTTTGTAGCGTCCCCAGATGGTGTCCCTGTGGTGGATCTTGCTAACTTTGGCTTTGAGAGAAGCCCTGGTTTTAACCTCCCTCCTTCTTGTCCCATACCTCAGCCACCATGATGCTGTACCTTTGCAGCCACACGACTCATCTCCACAGCAATATCACAGCCAGTGTTCCCAATGCCGACCACGAGGACCCGCTTTCCCCGGAAAGCATCTGCATCTTTGTATTCCTGGCTGTGGAAGTACTGACCTCTGAAGCGGGTCTCAATACCTGTGCAGAGAGTAAGAAATGTCTCCTATCACCAGATATTTGCTCAAACTTCATGCCAAGCCCTGGTCATTCTGCTTCCCCACCTCTCCTTGCGTCCAAGCCTGGTGCTGCATATCCATTCCTGGATATGTCCCCATCCATTTTCACGGGGCAAGAGTCACACCTGCCCTGACTGGTGAGCTGTGTGGATCAGAGGGACAACCCCAGCCCACCCCACTGCAGGGGCAGGACTCACCTGGGAAGGAAGCCAAGGGCAGGTGAGGGTTCTGGAAGTTGCCTGTGCAGACCATGACAGCATCAAAGATGTGTGACTCCTGGAGGCCCTCTGTGTCGGTGACCACCTCCCACTGACCCGAGGTGGCAAAATCCGGGCACTTCTTCACACTGATAACTGTTGTCTTGAAAAGACCAATAAAATAGCCGTCAGAGACTGTTCTGTGTTTCAGAAAGCTGCTGCTCGCAAAGGACTGGGGCTGCTGGGCCTCCAAGAGCCTTATTTTATATCTGAACTGCTAAAATAAACCTACACCTTCCCCCTGCACGTAGCATAGGATGGGAGCATTAGGCAGTCCATGCTCAAGCAGCCTCACTCACAACATGGAGCAAAAAAGGCGGCATTGTGTATGTCCAAACTGTGCAGAGCTCATGGGCTTTGCACCCAACATTATCCCATCCCACCCACATGATGGCAGCTCCTGCAGTCCTCCTTTTATTCACAGCCCACCTTGAATCGGATGTACCGCAGGAGCTGGAAGTGCCGAGCGTACATGCGGAAATACTCCATGAGGAGGCTGTAAGGGAGGAAATTGGGGAAATCCTCCGGGAAGGGGAAGTCACTGAAGCAAGACATCTCCTTGGAGGTGTTGCTGATGATGGAGCGGTACACGCTGACCCTCCCGCAGTCTGCATTGTCCTGTGAGAAGCAAGCAGGGGTGTCATGGGGGCACGGGAGGAAGGAGATAACCAGGCAGAGCTCACTCACGGCAAAACACCACAGCCCCCCGAGGTCCTCGCTCCTCTCAAAGCAGGTGGGCTCCAGCCCCTCATCCAGGCAGCACTTGGTGGCCGCCAGCCCGCTGGCCCCAGCCCCGATGACAGCCACTCGGCGCACCATGGTGTCCTGTGGGCAGCAAGGGAACAGAGTGTGACCAACAAGGGAAGAACGAGTGCAGGGATCAGCAAAAGCACCGTGCTTTTTCTGCCCACCCCCACGGCTTGGTTTCATGCTTTCGTTTTTAATTTCCATTAAGTAGAGTTCTCTTGGAAAGAAAAAAGCCTTTACAAAAACGAACAAACAAAACACAACTGTCACAATGCCTGATGGGGTGGGGGGCATGGAGCTGCGACTCAGAAGTTGTACAGTGTTGTGAAAGTGCTGCTTGCATACAAAACACGCATGGCAAGAAACCCAGGCAACATAGGGTTCAGGGGAAGCAAGTTCAGCTTTGTAAACCGAGCTATGCCAAAACCAGCATAATCAGAGGAATGAAAACAAGTCTATGCAGACTCTGACTAGATAACAAGCATTTCTCCTTCACAGTCTCAGGAAAGATTCACTTATAACTTGATTTCAAGTGATTTTATGTCAAAGATTAAGTTAATTCAAATAGGAGCTGGAGGAGAGCGCGGAAATCCAGAGAAAAGCACCCGGGAGAAGCAAGGGACTTGAGCACACCCACAGATGCTCCCGTCCAGCTGCAGCTCGCTGTGCCACAGGGACAGGAACAAAGCCCCATAGCAAAGTGAGTGTGCCTTTCAAGCCAGAGTCACCACTCCGTCTCCCTAAAACCCACAAACTCACCCGCCCCGATGCCAGTCCCACTGGCTGGATGTCTCAACAGCGCGCAAAATGCAGCCAGAAAGGAATTCAGAGCAAACCTTCACAGTGCCTTTGCTGCGTAGGGATCATCCGGTTTCCTCTTGGAGCTTCTCCAAGCATGGATTTAAAGGCGAGGAGGAATTCTGCCTGGCCCTGCTCACAGGACTCCTGCACCATCGACCTTTACACCCATGCTCACTCCGCCGCCAGCGCTTGAAAGTGTGCATAGATGTGGACCTTAATCCTGAAGGCAGTGTGCTTGCAGGGACTTCCACCCGTGACGCTGGGGTCATGTCTGTGCCTGAGGACCTCTGTGTCCTACCCCATCGTGGGGTACCCACAGGGCAATCAGCCTCCAGGCTCCCTGCACCCACCTGTCCTGGGGGGCACAGCATACTGGATACCCCCAAAACTCCCTCATATTACCCTTACAGAAACTCAGCAAATTACAGAAAGCAGTGGCTTGGTAAAGACGAGGAGAATGACTTTACAAAGCTTATAATGATAGCTCCCTGCCCAAAGCGAGGTCAGAGATGGAAAAGGAGGAAAAGATGTCATCACTCCTGTTTCCAGCACTGCTGTCTGGTTGTAGCTGTGTTTTCCCAGTGGCGGGTGCATGCACAGACCCTTAGGTTTGTGCTTAGCCCATCTGACAACAGGTTGTTCTGAAAGTAATGCCTCGTGTTCATTTCTTTGGAAACTACAACAGGTACAAAGAGCACAACGGTACTGTTTGACAGAGCAGATTCTCAGCTGCAAGACGTCATTTTTCAGCATCATCATCGCCGTTAGCTCTGCATTTTTGCCAATTGTGATCAAGAGCTTATATGCTGCGCTCGTAAAAGTCTCCACCAATGGAGGTAACCCATTACCACAGGAGGAGGTGGTAGGGACTCGTGTCTTGGTTGGCTGCAAGGTCCAGTCCCAGTGAGGGAGGACATGCCCATGTGTACCCTCAGTTCAGGTTCCCACTGCCAGCACCAGCAGGAGGTGCAGGGGCCAAAGACAGTTGAGAAGTCATGCAGAGCTGGTGAGGAGCTGCAGACTGGACTTGGTGCCAATGAAAGAGGCAGGGTTTTCTATGTACTCCCTGTGTACATGGAATTTTGTCAAAGGACAGCTCAAACCTTAATGAGTTGGAGGAATCCAGCATCAGCTGGGCTGGCAGAGGAGGTGGAGGACAGACTGCCGTTGTATCTCAACAAACGGGTCACTCTTAGGAAAGGCACTGAGGGGGCTGTTTGTTTGCCCAAATGCAGCCCACCACACAGCCTATCCAGAGTGATCCTGGCTCTGGAACACCTTCCTTACATGTAGCAGTCACCCATGAGTTGCACCTGAGTCTTCCCTGTACCCTAGTGGACCTTTTCCAAATGATCTTACCAGAACAGGGTTTTTTGTTGTTGTTTGGTTGTGGTGTTTTTGTGATGTTCTTTTTTTTTTTTTTAATCTATATTTAACTAGTTTTACCTTTGCTCTCTGCAGAGACATCACGTGCTGTGTGAAGAAGGGCAGCAGCACCCTCTAGCTTCCCCTCAAACTCATTTCCACTGTTTGCTTCAGGAACGCACGGTGACTCGGAGCATTGCTTCAGGCTCATCTGCCCATGGAATGCACAGCTTCTCCTCAATATATAAATACACAAATCATGTCATATATAATATATTTTGTATTATGTAATATATACAATATATAAAATAACCACATTGCACGGTTCTTTATTAAATAGACAGCAATTATTCTGTCCCATCCTCTGTTTTGCTCTTCTACATCTTTCCTCCTATAGCGATCCAGGTGAAGCACGGATTAATACAGCACACCCAATTTTTTGTGCTTTCCCTGTTCATTTCCTGGTAATTCTCAGCCTTTGACCTGACCTCTTGGCAGCCTGCAAGCTCCTGGCCAAGGCTTGAGACAGCAGTTCACAGTGCCTCAGATCTCCGTGCTGAGAGGTGAGATAATTTGTGCGTACAGTTTTTTTTTTTTTTTTTTTTTTAATTCTGCTGCATTAATTTGCATGCATTACCATTAATTTCTCTGCCATTTTGTCTCAGGATCATAGCAAATTCCCCAGCTCACCAAGCAAGCTCCAGTCTCAACTACCTCAAAGCAATACATTCCCACTCTTACCATGCAAAATATCAGTGTCAAACCACGGGTTACATCAGCTCAGCACAAGCAAATAAATCAGTGGCTGGATGCAGGGATTTATAGTTTCCAGCCTCTGCTATAGATGCAGGGAGCAGTGCGTGCTGCTCTCCATCGTCTTCACATTTACTTCCTTCTCCATCACAGACTGTGGAGGCAGCTGACAGAAGCCTGGGAAACAGATGAGAGCATCTTTGGGGGTTTAACTTTTAGGGGGAAAGATACATGGACTCATTCTGCAATAGAAAATGAGGGAAGTCCATTTGTATTCAGCTTGGCAGCACACATTCTGCCAAAGCCCAGCCCTGCACATTGAGATAAGCTCACCTCCACGTTTTCCTCTCCTCTGGTGTTCACTGGGGACAAACCACTCGTCCCTTAAGAAGCACCAAATCCTGCCGAGATAGATCCACCAGAGTTCCTTTGAGATTCATATATACATACCTGAGTTTACACATTCATCTCTGTGCTCTGAAATATTAGAGAGAGACAAGATTTGCCTAGCCTGAAAGCATTTTGCTACAGGGGATCCCATGTAGAAGACCACAGTATCAATGAGCTCCTCTTCAGGGCAGTCGTGGAAGACAATCACGTTGTCCTCATGCAATATTTCAAGCACAGAATCATTACAGTTAGAAAAGACCACTGAGATCATCAGCCCAACCCCAACCTACCCCCAGCATTCCCACTGACCGTGTCCCTCACTGCCACACTTCTTGAATATCTGCAGGGATGGTGACCACACCACTTCCCTGGGCAGCCCATTCCAGTGCCTGACCACTCCTTTTGAGTTTTTCCTAACATCCAATCTGAACCTCCACTAGTGCAACTTGAGACCATTCATCCGGATCGCTGGTGGTGGTATCTCCATGGACACGCAGCTGACCTCCACCCTGATGTTTCCTCCCAAATTGCTCGTGCCCACCACAAAGATGGGACTCCCCTTCAGTCCGTTGGGCTGTTTGTACTGCTGATCAGGAAAGCATCAGCCTGGAAACAGTATTTAATTACTTACACCTGTGGCTGTTACAGGGACAAGTTCTGCAGGGATAATTCAGATGGCAAGAGATAGGAGCTGCAATCCATGACCAGTGGAGTCTTGGGGAGGCCAAGTCCTCCATCCGACACACACACAATTGATGTTTCCCTGCCAAACTGAGCTCTTTCACATCTATGCACAGCAAACAAAGCTTTCACTCCCTTTACCTGGACTCTTAATTTACAAACCAGATGAACATTTAAAGCCATTTAATCTCCCTCTCTCTCTCTCTCTCTTTTTTTTTTCCCCCAATAAAGAAACCCATCCCCTTTCTGCATGCCAGCCAAGCTGCTCATAAAGCCCAGCAGTTGCCCTGGAAACTCTCTTTATGAGTCTGCAGCTCAGGCACAAACCACTGCCAATTTTTGTTGCAGTCATGTTTAAACTACCCCTCTTTATCAGCCTAACAAATATTTGCGTCTAATCTGTGGAACTCTGCCACTGCCTTTCTTAGAAAAACAGAACCAAACATGCATGGGACTGCTCCCAGCCCATGCATCCTATCTGCTGTCCCCAGGAAAGATGCCACCAGCTTTGATACCGCTACAGCTGTAACACTGCAGCTTTTTTAGAAATGCTTCGCTTCTGTCTCCAAAAGCCTTCCTGGTGGGGAAGCTTGAGCTGGACAGATGGATGGCTGCTGGACTGCTGCGAGCCCCAGCTTAAGCCCAGTGTGGTCACCAACCTGGTGGCACCATGGCCAAGTGGCACCAGCTCCTCCACCCTGGGATATGCTTTTAGCTGCTGGGAGACAGTGGCACTTTGAGGAGACAGTGGCACAATGGGGGACAACAGAGTCAGCAGCAAGTAGCTTTCAGTAGAAAAGTGGGGTTGGATAAATTTCTATGTAACACCCAATTTCCTATGAACAATTTCAGCTATCAGTAAAAGCTTCAAAACTCTTGGCTTTTCAAATTCAAAGTGAAAACTGGACTTTGTCGGGTTGAAGAAAAAACAAAAGCACAAGCATAAGCTGTTTATTTATTCACTACTTTTTTTTTTTCCCTTGCATGTCAAGAGTTAACTTGCATGACAAGCATCCCAGCTATGCATGGCATTTCGTTCCCTACCCTGTAGCAGAGAAACCAGAGATAACACCCAGAACCCCATGCCCCTGCTCACCCCATAGCAAGTACTGCCACCCTCCTGTGCTCTCCCTATAGCAGCTAACCCCAAAAACACGTGGGGAAGCAAAATGCTCAACTCACTGCTAAGGAAGGCTCAAAACACTGGGCACCCATGGATAGTGCTGACTGGCTATCCACTTACCTTTCCACACCACGCTTACTGCTGCAGGTGGAGCAGCCCCACCTCAATTTATAGGGAACACATGGGGCTAGTGTGGGTCTGACTGCTTCCATGGTGGTTGCACAACCTGGGTGTGCTTTTGGAGGAACAGTAGTGCCTGGGACCTGGCACCAGGCTACTTGGATGGTGGCGACCACCACGGATGATGGCCAAAGGGGATTGTGGTGGTGGGAAGGACTGGAATGATCCAGAGGCTTCCCAGGTGCATTCAGGTAGTGATGTACAGCAAACTGGGAGAAGACGAAATAACCACCAGCACAGCAAGGTCCTAAAGGCACAAAAAAAAGTTGGCAGAGGTCATGCAGAGGCTGTTGGGAAAGGACTGTGGCTTTAGGACAACTAAGGTTTAGGACGAGACTGTGGGGGTCTCTGCTCAGCCCTCCCACATACATAAGATCTTGAACCTGCAGGAGTGCTTGCTAGCACTTGGCAAGAGAACACTGAGAATCCACAAAGGAAAACGTGTTGTTCACATGCTCCTGGTTCTCCAGATTCCCCAGGCAGCATCTCAGCTGCTCACAGTCAGTGGGACTTTGCTATCAGGGCTCTGTGTCCTGGAAGGAGAGGGCTGGGAGAAACCAGCCTGCCCTATGCAGGCTGAATTGGATGGGAAGAAATAGCAGCTTCTTGTCATCTCATTGAGGCTTTTGAGATGCCCCCAGCACTGAGCAAAAGGCTGAAATCCCATTCCCCCATTGCTCAGGGTGAGGAGGCTGCAGGAGGGGTGCATGGGGACAGAGGAAACTGAGAGCAGCTGCTGGTGGCAATGTGCCCCTATCTTTTAGAGATGGATTTTGGCCCTGAAAAAAAAAAGCTGAATTGCTTGTGCATTGAAGCAGGAGAGATGCCCCCAGGGTTAAAAGGCAATTTTCCTGCTAAAAACAAAACCACCAACAAAACCCAGTACTCCACGCAGCAGGGTCTGTTTTCCTATTTTCTGTGTGCTGGGAGCAGTAAAGAAGACCCTAAAGCAAGCAGCAGCAACACCAGCACCACATTTATGTTTCTTTTTATCAAAGCCAAACATGTTCAGTACCTTGAGCTCTCACAAGAGATACCACAGAGGAGACCCAAAGGTTGTGCCAGGGCAGGCATGGGCTTGTGAGCAGGGCCCAAGTGTTTTACTCCAACACACCTGGCAAAATTTAACCTGATTTAATAAGAAGTTCTGTGTTTTCCTTGGGTGCAGGCTGTGGACTTTGTCACTGTGAAGTCGCTGTCCTTATTAAACCTTCTGCCTCCCATTGTGCCAGTGGAAGCAGGAGAGGAGCTGCCCTTAATGTACTGAGTTTGTAAGTTTCTATCTGTACAGTGAAGAGTTTCCATCAGATGATGACTTAAAAGTCTTCACAAGATCAGACCTGGTGGATCTTGTGGATGCATGCTCTCTCCTGTGTTTGCCATGTCTTTGTACCAAGACCACAAAGCAGACCCCAACCACAGAGCACCTTCCGACCTCTACCACTGCCTTCAAGTGTTCTGAAGAATTCTGTCAATGCAGTTGATCCCATTCTGTAAACTCTGACCCTCCTGAGCCCGGTGTTGAAATGTTTTCAATTCCTACAAGTACTCCAAGAGTATCTCAAGCAGAGGTGTGCTGCGCTTGACATTCCCAAACCCTGGCACAGGGACACAGCAGCGTTCTCCATCCTGCAGCGATGAGCTCTTGCACCACCTCAGCTCCCACCCAGGAACACCTTCTGTGTAAATGTCTGCTCCCTGAAATTGACAGAGGAGCTCATGGCTTGACTTGCTGATCGGTTTGAGGAGATGCTGGCTATACACTGGTGGTCCTAGTGCCATAGGGCTGCATTGGCTGATGGAAAGAAAAGAGCATAGGATCTTTGGTTTCATGTATACAAAGTGGATTTGGGAAGAGCACCAGAGGTGAGCTGGCTATGCCTTCTCCTGAGGTTGTTGTGACCCAAGTCCCACCCAGGACAGTAGAATACTTAGACCGACCACTGCATGTCTGCCTCTGCTAAAGCAATGCTTAAGCAAAAAAGACTGTGCTTCCTCCCAGCAGCACAGTCCTCCCCCTTGCTGGAAGGCTCCCATAGGTTTGTTTAGATTGCAAAATAAGTGGAGTTGCACAACACACGCAAAAAAAAGAAAAAAGAAAGAAGAAAAAGAAAGAAAAAGAAAAAGAAAAAGAAAAAGAAAAAGAAAAAGAAAAAGAAAAAGAAAAAGAAAAAAAAAGTCCTTTTTTTTATTTCTTTAGTTTTTCAGTTTATCTGGAAGGAATATCAGCCAGTTGTTGGGTTGCTTTCTGCAGCTTTAGGGCAGGGTTACAGGAGGTTCCTGAGGTTGGATCCACCAGCACCAGGTGTTCCTGCTGCAGGCTCCTTCAGCTTGGTCAGCTCCAGACACAGCATCTGTCTCCTGGGATGCAGCTCCTCATCTCCCAGCTCTCCTGCAACCCTCTGCCCTGCTCCCAGCCCCATCTACCACCTCCTTACACCAGCCTCTGAGCCACTTCCTTCAGTTTTTTTGGATGCTCTCAAGGCAAAACCTCACTTCACCCAAGGTGTTGAGGGGGGAATCCACCCACTCTACATCAGGAGACACCGAAACTGTTACTGATTGCATCACAAAAGCCTTTCAATCATACAAGGGTGAGCCAGGCTAAGCCTGCTGGACTTCAGACCTGGCTGGGCAGGCACAGGCTTTTAAATCTGTTTGCTATGAGCAAGCCTGAGCAGAGAGTAAATAACAGGTCAGGCAGGACTGGAGCAAAGACTCATCTCTTCCACCCAGGGATCAGCTACTCCATACCCTGCACTCAGAATCACCTAGAGAGCGGGACCTGGCCACAGTCCTCATGATGAAACCACCAGTCCATCTTTTTGGTCATGAAGTATGCATTCAGATGTTTTATTCCAGGTTTCGCCTTTGAGGAACTTCTGAAATGAAAAGCGTGTCCACATTTCAGCTGATACGGGGTTGATTTTTCCTTGGGGGAATTGTTCGTGCCTCATTTGTTTTGTGCATATATGTATGTACATATATGTATAAAATAATTATCGTAACTATAATCCTTTTTTTTTCTCTTCCTGTTTCTGTTTTTGTAAATAGGTTTTATCTCCATCCATGAGTTATACTCTGTGGGTTTTTTTTTTTTCCAGTTCTCTTTCCCATACCACTGGGGAAGGGAGGAGTGAGCAGTGGCACAAAATTCTGGCTAAAGGATCCTTTCTGGAGTAATCTGTTGACAGCTGGAATCACTGCAGGTGGTTACTGGTTCTACACACATCAAATAATTCATTGTGCAATGAGGGCACGTCTCTTCTAGAGCCACATCAGCACATTGAGATGTCACCCAGCCCAGGTATCTCAGCCTGCTCAGAAGGGCCAATCGATGCAAGCTTGTTAATCCCAGAGCACACATTTTACACCAAAACATTTATTGAACAGGCAAGCATGGTAGTTCCACTCCTCCACCAGAGAAAAAGAATGTAGAAAGGTGGAACTGAAGATGTGTAGCAATGCATCACACATTGAACACGTGCATAGAGGTAAAATAACCATCTGACACTTATACTTTGTCCTTTGTCATAGTCACAGCTGAGAAAGGCCCAAAATTCACAAGGCACTGAGGTTACACCAATTTACATTGTTGTATATTATATATAGGAGCTCTTGTTGGATTATCTGGGCAAGGAGTCAAGCAGCAGCATGGACAATCACCAGCAGAAAGCATCCCACACACAGAAGCCACTTGGTAAGCCTGCAGCCCTACCAGTAGAGCATGGTGAGGAGGAGGAAGAGTGGGAGGAAGAGCATCCCCAACACCAGCAGGCTGGGAAGGGTACTGTTGGCAGGGGGGGCTTCACGCGTCCTCGTGGGCTTCACCGTTCGGTCCCACTGGGTGAAGATGGCTCTCCTGGCCCCACTCCACTTCCCTGGCCCTGTCAGGCGGAACTGGTAGGGGCTGCAGGGGCCAAAGAAGACCTTCAGGGCCAATTGTGGGTCTGTCAGCAGGAGCTTGAGCATGTTGGGCTTTGCACCAATAGCTGAGGTCAACTCGTCCATGTAGGTGATGTAATCAGTCTGCAGTGTCTTGCTTGACCCGAACCTTTGGGAGAGAGGGCAGAGGAGGAGAGGGGATGCTTTAGTTCTTCTTATTTCTTTCAACATGACATCTTGCATTCCTGCTGTTTGAGGGGACCCCGAAGCAGCAGCCAGGACGGGCGGGGAGGAAATCCTCCTTAAATTCAGACACATTCAGTGCAGGGTCAAAATAGCACAGGGATTTGGCAGGGAACACAGACAGCTCTCTGTGCTCTACATCTGTCTTTTCCCATGACATTAGGCAAGGGATGGGAAATCTGCTGTCCCACAGAGCCCCAAGAGCAGGTTGATTTGCCCCTTGTCAACCTGGGGAAGGTGGCACCTGTCCCTGCTGTCCCCCAAAACTGGGGAGGGGTGCTGGGCTGGGGCATGGCCACACATCACTGCTGCTGGTGATGGTGAAGGGATCTGGCTCCCACTGCAGTGCTGTGCTTTGGAACTTCCTGCAATGCAACAGTTTCTAAAAACAACAGAAAACATTGCTTGGTCCAGATTCAGATACGACCGTATTTTCAAAGTATTGCTTCACTGTAATATGAGATACGTGCAAAGAGGGGGGTAAACAAGACCTTTGTGTACTTTATGAAACAAAAAACTGTCATTGGAGAATGAGGGAATGTTCTGTTTTTGCTGGGGCCTCACCGTGCAAGTAAGAATTTTTTTTTTTTTTTTTCAGACTGATAACACTCTACAAATGCTGCAAAGCAGCATTTTTAGACAGGAAATCTTGCCATCACAGATTTTCTGCACAGATATGCCAAATTCAAACTCCTTGGGGCAGGTGGAAACCTGAGAACTGACACTAGGAAGCTGGACAGGACCTTCCTGTGGTGGTCCCCATGGGTTTGCTCATCTGGGGCATGAACAGGGCATTTCAGAAGAGTCTCCTTGCAAGGAGCTTTCCCCCTCTGCAGCTCTCCACGTGCCCACATCCAGCCCACCCAGGCTGAGATGACAGCAAAGCTTTTCCTCCTCCTTCCTGGGCACTGTCCCACTAGCTGCACCTACCATTTGACTTTAAACCTCTTCTTCTCCTCTATGTCCTCCAGCATCTCACTGACCGGAGGGAGCGTGCAGAGCCCTGGAAAGAGTATGAAGAATATCAGCAAAGGTTGTTGAAGACCAGGAGATCCCTCCTGCTGCAGGTTGGGTCTGCAGGGGTCAGCTGAATCCTTGTGCACTTTTCTCTTGTGTGTCAAGATTTGAGCTTGGATGAAATGTGGGTCTCGGGGCTGTGATAAAATGGATTCCCCTCTCCTTTAGGATGTGGTGATGTCCAGATAGCTGCCCCACCACAGAGACCTCGTTGCCATCTGCAGTTGGTTATAAGTGACCTATTCCCCATGCTACAAGGCAGCCTATCCCAGGGAGAACCTGTTACTGGTATTCCCAGCACTCAGGCTCTGCCCTCATTTTCAGTATGAACCTGTATATTGCTGATGGGAAATGATGCTTCCCATTTAGGGACCTTAGCTCATTCACCTACCCTGAAACACCTTGACTGCCCAGCGGCACTGGACATCTGCTGTTGGGATGGCAGATCCAAAGGACTGGACCAACCCTATGACTGCCATGGTTGGCTTCTCCAGCCGAGGAGGAACAATGTATTTGTAGAGGGCAACCTCATTGTTCTTGCTTTCGATGATGGATTTATCCTCTATGAATGGAAAGGAGTGAGAGTAACCAGTGGCAAAGATAACCACGTCGACGTCGTCCTGCACAGTCCCATCTTGGAACAAGACTGATGTTTCTCTGAATTCCTTCACGTTTGGCTTTATCAGCACCACACCACAGGTGATGCGGCTCAGGATGTCATCGTTCAACAGTGGTTCCTTGCGGGATGCTCTGCAAGGAAAAAGGCCAACGCTGCTCCTGCTGCCGGCCCTGAACAGGCTTGGTCCCACCACACATGGGACCAGCACTCCTGGTGGCTCTGGGGACAGATTGTGCTTACCCATCCAATGGCATAAGGCCAAAATCCTCGTGCTTGTACTGCTGGTTCATGCTCCTGACATAGAGCCAGTCACTGACAGACTTGGGGAGAAAGTTATCCAGCCACGTCCAGAAGCGAGTGATGAGCAGCATGTCCCAGGGGTAGCCAAAGTTCCAGACACGGCTCATTACCCAGGAGCCGCTTCGGGAGCTCAGGTAAACCTGGGGGATAGCAAGGCACAGGTGAGCCAACCCCCACAGTGGCCACCAGCTCCAACCAACCCTGGTTTAGGTCTCCATACCTGTGAGGCCACGGTGCTGAGCTCCACAGCAATGTCACAACCAGAGTTGCCCAAGCCGATCACCAGTACCTTTTTCCCTCTGAACTTTTCTGGCTCCTTGTACTCCCGGCTGTGTATGTAGCAGCCTTTAAACTTCTCTATCCCTGGGAGCAGGAAGACAAAAAAAAGATGTAAGTCATCAGTGAAGAAGTGTGGCTGTGTTAGCCTTGGCTGTTTCCATTCCTGCAGGAGCATGTTTAGGAGTTGCTTGCAGCAGAGGGATGCTGCAAACCTGCAGATGGTTTTTTGTTTCTGGATTCATTAAACAGAGAGGAGCCCCGACGTGCAAGAACAGGATAACTTTGTGTGGTATTTCAGTGGTATTTGTGTGTCTAAAAGGTACGACCCCAGCGTCACCCTGATACACCAGACCAGCCATGGTCCATCCGCTTTGGATCTCTCAGTGCCTTTGCACCAGTAAGTGATGGGAAAGCAACTTTAATTTCTGAAACAGAAGGTGACAAAGGACACAACGGGAATTTTCCAGGCAGTCAGTGTCCCAAGACCTCATGTCCCCCAAACGGACCCCCAGCACCAAATACTCCTCATCATGGAGAAGTTTCCCTGCTGCTGATCCTGTCAGCAGAAGCAAAGTTTGAGCACAGCCTTTGTACTAGAAACCATGGGAAAATGCCAAAAGAAGTGCTTTACAAAACCTGTTAGTGAAGAAACTTTTATTAAATGGAAACACCCTGCAATAATTTTTCTAGGAAGTATTAGCATTGCCTCCAGTAAAAATGTCCCTGCTTTGACATTGTTTGGATACAGTCTGTTTTCTTAAAAATATTTTGATTTCCTGAACAGAGCTCATCCCTAAAACCTGTCTTTGATGCTGAGAAGTTTTGAGGTTTTTTTGGAGAGAAAGAAAAAAAAAAACATTTAAACGTAAAGTTCACACCTGTCTGTGTGATGGCTGAATCGTGTTCATATGGCTTACCTGGGAAGCTGGCAAGGGGGAGGTTTGGGTAGACATGGTGCCCAGTGCAAACCATGACAGCATCAAAAACTGCTGCCTCTTCCTTCCCGTCTCTCTGTGTAAACACCTCCCATTGTCCGGTAGCACTGAAGTCAGGGCGCTTCCTTATCTTGGTGACCAGGGTCTTAAAGGAAAGAGCTAAAGGTTTGGGAAGTGCTCCAGGAACCCCACTGCAGCCAGGCAGGTACTGTCCTCATCCCCACCAGACACAAGGCCACAGACTTAGCAATTATTTTGGATAGAGAAAACCCACTGGTGTCCTCACACTCCATGTGATTTTCCACCCGCAGAAGCAATGTTTTCCCCATGCTGGTTGGTTATTTGACTCTACCCAACCAGAAGCTGGTGAGACCCAGTTTAACAAAACCAGTAAGATTTTTCCCCAGGATGTATACCCCAGGATGTTCTCTGAGACACAGCTACCCACCTATCCCACCTACCTTGAAGCGGATGTGTCGGAGAAGGTCAAAGTGCTTTGCGTAGTCACGGATGTACTGGTAGAGCCGTTTGTTGTGTATGTAGTTGGGGTAGTCATCGGGGAAGGGGAAGTCGGGGTAGCACATCATCTCCTTGCAGGAATTGGTGAAGACGCTGCAGTAGATGCTAGCTCTGCCTTCCTCTGGCTTATCCTGGAGGGAGAGGGGAGGGGAGGGCTCCAGTTAGAGGGGCCAGTCACAGATACCCTCAAAAGTCATAAGCCACAGGCAAGAAAATGCTAAGCCAACCTGGAGATGACCTTACCCAATGTCATAACTATTAGGAAAACCTCAGTTTTGGGGGTCTGAACCACAAAATATCTGGCTCTGACTGATATCTTCTCCTGCAGCTCACCTCCTCCCATGCTTTCTATCCCCTCCTTGCCTGGCCAGGTAATTTCCAGGCTGTCCTACCACTCAGCCTCACCAGCCAAGCCCAGAAACAAGGGCACTGAGCGCCCCAGAGGATCATCCCCAGCCCATTGCTTACCTTCCTTGTGCACTCAAGGACTTTGTGGGCTCATCCCAAAGAGCCATATGCAGTACATCTCTGTAATAACCTCAGAGTCCTCTACTTGGCATTTAACTTCTGCATTTAACTCATAGAAAAATCAATTATGATATTGTCAGGGCTTAACTTTGGGCACACACACAGCTGCTGTTTTCAACTTGAAGCCTCTCTTCTTATAAACAAAGCTTAAAGTGATATTTCTCTCTGCTTAGCTGGAGCACACAGGGGACACTGCAGTCTTATTGCTCACAAGGGAACAAAATCCAGGCACCATCCACAGCTAAGATAAATACTTTGTGAAACTGCCCTAAATCTGCTCTCCATGCATCTGGTCCACTGGCCAGCAAACTGTGACAGAGCAAGGGTCACATCCCTGCCAAAACTTCAGATGCCCCACGTACAAGATGATCCAGCACTGACATCTGGACACCAGGACATTCAAAGCAGCTGTCCTATAACTATTGACTTTTCTAGCTGGGATTCACGTTTCCAGCTTTGCCCAGGTGGTATTGGGAATGCAGCAAGGGAACAGCAAATTTTGGATTGTCACCTCTCTGCGGGTTCACCTGGGTAGGCAGAACACAGCAAATGTGCAACATTTACCACATCTTTAACAAGTCAAAGGGGCAATTAATAAAACAACACTTCATCCAAGCAGAACTGCCACAAAACTTTGACTTTTCTGCTGTTAAAATTTGCTTAAAAATATACCCAAGGGAGCTTGAAGGAAACTGCAGAACAGAAACTCATTTGCATCAAAACAAAACAACAAAAAAAGTCAGAAAGAAAAAGAAAAGGGAAAAAACCCCACCAAACTCCAAGTGTTTTATTACACTCTTGTCAAAATAAGAGTCTCGCTGGGGCTGGAGCTGTCAGTGTTCCAGCTGTCCTCAGAATCAGCAAGCCCAGATGATTGTCTTCCTGAAATCACCCTGTACAGCATTTTTCCACCCCCAAAATATTCTAGGTTAAAAATTGAACCAATTCCTTTGGTTTCTAGTGATAGAATCTGGGGGTGACCCCAGGCATGGCCCAAGGGAACACCCCAAAACTATCAAGTGTGGTAGCCAAGTGACTCCTATGAGTGCAAACGTGCCCCAAAGGGCAGTGAGGAGGGCATTCCCGAGGAACTTTGGAGCTGGTTACCCAACACCCAGAGCTAAACTGATGTCTTCACCCATCTACCAAGGGTTTTAACATGGTTATTTCCTCCACTTGTGCTGCTCTTGCAGCCACTGCCCCCCAAAACTCTCCCTTGCCCCAGATTGCCACAACGTCACACAAGCCTGAGCCCCTCACCGTGTAACGCCAGAGCCCCCCGATGTCCTCGCTCTGCTCAAAGCAGGTGGGCTCCAGCCCTTCTTCCAGGCAGCACTTGGTGGCCGCCAAGCCGCTGATGCCCGCACCCACCACGGCCACGCGTCGCACCATGTTGTCCTGCAGGTGGGAGAGCGGCCGTCACGGCACCACATTGCACTTCTAGGGCCAGCCTGGCCCCGTGCAACACCTGGAGCTTTTTCATCTGACCTCACTTACCTGTGCAGCTGGTGGTGCCTCAGAGCTTGGAGTGGAAGCTGTGGGAGGAGAGGATCTGCGGCTTCAAGGCGTTTCCTGCCAAGAGTGAAGCTTTTATCTGGTGCGGTATGGGAGGCAGGGCCAGAGCCCTACGGCAGTTTGGATGGCTGCCTTCTGCTGGGTGGACTTTAGCAGTCCCGCAGCTGCAACATGAGGAGCTGTGGGCTCAGAGCTCCTGAGTTAGGAAATCAGTGCTTTGGGATGGAATTATTTCCAAGACAGAGGCCAAGGCCACCAGACAGCTGCCCCCAGCACCTCTGCAAACCAACACGGTGATGCCCGAATCACTGAGAGCAGATGAGGGAAATGGGGGCTCTCATTTATAGGTGCCGCGTCTGGGGGTGGGCTCATCAGCCAGAGAAGAGATGGAGATATATAACAAATACACTGACAGAGTAGAGGTGACAGCGGGAGAAGCAGACCATTGTGGTACTCTGGGTTTTATACTGCCTTCTTCCCTTGCCTCACAAGCATTCCCTGGTGGTTTTCAATCACACCATCTCCCCAAGCATGGGACTTTCTACAGGCGACTCACTTTCCAGGCTCATTTTCTAGAGGTTCCTATCAGTTTTTTCTGGACCGCATTTTCTCTCCATGCTCTGCTCCAGTGAAGCCACACCTCAAGTGCTATGTTAAATTCTGCTTCCCCTGAATACAGGAAAGACATCAAGACCCTGGAGTGTGTCCAGAGAAGGGCAACAGAGCTGTGAAGGGTCTGGAGCCTAAGTTTGATGAGGAGCGGTTGAGAGAATGAGATTGTTCAGTCTAGAGAAGAAAGGAGACTGTGGCCCCTGAGTAACAGCAACAGGATGAGAGGGGATGGCCTCACGTTGTGTCAGGGGAGGTTCAGGTTGGATATTAGGAAAAAACTTCTCAGATAGAGAGGTGGTGCATTGGAACAGACAGCCCAGAGAAGTGGTGAAATCATTGTCCGTGGAGCTGTTCAGTGGAAGGTGAGATGTTGCAATGAGTGACATAGTATGAGCGGTCACAGGCATGGGTTAGTTGGACTAGGTGATCTTAGTGGTCTTTCCATCCTTAATGATTCTATGATTTCCACATTGCCTCAAATACTCAGTTCTAATAAATGGGTCAAATGTTCTTCAGAGAACAGCTATGCCAAAGGACAAAATACAGGCAAGCCCAAATCCAGCTCTGCGCTCTCTATCTTTGCCTCACTGCAAGTCCATCCATCAGTTCCTGGCCTCCACTTCAAATAAAATAGAACAGAGAATGCCAACAAAATGTTTGAGCAACCAACCAACCAATCAAACAAACAAAAGAAGTAAATAATTTTTCCACTGTCTGGTAAATTGGTTTGTGTTTCAAGGGGACACTTTTGGAGTCATGATTAAGTGGTCTTAATGCACATAAACTACTAAGCTGGCCTGCTGGATTCCCAGCACAGAAGAGATGTGACTCTTGCCCAAGACTGTTGCAGGACATAACCTGGAGGAGGATGACTTCTGCGAAGAGCACCTGGGACCAGGGAGAGGATGGCAGTGCTGGCCCCATGCCTGGCATGAGGACAGCAGAGAGAGAGGGCAGCAGGAATCAATCATTACCTAGTGACACAGCTTCCAAACGTCAGGAGCAGAAAGGTCAGGGACCTCTTGGCTCATCATTTCCCCGGTGCCACTGTCCTAAAAACGAAGATTCTGGATATCTTCCTCCATTTTTTTCTCTCTAGAAAGGTGAAACAAAGAGAAGGAAAGGGCTGCAGATACGGGAAGGCAGAGGAAGAGAGAGAAGTTAAGGTGTGCAGAAGTCTGTAAAAACATAATAAAAATCTTAACATTTCTAGTGGCACCAAAGGTAGCTCTGCTCAACATCTGCAGGCTCCTGTTTGATTTTTTAACAAGTGCTACAAGAAAAAAGCAGCAAAGAGGAGCTCTCAACTCCCAGAAGAGTAATAGCAGAAGGGAAAAAGTGCTCTCACTTACAGAAACCTACTTTTCCAGCCCAAAGCTCTTTCACCGACAAGGTGCTGCTTAGGCTGGAAGTGGATTTGAGCAGGCAGTGTGCTGCAGCAGAGGTGTGAAAGCTGATGGATGAACATCAGCAGATGGGCGGGCTGGAAAGGATGTTTTATGCTCATCTGGGAACTGCTGGGGAGCACAAACCCCATTGAAACCATTAAGCCGTGGATGGGCTCCCAGTGCTGCTGGCAGTAAGAGATGAGCAAAGCTTCCAGAGGCACTGCAGCTGTCTTGCAGGGCCCCTCTCGTCCCTCAGCCCTCACCCTTTGAAGCACAGCCCCATTGTTCGCCCATCTTTGAAGTGCCTGATGGGAAACATCCCAGCAGTCCTGCGGGCAGGGACAATAAATCAGCAGCTGGCATCACACTGAGGCAGGCAGCAATGGGCAGCGCCCACCTCCCATTTGCACTAATTGTTTTTGGGGGAGTGGTTAATGACACATTTTTCACTTCCTTCTCCACATCCCTCCTTCTCCTTCTATTTTTTTTTTTTTTTTGTTAACAAAATCCTTCCAGGAAAGTGCTGAAAGAGCTTGTGTTACTCTACCCATTATCTGAAATCCAAGGCATCTCTTAACTCTTCTCTCTCAGCCCTGACCTGGGACAGCTCCTGTCCAGAAGCCCCTAGGACTTTTTCTGCCAGTGCAACCCAAAGCATTCCAGACAGGGCCAAAGCCCCCAAAAGCCCATGAAATCTTTTCCAGGTATAGCTGTGTCTGTTTCAAATACATTTCTCCGTTTTAAAAGTTCTCCTCTAACCCCCACACCGTGACCTCCAGTCCATCTCCTTGTCTTCACCAGTAACCCCATACGTTGGCAGATTCACTGTTCTTCTTAATTTTATCTCCTGCCCACATGTTTCTTTTTCCAGGGGTGCTGTCTGGATGTAGGCAGCATCCTCAGAGCACCAAGGAATGGCTGAGAGCAACAGGTGAAAAGTCATCCACTCCACTGTCACTCACACCTAACTCTCATCTCCACTGCAGCTCCTGGAGGCCGCCCAGCTCACGGCTGTGGGGTTAATGCCCAAAGACACCTGGCTCTTGGGACAATATACGAGATTGTCCCTTTCTTGAGCAATCATCTGGCAAAAATTGGTTCCAATATTTAGCTGGCTTCTGTATTGCTTTAATCTTGCACAACCTGGCAGAAAGAGTGGACAAAAAGGGAACTGCTGCCACGCTCATCACAGCTGCTAGGGCCAGAGGCACCACGGCCATGGGCAACCCATTGGGTTTATCGCATGTATGGGAGGAGAAGCTGTAGCTGCCCCATCCTGCAGGTGCCGAGGCCAGGGCCCCGTCACTGGACAGAGCTCTGGGCAGTCTGATCTGGTGGGAGCCCTCATGTAAAAAACCACAGGCTCAAATCTCAGCACAGGATGCTTTGTGACAAAGCCTGCATGAAGCAGCTTTTGTGTATTTAACCACCACGTAATTCCTGCTGATTAACCCCTATCCCTTTTGTCCTCGGGAGAGACATACCTGTACAGAAGGCATCTGGTTCAATCACTCAGGAACCGATTGGCAGCAACTAACTCCTAAACCTTGCCATTACCCACAGATGAGTAGAGCTGCAAGCCAACAGGATGAGGTAGTGCCCAGCAGCTGGAAGAGAGGGGCTCCTGCAAGCTGGACACCTCCAACTGCATCCCCCAGAGCAGAGAGGGTCATTTGCTCACGCCCTCATGCTTGGCTCTCCCAGGACATTGCACAAGATCTCATTTTTCTTTGCAGATCACAGCTGCTCCCCAGCAGCAAGGAATCAAATTGCCTCATTATGGTTTTAGGACTGCTAATTGCCAGTTACAAGAAACCCAGCCAAAGAAGACAATGTCCCTCTCTCTTCCCTGAAGGACAGCACTGGCCCTGGGGTTGGTGTCTTGGTGCAGCAGCCCAGACACACAGCACTGGGCGGGTGATTTTTCCTGGCTTCTCCTCCTTGTGCATAGACTTGTTATGATATGGTCATTCAAGAGACACCAGCCTCAGTGAGAGCTGAAGCAGCCCAACTTGCACCCTGGTTTTTACATCTTTTCTCACACTGCAGCCAGCTCTGCCCTTTTGGGATGCTAACCCACTGCTGCTCCAAAGGGGCCTGAAGGAGCTGCCTCAAGGAGCTGCCTCAGCCCAAACTTCTGGCTTAGTTTTGTATGCCCTGCAGATTGCTTTCTTGGTTACCTGCCATAGATCTTTGGGAGGTTTTACCTTTTACAACTTCCTTGTATCACATATCCAGGATCAACATTGCTACTGCTGGAACACCTTTATGCTTGTATTCTTCATCCTGTTTACCTTACAGGCAATCAGTGTATGTTTCCCGTGCCCCAATCCTGGGTAGTGCTGGAGGTTGGACTGGTTCTTAAGTGAAACCACCCAGATCCTCTCTGTGCAAAGAGAATGGCTTTGAATAGCAACGTAAGTCACACAACCCCTTCTTCTTCAAGACCCACGCTCCTCTGTGTGCCAACTGCGTGCCTCAAGCTCGCCCTGTGCTCAGGGCAATGGGCAATTGCTCCAGATAGCTCAGACTGATCTCCCTTCATGTCACAGAAATATCACTAAATCATATCTTTATTGCTGTCATACTGGTAAAAAAAAAATATGCGCTTCAGTACAACCATTAACCATAATTACCACTCATTTGCACTGAATCTAGATCTGCTCTTCTGCCACCAACCAATAAATCTCTCCAAGTGCACACGGACCAGACAGCAAAGCGAGCAATCACTCACTGTTGTAGCTCCATTTAGCTGCCCCAGCAAGGAGCCTTGCCTTTGGTCAATTGGTGGATGCTCCATCCCTGCAGACAGACAAGGCCAGGTCAGACAGGGCTCTGAGCACTGATGGAGCTGTGGGCGTCCCTATTCAGTGTGGAGGAGTTGGACCAAATGGCCTTTAAGGTTCCCTTCCAACTCAAACAGTTCCAGCTTGTCCTTGGGCTCTGACCCTTCGCAATCTCTTACCCATGTAAACCCCTTCGTGACGTTACGGGGCACAGACCACGGTGCCTGCTCGGAGCTCCCCTGTGGATTTTACCTCTCCTCCAGGACAACGGGCATTTGGCTCCATCACAGCTTGTGCACACATCAACCGTGATCCACCGCCCCGCATCCAACGCGGGGAGCGGTCCGTGGGCGCTCGGCTCCCCCTGGCGGCACGGGGCTCAGCGGGGCTGGGGCAGCCGGCGTGATTCGGATTAACGAGCTCCGATGATGCCTCCGAAGGGAAACGTTTCTCCTTTCGGTTCCAAGCCTGTTTTTCATAAGGGCCGGTAAGTGCAAACAGATAGGGCCCTTCCATTGGAAACAGGCGGCGTGAGATGTAATTAAAGAAGTATGCGCTGGCGTTTCAAAGAACCGTTTTCAATTACTGCTATTTTGAGAGCATTAAGGGGAAATATCTTAAACGAGACCGCTTCAGAAATAGACGATGTTTGTCATTAGCTTTGAAATAATATTTGACTACGGGGCCGAGGTTTCCGTGTGCCAGATATGCCTTGCGTGGCCGATGCACTGCGACGTGGGAGCAGGAGCATAGGTCTGGGGGAGAGGACTTCTTTTCCCATGGGAAATGCCCTCCTTCTCCCCTTGCCCGTTTTTCATTTATAGAATCATTCAGGACAAAAAAGAATGCTGAGATCACCAAGGCCAATCCCCACACCATGCCCACTGACCACGTCCCTCAGTGCCACACCTCCATGGTTCTTGAACACCCCCAGGGATAGTGACCTTACCACATTCTGTACCAACACCCACAGGTCCAACACCACATTACCCAGTGGCTTGATGTCAGCGAGCCTCTCCAAGCTTCCTTTGGCCAACATGCAAAGTGGGCATGCCCACGTTCCCTCAGCCTTCAGGATTCTCCCAGCACTTCGCTTGCTTGGGCTCCTGGGGGCCCCCCAGAATCCTTCCTGAAGACAGCAGCATGGGAATTGCCTGGCCATAGAGGAGGGCCCTCCACTGACATCTGCTGCTCAGTGATCTTGTGAGGCCCAAGCAGCAGAAATGCTGGTCCTCGCAGGACCATGAGAAATCATTTGCTTGTGCTATTTACAGCATCCGAGGACATTTTTTCCTTTTGGAAACACCACAAAGAGGATGTTTCTCATGGCTACTGAGAAAGGAGGGGGGGTCTGCTCTGGGGAATACTGTGAGCTGGGGCAGCACCACAGCACATCAAAGTGAGCCCAGGAAGCCAAAGTCAGCATTTGGCTGCTTCCACGTCAGAGTGTACCATTTCTGTGGCCAGCGTGGGCTCTCAATGTGGGACCAGCATTCCCAAATCTATGGCTGCTGGACCCAAGGCATACATGATGGCTACCCCATCTCACCAAGGGTCAGATGATCCCTGCACACTCTGCACTCATCTGATTGAGATGGACACGGGTGGCAAGCAGGAGCAACACCTCTTTTCCATGAATGACATCTCAGCCCCTGTAAAACCTAAGTGGTTTAATCACTGGTGCAATTTATTCTCGAGTGGGTAAGTCAGCATCTCCTCACTGAGTCCTCAGTGACATTCCCAGTGCAGTTTTCCAATCCTGCTGCCCACTTCCAGGCATGCAGGGGCCCAGGCCCATTTCCTCATCTCCACTCCCATCCCCTTTCCCAGCTCCATTACTATTACCATCCCCAATCCCATCCCACACTCACATCCTGCCTTCAGTGATGCAGAGCCATGCCTCCAACACCGGCCTTGGGCCTTCCAGATCTATGTGTGAGCAGAGCACTGTGATGGTTCATCAAATCCTCCCTTTCCATGCCCACCTTCCTCCCTTCCCATGCTGCAGCCCCTCAGAAGGGGACCAATCACCTGCATCACCATCAGGCACCATCTCTTGGCACAGTCCCAAGCTTATCCTGGTGCTTTCCAACCACTTGTAAGACCATGACACATCACCACCATCTCCTCCAGCCCCAATTTCTGCTTGCACCCCACCACTGTGAGCCTGCAGGAAGCATCCTGCAGAGAGCAGCCACCGTGTCAAAGAGCAGAAGGGTTGAAGCTTTGGCCAAGCTCTGGCAGGCCCCCAAAGCTGGGAAGGAGAATAGCGTTACGAAAACACTCATCAGAAGGCAGTGAGAAATTAGATGTAGGTCGCTTGAACTCCCACCCCAAGGAAAGGGGTCAAGCCCATTGGGGTAAAGCACAGCTGGATGGGAAGGAGCCAGCAGAGTTTTGGAGGAAAAACAGCTTGATCTGTTAATTTGCTGACATTCCCCAGGCTGGGCTTTTCCTCCCTTCAGGGATGCAGGTCCAGTCCCATACGCACACAACGGGATGTGAATGGTGCCATAGTGATGGGGTCTGGCCCAGGTGACTGGGACCAGAAATCTGCAAGAAAGCCATAGTGCAATGTGATTCTCTTTTTAGCACACATTCTGGGGATCACATGGTGCTGTTCTTACTACTTGAAGACACTTAAACAGCACAGAGCCTTGTTTTCACATCCTCTAAATTTGAATGGACAAGTCTGAAATTCACATTACAGCTGATATCAAAAACATGACATGCAAAACGTAAGTGCAGTTCCGCCAGTGAAATTCTTTCCTTTTCACAAGCACACATTTACCAGGAAGTAGTATGTGTGATACTTACAGCACCTTCACTGCTGTCCTCTGCCCAAAGCCAGGCAGCTTTTCACAAATGCCAAGCTTCCAGTTTCAAAAGAAGTTGGTACATGAAAACATTGTCTCCGAAGAACAACATCCTTTGCTTTGGGCACTGTGTATATTGCAGTTTTTAAAGTGCTGCTACTCAGCAGTCTGAAAATTTGGTGGAGAGCTGGAGAACATACCTTCATCTGTCTTCTGTCTGTAGGGGAGAGCTGAACCAAGGGATTATGAAACCAACCACGAGGGTTGCTGCTGAGGCTGGAGACCTGAGCTGGGAAGGAGCTACCGTGACAGAACCAAATAGGAGATATTGCTTTAGCCATGAGCTGAAAGAGGCAAAGGGGAGCAAATCCTCTGTGCCAGCCCGAAATATAGCTGAGCCATTCAGATGTAGAATCACAGAACCAGCCTGGTTGGAAAAGACCTTCAAGAACACTGACTCCAATCATCGACTAGACTTACAGAGTCCTATCAGCAGCACATGTCCCTTAATGCCATGCCCACACACCTGTGGACACCAAGATAGAATATCTCTCCGCAGAGCCCAAGACCCTCTACAGAACAGAGGAAACATGAAGAGCAGTTGACCCTTGAGAAACACAGGGCAGGGCCAGTAGAACCCAGGTTTTCAGCCAGGTAAGTGGTGGAGTCTCTCCAAAGACAGCATCCCCTTGGATGCTGCATCCAGGGTCATGGGGAGCCAAGAGACACATTCAACCTCCCTCTGCTTCCAACTTCAGCTTGCCCTGGAAGGCTCTGCAACCTTGCTCCTTCTGGGAAATTTATAGCTTGGCCCTGCAGCTGCACACAGTTCAGAGTTTACATAAATGTTGGGCAAAGTCCATCGCTGACATTTCACGCCATCAAGGACCATAACAGCTGCTGAAACAGCCAAATCATAGGAGCTCATGTTCTGGAGAGAAGGGGCTTTAAATCTTCCCCTGCCCAGCCCCTGACCTGACGTCATTGGGCTGCTCCAGCTGCCGGCAGGGCTGATTCATTCTGCAGCAGAGAGATCTCCCTGGGCAGTTGTGAGACGGCTCAACTCCAGGCACCACCAGCCCCAAGATGCTGCCACGCATGATGGAGGCTGAAAGGGCTGGAGCACAATCACGGCCTCACCTGCACTTCAGGGAACAAAGAATATCCTTCAACACAAGAAAAAGCAAAGCCCGAGAATTGAGGAGACTCCTGCACATTGCCACATCACCGCTCCCCGAAGCTCAAGGCAGAGACAGAAGCCATAGAACCTGTTTATGACTTGCACAAACGTGATGAACGGCCGCTCCGAAAGCATTTCAAATGGGCTGCTCCTTGTCTACGTCTTCATAAGCTGTTTGGGAATAGTTAAGGAGCTGTCTTGACTTGGTTAACTTGATAGCCACAGATGTTTCTCTGAGCTGACACAGGATTTATGTCTCAATCATGCGATAATGTTTGGTAAGCATTGCATTTTGGAGGAGATTTATGTTCTATCAGAGATCTGAGAGAGATTTACACAGCCCGACAGAGGTAGGGTTTCAAAAGGAGCCACCTGCGAGACACTGAGCATGGGGTCTTACTGCTGGAGGGCAAGTCCGTGGGGACACCGTGTCCTGGCGCCTGCTGACATATTGCCCAGCAAATGTTTTCTAGTAATAAAATGAAACACAAAGTCTAAGGGAGCCGACTGGTGACAGAAAGCATTTGCAGTGTGCTTCCCTTCTTCCACCTCTTTGATGGGAGCCCATCACAACCCAGCCCTAGGCAGGAGGCAGTGCCCATCTCCTCTTGCTCACCATTGGAAGAGCCCAGAAGAACAGCCACTCAGAGGAAATATCCCTGAGATGCAAGTGAAGTCCACAACAGCTTCATGCTTCAGGCAGGTACATCAGCATCTTGAACTACACCTACAGGTATGGCCAAAAAGTATCTGGAGCTGGTGGCTGGCTTTTGATTGATGGCTCTGAGCATGCTTTTGCATCAGAAGGAGCTAACAGTCCCCACATCACCAAGTCGGCACGCTGAGCTTCAAACCCTGGCTCCTTCCCCATTGTGTTCATCACTGATGTGGGAATTGCTGTTAATCAGCAAGTGCTCATTTCCCCATTACTCATCCATAACGGGACAGGGCCAGCTTGCCGGCACCTTCAAGTAGTGGTTGTCTAATGACTCGTACCTTGAAGGCATCCCAGGAAAAATAAGCACGAGCAGAGTCACTTGGTGTCAAATAAACCACAAATTTTAGAATTTGCTGAAACAGTGACGTTTAAGTGGATGAAAGTTCTGGAGGGGGTTGTCAGACTTCAAATGTAGTTGCTCAAGGTAGCATTTGGCCAGGAAAAACAATTAGAGAGATTTTTTTTTTTTTTTTAATTACTCCCTCCAATTCCTTCTTTGGAAAAGGAAGAGAAGGTGAACAACAACAAGAAGGGTGGTAGGCAAGCAGCTTTTCAGCCACACCATACAAACCCCTCCTATCCCAAAAAATGAACAGGGGACAGGATAGACAAAGCAGTAGCTGGGCAGAGGGGCACAAGGGCTTGCCCCAGTGCTCCCCAGCATCTATCTCCTCTCCACCCCTTGCTTTTACTTCATCAGCTCTGCTGCCTCAGAGGGTCTGTGTTACCTGTTGATGTTCAGTGAAAAACATGGCACACGTGGTGGATTGATTGAGGAGCAGAGCCTGGACCCACCACTGCTCTTCTGACTGAAGATATTAAAAACCTGGATGTTTTCCTGCTCAACCCACCATAGTGAACCTGCTTTAGCATGGGATTGGGCTTCATGATCTCCTTCCAGCCCCTGAGATTCTGTTAATCATGAACCTATAGCTGTAACTCAAGAATATAGCTGCGTGCTTTAGTACAGCACAAACAAATATCAGTTGCATGTGTACGGCACATGCAACACATATTTCCCAGACATTTTTGGGCACAGGCACCTTCCTGCTCCTGTACAGCCCACGCTTCTCCCTGCTCACGTCAATAAACTCAACACACGCGATGAAATCGACTTAACGCAGCAACGCTGTCCTCAAAGAGAAAATCTGCAGAATGAGCCACCCTGAGGCACACAGCCAACGGAGCTGTGAAGGTGGGGACATCTGTGATTGTCCCTCCTGTGTCAGCCCTGTCCCTGCAGGGGGGCTGGAGGTCAAGCTCTGCATGAAGGGACTGCCAGGGCTCCCATCCAGGGAGTGTGAGAGTTCTGGCACCATTAGTGGTTTAGGATGTGTTTTTTTAATTAGGAAAAGGACAACTTTGCTGACTTTTCTGTTCTGCTCTCGTTAACTGCTCTCGTTGTATCAAGCAGCACCCCAGCCCAGGCTCAAGCCCTAACAACTGCTGATGGGAAGCATTTTGTTTCGTAACAGCGGTTTTCAGCCAGCAGAGCACATGAGAACATTTTTTCGGGAACATGAAAGATGCTATTTTAAAAACTGTTCTCCCCCATGTTTATGGTGCTCAGAGATGCGCCAGCTCAAACACTTTGCAGCCACGTGCACCATTTAACCCATTGGGGCCAGCCAATGGGGCACGCAGAGGTCCCGTGTGCCAGATGTGTGGTGGGGTGGCTGTGTCCCTTGTATGCTGGGTTCCTGCTGCTCATTCATTTACAGCTTAACAGCCTTTCCTCCTCCTTTGGCATCCCTCATGCTCAATGGAAAGGTCCTTCTCTTTCCTGATGAGCAGACACCACGCTCACCTCCCTGTTCACCTTGTCTCCTTTGGGGTTACAAAGCCCCATTCAGCACCTTCAGATCTCCCCAGACTCCAGACCCATTGAGGCCAGCAGGTCAGCTTTAACACAAGGCTCCAGGTTGGTCTAAGAGCTCCCATGTGGCACTGGTGATGCCACAAACCCAAATGCACTAAGGCAGGAAGAGTGTTCCAGCAAACACTCTGTTGAGATCACAATCCACTGTGTCCAAGGAAAATACACCCTCGCCTGTCACAGAGCAAAGTGGAGTCACCCAGAGTTATGATTTCCTTTCAGCAGATATTTCATCTTCAGGCTGTCACTTTCGCTCAGTCCATGATTAAAACAATAAACCCCAGAGAAGCCACCCTGCTCCCCGTCAACAGCTGCTTCTCCTTGCTGCAAGCCATTCATCACCAAGAGGAGAGAGGGGAAATTAAAGACAGATTATTATTATTATCTATTATTTGAGGCTGCCAGCCTGGGATAGTGAGCTCTCCTTGGTGAAGCCTGAGATGGACCTGTTTAGTGTGAGGGACGTGGTGCATGCTGAGCACATTCAGTAAGTCATTGCCCTGGTGGATTATCACTGCTTACACCTCTGAAATGCATCTTGTCCGTTTATGTCAGATCCAAAACCTCAACCTGATTGTTACAAAGTGCCCAGTAAGTGCACCAACTTGACTACCTATATTGTCCTTGCCATCTAAACCCAGTCCATTCTTCATCATCTCTGCCATGTCTCAGCTGGGATGGCAGCATGGGACCTTAACAGCCCTAAAGAAGCTGGGTGATGAAGCAAGACTCTGGTTACCCTCTGAGCCTGCAGTCATAGAACCATAACGGTTGAAAAAGACCACTAGGATGATCAGGACCAACCACCCTCTTACCACCAATATTGCTCACTAACCACATCCCTCAGTGCCACATCTCCATGTTTATTGAACACCTCCCTGGTCAGCCTGTTCCAATCCACCACCACACTTTCTGAGAAAAGATATTTCCCAATACCCAGTTTGATCCTCCCCCAGCATGACTTAAAGCCATTCTCTCTCATCCTATCACCGTTACCTGGTAGAAGAGGCCAACCCCCACCTTAACACAACATGTCCCCATGTGCCATTATATAGACATGAAGAACCATCCAGCCAGGCTGACCGCAGAGCTCAGGGAGGAGATACCTAGCACTGTCTACCGGAGAGATGCTGAAGAAAACAGCCTTCATCCTGCCAAGATCTGGACACAAAACATCCTGCTCAAATGTCTCACTTTAGCCACAGTGACATGAGGCTGTGGCAGACACATAGCAGCTTTCCTGGGAGTTTATTTTTCAAAGGCTGAGTGCGTTCCATTTCGGTAAGGCTGGAAAATCTATTGTGTCAGCTCCTCGGCCATGCCTGTGCATATTTGCATTTTCATTACAGTATTTTTAGAGATTTCCACTCCTCAGCCCGATTTGGGATGAAGTCAAAAATGTGAAAACTTGGACGCTACCACAGGAAAAGGAACTCAATTTTTCAATCGGTGTTAGATACGGCCCTCGGACGTGGTGATGGATGTGCTGCCAGCCTAGAGAGCTGCACTCACCCTGCAGATAAGGGCCTGATGTGGCCCAGGAGGGCCATGTCCCCCAGGGAGCTGCTCCCAGCCCATCCTACCATCAAAGCCCAGCCATGCTAAGGAACCACCCCAGCAGCGTGGTGTGACTGCCCGTGCACAGAGAATTCATCTCCTTCTCACCTGATTGCATTTTGAGCAGATGAGACCAGCCTTTCTATCCAGCTCCACTGCACATGGTGCACTTTGGAATGCCCTGAGATGCATTCATAAGCGTGCCTGGCGTAAGCACATCCCATTGGCAAGGACAGCTGCACCCAGCCCTTCACCAAAGCCACCTCTGAGCTGGAAACCAGCAACAGTGAGACAAAATCTGGCACTGCTTGGTAAGGCAGAGGAAGAAAGTGAAGCAGAACTGGGCCCACAGCTGACCTCAGGAGTATGGAAGAGGACAGGGACACAGCATAAGGTCCTTGCCAGTCCCCAGTAGGCACTGGCCTTCCATCCCCCTCACAGAGGCTATTAAAATAAAATCTGGTGGCTTCTGAGGGGCTTTGGGTGCATGCAGCTCTCCTGAGCCATCACTGGTGGGAAGCATGGGAGCACCAGCCCCACAGAAAGCACCAGGATGCCATCACTCTCCCTATACCAAATTCCTGAATTAACTTGTCAAAACAGTGGGATGCACAGTTCTGGATTTCTCCTCTTCCTCCAAAAAGCCACATTCATGTGGCAGCAGATGTAGGGCTGAGCAAGCCACCCAGACCAACGGCTGAGGCCAGAAACCTATTGGGCACATTTATCAAGTGAGCTCCCGTGAGAGTGAAGCTCTACAGCCACGCAGCTTTCCTCCATCATGTCGATGTTTCAACCATTTCCCACACTCCCACCAGCACAGAGTGAAGCAACAGCCTAGATTCTTACTTGAAGGTTGCCTCAGTCCATTGGCCTCACCTTTAGCCCAGCAAACTCATGCCAGATGAAGACCTGCCCATCACCACTGCAACCAGACTAAGAGGGACAGATGTATTGGGATCCCAAGGAGAAGTCAAACTAAGCAGTGTCGCTGAGTGACACCACTTCAGCTTTGCTGGTGTTTCTCCCCAAAGCAGGGTCCCACATTTCACAGGGTAACCCAAACATCTCCGGTCTTGTGGTTGGCTTGTAAGCTACACCATTTGCAGCCCTTCTCCTTTTGATGAGGCAATTTCATGCAAGGGGCTGATGTTGTAATTTCAGTGTTGGAGGAGCACCTCAGTTACCAGAGCTCTGAAGTACCACAGCCCTCCTTCCCTTACTGGCCTCCCAAACTTTCACCACCCCACACTTTCAGCCCAGTTACCTTAATTCAGTGGTCAGGAGCTGAGCAGGGAAGCAGGAGAACAGCCCATCTATGCTCTGGAATCCCTCCTCAACAAGAGCTGCTGAATCTCTGAAGCACAACTCACCAACCCTAACCAAGCTTGGTGCTTTCCCATTTGAAGAAAAATGTTCTACCCCAGCACCTGCTCACTCCTGTTTTAACAGCTTACTATGCTAATTAACCCTCATTAGCCTCTGAGCCCCTCCCTTGTTTGGCAGTGAAGCCTCCTCCCTGGTGAGCTGATCCCATTTTGCTTCCCACCCAGGTACTGGGACCTAGTACTTCTCCTCTTATGGCTTCCTCATCTCCCGCCCCTCCTTGCCAGCACCCCAGCACCCCAATAACGATGCCCAAGCCCCAGCCTCACCATGCTCAGCAATCTTCCCTACAGCCCACGCTGTAGGATCTCAGGGCAGCAACAGTCACACAAGGGGCAGCTGATAGAAAGGACTGGGGAGCCTTTCCCCACCTTTTATTGAAAATGATTGTTTCTATTCTAGTGCAAACACTGTACATTTTACATCACAAAGCCAGAGATATTTTACAGGATACGCTTCCATCTGGGAGTCCCACCAGCCCCATGCCATGCTCACAAATCCCACTTACAGAAAATCAGTGCCTTCTCCCACACTGGGAAGGGGGAGGCTGAGAAATCAGCGCTCATACAGAGCAGGAGAGTGTGCTTCAAGATCATTTTTTCCCCCTGAACCATACTCAAACATGGCTATAACAGGGGTAACCATGGCAACGTCCTTGGAGCTGCAACTGAATGTCTCCTAAAACCCAACAGCACTCCATGCCTTCAGGATAAGGTTCTGAATTTGCGAATCTATTTACACAGTTCAGTAAAATACAGGTTACATGGCATACTGCCATAACGTTTGGCTTGACGGATGACACCGTGTGTTGGCCGAGGCCAATGGTGATTGAGAACAAACAAAACCTGTCCATCGATCCAGCTGCACTCATTTAGCAGATAGCACTACCGACATTATGTGAGCCCCTTTGTGTAAACATCCTAGCATGGGCTTCGAGACACGTCTCTCAATCCAGGGACGGGTAACACCGGTGGGTCCTAGCAGAGGGCAGCAAGGCAAGGAGAGTGTGAGCCAGGCAGGCCAGCTGAGGAGCATCACGTTGCACCGGTCCCTTTTCTTTCTGATCTTGCAGGACACAGTCTTCAATCATGGTTCTGTTTGTGTAGGCACAGGAACCAAGGGTGAGTTTCTAAGTGAAGGCTGAGATTTCCAATGGGATAACCTGGCTCCAAGAGCTGGAACCGCATACTGAGATAGAAATAGTTTGGTTTAGGAATGCTAGCTCCTCTGCACTACAAAAGGGGAAAGAAAATAAAAAGGATCAAAACAGAATATCAGGGATTTCTTAAAATGCATGGCTTGTTCAGTGTTATTTTCCTTCTTCCTGTTCTGTTTGCAGATATAATCTCTTTCTAATTTTATGTCCTGGTCACAAGCAGCCTTCTTCTTATATCAAAAATACCTACCCAGGAAGATAAAAAAAATAGTCCACAAGCAATCACACACACCATCACCAGCATAACTTACACTAGTTTGGATGTGGGGCTTTGCTTCCAGTGTAGCTCAAACACCTTGTCTGGACTTCCATTCACATTCTGCCAGTTTAATTTTCATCTTCACTTTAAAGAGATTTATTTCCTTATTTCCCACAATGTGCTGATTTAGATTATCAAACCCCTCCGTCAGACATCTCTGCAGCAAACACCAAAATGGAGACCTCAGATCTAAGGAATACCCTTCGTGGCCATGCTTCGTTTTCCTCCCTCCATCCCAGCATGGACAACAGCAGCTCTGCTGACTTTGGTAGGACAACTCCATGGCAAAGCTCCCCTCTTTTGGGGTATGTCTCTTGGAGAGGTGCTATTTGCCATAAATAAGAAGCCCCTCCCACACCCAAGGTTTCCAAGAGGCAGATACCACCAGCAACGTGAAAGTTCCTAACGTGCTTGCATGGAAGACACCCCTTTTGGGTTGCATCTTCTCTGCTTTCCAAGGACAGAAAGAAATTAGGTCCTAATTGGCTCTCCAGAAGAGGGAGGGGAGCAGGTGGGGAGAGTAAAGGAGAGTGGTGAAGGCTATGGGGCAGATGACATCAATAAGACTGTGTGTTCTCCCTGCTGAGACACCCATCCTCTGAAGGACTGGTGGAGACTTTCCACCTTTTCCACAAGGATGTCCTTGTGCATTCCCAGTCACAGGAACCCATCTAGTTGGATAGGCAGGCAAGACCTTAGTCTTTTTCTATCAAGATGCAAATGCTCAATAGGAAAATCTAGACAGAAACGTGGCTTCCCTCCAGTCCACTGCTGTGGGGCTTCCCACGGGAAAAGGAGGAGTACTGCACAAAGCGGTGGGGAAGGGCTTTGACAAGGGTGAGAGAGGTTGTGGCTGCAACCTCAACGCATGGCTCCAGGAACCTGGATGCAGCACAAACATCCCAAACATTTTCAATGGATTTTATTTTGTTTAATAAAAAACACCAACCAAGCTTGCATGTATATCTTATATATATAAATATATACAGTATATATAAAACAAATGCATCTGGACAACGCCTCTCCCTGTGGCACAAGCCGTAAGGCATGGAAAGGAGTGTCCTAACAGTCCTATTCTTGGCACTACAGAGCGACCCCCCTCTCCATCCTCCCCCTCACTCTCAAACACACGTTGGCTTTTCTCTCTTCTTTGGCTTTTTGAGACGCCGACAAAGTGTGCAAAGCCCACAAAGATCTTCCTCACATCTCGGTCCGGGTGACCCCTGGAAGGATGCTCCCAGCCCGTCGCGCCCCTGGGCTTCTCGCAGTCAGCATCAATGGCATTGCCTCTGTGGCACAAGGGATGTGGGAGGGGACGGAAGGTCAGGTGGATACAACAGAAAGCGGTGACTGAAGAATTTCTTCTTCTAGGGTGAGCTGGGCTGGGGGAGCAAGCTTTGCACCTCGGCACGGTGTTGGGTGGGAGGCGGCCGCGGGCTGAGATCAGCGGAGGTTTCTTTTTGCAGTCCCATACAAAAATGGAAAACAACAAGGGTGAGACTGTCCTTAACTGAAGAAGCTCGTAGTATATTGAGCAGAAGCAATAAACCTGACAATAACAAGAAAAAAAATGGTGGCATTATCCCAAAAGGAAGGAGGAACCTTGTCACTCGAGCGGTTCAGTTTGCTCCCGCTTTGGTCCCAATGTTCAGTTCTGGGTTGGGGGTTGGCTTTTTTTTTTCTTTCTTTTTTCTTTTTTTTTTTTTTTTTTTTATATTTTTTAATATATATATTTTTAATTTCAGCACAGAAGTTGCGAAGCAGGACGGGTTCTGTCGTATTTTCTCCTTCTGCGAAGCAGCTGCCTCCAGTCATTAATTGACTGTGGGCACTTGATTCCTCTGTAAACTATATTCTTTTGCCTTCAGTCTCAGGTTGGCAATACTGTTGGCCATATTCATGCCCTGCGCCGGGCTGGCGTTGGTACACGTGGTGGAGTAGGTGGCCATGGCACTGCGGGGTGGGGAGAAAGAGAGAAACATTGGGTCACAGCGGGGTCCCTGCACCGCGGCAGAACTCTGCGCTGCAGAGGTTAAACCCTGGGGTTTTCATCCCTGTGGGATGCGTTTCTTACATGAGCATGGGATTGTCACAACCCCACACTGAACACCATTGGAAATCTCTGTGCTGCAGCCCACTCGCTGAGGGCCAGCCAACACCAGAGCTGTTTAAGGCAAGAGGAAATTTTCCACTTCCTATTCACTAACCCGAGAGCTTTGCAATGAGGTCAGGGTACCCAGCCTGCCAACTAGACCATTGTCCTTAAAACTATTCCCACTGGAAGCAATGTCCTTTTGATGAGACCAAGTTTTGTTTTTACTGCTTGAGAAAACACGTCACTTCTGTAACACATGTTACTTCAAAGAAGCGCTCCAGGAAAAACCCATTTCAACAATTGTGATGCCTGTTGGTTGCAGAAACTTGGAAGGCAAAATTCCACATTTTCTCCCCTCAAAACTTCGGCTGATCCTATAGGACACGCCTTAAAGGCTGAGGGGAAAAAGAAAACACTAACGTTTTTGCTGCTTTCGAATCACGTCTTTGTTCGTGAAAAACAGCTCTTTTGGCAGCGGAGGCTGAACAAAGATGTCAGAACCCTTTCTTATCCTACCAAAAATTTGCAAATCTGCTCTCCAGACCACTAGAAAACTTGTTTAACTCATGCATCCCAGGCTTCTGCAAATAGGACCCACCCCAAAAGCCAGCAAACTATCTGACGTGGTGCACGTCTTTATGGGGATCCACTGATAAACACCGAGTGAACCAGAGATGCCACTTTAACATGGTCAGTGCGTTCAGGAGGAAACCCCAAATGGCTTTGGTGGTGCTCAGCCTCCCAAATCACCTCCCTGGGTGGCTAGTGTCTGTGGCTCTGGGAAATACCCTCCTCTACCCACTGAGCCATGGAATCATAGAATTGTTAAGGTTTAGAAAAGGCCCTCTGAGATCGCCTAAACCAACCACCATCCCATCCCACCATTCCCACTGACCACGACCTTCACTGCCGTGGTTCTTGAACACCTCCAGGGATGCTGACTCCCACACCTCCCTCCCTTCCATGACTAGAAGAGCCTTTGCAGCAGTGAGGCTTCCTGGAGGGCTGTGGGGTTTGCTGCATGCTCATCCCAGTGCACTGGTGCTGCCTCAGACATCATGGGCAGAGCTGCCAGCAGTTTAAACCCAGTTCAGCACTGCCTGAATCCTCCAGCTGTCAGGAGATTCTGACCAGTACTACTGGAAGGTGCCACCTTAGGTGATTTTCTCATTTTATAAGCAGGAAAAAGAATTTCATGGAGGAATGCCATATCTGCATGAAAACAGAACAGCTCACACCTGTGGAAAATGGCTGCTAAGGATATACAGCTGCTTACAGCCTTTGAACAAGTGCAAAACCTCTCTCGGGAGAGAAAACACTCAAGACACTTCCAGAGTTTCTAACGAGGAGGTAAGACATTGAAATAAAGCACACCTTTTCTTCTTTTATTCCTCCAGAAGAACCCAAGAGATTTCAACCCCTCCAGCACCCCGAAGGGCAGGAGCTGTGGGGCGAGCAACAGAGCCCCTGCACACCCCTGGGGCTCAGGCATGTTCCAGCTCTTCCATGATCTTCCATCAGCTCCTTTCCCATGTCCACCTTTGGGCTGCTGACCACTCTCTGCCCTGTACAGCAGCAGCAATGTGAGGAGACCTATGTTGCTTGGAGTTTCCCAAGGTGTATGGGAAGCCAGTGGGCATGGAGCAGCCTTTCCCACAGGTACATTTTCCCTGCAGTTTCGTGCTGGAAGGAATGAGTGGAGCCTGAAGGATGCTCCAGCTTAGATAAAATAGGAATTTTCAGCCTCGGGTGAAAATTGTCCCCATTCTTTTGCTGACATTCATAAATTTGGCTGTATTCATCACTATTCCACTATCTCCCTTATTGAGACTCAGGTTTCCTCCTCTCCTCCCTCTCCCACAAGATTATTATTATTATTTTTGGCATCCAAAAACCATATATAACCACTGCCCAAGTCCTGCCTGAAACTCCAAGGAGCCTCCTGCTCCTCAAAGGCCTGGGGGAAATTGCTGCTGGACCACGAAAACCCTGCCAAAGTAAAAATTTACAGAAACACTCTCCTTCAGCAAGTTACTCCATCAGGATTAGTGCATGCAAAGGCTTCTCTTAACATTGCTCTGCTTTGAGTAGTTGCTCCAGTGACTCTCCTAGGTCTAAAGGTTGAAATCACCCAGCAGTCCCCCCCACTGCTCTGCCCAGATGCAAAAGCCAGGCTCCTTCCTCTCCTCAGCTGCCTATTTTCATGAAACACAGAGGAACATTGCCTTTCTGAGACCTACAATTCTCCTTTCAAATATGGTTTTCAATGGACCACGGAGTCAAAGGTTGTTGGAGTGGGAAGTGCAGGCTGACAGCACGACTGCTAGTCTTGTTTTCTTAGGAACCTACGCTAAAATATGTCTAACCAAAACATTTCAGCTTCAAAAAATAATAGTATCTACTTGGCTATCTATGCAACGCAGATCTGCAAATAGCTTTGGTTGACCTGTAGCTGAATATATTTGGAGAATAAACACACTGATTGAAAACTTGCCCCAGATCTAACAGTAAAAACAGTACTGGCCACGCAGCTCTCAGCCCTATCTTGGAGCAGCTGTGAATCAGAGGCTGCTAGGGCAGCCTGAGGAGGTGGGGAGGGGGCAGAGGGCCATGCAAACACTCTGCACGGCTGTTTTTTCACCAAGCGTCCAATATTTTAATAACCTTACTGAGTTCAAAGGCTTTATGAGGCTCTGACAACCTGGCCCAGGTGCCCATTAAAATGAATACGACTTAAGTGATGCCCAGCAGAACTAGAAAGCTGGGGAGCTGAAAGTGTCTAAAGGGTCACGAAAACCCCATGCTGGGGAAACCAACTGCTCTGTTCCTCTGCCAATGCCTCCCACCCCAGTGGGAGAAGACAGCCTGTTCTGGTTTGGCGTATCAGTGGGAATGGCTGTAAGCTGCAAATACCTTTGCTGAAATGCTTTGGCTATAAACAAGAAAAAGACGTCAAAACACTGGGAAAGTGTCTTCTCACCATGGAGAGCCACTGCCAGGTCTGGATCTCACCTCAGGGGGAAAAATAATCTTCCCAAGGCTCTCCCTTCTCCCTCACGCTCCTGTTTGCATGCCCCTGTTGTGCTGGGCTTCCCCTTGCCCAGAGCAGCCCCGGACAGCCCTTCCCAGTGTGCCCCTGAAGTTACCTTTGCAGGGTCTTCTCCTAGAAGCCGTTATGAAGCCCCTCGTGTAAACAACATCTTGGGAGGGACGATCTATTTTTAAAAGTGTGAGAGGTAGAAATGAGCCACGAATGTTCAGCAGGGATCTGGTGCTGTGACCAGAACAGACTTAGCGGGGTGGGGAAGGACTCGTGCTTCTCTCCCCTAAGCTTGCCACCCAGACTCCTCCCTAGGATGCAACATTTCACAGAGTGAAAGCAATAACCTCTAATGGGGGACGTGCCAGACAGTAGTCCTCAGATAAAATCTAGAGGATACGGGCCATCTCTAAGACCAAACTGATGGTCATCAGAAGCATCTTTTGCAGTATCTGCAGTGGATGATCCTAAGACTTGTTCTTCTGGAGCTACAGGGTGGGCAAGGGTGACCCCATGGCACTGAAAGAGCAAACTACCAAGAAGGCTACACAACTGCAGACCTCACTGTGCAAACCATGCCTGAGGTGCATAAAGGGGGTTAAGGCAACTAAGAAAGAAAGGACCTGGGTTCGGTGTAACTCTACAAGCCAGTGGGAAGTTGGCTGTGACAAAGCCAGGTGAACAGGAAGAAATTCAGCCAAGGGCTACAAGAACTTGACCAACAATGAGGCCACTATGCTAAAGAACACCCACCGACCTCATTTTTCATTGCCTGCAAGTCAGCTGTCTTCCCACAAACCAACAGATCCAGTGCATCTTGTGTCCCCACTCAGTTCCCACCTGGCTGTGGAAGAGGATAGAAGAGGGCAGGGAGGACTGTGATGTGTGTGGACATCCCACTTCCATTCATCGAATCAGGGATGACACATCTGCATTTCTTTACCACCACTCCTTAAGCAATGCTGGCCAAGGAGATGGATGTTGAACCCCAGTCTGCTACTCAAAAACACCAGGTCCTAACTGCAGGCAAATCACAGCACAGCAGCACAGCTTGTTCACACACATGCTTGTGTTCTAGTAACTATAGAGAAACCACTCCATGCTGACAACTGTGGGGAGGGTTGGGAACAATACAATAAAACATCCCAGCCTGGGGTGAGTTCCCAACTAGTTACTGCCACGGGACTGCCACAGAAATCCTTCTCCTGGTCACCGTGTGGTGACCAAGTTTCCCCATGTTCTCAGCCATAACCTCTCCTGGCTATGCACCCCATGGAAACATTTCCTCCTTGCTTTAAACTAGACGCACAAGAGAAGTAAGCGTGATACCTTCTGCTTCCATTTTCTCCTATTTCAATACTTCCTAACTACAGAGAATGTGCAACTTCCCCTGGAATCAGCTCTGGAGGAGCCACAGTGATGCTGCACCAAGCCCACCGTGCAAGCCTGGCAGTGAGATGGAGTGGGATGGGAACATGTAAGGAAAACCAGTGGGATGGTGAAACTGCTGTACCTTCAGCCCGTTATAGCTACTGAAAACAAATACATCTTAGGGCCACGCTCAGGCTGCCCTGAATTATGGCAGCAACTGGTCAGCCCCCGAGGGGTTACTGACTCACCTGTAAGGCGAGGCGGTACCCCAGGAGAGATAGTCGGTGGGTCTTGGAGCTGGGCGAGGTACTATGGGCTGCTCCACGGCGGTCACATCCCCTGAGTAGGATTTGAGCAGAGAGGCATTCTTGCTGGCCAGCATGGCCCTCTCATTCCGGCGAAACTTGGCTCTCCGGTTCTGGAACCACACCTGGAAGCACACAGATTAACCATCCATCACAACCAGCACTGCTGTGATGCTTACTCCTTTATCATACCACCCCAGCCTCTCTGGGCAAGATGGGACTCTGCAAAAGTAAGTTCTCTGTCACTGGAAACCCTCATTGACAAGACAATCCTTAAGTCTGCTCTGATAGAGCTCTTGTGCAATAAACTGACTCAGTGAGGTCCCCGTGGGACTGGGTCTGTTCTGTGCTGTACAATTCATCATGTTCCCCAATCTGCTTTCACATTCAGGAGGTGCAGGCTTGCAAGCTAAATGCTGAGCAGCTCAAATTCACATAAGCAACCTGAGCACAGGACATTCAGCATCCTAGCCTTCAAAAGGGCTCTATGAATACATATGAATGAGCAGGTGACAAGTGCAGAGGCAGATCAGGCATGGCAATCTTCCTCAAGACTGGGACTGCCACATGGGATGACCCAAGAGTTTGGCAGCCCTACTGTCCCGTGTGTTCTTCAGTGATACCTACTGCTGTACTGAATGGGCAGATGATACCACCTAGGTGAGCTATGCCTACACACAAGCTGTGAGAATTACCTGAACTCTGGCTTCAGTGAGGTTGACTCTGCGTGCAAGGTCTTCCCGTACAAAGGCATCAGGGTAGTGTGTCCTCTCAAAGACCCTCTCTAGTGCCTGGAGCTGGCTGCTGTTGAAGGTAGTCCTGTTCCTTCTCTGCTTTCTTTTCTTCTTCTCTTCTGAATTCAGCTGATCATCTAGGAGAGACAATTGGAGATACGAGAGGCTAGAAGCTTCAGAGCCCATAGCAATGTTGTGATGTCAATGTTAATAAGTACCAGGGCGGACAAAAGTTCTGGAATGAAGACAGATTCTCCTCCTCCCCTCCCTTGCCCTCATCTGATTTGTATTCATTTTCAACACGCACAGACTTTGCACGCTGCTCTTCCTCCCAGCTTCTCTGAGAGCACTGTCTGCGGAAGATGTTCCTGGTAAATGAGGGACCTACACATGCCCACAGACACAGTTCACCTCCCCAACCCATTCTGACAATGCCAGAAACTTTTCTGAGTACAAAGAGTCACAAACTGCTTCTCTCTAGGCTTCAAATTTCTGCCCTTAGAGAAATGAAACAGATCCCTCAGGGACAAGTACAAGTCCCACGCCTGCTCGTGCTGGGACACGGCGTGCTCATCTCTATGTAAGGAAAACGTAAGGAGCCAGCTGCTATTCTGGGACTGACTATAGCCAAGGCAGTGCCACTCTCTGTAAGTCACTCCACTTGGCTTAAATAAGAACTGTAGTTCTGCACCCAGATAAGAGATGGGAGAGGTGTTAACAAAGAAGTATCACGGCTAAACAAGAGACAAGCACAAAAGCCACTTTCACCTGTATGCTCGTAAGCCTTTGCCATGCACTTGTCCATCTTTGAGTGCCCCGGTCCCCACATTTCAAAACTTAACATGTGATGGGTCCCACCAAAATCAGTGTGGCTTTCCACAAGCACAGCAGGTGGGCAATGCTGGAGAAGTCCCAGCAGAGAAACAGTAGCTACACTTGGGAGGATCGCAGCCAATATACATACGAATACATGTTAAAATACATCAATTACTGCACCTATAAAACACTTAATGAATTACACTTGATGTTAATTGATATGCACCTGGGCCCAGATGACAGTATCACCACGCAGTGTCCAAGGGCTTGAATCATGCTCTGCAGTTACAGAACAGACCCTCAGACGTAATCCCCTTCACCATACAGAAATGTGACAGCTCCCCGCATCTTCCCATTCCCCAGCGGGTACGTAAGGCACACAGAGATGCTGACAAGGAAATTAAAGTCTACGGCTATTGTCCTCACCACCTGTTTGTGCTGCTTTTCACAGCCCATCTGGTTACAGTTACCGCACCTGAACGCCTTTGGAACGGGGCCCATCCATTTGGGAACAAAAGGACATTCCTCTGAAATTAAAGGAGCTTTTTCAAATTCCTGCAGGTTTACAGCCCCTCCAATCTCCTCTCCTGCAGCCTGGCAATCCCCAGCAGGCTCTGCTACAGCCTGGGGATTCCTGGGTGCAAAAATACGCCCACAGCTCTCTTGGATCTGAGATGATGTGTTTGGAGATGGGCCAGGAGGGGACTTGCAATGGGATGTGCAAGGAAAGCAAATACATGCAGGAATCCTGAGAAAGCCCCGAAGAGACTTCATTGCAGCCTTCCAGAACTTGAAGGGAGCATACAAGCAGGAGGGGGGTCGACTTTTTACATGGTCTGACAGTGGCAAGCAAGGGAGAATGGGTTTAAAATAAAAGAGAGGAGATTCAGAATAGAAATGTTTCATTCAGAGTGACGAGGTGCTGGAACTGCTGCCCAGAGCTGTGGGTGCCCCAGGCCATGGATGTACCCTGGGCAGCCTGAGCTGGGGGCAGCCAGCCCATGGCTTTGATGTCCCTTTGAACCAAAGGCATTCTAAGTTTCTATGATTCTCCGATCTTGTGTGACGCTTCCATAGGAAGAAACGTGAGCACAACGCCCGGAGGGATGAGAAGCAAGCAAGCCAAAGGCTGTACAAGGCTGGGGAACAAGAAACCCTCCTGCCAAGCACGTTAACACCATTTGCCTGGTTTCCTCCCGGAGCAAAGCGAGACAGCGGTGATTCACAGCTCACCTCCTAACCGCTGGGCTGGGGAGCAGAAGGATGCCGGCACTGCCGCAGTGACTCAGGGCCAGGTCACCTCCAGCCCCGGCTGGCACCGGGCAGGGACGTGAGTCACCGTCCCGGCACCGAGCGGCGGAACTCAGCCTCTGAGTTCCCTTTGCTGCACATCTGGAACTGTGCAGCACAGCTGGGTCCAAGCAACGTGGGCAGGAGGAAAAAAATTATAGAACAGCCGTGTGAGCCCAGAGCTGGGCTGACGATCGGCCCTGCTGGAACTCCTTGCCCCATTGATACGCCGTAGGACAACTAAAAACCACTAACACGTCACCTTGCTCACAGCACTCAGGGCAGCTTTTGATATGTTGGCAGAGTACTTTCTCCACCGGTCCTGTTTATCAGAAAGGAACCCTGAAAAATGGTACCCCTAAATAATGCTGACAGCATCAGCGTCTGGAGTCAGCAGAATCAGAGAGGAAACGAGCTCTAAGGTTTTTGAGATGGGTCAGAATGTTTCATCAACATTCTTTTCATTGGAAATATTACCAACAGCATTCTCCAAAGCCACGCTTCTCGCAAACGCGGCCCCTGGGGACACGGAGACGCACGTTCCTCCGCTTAGGAACCAGTGCTGGATATTCTGAGAACTTCATTTCCAAATCCTGATGTTTCATGCTGCACTGGGGGGGGGATTTTGTTTCCTGTTTCCATATACGTGTTCTTCCTGTACGAGCTCTACATTCATGCACCGCTTGCAAATCCAAACGCACTTCTAGGATGCTCCAGAGCACTCCCAACTGCTCCCAAATAACACAGTGTCCTATCCTTTCCTCCTTGCTCAGCACGTCTCCCCTCGCATCAGGGCAGAGCCGCTGTCTTCACGTCAGGGACAGTCACTGGAGTACCATCAGATGGGTCTGTTGGGACATCATGTTGAAAATGTAACGAAACTATAAACCAAAACAGAGCTCCGAACTCAATGCCTCCATGGAAGTTACAAGACCAGTATTTTTTCCAACAGTACGTGCAACCGCAAACATATTTTGGATTTCCAGTTTGCAGGAATGCCTGTACATACTTGCTTTCATTCCAGGTCAGAATAAAAACAAATTTCCAGATGGGGTTTACATTGTGTGGGCAGTTTTGAAACGTTTTGACCCGTCCTGTTAAGTCTTGAAGCAGAGGTTGGAGCGCGTGCATCAGATCTGAACTGAAAGTCAACAATTGGGTTCCATTAAACCAGAGACTGAGACGTTCACCCGCAAATCACTTACAGTAAGGCAGGGCAGATTTGTCACATCGGTTATATAAACTGTAAACTGAGGAAGAATTCCAGGAAAAAAAATAAAATAAGGAATCACGCTGTAATCACAGCCTGAAAAATAAGAAGTTACCGCCAGAGTCTGAATGTGGATTAAAGAAAACCAAAACAAATCTATTTCACGGGAGAAAACAAATCTAGAAACTAAAGACCTAGCAGCTGATAACTCTTTTAAGTTAGAAAAAAATCCCGCAAGACAAAAAAAATGAAGGTTTTATTTGGAGTAGTGGGAAAGAAAGGAAAATATAGAACAGACAGGAGAGGAAAAATCTTTTGCTTGGGCTCGAAGTTGAATTTTAAGACCTTCGCAGGCACGCTTATAGTTTTATTCGTGCTCTGCTTTGCTTTCAGTTCCTCACCTCCCTCCAATATGCTGTCATTCCTAGGGTACAGGGCAGCTCGGTCAACACAGGAAAAAGAAAGAAGCAAGAAAGGTTTAATCAAAGCTGATTCTTTTTCCACAGCCCCCGCATCCTAATTGGCGTCCACAGGACGGTGACACGGCTGTGAGATGCATCACCCATGCTCAAGACATCAAATTATTTCAATTACACAGAAAATCCCAGTTCCTGAAGCTCACCGGGAACACAGAAATGAAAAAAAGAAAAAAGCAGAAAGTAGAAAGGAACAGATGCTGCATTTTTAAAAACGTCTTCAGGTTTGATTATCTCATGTACTAGACGAGCTCGTCTCTGCCATAAGAAAAAAAAAAAAAGAGGGCAATTTGTGGGACTTCAGAAAGGCCATATTGAATTTTTCATAAAAAAAAAAAATGAGTTTTGATATTAAATAGAAAAGTGTGTGCGTTTTCAGCGTTACCCAGGGGACTGCAGCGGTTCCTCTCCGAAGTGTCTGCAATGTGGAACTTATCAGGGTAATTTCTAGCTGACCGCATACAAACAATTACATATCATTACGGAGCTGTGAATAGCTCTTGCATGGATTGCGTGCCTCCAGCCTCCCAGCTCTGCTCCCAGGCTGGCAACGTGCTGAGATCCTGCACAGCCCTTCACCACCAGGACAGGGCACTATGAGCCCTATCCCACAGCGTTCCTCTTTAGGATGGCTTCAGCTCTGGTGCCCTGCCTTTCATCCAGAGGGAATCCACAGAGCCCATAAGACTTTGACTTCTACAGTTGCGTGCCCACAAGATGTGCCTTCTTCCTAACCATGTCAATGCTCCTGCTTGCAGGACTTTGGTAGAGGCGATGAAGCTGAACAAAGAAATTGTAATTGCAACCCAATGGGAATCCAGAGATTCTTCCTAGAAAGACATGATGTTAAGCACTTACTACTGGGAGAACAATATTTGTGGGGGAGGAAGCATATACATCCTTCTCCAGAATTTGGTACAAAGCCACTGAGAGTCCCCCTAGATCTCAGAGACAAGCCTGAGTTCTGCTCTAACAGCTCTGCTTTGATATTCGTTAGGGTTTTCCTCCTGGGCATCCTACAGCTCATGGCTTAGCCCAGCTCCTCTAACAAGCCTTTCCGCTGGGTCTTGGGGTCAGAGCGTTCCCATAATACAATAAGCACTGTATGGATCTCATAAGCTCCAAGGCACAGTATGTTATGTGTTTGGAATTCCTTGTATGCTTTTATACTTTGTTTAACATATTGTAATTTTTACATGCATTACCACATTGATCCTTGGAAAATTAATTTAAAAAAGAAAAAAAAAAAAGGATAATCAAAAGCAAACACATAGTTTAAAAGCCTGCCAGCGGCAAATCATGTTCTGTGAGACTGCACTTTGTAACTGACAAAGAGACCAAACCACCAGACCATGGCCGGGATCCAGCAGGGTGGATTTACCAGGCAGGGTGGGGATGGGATCTAGCAGGGATGCAGACCCCCAAGCCCCCTCGTTAGGGCAGCCCCATGCCGCAGGCGCATTGGACCTGAGACAGAGGAGCAGAAATGCAATTGTATGGCTCCTCCAGCCAAAACCCGCTGCCATACCAAAGGCACAGAACCCATGGCACCCTGAAGGGTCTTGTGCCTTCTCAGTGAGCTTGGGCACCTTGGACTTTGCAGCCCATGTCTCATTTTGGGGTGCGTTGGGCAGGGCTGGACATGAAGTCATGCCTTTGTAAGGTCAGGGTATGGCTTCCAACGCCCACATCCTCTTCCCATCAGCTCCCCTTCCCATGCCATGTGTCCTGATGTTTCAACTTAGAAACGGCACTCTTGCAGCCAAGATCAAACTTCCCAACCTCCGCCCTGCTCTGTCGGTATTTTCTCATTTCCAAAGCCCCTCCCTGCCCTAGTTCATTCCAGATAACATCCGTCTTTCCATCTCCCCAGCACCCTTTCTTGGCCTTTCTGAAGAAGCTCAGAAGCCAAGCAATGCATAACCATGCGTCTCTGCCTCTTTTAACCCCAGCGTGCACTTAGGGTACATCCACATGCACACAACTACAGTGAGTGCTCCTCTTACGAGTCCAACCTGCTCTCGCAGACTGACCACATACACATCCAGGACATCCAGGCAGGAGCAGAGCAGCACCAATGTCCACGTCTTCCCAACCATCACCAACTACCTCCAAGGCAATGGCAATAAGCTGCCACCAGAGGCTGGCAGGGCCAGGTCATTCAATTGCTTTCTGCACATATCCCACCACAGCAGGCTCCATAGATTCACAAGCTATAGACACATGGTGTTATTTCCACCTACTGAGTTTACCTAGAACCTCCTTTCTCAGATAATGGGATGTACTGGAGCTAGGAATCCAGTTTGGTGGTTGCACTTGCACCAGCTGGTACATCCAAGGATTTTTTTTCATGGTCCCTCCAAGCCCTGAAAGCGCTCTGACATCAAAGTAGACAGAAATGGCCATGCTGAGCAGTGCCATTATCACACAGCCCTATCCCAGCTGGGTCTGGAAATTCACTTGGATGTGGGCTTTGTACACGGGACCTGTGTGAGCAGACAACGACCTGGGGTGGGATGCGTGCCAGCTGGCCACGGCAGTGCATAGAAAAGCTGTTCTCAATGGATATTTCATCTGTTTGTCATCCAGACACGCAGACCTTCAAGCTGCATGGCAGAGGGGGCTCCAGCTCACCTCTCATGGTGGCCAGGGCCACTGCTGGAGCCCAAAGCACCAGCAAGAAGGGAAGGCACAGAGCATGGCGAGAACGTGGAAACTGGCTCCCCAAAGACTGCAATCCCCTTTCATTAGCATCCAAGAACAAATGGGTTTCGACCAAATCAGGCCACCTAGCAACACGCAAATCAGAGCGGAGCCGCTGCAGAGCTCCGCTCCGAAATCCAGATTTTGACCGCTAATGCATTTTATGGGTCCCTCTTGATCGCGACTGGAAAAATGATGACATGCGAGGTCCAGAAATAACAGAACTTGAGCCCGGCTGTCAGCATCCAGCCCACCTGCCTCTTCCGAGCATCCCGACAGGGAACGCATTCCTCGGGCGGGGATAAAGGGCCTTTATATCCCATGCTGCTTGAAGAGGCAAAGCCATCGGAGCACATTGGGCCATTTCAGAGTGCAACATTCCCAACACGGTGGCATTCTGCAAAACAGGGCCACAGAGGGGATGCTCCGAGGGCTCCCATGAGCCCCGTGCCCCCCACTCTGTGCCATGCCAAGAGAAACCGTGCCCCACCGCCATCCCCAGCCCCTTCTGGGCAGCGAATGCATTTCACATTAGCTAATAAATTGCTACATCTTATGTTTCCTAGCCTGCTGGAATGATGAATATTTCGGAATATGTTTTGAATGGTTCCCTGCCAGAGTCAAACAATCATCTAGAGATTTTAAATCAAAAGGCTGAAAAATGGAAACCTCTGTCTTTCCACAAAGTTCACTGCAGTTTGAAAAGCCCAACTCCCAGCAGAGGAGGCAGAATGATTGCTGTCAGAGCTCCTGCGAATTGGGGCAAATAAGTGATGTGCTGGAAACAGCGCTCTCTAACACGGATTAATAACCTTTGCCTCCAGGTGATGAATATATTAGCAGATTTTTGCTTATTGCTGCCCTTAATCAGGCTGTGAAGTCACATGTGCTCACCTTGAGGATCAGATGATTTAGGGAACCTGTATGGAAACACAGGATATCTCTGCCTTAAATTGCTGCTCTCAGCCTGCTGCAGGGCTAGCGGATGAACACTGTTTTTCTAGCCTAATTTAACACAATGTAAAGGTTCTAGATAATTAACTGCATCCATTGCTTTTACTTACACTACAGCTAACCACATCCATGCCTAGCAGAGGAATAACTCATCCAAAAGAAGACTCAGTAGCCCACAAGAAACACATCCACACACCCACCTCCTGCTCCAACCTCTGCATCCCACTGCCGCGGGAGCACAGGTCACCATGCACCAGATCAACCATTGGCAACCACGGCTGAGCAAGCTCAGGGCAACCCCCACACAGCGGGACGTGGTCTCCATTGATAAAGGAGAGCAGGACGTGGCCGTGTCTCATCGGAGCAGCCAGAGCTGGAGCAGGTCCAGGATATAAGCTTCCCTCTCCCCCGTGGAGATGGGCTGTCTAGACACATTGGCAAAGCTGCGAAGCCGAATTTGCAGGGCTGCATCCTTCTTGTATACAGTCTGTCAAAGGCACAAATTCCTGTCCCCTGGCCTGTTAGCACTGGTGTTTTTTCATACTCCCTCATGTCAGTCATGTCCAGAAACACCAATGACTTCTAATGAGAAATTCTAAAACAGAATTCTTTTCCCTAGAAAAAAAAACACAAAAACTTTTTTTTTTTTTTTTTTTTTTTAAATCAACCCACTGGCAAAACCATTTGCTGGTTATTTCATTACATTTATTTTCACTAACGATTAACGTAAAAATAAAGGAAGTCCAGTGAAAAAGCATTCTTAAGCCAAAAGAACGTCAGAATTCATATAAAAATTGCAACGAAATCTGAAAAAAAAAAAAAAAGTTCTCGAAATGATTAAAAAAAAAAATTGAACAAAACCACTGGGAGTCAGGCAACACTTTTCACTGAGAAAACAATGGTGCTTCAGGATCTTTAGGGAGAGATCTGCTACCTTCAGGGCCCCACCACGCAGCATTTATGGGCAGGCTGAAGACCATTCCCTTCTGCCTCTCACTAATGACTCCCAGAGAACTGCAGGATGAGGGCTTTCGCTCCACACCGGAGTCCTCCTGAAATCAGTAAAAGACCTTCTGCCAGATTTGAGTTTTGAGGGTCATTAGAGTACATTTAACAGGTTTCTTCATCACCAGACACCCCTGCATTGAGCTAGAGAAACACTTGTAGGGACTGTGCCTCCGTTTCCTTCCTTGCTTTGCCTCCTCCCTCCACTTAGACACCCTGCTCTCCAAGGACACATTCACCACACTCACAGGAATGTGGACAACAAGGTAATCCTTTAAGATAAACCAGAAATAGGTCATATCACAATTGTGATCACAATCGTAAGCAAAACCACTTTTGTCATATTGTGCCCAAGTACACAGCAGCTTGCCTTTTGGTGTCGATGTAGACAAGCAGCTGTGGGATGGGCTTCCTGCTCTGCTCCACCAACTGCAACCCTCAAGAAGGCTTCTGAAACCTTCCCACCCCGAGGCAAGAAAGCTCAGCTGCTCCCAGAAACCTCAAGAGCATCCAACTTCACTTGGGCAATCTCCACCCAGTTGCATGAATACACACATCAGTACGCAGCTTCCTCCTCGTTCAGCTCTCCATACAGCTCCTGGAAAGGGGCACTGGGATGGAGGCCACAGCTCAGGCCACCTCCTGCCAGAGCAGGTCCCGTGCTGAAAGCGTTGAGATGGGACTGATTGCACAGAGAGTAACAAAGATCAGAGCATCCAAAGAGCTACAGATCCAGCTCAGAGAGAGCTAACACGCAACGGCCTGATCCTGCAATAGGTCCTCTTTTTCTTGTAAATGCTGCTCATTAAATGTTTGCTGGAAAAACAGAAGAGCATTTTCCACTGAGAAGAGGACATCCAAGAAAAGCCCTTTTGGACGTAAACTGGCAAAAGGCTGCTGAGCATTTATCTTCGGCATAGAATGTGCTCTGTCAGGAGGCCTGTAACTAACAATATGCTGAAAAACATGCCACAGACTTCCACTGTATTTTATTTGGCACAAAGGGGTTACTCCTCAGCACAAAGTATTTGCAACTGGCATCGGTTAAACGAGAAATTACAACCTTCAAAAGATCCATTTAGCGTCAGCTGCAGAAAGTATGGAATTTGCCATCGGCTTCACTGACAACAGACTGTGCCCCATAAAACACCACGAACGCACCTGGCTATGATGCTCAGCTCAAGCTGCCAGTTCAGCAGGGCACAGGGCACTTCCTGCCCTTGTCCATGAGGATGCCACCAGTTTTAGGGCAGTGACATCCCTGTCCCCAAACCTCATGGGGCTGCTGAGTGCAGTCACCAGGCTCAGGGTACTGCCAGCTGATTTCCACACAGGCCAGCAGAGCCAGTGGGGAAGCGGGTCTGGCCAGGCTTGGAAGAACCTCTAAGCCACACCTGAAGCCAACAGCATGAGCAGGTCCAAGGACATAGCGCTGAATTAATGGTCTCTCAACCACCACGTGGCACTTGGGATAGGAAGCAAGGGAGATCCATCACCCCCAGAAGTTTCCCCCCATGCTGCCCAGTGGCATACATGGACAGGAGATGGCTGCACGTCCCCATCCCACAGGGCCATCCCCACCTCTCCATGCAGAAGAAGGAGCTCTGCCAGCGAACTCCCCATATCCCAAACCTGGCTGAACTCTGCACAGCTCAGCCTCAGTGCTCTCACTGCAAGCCTGGAGCCTGCTCAGCAAGCAGTGAAGCTCTGCTGACCCATGCTCTGTGGGAACTTTACTGCTTCCTTCCCCAGCCCCAGTGCAGCTACAGCGGACCAACAAAGACAGGGTTTTATTGGGCAAAGGTCCTTAGTTCACCTTGCTCTGGCAGGGTATTTAACCATTCACCGAATGCAGCACGAAAAGAGGAAATGAAACCTTTTGCAGGGAGCCTGCTATGTGCTGCCCAGCACTGTGGTGACTGCAGCCTTCAGATTAACCCTTGCTCCTGTGTTTCTTCTACCCAGGAGCTGCCACCTGGCTTGAGATGAAGGAGAGCCTGCGCTGGGCTGGGGCAGAGGAGCTGGGCTCACATCACCACCTGGTATTTCTCATGTGGGGCAGAAGTGGTGACAACAGCTTAAGAGTTCATGGGCAATAAGCTGGATGCTCCCAGGATCCACAACCTAACTCAGTAAATAAAAATTAAGAGCTATGACCAAGTGAGGAGACACAGACCTGGGAAAGCATACTTGGGTCTCACTGTACCAGCACGGCCCTCCCGTAGATGCTGCAGCATTCTGCAAGCAAGCTGGAATCCCGGTGGCAATGGGCTGCAGTTAACCAATTGAACAGACTGTGAAAACTGTGTCTGACAGCTAAACCCATCCTCACACCCGCTTGCAGCTGGGTGCCCAACTGCTGGTGGAAAAGCCCAGCTCAACACAACCCCATAGGGAAACCTCAGCCACTTCCCACTTGAGAAGTCAGACAGCATTTCTGACTGATTCCAGAGTCCTCTCCTACCCTTTCCCCCCAGCACAGACTTGCAGGACAATACTGTCTTATGATTGTATTGGAATCCCTTCCAGAGTCTGATGGGAAGAACTGCATCAAGCTGCACGTCACCCGCTGCCACGGACTTGCAACAGAGTGAGCGCCGAGGACACGGGGACCGCTCCCCGCACAGACACTGCTTTCACTCTGCAGATACTTTAAGTGCCCCTGATGAATAGAGATGCTTTCATGAATCAAAAGCAAGAAGGGGAAAAAAAAAACAAAAACCCAAGCCGTCACATAAATTAAACCCAATAAATATTCTGACCAAATCTGCTCCCAGCATTATGAGGGCTCTAAGAGGAGCAGATGAAAAGCTCCTATTAAGTCAGAGAATTCATCTCCTCATCCCTGCTGAAGGATGGATGGGTTGCTAAAACAAATATTACATTCCACTCTGGCTTACAGCATTCTCATCTTGCATTACACGAACAGGGGAGGCAAAATGCTCCCAATGATCGTCATCTACACTAAGATGAATTCAGGTCCTCCTTCTTGCCAGATATGCTGTGAGACACACAGGTTTCTCCTGCAGGTCTCTCTGATGCTTGGGCATTTGTTCTGCACTAACCTTGGCAGTTTTAATGGACCTATCACCCTGGCATGAAGTAATAGAACACTATATCACAGAATCATAGAGCTTGGAAGGGATGTCTGGAGGCCATCTAGTCCAACTCCCCTGCTAAAGCAAGTCGCCTACAGTAGGCTGCACAAGAAAGCATCCAGGCAGGTTCTGAATATTCCCAGAGGAGATCCACCACCTCTCTGGGCAGCCTGAGAGGTCCAGGACTCTGTCACCCTCAAAACAAAGAAGTTCTTTCTCACGTTGTGCTCCACTTAGTGGCCGTTGCCCCTTGCTCTGTTGCTGGGCACAGCTGAAAAAAAAGCTGAGCCCCATCCACCTGATGTCTAACCTTTAAATACTGGTAAGCATTAATCAGATCCCCCCCTCAGTTTTCTCTAGCCCTGGGTCTCTCAGCCTTTCAAACCAACTCCTCCCCCTTGGGCACAGGCTGCATCTTTCCCTGGTTACCTGCCACTTGCAGCCGAAGTCTGAATCCCATCATCTCTTCCTGTTTTGGGATACTCCCATGGCTCTTGCCCACAGCATCAGCCCCAAATGATGGGTGCCCAAAGCACCCCAGCTGCATCTCTGCCGCAGAGCTGCAGCACTGGCACTGCTTGCAATGGGCCAGGCTGTCTCAAAACTGTGCAGAACCTCTGCAACAGCCCCTGGCACCTGAGACCTCCCAGCTCCGTGCCATGTAGAAGAAAGACCCATCATCCCCTTCTGCAACGGGACACAAAGAATGGAGAAGGCTGCTCCCATTCCTGGCTGAGCTCAAGGCAGGCTGTGCCTTGCCACATTGGAGCAATGGAAGCTGAAGAAGGGCCTCAGTCCTTTGAAGCAGCCACAACAGAGGACATCCTCTCTCTGGGGATGTGCTATGTGGGACTGGTCCCAGCCACCAGTGCAGCAAAGCCAATGCACAGTGTGGTGGAGGAGAGGCAGCAATGGAGAGAAGATGCCTTCCAGCAGAGCTCTGACACCAAACTCCTCTAAGAAGCCTTCCAAAAGGGCAGCCCAGCTGCTCCAGCCACCTTCATCTGGTTTCCCAAGCCATCATTTATGACATGATGCGTGCTATGCCTCTGACTGCCTCAACACTTTTGGGGTCACTGGCCAACTTCAACCTCAATTTGAAGAACAACAGGAACTGCAAAGGGAACTTCTACCGTTCCCAAATTCTGATGACCTGGTAAAAATGAACAGATTTGATGCACCCAGCTCCCACAATCCACACCATCCACTCGCATCTCCCTCCCTTCTGCTGCCTCGACACATTCCTGTAGGCTCGGACCAGTAGATGGCACCAGAATAACAGCAAAGGGCCCTCTGGTTCTGCCCTCTGCCTTTTCCCAGATCCTCCTGCAGCCCCCGCTTGCTGACTTGAAACAGGAACGCTACAAGTTTCAGCTAGCAAAGTTAGGAAAGAAGTCGAATAAAGCAGTTTCTTTCCATTTTCACGTTTCAAAAATTCTAGGACCCTCCACCTCCCTGACACAGATGCTGTTTTTACATGAAAAATAGAATTTGCTTACCCAATTAATCAGCTTGCTCCATAATCATTTTCATTTGGGGGTTTCCCCCTTCTCCACCTAGAACTAATTGATACTGCCGCCCTACCTGCTGCAGCTGAACTGCAGCTGCATTTCTCAGTGGAGAAGCAATTGGTCTGAGCAGCGCCTGGCTGCACACTTAGGTATAAAGGTGTCCTTTCCTTTGGTAGCTGTGACTGCTGATGTTGTTAAAGCAAAGTCCAGCACTTCTTCCCATGCAGATTCTGTAGTTACCAGTGACAGCATCCCTCAGCACTCACAATAGGCAGTGGTGCCAGCTCCTGCTGGGAGGGCATTATCCCCCAGGACAGACCTGCCTCCTTTGCACACACAAGGCACCCTGAAGATCTGGTTGAAATTCAGAGACTTTGACTCCTCACCCCCAGCACTTATTCGGGAACTCAGTCCAGTAACATTTTAAAAGGAGTTTGATTATCTTAACCTTTCCCCTCTCCCCATTACCAATCATACCCCAGTGAAGTGCAACTCCCCCAAACCACCTTCCAAACCATTTCTCAGCACGTTTTACTTACTGGCCTTTTTAGGAACATGTTTGGAAACCCCGGTGCCTGAATCCTCCTTGTCTGACAGCACGTCCCCAAGCATGCAGCTGTGAGCACTGGGCATCACTGCTGGGAAATGGCTCTGGTCCCTGCAAGCTGAAAGGGGATGGATGGATGGACAGAGGGTGAGAGCTAGGGCTGTGCACTGTGAACACTGCCCACTGACCCGCCTCTCTGCTGCTCTTTGGTAATTCCTGGTTTCATTGAGCTCCTCCCTGGCAGGCAACAAGCAAAGAAAATGGAGAGGAGAAGCAAGGGATAGCTTTGACCACTGTCACCACAGCTCCTCGTCCCTGGTGCCAGCCCTGCGCAGCTGTCTCTGACCTTTCCAGGGAGCTCAGCCCACCAATTCAGAGCTCCTCTGTCCCTAGATGATACTGAGTGTGCTTATCCCCCATCCCATTGATTAGATTTGCAGCTTTCCCTGTTTTCCTCATCTTACCCAAAGCCAACCGTGCTGCAATTATGAGAAGCTGCTCACACAGACTCTCCAGCTTGGCCAGAAATACCAGAAATCTTCTGCAACTGTCTATTTCCCTCAGAGTCTCAGTAAAGTCAGAAAAGGTCCCAAAACACAAGATCAAGTCGGGCTCTTTCCACGCCCAATGTTCACCCTTTACAGCTCTGCAGAGGTTTTCCTATCTCTGCTACTCGTAACAGTGGGATTTTGCAAAGGGGGATTGTCCTATAAACGAGCATGGCAGCTGGTTCACATAAGGGCCTGAGTTACAATCAGCAATGAGGACACGTTTTTCCTTTTGTTTCTCACTATGTTTTGCTCCAAACCTGTAAACAGTTCTGCACCGCGTGGATCTGCGTTCTCCATCTGGTCCTGTGATCTGATTTCCTGGCAGGAATACCCCTGACATGGAATCACGCAGGAATGCTGCAGCACATCCCTCTGTCCCACAGCCAGCGTTGAACTGCTTGGCCCACTGGGGTCTGTGACCCAGCCACGGCATCTCACCCAGTTACCCACTCACAAGACCTGTAAGTTGCATCTTCCAAAAGGGCTTCCAGGCTTTTGTGGTTGGAAAAGCCAACACTCTCCTTCCTAGTTAGTTCTCCTGACTACAGCGCATTGTAAAAAATAAATGTGTCTTTTCTGTCTTTGAATGCTCGTCTGGCTTTTGCTCGCAGCCCCTGGCTCTTGTTCTACCTTCTCCTGATGGATTAAAGAGAAAAGAAAGAACACTTCCTAGAGAGTCACAGAAAGAGGGATTCAAACCTCAGCATCACAAGTGTCTGGAACAGCTCTCGTTAACGCACTGAGCGAGAGATAGAGATCTGTCACACAAGCAAAACCCAGCTTAGAGCAAAGCCCTTCTGAAGACATCCAAGAGAACCTAAGGTAGGATCAGCTCTATGATATTCACTCCTTCAGACAGCTGTCTTCATCATATCTTTGCCTGGGGTCTCCACAGAACCCTCTCCCAGGGCTTCCTGGGAGGACCTCTCCCCCCCCTTTCCTGCAAGACAAGTACATGCCTGGATATCACTCCATACCCGCCTCAAATGTATTTGAATGCTGTTCTCCTGTCATTTTTTTTTTTTCCCTTGAGCACCTCTTCCCTCCTAGACTGTGGGTTCTGCAGCTTTCCTTACTGTTTTCTATCTCAAGACTTTCTTTACACTCAGTGTCTTTGACACTTAGCACGCACAAGGGGAGCCCACATGGAGCGGAGCACAAGAAGACACCCTATAAAGTGAAGCAGAACTCCAGGCAATACCAGGAGGTGAAAAACATCTGCCTCTCCTCATAAAGACACAACTCTTGCATTGGAGAGTTGGTCTGAAACCAGGCAAGCAGATTTGCAAAGGGCACAGAGCCACAGCACTTCTTACACCCGATTCATCCCCCTCTACAGAGGCAGCAGGTTGATAGATCCCTCACTGCCTTTTGCAGGGCACCGTACAGAAAGGCTCAGGCCACGGCTCGGAGGAGACATGCGCTCCATAAGCCCAGCAGAGAAACAAGAGTGACTGCTTCCCTCTGGGGTGAGAGCAACTCCCTGGCCAGGAGCCACGGGGGTGGATGGGAGCGATCCATCTTGTTGGGCATCACAACCAGACCTTGCCCCACATACAATGATGTGCACCCTGTGCCACACAGAGGAAGGCTTCTCACCAAACAAGCCATTAGCGAGCGACGTGGGGTTCTTCATTCTTCTCCAGGCCCCTCGTTCTCCTGAGGGGAATGCCTCAGAAAACCCAGTGGGGAGGAAGAGGAATTTACAGTTCCTTTCCAAAGCCCACTCTTTTGTTTGTTTGATCATTTTTTTTAAATGATCAAGTAACTTGTGAATACAATTTCTGATGATTCTCACATCCTCCCAGCTGGAGAACGGTTCGTGAACACGCTCCAAACTCTGTAAATGAGCTTGTTAGTCATAAGCCTTCAAACAGGCTTGATAAACAACTTTCAGCCCGCAGGATATTCATCAACCATTCTGTCTGCCTGGTCTCCTGACGCTAATTTATTATTTACAGTGAGAGATCCCTCTCCTAAATCACAGGTGATTGTTTCTCTTCACTGATTAGCTGTTTCTTTGTGGGGTTTTTATTTTAGTTTTATTCTTTTTTTAAAGGAGAAACGATGAAAAATAAGCAATGCATAGCAAGCTCTTATTCCAGGGCAATTCCCTTCATTTCCATGAGACACATCAGAGTCCAAATGATACAAAATGTAAGCAAAGATCTTGGCCCAACCTTCAAGACCGGGCAATAGCCAAGAAAAAGGGCACAATCATCCCGATGGGCCACTGGGAATTTCTGTTGGACACAGGATGCCCCAACACTAGCTGCTCTTTGCACTCTATGGGCTCATGGACAGCCCAACCATCTCATGGCATTCAGCAGACCCAAGCCTGAGGAGGGGTGTGGGTTCAGGTGTACCTGGGCACAAAGCAGGCTCTCTGTGGGAATGAACTTGCTGGAAGTTGGTTCATGGAAAGGAATCTCCTTAAAGCTAATCAGCTAATTAAGAAGGAAGGCAGTCAACTGCGGAGATGGAGGCAAATTAAAACACTGCTGGCTGGGGAGGGGTACAGAGGAAGGAGAATATGTCCAAATCATTGCTAAAGCCAACCTCTTATATATCATCTATTCCATAGATTTCAAAGCCCCTTAAGAAAGGGGTAAGAATCGTGACCCACTTATACGAGTAGGGAAACTGAGGTACAGTCAGGTGAACTTGGCCAAATTAGTGCAGCAAGAACGCAGGAGAAAGACATCAAGACTGTACTAAGGAATTCTGGAGCAACCAAAAAACTGGGTCACGTCTACAGACATCAGGGAGGAAGAAGCACACCAAAAACCAAAAAGATCTTGTGTACAAGCCCAGCACAAGCATGAAATCTGTACCCTACGAACACTGCTTGCAGTACCACCAAGCAGAGCAGCTCCACACAGCCTAGGGAGTGCATGGAGCAGACCAACACCCCCCCAAAGTGCTGTCTTCCATGTGTGTATGAAACCTAGACATGTGGTTCCACCACCTTAGGTCCCCAGAGCGCACAATCCCATCAGCACTCAGGTGAAGGAAGTAGGATGCAGAGATCAGCTCCAGCCCTGTCCTGAAAGCTTTTGATCCTCTCTCACTGCAAAATCTCTGCCATTTTTGTTGTGCCATCCTCACCACTCCAGACCCAACAGGCTGCATTACCGGCCTGGGAGTGGAGATGGAATTCCCAGAGCTGAATCAGAGCAAGCACACTCAGGGAAGAGACAAAGAGCATCCACCAGCTCTCCCTTGCACTGCCAGTATGAGAGCAACCTGTCCCAAGAAAGGACTTGATGCTCCCTTCATCAGAGTCAGCCGCCAAGGTGCCACGTAGAAGCTTCACCAGCTGCCCCTCAGCCCAGCTCACCACCCTCAAACACAGTGGAAACGAGAGCAAAGCACAGACTAGCACAGCTCTCTGTGTGCTGAAACACCCCCTCCATCATGACCGGTCCAGCACCTACGTGGGCTACAAGACAAGACTGGGAGCTGCTTGGACCCTTCCCCATGGCACCAAGGCACCCTGCTTTGTTCCTCGCTGACTGACTGGAGTTCCTCCTTTTGGAAAATATCTCTTGCCAGAAATCAGGGAAAATTTGGGTGGAACATGACTTGGACGCCACATTAGGATGTAGCGACTTGTTAACAGCACGGCTGGCTCCCCTCACCTCTCCTCTCTCCTTCCCTTCCAGGAACACACAGCACCAGGAGGTTCGAGCACTCACTTCGTACGGGCACAGCAAATCCAGACTGTCTGGGACAGTGCTCCAAGCACTACTATAACCTTTCCTTAGCCTCTGCAGTGAGAGAGGAGCCCAGAAAGCTACGTAAGCTGAAGTAGATGAAGGCTGGCTTGCTCATCACGCTCTCCTCCCAGCTTTGGCCCTGCAGACGCCAGGCATCCCGCTGCAGGAGGCTGCCTCAGTTCCCAGCCCAGCCAGCATCCTCCGGATGTTCTCATTCTGGGCAAATTTATCTCAGAGTGATGCTGCAGCATTCCCAATGGACACGCAGCAATCTCTGCCCCCAGCTCAGGGCATCTTCCATGGGGGAGAAGGTAAGCGGGCCAAACAGAAAGTGCAGGAAGAGAAATGATGCCTTCCGTGGCTGTGTGGTAGAGCAGAGCCAGGCATGAAGGGAACTGGCAGGACAGGCAAATGTCACACACTAACATTCCACGTGACAAACCAGCAAACCCAGGTGCTGGTGGACCTCACACCCCAGGCTGTTATAACACAGGGAGACAAAGCACAACCCCCCTTCAGGCCTGTGCTGTGGAGTTGGTGGCAATGGGGTCTGCATACGTGGGCTTCAAGCCATAGTGTCTGTAACACAGTGTTGCCCAGAAGGACTTTTCTCCATGGCCAGCGAGAGGTTGAATTTATACTCCTTCCCTCTGGGGAATGCCCCATTGCATCCTTGGGTCTGAGGGCATTTCACATCCCCCAGAGACAGTGGCTATCCCACCAGCTTCAGACATTGCATCCCACACACAGCAACCACACAGTGCATTCTCCTTGGAAGAGCCAGACTAAAACCCTACTGTCCTCTGCCACCCAAGCACAGGTTGAAACCTCTGTGTTCTGAGCGTAAAGCCGCAAGGACAGCTCAGACAAAGCCAGAGCACAGCCCTGGGCAGCAGCTCCTCTGCCAGGCCGTGGGGATTCTCACTTTGCAGCCCAAGCCTGCTGCAGGGAAAGGGAGCAGGGTGGGGAACCAAAAGGCAGTGATTCATCCTCCCCAGAAACAGAGGCCCGAGGCTGGGATATTGTGACACTTGGTCATACTCGTGATGTGCTTCATTATGCAACGGAGGCCCAGCAGGAGTGCGGCTCCCCCAGGGCTACTTCATACGGGTTTCCAAAATGATTAAAGATACCATAAACAACTCGCGACCGGGAATAAACACCTATAATCCCATCAAGACATTCCGTCCATCTCAAAAGCCATGGGAGCATATTCAGTTACCAGGGAAGGGGGGAAAAAAGATAAAATCAAATAAAAAAATAGAAAGACCATTGCCTTGAAGGAATTACGACTCTGTAATTCCGTGTCTGCCTTGTCAGAGCACTCGGCCTCAAAGCCTGCCAGCTCCTCCCAACCCCTGCAGCTCATGCTGTGTCTCTGCTCTTCTCTCTCATCCCAGGATTCTTACCATAGCTGTTACCGACACCAAAATGCAAAAGGATCGTGCCCCTGAGTGCAGACAGCAAAACCACCTCGTGCCTCCGCAGAAATATTCCACCAGCCTCAAAAAAAAGGCTGTTTTTTTTTTTCCCCTCCATGACTCAAGGCCGCTGCTCGAGCCTCTTAACACTAATACTCATCAATTGGCATAGGCATAAGCAGCCCATTGAAACGCACGCGATGACTCGTGCGAGTAAGGATTGCCCAAATTAACCCTGAGATAATATTTTCCCATGCGATCGCTGGTTTATATATCACCATATAAAAAAGAAAAAATAAGGACGGAAAATAGACGCGCTAGCGGTGGAAACTCGGCGCAGATGGCAGAAAGCTGAGGCTCATTCAAAGCGTGCTAGAAGTTTAGCTCAAAACCTTGAAGTTCTTTTTTACAAGACGTTTCAATATCTAATTTTCATTACGCCAGGGAAGGGGGCGAGGGGGATTAAAAATAATAATAAAGAAGTAAAAACTTTCAGCGGAATCTTTTTCAAATTAAGGAGCTGGAAGCGTCTGCGGACGGATTGAAAACACCAACGCCATCAGCAAAATGAGGAGGCCATGAGAACCAGGAAGCAAATCTGATTGCAATAAAAAGAAGTGGAACGCGCAAACAAATACAAGCCTGGTTTCGTCCATCAGAAGGAGGGCAGCACGGCCAACGCCTGCGGGCTCACCCAGCTCCCTCCTTCACGTTCACATGGCTCTTCCCCATGGGGGGTGGGAGAGGGCAAATTAAAAATAGTAAGCTGCCCATTTTTGTCCATTCTTTGGTTTCCTTTTGTTTTTCTTCAGGACTCTGTGACAGAGCCGTACGGGTGACTTTTGTAGGCATCCAGGGGAGCAAGGCGCTCACGGGAAATGAAAACAAACAACAAAACAGTTTGCCAGTTTCAAATCGGGATTCAAAGATGCAAGAAAGGTGTCAAACAGCAGGCGATACTGAACCAAACATTGATGCACCAACAGGCCTGAATGCTGAACGACAAAGATATGCCCAAGCACCACGCACTGGGATAACAGCCATCCCCAGTTTTTGGGCGAGTGGTTGGAAAGGGAGGGCCGGGTTCGTGGCGGCACGGCGGATGGATGCTCAGTGCTGCCGTGGGGTTAAGGGCTCGCTCCACTCGTGGCGAGGTGAGCTCCTTCCCACTCTTTGCCCACCTCAGTCTGAGCAACTTCTGCCAATAAGGGCTGTGTTTCACAAACAAAAGAGCTCCTCAGAGCTACAAGAGAAATCAAGTCTATAAAAAACCCCACGGACGTGCTGTTTCCTCCCTGCTTAACTCCTCTTCCCATTACGGAGCGGGAGAAGAGCTCTTCCTCTCTTTATAAGAATTCCAGAGGTTTGGGTTATTTTTTTGCACGGGATGGGGAAGCATCACGACACCACAGGCACCAGACCAGCAAGAAAAGGAGAATCAATCCTACATTTACACAAATCGTTTTCTCTTCCAGCAGCGACCGCACTTGCTCTAATTAAAAAAGGGTGATCAACAGCACCAACACCTCCTGCAGCTCAGGATCCTGCCCACCACAGCCAGCAATGAGACACTGGGGCAGCGTGCAGCTCAGGTGGGGATGCAATCAGCCCTGCCCTGGTTCATCCACACGTTGCACACCGGGTGAGCGCGGTCCAGCCCCAGCAGCCTGACCTGGGCTGGGAAAGCAGCACAGCCCCAGGTTCCCCCCCATTGTATCCAAGAGAAACTAAGCGGCAGTGATAATTCCAGCACGCAGAAGCGGAGCACGTACCGGATCAAAGTGGGGTTTTATTCATTCCCCGCAAGAGAACCGAGGGCAGGACCAATTTTTCTTCCGCCGCTCGCGCTCGCTCTCCACACTGTTTTACGAGCCGTCAACAGTCACACTCAAACAAACAAACAGAATAAAAAAAAGAAAAAGCAGATGGCAAAAAACGCCGTGCCCTCTCCAAAACAAGCTGCTAACTCCGTGTTCATAGGACTGATCCCACTCAGGACCACGAGCTTTGGGAACACCAGCAAAGGGCACCGCATCCCTTTGCTGGGAAGCCCTGGGAGCCCTCCCTGCTGAACTGGGACGGTATTTCCATCCCAGCTTCGGCTGGCCTCGATGTTTCCAACCCTGCTAGCACCTATCAGGTGGTTTTGCAACCAGGAGGAACTCAGCTCCCGGCTGCAGGGCAGCAGCACGGATGCTCGCCGTGGATTTTAGCAGCTTTTCAGCCACGGTTTGCAGAGCTGCAATTTGAACTCAACCGCTGATGAAATCCCGTTGCACACTGACAGCTCTCCCTACATGGACCACGACCCGAGCCGTTCCCAGCGATGCTGCTTTCCCTCCCCTTCAACAGGAGGAATGCTTTTCCCCTCCGTCCCTTTACAATGAATTAATGGTAACTCAGTTCCTCCAAGCTCACAAGTCCGGATCAGACTCTCTGTCATTCCCCCCATAATTTGACGTGACAAACAGCACCCGGCTTGGGGCAGCAGCGTGCACGACAACTTCCCTCCAGGTTCCAAGAACATCTTCAGTATCCCACAGCCATCCCACACCAGTGGGACAGTGGCACAGCCCGGGTGACAGCTCTGCCCAAGGAGGCAGACAGAACTCACACACAATACTCTTTTTTTGTGTTTGCTCTTTTTTTAGGCTTACTTTACGTTACTTTCTAAACTTTCTAATTCACCGCAACGGCATCCGAGCTTTCGCAGCATTCGGAGAACTCGTGGTTGACTTCAAGGGGGACTTTGCCCCCTGCTTGGCATCGCTGGATGGGCAGCACATCCCTGGACCGGGACACGGAGAGTTTAATGCTCTGAGAGCGGCGTGGGCAGCGGGGAAACGCATCCCCTCTGCTCCGGGCTGAGCAACCCGGGGCCCAGTTAAATACAAATTGCCGGCTCCCAGGAACGGACATTTCTAAAGCGGTTTCCCAGCACTTCTCGATCCTCTCCCGTCCCCAACGCGGAGGAAAACCCGCCCCGGGGTGCTGCCCCTCCGCAGGGCAGAAGCGGGCACCGCGCTCAAGCTCGGGGCTCCCGGGGTGGGGAACGTCGCTTTTTGGGAGAGTTATTTCTTCCTCTGCCTCGCCCGGGGAAGCCGAGAAAAGCCGGCTCGGGGCGGCGATGGGGGTCCGAGCATCCAGCGGAAAGACAGCTATGGGGCAAGGGGGTGCGGGTGGGGTCCGCTCGCTGCAGCTATGGGTGGATGGCTGCCCCGCTCCGGGCTGCCACCGCGGCGGTGCCCCCTCGTTTATTTACAGCTGCCGCCAGCGGAGAGGCGAAAAAACGACCCAAAAGCCAAACGAAAAAGGAACGAAAATCACGATTTTCGTTTTTCCCTTTTCGATTTTTTCGCCTCTGGCTTGCGGTGTGTCCGCTCCCGGGGCTGGGGCTGTGGGGGGAGAATCACACCGCGAGGGTCCCCACGTCCTTGGCCGCGCTCCGCTCCCCGCAGCGGCTGCTGCCAGCCCCGACCCGCAACGAAAACCGCGTCCGGGGCGCGTTTTGAACCGAAACGTGGGGGGAAAGGAGAGGGGTTACACACCTACCTCACCCCATTCCTCCGCGGCTCGCCCGTAGCGCAGCGCTGCGCTTGGAAAATACCGCGCAAGCCTGCGCGCCTTCCCCGCTGCTTTCCTTTAGGATGGGCTGCCCTGCCCCATCCCCATCCCCATCCCCATCCCCATCCCCATCCCCTGCCCCACGCCCGGGGCCCGCAGCAGGCGGCTCCTGAAGAAACGGGGCTCGGCTCCGACGGGACGGGCGACACACGGATGGATGGACGGACGCACGGGTGACGGAGGCACGGATGGAGAGATGGACGGACGGACGGACGGAGGGAGAGACAGAGGGAGGGATGACGGATGCTCTGCCCCGACCCCGTCCCGCTCAGCCCCCCACTTGGGGTGTCCCCGCACTTACTGTCCTGCTGCGGGGTGTCGCTGCCGCTGGTCAGCCCTGGGGACTCCAACAAGCTCCGTCCGGGCTCGCCGCCGCCCTCGTCCCCCTGCGCGGCCACCATGTCTCCCGCCTCCTCCAGGTCCAGCAGGTGACTCACGGAAAAGTTCTTCTTGGCTTGTAAATTGTCCAGCCCGGCGGGGCCGTCGAGGCGGGCTGGCAGCAGGGCCTGCCTCTCCATGGCGTGGGCATAGCTGGACGCCATGGTGCCGAGCGGGGCTTTTCTGCCCTCGCCCCCCCCCCCCCCACCCCGGCGCCCACAGCCCCCGCTCCCCCCCCCAGCCGCCGGCCCTTCGAGGGGGGAAGCGCTCGGCCCGAGGGCGGGGGGAACGGGGACCCGACGGCGGTGGGGCGGCTGGAAGGAAAGCCCAAAGGAGAGCCGCTAGGGCCGGCCTTAAAACATGCCGGAGGGGAGAGAGAGAGGCCGGCTCGGGGCGCCGGGAGCTGCCGCCGGCCGGGAGGAGAACGGTGGCTGTGGGACGGCTGGGGCGGGTGCGCCCCGTCCCTCCGCCTCCCCGCCCGGCCGCTCCGATCCGCTCCCCTCCCTCCTTCTCCTCCCTCCGCCCCTCCGGGCCGCACTTCAAACGGTGGGGGCGGCCCCGCCGGGACGTGGCACCGGAGCGGGGCCCCCCACCCCCGGTCGGGCTGAGCGGCGGCTGCGGGGGGGTACCGGGCAGCCCACCCCCCCCAACTCTGTGTTAGGAAGAAGCGGCTCTCTGTTCCATTTCGAGGGGTGCAAGAGTATGGTCAGCGGGAAAAGGGTGGGGGGAGCAGAAAGAAAGGGTGAAAATGAGAAACGCGGATGAAAAGGTGGCAGAAATTGGGGGGGGGGGGGGGAAAGTAGAGAGGAAGAAAAAGCGCAACAGAACTGAGAAGCCAGGCAAGCGAGAAGCAGCAAGAGAAAAAAAAATGAGGCGAAATGTGGGGGGAAGACCCAGCGACGGTCAGACAAAAAAGCAAAAGAGCAACGGAGACTGAAAGACAGGAGGAGGACCTCTCAGAGCTCTGCGGCCAAGGTCCCAGCAGGTCCTGGTGACGCAGGCATGGAGAAGGACAGGCAGCACCCTGCCTTTACAGCAGGGCCCGAGGGCAGCCCTGTGGGTGCGTGGAGGGGAGCGGGTGCTGGCACGCTCTCACCAGGTCCCCCCAAGACCCCCACATCCCGGTGGCTGCAGCCTGGGCTCAGCACTGCCACAGCCAGCCCAGAATTTCCATCCCCCCTGATCTGGGGAAAGAACATTTGATGCCATCAAAGGGCTCCAGATTGAAAACAGATGTGCTTCCCCGAGCCTCTCCATGCATTTAATTAAGGCACAGGCATGGAGGAGACAGTTTCATCATTAGTTTGCTTTCAGGCCCCCGCTCCGGTCCCAGTTTACCCTTTGCAGTCTCAGAGACCCAAACGAGTGTGGCAGGACTCTGTTGTCTTCAGCTTGGAGCAGGGTGAAGCTGTGCACACACAGATGTGGGCGTACTTACACCCAAAACACTGCGTGTGCATCTTTGTGCACGCAGCAGTGCCTTGCTGCATACCCTTTTTGGGATGGGTGTTATAAGGGACCAATTGTCTTGACAGGTTTTACCCTTTTTCTCCCCATTCTCCTTCTAATCAGTTTTGCAGCTGACATGGCAGCTGTGCTGAGGAGTTCCAGCCATATCCATCCACTTTGCACTGGGGAGGGGCTGCTCTGACCCCCAGGCTGCCCCTGCTGTGGGTGTGACAGCAGAAGCCACAGAACACAGAAGAGCAACTCTCTATGCTTCCTTCACTGATATCCTCACCGATGTCTGAGGACAGAAGGATCTCTCCTTATTTCCTACGTGCCCTCTGTCCCAAGGGCATCCTTCAAACAACCCTTTTCCAGCCTCAGAGTTTGGAACCCAACCCAATACCAGCAGGTGCCCTGGAAAGACAATATGTGTGTGGGTACTGTGGGTCTCCACATCATAGAACTGTTAAGGTTAGAAAACACCTCTTAGATCCCCAAGCCCATCCCCACCATGCCCACTGACCACGTGGGTGATGATGAGAGATGAGCCATGAGTGCTCCCCATACGCACAGCTCCCACAGAAGAGCAACGTAGACATAGCAGCTGCTCAGGGCCAGGTTTGGTGCACTCTGCTCCAGGATGTTTCATCTGTGGGAAGAAATCCCACTAGGAGTTGGTAGGGTGCTCTGCGTGTACTCAGCATAGCAGGGTATCCTATGGTACTGCCCATCAGGCAAAGCTTGAGGGAATGGGTGGGATGGGAGAAGGCACCTTCTGACATGCAGAAAACAGGTCGCACTCAGCCCCAGCTGTAGTTCAGCTTCTTAGCTCCACCTCTATGCCTGGGGATGGCAAGCAGCTGGAGGGCTTGGGGCCCATTTTTTCATGGCCTATGAGACCAGCCTTTCAAACACCCCACCTGAGGCTACTTTTGGCCAGCTGTATTATCTCTGCGTTCAGAGCCTGGCACGGCTCATAACCTGGATAAGATCAGACAGGCAGGAAGCATTTCCCTACCAGACTCATCGTGTGATAGACCAAAGCAGCCCCAGAAGACCATGAGCAAAAAACAGTCAGAGATGAGGACAGGGAGTGGATGAAGGACGTGTTCTGAGCTCCTGAGTGAGGCCATATATGTTGCACATCTCACACTGCTATTAATCTGCTCCAATAATATGGGCTATCCAAGTGTGGCATAAGCCTTCAGAAATGTTTCCTTCACCTTTGCACCTGTCCAAACAGGGCTTTCCCAGCACCTACAGCCATAACTTTGGTTAAACTTTTCAGGTACATCAAACAGGAGCTAATAACCTTCCAAAGGGTCCTGCAGCCCACAGGAAATACTCAGAGCTGGTGCACACCAGGACCAAAATGCACATGCCATTTATTACTGCTCCGCAGTCCTTGGGCTTGACTGTGCAAGGTGCTGTTGTGAGGCACGTGCCATGCCATGCCATGCCATCCCTAGCAGTATCTCCACTGCTGAGCTCTCTTCTGCCAGTACTGCGGTGCTGGGGAGCCAAAGCAGAGCTCTGCAGCCACAAAATTCCCTTTGCAGCTCCGTTCAGGGCTGGATGAGTTCAGGGCTGAGCAGGAAACAAAGGGCACCTGCACAAGGACGTGTGTAGGTGTATCGCCTTACACGTGTATGTGTGCACACATTTCCAGCCTGGAGGCAGCCCTCTCCCCCACTGCTACACACTTGGGTCGAATCTCCCTCTTTTCCTCCTCTCCTCCCCATGCAGAGCTGTGTTATTAGATCTGTGGGGACCAGGTAGTCGACGGTCATTTTAAGCTGTAAACTCAACATCACGGTTTCTTTTAATCCCAAACATCTTGATATCATCTGGAAATGCCATGAGCAGTTTATAATTAGGGTTTAGCATGCAGATTAATACCAGCAGCTCCAGGGTGAACAGACCATCAGAGTCTAATCAAAGCTTAAGTGGGGCAGCAATTTAAAACCAAGATTTATTATTCCTCTGCATAATATTTTGAATCAGGGGCTGAGTTCACATCACACACAATCATTCCTGGAAGCGCTATCACATCTCCAGTCAGCCTGAGGTGGTTTGTTACTGGTGCATGGTGATAACTGCTAGGCTTTGGGAACTTGCTTAGGGATCGCAACACTGGCACTGAACGAGATTTAGGTGCACAAGCACCTGAGCTGGCATCTCTGCTTGTAAAATCTGCCCTGCCCAAACCTCTTTTGGCCAGTTTGGGATGAGGCCCTGCCCTTGCCTTGTCATTGAGAAAGCACTGGAGGATGAGGGGACAGGCGGAGTGGAGATTTGTTCACCGGTTTGTCTCTGCAACGCCCAGTTTTCACATTTCAAGACAGGCTGAGCGTCAACTGGTTGCCACCTCGCTTTCAGCAGAGATGCCAAGCAAATCCACCAGCTGGCAATGGAGAGAACTCATTTCCTATTTTTCATCTGCAAGCTTTCCACCAAGTGGAAGAGGGGCCAGGAGGGAGGGAACCTCCTCATCTCCAGCCTGCAAGGGAAGAGCTGGGGGCAGCTCTTCACGCCGTGGCTTTGCTCTTAGGGTTGCCAGCAATGAGAACGGCGTGGCATGGCTACCTGGGGGCACTGAGATGGCCACCAGGGTCTCCTCCTGGCCAGTTAAAAGAGGGAATGGCAAACTGGGGCTAAGCTGAGCATTCTCAGGGTGTCAGAGGAGCTGGCTGCGGAGCTCCCTGCCGAAGGAGCCATGGGTTTGGATAAGCCAGGCGTTTAAGCGGGGTTTTATTACCAGGCAGGGTAACAAAAGCACTCAGAGGTCACCCGGGAACTTTAATCAGCACCAAGGGTCACTGGATACCTGGCCTAGACGGGCCGAGGGCAGGGCCCAGGGCACTCAAATAAATAAATAGATGTATTGAAACCACCTCCGCTCTTCCAAACGATCGCCTCTCTCTCTCCCCCCACCCCCCACTCCGTGCACATTATAAAGATCTGTGCTCTTTACAATCAAGACGCTCGAATGGCCCTCATTTCCCCAACAGAAACTCCGAGATCTGCAAATTTAGCAAAGACCTTTCTCCACAAACTCTTTTTTTTTTTCTCTTTGGGTAAATCCCTCGCTGCTGGAGATGAAAGTTCAGTCTGCTGCGCTGCTCATGGGCTGGATATCAGATATCCCCAACCCTGCAGAGAGAAAGCGTCCCACCAGCTTCTCTCCCCTGCAGGAAAAAAAAGCCTCCCACAATCAGAGTCTGGGCAGACAAATTGGCACCACTCTGTTCGGCTTTTCTCCCTCCTGGAAGAAGACTAACCCTTCGGAGCACAGTCACAACTCACAAATATTTGCGGGTATTATATTGCAAGAGGGGGAAAAAAAAATGCAAAGGAAGGTAACTGTTAAAAGCTTAGTCCCTCTCCCGTGGAAAGCAGCTTTATGCACGCCCATAAATCTCCTTTGTAAGTGGTCATTAAAATTGCATCTTGTTTAGGTTCTTTTTTTTCTTTTTAATCTCGTTTAAACACTTTTTCCCATCTTGCAAACGCATGATGTCACCGGCAGGCCCTGTAATGAACTGAAAACAGTCAGCTTTCTCATGTCTGGGGGTCTCTCTCCAAATGTAAATGTTTCGATACCAGCCTGGTAGTCCAGCCAAATACTTAAGCAAGTGCTTAACAACAACTTGCATATAAGTGCCTTGCTCCCTTGGGGACACCCGTCCACGCTCATCTTCACGCACAGATGACGTGTGTAAAATGAACACTGTGCTAAATCTCTTGCAGGATGAGGTTTCCTGGACCCGACTGCTGAATTTCTTATTGCTGGGGCAACGTGACCGAAACACGACGGGGAGCCCAAAACTGCCCTGTGTGGGTCTCCCTGATGGTGGCCGGTCTCTTCTCTCCTGCAGTCTCAAGAGCCTTGAGATGGATGCCCTCAGGGCTTCCTGTACCTCTTCTTTGTGCCCACTCTTCTCCAGATGCCACCGAGCTGGATCGCCACCAACCTGCCCTGCCCTTTGCTTCTCACACCTTGAACCTTGTTCGCTTTTTGGGTGCGTGGCTGACGTCTTTCACTTGCTTTTTATTTACTATTTTCTTGGAAGCAAATCCAAAGAGCAGACAGTGCAAAGGAGGGAAAAAGAAATTCAGAACTTGAATAATGAATAATTGGCGTGGTTTTAATTAAAAAGCTGTTAACTGTTTCGGGGTGAAGAGCACGAGCTGGAGTTGACACCATCTGAACCCGGGAAAGAGCACGTTGAGCTGTTCTCCATGCTGCGGGTTAACAAAATGGGAAATAAATACACCCCAGCCACTTGGAAAACTAAACCATCTTTAGGGCTCAGCTGTAAACTTTCTTCAGCAATTTATTAGAGCTCCAGAAAACACTTGTTGAGTAGCCTTGGCCTGTAATAAATATCAGTCCTTGTTTGTTTGTTTTTGTAATGGGAGCAAAACCACATCTTTTTCTTTCTAAAGTGGATAATTTAATTACATGGCAAGAAACACATTCATTGTCCAGAACGCTTGGAGAAGATTGCTGCGAAACTTGCTGCTCAGCACAGAAGGGGACAGAGCCAGCTGATAGCACAGCACTGTCAGGGAAGGTTTTCCTGCTGGCACACGTGCTTCCTCTGGACGCCCTGGGACTGCCACCACCAACTGGAGGAGGAGACGGGGTCACACCTCAAGGGACCCAGAGCATTGCAGGGGCAAGGCAAATGCTAAGGACAGAGATGGAAGAGAGCAGGGAAGCAGAGAGTCGTAACGGGTGGAGTCTTCATCCCGATGTCTGCACTTCTGTCTTCGTCACACAGGTGGGCAATGAATATTCTATGAGAGTGCTTGTGAGCATCGCTCTCTTTCCTTGTTTGATAAAGAAATCTGCCAAAACACCACAAAGACCCTCGTTCCTCCAAGTTCTTCTTGAGCAGCACAGTTAGTGTGTTGAGGTGGTTAAAGCCACACTCAGCCCTGCCGTAGGATGGCCAGATGCACCCAGCTATAGCTCCTGCAAAGCCAGCAGCTCCGACCTGAGGCGTTGGTTACCTGTGACCAATGAAGCAGAAATCAACCATTCCTGTCCACATAGCTACATCGTGCTGTTAAACAGCTGAAGCCTCTTCTCCTATATGTCTCAAAGGGAGATGAATTCCATATGGCTTGCAGAGAGAGTATGGGCTAGGGATGGAAGGAAGGACAGAAACTACATTTCTCCAGGACCGAAGACAATGGAAACATTTCCACTGATTCCAATAGGTTCTGAATCGGCGGCTGCAACCAATTTGCCTCCTAAATGGACTTCCATATGTCTAGAAAAGTCCCACAAGCACTGGAATTTGTTACAGAACAAACCTGTGCTTTATTACTCTGCTCCCTGACTCCTAGCGTTTCTCCCTTTACATTCCTTGGTCGGCCATTGCTGCGCTTTGGGGTTCACTTTTGAGAAAGATATCAACATCTATAAAGCAAACATTTCCCATGAAACAGAGACAAGTGTCCCTCTCTGCCCCCAGCCTTCCCTTGGCACTGCTAGGAGCTCATGTCTTAAACCTCATCAGATATACAAGTGAAGAAAGAGCGGGGAGGGCATTCAGTTCACCAGACCTGAACCCTTCCCTGCTTTACAGATAGTCTCTGAAATGCATGCAGTTGGGCAAAAGCCCACCAAAGATGTTTCGTTTTTTTTTTTTTTTAACCATAATTTTTCCATTTTCCAATCCCGTCAAATCTTTATTTGGCCCTCTTTGCGACTGGCGCCTTTAAAGGCTTTTCTGTTTCCTTCTTTCATCAGACAGAAACAAAAAATAGGCTGGAGAGGACCTTTCATCAAAACCAGTTTTGTAAGGAAAGAAAGTCACTTCCCAGAACATCTGTACTATGTACTACACTTACAGGGATTTAAGAACCTAAGTACCGTTTTCTAGGCACTAAAAAGGGCATCGGCACAGCCAGTTTCCTATCTGTGTCCCAGTAAGCACTTAAATACCCTTTATCTTATCCTGAGGAAAGCCAGGCTTCCCTCAGTGTATTGAAAACAGGGCTTAAGATCAATTAAATTCCTAAAACCTAACAGAATTTTTAGAGCTTTCTCCTGATACTGTATGGAAATGGCCATTAACAAAATCACAGTATTCAAAACCATCTACCTGAGTGAAAATAATTCTTACTGCCTTGCAAGAAAGAAAACCCACAAAGCAAGTTTCAAAGCAGCTCCTCCAAAGAACATCCCATCCCTAAGGCATCACTTAATCATAACTTTAAGGAGATTTTAAGTTTCCAGAGTAGTTGTTTTGTTGTTATCAATTTAGCTTTAGTCTAAGAGCGTTGTTTCAATATGAAATCTCAAACACTTGGATTTCGTTTTCTTCCTTTCCATGAAGCTGATACGAACTCTCAAGCACTTTTTTAGCTGACTCAAGCGCCATCTCCAGCAAATCAATAATTTGGCTAAGAAAGAAGAGAGCAATTGTCCCGTTTTAATAACCACTAAGGGGAAAAAAAATAAATCTGTGATTACAAGTGTTCAAACTGAACGATGATAAGAGTATTTGCCCCGATGACAGAGAACGAGAAATTAATTTTGCTCGCTACTCTATGTATATATTTATATGTACCTGAAATATACACACACACACGCGCATGCACGCGGCTCTTTCCTCCCAACATGAATGTTTTCAACACAGAAGAAGTAAAGAGGAGAGATTTAGTGCTGATTAGAACAAAAGTCGCACTGTACCTTACAGATTTCAGCATGTCTCATTAAAACTGGGCTTGAAATATACATATCCTTTAATAAATAAAGCTTAAGGTACATAAACACTGCAGCGGATATAAATTATTTTAACCAAAGTATGTAGGGGAAAAAAAAAAAAAAGAGAAAAAAATTACTGGAACACCACGACCCAGCGCGTTTTACAGTAAATTGGACTTCATCAGCGGTTTTGCATTTTTATTTGATTTTGGAGTTCCTCCACTAAAGCTGTAAGTTTTGTAGGGTTTATTTCACACCTTGTAATTTAAAACGTTACACTCCATCGAAATTCCTCTCAAAAAATAAATAAATTAAAATTAATAAATAAAAAAAAAAGGACCCGAGTAATTAACATCCTTGGGCTCGACGTTCGTTATATCCCACTAGTGTGAAAATTCATAAACGTAAGACATGGGATTAGGAGCTTAGCAGCCTCACACGTCTGCAGAGCTGCTGCATTGGCAGATACTCTCCTGCCCTTTCGGAGCAGAGCGCTCTCCTGGCTGCTCGCGGTTGTTGGGTTGGACTGGATCATCGCGACTCATTAGGAAGTGCCTGAAAAGAAACCTCGCGCCTCGTGCTTGTTTTTGTTCTTGGAAGCGGATCAATAAAAGGCGTTGGGACCGTTTCAACCCTTGCTCTTACGTTTTCTTCATTCGGTGTCAGGACGTGCGCTAACTCCTGATGGAGACAATGGGAATTTTTGGCTACGCGTAGCAAGGGGACTCCAGATTCCCTTGGAAAGGAAGTAGGGCTTGGGCTTTGATTACCCAGAGCTGAATCGCTTCCTTCATGAGGACGGCCCGGATTCTCCTCCCTGGTTCCAAGGAGGTGGAACAGCTCTGGGCTGAATCACAGGGCTCCGTTCTGCCCTCGGCAGATTCACAGATACAGCAAGTGAATTTGCGCAGTGACTTTGAGCAGAGATTCATTTCGGAGGGACAGAAACCATTCACAAAGGTTGGGTTGAATTGAACAAGCACCTTTTGCCAAAAAAACAAACAAAACCAACAACCCTAAGACAGGAGGCTCTTTTTTAAGCTTCAAAACATTTCATTCCAAAGTGTTTTCAAAGGAAGGAGGTTGACTACATGAAGGTGTTTCTGAAATGAACCTTTTGGAGGTTTTATTGAAAAACCTGACTCTAGAAAAAAAGAAACTGTAAAATGGAACATTGCATTTCAGATCAAACACCACGTCCCAGCCTGACTCAGTATTTCTGTTTTTGTTTTTAATTTCTTTATTTTTTCTATTTTTTTTTTTTTTAAGACTGTGTTGGTTCATAATGAATTGTTCCTTTCCCTTGTCCTTCCCACCAGGAATCTGATTGTGACTATGGTACAAAGCATCTTTCATCCACCAAAGTCACAATCATTCACCCCAGAACATGGCTGGCCAGAAACCTTAAAAGGAGTAGGTGAGTAAAGCTCTCCCTGCAGCTCTGGCTATTCACTTTCTTTCTAAAGTGGGCAATTGCTGTTGTGCAGAAGCCTGTTCCAGATCTGAGTTAATCGTTCTTCAAAAGCTGATGGTGAGAAATTCCAACCCAAGATCAAGCCATACTCTGAGCGTGCCACTTGATTTCAGAAGGAATCGAGCTTTCCAGCTTTGACTCATAAAGAGCTGAAGTGAGGAGAATGAGGTCTGCAACAGAAAATCTTGGGCAGAGGGAATCACTGCACATTGCTGGTGTCATCATTTCACATGGCTGCAGGAGGGAAAAGTTTTGTCCAAGAGATCAACTATAGCATCTGCCCCAGAAATGAAGTTGTTGGGAGCAGCTGGGAGAAGTGCATTGGCATTCAAATACTTTGCTGCTGTCATTTGTTTAAGGTCATGTTCACATTACCTTTATTCCAAGTGCTTTCTGGCTGTAAGATCACCAATACAGGGAAGGGCTTTTCAGGAAGCTCTTGAAAGAACAAGAAGCCAGAAAAAAAGGACCACGTTATTTTATTCTGCACACTTTTAAGCCCTACGATTAATGCAACTTCTGTAGCATTTTAAATGAGTTTTACACATTTTACCCAATGAGCAGCGCTTGTAACTGAACACAGTTAGAAGCCCCTTAAAGAAAATTACATCTTCTTCTGAACTTAATGGAAGAACCTCCAACCTCGATCCGGTTTACTTTTGCAGTAAAGGACGAGCGGATGCTAAGCAAATGTCAGGGCAACTCAGATGGGTGAAAACTGGGAGATCTCTCAGAAAAGTTACTCTTCAGTTTGATGGAGAAATCTGTCATCGCGTACTCTGGCTGGCAAAGAGGCGATAAAATCACAGCTCTGGGACATGGAGAGGTTCTCTCCAATTTAAATCAGATGGAAAGAGAGACAACTTGTTTTCAAAAGTAGCTGGGCTCTCAGCAAGGATGAATGAGTCTTCTCTTTTTATTTTTTTGTAGTTGCAAATCAAGCGTGCTTAAGGGCTTGAATATAGCCCTGAATATCAGCATGCTTTTGTTCTGAACGTTTGGTGCATCGCAGCTCCGTGCACTCATGAGCACAACTACGAGGAAACCTGGTGCTGCTGTCCATGCGTGTGTGCAGTGATTCAGTGCTCTGCTTGCTCTGAAGCTATCTGCATGAGTTGACGCACAAGCATGAAGATGAGTCACAGATGGCTCGATTAGTGCTGGAAACTCAGTGCAGAACTGAACGAGTTTTGGATGCTTCCCACCATGCATGCTTCACTTTCTGCCTCACTGCAGAGCCTGCTGAGCAAATGCTCTAAAGGTTAACATGGAGAAATGGCTGTGCTCTGGAGAAGAGAAAGAACTGTTCTCCTCAAACTCAGTTAACAGATTCAGGTTTAACCTGCAGCAATGCAGATTCGAGTTAGACTTTGAGGTAAACTGCTTAAAGACAAGTTTTCCATCACCCAGTGTGCACCAACTATTGGACAATTACCTGACATAACGAGTGGATGTGGTTGTGGCTATCAGCTAGAGGACATCTTGACATCTTTTCCTGACTTTATGATTCCACAACAGGAGGTCACTCTACTGGCACCTTAATCCTGCTTGGCACTGAAGGTGCACCCTGAGAAAACATAGTCTACCAGCCAAGTATGCACACAGCAATCACTGATGGAGCAATCTAAGAAATCACTGTAACACTAACGTAACCTCTCAGCGGGATCGGAGTTCACATTTCTTCATAGAAGCATCCCTAAAACTGTCGCGTGTAACCACACAAGACAGAAAGTTCTATTTGATGGCACCCAGGACAGGATTAAAACTGCTGCGAGTTCATGCAGCAAAACACTGATCCAGTATATACCCCTCTGCCTAGTCAGATTTATCCTCTGACTTGTTATGGGGCAACTTCAGTCTAACAGCATTTATGCCAGATGGGATATCATATGTCTTCCTGCAGCCAATGTACAAGATGAAGCCAATATAAACACTATATAGCGTGTTCTAGTTAATTCAACACAAAGCAACAGTGTGCACACACCTGATCTGGATCATATTTGTCCTGTCAGGTAATTTTGCAAGACACGGACTGAGTGTTAATGATGTGGGAATCCTAACCCCACCTATCGCCCTTTCAGATGCTTGGCTGACAAGCCCTCACCCAGTGTTTCCTGCTTTAAAAAAAAAAAACCTCATGCCAGTTCAAGCTCACGTGTACCCCTCACAGATACTAATGAAGTCCCAAGAAGTTATTCTGATGGATTTTCCCACACTCAAGCAAGCAATCTGTATGTTCAAACCTAACTTGCAGAGAAAGGGATTTATGCCTCTTGGCAGCGATGCACGAAACAACATTGATGCTCAGCACCATGACACAGAGCTATCCAACAGAAAAGTCCCAGCCAACAGCTGTGAGCAGCAGATGAGTAAGACAGCCCTTGCTCTTGGTCTTTCAAAAAAAGCAAAGCTGTTGCCTGCTTGTAACCCAGCTGTGTTGGATTCCCCTGCCCTTCAGAATCGATGCCATACCTTAACTGAAACACCCCAACAGGTCTGGCATGCATAAGAAGCCAAGCCCAGTTCTCCTCCCCATCTAACCCATGTCTCCACTTCCATGGGACATTTGTCCCTGGATTTCACCTCTCTGCTGTCCCCCAATTCTCCAGAGCCCAGACCTTTGGTCTTAACATAGAGACCATCATAGTACCCCTTGGCCTTGAGATCAAGGAAAGGTCTAGAGATGACACAAGTAGCATCTCCTGGTAGCAGTGCAGTTATCAGCTGATGACAAAGTTTCTACAGCAAAAACAAATGGAAGTGGAATGCTCAACCTCATTTTGCCACACGAACTCCCGCATCAGTGCCTCTGAAAAAAGAGTCTTCAAAGCCTCTTTGTTTCTGCTGCTTCAGCCTTCCGAGTTTTTTAATCTTTTGGTTATGTTTGTGCTGGGTTTTCAAGCTTTTCTCCACAGGGATGAGGCCAACAGGTGATCCACTATGTGAACAGCCAGCCAGAATTCTGTGGGGATGTGAACAGATAGATGGGGCACAGAGAAAAAGCCCTAAGTGAGTGAGGGAAACCAGGATGCAAGAGAACCTGAGAAAATCTCTAAACTGGAGGCTAGGTGTTATTAAAGTGAAGAGGAAAGGAAAATGTAGAGCAGGAGGACTTCCCAGACTTATCTTATGTTACTAGAGGCAAAGCTGGACCTAAAGAGACAACCTGCCTCCTCCGATTGGAGTGACCACAGAGCAGCAGGCTTCCATGTGGGCTTTGCCAATGAGTGCTTTGGCACTGATGATAAGAAGCAACCTCATTAGAAAATGAGGAGGCACAAACTCAGCAGAGAAGCCTGGGGAGCTATTGCCAGTGTTTCTCTTCTATCTTCTTAGATGTCTAGTTCTGATAACTACAATAGGTTGGAAAAGGAAAGTGAAGAAACCCAAAGAAACATCAGCCGTTCTTCAGGTCCAAAGGAGAAGCAGGAATCTCCAAGGCCAAGCAGGAAACAAAAGCTCTGAAGTGAATTAGTCATGCACCAGTCTGTCCTGGAAGAGAAGCTAACCTTGCACGGGTTCCTGGTGCTCTGGTGAGCAGCTGAGCCCCTGCAGTCCACAGGCTGGATGTTTTAGTGCCTAGCTCTTTTTAACTGGCACATGTTAAGAGCTTTGAATTAACAGGTGCATAAAAACTGTCAAAAAACACTTAGCTCTCAAGACAGTCTGTCGGTTGTATTAAAAATATGGTTTTATGTAACCACATTCTCTCAACACTTGCTGGGTATTATAGCAGGGGAAAGTCACCTGCCCTTTCCAAATGAAAGCAGCGATTTTTACGCTCTCGCAGCGGAGAAGGAAGAAAAGGGAGAAAAAAAAAGAGAGAGAAAGCGTACAATTCCTCTGATCTTGCAAGGGAATTTCTCTTGCTGTCCTCACCAAAGGTAGATTTCTTCTGGTAAAATAGGGCTGACCTGAAAGTCCAGAGCAGAGGCATGCAATGCAGCAGGATATAAAGCCAGTGTCTTCTGGCCTTACTGAGCTGGGACTGGGGGACTTCTGACAACTGAATGGAGGATGTCTCACACCCTCTGTCTGAGGAGATGTTATCTGCTAAAACCAAACCAAACAAACAACAAAGATAACAGAGGCTTAGAGCTAAAAAAAAACCAAACCAACAAACCCCAAAAAACAACACTACTTGTGCCCAAATTTCAAAGAGCTTTTGAAATGTTTTCGGTTCTCGTTCTCTCCTTTGTCACCAGTCCTGAACATCTGGGATCGCCAAAACAAAACCATCAGGTTTCCAGAGCAGAGACACTTGTAAGACACAGGTCTAGAGAATTTTTCAAACTCTCGAAAGCATTTCTGAAATCAGTTCCCTTTTAAATATGCGGCAAATATATTAAAGTGGGCTTTGGATTAAAGTTTTATTGCCTCCTGATAAAAGCCGTTTGCACCTTTGATGTGTCTGTGGATGGCAGCCATCCCAAATGCCTTCCTCGGGCCTCGCCCCCATCAGGAAGTCTCCCCTTGGCTCTCTCCAGGGTTGTGCAGATGGGTTAATCATCTGTCACCTCTCCAGAGGTGACCAACTCAAAACAGCCTCCTCTGGGGTGGCAGACATGGCAAGTGAGAAATCAAAGCACTTGCAGTACCACCATGTGCTCGCCCACCTTTTGCTCAGTTCTGAGCCTAGCCTGCAGGACAAACAGGTCCAGAATGTTACTCAGCAACTGCTGGAAAGATAAAGCTGGCTGAAAAGAAAGCTTGGTGGCTTGGGAGGGTCTGAGACTTCACCGCTGTGGGCAATATGGACAGAGGAGACAGACTGGACACTGAAAAGCGAAACATGATTCCCTGGTATGAAAAGCAGATTTGGCTTTATGGATGTCAAGGCCACAAGGCAGCATCATGCGTGTCCAAGCATGACAATCCTGCAAATTTCAAGTCAAAGAAAGCATTCTCCAATACCTTCTCAGGTTCTGAAAGGGAGAGCATCACCCCCAAAAGACTCACAGAGGGTCTGTGTCACTGACAGTACCAAATTGCTGAGCAAGGCCAGGAGTGGAAGCCTGCCTGCCTGGTTAGCATCAGTGAGGCTGATGGACACTCCACAGTAGTTGGGGGGGGATGCAGTAGGATGTCACGGAGAAAAGTACATGGCTAAATATTTTGATTTGAGGAGAGCAGAAAAGAAAACAAGTGGTACTTTAGCAGACATTAAAAAAAAATAAAATCTGGAGGCAAGAAGAAAATCCTGCAGAGAACCAGGCCTGGCTTTTTAAACAGCTGCAAGATGTTCTTCTTAGAGCATCAGAGAAGCATGCTAGAAAAATGTTGGAATGGACCTATTTCTTTATGAGCACATCCTTATGCCAAATAGTATTATCTTCTCTGCCATGAAACTAACACCAAGACGTGGGACCAGCTGCAGCTCACATGACAGTGAAGACAGAGACACAACCTCTAGGACACCAGCAGCATGGAACATGCAACAATCAGCAATAGTCAACACTTAAGCAGCTACAAAACTCCCCAAAACGTGATGTGGGGCTGTGGGTATTACTGAGAAACCTAATCCAGATCCAAAAAAAGATGATGTCTGAATTCTATTAACCCATCCTTGGGAGCGAGGATCTGTCTACACTAGAAAAGTCACTAGAGCCTGCAAAGACACAACTGTTTCACCCTAGCTCATGTTGCAAACGCAGTGAGAATGCTCAGCACAGGCTCACAGCACGGCCCTCCAGAGAGCTTGCATAGATTCTTGCCCAAACTGACAATCTGAAGGACAGCCAACTTGTGACTCTTCAGTCATACCACATGCAGCTAACAAATATTTCCAGTGAGTACCCCTTGCTGGGCTGATGGCTGTGATAGCCTTAGGGGTGACACTTCTACATAGCAGAAAAAAAGAGGTAAGATAGCATGGCTTGCTCAGGTAGCATGTGCAGGATAGCTAGCTCCATCCACGTGGAGGAGTCACAGCAACAGCAAGCTGCTGCTACCCACTGCCTGGACTCTGACAGCATCACAGCAAAGACCCATTACTGCTCGCTGAGACATCTGAAGGGTCAGATTCAGCACTGATAACAACATGAGAGGACTGCACCAGACAATCATCTGTTCAGATGCATCACCAACATAGCTAACTGCTTCAGCAAAGAGCAAGAATTTCTGCCTGGGGAAAGTCAGACCTGATCCACCTCTATTACACAAAGCAATCAAGGTTGGTTTGGGTATTTTTCAGCTCCAGAGCTCAGGGAAGGCTGTTGCTTCAGGCCGTGCTTGGTCTGGGTGAACAGATTTCTGCTCCTTTGCACAGCCTCTCCCCCACTCTGCAAGATGCAAGAGACTGAAGAGGCATCCCTAGCACTGCAGTTTTCGCACCGAATTTTTTCTATCTGCTCCAATGGGATCACAAGGCACAAAACAGGTTCTCCAAGCTCCTAGGGTTTAATTGTTTTCTGTGAGGAAAGTCCAAGTTTCAACAAGGATGCCTGCTCAGAGGGATCCCAGCACTCCACCTGAGCAGGGCTGAAATGTGGCAGCACAGCAGCCATCCCTTTTCCATTATCCATCAATTTCTGGAAAGCAGCACAGCTCTTCCACGGTGTAGGCCTGGAAAGGGAATTATAACTCGGAGAGCACACAGTGCTTTCCAGTTCTGGGTATCACTTTGAAAGGCATCCCTACTGCTGCTACATCTTCTGCACTCATGCCTCTAAACACCATTTCCTGCTCAACAGGACGCTGTCCCCAGCCCTTGAAGGATGATGCCACATAGATCTTACTGCTCAAGACCAATTGCTCCTAGTTATCACTTCTCACACACACGTGCCAGGTGTGAGAACCAGCACAGACACTAAAACCCACTGCTCAACTCTGGCAGTGTGGAAAAATCAAATCACCAGCACATCAGCCAAATAACCAGGTGGGAGCAGTAAGGACAGAGGCAGGAGAGACAAGGTACTAAACCTGCCCAATGCTCCCAAGCGCCTCGTTATACTGATTTATGTTTAGCTAATTGAGAAAATGACTCTAACTACACAATCCAGGCCCTAATTCAGAAAGGCCCAAGCTTTTTAGTGTCTCTACCTGCATCTTAAAAGGCATGATTTAAACCCTGTCACTAACGGGCTGCCAAAGGCAAGGATTTGAAGGATCTGATGTCCTGCCATGCTGAGGGGGTGAGGCTTGGCTAACCTCTCTCGTTACTTGGTCTTTCCCCACTGACGTACAGGTTTGCTGCTGGGACATAAATCAGGGTAAACGATGAAGGAAACCAGTCTCGTGCCCCATCAAAGGAGCCAACACTCGCTTTAATAGGACCATGCAGACAAGCCTAAACAGGGCACTTAACAAGCGTGTGGTTTCCATTATACCAGCTCACATCTCTACACCGTGCTTGCACTGCCACTGGCAAAACCCTTTGTCCCTTGTACCCACACCTGCCTATATGCACAGTTAGAAAAGGGACAATACCAAAGGGTCAAACATAAGATTTCTAGGCTGAATAGGGCCCACAGAAAAAGTGTATCCAGCTCTCAACCACCGTATGTACCCTTACACACAGCAATGGCACGCACCAGAGCAGAGCACAGAGATGTTTCAGCTTGTGTTATCCCAAGCCCCCATGCCTACAAAAAAGCACACACAAGTACTAAGAACTATTCAGATCCCACACAAGGTGAGTCTGATCAAGTAACAGGCGCCAGGCTGGGACAACACATATCATGGGGGGTTTTCATTCAAGTTCAAACCTTTACAGAGAACAGAATGTCTACGATCCCGCAGTGCTAAGTAAAAAAATGCAGAACAGTGGGTCCCAGCATGGAGGGCAATTTGGAAGCACTCTGCCCCTATTGCTGGATCTAGAACTTCCCCTGAGTAGGATAACTTCCCTATCAGCAGTCCCATCTAGCATGTTTCTGGCACTGCTTGTCACAAAATGAAGTACCCCAGCTATTCTCACTAGTCTGCCCTCATTCTCTTTAGCCTCCCAAGAGCTCAACTTCAGCTGGCTATGGATATACAATCAAACTGGGGACTGTCCAAGTGTTTTACACCACACACTAGACATCCATGGGAACCCTAGACTGCTGGAGCTCATGCTATTTTGTCTGAGCCATGGCCACCTGTGCTCATTTAAACATTTCTTGACAGAGGAAGGAGCGTTAATCCCAACATCCTGGCCAAGCTGCAACAAGGGCAATTATATTGTACTCCTTAACACTCTCACAGTGGCATACATTGGTGTTTTCCACTTCTTCTCATCGTGAAAATGCTGTAGCCCAACAGAGAAACGACTGCAGTGCCACAGGAGAAACCGAGCCCCCTGTGCTGAGCCCTGCAGTGGTACTCTCAGATATGGCTCCATTTCCCCTGCCACGGTGTCCAATGTTTCATATTCAGACTTCTACCCGTACAAACAAGAGGCTCTCACTTAAAAATCTGCCTACCCACTCTTGGCTTACTCAGAATTTTGCAGTTCTCCACTTTTCTGAAGAGATGCACCGTGCTGAGCGGGCAGTGCACCTGCCTTTGACTCATTCTAACAGCAGCAGAGCCCCTGCAAAGGTACAAAGTTTGAAGAGCCTCAGTTCCAACAACTGTTCTGTTTCCTTCAAGGAAAAACAAGCCAAAAAAAAAAAACAAAACCCAACTCCTCTGTTGCACCAAAATCATCTCCTGGCATTTCTGACCAGCACACATGTTGTTACAATTATGACTGGACTGCCTGGCTCCGGCATAGGGGGAATGTTAAACCGGCACGCTGGCACCCATCAAAACATTTGCAAATTTCCAAAGTGGAACTGACACCATGGTAGTGGTTTATATCACACGTCAGAGAAAGGCTTCGTAACTCAGATCAAACAATTTAACCCTTCAGCTTCCTGCCTACGGAGAGCAACAGAACGCGAGGCTGCCTTATTGTTATTTCATGTGGGCTGTTTCATATGGCGTCCAGCCAGCACACTTCAAGATTGCAACCTCAGAAGTTAAATGCAGAGAGAACTGGCCAGAGCTCCGATGAGAGACCAGCAAGAGAACAAAAGTGCTGATTCTAATAATAACATTTTCCCCAAGAGGCAGAAACAGCACCGGCACTATCAGCGTGGTCCATGAGAGCTTTCCATCTTTGAAGCCTTTAATCCCAAGCAGTTATCAAAAGGATCCTCGGATTTCTAACGTTCCACCTTTTTTGGTTTGAGGAATTCAGACAATAACCATACTGGTAGTAACAACAAGGTGTGATTAGTAGGTCTATTTCAACACGTTAGCCTACCAGAGATCCAAAAATTACATGCCAAAGCATATGCATTTGTACCTTGTAAACACCACTACAATTGAAATCTTCTGTCAGATGCTCTTCTTTATGTCCCTCGATGAGCTGAGTATAAGTGTAATGAGGAACAGACTTACCCAGTAAGACTTAGGATTCTCTTGAGGAGCAACTAGGGACAGCTGCAGAGGATGGAAACAAGAACGGTACAATTAAATTAAGACTGCACTTACCAGCAACCAGCTTTGAAAACCATCGTCAGGCAATCGCAGACAGAGCAAAGGAAGTCTCTCACCATTTTTTTTTTTTCAAAATACAATCAAATATTTGGTTTTTAGGCCAACTTTTTTCAGCAAAATATCAGGGAAAGAAGTCTGTCAGTAACACAGCAGTGTTGCCCGTGCATCTCAAAGGTTGTTTTGGAGTTTTCTAACTTCAGTCACTCCTAATCGTGAGAAGTTTCTCTAGAAACATTCATCCTTCTTTCTCCTGTGTATGGGAGGCACCAGTAGAGATTTTTCACTGCTGTCTCGGACCACAGTGAGTTGATAAAACTCCTGCCAAGCTGTATCCTGCCATGCCTTTGCCCCATACATTTTCATACTTTGGAACGGCCTTCTTCGAGGTTTTACTTTCACACAGAGGAAACTTGCCAAAGGACGTATCTGATTCTGTCATTTATCACCTCCTGTGGAAAAAACAGCCTTGGATATGGGTATTAGGATCAGATATCCAAACTGGAAGCAAACACACCACGTAGAAGATGCACCGATTTATTAACAGAATAAAAAACGAAATGTAGTGACATATTTTTTTCCACTATTAACGCCACAGAGACAATTGGCGTCCCATTTATACACTTGATGGCATCATTCAGCAACTCATTCATAAACTCTGACACGTTCAGGGCAGGTATTACAGAAAACATTTCCACAATGGAAGCAGCTTTCCTGTGTTACAAAGTGGATAGCTACGAACAGAGTCCCCAAGGTTTCCAGCTGCATCAGTCTCTACTGGAGGCTTTCATATGTCCTCTGTTTTAATTCCTGAGACTTTCTCCACCTGGAAGAGTTTTCTAAAGCCTTTCAACAGCAACAGAGGAAAACAGCTCGACTTCTTGTGGGGTACAAACCCACTCTTCAGGCAACAGAGTGCACTGATCGTTACAGGATAATGGGCTCAATTCCAGTATGCTGTGGGAATTATTCACTACAAGGTCCCTGATGACTATTAGCATTTTGAGGCAACGATAGAGTGTTTATCATGGAACAGTTTTAATCATAACTCTGTTTTCTTTGCTTCTACTTTGACATTAAATTGTCACCCATGATTTTTGTTAACCGTAGCTGCTGTGAGCTCACAGACAGTTTATTATCAATACAGAGCTTTGTGTGATCTAGTGCTATCTGAAAGAAAGAGGAAGCAATAAATAGGAAATATTACAATTAACTTTGCAATTTCCCCCTGTATATGAATATCCCTTAAATCAGGTACACAAAAACAGCATAAGCTATGAAGATAATAAAATATGCACTTGGGTTTCATTGCATTAAAAACCGTTGAAAACTTATCCCTTATGGATCCAAAGGAAGATCCACATCCTATTGTATCTGTCAGGGGACAGGATGTGCTCAGAAGCAGAGTAAATCACAAAGTTTTCTCCTGTAGATACATATCTCTTGCACACTGTTTGGAACAGGTTATCTGTGATACTGATTGCAGAAAAGCCTTTGGAGAAACTCTACTGTTTGCCTCTGACTGTCTTTATGTCAGGGAGGTACAAAACCCCATGAAGAGCTGGGCATTAGAAAGTGAACCTAAGAAAACAGAACGATAAGGACAGATGGTGAACCCCAAAATAAGTCTTCCTTAAAAACAAAAAACAACAGATCCTCTAAAATGAAGTGCATATTACTGGCACCGCAGGAGCCCAGAGATAACATACAGCCCACAAGCCTGCAGAGAGTATCTCATCTGTAACCAGCTGGCTTGTCTGAACCTGGTAGTCATGTGTCAGAGCAAGCTGGGGAGCCTCCTGGAGTCACATTTACTGCCCGAGTTTGGCTGTCCACATTGGAGAGGGATTTGGTAGCGGAGTTTTCAGACAGCACCAACTGTTCAGAGAGAGCAGGAGAAGCAACAGTCTGGTTAGCATGCTCACTCTCCTTTGTTGTAACAGTGGGAGCCGAGTTTTCCTTAGCTGTCCCAGCACGACTGTGTGACTGGCGGGCTTGTCTCCCTGCTTCTGCCTCCTGCTGCTGCAGCATCCGCTCCACCTCTATCTCAAGTTCCAGATTTTCCTCATCTGCCTCCACTTCCAGCTGCTGCATTAACTCCTCCAGCTTCCTGGCCTTGCGGAGTTCGTTCTGCTGTATGATCGTGCACAGGTGCTCTGTGAGGTGCTCCTTAATCTCTGTCTTGTGTTGGAGGTCCAGCTTGGCTGCCACGTACTCTGACTCAGCCTTTTCATATCGCTTCCTGCAAAACCATCATCATTGCTGGCGGGTTAGTTCTCAAAGGGCTTTACAATCTGACAATCTGAAACGCAATGTGCTCTGTATGTGTGATGCCAGCTACTTCAGGACATGCTGCTACGTTAGTTAAAAGGGAAGAAAAAACCCAAGCATGAAGGCTTCAAATCATCTTCTTTTGACACACTGGCCTCTGTTGCTGCCACTCTGTAGGAGTCAATTTGCTTGTCTGAAATACACAGACTGAACTGCAAGCAAGCATTTTTACTGCCTGTTTTAAGTGGCAGGAGGAAGAAAGCATCAGAAGCTGTAGTGTTTTCACCCTTCTAATGAACAGCTATCCAGCAAACTGCAACACAGAAAAGCAGTTTTGAGTCTTTCTAATCCAACCATCGGCACAACAGACACAGATGCTGCGATGGTGCTGCACACACTTACACTCAGATCTGATCTAGATGAAAACTCTGCTGGCCACCCAGATACACATCCACAAAGTCACGAGCAGCACAGATCAACATAGCATCTGACATCAGTAGTGATCGTAACTTCTGCGTGGCAACAGATGTAGAATGTCATTGTAAGCATTCCCCCAACACGTACCTCCTGCCAATCTGCGTTTCCTGCCATGGCAAATATAGCCAAAAGGAAATATTCCAAGTATTTATTGAGGTCGATGTATCCGGGATATCTAACAATTTAATGCTTGGTATCCACGTTAGTGATGCATCTTCAACTACATTCATTGGAACTGTATATTAATTCTGCTTAATTGTTAGAGAGAGAGAGATGCAATCTTGCTCATCAGGAATGAGAACATGCAGATCTCCCAGAATGACAAAGCAAAGTAGCTTACAAAGCGTTCACACAGCTGGTATTAGTAAGGTAGTTGAATAAAGAACCCAGTAGTTTTATAAAAATACATTCAAATACCCAACTAAACAGAGCAACAGAAAGACAGGAGAGTTATTTTAAACAGAAGACATAGAAAATCTTTCCCAGATATGACTGATGCGTAAAGGCTGCCTGCAGCAGGCCACTGTGACCATTCCAGTGCCTTCACAAGAAAGTCAAGACTTCCCTGGGCCAAGCATCCAAAAATGAAAGAGCCGATACTATGCTGGAAGCTTCAGCACAGTTAAACATTTGGGCCCAAATCACATATCTTCTCCACATCATAATTATTAATCCATTCCATGGTAATTGCCAGATGCCATTAACCATGTGTGCAGAATTATTTAACACTGCACTTTGTGACCCACTGAAAAAGATTGGGTTTTAGCCCAAAAACATGAGCCTGGGACTAAGAAAACTGCTTTCAAAGACACCACTTAAAAGTAAATCAGCACTGGCTCACAAGGCACAAAAACTGCAGCACTGTGATTCTGTAACTCACACCTCCAAATCCCTCTCTCACAAAAAGATTAAGTCCACCAAAGTCACTGTTTGAGAATTTCATCTCCTTTGTCCTACCAATATCCCTTCTGTTATCCCCACTAACAACTGCTTTCCAAAAGCCTCAGCTGATTGTTACGTTCCCTTTTGCTATTCAGCATTTCAAAGAGACATGCTATTAGAAAGTTTGGATGAGGACATTTGCAAGAGGGTTTAGCAGTCCTAGAAAGCAGAGCTAAGCCAAAAATGCACTGAAATGTTTCCCTCTTGAGAAAATGAAATTCAGCATCCATATGCACTCAGCTACTGAAGTTACAGTTAGCCTCCAGTAGCTCAGATGATCATTGTGCAAGCAAAATCCTCACTTTTCAGCTCCTACTGCTCTGTTTTGAAGACTAATTACCACACTTATTAGCCTGTGGTCGACATACAGAGGAATTCTTAAGTGGAAAGAGACGTTTCACACACTGAGTCTTGAACTAAACACCACCACCAAACGTTTCCATTTTATTAAACGACTCCATAAACATGCCCATGTTTATCTACTGATGTTGTGGTTTAGCCACAACTAATAGGGTGTCCCGATTAACTTCTTGCACTTAAGGAACTCATCAGAACCAGAGTGATTAAAGGCACGCTGTGAAGGGTGAAAGCTTACTTTTTCCTTCAGTTTTTCATCCCAGTTCCAAAAGCACTTCAGCAGAACTCTGTTTCAAGCTTAATTGGTCCCACAGATTCTAGCAGGACCAGACCTGTCATCAAAAGGCAAATTTCCCTGAAAAGGACTTTCATTTAGGGTTTTTTAAAAAGATCTCTTTCCCCTGAGAAGAAATAAACAACCTCGAAACAATAAAGCAGGGCTTAAGGACAACGGCACAGCTGAAGCAGTAAGCATGCCTTGTGACAGCACAGAGTTGGAAAGCACTGCCTGCTGTTGGAAAACCCACTTCAGTTTCCAGATTCCAAGGGAAAAAACGAGGAAATAAAAAGCGCATTTTTACCTCAAGGTTTCAGAGACTGTCTGCTTTAAGTACACATTATTTCAACAACCCAACTCCATTACTGCTTCACTGAGGACAAACTGCATTTGCTCCCTCTGCTCAGGCAGAGCTGTTCCCTCCTCCCTGTCTGGCACTTACCGGGCATAGGAGTAGTCCAGGCTGGCCTGATCAATGCGGTTTCTCAGGATGCCGATGTCGGCAGATACCATGTCATCTAAAGCTTGTAACTCCTTCTGAATCCTTTTTAGCTTCACCGTTTCAGCTTGAGTTCTTTTGGATCTGCAAAAAGGGAGACGGATTATTTTTCTCTGCAAGCCTCTTTTCTTGACGTAATGGGCTTCATTACATTTGCAAAGCAACTACTGTCTTTAAGAGCTGCTCAGAAGGGTACTCCTTTTTGATCTTATTTAATATCCACAGGGACCTAAAATGTCTGCTATTAAGGGACTACAGCAAAATTACGTAATGACTATAATGAAAGTGCCTAAAATGGATTGTGTTTCTTCACTGAGGAAACACACAAGAAGTTGCTGTATCTAAGTTGCTCTCGGCATAAGGAAACAGGAAATGGCTTTGGGGGGGAATGAGGGAGAGAGTAAGAGGGGGAAGGGTACTTAGTCGGACAAATATCCCCTTTCAAAGAAGTCCAGCTAGAAGGGGCCAAAAAGCCACCTAACCCAAGCTTGATTTTCCTTTTGTAAAATTATTCCCAAAAGTCCTGGCCAAATCCCAACGAAGTCAATGGAAAGTTTTACCTCAAACTCAAAGGACTGCAAGCAAATCTTATGCAACCTCTTTCAGCTCTGCCTATTCATTCCCAAGTCCTGAAAACTGAATGTTGCTAAGGGCAGCAAGCTTCGGTGGACTTCGCTCTAAGGCAAACTAAGCAACTTTCAACAGGGTTTTACACCAGATCACTTAGCAACTGTAATTCTTCCTCACCAGCAAAACTGTGCTTTCCAGGCACTGCTTCAGCCCAAAGCACACACTTGAAAAGCAAGAGCAGATACGAAGTGACACCACCTCCTCTCATGTGATCAGCTGAGGCAGGTGGACAGAAACAGACATCCTTCAGTACTACTTAGAGACTGAAGGCATTTGAATCTCAGGTGTGGCTCCCTGGCCACCACTTTCCATGTCTTCCTTCCTCTCCTTATGCCAGCCTGCCATTGTCCCATAGTGACTCAGACCACACTTACTTGCTGCTTATCAATGCCTGGCTAAAGGAAATAAAATCTTCAGAACGTCCAAGACAATCTTCTGCACAGCACTGATATTAATTCATCTCTTCTACTCAAGAGCTTCAATGGGCAGAACATGACACGGGCCTGGGAGAGGACTGTGCTCCAGAAAGCTGTGCATCACCTTCCCTGACTCAGTGCTATCAGCTGCTATATTATTTTTCTTCACAAACCTTGCCTTACTTGTAGTCTTACCTATCTTGCTGGACAATACTGTCTTGAAGTCAGGTCACCAGAAGAACAAGAGCTAACAACGGCGAGAACACACGAATTTATATGCATTTTAATCAGCTAAGTGTAAAGCTTGCTAGTTTTCTCCTTTCCACGTACTAGCAGTCAGACTCAAAATGCTTAATCACTTGTGGCAAGTGTGTAAATCACAGGGAAATATGTCAGATGTGACATATGTCACGGTTGCTAATTTGTGGTGCAAAGAGAAGAGGAAAGAACGAGATTTTAAAAGAAGATATGTAGATATGTAATTGGTTGCAGGCTGGAAGTAACCTCTTTCTCAGCCTCAGCCCACACTACAGCATAGCCCCTTACCTCTCAGCAATAGCTCTGGCCAGAAGTGCCTTCTTGCGTTTATTCTTCTCTTCTATCAGCCTCTGCTCTTGCTGGAGGATCTCCCACCGTGATTTTTCCTGCCTGCTCATTGACAAAAAGATCCAGATTGATAGCAAGTTCAATTCGCTCCCCGTCCTCCACACAACGCTGGTGCTAAGCATCATGTTTCTTGCAGCACACTCCAAACAGGCTGAATAAACAACTTTCTGCAAGTCACTGAGACCAACAAGCATTCAGTTTTCTTACTAGCTGCTGCAAGTTATCTGCTCAGTTTGCCAACACAGCCTCTTGTTTGAAAACGCTTTATCTTGTCAGACAGATACACTGTCTGCTTTGTAATAAGAGCACCCAAATAATTAAACTGATGTAAGGAGCTGATAAAAATTACAGTTAAATTGAGGAAGACAAGAATTTCCTTTTAACTACCAATAGACACAACTGATCCCAGAGGATGGAAGTCAAGGTTCTAAGTGAGAGGGGACAACCTGTGTGAACACAACTGGGTAGGATTAAGGAGAAACAAACTCTGCTCTGTCGCTTTTCCATCCATTACGCCTTCTCCCGAGAAGTCTCTGTTCCAAGGTCTTGCTCAGTTTAACAATGCCAAAATAACTCAGCTATGTTTATTTTAAAAACCATTTCTGAACATCTCTTCAGACTTCTCACCATTCTATTCCTGAAACCACACGCTGAGAAAAAAACGTGGGCAAGATTTAAATTGGACTGCACAGACTTGGATAACTTCAGCAGATTTGTGGGTGGTTGTGGCACCTGGATGTCATCTGCACCCTACACAGCAAAAAGCTTCTCTGCCATGCTTCAACAATCTTCTGACCCCAGTCAGAAAATGTATTTTTCACCACCAGGAAGGAGCTGAACAGTCAGTACACCCGGTGAGCACAGCAATAATTGGGTACTGCTCTGTGAAGTGCAGCTATTCTGGTGAAGGGGCAGCTCTCTGCAGGTGGGCGATCCCAGCCAGGAGCTCAGCCAGCAGCTGCTGCCCCTCGTGATATATCAGTGAGAAACAATAAGAACTTGATTTGTGAAAGACAGAGAACTCTTTAAAATGGAAATGTTATCTCCTTACCAGGAGATATTAATAAATCTGCAGTGATGTAACCGTGCTCCCCCTTCACAATGAATCTACTTTCAGAAGGTAAAGCTACTTGCTGTTATGGATGCTGGCTTGCCCATGCAACATGACACAGGTGAGAGCAGATCTTCATAAATCATGAAAACAGACCTCCTTGTCTCACAGTCCTGCTGCTACAGGAAATTATTCAGTCATGGTGCTTTTCTGCATGGGTTACAAGAGAATTTGGTGCTGAATCAGGTCTACCTGACTGACTAGAGATGAAAAGCAAAGGCTCAGTGCAGAGGAAGCAAACATCATCTCCCACACCTCACTACTAGATAAACTTCAATATTCAACTTCACTGTCGAACAAAAGAATAAATCCATACAGGATAAAACCAATCCCCCAATTTTACCAACTTACTAACAATTCCACTTTCTTTTTCTCCACTTTGGTGCTGGGCTTTGGAGGGGGGTTCTGGGCACTGTCATTGCCATTGCAGGGATCAGCTGGCGGCGCTTCTTTCTGCTGATCTCCGCTGTCACATTGCCTTTGATCTGCTGAAGGACGATGCGGTGGTGGCATGGGTTGCTGAGGATGACAAGGTTTATGTTTTGACACAGACAGCAACTGCTCAGGAGGCACGGAGGCCGCTCCCCCCTGCAGTCCCAGCTTCTGGCATTGCTGCTGGAGAGCTTTTTCTCGCTGCAATTGCTTCCGATTCTTATTTGCAGGGTGGGGACGGCGCGGTTGCTCCGGGGGCTCAGATAAATCTGATGAGGGGGAGAAAGTGAATTAAAGGCAGGCCTTAGGACCAAACGCAGACTGTAAATCAGCTTTAATAAGCAAACAAACTGGGGCAAAAACCAGCCTAGGGGACAAGACGCGCCTGGGTGTCACGGGAGGAGAATCCAGAAGCCTGGAAAAGTTTTGCTGCTCTACGAACCGAAAGCTTTCGGGGATCCGAGCATCCGGAACGAGGGGAGGGAGCAATACAGGGTCTGCAGCAAGGGGCTAAAGGAGGAACCGCAGGGAGGAGAAGGGGGATGGGGGGGCAGCCAAACGTAGAGGGCGGCTAGGAGAGCGGAGGCCCCGCCGCAGCGCTTCCCGCGGAGCCCGGCCGCGCCCCGTACCTCGCTGCAGCCGCCGGAGCTCCTCCTGCGTGAAGCCAGCCCAGGCCTCCGCGCCCGCCATGCCGCTTCCTCCTTCCGCTGACGGGGCACCGCGCCACGCGGGCCCCCAGGCTGCCCGGCCGCCGCCGAACCGCCCGCGTCAGGCGAACGCCGCGGACAGCCCCGTCAGGCAGCGGGGGGGGGGGGGGGGGGGGGGGGCTTCGCGCTACCGTAGCAACGCGGCGGGGCTTCGCGTTGCCATGGCGACGCGGCGGGGCAAGATGGCGGCCCGAAGGGGTGCGAGGAGCAGGCCGAGGTCTGCGGGACTCCTTAACAAATCTTAAACACAGCACCGTGCACACCACGATGCACACATGTGCTTCCACCCTGAAAACTGAAAGTCTTGCCACGCTCAGCGATATTCTCTCTCTAGCCATGAAAGCATGCACGCTTCCCAGCCAGCCCAAGCTCTAGCAGCTGCTGGAAGCCTCGCGCAGGCCTTGCGGATGAGCTTTCCTCCCTTTGGGAAATTGTTCGGTGGAAAACACAAGCCTCGGGCTCAGCTGAAGCAATCCAGTGGGCCGGAGGCTTACATGCGTCATCTGCAATAAAGCAGAAATGTTATTCAGTGCCTAACAACGTCCCTCATGGTTTCCAGTCTGTGAGGGATTAGTCAAGCTCTGAAGAACTGCTATCTCCTAGAACAAACTCATTATTTGATGACCACGTATGAGTTCACAATTTACTGCAGCAGCAGTTCTAACTGCTCCAGCGTGACTAACACATCTCATAAATACCAGCCCTACTCAGAGGAGATGAGGTCCTGAACTGCCACTTGCGGCCAGGTTTCAAATGTTTCTGCTGGGATTTGGCCTTTGGGGAGCAGACACATCACTATTTTTCACCAGAGGCTTGGTTGTGGGCCAGGGTGAAACAGAGACATGGCAGACAGCCAGGGGAGAAGAAGCAGAGCACATTTATCTCCATGCTGTCACAGACATCCCTGGGCCTGCTCATGGTCATCACCAACCAGGGGCTTGAGAGCGCAGGATGGCCCCTCAGGCTGGATTACAGCTTGCTCTGGGAAACTTTATCAAGCACAGAAGAGGCTGAATGGGAACCATAATCTCGCCTTGACTCACATGCTTTCAAAATCCATGAAGCCCAGACAGCAGAACCAGGTGTCAGCTAGAATTTTATGGTGCATCAGCGTTGGCCAGCATCACAGGACACTTAATTCCCTTGTAGATGCTTGTATTGAAATCAGGAATCTAAATCCGTCTTGATACCTAAATCACTGCAGTGGGCTGTGCGGAAACCACAGGTACCAACCAAATGAGCCTCATGAAGCACAAACTCCAGACCTCATTCCTGAACCTTAGCTCTTTCTTCCAAGTTTTAATGCTGCAAACAAAAATGAAGCACCATATTCTCTTTATTGCAGCAGATATTCCAGGCATAAAACTCCCATGTGTTTTATAGAAAAAGTATAAAGACTTTTGAGTTGTTAACTACAATGCTATGGGCAAAGCAGCAATCTACTTTAACAGTTTCCATCAGCCAAAGGTTTAATTACCAGCAGTTGGGCCAGCCTTCTCCAGGAACAATTATAAACCAGTGAAGTCATTTCACAGGGCATTTACCAGCAGCAGATTCAGAAAATGGAGGCTGTTCACGTTCCTTGGCTGATTAAAGGCCCATGAGCTTAACATGAAACTAGTGTTTGACACCTAAGAAAAAGTATTTTCTGAGCAAACACAGGTTGGGCAGTGAAGAGAAAATAGAAAGCTTATTTCTCATCCCCACTTTGGGATAGAGACAACAGACAGCCCAAACCCTCCTTTTACACCTGGGGCCGGATTAGACTACTGTATCATTTTGTGATTCGAGAGCTGCTACCTCATGAGCAGATCTCGTGATGTCTGTGACTTCTGTGCCCATTTTCCATTGTTCTATTTATTCTACTGCCTCTTGAAAGCAGCAAGTAGCATGAGATCACACTTTTTTTCCCCTTATCGATTTCCAGATCACTATGGACTCATCCTCACAGGGCAGCAATTTTGACTCTCTAGGGCAGACCTCAGCTGACATTCCAACCCAGGAAGGACACAATTTGTACCAGGATCTTACTGACACCGGTTTAGCTCAAACTGTATTTTTGTCACCAAAATCACCAAATCCAGCCAAGCCAGGTTAACACATGAGCAAGGAGCGAGCCCTGCCTTTTGAGAATTAATGCCTCATTCAAAGGATGCTTTTGACATTTACGCTAAGGAAGCTTAACTTGCTGCTTCACAGCTGCACTATCCAGGAAGGTTCTGAACATGAGATGAGTAATGATTCTGGGTAATTAATTTCTTAGCATAGCACTGAAAACAAGAGTGCACTTGATGCCCTCCTCCTCTGCAGGCTGATAAAGGCAACCGAGATCTTCTCTGGTCCAGCAGGCTGTGGATTAGAGAGCACAACATCAACACTGGCCTCTGTATTCAGCTTTATTATTATTATTATTTCATTTATTTATTTACTGGCTAAATACCCTCAAAGACTCTTCATTAAAGAACACCAGACATAGAACCGGAAAACGGCTTCTTAAACCATGGAAAACAATGGTTGTCAACATCTTTTGATTAGTGGATCTTTACGCATTTTGTAGCAAAGAAGTACACTCTTACGTGGGAAGCTTGGGGCTAGGACCTCATCTCCTCTGAGCCACCATTCATAGAGCCCTAGGGACAATCCTGTGATCCCTAAGGTTTAAACCACAATTATTTTACTCAACGAGGGCCAAGATCTACTTCTCAAATCTCAGAGAACAGGGGACACATACTCCCAGCAGGTTTCATGACGTTTCTTTCATTTTCCTAACTGCATCGCTCAGTGGATAAGTCATAACTCAAACAGTTGCATAGAAAAAAAAATAGAAAGCAGTTGCTTTAATTTTAACCACTCGTGTTAAAAACTGTCATATTAATTGTCAAAACAATTGATAAAACTGGAGGCTTGAAGAGAAAATTGCAAAACGTTTGTTAGTTTTGGAATAGAATGAGTTATTAGAACCACTACACAAAAAAAAAAAACAAACAAACTGAATTTCATCAAACAAACTTCTTGTTGTTTCATGCTCAAGCGAATGAACTGTGGTTGTTTAGTCTTGATGGGAGAGAATTACAGGGAAAAAGACAAGATAGTTGTTTTTACATATATAAAAAGCAGCTGTAAAGAAGTCTGGGGTGGACAAGTGGAGAAGAAAGCTGGATGTGAGGATGCACTTCCCAGCACTGAGGGCAGCAAACTGATGAGAGAATTGGCTGCAGAAGAGCACAAGGTCTCCACCACCAGATATTTTTTAAGAATAAACATCTGTCAGGCAAGACAGAGCAGAGGTCAACACAGTCCCAGGATAATGAGATGTGGTTTTCAGTGGTTTCAGATGTGTGGATCCCCACACAAGTTCGAGAGGAGATGCAGATCCATAGACGCCCCATGGGTCCAGGCTGCTGTACAAAAATTCTGACCTCTCTATGCTGAGCAATTGTTGCCAGTCCATTGGAACTGGGTCTTGTTCCCATGACCAGGATGCTTCCCACACCATTCCCACCTCCTGCAGCCGTCACAGCATTATCACTCCACTCACAGACACGGCTGTGCCATCCCTGGTGGCAGCCAGCTCTGCACCAGTCATCATGGGAAACCATGCTCCTCTAAGAGCAAGACAGAAAAATTGATGTTTGACAAACCCAAAGCCAGAAGTAGACCATTATACGATGTGAAAATCACACCAAATACCCCTCGGTGCCCCCTTGCAGTCTGTGACTTGTGAATGCCCACTTATGACCATCAGCTTGCCATAAATTTCACAAAAGCTCATGTGCTTATGGGTATTCTCCAGTGAGGAACTGCCATTCACTGAGAAAGGGTTTTGGAGGAGGTGCTCAAAGGTTTGCTGAAATGCAGAGAGCTTGGTTCTTAAGGCTCTAGATGGTAACTTCCTTTTATGACTTTGGAAAATCATCCCTTCAAGGCAGGAGCTGCCTTCCAAAGGAAGCATTTTCTTTAGTTAAGTCCTGGCACAACGGCAGGCCCAACTGCCACCCTCAAGGCTTACCAGGGCCACATGTGTTAATGAAGATTTCCAAATCTTCATTAGTTAGCATCAACTGCAAGTTCTGAGCCTGAGCTATAAACACTGTAAATAAGCAGGCTGAAGGCCAGGGAGGCTTAGCAGCTCTTTGATGAGGAATCCAAGATTGCTGGAGAGAGATCTGTACCACGCCCTGGCTGTGAACATGGATGTCACAGATCTCAGCTAGCAATAAATTAGCAGTTCAGTAAGGAATGCGTCAATTAAAATAGGGGCAACCAAAATTAGACCCTTTACTACTGCAGCAGTAAGGTGAAAACAAGGATGATGGGTTTCTTCTGGTCGCCAAAGTAAAAGCATTGGTGGAAAATCCTAGTTCTGGAGCCAAGGTGAAGATGAAGTATTTTTAGTACAACCAGAAAAACTCATTTCACTTCGGGTCAAGGAGAAATATTCAGCCTGACCAGTAACAAAGTACTCTGGTTTGCTTCAAACTATCTAATCTTTTAAAAAGACAAACTAAAACCCTCAACTTCCCCTTCTTTTAAATTAAGGTCCATCCGAAAAATGAAGAAAACCTGTCTTTAAACTCAGTGATCTTCAGTAAAGCAAACTGCTCCAGCCTGAGAGCGCTGATGTGAAGCATTCTGATATTTAAAGAAGGAAAGAAGGATGCCTATTGTTTTGCCTTGTTGTTGACTGACTGCAGCCCAGAGTTAGGAGCTATTTTGGTTGCCTTCCTTTCCCCAGGAGATATCATTTTTTAACTCAAGTAATACTCTCTCCTAATTCAGTTTGAAGTCCAAATGACCAGACTCAGTAAGGCTCATGAGAACATGGTTGAGCTGCCAGTTTGCACAAACAGCAGGCAAAACAGTTCCATTTTCCCCCCCTCCTCTGCACTTTGGACTTCCTTTGAAATTGTACCTGGACTTCAGAGGAAGCACGGGGTCCTCAGGACTAGCAGCCCCTCAAACACGCACAGCAAAACCATCCAAGCCCGCATGCTCCGCCATGTAACCTGCACACCGCAAAAATTCAGATGCCATCTTCAGCTCTGCAAAATATTAAGCCAGGCATTTAAGATTCACCCAATGATTAAGCATGAGCAGCTTGTAATTGTTTCCAGATTCCTCTCCTAGCAGGAGGAAAGGCTCCGCAATTCCTGTCTGCGTGCTCAGTATAGCAAATGCGCTCCCAAACAGACTGAAGATGGGTCAAAGAGGACAAACTGATACCCTGGAGCTTTGCAGCTGGGACCAAGCCAGCGTTACCTTTTAATCCAACACAATCAGCTTGGAAAAGCAGGACTATGTAACTAGCATGCACTGGGGTATGTCCATATCATCTCCGTAGCAGCACCTGTGTGGCAGCAACGAGAAACCCTCTTAGACATGCTGAGACTCAGCCTGCATTTTTTCATCTGACTTGGGAGAAGATCAACTGTTGGAATCAGCCTCGTTTAGGGAAGCAGGCTGCCTGTGCTCAAGACAGGACCTTTGTCCTGCAGGTTTTATAGGAAGCTCTCAAGATTCAGGCTTCCTGCAGAAGTCACAACTCGACCCAGCATGCATCTGAAGAGACCTGCCTCATGTCCCAGTCCCTTCCCTCCATGCCAATCCAGAGATACATTTTTTCCCCAGACTGCTTGGCCACAAAAGGAGAGATTTGGAAACCTTCCTCAGGGCTTCAGCCTGAGTCTGAAAGCAAAGTCAGGTCTCCCCAACTGCCTTTGAACACAGTGGGGCTCTGCTCCAGCAGGTTAGCTCTCAGGGGCCACGTTGCTCAACCTGCAGCTAAACCAGACGACATGTGAAATGGCAAGTACCTCTTAATTTTTATTATTTTTAAACAGGATAGTTTAAGGGCTATGGTATTTTTTTTTTATTATTATTGCTACTATTTTACAGGCAAATTTAGTGCACTGCCTTCCCTCCTTAATGAAGGGAACCAAGGGCTGGTGCTGAGCTCAGCTTCTGCTGTGGATAACCGTAATCTTACCTCCCCATTCTCTATTCCCCCCAGAGAGAAAGCAGCTTTCATCAGCTCGAACCATTTTTCTTTCCATGCTTCTTTATCTTCACTTTCTCTCCAAGGTTCTATTTATTTCCAAGCCCATGTCCAAGACAAGGACCTACGGCTTATGCCACCCCTTCATATGCAAAAAAAGAAGGGTCCTGTTCCAGGATGCAAACCCCGATACCTTCCTCAAGGAGATCATCTCTGATCAAGGGAGAAGGGTTCATCACCTCCTTAGTCTGTCTCTGTGGCAAGGTGGGAAGGAAACATCAGCACCAATGGGCAGAGACTACCCATTGGACTCATGCAACCATCCAGTTCCACTGGGATTTCCCCCCTGCAGGCTGAGCTGCGTCTGCACTCTCCAAGCACCATCACCCATGGGAAAGCCACACTGCAGGAATGAGGGGCAGGGCTTTGGTTTTGAAGCCAGGACAGATTTGCCCCTCACCACTAATTCGCAGCCCCCCATGGGCTGTTGCGGCATGGAAGCCATTAACATTTAAAAATACTTGCAGGAATGGGAAGGGGAAAAAAAATATGGTATTTGCGGAGGCCCATTCCTCAGCACACTTTCATGTGTGCCAAAGTTTGTTGGCATGGCTCTGAGTTTGATAGGGAACATCTGGGCTGCTGTTGCTGCCTGGATGCTGGCTGAGGGCAGCAAACAAAGGGGGTTTGTGCAGGAATGCGTGGGGAGGGGGTGGCTCAGAGGCAAAACACAAGAATACTCAGTGGAGAAAGCCGAATACACACCCTGGCTTTTTCCAAGGGGATATGAGCCTCTCCGTTCCCCATTTTTCTCTCCAGAGCATGCTGCAGCTACAATAGCAAGCAAAGCTCCAATGTAGCTCAGCGTCCCACTACCTGTGATCAAGTCAATTGCTTAAAGAGGTGCTTGGGAGCTCCAAAGGGTGGATTGCACATCAAGACTGCCACCTGGAGCTAGATTTCCGATCCTTCCACCTCCAGGGCCCCTCAAAATCACTCCAGAGGAGGTAGTTGGGAAGGGCATGGGACAAGCATCCCGCTTGCTTCGCCTCTGTGGTTCCCCCCCATTCCTGGTCTGGGCAGCCTTTGGGAAAGATCTGATGTCATACTGGATGATTTTGGACCTTGCAGTAGAGGTTGATTATCATCTCTAACAACTTTGGAGACCCACACGCACAGCAAAGTGATACCTGAAGGACTTTGATGTTGGAGGCCGTGAAGGATGCTGAGTTTTGACGATACCCAAGGAAGGGAAGCTGGTCCCATGCTGTTACTGGCTCAGCACCTGTTTTTTCACCTGAGCTTGTCCCTGGAACAACAAAGAAGAACACAGGAAGGGGTCAGCATGGTTCATTTGCCCCTTGGCCACAGTCTGCCCAGTGGAATCCAGCTGAGGAGCTGCCAGTGCAGTGGACTGGTGGGAAAATGGTTGTGAAGCTTCTTTCAGGCAAGGGGAGCTCAAATGTTTGTTTCATCTTGGAAGAAATTGGCACACGTTCCCAAGTTGTCCAAACATTTGGCTTTCCATCAGTGACACACCCCAGGATTTCTAATTGAAAAGGTCTTTTCTCTGCCCTACAAGGCAGCTTGTAGGAAAAAAAAATCCACAAACAAAACAGGAAGCTTGAAATTATCAAAGAAAAATATTTTCATTGACCTAGAAATTTCATACCTTTTGTTTTCTTGGTTTGCACATTTTTAAGGACTCTTCATCTCCGTGAGAGAAAAAGAATTACTGTCAGTATCTCAAAAATGCCAACAGAAGGAGAAAGTTATTAATTACCAACATCTATTTTTAACCTGAGAACAGCAGCCATGTCTTTAGATGGCAGCCGGATCCGATCTCCTTGAGGCTCTGCCATTGAGTATAAGTGCTCTGAAGCCAGAGAGGATTCTGTGGGTGGGAAATTCCCCATCTCTGTGTGAGAACAGCAGTTGTTGCAGATAGGTGAGAGCTGAGAGCACCTCTGAAGAGTTTGTGCTCAAGAAACATCTAGATGTTGTACTGAGGGACACGGTTCAGTGGGGGTTACTGGTGATGGGTGGACAGTTGGATGGGATGACCTTGGAGATCCTTCCCAGCCTTGGTGATTCTACAGTCCTGCAATTGCCCTACTGGATTCTAAAGCCAGTTTCTGGTGTCACATGCCTCTGCCATCTGTCTGCCACTGAAAACCAAGTGCCCAGTTCTTTCTCCCTCTCTGTTCCATAACTCAAAGGATGAGACGGATTTTTCTGAACGTTTCCAAGAAGTTTGCCACCAGGCCAGGGCCAGGCATGCAAAACCTTCAACCTGAGATGTGAATGTTTGCAAAAGTTATTAGCTTATGAAAACAGCTCTAATGGAAACTGTTTTACTGCCATAATTTTAGCACTACGAACAGAGCCTGCTGCAATATATAACATTATCAAGTGCCTGTCAGCATTTAATAGAAGCTGTAATTAACTGCTGTGGAAGAACATGGCAAAAATTTATTTTTAGGAAAACTTTTGGGAGCTGCACAATTCTGCCCTTATTTCTATTTTTTTTTTTAAATCCCTCTCCATACGAGCCCTAATAAAGTTCATAGGACAGAGTAAATACAAGACACGAGCATGTATCTCGAGGCATTACTTAGCGATAGGATTTTTTCTGTTAAACTACATAATCCAGAAACAACAGTGATGTTTGCCTTGGGGCCGGGCCAGGCTCTGGATTCAGCCTTCCTGACTGGTGCAACCCCGACCTTCTCATTCCCATTGGCCAAAGGTGCTCACAGCCAGGGCTTGGCCATCCCCATTTCACAGTGCCCAGCTCCTGGTGCTTCGTGTCCCACATCAACACAACCAAAGACACCCAGCCAAGTGTGTGAAGCGCAGCTCTCCCCTACTCTATCAATCCCATGCCCCAAAGCCTGCTTTATTCTCACAGGCTGGCAGGCCAACTTCTACCTCCCCCCAACAGCCTAACAGCTGTTCTCTGTCCCTTCAGAGATTAGTTTGTTTTCCTAATGCAATTACCGCCACGTGGCCTTGCTTTCTGCACAGATCAAGCCTGGATAGAGATAAAGCAGTGATAAGACCGCCTGCTGTTGCCAACCACACTGCCCACGGAGGCACAAGCTGAGCCTGCCCTATGGGTATGCAGGGACTGCAGTGTCCCTGCTGCCCCGAGCTCCACCAAACCTCAGCACTGCTGGCCAACGCCTGGCTGAACACCCACCTGCCCTCACCCCAAACCATGAAGCATGATCAACAGCATCCCCTGTGCCAACCATCCCACAGGCACAGGACCTAAGGGACACATCAGGTGACGGGTCGACAGACTGCTGAGATCATGTAGTCCTTCTCCAACCTCAATGATCCCACGACCCAGTCCTGATGCTTCCCATCACCTCCTGAGGTCCCCCTGTTGTCCCCACCCCACAGCAGCAGTGAGCCCGTGGCACCGCGGGGCACGCCGGGAGGAGACACCCAGAGCTGCGCTGCCTGCAGGAGACGCACATCCTCGCCAGATGTCTCCCATAAAGCTGCAAGCACTTTATTTTAATAATAAGCCTTAATGTATTCATTAAAGGCTCCCAGTGACCTGGGATGAATTTCCCCGCTATTGTAAAGGGCTGTGGGAATCTGGAAACCGCTGCATTACAGTTAATAACTTTAATTTTACAAGGCCCAAAATAGACAACTGAAAAAATACACAAACTCACTGTTTCCAATTAAGAAGGGATTTCTTCTAATTCCTTTGCCACCGGCGCTCTTGTTTAGCAAACAGCATCGGCCCACATTCAGCCATAGGCAAGGGGAAAGCGCCGAGCGTCGTCTCCAGAAACTCAGCTGCAAGGGGACAGATCTCCTCCCCATCACTGGTCAGTGACAGCAAACCCAGACTGGGGGAGCCAAAGGCAAACCCTAACACCTGCTTAGCCCCAGTGGGTACTCAGACACGGGATGGCTTCCACCCGTCCTCCCTCTTTGGAGGGCTCCAACACCCACTGATATTTGAGGTTGAGCACACCCCAAGTTTTAAGGTCAGGAAGGAATACCCTCTCCCCCACCCCAAAGATCAATTCCCATTGGGTTTTATTTCATCTGTCTCTTCCTTCCTCTGTACAGCAATGTGTAGATGGGATACCAGAGGAAAAAAAAGATGGGAACGCTAAACAAAAGAGTTTTCCCTGATTTTTTTTTTTGTTTAATTTTTGGGAACCTAATGCTTCCCAGCCCAAATCCTTTAACTTCCAGTTTGACTCCTTTTTGCTTTCCAGTTAAAAATCAGAGTTCCTCAAGAAGACAATCGACACTTTATATGGGAATTTACTCAGCACAAGCCAAGTGTTCTGGGGAGGAAAAAGGAATCTGCAAACCCTCACTTGGTGCCACTGCTGCCGCCCATGCACTGCTGTGAGCAGTGCTGAGCTCCCGTAGCAGTGGGCTTGCTTCTCCAGCCAAATCCACAGCAGTGAAAAGTGATTTTCATATGCCTCAAGCCCACATTTCCACATAAACAACATAAGCAACTCAGAGAGCTGGGGATGGGGAGTCGGAGCAGCCCATCATCAGGCATGCTAAGAGCATCACTCCAGCATCACTACTGATGAGCATGGACAGGCACACCCAAAGCTCTCTTTAAATGCACCGGGAAGGGTACATTTTCTCCTCGGTTTAAATCCATCTGAGCACATGAAGATAAGCCCTAGCCACTGGCTGATAAAGCCCAGAGTTCGTGCTTGTGCCCATGAGAGTTTGAATGGGAAAGATGCTCCTCAATCACCCCCAGCCTCCCACACAACATCTGTCAGAGATATTTGACCAAAAGTGCCTAAAATCTGTAGAAGCCAAACTTGTAACACCAACAAACTGCTCCCAGGCAAAGTCCCCCACCCTATGCATGTCAGCCATGGGGCGTCTCACAGCATTGCCCTGCCTTCAGGGGGTTGAAACCTCCACTGTAGCAGTCTGAAGCCAATGATTTCTCAGTTGAAGGCAACTTTTAACAACAAATAACAAAACCAAAATCAGAAAACCTATTCAGGAAAATCTGCCTGGCTTGTGTCAACCAACAACAAAAAAAAAAAGCTCAAATTTTGGTCTCCAGCTGCAAAATCTTGGGTTTAAATAAAAACACAAGTTTCAGGTTTAAGATTAAAGAAAACTTAGAGAACTAACTCTTACTTTTGTTAACACCCACAATGGCCACACTCAGATTTCCAACAAGTCCAGCTCTGGAGACCACAGAGGGAATCGAGCAGTAGGTGTGAGGTCAGGACAGAACAGCAGGGACTGGAACCCAAGAGCTGGGCATCCCCAGCTCCCCTCCAGGACTTAAGGTACTCCCCAGCAATTCAGGTGGAAGCAGCAGCCCTGGGGGTGCCAGCTGCCCTGCCCAGAGGCACCATGCAGGCTGCAGGCGAGCACGGCCGCTGCCTCACCATCTGGAGCCCATGTACGGCAAGTGGCAAGATTTATGTCGTGCTGAAGCATTCCACAGTTTTGAGCACAGAAATGATTGAACTCCAGATGTTAACAAGATGCAGGACCCCTTTTATTATTATTATTAAAAACGTGATTTCTTGTTTCGCTCACGACAAAACCCATCAGATTAACTTATTAGGAGTGGAATTGCCATTGGGCCAGCAATGAGCGAGGACAGCTCTGGCTGCCTGGCAGCACTGCCTAACACAGTGATGCCCCCGTCCACTGCAGCGGAATGGAGACAATGCTTGAAGGAAAGCCCTCAGCCCATTCAAACCTTTAGTAAAGGTTCCAGCAAGCGAGCAGCAGTGGGAACCTGCTCATTGCTACCTCAGCTTCTATGGATGAGATGGAGGCAGGACCATGGATGCTGTGCTGGGACAGTCCAGCTCCCATGCTCCAATTCTCTTCAGAAAGAGCATCACCAATGCCATTTCCCATTGGAAGGGAACCAAAAGTCCCAACATTCCCACAGGCACTGCCGGGAGCATCCCTTGCACAGCTGACATCTGCAACCCAGAGCAGGGCTGGGAGCTGTTGCACTGTCACTGTGTTATCACAGCAACTTGATCACACGCATCTTTGCACTAGGAGATCAAACAGGTATGGGACAGTCCTGCACCCCACTGTCACCAGGCACTGCCCCAGACTGAAAATAAATCCACAGAGGGATGCCAGAGACAGAGCTCAGCATCTTGCCAGCCTCCTGGCCACGTGCTGTGCCTTGCTTGGGGCCCATCTCCTTCCTGGTGTGACCACATGCTAGGCAAACCCAGCCCTGCTGGTCCTCTTGTTTCCTCCCTTGATCCTAGATGTGCATTCCCACCAGAACAAGCACAAGAAAGGTTTAGGCTGCTCCATGCCCCTCTACTGCTCCCTTGATGCACATAGGTCAGATCTTGAAGCACACAGTGGGGTGCCCCCCCCAGAGGGCTAGGAGATGATCACTTCCATTTGTTGAGCCAGATATGAAACAAAATGAGTCTTCAGCCCAGTGTAAGTCATCATTTAGTGCTCCCGGGCATTCTGTATCTGCAGCATACTGCTCCCCAAGCAGCCTTCAGAGGCTGCATCACTGCCATCCCATGCATGAGCAGAGAAGAGACCAGACAGCTCTAGCACCACAGCTCATCCTCAGGCAGGATGCAGGCCCATCCCGTGCACAGACATACATCTAGACCACTGGCACAAGATTTTACTCCCTCCACAACCTGAAGCGTAACCATCTACTCAACTGGAAACAGAACGTACATTGCATCCTTCAGTGCTCCCTTTCATAAAGCCAACATTCTTCCCTGATTCAACAAGCCCCCAAATGTCTGCTCTCAGGATGCAATCCCCCACCAGCAGCAGTCTGGAGAACCCAGTTTTTAAAGAAGGGCTCACATTTTACAATACAGAATCATGGTGTCATTAAGGTTGAAAAAAACCTCTAAAACCAACCCCAATCCATTCCCTCTGACCATGTCCCTCAGTGCCACATCTCCACGGTTCTCAAACACACCCCTAAGGACAACGACTCCATATGAAATCCATGGTGCTTTTAAGCCACATCAGTGCATTACGGAGTCTGGGTACTCGGAGACCCTTTGCTCAGTGGAGTCAGAAAGAAAAGCATTGCACAGTGGCTTCTATAGGGAGCTCGCAGTTAAAAATGGGCTGCATTCAATAGTTGTCAGCATTTGATGTAACAGTAATCAGTAACAGTTAATATAACTTAAAGTAAATACCAGATTGCCATTTAATAGTGCTAATACATAACCTATAAAACATGTCTCTGTAATTATACCGATAAGTTTCCAATCAGCAGCGAATAAAGAAAGTCTGTCCGCAAAACCTTACACAGCATTTAAGTCAGCTATTGAGAGAACAATCTGCAGTGCACCTTCTGGAGCAGGGGCAGCAGTGTGGCACTGACAGGCAGACCAAAGGGGATCCATCCTCCCCCAGCCCTCACCCTGCTGCCACCCCTCTGTTGAGGCAGCCCAGGATACCACTGGCCTTTCAGGCTGCAAGAGCACAGGTCCAGCTTGTCAACCACCAGGACCCCCGTGCCCTTCTCCCATCCCCAAGTGTCCAAAATACACAGTCTTTACTCTTTAAAATACAGCACTTCTTGAGAAGTGGCACTCAAATGGGTGAGGACTCGTGGTGAGAGCTGAGGTTCCCCTATGGCTCCTTCACAACCTCTCCAGCCTACACCAGGAGTGCCTTGTGGCAGCAGCTGACCCACACAACCCCTTCCTGGGCCTCCTGAAGTGGGCCAACACCAAAGCATCCTGCAGGAGCAGCATGCTCAGCCAGGTGGCACCTGGGCAGCCTGGCACTACCCAGCACCTCTACTCTCCAAAAACTTGGAATTCCTTCCTGAGCTTGGCAGGACAGAGTGGAGTAGCCAGTAAACAAACGGGGCATAAAACAGCAAGCACTCACAGCCTAATATCCAGCTGCACACTGACACAATTGGAGTCATCTGTGAGTAATTAGAAAATATAAACACTCACAACAGAACTTTGGTTCCTATACTCAGCAAGACATTAATGGGCTTTTCTTCAGCCAGAAAATCCTCATAATGGTGATAAATTATTAGCCTTTTTTCCTGAAGCAGCGTGAAAGCGTTACAATGGAAAAACAACAAAAGGAGAAACATACCCATTTTTGGCAACGCTGGCAGGGAGGAGGACGGGTACAACAGAGCCGGAGCCTGCCTCAGCCACAAAGCCCTGGGGTTTCTCAGCTGGCTGCTATCACTGCTCAACATGCCCCAGGCTAAGGGTGAAGCCTGCTTGGGATGACAGGCTGCCCAGCTCGGTAATGGGACGGAGGCCACAGGTGGAGGTCCCCAAGCTGTCACAGCCCATAGAGATGGGACAGGATGCCTCTGTGTGCATCCCTGCTAGGACAACATGACACCCTCCCCAGCATCACCTCATCCATGTGTAAGGTCGCACGTCCATGAGGTTGGTGAAAACTAGAAAGGAGCTGCTGTGGTTTGGCTCCCAGAGGCATCTGGAGAGGCATGGTCTTCACTCACCCTGAAAACAAACTGGGAAATTCATGGGAACAGCTTTTCTTGTAGGTTATTCTGGCCCTAGCAGAGCTGAGTGATGTGGAGCCATAAAGGACATCAGAGCATCACCATACGGTGGTCACCAACCTGCTCCAACCTCAGCCCCCCAGCCACCTCCAGCCCTAAGGGGGGCTCACCATCCTCAACACCAAATGTTTTGAGGGTACTCCCCACTTCCAATCCAACCCAACACCAGCCACCCCAATACAGCAGCCAAACCCTTCCTTTAGTTCTGAGACCAGTTCCCCCAGGACATCCCACCTGCAGTCCCCAGTCCCGCCTCCTAAATCACAGAGCATTTAATGGGTCCGACTCGGGGCTTCATGCAAAGGAAGAGAACAAATGACTGCTGGGGGAGATATGGTTTGCATCATTTAATCACCATTTACAATAAAACGCTGCAGCAGCTCTGCGGAGGGTAAGACAGCAGAGTTCAGCAGATTTTATCAATAACACTGCAGGATTCCTACTGCGTGGCTAAGAGAGTTGCCATGGATATTATGACAGATTTACTATCATTGTAACTTAATTCGCCATAATAAGTATCTGCATAGTTATTATTGTTTTACAATGATAACTATAATTCAACCGCAGCTTTATGACTAAATTTGTAACATCACTACGATGTTCTGGGAAGAATTGAAAGCAGGACAATTCACATGCTTTCTCAGAATATAGAAAGAAAAAGAAATTCTAGTTGGTTCCTTTTTCTCCTCTTTTTGATCGCTTCTTTGAGAACAATTTCTGTGGTTTGGTTACTGTTGGTTTGGGACAGGGCGCACTGTCGGAATCAATGCACAGAGATAGCTGAAAAATGGGATTTTTCCACTGCAAAAATTGATCCTGGGAAAAAAAAAATAATCCCCCAAGTCTTTCAACATAAAGCTGCTAAAAAATTCCCAAGTGCTGCCAGTTGGGAAACAAATACAAAGCGTTGGCGAGGCGAATAAAAATCGTCAGGTTTAATTCAAAAGGAATGACCAGATCATCAAAAAACATCGCTGAAAACGACCCTGGTAATCAGTGGAAACAATGCACTGCTGGAAAAATAAATAAAGCCTAGGAGAGAACTCCAGACAAGTTTTAGGGCAGGGAGCATGGCCTGCTCCAGGCAGGAGCTCTGCAATGCTGCCCACATCCCCTGGGGACAAATCTCACCTGGGTTGGAGCCCACAGGATGAGAAGGAGAAATTGAACAGAATCATAGAGGTTGGGAAGACCTCTGAGAGCATCAGGTCCAACCCCAGCCCATCCCACCATGCCCACTGACCACGTCCCTCAGTGCCACATCTCCACAGTTCTGGAATACCTCCTGGAACAGTGACCCCATCACCTCACTGGGCAGTCTGTGACAATAGCCAACCACTCTGAGAAGAAATGTTCCTAACGCTCAACCTAAACACCCCCGGCCCAACTTGAGGCTATCATTCATTAAATGAGCTTGAGACAGTGTATGCATTCCCAGCCTAGTGCCCAGCACCCTGCTCACAAAGCTCCCCGACTCCTTTCTCCCTTGGAGAAAGGGTCCTCAGCTCTGCAGCAGGTCCCCCAGCTCCCCCTCAATTCCATGCACACAACCAAGGACTCAGAGCCTTGTTGGGTTCTCATCTCTTTTGATTTTGGGTTAATTCTGGCCTCTTCCCCAGTCCCCATCCCAATTTGAACATGTTACCTTTGCTCCTCCATTCTGCAGCATGGGACAAGTCTTAGTGGGACAGTATGGGACAATTACTTGATGATCTCAAGAGTCTTTTCCAACCTAAATGATTCTTTTTCTATGTCAGGAAGAATTCCACACAAAGAGAGGCTAGGCATTGGAACAGGCTGCTCAAAGAAGTGGTGGAGTCCCCATCCCTGAAGGATGATGTGGTACTGAGGGACTCCGCTCAGTAGTGGACTTGTAGAGTTAAGCTGATGGTTCACCCTGATAATCTTGAGGCCTTCTCCAACTGGAATCACTGCAATTCTCCAGTTATAATCCCACATCACAGAACACCAAACCCGGGGGCTTTTGAAGCCCCTCCTGCCTGGGGAGCCCCAAAGCACCCCCATAAGCAGAAGGAGCCATGGCCCCAAGGCCAACCACTCACATGGCTGCCCTGCCAGCAGCACTGAGTGTTAGCCCAGGCTTACATCACATTCCCTTCCCCCTTCCCCTCTTCCCCCCCCCTTCTCCTGCTCCTGATATATGAGATCAGATATAGGAAAATCTACTCATAAAATTAATGGAGGCTGCATGAACTCGCAGATCATAAACTCAGAGGGGTTTGCAGCTTGCTTTTCAGGGAGGGGGTAGGGCACAGAGGCAATTTAGCAGTGAAGACTAATTCACAGCAGCTGTCCCATCACACCCCACACCCCTCCCTGGGCTCAGGGAGATTTAGGGGAACACAGAACTGAGGACCAGAGGCACTGGTGCTGGCACCCGCTGTGCCTGGCATGCTGAGGCTCTGCTCCCAGCCTGGGGCTGGTGGCCAAGCCACGCTCAGTGACAGCCTCCTGCTGCAGCATCAATCACCGGTGGTGGGAGCCAAGGCATGAGCAGCTCCATCTCCTGCCATGGGGCCATGGAGAAGACACACTGCTCAGGTCAGGAGCTGTGGGTAGGCACAGGGTGAGGAGGAGCCTAAGTAGGTCAAGCTTAAGAGACCCTCTCTGCCCAGAGAAGTGCACAGGCATGGGACATATCACACCCCTATTCACCTACCTGTCCAAGGCAGCAGCTCAGTGGGGAAGAGGAAGAAGATACAGCCCTTGCTCAAGCCAGCATCGGGGCAGTGAGAATGAGCTAGGCACCAAGAACTCTCTGGACCACCAGCTTTAAGATGGAGAACTAGCAGCCCCTCCATCCCTGAATCAGACTCTTGGCCTGTCCCTCTCCCACAATGCCAAGGGCAGCTTCTGCTCTGTTCCATCAGAAACCATCTTGGCACCCAGCAGCTCCAGCATCCATGACTCAGAGCCCTGCCCTAACCTCAAGGCTCTGCTGACTCAGAGGCAGCAACAAACCCCAGCCCTTTTCAAGTGGTTTGGAGTTTCAGCCAAGGCATCCACCCAAGGGGAGCTAGGCATCACATGCACCAAGCACCCAGCCAGCACAAACTGTCCCCCTTCAGGTTCTCCTCATGGACACCCTAAATGTCACATCCTTTTACATACCTGCTTGCCAGCAAGACCATCCCAAAACTTCTCCAAGCAAGATGACACAAAATAACCTCCATGCTCCTCAAGCTCAGAAGGCTCTCCTTCATCCTCTCCTCATCCTCCTCCACATCCTGCTGCTAATGATACAGAGAGGAGAATAAACCCTCCTGCCTCCCCTTTATAGGGCCCAGTGTTCCCCAGGTGGTTCCATGAGCCCAGGGTCTGCTGCTGGCCCACCTGTGGCCAGGTCTTCCCTCACTCCCTATGTGGAGGTGGTTCTCCACAGGTGACAAGAATCAGGAGGGACAGGGCTAGCTCTGAGCTGGTATTTGAACAGGCAGATGACAAGGGTTGCTGTCCTCCCCATATAGAACCCATAACGTCTGAGACTTTCTCCAAACCATCAGCATCCACGTTGCCTCTCAGCTCTGGACAGCGGTGCAGCCGATGGGGAGACATCTGTTCCCCATCCAGCCAGCAGTGTCTTCCTGATCTGCCTCTTAAAAATTACAAGGCAATTTGGAGTTTCTATTTTGTACTTTTGATTTGCCCAAACACCTGAAACATGAGCTCTCAATCCAGGATCAAAGGCTCTCTCTGGAGCAACACAGACGGCTATATCTACTGCCATATTTATGCATGATTAGGAACGCCTGCATTGGAGAGGGGATTTGGCACGGGTGTGTGCACTGCAAAGCCCTGAAACTCCACCCTCTCTGGGGCAAAGGAAGTCCTGTAGGGTCAGGGCTGGTGCCAGCAACTTGGGGTGACACCTGGAAGTGAGGTGGCCCTTCTGTGTCCCTATACAGGACCCAGGTTGGCTGGGATCTCACCTCTATGTCTTGCTCCACTGGTGGGGTGTTGCAATGTGGACACTACCCTGGTGCTGTGATGTGGGAGGCAGCGAGCATGACACCAGGTCAAGCAAAGGGTTAATGTTAATTAACACAAGGCATTAATGAGTTGGAGGGTTGAGTCCATTCCCTGTGAGTCCAGAGCCCTTGAGCAGGGCAGGGGGATCCCACTCTGGATTTTGTGGATTCTGCTTCTCCCAAGGATAAAACGCTCCGGAGGAGCAGGATGTGATCCCTGTGTAAGGGAATGGTAGGCCACACTGTTCATGGGAAAGCTGTCAATAAAGACGCCTGCCCTTAGACAGGTAGCAGAACAGGAGAACAGCCACACGTGTCAGAAAGTGATGTCTTTCCCTTCCTCTCTCCTCCTTTCAGATCAATTTGAAACTTAGGAAAATGCAATAAAACGCCAGATGCCTCTGCCTTATGGACATAATTATTTTTGGTAATGCGTAATGAATCAGCTAAAGTCAAGGTTACCAGCCCAAGGCTGAGATACCCTTAACTCTGCCCTTTTAGGTGAGAAGCTGGTGCCTCCCTCTGAGCCACCATAAGCTTAGTTTCCATCATGCCAATATGCAAACCACTGCCACACACTTTCATTAAAGCAATCTAAGGGTGCACGCAGTGCAATCCTAACTCCTTCCCTTGGGAAATTTGTGGGATATTTTTTTGTTGGCCACAGTTTCCCCTGGTGCTGAGGGGCCTCCGGAACAGAGAGGTGAGGTGCCCACGAGCTCTGCTGATTCCGGCGTGCTCCTTCTGCAGTGCTTCAGTTTTGCACTGGGAATGAGCTGGGAAGAAATTCTGCCACAAATATTTTCAGCAAATTATGAAGTCTTGGAAAAAGCAGATTTCAGTTCTACTGAGAAGTTTCTGTTTTGACAGATGTTTTAAGTATTTTTTTTTTAAGATTTTTATTTCTTATTGAAACTAAAGGAGGTCTTGAAACCAAAGACTGGGCCAAGACAAAGGCTTTGAAAACAACTAAGCAGAATGTTTCCCTATTCACCATGTTCTCCATTTCAACAATTTGGGGAATGGGGAAAAATTCACAGAATTTCACCTTCCCTGAATCCATCCTGTTCACCCAGAAAATCATAGAATGATTACGGTTGGAAAAGACCACTAAGATCATCCAGCCCAACCACCAATCTGTCCCCACCGTGCCCACTAAAATGTTCTGGCTGAGTAACGCCCTTCATGCCCCATTGAACCTGGCTCCTTTGAATGCCGTGGAGCCATTGGGACCCCCACTTGCAGCATCCCAGTGTGGTTTCCATGTCAATCAGATGAAAACAGAGCCCTCCAGGAGCTCGGACATTTTGCAAAGCCTGAAGGCTGCCAACTTACAGGCAGAGTAGGCAACGAATGCCCACACCCATGTCCCATTGAAGGCGAAATACCACCACTGCCCATCTCACCCCCTGCTGTATCCTGCACCTCCAGCTTGCTGTGGGGGGTTGAGGACCCTGAATAATTCTTTGGGCCTGTAGTGCGACCCTGCAAGCAGCTCCAGCTCAGCAGCGCAGCACTCGTGCTGGCAAAAGGAAGCATTTAAACACCGCTGCTGGGAACCGCGCGGCGCTATCCAGTGGGTAGCCGCTTTCCTTCAACGGGCCATAAAAATCCCATTTGGAAATGCAATTGCCTTGCTCCCCTCCTGCATCACGCCGCTATTTCAAGGGGGCCCATCTAGCGCATTAAGGCACACACAGAAAGGACCGGGATCTGCTGAACCTTAAAACAATTATTATTTTTCGCAAGCCACACTCCTTCCAAGACTAACATTATTCTAAGATGCAGGTAACATGTGACACGTTTTCTTTTTCTCTCCAAAGTACAACACCCTTCCCTTCTTCTATCCCTCCTTCCCAAATATCAATCATCGGCAAAGACAAGGCAAATGAACTTTTAATCAATAACAGCTACTGTTTCTTGTACTGGGACTGTTTATGATTTAAAAGGGGAAAAAAAAAATTAAATCAATCCTGATGTGAACATTTTCCCACTTGGAAAAACAGCCCAATCCTATATCAAAAGGTTGAGGTTTTTTTTGCTTTTTTTTTTATATATGTTTTTAAAAGGTTTAAAGGCTAAATTAATTTTAAATTGTTTTTACATATCTCGCCTATAGACAGAACCACATCACATGATGAGGAAGGGTGGTCCACGGTTTATTAATGTTCCCAGTAAGTGCTTTAGCACCAGTCTGTCTGCTGTATGCACATTCAATACCGTTGCTGTCTAAGCACTGAGCCGGCTCTAACCGCACGCAGCGGGGCGCATCCACCCCAGCGCTGGAGTTGGCGGTCTGTCCCACTTTCCTCCCAGACCAGGTACAACACTTTGTGGTATGTCTGCAGGAAGGCAGCGTTCAGCAAGGACCTCAGCCTAAATCCCGGTTTTCATCAAGAAAAGATCAAGAAAGAGACCGGTGTGACTGTTTGGGGTCGCATTAAATAGAAGTCCCAAACCTGCAAACCAGGGGAGTCTATGAAGGCTCCCATGGATGATGGGATTCCAACATAATTTTGTGGATCTGGGTCTTGGTGCCTTAAATCTGGGCAAGGCTGCAGGAAGGGGCTCTAATTTTCATTTCTGTTGTGGCAAAGGCTTGAAAAGTAAGGAGATGGAGTTCATTTCCACCTTCATACGCCACAGCTCAAGTGGTAATGTGCTGGCTCGAGCACAAGGATAACTGAGTATGAACATACGGTACCTGATCTGCTGGGTGGCAACCAACCCACCACAGGGGGTTGGGACTAGATGGTCTTTGAGATCCTGTCGGACTCAACCATTCTATGAGACCTAACATAAATGGTACACGAAAAGGCACCCACCAGATTTTATCTGAACCCCGGGTGGGTTCATTTTGGCCTCTTACAGCAATAGCTTGTCCTGCTGACCCATCTGCGTGTCCATCAGCAGCAGCAACCCCCTCCCTTGCTGCCCCAATCAGGCTGGTGGCTGGACACTTCTGGGAGTCCCAGTGCTTCTCATCTTTAAGCACTGAGGTACATGGCCATAAGCAGCTTCCTGCCTTGTCCCATAAGTGACACACCACTGCGACCGACCCCTGTGCCCAGCTTTGGGACTGCAAGTGAAGTCTCTTTGCAGAAGGATGATGGAACAGCCCAGGAGCTACCACGTCCAGGTACAAGGACTGAACCCAGGCAGCTGCCATGTGCATGTCCTCGCTGGAGGCAGCAGCAGGATGATTCGTGGGAGAGGCCACTCCGCAGGATGGCCGAGGGGAAGCAGCTCCGACACGCATTCTCAGCTCTCTGAGTCATCAGCCAGGGACGTCCCAAATGGAGAAAGCTGGACGTGGCCAGGCTGGCCCTGGGCAGGCATTGTCATAGCTGCCAGGCTCACGTCCCTTCACACTTGCTCCATGCCGGGATGCCGGATAGGGCACAGGAATGTAGATCCCAACAGGAAAAATGGCTTGGTCTCTCTACCTCCACATGAACACATTTCCCCCTGCCTGACTCAGCACTGATCCTCTACCACCTCCCTTACTCAGTACTCTGTCCCCACGCTTCCTTCTTGAAGCATCAAGGGACAGGGCATGTCAACTCTGACATTTTCCCTGCTGCCATGGGATCAGAGGCTGAACCAGAGCCTGGATGCCATTTCCTCAGTTCCCTTTCCCATGAGGTCTTTGATCCCCCGTGACTATGTCACACTCTGCTGTCCACCACGGCTCTCACATCACCATCCCCACGGCCAATGCAAACACCTCCCACTTGTGCACTGAGGTGAGTACCCATCTCAGAGCTCTTCCCCCAGAGGAGAAGAAACATGAGGCAGCTTTTTAGGATCAGAACAGAAGAGAATAGACTAGATGTTTCTCCACTTACAATTCTGCCAGACTTTAACCGGGCTCCAATTTTCCATGCTGGGTTTCTGCCTCTGGCCATGTTTTGTTTTGTATTTGTCAAAAATTTCCATGACTCCATTTCCACCAGCCCTTTGAACAAGGTTTAGGGAGGTCTTGCCTTTTTTTTTTTTTTTTTCTGTTTTCTTTTTTTCCTTATGCCCATGTTAAAACATGATTACAACCATTTTACTGAGAAGCAGCGCTGCCTGGAGGCTTGGCAAGAAGTGTCCCCTGAGTGAGGAGATGGGCCTTTCTCCATCCTTGTGACAGCCGCCGAAGTCAGTCAGATCACGAGCCTCTGAAATAGCAGGGGTTGGCTGGAGTTTGGCAGATTGATGGAGCAAAAAGCCCATCTGCACTGAATGCCCTCCATCTCTGAGCAGGCTTCAGGCAACGGTTTCACAACACCGCACCAGCCAACTGCGTAAACACAGAGCGCAGCTTAAATATAGTGCTCGCCTTGAGGAACAGGCAGTGCTGAAAGAGAAGAGCATCTTACACAAATAAACAAGGGTCCCGCAGAACTCGAGCATTTGGACCAAGGTCAACGGTGGGAATTCATGATTGGGAAAATTACTGAACCTAAAAACTGCACGAGTTCTCAGATACGGATTTTGTCTGCTGGGAAGCACTAATTCAAGTGGACTGAACCCATCTGTGGCTTTGGGTTGAATTCAGCAGATCCTAAATCCAAACAGTTGCAACAGGAGAACAGAGGAGGAGATGGGGAAGTGAGGAAGGCCAAACCAAAACGCTTTGTTTGGGGCAGATCGATTAACCTGAAATCCTTTTATGTTTGTCTCACTGGGAAGATGGATGGGTTCTACTGACTTGGCAGGACCTTTTCTTCTTTCAGTGCTTTGGCTCCACTGGTAGAACAAAAAACCCCACAGTTATTCAGATGTGTGATCCAGGTAGTCTCAGCTTCTGAAGCAACTAGGGTGGGAGCCCCAGCCAGGACTTGCATCCTACAGACCGCCCAGGCTCCAATTGGTTTAGGTTGCCAGTCTTGCCACTACCCCAGATTAGAATTGCCTGATAATGCAAAACAGAAGAAGAAACAGGCAAAACCAGCAATGGCAGAGAAAGCAGCCTCTAAAAACTCTGTTTTTTAGAAAATCAAACAGGAAGAAAAATACCTGCCTTGAGGAAAAGGAGTTGGGGGCTGAGCTCACCTTCCCCAGTGCCAGTGTTGGTCTGAACAGACCTGGATGCAACTGTATGCAGGAAATCCCACTGAAGTTGGTGTTTGACAGCCAGTGTGCGGGCAGGAATACATCTCTGCTCTGCTGGAGATGTTGCGAGGTGGCCAGAGAGTAGGAAAACCAATGGGTAAAACATCTGCAGCCGTACAACACCCAGCAACGGGGTCATGTCTTGCCTTTAGAGGAGATTAAATTTAAAATCTGTCAACCCCAACAGTGCTGAGGTCAATTTTCTTCCTCCTCATTGATGGGGAACAAATTTGAAGCCCTGAGGTGTCATTCCTGCATGTCATTCCTGCTTTGAGTTGTTCCCTTCCTTTAGCCTGATAGACCTGTTCCCTTCCTGAAGACGATCATTTTTCAGCCAAACATGTGGCCGTTCGCATTCCTGAGTGATGGAGCACACAGCTTGCGAGGGAAAGGGAATTCTGTGCCGTATCCTGCTGACCCCACCAATGCACCACACACCCATACGTTCATGGCCATCCCACCAAACCTCGCTAATGAATCCGCTGTGGTTCAAACCATTGCTCGGGGGAAGGGGACACTTCTGGGAAGATACTGCAGAGCTGCATTGGTCACTGTCTGCATGCTCAACTTTCCACGTGTCTTTGTTTCTCATCTTGGGCAAATGTGTCCCTGCCACGCATGGGGCAGAGCTCCTGCAAAGTCAAGCATCTGAAAGCTCCCAGGCTAAGAGGCATCGTGCACAACCTGAGCTACTGCCTACTTTTAGCCCCTCCATGCTCTGCAGGATCAGAAATTCTCTTTTATAAACCAGGGAACTGCAGGCTGTGTCCCATCAGCTTGTCAAGATGCCACAAGGAGGCAGGACAGAATGTTCATATGCTCTCAGCATTTATCTAAAGATTAAGGCTTCCAAAAAAAAAAAGGGGGGGGAGTGGGGGGGTCTCTAATGCTCAAGGAACATATTCTGGACTCCAGAAAGCACACTAGCTTGAAAACAGCATACCTAGGATAGTTGGGGTCTCAGCTTCCATGAGCATTCATCCTGGCATTACAGCCTATGCAGGCATCTGATTGTAAATACCGCCGTTGTGGAAACTTGGCTGGAGGGAATAGACAGACTGTCATACACACCAAAGCAGAGATGATCATTATCACGACTTGAAAGAATAAACAGGCATGACTGGGAACAGCTGCACCTGAATTTATATGTATGTGGGGCAGGTCTGGGAAGGACACACAGCGTTTGCCATCACAGGTACCTTTCTGCTGGCTGAGATATCCCATTTCTCACAAGCCCGGGAGGATTGCAGAGCTGAGGAGCTGAGTTGCTCTGAGGATGCCAGCAGTGCATGGTGGCCAAATCTTTGAGCTGTAGAAGACCCCGCATGCAGCTGGGGCAGAGCATGCCCTGTTGAGGGGAGTCCTCCTGGCCAAGGGACCCAAGCTGTGTCTTGATGAAGTTTTACCAGAATGCTTCCCAAATCTTAGGTCTGGAGGCATGCTTTGGCTTCATCCCAGCTCCACGTTGGGTATGTACCAGCAACCCCAGAGCCTCACTTTGCACACAAAGGGAACCCAGATGGGAGTGCTGGCACACTGCAATGGCTCCTACTTCGCAGAGACCAGGACACAAGGTCTGGCAGACAGAGCTCAAAGGTGCTGGACACCTAGAGGTTTGCTCCTCTCCCAATTGCCCATTTTCATAGCAATGACCAACCCACGTTATGTAGCCTCCTGCAAGACCCCACAAGGAACAACCCCATCACAGACAACAACTTCACAATGGACATGGTAAAACCAATCCCAACTGCACTGGTTTTGTAGTGGTATTTCCCCCTCCTCCCCCTTTTTTTTTTTTTTAATTGGGATGTCTTGCAGCTGTAAGCCAAGCCCTATGCAAAAACCTACACAGACTGCGTGCCACCTTCCCACTTAAGGTGTCTGTCCCGTCACAGACTCTAAAAACATCTATTTTCTGCAAACTGCAGCTGACTGACTGCCATGCTGTGAGTCCATATGGACTGTTCCATAAGGGCTTTCCTTGCCATCAGTCTTTCTGGACCCACGTCCTGCCAAACACGGCTTGTTTCCCTGGGTCACCTTGTTTACTGCTGTATTAGCTCAGTGTTAGATTTATTTTTTCCAGTTCCCTGGAACTTCCCCAGAGTTCCCAGATTTGTTTAAAAAATCAACACTAATGGTTCAGAGAGCTCTCGGGCCAATTTGTTTACCCTTTGATGCAAGATATCTGATCCTGCAGAACGTCTAACTTTAATCACTGCCGTTTAACACATGGCTTTGTCACTGACAGAACACGGAGCATTTCATTATCTCCGTAAAGCATGAGTGTGTCATCCTACTTCTTTCCAAAGAGAAAATAAATGTTGAACAAATCACTTTTTCTCTTCTACACGCCGGCTGAATATTTTCCTAATATTGTCTGGGACCTCATTACAGGATTTGGCTTCTCTCGGTACGTCGAAACAGTTTCTTACTATCATTAACCTTAATGGCAACAGATTTTCCACTCCTGCCTTTGGGTCCCCTTCCCAGGTGTCTGCGTACGCTCATTGATTTGTTCCCACTGCAGATTTCTCACTTTTTACTTACCATTATCACTAAGCCATTAGCATTAAACCATTAACACACACACACATATGGGTGCCACATATTTATGCCCATACTTATCTAAGCATAAATGTACGTTAAACCGACGGCAATGCCGTTCCACTTTCTCACTTAGCTGGGACTTGTTTATGTAAAGCAGTGCCGTGGCTCCCAGAATAGCAGTTATCTGAGAGCATCTCACGAAACAGCCTTAAACGCTTCCCCATTATCAGCTGTTCTACATTTTTTTTGTTTGTTTAAACAATTCCTTCCACTCCTAATTTTGCTTCTAACTATTTCCAGCCTAGGGAAGTTGTTCCTTTTTTCCAGAGCTAGGGTCTAGAGCCGGACACCTCTGTGCTTTTAAAAACGTGGTCCCTCACTGCATATAAATAGTAGTGGTCAGAGCTCATGCATGGTGTCATGCTCGCTGGCACAGTGACAGCCTGGGGATAGGTTACTCAGTCCCTGCCCATCACCAGGCTGGAGAGATTCAAGCCCAAAAGGCAGAAAGAGTTGTGACTTGTGGGGGGATGCATCCCTCCTCGGCTCCCAGGCTCAACAAGAGGGGGAAAAGCCACTGGGGACTGAAGACAGCTTTCATCAATTGAGATGTTTTATTTTGTGTTGCCTCTTTTTTTTTTTTTTTTTTTCTTAAACATCCTTTGTTTTCTAACAATAAATCATAACCCGAGGCAAAAGCCTTTAAAAGGACTGGGCATGGAGTCTGCTTCACTTCCCGGGCTGGCGAGGCCGGCCACCAGCTGACAGCAGCCATCCATCTGCAGCTTGGCCATCCATCCATCTTCAGCCGTCAGCGCGCCAGGACCCCGCGCCCCAGCCCTGCCCCCAGCACCAAAGCTGTAACCCTAAAGAAGGCACCAGCATCTCCTCCAAACACAGCGGTGCTGGGAAATCCAGCCACAGCTGAACCTTCCCACGTAGTTTCTGAAATACCAACTCGTTTTTATTATTATTTTTTCTCCATTGGTGGCTATTCCTACCTCCCGTTGTTTACTGCCAATGCTTCCAGGTTTGCTTTTTCACATCCGCGCTGCCAGCAGTCAGCAGTTTATGGTGGCGCCTACGTCTTCTGTTTACCCTCTTATTATTGTTCCCCAAAGATGCTCCATTAAAGCCCTCTTAACTGCTCTACCTCGTTGCTATCTGGAATACTGGTTGCTCTCCCAAGGAGATGGAGGTGGTCCAAGTTGTATGCTCCCTCCAAAAGCACTGACAAAGCTCCGTGAGCTGCAACACCTCTGCTTTACTCCTTCATTACACCTTTTGCCCCTTGGTGGTCCCCCCCTCCCCCTGTCTGCTTTTGCTTCCAAGAGGTATGGGACCACGCAGCTGAACATCTGAACTTTCCACTTTTTCTCTTCCCTCCTGAGGTCCCTCAAGTTGTTGCTGATCTGGGAAGCATTTTATGAGTCAATTTCACTCAGGCCAAATGTGTCATAAGTGATGGATCCCTGCCTGCAGCCAGCCAAGTGCCGTTCAGCCATGCGGTGATGTGAGCCATGCCAGAGCCAGGCAGACTGCATGTAAGCCTGCTGCCTTGCTGTCCCCTCCTCTGCCACAGACCAGACCCCATCAGCCACCATTCATGAGGATCGAGCTCAACATGGGCAGTGGGGGAGGGCTTCAGTGGTTCTGATGCTGATTTCAGGGTCAAGAGGTGGTCAAGAGCCACATGTTGCAGCCTGACACCTCTTCCACCAGCACAGGCCCATGCCTTCTGCCCATAACTTAAGTTTTCATGCAGCAAGAGTAACATCTACTCAAAACCAGCAGCCAGACATGTGAGGCACACGTCCTGGGTGACCAAGAGGGGATGCTTCCCTCACACAGAGTGTCCCCAGTTGCAGAATGATAGAATGGTAGGATCATAGAAATGTGGAATAATAGAACTACAGAACTGTTTGAGTCAAATGGTCCAAACCCTGCACTGAACAGGGAGACCTACAGTTCTGTTACGTGCTCAGAGCCCCATCCAGCATGACTGTGGGTGCAGCCTGTTCCAGTGCCTCTCTGCCCTTATTGTAAAATCTTCTTCCTTATATTCAATATAAACCTTCCCTATCCAATAAATCTCCTGTGTCCAACGCTACCATTCCACAGCCCAAGCAGGATGGGCCACCACACATCTTCCTTCCCTGAGCTTGGGATGTCCCTTCCTGGTCAGGCTTCCTCCGGGGCTGGAGATGATGTTGGTATCACAGAGCTGGGGTGGGTATTTCACATCTAAGGGTGATGGAGATGAAGATTTCTGAAGGAAAGGGAAAATCCTCCAGCCCGGATGCCCCTTTGTTTCTAATTGTGCAGCGGTGCTCAGACGACAGGGCAGGGAGGGGTAAGAACGGCGGGGTCCTGACACGGAACCGCCTGCAGTCAATGTCCCGGCCCCTCTCAAAATATCCTAGAGCACTTGGCTTCACCTCAGATTAAGTCCAGTTGCCCAGGCTGGCGTGTACCCATACACGAGCTAAATGAGAACCACCCGTCCCACCGCCATCCGCCTGGCCCTCCTCCTCCTCCTCCTCTCCCGCACAGGTTCATTAAGGCCTTCCCCAGTGAAAACAGGCTGCGTTTCGGGGGGACTGCCGAAGCGTTTGATATTTTCCACTCTGCGTGTCAAGGGCATTTACAGTCGGCGTCAGGCTGTTCCGTCAGTCTGAGGGAAGCACTTTGAAGTGTTTGTGGTAGAGGCCACATGTGCAGTCAAGATGTGCTCCCCAGCCTCTTGCTGCCTCTGCATTCCCAGCACCATGTGACAATGAACAACATGGCTTAACCCTTTCGCACTGCAGGAAGCTCCTGCTTGGAGCCTGCGTTTCACTTCTTGGCGGCATCCACTGGCGAGCAAGAAGAGCAATGCAGCTTGCACAAGCATGGCACGGGGCACAAAGTGGGTCTGATGGAGATACAAGGTCTCAGAGTTTCTGCTCTAAGCTGATTTAATCTCCACTTAACGCCTGGAGAGCTGCCAGAGGTCCTGCTTGGATGCAGCGCTTAGAATCACAGAATCATTAAGGTTGGAAAGACTGCTAAAATCATCTAGTCCAACTTGACTCACCGTGAGCACTGCTGGGGCCAGCACCCACCCTCACTGCTCCTTGCGAAGGGCTCCAAGCTATATCCCCGAGAAGCCGCACGGAATGAATCCCAGCAGCGGTGACACGCCAGGAATGCCCACAATGACATTGCTGCCTGTCCTCCGGCGTGATGGATGGCACACGATGAATGTCAGCCGGCTCCTTCTGAGCAGTGTGCAGGGTGAGCAGTGGCAGCCAGCTCACCATGGTGCTTTGTGGAGCTCTCCATGGGGCAGCGGTCACGAATGAGTCTGATTTTTTTTGTGCCGGGCTTGTACAGTAGTCGTGTAGTGCTCAGTCACCACTGTGGGCTCTACAGTACTGTCATACGCTCAGAGTGCCCTGGAGAAGGATTTCTTTTAAAATGAAGCAGGAGGATCAGTGAGCAGAGCTGCCCTTTGGGGAAAGCAGAATAACAGCTCCCAGGCCACTCCTCAGCTCCCTAAGAGAGCAGAGTAAGGAAATTCCAGACACGTGGCATCAAGCAATGCTTTCCTGGTGCCAGAGAGGCACCTCCACCCCTGGCTCCTTGCATCCCCAGGGCAGGAGCTGTCAGGACAACAGTGCTGGCAGGTGGATCTCCCTCCCTTTGGCAGGAACACCTGCTGGTTGTTAGGAACGTGGCTCAGCTCGCACCTCTAGAAGCCTCATGAGATATAAATTCAACCTCCATTGCCACGCAAGCCTGTGTGTGCCGGGGGCTGAGCTGCAACCTCCACAGGGTGGTTTTAATTCTGAGCAGACTCCCAGTTTGATCTGCACAGAGCAGACCCACTGCAGTGATAAAAAGGACATGGTAGGCAACAGGGGAGGAAAGAGTGGTGGGAAAGGCAGGGGACTTTCTGTGCAAGCTCAGAGCTCAGCAGCTATGAGCTTAGGGGACAGAGGTGAGCTGTGGAGATGCACATCCCACTCTTTGCTGCTGCCCTGAGCACAGCCATGGCTTCTTGGGAGCCAAGGCTTGATCTGAGCTCAACACTTGACCCCACATCCCTGGGGTAGTGGGCAGAGCCATAGCCTCAGGAGAGTTGCTGTTGGGGTGGCAGGGATTCACCATGTTCCAGCAGTTGCAGCATTAGCACGTGGCACAAAACAGCATCATCATTCTTTTTCATCATTGCAGTACAGAGGGTAGAGGCCTGGGGGAAGGGTGTCACTGTGCTGGCTCTCATTTAGCAGGGAAAAGAAGTTTTCCAGGCCAGATGGGGCAGTTTTCAAGCCAGTTTCCTACGGAGGAAACACCAACAAAACAACCCAAGGAAATACTATCAAGGAAACAACCCAAGGAAACAACTATCTGCTCCGTTATTGGTTTTGAACTGGTTGCCCACTTTTGATTTGGTCACAAAGGCAGGCACCTAAGCAGCAATAAGTTAATGACAATAAAATACCCTTGCAGGGGAGACAGATCCAACCCAGGGGCCCAAGCAAAGGGAAGACAAATAACCTCACTTTTATTAGACACCAGGAGGTAGACGCAGCAAAGCTGGTTTCATTGATTTCACAGACCCACTTGCTTTTATAGCTCTGTTTCAGTGTGGAGAGGAGGCCAAGTTTCAAAACCAACTCAATAGGTGCGGATTAGGCCTTGCTGTATCACTCTTACTCCTGCCCTAAGCTCCTTGAGACAGGACTCAGAGTCTGCCAAGAGCTGCCTGGGTCACACTCACCTAAACCCAATTGAAGGCACAGCATCGTGTGAGCTGGAACATTATGCCTGTAGCACATGAGGTTTGTCTGCCCCAGGGCTCTTTCTGATTAGGCTCTGTTTTCATTTCTGCTAGAATTCATGCATGGGGTAGAAATCAGTCTTTTAGGGTTCTTCTCTTTCCTCAGCCATTCCCAGAGGCCCAGCTTTGCTCTGTTGCCCAACTCAAGGCACTGAGGGTGGGCAGACTTCCTTCTACCCTGCATCCCACATGAGATGGGTTTGCTACAACTGAATGTGCCACAGGCTCAGCTTTCCATCCAAGAACATGTGAGATAATTCAGGCTCGGGTCAGGCTGGGGAATGAAGACAACTTCTCCCTTTGTGCTTGTGGCACACTGTACCCATTTGCAGCCCAAAAGGCACTCACAGATATGGTCTGACCTTCTGGACCACTGCACAAGGTGTATTAAGGGCAACATTTCACCCTTCTATAAACCCTTTAATCAGAGGATCACAAAGTGGTTTGCAGAAGTTTGCTTATTAATCCTCACTGCAGCACTGGGAAGAAATAAGGGACACATGGGAACCCCCTCCTTTGCTATGGAGAGGGGGCACTTTCTGGGGTAGAACAGAGCTTTTAACAGATGAGAACAGTGCTGCACAGTATAACATACTGGCCAGGAAAGAAATGAATTGAATTAAAACCGTGGTGAACAAGGGGACGTTTAGGCAGGAATAGTGTGATTAATCACACTGAAACTTGGCGAAGACAGTGGGGAAAGGCACCATGTGATTTCCATCAGGTTCTGCGAACGCTCTGCTCAGAGCCCGGTGCGAAGGTACCCCATGAGAAGGGGCTGGGAGACACAATAAGGGCTCGGTGCAGGGGGAACAGCTGGGCAGAACCTCCTGAAGCAGCAGGTTGGGTGGAGATGTGGGGCACAGCTCCACTGTTGCTCTCCTGCCTGAGTGATGTCAGAGAACAGCACCCACTGCGGCTGGCAGATGTGAGGTCCTTGCTCCCTGTGGCTGTAGGGACACTCAGTCCCTAACCACGGGACACTACTGGCACCTGCTGCTTCTATCTCACACACACCCGAGGTGTTTTAAACCATTCCCACTTCAAGAAGACCAGACAAAGCTGGTCCTGGTTGTTTCCCTGCAGCTCAATCTCCTCGTGCAATCTCTGCGCCTGAAATTCTTCAAAGCTTTCCTTGAGAAAAGTCCTCAGCTCAGCTGTGCACACAGTGAGCTGTACCTGCAGACAGCACAAAACCAGAGGCAGGACACGGCTATGTACCCCTCACTCCTAAGCAAACCACGAGGCAGTTCACAAGTAACCGAGTAACTCTGCTCTTCAGAATGGGACCCTCTGAAAAGACAACAGTTACACAGCCACAAGATGCATGCTGCCTGGTCCTCCCAACAGAGATGTCCCAGATGACAATACTGGCAAGGAAGAAAAGGTCATTCAGAGCTCATTTTCACTCCAAGACTTCACGAGATGTGAACGTGCCAATCCTTGGATTCTAATGAGACTCCTTTCAGAGTAAATGACACAAGAGCAAAGGAAACCAGGGGGAACTGGGCACGCTTTGCACACACATATTGTTTTGCACATGCTGCCAAATCAGATGGCAGTGCTTCTCACACACCCTACTCAGCTCTATATGATGGCAGGAGGTTGGAATGTGATGTCATGTAACTGTGAATAAAGCAAGAGCCCACAGCCTTTCTTTTCTGGGCATGGATAACTCCAGAAATTCCCACTGCCAGCACCGTGCCTCCATCCCAGCCACATACCACTCGGAGGTGGCTTTTGTATCTTCATTGCAACGAAGTATTTTATCCCACTAGGGTTTATTATTCTTTTATAGACTGAAGGGCTTCAGCCTAATCTTTCAACAAACAAAAGGAATCTTTCTACATTTCAATGCTGTTGTAATTGGCTCCGAAATAGCACCCTCAGAGCCACATTTCTTAAACTTCTCAAGTCCAAGGATTAACCTTTTTCAGAAAAAAAATAAAATAAAAATCCAAAGACCAACTTGTATATGTTTCATATATTAATTCAAATAAACAAAAGACTAAAATTTGAAAGTTAATCTATAGTCGCTTTTCTTTTCTCCCATTTAACTTGCGTGCTTGCTTCTGTGGCCTTTGGAGGGGAGGAGAGAGGGTTTACTATTGTTCCATGAGCCACCACTGGATGTTTTATAGACCACCGAAGGGCCATGCATCACCCTCTGGGAAACACAGCTTTAGAGATAAACGGTTTCTTATTGGAGGCCCTTCTCCCTGCTCTGCTTTGTGGCTCGTGTTGCAGCAGACTGCCACGTTAACTCCTTGAGGATGCTCGCTGAAGGGCACCCTGTAGCACACAGCAGTCATAACAAGTCATGGAGAGGATGGCTTGTTTCCACTGCTCCCTGGTCAACCGAAGCAGAGGAAACCCAGCTTTGGTGCAGACCTCTGTCCAACCCCCACAGCTCTCTCTCCGTCGTGCAAGCAGACACCTTGGCACCTCCAGCTGCCTTCAGACTCTGTTAGTGTTGGCTTGCTGGGACTGATAGTTTCCCCCTTCTTTCTCCTTGTTTCATTAACTGTCACGTTGGAGGGTTTGATCTTCCCTGGAGCCAAGCCCTGCCAAAAGATTTACTCTACTGCAGTGCTCCGTTTCACATAATTGCCAGAGAAAGCTGTGCAGTTGGTAACGACCAAGGTAAGGAAACTCACTAGATGCACTCAGGATATAGCATTCACATCTTGTACTTTCATAAAGGTATAGCAATGGAAACATTCCCTATTTTGATTGTCCCAAAGCCACAGGAAAAAGGGAATTTAAGGGAATTGATATGTCTGGGATAGATGCCAGCTCTGATTTACTCACATTTTTACCCTGATCTGAAATTCCTTGGTCAGAGATGGAAAACTTTTATGGAAGACGTGAACCAAATCATGCCCTGCAAGCACTGGGATCCAGCTCAGAGCTGTCTCAGCTGGCACCATTGGAGAAACATAAAAACAAAGGAACTGGCAATCAAATGGGCAACAGCGGCTCTGTAAGAGACTTCCTACAAAGGGTTTGGACATTCCAGCATCACCCCGGCTCATACCCGAATTTGCAGCCTGCCTTCTGACCACAGAGTGCCTAAGGTACCAGAACACCAGTGAGTTAGGATGTAGGGGTTGGCTTGGCTCCTGGAAAGGGGATGTGCTTTATCATCAAATCCCAGCATGATTTGGTACGAAGAGGCACAGAGCGGTCAAGCCAGAGTGGTGAGCCCAGAACAGGGTTGCCTTTGGAAGCAGAATAAAAAGAAAATATCCTTGCTAACATAACCTCGCCTTCTAGTTTAACCTCCACGTTCCCTCAGAGAATGCAAACATGCCTGCACATATTTTAGGCAGAGCAACCCACTTAGGAAGACTCAGATGCAGTGTAAGTCCAATTAAAGCAAAATGGAATGAAAGTCCCAAATTGTTTCAATGTGTCAGAGTGAGGAGTTTGCAAATCCACTGGTTATTGCAAAGTTGTTCTGGGAAAAATACTTTCTGTATAGATTCCATCCTGCTTTGCTGAACTTCATGGGAGTTTTGCCATCAACTTCGGTGGGAGATGGACCAACACATATAAGCAACCTTTAACCATGCATTAATTAATCATGCTTCAGGCCAAACACATTTGCTGTTATGCCCCAATCCTGCAATGAATTTCCTATAGAAAGATCTCTGTTGCTGCGGTTGTGTCCACTGAGCTCATACCAGCAAGGTCTAACTGCAAGATCCCAATCCACTGCCCACAGACATAACAACATCTGTCTACATGAATCTTGCTGAGATTAACATGAGTTCAAGAAGGAGCAGAGTTTGATGAAAATATCTCATTAGATATCAAGCTGGAGTGTAGATCAAAGCTTTCCTTAGCTCACTAATAAAAGAAAACGGAAATGGCCCTGCAGAGGAAATAGCCTGCTTGTTTGTGATGTCTCTGTTCTTTGGGAAAGGTGAGTACAGAAACAACAAAATTATTACTGCCAAAATAACCAAAACAAAGCACAAAATGAGGCAAGTCCTTAATGGAGAATGTCATCCGTAATTCTTTCTGTTGTTAAAATTCCCAGACATCAGACAGCGTGGATGAAGTGCTCTTCCCACACTACTGACCTCTAAACTTTATTCAAAACAAGGGAAAACAGTGAAGGTTCTCTCTCGATTTATTAAGTTAGGCTTCATTTGTTTGCATACCAACATCAGTGTGATTTCAGTACTCAGGGAGTGTAAGCTTGATTACACTGGCTCAGTGTGACACCCCAAAGATGTTCCTGTGCTTCCCCCAAGGCTGTGCTCTGCATTCTAGCTCTCAGCTCTCTAAGGCCTTCTCACACAGAAGACACTGGCATGTTTTTTTTTTTAACCTGCCAGAAAGGCCATTTGTTCCCTTAAATGTAATTTCTGTCATTCAGCTATAAAGTTTGTATTTGTACAAAATACTTTCTAATCACCTCTGTTAAGTCTTTCTACTTCATCTCATTTGGTTCCTACGGAAATCTCAAATCTTCCAGAACAGCAAATTCTGTTTTCCAGCCAATGTTAGGAAAACTGATTTTTTCCACTACCTTCTGAGATAGCATTTGCATATAAATACTGTTCAAATCTCTGAAAATGTAGTTGAAATTATTCTTACTATTCATTATACTGGAGACTTTCCATGTTTCCACAGGCGGCCGTTAGATTTTTTCTTCCTTTCCACGTAAGCAAAAAGAACCGAGCTCCTCTTTGCTCCTTTGTTAATCCTCAGCTCCATTTTACATGGCGCTCTTCACCAGAATTTGTTGATTTTCAAAAATCAAAGGGAAAAGAATGAGATCCTTGGAAATGGCATCTTCTTGGCCAAAACAGTACTTCTTATCCGTGACAACATTATAGCTGGTGAGGTTATAAATGTCTGTAGCTGGTCTGGATAACTAACTCTTCTCAAAGACTCTCTATTCAAAGTTGAACAATGAAAGTGTAAGTGCTCCAAAAGACATAAAGAAGGTTGGCGGGGATCTCTGCCATGGTTTGGGAACCTCTGCACTAAGGAAGAGAGAAAGTGCATAGAGTTGCATGTATTTTCTGAGTATGAAAGGCTACAGTGAGCTGAAGAAAAAGTGACAGTTCCTCATCAGGGAGAACATTAAAAACACATAGAACACATAAAAGAGACCTACCTCACACGTCAGACAGAACCTATAAGGCTGCTTATTGCTACGTCGTGCACATTTCACCTCATTTCAGAAGCTTTTTTTCACCTTTCCTTTAACTCCACTCCCCTTCTCTCCACTTCTCAGGCTACTCCTCACTGCTGTGTACTCACAGAGGATAGGACTTACAGGGGTAAAACCAGACTGAAATATGGGAAAGGGCCACACTACCCATTAGGCAGCCCAGCGGCTCACCATGACTACAGATGGATAACAAGAACTGTCAGAATAGGTGACGTGAAAGTTTTAGTCTCTGTTTCCAAGAGAAGAACCAACCTTCACCTGTACTTGGGAGGAGGACCCAGAAGGGGGAGGTGTAGCTGGACAAAGCTGTTTAGACTGAGCACAGGGGAGAAACACAAATGTTCTCATTTTCCCCTATATGGAGCGCTTCTGAAAAGCCCATTTGATTTGAACACTACCCAAAGCAAGAAGCAGGCAGAACAGAGCACCAGATGAGAGCCACATGGTGAGATCAACTAGCGAAAATCTTTTCTGTGTCTCTGCATCTCTCCTGCAGGGCACCTGAATACCAGAGATTCATGAGCGTTTGCAAAGGATTTACTTTCCCAGCATATCATTCTTGAGATAACCATAAAGACTTAAAAAACATAAATTTCAGCTGTTCCCTTGTTACCTCTGCACGCACCTTGGATTCTTCAGGGTCTTCTCAGCTGTCAACAAAGAAGTTCTTCTGCTTTAGGAGCGCAGAAAAATCAGGGTTGTTACTGACCTCATCAGGTTGTGAGATACGAAGAATTCTTGAGCTCATCCTCTCTATCCCTATAAAGCAGCTATAGCGCTAGCCAAGAGCCTGAGCCTGTGTCTTTTCATCTGCCTCACTGGATATTTTTTGGAGCTTTTCAGTGCTTGTGCAGCTGGAAGATAGCTAAAACAGTGCTGAGAGGGGCCACAGGTCTCTGGGTTTTGCAGTCTCAGCACCCATGCAAAGAAGACCTGACATACACGCTGGCAAGCATGGGTGAACCTTCTTTTGGAGGAAATGGAGACGCGCTAGGAAACTCTCAAGAGAGCAAAAGAATGCTTCCAGACAGTCAGGTGGAACAGCCTGCTGGCTCCATCAACCTGACGGACTTGGCAGCCTCTCTGGCTCCAGCTGGCCAAGATCCTGGAGTCTGCAAAGCCGAAGGCAGAATTACGGAATTATTAGGAGAAAACAGATAGCTGCATGAGCTTATACACAGTGATACACACATACATGCATACGTTTATACACATCATGGAGTCAGCAGTGTCTCCCCAGTAGCCTTGCAGGATGTATGAATTTCTAGCAGGACTTAAACCCCTTTGTCTTACTCTCTAATGACTAAGTTGGTGTCCATGTCAAGCATGCTAACTCCACAGAAGAGTTCTGACATCTTCCTGGAAAAGATTGAAAGATGTATTTTTATTAGTTTTTGTAGAAGAAACATTGACTAAATGCTTCTATCTGAAGCTTGCCCAGCAGCCTCACATTCCCTGGGTTCCTCTAAGCCTGAATCCTCAAAGCCTTTCTGTATAGCAGAGGCCAAATCCCACTTCCAGCCCCAGTCTGGGCGCCAGGATTCCTTGCTAGGCTCTAGGCTTCTTCAGCCTAGAGAAGAGTTCCTGCTTACGTCAGCAGTAGTTGGCCAAGAGAAAAAGAGAACAATACAGCCTTTATAGATTAACAATATTTCAATTTACTGTAGTTCATGAAGTATATAATGTTCTTCAGAAGAAGAATCTGTCCTCTGGGATCCTTTCTTTTTCTATCCTTTCTTTCTCTTCCATCTCCATCTTTTCATTCCTGCATCTTCCATCTTCCACCTTTCTATCTTTTTAACTCATTTTCTCTCTCCTTGCTGCATCTCATCCCTTCCAACAGATCCCACTATTTTTCTGACTGCTCTATTCCTTTCCCTACCACTCTCTTATCTGCTAAAATCACCAACAATGGAACATCTAGCAGAGATGCATTCCAGAGTCATGGAAAGGGATGCATGGAGCAAAGAGAGCAGGACTGGAAGGGCTGGAGTACTGGAATACACAAGAAATGTTTCGGGCAGCAGTGTTCTGGTGTACATGCTCTGTTACATGCAAGGGAGAGAGATCACTTCCAGCAGTGGCTGAAAGACTTCTCTGCAGCGTTTCCACCTGTAACTGTCAGTCCCAGAGAAATTGTATTTCAAAATCAGAAGGAGAAAAAGAAATAGAGAAGTGTTTCATCTCTGGAGTGTTAGATATTTGATCTTATCTGGAATGAGTATGTGTGTACATGGGTGCTTACGTCACTGTTGTTATTTCATGAAAGAGTTCTGTTATGAAACTTCCCATTTCACATAAATCTCCCTTTTCAGACATGTGGTCACTGGTTTAGGGAATTTTTACTGTTAAATGCCTCAGTTTTTGCAGACCCAACTTTTCTTGGTTTCGTACTCAAGACTACTCAGTATAACAAGAGCCTTTGCCGCAGATGTCCCAGACACTGTTCTTAAAGAAATAATCCAGACCAAAATTGGTGCTTTGGCCTATGTGAACTGCTAAATATCATCACAAAGCAGCAATTATGCTGTAAGTTCCTCACCATCTTCGCGTTTTTTAACCTTAATATTTAGGTCACGTGGATGAGTGTAGGACACAAAAGTGGTACTCACAGGCTCTCACATTTTTTCCAGCTTATCTTTGGTTCTCCAAAAGCCAAACACCCAGCTGACATTTGATATGCTGTTTGCCTCACCTGCATGCCTGCTCAAGAAAGGAAATTTTTTTCTCCATCTGAAGTATAGACCTTGGTCAATTCACTCCAGATCTCGAGCCTCTGACACTCAGGATTCACCGTAACTGCAGTGCTGGGAAGGCCCAAGTTCCCCATGGACGAGCCAGTATCCTCTGGTGCACACACCAGTACCTAAAAGCTACTGTGCACCCTAACAAAACTCAACTGACTCAGATGTATTCCTGTCTAAATATTAAGTTAATTAAATTATTAATATTAAATGTTAAGCTCTTGTCCTGTCAAGGCTACTGCACAAATAAAAATACTTTCTGAAAATAAAATTCCCCTCAGCTCACCACTTTGTGTTGTCAGCCCACATTCCCCTTTCCTCTTTCCCAGTCACCCAGGACAATAGTTGTAACTCCTCACAGGGACGTGTTTCCAGGTCCCAGAGGAAAGCACAAATGCATACTGACCTCCTATAGTATTCAAGATACTCTGTAGCTCATGGAAAACTCTTTTCCATCAGTTTTCAGAAGAGTTAGACAAGATAATGACAAACAGGATAAAACAGAGGGCTGGAAGTGCCAGGGTCCCTTCCTTGGTGTTTAGCTGCCTGTCACAGAGACCAGCTGGTACAGCTGAAAGCTAGAAACAGACTGCAGCGAAAAACAGTGTGAAAAAGCTACAATAAGCTTCTGAGGGATTCTCTACCCAGCAATCAGATCTGGGAGCTGGTACCAAAACTCTCCTTTCTGTAGTGCACTTACCCTTCTTGACAAACACTAGGACAGGCAATCTAAGCAGCCACGCTGGTCCCCAGCAGGTGATGACCCTATCCTCCAAGGTATCTCCTCATAAATGACTCCAGGCAGAGCTGTTCATGACATAATCAACCAGGACAGGAGGATGCTGAAGATCAGGCCACTGCCATTAAAAAAAAAAAAGACACAAACGAAGCATAAATAAACTTATAGGGAACGTCATTTCACCCTCATTTTTCCTGAAATCAATGGGCCCTTTGTGCCAACATTACATTTTGACATCATCTTACATTTCTTTGCTGTTTTCTGGTCAGCAAAAAAAATGATATGAGAGCACAACAATCTATTCCCTCTTCAGGACTGTGAGGATCAGAGGTAGTGAAAGCTCTTATGGATCATCAGTTTCAGAGCAGGTCTCTATCCCCCAGGTTTCACTTGCTGGAAAGTTACCCAGCCATATGTTTGCAATTAAAGTCTCAGTTCCTCACAGGCTCATGGCAAATAGTTTGCTTCACCTGGGTCATATCTCTAAAGGGAATTCCCCCAGACTGGATTTGCAGGACATATTCGGTGGCAGTTCTGACATTGGTATTAGCCATAATGGAATCCATGTCAATTATGAGTTCATCCATTCGTTTTTCTATCCAGGCCTCCCACTCAAATTTCAGAGATCCCCTTCTAAAATGCAATTTGACCCATTTTGGAAGGGAGAGAGTTCCTTAGTCACTCCATTTGAGACCAATTAGGCTGTTTGATTTGGGATCCTTTATCCCTCAGCGCTCTTAGCCTGTCTGTTCCAATAAACGTTGCAAAAAATCCTGGTGTCTGAAATCCCTGCAAGCTTCACAGACCCTATTTCCTATGCAGTAACTGCACTCCCTTTAGTCCTCTTTCACCATCCTGAGTCAATCATGAACTCTGGGGTTACTCTGTGGGTGCCAGCCCCATCTCCCTGAATTGCCCTTCAACTTCTTGCCCACAAAGGCCAGGAGGATGGGGAGGCATGATTGACTCGTCAGGCTTTTTCCTGGCTCAAGAGCTCAAAGCAAACTGTTTTGTGGCCACCCTGCCCTGCAATCAGAGTTAACTTCTAATTAACTCCACCGGTTTGTTTGAAATATCGATCAAATTGTAACTATTTTCTCTCCCACTATCCAATGGACAGTACAATCAGCCCACGGATTCGGGGAGAATTGCAGCTTTTAATCCAAGGAGCAATCACAGATTTGCCGTGATTATCGGAGCTCAAAGCCTTTGTTTCATGTTTCATTCCCAGATGTTCCCAGCATCTCACAGCCCTGTAGATCAAATCAATGGCAACAGACTCGAGGCTGATAACAGAAACAAGGTCGCAGGTTGCGAGAGGACATCTACCTGCTTTAACTCAACGGTCCTCCCATGGCACAGAAATAATTGTAACTTGATTGAGAAACGAGCCTGAGCACATGTTCAACTGTCATCACAAAAAAAAAAGACAGCTTTTCTCATTATAGAGGCCCAGACGAATTGTTGCAGTAAGCCCAAACCTTGTTAGAGGAGAAGAGCTGGAATCAGTGCTTCCCCCCTCTGAGCCTCCATGAACAACCCTGAACTTTCAGTGAGGGAGGTTTGTTTCAGAACTGAAGCCTGAACCTGACACTGAAGTTGGCACCTTGCCCCCCTTCCAGGCTGCTGAAGACCTGCAGGCCTTGTGCAACAGGGAGCCCAACTTTCAGATCTGGATTTTGCAGCCTGGGATCATCTCTGAGTTTCCCAGCTTGAGAACCACAATTCCATTTGCTTTACGTCACTTGCCTGTTTGCTTTGGGGAAAAAGTATATTAAAAATAAGACGTCAGTAACAATCCAAAAGACAGCAACAGTCCCAGCAGCATTCCTCCTTGCAGAGCAAGGAAGAAGACAATTAAGCCCAGCAGTACCCACATCCTTTGCCCTTTGGGCTTCACAGCGTCTTTTCCCTCTTTCCTCTGTCTTTGTTTTGGGGTTTTATTTCAATTTTTATCGTTTTGGCTTGTGCTGCCTGAGAGGCAGGGGACCTTGGTGGTGTCCTTGGAGTGTTTACTCAGGATTGGAGCACACCCAAGACGTGGTCCTGAAGGCCCCTGAAAACCTCCATACCCCCACACTGTGTGCTTGTTTAGCTGAGTGGGATGTGCCCCTGGGGACAGGCTTGCCTGCTAGCCAGAGAAATGCTGGGAGTAAGGCACCTCCATCTTCATTCTCTTCCTTTTTGGTCGTGGAGAAGAAGATGTGCTGCCAGCCAGGCTCTGCCCATCTCCTGGATGATCTCCAGGCTCCCAGCAGCACAGAGGCACAGTGCTCTTTAGCTTTCCTAAACCTACAGCACTGCCGCCTTTGGTGGCCTTCCCCGCACATCCTGCCACCACCCTGCAGATCCCAGGCTTCCAGGCCTCTCTGCTCTGCTCACCCCAGAAATCAAAGCATATGCCTCCACTCTGCAGCCACGGAGCTCAAAGTGAGTGATCATCCCTTCAGTGCCACCTGACAGCCAAAGCCTGTGACACGAGGGCTTTGCAAAGTGTTTTAGCACCGATACTTCTTACAGTAAGATTTGGGTAGGCTGTGTAAAACTTTCAGGTGGATCCAAAGCAACGCAACGTCCAGCGCATCACATCAAATGTAGAAACAGAGCATTTTGGAGTTATAAGAATGTTTCGCTTTGTAAAAAAATGGGTTTTCTTTGCTTTTCTCCAAAAACCATTCAAGGCAGATGATTTCTAACGTTTGCCTGAAAAATACCACGTCTTGTTTAAAACTGTTCTGATGAAAAATGTCCAGTAGGTCCCAGAGTTGGGTTCATTCCATGGTCACGATCCCTACTGATGGTGGCGAGATTAGTTACACTTGGTAAGAGATACAGTGAAGAACTAACAAACATCCTTGCTGTTCTGCGCTTGTCCCAGCTTTCCTCTGCTGCAGGCAGCCTGCTGTGCTCTGATCTCTTGGCAGGGGGGAACGCAGTATTTGTTATTGGTTTAGCACCAACCATGGAGCCTCGTTTCTTGCGCAGCCTCCCAGGACAATCCCGGGTTCTTTTGAGCAGATGAAATATGGCTCTGTTCGTGCATGCTGACAGGACCTCTCCATGGGCAGCTTGCAAGGAAACTCACCCGTGGCATTCTGGCACCATCCTGAGCCCATTACCTCTGCTCCTGCTGCTTCTGCTTCCTCTGGCATTTTCAATGTTACCATGGAATGAGGAGTGAGCCCCAGAAGAGGTGAATACCTATAAACATGACACTTGTCCCGCTGCTGCTGATAACTACTGACACTTGGTTTTCCACACCTCCATATAGGTAAATTAAGCTTTCTTTGCTGTGCAGAGCTCAAAACCAACCACCAGAATGAACAGAAAACAGATTCTGATGAAATCTAGGTCTGACGCTGGAGCTGCACCGTTGATATCACAGCTCAAATCCATCTGCACAAACAATCATGGATCTCTTCCATCGTTGTTTTCTATGCTGCCGAATGTCAGTATGTAAAGACAGGAGGCAGGCACAAAGAAGAAGGGAAGAAAGAAAGAGAAATGGACAAGAAATGCAACACAATTCTAACAGTTTTCTAAGCTTCTTTAGGCTTTCAGGTGTAGTTGCTTTACTGAGACAGAATTTTTTCATAAGGGCTAAAAGTATAACGTTGAAAAACAAAAAACCTGAGATGCTTGAAAAATCATATACCACCAATGACTAGTGCCTCAGGAATAACCCCAAACCTGATAACGAACCTCTAGTTAGCAACATCAAGATCTGAAACACTTCCTCACCTCACCAGTGAAACATGTTTCCTGTTTGCACAGCAAACTTGCATCTGTGAGGTAGGAAGCCCATTGGAATGCAAGGGTAGTGAAATATTTGCTAGCAACTTCTCTCCTAAATAGGAATCAGCATGTTGTAACAAAGGCCATGACCATCTGGCTTAAAACCAAAGTGATTAATGACATTAATAATGAAATAGTTAAAAAATACTCATTGAAGGGGATTGTGAATCGTTCTTGACTTCAGTTGAACATTGCCCAGTTGGACTGGAAATCCCTGGGACGTTCTTTAGAGACGTGGCAAAACGCAGGAGGTCCTGGCCTTTGAACAAGGCTCTGTGACTCTATTGTAACAACAAAACAGCACAGAAGTAATCACATCCCAGCAAGGGCTCCAGTCTTCTGGCCAGAAACACTAAAAATCCTGAGCGCCGAGGGCTGAATTTCCGCAGACACCTTGCACCAGCCTGACTCTGCTCCCACTGCACAATCAGTCACTGGGGGTGAGAAGAACATCCTGTGTTTCTGAAAATCCCTTCTCTCGGATTTAGTTCAGACTGTTATAAAACGCTTCTTCAATTTGCACATCAGCCTAAACATTTATTCCTCAGAATAATGAATTATTACTCTGACAATTCTTCAGAAGTGGTCCTGTTCTCTATTCAAACTTTGCGTCCCAGCAATCAGACAGAAAAGCCAAGCGGGTTTTGCCCATCCAGCCAAGAGCTTGGTTCAGAGCAGATCCCTTACTCCACCATGAGGCCCAAGCAACGCCAGCTGACAGACCATGTCCAAGTCCTTGATTTCACCAAGGTCACTGGGATAAGCCATTAGGAGTCCACTGCCTTCCTTGGGGCAACGATTTCACGAATATTTAAGCTACCACTGAGTTCAAAGGCCATTCTTCTCAGCGTCATGACTGCAGCCCTCCTAAAGAAGCCATGAGCTGTGCTAAGGAAACTCAGAAATCCCAGCCTTTGCGAAACTGGTGCAGGAATTTTCCCTTAGTAACAAACCCCTCAGCATCTTTTGTTTTGGAAAACATGAAAATGTTTCCATATAAATTTTTTCCAAAATGCATCCCTCAGGATTCTCATGTTGCCCCAACGCTGAGAAATCCCTCTGCTCGCCCCAGAAAAAGAAAAAAAAAGAAGACGACCCGCAGAGAGCCTGAAAGATGGCAGCATCCTCAAGCATCTCCAGCCTTGGGGGCAGAAAGCTAATTCTTGTTAGCCCCGTTCTGATCCAGGTTCCCAGGGCTCTGTGCCAGCTTGATGGGGGTCTGGCATCTCTGGGGGGGTTGTACGGATTCTGGGGCAACACTCTGTGCGTCTGTGGGCTTCCCATCCTGCAGCAGGAACGAGCAGAGCACAGGGGCCCTAAACAAGGCGGTGGCTGGCAGGAGAGCAGGCTGTGCTCCCGCAGGCTTGTGGCTGGGGCCAGGCGGCAGCTCACCAAAACAGAACCGCTTGGAGAAGGATTTCAGCAATGACGAAGGACAATTTCCTGATGATGAGGAAAGCTTTCCATTAGAAATGTCCCAGAAAGTCCCAAGCTGGAGGCAGCGTGGTTCTCCGGTGAGGTGGAAAAGTCCAGCGGTGATATGGTGAAAGCACAAGGCTTGGGGGCACACTGGACCCCTTCCAACCATCTTACTGCCCCCTGAAGCTCAGGGGTTAGCTATCACAGAATCATAGCATATCCTGAGTTGGAAGGGACCTATGAGGACCATGGAGTCCAACTCTTGGCTCCTAATAAGACCGCCCAAAAATCAGACCAAGGAACAAAACTCATCACTGCCCCTCTGCTCCCTGTGAGGAGCTGCAGCCTCCATTATGCCTCCCCTCCACCTCTGCTCTGGGCTGAACAAACCCAAGTTGCTCAGTTGTTCCTCACAGTCTTCCCCTCCAGACCCTTCCCCATCTTTGCAGCCCTCCTTTGGACACGCTCTAATAGTCTGATGTCCTTTTTGTACTGTGCCACTCAAAACTGTACAATAAGGTTCTCCCAAACCCAAGTGCCTCAACCGGCAGGCTTGTGATGTGCCAAGCTGAGTGGGCCCTCCCTGAGCTGGAGGGTCCCCCATTACCAGCAGGGCCAGGCTCACCACTTGAGCTCACAGATGGCCCCCACGTTCTCCCTCCTAACAACACAGAGAGCACGTGGGCAGCACACAGCGAAGGGAGCTTGCTTCTCCAAACCCATAGCTGTCCAACAACGAAAAAAGACAGGCCAAGAACCCCTCAAGGCATTTAGGGTGGTTTTTTAATGCAACATGCGGGCAGAATCTTTGTTCCAGGTTTTGCTTTGAGCTGATTTCTTAAGCACACACACATCCGAGCCGGGGCCTCCAGCCTCTTGGCTTGTGCAAGAGCTCTTTTGCATGTGAAGTCCCAGTGTCTGTGTCCTAGAGCTCTTTTGCACTGTACAGTGGGCTCAGCACAACACCGGGCAGAAAGAAACGGTACAAAATCTGATGACAGATTATCTGTGGAAGGCCTGAACTCCAGCCAAGACAGATAAAAATAAAATAAATTAAAATAGTTTTGTGTGTGTGTGTGTGTTTTATGAAGGGAACATTTATATTTTTAAACGAGGAGTAATTGTATTCTGTATCTGAAATGGCATCTGAAAGTGATTTAGTGGAACAATGTGGTTTCTGATTGGTGCTTGAACTAGCTCCAGAACATTTTTTATAATAAGCATCATAAAGATCCCAATTATCTGATCCTTTTCCCTAACATGGTCAGAGAGGATGTTTCCAAAGAAAGGGCTTTGGGGTTGGTTTTTTTTTTCCCTTTGTGGCACTGATCCTGCAAACATTTACATACAGGCTTAATCTTGTGAGTACCCCAGAGAAGTGAACCAAGGCAGCTCTCAGCAGCAAAGCTAATCGCAGAGTAAACTGCTAATGTTCAGATTTTGCTAATCAGAGCAACGCACAGACTTAGGGGAAAGGTCTTCTTGTTATTCAGATAGCTGTTCAGGATGCATTTACGATTCAATAAAGGAGGCCTTGGCATTACCAAAATAATTACTTACTTAAACAAGCCTGTAAAACTCAAGGACTGCCCCAAATAAAAGGAGGCTTCCCCCCCTCCAGTTTAATAACATAAATCTAGTGAAATGCATCTTGCTGCCATAAAATCAGTTCTACATGCCTTAGAAGCCATTGATTTACTAAGTGGGCAGGGAGGTCAGATCCTGCTAAGGACTCAGAGGGCTGAACATATGGAGAAGTTTCAAACCTGGAAGGTTTGTCCACCCACAGGAACAGAAAACAGCTCACATCTTACCCTGAAACTTCACTCTCCAAAGAAAGACACGTAAAATCAATGGGCAATGCTACAGATTAAGACAGAACCGTTTTGGTGATCGCTCAGTAAAGAGAATAAAAAACAAGCCTGAAACCCACAGCATGTCCCAAGGGTCCCCGGGAAACTGGCTTGGAGAGGCAGCACCCTGCTCACATGGGGAGCCTGCAGCTGGGCTGGCTGCTGCACAGCATGGCCATTGCCTCCCCAGGCAGCCCTCAGCAGGCTGCAGGCACAGCTCCAGCTCACATGTGGCATGCAGCCCTCCTGCCACCAGTGCTGCAGGGTGAGGGCTAGCACAGCTTGAGATGGCAAGGCTTACCTAGGGCTCAGACTGCCAGGACTAGCAGCAGGGCCAGATACAAGGCAGATGAGTTCTGTCTCTGCCTTCTCAGAAACATCTCTCTGACTTTTCAGCCCCTGAAAAACCCATCCTTCCTGAACTAACTGGCTCTGGCTGGGTCCTACCTGCCCCACACCACACCACAGGGACTGTAGGTCATCCTGGATACCAGGTGCCTATTCTCCTTTCAAGTATTATCTCAGTGTCTCTCTGACCAACACAGGACTGCTGCAAAGAACCATGATAGGGCACCTGAAGAGGTTCCTGTGTTACAACAACCTCTGTGTGGGATCCACCTTAAGGTTCTCTTCCCCACTTTCCTTTTATCTAGAAGAAACTGCCTTCTATATAGTAAAGAAGACAGCAAGGGACGCTGTGGTTTTGCAGTACTTCATCCTTACCCCAAGCCCAGCTTTCCTACAAAGTACTGTCAGACCAACCCTAGGAAGTTTGCAGCCCATGTAGCCCTAGCACTAAGCAGGCACAATTACCTTGAGTGTTTGGGTGGACCTGAAGTGTCACCTAACTACAGCAGCCACCTCACGATCAGACTACCTCTGGTCATTTGGATCGTGTTCTGATGATGTGTGAACACAGAGGTGGCCAAAAATAAATATATAAGACTCCTCGCTCCCCTGAGCACTGAGGTTCTCATGCCAAGAAATATTCTGTCTTCTCGCTGCCTCTTTTTGTGGTGGTTTCCTGAGACTGAAAACGTTCCTCCACTGCAGAAGATGCAAAAAAATTCCTGCTGACCTCAGCATTGAGTTTCATCTTTTTGAAGCTTTGTTGCGCCTCTGAGATAATTTATGAGGTGTCAGGATTTTCCGACCACAAATGTCTTGGACGAAAACCGTTTTTACACTACAGATGCCATGAAAGAGAAGCAATTTCAGTCTGCTTTTTTCTACAGCACTGTCTGTGTCCACAATGAAGTACGGGTTCAGAGCTCCCGGAGATTATTTGTGTAAGAGTTGTCCGGGCCAGCGCTCCACTGAGACTCAGGCTGGGTCTGATTCCCCACCTTTGCCTCATTGCCCTGATCTTCTCTGTTGGGAGGGGAACTCCCATTTCCTGGTGCTGTGCCATGAAAACATGAGCTTGCCAAGTTATTCTCTGTATGTGTGTATGTGTGCGTGTGTTGAACAAGCCAGAAGTACCAGAAGTGAAAAGATCCATTAACAAACCACATTTTGCAACAGCCATAAGGATCCCCAGATTTCTTGTCTGTGAATTTCTCTTCCCCGTGCTTCAGATTTTCGAAGGGAAAAAGAAACCAACCAAAAAACCCCAAGAACCCAGCTTAGCCGTCTCTAATCCAGTATGCACCTCAGTCTCCATGAAAGTGTTCTTGGGACGAGAGCAGTATTTCCCTTGGCTGGGATGCCCAGCCTCCTGGCTCCTCCGGAGCTGCAGAGCTGTAGACATTCCGCTGAGTAGTTTGCAACCCTGCCTGCCAGGAAAACCCAATGTCTCCATGGAGAAATCTCAGCGGAGGAGTTTGATACTCAATCAGGGATGGAAAAGAAGGGAGTTTATGCCTCCTTGAGACCAATCCCTCCCCTAAAAAAGCAAGAGGAAAAAAAAAAAAGCAAAAAAGAAAAAGAAAAGCGACCGTATTCTGACAAGCATGGGCCCAGACATCCCGGCAGTACTGGTTTTGCTTTGTGTCAGGACTGGTCCGAGTCACATAGGCTTGGTCCAAATGTCTGTTTAGGTCAGTGGGAGTCTATCAGCTTCAGATCAGACCTAAAGTTTGGATCTGGAGCTGAGCTTCCAAAAGTCTGGGCATGCTTGCATCTTCTGGTGAAGGGAGCTTGATTTGGCCCAGCTTTGAGATAGGAACCAGCTGCAAATGCAGGCCTCCAAACATGTTCTAGGAAAGAGGTTATAAAAGAGCCCCTTCTTGCTCAACACATTTATTCCCCGTGGGCCAGATTCTGACATCTTCATTAACGCTCAGCAGAACCTGCTCCAAGAGCAGTTACATTGGTTTGAATGGGGCTATTCAGGGAGTCAGCGAGTACCTAATGTCAGCAAGGGTAGCACCATCTAAGGGTCACATCTGTTTGCTTCATTGATATAAATCATTTCTTTCTCCTTTCTGCTATTAGCACACACAGCTACAGCAAAAGCACATTGGGTTCCCTTCCTCCTGGCATCTCTTCAGCAAAATGTTGGTTGCAGACCCTTATGGGTAACGAGGTAACAAAGCAAAATGACCAGGAGCTCAGCTTATAGCCCTGACAGTGATTAAAGGAAAACTACAGTGAGAAAGTCAGAGTTCCTTCCTGAGCCCTGTTCTAGTCACTTTCTGTCTGCTTTCCCTCCCAGACTGAAAAATAGTGCCCTCATGTGAAAGCAGAAGAAAGGCATTACTGCCTACCTGCACCTTTCTGTAGCCATGCCCTAGAAGTCATCCTCCTGTAAGCCATCTTCACACTTGGTCACTGAAACACTAACTATATGCTGTTCTGGATCAGTTTGATCGAGCCAAGGATGAGTCTGACCAAGATAAAATCCTCTGACTGCTGACATAGGCAACAAGCCTTCTAATGCAGTGCCTGTGATGGGCATGCTGTCACACTCATGAACTGCCTATTTTGCCACAATGACTTGTGGCAGATCTCTGAAAACTGTCTGAAACTTTGCTATCTATTTATCTATCAGCAGAAAGGCAGCAGAATGAATCTGGAATTGAGATAATTAGGAGCACCTGACTGAACTGGCTTGGAAGTCATAACTGCATCACAACTACCACTCTGCCACAGAGCTCTATTTGTCAGGTAGATTTTCTTTTCCTTCTCCTTTATCCAGGAAGACAACGATATTTGCACCGCTTTGTTTATATTAACCATCAGAATTATTTGCACTACGGTTCCTAATAAACAAGGCTACTTAACCAGAATAGCTGTGTCTGCAAGGACAGGCCAGCCAACGTCAGACTCCTTCCAGTTTTGAAGAGCACCAACTGTGGAGCTCCCCAAGGAGAGATGATTGCAGAACACATGCGCGTGATTTTGCTGGTGCCAATGATGATCTGGTACATGACAGTTGCGTGCGGTGCTGCAGTAAGCCCAAACAGTCCTTTTTCTCCTTGCTGAAAAGGAGAAAAAAGTCTCCACACTTATGATATTGTTGGCTTCCCTCACCACTTCCAGCAGTTAGCATGATTTTTTACCTTGTTTTGCATAATATTCCTTTTTTCCTCCCATTCTTTCTTGGACTCAGTTCTATATGGCATTCTTAGATATTACAAAGAGGTATCCAAGAGTCTGCTGCTTTTCCAGCAGGCTCTTTGGGACTTTAATGAGGGCAGCAAATTCTCTGTTTCCCTGGTCTCTCACAGCAGTGTAATGAGAGTAGGTGACACAGACTGTTGCTTGTCAAGGAAGACCTGGGCGAGGCTAGGATGAGGACAACCTCTGCTCTTCTCAGTTACTCTGAATGGACAGATGAGCAGAAAACAGTTGCCAGCCTGTGAAAATACAGGGTCTGAATGGGAACAGATGAGATCTGGAAAACTGCTGGCAGTAAAACTGGGATTATGGATCATTTATAGGGTGGGAGGGAACACAGTGGCAGGACACAGACATTGGTGCAATTGTTTGTCTACATGTCACATGCAGGAATTATTTTTCTGTGAGCAAAATATCCTCAGGAGATGGTTCCTGCTTAAGACTTGAGATCCATCTCTACTTTAGAAGGATGCAGCAGGAAGGGATTATGTTGTTAAGGCCTGGCTTGATGTTCCCAAAGCCCAAAGGCTCTGCAACTCAAGTTACGTGTAAGCTAGAGACTAATATCATCTATAAACACAGGCAGTGCTGATGCATTGTTTTTTTTTTTTGGAGATGGAGAGCAGGTTAAGCTTTTTGCAGGATGCAGCTAATCATAGAATCCTTAGAGTTGGAAGGGATCTTTGAAGGCCATCTAGTCCAACTCCTATGAAATGCCACTGGTGCCCCAAGGAGAAAGGAGGGGAGTTGGGTTATTTATGAACTACAAAAGCAGGCATTAAAGCAGCATAAGCAAAGCAGCTTGCATAAGAACAAAGGAGGCTTCAGCAGAGCCAGTTTCAAGCCAGGTTTCTTGTGTCCTGAACTAGCACTTTAACCATCTTCCTTCTCTGCGAGGGAGAAATGAGCATCAGAGAACGAAGTGAGCCTCCACATTTTTCTAGCTCGAGACAGAACTGTGTCCATTGTTGGGACTAGCCCCCTAGGAGGAATTATTTCTATTCAATTTGTGTGTGTCACAGACAGATAATGCACTGGGTGGTATTTCCCTCTCTTCCCCCAATCTTTCTCTTTTATGACCACATGACTTCACCCCCTCGTGTGAGTGACAGTACCCATTAGACGAGACTCTGATGCAAAACAGCTGTGTGCAGAGAAGGGGAGGAAGGGAGTGGGGAACAGCAATTTAGAAAACAATTAAGAACATCAATTCCAATTCATTTGCTTGGCCAGGATAAGTAATTTCTAAGAGGTAACTTGATCTGCAGCGGACTGAGATTAAAGGCGAACTCCATTATCTCTAGTTTACAGTCTGGAGGAATTTGTTTTAAATGGTTACCAAGGAGGCTTCATAAAAGAAAAAAAAAAGAATTAAAAAAAAGAAAAAAAGAACCTTTGCCTAAAAATGTCTAAAAAATCCTCCTGATTTCTTCTTTTAAAGGGCACGCATGGATTTATTAACTCTGTGAGAGTGTGGCTGCACTGCACTGGAGGAGGAGCAGTTCAGCTCTTGAAAATAGAATCCCTGTCCGCAAGAGCTCAGAGATGTATCTGACCAAAATAAATTATGCCAGTTTTGGATTACTGTTAAGATTTTGATGCAAGGATGTACTGGAAACAAGAGACATGGGGCTCAGAAGGCAACCCAGAATTCTCCAGAGGACGCAGAGGCTTCTGGAGGAAAATACAATACACAGAGCATCAGGCAGTTCCCAACTGCCTGCTGGGTTTGACACCACCTCACTGTCTGGCTGTGAAAGGCCTTGAATGCCCCTTAGGGCTTTACTGCTGCTGCCAGTGAAGAAGCACTGGTGTATTTGGATGCCTCTAAGAGGTGCTGTGAGTAAATACTCCCATGACATTTTGAATGCTGAGTTTAAATCCAGGCAATCCACAGCAAGAGACTTTGACCCAGCAGACTGTGAGCTTTCCTCTCTATTCATGCTTGGGTGGGAGATGACACCAAAAACAAGTACACGAATGGCAGAGCCATGGATTTTCTACCGTTGAAGTCTCACACTCTAGGACTCTTCCATCTTCCTCAGTTCTCAGCACTTTGCTTTGCCACAACCCTGAGTCCCAGTCCTTGCCTCATCTTTTGCAGGCCTTGAGCTCTTATCCTTGTTTTGAAAAATGTACTGTTGTCAAGTAGCTGAGATGCCCTGCAGCCTCAGCCCATTAAAATGCTGCTCAGACCATTTATCCCTCAGAAAGCACTGGCACCTGCCCTGAGCATTTCTCCCAGGAACCCACAAAGAACAGCCCTTGTGCTTACAGGAATGCAGAGGCCATGTGTGTCTCTGGATGTGATATGAGGAGCTCAAGGGTGGGGTAAGAGCAGACACAGAAAAAAGGATCCGTGAGCTGGCTCGAAGTTCCAAGTTGGCCATGGATCTGCTTTTCCCTGGCTGGACCCAGACTTCTACCTCTCCTGTGGATCTTTGTTTGTCTTAGGGACAATCTGAATTGCTCCCAGTATGAAACAGCCAGCCCGTGCTTTATACGGCTGCCTCCCTGTTGGCTAGCTAAGACTCTGGGGTGATGTAATTGCCTCTGGAAGTAGGAGCTGGAGAATGTGATGTGACAAATTTCCCTGGACCACCAAATAAATTAAAAAGTAGGCTTCCAGCCCAGAAAGGTTACCCTCCCAAATAAACATGTCCCAGCCTCCCTTCCTTACTGCACACTTACCTTCTTCCACACCAGGAAGCTGAGCTCCTCGCAGACTCCATTACGATCCAGAATGAACAGGTTCTTCCAGCCAGTCGGCATCTCCCATACAGTAATTGCTTTGGTATGGGCATCTGAGTACAAGACAGAACTGTATAAACTAGAAATATTCTCTTTGCATAAACTTCTCAGTAGACTTACTTTTGTCTTGCTGCCAGGAAATGTACTTGGGGCCTCTTGCTAACTTCACATTTCTTTGATTAGAGGGGCACAGCCAGTTTGTTCTGATAGTTACAGGGGAAACAGCAGTCAGGGGAACTGAGAAACTGGAATAGCCTTTCTAAGCACAACAGCTCTGCAACTGCACATAAGACCACCCTATTCCACCACTCTACTGTGACAGCCACACTTCCACGGGTTGGAAAGGAAGGGGGAGAAAAGCCCACCTTGCTAACATGCTTCTCCACAATACTGAGTGTCATGGCAGATTAACTTACAACCTGAGATCACTTAAGCAACACAACACACGGCGTTCCAGCATGAAAGAAGGGCCATGTCATAACCAAGGGCAACGAGTGGTTCTGGGAATCAGAAAAAAGTCAAACATGGTTGGTGGGGTTGGACAGGAGTTTAAGAAAGCAACAATATAGTCAGCCAAATTGCACTGTGGCCAGGAAAGGAGAGTTAACACCTTTCCTCTGCCAAAAAACACCTCTTGGCCAGTAATGACAACTAATGGCCAGGGCCTTGGCATAACAATCTGCCCAAAAAACTGCAAGGTGGGACATGAAGATTCTGTGCCCAGTTCTGGTCAGGACCGCTTTGTAGCATGGAACAAAGCACTTAGCTTCTCTCAGCCCCAACTCGTCTGTGTGCACAGCTCTCTGGGTTAGTTCTTGTCTCCCTCCTGAGGCTCAGTAACAGTTTGTTAAATGCCTGGTTCTCCTAAGAGGCAAGGTGATCCAGAGAGTGCAAAGTACTTTATTTTTGTACTGTAAAAACCAGCTTCCTTCGAAGTCTCACTCATTAAGTCAACAGCCGTTGTAATCCAAGCTCCTTTGATGGAAGGAATAAGCGGGGAAATTGCCAAAGGCAGGATTAGCTGATGGATGTCTTGGGCCTGCAAGGGTGTCTCATACGGATTTGTGGCTGGATTTTCACCTCAGCTGTCCTGGCTGGAACGTCTGTCCTACCGTACTGACACTCCTCTTGCAGACCCTGCTCAGCTTCTAGCAGCGAGGCCCTGGCCAAGGACTGGTTGCACTGTAATTCCCAGCTCCCTTGCTAACAAAGGTATATGGCATGCCAAAGAAAATCAAGATCCGGCCTGTGAAGAACATACCTGTTGTACTTGCAGAGAAGTGACCAGCTTGTCCAGAAACAGGACTGGTACAGGTGTGCTTCCTAACACAGCTACTCAGCGATACAATGCTCCAGGCCACTGCTTTCCTTCTTCAGCAGGGATTACCATATGCTTCTCTCTGAGCAGCAAACCCTTTGCGACCTAGGAATGAAAGTGCTGTAAGCTGGTTTCTACATTTAAGCCTAACCATGAGTAAAGGCATTTAGAAAGAACAATCCCAACGCATCCTGCTAGACTGCGACAGGCAGCCAGCTTCTTGCTGTTCCCCATTCAAAAGGAGTGGCAGCACATTCCCACTGTTTCCTCCTTCCTATTACAATGCCTCCTGAGTTCTCATCTCTGTCCTGATCTCAGATTTCTGCCATGGTGATTCTGCAGATTGAAGCTAACAGCTTAGAGTATTTGTGTGAACTCATATGGGACAGAGAAGAAAGGCAATCTGCAAAGCCAGCTCAGACCCACTTCTATATCCTCTGTTTATGTGAAAATTTTCATTCGGAAAAAATAACTTTCTAACCTCTCACAATGCAGGTAACTCTTAGTGGGTGTTAACTACAAACACAGGACTATATTTTCCTAAAATGTCATTATCTGAACGTCCTCCTCACAATGGGGAAATTGAGGAGGAAAATACTCCAGCCTGTCAGATCTTCTGCTTTCTATGCCAACCCTCCATCTCCCCTCCAGCTACCACCTTTGCAACTCACACATGCCCACAATAAGGTCACAGTTTCTTTCTAGTTCTCAGTGCTGGGCACCATGTACTGCACTGTCAGCAGGTGATTGTCTGCTACAGGACCTAGTGGAGAGGGGTATGCGAGACAGCTTGTAATGCTTTTGTTAAGAGGTTCCCCAGCGTTGCTTTTAGTAGAAACGTGTTTGTTTTTCAGAAGAGAATCAGTTACAACATCAAGCAAAAAGGCTTTCCTAAGGCAGGGTTCTATTTACCATGTTCATTCAGGGAAAGTTATATGGGAGGAGGGAGGAAGTAGTTAAATCCTTGTTTACCAAGCTGGAAACCAAAACTCCCTCAGTTTACATAAATAAGAGAGAAAATGGCTTAGTGGTATGAGCACGTGGCTGTGACTAAGGAGAGCTGGGTTCTCTACACTAACGTGTAAAACTCTCCAGGGCTCTCCTCCCCTCAGTGTGAAATTCAACTTGTTAACATGAGATGCATGTCAGATCACTAGTTAACAGAGACAGGATCTTCCCAATGCCAGATTTGTCCATCAGACTCACATAGTCTGAAAAACCTTGCAAAAAGTACTGGCTTTGCTTCCCTGATTACCAGGATGCTGTAAGAACCAGTTGGACGGAGCAGCTGGAGTAAAAAGAGATGCATATGAGTCTGCTTTAGGGGCTCCTATACATGCAATGAGGCTAACTAGTCCTTCCCTGCCAACTAGTCAGGGAACAGGCAGGGTTTGCTCTGCCCACTGAATCATAATTATTGCATGCTGCGAACTCAAGGTTGTATCAGACATCATTTTGGAGATCTGCAAAGATTAAGGAGAACAGAAAGACAGGGACTGAATCCTACCAATGAAAAAAAACTTGCTGGAGGGTGAGAAAGTGCTCACTTGCTCAGAGTCCCTTTGCCTTGGCATCTAGCAAGATAGGGAGGTTATAAAGTGTAATCCCAGGGTAGGGAGCAAGTCTGATAGCACCCAAACAGAAGCCCCTTCCATGGCCTATGTTTTGCCTTTGGTAACTGGTCAGAGTTGCCTCTCTCTCCAAATCAAGGCAGTCCCAAAATGGTTCCTCTGGGAACATTAATGTTTTACTGAATCACTTAGTTTCTCTTGATGACTGCTGCTTCAGACTCTCTGCTGCTGGATCCCAGTGGGGATTTTGTTGATGGGGGTTTATTGACTTCTTGTTACCTTGAAGTTACTGCAGTGGCAAGAATCACAGGTAACTCCTGGAGTCTGTTTATTTTATGGGTTGGGGTTTTAAGAGTTTGGCAATGGTACCCTCATTTTAGGAGAAGCCACTTGTTTATTTAGCAATGCACATATGCACCGATCCATAAATAAAACAAATGTGCTATCTAGAATCTTCACTTTGGTCCTCAATAGGGACTTTTAAGATTTATACTGTGGGACTAAAGGAAGGGCAGACTTGAATATTCTGACAACTGGCCTCACAGTGGACTCATAGGTTTGCACTTAAGCTGGAATTCATCTAACCTCATTTAAACATCTCAGATTGACTTGTCTGAACCTGACTTGTCTGAACCTAAGCAGCCTGCAGGCTCCTAGTAAAGTTGAATACGTGGGATAACCACGAAGATTTCTGGTAGGAGCTGATCTGTCATCAGTAACCGTAATGGGAATTTCTGACAATTAGCTTGAACTGTCTCTTAGTCCAAATTAGGTGGGAAGCCTCTCACCCTTGGCGTGCCTTGGAAAAGGGAGCCACAAGGTCATTAGGTCATTTTAACTGATGCTAAGTACCACATCACAAAATCCTCATGACTGAGAGTCATAAGATATAGGCACGGTACTTCAGACAGATTAGGGTAGTTTTGCATGGAAGTAAGACACGCCAGGTGTCCCTCAGGAGATCCTGCCACAGAGTGCTGGGACAGAGCCAAGTTCAGCAAATGACATCCAATGCTGATCTGGAAATGTTCTTGGCAAACCCTGCTGGACTATTTATTTGTGTGGTGGAGGATCCAGATTACACAGCAGTCATCATTCCTCTGAAGCTGATGACCCATTAAAAGCTGACAAGCCACATATATTTCAAGGACCACAGGTCACCTTGGCGAATACTAGCTGTGTCTGTTCAACATGTATGTAACACATCTGTGAAACTGTTAACTGTGTGTGTACTCACTCGTACATATCTTCCTACCTCCACTCACAAGCACTTGAGGACTTTGAAATTTGGTCTCCCAGATAATTCTGCAGGCTTAGCCTTGTGTGAGGCTTCTGTTTAGAAGCCAGAACTTCAGAGACCTATAGGAATCCACTGACCAACAAGTGTACATTAAGTGCACTTGTAGGATTTCTTCAAATGTCTTTAAAAACCTTAGTCTTAGGAGCTTGAAAATACCAGCCCAGGTTAAAATGCCTGCAAATTCAACATTTTTGTGATTTTCTGTCTTTATTTTTGCTTCAGGTGTACACCAGGTTGTACTAATGCTTCAGCACAATCAGAAGCTGTGTATATTCATGAGCACAATGTTCAGCCTCAGTCCTCTCTTTGCAGGACACATCAGGTTGGCCTAGGAAGCAGGCTAACCACAGCCACACTGTTTCAATCTGCTCTGAGTACAAGCAGAATAAGTTTATGTCTGCCTCCAAAACACTCTGTAGTTCCTGTAATGGCCTAATTCATGGAGGTGTTAATCACTCACAGCTCCCACTTACAGTTCTCTGTAATTCAGCCCAGATCACTCTTCTGTGCCTCAGTTTCCTCATCCAAGACACAGTGATAACACATGCTTCAAGGTCTAGGGATGTACAGTGTCATTTCAATACTGTTATTTATGGTGATGATGAGAACGTGAGCTATGTTTGGTACAAAGGTCTGTGAGTGTCTACCGGACATCAATGGAAAAAGGACATCAACGGAAAAAGATGGGTATTAACTCCCCTGTTTGAAATCCAGCGTGTTGTTACTGCTCTCAGCTAAACAGAATTACCTCCTCTTAAAATCAAAGGTTTCACTTCAGTGAGATGTGGTGATGTCCACAGAAAACAAATCACTTCTGGCAAGTGGAGGAGGAATGTCTTGGCAGGTTAGGAGAGGCATCAAAGGAAGAGAAGAAGAATGGGATGCAACACAACTGAATTTAATCAGATGTAACAGCCGAGTTCCTTGGCCTACTGTCTGACATGCCATCATAAATACTCTGGGGACTTGGATTAATAGAATGGAAAACAAACAAGAAAATGGTATAAAGGTGCTCAGGGCACTTTGAGGTGTAACTGATAAATCTCTTATCAGTTGGCACTATGTCAACTGATTACGGTAGTATGATAATATTCCTCCGTTAATGTTGTGCCCCAGTACCATGACTTTGATTTTTAATGAGTGTTTCAATATCCATGCCCAGGCCCTTTGCTGCTTTCAACAGTCACAGCTCCTCAGGTCAGACTGCACTTCTGCTTACCATTACTAAAGAAGTAACTAAATCAGTTACAAGGATGCACTTTCATTCCTAAGCCACCGAGGAGAGAAGATGCTCTCTTACTTCAAGCCATTCAGCTCTAAGGTGGTCTGAATTGCTCTGGAGATGCCAGTTTTTTCCTCCTGGCTGTCAAAGAGCCTGAGGTGGCTATTCCCTAGGCCAGGCACAGGGGAAGACGCCTGAACTGACAATACGTCTGAAGAAAAACAGCTTGGGCAAATACTTCTTGACAGGACGGTTCTTGAAATTACTTTCCTCTGGAAATCACTGACTTGTTTCACTACATTTGGGTCCAAGGAATGTATGGAATTTATTATTTTGTAGGAAACCAATGCTTCACTTGAACTATTCTAACACTGTATCAGGTATTATTTAAAATATAATCTCCCATAACTTTTAAGTTTAGATTAAATTATATAAACGTCCAAACAAGAAAGTAAAACTAAAAGTTTTGATATGATCATTTCAGTATTTCTGAAACAAAGTATTTTAGAATACCCATTCAGTGATGCGTCTCAAAATGACTGCTCTCCTGTCCAACTAGAAATGAAAAGACATTTGTAGCGTCGGAGCTGCTTTCTGAACGTGAATAGTTTGAGCTGCGACGGCTGCAGGGTCTGCACAGTATGGATTGCTGTTCAGACTGCTGTAACAATTGATTCTGTCCATTTTGTTTCGGTTCCAGTAGCACATACAGGCTACTGTCAGGGCTAAGGGATGTCTCTGGCAAGGAATCTCTCATTCCTTGCATTACATTCTTCATTCATACATTCAGTGACACTGGCTTTCAGTCGTGCAGAAAATAAGCATCGGACCTGATGTGGGACAACCAGACATTATGAAGAGCTCTGGTGGTGGCAATGCAGAAGTGAGCTTTAGCATGCTATAGCTAAGCAACTGCTTAAGTACTGTTCGTCTGGAAGTAACACCTGGTTGAATCACTGATTTGTTCATTCATTAATTACCCGTCAGTGATAACTGATGGTTTGAGCTTGCAGGATCCTGAAACTCGCTTCAGCTTGGGTACTGATATTGGATTAAATTCCTCTTAATGTTGAGATCAGGAGCAAGTACTTAAATGAACACCAAACAAATGGGACTCAAACTCCCACTGCAAACCGATCAGCTAAAGGTTTAAATGCATGTTTTAAATAATCTGGAAGTTGAGGCAGAACAACTTAGTTATTATCCAGCCTTAGAACACCAAAGAGCAACTGACGCGTGGATGGTTTCTAAGGAAGCTCTTCTGAAATTTGTGATTCATTATTATTATTATTACATTCTACAGTAAAGTCCAGAGAGGCCAGAACTTTTAAACCAAGAATGGCCCTCACCCAAATTCATGAACTTTTTAAAGAGTGCAACACCGCCTACAGTGGTAAACTGTGAATTTCTGAATTAAAATATACTTGGAAAAGGAGGGAAACAAAATATTATTCTGTCATAAGCAACCCCATGCATCTGTGCCCCTGGGGGGCTTCTGTTTCTTTACTCTTGAGGTTCATTATGTCACCAGGAAAGCTTTAATATTTTACTGTGGAAGCAACATAGCCATGAAACATTGACTTTCAGGAATGTGGTAAGCATGAAATATGCTTTTTTCTATTAAATTAAGACTTGGCTCCATTCACTATATATTAATATAGTTAAAAGAACACAATTTTCATTAAATCTTTATGCATGTATATAGTCTAGAAATTAAAATAGGAGAGAGTTACAAAATATAGGAAGAACTTTTTTCACTTTGAAAAATCTATTTCACTGAGAGTGGTATCAAACCTTTCTATTCTGTCTTTCATTCTAACCACTTTTCATCCTGGATCCACTTTGGGATAGGCCCTTTCTGGTGCGTAAGTGAACAGCTGATGTTCAGCACAATAACAGCTGGCAGCTACTTAGAGTTGTATAAAATTCTTTACCTCCCTATTTCCACAATGCTGTTCTCTTGTCATTGGAGTGACCAACATCATTCGGATAATGTCTGGCACAGACATGAGGATTTCCAGTAGTCCCCAGGTGTTCTGCACTACGGCAGAAGTTTCTGGCTGGAAGAAAAAAAACGATGTAGAACAAATTAATTTGTAATGGATGTCTAGATCTTTTAAATATTTGTCTGTTATTGCCAGTGAGTGTAGCTAACAACATATAGGACTGATGCTTCTTTCCTGTAAATCAAATGACTGGCTTTGCTTTGAATTTCTGCACATAGCCATATTCACACAGTCATCACACCAGCTTTTAACTGGTGCTAAAACGGACTGAAAGAAAACCTACAATCATTACCAGTTGATTCAAATGGAAGAATTAGCCAAGACATTCCAGAAGCATCTGTGTCATGGGAACCACAGGTTCCTATGTTATACGACATGCCAGAATATCCACCAGGTCACCAGAACTGTTTTCCTTAATGCTGCAATTAGTAATGGCACATTAAAAAAAACAATTACCGGATAAGATTTGACTGCAGGAAGCCCTGTGCCATAAATTGGAAATTCTCAACATATGCAACCATATTGCTAGAGAAGAGCTATGCAATTAAAACAAAACTGGAGATTTGTTATCAAAGGATAGCAAAGAGTACTAAAATCCAACGGAGCAGTTCCCTGATCTTGTTATCTTTGGGCTTCTATGTGAGTTAATCTAACACAGATGACAATATTTGACAAAGACAGTTGGGAATACTGCCATGTGGAGGACGTTTCATAGAACCCTTTCCATCAGAACATGGAGGTCTGCTGTAATGCAACTTTTAAAGAAGTCCAGTAAGTTGTTCCAGAACTGCAGGCAAATAAAACAAGACAAAAATTCAGAAAGAGTCAGAACAGCCCATTCTTACATCTTGAACAAGCCACATTCATTTACATTTTTTTTTCTGCATTACAATAACAAATATTTAAAATGCAAATTGCTTTAGAAGTTGAATTCAAAGAAAACATTTGATTTTGTCTGTATTTCTCATTTAGACTGTAATTTTGTGCGTTTTTTTTTTTTTGTTTACAGAGAATTTCAAAATTGTCTCTTCTTGCACTTGTTCCGAATGAAGCAGAATATTAATCTGAAAATGTCTGCAAAAGGAACTCTGTCCTCCCACAGTGCCTTCTGTGCCTATATGAAAGGGACAAGACCCTCAATGTGTAGTTTTTGTGAGCTCTAAGCAGACTGTATGTGTGTTAGCATTGTCAAATCCCAGGCTTATCCAGCTGCTGTTTGAATATAAATCATAGATGCTTTTGGGTTACACTAACACCCTCTGCAATTTAGTACAGTTGTTAATTAATACAATACCGTATTAGTTCTTCTTGCAGTCTTACTATTAACACCCCATGAAATCCCATTAGCTCTGCATATGGTGCCAGATTTGTTCTGAATGTGGGAAAGAAAGAAATTTACAGTGGTATGAATAATAAAGAGATGCTTTCAAGTGGTTTCCACTGTGATCATTTTGCAAAAACATTTTCCAGAAAGTGGATTGTGGGGCAATCTTTTCACAGATTTTCAATGCAACATGCTTATATGTCATACAATTTTTTTTTTCCCTGGAATATCCTTATGCACTACTACTGTTACACAGCAGAAATATAAGCAAGGTTGGTTAGGTTTTCTAGAAGTTATTTGAATATTCTGCTTCAGTGATCTGACAGATTCTTCTTAACTTCCAGACGAACGTAGATGCCATAGTAAAAAAAAACAGCCTCATTTGTTAACCCCTCATACAGAGCACTCTAAAATGTATTAGCCACTACAGGAACTTCAGACCTAATTACATTCAACTAGTTGAGTTCTGTTGTAGTATTGGCTCGTGAATGATAGATCCGACAAGGAGCTGCTAGAAAATCTTTTAAAAATGGTGAAGCAGGCAGGATTTAGAAGCAGACAATTGCCTGGAGAAGCTGGCTCAAGTGACATTCTCTCTTGATCCTTCAGAAGTTGCTGCTTTAGAATTAGTGGTAGCAGTACATAGCTAGTAGTATTCTAGCAAGTGCCCCTCTTCCCCTTTGTCCTCCCCAGCCCTGTCATTCGTCCATAGTCCAGTCTCCGCCGCCACACTGCGCAGTCAAGAATGGGCAGGGCCTTTCTGCATGGCCAACATCCAGACAGGAACGCACTGCTCAGGGAATCCCTGCTGCCTCTCCTCTTGCAGGATGATGAGTCCACTCATTTCAATGAGGCTGCGGAGGATGTTCAGGTCTCGGATCACACTACTGTCCAAACAGTCCAGGACACAGCCCTCCCTGGCTACATTGTCCTTGAGAATGATAACACCATTATCCTTCAAGCCTTTCTGGCACCGGATGAGAAACTTCAGGAGATCTTTATCTGTCAGATATCCTACAGATGGAAAGATGGAAAATAGATCACTATTAACCATTCACACAGACTCCCTCTGAACATATCACAACCGGTGCCTTGCTTTGATTCTCCATATCCTATTTATTGTCAGGATAGTTCTAGGTCTGTCAGGTTTGAGTATGAAAATTTGGGCAAATCAATAAGATCAACAGTTACAAACCAAAATCAGTATTTATGATCCATATTAGTAGCAGCACCAGATGTGGACAGAAGTCAATTGGAATAGTGGAGAAAATAGTGAGTGCTGAAGGGTTCTTTAATCTGGTGGTTAAAGTCGTAATAAGAATCACTGGCAGGAAGCTGGAGCCAAGCAGATTCAAACTGGAAATAAGCGACAACCACTCTAACAGTGTAAGTAATTACCAATTGGAAACTACCAACAGAAGTGGTGGATTTACCACCTCTTGAAGTCCGCAAATCTAGTGTGGCTGACTTTCTCAAGATAATGTTTTAATTGAACACAAACCACTCATCACTCAGTACGAGGGTAGTACAACAATAGAATGTAACAGCGTGTGATACAGAATCGGTCAAATCAGATAATCTAACAGTCACTTCTGGCTTTTTATGCTACAAATTTCTATATGCATCCATCAAAGCAGCTCTGGATCACAACTAAACTGTCAAATAAACTCTCCGTATTGCTCCATACTGTTCTGATTTCTGCATATACTGTATATATTTAAATACAGTAATCTTTAATATGTTATTGAGATCGTGCTTTGTATCCTTTCTTTTCGAAGACAATAATTCTGTTGACATCAGGAGAGTGGGGCTCAGAGAAGAGCAAAATGAGAACTCTCACATATGAAATCTATTTAAAATGAATTAACAAGGGCAGATGGTCAGAAAACTGAATGAAAAACTTGAAAAAGTTGCTTGTAATTTCTAGTCAAAATATTTAGTTTTCTTCATGGTAGATCTAAACTTTCATAAATGCAAGCTGTCATTTCAAAACCACATTCTGATATAGCTTGTCAGTTTTTTTTTATCTACTTCTCTCTCACTAAAAAAGAAAAAAAAACCAACACCTAAAACTGAATACCTTCCAAACTGAAAAAAATTGTAATTTCAAGTTTGAAATTTAAACTGTCATTTTTACCTCTTCATAAAGAAAGAACCTGAGCTGATTTAACCATGTATATGTATGATGAATCAAGATTGCATAGGCTAGATTCTTTGCTGCACTTGGCTGCTCTTAACCTAGTTTTTAGCCCAGTTTCCCCCTCCAAAAATGAGACCTTCCTCGCGTTGCTAACTGCCAGTTAGTCCTGCTCCATTCCACCAAGTGTTGAGCTTGTCGGCATTTCTCGTCCAAATTTAAGATGGTGGTAGAAGCTTGGTTGAAACTTCAGATCGCTATCTAGGTCGTGGCAACTGATGGCTGAGTAAAGGTGGAAGGAGATTCAGATCTGCTAAACAAAAGGCATATGCTGCTTTTCAAAAGGCATATGCTGCTTTTGTCATTGATAGCACGTGTAATAAGCCCAGCTCCAGACAAGACTTCACTCATTCTGTTTCAAGTTGACATGGGTTTGTTCATGAGATGAGACAGGAGCAATGATTTGCTATTCAAAAAGAACAGAAGTACAAAGGAAAATGACACTGTTCTGAAGCAACTTGCTTGTGTAGCTATAGAGGAAAGACCTGTTTTAAGATCAATTTCATTTAAGACTACGTATGAAGGACAAGGAATTGCTCTTAAGATATCCTGTGCTGAACTCTCTGCCTTTGCCTAGCAAGAAACCATTTCCATGTTTTTGACAAGGATTTGTTCAGGCCTCCTGTGTGCTTTAGAATAATGAGTCCTGCCCACTGAAACTGCACAAGGGACATTTTGAAGCAGTAAAGGGTTTAAAGAACAACATGGAAAACACCTACTAAAAATGGCATTTCTGACTGATTGAGACAGGAGAATCAAAAGCTGACTTTTCAGGTCACCTTCAATTCATTTCTCCTGTCGTTGTATGAATATACTGCTCTTTCACAGCCTTACAACACTTTTCATGCAAGCATCACTGCACACTCTACAAAAGTAATTAATTCTCATATCACCGCTTAAAGTAGGAGGGGAATAAAATTGCAGGGAATGAGGAACAGAGCCCACATTGTCTAAGTGCCTGTCTGCTGCTCTTACTGCTGCAGCGCATCCACTGGGGTGACCACAGGAGAGGAAGTAGATTTTGTTATTTGGGGAGGAGCTGCTTTGGAACATAGCTAAGCAAACCTCTTCAATAAGCATTGGTCCATGCAACAGATACGCACATCTGTTGATAGGTTTTGGTGATTTCACCACGTTCTTTTCAGTTTGTTTCCTGAAATACCCCCAGGTCTTACAATCATCGGATTCAGAAATCCCCCTGAGAAAGTCAGCATGAGGGAGGGACACCCACTGGCACAGGCTAAGAAAGGACCTAAGGGGATATCCCTGAAGGAGCACTTAGCCTAACATGTTGTGTGTGTGAGGGGTATACAACATGCCAGTGATTCCCACAAGATCTTTGCTGGAAATGTCTAACAGCGTGACAAGCAACAGTGCAGGAGTGGTGAATCCTGGGTGGAAAGTGACTTTTGGTGAAGAAAGAACGAAAGGAAACTAGCCTTAAATGTAGGTAGTATCAATCTTGTAAGCAAACAAACCCCACCACTCATCCTGCCTCCAAATAAAAAAGGGCTCTTCCTCCTCGTGAGACTGCATGGCTGTCTGGAATACCTGGTGGCCCATGAAAAACATGGGCAAAGGGGTGTCCAAAATCAGCCAACATTCAAGTGGCCAAGAATGAGAGTTACACAGTCCTCTCACGTGTTGTTTTTTCCTGGTAGCCAGGCTTGATTCTCACACACTCGTACTGCCACAGTGTTAAGATTCTTTCTCCCACCACATGCCAGATACAGAGGTGTTGACTGGTCACTGTACACAGATTAGGTCTACCTACCATACCTCTGCAACACAGGCAGCTATGAAGGAGGGAAGATTCTTGCTCAATATGTAAGAACCAAATATACATGACCTACTCCTCAACTGCACCGTAGTATGGAAGCTACTCCTGGTTCATGCACCTTCCTCCAGTACACGGACTGAAAAATAAAGCAACTTGATCTGTACCCACTGTGCATGTGGCTGGGGGGAACTCTCAGAATACGACTGCAAGATTTTTCTTCCCTGGACTGACAGGGAAACGAGACAAGTTTGAGAAGAGATGGACTGTGAGGATCACCTGAATCCACAGTAAGGCTACAGGACTGCAACAGGTTTTTTGTCTTGGCTTGGCTTGTCTTGGCTGCTATGGGACCAGGCACTGAAACTGAATGAAAGCAGCACCTCGTGCTTTCAGCACTGGTCAGTCTTGGCCTGGCATCATCAAAGATTTGAGAATCTCTTTTTACAGCTGCACCATTCTTTTAACAGTAATTTTAGCAGAGGCTGTGTAGTTCTGAGACGCTGGGCTGGATGAATCGTGCTGAACTAACCTGAAACCCACTGAATCCAGATGACATCATATCTTTGTGGGGCTGGAGTGAATTCCTGGAGGCTTTTGCAATAATACATTTCTACTCTGTCCTCCTCACCCTGCAGGTAGTTCGGGACCTCAGCCAGGAAATTTTCCATCATATCCACCAGTTCCACACTCTTGAAAATTGGTAACAGGACATGCTTGCTGATCCGACCTATCCCAGAGCCACAGTCCAGGGCGCGGTTGGTGCCAGCTTTCCCCACCCCCTGCGAAACACAAGAAAATCATTTGAAATCTGAAAAATACTACCTGAAAGATCACAGCAACTGTGTTACCAGCTATGGCCTTTTGTCCGCCAAGCCTAGTATCTTGCCTCTTTACTTGTTCGGGGCAGCTGCAAGATTGATAAGAACTTTGGACACTACCAGTACACCTTTGGATAGCTATTAAGCTGCTAGGCTGCATTCCCAGAGAATGTCTGGATGCATTTTTCCTCCATAATTACTTTCCCCAGCTGGGAGAGGAATCCAGTGATTTGCAGAACCTCACACTGAGCATCCAAGCCAGTGAGAGGAGGGAGTGAAGACAAACCACTCCTCGTGCTCCAGTTGGCTTCCCTCTCTATCCCACTCGCAGGAGCTGACATTGTCTGCACCAAGTTCTCTTCCTCAACATCCAGCACCCCAGATCTCCAGCAGCTACCACTCATTAGGAGCTGCAAAACGTGAAGGCTGAAGTTGATGGGATTTCTTCACTGCAGCCCTGTGTTTCCTGCTGTTTTTGCTTAATATAAGAAGAGAATATTTCTCAAATTCCTAGCTCTCCCGGATGAGCCATTGGTCTTCATAAGGTCCTTGCAACTTCAGTGGTCATGTAGGCATATTTCACAGCTGACTGCATGACTAGGTCACTCTTATTAAATTCTGAACCCAGTAAAGACTTAACAAAAGAATAGGCATATATCAAATACTACACACAAGAAAAATAACTTCTGGAGCACAGAATATCTAAGGTGTCCGTGGACTTCTCTGCAGAGACAGAGTGTCCTTGTGATCTGAGTGCAGTTTTCAAAACAAGTTGTTCGAGCAAAGATGTTGAAGATTTAGCTAACTTATGACAACACAAAAGTTTGGACTGGAGCACATTCAGAATTTCTTCCTTAGACATAGAGACAAGCAAGATGACTCAGTAGATTTTGCTTAACTGTTCTTTTTTTATTCCTAAATATCATCTCTGGATAGAGATCAGACAAGAAAAAATGTGGCACAAAGGATATGTCTGTGAGAAAATAATGAGTTACTGTAAAAGGATCTTTATAATGAAAGCTGTATTTCACTCCTAAAGCTTCCATTCTAGCTATAAAAAGGCTCTTAAGAGCGTGCTGCTGTTGTGTAAAACAGAAATTATAAGCCTGTACAGGCACTGGCTGTGGGATTGGAGCTCCCCTGGCCAAAGTTATCTGTTAAACAAATATATTAAAAGCAAATGTAAACAGCTTTTCCTTGTCCCTGGAAGGGAGAGTTGAAGCAAAACCTACGGGCCAAAGTCCCTGCCACAACTTCACTGCTCTTAAATGAAATAAGTCCAGGAAGTCGAGCTTTTTCTGCTTACTTGGAGACCACCCCCCCTTCCCCCCCATGTAATGACTAAGCATAAATCACATAACTCACTGCTTTTTTGGCCTTGCTTCAGTGGGTAATTCAGTAGATTATTAAGGTCAAAGGACAGTACTGTCAATGACATGACTATGAATAGCTCAGCTGAACATCTACAGTTACACAGAGTAACTGTAGAAAGAGCACAAGGACCTGAAAGATTCTCACCAGCCTCTGGAGCTGCTGGTCCCAATTCATATACCTAGGAAGTTTGATCTGATATGTGCAAAAGTCCTCACACCTTCAACTCTACTGGACTCCAGAGACGACTTGTTTGTAGTTAGCCAGCAAATGTCAGCTATTCTTCATTCACAGGCTGCACTGAGGAGCATGTGGCTTTTACTGAGGACTAAGCTGTGACAGGGAGTTCATGAAAAGAGAAGGAGCTGTGCCTCGGACCTTTACAAAGTGAATTTCCATTCTGTTTGCAGGCAGATATATAATTAGGCCTAAGCTGATATGATTAAGTAAAATGCTTCAAGAGAACTGGTGAGAAAGAAGAGATTGTTTACAAAAAGCCAGAAAAAATTAGCCTAAAAGCCATACAGCTTCTGACTTTGATATTCACATTTCAAAGAACCTATAGTCCTTACTAAAAATAAGGAATTTGTCTCCCATGAGATGTGTCACAGCAAGGACCTGTGATGACACATCTCCATCTGCCATCAAGAAAAAGGAAAAGAAACAACCATAGGAGTTGAGGCTCAATCCCACACTTCACTGACAGGGAGCAAGAGCACCAGGCAGTCAGATGAGAAGGCCTGCAAAGCACCACAGCTCTGTTTGCAATGAAAATGTTGACATAATTCCATGTTCAGCTAATATATTTTCAGTTTGGGAGTGCTCAGAGCTTTGACAGGGTATTAACATTTTCTTTGGAAGGCAATCATTTTCCCAAAAGCCTAATTGAGTTGAAAACTGGACTTCTTATTTAAAGAAATAGTGTAAGTGAAAATTTTAAGCCAGAGCAGACTTCAAAATGTAAGATTGACTGCTTCTCTGCTTACATGCTTCCTGTTACTCTGAATCACTGTCATTGAGGCCATGTACACACCCAAATGTTCTGCTGTAAAACTGAATAGGGCACTCACAAAAGTTCATTAGGTATAAAAGAGGATATGTTTTCAGCGCTGCTGCTTCACGTCTTGGAAGGGCAGAAGGCAGTGTAGTTACGAAGGGAAAACAAAGGAATCAGAGTTCAATAAATAGTTAAAATAGTAGTTTTCTTTCTAAATTTTATATATATATGTGTGTATATATCTGGTTTTGAACATTATCTCTTCCATCTCACTGATCAAACAGAAGAAAAATCACTTTCCAGAAGCTTTTCATTCAGCAGATCCCCAGTTAGACTGAGGGCAAGACAGGGCAGAAAAGGAGACAGGGTTTTGGGGCAGAAAGGGAGCTTTGAGACAGTACAATCCCCATCTGTACTATTTCACACACCTATAGATCATGAATGTTCCTGAATTAATGGTTCTTTGTTTTGTTTCTTCTTATTAAAGATTACCTCTGGGTAAGGCACTTGAAAACACAGCATCTGTATGGACATCAAAGCTTAAACTGGCATGAATACATTGCCATAAATATGCAATGGTATAGCTCTGCTGATAACCCTTCAAGTATGACTGCACCTAAGACAACCTATAGCTTGTCTATATAGCTCTCTTGGCTCATGTTCTAACTCAAATGTTGCTCTTGGTTTGAGTTCTGCCCACACACACATAAAACCTCTTAACTTGAGCACAGTGGCACTTTTAACTCAGTTTGACTTGCCTGGGCAGGAGACAGGCTAAAATATAAGTGAAGTCCTTAGTTTTCTACTGCCTTTCTGTAATTCCTTCCATGTGCCCAGGCAAGATAAATTCTCTAATGGTAAGGAAATCTGTAGCTCAGTTTACAGTGGTGCTAAAAAACATGTTAAGAAATGCCATACATCAAGGTATGCAACATCAGTCAAGGAAGGGAAATGTCACTGTGTGGCATTTCCACACCAGCCAAACTAACTCAAGGGTAATTTGAGTGGAACTGGGCAACTGCTTTTTAAGGAGCACTTGTTTTGCCAGAAAAAAAAAAAAAAAAAAAGTTTTGGAAGAATAAAATTCTCTGTGATATCGATACCTCAAATCTAGAGAATAGTTTTAGCCAAGAAACATGAGAAAGAATGTTGAAAATGTCAAGACATTTCTTTTTGACTGCATTCAAGGAAAAAAATAACTTGTCAACTTTGCATTTCTAAACAGCGTTTTTCATGTTTGGAACTAGCGTATCTTAAACAACAGGAAAAAAATTCAGAGGGGTAAAACAATCAAAAATCTAAATTAAATATTTACGGTTCATCTGAGACAAGTTTTCCTATTTTCTGACTTTGTTAAACTCTTTAAAAAGATAAAAGCATAGCTTATGGTGGGGTAAGCAAACTGTTTGCTTTTACTTTGATTGCCTTATTGGCAAAAGGGTATTGAGAGATGTCAACTTGGGAAGATTAGCTTAGATCAGCTGCACAGGAAGGTCACTACTACAGAAAACCTGTGAATATCTTTATCTGATTGAGTAGGATTCAAACTACAGTAGTAAGACAGGAAAATAAACCATAAGTAGCACAACTAATTGTCTGTATCTCAAGAGAGGACAGGCTGTAATAAAGTAAATTAGAATTAGCAAAACATGCTGATTCCTTTCTTTTTTTTCCTTTCTCCTTTTCTTTTTCCTTGTTTGATCGCAGCCATTCAGAATATCCTTTCTATCCCTGGCTAATAACAGGAGCAGAAACTCTGCTCTGGAGTATTTTGTATCTGTCATCGCACCTGATGCATTGGGTATGATTTCTCTCTGGCATGTGAAACTCTGCTACGGACTGTACTTCTCTCCTTTTCGGGTCTTGCAGATGAGAAAGCTTACCAGCATGATATAAACTCGATGTTAAGGAAACTGAATCTGTATGATGTCCAGGAAGCGTGAAATCTTTCCCTGAGCACAGGCTTCTCCACCATGTGAATTCCACTCTTCAAACATGTAAAATTTAAGAGATATGCCTGGAGCTGGCTCTAAGTGTACAAACTACATTTCATTATTTTTTTTTTTTCTGAAAGAGACACTTTACTAACGTTCATCTGAATTTCCTTTCTTTGTTCTCATTTTGTAAAAAGATGAATTCAGTGAGGACCTGAGATGTGGTGAAGTTGCTTTACAGATATTTTACAAACACAGCGAGGCCTTAAAATGCAGTGAAGCCATTAATACAAAACACTGTTAATAGAAATAGTAGAGCTGTTCACTTAGGTAATTGTGTTTTGCTGGCATACTGTCCCAAAAGTCTCTATCATGTTGCTCTTTGTTGCTAGACAGGATTTCTAACTCTTGTTAAGCCACACATTTTCCATCCAAATCCATTTAAACTCTGCCCTTTTTTTATATACAACGTCTCATTAACTTATTGAGCTTTTTTCCACAACAGGTCATTAAAGCTAAGAAAAAAAAGTCATCTAGTTAAGCAAAATTTGTACATTTGAGTAGAAAATGAAAGCTCTGTGATAGCATTATGTAGAACTTGTAATTTTGTGAGTAGGAAGACTTATGAAATTCAGTTCCCTGTAACTTTGTGGGTTCCTCAGCATCTAATATAGTTGTTGAGCTAATTTAGCAGGCTCTTCATCCCTAGGAAGGGGAAGAGGCAGCTGGAAAACTACCAGGCCAAACTTGGAGAAAAAATTACAGATTCCTAACGACACATTCAGGCACCAGTAGGCTTTTCAGAAACTGAAGTGCCAAAGTGAAACTCTTATTTTAATTGTGTCTCTTTGCATCTCAGGTCAAAGCAAACCCGTGAAGATCCTTACAGACCTTTAGAGAACTGCCTTCAAAGGTCAACACCTGCAATGATCAGGAAATAATACTTTTACTTATGGGTAGCTTGTTCTACATACTGCTAACACAGAAGGGAAAGAGGACTGATTCTTCTTGCAGCATTCTCAGAAAAAAAGATATCTATAAATAGGCAAAACACAACCTTGGCATTTTGTCTCAGCCACATTCCTAAACAGAATGCAGGAATTTGCACAGAAATATCTCCCACTGAAGCTAGCAAGGGTTTTATCATGAAAACTCCCAGTCCTACACTGAGAATTAATCTACCATACAAGCTAAGATTGTGCTATCCTTGCACAATCCTCTTTGCAGCTTCAGAGCGTAAGAAAAGGATGCAAAACAGATAAACAATGACATACAGCCAAGCAAAATGTGTATTCATGATGATGCGTGATCTGGCAGAATGCATGTAAATTATATGTTCCCGGGCCCCATCACAGTCAGCTACGATGTGAGCTTCATGCATATGAAATATGACATATGGTGTCATTTAAAATAGATGTGACTGGGCACGCTGCATGTCAGCCAGGACACATCACCACTGTCTCTTGCAGAAGATGGGATTAAATGACTCACCCCAACAAACTTCCTGAGAAATTCCCTGGAGGATTCAACGTCTATATTGGAGAGCTCAATGTAGTCTCCCATCATGCCCTCTTCTGTGGCTGGCACCTCCTGGTAGAAGTGTTTGGCCCTGGCGTAGAACTGCATCTCCCCATTGATAACTTGACTTGTTAAAGCGTAAAGTTTCACTGCAAGCAGATAAATCATTATTTTATTGTTAATGACAGATATTTCTGGGTTAGTTAATGGTTCTGGAGGCACGGTGACAAAAATCTACGAATCTAAGCTGAGCCTCCAAATAAACAAACCTCTGTTTCAAAAGCTGAAGTGGAGAGAAAGGTGTTGGCTTCAATCCTGCAAGGCTCTGCAAAGACATAGCACCCTTTAGGTATATTCTGTGCCTCCCACACTCAGAACTCATTTGTCATAACACAGAACACTTTCACATCAGTGAAAAATCATTCCAGGTTTGAAGATGAACATCAATACCACAGAGAGCAGCGGGATTGGTTTTCCCCCAGAAAAGCTGTGGGCAGTGTTTATTGCTGTACAGAGTCACCACTTCCGCTGTCACAAACCTAACAGCTCCTTGCAGCCTGCAGTTTGCCATATATGCTTTCAAGCCATCAACAGCTGCACAGAGTGCACACCAAGAGGAGTCTGGATGAATGAGGCACTTGCTTTGGTTTATTTTTAGTGACACTGTAAAGTCTGGGGCACTGTAAGTAAGCTGAACCAAGGAGCAGATGGCCACCTCAGGCCTAAATGACTATACAGTGAGGAAACAACTCAGAAACAGATCAAGGAGCAAGATAATCAGCAGGTGTAATGTTGTAAAGCTCCTGTGTATGAGAATGTTGGGTTTTTCCTTCATTGCTCTGCTATTTTGCTGGTAATACATGGCAATCATAAGTCTGCAGCCATTCAATTAGAACCTGTTTTGTAAGGTGAAAGATGATTTCCCCCGTTCTCTGAAGAAGTGGGATCTGTGCTCTTCATCTAAGTGTTTTTATACTTGAAATGCATTAGCGTATCAAAAGTAGTTACGGTTTTTATCTTAAAGTTCAGATTCAAACAGACCAAGAACTTTGGAAACAAGCAATCCTGCTGTTTCATCCACACACAAGCATACAGGTGTTTCCCCACGTGTACAGTTATTCCCAGCCATGCCTTCCAACAAAAACACAACTACAAGCTTGCGTGTGAAAGCTAAGCAGTGAGGAGGGACAGAGTCACACTGGGAACGAGTTTGCAGACCCCACTTTGCATTGTGAGACCGCCTCCACTGCAGATGGAGCTCACTCAAAGAACTGAACATGAGCAAGCAGTGAACATCTTTCTGGTTAATAGAGGAAAGGGAGATGTCTGTGCGGGCTGTGCAGACAGGGAGCAGCTCTCAGTTGCTGTTTGGAGTTTGCCTTCTGTGGCCTGCATCTTTCAGCTTCCGAACTTCCACAGGAACACTGCTGGCAAGGGTCTGACGAGGCCGTGCCTTGCTCACACCGGCTGTGGAAAAGGAATTATGCCCTCTGTGCATGGGATGAGAGTTAGGCCAGAGACCTGAACGTAAGCCTGGAATGTATTTATGGAAGGCAAGCAAGCTCAGCAGGGAATGATAAGTGTGTGCCTGCCCATCCTCAGCAGGAGAATGACATTTTGGCGGCAAATGAGGGGGGACAAAGCAAGTAGGATGGGGAGTAATTACCACCAAGGACCACTCAGAACAGAATAGTGCTATTGGGTTACACATCAGCAGCATGCCCAGCATATCCTTCATCCAACAAAAGCAGCATTACCAGCCCCTCTTGTCATCACCTGCTTAAGTCAACTGCTGAACGGATACTATTAAAGCTTTAATCCATTACACATTTATGTTATGCCTGAGAAATTTATACCACAAGAAGCACTGAGCCCAGCAAGGGTCAAACCTGGGAGTTTTACACACTCCACTGATTATATTCACATACTCAGAAGAAACCATTTAGCTGAAGAAATTAATATGAAGGGGGCAGCAGCCAATCCACTGCACAACTTGGCCAGGGTGGCTCCCAGAGCCTGGGAAATAAAGACTCCATTGGAAGTGGGGCTTCTTCCAGTAAACGATCCCCATCTTCCCCTGGGAGTTGCACCAGCTAGTCTTCTCTGGGTCTCTTTTTTCTCCATTTCAGATGCCAGTCTGTCTGGTGAACAGAACTGAATCTCCGGATGCTCGCTTTACAAGATCTTCTTAATGAGAACCTGGCAAACATCTCTAGGGTTTGTTTAATGGAACTACCAGGGGACAGAGATTTATCCCGTTCCACTTGATTGAAAAGAAAGGCACTCACAGACTGCACACTAAGACAGGGTGTTGCAGGCAGCTGGCAGCACAAACGACAAATATTCAGAGTACTTCTACTCAACACATGAGCCGGACCCAAGGCAACACATGGAGACGATATGCTGCTGTTCAGGATATCAGATCTGTGGTGTGTGCTCAGATTTCTCACTCAGAACCTGGATCAGACTCACAGGATGCCTGCAGGGACTTGCATGCACACACCAGCTGACTTTGGCTCTTCCCTGGCCAGCTGGGGCCTCACAGCCCTGCCTGATATACTGGCATTTGAAACCAGCTCTACTCTGAACGCTCAAGCATTTTCTGCACCCATCAAACCATGCAGAGATCTTTTTGTGCAAGTGCCTCACCTGAGGGCACGCAGGGACACAGGCCCTGTACCCAAAGCCTGTCACACTGACAGTGTCTCACGCACGTAGTAGGCGACCTACAGATGATTTCCACCTCTTGCTTCCCCAAGCATTTCTCCTCCCTCTCCTGAATTTGCAACACTGCCAACTCTCCCAACCCACAACCCAATTTTCCAGACACAACCAATCAAGCTCACCTCTGATCTGCCTTGCAGCTGTGCCTGGCATGCAGGCTCCAGCAGCAGGACCAGAGGGAGCAGGAGGTTTGCCAGCTCACAGGAATCTGCTGCAAAAGAGAAGTGCAAGGAGACACAAGCCCTTGGTGGCAGTTAGTGTTGCAGCTCTGTTCCAGTGTGCCTGCCCCTCATCACAGGACGTGTCTAGCCAGAGGCATCTTCCCAAACCATGACCCACGTGGGACTATCTCCTGCATCAGGAAATGAAATACTTGTGAGGTCTGATACCGATACACAGTCTGATTTCAATGTACTTTGCAAAGCAGGGCACAGACAGGACAGGACGATGGAGCTGTAAGTCTCACACAGGGACAGCTTTTGTAGACAAGATTTTCAGTGTTAAGTTAGGTGGCCTGTAATGTTGCAGATTAGAAACGTGTTTCTAGCAAAGCAAGCAGAAACTTTTTATCACGGTGCACTCTGTCTCTCAGCTGAACCTGCTGGCAAGACCCCCAAGCAGCAAAGGCTAAAGTGAGCCCACTGGCAAAGCAGGCTGAGCACAAGCACTGCCTCCCTAAAGGTCACCCCCAGTCAGGAGGTGTTAGCAATTTTCAGCTGCAGCAAACACAGTCTGAATGCCAAACAGAGCCGAATGTCATCCCTAGACTAGACACACAACATCCACCTAGGCCCTCCTTCCCACCAGAGTTTAAAATATCTTCTTTTTTTCTAATGGATCAGCTCAACATTTTGTTTTGCTGTACCTGAGCTAAATCTTGAGGGAAATGAGATCCCTTAATACACCGGATCAGGCGCAGTCCCAACCTGCAGCAGTTCTCGGCTGCACGGCTTGCTCAGCTAAATCTCCCTGGCAGAAATAAATGTTGCAAATAATTTTTTTTGAAGCTTTTATTTGTGAACATTATTTTGCGGCTCCAACTGCTTTCTGCAAGATATTGAACTAATTCCATTTTGGCTAAGCATCCCTTTTAAATGCAACATCTGCTCTGCGCACCAGCTGAAGAACGGTTATCTGGGTGCAGGGGAAGATTCACCTCTCTGCTACGGTCTGGGAACTGTTTTATAGAGGCTGAACATCAGCACACCCCCAAAACAGGCTTCACTTACAGACATGTGCCTCACATATTGAAATATTTGGCTCTTTGGACTAATCAGATCTCACCCTCCTGGCACCAAGTCCCACAGCCCATGGAACCACATGCAAATTTCCAGCATCTGAGTAGCTGTGTTCAAGTCCAGTGGGCTTAAAGGCATCCACACACATTTGAGCACACTGCTGAATGTGGGTCTAAATAAAATGTCTTATTTAAAAATGCCAATCCAGCCTGTAAGAATTACACAGTCCTCTTAACAGGTTGTGATACCAGATATGCTCAGCTCGTAGGTAAACTTGCCTAAGTGCTCCACCACCGAACCTAGGAAAGGAGGGTGTAGAGATTCAACAGAGGGTGAGGGGAGCGTGGGGTTGGCATAGTTGGAAGTAAATTCTGTACGTTGCTGATCCTGGACTGCAGCAGAAGTTTAAATGCAAGGTCTGATTTCAGTGTTAACTGCGCTCAGGGTTAAGCACCCTGCAAAGTGCTCTGCTAGGTCACAGCCTCAGCGTTGTTTTAGTGGTTTAACACTGTTAACTCTGTGTAACAGAGGCCTCTGGATCTAGTCTTGAAATTCAGTTAACTTCTGCTCAGTTCCGCTCTGAAGTTGAAAATGTCATTCTGCAGATCCGTTCAGACTTGATGCGTTTGCCCATCTCCACATCACAGAGGAACACAGGACAGCCCAGACTGGAAAGCACCTAGAGGTTAGCGGTTCAAACTTCTGCTCACAGCAGGGACAGAAAAGAGGTTCCTCTGGACTTTTTTCAAGTCCATTTTGAAAGCCCACAGCAATGCAGAACTGTACAGCTGCCCTGGGCAACCTTTTCCAGTGCCCTGCAAGCCACAAACCGAAGGCTTTTTCTTACAGTCAGTCTGAACTTCTCCTGTTTGAATTTATGCATGTCTACTGCCTCTTGTCATCTAACCACAGCTAAGAGCTCGGCTCTTCAGGTCATTGATAAAGATGTCAAACTGGACAGCTGCTCATGAACACCACTGACCTCAAGACCAAGTACGACACACGAACCCTGACTTTCTAAGCCCAATGACCCAACAGTTTTTACCCATCTGGTTTTCCACCCATCCACACCATGACATACACACTGTGAGGAACCTTGGATGCAGCTTTGCAGTGAACAAGCTGCCCCTCAGTGCCTGTCCTTATGCACCCTTCTACTCCATGACAATTAGCACGGAGTATCAGATAAACTGCACGTCCACATGTGGGCTGGACTCACAGCACCTTGCCCTTGGGGTCTAACTGATTTAGATACCCTGGCAATAAATTGGAAGACTTGAGAGAAGTTGTAATAATGACTCAGAGCACAAAAAATCTGGCGGAGGGATATTTTAGTCTGACAGGTAAACATTTTTAGAAAGTTTGTTGGCTGAGAATGGAAATTCAAATAAAATTCAGACCAGAAATAAAATATGGTTTTAAGAGAGTGAAGCGATTAGACCTGGAAACAGCTTAATTACATGCTGATGAGTTCTCAGTCATTTGCAGCCTTTAAACCAAGTTATTTTTGTCTTCACAAATATATACTGTGACTCAATCATAGTTACAGGCACGATCCAGGAACTTTTATGTGAAATTCTAAGCTAGAGATTCGTAACAGTTACCTTCTAGCCATAAAATGTTCCACCAGTGCTTACACTAACAGCTACACTGTAGGAAATCCTGCTCAGTTTCTAATACGTTGCGTTTATTTTCAAAATAAATGAAAGAATAACATTGTCACAGACGTCTTGAGATTACACTGACCTATAATTAACTTCCCTTCCTTTCCATTTCTCCTTTCTTTGCACCATTCCTAGCTACCTACCACTAGGGACAGGAGTATTTACCTTGCATGTTTCATTTTAGATAGCTGCAGATATCACCATATGTGAAAAGCCACAACAGAACACTAACATGGCTACACTTTTTCTCTTCACAGACTCATGAATCCTAGCACCTTGAGCAGGGTTCTTACTGGGCTCTGTACAATCTCACAGAATCAGGTAAGATCATCCACCTCCTCACATGTATCCCCAGTTAGGAAGGAGCCCTCGAGAAGCACAGTTGAGCAGGTTGGACAGACACAGCCCTTCCATCTCCAATTCCTACAGTTCTGAGTAGAGGCTGAATAATTCTGCTTAAAAATTAACACAGGAATATAATAAAGGTTCAAGTCAAGCCTACTTTCTAGGTATCCTACCCTGAGAAAAAGAAACTGGTTCTTATTCAAGGTGAAATTGTCAAGAGAAATTAACATTCTTTTTCTGCACATAAAATGTTCTGGCATCCTGTATCTTGCACAGATATTTGGCCAGAAGAAGTGCTTTGGAAGCACTTCCCTCCCAGATAACAAACACTGGTCTGGACAGCCTGCTGCAGAGATCTGCATTACAGAGACTTCTGATAAAAAATAAAAATAAGATCCATTGTTTTTCAAGCATCTGTCCACAACAATGCATAATACAAAGCTGAGGATGAGTATCAGACAACAGAAAGCAAGGCCTGCCAGCTCTGCTACTTTTTGCTTTGTCCTCTCAAGTTCCAAAAAGGTCAATTCATGTTTTATTTAAAGGTGAAGAAAGAGGTACCATGGCCTCAAATATCAAAATCCATTTTGCTCCTGAGGTCTTTCCCATGCTCCCCTATGCCAATCTAAAGAGTATTTAGGTTAAAAAAGAAACCAGTACGGGTTAATGAATTAGAGGGAGCTGCAAGAGTAACAAATGGTTTAGCTATTACTGCAGTCTCTCAAGCAGGGCTTCCCATTTATTGTCATGAGTGCTGCACCCTGCTATCCAATATGACATGTCCTTCCAGAGCACGGTACTGCACACACAAACTCTCCCGCCCTCCAGTTACTCACCCAGGGGAAGTGTTTCCAGCAGATAAAGGTAACACTGAAAGAAGTCATTCTGGATCGCCTTATGCAAGTCAAATGACATGCTGTGGCGACAGAGTTCTTCGTCTGTCTTGTGCCAGCGTGACTTAAAAGCCAGATGTGCTGCTTTATATGCCATGATGACGATGTTTTTTGCAAGCTGTTGTGGCTGGTGCTCTCTGAAGGACCTGTCCTTCCGAAGAGGCAGAGGCAGCGTCATTTAAACTGTGGCAATGCGCTGTCATTCTATATTGGGGTGTGTGTCTGCAGCAGTGCAGGGGGCGGAGGCGGGCGAGAGGGGAGTGAGAAACGCTGGCTTCTTGGCACTTCCTCAGAGTAATCCCTGGAGCGTCGCCCTCTGAAGCAAGCAGGTGCTGGAAAGCGATAAAAACCTCAACCAGGAAATCGCTTAGCCAGGGTAAAAGTATATCTGCTTCAAAAAAGAAAGCGCCTTTCGTTCAATTACGCTTTTCCTAATCTACGCAGCCTTCACTTCAAAGAAACTCAGATATTATCCAGGGTCTCCCATCTCCCCCTTCAATCTCACAAGGAAATTCTGTTTCTCTGACTCTCCCTCAGTACTCTTCCGTCCACGGGAAACCAAGAGGAAGGCCAGAAGATCAGAATGTGGCGTGTGCCTCTGTACAGATTTGGTGTTCTGTGATTACTGCATGCAACAAAAAGCTACAGGTTCAGCATCACACTTTGCCATTGTATACGGCAGGGCAAGCCACCCTCTAGCACTACAGGCTGCCCAAGTTCATGTTATCTGACTCAGTGGTACAGAGCACCTCATCTGCAGAAGCCAGCTGTGAGAAACTGCTGTCTGGGAGCATGGGAAAGGGAAAGCTTTTTGTTTTAGCTAACAAAATACATGGAAGAACAACAGAAGATAAACTGTCCATTAATAAACTTAGACAAATGCACTAGCTGGAATGGACGGGGAGGTTCAGGCTATTACAACAGCAACACTCTAAGAAAGGGAGTAGGATCAAAAGCTGAAATGCTTTAAGGATTGAGAATGGAACACTACAGAAGGGAGCTGTATGCTGCAAGTGCATCACGTCTCAGAGGAGGATCAGCCCCTCAACAAGGGACAAGGATGTACTGCTTCAGAAGTTTGTTTGCCACTCTGTGGCTCAGGTACTTGGTGTGGTGCAGCTTCAAGCCTGCTGAGCTGCAGAGGGACCTGTCCAGGGGATGGGGCTTTTGTGCTGATGGCACCGATCTCCATGCATTGTGCTTGTGAGGGTTTCCTCTTTCAAGCCTTTTCTTCCATTTGCCTGCAGTGTAAAGCACACTACAATGGAGCAAGGCATGGTGAGAAAGTTGGATGTTTTCAACACAAAAAGCCTCCAACCATATGTCCTGAGCAGTACTGCAATTACCAGCAAATGTCTGATCAAGCTTCCGAGCAAAGGAACTTCTGCCAAGAAAAATCTCCAGCATTTGGCTGCACCAGTGTATTTTTTAAAGGGACTCTGTCTTTATGAGATGATATTAAGCAGTATTTAGCAAAGCATCAATTAATCACTGGGTATTACTGCCCATTTCGTTTCTTCAGTTAACTTCCCATACTACCCATTCTCACCAAAATGCATTGGCACGCTGCATGCTGGTGAACAAATAAAATGAAAACTAATTCAGAAAAATATACTAAATCTCCTCCCTGTATTTGTCAGATGAGTGCTGGATCCGTTTCTATGAAAGCCAAAGGTAATCAAAGTACTGAAAGATGTGCTCCTATGGTCTGGTCCCTCCCTGCTCCTGCATTCTCTCTGCTGGAGTCTCTGCTGTGCCATTTCAGCTTGCTACATCAGCTCAGATTTTCTGTCTGGTCAGTACTGTGAACAAGCTCAGTGAAGAGCTTGTAGCTGCCAGAAGAAAACCTGCAAAAAGGGAGGCAGAAATATGCAATTGAGGCTGGAATAAGGGAAGTGAGATCACTGCAGAGATTAGATCCACTCTGGTACCACTAGTGCACTAAAGCCCAAGACCTCCCCTTGAACTATGTTCTATGCCCATCTGTGGAAACTTACATTTTCTTCCTGAACTCTATAAGTGAAGCATAACGTCCTCTCCGTCTGATCTTGCAGTATGTGGTCCTTGACAAAACCCTGGTGTATCACTTGGCTCTCTCACAAATCTGGCCCTTTCTTTTGGCTTGTCTATTTTCAGCCACATTCAGTTGATGCACCAGTAATGGATGTGTCAAGACAACACGTGAACACTTTGGAAGGACATTACACAAGCTCACGTTGTCTCTGATGAAAGACAGCCCTACAAACTCCCAGCCCACCTGCTCCGCACTTGACATCATGCTTCACATTTGTCGTGGCTGTGGTTTTGGCAATACCCATTGTGTAGCAAAGTGACCTCTCTGCTTAGAGATTGCAGGGACTCCAAGCATGAAACCTAAGCCCTGGTGTGTCCTCGGGGAATCAAGTGCTGGGACAGCACAGTTCAGCACGCTGAGATCTCAGGCTCAGGGCTCCCCATAGATTTGGCAGTCATGAGGTCCATTTACATCTGCTCAGAGGAGATGAAGTACAAAGGCAGAGAAGGGCATTGCTTCTCCTGCCTTCTGTGCACAAATGCAGTTCAACTCTCTCTTCAGGTCCACGCACTTCAGTCCCCTCGTGTCTCTAAAGTGTGCTCCAGCAGCTGTGCCTCTACTGAAGGTCTCTGGATTTACACCCTCTGAAAATCTAGCCAACACATACACAAAGGAAACTGGGCATATTTACGGCAACTTCCTTTTTAATGCACTGCCAGAGATCTCATACTCCTGGCCTTGTTTTCTTAGGAAAAAATACATCCTGTTTGCTTATGTCTCTAAGTTTCCCTGTCACTCCACTCCGAAACAACATTTAAACCAACTCAACTACTTCAAATAAACTCCACAGATATTTCAAAGTTCACAACAAAACAGAGGGAGGGTGAGACAGACAAGCTGCATCCAAAAGTGTCATTCAGAAAGAGCACAAAATTCATAAGAGGGGATGGCACGGGCACATCTGCACCTCTTTCCAAGGTACCATTCTCAATCATCCAACACAAACCTGCTTGAAACAACAGCTCACAGGATGACTTTTTTTAGGCTGAACATCGGTTGTAAATGCTTTTGTCCCACTCAAAAAGAGTGAGTATCCATGGAAGGCTGTCTAAAAACTCATTCATTCTGCTTGCATGTAAACAAGACTAAGTTCCTGTTCTAAATAGCTCTGAAATCTAAGAGATGCTGTGGAGGCACAGAGACTTCAGATGCTGAGTAAGGTGAATCACAAAGGCATCGAGCCTTTTAAATCATTTTCCAACCATTTCCTTTTGCTGTCAGAGGTGAGACAGAAGTAGATTTATGCCCAGAAGTGCCTGAGAAAAGCCACAAACTGCAACTTTTTTTCCACAAAGTGGATGCTGTATTTTCCGCATACGTGTAAGCAGCAGCATCTCAATGTCACCCACTAAGAACTACTCACAACTCTGCCTGGTTTACACTCCATGTTTTGAAAAGAAGCAGAACTGATCTACCTAGAAGCCGCAAACAGGTCATGCATTAACAGATGGCCTACAGCTCCACTAATGGGAAGAGTGGAGGTTTAATATGGGCACAAGGGAACTCATTCTACTGCTCTGTTGGAATATGAGACGTTTCTTTCAATTTAAGTTCCCTTTCCTGAATGGCCATTTGACTCTTCCTGGAGTTTTCTGAGGCAGAAAAACTGCCTTTTTGTTGGTAGCAGAGACAACTAAGGGGCTGAACCTTTGGGTAAACCGAACCCCTACACTAAAATAACAGGAGACGCAGCCATAATGCATGACAGTCATTGTCTCAAACAGCTTCTGGTCTAAAATAAGAACGTGTCTGTATTTAAGTGAGTAAACAAATAGTTCTCCATCTGTCATCTTCCTCCTCCCAGAAAGATCAAGCAGTCCAAGGACGCCAAGTTCATCACAGGCTAAAATGAAGAGTCAGAGTTACAGTCCCCACAAATGGTCTCTGCCTGAAGGTAGCAGGTTTAAAACAAGTTATCAGATGCTTTACGATTCAAAGCAGATCTGTTTGTTGGAGCATCAGGGAGAAGCTGGACTTCTGTATCAGTAGGTAACAGTCCTGTACTTGTTACTTCGGAAACATCAGCTGCACAGAAGAGAAAAACATGTGCACCAGTGCTACATATCATGCAGGTCACAAAGGGTCAATTTGGCCTTTAAATTACTGCATCCTGCTTTGAGGACACCTGGTATGCAACGTGATTTCCACCCAGAGAAGCCATCAGGATTATTGTAGGATGTGTCTTCATCTTAAAAAGGCCTTTCTATTAATTCTCCTCCCTCATGCTCACCGCTGGCATACGATGCCAGAAATAAATGCGGTTAAAGCAAGTAATTTTTCTTTTATCTCTGACAACAAGTTTTTAAAAGTCCCTGAAAACCACAGGATCATGTTGACAGAGGGTCACAGGCAGAGAGCACGTGTGCAGTTATGAGGGCAGCGAAGAACAGCTGCAGGTTGGACTGCAGGTGGCAACCTTTAGAACCGACTCTGTTGCAGCCAGGCTTATTCAGAGCAACAGTGTACGTCAGCATTGGGGTGTAAAGCTGGGACACAGCAATTCAACAGTGAATGAACCTATGTCTGACTTTGGTGAAGTCTGTAGTCACCTCTAGACTAGTCAGTCTCACTCTACAGCAAAACAGGTCCTTGGGCAAAGACCCAATTCCTGGAGTAGGCCTTGTGATCTCTCAAGAGAAATCCTTTCTCTGAATGGCATTTCCAAAGCAGAGCTCACTGACTGTAGGTCAGGATGACTCACACCCTTCAGGGCATATCCTGCACAATTCCCGTGCCCTTTTGTGGGTACAGTCGCAGCAGCAGTCTGTTATCATTTATACAACTGGAATTTAGCAATCTGGTCTTCCATCTAAAGCAACAAAACACAGCATGTGAGCCCTATGGGTAAATACATTGTAATGCATATAAATGAAATTGGCCAGAGCTTCATCCCTGTGGAGGGAATACAGTTCTCTGCTTCAGATCCTTCTAGCTCTGGTGCCAACACTAAATTATGTTTTTAAGGGAGTGGGAGAAGCTGCTCTTAGGTGGGCATGAAGCCTGCTTAATTGCGTCTCAAGCATGGCGACAGTCACAGTGGGGCCCTGATCTGGAGATCCATGAACAGTATGCTAACGTAAATAGTGATATTTGGGGAGGACTCCCACACGCTTCGGTTGTGAAGATTTTATTTGGATCTGGTTAGGGACTCTCAGTTATGCTGGGGCTGGAGGGAAGGAAGGGCAGGGCTCCTGATGAAGCTTCAGCGGGGGCTGCTCTGTTGTTCCTGATAAGCAGCATGACAGCTGTGCCCACAACATCTGGATTTCATTGAACCCTAGTGAGAGTCCCTTGCTGAGTCTCTTCCACCCCATATGTGGTGGTTTAATTGATGGAGCCTGAGAAGGTTTTAGGTCCAGCGTGGAATGCCGCCTTTCACTGTGATATGTGACTCCAGATACAGTAAGGGCTGGGCTGCTTACACTCATCTTATAAAAGCATTTCTTCTTGGTGCTGTATTTTGTGTATATTGCCCTCTGTTGGCTTGAGTGCAAGATAAAGTTCTTTCTTCTAGGTAAAAGCTAACAAAAACCTCCTTCTGGTTTCAGAAAATGCAGGATCGAGTTAGCTGCAGCCCTGTGTGTGCGTGCATAGCTCGCTTCCCCCACAGCTCTGCGTTTAAGAATGCAGGCACAGCTCTTTAAGCAGGGAGGAAGGAGCTGTGGAGACTGGCTGTCTCTGCCACCGTGGACTGCACATAAGGAGAGAGTTTTAAGGAGTGACCGGAGGGCACAGTGGTTTGGTGAGCCAGGATAGAGAGGATGTTGCACACTCAGGAAACAGTACAAAAAACAATACAGAAAATTTGTGGGAGAATTGGGAAAGTGAGAGATAAACTACACAGTCTCTTGCAGCTCCGGCATGTAACTGCCAATAACACTTGGGTAAAAAGTCTCTCAAGGAGGCCTTACTTTAAATTCCAAAGCAAAAGAGAGATAGTAAAACCACACCATCAAAGCTCCTCCTGCACACAGCACTGCCAGAAAAACATGCCTCTCCCGCTTCCTCTCAGTTGGATCCTTTCTACCTAACGCGTAAGACTGACCCATCTGCTCAGACCAAAAAGCATCCTGCCTGGTTATCTCACCACAAACAGCAGCAATGCCTAGGAAAGCAGTCTAAACCCATTAGCTGAGAAATATGCTTTGTCTGATCCTTAGCATCCACATGCTGCTTCCTCACAGCCAGACCAAGCATTTCCCTCAACTCTTAAAAGCCCAGGCTCCCATTCTGGGAATACCACAGCATGCACCAAGGATGTGATGGCATATAAGGATGATGATGCCAGGGGGAGACAAAGCCCTTCTCTGCAGTGTGAACAGCACAAAAATATAGAAACCCCAATCTGAGGAAGTAAAGGGTACAATGGATAACAACAGATCTGCAGAAATAAGTTATGTGGTCAGTCACGCTTCAGAGAAGTCATTTCATTTTCTCCTATTTGCTAGGGATGGAGATGGTTTATTATAGAGGCATAAAGGTCCAGGCTTTCACATCTGGAGCTCTGTGGATCCCTCACCGCTGTTGGCTAGGACTGTAAACATTAGATTGGCACTTCCCTAATCTGGTAGAGCAGCATGTTTCACAGCAGTGGTGCTGAACATCCTTTTTGCTAAAGCTCGACCAGCTCCGTGAGCTGCAGAGCCACACGATGTTTGTGTCTCACTGCTTCTACCAGAAGTAACCCCCACACCTACTCCCAATGGCCATCTATTGTGAAGGATACATCCTGGAAAAGACACTGCCTGTGCTGCAGCCATCCCAGAGCTGCTCTGGGACAGCCTGGCCACTCCATTCATTTGTGCTGTCTGGCTATTGTGCAAAAGGTGACTGACCTCTTAGTGCTGCCAAACAGCTGAACTCTGCTTCACTCTCCCTCAGTGGAGTCCCTCGCATGAGTGTCTCTCATCTACCTGGCAGCCAGATTGCACAAACCTCAAGAAACTCGATTAACCTTCAGCCTCCGTACACATCTTTCAATAGTGACTGCACTTGGCCAAGACGTCAAGAAGTTATCAGCACGAGGAAGAAGAGATCTGATGAATGCAGGGATAGGCAGGACAGGATAAAATTCATTTCCTGAGAAAGCCAAAGGAAAACAAGCTGAAAGGGAAAAGCTGACACAGGGGAACAAATCTGACAGTCTCTTCTGCCTTTAGGTGCTATAAAGGTATGTTTGGAAGAAGCCAGGGAGCACAGATCCAGAGAACTAGAGATTAGAGGGCAGCAGGAGCTATGAGCAGCAGTTTTACTACATCAGCAGAAGTACTGTGAGTACACTAGCCCCAGCCCTCCAGAGCGTACCTGTGATATTGCTGGTTTGAGTGGCCTTCATCCTTAATCTGTCTCTGAGTTGGGTGTGATCTCACAATAGCAGGAACTATGCAGTTAAATCTCGTGCATGCCTTGGAACATTAAACTCAGTTTCTGGATAACTAAGTGGCAAACATGAAGGGGCAAAAAGAACAAAACAGATCAAGCCCAGCTCCTTGACAGCATAAATACTGTGAACATGAACTGCAGGGACTACAAACACATCCTGTGAAATATAGCTCCTGCATGGAGTAGTGGTTCAAAAATCTGCAAAGAACACCTCTGTTTAGAATTGAAAATAGAAAGCAAAAAGATGAAGACGTGAAATTCTTTTCTTTGCACAAACACTTTCTATCTGAGCTTGCAGACTAAAGCTGTTCAAAAAACAAATGAGTGCGTGTTGTCCTTTAGAACCAAAAAATAATCAGAACATGAGAAGTTTGAGATGGTTAACGTTTCCTCCAGAGGCTGGGGATTAGAAGTCTGGGCAAGTAGCAGAGAAGGGAAAAAACAAAAGGAGTAAAATAAAAGAAGAAACTCTTAAGTGATCTGACAAGGGAAACTTAAATCTTATTTTTAAAGGGTTAGGTTGTACTAAAGCTTGAAAAATTAAATCCACAGCTGTCTCCAGAGTACTATATCTCACCAAGAAAGCTTCAAGTAAGTTTATCATGTATCCAACACCTAGACATTGGTCCTCAGGGACCACTAGGATAATATTTCCTCTGGATTAGCAAGAAAGCTAGCAAGTGACATCTGTATGAGTCTAACTTTAAGTGTAAGGGGTTTTCTTATTATAAAATGATAAATGAAGAATGAGCTTACTGGGAAGGAAAGCTCTTACAGTTTGTAAATCTAACACATCCCCACTTCTGCTGTAAAAATGCACTGTTATCTCCTAAATGAGTTTTATTTCGTGACATCAGTAATTTGATGTTTCTAAGTCTATCGTCCTCCCAGTGAGGATCAACATGTTCTTTATGAGTAATATTTTTAATCCTGTAATCCCCTTTATGGGGAATGCTTTTAATTTAAGAGACCGTGAGCACTGGCATCGAGACAATATTATATATACAAAAAGAATTCAAGAACAAAACTATAGGAAATGCAGGATGGATCTGGCAAAATTACAGTGCTTGCTTTCTTCTGGGATTCTTCAGTATTAGCCAATAAAGCCCAGGACATGCTGGAATGCTATTAATTAACTCAGCTTGCTGTGCTTTGTCGTGACAACTGATACGCCCTTGGGTTCCAGGGAAGTCTTACAAACCAGGAGATAGAATCCTTAGCTGAGTTAGGTGATCTAAGGACAACTTAATACGCTAACTCAAAAATCTGAAATCCAGCAGCAAACTGAGTTTGGTACGCAAAGCACAAAATGAAACCCAGACAGCTATACAAATGCCAGTATGGGTGTTTCGTTGGACAAAGCTCCATTTATTTATGCATGGTACACCTTATGCTTGTCTAAAACTCCCCTGTGTGAAGAACAGATCACTGAAGGAAAATGAGTACAGTCTGTGGATGGGCTACAGAGACCTAGCATTATCCCTTTCTGCCCTTGTCACATTGGTGACAACTGTGTTTTCTAAGCACTGGAAAATCCTCTGAGTTACACACCCATGTACTACTCTTTGCCTGGACAGACGCACGTGTAGGAGGTGTAACGAAGAAAAGGCATATATAACAAAATTAAATGGTGAAAGCTAAACAAGCAAATTGCCTAAACAGCTCACAGATGGTAAGTAAATTATTTGAAAGCTGAAGGATGGGTTTTTCAACACACAGCTCAACAGCACTGTAAAGCTTCCATTATTATAACCCAGAAGCTCATGAGAAATAGTCATTACCAGAGCTTAACTCCAGGGCTCATTTATTTCCTATTTGGACCAGGGCCTGATTCTCCCTTCCTCCAGTAATTTCAAGACTCCTGAAAACTACAGCTGGGACAGTGAAGAAATATTCTTGTCCCCACATTCCCCTCTTCCTCTCCTGCCTTCTGTTGCCTGTCATACACCTTGTTTTGGACACAGCCACCATCCTTTTCTAGTACAAATAGTCTCTTCCAGGCTCCCCGTACCATCTCCCAACCAGCAACCTCTTCATCTGCTTCTACGCTGAGCTGACAAGGACAGCACCAGGACACACAACACCTCAGAGCTCAAGCTGCCAGCAAGTCATATCTACTCTAGTCAGAGGCATTTTGGGAATCTCAGTGGCATGATGCTGATTGCTTCATCCCCATAAGAACATTAAGTCATCCTTTTTATTTATTATAATGCTATAATGTGATAGAAAGCACAGCAGTAACAGCAGGGTAGCAAAAACCCAGGCTGCAGCAAGTAAAAACTCAAATACAGCAGCCACAGACAAAGAAACAAAGAATCTGTTTACTCTTGAAAGACCTCAGCTACAAAGGGATCAGCAGCAAGACCTCCCTGCCTCCACTGCCAACCTCAAATGAGGTCTGGGAAGAGGTGCATCCTGGTTCCACCCCATCCAGTCATTCAGGTGCACTGCATACACCTGAGCTCCCCTGGGCTGGCCCTGCCTTCCCACCAGGCACCCCATCACTGCTGTGACTTAGCATTTCTGCTACACCTATTCTTACTTTCAGCTGAAATATGGGAAAGATTTCTCCTGAAGTACCGTACACACATTTGTCTTCAGGACAAACAGGGGCTAAGTAGGTTTGATACCTATTTGATGCCTTGATGAAAAAGATCATGGAAAAGATTTTGCTCATAAAGTCTTCCACAAAATCTTCCCTTTGTTCTAAGGAACAAAGTCACTGTGACATTCATAGTAAACTGCTGCAAACTGAAATTTCCCTTTCGAATGTATCTGAATGAGTAACTCATTTCAAGTCAACTGACACCTGACAGCATTTCAGTTAAGGTACTCATTTCTTGCTCTTCCTTTACCCTCTCTCATGTCTTTTTGACAAAAACTGAAAACAGTGGCATTTTTGGAAGCAAAAAATGTGATGATCATACCCAATAATCCTTTTCTTTAGGGAGGGGGGATGAGGAAGAGGGGAAGTTCCTGATTTACGATCAAGTGTAGGCTTGCTCAAGTGCAAAGGAGACTCCTTCTTGCAAACACTTAAGCTGGCACTTAACTTTATTACTGTGGCAAAATTAAGCACGTGCTTGAGTGGTTGCAGAGTCAGAACCATAAAACGTCATGGCCTTTATAGCTATGAGCCTGCTTTCTGCCCGCTGCATCTAATAAACCTTTTAGAGGTACAATTCTGTCCCCGTTGGGTTCAATGGTAAAACTCTCCTTGATGTTGGTGGAAAAGGAATTTTGTGTACGAAATCTGACTGTCACAGTGGCCCAGAAGACGATATTAACAATCTGTCCACTATTGTACACAATGTCTGTGACACTCCTGCTGCTGAAGAGCACCGGGACTCAAGGTGGCAGAGGTCATTTTACCACTAGCTCAGTACCACTCAGCCCAGTGAGCAAGAACACAAGGCCATCAAACGAGGTCTCTTTCACAGGATTGAGCAATCTGATTTAAATAAGCCAAGAGCTAGAACTTTCCTCTGTAGTGTCTAGTTAAAAGAAAACTCTTCTTCTCTACGAAGAGGAGTGCTTCTTTTCACGTTTAAGCATTATTTTTTTTAACATCTGAAACAATGGAAGCTTCAGCTAATTCTCCTCACTGATTTAAACGAGCTGTGAATTGATGCATTTGCTTAGGGGGGCACTGCTATTAGACAATGTACAAAACACAAATCAAGCTCTCTGCAGACACTTGTTTTCATTTCAGTCAAGTCTCACTTCCGAGGACAGGAAGAGTACCCAGTATTCACCACTGTGGTTGTGTGTGGTCGACATTCCAGAATCATCTTGACTGTGTCCCAAAATCCGTTTAATCAAGAAGAGTTGTACCAGGTAGACCCACTGCATATCAAATTTTGCTTTTCCTCACCGTGATTTTAATGCAAACTTGGAGCCCAACGTTTTCTTAAGTCCACACCTCAACCACTTACTGTGGGACAGCACATCAGACCAACATCTGATCTGGGTGGCACTGCATAACTGCCTAAAATACTGACACTAAAAGTCATCCTTTCAGATTACTATGATTTATTTCAGCTTATTAAAGGCATCAATGAGTTTTATGCCTGATTAATTTTCAGGGGGCATGAAGATGTCCCCAAATTCACTATTTTTCCCTTGAAATCCACGCGCATTCTTCTACCTACAAGGAAGACGCAGTCCTTCGAGGAGAGATTACAAAAGAGGGTGGGTTTCTTAATTTCTGAAGGGAAAAACTCATCAATTTGAACACATTTTCTATAGGAAAGCAATTTTGTTGCTCGAGTTGAATCTTTTTTTCATGACGATGCTTTAATTCAATCAAGTTTTCAAGCACACAGGCCTGTTATATGCCAAAAGCCACACACAGCTCACTGCAGGCTGAACTACAAAATTAGGCTGAGCACCAACCTGGATTACCATTGCGATCGCTTTGTTTAAACTGAGAGAACAAATAAGAAGAAGAACAAATAGGAAAAACAATGCTACCGTGGCATATGGCGGGTGCTGCTCCCACACGAAGAGCTGCTGGGTGGCACAGTGCTTCTGCGTATCCGGTTAAGAACGCCTAGCCGCGTTTTGTGAGGAGAAAAATAATCTTAACTACGGTCTTTGCATAAAGATGGGTGCGCTCGGCGACACAAAAAAGCAAAAACCCGGGAGGAGCGGGCCGCCTCACGCCTCAGGGGACGCCCCGCCACACGCAGCCAGGTGACGGCACCGCGCATGCGCGCTCACCCGCCCGTCGCAGACAGCGGCGGCGACTGCGGCGCATGCGCGCTGAGGGGGGCATGGGGCGGAGCTCTCGTTCACCGTGGTAACAGCACCGCTGCGGGGCCGCGCCCTGCCTGAGCCGTCCCTGCCGCCATGCAGGGCGAGGACGCCCGGTACCTCAAGAGGTAATCGGGAGGACCGGCTGGAGCGCTGGGAGAGCGGGTAGTGAGGGCTGTGGGGGTGGCAGGCTGCGGTACCGGTGCGTTGTTGTGGGGGGGGGGGGGGAGATTGAGGCGCGGGAAGCTGTGGTGCTGAGGTACTGCGGGATGCCCTGCTGGGATGGTGGGGTGGCACGGGGAGCGAGGATGTGGTGCTTCAGGCTGAGGTGCTTCAGGCTGAGGTGGGGGAGGGGAGATAAGAAGAGGCTGCAGCTGTGGGGGTGGTGGGTGAGGTCGCTTTTATGTGGGTAGAAAGGGGGATCTGAGGAGGAATGTGGGGAGGGGGGATGGTGTGCACGGGGTGGCTGAGAAAGTTATCAGGTGGATAGTGATCCTAAGGGGTTACTGGGGCATGTACAGTGGGGGATCTCCGCTTGGTGTTAAGGATGTGAAGAATGAATGGTTCCTTTATCTGTGTGGCAGTGGGGTCAGTCTGACGCTGGCATAGGGTCTGGTTAAGGAACCATTGGATCAGTGCTGGTTTAGAGCAGAAGCACTAGCTGCCAGTTCCACACATGCCGTGGCATCTGTGGCCTCTTTTAGACTTGATTTGTATCCAGCATTTGTTTTCTCCTGCTATGTGAGTGATGTTATCCATCTCATCTTGAATTTGACAGAATCCTTGTCCTTTTTTTCCCTTTCTTTTCCGTGGTATTCAGCAGCATTTGTGGCACTTGTTTTTAGGCTGCCTGGGTCTTGCCTTTTTCCCTAGTATGTCACATATTAAGACTCTTAATTGGAAATGCTGGGGGGAAAAACCCTCTTGAGAATCTTTGACCCTCGCTAATGCTGTCGAGTGAATGTGGAAACAGGTAAAAATCGAAGGGCTGCCTGTAAGGAAGCAGCTGTGATTTCACAGCAGTGCCCATTTCTAGCTTAGCACGTTCTGTTTGTGCCATCTTGCACGACCTTGCAGCAATCTTCTTTCTGTTATCCTTATCACTGCACTAAGCATCCTTTTAACAGCTGCTCTGCTGCTTAACATGTCAAGGCTTGTGTGCAAGCCCATGTTTCTCTGATCTCCGTTTCCCTTTGTCATCCTCCTTGCGTAGTCCCCCTCCCACTGTGTGAGACACGCTAGGATTTGTTATTGGATATTCAGCTTTATCCACGTGCATGGTTTGTGCCACTTTTAATTAGGGTAGTTTGATTTTGCTTTTTCCCCCCGAAGGAATCAGTCTGTAAAGGGCATTCATACACAAGCTTTGGTTATGTGAGCTCAGCTGGCACAGCCTTTGTAGGAAAGGCCTTCTGCCTTTCAAAGCTTGGATCTGGTTGACAAAGCAGGCAGTGATGGGGGGGGAGGATAAGCTGATGTGTGCATTGCTGCTTCTACCAGAATGTCTATTCAGATGATTTATGAAGTTATTAGGTGATATGGGTTGAAAAATCAATAAGGCAGATGTTTGTTCTTGGAGGGGGGGTAGGGCTTTAAATAAATGTACGTTTTTGTGGTGCTGGCATTCTGAGTACCGTGGTCTCCAAGCAGAATGCAGTTTTACTGTCTGTGTGGTGCATTTCAGTGTAGGTTTGTAAGCATTTTGTGATGTAAGACATTTCACGTTCAGTCTCTTCCTCTGAATCAATTTGTGAATCACACAGCCCGGAAGTAGCTCCGTGAGGATGGTTGTCAGGATGAAAGGACAAAATCTCTGCAGCTGTACGTCCTTTAGCTTACCCATCTGTCCCTCTTAGGGAAGGAAAAGAAGAAACAAACAACAGGAAATGTTAAAACTGTTTAAGCAGTCTTAGGCTGAGATTCTGCTCGTAACTAAGCTCATCAGTGGCTTACTGCTGCCAAAAGGAGGTCTCTTGCCTTCATTTTTATCCCTGCTCATAGCTAGGAATTGTCATTCCCTTTTTACGTAGCACTTTAATTGAGTAACACATGGAAAATCTCCCTCTGCCTTGAGACATTGAGTTTTCTGTTGGCTTGCTGGAAGTGGCTGTGAAGGGGTTTACTTGTTCCGAACCAAACTGACTGCTGAGCAGAGAAACCATGGGAACATCGAATTCTTTTTGCTGTGATAAGTTGTTACTTCAGATCAGTTCTTGTATATGCTACTCCTGCAGGCCTGCTTGTCCCATCCTTTATATACGTATGCATGACCTTGCTGTCACTTAGTAGGGGTTTGACTGGAGTAGGATTTGTCGTTAGGATCTTCTGATAGGTGTAAATATGAGGGAACTACATCTAGAAGTAGAGAGAGGATGCTGTTTTCTTTTGAAATAGATTCCCAGGCTTTTTTGCTCCAGAAGACTGAACCTCATGAGGCTTCTATATGAGAATAACTTGACGTGAAACATCTGCTCCGAAATACTGTTAAAGGAAAATGCTAACTCTTCAAAAATGTTAAGAGATAAGTGGAGTTTTGCTCTGATCTCCTCAAGGAGGATACTGTTTTTTAGCAGTGAGCTGTATTTGCCCTGTAGCTTTATGTCTTCGTAAAGCTTGTGGTTGATCTGTGCTTTCCTAACCCTTTTGCTATTGAGTGGTTACACTGAAGGCTGCGTCCAGGTTTACTAGTGTTTTCAGCTCCGTGAGGCATAACAAATCTTCCTCGATCTAATTGACCCTGTGCCACCACTGGCTGCTGCCTCACCTACAATGCTTGCAAAGTCACTGCCAAATCTCATAAAACATAAGCTGGTTTAAAAACAGCAAAAACAAAACCACCACAGCCAACCTAAAGCAAAAAACCAACCCATGTTACAAGTGTTTTTCCACCTGCAGTGCTTTAGCAGCTCGGTTAATGACATAGCTGTACATACTCTGTTGGCAGTACTTAGGAAGAAAAGAGAAGTGTCAGCCTGACCACTAAAGACAGATGTGTAAATGTATTCTATGGATGTGGTTTTGTTGCCACTTGAGAACGTGGCCTTCGTAGCTCAGCACGGTCATGCTGGCATAAGGGAGCAAGCAAGGCAGATGCTTCTGTTAGTGACAAACCCAGAGTGCTTTCTTGGTGAATGCTTTTCCCAAATACCTGTACTTGCAATGAAGCAGGTAGATGTGCTGGATTTATACCTGTGGCTGGCAGCTGTTGGTCTCATTGGTCTGGGTTTCCCCTAAGCCTGGCAACAAACATCGCGAGGTGAAGAGCAGTAGCGAAGAGGATTGTGCTTCAGGAGAGAATAGTAAATTTGAGATTAAAAGTCTACCATGAATGAATTACAAATAATTTCTTTAGCCTACTAAGATAGCATTAGAGCAAAAATTCCCACTTGGAGGTGGCAGTACTTGTACCACTAGATCGATTAGCAGAAGATTTTGCAGTACTGATTAATGAAGCACCTGAGAAATTCACCTTCTTGAAGAGCATCTTTGTTGTAATTCTTTAAGAGATCTGTGAGCCTTAAAGCTTAATGCTCTTTCAACCAAGAATGGCCAATGACTTGGGTGTTTTTGTACGTATAAGAGGCAATACTCAAAAGTGAGCTTTGGTGCAGCTGTGTGAAATGAAGAAATGTCTGAAAGGAGGACAGTGCTCGGGTAAGGACATAGAACTGGAAACAGGTTGATCTTTCTTCTGGCATGGATTTGACCCTTTCAATTAATCAGTAAACTATTTTTTTCCCTTCAGGAAGGTAAAAGGAGGCAACATTGACGTGCATCCATCTGAGAAAGCCCTCATTGTTCACTATGAAGTGGAAGCAACAATTCTGGGGGAGACAGGCGACCCTATGCTGGGGGAGCGCAAAGAGTGTCAGAAAATGTAAGGTCATAAGTTCTAGGTCATGAATTATTTTGATAATTTGAGCTGCAGTGACTACCTGTGTGAGTGCATGTAAGAAAAGTAACAGAGGAAAAGAATCCTTCAGCTGTTTCTGAGGGTACCAGACATGTTCTTCTATTTCAGATGAATCAGAAGAACTTGCAGTGCCATTTGCTGGGGTTCGTTTTTGCTTCATCCTGTTGTTAATACCCACAGAGGTTTCTTACTGATCATTGCTTATGGGACTGTTATTGTAGCTATGTCAGAACTGTGAGATACTCCTGCTAGGCTCTTGCAGATGCTGCAGTAAGCTTCCTTGTGTAGCTTTTAGCTGTGTGGAATTTTGTTTTTGTGCTGATGTTCTTTGCAATCGTGTGTACTTTTGAGGAGTGTATTACAGGTAACATCTTGTTTGCTGCATGTCTAAGGTGGTAATGAGGGATTTGTTAACACAGCTGCAATTACTGCGGTTGTTTGTGAGCTGATGGGCATTTTTGCTCTGTAAAATCTGTTTGACAATTACCTGGCATTTGGAATCGTAAAGAAACACTGCTTTGATATTACCTATGTAAGCTGTGGCACAGTGAATTCATGACTGTGCACACTTAAGTCAAAGATCTCAAGGTACAAGGATCTAAATCTGAGAAGAGACCTTTCTAACTGTTGCAGCATTCGGCTGAAGAGTCTCAATGCGAATACAGATGTTGCTTCCCTGGCTCGAAAGGTGGTTGAAGAATGCAAGCTCATTCACCCCTCCAAACTTGCAGAAGTAGAACAGCTGTTATACTATCTACAGAATCGCAGAGATGCGTCAGCAGGAAAAGGTAAATAGTTGAAGAGCTAGGTAGCTTGAGACCGGAGTCCTTTGGTGCTAGAAAAACTGCTGTGTGAGGTTTTCATTAGCTGAGGTCCTCACTTGCTTGGTGTACAAACTCTTGAGTTGAAAATGGGAAGATGTGTAGTTCAACCACACGTGGAAGAAAATGACAATCTGGAAGTGATGTCTGGAGATGGGAGGCAAGTGGAAGCTAAAATTGTCATTTTCACAACCAAAATATATGCATCTTGGCCTACCACAGGGCAGCTTTGCCACAGTGTGCAAGCAGGATCAAAGCTGTCAAGGTTTCTTACAGTGGAAATAAGCTTTTCTTTGCTCTGGGTTTGCATTAAAGTTTATAACGTTGTCTCCCCAGTTGCTGGGCTGTAACTGGTTATTTATACTGAGGAGTCAGAGGCATCTGAGGGTTCTTTTTGCTGCCCCTGCTCTGATTAGCTTCAGGAACGTGACACACCATAGCTGTCTAACAGGTCACAAAAGGACTTGGGGCTTCATTTTACCAGAACGTATGCATGGGAATAAATGTGCTTTTGTCTACGAATATGCATAAGTTAACTGCAACCATGTCTTTTCCTTATAGAAAAGAAAGAGAAATCCAGTAAGCCAAAAGATCCACCACCATTTGAAGGCATGGAGGTAAATTCTGGTGTTAGATGAGAAAGGCAAAAACAAAGGAACCGAAAAATCACTACTAAAAGAAATGGTTATATAAATGGGGAGGGAAAATGCTTAATTCTGTGTGGTGGTGAGGTTTTTTTGGCATTTTGCTTCTTTGGTTTTGTGTGGTTTTTTATTTTATTTATTTTTTCAAACAAAGAACTTGGTTTAGATATGTTGCACAATGGGAAAAAAAAAATCATCTCCATAAAGGGTAAAATATTTGACTTTCGTACTTCCCCCTCCATCTATAGCGCGCAGCAGGACAGCAAGTGGGGTCTGGAACATAGGGCAGGATGCAGGGAGTCATGTCTGAGCATCCTTTTGTTTTTTCTAATTAAATGTTCTCAGATTTCCTGGTGCTCGCTGGCAGTGATTCTGTGTGTGTTGATTTTTTTTTGAGCGCTTTATTCTTTACAAAATATCTTAAAGTGCATTCTTTTGTCTTGTGGTTGAGAAACGTTGTGATGAGTCCTGTTAAACTGACATCTCTTTATCTGTGAAACCGTTGCTTGTGGCTGCTTTCAGATTGATGAGGTTGCCAATATCAATGACATGGATGAGTACATTGAATTACTGTATGAGGACATTCCTGACAAGGTGCGTGGCTCTGCCCTCATCTTGCAGCTGGCTCGGAATCCCGATAACCTGGAAGAACTGCTTATTAATGGTAACAGGGGTTTGAAACTTCTCCATGTTATGCTGCTTTTATGGTGCTTTCTTGATGGGAAAGCAGTTTACCCTTCATTTTCTGTGGTTTGCCTTATGCTATAGTTAAATGTTACGCTTGCCCTCTATAATATGCTAGGCTGTGCCTCTCAGTTAGTCATAAACTGGCTGTCAGCCTCCAGTTAGATCTCACTACAAGTGGATGCAGCTCAGGCTGTCCGTAGGTGGACCAGAAATCCTCCAGGTTTGACTTCAGCTGTTATTTTCTCATCTTATTAAATTGGCATTGGTTCTGGAGACAAAAAAAAAAGACCAAAACAATGCGGAGTTGCATCCTGAAGATCAAGACTGTAGAAAGTTGGAAACCAAAAGTTATAGTCTTACCTATGTATAGATGTCAAGTTTCCAAGAGAATACATTGACAGTGGATATGCCATACAGCTATTTCAGTTGTGTAGCACAATCCTTTTGTTGATGGATTCATTTCAAAACCAGAATTCTGTCTGTGCAAAATAAAGTGTATTCAGACTTTGTCTTTCAAAGTAAGAGAAGGATGTGAGATGCTGGTGCTCATCTGAATCTTGTTTTGCTTTAGAAACTGCCCTGGGTGCGTTGGCTAGAGTGCTGCGAGAAGACTGGAAACAAAGTGTGGAACTTGCTACCAACATAATATATATTTTCTTCTGCTTCTCAAGGTAAGTTCAGGGTCTCTGCATATAGGAACATAAGGAATGTTGTGTTTTGTTTTGTTGTTGTTGTTTTTTTCCCCTCTGCTTAGTTGCTTTTAATTTGTTCTTTGCACTGCACTATGGAACTTTACTGAAATGGGCAAAATATTGCTGACTAAAAACACGCTTATTAAATTAAAAAATTAAATGACAAAATTGAGGTGCAGAAAGAATGCCCTTGGTGTAGTACTGTGTAGTAAAGCTGGAAGGAACCTAGTAAGGATTTTGACCTGTAGGTAAGATGATGTGTTGCCGTCTTCTGTTTCCTTCAGCATGTCCTGTAGGCTAAAAAACATTATTGAAACCTGAGGTGAGTGCTTGCTCTTATTGGGATATGCCAACATTACAGCATGCCCTGCGTACTATTTGCCATTGCAGCTTGATTTTAGGACTTATAGTTCTCTTATAGCATGAGAAGTGGAATTAATTGGAAAATGTTCTCCTGTATATGTAAAAATTAAAATGATTGTTATTCTTTGGACAACACAGAGGTGTTGAGTTTTCATCCCATATGAATTTCTCTTTGGGTCCGTAATGTCAGATCAAAAATATGAAACATTTATTTCTCTTTTTCATTTTAAGATCATGTATTGAAGCATTTACTGCTATAGTAACTTTCAAGAGGAGGAAACTGTTTTGCTGTGTCAACTTATCTGTGTGAAAAGTATTCTTGTGCTTCTGAAAACTTGTTTAATGATAATTAGGTGGTGTAGCATTAGAGCCTTGCTATCCTAGATGTCAGAGCAGTGTTAAGGTTATTTGCATTTACTGTTTTCCTCACGAGTGTTCTTTCTTTAATGTAGTTTTTCTCAGTTTCACGGCATAATCACACACTACAAAATTGGAGCTCTGTGTATGAATATCATAGACCATGAGCTGAAGAGACATGAGCTTTGGCAGGAAGAACTTGCTAAAAAGAAGAAAGCTGATATCCTTGTGGTGGGCGGGGCCACCTTGATGGCTCTTGACTTGTATTGGTAGCTGTTGTGGAGTTGCACATGATTAGCAAAATGCAATTATAGATATGGAAAAGACTGGAAGCGACAAGTTTGGGCTATTGAAGAGATCATTCTGAGGTTATTAAACAACACAAGTGTATCATTGTATGAGCAATATGCCCTGGGAACACTTTTGCTGAATAAGGACTGTATAATATGGCCACGAATAGGAAAAAGAAAAAGGCATGGTAGATAACAATGAGTTGTTGCTGAGATAATTTCTTCCCACTGATGGAATATCTCTAAGGACAGTGGTCATCCAGACTGTGTAACTTCTGTCTGAACTCCTTAACTTCTGCAATTTACTTGATGAAGATCCTGACAATCAAACCTTGAAAAAGGACTACGAGAAAACCTATAAGAAATATCAAGGGCTTGTTGTCAAGCAGGAGCAGCTACTCAGAGGTACAGAATTCGTGGTTAATGTGGGTGGAGGGTTTTCTTGAACAGCTGTTACAGCAGTGGCAGCTTAAACATACTGAATGTGTGGATGGATGTGGAAGAGCTTGACAAAGGAACAGAGAGAAGACAAGAACTTAATCAGGATGTGTGACAGTATGTTAACGTGCTTCTAAAGTGATCTGTCAGTCTTGAAGAAAACACGAAGTGTCCAACTTTTTTGTTTCTTTTAATGGCAGTAACTTTTTTTTACATTTTAATAAGTTTGTTTATTTCTAAGTTGGCCCACACCTGAGTCATCGTGTTGAATTAGCTCTCACCCTTCTCAGTTTCTGTATTCAGATATACTTAACATCAGACTGAGATGATCTTGAGTAGCAGAGCCTTCCTGGGCAACTTTTTTAGTGACTTCTGTTGAAATTAAAGAAAAAATAAATTAAAACTTCCAGAGGCCGTAAAATTTATGATTTTAATTTTTATGAAACCTCTGGTAAAAAATAATTTTGCTTTCTAAATAGGAATAAAAAGCATTTATGGTCAGTTTTGTTTAAAATGCATTAGGAGGGGAGTGGAATGCTTCTGAAGGTCTTGTCTTGAGTACTTGATGTATATATAGAGGCTCATTTAATTCCACTGCCTTTGACCTGTTGGTGTGATCTGTATTGAACTGGTTAGTTGCGCTCTACCTGCTCCTGAATCTTGCGGAGGACACTCGCACTGAGCTGAAGATGAGGAACAAGAACATTGTCCATATGTTAGTGAAAGCGCTGGACCGTGACAACTTTGAGCTGCTCATCCTGGTCGTATCTTTCTTGAAGAAACTCAGCATTTTTATGGAGAACAAAAACGATATGGTAAGGCCCACAGCACTCCACTGCAGTGTTGGGAGATCATGTGCAGTCTCTGAAGACATTGTATGGCTGGAGGAAGGACATGTCTCTGTCACACTAATTGGCCCTGGTTATCCTATTTTACTATGGGTAAAAGCACATTGCAGCTTAATGCTTTATTTCCTACAAAAAAAAATAAAATAAAGTCTGATGCTCTTTCATTCCAAACAGAGTGAAATGAAAAACATGAAATTCCAAATTTAAGTTATCATTCCAGAGTTTGTCATACCTGTGCCCCTGGAGGTGTCCACGATCCCTCCCCTAAATTAGATTTATATGATCAGATATTGCCTATACCAAGGATTGTCTTGGAAAAAGAATTCTAGTTTTGCAGTTTGCTAGACTACTTTGGTCTTCAAGAGCACCTTGGAACTGATCCTTTATGCTGCCAATACCTCACAAGAATTTGAGGCAGCAGTGTTTTGCTTAAACTGTTGAAATCTGAGACTCTGAAATTGTAGGATTTTTTTCTTCCTGAAGAAAGCTTCCTTAACCTCTAGGCAAGTATCTGATTTACTGAATTCCCAGTGGCTTTTAGTAGATGCATGCCTTTGTTGCTGGGCTTTTATGCAATTGTTGAAATAAAAATGATACGTTTTCTCTATCCAAGAGGTAATCTGAGATTAATGTCACGCTTGTGAGATGAAAGGATCTGTGTAATAGAAAATTAATTGCATCTTTGTTACTGGAACTCTATTATACTCTTGCCTGTGCACTAAATGCTGTTGACAGCATGCATCACCCATATTATACAGAACTATTTCTTAACAAAAATAAGATAGGGCAATGTAGACTATTTATCAGGTGAAGAATCTTTTATTTATTTTATAGGTGTGTGGTGCCCTGAGGGACTTCATTAGGAAAATAAGGATTGCAGCCCCACTTATTTGCTGGCGTGCTTTGAACGTTCCATTTGATTCAGCAGGACAAACAAAACAAAATTGTCGAGTTCATTTTATTGCAGAGCGTTTGAGATGTTCTGAAAAAGCTTTTAAAAAGTTTAGCATGCTGCAAGTCATCTGTATGAGTGTCTTTCTGAAAAAAAGATGCATACTTTTTTTTCCCCCTAAGTATTTTTTAAGGAAGGGTACCTAGGAAGGAGATGTTCTGGTATTTTTGTTAGGCTGTAATGCACAAATATTGAAGGCAAAATAAGCTCAAGCAGTTGTGCAAGGTCTGATCCTAACTCAAGCTAAATAATCCACTTATTTATAGCAAATTCTTTCATTTGGTATTCAAGTGCAGTATTAAATTCAAAGCAATGAAGTAGGAGTTCGTGGTATCTGATGGTTTCTGATCAAAAGGATCCAGTTGTTTGATTATTGCGCTGTCCCATGTGAGGAGAGCTGTAGTTTCTTTTCTTAGAATTAATCCTCTGTGTATTTATAACTGGAGTGCTAATTACATCCCTCTGAAAGTTTGAAGTAGATTTGTTCCTTTTTCTTGCCAAGGAAGGTTCTAGGAGAAGATGAATGCTTTCAAATGATTATGTAAAAAAAAAAAAAAACAAACAAAAAATCAAAACAACACAGATAAATGGTGTTTAAAAATGATAAAAACTTTCTGAAGTCTTGCCATTCAATGCTCTGATGTCTTTTCTGACTGCTAAAGTGGACAGGATCTCAGGAACTGACACTGCTTCTCAGTTCCTGGATTTCACTTCTTAATTTGAATGTGAAAGTTCTGTCTAGGGGTTCATGTTAAATTCATAATTGAAGATCTCAAATTCTTTTTGGATGTGGATTCTGTCTTTCTTGATTGGACACCTCCCTGACTTTAACATCAATTACTCTAAAATCGTTTCCATTTAAATGGGTTTACCACCCCCCTTCCCAATTTCATCTTGCAAGCAATGCCTTTAGATTACATTCTCACAGTATTCCAGCTGTGATGTATATCTGTTTCATTTTTTTTAATCAGCTTGATGAAATAAACCAATCTAGAAGGCTTCAACCATGAGGACCTGCTTCAGATGAAAATGCACCGACAGTTACTGTGAAGTGTAAAAATGTCACCTACATGTGTGCATGCCTCCATGAGAATTTATAGCACATTCAGAGCACTTTCACGTTAGAGAGGAAGCTATGTTTGGATGGGTTATGGATATTTCTTCTTCTTTATATACAGGTAGAAATGGATATTGTTGAAAAACTTGTGAAAATGGTACCTTGTGAACACGAAGACCTACTGAACATCACCCTCCGACTCTTACTAAATCTCTCCTTTGACACAAGCCTGAGAAATAAAATGGTGCAAGTTGGTCTGCTTCCCAAACTCACTGCACTCTTAGGTATGTTTGGTTCCAACATGGATCTTTCATCAGGGACAGCAAAGCTGTCTACATCAAAATATAGCATGACAGAGAATTGCTGGCTGAGGAACTTCACCACTCCCAATTTCTATCACCTAAATCATCTCTTGAGAATCAGGTTTAAATATAATGCAATTCCTAGTAGTTTTATAGCTAGGCTCTCTTAAACTGTTGAATGAGTCTTCTGGTCTTTAAAATTAACATACCTAAGTGAAAAATCATTTGTGCTGAGACATGGGTAATGGATGTAATCTTAGGGAAACACCTAGGAAAGATAGCCAGCAATTTCAGGGAGCTGAGTTGCTGAAGATACCAGCTATGTGTTTTTTATGAAGCTAGCTGTATGTGCTGTTTCACGTTACCATAGTGGTCCATGTAAAGATCAGAAATTTCACAGCTTTCTCAGCCTCAGCTGTGGACAGAACTGACTTTTTATTTTTAGACTTCTCGCTTGACAGTCTGTAGTATGTATTAAGATCATGTGAGAACTTGACAACAAAAGTTTTTCTTTTACTGTAGTGAAAAGCTACGGGGACTATGAGGAGTCTGGGAAAAGCAGGGGATCATCAAACTTTGTTCTGGTTTTACAGTGGGGTTCTTGAGAAGGAGCTTTCATTACTTCCTGTCTGTTTAACTGATAATATCCAGGTACTGCTCTAGTAGGTTTACAGAATGTTTGACTGTAAGGATTGCTTAGCTCCCACCTTGAAATGAACACTGAGGATCTTGTTGTGAAGCCTTACTTGTATAAAGCACTGGCACAAGGCATTAAGTTTTGTGTTGGTTGGTTGTTTTTTTGGGGGGGGCTGGGTTTGTGATATCCTCAGTTGAGTGCAGCTGGTGTATCCAGGTCTTACAGAAGTGGAATGCAGTAGTGAGCTTTCTCCTCTAACTTAGAATTGTTGCTCAGGACCATTTGTTTGCTTTCTCAGTTCTGCAGTAAACCTCAGCTTGGTCTTATTCTTTCAGTATACAAGTTAATATTGTGAAAACTTACAGAATTAATGCTTTGAGATCAGTGTCACTGATTAATGCAATGACTATCTGATATATACTGAAGCTCATCGCGTTTATACTTTCTTTCACACAGCTGCGTTCTTCTCTTGCCTGAGCTAGGAGCAATAAGAAAAATGGAATTTGAAATCCATTTTCTTACAATTTTTTTTTTTTTATTGTTCTCCTTGAGACCATGCTTTTTGGCAGTAATGGAGGCCAAGAAGTGGAAACTGGTCAGGAAGTGTATTTACTTTTGCTTGAGATGGGGTCTTATTAGATAGTCTGGTTCAGCTTGGACTACAGTTTCTGGGTACAAGTCACCCCAAGCAGTGGCACAACACAGAACACTGAAATTCCTGGTAGCGGATATTCCCTATTTAATATTGAAGTCAGACTAAACTCATCAGTTAGATATTTGCTTTCTACTCTCCGATTCTAATGTAGAGAAGAGAATTTCTCTTCAAATGCCATTCCCTTGGGCTTGAATTCTATTACCTGTGAGAAAGGCTGTTTATCTCAGAGGAACTGGCTGCTAAAATCACAGTCTGTTTCTGAAATGCTTGTGAAGGCAATCTATGGCAAGTTCTGCTAGTTCCTCCAGAAGCTCCACTGTCTGCACTTGGCTCATCAAACAGTTCTTCCCTTGTGCTGGAAGCTTGTGGCCCTTTATTTGTGCTTGGAAGCATGTGTTGTTTGAACTGGCTCTCTCTTGTAGAATTGTTTGATACTTATTTTGTGGTGCGTTAATTAGAAAAGAAAGTAATAAATTTAAAGTCAGCTATGCGATTTGTAACTCTTTCCTTGATAGAGTGATTCACATAGTTCTCCACTACATTGTTTTTCTGTATCCTAGCTCAAGGAAACCTGTAACCTTAATAATAAAAGGGCTATCTGCCCATGCCTATTTTATACTGGTTACTTGGGCATTAAACACATTATTCAAGTCAATACCCCTCAGCTTCCATTTGCAGGTCACCTTAAAGTGCTGACAAATCTCAGCAGCTGTTGACAAGTTACCATACAGCTCCTAATGCCAAGAGGTCAAGTTTGTTGACTCAGCCTACTGAAACTGACCATTGCGCATGCTGTGCCTTTCAGTCTTTCGCACTGAGTTTGAGATGAGTATAAATTAAGTGTAGTAGGAGCTTAAGGGGAGAGTTGAGATGGCAAGGAGGGAAAGAACAGGATTTGTCAGGCAGCAGTTTCAGGCTGAGCTCTGAGGTGGCTTGCCTTGACATCGTAGAGTCGTGGATGCCCCGTGCAGGTTTCCCAAGGGACTCTGTATTACTTGGGAACAGGAGGGCTCTAAATGTAGCTTGAGGCTAGAAGCAGGGGAGACAGGATGACTTCAATCAAGCTAGCAAAGCAATGGACTAAGTATGGCATGAATATATTGGAGAAGGGCCATCATCTTGCCTTTTGCTGTAGCGTGTTGAGGCTGCTGTTGAAAGCAAGGACATGAGAAATTCTGCTTAGTCTTGGTTTCCATTTTAATTAGCTTTTTCTTTTTAATAGTGCCAGTGCCTGCTTCCCCGTGTAGCTTTGCCAGTCAACACCACTTGCTAGTTTTCGTGGCTTCTCTTCACAAGTCTCAAGTATTGTATGCGACAAGACTCCTCTTGTTTCCTCCAGGCACTCAAGTTAATCAACTGCAGCTGATCTTTGTTATACTGTGACTCTCAAAGAGCTGGGTACAGTTGAGGGAAACTTGGCTTCAGACTTACCAGTCAGAAGCTGGGGCAGGGCTGTGGAGGCCTATGGGATTAGAGTCCGTTGTGTTCAAGTTTTTTCCATACACAAGCTACTTGAAGTATGGGAAGAGATGCTGTTGGCTTCAGTTCTTGAATAAAACCTTGTAATAAAACCTTCTGCTAGTCACCAGTGCCTTGCAGAAAACTTTGTTTTTAGTGATGGCCTTGCTTAAATACTTAGAAATCATGTTTACTAAGAGCTCTTACTTTATGCATTCTCCGTGTGTGTGTTTTAAGTACCAGAAATATAGTTTTGTGGATTAAAGTGAGAATTTGGGAATCCACTAAGTGCTTTAAATATGAAAATCCCAGATTCAGTGCCCTCTAATCATCACCTCGGAATGAGAGACCAAAGTTGTACATTATAAAATACTGTGTGAAAGTTTGCTTTGTTCTTATTTGGCTTTGCATGGCATAATTCAAATGGAGGATAAGAATGACTTGCTCCAAATAAGAGTTTGACGGTCAGTGAATTCGATTGTGGAAGTTATTCTCATTGAAAGGCTGAAACATAGAGCTAAAGTTGAAAGGAAGGATGTGAATTTGTTTTCTTAATCCCTGTGAGCATTCTACTGTTGGACAAAAGAGAAATGCTGCTCTTCTTTTTTCATAGCCCTTGCCCTGTGTGATTGGTGTCTAAAGTAAACGCTCTGGCAGCAGGCAGGAAAAATAAAACACTGTCTACAAGGAAGAGTGAAATAACTTCTTGTTTGGACCAAATCCACTTTGTTTTTCAGTTAACTGGCCAAACCAAATACAAAATTTGGTACAGCTCTTAAATACACGCACAGCTTGTGATTCACATTCTTCTAGGACGGGTGCTCTTTTGTGCTGCATCCGAGCGGTTTCTTAAGTCTTTGTGAAGTGAGACAAATAGTTCTTCATTCTCTGAGAGCAGCAGGCAGCTTGCTGAGCAGAACCAGCTGAGTTGGTGCAGTGTGTGTGATGGCAGGCTGCGTATTCTTCTTGGTAGACTACCATTTAGAAAAAGCTCCTGGCAATAGAGGATGTGGCGAGCAGTACTGGGGTTCCTATGTCCTCTTGTGAGTTAGTAATTTCTTGAAATGCTAGGGAACGGTGGGGGAGCTCTTAAGAGTGGGGAATGTATTGCTACCCAAAGGTAAATGGGTTGGGAAGATCCCTTCCTTGAAAGAGTAGCTCTGGACGCATGCAGGGAGCGAGCGTTTTGTGATTTGTGCATTCATCCTTTTTTTGCTGCTGGACAGTTCTTAGAGGTATTGAATGTGTATTGTCTCGAAATTCATTTGTCGTTCTCTTCCCATTGCAAGCCACGTTTAAAGAACTCAATGCGTTTGGAAGTCAGACTGAAGTATCCCATAATTGTTGCTGAGAATTACGAGCTGTTTTGAAAATGAAGGTCTCATTGAACGTGGGGATTTGTGAGCTGGAAAATAGAGTTGTGGAATACTGCCAGTTAAAAGTTCAGCCCAGATGGGACACGGAGTGCAGAAGGGTTATGTATGTGTCTGTGGAAGTGTTCCACGGTGCCAGGGTGTTCCACCTCAAAAATGAACATCACAGGTTATTTTTTTTTTTTCAGTACAGATTACTGTGACTGAAAGAAAATTGTTTTTGTGGGTTTCTATTTCCATTTAGCCAAGTCGTATTTGTTATGCATTGCAGTGAAGTGCCACGTGATCAGTCCCAAGCAGCAAGTAGTGAAGTTTTCCTGGGCATAGTACGTACTGAGTCTGTGCTTTATTAATGTGAGCATCCTGATCTATGTTCTTAATTTCTTGGTGTTCCGAGACTTAGTGTCAGCATTCTGAGAGGTAACAGCCACCTAATCTGCGGTGGAATTCTAAGAGTTGTGCAATACCAACTCCAAAGTAGGTCAGACTTTTCCTGTATGCAAGCTCTTTTTTTAAGCTGGTGATAGAGATGATGAGCTATTTTGCCAGTCTGTGATTTGTTCCTCGCTGAAGAGTGCCTTCACTGGGTCCACTGACAGAATTTTTGAGTTTGGTATCACAATACCTAATTTTCTAGTTTTCTGCTGAGATTCGTTTGATATTTTTCCACTCCTTACAAGTCAGGTTTAATGAGCAATCGCAGAATTGCCAAAGTTGTATTTCTGATTTCTTAACAACCAGGTCCTGATTGTGGTATGCAGCCAAGGTGTGTTGTATGTCGACTGCTGTTTAAAAACCCAAGTAGTAGTTTGCTCTCTAATTAATGGAGTGCTGTGGGTTGTTGTTTTTTTTTTTAATGTCCTATTCCTTTTATGAAAGTTTCTTTTAAGAAGGCTTAAAGTCGATGTGTTCTCTTTATGAGTTTGCGTGGCCTTTTTGTAATGAACTTATTATGGAGCTTCACACATCTGTTGGAAAATGGAGCTTCTTATAGGCTACTGCAGTGTTTTTTTCTGATTTTAATAGGCCTCGTTTATCCTATAAAGAAACATACGTGGCTTTTTTTTTTTTTTTTACCTGATCAAGTGAGCAAACAATAGGGGTCAGATGTGGCAAAGGCCCTAACAAAAAGCACATGTCCAACCATCAGGGTGAGGTAAAGTCATATCGGGATTGCTTGAAGTTATTAATGGCAGTAAAATTTATGCTTCCTCCTGTTTTCCCAATTAAATTGAGAAACCTTTTTTTCCTAAGGTGGCTCTGCAGCAGCTGGTTCCAATACTTGTTGTGTGAATATTGCCTGGGGTGTCTCCATTCCTTTATAGTAGAGGCTGGCTGTAGCACATTAAGTAACAGTTCAACTACAGGGGCTGGTCTGTTGGAAAGCAGTAATTATTAAGGGATTTCTTTTAATGGTAGCTTTTTTTTTTATCATTTGTGGTGAATGTGGCCAAAGGTTTAAAATAAATAAAATCCAACTCTCTTTAGCATTCAGATTTCTAATTCCTATTAGATATTCAAATAAAACTAGCATGTCTGACTTTAGGAGAGTGCTGGGTATGCAGCATGCCCGAGAACTCAGCACATAGTTACTTTAACTATGGATTTAGATGGGCAGCTTCAGTATTACTGAAGAAAAACTGGCTTCTGATGTTGAGGAATATAAAACTGAGAATATCAGTATCATTAATATTGTGTTTGAAGCAGAAATAAAATCCTTTGCAACTCTTTGTTTCTAACATAAAACTCTTTCTTACATCCCTTCCTCACGGTACTGGAAAATAGTAAGTTATCAGGTAGGAATGACTGAAATTCATAAACATTTTTGTATTTGCTTCCAAGTTTTTAAGCACGGTAATAGAAGACTTCTGAATCTTCTGATGTGGTACTGTAGACTTAGAAACAAAGTGTATTTTCATTTGTAGCCATTACAGGTGGAATGCTGCTGATCTGAATACTGACTTTGGATGAGGGAAAGCTCTGTGTTGCTCACATATAGCTATGTAATTGGTGGGTTTTTTTGTTTCTTTTAACTAAAGCAGATAACTTTTGGCATAACGTAAGAGAAAACAGCTTCATGGATGTTGACTGAGAAGAGAAGTGCTTATGGTGGCAGCAATGGCCTGAGTAGAGAGATGGAACGATCTAAAGGTGTGGCTCAGCTGAGCTTTTTGGAAATCCACAAACATAAGGAATGGTGGGGATCCCCTGAGCCTGTAGTTTTACTATAGAGTTTACAATTCATGACTGCTTTATTGAGTGAATTCCTTCAGTTGCTTCTTTACATATTGCAAGAGCAAGTTAATAGTTATCTGTACAAATTAAACCTAGTCTTCAACACAGACTGCTTACATCTGAAGCTGCTTATGCCTGAAAGCTTTACTGGGCATTACTTGAATGCCTGAAGCATTTCAGAACAGAAACAACTAACCAGCTCTAGTTTCTTGGAAAATCTCCATAAGGGCAGTCTTACTCTTGGAATCATAGAATCATTTAGATTGGAAAGGCCCTTGAGAGCATGGAGTCTTAACCATCCAACTTGCACCATGTCTGTGTGCCACTTGACCGTGTCGATGTCCTTTTCATAGTGAGGGTCAAAAACTGAAGGCAGAACTTGAAGTGCAGTCTCACCAGTGTTACATACAAGGAGGCATTCATTTCCTTGTCCTACTGGTCGCGTGTTTCTGATACAAGCCAGGATGGTGTTGGCCTTCTTGGGCACACTGGTGGTTCATATTTCATTGTGTGCAACTTTCCAGCCACTGCTGCTCAGGTCTGTATTGCTGGATGATTGACTGGAGGACATCCTAAATAACAGAAGTGTTCTTTTTTTTTTCTGTAGAAAGAACAAGCCTCAGAAAAGGACACAATATCTAAATTTAGCAGTATTTTGCTTACTCAGTGGCTATGCTTTGTCATCTTTTATAAGTAGCAGTCCTGCAGTGAATAGTTTACTGTATATATTTCAATCGGACTGTTTTGTGTCGAGTTCCAGACAAAAAAAACCTGAGTTTGGTGCTCCAGATGTGCAGCTTTGTTTTTGTCTAGTGCTGTAACATTACATAACTCTACCTAAATTAGTCATTTACGACTCCTTTGGCTTAGAAATTACCGTTACACTTCTGTCTTTGTTTCCTACAGGGGAAAAAAAAAAAAAGCATATCCATATTTCAGATGTGGCATGTGCTTAGTTGTTTGAGGAAGGCAAAGAGAGACAAATGTGGGTTTTAAGTAAGGCTTGTGGTAGGAAGCCAGTTTCAAACGCTGCAAAGGTGGTACAAGAAGGGCAATTAGTTAGTAATTAATAACATTATTTACATAGTCTAGTCTTTCTGAGCATGAGCAGATTTGCAAAGTCTTCAAGGTTCTCTTGATAAAATAAACTGATATATCCAATGTGATTTGTATTTACATATGTAAATCAAACCAATATGTGTCTAAACCACATGTGGAGTAACTTATTCCAACTGCTTTAGTGCTGCTTGCAAGGAATAATACTGGACAGAGGGAAGTTGTGATAGCTTTGTCACATCTTTTTTCCCTCCTTGCTGATTTTAATGCACATGAATAAACTCCTCTTAAATGTAAATGGAGTTTTGTGTGTGAGCAGTGTGAGATGGTGTAATAAACTGAACGTAGTACCTATACAATTCCCATCTGCCTACATCTCTTATTTGCAACAGTTTTGACTTAAGAGTTTGAAACGGAAGTGAAGATTCACTCTATTTTAATAGATACTTACCTTCCTTTGAGTTCTGGTTTTGATTTAGTGTAGTTAATGTTTTGCATGTGGGTTGAATAGGGCATATGTCGCATCTAATGTCGGTCTGTTGATGATTCCATTAGAAACGATGGCTACTTGAATTACTGAGACTTTTACATTTGAATAATTTAGCCCGTAATTTATATTCTCATTGTTACATTAGCATTTGAAAGTTGAATGCTGCTCCTGAAACTCAAGTTGTCATTCCAGTTTTACAGCTCCAGAGTTTCTCTTTCGTTATTGTATCTAATGGAGGATTTTTTACTTTGAGCTCACGATCTCAACTACAGTGTAGGACCAGATCTTGTTATCAAGAAATCACTCTTTCTTCAGCTCCTGCTTCTGGTACCATTCCATCCTTAACCTTAGAAGGAGCTAAACATAGAATTCAGGCACTGGTCTACAGAACTGGCACATGGCTTCTTATTAATGTTCAAAGGCTAAAAATCTGAAGCCATTTTGAACTCAGAACCCATCGTGTATTTATTTCCCTCTCTAATTTGCAGAAAACTAGTTGTGAAAACAGCCCGAGGGACCTGATATTTTTCCATCCCAGCTGCTCCAGCTGAACTACAGCTGCAAAAAAAAAAAAAAAATCTAAGTATTGTTTCTATAAACTGTTGAGTGTATTTTATAACACAATAATTCCCACAAAATCAGTAACTGCAGTTAATGACCGGTTTGTTAAGGCATTAACTGCACTCAGCTGGGAATGACCAATTTCTCTGGAATGGCTGTATAAGAACTAAGGATAATTCAGTAACACTTTCAAATAATTATTTGGTTAATTAATGGTAAATTCTTTTGGAAATCCTATCAAAGTGCTTGCGACCCTTACATTTAATATCCAATGAGTTCATTATGATTCATGTTTTATTGCTGTAAATACCAGAAGAACCCATAATGACTAGGCCATTATTTTCCAGGGCTGCCCTTGCTGCTTTAGGCCATTTGGCCATTCCACCTTCAGTGCTGAAATGCTTGATGCTCAAAGCTACTTGCACGTGTAGGCCACCGCTTTCTGGCACCCAACCAAATCTTTGGTGATTTTTATGAACGTGTTTGGCACAGCCTTTTTTTCCCTCTTGCTCATTCTGGTTAGGAGAATAACTGGTGTACCAAGTCATGGGGAAGTCTTTCTTACAATGTCTGCTTTTCCATGTGTGGCCTTCTGCAGCCATCACAAATAGCAGAAAAGCTATTGCTGCCGTGTTTTGGAAGGCTGCTCTTTGGTCAGGTGCTGAGCAGGTTTTTAAATGTTTGCTGCCAAGTCTCTAAACAATGGCTGACTTAAGCTTTAATGTTTCAGTCTGTCACTTCCTACCCTTATAGAAAATACTTAGGCTGCAAGGCGATGCTTAGTGTTTGTAGCACTGGAGCTGCTGAATCTCTTCACTACTGAAATTTAGACATAGTAATTATGCCCGAGTTCCAATCAGCTTTCCAGTAGGCTGTATGCTGTGTGTGTGAGTGCCCTAAACCCCTCACCATTCTATTAGTCATAGGACAGGCACATTCAGGGATGATAGGTCAGTTCACTGTAGAGTGAGAAAGACTTTAAATTCAACTCTTCCAAATTCTGACTGTTTTTGCCTTTTGTGTCGTGAGATCTGTCATGTGGAGCACACCTGGGGAGAAAATTGAAGTGCTGGTGAGTGAGCTCGTTTGGATGAAATGATTTAAGCTTTAGGTGCTTTTCACACCTCAGGTGAGCGTGTAGGTCTTTTTCATTATTAAGTCTAGAAATAAAGGCAGTGGTGTCACTGATACCAAGGATGTTCTATGGGCATCAGAAATGGTTGTGCAACGCTCTGGGCTTCTGAAAAAAGGAGAGAGGGGAGTATGTGATGAGTGTCTTTCTCCCCCCCCCCCCCCCCCAAAAAAAAAAAAAAGTGTAAGGCTTTGGCTGCTACAGTTAGCTGTCTTACTTGAAAACAAGCTATCAGTGTTATCAAATACTGGGAATCAAACTAAGGATGCTACCAGATGTAAGGCTTTATCCTGACACAAATGCAATTTGCAAAAATAAGGTGGGGGAGAAGCACTGTCAAGTACAGAGGTTAAATATTTTTGCTGACTGCTTGCTGGTTCAGACCCACTGGAAGCCTGTCTCAGTGTCCCTGTGTTCTGTTCGCCACGTTCCTGTTCTGGGTAGCCAGTTCTCTGACATTTTTACTAGTTTGCCTTTTCCTTCACGTAGTGTTTCCTGCATTACCCAGCAAAGTGTAATTGTAAATGCAGTCTTAAACTTGAAACTTGATGTTTGAGTTTTAAATGGAGGCATGGAAAGAAGTGTTAAGAGCAGTGTAAGCAGCTCTTTTGCCCTCACTTTTTCCTATGAAATTTGTGGGCGTAATTTACTCTTTACATCTCTATTTTTGCTTATGAGAGGCCTTTAGCTGTACATGTAGTTAAGTGTGGGGCTTCTTTTCCATGCAGTTGTTGGATTTACAATGTCAGTACAAATGAACAGGCAGGCAAATGATAACCAGTCACCAGGTAAGTATGAAAGAGTAAACACTTTGTGTTTGCTTCAAACAACATGTAAATGCTTCAGTGCCATCTGTGCTTCTCTTAATAATAGTCTCCACAGCTTTTGATGTCGGTTGTTATGTTTTTGCTAGGTGTTAAGTACGTAGAAGGTTGAGATACAGTCAGGTTTTGGTGGGTTTTGTTTTTCAAAGCAGGTTGGGTGCCAGGAGGAGCTGAAAGGTCGGCTGTGTTTTTAGAATTGGCATGGGCAAGAATACTTCACTGGTGTATAACAGCTGCCAGAAGGGTTTCATGGTTGTGTCCTTTTTTTCTTGCTAATTCAATTTTGTGAAAAGACACAAATCTGCATTCTTAGGATAATGGCATCATGTCCTGGCTGCTTAAAGAAAGTTGCAGCTTCCAGTGATGTATGGAGAAGCAAAAAAAAAACCAACTGTGTTGGTTGCTGTCTGAGATCTCGATGCTTTGCCAAAGCATTACAGAGATGTTCAACTTAGCTTAAGCTAGGGTGGGAGGTATTTCTGATCAGCTGTATCAGAACTGTGAAGTAATTCTGAGGTGAAGACTTTATTGCATACTGGCCTAACCAGTATAAGCATTGAGCTGAGTGTGTTATCCCGTAGGTAGCCAGTTTCCTGTTAAAGCAGGGTTAGAGGAGAGCTCCAGAGAGTGCTCAGTCCAAGTTTCAGCAGTCAGGATCAAACGCATCAACATTGTTCTTAACAAGCGTTGTTAGCTTGTCTAAGCTGTTTTGATGGAATCTTTCTGTTAAATAGTTCACAACCTGCTTGTGTTAGTTGCTACAGTTTCTCTTTAGAGCCTTTGTTTGGGGAAGAACTAACGTGCAAATCTACTGTTTTCTTGTAAATGTATGAAACACAAAATATACCCACAGTTTGAGATAACAGGACAATCAGTGTGTGATTTATTTGAACGGCACTGGATTCCTTCTACAACACTTTTTAGAACAGTTGCTGTTTCTCTGGCATTGATGCATTCCTTGGTATTTTGCTCTGAAATACCCTTGTATAATATCCACAGTTAAATCATTGTTATACTTGCTATTTAATTTCCTGGCGAATCTGATGAAGGCTTTCTCTGGATGGCTCATCGTTATCAAGTGTTCCTTTCGGAGAACACGTTCCTTAGAAAGTGGATCTAAGGGGAATGTTTGGAGGTGCTGGGAAGAGGGGTATTAGTTGGCATTGCCTTCATTCTCTCTTCACACAAATATATTGACGTGTCAGTTAGGACTCTTTCATTAATGTTACATTCCTACTTTAAATGTTCCTTCCCTTAACTAGGATCGTGGTGTTTTTCATTTTTTCCTCTTTTAAATGTTCACGATACCTAAAATGCAAACCTTATCCACGTGGATTTCTTTTTTTCTTTTAGCAAATGAAAACTACAAGCAAGTAGCTATGTGTATCCTGTATCACATAAGCATGGATGATCGTTTCAAGTCGATGTTTGCGTATACGGACTGTATCCCACAGGTATGTCCACTCGTGTATGACGAGGAGGCAAGATGCATCTTTCCTTGTGCAAATCTTTGTCACTGATTGCAGAGCTCACACTGACACCCACAGGTGAGAGTGGGAACAGGCAGAATGCTGCTGAGTCAGTAGTCAACGTCCTACTCGTTGGGCAGTCTGATTTGCTGTGTTTTGATGTCCCTCAGAAGAAGGATAGATGGCAGATGGTATTTGTCAGTACTGCGGACTGTAGAGCTACGCTGATGAACTGGTCAGCTATACACGTGACCTGATGAATTTCTAGGGAAGATTGAAAGTGCTTGAAAGAAATGAGAAGAGTTGCGCACAGTAGATCCATGGGGAACCTCATGGAAAGTATTTCCTTTACTTTTTCAGAACGCATTCTTTTCTGATCCCATCGGGTATCAAAATTTCATCGTCTTCAGTGTTACAGGATATGAGCTGGAAAGCAGCCAAGCAGTGTTATGTTGCCACATGACAATTCCTTTTCCAACTGCAAATTTGTACAACAAGCTGTAGAAGGCTCTGTCAGATTAGAGTCTTTGTCTTTAGCACTGTTCTCTCACCCACACACAGGCAGTTTCATATACTGGGGAGGGATTTTCTTTTTGTGTGTGTACTTCTTTTGCTTTTGGGTTGTGGTGAGTTGTTTGTTTGGTGATTGCTTTTAAATGCTTAATCCTCTCTTGACAACCTTTTTCCCAGTCCTGATCAGGCTTGGAGCTGAGAAAGAACTGTGTTACATAAATGAAGAAAGCCCTCTTGTAGCCTTTTCAGAATTGCACCACGGTATCTTTTTTTCCTGCCAAACATGTTTTTAATATCAAGTGCATCTAGAATGGGAAGTTGCCGTGGCACAGCTTCAGGATGTTTCTGGTCATCAGTTCATGACAAGAATTGTGATATTTTTCCAAATAGAGGAGGGCTTTGGAGAAAAGAGAAGGGAGAACTGGTGGAAGCAGCTCGTGTATGTTAGGAAATCCTCTTGCAAACATCATCCTCATTACTTTACCTGCTCCAGAAGTAACTTTGCTATGACATCTGCATGATGCAAGGGACCGTTTTATTTTTCTCTTTCTGCATGATCACTGCCAAATGAATTCACGTGCTGTGTTACAGTGTTCATGTATTTCATGCTTGCAGGAAATCTTGGCTGCATCTTAGATCCCCAGTTTTGAATGTAAGGAGCTGTGGAAGCTTCAGTGATATCATATGCTGAGCTTCAGTGAACATCATCGTCCTGATTGGCAGTGGCTGCTCAAAGTAGAGCTTGCAGGGCATTATTCAGAGCCTGGTGGAACAGGAAACAAGTCCACAGGTTTAATCAGACTGTTGCTATTGATTCTTTGGTGCTTGATGTAATTATGCACAGATACATCTGCAGGCTGTTCAAAAAGCTGCACAGACACAGGTTTTACTGGTGGAAGCTGAAAATTAGGACAGACGTTTACAAAAGCAAGCAGTAGAAACAAGGGGAAATTGGTATGGCATCAAGAGAAGAAGGCAGTTAAAAGCACTCCCTGCCATCTGATCTATGCTGGAACACTGAATTCTCTCTTCAGTAACAGCGTGTGCCCTTCCACGGAGGAAAGGAAAGGTGTACATCCAAACTGGCAAATAGGCAGTCACAAATGTTTAGCTGTTGTGGACAGCAGTTGGGAAATCCATCCCCTGTTGTCGTTCTGAACATGTGAGGAGGCTGACAGGGGCCTGCACGTGCTGTCCCAGGTAAACATCCCCGCGGATTGTAGGAGTTAGTGGGTGCTACTCTAGTAACAGTTAAAAGTGAGTATTAACAGTTCATTCTTGTTTAGACCTCAGCAATGCGTGTTTTGTTTAAATAGGTGCAAATGCCATCCAGATGCTTATAAAAGCATTTATTGGTAATAACCTGGCCAATCAAAGGGCATGGTTAGGCAGTGATGTCATGGTGATATTTAATATTGCACCGCGGAGCAGCGCGCGAGGTTCTCTGCAGCTACCCACATGTTTTCCACCACGGTTGTCCTGTTTGGCCCCTCTTTGATCTATAAGCTTCTTTTCAGCTTAATGCTGGTAAACGTCCTCTCTTGACAGCACCCTTTGCTCCTGTCCGCCATTATCTGCTGAAGTTCAGAAACCAGAGCATCACTTCAAACAGCAGAGCTAGGGAGTAGCCGCTCAGAAAAGATTCCTGAGGCATGCAGCTCTGGCATAATCATTCAAAGATGTTTGAGCTGGGCTCGGGGAGGGGGTTGGACAGAGGTGTATGTGAGCGGAGAGCTGTGGGGGTTGGCCTCTGGTCACTGGTAAATAAGTGAAGGCAGGTGCCAGAGAGTCTAGACACAGTGATTTCAGTCCTGGTCTGTGGTATCTGATACTCAATATGGGACTTGTCTGATTGAACACTACTGCCTCTTCATTGCACATGCTGCAGTCTTTTTACTGCCTTCCTGTTAAATCAGTAAAAGATGACAATGGACATAGTAAAAGCAGAACAAATTTAATTTTAATATTTCCTATTTGGCAGCAATTACTCTTCCTTTTGAAGTGGCACAAGAAGCAATCAAATTAAATGAAGACATAATGGGAAACATGGAGCTCGTTCTAAACTATTATTTTAAAATCTGAAGGACTTTAATTGAAACTGGATATATTTTTCCTCTTTATGGAGAAGTAGCTCAGTAATTAACAGTATAATTCCTTCTTGTTAAACATCTAATTTCCACAGATTTTGTATTGTGTACGTAATGAGAATGTTTCCCTTCAAATTACTTGAAGGGCTTTAAAAAAAATCTATTTTTAAAGGTTTTGTAACAGAATATTCGCAGGGGGTGACTTTGGAATACTCGTGTTCCACTTGTTAAGTGGCAACTTTCTTCTCTGGTTAATTCACTCCTGTGTGACTGTCAGGCTTACAAATTTAATAAACTGGAGGTTTTATAAGTTCTTAAAGGAACCTAGGGAAATCTGAGTCAACTTTTTTAAGAGAGGGAGGAAAAAATCAGCGATGGCTTTTAAATCAGTACGTGAAAGTCCCAGGAAGGAGAGATTAATGATTATTGAAACCTAAATATGTATGGCTTTATTTGGGGTCTGTCTGGAATGACAGTGTGCTATCTGGTAAGAGAGAAACCTATGACATAATGTATTAAATACTTCAGAGTGAAATTCCTGCAGTCCTATAGTTCTTGATTTTGGTGCTTTTTCCCTCTGAATGAGTTGTTTACTCACTTTCTTTGATGTATTCCAAACTCTCTTGCCACCAGGGGGCAAGTGCACAAATATGTCATGTTTACTTGTAGCTTTTTTTCTTCCCGCCCCTATTTGAGATAAGTTGAGCTCAGCATATTGTATTTTCTGTCCCACTTGTCTTTAGGTTCAGTCATTTCTGCTTCCAGTAATCTCAGTGTTGTCATCACACTGCCGTGCATTGCAAACTTGCCATGTCTTATAACAGAGCAGGCTTCAGTAGCAAGCAGGGAGATGTCCTGCAGCCCTGAGGTGGGGAAGCAGCGCAGCTTGTGTGCTGTGACTGGAAACAAAGAAGTGAAACGGGCCTATCTGAATCATGCTCGTGTATTCAGTGTGCCATTTGGAAAAGAAAGTTCATGTGGAGCAGAATGAGACAGCCTGAGATGTAATGAACAATTCAGGCACCAGATGTGTATAGCAATGGTAATGTAAAGGTTACTTGCCTGAGGAGTCAGGGAATTCCAGTTTGAACAGGGTTGTAGGTGATTATCTGTGAGGCCTCCTGTTACAAGAAAAAAGCAAACAAAAAATGATGGCTCTTGAAGTTTTTGGGGAACAGCAGTGATATGCCTTAGCAATGTAAACCACAGAAGTGAAGTGTGTTGCTGCAGGTAGAACACAGTTAATTTGCCTACAGGCAGAGTAATCTGAAAGCAAGGCAGCAGCAATTTGCAATTAATTGATCAGTTTACAGAAACTTATTATTAAACAGCCAGGTTGTATTCTCACTTTTCTGAGGGATTAACTTGTATTTTGTATTATATCTACCTAAGTGTTAAAGTAAATAACTTATTTGCTTGAGAGTTAAAGTATGAGTAAAACCAAAGCATTTGGTGGTAGCAGTAAGGTAAAGTAACTCAGGCTAGTTACAAGGTGATGAGTGACTGCCACCTTTGTCTCTCTCTAAGAACTGTTATCCTCAGATCAGGGAACTAGACATCCCCTGCCCTTGGCTCCTGCAACTTCATCGTGCCTATGGAATTGCTGAATACTTAAAAATATGACAGTGGACGTAACAGTACTCTTTGCTTTGGAAAAATTAGGAACTCCAGTGTGTTTGTGTTTCTTGGCAGCTGATGAAAATGCTTTTCGAGTGTCCTGATGAACGAGTGGACCTGGAGCTTATTTCTTTCTGCATTAACCTTGCTGCCAACAAAAGAAACGTGCAGCTTATCTGTGAAGGTGAGCATACTGAGATTATACTGTTTTGGGAGGGATGACAAGATTTAGATAATATATACAAAAACATATGCACAACTCAAATACTTTTATATATGTGTGATTTTTTTTTCTTTTTTTGAAATAAATACACCAGCTTAGGGTGAGATTACAAATGTGACGATGTCTTCCTCAAAACTGGTCTTGGTGGCACTGTCACTGAGCATGCCCACATCTCTCATGCAGGTCTATAAAATACACTGATGATGTTACTTTAGGAAACTATAGTTGTATGAAGAGATCAAGGTTTTCTTCAGTGTAATACCCAAAATCCCCCTTCAGCAAACTGGGGTTTCTCCTAGCAGTAGAGAATTAATAGCACAGTGATGATGTTTAGTTGCATGCTTCCATTTGTTTTCTAGTTGAGCAGCTCTGGCATTCTGGTATATTGTTCAGCGATATGGATGTCTGCATTTTGTTCAGTAGCTCTGTAAATTGCTCTTTGAGTTCCATTGTTTTCATTCTACCTTTGAGTGGCACACTGTTACTGAGCACATGAAAATTAGAGCTACTAAGAGTTTTCACTATGGACTACTGGCTTTAAAAGGGAAAAATGCAATCAGCATTTCAACTTTAAAGTTCTGTGTAGCTCTGTAAATAAGGATAAGGGAGATCCAATTTTATATTAAAGATGTAAAAACAAAATTCAAGCCAGTAGCAGTTACGAGGCAGGCAAGGTGTTCTTTTGGAAACAGAATAGTTACAGGGCAGAGTGCCCTCTGCAATCAGATCTGTGTCTCTTTATGTATATTCCCATATTACATGTGTGATAGATAGTCATAAAACAATAGCAACCTGTTTATTTTAGGATGGAGAGAGTGACTGTTGAGCTGGTGCTGACTGCTGTGCTGTATCTCCACTCACAGGAGGATAATGATGTGGATCTAGAACTTCACTTGGTCTGAACAAGTGACTGAGCACACCCGAAGCACTTAATTGTTTTTCTGACAAAAATTCAGCTGTCAGTCCAGCGCGTACTGGTTTTGTTGCTTCAGAAAAGCTGTAAAACACATACAGATCCGTTCTATATTTTCAACTTGAGAGAAATCCACTTCTCCCATTTGAAAGGTTTTTTTGCTCTTCTTTTAATAGGTCAGTATAGTTCTCACTTGAATTTGAAGTGTTCTTCTTTTCAGGAAATGGTCTGAAAATGCTAATGAAGAGAGCATTGAAGTTTAAGGACCCACTGTTAATGAAGATGATCAGGAATATTTCCCAACATGATGGGCCGACTAAAAACCTGTTTATCGTAAGTACTGTCTGTTCCCTAATGTCATCTCTGATTCTTCCTACTGGAGAAGGCTGGCTCTGGAGAGCTGCTGTGTTTTTCCTTTTCAGGTATTGTGGGTTGATTAGTATTAATGTCTTGTCTTTGATTAGTATTAATATCATGACAGGGATAACTGATCTTAAGCTGTATCCAATGAAGCCCTGTTCCAGAATGAACAAAAAGCAGAGCAAGAACAGTTGCTAGTGCCCTTAACGTTTAAGTTATCCTATATCTCTACTTTTGTAACTAGTGTAAGCAAAATAAAGGTTTTTTCCTTCACTTGGTTATTGGTTTGTGTTAGTTGATATTCTAGTATGCTGGGAAAAAAAAAAAGAGGGGGGGGAACAATGTAAAATCCTAAATGTGTAGATTAAACGTACAATTTAAGTAAGAACTTAATATCAAATTGTCTTAAAACAGTATGGAACTAGGAAGTAAAAATCTTGGCTCTCCTGTATTTGAAAACCTCGTAGCCAGTTTTTGAAGTCTTTCAGGAAGATGATGTCACTGCTGTCACTGACAAAGCATGGTATTCACTTTCTTCATTCTCATATAGTAGCTTCTGATGGAACAGCTGAATAAACGATTCACATCCCTTAAAAGTGAAAGACTGAGAGGAAGAAAGCTGAAATCCTTGAGTCGTTTTTGGACTGCAAGTGGAACTGCTGTGTTAGCCTTAGTTTCAGGGGAAGAATCTCTTTAGCATTTGAGAACTAGTTTTGATTTGACCAAGTTGTGAGTCTTTCAGAACCCCAGGTCATTTGCCTCCTAAGGTTTGTTATCCTTATCACATGTTTTTGTTAGGATTATGTTGGTGATTTGGCAGCTCAAATATCAAATGATGAAGAGGAAGAATTCGTGATTGAATGCCTGGGAACGCTTGCAAACTTGACCCTGCCGGATCTGGATTGGGAGCTTGTGCTGAAAGAGTACAAACTTGTTCCGTACCTCAAGGACAAACTGAAACCAGGTCTGTACAAAGGTTGGTTAGTCTTTCAAAGGGAAGTCTCTCAGGGAGTACTTAGACTCTTAACTCTGAAAGAACACTAACTTGTGGTGGTTTGGGGAAGTGTAACATTGAAAAGCAGAATTGTATCTACAAATAAAAATAAAACTGACAGAAGATTAAGAATTTCTAAGAGGCGGTGCTCTGTGTTCTGACTTCCAGGTTCTGCAGAAGATGATCTTGTTTTAGAAGTGGTGATAATGATTGGAACCGTGTCTATGGATGACTCTTGTGCTGCTCTGCTGGCCAAATCTGGAATCATTCCTGCCCTCATTGAGCTTTTAAATGGTATTTTGCCTTGTCTTCCATAGGCTTTTAATTGCTATAGCTGTGTTGTAACCAAATGCTCTGTTCCTGTTCTTTTGCAAGATAAGGCTATATTTTTTGTATATGAAAGGAGGAACGATTACTCTAATACTGATAAAGAGATGCTGAACTAGTGGTTTAATAAATTTGAGGTTTTTTATACCTTCTCAGTTGTTGCTACAATTTGAACAGGGAAGGAAACACTTTTTATTGCTGGGAGTTGGATTTTTGTGCGTACCACTGAACTGTCTGGCTGACAGTGTAAGAGCTGGGCTTTCTGTCAGCATCAGGAGCTTCTAAATGTGAGGTCTTAAATTGTGATATTTTTCCTCCCTTGCAGCTCAGCAGGAAGATGATGAATTTGTCTGCCAGATCATCTATGTGTTTTATCAGATGGTCTTCCACCAAGCCACCAGAGATGTCATTATCAAGGAAACTCGTATCTTTTTAATGACTAAACATGCAGAATTAAGTGTTGTTAATTTGCTATTGCTGATGCTTGGCCCATACATCTCTTGGTTTCAGAGGTCTTTGTAAATGGTTTATTTCAACTGAAGGAAAAAATGTAGAGTGGACTGCAAGAAGAATAGTACAGATTCAGGTTTGGTTTGCTTTGAAATGGGTGGGGGTGGGTGACATGGGGCTAGATGAGCCTTTGTTTTCTATCCAATCTGGATTATTCTATGACTTGTTAATAACTCTGTGGAAAACACACACAGACTAACTTCTTGGACAGCACCTTTATCTGTATATGCTGCATAATCTGAAGTTAAGTGCACCAAATTACCTTAATTGTTCTTAAAACAAATCTGCAACTGTAGGAAGATAGGACTGTGCAAAAAAACCTCAGCTGTTATCCTTACCAGTTTCCTTCCAGAGGCTCCAGCATATCTTATAGACCTGATGCATGATAAAAATGCGGAGATCCGCAAAGTTTGTGACAACACTCTGGATATTATAGCGGTAGGTCTGATGGTTCCTGTCTGTCCTTCAAGGTCATCTTTACTTTGACATAATAACTGGATAGTGATATGTTGAGACGTAGAAATTGAATACGTTTTTCACATGCAATCACATCAGTAAAAGACTAATTTACATAGTTCTCCAAACAAATGGCTCCTGTTATCCTGCAGCTTTTATTCAGCCTTTTCTACAATGCTCAGTGCTGGTATTTTTTTCAGAAAGAAAACCTAGGAGGCAGTGCTAGAAGTGGCTGTTCTCTGCTGGGGGGGAGACAGTGTAATGGTGAGCTCTTTAATACTGCCTCAGCTCTACAGTAGGTTTCATTTCAGCTTCATGGCTCCGTTTGTTTAATTGTCCATCAGAGGAAACTTTTAGGACCACCTTAATGCTTTTGCTGTCACACTTAGTTTCTTCTGCCATGGAATTATGCATATTGCAGCTTGTTCTCTGTAAGGTTTAATAATCTTCTGAAGAAAGAAATAAAATGAACATTTTCTGTACTGGAATGCTTTTTGTGCCTCTGTTTTGCTTCAGAGGCATGGAATGACAATTCTGCCCCACTAATCAGTGGCAGAGCTGCCATTAACATTCATTAAAAGCAAGATTTGGACTAAGATGAATTTAGCCCTTAGTACTTATTTCTCATGGGTATTAGCAGGATCAATCGGTTCCAGAGACCTCTCCAGTGGAAATGATAGGCAGAGTTTATCCATTGGATGAAGCTGGACATTGATAAGTGTTGCCAACACTTATTTTTTTTCCCCCACCTTTCCTCCTTAGGGCTGGCACAATTTCCAGGTGTATTAGGGGGCGTTACATCTGTAAAGGGAAGCTTTGCAATATAGAACATAATTTTTCAGCGTGAACTTAGGAGCTGAGTAGATTTTACTCTAGTTTTTCCTTTCTTCCTGGGAAGGGTTAATCTTCGTGCTGCTGTGCAAGAAAAAAATGAGGAGTGCTTTGGTAACAAACAGGAAGAGCCTGTCTGAACTTGTGAGAAGCAGGCTTCACACAGGACTTGAGGAAGGATAAAGGGAGAAAATGGTCTGGTACTGCTGATGTTGGGGATGGGGAGAAGATATCAAGTACTGCACTGCGGAGTGTTTCATACATATTAAATTGCTTTGTCCCAGTGTCACACACACAGTTGTGTTCATTGACATCTTAGGAGAGTTACCTTTCTGTGAAGGTCTTTTCAGCCTTATCATGTAATTGTGTTGCAGATTGCATAAGCCATAGCTAACACAGTGCCTGTGTGAGGAACAGGAAGCAAAATAACACCCTATTTTCTGAAAGACAGAGCACCACTACTTGACTGCTTTCTTGGCTATGTTATGGGCTGGTAGCACTCCATTTTCCAGTGCAAAGAATCACAGGTGATAAAGACAATTCAACCTAGATGGCAAATGGAGAATATGTGACTCATTAAGTTCTCAAAACCCTCGGGTTCTGAAAGGCATTCTGCAGTGTAGCTTTGATTATTTGTTAAAGAAGCCTATAAACAACGTGATGTTCAGCTGCATGGTGTTCTTACACTGCCAATGCCTTCTGAAGTGTCTGAACAGGCGTAGTCTGTAGGATTGTTGAAATTTCTTATCAGTGCTAAATCCACAACAAGAGAAGCTTAAGTCTGCAGTCTTGTTCCATACATGCTGACAGGGTTAGTTGTTCTGATAATGGGATTCAGAAAGTAAATGATGGAGAGAAGAGATTTGATAGTAATTTCTTCTCAGGGAGACAAATGTTTCTTTCACCCATCAATAAGCTCTATATAGTGTGATCGAAACAGCACTGTAGAAAATCAGATGCCTTATAAGCCTTAGGGGAGATGTGCTTTCTATAGCAAAGTAATTGTCACAGAAATTATGGAAATGTTACACTAGTGATGATTGGTTTAATATAGCTTGGCTGGACTCTGCCATTGATGAAGCGAAACAGATGTGTTGCTTTAGCATAGTATGTTCTGGGAAGTCTTAGCTTTTTGCTGGTAGAAGATCCTGCTTTTGTCAAAAAATCTATGTTGGTCACTTAGAAAAGCTTCAGTTTTGTGTCATGTGCTGAGTTTTAACACCAAGCAGCTAGCTGAGTGTACACCTAAGGCTGGGCGGGTTGTATGGCTAGGCTAAAAGCTGGGAATCAACAGCTGGAGTAGGATTCTCAGGCAAATGAAGTTTGCCTTTCCTCTGGTCCTGGACATCTGTTCTTGATGCTTGTGAAATAAATGTCAGTTTACTCAAGAAGGTTTTACTCTGCTCTCTTCAGACAATATTATTAAGAGCTGATGAAATTATTAATGGCTCGGCTTTCTCGTCTTTCTTCTGTTCTTTGCTCTCTCTTATTGCTGTTAAAATGATTTTTATTTTTTTTAGTTTATTCAAAGGATATTTAACCATAATCAGATCTCTAGACTTTGGCCTAACGAGCTTTCTCACTCCTCAGTTTTCAAACAATGTTTCTGTTCAGTGTCTTTCACGGCTTTGAATCCAGCCCCACTGTACTGCTCATTTCCCTTACGATGCAGTGTGAATCAGTGTCCTTTCTGCAGAAGTAAAAAACAAAGATACAGTTACAGCACTGTGATCTAAGGGCCACGTGCTTAAGGTATTTTTCAGGTGTGGTGTTTGGTGTTGTTTTTTTTCCCAACTCTCACTGTTTTTCCCCACGTACTTGTAATGAAAGCAGTGTTTCTCAGGTGGAAAGCTTGCGTTAATGAATAGCTTGCATCTTTATTAGCCAAATGCTGTGACACGAGTTCTCTGTGTTGTGAATCCTAGAAGTTCACATAGGAGGCAGGAATGTGCTGTGAGTCCTCAGGGATTTGGGGCCAACTGTTCAAGATGTTGACCAGCTCTCTGAAAATCAAGGGAGAGCAGACCACAGGGATTTGGTACGGGCTTGATTTGAATAGGCACCGTATTCTGAAAACAGATAACCTTTGACTCCAGCCTGGTGTCCTCCTTCCATGAAGAGCACTGTACTCACTCAGGAAAGGGGTTTCTACCTTGGTTTGTCAAGGCTCCCTGTTTCTGAGCTGTTGTGTACCTCTGTTATCTTCTAGCAATCCTGAATGCAGAGAGGTAGGCAGTAGGGCAGTTAGGGGCTGCTGGACCATACTGTTGACTTGTATTTTCAGTGTTCAACTTTATAACGAAATTTGAAATGGGTCCACTTTGGTGCTGGTAGCTTTCTGTGGCCAAGTGCATCCAGTGCCCACTCCACATGGGCTACAGCAATAACCACACTACAGGGAATGTTAGAGCATGTGGGTTCTGATTCTTTTGTCTTTGCATAAACCTGTCCATACAGATTTCCTTCTAGCATTGGTGTTTGGGATTGAAAAACTGGGAAGGGTGAGCCAATCCAGTGGTCTCTGTTACTTCCATAGCTTGCCAGTGCGATGCCTCTAATTTCTTCAAGGGAAAAAGTTTAACTCTTCAGTCATTGGCAGTATAGGAGTGCTGTGAGAAGTGTGTTTTTAATGTAGACACCTAAACGTAGGGGGTATGAATGGTTCTTCTTTTTGATGCCTGGCCATTAATTTCATTTCATAGGTTTTTACTGGTTTCCTCTCAGCATATATTTAGTGATGAGGCCGCTGGCAGAGAAGTAAACATGAGCTGTGGCAGCAGAAGTTGTAGAATTTTTTGACCTGTCAGTGAATTGCCCTCTGGTACTCCTTAACCTAAGGTAGGCATCACAGACACCCGCAGAAGGTGATCCATACCATCTGTTTCTATCCTTCCTTTAGAGAGGTGCATAGTTTAAATTACGTGCCTCGATTTTGGTTAGCTAGACAAGATAAATACAAGATAAAGTCTTTCCTTAACTAAAAAAAATGGTTAATTTAACCTATCTTGTAAACTGTGTGTTTAAATAACAAAGAACGTAACGTACCACTTCACCGACTACGGCCTTAAACATAATGAACACTCAACTTACTGTATAGCAGTTTGAGTTTAGTATGAGGGATCGCATCAAATGAACCCTATTACAGACCCAATTAAAGGGCAACCACATTAAAGTGAAAAGGAAAATCTGTTTTTCATCAGCTGTGAGAGAACACAAAGCAGATCTGTGTAGCTCTATGTTATCCTATAGTGTGTTAATCAGATACAAGGTGTGACGGAAGCCAGTGACAAAAGGGACCCCTGATAGGGAACAGACACGCTCTGATAATAGGCCAGTTAACGCTTCATAATATTTCAATGGTTCAGTAGTAAACAAAGTTGGAAGCAGAACTTCAAAAAGGATGGCACATTCCTCGCACAGTCAAACCATACATCTTCCGTGTCACTTCTGGATTTATGGAAACCGAATGTTAAAAGCAGTGATGTCAGGGAGCTGCAGAGAGAATAACGTTTCAGGATTCCTCCTTTTATGTTTCTGCCCGTGCTGTATTTGGGGTGAGGGGTGGGGAGCAGGCACATTCCATCCACCGCCTTTCTGGTGGACTACTGTTCAAAAGCACTGGAGGGGACAAAGCTGTGTTTGTCTCCACGATGTTTAGTTTTCTAGTTTAATTCTTGCAGGCATTCCTTAGTTTCCAGAAGGCTCACTTCATTTCATTTTTTTTTTTTTTCAAGCTTTTAATAGCTGAAAATATAATTACTGGAAGACTTGCTGTTTTAGGGAATTGCTTCGCCCTACATTTCTGCCATTTGGTTTCTTTGTGCCTTTTGGCTGCAGCCCTGCATTTACAGCTTTTCTTCCATTCTGATGTTGTTCCATTAATCATTTGCCCAGTGGTGTTTCTGCACATTTCTGTGGAAAATTTACAGACGTGTCCTTGATCGTGCAGTACTTAAATGAACTTTTTTGTGTTGAAGTTATGTAAACCATTCGAGATTGCTGCAAATCATCCTTTTCTAGGACTGCTGCCAGAATGAAAGCTTGATACAGCTCATCACTGATCCTCCTCTGGCGTGGTCATCTCTTCGTTCTCCTCGGTTATTCACAGTGAAGTGCAAGTTACAGAGCTGAAAACTAGACTGCTTCAACTGCTAGCTGGGGATGCAATGTGAAACTGCGTTCCGTCCCATAACCAGTAATTTGCCAGTCAGTTGCTTATCCTGTTTTCCAAAGGCTTATGGATGATTGAGAGGAAATACCTGTGGGTTTGAAGCCTCTTATTCTAATTTTCCCATCTTATATTTCATAGGAGCGTTCTGTCCTCTTGTTGCCGTCTAAACAAAAATAATAATAATGGAAAAAAAAGAAAACCAAATGATCTGAGAGGTGCTGATTTCTTTTTAGTAGGATGCAAAGTTAATGTCTACTTGTGGAAAATGTCCAGGCAGTTTGAGTGATAGTGGGACAGTGCCGTTGGCCAAATGGGATTCGTTGAAGTTTTTAACTTCAGGGAGGTTGACGTGTTTTCAGAGTGCGCTGACGGTAAATGCGACGTGGGGGTTTAGCTGCTGGCCTGGCTGCTCTTGGGAACTTGTAGAAGTAAACAAGGTAATGCGAAAGGAATTCAGCTTTCCCACGGATTAATCTAATTTGCTCTTTGTTAAGTTTGTTTCTTTCCTCCACCTCTTTTTCTGGGAATGGTTTTCCTAAGACTGCGGTGTGATCTCTGGCAGTTACGCGGTGTTTCTCTACAGCGTGTAGTTATTCACAGCTGCTGAGGGCTGATACAGTAGTCCACGTTTTACTCTGGTAGATGCAGCAAGGTGGATGTTTCCAAGGTGCTTGTCGGGTGGCACTCAAACTCTCGCTCTGTCCTTTTTTTTTCTGGGTCACTTATACATTTTGATGCTGAGCTTTCCTTTCCCAGGGAACGCTCTGGGATTTCCGTTTAATTGAGAGTGGAAGTGTGTGTGGGGGGAAATATGGAGAAGCAGAAACAGCAGGAGGTGTTCTTTTTCCTAATGGCGTGAGGTGTGAGGTTGGTTTGTTTGTTTTCCTCCCTAAGGATCCTGCATTACTGTACGGTTGACAGCAATGTGGAATTTTGCTTGAGGCTAGCAGGGACTGGAGCCTCTATGGATCCCACAGGTGATGCCTGTTCTGTGCGTGGACGCTGTGTGTGAGACCAGGTGCTGAACAGACTGCGTGCCAGGGTGCTGCAGAGAGGAATTAAAAAGTGCAAGTAGCTGCTGCAAATCGGAGGTGCAATCTGAGAAACAGGACGATACCACAGCCTGATCAGAGCCTCGCATTTGTAGCTTCCATGGAGTCCGCCTCCTGCTGTAAGCCAGGAGAAACAAACTTGTTGTTCCTCCAAATAGAACGGTTTTAAAACCCACTGCTGTAACAGAACGGTTTGTGGCTGTACAATGCAACGTGATTCCCCATCAAGTCTTGGAGCCTTGAGATGGACTCGTTAGCAATGTTGGGGAATCCTCTGCCAGAAGGACTGAACCAGCTGGGTTTTGTGTTACCAGCAGTCAGGAGGGTGGAAGAGGCGAAGGCTAGATAGTGCCTCACCCACGCCAGGTTAGCAGCAGTGGAGACAAGGCATCTGACTATTAAGCAAGTTTAAAAGCTCAAATTCAGCCCATAGGGGTTTCTGCAGTTTAACCTGAGCTACTAAGCCAACTTACTCTGTCTTCACTGCTATTTTCTGTCTTCAGGTTGTAGACAGATCTGCTGTTGCATGTCTAGCTGGTGCAGTTTAATAAATAACAGCTTCTGCGGCCAAGACCTTGTTGTTAATTGTGTGAACAATCTTCCTTCCCTTCTGGGCTGAGATAGTTTAAGGTTTTTAAAATCTACTCCAGCTAGATCTCAAAGGAAAGTCTGTCTAGAGCATACGTTAACTATCTAGAGTTAAGCAATGCTTTTCAGCTTCTGTCTCTTTTGGAATTAAGTGAGAAGGCAGCAAGGTGGATGTGCTGGGTCCTGCTTCACAAGGGTATTTCTTCCCACAAATAGAAATGCTTTATTGGTTATGAACGTTCTTCTTGGTCGCAGTTCTTTGAGTGAAAAAGGTAATAGCTGCTGTGCATGATTTGTAAATCTTCCTAAAAGATAACACCTGCAACTTTAGGAAGTTCATGAGTGCCTTTAGTTGTGTCCCGTGTTTCCAGTGATATTGAAAAACTGAGTATTGCAATGTCTGTGATTGCTCAGTGGTAATCAGCAGCCCAGACAGTCGGGTCTGCTCGGAGGAGCCTCCTAAACAGCTGACTGCACTCACTGCTATGGCTTTTCCTTCTGATACTCCTTTATATTGAGTATCACATCATCAGAGTGCAGTTAGGCTGTATTCCAGGCTGAGATTTCACAACTACCCTTTGTTTCTGTAGTAGCCTGTACCTCTGTCCTGTTTCCTTCAGCCTTCTGGAGAAGTTCTTCTCTGGCTTTAGTTTTGTCTTTGCTTCCCATAACCTATTTATGAATGTTGTGTGCCAATTTTGTGGGCGTTCAATATTAAAAATAGCAATCTACCTTGAAATCTGACAAGAAGCTGAGAATTAAATCCTGTTTTCCTGGTGCTCACGAAATAAAGACTTAGCTGGTTTTATAACAGGCTTGTTTGTTCTTTTGAGTAACGAGTTGCTGTGATCAATGTTTGTCTAATGAGATCAAACTGTAATTGGTCAGTGTTGGTCTTTAATTCCTGTAGTCCCTCTGCAAATTGGCAGTAATAGGCTCTTCTTGACACTCCAAGTGAGGAGACCACAGTGATGGAACTCCCTTGCTCAATGCAGGAGAATTTTCTGGACAGTGCAGGGTTGCAAACTGTGAAGAGAAGTCTGTAGTACTGCTGCTGCACGTACAAAAACAGAACAAGGCCTAATGACTGCAAAGTCATTGCCTTTTTAGCTCTAAGTATTCTACACACACAAAAGATTTAAGTCAGGGAGTGCTGAAACTTGAATCGCTCGCTGATGTTAAATTCCTCTGCTATTTCCTGTTAAACCAAACAGGTCTTTGTCTATTCTTCATCGTAACCTCTTGTGTGGTCACTTTTAGGTTTTGGTTTTTGTTTTTATTTTGCTAACAGGAATATGACGAGGAATGGGCTAAAAAAATCCAGAGTGAGAAATTTCGATGGCACAACTCTCAGTGGCTGGAGATGGTGGAGAGTCGGCAGATGGATGACAGTGAGCAGTATCTGTATGGGGACGATCGTATCGAGCCCTACATCCACGAAGGAGATATTCTGGAAAGACCTGATCTCTACTACAATGCAGGTAAGCAGCACTTTTTACTATTCAGCCTCTGTTTGTGCTTGAAAACAGGGTCTGGCCTGCTAAAGTGTACCAAGTGTGACAGGTCCTTAGAAACGTGAACAGGTCTACCTCAGCTAGCAGAGATGGCTGATCTAAATAAAGTTGGCTGAGCTGAGTTCACTCACGTCCTTCCCCCTCGTGCTCATAACTTGTTTGCTTAATCAAACACAAACCTTTTCTCATCCCTGTTAAATTCATAGAGCAGTACAGCTATGGGATTTGATGCTAAATTTTCTGTTTCACGTTGCAGTTCTGTAACGGAATGGTTTTTTTGCAGGGCGTCATGCATGACTTCAGTATGGCCGCGTCAAATGTGTATGCTCCTTAGCAGAAGCAATTGTTGCCTAACACACAACAGGAAAATCTAAAGCAGCACGTGTGTTTCTAGTGTAAATTCTTTTTTTTTGAGATCATTGTATGAAAAAAAGTTTGATTACTTGTGTAGACGTTGGTTAGAAGTTTAAAACTGAGAGGAGTCATTTTCACATCAAAGATTTTGTATTGAAGGTTTGTCTTCTAAAGGAGTAATGGCTTACTCCCACTAATAGTGCATCCTGTCCTAGTTCTGGGGGATCTCATGTAGAGTTTGCACTCTCTCTCTGTAATGATTTTGTAGTTAGTAAGAAAATAGAAGTGAGCATACTGGATTAAGACACTGAAGTATCAAATCCACTACCCTGTCTCCAGGGGCATGGCTCTTGCCAACCCTCTCAGGTACAAGCTCAAAAAGCCCTGTGGGGATACTCATGGAATAACTTGCCCACTGGATTGATGTCTTCATAACCTTTAACAACTGGGAGTTGGCTTATGCTCTCAGACTTGTGGTTTTCTTTCTTTTCAGACTCCTCCATAGCTGCGTGTGTGTGTGGCTTTTGAATTTTCCATATAAGTGTCCAGCCCTTTGCCATGAAGCATGAGTCACAAAACTCTGACTCTGGATGAATTTGCAGGAATATTAATGGGAAAAATAAAACCACTGAAATCTGTAAGCTTTAGTTGTAGTTACTGTAAGAAAATGAATATGCAGTATCTAGTAGCATTTAAAAAAATATTCTCAAAAATATATATCAGAACTCAAGGATTCTTATTCGTCTTCATGGTTACATAAATCAGCTGTAGCAGCTTGCCTCTGCAGCAGTAAGTTCTTTTCTTCTTTGAACCCTGCAGCTTTATTGCACTGCACTGGACCTTCAAGATGAGCAGTGTAAGCCACGTGTAGCCTGATACCGGGTTCTCTGATCGCAGTGAGTCTGTTCCAGGGTTCCTGAGTTAAAGAGGTGACGGTGTGCCTGCCACAGTGTCCCCTTCGCAGGCAACAAACGTTTGCTCGTTTCACAGAGCCGCTTATTTCCCAAACAGCGCGAGCTATAAATGGAGCGTCGCCGTTAGCAGTGGATTTCCTGGTTTTTAATCATTTCTGTTCCACACTTAATGCTTTTTGAACAAAGATTTTTTTGTGTTGGGCTTGATACTTGACCAGTACGGAGGGGCAGATTTCCAGTGATACGTTCTGCAGATGTTTGAAAAATGCTTTTGTTTTACAAAGTATCAGACTAAGGGAATATATTCAGAATGCAGATTCCCTTCTCAGGTTCCTTCCAGCAAGTGCCAGTAACGGCGTGCTTCTGAACTCTGCCAGATTTATACTTCTGAGATGTGGCCAAAAGGGACACGGTATTTCTTTGAAAAGGCTACAGATTGCTGTACCAGTTGGAGAAGGCATTTGTGTTTCTGAAGGATGGAGCATTAGCTGGTCAGAAATGAGGAAAAAATAATAGTCTTTGTGCGGTCAGAAATAACATGTTTGTATTTTGGTGGCCTGCGCTGAGAGCTCACACGCAGAATATATCTGTCCTCAGCTGTAACAATACTTTTGCTGTTGGGTTTGCTGTTGATGAGATGAGTTCCTATTGGAATGATATATCAAATAACTCTTGAAAAGCGATCCAACCCTACCTCAAACTTGGTCGAATCTCTGACGTTGCCTTTGTGAGTTTGGTGTCTTCTATGCTTTGAAGGTACTTAACACTGATTAGTGTTGAAATGTACATAACAGCAGATGGTCCTTGAACTGCAGTCATGTTATGTGCTGCCAATGATATCCATGTGCTTCCATTTTCACTGATGTTCATGGGAGCATTAGCTGCGAGTGCTATGGCTTGAATCTTACTGCTCTTGAGTGAAGACATTTTAAGCAGTGGTAACCGAGGCCCGAGTGAAAATCCAATGCTCACTTTAGTTTGTTTGTGCTCTGAAATGCTACAAGTGCAAAAACGCTAATGTGAAAAATGCACTAAGAAATCTTGGCACGTGTTAACAGCTACTTCAGCTTCCCTCCCTTTTCTTTGGTCCCTTTACATTCTTACGCTATCACAGAGCGTTCATGTCCATCTGAACGCGCTGGTAGACAGTAATACAGATCTCTGCCAGAATATTTGCTTGTCAACTAGTACCCTTTCACATTCTGTATGCAGATGTACACAATTAGAGTACAGCCATTTGCAGCTATCCCGTGCTGCTCAGACGTGGTCTGATCGTGGCTAGCGTTTTTCATTTACAATCTGCTGCACTGTATTCGGTCACTTTCCCATGAGGTATTATCTTCTAAATGAATCTCCGTGGCACCTCATCAAATGTCTGTTGGAAATCTAGATGCGTCGATTCTATTCCTTTTATCATTTGTCACTATATTATCTTCAAAAAACATCAGGTGAATTCATAAAGCACGGGAAGATTAGTTTGAATGCCTGACTCGTCATCTTTAAGCCCTTGTGTCTGTAAGTAACTTTCCACTGCTTCCTGCGCAGGCAGTTTTAGTAGATTTGAAGCCGCAGAGGTTAAGCTAAGTGGCCTGTGGTTCCCTGGATCTTATCTCTCTTTCTTTAAAGTGGAATGGCATTTGTAACTTCCTAGTCGTTAGGGATCTCTCTCCTCTGGTAAACTATTAAATTGTCCATCAGAACGTACCTGTTTCTGCCCGGTTCCTGTTGGGCTGCTTCCTGCTACAAGGCTGGGATCACTTCATATAACAATGGAAACAAACCGAGATAGGGTCTGTTTTAATTAAATTATTTTTACCCCGTGAGGGCCTAATATTAATTATCATGTAATAAATGTGTCCTTAATATTAACAAGGGAGGAGTTTTGGGGATGGGAACGGGGAAGAGTTAGCTGGGCTCTCATTCAGCTGGGGTCAGTTCTCTGACTTCACTTCAAAGACACTTTGGATTTACGCTGATGTACCAGAGGGAAGATGTCAGCTCCCCATTTCCTTCTCTTATAAAGCAGGCGGAGGCTGTAAAGCCTCTAAGGAATGCTACTGGCCTTACATATCTTTACATCTTTGTATGCTGATGCTTTTAATATAAACGAAAAAGAAGATGTGGGAAAAAATTGGTTTGGAAGCTGCTTTCCTGTTGCTGTTTCTTGTTTGCTTTCCTTAACCAATTTTAGAAGATGCTGTGGTGAAAGGCAGAGTCCTGATGAATTAAAACTGTTGCTGCTCTTCTGCTGTTATGCTGTTACTGTAGACCGATGTTTGACCCTTCTCATTACTTTTTCCTCTGCGCTCACTTTCATTGACGGGGCAGACAGTATGGTTCTTGATATAGTCTCTCCAGACCATAAGATGAAGAGGTAAGAGAATTCTTCCTAGGTACAGCTGTTTTTTAGGGCAGTAGGCTAGTTGTGGAGTCCCAGTGAGCTTTCTGTTGTAGCTGAAGCTGCTCTTTCTCGGTATTATTGTTGCTTGACATTCCTCCCAGAAATATTCCATGTTGCTAACAAATCTCCGAGACAAACCAGCACAGGGTGCGTTGCCCACTTGCCTGAAGTCATACTCCTCCTTACAGACTCCGTATCCTTCTCGTTGTTACAGATGGCCTAATAGCCCCCGATGGAGCGGTGAGTCCAGATTTCTTCAGTGATTATCATCTTCAGAATGGAGACCTTGTTGGGCAGCATCCCTTCTCGAGCAGGTAATTCATTGTTCTAAGTAATGTGTCTGATCATAGAGTACCCGGAGCTGGAAGGGAACCTTAAGAGTCTACACGAGGAGGTGGCCAATCAGGTTTCTGTATTGAGCTTCATGTTGTTCAGTTCTTGCTCTCATAATGGAAGTGACTGACACTGAAGATGCAGCCTTGGTCTGCCTTCTTGAATTGCATGTTTTTTAACATCCTTCTATACACTTTAGAAAGCTATTATAGTTTATAAAAGCTACAGAAAAGTACAACTATGACACACAAGTATCTACATTATGACAATTACTGTAACATCCAGGCATCGTTATTTAGAACTACTTAAAGAGATGTTTGAGTTGATTACCTAGAAGAATGTGGTTTTTTTCTGCAGTCTTAAAATGCTTAAAATAAGTTTCTGTTACCAAAAAGTGCTTGTGCCCTTTTTTCTTTTTACCTTAAGTCTTCCCAAATTATTCTGTTCTTTTACTCACAGTGTTTGTTTTGGAGACTGGATAAATGAGCTCAGGATACCTGTTCTGCTTTGACTTTTGGGAGGTGGTGGTTTTCCTTTCCTTTAGCAAGCTATTGCTGTTTGCTTTTCTGAGTGAACTTCTCCCACAGGTACAAAATAACTAAGAACTATTTCAAAGAAGAGGGTCCTTTTCTTTGTAGATCCAAAAATGTTTAGGAAACACCTCTTATAGAGCATCAGTGACTCTCTACAAGGAAACACGTCAAACACAGGGTTCAGTTTAACTTGATGCTATTTGGACATGCCCAGAACTGTGGTTGGAGTTTTTCTCTTCCAAAGTGTTAACATTGTTTTTAATGCTTACAGCTCGAGTCACCATTTGTAGAACGTGAACAGTTCACATTATGCACAACTGAAGCAAAAGCCTTTTCTCTCTTACCTTGACTTCTTGTAGCTTTCAGGGTGCAGTGGAAGGTCACACTCATTTCTTCATTCTACCTGTAATGCACCAGAAAACTGAATGTTAAGTGGGGTGGTGATGATGGCAGCGTTTCTAGGAACAAATTAAATAACTACAGTCCTCAAATCAGGAAGGGGGAAAAAAAGTAAAAAGATGGGTTACCTTGAGGGGGAAAATTACGTTTATACTCAGAAAGGATTGAGTTCAGATCAATGTGCAACCCTGTGTGTGCAGCTTATGTTTGACAAGGGGACGCTGACACAAAATCCAGGAAGAGTTCCTTGCTAAGTAATTTTGTTGCTGAACCTCCTGTAAGAGTGATATGTTATACTTCTAAAACACAAGTAATGCTCTAATGGAGGGGTTAGTGACAGATTGGTGTACGCCATGTCATCTGATTGCTTCCAAATGGGCAGCCTTCATCTCAGGCCACGCTGGTGATTGAGGGAGTGACAAAAGCTTGAGCTGTGTGGAGTCTCACTGTGTGGCTCGTAGTTCTCGGCTTTAACAGGAGCACAGCTCAGGAGGCAGCAGGCTTCTGTACTAACTGGAGCACTGCATGGCTGTGTGTTCTTGGTGGTCTTCGTGTCTTCTGGGAAGAATCCTGAGTGTCCATGCATAAGAGCTCAAGTAGATGGCTCAGTCTCAAATTTCGAGCCCTTTTCAGGGTGTTGCATTGGTAAGGTGCATTTTCATCTCAGTATCTTCCAACTAAAATGAGTAGTGAAGTATACCTGGTGTATCCTTAATTAAAATAAACGTTTGTACAATTTCCTCGTAATGACTCCAGGGGTTTGGAGGCCTGCCTCAAACACAGAGGACAGACAAAAACTAGCTTGACTAACTGCAGACTTAGCAATTGCCTGCTGTTGATAGCCCCTGTAAATATTCAGATCTCTCCTTACAATTCTGTTTTCTAGGAAAGCCTTTCTTTGTACGATTGCTCCATGGATTTATCTGTAGTCCAGACACAGTCTGATTGGAAACAGCGTGTACTGCTGCAAATGTTCTGTCCCATTTGTAACAGAGCGGGGCTGAATTGTTTGATAGAATAGATACTGGCAGTCGGACGGCGAATCCTAGTTTTCAGATGTGTGTCATTATCGTTTTGAACTTCTTGGCGCCAGAAGCCAGGATTTCCTGATGCTTAGAGCTAATGTAAAATGCATTATTGCTCTGAGGCATGAGCTGTGGAATTGCCAGTCCCATGAGCTTGAAGAGTCAGACCCTCCCTTTTCCCAACTCTGAATTGGTGTTGGAAGGTAAAACCATACGTGCTAGAGACCCTAATTAAAAATAATAGCAGCAAGTCGAGGCTCTTTTTATGTGTTATATAGTGTACATTTCATCCATACCAAAACATAATTCTAGGGTATTTTTATGCTTACGGTTTAAAGCTAACAAGAACCTTATGTCAGGGATTTGTTTTCAACCAGTTCCAGCTTTTAATAAATCTAGATTTTTGTTATAAAAATGGTTCATGTTTCTATTATTAATATTCGGGTATGTTTTCAGAAACTCTTTTGAAAGAACGCCGAGTTAGGGTTGTCAGTTAATGGGAACATTTTTTGGGGGGGAGTTTGAAGGGGGATGGCTTTATAATGAGTAAATGCATGATTCTCAGTCTTCTCATTCTTACACTTCATGATGCATTTAGTTCTTCTCTTCTGGTCTTGATTTTTTTGATATATATTAGGCTTTATTATTCTGTAGTAGAAAGAGTTGTTTACAGGCAGTGGGGTGGGTTGGTAAGGAGTTTTTCTCCGTTGTCTGAGAAACTTGAGGTAGGGATCTGTGAGGAAAGTTATCAAGGACCACAGCCAAACTCAAGCTGCTTAAAAGATTTTCACTGTAAGCAGTGTTCAGTAATACCTGTATGAGGAAGGTCAGCCCATGCCGGCTGCCATGTGTCAGGCTGTTCTAGCTGTTGTGCTGCATGGAGCAGACAGTGGAACCACGTGCTGCTTTGGATGTTAGCTCTAGCAGAGGCCCGGGGACTGCCTCTGAGCTTCCACCAAGTTGCATTCGAGAAAATTCAGGGGATTTGGAGCAGCAGGTGTATGCAGATGTGTAATCAGTGGAATTACTGATGCCTGTGTGACCCAGCATGGACAGCACTGCAGTCTCCTGTGGAGCCCCTGCCCCAGGAGGCACAGTACCTCCGTACCCAGGTGTGCCGCACAGTCGTATGTGGGCAAGCAAGAGTAAAGCACGAGATATGAAAATAAAAGCTGAGGTGCTTACATGCACCTGGGCTCCCTGGGCTAGCACAGGGATTTTTTCCCCCATTATTTTTTAACAAGGAAGCATGACTAATAGCATTAGCAGTAAGAGCATCTACAGATCAGTTGCACCAGGTGGAGTATCCCAAGGGCTGAATTTTTCAAAGATGTTACTTTCCCTTTATAGCGTTGCTTGGGCTTCCCTTTGAAAACCAGAGTTCTGGCTGCTGTCAGAGCTGAGAGTGCTGCCTCGGACGATGAGTTCCTGCAGCACAGAACTGCTTTGAAAAGCACTGTAGAAGCATCTAGCCCTGAACTTGTTTTGTATATTTGCATGCGTGCTCTTCTGGCCTCATCATAAAGCAGGAGGGGATAACTGCTGGTTCTGGGATTTGTTAGCAGAAAGAAGTTGCACATAAGCACAGGCCTGGGAAGCTGGCATTTTCTTTAATACTGCCAGTCTCAATTTAGGGATCCAAGATGTTGGAATGACACTACCAGCAACAAAACATTTCCATCTCATGAGTTTCACAGCTTTAGATTTAAAGCTCTTTCTCGACTGTATTCTGAATGGAGCAGGACTGTTATGTAAGATGTCTGTGAATGGAGTTGTTTCAGAGTGCAGCGTACACAGGAGTGCTAAAATACATGAACAGCATCTCCCATTTTATTGCAGGCTCTGGAGCAGAGTCCAAGCAGGTGATAAGGTACGTGCGTGGCTGAGGAGGCTGCTCTGACAGCTTGTATCCAGGTTTTTTCTCTGGCTTCTGAGATCAGACTGTCAGCTCTGAATCGTCGCACTTTGAATTGTCTTTCAGAAGCAAATGTGCATCAGGTGAAGGTCTGAAATTTTCATCTGTTCCTGAAACGTGTATTCAGGGCTCCTGGTTCTGATAACTCTTAATATGGAGTGAAAGCTTTACGGCCGTAGCAAACAAAAAAATCCCTCACCTTTGGCTGAAGCGATGACAGCTCGGTGTCTGAGCTGCAAGGGGGGAAGAGCAGCTGAGGTTGGCAGGAATCTACGGCTATTTGTCAAATTTTAATTACTTTCTAGAAATCATTGCTTATAACAGAGGCATAATAGCAGTGCTGAATGTCTTGAGATGGAGATTTCCACAGTATTTTTCTTTCCCATTGGGGGGAAAAGCTTTCTAACCTCTCCCAGCTGTAACTAGATAACATTGCAACTTTAAATGCGAAAGCCAATTTGTTGTGAGATTTTAATCAGAGTTCCCGAGTTCTGTAGCTTTAGGAGGATTAATAGCTAGGAATAGCTAGCCAAAACTCTCTTTTCTTCCAGAGGAAGTTTCCTCCAACCCAGAGTCCTTTAACTTCATTACAAAACGTGGCAGAGCTGCCATTGAGCTGAGTTCTCACTGAGTCCAGGCATCTCTGTGTGCACGCAGTTCCTGGTGTGGGAACTCGTATGTCCTCTCAGCAGAGATCGACTGAAGCGCCTTCCCAGGAAGCAGTGAGGTCTGGCATGTCAGACAGGCTCGGTTTGTATGAGATGACTCTGTGTCCTTGATGGGATGTCGCCGTTCTTGCCTGGATTCACAACCCAAATCTGTAGCTGTTTCTCCGTGGTGGGTCGCAGTGATACGTTGTGAGTTGCGTGGAGCCAGGACCTCGCAGGCTGCTCTGCATTAAGTTCAGTTAAGCTGTGTTCTTGGGAAGAATGGACATACGTAAGCTGAGTTTTGTGTCTCGGGTTGAAGCAAGCTGGTGGTGTGGGCTTCCATGGCTTAAGGTGTAGCTGTGGGTGTGCTGGTGCCAGCACAGGAGGAGGCACTGTCGCTGTGGCTTCAGTTCTCATTATCTAAGCTACTCCCCTTGTGCTGTCTGTATTACTATAACAGCCTGTGCTGAATGGCAAGGGTAGTTATATCCATGGGCTTTTCTGCTTGAGTACCCTGAAGAACATCAGCTCTTAGGGGAAGGACCTGTGTGGGGCTGTACCCCTCTATCCCTATTAACTCCTGCAGTGCTGTGCAGGCTCTCACATCGCAGCTGAATCACACACGTTCTGGACAGACACAGCAGCTGCATCGTATTCTAACAAACGGGCACTTTGTAAATGTTTATCTTCTCGAATTTGTTGTGTGTGTAATTTATCTCCTCTGTCAGCGTTCCTAGCTGTCTCCCATGTAGATCATCATCTTCAATTAGATTTAAAGAAAGCAGTCTCACGTTGCTGTTCCCAAGCACTGAAGTTAGGATCTCATCTCTTAGTTTCCAAACCCTACGAGATGCCTTTCAGATAGAAAGAACCTTCTTCTCAAGGAGAAGAGTGGAGCTTTGTAATGAATGGAATCAGAAGCAAGTAGAATGTAAGTTATTACAACACAATTCTGCTTTCGGAAGTTGTGCCGTAGGGATGATATTTAGCTCTGTTACTTTCTCTTTTCCATACTTAAGCTCTGCCTAAAACCCAAAGCAATAACAGCCCCCACCCCCCCCCCCCATGTTTTCTCTGCAATGCAGAGAAAATGTTGTGCTCAGCTTCTGCCATTTGGATGCGATTTAATTTGCATTTCCCAAGAGAATTGAATTAGATTTACTAGTAAATTGGGCCTGTAACCTCGTAGGCAAGTTTTATTAGTTTATCACACATCGGTATTAGCAAATTGTAAATCCCACTGAAACGAATTTGAAAAGGCCTTAAAGAGATGCCTGGAACCAATGAGGTTTCTGTTGTTTTGTACCTCACGTAAGTGTTGGAAGTGTCAGGAAGTTTTCTCTAGATGTCAAATGCAGCACGACGTGACGAAGCACGCGGAGTTGGTCAGCGCAGCTCACGTGTGAGGGGCAGCTCAGTCCAACCACTTCTTATTCATCTGAACAGCATCTGTGAGGTGGTGCAACCGCATGGAGCGAAGGTCTCGCATCTAAAAGACAGCGCTGCCTCAGGATCTGCTCTCCTGTACCAGGAGGAGCTCCCCGGCACGCAGCCCGAGGTGTGCAGGGCCCAAGGGAAGGAGGGATGCTCACCCAAACGAGGTGCTGGAGCCTCCAGCACAGCGCAGCTCTCCTCGTGAGCAGACCACACCACCGCTGCGAGGTGTGTGGTCCGTAATCGTGAAGGGTCGCCCTGCACTCATTTAATTTACTGTAAGGGCTATTTAATTGCTCTGAACAATCGCCCTAGTATGCTAATAGGCGAAACAGCTTGCTTAGGAATATTTTAAAGGTGTGATTTCTTTTTTTTCCCTTCAGCACGGCGCAGACGCCGCTTGGGAAGAGTTAGCGTTGAGGTTTTAATGCACTCCGGCTCCATTGGAGTATCGGAGGCGAGGGCCCCTTTCGCTCCCAGCCATCGCTTACATTTTTTCGGTTGCTTTTTCCTTCATTATATTCCACCTGCAGTTCGCCTCGTTGAGCCGGCGTGCTTTAGGTGGCCGTTAAGAATGTTAAAAGAATGCCAAAATGCTGCAGCACTTAGCTCCGCTCCTTTGGAATGTCTTAGCAAGAAATGCCCCAAACCCGAGTCTGTCTCTTTTGAAATGGAGCATTAATTAATTCCCACGTTCCGTCTGCCGCTCTAGTCCGTCCAGATGTGCTGCTAGGAATAGCCTGGCTCCCTGCTTACAAGCCATCTGGGCTCTGTAAACTGATTTGCACTTATATTAAACAATAAGTGAACAGAATGCGGAAGAGTTATTAAAGCAAATGTACATTGCTTATAAATCTCAGAGTGAAATATTAAAACGCAGTAAATGGGAATGGAATGTGCAAATGAAGACCTGCCTGTTTTTAATGAGTTTAGCTGTGACCTTCTCGATTTCAACCAAAAGAGAAGGATTCCGTTTTTTCCCCTTTAAAATAAAAGAAGAAACGAGAGAGAAAGAAAAGAAAAAGAAACTATAAAACTGCTTACAGAAGTATCCGAGACAAAAACAAGGAAATATAATGTTCTAAACTTGACTGGTCCAAACCACTCAAGCTGCTGTGACAGCTCATAAAACTGAGAGTAGTTTTTAACTGGACTCTGTTTTACATTGCCAGAGTGAATTTTCCTTGCAGGAAGTAGCCAGAAGGTTTATTTAGTTTCCAGACTGCCGCTTTGATCTTTCCATTCTGTCACTTCTCAGGTTACATAGCCCTTTTTCACTGCAGTAAATCTGCAACAGTTAATGAGAATAAAATTTCCTCCTTCTCACTGATGGCATGCTGTTAAATGCCAAACCACAGCCAGCAGCGTATTTGCAGAATTCAGCTGCGCTGTACAAAAACAGCGCAATCAGTTTAATCTTGTTGTTTTTGTCATTCCTTTTATTGAGCTTTCCTTTTTCAAGTGACCTATTTTATCAAGACGGGCAGCTGCGAGGCCAGACCTGGAGGAAAGATTTAGAGCTGTAATAAAAGCGAAGGGTGCTCTGTGTGCTGTGCCTAAGCGTGCTCGTAGGACTCAAAATTAAACCTCCAGCGCGTCGGTTTTAAGTCCCATATATCAGTGGGATATTTCTAATGCTTGTTGTCTGAACAGAGCATGTGCTGCCAACAAGTCTCTGCTATAATGTTATCACTGAAAAGTTTTGCATAGTAATGCTGCTCCGAGATAGAGAGCTCGGAGGAAAATATGCAGTGTCTGTGCTTGTATGTGGCTCGTTCTCTGACGTGGCCAATGCTGGGGGTGAGGAAAATGTGGTGAGAGACATTGAGACCTGCTTCCTTTCTGGTTCTGATGGCTGATTGGGGGTGAGTTCTGACACAGCCTCGCTGGAGCCCTGCGCTGATAAACAGAGCTGTGGTGGCAAGAACACTCGATGCTTATTCACTGGTAACGATGCTCCCCTTGCATTTTCTGTGCTCTCATGAACGCTGCAAATCCCATAGCAATGTTAACTTTCAGAAGAGACTTTGAAAGCTTTTATTGGCCACAGCTGTAAAGCACGGCAGAATGGATTTGTTGCCTCTCTCCTTTGCTCCAGCATCTGGGTTACTGTCCCTGCTGAGCTGCCTGCTTCTCGGTGCTGGGCCCTGCAGGCAGCGCGCCCATCGGGCAGCAACCTGCTGGCCTGGCTCTGCGTGTTTGGTGCTGGAGGGAATGCTTTTTCCCATTTCAGCTGATGGGCAGAGCTCAGGGGCAGTGCTTGGGCTTGAGCAGCTTGTGGAGATATTTAAAGGAGTAATTGTTCAGCTAGGAACGCTTCAGCCCAGGGCTGAAGGTTAAAGCCGTGTCATCTTCAGTTGATGGAGCTGGCACGCATATTTTGGCCTGTCCAAGGAAGAGAGGGCGAGGAAAAGACATCTTCATCGACTTCTATTGCCTGCTTTTCAAGGCTTTTTGGTTCCATTTAGTTTTTAATTAATTTGTTTTACAAATGGCTACACCTAATCAGTGGGTTTGGCCGGATGTTGAGCCAACAGCATCGGAGATGCTTCGGTCAGGCTTACAACAGGAAGACAGGACTGTTGCTTTCCGTTCCAGCCCTGACTGCACACTTGACCTTTTCTACCAGTTGAAAGTTGTTTTAGTTATTTGTTTGAGGGCTGCTGGAGGAGAGTCAAGCCTTTTTTTTGTTTTCCTCTACGTTGGCCCGATTAGAGTTCTCTCCTTATTGTAATCAGTCACTCGGTGTCCAAGCATTATGGTGCTTGGGCTTTTTTTTCCCTTGCCAGTGCTCCACGTGGGAAGCTGAGGTCACTGAGTGTCCGGGATCACACAGCAGGTGCCTGACAGAGCAGAAACTGAGCCCAGGCCCCAGGCTGCCCGCACAGAGCTGGAATGGCAAGCCCTGTGCTCGCAGCCACAAGGCTCCGACTGAATCTGGTGAAGCAAGGTCATTTGTTCTCAGCCCGCTGCTTCCTTGCCGTGTAGTTGGGAGTTTACTTATTAATCTGTTTGTGAAAGGCTGCCTTCCCACCCGTGAGTTTTGGCACGCGTGTTGCCTGATGCACAGCTGGAGCCCGACACAGAAGGCACAGTGCTCGCTTATCCACGACTGTCAGATTAGCATTTGTTTATAATTACATGGCAAAGCAGCAGCATTGTGCTGAGATACAACTGGGCACCAAGGCCAGGAACGACTGGAAACTTTAAGTCATTAATTGTGGTGAAGAAAACTGGATCACTGGGAAGGGGAGCCGTGATCACATCCATGCAGGCTGTATCGTCATGCACAGGGGACCAAAGGGTTAGTATCAGATTGGTAACGTGGAGGCAGAGTCCCTGCCACACAGCTCCCCTCCCACTCGAGCTCCAGGGATAGAAAGTATGGAAAAAGAAGCTTTACAGATAGGGGAGAAAGAAAATGGGGCTGTGACAGACAGAATTTAAGAGGCTTGTGGTTTGTAGTTTAACGTCATTACCAGCAGTGGGAGAATCTACAGTTACAGAACATTGGGTTTTTCTGTGTGTTTTGAAGGCTTTTCAGTTGTATGCTGTTTTTCTATAACTGATGGTTTATGTTCTTATTCCGAAGGACAGAAGATTTATGGGCAGTGAAGCAAAACCAGGGTAGTAGCTGGCACACAGAAGTGAATCCTCTTCTCAGAGAATCATCTTCTCAGTCACTACACTGAGCAGAGGGAACCTCTGCTGTTTATTTTTGTGGAAACAACAGCAGATCTGAAGAGCACGATAACGCTGAGCAAATCCTCAGCTACACAGCCCTGTTTTTCCACACTGCCACCACCATTAGCTCTGCGTTTTTGGCAGTGATGAGCAAGAGCCTGCACACTGCTGAATGGCGACCGTTAGGTCACGGCCTGAGCCAGTGACTGAGCACCTGGTGAAGGGGCACAGCCAGCCCTGGGAGCAGCTCACCTGCGCAAGCAGAAGGGGTGGACCCTGCTGGGTTCCCTCTGCAATCTGTGTCCCTGTAGAGCAGCTGAGAGCTGCTCAGGCACGAGCCTGGCGTAAGCCTTGTTGGTGCTGAACCGGGAGAGGACTGACGAGACCTTTGAAAAGGTTTGGGGTTGAAAGAGAAACAGCTGAAATTGTGGCTTGGAAATATAAGCACCTGAAGTGATAATTGACCCTCAAAGAGCGAGGCTGCCTTCCTGGGCTGTACCCTGTGCTCAGGCAGCCACCTCCGTTCTTTCAGGTGCAGTCCTTGCCGTACTGCTCCACGCCTCTTTCCCAAGCAGTGCTTCTTGCTGTGTTTGCTCCAAGATATATGCATTCTATGTGTGGATTTCCAGTCGGATGTCACAGCATTGCTTACGCCTCGGGACTTGCCTTTTTGAGGCCCTGCTTACGCCGGAGGAATTAGTACCCATTTTAGAGCAGCCTGTCAACACCAGCGCCGTTAACGGTGTGAACGCTAGTGCGGACAGGCTCAGGTGTCTGTTGCATCAGGAAAACTTCCAGAAAGCAGCTCTGCTCTGTGCTCACTCTGCATCCCAGCGTGCCAACCTCAGGAGCCTCCCTGCCTGGTCTCCCAGACAAAGCACTGGGAGCAGGGAAGCAAGGATTCTGTGGGATGCTGGCTGGGGTTTCCTGCCATTGGTTGGGTTGCTCTCTGTGCTTTACGTGACGTCAGGGCACCCAGGATACGAGATGGGCGTGTTAGTTTGGACTCAGAGGCGAGGATCAATAAGCAGAGCTGTTAAGAAATCTCTCCTCACTCATGCACATCAGGAACGTTTTCCTCTTCGGCATGTGTTCTTCAGTTCCCCGGCAGTACGAGCAAATTGGAAAGTTCAGCTGTCATTTGGGGAAGGTCATAGATCACACTAGCAGCCCGGGTAATCCAAGAGGTTTTAAGTATCATAGCATTTAGTTTAAAGTGAAATTTGCTCTGACAGGGGCTGGCAGACCAATAGGAAAAAGAAATATTTGTGCTTGGAGAAGTGCATGTGTAGAGACCGCGAGTATAACTGATGGCTGGAAGTGATTTCAGTCTAAAAAAAACAAATCATTAAGAGAGTGCATAGGGGTAAAATACACAGTTCATATTTTAAAGGGTCTCAAAATGAACCAGCAACTGAGGTTAGCAGTACACAGTAATTAGCTGTGCTGTTCACTGGTTAACTCCATCCGCTCCAGGCGTGGTGGTAAGCTTTGCACAAGCAGGCAGTTGTGCGTGGTTAGCGAGCATGGATCCCTCTGCACACACACACACACGGGATGCTGTGAGATGGAGCTGCTGACAGCAGTGTAAAGGCAGCTGCACGATTAATGCCTCTGAGAAGTCTGTGGTGTTGCGGGATGCACGCCCGTCACACGAGTGCAGGCACTGCCCGCGCTGCTGGTGGGCACTCAGCTGAAGCACGCTGTCTGAGGGAGGGGAAATCTCAGGGCAGGGATGCACGCTGCTGCCTCAGTTTGCCTCTCCAACTTTCTGTGAGGACGGGCTGAGGTTTCCATGTAGCTGCTGTGGAAACAGTGCCGACAGCACACTTTACCTGGGAGCAAGCTGATTGCTGGTATAAATCTGCGAGCGCATGGCACAGATCACCATCTCGGGCCAAGCGTTAGCCAAGGAGTGTTCACAGCTGAAAGCTGCCATCTTTCCTGGCTGTGCTCTTCTGCAGTTCTTGGCGGGCATTCAGCACGACTTGGTTTTCCAACCCCGTGTCCAGCTCCGTGGCTTGTGCTTGCAGAGGCACTGCCCTTGGCCTGCCAGCCTCGTGCCAAAGCCAGACTTCAGCCCAGAGCAGTGTTTGCAGTTCTGTTACCCGGGCTCGATAGCCTTTCCTTCAGCCACGAGGACGAGATTTTGGCTGTGTTTGCCAGCCCAAACAAGCAGAGAGACAAAGCTGGTATGTTTCAAGAGCTCTAAGGTGGAAAGATGGAGCCAGCTCTTTTTGAAGCACGGACAAGCATTCATTTATTGATGAAAAGTATTTAGAAAGAGCAGGGAGTTGGTCAGGGTGTCTTCGTGTGATTTTCTATTCTTTCTTTGATATGTATATACGTATTCTAACTGCCCAAAGCAGTTGTCAGCTGATCCATCTCTTCCCGTTTTCTTCAGGACACTAACATATGTCTAAACCGCTTGGAAATAACCGATACCTCTCAAACGTTAAACTCTAGGGATTGTTGCCTAATTACTCACGTATTTATAAAGGAAAATAGATATATATAAATGATTTGCTGAGAACGTAACTGAAACCATATTTTCCTTGCTCTCTTTATCCATTTAAATACGTAAGTTCTTCGAATAAAGGATCGCTGAACTGGGAAGAGCTGGGAAAGCTCTGCCTGTAGTGGTAGAGAGCCACTGCCACCCCGTGGCTCGGCGGTGTCACTGCATCTCGAAGCAAATGACGGCGTGAGCTGACGGTGGGATTCAGATTTCAGGCAGTGTTGTGACTCTGGAGCACAGTGTTGGGTGTGTCTGCGTTAGATAAAAAGAGAGTAACGAGGTTTGTTGCAATCCCTTCTTTTCAGGAGTCTTCTACAGCTTCAGGTCTGCTAAGGAGAGAGCTGTTGTGTGCCCGGTGCAAAGGAGGGACCTGGAGGAGGCACCTCAGATGTCACTGGACTTAGGAGTCGGTGCAGGGAGGAAGGGGAGATGGAGGGGGGTGTGGAACCAGAGCCGTGTGTGTGATCCCGTATGGGATCCAGCTTCCTGAGCAACCCGGGTCCTCTCCTAGGCCCAATCCGAGAGAAATACACTGGCAAGGACAGAGTGCTTGGACGGGATCCCCCGTGCTACAGCTGAGCCCTTGCAGAGCAGGCAGTTGGGCAGTGCCAGCTGTTTGGCGAGCCGGGGCCCACCCATTGTACATCTTCTGCATGGGTCATCCTTTCCCAGGCCTCGCTGTTGCATAACCCACGTTCCATATGTGTAATTGGCAGTAATGAGGTTCAGCTTTTCCGCACTCCGAAAGCACTTGGGTTCTTTGTGTTTTGACGGTCTTCAGAAGGGAAGTTCAGCTTCTTTCAGTGCGTCTTTAGTCATGCCATAAATTAGAATCCTTTTCCATTCGTTGTGCTGAAGTGGAAGCTTGAAAGTGACACGGTTAAGAGCAGGCATTAATCTAGTGTCTGAAGCAACGTTCGTTTTCCCTCCACCTCCTGCGTGAGAGTTATTGTTGAGCATGAAATATGTGCCACTTTTCCCTGCGCAGTTGTTGCGCCGTGGGACTTTTAGGTGTAAAAGATGCTGTTCTGCGTGACAGATGGCTCATTGTGTCTCGTTAGAATGCAGCCACTCGGGGTTTGAGGAGCTCTTTGTGCCATTTGGCCGTCGGTTCCACACCCCACCAGAAACTCTGTCCTTTGCTGAACTGTGTAGCTGTGCCATATATTGTCACTTTCTCATTTCTGCCTGCTCCGTGCCCCAGGGCTTCAGCAGTGTGCTGTTTCTGGATGGAAATGGGATTCTTCGGATGTGCCGTGTAGGGACAGGGTTACCAGCAGGCTCTGCAGGACGGGGTGTTGAAGCATCCCCAGGAATAACACTTTAATTTCAGTGTACAGGTGGAGAAACTGAGTCACAGAAGCAAAGCTTTGCTGGTCGGTCCAGAAAAGAAGAGTTCTGTTTCTTCAGGGGTTTTCTTTTGAGCTCAGGAGGAGCTGTGTAATTCAGAAAACAAGAAGGAATTCACACAGTGATTATTTTCTAGGCCTCCTTTTCCTGGAAAAGAGTTGTGTTGATTTCTCTACCCCAGGGGGGTAAGATGGAGCAGTGCTGGCTGGGATGGAAGACACAAAGTTGCCTCTAAGCTGGAAGAGTTGAAGTTCCTCGCACGAGGACATCTCCCCCCAACACCACAACCTGCACTTGCTTACGGTTTCTCTCCCTTCTTCCTACAGCATGGGAGTTGATGGGTTTGGCCAATCTCCGGGGGTCCCTGGCCGCCCAGCGACCGCGTATGGGTACCGCCCCGACGAACCCTACTACTACGGCTACGGAGCACGATAGAGCACCCGGCCCTGCCCGCAGGGAGCAGCGTGTGCGTGGCAGCTGGTAGAGCTGTCCTTGGTAATGCATGGTTGTACCACAACGGGTCCGTCCTCGTGTATCCTTTGGCGTGTGTAGCTGCAGATAAACGTAGCCTTGCTGGGTCCGCTGCCGTAGTGACTGTGTTACTCTTGGGTTGCTCCTTTCAGTACTGTTTTTGTACAGGATTTGCTCTGCAACTTGAAAGCAAATATTGAGAAGCCACCGGGCTGGCAAGTGTCACGTTATGTATATCAAGCTACTAATTTAATTTCTATTAAATATAAAAACCTGTGTGATCGGTGTCGAACGTGGTGGATGCATCTCCGACCAACTGACGAAGTGTTCAGGAGGAACGCTCCACGTGAAGTGTTGAACGGGGGCTGCTTCCCTCCCACAGCAACGCGCTTCAGCCCCAGCATCTCCTGGCCCTGCCCCGACACACAGCTGCCACCATCCTCTCTTTGGCCTGATGACTTCCAGAGCGGAAAGGTGGCACAGATTCGCCCCCTCTGGGCTTCAGCCATTTACAGCCTAGTTGCAAACTTACAGTGAGAAACCACACCACACACACAAAAGTACCTTCAGTGCGAGCGTTGAGCCACTCCTGTGGGCTGAGAGAAAACAGCCACCAACACGGTGAGGTCTAGCAAGGTGAAAAAGTCTTTTCCCCAGCTCCTCTGTGAGCAGTGCACGTGCTCGGAAGGCACCGTGCTTGTTCAGTATCTGTGAGATGAAGGTGGCTGGTAAGCCCTGCTTTTCAAAGATGTGCAGGAGCTTTTCCACGTGCCACTGCTCCCCAGGTTTCGCACTGCATGACTGGAGATGGTTCCACAATGAGCACTGGTGTTCCTTACGAGTTCGTGGCTTCACTTACAGGAGCTAGGTGGGACACCAGCCTTGCCGGCATCAACTGATAGTTTTAAAATCACTTTCTACACAATTTTAAACGTATTTGTGCACAGTTTTGTACAAGATTTAAGTTCTCGCTACAAACGGTGCAGAAAACAAAGATGAAACTGACACGTGGTGCTTTCCCAGGTCTGTTTCGTTGCTCTGAGCCCTCTATCCACACGGCAGCTGTGCCACACTTGGTGGGACCCTTGGAGGTGTTTGTAGCTGGGGGAGGAATCACCCACACTGATATTTAGAGCAGTTCCCTCTCGGTGGAATGCATTCTGAGCGGAGGGGGAAATAAAACGAGTCCTTAGAACACACTCAGACTATCAGTGAAACCGAAGGAGCCCTCAGCTGGAAGCCTGGAGGTTAAGGAGGAGCCCGTGCTGAGGCACAGCCACTGGGGGGCTGTCTGGGACCGTAACCCAGCGGCGACCACGCTTACCTGCAAGCGGAGCTGGGTACAAACTACTCAGCACTCAGCGGGACAGCGAGCCTGATTTTCCTCCGTAATTACAGCTCCCGAGCCGCAAGGGGGGGAAGGAAAAAAAAAGATAAGAGCACGTACGGTTTTCACGCCCGCGCTCAAGATGGCGGGTCCTCCACACCGGCAGGGGGCGCCCGGCGCCGCTCTTCCCGCGCTCCTCCCCGCGCCGCTGCCGGAAGCGGAGGCGGCTCCGTGAGGGCGGCAGGTGCGGCGGGCCGGGCTGCGGAGGGTCTACTTCACGGCCGCCTCGTGCTTCGCAAAGCATGCTGTCCGAGTGAGCTCCGCCTGCCTCAGCCCGGAGAGCCGTCCTGCGGGCGGCCCGACCCCGCGAGGGATGGGCTCGGAGAGCAGCGCTCTGAAGAGCCGCGCGCTGGAGGAGCCGCCGTTCACGCTGCCGAGCGGGCGCAGCGTTCACCCGGCCGTGCTGCAGGATGGCGGGCTGGCCTCCGTCTTCGTGTACGAGCAGGACAACGAGGACATGGTTCAGAAAGCTGCCAAGGTACCGCGGCGGGCGGAGAGCTGAGAGGTGGGAAGCGGCTGCCGAGGGCCGCGGGCTTAGGGCTGGAGGATGGGACGGGGGTCGGGAAGGAGGGGCCGAGCTCAGGGTGAGATGGACCGGGTGTGTTTGTGTCCCGAAGCACCTGAAGACTTTGAGGCACCCCTGCCTTCTGCGCTTCCTCTCCTGCACCGTGGAGGCGAACGGGATCCACCTGGTCACTGAGCGCGTGAGGCCGCTGCAGGCAGTCCTGGGGACGCTCTCTTCCGCAGAGATCTGCGCGGGGATCTACGACGTGCTGCTGGCGCTCACCTTCCTCCACGACAGGGTACGCTGCTGGACGAGGTGCACTGCACTGGGGAAGCACCCAGCGCTTCAGCTGGTCCGGAACCCCGAAGGGCGCGTGGGATCGTGTGCTTATTGGGAGCTCTGGTTTTGCATCTCACGTCGTCCTTCCTTATGCTTCAGGGGAACCTAACGCACAACAACGTCTGCTTAGCGTCCGTGTTTGTGAGCGAGGACGGGCACTGGAAGCTGGGAGGGATGGAAACAGTCTGTAACTTTCACGAAGCCACCCCAGAGGTAAGAGCCGGGCGGGGTGCACCCCTGCATTGCCTGGGAAGGCTCCGTCCAGCTCCCAGCTGAGCCCTCGCTCCAGCTATACGATCCCCACCAGCCAAAGCTCAGCTGCTTTTCTAAGGCAGACAGTGGCTTAAGGGGGGTAGGGCTGGAGAGACGAGAACTCGTGTTCATTGGCACAGAGCACAGCACGGCCTGGCCTGGCTGCCAGCTGAAGGAGCACAAGGCGGTCCTGGCTCGTGGGGAGTGCTCACATTTCCCCTCTTCCCTTTCCAGTTCCTCTGTCACATCAGATCAGTCCGAGACCAGTCGTGCATCCCATGTGAGGAGATGGTAAGTGGCCCGGTGCTGTGGAGGAGCGTGTGTTCAGAAATCAGCTTCTGAACAGCAGGAAGCGGCTGCAGGATGATATCTAAGGGCTATTTTCCCATCCCTGGTTGTGCTGGAAGCTGTTGACTCCTAATTGCAGCATGAGCTCAGCTGGGGGTTGTTACACCACAGTGCAGTCGCTCCTTTGGGTTTTCTGCTCCCTGGTGGAGCTTTGGTGCTGCACTGCGGAGCGTGTGAGGCGGTAATCTTGATCTCTGGCAGGTGCTTTGTGAGCTCCTGCTGCACCGACCGTGGTTTCTCTTTTTGTCTTTGGTTTTCAGTCTGTGGACTTCAAAATCCTGCCCGACAGCTGCGGGCACGCAAGGGATGCCTACGCCTTCGGAGCCATGGTTGAAAGCCTCCTGACGGTCCTTAAGGATGAGGGTGAGGAGTGACACGTGTTTATTGGAGGCACACAGAGCCGTGCAGCTTGTTCCTTGCGTGCGTCGGCTGATGCAGGTCTGCTGCCATTGACACGTGCTGCAGGTTCAGTGGCCGTCGCTGTTCTTGGTGTTTGCTGGGTTAAAATCCAAAGCTCAGCGTCTCCTTTATTCCCATGTCCCCGTGTGGTCAGACAACACGAGCGCTCCCAGATCTGCTCTGCAGCAGTCAAAGCTGCACGGCTCTGCTCACACCAGAAACTTGATGGAGTGTTTAGGGCGGTGGATACATGGATGCTGCGTCCCACGGCTGAGCAGGGGCAGGACTCAGTAGACAAGCAGCTTAGGGAGAAAGATGGAGATGTTATTCTCTCTTCCTTTTTTTTTTTGTTTGTTTTGGACCAAATCTGAGTCACTTTGCTATCAAATAGATTCTGCGAGTAAGTTTTCAGGAGGGGTGGAGGACTCCTGAGCATAGCTTGTCCAGTGGTGATTGAGAAATCTAATCGTAGGTGCTCTGGCTTTCAGTTTCAGCAGATATTCTCTCCAGCTTTCAGCAAACCTTGCACTGTACCGTGCTGAATCCAGATCCAAAGTGTCGTCCGCCGCTGTCCAGCTTGCTGTCTCACGAATTCTTCAGGTAGGGGAAGGGATGTCTTGCCTCTCGCTGTGAGTCGTGGTGCTGTTGCTGTGAATTAGCTCGCTTGGCGTGTTACGTGGCTGATGGGACTCCATCCCGAGCTCTCACAGGGCTCTGTGTCAGAGAGAGGCCTTAAATTAAGCAAGTGCTATCAGCCTCCCTGCTGAGTTAGCACTGGTGACGGAAGCGTGTCCCTTTGCCACACGCTGCCAGGTGGATCTCCCCAGGCTCACAGGTGCTGTGAGGTGCTGAGCACCAAGGGTCACACTTCACGGTCTACTTTTTCTTTTTTTTGTGCTTAGGAACGATTTTCTGGAAGTCGTGAACTTTCTCAAGACCTTAACGCTAAAATCTGAGGAGGAGAAAACTGAATTTTTCAAGTAGGTGAAGGAACCGTGATCTGGAAGCTTCTTGTTTCAGAAACGCTTCTGTCACGTGGGCATGGCACAGAGCTGGAAAGAGCAGCTGCTGCCAGGGAGGTGGTTCCTCTGCTGCCAGATTTCGATCGCTTTGGCAGAGCGTTGTTTGCTCTGTAATGTCATTTGTGTTTTCCTTTGCTCCCTTGGGCAGCACCATCCCACCTCCCCCTGCACAGCGGGGAGTGAAGTCATCTGCTGTAGTGGCACGAGGGGAGGGAGCGTGGTGTAGTGCTAAGGGAAGCTCCTGTTTAGTTGTGCTGTTACCTGGCCTGAGAAGGAGAGAAGCTGAGTTTCTCTTTCATGCTCTGCTGGCTGCCTCTCAAGCTGGATGTGGTTTCAAAATGGGATTCCCTTTTTTGCAAGGGAAGCCCTCCTCACGTAGCAGCTAAGGTTGTCAAGCAGTAGGAAACCCCTTGTGATGCGGGTTGTGGGATGGGAGGGTTTGTCTCTGGATGTTTTCTTACTCATAGCTTGTCTTATTGTTCCCTGAGAGGCCGCTTTGATGCTAATTGCTCTCTCCTGGAACACAGGTTCCTGCTGGACAGGGTGGCTGGCTTGTCGGAGGAGCTGATAGCGTCCCGGCTGGTGCCTCTGCTGCTCAATCAGCTGGTGTTCGCAGAACCTGTCGCTGTCAAGAGTTTTCTCCCTCACCTGCTGGGGCCAAAGAAAGGTGACCTTCAAATACTTTCTTCAAAATTATCACTGTCAGTTTTGGAATGAATTCCGCGTGCTCGTTCCGTCGAATCAGGAAGTTGGGTTGTCTGTTTAACTGGAACCAATTGACGTACAGAACTGGAGAGTTATGTGAGCTTCCCTATTTGGAGTGCTTTTCCACGGCAACCTCTGGCCCTGCTGCTTGCTCCCCCTCTCTCACAGTTCTCCCTATACAGCTGGTGTTTCAGGCAAGCAGTCGGTCTTGTGACCGCTGCTAAGCGTTCAGATGTGCTGCTGTTAGGCAGAAGATGCTGGCCGTGCTCCCTCTCCTCCCCCCGGTCTCCGGCATTCCGAGCCAGCTGTGCTGGCAGCTGACAAAGACTCAGAGCTGGCATTGGGGTGACGCTGCAGATTTCAGCTGTGACAGCCTCTCGCTGAACAGCTTTTGGAAGAGTTGCCTCTGGTTTTCAAAGCAATCCAGTCTTTTCCCATCTCTTCCTAGAGCAAACTGGAGAAGGCCAGAGCAGCTGCCTGCTGTCGCCAGCCTTGTTCCAGACTCACGTGATTCCTGTGCTGCTGAAGCTCTTTGAGGTCCACGAGGAGCACGTGCGGATGGTGTTGCTGTCTCACATTCACGCCTATGCAGAACTGTTCTCTCGGGAAGAGTTGAAAAACATCATATTGCCACAGGTGAAGGGTGGGAAGAGAGTACGTGGTGTATATCCAAGCATGTGGGATTCCTGCTGCTGTGTTGGCTCTTAGCTCTAAGCCAAATTCTCACAGCACTGGCAAGCAGCTTCCAGCCTCCTTTAACACGAGCCCTATGTGTGACACCCCACCCTGATCCGGAGTGCTGTTTCTCTTAGAATTAGACTTGAAAAGTGCTGCAAATATAACACGTACAGAGGAAGAAGGAAGTGGGAAAATCAGGTTTTTCTGTTCTGGGTAACGTGGTGCCGTTCCTGCTGTAGGTGTTGCTGGGCCTTCGAGACACGAGCGACTCCATCGTGGCAATAACGCTGCACAGCCTAGCGGTGCTTGTCTCCCTGCTGGGGCCTGAAGTCGTCGTCGGTGGTGAAAGAACGAAGATCTTCAAAAGCTCTGCACCAAGCTTCATGAAAACTGCTGATCTCTCCCCGGAAGGTGAGAATCTTGGGATTCTTGCTCGCTGTGGCCACGCACCACAGGCAGAATTTCTTGGTTGAGCAGTCTTCTTCTGTTAGCTTAATTGAAGAAAACCCTATTTGCCCCTAAGCTGTTCTGTCCTCCTGCAAGACTTGCTGACGTACTTACGTCCACATAGTTATTTAACATTTCCTCTGTCCTTTGTGTTGTCGAAACCAGTGAATCTCATCCTCTCCCCCCCACTTTCTGTTTGTAGATTGGAAAAGAAATACAAACTTCCCTATTTTCTCAGCTCTCTGGAGGCTTTTCACCTAATGCAGATGGAGAAAGCAGTCCCCACCTCTGCTAGATAACTTGGAACCGAGTGCACTAAGGGAAATTTTTTCTGCATATTGAAATAAGAATGCCTGTAGCTGGAGGGAAGAATCAGCACTGGCTCTGTTGTAGACATATAAGTACCAAGTGAAACGCTGACAGAGATCCGTTTATTTATTTGTAGTATGAATGTTTTTGTCCTGACTGTGTGTACTGGTAGCTGCCGCCCTCCCTTGAAACCTGTGGATGGTTCATTGCACTATTCTTCTTCAATGTTATTGTAGTAGACTGTGGTAAATAAAAACCTTCATCTTGCACGCTAAGAACAGATTTATGTGTCAGAATATGCGTGCAATTGGACCTGATCTAACTGCTGGTGAGGGCTGGGGGCTGAAAACCAACCCTCTGTGCTCAGCAGTGACAGTGTGCGGAGAGCAGTGCTCGCTGCTGAGCACACGGCGGCTTAATGAGGTGTTGGTCTAAGCTCCTGAAAGGATGCACCCTTCATGGAGGGCTCTCTGGGGAGGGCTTGTGTTCTGCGTATCAGCTGCAGCCCTGTGCAGTGCCTTGCCTCGGCAGGCACGGCTGGCTGGCATCACACTTGTCAGGTGGAGGCAGCAGTGAACCAAGCCCTTCTGTTGCAGCTTTGAAGTGCTGGGAGCAGGGGGCTTACACAGCTGAAGCCAATTCTAGTGTGTGTTCACTGTGTGTACCTTGAGCAGCAACAACTGACCCACTTACAGCTGCCTGAACTCTGCAGTGGCACGAGCTGCACGCTGGAGGAAGAGTGGGATGGTTATGGGCAGATAAGAGATGCAGCCTTTGCATTTTGCACTGCAGTGCCGTTCTTTGGCATTGCTCATCTCCGGTGCCAGGGGCAGTTTCAGCTGACACTGCCAACACACCTTCTGGACTCGATGGCCTTTCTTCTCTCCCTGCAGGCTCACCCACTCGTGCCGTAAGCAGTCAGAGACATCAAACCTCTCGGCCTTTGAAGAACACTTCTGGCATGCTCCTCCCTATCTCTGGAAACGCAGTTGTCAAGAAGCATTCTGTGCAACAAGACAATCCCCTGGCTTTAAAGACAGGTAAAACTTGCACCTCTCCCTTCTTATTCCTAGGGAATAGTTGTTTGGGAATCTGATGTTTATACGGCCAGCTTTGAGCTTTGTGCTTCCTTACCCCAGGATCTGACTTGGTTTGCTTTCACGGCCTTTCTTCAGTCCTCTAATGGCTTTTCCTCAGTGACTTAACGCCTGCCAGCTGCCCCCTGCTTTGCAAACAGGAAGATGGCTGCGCTTCCTAGTCTGAGAAGAGCTCAGCACTGCAACACCTTTCCAGTCACCATTACTTTCTGAACTGGCAGATGGTTTATCTCCATGCCAGCTGCCACTGGTGATGTCAGCTTGGTCACCCCACTTGCCTTTCTCCTCCACAGGTGAGGAAGCCACCCAGCTGCCCCTGAATGGAGTTCCTGGGAGCATCAGTATGCTGGGGAGCAGCAGGAGCTCTTTGACTACCTCCGAAAAGCCAGCAGAGGAGTGGCCAGACTGGAGTGAGCCAGAGGAGACTGAGAAAACTGTGAACATCCAAATTCAGCCACAGGGCAGCACGGGACCTTATTTTGTTGAACGTGATGTAGACGAGAAGCCTTGGGATGACTGTGAGCCCAGCAGCCCTCATACTGACCTGTCCTCAGGAAAGTGCCTCACTGTGACACGAGCTGATGCAGCTGACGTGCAGAGGACTCTACCGGGTACCCATCAACAGAGCAAAGAATTGAAGAGCCTCAAAGCAAGTCCCCCCACAAAGTCCTCCTCTGGGAACAGCTGGAACAATGACAAATGGGACCACCAAGAACAACCAGGAAAAACTGTGCTGCCCAAACCGACCTTAGAGGAAAGGTTGAAGTCTTCATTGGAGTCTGGCCTAGGAGAAGAATTCACCATCAAAGTGAAGAGGAAACCAGTGCGAGACCCTGAGCTGGACTGGTTTGCTGACATGGTACCAGACATTAAACCTTCCTCAGCAGTCTTGATTTTACCTGAAGCAAGGACAGCAGTTGTTCCCAGTCACGCTGGCGCAGTATCCAGCAGAGAAGGTGCCTCCCAGAACGCGCTGTTTTCATCCAAATTTGCAGCAGTTGATGTTATTGAGGTAAGAGTCCGCAGACAGTGGTGGGGTTTAAATGAGTGCACGTTTGAGAGCATCCTAAAGCACTGTACAGCGTACTGATGTGGTATCAGCAGGCTCCTGAGCTGGATAGTTGCTAGCCTGAGGAACTATCAGCAGCACATGGCTGTATGGCTGAGTGTTTGCCAAGATGCCGAGTTCTGGATGGTGAACTGGTGGCAAAAAGCTGGTAGCAGTGTAAATGAGGAACGCGGAAATGATGTTTGTACTACAGGGAAAAGCTTCTCGGATGCCTTGTTTTCAGGAAGGATTAGATGAGGCATTTCTCCTGTTCACAGAGCCGTGAGGATTTTCACCATGGGGCAGTTTTAACTGCCTTTCAGGGTGAGCAGATAAATCCATCCGTCCTGATCTCTAAGACTCCAGAGACTGCTTCTGTTTGCTAGGAAGGCAGCTAGCACTTCCACCTGAGCACATACCTCCACGAGGGGTTTTTGACTTCAGGCTGTTTTGCTAATTTAGCCTCAGCAGAGTTACCCCGGTGGGAGCATGGGGAGAGGAGCCTTGGCTCCAAACTGAGGTTGTTTACAACATCTGAAAATGACAGACTTGATTTTTCGGATGCGCTGTTGTGCTGTCTACCTCATTTCGGGAGATCCACTTACTGCAGTGCAGACAGTGCTCTTGGAGTAGCTGAGAGCGTGGGGTCAAAGTCAGTGCTACAGTACAGCAGGGCAACAGCTGCTTCTTTGGAGGAAGGGAAAGAAGTCTCTTTTATTGCACCCTGTTCTCAACAAAAAGTGGTTCTGATAGAAACAAAGCTTGATTTAATTCTAGGAGGAAAGGATAAGAAACTCCTTGTACTTCAAGCGTTTCCTTTTACAGTTATAATCCTTTGAGACAAAAAGCTGTAAATTCCACTGCTTTGTTCTTGGTTTTATGAGGGGCGTTCTGGGTAAAGCTCAGGTGCTCAAAGAGGGGGGTGCCTTTCTCTTCAAGTGAAAACTGTCTTGCCCTGCCCTCGTAAGCCGCCCTGGGTTCTGCCTGGCTGCATTAAGAACAGAAGTACATCGTGTGTGCCTTAACACTGATCATTTTACATGGTTCTAGGCTGAAGCTGCAGGCTGGGGTGAAGAAGAAGAGTTGAACTGGGAAGATGATGCTAACTGGTAACGAAGGCACGTTGTGCTGTGTTGGAGCCTGTAAGAGAAGTCGCTGCTTCTACAGTATAATGGATAAGTACCTCAGCACTGCTTTTCACAAAAGGCAGGCACTTGCTGCAGCAGCCAGCACGATCCCAGGGGGCCCAGTCCCTCCTCATGGATGCTCCTTTCCAGTTTGTGCCAAAAAACACAGGGGGGTGAGGCCTGCACTCGAGCAATAGACCCAGCTGCTACCGGAGAGAGGAACAGCAGGATAGGTGTGTTGGTGCTGCCACGCTGCTGGAGGCTGAGCGGTGGTGCAGGCAAAACTCATCTCTGCTCTGAAAAACTGATGACAATAAATGAAAGCTACTCTGAGTTACCTGCTCGTTGGGCTTGGTATTTTCATTGCTATTTTTTTTTTGTTCGTTTTCCTGGAAAGAAAGCCCTTAGGAACTGATCCTTGTAACGTTTTAGCTATAAGATGATTTTGAAATGAATGTACACGACATATTTATTTCTGTTCATAAATTCTTTCCATGGATTGCCTCGAGGGTGCTAGCAGATGCGCAGTGACTGTTCAACACAAACCATTTAAGCACCATATTCATTCTGCTCTTAACTGCGATGAATAAAGATTATTTTTAAAAGATGACCCCAGTGTGGAGTGGAACCGGCAGTATTCAGAGAGCCTTAGGTTGTTATCTGTAAGTGTGTTTTGAAGTGAACGTGAAACACCTGCTCACCCCACGGTGTGACAGGAACAACTGTAACTCTGACTTTCACAGCAGACTGAAACGTATCAAGGTTAAAAATAGAATTTCATTAATTGTTTATCATCAGACAGCTTAAAATGAGTAAGCTGTACAGGGGCAGTGTACAGAAGGACACACAGGCTGCTCATCCAGATAGTTACAATGAAAGACAGGCCTCAGTTCATTGGGGATATTAACCAAGACTTAGCAGCAGAGCAAAGCATCGCCTTGTGTCACGGTTTGTTTCTTCTCCAGCAGCCGTGGTACAAACAAAGTCATCGTTTCCCTCTCACCGGAGGGCTGAGATGTTTCAGCACCTCTGGAAGCCCCGTTAGCACCTTACCGTATACTGTCTCTGAGGATGGCTAGGGCTGAATGTAGAGCCTCCAGTTTTGCTGCCACCCATGCAGGGGGTGACCCTTTCTGCAGCAGCAGCTTCACAGCCTCCACTGCCCCCTCCATTGTGCCTACTGCCGACTTGTACTGCTCCTCAGATGGCGGGTGACACGCTCGTTTCGCCAGAGGCTGCAAATTCAAGCAAGCATTAGACATTTCTAATCCCTTATATAAGTGAGCAGCACCCATCCAAACGCAAAAAAAGCCCTCACAGGGTGGAAAGCTGTTTGAGACTCCCTTGTCTGGCGGGAGCTCTTAGTGGCTGAAAGGCAGAACAGAGCATTCAGCTGGAACATCAGAGCCCAGGGCTGCACGCAGCCTTCTGTTCCTAGAAAATGGAGGGCAGCAAAGGTTGACTCGAACCTCTCTGTACTCCCCAAACACTGCAGAAATCCACAGCAGAGCAAAGCCAGATGAGAGTGGTACACATACCTCTCCCAGTGGCTCCAGTTCTCCAGCCATTCTCATAAAATGTGCACCACAGGTAATCCTTTCTTGCTTCAGGCGTTCTATGCGTGCTTCTGTTGTCTCTCCTCCTTGCCTTACCTAGGGAGACAGCCACAGGAGGGGTAACCAACAAGAAGTCATTACCAGCCTTTGGCAATGCTAATCAGCACCAGAACAATTAGGGAGGAAACCTGAACGTGTGAGTTTGCAGAAACTGATGGTGAAAAAAGAGGAACTAACACAAGCAGCGTGATGAAATCACCGTCTCTTTCATAGACATCTGCCTACAACAATAACTGCAACCGTGTGATGGATTTCTTTCTTTCTTGAGGGAAACACAAATCAAGAAGTACAGGAAGGACACTGTGCTTAGAAATAACATTAGTTCATCCTAATGATTTAAGCAAATAGAAAAGTTCAAATGGATATAATTTAATCTGCACATAGATGATGGCATGGGCACAGTCATAGCCAAATTCTATGTGAGTGTGGCAGTGAAGCCAGGCCCGTAAATCATGGATACGTGTGACATCAGCCAAGAAAGCAGTAAACTGGTTCAGCAACGTACCTTAGCCATAAAATCAACAACTTTATTCTTAATTTCTTCAGAATTAAGGCACTGAGGAACAACATCTTCGTGGACCGTTTCCTGTTAGAAATGTTGGGTAATAGATCCTTAGTACATTTCATATTAAGGAAGAAACAAAGAAAAATGTTTCTGTGACAACCTCAGAAGAATTCTATGGTGACAGAGTATTTCAAACAACCTTCCTTGTCGCAACCAATCTAAGCAACCAACGCTTCGTTTTCATTCATGTGTAGCTCCCGAAATCACAGCTAACTGCACGAAGAGCTTTATTAATGTGTAACTGAGATCCTGCATTTACACTGAAGAGCAGCAAACGTTTAAGATGCAGTAATTCCTGTATGAGCAAAGCTAGCTGAGTCAAATATGAATGCCCAGAGTTCTGCTGTGCTTACCTCTGCAAAACGTCTGAATGCCTCCAGTGCACGCTGATGAACCAACCAGGTCTGGTCAGCTAGCAGAGAAGCAAACAAACATGACAGCTGGGGTACAACTTGCCTCTGGAAAAGGACCAAATATCTATCAATTACCAAGACTTAGTTAATTACACTTTACTACCATGATTTATTGTTATTAAAGAATTATTCTAAGCTCAAGGCACAGGTTCATAAATGTGATTGCTACTGCTCTGTCTGGCAACAGATTGCTGTAAGGGAGGTGACGTGCTTTCTTCCTGGGGGCTCAGACATCAGTCCTTGCTAACTGGTGAGAAGCAACAAGCAAATGAGTAAACCAAACATTTTACATGCACTCAGATTGCCAGTGAAACATAAATCTCCAAGGTGATGAAGTCAAGGCACATCTGTGCGTATTTCACTCAATCCTTTCTATTTAAATCGGGAACATCTTTTCACCAGAAGTCTCAAGAGTAAATAAAGCCACTGTTGTTATCACCTGTACTTCTTGTGGTATAAACACCTTCCCCATGGAAGAGAGAAAATCCAGCACTGCTAGGCGAACGTGATCAGGGGGGTCCAACCGGAGAAGGGAAGACAGCAGTGCAAATACCTGCAGGAAACAAAGCCCAGCAAACAGCACAGGTGAGCGCTGCTCTGTCTAACCACTGCACCTGAGGATGTTGATTTTATGTGGGACTGAAAACAAAAGAAGATATGCTACTGCTTGAAAAACACTAGTGGGGATACAGCTGTATTTAAGGGTGTGTTTTAGAAAGAAATGTGTAACCTACACACCTCGGTTAGCTTACAAAGTGTTTGGATTCACAAAAGCTGCATTAACCAAAGCAGTGCACACTTGGTTTAAAAACCAGCAAAGTAATCAAGTAAGAAACAATAAGTTAGGAATCTCCGTGCCACAGAATAACTTTGAGATGTCATTGGATCACAAAGAACAAGCTTTTCATGAAGTAAATTGCACGTAACTTTTCGTTGTTTTCTTTACCTGGCTCATCAGTTGAGCATCTAAGGCTTGGATGAAAAACTCCAGAAGGTGAAGTAACAAACACAGTGTTTGCTGGAGACGTGGTTCATCTGAGACCTTCAACACATCACAAGGTATGAGCAAGTGCATTTCAGTTTACGGAGCAACTACTGAAAGAATTTGCAGTAGCATTCCGAAGTTCTTAGCCTAACGACACGCTTAAAACAATACATCATAAGCAACAGCAGAAAAGATTAAAATAGAAATACAAATACGTCTTTCTAAGTAGTTGTATTTTTCAAGACCCTTTCCTCAGATCTTTATTAATGATCTTTCTTAAACCCCCTTTTCCTTTCTTCACTCACCAATATAAGCAGATAAAAGAGCGTGGCTCTCTGCACCCTCCCTTCTGATATTTATGTACATTGATACGATCTTCCCAAACCTTTTCATCTCTAGGCTGAACAGTCCCAGCTCCCTAAGCTTCGTCTCACAGCAGTCCTTGATCACCTTTGTGGCACTTCACTGGACCCTCTCCAGGAGTTCCATCTCTCTCTTGGTCTGGGGAGCGCAGCTTCAGGAGTGGCCTCACCAGTGCTGAGAGGAGGGGAAGGATCACCTCTCCCTCAGCCTGTTAGCAACACTCCTCCCAAGAGGCAGTCCAGGCTATGATCAGCCTTCTTTTTCTCAAGGGCACACTGCTGACTCTTCTCAATTCCTCCCTTTCAGGCTTTTTCTTATTTTTTCTTTTTTAATCTGGAGTAGTAACTGTGACAGATCCTTTTCTCTTTAACTCCAGCTGCAGACCTGAATGGTTAGACTACATCACAAGGGGGAGATCACCTTACCCCCCTCTTCTCAAATATGAGATGAGAGTTTTAAGCTCTGTAGGCTTTCCTGTGCTAAGCAAGGAAGCCACACGTTTGGGAAAACTCAAACTCCATTTCCTACAGCACGAGCCTGTCTGTTAGACAAACCACCTGAGAGCAGAAGGGCTGCACGGTTACATTGTGCTCTACAGAAACCCAAGGAAAATGACTTAGTAACAGACACGCTGAAACGGCAGCAGCCCCACACAGAGACACCACTGTCAGAACATGAAATCTTCTCACCTGCTTCGCCTGAAGAAAAGTCCAGAACTGGCCGAGCACTCCCAAAATAGATGCCTGAAGTTCTGCCTCCAAAGCATCGCCAGAAAAACTGCAGGCAACCAGCATGACAGAAAAGGCAACATTCTAGTAAGAGAAAAGGTTGTATTAGTAAAACAAAAACCCCATGCTCGCACTAAGTATCTCAAATGCTACAAGGCAGCAAGAAGCCTAATGTGCTGTGGCACAGCTGTGTGGTACAGCTAATCCACCAGCCCCCTGGGCGATAAAGCTTCCATCCGTAACTTCTGTGGGAGCTCAGATGGTGCTCTAGCTGTTAACTGCACTGCCAGGAGAAAGCTGGTACTTTCGTGTGGAAATCTCTGAGCTCTCTCACCCCTTGTCTTTGCTGGGGAGACCAGTGAGCATCTTTCAGATTTGATTCCACGTAAAACTATCCAGACTTTAGAAGTAGATTTATGACATAGTATATATAAACTGGAAATTGTAAAGAAAAGCATTTCTGCTAAGCCAGAGTGCAAACAGCAACTAGTGTAACAAATAAACCACAAGATCTTTACTATCACCCCCAGAGTAAAGGATCCTAAGGCACTGTACACTGTGAGAAAACATTAAAATGAGAGTTCTTGATTACGCGTTTGCTAATTAGGTATAGGAAAAAAAAAGCTGTGTAGCAGACAGAAGGACAATACGGAGGCAACAGCCACAGCTTCCTCATAGTCTAGAAATGCAGAGCAAATATCCTTTCCTAGAGAACCAAATCTCCTTTACCACAGGCTGGAGCTCTCCCCAAGCACGCCTGCTGCTCAGCCACCGCCTGCACTGTGCCAGCCCTGCCACGCACAGCTCCCGTGCCACCCGCTTCCCAAGATCAGCACTCAGGGCTCGGAGGGACACGTGCTGCCACACTGCCAGGTTTTCCACTTCTTCCGGAAGAAATCTGCAAGCAAATTCCACCTGTAAATAAAAAGGATAAAATTATTTAGTTCGTAAAATAACACGAACTGACGAGACCAGAAGAGAATTTAATAACTCAAATAGCTGTGAAGCCAACAAACAAAACACTTCCTCTGTTTGCTTAAGAAATATCACAGTAGAAAGTTTTACTCGATCTTTTTTTTTTTTCCAAGACAATCCAACTATTTGTTCAATAAACAAAACAAACAAACTACAAATTAGAGAACTGCCACCACCCTGCCAAAACTGGACGTCAGAACCACAAAGTAATTCATGCTTTCAGCTACTTGAAGCAATGGCCCCAGACATGAGAAGGAAGAGATGAAGGATCATAAACGTTAGTAGGAACAGTCCGAACATCTGCCACCATGAATGTGAAGAGCGTGCAGAAGCAGGCTGTTATTCTTCTTACTCCATCCATTAAAAAGTTTGTACAAGCGAGCACTCAACAACCTGACTTTTCTGGAGGATGGGAAGAAGATATTTCAAACACAGGCTGTGGATTCAAAGCTCTTTATTAAAGACACATGCTGGTGCTACACTTGCCTGATGATCTGGAGCCATCAAGAACAGCATGCGCTTCAGCAGAACACCCAGCACAGAGAGCTGGTAACACTCATCGGGCTGTGATTTTATCTGCATTAGGACAACAGGAAATTAATCTAATTAGATGAAGAAATACCAGCCAGGTGGCTTTATATTATCACAGTACTGCTTTTGCTATTTGTTAACCCAATATGAGGAATTAAAGTCATCTCCTTTCTGGATTTAGATTAAAAAAAAAAGAAACATTAAACTCTTCCTTTGGTGATTTAGAAAATTTGCAGTAGAACCAGTTGGAACTGCTGCTGAAGTCCAAACGTCACTGTGATTCTTACCAAGTGAGCAATCACAGTACTGTGGTGAGCACACAGCTCAGCAGATCCGTACCTGAAATGGAAAGAGAGATAAGTTAGCAAGTCCGTATTTCCTACACTTGTATATTTTCAAATACATTTTACGTTTGAAAATCATTCAATTCTGGGACAAGGTTGTCTTAAAACTCTCCCTCATGCAGCAGAGCTAATTGGATTCCTGGAAATCCTGCTTGACGTGTAATGAGAACATCTTACCGGGCAAGGAAGCACCATGAGTCCATTGCTAGCAGAGATGTGATCATACTAGAACCCAGCACAGCATCCAGCAAAGCATACTCCTGAGGAAAAAATACTTATTTCAAGCAGAAATAAACTGCAGCCCTACTATGACTATTACTCCATTAATTAGCATCCTAAGGTTTTCAGCTTATCCAATTTGAAATGTTTTAACAACTGATTTCCACGCTTTCTATTCAGCTACAGTATTTACTCAGTAGCTAAAACTTTAGTTATGCTTACTTAGAAGAGGTGCATTACAAGGAGCTGTGCACATCCCACTTTTTAAAACTTATCACGATGCACATCTCTTCTTTGCAAGCCAACTCTTTTGTGTGTGTATATATATTTATATTGTGTGTGTGTGTGTATCCACATTTAAACAGTACTGCCATTTTTATTGGCACTTCACTTAAATACAGTTCAAACCTTTCCTCATAAATGAGAGCACTGACATATTCTCAGCCACTTGGTGTCCCTGTGAAAAGAGAACAGGAATTCCCAACGCAATGAAGTTCCTCAAGAACTTGTATGCAGCTCGATTTCCCTCTTTCCTCACAAGTAGCATTTGCTGTGTAACTGAACCCCTTTTGAAGACTAAGTCAAAGCACTTCATGCCCAACCATTTCTTCAGCTGAGTCATCTGACACAACTCATGATTTTAAGAACGTTACCTATGCATCACAACAGATGAAAAGATGATATGCAACATCAGTCTTACCAGGTGAGGAAACTGTGATGGGAGCGTGGAAGCAATGAAGGAGCACAGGTGGACGCAGACGTAGTGGTACAGGGTGATGGGGACTGCTGGCTGTCCTGTGCTGATCACCTCTGGCAAACAAACAGGGAGAGAAAGCTCGGCAGAACACTGCTGGAAACTCTGGAAAAGAGCTGAGAGAAAAGACAGGCCGGGGCTGGGGGAGCGAGGAGGAAGAAGGGAAGGAAAAAAAAAATGAAAACAGTTGGGTTCACAGACAGGCAAGCAACAAATCCTGCAAACAGCTTCCCTACTACAGAAGCTTTGTCTTCAACTAGAAACTGTGGCAGTAATTTCAGCGCTTTATTTATACACTAGAGTTGTGTTTCTGACTACCACCCTCTTTCACAAACGCTGTTTACAAAGATTATTAGAGCATTCAAGCATAGAAATGCAAGATTTTAACTTAGCAAAGTGTCAACATTATACACATATCTCCTAGATATGTCCTGGACGTGGTCTCAGTATCATCCCTTTCCTGAAATAACAAAGATATTTCTGATCTGTATACTCCGCCCCTGAAGCAGAACACCAGGTCTTGTTTTTCCCCACAATAAGAATGTCAAATTTCACCAATCTGTGAGGGAAACCCGAACAACTGAGCCCCACTGCCTGCACAGGCTGATCTCTCCAGTGAAGAAATAGTGAAAACATTTTTGGTACCGTTTTCCCACGTTCCAGAGAGTCTGCACCTCCTCAGGCTGAGAAGACAGCTTGTCCATGATGGTAATCAGAAGGAGACACTGGGGGAGCTGCTGCTCAGCAGGAAGACCTGGAGAATTTGTTTTGAAATGTGCTGTTAGTCACCTTGGAAATATACACGGTGTGTAAACTACCTTTTAAGCAAATGACAGAGGATGAAGAACTAGTGGTACAAAAAAGTTCCCAGTAAAACAATCCGAAATCTCTTACAGACACACTCAGAATAAAAACAGAATGTTTCATCATGTTTAAAGTGGAAATAGATGTGATATATCTGTTCAAAGCAAAACTACTGCAGTGCTGCTGAAAAGGAGTTACAACCTGGGTGCCAAAAAGGAGTTAGTTACAACCTGGGTGCCTCGTACTTCCTGTCTCCTTGACAGCACTGGATGCTTCAAACAGAGTGCCCAAAGTTATCTTCTGAGTGCGTTGTGAGAACTGCAAGACCACAGTGCACACGTGGGAGAGAGTAAGCCCGGCTTACATAGAAGGAAGGAGCAATTGATGCTCACATCGTAACTCTCATAATGTTGCACAGCTGTCCTAGAACTCTAAGATGCTGGTCAGGACAGAAATTGTGAAGGTGGTTATAACAGAAAGATAATCACCTTACATTTTGAAGACATGCTATTTTTCACAGAAAGAGAACTGTCCATCTCCATCAACACCGCAGCATAAAGTGGTCAGTCAGCTTCAAAAGTTAGAGACAAACATGGAATGAAAGTATGCAACACAGCTGTGTTTTAAACTCACCTGAACTGTCCCTTAGCACTTGCTCCATAAAAGGGCTGAAGGGAAGAAGCTGACTGATGAGAGGATCTAGAGCCACCAGAAAAACCCGTGATATTTCATCTTGATGAACCTCTGGGATCGATGGAGCATAAAGACTGGGAGGAAATTTGCTGAGGAAAGAAGGCAAAAAAGCTTTTTTGTGGTTGTTTTGCCACTGAGAATGTTAACTCATGCTCTCCCTGTTACCATTAAATAAACGACAGAAAAGACTCCTCGCTTTTTAATATCTATTATAGCCCGTGAGTTTAGTCTTAAAGCTCAAAGCTCAACATCGTACTAAATACTGCAAAGAAAACTTCTAAAGCTCACCGAAACTGCATGTAAATGTGTAGCGTCTATTTGAAAAGCACACACTGCAGCAAACAGAACAGAACTCTAAAGCTGTTGACAAATTAGGGAAAGAAATACTTCCGAGCATCACATTACAAAAGCTTTTGCTTCAGGGAGAGCTAGAGTCCTGGTGGGAGCTTTTAAGAGATTTTAAGCACCGTGGTAAAGCTGGGAGAAAAAAAAACTAGGTGTTCTGTTTCTAATTCCCTCGGGGGCAAATGTTTCCATATTTTGTCTCTAAGTAGAAAAAAAAAAAACTGTCAAATTGATGCTGCTGACATCTACATTTATTCTTGTTTTTTTTTTTCTTCTACTAGAATTTGAGACAAAAAAAGAGTACATGACTGTCCAGTGATATATGAAACAGGTTTGGAGAGGTTATGAAGGTACTATCAGTACTCAGCTATCTGTATTTCACTTACCTGTATATCTGAAGAAACAGCTGATGCAACAGCGAGCACAGATCAGAGAGGGAAGAAAGAAATTCCTGCAAAAGTCATTAATTTTGAAAGGTACTTCAATTATAAATCACACAATTAAATACTTTTTCTTTCTGTTCTGCTATATTAGTGTGTGAAGTATATAGTGTGTGAAGGAGTATGCAAAAACGGATTAAGTTCTAACAATCCACATCACAAAACAAGAACAAAACAATCCCAGGCATGGTTTATTGCTTAATTACCATGTGTTTATACACAATTTACTGAAAATAACAACATTTCTAGACGTATTTAAATAATAAATAAAGAAAACAGTAAGGACAGTTGTAACAGCCACGGAGAGCTGTAAAAATTGTAGATGTTCTGACATACACGGTGAGGCTGCCTTGTCTTGTCAGAATGCTAAAAATCAAATCCCTGCTTTTACCCCATGGGACAAAGCAGGTGCAGAACACACCATCACTGCTTCACCTGGAGAGAAGGATTATATCACATACTTTCCAAAAATGGGTCGGTTACAGCATCCTTTCTACTAATGAGGAAACTTAAACGTAGCAACCAAGAGGGCAGGAAGTTAGCGTCAAAACTGCTGGCATCTCTTACTGTTAATTAGACTGCAGGCTGGCTTCAATCTGACACCAACGTAGAACTCAAATAATGAAACCTACCTTAGTGTAGTACACCAGGGAGTTGGCAAAGAATCTGCACAGTTTGACAGTCTTCTGGAATAGCCTGAGGTCAGTGCCATCCTGTCCAAAAGAACAGCTCTAAAACTTCAAATACAGACTAATAGGATTCAAAGGAAGTTCAGATTGCTAGCTTTTTAATTCACCTGAATTTCAGACATCTTCATTTCCTCAGCTAGTTGTAAACTGGATTGGAAAGAAAGCAGAGTGTCTTTGCACAGACCACTTAGGATGTCACTGTGTTTCAGATGGCACTGCAGCAGAGAATGGTGCTTCAGGCTCTGCCTAAAAGACAGGAATGCAATCAGATGTTTCATCCTCACAAGGGATCACACACTAAAGCAGTACAGATCCAAACACCTGATTCTTTCATTTGAGCCATTTACACCCCTTTAATTTGTGCGATATCCACACCCAAGGAGATCAACTGAGATAAAATTGCTCTCTTCATAGCAGTGACAGAAGCACAGAGGACAGGAGGGCGAAAGCACAAGTCAGAAACACCTTCAAAACTGCACGTCTGGCATCTTAAGACTATTTATTCAAAGCTGTTTGAGATGTTCAGATGTATTGCAATGGAAAAAGTCAAGCTTCTATCACTTCTTCTTCATGCATGACTCCTGTTTTCACCAACAGTGCATTTAATTCCACTTATTAGCTGAATTTTCAAAGGAATTAAATAGTTTCATTTCAGTTTCATTTGAAACTCTGAACTCTAGTGAATGCTAGTGAAAAGCTAGTCATATAAAATCATGGTCTGCTCATACTGTGATAAAATCCAGGAGCTTAAAGACATACTTGATTATGAACTTCCATGTATTGGCATGAAGAGCGTGGTCCATATTGGAAATGACAGAGCAGATCTCCAACACAGTGTGAATTACTAAGGAAACAACAGCAACAGCTGAGTTAAAGCATATTCATAATTTCACAGCCAGGGTTCTCTGCTAGGAAAACAAAAGCAATCAGAAACAGTGGAGAATACCACCACACTGACACTGAATCAAGAGAATGGCACAGTGCTCAGATGATGTCCCTTTCAAACAAATGTGATTAACATTCCCCAACCCCTGGCTGCCCTCTGAAGGGGCTGGTCAGGACTGCAGGAGCTGAGCACGCTCAGAACACTGTTTAAAGATTCATATGTACTTTCTACAGGAAAAAGAAAAAAGAAAAACCAAGACTGAGCAAAACTGAATAAACTTCTAGGCCCACTTGTACCTGACACCATATCTGTGATGTCATCTTCAGAAGATGCACACCCCACAGAGATCTGATCAAACAGCTCCATCAGCTGTTTCTGAAGAGAGTAAGTTTCCTTGAACACAGCCTGCAGGAGGTCAGAAATCAAGTGCAGATGCCCACAGTACACTGATTCACTATCCTGTAGGAGAGGGGGAAAAAGAGGTTAAAAAAAAGCCCAGGAATCACAGACCCATTGTAAACGTTTGAGTAAGAAACGAAAAGTGAAGGTGAAGGCTCACCACAAGCTGCTGCCTCCTTACAATAACCTTGTTATATTTTCACTGTTCAAGTGGGAATTACTGTTGCATCTAAAAGCACATCTGAAGCTGATACATGTTACTCCTTGTAACTAATAAGAGGGTCCTCCTTTCGACTTTCAAGCTATTTTGTAACACACGTACGGTTTTTGTCACCATTTGCAGCTCTGAAAATCACCGCAGCTAACAGAAATGCATAGTTGTCACAGGCTGCATTCATAAGCAGAGTGTTCAACTGACACTGCTGCAAAATGTGGAAATAGCACAGTCTGTGCCTGCCACTGCCAGGTAGGATTTGGTAGGCAGACAGTTGTAAAATAACCTTTGTGCTGGTACATGCTGAAAATGACATAACAGCAGTCAAAAGAAATCCTACAGCGATATTATGTTGAAACAGGATCTTCTTATAAAGGGACTATTTCCTAATAGGAAAATTTCACTGGCACAGGCTGCCCAGGGGGCTGTGGAATCTCCTTCTCTGGAGATATTCAACACCCACCTGGACGCCTACCTGTGCTACCTGGTGTAGGGAACTGCTTTGGCAGGAGGGTTGGACTCAGTGAGCTCTTGAGGTCCCTTCCAACCCCTATGATTCTAAAAAACAACCAGTAAAGAGAACTGCTCTCCTTCTAACACAGGCCTACCTTGCAGTGCATAAACGTGTTCTTTATTACGTAGAGAACGGAGGATGGAAGAGTGCGGACACTCTCCAAGGGCACGCACTCTTGCAGTGAGCAGACGCACCTCACACAGCTGGTCAGAGTTTCCAGCAGTTGCACTACAGTCTTAAATCAAGAAGAAACAACCATGATTCGTGTTAATGAACTCCTGCAAGGATTTCAGAAGCATCTTTCCTTAGCAGAACTGCTCCTAGATTTTATGGCATTTAAAGTTCACCGCTATTTCCATCAATAAGTTTATTAAAGATAAATTAAGGTCCATAAAATATCAAGAAATTCAATGCTTTTCCTGATACCATATGCTCTTTGAAAGCTTCCTGCTTCTTTTCACCATTGTTCTCTACTTAGAGAACTGGCTGTAAAAATAATTGCCAGATGTAGACTTCAAATATGGAGAACCACACTCCATTTGCATCAGAAACTATGCAGAATTTGAGATTTTCAAATAACATAATACAATAAAGTAGTCAAATAATTCACAAAAGGTAAGACACAAGCACAATGGACTTGCCTGCAGAAGATTCCTTACAGTACTGCATAACTCTGTATTCTGGCCAGTTAACCCTTTGGCTTTGCTGGACAGTTCATACATCAGTTTATCATACAACTGTAGAGTCTGTCAGAAAAAAAAAGAAAGAAAAATCACACAGCTTAAATATTTTATTTATAAACGTGTACATAAAGAGTAACACCCTTCCACATCTGCTTGCTTCCTTGGACTGGAGTCATAGGCCACTGAGATAACTCATGGGAGAAAACAGTGCTTCCTACTATATAAATTTATATATATATATATATCAGGATGTGAAAACCATCTATTCTCAAATTATAGACAGGAGCTAAATTAGGTGTTATTTTCTAAAACACCAGCCACACAAGAAAGGAAATGGAAATCAACTGGGCACTTCTGTAGGCTTGTTAAATACACAAAACGGAGCCTGAAACTTAAACTGGCAATGCAGCACTGCTTTAACTCCATTAAGATACCCACAGTGAAGAATACAGCTACAGCACTAAACATCATTTGATCAAAAAAATAAATAAATAGAACTTTTAGGTCAGCACCACCTAAAGGTTTATCCACAGTATTACTCACAAATGTGACAAAAATTATTCCTGATATAGAAGCATTGGGATCTTCAGCTTATTTGGCACGAGAGCTTGCCCCAAGTGAAACTTCCCCACCTTTATAATCTACTTTAGAAAATATTTTCAATAGAATTTTTATTTCCTTCTTCAGAAAGAAGGGAAAAAAAAAAACAATTCTATTACTAAATATAGAAAGCAGAACACTGTTCGGTCGGATGGTGAAAATCACAGAAGCAATTCAGCAACACAAAGCTGTTAAACTTCTAACTGCTAAATATTTATTTCGAGCTTTGTATGCAAAGCAGTGATTCTCTGGCGAGCCCTCAAAAGAAGAGTCAGTGCATTCTAAGCAGGTTTTCAGTACCGTACGGACAGAAAGCACCATGTTCAACTGAAGGTGGCATAAGGTGGCATACCTTAGGTAGCACTTTAGAGAAAAACGTTTGTTCCAAATCTGCAAGGCTGATATGAGGCAAAAACATTTCAGTCAGGATCCTCAAGACACCTGCAGAGCAAAACGTTCCTAAATCATTACCGAAAACCACACGATTATCAGAAATCTGACACTGAGCAGAGGGGAAAAAGAATGGTGGGAACAGGAACAGATCAGATATCTGATCCTGAGAGAAGAAACACAGTACGTCACATATTACATGTCACATCAGCTGAAAAAAAAAAAAAAACCAGTAATAATAATAGCTCCAATGTGCACAAAACCATTATTGACAGCATCACACTGGACTAGAATTAGTTGAAGGCCGAGCACAATCATTTCCCCATAGTCTGGCACCTAGATGCAACTGGAAATTTCCATATTCTTCATTTCAAGTGGTTACAGTCATGGTAGTTTGATATGCTGGCTGACGCTGATGCACAACCGAGCAGTGAATGTTTGCAAGAGTCCTAAACTGCCAGTCCAGCATTTCTCGAGCACTCTATTATCACTGGAATAGTTGATGGGGCTTGACAACATGTGAGATAACAGCTGCAAAACAAAAAGCACCAGCCTTTCTTTCAGGAGCCTAAAAATCACAACTCGAGGCAAGGAAATGCAGCCTTACATGCACGGCTTATGAGTTTTTATCCAGTGTGTGATTCCTGTAACGTGCAAGGTGCAGGATTGCTCAGGACTGTGAAAATAAAGCCACAGGTGAGAGCAGAACGTATAATGTGCGTGCAATACAGCAAGCCATAGCAAGAAGACAACCTGTGGGCCGCTACTTACGGACGTGCTCAGTCCTGTCTTCAGACTCTTGATACATAGAGTAGAAGCATTAAAGAAACTGAGGATCTGTGGTGAAGATGACTTAAAGACGGCTTTAAGTCACCAGCAGAAGCAGCTGTGGTTCCTGCCGTGCCCGGGCCCACGGAGTAAAGGGATGCTCCATAGCCAGCACCCACACATCAGAACACTTGGGAGCGTGCTGTCGGGATTTTTTCTTTCTTTTTTCTTTTTTTTTGAGGGGGAAGGAGGGGGAATAAGAGTGCCCAAGGAGCCGCACGCCATTTCTCGCCTCATATTTTGGTGCAGTTCCGCAACTTGCCCCAGCCCCCACCACCTCGGGGTACCCCGCGTGGGTTTCCCCCCCCCACAGCACTCCCGCCCTCCTCCCTCCCCTCAGGAAGGATATGAGGAGCCGGGGCAGGACGGCGGGCAGCTCCCTGCGGCAGAGCTCCCAGTCCCAGCCGCCCAGCTCCCGCAGGAGCAGCTCGGGGTCGGTTTGGGACATGGCACGGGCTCCGCTCCCCTCAGCGGCGGGCGGGAAAACTCAACTCGGCGCCACAATCCCAGCAGCCCCCGCGGCCGCGGGGCCGCTCCTACGTATTCCCTGCCCGCCCTTTTTCCCAGGGGGTGCGCATGCGCATAAGGAAGCGGACGCGCAGCCCACGTGTGCCCGGCGGACTGCCTGCGGTCGGTACGGCCGGGGGGGGGGGGGGGGGGGGGGGGGGGGGGGGAGGGAGGCTTTATTATTATTTAAAGAAAATTAGGGCGCTGCTTTCAGATTTTTGGCAGTTTGATGATGTGTGGAGACGCTTGCTCTGTTTGCAGAAATCGTTCTCCTGATTGTTTGGCGTGTGCCGTCCTCAAAGCGTGCCTACCACAAGTGCCTGGAGGAGAAATACACCAGCGCTGCTTTTAGATGAGTGCTTCTGGCCGCCACTTGTCAGTCTGCTGTTCCTGAAAATGGATTTTCGGTTTAATTTCTTTCCCGAGGAAGACGATGGGACAGCACCACGTTCTCCGAAACACGAGCACGAAGATGACAGACTGCCAGAGGAAAAGGTCTGCATCAAAGCTGCCAGGGAGCACTACATCCCTGCAGATGTCAACAAGGTACTGGAAAATAAAGTCCTGGAAACGGTCTCAGGACTCTACTACGTAAATATGTCTGTAGTGGAATTGACATGCCAGGACGGCACCCACGAAGAAGACATTGTGTCAAAAAGCGTTTCTTCTCACTCTGATCTCATCCCAGGAGTCTACGAGGGAGGACTGAAAATCTGGGAGTGCACCTATGACCTCATGGATTTCCTTTCTGAGGCTGAAATCCAGTTTGCCAACAAGGCAGTTCTGGATCTTGGGTGCGGGGCTGGACTGCTGGGAATAGTCGCGTTAAGGGGAAATGCTGAAAGAGTCCACTTTCAGGACTACAACAGCACAGTGATTGAGGAAATAACCATGCCTAACGTGGTAGCTAACTGTGTAAATGGCAGCAATAAGGTTGACAGCGAAGATGATAGAAAAAATACTACGCCTCCTTCAAAGAGGCACAAAAAATCAGAGTGCCTACCTGACAAGCTCAGCAAGTGCAGGTTTTTCTCTGGAGGGTGGTCTGAAGTCAGCCAGCTCCTGTTGGGCAGCAGCAAGCCCTGTTCAAAATACGACCTAATTCTCACATCTGAGACCATCTATAACCCTGATTACTACGGTGCTTTGCACGATACGCTGGCTCAGCTGTTGGCTAAAAATGGCCGTGTGTACTTGGCAAGCAAAGTGCATTATTTTGGGGTTGGTGGGGGTACCTATCTCTTTGAAAAATTCATCGAGGAGAGGAAGGTGTTCAGGAGCAGCATAGTGAAAGAAGTTGAGGAAGGGCTAAAGCGCTTTGTTTTGGAAATAGCCTTTAAAGATTCCGTGTAAAATTAATACTTTTTTCCCAGTTTTAATGGCTTATTCAAAATTGATGAGTTAATGCTGTTGTTTTCTACTTATTGAACTGTTTGACAAATTCTGATGCTTTCTGGTTTTGCATAACAGAACATAGTTCAGCATGAAGTACCACCTCTTCAGCCCATTCCATTTCTTGTAGGTGTTCAAAAATAAAGCACGTCTTTTTTCCCAGTCTCCCTCTCACATTCCTTGGCAGTGGCAGCACAGCCTGAGGGCGATCATTTAGCACCCTTGTATAGGGCAAGCAGTTCTTAAGGGCCAGGCTTCCAGCTCAGATAAAATTTAACTGCAGCAACACATTTCATGGGTTCAGCTACAAACCTGCGTGCTCTCTGTTTTGCCACCAGAGGGGGATGTGACTGTATTTATCACTTGTTTGTAAGATTGTTAGCAGAATACATCTGATTACTTTTATGACAAAGCATATCTAACATTGTGGCTTGTGAATTTTTGTTTGTATTTTGATATATCATAAAGAAAACTTCAGCATGTAATTGGAAGAATGCATCCTCTTCTTAGAAATGAGGAAAGCTACTTTGTTTTAGAAACTGAGTTGAAAGACTCTGAACAAGGTGTTCCTTAAAACAAAGAGCCAATAAACCTGCTAGCGCAATCTAGGAAACAGAAGGATGACAGAACAGAGCTTTAGATTGCAATTAGGAAGACTATAACAGTCTAACTTTAGTGCTGTACTGCTTTCTTTTGTAAGACCTGCACAGATACTAACTGCCCATATGCTATGGCCCGTTTTCCAAACTTGCCTTTTTCCATTACTGTGATTTCAGGCTGCTGGGGGCATTTCTGTGCAGTCATAACTCTTGCAGGCATCCAAGCAGTTGGGCAGAGCAGCAAACTCTCAGAAAAGTCCACTTACAGATCAGACTTCTGTGTCCTAGGCTAAAGATGCTCACGGTGGGACAAGACTGTATGTTGCAGAAGAAATTACTATATATAAAGATGCAAACAAAACAAAGGAACTACAAAATCTGGTCTCAAGGGTTTAGGATCTCCAACAATTCACAGAGAAAATAACACTGTATTAGCTTTCTGTCCAGTTTAGCTGGGGAAAAGATATTACACAACTCTACCAGGTATGTCAATCTTACTCCTTGTCAGCACATGCTACATTAGTGCAGCAGTAATGCTTTGGGTGTCCTTACAGAAATAAAAAGAGACAGTCAAACATTACAGAAAGCTGGGTATAAGGATATAAATACAAGGCAAAAAAGACAATCTGAGAAGGTGGAAAAAATTATTACAACAGTGATTTAAATCACATAGTATTGCGTAAAGTAAGTTCCTGTCATTTCTGCCTGTGAAAGCCAACTGCAAGATTCCTACTTTGACCATGTTGCTATTAAGATCACCATAAAGGATTTCCCATACTTTACTGAAGAGTCTTAACTAGAATTGTTTATGAAACAAAAATAAGCAGACTATTTCAAATGGATGCTTAGGATGCTACTGAAGTGCACTCTTGATAGCAGAGAAAAAAAAAGTAGTCAGCTGTGCTACAACTGTGACTGCACTGAAACTTACCAATGACGGACAAATTCTGATTACAGACAACAGGAACAAAAAGATTTAGCTCCGACAGCTCAGCAAAGCACTGTTAACAGTTCTTTGTCAAAAACAAAGCTGGACCACCACCACCGCTTGCTATTTTACTGAAGACAAATTGTTGCTTGCATATGTTGACTAACCACCTGCTAGGTCCAGTGTCATTTCAGAGAATGGTACCTGAAGTAAAAAAAACCTTTGACTTCTTATAACAATGCGTACAGTTAAGAACAAGAATCTCAAGCATTTCTGATGAATAAGGAAGGCACTTAAAATCTTCAACTACAACACTTTCTCTTGAAAACATTCCTTAACCAAACTCACCCTGTCTCATGTTTAATAATATTCCTGTGTTCAGCATCCTTGTTCAGCTCACTTTTCATGCAAATACAAAATCAAATCTTTTAGGACTTTCAAGTGAAAGACTGCTAGAGCCACAATCACTCAATGATTGCACACCTACAAAAGAGGAAACCCACAGTGTAATTAAGTTCCCACCTTAGAATTCTAAGAGAATCAACATAGGATATTTTCCTCAGGTGAAATCAGCATTAAGGTTTCCGTAATTTCAGATGAGTTCTGTTTTTAAAATTCAGCAGACACACCTCTAGAGGAAGCAGAATTCAACGCTTAATTTTGCGTTCATTGCTCTGTTGCTGTTTCAGCATCAGTAAAAATGCTGTTCCTAGATTAGGGAAACCAGTAAGACTTTCTCTACTTGCCAAATCATCACCACCCTTGTGGCCAGTTTCCTGCTTCTTTTTCATGGTCTGGAATAAAAAAAATCTCTGACTTACTTGTAAGACTTAAACATCTTATTTAATAGGTGGGGCAAATAGCATTTTTCCAAGTTAAGTTACATTAGAAGGCAGCAGAATTTAGAAGACCCTCAAAGCCCCTTTTTTGTGACATAAACCATTGTATCAAGCCTAATTTCTTGTATTACAAAACAAAGAGATCAACTAGCAACTCAATTTTCAGCTCATTCCAGGCCCCCTCTTTTCTCCCCCATCCCCTTTTCTCGCCCTGCACCATCCCCTTACTTTTTGAGAAAGTCACTGCAACATGAAATCCGGTATAAATTATGTCTTTCTCGTAAGTAGTGTGGATAGAAACATTAAAGTCTGTCATAGAATGTTTCAGGAAACTAAATTAAAAAGCCTCTTTACTTTAACATGTGCCGCCCTTAACTGATGACTTCCTCTTGAAGATCATCTAATAATTTTGGGAAATGACAACGCTAAAAAAAAAATCAGTTTTGTATACTGGCACCAACTAAATAGCATCCGTTACAGTTATTTCACTGAATGTTAGGGGAAAAATATCCAGAGGAAGATAGAAGTGGGAAGCACTCAATCTGCAGATTGGTGACTTGCATGCTATTCTTGGTTACTAGGTACCAGACATACAAGCACTTTCTGAAGCCAAAACTTCAGTTACTCAAGGTTCATGAGAACATACATACATTCAATTTTATTTATTGAAGCACAACTCAAAGTTTCCAGATCTGAACTGCTTGTCACATTCATAAGTAGCCAAGTTATTTCTTGTCATCTGACCACGTGATTTCATAATCTGTGTACACTTTTTTCAGTATCTCTACAGTCACTGAATGATCTGCTTTTCCATAGCCCTGCAAGAAAAGAGAGTATTTTAGACAAGTGTAGAAAGCAACTCCACAGGACCATTCAGTTCTTGTCAACACAAATTATCCAGTTACAGTTTGATACTGCATGTAGTTCAAATAAAAATTAGAAATAAATACATATTCTTTTTTTTTTTTTAAAAAAAAGCCCTTGCAGTACTGCACTTTATTTTTCTACTATCATCTTCAATTTCCTCCAACCCAATCTGTAGAAAAAAAATGAGTCCATCTCCAGTAACAGGATGCATTTTTCATGTCACAATTTCTCTAACAAAAAGCTTACTTTAAACGCTCCCCAAACCCTCAGCCACTGTATTTCCTAGATGCTCTTTTTAAACTACAGACTATATTGACCCACATCAGTGTACAAGCATGCAAGCATCTGACTTAGTTCACCTGAAGGAAAACACAACAGGAAACCGTGTGTTAACATCTGAGTACTGTTCTAGTCACCAAAGAGTGCATACTCTTCACATTATATATTTGCCATTTCTTCTTAGTTCGAAATGGCCCAATTTCATACACAAATAATCTCCAGCCACTATAGCTCCAAACTATAACCAATGTCAGATGATATCTCATTTTTAACCCTCTTTAAATCAGACTGAAACGGAATGATCTCACTGAAATTTAGGAGTTGTGACAGAAGGTGCATTTCCATTGTTTTGACTGCCAGAAGTTACTAATCTTGATTTCTTATTTCAGAACTACATATACGTTTGTCCCCTGTCAAAGACTTCAGACTACTGACAAAAACCTGTTATTTGCATGTTACTGTCTTTCTCCAGTAATATTCAGTGGAACATATTTAACTCAGGAGACTGAAAAAAAAAAGCTCAGGACTGCTTGAGCAATCCATACAAAACACAATAATCCATCAGTGGCTCTATCTCAGAAGGAACAGCTTAAGTAAACTAGTGTTTAAGCTGCACAAATTGAATTGAAGCATTAGAAAATGCATCAAACTCTTCAAAAAAACAGATAATGGAGCTGTATTTAAAAAAAAATACTGCTGGTTTATACTTTCCGTTTTAAAAATCACAATTCTACAGATCACTCTTACTTTGGTAACTGCTTTGAAGACCCCATTCAGCTCTGCAAATAACAGCACAGTACCTACTTCAAAAGAAATCTGTTTCTCTGGTTTTCATTTAAAAAAAAATCAACATGATAATCTTCTTTTAGAGTCTGACAGCAAATCTTCAAGTGAAGAAAAGCATCAAAATGATTTATATACTGACTTCTGACCTACTGCTGGAGTTGTTTGAATCTCCAGGTCTATACTCAACGGAAACCCTCCTGGCAGCAAACTCTGCTTTCACCTTGTGCTCATCTGTAAGCTTCAAGGAGAAAAGGAGTGAAAAAAAATCACTTTCCATAGGCAAGGCATTTCAAGAGCTGAATGCGCCTCCTAACGCTAAATTGGCAGCTAAATTAGTAACACAGGTGTCAAGCCTCATCTAATAATGCAATTATAATGGGCATCCACAAGCAAGAGACTTGAGTAGAACAAGCATTATTCATCGTCTTATCTCCCTAGCACAAATCCTAAGGTGGTGATTTGGTTTTTTTAACCACGATTCCAGGTGGCGAGAGTCAAAGAATCATAGAAGCAGCGAGCAGCTGGGATGGAAGAGCCAGGGATACAGAGACAGAAGAATCAGAGAACCACAGAATAGCTTATATAGGAAGGGGCCTCAAAGCCCATCCAGTTCCAAGCACCACCATGGGTCGGTTACCCTCACAAATCAGGCTGCTCAGGGCTCCATCCAACTCGGCCTCGGGCACCCACAGCTTCTCTGGGCAGAACTGTTTGTTCAAAAGGTGATGAGGTTATTTCCTAACATCTAACCTGCATCTTCTTTCTTTTAAAGCAATTCCCCAATCAGACTACACCTAAGTTCAAGAAACTACCACTTCAGTTCCTTTATGAGAAGACTCAGTTAACTTGCACGGAACAGCAACAGAAACGCCCAAGCTTCCAAGCTCATTTCTATTCTCACAAAGCGGATCTGTGCAGCACTACATCTTAACCCACTGAAGACTCACCCCACCTCCACTGCGCGTGCTTTTCACACACGCGCTGTTCACAACTCAGCTGGTCACCCGCCAGCCTACGTTTCCACGGACAGAGATCACACTCCAGCTGGATCGTGACCCTGGGGCTATCAAGAGGCCATTCCTGCTCTGGCACTAAGACTGCGAGCCAGGAAACGCTGATTTCCACTTTTAGCCTCGTTCATAGTTATCATTCCACGTTATCTGTTCCTTTTGGTCTCTTGCCCTCATGGCAGCGTTTTCCCCACAAAGCGAGCAAGCGAACGTTTACGCTCTGATTCGTTATAATAAATAATGAATTTAGTATTTATTTATTCATTTTAAAACAAAACCCCTGGAACGACAGAGACAGAAACACAAGAGGCACTTACTGTAGACGCCCCATACACCCTAATTTTCTTCTCTTTGCTATTGTGATCAATTTTCCCTCCTCCGAGGCACTTGCACTCGTACCCCAGCTTCTCCATCTCGGGGTTTACTTTCTCAAAGATGTGATCTGCACGGGGAGAACAGAGCCATGAGACCGTGAACGGAATGGGGGATGGGGGGAGGGGAGACGGGCAGGGACACGCACTGTGGAACTCGGCCGCCTTGGTGCCGCGCACAATGTCGCGTCGCTCCTCGCTTCCCGGCCGCTGCAGCCGCACCAGAATGTACTTAAAAGTGCCATCAGGATCGATCTCCACGTCCCGAACCGCCGCCATAGAGGCCCTACAGCCCGCTGGGTTCACGCAGGGCCCGGCGGGGCGGGGCGGCCTCGCGTAGGCCCGCCCAGCGGCTCCTCCTGCGCAGGGCCCTGCTGCTGCTCGCCTCAGCAAGCCTCGAAGTTGGGAGGGTCCTTAAAGATCATCCAAACCCACCCCTGCTGTGGACTGGCTGCTTAGGGCCCCACTGAGGAAGGGAATGTGATAAAATCCGCCTGGGTGAGGTGCCCTTTTGCAGCATAGGATCATTAAAGTTGGAAAAGAGCTCTCAGATCGTCTCGCTCAGCCACCACCGTGCTCACTAACCATATTCCTTAGTGCTGCCATGTATGGTGACTCCACCACCTCCCTGGGCTGCTCACTCCAATGCACTGCCACTCTTTCTGAGTAGAAACTTTTCCAAACACTCAACCTGAACCTCCCCAGGCACAGCCCAAGGCCGTTACCTTTTGTCCTACCACTAGTCACCTGGGAGAAGAGAGAAACCCTTGTGTAGTTGAGATGGTGGCTGCTTAAGCTTGCTGTGTTCACATCTGCCCAGTCCAGTAGTAAGGGTTACGGTCGTGGTAGCTTTTTAACTTTGTTCCACTCAATCTAAAAGGCGTGTTTCTGTTTTGATAGTTTCACTGTAAATAGCTTTCTTCTTAGTTGTTTTGTCTACTGATCTGGTGTGATATTTGATGCTCTCATGTTTCTCTTGTTGAAGTTAGTGCTTACAAGGCTTCGCAGGAATTGCTTATTTGAAAAGAAGACTCATTATTTTTAACTGGAGTTGGGTGTTTCCTTCCCTTGAACATAGAAGTGTGTTGTGCAGCCTTGGCTCTGGAAAAATATGTTGCCCCCCATGAGTTGTGATACACAGAAAGAGCCAGCATCAAACAATGGTAATGCTGATAAGCAAGGGTGGAGATGGCAGTAGAAATCCTTATGGCACACCTCAAACAATCTAAGCTTTAAAATGAGAGCAGGTGTCTGGCCTTGACCTGAGTTGAGTTTGAGTAGTAAAAGGCAAAGCTGAACTTTGTTAGGTCCTTTTTAATGCGTTTGTCTTCTTAAGCATACACCTTAGCCAAGAGTAGTTTCCTATGCCATGTTGGGGTACAGAAGCTTCCTGCTGGATTCAAGGCCAAAGAGAAAGCCCCCGCTGTTGGTAATTCTTAGTGCGTCACTTTGTGGGCCTCAGGAGTGCAAAGAGGATGGCATAGGGCAGCAGGGGTCTCAAACCAGAGACAGGCTGACTCCTGCAGAAAGGGACTTTCCTTTTGTAATGGGCTTACTCATATCTCATTGTGGCAGGGTTTTCAGTACTCTCTGAAAAATGGAAACTTTCTTCTTTGTTTGGCTAAGTGACATACTGTATCTTTACTGCGGTGTCCTAAAACCATGGTTCTGAGGAAAAGTATAGTAAGTATCTCAAACTAAAAGCAGAGAATGGATAGGGTGATGATTAAAATAAGGTACTGGATGTTTTTCGTGATTAGTTGTATCCAGACCATAAGAGAACCCGTTCCAGCACTTTTTTTTTTTTCTCTTCTGCGTTACATGCCGGACTTGCTTTCCATAAAGGTTTTCAGGCTTTGGATTGGACCCAAATGACTATAAAGTGTCACCGTGTATGCATTTCCTATTGTCTACATATCTTGCTAAATTCCCCTATTCATACATTGGCTTGGTTTCTGCCAGTATTGCAGTGTATGTTTCAGTGTATTGAACTGCTGGTTTAAAGGTGTTTGAGTGTTACAGTTTATGTGGCAAGCTGCTATCAGACTGAAACTGGCATATCCAAACCAAGTTACTGATTGAACTAGTGTGTATGAACCTGGCATCCCTTTCCTTTGGTTGGTTTGCACCTTCCCTTTTCTTTTGCTATGACAATACATGAGATGGCTCTTCAAGACCCTGCTAACTGGGTTCCTAAAGCTTTTCCTTTTTAAAAGCAGAAGGGTTGAATCTCTTACTAACTTTCCCCATAAATATCACTGAAAAAAACTGTCCATATACAAAACAGGGCAAATTTAGGTCCTAAGGTTACTGAAAAAGCAGTGGAAAACTATTTTCCAGTTTGTTTGTTGGTTCTTGTTTGTTTGTTTAAGATTTTTGCTTTTGGTTTATGTGCCAGTGGCTGCATAAATGGATTTCCCATGTGAATGTTTTTGTGCGTGCAAGGATTAGATGTTCACAAAAGTACATCTCCACAGAAAAAAAAAAGAAAAGGTTCAGGACTTCTACTGTCATTAGTCCAGTTCAATTCTGTGTAGTCAGCAACAGTATTTTTCAATTGGAGTAGAGACATGAGTGTTCATTTAAAGTTCAGACAAAACCCTGTGTGCATAATTTCAACTCTTGTCCTGGGTTGAATGTCTAGAGTCCACCTCTGAGACTGAATTTCACCATTCAGAGGCTGAGTGTCTGAGATAACTGCTTTCTCCTGCATTTCTTTGTTCTGTGTTTTTCAGTCTTCAGCTAACATTACTAAGCTGAAAAGTTAAGTACCCAATAGATGATGATTACGAAGAAATCACGCTGGCTTCCCTTCTTGAGAAACCTAGTAACAAAAAGGATCACTGAGAAAATCTGGGTAGAAAGTTTCACTGGTTAACTTGTGCATGAAGATTTATGGTATATTATCTGTAGTTAAAAGATCATTTGGCCTTGAGTAGAGTTTCTGAAAAGCTGCTGTTAACTTACGGACAATTGTCACTTGCTTTGTCTGTGTGGATTGACATGAGGGATGGGGAAGAGGAAATGTGCTGTACTTGGGTTGTAGTGGAACAAGCTCAGGTAGCAGAAGCATGGAGTTCAGTCTAGTTTATCCTGACAAAAAGAATATTCATTTTATGATGTAGGTATCAAAGCTGTTATTTCTATCTTATATTCAGTGCTCAGACCATCCTGGTTAACTTGCATAGCATCTTAAAAGGCAGCACTGCCTAGTGTTTTAATATCAAATATAACATTTCATTCTAATTGGCAAAAAAATAAAAAATAAAAAGCAAATGAAAGCACCAAAAAAACAATCAACGCACACCACCAGCACCCACAATCTTATTTTCCAAAAGTACTAGAAAATAAATGTTGGTGTTAAACCACTGTATTAAGTATACACTGTGTTGCAGTGCAGCTAAGGAGCGAGCTCACCATGGGACTCTCTCAAGCCATTAGACTATTCCAGGTTACCAGAATCAGGAAAAGGGAAACAATCAATTTGAAGTCCAACGTTATAAATTTTTCCTTTTATTGAGTTCTTTGACAGTAGTGCACAAGATGTAAGGATATGTTTCGTCTGTTTTTGTATTACAGGAAAGTATTAAGAAAATATTTTTGAAGTAGGTGATTTCCATCGTATGTAATTCTCATACGAGAGAGAAAATAAAATGAGGGAGAAAATAAAATGAGGGTTAACTTTCTCAAAAATTCTTTATCTCGTGCAGATGAAATACTGTTGTACCCTATATGCATCATGGACATCTAGGACCACAGATCTGCTTTACTGCTTGGCCCACTTGTTTTAATAGGCTTTGAATTAAGATTTTTCTTCAACAACTGTTGGTTACCAGCTCCTCAGATTAGCTCTGAAAGCCAGATCAAATACAGGATAATAACAATATCTCTCTTTGTATAAACATCTTCTGGATCTGTGTATGTATGGTCAGTTCAGAAGACAGAGGCTTGGTCTGTGCATGGCAGAATGCAAGGCAGCCTCCAGGATGCAGGACTATACAGGGTGTCTGCAGGATCCTTTATGTTTGGCTTTTCTGGATTACACTCTCATATAATCCCTTTCAGAAAATGAACAATGTCAGTATCAAAGTCATCATCTCATTGTTCTGCTGGCTAGAAATTCATTCCTAATATCCAGTTTTCATTCACTCACACATGGTTTACATCCATTTGAGCTTTCTACTAACTTTATCCATAGAAGACTTATGATCAGCTCCTGTGCTTATCTGGCACTTATAGTCTATCACATTTGTGGAGCTTTTCTAGCTGCCACTGCTTCCCTTGTCTTAAGCACCATCTTCTGCTAGGCACCTAGGAAGATGCTGCTGCAGGGAGACACTCTGTTCCTCCTTAGTCATGGTCTTGGGTGTGCAATTTCCCAGATCAAAGATAAAAAATAGAATGAAGAAGAGAAGATGGATGAGGGTGTAATTGTACAAAGATTTCCTTGCAGAATTCTGGGTGTAGATTGATTGGAAAAAAGCAAGTGTGTTTGCTCTCATTTGTATTAGCGAAGATAGAATGGATCTCCTTTGACTTACCTTTTAGGTAAACCTATGTCTTTGACTCTATAGAATATAGAGCAACTGCACTTCCAACTTACTTACTTTTAGGTGTGCTTAAACCTAGGTATTTCCTTATATTTTGACGATAGAGTTGCTTCTCTTTTGTAACTTATGCAGTCTAATATGGATTTTGACACTTAGAAGTAGTACAAATAAGCTGAACTCTTACCTGTTTCAGGTAAGAACGTTTCGTTAGGGTCCAGTATTAATTTATAGATGATAAGTAACAATCCCTTCACTTCCCATTGATCTAATACCTATTATGAAAATAATCTAAGCTGATTATAATGAACCAAGCTCATGTGTAATCATATGTGATTATAAAATATGAGTAAATGGCTGTTTGGTTGGACTAGATGATCTTGTAGGTCCTTTTTAACCTAATGTATCTATGAATCTATGAATCTATTGATATCGTTTACCATGAAAGGAAAAAAAGAAACCTCAAACCAAATAATTTGCACCAAGAAACCTATATTTTCATTAGGGATGGTGGAATGAGGATCTGTGTTTGCTTTTATTTGAGAAAAATGTCTTTGTGTGCATTACTCTTCGTATTAGAGTATGAAAAGCATACCAAAATATTGAGTCTACTCAATGGCCTGCTGCCTTTCCATGAAGTGGTGCAACATCAGGGTAGATGACACCCATGTTTCCTGATGAGTCAAGAAATCTAGATGTGGTGAAAGAGCAAACACTTCACTGGAAAGTTGAAGTATTGTTTTCTGGCCCACTAAATAAATAGTGTTCTGTTGACCTTGATATCCGCTAATGGGAACTTTGATAAGCCTTGTGGCACTGTTATTTGTATGGGAAACAGTAAGATCATGGAACTTAATACCATTGTTTTCAATGTTTGCAGTGAACTTCCTTATTCTTAAAACAAAGGCTATATGCATCAAGTTATCCTCCACTAGTGATCCTATGTTAGGCATAGGTTTAACATAAAGTTACTTCTCCAGTTAGCGGAAATCTACTTCTTTCTTCAAATAATGCACGGATGTTATGGTGACAGTAATCTTGTGGTGAAGTGGATAAAGTTCTCCTGAATGAGTACTTAGTTCAGGAACTTCTGTTATCTTGTGATCTGAGAAAAGTCATGATGACAGTGAATGATATGCCGTTGCCAGCTGATCCTGGGTCAGGTTCTCATTGCTGTGCAGTTGTTCCTCACGCTTTCATCTTCTGCTTGAAAGATTTCACATACTAAGTGATAAGATCTCATTTTACAGCACATCTGTAGCTTGGGTGATGATTATTTCTTCTTGGTTTTATAAATGACATTTGACTTCAATGAGAGTGTTTAAATATAGAGATTAAATTGCAGGCCAGCATCACACACAGCATCTTTCAGGTACAGACTTCCAGATACTTCAGAAATTTGGTGTCATTTGCTGCAGATGACACTTGGAGATTTTATTTACTGCTTGTTTCCCATTAAAAAAAAAAGGACTGAAATATCTGTACAGGTCCTGTCCGAAGCTGGGTTAGCAGATAATCCTTCCTAAAGCAGTAGAACTCGTGGGGTTGGTAATTTAAGCTGAAAAGATTTGAAGAAACCTGAGAGCTTACTGTGCTGAAGTAATATGTAACAGCAATTTAGTTGTGGACTGAAACACTTTAAATTCTATGTCTGTAGGTATATGGAAATCTACCTGAAACTGATTTAAGCACAGAAAAGAACAGACCTGAAGGTTGGGCTTCTTAAATCAGTGGTGTGATTTGTCAAGTGAGGAAGTAAAGGCACTACTCTCATCCGTTTTTGTTGTTTCTCCTTCATAATACTGCAGATGGAGAATGGAAAGTTACGTCAGCACTCAAGCACTGCTGATAGTTCATTTTCAATCCGATAAGTCAAAACAGTATTTTCTGGGAACCAAGGAAGTCAGAAGGCTTGAAAAGATTCATTATTTTTCTGACCATTCCTGCAATCTTTCTGGGAGAAACAAAGAGAAAACATTTCCCATAAAGACCACTTTTACAAGAACCAGCTGCCTATTTGATCTGTTAATCCTGAAACAACTTTTTACTCCTCTCATTTGCCAAAAGTTTAGCTGTTCTTCTCCTCAAAGCCATTATCCCTTCCAGTATCATATATTCAAGCATCTCCCCTGCTGAGAGCATGGGAGTATGGAATGGACCCCGGCGGGAAAATCAACAGTGCATGGATCTGTGCATGGATCATTGTCATTTGTCCATCCTTGCGTATGGAGGGTGGGAAGGCTCCAAGCCAGTGCCATAGAATCCAGCAGATAATTGTGTTCTGCACAGTATCAGCTCCACCTGTCTTCACAAGCAAGTTCTAGATGTCAAGACCAGTCTCACTTTTATCCTAACTGAAGGTGCGAGGAGGCTCTGTCATTTACCAAGTAGTTTCCTCCACTCCTGCACCCAGCTTCATATTACAATGGTCTGAATCACACCTAGGCAGTGCAAGCGATGATTGGCCTCAAGTTAGATTATTGGATGTGAATTTTGGCTGGCTTAGAGGAAATTGAGCATTATGAGTCACATCAGAGAGTTCCCGAAATAAGAAGAGGAGATAAGATTTTTGTCCCCTGGGGTTTTGCTCCAGACAGAATGGAGACTGTCTTAGGCATCCTGAGAAATTCCAACTTCTTTTGTAGCAGTTGTATTACTCTGTTCACATCTAATGAGACGGAGGCTGAGGGATGAGTATGCCTTCAGAAATTATCTTTTCTTCCCATCAGGACCTCAGGGAAAACATGTCCTTTTGTCTCTGAATTTTTAAATAATTAGTGTTTCAAGCTCCTGTCTAAACAGGAAACACCTTCACTACTGGCACCAGAACTCCTTTTCCCCTCAAGGCTGGTTACAGCTTTCCTCTTCTAAGGAATGAAGAGGAAGACTGGAGTTATTTTTCCAGGACTTCAAAATTTTATGTAGTTTTACAGCTCTTTGCCATGAGATAAGTGTCTGCTGCACAAACTAAAATATCTTGTATCTGTTTTATTTCTGTAGTTCTATCAAATTCAATTCAGACTTTTAATTGTTTAAAATAATTTTAACTGCCTCCCATTTCCATAAGCTCCTGATTAAGACACAATTTTTTCCCAAACAAAGACTTAAATCTCCAGAGAAACGAAAGCCTCTACTAAGAACTTCTGCTATAGCACTGCTATGGCCTTTGCATCTAGAAAAATGTCATTTACAATTCTGTCACTACGTATCAGTCTAAACACTCTTCGTTATACACCGAGTGGGCATAAGGAACATTCGTTGAATTCCTCCAAGGTACTCTAGCACACCTTATATATTTTAAAGATCAAGTAGATTTCTTTTGTCTACCATTCTTTTCTGGATGGAGGAGTCATTAAATAAGTTAAAGATGTTCAGTTTTCTCACATAGACTCTATTTTCAGAACACGCGTTGCTGGAACCTCAAAGCATCAAGAACTGGTTGTTCAGAAGATTAGATCACTTGCAGTAGGCTTGCAGGTCAGGAAAACAGAATGAGGGTGGCTGTAAGAAACAAAACTTCTATTTTCCTGCTTGAAAATAGTGCGGGGTGTTAGGAGTATGGTATAGATGTCGTTTATTTTAAATAAATAAATGAAGAAAACTTTGTGTTAGTTCTAAATAATCCATCAACTGTGTTGCTCAGGATTTCACTACATATTACCTGTATTGCTTCTGTGGTTTTGCTAATTGTTGGGATGAGGATCATTGTGCATTTTTCTGAGTTTCCTCATTTCTTTCAGATTGTGTCTCTAACTTATCAAAACCATTCTAAACTTTATATTGGTCTTTTGTAATCCTTGCCGTTCGTCAAAGGTTGGTGTCTGTGTAATTTCTGAGCATTTTAGGTGTTTTGCAATCCAGTGTAAGTTAGCTCAAGTTAGTTCAGTATAAACCCTTGCAGGGCTCGTTTATACAGTCCTGACACTGACAGATCTTTGAACATCTGCCCTTCAAGTAGTGGTTAAATGTGTTCACTTTATGATAATTTCAACTACCGAAATTTCACTTGTTTGCTTATAAGAATGTCTCATGGGACAGTAGGGCTTTGATAACAGCAATCTGCAGCACACTATTGTGTCCTTGTTACTCAGCCTTCAACTACAGACAAAACCAGTTTTCAGTTGTTTTCCTTAGCATTTTCCAGTACAGTTTGAGCATTGTTCTATGTACTTGTTTGGAGAACCTGGCTTCTAATTACCTTCCTCTTGTAGGTTTAGAGAGACAATATTTGCTTTTCATCAGCCCTCAGACACATACTCTAAAAAGTAATTATCGAGATAATTTGGTTGGATCCTTAAACACTAATTTGATTATATATAATGAACCTATAGAATCTTCACTCCAGCCTTGCCATGCTCTGACCTGTTCCCTTTTCCCAATGCTCACCACCCTTGCCATTGAGTATCTACGAACTTTTCTGTAAATAGAAAGAAAATATATTTGACATGTCTTCTGTCAATGGCAGTCCCTCTTTGAATAGCAGACTTGAGCGGTTTTACGTATTCTTACTCCTAGTATATTTATATAGCTTTTTCTTGCTGATTATTTCATGTAGTGTGTTATCAACTAAACTGTCCAACTAGAAAATTAGTTGCTATGAGGTAATCCTTAATAGACATCTATATATGTATTGGAAAAGAGGTAGTCTGGTATATTACAATTCACTTCGAAAAAGCTAAGCTTTCACTCGTGGAAATGAAGGTCTGTTGTACACAAAAACAAAAAGTGTTGAACATTTCTGAAAACTTGACTTAATTTAGGTGTAGCCTCTCTTTTTTTTTTTTTTTTTGACAAAGAAATTGTATTTATTTCTTGGAACTATGTCTGTGTTCATGCAGGACAAGGTGGGAGCAAACAACAGCGCCCAGCTCAGTGCAGTGTAAGAAATGAAGTTCCTTATTATGCTCCCAAATCAATTGCTCAAGGAAGAAAATGTACAAATGAGAAACAACAATGAAATGAGAATAAATCAGTAACATGGAGCCAGGCATGTTACTGATAAAGAGGCAGGCTGGATGGCATTTCTGGCTCGAGTACCTGCAGTTCAGAAGACACACCTGTATCAGATATACATTTTTTCCTGTAATATTTATAAAGCTTACAATCCAGTATGAGTAAGAATCCCAGTCTTCCTGAAAAACAAAGGAGTTGATGTTTTTAAGTGCCTTTAATGAAATTTTAACCTCTGAGTTTTGTGCTTTTAAAAACACTTCTCACAATTTTTTTTCTCCTATCTCTTTTTTTTTTTTTTTTTTTGTGTGTGTGAAACTTTTAACATTTGTTTTGGTATTCCATTACATCAAAATGTGATAAAATATTATCTGTGGATTGCAGAATTCCCTGGAAAAAAAAAAGAAGAAATAAATAAAAAGAGCCACATGTGATGCACAGGGGAATGCTGCCAACAAAAAGAGGCAGTCTATTTTAGGGGAAAGTCTTTACAGACATATTGCTCTGGGGCTTGAGTGGTGTTTTTTAGGGTTTTTTTTTTTGGTGTGTGGTTTTTTTATCTACTGCAGACAAGAGGTCTCGAGCAGTCCTTGTAAAGGAAGACTTTTGTAAACTGTGAAGCCCTCTCTTCCTTCCCCTGGAGATTCCGCTGGTAAAAACAATTCTGATATAGTTTCCTCTACTCAACTTCAGAGCTTTTGCTCAGGGAAGAATGAGCTTTTACCAGTAGGAAGCTCATAACGCAATTTGAAGAAGTGAATCTCCAGGAGTGCGTGAAGGATTTTTCTCCTCCTGGATCTGGAGAGGATATAAACTGTTCTGGAATTATAATTCCTCTGTGCTTACAATTATTACAGCTGATCAATATTTTAAGAAAAGAAACTGACTGCCCTATCAAAACATCATTTATATTAGTTCAACACTTAACAAAGCCCATGAAATTTTGCCCTGCTCTGCATTGGGCTGTACAAATACCTTCTAAGTCCCAGTCTGTTAGGAGGCAGGCACTGACAGACAGGCTGGCAGGCATGAAATACTTTCATTCCCTATTTTCAGTTGAGCAACTGAGGCTAAAGAAATCAGTCCTGTCCTGATGCTTGCTAACTGGAAGTCTGGCTGTAACAAGTGAGGCTAGCCCAAGCCTGAGGTCACAGTATATAGCTGTAGAAAAGGCAGGAGTTAACCTCGACTTTCCAGAGTTTCTTGATGGCTTGTCTGTTATTCTAGCTTTGCTAGATCACACCTGCAAGAAAGTACACCTCTCCTTGCAACTATTCAGTGTATGCTTTCATTTCTCATTCTTAACATTAACTGATTTTGACAAGCTTTCAAAAATTTCACTGCAGTTTCTAGGAAAGTTGATTTTGATAGTAACAGCTTACTGTGTACTACTTACTGTATTCTCCGTCCTTTGATAGCTTCCCTTAATAGACAGAGATTATCAAGCTATGAATTCTCATCAATGTTTTACTTTTTTTGACTAAAGCAAAAGGTAGTCCTTGAAACTGCTTTGTGCCTTTACCCAGTCTACCTGTTCTGCTGTAATATTTATCAGCAGCAACTCCAGGTGGAATAGAATGCTGATAGCTTAAGCTGTCAAGCTGTCAGCTGGTATTGAAAGGAATATCTTAACACAGTAACTCGCTTAGAAATAGGTTGATATATTTCCATTCTTAGGCACTTGTTATGCTGAATTCAAAGAGAATGTACTATGCCTTGTCCCAGTTTTGAGGAAAAGATCTGCTGAAGCAAGTATATTCTTTATATCTACTATGAGTATACCCTACGTGTGTCTACCCTAGAAGATACCCTATAGATAACCTGCTTGCATCCAAACAGATAACGGATCCCATTTTCTGCATCATATGGTGTGGCAGTGTGCTGTCAAGGCTGATGTGCATTGGATCTGTCATATTCTTCACCATCCCTGAGGGAATGGGTTAGTAGAAAGGAAAGACAAAATGGAAGTTCTCCTTCACTCAGATGTGCTGAGAAGCTGATTTACAGTGTGAAGCCACACAGCTGTGATCCTGAATAAAAAAGTCCATTTTCAAACTCATACTGCTTATCAGGTGCTGATGGGATGCATCATGAAGTGTAATACAGCATGTGCCAGGATGGTACTGATGATGAGCATGTTGAACTAATGAAATAATATCTACTTAGAATCATAAAATGTCCTGATTTGGAAGTGATCCATAAGGGTCATTGAGTCCAACTCCATGCAGAACAACCCAAATATCAGACCACGTGACTGGGAGCATTGTGCAGACACTCCAGCTCCTGCAAGTCCAGTTCCAAGCCCCCTTCCCTGGGGAGCTTGTTCCCGTGCCTGATCACACTTTGGGTAAAGAACCTGTTCCCAATAGCCAGCCTGAATCTCCCACACAGTACTTATCGGGGAATTGACATCAACTGAGATCTCAGCTTGGGATCCAAGAGTCACTGATTTTATTCTGGAAGAACAGGCTGAGCCTCCAAAATATGTATTTCATCATGTACTGTACAAACTATAACTACTTTACAGATGTAAAAGGGACGATGCCCTCTCTCCTCCTGTTGCTGACAACACTTGTTGAGACCTTTCATCACTGAGCCTCACTAAACCTTACTTGTAATGGTGAATCTTTGTGCCTGGAGTACTAGTCTAGAAACTGAATTATGTACTGGAGTCTTCATGGTCACTGTGTGTCACCATCAAGTGGCTGTGGAACAAAGGATGAGGTGACTCTACTGGTCAGGGCACAGGGGAATACTGCCACTTCCAATTGACCAGGGTTGGGACTGCTGAGCAGTCCCCTGCGACACATCTTAAGTATCATGCCTTTGCAGAGGGTGGAAAACCTAGCATGCTCACCTACAGATTGCCCTCAGCAGTACATGCTATGCATCCAGAAGGATACATAGGTAAGAATATTCAACATTACTGTTGTACATAGCGTGGCAAGTCACTCATCACTTAAGTGGCATACGTGTGAAGGTGTGCAGGAGGATGGTGGAGTGGTGCAGCTGGAAGGCTTGCACAAATGAGGACATGGTGATCCTCATCCTTGCTGCCTTCTCAGATACACAGGAGCACTCTGAATAGCCTGTAACCCCTTACCAACCTGCTATAGTACAGTGTCCATGACTACTCAGGTGTGTGCCTTCATACCACTGACACCAAGCGACTGCACTATGCAGGAGTGTAATTAATCAGTGTATACACAATCAATGTACACGTATTCAGTCTATGACTAGTATATTGTCTTGTCCACCTGAAATATTATATGCACCTGGTTAGGAATTGTAACTATTGAGATGAGAATATCAGAACGTATTGTCCAAGGTCAAAGCTAAGTCCACATTCTGCACAATGTGCTGTGTCCCACAAGGAAGAGATTGACCAATGCTGCAATATCATTCTTTTATTCAATGAACTAGTTAACCAGCTTTTAATTGTCAGTGCCTTTCTTACTGAGATGCCAAAAGAACTGGTAGCAGCTTGGTGCAAACCACTCTCCTGGGAGAAAAGTTGGAATCTATTTATACAACAAACTCTCTAACTTTCTCGCTCCTTTCTGATATCCTGGAATTGTGTGCTTCCGTCAGTGAAGCTGTAATCCACCACTTGGCAGCTTGGCAGCACAGCATGGGAGGGTTGATTGGCGAGGGGAAGCATCAGGCTTCACGTGTGAGGATGTGATCCTGGGGTTTTCCAAGAAATTTTTTCTATGTGGAATTTCCCGTACTATGAACAACAGGCTGGCTGAGAAAATAAAAGGCTGTGGTAAAGGCAAGGAGGCACAGTCCAGGAGCTTTGAGCTGAGCTTAATCTTCAAGTCCGTGGTCAGCAGCTTAGCAACAGAAAGCAGACGTTGAGAAATATTACAGAGGACTTCTGTAGCACCTGACCAATACAACTGCAGCCTGTGAGTATCAGTGGGGTGCTTTATTATATTCTATGGCTCAGCTAGAGGAAAATTGGACAGAGGATTCTGTGCTAGTGGTTTTTTTACTTGTTTAGTTTTTTTTTTTGTTTTAAGAGCTATTGAAATTTAAAAGTTATCTTGACATTAAGATGTGTTTTAGTGATTAACCTTGCAAGAATCTTACTTAAATCTTTAAAATGGCTGTTTAAAAGTATGCAGAAAAGATTGCACAGGCAGTATTTTATATTGGATAGTGGAAAAAAAAAAAAAAAGCAGTGTATCTTCTACACACATGTGTTCCTTTGATCTTTCATAGCCATCCACTTAAAGAGAAGAGAGAACTCTCAGAGACATGACCTGCCTGTGGTTCCTAGCTCTTCTTGCTTACGGTAAGTATGTCTGTGTCTGCAGAAAACTATTTGAGCAGTAAGGTTAGTGTGCTTAGTTTTGAGTTTGGAATTAAATAGGTACTTTTTGAACCTGACCTAATCGAATTGAGGCTAGTTTCACATGGAAAAAGTTGTAGCTGCAATGATGCTTTACCCTGATTGCCTGACAAAAGTGTAATTGGCTCCTATGATTTGATATGAATTCTGCAGATCTTTGTATGAATGGGCATAGCTTGACAGGCTGAAGTTGCTGTACTTGAAGGTGACTTGCCTGTTTTCAAGCTTGCTGTTTAATTACTAGTAAAATAATTGCCACTAAATTTTATGCAGTTTCAGATATGGACAAATCTGCAATGTTTACAAAGTTTTATGTGTCCTTTTCTGGAGAAAGGGGGGGGGGGGGGAAATGTCCAATACCAACTTTTCGCCATCTTTTTATTCCAGGGCTTACAATACTAGAGGTGGTGAATTGTTGGACATACCATTATTCAGACACAAACATGACCTACAAAGAGGCAGAGTTATGGTGCAAAAAGAGCTATACTAACATGGTTGCCATTCAAAATAAGGATGAAATCAACTATCTTAATAAGTTCTTACCCTTCAATCCGGGTTACTACTGGATTGGAATCAGAAAAATTAATGGTACGTGGACCTGGGTCGGAACAAACAAAGTGCTGACAGATGAAGCAGAAAACTGGGCTTCAGGTGAGCCAAATGGCAAAGGGAACAACGAGGACTGTGTTGAAATCTACATCAAAAGAGGGAAGGATGACGGCAAATGGAATGATGAGCAGTGTGAGAAAAAGAAGGTTGCCTTGTGCTATACAGGTATAGTATCATAAAGTCCATTTCAGTGAGTCCCTGTGGAGATAAGATAGTGGGATGGGTTGCTTAACCTAGTTTTACATGCTGACTACCTGACCCTGTAAACATCTTACACTCACAGGGCTGAGATTGCTCTTGTTCTAAGAGCTGGATTGATCTCACTTACCTTTCATCCCCCAGAGTATTATATGTCTTTTCTAAACAAGTCATCAGGTCTCTATAATCAGTGGAGAGAAGCAGGCTCTGTCAGAAGATGGCTTTCATCCCACTCTGAAGTGTCTGAGCTAGATAAGAATTGCCCTTTTGGAGGCATCTGTCTCTCCGCTGACTATAGAGCACTGGGTTATACACTCTACGTAGAGATTACTAAGACTAGGTAAAAAAAAAAAAACAAAAACAAAACAAACAAACAAACAAACAAACAAAAAAAAACATAATCTAAGTCAAATATCTGCCAATTCACAGCTGAGCTAAGGAAGAATGCCTCTGCTGAGGTTTTCTACCCACCTCACAGATATTGTTCCTTTTGCATTTTAAATATTACTAATAACCTACCTGAGAAAAAGTGGTCACGGAGTTTATTGTGAGCTAGTCTGTCAAAGGCATTGGTTTCCTCAAACGCTCCTGTAAAATTGCAGGGTTGACTAACATACCAAAATTTCTTGTGATTCTTTTGCTTTGCAAACTGTTTCTTTAGTGACAGAAAGATAAAAGAAGCCCCAGCCAGATTTAATTAGTGGCCATTGCTGATTCCTTTATTTGATGGACTTTTTTTTTTTACAGCTTCTTGCAACCCATCTCTCTGCAGCGGCCATGGAGAATGCATAGAGACTATTAACAATCACACCTGCCATTGTAACCCTGGATTCTATGGGCCTGATTGTGAATTTGGTAAGATTGATACATCCTTCTTTCCAGCGAGGGAGCTGGTCGTGCTAGCTTAGTTCTCTGCCTGTCTGTCTTGATTTGCCTGCTTAACCAAAGAGACTGACTGTACCTTCTTGTGTGCCTTTGAAGTTAAGACTTGTGATTCACTAAAGAATCCTGATCACGGAAGCCTTGAGTGCAGCCATCCATTGGAGGACTTCAGCTACAACTCATCATGCACAGTTCAGTGTGAAGAAGGCTATGAGCTGAATGGATTGGAGTCAGTACACTGTACATCTTCTGGAGTCTGGTCTGGCCCACTTCCATCATGCAGAGGTGAGCCTGTCAGTAGATGAGATTTCTGCATTATACATAGCAACACTGCAGTCTACAAAGCTCTATTAATGGATACAAACTGAGATTTTTGCCTAATTCTTTAGATGCTATTTTATTGCAACACATGTCTCTCTTTGGTCCTGCCTATTCTATCTCTTCAGAAGCAATGTCCCTACCCTGATCTAACCTTCAATGCAGGAAAAACCCATCTTAGGGGAAACTGAATATAGAGATGATCAGCATGAATGTTCACAAAAGGCTAATTACTCCTAACTCCATCACTTAATTTTTTTTTTGGGGGGAGGGGTTCCCATGCAATAAGGCATTGTTAGAAACCACTAAAAGCATCAGACATCACTGCAGGAGTCAAACTGGGAAAATGTTTGCTAGTAACTAGCTGCTGCTGTGAACTGCAGATGAATTTACAGCCTTACCTTAAAACAGTCAGCCTTCTGTTCTGAGATCTTCCCAATCCTCCCTGCTTTCTGTAATGTCAGGATAGTTGTTCTTGTTTCTAAAGATGTCTCTATGCATTAGATATATTACTAAGCTTCAGGAAAGAAAAAATGTTTGCTGAAAGTTTATTCTAAGCTGATGTCTGTGCTGTCTGTTATGCTTTCAGCTGTGACCTGCCCTGCCTTAGAAACACCTACTCATGGTTCTCTGAACTGCTCCCATCCCTCTGTGGAGCTTAGCTGGGGTACTACCTGTGAGTTCACCTGTGAGGAAGGATTTGCTCTGACAGGACCATCCACACTGCAGTGCGGATCTTCTGGGGCCTGGGACAAGCAGCAGCCATCCTGTGCAGGTACCTTTTCTTTTCCATGTTCACATGAGCCCTTGGGGCTACCAGCATTGGCATGTTGAAGTCCCGAGGCCTCTGTGCTGACTGCTGTTGTGATCTATGTGTTGCAGCTGTGAGGTGTGAGGCTGTAACCTGGCCAGAAGAAGGTTCTGTGAGCTGTACTTCTGCAGATCTCACCTATGGCTCAAGCTGTGATTTCCGTTGCCAGGAAGGCTATGTTCTGGAGGGCTCATCCAGCATTAAGTGCATGGCACAGGGACAGTGGTCGGAGCCATTTCCCAAATGCAAAGGTGAGATTTAGTGGGTTGTAAACCAACTGTTAAACTTAAGCTAGCTCAAATAGTCTGAAATGACTTAATTATTCAAGTATTGTCAAACAATAACAATCGTCTGCTGTGTTTGTAGTATCTCTCTTAAAGAGGTTTCAAGACAGGAATCACATATCTTGTTGTATTAAAATGGAAATAGAAATGGTAATGCAAGTTGAGAAACTACACTTGGAAGCTGTACTCCCAGAATAAGTCATAACAGACGTTTGAAGTGGAGTGTTCTGGCAGGAACTCCTCATCTTCAAATGGGAGTTTACACCCGAAAAATGAACCTCGTAATCTGGAGCCAGCATTGGGAACAGCTTGTATGCTTACAGTGCATATTTAAGAGTTCTGGCTCCACAGTACAACATGCTGTAATTCCTGTTTCCTGAGATATTGCTAAGTGTGAAGAGCTGTACTATGGCTCCATAGGGGAGAACTTCAGGCAGAATGCATCCTCTTGTCAGCTGAAAGAGGAGGTGGATAGATGATCTCTAGAGGTCCCTTTCAAACCCTACAATTCTGTGATTTATTCTGACTTGTTCCAAGCTAATGTCTGTGCTGTTTCTTATGCTTTCAGCTGTGACCTGCCCTGCCTTAGAAACACCTGCTCATGGCTCTCTGAACTGCTTCCATCCCTCTGTGGAGCTTAGCTGGGGTACTACCTGTGAGTTCACCTGTGAGGAAGGATTTGCTCTGACAGGACCATCCACGCTGCAGTGCGGATCCTCTGGGGCCTGGGACAAGCAGCAGCCATCCTGTGCAGGTACCTTTTCTTTTCCCTGTCCACATGAGCCCTTGGGGCTATCAGCATTGGCATGTTGAAGTCCCGAAGTCTCTGTGCTGACTGCTGTTGTGATCTATGTGTTGCAGCTGTGAGGTGTGAGGCTGTAACCTGGCCAGAAGAAGGTTCTGTGAGCTGTACTTCTGCAGATCTCACCTATGGCTCAAGCTGTGATTTCCATTGCCAGGAAGGCTATGTTCTGGAGGGCCCCTCCAGCATTAAGTGTATGGCACAAGGGCGGTGGTCGGAGCCATTTCCCAAATGCAAAGGTGAGATTTAGTGGGTTGGAAAGTGTTTTCTTGTTACTGAGCAATACTCTGAAATCCTATGTCTGAGAGTCCAGGTTCAATTCAGTCAATATCCAGCACTGATTAGTTGTGCAAGGTAATACTGCAGCCTCATAGAGGTTAGCTCTTTGCAGGATACATCCTCTTGTTAGCTAAAAGAGGAGTGTATTATTCTGACCCATTCCAAGCTAATATCTGTACTATCCCTTATGCTTTCAGCTGTGACCTGCCCTGCTTTCAGAATGCCTGCTCATAGCTTTCTGAACTCCTCTCATCCCAAATTCAAATGATCTCAAACATACAGTGTGCATTTACTAGTGCAAATAGTAGGGTCAAACACAGGACAGGCCTTTATGACTCAACCATTTTTTTTTCTGTATTTCAGTTGTACAGTGTGAACCGTTGAAGTCTCCTGAGAAAGGCTCTATGGATTGCATACATGGTGCTGGGAACTTCACGTATAGCACAGCCTGCCACTTCAGCTGCCTGGAAGGATGGAATCTCAATGGATCTCATGTTCTTGAGTGCAGTCATTCAGGAGACTGGAGTGCCAGTCTGCCCACATGTGAAGGTATTCTATCTGTGACTAGCTAGAAAAAAGATCTCAGTAGGTTCCTGGCCAAAGTGGGAGGCATGGAAGGGTGGAGGAAATAACAGCAAGCAGTGAGTTAGAACTTGTAGTGCAGCCCACAAGGGAGGAAACCTAATGAAATCTCTGAATATGATCCTTGAAAATAAGGGGGAGCATTCCTTACAACTCTTCAAGGGAAACCTTTATTTCTTATCAAAACCAGAAGCCTCAACCTGACTTTAGGCGTTTTTTTGTGTTCTCAACTAAAATATATTTCTATGATGAGCTGTTACCATGTTGATAAAGAGCTTTTCTAGAGATGTATAACATTATAAAAAAAAATTGCATTAATCAGTCTGCTTCTCAGTGAAAAATGTTTGTAAATTTGTAAATCTGATGTGATAGCTTTTTAAGTGAGCTCCTCAGCTGAAAACCTCACAGAGATTTTCTGTGAAAGGCTGTAAGTTTACAGGGCAAAAGTCTCCCTTTCCATCCAAGGCAGTAAGAGCTCTTTCCCTGTCCTCAGTAGGAACGTGCCTGGCCCAGCTGATGTGCCTTTGCCAAGAGCTCAGCCCCACTTTGTTTGGGCAGAATTCAGATCCTAGAATATTTTCATTTATTTCAGTTGGACTTTCAAAGAGGGGGAAACCACATACCTCTTGATCTCACTGTAACTTTTTTTTCTTCTTTCAGCTTCTCAACAAGTTGGCTATGTCACTGTGGGCATAGCAGCCACCAGTACCTCTCTGCTTGCCACAGCATCCTTCCTCTTTTGGCTTGCAAAACGGTTACGAAGCAAAGGTGAGCAATTGGACTGTTTCCATTAATTTTATTTACCTTGTTTATAGTGGGAAGGAAAAACCTTCAGACCCCAAACCTCCACTCCTTGAAAAAGTGAAGATACTCATGTAAACAAATTCCAGAATTGCTTTCAGGAAGCCTGCTTGTGTGGCGAGTTTGGTTTTAGGATGAGCATTTAAAAATTTGAAAGAGTTTAAAAATAATTAAGAAAGCAAGAATGAGAGGTGAAAAAGCCAATGGTTATTCATCAGTAATTACTGCCAGGGAAAGTGAATGGGAGTTTGAGCTGGGGCTAATGACAATACAGTAATAACTAGCTGTGAGATTTCTGTTGCTAGATGAATGGCTTTTTATCAAATGTTCAGATAAGAGTTTTTAATAGTTAAAAAAGTTTGCAAGTGAGGGCTTTCATCTTGAAATGCTAATATTTTTTCTTTTTCTTCTTGCAGTAAAGAAATTCACTCCTGCCAGGTAAGTTGCATCTCAAAAAGCAGCATGAAAAGCACTGCAATCACTTTGCTAAAATCCACTAGGTATAGAACAGTTGTCACTGAAGTACTTTTCTTTTCTGTTTTTATAGCAGCTGTCAGCACCTCACTACTGAAAGCCAGAATGTCTAACTCCAGGTGTTTCAGGTAAGCACACGAGATAGCTGCATTCCCAAATTCTCTTCCTTCTAATCACAGAAGTAATCAGAGCCTACTAATTGCTACGCACTTGCAAAAATAGCAACATACCCTTTGTGGTACCTAACCTGCATTTTGCTATTGCACCCAAGTTCCTAAGGAAACTGATAGATTTATTGATGTAGAAATGGTTATTCAGCTCCTAAACGATTATCATGCTATGCTGTCTGTCTAGCTGTATATAATATTAGGAACACTTTGGTATATTTTTGCTTTCTGCTGCATATAAAATTCCTCTGACGTGAGAGCAAGTACAAATCTGTGCCAGTTTTTCCAATTTATAGAGGAATGTTCTTCTCTCTGCAGGAATTGAAGCCATCTTTACTTATGTCTCGGAGATTTTCAGGAAATGAAACTGCATGCAGATCAGCAGCTGACCAGATGTTTTTACCTCTTGCTGACAAGATGATTCACCTTGTGTATTGCTCAAATTTTGAACTCAAGCTGTCTGGTATTTCCATAGAAGACAAACAAGCAGAGAGCAAAACTCTGGCCTTCTGGCAAAATACTGTCTACGTTCAGTCATGTAGTTATCATAACTGGGAGCTTGCCATGTCTTGTCCAGATGGTGAGCAAATAGTAAGCTGCTGCCTAAGGAGGAGGCTGGTTTCTCCTCTGGTCTGCTAGGTGAGGTACCTAGGTGAGGTGAAGACATGCATTATTTCACATCACTTATTACACTGCTGGAGATGTCTCCTCTGGAGACACATGGGTTACACTTGCAGAAACAAAATAATTGGGGTTAAAAACATTCTCTGAACTGCTTTGGAGCCATTGACCTGGCTCTGTTGAAGTCATTTTATTTTAAGATGTTCCCAGACATAAATATGCCTGAAATGATACAGGCAATTATCTGGGTTTCTGCTGCACGTTTCAGAAAGCCTTTGGACTTGATTTTTTGTCGTTGGCACTGGGAATGGTAGTGCTTGTCCTAGGTACTCTGGTTTCTGAATGCAGCAAGTAGATCGGAAGCTCTCATCCCCATGGGATTGTGCACTGTAATGCAGATGTGTGAACATAAATATTTAATTTGTTGTGTAAGTTTTACTGTGGATATTTCTGTGCTGTTAATGGCAAATATATTTAAAACACCTGTTCCTGAGTAGCTTCTTGATCCCTGATTTGGGCCCAGACTGTGTTAAAATAAGCCAGAAATATGCAGGCATGTAATCTTACAAACATAATTTACAGATAAAATAGCAGCCTCAGATTTTTATACACGTTGTAAGTATGACTTATTAAGCTGTTAAAGGACTTCAAATGAGAGTCTTAAGTTATGAATTAAACGTCTCTGCTTGACTTAGATTCTGATGTGTGCTATCCTATTTGTAACAGTGTTTAATAAAATGTTTTGAACATAATGCTCCCTTTCTGAAATTGTCCATCTTTTAGATGTGCCCTGTGGCACCTTCAACAGCAGAAAGCCAGGGTGTGGGGAAAGATAGTTAAATTGTAAGGCTGGGAGCATGCACTCTTTATTTAGCTGTTCACGTTTTTGTAGTCGTCACGGAAAGAGCAGCCGGCAGATGGCACTGATTACCTGGGAGCCAGCACAGCCATAGCCGGACTCAAAACCGGCGTTTCTGGTCCTGAAAGGAAGAAGGAAGGCTCAGCAATGCATCCCATAAAGCGAGTGCTTGGACCAGCGCTGAGCTTTGAGAGATGCATGCTCAGGAGGGAAAGGAGAGCTGAAGGAAAAGCAAGTGGGTGACCTTGGTGTGCAATTAACAGCACAGACCACTTAGCTCATACAGGTCTTTTGTGGCCTTTTCTGCTGGGAAGTTAGTGAAGAGCTGTGAGAGCATGGACTAGCAGCTGAAAGCACTGCTCTGGGGATCTGAGGTGACTGCTTTCCAGGGACCTCCACTCCCACCCTGACCTGGGATGTAACGAGGGCTGCCCTGGGGTGGTGATGGCCAGGTGCTGCTGTGGCTGCCCTTCCTCAGCCCTTGGCACATCCAAGGAAGCTTCACTGTGGCAGCCCCTGATGTGGTGTGCTCCAGCCCTAGTCAAGGCTGAGGAGAAGCCATCAGGCCAGCGAGCAAAGACAGTCAGAGGTTGCTGCACCACGATGAACGGGGTCCATTGCTGTTTATCCCAAACCGATTAACAAACTGAGAGTGGCTGCCAGCGCTTCCCCCCCGCCTTGACAAGGTGGGGCCCAACCGTGTGAGCAGATGTAGAGCAGTAATCCTTCAGGTTCCCTGAGGGGATGTAGAGATTAGCCCGAAACGCCCTGCTCTGAATCCCTGCAGGAGCTGTTTTGAGAGCTAAACCACCACATGGGTCTCCCAGCCTGTCCTTGTTGTTGTCCTCTACATGCACAGCCCTGTAGCATCCTCTGGAGACAGCTGCTCAGGCCAGCATGGCTCCTGCCATTCAATCAGGGCAGCCCAGCTTCTCTCCCAGGAGCCGACTGGAGCTAGTGCTTCTAGCAGCTTTCCTTCACTTCTCCTGGGATCTTATAGGGCTGGCACTTTTTTCTCCTGCTTCAGGACACAAATTGAGGGACGTGGTTTAGTGGGCATGGTGGTGATGGCTTCATGTTTGGACTAGATGACCTTAGTGGCCTTTTCCAACCTAAATAATTCTATGAAATTACCAACTATGCTGTTATGGCACGTCCAGGCCTATAGGATCTTCAGAGAGTGTAATGAGAATATCTCTGTCACAGTGACCATGAACGCAGCTCTTCTGTTGTTTGATGTCTGTTTAGATCCCGCTCTGCCAAGAGTGTGTCTGGGATTATTCATTGTAAGATGCACACTTAATACCTCTGCCTCGAGTACTTGCCTCAAAGACATTTAGCATTTGGTTTGGGGTAGGTGTCTCTGCCCTTTGGTGGTTCGGACAGAATAAGCCCTGCCCACATTGGGATTGTGCCTTGTATTTTCATAAGCAATTAGCCGTCAAACAAACAGTCATTTACTAGGGTCTGGCTGAAGCTGCCTTCCAGAGCTCCTGTTTTCAAAGGTTGGACTGGACCCAGCATTTGGCCAGCGCTTCTTAGCTCACAAAGGTAGGTCACTGCTACAGGCTCTGGAGGCTGCCAGTCTTTGCAGCTCCTCGCATGCTTTGCTGAGGACTGGCAGCAGGAACTCTGAAGCTCCTGCAGGAGTTGGAGTCATGATCAAATCACTAACCTGGCCAGCTCTTGCTTTGAGAGCTGTCAGAGGGTATTAGGGCTGGGAGGCCAGACTGCAACATGCAATGTCTGTGCTATGCGACACACTCAAGCCCTTTGTGAGTCTATTTGCTGTCCGGAGTCTTGCTCTTGTTTGTATATTCCTCTGGTTCTTGAAGGGAGACTGGGTGCTGCTTCCTGGCCTAAGCATGCTGCTAATAGGACATCCCTGAGGACAGTCTTTAGTAAGGTGGTATAGTGAGTGCTGGAGCTGTTGGTTAGGGACAGGTAAGAACATGAGACAGCTGCTCTTTGAGAGCCGTATCTCACAGCAAATGAGAAACACGGTGTGGCCTTGCCCACAGGCTGGCAGGCCAACCTCCTGTTGGTATTAAGCAGAAAAAGCTTAGCAGAGGGTAGAACAGTCACAAATATCACCGTCCAGTCTCTAATGTTGTCACAGTCATGGGACGCCCTAGCTCAGTTTATGGCCTCACTCATGCATGCCTCTAGGGTGAAACAAAGAAAACTGCAGGTTAATTTTGGCCAGTGGAGTCAAAATTGGTAGGTGGTTATTGCTGCTTACCTGGTGCTGTTAAATCTTGCCTAGGAGAGAGGCAGATTTGGCCAGAACAATTCAGCTGTGACTTCAGTGGTAAGAAAGAAATCCGCTGCCCAGAAAGTGCTTGCACAGCTGATGATGGCCAATGCTTTTTACAGCTCAGGAATACTGCCAAGAACAGGGCAAAAAAAAGCACAAATGCCTCCTCGGCAAGGCAGCAGATGCCCCTAGGCAGCTGCCAGCAGGTTTTCTACCTGCCTTCCCACTTCAGAAAAGGACGTTCCCTGAAAGACCCAACAGTTGCTTTGACTTTCAGCCTGGGCCAAATGGGACCTTCATCAGCTTCTCGCCTCACCAGCTGCCACAACGGCAGCGAAGGCAGGTGTGAAATTGCAGGTGACTTGCTTGCTTCTGGCACTCCTGTGCTGTCATTTTGAGCTTCTGACAGCTTTTGAGTGGGCAGGAGGAGGGAGCACGCTGAATCCATGCCTGCTGGAGCAGGCCTGTGTCATGGAGCAATTGGGTAGAAGATAAAGGGTTAAAGGGAAGACGGGAAACGCTGCATTCAGGGCTTATTCCACAGTGCAATTTCTGGGAAAGGAGGAGCTGCAATCAGGCAGGATGTTTTCTCTTTGGGATCTTGGGAAATCGAGCCCAGCCTGACCTACATCAAGAGGGAAATATAGCACAGCCAACGCTGAATGAAACAGTGACGTCCCCCCCCTCATCTTATCGCATATCAGCGCAAACAATTCAGATAACGTCCAAATCAGACATGGTGAAATGCTGGGCTCACTTGGGCAATAAATGTGCCACAGGGAAATGATACCAAAATGACAGCAAGAGTAGTTATACAAAGTCCTATATGAAGAGAGATGTGTTCCTGTCCTTTTCCTTGCTGCAGCTGATGCCAGGGTTGCTGAAGTGGTCAGACTGGGAGAACAGAGTAAACCCTTGCTACTTTACACTGATTCTCTTTTGACCAAGACATGACTGTTGGAAACAACAAGATGGAGTATATGACAGCATTTCTACCCATTTGCAGAGGGTGAATTATCAAACCTATGGAATGCCTGCAGGTTTGGTGGGGGCAGGGTCTGAGCAGAGCTGAGAGGCCCTCACCATGTGCCCTTGGAGGGACAGTGGCAGTTTGCATTCCGTGTGTAATTGGCAAAGCCACAGTGCATTTTGCATGCACTACTCAGACATCCTCTTCATGCAGAGTATGCTCAGGTTGGTGGTTCATTCACACCAGAGCCAGGCCAGCTGTTCGTCTGAATGCATTTATCACGCTGCTCTTTTGAACTAGGACAGGTAGATACCACTGCTGAGGTCAGTACAGATCAATCTGCTTCATTTTCTTTTCCCTCTATTAGCTTTTTCTTCACGAATATTCAGTGCCATGTCACTTGCTCAGTTGGAGCAGAGGGTGTAAGTTTTGTGCGGAGCGGTGTAAAATCCCAGCTGACATGACAGAAGGTAAAAAAACTCCGTCTTCCCTAACACTGGCTTTAAAATCAGAATTTAGGACCCATCAGGGGTAAAAAGGTTCTTGTACAGCAACAGTAATTCTTAAGAAACAAGCATCTTGCTTCTCAAAGCCATGTTGAGTGCAGAGAACAAGTCACACAGATTCCCGTTTTACCCAGACTGCAGGCAGCATTTGTTCACTTTGGCTTCACTGAGACCATGGGCAGTTCCTTTCAGTGCTGATGGGTGTTCCACATGCTGCCAGAGGAAGCTCATAATGCACAAATGTTCCTGAGCACACACGAATGGCGGGCTGGCCCGTACTTCTCTTTTGTCACTTTTGCTTCCTGTTTCCTTGCAGGTTTTGGTTCTTGCCTCGTTAAATGGTGAGTGACTCTTCACAGCATCCTTCCCTCTGTGCTTCCTTGATGGTCAGCCTTTTGGCCATGGAAACTGGTGACAGCTTTGGGGGCTTTTAAAGTACTTTATTCATGTCCTAGAAGGAGGCAGGAATGGTTGCAAATGGCAGATAATCTCTGCTTTTGTGTCAACATTGAAGCCTAGCTCCAGAAAACGTTCTGCCTCTGAGAAGTTGTGGTACCATTAAGGTGGAAAAGACCCTTCAGTCCAACCATCAACACATTTGCACCATGATGCTTGATGACCAACACATCTGCACCAAACAGTGATGGAGTACCTGGTGGGAAGGCAGGGCCAACCCAGGGTAGTTCAGGTGTATGCAGTGCACCTGAGTGACTGGAAGGGCTGGAGCCAGGATCCACCCCTTCTCAGACCTCATTTAGGGTTGGCAGTGGAGGTGAGGGGTTTTTTTACTGGAGATCACTGTGTGTCTGAGGCCTTTTGAAGGTAAGCAGCTTCTTTCCTTTGATTCTATGCTCACAGCTGTTGCATTTGAACAAGTCCTCACTTGCTGCAGCCTAGGACTTTGCTACTCTTGCTGTCACTGATGTGCTTTCCATTGCATTATGCCCCCTGACTGTGCCTTTTAGTGCCACATTTACTCTTGTGGGCAGTGGAAGTGCACTGGGGAAGGATGGACTGTTTGTCTTGGCAGTGTTTTGGGAATATGGACTCCTTTAGACTTTGTAATGAGTAAAGCTAGCTCTGAAGAGTAGGTTTTTCTCTGGGGGAAGACCTTATCAGATGATCCCAGGGAATGAGATTTGAGGGACTCTGAGAAGTTACCTATTTTGAAGCCCTGTCCCTGGCTGTGAGTGATGGCACTGTAGGTGGAACCTGGCACTGAGTACTGTAACCCTGTGCAAAAATCAGGAGCTTTCTGAGTGGGACTTGGGCAGCTGCAGGGATGTTCCAAAAAATTCCAGGGACCTGGGTTCCCAGCTCCTGTATAGCTGGAGCAGTTTAGTGTCTGAATCTACACCTATTTCAGAAATCCTAAGCTAGGGCTATTAGCTACATTGGCTTGGATGGATGAGCACTGGGTTTTATTTCCCAGCATCACTGGTGGCTAAATCTGAGCAACTTCTGCCTCTGCATTATGCCAGCAATCTGTATCAGTTGTCCTTCTGCTCCTGTGTGTAGTGCAGGCAAATCCATGCCTTTGAGGTCTTTGGATGCTGTGGGAACAGGTGCAGTATGGCACTCAAAGAACAACAGATCAGAAAACATATGGGACAGCCCCAGCTCTTCATTAACCTAATTGCTGTAGCTTCCACCAGGGTCTGCATGTTTGCTTCATGTGTTGCTTCCGGTGCAGGCAAGCACCGGTCTGTGACAGAGTGCAGACACAGTAATGCTATCAGCATCCCCTTTCTTCCTAGGAGGGGCCCAGCTGTCCAGATCACCTCCATAAAACCTAGCCAGTGGCTCTTGCTTAAGATGTGCTGCTTGAGAGATGCTGTAGGCTTCTCTGAGGAGACTGTGAGGATGAGAGATGGGGGTTTGAAAACAGTGCTTTGGCCTGCCTGCCCACCCTCCATCAGAGGATGTTGATAGCTGATGCAGTGGCAGTGAGTCATCCCAGCCACAGGTTTTTGGCTGATAAGAGGATTGAGCCAGCTCACCTCCATGCTTGACAGTAGGGTGAAACCAATAAGTATTTATAGGAAGATACTGCAGGGAACCTTCTAAGTGCTCTTAGGTTGAAGAGCATAACTGGGTTGTAGGGGATTCCTCAGGATGGTAGAACAATGAAAAGGAGAGTAAATGGGCTTTTGATGCTCTGGTGATAGCAAGTTTTTCCCTTCAAAGAATCATTCTTCCACACAGAAAGCATCTAGGGGAAAAAAATATTCCACTCCTGATTTGAAGATGCATCTCTTCAGCACATTCCTAAAAAGTCGCATTCCTAAAAAGACTATATTAAGCTCAGTGTTGCCTGAGGTTCACGTGTGTCCTGTACTGAAAATCCTTGCATTGTGCTACGGACTGACATTTGAAATCAGTTGTCCAGATGCAGCCCAGCCAGCTGGCCCACGCTTAGCAAGGGAGCAGCTCTTCCCACTGACGTGCTTTGCTCCAGCAGAGCCTGGATGCTCTCTGCAGCTTGGTGTCCTGAAGCACAACAGAAGGGGCTGCCTGAAAGATGCAGAGATGTTAGTGAGGGAGAGCACAGTATCTGATGTGGGCACATCTTGTCTGGCCAGCCGAGCCAAATGTTTATCACCTTTGGAATCGCTGTGCTGCCCAAAAAGCAAAACAGACGTGTAGTAGTGTTGGCAATCTCTGTAGGAACCTCCTGTCTGCCAGATTCCCTCTCCCTGCCCTCCCGGCAGGTGCCAGCTGGGTTTTTGCTTTCTTTCATCCTAGGATCATGTTTCATCAAAGCATGCATAGTCAGGGGACCTGGAGCCTAAAGGCTTACTAAAATTAGGCCTGATCTTAGGTCCTGTTTGCAAGTTGTTTCTGGGCCTAGCGGCATCTGACGTACGAAGGGGCTAAAATCAGGGTTTGCAAGTCCTAAGTTCAGCTATGTTTGTGTTATTGTTTGCAAAGTCCTTCGGAGCTGCTGCGGGTCTGTTAGAATGAAAAAGCAGTGTATGGGCAGATCAAAGAGCCCCTGTCAAACAGATTTCGACATAAATGAGCAGCCCACGCTATCAGATGAGCTGACAAAGGCGGATCACGGGACGAGCACTGAGGGACTGATGTTGACACAATCAAACCATGGCAGGGCACTAATTCAGTACAGGAGTCAGGCAGGTTCATTGTGGAGTCCTCTGAGTTTTCTACAAAAGCAACTAATGGACAAGATGAGAAGTCCCAATTGAGTTAATGGGCCTTAAGCAAATCTTTGAAGTTGGATGGAGTGTTTTGTGTTTGAGTGGATCTGGATCTTGCCAAAGCTTTCCTTCCCCCTTCTTCCTACTGAAGCTACTTAAAAAAAGAATAGTCAAAAAGAAACAGCTATGAAACCGCACAACTGGATTAGTTATTTGGAATTATGGTATGGAATGCCCTCAGAAAGTTGACGAATAAGCAAAGAGAAGGAAAGGAGAGAGTGTGAAAAGTGTGGTTTGTGCCTGGTTGGTTTTTCTTTTTAATGTTATCCTATGTATTTTTTGAATGAAGAGGAAGCATTGATGTCAGGTCTCTGTTTTGGCACTGATTGCCTAACACGCTGTCTTGGAAATCAGTGCCTGTTGGCAGTGCTGTCCTCACACCTTGATATGACAGCTCTGCCAATCCCCAGTCTAGAAGAGCATCCCTTTGGTGCTGATCTGAAATAGCAAGTCATACTAACTCTGGTCTATGCAATGGGCCACAGTTTTGATCTGGGTCAGCTCTTCATTAAATACGTGGATAGTTGGCAGTGCTCCAGCAGTCCCATGCCCAGCCTGCAGAACAGCCTTCTAAATAGCATGAGCCAAGAGGGATATGCATCTATTTTGTAGCATCCAGTGTTTTACCCGCTATATGGTGTCCCCATGTACCTCTGCTTGTGCAAAGGAAGGAGTTCACGGGGTGTGTTGTGGCCCAGGACAGGGATGGAGCTCTGGTCTGGTATCCTTGTGGGAGCGGGAAGGATGCACAGTGAAAATAGAGAGAGGTAGGTGATTTCCCTCTCTTCATTCACCTGCTCTTCCAGCACCTCCATCAGCACTCTTGGGAAAAGTGCAGGTGATGGCTCTGGTTTGGGACAAGGGCTAGGTTTTGAAATAGGCTGACCCCAAGCCCAGCATCCTGAGCTTCACCTTAAGACAAATTTGAAATCAAGACGAAGGAAAGCACTTTTGGGAAGCTTTGCAAGGCATGCTCTTATTGCAGATCTGTCTATAAAGGTCTACAGGCTCTTGGTTGATGAACAAACAACAGCGTTTTGTTCCTCCTAACAAGGTTTCCTTAGAAATGGATCCACTGCTGAATCCTGAGTCTGCCTGGCATATTCCGGGGGACATCTGGCATAAATTCTTCATTATTAGATTACATTAGTTGCAGCAATAATCATTCACATGGGATTATTACATCCAAGCTTGTCTCATTGCCTTTATCCTTTCACACATTGTCTTTCCTGGTTCCCCTTCAAGGGGCTGTTGTGAGCCTGTGTCAGAGCAAGAAATTAACTCGTTAGTAATTTATGCATCATTTCCTCCAGCCACGTGTGTTTAGGACGAGATCAATAAAATATAATAAGGAAGCGGGTGGGTATTGTCACTGTGGGGCTGAAATAATTCCTTTGCTATCACTGTAAGTCCTTCCCTCCCATATGAAAACCTGCAGTCCTGTCCATCATTAGCTTATTTTGCTGGGTTGAAGCAACAGGACATTGATTCAGCTCCTTTGTGTGCTGACAGAGTTCATGTCTTGCTGCTTCCGCACGGAGCTCTCAGAGCAAAGGTTTCAGTTCTTGGAGGAGCAGTGTTTCATAGCCTTTCTCCTGGCTCCAGCCGTGTAATTAAAGCTGTGCCACCTAATGCTGCAGCCTGATTTCTGGAGTGGCTCCTGGCATCTGCTGCTATCTGCTTGGTCTGAGGAAGGGAGAAGGGAATGCAGGGGGGATCCGAGCACTGCTGCTCAGGGCACAAGAGTCTTGTAGGTTGTGGGATATAGAGAAGCAAACCTGAGTGGATCTGCAAGGTGCATTGAACTAGCAAGGCTCTATTTGATGACCTGAAGGCCTGGAAGTGATGGAGAGGCTTCAGTTCCTGAAAGCCTCTAGCAGGAAGAAGTCTCAAGGTTACTTTGCACTCCAGGACCTGCGTGTTTTGTTGCCCTAAACGTGGAGAAATCCAGGAGAAGGAGATGTTCAAAAACTCCTCGTGGGTCTGACTCATCCCCAGAGGAGCCTTGCTGGGCTGGGCAGCACACGGTGTGCGGGATGGGATGGTACTCAGTGCAGTCTTGCCCTCTGCAACCCCAGCGATGTTGACACAGGCTGGAGGGGAGCGCAGGGAGATGAGTTCCCAAGATTATCAGTGCAGACAGGGAGAGGAATGTTGTTTGCTTGTAGCTCTTCTCCATCAGGACTGGCAAAATCCAAACAAGGAGGGGAGCTGCTGATGGACACCCACGCATGGTCTGAGTGTAACAGAGATAAGCAGGCACAGGGACAAAGCTGGGGATCTGACTGCAGCACAAGACAAATGGGTTGCAGTGCAGGCTGGCTGCCTTCTGAATGTCTGCTGGAGACAAGGGTCTGTCCAGGTCACCTGTATGTGGACAAGGACATTTCTCCTCATCACCTGCCCCCGCAGCACTGAGACAGCTTCACTGTGGCCAAAGCCAGCTCTGCTTGGTCTCCACTGGAGTCCAGGGGGGATGCGGCTAATGCTGTGTCCTTCCTAATGGCAAATTATGTTGTAGAGCAAGTACTTCCACAGACAAGAGAAAAAGGCCAACTGGAAGAGAGGAGGAGAAAATCTGAGCAGAGGCTGCTTGTGATGGGGTGACAGTTGTTTTGTGTGGTTTGGTTCCATCAGAAGCCAGGGTTAGAATCATTAATGCTGTAAAAGACCTCTGTGATCAAGTCCAGCTGTTAACCTACCCCCAAAACCATCCACAAAACCACATCCCTCAGTACCGCATCTCCATGTTTCTTGAATATTTCCAGGGACAGTGACTCCCCCACTTCCCTGGGCAGCCTGTACCAAAAGAAACTGCGTCCTGGAGATGATTTCTCTTGCTTTGGACCAACTCCTTTGCACTGTACAGCCTTTTCCAGGCAGCTTGTGCAGCCAGCCCTCCCCCCAGCATTGCAACACCTTGAAGGGACATGAGCCCAAAGAGCAAACACAGGAAGCACCAGTCCTGGTCAAGGTCTGGGAGGTAAATTTGTAACTTGGGGCAGATTGTGAGGATGCTGCTGTGTAATGCGCCAGCACTCCTTTCTCTTTGATCCTTTCCCTCTCCAACTGCCTGGTGTAGATGGGAGAGCTGATCCCAAACCTCCCTTCATGGTTGAGTCTTCTGAAGAGACAGGACGTGGGTTGGCAATGCAGCCAGGCATGCAGGCTCCTTATTCCCTGGAGATGGGCTCCTTTCCTCACTTCTGTAAGTCCTTGCTTTGTCCCCATGTGAATTGGCTGTGTGTAGGGCACGCGTACAGAGGGGTGGTGGGACATCAAGAGATGCAGTGCTTGCCCAGCGCTATGGATATACACCAGCCCAGGGGCTGGAAAGAAGGGGACTGTGCTTAGGGGTGAGGGATGCCTTGGCTCATACTAAAGGAGTTCTGGTGATGAGCTCACAAGTGGGTTATACATAGTCATGATTTTTCTCTGAGAACAGTTCTTTTAATGGAGAGGTGTTTCTTCAAAATCTGAAGTTATTACTGAATAAATATTGATTTTTGTCAAAGGTACTATGTGTTTTCATAGATGCATATACTTGCATATATGTGCATGTCTTGGGAGAGAGAATGACACTGAACACTGCTGAAGTGGTCCAATTCAGCTCAGCTCAGTTTGAACCTGGTTTGTGTTTTGGACTGACCCACACTACCTCCACTGCATGTGAGCTCTTTACAGTATAACTGTATCTTGACCAAAAGGAATATGTTAAGTTGCTTTGTATCTCCAAGTCGCGTATGATTTAAAATGGCAATCTTTTTTCTTGCTGCTTCCTTGGTTAATATGTCACATATTGGGCATGTTGGTGATGGGTTGGACTAGATGATCTTAATGGCTTTTTCCAACCTTAATCATTCTATATCGATATCAAATTTGATTAGCATCTGATGACACATTATTGGGCTGATTCCTGTATATCAGGTAAACCAGCGCTGGAATTGATTTTCCTGGCAGTTAATTATGGCTGCTGCAGTCATTGTTTCAGCCCAGGATTATGGGGGTAATTCCATTTCTTGAACAAACTTGCACAAATAGGTGCGCATGGAGATGAAGGACAGAGAGAGCGATATCTGAGGCTCAAGAGTCCTGAAGAGCTGATGTGGGCTGTGGACAAAGGAATGCTGCCTGGTGCCACTTTCAGGCTTTGTCCCCAGCTTCTGTTGTCAGGAAGTGATCCACAAAGGATCAGCTGGCTACAGCTGCCCAGAGTTGAAGCCTAGCGTGCGCTGCCAAAGCCACCTTGCAGTTACTCCTGGGTTAGCCCCTTCCTCTCTGCATCTGGCAATAACACAAGCAGCTTTCCCTTGCTGACTTTTCCCACTTGACCTTTTTAAGCACTGCTGTGGGTTCTGCCCCATCTTCCCTTTGACAGCTCCAAGACTCTGAACTTTGCAGCACAGACCGGCTTCTGGCAGGGATCAGCAGCATTCCATGGCTGTGGGCTCGCCTGCCTTTCCCTTCCTCCGAGCTGAGCTCATGTATGCCTGTGAATGAAAACAGGGGATGCTGCCATCTTGGTGGATGGGGTGGTCCTCCAGCGGGTGAAGCTTGGAGCTGGCTTTTGCACAGGGAAGAAAATTTTGCACTGAAGTCAGGGAGCCAGGAAATCAAGTCCTTTAACTCACTGATGGAAACAGGTTTCTCCTGTGCTGTGTTTTGTGATAGGAGGGAACCCTGCAATACCAACAGTATGGGAAAGAGCTGTGTGTCCCCTGCTGAAGGTTTGTTGCAGATGTTTTGAGTCTCCTCTTGATCTGCTCTAGCTGATAACACAGACTGGTCCTCCCAAGGCCTTTTTTTCACTTAGAGGAGGCCAGAAAGTGCTTTGGACTCCTGCTTCCCTTACTGTGGTCCTGCTTAGCTGCTGCCTTTGCTCTTGCTGCATCTTCTGGCTGGGGTCATTTGAAGGCTGAGATATAAATTCTCACTGTGTGCATCACATGATGCCTATCTCTGCATTTCCCCTAAGTTTCTTGCTTGTGCTAAGCAATACGTGAATTTCACACAGCTTCTGGTGCTCTAGGAAGGGGTGGTGAGGCTGTCCCTGTGAGTGGAAGAGATAAGGCAGCAGAAATCTTGGGGTTTTATGAGGGCTTTATCTCTATTGCCTGGTGTAGTTTGTCTCACTATGGCTGTCCGTACCTTGGCATGGGAGCCAGTAAGGTTACAGGAGGATAGAGTAGTCTTTTGGCCTGCTGTGGTAGTGAAGGAGTTAAAGCACAGCCGTTCTGCCCAATCAGTCTGCCTTGCCTGTAATAACCAATTAACAGAGTGTAATTGTGCAAATCCATATGTGGCAGTAATTACCAGGGAGATTAATGGATTCCTTCCTTTCTGAGCGGACCCCATTGACACTTGCCAGCATCTTCCTGCCACCCAAAAGAACTTGGTGAAGGGGGAGTGCTGGGTGCTCTGTGATGAGCCCAGCAGACAGGCAGGCCCTGCAGGAGCTGCCCTACACCTCTTGAAATAACCCTTTTCATCTCCCTGCACTTCCTTACGTGCAGCCTGGCTGCCCAAGGACAGTTTGTGCACAGCCCGCTGCGTGCCTGCCCTCCCCATTGTCCATTCATTCCCTAATCCCTTTTTCCCTATTTAGCCCTAATTGCTGCAGAATATTGTGTTTGTTTGTCCCTTTTTTCCTTCTTTATTTTGCAGCTTTGTTGCTTTAGTTGCAATGGGTAGCCCAGCAAACTGCTTCAGGCATGTGCAAGGTGAAGAAGGATGGCAGCCAGGAAAGTGGGGTACCTGGCACTAGGTTTGGGGTGGGTTTGCAAATGAAGTTGCTGGCGCTGTGTTGGGAGAAAAGTGTTCTGCAAGCAGGCTGGGCCACCCTAGTGTTGAGCTCCCTTTGGGCATTATGGCCACAAAAGCAAAGGGTGACTCTGGAGCAGGGGGTTCCTTCCCCTCCAAGTGGTCATGGGGGTGCGAAAGAGAGCACTGGTTTCTGCTGAGGGAGAAGTGGATCCACTTGGGGGAACTGCTCTGGGCTCATCCAAAGCTGTACCACCCTGTGGCCACTCAAGATGCAAAACTAACTGTCCTTCTCTGCAGCCTTGCCTGTGTTCAGTGGTGCGGGGCAGCTGTGAAAAGCTTGGCCCTGTGTCTATACTAAGCCACTGTCCCTACCCTGACAGCTTGAGCAGGAGCTGGGCAGGGTGATCTCATGGGGGCTGATGTGCCATCCAGCAGCCGGCCGTCTCGGCACGCACAGGGCTGTGGGTGCCCCAGGGTGGCTGTGCGTGCTCAGACAGGGATGGGGAGCCAGGTGCCCTTTGGAGCCTGGGAGGGCAGGGAGCAGTCACATCACATCTCCATGTCAAGCAAAGGTCTTGCCTCCTTGCTGTGTGAGGTGCTTGGTAGAGATGCGAGCAAAGCTGCTCCCCAAGGAGGGCTGCAGGTGGTGAAGGTTTTGGGAAATGCTTGCCTGGAGGTGATGAGGATGCACAGAATGGTCCAGCCTCCTAGAGCAGCAGGAGGGGTGTGGAGCCCTGGTAAAGGAGTTGCTTTTGGCTCTGCTTGGGTTCCTGGGAGCCACACCAAGTCCTTCACTGTTTTTTTTTTTTGTGCAGAAAAAGCCACGAGTTCGGGGGCTACTGCTGATGGGGAGACTTGTTTGTCAGAGAGCTGTGTCCATCAGTGTCAGCTATTTAAGCTCTTCCATTTCACCTGACCAAGGGTTCATCAGCACTCATCCTCCCTTACTGCTGTGTCATCCTGGGTTAGAGGTTATGTGTGTAGAAAGCTGTGATTTAAAGGCTCTGATGGTGAAATAAGCCAGGGTAGGCTGTGAGGGCAGACTGCTTCGTGTGGGAATGGCTTGGCTCTTAAAATCTGTCAAAATTTAATGTATTCATTCTTGGTTGCTGTGCTGTCTTGGCTCTTTGTGGTGTGGTCTGTGCTCACCTTGATCTAGAGCTGCTCCTTTCTTTGAGGCACAGGGAATTATTGTCTTTAAACACCACTAGATTTTCTTTTTAAGAGGGAATGTGTGGCTTTCAGGAGGAAAATGTTTGAAAGGTGATGGAGGCTGTTGATAAGCAAAAGGATGTTCAGTGATACTGGCTCCTTACCTGCCCTTGGCTGCACAGGTGGAGAAGCACCGAGGGAAGCAGATCTCATGGGGCTGTTCTGGCTGAGCTGTGTTGTGCTTGTCTCCCTCTGGCTGCCACGGAGTGTGGGATCCCAGGGGAAGTGTCTGCAAAGAAGAGATGTGTGCATCTGTCAGAGTGAGGCAAAGCTGCTTGGTGTCCTGAATATCAAACAGTAAGCTGGTGGGCTCAGACTAATGTTGGCTGGTGCGCTGTTGGGCAAAGATGTGGTTTTTCTTTGTTTTCTTAGTGACTCAGGCATTGTAGGGTGAGCATAGGGGCTTGAAGAGTCCAGGATTGCCATACTGAAAGTGCTAGATCAGCAGTACTGGATCAGGGTGCTTACAGCAAGGGAAAATCACTCCAAGGTTTGCCTGCCATGTGGCAGTGCTCAGGAGAACCATCCCCAGGAAGACCCTGTCCTTATAGAAATGGGTGAGATCTTTATGCATTAGAGAAGACAGCAAAGCACTGAGAAATCTCCCCTTCTTTCGTACAGGTACATTTATAAGCTGGTTTGATGCTGTGGCCTTGGAGAGAGCGTGGGTTAGAATGGGACCTGTTGGCCTGCCCTCTCTGTGGCATGATGTATAGGGGCATGGGATGAGGAGTCCTGTGATAGATGTCAACCTTCAGGGCTGCAGAATCCTGCCTGCTGTGGCTGGGTCCTTGGGGATGGGGCTGTGGCCATTGATGACTACTGTGCCCTTGGCCATGGAAGTATGGCTGCCAGCCCCTAAGGGGAAAGCTGTTCCTCTTGGATGCCTTCAACCCTTCCTTCCCTGAGAAAGTAGCTGCTCAGAGCAGAAATAACCCCTGTTACCTTGAACTCAAAGATCCACGTTTGCCTGGCTGGTATAAATAGACCATGTGAGGCAGCCAGATGTGATGGAGATTGACAGGTTGTCTCTGGAGTTTTGCACTTGCTGAAGCAGGAGGAAATGTAAAAGCACAGATGTGGGGATACACGGAGTGAGAACAGCAAACAGAGCCCCTGGCTGCACAGGGGCTGTGATGTGTGCCCCAGGGGATACAGGTGGAAGCCCTTTGCGGTCTCATGCATGGCAATGGTGCCCCAAAACCTCCCCAGCTCTGTGGCAAGGTCTGACAGCCATCAGCACATGCGGGAGCTGAAATCTGATGTGGCTGGGCTGTCCTATCGGCTGTGTGCCACCTGGCTCAAGCCCTTGTTGGGGAGGGGAGCATGGTTTGGTCACAAAAACTCAGCAAAAAAAAAAAAAAGAGCAAAGAATGCAGCAGGATGTAGGAATGCAGGAAAATAAAAAGCTTTTGGGAAGTTTTCCAGCACTTCTGCAGAGAAGTCCTCTGTTCTGTATAAGTAGTTTGTGTCTGAGCAGGCAGAGAAGCCCAAAAATCAGTAGAGCTTTTGTATTAGTGGGTTTTTTAATGTCTCTTCTTGTAAAGGATTGATGTAGAAATGGTGGTTGAGGAAAACAGCAGCACTGAAGGCAATTGCATGGGCTGTGTCTTCTCTGAGAATCTGGAGGTTGTTTTCAGAAGAGCAGAAAATCTTAGTCTTCATTTTCCTTTGAGGAAAGGTAAACTTAGCTGTTCTTAAGCAGAGATCCCAACTTCATATCACATAGAGGAGGGCTGAAGTGGGGCTTTAAGTGTAGGCAGTAATTAGTAAGCGCTGTAGTAATCAGATACCTAAGTTTTCTTGCAGGACAGAATCAAGAAGGTATGAAGTTCCTCTTAACCAATGCTTTGAAACCCTTTGCTGAACACCAAATGTCGCATCAGAGTGAATTCTATTAAGAGCTGAGTGTTCCTTTCCCACCTAAATCTCCTCTGGACACAGGGGTGTTGTGCCAGAGATGTGCCCAATGGATCTGGGTGACTTTGGTTCCTGGAGGTGTTCCAGAACTGTGGAGATGTGGCACTGAAGGACGTGGGGATGGGTTGGGGTTGGACCTGGTGATCTGAGAGGTCATTTCCAACCTTAAGGATACTATGCCCAGACCTCTCAGAGTGGTACAGCAATTATCTCCCCTCTCCCGGACTCACCAGTTCCCCCAGAATCCCTGACCTCAGAGCAATGGATGCTTTTGACAGCAGACATCCACATGGCAATTTCTTTGCATCCACCTTCCCGGGAATATTTTGCTGCATGCTTTTCCATGACGCTTTGCCACTGACCTTTCTGCTCCAGTAAGGGGGGGGGTCATTGGGAAGCACATAGGCAGTGATTCTTCCCCATTACAAAGGCTGGGATTGTTGGCAGCTTGACGCCCTAGAAAGTGTCTAATTGACTCGACTCTCTCTTGCTGGGCTCCGAATGGATTTTCTGCCTCAGGATATCGCGGCGTTATAGTGGACCTGTTGTTTTTGCTCCTCGCATGATATTAAGAAGTGCATTGTTGGAGCAGAAAGCCTGAGTCAGAACGGATGTGTGCGCAGAGTCCCTTGTCACCCTGCAAAGGACTGCCAGGGCAAAGGATAGTGATGAGGTCCCCTCCAGCTGCTTTTAGGAGCCAAAAAGTTGTGTGGAGCGTCATGCAGAATGACTTCTAGCTTGATGATCAGATGGCGATATTCAGAGATGGGTGGGGGGAAACCTGCTTGTTTATTGCACTTCTTTTAAAACGATTTCTGTGTGTTTGCCCGCTCCAGTGTGGGCTTGGCTCTGGGTGCCCTTTGGGCCAGATAAAACCTTCTTCAGGTGACTCTGTCAGCCTGTCTTCTGGTACCAAAGCTTGGGATCATCTCGCCTGCATCTGTGTCCAAAAGTGCCTGCGTGGGGAGGTAATTCCTGGGAGGAGTGGGCAGCTGGGCTGTGTACCAGCAAAGCTTCTGGAGGTGCTTAGGCAGCCCTAAGAGGATTTGGTGACACCTCTGATTAGCATTGAGGCCTTCATTACCGTGCTGGTTATTGGACGACTCCTGAGGTTAAAACAGTCTGGGAATTATCTGCCCTCAGAAGCTGCATGGGACGGGGCATCCTGCAAAGGTAGGCTGTGCCCTGCCCTGCGCTGAGAATGGTGCTCACTGCCCTCTGGACACTGTGCTGCAGTTGGGGAGGAGGGGAGGGCAGGCCGTGTGGCTGCAGGTGAGGCAGTGCCACGGCTGGGCCGTGCTACTGCTGGTAATTGTATTAGCCTGGTGGGGCTCTGGGGCTAATTTCATTAGCTTGGTGTCTGCGGTTATTGCTTTGCAAGAGGTAGTGGTGAGAAAGGGCAGGGCTGGGTGGGGAAAGGCTGATGCAGGAGCTCCCTGCCTCTCTAGGGATTGTACAGGTCAAAGTGACTTTGCCCATATCTCTGTGATGGGTTGATGATTGGACTAGATAATTATAGTGGTCTTTTCCAAACTTTATTGTTCCGCATCTCCATGCAAGTGCCAACCAGTATGGCAGATTTATGAGACTGGGCCACTCCATTGATAAGCTTAAAGAAACTCTGCTTCAAGTCCTTTTTCTGGCCTGGGGGAGGCATCTGTGTGTTCTTCCCAAGGGTTGTGCAGCAAAAGGGGATGGGCACTTTGGGTTGCGGGACACAGCCTTGTAACCCACCTCTGCCACCCACACCTGTGGGCAGTGGCTTTTCTCTGAATGCTTGCAGCTCCAAAGCACTGTGATGTGAAGAACAGTGTGTGCAGTTGTAGGGTTAGGAGGCCTGCATCCTTTCTATTTGCGTCTGCTGTTACCAAAAGTATGACCATGGGTTGCCTCTGCCTTTAAACATAAATGGGATGGGGGACTGGTGCGTTTCTTGGTCGTGTTTAGGGGTTTCCTGGCTCAATACAGTGTTCATGGGATGGGGATCATATTTAATCATTCCTCGTTTTGAGACAGAGTGGCATAAGATTATTGCACTTTGGATGTTCATGCACTTAGGGTCTGGCTCCAGTGACTCAAAGGTTGTGCTGGATTCTTTGGATGCTATCCCAGCATGCTGCAGTATGGTGACTGTGACCGATAGGCATCTGAGCAAGGCAGGGCCCAGTGCAATGTTAGCATCTCAGCTGGCAGGAGCCAGTACTCTGGGAGCCCTGCTCTGACTGATGGCTGCTGGGAGCACTGAGTCCCACCTGGGTGCAGTGTGGCAGTGCTTTTCCTTTGTGGCAATCATAACAAGAGGCACAAACGAGAGCACAAAGTGGTGACTTCTGCTGTGTCTCACAGAAGCTGAGATCCCACAACACTTGTCAGGAGAGGATAAGCTGGTTCCTGGAGCCTGTCACAGACTGAGCTGTGTACAGAGGCTGGAGCCTCTCCCTACCCCAAGCCCATGTACTCCCCAAAATTAATTTCCCGTTGCTTGCTTATCTTGAGGAGGGTTTTCTTTGGGGGTGCTCGGTGTACATGTGTTCTGCAGCATTAAGCACTCACTAACCCAGATCTGCTAAAAATCAATAAGGTAATCCACTTACAGCCTGGGTCCGCAGCCTTTTTAAGGAGCTCGGGGCTGTTTTGTCTTCTCTTCTTTCTCATTTCTTACAAACTGGAAAGGAAAAAGGGATGAGGTGCTGGCCGAGCTGCGCTGAACTCAGGCTCTTTGCTCTGGGCAGATCAATAAAAATAATTCCCTACTAAAATGTCATTAGCGTGGAATTAAAGCCGCTGAGATCCCGTGCAGTGGGTAAGAACTAACGCTGCTGCTAAACTCAGCGTGCTGGGTGCTTAAAGCTCAAAGCAGCTTTGCTGCTCACACCTCCTGGTCCCATTGCAGCTGGCTCCATCCTGAGCAGTGAGGGCACAGCCTTTGGATTTCCCTGGGCAAAGAGAATGGAAAAAAGAGTATTTCTGAAGCTGTGTTGTTGTTGATTGAGAAATGTTTCTTGTTACAGAGTGGGGAGGGAGAGGGAGATTTCCCTGCTGAGAAATCTGGTTTTCCATCCAGAGATGGAAAGAAGCCACCTTGTAGCCCTCTCCTCTGCTGTGTTCTGTGTCTCACCTGCAGGGCAGGATGTAGCACCATCTGTGTTAGTGCCCTGTGCAATGGTGGGGCGAGGAGGCTTATGTTTGCATGTGATGCTTTATGTGGTGCGTAGGACTGACTTCTTTTTAGTTATTTTACCCTTCCCAACTCCATCTTATGTTTCCTGGTTTGGCTGCAGTCCAGCACCCTGCAGCTGGATGCTGAGAGTGCAGGTGGAGGGAAGCTTCACTTGGTTGGGGCAGGAGCACGATGCTCTGTGCCCTGCACAGCCCTAGTCCTCAAGCACTTGGCCAGCATCCTCTTTGCGTGGCTGGAAAACACCTCCACATGGCTGGGGCCAGCATAACTAATAATCTGCATCGAGCCTTCACTGGTGGGAAAGCAAAACAACCCCCTCCTTCCTCACGATGCTCCTCCCCTAAACAACTTAACCTCCCCTCCACCTCCCAATTTCTGCTATGTACCAGAGTCAGCATGCATCCAACTGCCTCATAACCGAGCGATTATGCTACCGGGACGCTCCGCCGTGAATTCGCAGGGATCTCGGGCAGCCGGAGGCAGGAGGAGCCAACCCTGATCTGCTGGGAACTGGAGTGCGTCTCATCCCGGCCAGCAGCTGTGCAAAGCGAAGATGGGGCTGCGGGAGGGGACAGCTGCCCCGCAGCCCTCCCAGAGCCCCCGCAGAGCCCACTGGGCTGCACCGCGCTCGGGGCGGCTTTGAAGCGAGAGGAGACGGTCGTGTTTTGAAAGGCGAGAGATGAACTGAAGATTAAACATGTATGGGAATTATCCTCACTTCATTAAGTTTCCTGCGGGCTTTGGCAGTGAGTATTTTCCTCGCGTTTGCAGTCGGTGCCTGAGGGGTGAGGTGGAGATACTGATCCCTCGGTGGGAACGTGGGGGAAAAGGGAGTTTAGAAGTGTGTTTAACCTCTCTTGTGTGAGGCTGTAACCTTCGGAGCCTGTGTGCTGCTGGTTCAAGTTGTGCTGCAGTTTGCTTCAGCACAGTCAAACCACGCTGCCCCAGATCATACAACGCACGTCCAAGTGTGGCTTTTTGCTCTGAAGATTGGTATCTGGCATTTGATGAGTGGAGGTGTTTGTGCGATGAGTCGAACCTATTCGTTGAAAGGATGGGATCTAGCTGATGCAGCATCTTTCCAATTGCATTTCTATTCATTTTGCTCTTGGAGGAAAAGGAACACCTGATGCTCTTTTAAACGTAAAACAGCCCCCATCCTGGCTGAGGCAACCTACAGAGGGTTCTTTGCTTGGAGCTGTGTCAGGTTGACCAAATGAGGCTGCAAACACAGAGCAGGGCTCTGCCTGCTTGCAGGGCTGGAAGCAGCATTGGTCTGCTTTGCACCAGCAGGACCCTGCTGCAGAAACCAGAACTGCTCTTAGGAAGCAGGCTCTGAGGTTCCAGAGCTTGCTTATCTCTATCTGAAGCCATTTCCCTTGTCCTAACTTGGGGAGGTGGAGAGGGAATAGGTTGAAGGCTGCTGCTGGAGCAGCTTCTGTGCTGGAGTTGAGGTTCGGGTAGGGGTTAGATGGCACATGGGTTTGTTCCTACTATGCATAACTTTGTCTTGCCGTAGATGCTCACCTCTAATAATCCTTCAAGTACAGGGAAGTCACAGGTAGAGTGATCTTCTCCAACCTAAACGCTTCTAATGTCACCAAACCCAGCTACTAGCATAGCCAAGTCTAAGTCATGAGCCTAAGCACTGGATCTACACATCTTTTAAATGCTTCTCAGGATGATGACACCCAAAGTAGCTTTTTAGCTACTTTCTGCAGGAATCAGACTGGGAGAAATCTACTGCTCACTGGTGCTTTTTAAAGAACAAGAAAAGGGAAGCCAAATTCCTATTGCTGCAATAGGAGTGAAACAATGGAAGTGTTATTTGTGCTTAATTCCTTAAGTATTACGAATTTACGAGGAGACATTCAAACTGCTCTTTGTAGGAACCAGGCACAGATCCCTGTAGGGATAGGGGTCACAGTGCTTGGCAGAGGGTTTGGGAGGCTGCTGGGTGAGGGACATGGGAGTAAGAAGAGGCGTTTCTACTCCACCAGTGGAAACTAAGGCACTGAGCCAACATAGTTCAGTATACCAGGACATCACCTTCCATTTAAAAGTCCATTTAACTAATTTTTTTTTTTTTTTTTAGCATCTTTCTAGCTTGGTTTAGAAAAACCAAGTTTGTGTCGGCAAATGGACATGCACGTATTGCTAATAGGCATGTAATTTGCAGCGAGGAAAAGGACACTGACTGTGTAGTACTGCAGAGAGAGGAGAGCAGAGAAGCAGTGTTAGAGTTTGGGTTAGTCACACTCGCACATCCAAAGTGGGAGGAGTACACCAAGCAGATGGGCTTGCCTTCTCAGCCTGGGTTTTAGGAACACAGAAAGTGTTTCAAAATGTGGTCTTTTTCCCCAGAAGGATGCATTTCATCTGATGCCCTGCTCCCAGGGCATGGAAAGATGCCGTGCTGGCTTGTCCCCTCTCGGAGCACTCTGGCACAGTTGGTCAGGGACAAGAACTAACTTGGCTCCTCCACAAAGTCTCTTTTATGAGTACTCATGTAACTTGGCCTGCAGCCACACCACCTCTGGCTGCAATCTTGTCAGCTCTCCCAGGCAAAGCGGGGTTAGACCGGGTTGCTTGGTGGCTCGGGAGGGCTGTGGAGGAAAACCCATGCTATGGGCTGCCCGTTTGGTTATCACCCTTGATGGACTCAGGTTTCAGGATCTCTGGACTACTTTTCCTTTAGGTGCCACATCTGTACCTGTGTACCCTTATCTTAGAGGAACAAAGGGGTTTCTGCCCCAGTGGGAAAATACATGAGAAAATCATTGACTAAGCAAACTCCTGCAGCCCAAAAGAGAGGTTTTTTTTGTTGTGAAATTGGGAGATACCCATCCTTGGTTGCCTTCACAGAGCCACAGGTCTTGCAGTCCTTGTGATGCTTTCTGATGGGGACTTGTGTCTTCTCCAGGAGCTCAAGGACTACTGTAGGAATTCAAACTTGGTGGAAGTTGTGCTGGAGATTCCTCTGATCAGGTGGGAAATCTGTTCAGACCGTCACAATAAGCACACCAGGTCTCATATTCAATGACTTCTCCTTCTCTGGGGATTGAATACTTAATATAACTCTTGTGTTTAAAGTCTTTATTTTAAATACCTCACAAGCAGTTGTTAAGGGACTCTTTGGCTGAGAAGACCCCCACATCATATTGATACCCTGCAATGAGTGGTTCCTGTCAAAGTCATGGCAAAACATGCATTGACATCTGTGGGTTGTGCTCCCTCCTTCCCCTAGCTTGGTTTCCCGAGGAGAAGAGCATGTGATTACACCACAGGTGTGTGTTGTCTGAATGTCCTTGGGCATATTGAAGTGTGAACACACCATTCGATTTCAATCAAATCAGACTGAGATCTTAAAGCAGCACCTGATGCTGAGTCTGCCAAGCCATAGAATCATAAAGGTTGGAAAAGGCTGCTGATATCGTCTAGTCCAACCGTCAGTCCAATGAGCCAGGTGAAAGCCTCAAGTGCTTCCAGCCCAACTGTTCCTTGGGAGCTGTTTTTTGTGTGGCCCTGGCTTGCAAAGGCAGCAGAGGAGCCATATAGCTTACAACCAGAGCTGCTGGTGGCAGCTCTCTCCACCACCTGAAGGGGAAAACATCCTTCTAGTGTGTTCTTCTCCAGCATTCTGCAGGTCCCCACTGCAGATATCTCTACCCGCCTCCAAAAGTTTGTGTTCATCTGTGATGTTAGCTGTCAGGGGAGGGTTGCATTATTTATTGACTCACAGAGCGGAAGGGAAAGGTGGGAGCACAAAGGTTACTGGACCTTAAAAGCCAGACAAAACCAATAACCTTTATATAGGATATTAGCATGGGGAAACATGCTTGGACAGTTATAAATATCACCAGAAAGGGAAAAAAAAATAAATATATATATATATATATTAAATAGGCCATCACAGCAGCAAAGCTTTGATTCCAGCTAACAGAAAGCCCTTGCTATGCAATTGCATCCCATTCCAGAGGAGTTTCTCATAGGTATGTCCCTGTGAAGGTTGTCCCTAAGGATGAGCCTCCTGCCAGGCTGCCTTTCATACATCCCATGTTCTGGTGCTGAAGCCTTTCCCTGCATATCCTTGCTTGGTGTTCTTGGATCTGTGGAAGAAGGGGAGGCAGCACAACTCACACCTCTGAACCTTCATGCCAATGAGATGATCCCTCTTTGTGCATATCTGGGTCCTCAGAAGGATAGGCCTATTCTTTGTTATTTGGAGAGTTTGCTCAATCTCTTGAATTTCTGATACCTAAAGAACAAGTGGAAAGACTGAAAGCAAGTTCCAGTGACAATTATTCTAGGTTTCTGCAGGTGGGATTGCCCTAGGTGATGGATTGATAGTTGGACTCGATGATCTTCGTTGCCTTTTCTGACCTTTGTTGTTAATGGCTTAGGGGGCATGGCAGCGATAGGTTTGTGATTTGCACTTGATTGGTCTTTTCCAGCCTTAATGATTCTATGATTCTAGACCATAAACACAGTTATCTTTCTCCAGTTATCATGGGCACATTTCTTCTCCTGCCTTTGCTCTGCATTAGAGCTGAAGAGGCTTTAATCAATGTAAAATTACAACTGCTGAAGTGGCTATTAGGTGGTGTGTAAGGCTTGGATGTTTCTAGTCTGTGTTCTCTTTCTACTTTTTGCTCAAATACAATTGGTGTATCCTGCTGTTTCATGGGTGAAAATCAAGGCGTCTTGTTGTGTAGCAGGCTGGACACTTCCCACTGCCCTTGCCAAGGTATTTGTGGTCACTAGTATGCTCTTATCTTTCCCTCCAGACATGGTCCAGCTTTCCCCTGCAAAGTGCTTACAGCACAAATTGTCCATGCTGGCTTCAATGGGCTAGTGCTGGTCCTGGAGCAGTGCTCTCCCAGTCTAGGCTGCTCAACACTGATGTGGGGGCTCTGCATCTGCACCTCTGCACTGATGGAGGTAGTATTTCTACATTCCCAGTTCTATGAGTCTGTTCCACCCTCAGCCAGGATTTTGCTGTGGTGAAAGAAGAATCAAAGCTGTGCAGCGTCCTTGCTTATCTCCTCTCTTCCCAATGCAGGGCTGCCCTCTGCACCTCAGGGCCCCACCGCAGCCGGCCAAGTCTCCAGCACTGCATGTCACCTTGCATTACCTGACGGGCAGGCTGCGGGCACACTGTGGCCTGTGTAAATGTCACCTGGGCCAGATGCTGCCATGGAGGCAGCCATGGGTGGCTCACTGGGCTGGCTCCTGGCTCTGTGGTGTTCCCCCCCCCACCCCGTGTCATCCCACAGCTGCGTCCCTATGGAGCAGCTCCTCCCCAGAACTATTGCAGCATGGATGCTTCTGTTTGCCTCCGTGCGATGGGAGAGAGTATCTCGAGGGAAGTCCTTGCAAGACTTCTGGGTTAGTTTCAGCTGGGAGATGCGTGACACAAATAGTATTTTCTCAAGGTTCGTTTATTTAATCTTTCCAAACCATTTTCAGACAGAATTAACTGGACCCGTGATCTCTGCTGTTTATGTTGTCCAACCCAGCCTGGGTTCTGAGGAGGGACTGGAAGTCAAAGAAAGCGCTGCTTTGATTTATTTGAGTAGGATTTGTATTGCAATTTATTATGGTTAGGTACAAATGTTGGTAAGAGGAAACTGGAAACTGATGTTTTTGGACAATGTATTTATTCCAGCTTAGGCAGGACAGTGTGGGAAGAAATGCATCCCCTCTGGGGGCCGTGGACACAAGCCATGGCTTGTAGAGCTGGCTCTGGCAAGCTGTCTTCTTCCTTGAGTGAAAGCCTTTGCTTCTTCCTAAAGCTTGGAGCCTAATAAAGAACAGTGTTTCTCTTAAGTCTGGTGTAAATATGAACAGGTAAAATATTTCCTGTGAGTCTGTTCTTAATCGACTTAGTTCTGTATGATACTTTAGAAATGTCCTCTTCTGTGTTACGGAAAAGGATGAAGAATCATCCCTCTCCTCCTTACCTATTCTGCTGTGGGAGACCTCTGCCACCTCTGCCCCACCTCTCTTTCAGTTTGGTTGGTTTCCCAATCTGAAGAGTTCTGAAAAGTATCTCACTGTTTAAAGTGATGTGAAAAGCAATTTGTTTATAAGCCTGTGTGTCGATGCTGGGGAGGGCTTTTTCACTCAGAAGCCACTACAAGGTAGGAATGTTGGTGTTGCCTAACAAATGGGGCTGTGTGTCCTGTCTGGTGGTGGTGGTGGGGACATAGGGTGAGCCCTCCAGCAGCAGGATGGAGTCCTGTGCCCAGGCACTGCCTCCAGGGCTTCTGCTGCTGTTGTGCTGGCTTCCTCTTGCCACGCATTGCTTACCACTGGGAGAATTGATCCAAAAAGCCAAAGCAAGAATTGACAAAGACCTTTTCTTCCCCACCCTCTGCAGAATTAAGTCTGAAGTGGGTTGATAACAGCGGATCGAGTCCTCCTTGACTCTGACAAATGTCTTTAATGTTATTCAGCAAGCTGACCTTTTCCCGTCTTTATTGTGCATCTTCCCTTTGAATCAGATTTGATTGTTACTTCAGGTAAAATAACAAACACTGTCACGTAAATAACTTTGCAATAATGTTAAAAGGATGAGGAGGAAAGAAAACAAACAAACAAAAAGCACCAAACCTCTGCCTTACTTGCAAGTGCAATGGGAACAAGCATCCTCTTTGCCAGCTATGGAAAACCAACCTTCCTGCATAACACCTTTCCCTTGCTGCTCCAGGGAATGGTCTCCTGTGTTGAAAAGCCAGTAGAGAAACAATGGCTCATTGAAATGTTAATGAAAGCTAATGCTAACTAGGGCTGCTAAATTCAAGGAAAGGCGGAAAAAAGGTTGTATATAAATCCTTAAAATGTAGCCAGATATATAACCCATTGAGACTGGTGGGCATTTTGTGTCAAAATAATCTCTGAAGATAGGTCTTGTAGAGCTGAGTTTCTTGACACTGGAATCTTGAAGAGGAACTGGAAAAATGTGTGAAATAGCATGGTGGAGAGGTATGTGGGTGGGAAGGGAAGAGTTGAGCCTTGGGGAGAGGAAAAGGAGTCATCGTGGGAGGTAAAGGCATGTTGCAAAGCACGGAGAGAGTGGGGAGGTTCTCACCTATCTGTTGGAGATTTCTTGGGTTCAGAAATGTTCTGTCTCTAGAGCTTGTTTGAACAACAAACGTGGGACATCAGGGAACAGAAAGCCAGCCTGAGGCAGGCAGCAGCAGTGCCTTCTTCCAAGTCAGCTAAGGCACCAACGCAACGCGAGAAGATTTGATTATTAAACATTATCTTCATAATATGTTTTGTTGCTGTAGGTAACCTTATTTCCTGTACCATAAACAATGTTTCCTCTTTCCCTTCATACAATAAGACATGCTTGCTTGGCCAGCATCTGAGTTGACACAAGCAAGGCAGGGCAGCAAACTGCTGTACAGGTAGGCGCATCCTGTATACCTCATCTCTCTCTGTAGATTCCCCTGTTCACGCCAGCTCCACATCTGTGAGCCCATCATCCAGCCTGTCTGTGGGGAGCACAGTGGACGGACACCACAACTACCTCGAGGCCCCCACAAATGCCTCCCGGGCGCTGCCATCCCCCATGAACACCATTGGGTCTCCAGTGAACGCATTGGGCTCACCCTACAGGGTCATCGCATCCTCCATCGGCTCGCATCCCGTTGCTCTGTCTTCCTCAGCCCCAGGCATGAACTTTGTGACCCACAGCCCGCAGGTAGGTAGATGGGTTAGGGCTAGGGTTCCTGGTGCTCAGAGGCTGGGTGAAGTCTGAAACTGAAGTGTGTGGGCTGGCTGGTGGGGAGTCCTTGATGTGTTTTGTAGTTTTGATGTAAAGAACAATTGCCAGTGTGTGAATCTTCCTGATTAAATCACCTTGACACAGAAGGTACCTGGCTATATTTCACAGTGAGGTGAGGGGAGATGATTCCCACATCTTATCTTACAATAGAGGCAATCCCCTTTGCTGCATCTATGGCCATATGGGTAATTATTGAAGTACGTGTACAATACATGTAGGAAATAGTCATTCCCATTCTTCCAGTAAAAGGCTGTCTGCTATGTTTCATTATATGGAAAGGATGCAGACTTTCTAGAGAGACAAATGTTAATGCTAAATGCCAGCCACGTACTCTGTGCTGCTTGTAGACTTTGCCTGAAGAAAAATAAAATGTACCCATCCTTACTGCCTGAGCTCACTCAAGGGCTGAGGTTCCTTTCCAGACAAAGGGGAATCCCTGGGACTGGGGCCTGTGTTTCCCCAGGGGCAGGCTGGGGGCTCCTAGGGTGTCTGTGCAGGGCAAGGACCCCATCGACGTGGTAATACTTCCATTGCTCATTGCATGCCAGAAAGGTGCTTGATGATGGTGGAGCCGGTGGCAATGCTGGCTGCATGGGAACTTTTTCCTTTGGGTCTGGAGATGCTCCAGGAAACAGTTTTCCCCAATCCAGGAGTTTCCCCATGTTACCAGCTCTGAGGAGCATTTTACTCATGTTGTCTCTAATGCAAGGAGACAGCTGGGCTCTAGGGATTTGGCTGGGAGGATGCTAATGGATTTGGGTTCAAGCAGTTGTCCCAAATATCATACATGATTGCACTTAACCTGCAGGAGCCAAAGCTCCTAGACACTGATGGCTAAAACTGTCCCATTTCCTCCCTTTTTGTGTATGCTGTTACTGTCTGCAAGCGTAGCAGAGAGAAAACAAAGGTGATAACTGAGCTCTGGGTAACATTTTAAATGACAGAAAGTTCCTCCTGGCTTAGCATCTTGGGAAGAAGTTTGCAAAGTTATAAAGGAGGCCGCAAGCTTGAAGGGAAGGAAGGAGTTGAACTCTTCTTTCTTTGCTCCAGCTTTGGATTAAGGAGTACTTGGATTTCCAGCTGCCCAGTATAAAATAATGTATAAAAGTGAATGGTATAGATATGATGAAGGCTAACTACAGATACAGCTGGACTTTGATCCCATGCTCTGTTTTCTGTCCCTCCTTCTGCCTCCTTGTTTGGGGAAAGAATTTCAGCTGCTAAGTTGTGGCTGTTAAAAACAAGCTCAGTGATGATGAAACCATCCCACAAAGCACAGTGGTGGGAAGGATGACAGTTTTGGAGAGATGTTGCTCAGTCCAGGCAGCTTGCAACAAGATGTGCTCAATGGCCCTTCATCCTCACTGCCCTCCCTGACAACAGCTCTAAAGCAAACAGTAATCAAAGGAAGCCCTGGGCAACTTCAGCCTTTGGTCTCTGATCGATGTCAGTTTGCAACCTTTAACTTGCAGCAGCCACGAGCAGCTCCTGGGGATCTCAGCTCAGAGTTCTGGGCTGTTGGCATGCATCTCAGTGCAGCTCGTTTTAAGTGTCCCACTTTCTGCCATCTTAAATCTGGCAACCCCGAATCTGCTTTGTTCTCCAGCTTATGTTTGAGTTTAGGGATTTGAGTCCCAGGGGGGGACTGGGATTGCCACGTTTTCATGCAGATTTGCACATCGTAAACCACAGTCAGCTGGTGACCAGCATTGCTCAGTGGAGGAGGCAGGACCCCACCAGTGTTGTTGCTTGGGAGCTGTAACTGAGCAGCTGAGAGTTGCTGCCTGCCCTTTTCCAGTTCTGCTTAGCCCTGTCTTTTGCTTACAGCATCGAAGTGGGTAAGAGTCGATTTCTGCTACTCAGCTTCTGCTTAAATCCCTCCAGTTGGATTCACCAGAGGATGTAGGTCTGCCCATGGGCAAGGGATGAGTTTTGGAATGAGCCTGGACAATGAGGGAACACTCAGCTCGATTTGGGGATGGTTTCTCTGGGGTACAGAGCTAAACCATCTCTTTGTCTTCTCCTTTTGCAGCTCAATGTTCTCAACAATATCAGCAGCTCAGAAGACATCAAGCCCTTGCCAGGTCTGCCAGGGATTGGAAACATGAGTTATCCATCCACAAGCCCGGGTTCCTTAGCCAAACACATCTGTGCCATCTGTGGGGACAGGTCCTCAGGTAGGAGGCTTCCTTCCTCAGGGAGGCTTTGTGCAATGGCAGCTGCCCTGAAGGCTTGCACAGCAGTGAATGTTATGGCTGAGGTTGTCCCGGTATTGCAGGGTTCAGTGCTGGGTCTGGCTTACCTAAGGGCAGACTTCTCTAGGTATCATCTCCTTTTATAGCTTGTCCCCCCTTTAACAAAGATAAAATGTTAAAATCACTGTGTTCCAGTTTACCCGTGCTCTGTGTTAACCAGCCTGCAGCTGTGCCTAAGTTCTTCCTCCTATCCATTTCTGCAGCCTGGCTGAGCCTGACAAACCCCAGTTCACCCCAGTCATGACTCCACATTCCTCTGTTGGGATGCAGATAGATACGGTCCCTCTTTATCATGGGAAAGCAATAGCACAGCAGCTCTCTATCCCTGCTAAAGCCAAGCCACCCCTGACAGCTTGCCCCACCTCCCCAGGGAAGCACTATGGAGTGTACAGCTGCGAAGGCTGCAAAGGCTTCTTTAAGAGGACCATCCGGAAGGACCTGATCTACACCTGCCGTGACAACAAGGACTGCCTCATTGACAAGCGCCAACGCAACCGCTGCCAGTACTGCCGCTATCAGAAGTGCCTCGCCATGGGGATGAAGAGGGAAGGTACACACAGGCTTGTAGACGTCTTCACGTGTGTGTTCTGGGTGTGCAGCTGTGATGCTTCAGCCCATTCCCCATAGCACGGTTGATGCTGTGCTGCCCCAAGCACTGAGGGAAGCAGGGGGTTGCATAAGACCAGGCTTGAATCAAAAACCCAATCTCAGGCACAGCTCTCCCTTCCTGCTGGGTGCAAAGTGGTTTGGAGGACCATGGAGTCAATGCAGCTTCCCTTCACGGAGCATGAAAATGTAAACCCCAGGCTGCTGGTGGGCAGTGTGAGGACAAGCCTGTGCTGGGAGCATTTTGCATCCTTTCAGCAGCAGCTGCCTAACTGGGAAAATGGGGATGGAGCTCTCAGGAAGCCTTAGGACTTGCTGGGGGGTTCCTCAGCATCCTCTGTCTTCCACATATAGGACTTCTACCCCCTTGGTTTCATGGGGATGCCTTCCGTACTCCTCCAGCTACTGACTGCTTAAGGAGGGAAGTTGTTAACTTGTTCAACAACAAAACACCAACATCTGTGTTTCAGGGGCCAGCTTAAAACTCCCAGTGAATCTATCAGTTCATGTGTATAAATACCTACAGCTCATTATCCATGACCAGACCAGCCCCCCCACCTGTCCGTCAGGGCTTACACTGCATTTTGGTACCCTGGATGGTGCTGTGTGGTCATACTGGGGAGGAGTGATGCTAGCTAGCAGGGCTGCTCTGCTCTTCTAGGACTCTTTTCCCCAGCAATAAGCTAAACTGATGAGACACCTGCTGGTCATTTGCCTTCTATTTCTTTCCTCCTGAAGCAGTATTTCCTTATGGGATTGCTCATAAAATTTGTGCACCCAGGACCTGCTATGGGCGTAATATTTGGCGTGCTGCGTGTACACATCCTGCGTTGACCTGTGCTCTATACCTGTAGCCCTGGGGGTGAATAGATTTCTCCCATCAGCAGATATCTTGGAAAACAGATAGAAGAAGAGTGAGAGAGCTCTGAGCTTGAAGCAAGTGGAGCTTCTTGCAGAGGTCCATGCCCTTATAGATGCAGAGGACCCAGCTTGGGTTGGGAACTGGGCATGCAGCAGACCTTAGTGGCTGGGAGCCAGGGTCCCTCCAGCAGCTGGTGACTACCGAGCCCAGGCTGCCACCTGGAGGCATTACCTCCTCCTTCCTCTCTGCTGGAGCTTGGAGGTCAGCACCTTTCCTCAAGTTTGGAGTCCACCAGGCTGCACAGAACCCTAAGTTATTGGAGGGTGATGGGGACAGAGTGGTGACGGTGCTTTGGCTGAGCCTATATCAGAAACACCTCTTTATTTTCCTCCCTACTGAGAAGGTTTCTCAACCAGGTGGAAAGGAAACTCACAGCAAGCAGCTGAGCACTGCCTGGGTATAAGGAGCTGCTGTTTTTGTCTCCTCAGCTGTGCAGGAGGAGAGGCAGCGGAGCAGAGAGCGCAGTGAGAATGAAGCAGAGTCCACGAGTGGTGGCAGTGAAGACATGCCCGTGGAGAGGATCCTGGAAGCTGAGCTGGCAGTTGAACCCAAGACCGAGGCATACAGCGATGTGAACACAGAGAGCTCAGTAAGGGGCACTGCGTGGTGTCAGTAGTGTCACACAGCTTGAGATGAGAGCTTTCAAGATGTGATTTGAAGGGTCAAAATGTGCAACTGAGATTATTGGCAACTTGATCACGTCACTTGTGGCCCTGACTATTGCAAACATGATCTGATGCTGTGTGCAGTGCAGGTGGTGACTGTCAATGATTTTACGCTGACAAATTCTCCTCTCTTCCTCCCCCGCCCCAATACCATTCTTCCTGTAGACAAACGACCCTGTCACCAACATCTGCCATGCTGCTGACAAGCAGCTCTTCACGCTCGTTGAGTGGGCCAAGCGCATCCCCCACTTCTCCGACCTCACACTGGAGGACCAAGTCATTCTCCTGCGGGCAGGTAGTGTCCCTGACCTGTGGTCTTTTCCTGCTGTGCCTATCCCTTCTCTGTCCATGGGGACCAGGACACCCTGAGCCAGTCCATCCCTGCTGTTGGGGCTGGCTTGTCCCAGGTCAGGATAAGCACTTGGCAGAGGATATAAGTGGAGCACTGGGAATCTGGTGTCGGGTCAGAGGGCAGAAACAAGCTCCCTGTTCTGCATGGTAGTGATGCTTGGCTGCCAGCTGCCCTCTTTATCTCACACATCTCCCTCTTGCAGGCTGGAACGAGCTGCTCATCGCATCCTTCTCCCATCGCTCCGTGTCGGTGCAGGATGGCATCCTGCTGGCCACAGGTTTGCACGTGCACCGCAGCAGTGCTCACAGTGCAGGTGTGGGCTCCATCTTTGACAGGTATGTGGCCAGTTTGTTATCCCCAGCAGTGGGGTCCAGAGAAGCTCTCTCCCCTCTGAAATTGAATCAATAATCCTTATGGGTCCCTTCCAACTTGGGATATTCTGTCGTTCTATTGAGAACTAGGGCAAATCCATAACAATTTTGGGCAGGATTAGTGGACATTCAACTGGCTTCAGAAAAACACTACAGAATGTGATGAAAACACCTTGAAAGGGATTTGCAGCTGCAGAAGCATCTCTGTGGGTGGGTGTGTTTGTGCAGGGGGAGGCTGCTTCTCTGCCCTCCCCTTGAAGCTTTTGCCATAACTGGATCTTGAGCTAATACTGATCAGCAGAGCTTTAGCTAGCAGAGCCTTAAACCCCAGCTCGCAGTTCCTGCTCATGTAACAGCCACATACGTACTGCCTGTGCCACTTCTGCTCCCAGCCCAGCAGGACGTAGTGTTGCCACCCTTAGGTGGCATGTGGGGTGCAATGTGGAGGAACACCTATGTGGTTTTTCTCAAACACAAGTTGTTCTTTGGAATTCCAGCAGAGCACAGAGCCCATGAGCAGAGCAGGAATGGAAGTAAAATAAGTGCTCCTGCCCCTGGCTGCTCCTAATGCCCATAGAGCATATGTTTGTGGCATGGCTGTCCCTTGCAGCTGCCTCTCCCTGCAAAGAGGGGCTGTGGAGATTCCCAGTGCCCATCCTGGATGATTTCAGCCCCTCATCTCCACCTGTCTGCCACTCATGTTCTCCACATGCAGAGTTTTGACAGAGCTGGTGTCTAAAATGAAGGACATGCAGATGGATAAATCGGAGCTGGGGTGCCTGCGAGCCATTGTCCTGTTCAACCCAGGTAAGTTGCAGAGCTGTCACGCAGCATCACCATCTCCCCCCTGCATGCCGCTGGATCCCTGGCAGCCTCTCTCTTGTCCAGATGCCAAGGGTCTGTCCAGCCCTTCCGAAGTGGAGTCGCTGCGGGAGAAGGTCTACGCCACGCTGGAAGCCTACACGAAGCAGAAGTACCCCGAGCAGCCTGGGCGGTGAGTATTCCCCCCACCCCAGCGAGCAAAATCTGCAATGCAAAAGCAAACCACCGCTCGGGGCCGCCCCACCGCCGGCCCGCAGACTTTGGGATGGCGGCAGATCACTCTCGCATCCCGGTGCAAGCCCACCCTCTGCTGGCTGACGTGCCACAATGCCGCGGTCCGGCTCCGGGGCCGTTGGGTGCAGCAGCAGCATCCTCGCAGGTGTGGGAGTGGGCGTGGGGTGAGGGGAGAGGGCAGCCCCCCAACCCCCTACCCCGGACCAGGAAGGGCAGGGTGTCTCATGAAGGATCACAACGGTAGAGAGGAGATGCAAGTCACCGGTTCAAGCCCTTGCCGCAGGGACAAGCTGGGTTTTACTTTACTATTTTGGTCTTTGAAACTTAGAGGTGCAGAATTCCTTCCTTCCCCCATGCTCCCTTCCCTTCCTCTTTTCTATTCCCCTCCCCATCCACGTTAACGTGCCCCGGGGTGTGAGATGGGTGACTTCCCAAGGCAGCGGGAAGGTCTGGACTTTGCTCTCCCCAGCTCAGGCTCAGACACGAGTAGGAGCATGTGGTCAGTGCCTCCCTCACCCCTCTGCCTGCTTCCCCCCCTCCCCTTCCAGGTTTGCCAAACTCCTCCTGCGCTTGCCAGCACTGCGGTCCATCGGGCTGAAGTGCCTGGAGCACCTCTTCTTCTTCAAGCTGATCGGGGATACCCCCATCGACACCTTCCTCATGGAGATGCTGGAAACACCCCTGCAGGTCACTTGAGAATCTGGTCCCCCCCAGTCTGTGTCCCCACACAGCTCCCACCCCTCTGCTCGGGTCTGTGGGAGCTGCCCTCCACCCTCTGCTCCTCTTTGGTGGGATTGTTGTGTCTTGTACAGCTGTAAATCACCCCCTTTAACCCTCCCTGGTGGGGTTGTGGACCCTCTGCCCAGCTAACCACTCACCTCCCTGTACAGATAATTGCTTTAAATTATTTTTTCACTCTCAATAAAAGCCAACAACAACAAAAAAAAATAAAGTAATATATGAGAGGCACTGGTTGGAGCCTGCAGAGCGGTGTCCTGCTTTGCTGTGGTCATGGTTTTGGACTGGGCTGGGGCAGGAGCATCATTTGGAGGGGGTATTGTTGCCTGTGCTGATAGAAGTCTTCCACCAGGATGCCACGTAGCATTGCTCCTTGGCCCTGCTAAGGAAAGGGCTGCTTTGAATCAAAAATATTTCATTTTATGTCATGCAAAGAACTCTTGGACTTCTTTTTTCTTTTTAATCATTTAAAATTTTAAGTTGTTTTGATAGTGGCTTCATTCATGTGTTTTTCCTTCCCTGAGCTGCTCCCCATCCCTGCACAGCCTGCACTGGAAGGCAGCTCTTGTTCCAGCTGGGGGCTGTGCTGCTGGGTGCTCGGTGCCCTGTGGGGTGCAGGGTCTGTGGGGATGTGTCGGTGCTGGTGAAGGGAGGAGCAGCCCAGGATGCAGAGATGGACAACATTTCAAACAGGCTGAGAAATCCCACTTTGGCCACTCTTAGAAAACACCAGGCTGGTGTATAAACCACAACGTTTTAGGGTTGTTACAATATGAGCATAGGTTTTGCTTTTTCTGAGCCTGGATGGATAATGTTCTTGAGGGTTTTGTTTCCTGATTTGCTTCCTTTTCCTACTTTTTGCATGGAAGACTTGGTGTTCAACCCCAAATCTATAATCACACGCATCCTTACAGCGCACAAGCTGCTCCCAAACTCCACCTGCACTTTCCCCAGCCTGCGTGGCACTGTTGGAGCTGCCCATCACCAGAGCTAACCAGAGTCAAACAAGTTAAAAGACGTGAATTTGTTTGATACACGGGGTTTATCCTGGTGGGAAAACGCTCTCCCAGGAACCCAGCGAAGAGGCCTGTGCTATTATTCATAAAACAGGTGTAGTGTTAAGTGATCTGCCCCCTCTGACCTGAGCATGGTGGTGTGCTGAGCTGCAGCCGGGCTGCGTCTGTCCGCCTGACAGATTGCCACGCTGCGGTGTGGGGAGCATCAGGGGAAGGGGGGAGTGATGGAGGGGAAGAAAGAGGGATGCGAACTAAACAGTCTGATAAAGCTCCTGCTGGGAAGCTTGAGTTGCTGGGGTCAGCCCTGTTCATGGCAGCAGGTTGGGGCTGGATGGTCTTTAAAGTCCCTTCCACTCTAAGCCATTCTATAATGAGGAATTCAGGCTGCACTGATGCTCAGCACATGGTACCAGAGAGGGCTTCTCAGCTTGCCAAGTCCCGTGGGCTGTTTACCTTGGCTGGCCTCATGCTGATCTTGCTCCACTGTCTGGGAGGAAATCCAGATTGCTGCTTACAGTGTGAGCAGTGCCTTCTGAAGCTGGAAGTTATGGGACACAATGGTAAAGGCTAGGGCAGAAAGTCTCAGAGAGACTGTGGCTCCTGAGCACCTCAGCTCTTGGCAATATGCATCAAGACCGGTGGATCTTGGGTTCCCACAGGATAACATCAGAGTGGTGTGGCCAGAGCCTACAGAGTCTGAAACCCTGCAAAAAAAACCTTAGTATTTGTGAAGTAGTAACAAACACCATCACAGGTAAGTCAAAGGAAACTTCCTCCCTTTGCACAGACATTGAGCTCCAGCTTGTGTAGCTGTAAAACTGCGTGTCAAACAACTCAAAAAATGGAGGAGAACCAACGTTTGAGCCCTTAAAAGGTGGGTGTTGTCCTCAAAACCCAGGTGTAAGGACTCAGCATGACAGGGCCGAGCTGCCTGCTCACCTGCCTCCTATCTCCTGCAAATTTTACTCTCCCCAAATTCCCATTTTGCCACCGCTTTGAACCTCCAGTCTCTGACTAAGCACTGATACCTTTTCCTTTCCCAAAAAGAACCGTGCTGCGGTAGTGGCAGGTGCAAGGCGAAGCATCGTGTTCTCTTTCCCACCGCGCATCACATCTCGTGAGTTTTCAGAGTTAGCAGCATCCCCACACCACGGGTGAGCTTTGTTTTAGTGCGCGTGCCAAACATTTCAAAGCATTGATTAATTCTGATCTGCTCGCTCTGTAGCACTCCATGGAGGAGGAGTTAAAGAGAAGAGTGGGTTGAGCCACTCACAGTGATGACACATGGAAAGGAAAACAAACCGTGCCTGAACTCCATTGCTTTCACTAAGCTGGGTTTGTTTCTCACCCAGTAATGAAGCCAGGGGGTTTTCCTGCCCTGTCTGCTTGCATTCTGATGCAGCTTCTTCATTTGCTGCTGAAATTGAGCAAAACTGGGGGACAGCAGTTCTGCCTTGAGAATAAAGGTGAATAGATCCCAAGTCATGAAGGTCTGAGCTGGTTTGCGTTCAGTTCAGCTCTGGGTTCTGTGCTGAATGTGGGGAGCTGAGGTCTCACCCCACAGGCCCCAGGTGACTTCAGACACCCATCCCCTGGCCCTCATGGGATGCAAAGGACTGACTGAACCTGCTATAGGAACATTGGTGGAGGGGAGGGGGTGTGTGGAAGAATTGCTAGGTGCCCCTTTGAACGCCATCAGTGAGGGGGGGGGGGGGGGGGGTGGAACATTTAACTTCCACGTTTTACTTCTCCACCTGCTCACCACCCTTTGCATGAGGTAGGGGGAGCTACTTTCACTGACCCCAGAGCAGCACCCTTCCTGCCCTTCCCATTAAGGGCAGCTTGAGTCCTCTGAACCCATCTGCAACACGGGATGCTCACACTTGGGCTTTCCACTTCCTGAATGGAGAGGGAAGGGGAAAAAAATATCAGTTTTGCTGTGCCCACGCGTGTCTCTGCCTCTGTGCTGGGTCTGTGCCCTGGAAGGGGATCACCAGTGAGACCCTAAAGCCCTGGTGATACGTGCTGGGCACATTCCTGATCCTGCACAGACTGAGCCAGCAACTGTGCACAGGAGCTGCGTGGTACAGCAGTACCCAGCACACTCCTCACTTGCAGGTGGGGAAGGGTAAAGCTGTAGGGTGACAATATTTGGAGGGATACTTTTTCCCCTTGTTCTGGCATGGAAGGGCAGGGGGCTGAGCCCTGGGGGTTGGATATACAGGGAGAGGAGTGGCACCTGGAGCCTGATGGCCCTTGGCGGTGGCTCTGGCTAACTGGAGACTTGGTGGGAGCTGCCTAGAGACCTTCTGGAGAGACAAAGATGGAGGTGTCAGAGCCCAGTGCTGCTCTGCTTCTGCAGCTCAGCTCCGAACTGCTTCCTGCTGGTTTGAGTGTGGATACCAATACTTTGGTGCCGGGGTGTGCTGGGATGCACTGGGTTTGTCACAGGACCCAAGGGGATGCTGGCACGGTGCTGAGCCACCCATGCTCACCTGTGGCCCCTCCTTGTCACCAGGTCCCCAAGGACGTGACCTTGTTACCCACATTGTGTGAGGACCTCCTAGTGATCGGGCTGTCCCCCTGCCGAGCTCACAGGCGGCCGCGGGAGCTGCGGGTCCCCTAAATCCTTCACGAACTCACGGCAGCTCCGCAGCTTCCCCCAGGTGGCAGGACGGGGAGAGGCGACTGGGACGGGCTCAGAGATGGGACAGCACCGTGGCCGTGGGAAAGCTCCGAATTTCATCTTCCCCTCCCTGGTGGGGACCGGGGGAGGGGGTGGGGGGGGGGATCCCTTCCCCTAACCCGGAGCGCTGACGGTGCGGCGTCCCGGCTCGGTGCTGGGGCATCCCTCCGCCCGTGGGATTCCTCCCTCCCTCCCTCATGCCGTTCTTTTTCCTTAAGCACTGCCCCGGTCGCTTCCCCAAACCCTCTCATCTCGAGCTCCTCCGCCACCGAGGAGCGGATTTCAGCCTCTTTCACTGCCGGGAGAGCCGCACCACCCTCGCCTCTATTATTATTTTCCTTTATTTCTTTATTTGCTTATTGTCTTCTCTTCTTTTGGGGTTGCTTTCTTCGAAAGCTCACACGCAACCGGGGAGGGGCTGGGGGCAGCCCGTTCGTGCCCCCCGCAGCCGGGCAGCGCTCCGGCCCCTCGAGGCGTGGCGGGGCCGCTGCTGCGGGCGGGCAGGAGAGCGGGGAGGAAACTTCTTTCGAGTGGGGTGGAGAGGGGAGGGCAGGGGGTGGGGGTCGGGCAGGGAGGTATCAGCTCCGGGAAATGTGTCTTGGCAGCAGTCGGACGGGCGCTTCCCCGCAGGTCGCCGCGTTTCTCTCCGCAGCAGCCCGGGGTTCGGCGGCTCCCCCCGTTCCGCAGCCCCAACCCGCGGGGAGCGCGGGGCCGCCGGGGGCAGCGGCTGAGCCCCCCCGGGGCTGCCCCCCACCCTTACCCCCGAGGCCTCCCCACCGGGGCCGCCCAAGGTAAGCGGCCGAACCCCCGACGGCAGCTCCGCGTCCTCAGAACCCCGAACCCCTGCGATGGTGAGGAGGGGGTTTCGGGGAAGCGAGGTGCCCCGGGGCTGCCGGTGCTGAGCGCAGCGTGTCCGGGCTGTGTCGGCAGGCGGGCGGTGCGGCCCCTCGCCCGGCCCGGCTCCTCACCATGCTGGACGGCTTGAAGATGGAGGAGACTTTGCAGAGCGCCCTGGACCCCGCCGCCCCCTTCTCCTCGCTGCTGGGTAAGTCGGGGAGCTCCGAGGGCTGGAGCACGGTGGGAGGACCCGGCCAGAGGGGAGTCCGTGGGGCTGTTCCTCTCCCGGCTCTCTCCAGCTGCCCTCGGCCGCGGAGATCCCCCGGCGCCCGCTTCGTTCCGCGGTTCCACGAAACCGCGTGCCCCCCTCTCCGAGCGAAACGAAGGCTTTCCCTTCATCCTTCATCCCCCCCAGCCCCCCCCCTTTTTTTTTTTTTTTTTATTAATTTTTTTCCTTCCTTTTCACACCGCTGCCAAACAACCGCCATCTCTCCGAGCCGCGGCTCCGCCGCCGCCTTTCCAAACGGAACGAAATCGGGGCCGATTCCCCTCCCTCGGAGCTCCCCTAAAACACGGGCCCACCCCCGCAGCCTGGAGCAGCGTCTGGCACTCTCCTCTCCCCCCTCGGCCCACCCGGGACCCCCCGGTTCCCTCCCCGACCCTCGGGGACGCGGTGGCGGCGGTTCCCTCGGTCCGTGCCCGTCCGCCCGGCGTTGCCACCGACCCCATCCCGCAGGCAGAGCCGCGACGCCCCGCTCCGTGTGCGAGGGGTGCCAGCGGGTCATCGCCGACCGCTTCCTCCTGCGCCTCAACGACAGCCTGTGGCACGAGCGCTGCGTGCAGTGCACGTCGTGCAAGGAGCCCCTGCACACCACCTGCTTCTACCGCGACAAGAAGCTCTACTGCAAGCTGGACTACGAGAAGTGAGTGGCGGCCCCTTGTCCCCCCTCCCTTTGCCCCCACTCCGTTCCCATCCGCGGAGCGCTCGGTGGCCCCGTGCTCCCATCCCCGCTCACCGTGTCCCGGAGGCACTGGCATCGCGGGGTTGGTTTTCGTTCTCCCCTACAGTACACCTCCTCGGAGGGGTTTCCCCCTTTTTTAGAGCTGTTTCGTTGCCTTTGGGAATTTAGGAACCTTTTGTCGGGGGTCGGTGAGACCAAAGCTGTGGAGCAAAAAGCACTGAAAATGGGGGAAAAAATTCTTCCTGCATGTTATTTTCCTCCGAGCATCCGCGGGAGGAATGTTACAACCTCTCCAAAAGCTGTTCCTCATGGGGCTGTTTCTCCAGTGCCCTCCAGGCAAGGTGACACTCTGGCCCCAACCGCTCGGATGGGGACACCGGGGTACAGGGCGGGCGTGGGGTCCCGCTGGACACAGTGCTCTCTGCTGAGTGCTGGAGCCTTCCCCTGCACCAGAGCAGGAGATCGGATGTAGGTGTCCAAAGCTTCTCCTTCGGAAAGTGTGAGACTGGGGAGGGGGCTCTGTCTGTGTGAGGAGCGATGATGGGAATTTTTATATATATATATAATTTTTTCTAATTAAAAAATATGTTTATTTGTAAAGAAAAGCAGGGGGGAAACAGAGAGAAGGCTGCTGAGATTCCCTCTCCTGCAGCTGCTTTCTATTCTGAGTCCCATTCCTGCCATCACCGCTGCTCTGTGATATTCTGCTGGGAGCCCCACCGGAGCCCCCCACATCTGTGCTGTGGGATCAGGGGCTCCTTGCCCAGCAGAACTCAGCACGGGGACACACCACACGTCCCTCCGCGTCCTCTTGGTTCTCACGGACAGCTCTAGGGCTGCTTGCTCCCCGAGGCCGCCGTACGCGGGCCGGGCTCCTCTCTATGGCAGTGGCACACACTGAAGTGCTGTAATTTCTCTCCTGGAGAAGAAAAACTTCTCCGGGACAGCGCTGGGACCGGCCCCGCTTCCCATTCTCTCGGTCCTGTGTTGCGGGGTTGATTTAATTGCTATGGATACAAGGAAAATTGAAAGCAGGATTTGTGCGCACGGCCTTGTTTTCGGATGTTTACGGAAGAGCGGAAGAATGAGCTGCCGTGGGGTGAAAAAGAGAGCGCTGCGATTTTAGGCAAAAAATTTTTTTTGCAGAGATTGGGTGTGCTGCTTGTTTGGCGGTAGAAATTCGGCTATCGGTTCTCCTGGGTTTCCAATGCAATTTACTACACGTTTTCTGCTCTAACACTACCTCTGCTTGGAGCACGTAGAGGGAAAAGGGGTGAAATATTGCTGCAAAAAAAAAACCAACCCTTCCAGCTTTCAGCATGAGCACATCTCGCTGCCGTGTGTCCCAGTGCCGGGGGCTGCAGCCCGAAATCCTCCTCCTGTATCTCCTGGCCGTGAAAGTAATTCCCTTTCGCTGTGCCCCTCACCCAACTGAGCACCCGGTGCCATAAGGTTGGATAGAACGAGTGGAAAAAGAAAATAGTCATAACTATTTCCGTGCTCGGGTGGTGTTTGCTTGCTCTGGGTGTTTCCCGGCTGCGTTGTGGCTGCTCCTGCTTGGGCAGGATGGGGACATCGAGGACGCAGGGCAGAGCCCCATAGAGCACTGTGGCCTTGTCTATATTATGTCTATATTATATATATTTTTTTTGCTCAAACTGCCTGTTCTTTTCTGGCTGGGCTCTCCCTGGTGCCAAAGCATCAACGGAAGAGCTGCTGGGGCTGATGAATTGGGAACGGCAGCAGCACCCAGTGCTTCGTGCAGGCTGGGGGTTAGTGCAGCCTCAGCCGTGGGTGCAGGGATCCTCCCTGGGATGGGCTGTGGTTCGTTGTTTTTTAATTGCAAGAAGGGTTGGTGGCTGTTGGGATGCTTTGCCGAAGAGCAATTGGTGTGGTATTTTTTGACATTGGGACGTTTTACCGAAGAGCAGTAGGTGCAGTACTGTATGACATTGGGGCATTTTACCAAAAGAATAGGTGTGATCTTTTCCTACGTGTGTCCTTATCCCGTCTGTTCCAAGGCTGTGGAGGGTTAATGGCCAAGCACGGGACGGCCAAGCTATGCGTTCAGTTATAAATACACCCGTGGAAAGTGTTGCAGGGCGGTTTTAAGCAAGAGGCTGATTTGCTGGGCTCTCGAAATTGATGAATCATTTATTAAACCAGATGTTTTGCATTTCTTTATCTTTCGTGAAGAGGTCGAGGACCTGCAGAGAGATGGATTAAAGACTGGGGACGCTGGGCCAGGTCTCGGCATCTCCTTGGGGCATTTCTCAAGGAGCTGGAGTGGCCTGGGGGGAAGCTGGGGGCTGGTGCCCCCCACGCTATGCAGTCTGTGCAGAGCTCTTATGGGGGAGATTACTTGACCTACATGCTTAGGACAATGCAAATTTGGGACAGAGGACATTTGTTACAGAACATCTCAAACGCCGGCGCTTGGCCAAATCTGATCTATCCGAGGATGATGAGGTTCAGCCTTCACCCTGGGGGTGACGCCACGGCGACAGCCCCACTGCAGCGTGGTGCAGGAGGTGAGGGTGGGCTCTGGAAGCCCCCATGCCTACGAGAGGCAGCGGCCATGCCGAGGGGTGCAGCTGGGGAGCGCGGCGACGACGACGTGCCGGCTTGGCACATCCCCAGCCGCGGCGGGCGGGAGCAGATGGCCAGCACGGCTCGGAGCAGGCTGGCATGCGGGTCCCCACCACCACCGCACTGCACTCCCCGGCCGGGGCAGGCAGTTGTGTGACGCTGGGGCTGTCTGTGCACTACGTGATGGCTCTGTGCCGCTGCCAGCATCTGTGGAGAGGTGCGAGCCCCAGGTCCCTCGTTCCTGGGGTCCTGTGGGTGCCTCCGTGTGTGGAAGCATGATGGTAAAGAAAACCCTTTCCTGGCCATGAGTGCAAAAGAAAATGCCAACAAATAAACCTGTAAATCTGGATTGGAAAAATGATACCCAATACCTTTGTTTGGGAGAGGCATGTTGGGGGGCACATTGGCCCTGCAAGGGAAGATAGCATCTTCATCACCTCATCCTTGACCATAATTAGGTTTGTGCCTTACAATTAACGTTGCATCTAACAACCCCTGAAGGAGCAGCACCCTCGTGTGCCGAAGCTCCTCACCGCCCTTCCTGTTGTGCTGAAGACCATCAGCACACAGTGTTGGCATCTCTGTAGGGTGTCCATAGATGATAGGATTACTTCCTATCTTTGCAAATTTGGGGTCTGAGTTGAGGGTTCTCCACTTGTGGTGAGTACCAAGGGGATTTGTTCCAGGCATCCCTTGTGCTGAGGCTGCTTGAGGAGAAGGGGTTCTGGCAGGAGGTGGAAATAAAGGAGGTGATTTGGGCAATTTTAGTTGAATTTATCTAAGAAAGATTCAACTAACGTTTGCAGTGCTTCGAGTACCTTCCTTGGGCATGGCTTCTCAGCCTTTCTCCAGAGTTGCCTGGTTTTTGTGCTGCGCGTGCTGATGGCTTTCTCCCCTTTACACAAAGTTGACCAAAAGTGGTGTTGTAGGGATAGTAACTTCTGAGATAAGTGAACTATGGAGATGGGCAGGAACTGGGAAAAACCCCTAGAAGGGCAGCACTGGCCATGCAGGTACTCTGTGCCATGCAGAGCCAGCACTGCTCTCACCCCACTGCATTTATCTTCCACTGCACCATCTCTCGCTGCTCCCTTCCCCTCTCCTTCCCTCGTGGGCTCTGTTTCCGAGCACCGCTCCTGGGGAGAGCTTTCTGTCCTTGACAGCGGAACAAATGCTTTTTCATGCAGCCACCACTCCTCTGCCCATTGTCCTCTGCCCTGCCTCCGCCTCCGCCGCCACCGTGGAAAATCCCTGCAGGGAACCACTGACTCCCGGCCCCAAACCCCTCCGGGCATGGCTGCCAGACCCTGTGTGCACCGAGAGCTTCTCGACCTGGAGTGCTGGGAAGGACGAGAGAGGCTGCAGTGTTGTCTTTGCTATTGAAAGCTCAGGGAAGTGCTTGGGATGAAAAATTTGGAAAGAGAAGATAGCTTGACAGCAGCTCTCGGACACAGCAATTTTTATCGGAAGGAAGCAGGGCTGTCGTTTTTTTTCCCCATAGATGCCCCCATCCTGATAACATAGGGATGTTCTGATTGTTGATGTTTCTGCTCAGTGTTTGTCGGCTCTGTTAGAAGTATTTAATCCTGCAAAAGTGTGAAATACTGATGCTCTTTGCAGACTTAGACAAAGCCATGGATGGAGGCCCTCGTGGCTGGAGCAGTGATGGTCTCTGGTGTGGTAGGATGGCTCTGACTCACTCATGGCCAACTGGGTTGGCAATGGAGAATTGCAATGCTTAATTATGTATATCTGCCGGGCAGAGCATTGGAGTGCTATCAAGCATCATCCTCTTAAACAGCGCTGTGGGCGTGGGAGCCTGGTTAGGAAAGCCATTAAGTGTTTGAATCTTCTTGCTGCCTGCTCAGGTGGATGTTGCTCCTTCCTTCTGCATCCATAATTACAAAAAAGTGAGCCCCAGTGGGCTGGCTTAAAAGTTTAATGAAGCTTAAAGTCTTCCAGTTTGGAGCTTGAGCTTGCTTTAGCTTTGGCGTGAAGTGAAACGGGAAGAAAGGTTTCCTGCATGCAGTGCCTTGAAGATATGCAAACCCGTGCAGATGGGAGGTTTGGGTATGGAGATGGGTTGGGAGAGGAGAACCAAGATGGGTGAAGGGCCCTTCATGAAGTCACTGTGGGTCCGTGTGAGTGAGGGGTGAGATCTGGGGGCTCTTTAAGCAAGGGGGAAGGAAACATCTGCACTGTGAATGATATGCAGCTGGGGATGAGGCTGCCTTCATGAGGCCATTTTTCTGTGGCCACCAAAGGACCCCATGGCACACTGGTGTCACCCATCCTCATCTGGGCATGATGACTCTGTGCAGCCATCCCATAGGGAGTCATGCAGCAAGCCTAGTATGAACCTGGAGAGCCTGAATCCACCCAGCTCTGCCGGGATGGCCCACCCCTTCCTCCAAAGAAAGTGCTATTGTGCTGCCAATAACGTCTCTTTTTACTATTTCCAACGGCACAATAACAATCCCAGCAACTCCCTGAACCCTTGGCTTTTCGACTCAACCTGCCCCCACCCCACGCTGATTTATTTCGCCTGTTTCAGGCACTCCTGCCTCCAAACACCAGCCCAGGTCCTTCCCTCCCCATCCCGGCGCCGGCGGAGCCTCGCGCGTCACGTCCAGCTCCATCCATCGGGGAAAGAGCTGTGGGTGAAAGGTGCTAACGAAACGAGAGCCGAGCCCACGCCTTCCCCTGCAGCCTCATGGAAAAACGCAGCGAAAGGCAACCGCCGGCACATCCTGCCGGGGCTGCGTGGCTTTTTCTTTTCCATGAGGATTAGTGGTTCAAGAGCGGGGATTTTCAAACTGACAAGCCCTTGGCAAGAGAAATAATTACAGACTTTTTATGCTTTGTGTTTCTTAAGTAGTTCTAAATGACTTTATCCCCCGAGGCATTTTTTTTTTTATTATTATTATTTAAATATTTTTAATAAATTCACAAAAAGGTGAAAGGTGGGTGGGGGGGGGGGGAAATGTGCATTTCTTCAACGTCCTTAAAAATATGTGAGATGTTTGTGGAGCTGCTTGAGCCGCAGCACTATGGGTTGTTGTTTTTTTTTTTTTTGCGTGCCTCTGTTTAACTGCGGCCAATCCACCGGAGTTTCTTGGACGGCGATGCTTCAGAAACCGGAGATGGAGGGAGATAGATGTGGTCATTTCTCGGCCATCCCAGGAATGCAGGTTTCTGCCTCAGCCGTGGGTTCCCGGGGGCTCTCACCCCGCTCCTTTCTGCAGGAGATGATTTTTGGATCCAACAGAGTTGGCTTTTCCAGGTTATTTGCTCATGTTGAGCTGCAGACACATGGTGCAGAGGGTGCAGGATGTGTCCCTAATAATGGCCTGGCTCTGCTGTGCCTTTATGGAGGCAAGGGAGTCTGTGGTGGGAGGGAGGGGGTGGCATTTGGAGTCATTAGATGTGCTCAGTTTGAGGAGCAGTGATGCCCACATCCTGCAGTGACCCTCTTTGCTCATGGACCTGCCTGTCCTGGCTCTTCTTGCCCCAGCTACTATTCCTCAGGTTGGAAAAGGTGTTTGTTTTTTTTTTTTTCCTCATCTTTCCCCATCCAGACACTGTGAATCCCACTAAAACTTCTGACTGGGGCAGGGATTACATGCTCAGATTTCAGCGCTTGTCTGGGAGTGGTGTAAACTTTCGGCCAGCGCTCGAGTGACATTTTGTGGGAGATAGGAAAGTATTAAGTGTTGGGCCCGGCAGATAAAAATAGCTGACAACACTTTCTGGCTTCTCGTGGCTTCTCTGGTACAGCCCCATTACCTCCACACTCCCCACCTGCTATTTTCTTTGCATCACATGCTGGGACACCTATGCTGTGATCCAGCTGCATACCTTGCAGGAGTCCCCACCTGATTCCCACCAGCACCTCAGGGGATGTGGCTGGACCAGTGCTGCCAAATCCCTCCAACAGCTCCTTCTGGATTCATGGGGCTGGAAGGAAATCCCCTTCTCACCCTGCTTGCTGGGAGCCTGCCCCAGATGAGTGTGGCATCCTCTGAAATCCGTGGCTCAGAGCAGGTGCCCCAGATGACCCGTTGTCCCAACCCTAATGTAGGAGTGCAGCCCATTGCTAGAATCCTTGGCTGTGCACGTGTCCTGCTTGTTTTCACTGTTGCTGTGTTTTGAAGCTGATGTTTTCACCCTGAGGTTCTGGCCAGAGCTGGCTCAGGGCCCCTCAGCAGTGCGGGCAGGATCTGACTCCTTGTGCTCCAGAACCTGGATCTGGGGCCAGCCAGAAGGGATGAGGAGGAAGAAGAGAAGAGCAGAGTCTGGCTCACTCTGTCCTGGGACCAGCCCTGTGGTAGAGGTGTTCTTCAGGTCCCTCCAAAAATGCCAGCCTGTCTCTGAAGGCCCTCAGCAGCATTGATGGGAACCCTTTGTCATGTGTGCTGCCAGCCCACCAGGCAGAAGGGCCAAGCCGGTCATCTGGAGCCGAATCGGTGCGATGGCACTTGGCTGCTCACACTGGTGGGCGATTCCTGAGCCCCTGCCAGGAATTCCTCCAGTGGGATTGGGAATGCTCCCGGGTGTTAAATTTGTCTGACGGCGTGCCCTCCCTGAGCACAGCCCGCCGTGCGTTGGGACGTGTCATATGATGCCAGCCATCTCAGCCCTGTGCTTCAAGGTCAGGAGGGAGCTTGGGTACTGGGGATCTTCCTGGCCCCTTTGTGGGAGCCTGAAGACCAGAATTGTTTCATGCTGTTGGGTACCTGCACTGTGCTGATCCCATATCTGCCACACAGAAAACATTCCCCAACGTCAGGACTTTTCCTGAAGTTGGGGAAATCATACTGGACAGCATTTACTGGTCCTTCTCTAGGAAGAGACAGTCCCTCTCAATAACAACTGGTTTTAGGTTGTACAAAGCCACTAAGAGGGGCCCTTTGGGTGGCTCGTTAAATAAGAATTAGTGGGGGTTTATAATATTAATGGACAATTGGCCCTCGCAAGTTCTCTTGTTACAAGAACGTTTCATTTATAATTTGGATCCAGGTTGGGATGTGCTGAGAGATGCTTGAGCTGTGCATGAGGGTTAATGTGGTGCTCGCTCCTGCCAGAAAATAATAGAAGCCAGGGACTGGAGCAGGAAGGATTAGGGAGAGGATGTGCACGGGTCGGGCTGCAGCTGCTGAGTGTCTTGTGCAGAGGGTATGGCTGGAAATCATTGCTTGCTGATGGCTGCGAGGGGCTGACATGGGAAGGGAGTGCTGCTCCTGCAAGTCAGGAAGCTCAGCAACTGGAAGGTGGTTTTGACAGGGAAGCGGTGTTGATCAAAAGGGAGGAAGCTCTGTTGGGAAGGTTCTTCTACCTCTGCTTTCCTTGTGCTGCCATTTTTTTATTACGAGCAGGGGGTGACGGACTCCAGGATTTAGGGGTGAGCCAACCAAGCTAGGCTCCAGTGTTAAGGACTTCTGGGGTTAAATGAGGATGCTGGGCTCCAGGAATGGGGACTTCTGAGGTGAGCCAATGGTGCAGAACTTGGGAGATGAGTAGGGGATGCTGATCTCCAGGGATGGGCTTTTGGGGGATGATACAGCCAAGCTGGGCTCCATGAGTGGGGTGTTTCGGCTTTCTGCAGGATGTCTGGTGAGTCTACAGGTGCCACTGGGAGGCTGGCTTCACCACAGCCTTATCCTTGTTGTCCTGTTGTTTTAAAAAGCTCCAGGTGCCACAGCGAGGAATTTTAATAAAGTTCTCCCCTGCCTCTCAGTGGGAGCATTTCTGGCTTCAGGCAAAGCTGGAAGATGCTCAGATCTCATGTCAGTGTTATCTGTGCTGTTTCCCAAAACACTCCACTCAAGCTGGCTCGGGAGTCCCAGCTCTTAGGGTTACAGGTGTGTAAGAACCCCAAGAAGCAGCCTCATCCACGACCTCCTCCTGGAGGATCGTGGCAGCATCTGAACTCCCCAGAGTGAGGCAGGGCTTTATGGCCCTCGCCCAAGAGAAGCATGTTGCTTTTGTGGCAACTATTAATTGCTTCCTGAATTTAAAAAGCACAAACAAACTTGCTTGCCAGGGGATGAGTTACCCGGCGCGTAAATGCTCTACCATTAATGCACTGCTGACCCTGACGATGATGCGAGCACCAGAAGGGCTTTCAAAGAATTTACCAGAAACCATTTCAGAGGAGGTTGTGTTGTAAATCCTTAAGTGACGGGATGGAGGGAATTAGGTGAGATAATAGTTTGCAGAAACTGGGCGCGATTCCCCGTTGAGGACCTCGAGGCTATTAGGAGCATGGCGAGGTTAGGCCCCGTCCCAGCAACCGAGGAGGGGTTTTACAACCTGGAAAACGAGATTAGTGGGGTGGCTGCTGGGCTGGATTCACACAACGCTATAAGGAAGGCTGGAGGGGAGAGAAGAGGTGTGATATTATATCTGCAGTGCATAGGGATGCTGCCTTCAGCCTCCCTCGTTTGAAAGGGGAGTCATGGGCAGGGGGAAAAGCGCTTCACCTGCAGCAGAAAGTATTTCCCAAATCCAATATCTATGCAATGAGATGAGCTGCACTGGGAATTGCACATCCTTTCATGGGGCAGCGCTGATGGGGAAAGAAGGCAGCAACCAGTCTGCCTTGAGCCCTAATAACAGCCTTGACTTGAAAGAGCAAGTCCAGCTGGTGGCTTGGTGCCCTGGAAGGGTGCAGCATCACCCCACACAGTGACATGGGGGTCCCTTTGCCTTGCCCAGCCCAGGATGTACCAGCCTGGGAGGCATTCAGCAGATCATGCTGTAATCAGTAGGTTTCAGAGTTAACATGCTGTGGGAGGCAGCAGGAAGGGTTGCCCAGGAGGTAACAGTTGCCTGGGGGGCTCCTTGGTGCTTTGATTCAGACTATTTGTGCTCAGATATTTTATTTGCTTTCGGGCAGGCCCTGACTTTGCATGAGAGCGCCTGCATCTCCTCACACTGTGCTGTGCTGGGAAATGGGGACAACATCTTGATCAAGAGAAATCCCAGCCCTACAGATGGAGAGTCCCCAATACCCACAGCTCCGGTGAAGCCAGTGGCAAATTTTAGGGTCTCAGGACCTCATAAGCTGTACGTATCAATTATTTTCCGCATCTCCACTCCATGGAGGAGGACGCAGGGTCCCCCCAAGCTCGCTGGCTGTGGGCAGGGAGGAGGAGAGCATCCCGCCCTGGCCATTTCTGGACGAGTAGGTCATCTGGGCGTGGGAGGGGGATGGTGTCCAAGGCAGCCTGGAGAGACTGAGCACTGGGTGTACGAGTGATTTGGGGGAAAGTGAGAAGGGATTTCTTATGAGAGGAGGAATGCGAGTTTCCTCCTTCACATATGTCTCCCGTTCTTCCAGTTTGCAACAAAAGTCATCCCATTGCCCAAGACCTGGCAGCGAAGATGGCCCAGGAACAACCCACAAATCAATGCGGAGCATCTCCCTCCTCCTTTTCTGCCTCCAGCTACTCGTGCATCAGGAACCACTTCTAATCCCCACTTGGGTGCTAAAACTCCTGCCCTTTCCTGCTGCGGGGGTGCTGCATGGCCAAGAGCCTTCTGAATTTATGTGTGCTGTAGCACCGGTCCTAACTCCAGTGGGAGGAATTGACTTGGTGACACTGTTAGACACTCCAGAGGGCCCAGGGCAGGGCTGGGGTGCTGTGACATTGGTGCCATGGTGGGGACACAGTGACGAGGCTGGCACAGGTGTATTTTAGGAACAAGGTAGTATTTAGCCAGCGTGGGTGCTCAGCTTCTGGGAGCATACTCGGCGTTGCTTATCCTTTGTTATTCTGCGATCTCTCTCCAGGGCCTCCTTCTCATCTTCTTCTGTTTATTATCTCCTGCTAATGTTATTAACATGCTAATTAAGTCCCCTGTTGCAATCACCAATGAAGATGTCAGATAAAGGCTGATGCTAGAACTGATCCCTCACATCACCCTTTTTCTCTGCCTTCTTTCCCCATTGCTGTCATTATTTTATGCATTTGCTTCACAAAGGGATGCTCATCTTTCCTCCTCCAGTAAAGGTTCTCCCATATGTGGTTCACAAAGCCCCCAGGGCCAGGTATGCAATCTTGATGTCACCAAGAGGGGTTTTCTGTTTGAGCCCAAGGGCAGAACAAATGCAGGAAGACTCGGTGATGTCCAGGAGCAGCATTTGCCATCATGTACTCAGCAGCTTGGTCACCTCCCCACGCACGTGGCTATAAATAGGGGGGCAAAGAGACAGCAAAACTTGGGGAGCCCACGTCTGGGGGTGACACCGAGGAGTGGGGGTTGCAGCATGACGTGGGACCACGTGATGCAGGCAGGGGGGTAAAACGTGGCTCTTGACCGATTGCAAGTAAATCAGGGTCAGGAGCTTGACTGCATGCCAAAGAAACCCAAAGGGATAAAATACGGCCTCTGTGCTGACTCTTAGCAAACAGCACGTGGGCTGAAATCTGCTGGATAAATTTATGCCCTGTGAATTGTTCCCCCAGCTGCGGCGAAGGGACGGCCGGACCCACGGCGAACCGATCTCCATATGTGGCGGGCATGCTGCTGGGGCTGACCTTTAATGGGCTGAGAGACAGGGGCTGGGGGTGACATCACGGGGATGTCACCAGGAGGAAGGGATGCGCTCGGTGCGAGGCAGGGGGATGCAGCTCTTGCTGCCCTACATGGACGTGGTGCTGGGTACCAGGCGTGTGCCCTCTGTCCCCCTCCCTCCCCCCCCGTCCTGTGCCTTTGCTTGGGGCTGTGACTTTTGGCATGGGTGGGACATATTTAGCAGTGTGCTCCCAATGCATGCGGCCACCGTGTCACCTCCGCCCGCACTGAGTAATGGGATCCGTGGTGGCCTACCCCATGCCTGCCCCAGCCAAGCGTTGTGTTCTGTCCCTCAGTGAAAGAGATGTGGATTTTAATGCTCTGCTGTGGGTGGGTGGCTTTGGGAGCTGATGGATCTGATCTACCTGACAGCGTCTGTTTGTGCCATTGGTGGCATCTGTTGGTTGCAGTCATTAGGTTTCAGAGTGAACAGTGGGCACCCCAGCAACGAGTCAATGCCGTGCAAAGGTTTTGCCTTGTTGCAGTGCATTACAGTGTCCTTTTGGCTGATGTCTCCCTGGAGGCCCCATAGCCCCTCATGGGTTCCCACAACACTGTTTTGGGGCTGGGAGAGCCTCCTGGTGTGGGGCCGACGGCGCTGAGCTGCCTCCGCTAATTGGTACAACCAATATTTGTTTTGCAAACGCAATTGGAGGGGAAGAGGGATTGCGAGAGCCAGAAATCCAATTGACCTGTAAAAAACAGATACGGTGTAAAGGGAATCCTTTCCCTGCCAAGCAAATATTTAGAAAGGAGAAGCAATAAAATGAATAAGCAACAAAGTAATATCCTGCCTCGCCGGGGGCTGCGGGGAAGGGCTGCGATAACCCTGCGCGAGCAGGAGGCAGGAACCCGTCTCCTGGAGAACGTGTGTTTGCTTTTCCAGCCCCTTGTAATCATTTTATTCTATTATATAAATATATACAAGTATACGTTATATAGATAATAATTATCTGTATATATGATTAAATATTGCATGGCGTATTATGTGCAAATGAAGAAAGGGGGATGAGTTCATGGGGAAGCTCCGAATGAGCCTCAGGGCTGAGCACTTGTAGGATCCCTGAGAGTGGTCCCCATGATGGACACTGACTCTTACACTTGTATCAGGGTCTGAGGCTGCATCGCACTCACGGGCACCAACCAGAAAGTGAGCACTTTATGCTCAGCACTGCACTTTTCTGGTTACCGGTTACTGCAGGGCTGCGCTCCTGCGGATGCTCAGTGCTGTGGGATGTGAAAGGTTTGTTACCCTTGGGAGCACGCACGGGAGAGGGCTGCAATGTGAGATGAGTGGGGGGAAGGATATCTTAAATGTTATGTTGTTTTGAATGAATATTTCCATTCATTCAGAGATCATGCAAAACCCTGCTCCAACAGTGGCTGCCCCAAGGCTGTGCCCATGGAGATGCAGGATGCAGCCCGGCGAGATGCAGCTTGCCGTGCTGGCCCTGAGCAGCTGGCCTCTATTTCGGGCTGTCTCTGTTTAGATTTCATCCAGCCCAGTGGTTTTTATAGCCACTGGAGCACCAGGAAGCACCCAGCAGCACCGCAGGATATTGGCCACCCCATGCTTGCACCTACAGCCGCTGTGGGTTGGAAGTGTGTTTCTTTTTTTTTCCCTTTTCCTTCTCTACGTAATTAATCTTCCTTTTGAAATTCTGCAGGGAAATGCGCTTCTTATGTATTTATTTGTTTGTTTTCATTTTTCAACCTGAGGAAGGGGATGGAAATTGCTTCTCTTTCCCCCCCCCGGCAACGCAGCACACCGCCAGCACCCCACGGGGCAGGAAAACGAACCCGCTGTGAGGGTCATCCAGCATTCCTTCTTCCTGGAAAGCAAGGAAAAAAAGAAAGAAAGAAAGAAAGAAAGAAAGAAAGAAAGAAAGAAAAAAGAAAGGATTTTAAGAGAATTACATTTTAATCTGCCAAAAAACGAATGGCATCAACAACATTTCCTTCTCCTCTGGTCCGCTGCCCAGAGCCGGGTTGGTGGCCACGGTGCATCCTCCTGCTGCTGGTGGCTTTGCTGTTCCATCGTTTGCCTCCCCATTAATCTCGGTGCAAACAAAGGCTCTGAAAAGCTCCTGGGGGTCCGTTGAAATCAGCCCTTTCTAATAATGGCTGTCGACCTCTCCGTGGAAGCGCTGCTCCCCTAGGAAAGGATGCGGAGCGGCGGCCGCGCGCTGAAATATGGTGGGGTGTAATTAATTCTGACCTCTGGCTCCCGTGCGCTCCTCTCGATATTAAATTGGAGTGGTGATATTGTGGGGTTTCAATTATCCCTCTTTTCTTGGGGGCATGGCAGGGCGGGGGCAGCTGAGATGCCCTTCGCTCCCCGTGTCTCTCCTGCATGGAGGTGCTCAATGGTGCTGCATGGGGCTGTTGCCCTTCCCACTGGTGTGGGATATTATGCATAGGGGTCCCCAAAATTCAGTGTTCTATGACTTTGCCCGAGAGATCACTTTCTACTTGTGTTTTTGGCTGGATGTGGAGCTGGGATGGGGTTTTCACCACGGGGCAGGGACTGGGGTGTGGGTTTGGCAAAGCATTTCTTGGGGTCCCCATACCCAGCAGGAAGAGGGGATTACTGGGAATGTGGTTGCTACATCCCGTTGCAGCTCCGGGATATATCCAGCCAGTGGGACGGAGCAGGGCCAGAGGGGAGGAGAAGGGAAATTAAACAACAACAACAACAACATAAAAAGGGAAACGGCACTCGCTGCAAAGCGAGCGAATTCCCCAATAAACCCAAATCTGCTGAGAATACATTTTACAAACATGCAGCTAAGTTGGCCGCTTTTGTTTGGGCGTTTGTTAAGCATTAACTAAAGAATGCCATGGTCCAGCCTGCTCGGTGTGAAATCTAATTCTCCCCCTTTCTGGAGCCATGGCATGGAGTGCTCAATTTTTTTCTCTCTGTAGGACTGCAGCCTTCTGGTACTGCGGCCAAAAACCACTCATATTTTAGCAAGCTTAGCCCAGGCGCCGTTGCCAGGCAGTAAAGGGAACACTTGTCCGCCTCGGGGGGAGGAGGGGGCAGCGGGGAGACAGAGGGGTCAGGGGACAGCCCGGGGCGTGGGCTGGGGGAGCACTGTTGCTGCTCCCTGGTGCCCCACTTTGGGGACATATGGGGACAGGGCAACCAGGAGTCCCAACCGGAGCTCGGCTGTGGGGTTGACAGCGATCGGCCTTTTTCCACGGCCCTACTGCTGCTGTCCCCTGTCCTGTGAGTGAGGAGGTGGCTGAGTGCCAGGACATCTCAATTCGGTGGCACTGAGCCCCCCCCCCCCCCCCCCCCCCCCACCCTATTCCCCTTACTATCCCCATGCATCCGTCCTCTTGGGGTGAATGTGCCATCATGCCTGCTGGAAGGAGCCGTGCCCTACGGCTTTCCCTGCCCTAAGGATGCCCCTTGGGGCTGGGGCTGACCAGGGAAAGGGGCACAGATGCTGCATCCTAGATGGGTGGGGGGGGGGGGGGGGGGGTGATCCCAAGCCGACGGAGCCGCACTGAAACCAACCTCAGTGGCGTTTGGGATTTGTATCGCTGTTCCCAACGCGGAGGGGCTCCCGTTTGTATGCGGCGCATGCAGGCGGCTGGAGACAGGCAGCAGCCGGGAAGCGCCCGTCAATCACGGCCCCTTTCAAAGCATCACCTCAGCATAAAGGAGTGCAGAGGGCGGCGGGTGCTGCGACGGCCCCATGGGAAAGAGCAGGGCAGGGATGCGGGATGCACGGATGTATGATGTGGGGTGTACGATGCGGGGTGCAGGTCGTGCTCCCGCCTTGATGGCATTGGGTTTTGACCACGTGTAGAAGCTGGCAGCTTTTGGTGATGCTGAGAGGATGGGGAGCGCAGAAGGAGAGGACTGAAGTCTTTAGGAGCCTAAATTTAAGAATAAATAAATAAATAGTCATTTTCATAGTGATTGATCGATAGAAGAAAAGGAACGATTGGAGTAAAAGAGAAACAAAGAATCATGTGCAGCAAGAGCAGTTCCTTACTTCTCCCTGTTTTTGTTCCAGCCCTCCCTAACATAAATATTTCTCAGAATTGATAAATACCCTCTGCCAGGGTTTTGCTGAGGCTTTCATCGGGGCTCTGAGCACCTGATGGAGCTATAGGCAACCCTATTCAGTGCAGGGCAGCTGGACCAAATGCCCTTTAAGGGTCCCTTCCAGCTCAATCCATTCTGTGATTCATTCATGAGGATATACTAGCACTGACATAGCAGCTTATCAGAGGTTTATCACTGAGAACACAGCGATCCCAACAGGTAGGGCTCGCACTCCATTTAAACAGAGCGAGGATGCATTACTCTGCAGGTACAAATTGCCTCCCTTTGACATAAGAGAGACGTAATGACAGACGGAATGAGCGCAGCGCTGACACCGGGCTGCCTTCCTTGGGGCTGGAGCAGCTGAAAAACACAATGGGTAACTTTAGGGACCCCATGCCATAACACTTGAGCCCTCAGCATCCAACATGGGTGGGAGCCCTCCCTCCAGCTGTGCACACATCTGGAGGGTGGAGGTCATCCCCTCCCAGCATGGAAGGGCTCATCACGGGGAGGCATCTCTGGTCACCAAGGTGGGCACAGATGCCACCAGCTGCCACCCACTCATCCCCATCGGGGAGTTGCACAGCTGAGGGGCACTGAGCCACTGTGGGGTGGGGAAATCAGAGGGGGAGATGGAGACCTTTCATTTCTTACCCCTCCCCCCCTCCCTGTTTTTTTATGGTTTTCTCGCATACATCTGTTCCTCTCCTGCTAGCAACAGGGCTGACTCAGCACTTTGCATTCACCAGTGAACTGGGGTCTGAAAAGCTGAGGTGAAGCAGTGGTGCTCTCATGCAGGTCCTGCTTGGGGACACATCCAGGGCACTCGGGATGCTCGTGGATAACCTCAGGATGTGCACTGACTTCTGCCTCCTCTTTCTGGGCCAAAGTCATCAAAACAGAGAATACTGATGTCCCGTTCCCACAGATATTTAGGACAAGGCTGGGTAAGCAGTGAGGATTTTTTTATGGCATACAAGCCAAAAGCACAGATATCTGAGAGCCGTGGAGGAGTTCTGGTTTGATACTCCAAAAATCACTTTGAGTCCCCAGCCCAGGTTTGGCTCCAGTTTCTCCAGCTGTACATCAGTGATTGTGCTGTTGAACTCCTTGCTCAGAGTACTGAAAGTAAAGGACAACAAGCTCTGTTTAAAGCTATAGGTTATCACTGTCATTATTAGGGACTGTACAATTAAGGATACTGCAACTATTTCCCCATCAGTGACAAGGAACAATCTGAGCTTCATTTCCTTTTGGTCACCAAGTCATCAAGACCATCATGAACAGTGGAGATGTAGCACCATGAGGAGCATGGTCAGTGGGCATGGTGGGGACGGGGTGATGACTGGACTAGAGGATCTTCGTGGCTTTTTCCAGCATTGATTATTCCATGATTCCATGATGCTAAGTAAGATTCTATGATGCTCAGCTCTTACCTGGTTCATTTTGGGGCATTTGCAGTGCATCCAATAGCCAAGACGGGGCCATGGCAGTGCCCTGCTGCCAGCTTGGGCCATGGATTATGGTTTGACTTTGTGGTCTTTTTAGCCTTCATGATTCTGTGATTCTATGGGGTTGTGGAGGGGTCACTGCTGCAGTCTCCAGCTGGAGGCAGCTGGATGTGTAGGGTGGTTTCCTAACCCTGTAAGTGATGTGTACCTCATCCCATGGTGGGAATAGGGCTGCTGGGTTTGGTGATGGTTTATTTGACACCCAAGCACTGGGGGGTCTTCATCTTTCATGCTTTATGGCTAAACAAAAAACACCAGTTAACCCAAACCAGCATCCCTTATTGGCACATTCGTCCTTTTAGCACATCCAAGGCCTGTACACGGTGACAAAGCCACTCTGTACCAGTGCCCACCACAGCTCCCCATGGGGTCTCGCTTTGCTCCCGCAGGTTGTTTGCAGTGAAATGTGCCGGGTGCCTGGAGAGCATCGCTCCCAGTGAGCTGGTGATGCGTGCCCAGCAGAGCGTCTACCACCTGCGCTGCTTCTGCTGCTGCGTCTGCGAGCGGCGCCTGCAGAAGGGAGACGAGTTTGTGCTGAAGGAAGGGCAGCTGCTCTGTAAGGGCGACTACGAGAAGGAGCGCGAGCTGCTGAGCTTGGTGAGCCCGGCTCTGTCCGATTCTGGTAAGGGGCCGCCTCGTGCAGCATTGATCTGACTCACTGCTCCTGCCCTGGGATTGCTTGGTTGGGGGAAGAATTCCACTGAAGAGCTGGGGTGGGATGCTGCAGGGATATTGGGTGGCATCCCTGGGGTGGCAGCAGTGGGAGGATATAGAGATCAACATTTAAACCTGAATATGCAGTTGACGCAACTCATGGTTCCCAGGGAGAAACCCAGCAAAATAGGAAATGAGCTGGGTTAATGATGTCCCTGATAAAGGCAGTGGTGCTTCCCAAATCACCCAAAAAAGAGGTCACTGTGGGGAAATCTGCTCTGTGGAAGGAAAGATTTGCATTCACAAGGATAGGACAGGGATGGGGATGGAGCAAGGATCACCACAGCTCTTTAATATTGTGCTCACCCAACTCCCTTCCACCAAATAACAGTGGTGGTAACAAAAAATGAAGGAGGACAGTAAGGCTGAGGAGGCAATAGGACCACTGCAAGCCCTGGGAAAGTGCACTGGGGATGTCCTGATGGCCACAGCACAGTGAGTTCTGCTCTATGGGAGATGCAAACACTTTCAGTTAAAATAGGAACTGAGGAGGAAATGTCAGGCAGGAAAAGAATGGAATCAGATGCTGATCCCACAACGATTTGGGTCTGTTCCGACTGGGGGAAAAGGGCACTTTGGGAAAGGTTGGGGAGCTTTTCTCCCCTGTGGCTCATCAGCCTGCTGCAGGCCCCGCTCCCAGCTGCTGGCCAAGATGAGGGCTTCGCATCGCAGAAATTCCCCAGGAACACACTGCTTTCAGAGGAAAAGTCCCAGAGGAGGGATGCAGTGGGACAGCATGGGGCTCACCAGTGCCACCCATCCCCTTGGATGGTGGGACCCCATCCTGAGCCCCCAACACCCCCAGATTCCTCACCAAAGGATGCAGCCAAGTGTTCCTGCAGGGCTGCCAGCCTCCAGCCCCCCCATTCTCCACACAGCAAAGGCCACTTTATGAGAAAGTGCAGATAAAAAGCGAGCCATATGTTGCCTGTAATCTCCCCAACCCTCACTTCAATTACTGCCTCCTCCGAGCCCACCCTGGCCGAGCCTAAGCAAACAAGCCCCTCTGAAAGAGGACCCCGGTTTCCAATTAAATCGTCCTAACTGTTCTCCTCTCCCTAAATCCTCCCAGGCGAGGAATGTCCCGGCCCTGCTGCGGCCGTGCTGGCCCCCCCGTGCCGGCGGGTCGGGCTAGGGGCATGCACAATGTCCCCCACCCTGGCCCCTTCCCAGGTGACGTCAGGGGCAGCCCCAGACAGTCATTAATTTCCCCCCTCGTTGGGGAAAGGCTTGAAAGGGAGAGTTAATTAAAAGTAATACCCAGCCAAATCCGGCTCCGCTTCTCCTTTGACACACGGAGGGATTTGGGGAGCAGGTGCTGGGGGATGGCAAGGGGGGTAGTGATCAGAGTGGGTTTTCCCCCTGCCCAGAGCACAGCAGTGTGGTTCTGAGCATTGCATACTGAGCTCATCCCCTCCTAGTCTAGGGCACCCCTTTCTGGGGCATAAAGGCATTTCAGTGTCCCCATCAGTGCAGGCCTCAAATCCTAGCATTTGCTAAACCTCTTCCCCTCCACCAGAAGTAAGCTCAGCGGTGGAAGCTCTCATCCAGATCCCAAAAATCCACTGAAACACCTACTGGGAATTGCTTGATTGGTGTGGCCATGGGCACAACATCCCTCTTCCTGGTACCACTACTCCAGTGCCTTTGGAATCCACCAGTGTTGTGATGCACGGAGGAGCCCTCACACTGCATCCTCTTGCTGTGGGAATCAGACTTGCATCTGCCCCATGCATCCCAGAGACATATCAGCCCCACAGTAGAACTTGAGCCAGGCACCTCCTTGCTGCCTGCTGAACACTGCATGGTTTCTAGCAAGCAACTCAGCTTTGTTAGCAATTAACAAATAGCGAGCTTGCTGGAAAAGGCTGCAAGTGATTTACAGCTCACACAGGAGAAGGACACGTGTTGGCCAACCTGTGTTGCACCTTGGTGCCAAGGACACCGGTACAGCAATGCCAGGGAGGATGAGGACAAGGATGTCACAGCCATCCAGCCACACAGAGGGACCTGAATCTTGGTCCTTTTTTGTTGTTTGTACCATCCCCAGGTAAAAGTGATGATGAAGACAGTGTCTGCAAAATGGGCCCGGCCTCGGCAAAGGGAGCTGAGGAGGGGAAGGACCACAAGCGGCCCAAGCGCCCGCGCACCATCCTGACCACACAACAGCGCAGGGCCTTCAAGGCATCCTTCGAGGTCTCCTCCAAGCCCTGCAGGAAGGTAGGGGGACATGGGTGTGGCCTGGGGGTGGGCAATGGCTCTGCCCCCTCCTGAATCCCCCAAACCCTGTGCGAGTCCCACTGACATGTTGTTCCTCCTCCAGGTGCGGGAGACGCTGGCAGCCGAGACAGGGCTGAGCGTACGCGTGGTGCAGGTCTGGTTCCAGAACCAGAGAGCGAAGGTGGGTGCCAGGTCTCCCTCCCACCCTACCCCACAGCCGTTTCATCACCCCCTGCTCTTTCCCCTTCTTCTTGCCCAGATGAAGAAGCTGGCTAGGAGGCAGCAGCAGCAGCAGCAGGACCAGCAGAACACACAGCGCCTGAGCTCAGGTACCCAGCTCTCCCCATTTCCCACCCCCAAAATGCCCTCTCTGGGCTTTCCAAGCCTCCCCAGCAAAAAGCCACATCCCAACCATGCCAACAGCTTGCTCTTGTCTTGCAGCCCAGCCAAACAGCAGTGGCCCGGGGGGGCTGGAGGGGCTTATGAACCCTTACACCACTCTGCCCCCCCCACAGCAGCTCCTGGGCATGGAGCAGGTCTACAGCTCTGATCCCTTCCGGCAAGGGCTCACCCCCCCACAGATGCCTGGAGACCACATGCACCCCTATGGTAAGGCTGTACGGGGGCAGAGGGGGGGAGGGGGGGTGTTGAGCAGGCCACACATACCCTGGATTTACATTTTTGCTTGTCCTCTCAGTGTCAAAGGGTGGGCTGCGTGATGGGAGTGCAGCAAGTTATGGGTAGGCAGTGGTTCCTGCTGACATAAACTCCCACAGTGCAAAACTGGGGGCACCAAGGTGGCCAGCACCATCTGGGTACCCCGTTGAGCATCTGGACACAAAGCCAAGGAGAGAAGAAAGCAGGTAGCCGTGGTAGGAACGTTATGAGTGCCACCTCCTCCCTCATGGTGCCACCTCCTTCCTAATAGTTCCACCATCTGCTTGCTGATGCCATCCCAACCATCTCTGATGGTGCCAACACCTCTCTGATGATGCTAACCCATATGGATTTAGCACCCTGACATAGGACAGCACCCCTAGAATATCTCAGTAGGCTCTCAGGTTCCCAGTAGGAGCCAGTTGCAGGGGTTGGGAGCTGCAGCAGCACGTAGCATCCCTCCAACACTGCTTCTTCACTTCTTTCCAAGGTGCTGAGCCCCTCTTCCATGACATGGACAGCGACGATACCTCACTGAGCAACTTGGGTGACTGCTTCCTCGCCACGGCGGATGCGGGGCCACTGCAGACACGGGCAGGGAACCCCATCGACCACCTGTACTCCATGCAGAGCTCCTACTTCACCTCCTGAGTGTGTCAGGGCCCTGCAACGGGACATTGTCCCACGACATTTTGTAGCTCGGGATGCCCAGAGACCCAATGAGTTTTGGGTTGCATAGTTTCATGTTTCTCTTAGGATCCTAGGGTTAGGGGAAGGTTGGGCAGCTGGCGGGTTGGATTCAGGTTGCCGTGCAGATGTAGAAGCCTGGAGGCATCTCCCCAGGATGTGGGGCTGGGTGTATGTGTGTGATACACATGCGTGCGGAGCCGTGCGGGCTGTGTGCGGGGATGTCCCGCCAGATTATATCCACAAAGTTTATTTCTAAGTCTATCAGAAATTTACTGTACAGCGAAAGTAACTTTATTTTCAGCGTGAACCATATTTAAGGAAATACTCAATGCACTTAAGTTATAAGATGAAATAATTTACTTTTTATAAGCGTTATGTTTAGGTTGCAAAAGCCCAGTGGCAGGGAAGGAACACCTGTTTGTTTCAGGACGTAGGTCTGGGTTTTGGGGTCGGTTCTTTTCGGTGCTCTCAGGTTACCCCACTTGTTTTGAGGTGAACTCCACAGCAGGCTCCTCACCAGCAGAGTGCTGAGGAGAGCAAGGCAACGGCGTCCCGTCCTCTCCACTCAGTGCAGCTGGTGCTTGGTGCTGGAGCTAGAGACGTCCCCACCTCTCTCCTCCAGCTGAGACTCATCCCATACCCAGAGGTGGGTGATGGAGTGGTGTGGAGAGGTGTCCTGGCTCCAGGAGGCACTAGCCCATGCCACCAGGAAGAAGGAGCACTGCATCTCCACCCTATACATGGGTCCATCTCTGCAAGTTCTCCAGGTCGAGCTTTCTGCTGACTGTTGCCTCATCCCCTTCTCGTTTTCATGCGTTGTGTCCTTTTGTGCTGCTGTTCCCAAACAATATAAAGACATGCAATGAATGGCTGCGAGGCTCAGAACACTGGTTCATTGGCACAGCTTGATCTGACACTGAATGTAGCAGGGTCCGGAGGTGGCTGACCCGGCAGGAGATGCTGATGCACTGTCGGGAATCATGTAGCAAGGTGAAATTAAAAGACAACAAAATCCTGAAAAAAAAAAACCAACAAGAAAAACAACATCCATGCCTGGTCTCTTCTTGTGTGGGGTGTCCTGTTGACTCAGGTGTTGGGTATCAATTCTTCTCCTTGGGTACTAACTATCAAGCAAGGGTCAGGTTGGGTATCAAGAGAAGGTTCTTCACCAGAGTGGTGGGAACAGGTTCCCCAGGGCAGTGATAATGGCACTGAGCTGCCAGAGTTCAGCGAGTGTTAGGACAGTTATCTCTGTCATATGCTCTGAATTTTGGGCATTTCTGTGTGCACCCAGCATCTGGACTCCATGTTCCTTAATGTCCCCTTCCAAATCAGGATATTCTGTGATTCTGTGATCAAATGTTCTCTGGCCTGAGGCTGTGCTGAGCCTTGTGGGTCTTTGTAGCCAAGCAATGGAGATGGGTGGCTCTGGAAGTGACACATCTTTCAGCAGTGTCCACAACCCATGAGAATAGGGACTGTTCCATCAACCTGGCACAGGAAAATGTCTGCAATTTCCTGGTATGAACAGGATGGGAAATTACTGCTTGAGATTTCACTGCCACTTGGCTTAGTGGTCTTGGAGAAATGCTGGCTGGTGGTAGAGGGGTGGAGGGGATCTGGATGAGGTGATATTCACTGTGGGATGAAAGTGAAGATGAGCTCTGTTTGTGGGAAGGGAGCTTTGGGAAGGATGGAGGATGTGTGGTGTGCAAGAGCTGCCATGAAGCCAGCATGAGCCTGATTTGTAGAATCCAGGTGTAGCTAATAGCTGGGTTAACACCACCCAGGCTTGTGGTAGAAAAATTGATGTTTTCACTCATGATTATTAAAACTGCCTTAAAAATTGCCTCACTTGGATGTTTCTTAAAACATTGTATTTTAAGATTTTTTAAGGAAAAAAAAATATTATAAAGATGAAAGGTTTGCCTTCCCCACCCACAGCTATCTCCGATTTGAAAAACGTTCACCTACATCAGTCTGCCTTTCTGTCAGCCCAACTATCAATTTATACTTATGAAATTACTTCCCCCAAAATAACCCCCCCCCCCCCCCCCCCAAATTCCATGTCACACAGACAGCTTGCCTACTTCTTTCAAAATCCTGCAAAAATGCAGTGGCAATATAATAACAGTATCTCAAGGCATGTGCATATACATGAGTAGAATTATTATGTATGTAGTGTGTATATATATTTTTGGGAAGGATTGGTGTTGTGGAATAGGGTAGAATATCATCTAGCATGGATCATGGTCTTAAACCTACCTGTCTTCTGCCAATTGGTTGGTGCTTGACAATGTCCACTGGTGTTCTACTGGTGAAATCCAGTAGGGCGCACGTCCTCCTGTCCACCTGAATGTGATGCCCTGGTGTGATTTATTTTGGGGTGAAGACTGCTCCTGACAAAGAAAACCATCTGGAATTTCTCTTCTGAGGAGGTTCAGTTGCAGTGTGGCAGATGACTTCTTGTCAGGGTTGTTGGAGTGCTGGTGGGCGGTGGGTTTGTTGCACCTTGGGCTGACCCCATTGGGTAGACTGTAGTGGTGCTGCTCTGCCATACAGTTCTTCATGCCTTAGTCAGCTCCCAGCCCACAGAGCAGCTCCCTGGGGTGAATGGCAGCTTCTTGACAGGCCCAGGAAGAAAAGAACAAGGTCATAAAGACAGGCTCTACCTCACTCTCCAAGGCAAGGGGAACAGCAGGATGGGGTTGGGAGCCAACCTTCGCGTCCCCAGTGACTTGGTGAACAAAGACTTCCCTGTTCAGGAACTGCTTGGTGGCCAAGATCAAGCCAGAGATTGCCTTTCAGTTGAGGACACTGATTAGATGATACCGATAGGCGGGAACAAGCTGAGTGATACTATGTTAATTAACTCGCTCTTTGTGAATGGATGGTATAGGATCTTGGGGCAGAGGCAGACCGGGAAGAAATTCAGAATGGCCTTGGCCAATACTGGCTGCATTTACATTTGGACATTTAAACTGTGGTGGCATTTCTAGGTATGTGCAGGCATGGAGCAGGAGCAAGCAACCTTCCTGGAAGCGTGTGACCTTGGTAGCTGAGGCTGTCTCGGAAAACTGCCCAGGGAAGACACAGGCAAAGTCTTTCACTGCAATCAGACATCGGAGGCGGCAAATGGTGCTTTCCTGGTGGGAAAAGAAAAGGCTCTGGTTGTTCCTGACACCTTTCCAGAGTGAAATCGTTTGCCAGATGTCTGATAGCTAAACTGATGCTGTTCTGGGCATAAAATGTCACCCGTCATTAGAAAATGCTTGTGTCTTGTGACACATGATATGGCTCAAACCACTGAGGACGAGTGCCTTGGCCTTATGGTAGGTCTGTGAGCAAGATCCTAGGTAACACCAGCTGTCCAGATCTGAGACTTGCATTTGCTAAGTCATTTTCCTCCCCTGCTTAGCTGCAAAGAAGGTTCCCTTAAAGAAGCTTGTGTGAAATGGCAAAGACTTGCAACGGAAAGGCAGGAGAAGGGTGATGAGCTCTTTAGGTGTAAAAAGGTGAATAGTAGTTTCTTATCTAGTTGGAGATCAGACCGAATTCTTGTCTCCATTCCTCCAAGTGGCAACGTGTTGGTCATGAAAAGGTTATCCTGTCAGCTGCAGACCTCCTAGACACCACCGTGGAGGCTGACGTGCGCTATCCTGGTTGACACAGACTGAGGACGAGCGTATCCAACTGCAAACCATGTCAAAACACTCCAACTGATCAAATACTGACAGCACTTTCGGTGAAGAACAGCAGATTCCCACTGCCTCAGGCCCTCTGTGCTGCTGCTTCAGAGGGGAGCTCAGGTTTCGGCCTGACCCCGAGAACAGGGGGCTCATTCAGAGGATGCTTGGTGGGTTGGATCACGGGCTCAGCACGATGTGAATCCCTGCCAGAGCATGGGGATGGGGAGCAGGCCCCATGCCACAGATGAGGAGCTGGTGGCAAAACCCAGTGGGCAACATCCTTGCGTCCTCACCCGCTTGGTGGCTTCAAGTGGGGTGAAAAGCCAGCGACCCTGTATTGCCCAATCTTTATGAGGACTATGAAGGAGTCCAGGCAGGCTCAGTGCTCTGGAGAGTGCTTGGCTCTCAGAGTCTGGCAACTCAGATGGATGAAACCATCTGGCCCCCAGCAGCTCTAGCTCTCCTCGTGCTGTTTCTTGCAATAATATCTGCTTCAGAGAGGAGGGGCTGTGAAGGGAGGTATCCACTGGATTCTCAGTTCTTTCCCAAGAGCATCTGTGAGGAAACAAGTCTGTGCTCAACACAGGCTCAATAACATGTGAGCATGGTGGGTCCTGAGGCTGTGCACGGGAGGAGGATATGGAAAATACTGAAAACCCAACTGTTTGCTGAGTGAGGCATGGACCGTGTGGAAAATATAGCATGAGGTCATGGAACTGAAGATGTAGCGTAACGCCTGTGCCTTGGGTGGCTGATTATGTTGTCCTGACAACCCAGTGCTGCTGTCCCGGGGTTGGAGGGTTTGGCTGTGCAGTCAGGAACATGTAGGTATGTGGGAAGTAACTGGAGAGCCCCCAAGGAGCGTGGGGAGAGGAGACCAGAGAAACTCTTCCAAAAGGATCAGCTGGAGCGTGCCAGAAGATATAACTGCCTGCTGGCTGCTTGGTCTCCTCCTGGAGTAGGCGGAGGGAGTGAGGAAGGAGCGGTGACATCCCGATGCTGCCAGGAGGGGACATTGAATCCAGAGAAATGCATTGGTCTGGCGAGGAGCTAGACCCGTAAAGCCCAAGGGTGGGTGCCGTCCTCAAGGGCATCCAATGTGCTGGGCAGTGGTGGTGGTACCCAGAGCCCTTATGGTGCCCCAGAAATGGCTGTGAAAGCTGAGCTGCTTTGTCTCTTCCCTGGGCTTTACAGGTCCCCATAAATTAGAGGCTAATCACTTGCTTCAGAAGGCTTTTAAGTGCAAACAAGCTTCATCAAGATGGTGAAATTGCCTCTTAATTGATTATTCCTGCAGTTTAACAGCTGTCTCCCCAACTTGCTTAATTTTTCCTTTCCTCAAAACACAAATCTGCTGTTGATACAACCAGCTCACCTCCAGCCAGGAGCTCAGGAGGAGCTGACAAATGCTAGTGGCTGTGCTGGCTTCTGCAACGGGATTGCTGGGAGTGGAAAGTCCAGGACTGGAGCTGATAGACAAGAGCTCCCCAAACCCACCGGTGAGCAGCAGGGATGTTGTGGTTTTAACCCTCCCCATGACATCCTCAAAGCCACTGTGTGTCAAGGGGAAGGGTTCTGTTTCACCCCACAGCCCCAGGCCACCCGAGCTTAGGTGCTGCCTGACCGTGTGTGCTGGGCCAGCCCCACCGATACCATCAGGGCGAGTACAGTAGGGGCTTTGTGGCTGCAGGGATCTGGTTACCTGGGAACAACTCTGCACCCAGGGAGGATGATGACAATGTGCCTGGGGGGGAATGGGGGCTTGGAAATAGAATGACAGTGCCAGCTAGTGAGCTCCTGTGTGATGGTTTCTGGGTGCTTCCCAAGCACACAGCATGCAGCAGGTGATCTGATTTGCATCTACCCCCTCTTGGGATGCTGTGTAGACTCTGTGCTGGACCACAGGCCTTCCAGGTCATGCTTTCCCTTCCCAGCTGCTCTCATAGGTCCCATTCTGCAAATCCAGCAAGGCTACTGGTAGTGCCACTGCTTCCCAGCAAACATTCCTAGCTGGCTTTTATTTTTAAGAAGAATTCACTCAGAAGGGGGTGAGGTGCCAAGAGCCATGGGTGTCCCAACCCAGGAGGTGTCCCAGGCCACGGATGTGCTCTGGGCAGCAGGAGCTGGTGGGGGGCAGCCAGACAGAGCAGTGGTGGGGCTGGGGGGTTTTGACATCCCTTCCAATCCAACCATACTGGGATTCTGCTCAAAACTTGTGAAATTGCCTGACCTAACCTCCTTGCCCCAATACTTTTTTGTAGTTGTTGCATTTCTACAAGTTCCCTGTGCATTCCCTGTGGCATTTTCTGCTGCATGGACGTGAGGATGAGGGAGCAGAAGCCTTGGCTAAAAGGCAGAAGGACTGGGATGTCCGTGGGAAATACAGCAGTGAAATACAGGGACGGCGATGAAACTTGGCCATCTGCTCCAGAACAAGGTGACCACAGGGAACATTCAGAGCAGTGCCAACACAAACTTGCTCCTGCAATGCGTTCACAGCCGTGGCAGTGTGGGAACCCATTGGATGCAGCTTCTCAGCTTCTGGTCCCTAACACAGCCTGCTGTGTCGGAGATGGATGGGGAGCTGCCATTTACCGCCAGTGGGTTGTGGAACTGGTATTCTGTTGGGCTGTATACTGGTGGTAACTGGTTGGCTGTCCTGTGAACCACTTTTCCAGGGACAGCGCACCTGGCTGTCTTATCTGTTGGCATCCATGGGCTGGATGCCACTCCACTTGCGTGACATAGCCCTGCCATGGCTCGGTGACTACTAAACCACCCTCAGAACCACAGCCCAGCACAGACTCGGGCAGATTTCCCTCACGGGGTGAGTGGATCCAGTTTCATTGCTAATGGCTTTCCCAGGATTTGCAGATGTGAATTACTCACATTCCTGACTCCAAGGTGAGCGCAGGTGCATCGGACGGTCCCGCGAGCACACAGAGCCGCTATTGTGTGGCCAGGAGCATCGCCTTGTGCATGCCAGCTGCCTGTGGATGCTCGAGTGCGGCTTGGTGCCTTCTGGAGGGCTCTCCTCTTTCTCCTCCAGGCAAGGAGATCCTTAAAGGGGGTGTCAAGCCCCAACCTAGCCCTTGGGCTCTTGGTCTGGGGTCCAAGGAAAGCAGACCTGGCTTAAAGCTGCCCTCCTCAAACTCACTCTGCTGAAACTCCAGGACTATTTAACACGCTTCAGCTTCTTATAAAGTTTCTGTCAAGAAGGATTAGCAGCAGGCTGACAGATTGCTATTACAGCCCCAGTGAACTTTTAATACCTGCCAGTAAGTTCTGTGAGTCCCTTAAATCCTCCTGTGGATGCCTGGTTTGGGGACGAAAGGCATACGTGGCTGCTATGAAGGATTCCTCCACTGCTGCCAACATGAAGAAACAACCTCTGGGGGTTCTGGCATTGTTCATGCATGTACATAAATGTTCATGCACCTTCTACTACTGCCACCAAAACTGAAATGGTATCAGCTGAGGGAGGTTCAAGCTGGATATCAGGAAAATATTCTTCTCAGAAAGAGCGGTGATGCAGGGGCACAAGCTGTCCAGGGAGGATTTGGAGTCACCTTCCCTGGAGGTGTTCCAGAACCTTGGAGATGTGGCACTGAGGGACATGGGTGGGGTGTGGGATGTGACTGGACCTGAAGGTGATCCGAAGGGTCTTTCCCAACCTTAATGATTCAGTGGTCCTATGAGTGAGGAGGAAACCTTGGTGACTTTACCTCCTAGCAGTGGTGGGGTTGATGTCAGTACCCCCATGGTGCCACAGCTTAAACTGGGCCCCATCCCTCCTCCAAATCCCACTCCCCTTTTCCTCCCACAGAATTTTTTTTTTTTTTTGTCTTCTAAATCCCCATCTCCTGGAAGCATGGCAATATGCAAGAAGATATTTACTACACTGGATAGTTTCCAGCTGACCCAGCTGTGGAAAAAACTTCAAAACTGCTTTTGCCAAACTTCTCAAAATCTGAGGGCAGAAGTCACCCAATACTTAGTTGAAGGCTCATGAATTTTTATATGCTTAGGACAAAAACCTGGAAGCAGCTTTTGGCCAGAATCTTTCTCCCAGAGTGCATCAGAATATGCTCTCTTTGGGTTTCTCAAGGTTTTGCCTAATGGGACACACGTTCTCCCAGCAGGTAACTTAGATCCAGAGTCTTATTATCCTTTTGAAATGCTATCTTTCTGTTGTGCAGCTTTGGACAAGTTTGTGTAGCTTGGCAGAGATACTGTCATTCAACAAGAGGCTGCAGCCCAGCAAGATGTCTTGTCTGGCATGGCCAATGCATGGCTGCTATTTTGGCCTCCTGCCTGCAGGACATGCCTCCAGGCACCCAGCGAGAGCTGCAGAGAGGGTTGCTGTCACCCTGTTGCTGCAGGCTTGTAAGCCAAGACAGTGTTTGATGTGGTTCAATGGGGTTTTATGTTTGCCCTAGAAACCTTAGGCAAAAGTGGACCTGAGTGCGTGGGACTGCAGGTGAGGCTGGCAGGAATCAGACTGCACCTTACCGAGTGTTTGGTGGATTCAGGCACGAGGGGAGCTCTTTGCAGAATTCAAGGGTGGTGGGTCCAAATCTGCTGCTACACATGGAGTGCTTGAGTGTGAATGGAGAATGGGAGTCCTTGGTTTCCCATTGCTTGTCTCAACCTCAATCTGGGTTAACCTGGACGGCTGCTCTTCAAGTGTCTTTTTTTTTTTCAATTGCACAGCCAAATGCTTTTTGGAAAGCCGGGCTATTATCCCCCCAAACAACCAACTCTGAACCCAAAAGAGAAAGGGGTGAGGGGAGGGAGGGAGCACCAGAAAGGGGCCTTTGAAGTGAGCTGCCCAAACGCGACGTGTGACATCAGAGAGATGGCAGATAGCTGGCAGAACAAGGCTGCCTTTCAGCCTGCCCCAGCCCCGGCCAGCACACACTTTACACCCCACCTCCCGACGTGGGAGATGAAAGATGCCCCAGGCAGCCTGCCTGACCCCATTGCCTCTGCTATCTCCACTTGATTGCACAGTGTTTTGCTCCAAACAATTCTTCACTGTCTGGGCTGCACAGGTGAATCTCCCAGCTTGGCTGGTGAGCGGGGATGCCGTGCATAGCAAGGCTGCCTGCTCACAGGGTGGTTTCTTAGGGCAGGCATTGTTCCGCAGCAGGGCATGGAGGAGAAAGGGATGGGGCAGGAGTGGGCAGCTCAGGGATGGGGTCAGGTGTGCTGGGGGTAAGGAGCATCCTGGAGGACCTTGCAGAGTGGTGAGCAGGTTGGTGAGCCCAGCACTGTGTTGGGCACTGTGGCATTCACTCCAAGAAGGCAAATTAGATGTGAGAGTAATCGTCTTCTCTATTTCACCCAGTGAAACTCAACCTCCACACGTTCTGTAGACAGGCTCAAGAAAGCTTGGAGTGTTCATGTAGCACCACACGTCCTTCTCAGTAGGTTCTCCCTGAGCAAACGGAGACTGAGAGGCACATCCTAGATATGCACGAGTGGGGCAGAAGTCAAGACACTGAAGGGTATTTGAACAGTTGAGCTCTCCTAAGATCTGAGCACCCTTTTGACCTCTACAGAAAGATCAGAGCCAAGTTTTCCCTTGCATTCAGTGACTTGTAAAGAACGAATGCCCTAAAATCAATGTTACTACTGGGAACATGGAAATTAATTGTGTCAATCTATCACTCATCTTGCCCTATTACGTTCAGTGATTAGAAGTTGGCCTCAAATGCATGAACAAAGTGTCTACTGTGACAGGTAACTGCTGGACAGGAGATGACAGTGCATGACCGAGTGACAGGGAGAAAAAAAATTGGTTCAACGCTTTTTTGGAGGGATTATTATTATTACTATTATTTTTGTCAAACACACTTCTTCCCTTCCTTGGGACTATTCAGGTCAATATGACATTAACGTGGTAAAGAAAGAATAAAGGAAGGTAAAACAGCAGGAAAACAGCGGGTTAACAGAGAAGAGGAGAAGCACATGGGGGAGGTTTGGGTCTTTTTTGTGAACCATCTGAGAGCAGTGCTAGGAAATAACACACCAAGATGATTGCTTATGTGCAAATAGACCATGACTTGCACGACTTTCCAGCAAAGATTCAGGTTGAATGTTGGGAAAAAAACTTGTTAGAAAGATTGGTAATGCATTGGCATAGGCTGCCCAGGGATGTGATGGGGTTACTGCCCCTAGAGCTCTTCAAGGACTGTGGAGATGAGGCACTGAAGGACGTGTACAATGGGTCTCGTGGGGATGGGCTGGGGTTGGACTCAGTGATCTCAGAGGTCTTGTTCAGCTTTAATCGTTCTATGATACTATATGGATATTATTCAGTGACCTCCTAAAAGCCACTTAGGGCCAGGCCCTCTGAAGGTGTGAGTGACAGTGGTGCTTTTGGCATTTGTATATCTCCAGCTACCATGCTGCCCTATCCAAACCTAGCCTTAGGGAGCAAACAGCATTGATTGTGATCTTTTTGACTTCCTCATCTCCACACAGACAGCAAGCTTGGAGGCTGGAGGTGGGGATATCTCAGCCCTGGCTGTGAAACAGCTGGGGCTCCTGATGACTGCAGGGTGGAGATAATGAGCTAATGGCATGAGGACCTAGCTGGGCAACAGTAACAGCTGTAGCAGCTCAGAGCTGATTTGGGGTGAAGTGACTCCACCTGGCTATGGTTATAAGTTCAAATCATGTCGTGCTGAATATCTCCTCTAAAGCCACTCAGGATTTTCAGCTTTGTTGTGCATGTAACATGCCCAAACATTGCCATTTTGATCAAGTCAAAAGCTGCTGCTCCCTGGCAGCATTTCCATGAGCTCCCTGCTGTCTTCCAGCAAAGCCTGAATCTACAAAACAGAGCTGAAGTTGGGGTGAAGGAAGCTACTGTTGAATGGTGAAGCAGGCGTAACGCATCTGTGTTGGTTAAGGTAAGTAGGCTGCTGGTCTATACTGAAAGCCACAGTCAATTTGTGTCTTATTTTCTCTACTCCAAAACTAGGCTTCTCAAATCAGAATGTGGTCTTGAGGTGTGTGCGTTTTTAGAGGCTGGGGGTGCTGCACACCTAAACAGCTTTGTGCCTCCATCTCTGAGCTTCTACCCTCTGCACCCGGTGCTGGGCAACCCTACAGCACTGGGTTTTTCCATTCTCCCTATGAGCCTTTGCCACGAGGATGGGGCTGCAGCTGTCCCCACCCGTGGGACCTCAGTGGTTGGTGCCACGTGTCCCCTCCCTTCCTCTCCTTCATTAAGGTGCCGATCCCTTCCAAATAATGAGGGGGCTTCTGTTCTACAAAACCTGCCAATTAGTCATTCTGGCTGGGTATAAACGTGGCACTTGAACAGCTGAGGGGACGGCGGGCAGTCCTGCCCCTTCTCGCGGCATTGCCAAGCTTGCCATTAACACAATGTGACAACTAATCTCTCTATAGCATCTGACTGAGCAATTTTAATTAATAGCTCTGTACGCCTGCACACACGGCCGCACCCCCTCTGCTGAGCACAGGTACCGCATGCCTTCAAATCTCCTTTCCTTGCATTGCAGCCTGTGCTGACAAAAGGAGGAAAAGCTGCCACATTCTGTCCCAGAAGTGTGCTCTGGCATCCTGGTTACCTTTAGGAGATCTTGGTGGAGGGGAAGAAGTTGTTATGATTAGAAAATGAGCTGGAGCTTTCTGTTGAGGAGCGTGGATGGGAAAGATGGGCACAGGAGGAGGTGGAATGCCAGCTGGGTTTGGGGTGCAGAGAGATGATCCCATCCTTCCCCCAGCACCTTGACTTTGTGTTTTGGTGCAGTGAATCCAGGTAGTGCTGGGGAGCTGATAGCAAAGATATGATACCGGAGTGGCTGTATGGTCTGAGCAGACGGATGTGACCGCAGCCCACGGGAACAGTGAGGGCATGACCCATGTGTTGGAAGCCCACAGGAGCAGTGAGCCTGGGGGGAAAGCATGGAGCAGAAACTGCTGCTGCAGTTGGTCTGCAGGACCATCAGTAAGTGATAAACGTGGGAGCCTTCTCAGTCAGTAGTTGTCTATGCCATGCTATTGGACAAGCCATTTTTGGCTGGGAGCATCCATCCCGTCTGAAAGAGTTGTTCATTATGGGTAAAAGCGGGGGTTTGTGTTTTGTTTTCTTGTTATAGAGAGTGGTGTCCCCCCTTGGGAAGATGGGAGGTGTGCAGGGTACTGGGGTGGTGACAAGGGCATGCTCTCCTGGACCTGCTGGCTACACACCCCTGCATCCCTCTGCTTTCCTTCTTGCTGGTGCCTTTGACTGCAACTCACCGGTCCCACTGAGGCACCTTTGGGGCAGTTACCATCAGAAGATACCTCTGCCTTATTCTTGCAGCAAATCAACCTGCTTGTGGTGGGGTTGGGGCTGCCCCAAATCACCCTCAGCCCCCAAGATAACTAGTGACTCCATTCTGGGAGGAGAGCGGTAGGATGTCCCCCCTGTCCTAGGATACACATAGTGGACAGGCAGCTGGGGTGGGCATCTCCACCTTGAGACAGAGCCCAGAAATGGAAGGGGGGGGGGGGAAGCAGTGTGTTAGCCCCCAGCCCGGCAGCGGCTTGTGGCCACGGCCCTGCCCCATCTGCCCACACGGCAGCACGGCAGGGAGCTAATGAGAAGCAAGGTGAGAGGCAGGAGACGCGCTGACAACTCTCTGGCTCCGCAAGCTGCCGGCGGCACTCGGGCGGCAGAAGGACAGCATCTGCCCCCCACCCCTCCCAGCATCTCCAGCCTCATAATGAGGTTATTACCGGCCCGCTGCTTGACGGCCGGCACCAGCATCCCTCGCTTCGTCCTCACCCCAATTCCCACTTGTGGCTGAGGGATGGGAAGGTTCCCCCTTGCCCTCGATTTTGGCACAGGGCTGCGGTGGCTTTGACCTTGCTGGAGGAGGAGACAGTGCTCCTGCGTGCTGCCTGTCCGCCGCCTTCGTTATCTCGTGAGTTCTCCTGGCCAGGTTTGGTGGTGGGAGAGGTCTCAGAGATAATTAAGTTCCTACAAGTTCAGCGATAACAGACAGGTGCTGGAGAGAGGCGGGAGGGCTCATGCTGGGGAGCTCGTGGAAAGCTGTTCTGCAGGCAGGGCTTGCTTTGAGATGGTTCTGAGCTGGGGGGTTTCCTGCTCTGCATCTGCCTGGGGAAGAAGGGAGTCTCTGAAGGATGCAGAGTCCGGTTTGTGCTTGCAGTCTGCAGTGCAGGATTGCTCCTGCAGGGCACCAGGGACACACTGGGAGGGACTCGGAGGTGGCACCATGCAGTGGCTGCCCTGCGGCTCTGGACATTGGGTGTCCATTCCCTGTGAGCAGGTTGCCAAGAGAAGTGGTGGATGCCTAGTCCCTGTAAACGTTCAAGGTCAGGCTGGATGGGGCTCTGGGCTGCAGGTGTCCCTGTTCAGTGCAGGGGAGTTGGACCAGCTGGATTTTAATGGTCCCTTCCAATTCAGATGATTTTATTCAATGCTGCCTGAAGCAATGCAGACACTGTGCTGCTCAATGTGCCAGGTTTTGTCCCTTCTACCAACACCACACTGACTTTGAGCCAAAAGAAGAAACAATGCTGGCACTAACCTGGCACTGCGCAGGTAAAGGCAGCTTGCCATCCTCCACCCATACAAGGATTGGAAGGGAATGTGGGAGAAAAGCTGCTCTACCCCTAAATCATCACCTGCTTGGGGTGGGCTCAAGGATCCAGGATCTGTCCCCGTATCCATCCCTTCTCCATCCCTTTGGCTGTGTCATCCCTGCAGAGTGATGGGTGATGGCAGCAGCACCCTGTGCAGCTGAGTGCTTGCACCTAGTGGTTGGCAGCCCAGCCCGAGGTTGGTGCGTGATATGTAAGGGTCCCTTCCACCTTAGGCCGTTCTAAGATCTCAGCTCAACCTCAGCTCATCGCTCCGCTGAGCCCGTGTCCTCCTGCTCCCTCCTCAGCGGGCCGTGCTCTCCCTCTGCTGGCCGAGCCCCGAACGGCAGAGACGATGGTGGGGGGGTGTTGGACTGCTCTATTAATGGTCAACTCTGCCCAACCCCACTGCAGATGGAGGGAGACCCCATTGCCGCCAGCTCCCCAGCCTGATTCTTCCCCGTGATGGGTTTAGCCCCTCTGGTTTCATCAGATTCAGGAACCTTTTCTTTGGTTGCGTTGTGTGCTGCTTGTAAGGAATAAAAACAAATTTCTGTAGCTGGAGGTGCTGAGGAGGACTGTAGCTTGAAGAAAATGCTCCGGTTTAAAACTGGGAGCTATTTCCAACGGGAGCTTCCCATTAGAAAAATACCTCTGTTTGAGATCTGTGGTCTTGAAACTACGGTGTGGAAAAGGTAATTGTGTCCACTTCAAGGAGAGAGGGGAGTTGATGACTTCCCAAACCTAAATGAGTTTTGTAGCCTCAGAGTGAGCTCATTTGTACAGCAGGGCATGGGATGCCTCACCCTGGTGGCAGGACCTGGGGTGGTGACACGGAGCCTGGCACTGCGTTGCAATGGGAGCCCTCTTGGAAGAATATAAATACAAGATACTGCCCTGAGCTTGCTCTTTTATTATTTTTTACTTTGAAAATTAAGTATTTCAGCAATGAGGTGGGTGTGTCAGGGGTGGGTTTTTCCCCTTTCAGAGGTTCCGTGGGGGAATCGACTCTGCTCCCTGTACTGTGGGAGAGAAGTCCCTGCAGAATGATGAAGATCCATAAATGCAGCAGAACGGTTCGGTCCTTTCTGGAATAAATCCGATTGTTCTGTGAAGTGGGACTGGGAGTTGGGTGTGACACAGGGTAACGAAAGTTTCTGCAGATGTCGGTCTCTTAATTAATATTAATACCTCTCTGGCTTTTTATCTCTGCTTTAAATAAAAGGAATCCAGCCATGGCAGAGTTCCCACCGCATTAAGAAACTCACGAAAGCGCAGTGATGGATGCTCCTGGAGATGGCTCTCATTAATGTCTAATCCTTCCCATCAGCCCCACTTGTCCCTGACACTTTGAGCTCGTTAACTATTTTTTGCAGCATGTTTCTGGGGGATTTCAGTTACAGTGGTTCGGGTTTCAAACAAGAAGAGCATGGAAGTGAGTCTTCTGCTTTGGGTGGGATGAGCAGCTCCATCTGTCTGATCACTCTGGGTCACTGCAACGGGGCTCGCACAGGCACAGATTGAAGGAGCTTCTGTATTGGGGGATGAGTGGTTCCTGGCTCTCCTGGAGGAGAGAGAGGACCCAAAATTGGGATAAATACACTTACAGAGTGGCCTCCCCATCCTTGGAGGTGTGGGCATGGCACTATGGGTCATGGGTTGGTGATGGGACTTGGTATGTCGGGCTGATGGCTGGATGTGGGGAATTTGAAGGGCTTTCCAAAGCTAGATGTGTTTTAGAGCTACCTACCCAGGGAGGTGGTGCAGCCACCCTCTATGGAGGCTATCAAGGGAAGAATAGGTGTGCTGAGCGCGTGGCCTGAGCAGCATAGGTTGGTGGCTGGGCTAAATGATCTTAGATGTCTTTACAGCCTTTATGGTTCTATGATCCTATGTCCTAGCTGCGTGCATCTGTGTTTGCAATGAGAGCATTGGGCTTCAGCACACCTCGAGGCCAAATCTTATACCGAGGCTTCTAAGCGAATGGATGATGTTGCAGAGTAAACAAGCGCGTCCTTCCTTTATGTGCAGCCGCTTCTGTCTGCCTTCCACTAGAGGTAGCTGGAGCCACACACAACAGTGCCACATCCCAGCCCCGAAGCAGTGTCGGTATCAGCGCTCAGCCTGCTGTGGAAGGGTGTATCCAAAGCAGGAGGAATGCAGCTCCCCCCCCTCCCCCCCCTTGTGGTCCATTCTCCCCTGAGCTGATTGTAAACCCTCTATTCTGGGGTATTTTACGAGTAGAGAAAAAATACCCCATCTGGTGCTCGTGCAGCTCCTCAATCCCAGGGACAGATATCTGTGGTGCTGGGGAAGAGTAAACTGGTTTTAGCTGTTTGCTCTCGTGAAGGAGGAATTGGGTGGGAGTGTAATGGTTTAAGGATGTGTTTGGTGGAAATAATGTGGTGGGTTTTGTGCTTTGGGTTTTCTTTTTCTTTTTTTTTTTTTTTTTTTTTTTGAGAAGGAGGAGTATATTGTGCAGGGCAGCTACTGCCGGGGAGTTGCAATAACCTTGCAAAGTGAGGAGAGAAATAAGGTCAGCAGGAGAAGGGATTATCTGCCTTCCCCGCTCCCAAAGGGATTGGGGCCCTGACTTTTAATAATAGCGGGGAGAGACACAGACTTTGTGCTTACCCAGAGGAAAAGGCCCATGTAGCACAATGGATGAAGTAGAAAAAGCTCTTCTTATCTCATTTCACCCTTCCTATGCAGGTGGCTGTAGCAAAGGGTGCAGTTCCTGCCCCACACCTGCCCAGGGCATGCAGCTGTGGGTCAGGTTCCACCTCGTGCTGGGGATACCTTTGTAGCACCGTCCTGGCTGATGATGGAGATAAAGGCACTGGCACAGCTTTATGTCTTATGAGGGGTTGGCTCTTAGGGCAGAGGTAGATTTGGGGTCACCTTTGGTGACTGGGCTTTGTATGGCTCAGCAAGTGTGCCCTCGTATGGAGCTGGAGAGGCTCCTGCTGTGTTATCCTCTTTGCTCAGGTCTTCTGGCCACCAAGTACCAGTCCTGTAAGGGCTGGCCAATGCCAGCAGCCGCTTTGGTTAATTGGGCAGGAGGAGGGCACTGGGTTGAGTGAAATGAGCTTTTTTTATGGCACCTATTCATGGCTGCCTGCTTGTGACACCTTCCAATGTTCCACCCCTCTGCAGGGCTAAGCCTTGGACCAGCACTGAGATGCTCTCCAAAAGAAGCTGTTGCTTCCCCAGCTATCCTCCACAGAGTGGGTGGCATTGGAGGGCAGCGGAGCTCTCTCCCTGCCCAGTGGGATGCCAGGGAGCTTTGACAGATGGAGACTGTTAATATTGAACATATCATTACGCTGGCCACAGCTGCAATTCCTTCTGCAGCAGTGTATAAGGAGGGCATCAATATTAAGGTGAGTTACTAAATGTATCCTAAAGGTGAACTGAAAGGCATTTTGGAGGCCTCTATTCCAGTTTCAGAATGGTTTCAAGCAGCAGCTGCAGGCAGTGGGGCTGGGAAACTGTTTTGGGTACCAGGGTGCAGCTGGGGACCTGGGTGCTGAGCAGACTCCCAATGGGAACACTTACTTATGATGGAGGAAAGAAAATAATTTATTTCTATCAAAAATGAATGAAAACTTGAAAAATCTCAAGCAAGTTTATTTATTACCTCATCTATTAAAAGCCACGTATCTATTCAAGTGTGGGGGCTGCAATTTATTTTACCTTTTCCATGAGTCACAGAACCATCTTCCTTTTTTTTCTTTTTCCCCAAGGAAGTAATCGCTGAGTTTCTCCCAAGGGAAAACTGTGCTGGAGGGCACAGCCTTCCACGGGGCAATCAGCTGGGGCTGGTCCTGGGACACTGGCAGACCCCACAGTGAACATTGATTTGTGCTGGAAGGAGCCCTGCTTTGCTGTTCTTATACCAGATGCCTGAAATGCATTAATCCAAGGCTGTGAACAGAAAAAACCCTCTGGTTTTTGTTGCGTGGGACACCGGTGGTTTTAGAGTAATAGAATCATTAAGATTGGAAAGGACCTCATGAGAAAAGGGCTATTCTTGACTTTCTGCTGCATTTCTTCTCCCAGCTCACTATGGGAACAGCTTCAGTTGCATCCCCAAGAGGACATTTCTCTTGGGAGCCCTGTGCCAGCCCCACAGCCCCCACACCGCACCCGAGAAAAAGCTTTATTTATACTCATTTAGCCGCTTGCCTTTTACATAATTGCAATCATTAACCTTCTCGCTTAATGAAGAACATGCCCAGGGGCTGGTGGACCCCTCCTGGGCTGCGCTGTGGATTCCTGCCCATTGCAACGAGTTGGCCAGCTGAGACATCCTTGGGAGGTGGCCTCGGGAATGGGGCCCCAAACCTGCTCCAGCATCCCAGTGCCGCCGGCAGTGGGACTTCAGCTTGTGAAGCCCGTGGGGACGGCGGGGCTGGCGCTGGCATCTCGTCTTGGCAGAGAAGTCATCCGCGCTGACCACGGGGAGGGCTTTTTGCCCGCCAGGTCCCACTTTGCTCCCCTATATTTAGCCCGTTATGAATATGGAATAGCGTTGAAAATGATTCGCATAGACATCACACTGTCCAGCTGAATAACGTCAACGGCAGTTGCAGCGAAGGCAGCGCTCGCCCTGACAGAGGCCCCCGTGCTGGGCAACACAAAGCCACACTGGTGGACGTGTGGAGTCCATCCTTGGGATGCTGTGGGGACCCGAGGGGTGCAGAACTGCTGTCTGAGGTCCCAGCTGGCCAGGGTTGGGACCTGGGCAGTGCTCAGCTGTGCACCCACCTCTGGGGGCACTGCCACGTACTACATCCTGCAGAGATGTGGAGTTTAAGCTTTAAACCTATGTGTTGCCTATGGGTGTGCTGAGTTGGGTTAGATGGTCTATGGTTGGTTCTGATGATCTCAGTGATCTTTTCCAACCTGAGTGATTCCGTAATTCTTTGCTTGGCTGGGGAGCGTGCAGCTCTTCCAGCAGCATTTTGGCTCTCATCTGTCCACAGCCTCCTGTCCCTGTTGCCTATGGGGTTGGGCACCCCACCAGCTGGGGAACCATTGAGGTTGGAAAGATCACTGAGATCTTCTAGACCAACCATCAGCTTATCTTTACCACATTACCTCTGAGCCACATCTCCACAGCTCTTGGACACCTCTCTGACTCCACCACCTCCCTGGGAGGTGTGCTTCCTTGGAGCAGTCCCCAGTGGGAGTTTGGTGGCACTGGGACCATCTTAATGGTTTGGTGTTCTCATGCTCTGACAGCAGTGGCATTTGATGTGGCTTGATCCTACTGCTTCCATTGCTGCACCTATTGCCCTATCCTAAAGCCAGGCAAGGTGGAAAGTAAGTCCTGCCCCCCAGCAGAGCCCTCCAGCTCCATTTTGTTGTTCTGAGGTTTGAAGAGCGTTTGTGCAAAAGCTTTTGGGCATTGCAGGAAAGAGGGAAGCAGCTTTATCCGAGCTGTTAATGAAATGTCATCTGTGATTCACGTCCACGGGCATCACGTGGTGACAGCCCCCGGTTGTGCCAGCTCGGGGGGGCTTTTTGTGGGTGGGGGGGAAAGGCTTTGCAGCTCTGTGAGGTGGTGGGGGACAGAGGAGCCCTTCTAGTCCCTCTGTGCTGAAAGCAGCTCATGCCCTGAGGGTGACTCTGCCCGTGGCGGCACGGCTATGTTTTTTCTTTCCTCCCTTTGCCTGTTCTGGAGGTCGAGGCAGAGGACGGACCACCCCAACCCTCCCTGAGCGGGAGGAGCACAGCCAGCCTGCAAGATTTTCACCTCTGCAAGGTGAGGGCTCTGACTCTCATTTACATTCTTAATTAGCTGGGATCTGCACATGCCTCTGGGGTCCCTGCCCTTGTCAGGGTGCTTGCGAATGGGGTCCACTGAGGGGAGAATGAAGCATTTTGGGGGCCCACAGGGACCTGAGAACCTTAATACCCAGGACAAGGTGTGTGGGCTATGATTTATCACCTGGGCTCCTTCCTCCCAGCCCTCCTCCTCCTCCATTCCACTCCTATATCTGCTCCGCTGCTTTGTTATCCCACTCTTGAGCCCCTCTAAAGCTATTAAAGCTCAACCTCATTATCAATAATTAACAGGTGTGGCACATGCTCCCAGTGGATCTCCTTATAGGCTGGGTCACTCTGTTCCAGCCTTCGTGATGCCCAAGAAAAGCAGTGCCAACCCTATGCCCCATCCCCACCGTGCCATGAGGACACCACTGCCCATCTGGGGCTTCGCTTGCAGCTCCCATGAAATATTTCCCTACAAAGCAGAATTACCCCAAAGAGTGATGGGCTGGCAGGCGAGTCCCACTCCTGTTGATGGAGGCCGTAAGTTATAGACTCCCGGTGAACTGGAGAAAACATAACAATCACCTTTTATAGGCCAAACTTCCCGCAATATATTAAATTCTCCAGCAAACAGACACGGTGTTTACTGCCAACTATAACTTTAATGCCTCCCAACCACACGGATATTTTGGAGGGGTTATGGATAACTGGGAGTGCTGCACCTTGCCCTGTGTAGTGAGGTGGCCGTGATGAGGATAGGGATGCTCCCCAGCGTGTGTGTCACCCCCAGCCCAGGCTTTTTGGGGCCATTTCCACGGAGGAGCCCACTGAGACCTGGCATTTCTGTGCTGGGAGCTGGGATGAGCAGTTATTAGAAGGAAACAGCTGGGAGCAAGATGATATTTAAACTGGTATTAGGAGAGCACCGTTGTAGGGAGATAATGCCTGGGGCGGTTTCGCAGCACCGGTGCCGAGGGGCTGCTGCAGCCAGCGATACAGTTAATTTGCAGCCGGAGCTGGAGGCTGGCCCGCACTGATATTGCCGTGTTATTTAGAAGAGAAAGGTCAGGCCGGAGATTGAATAATCATTGACAAGAAACCCACGGGGGAGCGCGGGCAGCGATGCCAGGAGAGCTCGGGCAACCTTGTGCTGTTAGGGATTTTGGCTGCCATCCTGCATCCCGCGTCCCACATCCCAAACCCCTCCCCGTGTTCCCATCTTGTGTCCCATCAGCACCAGTGCAGGGCTGCCAGCAGCCCCCACCCTGGGTCAGAGCCCTGGTCCTTATGAGGCATGGGGATGGGGTGGTGCCCCTCTATGGGCACCCCAAACCTCTCTCCCAGCTCCTGCTCCCAAGAAATACGCCAGGGTTGGTTTAAGGATTTTTTTTTTTTTTTTGCAACAAAAGAAACTATTTATTTGGAATATGCATTACCAGTACAAATCAGGAAACTGTAAAACCTACACCTTGTTAGTATCGTCATAGAACAGAAAAGTCTCAATTGGGATCAGAAAGACAGAGGCCTTTTTTTTCTTTACAGAAGCAGAAAAGCTTAAAGTTTCAAAACCAGGTCGGAACAGAGAGTCTTTTTTTTTTTTTCTTTTTTTCTTCTTTTTTTCTTTTTTTTTTTTTTTTTTAATATTTGGAATCCATTAGGACGAGAGGGGAAAAAAAAAAGAGAGAAAAGAAAAAAGCAACTCAGAACAACGGCATCGTCTTTACAAGGGACAGGAAGGGAGAACAAAAAAAAGCAAACCGACAAAACCAACCCCCCAGGCAACATCTGATTTACATCATCTGAATAATAATAATTAATAATAATAATAATAAAGGTGTACGAAAACAAAAAGACTCCAGGAAACCTCGGGAGTTAAAAGGACACCCCGAAACCTAAACCGTTCAGTGATGTGAGAAGCTCAGGTGTTTTGCGGGGAGAGGGGAAAAGTATCTTTTAAGAAGAGATTTCTTCTCCCCGAGCCCCATCTGCAGCCACGCAATGCTGGAAGACCTATGCAGGCAATTTGGCTGTGTCCTCTCCCTCATCTCCTGTTCCTTCTCAGCTCCTTGCGTCTTGATGGCACCTGTAAGATCCACCCTCACCCAACACTCAAGGCGGATGGAGGCCATGGGGGTTGGAACCTCCATTGCTCCGCATCCCTTACTCTTGGGTTGAGTTGGGTCAACTGGTGCCACCAAGACGGGCTCTGGAGCACATGTGTGTAGCGTGGGATGGATGTAGGGCACAAAAGAAGGGCACTGAGGCCCACAGTTCAGGTTTAGGGGAGAATTCATGTCTCGCATCCTATTGCAGCATCTCCTGCCCCAAAGGTCTCGGTGGCCAAACAGATGGAGAACCCACAGAGAAGGACCCCCACCCCTCAAAACCACTCCCAGCACTTCTCACATCACTTGGATCCCAGCTCAGAAGCCAAAGGGAGGGGAAAGCTGCAAGGCCATCGTCTCAGACAGGTCAAAAGAAAGTCATCATCAAAGACCCCCCCCCACCCCCCCCAAATAAAAAAAATAACGCCAAAAACAAACAAACAAAAAAAGGAATTTCCGGGTCTCAACGTTAAGAAACATAAAGTGTTAGAATGTACCTATTAATGCTCACTATTCCAACCATTATCTTTTTTTTTTTTTTTTAAAGTTTTACAAAATGAATTACCGTCACTTTTTAAACATCGTGTCATAAGAAATGAAGTGTGCACGACTCTACACTTTTCTAGCATTCTTGAACTAATTCACAAATGCGAGAAAATTAAAAAGTAAAAAAAAACAAAAATAAAAATAATGGGAAAAACCAAACCAAACCCAAACCAAAGCAAACCAAAAAGAAGATGAATGTAGGTAGTCTGATGTTATAAACTATACAGGAATGAAGCGCTTGTTGCCACAGGAAGAGCGGGGATGGAGCTTCCCCTGCTCTATTTTGCGTGCTAAGAGGGCCATTTTTGATTCTTTTATTATAAACACTATTAAATTCAGACTGCGTTTTTGGTTTTTTTGTGTTTTTTTTTTTCTTTTTTTTTTCTTTTTTTTTTTCTTCTTTTTTTTTTTTTTCCTTTATCTGAATATACAAGAACATTCATTATCAAATGTTCGTTATATCATCAATACTACAAAGAACGAGACACAAATCGCAAGTAAACGATGGAAAATGTTAATAAAGCTGAAAGGATCGTCGAGTTTTGTTTATTTTTTTCCCATGGTTTTTTTTTTTTTTTTTCGTTTTTATTTTGATTTTTTTCGAGTTTCTGCCAGTTTTTTGTTTGTTTTTGTGTTGTTATTTTTTTTTTTTGTGTGTGTGTGTGTTTGTTTCATTTTGTATTTTCATTTTGTTTTTTTTTTTGGTATCGAAGTCAGGATTTTTTCTGGGCAGAAAAAAAACACGTTAAAATAATTAAAAAAAAAAAAAGAAGAAGAAAATAACCACAACACTTCTGGGTTAAGGAAGGGGATGGGAGGAGCAGGGAATAAAACCTTTTTAAAAAAAATAAAAGCACAGACGTAAGGAGAGTGACCGACAACGCAACCTGCAAAGTACCGTTGGAGGAGTGAGTGCGGTGCTGTCCTCGGTGCCGTCCTCGGGTGGGACCGACCCGCTCCTGCCCCGCTGGGTTTCGAGCCCTGAAGCAAAGCATGGCAGAGGCAGCCCCACGCCTTGGGTGGCTGCAGCCCGGCCCTCTCCGACTGAGGCAGCGCAGAGTCTCTCCTTTGGGCTGAATCACTCAAGATTTGGGACATTCACTCTGTTTTGTAAAGCAGCGGCAGGCGTGCTCGTGCCACCTCCAGCTCAGAAGCAAGGATGAGCACAGAAAGGATACTTGGTTGATCTGGAGGTCACCCACGGCACGCTTTGGAGGCCCCACGGAAAGCCACGTCCCCGCGGCCACACCTGAGGCACCGGGCCATGGGTCAGCGCTGCTGCTTCCAGCAGAGGGGTGGAAATGTTTCTGGAAGGGCTTTAATGTGAAATGTTTGCTCTGCACCAGCGATATTCCCAGCTCAAAGGAGCCAACGCTGCTGTGGGCAGAGCGGGAGCCGTGGAGCTGAGGTTGGGAGGCCCTAAGATTTGCTGCCAGCTGCCCCACAGCAAAGTGCTGTCCACTGCCCATGACACGAGGCAGTGGGTGCCACTGCAATTCCCTCCTGCTGCCCAGTGGGTTGAAGTCCTGTCTCCACCCATCACCAGCTGTTCCTAAAGCAGATGGGAAAAGCTGGGCAGAAAACCTCACTGTAACGCCCAGGGCTTCAGATGCCGCTTCTCAGAGTTAACCCCAAGCTGCAGGGGAAGGACAAGCCCCAAAGGGACGTCCACTCACCTTGTGGAGCTTTACCCTCAAGCAAAGCCATTCCCAAAGGCACCCAGAATGAATCTAGCCCGTGGGGTCACGTGCACCAGGCAGCAGTTTTGGGATGCAGAGGATGCACCAACCCTTTCACCGAGAAACCCACATTCTCCTTTCCCTCTGCAGCTGGTGGACCTGCAGGGGGAAGCACGAGCTAAAACCGTGCGGTGCTCTCTGCAGAACACTATCTGCTGCTGGCCTCCCTGGGTGAGAAAACTGCTTGCGTTCCATCCATCATCGCTTTTTATCATGTAAAGCACCGTGACCATGCTCAGCACTCTGGCTACCAGCAGTACCCCACCTGCCTCTGCTTCCTGCCCTCCCCACCAGCACTGCAGCACGGTGACCAGGAGGGATGCTGGAGGGTGCCACCTCTCAGGGCCAATGCGTTTGGGAGCTGTGGCAGAACAGGGCTGACAGAAGGGCAAGCAGTGCTGCCCGGGGGCTGGCAGTGGGTTGGCTGGTACCTCCATAAAGCAGTGGGGAGCTCCTGGCTCCAGCTCCTATGTGTGGCAGGGTTGCATTGCCTGCCCTGCAGCCCACAGTGCACGGGGATGGCTCTTGGAGCACGCCATGGGTGCACTCAGAGTCCGGAGCAGCCGAGGTGAGGGTGCAGCAGGGCAGAGGGCTGCCGAGGCCATTTCCTACGGAGAGGTAGCGAGAGAGGAACAGGGTGAGCAGGGCTGCTTGGTGGAGAAGGAGTGAGACCCGACCGAGGTATGGATTTGGCTCAGTGCGAGGCCATGCGCTGCTTTTGGTTCGGTTGGCGTGGCGGCGGCTGGTTTTTGCTTTTCCTCCTTAAAATCCTTCTGGCTGTCAAAATATCCTTCGATGGGGAGGTGGGGGGAGGGGAGGTGTTGTGGCGGTGGCAAGGGTTGGGGGGGGGAGAGCGGCTTCTACCCAGAAAAGAAAGGGAAGAGAGTATAAAGAAGTGTCCAGATTGGCTGAAAAAAGCATCCCGACGAAGAGAAGAGAAGAGAAGGAGTCTTCTTGTGTGTGCTGATTGGTTTCACCTCCAGTCTGACTGCTGCGGTGTTAGGAGAGGACCCCTCCCCTCCCGCCCCGCCGGGGCTGGCTCAGCCAGGGATGCAATTTGCTGGGAGATCAGTTGGAGGTATCAGAGTGAACGCTGCCAGGGCCTTCTGTGGGGGAGGTCACCGACGATGGGGTAGTAGCGTCTTGCCAACCTCCATTAGCCTGCGGGGAGAGAGACGGGCAGCCGTCAGTCATGGCAGCACCCAGCCCCACTGCAATGCCTCTGCCCACCCCAGGTCTCCATTCGGACAGCGGGGTGGTGTTAAGGATGGAGGGCAAGGATCCCATGCTCTGTCACCCCCATCTGATTGTGGACACCCAAAGCACGAGAGCAGCTCAGGATAGCGGTGTTGGAAAGTGGAGCTTTTGATGAATTTCAAGCATTCATGGAAATTCCGCTCTTTAAAGTATGGGTTTCTGCAGAAACCCTGAACTCTGATGGTTTTTAAAAATCCAATCTACAAGAGGATCTTTCTCAATAGAAAACAGCAAACGACTGTAAACAACTGTTTTTGGAACCTGAACCCCCTTCCTGGAACTCCATCTGGACCCAAGTGCTACGAAAGCACAGAACAAGTGCTGGACACAAGCACACGAGAGACCTGTAAGTGCAACGTGCTCATGCCCCCGGCTTCCTCAGACTCAGTGGGTTAGGCATCCATCCTGGAGCTCCTACTTCTGCCACCTACACTGGTCCTGATGCTGCCCCAGAGTCCTGCAGCGCTGTCCTACCACAGCTGGCAGCAGAGCAGCCCATAAAGAGGAGCAGCTGAGCATCCTTCTCATCCAAGGGGTCATACAGAGAAGCAAGGCTATGTTTTCCTCTTAAAACCAACGGATGCTTTCCCATGCAAAGCCCCAAATCTCTGCAGGGCAGAGCTGGCCATAGGGCCCTGGCTTCCACGCATGGGAGCTCACAGAAGCTGCTCCTCACCGGCTGCCGACCCCTTTGGAGAGCAGCAGATGTTCCCCCCACCTCCCCTGCTCGCTCTGACATTGATTCAGTGCTCGGCTAATTAATCCACCCCGACTACTGCCTGCGCTGAGCCAGCAGAAGCTGCTGTCCCGCTATGGACGTGCCCAGGCTGCTTTACCTGCACTGCTCATCCCTGTGCCTCCTGCTCCAGGGCATCCATCTCTGAGCCCGACAGGAACTCATGGGAGGGGGACACAGGGATGTTTGGGGGACATACAGTCTCATCCACAACCCCACATGCACCCACTGTGGCCCCAGTGCACATCTTGCTTCCCGGGACGCGGCACCCACCCTTCTCCACATCTTGGTCCACTGCAAGAGGCAGCAATTACCGTAGATTATCAGCCCCACAATGACAGGCCGCGTAAAGAGAGACACGGAGCCAACTCCACCGCCCAGAGACTGGCATATTCAAGTACACTTAGGACATTAATAGCAATTTACGTGCCATCAGTGAGAGAGAACCACAATAGCGGCGCTGGCAGCCTCTTATTACGAAGCCTGTTATTTGTTGGAGTTACAAGCTATAATCACAACAGAAACTTTCAAAACCCTTATCTTCCGTGACGCACCAAATCTATTTCAGAGCCGTAATTGCTATGTCACCGGAGAGTTTGCTGCTTAATGCACTCAGATGCCATTTAGTGTTTGCAGGGTCATTACAGCGAGCAGAAGGGGGGAGAGGCGGCGGGGGCCGCTCGGAGCAGGGCTCGGTCCCTATTGTGTTGCACTATTTTTAGAGGCTTTTTCATGCTTGCCGCGGGGGAGAACATCTTGCAGACAATGGCTGTGGTGCCTCCATGCCCAGCACCTCTCTCCCTGTCCCCCCAAAATGCTGGGCAGCCCTTCGAGATCGCGATTCAGCCTTCACCTCTGGAAGAAAAGGAGGCTTTGTGCCCTGATCGTCACCTCAGTTCCACCCAGTGGGAGTAGGAGATGCTACTGGGGAGGTGCTGACCTCTGCTCCCACAGGTTTGGCCTTGGAGGTGCCTCACATTTCACAATCTCCCATTCCCCTAGCCAGAGCAAGCCCCATATTAGAGCCCATGTGATGGACAGGAGAGGAGGGGGTCTTGTGAGTAGCCCTGTACACATCTCTGACTTCTGCACGGGGGGGACACAGTCAGACACACAGCAATGGTCTCCAGGATGTCTCTTCAAATGTCACCTGGTGCCAGAGCACTTCCACAGCCTTGGTGGCTGTCCAAGCATAGAGTCAGGGTGATGGATTGCTGAAGTAACTGGGTTTGGGGCCGGTTCCTGCAGGTCTCAAGGCATCCAGCAAATCTGGCTGGCTCCCAGCGTGGGCCTCCTGCATGGGGCTGACTTTCTGCCAGTTCTTCAAGGAGCTTGCTGCTTTGCACGAAGCCTGTCACCACATCCCACTATACGTGGCCAAATCCTTGTCCCACCAGCAACGGGCCAGTAGGTCAGGTCAGCCTCCCAACAAGCCAGACACCAAGTCTGACAGAGGGGAACAGGCCTCAAAGCAGCCTCCTACCTCTGAGCTTCAAAGTGTCATGCTGAGAGTGGTGAGGTGCTGGGACTGCTGCCCAGAGCTGTGGGTACCCATCCCTGGAGGTGCCCAAAAGAAGGCTGGATGGGGTCCTGGGCAGCCTGAGCTGTTTGGGGACAGCCAAGCCCATGGTAGGAGGTTGGAGTTCAATGATCTTCGAGATGCCTTCCAACCTTTCCATGATCTGTGATCCTCCATAGTGCCAGAGCTACGCCCTATACCCTGAGTGCCCCAGTGCCCTCCCAAGCAGGCAAGGGAGGACACATTCAGGGACATCCTCTTTCCAGATGTGGTCAACAAGGACTTCAGCCCTATAACCCACTGAAGCCAAAAAAGACCTCATGGGGACGTGCTGCCCAACACCATCTCCACCGAGAGATGTGAGGCCGGCTGCTTTCGCCCTGCCTCAGCCATCGCTGCAGGTCATGGAGATCCAGTGGCAGGGACATGGCTGATCATCCCGCTAACGATGCACAGACAGCGCCGGGCGGGCTGTCAGCCGCTGAGCAGCTGCAACCAGCAAGACAGGCTCACAGAAGAACCACGGAGGAAATTGGGCTCTGGGTGTATTTCTGTCCTCAGCTGTCACGACGTGCATGCGTTTAAAAATTCATCCTCCACCAAGGAAGGCAAGCCCTGCGTGTTGTCTCCCCTGCCAAGCTTTACAGCGGTGGAGCTGGGCAACCTGCTGCTGCCTTCCCAGACCTGACGGGCTCCAGGGATGACTTCACCTCAGCCCCGTGCAGAGATCTTTGTGACAGGGCTCTTGACTCGGTTTCGGCTCATCTCCTTCCAGCAGCTCACAGGGATGCTCGGGTTAGGCAGGGATCACAGCTCTCTATGTTGCTGGCAGCTTTCCTCTGCATCCCGCTTCATTTCTGCAGCATTAAAGGGGTTGAGGAGAGGCAGGGAAAACGTGCCTGCTGCTCTGGCTACGACACAGCTCTCGCCTACACGGACCAACCTGGGACCTCACCCAGCACCAGCACGTCCCAGAAGGCAGCCAGCCTGCCGGGATGGCAGATCTCTCAGTTGGGGGCTGCTGAATCCTTTGGGATCCATATGGATGGGAAGACACAACATCACAAGCAAAGGGTCTGAGGAAAAAAAGGCAACCTAGAAGATGCTTCCTAAACCTCCTCTCTTCTAGAATGGCTCCAGATACCATATGGAGAGACATACTGGCTAGTCTCCACCGAACTGGGTGCGTTGCTTACCCACTTGCCTCCCTGCCTGTCTCTGACCCCCATCTTTCACAAGCCTGACCCTTTTAGGCAACTTTGGGATCCTGCCCTCCTAGAAGCCAGCCAACACCACATGCCAGTCATCCTGGATCACCACTTGGGAAGCTGTTGCTGTCAGCTCACCAACTCCCAGCACTGCTCCCATTACAACCATCACAGGCTGCCAGAAATACCAGTCCGTCCGCTGACGTCCTACTTGGCTTTCAAGTTTCCACTCCTTCTTTCTTCTCCTCTCTCCCCTCATCCCCCTCCCTGCCTTGCAATCCCCATCAGCAATCCTCCCCCCCAAATTTTGGCTTAACCCAGCCCACTGTTATTTTCCAAGCCAACTGCAACCATAATCAGCTCAGCCTCTTTCCTGGGGGTATTTTAATTTATACAAAAGTATCATCTCTTATCATGATCAGCCTCCGATTCATTTACTCTTCAAGTATTAAAAAGCCAGAAAGGGAATAAATTCAGCGCACAGAGAAATTAATGCGGAACGATAGGCTCTTTCATGTGGCATTTCCAAGCACCGTTTTTGCAACGGGCTTATGTAATGAGACATAATTATCTGCACATGTTCAATTACATTACTTCACAAATCCTCCCTGGCTCTGCCTCGTGACGTCAAGCTGCCTGCTAAGCCCCGGCACCCAGTGGAGCGGGGAGCATAGCCCCCATCCCGCAGCCCCTTCTTCCTCCACCCCCGGGGTCTCCCCACATCGGTGGTGGCCTTTCAGGGTCCCAAGATGGCCAGATGCAAGGTGCCAAATGGCAAAGCCTCCTTGAAGAGTGGCTTCCTTGGAGGGTGAAGGATCTTGAAGGGAGATGTGGTAGGGCGAGGTGCCCCGTGGTTGGCAGCTGAGGCCATGTTCTCCCGTCCCTGAATGAAAGGCACAGGCAGGGAAGGGCTAGAGGCTGCGAGGAAGCTCTTTTAATGCCTCCTCATGTATCACGTCTCCATCTCAGCGCCTTTGTTTCAAACTGACAGGAAGCCACAGACTCCGGCTGGCAGAGCTGGAGCTCCCTGGGCGTCCCTTGGCCGCCTTGCCGCAGGCGGCATTTTGCTGGAGCAGCCCATGCTGCCATTGGCGCAAGCCCAAAGCCAAGGCTGGGCCTGACCTCCTCTCCCCCAAAACAATCCTCTCTCAGTCTCCCCGTGAGCTAAACTGGCAGCAAAACACAACATGGCCCCCACCACCTCCCTGCGCAGCCCAAGACTGCCCCACCTCAACCTCCATCCTCCTTGCCACCCAACGGGGTTGCAGTGCATGCTGACCACGGGCTGCAGCCATCCTCCTCCCCTCGCCAGCCCGGCCACCACCACCACCACCACCACCCACTCCACGAGCACAGCCTCCTTTTCCAGGCTGCCCTCTTCTCCCAGCTTGCTGTCACCGCCGCTGAGATGGTGGACGATTGATCTGAGAAATGAAGTTGGATTGCTGTCCCGAATCTACACTCGGTTCTCCTTGTGTGTGTCTGATCGATTTCACCCTGTACGACACAGCTTGTCGCTACGAATTTTCATGCTAGTCAGAACCCGCCAGCGCACCCAAGAACAAGGAGAAGATGCTCCGAAGCCCTCCCTCCCCCTCGCATCCTCCCCCAGTTCGGTTGGGTGAGGTTTTCTTGGGTTGCGCTCATTTTTTTCCCCTTCTCATTCTATTTACGACCACGACTGCCGTCAACCCCATCATCACCGTGCTCTCAGCCCCCTCCCGCCCGCCCAGCTACGCTGGCCAGCAATGGGTTATTTTTAGGTGGCCGCTGCAGGATGCCGCCATCTCTGGAGCCATCTCTGGGCCGTGGTGACATTCCCCACCGCGGTTACGCGAGGTGTCACCTGTTTAGCAGTTCCTCTGAGCCGAACGCATGTGGCCGCAGGTGCCACGCAAACGCTGATCGGCTCTGACAGTCCTAGACGCCAGCTGCCTGCACAGAGCCTGCCCAGTCGCCACTTTTTTCGTGGGCAAAGCTCTGCCGTTGGCGTGACCGATACAGAAGCAATAAACTAGGTGACCGTAAAAGCAAAGACAAGTCCTACTAAGTGGCATTCTGAGCCCTATGGCTTTGAAATAATTGGTAGTGAGAGAAGAAAAATGAAAGGGAGGAAAAAAAAAAACATAAAACAAGAACCCAAGCCTATTTTTTTTTTTCTTACACTGATGCCCTGCGGACTATACATCTGACTTGCTGCGAGTCCGTCACTGTATCCTCCTGTCTGGCTGATAACATGGCGAAGGGTATCCACCTAAACAGACCAACGACAACAAAGACACAAATTAGAGTGAACGAAAGGTTAGTGGGCAAAGCCGCTTCGGTTCATCTTTGGCAAATAAACAGTAAGAATAATCATACTCATGAAGGTACGTATTTAAAGAGGGAGGGGAAAAGGACCGCGGTTGGACTCATGGTGGGAGCCAAGTTGGAGGACCGCTCCCTTGCCTGCCCAAGTGGGCTACCCCTGTCGCACTCTTGGTGGTCACAAGCCCTTGGACACCAAGAGTGGAGAGGGAGAACAGCACAGCAAGCACAGACTGGGACCTCCTGGGGCACCTCGCTGCAGCCAGCTCCAGCATCATGCCCAAGAACCCACAGTCACTATCCCCTTCCAGGCTTTGAGCTCACATCAGTGGAAGGAGATCTCTGGAGCTGGGTGAACACAGCTCCTCCTTTGATTTCGGAGGGCCCAGAGAGAATATACCTACCATGGCAAGGCACCGTCAGCTCTCCTGTGTGCCCCACTCCTCTCCCTCCACTTCCCAGCCCAACCCCATCAGTGGTATGCACAGGGACGTGCATCTCTGCGTCCAGCACTGTGAGGGGAGTGACTCAGGCTTTAGAAAGCTTTCCTTGCCCAATGTGAACGTGTCAGAATGGTTGTCATCTCTCAACACAGAGCCTTAAGACGCCAGAGAGAAGACTCATGGCATATCTGGATATCAGGTAGGAAAGGGAAGATCTGAGTGAGCTACCGGCTATTTAAAATTCTTTCTTCTTGGCCAAAGCACAGGTTGACGTTTCAGTAATGCTGCTCAAAGCTCCCTCACTCTGTCTTGCTGGTATGTACATGGACAGTGTGAGTGCCTGAGCTTTGGGAATATGAGGAGCTGATGAGGGGTGACTTTTAGTTAAAAAAAGTTAAAAAAAACCAAAAACAACCTAGCTGTGTATTTGAACATTTCTTGCCTTGCAGCAGACACCTGGTTTGGCATCAAAGGAGCAAGTGGAAGCCACGTAAAACGAGACACCGGTCCAGACATCTGACCCCTTCCCTTGGAAGAATAAAGCAAGCAGAACCTAAACCTCATCTGCTTTTGTTTGAGTACATGCCTATTCTCCTGAACCTCCTTTTCTCCTGTTATGACTATCAAGCCAGAGCCAAATGCATTCACAAAGTGTGGGCAAGTCTCCTCAAGACCATGGTTGTTGGTTTGGTTGGGTGTTTGGTTTTGGTTTCTTTTTGATTGATTTTTTGGGTGGTTGTTGCCTTTGCTTATTTTTGGTTGGTTGGTTTTTTGGTTTGCTTTACTTTTTTTTTTAAGTGTTGGTTGGTTCGTTTGTGCTGGTTGAGATTTGCTCTTTTCGGACGGGAGGGAGAAGTGCCAATACAATCAAAGGCTCCTCCAACACTAATGCATTCACTGGCAGTACATCGGATGGGTCCCTACCTGTGACTGCACGTTGGCTCCAACCTGGGCCCCTTGGTAAGAATCCCCATTGAGAGACTGCACGCTCATGAACAAATCTCCAGAGTTTGACATGTTAAAAGAACTGGAAGAACCTGGAAAGGAAAGAGTGAGGCACCTGAATCACAGAAAGGAAAAAGATCCACCCCATGACTCTCAGCCAAGAGGAAGGAACAACATGCAAAGCAACCACAAAAACAAAACACACAATCAGGTTAGTAGTATGAAGAATAGAGCAAGCAAAAAAAAAAAAAAAAAAAAAAAAAGGATGCACTCTTGAGGTTATTCAAAGCCACATGTTGTTACAGCTCAATGCCAAGAACATTCTTCAACAGCTCCTCAGCTGGAGGAAGGATTCTTCATGCTCTGGCCTGAGATAAACAAAAACCTGGCCTGGAGGACTCAAACAGCCCTTCCCCTTCATTTCAGGGCATCAAAATCGAATGATTCAGGCAGCTTCGCAGATCTCAAATTTTGGAGACTTTCTACCAGGCAGATTGCACTGGGGAACAGAATTACCCAAAGATGCCTCACTATCAAAAACAGAAGCCATTTCAGCATGGCAGCCTTATGCAGCCCTTCTGCCAGGTGACTTCATCCACCATCCCTTTCTACACCCAGAGCTCCCTTGAGGGAGCGGTGCCTGGTTTGCCTTCAGGACGTCAGGATCCATCTCCGTGGGGAGCGCAACGCACCAGGAGAAGGTTCACAAAGATGTGAAGGCACCTGGGCCAGGCTCCCATTACTGATCTCATTGGCAACCTTCTTCCATCACAATGGGCTGAGAGAGGATGCGGGCGTCCCAGCCCCATGGGGCCAGCTGCCCCAGAACAACAAGCTCTGTAAGCAAATCCCAACTGCATGCACCAGTCGCCAGTGTTATGCAAAAAAAAACCCCACGATAACGGTGAGGACAACTGGGTGGGATCAGGAAAAAAAAACAACAAAACAACAACAGATGATAAGGAAGAAAAAAAAAAGGTCCCGCTTCCAGCTTTGAGATATCTGAGCACCTCTTCAACTACTGAACAGGAGAAACAAACCTATCGTGTGACTGGAAGGCAGGGGAGGAGGGAAGGGGGTTAAAATTAAATAAAAAGGTTTTATGGGATTATTTCAGAACTCATCGTGCAGATCAGCGCGTTAAGTGTGAGACAGCTCAACGTGCAAGGTTTGGTTATATACATGACGTTAGCCTTGGAAAGGAGAGACTTCAGGGGCCCAGGTCAGCTCTGCTTTCAGCTCCAACCCAAAATACACTCTCATCATCTCCGCTGCTGCTTCCAACTCAGGAGATTGGCAACCACAGTCCTGGTGGAATTGCCCAACTATGGCTCATGCGTGTGCTCTGAGAAATGTCTGACAAATCCCCATCTCCTGCTGGAGAGGAAAGGGGAGAAACCCTCTGGGCAGTCCCCAGGCTCAGCCCTGGAGATGAGCCAGGAAGGAACCGGATGGGAGCCAACATCAAGAAGGCTCAGGGAGCAAGTCAAGTCTACAAGTAGGAGGTCTAAGCTGGAGACTTCATGTTTGTGACACCCTACTGCTCTCTTTGCAAGTGGCCCTTTTATCAGAAGTACACGTGACAAAGCAACCCACCAGTGCTGTGTAAAGTAAGCAGCACTAGGTGGCAGGGCTGCAGCCAGCACCTCCTTTGCCCAGCCGGTACCCAGCTCCTGACACCTCCCCACCTCTCAGGTTCTAAAGGCAAAAAGCTACGGATGTCAACTGGTACACTGAGGATATCCCCCACTGACGCTGCTCAACCTGCAGTGTGAAGATGGACACTTTTCACATGCAAAAAGCTGCTTCCTACTAGGTTTTCTGAATGATCACTTTGACTACCAGCATAAAGCCCAGAGCAGTCTGATGGCTTTTGTGCTCCTACAATGGCTGGGGACCAAAGGATTTTGCAGTTAACCCTCACAAGAGGCAGAGAATATTCTCCTATTATTTTAAGGTGAGCGAAACCCTTTGAGATGACACAAGTAATCAGTGTCAGAGCTGGAAAGAGGACTTGGGAAGCCCTGAGCACCTGACAGGACTCCACCATCACTCTACCCCCAAGCAGAGCAACATTTTGTTCCACCTTCCCCTACCAAAATAAGATAATAATAACAATAATAACAACAAATAAAAATACCATAAACATAACTGATCTTTATGGAAATTTAACAAATTGAGACTGGGAGGGAAGAAATAAAAATAAACAATCACAAACTCCGGATCTGAAGAGCACCGGTGTCTTGGAAATCACGAGGAGCACTGGAGATGTCACTTACAAGATATACACTGCTATCGGCACAGGGTGTTTTTACAATATATGTGCATATCTAAACGGTAAATATGTGTCGCTGCTGATGTGGATGCGAAGATAAATATGCGCATACCAATGGCCCGCCTGTATGGATGCGTTTGTATCAGAGCCATAATTGCAGAGAGCCCTTTGAGCTGCTACTCTGCTGTTTCAGCACTCTGCTGCCTATGTACTAGCCATGTATGAAAATTACAATGGCCCAAAGCCTCAGAGACACAGCTACGAGGGACTGACATGCTGGGGTGGGAGAGGGGGCAGGAATGCAAAGAGCTCTCAAAATTAAGACACTGGTATCCTTCACAGAAACATATCTGCCTGCTGGAGGAGGCTCCATCGTTTAATCTGATCTGTCCCTCTGAAAGGCTCTGCTGGAAACACACCACAGCTTTTCAGTGGTCACAACCTGACTTGGAACTCCTTGAGAATGAAATGTAATAACCACTCTTGAGCTCGTGGACCCACAATGGAAGGTCTCTGAGCACGGCACACATAAGTCCCTTGATGCTTCCATGCGTAGACAAAAAAAATCAGAAATAAACATTTATCATGACTCATAGCAGTGTGAAACAACGGACCATCTTCAGCATCCACACATCTTATCAACCTCATGACCGTTCCTTGATGGTGAGTTTCCATCAGAACGCCAGCTTCAGAAAAAGTGGTGGCAAAGCTTAGAAAGAAATGAGCTAGAGCACTTGGATCTGGTCACTGGGTGACTTACATCAAAGTAATGCCAACAACAAGATCTATTTCACTTCTAACATTCATCTGCTGCTCATTCCACCTACCACTAGTGAGATAAGTCCAGTGCCCTGAACCACTGAAATCAACTCTGGTTGTGTACATGAGATTCCTAGTTGAAGTCAATAGCAGTGACCTATATACACTGAGAATGCTTAATTTAATTAAACTTTTCCTTGCGATTTGACTGTGGCCAAAGATAAGGGAAGAAGATGACGGACCACGCAGGAGCTCAGACAGACAAAGTCCCTGAATCTGACACCAGGTCTGAAAGCAAACATAAGCCTGGGCTGGTCCTGCAGGACACCTACTGTTCTTCTTTGCTTGCCAAGTGACACTGAAGGCAGTGACACCATGATGAGCACAGTTTCTTTTGCTGATGCAGGATCCTCTCCAACGCCTTGCTCTGGCATCCCACAAAAAGCAACTGCCTCAAACAAATGAGGGAAGGCAAAGAAGATACAGCCATCAGGCTGGTGCCTGATGAAGCACATTTTCAGATCCCGTCCATCAGTAGCCGTGCATGAAGATTTTTACAAAATAAAAGGGTGAGCAGGTAGAAAAAATTAACAAAAAAAAAGAGTTCAGGATAATTTTGGCAGCTCTGCATGGAAGATTTCACTGGATGTCATCACCTATGTGCAGTCCTCCAGGACTCTGGTTGGCAAAAGGGTCAGTCCACATAAAAGAGCTCTCATTTGCCACATGGTTTTTGTGCTGAGATTGTCCATACAATCAAAGTGAGGATGGGGAGTTGTTAGCCCAAATGAGCCAGACATCTCAGCTTATTTGAACATCTGGCTGATAAAACCCAACTGCGTGTATTCAGGATGAAAAGGTGTTTGACATTCAGGCCTGGGTGACTGAGGGTGGGGACCCTGAGCTGAAGGTGCCAGATGGCCAGCCAGATGCAGTCCTTGCCCTTGTCAATGTGTGGCCAATCTCTTTGACTGACTGTAGCCATTCACCGAGCTCTGGTAACATGGCTGTCAATGCAGAGAACAGATGGGTCTGCGCAGCCATGGCAAAAATGAATTTAGCTCCTGTCCCAAGTCCCAACACATCCAGGCCCATCTCCTCTTCCAAAATCATGGCCCTCCAGGGACTACACTGCTGGTTACCTCCTTCTCTTGACCTGTCCTCTGTCTGCCCCCTTTCTTTCCACCAAATCTGCCAGCAAATCTAGTCTTTGTTCAGGCTCCCTCCTCACCAAAGTCCCTGCCAATGATCTGAAAACAGAAAGATTATGGTGTTAAAGGAGAAGTATCATCCACCTTAGTCCTTCACCTCTTCATGGACCTCCACATTTCTCCCAAGGCAATGCAGCATACCTGGATGGCTCACAGCCCTTGATATCATCTTCCAAGCCTTTTGACAGTTTATTTCAGCCTGCACAGGTGTGCTTTTCACTGTCAGCACTTACAGAACAACTTGAAGAAGGGAAGTTCATACAACTTCAGGTGCCTCTGGGACACACCCTAGCCCTACAATATACAGGGATGCCTGGCTGAGCAGGTGAAATGATGTGGGGTGCCACTGCTGGAGATCCCAAGTCCCAGCTGTGTGTTCAGCAAGTGTCCCTGCTGAAGTCCCAAGGCCCTTCAGCTGTCTTCTCAAGAGAGGACACAAGGCCATCCAATCCTACAGTCTCTGCAAGCTTCCCCAGAGACCAGGCTGTAGGGTCTCCCTGTTCTGTCACTGATGCAGCATACAGGGAGAACTGTCAGCTCAGAAACACTTTGCTTCTAGCAGAGCAAGGACCTTCAAGGTGCAGGAGCTCGTGTGCATCAACATGCTGCTTTAGCACAACCCCAGCATGGGAGAAGCGGTTGTTGTTCTGGGGAGTGGACAAGGGAGCAAGAAAGAGGACCCAGGAGCTCATTCTTACACGTTAATAACAAGACTGCTTGTCCTTCCTTGAAAGCATAGTTATCCAGGGACTATCTCAGCCATTTACTGCAGGGTATCGGCCAATCTATCACTGAAACAGCCATGTTACCTGCCTGTGGGGACATCAAAGAAACAGACTCACGCTGGAGCACCATTTAACTGGGCACGCACTGGGGAAATGCCTATTCCACCATCCATGAGCTGTTTCCAAACCTATTTGAGTCATGTGAAGCTCCTCCCTTGCTCTTCCACACCTTCGGGTCTGACACCAGTTGAGGAAGGCAGAAAAGGAGGAGAGCTGTGCCTTGTGGGCCCAAGCTGCATGTGCAGGGCAGCACCAGGTCCAGCAGGTAACCATCCTCCCAGCACACACACTTCTGCTTTCCATCCTCCAGGCTTTCCTAGAGCCGCGCTGTAGCCATCTGAGCAGGTAGGAAGGCTGACATTTTTCAAACTGTGTTTATATCTTCAGCAGTTACAGCAATGGAAGGAAAAGGAAAAAAAAAATAGAAAACATACTGCTGCTTTTCCCTTTGTCTGGGCTCTGCTTCCTCCTCCTCCCCAGACCTCCAGATCTGGGGGTGCAATTCTCCAGACACCTCTCACTGCGCAGAGACTGCACGTGCTATGTGAGCACCAGCATCTGTATGGTGTACAAGCAGTGTGCTGCTCAACACTCAGCTCCTCCTGCTGCACTCTGTCCCCTTTGCTGCCCCACTGTTTCCTTTCTCTTGGCAGCCTGATGACAGCACGTGTCACACCCTGGCAAAAGGGTATCACCAGCAGACACCGAGCTCAAAGGAATGAGAGTGACACGTCCCCACTCTCCCTCCCACCCCTACAAAGAAAAGAGGCACAGGGACATTTGTCTGGGTAAGCCCTTTTTTGTTCGTTCCTTTTCATGAGGTCCCAGTTTTGCATCACTCCTGGGAGCTGGGCATAACCACAACAGCAGCCTGGCATCGTTTTGGGATCGGCCACTACAAAGTGAGCATCGTACTCTAGCGGAGGAGTTGGAATCCGGGCAAAGCGCTCTGTGCCTTTGACCCTCAAAACAAACAGATGGGAACCACAGCAAATGGGCAGGAAAGGGGGGATGGGAAGGGAACAAAGCGACCCACAGGTTTCCCTGGGTCATCCTGACACACAGGGAAAATGAAATTCACACAGAGCACACTCTTGCAGGTGACCCAGACATCGCCATGTAAGCAATCAAAGGTAACCACAACAGAAAGAAAAGCAACAGATAGAAATCTGCCCCCAAACGGCATGAGTTCAGACATCCCAGAAATGTTGGGCTCCATTAATGAGGGCTGCTCACCATTTCTGCCCCCAGTGAAATGGAACAATCGGAACAAGGACTTTTTTTTTTTTCCTTTTTTTGTTTTTTCCCCTCTTCCCAAACAGTTTTCTTTTTTTTTCTGGTCTCTTTTTTCTTTCTGCTTCTGTGTTCGTGCACAGAACCCAACACATCGTCGTCACTCACACGGCCTGATCACATTGCTTTTCAAATGAGAACCAGAACAGAGATGGGGAACCAAGAAAAACAGCTGAAATAAATCCCCTCCACCCCCCAAAACAGACCCAGAAACCATCTCTCTTTTTCTTCATTTTCAAGACCACAAAAGCGAGCCAATCCAAACCAGAAATCAAAAACTGAAATAACCCAAAGGGGAAAATGAGAGAGAGATTAGAGGGAGTGGGGGCAAACAAACGAAAAACCAAACATCGACAACCCAAAAATAAAATAAAACAAAACTAACCAGCTGAATTGGGAGTTGAGGGTGAGTTAGCCTGGCTTCCATGGGCTGACACGTTGGTAGCCGTGACAGCCGTTTTGGCAGCATAAATATTGGCTTCCTCTTGAAATTTACCTATGTTCTTCTTGTACCGGATTCTCTTATTTCCAAACCAGTTTGATACCTAGAGTGAGTTTAAGAAAAGACAAAGACGTTAACGTTTCTGCTCCGGAAAGAGCACTTGGGTGAGGAAGGTGAATTAGTTCAAGTTAAGTAGTGCATTGTAATCGTTATTTTCCCCATTTGTGCAGCCATGGCAGGGAGCACCTATAGCAACCCCCTGAAAGACAGTGGGGATGCTTGAGAACAGTGGGGTTGTGTGGGTACATCTGGTGCCTTCAGGGCAGGGCTGTGTGCCTGTCCCTGAGACCTAACTTGGCTCCCAGGGAACACGTGTCCTTTGGAGGTGGCTGAAAACGATGGGCCAGATGTAAAGGCAGAAGAAAGCAGTGCAGCTGTGCTGTTGCCAGTCCTGGTGAGAGCTGCCTGCAGGAACGTAACACAGCAGGAAAAAGCCCCAAGGAGAGGTGTCAGCAGGCTGTGAGCAGCCCGCCAAGGTGACATCCTGGGCTCAGTGGTACGCATGCCTCAGAAAACAGTCACTTGGCCATCCTGCCTGGTGTCTGGATGAACATCCCAAAGTTTGCACATCCGGCACAGCAATAGGAAGCTCTGAGTCTGAGAAATGGGGCTGCAGTACTCTGCCAGGCTGCTTCTGCAGGGAAAAGGTTAGGGAACCTCCAGAACCACTGTGCATTCGGCGTTCCCCAAGCCCCAAACCAAGCTGATGTAACTTTGTTCAGTCATGGTGCCACGTAGGGAAGATTCAGCCTAGGGTTTGGGACGCAGCTCCCAGCTTCTTCTTTTGCAACATGGACAACTGGGGAGAACACCTTCCTATGTGCAAGTCTCTAAGCAGGGAACATCTTGCAGCCGCTCCTGACCTTGTTTTAGGAAGATCAACAGGATGACAGAGATGGGCAAAGGGCAGAGGATGCTGTAATTCTCCAGCAGAAGTTCATCCTGGGGTTGGCTGGAGCTGCCATCTTGAGCTGGGACAAAGAACAGACCAGCGTCTTTGGCGGGACTCAAAGGATGTTCTGCTCTGCTTGCTGGTGAGCATCTCAGCAGTGCTCTCCTTCAAACAGACCACCCCTGAGAGGAGATAAGAATGGAAGCTCACACTCGGAAGCTCACTGTTTTTTCCTCATCTGATGGAAATTGTTTTGGCTTGAGTGTTGATAATTGAAGACTGTGAGATTTATCCCTCTGACGTTTTCTGACTGGAGTGCCCACAGACAGCTCGGCAGCTCCTATAGAGAAGCAGCTTCATCCACCAACGTACTTGGTACTGAACTGCACCTACTGCTGCTGCACAGGAGGAAAAGGAAAATGTAACATGCAGAGACTCCAGGGAGGCAAAAAGCAATAACTCACATCAGCACCCAAGCCAGATCTGGGACTGAATGCTCTGGGAGCAGGCACAGTTTGTCAAGAGCTCCATTCCACTTCTCAGTCCAGCTTTCTCATTAATGGCAATGTGCTCTGTCTCCAGCTTCCCACTTAGCTCATAAGCACAGCGTTTCTCCTGGGCATTTTCTCTCCACCAGGGAGAAGTTGTAAGTGCGAACAGATGAATTAAAAGTGAGAGGGGAAGCATCAGGACAGCTGCAGTTTTACTTGAGCCAATATGTCCTGTCTCCTGTAGGTTAACTCTGGACTGAATCAATGCTTGGATCTTCTGGCACGGGGGATGCAGTCGGAGTGGCTCAGCGGGCACTCGGCACAGTGACGACACCTACGCTCGGATGCTGCTGCTCCTGCTGAAGGCAGACACGCTCTCACAAGGACACCAGATGCTGCCGCTGTCTTCAGTTTACTCAAGTGATGAGCAGGCATGTGCCTTGGGGCTGGAAGGAGGCCCAAGACAGGGAGTGCAACAGGAGCCTGGAGGGAGCGCTAAGCTCACACGAGGACGAGACTACCAGAGGCCACGCTCCGGCCCTCAGTCACGCGGCTTGCTCCAAAAAGTGAGAAAACAAAGGGCAGGCCTGAGTAATGTGCAGCTGAACACTTCAAGGACTGACCGTGCTCCTCAAAAATCCCTGCAGCTAGCGGTTCCAAACTACAGACTCCAGGAAGTACACGGCTGCTCCAGACGCATGGAAATAATTCAGTCTGTCTTTACTGACCACCTTTCTTGGAGGGATAAGCAAATCAAGGAGATGTCACGTTCAGCAGTGTAGGAGTGATGACAGAGAGAAATAACCCTGAGAAAGCCCACTCTCCTCGAGTACTAATGCTAACCACCAGCCTGGCTGACCCAACCCCTTCCCACCAGGACCTTGTTCCTTCTGCCTCGTCAGCTCAGCTCCTCCCACTTCCTTCAGATCCCTTGCCCTGAAGAATGGTCTTTCAGCTCAAACCAGCTCTTCTTGCAAACCAGCACTGATTCCCTGAAGAGAAAACTGCCTCTGCACATTGTGCTGAGTTGTTTCTGTGCTGCTGACACCTTGACTGCACACACAGTCACACACATTAAGTCTTCAGCCCTACTAAGTCCGCTCCCAAACTCTCCTTTTTCACCCGTGGCTTGATCCTCTAAGTCTGCTGTCTACTCTCCTACTCCCCAGCCTACTTGATCCCATTTAGCAATGAAATGCTCAACGGTGGGACATAACTAACTTGACAGAGGTCTGAGTGCCCCTCAAGGTGTCCAGTTTACTTGAGCAGCAGCTGCCTTTGCTGTATTTCTGGGCTCTCTCACCTGTGAGACTGTGATGCCGCATTTCTTGGCTAGCTCTTCTTTGGCTTCCTCACTGGGGTAAGGGTTGCTGAGATGGGAATAGAAATACTCATTCAGGATTTCCGTAGCCTGCTTGTTGAAGTTTCTTCTCTTCCGCCTTATGGGGAAGAAGGAAGGAAAAACAGAAGAAAAAGCAATCAGTGGCAGGGATCCAGAAACATGAATGTAACTTTCACAGAATCATTAAGTCCAACCGTCAACCCATCTCCACCGTGCCCACCAACCGCATCCCTCAGTGCCACAACTCCATGGTTCCTGAATATCTCCAGGGACAGTGACTCCACTGTTTCCCCGGGCAGCCTGTGCCAGTGCATCACCACTCTTTCTGAGATGAAACTTTAGGTGCTCAGAACTTCCCTACCTGCCTCCTGTATTCCCCTGCTCCTGCTCATGGCCAGGAATCCAAGTCTGCCCCTTGCTGGGGACTCCTCTCTCAGCACCTTCCAAAGCAAGTAAGTCTCATCTCTTAACACCAGCACCCAGCTCCTGCACCTGGGAAGGTGACCCCCCACACCTGGCTGTCCTGGCCAAAGATGTCAGCGCTGCTCTGCAAAGCTCTGTGCTGAGAAAGCAGCCACACATATGTCCTTGGGGAAGTCTGCTCCTTTTACAGCTGGATCCTGTCAGCTACTTCTTCAAGTGGTCGCTGCCTAGCCTCCCTATCTCTAGATGCAGCCCAAGCCTAGAGTCTGCACCTAACCAGCTTGTCTGCACCTAACCAGCTTGGAAAGTGAATAATTCTAAAGCACACTGAAAATCTGGGACAATGGAAACAGAAGGAAAAGAACAGGAAACCAGCAGGGCAGGACGGGTTGCAGGATTAGCTTTCACCCCGAATTGAAGTGTCGCAGCAGAATCGTCAGTGTGCAGTTCTCAAGGTAAGGACGAGGAAGATACAGTCCTCGTGGCTCAAAAACCAGGGGACCCTGCCCTCCCCAGGTTCCCTGATTCACTCCACAAGCTCTCCCAGTCCCAAACAAGGCTGCTCAGTGTAATGCTGAAGAAGGCTGGGGGAAGTGAACTCACCGTGCGTCCAGGAATCGGGAGCGCAAGATCATGACGGCTTCACACGTGCTTTGCTTCAACTGCATCTGGATGGAACTGAACTTGCGGTGGATGATGCTCACCATCCGTTCGATCTCCTTTGGCGAGATGGGCCGGGTCCGGCTCTGCTCACGCAGCAGGTTCATCACGTGGGTGGTGAATTCGTTGCATGCCTGGGATGGCAAGAAAAGCAAAAGAAACCCCAGGATCGGAAGGTCATTCGACGGCGTCAAGGAGAGCACAGGGGCAGAACAGCTAAAGGTGGAGACGCAGGCAGTGACCTCAATGGACAAGGTTTGTTAGGGCAGACCTACAGAGGTGCACTGCCTCTCAAGGGATGTGGGTTCCTCTCAGTGGGGGAGAAAATCCCAGTGTACACTGAGCACTGCATGCTCTCAGAGGGACCTGGCACAACTGAAGCCCCAGGACCTGTCAGGATGTCCCTGACTTTATCCTTTTTCTGGATTGGGCCGGAGGAGCTACAGATGAATCTGAGGACCATGAACCTTTCAACTAGCACCATGTGTCCTGCAGAGCCCCTTCTACTTTATGGGAACAGCTCCACAGAGACACAGGATCCTTAGCACTTTGGGTGAGAAGCAAGGAACGATAATAATCACAGTCTGACTGAGGCAGGAGCTCTGACAGCAAGGCAGGAAACAATCCCATTAGCTTGCTGCAGGCACAGCACTGCCTGCTCCCACTTCTCCACAGCACATTGAGGACTCAGCAGTGAGAAGCCAGGGAGGACTCTAGATGGACTGATCTTTGAGCATCCTTCCAACTCAAGCCATTCTGTGATTCTATGATTCTGAGTCTGGACGAAGGCAACCTCATTGCTTTCCCTCACCCCTTGGATGGCAAAACCTTATCCTCTGATTCCCAGAACCAGTGTGGGATCCAAGCCTTGAAACCCGGGTGAGAGCAGCACTTGGAAAACACTTGGTGGCCTGAGAACCTTTAGGTGCTCCTGGGAGATGCTCTGGGAAAGGCATCACCAGCTCCCATCTCATGGAAAATGGGGCTGAAATGCTGGCTGACTGATAACCCGAGGTTGACTTACTATCTCCTGTCCCAAGCAATTTCTCCCCCTGCTCATCGCCCCCAGGGTCAGCCCACGGGGAGGTGATGAACCCTACAGCCAACAGCCCTGACCTGCCCGGGCTGTGGGGTTGGGTATGAGAGCTCTGAGCCCAATGACTCTTTGCTCCCAGACAGCTGAGCAATTTCAGCTTGTCTCCTCTTAGCGTGAAATAAGAGCATTAAAGGAAAATTGCAGGAGAGTGCTGTGCTGTCACAGCGACAGCCAGACACCGTGTGAAGCCAGACGGAGCTATAAAGAGGGGGAACAGAGGTCGGGAGAGCCATTCTGACCCCTGATTTTGTCAGGCTGCAGGTAGTGGCACAAGCTCTGCCTCCTGCAGCTGCAAAGATGTGGTCCAGCACCATTCCCAAAGCATCTTGGTGGTAAAAACGACACTGGAATGGGTTGTGAGAAGGAACAAGCCAGAGGCAAGGTGCTGGGAGGGCTCTGCCCTTCCTACTGATTGCTCTCCCTGGGCTGGGATGCCAGAGGACGTGGGGTCCCTCTCCCTCTGCAGCCAGGGGCCTGAAGGATGAGCTGCGACGTGCCTTGTGCCCTGGCCACGTGAGGCGGCCACGCCGCCCCGGGGCAGCAGCAGCAGCAGCAGCGGCTGAGGACAGCCACAAAGGTCAGCCCACACCACGCACCCCTCCACTGCCAGCCCTCCTCGCTCCATGGCACAGTGCCTGCAGTGCTGCGGCCGTGCTCTGCTTCTCCACCCACAAAAGGAGGGATGCTCGAGGTACAGACCACGCTCATCGCAAGAGCGAGTGGAGCGGCTGCAAAAAAGAGCTCTGCAGAACATCTGGAAGCGTTTGAAAGAAAGAGATTTGGAGCTTGCAAAGCTTCTCATGCAATTGTCAGCGTTACTAATAGCTGCATTCATGACCCAAATAGTTTGTCTTTTTTTTGCTGTTTGTTTGTTTTTTAAAGAATCATTCGCCACAAGAAAAAAAGCCACATATTCTTTTTCTTATTTTTTTTTTTCCCTTCTGGAAAATTAACTTTCCAAGCAGAAGTAATACTCAAGAGAGATTCTGATTCAAGCTCAAGGGTCCTTGGAAAACTGCCTGCAACGAGGAGTCTCCTTCGACAGTGCCAATTTTTAGCCAAATGCAAAGGGAGGAGAAGGAAAATTGAGGGGGGAGGGAGGGGAAACACACGCTGAGCCTATTTCTCATAGCAGTGCAAAACAAAAAAAAGCAACTGTCCCAATGCTAAGGAGGCACGTTTTCACTGTCACACAAAGCAACCGCCTGCACTGCCCGCGCTCTGCTAACAATAGATGTCAGTAGTGGTCCAGGCGTGGACACAGCATCCCCAGCCCACCCCGCGCCGTGAAGGAGCCTGTTACCTGCTCGTACTTCTCCAGCTCCGTGTGGTAGATCTGCCGGATCTGGGACAGCTTGGCTCTGTAGTCTGAGTGCTCCACTGAGTTGTCGGAGCCGGCTCCTCCTGACGCGGCGGCGGCAGCAGCAGCAGCGGCAGAACCCCCTCCTTTCTCGGGGCCCGCGACGCCCTCGGCCAGCAGCATGTTGTCTAACCGCATCAGCTGCGGGTCCGTGGGCTCCTCTTCCTGCGCTCCCCGGATGCTCAGCACTGTGGGGACACAAAGGGAAGAGGATGAGTTGCAAAGCTTTGCGTGCACGGAGGGTCGGTGCACGGTGACGCGCGCGGCGCAGCCCTAAGCTGAGAGCTCTGCAGTTTCTCTCTCCCATTTCTGCCCCTTTTGGTTTGTAACAGGGCAGAAGCAGAAGGAACCTCCCAGCAGAAGTAACCCTTGCTCGCAGCCTGCAGCATTTCCCATTGCATCTGCACTGACACGATGCTCTCACACAGTCAAAGAAGCATGGAGTCGTTAAGGCTGCAAAAGACCTCAGAGATACCTAGTCCAACCATTGACCCATGAGCACCACACCAGCTAAACCACATCCTCTCTGGGTTCAGCTCCAACAGGACCAACCAAAACCACACTGAATGTACCCAAACTCGCTGAAATCAGTAACTGGGACCACTTCCCACTTCAAGCACGGCATGCAAAGGCTCCAGCACAAACCTCAGCTTGCCCCAGGAGGAGGAGAAGGAAGCACAGAGCACAGGGCAGGTCGTGCCTCAGTTTCTCTGTCTCTACACAGGGGTGAAGCTGAAGCACAAGGAGCTTTCAGCCACTCAAGGAAACAACATTAATAAAAGAAAAATGTATGAAATAAAATATATCATTTGCAAGTTGCCTTTTTTAGAACCCGATCGCTGGAGTGAATTCTAAAGCTGTGCTCAGAGAAGGGGCACCAATAAATCAATCTGCACACAGTGACTTGCCAAGGAGAGAAATCTTCACCCCTCTTTGTGCTTCAATTACTTCTCCCAGTAGAAGTCGTTCCCGGAGCATTTCCCTGCACTCAGTTGCTCTGTGCTGCTCCATCTGAGGACCGGGCTGAGGAGGATGGAGGCACGCACGGACACGAATGCATACCCACACAAAACTCCAGGGGTTTCATCACGTGGAAGTGTCCTTTAGGTCCCTCCTGCTGGCTGTTTGCACACACAAACACGGCCCTCGCTTTCCACGCGCACACAAACAGATGTGTGCATCTGCACAAAGTGAAATACATCCTTGACAAGCCAATAAAGAAAAAAAGACATTTCAGAAGAGAAGCAAATTGTATTTTCCTGTCTCGTCTGTCACAGGGACTCTAAACACGGTGGAAGCCTCACGAGGAAGCTCACGTATTCCTGGAGCTGGGTGATGCTGTGTGGGCTTTAGAAGCAGGGCCTGCTCGCACCTGGGATGCTCATCCCATCCTTCTGAACCCCAGGCAGCAGCAGCAGAAACAGCAGCAGCAAGAGCAAGTGATGTTCACTGCATTTCAAAACATATCTGAAGGCAGCTGCCAGTGAGACGTAAAACCAGAGTAGATAAGAAAGAGAGCCAGCAAGGAGTTCCTCCTGGCTCTGAAATATGCTAAAGATCATAGAATCACAGAACCATCAAGGCTGGAAAAGACCGATATTAAATAACTCCACACTAGAGATGACTGTTTGTAAGAAGAGGGATGGGGGCATGGCACCAAATCTGGGAGCAGAGGCCAGCTTCCAAGAGGGAGGAGTCCCCAGCAGATGGGTCCTGCACTGCTCAGCTCATGCTGGTACCACTGCTCTCCCAGAAGAGGAGGAAGTGTCCAGCTTCTTGAGACACCCACTTGCTGTGGAACAAAGAGAATAAACTCCTGCTCCTCTGCTAAAAAAAATAATAAAATCATTAAGCAGAAGCGCATCAAAAGCCCAAATACAAATGGAACGCAACCCAGGTTTAAAACACTAATTAAAAAAAAACCCCTCAAACAAATCAAAAAGAGAGTTGCCAAAACAGGTGCATCTGGATTTCAAAAGGGAAATATTTTTAGATTAAAAATCTCGGGAATCATTGACCTGACAGGTAGGCACAAGTGATTAATTAGTTTATGTTTGGCGAGCTGCTTCGTGATGGGAAGCACGGGACATCACCGTGCCGTCACCGTGCTGCAGAAGCACCAGGACTGCTGTGTACCGTGGGCATGCCTGGATATGTGTCCCCAAAACCCAGCTGGGGCTGGGGGCCACGTGGAATAATGCAGCTAGGGGAATAAATGGGAAGGGCAACGTGTCTGCATGGAACCCTCAGCCTGCTACCCCAGTGCCCGCCATGTGCTGCTCCTGGTTAAAGAGGAGGGAAGGGGAAGCTGAAGGAAAGACAGCGACCCAGAGCTGGGGCTGGGGGAGGCAAATTCGTGGCAGACCTTCTGTCCTTGGCTGCTTTCTGCAGGCTTGGCAGCCCTGAGACGCAGTCAGTGCCACTAGAGGGTGCTCAGCCCTCGCCGAGGGCCCCCGCTGGCACAGAACGCGTTTCTGTATGTAGGGCCATACACAAACACACATAAATATATATGTATCTGTATTCTAAAACCAAAGCAAAACCACGCTCCTCGTCCTCGTTTGCACTGCTGCAAACCATCCCCGAGCTCGCTCGCTGTGCACTGAGCATGGCCCCCCCACGGCCACTGGTGACCAGTGTGACCATCACCAGCAGCTGGGGACCACTGGAGCCACACTCCACTCCCCACCCGTGGTCACAGAGCCATGTTCTCCTCCTGCTGTCCCCAAAAGTGACCCCCAGCTAAGTGTACCCAGCTCAAGCTTGAGGGATGGGGATGCCTCGGGGACACAGGGCACAACAGAGGCCAACCCAGCTGGACACAGAAACAAGCCAAATGAAGAAAGAAACAAGCCGAGGGCTTTCAAGGAGTAGCAGAGGGCTCCTGCCTAAGCTGGGATGCTCTCAGATGGCTTCTCTCCCTGCTGCTCCTGCCTCTTCCCAACTTGCTGCAGTGCCTTTCCAGGGGGATGTTTAAAGGAGAAGGAGATTTCAAGTAAATGATTGCAACTTATCGAAAATAATGTGCTACTTAGCATCGGAGACAAGCATCCTGGCAGGCAGAAATGGCAAGCCGTGCCGGAGCAGATGGGAGTAATTAGGTTGTGATTTTCAGAAGGGTTTTCTTTCCTGCCTCCACTGTGCCTAAGATGTACTGAGGGGGGAAGCAATGCAGCCAGCAGCAGTTCCAGGAGAAGCAAGGATCTGTCTGCCGTGCCTGCGAGCCTCCTGCACACCTTTTCTACAGGGAAACAAGGGCAGCAATGCCACTTGTGGAGCCCTGCCACACGCTCCTGCTGGCTGCTGCTACAGAAATGGGCCATCCAGGTGTCACCATCCCCTGGCAGCGGATGACCAAAGCCTTTCCTGGCATGTGCCATAAGCACAGCGATAGCATGGCAGCTCCTCTGGGAACACAGGAACTCCTGTGTGCACCCACAGAGCAGCACGTTGACCATCAACACTCTCCCCACCTTTTGCAATCTAAGCACCATTCGCAATATTCACTTCAGGATTTACACCAGCTCACTGTTTTTCTTTAACAAAATGCTTTTAGGTCTGAAACAACAGCCAGCAACCAGAGGGACTGCCGTGATGCCAACACTGTGCTAACAAAACCACTAACGAATCACATTATTTCAAGCTACTCTCAATATTCCCTGGAGCTTGGTTCTACATTTGTGAACATTTGAGATCAACAGCACTGAACCTGGTACAAAAATACTCCCATCTGCCTCATATTTGTGGATTAAAACTGCAAGGACTTAACACATCTCTGTGGCTTGTGGCTGGCTGGGGCTCACACCTGTGTGTGTGGACATACCCAGGGCAGGACGGCTGGGGCTGACCCATGAAGGCATGGCCTTCAGTTGATCCTCCCAAATTTTGCTTCTCAAAAAAGCCTCTAATCACTGTGAACCTACCTACCTACGTTCCTGCCGGTTTTCTATTCAGGTATACGTGCAGCTTGCTTTCTTCTGCAACAACAAAGCAAACACAAAGGAAAACACACAATTCCCTAACTTGGCAGCCCTGAAGCTTGAAATCCTGCAGAAACCAAGCTGATGTACCCTGCATCAAGCACATGTTCTAAATACATGTAGAAAAAAAGGCCAGACCACAGCTAACGTAGAGAGAGAGCTTGGCCAACGTAGGGAGGGACATCAAACTGCCTATCTCCAACTGACAGCCCTGTAAAATCACCAATCACAGCCAACAAGGTGGAGTACTCCCACGTTAAATCAACCCAGAGCCTCAGCTGGGTACATTCACTGTGTAAAGCAACAGAGAAAATCAACATCAAAACATAAACACTTATTTCCAACGTGAATGGAAGCTGCTATTTCCAAGTAGGCAGGCACACACCCTTCCAGGAAGTGGGAATTAACAAAAAGTTGTTTTTTTTCTTACAATTGAAACAAAAAGTTCCCCTCTTCTCTCCAACCTTTCCAAAACTTACAAATGGATGAACAGATTTTGCTCAGATTTTCCAAAACAGGCTGCCATGAGATGAGGCATGGAAAATTTCAGCTGGCAAAACAACTCTTTGTGCATCTCCTTATTTATTTCATGGAGAAAAGAGGAACACTGTGAAACGGATGGGCCACTTCTGTCACCAGCTTTCGCAGTCTAAAGCCATGAAACAAACCAACAAATGCCAACAGCAGTGAAAAAACAGCGGCTCACACCCGCAAGCTTGACAAACTCAGCCCAACCCTTCCCACAGTCAACTCCTCTCTCAGTATGGGGATGTCCATCAAGGCTGCTTGGAAACCCAGCACTTCAATGATTTTGTGAGAGGCTTTTGAAGGTGGAGAAGTGTTCGTTCAGTCCACAAAGTGCATGCAGTTGTGAAAAAAATACGTAATCCCAAAGAGGTTGAAGTCAGGGGGTGTACTTGGCTAACCCCAGGAAGAAGACCTACTGACCATAATGCCCCACAGCTCCGCTGGAGCACTCAGCCATGCAACACCCTGTGCTCACTGTCACCAATACAGGATGCAAGAAAACATGCTCATCAATTGCACAATGACCCACGAGTGCTGTGTCTGCTCAGATTAAAGGTCCACCCAGCCCTGAGGCCAACTCCAGCCATGGCCAAGAAGCCCCATTAGACCCCATTGGGGCCACGACCACAGCAGAAGCATCAGATGCTCCAGCACTCCCTAACCATCACGTTTGGGCAGCTTGCATCACAACCCAAATACAGATCAATCAAAAGCATTTCCTGAACCAACAAAGAAATCTCTTTCCATTTCATGTCACAATTTTTTCCCTCCCTCCTTTTCTTTTTCATCAAAATTTGGGTCAGCTTCAAAAGAATCAAAGTGCTTCAGAAAATAATAACTTTGCATCTTTCTGGGGCGGAAGAGGCCAAATTATTTCCTGAATTCAACCCAAATGCACAAAACAAAAAAGTCTGAACTAACCTCACACTGTAATTTTGCAGTGTGGGGAACGGGGGGGGGCTGGACTTGTCACATGCCAAAACATCTCTCATCTCCCAACAGCAGCTTTCCATCACTTCAGGGGGATGCAGCTCGTGTGTGCCACGGAAGCTGCAGAAGGGAGAAATGGATCGCACAGGATGGGGGGGGGAATCTGCACAAGTTTTCTCCCAACTCCTCCCCAGCGCCAAAGCAGTTGCCATAGCGAGCGAGAATCTGGCAGCACAGTGCTCAAAAGGTCTGGAAAATTATCACTAACACGTTGGAAAGAAAAATCTTCCAAAACTGAAGAATGACCTAAAATAGCCCTTTCCACAAGAAAGAAAAAAAAAAAAAGAAAGAGAGAAAGAAAAAGAAAAAAACCACTCAGAGTATCATCGTGACTGCTGAGGACCGGATTCCCTGAGCAGTGTGACTTCTTGGGCAGCAGCATGAGCACATCTGAGTGCCTCTTTCCAGCCCTTCCCCATGCCTACTGGGTTAGTGCATGGCCAGCAAGTGGGCTGAGTACAGAAACTTGACTCCAAGAGCCCGGTTAATGCTACGCAGGGGTCCAACAAAGCCTCCTGGATCAAATTTCTGTATTTTCTATTCTTCTCCTTACAGTCCTGGCACCACCAACCACGCTTACTCATGGGTCTTCTGATGCCATCCACTCCAGCAGAAAAAATCCTCTCCATGCCCGCATGGGAGGGACTTGGAGGCACGTGATGCTGGGAATCAGCATCATTCCAACCTCTTAAGGAGAGGATGGCAACACACAGGTGTCCACGTGTCCATACCTCCTGGAAGGTAGATCGGATTATTTCCAAACCCAGACTGTGATATGGCGCAAAAGAATTAAGATTTACTGTCCCACACAGGGCTCTGCATCCATCCCTCGAACAGCAGTGCCTACAGTGTTGGGACCTCACCATCTCCAAAGGGCAGAGCAAGCCATTGCACACACCCCAATGGCTCAGACATGGCTCTGGGCACACATGGAAATGCTCCTCAGCTCCGAGTGGATGCGAGATTCCCTAAGCCCTGCAGGAACAAATCAGCAAACAAAAGATGGGACTGCTCCGAGGACAAGTCCAGTCATGAAAAATAAAAAACTGAACGCCAGTTGGGCTGGGATCTGCCTCCTGCTCCGTGTGGTGCTTTGCATATGAATTCTCCTTGCTGAAAAGAAACGGGTCCTTTGAATGAGATGAATCTACTAATGAGAAGCCGGGGCCTCTGCAGCCCCTCTGAGGACAGGGGTCCCGATCCCACCGCCCCAGGCCAGGCCCAGAGGCCTGAGAGGAACAAAGGGAGGCCTTCCCCAGAAGGAAGCAGCCTTTCCAGCCGCTCTCCTCCTGCTAAGGTCAACTCCCTGCCCCGCCATGCCTGCTGCTCCCCATGCAAAGCAGCCAGGCCAAGGAGCCATAGGTGAAAGAAGCAGCAGGAGCAGCCACGGGCCAGGCTCAGGGTTTTGTGCAGCACAGGAGAGAATTCCCAAAGCTGGAGCTCCTGGTGCTGAGCGATGGCAAGAGTCCTTGGGGCTGCACCTTCCAGAGAAACCGCCATCACCTCCACATCAAGGAAGAAAGCAGGGAGGGACACACAACATGCATCTCCAACTTGAGCCCCAGACCCATCACAGCTGCAAACTGATGCTCAAACAGCCCAATTTTGCTGTGATTCAACGAGTTCAGGCAAATAAACAAGGACATATTCAATGCTCAGCCTCCATGCCACCACACCAAACCATTGGGCCCCAGTGGGACAGGCAAAGCCCAGCTCAGCGCAAGGCAACAGCCGGTTGACAGCATTTTAAGGCCAGAAAGCAGCTCTGAATGTTCAGTTCCTTTTTTAAATAGAGGCCCCTTCTGTAAACGATCTGCTTGGACGGAGGGAGAATGCTGCAAGAGTCCAAGCGCTTGTGAAATAGGATCGGTTGCGTTCGCTTTGGCTCCACGCAAAGCATGTGGGGGAAGAAAGATACCCAAAATGGGTCTTTGCTGTTGAGGGGTGAGGAGGAGAGAGGAGAGGAGACCATCCACCTCTGCATGTCTGAAAGGGTGGGAGACACAGGAGAAAATGGAGAAAAATCGTTCAAAAGGATCAATTAATGGCATTTCTGTTTCAAGGCGCCTGTGTCTGTTTAGTTATATGCCACGCAAGATCTCACTGGCACAAATTCCCACACCATGGGGCCATGGTATCACAGGATCTGGGCTGACGTATCCCTACACACCTGGGTCCTCCCAAAATCAGGGCTTATTTATAGGGACACAAAAAGAGGGATGTGGGAGACCAAGTGGTAGGCCCAAGGAGAAGATCGATGACCCCGGACAGCCCAATTTTGGGTTTTTAACCACAAAGCCATCCTCTCCCACCCCCCTGAAGGCTCCGGGGCTGACACCAGGACTGAGATGGGGGGCTGGCCAGACAGACTGACGCACAGCCCCCGGCTCCTCCAGCCTCCTGCCAGAGGCCCACGCCGTAAACAGGCAGGAGATTAAAAAAGGGAGCAAAAATCTTCAACAAACTCCGGCTGCGTCCCAGATCAAAGATCATCTCTAGCGGGCCATCTGGTCCTTGTAAATGTAAAACCAAATTGAAAGCCCTGCCCTCACCTCCTCTGACTCCCCTGGCAATATCGCTTTTACCGTTTGGAGATGAGGAAGGAGCTCGCAAAAGGCATCTGTATGTAATATAGAACCGCCGTGCAGCTGGGCCATAGCCTTGCTACCCCCCTTTTGTTAATCATGAAGCAGAGGTAAATGTTTTCTTTGGTTCTCCAGGGGCCCCGTCACTGCAAGGAGCTTTGGGAAGAGCCGGCAGCAGCAGCCTCAGGATGGAACAGGGCTGCCTCGTGCCCCACAGCTACGGACAAGGCTGTCACCCTTGTCTGGATTTAAGGACAGAACACACAACAGGAGAAGCTGCATCCCCAGGCATAGCGAGGGGGTGGTCTGCAGCACCCCAGCATCCATGCAGCATCCTCCTTCCTTGTCCCCACTGTGCCTCAAGCGTGTCCCCTGCCACTGCCCTCTGCTCAAGAGGCAGAAAGGGGCACAGAGGGATGGAAATGAGCTTCCAAAAAGGGGATGCAGTGCCTCTGAGGCACAAAGGAACGGTGAAAAACTCTGCCACTGCCAGCCCTAATACTCCAGGCTCGGCTTGAAAGCTACACAGGAAACGTAGCAGGCAAAGAGGAGGCAGCTTGAGGAATTCCTACCCATCAAGCTTTATTGTGTTATTCCAACTAAGCAGAGACAAAAAGACAAATCTCAGCTCCCTACTTTCATTTATAATTGAACCCAGTCCAGAAGGATGGAGCAAGTACCATCTGTAATGCAGAGTGCATTAGCAGCCGGCAGAATGAAATATTCAAATTACTGTAGGCTACCTCGCATTTTAATGACAGGGTTACAAAAACCTGACTTGTAAGTGGAGATTGAACTGGAAGAACAGAAAGTTTGTTTTTCCAGTGCATGAATTAACCTAACAAAATGTTACTTTCGGGGGGAAAAAAAAAATGCTCTTGCATGGGTAATTCTGCAACATATTCCAATGGGCTCGCAAGAGAAAAAAGAATATTACTCCATTCAGCCATCTTAATTGATGTATCGTCCTGGGAAATGAAAAGAAAAACTCGGAGAAAAACGGGCAAGTGCTTCTTCCCTTTGGCTGAAGACACTAAATAAACACACGCATGTGTGTGTGAACCTCAGCAGCCTGAACAGGTCGTGGGATGTGTGGCAGCATGCATCTGTATCCGTAGGGTGTACGGGTGCAATACCTGCATTAGCCGCATCCTTTCAACGCTGTGCCCATTTGAATATGCAAATCAGCCCTTGATTTCCATGCTTGTGCCTGTGCTGGGATCCACTCGTTTTGATATCGTTAATCAGGGCTGCCGAAAAGCCTGACACAGTAAGTGGCTGTAGCCCCTAGCAGTAGTCAAGATGGAGTGACAGGCTCCATTTAAGATGTCACAGCATATAATAAAGTGTAAAACTATACTTAAAGTAAACGAGATAGAAACAATAAACTTGACTCTGGCTTTGAACTTTTACGGTGAGCAGCACGGAGACGTGAGCACACACGTGTGCAAGTGGCTGGCGGGCACAGGATGAAGGACAAGAGCGGCCGGTCCTACAGTGCTGCTGCTGCTGTGTGGGGTGGCAGAGGGGCTCTGCACTTCCCCCCCCCCCTTCCCTGCAGCTCTCAGATCTCCCAGATCCAAATCAGAGCGGGCTCTGCCACATGGGACCATACCTGGGCATAGGGACCTTGAGCACAGCAGACACTGGAGCAGGATGAGGCTGATGCAGGTGGGACATTCCTTGCTCACTTCCCCATGCCCATGAGGGTACCCGGTCCAAAAACCCCATTTCACCTGCAAACCACCCCTTGGTACCCCAAATCCTCCTGTCGTCAGCTCTCCGCGCTGAAACAAACCAGTCGCTCTTCCTCCTGCTAAGCAGTTAAATTAGAGAGTATTCAATTAATAACAGCTGAATATTCTGTCACATTTAGGAAGATGTATGGTAAGACAAGCGAGTTGTGATGTCTGTGACAGAAATGATAAAAGTTCTCCCGACACAGCCTGGCAGATACTTGGCTGCAGGAGCCGTTTGCACTCATGGACTCCAACGTCAGCGCAGACACAAGACCCGGCGCTGGCTTCAAAGGAGATGCTCCAAACTGAGCAGGAAAACCTTTGCCAAATCGTTTGCAGGCAGCTCCCTCCTGTCCTCCTTCTGGCACCAAGCTGGGCCGGCCGGGCTGCGGTGTCCTGGCGTGTCCCCAAGGCAGGACAGCCACCCTCGGGTGCACGCAAGGTGCTCCCCATCAGATCTGTGGGTGCACCAAGGCCAGGGAACGTGCTGGAGAACGCTCCCCACCCCTCCTCTCCCCCCAGGCGCTGCTCTTCTGGGGGGTTGTTTTTCACTGGTGTTGTTTGAGAACACAGTTTTGTTGCTAAGAAACTACCTCCGTATTGCTCCAAGAGCAAAGACAAAGCAACCGTCAAAATAACACGTTATTTTGACAGTAGCCAGATCATAACCATAAACGATCCATCTTCCCTGCTCTCCCGTACGCTCATTAACGTGCTCTAAACACAGGATCACCGCGGATAACCCACGCACGAGGGGCTCGTGCCCCGCACAGGGCTGCACCGCATCCATTCGTCCCCCAGCAAGAGCAGGATGAGGCCGGGCTGGGGGAGGTGGCACACGCAAGAAGACGGCACGAGGTTTCTCAGCGCAAGATACGCTGAGATGAGAAAGGAGGAGGAAGGTGGCAGCTCTGTGCTTTGGATCTGGTGTGGGGATGGCAAGGGGACACGTCTGCAGTGCCCGTCACCGCTGGTCCCACTGCCACTGTGGAAAGAACTCGTGCTGTGCCTGCTGCCCAGCAGCTCTTGGCTATCAGGAAATGTAGAGCGGGAGCGAACGGCCCCGCAAGGCAGCAGCTCGCCATGTGTGCTTTCACTGCCAAAACGCTGAGCTCCACCCCACAGTAGGAGAAAAAGGGAAGGGCGAGAAGAGCTCTGCTGAAACCCACCAAACACCAAACAACATTTCTCCGCAGCAGAACAAAGCCCTCAGAATCCGTTCTCCACTTGGGTCCCCCCAGCCCACATGAAAGCGGCGTTTTCTGGGCTAATTACACAGGCTGCTCTGAGCCCCATGGCATAAAACAAGCCGCAAAGTCAGACATCAAAGGGGCGAACTTTAAAATAAATACATGACAAAGACGGCAGTCAATGGGAGATCTCTCCGCAGCGCCTGGGAGGAACTTGGCTGACCATACGCAGGTGACTTGGTGCACAAAGGGGAAATCGCGCTGGTGTTTGGGGTGTGAAGGAGCAGGGTTCCTTGCAGGAAGGATGGAGCAACCCCTGTGCTGGCTCACAAAGAGACAGACCGCCTGGCTTCCATCATGGGGTAAGACGAAGCCATCCCAGCAGCTCCCCCCTCAGCCTTCCCCGTATGCTCTGAAGGCCTCGCAACGCAGTCCGTGCACGCTCTGCAGCTCTCGTGCACCGAGATGCCTCCAGAACAGCAAGGCGTGACCAGAAATCCTGCGGGTTTCAGGGCTCTGCTCCTTCCACGGGCAGAAATAACCCCGGAGCACTGACACGAGGCATTTCCGCGGCGCCTTGGACAGCAGCAAGGGAACCCACCCGGGATGGCTCCTATGTTCAGAACATCAGCACGCAAAGCTGTCATCCGAGGGATGTGACCGTGCTCCTGGAAGTAGCCTCCATCTGTAGCAAGTCCATGCCTCTCCCTCTCCAGCACTGCAAGCCACCAAATCCCAGGCTCCCCTTCCCTGTTAGAGGGTGTGGGGGCCGGACACTGCTCTCTCCCACACACAGCCAAGCAGAGGGACGAAGGCAGGGACGTGGGGTGCAAGGGGAAGGTGTCAATTAGAGCGATGAGCCCCCACATGTCCCTGTGCCTGACAGCCGGGCTGAGCCGAGCTGACAGCCTGAGCCGTGCCCACCCCGCTCCCCCCGCACACCCCGGCCCCAAACCGGCGTGCAGAGCAGCAGCGTGGTGTCCCCATCCCTGCACCCAGAGATGCTCCTAATAACAGTAATTAGGGTGATCGGAGGCTTAAGCAGGTCACGGCCAGCCTGGAGGCAGAGCGTAATGAAACAGCCGGGGCCGGGTGGGCAGGCGGAGAGACACCGGATCTCCCTGACACACTAACGAGCGCCGGGTAACAAGGTCCTGGCGACGTGAGCAGGGTTTGGGGACACAGAGGAGGTGGTGGCAGAGCAGTGGGTGCTGGGTGTCATCCGCGTCCTCTGGGAATGGCTCCGCAGAGCCCTGCCCTCCCCTCCTGCAGCCCCAATCTGATTATGGCCAATACACGTCTCCTGCCAGGCTCCTGAACACGCTCCTCCTGGCTGAAGGATTCACAGGGACACAGAAAACTTGTCCTGATGGCAGTGTTAATAGTCGTGCGGCCCACGTCATCACTGAAACGGCCTCAGGGGGTGAGTTGATGGGTCTCTGAAGTCATCAGGACTACCCCACCTCATCGTGCTCCCCTTATTAAAACCATTCATCCTGGGAGCTAAATGAATATGTTTCATCTTCAAATGCTGAGACACAATAGCAAGCAGGCAGAGATCTAATAGAACAATACCCATCTAATCATTCCTATTTTTCTCCCTCGTGCCGCACGTGCTGCTGCCAAGCTGTGCCCCACAGCACGGCCACAGCTCGCTCCTGGGTGCCACCAATGCACCTCATCCCCAGCACCTCGGCGTCCTGATGGGACAATGGGGATGCTCCGATGGGCGGCTTTCCAGAGCCTGCTGGAAAGTTAGCATGGCAAAGCCCGGATCTACCTCTTTATCACTGCTGTGAGTGGTGGATGCCAGCTGCCCCCGCCCCACCTGGGGACAGGGGGTGACCCGTGGGGTGAGGCCGGGTACCAACCCCACGGCACCACGACCTGCCGGGCCCACCCAGGCTGCTGAGCTCGTGTTTGCTGCTGTGGCAGGCTTCATAAGGCTCCGCTCTTTGACTGGCGTTGAGTTTATGTGAAAGTAATTAACAGTAATTAATCCTTAATTACAGTAATTAGCCAAGTCGCAGTAAATTAAACCACATCTGGAGCAGATGAGGGCTTCTGAACGGGAGGCTAGCGCAGGCGACAATCGGAGAGATGCTGAATTCATCTGACAGCATCTGATTAAGGCTACCTGTTGCAGGCAGCTCATTTGCATGGTGTTTTTGTTTGCAGTAACCCTTTCAGCTGGGCTCCTGCCCCACACCTCCGATCCCGCCCTGCTCCACCTCCTGATGTCACCCCACACGCTACGATTTTCGGGGACTCTGGGAATCTGCAAGCAGGGAGGAGCTGGGATGGAAGGGCCTGAGACATGAGGACTGGAGAATCAGAGAACCACACAACAGCAGTGGTGGAAGGGACCTCAAAGCCCATCCAGCTCCAAGCTCTGCCATGGACCAGTTACCCCCACAGATCACTCTGCCCAGGGTCCAATCCAACCTGGCCTTGGGCACTTCCAAGGATGGGGCACCTACAGCTCTGTGTCCACCTTACAGCTCCAGCTCCTCCTGGGCAGTGGGGATGAGCCCAAATGGGGTTATGGAGATACAGCAGGGGATATTCCCACACAAAATGCCCACCCCACAGCCACAGCAGCAGAAGCAGGCTTGGCTTCCCCTCACCTTGTGTCATAACAGCTACAACAATAACAACAGACCTGTGCTTTGAGATGGAGCACATCAGCAAGAGGGTCAGGCTATTATTAACACCACCCAACACTTCCCCCAGCACCATGCCACTGTGGGAGCTGTAACTGGGACGGCCCAAACACAACGGCCTGATTTCAGGAGGCATCTCAAGCTTAATTGCACACAACAAATGAACGTGAAGGTCCAGCACACTCAGCCTCTCCATCACAGGGCGTACTGCGCCTTAGCATCGAGCTCCCCTATCACACCTATCTCACTGGGAACATCAGAAACCCTTCCATACTGAAACAGCTCCTCTCCTCTGGAACTAACGCCAGACAGAACTGCCAAAGCCAACAGCTGCAACAGACCCTGGAAACGATCAAAAGAACCTCGTTCTGTGAAACACTGAAAGGAACAACATTTGTCCTTGACTGAAAAATTAAACAAACCTTGGGAATTTCCTGCGCGCACAGAAGAATGAGGTTTCTGCACCTCCACTCATTGACCAAGCCAAGCCTTGAGCCATCCCCCACCAACAAACATGGGGCACCCACCCCCAGAAGTGCACTTCAGGGTCTGGAGAAACGGGCACCCCAGTTTCCTCTCCTCCTGGGTTCTCCCAGCTCCGTCTGCACGTGGTTTACCAGCTATGCTGCACACCAACTCCGCACTTATTCAATGGAATTCACTGCATCTGAACCACAACTGGGATGGGGCCCCTGTGGTTGTCTTCAAGTCCTGATTCACACTCCATTTAGGTGCACAAACACACACATACACGTGTGTGTGTGTGTGTGTGTGTGTGCTCGCTCCTTGCAGTCCAAAGACCGGGGTCCCTCCTCATCTGCACGGTTCGAATTAATTATACACTTTAATTTCATGAATTATTAATTCGATTCTGACTCGGCAGCTTACGCTCACCCAGCGCTATGGACTGTACGATTCCAGCTTCATTAAAACATCACCAGCTGCCTGAGAGACAGACATTAAATAGCAGAGAGCAATAATAAAATTAAGCTCCCTGCGCATAGCAACAGAGTCTTCCCCGGCCCTGCTGGTGCATGGGGCCCTGCCAGCAGCCCTGCTCCCATCCCAAGGCTCCAGCAGCGGGGTGGCACACGGAGAGGGCCATCAAGGGACAGCCACGTCCTCCTGCCTGCAGCGAGGATGGGGACGGCTCTGGGGTCGGGATCGGCCCCGAATAAATAAAGCCGGAGCGCTGCCTCTCGGCGTCTCCCTGGCAAAACAATTTATAGAGGGAAAATGTCGGAATTTAGACATTCCATTTAGCTGCTTCAGAAATCTAAGGACCCCAAACCTTGTGGGATTTGAGAAATCGATGGAATTAATTAAGGGAGATGTCCAGCGGTCTCCGCTAAGTAATCAGCAGGTACAGTAGACCTGAAATTCTATAAAGAAAAATGGGAAGGGATGACATTGAAGGAGGCAGTGGGGATTAAAAAATGAGCATCCGAGTGGTAAAGGCGCACACCCATTGATCGCTGCATTACGGATTAAGGCTTCAACGAGCAGCCAGAAGATTCTGTAGCAGAAAATGGTTACAGAGGATGAGCATGAACAGAGCGGATATATATAACCTCTGACAGCCGGGAACAACCGAACAGAGGACAGCTCTGCAGACAACCCGAGAGCACCAAGTTTTGGGGAGGGGGAGGCTGGGGGCCGGTGGAGCCATTTTGTGCAGGGAGAGCAGCCTGGGAGGGGGATGTGACGGGGATGGAGCACCCAAGGGACCTCGGCGTGGGGCAGGGAGGTGGCATCACCTCTCCAGGGGACTGCTGGCTGCGCCCTGTGGCTGTGCCGTGCCATGCTGTGGTTTCTCAAGCATCCCCAAAGCTCGGTCCTTTGCAGCACAAATCTCTGGGACGCAGTGCCCTGCTCGGCCGTCCCCTGCCCGGTGCGGGGGAGGAGGCAGCAGGACCGAACTGGGCTTGCTGGAACATTCCAATAAGAAATCTCAAACAGGAGCCCTTGCAAGGCAGCTCGCTGTCTGTGGAGGTCACGAGGCCGAGGCCAGCCTCACCAACCTCCCTTCATACATATGGATGGGGTGAGGCAGCCGAGCTAAATGTCACGGTGCCAGCAGGGCTCCCAGTCAGCGGCACGGACCCCCTGTGCAGGGGAAGGGCAGGAGCTGCGGGTTACAGCGAATGCTGAGAGGATGATCCCCTTGGCTGGAGGTCAGCAGGGAGCAGTGGTGGCTGAATTTAAACCCTGCCCTTTCTCATCCTGCCACCCCCTTCTCATTGGGGCAGGCAGTGGAACCTCCTGCAGCGCTGGCTGAGGGGGACAGAAGCTGGAGCAGCACCTGCATGCAGTGCAGAACACTCACGGACCACGGGGTGCAACGAGGGAGCTCAGCCTAGCATGCACCATGGTAAACATAGCCCGTCCTCCCTCCCCACAATGGCCTGCGCTGTGCTGGGAAGGCTCCCAGTGCCCACACGCCCTCGGGAGAGTGCCCTCCAGCCCCAGCCCCAGGGTACCACCAGGCAGGAGATGCTCATCCCGCAGCCCGCGCTCCTTGAAATCGCACTTGGAAGGCCTCACGGGTGCCGAGCAACACGCCAGGCGGTGTGTGCTTTACAATCCATGTGTCGGAGAGCCCAGAGCAAAGGCTGGAGCAGATGCACAGCGTTGAGCGCATTCATTCCCCTGGCTGAGCTGCAGTGAAAGGCACGAAGCAGCCCCGGCCCTCTGCCCCTTCCTCCCTGCCCCCAGCGTTCGTTTGGCATCCAGTGCAATTAGCTCCCGGGGCACGCGCGGCCTCGCCACAAACATCCTGCTCAGAGCAGGACGCCTGCTCCCATGGGGCAAACATTAGTGGGACAACTGGAAACGTTCAACTTGATTATAATGCTTTAAGAAAAGGTCATGGTGAAATTTCAGCGCTTTACCTTGAGCTCTGTTTGTTCTGTGCAGGACGAGATGGGAACAGTCAGCTTGCCCTGGCTCGTGGCAGCCGTGCAGCTCTGCCCGTGCTTCCCAGGCAGCAGAGCTGCATGATCCCCACGGCCCTGGGGACAGTGGGAAGCCACCGCACTGCTGGGAGCACACAGCAGTCTTCTGCAGCTTCACCCCAAAACTGTCTTTACCTCTTGCACTTCTGGAACGGGGCGGAATACATCCAAAAAGCATGCCATTGCCTTCCTCGGAGACTGGGAGGTTTCCTAGCTCACCGTTTAGTTTCATCCCTCCAGAAGCTCTCTGCAGGACAGCGGGGCGACCCTCGCCGATGTCTGAAAATGGGGACACAGCACACCCCAAACCTTGGGGGTGCGGGAGGGGAGCAGCTCTGGCTGCAGCACGCCGTTTGCTTTCGGTTGGGCGAGAGGAAAACCAAGGTCAGTTTTGTTTGTGGCCAACTGAAAGATGCTCTGCCCCCAGCCATGTTCCTGCTGCGATAATTAAATCTGGCGTCCAACCATTTGCTGCCAGGGGAGATCTCGAAAGGTCTCCGTGCAAGGCCAGGAGACGGGCGCTGGTAGAGATGGAGCCATCTGCACTCACCAGCGTCCGGGCTCCCACGTGGATAAATGGAGAAGGAAAAGCCACGGGGAGCCAAGGGGCCATTCCTAGGAAAGGGCAGCAGGCTGAAGGTGATGCTGCTCAGAATAAGCATCTCGGTTTGTTCCACAGCCCTGTGCCCCCAACGCTTGCTCTAACTTTCTGGAACGCACCTGCCTGCAGAGCCGGGATGCTGCATTCCCAGTGCCCCGGCGCCGCTCACGAGAACTCCCAGCTGCTGCCAAAAGGTATTTTTAGCTGCATTATTTATTTGAACACCTGCCTGAGACTTGAAGGCAGAGTACGGAGCGAAGGAAGGAGGGAGGAGCGGCACCGGCCCCTGGATTGCTTCCACTGGAAGATTCGAGAGCGGGGACAAGGAACAACTTGGGATGTGGCACAAGAAAGGGGATGGTGGCCCGTCCTGGATCAAGGCACCAGCCTAAACCCTGCACCGGCACAGGGATGCTCCATCCACCCTCACTGTGGGGCTGCTGCACGACGTACCTGAGCATCATTCAACATGCCCCAGCCTGACGCGGTGTCTGCGGGGGAACATTCAGCTTTCCAAGCTTCTCTGAAGATGGAGATGCTCAGGCATACCCCAGGGTGTCTTGGGGCACGGGGTAATTCATGGAGCAACGGGTGCGTGGGAAGCAATACGGCACTCCGCATGACGACTGCACGCCTTGCTTGCCATCCCATTTACTGATGTGAACAAAACCTCCCTCCCCTTGTGCTGCAATAATCCCCCCTTCTCTCTGAAATCAGCCAGGAACAGGGAGGGGTGGGGGGAAAAGCATCTAAAAATAAAGGCCAGGCCAGAGAATGTGCCTCTTGGTTGGGCTCCTGTGCTCACAGATCTGCTTATTTTGGCCTATCTCTCCCCAGCGATAAGGCAGCTAACAGCCCGTTATCAGCCAGTCAGTGAAAATGTGCTCCAGCCTGATTAGGGCTCAGTCTTTGCCAAGGTTATAAACAGCCGTTATCGTTCTCCCAAACAGAATAATCCGGACAGTATCAGCTCAGAAACATATGGGCCACACAGCGAAGATAGCCGCTGACGGACACTTCATTTTAATTGTAACGAGTGGTTAGCAGCAGCCTCCAGACAACAGACACAACTGCCCAATTGGCAGTGGGTTCGCCTCCTCTGCACCCCCCCTCCCTCCTGCTCACTGCTGCAGTTCTCCTCTCCCCGTTCTCCCCTCTGTCCCCGGATCTAGCAGGAGAGGGGGACCCACAAGTTACCTGCACACAGACAGGGGTGCACGGGGAGCCACCTGCCCACGCAGTGCTTTGCAAACCTCTGGTGAGCATCACCTCCATGCCAGGAGCTCCGCTGCTGTGGGGCACAAGAAGCGGGCACGTGGCACCCTGCCACTCATTCCCATGGGTGCCAAGGCTACCTGGTCCCATGGGACCAGCTGCAGCTCAGCCAGAAGAGAAGGGAAGAGTGAGCTGCCTTCACTGTCTGTGCTCCCCTCCTGCCGAGCCCATTGGGAGAGCTTCTTGCTTGATCCAAGAGGAGAAAACACGCCATGAAAGCTTGCTGCTTAATGGTTTGTGGGTTCAGCAGGATGGACAGCAGGGAACCAAGGGGCAAAGAGATGCCTCCCAGACACATGATGGCCACAGCAGACAGAGGGGCAGCAAAAGGGCCCTAACAGACCACACGGTCCCACAAACACAGCATGGGGGCTTTCCTGCAGCCCCGCAGCACTCAGCACCCTGCAGTCCCTGTCCCTGCTGCTCCCTACCACGCTGCTGCCACCCCCTTGATCCCAGCCCAAGCAGTGCTTTGGCAGCGCAGGGCGCAGGAGGAGGGGCAGCAGGCCCTCATTTCACATTCTCCCAGTGTCCTTTCCGTGTCATACTTCTTTTTTTTTTTTTCCCCCTCTCCCCCCCTCCCCCTTCCCAAAAGGGGTGGTTTAGCTCAGAGAGTCTTAAACACATTTGCATTCCCTAGACAAGCTTAGGCATAAATTCATCTCGGTGCAAGGGATTTTTTTTTCCCCCTCCCTACCCTCCTTATTTTCTTCCCTTCTCCTGTCCTCTCCAAACCTGCAATGAATTCAGCAGGAACCCTTGCGATGCCGGTGCCTCTGTGCCGTGCAGTGCAGGATTACAAGGGATGTGAGGGCTTCCCTTTCTCTCGCCACGCTGTGTCTGCCTGCTGCTGCTGCTAACAACACGCAGAACAAGGCTCTGAGCCCCATTAGCTGCAGAACCTCCCCAGCCCCATGAAATCACTGAGCTGCCTCTCCTGCAGGGAGAGAACAGGGAAACCCCCCCAAGAACCAGCGTCGAAGCGTTAATACGGGGAGGCAAGTTAAAAACCTCAGGAAGACCCAGGACCGAGCTTCGAGTCACGGACACTTTCTCATATAATCTGTATTCCAATCTCGGTGCCAGCGGAGCTGTGATCAGAATATCCAAGGTCTCATAAAAGATTCAGGGCTTATTGACTTCCCGATGCTCGCTGCTGCTCCGCGCCGCTCCTCTCGCTCCCTCTCAGCCTCCGAAGGATCCGTGGCCCAATCCAGGCTGCCACCGCAGATAGCCACGCTGAAAAAAGGTGCCTCCTCAGCGCAGCGCAGAGCAGCTCTGCTCCGTAAGCAGGATTTATCCCCACCCTGCCCTGGGCTGGAGGACAAGCAGGGTGCTGGTAGGACTGCTGGCATCACCTGCTTCCCTGCACGCACTGAGATCCTCCATGGTCAAGCTGCACCGCTTCGTGCTGAGCATCACCGCTTCTCATTCATATTCTTCCTCCTCCTCAAGGCGCGCATGCAGATACTGCAATTACAGGGAGATTATTTCTCCCCAGCTAAAACCTAGCTAAATCTAATAGAAACACTAATTAAAGAGGCTAGCACGGGAACAGGATGGAAAGCAACCAGAGGATGGAGGGAGAGGTGGTGGGCATGGCTTGCTGTGAAGGAGTCGCAGCAGCCACCCCATGGCAGAGACGTGTCCCCACGGTGACAGCGGCCAGAGGTAGAGCCCTGTGCACAGTTTTGAGTCCAACATTAAGGCAAAATCATGCCAAAGCTGGAGAGCAAACCTTCCTACAGGGTGCCGACAGGGCTTCACACCGGCCCGCAGGCAGGACGAGCTCTCTGTAGGGTTCTGCTGTCTCCAGCAGCATTATGGCCCCGTTTTGCTGCGTAAGCAGCTCTGAGCAAATCTGCAGACCCGAGAATCCCGTCCCTTCCCATTCATTATCCGTGCACTCTGCTGCAGCCCCGAGGAGCGGACGGCAGAGCAGGGCACACCGAGCCCTCCGGACACTGCACCCCACAGCGGCGTGCGGCACAGACACCCAGATGAGTCTGTGGACACCGTATAAACGGTGTAATTTACACACTGCAGACATCCATGCATGAATAACACAGCAATGCCCACCAGCACCACGTACAAACAGCCCCATGTGGGCACCCTACAGCATTTCCACACCACCTGAAGCGTCCCGTGTGCACCCTCACGCTGGAGCACTGCGTGATATAGGAAACAGATCCATGCAGAAGAGGATTTACATACCCACACTTATCTATCCACATGCACTCTAACACACACATCCCCCTGCGTGTCGGTGCAAGGCGATGCACACACAGCACCTTCCCACACACCCCCACGGGCACACCCTGCCTCATGCACCTCTACGTATCCACGCAGCCTGTGGAATCCTTACACACACACCAACGCCGCGCACACCCCGCTCCGTGACAGCTCAGGTTTTCAGTAATATCATAATATTATTTTTTAGATCAGTTAAGGTATAAAATGTGCACTCTCTCAGTCTTTAATATTAATAAGTCTTGTAACTAGCAGTTTCTCGTAGCTCCGAATTCTTGAGCACAACTAGAAAGGGCACTTATCCTGAAAAATCTAATAAATTTACAGTTTTATATACTTCCTTCAATTGTAAAAGTCTTGTTCAATAAACTTTAAAATGCCACTATAGAGCAATAACACAGACAGTATAAACCCAGCCCTGGGAAAGCTGTGCAACCAGAAATTGTTCCCCTTTCTGCTACAGCAATAAAGTTTTATATGTTTGAACTGACTGTAAAAAGGTTTGAATGTTGGCAACTGGGGAATAATCTGTCTTCTTTATAGTTATTATCATATTTCCCACAAGACCCTTTGGTCTGTGTCAATCCTTCTCGTATATGACACCTTTGTACTGTCAGCGAAAGCAAGAATACTTAACTTTTGGTGTGTGTGTGCGCATGTGACTAGAGGTCCTTCTATCTGTTTTTGCTCAGATTACAGCAAGCGGGAATAAATTATCTGTGACACGCTGCATTGGAAGCAGTTTACCAAATCAAGCTGATTTGGAGGGCAGCCTTCCTTCTCGGGGAGAAAGAGAAGCACGCGTTAACAAACAAGGAGATATTTCTCCTTTTTTTCTTCCTTTCCTCTTGACTGGCTCCAGTGTAATTCAGGGAACGGGAAGATGTAAGGACCCGTAATAAAAAAGGGATTTGCAGGCTGCTTCTCGGCGCGGCGAGGGCACGAGGGAGGAGAAAAGCTCTTTAGCTGACTGCCTGACTGCTGCCAGCCCTGCAGCATCCCCGGGGCTGCAGCCACTGTGTGAGGTGGCACCCACCTGAAGGACGGATCTGGGCTGAAGGGGGCTCCTCCTGCCTCTCTGGTGACCACTGAAGATGGAGACAGGTCCGACAGCAGCAATCCAACGTTCAGCTGTTGGGGACAGAGCACCCGGACACCTCCCCGACTGAACATCTGGGGGAATTCGAGCTCAGCACCCACAGAATCTGACTCAAAAGCAGCAGGCAAACCCAAGGAAACGCCCCAAGCTCGTTCACCACACCAACTAACAGCAGTCCCAGCCCAGGGTGCAGGTGAACGGGGCCCAGTGCTCAGCCCGTCCCCAGCGTGGGGATCCCGCAGGTGGTGACAAGGCTCAGTCCGAGATTGAGATGTCAGAAGAAGTGATGTTAAAACACGTTTGGAAAATGAAAAATGAGGAGTCACCAGGACCAGATAATACCTGTCTAAGAGTTCTGCGGGGACTCCGAAATAAAATGATTGCATATTTTCATTAGCAGCTCAATCTCTCATTACACCAGAGGACACAAAGTGTCATACCCTATTTTTAAAAAATGGAGTGAGATGAGCCACGGATTCACAGACTCGTGAGCCGCACTTCAGTACGGGCTCAGATGATAAATAGGCAGGATAAAGCATCGAGATGGACACGATACCGCAGAGATTAACTAGCAGTGCCTGAGAAAGAGGAAAACACGCCTCGCTAATCTATTACAATTGCCGCGCACCCAACGACACAACACGCCGAGCGTGGCTGACGCTCCTTGGATTCCCCCAACGTTTCATCAGTTCCTCGAGGACTAAAAGTTGGTTCGAGAGGTGGGAGAAGAAAGATAACTAGCTTCTTTCAACCAGAAGCTCAAGAAGGGCAAACAAAGGTTCGCTGCTGCTCGGTACGCTCGGCAGCAGCGGTGGGAAGCTGGAGGAGAGCACGAGCGGCGTGGACGAGCGAGGTGGCACCGCGGCTCCTCCAAGGCCGTGCACCCGAAGCTCCGTGAGCCGGAGATAAGACGCTAGGTAGAAGTCAGCGAGGGTGAAATGCGCAAGGAAGTAATTTAATTACTCACACACGCTGGCCACGCCAAACTTGGTGCGGCCGCGCAGCTGAGCGTGAAGGCGAGGGGCGGGCAGCGCTGGAGGCCTGGTGCTTGGGCAGCCCTGCTGCTGCCTCCTGACCTCGTCCTGCAGCGGGGGAAGAGCTGGTAGAGGGGTGTCCTGGTGGCCCTCCGATGCAAAAAGCTGCAGCACAGCTCAGGCAAAGGCAATAAAAACAAGCGGAGCTGCGGAGAGACTTTGTAATGAGGAGAGTGAGGAGAGACTGGAACGAGCACCAAGCGCTCATTAGGCTTCAAAATGCAATTTGATAGCTACGTGGACGACGGGAAAAGCCATTTACGCAAACCAGAAGAGGAGTTCAGAGATGCAGGCGGAGCCGGGAGCCAGACAGCACACAGCTTCTCTCCGCAGCCAGGCCCTCATCCTGTCTGCACACACCAGAACCAAGATCTGGAACCCGACTTGAGCACCGCAGCCATGGGGTGACGGCTTTGGATCCCAGTCCAATACCCGAGGCACTCAGCCTTAACCCATGGCTGCTGCATAAGGAAGGGCAGCTGGGGGGCAGCCTCCCTCACCACAGCCCCAGACCCACCCTACAGGATGCTGCGGCAGCCCATACTCAGCTCCAGCTCCTGCACACTGAGGTCCCTGCACATCCCAATGCCCCACGGGCATGAGCCCCACAGCAGAGCAGCGAGGGTTAAGGCCGGGCAGCAGCACATCCCAGCTCCGCGTGCTGTGAGAGTCCATTACCTCCCGCCACATTACCTCATTCATTTCTTACATGCGGATGGTTTATTCTCCCATGAGCACCCTCGCCGGCAGACATGGCTAGTATAAAGTCCCCTCCCTCTCCTGTATTTCTCTATCCATCACATTTAACACTCTGACAGTAACAGTCTATAATGTTTCTATTCTACAAAACCGCTCTGTCAACTCCGGGCTTCCAGAGCAGCAACTGAGGAAAATAAATAACATCAACGCCAGGCCCGACAGTATCACAGCTTGCTTTCTGCTGGGGGTTTATTTTATTTTATTTTTTCTTATATATATATATATTTTTTTTTTTCTAGAGAAAGGGAAAGCAAGAAAAGAAGGAAAAAAAAAAAAAAGGGGGTGAAAAGAAGCGCATGCACACACCGTGCCAAGAAAGCGTGGAGGGAAGGAGGGAATTTCCTCCCCCAGCAGTGGTCTGTGCAGACAAAGAGGGCCCCGCTGCCCCCAGCCCCGTCCCCTCTGACCCCGTGCTTTCATCCCAGGGCTGTGGGGAGGGGGCACACCGCACCCAACCCCCCCCACACCCCTTTGTTTGGGGCGCGGGGCATGGAGGCTGTGCAGGCCTCACCACGGCCTCCTGCTCGCACACCCGGCCCATGGCCCCCGAGCCCCCGCTCAGGAATCGCTAATCCACTTAAATAATCCGCTCCCAGCTTAGCGGCCTCACGTTATTTCCCGTCTCCTTTCACTCTCATGAACCCCCCCACCTCAGCTCACACTTCCAAGCCCAAATCTCTCCAGGATGGAGCAGCATCGCTGCGGGCTGAGCGCCCACAGCAAGCACACCTCGTGCCGTGATTTTAGGGTTGCTTGGGGTTGGGTTTTCTGCCCTATTTTTCCTTGCTAGGACTATGCTAGTGTTGAAGTCATTGGCTGAAAGCTTGTGAGCAGGCTCTACCAGCACAGAGCCGTTCAGGTGGTGCTTTTCATCGTGAAAAAGACAACATACATGCACAAGGACTTTTCCCATCAATCAGACAGAGACAGAGCCCTTGACAGCCCTGCAGACCAGGGGCTCAGCTCAGCAGGCAGCTCAGAGAACAGCAAAGAGCAGGAGGAAACGTGCGGGATGTCGAGCAACAAAAGGGCTGGGAAACCCAGGAAAAGGTGGGAGCACGCAGCATGGGCACCAACCTCCTGGTTATCCCTGTCCCTGGCTCCTAGGGTGTCAAAATAAAACTGAGACCCACCTGAAACCCATCAGAGACACTGCTGGCCCCAACAAGGCCACACGTGTGACTGCATCAGCACGCACCTCACATGCATGCTTGCAACAACACCTTCCCCCAACAAAATAAAAGAAGGGAAAAAAAGGGAAGAGCAGAAAACTGTTCCCTCCTCTGTTTACATACCTGCCAAGGCCCAACACTGGCTGCTGTCAGTCATTTGTATGAGCAGACGGTCTTCCAGCCAAAAGCAGGGCAACTGATAGCAAGGCAAGCAACAGAGGACCGGATTCTGCTCCAGCAGCCCCACGTCAGCCCTGCAGCTCACCCTGCAAGCTCCAGGCGGGGGCAAACACACCAAGCAAAGCTTCACGTTTGGAAAATATAGGAAGGGAATTGATGGGAACGGGGCTACCAGATGGGGCTGGGAAGGGATGCTGGATGTGGGCTCCTGAAGCAGCTATTTTGCCACATCTCCTGGCTTTGCTCTGGGCTTTTATTCCTCTCAAAAAAAGAAACTTCCCACTTGCAAGAGAAAGAATAAAGCTTCCCACAGAGGTCTGACAGCATAATACGCACGCAGGCCCACGTGTACACATATATACCTATACAGGCATACTTACAAGGGGAACATGCAAGAGAAATACAAAGAATTAACAACAAACACCAGCCACAAACCAAACTCCCAGCTTTGATGTGAAAAAGCTCACAAATGATGTTTTTTGTTGTTGTTGAACTCTATTATTTTCCATTCACAAACATCCCTCAATAGCTATATACATACACAGATAAAATTTGTATTTAGCTAAGCCCTGTCACTGACAAGTGTGTTATTTGCCTCCTGAGAGCAAATTCTTGGGCTCTGAAAAGCCCCTCTGCCTGGTGCAGGAGGAGACACTGTGCCAATCCCACTGACCCCAAGGAGCAGCCCTGCAGGAGGGATGCCTGCAAACAGCACGTAGGCTGAGATTCACCACTGGTTATGTAATTAATCCATTTCCTATTCGCTTCTGCATCAGAATTTGCTGACAAACAATCCACGAAACTGTAAAATGCTATAATTTTGGGGATTTGGGAGCTCTGGGGAGGGCAGGGTCTCAAGTAGCTCGAGCCTTCCCGTCCCTCCGCTGGCATGCACACAGATTGCTCCTTGGGGTAAAAAAAAAATACAGAAGAGGCAGCCAGACTCAGCCACAGAGCTTGGCATGCCGGTTTTTGTGACCTTTTTGACCCAGTTTCCAAACTCTAGGCACATGCAGGGCAGGGAAAGGCTCGGTTTCCAGCTGTAGGAAGCACGAGCTTCAGGTTGGTCTCTGCAGGACAGGAGGAACCTGAGGACGACCCAAACCTGTCAGTTTCAGCCCAGCACCCTGGGACCAGACCCAGGGCTCCCTAGGGACCCGGTCACTGCATGCACCAGAGGGCAGCAGTGACAAAGCCACCCAGCAGAGAGAGAAAACAACGCCGGGTGAGCAGGACATTCCTCACCTGGTGAGAAAATGAGTGATAAGAAACACCATCCACCACTCAACTCCTCCCCTTTACAGAACGCATGGTAGTATTTACCCACCAGATCCACCCATGCCAGAGCCCTGTCTGCTGCCGCTGCGAGGACGTCCCCAAACACCACGGTGCCACAGCGGCGTGGCCCCCATGCTTAGGCACCCTATAAAATTCCACTGCTGCCACAAGAGAAAGGGAAAGCCAGCAGCAATGGGAAGCCATGAGGTGGGATCCAAGCCCCTCACCCAGCACGCAGGCAGGACACTCATACCTGAAGCTCAGGTGCAGACAACAGAGGACGGTGAGACCCTCGGCCCGGTGATGGCCGGGGAGCAGGCAGAGCAGCGGCGGGCTGGCGAGCAGGCTGGGATGCATGTAATCAGAAGGGTTATCTAATGCTAGTTTCATTCTAATTGAGTCACTACCATATGTCACCCTGCAATAACAACGCAAGCAGCATGCAACTGAATACATATTTAATTCACATAATGGGTACAACAGTAGAAGTAATCAAGGCAGTTTGCCATAAGCCATAAAGAAATGTAGCTTGTTCCTATCAAGAGCGGGCTCAGCGGGGCGAGCGGCCGCGCTGCATTGCTGCGGATGCTGCGAGGAAGGGGGAGAGCAAACCCCAAACGCGCACGCGCCCCAGCACCGAGCGGAGGCGAGGAGCGCATTCGACGCCAATGGAAATCAATGGGAGAATATTGTCGACGGATCGTTAGCCCCTTCAATATAATTAACAGTAATGGATTTATTGGCAGAAACTTAATGATTTGAACGTTAAATACCGGCCTGGAATTTCCGCCGCACGGTCCAGCTGAGCCGATCGCTTTGTTTCCCGCTGCAAAAAAGGGACTGAAAAAGGGGGGGATGTGCCCGAGGTTCCCCTGCTCTGCTCTGCCAGCACTGCGCGTGGCACCGGCAGCCCCGCGCGCTCACCGCCTTCATTTCCTCCCGCAACGAGAAGATGAATACGATGGAGGACCGCTCATCAATATCTTTGGACAGATCAAGCGGAGTTTTCATTAAAGCCGTATTAATGCTTTTGGATGCGCAGCTGTGGACAGGTTGGGCTTCAGAAATAAAGGCCGGAGAGGGAAAGCAAAGAGGAGAGGAAGAGCGAGGGAGCAGCGTCCGCTCCCAGCCGGGAATTGATGGCAAGCTGGCCCCGTCCCTCATTAGGAGCCTCTCCCACCAACACGTTTTGATGTATATTTCATGAGGATAAACAAACATTCATTTCACTTTGGGAAGGTGCTTGCCGTAATGTATTGGCAGCCTCACCAGCAATGAGGGGACATTAATTTCCATTCCGGTGTTTAAACACTTTGTTGAGCCCCCATCACTCATCCCCAGCTCGGCACGGCGCGGTGCAGGGGGCCGCGGGTTGGGGCACAGGGGGCACACGGTGGGCAGCCCCCCCCAAGCTGAGGCAGCCACACTCCCCACCCACACCAGCAGAACAGGCTCCAGGGAGCATCTGCAGCTGCAAGGAACTGCAGGAGCACTCAGGGCCCCCAGCCTACCCTCCAAGGATGGGGTATCCACTGCTCCCCAAGGCATGCAGCATCCTAAAGATCCTCCATCCAGTAACAAAAGCCAGACACTGATTCCAAAACAGCCTGAGCCCGGGAGCAGCAGGCCAGATTTGCTGGTGAGCACCCATCGCATGCATCTCCTTCCAAATCAAACGGTGTTTTGGGGTATCAGGTGGACTCTTCTCAACCGTATCCTGCACTCCTGGCTGAACAAATGGGGCTGGCGACCACACTGAGCAGCGAGTGGGGAAAGGGGGGAAAATGGGTCCTGCTGCAGAAGAGAGGAGCACGCTGACTTGAGGAGAGAGGGGCTGGGAAGGCATCAGCACTGCACAGGAGCGTGCACACGAGGGGATGCTGCACGATGACAAGCTTTTTTACAACTATCAAGTGGGCTGAACACACGCAAGCTGCAAAACAGGAAAGTGAGGCCTTTGTAAAGCAGTGACACCATTTACGTGCCTGCTGTTTCCCACCACCCCTTGGCCCTGAAGACGCTGACACACCCCAAAAGGAACAGCGGAGCTCCCCCTGCTCCCACCAACCTCTCTTTCTGCTCAGATACTCCACACAGGAGGCAGAATTATGGTATCTGAGAACACATCAGCAGCTCTCTGCAGAGACACTGGGGTTGCTTTATATTGTAAAGCATGCACAAAGACGTGCACTCCTATCTATCCGCACATAAATGCAGGCAATACCATACAAACATTCCTCCTTTCACTTGAGTTTGTGTGATCTGCTTTGTGGGAATGCTGTAGAGGCAGCAGAACTGTCTCCCCGCTTGTCTACGTGCCTGCTTGCTTTTGAGAGCAAAAAGCTCCTTAAAGAAGAAAACACACTAATGCCTAAAAAACAGCTTAAGACAGGAAAGCTGCTGGGATCAGAGCAGCCAGGCACGAAAGGATAGAAACCCTGTTGCCCCCAGGCACCTTTTGTGGTAGGACCCCTCTGACAGGGTTTCATCAGCATCACTGATGGCTCCGAGGGCTCATGTGGGCTTGTCACAGGTCTCGTGCCCCTCTCCAGAGGCTTTGGGGGTCACGTCCCTCCCAGCAACGCCTCCCAGACCCCTGCCTTGGCTTTTCCAAAGAGAGACGTCATCAGGGTTGCAATGGACACCATGAAGCTGATCGTAGGTTCCTTGGAGGCGCCAACAATAGGCTACGTGGTGTTGTTCGATGAAAAAACCTAAATTTCATGGTGGTACATGGTTAAAGGCCAAACCACCAGCTCCACCTTCCCCTGCTACTGAACACCCTACCCCTACACCACGTCCGTGCTCACAGCCCCATCTCTGCCTTGAAACGAAGGCCAGGTGTCCCACTACAGCTCATCCAGGGACAACTAGCTGTCACCTTCACCCCACAGCTCCCCAGCCCTGTCGGGGCTCCTGGAAATGGCAGATCCATGGTCTGGAGCAGCACGGAAAATCCCAGGGTGTTCCCTGCCTCTGTCCCCCCTCCCACGTTCAATAATCCTGTTAAACTGAACCCTGGCTGGATTAATCTCTTTCCCCAGACAAATGGACGATTATTCAGGCGTCACATTGGGACTTTTAGGGTTTGTGTGCATTTCTACTGATCTTCTCCTGGCTTCTTTTGTAAATGGCTTTCCCCGCTCCCCCAACGGCACGCACAATTCAATTCAGCCTCTCTATTAACACTTCAGATACAAATACCCACTCCCCAGGGCCACCCCACAACAAATATCAGCACGCCTTTGGGAATCCTCCCTTAGCTCACTACCAACATTTAGGGAGCCAGAAAACCTACAGCTACTTTTATTTGCCCTTACAGCTTCTGAAGCTTGCTACAACAAATACTGGGCATGCACGCTTAAGGGCACTGCATCCAGAACTCAGTCCACCACAGAGGAAGAAGGATGACGATGAGGAGGAAGATCCTATGGAAGCCAACAGAAACTGGCACCCAAACACCCAGGTGTAAACTCATCACCCAACCACAACACCTGTGCTGGAACATCGGGTGACTGTTTCACAGCACCATTTGAGTTGGAGGGGACCCTGAAAGGCCACGTGGTCCCACTCCCTGCACTCAGCAGGGACACCCACAGCTCCAGCAGTGCTCAGAGCCCACCCAGCCTGACCTTGGCTGTCTGCAGGGATAGGGTACCCACACCCCTATGGGCAGCCTGTGCCAGTACCCCACCACTCTTACTGGAAAAACGCGTCCTGGAGAATAAGCTGAGACACACTGGGAAAAGCAAGAAGAGACCTTGAAAATGGTGCTCAAGTTCCCAGCCTGGGCTGCAGATCCCCACCAGTACGGCACTGACACGTGCATACGTACACACGCACATATTTATTTCTGCAAACAGAGCAGAATTAGGCACTGTTTAAATCCTCTCTGTTCTTTGAGAAAATCTGCTTTTAAAGGTTCTTCACTCCCAACTCCAAACAACGCTGCCACATAAAAGCCAGCAAACGCTATTCCACTGGCCAGATGTTCTCCCTGCATGTCCTCAGCTATATTTATATACTTCAGTGACTACAATAAGTTAAAACTAATTTATACTTCGGCTTGCCCTGCCAACACAAGCTGCACAGCAGAGGCCAGCTGCACTGAGCACCACAGGACTGTCCTACAAAGCTCCCGTTCCCAGCCTGCCCAAGCCCAGCCAGCCAACAGGGATGCAAAGGAGCACAGCATCCCCTCGAAGCCAGTGGGACCCTCTGCTTACAGCAAAAAGGTGGAAACCAGGAGACCTCAGCTCTTCAGACACACTGCACCTCAGAAAGGGGGTGCTGAGTCACCCCAAGAAACCCTCCGCCCTGGGACAGCCTGGGCATGAACCAAGAGGCCATGAAATCAGAGCCCCCCATTCTCCATCCCTTAATCAGGATGGAGCTAACCCAGGCAAAATTCCCATTAACCAGCTAATGCACATAACAGTGCTTCCCAGGCATCGCTGCTAGTGGCTAAATAACAGTCTTTATCCCCCAATTTCCCTTCATCATTTGTCATCTTTCAAATCAACTCAGTATTTCCTGAATCCTCGAGCACTAACAGGCTAGGAAAAAAGCCAAGGAGGAAAGAAAGCGCTTAACCAGGAAAATTGGTTAACGTTTCCCACCCCTCTCCATTCTCATCTCACCAAAATTCCCACGGGCACACGAGCACATCCCAGGGACACTGCATGGGGAGAGAAAATACTGTGTGCGGCTTGCAGCAGCGTTTCACACCCATGGCTCAGCTCCAGAGCGGGGTCAGTGCTGCCATCTCCAAAGCCAGCTTTTTTCCTGTGCATTTTATTGGATTTTTTGGGTTGTGTTTTTTTTCTTCCCCTTTAATGCTTTCCAACCCTGAGGTTCCCCTCCCTCCCCCTGCTTTCTAACACAGCACCAAACCGACTGCAGGAGGGCAATTCTGGGACAAGCAGAGAGCGGAGCGGCTGCGGTGTGCCATGGTGGGGAAGCTGCAAAAGGAATGCAAAAATAAAACAAAACATGAGGGAAGGGGGTTTTTAAAGAGACACAGGACCCGGGGAAAAAGCAACGGCAGCACAAGTGGAGGGGAAAAGGGGGGGGGAATTCCTCTGGAAATCATTAATACTCCTGGAACCTTCAGGACTAAACCTGAATACAGACACTTAAGCTCTCAGCTCTGCCATTAACGCCAGGGCCTAAATTATTGATCTTTTGCCTTTATCAGCATAACAGTCACGTCCCGGTATCAAGATCTAACTACACTGCGGTCCCTGTGCTGCAGCCACTGAAATAATTAGGAGAAATTCTCATTAAAGGAGAGTGAAAGGTTCAGAGACGGAGACAGAGGAAAGGGTCTGAGAGGGTGTTTAATGTCTTCCACGGGGTCGAGAGAGCGCTCTGATCAAATCCCCGCTCAGGGCCCGGGGATGACAGCTTATCAAAGGGAGAAGTGAGAGCAGCGGGCTCGGTACAGGAGCACACACACACACAGCCCTAGCAGGAGCACGCCGCGGCCATGCGCTGACCAGGGGAGGAAATAAGGGAGGGTGGGAGGAGAAGGCATGAAAAATAAATAAAAAGGAAAAAAAATATTAATAATGGAAAAGCCACGCTGGGCTGGTTTGGGGTGTGATGGATTCGCTGTGCTGGGAGGAGAGCGTGGGCAAGGAAGGAAGGCACGGTGAGCGGGTCTGGAGTGAACCCTGCAGTGAGAGGAGAAGGGGTGCAGCCCTGCGGATGCAGCCCCAGCCTGATCCCAAATACACAGGACCACTGCTGAGCTCAGGGCACCGGGAGGAAAGCACGAGGCCAAAAGGGACATGGCAGAAGCCAAGCAAGGAGCAAGAGCCCGCCTCGTGGTTCTGGCCAGGCCTCGAAGCAGGAAAAAGGAGAAAAAAAGGCCCAGTGGACTCCAAACCTCTCGAAACATTTCAGCAAGGAGAGGGGAAAAAACACAGCCTGGCGGGCAGCAGGGAGAAGTGGCTGGGGATTTCAGCAGGGCTGGGGAGGAGCGATGGCGAGATAAGGCAGAGGCTGGGGAGGGAGAGAGGAGGACAGGATGGATGTAAAAAGCAGGTCCCCTCCCCCTGCACACACACAAAGTTTGCCTATATTTAATGTCAGCGCGTTGTAATTTAAAAGAAAAATTCCATTTCACTCGGCTAATCAGAATGGTTAGAGAGACCATTACCACAAACACTGGGAACATCTGAAATTGATTATTTTTTCTTCGTTCAGTTAATGAAATCCTCTAGCAACCAGGAGCTAGAGCACACGGCTCTGTGGGGTGGAGGGACGCCGGGACAGCGCTGACCTTTCTGCCTGGGGCTGCAGGAGCGGGGCCGGGCTCTCTTCCCACCATTTTGTGAGCCCGGAGATGCTTAGCATGGACAGCGCATCCCGTAAGGAGCACCACATCATTAATGTCTTGGGCTGGTGCGGCGGGGAAGAGAAATGCAGGATGTCACCGCCTGATAGGGAGAAGACTCCGAGGTTATTTATTAGCGGACACTTACCACAAGCTGCATTTTCCCCATTTGCATTCGATACGCTGCAGAAAGCTCAGCGCACGGGAAACGCGGAGGGATGGAGGGAGCAGCACCCTCACTGCTCTCCTGCCCGCACATCTCATCCCTTCCTCAGCAGCCCCAAGTGCCACCTCCACGCTCCATCAGTGCCACTCGGTCTGACTGTGGCCAGGAACCTGCGAGGCTCTTCACTGATGCTCTCCATCACCACAACCAAACTCTGGGGTCCCACCAAGCTTTGCCGAGCCCTACAGCAGCCACTGGGCCACCAACGGCAGGGCCTATCCTGCCACCCAGGATCAGAGCCAAAAGGATGTCTGGATGCTCAGTGTCACCGCTGGGTACTGAATCCCCGCATCAGGGGGCACCCCCGTCTCGGGACCAGCCCCTGGAGGCCGTGCTCCCTTCCATCCCGTGCCCCTACCTCCGAAAAGTGGCCGAGTGTAATTACGCAGAAAGCTCCTCTGGAGCTATATCAATAAGACAGACGTCTGTTGTATCATTCTCTCTCAGTAAGGCATTTCTTCTCCCCAATTGCTCATATAGAATCATAGCCTAATAGCATGCTATTAACATAATTGCCAACACAACTAGTGTTCCGTGTCTCACAGCCATTTGCTTATTTTGCCATAAAGAATATCAAAAAACAGCCCGAAAACCCTCAGCCGGGCAGCGTGGCCAAGGGGACCGGCCTCTCACCCCACTGCCAGCTCTGCTGCTGCTTCCAGGACCTGCCTGGAGAGCACTGGCATTGGCACCCCGGTCACAGCCCCGGCCGCGGCGGCAGCATGCTCAGACCAGACTCCCGAGCAGACGTGTGCTAAGATCTAAACGGATTCTGCCAGGCGAAATGAAATTCCCATTATTTTTAATTAATCCTTAATTAAAATATATTACTCCGCAGATTCCGCAAATCTCTCTTAATATGCAAATGCGGCCCATTCAAGGATATTTACATATCATTAATTAAAACGGCACATTCTTTCAGTCTAACAAGCTGGGAGCTGTGGCTGTTGCCACACTGGCAAGGAAACCCGGCTTGGCACTGCCAAACTCATCCGCCAGAAAGATGCTGCATGTCACGGCAAAGGTGAGGAGGAGTGAGACAGAGTTGGGTGAAAGGAGACGGCTCCCAGAGCTGCTCACACTGGAAAGCAATGAGGTTGGGAGATCCTGCTCTGTCTCCTTTGGTCGTGGGCGCAGAAGGTGGCAAAAGAGCCCCCCAGGGCCTGGTTGGTGGAGTGGATGTGCAGCTGCAAGGCAGCATCCGTCCAGGAGGAAGGAGGGCCTTCAGGTGGACCTTGTGCACGGTCAGTTCCCACGATCAGCTCTGCTTTGGCAGTTCCTGCCCCAACCACCTTGCCAGCAGAGCTGTGGACACATCGAGGAGCCCTGAGATGCATGCCATTCAAGCCATGAGACTGCTAAGAGGTTAACCACAGCAGCAGCACGCAACTGGTTAGCAGGATAGCGATGGGCCCACAGCACAGCAAGGGTTTAAGCTCAAGGGGCACTGGGGAAATAGGGGGTAACCTTAACCCACATCTTAGGGGTTCTATCGGAGAGGGTGAAGGGAGCCGCTCCTCTCGGGCCAGGCAGGATCTTCCCAAATCTCTCCCACCTCCAAAGCAAAGGGAGATTTCCACACCAGGTCAGGCCACAAAGACCAGAGCCTACCAACAGCTTTACCAGAAGAATACAGAAAGCACAGATCCTCAACCAGAGCTACAAACCCGCAGAGAGGCTGTGCGGGTGATTTTTGACGTCAAGCTGAGACAGCTGGGATGCCGCCCCAGCTCTGCCAGATGGAGTTGCTGTAGGACATACAAGCCGTCACCGTTTGGTCTGCTGATAGCTGACCAGCCAAGGAAATCTGGCCCGTGGACCATCTGGGCTGGCAGCGACCCATCAGCTCAACAGCAGTGGGCACTGCGCCGGAGCCCGAGTGCATCGCAAGGGAGCCTGCTCCAAGGACCACAGAAGCCTTTGAGATACAGCATACCTGCAGAGAAGCCCTTCCAGAGCAACAAAACCCAAGTTTTGCAAGTAACTGAGCCTGGGTATGAGTCAAGTATGAGCCCATCACCCCCAAGAGCATTCAGTTTTGCATGCACGATGACAGCTCCCCGTTATCACGTACGGCTTTCAAGTTTACCATGTGCTCGTGTCAACAAGAAAGTTAAGCAGCCGAAGCCAACAAGCAGCTCTTCCATCCTTCACTGCTGGGAAAAAGAGGGCAGAAGAGCAGAAAGTTCCTGGAAAAGGAAGGCGACCATCAACTACAGCCGTGCCTTCGCAGGAACATAGCAGGACAGCTATTTCTCATCACGGCTTGGATATACAGCTCCTATAAACCGGGAGGATTTCAGCCTGCAGCACTGATTTCCATGAGAATGACAGCCCCATTCCGATTGTCTCAATACTGTCACTATCTTCTTCTAGACGGCAAGAGCAGAAATTCAGCAAGCAGCTCCTCGTGCCGGATTGACAGATACTCTCAACAACAATTAATAAGCCTCTGTCCTTCTGCAGTGCTTTTCATCAGAGGACTTCAGTGTGCTTGAATGAACTTGTCTCCACTGTACTACAGAGCCACAGCCAATGCACATCAAGCTCTGCAACGCCGGGGAACGTGAGGCATGCTGCTGGGTGCCTTGTCCCCCGCCACGCAAACAGCTCTGCACTTCAGCACTTAGCTCCACAAACTGCCATGACCCCGTGCTTCCCAGACAGGTAGCTGGTAAGCGAAGCACCACATCGCTGTGTTAACGAGGAGGATCTCACAATAATCCTCCCGCATTAACAGGAATCACTACAGAGCCAGCAAATGTTGTTGAGTACAAACCCTGCTCCTGCACTCCAAAGCAAAACAGAAGCCACGTGGCTGGGTAAGCCAACTCCTGCCTCTGCCGTGAGCATCACAAAGCTCCATCCCTGCTTGCTGCCCAGTCTGGTGGGACGCTGGGGAAGGGTTTCCCTTTACTCACGTCTCTTTTTGCTCTTTCCACCTCTTTGGCCTCCTGGGCTGACACTGAGAGCCCAAAGCACCTGGAGATCCCCGTGTCATGGAGGTGCTTTCCGCCCAGCAGCTTCCTGCTCTGCCAATGAATGCTCAGCTCACACCAACCTATCATTTCCATGTCGTCAGGGAGGAGACAGTTCCAGCAAACAGAGAGCACAGTATAAACTGCTTAAATCAGAACTACTTAGCTGCATTTCAGCGCATCCCATGGTAGGGAAAAGTGGCAATATCTCCGTGTAACAGACTGATACTCACACCGAGTCCACCTGGGACTATGCTCACCCCTTTCTGCTGCACACAGAGTCTTTCTTCAAGCAGGTTGAGCTGTCAGCCAGAGAGCCGTCCCAAAGGAGATCCTTGCACTTCTTTCTTGCCTGCTTTTTTTTTCCAGGGCATCGCAGGGAAAACATTCCTGTTTTGTCACAGACTGTCCCTCTAACAAGCGTTCACATCACTTAATTCCTCTTCAGACCTCCCTGCCATGCCAGGTGTCCCAGCCAGCAAGCTGACACAGCACGGGGCCATCCTGCCCCTGCAGCATCCCTGGCACCGAGCCCCTCTCAAGAAGCAGGCAGGGCCAGGCCAAGGAGGGAATCGGGCTGGGTCTGAACCCCCAGCCAGTCCACACGCCAACCTGCACAGACAAAACCTGCCATCTTCCCAGGTGGTTTTGGAGGCCCTTCCCTCCACCAGCTCCTAGCACCCACAGCCACAGGAGCCACCAGGTTTAACCCACTTCCCAGCAAATCCTCCAAATTGCCCAAAGTCCCCACCCAATGCTGACCCCAACCCGGCGTGCCAGGACAGCGCACGGACAGCACGCCACCAGGTGCCAAAGTGCTTGATGAATGATGACAATTAAAACTCCCCTGGCACCTCCTGCAACAGAGAGGTGTTTTAACCTTGGTGGTCTTGGCCCACGGCCAGCCGAGGTGATTAAATCGCGGCTCCCTCCACTCTCCCTTTGCAGTTCCAATTGCACGTGAAATTGCTCCTCACCTCCTGTCGCACCCAGCTGTGCCCCGGCCGCCCCGCACGGGGGTAAAAGCCATCATCAGTGCCCCTGGGGCTGGGGACAGCAGCATGTGGCTCCTGAGCACAGCCACCCCAACGGCTCCAGCAAGATATGTTGAGATGGGGAGAGCCACATCCAGCATCTCCTCCTCTTCATCTTCCTCCTCCCACTCCAAGCCTGTCCAAGCAGCAGGAGGCAGGGCTGGGGTCTTCACCTCCTGCCAGCATCAGCCCTGAGAGCCAGGGTGGTGCAGCCAAACCCCCAGCACGGCCGCTCTGACCAACGCAGAGGACAGCTAATGAAGTGCAGCTGGCTCAGCACAAGCAGAATGGAGCAGCTGGCTCTCTGCCGCTGCTGATCTCTAGGATTTAAAGAGGGAACGAGTCTCCTCCTACCGTGAGCTGCAGATCCAGACAGGGACGGAGAGGGGAAGAAGCCCATGGACACAGTCTCTCTGCCCACTGAGGTCACATCTACAAAGCCAGCCAAGGACAAGGGTGAGGCCTGCTGCTGCAATGACATCTGGTGAGGTTGGGGGGTCTCTGCACCCTTTGTTCCCACGAGGAGGGCACCCAGGGCCAAGGACAAAGTCATCTCTAAGCCCACCCTCAAGGAGAAATCCCAGCTGCACAGGAAACACCTTAAGCATAAAAGCAGCTGGAAAATGGGAAACCCTGGAAGGCAGCGAGCCCCACAACACGCAGTGCCCCCCTTTCTGCCCTCCCCACCTCCCCTCGTGCCTTGTTCTCTCTCTCCTTTCCCAGGCCGGGTTTAATTTGACACCTTGAGCTTTGGTAACGAGGTGGGGAGAGAAGAGCCACAGCGGAATTCATTAGGCTGAGCACTGCAGGGCCCGCTCTCAGCGCGCTAATGACATCGGAGGATAGGGAAACGAGACAGCCGCCACGCCAGATGAAATAAACATGAGCACTGTCAGCGCTGACAGCAAAAGGGACAAAATAAGGCAGGTAGAGACCTTTCCCCATCCGCTCAATGCGAAGCGACAGCTTCCACAGCCCCCTTTCCGCGGCTCCCCTTTGCCCTGCGCTTGGGAAAGCGAAAGGGTGGGGGAGATGGGGAAGGGAAAGAAAATGAGCCATTATACCGCCCCAGCACAGCCCACGTGCCCCTTCCATCAGCTCATGCAGCAGGGAGCCCCACTCGTGTCACCTCCTTCCCGTGGGCTGGGCACCAGCTCAGGCTCCGCATGGGGGTGGCACTGCACAAATGCCCCCAGCTTCCTTCCTTCCCAGGCTCATCTGGCGATGCTGAGGTTTGAGAAAGCAGATCTCAAGGAACACAGAGCTACTGGCCTTCTCAGTGAACTCTGCTCCATCTTGGGATGAAGTTAAGGTTCGGCACAGCTCTGCTCCTACCTTCTCACCCACCGCTCTCCAAACACATCAGCCAGGGCAACAGCCGGGACACGGTGCCCCTGATGCTTTGCAAAGTGAAATGCTTCTCAAGCCAAAAGTGACTGCCACCAAAAGCAGACTTCCCTCCAAAGCACTGACCTGTCCCATCACACCATGAGGGGACCTCTGGTTCACACCAGCACGCGGCACAAGAGCTCATCTGCTGAATGCCAGGCGGACAGCTGGGGGTGATGGATACGCTCGCCCCATCAGGAGCTTGAGCTTGGCTTTGGGGGGTAATGTCTTCTGGCTGGATAAAGTTTCCAGATGGCTCTCTTTCAGCATCTTCACTCCGGTGCGTTTAATGCTCCCGGTTGCTGGCTCTGCTCCCAGGACACAGCGGGACCCAGGAGAGAAAGGAGGCAAACCTCTGGAACACAGGAGCCCAGAGCACCGCTCCTGTCACGGCTCCCGACCTGGACCTGGCCTCAACAAGTCACACATTCCTCAGTTTCCCCTCTTATGAAAACAGCACCGTCCCCATCTGGCCCTTTTTTCCTTCCTCTTCTGAGCAAAGGATGGCACACACTGTTAGAAGCGCTGCCAGATTTGCTGGATGTTCACCACCCTCGTTTCCCCCCCAGTGAAGAACCCCACACGACGCTGGGAATTCGGGGCCCATCATATGGTTTAAATGACCCAAGGCTGCTTCCAGAAGTCCACTCAAAGGCCAGGAACACTTCCAGGCTCAGCCTCTCACCCTTCCTTCCATCCTCAGCTTTCTTCCCTCCTACCACACCCCCAAGCATCCCTTGAAAGCGAATGGCAATTGAGTTTGTAAGTCCCTATTCATCAAGGAAATTAATTCCTTATGCATAATTCATTTCTTTTGTCAACTTTTCTTTATTTTTTTTTTCCTTTCCCCAAATGCTCCCAAACGCATCAGGATTGGAAGCAGCAATAGGAGAATGAGAACACAGGAGGCTGAGGAGTGGGGAGAAACAGCTCTGCTGTAAGCTGGCGAGCTATGCCCCAGAGCAACCTGTCCCCCTGGCCCCCAGATCCTGGGTGTCACACAAGGGAGGCTGTCACAAAGTCTGAGCTACTCATAAGCAGCGAGTTTGCTGGTGGGATGGAGAAGTCCCACAAGCTCAAAGTCTGTGCAGCAATCTGTGCTGCTGAGGCAGGTGAGCTGGGACAGGGCACCGAGCCCTTGGTTCCTCAGCACAGGGATGGCCCCGCACCAGCAGCAGCTCCCAGTCCAGACTGGAAAAGCTGGAGCCACACGCGACACCATAACCCCAGCAGAATGCCACTGCTCCCAGCAGGGCCGGGTAAGGCAGCAGCTTGGGTTACAGGGCTCGGTTACCGCTGACCTATCCACATTTACGCTCACATCTCCTCCTGCAGCCAGCAAACCAGCTTTAGATACATGACCAAAAAAGACTGCAGCGCGCAGGCCCGTGCTGCTAATCCCCCAACTTGACAAGAAGTTCGCACGCAGCGTTCAAACCCACGTACAGAGACTTCCCACCCCGTAAGCTGGGAAACCCCATATAAATAAAGCTTAATTGCTGCTGCTCCAACACAACACACCCAGGCACATCACACGGAGCCAAGCAAACAGCAAAGCCCTCGGATTCCCCGACTCCCCCGCTCCTTCAGTGAGCTCAACCAAAGGCAACACAACCACCCCCTTACCTGCAAAGCAGACCCCTTGCCACCTCTCTCCACCTGCTAGGGTAGGGAAGGCAACTGCATGGGGAAGCTGAATGTGCTTACTGCTTCCGCACTTGTGACTCTCAGTGACACCGAATGGAAAAAGGGAAAACGAAGGGATGTGCCGAGGTGCCACTACCACCTCCAGCTCCTCTGCAGAGGGGGCCCTGGCTGCATCCTGCCCCAGCCCGGAGCACATCGCAGCACTCGTGCTGCTCCCTGCACTAAATTTGGACAGTAAGTAACGCCACCTTGTCACGGGGGTGCAGAGAGCGTTTGCAACGCCCCATTTAACTGCACCGTACTCCTATCCACAGGCTTCATCAGCATATTTCAGCGGCGCCTTGATGGATGAAGATAGATGGGAGAACATCATCCTTGGTGAAATCACTGTTTTATCAAGGTTAAACCATCCCCACGCTGCACCACCTCCCTTTGTTGCTTCGTTTCCAATCACGAAATTAACGGCAGATATAACGGACATTCTCAGACCCCCTCCTCCCTCCCCAGCTCCATGGATCCTCCATAGGGTGGGCAGGGAGGGGACACACGTGGAGCCCTCGCCCAGTCCCGTGCAACCCTGTCGAGCCCTCCCAGGACCCAATAAACCTCAAATCCAGGTGAGTTTTATGACGCTGCCCCCGTGTCAGGGTTCCCCAGCAGCTCCCATGAAAGTCAAAGGGCAACCAGTACGTCTCCATTCACTTTGGCACATCTCTAGAGCTGCGTGGGGAGCAGAGGATGAGGGAGGAGAGCTTTGAGGGGAGCCAGATGGCCTCGTGGTTAAGGCCCGAGCTGCAAGGGGATGCAGACGGCAGGCATGGCCATCAGTGACCTTTCTGACTGTGAGCCTCAGAGCCTGGGCAACTGGAGGAAAGGGGCGCGGGAGCCAGGCAGGGAGGAGGCAGGCTTTTATCTCTGGGTCACAAGTTCAACCCAAACCTAGGCCACAGCCACAGAAAGCTGTTGCCTTCTGGCACCCTGCAGGCTGGCGGTGTCCCTGGGGCTCCCTACAAACCCAGCTGGCAGGCCTGGCTCCACAATCCTCCATCCAGCTCCCTCTGAGTGTCTCCTTCAGACACAAAAGACACAAGGTCCCAGCTGCTGGGCCAGGCCACATCCAGGCAACCCACAAACCCAGCCTTACCCTCGCCAGCACATAAAGTCTCCAGCCCCCACTGCTTTACAGGGAAGGAGAAACATGTGGCCTTTAGCACCACCTCTGGTGTCTAACCCATTTCTCCAAGGACGGACATTGTGTGCTGGCTGCGCAGGGACCTTGTGCAACATCACCAGGCCCTGAAGTTCCCCGTCTGAAACCAGAGGAGCCCCTGTGACCCACACGTCCACCCCGCTGCAAACCATGCTGCCAGGCTTCTAGGTCCCCTTGGCCCAGACCTTGGACGCCTTTCAGGGCTGGCTCATTCCCTCCTGGGGGCACCTGTTATCCTCGTGGCCTCTGGCCAGAGAGTCGTCAGAGAACATGATCCTGGTGATTTGGGGATATGTAAAGGCAGACAATTAAGGTGGATTGCATGCAGCTTTTAACCAGCCTGCAAGACACCTCGGCATAGCCCCAAGTCCCCTAAATACCTGTTTAAATCAGTACCTCTTCAGAGCACTGCTGCTCCCTGCAGAGTGTTACTAAGTTAACAGAGCATCTCTGGTTCGGGGCCAACATCCCTCTGGGTGGTCCCCGTTGCACAGAAGGGTTGGGGTGCCTCCTGTGGGCAGCTGCTTCAGCCCCAGCTCCACACAGCTAAGGACAAAGCCAGCCTGGTGACCAGGACTTCTTCCCAACCTGCCACACCATGCAGGTGCATGGCAAGGGCTTCCTCAGTGCTTCCCAAGGATGGGAAGAAAACAGATGGCTCGAAAGGGACTGAACACTGCCTCTGTCCATGGGGAAACTGAGGCACGGGCAGCCCCAGGGGCTGGCTCAGGCTCAGGACACACGGCAGCATCAGGGCTGCCAGCTGACCCTCCTCCTGAGGGATCTCTCCTTTGCTCTTTCAGCAGCAGGGCAAGGCATCTCCGAAATGCAGCGCGGTGGCCAGCTGGCCCTGGCAGGAGGGTGTTCATCGAGCCCTGCTGGGTGTACCTGCTGCCTCTGCCGTCACTCTGCGTGCACACACAGACACACACACACACACACACACACACACAGCAACTGGGAGAGGCAGCTGGAAAGCTCCAGGCTGGCTCTGTGCTGTAGGGCTGGCTCCCCATGCCAACAACCCCTATCCTGCAGCACCCAAGCGTGCAGGAGATGGAGCTGGGATACGGTGCTCCCTGGAAGTTCCCCTCAAACCCAACAGTGTAGCAAAATGCGCCAGTTTACGGCCCTTATAAAAACATCCATACAAAAACACCACGTTCCTATGCATATAAGGCCAGTCCCTTTGGCCTTGGGCAGGTCCCAACACCATATTCAGGCGCAGGGAACAAGCCAGCTTCCCGGCGAGCAGCGCACATCCAAAGCTGGACACAAAGCAGCAGCAGCTCCAGCAACCTCCGTGCAAGCTATATATGGAGTGGGGAGTGCAGGCCAGCTGCAGGCAGGGAGGAGAGGCCGCGAGAGCTGTGCTGACCAGTGCTGGAGATCTGGCTGCGAGAACTGGTGCCTAAAAAACTGAAGAAAGGATCTACAGCAATAAAAAGAAAAGCAAAATATAAGCAAGACCTTCTGCAATACAGGTGTCATTATAAAGCCCCTAAGTGCAACGGCAGCCGTTCAAAGCAGTGCAGATCTGGCCCAACACAGGAGGCATGTGAGCCTCTGAGTTTTGCAAGCACACCATGTGCTGCAGACCCACACAGCTTTCTGTAAGAGCCCACATGTGGTTCTGGCCCCAGACCTGGTCCCTGCACGGCAGAGCTTTGCTGTCTCAAGATGCAGGGACATTTGGACTTCAGTTCCTGGAGACAATTAAGAGAAATAAATCTGGCTCCTTTATTCCCAGCACAGGAGGGGGAACGATTTTCCCTAGCACTAATGGAGGTGCTTTTCCTTACATATATATCAGCAGAGATGATGTCCAGGCAGAACATTAAATTAGCCAGTCCCTATTAATTACAGCACTTCTATAGCTCTCTCCATCTTCCAAGTGCTTCACAAACAGCTTTCATTCCTGGGCACGTTATCTCCTTTCCAAAAACCTCCCTGAAGAGCTGGCAAAGCCCCGCAGACCCAGGAAGCCTTGGAGCGAGAGCTCCCCAGCTCAGGCAGTGTTTGCCCAAGACCATTGTTTGGGGCTGGTAATTTACGAGTCACCAAAGCATCCAGGGCTCCCCAGCGAGGTCTGCCCTGAGCACAGCTCATGCCCTGAGCTGCTGCCACCCCCACCAGGGCGTTCCTTCCTCCCTCTATTAAATTAACGAGGTGGGGTTTGCAGAGCCGAGTTCGCTACGGAGCCCCTCCTGCTCCCGGAGTTCTGGTTTTGTTCAAATCGAGCTGCAAGTCCTTTAAGTGCAAAGTTATACTAAGCATCATTTACTTTACTGCTGAGCACTAAGGGCTGGGGAGGGATGCGGTTGCTCCCCTCCCAGTGCATCGTAAAGCTCCCGGCACGCACACGCTGCCTGCAGCTCCCTCTGCTCCGGTCCGGCAGCGCTCCCGGTGCCAAGAGCTACGGCCTGGAAAATGGCACTTGTGCTAAAGTGCCCGCATCAATCACATCTTCCTTCACACCAGCAGGGAGACAAGAAGGCGGGGAGAGATCCCACCAGCTCCAAGAGGGCTGGGAATGCTCCCGCACGCTGCCAGCAGACTGTACGTGATGTGATGGAGGTTGCGACGGGAGGAGAGGGCAACGAAAGCCCTATCAAAGCCTGCAGGAAGAAAGAGGAAAGGGCAACTTTTCTAGCTAGAGTTAGCAACACAGGCTAAAAGGACCCGGGGCAGAACAGAGCCACAGGGTGCACTGAAGTGCCAAACTCTGCTTTGACCTGAGAAGACAACCTCTGCTTTCCAACTGGATCCTGTCCTGCTCCAGGTCATCACATATTAGGTCCAGCTCAATATCCAACCTGAACCCCCTGTGGTGGACCCTGAGTCCATCACCTCTTTTAAGTTCTCCTGACTTGCTTTGAAGGACACTCACCACTCACTTCCCTGGAGAGATTTACGCTTTGCACAGAGCCTGAAAAAAAGCTTGCTTGAATGCTGCAATCTTACTTGAAAGCCTCCTTTCTCACCTGGATTTCAGTCTGATACTTACCCCTCCAGCTTGCAAATGTGCTCACTATGCTCTCTGGGCTAAAGACAGCAAGAATCACCATGATTTTAGCCTCCCCAAGAGCCCCCATTCCCATCACTTCCATTTAAGGGTACACTGAAGAGCCACATCCGAGCTTACAGATAGATACCCATGGCAGAGGAAAAAGAAAGTCAGACCATCCAAGCGAGCGCTCTGTCAAGTACACAAGGGAAAATCACAGCATGGCTTAGCTTGCAAGAGACCTTACAGCACATCCCACTGCACCCTCACCTGAAGGTGAGCCCTTCCCAACAGGCGAGGAGCACTGCCACGCTTGGCTCAGCGCTCAGAGGCAAGGAAAGGAGAAGGAGAGTCCACCCAAAGCCACTTTCTAACCAGCCTTAATGTTAATGCAGAAATCCTCCCAAAGAGCGTGGCTACAGGAGACACTGGTCTCCACTGAATCAAGATCTGTTATGTTGTAATATAATAGATGTAAATTAAAACAGAAAATCTATCATGCCTCTAATGTAGCCTGATAGCTGAGCGTGTGGATCCGTACAAGCAGAAGCACAGAGAGGAAGGGTGATATATGGCGAAGCTGGATGGAGGGTGAAAAGCGTGGCGAGACGAGCCGGAGAATGGCGCAGCCCGCTCTACGCTCCTCAGACCCAAGGGCAAGAGAGGAATAAATGTTGATTAGTGTTGATTTTGTCCAACGAACGCTTGTCGAGTGACAGTTGGACTAAGCTGCTCTGAAAGAGAAGCATTAATCTTGGTCTGGTTTAAGTAGAGTATATTAATTTGTGTCATTTTTACTAAGTCGTACTGAGAAAGGCTTCTTACTGCTTTGCATCTGACTGCTTTGGTGGTTTAGCCTACTTTATTTTTTTTTTCCCCTTATTCCCTCCTTCCCCCTTTTAAACAGATACGGCGGCAGCAGCAACATATTCAAATAGCTCAGCAGGAGAGCGGGGGACCAAACGCTTCACTCCTGGATTAAGAAAATAAACTCCCAGGGTGTTGGCATAGCAACAGCATTTCAGATGAACTGCTATATATTCCGTGATTAATAAATTAACATTTTTTTCATAGGGTTGTTCCTCCTTTTCTTCCCCTCCTTCCGACAGCAGGAAGGAGGGTGCGGGGGGGGGGGGGAGGCGGGCAGAGGGCAAGGGACACAGCGACCAGGTCCCCGTGGGCTGGGGATGGGGTCTGCTCCAGCACGGTGCAAGGATGGCACAGGGATCCCTTCCCGCCCTGCTCACATCACGGGGCCTTCTGCTCCAGGTGTGGAAATACCGCAGGGAAGCACTGCTACCCCAGAGCATTGACCACGGGTGAGGACGAGGAGGTTGGAGCAGGGGTGGTCGCAAGGAAGACGCAGGAGCTGGGCAGGCAGCCTGCGGCACGCAGGAGGCTGGGCCAGAGGTGTTGCAATGCTGGGACAAGGCCGGCTCCAACTCCCCTTTCAGGTCTGAATAGCACCGACTTGCCAAGGAGCAGAAAGAAGGCAGAGTCAAGTCATTCCCTGCCCCACGGCCAGCTGCAAACCAGAAAAACAGCTCGCTCCCTCCCCACAGCCACCGCGGGCTTGCCAGTGGGGACAGGGGCTGGAAACAATACATGCAAACAAGCTCCATCCAAAAGCAGCCTGACCCTGAAAAGCAGCGCACGAACGGCGAATGGAGCCCAGCTCGCTTCCACACCTTTCCCAAACAAACCAGGGAGGGATCTGAGCCCAAAAAGCAAGCACAGGGCCCCTGCATTGCTCTCTGACGTACGCATTTATTGGCCAGGGTGCAGCTGTGGTCCTCCTGCCAGCACACAGCCGGGTGTGTGTTCACGCTCGTGCCCAGGGCACGCAGTGGCACGGGCAGGCACTGCTCCCACCCACCTCCCCATGCCTGCCCACATCGGGACTGATGTCTGTAGGAACCTGCTGACCCATCAGCCCTTCCATAGCCACCTCCTCCTGTCTGCTGCCTTCATCCTTAGATTTACTTTCACGGAAACTAAAGGGAGAAGCTAGAGAAAACATAATGAATTAAGAGCAAAATACTGCCAAGTCCCCCAGAGCGAAATGCAAGCAGAGAGTTAATTTTCTGGAGCTGGAGCAGGTAACGAGAGCTCCTGCCCGTTCCGCAAGCCAGCACTGAGCCTCTGTGAACATAACCGGGCACTGAAATCAGACCCTCCCTGAGGAGCGCCGGTCAGCGACTGACCCAAATTCAGCTGCTCTCCTCCCACTGCCAGAGCTGGCAAAGTGACCGGCACTGCCCTGCGCCCGCCCGTGGGCCTCAGCCCGAGAGCAGCAAGCAGAAAGCCAGCAGCGGGCTGGGTTCATGAGAGCCCCGACACCACGGAACATCAGAACGAAAGGGTGGGATGTGCCGAGCAGAGCGAAGGGAGCAGCGGGAACAAAGAGCCCTGCTGGAGGCAGCCCTGCAGAAACGCCTGGCTCCTGGATGCAGCAGCACCTCCAGCCTCGGGCCCAACACCCACACTGCACACTCTACACCCGCTCCTCATACGCGGCAAGGAATGAACGGGCTTCTCACGAGAGCACGGCTCGGGCAGCTCCGACACGTCACCAAGGGGGTTAACAGCAAGCCAAAACCAGCAGCTCCGCGCCGCTGCCCGCACACAGCTCCAGGCACGCAGCAGAAAAACAAGACGAGTCCCAGCTGGTACGGATCGGTGAAGCTCCCCTAGCACCAGCCGAACACCCTGGTGTAAGCCAGCTGCTGATCCCTCCCGGTCTCCTACCAGGTCTCAACACATCTCCCTCACAGCATCTCCCCCCTAACCGTGCAAAGCTGCGCCGTCACGGCATCCCCCGTACGGCAGCGGGGTCTCAATCTGTGCCTCCAGGGCACTGCTACACCCACGAGACCTTCCATTGCTGCTGGCAATCCTTTACAAGCATTAAAATTGCAGCTGGCGGGGAGAGGGAAGCCCAGAGCGGCCCCACGGTGCTTCCCGAGCCCGGTGCTGCGGGGAGCAGTGCTGCCTTGCTTTGCTCTTAGCATTACCTCGCGCATCGCAGCACAAAGGGCCACTTACAGAACCCTCAGCGGCGTCATGCTGTTTCTCAACGACTTTCCTTATAGATCCTGCAGGATAAAGCGTATCAAAGCGCTTCCACAGCTGCACACGGAGAACTGGGGGGTAGCTAAGGATTATTTATGGAACTGCCAGGCCCTGCTCAGCACCTGCGCGTTCAGGGGAAGATGGAAACAAGCAACGTATGCGATAAGGGCCGATATCGAACTTCAGAGGTGACTTCAGCTATCAGCACGCTCCAGTCCATTTGAGAACGTAACCCAACTTGCAACGCCTGTGCTAAAGATCCTGCTGGCCCTGCTGCTGTCTGAATGCTGCCCCGCACAGAGGATGCCCCACTCAGCAGAGCACTGAGGCAGCGTGACAGCGGTCCTCTCACTGATCAGACCTCACCCCAGGGTCAGCCTCGAGTATGAGATCCACCGATTTCCACAGAGGTACACTGCCAACACCGATCTCTGCTCGGTGGTGGCAGATCCCCCAGTTTGTTGTGGACTGTTTTAGCACTATTAATGAGATGCCCGGAGACACATGCCATAGGCAGTTAGGAACAGGAACTAAGATCTCTGCTGCTCTATCAAGTGTGGCTGTGCAGCCCAGAAAGCCCACTGCTGCACTCTTTTTGCCAAGCCACGCTGCAAATAACACATCTAATTTGCTCTCCGCTGTGCTCCTTAGGTCTTTTGCAACATTACTGATTTCCAGGAGCTTTCCTCCCACTGAATCTTTCCGGTTTGGATGGCGACGGCGGTATTTTGCAATTCCTTCCCCGCGCATTTATGAAGCGTTGCTGTTTGCCACTAAAAAGCTGCTTGAATTAAAGCACGGCCTGGAAGAGCAGCTATAAGTTATGCCTTTCTCCCTTCTTTTTTTTTTTTTCCCTCCTCCTTTTAAGAAAGCAACCCATAAAACCCCCCCCTTCCAGCCCCCCCCCCCCTTCCCTGCCCCCACTCCTTCTCCAATTTTTCAATTAGGTGAGTGGAAGGACGGATGGTGCAAATACATTCCACTCAAGTTCTAAGTGCTTTCAACCAACCCCCCCCCCCCCCCCCCACCCCCGTCAAAGCATTTAGTAACGCAAGATTTAAGATGCCCAATTAATTTCTCCCCAACACGGAGCCAAAAGTAGATGCGGGAGGAGGTTAAAAGCTAAGTGTTTAATTAATATTAAATTTATATGATTCTTTATCACTGAAAGCATTGTAAAATTGAAAAAGCAGTTAATTTTATGGTCGCTGTGTAGTCCTCTGCTTTGATCCCTGATCTGTGGAATAAAATCACGGAGTGGGGAGATCCTTCTGCTTTATGGCACCTGCCCAGCAGCGGGGAGGCCATGGTGAGCCCGGAGTGGGGCTGTCCCAGTTCCCCCTCCACCCCAGCACTGAGCAGCCAGGGTGGAACTCAGACACAGAGCCAGGCTCACAGCCTGAAAAAGGAATTTGGTGCCATTTTGTTGGGTGACAGTTTGACCCCAGAGGCCAGAGGACATGCAGCGCTGCAGCTTGCTCCCTGCATCTCCCCCAGGTTTCATCTTCCCTTACAGAGGTGGTAACACAACCTCCTGGCTCCCCATTGTCACCAAGCCCTGCCACCTGTGGAAAAGGACCCCAGGGCACAGCTAGCAAGCACAGAGCTCAGCCCTAAGGGACTTGCAAAGCTCCCAAACTCTTCCGTGCTCTTCTTTACCTGGTGTAGGGAACCTGCTTTGGCAGGGGGGTTGGACTCGATGATCTCCTGAGGTCCCTTCCAAGCCCTATGATTCTGTGATTCTGCACAGCCCCACTGCTCAGCTCTGGCTCCTGGCCTCCCCCGTGCCTATCTGCGAGCAAGACAAAGAGCTATTATGCAGAACGGATTTCACTGGAAAGAGAAAAAAAAAAAGAAGGGGGGTGGTGGAAGAGGAATAATTTCTGCAAGGTTTTTTTTTTTTTTTTTGGTGTGTGTGTGATTTTTTTTTCCTTTGATCCCACTGGGAGCCTCATTATAATTTAGTTATTAGTAAAGGGGTAAAAAAAAAAAACCCAAAACCAAATAAGTAAAAGAATTTCAACGTTTAAAAATATACGTATATTTGAAGGGAAAAGAAAAACCAACTGGATGAAAGTTCCCCAAGCTTTAAAGTGGCTGCAAATTCAAACACTTCAAGCAGCCACACTGTCCAACCCCAACCCATCCCCACCACTCACTGACCACATCCCTCAGTGCTGCATCTCCACAGCTCTGGAACACCTCCAGGGACGGTGACCCCGCCACTGGGGCCTGTGCCCAACCACTCCTTTTGGAGAAGCTTTTCCTAACAACCAATCTGAACCTGGTGCATCATCTCTCATCCTAAACAAAACCAAGAAATGCCTCCATAGATATCTGAAGCACTTAGAAAGGCCACGTGCATCTCTCCACATGCCTTAAATTCAGTGCCTTCTTGCCAGAGGGAGGCGGCACGCATATACTCATCTAACGAAGCAGTGAGAGTTCCAATGTATTTGTACTAAAATCCCAACTTTAGGGCAGGTTGAGAAGCCGTGCGTATGAAGATGCACAAAGCAACACAACAGTGCAGCTCTCAGGATACAACTGGGAAAACTGTGAAGTCATTAAGAAAGGACAAAGATTAGGCTTGATATCAAGAACCACGATCTACTAATTGGAGCTGCCTCACAAGCAACAGGAATTAACACCGTTTAACCCTTTGCTCTCCAAGAAGGGCAGTCCCCTCAGTGCCCTACGGGAAGCCCCAGGTCCTGCAGGGATGGCAGCAGGGGGGTGAGGCTCTACCATCTTTAAGGTCCCTTCCAACCTCAGCCATCCTGTGATTGTATGACTGTGTGCACCTCGGGAAGGGCTGCCTTTAGGTGACATTGAGGGGACTCAGGCAGCATGCAAGACGTGGTGCTGCCCCATGCCCTCTGCCCGCTTGCAGGTGGAAGGCAGCACGCCCTACACAGGCAGCCCCACTGTATTTTATACATACGTGCACAGCTATCGACAGACGGAGGGAGAAAATTACTGCGTCCATAAATTGAAGCTTTGGTCACGTCAGTTCAAGAAGCAGAATGGGAAATTTAGAGCCACGAAGCAGCTTGTGTCAGTCAGGCTGATGGGCACCAAGCCCAGCCCCTGGCCACGGCCAGGCAGCGCAGCCCCGCTCCTGCTCATCTCTTCCAGCAACTGTTTGTCTGAGGCCACATACAACTGGATTTGTCAAGCCCCCTTTTAACAACTTCTTGTCACAGTCCATTACCAAATTGCATATAGTTATATATTCCACTAATTAGGCTTCTAAAATATCATTAACATGTCTCTTGATCATTAGCATAACGTATGAGGCGTCCTCGTTAGGCACGACTCGAGTTTGTTAACGCGGTAATGAAAGGCACGGGGCTGGTGCTGCAGGAGCTGTGCGGGGATGGGAGGCTGGGAGCATCAAACGTGTTAGTGCCGGGGCTGAAAAAATGACAACCAAGTCAGGGGGAGGCAGGCAGGCCAGGGAAAGCAGGCTGATGTGGAGATAGGCCAGCATAGAGATGCCACAAATGCACTGTTGCATGCTCCTAAAATAAAGCTTCCTGATCTGGGGAGGGCGAAGAGCTGGGATGAATGGGAATCAAGCTCCAAACCCACCATCAGGAGGGCTTGGGAACAACGCAAGTTATGGCAAGGATTTACACAAGAGATCAACTCAAACCCGGTGTGTGACCCTGCCTTGGGCTGAAGCTGCCTGCAGGGGTTTTAGGGCCGGGGGGCAAACGACAGCACAAAAGCACCTTGTGCTGAACCCTTCCACCTAAGAGCACCACCGAAACCCAGCACCCCAGTGAGGGATGTGTACATTCCTCCCTCCTTCAGCAGTGCTCCCTCTGCCCAGCCCTATATGATGACATGATGCAGCACCTGGCAGCCCCTCCATCCCAGGCAACTCAGACTGAGCAAAACCAAGCAACGACCGCAGTCCTGTCAACTATGGAAGACCAGCACCCAGCAGGCACGAAACAGCACGAGAAGGAACCTGCTGCAGAGACAGCCCAGGATGGTACCGTGGCACAGAAGAAGGCCTGAAAGGTCTCCTGTCCCCAGATGGGACGCCCAGACAGCGACGTTTACGACAGACACCTGTGTGCTTCATCGCATCCAGGGCCGGGGGGTGACGGATGTGAATTAATAGCCCAAGGTTTGACCAGGACAGATGCTTCCATGTCCAAGCCAGCTCATGTATCAGTGGTTACCGCTGTTGCTATAAATAAGCAACGTTGGCTTTTTTTTTTCCCCCTCCCTTTGAGCAAATAACTCAATAAGTCACCGCATGAAAGATATTGTAAATAGCTCCAGCAGAGTGTAAGTTAGGGCTGCTTCCAATTAGCTTTCACTTACGCTCCTCCTGCCTGTGCCAAGTTTGCAGAGTATGTTCTCAACACGCCGCTGTCTGGGGAGGGATGTGGGGAGCGAACCCCGGCACAATCCATGCCACCGCTCCACCAAATTAGAAACCATCTTCCCACTGAAGCTGTGAAGGAGTCGTGAAGTGAAAACAGCCTGCGTGCGTTTATCTCCATCCAGATGTTCACGCAAAGGTTGGGGGGGGGGCAAAGGGAGGCCAGGAAACAACCATGAGCTCTTCTTCAGCTGCTGAGAGCTCACACTGCTGCAGCAACAGCAGAGAACTTCTATCAGAACAAAGATTTAAGGTCTGCACAGACAGCCTGGGGGCCCCACACGCATGCAGCAGAAGCAAATCCCCTGCACACCTACAAAACGGGCATCCCTGTGGGCACCACCACTGCCAAAGCGACGCAGGGAAGAAGGATGATTCTGCGAGTCTCCATCAAAAAATTCCTCCTCCGTGAGATAACCGCGGACGTTCGGCTCTTCCCGAGTTCTCACTCATTCATACGCACAACCTTTGCGCCCCGCACATGCGTGCGCCTTCACACGGCAGCTGGTCCCAATACCAGAGGAGCATCACAGCCAGGAAACTATCAGCAGCAAGATATAACACAGGGCAGGAGAGTGTGGGATCGGGCTGGCAGCCTGTAGGAACAGGAGTCCCAGGGAAGGGGCTGGATTCCCCACCCCACGGAGAGCTGCGAGGTGCCTGTGCCTCACCTCTGCCATCAGCACCACAAAGGTGTGGGTCCATCCTAACCCATCAGGGAGACAGAGGGGAGTGCAATTCCTTTAGCCAGATGATCTCCATTGTACGTCAGCTACCAGTCTCACTTGGGCCTTCAGCAAGGGGGTCAGCAACGCTCCGGGGCCCTACAGCAGCCAGGGCAGGAGTGGGAGGTCTCCCCAAGCAGGCAGATGTATTCATTCACATTACAGCAGTCTCCCTTTCCCTGCCACCCCAACCATAACACTCCACTGAAATATGGACACTGGAAGCCATCCATTGCTTTGGGGAGAGGGGGGTTGCAGCAGGCAGCGCAGCACATATTGCTTTTGTTTGCTTCCTGGCTTTCAAGCCAAAAGCAACAGTCACATAAAAAGAAAAGCCACTAACATTTGATAACGCTTTTTGATTTGAAAGGGGTCAGGAAAAAGTTGCAGGAAAGGGAAGAGAGACAACCCTCTTTTAAACCCTTGAGTGCAGCGTGAATCAACTCTCACAGGCCACAGCTTTTCGTTTTCCTGTGTGGTTTTTCAAATACCACTCCCTGTCTCCCCCCCTCCCCAAATCCCACTCATGCCTTCTCCCCCTCTTCCAAGCCCAGCAGGTTTTGCTCCCTGCCACGTTCCCAAATGGAAGCAGCACCCAGTTCTCAGAGGAAAGCTGTCCTCTCCCCAAGCAGGAGGGTTCGGGTTCACCTCTGCATCCAGCCACCTTCCAAGCAGTGCAGAGATCATCCTGGCACATCCATCTCCCTTCTGTCACCCACGCACCTTCAGTCCTTGAAAGGATGGGGAAGGGAAGTGCACGTTCCCCTGTTGTACTGCACGGGTGAGACATGGATGCTAACTACAAAAAAAAACAGCTTAAAAACACACTGAAAATTAACTCTGCCATGAAGGATCAGGACCCCTTTTGTGCAACCTGGCATTTCTACACAAGAAAGCGTGTTTCTACCAGGCTGACTTAACCGAGCAAAACAGCAGGTTTAACCGACTGAAGCAAACCGCCTTAACAGCAACCAAACCAAATCCTAATGCCAAAGGTCTGTGAGGTCTGTGACCTCACCGCGTTGTTTGGCAAAGGGTAGGGACACCGCCCTTCATAGCACCTCTGTCTTCCCCAGCCAGCCTGGTACTAGGCAGCCCTTGCTCTGGACGGGTTTCTCCTTGGCCTCACGTGTTTTGGTAAGAACGTACCACAACTCCTGCAGGCTCATTTGCTGCTTTTCTTTCAGGAAGAGGCCTTGTGGCCCAGCACAGGTCATGGCTGGAAGGAGCGCGAAGACAATCCCAGTGCTGACAACACTGCAGCTCAGAGCTGCCCGGGCAGCACTTCTCTGAATAAACAGCATACCACCGCTATTTGTGCTCCTGGAGCACGTCCAGGCCCCACGCTGCATCAGGGAAGCTCTCCTTCACATCAGAGAGCAGACACACAGCGAGCTGCCCCCTACAACCGTGAACGATTCTGACATAAGCACGCTGCTGGAAGACCTCAGCGATGCTCCTGCAGCACAGGGGGCCCCCACCAACCACCTGCTCTTTCAGGGTGCTCCATCCCACTGGGTTTCCACCCAAGCACGACGGACCGAGCTGCTCGGAGCACGCCTCTGTGGCTCCTGGAGGGACAAGGCTCCTTCATGAGAGCCTCCCTGCTGCCAGCCCTAGCTGCAATCAACTTTTGTTTATTTTCATTTGAGCAAAGCTTCAGCTCTTGGAGGCTGGGAAAGGCTGAAAGGGGGACGGAGCGCTGGAAAGCCAGGCCTGCACACGGATCTCCAAAGGGACTCAGACTGTGGGGTGGGAGGAGGGGTGAGCTCTCCTTTCCAAAGAGCTTTCAATAGGAAACAGATGTTGAGGGCCCAAGCACCGAGAGCAGGGTCTGCAGCAGGCTTCCCTAGCTCCACGCTCCCAGCAGAATCTATTTTAATTAAAATATTTAAGTTCAAGCACGAGGCAAGGAGCAGGGAAGGGCCCGGGGTTACATGTGTGTTAGCTCTGAGCGGAGCGGGTACCGGGTGCCTGGCTGGAGACCCCATCCCGTACCCCCCAGCCCACGCTCCCTCCCTCCAGCAGGGCTTGACATAAATTCTGCTGACCTTGAGTGAAAAATTGCCTCGTTTCAGTACTGAAAAATAACATTACATCATGTAGCCTGTGTCAGGTTCTATAAATGCCCCCTTCCCTCCCTTCCTCCCCCCCTCCCTCTCTCAGTGTGAGGGGGATGTAACCCAACACTATGAAAACACCAGCACTGGAGAAGAAAAGGGGCCATTGTTGTGGACTGTCAGCTCCCTACTCCTGCCTTAGGTGAAGAAAGATCTTGGAAAATGTTCGGCTGGGAGGTACAGGCTCCAGGCTCTCCCCCCACAGCCCCATTCCCGTTTTCTTCCCGATTCCCACCTTCCAAATCACTGTTTCTTCTTAGTTTGTTGGGGGAGGGAGGCTTCTGCTGATTTATCCTCCTCCAGACCCCTTTATAAGGGTCAGCCCAGGGGAAAAACTTGCATGCCAGGAAGACAAGCCACAAGATGACAGGGGGTTAGGAGCCCAGCTTGAAGCCTGGATGAGTTGACTCAATCCACGGGGTTGAGTTCAAGGAGTTCCCTTCCAGGTAAGGATTTGTCCGGGTTTTCTTCCTATAGGAACCAAATTTCCTTGCAGGAAGGAGAAGCAGAGCAGGAGATGTGTGAACACCCACACCCACCTCAGGAAGGAGAAATATGGGAACACCAGAGCCCAAACCCTGAGGAGCAGAACCAACAGGAGCTCTGCCAAGCCACGGCCACATAAGCACACTTCACGTCCCATAGAAGGCAAGGCAGAGCCTGCTCATCCCGCCGGGACTCCTTCAGGTGGATGCATGAGGCAGCAAGGAGGAAACCAGGGCCTGAAGGACCTCATGAACAGCATCAGCAATGCACAGCACCACAGCCCCTGAAGTTATGGGTACACCCATCCATCCCGTGCCTGTCCGCAGGCAGCCCAGCTCAGCTCCAATCGAGGTGGCCCCACTTAGGGATGAAGGCAGGGCAGGCTGTGCTGCTTACCCTAGGGCCAGCAAGCAGGCTCTAACCTGCTTTATTTACTCAGAGAGAGATGCAGGAGCCTGAGGCCCTGCAGACTTCCAGGCTCAACGAGTAAGGACAGGGGTGCAAACAGAGCAAGCCCCCTCCCCCTGAACTAGACATAGGGCGATAAGCAGCTAATAGCAAATTAAGGATCAAAGCATGCACCCCAGCTCAGGCACCAGCACCGTGCAAGCCACTGTGCCTCTCCCCATGGCAGTGCTGGAGGGGCAAAGCCTGAGTGCTTGGGAGTGGAGGGGAAAGCAGCAGCCGGCCGCCTGCGACCTCGGGGCCGCGCATGGGTCGAGAGGAAATGGAGGAGAACACCCAGCTCGCCCCAGGCCCTCGGCTCTCAAATGTATTTTCTCATTAACGTGTAATACGGTTTTATTGTCTCAAACAATGTCTGTTTTCGATCAGTTCCTTTATCCCAGGCACCGCCGCTCGGAGAGACCGAGGCCAGATGGTTCCTATTGCAGGAGGCTTCCCGCTCTTCCCCTCCTCCCGTCCCCGCCGCCCGCCTGCCCGCTAATTCCTTACAAATTCCTGGAATGCCTGTGCCCTCCGAAAATGAGCTGCAGGGAAGGAGGTGTGGGTCCCCTGATGAGGGGCTGGGGTCCCCGGCACGGCCCAACCCATCCCATCACCACACACTTCTCACCACCACCACGGAGAGCAGCCGCTGTGTCCTCCAAAGGGTTCAAACCCAAAATCTGAGACCTGCACGCTCCCTCCTCCCTTCTCCTCAGCCCATCAAGGTGTAGGGGAGGTGTGAGCTGCCCCCAACCCCAAACGAAGCACTGACGTCCAGGAGGACGTTTGCCCATAATCCCTGCCACGTGCCAAGCACTACCAGGCCCGTGCAGCTCCGCTCGCAGCTCCAGTTTTCACCCACGCCTTCCAGCATTAATCCCCACATTTGCAGCTGGATCCACACGGGGCTGCTCCTCCTTGGCTTGTCTCTCTCTTCCCAAAAGCCAAGCCCTGATGTGGACCTCAGCCAAGCCTAGGGGAAGGCTTCGGGCAGCCCATGCTACGCTAGCCTCTGTGTCTGCTACTCAAGCAGCATTGGCTGAAGGCTCAAGCCCACCTTGAAACACGGCTGTGGGGTCCAGCCCACCATCCTCTGAGCAACCCTACAGGCATGTTCCCCAGAAGAGCAGGGCACTTTCTTGCGGGAACACAGGCCCACGGCCCTGAAAAGCAAGGGCAGCGGCCCTGCAGAACAAAGCCCCGCGCCGGCCCCGAGTGAAAGCAGCAGGGGGAAATAAGGGAAGCCGAAAGCGATCGTTCAGGCTGGCACGGGGCCAGGAGACTAGTGTTAACACCCTTAAAGATGGGAAGAGAGCCACGAGAGCGCAAATAATCCCATCTGGGAAAAACCTGAGTCCAGGCGAAAAAAGATGGCACCTTCCCCAAGGCTCTCAGCCTCTCACTGCTTCGGCACCGGCTGCAGCATCACACTGTCTCTCTGGCCCTGCAGATCTTGTCTCCCAGGACATGATTTTCCCAGCTGAGCTGCAGCAAAGGGCATCACATAACAGAGATAGCAAGGAGGCAAGCTGGTCCCGGAGGGGAGAACACCCAAAGCAACAGCCTGAACTTTGGGACCAGGGATAGAACCTGCCAAAGAGCAGCACAAGCACAGATCCTAGCACCCTGACAGGCTCTCACAGGGGTTTAGCTGCCAAAACACAGCACAGGCTCCTCAGAGACCTGCTGACAAGACAGGTAACCACACCGAGTCGGACTGAATTTTCCCAATGATAACACAAGACAGTCCCACTGCCACGCTCCTCCTAAGAGGAGGGTGCCAGAGCCTCCAGGGCACCTCCAAAACCCAACTCACGCTGCAGGCAGGACACCTTCTTCTTCTCCGTCTCATTTTTCGGAGCCGCTCGGCTCATTTTAGCAAGCGCTGCACCAAATCTGCCTCCACCTGGAGAAACTTCAGGCTGCACAGTTAGAGCCCTGCCAACTTCTGAGCGAAGAAACAAGGGGAAAGAATAAATAAGGAGGCGGGAGGTTTCTAGCAGACAGCTTTAACCTGCGGGAGCTCTAGTCATGCTCTGTGCCCAGCCTTCCTACAGCGTGCCCACAAGCACTGAGTGCTGAGATGGAAGCTGCGACGGTGTCGAGGCACGGTGCTGCGAAAGCCAAGCAACAGAAGCTGAAGGGGTTGGAGATGTTTGGTTCCACATGCAGAAGAAAAGCTGGCACGGGGTAGAACAGAGGGACCCCGAGAGAGGAAACAACAACGAACACGGGACAGAAAAACATTTTGGTGATTTTTTCCCCACAGTAGCAGAGCACCTTCGGGCACCTTCAGGCATTCCCAAAGTGCTTAACGTTGGTTCCATCCAGAAAGAAAATAACAAAAAGTGTAAGAAGGGCCCACAGCAGGAAAGAGTGAGCAAGCTGAAACCTGATATCCTGCAACGCTGGACGCAGTGTCTGGCTTTTCTTACCGGCTCAGCCGACCTGTACGTGCCAGCCTGGGAACTCGTAATGGTTCCACTAACAGAACTTCATTAACTTTTTATACACTCGGCCGCTAATTTATAATCATTAGCGGACAAACAGCCAACAATTACGCAGGCAACACGTTAAGAAGAGAGGGAGAGAGGGTAAGGAAGCGGCGATGAGGACATGGCGGTGGAGCACGGGGCAGAGCTGGAACACACGTCTCCATCGCGGGGCTGGAATGTGACGCGTGGGGCCAGGAGAGACAGGGGTGACCTCACCCAAGATTTACTGGTGCATGGGTTTGTAAGCTGTCATTAGTGCACGGGGCTGAAAGGCAAACGGTGCAGGTGAGCAAGGGGAAAAAAAAAAAAAAAAAAAAAGAAAGGCAAACCAGGCCTTGTGTGATAAGAAAAAAGGAATAACAAAGATGGGAAGAGGAGCACACACCACCAAGTCCCGCGGCAGCCCAGGCAGAGCCCCGCTGCGTGATGCAGGGCAGCGGGCAGGCTTCCTTCTCCCTCTGCAGCGACCAGAGCTGCTGTCATCGATCGAGCAGCCATGAGATGTGCAGCCGCAGCCGGCCCCGCAGCGCAGCAGGAAGCTGGGCGACCTGACCGGCATCGCTCAGCAACGCGGCGTGCCCAGAAACCAAACCGTCACCGCTCCGGCTCCCTCGCCCCGTGCCAGCCCGGCCTTTCTGAGATGCAAGCTTCCTCCAAACATCCAGCCCAGCAAAGCACTGAAGGCCTCAGGACAGCGTTTCCTCTCTCTGCATCCAAAACAACTCCTGTGTAATGCAAATGGTGCTGCAGCACCCCTTGAAAAAGGAGAGCAGTGCTGGTGGACAGCCCTTGCTTCCCCAAGGATCTGATGGGGGGATACAGCCATGCTTGAGCTGCACCATGCAGGACCCAACATGCCACGGGCTCATTCTAGAGTTTTACCAGGGACACAGCTGCCCAGGCCCTGCCTTTCTTTACTTTCAATACTGAAATACTGTAAAAGCAACTGTTTGCAAAGCTCCCACCAACATTCACTCTTCCTCCTGCAGCAGCTTAACAACCGAACGTGCAAGAAATTAATAAATAAATAAATGAAAAACCTCTCCACCCAGAAGTGCGGCTCTCACAGGGCAATTCAGGGGAAATCAAGCAGCGAAGCTAATTTAGATGCAAATAATTCCAAGCACTAATCCTGCCCGGGATGGCCCCACAGCTAGCAGGATCACCGTGCCTACACACTGCTTGTAAGGACAGCCCTGCACGATGGTGTGGAAGCACAGGGCTCGTTTGGATTATTTCCCTCTGGTTGTACAGCATCCACAGTGCCACGAAACACTCCCTCTGCTCACCTACGAAAAGCCATCACGCAGTCCAAGTTGGGTAATACTGCACGATTATACAATTACAGGAGGAATGGCAGGATATGCACAGGGAGGAACGGTGGAGGTTGTTCGTGCAAACTTGGCTTTGGCATTTCCTGCCTTTGAATGCGCTGCGTTCATCTCCTGCTCGCAGGTTATGCCTTTGTCAAAAGGGTTCAAATAAATGAGAAAAACCCTCTAACCTGAGCAAAGACAACTGGAAGTCCCAGGAAAGAGGCATTCCCCACAGCTGCCCAAATACCTGTTGTTTCGGGACTTGTTATTCTAAGCAGCATCTCTCCAGAGTTAGAGCCATCCTTAAGGTTTTCGTTATATGAAACTGAATTCAAATTCCAGAGAAACGCTTTTAATATAAATTAAATATAAAAAAAAAAAAAGCAAAGGCTTAATTTCACAAATGTAAATATGAGACGTTTCCATCTTCTTTTTATGCTTCCCGAAAGCAAACCCAGAGAGCCTTCTTTGCTCAAAGACGTTGGGCAATTGAGCTGCACAAATTCACACAGCATTTCCGTCAGCCCAAATACGCGCTCGTATTTCTTTCCCTCCTCGAGAGCTTTTAATTTGGAGGGGGGGAAAGAGATAAAAAAATAAATAAATTCATCTTGCCTAAAGAAATGAAGAAGACAGCAATGCTTCCCAGGGCAGGAGGGGAAAGGATGGGGAGAGGCACAAGTGGGACCCCACGCTCAGCCATGGCCATGCCTCTACCTCCAGCTCAAGGTTGAGATCCCCAAGAAAGTAATAGGGTGAGGTGGGATGTAGGAACACACCCACCCCCAAGTGAGCCACCTGGTGAGGAACGGGAAGCAGGGAGACCCCGCAACAGGGCTGCATCATGCTGGTACATCCAGGAACCTCTGACAGAGGGAGCTGCAGGCAGCCAGGCCCTACGAGGAGGAGGGAAGAGTTACAGCAGCCACCTAACTCAACACAGGTAGGCTCGCAATTAATGCAGCCCAGGCTTTGCAAGAAATATGGAGACACCTGGGCTTATCAGGTCCTGCACAGCAGGGGAGGGAGCAAAGGCATCACAAAGCAGGCAGCCAGCACTGGAGCTGCCAGAAGTGGTCTGAAGGAAGAACACGCTGAGCTGGGGCAAGAGGAGCTGAAGTCTCTTTCTTCTCTCCCAGCCCCTGCTTGCCTCCTCCATGTCTGTGTCTTTACCACTGCAGCATCAGTGGCACTGCACTGTGCCTGGAGGGGCTCTCCTGTAGGGGCTGTGCACATCTGGGAATGCTTCCCTTGGGATTTCGCTGTTTGAAACCCCAAGAACTCCCATCAGCAGCAAGATTCCACACCTCCCCAAGCAGCAACCAGCCCCACCTGCCTCCCATCAACAAGCAGAAAGCACCCCATGCCATCACCCCACACACATCCACACCAATGCTGGTGCCTCAGCCTTACAGCCAGCAAAGCACTGCCAAAGCCCTCCTGGGGGGGGGGGCCCATAACCCCAGCACCCCGTCCCCTCCCAGTGCCTCTCCCTCCCCCTAAGCTCGCTCTCGCCCGTCCTCCAGAACAATCTCGCTGCAGGCAGCTTTTGTAAGCCTCCAGCCCCAAAAGAAAAATGATGGGTTTGAACTCTTAACCCCGCCCCAGAAAAGGCTGGAATTAAAAGGGGTTTATGACTAAGTATGCAGATGGGAATACTGTAATAACAACAGGCGAAATGTTTGCCCAGCAGTTCTGGGCTCGTTCAGGAGGAAGGGAGAGCAGGGACGGGCGGCTTCTGGCCGGAGGATGACGCCACAGAGAAAGAATTCAGCGCCTCGGAGGGAAGGGAGGCTGCTGATAAATGTTGGGGCAGAGGAGAGGAGGGGGCTGGGACCCGAACGCTCAGCTCCGGGGGTTCTGGCAGCAGCAGCAGGCTGGCTCGGGAAGACACAGACATGGAGGAGGCAAGCAGGGGCTGGGAGAGACAGAAAGAGACCTCAGCTCTGGGCTGACTTGGCGGCGTCCCCAAGGAGAGGGCCAGCCAAGGAGCACACATCCTGTGGGAATAGGGCACAACAGGCAGGTGGCACAGCTCCCCCAAACCCTAAATCCCTTCTGATTATGGGGGGAGCTGCACACACAGACTCCTTCTACAGGACAGCCTGCAAGCGCAAAGTTAAGAGCCCAAAGACACTCGCTCTATTGAAACGGTAGAAAAACATCAGTGCCTAAATCATCGAGGAGAGTGTTTTTGGAGGATGGCCTACCTCCCAAACAGGCTGTCCAGAAAAGCTTCACAAATGGGGAACTCAAGCTCGAGGAGACAAACCTCAGCCACCATAGCCCGCTCTCTGCTTAACGCCTCTGCATGAGGGGAGATGCTGCTCCTCTGCTGCCCATCCCTGCAGCAGCCTGCTCCCACCCAGCACACAGTCAGGCTTCGGAGCCTAGCTGGGCTCTTCCAGGTCACCCATAGCCCTGCTGGGGCAACAGCAAGTCCATCTGGGCTGCACAGGGCAGCTCACGGCTGAACGTGGAGGCTCAGCAGCACAGTGTTTGCTCACGCTGTTCTCAGCCCCAGGGAGATGCTCTTCAGCCCAAAGGAAAGGGAGGCAGGCACACATCAAGCAGACCACAAACTCCCTGCCACGGAGAAAGCCAACAGTTATTCACACAATGAGTCCTCCCACGCCCTCAGCCAGCAGCGGGCAGGGCTCCTCCCTCTGCTGGCACCAGTCAGGAGAGCCACCAGAGCTGCACCTTTCTCCTGGGAGAAACATGGGCCCATGCACACACCCAGCGTGGTAGCAAGGTGCTGGGGCACAGCCCAGCCTGATGCAAGAGCATCTGTTGCCAAACCAAGCATCGCACAGGGCTATGAGATCTGGAGGCAACACACCCTAGCTGCTTCCCTGCAGGGGTGAGGATGTCAAGTCTGCAAAAAAGTCATGGCACAACGGCAAGCTGGGAACTCCAGGAGACTCCTGTTTGCAACACAGGGGATTTCCAAGCATCTCACACCCACCTTTGCTCAACAGGGACTTCAGGGCTTGCAGCATCAGCACATGGAGTTTTGACACCGCTCTTGTCACCTCCTGTTGACACGCTGAGTTAACCAGAGACTTGGAAGTGCTGGAGGAGCCTTTAGATCTTTTCCACTGCTACAGTCCCCCTCCAGGTGCTACCTGTCATGCTTAGGAACAGAAACAGGGCATTCCCACAGCAACGAGGGAAAGGCTGGAGGACACCCTGAAACCACCTACAGCACCCAGCACTGCTGCTATCAACACAGCACAGAGATAAGGGACAGAGAAGAGATAAAGCCTCCAAGTTTCTTCTTCATAACGTCCAAGGAGAGCTCTGTTCTGTCATCTGTGGGGTCAGGAGAGCCGGGACCTATAAAACAAGAGGATGCACCGCAAAGGGCTTTTCCATTAGGTCAGCAGAGACCCACGCTTCAGTCCCTTCCAGCAGCACCTGCCTGCAGTGGGTACACAGCGTGCAAATGCGCAGCTCCCTTCACGGCCACTGCTCCGCGACGGTACGACAGCGAGAGCTGACAACGCTGGGAAGCGCTCGGATCGGGTAATGGAGGGTGTAGGAGACTCATGAGAAGAGCCCTGTGAGTCAGAGCAGCTTGGCAGGGGGCCAGGCAAGCTCTGCAAGACCAGGGAACAAAACAGGGCAAAGCCTGCACATCCCCAGCCCCTTCCTGCTGCCTCCGAGGTGACCCCAGAGCAGGGAGACAGCAGCGTGCTCGTGTGCGGGACCCCTTCCTGCCTAGCTCACAGCAGGGCCTTCAACAGCCAGGTATGGAGGCTGTCTACCTAAGGGATATTCCACATCTCCCTGCCAGCAAGGTGAGCCCAGAGCAGGCCAAGCCCAAATCTGCCCAGTACCTGACTCCTGGGGGTGAGGCAGACAGCAACATCTGTGCCCAAAGCCCCTGAAGCAGAGCAGGCAGGCTCGTGCCATCCGGAGAGAAGCAAGGCATGAGAAGCTCCATGACTGAAGCAGACAGAACCACAGCACACCTCTCACAGAGCAGCTCCCAGCAAAGGATGATTACATCTTCCCCTAGAGACCTCATCTGCCCTCAGGCTTGTGAGATCCACACTTCCCAACCCTGCCAAACTTGGTGCTACAGCCAGTCCAGCCTCCATGAAAGCACCCACAAAAACCCTGCCACGAGGCACTGCCATCCTTTCCTCATCTGCAACTTCCTGACGTTCCTCCTAAGTTCTTATTTTCCACATAAAGAAGGTGAACGGTGGGGTAGACACCTGAAAGAGGGATCAGCAGGGTTCATCTGAAGCATCTGACAGTTGGATGAGTTAGGAACGTGCTACCTACCCTTCTGCATCTTTCAGCAGCAGGGAGCAAGTTGGAAGGACGTGGTTTAGCAGCCTCAAGTAACAGGTTTATGGTTGCACGAGATGATCCTAGTGGTCTTCTCCAACCTTAATGACCCTGAGATGCATGCAGGGAGAAGCACAAGCCAACAGCTGGCCCAGCAGAGATTGCAATGCCAAGAGACGAGCTGTGCCCCTTTCCCAAGGACTGCTCCATCCGCAGAGCGACCTTCATCCCTGCCTTCAAGGCACCGTTATCTCCGATCCATAGCAGCCCTTAGCCCCTTCCTTCCCCTGCCTGCAACCAGAGGCACACCCAGTGCTAACAGCACAGGCTAACTCTATCCGGTCCTTCTTCTCCACGTCTATTGTCGTTAAAAATTTATCTGGCTTCTGCCAAAAAAATACTTGTGTCCTCCTCCCCGCCGATGACTTTCACAGAGCCTGGTCCCGTCAGCCTGTCTGTGGCATTTGATTCCTGTCTGTCACTAAGTGATGAGGACAAAGGGTGAGGAGTCAGGAAAAGGTCTGAGCCACTTTGTTCATCCTCTGGATACGAACTTTGGATGAACTCCGTGGGGAAAGAGAAAAGCCGCATGGAGTGGGACGCACCATGCAGAGCTCACTCTCTCTCCACCGAAAAAAAATAAATAAATAAAATAAAAAGAGCCTTGAACAAGGGGAAGGGGTGGGAGGGGAAGGGAGAGGAGTGCGGAGCATTCCCCATCCCCATGGCGGCAGGCAGTCCCGAGAGCTCCCTGCTCCGAGGAGACAGAAGGATATTCAAGCCGCCTTCCCAGGAGGCATGTTCAATAAAGCAGGATGCCAACGCAGCCTTTTCTCAAACAAATCTGTTAGCGGCGGGCCAGGGGCCAGCCACAAGGGCTTGCTTTTTTTAAAGCAACCCAATGGGAATTTCCTAATAAAATTAAAAAAAGAAAAAAAAAAAAAAAAAAAAAAAGGCCCACCGTGGCACTGTTCAAAGGAAGCCTGCTGGCAGCAGTGTGAGGTATCTTACATGCAGACCTCTCTGGAAACGCAGAGGAGAGGCTCTGGGATGCACGGAGGGCCAGGCAGCCAAAGGGATGTTAGTGTTCCCTGCACCCCACTCCATACAAACCAGGGGAACCGAGAGCTCACAGTGTGGTTACTGAGGCAAAAGGCCTCAGAACCACACCCCAGCACCCAAGGGTGCTGCCACGAGCCCTCACTGATCTCAGGGACCAAAAAAAAAGCACCCCTTTTCTCTCTACTCCCTATCAGGGGTCAAACTACTCTGTATCAGCCAGCTCTATGTGGTGCACAACCAAAACAGCCCAAAGCAGCAACAGAAGGCAAGGGAGTGGTTTCCCCTTCGGGCACAGCATGGAGAACACACAGTCCTGATCAAGACAGAAGTTCTACTCCTTGTGCACTGCCCACAACCGCTCAGCGCTAGGCAGGATAGTGAAAGCAGAGCTGGGACTCTCCGAGGCAGAAAGGATCAAGGCTCGAGTTCATCTACGCAAAGCTACATGCAGTTCCAGCCCTCCCACAGATCCGCCCACTGCATGCAAAGACCAGAGAGAAAAGAAAGGAATGGGAAACGAGCTCCTTTCTGCAGAGGTACCAGGCAAAGAGAATTTATTTGCAGAAGCTGGGAACATGGGGTCCTCCCTGTGCCACCAGCCTCCTCCACATCCCCCAGGAGCACGCACTAGGAGGGAACACACAGAGGCACTGCCCGGGACCTCTGACAGAGAAACTCTGCTCCAAGCACTGCCAGTCCCCAGGGGGCTGCCTTTAAATTACACCGCAGAGTGTGCCAGGACAAGCTGGCCCCACGGAGAAAACATGGTGTGGTTTGGAGGAGCCTGCTCCACTGCCCTCTCCAGAAAGACCCAAAAGCTCCAGCAGCGAGAGCCCCCTCCCAGCAGTACTACCCCTGCCCTGGGCCAAAAAGACCCTTGGAAAGGGCCCAAGAAATACTGCCTGACAGATGAGACCATCACCACAGCCTCACAGAGTGCTGACAAGGAGCTGGCAGAGCACCTAACAGGAGCCCACAGGCAGCAGGGTACAACATCATACACACCTCAGGGCCTCAGCGCTACGGCCCAGGTCTGCAACTCTGATGGGAGAAGCAAATACAATCAAAGGAAACCAGAAGGGACAGGGACAAGGGGACTCAGAGTGATGGGTGCTTGCCACACACACCAGCAAGGCACGGGACCTCACGAGCAGTTTCCATTTTAACCAGCAGACAGCCTCCTGATTAAACAGGAGCTCAAGAATTATTCTAATAGAGCTCCTTTCAAACACAAACCGCAGGGACCTCTCCTAATTGTGCAGTTCCTTTCTCAATCGCAGCCTACATATAATAAGGCAGGGCTGTCCTCCACCCTTGCCTTCAGCCACATGCCTTGATATTCAGGACCCAGCGAGCTCCACGCAGGCCTACAGCATGCTGTGGCCAAGCCACGACAAGGAGCAGGAGGGAACTTCCAGCAGCCACAATGTCCCTGCTCATCACAGGGGACTTCAAGACCTCAAAGGGTCCCTTCCAACTCAAGCTGTTCCAGGATTCAACTCACTCAAGCTCTGTACCTCCACCCCCATCCTGAACTACAGCTCTGCAACGTTCCTTCTGCAAGCACCAGAGCCCAAAAGCAGCCGTTTCTAACAGGGGCCATCAGAGCATGAAGCACTGCGTGCCACAGCACTTGCTGTCTGCACACAGCCTTCCTGCTGCTTGCCCACGGAGCACCTCGACAAGCTGGGCACGCTCCCATCGCCAGGGAATGTTTCCAAGGCCTAATCAAACACTGCACAAAAGGGAAAATAAAGCCTGTCCTGCCATCAGCGTGGACTTTGCCACCTTTCTGCCACACAGTAACAGCCTCAGATTCATTAAAAGAGCAGGAACTTCCCCTACCTCCATCCCTCTCCGTATTTTACCTCGATTCACGTTATCTGTGGCTTTTAGAGGTAAACAGTCTGCCTGCCCCAGGATGGTCTTCCTAAATCTCCACCACACTCGCACATGTCATCCCCGTCCCCCTCCTGTCACTCCAGGCATGGCTCTGCTCCCTTCCATTGGCACACCTCACACCTATCCAAACGGAAACGCGAGTTTTCCACGATAGGAAAGAATAAAATAAACACCTGCAACCCAGACCTGGTTACCCAACCGATCCATCACCACGACAAAGGGAAAGAAACCAAGCAGGCGCAGAGCTCTCTGCAGCCGGGGCCAACAATGATCCACCCAGCATCCAACCCAGCAGGGCCCAGATGGCAGCACGGGCACCAACACGCTCCATAATGCGGTTTCCCTCCTTCTGCTGGGCGGGGGACACAGTGCCTAACAGCTGCTCCCACCGCTGCCTGCTGCCAATAAAGAACGGCAGAGACAAAAGATCACTTTTGCCCCGTGACCTTCTCTGCCGTATCCCCCAACCCCTCCAAAGCTTAAGCGGCCCAGGTGCGCAAATGTTACCGAATGCCCTCGCCAGAAGGAAAGTAAATTCCAGCCAAGCAGGGAAATGCCAGCCGCAGTCCGACCCCAGGATGTGCAAATAGCAGCTAGGGACCTTCGGGAGGGGAGCAGCCCCAGCCCAGGTGCTCCTCCTGATAATCCTTCCTGGGACACTTCCACCGGATCGCAAGAACCACGTTTGACTATTTGAGGGAGAGCAAAAAAAATAATACATACATATTGAAATGCGTTACTGCACTGAATGACCTTGTGGGCAATTGGGGACACGACTGTGGTAGGGCTTTGCAGGAGCCAGCGCTGCTTGCCCAGCTCCACACAGGCAAGAAACGAGCCCAGGGATAAAAGGAGATGCTTTGCTTCTCTGGGTGCACACAGAAGGCTCCGTGCCTCCCAACAGAACGCTTGCATCGATGAGATGAAGTTGAGGTGCAGCTTCTTTGGGCAGTTCTGTGTGATGTACAAAGGGAAAAGCGGCCTGCTAAGAGCTTGCTGAGCAAAGCGCTTCACGCTGCTTCATTTCACACTGCTGAAAGCGTAAATCAGGGAATCGCTCCTCGGATTTTTCTCCATTAGCTAAGTATATTGCAACTCCCCATCGCCGATACCGATCGCTACGTCACATCTGCTGACCAGCTCCAACAGCCAGGATTTTCTAGGGCAAAAAACACCATTCCTGCTATCTGCTCCCTGCGCTGGGAGCAGGGATGCACAAGTTCCTCAGTCCTCAACAGGCAAATGTCTAATAAAAGTCAGCAGTTAGAAGCTTGGGAAAAAAAAACAAACAAAAAAAACAGATCAGAAGCAAGCAAGCACGCTCATTTGAAAGCAAGGGCAGCAAGCAGTCCAAAGCAGCACCTCTGTGATGGAAGCTGTTAGATAGGCACCACCAACTCGTTTCCTTCAACCCCTGGACTGAGCCTTTCCTATCGAGACCCGCAGCACGCCCCACACGAATCACAAGTTAAAACTCAGCACTAACTCAATCCATTCTCAACCTTTTAAGGTTCAGAGCCTGCTCAAGTTGAAAGCTGAACTCAAAGCCTGAACATGCAGGCCAATCCACCCAGAGGTGCAACCAGCAGGCGCCAGGTATTGTATCATTCCTAACATTTCAGCTGAGAATCACCGCGCGTGAGAAAAGAAGGAGCTGTGTAAACAAGCAAACGCACACCCACAAACAGCTTGGGTTTTGAAACATTAATGCTGAAACGAGAAAGGCACGTTTCGGAGAGTTACAGGCAGATTCGCTTTCACTTTGGCTTCAGCCCCGTGCACATCAAGTGTCAGAGCTGCACTGAATTAGAAAGAAAGAAACCTGCACTGCGGAAACGTGCGCAGGATTGGGACCGCCGAAGTTAGGAAAGGAGCAGCAAGGAACAGTGCACACTTAGCAACTGGAACGGCATTTCTGCCGGTTAACCTGCCACTGTTAATTTTGCTAATCAACATCACTCTGGAATTTGAAAATGTTATCCAACCAGGAGGAGAAACTTGATTTTCCTCTTCTAGTAACAAGGACGGGCAGGCCAGCCAGGCTAGGCCAAGTGTGTAGTTACAAAACGCCACGCAGATAAAGAGGGAGAGAAGCAAGGAACCGAGTTTCACAGCCTGGACTCAGCTGAGAATCGAGTCCAACTGTCCACGGCAGAGCCAGGCTGGGTGTGCTCACAGCTCTGCTTGTTTTTCCATCAAGACCGTAGTAAAATGGCCAAGTTATTTCAGCTCGTCGCGACTCCTCGCAGCACCGGCTGATCGGAGGGGTTTCCATCGATCAGTGTATTTTTAAGAGGGTGGGAAACAACCCCTCAGGCTCAGGGCAAGGCAAAAAGCTATTTCGGGTAAGGCTTCTATAAATAAAAGGCCGTGCAAGCTGAACACGCCAGGCAGGGCGAGGACAGCGACAACGCGCTGCTCTCTCAAGGTGTCAGAGGGGATTGCTGTGATCTGCTCTGGTCAGCTCCCCACAGCACTCCTCAGTGGGCAAGGACCGGGGACAGGCAAGGCCATTCCGCAGCACAGCAGTGCCAGCCCTGGGGGAAGCAGCCGGTAAAGCACAATCTGTATGCAGAGGTTTTCCCAGCCTGGATTCCTCCCTCCATTCCCCAGCTCTGCTCACCAGGCCTGAAGAAAGCTATTAAGGGCTGGGGAAGGGAGATTAGCAACCAGAGACAGAAGGAGAGCAGAGAAAAGGTGACTACACAGGGAGGAGATCCTGATTTAAAAACACAACTGAGACAGAAGCACCCTAAGCTGCAAGACCCCCTCCTGGAGCCCATTTTGAGGCATGCCTAGACTTAGCTAAGATCTCCAAAAGCCCAAAGAGCTGAAGGTGGCACTCAGGGCCAACCTGCTGTTTAACAGCAAGCAGTAGATGAGCAGGCTTTCTTGGACCAGGGCAGAGCACAGCCCCCAGACCTGCAGCAGGGAACAGCGGGCTGTCCCCACCCAGCACACCCCCTTCTGCAGCTTACACACCACTGCAGGACCGTGTGCCTCAGGATCACACTGTTCCAACTTTAAGAAAACAAACAAACAAAACACACAAGGGCAGTATAGAAGTATAACGCCTTTTCCTTCCCATCCCAATACCAGCCCAAGCAATGCCCCAGCAGTCACCCACCCCGAGCACTGCAGCACATGAAGGCCTTGCTGACCCTGCTGATGGCTCCACGCTGCAGTGTATTTAGCACACAGCCTCCTCAGGCCACAGCTTTCAGCAATTTAAACCCATAGTGCCCACCACCCCGTGTTATTTAAGCCCAATGGCCAGGGGCTGCGGTGCCCCTAAGATGTGCAGAAGCTGACTGCCCAGCCCTTCAATCCACTGAGCTGGGTGGCTCGGCAGAGGTTGTTATATTGGCACCTAATGCAACCTGGCAGCATTCGGGCATCACGTGCTACTCCAGACTGGCAGTCAAGAGGCCTGATACTGTTCCCAAACAGCTCTGCCACCCTCCTAAACACTCACCCGTGCAGCCAAACTGAGGTGGGGAAGGGCCTGGGTTTATTAGATTATTATGGACTGTCCCCATGCAAATAGGGATGTATCGATCCAGCCTGCAAACACCTGGCTGGGAATAAAAGCAGCCCCTGAGTATACAGAAGCTGCTATAGATTATTAACCAGATCCACTGCTGTAAATCACATTACCTCCTTCAAAAGGCCGAATCAGGACCGAGTTCTCTTGTGTTAGGCACTGTACAGGCAGCAAAGCATATATCCTAGCTGTGCAGGGGAGTGTTCCTTCTGGAACCCAGAAGCAAAATATTCAGCACGGGAGTGGGGAGCCCTCCAGGAGCACTCTGCCTTCCCCAAAACCAAGCACAGAATAAAGAAACTCGCTGCCTAAGCAAACTGCCCTAGGAATACAAAGGAGGAAGAAAATAAAAAAAGAGCTAGAAAAAAAAATATATAAATATCATTTATCTGGACATAAACTCACCCCCCTGCTCCTGCTCCTGCCTGGAGAGCTTTATTTTGCACTAGCTGCATGCATTGCTAACAGCCCCTCCAGTGCACAGCACGGGCTCCCCTGCATCCCAAAGCACCCTAACTCCAAACACAGGAAGGGAAAAAGACGGAGAAATGCCTAACAGCTTCTCAAAAGATCACAAAACCCTCTGCAGAGCTTCATCAGCAGAGAGCACAGCAGCTCCTGGATTAAAGGAAGAGCTGGGAAATGAGGTGCTACACCAGCGACAAAGGAGGAATCCCGTATTTCTCTGTTCTCCCTGCCAAAATCCCCAGCTCTGATTCAGCAGAAGCACGAACAGCAGCATAGCCTAGCGCATCACACTGCAAACAAAACCATTTACATTTAAAACACCACCCTGCTCTCCTAAAGAATTGCTGCATGCAGTAATTTCCTTGTGACAAGGGGGGGGGGGAGGGGGGAATAAAGAAAAAAAAAAGCATGATGAAATTGTCTCAGAGTTTCTCTGCATTTTGTTTACAGCTGCTGCCCTCAAAGCCAGGGCCAGAACACAGAGCACGAGCCTACTAACAGGAATAAATCCAACATTTGAGACCGTTTAGAAAAGCTATGCTTGCAGACAGTCGGTGCTCAGAGGGGGAAATCCCTTCACAGCCCTCAAATAAGGGAACTAGAGCTGTTTTCCCTGGAGAAATTTAGGCCTGAAAGATCTTCTGAGTTTCTCATTTGGAGTTACACAGCCCAATAACAGACCTTCCTTCCCCAAACTGGACTTGACCACAGCACTTTGCTGCCAAGAGCACTGGCAGGGGGGTGGACAGAAACCCATGGGGTGGTGAAGACCCCTAACACATCCTTAACAGGACATCAGTACTAGCTGCTATACGTGGTTCCTGTGGGTATTTTTCCAGCACCTGCCCCAGACTAGGGACAGGAGGACATGCGGCATTGGGGGGCCTGCAAGCAGCTGGGGTGGGGGCTCAGCAGCCAGCCCCGCAGTCCTCCTCGCCAACTGCAACCACTGGGAAGTTGGCCTGACACCAGGCACCCCAAATAAAACCCAATCTCAGAACAAAGCCCTCCCGTTTGGGGAATTATCTCCCAGAAGAGCAGGGAGCAATAAGGCCTGGACGCAGCCTCGCTATGCTGCCTGAGGGGAGGGGGCCAGGAGCCTGCTGGCAGCTCCCCGCTTCCACCTCCTGCCCTGGTGAATTGCAGGAGGCCAATTTTGATTAAACTAATTAAGCCTGCTCCGTTCAAAGAGCTCCAGCCACATGCTACCAGGGGAGAGGGAGAAAATACAAAATTAAGAGAGAGAAAGAACAATCTCGCTGCAAACACGCTGCTGCGACGCTACCCATCCCTGACAGGCCCTGATGGGCAGCACCTCGATTGAGGAGGAAAGCTCAGAGAAAGGACTCGTGGCTACACAGATCCCACCCCACAGACCATTCCCCACAAACACAGCCTGCTGCCACTGTGTGCATCACTGGGCTGTGCTGGGGCCTTCCCATTAAGGTGACTGGGTTCTAGCCCCAGAGCCTGCCCGCTCCCCAAGCAGCCACACAGCCCACCCTCTCAAGCCAACACCTCCCAGACACCATTTCCCTCCCAGACCATCATCCCTATCCTTCAACCCTTACAGATCATCCCCATCTTTCAGCCCTCGCACGTTCCCTTCTCTCCATTCCCTTCAAGGCAGTGGGTTTCTGGAAGCAATTTAGCCTGAGCTGCACAGAGGTTTCTCCGCACACACACGGGCCTTGCTCTCAGCAGGGCCAAAGAGAAGGGGACAAAACATTCTGCTTCCCCTCCATAGGGACCCTCAGACCCCAAGGAGCACCAGCCCTGTGCACTGCATGCTGCCCCTCATCCCGTGTCTCTGCTGGAGGGGTTTCAGGGGCAGGAAGAGAAAGAAACCCCATAACGTAATTGCTAGATTAAAGAGAAACAGCAGGCAAGGATAATAAGAGAGGTGTCAGAAGTGAAATACAGTAACAGACATTAAAAAAAAAAAAATGACTACAGTTCTGTGATGGGGGTGTTAATTGAACACAGAGCTGGAGAGAACAAAGGGGTGTTAAGGAAGAAGAGAAGGGGAAAAAAAAAATCCTGCCTCCTCCAAAGATCTGATTTGAGTTAAGTTTGGTGAAGATAATGCACAGGGAAAGGTAGCTGAGAGGCACCTTATATAGCTATTATGTTCTAAAATTAAAGAAACAAACCCATTATTCGACAACAATTGCACAGCTAATCAGTGCTGTCTATAAATATTCCACTTAGTAAATTCCATCCATTGGCTGTATGCACCCTTTTCTGCTCAACTCTAATCCCCGCGATGCAGAAGGGCTGCGAAAAGAAGTCAGGGCCTCGACAGAAGCACCGTGTGCCCTCACCTCCCCCCCAAAGAGCAGGGAAAGTGAAACGATAGGAAAAGCTCTCTTGAGGAGGAGGAGTGAGATGAAGCAGCCCCATATCCTGCGCTCTGCAGCGAGATGGGCGCTGGAGGAGGCTCGCAGCCGAGAGACGCCGCTGCATTTTGACAGCAGATATTTTCCAGTTTGCCATCCAAGGACCCCACGTCTGCACGCCTTGCCTGCTCCTTCTGCTTAGCTATTCCGCTCATGCAGAGAACAGCTTAAAGAGAAAGGGAAAGAAAAAAAAAAACACACACAGGGAAGGGGGGGGTGGGGAGGACATGGACACAGAGCCCCTATCCAAACTTCAAACTTTTCATAAACCCGCAACGCGATTTCCGACTTCAATCCTATCGACGGAGGGCTCGGCTGCATTCAGGACAATGCCTCCCATTTCCATAATGATTATTCCAAAAAGCCAGCCAGCCATTTGAAGGCAGCCCTGCCCCTCCGCTCGCAACAAAGCGGCCAACTGCAAGTGAACGCACACCAAATGAGCGCCGGCAACTCGCTCCGATCGCTGGTTCTTCCCCTGCGTGCTTCCACCTGGACCGACGCGCTCAACTTCTACTGCTATCAAACAAGCATCACCCAAAGGGAACAGTGTCCAGATTAAATGCAGCCGACGGGTTCCACCCGCTGAGCTTCAGAAATTAGAAAACGATTATAAGTGCTTTAATATAACTGAAGGAGGCGAGTGCGAAAAGGGAACTCTTCGGCCACGACAGACGAGCTCTTTTTTCTGCAAACTTTATAGACACTTTGGGTTTGCTCAGGCAATGTTAGAGCTATGAAATATTAGCCATAACGCTGCGAGAGATGGTGGTAAAGTCTCCGTGAGGCTCTGGAGTCACTTAAATCAGGCAGCGGGCAACTGAGCGAATGCTACGCACATCACAGCGTCGGGAGAAGCTGTGTGTGCACGGGCACTGCCAAAATCCTCCCAGTGCCCACCAACAGCAGCTCCCACAGCACGGGCAGAATGGGAACTTGAAGGGGAAGAGCGGAGGGAGAGGTCGGCTCAGCTTCCACGGCACTGCCTGCCTGGAGTCCCTGAGACCAAGGGGAGAACGCAGGGCCCACGGCCCCGGGAAAAGCAGGCAAGCCTCCTGCCACTGCCGGGCCCGCCGAGCAGTAATGAAAGAAAAATACCATCTGGCCGCTCGCTTGCTGACAAAGTGCGACTTTTGGGGACGCAGATGGGGGCAAGGGGAGGAGGTTTCTTCAATTTGCAAAGCAAAATCCACCGTATCCAAGGGGAGATACACTGCGCTCCAAGAGCCACCTCCGTTCAACCTCCTCCGGGGCTTCGGTACAGCAGCGCTGCAGCCACGTAACCCATGCACAACACTATTTTAAAACTGTAATACAGCCCCAGCCCACACCTGAACATCATCCATCCCCAGCAGCACAGCTCTGCCCACCACCTCTCCGGGTTTCACTTTGCTAAAGGGAAGGAATGTGCCCTGTCCCCGTGGTCATCCCCACCCCATGACTTTACGTGTGCCCCGGCACCACAGCCGGTCACCCTGCCAAACAGTGCCACATGCAGCACCACAAACACGTCAGCAAACACCTTCTTAAGGCAAAATAAAAGAAGAAGAAGGGAAGGACCCCAACAGCTCCTTTTTCGGAGGGTGGGCACACAGAGACGTTTCTAAAAAGCACCCTTAAAACATACAGGCACACAGCCTCCTCCACCTTACACCATCAGCTCCACAGAGGTTCCCCCTACAGAACCCATGGCATTATTGTGCAAAGTCCACGGCAAAGGGCTGCTCGGTGAGGGCTCGGAGCCGAATGCCATCGTAGGTGCTTTGTCTGGGCCACAAGCTGCACAAACAACGCTTAACAATAGGCCCCTTTAGTCATTTCATATATATTGCAAGAGTCAAGTAATTGTATTTTCAATCAGCTGCTCACGCTAGGAGGTTTCATATATATTTAAGGGAAAAAAAAAAAAAGAAAGTAAGACCCAGACTCAGGTTTCCGAAAGCTGTTCCCCTTTTATGTGTAACTATCAATGTATATCAACCGGGCGCGCAATCATATTTATTGTCACATTCATTCATGTCATGCCCTTGCTTATATGGTTTAGATATGAATTATTGACTGTTACAGTCCTCGTTGTAAAAAGGGAGGGGGGAGCTGAATACTTTTGAGTGTGCTGAAAGCAGGCAGCTGAGAGCCCCTCCGATCGGCCCCGAAAGGCAGAAGCACAAGTCACCCCTCCACGCTGTGTTCCTGCTCTTCCCTTTTTCCACCCCTCACCCTTTCTCTCTCTCTGCCCCCCACCCCCCCAAAAATAAATAAATAAATAAATAAAAATAAAGGATTCCGGCAAATAAATAAATAAGTGGTGCATGTTGCTAAATGTCCTTCCCCGAGCATCTGTTGTTTAAGATCACCCTTGATTGATGACTGCTATTTTTTAATTGTTGCTTTTAAAATTTAAATGCCCCCCTGGGATGTGTTATAAGTGTGTTAGTACATGGTAGGAGGTCTGGAAAGTGGGAAATGGCAGAGCCAAGGCTCTCATGTCATTAGCTTCTTTAGAAGCCTGAGAACACCCCATGTCATAAAACAACAGTACCCTAAAGTAACTAACAATCTAATATATCGCTTTCACTGAAGGCAGCTGACAACTTGCTCTTACGTGAGCTACGATGGATGATTGGCAGATGTGAGCATTTTAACCCTTTCCTTTAAGGATAATTAAACAAAAAAAAAAAAAAAAAAAGGAAGAAATCTTTAGGTTTACCCTCACAGGAACAGCAGCAAAACAGGACGATTTTATTCCCCCCCCCCCAACCATCTCCAGTCTTTAAAGCACGCTTTAAAGAAATAAAAAACAAAACAACAGCGAGAGAGAAATGGCACCGTTTTCCAATTTCTCCTCCTCTCCCCCCAGAAAGCAATAAATGAGAAGAGGCTCCACAATAGGAACTAAACCACGCTATTCTGCCCGGCACACACCAACCACATCACTCGAGTCCAGCGCCAGGAGCATTGCATACCAGGGAGTTGTTCCTCCCCGCTTAAACACTCCCACACACACGGATACAGAGAGGGGAGGAGGTGGGGAAGGGGGGGGGGTCACAAACTTTGCAGAATAACACCTTCAAAGAGCGGAAAGAAAAAACAGCGCGGAACCAACGGCGTGGCTTCCCTACCTGTTTTCTCTTTGATTTCGCACAAGACGTTAAAAAGGGCTGGCTTCATCCTGTGGCAGTTTAAAGCGTGTTTCCTGCAGGAAAAAGGGGAATGGGTAAATAAATGAATAAATAAATGAAGAGGGGCTGAGGTCGGGATGCCACATGGACGCAACTTTCTCAAATTCAACGCAGCCCGTTGGTGTGCCCCAGGGCTGGGTATTGGGGCAATGTTTGGGGCAGGACCCTGCTAGGACCTAAGGGATGTGACACTGGAGCTGCCAGCAGCCACCTCCCCGGTGCAGAGGGGAGAAATGAGGCCAATTTAGAATGGCTTTGAATAGAGAATTCGCTACTGAGCAGCTCTCGAGGCAGGCTGCTCCCCAAGCCAGGAGGCTCGGAAGCCGGGCTTGGTTTAACTCCTATCCAAACACATGCAGCAGCGAGCTCTCTCTGTCTCCAGCCATGTGTTTTTTCATCCTCATCCCACAAAGCGGAGGGGGGGAAAAAAGCCCCCCCACCCCAGCCTTCCCCCAGTGCTGAAACATCCTCTGCTGAGAGCTGTCAACCCGGGGAATTTCAGTGCCCAACTTGGAGCACCGAAAGGCACGGCCACAGGCACGCGCGCAGATGGAGAAATAAATCCGGCTCTCCGCGCCCGTGCTGCGCTCCTCTCGTGCACCCAGTTTCTTTGCAGGTGGTGGGGTTTCATTCTTTGCGATTGGAGCAGGAAACATGTACAGGACGCAGCCCTGACGGTGCCATCGCGCTCAACGCTCCCTTCTCGAGGTCGGTGCTGCAGAGCTGGCCGCCCTCCGCCTGTGGGGTTGGGGGAACGGAGAGAGTTTTCGGGGTGGTTTTAGGGGCAGGATTCACAGGGTGCCTGCAAGGCAGAGCCGTGGGATGGCTGTGGGTCCGTCCTGCAGCCGTAGGATGGCTCGGCCGAGGGCTGGGTTGTGCGAAGGGCTGCTCCTAGCAGGCGCTGGCTACGGGATTTCTGTTTACCAACCGAAACGACACGCGAAGCCGATGTGAACATCTGGCAAACATTCACACCACTTCCCCCCCACCACCCACAACACGTTGGGAGAGATTTATGCGCCCGATGAAGCCTCCTAAAGGTGGATGCCCTCAGCCACGGCGTGCCCGTGATCAGATGGGTGCACAAATCACACATGGGCGCTGGAGGGGCCCTCCTGTGCTTCGCAGTGGGGGAGAGGCCGAGCACCAAACTTAAAAAGGAAAAGAACAACAGCAACAGGGGGAAAAAAAATGCAGCGAAACACCCATGCGATGATAGCAGGAGCAAAGCCAAAGATCACTGCTAAATAACGCGTGTTTGGCAGCTCTGGAGGGAAAAAACAAAACAAGTCCTATGAGGATGGTGTAGAATAGCCCAGCGAGGCAAAACCTTGCCACTTCCTAGGGCTGCTCCAGTCTGGGTCGCTGAGTTTGGCTGGTCTGATGAAGCAGCCTAAATGCACCGCGCAGGAACAGATAATTCCTGCAACTTTCAGGAGGAGAGGAGCCCTCTCTGCCCTATGCCAGGCAGGGGAGAAAGCGCACTGCGTCCTCCTGCTCCCAGGAACGTTGCTGAGGGCACTGCCAGCAATGGGGTGATGGGGGGGAGGGTGGGGGCTGAGCTCCCAAGCTGTCCCAAAGCATGGCTGTAGTCCCGTGCCTTCTCCCAGCACCGTGTACCGCAGTGCCAGAGCAGCATCGCACCCCACAGCGCTGGGTGAACCCCGAGTGCCAACCCGGGCAACTCTTTAATTACCATTATTCATCCCTTAAACTGTGCTTTTCATCGGACTGTATACATATTTTTTTCCCCCCCCCTCTTCCCAACTTTTGCTTGCACCGAACACGGGGAGGGCACATCAGTCCACATACCCCACAGCCTTTCCTTTCCCTCTTTTTTTTTTTGTTTTGTTTTTGAACGCCCTGGAATCCAGGAGGGGACATAATAACGAAGAGGAACAGGGGAAGAAAATTCAAAGCCGAAAGGAAGGCGCTGAGTGCGCCCTGCCAGCAAAGCACGGCCTCGCCAAAGCAGCGCTGGGCCCCCAGCCCCCAAAGTTGCAAGAAAAAGGAGGGGGGGGGGGGGGGGGAAAATACACACGTATACTTCCAACCCACCCCCCACCACCACCCCGATGCAAACACGGATGGGAAGCAACCCCCCGAGCTCAAGGGACGGGAGAAGCCGCCCTCCCGCCGCACAACAAAGCCGCACAAAGGGCTGCGAGCCGGGCGGGCCCCCCCACCCCAACCCCCACCGCCGCTAAACTTCCCCGCGCCCGCCCCACCCGCTCACCTGGCCTGCGCCTCGTCCAAACTCTGGTCCGTGATGGTCATGATCTGCTGTAAGATGTCTCCGATGTCCTGCTTCCTGCCTGCCTCCCCCTCCGCCCCGCCTGGTCCATCCTGCATGTGCTGGGACAGGCCCGGGTGGCCCGGCATCCCCACCCCGCTGTGCGTGTGCATCAGCCGCGGCTGCTCGTCCATCTCCGGCCGCCGGCTCCCGCTCCGCCGCCTCCCTGCTGGCTGCCGGCCGCGGCGGCTGGGCTGCCCGCCTGGCTCCTCGCTTTCTTTTCTTGCTCGCTTTCTTCTTCTTCTTTCCTTCCCCCCCCTCCCCCCCTCCTCCTCCTCCTCCTCCCCGCAGCCTCTTCCTCCTCTTCGCTTTTTTTTTTATTATTATTATTTATTTATCCTTCACGCTGGCTCCCAGCTCGGCGGCGGAGAGGAAAAGGGAGGAGGAGGAGGAGGGAAAAAAAAAATGCACGCGCGCACACACACACACACACAGAGAGAGGAGGAAAAAAAAAAAAAAAAAAAAGAGAAAAAAAAAAAAAAAAAGAGAGAGAGAGAAAAGAAAGGGGGGAAAAAATCCCTTTGGTTGCTGGAGGAGGAGGAGGGATGGAAGGAGGGAGAGGGGGGGGGGGGTTCCGGGGAAGGGAGGGGAAACGGCGGCGACTCCAAAAGCAGGGCAGCGCGGCGCGGCCCGGGAGGCGGCGGCGGGGGGCGGGCAGGGCCGGCGGGCAGCGGCCGCCGCGGGGCGGAGCGGAGCGCGGCGCGGAGCGGGGCGGCCCTCGCGATGGCAGCGCCGCACCGCGGGGCCGGGGCTCGGCGGGAGCGCGGCGGGGGTGGGCTCCAAACTTTCCCCCACCCTCCCCCCGGCCCTCGCCGCCTGCTTTTGTTCGGCTCCGGACTCCTCAAAGTGGCACGGAGGAGCCCGAGGAGGAGGAGGAGGAGGAGGGACGGGGGGGGGGGGCGGGAGGGAAGAAGGAGGGAGGGAAGGGAGGAAGGGGCAGCCGCGGCTCTCCGCCCCCCCGGCCCCATTGGCGGCGGCGGCGGGAAGGCCGGCCCCCGCGGGCAGCACCGCCCTCCCGGCGGCCGCCCGTCAATCTCCGGGTTCAGAGGTGGGCCGGGGGCCGCGCCCCGCCCGCGCCTTAAAGCGGCCTCGGCCGCGGGCGGAGGGGAGAGGGCAGCGCCGCGGTGCGGCCGTGCGCGGTGCGCGGCGGTGGCGGGCTTTGCTTCTTCCCTCCTAAGGGAGAGCCGAGGGCAACAAAAGCAGCCGCAGATGGAGAGCGCGCACAGAGATCCGTTGGCCCAGGGGATGGTGGTGTGCGACCTCTCTCTTGTCACGAGCAAGCCCAGTGCGTGGCATGTACTCTAAAAGACACTTGCGTGCCTTGAGGGTCTCGCGCAGGGTTCTTGAGCCCAAACACACCTCTTCCAGGCATGGGAAGCTGGTGGTTGTCCCAAAACCGTGGAGAACTTAAGTCAGATCTACATGTCATGGCACGCAAGGGTGAAAGGACTTCCCGAATGCCTGTCTGTGTTCTCACGGATCTAAGAATATACCTCTATCTGACGGTGAACGAGGCCAGCTAGAAAGCCAGGCTAGGCTGCAAACTCGTCTTTGAAAAACAGAGAGGGCAGTTGTGGCGATCACGAGAACTTCCTTCATCAGATCCGAGGGCTGCCAAGCCCCAGGTCCCGCACAGCACAAGGGAAGGCCCAGCCCCGCTCCCTGACCTCAGCTCAGCTCGGGATGGAGCCATCCAGTGTGTCAGAAACACACCAAAAAATACTAACAATAAAGCAACTGTTTTGCTTCTGCTCTTCCTTTTGAATGAAACGCTTTCCAGTGTTTTAAGCAAAACACGACTTCCCATTTGGAAATTTCCTTTCGAGCCATTAACGTGTTTTAAAGTGGTTGAAGGCGAAGCGGGATGTTTTGATCGTTGTCGCTGTGAAATGTCTCACTCGACACGTTCTTTTTGTTTCCCGGCTTGCCAAATCAGCTTTTCACCCAAGATGCATCTATGTCTTTTTTTATTATTATTATTTTTAGCTTTTTTTTTTCTTAAAGGCCAGAAAGAAGGAGAAAATATTCAGTATCTCCATGGCTGCGCGGGAAGTGGAACTTGATCCGAGCAGCAAGGAACCAAGGGACTTCTGTCCAAAGGTCCAACCTTTCAGACACTTAGTCATCTCCCTCGCTCACGCACCGAGTCTGGACGTGTGCTGTCTCAACATTTGGCAGGGACTCTCCCATCCCCAGAGGTCAGCACAGGATCTGTTGGGTTTCATCCTGAGCAGTGCCGAGGCGAGGAAGCACGGCGGTGACAGGACAGTCCGGGGAGGATGCTGGGGCATGTGGGCTGTGGTGGCATGCCGGCCCTCCCCGTTTCCCAAGTCACAGCATCTTGTGGGAGCATGGAGCCAGAAGACCCTTGGGGAAGCTATGGTGTGTGGGAGACGAGATGAGCCGAGCTGTCTTTGGGGCAGTGAGCCTGAGGCGATCCTCGGTGTCACAGGGAGAGGAACCTCATACTCCAAGGCAGGCATCCAGCACGGAGCCTTGGAGGAGCAGTCAGGCATGGCCAGGACTCTCTGCCATCTACCGGAGTCTGTAAAATCCTTCCTGTCAGAGATAACTAATCCTGGGGCCTTTACAACGCCTCTCCTGAAAAGCACATTTCATTCTTCTGTCTCCTTCCACTTCCAAGTGCATGAGATTGCAATAGGCATTACCGAAAATATTCCCCTCGGGAGCCGACACCGGTCTCCCTTAAAGCCCAACCACCACCACCCCTCCTTCCCCAGCGCGCGAGCAGGCACTATTCCCTATTATCTCTACACCCACTAAATCTTTCTGAAAATCGAGAATAAACATTTCCACCACGCGTAGTGTGTAAGTGTGTACGCCAAGCTGCATCGCTTCCTTTCCTCTGTGGTTATTATAGAGTGGTTTTGTTTCGATGGCGAAGCAGATGGACGGGCTCCAAGTCTGCCGGCTCCGCTCCCAGGCAGCGGGTCTATCGCTGCCTTTGGTTCATCACGGGTTCCTGGAGAAAATGTTTATGGGAACCACTTGTTTAAAACCCTCCCGTGCCCGTGCCCTTCTCTGTTCTTCGTGACCAAATTCATTTTCCTCTCTCTTCTTCTGCAGTTTGCCTTGATTAATTCCACAGAGAAGCACACCAATCCTATTCCCAGCTCTCCACAGCCCCAGGAGCACAGTGAGCTCTGGGTGGACGGTCTCTGTTGGGTTAAACAGAGTTTGAATTCCTAGCAGGTTTTCAGAGCAGGTTCTTAAATTTACTTGGAAATGTTGTGTTGCTTCTTTTTTTTTTTTTTGAACGGATTGTTTATTTGTCAGTTTAGTCATTATCCTTCTCCCTTACTCATCTGGCTTTTGATAAGACAGAAAATGTCAAAGGGAAAGGAAATAGGCTCAGAATAATTTCCCCTGGCGAAGGATCCCAGTCCCCAGAAGCTAAGGGAGTTTTCTCATCCATTTTAGCAGAGACATGACTTCACTCACCATGCCAGGCTAAATCAGCGTTCAAGCTTTCGCCTGGTTTACACGTTAGACCTCAGCAAAGTGCTTGGGTCTGCTGGAGTCATTCTGATCTGTAGATCTCAAAGCCTCTCCCAAAGGAGCTCCATACGGCTCTTCCCAGTTAAAGGATGGGATTTGCAGAGGTCCGTTGGGCCAGGGACTGGGAGAGCCAGGAAAGGATTCCCAGTCACCTCGCTCCAGGCTCACGTTCAGCCCTTTACGTCACACCGGCTTTAACATGCTAGTGGTGCATTCTGTTAAACTGTGTGTATTTCTCATTGTCCATTAACATCTCCTGCTCACAGTGTTGGTATAAAAAACAACTGCAGCCACAGGGGAGAGGATCCACTCCCGTCCTCGTAACAGTGTGCCTAAACTTGCTGCTGCTCGCCGATTCAAATGCAAGCAACTAAACTCTTCTCGTCAGAAGTTTACCAAAAAGGAAAACTGCTTTTCCCAATAGCCGACATAAACGTGTAAGTGCTACCAAACATACTTACACGTTGGAAATAGATGGTATAATTGCAATGAGTTATAGCCAGTATTCAGGCTTTCCCCGCTTCCAGTGCCACCTCCCGATACAGCACGACGCATCCTCTAATTGCGGTCACGTGCTATTTCTGAGAGGCTGCTGCCATTTCCCCCCCCCAACCCCCCACGAAAATGCCTGTAATTGAAAAGCAAACGGCGTTGTTTGGAATAAATCCTCTGCCCTCCCACAAACAAACAGGCGACCTGCCCTGTTTTGGGCACCGTTCCGGCTCTCAAAGTCGAATTTCGACAAGGAAATACGGTTTCTTAAAGACTGAAAGATTTCGAGGTGGAATTTGAAAACCAGTCAGGTAAAAGCTATCGGAGGAAATATCAGCAAAAGCGCTCCGATTCCTCCAGTAAAAGCAGGCCGATTGTGGACTCTGCAGAAACGGCCTTTTCCCCTCTTTCAGCCGATACTGATGTTCCTCAAAGGATGGGAAATAGCTGTTACGTTCACTCTTATCGAGTGTGCTGCACATTCGGCACGGTACTTTTTAAAAAGAGAAAGCTACATTAGGGGGGACAAACGCGTGACTGTATTCCACAGCTTCTCCGTGAGATCTCACGAGTCAGGCCTTTAAACGAGAGCTCCTCGTCACCACCAGCACTATGGGCTCATTTCTGTAGCGAGCCCTTTTCCTGATCCTTCACCAGACAGGAATACCGCTGGCAGGAAGGCCATCAGGAAACCAACAACTCCAATTTGCCACCTCTCAATAAAATCATCCCCTTGGCTTTTCCGTGGGCTCCTCCAGCAGTGTTTTTGACCCTGCAGGCTTTCCTATTGTCAGCTGTCCCGTTCTTTCTACGCAACTGCTGAAATTGGACCTCAGCCTTTCATTTCATTTTCATTTGGCTTCTTCCCCAACTTCCCATATTTCAGCACTTTGCTTATTATCAGTCTGGTCCCTCCTGTACTTTACTCAGCTCCATTCTACTAATTGTTTGGATCACAGGCACAGCATTCCCTAAAACAGGGTCATTTCCCCTCTCACGCAGCCGCTGCCACATAGTCCGTGTGCTCCCCTGACTCCCAGAGCAGGAGCAAAGCTTCCCCTGCTAAGGTGCCGGTGCCCTTGGCTGAGCGGGTCTGAGACAGTGATCGATATAATCACTGATATATGGTCGCGTCCCATATTGGTTCTTCACAGCCCATGGCACATGTCCCTTGGCAGGCCCTGAAGGTTGTAGGACAGATAGGTTTCGCAACTGGACATCCATTTTCACGGTTGCTTTTTAACCAGCAGCTTTCCCAGTAACCTTGCTGTATCGCACGCCACCCTGGGAAGGACCAAGTTACAAACGCACAGCAAACCAAATCCAAGATTTCCCTTTAATTCCTGCGAATTGCTCCTAATTGTCTGGATTCCTGTACGGTCAGCCGGACCGAAGATGCTCACACCATCCTTGACGACGACCTTGTCTTCCCAGAACATGTCACCGCTGCTTCCCTGTAGCTCTCAGGTCGTACAGAGGTGTCAAAGCCACTTGCCTCTCACTTCTGAGAAGAAAGGAGGCAGTGCTGCAGAGATTATAACCACAAATCACAGCAGCAGCTCTCCTGCCTCCAGACCCAACCCAGGTTCACCAAGGACTTCACTTTTCCTGGTCGACTGGGCAGAAAACCCACAAAGCTTAATTTCTTACCACGCTTTCCCAGGAGGAAAAAATCTCACCTAGAACTGCTGTCAAATCGCATATCGTATCTCCCCCAAAAAAGATCTAGGCAGGTTGAGCCTGGAAGAAAGAAAAACTCTCAAAGGCTGCTTGTTTGATAAGGGCACATCCGCAGCCCACTGGCACCTAGTTAGTGTGGGACACTGGAAGGGGGCTGGGGGAGCACGTTGCCCTCCTAGAACAGGCACAGTTCTCCCAAAGGGCAGCCAGAAAGGCCTGGCCCACAGAATAAAATGTGTTCACATCTTTTGCAGTGAGTTCAAATCCACCTAGCACTGACATACAATGGGCGGCCCACCAAAACTGGTCAGTTATCACCTGCTGGGGGGGACTGAGGGTGCTGAGCCCAAATTCACCGGGTTTGTGACTGAGATCCTATTGAGTACCAGTTTACTCACAGTGAAGATCTAATTTTCAGATTTTAGGGTCCCTAAGTAGGCATTGAATGTCAAGGGAGGACCTCACCAGGCTTGCACTTACCTGGCCTTGAATGAAAGAGCTAAAGCTCCTTCCTTGTTCCAGACTGCTCAGCCCCTTTCTCCAGCTAGTTGTTTTTTTTTTTTTCCTGGAGGAATAGTCTATTTCTGGAGCAATACGGGAATTGGGGCAGGGAGAAAGATACGGGTGGGTCTGGAAGCAAGTCTCAGCTAGGGACTAGAGCACTGGTTATATGCACTTGAGCTGGGGTCTCAGAAGCTTTAGGCTGTCACTGATCACAAGCAAGGAGACATGCTCCTAGACACATCTGGCCAGCTGCTGCTCCTGAGCACTGCCATGTGGTTGAAGTCAAAGGCACGAGGAAGAAGAGCAAGAAGAGGTATCTCACTCAGGTAGGCTGTAAGTTACAAGTAGCACTCTACTCCATTCCTTGACCAGAATCATTTACCAAAACCATTTTCGTAGCCTACAGAATATCAGAATATAGCCCCCGCTGCACCACCATTGGTTAGGCTGACTCCATTCAGCCTCAGGTCATTTTCTAGACCAGAAACTCAGGCGATACTGGTGACACAAGGATGGCATTACACAAGATTTACTCTGTGGAGCTGGAATCAGACTCCAACCTCAGCTCTTACACAGCTGGTCTGTTATCTCCCCTCACCACCACTTAGCTCCAACCCCAAGTGCTGGATTAACCAAATGCCATCAATTAAATTGCCTCAGAGGAAACAAAATGCACATTTTTACAGTTCTGAGCTGGAGCCCTGTTCTCGTGCTTCATGATGAAAGGAGTTCTTTAGGCTGCACAAACCACTCACACTAAAAGGCAAACATTATCGTGTCCTGCTTTTTCCTCTGGAACCTCGTGCGGATGAGAGAGAATTCGTAATGCAGAACCAGAGGGGTCCCTTAAAACAAGAAATCAATGCATCCATCTCTCTAGGACTGGATGGATCCTTTGTAAGGGCAGTGGGCTGCTCTTGGCTTGGTGCTGGAACTGCAGCAGCTTTTTAAGCAGTAGAGCTAAAAGGGAAAATCTGCAGTGGGATGCAAGAATCCCTTCTTGCTGGAGTAAAGAAAGGAAGCACACTCCTGACCCTCCCCTTTAGGAGAGTGTCTCTGGAGTCAGCGTTTCTCCCCACTGGCTCTAACACCCTTCCCCTGGCTGTGCAGCAGTGAGCAGTGTTGTGCTGCACCCACACACATCCCCATTGTGGCCTGTTTGAGGCTCAGCTTCCCAGGCTTTATCACGGGCAAAATGAAATCACCTGGATAGTGTCGCTTTAAAAGCCACGGAAGTGCAGAGAGCAGCACCAGCAGCAGTCAATAGCAATTTCCACCGCTGGGTCGATACCATCTGATGGCTGTGTAGCTGTAAAGATTGTTTCACACACATATCAGGAGGTGGGCAGGGGCAGGAAAAGTGGAATTGGTTTTAATGATTGCAGGATTCAAAGTACGCCTGGCTCTCTCTCCTTCTTCTTCTTTCACAAGAAACACATAGGCACACACAGTCGGAAATCAAATTTCCAGCTCCGTCAGCTCCTAGCACTATTTTTAAAGAAGGCATCCTGCTGTGCCAGTTTGAAACACTCTTGGTTCATAGTTTCCCATTTCAGAGGAGCTGCTAGTTGACCCAAACGTGCCATCACCACTGTCCCCAACCACTGACCTCCAGGCCAGTCCAAGGCAGATCCTTTTCCACTCTTTCCGAGCCCTTTACTACCATTTCCCTTCCAAGTTTTTCTGTTTGCAGCTTTTCCATCACGCGGAGCCTGTGCAGCCACTAGTTCCAGCTCTGGGAGTGTCCTGGTCATGTAGGGGCAGCCACCATCTATCGCCACCAGGAGACATGGAGGTGACCAAAACAGTGGAAGATGAGAGAGCCTAAACCCCAGTGTTCCCAAAATGCATTACCCCAGCAGAGGGAGATGTATAGATGAAAGAGCCACAGGAATTTTGGATCCTGCAGGACCCCCACAGGCACGCAAGCAGAAACCCCGTGAGCCCCGCGATGTCCCAAGGGCGTGGGCAGCTTCATGAGTTGGTCCCTGAGCCAGCATCCCCACCCCTTCAACTCCCAATAAACCAAAACATCGCAGAATCCCTTATGCAACTGAAAAAAAAAAAAAAAGATCCCTCAGAATATGATGATTTTTGTTTGCCTTTTGAGTGATGCTTTGATGTCCCTGTAAAATCAAGTCCTTGTAATGGTGCAAGTCCAGAGGCTGGGACTTTAAATAAAATCCCACGCGCTGGGAGATGCTCGAGGCAGTGGTAAGCGCAGCTCCTGCTTCGCCTGTGCTCAACCCTGCAAAAGGCTGAAAGGGCTCTGTCTGCTCAGCAGTCAGAGGAAATCTTCGTCGTGACTTGAGCCCAGATACCCACAGAGTGAAAATAGCTGAGACTGGCATGATCGTTAGGCTCGCAGGTAAAAGGCACGGTAAGCAGCACAAGCCAAAATAAATAGCAAGAGCTGACAACACTGAGTGAGGGAACCTTGAATGGGAAATAAAAGACAATTTTGAGCAGCGAGGGTAGTTAATCACCAGGTCCGGTTACCAAGGGAAATGGCAAATTCATCACCAGCCAGAGGTCGCACACGGAGACTGGATGCCTTCCAAGAAGAGATGCGCAGGTTCAGGACCAAACCTTTGGCTTCAAGAGTATCCCTCCGAGAAGAACAGGGCTCTCCATCACAGCCACCACGTGATGCACGGCGCACGGTTGGGGTCGCGGTGCTGCTGAGCCCGCAGCTCCCTTTGGTTGCACCAAGGCTGGGTTTGGGACTGAGCACTGCCCATCTGCAGGCACCCAGCCAGGCTGGGAGCTGAGTCCTGCAGCCACTGTTGCTAGCTGTGCCACCAGGTTCCCTGCATCGAGGCAGCAGAATAATGCTCTCTTTTCTTCCTTTTATTCTTTGTGTCTGCTCCTTCCTCCCTCCTCCACATGAAACCAAGCCCAAAATACACACTGCAGCTTCTGTTTACCCTTTCAGGCAGTCTCAGTGATGCCCAAGATGCTGATTTGATCTGACCTCTCCCATCGCCACCTTACCACCAGCGCAGCTCCCACCCCTCCGTAGGAGCAGAAGCAAAAACCCAAGAGCAGAACAGAGCAAACAGCCACAGTATCCCTGGTGTTCTCAAGCCCCCCACTCTCCCAACCACACCTGGAAGAAAAGCAAAATGAATTAGGGTTGGATTTGCAGCTTTTAATTGCAGACAGAGAGCAGAATGCCAGCAGTACATCACGGTGCCATGCAGGGATGGGATCACCACACCCCAAAGGCAGAGCAGTGCTCCCTCCCTTCCCTCTGCCCCAGTCAATATGGCCAATTTAAAGAGGTTTCAGAAGAAAGCAGGTGCCCACAGCTCACGCTGCTTCCCTGACCCTTGTAAATCCAGTCTCTTGAGTGAATGGCTTGTTTGGAGAGAGCCCTCCGTTTGTTTGTCTGGGCTCTAGTGATAATAGCTCTAATTTATCTCTGAGCTGGGCAGGCATGTCTAATGTGTTTGAGTATTTAGCAGCATTACGGAGGTTTCATTTGGTCAATAGTTTCTTGAAATCCTTTCCCACACACAGAGGAGCGATGCGAAAGAGCAGCTCCCGTGGCCTGCGCACTGCTCACCAGCCACCAGCCTCCAAAATGGAGGCCCCAGCCTCCGAAATGAAGCCCAAGCTGTAATTACTTATCCTGACAGGAGGCCAGGACACCAAGTTAACACCTTCACTCTCTGAAGAGTGCCAGGAGGAGCGAGGATGGAGGCTGCCAAGCTGCTGGATGTGCCTCCAGATCTGCTGCCGGGAACGGCTGGCTCCTGCAAGGGACACCCAAGAGGGAAAAGCTGGTCTTGGGTTTTTTGTAAAGCAGCTTTCAAGCCTAGAAATTGAGGGATGCAGGATCATTTCTTGGCTTTGCTTGAGGAATTGTGTGAGGCCTTGAGCATCTCAAGGTGCTCACCTCCCATCTCCCCATCCCTGTGATGCCCTTGGTGATGTTGCAGACCTTAACCAGGCTCCTCTGGCACCAGCAGAAGTTTCCCATGGCTCTGCCTTTTTTTTGCGTGGGTTTAAATGGATTGAAATAGCCCTTGTTAAAAATAAGAGCCACCAAATTTAGCCTTCCTTCCCTCCGCCTCCCGTTTCCTGGAGGATCTGCAACAGGCGGCTGGTTGGGAGGGTTTTCCTTGGGGGGTTTGTCAGTTATTTATAAAACTTTGGTGAAAAAAAAAAAAAACCCAAAGGCAGAAAATAAAATGATCTCATGCTCTCTGCAGCAGCAAGGCCCCACGGGCACAGGGCCCACCTCTGTTTGGGGTCAGTGCTACCCTTCCCTGTGCCTGCCCCGCAGCTGCTCTGCAGCCACCCAAGGCATGCAGCATGGAGGGATACAGCTCCCTTCCTTTAGACTTCACTATTGCAGCAGCAAATATCACGACATCTCGCTTCTTAGCAGCACTGCGTTGCTACACCCTGGGCTCCTGAGGCCGGAGGGAATGCTGCAGGGATGTGCATGGGCACATTTCTCTCTCCATACCTGAGCGTCTGTACTATGGCACACACGCGATGCATACTGAGATAAATATGGAGAACAAACACTTCATTTTAAAAGTCACCGTGTGACAACGAGTTAATTATCTATCACATCATCGCTGAAACCCAAACATTTTGAGAGCTAGGAAATAACTAATTAAGATCACCATAAATCTTACTTTGTCTCAGGAGCCCATTTTCCTAAGAAATAAGGAGAAATACATATTTCATCACAATGCAACATCCTTAACTCTGACCTGCGAGATATTAATGAGTAGTTCACACGGTTCCTCGATCTAAACACCGTCTTGCAAAGGTTACCGTAAGGCAGCACAGGGTAATTATTCAGTTACACTCCTGGCAACCTGACTTGCATGTAGACAGATAGTTAGGAGGAAAAAATATGTGTAACACTGTGATCTTCTTGCCTAACACGAGCCGTGCGACTTCCTCGGATCCGTTTTTGCAGCAGGACAAAGCTTACAGAGGAACATAATTAACTACTGCCAGCTGAAGCCTCGCATCCTCCTCCTCCAGTGTCAGCCACTGCTCTTTGGCTGCTCCAAACTGGCCAAACTGGGATGCTCCTTATACCCAAGCTCCTAGCTGCTCCTGGGCTTTCTTCTGAGGCTGTAGTTTTGGCAAAGAAAATAAGATCATACCGATCCTGGATATTGAAATTCACAGGAAAAAACGCACAACGCTAGGGCAGAACTAGGACGCTATTGACATGCACAACATGACTGAAGACTCGAACAGGGAGGAGATCTCAAATTTTTTTCCTTTAATTAGACAGGCAGGTGGAACAACCCTTCCAGCAAGGCTTTGAGCCTTAGGAGGAAAAGGGTATTCACACTTAGCATCAGGATTGCAAAGGGAAAATGAGGAGTTGAGGGAGGGATCAGCAAAGGAAGACACATCTGGAAATGAAGGAATAACACAGGAATGAGGTGAAACCTGGCAGGGCTCAGGCAAGAGCCTGGGGAGCCTCCAAACAAAACTTCGGGACTGAGAGCTCGCTGCCGAGCTCTGTGTCACCTCCACCTTCAAACATCAAAACGTTGTCGTGCTCTGCTCCGGGAGACTCTGACACTGATCAAGGAGCACCAATCTTGTGAAGGCCGTTCGCAAATGAATTTAAGCTAATGGAAAAAAAGGCCCTTTTTGTGCTGGAATTAATGCGTCTAGACAGAGTCTTCCTGGTGTAACTGGACCCCTGCATTCTGATCATGATACACCTGATAAAACTTCCCCATGGAGACAGGGACTAAGAAACGCTTTGGCAGAAACTCCAGCAAGAGCCATTTTCAAAGTCTTTAATCCCGCGAATCACTTACTCCACGTAATGAAGCCTGCGTTATGGCCATTCATTACGTGGACCCCTAACAGTGGAAAGCGAGCGGATTTTCCTTGGCATTTGGACAGGCATCGGCGGCCGGAGGAGGCTGGCCCTGAGCGTGAGGTCATATCTCCCTCTAGCTGCTGGTCCTGGGGACTCGGCGGCCTCTGGTTGCCTGGCACCTGCACAGCTTGCCCCCGGCTCTTGGGGTCCCTCCTGCAGCACTGTGGGCTTTGGGGTCACCTCTTGCTGCAATGGAGCGTGGTACAGCACAGCTCTTGGAGGGGACATGCTCCTGCAGGGAGGTGGGAGGCCAGGGGGGTGTGACTGCTGGCACATGCCAACTGAAATCCAAGCAACAACAATGTAGAAACCTTACCTTAACCGTGACATCACGACCATCTCTGTGTGCAAATAATCTGGAAGCACGAACAGGAGCAAGAGACAAAGAGCAGCAGGAAAAACGAGTAAGAGTCCAGCTAAAACACTCACAGCTCACGAACCTCTCCAAAAGATGCTCTCCACGCCTGGCAGAAACTTCCTCAGCCAGTTGCAGAGCTCTTCGCTTCACCTCACTTCCCCACAGAGCTGAAAAGCGAAGGATGTCGAGGCGATGCCCACTGGTCTGGCCTTGCCCTTGAGCAAAGCTGGCTCTCTGCAGGACTGGTGGAGGTGTATGAGAGCCTTCTCCTGGCTCCTGCAGGGCCCTAGAGCTGCCCAGGGCCATGCAGCAGGCTCCAGCCCCATAGCACGCCTGCAGCAGGGGCTGGCGTGCCTGAGCAGCCGTGCGCACGCACGCACATGCTGTCCACCTTGCAAAGTTTCCCCTGGATTTTTGTTACCATGTCATCTATTAATTACCTAATTACATCTTCTAATTATGGGATTCCTCCAGTATTTATACTCATTACATAAATGGCGGCAATTACACTAATTAGGTTAATGATACAGGATAACAGTCTACAAATTGCTTCAAAGGGACACTCTCGAGGCACACAGCCCGTGGACATGCTCCTGCCCCACGGCCCCAGCAGGACGCAGCCTCCCCACGGCCACCAGGCCTGGAGCCTCGCTGGGCCTTGCCAAGCTACCAGGCAGATAAAGGCAGAGGAGGACAGAGGACATGCCCCGTTTCCAAATGAGCCCTAAGTCCTTGCAGCCCACCTCCAGCCCGGAGGCACTTCCAAAGGGCAAACTGGCAGAGAGGGAATCCAGCTCCCTCGAGTGCCCCTGGAGCTGTGGAGGCACTTTGCAAAGCAAAGCGTGTCCTCGGGGCGAGCTCGAGCCTACTTCCGAGCGCCCTACTTACCCAGATCTGCTGCAGGCTGAGCCCACACTCGCCCCTACATCTCACCCAAAAGCATCCTAAAAACCCTGCCAAGCTCCATTACTCTCTGGAGTGGCCTCAACCACGGGGAGAAAAAAGTTTCAACCCCTTCTGCGGAGGAGCACGGGAGCCCTTTTTGCAGCAGTTTGGAGCGTGATGAATGGCCCTTTGTCCTACAGCCACTACAGAAAGAGAATGTAATTACCCAAACTGGAATTTGGCCAGGACGCAATTTTACGCTGAATGAACTCTCCCCCCCCCCCCCTCCCTTCCCCTCCTTCAAATGTTTGCAAATCCCCCCTTTAAAGATAAAATCCCGGAATAAGATCCAGCGCTTGCTTCAAAATTGGCCCGGCTCCATTCTAAGCCGACGGAACAACTCCATTTTGCACCTTTAAGGTCTGTGGAGCTCTCCGTGTTGTGCGAGAGATCTCGTTATCCGAGGGACGCTGATTTCTGCTACCGAACTGCTGCCTTAGCCCTAAGCTATAACCCCTTGTCAGCTGCCCGAAGACACGTGTAACCAGGTCTGCTTCCAGAGAGATATACGGCGGCGTGCGGCTCCTGGCTCGCTCCGACAGGACACGGCCGAGCTGACCGGTCTGCCTCCAACAGGCAGGGTCTATGGCTCCGGCGGGAGTCCTGCAGGAGCATATATCGATTGTAAATAATGTCTCAATATCCTATAGTAGGTCATAAATCAAGAAGGGGTTGAAATATCTTTTCTCCCAGGGACTTCTTTCTTTTTTTTTCTTTTTCTTTTTTTTTTTTTTTTTTTCTTTTTCTTGTAAAGGAGTCTATTTCTTGTTTAGCAGTTTTCAGAGTTACTGCGTCAACCTTTTAGCCCCGGTGCCAGGTTTGAACTGCAGCCAGTGATCCCTCGCTTGATCTTTCACCACGGCCACACAGCAGCTCTGTCGTGGGCACAGACGTCCTATGGGGAACAGCCACAGCTCCTACAGGCCTCGGTGGGGACATGGGTAAGACACTGTCAACACTTGGCGCAGTGAGATCCTGGTTTTTGCTCTCAGCTCATTAGGGAAATCAGGGGGAGATGAGGTCAGGAGATCGTCTGTGTACCTGAAGGCAGGTCCTTCCCTTCCTCCAGACCTTCTCACTCTTGGGGAAGCAGTGTGCCATGGTGCCCATCCCCTCCGGAGAGCAAAAGAAAGTGCCTGGGAAGGGGCAGCTCATGTCTGGGATGCTCGCATGGGAGCACAGCCACTGGGGTTCTGCTGTCCTGCAGAATACCAGTTTGTCCAATTGCTGCGTTATTCTGAAGAGAGGAAAAATAAAAAAAGCCAACAACAACCAATGTCACGGGCCGTTTTTAGGGTTATCGAGTAACGAGAAACGAACAGCTGGCAGAAAGACAGGAAAAACCATAGCTTGCTATGTAGAAAATCCCTGAAAATGGTCCAGGCTGAGCTTCTGTTGTGTGTGAGACTGTGTGGCACTTGGGGACCTCCAGTCCCACTAAGTCTCATGCAGCAAAGCTGGGAGCCCCGATAACCCAGCACGGAGCCTGGAGAAGCACTCCATGGGCAGGCAGTGCCGGGTTCTCCGGGCCCAATGAGTGTCTGAGCTGCACTGACAGTAAAATCAAGCCCAGAGGAAGGTGTGACGAGATCTCCTGGGAGCAAAACGAGAGCTACGATCTGCAGAGAAGCCAAGAGGGAATAGAAGGAAAGAAGGGTGGGAGGGGAGCTGCATTTACCTGAACAAAGCAGGAGTGTCGGCACTAACGCAACTCAGCTCCGGCTTGCATGGGAGGCTCTGGAGAAGAGGGTGGGAGGCAAGGTGGGAAATTACCAGGAGCTTATGAAAATATATATGTAAAAATTAAAAAAATAAAATCAAACTGTATCAGCATTGACTAATAATTTCCGGGCTCTGCGCAGATGTCATTAATGACCCTTTTTATTCATGCAGGAGTTCCCAAAGAAGAGCATAATGTTCCATTAGTAATAATTGAGAAAGTCTCCTGTCGGGATTATGTCAAAACCTAGAGATGCTGCTGCTGCCAAAACATTTTGGTGACAAACGTGTGAAGCATTTGACAGTAGGTGCCACAGCAGGGTGAGGCTTCAGGAGGGGGATCCTAGGAGGAGGGAGGAGGCAGCAGCAGGGTTGAAGCTGGGAGAAGGGCAGGCAGAAAACCCTGCACCCCACGAGCTGCACTTGTGCAATACCACTTAAATTCCTTTGCTCCTCTTTATATTTTTGAGGAAAATATGCCATGGATGGGGCCATGGCCAGCCTGATAGGCTGCAGCCAGCCCACGGCAGGGGATGGGGCTGGGTGAGCTTTGAGGTTCCTTCCAATCCAATCACTCTATGATTCTAGCCGTGCCCTTGGCCAGCAGAGACTTTGTGAAACGCTTAACATTCATTAGTGCTTATCACTGGTGGGTCTTAGAGGGATGGGAAATGGAGCTCCTGCCACCGGACCTTTCCTGACTGTGACCAAGCACTGCAATTTCTTGTTCTGAACAGCAGACATGGGGCTCGACCACAGCTGGTGTTGGAGCAGCCAGGGCTGCAGAACAGGGAGGACAGCAGGTCTCCCAGGCTCGGTCTGTTTCCAAGAAAGGGTTAGTTAACGCCTTGCGAGAGCCAAAACACACATCCCCACTCCGTCCTCATCCCCTCAAAGTCAGCATGACACAGAGCCAGGCTTCCCCACAGACGGAAAAACCTTGGCACCACCGAGCTCTTTGGAGGGGTTTGGCACTCGGAGCAAAGGCGTCGATCCCAGCGCAGCGCAGGCGGCACGTGAAGCCATGAAATTTGGATTTGGATGCCGAGCTGGAGTGGGAAAGCTGCACAAGGGGCCGGGGGTTCTCTGCTCACCCCAAGGGCGGCAGAAGGGGCCGGTGCCAAGCAGCTGGTGCTCCTCAGCCCTGCTAACAGCCACGAGAGCGACTCTGGATTTGTTTTATTCATTGAGAGCCTGCCAACGTGTTAGCGGGGAGAATTACACCGGCCTCATCCTCCCCACCCCAGTGCGTTGCACTGGAGTGAATGCACCCTGCTTTCTGCCCGCTTTGCAGAGCATCCTACAGCCCTGTCACTGTCCCCAGTGGGAGCACAGCCACCCCCAGGCACAGCGTGGTGGCCGTGCTGAGCTGGCGGCACAGAAAGGAGCGTGAAGGCGGATTGCTGTAATTGAGCCTAGCAGGGGAATTTCAGCTTGGGGAGGGGGGAAGGCACAGTGCCTGTGCAAAAGGGGGTGGAGAAGATCCCAGCCGCTCCTTTCGAGGACTAATGATGATGGGTTTTTGCAAGGACTCGAGCTGGCATGGATGAGAGCTCCCACAGAGCGCAGTCAGCCAAATTAAGCACCGGTCCTCCCTTGGAGAAATCCAGTCTACAAGAGTTAGTCACAGCATGCTGCCAGCCTGGGTGCAGGCTATTTAGAGAAAGAGGCAGCAGGCGAGGAGCCCGGCGTCCTTGCAGGATTCCTGCTGAGCATTCAGCTAATCCTGGCTTTACAGCACGTGTTATTTTGGTGGCAAGGGCCCGAGCTGTGCTGGCAAGGTGATGCAGCAGGCACAGACGGGACAACACTCAGGCTCCTCTCATCAGCTGGGCTCACAGAGCAGGTCCACAGCGTGGAATTAACAGTGGGTGGAGAAAAATACATGGCTGTGCACCTCTGTGTGTGCAAGGACAGAGAACCTGCACCACAACCCTATGAAGATTCCCTTCTGTACACGTGGTACTGAGGGACATGGGTAGTGGGCATGGTAGTGATGGGCTGATGATTGGTGACCTTGGTGGTCTCTTCCAACCTTAATGATTCTACGGTTCTTTGATTCTGTGTGTAAATGTGCTCTATCGTAAAGTCAAATATCTGCTCATCATTCAGTGGCCACAAAGGATGCAGCTCCTGCCTGCACGGTATCACACCGAATTCAGGTTCCATCGTAAAGCTCTGTGGTCTTCAAGGTGAACACACCAACTACTTTCCTCCTTACTCCACCCACAAAATTACTTCTAAAAGATATAACGTGGCTACAGAAGAGGTGTTCCAAACTCACTCCTGGCAGCCGAGTCTAGAGAGGAGAAATGCAAGGAACGCATTGCTGGTACTTGTGGTTAATTGCTGCTTTTTCTTTTGGGTCTACTTGTTTTGAAATACTAAATGCAGAAAAAACACCTATTTTTCCTCCACACCCTGTCAGCAGAAGAAGTGAAAAATGCTTTTATTTCCCATCTTTTTTTTTATAAACAAGGAGTATAAACTGCTTTATAGTAACCAGATAAAATTACACGATGTTTTACTCGATGGGGAAAAATACAGCCCTCTGCGTGGAGGTGCTTCTCCTGCCTTTCCCACTGGCTGTGCACCAACACGGCAGCTTGGCATAACTCTGCTTGGTGAAGGGGTCAGGGCATCTCAGAGCTGAGGGCCACACCTGCATCCCACTGCTGCCGGCCCCAGAGCAAGGCGGGACCCTAAGATGAAACCTTCTGCCTCCAACCCCAGCTCTAGTGCTTTGCCCTGTGATCTGCTCTCACAGCTCTTCTTCTCACTGAGAAATGCTGCTTCAGCAGCTCCAGGTCTTCTGTGAAAGCAAGGGATTCTCAAGGCCAGATTTCACGGCCATTGAACAGGATTTCTCCCTTTGACCCTGAACTTCCTTTTAGGATGCACCGTATTTCAGCAGCAAAATGTTTCTACAGCATCTCACACCCATCCCAATGGCTACTCCAAAATTTCAGCTTCTCATCAGCACAGAGAGATGAGATCACATCGTGCAAAGCAAAAGCACTTTCAAGACCTGCACACGAGGTCGCAAACCCACTGGACAAACCCCATAGCTTCCCTGCCAGGCACTGAGCTCTACCTCCTCCGAGTGCAGCGTCACTCAGAAACACTTCCTTCATTTTTTTTAACCCCTCTTTGTCCAGGGGATGGGGAGGGGAAACAAAGAAAGGATTGAACCCAGAAGCCAGGCACAGTAGCCTGGAAATCGGTCAGAGGGTTGTGGCTTGGAGCTGCAGCAACTCTGCCACAGCATCACCCACAGAGGGAGCTTCCAGAGGGGAGCAGCCATGGCTGGCCAGTTCATGTCATCAGCGTGGAGCCTTGGAAAAAAAATAGGTTGGTTGGTTGTTTTTTTCCCAGGTAATGTAAACTATTGATTCGAAAGTTCTGTGGGTTGTTTTCTTTTATTAATTTATTTCTCTGCCCCTCAGAGCAAAGCAGAAATGGCAGTGGGGTGCATGGAGGGGGAGAGAGAGCCTTTGGCTGCTGCGGGGTGCCTGCACAAGGGCTCTGGTTTCCCATCAGTTCTCCCCTACCCTTTGGGCTGGAGGAACGCCCATATAGCACCTCTGAAAATTCTCAGCTTGGGGACAGATGGGGTCTGGGCCATGCAGCCAGCTGTGAGGAGAGCTGAGGAGATGGAGGGCATTTTCCCTTCGTGGTGCTGGCATTCAGGTGGACAGGCAGCGCTGTTAACCAGGGAGAACTGCAGATTCTCTCTGTCTTATGATTCCCCAAAAGGAGGAGGGGGGGGGGGGGGGGAGAAGCAGGGGGAAAACATTATCAAATCATTTGTTCTGCTGTTCCAACTTCTGGAGAAGGCGAGAGAGATGACGCAGCTCCGCCCCACAGCTGCATTTGATCTACTGGGCTTTGAAATTAAATATTCTCCCCGAAACAGGCGTGATTGAGTCCTGGTGAGAAACACTTCTCCAGGCTGCTCGGGCTGGAGCCCTCCTCCACCCGACCCATTACAGAGCACCCAAAGCAGCTGAGCCCCCCTGGTTCAGGTGCACCCCGTGCATGGGATGCTCTCGGCACCAGATCCTTTCCACGCAGCCTCCTTCCAAAATGCTTGGTGAATGAGACACAGACAGATAAAACCACTTAGAGCCCGCATGGCATCCAAAAACTATGAGCCTGTTGCATCCACTGTGAAAAACAGAAGGGGCTGGGGCACATAACTGACCATTTACCATCTGAACCAGAAAAAAAAACTCCATTTGCTTGAATAGATTTGGCACAAGTATCCTCACTCACTCCAGAATGTTTCAGCTGCGGAGCAGCCAGGAGGATTTTCTCTCCTAATTTCAGCATCTCAAAGCCATACCACCCAAAGTTTGCCAGCTTCGGTATCGCAATAAACAGGTATCATCATGATGTTACTGTCTGCTCTCTCTGCTTTCAGCTGAGCCAGTACCAGCACACAGATGCCATTGCCAGCAGCTGACTAGTGATGTCCTGGATTCGTGAGAAAGAAGAGCAGTAAGGGCAGTGAGGCACTGGCACAGTGTGCACAGAGAGGTGTGGGTGCTCACAGACAGCCAAGGGACGGGTGGGCTCTGAGCACTGACGGAGCTGTGGGTGTCCCTGCTCAGTGCAGGGAGTGGGACCAGTTGTCCTTTAAGGGTCCCTTCCAACTCAAACAATTCCAGACTAGGGATATTTTCCCTTTCCCAGCACTCTGCCCACCTTCCAGGCATCCCTTGGGAGCTGCTGGTGGAAGGCTGCACCCGGCTCTTCAGACACCTCAGGATGAAGCTCACTCATCCCATGTGCACAGGGAGCACTCACCCTGTCTCCGCAATGCCCAAACGCCTTCCTCCCCTGAGGCCTTTGCTGTTAACCAGGATCCTCGCTGACCTTAAAGGTGAAAACAAACAGGGAAAAGGCACAGCACGCTCCTCTGGCATCATCTGCTGAGTGCTTCTCCTCTCCCCGAGCACCAAACCAAAATTGCAGCCCTCCTGCGACTGCTAATGTGCTTCTGGAGCGATCGCTCGTTACACTTGATGTCCCCTGCTAATTGTATCTCACCATGTGCCTTGGCTCATCTGATCTTCTCTCTGCACGCGCACGCTGCGCTTTTCTACTTGATCTTCATGGCCTGACCTACTTTTCATTTCCCCCAGGTTTATTGCTCAGATCCGAGCTCCGTGATCCTTCGCCACGCTTTTTATCTTTCTCCTGCAACACCAGAGTTCGGACCATGCCCATAATAACTGGCGACACTCCTTAACAATGTCCTTCCCCCCACCGGTAGTTCCCCAGGAGCTGTACCCATCCACTACCTGCCCATGCTTGGGCTTCCCAGTTCTGCTTACAGATTCAGTGCTCTCTCCTGTCCCCCTGCCCAAGGCGCTGGGTTAATCACCCCTTCCCTTGGCAGAAGGCCCTTCCATCCACACATCCTCAGCCAGCCCTAACCACAGGGGTTCCAGCCTCTCCCACCCTTGCTGGTGGACATTGCCACCCACACAGCCCAGGACTTGGTGGGACCCTAAATGCCGTGACTTGGGCTGGCTGGTGGATGGCTGTGGGATGCAGCACATTGGGATGCTCCCATCCTGTCCCACCCTGGCCCCTTCCATCTGTGTTTGCATCCACGGCCCAATTCAAAGTGCACTGATGATGAGTGAAATGCTCGGACAGAGGGTGTGAACCATGCAGGGCAAAGCCAAGAGGAAGAGGGAATCACCCCAGCACCATTGGCTTAAAGCTACCCAGCTGCCAGCACCGACCAGATTCACCTTCAGAGAACAGGATCCTGCCAGCACTCAGTGCTGAATCCCCAGCCTTGAGTGTCTGAGGTTTAATTACTGCAGCTTTGTTAAATCAGCGCAGTTAAGCCCCTGTGTAATTGCTTTCTCCGGGGCCCAGTGGTGGTTTATTTGAGGACAGCTCAGGCTGATTCTCAGACGACACAAAGCCGCACCTGTGCTGCCTACTTCACCTCCATTAATTCAGTTTTAACCCACACCTTCTGACGAAGCCGCTTCGGAGAAGCAAGGCCTCGGCCTTTGCTCTGTTCTGTGCCGGGAGAAAAAGAAACGCTGATATTTTTTGCTTCAGATCCACGATGCCCAACAGCACCCTGAACCCCATAGGAACTGCAGCCCCTTCCACCGTCCTCGCCTGGCTGGGAGCACCCAGGGCACGGGGCTGCCCTCAGCTCCATCCTGCATCCTGCAGCCTCGCTGGTTGCCACGGTTACGGGCAAATCGACGGCGTTTGGCAGAGCAGGAGGGGGCGACGGATGGGACCGGGGTGACGGGGGCTGGAAATGGAACGGCTCTTGCGGGATGGAGGATGGTCACCTGGCCCTTGGCAGCCCCGCGGATTTGCATGGAGCTGACAAGATGACAAGGTGCAAATACGCCAGGCTGCTCGGGAGTAATTTTTACAGCAGCTCTGCCTTGTGCACGCTTTTATTGCAAAGAGGGTAATCGGGCCTCTTCATTATTGAAAACATATTTACTACCCCTTGGCCGCTCTCTCCCATTTTTGCCAGCCCCTTCCTTCCCCCCTTAACTACCCTGTCCTCCACGAGATATGATCTCATAAATTTACAGTGTACTTGCTGTCTGCAAAGTGGATGTTCAGTTTCATTTTTATTGGACTTTATGATACAGGCGGATTGCATTTTATTTGTTGCACTGCTACCAGAAGCCCTGAAACCGTGGGCCCTTTCCAGGTAAACGCTGGCTGCAGGAGGATGGGGACCAGCAACGTGCAGCAGTTTCTCACCACTCACCACTCTTTGTGGTTCCAAAAATGTCTTTCCTGAGGTTTTCTCTTAAGCTTATCCAAACCTTGCTACAGCTACAGCTCTGCCCTCAGCGTGACACCAATGTACCTCAACAAAATTGCCAGAAACCTCGGGGAATGGCAGCAACATGCAACACAGCGAGGAGGTCAGCATTGCTCATATCCATGGAAACATTGCCGGCAGTCGGTGGGCTCAGTTGGGATGTCCCCTGCTCACTGCCCAAGCAAAAACCCCAGCGATGCTCAGAGCACTGCACAATTATCAGGGGCGGATCCACACCCTAGGAGCCCAAAGCACTTTGGATTCGTCTCATCTCGGGGCAGCACATAATCTACTTGTGTCATTTCAACACGAAAAAAAGCCAACCTTTTTTGTGTTGTTTCTTTTTTTTTATCCCAAGGTAACGGGGAGAGGCCGAGCAAAGCAACGCAAAGCAACATAAATGATTTAGAACCCAACAATTTTGCCAGGGAAACGTTAAAGACGGAGTCTAATCCTTTCATCTAACCCTGGTCCTTCTAAAAGCTTTAAGCTAGGAGTTGACTCAGCATGTCAGTGCCAAAAAAGATCCATTGACCTCGAGTTCAGTGCTGAGAAATTGAGAAATGTTCTTTTTAATGTCTATTCAATAAATACAGCATCACCCTCTCCGTGGGCTGAGCAATCCACTTCAAATCCATTACGGCACGTTCTTGCAGACTGACAAGTTGTCCTGAGACAATAGTGGCGGCGAGATGAAGTTAACCCTTGCCGAGGGGGTGTAAATCTTTGTAGCCACAAGCCTTGTGTTCTCCCAAGTCCTTGAAACGAGGAGAGGGGGTATCTGAATTGATGGCGGGCGGCTGCTGCGCGCACTCCTTGCTGGACCAAGGTGAGCTGCATCAGTGAGAAAAATATGCCCAGTCAACATAGTTGGGATTCTGGCCATCCCCATGGGAAGGAGGGCAGTGCTGAATGCCTTTGCTCCCCATCACTCCCGCTCCCAGCTCTTGCTGGTCCAGCTGAGTACCACCAGCAGGATGGATGCTGCTGAACCAAGGCTTTGTTGGCAAGCACCAAGCAGTCCCATTCTCATTCCCATCCCCTGGGCATTTCCACCACCAAGAAGTGATGGCTGGGATCCTCAGCCAAAAACTGTATTGCAACAGAGGCTGGCCAGCAGCTTTGTTCCAGGCTGGGCTTTCTCTCCAAGAGCATGCCATGCAAGGACTCAGAGGAGCGTGACACCACCACGTAACTATAACTGCCCCAAGGCTAGTGGAAGCAGGGACATTTCAGTAGCTCCTGGGTGCCCCATGACTGCCTACAGACATTTCAACCTTGGTTGCCCTGGTCATCTTTAATTCTTCCACCACCGGTGAAGTCTGGCTGCACCAAAGGACTGTCAGAAGTCAGGCCCAGACCACTGGGCTCAGCAAAGAAGTGCTGGTCTCTCTCTGCTGAGGAAAGCAGGCCTCTGCTTGGCCAGTTTAATCCATCAGAGCTCAGCCGTAGGGAGAGGAAAGCACCTGCACAACCCTGGTGGGATCCTGCAGCTGGGCAGACCTTCCCTCTGATGGAAAGTCCTGGAGAGCTGCAGCTTCCAGCAGCAAGTCGTTAATGAAAATTATTGTCTTAGTAATGGTAATAATATAATAATTCCAAGAGGTAAAGCTATAGTGCACAGTCAATCTGCAAGAAATTGGAGCTGAGGCAGCAGGGGAGCCCTACATCTCTGGTGTTACAGGCAACCGCAGGTGTTTTATGGGGCTCTCCTCCCTGCCTTCAAGATGCTGAGCTTCAGCTTGGCCATGCACAACTGCTGTGGATGAGCAAAGAGCAGGTTGGGGTGGTTGGTGGGGTACCCAGCCTTTGCAAATGGCATTTTCAGGCTTCAGCCACACCAGGATGGAGGTCTCGTGAGGTGGTATTTTAGGCTCTGCTGACTCAAGGAAGCCATCCTGCATCGTGTTTATCTGGGTCACGTTTACAAGTTCTCTGAACCATTTTGGAAGCTGAAAGTTTCTATTTTTTCCTCTCCCTACCTGCCTGTATGTGTCAGCTGAAGGCTTAGCACGGGGCTGGGCCAGGTATCGCTGCTTCCAGTTAACTGGAGCACAGCTCAGCTCTATCAGTGATTAGACAGCAAAGGCTTCAAAATAGCATTCCTATCTAGGAGCTGGCCACGCCCGAAGAAAATGGGCAGGTAACACAGCACATGTCATCCAATCCAATGTGGTGGTGAGTGGATGGCTGGACTGGATGATCTTGGAGGTCTTTTTCAACCTCGGTGACCCTGTGATTCTATGAGCATTGAAACCACACCGGAGAAACGCCGTACTGGACACAACCCATTCATGTGAAGACAGGTTGCAACATCGGATTGTCATTGGGTCACCTCCCTGCATTAGTCACCAGCACGGGCCCCGAACAGAGTGATGTCTGTTTGGGCACTCCCATTTGCCACCCTCCCGTTCAAGAGACAACACCAAGATACAAAAGGAGAGCCGATGATGGATTACATCTGTGATAAGAGAATCACACAATGGCTTGGCTTGGAAGGCACCTTAAGGATCAATGACTTCCAACTCCAGCTGAGGGCAGGGCTGCCAACGCCTACGATACAGAAAAGGACCATGAAGAAAACGGAGCACGAGGTCACCACGCCATGCACCAAACTTGCCCCACGCACAGCAGCCGTGGGGCTGGCTTTCTTTCACCCGGCCTTTAGGAGTCCCCACCACAACACCTGCTGACACCGCTAATCTCCAGCCAGGCTGACACAGCTCGGTACAGCACACAGATTTCCTGATTGCTTTTTTGGGGAGGGACGGGAGCCTGCCTTCTCTCTTTGTCTCCCCGTTGAAGGATGGGCTCTGGGGCTGAAGTCCTGACAATCCAAGCTGCTGAAATGAATCCTCTTCAGTCTATTTACTTGATATTTACCAAAGTCTGCGATCAACAAGAAAACACATCTCAGCAGCTCACTTGGCAAGAGAACAAATTGAGGCAGCACTGCAGCTGTCATATTTATTTCAGTGGCAAAGCAGGTCAGGAAAATTGATAAAATTAATCATACAAACTAGCAAACACCAGGAGCGAAGGAGAGAGGGAACGGAAGGGAGAGAATGAGAGTGAAGGAGTGTTTGCAGCACCAAACTGCACCTGCTTTTATTTCTTTTAATGGATTTTTCTTCTTTTTTTTTTTTTTAATGCAATGTCACCGACAAAAATTGGTGCAAGGTACATTATTTTGCAAGTAGGTTTGGGGAGGAATGGTGAGATTACTGCAAGCAGATGCCTATTACACCAGGGCGAGCCCTAGCCACGGGCTTCGCAAGGAAATGGGAATCCAAGGACAGAAGTGATTTTTCAGACTGTCCCCACAGAATTGGTGAGGAGCTCCTTGCTACCGTCTAGAAGTGCTCTGAGCACTGTGGGTTTGGGCTCCAGGTGGCTCCACTCAAGGCTGTGCTCACAGCAGGCTTGGGGCCACGTCTCTTTGGTTTCTGCATCCCAGTGAAGAAACACCTCCCTGCCATAGCTTTCAGAGGACTGATGGGCACTGGGCTACTGAAGGCAGCACCCCTCTGATGTGCCTGGGAGGCTAAAGAGACACATGCTTCTTCAGGACAAACCACACTGAGGTCTCTATCTCACTTCTTTTTCCATCTTAGAAGGATAAATCTGGGTCAAATACTCCAACCGATCCCCACCCTCCCTTTTTCTTTTTCTTTTTCTTTTTCTTTTTCTTTTTCTTTTTCTTTTTCTTTTTCTTTTTCTTTTTCTTTTTCTTTTTCTTTTTCTTTTTCTTTTTCTTTTTCTTTTTCTTTTTCTTTTTCTTTTTCTTTTTCTTTTTCTTTTTCTTTTTCTTTTTTTTTCTCTTTTGAGCTTTTGGACCAAGATTTAAATGTAAGAAATTGCCATTTGGCAATGAAAAGTTGAAGGGTACGTTTCAGAGATGTCACCAAATGGCATTTTGGCATTTCCACCCTTGAGCTTTCTGTCTTAAAAATAGTATTCGCAAAACTCAACCCAAATTCAAAAATAACATCAGTCCCTCTGAAATGTTCTTTCTCCTCTGTGCTTATTTTTTCCCTTATTTTTTACTCCCGCTCTCTCATTACCTCTCACAAACTACAGATTCACTGAAAAACATCTCTGCTCTAATTCCATTTTCTGACTTTCCATCCTCCCCACCTCTCCAGCACCGCACCGCACGTCCCTATTCCTAATGTGAATTACTGCTCTCATCGCACGTTAAAAGCGAAGCTAATTAACCAGCAGAACAATTTGCCTAACGATGTGGTAGATTCTCCATCACTTGCAGGCTTCAAGTGAAGAGGTTGTGCAGGGTGTGGGAATTGGGGGATGAGGGTCTCAGATCTGCAAGGTGACCCTAAGGCAGGGATGCCCACCTACCCACGGGCTGTGATCCTAAAACATGTGGCACTCACCACTTTGGGTATGACATGGTTGGATATTAGGAAACATTTCTTCTGAGAAAGAGTGGTCACAGGCTGCCCAGGGAGGTGTGGAGTCACCATTCCTGGAGGCATTCAAGATCCGTAGGGATGTGGCACTGAGGGACGTGGGCAGTAGGAATGGTGGGGGCAGGTGGTTGAACACAATGATCTCAGAGATCTTTTCCAAAGCTAACGATTCTATGGGCTCGTGGATTGGAGGTATTTGAGCACAGTTTCTCCTGTGTCTGAGGGGATCCTGGCTCAGGGGATCGCTGGCTCCCAAAGTCCTCAAGCCTGAAGCTCATCGCCTCCCCATCTGGGAATGGTGCCCATCAGCTCCAAGGTGCACACCACAGCCTTGCACCTCCAGCATCACTAGGGACAGCACTGCCGAGGGCTGTGACAACGGCAGCAGCCTTTGCTGAAGCTGGCAGGGACCCTGAGGAGGTGAACACAGGGGACAGCCGCAAGCCAGGCAGATGCCACCATAAACACCAACACTAAAACCGAGGCCGCTGTGGAAATCACAAGAGTTAACGAGCATTTTAGGAAAGAAATCCCTCTATAAGATCTTGCTGACAAGCACTATTAAATATTCATTCTATAGACTGTGGAGACATCATTAGACACATACGTTCAGGCTCTCCACACTCCCGGCTCTGGCATTTGTTTTATGCCGTGCTGATGAGCTAAGGGGCTAACGGAGCTGCTCCAAGGCACCTCATCCTGGGCCAGTCCACCCCCTTCCCCACGGATGAGCAGGAGAGAGGCTGGGCTTGCTCACACGAAAATATATACGTATACACTCACACATATGTATTTTTGCATACATTTGTGGTGACGGTCCCATTTTTTTTTTTAAAAACCAATCCGTCCATAAATGTCACCGAAAATCCCAGTCTCCTTTTATTAAACCTGAAAAATGCGTACAAAAGTAAATAACAAATGACTGATACAGGGAGAGGAACCAGCGCGTCTGCTGGCGTCACCCTCCCTCCCTCTCCCCCTCCCTCACGCTCTCTCCTCGTGTAATTTGCATTAATAAAGAGGCTGTTCCTTGTCGGAATGTGTTTCATCCGGTTTAAAATCCCAGGGCGATCCACCAGGAACAGCTCTGGGAGAATCCGACTGTCAGAGCCGACAAGACAAATGAATCCCGGTGTCAGGAGCGTGTGGTTCAACGATGACAGATTGAGAAGAACTGTCCCCCTCTCGACAGGCGGGCTTCATTTTCAAATTAATAAATCTGAATAAAATATTTTCCCTTTCATTACGAGCCGAGCCCGGATGACAGTTCCCGTGACAGGAGGGAGTCGCAGTGTTGATGAGGAGACTTTGCATGAATTCCACCTGGGCTTCTTCAGCTTTATTTTTACCTGCAATTCCAGCCCTGTTTACTTCGCTCCGCTCCCTCCTCCCCTCGCTCCCCCTCCCTCCTTCCTCCTGTTCTCTCACCTTCTCCCAGCCCTCCTCTGCTCTTCTCCCCTTCCTCCTCCCTTCCCCACCTCCTGGGCCGTATCTCCAAAAACCAAACGAGACCTACAGATGCCACCCCAGCCCTATGTGCAGCCCCAGCATCTTGCTGGCGATCTGGTCCAGGAGCTGTGGTGACAGTGTGTTGCTATAAGCCAACAGGAGCTGGGGACAAAATCCATTCTCTGCTTGCAGGCTATGGGACATATATGGTTGGAGGCTATGTTTGCCCATGTGTGACAAGCCCATGACCACAAGAGAGATGGCCAAGTTCTCTAAGAAAAGCACTTGCTCCACAAAGTGCCTTTGAACACTAAAGGCACGCAAGTGGCAAGGTCATGCAGCAGCATGCTCATGACTCTCAAGTCTCTGTTCTGCCTCTGGATCCCACCGTGACCCATAAACACGGCAGGAGAGCCCATAAATGCCTTTACTGCCATGCATCCAAAAGCAGCGAAGTAACCCACTTCTCAAGGACACCATGGAGACCTGAGCACAGCCACTGATAGCCCGGCACAAAGGCTTGAGAACCTCTTTCTTCTCCCAAAGGACAGCATGTAGAAGGCAGACTGCCCCAGTGCTCCAGTGCACAGGGGTCAACCTTCCTCTGGGCAGCCCCAAACAAGCGTCCACTCTGAGGAGAGGACCATATAGCAGAGAAGTTCACTCAACTTCAGGTTGGATATGAGGAAAAACATCTCCAAAATAATGGTTGGGCACTGACACAGGCTGCCCAGGGCAGTGGTGAGGTCACCATCCCTGGAGGAGTTAAAAAACTACGGAGATGTGGCACTGAGGGCAGTATTGCTGGTAGGTGGACAGCTGGATTTGATGATCTTAGAGTCTTTTCCAACTTTAATGATTCTATGATCCAATGCTAAACTCAAAAATTCAGACCAAAGCCATGACACGGAGTGAGCAGAAAGACAACGGTGGGAAGTGGAGCATCTGAGCTCGCTGGGGAACTGTGGTAACTGCAGGGCATGTTAGAGAGAAAGCCAGCAGAAATGGAGGCACTGGCTGACTCTTTGTGAGTCCAATATCCCCTCCAAAGAAATTAGAAACATTCCAACAGCTATAGCTGTGCCTGACAGTAAATTTGATTAACTTGCCTGTGGAGTTAATGATATAGAGGGCCGTGTGGATTTTGTTGTAAAGAACACAGAAAAGACAGATGAGAAAATGAGAAAACAAGAAAGTAAATTTAAGCAGCTGGAAGCTTTAACAACTGGCATGATAAATCCAATAAAGAACTGCTCGATAAAACCCAACCACTGGAAAGCCAAACATGGTTTGGGGAGGGAGTGCATGGGGCTGGATGTGCTTCGGATTCACAACCCAGAGCGTGCAGCAGTGATGCCCCTGCTACAGCTAAGCTGAACCAGCAATGCTAAGCCAAGGAGCAGCCTGTTTCTCCACTGCTTTTCAACTCTTGAGCAAGTTTCCTTTGTGGTTTTCTGAGGACCAGGTTGAATCTGCTGAGGCTGACGTGAGCCTCGGGGGATTCACACGTACAGAGCCAAACTGTGCTAACACTGGAAGACAGCACGGCATTGGACGTGCTTGCCAACCAAATGTAGAGCAGGTATTGCCAAGAAGCCTGGAGTAAAACCCGACATTTGTGCATCCATATTCTTAAAATCTTTCTTCTACAAAATTTCATGCTGCTGAATTCTACTGGAAGTCCCAGCCAAGAAGAAAACCTCAAAGAAAATGATTGCTGAGGACGACATCTCTGCTTGTTCAAGCAGCAAGAGCTGTGAAGCGTAGTTGGAACATTTGTTGCTAACTGACCCATTTGTTCAAGATGATCCATTGACTCAACTCTGAATTTGCAGTCTGCAGACCAATATCCACATCGCTGCACCACCTACCTCCAACTTCAGCAGGACACCATCAATCCAAAGGACTTTGCTACAAGGAACAATGGAGACCAGCAGCTCCAGGACTCAATGATCATTATGGGTCCCTTCCAACTTGGGATATTCTGTCATTCTGATGGGGCAAAGGAAGGCAGAGCTCATTTCTTTTGCATCCTATGGAGGCTGTGTTTTGGAAGGGGATGGGTGTGTACAAAGACACAAAGCCCCATAGATCTCCTCCTCCGGGTGAGCAAAGGACCAGTCCCATGTGAAGAGGAAGAAAGGTGGAGGCTTGGGCAGCAAGATAACCCTTGCCACCAGTATTTTAACCTGCCTTTCACTCTCAGTTGGGTTTGTCCATAGTAACCTGGGTTAGAGATACAGAAGGAGCCCAGAGCCATAGTTTGCCGCGGTCTCCCTAAGTCCCAGGAATATCTCTCAGGTCTCCCTTCAAAATTAGAACTGACACTGAATGGGAGAAAAGCATCACCATGGACCACACTGTCATGAACTGGAGACCTGCTGCCACCATGGACTTTTAGGGCTCTCTAACAACCTCCGGGGGCAAGGAGAGACAAGCAGTCCTTGGGAGCCATCCCTCGTTTCTGCCACCCTCCTTCAGCCCGGCTGCCTGCAAGACCAAGCGGCTGAGAGCGTGCGGAGCGCTCTGAATTGAGCTGTAAAGAATGAAGGTGAAGTTTTAAGCCGCTAGATTCATGGCTGGGATTTTTATACACACATAAAATATGAATCTCAGTTGTATACAAAGCTGAGCCCATCGTGCCAAAAGGATCCCAGTCAAGCAGGCCTGTAAAATGAAATCCTCTCGGACTAATTTAAGGAGACCTGAGCAATATAAATTCTGGCCTGCTCAAATGCAGGAAATAAAAAAAAAATCTGACTTGAATACAGGCTGCTCTCAGCGTGCTCAGCGGTCCCAGTGCAAGAGCAATGAGAAAACTGAAAAACAGAGCAAGAAATTAGCTCTGGAGTTGCAGAAAACACCGCTCCAGCTCCCCATTTATACCAGCCTTGTGGGCCTAATGAAACCCTCTTCAGACAAAATTTAAGGCAGAGATAAACTTCCTAATAAATAAGGGGTGATCGTATTTGCCGATTCCTGATGACTTTCCTGACCTGCACGGCCCCTTCTACTGAGTGGTTATACGCAGAGAAAACGCTCATAAAGATACTTCTTACGGCAGGAAATATTAACTTCTTCACCAACTAGCAGATCTTGACATTGCACAACATCTCCCATGGGTTCCTCTGGTTTTAGTGGAGGAGTCTCCAACGGTTGGCATTGCTGGAGGATGTGCTTGCTCCTTTTGTGCCCCAGTAGCACTGATGAGTCCCCAGAGGGCTGTGGGGGCCCATTCCTGGAGGTGTCCAAGGCCAGGCTGGATGGGGCACTGGGCAGCCTGGCCTGGTGGGAGGCAGCCAGACCTCAGAGGAATTTTGAGGTCCCTTCCCACCCAACCATTCTATGGCTCTATGAAAGTGCATAGCCGTTTTTGGAGGTAGGGAAGGAAGAGCAATACTTAGGCTTGCCCGTGACCTCCTGCAAACTTGCTGGCACCAAAGAAGAGTTGTTCAGGCACCTGCCACCAACCTTATACCGTGATGTGCAGCAGCTTTCTCCCAAGCAAATTAGCTTTGGGACAGATGAGTGAGACAAGTATGCCTTCCACCAGTATTGTCACTGCTTCATCTCCTCTACTCATTGTAACTATACTCATTGTGGGAGCTGTTACCTCTACCCTGTGTCAAATCCCCCGTGCCACAGAGACCTGGTGTAGTTGGGAGCATCATTTCTTTGGCGATTAAAAGCAGGAGGCGTTCAGCAAAGCTGTGTAATAAAGCAGAGGAGCACCTCCAGCAGCAGGGCAATGTAGAAGCATGTTCTGGGGGCTATTTTTCCAAGCTTTCTCCATTGAGAAAGAAAAGAAAAGCACCAAAAAAAAAAAAAAAAAGAGAAAAAGAAAAAGAACTAGCCATGAAATAACTCCCTAATGAATGCATCGCTTCCACTCCAGAGCTGAAGGCAACTTCCAGCCCAGACCATCTTTGCTCCTCGGGGCCTTGGAGGAAGATCTCCTCTTGGGCAGCCAAGTAGCAATTGGGTCACAGCACAGGATTATCTGCTAGTAACAAGCCGCAAATGTGCTCTGGGACCAGTGATTCATTAGTGCACTTCATGGTGACATATGAACCAGAACCCGAGGGAGCCTTTATTTCTGCCCTCTCTATCCATTCAGTTGAAAGACAGGGAAAAAGGTTCCAGCCCTGCACTGATTTCTAACGCCAATCGAATTAGTGCTACCCTACAACCAAGGCAACTAATCAAGGACATTGGGGAGAAGGTGTGGCCTGAAGTGCAGTAAAGCCCCAGGTCCTGAGTCACGTTGCAAGACCAGTCCCTGCTGCTAGAAGCACTGGAAGGGAGGGACGAAGAGGCTCTGCAAGAGGACAGTGCTGCTGATGACCTGTTGCAGACTCTGTGTCCCCATGGCCATGTGAACAGGGTGTGGGCACCATCATACCTGCATGCCCAGGTCTCCATCCTGCCCCAAACCCTTGCATGTACCCCATGGCAGTGACCAGAGGTCACAGGAGCACAACACTCTAATGGAGCAGTGCAGAGATGCACTGTATGCCACCCTGCTGCATTAAATCTAAGAAGAGAGGTCAAGAAAAGCCACCCTAGCAGCAGCAGGACTTGACAAATCTTCTCAAGCACCTACGTTCAGCCCCACATCCTGGCTGACGGCACATGGACTGCTCCAAGACTCCTTTCTTCTAATGCCGGCTGTTTAAATGAATCCAGTGCAGCACACACAAGCCTTTACAGCACAAATCCTGGGGGGAGATTCTGAAAAACACCCTTCACTGAAGTCCTAGCCTCAGAGCAGTCTCAAAGTCCAGCTCTGACACCACAAATATTTCCCCACAGAGAGACAGCAGCTTTTTCCTTTCTCACCCTCAGAATCAGCTGAGCCAGATCTGCCCAAGGGCTTCACACCAAACCAGCCAGCACCTGGATGCTGGTGCCAAGCCATTAGCCACTCCTCCTCAAGGGAAGTTGCTTCCTAGTCCTCATTAGCCAGAAAACAGCTCATTTCCCAAAGCTTGGAGAGTCTTGTGAGCCCCTCTGCTGCCCTTCTGCACAACTGAAGCTGAGACACATGGATGCCCAGGGAACAGCCAGGGCTGATGCTACCTAAGCACAGCCCTCACCGATTTAATGTTCCTATAGGAGCTTTAAATGTTTTATTTCCTGCCTTTTGATTCTTAACCATAACGCTTCATTGACTTCATCCTATTTCTTTTCCCCCTCTACACTGGCTATATCACTACACGACACAATCAGGAGCACCCACTCCACCACAGCAGACTTACTGCCAAAATCCTCAGCAGTTGTTGGTCCAGCAATGGCTCAGAGCTGCTCTGGAGCTTTGGAGCCAACATGGTTTCCCCACGATGCTTGACTTGGGCAGAGCAGGGTGAGCACGAGCCCAAGGAGCTCCTCCAGCCCGGTTGGCCATGGCAGGACGTGTGTCCTACCAACACAGCAGAAAGGTTAATGGGATCGCCTCCTTCCAACTCTGTCGTGGTAAATGCGGGATTTATAGCCACGCTAAAACACTGACCTCTATCTGTTTTATGCTGGTCATTAACTAAGACTATCTCACACCAGAGACTTGCTATACCAAAGAGCACTGACATCACTAACTGCTATTAAGTGTATTATACTTAAACTCCATAAAGGGGAGCAAAAAAACCATTGTCAGCAGCATAGGGAAAAGGCACGTTACCAAGCATGCTCAGATTTAAGAAAAAAAAAAAAAGGGAAAAAGAAAAAAAGAGCAGTTGCCTGCAGCTCTGTGTCTGGCATTTCACGAGCACAACATTGAGAAAAATCCTTGAAAATGTTTTTGGGCTCAAAAATTTCCCACGGAGACACCCAAACACCCCACAGCTGGGGGATGATGGCCACAATGTGTCCCCAGACCCCACTGCCACATGCACGGTCACAAGGAAGGGCCCACGGCCCCCATGTGCCTCCCCCTGCTCCCTGGCTGTTTCTGGGCAGTGGCATATTTGTTGACTTGCTCTTTTGGTGACATCTTTTAATAAGGAAATGTGTCTCTTAGCAGCTTCTTGCCTAAGGCTGTGCTTAGTTAAAGTGTAAAATGTCAAACTTTAGCAAGGATGACAATAGCCCTGCTGGGCGAAGAAGAGCCAACCACTATATTATTAGCTACCCAGGGGAGAGGGGAGGAATACTGACCCATTCCATGGAGGAAAACACTGAAAACCCCACTCACCCATCCTCCCACATGAGCCCGGTGTCCAATCAGCCTTGTGCATCGTTTGTTGGAAAACTGCTTCCACTTGATCTTTCCAGCAGCCAAATCTTGTGACTAAATCTCAACAAAACGCTGCGTCTTTCCCATCTGATCAATCTTTAAAAGCAGATACATTCATACACAAAATTGCAGGTCACAGCGTGCCGTTCTCTCCCATTCTCCCCACGCTGCTGCTGGTGAGCCTAAAGGGGAGATTGCCACGATCACCAACGGGCACCACAGCAGGCATCAGCCAGGGGTATGTGACCACTGAGGGCTGGTTTGCAGAGGGGAAGAAGGCATTATCAGGCTCATGGGTCTTCGGGCAGTGTTTCCATGCTGCTGAATGACTCACCCCTATTACATTTCCCTTCACACGCACTGATGTACGTAGGTGCGACCTTTTCATCTTGAGTTAACGTGGTGGGGACTAACTGATGGGTGGCTGGAGCTGAAACGGGGCGGTCATTAACTCACATTCCCAGGCTCTGGAAAGGAGGAGACTTCTAATATTTGAGGCTGGACAGTGTTCACCTTACTCATCCCTCAGTTTTCCACATCAAGACCCTGGTGTGCAAATAATGATGGGCTTCTGGGGATCAGCGTCTGCGTCTGGATCCAACCCTGAGCCCTAGATAAGAGCAGCCCTCTACCATGCAGGAAAGGATGCACAGAGGTATGGAAAGAGATACGTGAGGTCTTTGCCTCCAGGTTCAAGCTTTTGTGCTATTTTCCACAGGCATAGGACCTCTGAGATGCTCTCCCCATTTGGCACAAAGTCAGACCAGTAATACAACCCTGATGAGCCACAATACCTTCCCGGCCCCACTGAGCTCCCACACCCACATTAGGGCTGCTGCCAGGTGCACCTCCAGCCCTCAGACTCACAGGAAGGAGCAGGGACCCCAGCAGAGCTCAGTCCCCACTGCTGACCAGAGACCAGAGCCACAACCAGTGCCAAGAGATCACCAAACACCAGCAACAAAACGTATATGTGTGTGTATGTGTGTGTGCTGCACACGTGGGTGTCGTGTTTTCCCAGCTAACACATGTCAGGATCTGTTTAAGCCTCGCTTTATGCTCAAATGTCACCCTGCCAGAACTCATTACGTCCCATTTATTAATTAATTAAAATATATTTATACAGAACAGGCTTTATGAGATGGAGATAAAAATAACGTTTTGAGAGCTGTCCCCCGGACGGGGCTGGTGCTCTCTGATGGCAGCAGCAAGGACAGTGGCCACAGCCTTCCCTGTCAAGTGCTGACTCGCAGGGAATTGATGATATGGAAATTTGGTAATTAAGGCCGGGGAGAAGTCAGAGGCAGCTCTGGAGCTGGTGCTGGCCATGCAGCAAGGCAGGGTGGCAGCTCCACGTCCCCATCCCTGATGTGGGGTGGTGGGGCGACCACGGCTCCATACTGCAGAGAAAGCTCAGGGTAGGAGGGAAGGGGCAGGCAGCAGTTTGCTGTCAGTGTGCCACACATCCCCTCAGCTCGGGGCTTTGCAACAGCGTGGGGATGCTCAGCTCTCTGCTCAGGGTGAGGAAGAAAGCTGGCCTTGTGTGGTGCCTCACTGGTATCAGCACACAGTGGGGTTTCCCTTTGCTCTCTCATCTCTTCAAGAGGTGTCACCGGAGGTATGGATTTGATGGAGACAGCAGAGTGTCTCCCATGGGCAGGGAGGGGAGGTGGCCCTGCAATACACGTGCACTAACAACATGTTCTTGAGTGAAACTTCAGCAAGAGCAGACAGAGCCCCCAATACCTCCCAGCCCAGCCCTGCACCCACTGACCACCATCCCCACAGCAGTCACAGGAGCAGAAGGATCTTGGTCCGGTTCCAGCACCTGGTGGAAACCAGGTCCCTCCATGGGAAGGTGGCAGGTTGGTAGCAAAAAACACCAAGAGTAAAGAGGCAATGTCTTCTCCATCCCTGAGATGACCAGTCCTTCACTGCCATCTCCATCCTTAAGATGGCTTGTCCCACATCACCCATGACAGAGGCAGGGAATGCAACCCAGACCTCCCAGGCCCTTCACAAATGAGGACACTTCCATCCTCAGTGCTTCCCACCCTCAGCCTCTGCCATGCACTGTGCCACCATGCCACTATTTCTTGGGAGGACCGGGTCCTCTCCTCTGGGTGTGAGCCAGCGCAGCTCTGCTGACCTTGGAGGCACTCTGCCAGCTTACCCTGGCTGAAAACAGAACCATTTATTATTTAGATAAGGAATTACACCCGCAGATACAAAAACTCAAGTAAACTCACTCTACTTTTCGTACGTAAGCAAACACATCTTAGTAAATTCTTACTGCATGCTGGCCAGAGATGAAACAGTAGGAAGAGCCTGCAGCTCTGCTGCCTTATGGAAGCAGGGAGGAGAAAGTTTTACCCACAGAGGGGTACAGGATCACAACAACATGGACACCAGCTGAGGACCTGGCCCTGCTGAACCCAGCCACCATCCAGAAACCAGCCTACAAAGTCATCTCTTCCATCTGAGCATCCTCCAGCACTTAGCGTTGCACCCCATGCCAGCACACATCCACCTACCCCAAAATTCCTGCAGCCCAGCTCCCAGCCCACGTACCAGCACTGCCTGTGCTCTCTCTTGCACCCAGCACCACCAACCTAATCTCAGCCCAGCGGTCCTTTTTGCTGCACAGGGATCACGGCGAACCATTCGTCATCCCCCGGGCTGGCAAGGAAACCACACGCACGAGGGAAGAGCTTCCCTGACTCAAATGATTCTCATTTTTTGAAGGGCAAATTTCCTTAGCCTGCCCACTCAGTCTTGACAAGGACAGCAGGAGCCCCACCACATGAATACTAATGGCACCAGCAGCGGGGACACGTGGGGATGGGAGCGCTGGGGCTGGGCACTGCTGGCGGAGCAGCAGGGGGAGAAGCAACCAAGGCACCCCGATATGGAGCATCGGGGCCCCCATGGGACACCCAGCCTGAAGGGATGATGCCAGCAGCCAGGGATCCATTGAGTGCATTGGTTGTGCAGGGCATGGGCACCACCAGTGGAAAAGGGTTATGTTCCCACCAGCATCGTCCCTCGGCCTTGACCCCTTCTCCCCCCTGCAAGCCACCGAGATGTCCCTCGTGCTGAATTCTTATTCAACTTCAAACTGACAAACTGTTTTTAATCTTTTCTTTCCATCCAGCTTGGAGATTGGGAAGCAAAAATCAATACGGGCTGGCAGGTGATCAAGCGGCTTGACAGCAGCGCTGCAGAGAGACACAGAGGGAGCAGAGGGAGGGCGAGGACAGGAGGGAAGACAGGGTGACCACGTGCCGCGTTACTGGTCCTGGCTGTGAGCATCCTGCTCATCCCCATAGGTATGGGGCAGCTTGATGGCATCACTGGCACCAATCAGGATGAGAGGTGCCATCATATCTCACACCTCTTGGCCCCAGCGGAGGAGCTGGTCCCAGTCCCATTCCTTCCCTCATCTCCCCAGTCCCAGTCCCCCCACCTCCATCCTACTCAAGGGTCCCCAATTCCCTCCCCTGCATAGATCCAAGTCTTGGTACCTTCCCTTCAATCCCATTTTGCCCCTGGGATGCTGTGCCCAGAGGTGCAGAAGGAAGCAGCGGAGCACAAGGACATGGGTGACACCCTCAGCGCCCAGTCAAGAACAAAACCTTCAGAGTCACCCCGAGGGAGCGGAGGCTCCATGCCCTGTGGGTGGGATGCATGGGGAGCTGGCCTTCTCCATCCCTGCCTCAGCTGTCTCACAGCATTTTCACAAGCAGTGGCTTCGCTCCAAGAGCCCCCGAGAACAGAGCTGACATTTGAAAGTGATCAGTTTAGGAACTTCCCCCCCCACACACACACACACTTCTCCCCTTCGCATCCCCCCTTCCCGTTGTTGCCGCTCCTCCGAGCTTTCATCATCTAACTCGGTAAATCTCCAGGAAATACGGCTGTGTTTCTGTTGTCACTTCTGATCAGAGCCATGCCAGCGGGGTGGAGGAAGTGGGGGGAGCACAGGGAGGGAGAGGAAAAAAGATCGCCTGGGGCCCCACACGGAGCCGGCATGCAAATGAATGCCAGCTCCGTAAAAATAGCCCCAGCAGTCACATTTTATTACAACCAAATTATTGGACCTGGGTTACTGGGAGCTGGCAATGGGAAAGGAGAGGGAGGGAAGAAAGGGAGAGGGAGGGGGTCAGGCAGCATTTACTCTGATATTGGAACTTAGAGGGTGCCAGGAAGCATGCTGCCCTCCCATGGGAGCTAACTGTAGGGCAGGGCAATGATGCTCCTTGGGGACACAATGCTCCCTGCAGGTCCCACATGCCTGCTGCTGTAGGAGCAGGTTGCCCAAGTGCCTCCAAGCAGGAGCCCCATGTCACACAGGCACAGATGGAATCACTATCTGGGTACCAGCAGCAGAATCTGCTCTCCCCTGCTCCATCCCAAGGACAGACCCATAAGCCCTGCATGCTGCGCAGAAAGACAGCAGTATGAGTGCATGCTGACATGGCACCAAGACAAGCAATGGAGACATCCTCAGAGGCTGTGCGAGTGGAAGGGATGCACATGCCCCTCCTGCACAGCTCTGCCATCATTATTTTTTTTGTCAAATGGTTATTTTTCACATGGTCACAGGGCAGGGCAACAAAGTGCAGAGCCAGCACTCCCAGCCAGGAGCGAGATCTGCCATCCTAGGAACACTTCTGCACTTGGTCTTCTTCCCCATTTCCCTTTTCCTCCCTAGATTTGCTGATGTCCCAGGGCTCCCATTGGGAAAATATCCCAACATTCACAACAAAATTGCCACCAGCAAATCCCTTGCTGGGAAGCTGAGAGCTTCATTCTCAAGCACAAGAATTCAGGAGGAAAAAAAAAAGTGACTACAGAATTAAGGTTGGAAAGATCATCTAGACCTACTGTTGACCCACCCCCACCGTGCCCACTGACTACGTCCCTCAGTGCCACATCTCCATGGTTCTTGAATATCTCCATAAATAAGAGAGAAGCTACTTCCCCCCAAAGGCCAGGGGAATGAAGCACAGGGGAACAGCTCCACTATGGGCCTTCCCACTGGAAAGCCAGGTTCAGAGCTAATTTGAGAAAGGCCTGACTCACTGTTCCAGCACTCTCCTGCTGATGCTGCAGGGCAGAGGAGATGCCAGCCAGCTCTGTTATCACCTCCGTGGGACCACCTCTCCATTAGAGGCATCTGAGCTGCAGAGCACGGAGGGAACGACATATGGGCAGGAGCTGGGGACTGCTTTCCCAGCCTCTCTTTTTAGACCATAACTGCATTTGCAAGAGGATCCCAGAGCCGCAGTGCAGTTCTTATTCGGTGCTATTAAACTTCATTAACTGATATATAGTTTCGTGTTGACTCAACGACTCTTAAACCCTCTTCCGGGGGACTTCCCTGCACACGCTGTAAATTGCCAGTAACTGCCTTCCAGCGGGAGCAAGCTGCTCGAGCAGAGCATCCCAGGTCCCTTCTGCAGGCCAACAGCAAAACGGAAGGGAAAGGGAGAGGTCCCCAGCCCAACAGCTTGGCAAGGCTCATGGGGAGAGCCCTCAGGTCCCCAGGTTTAGCCCCATGAAGGGGCTCAGAGGCACAGGAGCCACTTGCCTGACTCCGCTCCAGATTTGCAAGAGCCTCCCCAGCACGCCTCGAGATCCTCAGTGGAGGAAAACTCAAGAAAAAAATTCCTCTCCCGTTGATCAAAGCGCTCCTTTGCCACGGAATTGACAGCTCTGCTTCCAGCTGAACGCTTTCAAGGTTCGCATTGTCTTATGTAAACTGTAATCCAAAACGATCTCAAGCCCCCCCCAAAAAAGCCCTCAGAACGCAAGCTTTTGGCTCTGAGACCAAGTGGGTCATTTTGGCAGCGGTTCCTTTTTAGCTTCTCTCCCTCCCCCTTCCCCTCCCTCCCCAAACTGCAACGCGAGCGAGCCCGACCTCCTTTCAGAGCTCCGACTTTGATGCTGTGCGCACGCAGATGGGACGCGTTGCTGCACATTCCGACACTCTGGGGTAGCTCTGCTCATGCAATTATTCAGATAATTTGCCAAAATTGGAGCAACTTTGCTTGCAAAGCATGGGCCCCTGCAGTCTCCATGCAGTCCCCAGGCAAGGGGGACAACGCTCTGCCCACCACAGCGCAGGAAAGGATGCAGCATGACTGGGTGATGGGCTCAGCATCAAGAATGCTTCAGGGACAGCTCTGTGCCAGCACAGAGGTGGCAGTGGGGACAGTGTCACGTGCAGGGTAATAGCGGGGCTGAGCGAGTGGCAGGCAGCACCGCTCCGGCCGTAATTATCTCAGGCCACCGTATCATCAGAGAGCACATTTCTGCTGAAATTATAACGTGTCTCCTTTGATTATGCTAATTGTTAATAGGGATTCTAATTCCGGGCTCATTTTTCACTGTTAGGAAATAAAGCGACGAAGCGGCCGCAGTTCCCCTGCCGTCCCCGAGATCCCTCCCATCAGCGCTAATTGAAACGTCCCCGCACCGCGCTGACACCGCTGTGCCCCTTGTCATAAAATCAATGGCTCTCCCCTGCCCGACTCCTCTTGGGCCAGGGGGCCCTTCTCCTGCTCACCGCCTCCACCGCTCACCAGGGTTAAGCCACTTCCTTGCGTTGCCCAGCCAAGCTGTCACAAGCATCCTTTGGAAAATGAACCACGCTAAGTGGCCTTGATGGGGTTACCACCCCTGTGATGGCCATCGCTGCTGCAGTGAAATGGAGCAGTAGCGACAGGGAGAGGTCCGTTTTAGATCACCTGCGGTGATCTAAAAGCCTAAAGCATCTCACCAAGGGGGAGGAAAAGCATCAGAGATGAACGGCACCAAGACAAATCTCCCACCAGCTGTGATGACCGTGGAGCCATGGGAAAGCACTGAATGGCCCAAAACATTAACTGTTCACGGAGGGATCAACAGAGGAGGTTCTGGAAGGCGCCTGGGCCATGCCTGATCATCTTAGAGGTCTTTTCCAACCTCAGTGATTCCACACCCAGGTCACAGCAAGCAGCTGGGCACTGAGAGGGGGGGGAAAAGAGGTGGGAAGCAGCCTTTGTTGCAGCCCACCTGCTCCTTCCCTTCATCAGGTCCCTCCAGGCTAGACCAGAAGCTACACAACAGGAGGCAAATCTATGTGCTCACTGCAGATGATCCTATTGCAACAGGCAAAGCTAAACTCCAACACTCAAGAAAGAGATGCCTCAAAACCCATCACAAGCTGTCACTGCTGCCTGCACCCTGCAGAAAGCCAGCAGCCCAGGCAAGAACCATGCAACAGGGTCCTGGAGCAACAGAGACCTGGGCAGCACTCTGTGGCCCGAAACACCCACAACTAAGCAGCATCCCAAAACAAACACACCCAGTCCTCCCCAGTACCCCACTTAGAGTTTATGTCTTCGAGCAGATGTCTCTGATACTCTGGCACTACTGTCCAGAGCTGTGGGTACCCCAGACTATAGATAGACCCTGGGCAGCCTGAGCTGCCAGCCCACAGCAGGGAGTGGAGCTTATTCTCAAGGTCCCATTCAGCCTTAGCCATTCTAGGATTTTACATCCCCACAACTCTGCTGTCCCCAGGCCAACAAACACCCCATGATCACCCTTTTATTTCCTCCCACCTCCTTCCTCCCAGCCTCACCATACTCAGCTGCAGCACTTCACTTCTTTCCCAATTTTGGTGCAGGTGAAGCCCTTCTCTCCCTGCCCACCTGCAAGCCAAGACTGCTTTCCCTTGCCCTGACATCATGGAAGAAGACACCACCAATTGGGGTTGGGTGACCCCCAAAAATGCCACGAGAGCACTGGTTTCTGTGGAGAGAAGAGGGCAGGGGAAGGAAAGAGAGAAGGGCTGGAGCAGGCTGGGCAGAGGGAGAACTGATGCAACAACCATTGTCTGGGAGCCACAAGCATCCTGCTGGCTGCAGCCCCATCAGCAACAGTCGGAGCGAGGAGGAGATGCCGGTCCCGGGGCGCATTCTCTCGCAGCCCCCCCACCACGCCACTGCCAGCATCACTGACAGCCAGAAGGATTGCTCATTTCCCACAGCCCCACAAGGTAAATTAAAAAAGGAAAAGTCAAAGCTATCTCTGGCTGCTCGCACTTGGGGAGTCCCAGCTCAATACGTCTTGGTTACTCGGAAAAGATGCTTATTAATAAGCGAGGAAGGCAAACTTAGTTCTGCAGGCTGTGGGGTTGTCAGCATGGGGAGTGCTTGCTTTGCAAAACACTGTTGGGTCAGAGGTCTGCACAGAGACTGAGGCACAGGACCATTAAGGTGGGAAAAGACCTCTAAGATCCCCAAGTCCAACCCCAGCCCATCCCACCGTGCTCGCTGACCACATCCCTCAGTGCCACACCTCCACGGCTCTTGAACACATCCAGGGACGGTGACTCCAAATACTTCCCCCAGATAACTCACACAGGCAGTCTTGCCAGATGTAAAGCTGTGAACATGTGCAAGTGCTGGCAAGATAAAACCAGCATTTGCTTCACTCTGCTACGTGACACCCATTGCGTGAACACAGCCTCCCAGGCTAGCGCAAGTATGGCAAAAATGTAACGCTAGCTTCAAGCCAGGCACAAGAAAGGCTGCAGCCACAACCCATGGAAAGTCTGTGAAATTGTATCCACCGCAAAACTCTGTTTGCAGGCTGACTTCAAGGCAGCAGAGCCTGCGCAAGTCACACTGGTGGCCATGTGCCTTTTCTTCAAGCAAGGATTTCCTGCTGTTTTCTAACCTCAAGGCAAAAGAGAAAACATCCATCCTTTCACCAGCTTGATTTCCATTCCAGATGAAGGGCTGATCCCCTCCTCTCCCTTTTCTTCGGTCTCTCTGAGTGTCACAAGGCATCCCCAAAGCTCTGCCTTGTGCTGCTGGGGATGCACTTGGCTCCAGGCTCAGCAGGGACAGCCCCACTGAAAGCCACTTTATTTTCTTGACTCATTCAGCACAGCGTGCCCCCAGCCCATGGGGCCCTTCCCACCTCTTTACGCCACATCTGGACATGAATTGTCACGTCCACTGCCTGCAGGGACCCAAGCTGGGCCAGTATCACCATGCAGAAGTGAAACCAGCAGCACACAGCCCAATGCACAGACCCTTCTGCGCCCCTAGAATCCTCTTTTATGATAGAAATGGATGTCCCAAAACATTTATGTCTCACACCTGCCCCTTGCCCACCAGCTTCCCTCAGCGTTGATTGCTTCCCTTCCGCCGCACACCACTCCACAGCACAGCAAAACACGTCCAAATCGCTGAGGCTGTGCTTTTCATGACACTGCTGCCTGCCTCATTTCTTTCCCGTCCTCTCACTTTTGTGAAGGTTAAAGGCATCCTTCCTCGGCTCCTGTCAGCCTGTTATCTGGGCTGGAACCAGCTAACCGAGCTCCACCAGGAATATTTTATGCAGATTCTCCACTGCACCTCGGATGGCTCATCAGTAACCAGTCTACACCACCTGGCTTTACCTCCCCAATCCCCCACGTCAGTGGGGTGTGGGCACACCCACCGTCCCCCAGCCACCGTTGTGATTTTAGAGGGGGAAAGAAAACAGCTGGATCCTTCAGACAGCAGCTAGGAAAATGCCATCTTTTCGGAGCGGAGGATAAACAGGAGCCCTCGGGGTGGCATTCTTACAAGTCCCCCAGGTGGCTTTGCGAGCCCTTTAACCGACACGTGAGTGAGCATCCCTGTTTTGGGGCTCAGAAGCACGCTCATCTCCTGTGACGCTTCGGGAGTAGATGGATCCAGGCAACGCAGCCCATCCTCAATGGACATCAGGACGACTTCTGCACTCATCTCCATGCTCAGGCTTAAGTTGCGTCGGCATGAGAGCCTGCACTCCTCTGGCCACGCTCCAGTGAGACACTAAATCCAATTTGATGGCACCCAGTCCCAGCCGGGAGAGAGAGAAACTCTTCCTGCTGCCTCGCTGTGTCTCAGAAGGGGCCAGGGAGACTTTCTGCTGAATCAGGTACTGCTTTGTGCTCCCGCCGCTGGCGGGCGGCCAGCTGCACACCATATTGCACGAGCCGGGTAATTTGGCAAAAGCGCGATCATGTGCTCACCCCCGATTCAGACCCAACTCATCCCATGGGGTGAGCGGGTAATGCGCAGATCTGGTATTAATTAAGGGGAAACCACAGCCAGAGGCAGCGATCTGTCATCCTCCTTTGGATGCAGCTTGCGGCTGCTAACGGCTCCCCAACTTGGGCGCAGTGATCCCCCAGCTCTGTGTGCTGGACCAAAGATGCTTCGTCTCCAGATCTGCGCATGCCTCCATCCCAACGTGCTGGTTGGCCTCCAACGGGATGGATTTACACTCCTGGCCAGCAGTGGGATGAGGAGCAGGCACACTGAGCTCTTGCCCAGATCTCCATCCACAGGCATGGCATCTCCAGCAGAGATAGAGCTTTTGGAGAAAATCTCCCCTGCTCCAGAACAAAAGGCGGTGCTGGTACCCAGCATGCCAGAGATGAAGCAATTTACTGAGTCAATTGTCTTTTTTCCAAGGACAAACATGTGTGATAGAAGATCTCCAGATCTGCTGGCACGCAATGAGCTCTGGGCCACCAGCCCTTTCCCTGTCTCAATTCATCTGTCAATAAACCGCTGCGCCCATTGAGGCCGGAGAAATGGAAAGGGATGCTCATGCTCCACCCAGCAAGATTAAACCCCATGTTGCCAAACAATGCTGACCCAAGGTTTCCTGCTAGAAGTGCCAAAATCACCACTCTCAATGCCCTCCTAAGTGAAGCAGGAGGGGCAATTAACTACAGGGACATTATTTGGTCCATAAAGTCCCTGGAAGAGGTGATGTGAGGACCTCACTTTGAGCTGCAAGTTCACACCTCTCCCTGCTCCATGAATTGTCCCAGCAGTAAAACCACATGGTGCCAAAACAAAGAGCAAAATCTCTCCAACACAGAGGAAAGAAGTGAGCTGTTCACTTGGTGGAGTCCGCTAATGGTGCTGAGATCACATCCCCACATGGGACAGCCCTTACCCTGGGGTATGCACTACCACAGGGTGATGCTGAAATAAAGCCTGGCAAAATTCAAAAAGAAAATAAATATTTTTAAGGGGAAGAGCATCTAGGGCTGCCACACGTTAGGAAATTTTTGGAAGGACACAAAGCCTCTCTGTTTATGTTATCCTCTACCTCCAGCCCTAAAGAAATCTAGTGGAAGGAGCAGGAAATTATTCAAAAGATGCTCATTCTGAGTCAGTTTGGGTGGTTTGGGACTTTTTCAACTATCTTCTCCAAGGCATACTCCTGGGACCTGCTGGAGGGGAGACACAGCCATAGCCCCGTCCCTGGAGACTTCCAATGCAAGGCTGAGTCAGTCCCTGGGCAACCTGATGGAGCTGTGGTGCCCTTGCTCATTGCAGGGGAGTTGGACCAGATGGCCTTCAGAGGTCCCTTCCAACTCTAAGGATTCTGTGACTCTATGGTTCTCTGATTCACTCGGACTGATCATCAGGGCCACCATTTCCCACAGCCCTCCGGGACCTAACCAAAGGGATGCCCGCGGTGCTGCGGTACGGAAAGGGAGCAAGGTGTGAGAACAGGGAGGACATCTGCCTTTGTCCATAACCAACATCCCAGGCTCTGCCCTTTCCTCCGCCGAGTGCCTGGGAGAACAACCGGGAGCGGACCTTTGCGAGCACACAGCAAACCGGCTAATTTAAAACAATTATGCAACAGCTAATTAAAACCATATCCGTGTCCTAGAAAGGCGGCCAGCCAGGTACCCAGCATGAAGCGCTGGGCTCGGCGGGGCAGCATCTTGTTGGAGAGCCCTCTGTCCCACGTGGGTCCCATCCCGAGCTTCCCTGCCCGCCTCGGCGCTGCACGTACCTGAGGCACCGGCTGTGCTTTATGAAGGCTAAAATTTTCAACTGGTTGTGCCTTTCCATGCAAACTCATTAGACACTATTTACACCCGCTGCAGCTGTGCAGAGAGAGGTTTTGAACTCTGGCATTCTACAGTAGGCTTTGTTTCTCATTTACATTTGCATATTAAAGTGTTTGCCTGAAATAGGCTATTGAAATTAATTCAGGATTAATTGGTGTCTTTATCTCATTAGGACAATCTAATTTAAGGATGATGAAATTGTTTAGCCTCCCGTTTGCATAATTAGATTGCTTTGAATTGCTGTCATTATTGTGCTCTTTAGCATCATCTGTAGGCCTCAAACAGACAAGAGTTTCAACCTCATAAAGACCAATCATGTGTTACAGCAGAGAGCTGTTAACCCCTTTTAACCCAAACTCCCTCCAACATACTGCCACACAATGGAGCGGCCAAGGTGTAACACAGTGGGGACATCGAGGTCCCTCACCCCGTGTAGGGCTGCATCCCCTCCTTCCCTCTACATGCATGGGACAGCAAGGCGATGGCCCCATGTCACCTGGCGTCCCATCAGGGAGGACAACAGCTCTCTTGGATGCAGTGAGGCTGAGCAGAGCCACGTGTGCTCACCCTCCCTCTCAAGTCTCTGGAAGGGAGTGGTGGATGCACATCCAAGGATCCCATCCCTCCTGCATGGCATTGGGAAACCCCTTGGGCCAATGGCTAAGACCTCCAAGGACAGCTGGCCTTCCCTTCCATTGCATCCACAGCTAGAAGGGATGCTCGTGGTTTACAGGCCAGCACCGTCCCCTCCAAGCACTCACCAAGATCCATCTCCTTCTCTTCTAATCTAGAGGCTGTTCCTGAACCTCCAAGCAAGGAGTGACTGCCCAGGATCAACTTGCAGCCCTGGAGTCTCATACCAACATGTTCCTTATTCTTCTTCAAACAGGTCCTCTCTCTCTCTTCTCTGCAGTGCATCCGTGTGCACAGTCCTTGCACTTGTCTGCACCCAGGCAATGGGAGAGTGCATGCAGGCGTATGAGGAGGTGCCACCATTGCCCATGTGATCCAGGGAAGAACAAAGAAACAGAGAAGTGACACCAAGGCCAGAGCTTCACATGGGATCACCTTTCACCCTAGACTCACCCTGTGATTCAAGGGCTGGCATGCAGCAATGGAGCCGTGCCAGCCTCCCATGGAGCTCAGTCCTGTCCCTGGGACCTCCAGAGGCTTCCAGAAAAGACCACAGAGAGAAAGCCCCTGCAGGGTGGTTGTGGCCGGGGACTGCCATCACCGTGTGTTTCACAGATGTTTGGTGCGTATCCCAAAACGTCGCAAGAATGTCGCAGCGGTTGCATCTGCTGTGCGTTGGCCGAAAGCTGTCCTGAGGACCACCGCAGCCCACGTTCCCCTTTCAGCACTTTTCAACCCGTTCAGGGGACGCAGGCATTCAGAGTCATGGAAATGGGTATCTCAAGTCAACACCAGCTCCCGGCAGAGGGTACTGCTTCAGCATCCCGAGCTAAGACCTCACTCCCCCGTGGGTCTCTCCGTCAAGAACCAACTTGCTCAGCCATACCAAGCACGCGTCTCAGAAGTATTTGTACATGATAAAGCATCGCTCTGCATTGTAACCGGCTTCCTCTCTAGCAAGGAGGACCACGGCCTTGAACGTCCCCTCTGTTCTAGGCCAAACTCGCTTTCCAGATGGCCGCCAGAAGCCGATAGACACCAAAGAGCCTGTAGTCGTTCCCCGGACGCCGAGAGCAGGCCGGGGGTCGGGATGGCAGCTCTGCAGGTGCTCCCAGGGACTCTCCCCGTCTGTGCTGGCCCGGCGCGAGGCGAGAGACCTGCTTCTCATTAGCAGGCGGCTGGCTCCGGCGGCGGGGGCTGCGCCAGGCAGGCTGCTTCGCCAGTCGCTTCACGTAGCCGAACATCTGGTTGTGTCTCATCACCGTGCAAATTTATGACCCTGGAAACAACATGTTGATGATGTGCTGGGAAGGGCTGCTGGAGCTGTGATCCCGCGTCCGAGCGGGGACGTGAGGATCACCGCCCGAGGACGGCGGCATTGGAGGGGTGAGGATGAGCAGACCCGTGGGATGCAGCGCCCGGTGATGCAGCACGGTGACATTTTTCCCTCAATCTCTCTCTCTTCTGGGAAAAAAATGCAAATTCAGCACCAGCCAACTTTGTACAACTTCATCTCGGGGAATTGCTGACTTCCAAACCAGCCAACAGACAGGAAACCTTTGAGAAAAAAAAGAAAATGTTTCATTTGAATGCTTTAGAAAGGAACATTTCCATTTGCAGTGACTAGTCAGTCACACTTTCCACTTCATGGTTAAAATTATAGAGACATTTAAAACGATTTGAAACGAAAATGACAGATTGCATTTCAGGTCCTCTAAAGAGAGTTTTGTTTGCCTAGAATCAGTAAATGTTTAAGTATTTTTTCGGAAGATCAAATGTATCAGTTCTGTTAGTAGACTCAAACCAAAGGTTTGCAGGTTCACACCTCAGGAAAGGTTCAGGTTGGTATCAGGACAAATTTCTTCATCAGAGAGCGGGGGGCATGGAACAGGCTCCCCAGGGCAGGGGGCATGGTGCTGAGCACATTCATGAAGCATGTGGAAGATGCTCTCACATACAGTCTGATTTTCAGGTGGTCCTGTGCATTGGACTCCATGATCCTCATGGATCTTTTCCAACTTTGAGACATTCTGTGATTCTATGATGTTTCAAGAAAATGTTTGCAATTTATCGCAATATTTATGCAATATATTGCAATAAAACAAGGGGTTTTAGTTGTTTTAGTTTAGTTAGATTTGTTCTGTTGGAGCTGCAGCAGGAAAAGAAGAAATCCAGCTCTTGCCATCGTAGTTAGGCAACCAAAGATGAAAAAACCCCGTAAGACAGTGTAATAGGAAAGTTGTCGTGAGGAACAACTACATGAAGTTATCCAAAACTTTCGATTTTGTGGCTATTTTGTAGAACCTTTGTACTGCTACCAGGCTCCTTAGTACATTCATAGAATCACAGAGTCATTATGGTTGGAAAAGGCTTGTAAGATCACCGAGTCCAACCATCCACCCTTCCCTACTGTGCCCATTAACCCGCACTGGAGGACAAGGAGAGAATTTTCTTCAGTCTCAAGAGTTGAAAAGAAAAATGGAAAAAGCAGTTGCAAAGCAAAAAGTCTTCTTGAATTAGAAAAAACAGAGGGTTCCCTTGCATGATGCCAAAGCAAAGACACGAGACTTTATCTAAACTCATGCATTCCTGCACTTGTATACTTACGTATATACTCGTACACTATGGCATGCTGCTTCACCCCAGCATAACCATTGGATTGAGGAGACCACCCAGGTCACTGTTGATGGGCAATGGGAAACTGATCCCCAGTTGTTCCCAAACTCCCCCATCTCTCACCACTATAAGAGGTGAGGGCTGTGAGAGCAGCTCATTGCAGCAGCCATTCTCACTGCTGGCTGGAGCTGAACCAGCCTCCTGGCCCAGGCACGTGCCCACAGACCACATCCATCCTTCCCAACCACGTGCCCCAGTGGGGTCCCGACCCTGTGGCACTGGGAGAGCAGCCCCAGTGCATGGCACAGGACTCCTGACCCATGTAGGTTATCAGTGCCATCATCACCCAGCCTGGGTTTCCCACTGCCAATCAGGCCTCTCCTTTGATCAGTGTTATAATCAGATACAGCACTCCAGCATGGATTATTAAGTTTTAACAGTTGACACATCATTTCTGATACCATAATCTGGCAGCACTTTACAATAAGTGACAGGTCCTCACTAATTCCTTTTGTATTCACTGTAGCAACGTTAATCATGAGTGATGAACTTTGCGTATTCATATGGATGTAATAGGCAGTTCCCAAGGACTGAGACTGTAATTTAGCTTTAACCTAATGGGCACTGATTGTAACAATAAGTAATTATGTCAGCTAAATGCAGTGTTGATGGCAATTGATGACAGCAGCGAAAGCCACGACACCATTTTGGATCTCAGCTTGGAGTAGTCATTTGTAAAGCCGTAATGCCAAGATGAGGAACAATGTGTCCTCTCCTGTGTCTCCTATCATCCAGCTACCTTCAGGCCAGCGAGGACATTCCCAGCTGTGACAAACACCAACAGCATGGTTTCACTGCGTGGTGTCTGAGCTCAGGGTAGCCTGCATGCCCACAGCCTGTGTGCGTCCATAGGAAGATGTTCTTCTTTCATATAGTGTGACTTCTCTTTCGGTTAGAGAGGAAGACAAGGCCAGGATATCTTTAAGCCACTATGTCTGGATTTGTATTGCTTTCTTTAGAACGGGGGAGCATGGCAAAGTCATAATAATAATCTTGTTAATGACAGTAATAAGGCTGTAAGTGCTGGTGTCATCTTGAAAAAGTGATTTGTGCTGCCAATAAGAAACCTGTTTTGCTTTAATCATTAACGTGGTCCAAAACGCCTGGAAAATACGAAGCAGATACGATGAGGTAGAAAGGACACCCTGCTTCCACAAGGCCTGCCAGGCTGCGAGGGGAGAGCTGCCTCCTGTGATCTGAGCAGGGCCTGTGGGAAGCCAGCAGCAAGAGGAGCAAAAACTAACAGGGCAAGTTGGATGCTGTACTTATTTTTTTTTTTTTCAAATATTTCCTACATTTCATGGCTTTTTTTCCTTTTTTTTTTTTTTTTGGCACCATGGCTATGGAAGTTGAGAGTGAAAGAGTCCCTCCTGCCCCTGCAAGGTCACAGGGCTGCCCTCGTTAACGCAAGAAGGCTGCAAGGAGGTGAGAAGTGGATGTTACGATGTTAGCGGGGGCAGGTGGGCAAGCCCAGAGCCTATGAGCTCACCTGTTACAGCAGCATTAGCAGCCACCTCAGCCAGGTATGATGTCAGATTTACAAGTGTCTTTAAATGCGTGCCAGTCCCCTTTGAGATGTACCTGCAGCCCCATGCTTCTGACAGCACCTGCGGGCTCATCCCGCTGCCTGCAGCCAGCAGAGCCTGACGGGTCCGTGTCCATCCCAAAGCTCTCAGTGCTGCTCGCTTTGCCATGCTGACAGTGCCTGGCCATCACTGGGCGGAGGGGGGGGGGCCCAATTAATGCTCATCACAGCCCAAGCACAGGCCAGGCCGATGTCAGAGCAAACAGTGATGGCTCCGACACGATGCCCGGTGCTCGGGGTGATTGGCAGCCTGCAGACAGAGGTGCCAAAAGCATGAGCCCCTCACAATTAGCAACACGGCAGCGTGTCCCCCCATGGGAGGAGGTGGCAGCCCCTTGCCCAGGTGCTGAGTGCCAGGCAGGTTCAGTGCCCAGCCAGCTCCAGCTGAGGGGCTCTGCAGAGGAGGTCCAGCAGATCCTGACCGACAGCAGCCTCAGAGATCTGCGATAATGGCACCAGCTTGTCACTCACCTTGCAGCTGATGTGACAGCCCCAAGCAACAAGGTACCCACGACGTCCCAGTGCCTCTTACCCAAAAGTGACACACCCAGTGCCTCTTACCCAAAAGTGACAAGGGGAAATGATGATAAAGGTTGAGGCCAAATCCTTCACAGAGAGCTGCTGCCTTGAGTTGGCTCAGGATGTTTATTTGTTGTTACCAATAAATAGCCACCTCAGCAGAGCACTCTGCACATCCCCAGTCAGAGCCCTGTGCTGTCTCCTCACTGCCCAGGCTCCTTCCTTTGATTGTTGGGAGGGGAAACTGGGGCACAGCTCAGCCACCCCCAGCACACATGGGGAGCAGTGCTGGGAGCACAGGCCAAGCAGTGAGGGCACAGCTTGGAGATGTCTGACCATATCTCCTGGTCACCCAGGGGGAGCACCAAACCATGCCCTCACCACAAGCCCTCCTCGGTGCTTTTGCTGACTGTACACCCCTCCCTGCTACCACATCTGGGCTCTCATTATTGACCTGAATTTCTCCTTCACATCGAATGGGAGCAGTGGGCACAGCTTTAGGCTAGCTCTAGGCTCTCTCATCCCTGTTTCTGTCTGTGTCTGCTCCAGCTCCTAGCCTGGGAGGGCTCTGAGGATTTCTGTTTTCTTCACAGGTCAGTAGCAAGCCATTGCTTGGTGCCAGGAGGAGAGAGCTGGATTTCCATCACAGCATTGCACTGTCTCTCTTCCCATCTCAAGCCCTGAACTTCTGCTGTTCTTCTTCAAGCCTCAGGAGATGTATCTGATGGACAAAGAAAGAGTGCATACCAAAAACTCAGCCTCCAAAAGGCTCACAAAAGGACAGAAGAGGGTCAGAACATGGGCTGAGAAAGTTCCCCTTCCCTTTCAGCACCTCATTGCAACCATGCAGGAGCTGCTCAGGAGGTGTTTGCTGTCCCTGCAGCCTAAGCCATTGCTGTGCTCAGGATAAATAAAAGACTTGAATCTCTGGAGGCAGAATTCACATAAAAAACTGGGAGCTGGAGAGAACTCCAAGGCAAAGCGTGTCATTCACTCCAAGCCTCCATCTCCTGCTTTCCTTTCCCTGCTGCTGGGCAAGACATCTCCCTGCTGACAAACCTCAGGACCAGAGCAGAGGTGCGAGGTGGCAGAGGGTTTCCAGCAAGGGGATGCTCCTCCAGCGTGGGGCATGCAGCTGAAGCGCCGTCAGGAGAGACAAAGGCAACTGGCAAACTTTGAGAAATGCCTCTCATTATTTATAGAATGACACAGGAAAACTTCAGACTGAAACAAGAAAGGCAATTAGTTTCCTGTACGGAAACAAAGAGACATCTGTGCCAAGTATGCTAACATATACACAGGGGGCAGGTATACAGTACATGAGGAATTTCTTCCAGCTGCAAATCCACCCCCAAATTCTCAAGTCAATCTTGAGTCTTACGACACTCAGCAATCCTCTTAAAAGTGTCCAGATGCTTTAATAACTTAATTCTCATCTTCTCGACCACCAATTTTCATTTAACTGCTGAAGCACTGGAAGGAGACAGAGGGGTCAGGACTGCAGGGTCGTGCTTGGTTTGGAAGTCAAAGAAGCCTGGTCTGGTTCCATTGGTGCCAAAGCCACTGTGGGTTTTGCAAGGTGCAGCACACAGCACCTGGCTGCAGAGATTGTGAATGTGAAGTGCACAAAGCATCTGCTCCCGTGCCAGCCCCCGCTGCAGACACATTGCTCCAGACTTCCCATCTCTGCCAGCCACCTTTTAGACAACATTTTCTCGAGGGTGTTTTAAACAAGCAAGGAAATTTTGGTGACACTTTAATACATAAAGTGCTTCTTATTTTCTCGATGCCAAGGAGCGGTGCTTTCTAACACGCTTTCTGAGTTAACATCAGGTGTTAAACAGACGCATGCATTGTTTGAGCAGGAGCCCACGTTTTATAATAGGCTTTCTATCTAACAGCTTGATATAGCCTCTTCCATTAAGCATTTATTGCTAATGCATTGTAAAGTGTAACATGCTATATGTGCTATTAAAGAATGAAGCTGCCATGTACTCACCCCTTAATAACGAACCACTTATGAACGAGAACCTTAGGTTAAAGAGTTGTGAATTAAGTTTCATCTCGAGGAGATCATCCAGCACCCTGCCAGGTTACTGTGGCGGGCTGACATGGGGAGGGCTCAGACCCGAGTCTGCTGAAGAAATGCTCCTTGACTTTGCTTTGAAGAGGACCTTGGTGAAAACACTGCTCTTCAGCAAGAGTGTGGCTCGAGAATTCCTGGAGATCATAGAACCACAGAATATCCTGATTTGGAAGGGACCCATACGGATCACCAAGTCTAGCTCCTGGCTCCATATAGGTCTACACAAAATTCAGACTCTGAGAGTGTTGTCCAAGCACTCCTTGAGCACTGGTGCAGCTCAGTGCCAGGCCCACTGCCCTCTGGCTTCCTAACACCCAATTTGATCCTCCCCTAATACAGCTCCATGCCATTCCCTAGGGTCTACAGCGTGATCACACACAGCCAAAGCTGGTATTCCAGGCAGGGCTCATCATAAAGCAAGAAGTGGCTGTCACCATGCTGGAGCACCTCAAAGGGAACGAATCTGAATAAGAAACAGCCCCCAGATTGCAGGTTAGGAACTTGAGATCAGAGCCATCACAGCAAGGTGTCCTCAGTCCTGCCAACCACAGCTACAGAAGGGTGGTGGGAAAAGACCTCATGGGATTGGACACATGTTCCTGGACTCTCGAGGACATCGGGTCCCACCTTGCCAAAGGTGGTCTTAACAAATCCAGCGGCTGCATCACCAGTTCAAGTCCTTCCTCTGAGGGACTCACAGAATGCCAGATGCCCTGGCTATTGACTTTCTAATAATTCTATATTAAACCCAATCATTAGAAACCCTTTTAGATGAGATACATCTCCATCTGAGCATTATCATAATTTTTTTCCTTACTGTGTGACAAAAAAAGCCATTAACCTCTTTAAAACATGGAGTAATCTCCCTTCCCGTGGCGAGCAGCAAGTTTTCAATACAATCTTTTCCTGGATAAGTGAGCACTGGGCACAAGGAGCAGCGACCTAAAGCCAAAGGGTCAAGCACAAAGGCAAGCAGCTTCACGGCTGCTCCTTTGGAAATAGAAATTGTCTCCATCTCTTCCCTCCTGCTGGTCTCACCCTCCCAGGGATCTATTTATACACACGCTGTTGCACGGCAGTTCTTGCCTTTGTTTCTTTTCTCTGTTTATGAGATGCTGAAAAAACAGGCCACAGAATCTCCAAAAATCATCCCCTGCAAACTCTACAGAAGGACTTGAGATCAGCCAGTGTGGGGATGTCTCTGCTGCAAGATAGGAGAGGGAATGTTGCTGACCACTTCCTACGCCAGCTCCTCCTCTGGCATTCAGTGGTAATGGGGCAACCACTGGCTTTGTCTGATGACAGAGCAAAGTGACGACCCCAAGACATCAGTGACCTTGCTAGGGTGAACCAAGTATCAAGGCATTTCTCGGGGTCTGGGTTTTGGTACTCGGTTTGAGATGTTTTTAAACAAAAAGTGCTCTGGGTGCCTAGAACTCCTTCATAAAGAGCATCAGGGTCTTGAAGAGGTGTCTGTGGAATGGGAAGGTCAGGTCCTGTGTCTCCTTGCTCTCCCTCCATGTTATTAGTGGTTGCCTCAGCTAGAGTCAAAGATAAAAATATCCACATGGTACTTCAAGAGAACTCCAGCACATGAGGACAGTTCTGCTAGGCTTTCCCCTTCCCAGGCAGACCCTTGTGCACACAAGATGTGCCACTTTAGGGCAGCCTGCACCTCGTGAGCAAGGAAAACAAGAGGCAGCCATGTGGTTTCCAAATAGACACAGCAGAAGGACTGAAGGCACTACAGCACAGACTGAAGGGACAAAACACATACCTCAAGAGGTGGTGTCCCTGATGCTGCTGGAAGACCCGAGGGCTTGCTCAGGTGGGGACAGCCACAGGTCATGAGAGAGATCCTGGCGGGCATCCTCCACCTTTCTGGCAGCTGCTGATGTCCATGCTCACCACAGTTCTCCACGGTCTGAGAGAGTCAGGGAGCACTTCAGTCACACATGTTCAGCTTCCTCGGTCAAACAGGGCACCTAAATGTACAGACAGACACACGTTTGGAAGAGATGGAGAGGAGGATCCCTGGCCCCACCTGCAGAACCACTCTTTACAGCCTGCCTGCATTGTTAAAGAAGTGACCTCGCAGCCAGCTGTTACTGCTCCCTGTCCTGGAAGTCAGGCTGAAAAATGCAGAGGTTCCCCCACCCTGTCCCATTCTTTAGGTGATACACTTTCAGAACTTCTTCCAAGTTTTTGCAAGGGAGGGGGAAAAAGTTCTGCTCAGGCTGAGTACCAGAGCCCTTAAGATGCACAGAAGGGAGCTCAGAGAGGCTCAGTATTTTTGGATCCCAGACCCGTGTTGGCACAGAGGACCCCATGAAAGTCCTGGGACATAGCTCCCTGAGCCCAAAGTGGGACCAGATCTTGGGAAGTGCACCACAGCATTGCCTTCCTCCCACCACGACAATAGCCTTTCTTTGCAGTGCCAGTGGTTCCCTTTGTGTTTACAATAACAGAGGGATGCTTTATTGCATTTCACCCGGCCCGCTGCCATGGCAACCGGCAGTTGCTGCGCGCTGTAAAAATAACCCTCCTTCTTTGATAGATTTCACTTGAGTGAAAATAACCCTTAAAAATAGGTTGAAATTTCCATACTAACTCTTCCAGGAGGTTCAAGGGAGACGAGGATGAATTGCAGGATTGGCTGATGGGCTGCACAGTGCCACCCCAGCATTTTCTGGCCTCAGCACCCAGCTCTGATGGAGGAGCCCATGCGGATGCTTTGAGGGCTGCTCCCAGGCAGGCAGCCCCCTGGTATGGCATGGCCAATGGCACAGGGAAGGAACTTTGCCCACCCCTAATGATAGGGTCCAAGGTGCAGTTTCTGCATAGCCACATTATGGATGGACTAGTAGAAATGGTGGATCTCCAGGGTATCTTGGTATTTAGTGCAATGAGAAGAAGCAGTGCCTTACTGGCTACAGACATAGAGCACAGCTCTATATTTAATTCCCATGCACCAGTTCTCAAGAAAAAGGCTTTGGCCTTCTCCAGGTCTCAGCAATCCCAGTCTAGAAGCTGCTGTTCTTGCACATGCATTTTAGCAGTTGGCTATCAACAAGAAGCTTCAGCATGGATTTTGGATGAATAAATCAGAGCATGTGAATTTTCCCCAAGATGAAGCTCCTCTCCTGCTTGGGAGAGCTGTAATGACCATCACTCCAGAGTGCCCATGGCCACTCTCTTCAGGGCAGTGATGCAGCAAGACTTGTGGAGATGACACATGCACATGCTGGGAGGACTTCAAATCTCCCTTCTTTGACTCAGGTCATCTCCACTGCTCCCATTTCCAGCCCGTGGAGAGCTAGCTGGAGAACTGCTCATGCAGGTGTTGCTTCCACGTCTGCTCTTGACTCATCCTCAGCCGGGAACATCTTTTTTTTTGGCTCATTCCTTTCCTTTTTGTCCTCCCAGCCACTCAACTGTTCTTTCTCCAAATAAAAGCCGATTCACATTTTAGAGGTGGCCCCTGATTCCTCCCATGAGTTTAGGTGAGTCGAACCATAAGAAGTGGAGTAATGAGATTATGATTAAAAGCACACCTTGATAGTGGGGCATCCATCAAGCTGTCATAGAAATCGTATCTCGGAGGCTGCTCTCATCAATCTGACCTTTCAATTATTACCCAGAGTTCATGACTCTAAGTGTATATAATTCCTACCTCAAATTTGAAATACACGCCTTTGTTTTTTTGGCTTGCCTTGTGTATGGCTGCACAAGGTCTCCTTCACCAGAGCATCAGTGATGCTTCGCAGTGCAAATTAACTTAAAAGAGGTCTTTCACCCAAAAGATTGGGAACGAGATCAAGCCACCACTGGAGCACTTAGCAGAATGCTGTTTGAAATCTTTATTAATGTCTTTTCAGCTCTTTCTCAGCTCTTTTTTTTTTTCCCTCAAAGAAAATGACTGCTGAGGCTAACTCTAGTGGTGTTCACAGCCCACAGTCTTCTTTGGTTTGTGTCCCCAACATGAGGGAAGGCTCTGCCAACCCAACCAGGCCTCGGTGCATGATATTCTCTACCCAAACAGCACTGAAAAAAACTCCTCCCAGCCAACGCTGGATTTCAGGAGCGAGATAAAGCCTAACTCAGCTTATCATTGGCATGGCTAGGAGGATTCCCTCACATTTCCTTAGGCCCAGAGCACCATTTGCCTCCAACCAGCTCCATGTGTCCCCCTCCGCCATCTGTCCAGTTTTGGGCCTCACAATCAGAGATAAGGATTTCCTCGATGCCAGCCTGGCATCTTGCTGGTTCCCAGTGATTTTCCGTAGAGCTCAGAATTATTAACCCATGAAATCCTGCCTGAATCTTATTTGTATCCCAGCACACGTGGGACATCAGGCTGTGTTCACAGGGCGTTCTCCAGGCCTGGGAATGGGACATCCTCCTGCTCCCTGCCTGCTCCACTGACAGCAGAAAGAGAAGGAACTGGCTCTTCTTAACACAGCGAGCTAGGAAGTTGTTCCAAGACTGTACAAAACAAATGAGGCCATTTGCTTTATACCTTTCCTCCAATGGAACCGTGTTTTTATAGGAATAGGCTTCCCCACTATCTAGTGAATCTTTGCAAACAAGAAAGCACAGCAGATACACTGCAGGAGAAAAGCAATCCCTGGCTGGAACAGAAAAGACAGGAGAAGATTTGGGGTCTTTAATAAATGCAATCCTAAAGATGTTTTGCTGTTATTGCAGGGACTTGACAGCTTCTGCTTTCCTTTATGCTGAAATGAAATTCTTCTACAAAAATCTCTGCACTCTCAAAGGACTGGAATTGTGGGAATTTCCGTAGCAAAAAGCCCCAAAAGTGACTCCAGACACTTTCTGTTGTGTCCCTCTATCCTGGGGCAGAGGTGTTCAGGAGAGGCCAGAAGAGATTTTGTGAGCCAAAGACACCCTCAAAAGAAAGAACAGCTTTCAGAAGTGACCCCAGCGCTGACAGAATATAAGAATATTTATCCGCCAACACCTGTTAATCCACACAGTCCTTGACAAGAAAGCTGAAAGTGGTCCCTGTGCCAAAGAACAAACCTCCCTCCATTGTGACCCTGCCCAGCTAACATTGCTGCAGACTCATTTCAAAGTCTTGTCACTACTGGCAAACAAGGCACCCTCCCTAGGGAGAAAATACTTGGCAATTCTTCAGGCACAATATCTGCTTTAAAAGCTTTCCTTAATCAAAGAGTAAAGTTAAATAGTATTGCATCCCCAGAGCCCAGCTCAATGCTGGTTGAGGTCATCTTCAAGACAAGAGAAGGGTAAGAAATTATCAGTTGTGTAGGCACTAGAGTCATTTTTTTGGTTGTTTGGTTGGATCACTGGTTGGTTGGCTGGATAGTTGGATGGCTGGTTGGTTGGTTGGTTGGATGGCTGAATGATTGGATGGCTGGTTGGTTGTTTTTTGATGCAACCTGTTTCACCAGCCCATACTCTCCAGAGCAAAGCTCTGAGCACTGTCCTATCAATACCAGTTTAAACGGAGAGATGGCAGAGATTTCCCAACTATTACTTACGAAATGTTATTTGGTTAAGGGACCAGATACATCCCGATCCAGGTTCCTGAGCTTTGCAAGCCCCAGCCCCTTTTGGGGCTGGTTTTATCCTGCTCATGGAAATCCAGTGCTGGTTCCCTTGCATTCAAGGAACAGATCATGTGGCCACACACCACCACTGGTCTTTCTCTTCTATCTGATAGCCACATAAAACAAGCAGCCACTTTTACGGAGGCCTCATGGGAAGAAAGGCTCCGAGATGCCCTGTTATTGAGAACAAAGCTATTCTTCCCAGCAACAAAGTGACTGGGGTTGCATCTCACCTCTGTGCAACCATAACAATGCCTAATGCCACCCCCCAAGGTAGCAACCACAGCTGAGCCACGCTGCAGGCCCACGCAGGAAGGCACTAATCCTGTGCTAATTTATTTTATCAAATTAAAAAGAAGAGCATCCGTGGAACACCAGAGACTTCCTGTTCTCACGGTCCCAGCAGAAAGCTGCATGATCCCTTTGTAAAGAGGGTGGGAGATTGTTGTTTTCCTTCTTTTTTGCCAAGAATATAAAATTAATAAAACAGGATTAAGGGAGATATGGATTTAACTGATTCCTTAATCCCAGAGAATAATTAATGAGAGCAATGCACCACTTGGCTCGACTCTTCCCACATTTGAATAATAAATAGCATCCTCAAACGAAAGGAAGGAAAAGGGAGCAAGAAGAAGGTTGAGCTGCAAACTCTTAACGCAAAGACCCTTTACAATATGTACACATGCAATTCTTTGTTGTCTTGTGTCCAGAAAATACAGGATAGAAAAAAGCAAAGCCCAGACAAATTCTGGACACATACAGATGTGGATGCAAGCCAGTATGTACAGGAATTTCATACTTGTTAAAGAAACACATTGGACCATAATGCTAGCATCAGCCAGCACAGAATTCAAGCCATCTACTGTCTGTTTCTGTTTGTCTACGACATCTTGCAATGGAGGAAAGGTAGCTGGGGTCCTCCCACTTTGTTACCTGGTGGGAAAAAACACCTTTTGGAAGTCAAGGATCTCTCTTAAACTGAATACCTATTTTGAGTTCAGTTGCATCCCTACCTCACTCATCTTCTTCTAGGGGCTTAATCCAGGAGTTTCTTTGATCACTCTCTCATAAGCACTCCCAGCTCCTGGCCGCTCTTCACCTGCAAACCAAGCAGAAGTCCTTGCTCTAAGGAGGTTTGCATCTCAGCATGGAGGAGGAGAGTTACTGCTCAAGAGAGAAAAACCCAGCTGCTCAGATGTTGGTCTCATCACTGTTTCTTGAATCAAAGGGGAACCAAAGATATTATTCAAGGATTAAGAGTCATTTGTCCATTTTCTAACTGGTCTATACATACCAATGGGAGACTTACAACAGCATTTCATACATCAGCTTGGCCCATCCAAGATCAAGACAGCCCCCATTTGGACACCAAAACACCCCAGATCCTAGAAGTACCTTAGCAGCTGACCAGGTGGGAGGTCAGAGACGTGAGGAGGAACGTGTTTATAGGTGCAGCCCCATCTCTGCCTGCAGCCCTTCTTAAGGCAAGGCTCTGCTTTGAACTCCTTCCTGATGAAATGATTAATGAATGCCACGCAGACCTCTTCCCTTCCTTCCTCTGCTTTCACCTGCCACACAGAGCAATACCAAACGAGGTGATCATGACAAACACAGCTCTAATTCTTTATTAATATTAATCAGAGGCAACCTTTCCATTGACACCAGCACCTGAGCGCATGTTGGCAGGGAGGGGATAACACTGCGGCAGTGACATTTCTTGGGTAGGCGATTTTATTTTATCTTGTGCCTTCCATTCCCCCTTTTAATATGGGCTAGCGATGCCTTGTACAAACAGAGGAAGGAAGAAGCTGATTAAATAGCAGAGTTGGAGAGTAATGAAAGAAAAAGCCCACTGCAAACAAGCGCTGATTGTTTTAAACGGAAGGCACCGGGAGGTGGATTTCAGGTGATGCCGCGGTGGCTCCTCTTATAATCCCAGCTAAGGCAGCATTATGGCTTTCGAGCTCAGAGTGAATTTTACCTAGTCCTGACTGGCAGGGAAAGAGGCTTAGGGAGAACAGCCTAAGCCAGTCCCACCTTGGGCTAACCCCACAGCAGGGCTGGGAAATGCAAACCCACACAATTCCCCTCAGCCCAAAGGGGTTCCCAGACCTCACCCGTAGCATGCCTGGGGCAGCACTGGGGAGCCTCCAGGTCTCCGAGCTGCCTCTGTGGTCCAGTTGCAGATCTGCCTTTCTCCATCCCAAATACAGCAGGATTGCAGGGCGATTTGTACCGAGAGAAGCCTCTGGCTCTCAGCTGAATGCAACTTCTGTCTGTCTCTTAAAACAAATAGATTTTCATTGAAATCAACATATCTTTCTGAATTGAATAGGTTTTCATGGGGACAATAAATTTCTTGAAAACAATGCATTTTTATTACAACATATTTTTGTTCAAACCAATACTTTTTGACAACCAGATATTAATGACCAGGCCAAAGCCATAAATTTGCCTCAAACTATGTGTTTTCTCATGGAAGGAAATAATTTTTCTCATACAAATACATTTTTATTTGAATCAATCCTCTTCTTTTCCACCCCCCAAAATCAGATGTGTTTCTGGGAGGGAAGCAGGAGAGCTGCACACCCAGCAATGCCCCTTCATTTCAAGAGCAACCAAGTGCTCATGAGGTCTGTCTCGCTCCCAGCCTCCCAAGCTCTCAAGCTGCACTCGAAACTTAAATGTAAACTTCTTTTTTTCTTTTTTTTCTTTTTTTCCTCTCTTTTGGAGGCAGGATTTAGTGTGCTGGAATTGCAAAAGCCTTTCCTCCTGCTGTTTCCACTGCTGACTCAACAGTGTTAGTGAAGCTCTGGCACTAGTAGAACAGAGAGCTGGTGGTGCCCCGTCCCTGCAGACAGCCAAGGCCAGGCTGGAGGGGCTCTGAGCACTGATGGAGCTGTGGGAATCCCTGCTCAGTGCAGGGAGTGGGACCGGTTGGCCTTTAAGGGTCCCCTCCAACTCAAACAGTTCTAGGATTCTATGACTGAACCATAAGCAAAACTCCCATTCCTCTCAGATTCCATCTCCTGAACTGACCCTACAACCCGGACACAGCCCCCACTTCCACATCTGCCCCCACTCACACACTTCTGAACCCCTATAAAGAAAAATCACTTTTGATAGCAAGGACACCCACACTCAGCCCCTTCAAACCACATTTCCAAGCCCAAGCCTTCATCAGTGCCCAGGGATCCTGGGCTGTCCAAGATCGTGGGCTGACAAGAGTTCATTTCCCATGGCCCCCGTTGGCCACTCTTTGTTGAGCTTTCCCAGTCCATGTAAACATGCTAATTGCTTGGGCTCAGCACAGGGCTGGATGCCGCGCTGTTTGCTTTCCATTGAATAGGATTAGGGATTCTGACACCAATGATTAATCGCTGCGCTGCAGACGGCTGACGAGCCCGGGGAAGGCGTCCTCTCCAAGCGAAGAGCACGCACAATCTCTGCCAAGCAGCTGCTGCCAACTTCTATCTAACCCTCTGCATCTTGCCCTTTATCTCCCTGCTTCTCCCTTAGCAAGCCCTGGGCTCACCTGGGGGGCAAGGGGAGTGGGGTCCAGGGCACACCCAGGGGTGATGAACAACAGTTTACCCATACCCCACACTGCTGAGACTGTTCTAGGCACACTTCTTGCCTTCAGCTTGGCACCTCGGAGCCTGACACCATGCTTCCAGCTCCCATTGCCCTGCTATAGCTGGGTTGCAGGAGGGGACCCAAACGTGGCAAATGAGATCAGCGTTCGTGTTTCCAGCTGCAAAAGCTCCATGTGCAGTCCCATGCACACTAGCAGCCACCCAAGCCATGATGGACTACGTTCAGCACAGCACAAACACGACCAACTCATAGGAGTCCTCCATCCATCCCAGCAACTGCCTCAGGTTTGCCAGGGTCTGGACCGAAGGGATGGGAACTGATGCCCTCGATCAGCAATTTGGGGCTGTTCCATTCCCGAGCCCCAGCCCAGCAGCCCTTCTGCTTGCTGTGCCAAGCCTCCTGGAGGAAGCAGCCTTGCAGGAGGCAAAGCTTGCCCTCCAAAAGTTGCAGCCTCTGAGATTGCCTCCTCTCCTGACCTTGCAGAAGGAGCGCTGGAGGCAAATCCACCCCTCTCTGCCGGTGCCGCGTGCGACATACTGTCACTCAGACAAGCGACGTTCTTAATGGGTTTGTGGGAAAGGCCTGGCCTGCCTTTCCATCTGTACCTTCTGCCGGCTCCCCTCTCCAGCACTGCCTCCCCATACGACATTCCCTTGAATTATTTAGACTGGTAAATCTTCCTGCATCTCACATCTTTAGTCCATCTGTTAGCCGGGGCTTTGCCTTTATAGGAACTGTCCTTTATGCATGCCGGCATCTGTCAACAGTACACTTGCCTCTTTTATTCATGATCTTCCGTGGGAGATGGTACAAGCTGCAGAAATGCCTCATTTCTGGTATGCATTTCATTTTAATGGAAGATTACATGACTGGGGCCCATTTTATTACTTCTTGCCCTGCACATTCATCCATCACGAGCCCCATTTGCTGAGCCTGCACTGGGACGGCAGCCATCAGCCTGCTCGCCTCAGATTCCTCCCATGCTGCTTTCTCCCCACTGCGGGATGGGGAGGAAAAGAGGAGGGGAAGGTTGGCAAAGGGAAGGCTGTTTACCAGCTCAGGGTTCCTCCAGTCACTGGCAACTTGGCCGTGGTGGCATCACATCCCCTGCGCTCATCCTCATCCTCACTCAGCCCATGTCCCACCCACACTGAGGTATTTGGGGCACGGCTGCCCCGCACACCTCATGCAGATGGTGATGTCTTTCTTGGAGAGACCCTGCACCCAAAATAAACGTGCCTGTCACTTGGATTTCCCCACCCAATTCCAGCCATCCGCAGTTCCCCGTGCAGCCTGTCCCTGCCCTGCACACACACACTGCACACACGGCACCGGGAGCAGCATAAATAAGATCAATGTGAACCAGCAGTGGTAATTAAACTGCCTGTGGTATTTGTAGTCTCTCTCTCTTGTAGGAAAGGTTGCATGCAATTAGTAAAAACATTTTGGACTGGGAACAGTGCCAGTCTGCGCTGTCCTTTCTTTCAACTCCCACAGAAACTTGAGGACCCCTGATTATCCTCCAGACTGCACAAATAAAACCGGAGTAAAGCCACCCCCCTTCTGCACTGCCTTTCCCTGAGTTCAGGAGACTCAATGCCAGGAGGGACAGAGCAGGGCTGGAGGGTTTGGAGGAGCAACAATCTCTTCTGAGGTGAGACCTTCTCCAGCCCATGCTCCTAGGACATAGAACCATACAATGGTTGGGTTGGAAGGGATCTCAAAGCCCATCCAGCCCTACCCCTGCCACGCACTGGTTGCCCCCCTAGATCAGGCTGCCAGGGTCCATCCATGGCCTGGGGTACCTCCAGGGATGGGGCACCCACAGCTCTCTGGACTCCAGGTCAGTCCATGGTGGGCTTCAAAGCATAGAAACGTGACCCATCTTCATCCCTTTTGGCTGGGATGCAATTCCTGGCTGGGGAAAGAAGTTGAGCAGGTCTTGGATGACAAGGAGTCCTATGCAGAAGTCATTTCTGTACAACTTATGTTATTAGCATGCACTCAGAAAAAGAAAAGAGGAAAGGAAAATTTACCATAAATAATGTGATAACTACCACGGCTGAAATGCGGGGGAGAGAAAGCAGCTACACCTGGAGAAGAGATGCTTACAGGAACTGTCTCTGAACAGAATGGGATGCGCTGTGAGAGGCCGAGCAGCTCCTGCAGACAGTGATGAGCCTCAGCCAGGAGCAGTTCTCACACACAAAGCTTTGGAGCCTGTGCAGAACCCCACGAGTGACAGCCACTCACCCAGCAGCCAGGAGGAAGCAGCACCACGCACGTCCCATATGGCGAGGGAAATCAGTGAGTCTAGCATGTATCTGCGCAAGGAGCTGCAGAAGAGAGAAGGGGAACAGAGAAAATATGCTCAGGTACATTTCCCAAATGGTCACCATAGTTTTACTTTGAATATTCCAAATAACCTTAACTCTGTCCCCATTTCCCATCCAGCTCCCCTCTATGGGAGACACTTTCTACATCGTAACTAGTCCACCCTGATGGCATAACTCAGCATTTCCTTTCAGGAATCAATGAGAACAAATGAAAATTTAATACATTCTCCAGACAACTCAACTCCCTTCTCTCCCCCATGGTAAATAAATAATGTGCTAGTCAAGTGATGGATGGCGTGCTTGGAGATCGCTGTCCGAGTGCTATTAGGGGCTGGGGAGGTCGACGGAGCGAAGACGTGGCCGAGTGCAAGATGAAGTAGTGGCCGTGGGTTATTTGAGGCTGGGAGGGAAACGGGGGGCACATGGAGGCCTCCAGGGATGGAGGAAGGAGCATAGAGCGGACAGGAGTGTCTCGTTATGGATTGCTGCACTGGAGCTATTGGGTTTCTCTGTTGCAGACATGGCTGGATGCAAAGCCCAGTGGCTTTGGGATGGTTGGGTGCAGACACACTGCAGGCCTAGCAGGGCAAACACGGGAAATGTGTGACAAGGTGAGCCTGGAGTGAAGCATCTGGGAGGTGGGACCTAATAGCAGCCAGACAGGAACAAGCCCCAAGTGTCTTACTGGCCCCCCAGCTGGAGGGATTTTTGCATGACCTGTTCTCTGAGAAAACACACTTGTTAAGGGATTAGATTTCACATCTTGTTCTCTCTCCAAAAGCCCGGGTATGGGGAGGTCTGCCTCTTTCCTTTAGCCTGTAGAAGATGTCCTTGTGCCCCCAGGACACGGCTCCTAGGGTCACGGCAGGGCTCGGAGCCAGAGCTGGGAGACACCAGCATGAACTGCTGAAGGAACAGCTCTGACTTAGCCTGTAACTCGCAAAGCACATGGGCAGGACAGAGAGTATTGCCACGGACATTCACGCAGCCCAGATCTCCCCATCTTCACTAGGATGACTAAAGACATTCAGTAAGGTGTTAATTCACATCTACAAACCAAGGCTTGGGGATTCAATTAGAAGCATGATGGAGTTCCTTCCACTGGCCCCGTTCCTTGCTCCCAGGCACTGAACTAATGTTCTTTATGTATCCACAGACACCAGCCCCTAGCTGGTACACGTGGTCCCAGCCACATCCCCTCCTCCTGCTCCACACAGCTCTGGCTTACACTCCTGTTGAACTTCAGGATGCACAGACAACAGTGCCTTCTGCGCCTCGTCCCACAGCTCTGCTTATCTGCTGAGCGACTGTGTACCTCCTTATCTCTGGGGAGAGCCTCTGTGTAAATATTGCTGTAAATTCTTTGGCTTCCCTTCCAAGTAGCACTGCTCTTTAATGCCTTCCTTGTAAGACCTGCTTGCCCTACCCCAAGCCATTAGCTCTAACAGGACGTTAATAAGGAGGGGGTTCGGTATCTCACAGGGAGGCTGACCTCTTTCACTAGAAGCATGGCACCCATTACAAAGCAATGATAAATCACAAGCCTTCCACTCCTTCCCCAGCAGGCACATCTTTGCATGCATAAACACACGCGGGAGAGGCTCGCATGCTTCCAGCATTAACTCTGGCAACACCCAAACGCCCTGTGAAGCCAATGAGCCCACAGACCTGGGGCTGCAGGGCACATCCCCACTGCCTAGGGTCCATTTGAGTGGTACCTTTGTTTCCTCTGGGGTGGGGCAGAAGCTGTGCTCCCATCACCAGCACCAGCTAAGCTTCACCACTGCAGATCCCATGGGATGGAGTGCAGACTCTACCCAAAGGACGGTGATAAGACAAGAGGTGATGGCCTTAATTTGTGCCAGGGGAGGTTTGGGTTGGATATATAGAATTGGAATTGACTGCTCAGGGAGATGGTGGAGACACCATCCCTGGAGGTGTTCCAGAACCGTGGAGATGTGGCACTGAGGGATGTGGTCAGTGGTGGGAGTGGACCACGGTTGGACTTGGTGATCTGCGAGGTCTTTTCCAGCCTTAATGCTTCTATTAATCAAAGCTTTCCTAAGCGTTGCTCCAGACGGCCCATTTTCCATTGTATCACGGAGCTGTCACGTTTAGTGATGAACACGAACACTGCATGAGCTGAAGACACGCCATGCCCAAGCAGAAGTCCACATGCCACTGGATGTCACCAGTAATCGGCTGCAGCCACCCCTGTCCCTGAGCACTGCTCCTTCTGAGCCACTCCCAGGCTCACCGTAAGGACCAAGTCTCCGAAAACTTTCCTGACATGCTTTAAACGCATACCATTTTCTCCCCGTGAAAATCAGCCCTTAAAAACCTTCCCCCATTCCACTACTTCTTTTTGACATTAAATCAAAAGTGTACGTGGAGACCTTGCTGGCTTGAGCCCTCAGATTCAGGCATCAGGAGCTGTCAGACGGTGCTATTTCGCTGTGTTTTCTTTTTTTTTAAGCAGGCAAAAAAGAAAAAAGGAAAGAAAGGAAAAAGTAAAGAAAGCACCGAAAGCAAAAAAATTTGGCTGAAAATTGACACATTCTGAGAAAAATTCTACTCTGGCAGAAAGGGAAAAAAACAACACCTATTTGACGGGAGAATTGCTTCTGACAGCAAACTATTGACCAGGTCTAACAAGCAGGCTCAGACCACTTGCAGAAGAAGCACGAGCTTCTCCTCCACCCCGCAGCCTGTGGAAAAGCAAGCGCCTCATGCCATACCACAACCATTCCAACCATTTTGCTTTCAGCCCTACGCACTGGAGTTGGAGGGCCTCCAAGCACTGCACACAGCCTCACCCAGGGGTCGTGCTCCTGAGCAGCGGGATCGAGCGGGAGGATGGAGCAGCTTCCCGGCATGCCCTCCTCCTCCGTGCTCATAAACAGCCGCCTCCGCTCGCAGCCGTCTCTGCTCATCCCTTAATTACGTTAAGGGAAGGTTTCTGCTGAGGCCAGCACAAAGCTGGTTGCACGGCAGCGCTGGGAGAGCAAGGTTCCTCCTGGTCCTGTTCGCCCCATCCCGGTGCCGTGCCTCAGTTTCTCTCCTCATGAGGAGTGGCCGCATGCTTGTTGGTGTTCAGTACTAACCCACACTCGTGGCAGCTTTGTGCTTATTTGGGCAAATCAAAAATATCTGGAGAAAACATCACAGCCAATCGATCAGAGTCAGTTTTTGGTGGCTGAAGGCTTGGATGCAAATTGCTGGGATGGATGGGAAAATGACCTCGACTTCTTAAGGACTGGGGCATCTCTCCTGTGGAGAAAAGCTAGGGGAGATGGGCTTGTTTAGTTTTGAAAGAGAAGGCTCCAGGGTGACCTCACTGCAGCCTTACACCATTATTATTACCACCATTGCTTACAAGCAATTGGGGGACCAACTTTTTACGTGGTCTGATAGTGACAGGGCAAGGGGGAATGGTGTTAAAGAGATGAGATTTAGATGAGGTATTAGAGGAAATTCTTCACTCAGAGTGGTGAGGCACTGTCACTGCTGCCCAGAGCTGTGGGTTTCCCATCTCTGGTGGTGCCTTAGGTCATGGATGGACCCTGGGCAGCCAGAGCTAGGGGTGGGGGCAGCCAGCATACGGCAGAGAGTGGAGCTGGGGGCTGTAGGGTCCCTTCTGACCCAATCATTCTACGATTTTTCATTGCTGCCATGTGCTTGAGCACAGCTTTTGCCCCGCAATTGCTCTGTGCTGGGCTCTGACCACTGCATTCAGAACTTTGTCACTCTCCATACACTCCTCCTAGCTGCCAGCTCGAGGGCCTGGCTCCCTGGGGCTGTCATTAGCCAGCGGTGATCAGAGAACTGGTACAACCCTTCCACAGCAGCCTCTTGACTTCACTCACACCCTGTGGGATGCACTTGGGAGCACAGCGAGGCGCCTGCTGAAAGATGGCTTTTTTCCCCCTTACTGTAAAGCCCTCACTGTCATCAGAGCAAGGAGCTGCTCACACTCGTGACACAACAGCAGGAAATCAGGGCAGCCTTGCAGCTGCTAAGCGACCTTGGGCAAACGGCTCCATTTCTCTGCCTTAGTTTTCAGGGGTACTTTTAACAAATAAAATAATATGGGTACCAGATCCTTGAGGGCAAAATCTGCTTGTGACACCACCAGGAAGGCATGTCACCAGCTCTTGGTGGCAGGGATAGCTCTCTCATGTCCCTCCAAGCTGCAGGATGGGAACACACAGAATGTGAAAGCTGGGTTGGACAAGGCTTCTAAGCCCCACAGCGAGGATGCAGGGTGCTGAATCTCTCTGAAAATGGAGGAGGAAGGCTGGGTTCACCCCATGCACAGATGGAACAACCTCAGCTAGGCACTAAGCAATACAAAAAGAACTCCAGAGCCCTCATGGGTGCAAATGCGTTTCTCTGTGATAGCACCCTTCTAAAAGGATAGCTCATTTGGCAGATCATTCCCAGCCACAATGAGGGGAATGATAAGGATATTGGCTCTTCTAACCTTCGTTGGTAAATTGATGGGAGGTGGATTACACTCAAGCCTATAAAATTAAGGCCTACGGATCAATCTTCCTTCATCTGTTTTCCTGTGATTGCCAGGCTAGCAAAAATATGCACAAGTGATGAAGAGGTGTATCCAACCTTCTGCTAGCAGGAGACAGGTTTCCATTCAAGGCCGAGGCTTTGAGATGCCCATAAGGGCAAGCCCTTATGCCAAGTGTGAATGAGATCTTTTTGCACCTCGTTACACAGGATAACTCACCCTATGCTCGATCATAAATTCTGCTGAACTGGATGAGGCTGACCAAGAGGTCCCAGTGGGAAGGACGCTGCTGTGGTCCAGCTGCCAGCTCCTGCACACCTTGAGACAGATTTCTGAGCCTGGATGGGACCACAAGCCTCAAACTAGCATTTCTGGGTCTCATTCTCTCACTTAGCATGAGTTGCTAAGCCCCTAAAAAGTTAGGCTTGCTCTGTGTCGGAGCTCAGATTTCCAGAGCCAGGTTTGAGTGCTTTGGTCCCTGGAGCCTCGCCTAAGCTGTCACTGAAGTGAGGGGGAAGGAGAAATGTACTGTCAGGAAACGTAATCTCTGAAAAGTGCAGAAATCCAACTGTGGGAGGATTTACAGGAGTTCAAAACTAAGGGACGCCAGGAAAGACAGCTAAATAAACACATAGATCATGCGTCTTGAAAGCTGATGTCAAGACCATAAAAAATCAACTCGATTATAGGAGCAGACAGGTGGCGATTGGTGCAACCCCTACGCATCGTGTCCTGGAGCCTTCGGCTGGCCCTGTCCACTGCAAAGAGCACCCAGCAGATGTTTTCCTGATTATAAATGCTGTATAATTTATAATCCAGAGCCTTGCACTTAAAACAATCCTGGAGCTGTGTCGAGGGCAAATCCTTCCCATCCATTAGCGCAACAAGTCCCCATCACTCACCAGTGACACGGAGAGCAGATAAGACATCCCACGAGGCGTTAGGGGCTGGGTGCTGTCAGCAACAAGTACAGCACCTTGGAAGATTGGTTTGAAGCCACCGGATACCTGATTTTGAATCCTGTGTCACCAGGAACATCCACCATGCAATGGTGGCGTAGGCGCGTTGTTCATGAGAATTAAAATTCCTTGGAGACATTCAAGGCCAAGGCTCTGAGCACCTGATGGAGCTGTGGGTGCCTCTGTTCAGTGCAGGGGAGTTGGACCAGATGGCCTTTACGGGTCTCTTCCAGCTCAAACGCTTCCAAGCTTCCACGAAATTCCTCTCAGCACTGTGCCAGACTCTGTTCATGGCAACTGTTGGCTCTCTTCACCCTGTTCTTGCTCTTCAGAAGTTCATCGAGTCTTGCCAAGGCTCCTGTGAGAAGTTACCAAGTGCTACGGCTCATGTCACTCAGAGTTTAGAGAGCAGCACCAAGAAATGGAAAACCCAGTGCTTCCTCCTCCTTTAAAAATATCATATACAGGAACCCACAAGGGAAAATGCTGAGCTATAAAAGTGCTCTGAAAATCTCTTGTCTTGGCACAGAGTGCTGCTCTGAGCTTTGCTACCAAGGGGAATTCAGCACCCTGAACACCTGGTCATGGAGACAATCAACAGACTTGTTCCTGGCCAGTGCCAGTGGTCCTGATGGAGGATGTTCCTCAGCAGCTCTCAGTGCCCCAACTTCCCGAGGCCAATGCCATGTGCCCTGAGCTGCCAGCACTGTCCTCCACTGTCACTTTGCAGTCACCCTGAGTGAACCAAAGGGCTGCATTGCTACCCAGGAGACTGAAGTCCTGCTGGAGAGGGAACATGGCAGGGCCTCTGTGAGAGCAGGATGGCTGTCTTTGGGTGACACCACTTGACTCCCCAGCTACAAAGCATTACTGGTAAGCCTGCCCTAGGCTAGAGGGACTCCTCAGCTTGGCTCCCAGTTAGCCCATTTCTCCCAGTCCATGTGTCCCGCCATACTACATTCCCAGGGGCAGGAAGCAAGGTGGCTGTGCACAGCACATCCCAGCTCTGACCTTCCCAAAGGAATTTCCAACGAGGCTGTGACAGATGCTGAAAATACGATATGGGAGAGGAAACCCTGGCTGCACACTTGAGGGCTCAGCCTGAAACCCCCCCCACCCAGCTGCCCCGTGCTCCCCCCAGCCCGGGCAGCCTGGCATGCAGTAGCCTAAGCCAGCAGTCTCTGACCCCCCTCTAGTGGCTATAAAACATAGCAAAGTTCACGAACCCTTTCCCAGCACTGTCTTCTCCCAGATCCAGAGTCTGAGCACTGGGGCACCACGTCCCCGGGTCAGCTGTCCGTGCACAAGCCACGCCGGGACCCTGGGAGAGGCAGAGCTGGGGACAAGACCAATGTTCAGCACAGCACTGGCTCCTCGCCCCATCCTAAACTCCATCCCCACTGCAAGGAAGATGATGAGCGATGGAGAGAAGGTGATAGCAGGGACAGCTCCCAGTCCAGCTCCTCCGCTTCTTACAAACACAGAAATAAAAAATGAAAGCATAAGTCCTCCTCTAAAACCCCACAGAGAAGCACAAGGAGCAATCTCCCTACACAGGGCAGGACTAACTGACACGAGCATCCCTGCAAGGCCAGGCTCCCAAATCCCAAAGGTGTTCCTGCTACAGCACACACATCCACCCTCCCATCAGCCATGCACCCCTCCAGCATTCTTGAAGTTCACGTTCAGATGGCACCGTGAACCACCAGATGCCAAATGACTGTTGAATAAGCATTGTAAAACACATTGATGCTTTTGCTCTCTGTTCCCAAGAAAAGTGGCTTATGCAATTACACTGTGGGCTTGTGTGTTCCCATCGCTTTGGAACCTGTCAGCTAATTTTATCCCCATTTAGCTGAAACAGAGAACTTTTAGTTTTAGTGGGCTGTCAGCTAGAGGACAGACACTTTCTCAACGTCCTCTCTTGAGCAAAGGCTGCAGTGTGAGCTCAGCCTCACAGCAGACACCTGAGAATTGCCAGGGTTGGAGGAATGGCAGCTTTTGAGAGCTCTCAACCTCGAGACAAATCTGTAGGAAACCTGGCTTTCTCACCTGAGCACCCTCTTTACTTCCAAACACTGAACCCCATCATCACGTTTCATTTGTCTCTGGGAAGTTTAATCCTTTTAATCCCAAGCTCCCTGAAAACAGTTCTGTTCCCTTTGGTCACTAATTAGAAACACCATTAAGAGGGAAAGTTGGGAATGCTTTTCACTAGCAATGAAACTTGCTGGAAATCTTTCCCTTTTTTTTTTTTTTTTTTAATGCTCCACTAGAGGAAGATGAAACGAGCATTTGCAGACCAAAGTGAAAAAAGAAAATCTGCTGAAATAAGAGACAACCCTATTCCATATGGATGATAAAAAAAAGCGTTGTTCCAGCTACAGACAGTTGGCACCTGCCAAACATCTGACCTTGAGAGATCAGGGCAGGTTTAGTATGCGCAGAAGGGACGGGGCTTTAATTTAAGAGCTTCAGCTATATATAGGAACAGATCCATTCTCATTCTTTAAAGCAGGAGAAAAGCTTGGGCGAGGACAGCCCGCTTGGTAGGCAGCCCACCCTGGCACTGCTGCAATGCTGTCGGTGCAGAGCCCAACACGGGGAGCTGGGGTAACCACTGTGGGATGTGTGGTGTGGTTAGGGGTCAGCTCCCAGACATCACGCTTGTGTTTCACCCCCACTGGCAGGGCGGAATCAATCTTGCCTGAGCAGTCCAAGTTTGGATCTGCTTTTGCTGGCCTCTAATGAAAAACGCATCGTGGCAAGCATTGGAAAATCCCTGACACTCAGCACTGGAGAGTACATTTAAATAATTCTGTGAACATAGATCAATAAAACTAATGTACTTACAGCCACTCTGTGAAGTATTCAAACTAGAATAAAAGTCAGCTTGTATTACGAAGCCTTGTATTAATACTTAGCACCTATTGTTTTACATATTCAATTAATCTTAGTCAGTGGACAGCAACTCGTACACAATATTAAAAGCACGAGGCATGAGAATGTGTACTGGGGTGTCCAGACATCTTCATGAAGAAGAGTGAGGATGGAGGAAGATGTCACAACATGAGCCCCCTGCTCACAGGAGAAGACACCAGGTGGGCTGCAGACATGAGAGGATGGAGGTCATGGGGACCTCCAGCTTCTTGTCCTTGGTCATGCCTGAGCGTTTCTGCAGAGGGGATCTCATGCATCATGAAGAGGAACCACAGCAAGAGCTTCATGAGAGAAATGGAGCTGAGAAGAAGACCCAGAGCTGGCATTTCCAGCCATCAGAAGACCTAACCATTTGCCAGTGACTCGATAGGACGAGTGGGAATGGCTTTAAGTTGTACCAGGGGAGGTTCAAACTGGATATTAGGGAAAAAATGGTTCTCCAAAAGAGTGGTGGTGCATTGGAACTGGCTGCTCAAGGAGGCAGTGGGGTCACTGTCTCTGGGGGAGAACCGTGGCGATGTGGCACTGAGGGACATGGTTTAGTAAGCAATATGAGGGGTAGGTGAATGGTTGGAATAGATGATCTTAGACGTCTTTTCCAACTTTAATGATTCTATGCTTCCAGTACCAGCGAGACGCGTGGAGATGTGAGATAATCCGTAAGGCTGGACTGAGCCTTTCCAAGTCTTTGTCGGGCTGGGTTGCCAAAATCTCTCTATTGCCAGCGCCTCTCTCACTTAGCTGCAGGGAAAAGCTATTCATTGAACAGTTATTTTGGAGAGCTCCCCGGGGAATTTGGAGCAGAAATCTGTTGGATCTAATAAAACATTAGTTTAAAGGATTCGACCATGAAACCAATTAGTCTAAAAGCTGTCAGCCCAGACCTGCATTTTCAAAACCAGCTACCACCCTGGGCCACCTTCAGCCACGACACACAGACCTGAGAGCCCTTTGCCCCACATGACTGTTGGTGTTGGGAGTGCCCAGTGCCAAACGAGACCAGCCCAAAGCTGAGCTACTGAATTCACTAATGACTTCAGAGAAATAAGCCAAGGTGGCTAAGGGAAGATGCAGACAGTTCCCCCGTGTTTTGTGGAGCTATGGAGGGCTGGAAGCCTTGGCTTCAGCCACACTGCAGACCTCCTTCTCAGCATGGAGCCCCCTTCACTCCAGCAAAACAACAGGCCCCGGCGTTTTTTATTATCTCTGAATGCACTGCCCATCTCTTTAGAGGAGGATGAACACGTGGAGCAGCCAGATACGTCACAGCCGTTCCCACCCCCACCATCACGCAATTACTTAAATGGTGTTTGGGTCTCTCACTGTAGTGCAGGCTTTAACCTTTATTGACATTGTGGCTGCTGTGACATCCATTAAGCTGACAGTGGTCCTCAACACAGGCCACTTGCGATGATGAATCTGGCATCAGAGGACTGCCCTGCTCGTAGCCGCTGGGCAACCCCAACCACAGCTCATGGCATTCCATTTCTGGCTTACTCAGCACTTAACAAACCAGCCCCTAGTTCTGGACCACAATGACAGCACACCACGCATGGGGAACAAGACATGCCCGGTACCTGCAGAGAAGCCCTATCTAACTATCCCAAAAGACAAAGGAACACTTGAAAAAAAAACCAAAAAAAAATACAGCATACAATGTGATCTAGAGAACAGAGAGCCATTGATAGAGATCTATGTTAGCCTATTAATAACACGGTGCTGGGCTTGCATCTGGGCTCATTCCACTTGTATATTAATCATGTACGGTTTACATAATGAGCCCAGTGTGCTGTCACAAGGTAGGGCACCCCTGTTCCCACACGGCAGGTTTAACGACTCCGCGAGGCTCACAAAGCTCCGCTTTCTGAAAGCAGCCTGGAGCTGGGCCCTACCAAAGTGAGGTTCTCAGGAGGTAATAAAACACCAAGGAGATGCTATCTAGTGGATTTGGAGCATTTCATTCCCTTGAAAGTCAAGCCGACAGCTGATTTAAAGTTTCCAGCTAGGTCATACAAAAGTCAACAGCGGCTGCATCCAGCCAGGTTCAGAGTTTGAATATTTATGGTGTCAATCTGAAATCCAGATAACCACAAATAATCTAAACCCATTAACTCCCCCCTTCCAGAGGAGAAAGCTCTCTGGACGCTAATGCCCATATTGCCAGGGTTACCGTGGGATCGTGTGCAGAAAGTTGGGTGGGTTTTTTTTTTTTTCCTTTTTTCTTTTTTTTTTTTTTTAATAAAGGTTATTATGCATTGATGGCGATGTGTCAGGCGGTTCCCGCCATCAATGCCTGCCTTCCAGGAAAGCTGGCACGGGCACCACGTGATTGGAGCTAGCTGGAAGCACTGAGACACTCTAGCGCTGCTCAGGTCGAATCCAGTCCACCGGGGAATAGCCTGATAAATTGCAGTCATCTCCGCACCGCAGTGCAGAAGTGCAAGGTAATAATAATGGTGTGCTGGCCAGAGCTGCCCGCAGCACAGCCGCAGGAGGAGGCACGTGTGTTGCATGGCACCGTGGGAGTGCCCTCATCCAGGAGAAGGAGCAACCCCACGCCTTCCTGGGGATGGGGCGGGCTGGCAGAAGATGCTAAAGAGTGGAAAAAACAGCAAAGAGATGCTTCCCTGCTGACCAGCTGGAGTAAGCTGCGACGTTATCCAGCTGGGAAGTGTTGGCCCTGTGCTTGGCCCCTCACTATGAGAAAGTCATTGAGTGTGTCCAAAGAAAAGCAATGGTGCTGTGCAGGGTCTGGGGCACAAGTCTGATGGGGAGCAGCTGAGGGAACTCTACAACTGCCAGAAAGGAGATGCGGTGAGGTGGAGCTGGCCTATGCTCACAGGTAACAGCCATAGGACAAGGGGTGATGGCCTCAAGTTGTGCCAGGAGAGGGGCAAGTTGGATAGTAGGGAACATTTATTCCCCAAAAGTGTGGTCGGGCACTGGCACAGGTTGCCCAGAGAGGTGGTGTGGTCACCATCCTTGGTGGTGTTCAGGAACCATGGAGATGTGGCACTGAGGGACGTGGTCAGTGGTCAGGCTGGGCTGGACTAGGTGACTTCAGAGGTCCTTTCCAAACGTTATGACTCTGTGATCTGTGAAAACACCCCAGCAAGTTACAACAAGGGTTTCACAAGCACAGACCTGCAGGAATATCCCACACAGGAGCCACCCCAGGAGATCCTGGCACACCATCTCCAGGCACTCTGCAAAAAATCAGAGTTCTTAGTGACACTTGTGCATCTCCACTGGCAACCTGGATGGCCACCCAGCCTTTACAGTTTGCCCTGGCCTGCAAGAGAGCAGAGATGCTGCTGGTTGGCTGCAGTGCTCAGGAGCCATCTGTGGGGTGGGTGGGCACACGCAGCCGGTGAACTGGAAGCAAACATCTGGAACATCACACAGGGCATGCACGAGCAGCAGCATCCCAGCTTTTGACACGGGACATGTAGTGACAGGAACAGCCCCACACAGATGTGCGCTGGAATAGCTCTGCAACACATCTGCTGGTGCTTGCCAGAACCAGGAGCAGCTCAAGGCATTTGCCAAGCCCTGGGACTCGCTAAGGCAAGGCTGTGGGCACTGCCAGCCAAGGGAAGCAGCAGGGTGCTGGCAAGAAGGGCACAGCAAACTGAGATGAGAGCAGAACCAGAGTGAACAGAAGGGGGAAATCATAGCAAATACCTTTCTATCCAGAAACAGGCCCCTAAAGCCCAGCCTGAGTATTCCTCTGCTGCTGGAGAAGAGTTAGTGCCCCTCAGTGAGTTTTAGGAGGATTAGTACAAGCATTAGAGTTAAAAATAGGTTTGTAACTGTCTTCGTGGATGTCCAGGAACATGCCTAAATATAACATTAATTTCCATATGTCATTGGAATGGCTGTTTGATAAAGTCAGGGACTGAAACAACGTGAGATGCAGTTTTCCCACCAGCTCATGTGGACAACAGTCAGTTCCACGCTGCCAAAGCAAAGCAGCTCCTGGTGAAGTCAGCAAAGCTGCTGAGGGCTGGAAACACTTTGCTTTTCAACCTGGATCCAGGAGAAAAGCTGTAGTGAGGGCAGTTTTTAGTGCCCAACTCCCAGGCAGCTTTGGGAACAGGGTCTTTGCAGCTATGACGTTCATTGCATGATCTACAACACCCTGAGAGGAGGATGGGGGTCAGCCTCTTCTCCCAGGTCACAGAAATAGGTCTCAAGTTGTGTCAGAGAAAGTTCAGGTTGGATATTAGGAAACATTTATTCTCAGAGGGGCTAGGCACTGGCACAGGCTGCCCAGGGAGATGGTGGGGTCACCGTGTCTGGAGGTGCTGAAGAACCACAGAGATGAGGTGCTGAGGGGCACAATCAGTGCTGGGGCTGGATTGGGGTTGGGTTGGACTCAGTGATTTTTGAGGTCTTCCTCAAAGAAATGACACCATGATTCTATTCTAGGAATGCAACCATTCTCTGGGGCTGTTTTAGGTACCCGAAACACAACCAGGAAGGTGGAGCGGGTAAGACAGTCAAAGAGGAAGGAATGCAGAGATTGTTCAGCAGCAAATCATTCTACCTACTGCACGATTGTGAAATTACGTTGAAAATTGATTCATCTGAGGGAAAAGGAAAGTTTGTTCCCCCTGTTGCAACAGCAATTTGCAATGTTGATGCGTGTCTCTATTTTGACACATTTGCAGGGCAAAGTTAAGCTTGAGTGGGTGGTGGAAGTCAGTCGGGGTGATAATGAACAAACAATAATTACAAGGCAAAAAGGGGAATTGGCTGGATACCTCAATTATGCATTTCCAAGTTTTCTAAACATTAAAGGATTTTTACTAAACAGGTATTTTATCTTCAGAAAGGAAAACATCATTGTGTGCTTGGAGTGCCACCAGAGGAGTACATGGAAATACCAACACAGGGAGGGTAATTATGTCCCATTTCTTTTGGGCTTGGCAGCATTTGAGAGAGGAATTTTCCTCCCATGCTCACGAAAAAGTTCCACTTCAACTTAAATTAAAAGAAAGGTTTCACCTGCTAATTCCTAATTTCTATTTAAAGCAAATCCTTCTGATTCAAAACAAAATGCTCCTTCTAGAGCTAAACTAAAACGCTTCAACTTGCCAGAAATTTCTTCCCCAAAAGAGACTGTTCCAGGCCAAGCCAAAGCATTTCTCGGACCTGCCAGCAAATTTAGCAACACAATTCTTTGTGCCACTGTAATTAGTATGAATGAGTTTCCTTAGCACCATTGTTTCAGGAGCAGCTGTGCTCCTTTGATGAATACCCGTATTTTTGTATGTCACATGCATTTTCTATGGCGTGTTTATAAAATTTCAACTCATACAGTCAAGGAGCAGAACAGAAATAATATCTGTGGACTCGGGCGATTAATCACAAAGCACAAACAAAGAGAAAAGACAGGGATCTTGTAGTGGGATGCTGGACAAGGACTCAGAAGGCCCAGCTTCAGTTCTTGGCTTGGCCAAAACTGAGCTGGGCAAGTGAGAAATCCTTCCTTCGCTGGCAGGCAAAAAGTACCCAGAGGTGAACTAACTTGCCAGTTTCTCTGTTTAAACTGGAAGGCTTTTTCGTCAGGGGACTCTCTGACCCCTTCATCCACTGTGGAAGCAAGTAAAAGCGTTCCAGTACCATCCATGCATGCGATACCAGGGAGAAATGCAAATGCAGTAACATCAAAATACTTCTCAAATCACTCCTGACTCCTTCACATTGAAGGTTCTTCACTCTGAAATGTTTTAATTCTGCAAAATCAAAATGTCTAGTTGCAATATTTCTCCGAGCCCAGCACTTCAGCTCTCCTCATCTTGAAATTCTTTCTGCTTCAAATTCAATTAAAATTATATTTCAAAGGAGGCATTTCAGTGACAGCACTTATTACTAAATATCAGCACAAATACCAACACTGTTCTCCTATCAAAAATCTATTAATTATCTAAAATGAAATGCTGTGTTTCCTTTTGGCTTTCAATTCTCTAACATCAATTTTACTTCTGGGCCTGGAGAAATGCATAAGACTTGGACTCGCCAAGAAGACAAACTCAACAGCAGAGCAATATCAATAAGCAAGGCCAAGCCTGAAGTCAGCAGGGTTGCCTTGGGAAATAGAAAGGAGTCTCAGTGTTGGGAAGAAGAAGGGTTGTACTATTCACATTGGATATTAGGAAAACTTATCTGAAGGAGCGGTTGGGCAGTGGCACAGGTTGCACAGGGAGGTGGTGGGGTCATCGTCCCTGGAGGTGTTACAGAACCACAGAGATGTGGCACTAAGGGACGTGGTCAGTGGTGGGGATGGGTTGGACTCGGTGATATCTTAGTGGTCTTATCCAACCTTAACCAGTCTAGGATTAGCAAACACCTTTTCCCAGAAGCTCAGGATCTGCAGGCAACTCATCCAAGTTAGGAAAGACCAATGCCTTTCAAATGTGACCAAAGTTTTTAAATCCTTGAGAGAAAATGAGAAATCTGCTACATTTCCATGCCTCTCTTCAGTGGGGAAAAGCGCTTAGAATTAACAGAGGATTTCATTTTCTGCAAGAACAGAGGCCAATGCAACCACTCCCCACACTCGCCTACATCCATGCAGCAGCCCTACTTCTGCTGGGAAAATAGAGGCACGCACTTCTTTGCAAAGCTTTCATCTGAGAGTCAGAAGGAAGGTTCCTGCACAGGGCTCCTTTCAAGAAGCATCTCTCAGAAGCACTAATCCTGTTAACAAAATCCTTAAACAAAAAGCACAGCTCCGTACAGCCAAACGCAGCCTTGTAGCAACAACCAGCATTACCCTTCACTATGTGCTTGGCTACCAGGGGTCCAAGCCCAGCACACTGCAGGATGAAGAGCCCTGCAGACATAGATGGGGACAATAAAACTAAGAGCAACCACACAGAGCGCACGGCCACGCAGCCAACATTTCATTTCCCAGCAGGATGTTTTTTACAGAGGGCCCCATTAACTCCTCCAAGGTCCGTGGGCCTCACTGTCTCCCATCTGTCTGGCAGGGAAAGAATATAGTACCCTGCTTTAAACACTTGGAGACCTCCAGTCCCCTCTCTGCTCCCTGCTCAACCCGCTGGTTAAGTCGCTAACCCCCTGCAACATGGACACATTAATACTGGGTGCTACGAAGGCAGTTCAAGGCTGGTTCGTAATTCACCTGGCCCAAAGACACCACGTTTCTGAGGCCCGAGGCCATAACTTTAAAATGTAGAAGCCATCAAAGAATACATATATATGTATATCAGAACAGCAAAAGGCTGTGAAATTTGCATGCTTTGAAATTATTCCTGTTTCACAAGGTTCATTTAAGAAGTTACTGTAAATAGCTCTTGTAATTCACACCCTAAACAAGATTTCCAGAAGCATTAATGAAACGTTTTTTTAACCCCCCCCCTTCCCCCCAAAGTTATTCCTGGCAGCAAAGGGGAAAAGATGCAAGCTGTGGAGTCTGTGACTGCAGAAGGAAAGAAGCTGTCGGATCCCATCTGTCGACCGGGAGGATGAACGACTGCACGCATCTCCGCTCTGTGCGAGCTCTCAGCCCGAGTTCCAGGAGCTCAGCATCCTCTTGGTCATCCCCAATGGGCTGCACTGGCACTGTGTCTCCCAGATGCAGCCCAGCTCCTGGGGTCCTGCAGTGCTATTGGAGACAAAGGGACGTGGAGCTAAAGAGCAGCGCAGAGCGGCAGCGGCTTGGATGACACGGGTCAGTACTTTACCATACGCAAGACTGGTTTTTGATGGTTTGGGATTAAGAGCCTGCAAATCGCAGCATTCCTCCAAGGCTGCCTCACTGGAAAACAGCTAAGGTCAAGACCAGGAGAGACCCAGAGGTCAAAGTGCTGCCAAGAAAGAGAGCTAAACAAAGCCCAGGATTTCTGCAGTCAAAAGCCCAGACATTTAAAGACAGCGTTAAACTTGAAATGAGAAACTGGAAATCCTCTTCTCACGTATTCCTTCCCTCATTCTAAACAGGCTTTTCTTACTGCACGGTCAAGGTTTGGACTTTGGGCTTCTTTTTTTTTTAATACATAACGGAAATTTTACGCATCTGTGAAGAACCTGGGACTGTTTTTATATCTCACCCATGGTGTTTTGGGGCCCTCCTGCAAGTCAGAATACAATATCAGTGGCAAAGTGGTACTCTGTGTTTTAGAGAAGTGGGCACAGCTTTCCCTATTTCCATGTCCCCGTACTTGTAGGCAGCTAGAGGTGAACCTCCTGACATAAGAGCAGACACAACTTGCTTGCCCATGTGTTAACACTATCCCAGTCTGGTCTGTGGTGCTGTTCCAGTGACACAAGGTCAATGCTAGCACTGCTGGTGTTTCCAGGGCACCCAAAGAACCAGGAGATGCTTTTTGATGGGGATTTGCCCAGAAGTACAGCCCAAACCCCCTTTCTCATGGATCAATCAGATTTGTGCAATAGCAGCAGCAGGAGTTTGGACTCCAGGAGATGAGAAAACTGCACCCTGCAGGCATTAACATGGAGTCCCACTCCTGGATTCTGAATGGCTAGCCTACAACTGGCTCACCCCGGCACCAACTCAGGTGACAGCGAGGCAGATCTGCAACTTTGTGAACTCAGCAATTAGCCCCTGAGCCTGGGGAGAGTTTGTCAAGATCCCATCGCAGGCAAACAATAACACAGAGATACAGCTTTGAGGGGGAGACAATTTATCAAGCTGACCACAGACATCTCCCTCATTTTTTCTTTAATAAATCCAGCCTCGCTCTTGGCTGCGTACAGTATCTTGTCATTGCTCTCGTCTCCTTTCACGCCTGCCTCCCACCTGCTTGCTTCTGGCTCTTTGCAACCTTGGGGCCATTTATTTTCTCCATGAGGAACCCCAGTCTTCCACTGAGGAGAGGGAAACTGAGGCATGGCAAAGTGAGCTACTTGGCCCAAAGTCAGCAGGGAAGGGGGATAAGCCAATATGCTCACATTTGGGCTGGGCTGATCAGTTTCCTCATCTGTATGATGAGCATCAGGGAGTTTTTGCTCCCTCTCCAGAAAAAGCTGTTTAGGAATTACTCGGATGCTCTTTGCCATCCGATTTTAATCACCAGGAGTGCCTTCCTGGTGGGACTCCATGAGGCTGTTCAGGCAGCCAGCCAGGTTCCTGAGAGCCAGGCCTCATCTCAATTCACATAGCAGTTACTCTTAATAACAGCAGATCAGCCCAGCTCTGACCTCACCTCCGCCTCCTATTGCCCGCATGGCCCAGAGTAGTTTCTCTACCAGCACCTCCACCTCCCAGTGGTCCAAAGAGAAGGGCATCAGCGAGCTCCAGGCTGCACGTCCTCCTGCAGACCTTAAAGAAACTCCTGAGAAGAGCAGGGAGACTCATGGCCACCCAGGTCATTCTCCAAGGACAGAGCAGGATGGCGGCTCAGGTTGGAGCGCGAGGCATCGGCATGGCAAGGCTGCTGGCAGCCGTGGTCGCCTGTGCTAATTTCATGCCCATTCTCTTCAACTCCCCGCAAAATTCCAGGCAGGCCTTCCACTTTGGCTGACATTCAAAACTGTCACCTCTCCGCACACATTAACTTGGAGGCCTCTGTCATCCCTCACATTAAAATGCTATCACGGGGAGTCAGCACAGCTTGACTCAGCCAGCTAAGGGGCTGGCTCTGGCCGCGCTGCGGGGACAGCCGACTCACGCTTGACATCCGTGGTCAATTTGACAGTGATGGACACGCTACTTAGGAGTCATTTGCTGATCTCATTTCCCCAGGTGGGAGGTCGTGCCACGGAGCTGCCTTCCCCGGGGAAGAAGTGGTGATGCTCTCCAGCCTCTCCAGGAGTGAGATGCGTGCAGACAGGCTTTTCCATCTGCTCACTGCTCTACAGACTACCAGAATCCCAAAATGCAGCTGCTTGATCCTCCGCACAGGGCAAGTGCACAGACAAGCATCTTACCCCAAAGTCTGGGAACCTTCCCATATCTACCCCTGGGTTACCTCTCCCCTTCCAGTTCACTCTGGAAAGGATCTTCAGTCTTCTCAACCACTGCTGGTGTATTCAGAGCTTGCTTGCTTTTGCTACTTGCGCTGCCAAATGCCACATCATCTTGCTTTCAAACCAGGACACAGCTTTGCTCGCTGGTAGGATCTATTCACCATACCCTGACCTTCCTCAGGGTATGGTCAATAGATCATAGCAAGGAGAGGCGTCCTCCTGAAATTCAATAAGCTCTAAATCAGTTTCTAAAGGACAATTGCATACTTCTTTTACCAGGTCATGCCTCAGTCTGAAGGCGCTCACCCTGTCATTGTCATCGTACATCCTTCCGAGCGAGCAATGATAAAGCAGGCAATGGCCAACACCCTTCAGCTCTCAGGGAAGCAATGCTGCAGGAAGAAAAGGGTTTTCTAAGCCTTCATCCTCCACCATGAACCCCAGGAATGAATGTTGGGACAGGTTAGCATGGCATGTCAACTTTGGGGCATTACCTCCATCAGCACCTGCTGGCCTCACGTGCATACAGACTGCACCACTAACTCAGAAGATGCTTAACTCAGCCTAAAACACACCATCCAATTTGACTGAAGGAGCATGGTTATTTTGGTGCATAAGTAACAATTAAATCACTCTGAGTTAACCTGAACTAAAATATACACGGAGCTAATTAACACCGCAAGTTTCCATACAAATGTGAAGCTGTAAAATACCAGAGTAGTAGCCCCCTACACCCTTACACCAGAAGACAGAGCAAATCCCATCTTTTCATATACATGTATTTTAAAGGCGTTGAGCTGCTTATAGTCTAATCACCTAAAAATTCCTTCCCACTTCTCACTGTCCTCGCAGAGTGTCATTGGTAATGCTCTCCAATCCCAGGACTGCATGAGATAATGATGGTGGGGGAAAGCAGCCAGCTACTGCTGGGAACCACTTCCCAGCCTCTCCCAGTTCTGGGAAGCCTGAGCTGAGCCCTGTCCTAAAAACCCCGTAAAACAGATGTCTTATGCAGCGTGCCCAGAAGGCCTTCCCCAAAATTAGGCTCTTTTGGATCAGACAAAGGAAGCAAATTCCAGCGTCCTCCAGCCCTCTCATTGCTCCTTTGAGAGCGAGGCACAATCCCGCTCCAAGAGTGCCTCTCTCCCCAGCTGTGGCTGCCTGGCTCCAGGACAGTGGCACGATGTATTTCTGTCACCGATGCCACCTGTCTCAGATAAACAAGGAGAACGAGGACTTTCATTCCCCCAGCGAGGAGTTGATCAAAGCCCTCAAAGACTTTCTCTCTCAAAGGTGACCTCACTTCCCCACTGGGGTGGACCAAACGGGACTGCGGTGACAGATGAGTTGAGCACCTTATGGCTTCAAAAGCAAAGTCTCATGCCCTAATATTGCACTGTTCTCATCGCCAAGGGTCTTCACCAGCCAACACAGCCTGGCTCTGCCCGACCACCCCCATCTCCAGCCAAGGCAAGGCGACGGCTGCTCTCTCCTCCCAACTCCTCATTCGGTCCTTTTATGGGAATGATGGTTTTACATCAGGATCTGGTAGAGCACTCAGCTTTCTGTTCCAGTCTCTCCAGCAGCAAGAACTTGACCTGTGTCCTCAGACCCTCTTAGTCATCAGGCTGAGCTGCGTCTCCCCCCCCTCCCCGCCCGCCTCCTCTTTATGGAGTAGCAGCAGCAGCAGAGCATGGGGTGAGAAGTCAAGGGAAGGACAACTTGACTGATGGAGCTCAGGTTGCGGGGTCAGCACAAGGCGTCGTGATCCGGGCTCAGACAGAGCCATTTCCTCTGTGATTTTATCCGCTGCGATTTTTATCTTTCGTCTGTTCACACGTCATGCCACCTGGACATAATACAGAGCAAGCCGAGCGCTCGGCTCAGCCTTAACCCCTTCCCATCCTCCCAGGAAGGCCCCAGCCCACAGCAAAGCTGCACCCGTGGGTTCACCTGGCAACAAGGGGCATCTCTTTACAAGCCCTTTTTATTGCCTTGAACATCTGTGAACGTCAGCTTTATCCTTCTGTGCTGACCTCGCGGATGATGTTATGATTTACCCACAGATTTTCACACTCTTGACAGCATTCATTAGACGCGATTTTTGGAATTTGGTTTAGGAGAGGCTTTCTGGTTTCAGTTCCTACCCGGAGTGTGCTCAAAGCTCTGTGAGCACAGCCTTGGTGGCTCACAGCAAGGGCTGCTCAGGTGAGAGCACAGCCATAAAGGGCAACAGGAACCATTCCTCACACTGCCCTAGCAGTATTCAGCCTTAGCATCAGCTTACGTGAGTCTAAATTAATGAGGACCGGCCCTGTGCTCCCCTGAGCCCAAACAAGCACTGTGGGGGGAATTAGGAGGTGTTTGACATGAGTGCAGGTGTTTGGGATGTCCAGAGGGAAAGTGGCAACAAGACCCCATCAAGGTCTCGGCCACCGAGCGCTTCAGATCTAAAACCCTCTTAAAAACCATCACCCCATCCTACAGCTGAGGACCAGCCCGAGGAAGGAAGAGGATCAAGAGAGATAACTGCCCCAAATGTCACGTCCCTGGCCATAGTGCGTGGCACCTGACCCTTCCATCACCAGACATCATTTCAACTCCACAGGCCAACAGTCCAAACGTCCTCACACTGACCTTCTTTTTGGGTCCTCGTAGCACCGAATCCCACAGTCTAAACAGGATGCAGCTCCAGCCCGTAGGACACAGCGGGGAGCATGCACAGGAAGCCTGATGGCCCCAGACCAGGTCCACCATGGCCCCCCAGACCAGACCCACCTCTCCACCTTTCCTGGTTGCCTCCAATGCATGGAGCTCTGGCACCCGCATCCTCCCAACTCCGCTGTGATTAATTGCCACCGGATAGGACAAAAGTAGAAACTGACTTAAGAGTGGGGTATTTTAAGGTGCTTTTTTTCCCCCCCTCCACCATATTTCCTTTTTTTGTTTCCTTTCTTGCTACTGGTGTGATAACCAGAGAGATATTTGGAAAATTCCTATTGTTTATTTTAAAAGTCTAGGAAAAATACCAAGTACAGTTAGCCATGAGAACTGTGCACCTCTTTAGGTTACTTTCAATTTGTGACTTCTTTTTAAAAAGCAATTACCTCACTTTCTGAACTGGACAAAATAAGTCTGGATAAAAACAGCACTTTCTTGATAAAATCATTTTGGCTTTCACATGCACCTTTCAGCTAAGGGCTTTAACAATTAAAACATCTTAGGAGAGGCTGTGCCAAGCTTCAGATTGAGTTCTCTTTCAGAAGGACTATAGTAGACGGTAGGGATGACTTGGTTTTCCAATAAGCCACACACACAGCGAACACACACAAATCAATTCCAAAAGGTTAAATAATTCTCATGCAGAAAGCCAACTCTTTCTGACATTAAGAGACTCCTTTATTCTGCAAAGTCTCTACATTAAGGACTGACAAAAGCCAGGCAGGCAGTGGGCAGGATCTTTCGATAACTGCCCAGCTCTCACAGCCCCAAAGCATTCATACTTGGCCACTGTCAAGGAGAAACTACTACACTGCAGAATCATCATAGAATCATTAAGGTTGGAAAAGACTACTAAGACCATCTATTCAGCCATCATTACATCCCCTTCACCACCACACCCACTAACCATGTCCCTCTGTTCCCCATCGCCACAGTTCTTGAACCCCTCCAGGGACAGTGACTCCACCACTTCCCTGTTCCAACACCCAACCACTCCTTCTAAGTTTTTCCTAATACCCAACTTGATCCTTCCTTGGTATAACTTGAAGGCATCCCCTCTCATCCTATTGCTGTTACTCAGGAGCCCCCACCTCACCACAGCCTCCATTCAGGCAGTTGGAAAGAGTGATGAGGTTCCCTCTGAGCTCCTCATCTCCAGACTGACCAACCTGTCAGCCTATGCTATGTAAAATGTAACTATAGTACAAGGACTGTAAGCCAAGCTCTACTCTACACCAACGTTGCACAATCTCTAATTTACGAAAGAAGGAACTGAAAGCACAAAGGAGTTGGACCTTGGCATACCAACATCAACACCATCTTCAGCCATCTGGTGTCTCCAAGGAATTCCTTATCTCATCTCCCTTCTCCTTTAACTGTTGGCATCAGTTATTCACTGGAGCTGTCCTTGTAGCACATCCCTGAGGCCTGAAACACTCCTGCCATTCTGCAACCAGCAAAGGTACCAAGACCTGGATGTCCCTTGTAGACACTCAAACACAAGCACTCAACTTCACATCCCCAGATCTACTTCTCTTCACAAAAGAAAAATAACCCTTAAAAAAATCATATCATGAGAAAAATCAATTACATCTTTGCCCTCTGGGCTGGTGGCACAGACACACCCATTACTCCCACTGCTTTCCAAAATGAAGATTGGATTTTGCTTTTAAGAAACCCTCCTCTGGACCTTGGGTTTGAGACATCCACTGAAACCAACCACTTCAGGTCACGGTTTGTGTGGGAAGCAGCACGCTGTGCCACCAATGTAGGGGTAGCAAATGCCGCTGTGTGTCTGCACACGGCCAACACCCTACAGAGAACAGGAGGCAAAGCCAACCCTGAACCCAGCTCTGTTCCACCCCTGAAGCATCAGAGCATCGTTCTTCCCAGCAAGCTGTCAAGGGAGCCCTCTGGTAACATAAATTTTGGGGTGCCCTTGCTCTGTGGTCAGCTCCAGTCAAAGACATCTTACCGTCGTCCGTTTCCCCATGCGGCACAAATTCATGTCCCTATCATTAAAGAGACACATGGTTTATTTACTCATTACCATATCCAGCTGTTGGCTTTCCTTCTCCCCATATTTCAGGGAAAGTAGTGATTTGACATAAATAATACCCCATTCAGCCATGGGCTGAAAGATATTGTAAATATTAAAAAAGTCTTCAACTCCAATAGTTCTTTTCAAGTGCTCCGTCCAAACCCTACTTAGTATGGGTGTGGGGGGAGGTCGGGAAGGAGAAAACCCAACGCCATTACTTAAATAGCCCCATTAAAAGCAAGCACAGAGTGAATTACGGCTTTATTAAACAGATGACATTACATCAGGAATGATGAATCATAATGTTTCTTTTCGGGATTACAATGGTATACGACCTCTCCAACTGTAATCATTGGGCTCCTATTCCCAGCCACCAGCAGGTGTGCCAGCCCCTCTCCTCAACACATTAACAGCAGCACTGGGGACCTGTGGGCATCCATTTCCCTACAGCTTATCAACTGCCATGCCTTGCCACTATAGGGAAGGGAGGTTGACAATGCCTTTGGGAAGTCCAGAGCAGGGACAATCCCCTCAGCCATCCCTGGTGCATGCTCTGCTGTATCAGCTTGCCCATGCGGAAAGCAGATCCCTACTCCCAAAACACGAGACATCACGGTTCTATCCTATTAAGGACCTCTTTTTACACTCCTCCAAATACATCCCTCCTCTTTTTTCCTGCGTTTAAATCATAGAATTATAGAATCAGTAAGGCTGGAAAAGACAACTAAGATCATCAGGTCCAACCATCAATCCACATGATCTCCAAGGCAGGTCACACATACAGATGAGAAAGAAATTACTGCAATGACTTCTCACTGCAAGGTTCAGGACACCTTTGAGGGTGATGGGAGCCATGCCTGTGCTCAAAACACTCAGCAGTCTCCTGGCCACAATGGGCGCAGCAGAGCTTGGGATTTGAAGCAAGCTAAAGTGCAGGTCATTCAGGCCACCACCAACATGACACAGCTGTCAAGAGAGGAAAGCCTCACCATTAAGTAATAATTGGTTGGAATTACAGCTCTTCAAGTTTTGAGCCATCTTCAAGATGAATAATACATGTCTCTACTGTGATGTGCACTCCAGTCTTCCCTGCTCTGTTTTACACCTGGATAACTGGAGCAGGAACAAACTCTACACAACCCAGTGGGTGGCAACCCTGCTCATAGCAGGAGGTTGGAACTAGGTTATTGTTAAGCTCCCTTCCAACGCAAACTATTCCATGATTTTATGATTCCATGATTCTAAACCATCCCTGTTCAAGGATGAGTATGGTAGGGGTTTTATGGATCTGCACAAAGAGAATAGTAAAGAAAACCAAATGAACAGGCAAGCGTGAAACTAACAGTGAGTCCCTCTGAAGTCAGGCTCCCTTCACTATGCCAGACCTTGCAGGATTGACAGAAGCATCATTAGGAGAAGACCTAGGGCAGAGCTTCCCCCTCTGCTTGCTTGGAGCATGGCTTAAATTAGCACTGATTAGTGCCTGGTGGGCAGAGGGAAGATTTATCCTGCCCTGATCCTGGTCCTCACAGCCCCACAGGCACCACCATGGCCCAAAATCATGACATTTTTCCCATGTTCTCTATCTCTCGTCCTCTCGAGGTTTGCCTGCTGCCTATAAATAACCAAGAAAGCGTGACATCCAACCTCCCAGATAAAGCAGCACAGTGCCACGGCCCCACAGAAGCCAACGGCTTCTATTTTTGCATGGTTGGTGAGAAGCACGTGTCAACTATTGACAACACCGGGAATAAAAAAAAAAAACAGCACTCAGATTCCCACTCCCCTTCCACCTTCTGCTCAGGCAGACCTCAGACAAGCACCCGGCGGCCCCATCTGCTCGTCACCTGCTAGCATTTGGGTAGCAGATACGTCAAACTCCCGGCTCACGTTTTCACACGTAGGAGTTCGCTGCCTGAGTGATGAGGCTGTCTGTGCTCCCATTGTGCTTTGCCATCCAGAAGGTTTTTTGGAGCCCGTACAAGAGACTGCACACCAGTAGCTCTTACGTAAAGCATCAGTCTCTTTGCCCCCAGTTTACAGACTGGGAAACCGAGGTGCAAAAACCAGAGAGACTTACAACCTCCTCCATAGCCCTCTGCCTCCAAGAATCAACTCTTCTCTCCTTCTGAGTCTTTCCTCCACTCCACTCACCCCTTAAGCTGTGCTGCTTGGAAAAACAAAGGTAAACCTCTACAGCAAGAAAATCTGCCAAGGGAACTTGAGCTCTGCCTTTGACCCTCGGTGGTGGGAAGGTCTAGGTTCTTTTAGCAAGGCTGGTCACACCACAGGGGACCAGGAGCCAGCATTTCTGAGCTGCCTTAGCAATAGCAGATCCCCTACCATCTGCCTCTCTCTCCCTCCTTCTTGGGATACCTGGTGTGATCTCTCATCCCCCCAAAATGCGCAGCTCTACAAAAACCAATGACACATCCCTAGAAGAGAGTCACTAACACCAGGAGGAATCACACAATGACTCCTGCCCACGGTGGGCAGCAGCAGCGGCAGGGATCTGTAACAAAGCATAACAAAAATACATCTGATAACTAGGGAGCTGGTAAATGAACGACTCAAATTTAGCCTTTACACATCAAAACTGACAATGCCAATCATTTTTTCTTTCTGCTGCAATCGTTGTAAATGCACTGACTTTGTTCTTAAAGAAAAAAATCCATCCCAGATTTCATTCTAGTCTAGAAGTGACTCAGCTCTCCAAGCTCAGCTAGAAAGAAAGGCACTTGCTAGGATGGATGTGGGAAAATAGAGGGTTAGATTCACCAGGCTCCTCTTGGGTCATGCTGAAATTACTACGATTTAAGTTAATGAATAGATTTCCTTTTGTTCCAGCTCAGCTTCTTTCTGTAGCGTTACAGCCCTTATCCCAAGCTGGAAGCAAGCACTATTCAGATAAAACAAAGCACAGCTTTTCTTTCACGTTACCACCAAGACTTCTTCATAATAATATTTATAAAATAGCTATTAAGATGGGAGGGGATAGCAAAACCACATCTGTACAAGTCAAGCTCCCAGGTTATAAAATACCAGGAATTAAGTCTGCCCTGCTACACAAATTCCCACTCACCCATTCATTTGCTTGTTTAAAGCACGTTTAATGGCAGGACCACATCCTGCTTGCTCCTCAGGACCTCTGTCTCATGCATTGCCCAACATGGAAGGGGGGCTGTTCTATGGGTCAGTGCACATCCACTTGGACATACCCCACCTCTCTACAGAGCAGGGAGGCATAACCACATTGCTCTAAGCTCTCCAGGGCAAAGAGGGAGACAGTGACAGAGGTCATAAGAGAACCACAGGTGATAACAACCACAGGACCTTGGCAGCCTTAGGTTGGCACCATCTGTGTTTCTTGCAGGGCACGGGAAAGCATTTTATGTGCAGCCTTTGGCAACAGCCATTTCCTACCTTGTGGTCCAAAGCTGACTGCAGGGTCCAGTCACATGCTGAGTCCTCTTCCTCCTCATGGTACTCTTCATGTGAGGTCAGCAAAGCCCACAGGGATGGGCAGCAAGATCGAAAAGGGCCTTTACCCCCTCTTATGAGGAACCAAGTAGTGTGCAGCAACCGACTTGGAACTCCACAGGCCTAGAAACAGGAATGAAGGGCTGTGATTGGAGATACTCAGGACCTTTGAGCCTAGCCTGAAAAGAGAGACGTTACACTGACAAAAAACAGAACTCCAAGGAGGATACCTCAATCCCTAATGTAAATGTGAACTCTGATGCCTACCCAACGTTACCCTATGTAGCACCATGACCAATGGTACACATCTCCCAATGGTGGAGAGGAAGAGACAACCTACCTGGCTCCTCCAGGTCACTCTGACAACATTCATTTCTTTTTTCAGCATCTTGATGGTGTGAAAGGGGAGGGAAAGGAGATCGGTGAGAACAGGAAGAACCACTGTATTTATCCAGGCTGACACCCCACGTAACACCAGCCAGAGTATTTCAGCTCTAACCCGTGCTGTGCCAACTGGTGACACTAATAGGACAGCAGCCGAGCAATTAGAAGGAAAGTAGAGACAATGAGATATCAAGTCAAAAAGGCTCATGGACAAGAGACAGAGAGACCTAATTCTTGCTTGTTTGCTTTAGTGAGTGGAATATTGTCAGACAGATACCACACTCAGGAAAAACTACGTTTCCATATCACCAGCAATTAATGCCTTCTCCTTCAGAGGCTGGAACCCTTCTGCTGTACCAGGTTTCTCACGTGGACCCTATAAAAAGCACGTCAGGGCACAGAGTGCACAGCATCCCTTTGCATACAGAGAGGTGGCTGACACAAGCAGCTGCTGCTGCTGCACTTACTAACACTTAAACCTGTTCACAGGCTGTGGGAAATGAGAAAGTACAGTGCATTAGATAGGGATGGAGGCATGGGGAGAAAGAGGGAGAGCCTTTGTGTCAGGAGGCAAAGAAGAACATGCTGAGCTCTTGGACAGGACAAGGTCAGGAAGGTAAAGGCAGAGAGAGCTGGGTAGCCAGTAAGCACAGGCAGACTGGAAAGCTAGACACCAAACTGTATCATGAGTGAGAAAGAAAACCAGGGCCAGAGGCTGTGTGTCCAATCACTGCTTTCACTAGATTAAAAATGTAAATTCCCTGTGTAATAGCCTGGCTTGGAGATATCAAGAGTAGCAGGCAATTAGGAGTAATGAAGTAGCAATGACAGCAGCAGCGGGCAAACATCTCTGGGAAAGGAGTGGGTTTGAGATGTAGGGATGTCAGGTCCAGCTCTCTGTATACTTTTTCGCCAGTTTAATGCTTTCCTATCAAACATATCGGATCACATTTGCTCTGGGTTAATGGGACCCCTGGCACGCTCAAGGGAAACATTGCTGGGAAGAGGCACGGGCAGTGCAACCTCAGAAAATGATGGGCATGCACAATGCTAGAGCCAGATGTACACTTGGCAGCTGGATCCCTGGGGCACACAAAGGTCCAATGCATACTGTATCCCCTGCCCTGCAGGGAGCTAGAAGTGTCCCCTTGGTACCCAGCCATGTGCTCCCATGCAGCCAGCACAAACATGATCCCCTTGAGAACGTGGTCCATCGCTGCTGGGAAAACTGTTAAGTATCTCCAAAAGAAATCAGAAAGAATGTAAATGAGGAGAAATAACAGCCCAGCACAGTAACAGGACATAGGTCCCTTGTGCAAAGCAGCACCACAAGGAGCACCAGAGCTGAGCTACCTTGGAAATACCTGCAAGTTGCCCACTACCCTCCAACATGGAGTAATGCCATGCAGACATCCGTGTGGACATCTCCCAGCAAGTTTAAACGGAGCAGAAACCCAGGATTTCAGACACCACCACCAGCTTAAGGAAGAAAAACACTTGGAAACATCAGAAAGCTGAAAACAGTGGTGGGAACAAAAATCCACACAGACCAGGGAAAGCTCGTGCAGGGGGGAAGACTGCAAAAACAGATATGGAAGGGCTGGGGAGAAGGAGATAGAGCTACGTGGAGGCAATTGGGTTATAGGCAATCTTACATCAGTTTATGAAAATATCCCATTAATCTTCATAGCGCAATCTTAATTGCAAAATCTTTCATCAGCCTTGTTATTTGTGCACCTGTCACTGGAGACACTCGGAGTTGTTTTGTCGTCATTTCTCACACTAATTAGAGGGGCTTGGGGTGGTTTGTGGGGTGGGGTGGGGAGGGGGGGGGGCTGTTGTTTTTTTAATTGTCCTCGAGCACAGCTCAGCTTTGCAGTAATGCTGCCAATTAGGGTCCCGCCCCGCGCGGGGCTTGCAGGCCTGCTAGGCACATTACAGAGGACTAGAGGGGTTGTTTTAATTAAATACCCCCAGACTAGCAGGGAAATATTTAGAGCAATTTAACAATCTGCTGCAGAGTTGTTAAGCCTCCAATATATCTGCTTAATGTTCATTTGGGTATTTAATAATCTCCCTACCTTATCTAATCCTGTTTAAATTTAAAGAGATGCATCTAAGCTGGTGGAGTAGCTCGTGCTTATTAACAGCCACTGGTTATTAAAACATATTTGAGATGTCATCGCTAGCGAGCACGGTCCCAGTAGCAGGCAGAACTGGTGCCTGTGGATGTATTTCTTCCTTAAGCAGGGCTGCCCAGAGACAAGACCCAGCACTTCCACTGTAAGCTCTGCTGTCATTGCACTGGTAACACTGCGTTTCTAATCTGCTCCATCTCCCCGTGGAAGGGAGCGGTGGCCTTATTGCGTAATTAGTCAAAGCTACCAGTTATTTATTTTTAAAGCTGTGTTCCAGGCCTGCAGTGACTCAGACTGGGGCATTCGTAAACTGGATGTTTTATGTTCCCAGGTTAATGGAAGGCATATTATGTTTTCCTTGCCCAACTCCTCACAAACTTTCTCCAAAGTCCAAAGAAAATCGCTTGCCTGGGGTTGATCTACGAGGCCAGAAAGACGTAACCTTGCAAGATTCCAGCCTGGATGTCCTTACATAATTTGTTTGCTCCTAGGCTGGCTGTCCTGTCCTTGGTAGCCTCCTGACCTCCATTCAGCATGCTGCCATTTCCAACAGCAATACTCCGCAGGTTGCCTCGGCCTTCTCTCTTCCATTCTCTCCAGAATCAGGTCTCTCCATCACACTTCCAGAGCACTGCCACTCAGAATGGTGGTCAGGGCAGGCTCTAAAATAATAGTCACAAACAAGAGGAGAATGCTGGAGAACGCAATTCACCACCGCCACAAATCAAATGGAAAGAGAATCAAGTCTGAAATCCACCTTTCCTCGGCAATAGGATGACAGGTAGTGGCTTTAAGTTGTGCCAGAGGTGGTTCAGGTTCGATATTAGGTAGCATTTCTTCTAAGTAAAAGCAGTGATGCAGTAGCACAGGCTGCCCAGGGAGGAGGTGGGGTCACTGCCCCTGGAGGTGTACAACAACTGTGGAGATGCCACACTGTGGGATGTGGTGGGGATGGGACGATGGTTGGACTAGATATTCTGAGCGGTCTTTTCCATCCTCAGTGATTCTATGACTATGATTCTCACTGTGAATGGGTTTAAGTGTGAAATGGCCTCCAGGCAAAGCAAAGAATTTTCCTACTATATTCAGGGCACAAAAGAAGTCAGTCAGTCTTAAATCCCATGACGCTGAGCAGCCTAGATTGTTTCACAAATATTAAGTCACCCAACTTTAAAGTTTCTTCACCACTGAAGCCAGAAAACAGTAGCTATCTGTACAAAGACAGGAAAAAATGCCATCCAATTTAAAAAGAAAAGGCACATCTGGAAGAAATCTCCCTGCCCAAGCAAACAAGACCTGCCATTCTCAAAAGCACTAAGGACTTGATAGTTTAATGTCAGCATCCTCAACTGGATGAGGTTCTCCATGAATTTCATTCAAGCAAAAGCATTTTAGGCTCTCAATTTTTACCATAAGTTTTGTGTTCTGGTTTTGGACAACTTGTTTTTAGAGAAAAATTAACCATTTGAGAAGAGCAAACCCAGAGGTGACGCATCCATCACACGTGTTGTGCAGAAAAACAGTCACCCGACTTGGTCCTTGTTGGTCCAAGAGCAGCGTCGAGGTGAAACACAGCAGCTACCTTCAAGCAGGATGCTGTTACAGAAAACAAACAACAGGGTGAACACCGAGGCTGGAAAGGAAGATTTAGGTCAGGCCTTGAGGCGGAGAGGAAGCCACACTTTGTATGCCTGTTCTGTTATTCTTCTTAGAAACCAAGGAGGAGGTTGAATAACCTCTATCCTTAAGGGCCTTTAAAAACAGATTAGTGCAGAAACGACATAGGTAGAGTTGATCTTGCCTTGGGGCACAGAAGCAGATTCAAATGACCTTGGCAAGGTCCTTCTGATGCCTTTTCTTCTGCAGCTGTATGCTGTAACAGAAGAAACGCTGAGCCCTACCCATTCTCATCTTCATTCTCCTTTTCAAGAGACTGATTATGACACCAGAGCATCTGGTATCTAAACATGAGCCAAACAGGGACAGTTTGGACCATCAGCACAGTCCAGCAGAAGCAACACTGACTTGTAAGGCTCAGTGGTCCAGTGTGAAAAAAGCCAACCCATTTCAAGACCTCAGCAAAACCCCAAACTCAAGCCCTCCTCCACAAAAGAAGCCCACGGTTCCCTCTCCAGATTTGGACGGCAGGGATGACCGGAGGGGAACGAAGGGAGCAGATATTTTTGTTTGTTTGCTCTTTGTTCCTTGTTTCTCAGACACTGGTGTCATTGAGGATATTTTGTGGAGGAGACACATCAGCACAGTGACGGATCCTGTCTGGTCCCATCAGCACCGAGGCGTTGTGTCCCCAGAGTAACGCGAGAGGACTGCCATTCCTGCAGGGAAGGCTGCTCAGCGGGAGGTGTCAGCCTGGGAAACACAACAATTGTTTCTCTCCGATCGGTTCAGTGGCACTTGGAAACTTTCAGTGCAGGGGAGAGGGGGAGAAGGCTGAGACTGAACGCAGAGGTGTGCTGAGGACTTGGACCAAAGGATAGAGAGCAGACTTCACAGCCAAGCATTACCGCAATGGTGGCTGCCCACCACGTCAAGGGAAAAGGAACAAGTATGCTCCAAGTGGCCATTTGCTACCAGCACGTCTTGCAGGGTAAGGAAAAGGACTTCTGAGCCATCTTCCCAACAGCTGATACTTCACACTGTGCTCTCATCACCCCTGTGTGCAGAGCTGCAGTCACAAACCATAGGTCTACTTACTGAAAAGATAGATAAAAGGACGCAACTGTTTACAATGTGATTTCCTTAGTTCTCAATAAAGGACCCTGTATGTTTCCTCTCCCATAGGTCACTGCTGGCTTAGCAGTGTGGTAGCAGGATGAGAGGGTCGGAGCGAGTTAATGCTGCAGTGCCCTGCAGCAACAGCTTCTGCTGTAACAGCAGGACTTCACATCCTCTTTCACAAAAGCAACAGAGGACTTCAAACCCTCCATGGCCACACAGAGAAAAGCCTTGGAGAGGCTGGCTGCTCTCCCTGCCGGTCAAACAGGAATGCAAGCTACTGAAGAGCAGAGCTATTTGCTGGATACACACGCAGGCCGACGCTGCTGTAAACCAGCCACCCCATCACCTCCACTCAGCACCTCGAAGATCCCAGCTGAGGCTATAGGCACAACTGAGGAAAACCATCTGCAAAAAGCACCCCCTGAGCTCTGCTTACTGGGAGAGGAGCTGGGTTCTGGGCTCCTTCCTGTGGAACAAAGTAGGATGCGCTGACATTGAGTAGATGTATAAAATACCACTTTTCCTCCCATCTCTGCTGCTTAGAGCCACCCAGGCCTTGTCTGCTGGCAGCAGGAGATGGCACGACACAGCTCTTCACCGAGTACAAGGCGTGTGAAGGAGCTGCTTGTGAACAGCAGGCTCAGGGGGAGAAACCAGCAGAGGCAGGCACAGAGCAAGTGGTAATTTCTGCGCTGTGCAATTACAGCTGGGAAGGAGTAAACCTCTGGTGCACAAACCTGCCAACAGTTTACTGCCGACAAGGAAACAAAACCGACAGTTGACACTGGAACAGCTACTGATACCCTGTAATCATCTTAAAAATAGACTCTTTGCAAACCTGCTTGTTAGTAGTGAGAACATATGCTCTTTTTAAGAGGGGGGGGAAAAAAAACCCTCTCAGCCTCTCCGAAGCAGCATTTGCATTATCCAGAGCAAGTGCTTGGAGAAGCTGGAGTTGCAAGTGCCTTTCCCAGGCCTTGCTCTGGTCCTGCTGGATGGCCACGACACAGCAAAATCTTGCATGGCCACAGCTCACGACCAGCCCTCTAAGCCCAGCAGTGAGTGCTGCAGGGCTACTTCAGCTCTCAAGCTTGTTCATCCATTTTACACACTGCACTACGGCATAGAAGCGCCCCTTGTCCTGGCTTCTCCAACGTGGCCTTCCTGACCCACTCACACCTGAGTGCAAATATGGTGGTGAGACAATCTCCATTCATCCTGTAGTACCCTCCCCAGTGCTGCTCAGCCCCCTTGTCCTGCTCCCCAATCTCAGGAGCATCTACAAGATCCCTGTGCCTCAGTTGGATCTCATTCATGCCCTTTCAGTGGCCCAGGCTGGTATCACACACAACCTGTGGCATCCAGATTGTACCTCAGAGTGAACAGTGTAAGGTACTCCCACAAAGGATGGCACGTAAGGAGAGAAAGAAAAACATGAAGCTGTTCTGGTCCCCAGCACAGCTGAGATGACATTCGCCCACCCACAGCTTGTTGTCCTCTCTGTGCTCAACACATCAACGCTTCAGGGGAGAAAGGAACAAACATCCCCTTGTAAGTGGATTTCATTTTGGTATTAGCCATTTAGAGATTATATCCATTTCAATTTGGGCAGGGTTCCAAGGTTAACATCCCCACTCTGGTTAACAGTGCCACAGAGTCTAATGCTTGCAAAAGCCCATCAGCTCACTTTTACATCTTATTTGGAAAAGTCACTGCAATGTTGCAGTGTGCACTAGGACAAGGAGAGGGGAAAAGGAAGAGCTTGAGTGGGTGGGGGGGAGTCTACTTTTTCCCATGGACTCTGACACGTCACTATTCTCTGCCACCCATGCATACAGGCATCATAGACTGCTATCGTAATCATACAGTGAAGCCAGGGAGTTGAGCCTCCATGGAAATTTCAGAGGCTTGTTGTTGCTCCATAATCAGGGAAGGAAGACCTCTGTCAACGAGGCACGACACAGCACAGGGGTGGGACCCTCCACCAAGGATTCCCAACAGAATTCAAATCCATGCATTCCTTTTAGATCCATATTTATGCCAATGGGGGCTTCCAGTGTCTGGAAATTACATACACTTTGTGGTGTATGCAGCTCCACCAGGGTCACATTGCCACTCAAGTCACAAAGGCCTCTATGGGACCTTCAGATGGGCCACCCAAGCTTGGCCTAGGTCTGCTCTCCTTCCTTACATCACCCCGGGAAGACATAGCTACCTACACACAGCAAAATAGAATCACAGATGCTGGAAAAGACTACTAAGATAGTAATCCAACTGTATTCAGGTTGGATATTAGGAAAAAAACCTTCTTAGCAGAGGCTGGTGAAGCACTGCCACAGGCTGTCCAGGGGAGGTGATGGAGTCACCATCCCTGGAGGTGTTCAAGAACCACAGAGATGTGGCACAGAGAGATGTGGTCAGTGGGAATGGTGGGGGTGGGTTGGGGTTGGACTTGGGGATCTAAGAGGTGTTTTCCAACCTTTATGATTCTATGACCTAGTCCAATCATACGCCAGAAGAATCACTGCAGAGGATCAGATAAGCCAGCATCTGACACCAGAGAACATCCTGTCACAGGAGGCCTTCGTTTCTGGGACAGAAAGCACAAGCGTCCAGCTCTAAGCTACAAAACCATGGTAGAAGCTGTTCTTCAGTAGCAGGAGAATGAAGTCTCAGGCAACTGGAGACACCCCAGAAAGCAGAAGGCTGGGAGATGATCTGGTAACAAGGAGCAAGGAGCACAGACTTGGCTGGTATACTTGCCAACCTGGAAAGTGTTTGGCTACACACCAGCAGGAGACCATCCTGCTGCACGACCCCAACACCTGGGCAGGAAGGCATCTTCTTCACCCAGGGCAAAAACACAAGCAGCTTTCACTGAGGCAACCTCAGATCAGCTCTCACCAGTCAATACAGCCAGCATGAATTATTAATCAGCATGTCATTCAGCCTCAGAAGCGGATACATCCCCACCGCACAGGAAAAAAAAGCTTTTAGCAACGTACCCGTGTCAGCAAGCCCAGGGTGCACTTGCCAGGAGCTCTCTCCCACCTCCTTGCAGAGCTGCAGGAGGGGACCCATGGTGGGCTGCTTGCTGGCAGCCCCAGCAAAGAGCCGTGCTGCCCCGTGCCTCCTCTCCCAGCTCCGTGCACGGCTGCATTAGCTCAGCACATCCACCTGTCACGCAAGCCACTCGTTTGGAAAATTATTCTGCTGGAGCATCGCTGAGGACACCTTGCCAGTGAAATATCAGACAACATCAGGCGGTGTTTACTTGCTCCAGTGCAGATACTACACATTTATTATTTACACTTTGCAGCGTATTTCTAGAGTTATGTCAATAATACGGCGAGTTATCAAGTGATCTGTTTGCAGTCAGTCGAAAACTGCCACGATTCCCAGTTTGCCTGAGGAATTTTAGGACAGGGATTTACCATTTCACATGGGCTAATCCACGGCACGAGAAACTGGGGATCTAAGCAGCATTTGTCTGGATCTGCCAGACCTCAAATTGAGTTTGTATTGCTTACCTCCTCTGCTTCCAAGCAGAGCCAGCCCCAGAGGGAAGGAGAGCTCCTGAGATGGTGTAATAGCAAAGCCTGGAAGGTCACCTGTAGCCTGAGTGTTTGAAGAGGTGGTTGGGTTGATTTTCATGGTCTGTTCCAGCTGTATGTAAAACAAGACAGAAGTGGGAAAAGGATTAGGCTGAGCTGAAGTGTTCAAGTCCATGGTCACATCTAAAGCCTGATTAATGCACACTGGTGCACTGGACACCAGGCTTAAGTGAAAAAATCCTGTTAGCTGCTTATTTGTTAACAAATAAGATGCTAAGTACTTTCCAGGTGGCATCTCTTGCATTGCAGGGCTTCACTCTTCTCCCAAACATGGGAACTCCTTCACAAGACATCACCAGTCATATCCCATCACATCAGAGCCACCCTGCCAGCACAGCTGCCCACATCCCTGCCTGAGCTGAGGGCAGCTCCCCTGCACAGCACCCAATGGGATGGGTGGAAATGTCAGGCCAGTGTGTTTTCCCCCATCTTTTTCACTCCCTTTTGTTAGAATCCAACCCAAAGCATGGCACATGTTCATTAATCCCCCCATTCAGAGCTGCTCAGCATTGAAACCAGCAAATACTCTCTCTGAAAGGGTGGCTTCTTTGGAAACGAGATTTGTGTATCTAGAGGAAAAACTTCAGGGAAGTCCCCTGGATGGTGCAAGCTGGATACCACCTGAGCCTGGTACCAGCACTTTCACCAGCAGCACAGGCCAACTGCTACCTCTCCTCCAACTCATGCTACAGTGGAGCACTCTGAGTACCAAAAAGCAGTCATTACCCCCAAAGAGCTTAAGTCATTGTTCAGGAGCTTGAATTAACAGCCAGAACCAAGGTGGCAAGGCACACGTCACCTCCAGCAGCAGCTCTCTGATGCAGAGAAATGACCCAAAGTCCTTTCCCCCCAGCTCCCACATTTCTGATTATCAGAAGTGCCTTGACGGTTCTGGCTGAAAGATCAAAGCACCCAACCAGGTGCCTACACAGAGCCACCACGTAGTCAGGAGCCATGCTCTGCTGCAAACCCCATTTGCAACAGGAGAAAGGCTTACAGTTCGTTCCTGAAAAGTCCCTTTTCATCAGCATTGGGCCGGAGCAGTGCTAGCATTCAAACCTACTGCAGCTCAGCAGCAGAGATCTGAATACTCGGCCAGGTAATGAGAGCCAAGGCAGTTGTTTTTATCTTATTCAGTCAACAAGAACATGGAAATCAATTTTTCCCAATCTCAGTTATGGCTAGAAATCCATTCCTTTTAGGCCAGCTACAGGATTAATCTATTGAATGGTTTGTGGGCATTTTGCTGACATATAAACATTTTAAGAATACATTACACTTTCCTCTCTCCTAGTAAAGCATTAGTGCTGTGTTGTTTTTTTTCTTCATTCCTATAAGCATCTTTGTTCGGGAATCCACGAGACAGGGTGTGGAAATGCATCTGCCTTGCAAACAAACCTTGTGTCTGCAAAGTTTTGTGCTGCACTCAAACCCCCAAGTGCTTGGAGACCTCAGAAAAAGCAGAGCCACCAAGAGAAGCACGAGGCATGCCAGCGTCAGAGAGCATGTGCTGAAACGCCTCTACTGAGTGGTAGATAGAATAAATGATGTAAATTAAATTCTACCTTGAGTGAAAGTCTTGACCTGGGCACCTGATAAGGTAACGGAAGAGGATCCACCTCCTCTCTGGCTTCACAACATCAGGACACACATTTAAAGCCACCTTAACATCAGTTACAATAGCAGTCTACTGTAATCCTATCACCCCTGATAAGAGGGGCAGCTGACCACGGATTCAGATAATCATTAAAGCTGGAAAAGACCTCTAAGATGCCCAAGTTCAACCCCAATCCACCCTCACCATGACCTTCAGTGCCATACAAACACTGTTCTTGAACACCCCCAGGGGCTGTGATACCACCACCTCTGTGGGCAGCCTGTTCTTCTCATAGGATACTAAGCATCTCATCACTTGCAGCCTTTGGTTTCCAGGAAGTTCTCAGCAGGACCACGAGGCAGCCTGCAGACTTTCTGGATGGCATTTATTTCCCCCACTTTACAGGTATGGAAACAGAGGCAGTTTTTCCCCTTTCACCACTGTAATCAGACCTTCCCAAGCTGAGAAAAGCTTTCTCCCTGAAAACACCCTACCTTTCAGCACTAGAACATTTTCAGCTCTCAAAGAGTTTTCTCCCACCCAAATGAAGGGATACTTTGTTCCATCACCTGCCCTTCCCCACTTGAAATACAATCTGAATTCATTTGTCCAACATCACAGCTTTTCCACACCCACTCTCCAGATGTCAAGATTGCTTGTAAAAGTTTCTGCAGGTGATGGATTTCAGGCCAAAGGCTAAGATTCATTTTAAAATGATCTCCACAAAATTTGATCTGGGCAGCAGTACTGAAATGGTTCTGTAAAAACAAAGGACAATAAAGCAATTATATGCCATGCAAGAGGACAGTAGAAAGTGAGTGCATCCATCTCGCCACAGCTGTCCTCTCCTCCTCCAGCAACCTGAACCCAACAGACTGTGCAGATCTATTTCTCATTACTGTGGAGGACACTACAGGTATTGCCAATCCAGTTAAGAATGTGTTACCCTGGCCAGAAGGGACATAACTTGTTACAAAGATGTGGCAGCCCTGCTTGCTTACCTGCTCACACTGCGGTTCCCCAGCATACTTCTTCAAATTGTTACCCCTCTTTGTTTCTGTAGAATCATTGGTTAGAGGGGGCCTTAAAGATCATTCATTTCCAAACCCTAGCTGTAGGCAGGGCTGCCCCACACCAGCTCTCTCAGGCTTCCCAGGGCCCCATCCAACCTGACCTTGAGCACCTCCAGGGATGGGACACCCACCAGATCTCTGGGCAGCAGTGCCAGCACCTCAACACTCTGTAGGCTGTTGTAGGCCGTATTTAGGCTTTCTCCTGCAAGTCCCTATTGCCTGTGACACAACATAGACCAGACACAAGGCACGAAGACAGCTACATCACCCTCGGATACAAGTCCTCCCATTGGGAGATCAACACGCAACGTGCACGTGCTGTGCATTGTCTGGAGTGGAGGAGGTGATGCTCAAGGACTCCTCTGTACTACAATAAAGCATCACTGGAGAGCTTCCATCAGGTTCTCTCATCTTGCCAGGACATCCAAGACAGATCCACAGTAACTGAATAATCAATTAATCCTCCTGCAGAGCTCCATTTACATAATGAAAACGCAGCCTCCCAATATACCACTATTTTTCAGTTGTCTAGACCAATATATCTGTCCTGGAGTTGGAGGGGGGGAGACCTAACACAGCTTCTATTACAAGTGGCAGAGTTCCAGCTGAAGTCACGTGGTGGCAATAAAACTTCTATTGATTTCATGTAAGCATTTAACCCTAGCAGAGCGTGTATTGCTCCAACAGCCCACAATGGACTCTGCATCCAGCAACCCAGACTGAATTACAGTTGCACCTCACAGGGCACTTGGGGAATCTCTTCCCTTTCTGCCTAGCTCAGATAGAAGCAATAGGCATGCAGAAACTTGACAGACGCTTTGAAATACGACAAACAAGTTTGGGTTTTTCAGTTCAATACATGCCATTTTTCTCAGACCACAAACGTGTGTCTCACCCTATAGACCTCGATGATAAACCAAACAGCAGTAACTCCAGATTCACTTAGCAAGAGGGGACATAGGGTTGGGGTAAGCCTGTCCCCAGAAGTCTTATTCAGGGATGAGGACTATGAGCAGCGCTTGTGGGCTACACTGGCAAACTCCAGCCCAAATGCAGCAGAGGCTACAGAGTTGAATTATAAATCTTTACTCTTGCTCTTCCTTCAGCTTTTGCCTCCAGAAACAGGACATGAGAAGCAAACAATCTGTGGCTCACAGCAGGGTCCATTTGCAGCCGCTGCCTCCCAGCCAAGCTGGATGGGCTGTAGACAGGAGATCAGGCTCAGGTTCAGATGCAGCCCTCGGTGCTGCCGCAGCCTTCTGCAGGTCAAGAGGCAAATCATTTTGAACTTATCTCCAAGCTCACAAAGCCAGTGCAAGGCTCCCACCAATTCCAGCCATTGGAAAGGTCACCAAATGCCTGGGCCGTGCTGCCAGCAGCACAGCTGGGGCACTGGAGATAGAGACAAAGCTTTGTCAGACCTTCTCCTGGGCAGGGCAGCCTGTGCGTGCAGTGACACCCACTTCCTTAGCAGCAGTGAATCTGCAGTTGTACACTGATGCCTTATTGCTTGGTTTAAGGGAACACGCTCTGCCTTCCTCTGCTTGCTACAGGTTGTCTCCTGCAGCCCACAGAAGCCTGGGCAAATCCATACATCCTTTCCAAGAGATTGCTTTGTGTTTTTCTGATGACAGCCACCTAACACAGACTCAGTGACTTCTGGCCATTCCCCTGACCAGGGCAGGCACACAAATCAGCTGCTAATTGCAGCAGCCTAACGCTGCAGCTGGCAGTAGGGATGCTGACGCCAAACCACACAGCTCCCCCAAGCAGCTGACAGTGATGCTGAGCACAACTTGTCCCCATCTGAACACGCAACTTTTCATCCAGCACAGGCAGCTCCCTGAGGCACTGTCCTGACCCTGCACCATCGTCAGAGGTGAGAAGGCCTTCGGAGCAAGCACACAAAGCACCACAAGCATCTCATGCGTAAGCAGCGCTGAGAGTCAGGAACTGCCACACTATGGTGGGCCACATGGGGTGGCCAGGCCCCTTGGGGACAGGGCAGCCATCGTGTTAATTGGGTGTCGGGGACATGTCCTTAAAGTCTCCCATCTCCTCCCTCCCAGCCAAGCACTGGGATAGCTCTTGCCTTCTGTGCGAGTACCAGTATTTGCCTGGACATATGTAGGTCACTAGAATCAAACAGTTTGGGAAGAGGAAACTTGAAAATCCTTGAAAGCTCAGCTCTGTTGCTGGCACAGCCCAGCCTCAAGCTTCCAAGCCTGCCCACATCTACCACGACACACTTCTCCCTTCTGCCATAGACCACAACTTCTCAGTTAATGGCCCTCTCTCTCCTCACCCCAAGGGTGGAAGGAAACTGACCGCACTAGGTTTCTTCCATGAAGCAAAATGAAGTGAACACGCCTCTGGTCTGATCCATAGGATCTCTAGATCACTTTCTCGATTAAAACTCCATTGAGTGTCCCTTTGAGGAGTCTGGGCCTGCTTAGCTCCTCAAAAAGCAAACTTCCAGTTTCTGCAAGCAAAGGTCCCTCTCTGAGCTCCAAGAAACAGCAAAGTGCAGAGTAATTAAGATTTCCAGGGCTAACATCTCTAGGTTTCTTCCAGAAGAACATTCAATAGTGACATGTCTGGGTGCACATATCAGCATGCGCTCAGGTGGGTTTTGTGGATTTGTTATGCTAGTTTCCTCCCAGAGGACCATCTTCTGCTTACAGAAGATCACTTGGAGCCACACCACAGAGTTAAGACCTCAGCAATGACGAGGTTGAACCCTGGGCTGCTGCACTCTACAAATAGGACAACTAAGGGTCAGTGTTCTGCAGATGTCAAGTGTTCCTCTGCATAGCACTGCCCAAGGATGACGCAGAGCGAGTCATTTAGACTTGGCAGCCCTGCATGCTCCAGGCACAAGTTTTGACACAGACTCCAAAGCCTGGGCAGCTACTGCCTTCCTAGATAGCAGTTACGTTCCTCCGTGCTCCTTCTGTCAGTGCTTTGCCACCCTTGTGCTACCCTTCCCCTGGGGATGCGGTGAGCACAAAGACTGCTCCCTCTTTTAGAGCACTCAGAACGGCTGCTCTGCACAACAGCTTTCTCTGCAGGCCTGCAGCTCTCGAGAACAGGCTACATCTGGTGTGACGTGTGTTTGGAGTCACCCTCAGCTCCCCAAGGACAGTCTGAGCCAAGCGTATGTTACCAGCACCAGAAGCATGTTCCCCACTTCCTAAACATTGCATCAGAGCACGCAGTGTCAGGAGCATTTGGAAACGCATTGAAGCTGCCTTTGCATATGTGTGTCAGAGGACACGCACGCGTCCCGTCTGGAAGCTAGAAGGAAGGCCATCTGCCTTCCATTGCAAACTGGTGATGGACACAGATTCTCCCTGTCGCTTTGGCTATGCACGCCGAGCAGTACCCAGCTCCACAGCGTGCTCCAGAGCCACCTCCTGGCTGAAAGGATAACAGTCGTGGAGAAAAGTAAGTTAAAAAAGCCCTAGCAAACACAGACACCAACCCCAAATCCCTGCCGTTTGCTTTACCTCTGCAAGGCACTCTCCATTTCAGGCTCCAGCATCACCGCAGTCCAGGCAGAGGCACTATCTTGTTCCCATTTCTAAACATGACCCCACACCTGGGCTGCTGTCAGAGAAGCTTTTTCTGCCTTCAGTCCATCATCACAGGGCAGGAACAATTTCACATCAGGGCTGCTGCTCTCTCATTAGGCTTGCTTTCCAGCAAGGCCATTTGGCAAAGCAGCCACACCACTGCATTGGAGGAGAGTGTGATGCAGTTTGTGGAGAAGAGTCCTTGAAGAGCAGAAGTTCCACACAGTCCTCCCAATGGTAAGCAAGGAGGTTATAATCCTACATCCTTCCCTGATGGCCAAGTGATGCCCTTCATGTTGTGCTTTTTGTTGTGCAAAGGAACGTGCATTATCTGACTCCCAAAGCACAGCAGGTAGGCAGAGGTCAATCAAAGCACAGATTTAACTCTACTTAAGACAAGACTGTACACAATAACTGATAAAATGTCATACATATCTTACAAAAGGTTTTCCTGCAGCATTTAGATCAGTTATTTATCCACTCCAGTGCCAAGACACGGAGGACCCGGGTGAGGCTGCCCAGTGCAGAGCAGAACAGGACAACCCCTTTCTCAACCAGCTAGCAATTTATGCTGTGCAAGGGACTAAATCAACCCAAGCATCCAGCTTGACCCCCCCAGCACAGGACCAGATGGAGGGGATGACCACAGACCACAAAGGTCTGGAGAGAAGAAGCAATACACAGCTAAAACCCCACAGCAAGGAAATGTGAGGAAGCCAGAAATCAAACTCTTCGAAGGTAGAAACGTGCCAGACGAGCAACGTAGCCAAGAGTGACACCGGAGTCCTTATGATGTAAAATCTCTTCCCATGTTGCAGCATGTTGACCTGACAACATGCCATCAGAATTTTAAATTATGTATCTAAGAGCCCTTCTCCCTGTCAGGGAGCGTTTGAACCTGAAGCGAAGCCGGCAGCGGAGAAGAGCAGACAGGAGAGGTAATTACCCGCGGTCTCCTCCAAGAGCTGACAGAAAGCAGGCCCCGTGCTGGAGATCCTGGCCTCATTACGGGCTCTCCTGGAGGCTGCAGCTGCTCCTCTCTGCGGTCAGACGTGAGTCACGGCGTTTCAGAGGAGCGAGGAGTGCTCCTGTGAGCTCATTAATGGCTGCGGGGTCCGTCAGCCATAGCACGGCCACGGCCACAGTGGTGTTTGAAGGCAGAGCCCCAGCACTGTGCTCAAACCTCAGAGAGGGAGCAAAAGCCAGTCACGGAGATGGCTTGTCCACAGCTCTGGAATTTCTAATACGGGAAGAACAGCTTTAGAAACATGCTCCAACGTTGTCCGTGTCTTTCCGGTACTGTAGACTCCACATCTGGACACAGCACTCCAAGTGAGGTCTTATCGCACAGAGCAGAGGGGCAGGATCACCTCCCTGACCTGCTGGCCATGCTTCTTTTGATGTAGCCCAGGATATGGCCTTCTGGGCTGTGAGGGCTCGGTGCTGGCTCACATCCAGCCTGCCACTCAGCAGTACCTCCAAGCTGCATGGAATGCAACTTGCAGCAGCATGGAGATGGAAAGGTCCGCTCTGAGGCTGAAAGAATTGCAGGATCAGTGATCTGAGCTCCCTCCTTACCTCCCTGCCAGCTCCAGCTGGAGGCTGCTCTGTGTGCTCCTCCAGTGGCCTCTCCTTGTGGTGACCTCTGCCACTCTGCCCATCCCAGGGGACGGGAGGTAACTCCAGCTCCACTTCTACTGCAGCCCATCTCCACAGCTGTGCCTACGTGGGGAGGCCATGCAAGCTTGTGATAGATCACTGTCCATAAAGGCTGAGCCACCAAGCCCCTCTGCAAAGCAACAACCAGCTGCACACAAACTACAAAGTCCAGCAGCAGCAAAGGCTGATCTTCTATATCTCTCTCCATTCTTAGCAATGCATCGGCCCAGAGAAATAAATGTCTCAAACACCAAAGCAGCAGGGAGAGACAAGCAACCAACTCTTGCACAGGTGCAAAAAGCCCTATGCCTTCCCCTTTACCCCAGGGGAAGAGACCTGGAGAGCGTGAAACCACTTGCATACCAAAACACAGAGGTGCAGTGGTGACAGGGAACTTGCAAGACGTAATTTCCCTCAGTGCTAATTGCCCTTCTGGCTGACGGCCCAGCCTGAGCCGTGATGGAGCAATCAGCGAGGGACACAGCAAGCCTACGTCTTCCTACAAAGCCAGGAGCAAGCACCTTGCCTCCAGAAGGCCCACCACTAACTAACTAACAGTTCCCTTTGGGAAAACGCAGGCCTCACAAAAACAAAATCCACAGCATCAGTTGCTGTGTCTGTAGCAGAGCAAGCAAAGCTCAAATTGCAGCACTGGCACTGTGTGCCCTTGGATGAAGGGAGTGCAGGGACAAGAAAGATGTGTCAGACAGAGCCATGGACACAGCCAGCTCCCCTCTCCTGAGGATGAGGGCAGGAGGGGAATGTGTATGCATTAAAAGGGTAATGTTGGCTATTATAGACAGCAAGTTTAATGACACAATCATAATGTTACAGAATTTTAGAAGGGACATAAGCCCCTGGGCATCAAATGACCTTTGAAAGACAGAGAGAAGAACGGAAGTAAGTCACAACCACTGCCACCTGCTCTATGATTTCCTCCATCTTCCTCTAAAACACTGCACTGGAGCAATCACCAACACCAACCTGAGTCAATGGGCCAGCTCCTGCCCTCCCTCTGTGATTAGCTAATTATTGCAGCAAATCCTTCCCTAACAGTTACTTGGAAAATAAAAAATAATTAACAACAAAAAGAGCCACTTTCTGTCTCTTCTGCCCTTCTTTCCAATTCTTAATCTCAGCCATTTCTCGATACAAACCAAATGACAGCCTGCACTGTCACGGGAAGTTTTAAACTAACTTCACCCCCTGCCCCCCAAACATTCCGTGCATCTCAGGGGACATGGCAGAGAGGACAGCTGTGAGCTTTAGGTTCGCTAATCAAAGCCCTGCTCAGCCTGACCAAACTCCAATCCCGCTCCTGCTGGCAAGGCAGTTTGGGCTCCAAGAGCAGATGTACAGATCTACTGATGTACACCACGCAGCCCTCCTGCGCCCTTCAGCTCTCATCACACTCGAGTCCACGCCGTGCACACTAACAGATTTCCCACCGAGCTCGAGGGAGCAAGATCAGACTCCAAATGCCTCCAAGAAAACCTCGTATTTCTTTCCACCACACGTCCCACGAGGATCTGTTACACAGGCGGCTCGCTGTGCCGTGCTGGTGCTCAAGGAGTCTTAAAACGGAGCATAAACTGCTGCCTCCTCCGCTGGAAGTACACGTCCTCCTAGAGGGATCGGTGGGGGATTTCACACAGGGCTAGTTTTTATGTCGGGAATATTCCGCGTTCCACCTCTCATCATAAAGTTTTTAATGGGAACTCTTAGAAATTGCCAGCTTTTCTGATACGTCTCCAAAACAGAAATTGCCTGGCTATGCAAAACTTGGTGAGGTGCAACCACACTGCACCCAGGGCGCTGCCTAGAGGTTTTAGTTTGAGGAAGAAAACAAACCAGATACGCTTTACCACTCTATCCCGCACAGGATAACCTCTCAGCCAGCCTGTGGTCACAGGGAATGACCAGGGACATCTACAACTCCATCAGTGCTCAGATCCCCATCCATTCTGACCTTGGATACTTCCAGAGATGGGACATCTACCCCTTCTCTGGGCAACCTGTGCCAATACCTCACCACCCCTATTGAACAAAATGTTTTCCATACATCCAATCTAAATGTCCTCTCCTTTAGTTCGAAGCCATTTCCCCTTGTCCTGTCACAACAGACCCTTCCCTTAGGAGCAGGGACACATGCCCGTGTGGACGCAGCTGGACCACAGCTCACTCCCACTGCTGCAGCACCAGCCTCAGCTCAGGATGGTGATTTTCTGCTCCATGCCCATCTGCTGACCCTGCTCACTACAGATCCCCCTGGAATAAATCAGCCTTCAGCTGCAGGCAGTGAGTTGGGGTGCATTTCACTGCATACCTGGACCATCCCTGGCACAGGCAGCGGGGGACGACTTCCCGGGGCAATGCTGTTTTCCAAGAGAAGCTGGGTTTCTCTCCACTTCTTCCATTTCTTTACCAGAAAGGTTTTATGCAAATCCAATCTCTTTCGCTGGCTCCCGCTGCGCTGCATAGGTTTGGTGAAGGGGAGGAGAGGGGAAGGGGTGGAAAGGAGGGGGGGGAAAGAGGATGGAGCCTTGTTTGCTATCAGCTGCTCAGAAGAGCAGAGCAGAGACAAGATTGATGATGCTCTCTGGATATAAGATCTCCTCCTTGTGAAAGGCTGCTTATGAGGCCTGATAGACTTGTCATCTCTTAATAAACATCGCTGATATGTCGGTGAGGAGAAAGCAGGAGCGAGGGGAGGACACACACAGAAAGGCGGCTGACAATTTACTTACAGCCACGCTCTCCTCTCGCCTTGGCCCACATGCAGCTCAGATGGCTCTTCCCAGAGAGGAACATCCCATCCTCAGCAGAGGTGGTGCGCAGGCTACACCCAGCTCTCAGGCAGTTCCCATCCAACATCCCCTTTCCCCTACAAGCTTGTGGCCACCTGCCCTAAGCTGTATACCTGGTCCTAAGCCTCAAAAAGAGGCAGTGGGATTTTCAACACAGCAGCTATCAGCAGATCCCGATGAGAACGGCGTGCATTTCATCAGCACCTTGCAGACTCCAAAGCTATTTCACTGCCATTGTGCTCCTTCTATAAATTGCTCTCCAAGTGTTTGTAAGTCGCTCTACTCTTGCCCACAAGGCTGTAAATCAAAGGGACTTGCTTGTAATCGGGAGCCACATCCCTTCCTTTTGTTTAATCTCTGTAAAGCAGCAAGGAAATTTTTGATGCCTGCAGGGAGTATTTGCCCTACCCAATTCCAACAATGGCAATCACAGGTAGCAAAGTGACATTATCACCACGAGCCTGCTGGGATACAGAACACCCACATCTAGCCACAGGCATGCAGATTTTCTATGAACACAGCCACATTTTCCTTGCATATCTGACTTGGTTTGTATTTAATCAAGCTATGCATGGCTAAAAATGCTCCTGAGCATTAGCAGGTGCTTAGCGGTGCTGCCTAAGTGCAGAGCTAAGGAATAACGTGCTGTAAGCTCAACTAACATAAGTGTTCATAGCTCCCTGCGGGGCTAGGAGCAACTGCAAACCTGGGGCTTACATATGCAAAGGCAAGTTCCCACAGAGCCTGCAGCTACCACAGTCAGGGCTTTGGGGCAGGTCCCTGCCTGCTCCTTTGTGAGGCTCAGAGCAGCCCAGGGCCATGGGGATGCCCTCCAGCAGCATGGGAGAACACTGGGATACAATGATGGTGGATGCCCCATCCCTGCAGACAGCCAAGGTCGAGCTGGATGGAGCTCCGAGCACTGATGGAGCTGTGTGTGTCCCTGTTCAGCACAGAGCAGTAGGACTAGGGACAGTCCAGCCAGACCAGCTCCTCCTGCCAATGCTTTGTGCCCCTCCAATGTTTCTGTCCCTACCTGCTCTCCTCACCCTCCATCCTCCTCAAAACATGCCCAGGAAAACAGATTCTTACAATACTCTTCATGCTGCACCATCTCTCTGTTAAATAACACCACTCAGCAATTTTCTTCATTTAAAACCAATCCAGTCATTTTGCTCTAATACATCCTTATTGACTAAGCACAAGTCCTGAGAATTCTCTCTGAGTTATGAGGATTCGTTATGTCTCCAGCACTGATGCCTGCACTCTTAGCAACCTAAATCCTTTCAAGACTTGGATTCATAATTTTTATGAGTTCTCATTTGCCATCTTTCCATACAACTTCTATGTTTTCAGGACTGCAAAGCAACAAAGTTATGACCAGAACAGAATTCCAAGGGCTAGCTTCTCCATCAATAAACACCTCTACCCAATGAGCACAGGAGCGCTCTCATCCCAAATGACCGCCTCACAGAAGAAACAAATATATTTCTCCCTGACTGCTTTGTGTATGACCTTTCTACCAGGCGTCCCAGGAGAGGTATGTCAGCCCTCCCTCCTGCCCGTAATTAGTGACCCACAATGAACATGCTTCTCAAGGTTGGAACCTACAGCTCGGCATAGACCTGAACGGCCTCAATTTGATTGGAAAGGAAAACAACCTCTGCTCGACTCCAAAAGGTTAGAGTTTAGCCCCGGCATTTCCTGCCCTCGGCAGTCCATAATGAACCAGTGTCCCCAGTGTCACCTTCTCAATCAAATGGGCACTTCAACACTTGAACCCCTCCTCCTTTTGCACAAAGGAAGTCAGTTGGATTTGCAGCAGTCTCCTGGCTGGGATCACGGTCACTGACTGGCATGGCCACAGCCACTCTTCATTCCTCTGCTTTGCAAGAGCACTGGATCATATTCAGCTCACCCAAATACAAATTCCTCCATGTAAGGGATTTCTCTTAGACAACCAACACACTGTATCCCACATTTAAAGTATACAGTGTGGCTCTGTAGCACATATTTTAGTCCAGAGCAGCTTGCTGTGCAGTTTCTTAGTGCATGAAAACGCTCGAGTGCTCTTCCTCACCTGGCACCCAAAGTCACATCCACAACAAAGCAGCTCCCCAAGATTTTGAGACAGATGGAAGTTCGGGTGCTTAATGCAGCTTTCCCAAACCCTCAAGCTTTCCTTGACTGACAATATTTTAGGAGCTTTTCCCAAGCTTCAAGCTGCTGGTGGCAAGCGATCGCATGAGAGCCACAGCAGTCAGGCTAAAGGATAATTACAAGCTTCTAACCTCCGTGGCTGTTAAGTCCTTGAAAGCAGCAGGCAAACAAATGGAAAGTCTCTAATGCCATTTCCCTGAAGTTTCACTCCCCCACGTAACCCTCCATGGCCCCTCGTCTCACCTTGGGACTCAGAGCCATGACTCAGAGCTCAGCTGGAGTTTCAGATCCATTTACACAGGGGGATTTTGCACCGCAGCGGGGAAAAAAAAATTTCTCTTCTATCAAAATCCATGCACACCAACAAATCTTGTGTAGGATTCCTTCATGTTTTCTCTATATAGATAACACTTAGAAGCAGAGGGTATGAGGTTTCACTAACAGAAAGCAAAATAAAAATTGCGACTATAAACAATAAAGAACTAATTAACTGCCTCATCCAAGACACTGAAGTGCTTGTAATAAAGGGGAGTGCCAATCTGCACTCTCCATTGTGATTAGGAACTTAAGGTACAGCATGCACATTTTGTCCTCAGTACTTAGCCTAATGGTTTTAACGAGGATATCTAAGCAGCTGAAGATATTGTTTGGTCAGAGGGTCAAGCACAGCGAGAGATGGATAAAGCATCACTGGAAATGATGAAGGTATTTTCACACCACATTTTAAAAGCTGCCTCTTAATAAAAACAAAGGGAGTAAGAAACGGGAAGAAAAATTCTTGCTGTACCCTTTCGACGTTATTCATATCCAGAGAAATTAAAACAGGCAACAGAAGCACAATGAGAAAGAAGCAAGGCTCGTGAGCAATGAGGAGATCGAGTGGGAGTACCAAACAGCATTTTGAGAGATATACAGTTGGTTTGTTGTTGTGGGGGCTTTCGGGGGGAGGTTGGTTGGTTGGTTTTTTTTAGGTCATCCAAACATAATCAAGCCAGAAATAGAAACCACAGAGGGAAGGGCAGAGCTCCCATCCATAACTCACCCCTGTTGGCAGGGAGCATCACACGTAACTGAAAACGCGGAGACGAACGGAAGGTGTCAAGTCAGTAATTTCCTAGCTGCACAGTGAGCAGCATGGTAAATACCTAAGCCCGTATTTCATCCTCCAAATCATATCAATACTCAGAACTCAAGCAAGCGATAATACGAGAGTAAGTAAAACCACCCCAGCCCATATTTTCAAATACAGAGACAAATGGAATGGAAGCAGTGTTTTAGAATATACTTAGAATATACTAAAAGACCACATGGAGGGTGGAACAAAGCTAAGGAACTTAAAGGACAGCATCTGAACAAGTAGCCTACTACAGAGGGAAGATCCCAGCATGCTCAAAATCATGTATCACTTCCCCTTGCATAAACGTCCATTCCCTGATGGCTTTTTTCCCACATAGCAAGGCATTATCCCTCCTTAGATCCACCGATAAAGATTTAATGCTGCCATTTTGTATCCACATCTCCCTCATCCTTTTACCAAAAGGCTCTCCCCCTCCCCTGCTGACACGGTGTAATTGTCCAAATGTGCAGTTTTAACAGAAAGCAAATCTGACTTTGACTCAGACTCCAGATGGGTAGGACTCTACAGATGTTGTCACATGAAAGATTAGGTGCTAACTTAGACAAAGAACCGTTCATCTGCAAACTTAATAGCTTCTGAAACAGCAACTGCTGTGAAGGAGTTACCAGGTACCTGTACTGCTGTTCATAATGACAACAGTATTGGAATAAAGGGTGGAAACTCCCAACGGTATTCAGTGATTTTGCACAGAGAACTGGTAACCCTCAGCCAACAGGAGCCAACGCAGAGGCAAGTGGGACCTACTCACTTCCTTCTGTGGCCTTCCACACTCCAAAGGCTACTGCTGCTCCTTGGACAAAGTTGTTTTCTTCCACAGACAGTAGGAATCTCTTTCAACAGAGAACATGGAAAGACTCGCAGATCAGCCAACCACACTGTGCCCAGCAGAACACAGCAGATGAGCAGCGTGCGTGACCTAATCCTACTTGAGGAAAGAGAATAAAACAGAGGACAGCTTGCTTACATGCTTCATGGTAAGGCGAAGAACACTCAGCTTTAAAATAGGTCCTTCTTCCCACGCAGAGGAAACACAAGTCTAAATCCTTGGAAGCAATGAAGTGTCTTGGTTGTTCACATGAACAGTTCTTTCTGGGAGAACAAAAAACAGCTGCTAAAGATAAAACGCCTCCTGACAATCACACTAAAGGTGGGGTCCGTTTCTAGTTTGTCTTGGAAAGCCCTGTTGTCTGGTGCCCCTGCTGCTTTCTGGATGCTCCAGAAATGCCATGCTGGGAGCTAAGAGACATGTCCCCAGGGCATGTCCATCACTAGAAAGACACGTTCCTTAAGTTTCACGGTTGAGACGCAGATATGATCTGTGATAATTCACTCAGCCATAACAACAACCCCTTGCCCAGTGCATTTTCCCATTTGTTGGGCATGAAGTAACCCTGTCCAGCCACACAGAAAACAAATGAGACCCACAGAGGCAGCAGGATATGAAGGGACCTTTCTTTATCTTAGATTAGTTACAGCATTCTCCTAGCTCTTCCCAAGGAGCTGCTTTGCTGGGCTGCGAGGAGTAGTACACGTGGTGGCCTGCAGTTCAGCAATATCATTCTACGTTCTTTCCAAGAACCCAGAAAGGACCGGGTTAAAGATGCACACATTTTTTTTCAGAAGATCATGCAAATTGAGTATTACAATTGACTGGCACAGCACCAACCCACGCAGAGATGTAGCTGAGTGATTTCATCCAGACCAGAAGGAAAGTTTTGTTTCCTTAGGTTAGCCCTAGCAAACCTGACCACAGATGTGATTTGTGCGCACCAGGCTCCTACCTAACGAAATATATGGCAAACTTTGTGCAACAAAGAACAGCTATGATAGGTGATGAATAGATGATGGGGTGTAAGGGTTCCAAAGAGGTCACCTGCAACATCTCCCTGTCCTAACGCAGGAGCCATAAACCATCACACGCTTCCCCATCCACACGCTTTTACATTTGTAGAGCGCCGCGCACAAAAGAGCTCCACATTGATGGACACTTTGATGATTTAAGTGTTAAATAACAGATAGGTGCTATTTATGTGGAAATCATTCCTGTTGGGACAGAGACGCGAGAGTAACGTCTCCTCCTGTGCCTCTGCCTGCCTCACCTGCACTCTCCCTGCTCATCCATCTCCCAGGATTGCCTGGAACATTGCACATGGAAGAGCATTTTCAAACAGCTCACATTTTCTTTAAAAAGTCAACCTGCTCAGTAATGGCTCATCCTGCTCCTCCCACCCCCCGCCACACGCTCCCTTGGGGCCGAGAGGGGATAAGATTCAGCCTGCACTGGAAAACAGCTTTATGTACATTAAAATACCACCGCTTGCAAGTCTGATGCCACTGCATCCTACAAAGACAGAAATAGCAGCTCTGTCCCCATGGAGCAGAAAAGGACAAATTTCCCATCTCCCAACAGAGTTGGAGGCATTCAGGTGCACTTAGTCCTGCAGTAACACAATCTGTAACTGTAAAAACATTAAGAGAAGGGAAATAATACGGTCTACGGTCATTGTATTTTATATAAGGCACATATGTCCAGGGGCAACAAGCCTCCAGCTCTCAAAGGTTAAACAAGAAAGCATAATGCAGAGAGAGAATAACCCTTTTGTCTTCTTTCTCCAAATCTCTAGAAACAAAATGGGAGAGCAATCCATCCCTACAGCAGTTGTGATCAGAGAGGCCAGTGAGTTAGCACAGAGAGCATGCCAGTTATAGGGCCACGGCAGTGGGAACAGGGGGAAAAAAAGCACACGGATCAAGCTCGCCCCAGCATTTTCTCATCCACACTGAAGGAGCTGTGTACTCTAAGGGATGTGTTCTGCGCTGGGTGAGGTGCTGCTGGGTGGAAACCTCCTGAATTTACAGGATCACAGCTCAAACCGCTGGTGTGCAGTGGGAAAAGCAGGGAGCACAGGTGTTCCAGGTCAGCATCATGACCCACAGCATCCAGGATGCAAACAGCAGTGGACACTCTCTTCTCTCAGAGGCTTCTGTCTGCTTCTAAGACAAGGGTGTTTCTGGAGGTTGCTGGTCACCTCCAGCTGCACGGTTTGGATGGAAAAAAAGTCAGAGCATGCCAAACCCTCACCTTACCCCCCTCCCTTATGCTTTTTCAGGAAAAGCACTCAGAGAGCAGCATTTACCTGCAGGCCTGTGACAAGAGGTGAGTTGGGACTGCCGAGGACTGCCACCCATCACATCTCTCCACACACCAAGCCTTGGAGCTGTACGTGGCTGCAGAAGGCCCGCGGAGGGATCTGCTGGGTGGCTGCAGCACTTAACGCCAGCAGCCCCAGGAAACCTAGAGGGGACAGGGCTCCTTCAACAGCACAGCAGCAGAGCTAAAGCAAACAGCCAGATTTCAGGCAGAAAACAACCAAAAGGGCCCCGGGAGTTAAAACTAGCAGTTCCTAACTGCAGATCTCATCCTCCTCTTGGTGCCATCGCAGCAGCAAACGACTTTGCATTTTGCTGGCAAGATGTGAGCCACAGAGAGGCTGAGTAGAAAGAAAAGTATCTCACCGAGCAGCAAGCACACTTGGATGGCTTGCAGCAACCATCCCAGTCCTCCCAAAGAGAGGCAGGTGTGCACGTACAGATGCACAGCATTGCACCAGCACAGCTGGGGCTGCTATTTTGGCTGATCCAGGATGCACTCCTGCAAAACACAGCCTCGATGCAGCGGTGGCAGCAGCAAGAGCCGCATTCCCATTTAAATAAAATGCCAAAAGGCAGTCAGCGAAAGTGACATTTATGGTGTTACTACAAATGCATTCAGTGGGAAGCTGAGCAGCAGGAGCAGGTTGGGGGGGAAAAAAACAAGCTGTAGTGAAAACTGCCATCTGTATATTGTGCCCCATTTTTAATATTCTGTATTCTCATAAAAAGTGTTGTTTCTGTCACTATTCAATCTCCCAAACTCACATGGAACACTGTTAAAAGTCAGCAGTGTGTGAAATGGTATTTTAAAATAAATGAAACCCGCTCGCAAAGCTGCGGAGGAATATTGCAATGCCAGGGTGCTGACAGACAGGCATTGAAAAGTAACAACCGTTATCATCTTAAAGCAAAGCGGATTAAATAAAAACCCACAGCTAGTGGTGCATTACCAAGTCTGATATTGACACAGCTGCCGTGGTGGTTATTTTTCATTGTCTCATCAAGACAAAGCATCATGGGATATCAATCTTCCCTCTGTCAGGCCATGCCTGGTGTAAAGTTTTTCGTTTACATTTTCATTATATCCTTTTATCTCAGCTGCCAGCAAAATATATATATATATATTTTATATATACATACATATATATGTGGATATGTAAGTATGCATAAAATAAATTTCTGGGAATGCTGAGATGGGGTGGCCGAGCTCCAGCCTCTGGCCACAAGGATCCCCATCTTCTCAGGACACAGCTATGCCTATCTGTGGTATAGGCCCCTTCCAGCTGGAGATGAGGTTAGCAGTGAGCTGATAAGTTGCACAGAGAGCTTCAGGAAGCCAATTAAAACAGCTGCTCAGGCTTCCTAAGCAGGCTCTGTTGTGCAATCAGATTTCCCTGTATGGACCGGCCAAGCCTATCCGCCATCGAGCTTGGTTTGGAGCAGAGAGGAGGAAAAAAAAAAGCAGAAATCACAGCTCCCCACTGGCTGTCTTCATCAGTGCTAGTAGCTCTTACATTCATTCCTTAGCTCTGCAGCTCACTTCCAGCCTTTCTGACACTGTGTTCGAGTAGGAAGCTTATAGCAGGATGGTTAAGAGGTCTGTTCTAACCTTAAACCTTCTGTGTAAAATATAGCTAGGTCTGAAGTCTGCTGAGAGCCTAACAGGGCTCCCTTCCCAGCACAGACTAGCTAACTCCTGAGACCACGCTTTCACTCCCACCAACACCACCACTACATCAAGGCAGGAGGAAGAAGCAGCTGTTTGCAGCTGGCTGCAGCATTCCCCAGAGCAACAAGGACTGCAGCAGAACAAGAAATGCTTGCTCTCACTCTTCAGATAGCCCTGTTGTATCTGCGATGGCTGTTCTTCTCTGCTCAACATCTAATTACACGCAGCCTCGCTCCTAACACTTCTTGTTGTGCCTTTTTGGAGGCAGCTCAGCACTGTGCATCAGTCCTTTAAGAGTTGGAACTCTGGGAAACGTAGTTCCCAGTGAGAAACCAGGACTAAGGCACACCCAGAGGGCAGGCTGCTGCCTGTGAGCTACAAATAAATGGTGAAAGCAGTGACCCCTTGGAAAGGAGCTATAAAGAAGCAGGTACCCAAGCAGTCAGACACCAGAATTCTGCCTCGCTGCCAGACCCATAAGTTCTGCCCCATCTGCCTGGTGCCCCAGCCCTGCAGCAGTGACATCTTTGCAGCACTAGGCATAGCAAAGGGTTACACCAGCAGCAAATCCTCCTCTCTCCCCCTCTCTGCAAGCAGCAATTGCCATTTTGCATCCTTAATAGCAGCGTAATCAAAAGTTATGATGCATTTTTCAGTAATCACAAGAAATGATCCCCACTTAGCGTTAAGTAAAGCAAATTTGCCACTGGAAGGATGGAAAAAAAAAAAAAAGAAAGAAGAAAAAGAAGAAGTCAAAAGCATTTCAATTTTCATTTGAAACGAATGAGTCAGAGTCAATTTGGTAAAGCAGTTAACAGCAGCTGTGCTCCCCTTCCCAGCCCCTTAACAGGTACAATTTGCTTTTAACAAACAACCTCACAGAGGTCTCTGGCACCATGTTAACATAGCAGCATTCAGCCCCTCTTGCTGTTGTGTATTTAAATTGGGTAACTGAGACAGGCAGAGGAAATTCACTGTGAATTCTGAGTGCACTTCAACAGCAGCTTAAAAAAAAATGGGGAGTGGGAGGACTTTGTAAAAAAAATAAAAATAATAATAAGAAATGATTTGAAAGCAGATTTGGGCAAGTAATTAAGTCCTAGAAAGCCACAGCACAGCATGGAGGAAGGTGGAAAGATGCAGCAAACTGAGAGCCATGAGCAAGTGGGCTCCCTCCATGAAGAGCTCTGCAAAACAAGTGGAGGGGTCTGACAGCCAAAGCACCCTCAGCCTTTGGTGCACTCAGGATGCTTCACCCCCAGCAAGAGTGATAACACAAGGTTGTACATCAGAAGACAACAACAGCCCTGCACGATCACACTGAGGATGCCCCAAAAACCCTCCTGGTGCCACCCATAAGGGCCACTGGTTGCTGGTGTAGAGGGTTAACCCCAGGACATGGGAGGAGCTTCCAGCCACCCCTCTGGCTGTCCCCTTCTTATCCCTCTTCACCTCAAAAGATCTCTGTCCTTCCTGCACCCCAAAGGCAGACCCTTGGTGATACCTACACCTCACTGGGCTTTTGGTTCAGGTAGTCATCTCCCCTCATTCATTTGTTCTTTGAAGAAATCTCTTTTCATTACTTTCCAGGCTCCTCAGCTTGGCAGGGAATTACAAGAGGTCGATGAAAAATTCATGTTCTTGGTCAGTAATTGGCATTTTTGTTTCTTTTTCCCTCCTTTTCTTTTTAAATATCTTCTCTAAGGGTAAGGGAAAGCGAAGGGCGTGAGTAGGGCAGAGAACGGGGTGAGTGGACATCTTCTGCCAGTTATTAAGATACAGCCTCTTACATTGCTCCTGCCTGGTGTACTCTGGTGCTTGCTCCAAGCCCTGTGATCCTGCACACTGAAAGCATCCCTGGTACTTTTATTAGAGGGACAAGTAACGAAAGCAGATTGGACGTACGCAATTATTACAGTGTAATCTGCTGGAAATGAAGTCAATCCAATCACCCAGCATTCTGCTTTCCTCTCATTTTTTAGACTTCAAGTAAATGCTTCCCAAATTCCAGCTGAAGTTACAGTTACAATCGATAGCACAACGGCTCTAAGCATAAGGCTCAATTAATGCGATGCCAGCGAGTGCTCCCTGTAGATCTGAAGCCAATCTGAAAAAAAACCAGCAGTGGCACCAACTACCAGTGCTAGGAGAAAGAAATGCACACTAAGGGGTTGCCGGCAGGGTTAAACAAGAAGAGTTTTAGCTTCTCTTTCTCAAGAAAATTAAAAGAGAAAGCCTGATTCTGGAAGAACAGGAAGCTTCCCAAAACCCTGCCTGGTTGCCATCTATTCCCACTGGCAGATTTGCCATTGATGACCACCAGGCCGGTATCCCACCCACCCAACAGCCACCTTCAAGGTCCTGCCCTGCAGAGCTGTGGACGGGCAATACTTCTTCCCCTGCCTCTCCCTCCTGCTAGCAGCAAGCACACTGTCAGCCAGGAAACAGATTGCTACATACGGCACAACCAAGGCTTGCGATGATTAGATCTATTAATACAGTGCATCTGATTCACCTCCAAGGCCCTGACGCTCGGTGACAAATAGAGACGGGCTTCCCTGCTTTGCCGAGCGGGGCCCTGTGATAACGACCTTCTAGCTAGTGGCTGCCTGAGCTGGGACAGACGTGAGCCAGCCCAGGAGAGCAGTATCCCACCCATGCTGGTGAGATGCCTGAGGAAAAGCCCCAGCCAGGGCTTCCAGCCTTCTAGCCCAAGGTGGAAGGCTTACAGCTGTCGAACAAGGGGTTGGCCCAGAGCTTACATCCAGGCAGGTCCTGCTTTGAGAATGCAAACTGGTATTTGTTTCCTGTGTGTTCTTCTCTGAACACGGCTGGACCCTGTCCAGGGAGGTTTCTCTGATGATGAAGTCACTGTCCCCCCCCAGCTCAGGTTGCCCAGGTTGTCCTTGACTTGGGGCACCCACATCTCTGTGCAGCAGAGGGGAACAACCCTGCCCTGTGCCACCCAGGATGCCAGTGGCCTTCTGTGCTGTGAGCACACACTTGTTGAATGGAGGAGCACAGAGTGACAGATTTTGTACTTACAAAGCACCTCCCTTTAGTCATCTTTTGTCCACCACCTTGTGTACTCAAGGCAAAACGTGGAAAGATAACGACTTCTAGCATCTCCACCAAAGTCTTCCATGACAAAATGAAACCTCCATTCCTTATCACAACCCATGATGTAACTGCACACATCACGCAAGCCCCGCTAACCTCCTACTCCCCGTCACTGTGCCTCACCCTCCTCTTGTGCTGCAGAGTTCATGCTATCCCTGCCATGCCACTGTCCAGAAGAGAAAACCCAGCTAGCTATCGCTCCCACAGACCTGACCTCACCTGCTTAGCAGGTACAGATGCATCTGCTCACCCACAGCCTGGAAGGGCTCTTCTGCAGGAAAAGAACATAGGCAAGTTAAAGATGGGGATGCTTAGCACATTCATAGACTCCTTAGAGTTGGAAAGGACCTTTAAAGGTCATCTATAGCCCGACTTCCCCACAACTAGTAGGGATATCTACAGCTCGATCAGGTGCTCAGAGCCCGAAGCATCCTGACCTCCCTCAGCGAGCTCGTGCCCAGACAGAACAGCCCAGCAGGGGACAGGTTTTGAAGCAGAACTCCACAATAGCTGCAGCTCTGCCCACTGAGGTCCTGCTGAGCCTCTCCTGCTCGCACCCCACTGCGCCCTCGCAGAGCACAGCCACTCGTTTCACAGAGCAGACAGAGCTCAGCAGCAGCAGGGCTGCTGTGCAGCGAGCTGATGGATGCTGCACTCTGCTCTGCAGGAGCACAACACCTGCACCCCTTAGGGACAGACTCAGTGCTCAAAGTTTCCCTCCTCTTCCATTGCTGGAGGGCCCTCAGCCCCAGCGTGGGGGAGGGCTGCACGTTAGACATATCCCCGCTGAATTGTTACACATTTCTGCTGTGTTCCTTAGACAGAGGACTTTGCTACCAGCGAGCGGGAGAGAAGCTGCCATCTGGGACCGCATGTGCTTTCCAGACAGATGGCTGACTATTCTAGTCGTGTTTTATTTCTAGCAATGGTTCATACAGCAACAGCGCTAGTGTGAAAATGGGATGTGACAAGATGTGTATTGCTTACACCTTCTGTAAAGTTCAGATAAAACCAAGATGTACGGAATGGAGGAAAAAAAAAAAGTCAATATAATTAGGTAATTAAGGAGCAAAAAAAAAACCACCCTGATTTAATGCTGCATTGTGTTATGTGTACTACAGACTGCGTATACGTGTGATATGTAACATACATACATATCTCTGCTCCTGCCTGCACACAACACAATATAAATGAGGAAATAAGTGTATACACTTATCCATTAAAGTGCATTTTCTTGTTCCAGCAAGTGTTTGATACAATTACCAACCACCTCCCACTGATTTACCCTTTAGACTGAAGCTCCACAGAGCCCTGTTGTGCTCAAGTGTCCTCATAGAGACTCAAAACAAGGAAAGAGAAGGCAAGGAAAGGATTCACAACAAAAGCACTCAATTCCTTGAGCACCTCAAGAAATGAAACAAGTTTGTAGCAGAGGCTGCTGGACTCACTCACCTGAGGGTGCTCCTTCCATCCTGACCTGCTCTTCAGCCTCTAGAGCAGTGAGGGCCTGTCTCATTTTGACATGAGATGACGTGGGATCGTGGCTCTGGAAGAGCTGGATGGCAGCTAACAGAGGACCCTGGTGTGTGCACGTGGCCCAGGATCCTACACCGGGACACAGAGGCACATTTGTATTGGATCACAGAACAGACTGAGTTGGAAGGGACCTTTAAGATCACCTAGTTCCCACCCCTGCTACAGGCAGGGACACCTCCCACCAGAACACATTGCTCACAGCTCCGTCCAGCCTGGCCTGGAATGCTTCCAGGGACGGGGCATCCATAACCTCACTGGGCAACCTGTTCCAGCGTCTCACCACCCTCACAGCGAAGAATTTCTTACATCTACTCCAAAAAGAGGGTAGCCTCTTCCAGTTTAAAGCCACTTCCCCTCACCCTGTCACTGCAGATGAACCCAAGGATGCAGAACAGGGAGAATCCAACTCGGAAACAAGAGATGGGCTCAAACCTTTCACTGCGGGCAGAGATCCAAACCCGGTCAAACAGAAGTGAGAATCTTCTCCACCTCCAGACTCCCCTGTGACCCTACACTGACTCAGCAAACGATTTTTTTTTTAGCACCCTCAGGCCCCAGAGCTGAGTGGCAAAGGACGCTGCACGAAAAGCAGAGTACGTTTGAGGAGTTTTGGCAATGGCAAACTCTATCTTTGTCACTTCACGGCTTCCCGCGTGTCACTCAAAACTGGAAACCTTCCATCCAGCTCCCATTAGGTGTAGATGTGTTTTCACACTCCTGCCTAGCCAGGTACTCACTGTACTGCGGACGGTTAATTACTTGAGGCTGAATCACAGCTCTCGGCGGGGAGGATCTGAGCGAGTGGTGGAGGAAGGTGGCAGGGAAGCAAACATCTCTGCATCGGGCGGGTGGGCACGCACACGCGCACAGGATTCACTAGGAATAAATTCAGAGCAGAATATCAATAAATCTCCCAGCCTGGCCATCGGGGTGGGAGTCTTGGTTCCCCCCCACCACCACCGCTACCACAACAGGGAAATTCTGCTCTTTCCATGGGGGGTGGGAAGTGGCGTAGGGCTGCATTGAAATGTAAATTCACTCAAATTATTAAGCACAAGAGAGCAGCTCCTGCCAACCCTTTGTTCCGCAGTCAGAATGTGTAATCTAGAAGAATAAATATAGTCAGATATCAGCTAAACAAAGAGACCCGGGGCTATGCATATTCAGCGACCCTCTCCCCCAGGATGTCCCTTCCCCCTTTACCACGGAGGCTCTCTCTGCAGTCAACAATTGTAGATCAAAATGCCCTCATTAACCAGAGCTGAGATGAAAATCTCTCGCTGTTTCACACTGAGGGTGAGGTCCTTTATTTCCCACCGGGAGCAAACATCTTCTTTCCTCTTGGTTATCTCCTCCCTTCCTTTTCCACCCAGGAGGAGAACACCTGGATGCCTCTGGAGTCAACGTCCCCATCATAGAATCCCACCCATAGAGTTGGAAGGAACCCCCAAAGGCCATCCAGCCCAACTCCTCTGCAACAAACAGGGACACCTACAGGATGACCATCGGACAGGTGGGGCAGCTGAGGCCCCCAGGAAACTTATCACATGAGAACAGCCAGCCTAGAGAGCTGTGAAACCCCACTGTGCAGAGGAAGGTAAAGCACTGCTTATCAATCCCTCCTTCCATCAGCCTCACACCAAACAGAAGCACATACCTACACTTGGCTTCTCCACCTCTGGCACTGTCAGTCTCATACCTGTCACTGTGAAACTCACTGCAAGATTTAAAGATGAGATGGAGAAAGAAAAAAAAAAATCAATTTGGCTGTTTCTGAATTATATTCATATAATAAACTCTGAGTGTCCTGCTTTTGGATGCAGTTTGTGCTTCCAATAACTCAGCAACGTATTCATTAAACAAAGAGAGGTAAAAGCAGCAAGCCATTAAAAATAAAGCACCAGGAGAGGGAAGGAAGGCCACGCAGGCTGTAAATATCTTTGACTCTTTTTCAACCTCCATTTTCTTATCCCTGCTCATTCACTAATTGACCTCAGGATCCTGCTTCTCAGAACCGCTTCCATCACTGCAAGCTGTGGTTGAAGGAGACAGCGCACCAAAGCTCTCTCTAAATGCAAAATAAAAGATCAGGTGTTTTACACGAGGAAAAAGTCCTTCCCATTTTAATTTATGCACTCTGCACAGCTCCCCTATGTGTGCCTAAGAAATGCCTGTCTTCTGTTGTTTCAACTTCAGTGCAAGAAGTCCTCCTACAGCTACAAAGATATTCTCACCCAGATGGAAGCATTTTGACCTCCACTTCCTCTCCTGATGCAGCCAGGGTGGGCATCACTGGGCAGCAGGCACTACAGCCTCAGTGCAGGAGAAAGTGCCCAACTCCACGAGCACCCATGGATTTCAGTTCTATGCTAGAAGCCCTGAACTCCAGAATCTCGAATTCCCACGGAAGCCACCAGGAGGATTGCCTCTGAATCTATATCACCTCGTCCAGTTTGACCTCTAGAGTCAAGGGCTTAATGCTCAAACCAAAGGATGTTACCTCTCATGACGCATCACAACAGTGTTGGCACCTGGCTGGCTCACCCCCACGCAGAAGTCTCTCTAATGGCTGGGACAGATCTCATGCTGAAGTGGAAAGAACTGGTTACTCAGCAGGATGCTCCGTTCACTCCCTAGAGCACCTGGTTTTTCTTTGGAATTCATCACCTTCTGCATGGCCTCATTATTTCTTTGCAAGTGTTAGAAGCATCTCAGAGCATCACACAATAAGAGAACAAAACAGCAAATGAGATTCCCCTTGCTTTCTCTCTAATCAGGGAAAATCCTTGCTGAAGGAGGCAGCCTTAAATTGAGGAAGGGTATAATTCTTTCTGCCCCAGAACCAAAGCAGTGGTGAGATCCCTCTATTCCTTGCCTGCAGGCACTCAGATTGCTACATCTCCTTTCCGTGGGATTTACAAGTGCAGACTTCCCATGCTCTTAATCCTTCCCAAAGCTCACAGCATATGGCACTTTTGAAAGAAATTGGGCTAAGACCATAAAGACTGTTAGAGGAATTTTGCTAAATACTGGATGTACAAGAAAGAAGCCACAGGAGAGGGATAGCCTGGGGAGGTTGTCATGTGCCTCTTTACATCCACACACACCTAGTCCCCACTAATGCTGAGCAACAAGATGAAGAGATGGGACACACTTCCCTCCCTGCTAAAACACATCCAGGAGCAATGCATCTCTGGGATCCCCAGGGTTGATGGGGAACAGCCTGCCCTAGGCACAACTCAGCACAACCCAGCCCAAGGAAGGGAAAAAAAACAACCCACCCTTAAAAGCAGACATCTCCAAAGTCACCCTTCAGGTGGCCAAGACACCGCCCTCAGCCAGCCAGTCCCCAACCCACACATCCAACAGGCACTACAGTTCTTTGGGTTACACACAGCTTCAGCAGCAATTTTCCTAGCAGCACGGTGGGCAGTGCCCTCCATACAGCATCCCACTGCAGGGAGGGACTTGCCACAGCCACCAGCTTTCAGCTGCATGTCAGCTTGTTGCACCAAAGAAAGGTGCCTTCTGACAACCACAGCTAACCTCTCACTGGCTCGTCAGTGAATATTAATTTCAATTGACACGCAGCTGACTTGTGAGTCAACTGGATCATTAACTCAGACCTTTCGGGTAGCAACAATGCAGGATGCTGCAAGTTATTTAAGATGCCACCCTGCTCCCTATGCTCTGAATACAGAGCTCCATCCCAGAAAAACTCCATACAAGCCTGGGTAACAACGTCTGTAACAGCTGTACTGGTGGGGCACTGGCCAAAATAACCACATCACATTGATCTAGCCCAAGAATAGACTATTTATTCCCCACCCGCATTGGAATAGCGGGACTAATGAAAGACCTCTCTCTGCCAATACAAACATTAATTTTACAAGTCCAGGCAAAAGACTAAGATTATAACCAAGGATTTGTGGCTCTCCTGAGAGCAGACAGCAGATTACGGGGAGCGAACAGATCCCTATCTATCTACAACATCAGAAGGCTCCCATCTTGTCTGCTTCACATCTATTATTAATAAGCATTGACTATAGTAAATCGATTGAAAACATGCTGCTGCACCTCGGTATGCTGTGAATACTGAATCAAGGGGTGGGGGGTATGATGCACAATTTGCTTCCCAGGCTTTTGCTGCCATGGATGTCCCAGCTGGCCCAGCCCGGGCAGCAGGATGGCTTTAGCATTCTCCTGAAGAAGAGAACAAGTGTCCATCATCGCTGCTGGATGCTCTCATTTGCTTTTTCTCTAGAGAGAAGCAATTTAATTAAAAGCCGAGGTATTTTCAAGCAGTAAGGAATGCTGACATAAGATGCTAATTTACCTGCACTACTTGCTGCAGACAAATTACGACCTATGGGATATTACAGAGATTCAGGAAGGGGGCTGAGCGTTTTTAGCCAACTTGGAGTGGAACACACATGGATGAAGCTGTCCATCCCCCACCACTGAAAATACTGCATGGCCCACCAGAACACAGCCGTTGGCCGTCGCTCCTGTCCATGTTCCCTTCCTGCAGCATCTTACTTTTAGGAGTGCTGCCCAAAGGCATGCCTGGCTCTGCCCCACCTCACTCCCCGAGGCAAGCAGGCAGAAAGGAGATTTCATCACCTACAAGACCACAACCCTCTCATCCTTACACCACCGCGGCTCTGCATTTCCAGTTCAACAGCGACCTCTGGTCTCAGCGGGCTGAAGCACACACCGCGTCCCAGCTCCACGAGGGGACCCCTTCAAATGGATCATTTCAGTCTGTTTTATCCAGGGGGAATAAGGACCCATCTCTCACACGCAGGCAACCACCGTGACCTTCAAATCTCATCAGATGGAGCTAAGGGCTTCGCAGCCCGAGCCGTTGTTTAAGCATCCCAGGATTTACCTTCTCCAACTTCGCTGATATTTAACCAGATGCCAAGAGAGACAAGGACACCTGGCTTCTAAATGGATTGTTTTCAACATACCCCAAGAGGGAATATAGATATATGTGCACTCACACATGCGAGACTCGCATGGAAACTCTTAAACAGAGCCATAGAAGCAAGACAAACAGAAAGATGGATGTAGTACTAAACACACCAACTGCACCCCGAAGGCGAGGGGAGCTAACAAGTGCTGTACCAGAGTTGCAAGGCAGCGCTTGGATAGCGCACAGCAAATCCGTCTGAACTGTCAAGAGCACAGAAGTGCTTCCAAAACAGCGAGGCTGAAAGACCTGTCACAACACAGGGCATCCTCAGCTCTCACTGCTGCATCGCACGTCATGGGATGTCCAGGAGTCTTCTGATAACCCACAAAGCGTTAAGCTAGGTCACAGCTCTCAGCTACCAGAGTGCCTCCCTCTCTCCCAGCACTCAAAAGGAGAGAACTCCATAGAAAACCACGCAGCAATACTCCAGCTAGGGCTGCAGAAACCAGGCAAGCACTCACCAGCTCACTTGAAGCTGCTTCCTATGAAGCTGGCATGCTGCAGGACACCTCCAGGTGACTCCTGCACGAGAACAAAGCGCAGCAGGTTGAGATTGAGGCACGCTGGGGCTTCTTCCCTCTTCCATGAGAATCAGCAGGATGAGTGTTTTTCTCCCCATTGGGACACTCCCATGGTTCCAGCTGTGCCCCTTCACCCCATACACAACAGTACACCAACTCAGGAAGAAAAACGACTGCTTCAAAAAGCCACCAGCATTTGAAGGTCTGTTTCAGGTGAAACTAATGCCGCAAAGTAGCAAACTCACACCTCACAAGCTCCAGAGCCCTTTCCAAGCACCAAAGGATATAAATAACACAGCACATATCATCAGAGCAAACAGCTTTTAGGGCTTCCAGTGACCTCTAGAAGGCCCCACTCTCCTCCCCATTTCTTCATTCACAGACACACAAGATGTTGCTATGTCACTATGAGACACCCTTGAAAAAGCAGCAAAGACAATGAAGATCAGAGGGAAATGAAGCTGAAGTTGACTCTTTTGAGTAAGACAGATCTATTAACCAGTTGCTGCAGACAAGAGTGTCCTCTGCAGAGTTTACTGTCCACTTTGATATTGGAGGGTCTGTACAGGATTATGGCCAAACCAGCACCCCAACTGTGCAGTGCTTGGGGCAAACTTAGGGTGCAGAAATGAGACAAGGGCATAGATTCACAATAGGTGAATCAGAGTCATCTGAGTTGGAAGGGACCCTTAAAGGAAATCTTGTCATACTCCCTGCACTGAGCAGGAATCCCGCAGCTCTATCAGTGCTTAGAGCCCATCCAGCCTGACCTTGTCTGTCTGCAGGGATGGGGCACCACCATCTCTCTGGGCAACCTGTGCCTCACTGCCCTTATTGGAAAAATAAACTTCCTTATATCCAGCCTAAATCTCCCCTCTTTTAATTTGAAAGCGTTTCCTCTTGCCCTGTCACAGCAGACCCTGCTGCCTGCCCCCTTCCTTCTTACAGTCCCCCTCTTTAGATGGTGAAAGGCCACTCCCACATCTCCCTGGGGCCTTCTCTTCTCCATGCTGGACAGCCCTAGCTCTCAGCCTGTCCTCATAGGGAGATGCTCCAAACCTTGGGTTATTCTTGGGGCCCTCCTCCTGACTGCTCCAAGAGTTCCATGTCCACGAGGCAGCTAAAAACATGCTGATAACTCCACTTATGTTCATACATGTTACCGCCTCAAGATGTTAGACAAACCAAGACCTTAGAAGCCAGATACGTTACCAAGAACAAGGATTCAAGCTCATCTTTGCTAGCTTGCCTGTGAGTCAGGTTTGCCACCGCCTTCCCAGCAGCAGAGCACACAAACAGCACGCAGCACTGCAGAGTACCCCAGTGCTCAGCAGATTTGCCTCAACTCATTTCTGCAGTTGCTCCCTGGATAAAAGCATCGTTAGTCCGTCAGTCCCTCTGCTCACCTCTGTCCTCCAGCTGCAGTGAGGGGACTCTGTTGGGTGCCAGCCCTCCCTAGCCACGGACATCCTCCAGGTGGCAACAGCCCCAGTTTGGATCCCGACCAAGGGCCTTGAAGCAAGAGCTCAATATCCCATCAGTCTGCCATTCTGCTCCACTAAAACACGGGAGCTTCCCAGGGCGGCTGCGCCCTCATCTCCGCAGCCCTCGCCATCTCTAATGGGGACAAGTTGAGGCGCATTAGCATCCGTTCCATTTTCAGCACTCAGACTTTCATAACTCTTCCCGTTTTGTCACTCTTAATATTTATAAGGCATCTAGGAGATGATTGATTCTCCTCCGGACCCCTTGTCATTCACACTCGCTTATCTCCTGCGTGTAGGGGGCAATCAGCGGATTTATAGCAACCCATAAAAGTTGTTACCAAAAGTACAGTTTCTTTTTGTCTGCGATAATTCCTAATAACTCTTACGCCTGATAGCAATTACTGACAAAAGTCAGCCTCCGTTAATAGAGTTTATCTCGGTTCATCACGTATCCTTTGTCAGTGGAAGCATTTTGACAAGCCTGGGGTTAATTAAAACCAAGAAGACAATAAAATACACCTAATCAAACATTACAGGTACAGAAATCAATTAGCAGATTTATGGCACTTCGGAGCCTTCTATAACGCACAAAATTCAAAGAAACTGTCAGATCCATCCCCCCAAGACAGTGTAATTGAATTTCTAATTGAAACTATTTTTCAATAGGTAACACGAGCCGCAAAGTTGGATTTGCATTAAAGTGGCATCTGCAGAGGACAGAAATCTAAGAGAAAAAAAGAAAAGAAAAAAAAAAAAACCAAAGAAATCCCTTGCCGCTCCAGTTATTATCAGTAATAATTAATATTATTATTATTTGCATATTCAAAATGTTGCAAAAGCCCTTTAAAATCAAGCGGGCAGCCTTTGATGCTGCCTTCCATAGCATCCTCGTAGCCAAACCAATGTAATCTATACGGGCTGGGTAAGCTATCAGCAACTCGCTGCCAGATAGGAAAGGCCAGAAATCAGAAGCCACAAGGAATGAAGACACAGGGCCAACACAAAGCTCCCCAGCATTTGTACCTTTGAACAGAGTGAGCCACACTGCCCTCGCCTCTGATTGCGACTATTCATTTAACGTTCATTAAAAGAAACCATTGCAAATTTAATGTTGTATGAGGAAACAAAGCCACAAACATTGTCTTTGTCCAAATGCTATTTCTGATGCTAGGAAGCCTAAGCTCCATTTGTGCTGCTTCACAAGAGTCAGGTACAGACCACGAGCAGAGATAAATGAGCACATCTTAGCCTCTCTAAACAAAAATAATGGGCGAAATACAACAGCAAAGAGTAACACAAGGGCAAAGTGAGGCTACCCAGCTATCTTTCCCCTGTTTTAAGGGAACTATGGGAAAACAGACACGGCCCTCAAACTACACACAGGGAACCTCCCCATTGGGAGAATGGCCACCCGCTCACCAAGGTTGGAAAAGACCTCTAAGATCATCCAGGCCACCTATCACCAATGCTTCCCACTAAACAGTGTCCCTCAGTACAACATCTAGAGATGTAGAAAGAGAGATCATCCCTATTGCTGTTCTTCTGGTGAAGAAGCAGAACTGCTAATGACAGGTTCTTGGTGACGCCAGGCAAAGCATTCGCAGGTAGGCCCACAGTTGCACACAGAAGGAAGAGTGGAACTCACACAAGCGGTGAAGGGGCTCTCTGACTCTGTTCCTCTGCAAGAGGCAGCCCAGGTCCAAGAGATGCTGTCCCTTCAGTGGCTGGCCCTTGAATGAGCCCTGGTGGTTCTGTGGGGAGCACAGGTGTAAACAATGCCTGTGTAATGGCTGGGCCAGCCACAGCCCTTCACCAGGTGCTCAATCACCAGCTCAAGCCCTGACTAACAGCTCCCCTACAGCTTGAAATTAAATCCTGCCACATTTGGGAACTGGTCCATGGAGAGGTGATTAATTCTATCGGATCATCTGGAGGCAACTCACTCCTGTTTCCTTGAAGGAGTCCAGAATTCAGATTGCAGACAATTTTTTTGAGCTAATCCTTAGAACTTAGTACAGGACAACCCTAAGGGACCTGCTTCAGCGGGGTGGTTGGACACAATGACCTCCAGAAGTCCATTCCATCCTCATGACTATGTGAGGCAACCTCCTGCCTCACAGGTAGAGGGAACAGGAGCTAAAGGAAGATGAGAAGTACACCCCATTTACCCACACAGGCTGTGGGGAATGCTGTATTAAGAATAGAAGCCAGTGGAGCTGGGATATATCCATTGGGACAAAGTTTCACCTGGCAGGACAACATGCAAGTGGCAAGTGCTGTAGTTTATAGTTAAGCTTTTCTAGTAAGGGCTTAATTCTCCCTTATTATAAGTGAAGCTGTCTGTCCTACTTCAGTAAGACTTGTCATTATTTATCCCATAGGTCATGACTTCCCAGTCCTTTCTCATTTTTGGACGGGCCTCTACTTCATCACCGAATAACACAGAGCAGCTGTGTCCCCTCCCCAACACTTGCACAGGACGCTCCTATTAATGCTTCCAGGAGTAAAATCAGTTTTTTAAAGGAGCGCTGCTCTGAGGATCAGCTGAGATTCCCTATGAACCCCAACCCCTTCCTGAAACACTGCTTGCCCGGGCAGTTATTTCTCATTCTTTTTAAATGTTTTCTCCCTAAAGGTAACTTTTGGCTTAAATTTCATCTTCTTGACTTCCAACCATCCCTTTATTTTGTCGCTTGCACTCAAAGCCTACTCCACACCCTAAAACACATGAAGCTACGTGCTCCTGTACAAGGCAAGGCACTCACAGCACAGCACTCAGCGCACGTTCTTTAAGACAGTTCTTCCCAACGCTGCTTTTAGGGGGACATCCTCAAGGGTAACACCAACACCCACTCACCCCAATGGTTATCAGCCAAAGGGATTCCCCATGGGCTACTTCTGCTCAAAGGAACGAGACATAGAGCACCTTCCCATCTAACACACAGCTTGATCCCTCCTACCCAGCAGCACAGATGCCCTGAGCCCCAATGGCATGGACCTATCACACCCAAAGCCCCACGTGCCAACCCAGGCTAAACTCTTGTCTTTTCTTCCCCTCATTTCAAAACCATCTGATGGCAGTGCGAGCATGCCACACGCCGCCCAGCTGACACATCCTCCCCAGCACAGGGCAGGACAGCTCAGCCACAGCTAACACGTGCTCTGCAATACACTCACTGCTGATTTAAATCAGATTACACCAGTGCCCCATTCAGAAGATGTCAGGCCGTGTTGGCACGCGGTCACAGCGTCTTGTTACTCGCTGATTTTCCCCCTCAGCCCAAACATTCAGGCAGAAGGGAAAAAAAAAAAATCCCCCATTCTTTCCTGCTTAAGCCTGCGTACAACACGAGGCCGATTACTTCCCCGCGTTTCAGCTTTTCACCCAGCTACAGGAAGATGCACGAGGAGAATGCTTTCCCAACAGCTGCAGATACACCTGTCTCCTCAGCACCCGTGCTCTTCCCTTCAGAAGTTTGCATCCTTTGACGTCTTTGCAGCTCCTCCGTGTTCCTGCTGCTGTTTCGCAGCGATAGATAAGAGAAGCTTCACAATCTCGCTCCGCAATGGCAATCACGAGGCTCTAAAGAAAAGATTCCTCCCCTCCCCGCTCCCCCGGCCCCATCTTTCTACATTAAGCAAAAAAAAAAGGCCTGAATCGGAGCTCAGCAGCGCACAAATATTACTCATGTCATTGACGCCAAGAAAACGGGAGCCGTGAATAAGAAAATGTTCCAAATGAACACAAGGAGCATTGTTTGCATATCAGAAAAATTAATCTACATAACGAAGTGTAAGAGCCTGCAATTCAGAAAGCAAAGAATTAGGACAGCCCAGCTGAGAATAATTTTCTAGCCAGTTAATTTAATTGCATAAATCATTCCTTTGTTAGCAATAAAGAGATATAATTAAAATGAGATTGCTTCTCATTTCTATTCTCTGGAAACTAAAGGAATTGATTTTGGGGGAAAGCATTCTTCCAAATACCAGATCGGCAAATTACATTTACCTTTTTAGAAAGGCTAAATTATTTCGCGCTAATATCACGGAGGGTTTAATTAATTATAGATCTGCCATATGATCTTAAAGAAATAATTTACTTAATGCCCACGGAACAGAAGCCGGTAAGTGCGCGTATCCCTCTGATAGATGGCGTGCCCGTTTTTACAAACAGGTCAGGAGTTGAACAGGTGGCTGCCAGGAGGAAGGCGAGGAGATGGAATTGTGTGAAGGAAGAGGGGAGGGGATGGCTCGGGAAGAGGTGATGGTTTAAGCACTGCGTCCTGTCTGCCCGCACGCACCTGGCTCACTGGTTTTGAAGCAGTTGCCATCAGGTGGGAGCTCTGATATTTGGCCATCAGCTTAGCACCGAGTTGGATCACAGAAACTTTCAGGCAGCGGCATTGCTGGGGGAGGGATACGGGGAAGAACTGCAGGTAAGCTGAGAAAGGACAGGGCTTTGCACGCAAGAGTTAAACAGCAGATAGATAAGATCTCATCATTTGAGATTTCCAGGAAAAGTATTGCGTTGCTATGGAAACCCCAACATAACCTGGGTTTTCCCTCCTTTTGTTTGCAGGGACTTCGTTTCCTACAAACACTGGCCTCTCCCAGTCTCTTCCAGCAGGCCCTGAAGCTTGTAAAAATTATTCTTTCCCATGTCCAGCTTCCTTCTCAAGCCTATCTTTAGTGTATTTTACACTACCACTGTTGCAACCTACAAACTGCCTTTGCAATAAGTGCTGTACAATTTGCTGCCCGGGAGGAAACTCAGCTCTTAGGGTCCTTGCTCTCCTTCTGCACTGGGAGCAAGGGAAAAATGCCTCGTGGTAATAAAAGTGAGCCTGCTTGGGCTTCATTCAAGGGGAAATCACATCTACAACCTCCCAGAGCAAGGGATGCAAAGCTATTGATTGTATTGCAGCATCTGCAAGGATCCGTCCCACGTTAGGCACTGCGGGTATAACCCCTCCCCAAGCTGCAGTGACTCTGCCCAGAAGCTCCCCACGCAGAAAATGGGACCAAACTGAACGGGACCGAGCAGAGCAGCACAACGATTCCCCCCCGGCTTCCACAGCGCGGCGGACGCACGGCGGCGCTCCCTGCGCCCACAGCGCCACCACGCGGCCGCGCTGCGCACTGCAGCCAGGGCGGCCCGGGGAGCCCCGCGGGCACCGCGCTCAGCCAGCTCTGCTTCTCCGGTACGGAGCTTCCAAGAAATGCTTTGCAGCAGGAGATACGCACGCTTTTCTAAAGTGACAGAGCTGTGAGAAAGAATAAGCGGTTGTTTATACTCTATGTCCATTAAGTAAGCCATAAGAAAGGCTACGGAGGTCTCATTCCACCAAGTGGAACCTGGCTGGTTTCTTCTATCAGCTTCACGATACGTTCCTGTCTCTTAATTTGCTTATTTTAAAAGACTAGGATGAAATTAAGGAGCTGCGCGGGCTTTATTTAGGCCTTGGCAGAAGGTTATAGGCATTTAGACAGATGTACTGCTAAAAGAAACAAGCGTAAAAGAAGATTCTGAATGTCACTGCCCTCTTGAGGGAAATTGAGCTGTAGTGCCTCAGCAAAGCCATTCTTCCTGCACTGCTATTCAGGTCACGCTAGAACTCCCCCCCCCCAGTGCCTTGCTGTATGGTTCAAGATGAGTTTTAGCTCTTGAAAGGCAGGTAGCTTCACAGCTGGGAATCACTTATCTCTGGATAAAGCGTAGCTTTGGTTATGTTTTGCTTATAGGTATTTTGGGTACAACTAGACAATCCCTTCTGAAGGCACAAGAGCCTACTGCAAAGACAGAAACCCGTCCCTGGAAACCAGTAGTTCCATTTCGCCATGAATTGCAGCCTTTTGTTTTACTCAACAGCTGTTCTCAGAAAGCCTCTGAGAGCAGGAACCAGAATCTAGCACTTGCTTGGCCCTGCACATTCCTAATCTGAGCTACACAGGCTTACACACAGCCTGCTAAAACACGTGTGTCCAACCTTTTGGTGTGCACGGGCTGCACTGAGTAAAGAGGACTTGTCCTGGGCTCCGTGTGTGAGCTTGAACCCTTTCCTCTTCACGAGGGAAAACTTCAGAGGTACACATTCCTACAAATGTACAAACCAAGCTTTATTTTCCAATTGGAGCACTTCAAAGTCAGAGGAGAGAAAGGGGGGAGGAGAAAAAAGTATAACAGAGAAACAGGGTTAAATATCCTCATGCCACCTATTTCATAAAATAACATTTCTTGAGACGATTGAAAAAGCATTCTCAAAACGCTGCAGCAAACTAAGCACCATCACAAGTTAAACTCCAGATATTCATTGAGTTCGGGGCTTTGTCTGTGTGGGTATTTTTTAGGAGAGGACTAAGAACCCAAATACGGACGAGGATCTGATAGCACCCAGAGTAGAAATGAGTTCTAGCAGCTAGTCAACACTACTGTACATAAGAGTATAACAGTTGTGGCAAGGAAAGTTGCTATTTACACAGCTGCTCCACCAGGATTTAATCCTACTCCAGTCATGGTGGTAGAATATTGGTTATTACTGCCTTATCTTGATCACTACACCCATTCAGGCCAGCTCAAAGCACCAGGGCATCCGAGATTTAAATCTGCAGAGCAGTCTCTAGAAAAGCAGAATTTTGTCCAAATACCAAACAGCTTGGTGTTGGCAACACATTATTACTGCTAAAACAACAGACAGCCTAAACTGAGTATTTCTTCACCCCCAACAGCACGCTAGGAACACAATCCATCTAGAAAGCCAAATATGTTCTGCCACAGTTTTTGACGAAGCTGTTTTTTTTTTGCCTGGAGTAATTCTCCATCTCACAGAAAGCAAAAGTTGCTGAGTTGGTATCTGAAGGTAAACAGAAGCAGAACACGAGTGAAAGCAGGTCTAAAAACTACTTCCGGGACTCTGAACTCTAAGCAGTCCCTTCTGCAGTTCAGCAATTTTATCTTCTCTTGAGGCTGCATAATTCTTGGCTGTCTTTATGAGAGAATCGTGACGCTTCTCCAATCCAGCCTTCAGGTTTTGGTATATTTCCTAGGAAGGTAAAATGAAACAGAAAAAAAACCACACACAACTCCATCAGAAAAGATAAACGCTTATAGAGCATAAACCATAAATGAGAGTTGGCCTCATGCAACTTCATACTGCCTCCTTGGCATACAGGGAAGGTACAGAGCAGCCTAAGACCAAGAGCAGCCACAAGCAAAGCCCCAGGGTTACCATCTGTTGTATAACTCTGGTGCACGCAGCAGATTGTCACAATATTCACACCAGTGCAGAGTAACACAGAACGGAGCAGCACCACCAAGACCTCTGCCCCTGCCACTGCTACAGCACAGACATAACATAGTATCTGTCACAGACATGCACGGGAAGACGAGCTCAGTTTCGGCTCTTAAAATACTTCCTTTCAGTATCTCTTCCCACATTTGCAAAGTCCATTTCTTCCACATACCAAGTATAGCATGCAGACATATCACATCAAACCCCAGCACTGCAGCAGAACCACAAGTGCTCTCTCCCCCAGTATCCATTCAAACCAACACCTGCTCAGCTTACTTGCTTTTAAGGCTGACAAGAATGATTTTACCCACACAGACCAAGCTGAATATCATTTTTCAGAGTACCAAACAGATTTTCCTCAGAAGATAAAGAAATAAACCCTACACGACTCACTTTAGCTTTCATTTCTTCCTTTTCTGCATTCTCATTCAGCTGCTGGATTTTGAACCTTGTCTGCTGGATTTCCTTCTGAATTGCTGTCACTTTGTCATAGACAGCACCCCTCTTCTCCTGAACTCTGTTAAAATACCTAAAGGAGAGAGAAAAGAGATGAGTAGGGCACTACTCAACTAATTCCAGATTAAACTTAATCCCATAAACCAAACTAGCACTTCACGAGCAGGAGAAGTGCAGTTTCTAGAGACAATACTGAAAAGAGTTTACTCGCTCTGAAAGCACAATTAGGAGATCTGGACATTTGTCTGATCCTTCATCTGCAACAGCAAAGGTACAAAAAAATAGAATGAAAAATCGAATCCACTGAAGCCCTTCGGTTGTAGCCAAGCAAAACAACTGCAATGACTCCAACTGAACTGACCCAGTTGCAATATCCAGCTATCTGCAGGCTTCATCTTTGAGCCTTTGTGGTACAGAAGTGAGTAGAGAGGTTGGACTGAAGGCCAGCCCCGGCCTGGGACCCGCTGTAGGAGGCTGAAGACAACACAGTTGCACTTGGTGTTTCAGCACAATTGAAGTCACATTCTCTCAGCTTCAGATCCCCATATTCCAACCATCTGTGAATATTATTTCACAATTCTCTCAAGCTTGCAGGTAAAATTAGCTAGCTCCAGCTGTAAGCTGCCATGTAATCAGCAGTGTTACTGCGGGAACAGGAGAGCTGCAGAAAACACTTAACACTTTATACCAAGCGTTTGCACAATAATTACAGTTGGAACTGCAGCAGCTGCTTTCTCTGAAGACTGGGCTGAAATCACTCAAACTCTGAGAGCATACTTATATCTTTCTACCTCAGGGGAACAGCGAGGACACATTTTCTTACCCACCAGTGAAAACTCTTGTTTTCAAATCAAGGCTACCTCCCTTTCTCTCTCTCTCTCTTATCAAAGCATCTAATTTAAATACTCGAGGGAAATATCTAACGTATTAGAAACAGATAAATTGGCAGCAACATCTACTACAGAGGAGCATTAGACTATTATTTTCATTCTTTAATTAAAAGCTACTTTTCCTTCCAATCTCCCTTCAGCTGATACAATGCCCTACATGAAGAGCAAAGGATGCCTAGGAATCTTGCTGCCTTTCAACACAACGGAGACTCATACTCCACTCTCAGCAGTGTGGAAAAAAAGCTTTCTTTCACCTCATTTAAGCTACCCCAGCCAATAACTTTCCATACCCCTTTGCCTCTCGGTGTACAAAAGCATTATATAACAAGCTTTCTCCACCACAGCTCAGCACACTGAGCACCAGGGAAGCCACGACCTTACAATGCCACACTCTGCAACTGCAGGAGTGACTGCTGTGCTGTAAACACTGCTCTGCAACTTGCCTTCAGCATACAGTAGAAAGGAAGATGGGCTAAGAGGCTTTGATCAAATGACACTTTTCCTTTTGTTTTAGAAGCATCATGTCAGGATAATGCTCCTCTGAGAGACGAGCCCCATTTCCCCATGGGTCTTGAACATCTTTGATAATGAGCAAAAGTGGCAAGGGAAATTATGAAAAATTCATGAAAGGCAAATGGGGCTTTGTTGAAGTCTGATAAGTTAGAAAATTATCCCAATGTGACATTCTCTTTAAGAAGATAAAAGAATCAAGAATAAGCATTATAAATTAAATTAGCGATCCAATAAAAGAATTGCTGTCAAGTCACATTGCAATTATTGATTTGAGACCCCGAGTCCCTGCCTGCAGCACTACTGGTCTTCATACCAAGCTATCCCACATCACTCATTTCCCTCTCAGTGCTACGTGTTTGTACCAGGCATGAACACTGGTAGCACATAACGAAGACATAAAGCAGCACCAAGCAGAAACATCAACTCATCCTTACTCAAATACAGTGTGCTTATATTGCTCAACATCCTCACGCTTCTTTTGTATCCTTATTTCAGCTGTAGACAGCCTCTCGTGTTTTGCAGTGACTAGTCTCTTTAAGGACATTTCATCCGTCTTCCCTTTTTTCAGCTCTATTTGGGCGCTCTCAAGCTGGTCTTCCAGATTTCTGACCTACAGGGTGTAAAAAGCAGTGAAATACATTAAAGTGGGGGAAATAATCAGAACGAGATACCACATTAGGAGTTCCTTAAGATCAGAATAGTCTTCCTGCTTTTTAAAGACCAGATAGCTGACCAGCTCTCCTCACTATATCCCAGTTTATCTAATTAGAAATACATTTGAATGGACAAGCTGTTATTTGTATCACTGTTAGAAGCTACTGCGAGTTCTGCTGAAGCTCTTAGGCTGTGGTTTTAAGAACATGTCATACAAATACCTTAAAAGTCCACGTTTATTTCCTAAATGTTCCTAACAACTGCCTTCTCACAGCGTAGTAGTAACTAGCAAGGTACTTTGTGACCGGTACTTTGTGACCAGTCCTTCAGCAGCAGTTTAACTTCATAACATCAATAAATACTTGAGAGATGAAGTAATATTGAAGTAACAGTTTTTTGCTCTAGTTTCAGCTCTATGTGTGGAAGAAAACAGATCTCGCTTCATTCCTCTTCCATCATTTCCTACTATCAACCCCAAGACAACAATTTCAGGTCAGGTATCTATGGCAACAAAGCCTGTGACTATTAAAAGTGGTCAGCAGTACATTAGTGACACACAGCAAAGCAGCAGCTATGTTTTACTGCTGTTTTCATAACAAGGTTTTTAAGTTATCCAAATCTTTCTTTTGTGGGCAGATAGTAGAAGAGAGCTGATGTTTACCAACAATCACCTGACTTAGACTAACATTAAAGTCCTCCCTAACCAGGTTTAATTTGGGCAATACAAACCTCTGATAATACACTGGCCAGTCTTTCCACATTTGCTGCCTGTCTTTCCATCTTCTTCTGATATAACTGCACCTCCAATTGGCACGATGGCAGAACTTCAACCAGGTCTCGATAACCTTCGTATTTCTCAATGACCTCTTGCTTTAAAAAGAACAAAGTATTAATAGGAGAGTTCAGCAGATACTGTGAACACTGGATTGTGTATACTGATTGATGCCCACTGCCTTCTTGGTAGTATTTGGACAACCTGGTCCAATGGAAGCTGTCCCTGCCTGTGGCACAGGAGAGCGTGGAAACAGATGATCTTTAAGTTACTCAAAATCTAGTTAAAGACAATGGAAGTTCAGTAAAATGCACTTTAAATTTAATACCTCCTCATGTGAATGGAAAAAAAAAGATTTCACCTTGGATTTCTTCAGTTTCTTCACAGTCTCTTTCATGAGTTCCTTATAATTTTTCAGTTCCTCGGGACTCTCCACAATCTTTGATTTCAGCTGCTCTTGTTCTTCTTTCAAAGTCGCCATTGTCACTTTAAGTTCGTTCTAGTCACAAAAGTACTTCCGATCATTTATGTTGCCAAAAGAGGAATTGCAGAGCATGGTTTGTACATTCTAACAAACTCCCTTCTCTAAGTCATTCCTCATTAGGAAGTCCATTAAAAAAATTCCTCTGACCATCATCACCATTTCCAATCAAAACAATTAACTTTGCTTCTTGAACACACTCACTGGTACAGCACTGAGGTGTAAGAACAGTATTTAACCTAGTGTTTCACAGAGCACCTGCCAGCTAATGCACGTGGAAAGCAGCCCTCTCCTCCAGAGCTCCTCACCTAGAACATCTCAGGCAGTCACTGCAGGGTTTCAAAGTCAACTGTGATGCTCTAAATGAGCAACACACTTCCCATGGAATGAAAGAGAAACAGTTCTTAAAAGAACAAACCCACAACTAGTGATCACATTAACCAGCTCCGACAATAACCGAACCTTACAAAGATCACCCATTAGTTGGATTAATAAGCTACAGCCTACACAGAGGTTACTTACCAGTTTTCGGGTCCTCTCTGTGATATCTGACTTCTTTTGTGAAATCACTTCTTGCAATGCTGCCTAAGGAGACAAAGAAAAGAAAAACCTTAAAATGAGCATCACTACAACTACTGCCTCCTTCGTCCTTCAATTAGTATGAGAGGTCTCAATGGTGGTTTCTTTGGAGCACCACAACCAGAATACAAAACTGCAGTCTAATTGAACAAACACAAGGCCCCCAGAATAACAAAGTCAAGCCCAGAGCCAACATTATTTATGGCAGAAATGTGGCTTAAAGTAACATCAATGAAAAAGCCTAACCATACTCTTCTCCCCCTCTCCAACGCAGTCGAGGAGGTTACTTATGAGATCTTAAGGACAAGTTGCCATTGCTGGGAAATACACAAAGAGATCATACTGTTTTCCGACGGTAATCGTGGCTTAGAAGTTGCTCCAGTTCTTGAATGTCATCTGACAGTTGCTTGAACTCTGCTTGCTGTTCCACTGGAACAGTGCTAAGCAAAAAAAATAAAGACATCAGACAGTTTCAGCATCATTATAGTCAGGTCAGCAGAGTACAGCAGATGAAACAGTCTTTTTCCCAGGGGTTTACAGCCAGCAACATCATGGAGCAGGTCAAAACACTCCAATTCATACAGCTCACTTCCTTTGGCTTATAAGATAGGACTGCACGTTTAATAATGTTAAATAAAAAAGGACATGAAAAGAATACATCCACCGACTCTGTTGCTTGCATTTCTGAAATCTGTATAGTATTACTATGTGCCAGATGAAGTTTGCACTGAGATAGAACTATCTCTAGCTAGAGAACCTCCTGCCTTGCACACACTGAGAGCAGTTATGGGCAAAGAAGCTTTCTGTTTCAAAAGCAGTCTTGGGAACTAGCCATCTTCTCAGCTATCGCCTACAAGCAAAACAAAACTTAATGGTGCAAAGGCATAGGCCGTAGGACTAAATTACCTGAAACAGAACGGGGCAAATGTGTCAAATAACTGAGGAAGGCAACTTTATCCATCCATTAAGATTAACTTCCTAGAGCTATATGAGCAATAAAGACAGATCACTAAGAACAAACTACAGCATCGAGATTCACTTTAGTCCCCCCCCACCCAATATACAAACCAGAGTATCTTCTCAAAGCAACTACATAGCCCCAAAGCCACATTTTTATTTCCTGTCAGCAACATTTCCAGCCTAACACCACCAGAACTACTTCTACAGCCGAGTGCTGCACAACCAAAACATCTCTATACTTGCTGGCTTATTTCCCAGCAGCTAAGTTAGACAAGTGCCAAAGGAGAAGTCAAGCCTGCTCAAATTAAAGATTCCTAAAGGAGCCGATCCAAGCAGAGAGATGTTTTTTTTCCTTTGAAAAGGAAGTAATGATACATGTGGGTGCATGTGGTGAGGGCTCCTAATGGAGAAGCTAGTGAGCTGAAAGAAAAAATAAAGGAAAGCAGGCTATGAATTTCATTCCCATTAACAAAGATCAGTCAGTGTCTTGATCTATTGCATCCACACACTTAAATTCTGCCACCCATAGCAGTCCAGCCTCACAAGGAAAACACATTATGAACACAATCACATCCCTTATAGACTAAAAGAAACTTTTATCTGCATCAGATAGAAAGATCCTGGGACCTTCAGTCCTTGTACTCACTTCAGTTTCTCCAGCTTCATTTCCAACTCCTGATTTGCTGTCTCCAGTTGCTGATGTTTCTCCATAGCAGATTTCTGCAAGTTAAACAGTCAGGATTTTTTATTTTAGGAGTTTCTCCTGAGCTCTGTGAGACCCCTGCTCATCATTTCACATGACACGCGTGATCTCTGAACTACTGAGATATTCAGAAGAGAAACCACCTGCAGTTCTAGCTTCAGCCCAACAATCACTACATCTATATTTCCTCAACACAATTGGAGGTGTCAAACTTACAAGGCTGAACTATCAAGTAAGTTACTGGGAAAAAAATTCAGCTGACAGCTTAAGCAGTAACTCAGCCATGGTACCAAGCAGAAACCTTTGCAACGTCAACAAGCCCAGCCACTCACTCTTCTGAACTGACATGTCTCCCTAAGGGCACTGCAAAGTTCCACATGGAGCCACTTACACCAGTTGTGTTTGCTTGGTGTGTAACGTGACTGCACAAGAACTTTTAGCAAACAGCTATTGCTTTCATTACTCGGCTATATTTAAGACTCTCACATGTTACTTTAGGATGCTGTCGAAAAACCACAACCTTCAGGTTCCTAATTGTAGGTTAACATTGAGTATACTTAAGCACGTGGAGTAACGTGGCATCCAGGCTTACATAGCTGAGCTGCAACTCCAAGTAGGCCTCACGTCGGCATTCTCTGAAGTGTACAAAGTTGAGAATGCCACTCAGGAAGCGAGCTGTCCTCTTTGCCTCTGAAATGGAAGTTAGAAACCATCACTACTTCAGCCTCTGCAGAGGTTGTAATTGCCTAGAGAAAGCTGGGCAAAGCATCATTCAGAGGAGAGACAGAAATTGCGAGAGAGAAAACATATTAGCACTTTCCCTGTCCACCTTGTAAATATTTCAGCTGCTTTTCTTGCAGCTTCTATGAGCTTACAGGGTCTCAGCAATCCTATGCTATTTAACAAGACACCTAACAGAAAGATTAATAACACACAGCCTAACTAGGCCAGCCTGCAAAAGGAGGAGAACAGCTCATGAAAACCACCTTGTCTGAAGATCATCTTTAGGGTCAGATGAGTAGCTGGTGGCCAGGGACAGATCACCTGACTATATCACATGGCCAAAAGAGCCTAGATAGCAATCACCGTCCCCAGCCCAGGTAACACAAGGCTTCCAGTGCATTTTGCTTACTTGGATTTATGATGTCAGCAATTTGAAAGTCGTTAATCCGGCACACTGGGAGGAAGCGCTCCCTGCAAAGAAACAGAACTCCATTGCCACGCTGCTGTCTCCTGTTCACCTGAAGGTTTTGCTTTGCTCATAGCCAACAAGCAGCGGAACTGCCAAGCACCAGAGACATAGAGCCCCACTGCATCTAACAGTTCTCCATAAAGATCCCATTTACAAGTGCAATTTTGTACTTACATATGAATAAAAAGATTACAGACGGGTAGGAAGCCTTCAAATATCTGTGGATACACTATATCAACGTTGACTGGCATCTGAAAAAGAGAACCAATACATAATCACTTATGAGAGAAGACAGAGGTTTGCTCCCCCAGCAAAAGATCATTGCATTAGACAAGGATTGCCTCCCCAGCTATGGTAAACACAAATTAGAGGCAGAATGAGGTCATCAAATTAATTAGTAGACAGAAAATAAAGTTAATCAGCAAGATACCAGTTAACCTAGGCCACCAACTGCACCTCCCATTACTTTCCTCTCAATTAACAGAGCAGAAGCAATCGACATTAATAGCACCATTTACTTCCCCTCTAACCCAGTGTAAAGGTCCTTCTAAGAGACCCTCATCCAGCCACAGTCAAAGCCACATTCCCAGGAAGAACACGTGTTTTTCAGTTGTTTGTTTTCTTTCCAAGGCCCTGAGATTTGTCAGTCCCCTTCATCAGCTCATGCTGCCCCTCCTAGGCCTTACATGTTCTTCTGGCACCTTCAGCATACCAGAGAAGGATTCATAGGAGGAGGAGGCTCTCCACATAAGAGTTTTCTTACAGCCTAAGCGAGCTCCTCTTGCTTCTGCAGGAGAGAAGGCATTCTTCTCCCCGTGAAAACAAACTAATAATGATTTAGGCAGCACACACAAAGCCAGTACTCACTGCTACACGTGCCTTCAGCTGCATGCAGCTAGCTTGCAGACAAGGAAGCATGCCCAAATCAGCTTCTCACACACACACAAAGCCTCAGCAACAGACTACAGCCCACAGAGTGCCTTTGGTTGGAAGGGACCCACAAGGAGCACAACACAAACCAAAACCCCATATGTACAAGGTACTGCACACCGAGCTCTCTGCAACCTTCTTAAGCTCCTGTTCAATCAATTACAACACACATACGTATATATAAAGAGCACAGCGTACCACCTGTCATCTCAGGAGACCTCAGTGCTTTGTTTGGAAAGCACAGCTCTGCTTTCATTCTGCGTTACGTACCATGTAGAAGTGCTCCAGGCGGATCCCGTAGACCTTCTGCAGGATCCTTATGAAAATCATGTGCAAGACTTCAGGCTGAGGGAGGAAAGGACACAAATCCCACAGGGGGATATCAGAGCAGCGCCTTTTAACGCACAAAGCAGCTACCCCAGGCCTCAGTTAGGGCGCTGCCGCACTCACGCGTCGCTACACGGCCACGCCGCCCACAGCGGCCCCTCACGCACCTTGAGAGTGGCGAACAGGTCGGCCTTGGTGAGGTTGCGGGCTTCGGCTCCCACCAGGACGTGGCTGCGGAGGTAAGAGACGATATCATCGGGGCTGTAGCGGGGAAACGTCAGCACCTCCATCACGGCTGCAACCGCCGCTCCGCGCGCCGCTTCAATCTGGCGGGCGCGCCGCGCTGGCCTATCAGCGGAGGCGCTGCCCTATCGGCGGCGGCGCTGCCCTATCGGCGGCGGCGCTGGAGGGCGGGGGGCGGGACTTTTCCTCAGGCTCCGCCCCCCCTGGCGGCCGTTAGGGGCGGGGCCAGCTGAGGCGCTGAGGGGAGTGGCGGGAAGGGCTGGCTGTGGGGAAGGTGTCCGCGGGGTTGACAGCGAAGCTGGCGGTTTGAAAACATCAGCCACAGAACCGGTGTCCGGCTGTTGGTGGTGGCACGGTGCCCTAACGTCACCGAGTCGGCGATGTAGAGCTTGTCCCGGCAGACACCTGTCTCCTCAGTGCCCCGGGAGCAGCTGGGCATGTCGACGCGTGCAGGCACATGGAGGCCCCTGAGCCTCGTGTTTCTTTTGGGGATGGGGATGGCAGCGGGGGACGTGGGCTGCCCGAGCGGGTGCAGCTGTGGGTACCTGGAGGTGAACTGCACGGGGCGACAGCTGCAGGAGTTCCCCGCCGCCATCCCGCTGGACACGAGGCAGCTGATCCTGGCGGCCAACAACGTCTCGTACCTGCCGGCGGTGGAACTGAGCTTCTTGGCTGACCTGGTGTACCTGGACTGCCAGAAGAACCTCTTGGGGGATGGCCTGGATTTCACGTTCGTCGGAGTGGTCAAGCTCGTCTACCTGGACCTCAGCTTCAACAACCTGACGCAGGTCACCTTCAGCACCTTCTCGCAGCTCCCCAGCCTGGTGGTGCTGAAGATCTCGGACAATCCCAACCTTGTAGTGATTGAGAAGGATGCTTTTGCCAACAACACCTGGCTGAGGCACCTGGACGTGAGCCGGACCGGTTTAACGTTCCTGGACGCCAGCACCGTCCAGGACCTGCCCTACCTGAGGCTTCTGGGGCTCTCTGACAACCTGTGGCACTGCAACTGCTCCTTTTTGGACTTCATCACCTGGATGACAGAGAGCAGTGTTCATTTTCCAGGTGAGGGCTGTGTGAGCAGGACCCCTCTTCTCCCCATTCTGTTCCCGCGTGCAGTGGGCAGGGCCCCTCTGATCTCTTTTCCTCCAGCTCACTGTGGCTGTGCATCCCATCCTCCACCTGCTCACATCCTCAGGACAGTAAGGGAGGTACAGAACACCTCGGGAGGTGTCACTGTGCCTGAGTCACAGCACCCTGTGGCCACAGTGCCAACAATGAGGAGCCTGATGTGGCTCAGGGCAGATGTGCTCAGGGAAAGCTCTTCTCTGGGCGTCCTGCCTTTTCTCCATCTGCTCTTTTGTCGCTGCTGCAGTATCGTGTGTCTGTAGTGGCCTGCCATCCTCCTTCATGCTCTGTAAAAATGGATGCTGGTCTGTTCCTCCCTCTTCTCACCTCCTTGGCATAGCCTCCCCAGCTCTGGGCTCTGCACCGTTGCTCCTGTCCCATTAGCTCAAATAGGCAGTGTTTCCTTGGAACTCCTCCATCACTTTCCTACAGGACTTCTGCTCGCTAACGCCTCAGACACAGGCAAAAAGTTCTTGCTTTTGCTTTTCTCCTCTGCAGACGCTGACAGCATCACCTGCCACACACCAGAAGCCCTTCGTGCCTTGAGGATGCCTGCAGCAGAGGTACAGCTGCAGGCCAGCTGCCAGACCCGCCTGCACAAGCGGGACTACATCTTTCTGTGTTTCGTTGGCTTCTGCATCTTCTTTGCTGGCACTGTGGTGGCCTGGCTGGCTGGCATCTGTGCCGTCATCTACCAAATCCACAGCTCAAAGGAGGAAGAAGAGGAGGAGGAAGATGCGGTCACTTAGGGTCAGCCCTACAAATCCTTCTGGACGCTGGGAGTTGAAGGCAGGCCTTCAGCTTGGTCCCACGCTGGGACCAAGACAGCAACAGACAGCACCCATCCCCCTGCACCTCCACTGGCTGCGAGCACGCACAGACCTGAGTTTGTCTGTAACCCTAAAAGTGGATTCGTTTGGAATGTAAGAAATACCTCTTGCACACAGTCCGAGCGTTCGGCTTGTGTTTCCGTCCCGATATCCCCAGGGCAGAACAAAGGGAGGTGTAAATAAGATCCCTTCAGATCGCTAGCACGGCGTATTGCCAGCAGCGCTATCCGCTTACACGAACAAGTGCAGCGCTCCGCGTGCGAAGCGTTGGCTTCCCGTCCGAAACCAGCTGGATCTGATGGGGGGGGGGAAAAAGGGGGGAAAGCAGGACTTTAGCACGCACGGTACAAATGAATACACTGTCATACAGCCATTAAACTGAAGGTGCACAGAGCGAACCCCCCCACCCCGAGCCGCCCCCTCCCGCACCCGGAGCGGGGTGCCCCGCCTCGGGGCGCGGCCACAGCCGGCCCGGCCCCGCTCCGCCCCGCAGCGTCCCGGGCTGCTCCGCGCCGCAGGCTGCCGTGAGTGTGGGCCGGGGGGGCTGCCTCGGGGCGTAGCGGGGGCTGCGGGGCTTTGGTGGGGGGAGAACAGAGCCCGTGCGGCGGAGCTCCCCCGCCAAAGGCGGGACAAAGGGCTCTGCAGTCTGGGGGTGGGGTGGGGGGGGAAGGCTGGGCTGGTGTGCGATCGGAAGCCGAGCGTGGCTCTGTGCGAATAGGCTTTATCAGTCTGCTGATTGATAACAGTGGTGATGATGTGTGATTGTGGGGTTTGGGTGCCTCCAGGAGAGCTGGGGAGAGACTTTTTATGAGGGCCCGAAGCAACGGGTCAAGGAGAAACGGCTTTGAACTGGAAGAGGGTAGATTTAGACTAGATATGACGTAGGAATTCTTTACTGCGAGGGCAGCGAGGCACTGACACATGTTGCCCAGTCGAGGCTGTGGGTGCCCCCTCCCTGGATGCATTCCAGGCCAGGTTGGATGGGGCTGTGAGCTACGCGCTCCGGTGGGAGGTGTCCCTGCCTATGGCAGGGGTTGGAAGAAGGTGATCTTAAAGGTCCAAGCCAAACCATTCTGTGATTCTGTACACAGCAAACTTGTTGCTGGGAGTACTTTTGCAGCCCTCAGCCTGTGCTGTGTCATGCTCCGGTGTCTCTAGACTGTGTGGGTCCGGCCCAAGACGCTGCTGCATGGCAGATGGAAGTGGAGGCTTGTGCAGGGCAGCAGGGCTTGTCAGCAAAGTCCTTGCGGCTGTGGACAGAGGTTGCTGAGCTGCAGAAGCATCAGGAAGCAGCCACAAGGCGTGCCGGCACAATGACTTTGATTTGCTTTAGCTGCAGGTTACCAGAGCAAAGGTTTGCAGTGTGGCTTTAGATTAGCAGTACAGGTAGCAGCTTTATAACACCTGGCTCGACACTTCCTGCAACTGAATGGTGCTTTTTGCTGACAGCATAAAAGATAACCCCCCCCAGATTACAGCTTTATGAAGGACAAAAGGCTTTGTCCTTGCTGCTGAGAGCAAGGAGAGCATGGGGTGTGAAGGGGGAAATAAAACCAGTGACCTGCTCTCCACACCTCCCACATGCTGTCTCTAAGGCGCTCACCTCTGTCACATGTGGGAGCAGCTGACATTTTTTGACTACTTTAGGGTTTCCAGGATTCTTACTAATAACTCCGTACCGACCTGCACGTGGGCAGAGCCTGCAGTAACTCTCAGTCCAGCAGTAATAATCTCTTTGCAATTAAGGGGTAAAAACCTTTGTTCCCTGGAGGTTGCTCCTTTGCGAGCAGTGCTGTTGCAATAGGAGGGCTGGCTGCACTGCTTCCTCAGCGTGTGACGTTCTTCCCCCGTGCTGACAGACTGTGCTGCTGGGACAGTGCCAGAGACACCAAGGCCTCGCTACATCACTGAAGCAGGCTCCGTTAGGGTTTAATTTCCAACCTCTCTCTCGTTCCCACAGCATGCCTGGCCATTCCTAGTTTGGCTGTGAGCTTTTTAGGCTGGCGGGACAAGAAATGGCCGTTCTACTCAAGCTGGAGTGACACAGTTACATTTGCTGACCTGGTCTTCAATCTGACCGTGGAGTCCTTCCCAAGTGCAGGTCCTGCCCGCATCCTGAGCACGGGATGAGGAAGGCAGCAGCAATCACCACAACTCCTTGGTTTGAGGCAGGGGGAGGACCAGACTGCAGGAAAGGAGGAGCATTTGGTGTGTTAGTGAGGACAGGGGTGTCATGGGCTGTGGTCAGACAGCCAGAGCTGATGGGATCTGAAGGGATCTCTAAGCCAGACAAGAGACTGCCCACTCACACTTAGTGATTCTAAGGCTTACCTGACTGGGCTTAAACAGGGAACCCTGCCTGTGGTTTGTGTTGCTTAATACCCTGCAGATACCCAAAGCTAAAAACTCCCTGATGGTTTATCCTTTTCTTCAGCCAGTTCTCGTGCTGGGATAACTCTCAGCAATTCTTTAGGCCCGTGCACATTCCCACACGCATTTCAGCAAGCGTTGAGCTCCAGTCGCACCCTGAAATAGTACAGGCTGTCTTTTTCTCACAGCACCAAGATGGCTGTTCTCTCCAAAGAGTACGGCTACGTAATCCTGACAGGGGCTGCCAGCTTCGTCTTGGTGATGCATCTTGCTGTGAACGTGGGAAAGGCCCGCAAGAAGTACAACGTGGAGGTGAGTCCCCCTTTTCAGTGTCCAGCAGAGGGCCCTGGGATGTCACAGCCTGTCTGCAGCGGAGCACCAGCCTGCCCACTCCAATGCTCCTTCTTCTTCCCCTTCCTGACCCAGAAGGGCACACAGCCCTTGCCTTCCTTAGCTGCACTGCTGCAGATACGAGTGGTGACACCTTGTTTATTTTTGGATGGCCTGCTGACCCTCCCTGCCCCACAGCGTGAGTGTGGGTAGGACAGAGCTGGCATTCCAGCTCTCCAAACTGGAGCAGGCACGTGGCAGAAATCAGGGTTTGCCAGATGAGGTGCACGGCACTGAGAAACAACGAGCAAGAAACCACACAGCCTGCTTCTCCCTGCAGAGAAGGCAGACACGGGGTTGGGAGCAGAGCTCTCAGTGGAGCACAAGCAGCTGTGGGCAGGGAGTCGGGCTCTGACGTGCCACAGCAAGTCAGTTCTGCAAGCAGCAGCACAGCTCCGCGCTCCCTGGGCAGAGGTGCTGCGCTACATGCACCTTGCTGCTGGAGGGCGCTGCCAGCGCCCGCTCACGTTCTGCTCTTGGCTTTCTTTGGCAGTATCCAACCATGTACAGCACGGATGCTGAGAACGGGAAGATATTCAACTGCATCCAGCGCGCGCACCAGAACACGTGAGTACCACGTGTGAGTCTGTACTGCCCCAGTCCCCTCGGGGAGAGGGCTGGGATCACCCTGCCAACACAAGGCAGGCTGCAGCGGTACGTCAGAGGGCTGCTCTGGGTTAGCTGGTGGCAGGCCGTGTTTAGCAGTGGGTCAAAGCACAGAGGGGAAGGAGCAGATGGGAACAGAGCTGATGTCTATGTGTGCTGTGGTTCGCTTTGCACCTCAGCCTCTGGCCACATCACTGAGCACAGCTTGCTTGGGCAGGGAGACCAACAACAGCCAGGCCTATCAGAGACCCTAGCGGGGGATGTTTGCAGCTCTGCGTTTCAGACGTTCTCTTTACAGGCCGCTTGAAGTATAACTTTCTCTCTTCTTTTCAGACTGGAAGTTTACCCTCCCTTCCTGTTCTTCTTAGCCACCGGTGGAATCTACCACCCGGTAAGTGACTGCGGTGTTCAGGTCCACACAGCTGAACGTGACTCAGGGCAGGCGGGAAGCCAGGCTCACCCTGCTGGAGGCAGCCAGGCTGCTTCCCTAGCCCCATCTCATTCCACAGCCGTGTCCCTTCTGAAGATGCAGTGGAACCACAAGTAGTTCCACCACTGATGCTGCATCCAGTAAGCTGCTTTCCTTCCCCTGAGCATGCCCTGTGAGACTAACTGCAGCATCCACATTCTCCAGTGTGCAGATTGCCCACGCAATCCTACCTGGTTCTCTCAAGCCTGCAGCACTCAGCAGCTGTTTTTATATAGGGTGGGAACCTTTCACCTCCTTTTAAACGCACACTTTAAAGAAGAGTTTGTCTGATAAGAATAACTGGGGAACATGTTAATCTTCCCACCCACTTTCACCACCAGAGGAGGTGTGTGCAGGATGGAAAAAAAGGCCTGGACTGTTTCAAAATAAAAGACGTAGGATACTTCTGAGGAGGCAGGCGTGTGGGAGAGACTAAATCCTGCAGCTTTTCTTCACCACCAGCAGACAAATCAGGTTCTTCTTGAAGGCTCCTTCTCAGAAAGAGAAGGGAGCAGCATAAAGCAAACCTGGCAAACCAAAGTCGCAGTGCACTGAGCTCTAAATTAAGAGGCCACGTGCAAGTCTCTGCCTGCAGCTGTGGAGCAGGGCTTGGGAGGCTCTGCAGCACAGCACCACGAGTGTCATGAGAATGATTCCAATCCGACTGACTGTGGCCTTCACCGTCAGCCCCACACCTCTCCCAGGCTGTCCTCGCTGGGTCAGGACCCACGCTGGAGTTGGTGGTGGCTCCTTGAAGCAGGGCAGCTCTAACGGCTGAGCAGCTGCAAGTGTCCACAACTTTAACGCTTCCCCTTTCTTTGCAGCGGCTTGCCTCAGGGCTCGGCGTTGCCTGGATCCTTGGGAGAATCCTGTATGCCCACGGATACTACACAGGAGGTGGGTCTGTATAGCTTGGAAACTAGCGCCTCCTACTGTGAGCTCTGGGCTCTTTCCTCCAGCTCAAGGAGGCAGTGTAAAGCTTCCAGCCACGGCGCAGGCCCACAGACTGCTAACTGTGCACTGTTTTTCCTGCTGTTAGTAAGAGCACTGCTTTATTAACAGACACAGACAGAGGGCAGCTGCACGGCACAAGCTGGAAGCTGCTACTGTGCCCAGATTAACCTCTAGGTCCTGCTCCATCTTTCAGGATGGGACAAATCTTTGGTGGTATTTTTGACTTTTGTGCACACGTTCCCTGCCCTAGGGGAAGGAGCTTAACTGAATCCAAGTATTTTAGGCCACTACTTCCCGTGTAACTTGAAACAAACCACACTATGGGGGCTGAATCATCTGGGGTGTGTGACTTTGCACTCCACTTGCTCTGACAAGTGCACAGCAGTGTCCCAGCCTTCCTTTCTGAAGGAGAGGTCGTGGTCTGTGCAAGCTAAACACACTTGTACTAACTCAGGGCAGTGCTGGGAAGGTGGAAGCTGCCCTGCATTGCACAGGGAGCAGCCTGGGTGAGAAAGCTGCTGCTCAACTGACGAGGCACGTCCTTTTCCAGAGCCAAAAAATCGAAGGAGAGGGGCCCTTGGTTCGGCTGCACTCATTGGGCTGGTGGGCACAGGTGTGTATTCGGCTTTCCAGCACCTGGGTTGGATCTGCCAGGACTAACTGACCATCATCATGGCTGCCTGGGAAACCAGAGGGATCCCTGTTGTTGTTGAACATTTCATTGCCTGTTTTTTTTTTTCTTCCTCGTTCAATAAAATGAAGTTGTCAGTTCTGCATTTTCATTCTGAAGTTCCAGAGGGCCATCTAAAGAAGTTAGGCAGACAAGCAGCGTGGCTCTGGTTTTACAGGGTATGGCAACCTGCCTATCAGGCAGAGCTGTTCCAGCTTTTCTGACTTCAGGACTGCTCTTCATTCACCAGCCATTTGTTTAACCTATACAGCAGCCCAGCTCGCACTCAAACCCTTTTTCTGGGCTCCTCACTTCATGTCACTCTCCAATAAGACGCTCTCAAACAGAGTTAGTATTTATTTGCTTGCTACAAAAGAAAAGATATAAATTTGCTGTTTCATTATCATAGAACTCTCATGTTTCTAAAGGAAGGCCTAGAGAAAGGAAATCAAACAGGTTTTGATTAAGGCGGGCAGCAGTATGGCTTATGTTAGAGCTCAGTGCCACTCTGGTTCTCCTGTGTACTGCGTGTAGAGGCAATCTACAGCATCAGCTCACCGTCCCCACAGTACCCTGCCCCACCTCGGAGGTGAGGCATAGATAAAAGACACAGAACTTATGTTCACAAGTGTGCTGGAAGAAAAAAAAAATCCTGCCCTGAAGGCTTTTACGTAATCAGAGAAGAGACAGAGCCAAGAGCTACAGGACAGCCGTGTGCCTGAGAGCTTTAACATGCACTGAGCGGGGTCGTATTGTTACGAAGCCAGAACTGAAACTGTCTGAGGGTGGAGGACAATGGTGTTACTGAGGGAAGCAGCCTGGACTGGGCCTCTGGCAGCTGCAGGTGCTGCTGCTGCTGAAAGCCAGGTCCCCTTCTCCACCAGACAGCACAGAGGAGCACAGAGGAGGCCCACAGACCCAGCTCCCTGCAGGAGCAGGACGGCTAAAAGCTGCTCTCGTTCTGCCCCACCCCCAGGCACTTACAATTTCAGAGCACTTTACTGCTGTGCAAATGATCCACGTTTCTCTCCTGAGGCGGCCCCGCAGCCGCTAAAACACGGATTCCACGTCACCCATCTCCACGCAGACGGTCTTCAGCTGCGAGTAGTACTCGATGGCCGCCCGCCCGTTCTCTCTGCCAAACCCTGCGGGGACAAGCCAGGAGTGAGTGCTGCAGCGGGCACAGCACCAGCCACAATCCCTTCCATTTCCCGGTGTGCTACCCGTGCCTCAGAGGTGCCCCAGCAACACGCTGCACACATCAGTCACCACAGACATCCTGGTGCATTCTCGGCCCTGCGTGCAGGAAAGCCGAGTCCAGCGAAGGCCCAACGTTGCTCACCTGATGACTTGTATCCCCCGAAAGGCAGCTCCACGGGGCTGATGTTGTAGTTGTTAATGAAGCACATCCCAGCCTTGAGAGCGGCCACTACCCTGTGAGCCTTCTGGATATCCCTGCAGGAAAAGGGCAGCTCAGCTGCAGCCCTCCCTCCCTTTCACCCCCTTATCCCCATGACCAGCAGGCTGCGGTGCTTTTCAGATCCCAGCTCCCTCCTCAGTCCTTCCCCACTCAGGATGCGGCACCTAATTCCCAAGGACGCTCAGAGCAACATTTGATTTGAGAGGGCAGGACAAGGACACCAGCAGAGCAGACGACGGCAAGCAGCCAAGAGCCATCTTCCCATGCTTCCAGCAGCACGGCACGCTCCCGGTGAACGTCTCCTGCAGGTGCAGGCAGGCAGGCAGCAGGCCAAGTGCAGGCTGGAAGGAGCCTGAAGGACAGCTGGGCCCACCTTACCCCTTCAGGAAAAACCAGGAGGAGATGGGCAGTCATTTATAAAGTCCCCTTCTGGCACTGTCTCACTCCAGCTTTCCTGAAGGAGGATATCCATGCCCACACCAGTCACTGTGAGAGGAACGTTGAGCTGCTGCAGCATTCCCTACTCCTCCCCTCCCTAGACCACTTCCCAGCTGTACCTGGTGAAGACACCGCCTGCCAGGCCAAACTTGGTGTTGTTGGCTCTCTCCACGACCTCCTCCTCCGTGTCAAATGGCAGAATGGACATGACAGGCCCAAAGATCTCTTCCTGCACGCACGTCATGTCGTCTCTGCAGTTCCCTGGAAGCACGGCAGCATTCAGAAGGAACTGTCAGTGGCAGAGCATTACGTTCAGCAACCCAAAGTGCCATCTGGGATGGCACTCAGCACTGCACAGCCGCCCCCGTCTCATCCAGCATGTGATGCAGCAAGGCACTGCCTGTGTCAGGGCACAGATTTCTCTGGACACCATTCACCCAGGTTCTGCAGCTGCCTTTAAGTACACAGCTTCAACAAACTCGGCAACATCCACACGGGGAACCACTGCGTTGCTGGCAGGAAGGATCATACCTAACACACACGGTTTCATGTAGAAGCCGTTCTTCAGCTTCGGGTCGTCTGGTACATACAGATCTCCTCCACACAGCACCTGAGCACCCTGAAAGAGAGGCAAGCAGAAAGTAAGCAGGCACGCCCAGGGCATCCCACCCAGCTGCTGCAGCTTTGGCTGACCAATGCTCCCTGCTAGATTTACTCTTCCATCAGAGGAAGCACACCGGGGCCTTTCCCTGGTGCCTCTCCAGGTCAAGTCTGCTGACAGAGCTGACACAAGGCAGCACTACAATCTCACCTGCTCCTTTGCCTGCTGGATAAAGCGCTGGACACGCTCCAGGTGGGGCCGGTTGATGAGCGCTCCCATCCGCGTGTCCTCCTGAAGCGGGTCTCCAACTTTGATCTTCTGGGTGCGTTTCACCACCTCCTTTGTGAAGGTGTCCAGTATCTTCCTCTCCACAAACACCCGCGTGCCGTTGCAGCACACCTGGAATACAGAGCAGGCTGCTTCCTGCTGCACAGACCCTCAGAAAAGCCCCTTCACGGCTGCTGAAACAGCCAGCTTGTCCTGGGGACAGTGACGCTCTGAGGACAGCAGGCAATCCTGCTCCTGACTGCACCAACAGTCCATTCCGGACACAGCCCTACCGATGCCACCAGGTGGCTGAAGTTGGTCAAGTCACCAGCCCGAGCTGACTGCTCGGTTCCCAGGGACGGAGCGGGTAAGCAGTTTAACCAGCGGGATTACACAAAGCCTGCAGAAAACACGGGGAAGCCCAACTTGAATACGCACCTCTCCCTGCGTGAGGAAGTTGGCCATGAGGGCTCCGTTCACGGCGTTCTCCAGGGAGCAGTCCGAAAAGATGATGAGGGGGGATTTGCCCCCCAGCTCCAAGGTCACTGGCTTGATGCCTTTAGCTGCCATCTCCATAATCTGACAGAAATAAGGACAAAGAGTGATGCGGGCGGTCAGAGACATCCGAGGGGAGAGCTACCACGGGACAGCAGCAGATGGTGCTCATGAAGGATAAGCTGGCCGTCTCAGGCTCTGTTTACTTCAGACTGTTTCCAGTCTCAGAGGGTTTCATTTTTGTTTAGCAACAAAACCAAAAAAGCTCTGAGGAGCCATTTGCTGGAAGTCTCACGTCCAGCGTAAGCCCGCGGGACAACTGGAACTGCATCTCTGTCACCACAGCACACAGGTACGCGTACAGAGGGGAGTTCAAGGGGCAACATCTCCCCTCTTTCAACCCTCAACTTACTCTTTAAATATGTTTAGGGAACGTTTCATTTCTTTAGACTACACTGAGGGTGTGAAATTCACAGAAAGCAGGCTCCTTCTGAAGCCAGCAGGCTGCACGTGCTCAGCTATCACTGCCAGAAGCATTCACACGCTTCCCAGCTGGTTCACGCAGCCTCCCCCCCACACAGATGCCCATTTTAGCAACTCAGAGCCCCCAAGTGAACAAGGGGGCTGCTCAGAGAGCCCCAAGTGCTTGAGCTCGTGCCCACTGCACTAACCGGGACCCCAGCATAACGCTTCACACTCCTTGCTCATCCCCAGGCACTCCTCATCCTTAAGCTCCCCACCGCAGCAGGAAGGCTGGCACTACAACACCTCCTGCGTGCCCACAGTGCGGCGATGCCTTTACCTTGACGCCGGTGGGCACGCTGCCAGTGAAAGAGATTTTGGCCACATCTGGGTGGTGGCAGAGGAACTGCCCCGTGGCCGCTCCACCCTGCACCACGTTGAAGAGCCCCTTGGGCACGCCGGCCTCCGTGAAGATCTCTGCCAACTTCACCACCGAAATGGGGGTGAAAGGAGAGGGTTTGTAGACCATAGCGTTGCCTAAGGGAAGCCAGACAGAAACAAGGTGGATTTAGGGAAAAAAAAAAGCCAGATAAAAAACCCACACAATGAGTTCGTGCAGATCCCAAAAGATGTCCCCTCTAACCCCCGGGGAGAAGGAAACACTTTTGGCTGAACGCTCTGCAATCAAAGAATGGAGAGAACTGCACCTTCTGATGGGGACGGCTGGGGAGATGGGGATGTTGGTTCTGTACTGCAGATATTTCCAGAGACATTCCTCCTCAGCACACAGCGAAGCCATCACTCTCTTTCCCAGTGCACTCACTGCCCCCTCGGCATCTGTCACGTCCACATTTCCCAGGGTAGAGAACTCCATCCCCCAAATCACCCTCCCCCACAGAATCCCTTGGCTTCAAAGAGGACCTTAAGTGAGCAGAGGGTCTGAGAGAGATCTGCTTTAGGGTCATTACCGCACGCCAGGGCTGGGGCAGACTTCCAGCAGGCAATCTGGAAAGGGTAATTCCAGGCTCCAATCCCAACGCACACACCCAGGGGCTCTCTGCGAGTGTACCCAAAGGATCCCCCGGGAAGCTGGATGTGTTCACCTGCAAAGAGGACAAACAGAGGGATGGAAGAGAAGAACAAAGCCCCTACCTGTTCGGTCAGAGCCTCTGAGGCCAGATCTCACTTAGGCTGGGAACAGACACAGCCTTTACCCCAGCATGCAAACAGAATGTGTGTCAGGGCCACAGAGCACGGCAGCGTTAGGTAGAGATCTCTGAAAACACTCCCAACATCTTCAGAAAAAGCAGTAGTGCGTCTCTTAGAGAAACCAACGCCTCGTGCCGTGCTGTGGAAGTTAATCAAGGAATACAAGAACACAGAGTAAAGAGCAAACTGCAATAAGGTTCTCACCAGCCAGAGATCCCGCCAGCCCTGCGTAATACTCCAGGCACTGCCACGATATGTCAATATCCACTCTGGCTTCAAAGATGGATTTCCCATTGTTGATGGTTTCCAAGGTGGCAATTTCATCCCTCCGTTCCTGTGAGGATCACAGCACAACGACAGCACATTAGAGAAGCCCGTGGTAGCACTCCCCAGGGAGCTTCCCATGCTCACAGCTTCCAAACCAGGCTCTGCCTCGAGTAATGATCACCTAAAATGAACATTCCCAACTACCACTTATCAATCTGCCAATGGAGACTGATCATAGGGGGATGCCGAACAGATAGCTGCCGGGCTCCACTGCTGCTGAGCTCTTGCTTAACAGCTCTGCTTATCAGCAAACCTGCACAGGGAAGACACTGTAAACAATGACTGGAACGCACAGAAAGAAGAGCAAACAGCAAGATCAGAATAGATGCAGAGGACTCAGTGAAGGACGAGCAAAGCAAGGCAGCTGGGAAGCGTCCTTCGGCAGAATGCATCCCAGGCAGAAGCGTTACCTGCTGCGGAAACCTGGCACCAGTTTGGCAGAAACAGAAAACAGTCCTCATTGCACACACACACAGCGGGGAGAGGTGTGGTTTCTTACAGACCCATGCCTCGATGGGAATGACCTGGATGCCTAAGAACGTGCTATCTCACAACTGAGTCTGTTGTGAAGCCAGCATATCTGTACCCTCTGTTTCTCACGTGTGCATGTGGTGTTAAAAACAGCATTCCTGCATTTTTGATGGCTGCCGGGTCACACGACAGCAGGCCCTGATGAGCTGAAAGTTCACCCATGTGTCAGTTATGCAATCTCAGCTTGGAAAACAAGACCTGGACTGGATGGCTTCAGCTTTATGTCTTCTCACAGCATGATAAGACCAAGTGCCCTGCCCAAAGCATCCCACTGTCTGCTGGGCAAAGGTCGCTTCCAGCTCCTGCATTCCTCTGGAGCTTTTTGGGGGGGACAGGGGGACAGAGGCACCCCGGTGGCACGCAGGGCCCTACGCCGTACCCGGATGATCCTGGCAGCCTCGAGCAGCACGCGGCAGCGCTCCATGCCTGATGTCTGGCTCCAGGTCTGGAAGGCAGCCTTGGCACTCCGCACAGCCAGGTCCACCTCCTTCTCCCCGGAGCACAGCAGCTTGGTTATCACTCGGCCTGGGCACGGTGTAAGCACAAAACAAGAGGTGAATCTCAGCAAAAGCGATCTCAGTCCCACCGCAGAGCTTCACGGCTCCCACTCAAACCCACTCGGTCGTGACCGGCCTGCGAAGGAGACCCGCAGCCCAGGGGGACAAACCCAAGGCGCACCCTGCTCCGAAGCCCCTCTGCACTCACACATCACCTCCAATCTCTGCAGGCTTCTTCTGAAGCGCGTTACCCTCCCACCAGCAGCACCAGGACTCGGCCCACGCTGCTCCACCGCCCTTCTCGAGCCGACCCCGCTGACATCCCCGAGGAGAACAAGTTAACCCCGACGGAGCGCTCCTCCAGCACGTACCCGTGGCCGGCTCGTACACGTCCTCAGCCTGCCCGCCGTCAGCGGGCTGCACGCGGCCGCCATCGCGGTAGTTGAGGGGCTGCTGGAGGGAGAAGGAGCCGGTGGCGGTGCTCATGGCGCGGCCGGGCTGCAGGCGGCGGAGCCGGGGCAGGAGGAACGCCAGCACCATGGGGCGGCACCGCGCACCGCCGCGCCGCCAGGGGGCTCCGCTCCGCGCCGCCGAGCTCCACCCTCCGCCCCGCGTCTGCGCGCTGAGCGGAGGGGGCGGCGTGCCACGCCTCCGGCAATGCACTGCGGGACGGCGCTCCAGCGCCCCCTGGCGGCTCGGAGGACACAGCCACGGCTTGGGAGCTCAGCAACAGGACCGAGTCAGGTCGGTGCGTGGCAAAGGAAACGCACAGGGAAACTACTGGGTAAGGAGGACGCTTTGGGTGCGCACTGCAGCGGGCTCGGTGGCACGAATGCAAACGCTGCTGCCCCAAACGAGGGCCCCCTCACACAGCAATCGTTCCACGTTTTCTAAACTGTTTTGCAAATCTCATTCTGGAGATCTTGGTTTATTTCCATGCCATAAGCCGTGCTACATCGAAGTAGTTCTGCTCGTCCTGCTGCGCATACAACAGACACCTACATCAACGTACCCGAGCCGTTTATTTTTCAGAAACAAAAAGTCAAGTTATCTTCTGAGAACCTTCTTGGTTGGATGAGCAGGCAACTGCTGTTGGAATACTTCAACTGCAAGACAGTGGTAAATACTGCATAGGCTGGTTTTGGACACCGGTGTAGAAAGCCGCTGTTTTAGCCCCCCAAAGGCAGTCTTGTGCTGTCAGACCTGCAGCAAAGGCTGTAACTGTGCTTTAGGAAAACTTCCCTGCCTGAGGTGGGGGGCCCAGGAAGCCCCCGGCTTGCTTGGTGGCAGCACGGGAAGGGGCGAGACCAAGCATCTTCTGGATGTTCTGCGAAAAGAAGAACAGAAGGGCACATCAGCATCAGGGCAAGGTGGGTACTGAGGGGGAAGGAATGGCAGTGCAACCTTCTCACCTGCTTCAACAGGCTCGCGCCATCAGTCCTAGCAATCTGCCTAGCACAGGATGGAGATCCACTCCTACACATCAGCACCATCCCAAACAGCTACGCTTAGCACTGGGTCTCTTTCTCCCAGCCCACCACCAGCACCTGCAAGCCAGCAATGAAGGCTCTCAGCTCCTGCAGTCTGGATTTGGGTCAGCAACGTGGCAGCAAAAGCACGTCCGAGCTCAGACACTTAGGCACAGAATTAATACCTGTGCTAGCAAGGCAGACAAGAACAGTAAACAGAAAGAGACACACTAACAAGCACACACACAGCAAAGCCAAGAAGCTGGCCACTGAAATTACTTCCTCCGCATTTTCATTTGTGTTTGAGCAAGGTGTTTCGGTAGGAAACTACCAGGAAAGCACCAGCTAAGCATCTCACAACAGAAAATCCTAAAAGTTCAAAGCTTTTCTGCTTTTTTTTGGTGACGCTCCTTTTAAAATCTGCAACGTTGCGCTACAGAGAGTTGCTGGTTCCGTAACTACAGCTCACGATGGCAGAACAGGGATATCTGGTGAGCTGTGTTTTAAACAAGAAGAGTATTTGGACCCACAACCAGTTCAGAAGCAACACACTGAACGTGCAAGTAGCTCTGTGGCACTCAGGGAGAGCTGGGCACGCACGGCACCAGAAGACACAGCACGTGGTTTCCTATGCACATCTCCAGCAGCACCATAGCACAGCTGGATCCAAGGCCGACATAATCCAGTCACTGGTTGATATTCAGCAGCAGTATCCATTACAGAGAGTAGTCCACTGTGGGAAACTTCTTTTGTGGTCTTCCTCACAGAGCTTTTAGTGAAGAGATGGACAGAGGGAGTGAAGCAGGAGCAGCTAACAGACAGCTGCAGTAACACCAGAGGGTGTTGCAGAGTCAGAAGCAGAAAGACACAGACCCTGTCAGCTTTGTAGTGGCTCATCCATGGAACAGAATGAGCTCCAAGCAGAACATCAGAGCGATCAACTGCCTGCTTGCCTGCCTCCCTCCTTCCCTCCCTGTTCTTAGTATCAGGCAGAGAACTGTGGTGCTAAACTTACTCCATCTGCTTGAATAGTTCTGAGGAGGGGAGACAACGTGTCTGTATGTGGGCTCGAGACTACAGTCATCCTGCAGGATTATCCCTCCACAGGAGCCTCCTTTGTGCCCCTGCACTAGCTGCAAGGTGAGATCTGCTGGTCAGGAATCCTGATGTCTACACAGCTGGGAACACAGGGCTGGGGCAAGGGCCAGCAGAAAGCTGCCCAGGCTGCTGTGCAACGTGCAAACAAGACCAGCACCTTCAGGAGCACGACAGGAAGAAGATCAATCATAAGGATCCAAATTCTACACCTGAGCTCCTCAGACAAAAGAAGAAAGCAGACGCAGCTCTCATTCCTCCTGCAGCCATCTTCAAATCCAGAAGGGGCCCCAGAAAGATGAGGCCACGTGGGAAAGTGCACTTGGGGCAGTATGGATAACTGCTGGCTCCCTCTCCCTCTGGGGATGCATTGCAGAGAGAAGAGGCCTCATCTGCGGTTGGAGCACGTGTGAAAAGGAAGTGAAGAGCAGCAAATGCCTGAGGCATAACAGCACGATCTCCTTCACACACAGCACAGGTGAAGGCCGGGAGTTCAGAAACAGGAGTAGGGAGAGAGGATGTAACCCTGACACTGTGCCTCACACCCAGTCCGGTAGCAGACTTTCCCAGCTGAAACCCAACAGCTAAAGGAGCCTTGGAAGGCCTCTCCCAGCAGCCCTCTTCTCTCCAAACAGGAAGGCAGGAGGAACTAGGGGACAGGATTTACGTGCCAGGGAGAGATGGGAACAACGCAAAGGAAGTTACTCACCGCAAGTAAACTATTTTGGGAGATGCTGGCCAGGTCACAGGCAGCGAGCTTCCCAGTCAGTGTCTGAAGAGCTTATCACCCCCACACGCCTGAGAACTGCATGAATAGCTTGCCTGCTGCCGCTTGTCTCATTCATGGGAGTTTAATCAACAGCCAATTATCCTCCCCACCCTCACACACTCCCCTGCATTTCCCTCGGGATCTCTGGTCTTTCACATACACAGAAGTTCCTCTACACTCCACCAGGATGGCTGCCTTCAGTCCTGACCCCGTGCAGGCAGCTCCAGGATTAAGGGAAGGCTGAGGGATGTATAGTCCCATTAAGCTTCTCATATCAAACACTCACGCAACAATTCTCCTCCCGTGGGTCAACAGCTGTTCAGAAGGCAGCACAGTGAAATTTCCCCTTTTGCACAGAGTGAAACAACAAAGGGTCATGAAGCTTTCACCTCTACAGTCACAGCACCAGAAACAGATCTTTGGCACCATTATGAGCCCTTAATTGCTTTCTTCCCCTCTCCCCTTGGCCTCTCACAGGCATTCAAAGTCCTCTTCCCCATGCTGTTATCATCTAAGTACCTCCAAACAGTAATAAAAGTGATTGCGGGATGCCAGGAATCACAGCTTCAGTTCCCAGCTTTTGCAGAAAGCAACACAGCTGCTCTCTGCCCATCCCTCCATACAGCAAGGAAGGAGAAACTCGGAGCTGCCTAACAGATGCAGAATCACAGGTACAATTAATCGCTATCACGTAGATAAGACAGCAGTACAAAGGCTGCAGTGTAATGCTTCAGAGCAAGAACACCCACCTTGAAAGCAGCAAGGTAACTTCCATCCCCACCAAGCTACCAGCATTAACTTTCCCACATTGGGCAATTTTCTATCAGAATTTCTCTTGAAAACCCACTCCCAGTGCACAACCAGAGCTGGTTTATGATGTCTGCTCATTTCGTAACAGGCAACAGCAGGAAATGCCCAGGCCTAAAACCAACCACGCTCATTCTATCTTCGGACAAAAGAAAAAGAAATCCACAGGGGATTTTTCATCAAGACAGTCCCCAGCCAACTCAATGGGTGCATCAGTTTCAGGCAACAGTCTGCAACGGTGGAAAGAAGGGACTTTTCAACATTAAAGGTAACAGAATAGCACCACACAAGGTTGCCCGAAGGAACGGCATCAGACCACAGCCTTCCACAAAGATGACCCGAAGACCTAAAAAGGGTCTAACTGCTTTCTAAGCAGTGTATGTTGTTCAACTGACAGGGAAGTGAAACAAGATTTGGTCTTGCAGAAAGCGCAGCGAGGAAAGCCCTGGCCTTTGGACTTGGAAACTGGCCCCGCTCTGAAGTGGGGAGGGTGGTGAACCCGATGACTTCCAGCTGACCCTCTCAACCTACAATTATTTTACAGTTCACTATTTGCTTTTATGTGAGATCCTCTTTCACGCACAGATCCACTCCAACACACATATCCCATATGGAAGGCAATATTGAGTTTAATTTGTTTGTGACTAAAGGAACTTTATCCAGATGCTTCTGACGGCAGCTGGCACAACATGTCACTTCCCTCTGCCTATCTCTTAAACCTAAGTCCCCTGACACCCCCTGAGGAAAAGCAGCAAGCTGGCCAAGGAGAAAGCAGCAAGAATTCAGGAAGCAAATCAAAGAAAAAGGAAACAAGTATAAAAGAGCTGATCATTTGCAGCCAGTCGCACCAGCATTCATCCAAATTCCAGAATGTATTCATTTATCCCCAGGATGCTGAACAAATGTGGCAAAGTAGGCTTGTGGCTGCACCGAGGAGGTCCAGCTTCTCTTTCCTCCTATCACTGTGAAGGTCACAGCTGATGGGTAAGAAGTGGTGCTAAAATGGGCTTCTGATGGAAGCAGTCTCTGAGCACATTAATTAACGAAGAGAATCAGAAAGACACACAGGAAATAAACCCATTCCTGCTACCGCTGTCTTAGCACTGCGGTGTAATTACGGCTAGACCTTACTTGGTGTGCTTTCCCTGCATGCTGTACTCACCTGCCTGATAGACATTGTGCAGAGAATGTAGAGGAAGATGAAGGAGCAGTCGGTGTAATCCTCACCCAGAAGGTTGCGGTGGGACAGACCCTGGATGTACGAGAGGGGGATGAAAGGAAGCTTTGCCACCACTCGGCCATCAAATCTGGAAAATAAAACAAGAGCAGTGGGTCACACCCGGGGAATGTAAAAGAGCACTTGGCTAAAGGAAGAACAAGCAAGCCACCAAAGCAGGCAAGAGCACAGAAGGCTGAAAAGCCACGCTGCTTTCCCCCAGCTCATCCTTTTATACTCTGTAAGAGGCTGAAGCACCCCGTTTGGCAGTTTCCTGGTGTGTTTTATTGAAGAATCCAGTCAGCACTGGAACAAGATGGATGGCAATCGCCCCGCTGTACTGCAGGTACTGCGAGATTGACTCTTTGCTTTAAGCAAAAGAGCATTGTTAAGCAGAGCATCGGTGCAGACATCTGTTTCTTTCCTCGGAGCAGCTATAGTTCTCAGCACAAGACGCATAAAATATCCATCAAAAGCACACAACGCAGCAAAGGCTGTTGGTGCTGTCTCTGCGAAGGCAGCAGGGAGGCAGGAAGATACCCCCTGTTCCAAGCAGTCTGCTCTGCTCCTGGAACTCCTCCAGCTCCACATTCCAGGGCATCAAGCAGAGTGTGAATTCTGGCCTGTCTGCAAAGGTTTCTCCCAACCCAGACGGCCGTCCCAACCTTTTGAAGTGAAGCGCGTACGACGCCTCATCGGCGTGTGCAGATTTGGATGTTATTTTCTCCGCGTGTACTGATTTTCTAACAGGTGTTTCTTGTTTCAAGAGATCCCAAACGAGCTCTCTTTCCTGTGGAGATGCATTCACACAGCTACGGCTCAAACACATGCCAACTTTGTTTACATCTCACAGGCAGCTTGGCAGAAGAACCAGGAACGGATGTTTATCTCCCAGTAACATCCCCCAGTGGTTTAAAATCCTGCGTTATTCCTGCTGTGAGAATGACAAGTGCTCCAGCAGCAGCACCCTGAGGTACCTGCTTTTTCCTCCAGCAGGCTTTCACAGCGATCATGGAGAGGTGCTGAAACGCACAGCTCAGAGCAAGACAGGGAGCTGATTGCACTGAGAAGCTTCTGACAAGAGAAAATGGAGACACACAGAAGCTAAATTCTCTCCCCAGAGGAAGCCTGTCTGCTTGGAGGGCACTGCTGCTACAGAGCCCCCAGCCCTAGGGTACCTTTTAAGCCACGACTGCTCATCTTCACACAGCACTCTGGGTTTAAAGCAGGCTCCAACAAATCCTTCCAGCGTGCTCTGCCCTGCTGCTGCTTTGAGACAGAGGCAATCATCACGGTCATTTCCGTTTTGGTTTGGCTGACTTGGCAAAGATGAGGTGCCCAGCCACAGCACAGTAGTGCCTGAACAGCTCTTGTCCAAAGGGTGGCAACGCCACGCTGCTTCCACCTGCCTCCTGCTCCTTTTGTCCCCCAGACCAACCAACTCATTCAAGAACAGGAAACCAAGCAAGTTGGGCTATAGTCATTGCAGGTGCTGGCCATCCTCTTCTTCCTCTTCATACCACACCCACAGTGCCTCAGTGAATGACCTGGCAACTGCAGCTTCCCAGAAGGAGCCTAAAAGCATCCTGCACTCGTAAGTGAAGTGTTCCCTCGAGCCAAGCAGCTAGTCTTTGCACCACATCAAGAGAATGGATGCACACGAGTGAGAACCAGCTCCTCAAACCATTCTGCAAGCATGAGAAAGTGCAGGTAAACGCCAGCAAAGCTGCCTCTCAGGTACAGAAGCGCTAGCTACCTCGTGCTGAGACCAGGAGCAAAAAGAAAATCTAACTACCTGACCCCAAAGGTTTAATTCAGTGGCCTCAGAACTCCTATACTCAGCAACAAAGCTATTTCAGTTCAAATAATGCTCTCTGGATGGCTCCTGCTGCTCGTGTGTTGGCTCTCAGGATGGTCTCAGAAGAGAGGGGCAGTTTAAGGCAACTCTTGTCTGAAAGCACCACGTGAGCCCTGGGGATGGCAGCTCTGTGGACAGAAACCCACACAACAGGAAGAACACACATCAGTGTGGTGGTCCCAAAGAAGAAGGAGCCAATAAACTCAGATTTTAGGATAACAAGCACAGAAGGAGGAGCCACAAAAATCATTTCCTTCTCAAAACCTCACAGTGAACTTCAGTTCTGTGACACTTGCCAGTCAGCGTGCTCTGGACTGTCTCTTTCCACCCCAGGAAATTGGACAGAATGCTGTGGGGCTTTCTGCTAGCATTGGGCCAGTTGTTTGGGTGCTACACAAACAGCCAGACGTGCAGCACAACACATCAGGATCCCAGACAGACACCACGTTCTGGGCACAACTCAAGATGCACCTCCATCCATACAGAGGCCTGCAGTTCAGTGAGTCAACAATGAATCAAGACTATACCCAGAATTTAAAGTACTTCTGTGCCATGCTCCTCTGCTCAGCTTCGCAGCATTCCGCAGAACGCTGGATGCCGCAGTCAGACTAAGCTGAATAAATAAAGAGCCCACACAGTGGCAGTTCTGTGACTCCCTGCTTGCAATTATCCACCCACAGACCTGCAGTAAAATAACAACTGGCTGTACCCTAAGGGCTGCCACCCCAAGAATGTAAATACCCATCTGCACCGTAAGTACACTGCCTATAAACCGACCAGACTCCTGAAGGTCACACTGACCATACTCACATTATCTCCAGATTTAACAGCTAACGGGAAGTTCACATTTCAAGCCTGAATCAAGTTTCAAAAGCCAAGCAGCCTTTCAGTTTTGCATCTCTGAAAGAAAGCTTTCCATAACCACGCAAATCGGATTTTTGTTTGTTTCAGATTTTGACTAGACCAAGTCCAGGTCATTTCTAAGGCAAAAGAAGGTTAGAGCCCATGCCTGGACCTGCTGGTGTCTTGATTCTGATCACCTTAAGTAGGGCAACAACAAACTCTGCAATTACAGCTCATTTCTAAGGGCAGGAGAGCTGACCCAGTTTTGCTTGTGAGTGTTCTTTAGTCACATTACAGCAGAGCCAAAGACCATGGCTGCTTGCCTGGAATCATATCCTAGTCAAGATGGTCCCAAACAAATGCATCATAAGCCATCTCATTCATTTAGTTCAATTTAACAGCATCCAGCTCGCAGTGTCCACCCTTGAGAACATGCATGCTATGACCAGATCACATAATTTCTACGAGATATTGATCCATTTCACAGATTAGTTACAGCTCTTGGATAAAACCCTAAAAAAGTATGTATATTCAACATGAACGTTTAAGAAAACCACAGAAAGCTGATACTTACATAGAGTTAAACATTCCCATCAAGGCAGTGAAGCAGAAGCCAATGGCGAACATGGATTTCATCCGAACCTGTTAAGATGAAAGGTCAGAGATAATCAAACAGCAGACAACAGGCCTACAGGGAGAGGTTAGGGCTCACAAGCCCAAGAGTAGGCCTTGCACAGCATCGCTGGAATCTGAAAGGAAAAAAGATGAGACAGAAGGTCGGAGGGATTGCAAAAGGAGCGACCAGAGAACACTCAAAGTGAGGTCTGGCCAACAGCTGGGCACAAAGGCAGCCGCAGCACAGACCACTGCGTTGTAGAGAGCAACTTCAGAGAGGATGAACAAAAACTGCTCAAAATGTGTTAACTGTCACAGGTAAGCCTACACAATCAGCAGGAATTTATTCTAAAGACACAACTTCAAAGAGAACTTACAAGTTCTACATCACGGAGGCTTATAAAAATGAAAGGAGCGAGAACTGGGGATAAGGCGAGGTGGTAACTGCTGGAGAGCTCATCCTAAAATCTGCAGCTCTCAGAGATAACCCAGAAAGAACTGTGAGGAGGAAGAGCTGCTCGAGCTGCCAACCCAACGGAGACTTTGTTGGAAAGCAGCTGAGTGAAATCTTCAGCAGACGGGAACTGGCTTTAGTTTTCTTACCATTGACAAGTCCCTGTTGTTATTCTTCAGCTTCTCCTCTTGTCTCTCTAGAAGGACAAAAACAACAACAGTTACCAGCAGTTATACCAAGCATGAAACATTCATGTTTTCATTTCCAGGAAGACTTAACCTTCCTAGCTCTCCAAACAAGTAACGCTCCTCACATCAACTCCAGCTCTCTGTGCCAAACAGTATAAAGTGGAAAAGTCATCCACAGCCAACTGCTTCTCCATCCCAGCAACACGCAGCAGAGCAGGCACAAAAGAGGAGCAAACGAGAACAACATCTAAGCTGTGCTAAGGATGAGGATGAAGAATCCAAAGCATAGTGTGAGAAAGAAGGGGATGCAGAGCCACTGTCAAGAGCTATCTGACAGGCAAGCTGCCCAGCAGATCCCTGGTGAAGTTTCAGCACAAGGAGCCCACAGCACAGAAGCTCAGAGGGTTATCATTCAAGCCTTGAATAAAAGCTGGTAAATGCAGCCCCTTGCAGTCAGTGTGGTTACAAAGCAGGAGCAACACCCCTGCCCAGTTTCTTAGAATCCCCCTTGCTGTTTTCAATTGCGTGTAAGTGCAAGCCATTCCCACAGGCAGGATCTTTGCAGACACCTGTTTCCTGACCTGGGTGGAAAGTTTTGTTTTCGTCCATTTCAACAGCTAGGCCAGATCTTCAGGAATCACGTTTGGCACAAATACTTGTTTTTTCCCCTCACCTACGTACCTAACCACCTATTTAGATGGACTAAAGGTTACACAGTGATGAAGAACACAGCCCAGATCCCCAGTATACCTGACTGGTTTCTCAATTATTTCTACAGATTCAAAACAAACACGCTCCAGGTATCCTACCACCCTACAGAAATGCTTTATAGCCACGAGCAGCATTTAAGTAGTTTGCTATGCAGCTGGGTACAAACAGAGAGGAAAAGGACTGGATTAACGTGGAGCACCTCTTCTAATTCTGCTCACTGGAACACAAACCATGAGGATACAACAAGAAACCTCATTTGCCAGCATTAGTTTAGGAAGCACTTGTGTGGACTGCTGGGAATGCCACCCCGCCTTTTATTCTGGGTGCAGAAAGCCAGAGCAAAGTTATAAATTATCAAACACACTCCTGAGTTGAAGTGGCAGAATGCTGCTTCAGAAGCACAACAGGTGACTGAGACACTAGAAGTAAAATCGGCTCCCCCTACAATTAACAGAAATTGTTAAGTAGGAAACACCGAATTAAGCTTGCCCACGCAACTTTCATCCTCCCTCCCAGGACAAGTGCGTGATTCATCTCTGGTATGACCAAGAAAGGTTGTGCACACACCTCCTGCCAGCTGGGGCAGGTCTGCATCACAGCTCTGACTGACCTGTGAAGCTGTCTTCTGTTGTTTTAATCAACTCACACTAACCTCAGCACAAGCGATCTGACTGTTGTGACGACGCCACAGTCTGCATAATTCAGTAAGCCTCTGACATCAGTTTTCAACAGCTGTGAGTCATTTTCGGGATGCCCAGATGGACATGCAGACCTGATTTTTCAGAAACACTGAGAAAGCAGCTCTGCCCGAAAGCAAATGACTTCTGCAGCGCTTGCAAAACAAAACCAAACCAAGCCAACGCTCTGTATCTTAAGCTTGGCCAGCGAGCAGCACAGCAAACAAGATCAGTGGTCACTTCCTAAGTTTTGTTCTTAATCCCTTTGTGCTTTGTTTTTGCTCGCAAAACAAGATTATTTCAGCATATTCAAAAAGAAAACAAAACAGTGCAGCACCTGAATTCCTCAGATTCTACTGTTTATTGGTTTAGTCCGAGTGCAAGTAAAGTATTCTCTGCTCAAAACATAGCTTGGATAGCACCCTGCAAAGCCACTGACACTGAAAAGTGACCAGAAGTAACAACAGCCACTTAAAAATTGCCTTATCCAGTAATTAGCATTCATCCCACGCATGGGTTACTTCAGACTGAAAGCTGAAAATACACCAGGGGAACAATTTGGGTTCCTCTCCTTTCTGAAGTTTAGAATAACAGGTTTTATACTTAGGAAGAACCGTTTGAAGATATGTTTATCGTTACTCCGGAGCTCTGCACAGATCAAATGACCAATGCAGCTATCTGGTGTCACACAGGAACGAGGAAACCAACTCCCAGGAGCTCTCAGAAGTGTTCCTGCTATGATTTCTGTAATAATTTAACCAGGCTTCACTTCAGGCTCTTGCAGATAAGAGGATCTTCTAAAGCTCGGATGCATTAAACATCCACCACATTATCTTACTCTTTAACACAGTAAAACCGTACTGACAATGAGAGACAGAAAAAAAGTCCCTTCAGTTTCTCAGTGCTCCTCTCCTAACCTTACCTATTTTCTTTTTCTGCTGTCGGCCCGCTGACTCGGTTATCGTTTCTTTCTTCTTTTCCACTGCAAAACACAAAGAAAGATACTCCAGCACTCCTGCACAGACACTAACCCCCCTCCTAACACACAGGAGAACAATTTCATTCCCTTCAGAGAACAGAGGCACGAAAGGAAGTCGGAGCTATGAGCATGTTTAGAACCAACAAGTTAGAAGCCACGGGAGGCTGACCAGGTGCAAACTGAACATTTAGAATTCAAAATCTTTTCCAGGCTTGGGTGAGATATGGGAACGTTTCAAAGAGTCAATTTTCAGCTCTGTCGAGAACACATTACACTGTGAACCAAGCAGCCTGAGGACAATTTTAGCTCAAATGACCACTGCTGATTTGTCATTAGTACTAGACAGTACTTTTGATTCAGCAAGTCTAATGAAAAGGGCTTTGTGGCAGGCTCTGCTCCCGATTATCTGCAGTGGGAAGCAGAACACAGGAAAGCTTGTGCTCTCTGCCTGCCTGTGAAGAAGGGGTGTAACGCTCAGGGGAAACGCTGTCCAAGCAGTCAGCCAGAGCATCTCCATTCCTCCTCAATTCATTAGTACTGAAGCATTTTCAGTCTTTTAAAATAAGAGCCTAAGCTCATAGTCAGTAAAACCCCAAGTCAGACACTCGACAAACAAATCCACTGTGTATATATATATATAATACTAACATAAAACCAGCATTGCAAACTGCAAATACAGAAAGCGTGCTGCTCATCTGAAAGTGCTCTTCTGGAAACAGCAAGAACAGCTTTTCCAAAAAGAGACAGCTCTCCGAGATCTATGACAAGAGCACTACAAGTGAGAATAATAAAGCACAGTGATAGCACAGAAACATACAACAGTCTCTTCTTACCCTAAAGCCTACATGTATCTACTGTACTTTCCAACAAGTACACTTGACTCTTGTAAGCTCACACAATCAGCCGTAGAGAGCTGAGCACCAGAACTCTTCTCTCACATTAGTACTAGCTCAGCACAGACGTCAGATCATGGATGATAAAATCCCCAGAGTTGGAAGGATCCTCTGAGGGCCATCTAGTCCACTGCAACGAACAGGGACACCGCAAATATACTCCAGTCTGGATTTGAAAGCACAGGTGAACTGAAGACAGCCTTCCAAGTTACACAAAGGTTCGTCACGGTGGCTTCTGAAGTGCTTGTAATCTGCAAGTCAGCCACACACAACTGCCAGGAAATCCATGCTAGCCTAAACAAGGTGTCCACACATCATCTACAACTCATCTGTTGTTAAGACAGCTGTTTTTCCAAAGAATAAGCACAGCTTATATGAGCAAGCTACAAGGCAAGCCTGCTCAGAGGGAATGCTGGAGAGAGGTGCCAGACAGCCATACACCCACTGCTCACAAAGCATTCTGCTCCAGCTGGGATATCCTGATCAATCCAACCCAACCCTAATCCACACAATCCCACAGTCTGGAGAACACTGACTTCCCAGGCCTATCTGTTCTACCCAGCTGTAACAAGGGGGCTCCTCCAGATCCCAGCTCCACTCCACGTAGTGCTATTGGGCACTGAGGGACCCTACAGCCTTACTCCCTATGGCTCACACAGAACAAATAACTGCCAGGCAGCCTCACAAGGCTGTCTGCAGGAACGTGGATAACACTTCCAACAATACCCTGCAGACCAGAAATACTCCTTGCAAGTTTAGCACTACACTTCTCCCAGGACAGCTGCTATCATTTCTTCTTTGGCCTCCAGTAACGCAGCATCTCTCAACAGAAACAAGAAAGCAGAAGAGATGAAACTAAGGACTATGAGTAACAGTGCTGTTCAAGCACACCACTCAGCCCGTTTGTTTTGGCAAACCATTAGGATTGCTAGTACTCCCAGAGGAGAACTTAAAGATCTCTCATGTGTTTTTTCCTGTTTCAGATGTGTTGGATAACAGCTGAAAGGTGTGGCTCAAGTGCTCCACAAATTGTCTGTAAGCCTTCAGGTCAGCCAGCTGTCCTCAGTACATGAGAGGAAAACAAAAAAAATCAAGCCTTAATTTTCAGTAACTCCTCATTATTCTGTTTGGGGTTTTTTTTTTGGGGGGGAAGGGGTGATTCAGGGGGCTGAGGGGGTGTCAAGCAAGGAGATTAGAAACTAACAGAGATGCATGAACTTTCCCTTCGTGGATTATAACCTAGATATCAGGATGCTATAAAAACAAACTGCAGTAAAGCACTGAAGTCTTGCTGCAATCATTAAAAGCAGAGATTAAGCCACGTTAACAGCCTTCGAGCTTACGCTTCAGTTTTCAGCTGGGTTTCATCTGCTTCTTTAACTTGCCTTCTGTGGCTAATTGTGCCCAACACGTTTTGATCAGCCGCCAGGGATCAGAGCGGGGTGGGCAGAGATGCAATCCCTATCTGATACTGCTGTGATGACAAAAGCCTCTCATTTAGGAGCTGAGACACAAGGATGACTAACTTTCACCTTCCAGCTTATCTTGCTCATGGGAGGGCTTGACTGGAAAGAACATGGTTTAATGATATTTTCTCTTGCTTTCCAGAAGCACTGATATCACGGGGGAAAAATGTTTAAGGTTAGCACAGCTGAGGATCAGCCCCCACGTCATCGTGTACTGTCTCTGACTGCTGCAACTCGCACAGTGAATACACAATCAAGTTTGAACACTGAGCTCAGCTTTCCCTCTGCTCCTTGGATTCAGAAGCAGACAAGTTCACTGGAACACTCCATACTCAAACATAACTTTTCCCAGTTTCTTCTTATTTGAATGTCTGACGCGTATCTTCTGACTGCTCACTCTCTGCTCCCTTTTCCTATCCTTGTTTAATCCTTCCCAGGGCTCCTGAAGTTATCTGGGACAGTTTTTTTTCCTACCCAATTCTATTTCTGTTTCCAGTTTATATGAGTGTACTTTTATGGCAGCTGACAGCTTAGATCCTTCTATCACAACTCTGTCCGTACTCATTTCCCATCCTCAATCATCCTTTTTTTTTTTTTATTAATGTATTATACTTTACCAATCATGGTATTTCATCAAACTGCTCTTACTGCCTGTCTCAAATCCTTCATCCTCCTTGAAAAGCAGAAACTTCACCTCTGAATTCATTTCAGGGATCTAAAGGAATTTATATACACACACACACTAGCTACTCATGCTCAAAAGCTGACTCCAGGACTGATCTGTCCTCCAAGAAAAGCAGGAGGGGGGATGGGGCACCAGCCTCAATTCCACAAAAAGGCAAAAATTAAGAACAGAGATAAGTCCCCTCTGTGCCAATTCAGATATCCTGTAGCATTCAGATCCAATGAAGCCTGAGCTTCTCTCCCTTTGAAGAAAATGCAGCAGGAATGTCTCAGAGCACAGACTCTGTTCATTCTTACATTTGCCAATGCACACTACAAGGACAGCAGGCGTTCTCTCTACTATCCAAAAAGTACTTACATTTTTTGCTCTGTTTTTCCACTTCAGCCTTTAATCTCTTGTACTTGTCTGTTCGATATACCAGCACCCAAGTTATACCTGAAACAAACAACCAGCACGTATCTAGGTAAGTGAATATCTCTTGTGATAAATAACGAGTTCACAAATACACAGTGCCAACAAACCCACGCTATAATACAACAAAGGTGCCACAAATCAGCACCAAACCAGTCATGCCACGAGTACTGAGCCAGAGGATTCTGAGCTGTTGAAACTGAGCTATAATATAAGGCTCCTGGTCCCTTTTTGGCTTTGCTTTAACAGAAGTGCTGGGCTACTGATTCCCTGAGATGATCAGCTGCAGGGAAGGGAGCCACATAGGCAGTCTGGAAATCACACTGCTCTGTCCTCCCAAAAGGCAATGAGAGGAACACCAACAGATCCCAGTGCAACACAGGAGGACTCCTCGAAAGTAAATGCCATATTCAGCACGGTGCTCTCTTTACCCTTGAATTTCCCCAGAGATAAGGGCTTGAAGCTCCAGGATGTGAAGTGATTTTGGGGTATAGCTCAGTGCCAGGGAAAGGGAGCAGCCTCTGACTTGGACTGCCCCAAAAAGTACGAATCCAACCAGTCCTTAAAAAGCCACTCCTGTTTCTTCACCCTACCATTTCACAACCCCCCAAACGCAGCCAATCTAATTTGCCCTCATCACAAGTTTAGTCGGTTTCTTTGCATCTTTCTCACAACTACAAAAAGAATCACCGAATCGCTCAGGTTGGAAAAGACCTCCAAGATCACGAAGCCCAACCGCAAGACTCCAGCCGCAAGACACCAACGCCCTCTTTATTCAGAGCAACACACTGAAAACTGCTACCCCCAAAGCCCACCTGCACCGCCCCAACCTCCAGCCCTGAGGGGCTCTGACTAAGCGATCCCTCCTTCACACCTCCCTGCGCTGCTCCCCGCCGAACAGCCCCCATCCCCCCAACCCTTCCTCTCCTCAGCAGTACGGAGAAGGGGAGGCAGCGCTCTGTCAGCCACCCCGGCTCCATAACACCAGCAGGCCCCGCCCGGCTCCGCGGCCTACTCCCGCACGCCGCCCGGCCCGGCTAGGCCTCACCGCAGCGCCAGACAGCGCTCACCCTCGGCCAGCAGCGCGGTGCAGACGGAAATGAAGACGATGAGAAGCGTGTCGGCGAACATGGTGCTCATGGTGCCGCCGCTGCCGCCGCGCTCCCGGCAGCAGGCCCCGCCACCCGGAAGTCACTGAGGAGCGCGTCGCCTAGCAACGGCCGGAAGCGAAGGGCTGAGAGCCGCACTTCCGGCTGCTGACGGTATCCAATCAGCTCAGCGCTGGGAGAAGGGCGGCAGGAAGGGAGGGGGCAAGGGGGAGAGCGAGCAAGGCCTTCTCCGATTGGACGAGCCGGCTGTCAATGCGGGCGAGGCCCCGCCCCCGGCTGTGGGCTCGTGAAGTGGGCATTGGCGCGGGGTGTCATGGTGGTGGGGGAGGGGCTGGCCTGGTGAGGTGCTGAGGGCTCTGCACCTCCACCACGGCATGGCGTGGCCCTAGAGTAAAGCATGTGTAGTATAACCCTTCCCAGTAGTCTGCTGACAGCTCTTCGTTGAGATACCTTGCTGGCCTTTGTGCCCCTGGATCCGCAGGGCTGGGAGCAGTCAGTGCCTGTGTGCAGTATCTGCAGCTGGGGCCTCGCATTTCAGTGCCCGTGTGCAGTATTTGCCACTGGGCAACTCTGCCACTACCCAGATAGAGAAGTGATGGCAAGGATTCAGCAAGCTAACTGACTTTTATTAGGGCTACGCCTGCAGTGACAGAAGGTGACCAATTCCACAGGTCGTGCTGGGACCAGGAGACCCGGATTAGGAAGACAAACGCTTCTCCGAAAGACGGTGGCAGAGTGGTAGTGAACCAGGTGATAAGCGAGAGAGCAAACAGACCCAGCCCGACGACGTCCGCACGCAGAGCGACACAAAAGCCACATGTGTGCAGGTGTCTGTGTGGTGGCTCTGGCGTCACTACGACTTCCTGCTCCGCGAGAGCCATCAGAGGGCTGTGGGTGATGTTCAGATGTGTATTTTGCTTTAGGGTGAGCAACAGGAAAATGCCACGTGTTGACGATGTGGCAGGAGCCCTGAGAGCAGTTAGTGCCCAGTGTGTGCCCTCTCTCCCTCTCTGTTGAGCTCTCTGGCAATTTATCGGCATCGCAGTATTATACCTCTACGGCAAAACGATTCACATGATACCAGTGATCCATACCAGCCACGGCTGTGCAGCAGGAGTCATGACATGACCTGTTCCCTGTCCAGTGCCATGCTTTGAATGGACACAGAGGTGACATGGGCTCCTTGTCATTTCATCCTGTCATCTTTGAACCACACTGGGATCCTTACCAGCAGGTTTGTTTTTCCCAGACAACAGAAAGCGTATTGCTCTCAGTGGCATTTCCTTTTTAAAACAGCGTTCTGTGCTTTGATCAACTTGTGAGGGGCAGATGAGGAGCTGGGAGAGGTTTGATTTCATCTAGCAAGCCTGGGATGTAAGCAGAAGGAAAATGTTTGCCTAATACGTGGCTCTGGATGTACGAGCTAAGGGCCTGTTCAATCTATAAACATTCTGGATGCAGCAGAGGTGGTATTTCTGCAGGTAACTCTCCCATCTGACATTGGAAGAAGACACATCCAAGCAAGTTTGTTGAAAGTGTTCAGGTACATTCCAATGCGAGCTGTTGTGAAGCTAAGCAGGGCTCGGATCTGATTCACTTTCTGCTTTACTGCTGGTTCTGGAGGAGCTGTTAGTCTGATTTTTGCATCTTCTCTTCGTGTTCTATACAAGTGAGCCCTCACTACTCCCCACTTGCCCTTGCATCCACTCCCCACTTGCCCCATTTGCACCCCATCACGAGATTTTTACTTGTTTTACCTTCTGCCACAAGGGGAACGATGACAAGCCCCCAGAGGCTGCGTGGTCTGAAATGCCCTCCGTCTGTCCCCAAAAAGGGCAAGAGAAAGGCTGGCAGCAGTGAGGGAGAACCTGGTAACGTGAAGATCAGGGGGGCTTTGCCATTCCTCGGAACAGCTCCTGGCGATGTGCAGGAAGCGTGCCCACAGTTGGTGCTTGGAAATTGGCATGGGGTGGTGATGCCCTGCCCACAGCTGTGCGTGCCCCATCCCTGGAGGTGCCCCAGGTCATCGTGGATGTGCCCTGGGCATCCTGAGGTTGGAAGGGCAGCCAGCACACACAGCAGGGGTGGGTCTGGGGGGCTCTGGGGTCCCTTCCAACCCAACCATTCTGTGATCGTATGAAAAACTTTCTATACGGGAGCTTGCCCTCTGTGCTTTTTTTCAATCCTGGATGGTGCAGAGTTCCTGCTTTCCTAAGTGTGGGACTTATTTACCTAGAAAACACCCTTGAATATCTACCCTGAATCGCCCCCGTTGCAATCTGAGCTAGCAACGCTGTGTCCAGTCCCGGTGGGTTGCAGTTTTTCCGTTCACGATGCCCCTTTTGCGGGCGGTCCCCCTTCAGCCATCCCATCCCCAGAGCAACGCGCACATTTCTCGCTGTCCTTCTGCAAAGCCGGGCCTCCGCTTGCTCCCCGTGCCGGCCACATCTGTCCCCTCCGTGCCGCCATCCCCCTGCGCACCGGGGAAGCGGGGCAGGGGGACAAGCCTTTGTCCCCGGGGCCGGCGGGGGGAGGCGCGGGGCTGCGCGGCCGGGTGCCGGAGCATGTGCAGCTGCAGCAGGCACCTGGCAGGGAGCCGCAGCGGCGGGGATGTGAAGCAGGCGGGGAGGAAGGCCCTTGACTCATCAGATAAATCCAGCCCCGCCAGGAGAGCGGAGGCGGCGCGGCGTTAGCTAGGGGAGGATGGCGGGGGACAGCGAGCAGCGGCTGGAGGAGCAGGGGCAGCCCAGCGGAGGAGAGCCCTTCCTCATCGGGGTCAGCGGTGGTACGGCCAGCGGCAAGGTGCGGTGCGGTGCGGTGCGGTGCGGTGCGGGGGGACCGGGGCACGCAGCACGGGGAGGCCCCGGGGACAGAGCGGCCGCCGCGCCACGTGCGCTGCTGCTGCTGCTGCTGCTCCGGGGCCGCGGGGTGCGGACCGGCTTGGGCTCCATGCGGACACCACCACCAGCAGCACCCTGCCTTCCCCTTAACCTGAAGGGCTGCCCGCCCGCTTGGCGATGCGGTTATTCTTTTCACGCTTTACAACCCGGTGTACCCCCCCCCCCCCCCACCCCGGCTCGCACACAGTGCATGGGGAAAGAGGTGGGGGGGTGGGAGAGGTGCCCCTTTTTGGTTGTGATTTTTTTTTTTTAGAGGTAGAGCTTTAGGGCACCGCGTGGCGAGCTGCTGACTCACAGCAGAGCCGCACCGAGCTGGGGCAGGTGGGGGCGAGGGGCGGCCGGGCTGCAGCGTTGAGCCCCACCAACATTAGTGCAGAGCTGGGCTTTCCCCGCGGCCTAAAGCGAGCCCACTGCGGGAGGTCGGGACTTTCCTATTCGTTTAACCTAATGTAGGTCGCTTTGTTTCCCCCCATCCTTAAAGAAAAAAAAAAATCCCTTTGATTTATCGATTCGTTTATTTCATCGTTTTATTTTCCCAAACCCACCGTGCAGCATTCTACCTGCGTTGTTGGTTGGTTGGTTGGTTTCTTTTTTCCTCCCCTTTATAAAAGCACAAATGGCAGTGGGAACACCTCTGGAATGCTTCTCGTGGGCTGTGGCAGACAGCCTGTCTGCGGGTTCGCTCTTGGAGGGGCTTTTCTCCCCTTAAGGTTGTTGCCACCCCCCCCCCCCCCCCAAGCTATTTAAGAATGTGTTGCGGAGCCTCCTACTGCTTCTTGGACCGCGGTTCCTACTGCAAAGAGGAAAAGCCCAGATATGACAGGGAAGGGATGGAGAGAGAGGATGCAATCTCTTCCACTGGGAGCAGGGCCGGATTGTTCCTGCGGCACACAGCTCGGCTGACTCAAACGCTGGGGTTTGTCTGCTCCCTGATGTGTAGCTCTGGCTCTGTAGCTGTCCCGGTAACATTGTGTCTGGCACTGCTCGACTGTTCTGTCTCTGAACACCGTGTCTCTGGCCCGCAAGGTAACAGCAGTGATTGCAGTACAGCTCGCCACGGTTGTTCCCAACTTCAAAGTGGAAAGGCTTTAGTGGGAGCAGGCTGCCTTAGGAAAAAAAAAAATAGGGAAATGGTTCTTTCTAGCAAGGGAGATGCGCTAGCTGGCTTTTCCTGTCTCTCAGCTTTGATTTCCCCCCTCCCGTGACTGCAGGCTGCTAAAAAAGCTGAATGGAGTCCTGCAGATCTGTGCAAAGTTTGTGGGGAAAAGGCTGCAAGAACTACGCTGGGGGGGAACACAAAAAGTCAAGCTCGCTCAAGGAGAAGCAATTAGAATGGAGCAAGGGCTTGTCCGTGTAGACCCTCGCATTCTTGCAGGGGATGCTGCAAGGGTCTGTCTGCAGGTGATGCTGCGGGAAAGCAGCTCCCACCCATCACCGTGCCCATGTGCTGGCTGCGGGTGGGAGCGAAACACGCCCACAGGGAAAGTGAAGCAGCCACCTTTCCCACTGAGAAGGTGGCAAGGTGGCAAATCTGTCCAGCCCGCCTTCACACCAATTGAGGGCTGTTGTCCCAGCACACCCCTCTGGCAGAGCACCAGCCCCGAGATAACAGAGGGTGTTTGCCACCCAGAGGCCCCCCCAGCTCCTCCCACTGCTGCTTTTGTTGAGTCTAAGATGGGGAAAAAGGCTCCGTGGTCCCCTCCCTGCAGCACCTCGCTCTGAGAGCTGGAGCAGCCTCTGGCTGGCCATTCTGAAAGCCAGGTTGGTGAGGAGTGGGATTCGGAGGCTGCATGCTGTTCCCTAGTGAGAAAGGGAGGCTGGGGCAAGTCTGGGGAGTCGAGTGGGAGGTGGAAACCGAAGCACCCTCCTGACTTTGGCCTTTGGGAGAAACTGGGACTGTGCTGGGGACTGTGTAGCAGGGGTGCTGGCATGCTGCAGTTGCTGGGCAGGCAGTGCCAGCGCTGTGGTGGCTCCTCACAAAAGCCTGAGGGGAGACAGAGCTTCCTTCTCACACTGTCCCCCTAAATCCAAACTGTGTCCAGCCCAGACAAAGCTTGCTGCCATCTGATGTGGAGGAGATGACATGGCATTGAGACCCCCTCCTGTGCCAAAACCAGGCACAGCCGCCTCATTCCCTCAGAGAGACTCCCAGAGCTGGTCGTAGCGTTTTTTTCTTTCATCTCAGTGCCTTCAAAGTGCTGTGCTGAAGCTTTGTTCTCTTCTTTTACCCGTGGTCTTTGTGCTAACAGCTTCTTCCCTCCCTCCCACGAGACAATCCTGGCTACGAAGCATCGCAGCACGCAAGGCAGGCAGCCAGGCTGGGGTAGAGTCGGGCAGAGGGACTGCTGGGATGGGCTGGGAAGTGTCAGGACGAATCCGGGGGTGTCTGTGGGTGTTTCTGCTCCTCTGGGTGAGGAGTGCTCCTCTGAGCCTGGCGGAGGCATTAATTGCTGGTCCCCACGTGATGCGAAATGAGGTGCTGCGTGCTGCCTTCCAGCAGGAGGCTGGAGGGAAAGACAGATTTACAGTGGGCTGAGAGCGTTCGTTGGCTGCCTGGCCCTCACGCTGGCGAGGGCTGAGTCTGGGTGCCAGCGGGGCCTGGTGGCTATACTTTCAGGATCTTAATTAGCACATAAAGTCCGAAATGTCTGAACATGCAGTCTGAAGCGTTTCCAGACTGCAGAGCACCAGGACTGCAGTGTGCTCTGCCAGGTGTATTGTCCGCTGTTAATCCTTGAGGCACTTCTGCTATGAACACCGAAAACGCTGTATGGGGCCTAGAAGAGCTGGCCAGCTTGGAGCCAGCCATGGGGCCAAGGAAGGAGCTGGGCAGGTGGGACAATGAGTGTGCTGGTCCCTCGGGAAGCAGTGACCCTCACACCTCTTCGTGGGCAGTTCCCTCTCCACAAGGGGTTGCTTGCATGATGGGTCTCAGCCCCCTGTGCTTGCAAGGACTGAGGTTCCTCGCAGCAGCCTGTGGGTTTAGCCACTGGGCTGCCACCTGGGTGAGCCCAGAGGAGGTCCAGCAGTGACCCAGAGGCTTTCGCTCACCTCTGGATGAGGGCTTGCAAGGACTGCGGCAGCGCTGTGTTGGTTCAACACCATTTCCTGGCGACGTTTTGTGGCTGGCAGGAGCCCTGGATCACAAGCTCTGACTTCATTAATACCGGTGTCAGTGCGGGCTGGAGACTCGTCGGAACTTCTGGCAGAACGTTGCTCTGTGCCAGCTGCTGACTGTACCAATGCATGGGGTGTTTGGTGGGTCAGCCCTTCCCTGTGTTGACGGAGTATATGTGAGCTCGTTAAGGAACCTATGTGATGTAATCCCTGGGGCTCCAGGAAAGCACATCATCTGCGTTCAGATCCTGCTCATGCTGGAGCCCGTGACTGCTGGTTCTGTGCGGATGGCAGGACTCTGGCTGTCCTGCAAGGTGAAAGGCAGGATGGTGAACCTGCCTGGGAAAGCTCTGGGCGGAGGCCTGGGCTTTTGGTACGAGAATAACAAGTTTCCAGTCCCAGTGCTGCCATACGGATGTGCTCTGTTAGAGCTGGAAAGGGCCGTGTGTGTTGTGAACCAGCTCTCTGCAGTCACGGGTGGATGTTTAATAGATGCTCTGGGAGCCTTCTCGATTTGGCATCTGTTCTGTGTGTCACCTCAGTCCACTGAGCACTTCCTAATACTCTGTAATTACCGTAACCTTACAAGAAAAGACCCAAATCAACAATCTGTGTGCTGGAGAGAAGGGCAGCATCATCAGGGCTGCTGATTGCAGGGACTTGGTAGAGCAGAAGTCCTGGGTTAGTCTGACAAGGAAGCCATGCCCTGTGCTGCAGGGGATGTTGTCCCTTGATACAACCTGAGGGAAAATACTACCAGATTCCATAACTGGAGACTGAACCACAAGTGTGTGATGGGGACACCCAGCCAGCCTCCTGCAGATGCGAAGTGTGGTCTGGTTCCCTGGGTCCAGCAGCTCGGCCTAGCCCTTAGCAATGGGAGCATACCTGTGCTGCCCCATTTTCTGCACCGTGCCAGGGCTGGAGGCATCACCAGGCCCTGCCCCGTGTCTCTGCCCATCAGCTTTTCCCTAACGCCCAGCTGAAGTCATGATTTGGAGCTACCCAAGAGGGACTGTGGGATAATCTGCGTAATAGTAGTGGGGGAATTAGTCAACGCTTGAAGATTATTTGAGCAGCTGGCTATAGGCCGGGGTGAATATGAATTAAATATGTAATATAATGAATATCTTTCAAACAAATGTCAGGTGCAGGGCTCTGAGCACCCTTTTGCTGGGTTCCTGCACACCTTCTCTCTCAGGAAAACACACTGGCATCGTGTGCCCTTTATATCTCTCCATGGCTTGGGAAGGGCTGAGTGGAGCCAAGGAGGCCTTCATGCTGTGCTTCTCATCTTCAGAGTGTCTAGGAGAGCTAGAGCTTGGGATGAAGTCCATATCCCAGAGTTTCTGTGTTGGGGTCCATCTACAGCATTGTGGTATCACCCTCAGGTCAGTCTTCCTTCTGCATTTGAGAAGAAATGGTTGCCTTCTTTACCCCAGGGAGAGGTGTTTCAGGTTGGATATTAAGGAACATTTCTTCTTTGCAGGAGTGGTAATGCATTGGATCGGGCTGCCCAGGGAGGTGGTGAAGTCACTGTCCCTGGAGGTGTTACAGAACCATGGAGACGTGGCACTGAGGGATGTGGTCAGTGCTGGGGATGGGTTGGGTTGGATCTGGTGATCCAAGAGGTCTCTTCCAATCTTAAGGATTCTATGATTCTAAGTGGTTCCTGATGGGAAACAAGGAGTTAGGAACAGATGAGGAAGAAACTGGAGCCCAGATTGTCCCTCTGAGCAGGTGCTGGGTGTTACAGTGTGTCCCCTGGGTCACAGTCCCACCAGTATAATCCATCAGTCACACTTTAGTCCTGGCTGAGATGTCCCCTTGGGTGTTCTCAGCCCCCCCCAGAGCCTAACTGCTATCATTTCCAGTTATGAGTGAATTTTTCTCACTTCTGATTAAAATCAGTCACACGTATGTATGCAGTGCTGGTCTGGGGGGAGGGGGTTTGAGCGGGGGACTTGTGTCACTTATTTGAAGGTCACCTCCCGAGGCTGGGACTTTCTGTTCCCATTTGTAAGGGGAATTTTTAACCTCTGCATTTCTGGTTTTGATTCCTCCTTAGCATGTGGCGCTTATTGAGCAAGAGGAATCGCCTCCAGCTGCAGGAGCATTCAGGCTGACATCAGAGTGCCTGCCTGCACCAACAACAGGAGTGGGTGCTCTTCATACCAGCCCCAAAAGCCACTCCAAAGAGCTGGGCAATAAATAAAGCCCAGGTACACTCCAGTCCTCCTCCTGGTCCCCAGCAGAGTATGAGCCAGGCCTTGTGTTTGTGTCCCCAGCTGCCAAGGATAGCTTTCTCCTTGGGTTTTTCTCATCACCTTGTGTCGCAAGTTGGGCAGTGAAGAATGTGAGTGTAACATTCAGAGCTGGTGGGGACTCTTTTTTTCCTCTTTCCAGGATCAGCAGAGCAGTGCTACAGATTAGCATGCATAAGGTAGAAGAAGGACAGGGAGGAATTATGCCATATCCTGAAATGCTTTTATTTTTCACCTGTGTGCTCGGGTCTGAGGTGTGTTGGCCTTGCTGATCTGAAGGAGTTCTGCTCCTCTCTCCCAGCTGGAGAAAGTGGTTTCTTTCTTGCATACAGCTCTGCAGATCGGGGATCTATCCGGGTAGCTGCACTGGAAAACGCTGATTAAAAATTGCATAGGCCATGGGAAATCTGGTGTCCTTGGCACCTGTGGCCAAGGCTGAGCCTGTCTGAAAGCAGGGAGAGGCAGCAGCGTCCGGGGGAGAGCACGGGGAGGAAAAGCTGGGAAAAGCACCGTGCCCGCCCTGTTTTTGCAAAACCCATAGGATACAGCTGGATAAGCAGTAGGGCTGCAGGAGGATGCGGGGAGTGGGAAAACAGAGAAAAGGGGCTCTGGCTCTGTCACATGCTGAAGGGTGAGCGGTTGGGAGCAGCTCGCTGCAGCGCTTTGTTCTGGGTGCGGGGCAGAATGCCCACGTGGCTCAGGAAGCACAGCTCGCCAGCCCTGCTGTGCAGGAGGAGGAGTTGGGCTGCTTGGGGAGCCCCAACCCTGTCCTGCAACTCAAAAATGTGCCCACAGCCATTGTACTGCCATTGGGCAGCCTGGGCTGGCTCGCTGGCTGTGCTCAGAGACTCTGCAGCCCGGCTGGGGCTGACTCACGGCACAGTGCTCGCAGCCAAGTCAGGTCAGCCTGGCCCAGTGGGAAGGGATGCTCTCTGGGGACGACAGTGCCGTCAAATCTTCCAGCTTTGCAGGCAAACAGCTTTGCCCTCTGCCTGCCGGGGTGACCTCCTCCTTCCGTCGCACCACTGCTGTCTTCAGTGCTGCCTCTGGAGACTGCTAGCCAGGTATGGAGCACGCAGCCAAACCAGCAGGGGGATAAGAACATGGAAAGAGCCGCAGGCAGGCTGGGGCAGGCGAACCTCTCCCTGCTGAGCAGAGAGCTTTGCAAAGTATATTTCTGGTGACTGAGGCCAGGAGCAGCTCAGCTGGGCTTTTGCAGCAAGTGTGACTCAAGTGGGAGGTGAAGCAGCTCAGTTTGGTGTCAGGAGCACGCTTTTCCCTGGTCCCAAGCTGGAGGTTTCTGGGCAGATACACAGGGCTCCTGCAGCAGCTGGGAACTTCTCTCCAGCCTGACCCGCATCTCATAGTCTGGGGCAGGCAGCAGTGAAGGGCTCCCATGCCTCACGAGACTGAAGCAGGCTTTGGGATTTGCTCTGATTTGCGTTGTGATGGTGGGGGTCCGGTCACCTCGGTGCAAAGTGTTGGTCTCTGTGCCATACGTGTTCGTGGGTGTCTTGTGCCAGCAGCCAGAGCCATGTGGTTCTTCATTTGCTGGCTCTGCAGTGCCCTTAGTTTGGTGTGCCAAGAGGCACTAGGATACGCTTGCAAATGCTCCTCCCAGCTATGGCAGAACTCTGATAAACTCCCAGGGCTCTCCTCCTGGTACCTTTCCATCTTGGGTCTTATTTAAAATGTGAAGACAACCTGGCCTTCCCTCTCTGTGGTCTTCCTACCCATCTGTGCAGTGGTGGAGTTTTATGGGCAGGAGCAGGGCTTGGGGGGATGCTGCTTGGTGCTGCTTTCAAACGAAAAGCCCACATGGTGGTGCCCCCAAAGCACTTTTTCATCTATGAGTTTGGTCTGTGGGCACAGGGCCACAAACTCTTGACTGGAGGTTCGGCAAGCTGTGCCCCACGAATGGCCGTTTCCTGACATCCTGCATGGGATGGACGCTGCTGCCACTGACTTGTTCCCTTTGCTGTTCCTTTCCCAGTCTTCGGTCTGCTCCAAGATCGTCCAGCTGCTGGGCCAGAATGAAGTGGACTATCGCCAGAAGCAGGTGGTGATCGTGAGCCAAGACAGCTTCTACCGGGTCCTCACCTCAGAGCAGAAATCCAAAGCCCTCAAAGGCCAGTTCAATTTTGACCATCCAGGTGAATGGAGAAAAGCACTGGGGTGGGATGAGGGCTGGTTCACATCCCACCAGCAAAGAACTTTGCATGGGCATCAGGAGGATTCTGTTTCTGTGTGGGGTGGGAGCGATTGGCTTTGCTCATCCCTCGTTGGGGTGGGAGCTTTGTGGCTCCATTGGGACCACTTGTGTCTCCTGCAAGGCAGCTTCTGTCTCTTCAGGAAAACAACTGCCTCTGGGAGTGCTTGGGATGAAAAAAGGGAAGGTTGTGAGTTCTTAAACTCCTTAAGATGAGTTCTCAGACTTCTCTTCCTACAAAAATATCCCCCAGTTTGAAACCTCCCCCCTGGGCCGGGACCAGGAAGGTCTGCCTGGCACAGCCCCTGAAGCCAGCAGCTCCATGCTGTCCCTCAAGGAAGGAACCATCTTACACAGCTGCCCCACAGACCCCTGCACCACGGCGGCTGTGCTGCAACAGGGGCTCTTTGAACCATCCCAGAGCTTGGTAGGGAAATTCCAGAGCTGCTGTCCCCTCATCCCCACGAGGATAATGGCTGCAGGCAGTGAGCACAGAGCAAACAGAGCCCTGTCTGTGCAGCAGCTAAAGGTTGGAACACTGCTCCAGTCTCTGTGAGGGCTGGAGCCCCAGAGGAGATGCCTTCCCAAGCTCTCAGTGCTACTGTACAAGGCTGGCATTGATATCTGCAGACCAGATCCCAGGCTGGTGTAAAGCTCTGGGCTTTGCAACACCCATGGGGATGAGCAGGGCTTTCCTCTGGAGCCTGTGCATCTGCCTGTCTGTCTATGGGGTGTGAGTGGCTCTGGTTAGGCTCAGCACAGCGTTGCATGTGAAGCTGCCTCGGGTAACGTTTTCTCTTCTCCTCAGATGCCTTTGACAACGAGCTGATCGTGAAAACACTCAAAGAAATCACGGAAGGGAAGACGGTCCAGATTCCAGTCTATGACTTTGTCTCCCACTCCAGGTCTAACAGCAGTTCCTGCCTTGCTGAGCCTCTGCTGATGGCAGCATGCAGTCCTTCCACCCCAGCCTCCTGTCCCTCTGCTTGTGCCTGCTCTTAGGTGCCCATATGTCAACCTAGAACTTCAATGCTAACGGCTCTGCACCCTGTGTTAGAGGATCCAGGGCTGGTTCAGGCACAGTTTAGGGGCCCGGAAAGCTGCATGGCCACACAAAGGCATCCGCTCTTCCTCTCCTCTGTTTTTGCAGCTTTGACAAGTATTCCAGGCTCAAACAGTCCAGCAGTGTAAGGAAAAGAGTTCTTGCAGCTCTTGTTCCTGTAACTCCTCCCTTGCATGTGCTCAGCTTGCATGCCTGCACTGATTAAGGATGGTGTGACCCTTTTCCTACGACTGTGGCTTCAGAGGAGCGCTGCTTGCACCCTGGGGAGCAGGACTGTCCCTCCAGGTTTCCCATGCTCAGGCTTTTTGGGCTGTATCGCTTGGCATCTAACACTTGCAAGCAGCAGCTGGCCAAGGCAGGGGGGCAAGGGGCTAGTCTGCTTCCTACTCTGCTGTCTGTCCTTCTAGGAAGTGTATATGCCTTGGATTCCCTTCACCACTGTGGGGTAGGTCTGCTCTCCCATCATTCCACCCTCCTGGTGCAGCAGTGATGTCCCATGGCTGCAGCCGTGCCCAGGAGCACTGCTGATTCCCCCATCTTGCTTGGCTTGTTTCGTCCCCACTGCCATATTTTGACTCTCTTCCTTCCCTCTGCTAGGAAAGAGGAGACAGTGACTGTGTACCCTGCCGACGTGGTGCTCTTTGAGGGCATCCTGGCCTTCTACAGCCAGGAGGTGCGGGACCTCTTCCGCATGAAGCTCTTCGTGGACACAGATGCAGACACCCGGCTGTCCCGTAGAGGTGAGGCCTGAGCGTGCCTCGTGCAGCAGGGACAGAAATGTCACCTGAATGATGGGCAGCTAGCTGCAGAGCAATTAAACGGGAACAAAGCAGCGCTGGAGTCAGCAAAAAGCTTTGCTGTTGCTAGCAGAGAGCCAGGGCAGCACATGGCACCAGGCAGCTCCCAGCAGCGGGGAGCACTCTTGCTTTGAGTCTCAGAATTCGGTGTGACTTCTGCTTCCTTGTCTGGGATCTTCCCTTTGATGCATGCAGCAGTGCAGAGCAGAGCGGTTCAACAGCTCAGTGAGGAGGCAGCACCTGATGGTTCTGCTTGAGACTGAGCTGTGATGTGAAGGTGTCCATCGTGGGTCATGCAGCTAGGGAGTGTGGTTGTACATCTTGCTCTGTGCAAGCACAGCGGTGTAGTGCTGCGTCCCCATGCTCCTTGGTGCTGGTGTGATGGCTGGGGTGGCAGAGGGCCCTAGAAACCATAATATCTCTCTCTGTAGGATTCCCCATGTCCAGCTGGCTTGGCTGTGTGTTATTAGTTGATGTGTGAAGAAGTCCAGTTCTTCCAGGTGTGCAAGGCTTGAGATGCAGTCAGAGCTGCCTCAAGGTCCAGGGTCTCTGATGTAGCCCCTGGGAGGACTAAGAAACTGTTCTGGGATTTTTGAGGCAGAGTTCAGTTCTGTCTGCACCATCCTTCCCCATACCTGGGCTCCACAGAGCATCTGGGGTGCAGAAGGTGATTTATAGAAGTGACATTCCAGTGCCTCAGTGCTGTGGCAAGAGAAGCATGCCTCAGCACCTGGGACTGCATGTGTGCATGGAACCATCCCGCTCTGATACAGGACTGGTCTTGCCTGCTGAAAGCCCTGCATCCCTCCTGCCAGATATGCAACCTCCTCCGCTGTTGGGATGTCATCAGTGCTGATTAAAAGCTGCTTCTTACGCAGCCTTCTTGACCCTGCCCACCGTTCTTGCATGACTCACCCAGGGAGGTGACAGCACAGTCATCGCAGGGAGACGTGTTAGCAGGTCACATACGCATTTGCAAGATCCTGCAATGTGATCCGGATCCTGTGAGTAGACTGCACTGTGCAGGCACTCCACAGCCAGAGGGTTGCCTGTTTGTTTAGTGGTGCCTTGTATCAGCTGTCTGAAGGCGTTGTCTTGTGCATTCCCATCGCCCTGTGAACACGTGTACATCCCAATTGCACATGTGGAGTGCGTACTTCAGCTGCTTTGGGTTTGGTGTGTAACCATGAGCTCAGGGCTTAAGAGCTAGTTGAGTTCATTGACAGGGAACCCGGACAGTCCAGCTGCCAGCCATGATACAGAGGTTGAGCTGCAGCTGCTGGATGAGGTCCTGAGCCTCGTGGGCCACAGCCATTCTCTTGGGGGTTTCTCCCGCCCACCATCAATCACTAAAGCCTTGCGAAGGGGCAGCTGGGGTGCTGCTGGCTGGTAAAGGTGCTGTCTCCTTGTATGGGCAGCTCATCCATCTCCTGATAGAGAACTGATCGACATCAGTTGATATCTCAGGTTAGACGTTAGGAAAAGCTCTGAATGAGTGGTTGGGCACCTGCCCAGGGAGATGGTGGGGTCACCAGCCCTGGAGGTGTTCAAGAACCGTGGAGATGTGACACTGAGGGACATGGTTTAGCGGGCAGTACTGGAGGTAGGTGGACTAGGTGGTCTTTTCCAACCTTAATGACACTATGATTTTATTGTAGGAACGCTGCAGCAGCGAGTGTGTTTGTTGCACGTCTCCCTGGCATTGCTGGGAGTGGAAAGTCAATGTGTGAGATACTGAAGGTATAATCATGTCCCTGGAATGTTGCTGGAGGCAGCTTGTAGCAAGAGAGAGTCAGGATCTTGCATTGCGACACAGCCATGGGTTGCTCACTCTCACAGAAGTCCTGAGGAGTTGCAGCAATAGGCTTTTGTGCTGGGTGGCAGCAGGAGACGGAGTTCCCAGAAGTACAGCTGACAGCTGGGTTAATTAGGAGTGCTGGGTTTCAGTACGTGTGGCTCATGCTGCTACTGGCACTGGACGGGCACCAGTGTGTCCTTGGGACATTGGCCTGCACTGCAAGGGACACCTCCCATTTCTGGGACCCATTGTTTTGGGGCCAAGTACGAGTCAGAGAGTGCTTGATTTGTGTTTGGGGGGCATCACCCTGCAGTGGTGTGCCTTGGGGGCAGGTAGGAGAGCTCTGTCCTGCCAGGAGCAGCTCTGTACCCTGGGTATCTCAGCACTTTGCAGGCATCCCCTGCTGTCCCAGCTGTGTGTGCAGCCTCCCTTCCCCGCAGCAGCCAGCAAACAGGGCGTGGGACCTGGGAAACAAAAGTCTCTCTGTCTCTGCCTTTTTCTTTTTTTTAATGTCCCTTGCCTGTTTTTCTGTATTGTTTGTGTTGGGGCTTGCTCCCTTTCTCTGCAGAGGGCACGGAGCTGGCTGGAGGAGCAGCCTGGGCAGGGCTGAGCCCTTCCTGGAGCTGCCGCACATTGCCAGGCCTTCACCTCCCTGCACCAGGCTTCCAAAAGGCAGCTGACCGTGGACAAACTGAGCCACTGGGACGGTGCCAAGGCAGTGCTTGAGCAGCAGAGCCATCCTGGCCCCACCGGCATGCGGGCACTGGGTCGGGCAGGCGAGGCACAGCAGCTCAGCTCTGCTTGGCACGTGGAGGAGGCTGGCTCTGAACCCAGTGCCAGGTGCTGCGTGCTGGGGAGCAGCCAGGCAGCCCCCGGGGGTGGGGGAGGAAGAAGTCAAGGCCCAGCTGCTTGGTCCCAGGGCTGCTCTGGCCCTCACTGGTGGATTGAATTCCTGCTGCATAGGGACACGTGCCCTACGCTGGAGTGACTTCAGGCCAGAGCTGGCAGCAGATCGAGGGGACTGCTTGGACACGGGGAAAGCAGCTGGGTGGCTGGGCAGAGCTGTCCCGAGGGGAAGGGGATGGAGCGATGCGTGGCTTGGCTGCTGACTGTGCCTTACACCTTTCTTCTAGTGCTACGAGACATCAGTGAGCGAGGCAGGGACCTTGAGCAGATCTTGTCGCAGTACATCACCTTTGTGAAGCCTGCCTTCGAGGAGTTCTGTTTGCCAGTAAGTATGGGGAACACCTCTTTCCCTCATCAGACAGGAGCGTTTTGTGTCCCTCTCTCTGTCTCTCTCAGGCTCTGGTAAAAATGGGGGTGTCGGTGCTGGATGGGTCAGGGTGAGATGAGGACTGTTTGTGCAGCCACTGCCTTCCCGGTGAGATCACTGTCCCTGTGGGGAGGCAGACACAGCGAGAGAAACCCCTCCCTGCATGGGGTCAGCCAAGCCAACACCAGGCAGCTCAGCAGATACCAGCCAAGGGGGGATGATTTTTGGCTGCATCTGGACAGGGAATAGGAGATCCCTGTCCCCAGGTGGTGACCACTGTGCCTGCCCTTTTTAACTTGCATGTGCCTGGTGCTTGGGAGAGCAAGGGAGCACCTTCCTATGCTCTGTGCTGCAGGATGTGGCCTCGAAGGATGCATTTCCCAGTTCGTGAGAGGCTGAGGTGTAGTTGCCCAGGGTTGCAGGGTTTGCCTGAGGCATGGAAGTGACTTTGGGAGCCAATAACTGAGGCAAGGCTGGGGGGCCAGGCTCTCCAGCAGGTGGGGGCTTCACATGCAGATGACCCAGGGAACCTGCAGGTGAAATGTTTGCAGGACAAGCCATTGCACGTCCCTCGTGGCACTGCTTCATGGAGAGAAGCCTGTGGCTTTGTTTTTCAGGCTTTACAAGCAAATGTGATAGTTCTACAAGGCGTTTATCCTTTTTCTGGAGGAACAAAGCCAGCAGAAACCTGCAACCTGGGGACTGAGAGCTGGCAGCATGGCTGGGAGTTCATACTGTGCTTCCAGCCTCACTCAGCCCTTGCCCACAGAAACATCACAGTGCCCATCCACATGGCCAGCTCTGTCCTTTCCATGGGAGGCACTGATTCTTTCTGTGCTATGAGGTTTGCTCCTGGTGTACCCGTTGCAGATGTGGGTCAGGGGACCGAGGTGCAGTGTTGGTGTTGGTTCTAGAGAGGCTTTTCCTGGGATGCAGGTCCTGCTCGCTGCCTCCCCTGCAAATCTCCAGTGAGATAAAATCCATCTGTTTGCAAAGCAACAGACGCTGCATCGAGACTGTTCTGCTGAGGAGTGTAGGAGGGTGAAATGCGAAACAAGGAGAGTAGAAAACAACTGCTTTGTGCCCACCCACCAGCCCTGCACTGGTCTGCTTCCACCTCCAACCCAGTGGTGTGCTCAGCCACAGAGCGACTGCGTGTGGATGTGCAGCAGGCTTGGGCCCTGCTGCTGCTGTTAATCAACTCCTAACAGTTCCAGGCCAGGTGGCTCTGAAACAGCCCAGTATGTCCTGGGGGTATCTCATAGGGCTGAAAGGTTGTCACTTGGTCCAACTGGCTGGATTTGGGGGGTAGGTTGTCCCCCAGAGCATCAGCTGTTGGAGTCCTGTGATCGTGAAGCTTTTTAATTTTCAGGTTTTGTTAGGTGGTTTCTTACGGACATTTGTTAGAGCTCAGGAAAATATAGCCAAGGTGCAAAGCGTGGCCCTCAAAAGGCAAACAAGATCTTCTAAAATGTGCAATCAGCACCTTTGTGCCTCCCAGAGGATTTGGGCAGTGTAACTCCCTGAGGGTTTGGGCTTGGCAGTGGGAAGGGCAGGAAGCAGGGGCAGTGCCCCAGCCTGGCAGTTCTCTGCTTTCTCAGTAACACAGTGCCCTCTTTCCTCCCAGACCAAGAAGTATGCTGACGTGATCATTCCCAGAGGAGCAGATAATGAAGGTGAGCAGATCCACACCCCGCTGTTCTGCCCTGGCAGTGAGCGCTAGGGAGGAGGTAGCAGGGGCTGCTCTGGAGGTGCACTGAGATGAGCTTTTCCCCTTTGCTCCCTGTCAGTTCCTGGGAGTTTGTGTTGGTCTGAGCGAGCCTGGGAGCTTGTGTGCACGGTGCCTCTGGACGAACAATTCCCAGCTCATTGTGCACAAAGGGAAAAGAGCTTCTCCAAGGCCAGGCATGCAGCTGGGCGGTCACATCTCCACCTGGCTGGGGTCTGCCTGAGCGTGCTGGTAGAGCACCAGGCTCTGCATGGGCAGAGGGAACCAAGGGGCAGTATGCAGCTCCTCCCTGCAGGCTTGCAGCTCCCAGCCGAGGGATGGGGAGGGCATGGGCGCAGGGTCGCTGTCTCTGCCTTGCCTCTGGTTTGCCACGATCCTAACGCAGACTCTCCCTGATGTTTTTCCCTTCCCTTTCTGCTCGCAGTGGCCATCAACCTGATCGTGCAGCACATCCAGGACATTCTTAACGGAGGACTCAGCAAACGCCAGAGCAATGGCTACCTGAACGGCTACACTCCGCCCCGCCAGCGGCAGCCCTCAGAGTCCAGCAGCCGGCCTCACTGACCCCGGGCGGCAGGCACGAGGCTGTGGGCAGAGGGCACTCAGGCCCTGCCACTGCCCCCCTGTACATACTGTCTGTTCATTCCCCCCTTATCTATTTAAGAAACCAGACGGAGACGAATGCCTTTAATTTTGTATGTTGGAAATGCCGATTGAGAAGCAGCCAGCTGCTCGGGAGCCTGGACCGCCCACAGCTCCTGGTCTTGCTCAGTAACTCCTCCAGCACGGAACCGGCTATAAATCTCTATAAATATAGAATTGCTCTATTTTTGTGTAAATGCAGAATAACGTAAAATTACTTGAGGTATTTGCCAGGCTCAGTGTTGCCGGGAGGGAGCTGGGAAATAGGGTCCTGGAGTCAGCATCCTCACCTTACAGACTAGAGCAACTGTTTTAGTATCACTGTGGTCTCCATCTAAGGGAAGGGGCAGGCTGTAGTGGAGGTAGCAGCTTCAGTGCAACGAGGCTGGGGTTGCCTCCTCCTGCTTGTTGCTGCTCAGGTTCAAGCAGCCTGATTTTGGCTGAGAGGCACAGCACTGGCAGATGGCAGAATGGCATGTAATAACTCCCCTGACTGTCTTTCACGTCTCTGGATCTCAGTTCCTCAACAGCATCCCATTTTGTAGTCTGGCACACCTTCTCACCACAAATATGGGGTCTGTTGTCACACCCTCCATCAGGGTCATGGCAGGAGATGCTGGGTTTCTGGTCATAAATGTGACAGCTTGTGTCTTTAGCAGTCTTACTGTCTGGCTTGGATAGATACAGGATGTGTGTCCCCCCCAGCCCCTCTGGAGCTTGATGGCCATATGTGTAGTGGGACTCCTATCCAAGTCCCAGGCTCATCCCTACACCTGGGAGTCACACTGGAGAAGGTCAAAGGTGCATCTTCCTCACTTGGTCAAAGGTGCATTCTTCCTCACTTGGAATGGTTTTGCTGTTGGGCAGAGAAAGTTGGGTCCATAAAATATGGTTAATGGAGAACCAGCCATAAAAGAAAGTGGCAGTGATGGCAGCTGCTAAGCAGCCTGAGGGAGTGCCAGCAGTGTGTGGCAATATCTGGGCTCCCTAATATCTGCCTCCATGTGTTATGTCCCAGCTGGATGCCCAGATCTCCCTGCAGCTTGCGTGCTGGTGGAGATTGTAGTATCTCCATGGCATGTCATCCCTGGGGATGCCTGGGAAATATATTCATTTGCTGAGGGTGAGAATTAGTTCCCTTTAAGTTGGTAGTGCTGCCAGTAGCAGTAGCACAGGAGAGCCTGATGGGGCTGTACTGCCCAGCTGGTGATATCTGGAGAGCAAGGTGGAGCAGATGAGCTGGGGTGGAGGCTTGGTGGGAGCAGGGAAGATCCTTCGGCCTGTGCTGCTGGGACTGACTTGTCCCAGCAAATAACAAATCTCATGGGCATCCCATGAAGCCTGGAGCTGGGACCTGTAGCTTTGCACCCTCTCATAGTTTTCACACCTTCCAGAGCACTGTTTTTACTCTGCATGGTTAAAAAGCTCAAGGTCTTAAAAACCAGATGCTCCATCACTCTCTAGTGTGAGTCAAGATAGTCTATGATTTTAACCAAGAGGACAACAAAAGAAGTGCCTATCCCAGTGAGCACTGCTGGGGCAGTCTGATTCCCTCTTGGTTTGTGATGAGGGCTCACATCAGCCCTTCATCCCTGTCATTGTCTGCAGACACTTCCCAAGGCATGACAGCTCTGCCATACTCAAGGGCTGATTTCCTGCAGCTACAGCATGTCAGCTGTGGGCAAGAGAGACTGAAGCCCTGCCTATCTGGAGAGGCTTCTCAGGACTTAAGTGGCCAATATAGCTGTTAAGGTTAAATACTGATCTCCCCTTCCCTGTGAATAAAGACAACAAATGCATACTGGTGCTTCTCATCTCCGGTGCCATGTGCTGCTGGCTGTAGTCCTAGTTTTGAAGCAGGCTTGGGCATCATCTTAGTTCTGCAAGGCAAAGCCAGTTGTGAAACAGTGCTACTGGTGCACAGAGTGCTTTGGTATGGGCTTGATGAGCAGGGAAGTGGAATGGAAAGTTTCTGAAAGGCCAGAGCAGTGATCAGTGGTATGAAATCTGTTTGAAAGTCAGTAACTGCCAGTGTATCCCAGGGAGTCCAACTGGTTCCAGTCCTGTTCAACATCTTCATTGCACGCCTGGATGATGGGGCAGAGTATATCATCAGCAAGTCAGCGGGTGACATAAAACTGGGAGGAGTGGCTGATGTGTGAGAGGGTTATGCTGCCATCCAGAGGAACCTTGACAGACTGGAGAAGGGAGCTGACAGGATCCTCGTGCAGCTCAGCAAGGAGAACTGCGAAGTCCTGCACGTGGTAGGAATAACCTAGGTGTCACCCAGCTTGGCAAAGAAAGGCCTTTTGGGTTTTGGTTGACCATGAGTCAGCAACGTGCTCTTGCCACAGAGAAGACTGATGGTTTCCTGGGCTGCATCAGGCAAATGTTGAGGGCAGATCAAGGGAGGTGATTCTTCCCAGCACTGGTGAAGCCATGCCTGGAATGCTGTGTCCACTTGTGGGTTCACAAGTACAGGAGAGACGTGGAGCTAGTGGTGAGAGTCCAGCAAAGGGGCAGTGAGCAGGAGATGGGACATACGCAGATGTGTGTTTACAGGGGGCTGGATCTGACGCTGGTGGACTGCCTGGTGCTGTGTGGAGTCTATAGTTCCCCTGAGCAGCTGCCACTTCTTTACAAGAGTGTACTGGTCTCCTGTGGCAGTTGGAGGTGTCTTTGCAAGATACTGATGCTCAGTGGACATCTTACAAGTCCTATATCTGGGGACTCTTCAGTATTATACACCACAGAATTTCAGCGTGCTTCCACAAGAAACCGCTGTGGGCTTTCCTTGAATCACAGTCTGTACAGTTGGAAAAGACCTCTAGGGCCATCAGGTCCAACCCCAATCTATCCCCAACGCTAAACATGTCCCTCAGTGTCACATCTCCACGGTTCTTGAATGCCACCAGGGGCAGTGACTCCCCCACCTTTTGGGGCAGCTGGAGAGAGCAATAAGATCTCCCTGTAATTCTTCTCCAGACTGGCACATCCTTGTTCCTTCAGCCATTCCCCACCACTCTTGACCAGTTGCCAACTGGATTTATCTCCGTTCACTGCCACTCTAACCTTCCTTGATACCAAGGACAGGCTGAGAGACCTGTAGTTCCCCAGATCCTTCTCTGAGCTCTTCTTGTAGATAGGCGTTGCACTGACAAGTCTCCAGTCATCTGGGCCCTCCTCGTTTGACTGGGACTACTGATAAAGGATGGAAAGTGGTTTGGCAATCACCCCCACCAGCTCCCTCAGCACCCTCAGGTAGATGCCGTCTTGCCCCAAGGTCTTGAGACAGTCCAGGTTGAGTAATAGCTTTCCAACTGTTTCCTACTGAATTATGGGGGTTTTATTCTCCCCACCCCAGACTTCTAGGTCAGGGAGTAGGGTACCCTGAGAATAACTGGCCTGACTGTTAGAGACAGAAGCAAAAAAGTCATGGAGCACCTCAGCCTTTTCCTCATCCTTGGTGGTACTGATCTCTACCACATCCAACACAGGATGGAGATTCACCTTGCCCCTCCTTTTATAGTTAATGTATACATAAAAACATTCTTTTTTTCTTATCTCTCACAGCAGCTGCCAGATTGAGTTCTAGCTGGGCTCTTGCTATTCTGATTTTCTCTCTGCATATGTTAGCAATGTCTTTGTAACCCAAGTTGCTTGTCCCATCTCCCACAGCAGGTAAACTTTCTTTTCTTTCTCTCTTTTCTTTCCCCTGGCTGCTCTGATGCTGTGAAAATGTGGCCAGTAGTCTGGAATTAGTGAAGTCCCTTGCTAGGGAAGGGGGCGATGACAAAGCAATTGGAAAACAGGCAGAAGCCTTCACCCTATGGAGGTGACTCTTGTCAGACAAGAAGGAAAGCTATCCCTTCAAGACAGATGTTGTCTGTCACCTAGTCAAGTGGGCCACCATGGAGAGAGGTATCCAGTACTTGAGGGCATTAGCTGTGCTGGAGGTGATTCATAGTGACCTGCATAACATGCAGTTATGCACATGTCCAGATGATGTCAAGTGCACACAATCCAAAATGGCAAGATGGACATAATCAGATTCTACCGAATATCATCAATAAAATAACAGTTGTGTTACCAGCAAATAACAAAAAGAAAACACAGTCTTTCTTAGGCATTGTAGTTCTCTGGAGAATGTGTATTCCAAATTAAAGTCTGATGGTTTCAAAGCAAAGACAAGCTTTTGAACAAATTAAATTGGAAATAGTTCATGCAGTATATCTTGGGCTGATCTGGGCAGGATAAGATGTACAAAATGCTCTATACTGCAACAGAGGAGGATGGCCCCAGCTGGATCATAGATTCATAGGATTGTTTGAGTTGGAGGGGACCCTTAAAGGCCATTAGATCCAACTTCCCTGCATTGAGCAGGGACACACACAGCTCCATTCAGAGCCCCATCCAGACTGATCTTGGATGTCTGCAGAGATGGGACATCTACCACTTCTCTGGGCAACCTGTGCCAGTGCCTCACCACCCTTATTGGAGAAATCCAGCCTAAATCTCCCCTCTTTCAGTCTTAAACCATTTCCTCTTGTCCTGACACAACAAACCCTGCTAAAGAGTCTGTCCCCTTCTTTCTTACAGCCCCATTTAGATATTGAAAGGGCAATCTCAGGTCTCACTGGAGTCTTCTCCTCTCCAGACTGAACAGCCCATCCTCATAGGAGAAGTGTTCTTTGGCTCATTTTTGCAGCCCTCCTTTGGATGTATTCCAACTAGTCCACATCTCTCCCGTACTGAGGACTCCACGTCCAAATGCAGTACTCCAGATGAGGTCTCACCAGCGCAGAGCATATGGGCAGGATCACCTCCCTAGATCCTCTGACAGAAAGCACTAGGACATACTGGAGGTCACTCCCTAGGGTTTCAAAGATGGAGAAATGCTATATTCCAACTGAAAAAAAAGGGATATTAGCAGCACACAAAGAAGTCTGAGCTGCTTTGGAAGTGGTTGATACTGAAGCACAGCTCCTCTTGGCACCTGGACTACCTGTGCTGGGCTGGACTTTCCCTGTTCCAAGGGAGGGTCCCCTCTACACATCATGCAACCAGTGCTACATGGAGTAGGTAGGTTGACAGTGATAGCACAACAGGCTCAAATAGGAAAACCCAGTCATCCAGGAATCTTTGAAGTGACTGTGGACTGGACAGAGGGAAAATATTTTGGCATATCAGCAGAGGACGGAGTGACACATGCTGAAGAGGCCCCACCGTACAACAAAATACCAGAGAATGAGAAGAAAGACTCCTCGTTCACTGATGTGACGTGGGAAAACACTGAAGATGGAAGGCTGTTGTGTGTAGCCCTACATGACAAGTCGCAGATACTGACGATGGAGAAGGTGAATCGAATCAGTTTGCAGAAGTGAGGGCCATCCAGCTGGCTTTAAACAAGTAGCCAGTGCTCTACCTCTGTACTGACTCATATACTGTGGCAAATGCCCTGTGGGGCTGGATACAGCAATGGAAGCAGAACAATTGGCAGCATAGAAGCAAACTCATCTGGGCCGTGGCAGTGTGGGAAGATATTGCTGCCTGGGTGGAAAACCTGGTTGTAAAAGTATGTCACAGAAATGTCCACACACCCACAAGTCATGCCACTGAAGGACATCAAAGCAAATTGGGCAGCTGGGGTTGAAGTGGCTCAGGTTTATCTGGACTGGGAATATAAGGGTGAATAATTCACACCTTGGAGGTCCCATGGCACCTCAGGCCTTCAAGGAAGAGATGCAACATATAGATGGGTTTGAGATAGAGGAGTGGACTTGGCCATGGATGCTGTCTGCACAGGTTTTCCACGCATGTGAAATGTGCTTCCTTCAGGCAAGACAAACGATTAAAGCTTCTTTGGTGTGGAGGATGATGGCTGAAATATAAATACGGGGCGGCCTGGCAGGTGGATTGTATCACATTCCCACAAACACACCATGTCAAGTTCCATGTGCTCATACAAAGAGTATGGCACTGAGCGGGTGCATCGTGTCCCCTATCACGCACAGCCTCTGGGAAGACGGGATGATACAGCAGGCTGTTAAGAGTGCACTGGGTGCTGTGACACTGGGACACACATTTAGCAAAAGCCACCTGGTTAGTCAGCTCTCGGGGACCTGCCAGTTGAGCTGGTCCTGCCCAGTTAAGACTTTTATGTACTACGGAGGGGGAATAAAGTCCCTGCGGTGCACGAGATAAACATGCTGGGCAAGACAGCCTGGGTTATTCCTGCCTCAGGCAAAGGCAAGTCCAACTGTGGGACTGCTTTGCTCAAGGACCTGGTGGTCATGTGGAAGGATGGGTGTGTGCCTCAAGGGGACTTGATGTTGAGTGAGAACAGCCAATGATTTGAATTGTGTGATGTTATTTATTAAAAAAAAAAAAAAAAAAAAAAAAAAAAAAACCTGCATGGTTGCTATATGCTTTCTCAATGGTATTACAATCAGAGCCACCCAGATGACTGAACTGAGCAAAGAGCAGCTGTAATAGAACCAGAACTGGCTTCAGCATGCAGCAATCCAACACCAAGCACCATTCTGGTACCACTGTGTCATCAGCAGCATGAAATGATGTCCCCCTGTACTCAGCTCAGTGCTGTGTTCAGTTCTGGTCTACTCATTGCGAGAAAGGGCACGGAGCTGTGCGGGGTGTGGAGCACAGCGTGCTGGGGAGCGATGAGGGAGTGGGATGGGTCAGCGTGGAGAAGGGGAGCACAGGGGAGACGTTATAACCGCTGGTGAGGCGGCGGTTGGTTCCCGCCCCACACGTTCCCGCCTCACAGCCAGCGACCCCCGCTGCCTGCTGGGGGCGGCCCGGCGGGGCGGGGCGGTTGGGGGCCGGGCCGGAAGGGGCCGGCGGTGGTTCGCGGGGCTGTCCGCTTCCTGCAGCGGAGGAGGGCCGGGCTCGGAGCGGCGGTGCACGGTGTGTCAGTGTGTGTGTGAGTGTGTGTGAGTGAGCGAGCGCGGCGGGGCGGGGTGCGGGTGGGCGGCCTCGCGCCTTGCTCCTCGGCAGCTCCGAGCCTTGCTTTGATGTATGTTAAGGGGGTTGAATGCGTAGGCCGCGGCGGGCCGTGCTGCGGAAGGCAGCGGGCTCGGGGTGAAGGGAAGGGCTCGCGTCGGCAGCCGCGGCTGGAGCCATTTTGCAACTTCCATTGAAGTTGTGCTCCCCGCCCCGCTGCTTTGGGTGCAGGGCTCCGGGCTGACGGCTTCTGCCGCCTGGCGAGGTGGTTTTTGTGGGCTGAACGCGGTGGGGGTTTTCTTGAAGAGTTCTTCGGTCTCACCCCCATCGTTGACCCCTTCCCCCCGCTGGGTGTGTGAAGGCTGGAAGCCTGCAGATGTCACTTTGAACGCGGGGTATTCTCCCGTGGCAAGTCCTGGTTGCATTCTGTGGCTGGTTGGAAGGCCATCTGGTCCAGCTGCCCTGCACTGAGGGCAGACAGCACAGCTCCATCAGGTTGTCCAGGGCCTGGCCCAGCTTCACCTTGATAGTCTCCATGGATGGGGCACCACCACATCTCTGGGCAGCCTGTGCCAGTGCTTTGCCACCCTCGCCTTTTCCCTTACACCCGACCTAAATCTGCCCTCTTTGAACTTGAGATCAGTGCTGTGCCTTAGCTGCCAGCCTCCCTTCATTCAATCCCTACTGCATGGCGAGGCAGAGCCCCGCTCCTGCCACTCAAAGCATTTCATCCTTTGCTACAACGATCCTGAGGGTTCAGATAGGCAGACAGTTTCCCGACTTTGATCCGTGTGTTCCATTTGCCTAACGAATTGTTATACGGCTGTGGTGAAGTGGCTTTTAATGATGATTATATTTCCATCTGCTTTAGCCTCCGCAGTCGAGACATCGTTAATCCGGGCTGCGAATTTTATAGCTGGATTAGAGCTTCGAGGCATATTAGGATGTGGATGTGGTCAGCTCTGCTGTTGCAGAGTCAGACTGAAGAGAGGGAGGAAGACTCTTGTTTCACAGCATCCCTATTTTTCTTCTTTTTCTTCCTCCAGATCGGATCTTGAAGTATAAGGTGAAGGTTTCTCTTCACGGTGCATGGACGGAAAGCCAATGCGCAGGTAAGGTGAAAAGCAGTTGTCCTCCTCTTAACCCCATGTGATAAATCCTACAGTGAGGTGGTTTCAGAAGTGCTTAGATCATAAAACCTCTTTTTTTTTTTTTTCTATTTAAAAAATATCTGGGTAGAAGATACAGAGCGTGAGCATTTATCTTTAGTCTTTGCATCTGTGTGTTTAGTTCTCAGTATTTACAGGACCAGATGTCTGGGAGTGGATGTGCTGTTATGAGAAGAGTGTGGAAGGCAACTGATTGTCATTCTACATTCTCCTCTGCCCCTTGTTGCTTAAAATCCAGTATTTAATTAATTACTCCTGTGCTCTCATAATGTGAAATAAACAGCCTGGAATTAAAGTTGAACTTGATTTCTGAGAGGCATTACTTTTCTCTTAACTAAAGGAGTTTAGCCCCTCAGATGGGGTAAGGTCTTGAGTGGAAAGGAGATTTCCTCTTCTAATTATGGATGCCAGCTGCCTCAGTTCTAATGAGCTGGAGATGCAGCTGAAGTTTAATTCAGGGGAGTGCTTGCTGTGGCAATATTGGAAATGCTGTGTTATGTATAGGAGAAAAGAATAGTCCCAGTAAATCAGCACGGTGGCAGGTAGGCAAACGGGATTGCTCACTCTGGTTGCTGTTCACTATTAAATGTGCCACGGCAGATCTTAACAGCAGCTATATTTCTGCGTGCAAGCTGTATGGAAGCAAAGTTGCCTGAAGCTTTTTCTGTCTCCAAATGAAGTAGAGAGAACTCATGCAAATTGCCTGGTCTGTCTTCTACTCTAGGGTGATAAAAGTTGGGAAACTTTGCTGGGGTTAAGCATCAGCATGATGCTTCAATTAAACTAATGAGCAAACCTTGGGACGTGATATGGGCATCTCTGGGGCTGTGTTATGTTATTGAGTTTTTTTGCTAAGGCAAGAAGTGCAGCTTTTGGGTAAAGAGGAGATAACCTGTCTCTCTTCTAGCGAGTTCCTTTTTTTCTGCGTGGCATATGAAGGAGGCAGACTGCTCTCTTCCAGCTCGGTCTTCTGCAAGTGAGGCTGTTTAAATCTTAACCAATGTAGAACTGTATCTTTTTAGGTTTTCATGGCGTGCTCAATTTATCAGAATGCTATTGTAGGATGGTGTGGTGACCAGCTTGGCTTGTTTCTCTCTCTCCTGCATTTTCAAGTTCCTAATGGAACAAAACAGATTGAGGTTCTGAGTTTGTCTGCTGACTTCTGCTGGTGGTTTTGAGGCAGAGAATGGAAGCACGGAGGCTAATAGGTGTTCAGTGGGTTTGTGGCCTTGGGTTTGCTGTGCCACTCAGGCTTGGGGTAGCTCTAGCAGCGAGCAGCAGCCCTGGGCTGAAGCAGCAGAGGTTCTCTCTTGTGGTGTTGACCTTGGAGCTTCAGGCTTCTTTAACAACTCATGCAGACCAGACCTTCCAGTACCTTCTGTTTTCCTTCCCTCTGTGGCAAGCCAGTGCAGACTGCGAGATGCCTTGTTTGACGTACTTCCATGGCCATTACTTCTGAGCTAACCCTTCTGCCCAGACGTGTTAGTAGACACGGTGAGTTGGTATAAAATATGTACAGCTTTCAGAGGACGGGGAGAGTGATTTGAATGGGAAACAAACTGCAGCTATTCCTGTCAAGACTGAACTTCGGTGCATTCTCTCCACCACAAGCAGGATTTGTTTTGCATTAGCAATGAAGTGACAGTTGGGGCAGGCTGTTCTCTCACTGTCAGGGTGCAGCAAGAGGAAACTGTTGTGCTGAAGGCATCAGTGAGGCAGAGGAGTCCTCGCTGATGAAGGGTGTATTGTGCATAGATCAGCCTGGCCTTAGTGCTATAGAGCTCAGTGGTGTTATCTGAAAGTATTTTTTTCTTAGATATGTATTGTTGGGTGTATTTTGAACTTTTTCAACGCAGCTGTGTTGCTGTGAGGGTGAAAGTCTCCCAGGTGTCCGTGTTAACGACTCAAGTTTTGGGAAGTGACACAGATGAATAAAATGGAGGCAAGTGCTGCCTGTTTATTTCGCTGACTTAGTGTGGCAGGCTGCCTGTGCTTCCATTTGTACTTCTGAGCAGAGTGCTACGGAAACCGATCCTTTGTCAGCCCTTTCTTAATCGCATTGTGTTTGCTGGCTTCCTCAGCGCTGCTTCCAGCTAATCCCAGCGTATCTGAGCACCGATCTGCGTTTCCTCCTCCATCCTCACCTCTTCTTAATCAGCCTGTGTGTTTGGGAGCAGCAGTGAATGCGTTGAGGGGGGGAGGCAGCTAGCCTAGCATGTGGGAATCAAACGCTGCTTTCTGTCTTCTGCACCTCTAAGCTACCGAGTCATCGTTTCATTCTCTATGCATATATATGCATAATGCACACATAATGCAGTGAGATGATTATCCTCGTGGAGGTGCAGGCTGTCCGTGTCCTTTTAATTCACACTTCTGTGCCTGTGCACAGCAGCAGCCCACGGTGCTTAACGTCAAGCACCTGTCTCGATCCAGTATGGAAATTCCCGAGCCCATTGATCACTTGCTTCTGCATTACCTGGAGGTAAGTTGTGGATGAATCAGGAATGCTAATTTGCTTATTATTCTGTTTTTTCCTTTTTCCCAGCCGTTCTGTTCTCTTTAATCATTTTTTTTTTCTTGGAGAAAGGAGGCTGGATACAATAGGCACGCTCAGATAAATGGGGATGGGAGCAGTGCGGGAATGCCTGAGGTTCTTAATAACCAGTCTCCTTTTCAGCTAGTTAAAGATCTGTTCAGCAGTCACATTTGGGAGGAAAAGCCTGTTCTAGCCTGGCAAGCAATGGGGAACTGCTGCCCAAATCTGGCCTTAGTGCAGTGAAACCCATGTGGTGTGCTTAGCGTGAGCTGGCCCCTGTAGTGGGGGGCTTTGTCACTGCCTTCCTCCATCCCTTGCTAGAGGGATTAAATTACTTAGTGTCTGCACTTAGCTGCTGGGGACTACCAGAGAAAGCCAATTAGGTACATTAATCTTCAGCTAAGGTTTTTTTTGAGGTTTTCATAAGGGTACCATTGAACATAGTTCCCTTTTGATGCTGCGAGGAGTGTTTACCTGCATTGTTGTTTAGGAACTTTGCAGAGCTTTGGAACGCCGCGAAGTGAATTTGGGTTATGAGGGATGTGAGTGGGTGGAGGGGAGAGAGGCAGTGTAACAGCAGAAGGGTTTGTCAGAGGTGTAGAGAAAGGAGAACAGCGATGGATGTATTTAAAATATTAAAAAGAAACAAGCAAAGCATTTCAAGTGCAGAGGCTGAACAGGAGCAAAACACAGAGGGAGACCCAGCTGGAACTGTGTAACAAAGATAGGAGGGAGGGATAATGGTCTGAGGCAGCTGAATGCCACGATCAAGGAGAGAGTGTGGGGGGAATGGGAAAACAGCCTGGGATGCAAGTGAGTAATTGGAGCTGCTGCAAAGAGGCTGGTTTGCTTGTGGTTAGAAAGTGCACTTCTCATAATAATGAGAGGAAAGGATGCGAGTTATATTTTTAATTCTTTCCTTGCAGCATGCTGCAGAACGCAGCGAGCAATAGCAGAGCTGTCTCTTAATATGAGCAGAGAGAGGCAGTGATAACTCCCAAATGCCAGTGGACCAGAGGAGCTGGAAAAGGATGTGTTGGCTCTCTCAGTCTATCTCCAGCAGCCAGCGTGCTCACTGATTATTCAGAGCTGTCAGCAGTCTGATTCTTCACTTGGTGTGTTTCATTTGCTCCGAGTGAAGTTTTTTTTTTCTCACTTTTCTAAGTGGAAGAGGCAATAGTTTCCTCTGCTTGCTTTATTCCTGGAGCAGTTGATAGGTCACCAGTGCTGCTGCATTCTTTTCAGCAATTGCACATATGGCATGGGGCAGAAATTCAGATAACTGAGATGTCATTTGGCGTGCTCAGAGCATTAGTTTCTTCCTTTTTTAGTAGGTTGGTGGTTGTGAATACTTCACTTGTTTTGACTTTTTGTCTGATTGCTCTGATAATCCTGCTTCCCTTCTGCATGGTAGGTTGCAGGCCATCTAAAGTGACTGAAGGCTTCAGGACAGCTGGGTGCGTTCAGGTATCAAATACGCAGAGAGAAGAACAGATAAATGGTGTGAGTGCAATTATTTGCAGCAGAAATCCATCTCCAGCAGTGACAAAACTCAAGTGACAGTGGCCAACTGGGGTGACTTCTCTGCTTTGAGTCACCATCTGTGAAGTGGGGGTGATATTTCTCTATGTGCAAGGCTGTCATGAGATTCAGTTAATAAATGTGTGTGTGTGTGGTTGGACATTGCTGTGGCGTGTCGTGAAGAGCATATAAAAATAGCTGGAAGCCTGTTGCAAGCTGGAATTTGTTTATTTCTGAGTAGACTTTGGTTGGAGACCGATTCTTCTTGCATGCGGTCGCGTTTATTTTCCCGTTCTCCCACAGAGCTCTGGGCAGCGTTGGTTTTGCCCTCGTAATCGGTGTGAAGCGTGGAGCTTTGGCTGATGGTGGTAGAAGAGTTGATGACGATCCTCTTCTTGGCTTCTCCTCGCTGCAGGTGTACCAGTACTCGACCAGGGGAGACCGGAATGGACGTGACCAGCCGATGCACACTGGGAGATCCTAACAAGCTGCCCGAAGGGGTGCCGCAGCCTGCTCGCATGCCTTACATCTCCGACAAGCACCCACGGCAGACTCTGGAAGTCATCAACCTTCTCAGGAAGCACCGGGAGCTGTGCGATGTGGTGCTGGTGGTAGGTGCGAAGAAGATCTATGCCCACAGGGTGATCCTGTCCGCCTGCAGCCCATATTTCCGAGCCATGTTCACCGGGGAGCTGGCCGAGAGTCGGCAGACGGAAGTGGTGATCAGAGACATTGACGAAAGGGCCATGGAACTGCTCATTGACTTTGCCTACACCTCTCAGATCACTGTGGAAGAGGGAAACGTGCAGACCTTGTTGCCAGCTGCTTGCCTTCTCCAGCTGGCCGAGATCCAGGAGGCCTGCTGCGAGTTCCTTAAGAGACAGTTGGACCCTTCCAATTGCCTGGGCATCCGAGCTTTTGCTGACACTCACTCGTGCCGTGAACTGCTGAGGATTGCTGACAAGTTCACTCAGCATAACTTCCAGGAGGTAAGAAGCCACTCTGCAGGAGGTGTGGTTTAGAGAGCTGTGGGCTACTTGCACTCTGCTTCTTCCAAGCCCTGCTCTCAGATCTGCTGCTCAGAATGGATCCTGGCCTCAGCTGGGGGAGAGAGGGAAGAAGTACCTGCAGGGCTGTTGTCACAGTTGTTCTGTATATCATAAATACGATCCGTAGCATTTCTTCTCATGCACTTCTGTGGTGGAAGGCAGGGCCACAGATGTAGGTGGTGTCTGTCGCTGCAATTGATGTAGCTGCACCGTGGTGTACTGCAGCATAGTGTTAGGGGTTCTACACGATTAGAGGGGAGAAGAGTCTTGAAGTGAGGAGAAATAGCAGAAAGAAAAATGTGTTGAGTGTAGGGATTGGGAGTATGAGGGACCTGGGGGAGCATACAGCTGTATCGAGTGAAGTCTTCAACTCCCTTGCTGCAGCAGAGCCAGGGTTTTGCATCTATTATTCAGCAGAAGCTGGATTGCTGAATGCGAAAGGAATTCACATGCGTAATTTTGTGGCTGACCTTCCTAAACTCAAGTCTCTCTTGCTTTTCAAATTCTCCCTAGAAAATGTTCTGGGGAAAAAAAACGCCAGCTACCAGTTCAGGGAGGGATCAGCATAATAAAGGATTCCCTAAGCAATACTCAGCGAAGAGTGGGTCTTCTTTCTAAAACCCAGATGCAGAGGAGAGCCCAATATTTTTTAGTGGTGCCTTTCCCGAGCCCTGGTTAGAAGGGCAAGAATTTGTATTTGTTGGAAGCAGCTGCTCTCTAGGGGTGCTCTCAGCATGAGGGTGTGTTCCCCTGGCAGGGTGATTTCTCTTGCCTTTTCCTGAAAGACTCTTCTATCCCTTGGGACGGGTAGCATGCTGCAGAGAGACTTCTTCTTTCCACCTGCTTCGTAGGTAGATCCTTTCCAAAGGCAGTGGTAATTCCAGGATGGAGTACTGATGCTAATTCAGTTTCCCTAGAGGAGTGGTGGTCTGTGACTGATTGCAGCTTGCAGGCTCTTGTTTTCCCTGCAGGAAGCAGATTGGAATTGTATTAATACCAGTCAGGTAGTAGTTAAGAAAAATCATAAGCAGAAGCAAACACAATTGAACTTGACCGCTGGACACCTTGAAGACAATACTTGATATCTGACTGCAGACACATGACAGCAGCTTACTCTAAAAGTTGCAATTAAATATGACTTTCCTAGCCATGAAGACAGAATTTGCTATCTGGGAGCTTGTTTTTTCTTTTCCTAGAACTCAGTGATTTCCCACAGCCCAGCATCCAAAGCCCTACATTTAGCTGTCCATGTCATGTGCTGTGTGCTTGCTCTGCATTTCTTTTCTTCTGCAGCTTTTCCCTGGGAGCAGGATGGTAACCAGATGGTTGTTTATTTTCAGTACTCGGTGGTTTTAATGGTTAGAGCAGTGCTCTTCTTATTATTACACGAGTAGGGCATGCTTACAAGACTCTAAATAACTTCTTGTCAGCATAACACTTTTGTGTCTGTATGTTTTAGTGTTAGTACTTGCAGCTGGCTGTTGGGAGCTGCCTGTTGTGGGGTTTTTCTTTCACAGTCTCTCAGAGATGGCTTCCTGTGTTCGTTTTCCCTGTGAAAGCACACACACACACAGAGGAGTTTTGGTCTCTAGAAAACACCCCTCTCTTTAAAGATGATGCAGATCATAATTAACTAAATCACTTAGGTTAGCTCACTATTTGTTTGGCCTGCACGTCAGTATCCAGGAGTTCAGCTGCTCCTCATCCCTAATGCTCGTCCCATTCCTTTCTGCTGTTTCTCTGCAGCCAGCATTAATGTGCTCCTTGGCGGGCTCCTGTTCTGTGCTGCCATTACTTTCCATCCAGAGAGCAGGTTGGTGATCCCTCGCCAAGGGGAGGGAGACAGCTGATAGAAAACGTGTCCTCCTCTGTACGGTCACAGTTCCTCCGAAGTGACAAGGAGAAACATGAGATGGGAATTTCCTGAATGGCGATGTCGATTATTAAGCACTAGGCATCAGGCCAGCCCATGCAGCTACTTGGAGTGCAGACTGAATTGCTTCACATCTTCTGCTGTGCTGACCTCTACTTCTATTAATTCTTACATATATCACTGTATAACATCATCAGCTTCTCGGTAGAATGTTTTCCCAAGGTTTCTGTTCCCCTCAGTTTAATTTCTTGCCTAAAATGCCCCAGTGGATGACCAGCTATGGGCTGGGAATGCTTGTGGGGAAGCTGAACTGACGGGTGTCAAGCAAAACTCTTTGATGGCAGCCTGCAGCCCCAGCATGTGTGCTCAGGGCTGCGAGGCAGCTGAGGCCACCTGAGGAGCTGGTCACTATCTTGGGTGCTGAAGGAATTAACGTGCTGGCAGATTGTCAGCAGCTTGAGTTTCACAAGGGATGAGTCCTCAGGGCCTTCAGAGGCTCTGATTCCCTCTTAAGCGTCTTTGGACCCACACGTGCTCTACGTGTGTATATTTAAAACAAGTGAGAGACAGTCAAATGAATCCATCTCCTTGTCCAGAAGTGTTTTCTGTTCTGCCTCAAATGGGATTTTAGCCTTTGGTGGCTTGTTCCTGAGACTCTTGTATTTGTGTTCTGCTTTGGATTGCTTGAGAACAGATCCTCTCTACCCTGCTGCTGCTATACAGGGCAGGCAGGAAGGCTGAATGTAAAGGCATGTCTTGTTCTTCTTGAGTTTTGAAACCTGACTAGTGTGTTAACCCTTGTTGTGACTTAACCCTTTTAAAACTGTCCTATGGAAACCTTTTAATGCATCTTTGTTGTGTTGCTAGGGTCAGCATTTTGCAGCAGGCCTGTCATGTGTTGATGGCAAGATGGTGATGGGCAGTTGACACTTGGCTGGATCAGCCCATTGGTCTCCACTTCAAGTGGGCCATCTGCCCTTCAGAGCTGTGCTGAGAAGCAGGAGCGTGAATGGTTCTGGTGCTTTGGCCACTGTCCTCATTTTTGTTTTCTGTTTAACCAGGTAATGGAGAGCGAGGAGTTCATGCTGCTTCCTGCCAATCAGCTCATAGACATTATATCCAGCGATGAGTTGAATGTTCGCAGTGAAGAGCAGGTGTTCAACGCCGTGATGGCCTGGGTGAAGTACAGCATTCAGGAAAGAAGACCCCAGCTGCCACAGGTAATAATGAGCACAGTGACATTCGAGACCCCTTTTATCCAGGGGAGGAGTGATGAGGGCTGATAGGGCAGCACAACAGCAGCGTAATGGTTCTGAGTGCATGCAATGCCATGGTAGTTTTGACTTCCTCCTCTGTTACAAGGTTGGCATTTTCCCTTCATCTAGGCTGAAAGATGCAGCAGCCAGGGCTTCTAACAGGGGCTTTGTTGAATTGTTTCCAGGTAGGGCTTGCCAAACTAGATAGTTCCAGTGGTCTGTCCAGGCACATTTGCATGGATTGCTTTGAGTGTTGTACAAAAAGCAGTGGGTAAGGAGAAGCTCGCCTTCATTTGAGGTGCATCTTTAAGCTCTGCCATTTGATTTATGCCTCAGCCCTCAGGATCTTACACTGGAGCTTGTCAGAATGGTTTTGTTGAAATGCAGTGCTTCATCTAAGCCAAGCCATTTCACAGAGAAGCACCCATTCTGACAAAGCTGTCAGCTGGAAAGCCTCTGAAGTCTCAGGCTTTTTGATCAAAAGAAGCGAGTGCTTACCCTGGCGTTTCTTCTTTGGAAATGTAGACATTAAATGCAACTATATTTAGTGGAAACCTTCTGGAAATTGTTTAAAAGGAAACAAAAAATACTGCTGTCGTCAAGCTAGCCCTTATTAACGATGTTAAAACTGTATATCTTTTCAGGTCCCTCTGTCTGTAACTGCTTGTGCTTATTGTCATTATTAGCCAGTATTTTTGTTTTTTTCCTCCCGCAGTTTCTTTCTGTTTGGGGTTTTACAGCTTATCTGCAGTGCTCTGTTCTGTGTTGCAGGTCCTCCAGCACGTTCGCCTGCCTCTGCTGAGCCCCAAGTTTCTCGTGGGTACAGTGGGCTCTGATCCTCTTATTAAGAGTGATGAGGAATGCCGGTAAATCTCTTTCCTGCATTTCTAGTGGAGTGAAGTTGCCATTTCCTTTCCTTGTGGCATAAGTTTCGCCTTCTGGTGGAGTTTTTCATCGTCTGTAAAGCACGTGTTTTTCTTTGTTGTGTGGAAAAGTTCAGGGGATAGGCTAAACTGTTTTTTCTCCTGAGTAAGCTCATACTTACTGAATTCCACACTTGTAGAGGGGAGGAGGACTTCTTCTCTGTTTTGTTTTGTTCAAGGGTTTGGAATGTTAGGATTAGATCAGGTGATAAGTTGTTAATGGCTGGACAATGTGAGCTGGCCAGAGCTTGAGGGGAAAATATTCATCAGAAGGATACTATCTCCATCTATTGGTCGTGAATGTATTATGTATTTGTGTGCTTTTCAGTTCCTGTTTTGTTCAAGGCAAAACCATTGGTGGTTAAGTTTTTAACGTGAGGCGAACTGGGTTTTATTACATAATAAGCCTGAGAAATCTCATCACCGTTTTGTAATCAGTCTTTACACCTAGTAGGATCTAATAGCAACTCCAGTCAAAAACTGATGCTGTGCTACTGCTGTCACTGTGTGAGTGACCTGTAAACAATTGATGAGTATTTTGGTGGCCGTGCATGTTTTAACTGCAGCTGCTTGTGTGCTTCTGTGATTTGCAAATAGCCGAAGCGCACGGCTCTTGCTGACTGCTCTTAGTTTTGTTTTGTGCTTCTTCCTGTGACCAGGTTCGAGTGAACTTTGGGAATGAATATTTTTCTGTCTCGTGCAGGGATTTAGTGGATGAAGCCAAAAACTATCTCCTGTTACCCCAAGAGCGCCCGCTGATGCAGGGACCACGAACTAGACCTCGCAAACCCATCCGCTGTGGAGAGGTCCTCTTTGCAGGTGAGTACAGCTCCTGCTGGCTTAACTCAGGAGATTCAAATCTGTTTCTCTGGTGATCATTTTCCTTTAAACATAATCTTTTCACTGTCTTTCCAAGCGAATGACCTTTGCATTAATTAATATTTGGGGATTTGAGTCAGATTGCACTTTCTCACTTGTGTCATCTCTTGGTGGCATCAGTGCTTCCAAGCGTAGGTTAATCCTCTTGAAAATCAACTTCTGTCTTCTAATTGTAATCCTCAGAACGATGAACTCTGAGAGATGGGTTAAAGCTGCTGAGGTGCTGAGGGATTATTTGTAGCAGGCACGTGTGCTGTGTGTTTGCTTGGTGTGTTACTGTGATGCTATTTCTTGTGCTTGGACCCAACAGTGGGGGGCTGGTGTAGTGGGGATGCAATCTCCAGCGTGGAACGCTATGACCCTCAGACCAACGAGTGGAGGATGGTGGCTTCCATGAGCAAACGACGCTGTGGCGTTGGTGTCAGTGTTCTGGATGACCTTCTCTATGCAGTGGGAGGCCACGATGGTTCCTCTTACCTGAACAGTGTAGAAAGGTAGGTCTCCGTAAGGCCGACATGCAGAATGTTAACTCTGAATACTTGAACTTCAGCCCCAGCTTCATTTTGCCAGCTTCTTTTATTATTGCTGGAAACTTGATATTTATGTTACTTACCTACTTCAGTATGTATTGGTTTGCTGCTGAACTGGATCTTCACATGTCCAGCTTGTGTCATTGTCCCTCTGTTTAATGAGACAAGACGTAGCCTTTGGTATAAGGAGGAATTATGAAGAGGTGGGTCTGGTTGTAATTGGTGGGAGGAGAGGTGATCCTGGTTAACCTTTCTTGCAGTTGCTGGTCTGTTTTTAGTGTTGTTGAGGAAGGTAACTACAGAGTTTAGGAACCTTGCCAATACAGAGGAGGAAAAAAAAATAGGTCATTTTTAGACCTGTGAAAGACACAAGTCAAATAAGCTGTGTCAAGCTTACTGTTTCTGGGAGCATCATACTGCAGCCTGCATGCCTACAAGCCACATGACTCATGCACTCCAAATCTCTAACAAATCCATTGAGCTACACAGATATTCCTCCCCTTCTTTACACTGTCTCTTTGCTTACTGCCAGCTTCCCACATCATGGCTCTATGTCTCCCTCATCTTTTCTGCTGTGCACTGTTCTCTGGGTTCCCAAGTTGGTTTGGTTCCTTTTATCTTTATCTAGAAGTGCAGGTCCAGTTCTGGCTTGTGTGAACTGCAGGGTATATCCAGCAGTGTAACTCTGGCTGCTGCTCTTTGCTCAGATGCAAGTCAGCACATGTCAGCCAGTCCCTGGTAATTTGCTTTCTTACGAGCCTCAGCCTTTGATCTTCAGTTTGAATCATCTGCACTGCAGTTTGAACATCCCTGCAATTACATGTGCTGCATGCACTGCATAATTTTGGAATTATTTATTCAACTTACAAATAGCTGTGTTGCAGCTCAGACTCAAGATGGGTGAATTTTACTGCTTCAGTAGTTTCGGAACGTGGGAGAGTCTGAAGCGTAGGTAAGCAACTTGTGTTGTTTTCCTAGGTATGATCCAAAGACCAACCAATGGAGCAGTGATGTGGCCCCCACCAGCACCTGCAGGACCAGCGTTGGAGTAGCAGTTCTTGGGGGCTACCTTTATGCTGTGGGTGGCCAGGATGGTGTCTCTTGCCTCAACATTGTGGAAAGGTACTTAGGTTTTTAAAAACAAAATCAAATGAGAAAGAAAAAGGAGCAAGGGAAGGAAGTAAATGGACAGATCCTGTGGGGATTTTTCTCTGGGGAGAATAAGATCAGCCTTTCTACCGCTTTTATGAAGATGCTGGCATGTCAGTGAGCTTTGGTATTTACTTTTCTGCCAGGTACGATCCCAAAGAAAACAAATGGACTCGGGTGGCTTCCATGAGCACCAGGCGCCTGGGAGTTGCTGTGGCTGTTTTAGGGGGCTTTCTCTATGCAGTGGGAGGCTCTGATGGCACTTCTCCTCTCAATACTGGTATGTCTGTTGCTGTCCCTCGTTGCTGTCAGCGTTTGTCACGGTCCTGTTTGTTGTCTTTAACATCTCCAGATGGCAGCTAAATATCGTAATGACCAGTTAGCTCTGTTTTCTCCTTCGAATGGGATTTTGCTATGTGGTAATTCACTGTCTAGATCTGTGGACCACTGTTACCTCTGTGTGTGAGTATGGTTTTTCCCCTTGGATGCTGCATTTGGCATTGTATTGTTCTGAATACAATACTTTGCTCATTTGTTTCACCGCTGCAAGCATCTCTTTTTCTGCAGCAGCCTTGTAACCCTGTAGAAGGGGAAGCGTTGGAGTTCAAACTACTGCAATGTGGTAATGATACTTCTGTAGCATTGCCAACTTGTTCTTGAGTGAAGATGATTGAATCTGAATGATTGACTGTGTAGGATTGGAGACAAGAGGGAGAAAAGCAGGCTTTCTATGGAAGGAAAGCATTTGAGTGACAGAACAAACTGGTACATCCTGTTTTTGCTGTGTGGACACTGCAGATCCTTCACAGATCGAGCAATACTTTGGATGCTGATACAAAAGTGCTGACCCCCACTGCTTGCCAACCTTGTTCCCAAAGACGTGTCATTTCCTCTGCAGTGGAACGATACAATCCCCAGGAGAACCGCTGGCATACGATTGCACCCATGGGCACGAGGAGGAAGCACCTGGGCTGTGCAGTGTACCAAGACATGATATACGCTGTGGGAGGCAGAGATGATACGACAGAGCTTAGTAGTGCTGAGAGATACAACCCTCGAACCAACCAGTGGTCTCCTGTCGTGGCCATGACATCGCGACGGAGCGGAGTGAGTTTCGCTTGGTTTGCCTGCTTGTACTGTCTGTCATTATGTGGTAGGATTAGAGAATAGAGCATTATCATGTGAGATTTCCCTCTTGCTGCCTGTGTCTTTCAGAATCGAAACAGAGAGGGAAATGTTTGCAAATGGGTAGTGCTCTTTAGTAACCCTCAGGAAAGGAGCAGTAGTTGTGGCACGGACATCCTGTTGTTTGAAGGTCTTTTCAAAGTAGTTCTGGTCCCTTACACTGAGTTGGATCCTAAGAAACAGAGGAGGTCTTAATCTCATCATATTTGGTATGTGATGGTAGTAGAGACCAGTATCAAAATCAGGACCTGGGTCTCATCTTGCAGTATGCTTTGGGTGAGTTAGGAAGTGAACAATCCTGCCTGCACAGAAAAAAGAGCTGGAAGAGTGAGCAACTGTATGTAGATACAAACTCGTAGCTAAGCCTTTTCACTGCCTTGATGTGTGTGGGAACAGGGTTTCTGGGCTTTCAGGTGGAATGTTGACTCTCTTCCTCAAATCATGTGGGTATGGAGAGTGACAGCATGTTTTCATCAGCTCCTCATCTTCCTGCTTTATGTAGACATGCGAACAAAAGATTAACATAGCGTTTTAAGTACTCATCATGTTTAGGCAGATGCAAATGTTATGAATATTTATCATCAGATACTGAATTACATAGTAAAGCGAAGCGTGGATTCGTTCTGTCTGTATGTTAGTATTTTGGTGTCTGGTGAGGCAAGCGTGAATCAGAACTTGAGCAAGGACTGGTTTGGGGAGCAGAAAAAATGCATTTCCTTCCTCAAAGCATTGAGTACACTGTTCAACACTGTCCTTTCTGGTTACTAATGGAGCATCGACTCTGTGAATTTGTATCATGTAGAAATTCCTCAACAAATGCAGCTGCATGTGCAGCCCTCCTGAGTTTGTTCTAAGTATTTCAAAGCCAAAACGAGGGCTGTATTACATTGTGTTCTTATCTTTGCTGTTAAACTGCTGTTTTCACTGGAATTAATCTATCTAAACTACTGAACTGCTTGAGGTTTTTGTGATTTTTTTTTTGTGCTTCTCCGAAATGATTATGTAGAAAGGCTTGAGGCCAAGCTGTTCACAGATGTTCCAAGCCACAGCATGGGAGGAGCAGGCTATGTAGGCTTATGTGTGGTTCTGTTCCAGTTTAAGCAATCATTGCAGGCTGGTAGATACTCTGGAGTATGTGTTGTAATTTGTCAGGAAGTCTCATCTGGGACGTGATATGCTTTGGCTGATAAAGACTTATGTTCTGATGTATTTGTGACCACTCAAGCAGTTCTTGTAGTCACTAGTAAAGGGAACCTTCTGCTTCTACTCTGACATCTCTGCTTTGAGATGTGTGTTTAGCTTTTCATGTCTTATTTGAAACCCAGTACTTGGATTGCGTGGTGTCTTGCACTAGTTCTAGTTAAATGCAATTTAGTTAATTTTGCCTTTTTCCCCCCAAGAAAACTCTATTGCAGATTGCCTTTCTCCAAACGTGGCTGCTAAACCTTTTATTAATATTTATTTCAACCCTTATTTTCAGGACATGCATTCAGGACCTGACTTTTCAGCAAGCAGTTAAGCAGCTGCTGTGATGGTTGTTTTCCAGGTTGGCCTTGCAGTCGTGAATGGACAACTAATGGCAGTCGGGGGGTTTGATGGCACCACGTACTTGAAGACCATTGAGGTGTTTGATCCGGATGCTAACACATGGAGGTAACTGATAAGTTTGTGAAACAGCCAAGTAGCAATCTCCAGATGTAGCTGCTGCCACCCAGCTGGAGCCGTCCCAGCAGATTAGAGCTGTGACGTATTGCTTGGTGCAGCAGCCAGCATAAATTTCATGCTGTGAATTCTTGGTTAGCTTGAAGCTGTGAGCATATTTTGACAAACTGGGAAGGCATGGGTACTTTGTGTGGCTGTCCCTTCCCTGTTATGCCTGAAACGTAGTCCAGTGCTGAGGAATACGTTATGGAAAGGGTCACTTGCTGCTTGCTAACCTTTGTGGAAGGCTTGTATTGCTACATCACCACTGCCTGACTGCAAAAGCCTTCCATGGCTAGATGACCTTTTTGTTTAAATATGAATGGAAGTCGAACACTTGTAATATCCCTGTGTTATTTACCTACTGCACACCCATGACTAATTGAGAAACATTTTCTTGCTTGGAAAACCAAGTTTAGGTAGGTTTTTGAGAGCTAGAGAAAACAAGTGACTTAGAAGGCTTGCCGGGTAGCCAGGAAAATGCTATACAAAAACTAATTTATTTTAAGTGTCACTTTTGAACTTGCAAGTGTGAGCCACACTGAAAGAGGTCTTGCCCCTTGTGTTTATTTTGGGCTGAGTCTCTTCTGCTTCCTTTTAAAAACAAGCTGGCCCTTAGAAGGAGCTCACAGTCGTGGTATAGAAGCCATCCTACTCATTTTTGGCTTTTCAGGCTGAGGCTCTGAGCTCCAAATTTTTCTGGAGGAGCTGAAGCAGAACACTTTAAGAGTATATGATGTTCTTCTCCCTTTAAATCTGTAAGACAGCAATTAGATCTTCATCTGATTCACAAGATGAGAGAAATAATGAAACATATACTGGAAAGTTGTATTTCCTACTTCTTTTTCCAGTCTTAACTACACTTAAAAGCAATTATCTGTGTATTTATTCCCAAATCTAATTAAAGTTTCAGTCTTGCTGCTGTAGTAATCTGGAGGGAGTAGAGGGGAATAGAAAGTAATTAATGTCCTTATTCCTTCTGGCTTAGTAATACTAGTAGATTAATCCCTTTCTGCTGAGATGAGCTGTCATAAGGAGCAGCGGGGGATCTTCCCCTTGTCTGCTGAGCTATGGTCAATGTAGAAGTGCTGAGAAAACCCACCTGAGAGGTGTATGTATTTCCTTAGCTGAATGGTTTCAGCTACTTCCAGTGTCTGTAATGATGTGCTGAGCTAGGAGTTGCTGTCTAGACTGGGTTATTCAAGGTATTAGCTTGTGAGCCCCCCTCCCCCCCCCCAACTTAATTCAGAATAACTGATCATTGTCTGGTCTTCTTTTCTTTCCTGAACTTCTTGTTCTGTGAAGGACTTCTTTTTGTGTAGCTCGACAAAGAAATTCTTCTGCTATCATTTGTTAATCCCAGATTGCATTGGTAAGAGTTGTTTGAAGAACTTGCTTCTCCTGTTTCTGCCAGCAGACTTCAGCAGCACGGAGAATTATGCAGCTGAAGTGAGTAGGATCCTGGAGTCTGTAGGGATCAGATTTCCATATGAAATGCGGGCACCGTTTCAGTAATATCTCATATCTTGGAGAAGCAGGTGGTGCTTGGGATGTGTAACATCTTGGTTGGATCAGCTGAACGGATAGGGTATTAGAAATGTAAAAGAAATGAGTTGGCTTGTAAGTAGCTAATCTGTCCTTGGTCAGGTGCTATCCGAAATGTAGCCTGAGGTCAGCTACATGCCCACAGCCAGGCAGGGAGAAAGCAAGTGATTACAGAAACAACAGGAAACTGTCGTGGCCAAACAAGGAGTTTCTGTTTAGAGGGAGAAAGGCGTGAGCCAGGTACGAGTGTTTACCTTGGAAGTGTGTGAAAAGACTGCTGCTCTGCTTCTAACTTGTCACAGAAACCGCTTCAACCAGGTGTTACCAGTGGTGTAACTGTGCTCACAAGGGCTGACTGGCTTCATGAAGGAGCTGGAGCAATGTGCCTTGTCTTTGCAGGTTGTACGGAGGGATGAACTACCGGCGGCTGGGAGGAGGAGTAGGTGTTATCAAAATGACACACTGTGAATCCCATATATGGTAAGCATCAAGAGGGAGAGAGACCCCTGGGTTCTCAGTCCTAGAAAAACTGAAGAGACTTGTTGACACTGGACTCTTTGCAGCTCTAGTATGAACGGTCTAGACCCGATGTAACTCTTTGCCAGTGACTCTTTCTATGGAATTATCAAAATGAACTTCAGTGAGAGTGTGCCCAATGGGAGACCACATTGTCAGACTCCAGGGAACCGCTGGACAAAAGTAGAAGTGTCGCTTATGTCCATATTTTTTTCTAACTAGTCTACATTTTTGAACAAACCAAACTGTACCATTCACTATAGCGTAAGTAATGCCAATGCAGAGACTACGAGCTGCAACAGGAGTCTGGCAAGGAGTTTCCTGCCTTCCCTCCTGCTGTGAGCATTGGATGTGGCAGCTGTGCGGTGGGCGAAAGAGGAAAGTGATACAGAAAACGTTGCTTTTGCCTTATTTACAGAGAGCTTCAAAAAAGAAAATAGTAGTACTTGACCTGCAAGGTGCCACCTTTGCACAGAAGCTTCCCTGTGCGCAGAGTATATTTATTTTTACATTTAATTTGTATCACGTATTTTCTTTGTATCGCTCACAGCGACGATTCCAGCTTTTTGTATACATATATATGTGTGCATATATATGTATGTTATGTATACGTGCGTGTGCAATTTGAGTTTTAATGAGCTGAGGGTTAGGGCGGGGGCTGTGTCCTGCAAGCTGTTGTGGTTCCAACCCTGGTGGTATGTCGCTGGGTCTCAGAGTGTGGGAGAGCTATGGGTACCCTGAGTATCTTTTCAGCCTTGCTGGAGGCGAGAAGTAGAACTGGAACTCTCATCTATCGACTGAATCAGTGAAATGCCACAGAAGAGGGTGAGTGAAAAGGGTTGCATACGATGCCTTTTTACTGTACAGTGTATGGTACAAAAGTTCAGCTTTTGTCTCTCACCTCTGCGTTATGAACCTAGAAACAACTAGCTGTTGCTTATTCAAGTAAGTCTTTCTCATGTTGCCTGCTGAATCACCACTTCTCTGAAGCTGGTAGGCAGGTATCATCTGTTAATTCTGGCTAGCCTAGATCAACACTCACTTCTCAGGTTCTTGATAGAACGGCAGACCTGCAGTCGAGTCAGCTCCTGCTGTGAAAAAATGCTTAGTTCAGTGTCACCTTAGCAGCCCTCCTGTCTCATCTGTGTCTCTAGAATTCCTGTTGTACAACACTGACCGTGATGAGATGGTGCACTCCCTTTCTATGACTTGTTCAAAGTGCACTGTCTCTGTTCTTGTCAAGAGCAGGGAAAGGTCTGAAGTCACAGAAGAGTTTGGAAAGGTGAGGCTGTTTGCACTGTGAATTACTGTCACGTTTTGGTGAGTGTGGAGGTACCCGGGGTGGGGGGAGAGGAAGGAGGAACTCTAGACTCCAAGGTTCTGATACATTTGTCTGTACTGTAAGTACTGTCTGTACTGAAAAGACCTGTTGCACCTGAGGTAACTTTGGACCTTATTAAATCCAATTTTAGAAGGACTGTGAATTCTTGAGATGAAGGCGGTGCTGACATCTTAAGTTCTTATCTTCATCGTTTGATTCATGTAACAGCATTTTTAATGTGCTTGCATATAGTAGAAGTTACACTACAGTAATAAATGGGTCATTAAAACTTTTTAAAAGCTCCTTTTCCCCTAAAGGTTGGTATTCTTACGTTTACATATGAAGATCATTTGCACCTTTACAAGGAAAACAAGTATTCTGTAAACAAATGTTTACATTTATCATTTATGCTTTTTTCTAGCATGAGTATCTTGTATAAATAGTGCTATCTTAATAAATTTCTTCTATGCTATTCTTTGTTTGGTTCCTTTGGTTGAAAGCAGTGGGCTGGGGATAGGAATGCTGCTTTTTTTTCAGGTGAAGGTCCAAGTGAAAGGGGCTTAAAAACTCTGCTGGCATTTGGTGTTACATTCACTTTTCTAGAAGTATATGATTCAGAACTGAGTATTTTTTCTTTCCTGGAAGAAAGTAGCTGCATAATCTTGTCAAATCTAGCTCTGCTGCCTTCTCTGCAGTTGCTGAGGGCTGTAGTATGGATAAGCACGTTTATAGGTGAGAAAGGGGAAGTAGTTCTTCATTCCAGCACTACTCTACTGGCAGCTTGTGGTAGATACCAAACATGGTTAGCAGAGCACAGTGCTGGGTTACAAGCATTTATATGCTTTTAGGTTCTGCTCTTAAGGCTGTGTTGAATTTAGAAGTTACTTAACACAAACTCTGTTGGAAGAGATCTTGAAAATGACTTGTGGGTTAACTTCAAATCAAATACAGGTCTGCTTGTCAAGCATTCTTCTCAGTCAGTGTAGCAAACCTTGATGTTTTTGGAAGGAAACTAAAGCAACAGAACTAATAGTTGCTAGGCTGTCAAAACCTTTGGCTGTACCTAACTCAGTAAGCATCATCACTTTACCAACTGCAGCCTTCACAAGCAAAAAATAACTCCAATTAATACAAACAGAAAGCAAGTACATGGTTCTTTTTCTAACTGTAGGTTAGTTCCAATAAAAAGAGATTAAAAAAGAGCTAGGCATGTGATGGTAGGCAGTTATTCATGTGTGCATGGCTGTTTCCTCCTTCACCCCAGCTCATTTTAGGGGTAGTTGATGAATGTGTCCTAACCTTGTGGTTTGGTGAAGAAGGGAGAACTCGCACCTTGCCTTCCTGCTTACACATAGGTCACAACATATTTAACTGATATTTCAAAACAAATGAATTCCACAGGAAGTGAGGCTTTGCTGCTTACAGTATTATTGAATGTGTAAAGCTGAGCAGTTTAGTCAGGTAAGCAATTTTAAAGTAAAATACAGGTATACATTGAGTCAGACATGCTGTTCTTCTCAAGTCAGGGAAAAAAAAGAGCTAAACATGTTTATGGGGTACTGTAATACAAGTCAGAGCACTTCTGCTTCCTTCTGGCTCTCCTGATTTATTCTGTTCACTAGTTCTGGACTGTTACCTGCTATAGAATGACATCAAATGTGAAGTTCTAGCATCAGGAGCTCCAACCTACAATATTACATCCAAGGTAATAAACTATTGGGCAAAGCACATTAGTGCATGTGAGAGACTGAAATCAGTGTGACTAGAGATTTAACTTCTTGAGGACCAGAGCTGGATACAAGGGGATTGTCACACTTTTCCTCTTGCTCAGCTAGGGAGTAAGTGAACATTTTACAACCACTACCAGCCAGCCCTTAAATAGCTAAAAATGAAGTTAGAAACTTTTATATAAATGTCATTTCTCAGGCATGCTTGACATGTGGTGTGGTTGACATTTAGACTTCAACTCAAGAGTACCACAGTATAACAATGGCTGGTACAGATAGTGCTATAAGTTAAAAAAAAAAAAACAAAATTGCTAACAGCAACAAATAATGGAAAAACCTCTCAGTAACTCACATCCAAGAATTTGCTGGTTCATCTTCTAGCCCCCAGCAGATAAATATATACAAAGGGATAGAGTGACTGTAACAGACAGATGATTAACAAGCTACTGTAGGGTTAAATGTCTTTCCTTCATATCAAGTTATAGCTATGGATTTAAATGCAGTAGTTACACACAGGAGTTACAGATTAGAAGAAAGTGCTACAAGAAGGAGTTTTCAATAGGCTTATCAGCTTCCATCAGTAAGCCTCCCTAGGCATGAAGATTTGCTGAGTCGAGTCTCACTGGATCTGAGAAATTGCTAGCTCTGTCAGTAGCATCAGCACTCCGATCAGGTATTGGCTTTGTAGAAACTGTTAAAAAAGAAATTAAGAAAACGAGTGTTAATTTGCACAATCTTAAACGACTAAACCAAGTGTATGCAGTCAGATTTATAGCTGCCTGCAAAATACTCTTAATAAACAATATGACTCAGGATATGGAGGAGAAACACTCCTGCCTACATGCTGCTCCTCTTGGAGCCCTCTGACTTATACTAGGAAGCTATATGTAAGAAACAAGCAGCCTTCATTTTCAAGAGGAAGGCATTTCTAGTGAAGTACAGCTATTCTAAGTGTGTGCTATTAGGATAACATACTGCATTATAGAACTCACTTTTATGATCCCATCACAGTGTGCTGAGGCAATTCCTGTAGAAACTTTCACCAGTTTTGTAGCTGACAAATGGATTTTAAAGTGTCTGTGGAAGTGGGAATAAAGGCATTCCATAAAGACATCCACCTCCTCCTGAGTGACCTCTCCTGGAGTTTTTTGGACTGTGTCCCACAGAGCTTTTGCATCTTCAGGGTGGATGGCATATGAAATATCCAGAGGCTGAGGCAGATGAGGAACAGAGAAAAGGAGTTCCACAGCAGCTGTGTTTTTGTCCACTTTGCATCCAGTCCACATAGCAGCCATCCAAGTGAGATTGAGAGGGCTGATGGCTAAACGTCGGAAACAGCAGTCAAAAGTCTTCTGAAACCAACTTCCAACAATGGCCGTGTAACTCTCTGCACCGTTAACAAGGAACAGAGGTAAACAAGTGAAGTCCTCCGGCAAATCCTCCAAAAGATCATCTCCAGACACACAGCAGAACCACCCTGACCATATCAGCTTCTCCTCCGAGCTTTTTGGGGAAACTGATGATCTCAAGGAAAGCTGGAAAGTGGGAAAAGAATCACACAATCGTTACGGTTGGAGAAGGCACTGTGATCATCCAACCATCAAGTGGATGCGCTGACAGCATCCTTCAGTGCCACATCCCCACAGTTTCTGAACACCTGCAGGGATGCTGACTCCACCACAGCCCAGGGCAGCCTCACCACTCCTAAGAGATGTTTCCTAATGCCCGATCTGAACCCCCCCCCAGCACAACCTGAGGTCATTCCCTCGCTGTCACCTGGAAACAGAGGCTGACCACCTCAGCACAGCCCCTTTTCAGGCATCTGGAGGGAGTGATCGAGTCCCCTTGAGCTCCTCTTCTCCACACTGACCCATCCCATTCCCTCAGCCGTGCTCAGAGCCCACGCAGCCCAACCTTGGCTGCCTGCAGGGATGGTTCACCCACACCTCTTGAGTTAAGCTGTGCCCACCTGCACGAGGACGGCGGCGTGGTCCTGCTCGCTGCCCCTCAGCTCGGGCATGCCGGACATGGCCACCTTCACCCCCAGCTCTCCGCCCACATCCACTGCCAGCCCCTTCTGCTTCTCGGCGGCGATGAAAACCCCCAACATGCGGGCGTAGTCCTTCAGCGCGGAGCCGGAGAACTTGTACAGAGGGCTCACGCTGTACAGCGTCCACTGCTTGCGCAGGAGGAACGCCATCTTCTGCGGGTCCGCGTTCTCCTGGGGACGAACAACAAACAGCGATAGCAGCGTTCCCCCAAAGGGGCTCCATAGGGGGCACCGGGGAGCGGCCCTACCTGGCAGCGAGGCGGCGGCAGCGGGCGGCTGCCGGGGCTCAGCCCGTAGTTCCTCCCGAACAACAGCCCCCGGGACAGCCGCCCGGTGCCAGATGGCCGCCCGCTGCTGGGCAGCGTCCGTGTCACGCCTTCCATCTCCGCAGCAGAGCCCGCCGCTCTCCCGCCCGCCATTTGAACGCCCTTCCCGTCCCGTCTGCCCCTGCGGCGCTCCACCGCCCCGCCCGCCATTTTGTGGGCGGCACCCCGCCCCGCCCCGCCCGCCATTTTGTGGGCGGTGGCCTTTGGCTGCCGATCTCTGTGAGTCGTGCCGGTGTCATGGCTGTTCCCTCTGTCTTTCGGCTGTTACACAGGGTGCTGCCCCGCTTGGGTACCCAGCGGGCCCGGCTGAGCGGCGGTTGGGTGCCCCCAGCCCTGGCTCCAGGTGAGCGGGCAGCGGGGGGGTCAGCTCCCATCCAGGCCGCAGCATCCTTCGTGCTGTCCGTGGTCCTTGCAGGCAGGGAGCTGACTAATTAGCACCCACACGCTGGGTATCTATGTCTTTTGAATACAAAGAAGCAGGTTTTTTTTCTAATAATGGCCGTGAGGTGCTGCCCAGAGAGCTGTGGGTGCCCTATCCCTGCAGACAGCCACAGTTTCTCTGTTTATTTTCTTATTCCAGATGTCAATAGCTTTGTTGCTCGGACCAACACCTGTGGAGAGCTGCGTGCTGCTCATGTGGGGCAGGAGGTCACCTTGTGTGGATGGATTCAGTATCAAAGGTAACGCAAACCTCTGTGACAGCAAAGCTGCTTCACTGCCAGATCCGACATACACTCCAGGCCTATGCTCAGACTCTTCCGTGTGCTCTCTGGGACCTTTTAGATCCCACACTGTTCCCTTCTGGCATGTGTGGCTAAACAAATGGTTGGTAGCCCTGCCAGAGCGGTGCTCGACATTGCAGAGTTTGATACAGACATTAGTTGGCTCTCATTCCACCTCTCTAAGCAGATATATTGCTTCTCACCTTCTATATAGGAGTACTTAAATCATATAGCAGTTCTGATAGCTGTAAGCTTTTTCATTCCTCTTACACCCATTTCTTATATTTTTTTCTTAAAGCTTAAGCAAAAGGCATTTTCAATTGTAGCATCTAATGACCTGTCTGTGAAGTGTGCTTGCCGTACTCCAAAAGGATTTGCTAAGAGGAGCTAGCAGGCAGGATGAAGTGTTAATTCCAACAATTTGCAATAGGTGGTGTAAGATCTCTCCTAATAGAGCTGTGCACTGTCAAGTGTGTATGCCTGTATTGTAGCTCTTAAATGTTGTGATCCTGCATGTGTGCTAATAAAAAGGAGGTATGGCCTATGGCTTTGTTTAAAATAATTCCTATGAAAAATGGCCTTTTGCATTTTATGCTGCAGAAGGGCTGCTTTTTATCCAGCATTTTTCTGCAGTGATGGTCTGCATGGATCAAGTGAGGCCATCATGAGCATCCCTGAATGGTTGTGGGTGAGGTTCCAGGAGGAGTATTGTGATTATTGCAATGAGATTGTTGGGCTTTTGCCTTTAAAAACGGACAGAGCATGTTTCATGTGACAGCTTCAAGCAGAACAGCAGCTGCCACTGTTGCAGCTGAAGAGATCAAGGGTTTGTGATGCTGGATCTAGGAGCCTGAACTGCTCATGTGAAACTTAAGTGACTAATATTCTGATGGCTGTGAGTTTTTTCTTTTTGCTGTTTTGTTGATGAAATCCGTGTGAATTTCGGTTTTACTGCTCACCTAATTGTATTTATCTGAATGAGGTTTCCCAGCAGGAAATCTCTGGGGGCTACATGCGTCTGTAATCCATGCTCTGTGCTGTTTAATGTTTGAATTCAAGTGCTGCATCCTCTGGTTATTTGCACGTTGTTTGTCCATGACTGGATAAAACATGAATCAGATTGCTCAGATCAGATTCAGATGTGTACACCTTCACAGTGCTTTAAGTTATTAGTCACAAGGCAGTGATGTGTTGCCATGTGCGTTGACTTAATAAGCAGAAGATGATTGGATTTTGACAAAGCTGATTTTCCTTTTGCTTTTGTGCATCAGACAAGGCCTGTTCCTGGTTCTGAGGGATTTCCAGGGGCTCACCCAGCTCGTCATACCTCAGGATGAAGTAAGTGCTACTGAAGTATGAGCTTGTGCCCAACAGAAATTGAGGGCAGAGTGAGATACTTGGCCAGAGAGCCCTGCTGGTGTACTGCAGCAGAAATCCCATTTCCTCTGCTTTTATGAGCAGTGGTCCCAGGTTCAAACGGACCGTTCAGCAGTGAGACGTGTTGCTTTGGAGTTTCTGAGATACATTGGCATCTCCTTGCAGGCACATTCTCATGTGAGGAAGCTCCTGTCCAATGCCCCAGTGGAGTCCGTTGTGCGGGTGACTGGCATCGTGTCTTCTCGGCCCCCAGGGCAGGAGAATGCGGTGAGGATGTTGGGGTCTCTCAAGGTTTTTAAATTCCTTTTGGAGAAGAGCACTGGGCAGTGGGGGGTTATGGCTGTTTATGTGTGTCACAGCTTTGCTATGGGCAGTTTTGTTCTGTGGTGTGTGTCAGCCTGTCCTCAGAGGTTGTGAGGGCAGGAGTAACTGCTGTGACAAATAGCTTAGGGAAAGTGACAGCACATTACAGGCACCCAGGAATTAAATTGTACTGCAGCACTTTGAAAGGATAATGAGAACCAGGGAAAAGCTAACTTTTCATTCTTCCAAATTATATTTGAGATAGCTCCTTTTTCTCTGAAAAGTAAGTATTGTCACTGTTCTGCAGTAAGCAATGACCATTTCCTCAATCAGTGGATTTCTATGTTTCTGACTGCATAGAAAACAAAGATCTGATACTTCTTTTCTTTTAAAAGTACATTTCTCACTTCTCATTGTAGTCAGCTGTAGGTAGCCTGTCAGCATTGTCTGCATCCTGCATTGTTGGCAAACCTGGAAACTGGGTTTATAACTGGGTGTGCTGCTTTTTATTTTCCGTTACCACTTACAGATGTCCATGAAGGCTGCTGTCTTCAAGCTATGACTTCTCTATTAATCACTTAATTTGTCAGAAGTTTGTGTATACTTTCCCTCAGTAAACGAAGAGTTCCGTAGGATGAAGTGAATTTTAGTGTGGCACAGGGCTGAGCTGGGGAGGCTGCCTGCTTTCCATGAGGAAAAGAAGACTAGTTCTGAGAACTGGTGTTCAGAACTGGAAGTTCTGAGAAGTTCCTCCTGAGTTGCCTTTTTGGACTTTTATTAAAGGCCAGTGTACTCTAAAATTCATGCTGTGTGCTTTCGTTGAACCTAATGGAGCTAGTGTTTTGTCCAAATGCATGCACTCTGCTGGGATCTGTGCCTGACTAGCTCCTCTGTGCTCAGCATGTCATTGAAACAGAAGGTAAAGGAAAAGCAATGCTATTTCTTGTAGAAATGGACGTGCTGCTAGAAGAGAACACACAATTTTGAGTGAGCTGACTTGTATTTTTTTTTACAGAACATAAGGAAAACGTAAGAGAGATCTGTACTTGAAAGAAGTTCTCTGAACTGTACTGTGTTAAAAGGCAGGGAGGCTAATTCTGTGGATTGGATTTGGTTTGTTCCCACTGATCATCTGTGAAATACCTTTGGCCCAGCTGATCTTCCTGAGTTTTGAATCTGTTTTTTTCTTTGCCTTTTTCTCCAGAAAATGCCAACAGGGGACATTGAAGTGAAGGTGGAGACTGCAGAGGTTCTCAACTTTTGCAAGAAGCTGCCCTTTGAAATCAAAGATTTCATCAAGGTGCCTGCATTCTTCCCTCATAGCAAAGCAGTGGATTCTCAGTAAATGAGGAACTTGCCTGGGGTGATGGCAAAACATCTGTGAGAGCTTCATCTGATTCTTCCCAGCTGTGCTTTGGGAGAAGGGTGGTACTTGTAAACGGGTGTGTGTATTGTTAGTGCTCATTGGACTTAAGCATAAAACAAGGCTTGAATATTTCCAGTGCAGATTGTTTTAAAAATACCACGCCAAGAACAGATGGTAAAAGGAAAAGTGGAAGGAATTCAGGCTGTGCTGGCTTTTCCTGAGTGTGAAAGAGAATGTGCCAGTGCTGTGCTGTGTTTTAAGGCAAGGGTGCTTAGTCTTGTCTGGGTGAGTAACTTGTTGGCTAGAGGATTTTCTTCCTCCATAAGTACAGTCTGTAGTTTTAGTGTAGGCTCTGTGGTGTACACGAGGCATCGCTGTTAAGTTCTTCTCTGTGCCATTAACTACGTGACTGATACATAGGTGTAAGAGCTGGGAGAGCTGGGTCCTGTTCCCAGTTGCATCTCCTGGGCAATTCCCACCATCTGCAGTACTTTAAATTTCCTCCCTGCTTCTCCATGCAGGTTGTGAGTGGATCATGGCAGCAGGGCTGCATCCTTTTTCAGCTTTGCCCCTTCTGTGCTACGGCTTTGTTGGAGCTGCAGTTTGGATTTGGTTTCTTTTCTCCAGAAATCAGAGGCCTTGCGCATGCAGTATCGCTACCTGGACTTGCGCAGCTCCCAGTTACAGCACAACCTGCGGCTCCGGTCCCACGTGGTGATGAGGATGAGAGAGTACCTGTGTAACCACCATGGTAAGACAAGTGCTTGGAGAACAGTATGTAGCAAACAGCGTTCTAGAGTTTTTTCTGCCCTTTCCTATTCCTGGGGGAGATTACCAAACAACTTTAAACTCCAGGCTGTTTTCACTTGGGGAGTACACGTCTGCTTGTAGTGGGAGATACAGAGGGATGTTGGCATGTCTAAAGAACGACAAGCGTTTAAATATCTTAGCATGCTACAAAACAGTTGTATCAAGTGAGCTATGCTCAGAATTTTAGGTGATCAAAGGCATTTTGCAAATAGTTTCCCTCTTTTGGTCATCCAACTTGAGGCATATTAGAGAGATTGACTTCTTGTAGGATTTAAATTTATTGTAAAATCAGGAAACCCTTTTTGAAAAACCAAAGCCTAGTTCAAAATGGATAGAGAATTAACAGTTTCTCTGTCAGTTCGGAGTTCTGGCAGGGCTTTGGGAAAGCTCAGCCTTTAAAACTATGTCAGTTCTTAAGTTATTCTTAGAAACAGCAAAGTCTGGTTCGGAGTGGCTGCGTGGTGTGCTCCGTTACCTCTTGAGCTGACTAACAAGCCCTTCTATAACCTACTCTGTGTCATGCTAGTTCTTGTCCCCGCTGTCAGCATATTCTGTGTTTGTTCCTCAGGGTTTGTGGATGTAGAAACTCCAACGCTCTTTAAGAGAACCCCAGGGGTATGTATTATATTAGTAATGCATTTTAGCCTCCTGCAATGGCACGAGCAGTTCATGGTTGGATTATAATCACGTGCCACTCAGCCTTCATTGCTTCTCCTCCCTAAGTAACAGCTTGTATGTCAATTTCTGAAACAGTGCATTGATCCTTGTAGTAGTTGAGGAAAGGTAGAAGTGGCACATTATGTCTTGCCTTTCAATCTTTAATCACCACAAAAGAACAAAGCTGCTATCTTGTAGACCATGCTGAATGCAAGTCCTGTCCTGGGAAAAACTGATTATCAAAACAAGGAAGTGTCAGGGAAGCAGAAGTGGACCCAGCTTTCAAGAGATGATTAAAGATATACCAGATGTTGCAAAGGTCTCTCCACTTGCTCATTTCCAAACACTATTTATAGGCTGTTCATGCAACTCTGTGTGGGTCACTCGAGGAAGCACTGGGGTGACCCATCTTCCTCTTAGCTCTGCTGCCAGAGGCGGGAAGGCAGTAGCAAGAAGAAAATGGTATTTCTGAGCTTATTAGCTCCCTGATGCTCAGAGGGGGAATAACCCACACTTATAACACACGTCTGCAAGGTGAAGTAGTAATACTGCACATATGCTTGGGTGGGATTTGTGTTACAGACATGCTGAGGCAGCAGTCAGTCCAGATTGCAGTAGATGAGCAGTCTGGAGATTGAACAGACTACAGTCTGTTAAAGTGGCAGGCTGTTGTATCTCCTATTAGCTGCTAGTCCTTCTCCAGTCATCCTCCAGCCACCTGTGGGAGGGCATAGCCTGCGTCTCCTTGTATGTCATCCCTGAGATGGTTTCTTCAGAACACTGTCACACAGCAGAACTGCACAAGGAGGCAGAGTCAGTCCTGCTGAAGAAAGCTGTTAGTAAGCGTACAAATGGATGCAAAGGCTTATGTGGGTGTGCAGTTCTAAATAAAAAAGCAGTGAGGTCAGCCCTATGTTTGTGTTGATTAGAAAATGGCTCATCTCTCTAGGTCAGGTATTCAGATGAAAGGTGCAGGTAAATAACCTCTTCTTTCAAGTCTTGCTATCTTTGGTAAACTTTATTCATTTGCCACTCTTTTTCACTTTTTTTCCTATCTTTTCTTGCTTGGAATGTTAAAACTGATGTTTTAGAAAGAGAAATGAGGATGAGAAGTGGCCTAAGGCCAGCTGTATGCTGAGTATCTTCAGGTCTGCTTTCTCTAAGCTGGGAACAGAGGCCACTTGCTGAACTGTGTAAGCTTTTCTCTTCTTTCCCTTGCCAGGGGGCAAAAGAATTCCTTGTGCCCTCAAGGGAGGTGGGCAAGTTCTACTCTCTGCCTCAGAGTCCTCAGCAGTTCAAGCAGCTCCTGATGATTGGAGGACTGGACAGGTAAGAGTTACTTGGACTGCCATTATCTGCCTGTCTTGTTCAGGGTTTGCTTGCTTTGGTGTGTGATGTTTTAGAGGCTTCTCCAGGAACTTACTGCCAGGGGTTTTGTTTCAAAGAGAGATCCTTAAACACTTGCAATTTTTGCTAAGCCGGTCTCAGTAGCAATGATACCTCCCTATAAAAGTGAACTTATCCCTTTTAGATGGTTGAAATCTTTGCTGTTTTAAATGGAAACCTGATCTTAAGCATAAATGTAGGAATAAGCTTTGCAGAGGCACTCTGCCTGAAGGACAGAAAATCTGTCAGAGCACAGCTCAGCTGGTAACCTCCACATACCCTCTGCAGGGTATGGCTGCTTCCAATACAAATGTCACAAGTTTGAGGGAATGGCAGCAATCAGGACTGTGATCATCCACTACGTAGGGAGCACAGCAGTCTTTGCAATGATCAGTTCTGTAGCCATAATTTAATTGGAAGTACCTTTAGTTGTTATCTAAGTGTAAGTACTCTTGCAGATACTTCCAGGTTGCTCGCTGCTACCGCGATGAGGGCTCACGGCCTGACAGGCAGCCAGAATTCACTCAGGTAACCTTTCAGCCTCCCCCTCACCCAAACAGCTTGAGGCTGTTTTATCTTCAGAAGACATAGTATTTTTTGGTCCTTTTCCTGCTTTGGTGGGTGTGAGCTGCTGTTCTCTGTGTGTTTTGTGGCCACAGCCCTTGTGAACGAAGTTGTAACTGTCCTGGGCTGCTGACTGTTCAGTCCCAGGTGCTGATGAGTAGATGTGGGAATTGTGTTGCAGCAGTGGTAGTGCTTGATGATGCGTGTCTGCTTCTGTCCTGCAGAGCTGGGCATCCCTTACTTCAGCCTTGAAGGCCATGGCAGAGTTAGCTGGGTCCATTCAAGGTTTCTCTGTTCATCCTTGTCATCATTACCTCATTTAGTACTCTGAGGAGATTGTTGCCTGAGTCATCACGCTGTAGGGAGATGATAAACACACCCTCAGTTTAACACAGTCATGCTATGACTTAATGTAGTGCATTGCTTCCTTTTATGCTGACTTAATAGTCAAGAGTTTCTGCAAGTAGCAGTGCAAAGACAAAGCTGTAGCTAATGTAAGCTAATGAAATCTCCCTTTTGCCTTCTGTTTTCAGATAGACATAGAGATGTCATTTGTAGATCAAGCTGGGATCCAGAGGTTAATAGAGGGCCTCCTGCAATATTCCTGGCCTGAGGAAAGAGGCCCTATTACAACTCCTTTCCCTTCCATGACATACGAGGAGGCACTGGCTGCCTATGGGACTGATAAACCAGACACTCGCTTTGGGATGAAGGTGAGGGTTTGCCTGTTGGGAACTTGCAGCTCTTCTTTTTCTTTCTGATAGCACTTAAAGAATAACGTTTGATTAAATCATGTGTGCGTGGTCAGCTGGGGTTCTTAATCCTGTAATATACCAAAGCAGTCTCTTGGGTTTTCTAGGCCCTCTTACATTTTTTGTCTCTGTAGTCTGTGGTATCTGATGTTTATTCAAGCTTGGCCACATTCATTTCTTTGAACCTTTTGGTTTCTCTGAGTGAGGAAATGGTGTCCCAGAGAATGACTTTTGAAGGCAATAAGACACAGGAGTGGGTTTTTTGCTTCACATTTCTACCACAACAGCTTTTTTCTGTGCTTTCTCCTTGCCTAGATAGTGGATATCAGTGATGCTTTACGAAGATGGGATGTTCGGTTTGTGCAGAATGTGCTCAGTTACCCACACGGCACTGCCAAGGCTATTTGTATCCCTCAGGGAGTGGTAAGTGATGCTTTTACATGCTGCGTACGTTTGTGAAGTAAAATACCAACTTGAATTCTTTTGTTGGTGTGGAAATGTTCCCTGCTATGACTGGGGGAGCAGTGTCCTTCAGGGAGCTTGGGGTTGGTTGTGATTGACGTCAGGTTGGGCAGAGTGTTGTTACAACTGGGAAATGGAGACAGTCAGGCAACGGCAAGAATTTATTGTCCTCGTGAAGGCCAGGAAGAGAGCAGAGCTGCAAGGTCCCCTGGGGATTGTGAAGCCTCTTGGGGCTTCAGCTTGCTTATGTTGAGGATGGCATCTGAATAATAAATTGTGCCCTGTGAGGAGAGATTGAAACAGAACCAGGTGTGGCACAGCTCAGTTCTGGACTGATGAGAGAAAGGGCAGCTAGTTTGCGTGCTCTTGTGATTACTTTTGTTGCATTTTTGGGCACCACTCACGCAAGGAGAATGCCACAGATCAAATCCACAGCAGACAGTAGATGGAGAACTTTGGCATATCTCAGCGAGGAAGCAAATTTAACTCTGACTGTGGATGTCTTTGTAGCGTAGGCAGTAAGGGGAAAGTATTCTCTAAACAATTTTATTTAGTGAATAGGATTTCATGAATCTGTGTGATTTTTTTCAAACTGGAACAGGTTTCCCAGGGCAGTGGTCGTGACACCAGGATTATCAGAGCACAAGAACCATTTAGAAAATGCTCTCAAACACAGGGTTTGAATTTTGGGTGGTCTTGTGTGGAGCCAGGAGTTAGACTCAATAATCTTTGTGGGTCCTTTCCAGTTCTATGAGTAGGTCTTCAGTCGAAAACAAGGTACTGTCTTCCCACGAGAGGGCACTAAAGATGTGCATTTGCAAAACAAAAGTGGAGTCTCAAGCCTCTCTGTCTTAAAATAATTAAAAAATTAAATAAATTCAATGAATGTTCCATGTGTATGAGGATGAGCCTGGTTAGTTTCTTTCTGTTATTCCTCCACACTGAGCTATGCCTTCAAGTCATCAGTGTGGTGTTAAAAACTTATTCCTGCCCTGTAACGTGTAGGCTAGAGGTAATTAGTTTATCTCACGCTTCTGACCACCTGTATGGGATCTGCGTGTGAGGAGAAAAACTGCAGCTTTGAGAGGCCCATTTCTGAAAGCAGTCCTTGGACAAAAAACTTTCATTAGAGTTCAGTGCTGTGAGCCCACTCTTCTTCCACAGCTCGTGTTTCTAGCACAGGTTCTAGAAGTGCTGAAACAAAAGAATGTGAGATGTTTGGAAACAGCAGATTTGAATTCTGATATGGCTTTCTGTAGATCTTGCTGCTCTGATGTGTTTTTCTGCTCTTTCCTCAGAGATATCTTAAAAATAAAGATGTGGAATCGTTAAAGGAGGCTGCGAAATCCCAGTTCAACCAGGTGAGACAGCAGCACTGCTGAAATGTTGGAAGCTGTGAATGAGAAACTGTATGAGAAGGCACTTGTAGGCAGAGGAGAGTAATAATAGGCTCTTTACTAAGAGCCTTGTTAAAACGTTGATGACAAGAGAGGGCAGCACTGACCTGAACGTGTTCTTTTTACTGATCTTGCAACAGGAAATCGTGGATGTTATCTGCAGGCCTGATGGGAGCTTGAAGTCTCTGCTCACCAAGTTTCTTGGTGAGGAGCAGCAGTCAGAGCTCAAACAAGTGCTGAACATGCAGGTGGATGACGTGGTCCTGCTGGCAGCTGGAGACCACAAGCGAGTGGTAGGAAGCATTTCTGGGTGTCCGAACAAGCTGAATGTTGCTGGTAGCTTTGAAGTTACCTGTCCTTAAACTAAGACCTCTGGTAACTAAAATGCATGATCTAATTTCTTGTTTCTTTGCATCTGAAGCTGTAGCAGCAATAAATAATGCATGAAGTGTACCTATTGTTTTTGTTTCTCTCCCCACTTATATTCTGGGAAGAGTCTGTAACCAAGATGAAGGCTGGAATATGAAACAGGAACAAATTGGCATGACTTCTCTTACTTCTACTTAAAAGTGCTAAACAGTGATTGGAAAATGAGGTCACTTAGGTAGCTGTCTCCCATAGCAGATGACAAAAGTGAAACATGGCAGAGAGGATAGGAGATTCTGTCCCTAACCTTCTCTGTATTCCTGCCTGTAGATGTTGCCTTCCATTTGTGCATGGTGTCATGTTCTGCTTGATCACCAAAATTGTCATTTTTTTCTGTGCCTTCATTTCTGTTTGCAAAGTGAGGATCTTCCGTGTGCTTTGCTGTTAATCCATGCTTATGTGGAACTCGAGGTGGTCAGTCTGGGAGGGTTTTGTGAGGATGGAATGTGGAAGAAAATGAACTTTCCAGCTTTTTGCTCAGCCTTTTTTTTTGTCAACCCTGGAGCTGATGCTGCCTCAGCAAGAAGGAGATGTTTTTTTAGGAGGGAAGGCAAGAATGTTTTTACTGCAACAGCATAGTACAGCTAATACTGTATATGATGCTGCTGTTACAGAAAGCTCTTTCTGTGGATGGTATTTGAGCAACCTAATTGCCCCTTCTCATTAGCTCCCTTCTTTTCTGCAGTGCTCTGCATTAGGAAGCCTGCGGCTGGAGAGTGCTGACCTCCTGGAGGCAGCTGGAATGGTACTGCGGGATCCTACAGCTCTTCACTTCCTCTGGGTGGTGGATTTCCCACTTTTCCTCCCCAAGGAAGAGAATCCCACTGAACTGGAGTCTGCTCATCACCCCTTCACTGCCCCTCATCCTTTAGATACCGACCTCCTCTATTCTGACCCAGCAAAGGTAATTAACTTTATTCCCGTCATGTTGGCTGTTTTAATAGTGGGCAAGTAGCAGTATAAAAACCAGTATAAAAAGAAGTGTTTAGTGGAATTGGTTGCATATTATACTTATCCACTTGAAATATACAACTCTGAGATTACTCTGAATTAAAAACCAGCATCCACATCCCCCTCTGACAAATTGAGCTTCTTGGTAGCAGCTGCTTAAGGTGAAGGATCTTGTATTCTGACCCATACCATGTTGTTTCAGCTATTGATTGAGCATGCAAAAGGATGTGCGTTGTTCCAGTTGCTCTTAAGCTACATGCCACCCTGAGGTGACATGCACCTCTGTCAGCAGCAGTCCATGCTTCTGTTAGGTCTGATATTTGAACTGAGGCTTTTTTTATGCTTAGGCTTGGAACTGGGTCGCAGCATGGAGCCTGAACTCTGGATGAATGGAAACTGTTAAAATGGCAATGAAAAAGCCACGAAAGATGTGCCCATGTGATTTCTTTTGTATTTTTGCTGGAGCTGGAATCAAGAGAGGAACCTTGGCAAGACTTAAAGTCTGTCATGCTCTGTCTACTAATTGGACTTTATCAGAAATGAAAGGAAATGACTGAGAGTTTTCTTTGGCTTTAGTTGTGGTCTATATGCTTGTTATCCCTAAATTTGAAGTCTGTCACCCCCAGTGGAATTCACTAGGAAGCTTTCTCCTTCTTAGTGCTTGGACCCTCTTCTTTTGTGTCTGTGAAGCACAAGGATGCATTGAGAGAGCAGAATTGCAGTAGTCATGTCTTCAATCCACAGCATCTTTGTTATATGTGTGCTGGTTGGTATAAAATGTCGTTGGGTCCCAGCTTTTCTAAGGTGCTTGATAACTTCTTTTCCCAGGTCCGTAGCCAGCACTACGACCTTGTGCTGAATGGCAATGAAATTGGAGGTGGCTCTATCAGAATTCACGATGCAGAGCAGCAACGTTTTGTGCTGGAGAAAGTGCTGAAGGTAACACCTCCAGATGTCTCCCAGCATCCTCTTAGAGTTTTAAATACTACTCCATTTAAAAATCTGCTTCAGATTCTGGAGAAACATGGGGTGTTCTTCTCAGATAAACAGTTCCTAAAGATGGATGACTCCATTGCACCTTCATCTTATGTTGCTAACAGAAAGAGTATTGTTTCACTAATGTTTCTTGTGTAACCTTGTAGGAGGACTCAGAGGTGCTTTCCCATCTGCTTGAAGCTCTGGAATTTGGAGCTCCCCCTCATGGAGGGATTGCTTTAGGTGAGAGTGCTCTGCAGTTATCCAGAATGCTTGTGGCTTTCCTTTGGCATATTTGATTTTGAGAACAAGCCTTGTTTGTTAGCAAGAGCCCTCTCTCATCCTTTTAAAGATGGCTGTTTTTGTGGCGCTAAATAGCAACAACCAACACATTTCCATCTCTGTGGCTGCGTTATAGAAGAAAACAGAACTCTCACAACCAAGTGCAGGATGTTCTGGTGACCCTCCCCAGCATCATAATGCACTTTAGTTCATCTGCAAGGATCAAATCACCTGTTGGTGCCTCTAAGGGCAGTCCTCATCTACTGTTCTACAAACAGCCTGTTTATTAACACTGGGTTATCTTTACTCTTCTTCCTTTGCAGCCAGTACAGGACTGCATGCCTTGAGGCATGGGGTGGCATGGTACTGCTTCGTGCCCTGGGTCACTACCACGATCTCAGCCTTTGTTTCACTCCCACTTCTCTTCTGCCTTCTGTTTCATTCACTCATTCAGAGAGCTAAACTGACAGTAAATGAATGCTGTCAAGTTAGGTCCCTGATCTGTCTCAGCATGGGCCTGATGGATAGCTGTGCACCACAGGGAGAAATTACATCTCAGAAGTCACAGGGAGTGTGAGGAGGCAGCTGCACTGACCTAAATTGGCTTAAGCTGATGTGGAATGGAATCTTGAAGTCATTACAGTGTTGTGTACAGCATTACAGGAATGTCAGCTTGCTTATTTTTTAAGCAAAAACTTGAAGGACTCTAGGAAAACAACAGCAACAAAAGAGGAGCACTTTAACCTGCAGTCTTTAAATGTGATTTTTCCTCTATCCGATCACTCAGAGGCCATTACTCTTTCTGAATTCCTCCAGGTTGTTCCGATCCTTCAGAACTGATGGACCAAGAGCTTTGAGCAGTTAAACAGAGCCCTGACAGTATTCCTGTTGCTTAGTGGCCCTGGCATTGTTACGCTGCTTTTGAAAAGGCACTGTCTCTGTCTTGCAGACTTTGGAATGTCACAGGTTTTTCTAACATTGAAAAGCTTTATTTTGCTAGGCTCCTCTGCTGTCTAGGCATGTCTTTTTCTCTCTTTACTGGTTGAGATCAATTTTTTCACCCTTCTTTTTTACTTCAGCGTTATTCTTTAAGTCTGGCAGTATTACCTACTCCCACCTTTCTGATTTTCTGAATCAGAGAAACTAACATAGGACCGTAACTCAAGTGATTCATCAGTTTGTTTTCTCCTTCTAGGACTTGACAGGCTCATCTCTCTCATCGTTGGCTCTCCAAGTATCAGAGATGTCATTGCTTTTCCTAAATCATTCAAGGGACGGGACCTGATGGGCAATGCTCCAGACTATGTCACTCCGGAGGAATTAGAGCCATATCACATCCACGTTTCATGGCCTGTTGCAGAAACAGAAGCAAAGAAAAACTGACTTAGAGCAAGTGATGTGAATTGAACTGTTAAAGCAGAGATGCTTCCAACTTCTAAATACTAAAATTCAGTTTGATTAACATCAACTGTTACGGGAGTACCCAAGGAATACAACCCCACAAAGGTTTCAGAATTGAATGGTGAACAGATATGAGAATTCCCCTGATAGGAATTCAACTTTAGGTTGTTAATGAGAGGGAGAAGAAGAAAAGTTAAAAGAAAAAAAGCCAATCATTTTAGCATAGAATATTGAGACTGTTGCCTTTGGGGGTATTGAAGGTAAGATTATTTATTAGTTTTCCCCTTTTCAGTTTGCACGTGTCCTTTGCAGTCTGTACTCCGTTGTACTCCAGTGTTCCCTGTTAAAAGCAGGGAGAGGAGCAGATGCAGTGTTTGCAACAGTTGTCTTTGTAATATTCATCCAACAGGAGATGATGTGTCATTGGGGCCTGTGGTCCTGCCACTTTCAGAACACTGGTTCTAAAGTTTGTATCCTTTGTAAATAAAGTTTATGTAAGCAGAATGGCCTTGCTCTTTCCCTGCAAGAAAGAAGAGCTTCCAGTTCTTCTCTGTGACCTCTGATCCATTCAGAAAGTGACAAGAAATCTGTGACAGCATAGCAGGGTTGGCAGTCCTCTGTAAATTCTGCCTTTTGCAAACCTGCTGCTGCAGGTGGGAGGGATACCACTCTTGCAAGTGGCACTGCCAGTGGATTGTCAGGAGGAAAGCTAATTGTGTCTTTGCACTGTGAGATAACGTGATGTGGAGTGGTAGTGTTCTCAGGTTCTGGACTATCCCATTGATGAGAAACAATAGGGGAGGTGGCTTTTCTCGTTAAGGGTCTATTTTTTGGTTTAAGAGCAAATTGTGTTTGGAAATGAAGTGGAAATAGGTGAACAAGGTGTTACGCAGCACCTTGGAGAGGTGATAAAATTCCCTTAATGTTTAAGCAGTGATCAGAGCAGCGTGATGTTATGCTCAGATTGCTTCCTTGAGGGGATGGTGGATTTTGCTATGAACCTTTTATACCGGTAGTGTGAATAAATTGAACTTAAATGGAATTTGCCTTGAGAATCATCTGTGTTTCTGAAGATGGGATTATCAGAGGCTCCTTTGAGGACACGGAAGCATAAAAAACCAGCTCTTTTGAGAAGTTCTCCACTCCCCCAGACCATTATTTATAGCAAGTGCAAACCTAATGTGCTCAGCTTTTTTAATTGTCAAGTAAGGGATATTCTATCCCTGGGTAAGTAACTGCAAAGGCAAATGCTGTTTACAGCTAAAGAGTCCCAGTTCTTTAAATTAGGATTATTATCAAGCATTCAAAGGATAACATGCTTTAAGAAGCTTAGGCAGAAATGTAACGCTGCCTGAAATGTTGGAAGCACTTGTTCAGATGCGTGAGCAAGCTGTCTCCAAGGCATAACATCCGTCTTTTATATGCAGGCTGTTTGGTGTGATGTTTATTTTACCCGCTGCTATATTGAGGGCTCGCTGCAGTTTGAAGTGTGCCACAGTGAAAAAATGCATCGTCTGAGCTGCTGCACTCCTGCTACCGTGAGGTCAGTGGAAAAGGTGGAGCCTGAATTGACACAAACCACCCGTGCTTGGGTTTGTGAATGAAGGTAGGTTACAGCACAGCTGCTCGCACTCACAGTGAGCGTTGTCACAGAGAAGGCATTGCTTGGTTTGGATGCTGTACCCAGAGCTGCTGGCCTTGCTGGGAACAGAATCACCACCTGGGCACAGTGAGGATATTTGAGGTCCTTGCTGCTGTGGATCAGCCTGCAGTGGTTGGGTGCCCCTGCTTGGTTTCTGTGTCTTTGAGAGCTTGGGGACCTCAGCTGAGACCTGATGTAAGGATGCCCAGTGCCATGCAAGTGACAGTTAATTACTCAGGAGTACAAACCTCTAGGCAGCAGTGTTGTGAAGGTGCCTTTGGCCCACGTGCTAACAGCAGCAGCACAGGCACAGCCAACTGACGGGCACATTGGTAATGCCAGATGGAAATCCCCTGCGTAAACTTCACCTGACTTCAACTCTAAATATTTGGGCTCTTATTTTAGGCTTGTGCTCCAGTTTGTTGTTTTTGTTCCAAGCATTGTTTTATGTAATTAACAAATGTTGCTTACATGCAGTCACCAGCTGTGCCAGCCACTATTCTGCAGCACAGAACTCCGTGGCAGATATATTCAGCCTGGATTGGTCCCATTTTCATTTCATAACTTCCAGCTTTGTCTTGATATGCTCTGGTTTTTCTGCAGTGCTGAGTGGAGTTGAAGAAGGCATCCCTGTACTGCTCTCCTGCAGGCTTTGTTGGATTTTGATGTTTCTGTATTTATCAGTCTTCACCTTCTGCCCTCTGCTGCACCGATACACGGGGAAAGTTTTGGGTGAAAAACAAGGATCTTTTATTATTCAAAACAAAACCAACCAAACCAAAAACCAACCAAAATCAAACTCAATCACCACACACAGTGTGATAGATTTGAAACTCCATCAGCCCTGAGAACGTGGTTTGTTTGCTTGGCAATTTGAAGGGAATTGCAGATGGAGCCCGCAGCTTTGTTGCTCCTCCACCGAAAAACCTTCTTCCTTATATCCGATCTACCTCCTCTCTTTTAGTTTGAAACCATTTCCCCTTGTCCTATCTTCTACACCCTGCTAAAAAATCTCAAGAGAAAGAATCACTGACTAGCACTGCTGGTGGTAATGACTATTAGTGAGATCTCTGATTCATGTGCAGAAGAGAGCACATTCCTGGGTGTTCTTGGGCAAGCAGGTGGCCTCAGGCTGTCTGCATGTCAGGGATTTTGTTCAAGAGCAAGCTAAAGTGACTTTATAACAATCTGTGGTGCTTCTTGATAAAAAAATGGGGGCACCTGAATGCCCTGGAGTTAAGTAATACCTGTCTCTAGAAAGAAAGCAAAGAGGGCCTGGGTAATTACAGATCTGTTTAATTATCATTTGCAAAAGGAAAAAAAAATGAAACAAAAGCAGCCTGCAAGGTGCTGAACAAGTAAAGCATGGGGCTTTTCAGGGGAAAGTCATCTGAAACCAAAGTGTGACAAGATAAGGAGGGCCTATGGCAATGGGAGAGGCAGTAGCTGACAGTACACTGAGGCTTTGAGCATAGTTATGCCTGGCAAAATGGGTACCAAAGTGGCTGGATGGCTGTATCCAAATGCTTTTATTTTGGGTGTTTGTCCCAGGGATGTTTCTTCTGCTCTTGGGTTGTAAATATAGAGTGTAGGGGCATGTATGGGTGAACCAGCTAGTACACCTAGAGAACCTCCCCCACCCCAATTTACCAACTTCCTCCTGATTTTAGGGAGCTGAGCTGCACCCAAGTTAGGCATTGGCTCCTTGGATGTGGCATAACCTCTTGAAGAGGTGGCTTAGAGATCACACCATCCCCAGTCCTGGAGGCAGTGTCACTGAAGGCTGAGCAGTGCCAGTGTCACTGAAGGCTGAGCAGTGCCAGTGAGAGGCAAATGATGGCAGTGGATGGAGCAGATGAGAGCCAACCTCACGTACCAGAGGTATGCTGCTGCTGTTGGGTTTGGGGCTGTGCTGCCTGCCTTCCTGGCACCACAGGGCATGGATTTTCCCAGCTCATGGCTTCTGAGAACAGGCTTTCTGCTGCCTCACGATGTGAACTAGGTGATCCTCTCCTCGAGGCTCTGTGTGCTGCTGCTGCAGCAAGGGTAAATGCAGAATTAAAGGGAGAGTTGGTTGTGTTTTTTTGTGTTTAAGACTTTCTCTGGAAACTCTTTACCGAGAGTACTGTTCCCAAGGGCAAGAGAGAGAGGTTATTTCAAGAGTCCTTTCCCAAAAGAGCGCTCTATTATGTGACGTTTTTAGCAAGAGAGACCTTCTTTAGAAGCTGTGCTTTGCCTCAGGAGATTAATCAGTTTGGCAAAGCTTCCCCTCGTACGTTTCAAAAACTCATTTCTGCCTCCATTTGTCTGAAAAGCAGCACTTAAGGTTTGCTTTAGCCTCCAGCCCGCTGTGCTCCTGGGGTGCGGTGTTCTCCCATACCTCCCATTGCTCAGAGTTACAGCAGAACCCTTTGCAGCTGATGCCTTTGTGCACTGCTTTCCCTGCTCTGCTTAAAGACAGTCACAACTTCATCTCACCAACCTGTCTGACCACGGCTGATGTCTCTGCGAGCAGAGGCCCGGCACTAATGCCATCCTGCATGGCTGTGAGTGAATTCACCCTTTATTCAGCATTCTCCACCCCTGCTGGGCTGGAGCTTGTGCTGCTCACAGCACGCACAGATGCTGCCATTTGCAGTGCTCGTTCAGCCAGGCTTCCACACCCCGTGCTTCTCATCCCAGACAGAACACAATGAGACCTCTATCCTTGGGCTGCACTGCACGGCCTCCGAGCTGCTCCTTTGGGCTGTAAGGCGATGGGTATGCAGCCACTGGAGGTCCTGACAAAGCGGAGTGAATGGCAGTGCTACGTTAGCCCTGTACGTCCCCTCCTCTCTCATTGGCTCCGCAGCCTTCACTGCAGCTTTTCACGGTTACATAAATACGGCCTATTTTCCCCAGGAATTAACATCTTGCTCGCTAAGTTTAGGTTTTTCACAGGCACACAAAACAAACCATCTGACGCTTCACGTGCAGCCGGGATGCTGGCTCAGCCAGGAGGAGCAGTCCCTGCCTGCATGGAGCCTTCACAGCAGTGCCCACTGTCCCCCAGCGAGTGCCATGGCCCTGCCACCACCCCCAAACACTTTGCCCCTGGGACAGCAAGACCCCGTTGGATCCCTGTGGCCCGTGTGCCCTGGGGGGGGGACAGGAGGTTGGCTGGATGCTTGGAGCGTGCAGCAGATGGTTCCTCACTCCCCAGATGACACAGATGTGTGTTGTTGCTGTTTTTCCTTTCCCTATTGACCTTATCGACAGCAGCCACGTGATTGGGTCTCTATCCTTCTGGAACTGCTGATGGAAAGGGTAGGGAGCTGCCATCAACAGCAAGAGGAGCGGGGCTGGGCGGTGTCCATTTCAATGGGGTTAGTGGTGGGCTTCGATGCTGAGAGGGAACACAGTGCCTGCAGCTATGGCGTGTTGGCTACGCTTGGATTTCTCCATCTCTATGGTGGTGATGTTAAAGTGGTGGATTGTCTTTCCTCTGAACGTTTGCATTCTGGGTATCTGTGATGGTACACTGGGGCTAAATAGAGCAAGAGAAGAACATGTCAGAGGTGAGAGAACAGCGCGTAGCAAAGGCTGCAGTGAAACCGGGCACTGGGAGCTGCATTCCTCCAGCTACAGATCCTGCACATCGCCAGGGCTCTGCTTGGCGTTGCTTTAAGTGCGCTGATGCACTTCTTCACACACAACAGCTCCCGGGGCACAGATGTTTGATCTGAGAACGATGATGAAATGACAAGAAAACACATGAAAGATGGAAGAATGGGATCTCACTTCAAGGTGCCAGCCAAGCCTGCGAGCTGCTCAGCCGAGGTGCTATGTTCCAACATAGCCCAGAGGGGTGGATGCCCAGGCTGTGGGCTGGCAAATCCCCACCTGCCCTGCCTGGTGACAGCCAACCATCCCCCTGTGCTCGTGTTTGCTGACAGCAGGTCCCAGGGAGATTGCTTTAAAGCATTTCTTAGAGATTTGCTCTTTAGGATGGGATTCAAACGTAATATCGAAATGAGTGATTTTATTAAAAGGTTTTAAATAGGAGCTACAGGGTAGTCGGAAACATTAGGGCCATTTTAGAAGGAATTTGCTATAAACCTTTTCTCACAGAAGCTTTCTAAAATATTGCCCTGCAAAGTACAATTCTCTTTATCTGCAATTTAATTACACTTCCCGCCGTGCCCGTGTCAACACAGCTCGCTTTGATCTCCATTAACTCCAGCCCGGCCCAGGGAGGTGGAAGAGAAATGGTGGTTGGTGGAATTGTCTGTGGGTTGCTGCACGATCTCAATGAGCTGTGAAAAGGGTGTGCTGAGAGGCTGGAGAAATAAAAGGGTTGGGATCACTGCCCGCGTCCGTGGTGATGGGTGTGGGGTGGCAAAGGTGCCATGGGAGGAGCTAGAGTGCTCGAGTGGTCCGCTCTGCCCCATCCAGAGTTAGTGGGCCAGGATTTGTGATATATTTGAGACTCAGGCCGAGTCAAGGCAATAAAAGTGGTGAGGCAGTGGCACGGGCTGCACAGAGAGAGACGATGGATGCCTTGCAGACAGCCAAGGTCAGGCTGGATGGGCTCTGAGCACTGATGGAGCTGTGGATGTCCCCGTTCACTGCAGGGGAGCTGCACCTGGTGGCCTTTAAGGGTTCCCTTCAATCCTATGAACCTACATGAGCAATGGGCCAGGAGGACCCAGAGTAGAGCTTCACAGACGGAACGTTTTGTTGGCGGCCCTCCACTCTCACGATGTCCGTACGTGTGAATGAAATCTGAGGTATGTCCTGGGTGTGTTACAAAACCAATGTCACTTGTGACATCCTGCAGTCGCCCAGGGAGAACCTGGGAGTGTGGAAACGCATTAAAACAAAAGTGATGTGCTAGGAGTTGAACCCTTGGTGATGTTGTGTTAAAATTGGCATGGGATCTGGGAAGGGCTGAAGCGGATTTTTATTTAACTGGAACAAACCAGAGGCATCAGATGAACCTCAGCCTTCAACCTTGGCTGAGAGGAGATTGTGTCAACCGCTGTGTTTTTTTCTAGAGTATTTTTCAACACTTGTCTCCTCTTCACCGGAGACGAGATGAATCCAAGTCAGGATGACCTGAGCTTTGCAAGGATGACAGCATGATGAGTATTTCCTCGCCAAGCTGAGCTGTGAAAGAGGGAATCCAGGCTGGAGCAGTGGGATCGTGCCTGTGGTGCTGCTAATCCCTGTGTTTTCATAGTAAGTTGTGCAGGATGCTCTCTCCCCAAGGATGTTGCCTGGTGATGATGTGCTATCTGCTAGTAGCACGGGGATGTCAGCTCAGTGCTTTGTTAGCCGAGGAAGGGCAGCGACAGACAAGTAGAGGCTGGTTTAACTGCTTGGGATTTGGGTTCTGTGGTGTTTGTTTGTTTATTTTTGCTAACACCCCAAGCAGCAACAAGCTCCACCAAGAGCTCTTGATAATCATAGAATTGTTTGGGTTGGAAGGGACCTTTAAAAGCCACCAGGTCCAAACCCCTGCACTGAGCAGGGACTCTGTCAGGTGCTCAGAGCCCATCCAGCCTGACCTTGGCTGTCTGCAGGGACAGGGCATCCACTACTACCACTCTGAGCAACCTGCTCCAAACCAAAATGAGCTGATCTCATGGCTTGTGGCCTCAGTGAGCACCTGCACTGGCATCCAGGAGCTGTGCTTCTGGTGGATGAGCCAAGCCCAGGTCTGGGTCACGCTGCTGTGCTGCTGGGGGGCAGGGATAGGTTCCAGCAGAAGCCTCGAACATTGGGATACATGCTCTGCCGGCTGAAGGTGGAAGGGTGGGTGCAGGGGAGGGGTGGGAGGCCGTGCTGTGAGCAAACCAAAGCTGGTTCCAGGGCAGGGGGCACGCAGCAAGGAAGAGCAGGGGCAGGTCTCAACCCTGAGCTGCCAGGTGGGTTGGTTTCTCCCTTTTCCCGTGCCGTGCGATAAGATTAACGATTTCCCTCGACCCCGCTGACACAGGGGCTCTCGAATTAAACTCCCCGCTCCCTCCTGCTCTGCGATCCGAGGGGCAGCATCCTCCCCTAAGCCTCAGAGGAGCCGATCAAAGCGATGCGGGAGGACGCTCCCTTCCAAACGCTGGGAGGGTGACAGCAGCGACAGCTCTCGCAGACATCCCCCCGCCGGCTTTCGGCATCTGTAAGCGGGGCTGGGGGGGACGTTCCCAGCAGGTAAGCGGGCTCGGGGCTCGGAGGGATGCGGAGGGACCCGCGGGTCAGGTGGGCACCGCGGCATCGCCGCCCATCGCGGTGCAGCCGCCGCGTTGCGGAGCTCCGGCTTGAGGCTGCGAGGCTTTAGGAAAGGGGATCCGGGGTGGGGTGCGGGGAAAGAGTGGGCTCCGGAGGGAAGCGAGAGGGGCTGGGGCTGAACGGAGCTCTCCGCTGTGTGTCCCCAGAGCCTCCCCGAGCACGCAGAGGAGGAGAGGGCAGGTCAGCGGCGGTGAGTATCGCTCTGTGCGCGTCTGTCCGCAGTGCCTTCTCCGCTCGGTTTGTCTGCTCGGCTCTGCGGGTACTTAACCTCCTATAAGCCCCCCAGCCCGGGTCTCGTGTGTGTTTGGTTTTGTTGTCCTCTTCCCCTTTGTGCTGTTGATTGGGATGGCTCCCTTATCTTGGCTCAGGTGAGGGGGGGGGGTGATAATCCCAATGTCATAATCGCTCTCCCTCCCTTTGTCTCCCGAGGAGAAACCCCAAAACACATCCGTGATGAGACCGGCAGATCTCCCAGCTGGGGTCCTGCCGTACGAGGAGGGGGGAGGGCAAAGCAAAAATCCTCACCAGACTCTTACAGGGATGCTTTCACTGCGTTCTGTCTCTAAAGGGATCGACTGGCTCTATTGGCAAGCCGAGGGCGTACCCACAGATGCTCCAGCTTGGCTGTGGGACTCGATGTCCCAAAGTCAGACAGACTTTGGGACCTTGGGGAAGTTGGGTGCTGCTCCATCGTGCAGGTTGGAGCGGGGGTGAGCAGCAAGCTGTTTCATAACAGCACCTCCAAAAGCATGCAGCAAGGGGAGACTGCGAGAGAGGGCACCCCGTGGGCAGCCAGCCCTGTCCCAGCTGTCACAGAAGGGGCCGCTGGGCTCTGGGAAATCCTCCCCTTGGCCCCACGCGCGGGTGAAACTGTTAATGAGGAAATTTTGAAGGGGCTTAAGGAATTACGAGGATTGATTTCAGTTAAAGCGCATCGTAGCAGCCGGTCAGGGCAGGGATTACGAAAATGCATTCACTGGCATGTAGCGCAATCCCAGTTCCATTAATTTAGTTGGGAAGAGGCTTTGTGCGTTTTTATTGTAATCGGGTTTTAAAAGGGATGCAGCATCGGGCAGCCCAAGCTTTGGGATCTCCCTTGGCCCTTTGCATGCAGCTGCTGCTCCCATCAGCTCCTTGCCCTCCTCCCTCAGGGCAGGGAGACCTGGAGGTTATCTGGAGCTCGGCCTTGTCCTGGCAAACAGGAAACCTTTGCACTTTGCTCACTACGCAGGCAGCACCATCCTGCTCTGTCCCAGCAGCCTGGTGGATACCGCCTGCACTCCCTGCTGTGAGATCTGTTCCAGCAGTGTCTGCATGCAAAGGCTCAAGGAACCCTGGCACCCCCTCAGCCCATTCATCCCTCCCTGCTGCTTCCCATGAGCTCCCACCGCCCAGATGAGACGCTTTCTTTGAATTCATCTGTGTGAGCGCTCGAGCCTTTGATGGTGGAAGGAGCGGCGTCCACAGGCGCATGAAGTCCTCCTGTTCTTCTGTTTGCAGCGCCAGCTTCCCCACCATGGCCAGCCATGACTCGGACGGACAGGGACAAGAGGTAGTTCGATTCTCTTAGCGAGGTCAGCACAGAGCTCTGCCCATTGATGAGTGACCTTCGGAGGAAGTGCATGATGAGCGTGGCCGTGCCGAGCCCTGCTGCCCCGTGCTGAGCCGTGACGCCAAGCTCAAGGCACCTCGGACCTACAGCTGGACTTCCCCCATGGCTCTGCTCCCGGGAGGAAATGCTGTCTCTTCTCTTTGATCATCCTCCAACTCCGAGAGTCTTCCATTGGAAAACTGACGAGGATCAAATGGGTTGAGAGCAACGGGCCCTCCTTTTCTGACAGAGGATTCCTTGTTATATTTTTAAGTGCCAGGGCTTGAAACTGTAAATCCCTCCTTCCTACACTCCTGCAAACCACTCTCCCAAGCCAACCAGTTAGAGGGCTGACCGTAATTGGAGTCCTGAATGGCTGCGTTACTGATCCCACGGAGGTAACTACATGGACACTGCACCCCTCGCCCATCCTGTCGCTGTCTGCCTCGTCCTGTGAGCCCCACGGCTCCCTCCTGCCCTTCCCCTGCCTCCCCTCCTCCTGTCAACCCAGGTTCTTTTCCCCCGTGTCCTCTCCTGGAGTCACAACCCGAGCTCTGAGCTCATGGCGTGGCACTGCAGCCTCCTTGCTGCCATTCCCTGCTGCAGTCCCTTCATCTCAGGCATCCGAGAGAAATCCGAGCAGCACCGCAGCAGTGCATGCCACACCTCTTGCTGAGAAAGCTGTGAGCTTCATCATGGAACAGCTGAGGGAGGATGAAGGCTGGGGGCAGGAGGGATATGGGGAAGGTATCAGTGAGATCCTATAGCTGCTCGGTGTCGGTCTGAGCACAGCAGGCTCAGCTAGGGATGCAGCACTCTGCATGAAGAACGTCTTCTTTGCTGTGGGGAGAGGATGTAGGGTAGCACCCTGAGACCACTGGCCACGGGTCTGGGTTTTGGAGCTATTCTTGCCACTGAAGATCCCCAGGTTTTGTGCTGGGTGCTGCCTGCGCTCTGCCAGGGAGACACTCGTTGCATTTAATTAACATTTAATTTGCTTGAAGATTACACGAAAATGTGCAATAATAGAAACTCTCTGCAGGGCGGGAGGAGAAAGGGGCGGGGGGGGGGGGACAGGCGTGCTACAGATTGGCTCAGTGCTGAAGTGTTCTGCATCAGGAAGGGAGGAAAAGCTGTGCTTCCCTCTGCAGTCTCAGGGAGCGTTTGGCGATTGCTCAGCAGCAGGGCCCAGAGAGGGCTTCCAGAGCCAGTCCAGCAGCTGAGAAGTGCACACAGCCACTGAGTGGTCCTCCTGTGGTCAGGGGTGACCCAGCAGTAGGGATGCCCTTAGGCTAGGGGGAGCTCAGGCTCTGCTCTTCTAGGCACCGTGTCCAACCATCAGTCAGCATCTGTATGTTTCTGAGAGAAGACAATTCCAGTCTGGTGCCGTGCACGTGTGTTCCATCTCCTTCTCCCTTTGTGTTCTCTCCCTTTCCAAGTTATCCCCATCCTGGTGATGCTGTGCACATCAGCTGTCCTGGGAAGGGGCTGGCAGGGAGGGGCCTGCGAGGGAGCAAAGCACAGGGGCTGCTCTGAAATTCAAAGGGAAAAGCAGTAAGGTCCTTTTCTGCATGGATAAACCTGCTATGGAAGAGGCAGCTTTAGCTTGCTTATGTAATGCTGAGTCTAAAGAAGCAGGCTGCGCTCCCACGGCTCTGCAACACAGCTCACCTCACAGGTGCCTTGCTCCTTCCTTCCCTCCTGCCCCCTCCAGCACTGGCACTGTTCTGATTGCTGGTGTTAGTGCCTTCCTGCTGAGGGCAGGTCCTTCCAGGACACCACACAACGAACAACCTTTGTGCCGGTTGGACAAACAGCACGACTGATTGGCATTGGGATAGCCAGCACCTGTGCTGTGTCCATCCTTAGCACCCTCTTGGAGATGCTTCAGGGTCCCCCCTGCAGGTGAGGGATGAGGGACGCAGGTCTATAAGGCACAGAACCGCTGAGGTGTGTCTTTGGGGTTTTGTTTTGCCGCACTGGCTAGAGTTATAATCCTCTTCTTTGGTTTTCCCCCACTCACCCCACTGCTCCCCCCCCCCCATCGACCACAGGAACAGAGGGATGAGGACTCGCCTGGGCTGCCTGTCTCACAAATCAGACTCATATAATGATTTCACAGCTATTCTTCCGGACAAGCCCAACCGGGCTTTGAAGTGAGTATAGCTGCAGCATCCCCCCCCATCCCGCCTCTGTCCTCCCATTCCTGCCCACCACCCCTCTTGTATTACCTTCCTTTCGTTGTACACTGTATGAGCTTTCGTGCAGAGTCCCTTCAGCCTCAAGGAAGAAGGAGAACACAAGTCTGACACAGCAGGAACCACGTCAGACAAAACATTGGGATCACTGTCCTTCTGTAAGACAGGATGTGCACACCGTCCCTGCTGCTGTCCATGAGATGTGTCTACACGTATCTGTGGACAAGGAGCCTTAGGTTGGAGGGGACCTTAAAGATCATTGATCTCCAACCTCTCCAGCCCTCACCCACTCAGGCTGCCCTGCACCCCATCCAACCCATCCTTGGGCATCTCCAGGGACGGGGACAATATATCCCTCTGTCATCACAAATCAAAGTCTAGCTGTTGACTTTGCTGAAGAGGTGAGCAGCAATTCCAGGTCACGGTCCCCCTTAGCTAAGTGTTATAAAACACTGCCAGAACGTCCTGTGTTAGTTTGCACAGCACTAAAGCAGATGCCTCAAACAATCCGGAGTCCTGATTTAAGGCGAGTGGGATGGAATCCATCTGATCCCAAGTCGCTGCTTATGTCTGAGCTCACCTTCCCCTTGCAGTCAGGAGAGAGAAATAAACACTTCTGCAGGGGTGGGTTTCATTTCACTTAACTTTTGACATTTACAATGTAAATGTCTGCAGTTGAACTTGTTCCCTGGGCCTTTGTTTAGAGTCGAAAAGGTAAAATCGGTCCTTTTTGGGTGCGATTCAACTGGCCTATTTCACGTGCCTACCAGAGGACAAGGTGAGGAGACCCCTGTGAGTCCCTTGGCATCTCCTCACTGACTTTGCAGGGAAACAGAGGAACTTGCTCACTTGGAGGCCTCTACATTGTAGACATCCAAAAGTTGGTGAGAAGAATTCCAGCTTTCCTTGGAACTCTTATCAAACAGCCATGGGTTGTCTGTAATCTGCCTCTTCCTTTCTTCCAGAAGACTGTCAACAGAAGAAGCAACGAGATGGGCTGACTCTTTTGATGTACTTTTGTCCCATAAATGTGAGTAGAAATCAAGTTGTACCACTTATTCTTCCCCCTGCCCCCCATGCGCTGTATGCAGATAGGGCAAACCAAGTGTGTGCTGCACAGCAGGTTGTGGTCCCTTGGGTACTTCTTACCCCCAGGAAGGGCTCACAGTGGTTCACAGGCAGGACTTCTGAACGGTCCCATAAGGTGCCATTCATTGTCATCACTCATTAACAGTGCTCTGCAGGGGTATTAATGTTTCTTCATCTGTACGGGAACTGTTGAATCATGGCTGGAACCACTGATGGCGAGCACTGAGTCAGCTGCAGGAGCACGGGTGAAGGCAATGCACCTGTGTGACCAGAAGGGGTGGAGTCTGAGTCCACCTCTCCCAGACCCCATTTAAGGGCTGACCACCACTGGGGAAGGATCTCTTGTTGGAGATTGCTCCCTTTTGGAGTTTCTGCTGCAAGCCTGGGACACGGGTGAGCGTTTCATTTGTTTTTGATTATTCCCTCCCACCACAATGATCTTTCTAGTTATACATCTATCGAAATATTATTTGAACTGCTTATTCTATAATTTATACATCTGTTAATTATACAACCACTTGTTCTGTTAACTATACATTGGTTAACTACACAGTCTTCGCATTTGCAAAAGGTCGTGAAGAGGGGGTTGTAGGCCCACAGCGTCCCATTCTTTTCCATTCTTAGGATTGACCAGGTTGGAAAAGACCTTGAAGATCATCAGGTCCAGCTATCAACCCATTGCCACCGTGCCCACTGACCACATCCCTTACACAATATTCTAATCCAAGCCAGCAGAGCTGAAACTCTCAGAGCCATCTGGTGAATGTGACTGACTGCTCCCATCAGTTGCAGTAGGAAATCCAGTGTGCAGTTAAATAACCTTGCACACTGCTCTCTGTAGCAGTCCTTACAGAGAAATTGTGTATGGTAGCACTTAGCTGGCTCTAATTTACACTTCCCAAAGCAAACCTGAAAGTTTCACATCAAGAGACGTTATGCAAACATATAATCAGCGCACCTCACTCCATTCAATAGATCAGTCATATCAGTTCTGCTCAGAATACTTTATCCTGCCTCACCAGCGCGTTCATGCCGAGGAATTACAAACAGGGCAGGGAAGTTCACAGTATAGATTCATTAATTTTGTTTCTATTTAGGAGTAAAACGAGTGAATCGAGGTTGGGAAGAAGTCAGTGTGGGCGGTGAACCGTTTTAGCGCAATAAGGAACCGTCTGACATCCTTAGTGGTTTGGGTTTTGTGGGGTTTGCAAATGAAAGCATCAGTATAGAGCTGTGTTATTGTTTTGAACCAAGTGCAATTATTTTTTTTTATTTTCCTGAATTTTGGCCAATGGTTTTGGCAGAGAATTAGGTGACAACTTTGAACAGGCTGGCCGTCCAAGACAGAAAAAGCAATATATAATTTTAGCAGCGGTGTCTTGTTGAGATCGTTGCTTGCAGCCAGTAGGAAATAATCACGTGTCTGGGTATGGCCATGAGGGAGCGTTTCTTTAGTCCAAATCTGGAACAAGAAGGGAAAAGTGCATGAAAGAGACATAGGTGCCTGTAGGATGGGCAGTGAGAGAGGACAGGGTGTTTGCACTGATGTTACAGCTCTGTCTTTAAACTCAAGCCTCTGTTCCTCCTTTAGTAATGTTAAAAGTCCATTTTTCTGCTTTTTGGACAGAGACTGCAACAGAAACAAGGCAGTGAAGTTGCTTTTTGTCTGTGTATTGGAATTACACAGATTGTTCCCTCTTCAGCTGAGTGCTGTGAATGTCAAATCAAGCCTCAGCCCAATTACTTCACCCAATAGCATTACAAGAAGGTTTTGTTAATCAATTAGCCTCATAGAGTGATCAATGAAACATCAGAATCTTCCCCGTCTCTAGGTTGGGAAGTAATTATGATAGTTCTTTAGCACCTAGTGAAAAACATTTAGTTCCTGATAGGTAACTTGCACCTTATCTTTCAGAGTAAGAAAGCAGAGTATAGTAAAGCTGCCAGCTAAACTCCTGTATCTAGTGCTGAGAGAAGGACAGAGCTGCATCACTTTGGTTTCCCTGTGACTGCCCAGGTGAACAACATTACCCAGCCACAGATTCCAAACCACGCTTCAGGGCATGGGCATGAGCACCAGCTGTGCTCATGGAGGATTTCCCCTGTGGCTTGCAGTGCTAGCAGGTGGGCTGCTGCTGCCTGGCACATCTGTTACACCTCCTTCACTGGATGGACAGCTCGTCTCTTTTGGAAGGAAGCTGTGATGCTGATTTCAGGAAGCTGAGCGAGGCTCCAGTACACACTGTAGGATACAGCACAGCTTCGACGGCAGCCCCAGACAAATAGGTCAGCACAGTACCCAACTTGTTCTTGTTAAAGGGTGAAGCAGATCAGCTTGAAACCATGGGGTCAGCCAGTTAATCCCCTTCATGCAGCAGGAGCCTTGTCCCAGCTCCTTGTCCCAGTGTTCCCTTGGGTCAGGGATTGTGAGCATGGCAGGCAGCAGGAAAGGGGAGCTCGAGCCTGGTTTGCAGCAGAGATATGCAAAGGCAAGAGGCAGGATCATATGTAATGTGTTCCCTTGGGTGCTCAGGGAGCAAAAGCAGTGTCTGTAACGTGCTAGGTTCTGGCATCTTTTCTCAGCCTGTGCCAGTGCTGGATTAGCGAAGGCTCACAGGGAACTGGAGCTCTGTGGTCTGCAGTGTGTGCATGATGTGAGTAACGGAGGAGAAATCCCCCCGCTGTACCCGTGCCCAGGAGGTGCAGTCTGGTCAGCCAGATGGAGATTCCTTTTGACAGGCTGCCGGAGGGAGATGCACGCAGTGGCATGTCTCATTCTGCATTCCTCGCGGGGTTGGACACACGGTTTCTCATTTGTCCAGGATCCAGCAGGACAGTCTGTCCTCAACCCTTAGTCAGTTATCAGCGAAGCATCCGACATGGAAAACCTTGGCACTGAGTTTCCATTTTTATCTCTTGGGTTATGATTTTTTTTCCCCCCCTTTGACAGTTTTGTGAAATAGGTGCTCTTCTGCCCGAATTTTATTGTCCTCCTCCTCCTCCTGTTGTCTATACCTGCTCTTCCTACGCAGCATAGGAATATCCCTTCCTACTCTCAGTTCTTTCTAAGTCAGAACAGCATTAGCATGAGCATTGTGCTAGTGACAGGCAGCTAGCATTCACCAAAGCAATGCTAGGCAGCAGTGAGCATGTACATATGCTATGCAGAGCATTGTGACCTTGCCTCTTCAGCCCTGTTTTGTGCTAGCAATTATGTCCCTTCTTTTAAGTCATGTTTCTGGAAGTATCCAATAGTGGTACTGAAGGGCTGACACAGCTAAAATAATATGCCTCTGTTTTCTTTTGAATTTGGAAGGATCCAACCCCCCCCATGCAGTGCGCAGGGACACCCACAGCTCCATCAGTGCTCAGAGCACTGTCCAGCCTGACCTTGGCTGTCTGCAGGGATGGGGCACCACCACCTCTCTGGTGGCCTGATCTAGTTGAGATATAGATCTATCCCAAGATAACTTGTTCCATCCCCCCACCATGGGCAGGGACATCTCTGACTTGCATTGGTTTGCCCAAAGCATCATCCAGTCTGGCCTTAAGCACCTCCAGGGATGGGGCAGCCACACTTCCTCGATACCCCTCACATACAGGAGATTAAAACCAACAACCGTGTCAGATCCCAGCTCAGGTGGTGTCTGTCCCCACCTAATTGCCCTCCTGCCCTTCCTATTAGGTTGGCCACTGTCCCATGATAAACCTGTTGGCAGCGATTTAGCGCTGTGCAGTGATGCAGACTTCCATCTCTGCGGCTGAACTCGCAGCTGGAGGGGCAGACAGGCAGGCAGAGGCCAAAGGGTCCATCTGCAGAGCGTGGTGGCCTCCGGCCCAGGATGACCTCTCCTGCATCCAAGCTCTCCTCGGTGAGGTCCTCTCAGGTCTGCCCTGATCATTTCTAACTCCCCAAGGGCTGTGAGGAGGAGATGACAAGAATATATATATATGTGGAAAAAAAAAAAAGAGTGGAGGTCAGCCAGATACTATTATTTATATATCCTCTGTCTAAACTTGCTTCAAAATAAAAAGGAGCTGATTGATGTGAGAGCATGTGGAGACCTCTTGGTCCCAGCTGCTGCTCTGCTCTCTGGGGCAGGGATGAAGCCAAGGCCTTTCTCATCTCATCAATCACCAAGTCCACTTGTTTTTAGCAGATATTAAGTTCTGCAGATATATTTGCCGTCTGCAGCTGCTATTTTTGGCAAGTGGCTCTCTCTCAGTGCTGGGGCTCTTGGAGAGGAAAGGGAGAGTTCAGGATAGCAAATCACAGACTGCTTTGGGTTGGAAGGGACCTCAGAGATCATCCAGTTCCAATCCCTGCTGTGGGCAGGGTTGCCAAACCACTCAAGGGCCCCATCCAACCTACCCTTGGGCACCTCCAGTGATGGTACACCTGCAACTTCTGTGGGCAAAAGGGAAGGGAAGTGAAAGGGAAGAAGGAGCTCTGCAGGGACACACAACGGAGATGGTGTTGTCATAACAGTGTGTTTGGGTGCTGGAATGATTAATGCCGTGCGTCCTACAAGCTGGTGATATACCAAATGGCAAAATCTCAGGGAACTTCTGCTTTTTCCCATTCATACTTAGTGAAATCTGGTACTTCAGCTGTCAGTGTCCTGTCCTTTCCCTACGCTAAGGGCTCCCTGCTCCTTTGTAGAGTCCTCTGCAGAGGCACTAAGAATGTTACAGGCATTAAATAGCAGAGTTCAGACTATCTGTGTGTCTCCTGGGTTTCAGGAAACAGACCAGCCCTAAAACAGTCCACTTTTGCTCCATATTTACCTATCCACTGAGGTGCTTGGAGCATCCGGGGGTAGTACGATCCTGACAGGTGCTTGCTTACTGGAGGTGCCCTCGGGCACTCTGTTATGCAAGTATCTTGAGGGCTGATGTTGCATTATTGCCCTGGTCTTGAACCCACAATCCGTGCTCAGTGGTGTTCTTGGGTGAGTTCCCTCCTTTGCCCACAGCTGTGGCCCCAAACCCTTCTACAAGTGCGTTAATCACTGGGTGTGATACAGCTATTTCTCACCCACCCCGGGGCTGACAGGAAGATAGCAGCGTAGCTGCGGTGGAGATGTTCCCATTTTAGCTGCTGGTTGCTGTGCCACAGCAGCTCTTTGCAATGCAGAGTGCTGATGGAGCAGTTAGCATTGCCAAGTCTGTCAGCGAGGGAGCTTCATGAAGCCTAAAGCAGAGAGTATTAGCCTGGAGCTTGGTCCTATCCTGCCACCCATCTTCTCTGCTGGTCCTTCTGCCCCTTGTGGCAGTGCAGGAGGAGATCCAGTCCTACAGACCCTGTCAGGCTTTGTCCATCTCTGCCAATATCTGCTCCCCTCGCTCTTTCCCTGAGTCTGACCTTGCTGCGTGCACTCCTGGCTCCGTCAACATTTATAGATGCTTACTTGGAAGCAGCCAACGCAGACTGGGGAGGTTTCCAGTTACAAGCTAGAACTATTCAGGCTCTACTGGAAAAGTTAGAAACGCGTTACTGGAAAAAAAGAATAGGAGCCAAATTTATCCTTTAGCTCAGGAAAGGAGAAAGGGTATGTGTAAAGCCTTCAGCTAGTTCAACTCCACTTGTGCCATTCAGGGAAAGGAAATAAAAAACAATAGCTGTGCCCATAAATACACCCAAGCTGGGGTTTAAGAGCACGTTGATGCCTAATAAATCTCTCCATGTTTCTAATCTGCCCCAGCTGACTCAGATTACATTACCGAAATGTCACAATTGCTGAGCATTAGTAAGTGATAAGAACACTTTTACTGCTGACTAGACGAGTAGTAATTGCACTGTGTCCTTTCCCCTCTCCCCTTTATTGTAGCTGTAACAGTTATGCTCTCCAAGATCCTTCCTCTGTATGAGTAGGAACTAAAAATATGTCACAAGGCAATAAAGTGAAGTGATGGAAAACATTGGAGCCAAGTCCACACATGCTCTATTTTATTAGAGGCTTTTCTTAATGATGGGATTTTACAAAGTGAGGCATTAATGTGCCTCATTGAAGCTTGATGTGTGTCCAGAGAAGGGCACGGAGCTGTGTGGGGTCTGGAGCACAGTGTGATGGGGAGCAATGAGGGAATGGGATGGGTCAGTGTGGAGAAGAGGAGCTCGGGAAAGACCTCATTGCTCTCTCCAACTGCCTGAAAGGAGGCTGTGTTGAGGGGAGTTGGCCTAGATGATCTTAGTGATCTTTCCAACAGATGGGCTGGCTGCTTTCCGTGCTTTCCTGAAGACCGAGTTCAGCGAGGAGAACCTGGAGTTCTGGCTGGCCTGCGAGGACTTCAAGAAGACCCGCTCGGCAGCCAAGCTGGCAGCCAAGGCACAACGCATCTTCGAGGAGTTCATCGACGTGCAGGCTCCCCGCGAGGTGGGTAGGCAGAGCTCCTCTTGGGCAGGGAATGGGACTGCAGGGGCTGGGGGATCTTTCTTCCCCTGGAGGTGGTGGGGAGGAGGGGGTCAGTAGGAGAAGGCTTCCTGTTACAGGGAAGCCATCCTGCCTCACTCCAGTGCCTCCTCTTGTGGTGACTCATCCTTTGGTGAGGGCAACTGCTTTGATGATGCTCAATTAGTCATTGCCAGTGAGTTTGCTGCCAACTGCAACTCGCATTTCCTAACCTCACCAGCTTCCTAAGGAGCTCCTCCCTGTCAACTTTACTACCTCTCCCCAGGCAGGCAGTTGGGCTCGCTTCTCACAGGGCATTGTGTCTAGGAGCATCCCACGAGTGACTAACTTGTTGACTCTCCAGGGAAGAGTGTTTATCTGCTGACTAACTCCAAACTCAATTAGACCTCCTGAAAAGATGCGAGCAGGAGCTCGGAGCTGAACAAAAAGTGCAGTCACCACCTGAAGCCTGGCATTGTTCAGCACTCCTTGATATACTGACAGGCTGATGTGGCTGTCAGATCCTGCGTCGTGATGTTGCTTTTGTGGTACTGTATTCTTAATGCAATGCTTGCAGCACTGCTCTCCCACAGTGGTCCTCCTGCACGTGTGCTCGTTATGATACAGGTGCTGCAAGGGGATCAGAGAGCTGTAGAATGGCTTAGGTTGCAAGGGACCTTAAAGGTCACTTAGTTCCTACCCCTGCTGTGGGCTGGATGCTACCCATCAGTTCAGGCTGCCCAGGGCCCCATTCGAGGCCTGGGGCACCTATAGAGATGGGACAGGGTTCCTCCTATGAGTAACAGCCCCATGTCTGAACTGGTAAGGCCACCAATGGCACCAAGTGGTGTGGGTAGCCCAGGGCACGGTGCCCTCAGCAAGCATTTTCCTGCTTGGAGTCTTTCAAGTCTGCAGGGCTGAATCTGGGTTAGAAACACGAGTGCAGGTTGGATGGGGTCTTTCCTAAAATCAAGTCCTTCTGTCATAATTCCAGCTTGCTAGAACGTGAAGTGACTCTCAAGTGACAGAGGGAGCTAATCTGTGCTGCTGCCATCAGGGTTGAAGCAGACAGCTTTACTTTTGAGACAGCTATAAGTCTAGGCGCTTGTTAATGATGACAAAAAACATCTTAGCAGCCAGGTTTTAAATACTAACCCTAACAAACGCAGTCGGCTTGCTAGCAAAAGAAAACAGGAAACCTCTTGTTGTTGGCTTCGCATACACACTGCAGTCATAACACGGGGGCTGTTTATTTTTTGAAGTCCCAACTCAAGGCAACGTAATATCACGCTGTTATGGGAAAAATCAAACAATTTATTCTATAACAACATAGCTGAATAAGAATTGCTGATAGTTTAAGCCTAGCTAAAAGTTCACTCCCCATTCTATTGGGTATGAGGGATGGGGAAGAGGGATTAGGGGATTCTTGGGCAACAGGAGAGAGGAATGTTAGACTGAGCAGGCATTTTTAGGATATATGCTATGAAAATCTGTGATTAACAGTAACTTGAGGTCAGGAGTGCTCTGGTCAGTATATATCTTGTTCAACTATTCCAAGATTGGGGCAGGGTTTATAGCTCTAGACCTCTAAACCCACAGAGTTTGGGGGGCTGTTGTGAGACATGTCCGAGAGTAAGGGCTTGGTTGTTCTGATGCTTGAGACATAGTATGCATTTTTAAGCAGCACCCAACTCTCTTCTGCTGCTTTTCCCAGGTGAACATAGACTTCCAGACGCGGGAGCTGACGAGAAGGAACATGCAGGAGCCCTCTCTCTCCTGCTTTGACCAAGCCCAGGGGAAAGTGCACAGCCTGATGGAAAAAGACTCATACCCCAGGTTCCTGAGGTCCAAAATCTACACAGACCTGCTGTCTCAAACCCAGAGGAGGCTCAGCTAGAACAGTGACGGAGTCCACGTGCTTTTCACAACGGCAACAACCCATCTCTAAATGTGAAACTTCCGTGGGGTTAAAGGCAGTGGGAATGAGAGAGGAGGGAGGAGGAGACAGCTTCCAAAATGTGATCCTCACATGGTATCAAGACTTTCTGAGTTTCTGTGCTTTTTTTGGTTAGCAGTAGCACCTTGCAGCTGTTGCACACAACGGTATCCTCCGTGATCGTGGGGCCACCTATTGGGAGGGCAGGTTTCCTGTAAGATCACTTCGTTGGTTCATGTGTAAATAATACCACTGCATCTCCCTCATCCTCCCAGACATCCCACCTGTCCTCTGTGTTTGGAGGGGCCCTCAGGGCAGCTCTGAAACTTGTGTAGCCAAGTACGACCCAAAGCACCATCTCCTACCCAGGTTCTGGGTCCTGAGGCTGTGTGGAGGGAAGGAGAAGGCAAAGGGATGTGATTTGTGCTGCTTCCCAGGGTGGAAACCATCAGCGAACTCAGCTCCCTTCGCATTGTGTTTGCACACTGTGTGACCCAACAGCTGCTAACCTGCCACATCCACTCTGCACTCCTTGTGTTCTTATCTTCGTGGGATGGAGACTGAGTGTTGTATTTGCGTGGCTGCCAAGGAGAGCTGAGTGCTTCTCAAGAGGAAGGTAATCCCAAAATCTCCTGCTAGGGCCCTGTCCTTCAGTGCAAATGATTGTTTTTCATAGGTATTATTTGTTTGTACTGTAAGTTCAGCCTCAGGACTCCTGTCCGGAGCAGCACAAGACCCCTCTATCATACCAGTTATCATTTCTCGTTGTAGTACTTGACCTGGCAAGGAGAGGGTGACGTGATCACCACAATCTTGTTTTTGCTCTTCACTGTCTTTGTTACCTACTGATTGTGCACTGTGGGTTTGATGTAGTGCAAAGAAACCCTAAAGAAACAGACCCTGCTGCGGGGTGCTTGCTTACAAACAGCTCACAGTGAGCAGGATGGCTGTCCTGGCACAGAGAGATGCGCAAGGTGTGTTTTGGCCCTGCTCCACAGCCCAGATAACCGGCTGCAGCAGGAGGCTCTGCAGATGTTGGTTGTGTAACCACACCTCTGTGCTGTGCAGTGATGCTGACATGCCCGTGGCTTTGCTTTTCCAGCTTATCAGCTGTCAGATTCCTGCAGTGCTGTCTGGTGGGAAAGCAGATCGACAGCCTGTCTGTGGACTTAAGCCCGCAGACCAGAGGTCTGTTTTCTTTTCCTTATGATGGTCTGGATGGTAACCTCATGGATCATTCCCTTCTGTTGTTTGTCAGAGGCTGTAAAGCTCCATTCTAATTTCAGATGCTGGCCAGGTCTGATGCTTCAGATGATGAAGGTTTAAATGTAACGTGGTGTAAGCTGGGGAGACTAAATTCTAAAGCTATACGTAATGCTTGGAGCGAGATGTACAAAGTCTGCTGGGATGCTTGAAGTCACCAGTACGTGCAATGGATACTAAACAGGTGTTGAGGGGTTTTGTAGGGACACGGGGCAGTGTGTTGGGGCAGGTAGGTGCAGGATCATGATAGGGATGACGAGTGCCTGAGCATGGCAGGAGGAGGAGATATGAGCTGCCAGACTTCTCGTGAAGCCACCAAGTGGGCTTGGCTGATGCTGACCTCTAGTGCCAGCTGAGGCATCCCAGGTTTTTCAGCCAAATGCCCATTGCTGCCACGGTCACAGCCAGCCAGGTGGGGAGGAAATAGCGGGACCAGAGGTTTCCATCTGAGAATGAGGGCAAGAAGCTCAAAAACAAGGCCGATGCCCAGACTTGCTGGCAGAGCAGAATCTCTCTGCATCCTCCTCCAGACTCAGGGCTGGCATCCTCGCCAGCATGTGCCAGGATTCATCAAAAAGCTTCAAAGCTGCCCAACCTCTTTGAAGCCCCAGCTATCCTCTTTTCCCCTGTCCATGTGGGGAAGTGCTCTGAGCCGGTGTGTTGAGACAGTCATTGCAGTTGTGGTAGGAATTGTATCCCTGCTGATGGAGGGTGTTTTTTCCCCTTCAGCTGATGCCAGATAGCATCCTGGTAGGAAGCGTCCCAGTGGAGCAAAGGTATTCTCTGAGGTGTATGAGTCTGGCATGGTTATTTTTGCTGCTGCTCTTACAGTTTGTCTCTCTTGCAGGAAAGCAGCCTGGTTATTTAAAGATTTTTTTTTTTTTTAATTCTTCATCTTTTTAATAAGAAATTGGCACTAGCTGCTGGTTTTATGCCAAATGTCAGTCTGAAGTGAATTAAAATAGGCAACTTAGATCTCTTCCTCTTAAACCAGGGGCTGATTAAGGAAATAATGACAGAGCCAAAGCCTTGAAAAGCACCGAGTGATGACTAATCCCCACCGAGGACAAATATCCTATCTTTGATTCATCTCCCACTGAAATGAAAGGAATATTCATAACTCACCAACCCCATTTTCCCTCTCCTTGGGCACACACCTCCAAAAATTTGCTCCCGTTTCAAGTAATGTCAGAGTGCCATCGCATGAAGGGAAGGGAAAAAAAAACATGCCAGTCAGCTCTTTTGACTCTGTGATTTTGCTGAGGTGTGTGCAGGCAGCCCTCAAGCCCTTTGGCAGCAAAGGAAAGAATACTTTACAAATGGCCTTTCCCCACTTTATAGACTGCAGACCCAAAATCCAGGTGAGGATGCAGAACCCAAATCTGCTCCAAGTTTCTCCTGCTGTGGCTGCCAGCCAGGTTGGGGATTACTTCCATCCCTTTTACTTGTCAGTGCTCTGATGGGTCCCTGCCCTCCATGCTGGGAGAGCGTGAAGGGCAAAGTCCCACGAATTAAGCACAGGAGAGAAAGCGGGGTGTGGGTGGGTGAGAGTGCATGTCAATTTGTGTCTGTGTTACCTAGTGTCTCCTTCTAGAGAAGCTTTTCTGAGACATAAATCTGCATGATAAAATAGGAGAATTAGGCATAAACAACATACAGTGAGATGTTAGCGGTGTTGTGTTTGCCTCTTGTGTAGGTTTGACTAGTATTAGGAGATGTAAACTCTGCTAGGCTTCCAATTACCCTTATAAGAGCACATGTATCAAACTGAACTGAATGTTCACCGATAGACACAAAACCAAAATGTTTACAGCATTCAGAGCAATAGCAAAGCATACCTCATGCCAGCCCTGGAGTGCCTATCGCTCGTCACTGCGACTCTCCCCCGTGGGCCTCCAGCTTCTCCCCCAAAACCCTTCTCTGGTTCTCAGACCTGTCCCTGTGGCCACCCCTCCTCTTCCTCACCTTCAGCTGAAGCACTCCTGTCCACACCCTTCCCCTCCACCAGCACAAGCCTGGGTCACACTGCCTCCTGTTTGCATACCCTCTGTACCCATGTGTCTGTTTTTCCTTTCCTTCCCTGGATGCTTGTCTTGCCTGCACACCTACAGAGCTCCTAATAGCTGTTCTTTGCTCATTATATGAGAAGAAAGCGCTTCCCATCCTTTACGCATCATCTTTCATCCCTGGGGCTGCTGCAGTTGTCTCATGTCTCAGTGCGGTGTATGTCTGGCATTGAAGCGTTTTGATCTTAGAGCTGGAACCAACCCACGTGTTGCTGCTAGACCAGAATGCTTTTCCCATCTGCTCACCCTCTGAGCTTTTCTCCTCCCTGTGCCACATTGAGTGCCCACTTGTGCCCCACGTGCTGCTGGCGGCGTGGCTGGGTGAGATGGAGCTGGGCTGCTGCAGCTGTGCTTCCTCTGAGCTTCCTGATCAAACAAAGCAGAGTGTAAATAAAGGTGTATTTGCTTAGCGTAGTGGGTCGTTCTGCTCCGTGCTTCCTCTTGGCTTTACTGGAAGGATGCTTCTCTGATTTGATGCTCCAGTAAATTCAGTGGGAGTTCAGGGAAACGAGTGCTTGGGAGGGAGGTAGCAGAAGGGATGAACTCAGTACAGAAAAATCCAGAGTGCTTCAGGCAGAAGGGTGCAGGAGACCAAGCAGTGCCTCTTCATGGAGCACCCAGTGCCTCCTGCAGCTTGTTGCTGTCACCGAACCCACAGCACAGCAGATCTGGAGCTGCTCCACTTTGCACTCGCAGTGCAGACAGTGGTGCTGCCCTGAGAGAAATGTCTTTGTGTTAATTTACCGATGCCTGGCTGAAAAGTAACGGGGGGAAGGAGGCATTTTCTGTTGTTTATGCAGCCCTCTGTGGGGTGCTGGTAATTAAAGAGCACTCCTTGGGGTGTATCCCCTGCCCCTAACTACCACGACTGAAGCATCTCTTCCCTTCCCTCTTCAAGCAAAACCCATCAGACACACAGAGTTCAGACGTCTCCTTAAGTTCCATCTTCTCTGGGGTGACAGCCTCGAAGTCCCAACCCCATAACCAAGCACTGAGCAAGGGGCTGTGTAAGACGTCCTCGGGAAACACAACCGTGGGTGGCACAGAGGAGGTGTGGAAGGGAATGAGCACATGGGGTGAATTCAGAACTGGGTAGAAAGGCTCTTCCCAGGTGTTCCCTGTGCTGTGTTTTTATTTTAATAAGTCCTGATGCTGTAACTGCCTCTGTTGTGTCTGGGATCTGTGGTGCCACTGGGTGATGGGGCTGCTTGGGCAGGGCATGGAGGGCTCAGCCTGATTCCTTTTTTATAGGGAAGGCATGAGCTTGGGTTCATTTGGACCTCCCCCCTTATTAACTGCTCATTAGCTTCTAGGGTCACCTCCTCATATCAGCGGGAGTAGCTCCTCACCCCATCAGCTGTCCAACCAGACCACATCCCCACTGAGCCACGTCACTGTGCTGCAGAACTGTTGTCCACCTTTACTGTATAGACACCGTGAGGATGTAAAATAAACAGCCTGAGAACTACCTGCGTTGTTGTGCCTGTGTGTCCAGAAAAGCTGTGGGGTTGGATGCGTCCCACTGTCCTACAGGTCACACTGCCTTGATGCTATGCTGAAGGAAGGCAGAACCATGGAGTCATTCAGGTTGGAAAAGGCCTCAGCCCAACCCCACCCTACCACTGTGTCCCTCACTGCCACATCCCCGCTGTTCTGTAACACCTCCAGGGACAATGATTCCATTGCTCCATTTCCAAGAAGAAATGTTTCCTAATATCCTTCCCTGCCCAGGGGTGAGTGTTAGATACGTGGCCCATGCAGGGCTGTGGCTTCGTTCAAAAAGAAATCCTCAGTGAGCTTGTTTTTCTACAGGAACTGCTGCAGCGCTATTTATCACCCCCTCCGTCTCCTTCCGATCCCATTTTGTTGGCCCTAACGATCTTCTGTTATTGTTTTCCCCCTTTCATCTGCAGCTCCTTTCCCTCTGAGCCTCTCCCTTGAGCCAAACCGATTTGCACGCATCCAAGGGGAGCATCTGCCATTAGTGCCGCTCTGTCTCTCCTCTCAGCTAGGATATATTTAGCTGCTGCCTTTGTTGGAGTGGTTTTTTTCCAATATATATATATTTTTTCCCTCGCTGTTCAGTGGCTTTACAGAGCAGGTGCTGGGAACGGAAGGAGAAGATTAAAAATACCTGCTGTCAGATTCCTCTCCCTACGCAGATGTGCTCGCACAGGCAGAGTGGGTAACAGCTGCCCCTTGAAAGCCCCATTTGTAATTCTAATTTATGTATTTATTTATTGGTCATTCGGTCGTCTCTTGCTGCACTACTACGGATTTTCAGAGCTGCGTGTGAGGACAGAGTGGGTTTCTTTGGGTGCAGACACAGCCCACGGGGGCTGGTCTCAGGTGTCACCGATTGCTGCTGCCCCAATCAGTTGGAACAGAATCAGGTGAATCAGCCTCCTGTGATGCGGTGCTGTCTCCCATCCACACGTGGCTCATCTCTTCCTCTCCTTCTCCCCTTACCTCCCATCCCTTTCTGTACCCTTCCCATAAGCAAGCCACGTGCTTTTGCATTTGCTCCTCTGCCGGCCTCCCTGAGCTCCCTCCCTTCTTCTCCCATCCTTACACCCAACATCTGCTCCCTATTTACCGTGGCTCCTCTTCCTTCTTCCACATCTCTTCTGGAAACAAAAAATCCCTCTAGGGAAATAGGAGCATGGAGATTCTTATCAGCAGGGCTGAGCTGGGTGCTGGGACCGTGCCGTTGATATGAGGGGCCTTGTAGGTTCCATGGGTGGTGGGCTTCGTGCTGCCAGTGTTGCAGCACGCTGATGGGAAGGCAGCCCAGCCCTGGGCATTGCAACACAGCTGGGTTTTTGTGTACCAAAACAAGGGCTGATAACACAGAACGCAGGCTGGAGCTGCGGGAGGCTGCTATGCTAAATGAGACAGGAAGCACGTAATTAAATTAGATATTGAACAGAAGAAAGACATCTGAGTACACACACACGTCGTCGCGCTCCGAAGCTATTGCATAACCCTAATGAAGAGCTCCGCATTAGAAAATATTGCACGGACCATCTCCCACGCAGGAGCTCAGCCACTGAAGGGGAGAGTTCAAAACCTGCCCCAAGACAGCAGGGCAGGGGCTCAGGTACAATTTCCTATGGCTTTGCTTTGATTTTTCCTATCATCTTGGCTGCCCAAGATGATGCAGGCTGCCCAGGGAAGAGGGGGAGTCCCCATCCCTGGAGGTACTGAAGAGATGTGCGAATGTGACACTGATAGACAAGGGCTGGTGGTGGGTCTCCATAGGTCAGCCTGAAGGTTGGACTTGGTAATCTTGGACGTCTTTTCCAATCCTGATAATTCTATAGTTTCCCTCCTGCTGGGGTTTTGTAAGGGTTCTCTTCCCCCTGTGGGGCTTACATAGCCCAGGCTCCCATTGCAGCCTTTTCCTCACTTCCATCAGCCTTCTCTCACCTGAGCTGAGTGGTTTAAAAGATGCTACAGAGGGGACGAGGTACAACTACACCTTATTTCTATGGGGAGGAAGGGGCTGGAGCAAAGCGAAGGCTGGAACAGTGATCATGGAACCACAGAGATGTCCCGAGTTGGAAGGGAAACACGAGGATGGTTTAGGTTGGAAGGGACCCTATTTAGTTCCAACCCAGCTGCCATGGGTGGGTCGTGTCCTGTGGGCTCTGGCCGTTGCAGTGCTGGATTGACGCTGGCAGTGGGGCAGCAGACAGCCCGAGTTCATGAAAAATGTGCTCATGGGGGGCTGCCATGGGGCCAGCGAGGTGTCCCCTCTGCGGTGATGCCACCACAGCAGCCTTAAGCCGTGCGGGGAGGGGGGTTTGGAGTCATCAGCCGGTGGGATGGTGCTGACTAATTGCTTGTCCCCTTCGCCGTCCCCGCGGTTACTCAGCAGGCTGCGCACGTCGGTGGACGCGAGCCTGTTTGTTCCACTTATCCGGGATGCGGTGCCGACTGTGATGCTCAAGGACGAGCCTCCCGCCCCCTCCCTTAGCACCTACCCAAGCGGTTATCTTCCCTGCTGGTGCCGAGCAGCTGTTGGTTGGCTGGAGGCTGGAGCAGGGCCGGGTACCCTCCCAGCCCTCCCGCCCCATATAAGCACAGCTCCTCGACGCTACTCCAGCAGGCAGCACACGACTCAGCGGCACAGGTGGTGCCCCGAGGATCCGATGAGTTGCTGGATGCCTCGGTGCCCAGCTCTCAGCATGTGCCAGGGGTTGGCTGAGCTTCCCATCGCTTGCCTGGAGAGGTAAGGGGGCTTTGCCACACCGCAGCGCTGGGAAGCAGAGGGTTAGCAGGAAAAGATGCTCTCGACGTCGGATCAGCCTCTGCTGTCGTGATGTTTTGAGGGTGCAGACTGCACTCTGCAGGACTTGCTGTGGTGCCCAGGGAAGGGCGGAGAGGTAAAACACACGGGCTGCCCCGCACCTCTCCGTGCGCACACGGCTACAAAGCCACGCGATGCCTTGACATTTAAGCACTTATTTATTTTTGCACGGGCGCCCTGGGTTGCTGCAGCACGCAAATAGCAGCGGGCTGCTGGGGGACCCAAGGGAGAGGAGCGGATTTAGCAGCAGCCCTATTGCTGCAGGACGCACGGTGTGGGCGAGTCCTGCTCTCAGTTGGCATCGCTGTCACCGTGTTGTCCGGGTCCTGGAGGCATGGGGTGGGTGACTGTGGCAGCCCCAAAAAGCAGGGGTGCAGCTGCGGGATGATGCTCCCGTTCACAGACGGCCGCTGTGATTTTTCCAGCGCGCTGCAGAGCGCGGTTGCCAGGGAGAAGAAAAAGCCGTTTGGGGATTGCTTGTTGCATGCGGCAGAAAGCAAGAAAGCCAGAGAGCTGGAGGAGAGAGGGCTGCCCCAGCGAGCAGGGACGGTGGTGGTGGTCCCCACTTCCCAACCTCTCCATTTTCTCCCTTCCAGAGCCAAGGAACTCAAGACCCGCTTGGGGATCCTGCTGCATAAATCGGAGCTGGCACACGGCATCGGGGCAGCAGGCAAGCTGCAGCTGGGCTCCAGGAGGAGGTAAGCTGAGGCTGCGGGTCCCCTTGGGTTAAAGTGTCCCTGGGGATGCTTTGCATGGCTGGGAGGATGCGGTGCTGCTCGTCCCGGCGGTCCCGCCCCGCCGCCTGCCACGTCCCAGCTCCACCAGTTATAAAGTCGGGTTGGAGAGGGATGCACCGGCATTAGGCAGAGTGGGGGCTTAGCATCAGGCTGGAAAGCCAGAGGGCTCCCACAGGTGCTGGTACCTCAAACCCGTGCCCGGGTCCCCCAGGGAACGCATACAGCATTACAAACGAAATACTGAACCTTGCGGCGAGACGCCTGCATGCAGAGGGGGCTCTGCTGGGCTGCTACTGGGGAAAAGGGTTCTGCTGAGCATCCTCTAGAGAAGACTGCCTGGCCAAAGCTGCGCTATGGAGTTGAGGTCTGGTGAGCCATCCGGGAATGTAAAAGAAAGGGGAAAAGAGAAAGGAAAGAGGGCTCACAGGTAAAGGATACTGGGGTCTCGCTGTGGCTTCCTGCTGGTGCTGTTGCTTCATTTCTTGTGCTGTCTCATCGTGAAATCCTTTAATGAAGTGCCCCCATCCTTCACTGGCAAGATGGTAAGCCTCACATCCTTTTGTCTTTGTGTGTTGTTTTTTTTTTTTTTTGCAGAGACTCCTCCAGAGAGGTGCTTGAGTGGAGGGAATCCTTTGACCAGCTCCTCAAGAGTAAAAGTGAGTAGGATTTTGTTTTCTCCCCTTTATAATAGCACGTAGGATGTATCCTGAAGCCAGGTCTCCTCTTCCATTAACTGTGCTAGAAACTCGGGATGTGCCCCCCTGCCCTGGCAGAGACAATGTGCAGCCGAGCCCCTGTGGCTTTACCCTTCCCCTATGGCTGGATGGATTTTTTGGGGGGGATAGAAGTGCTGCCTCACAGCTTTGTGGGCCAGGAGCATTGCTGCGTGCATGCTGAGCAGTGGCACGTACCTTCTGCTGGAGGGTACCCCGCCATGCCCCTTCCATCACATTCTCCAGGCTCATATCTGCTGCCCATGTATCTGCCTTCATGCAGGATTTTGTTGCTTTGAAAATATTGCTGCCCTCTGTCTGCCCATCCTATACCTCTCCGATGGCTTTTACATGGGGAGAAGGCATTCAACTGCTGTGCTGAGATGCACAGCTCCATTTTCCCCTCCAAAATTCACAGCACTGCATACAGCTCACGTAAGGCATTGTACCTGTAGGGCCAGCAAGGAGACTGAATCTGAGCACAGAAGGATTTGTCTGCTTAAATGTATTCCATGGCAACAGACAGTCCTTCCGCAGTGCTAGTCCAGGGCCAGGCATATTTTCTCCAGCCTTCACCACACACTATGAAGGTTTGAGAGCATCTCCAGCTTTGTAACCCAATAATGACACCCCCAAGCCTGGTTCCCCTGCTGCAGGCGCTCTCCCATACTCCTCAGCATCTCATTCCCCTAAATCCCAGATGAGAAATAAAAATAAAGCCATCGCTGCTTGATTCCCGTAGGCATGTTCAGATCTCAGTGGATTTCCCCTCCGTAGAATTAGCTCTTTTCCAAAGCTGTAAAGAAACCACTCTAAAGACTCATTACAGAAAGGTCAGATAAATAAAACTGGAGGATTATTTGTCTGTGGGAAAGGATTTTATTGGAGTCTTAAGGCCAGTTAGCAGAGATTCAGAGGCTGGAGTTTGTCCAGAGGGAAAGGAAATCTATGGATGCTGTGGTATGGTCTCCCATGGTGATGGTGGGCATCCAGCAGCCCCATCACCTCCCAGTCCAAGTCCTGATGACTTCTTCCTCTCTAGCCCCACTCACTTGGTGTCCCTCTGTTGCAGATGGGGTGACTGCCTTCCACACCTTCCTGAAGACTGAGTTCAGTGAGGAGAACCTGGACTTCTGGCTGGCCTGTGAGGACTTCAAGAAGACCCGCTCCAAAACCAAGCTGGCCTCCAAAGCCAACAGGATCTTTGAGGAGTTTGTCCAAAGCGAGGCACCCAGAGAGGTGAGAGCTGATCCTGCCTCTGCTGTGTGCCACTGGATGGGAAGGGGAAGGGATAAAACATCCTAAAATACTTTATGGGTTTCGGTACATAGTATTTCAGCTCAGTGGGAAGGTTTGGCCTCATTCACACGAGCTTTCTAATCTCACTATCCCTGGGTGTGTTCGAGGGAAGTGTAGATGTTACACTGGGTGACATCTGAGCAGTCGACCATGGGTCAATAGTTGAACTTGATTGTAGAGGTCTTTCCAACATTAACGATTCTATGATTGGCCAGCACCAAGCTAACGTTTATGGGTGCTTCTTCCTTGCAGGTCAACATTGACCACGAAACCAGAGAGATCACCAGGAAGAACCTCACGGGAGCCACCTCCGCTTGCTTCAATGAGGCGCAGGCCAAGACCCGCACCCTGATGGAGAAGGACTCATACCCCCGCTTCCTGAAGTCAGCCTCCTACCAGGACATGACCAAGCAGGCCACCAGCCGCAGCATCAACAAGCGCCTGCACACCTGACCCACGCCCAACACCGAACCTGCCCCGGGTGGGCACTGAGGGCCTGGTGGTGGGGTTTTGGCTGAAATCCCGGCTTCCCAGCAGGACGTCCGGGACCTTGAGTGCTCCCACTGAGGCTGCCCTCAGAAGGAGAGGTCTTCCCACCCCGCTGCCGAGCTGCGTGGGGCTGAAGACACCCACGTGTCAGCAAGAAGAGCGGTGGGCCCGGGAGCAGCGTGGCCCTAGCAGTGACATTTCTATCCTTTCCTTAAGCTTTGTGGCCTGCAGGCTGCACCTGAACTTAGGTCACGTGTGTTTTTATTATTGTTATTATTTATTTTACTGTTATAATGTGTATTTATGAGAAGAGCACCGCTCAAAGCATGCGCACATCCCTTGCTCAGAGGAGCTTGTAAATTAATTTATTTTAGGTATTGCAGCACTTAGCATGCCTCCCACGGCTTCTGTATAATAACTGCAAGAGAGAAAAATAGCTTTGTAATGCAACCGTGGAGCAAGGTACGCAAATAGCAGCAGGGAGAGCTGCATCGAGCTGGGTCTGAGGTTTCCTGGGAGCTTGGAGGACCGTTGATGGCCTTAAAAGGATGTTTTGCAGTTCGTGCCATTTCCCTTTTTTTGCCCTTAAATGGAACTTTGTGTCCTGCACCTCAGCACGTGGGCTAGCAGCTTGTCCTAGGCAGAGAATTGCAGTGCAGAAGGGGCACTTTGAGTGCTGAAAACTTACTTTTAAATCACCTGGGAGGTGAAAGCCGGGTTTACAGTTTGGTTTACAGTTGAGTGTGGTGTTGCCCTGGCTGGTCTGAAGCTGAGGAACCCCAAGGGTCAGTTTGAGGATGTACTCCTGAGTCCTCTTCCTAATTCTACCTCTGAGTCTGGTGAGTCCCAGCTGCATTCACAGGGCAATTTGGGCTGTTTTGTTATTTATTTACTTTTACAACTGGAACCACCTTCGTTGTGTTACTAAAGTGAACCGCACACAGAGGTCCATTTTTGCTACGAACACGATGCCACGGTTACAAAATAAAACTCAAAGAGGGCAATGCTGTGACAACATTGTTGGCTGCGGGCTTTTCATTAATTTTCACTTTCAGACTTTGGGGGGCTGTTGCAAAGCACACAGTGTAAGGAAAGCTGCTTGCAGTGTGTGGCTTGAGGCCACCTACAGCCCCTTTGAAACCTGTGACCTGAGCAACACAGACAGGGAAGGGGAAACTTGTGAAGAGCAAAACTTCCTCGTGGTATCCATCTCACTGCCTCCCAGGTCCGGGATGCTTCCTTCATCCAAACACTGCCCCAAATAGCAACCAAACCAAGCATGCCTTTAAACCACCCTCTTTCTATTGACTGTCTCTACGGAGGCCAAAATGAGCTGGACTGAGGAGAGCGTGAGTACAGTGTGAGAAGGAGCCATGTTGCAGATGATGGTCACTCAGATCCCAAGGCAACACTTAGCACAAGTGGGTCCTTACAATTGAAGAGATTGCCTCCATAACAAACACTCTTGTCTCTTCTGGCATGGCCATACGTTCCAAGGATCACTGCCTTCTGTAAAACACATCATCTCTCCTTCTATACTTTTCATACACCTAAATGGAGGAAGAGAGATTAAGCTGCCTGCCTTACCTTTTGTTCAAGGAATGAGGTGAAAGATAGCCAGGATATATTTAAACTACCCAGAAATAAAGGCTCTCTGAGAGCAACAAATGGCACTGAGGCAGCTAGAAACAAAATCATGTCTGTTTAATTTTCAGGGTCTGACTGAAAAAAAACCCAAAAACCTTTGTCTTGTACACTTTGACATTAATTTAAACATGATTTTCTATTAAAAAAAAATCAATTTGGCCAAAAACTCAAATTGGCATCGTTTCATTTCACACAGAGAAAACTCCATTGACAAAACCACATGCTCACATGGATGCACATCCTATGAGATTGCTGGCAAAATCCTGTGCCAATAGAACAAAACCTTTAAAGCCTTGGAAAAAAAAAATCCCCAAACCACAGACCCGCCTTGAGAAAGCAGAGTTGAAACCTCCCATAAACCATGGCCTAAGTTTCCCAGGACGAGGTCTGGGAATTTGGGATCAGAAGGGACAAATTGATACGTGATCACATGTGTTCAGCCACTATGTATTGTGGAAAGGCAATCTGCAAATAAATGCTACAACATGAAGGGCAGCATTCCTCTTTTCTGGCATTGCAGGGTGCTGAGCTCTGCAGCCATGTGCTCCATGCTGGCTCTGATGTGCTGCAGCTGTAACCCAGGCACAGCTGGCAGGGAAGGGCAAGGGATGGGAAACAGGTGGGAAGAGAGCTGCTGGGATCCCCCTCCCAGCTGGGGAAATGCATTTAAATTTAGGTCCTCAGCGTGGGCTCCTGTTTGACCTACCTTGAGTGCTTTCAGTGGATCTGCTCTGCTCTTTTTGTCTGTGCACTGGGGATGGTGTCCTGCTTGCATGCCTGGGTGTTGCCCTCACCTCTTCTTGAACCCACTTGCTTTTGGATGTGCTGTTTTGGGCTGATTCTCTTCATACTGGTGAGAACTGAGCAGCATATCAGAAGGGTAGTAAATTCAGACTGAAAGTGCAGTGATGCTCTACTGCAGAATGAGTTCTGGTCAATGCTTCAGCTTAGATATCAGGAAACATTTCTTTGATTTGATAACTGGCACAGGCAGCCCAGGGAGGTGGTGGGGTCACCGTCTCTGGGGGTGTTTGAGAAACATAGAGTTGTGGCACTGAGGGACGTTGTGGGCAATGCTGGGGGTCAGTGGATGGTTTCACTAGGTGATCTTAGAGGTTTTTTCCATCTGTATTATGTGTTCAGAGCTCCACCTGCCAGAGTTCAGGTCACATCTTCCTGTAGGCCATTTTCCAGTGCTCTGCTCCAGCGTGGTAGTGTGGCCAAGCATATAAATCCTGGGATGTTCTCAGTTAGAAATATAATGAGGAAGGAAGTACAAAGAACACACACAAAAGAAGACCCATCCTTACTATTCTTAGCTTCTTTAAAAATTATTTTGACTTTGCGGGCCATTTTTGTTGTCATGTTTTAGCTCATGTTTATTTGCAGCCAGTGCGTGGATGCTGTCTCAAGGGAAAGCTTCAAACTGGGTGTGTGTCCATCAGCACAGAGGAACAGGAGGACTTGCATCACTGTGTCCTTGGTTTTCCTGCTTGTTGTGTCTGTAATCCATCTCCTGAGCCCTCTGCTTTGCTGGTGTGCAGGCACACAGCTTTGTAGCCATTGCTTTTCCATCCTTTGTCTGTTCCCTTTCCTCAAACTGGCTTTTTATTCTTGTGGTCCTTATGCTACTCTGATTACTGTCAGGCCGTGAAGCTGAGCATTTGCACTGCAGCCACCAAAAAGCTGTTGCAGTGCCTGAGACATCCTGAGCCTGTTCCTGTGTCTCGCTGGCAGTAATCATATTTACAGATGGTTTGTATTGTGGCTAACAATTTCTGATGGTGCATCTGTCAGAACTGACTCCCTTTCATCTTTGTGCTATTAAGCAGTGAATTACTTTAATGTGGTTGGGTGACATTGGTGTTCTTGTGCTGTTACTTGGATATTTTTTTATTAATAATAAGTTGCAAGGATCGTACTCAAAGAGCTGCAATGCAGGCCTGCTTCAAGCCAAAGATGACTCTCCGGAAGAGGTTTCTGGACCATAAATAAGCACTGCAGCTATGTGAAGGACATAGAAAAACGTGATCTTCAACACCACATCTCACTGGCACACTGGGAACACATTAAAGCCACTAGACAAGAGAAGTTGCCCAAACTCCTCTCTGGTTGGAGAGGTCAGTATCTTACTAGTGGTAGGATAGGAGGTAATAGCTTTAAGTTGTTCCAGGGGAGGTTCAGCCTGGATATTAGGAGAAATTTCTTCTCTGAGAGAGCTGTAAGGCACTGGCACAGGCTGCCCAGGGAGTGGTGGGGTCACTGTCCCTGGAGGTGTTCAAGAACCGTGGGGATGTGGCACTGAGGGATGTGGTCTGTGGGCATGGTGGGAGTGGGTTGATGCTTGGGCCTGATGGTCCCAGAGGTCTTTTCCAATCTTAATGATTCTTTGGTACTTGGACAGCTGGACTGAAAATGCCTGTGCTACAAATGTCTATTGGCCAACAGCTTGGAAACCACAGAGCTATGGCAGAGTTGTCCACAGCTATCTAAAAGCTGGTGCTTCCTTGGGTGAAGAAGCTGTGTTGAGTCTGTAGCAGGCTACCTTGAGTGGTGTGGTAGGAGAGGAAGATATAAAAGTTGATCCTGGGGGTGAGGGCTCTGGAGGTGTCTAAAGCTGCTGCTGGGCTCACAGCTGGTTAGAGGATCCTGTTCTTATCTGCCTGGAGCTGGTGGTTATGGTGGATAACAGGCGACTGCAGGCAGGGTTGTATGACTTAGCGTGTTGTCTGGCTGAGAGCCAGTGGGATGGGCCAGAAATGCTTAAGCAATTTCCATGCTCCTTTGGGCGGGCTGTTTGCGGTTCAGCATCTCGGAAGAGGAAGAAGAAAAAAGGGGAGGATACCTCCATTTTGCACGCCTCTCCTTCCTTCTTTCACTTTCCAGAGCTTGCAGGTTTTCCTTGCTGGTGGTGGTTGCACTTAACCTGTCCTTCACTGAGATCCCTGGACTTCTGGTGGTCCTTGAGTGAGGATCTCCAGGGCACAGAGTCCTCCCTGTAGCCATCATGGAGCCTGGAGCCCACAGCCAGCAGGAGGTACCTGCCGTGTCTAGCCAGAGAGCAGAAAGCATGGCCTCCGAGTTAAATGCTGCTTTGAGAAATGGCCAGAGGGAAAAGGTGCTGGAGCTGCTGGAGAGCGGGGCAGATGTGAACTCCAAAGTAGAATGTGGATGGACACCACTTCACAGTGCTGTGCAATCTGGTGACAAGGAGATGGTCCAACTTCTGCTGGCCAAAGGTGCATGCCCACATGCCAGGAAGGACAATGGAGGCACTGCGTTTATGGAGGCAGCGATAGTGGGGAACCTGGAAATACTGGAGCTCCTCTTTGGTTGTGGGTTTAACATTAATGACTGTGACAACAATGGATTCACTGCTTTCATGGAAGCTGCTTGGTATGGGAAGGAGGAAGCCTTGAGGTTCCTGTATAGCAAAGGAGCAGATGTGAATTTGAGGAGGACAGCAAGTGAGGAGAAAAAGAAGCTGGGAAAGGGAGGGAGGACTGCACTGATGGATGCTTGTTGGGGAGGCCACTTCTTGGTGGTAAAAACTCTTATCCAGGAGATGGGGGCTGATCTGAGCATTTTTGATAATGGAGATAGGAATGCCTTGATCCATGCCCTCCGGGATTGTGACAGGGAAAAAAGTGAGTCAGATGTCTTAGAAATAGGCCGTTTCCTGCTGGACAATGGTGTTGATGTCAACAGCAAAGATGAAAATGGTAAAACTGCCCTCATCCTAGCTGTGAAAAGGAAGAATAAAGGTTTGGTGAAAACTCTGTTGGACAGGGATGACATAAATATTGATGATGCAGGTGAAGATGGCCAAACAGCTCTGATGGTGGCTGTAGAGAAAAACAATTATGATATAGCAGAGATGCTGTGCAAAAAAGGAGCAAGGACTGATATTGGGGAACTCATTGCTGTTGCAAATAGGAACCGTGCTAGTGAAATGGCACGTCTTCTTCGCAAATATAATGCCAGGTTTGTTCCAACCAGCCCTGACAACTGGGAGCCAAAGAGCAAACGTTGGAAGCACCAGCTGCAAAGTCTTCATAGTATGTATCGTCCTATGATTGGCAAGCTAAAGGTATTTCAGTACTTCCGTCAGAGAATTCAGAGCACTTCCCAGGGTAACATCTACCTTGGACTCTATGATGGGACAGAGGTGGCAGTATGGATACAGCGCAGTGCAGAAGGTGGCAAGGAGAAAATATTCCTCGACCAATGTAGAAGCTGTGAACATCTACTGAAGCTCTCCCAAGCTGAACAAGAAAAGGGCTGCATGTACTTGTGCTTCCCTCTCTGGGAGAAAAATCTCGAGGAACATCTGCAGGATCCAGAAGAACAAAAGGATTACAAAGGCATCCTGAAGATGATCTTCCAGGCAGTGAGAGAGCTGCACTCACTCGGGTTTGCTCATCAGGCTCTGCATCCCAAGAACTTTGTGTTGGGTTGGTTGGTTGGTTTTTGGTTTTGTTTTGTTTTGTTTTTTGGAGGACTTTTTGTTGTTTTCTGTTGCCTAACACCCCCCATTCTAAGTCTGAAATGAAAGTCTAGTGCAGATACGCTTATGTGGAATGGCATTAGTTCTCTGGATAAGCAAATATGTTCCAGATAGCCCTGGGGGGGTGAATAGAGTAGCTTTCATGTCTCATTAGATCTGCTTGCATTTCTGGGCTTTGCAGATAGCTCAACCCACAGCAGTCTCTCCAGAGATCTCTTTTCTAAAGAAGGCACCCATACAGAAAAGCAGTGACAAGCTTGTATCAGGCTTCATCACTTGTTAACATTCTCTTATTTCCCCAGACTTAGGTGGCAAAATTTACTTGGCGGATTTTGATAACACCAGAAAACTGACTGAAGACAAAACAGAACTTATCAACAAAGACTTGGAGGTAACTTCCATCCAAATCAATACATGGTCTCAAATCTCAGGTCTGTGTAACAGTAGACCCCATATGAGAATGGCAGTAATGGGGATGTAAGGCTTGGGCTGGCGCTGGGATCCCTCCAGACACCTTGGGATCTGGATTATGGTGTTTGCCCAACTCGTCATGCACAAACCTTTGGAGTTCCTATCCATATATGTTTGTACACTGTGCACAACCTCAGACCCATGTTGACATATATGCTCTGCTTGTTTAGGAATACTGGCTCCATTTTTTCCATTTGGGAGGAACCTTCATGCATCTTGATGTGTTTCTTTGCAGAACCTCAGCAAGCTCATGCTGTATGTTTTAACAGGGGGTAGGAAACCCCTCAATGAAGTCAGTACTGAGGATTTGGATGCAGGTTCCATGGATTACGAGGAGGCTTTGGACCTTAGTAAAAGCCTGGCCTGTTATGATGGACGAGGCTTGGAAGGTCTGAGCAAGCACCCCTATTTCTGGAACAAACAGAAGTAAGACCTAAGAGCACAGAGAAAAGTTGTTTGTACAAGATTTGCCTGTAATGCTGGGAATGGTGTTCTGTTGCAGCTAACGGAGGTCCTTGTTCTGCAGGAAGTTCAATGTCCTAAAGAATATATGGAATAAAATCAAAGATCTGCCTGATAAAACGGATGTTTATCACATTCTTAGTGATGGAAAAAATGTTCCCTACCCAGACTGGACTGAGCAGGTAAGCCTCTTTTCTTCATGTTGATGTGAGGTTGGAGCTAGGCCTTCAGACACAAGTTTTCCTCAGCTGAACCAAGACTCTGGATTCTCTCCTCCTCTCCAGACCTGTAGATTTTCACAATTTACTGTGCCACACTGACAATTCTAGTATGAATGCTATGCCTTGGACAGGTGGGAGGATGAGGGGGTCTGTGTGGTGTGTCCTGCAGAGCAAAGTCTTTTGCTCATGTTGGTCAAATGCTTGTAAGTGTACTACCATAACCATGCAAGATGATGTCTGTGCAGAAAGGCAGCAGTTGTAATAAGTAAAAGCAGATGTGTTGCTTTCACAATGTGTGTGAAAGGCATGGAATAATCTGTAAGTTTTTTCAGATTGATCAAGAGATTCTGTGCATCATGAAGAAAAACAGTTATGGAAAAAAATTCTTCTACTCAAAAAAGATCACAGACCTACTGAGGCTCATCAGAAATCTGGATGAACACCCTAATGAGAGGTATGTATTCTCATCCTTGTCCTTGCCACGGTTGTGCTGTTGGATATCAGTGAGTTTGAGAGCCATGGGCATTTCACATCTGAGGCCAGAGGTCTCTGGTGACACAGCATTAACTCCAAGTGATGCCTTCACCAAGGCTAGTGGCCGAAACAGGTTTTCTGTGAAGATGCAGGTGGGAGAAATAACAGAAAGATAGAGCACAGATCTTAGGGAAAGTATAGAAAGGCTGCAGCTCAAGGACTTATAGGAAACCTTTCTATGTTGTCAGAGCCTCTGGAATGAATTTTTCTCCTCCAGGGAGGAGTTGAGGCATCACAGATTCCTTGGATGTTCTTTTAAAAACCTTTCCCTTTTTTTTTTTTTTTCCTTCAGGATCAGTGAAATAGCAGGAGACTATGCTGAGTATTTCCTGAAGCTTTTTCCAAAACTGACCATTTATGTCTACAACCGTTTACACCAACATCCCAGGTACTGTCACTTCATAGACATTCAGGACCCTTCTCCATAGGAGACCATTGCCTCCCATCCCACGGCTGATCCCACTTTCTCCGCCTCCTTCAGCTGCAAAGGAGCTAAAGAAAGTGGGTGAGGAGATGAGAGCTCATGCATAGGCAGAGTATATTGGACTTGGTCTAAGAAAATGGAAGATGATGGTTCAGAAGAAGTGTCTGGTGTAGGAACCATGGGCTTGGGAGAGAAGTCAAGCTGAGTGTCAGCTCAATGACTTTCCCCATCCTTCTGGGCTCTTTGAGATGGAGATCTTGTGGCATGATTATATGGTGCTTATGGAAATGTTTTCCAGATGGTGAATGCGTTTTTAGTGCTTTGAAGAACTGATTGCTGTTGCATTAGCCTATGCAGAACCAAACTGGGAATAAACTTGGTTGGAAAACTGACATTTCCTATGCTCTTCTACGAATGAGGTACCCCATCCCTTCCTGAAAGAGGAAAGCAGTCTGAAACTGCACTGGGCACTGAAGGCTTCCTCTCCTGGGGTTCATAACATCCCTGGAGAGGTGGGCTGTACGGGGGACTTACTGTTGCTTTGCTTTCATGGGGTGAGGGTTTCCTGGCTGAGTTGAGGTGCAGAGATGAACATCAGTGCTGGCGTGCTCACATGTACATGCAGAATTCAGAGTGGATGTGTTTGCCCCATCTCCCCTAGAAGAGAGTGATGGTCAGAATGCACCACTGAGCCCCCTGCACCTGCTTAGTTGTGTGTGCTGATATCTTTATGTGTTTGCAAACCAGCAGGCTGTGCTGTGCGTGAGCCTGATTGCCAAACATCTCAGTATGTGTGTGTACATGAGAAATCCAGGCACATCTGTTATTCTGAGCCTGGCTGTGAGCTCTCTTCTCCAGTGCAAAGTGCAGTCAGATTTCTGCACCCTCACAACCTGCATAACGCAGCATGCTCATGCAGTGGCTTTTAGTTCCCTTGCCATCTGAACTGGGCTCTGCCCACTAGCCAGTGCAGTGCTTGCACTGTGTTAGTGCCTGAGCTGCTGTTCCAGGCACCGATACATGCATGGCTTACCATGTATGTGTGCTGTGACTTATGGGCTGGTGTAACACAGCTAGCTTTTTGGGGCTGGAAGCCTGGGGCAACCCCAGCTTGCAGCACAAGGGCAGTGTTGAGGAGCTGGGTGGACGTGCAGCTGGCTGTAAGAAGCTGCTGCAGCTCCTGAGAAATCTCTCATTTACAGAAACATTGGACTTTGGGTTTGTTTGATCCTGCCAAGTGTTGTTAATCCTAATGGACAAATAGGGAACGTCATCTCCTGCCTTAAATATACCTGTGTTGTTGCCAGGCTGCGGGTTCTAGGATTTGAGGGTTAAAATGTAGCTGAAAATAGCTGTAAAGGTACACAGTGGAGCTTGCACGGGAGGGAGCTGCGAGCAGCGAAGTGTGCTAAAGGTTCTGTTCTTTTCCTAGTGAGGTGATGTCCAAAGTACACTGGATTTTTGCAGCTTCCTGGTGGCTTGGCACAGCCATAGTACCTTGACTTTCAACAGGGAAAACAAAGGATTTGGTTAATGCTTTGGGAATTTAGCTCAACTGGGTTTTTAAAAAGGGGGAAAAAAAAACCCCAAACCAAAAACAGGCCCAAATCCAGGATGAGCTGGCTTTGGTAGGAAAATTGGCATCTCCTTGGGTGGATACACCTGAGTGGCATGCCCCAGCTACAGAGCTTCAAACCACCAGTGCTGTGGTAGCAGGAAGCTGGAGGATGCTGTGAGTTGCTTTATTTTTCAGCCCTGCTGCAGATTAAGCACAGCCCATGCAGTATGCCCTGGCTGCTCAGCTTTCTTGGAGCATGTCCCCGTGGTTGCTGTCCTGGGACATCTCTTCTTCTGTCTCTTCTCCCGTTTCTTCTTCTTCCTCCTCCTCCTCATCCTGTGGGGAGGGGAGAAGAACTGCATCAGTGGCTGATGAAAAGTACAAATAGGGTGTGTTTAGGGCAGGGAGATCTGCCTCTGAGTGTGATACAGGGAAAGACTGCAGAGAGCTGGGGCCAGAACCAGCCCACCCAGAGGTAGTATCAGCCACTTCAGTGATGTGAACAGGCCAGTGCTTGTGGAATAAGCTCAGGAAAGGCAGCAAAAGGAGGTGGCTCATGTCTGTGTGACCCCATCCTGGAGGCTGTGCGATGAGCAGCATCCTTGCAGCTGGAGGAGAGAGCCTCTCTCAGCTGTCTGTCCCTGTGCTGGTGGAGCCTGGGCACATGTTGTCCTTGCAGCCACCCACCTGCTCTGCAGACTCGGAGGTGGACCCGCTGGATGGCAGCAGCTTCTCAGCACTTTTCTTCGACCCTGTGGAAAACACCGTGTGCGCAGACCCCATCACAACGTCCCAGGGAGCCCTCAATCTAGGCTCTCATCCTGGCATCCTTTTGGCACCAGCTCACCCTCGTGCTCCTCCACTAGCTTCTCCTTCTTCTGAGACCGGGGCAGCAGGACCTGGATCCCCCGCAGGAGCGTGAACAAAATGACGACGTGATTGCCTGAGGAGGGAGAAGACAGCACGCAGATGGCACTTTGGGAGCTGGAGACGAGAGCACGGTGAGCTCTGGGCTGCTTCCCCCGTGAGCATCACCGCGCTGCGATGCTCTGCCTGTCCCTGTCCGCATCTCAGCGGTGCCACAGTGACGCCTGGTGACAAGCTGCAGCTCCGGCATCCTCCTGCTTTCCCATTCCCCCCCCCACCGGCACCTCCCAGCAGTGCTGAGCTGAAACGCATCCTGACAGTGATGAATTAGCGGGAGCAGAACGCTGTGCTGCCGACACCCACCCTGCCGTCAAAGCAAGATGAGGACGTGCCTATTTTGGTTTCCCCTTTAATCAAGAAATCAATTAGGCAATTTCCAAATGAATATTCACTCGAGGAGCCGGGTTGTCAGGCAGAGTGACAGCGCTCAGCAGCACTTTCTTTGTGGGTTTCTCTTTTTTTTTTTCACAGTGTAGCATTATCTAGTTTACTGAAACTGAGTGGATGAGAGGGAAAAAGATCTTTTCCCGAGAGATCATAGGATCCTTAGAGTCAAAGGGACCTCTGAAGGCCATCTAGCCCAACTCCCCTGCAACAAACAGGTACACCACAGCTCCATCAGGTTGTCCAGAGCCTGATCCAGCCTAGCCTTGAAAGTCTCCAGGGACAGAGCATCCACCACATCTCCAGGTAACCTGTGCCAGTGCACCAGCCTCACTGCAAAAGGTTTTCCCTCATATCTAACCTAAACCTACCCTCCTTGAGCTTGAGATGTCCTAGTGAGTGTTTCCTCTGACCCTCATGAAACCTTTTCTCCATTCCAAACGTTCTCAAAGCGTCTTCTGTGCAATGCCACTGGGCCTGCTGTTTGCCTGCATGTTTCTGGGCACTCTTCTCCTTCTCCTCCCTGCAGACTTGTAACCTGGCTTTAATAGCTCTTTTAGGGGATGTATTTTTAAGTTGTTTTTCAAAGCAAACAGGACTTATGCAACAGCTCTGTCCTCATGAACTCTCTGCACCCACTTCCCTGTTCCCTAAAGAAATTGCTAAAAAGCCCACTGGGTAATTTTGACTGAACTTGAGAGGAAGGAAGGGCTTTAGAGATGCTGCATTTTCCAGCCCCACGTAGCTGAAGTTATGTATATTAGTGGAGCATGCCATGTGCACTGCATGGGAGGGGGTTTGGCTCTTCTAAGGGGAACTATCACTGAAAATCTGGGGATCTGGGGGTCCACGAATACTGTGGGACACCAAAAACTCAGGTCTGGAGATTTTATGCTGGGGGAAAACGTGGAGTGGGGAACAGGCACTCATCTTACTTGGGCTGTAGGTCTCAGATGGTCCAGAACAGGCTTTTACAGCAGACAAGGTTGGCTCCTTTTCCATTGCAGAGACCTGGAAGCTCTTCATCACCTTCCAGTTGCAGAACCTGCATCAGGAATACCAAAGACAACAAACCTCTGAGCACATATCCGCAGCTGAGCTCCCGGGCAGTGTCATGTCTTCATTTACATCGTGCTAGAGGAACCAGGTAGCTGGAAGCAGAGGCTGGCATCTGTGCAGACTCTGCCACTCAGAGAGAAGGGCTTCGTACCTCTTCCAGAAGTGTATCAGGATGGGGAAGATGGCCACCTTGGCTCTGTGGTAGAGGAGCCGGTTCAGTAGCCCCTTGGAAGACAAACTCCAAATTAAATCTCTCTCACTTTCAGAGATGTTCACCTGGGCACAGAAGGGAGCTTGTTTAACCGAAGCAGTCTGCAGCAGGCCCTAGAGGCATGCCTCTTGCCCTGAGCTCACTGTGCATTTCAGCTGTGCCTAAGAAATTATACTACTCCTGTCCTGGCTGACTGCCCTGAATGTAGGGGCTGGATTCCCCCTGAATTTCCATGGAAAAATGCTGTGCTGTGCTTTCTAAATGAGAGAGAGACAGAACCACTCCTGTAGGGGAAGAGGTAGGTGTATGGGGAGGGCACAGTGATGACATCGACCTCTGGAGATTGAAAGGACTGATGTGGTGGAGAGCAACATACATCCTGGTGCTTCAACTCTATCATCCTTCCTGCAGATAGGGGATTTCATCATCTCCACGCCCATGTGCTTGTTCTTAGCAGGTACAGATGGTGCTAGCGTGGGTCTGGTGATAGATCAGTTCCCATGAAACCCAAGGATGGGTCCCCAAGCTCCAGCCTGCGTTCTGAAGCTGTAGAGCATTCTTGGAGCAGATCCACCCCTGTGCAGTCTGTCTTTTGACACATCTATTCCCAGCTGCGATGGCCTTGAGCAATGAACAGCCTACAGGCTTGCTGGGTGGGACCCAGCATCTCACCCGCAGTTTGGAGGAAATATCGGAGCCCAGGAAGAGCTTGCTGATGATGGCAGCTTTCTTTTTGAGAAAGTCAACTTCATTTTTGGTGCACACGTTGCGGGCTGCCAACTCTTCAGCAGAATCAGCCAGCCTGGAAAACCTGCAAAAGCATGTGTTCAAGTGAGACAAGTGCCCTGACTAGTAGGCTAGGCAGGCATGGAGCAGGCTTTACCCCTTACCAAGGGGTGGGAACTGCTCCCAGGACGGGTTTGAGCCTGAGAAGAGGAGACTGGAGGTACCTGAACACTGTTGGAACTTACTTGTTGATCTCCAGGTAAAAGCGGAGGTCATCGACGAGGAAGTTGACAGTGATGAGCTGCTTGTTAAACATCTGTCGTTTCACCAGCACCACATCCTTGTCCTGTGGGGACCTGGATGAGGCCGTGTGGGAGCGCGAGGTGCTGCTGCTCTGCACTGAGGTGACGGGCAGGTCTGCGAGAGGGTAAGGGGTGTTGTGCCCTGCTTTTCACAGCATCAGTTTGAGGGCAGCTGGGCGTCCGATGGTGAGCTATACCCCACTCCTTCACCTCCCCTGTGCTTCCTTTTCTTGAATACAGGGGATTCATTGGGATTTTTCTACCTTAGTGGACAATGGCCCACAGGGGTCCCTGGGGAGTTCAGATGTTCAGATCCACTCAGTGTGTGCCATTCCCTTAGCCCAGCAACCTCCAACCATCCTCCTCTTTGCACCCATCGAGTGCTTGTGTTCCTTGTTTGCTTAGGACATGTACAAAAGTCTGCCTGTCTGCCTAACTACCACCACCTCTGACAGAGACCGTAAGTGAATAATTAGGGAGAAAGAAGTCTAAAATATGTTGCTTTTCCCATGTATTCTGCACCTCATCTCCCAGCTCCATAACTGAGGTGCTGATGGATATCAGTGGCTTCTCTGTGCCTGTGTGCAGGGTCTGGGAGCACTAGGATTAGTGGCCAAGGGCCACTATCCATCCCCAGAACTTCTTATCTGGAAGAGACATGCCCATTTTGTGCCTCATCTCTGCCCTTCTTTCCACCCCCTGCTCACATGGTGCAGATTTCTGGAGGCAATATTCAGCACCCTGAAACACTTGCCAGCAGGAAGGAAGAACTGCACCTCCAGCAGAGGCTGCTGAACATATGAGGATGGGAGAGGAGCCCCTCAATTTTCATTCATTTATCTCTTTATCTCTCCTAAACCCAGGACTGCCTTGGGGAGGGAGGAAGGGGATTGAGGAGTCTAGCCATACTTTCCTCCTTGTTTTCTAGTTCCATCCGGAGAAAGTCCTCAAACTCTGCACGGTGCTTGTCATTATTCATCTCCCGGTGGAACTTGCAGATGCTCCTGACGATGTTCTGGACGGCAAACCATGCCCACCTCTGTGGAAACAGCACAGTGTACATCAGCTGGTGGTACAGCCATGGGGAGTCAGCCCCATTGCTGCAGCCAGGGCTGGTAAGTGTGACCCAGCCATCATTTTTGCTTTCTGGTGTTCCTGCATTTCCTCGGGGGCCTAAAAGTGATAGTGTGAATTGCTTGTCCACTTGCCACTACCTAAATCTGTATTCCAGAGCCTTTGAGAACAAAACTTTAACTCTTTGCTTTTTGCAGTCCTCCGGTTCTAACCTCCCTAACCTCGTTTCTCTGAGCACCACTTAACTCACAGTATCTCCTCTTTCTTCCTTAGGCAACACGCACAGCAGTCTGGCAGAAGGTCTTTCCTTACCAGGTTATCTGTCTTGAAGTTCCCCATACTGTGCCTCAAACAAAGGTTGGACTTGCACGTCTCACTGGGGGGAAAGAGGTCCTGGTATTCTTTGAACCTGCCAGATGGGAGATCAGAGAGCATCAGGGGCAGCCAGATGTGTGAGCAGGGAAGGGGTTTGGTGGGTAGGATTTGGAGCAGCTGAGAGGGGTAGTCCTGTGATTGGGGTCTCATGGGACTCCTGTTTCTGGAGGAGGACTGAGAAAGGGATGGGAACTGGAGCTCTCCCCTTGCCTGGTTAAAGATATCCGCAGCTGTGAGGCTGGGGTGAGGGTCTAGCTGGGACGTTGATGCACTCACTGATAGTTTGTAGGGTAAATACATTTGTAGCAGTGTTGTCTGTCATCAAGGAAAGGTTGTTTGTGTTTGAACCCAGGAACCCATCTGAGCCAGGTCCTCACCATCTCTTTTCCATTGCTTTCTGGACGAAGATCTGTGCTGTCATCAACATGAAGGGGGTGATCGTTTCAGCCTCACTTATTTCCTTGATGATAGAAGAGCTGCATTCCAGCTGTTCTTCTGGAAGAGACATGGCTGCCTGCCACTAGTAGCCACCCCAGCCACCGTGACAGCTCTTCCTACCCTCCCATCAGCAAGTGGCATCCTGTCTCTCTGCCTACCCCATCAGCTGTTTGCGGAATTTGATAGTCTCACCTCTTTCCCTTTATCAACTGTGCTAATTGCATGCTGTAGGAGTGAAACTCTAAGGACATCAGAGCTCTTGGTCAAGAGGTCCTGCAAAAGAAGTAGACCACCTTCCTAGAAATAGAAGCAGCAACCTCAGCAAACACTGGGCAGGGAAAGGGACAACTGGCAGGTCCCTGCAAGAGGACCTAAAATCTCCACCCACATCAAGGAAAAAGCTTTGTCACAGCTTGAGTAAAGAGCAGGGCTGGAGGGTGCCTACCAGCTGGGATTTCACCACGGAAATAATTCCTGACAATGCTGTTAACGAGAAGTTTCTTTGTCTTGGTGCTGGTCTCTGTGACTAGCTTCTCCACGGCCATCCAGAAACGCAGTGGTTCATCTGCACCGCGCTCCTCCAGGAACTGCCTGAAGTACCGCAGGTGGGCAGGGCTGCGCAGAACCTTCACAAAGTGCCTGCAGGGAGGAGACACCAGCAGACAACCAGAGCTGGGAGCAGGCAAGGATCTGGGGTCCTTTCTGAGGTTAGCAAGCTTTTATTTGAAGGTTGGTGGATTGGGTTGTATGTTTTCTTTGTTTAAGTGTGGCTCATGAGACCGACTTCCAAAATAAACAAGAGCTTCTCCTACTTGTGGCCTGGTTGCCATTTATATCCTGATGCAGAGCAGTCAGGACTCTTGTCTGGAGTATTCCCAAGAGGTTGTGATTCAATATAAACATTCACGTGTCACCCCCATGACAAAGCAAGGAGTGACACTGAAGGAAAGCACTGGGAAAATTCTGTTTTCTGAAATACTGGAAGTAGCAAAAAACCAGCAAACACATGTGCTGCAAGTTGCCAGACCTGGGTCTTCTCGTTGGCTTCTCTACTGCAACAGTGGCAGCCTTTTTGGCACCTGATTTAGTTTTTCTCCCAGGAGCAGTCCTCTTCTTCTCAAGTTCAGCAGCTGTGGGGACAGAACAGAGCTGGCCCCTTGCTTGGGTGACAGCTGCAGCCCATCACAGCTGTCCTCAGGTCAGAGGACCCCAAAGAAGCCTGAGCTGCCTCCAGAACTGCCCTGCTGACTTTGGCAGGATGGGTGAAGCTCAGGGGACACTGGATACTGTAGAAGCCCTTCACCACTGCATTTTCTTGAACTCCTCAGCATCTGCTTCAGAGGAGACCTCTCGCTCCCACCCATTCTGGCTGGATTGACACCCTTAAACATGTGCCTTGCAAGGGTGGATGCACCTCTCTTTCCTGGAGATGTTTCCCTGGTGATGCTTTCCTCTGCTTGTCTGGGGGAGTGCTGGCTGGAAGCCTGCCCTGCTTCTAGTCTGCTCAGGTTGGACTCACCAAGCAATGGGCCTCTGGGAGATGAAAACTCCTTACCCTTGCTGCAGCTACCCGCAGACAGCAACTCTTTCTGAACAGCCAGCTCTTTTGATGTCATCCTCTGGGAGTCTGCATCTGATAGAGAAGAAGGAACAGATCCAGCTCCTGCAGGCTATAACTGTCCTCCAGCACTTACTGAGTGCTGCCCTATCACTCTTTGCCTTTCCTTTCCCCTTCTCTGTTCTCTTCCTGTGATCCAGCCATGATGCAACATTTCCGAGGACCCCAAGCTACCCAGGAGGCCAAGGTGTGGCAAGGGGATGACAATGATCAAGCTACCAAGGTCCCACAAGCTACCCGAGAGGTCAAGATGGCAGCAGGCTGACAATAACCATTCCTGGCTTTGCATTTTCATCTCTTTGCTACAGGTTAGTGACCCAAGCCAGTGCAGGACAAGCAATTCAATGCCTCTAGGACTGGCAAGAGCAAATTTGACCCATAGATCACTGCTAAAGCTTGAATTGTGGCTCATGGCTTGCCCTGTCCCAATCTGCCCAGTGACACTGTCAGTGATGCAACAAGGAAGCCTGCTAAGCCAAAGCCTCTGTGCTGGTGGCTTTGGTCACTACAGACACACTAAACATGCTTTATCAGCCTGAGCCAACCTGAGTCCGAGCATAAATTCAGAGCCTTCTCTTACCAGTCATGTTCACCTCTGCTTTGAGCATGCCCCTTTTCTGGAGGTCTTGAGTGCCAAAAGATTGCCAATGTGCAGGGGAGAGGCTTTCTGAGTTCCTTGTGTCATGCAAAGCCTGGCTCAGCTTCAAGGACTCATTCATCCGCTCAGACAGAAGGAAATATTCATCTTTCCCAAGAGCATGTCCTTGTACCTTGGGCACTGGAGCATCTCTCTGAGGAGACTGACAAGAAGAGCAGAGGGTGATAGAGCATCCTACTATACCCCATCCGAGGAGCTGCTCCTGCACTGCACCCTGAAGGCTATAGCTGCACGTTTTTGCAGTTAAAAACCTATCCAAATTAAACCTCTGGAAGAAATTTGAGCACAAAGCTCAGCATGGGACTTGGACCTGTTTGTACTCTCCCTAAAGCTGGCTCACATCTGCCTGCAACTGCACCCAAATGGTGGCTCACCAGCCAAGAGCATTTGCTTTCCTGAAGAGGTCAGCATCCAGCCAGGAGGGCTGAGACAGCCATGAAGGTGTGGTGGACAGGCAGGTGAGTTGATGTGCTTTTTTTTTCTGCTGGCTGTTGTCCCTGGTGCTGGCTCTGCCTGATGTCCTTGAAGTGTCACCCACTGTCCCCACTGAGACCCTCGTGCAGGTTTTGGCCATTCCCCACCAGCGAGCAGGGACAGAGAGGCTGTCTGCTGACCGAGCAAGCACCAAAAATAACCCTGCTAAGCCCCGAGCAGCTCCTCTGACTGCAGAGAGCCCCTGATGAGTTTGGCTTAGGGTGTGGTGCCTGCGGAGAGCATGGCCCTGACACCTGCCCAAGTGCTAATTGCCCTCCCAGACCAAGCATGTGCTCTGAGTGGTAATTTCCTTGACAAGGGATGCTTAGGAACACGGGCAGCTAATTAACTTACAACCAAGAGCATTTAATGAGCAGAGCCAGGAGCTGACAGCTGCCAAATGACTGCTCCATAAGAGCTCTGCGCTCTGGCTGCAGTGCTGGAGCTTTGGGGGCCCTGACAACCCCTCCTAACCATTTCTGTGACCAGCTGCTGGTTTCTTGCATCTCAGTTCTGGGAAAATCCTAATGGTCAGCCTGAAGTCATCAGCTGTAGTGAGCAAAATTGCCTGTGTGGGTTGTGCAAAGGACCAAAACATGCAGGATGTTCCTGGCTTTCTGTTTGCGAGTAAGCTTCCTGGAGTTAGGGTAGCATTCAGGACACTGAGAGGTATGATGCATTAATGGGGTTTCTGCTGCCAGTAAGATGGGTGCTTGTGTAACTCTTCCTTAGTTCACTGCTTTATGCAGTGGGGAAAAGAAATCATGGAAAACTTGAGTGCAGTTGAATCAGAGGGCAAAATGCTGCATGTCCTCCTCCCCTAGCATGCTGGCCATGAGCTTGTGCTGGGACAAGGACATATGCGTGTGGCTGCCCATGAGTCAGATTTAAAGCAGTATTTGCTCCAGGCAAGGAAAAGGGGGAGAATTAATTCCCAGAAGTGTTTTGCCCAGCATGCTGCCTGCTGCTGGCTTCACATGCAGCTGCCCTGAGTTTAAATCTCTCTCTGTTTCTGGGCTGGGCTGTGGCTCAGGGGCTGACCTGTAGGATGCTGGATCCACTGCAGCTAGCACTGGGCTTCCTTCCCTCCTCCTCCCCTCCTTTTCCCATCCACAATGCTGCCTGCAAACCCCTTGAAGATGCCCACGACCCCCATGCATCCCCTTTACCGTGAACTGGAGGAATGTCTTGTCATCATCAGCCAGAAATTTCTCATAGAAGGTGCAGAGGACCTGTAGAGGAGCCATGGTGGGCTGTCCTCAGCTGTGTTCACACATCCCATCAACAGCCAGCACCCCTACTAGTACCCAAAGGTCACAGTGACAGTGTTTAGACACCCAAAGGCAGCTATGCTGTGGGCTGCATGTGATGTACTTTAGTTGTGCTGTGCTGGAAGCAGTGACTCAGATGTGAGAGGATGGCCACCATCCTGTGAGCCCCATCTGACAGCTGAGGACACCAGCTGTTCAGTGGCTGTTCCTCGGCCCAGCAGACCGATGGGGATGCTTCTCTCTGCAAGCTAGCTGCATCTAGGCCACTGGTTCCAGTCCAAGCTGACTAGTGACCACAAGTTTTGCCCTCCCTGCTCTCTTTTCACCTTGGTCTTCCAAATATCTCTCCGTTAAACACGCCTATGGCCCTTGCACCAGGCATGTAGACCCAGCTGTACCCAGGAGCCTGGCCACTGCCATTCTCTACCTTGCAAATCTCCTTCTGAGTCCTGAATATCCAGGGGGTGAATTCTGCAGAAGCCAGGTGGTCCCGCAGGCCCTGGAGGGTCCTTGTCTCCATGGGAAGCTGCTGAATGGCATTTTCCTCCAGGTAGGACTCGCAGATCCTCTCCGTGAGGAAATGGCGCAGGGAGAAGCTGTTTTCTCTGTTGTGGTCCAGGACCACAGGCAGGAATTCCTCCAGGTCGTGCCATAGGTCCAGGAGACGAGCCTCAGCAGAGCGGTCCTGGCAGAGCAAGAAGGTCCTGAAGGGCCGTCCTGCATAGCTGTCAGCACTGAGAGCCCAGGGGAGGAACTGCAAGGTCTTGGCTGGCCTTCTGGGAGATGGCATCTTGGCCAGGGGTGTAGAGGAATGTAGGCTGGAGAGGACCTTCTCTTCACAGAGATCTTCCAGGTGGAGGACCCGTTTTTCTTTGAGCCTAGGTCTTTTTGCTCCTCCTCGGCCTCCAATGGCAGTGTTTGCAGTACACTCTGGCTGCCGATGAACCTGTCCCAAACTATCTTTACCCTGCTGCAGTCTCTTCATGCTCCTAGCTGGCTCCATCTGCCTTTCTGTTTGCATTGGAAAGCTGGGCATCTTCATTTCTTGGGAGTCTCTTCCCTCCTTGATAACAGCCCAGATCTTCTCTTTGGCCTTCCTGCTGCAGTAGGGCTCTGATGAACTCTGGCTATTAATTCTCATTGAGGAAAGGACATCTGAAATGCCTGAGGGCTCCTGCAAGTGGCCCTGTACCAACCGCTCCTGATATTCCTGCAGCAGTGGCCAGCAGGATTTTTCCTCCTCCATGGCCATCTTGCACTGGATGAAGAATTTAGGGAGCCAGTAACTCTGAAGGATAAAGAGGGCCTGCTGTTGCATTTTACTCAGGATCTCTCTCCGGGAGCTGACAGACCCATCGTGTGTGACTGCTTGTGATGACCCTGAAATAGGTGCAGGGGGTGATGACATGAGGATGGTTCCAACCAGACCCGATGCTGCTGCCATCCCATCTGTTCCAGGGAGCAGCCAGGAATAGCTCAGCAGCTCCCATCCCACTTACTGGCAGTGGTGCTGCAGAGGGTAAGGACACTGGAGCCTTCACGCAGGTGGGTGACCTTCAGCCTTTGGAGCAAGGACAGATAGAGGTCCTTCTGTGTTGCATCTGACTCATCGAGCCCCAGCAGCCTCTCGGTGGTGAGCCAGAAGTTGGTCAGTTCTTCCCCTTTGGATCAGATAAGAAATGACGTGACGGGGGTGGCATTAGTCCCTGATAGCCTTGCTGGGAAGTGAAGCAGCCTGTGATTAAAAGAAAAAGCTGTGAAGATGTGGAGGGTCTGCAGAGCACACTGTGCCCACCTGACGTTCCTTGGGTGAAGGCTCGGAAGCGCCACATGCCCTGGCTCCCACTGATGCATTTCTCCAGCAGCCACTGGTCTGCATTCCTCCAGTTCAGCAGTCTTGCTGTTGGAGAGAGAGCAGAGCGTGCCATCAAGGCACATAAATGCCTTATTTTTCCAAAATAACGATCTGCATCCCAGCTACCAGCGTTCTTTCCAGCAGCTGGCCCTCGCATTGATTCACAGATGGGCAAAACAACTGTCTGGGATGATGGGGACCATATAGGGGCAATCAGAGCACTGTCGAGACTTGCTGCTCTTGAGACAGACCAGGGTGTAAGGTAAGGGGGTGTTTTGTGTGTTTACAGGGTGTACTATGGCACTAGGGGACATGGGCTAGAGGTGGGACTCCTTATGGTTGGACTCAATTATCTTGAAAGTCTTTTCCAGCCTGGATGATTTTATGATTGTTATGAGTTTCCCAACACAGGATGCACTGAATGAGGATCGTAACCCATGGCAGAGGAAGAGCTCTGCACACCCTGCCCAGCAGTAAACCCCAAATGCCAGGATCCCTTTCCCAGGTCTGAGGCTGCCCTCCATCCCTGCTTCATCCATGCAAACTCTGCAGCTGCAGCCTAGCAGCTCTTCCAACTCAACCCCACAAGGGCTGCAAGACTGATACTGAGATGAGCAGGCCTGAGGGGTGAAGTCCTGCTCGTGTCATGGAAACCCTGCCCTGAGATCCCCTACCATCCCTAAAAACAGAGTGTACAATGCCTTTTTAACCCAGTGCTGTGCTCAGCAGGCACCAGGCAAGAGGAAGCCTAGCTTGTGCAGCAATGACTCACCTGCTTCCTCCGAGCGAATGAAACCCAGGAGCTTCTGGCAGAGGACGAGGTGGAGGCACAGGCTGGATTTGCAGAAGTGAGGCAGTCGGTGCTTTTCCAGCCAGGCCAGCAGAGCAGAGGGACTGAGATCCTGCAGTGCACCCCGTGCCCAAGGAGAGGATGAGGCTGTGAGCGAGGAGCCAGCTCTTGCATGGGGATTGGGGTGAGTAACGGGCCCACGCTAGGGGGGTTGCTGGAAAATGGTGTGTGCAGGAAGAAGGAGGATGCTCGTGTGTCCCTGCTGCCCCTCCTCCCGACCTGCCTGCTTTCCCAGAGCCCTGATTTCCCATGGTTTCTGCTCCTCCTGAGGCTCAAAGGCAAAATGAAGCTGGGTTTGAAATCACTCCCCCAGTTGCATTAACAAGGGGGAGAGAATGGCCTCAGAAATGAGGAACTGGCTCTGTCCCTGCCCGGTGCCCTTCCTCCCTTTCCTTTGTCCTTACGGGGGATGTTTTCTCACCATGTGGCTCGGTAGCTCTGGCCAGAGGTCCCACTGCCCTGTGCTGCTGCTGTAAATGGGTGTCTGGCCAAAAACCTGCATTGAAAGGAGTGGGGAGATCTTGAGATGATGAAGGGTGCTGGCTGAGCCCAGAGCCCAGCTGTCCTAGTTAGTTCCTGCTGCAGATGAGGCATCATCTTCTCTTTCAGACCTCACTACCTCCTCCATGCTGAGCTTCTCAGCTTTCCCTGCCCTGACAGTGTAGTCCCAAGTTTTCCTCTAATGCAAAACCCAAAAGGCTCAGAATAGTCCTGGGTCTTGCAGTGAGGAGCACACTTACAGGAAGGTTCATAAACGTGTTGAAGAAATCAACAAAAGCTTCATCTCTCAGGAGCAGCCCCATGTCCATGGAGGCTATGGTTGCTGCAGGGGGAGAAGAGAAAGTTACCCGGGCTTTGTGTTATCGAAAGATGGATGTAAAGCCAAAGACAAGTGGGAAGTCAGGTCAGAACCGAGCTCAGAAAATGTGATCTCAGCTGGGATTTGTGCACTGGGGTCCTACCGCAGCCATGTGCTGCGGGCTGCTGACACAGGGTGTTTGGAAAGCACGTGGTTCAGTTGCACGTAGGACTGGGAATCTTTGAATGGCCACTTTCAAGGCTTTGTGCAGGTTGGGCAAAAGTGCTGCAGCGTTTCCTCTGAATTATCAGGCATCATCAGGCAGGTTGTGGCTTTGGGTAGAGTGTCTGACTGCAGATACCCGCTCCAATCACCCAGGACCTGAAGGTATTGTGTCAGTAGTGCCCCAGAATCTGCTCCTTCAATCTGTACTTGTTTCTGAAAGATCTGGAGTGAACTGGCAGCACCTGCTGATGCTGGACGCCCTTGGAAGTGCCCACCAGCACCAAGGCACTGCTGTGTCATAGGGAGGACCTAGGTTTATAAAGCCTAATGCTGATTTCCCCCCTTCAGGGTGTGCTTAGCTCCAGCAAAGGTCACTCACTGGTGGCCATCGTGTTGCTGTGTCCCGAAGATACATTCTAGAGTACTGTGCCTCTTGTGACACACTTGTCCCAGCCCTGACCCCCAGGGACATGGAGGGCTCTTGGGGACTGCAGAGCTCTCCACACACTGCTGTAGCTCTGGCTTTGTAATCCTTTGGGCAGTGTTGAGATGAAGACCTTCCCACCTCCCCGCTTGTGTCAGCTTCTTCCCTTCAAACCAGGCTCTTGGTAGCACCTCTGTGGTGCTGGTCGGGCCATCTCTCTGGGACCAGTCCCCAGCAGCGAGGCCACCTCACCAGATGGCGCTGTCAAACCAGCAATGAGATGCTGTCCCCAACGCGGTGACAGCTCCGCAGCTCCTCGTCCCACCTCCCCCAGCGTGCTGGGGTGGGCACACTGCTGACTGTACAGCTGGGAGGTGATGTGTTGAGAGGGTTAATGGTGTGGGGACGCTGGGGACACCGACCCACTCTGTCACCCTAAGCACGTTGCCAGAGCTGTCACTGCACACACGTGTGTGTTGGGAGGGGTGATGGCTCCCCAGGGATGGGGATGAGCACAGCCTCCTGGGCAGCCACAGTCCCCTTCTTCTGGTCGGAAAGCGCACCAGGGCACATCAGCGGGTCGTTGCGCCAAAAGTCAGCCCACCCAAATGATGTGGGGAAGGCTGAGCCGTGAGCTCATTCTGTGTGCCAGTTGGTCAGCAAACGAGCGTGCAGTGAGATCTCAGAGCTGGAGGAGCTCTGCTTGTGTCAGCGCAGCTCCGGGCTGACCTCAGCAGGGCAGAGCCAACCCCTGCCAGGAAAGGATCAAGGCTCCGAGCTGGAGCAGGTCGGTACGGTTACCATGGAAATGCACGGGATCGTTTCCATAAAGTCTTTCCCCGAGGTGAGGCGGTGTTTTGGCAGGATGGAGACCCGCTCAGCATGGCTGCTTGGTGCACAGCTTCCCCTTCCACCTTGCTGCAAAGGTGCCTTGCAAAAGGCCCTCACGTGGGCTGCACCATGACTGAGACTGAGCAGACCTGCCAGGTTTAGAAGGGTAGGAGAGGGCTCGCAGAGATACGGGCAGGGTTGCAACACCAACTGCGTCACCATCGCTCCTGAGAGCAGCCCACCCACGGCAGACCTGAGGCCACCTCCGTCCCCTGGCCGCCCCACACGTGGGAGTCCTTGCCCCACCAGCAGCATCAAAGTCCAAGGCAGTGTGGCTGCAGGGTTGCCAGGACCTGGATGCCTGCAGTACCCACGTGGACTCAGCCTCCCAGATCCACCCACCCCACAGAAGCAGGGCAATCCCACTCTGCTTTTGGTGGCACGCCTCGCTGCAGTGCCCAGGCTTCACAAGCCTGGCATGAGCTTTCTATGCATGGATACTGCTGGACTTCTTCCCCACGCACCCTCAGGGTGTTCTGATACAAGCAGTTTAGGATACCTTGAAGACTCCATCAGCAATGGTGGGGTCCTTCAGGGCTCGTAGCACCTTACAATTAATGGTATGATGTCTCGGGTGCAGCAGTTCAGCCTCAGTCAGTATTCCCTTTCTTGAATATATTAGCCTATTTTTTCTAATGCAATTTTCATGCTCATTCTCCTGGGTGCCTAAGACTTGTTTGCTCAACGAGGCCATCTCTGGTGTTTCCTGATGTTAATTAGGAGTATTTCTGAGCCTATTGCCATCTGTCCGTGGTTTCCTTGCTCGGGATTTACCGTGGACACGCTGCCTGTGTGGCAAGCTTCGCATTTCCTTGCTCCTTCTCCAGCAGCATCACCTGTAATCCTTCAGATGTCCAAGCAGAGCACAGCTGGGGCTGGGGGATGTGATCCAGCCATGAGGAAGGCGTGCAGACAGTATTGCAGTGCCTTGTGCAACATCAGGCCTTGATCCTGCCACTGAACGCGCTCGGGAGAATTTCCGTGCTCCTTAATAGAGCTGTGATGTGTATTAGGCTGAAATTAATCTGCCAGCCACGGTTAACGTGGCCCTGACCTAGCGGGGAGCGCGCTCAGCAGTATGAACTGTGCTAATAAAAAATTAAAAAATAAAAAGAAAGCAAGCAAAGCAAAGGGGAAAAAAAAAAATTGCCAATGCACACTGTGACCAATTTCCAACTGCAAGGGAAAGGCATGCGCTGAGCGCTCCCTGGGATATTCTCCACCCTTGTACAGAGCGAGCAGAGCCAAGCAATCTCTGAGTCTCAAATCCCCCGCCCTGCCTGCCCCGTTCTGGTCTTCCAGCTTCCCCCGGCCGTGCTTGAAGGAAGAGCACGTGCTTTGCGGCGGTGTGCGGTTTGCCTGCTCGCTTCAGAGCAGCCAGGTGGGTGCTGGACACTGTGCCAAAGCAAAGAGGTGGGCTGGTGTGGGGGGGACGGGGAGGAAGCCGCGTGGGGAGGGACTTTCTTTTTCGCACGTGGCTCCGCACATGTTTGTATTAATTTGCTTTTCCTCCGTCGCCCTTCTGCGCAGCCCAGGTCATCGCCGGCTTTGCTCTGCCTTTGCAAGCCCTCCGGTCAGCAGCCCTCAGCCACCCTTGACCCTGGCAGCACCTTCAAAGGCAGCATGCTGCGGAGCCTGCAATGTTTGCTCGCTTATCGGGTGGGCAGCCTCCCACTGAGCTCCTGGGGACACCGCCTGGCCACCGCTGCCTGCGCAAGGTCAGTCCCCTGGCGCCGTGCTGAGCTCCCTGTCCTCGCTGGGTGACTACTGCTCGAGTGATGATTAATTAATTAAAGAGCTGCTCGTCTCGTTAAGGCCTAACCCATGGGTGAAGGGCTTCGGTGCTGTGAGCCCCTCTGGGGTCTTGCTGGAGTGGTGGCAGGTCTCACCACCAGCTCACCTGGCCATGCTGGTGGAGGTGACACACTGTCAGACACCTGGCTCACCATGCAGTGCTCTGGAAGTGATACAGCTGCAATAGGAATGCCGTGGCTGGCGGTCATAGGGGGAGATGCTCTTCCTGCCTTCCTCCCAGCTGTGCCTGCCTCTTCCCAGGATCTCATCCATCACCACACAACGGGCCCGTTCCTCCTCCCTGCGTGATGCCTATATTTTAAGAAAAGAAGCACCGGTGAGGTGCTGACAGTGCTGCCCAGAGCTGGGGGTGCCCCAGTCCATGGATGGGCCGCGGGCAGCCTGAGCTGGAGGGCATCCAGCCCACAGCAGAGGTGATGGAGGCACGGACCGCTCTGCCCGGCCGCCTTCCCGGGAGAGGGCGCTGGGGGCCGCCGCCGATTCTCGGCTGCCTCGTAAACATGTTGTGCTGCAGGAGATGGGGCAGTGCCAGCGCTGGAAGGATGCCGGCCGTGGGTGCCCTGGGCTAGCTGGCAAGCAGCTGAGCTGGCCACCGCTTCTAGGAACAGTCGCAGGTAGTTCACTTCCAGGAAACTGGAGCTGTCGGTGTCCCGACTAAACAAACCCCCCAGGGCACGGCATTAGGTTTCCCGGGGCAGCTCCCTCTTTGAGGGGGCTGTTTTGCTGCTGGGTGTCCCTAAACGCTGGCACCCCTTCTTTTGCTTTTAGCTGACCCACTCTGGCTGAACTCTGGGTTTGGGTTCTGCTCAGGGATCAGGAGCAGTAGGTGCTGTAGGTGTTCAGGTCTGTGGGGTGACACGGGGGACAAAGTTTGAGCATCAAATGGGGAAATGGAACAAGATCCAGGCAGGGAAGGAGACAGCAAAGGTGAGACACACCTTGGAGGGGGACACTTTGTCCCCTTCCCAGAGCTGTCTGCTTGTCACCTCCAAAACAGCTGCAGGGTCCTGTGTGCTGATCCAGATCCCTCCTGTATCGAAATCGTTGCTTTGCAGGATCTTGAATACTGGAGGGAGGTAGCAAGGTGTAGGCTTGTCACTCTTTGAGGCTGTGATTTGCCTCGATTATGCAAGGAGGTGAAAAGCACCTGGATTACACCTCCATCCTGGTGAGCCCTGAGGGATTAAACACGCACTTGTGGCTGCTGCAAGGTGGTGGTGGTGAGTGAGCCAGGTTGTCCCGCAGGGAGGGTGGGGAGCTGGCTCTCAGATGGGCCATAAATCAAGACAAGCCCTTGGCCAGCAGTTACACCTCTGGCCTGAGGATCTGGCTCCCAGGGCCGCTTTGTCCAACTGAGCAGAGGTTGTGCTTTGGGTGGCCGTGATGGCATAGAGGGTCAGGCTTCTCAAAGAGTGGCCAAGTGGGTGTCAGCGTTGAGGGGCTCCTGTCACCCCAAGGCAGGCATGTGTTTGTCCTGGCACTTTTGGGGTGGAGCAAGCAGTGGCACCTCTAACCTACCCCCTTGGGTCTGACTGGAGGGCTGATCAGGAACTGGGATAGGAGAGAAACTGAGCACCCAGGGTGGAAAAACACCGGGCACTCAATGGGTGCTCCCAGCCCCAGGAGGGCTGGGGAATTTCTCCTCCCTCGGGTCACAGTGCCCTGCAGTGAGGGTCTGGGCTGGAAATCCGTGCTGGAAGGGTGCAGCTCAGCAACACAGAGCACAACACGAGGCGTGCAGGGGGCTCCCATTCCTCTCCCCCCTTCCCTGCTTGCCCTGTTTACCCAGGGCGACTCATTTCCATGCCTGCGAGTTATGCAAAGACAGCTGCTAATGTAAACGCCGCAGAAAGCCCTGGATTCTCTCCCACTGCTTGTTTTCCAAGAAGAGGGGGATACGTTTTCGGGGGGGGGGGGGAGGGGGCAGCAAAAGGGAAAGAAAAACAACCCCCCCCCCCCCCCCCAATTCCTTTTGCCGTTCCCCCAAACGGGACAGCCGAAACATCGCAGAGCAGCCCAGCGGGAAGCTCGGCTTGTTTTTCCCCCTTGCCCCGGCTCGTTTGCCAGCTCCCTCCTCCTCGCAGCCCCATCCCCGGCCCCGGCCTGCCCCCGGCCCGCATCCCTCTGCCCAATCAGTGCGGGGGGGCCGGCGCTCCGGCTCCATAAAGCGGCGGCGGGCGCGGCCCCCGGGAGCCGAGCGTGGGAGCCCCGCGCCGAGCCCCTGCCCGCAGCCCAGCCCAGGTAACAGCACGGCTCCGGGGTGCGGGGGGGATGGGGGGGACAGGGGGTCCGCGGGGCTCAGCCGCGAGGTTATCCCAGCAGATCCCCCAGGGGAAGATTCCTACTCACCCCTCGGGCCGGGGGGGGGGGGGTGGGGAGGAAGGAGGATAAGGGGCGGCTCTTGTTTTGTCTTCAAAACAAGCTCTCTGCTGTTTGGTTTTGTGGGTTGCTTTTTTTTTTTCCTTCTATCTTTTCCTTCTGTCTTTTCATTATTTTTTTTCTTTCGTTTCTTTCTTTTTCTCTTTTTTTTTTTTTTTTCCTTTTCCTTGCGGGGCTCTCGCTCTTCACCCTTAAATAATGGCAACTGCAACGATATAGAGGTGATGCTCTCCCGAAGCTCACCCCACTGAAGACCCCCACTCCCCAAGAGAGGGAGAGGGTTGTATGATCTGAGCCTGAGCAGCTCTGGCATTTTTCAAGGCTCTCAGCACGAATATTCCAACTCGCTTTCAGTTTCCAAGTTGCTGCCATCCCCACTGCGAACACGAGCGGACCCAACACACGTGGGCTGTTGGGAAGGTTGGGTTGGGACCTCCAACCTTCCCGTGGCAGCCCACTTTGGGGTTGCTGCGCTGCTTGTTGCTTTCCTCTGCCCTGCATGAGCCTTGTGTAACTTCAGACCAGCTGATCTGGGGAAGGCAGCTGGGCTGGCAAGCCCTCCTTGCTGAAGCAAGCATATTAAGAAAGCCCCAGCTAAGCTTTCCTGCGCATTAGCCCTGCTCCAGAGCAGCGGTGAGCACAGGGGGTGTTTGAGAGGTAAAAAGTTCACGTCGGGCTCAGGAGGTGTTTTGAAGGCTTGGTGGATGGGACCCCTGCCAAGGAGCAGGAGTTTGGGCATTAATGGGATGCTTTGAAGGTATCAGAGCAGCTGCTGGGTTTTCCACCTCGGGAGTGGGGTGCAGGATGGGACCGTGACTGAGCTGTCTCTGTGAATAGAGCATGGGAGGGAAAAAAAAAACAAAACTGGAAGCGCGAGGCAGAGTCTGATGGTTGGGATTGGTTTTGGCATCCTCCCTGCAGGACCCCCCTCATCAGCTCCGCAGCCATGGCCACCTCGGCGAGCTCCCACCTGAGCAAAGCCATCAAGCACATGTACATGAAGCTGCCGCAGGGGGAGAAGGTCCAAGCCATGTACATCTGGATCGACGGGACCGGGGAGCACCTCCGCTGCAAAACCCGCACGCTGGACCACGAACCCAAGAGCCTGGAAGGTGAGAGGTGGTGGGATTGACAGTAGGTGCTTTTAGAGAAGAGCTGAAGATGCTGTTCTTCATCCCCCTCCCATCACCTCCTGCTCCAGGTGCCCGGGGAGGAACGTTCCCAGCTCTCCAGATGTGATGCTAAGCACCGTGGCAGGGGTTGGGCACCCGGCCCGGTGGAGGGGGCTCTTGGCATGGGATCCACGGCCCATTGACTCTCAAGTGCTCGTTTTGGCCGGAAGTAGTTTGGCAGAAAGTGGAAGGGAGAGAATGGAGCTATCCGGTGTAATTAAGAGCTTGTGTCCCTCAGAACAAACAGTCCCAGCTTACACAATAATAGCATTAGGATTTTCTCAGGTTGCCATGGAGCTGGCTGGAGACAGTTATGAAATGAAAATACTGTGTGTGACTGAGCAGAATTCTCTCTCTCTCTTTTGTTTTTTTTTTTCCTTTTCTTTTTTCTTTCTTTTTTTTTTTTTTTTTCCTTTCTCCCTCTAAGGGAGTGGTTGGCACAGCTCTTTTGAAATCTCTGTGCTTCCCATCCTTCTTCTTTCCCCCGCCCCCCCCCAAGATACAGAGGAGATAACACAGCTTGGGTAGAGTTCACCGCAGCTCCTGCTGTGCTTTGACCCCCAGGATAGAGGGCACAAGGGCCATGCTGATCCTACTGTTCCTCTTTTTCCGTACGAGACTCAACCCACGTGGCACTGCGTGGGCTTTGCTCTCCCCCAGTCCCCAAGCATCCTGAATGAAAGCATTTCTCTTCAGATCTCCCCGAGTGGAACTTCGATGGCTCCAGCACCTTCCAAGCCGAAGGCTCCAACAGCGACATGTACCTGCGACCTGCTGCCATGTTTCGGGACCCTTTTCGCAAGGATCCCAACAAGCTAGTTCTCTGTGAGGTCTTCAAATACAACCGCCAGTCTGCAGGTGAACGGACACGCTACCTGGTGGGGGTGGTGTTTATAGGGAGGGGAAGCTGGTAGAAGAAAGGGGTGGAAAAGGGAAGGCCTACCCAAATGCTGTTCATGAAAACAAAGTGCTGGTGTTGAGGATTATGGTGGAACACTGGTCCTGGATTCCACCATTGCTGCTGGTACTCGGGCTGTAGATAAAGGAGACACGAGGAATGGAGGTGGAGATCCTAAAGGGCCTTGTGCTGCTTTTCCGTTCTAGAGACAAATCTCCGGCACACCTGTAGGAGGATTATGGATATGGTGTCCAACCAGCACCCCTGGTTTGGGATGGAGCAAGAGTACACCCTTCTGGGAACGGATGGTCACCCGTTTGGCTGGCCTTCCAACGGCTTCCCTGGACCCCAAGGTAACCATTCAGGAGCCAGCACTGCAGCGAGTCAGGAGTGCTTACTGCCATGCCTGAGTTGTGATCCTTGTGACACAACTTTCGTTTCAAGTAATGTGAATGATTCAAGACCTTTCTAGTACTGGAAGTAGCAAGTAGGCCAGCAGCAAAAACTAATTCACGTAATTAAGATTTTTGTGGGAAGGCAGAAATGTTCACTGCCTTTCTCTAGATTTTGCTGTTCACTGTATTAGTCTACAGGTGACATAAGCTCTTGCCTAGCATGACAGAGCACAAGTCCGGACCGTCTCCATTAGTGTCATGCTCTACTAGAGCTTTGCCCGGAAAAATGGATGCTGAGCCTTGAGTGTGTGCTCTTCTCTTCACTAAATTGGAGCTATTTACCTTCTGGAAGCTCACGTTGCTCTTGCTTTCCACCTGTGCTGTTACAGGTCCGTACTACTGCGGTGTAGGAGCCGACAAAGCCTACGGCAGAGACATTGTGGAGGCCCACTACCGAGCGTGCCTTTATGCTGGCGTGAAAATTGGAGGAACCAATGCAGAAGTGATGCCAGCTCAGGTAAAATCGTGGGTGCCTCATGGGGTGAGATGGTCCAGAAGTATCATGGGGCAGCAGGAAACTTTTGGCTCGCCACTCTGAGCAGTGTGGCTTGGCCAATGGTCAGAGCGCAAAGGGGTGGGAAGTGCCTTGCTGCGTGTCTGCCTGACTAAGCTGTGACTCCTCCTTCCTGTAGTGGGAGTTCCAGGTGGGACCGTGCGAAGGCATTGAGATGGGGGATCACCTCTGGATAGCACGCTTCATCCTCCACCGGGTGTGTGAAGACTTCGGTGTCATCGTGTCCTTTGATCCCAAACCCATCCCTGGGAACTGGAACGGTGCTGGCTGTCACACCAACTTCAGCACCAAGAACATGAGGGAAGACGGAGGTCTCAAGTAAGTCTTTTGAGATGGGCCAGAAGCATCCATTTTCAAGGGAGCACGTTGGGCTCAGTAGTGGCAAGCTTTTAGCAGAGCTTTTGTCTGCATGGGGACAGCATTGTGAGGCCTGGTGTTCTGCATGAGACATTTTTTTCTGGATTTCACTGTTTTTTTTTTGCATGTGTTTGTGTTTTTTGTTGGGGTGTGTGTGTGTAATGTTACACTCCTGTTGGTGCCAGATTGGAAACTCAGTACGGGTGGAAGGATGCAGCAGTTCGTAGCAGGCTGTCCAGCTCTTGTTAACAAACAAGCCAACTCAGCAAAGGCATTTTTTATTTATAACCATGATGAAAGAGACCACTTGCTTATGTCTGGGTCAGGCTGGACGCAAATGCCATGTTTGTTTTCAACGTGACGATTCTGGAAATGTAAAACCCAGATCCCAAGTGGGACTGGTGTGCTCAGTGCAGACCTCACAGCACTGGATTTTGGTGGAGCTCTCTTAAGGGATTTGTTCAGGCAGACGTGCTTTCTCGTCTTAATCTCAACAGTGCTCTGAGATAACTAACAAACCAACCTGTGATTGTGTCAGCTTCCCTATGAGAACGTTTGGTTAAGAGATCTCTCCTCTGAGAGCAGATTTCTAGAGGCAGTGCAGAGATCTGGCTATGGGTCATGCTAATGTAATCCCACAGTGAGCACTGTCAAGGAAGTGGATCTGTGGGGATCCTTTTCCAAGAACCACACAGGTCAGAAGGGATGCAAAGCCCCGCTTTGGACAGGAAAGTGGGTTGTAGGATGTAATTCAGTTCATCCTGCAGTGACCTGCAGGGAAGGGATGAAGACAGCAAGAGTGGCTCACTCATCAAGCCTTCTCCTCCCCCCTGCTTCCTTCACAGGCACATTGAAGAAGCCATCGAGAAGCTAAGCAAGCGTCACCAGTACCACATCCGTGCCTACGACCCCAAAGGAGGGCTGGACAACGCCCGGCGCCTGACGGGCTTCCACGAGACATCCAACATCCACGAGTTCTCCGCCGGCGTGGCCAACCGCGGTGCAAGCATCCGCATCCCGCGCAACGTGGGCCATGAGAAGAAGGGCTACTTCGAGGACCGCCGGCCCTCTGCCAACTGTGATCCCTACGCCGTGACGGAGGCCCTCGTCCGCACGTGTCTCCTCAACGAAACCGGGGACGAGCCTTTTGAGTACAAGAACTAAGTGGACTCATGCCCACAGACACTGCCTTCCCCCCGTGCTTCCCGCACCCCTAAACTTCCCTTCTAGTTGTAATCCTGAGGGTACAAGATAACACACTTTGTGTCTCAGTAACTCTTGTTGTTTTGAGGTGGGGGAGGAGGGCAGGTTTAGTTTTATCGATGTCCGTTTGTCGTTGATTCTTCAAAAGGTGAGAGGAGGAGAGGGTGTTAGAGACATTTTAACCACTGTTTTGTTGTTGTTTTTTTTTTTTTTTTTTTGTCTAATTCATCTGTACCAGTGGCTTCCAGGGACGGGCTACACGTGAAAAGCCAGTGCACAAGAGGAAAGCAAGCAAAAAATTATAGCTGACTTCCCCTGCAGTCAAGTGTGGGTGTTAGCCCCAGTGCTGGCAGTCATAGTTCTCAAGGCATAGAGTCCCAAGAAGGGCAGGCAGGAGCTGGGATGGAGCCCTGCTCTGTCCTGTGCTGTGATGGGGAAGTCTTCAGCCTCTTGGCACTGTCAGATATCTAGGATTCTTGGCATTGAGCGTGTGGCATAGGAGCACTTAGGAGAGCTCCTTGTTCTGTCATTGGAAGTCTGCCGATCTGCTCATAACACAGAGTGAAGTAGTATTTTTCTATTTAAATGTAAAAACAGACAAAAAAATTATATATGAAAGTGTTTTTTTTCCTTTTGTTTTATTTCTGTGGTTGTGTTTTGTTCTTTTAAAGAAGAATGACCCAGGGACTCGACCACAAGAGTGGGCAGAGCTCGTGGGGATGCTGACAGAGGTCCTCCAGGTGGGACTAAGGCAGAGCTTGGAGGGCTCAGTGGAGAAGAGTGGGAGGAGTGGAGTTTGCAGGAAGCAATTCCCAGAGCAGGGAAGGCCACGGGAGCGTTTATCACTGTAACTCAAGTAGCCATGAAGTGCTCGTGTGGATGAGGGTGAGGAAGGTGTTCTGAACTAGGAGTTGGCTGGTCAACTTAACCACGTTCTGAACAGAGCTGTGGGGTTAGCACGTCACTAAAGCAGGGCTTTTGATAAATGAAATTTTAGAGATTTTTTTTTTTTTTTTCTCGTAACGTACTTAGTTTCTAAAACTGAGTGGTTTTACAGAGACCGTCAATGTCACTGTTGTGTCCTGGCTGTTGGACTGCCTGCCTCCGGTGATGGGGGCTGGGAGGAGGACCCACCTTTCCCAGGCAGACCCGTGCCTCCCAGCTTGGGCTGGGGGGTGCAAACGTTCCGGGATCTTACACTTGGGTATCTTAGATGGTGCCAGTTATATTCCGTTGCATTTGGACTTCCTCTGAATAGTTTTTTGTTTTCTTTTTTTATAATTAAAAAAAAAAAAAGAAAGAAAAAAGAGATTGAAATGTTAATTCTGACTTCTTCCTGTGCTTTCTGACAACTTTTGTATGTGTTCGGTCTTTACTTAAAGGTAATTTTACCCTGATACCAGGAAAGGTTTTGGCTTTTCATTTGCGGGGTGGGTGGGAAGGAGGAGATGATCAGAATCTGTGCAGCCTGTCTGGAATTTGGGCCCAATAGGGGCCTGCTGGTTCTCTGGGGGTGGTGGTCGTGTTGTGTGGGGGCATATGGGGCTTGTGGGCATCCATGTACACAGCCCATAGGGTGTAGAAAGTAAAATTCCAGCGAATGCTTTGGAAAAAGTAGCTGGGTGGATGGCTGGGGAGGGTGCAACTGGGCAAGCTTGATGGTGGGAGTGGGATGTGGTCCTTTGCTCCTCCTGTCGCCTTGCACATACACGTAGTACAGGTGCTTGATGCAGAATAGCTCTTCTGATAATTATACATGGAGAAAGACAGCCAGGAATCAGAAGGAAAAACACTGCTCTCCTCCAGAAGCTGTTGTCGGACTTCTTGCCTAGAGTTTCTAGGCTCAGCCTGCTTTGCAGCCACCTGAACACCGCTTCCCAACCATGTGTGGGAGAAAGGCCTCCTCTTAAGGCCATGCAACACCTGCAGATGGCAACTGAGATCCTCAGAAACTGAATTTTCTGTTTACCTATCCATATAAAATATCTTAACTTGAAGCTTCCCAGGAGGAAGTGAATCCCTTTACTCTGTTCATTCACACACACTTAAAATGAGGAGGCTGATAAAACATTCACCAAACGTTGGTGATGGTGCTGGTCCCACTAGGGGTGTCAGGAAACACTGACTGCCCTGAACAAGGTAGCCAGAATCAGCATCAGCTTTTTTTGAAGTGCTTTCCCTTTCAATCAAATGCCAGTTTATGAGGCAAGCCTGCTCTGAAATGATTAATACATCTGCTCCCAATGCCAGGCTTTTCCTTTGATTGCCCATAAATGAATCTTAAGGCAATCAAAATCAGATTAGCCACGGCTCCCTTCAAACACAGCCTGCAGCAGTCGAGCTAACCATGGTCCCCCTCGTAGTGTCCTCGAGCGCGGCGGTGTGCCAGCCCAATTATGGTGAGTACGCAAGGTCTTCTTTCCTTCCTGAAAAGCTGTGTGAATCAGGAGCGCCTGGCTGGATTTCTTCCACCCTGGCTTAGTTTCACACCTGTCTTCCTCTTCCTTTGTTTTACATTAGGAAGCATTTCTTCTCCACAAGAGTGGTAATGCAATAGACCTGTCTGCCTGGGGAGGTGGTGGAGTCATCACCCCTGGAGGTGCTCAAGGACAGTGGAGATGTGGCACTGAGGGGCATGGTCAGTGAGCATGGTGGGGGTGGGTTGGGGTCGGACTTGGGGATCTTCATGGTCTTTCCACCCTTAATGACCTCGTGATCTGCTCTTCTGATGCCACTCTGGATTTGCTGTACATCTGCCTGTCTTGCTTCGAAGTTGAGATAAGAGGTGGGCTTGCTGTTAGCAACTGCCCCAGAGATGATTCCTCTTTTCCTCCCTTTGCTAATGAGATGGTCCAAGGGGCAGCAGCACGAGGGGGCTGCACAGACTCTTCTTTTTTTCCCCTATTTTCCTCCCCATCCTCTCCTGCCCACAGGCTGGCACAGCCGGGCTATTTTGCTTTCATAAGCTGCGTTATGTAAGTTGGTCTCGAGCAGGGACATGGTGCCAACTTGGCATTGGGAAGGAGCCACATTCCTCTGCTGCGGGGTCTAATCCCTGCCTGAAGCAAGAGCTGGGCTGCATGAAGAGCAGGAAAGCCATGCCCAGCTTCCTAATCCCTCTCCCCAGGTGGAGGAGCCTTGCAGAGCCCTCACTCCCTTTGTCAGCAGGATGTGCCCAGCCTTCTACTTTGCAAACCCTATCCTCAGCAGCTCAGGGGGTTGGCCCAGGCTTGCACAGCACACCTCGGGACCTTTCACTCCTGCTGTGTTTGTTGAACTCTCCGTGCTCTGCAGCTTCAGTTACGCTTGTTTGGAAAGTCTCAGGGGGAGGAACGTGGAAGTGGAGACTTCCACAAAGCAAGCCAAAAAGACAGCAGCAAAAAGTGAACAGGATAGGGTGTAGGACTGTGTGGTAAGGAGCAGAGCCTGGGAAAGACCATGGGATCATAAAATCATAGGATGACTTGGGTTGGAAGGGACCTCAAAGAGCACCCAGATCCAACCCTCCACCTTGTGCAAGGTTGCTAACTGTTAAGTCAATGAAACTGGGTGAGGTTGCTCAGGGCCCCCTTCAACCCAGTCTTGAATAGGAATGGGGCATCCACAACCTCTCTGGGAAGCCTGTGCCACCACTTCAATGGTGCCTGGGCCAGGCTGCCCAGCACAGACTGCCCCAAAGGTGTTATGTCTGCAGGAGGACAGCCCTAACCATGCCAAACAAGTAGGCAGCTTGGATGGGGCTTTGGGCAGCCTCATCTATGAGATGCATCCCTGCCCATGACAGAGGGTGGGAGCCAGATGATCCTTCAGGTTCCTTCCAACCCAAACATATGACCAATCACAGTATGGTTTGGGTTGGAAGGAACCTGAAGGATCATCTGGCTCCCACCCCCTGCCAAGGACAGGGCAGCATTCTAGGAAGCAGTCCTGCACCTACCTGTGCACACAGTGCAGAACAGCACTTGGCAGGGATCTTGGGCTTCTTCAGCCCCTGTCCTAGGGGCTGAGGAGCTTCAGGACCTCATTTGGCCAGGCAAGATCACTCAGATTCAGAAGAGATCCTCTTATTCCCCTTGGGTTAAAGAGCTGGCAGTATTAATGCCTTACCACATGTCTTCAGGTCTTGCAGATAAACCAGGGCTTCAGCTGGCTGAATCACCAAAAACGATGTGCTTGCTCTGAAACACAGGATATTTTCAGCCTATTTTCCATCCAGATAGATAACACATGCAGGGTGATTAACTGGCTCCATTTTTTCCACCTCTCCTGGCAGGATCTCCGTCCCCTCTTTGAAATGCTTTCAGTGCAGCATGGCTGCCTTCCCTCCTGGCACACAGCTGGGCCAGCACTCAGCAAGGCAGCGCTCACCAAGGGCTGCCAACCTGGGAGGAAACAGCTCATTAGGAGATGAAGGGCAGCGTGAGCCTGTGTATGGATGAGCACAAGCCCCCGTGGTCCTCTCCAACCAAAAATCAGCATCTGTCCCCATTATACCTTGCAAGGAGCAGCCCCTTCCCCATCCCTAGGTCAGGGTGGATGTGCTGGGCTCATCATCCGTTTGCACAGTCACGTTTTTCCTGTGCTGCTGACATCTGCTGATCCCAGATTGCCTTCCGACCATCAAACCCCGGGTGGCAAGAGAAAATTGAAAGAGAGGGAGACACCTCATTAATTTTTACTCCACCCTGCATGCTTCCCATCACTTTCCTCTTGCAGGGACAGAGAGAAATATTGCTTCGCTCACTCTAGGGGGAAGTAGAATGTTTGTGGGGTGGGCAGAGGAGCGTGGCCAACTGCAAGGACTGTGTGCACCAACACAACCTGGGTTCCGAACAGCCCCACAGTGAACGACCCCGTGGGGTCCCTTTTTGGCACCTGGAAACAGAGTGGGCACCATCTGGTCCTTACTCCTCAGCTCACTGCTTCCCAAAGAAGGCAAGCGAGGCTTGGGCAGCAACACTCTTCCTGCTGGGCATCCGCTTTCCTTTTTAATGCCCCAGCTGATGTTTTATAGGAGCTGCAGTTGCTCAGCATCCAAGGGTGTTCTTTTCCACAGCAGGCTTCCTCCAAGCAGGGACTCAAGCGATCAAGCAAAGAACAAGATGGTATCGGAGAAGTGGACTGATTTCACTCTAGCTATATCTAGCCCTTGAGCCAAGCAAAGATTTATATACCTCAATGGGACCACCTGCAGGCAGCTGTGCTCTCCAAGCAGTGCTCCATCTCAGACCTAAAGAAGCATCACATGAGCAGCAGTCTGGGGCTCTCCTAGCAGTCTCAGCAGGAGATAACTCTTCCTTACAAACTTAAAGTGCTGGACACCTTTGGTGTCCTAGCTTTCCCATGCAAACAGGGCACGAAGAGCAAAAATAGAACACGGGTGGTGCTTTCCTTAGCTTCCAGCTGCACAGCTCTGGGAAAGAGGCACAGGGTGGGAGATGGGGCCGCATCCTGCCTGGCTGGCTCCCAGCCGCCCTGCACTGCGGGAGGTGCTTCCGTGGGAAGGTGACTCCACCTGGGAGGTGTGATGCTGGGGCAAGGCAGGAGGAACAAAGCTCCTTTTGTTGTGCTTCCCCTGCCCTGAAGCTGTACCAGTGAGATGCTGGCTGTGCCATCATGAGGTTGTCTGAGCACAGCCCCCCCCATGCCAATTCCTAGGTAGGTACAGCAGGATTGCCAAGGAGCACCCATGGGAACCCATCTACCCACGGAGAGTGGCATGATGTAGATGGGTACCTGTTACCAGTGGCATTAGAATCACTTCCTTGCCAACCTTGCCCAGCACCCTGCTGCCCCAGGCACACAGAATGCAATGGGTCCTTCCAGGTGTGGGACCCACCTGGATGTAGGAACACCCAGGAACCAAAGCAGTTCCATGCACCAGAACAAAACCCCTTAAAAATCTAGCCTTATTCTGGAGGCCAGAGAGGATACAGTGGTGCATAGTAACATCTCTCTGACTCATCACAGCAGGGTGAGGGGAATGCACAGCCCTGCACTCCTTGAAGTTGGCATATCCATCTAATCACAGCAACGTCTTGCAGAGCACACAACACCACTCCATGTATCTGGAAAGCCCCTGGGATGGCGAGAGTTAATCCCTGCTCCCAGCTGCCTTCCTCCAGCACTGTGCAGGAAGAGGGGCTGCCTAGGGGAGGAAAAAGTGCTGCGTTCAGACCTTTTACCTAATTTCTAAAGGTTCAGACCTGACAGCCCTAGCAACGGGAGCTGCTGGGATCCTCACTACTGCCTGCCTTCACCCACAGCCTGAATCCTTGCTGCAGGGACATAGCAGCACCCATCTCAGCATCAACAAGATGACTCTGCACCCACAGGGCCACCTGAGGGATGCGGTACTGGGAGACCATGTTCCTCCTGCAGCACTGCTTGCCCCCTGCACTGAAGTGTGTGAGGACTGTTGCCCTGCATTTAAAGTGCAAAAGATTACCCCTAGTATACACACACATACATATAATTTCCTCTGATTTGAGCCAGGAAAACTAGAAACCATAAGGGTGTTGAGAACCCAAGGAGTTGCCCTATGTATGTGTGAGGCACTTTGCAGCTGGAGAATAGGGACTGCCCTAAAGTGAATCCTAAAGTACTTTCCCTTGGCCAAGGCCAAAGAAACCCTTGCAAAAACCCTAGAGTCATAGACTCTCATTCAGGACAGAAAAGACCACTAAGATCAACAAGTCCAACCCCTAACCTATCCCTACCTTGCCCACTAACCAAGTCTCTGGAAAAAAATACCAGGGATTCCTGCATTCTTAACCCCAAGACTTTGGACTATTAAGATGGCAAAAGGTTCTTGTTATGCCCATAGCTAGCTAATTCTCCTTTAAGAGCTATTAGTGCTGTTCAGGTTACCCAGTCCATCTGCAGGCCCAGCCCATCCTGGAGGCGTATCATGGGGTCTTTATGGTGCAAAGACCAACAGGCATTCTGAGCAACCAGAATCTTCACCTAAAGAGCAGATGGGTACTTCAGGAGCAAAAACAGAGCTGATTTAATTACAGTTCAACTCCGTTCCCAAGATCTTCAGGAAGAATCAATGCTTCAGCAGAGCAATTAAGTCTAATTACATCCACGTTTAGATCCTCCTTGTGTAGTAGGCAGCATCTTCCCTAGATCCCTGTTCCTTGATGAGCCACGCATTTAGCAGAGCATGGGCTTAAACAGCTCAGTGAACCCAATTAATTCTCCTTTCCACTAAGAGCTCCCCAAAGTTACGTAGCTACTCTCTCCAGCTTGCACGTGGCCATGCACACTCGTGGATTACTTCCTAGAGAGGAGCACATAGTTCTGAACACACCAGCCATTTATTTTTGGTTCAGAACTGCTATTTAAGAAGAGGGTTGATACACTCCAGGCAAAGCTACCTTTGTGTTTCCTCGATACTTGCTGTGCATCCTCATACATCTGAGCCCCACTGCAGAGCAGTGAAACCCAGCTCATCCCTCAGATCTTAACAAGCCACAGAACTGGGCATTAGGCTGTTTGTGCTCTAATTTGAGGAGTATAAAGGAATAGGATGCTTTTAGCACATTTCTCTTCCACCCACCTATTGCACCTACTTCTATGTGCCCTTGGATGTAAGACTCTCATCAAACAGCTCACAAATCAGCATTCACCAGCCAGGCAATGGCCACGTGCATCAGATCTGAGACAATCTGGATTTGGGATCAGACGGTTCTTCAGGAAAGGCAGCTACAGGAGAGCCGTTGTATGACACAACCTGGTGCCGTGCTGGATAGGAGCAATTTCCCACCATTCCCTGTTCCATTGCCTCATTTATGGGCTGAGCAAAAGCCCTTGAGAGATGGGAGCATTGTTTCTCCTGGAGTAGGAGCCCACAGGCACAGAGCAGACAGGAGCCAGATTGCTTGCATTCAACTCTCTGTTCTTAAAGAATCATTGGAATAGGATCCTTATCAAACCAGGTTCATCCAAAGGACAAGGCCATATTAATTGTTTGCAGAACTCCAGCAAATAAACAGCATTCTTCCTGATTCCTTCTTTGCCTGCTGTTATTCCAGTAGCCAATCCAAGCAGGAGCACAGATCTTGGTGACAGCCTTTGGTAAGGTCTGGACCATGCCCAGCATCCCAGGTGGTACAGGCAAGCACAATGAAGAGCTTTCGCTACAGCCTTTAGATCACATACATGGGGGAATAAAAAGAGTGCCCATCCTACCTAAGGGTCTAAATGCAGAGGGGAGATCATCAGTGAGCACAGCTCTTCCCTTAAAACCACTTGCAGAGCTCTGGAGTAAAGGTGAGAAAAATGGAAGACAACAGAAAGTGCAGCAGTGACAACAGAGCAGCAAGGTCCCAGGCTATAGCAGGTGAGGATTTCTGCAAACACAATAGCAACAAACAGAAATAAAGATAAGCTGTTTACCTTCAGAAGACCTCAGGGATGCAGGGGGTCTCCACCAAGATACCCCTATCTCCACTGCCAACCCTTAAATGAGGAATGGGAAGGGGTGGATCCTGGCTCCACCCTTTGCAGTCATTCAGGTGCATTGCATACACCTGAGCTCCCCTGGGTTGGCCCTGCCTTCCCACCAGGTGCTCCATCACTGCTTCAAGCTGTGACTCAGCATCTCCACTACAGATGGCAATGAAGTACAAGTGTAGGGCTTGGCTCCCTCCCCAAGAGATGGACAGCCTGGAGAAAAGCCACCAAGCCCTTCTGTGCCACAAAATGTAGACCAAATATCCTCCCCAAAACATACATTATTCCAACAGGAGTGCTTTGCCCAGCCATTGGGGATCCTCAGAGAGTTGTCTGTGTGGTTTCTGTGCTCATGGACTTGCAGGGCTCTGCCTGGGGCTGTGGGCTGAGGAGGGAAGGATTCTTGCTGGGCACAGCGCGTGGCGAAAGCTCATGTTGACGCTGGCCACAATGCTGGCTAACCAGAAAGGCTCATGTCTGCAAAATTTCAATCTCGGGCTAAATTTAAACACTGAAATGCAGCGTTTAGAAGCCCAGAAAACAGCCCAACCCTCATCTGCACTGGCTGCTTCTCACCAGCCCTCCCTTTGGCAAGGAAGGAGCTTTTGTTTCTCCTGGTCTCGGGGCCAGCTCGGAATAATACTGTCAGCGAGACCCTCCTTGCCCCACACAATGCAGCAGCGTGCTCAATTCCCAGCTGTGTGCCATGGGGAAGTGCCCAGCATGCTGCTGCCCTTCCAGATGTGCGGCAGTGCAGAGCTCCAGATCTGGGGCATGCAGTGTGGGACCTGCAGTGGGATGGAGTCCCCGTGGTGAGGGTCCATTTTGGGGGATCCAGGCATGACAGGAACGCATTGCCCATGGGAACAGCTGCACCTCATGATGCTCCTCGTGCTTCCCATCATCCACCACCTTGATTCTTGCCCACTCCTGGAAAAATGGACGCAGATCAGCAGGGTCCTCCTGCTGTTATTTTTATGCAGTTTGCTGAGGACACAGAGATAGTGGGTGCTGACAGGAGCCTGGCTGCGGGCTGGGGCTGCGCCGGGCTTACGTGTGTGTCTGTAAGTAAAGGGAGATGGGAGGGGACAAGAACACGCAGATGAGATGGGAGAGCTCGTGTTAAAAGTGAGCATGGAGAGAACTCGAATCCCTGGCACCCCATGGGCTCCCTCCCAACCATCACAGCCCAGGGTGGAGGTGGGATCACTGTCCCTGGAGGAGTTACAGAACCATGAGATGTGGCACTGAGGGATGTGGGCAGTGGTGGGGATGGATTGGGGTTGGATTTAGGAATCTCGGAGGTCTTTCCCAATCTTATGATGCTCTGACATACGCAGCCCAGACCTGCTGTCTGGATCTGCCAGAGCTGCTCGGGGCTTGCTCTGACTCACATCCCTTATTCATCCCAGGGCAGGGCTGCCCCAGTGGTGTGGGCTGGGTTCCCGCAGCTTCCTCTCCTGCCGTGTTTCTGCCGGTATCACCCCTTCTGCTTCAAATTAAAAGGGAAGACGAGGGGAAAAAAAAGATAATAACAAGAAGAGCTGGGGCCAGCCCTGAGCTGGAAGCATGCAGCAGGAGGAGGAGGAGGGTGGGAAGGGGTGAGGCCGGCCATGGTCACGTGTGGGCTTTGGTTTCGGCACAGCCAGCGTGTTTGTATGGCAGGAGGGTGCGACATGGTCTCCGGCTTCCAGGAATCCTCCGAGCACAGGATATGCGCAGGGAGTGGGTAAACATGATACAATAGCTGGCCTGTAACTCGATCGGCTCGCTGCATTAGCTGCTCCCTGCACGGGGGACCTTGATGGCAGGGCATGGGGTGGCACGTCCCAGGATGCAGGGCATGGAGCGACGGCAGCATCATTAGTTACATTCATTGGCTGTGTTAATTTCCACCTATATATCCTTCCTCTGCTCACGCTGGGGAAGGATAGGGTCTGGTTAATTTTATAAGCTCAATTGCTTTGCTGCAGGAGCAGCAAGAAGGGCCTGTCCAGACCCTACGGGGAGCTGGGTGGGTTTCTCCCCTCCTGCCGCTTTGTTTGTATTTTTAGAGCACACCGCAGGCACAAAGTCCCTGTGGCGAGTGGAATTCCAGCCTGCAGCCCCACGCCATGCTCCCATCCTGCTCCTCTGGCAGCCAACAGCTGAGCTGGGGCTCAAGTGTCCCAGATGCTGGGGTTTGGGGCTGAGCAGTGGCACCGGTAATGGGCTGCGGAGTGAGTCCCATAGTGAGCAATGGGCTCTCAGCATCACCAGGGTGTGATGAGAGAAGGATGCTTCACCACGGAGTGACACCACTGTGCGGCTGCAGACATCACCTCCCACTCACACGTCCCACTGGGGCTGGGGTTCAGCAGGCAGTGAGTCAGGCAGGCACCCATCCCACTGCCTGAATCAGCACTGAGAGCATCCCAGAGCTGGCAGCTCTGCCTGGCTCTCCTCCTGCTTAGGGTCATAAGTAGGGCTGCTGCATCTGTGCATGCACGTGCACATACATATATACACACACAGAGCTTGCTTGGGCAAGAGGCAAAGCTGACCACCAGCCCAGCTCTGCAGCACCCAGAGCTCCTTCAAAGCAGGCTGTTTCCCCTAATAGCAAGCACACGCCGCAGCAGCTGAAGGCTCAGTTGCTTTGCTTGCTGTACAACTTTCCACTTGTGCTTTCCATCGGGCCTCCCCATGGAGCAGAAGCGTGCAGGAGGTGGCTGCCCTCCTGTGTTCAAAGTCCCCTGCACGGAGAGGCGAAGAGAGCACTGACCTCACGGTGCAAATATTTTCCATGCCATCTCCTTCCTAGGTCTCCTTGCAGTCTCTGCACCTACAAACGACATGGCTCTGCATTTGCAACTGGTGGTGTTGCAGGCACGGGGCTGCCTTTACACCCTGCAGGCTTCCGAGACCCCAGAGCATCCACAGGACAGAGGGCGATTGGAATGGGAACGCACCAGTGGGCAGCAAAGTGGGGGATGTGGTGCTCACCCAGACGAAGATCAGATCTGTACCACCCCCATCTCATGGAGCTGGGTGAAAACAAGGTGTGCTGCCAGCAGCAGTGACAAGCATGCAGCACACACCAGGAGGTGTCAAAAGATGTTCACGTAGGCTTCACCCGTGCCTCAGCTTTGGCCACGTAGGGGCCGAGCAGTTTGCATTTCCCAGTTCTGCACAGGAGAGGTGCCACGCTTCCCCATAGGGAAGAGGTTTGCACTGAGCTAGATGGATAAATCTTGTCTTTCCTGAAGGCCTAGGTTGCTGTTCCCTCTCTGTGTATCTCTGGGGTGAGGAAGCTGTGCCTAACCTCACTGCTAGCGCAAATTAGCTGAGCGCTGCTGCTTATTTTTGGGTTTGTTTTTTTTTTTTTTTTTTGGGGGGAGGTTGCTTTTTTGTTTTGTACTCAGTTGGAACAATAAAACATCTGTTCCCGAGCCTGGCAGCTGGACCGAGCTGAAATGACGTTAGCATCAATTATCCTCCGGGATGGGGAGGATGACAGAGAATGGAGCAGATTTCCTCTGCGCTGAATGACAAATGCGAACAACAGCTTGGCGAGGTGGTCTGCGTTCCCGGACAGGGGCCAAATATCAGCCCTGGTGTCGGGATGCCTCAAAGTTGTGCAGCGCTTCCCTGTGTGCCAAACTGCTGCCAAATGCCCTGCCAGGGGGAGAAGAAGTGAAGTCTGAAGGATAATGCTCGTTTCGGTGGAAGCCAAACGCAGAGGGTTTGTATGGCAGCGGCAGAGGTTCTTCTGAATGCACCAAATCAAAATATCTCTGCCATCAAGCTCAAGGCTGCAGGGCTTAGGTCAGGCTGAGCATGAGGCCAGCAGAGCCTGGTCCTGCAGCAGGATGGGGTGATCACATTCCCTGGGTGCAGAAAGGGGAGGCAAGGGGGGGGGAGGGGGCTGGCACAAAGGCTGCGATGTGCTGGGACTGGCTGCCAGCCTCAGTGATGCTCGGGCGCGTGATGCAGCCGCCTGACCCTGCTGTGGGGCAGAGGAGCATGGAGCCATCCTCCTTGCAGGTGTGCAGGAAGCTTTGGGGGTTTGTTCCCAAGTCAAACCCGTCTGTCCCAGCAGCCAGGCACCGATGTCACCTCTTGCGGGGCTCTCCATCCAAAGTTGGGTGCACACACTGCTGTGGGTGAGGAGACACTGGGAGCATACCACACACACACACACAGACCCCCCCCTCGCCCCATCCTGTACAGGAAGAAAATCGCTTCCCCGCATCCCAGCAGCAGAAATGGAAATGTGGGAAAACTCAGCAAAAATGATAATCACTGAGCAGCGTTTCCGAGCGAGCTGCTCCGTACCTGCGCAGCCAGATGCCTGCATAGCTTCATGTGGGCTGCCGGAAATAATGTGGGCTGCTGCAAGCTCCAAAATAGCTCTCCTGCTCCCCGGGGAGCTGTGCATTTTCAGCCTGACAGCTCTTAGTGCCCAAGGGGTGGGTAGAGAAAACCCAACAGCATCGAACACCCCTTGGGTCTGACTGCTGGGGGCTCAGGTGGACCTGGGGCAGAGGATTTGGGTGCTGCTGGCTCTGTGTGCTTCACCTGGCTGTTTTCCTGCCTGCACTGTGGATCTCTGATCCCCCATTGCCTCCTGGCTGCCAGCATCAGGGTGTCAGTAGATTGTCCTTGGCATCACCCTGACATGCGTCACCTCTGCTCTGCATACGGGAGCTCACACACCAGAAAATAGAGTCAAACTGGGACAGTTCCCCTGGAGAGGCCTGGCAGAATTAGGAGCTGGCAGCCCAGCAGCTGGGCTGAAATAAAGGCTGGGTGCACCCCCCAGAGACCGGCACACAGTCTCTCCCTTTCTCCTTTTGACCCACTTTGCTGGCTTTTCCCTACTTGCTTAGTAATCCTAAGAGGAGGCAGCAGCCCAGACATCCTTTGAAGACCTTAATCCCCACCTATGGTGACCTGGCTCCCAGTGCTGTCACGTCAGGGCCAGCAGAGCTTTCTGTGCACAGCACTGGCTGCTCTGCAAAACGTGCCCAGCAGAGCATAGGCACTGGGGTCAGCATCCTGTATGGCATGGCATGTGGATGGTCACCCCAAGGAGGAGCGGAAGGCAGTTGGTGGCAGCTGCAGGTGGAGCACAAGGCACTCAGAGCTGCCAGCACTGCAGCCCTGGCTCTGCATCACAGCACAGTGCTCCCACATCCCATCACCCCTTCATTTCAACACACCCCTCCACTCCTGGTTGTTTGCACAGCATGAAATATTCTACTCTTTATCAGTGTTTGCACTTTTGCCTCTGTTTGTGCTAGTTGCATTTTGAAGGCAATAAAGTTCTGTTTGCTCATGAGGAACCCATTCCCCCAGCACTCAGACCAGCTCTCCAAGCACTCATGCTGTGCATCACCCCATGGCTCATCTTCCCTCCCAGGAGCTCCAAGCCCCAGAGTTGGTCTCCTGGTGCAGAGGATCCCGTGGGCACTGCCTCGTGGCTGTCTGTCCCTGCCTGACACCCACAAAGCAGCCCCACCCAGCTCAGGGATCTGGGTGCTGACACCAGTGGGCACACACATCCCACCACCCATGGGTGGCATCCCCTCGTGGTGATAGCACCTCTGAGTGACACTGTGCATGTGCCAGCACCAGCGTACCATCCTGCCCAGCGGGGTTAAACATTAACAGGGGCTGCTGCTGGGGCAAGGCTAGGTGAGTCTCAGGAGGGGGTAAAGATGCTATCTGCGGAGAAAGCAGGGCTCAGAAAGTGCCCTGATCTCTGGTTGTTCATCCACTGGCTCATCTCCTCCCATCCAGCTGCTCCTCCATCCTCCTCCCCAGCTTCCTTCAAGGCCAGGCTTGATGGGGTCAGCCAGCCCTGGGCAGGGGTTGGATCTCGATGGTTATTAAGTTCCCTTCCAACCTAAGCCACTCAGCTTCTAGGATTCCCCCATCCTCCCCAGCTGCTGCCTTCACCTCTGGCAGCCAAGCTTGGTGCGTTGCCCCATGGGTGTGTTCTGGACGTGCTCTAAGCTGGGGATACACCGGCCCTGTTTCTCCCCCTGCTGCCCCCAGTGCTTGGTATGGCTCGAGCACCCTCACCCACTGCAATCTGTTCACAGCTGTTAACATCAGCTGTGTTCTCCAGGGCACACAGTGCCACTCAGCAGACCATGGCTCAGCACCAGGAACACAGTGTGAGGCACTGCCCCGCAGGGACAACCTGGGGACAGCAAAGGAACAAGCTGTGCTGCTGCAAGGCTCTGCAAGTAGGGGTTCGGCTCCCAAAGCAAGGAGGAAAAGGGCATCTCCCTGCTGAGCTTGGCTGGAAATCATGGCTCCTGAACTATCCTCTGCCCTCTCCCGGATGCAGCTCACTGGGAAACATCCCAGATGGTGAGCAGAGCAGCGCTGGCTGTTTGTGGGGCTCGGCTCATGTGAGTCCATTCATGGAACCTGAGTGCTGATTTATCACGTGGGCCAAGCTCCTCGGAAAACAGGCTCACGGGGCAGGGAAATGTCCCGACACCTCCCTGGCAAGTGGGCTATAATTAGCACCCAGCAGCCATCCCTGCAGCGTGGGCTGCTCAGGTGGGTGCTGCTCCCATAGAAAAACCCACACCGGGGTCCTCTCCCCAGCTGCTCCCTGCAAAGCCTGGGCAGAGCAGAGCTGGCACGGATGGAGCAGCACATCTGTCAAAAGGAAGGCAGCTCCTTGGGAACAAGCCGTCCTTCATCCCCGCGTCCTGGGCTGCTTATGAAATTATTGGAGCCATACAAATGGCAAGTTTTGTTTCAGCAGACACGGTGCCTTGCAGGAGATAAATCTCTGACCTGCTAATCGTGTTTCTCCCTCCTCGGCTTTGCATAAATGGGTTTAAAGCTCTGTGGCGTGGTAGGGATGGCTGGGAAGGAGGAATGGGGAAAGGGGTGTGAAGGGCTCTGCAGCCCGTGGAGAGGGGTGAGTGGAGGTGTCCCCATGTTTCCCCATCTGGTGGTGCTTTCCCATAGCATTCAATGGCTGTGAGCTTTAGGCAATGGTGTGGGCCCACCCCCTCTCTTCCTGCCCGTGCCAAAAATGATTGAAATTCTTCTCATCGAACAGCCAGATAGCGAGTGGTCTTGTGCTCTGCCATCTGAGGAGCAAATGCAGCTCCAGCAGGCGGCCTGAAAAACTGTGTGAGCGTTTCTATGTGTATTACTAGATAAACAAGGAGGTTTTTTTCTACTTCTTGCATCCACGCTGCTCCTCAATGCTTGCAAGTGTGGGGCACGATCCCTCTCTGGCTTTACTGCTGCCTCTGGATGGAGGCAGAAGCAAAAGTAAAGCCTACCCCTGGGACTGTGTGAATAATGGGACAGAGCAGAGTGCAACTGAATAAGCACCCAGCCATTGGGGTTCCCCCTCAGCAAGGTGGATAGGGATGTGAGCTGCGATGTGAGCATCCCCACTGACATCCCCAGCTGCTTCCACATTGCTTTGCCTCCAGGATGGTGCTTGGAGCCCAAAGCATGCTGTCTGTGAGTGCAGCCAGCTCCCTCATCTCCAGTAAAATTTATAGCCTGGGCCCAGCCTCGCTGTCCTGCTCTTTATTCCATTGGGTTTCCTAGCCAGGCCAGCCAGGGCCTGAGGAGCTTAAGCAGTGTGGCCAAGGTCAGCCTGCAGGTCAGGGCAGAGCCAGCCTTGCTTCCAGCTGTGATTTATGTCCCACCTGCTGCTTCCTCATTTTCAGCACCTCATTACATCCTCGGGTCCCCGCACACAGCGTGGCAGGGGGATGCCTGGCCACCCCCTGGTGCTGGGACTGCGGTGAGAAAGGAGAGGAGCAGCTCTTTGCCTTTACCACAGCACATCCTGAGCCTTCAGGCAATTCATTTTCACCTCTGGGCCGGTTTCTTTGCAAAGGGACATCCTTGGGACGGGCTGCCCAGCACTGAGACATACCTGGCCTCACAGCCATTCCCTTCACGCACAGATGCAAGAAGCTGCTTTAAAGGATTTTTTTTTTCCCCAGTTCCTATGCTGGTGGGAGCGATGGCCGTGAGAACTGCCCCCTCTTCAGGCAGAAGGGCTGAAGGCTCCCCAGCCCTGCTCCCCAGATCAGCACGCAGCTATCCAACACAATTTGGGTTTTCTGTGAGCGGTGCCAATCACTGCCCCGTCACCAAGGAGCTGTTCTGCAGTCCTGCTGCCCTATAAACCTATGGAAAACTGTAACAGTGCGGGTCCTAGTGAGGTTAAAGGGGAATTTGCTCTTCATCTCGTTATGCACTGAATCAGCTCCCATATGGGCAGAGCAGGGTTTGCACGAGAAGGGAACTGAATGTTTGGCATCGTGGGGGCTTCCTTTGGGGGGGTGGGAGTGGACACATGCCCACAAGGCTGGGAGCAAGCTGTCATGTAAGCAAGGGATCTGGGCACGGAGGATGCCTGGGATGAATGGGGCTGAGGGCTTTGCCATACATGCACGGCGTAGAGCTGAAGAGCATGGACAGTCCTTGTCTGCCACACAAACCACGTTTTCCCTTTTTTACTGCTGCAGGAAATGTCGCTTGGAAGGAGCCTTTGGATAGCACAGTACACAGGGATGCGGGCAGCAGGGAGAAGCAGCATCTCTGGGGGAAGCCTCACCCCAGGCACAGCAGCAAAAGGGCTGTGGAGACATTGCCATTTGCCAGAGCCATCTCTGCAGCTCTGGAAAGAAGCACAGGATCCTGGAAGTGCTGCTGGAAGAGTCTGCACAGTACATTTTAAATGGAATCAGCCCCAGAGCAGCAATGTATGTGTTTGCATGCACAGCCCCATGCCAGCATTCTCACCTCTTCATACTTTGGTATCCAGAGGTTGTATCTGAGCTCTGGGTGTGGAAAATGGGTCCATCCCCCTGTGTCCACCATCTGGTCCCAGGGCCACCCTGTGGGTCCACCGTGGTCCCCCTCCATGGGATGGAGATGAAGAGCTGGTGCAAGAAAGTTGCAGCAGATGAGTGTCTGAGTTGCTCCATCTCAGCAGCCCTGCTCCTCACCATACACCACGGGTTTGAAAGGGTTTCTAAGCTCCTGGCACCAACTCTGAAGAGAAACAAAGACCCAGCCCTGGAATGGGGCTGTGGGTAGAAGTGCAGATGCTCCATCACTCCTCTCTGCTGGAGGAAGGCTGGGAAGGGGAGGCCCAGGAAACGAGGGTGTATTTCATCTTGACTTTGCTATTTGGTGCAAAGCCAGAGTATTCAGTTGGGGGGAGGGGGGCAGGAGGTGTGGAGGTTGGGGGAAGGGAAGGTTATCTTTGCTGCAAAGAAAACCGAGTGGCTCTGCCAGGGTATTCTCCTCTGAGGTCTGAAAAAGAGTGGGAAGGTCACCCCTGGTGCTCTGGGCATCCTCCAATCTCAGTCTCAGTCATCCCATGGTGGAGGATCTAGGCACACAGGACCGGCTGTTCTGGAGACCCTGGTGCCCCCAGGGTAGTGACCCCAATCTGATCTGGGGAGGGAGAGGGATCCCTCCTTCCTGGGCAAAACCAACACATTTCCTCACACTGCAGCCACATCATGTACAGAATTCAGCTCCTGAACAGATAGTTTGCCTGATACTTTCTGCAGCTAGTTGTAGTGTGTGCCTACACCCTACATTGTCACTGGAGGTCCTCAAGGACCATGGAGATCTGGCACTGAGGGTCATGGTTAGATGTCATGGTGGGGATGGGCAGTTGAACTAGATGATCCCAGTGGCCCTTCCAACCTTAATGATTCTATGATTCTACAGCATCCTATAGAATATCCCATACACTATGCCCTTAGACCACTTCCCAGTGGAGCCTGAGTGAGGCAGTGCTGAGGTTTTCCCCTGTTAACACACAGCCAGCCCTGTGGTACCCGGCAACTGTGCCTATGGACGACTGTGACCTTGCTGCATGCACCTTTATTCCACCTACATTTAAGTCAAACTGATGACTGTGTCTCCTTCTGGATCCATGATGGGGGTGTGCACAGCTAGGAAGTGATGGGTTACGCTGGTTACCCATGCATCACCTGTGCTTTGTAGCTTCTGTGTGTCCTGACATAACAGGCTTAAAGAAAGAGGATGAGAAACTGAGAGGAGAAGGTTAAGGGAACAAAAGGCTCCAGGAACTAAGGACCCAGCATGCTGAGCCTCTCAGTGCCCCAGGCTGTGGCTCTCCTTACCCTGCACAAACAGTTTATGCAAGCAGCCCTGGTGCAGCCTCTCCCTGGGTGGAGCACAGCAGCGTGCACCAGGACATCGTGCCCTCACCAGGCTCTTGCAGCCGCCTCCCAAAGCTTGGCAAGGCCAGCTCCTTGTAGTTTCCTTCACCCTACAGTCCAGGATTTGGCTGGTGAATACAGAGCTCCTATAGCAGCGTGCAAACTGGCATCCTGCTCCCATCAGGCATTGCTGTGATGGGATGAAGATGTGCACGGGAGCAGGCAGCAAGGAGACGTTATTCCACCTGGCCAGAGGTTCCCAGAGCCAAACACCCTGACCTCATAGCAGAGAGAGGCACTGGGACTGCGGCCTGATGCTCACTGCCCCAACACCACTGTGCTCTGCGCACACCTCACGCTTTGGCCACCAACATTCTCCATGGCAAGCCCATCTATGAGCAAGCTCTAACAGTGTTTCACTACTATTTGGCACCCCGCAATCAAAGCTGGGTCTGAGGGACCTGCAGAAAGCCACAATACAGGGGTGGGCTGTGGTGAGAGCATGGGGATGGGCTAGAGCCTCTCCCCCTGCACTGACACCGGCTGTTCCCAGGCAGTTTGAAAGGGCAGCGGGCTGGAGCAGAGCCGGCAGCCACCATAAACCATCCTGCAGTGATTTACAGCCGCCCAGCCTCCCACAAGCACAGCAGCTGCTGCGAGCTAGGAGCTGGAGAGAAGGAAAAACAGCAAAGCCGACAGGAGGGGGAGAAAAGCAACAAGGAGCAGGCAAGAAAATGTCTGGTCAGACACGGGGAAGGACGAAAGCCTGCTTTCCTTGCTCTCCTCCCCTCCTTTATCCCACCCCCCAAAAAATCTCTTATCTGCCTGCGGTGAAAAACAAGGCTTCCTTGAAACCTTCTTTTTATTATATATATATATATTTTTTTTTTTTTTTTTTTCTTTTTAATTAATGGGGAAAGGACACGTGTGCCAAAGCGGGGGCAGCCTGCGAGCTCAGCCCCGTGCCTCCCCTCCATCCCCGAAGAAAAACAAGCGGCTCAGGAGGAAGAAAGGGAGAAGGAAAACATGCCGTTCCCTGCACCGCCGCCTTGGCAGCACGCAGATTGGCCGAGGCCTGGGAAAGAGAACCCGCTTCGGTGTTACCGGGCAGATTTGGAGATTTTGGGGGGATGGAGGCGGGAGGGAAGGGGGGGAGGAAGCAGGACACCCGCGCGCCTGCGTCGTGAATGGAGCATGCACAGGGCTGGTTTTGTGATGCTGGATTCCAGTTCGCCTCCGCTGGCGCACTGGGACACAGCCTCAGCTGCTTTGTTTCTTGCCTTGCTATTTGGGGGAGGCAATGGGGGGACGGAGGGGGGGGGTCCCGTGCTCTTGCCCGGTTTGTTTCTCGCCGCACAGAGCCGGGCTGAATGTGCCCATTGTGCTGGGAGCTGCCATCGGCGCACAGCCAGGGCTCCCCGGGCAGGGGCCCGGCCCCAGGGGGCTCAGAGGGAGGGAAGGAGGGGAAATAGGAGGGAAAAGGAAGGAATAAGAAATCAAGACTGGGGTTGGGAAGTGGGAAATGTCACCATGCAGAAAGGGGACTGAACGGGAGGGGGAAAATGCCGCCAGCACCTTTGTCTGCTATATTTTGGCATCCAAAAGGGCATTTTTCTTGGGGACTAGTAAAAAAAAGACCCCCTGTCACTGTCCAAATATGTTAATTTCATCCCCAAGAAGAGCTCATGCAGGGATCTGTCTTGATGTCCACATGGGATGCCCCTACTACTGCCTTACCTAGGGCTGCTCTCCTCCACACCACATCCCACACGTTGGGTTTAGACATTGCCATTGGCAGGGAATGGTCTTGGCACTGAGGGCATGCTACACATGCTGTGCTGTGTAGCAATCCATCCCAAATCCATCCACCAAGCTCTCGGTTTACCTTGATGCCATCTCCTTCACCAGCATGGGCTGAGGAACTCCCGTGGTGCTCAGCACAAAATCACAACCTAAGGCAAGAGAGAAGCATTTAAGTAGTGTCAGAAAATGATATATTTTTGTTGTTAAACTTGTAAAAGACCATTGATTTCCCAAGGCCAGAGACCAAATGAAAAGTGAAACCCTTTCCCATGTCACAGTGTTGGATGGCCACTCCATCCTGTGCAAGGGACATAGCTCAGTGGGCAAGGAGGGGAAGGGTTGGAGTTGTACTAGCTGATCTTAGTGGTTCCTTCCAACCTTAATGATTCTATGATTAATCTTTCTTATTCATTAGCATGCAAACCAGGAAGATCCATCACTCTTTCCTGAGCAGAGGGAACGGAAAAATGACCCAGAGGGATGGCCACACTGTAAGCAAGGAGGATGACCACAGAGACACATACTGCTTCCTGGGGCACATTGGATGTTGCTTCCATGAATTTCCTGGGCTCTCCCCAGTGTGGAGCAAACTGTAGCATCTGTAGATACAGCAGTGCTGGGAGATCAAAAATGCTACCGGTCATGAAACAGCATCTACCATGTCACCTTTCTGCTAGCCATAGAGATGGGGAAGGTGACAGCAGTCTTGGAGATATAGCCCCAGGGAACCTCTACAAGCCAAGCAAAGACCGAGACAAAAGCATTTCAAGAGTGACACTCATTAGGAAAGAGGGTGAGGTGTTTTCATTTGTGCGTGATGTGAACTCCTATTCATGGTTCCTCATTAAGACACAAACGACCTATGGACCTGTCCCAACTTTGGGTTGGCAGTATCCTATCTGCTTGTGACCATCTCTTGGACAGATCACTCAAGGGAAAATAGGGAAAAAGAAAAAAAAAGCAATTAAAAACCAGGCCCTGCCTTGTGTTCAGGCCCAGCTCAGGGATGCTCTGCTGGTGTGACCCAAGACACAACCTGGGCCTGCTGCCCTCCTCCTGTTCACTCTACAGTCCGGTCAAGGCCAACACCAAAGGATTTTAATTAAAACCTTTTTCCAGCCACAGTGGTGGGCATTTTGTCTGTTAATTGCAGAACAGACAGGCTCTCAGAGGAACGAATGGCTGTCCAGTTAGCTGGCATATCCTGCCCAAGCCAAGGGCTGGGAACACTAGCACCAAGCACAAGAACGGTCTTTCAGCGTTAAGGACACACACAATGCAAGAGGTGCACTGTCATCATCATCATTAGGAGGCAAAAAGGAGAAGAACATTTTCTTCTGCCTAGCAGGGGTGGAAACTGGGCTCAGCGCCTGCCACTGCTGAGCTGGAAAACCAAGGGACAATCACCTCCAGTCCTCACGCCTCCTTCACCTTCATTTGCAATGTGCTCGCCCCCAGTTGACATTTTCTGGAATAAGGATAATCAGACCTCTACCCTCTGTTCAGTGGACACCTTTGTGGGTCTTGACCTGGAGGTTTTAATGTCATTTTAGAGACACTGTCATGAGAATCCCCAAGAAATGGGCCTATGTGGCACTGAAAGTCATGGTTAGTGGGCATGGTGGTGGTGATGTGTTGGCAGTTGGTCTTCATTTCAGTGGCCTTGTCTAACCTTAATAATTATGGTCTTCTAAACATGCATCTGCCTTCTGCACAACAGCATTCAGGTGCTGACTCTTCTTTGCAACCTCCAGACATCAAAGTCCTATATTTATTGTATGCTATTACTCCTCTAGCTCAAAGACCTCGTGTTTTATACCAATGAGCTTTGTACCACTACTGTCGCTCCTAGGTCACAGAATTCTCTCTCTAAAACCACCATGGATTTTGCAGCACTCCCTGAAGGATTACTTCCACAAGCCCTTCAATATTAAACACTGCTAGCACCATTCACTTGGCAGACGCAGGAAAATCCCAGTTATTGCCCGCGTGCCCTGTAAGGGCGATAGCTTGGACATTGCACAATCTTACCTGTGTGCTCATTGGTTTGCCTGCTTGAGGTATAAGCCTGAATTTGCCTACGGGGAGTAGCACAGAAAACCCATGCGTTCTTCAGTTACGCCACAAAAATTTCTCCTTGTAGATTAGAAGATCCCTCCTCTCCATTTATAAGCATGGCATATGCTTCAGGATGCCCTTAGCCTTTTTTTATTGCCCTGGAATCCTCGTCAGCTTTCCCCTGGAAAACAACAAGAGCACACTTGTAATTGAAGGATGTTGACCCAAGGGCAAAAACACGTTGGTAAGGAAACAATTTTCACTTTCAAACGCTACGGCTTTGCTGTTTGGAAACTCTCAATTTCATGTTCCCATTCCCAGCCAATTCACATTTTTGCTTCGATCTTTGCAGCCTCAGCCAGGCTCTGCTATGTGGGCTTGTTGTTAGTGTGTCATGGAGAGCAACACATACCTAAGGGAAGGAGTCAATGCATGTTGAAGATGGGCCTGGCCGAGTTCCCTTTCCCCCCCTCCCGCTCCAAACGTCCCCCAGCTTCGGAAAAGTTTGCCTCCAACTCTGAACTCGCTTGGCCCCATCGCTATAAATAGACGGAACAAAACCTCCCAAGCCAAATGCCCTGAGTGTTTAGAAAGCTTTGATCCCGCGCTGCTTTTGAGTGCTTGATCCCTTCCTGCTAAGGCAGCTTGTGACCATATTGAAGCTCAAAGAGGGGTGAATGGATGGGTCTGTGCCATGAGACCCCTAGCGTTGTCCCATATGGCACCGAGACACATCCCTGGGGCTTTGCATCCTGGTGGTCACCGTGTCACTCCCCATGTTTGGACAGAACAGACCTTGGGTAAAACCTCCTTGCTGCTGGCCATGGGTTTTCCCTTCTGTTTCCCTTTTCCTGTGGGTTAAGGGCACTTCCCTCCCCCACCACCCCCCCCTAACCCCAACCCCCCTCCTCCTCCTGGGTGTGCCTGCCTCTTGTGCCTTGGCACCACTTGTTTTGGCCAGGGACAGAAGTGGAAAGACACAAACATCAGGGGAGAAGCAAAAACAACAAAAAAAGGGCTGCTCTTGCAGGATTTCCAGCCCATCAAGCCCAGGGTGGGAAAGCCAGCTCTCACCAAACCCCAGGCTGAGAGGTTTGGGTAAGTGGCCCCAAGACTTGGCTCCTCCTGCTGAGATCCTGATGGGTACAGAGGAGCTCAGCACCCACTGCTGCTTTGGCATGTCATTCCTCAGTCCCCCATATCCCTGCCCTACTCCAGGCCAGTGCAGCCAGAGCCCTGCATTGCTCCCCAGCTCTCATACAACTCCGTGGATGACCAGGATGGACAGCCCAGGACAGATGTGCAGCATCAAAACACCTTCCCATCACATTGCTTTAACATTTCCTGGCAGCTCTGTGGCAGCTCTGCAGCAGCTCTGCAGCAAACCAAGCTGCAGCAAGCCAGACACAGACTTCTTTGATGCAACTCCCATTTGAAAAGAAACTCTCTAGTGTTTCAAACTTCCTGCTTCTTCACCTTGCCCCGCAGTGGTGCAATCACACTTCTGTGGAAATGCAGGAGCATTGGCATGGGCTGGGTCTGGCAGGGGACCAGCCCCACAGCTGCGTCCCTGGGGAGCTGGATTAGCTAATACCACGTTGGGAAAGGGCTGAGGTCAGCCCCATCGCCCTCTGTCACTGACAGGAACAAGACAGCTTAGATATCGCTCCAGAAGGGAACTGCTGCTAAAGAAGCACAGCTTTCTGAGTAAAGTGATACAGAGCTCATCACAAAGAGGAGCCGTGCTCACCTCTCCTCGCTCCCTGCACCTCGTGGTACCTTTGATGGGGCTCAGCACTGCTGGGACATGGTACAGCCCTCACAGGGGCCACTCCACCCGATCAGCACCTGCACAGCCCCCAGCCTGGGCTCACTGTGGGAACACCCATTCTCAGCTCACCAAGGACACAGGGCTGGGGAACTGATCCCTACCCATGCTTGCTGGGGTGCTTTGCCCCATTTGCTCACTCCTCACCAGGAACAACACTCACATACCCAAGAAAATGGCATCAACATCCTCAAATCACCCCAGAGAGACTGAAGGTGGCCCCATCACCTCCACGCACCCTGGGGTGGCTGGCAGGAGGCTACCTCAGAGGCGGGCGCTGGCTTAGGGCTTTGTTTTTTGTCCTGTTTGTACCCTGCCGAGAGGAACAGAGCAGTTCAGTGTGCAAGTATCTCGTGGCCTCACCCTGCTCCCCCGCCACACTAAAGCTGCTGAGCAAACAGGAGGACGCTGAGCCATTCGCGCCCCGCTGGCACCCGCTGCCTTTCGGTGCGGCCAGCCCCGCTGCCAGCTCTTGCATAAGCGGTTGTCTCGACTCAGTGTTGTTCTTGGGGATTTTTGCTTCTTTTCTTGTAAACCAAGCAGCATCTCCCCCCACTCGCCAGGAGTGATCACTCATTGTGAGCTTGCTGGGGTTATTTTCCCCTTGAAACACAACCTTTTCATGCTAAGCTCAGCTTGTCATGCCCAATAGTGATGTTTGAACATCACAGTCCTTACACTCAACCCCACAACACCCCAACCTCCATCAAGACCTAGCGCTGAGGCTTGCCACCTTCTCCTGCTGGAAAAAGGAGCTCCAAGTGTGAGCTCCACAACATCAGGCCTCACTTGTCTCTGCCTTACATCCAAAGCACTATAGGAGCAGTCACAAGAGGCTCAGCACAATTACCAACAAGCATCAGGGCAAACTGTTCCCATAGGGAACCAGCCTTAGTGTCCCACATGAGGCATGGCGAAGGGGCTTGGGATCATAGCAGCACTGAGCACCCACTCCTGCTTGTTGGATGCATGGTCCAGGTCCCACGGTTGCTTCCTTCAAGCCTCCAAATCCAAGCACAGGAGCATCTCTGCAAGGGCACCTTGATGCCATCACCCTCAAGCAACTCACCATCCTCCAGCCCAAGAAGGGTTCTGGCACCCTATTTTTTTGTTTCTTTAAACCCTACGTAGCAATTTCTGATTAGAAGCAATAAAAATAATCATCCAAATGCCAGTTTCATGGATTTCATTGTTATAGAAACCTCTGTGCCAACAGCTGTGTTTACCTGCAGACTTCCTCAGTGGGGATCTCCTCACCTCGTAGCACAGGGATTAGATCAAATTAACTCACACTTGGAGCTGTGGCAGGATCAGGCAAATCCTGGCTTGGCTAGCTCTCTTTAAACTACATCTTGCAAACAGAAGGCCTGGAAACAGTTTTGATTTAATTGCTTTTTAAAATGCAGCCAGCAGATGGTTTGGTAACCCGAATTCATGACTCTTTCCACAGCTCCAGGCTGCTGGCTTTGAAACCAAACCCAAGCAAAACCCAGGTAGCGAGGGCTTCATCCTGCCTGCTTCACCAAAGCACCCACAGGGTGCCTGGGACAGGAGAGCACTGAAAGCACAAACGTTAGCCACATGGCACTGAGGCATCCCAGATGGGTAGGGACCATCGAGCATACCTGCCTCTGGTCCCAAGTGTTATTTTTGGTTGAAGGCAGTGGGCTGGCTGCTCATAAAGAGCATTTACTGAGTAAGGACAGCCAGAAATAAGGGGCAATTGGCAAGAGCCTGGGCCGCCATGTTCAGAAATGCCTGGAGAGCCCATGGGTGCACAGCACAGGGAACATCCCTGGCCACACATCCTTTCATCACCTGGTCCTTGGAGCTGCTCTTGTGCACCCGTGCCCAAAAGTGTCCCAGCTGATCCCAAAAGGCTGTGGGTTAGGGGAGTCCTCCACTCACCCTCACCTGCTCTGTGACTGCCAGCAGCCCATTCACCTCTCCCATTAGCCACACTGATGGGTCAGCGTACAGTGCATCCCCACGTCCATCAAACTGGGAACGTGGACCAGCAGGGCTACAGATTGACCTCCACACCTCAGAAAAGTATTAATAGGTCCCTTATGGCTCTGCTGGCCTAAGTGTCTCTATGTGTCGCCCTCACCTTCCTATGAACACCTCTATGCTCAGCATCCCACAACCAGATGCACAGCTGTGCCCCCAAACCAGCCACATCCCAGCACAGATGAATTAAGGCTGTCCCGAGAACCTCGCACATGTCTAGCAAAGCAGACTTGTTTTTCTGTTGCAAAGTAATTTGAAATTCTTGGAAGGCAATCAGGAAAGTACAAAGTATTCCAGCTCAGGACAGCCTGGGACTCATTCCTTAGAGGCACAATGGTTGTTTACTCAATCCCTCATACATTAATATCTAAAAATTCATGAGTTCAATTGTAAACAAGAAGCACTGGCTTTAGTGGGTTGTCTACTTAAAAGTAGTTGTTCTAGCCTGAATGCTGATTTTGTTATCTTTCTTCTAATCTTACCAACAGAGGGTCAAGATCTTGCAAAAATTATGGGAAAAATTTCAAGCCCGTTTATTTCTGGTTTTGAAACGCATCCCTCTAAAACCCAAGGCCAAAGAAAGGCTATTTCAAATCAACATCGAGGAGTACAGGCAGGGAGAAGAGCTGTTTGTGCCAGTGCTGTCCTGTGGCTCGAGAACAAATGAGCAAGAAACCGGCCACAGATGTGCTTGTGCTGGAAGTCAGAAGATTCCTAACCGCCACAAGGGACGATCCCAAGGAAGGGGACAAACGGGTACTCAACAATCCAAACTCAAACTGCTGCCAAGACAAAGCACAACTGCGTGCTGGAAGCAAAACAGCAGGCTGCCTGTGGTGAGCAGAGGTCTCACCTGCACTTATCAGCCCTGAGGAACTACACAGGAGAAGGGGGAGGGAGCTTCCCAAGCAGGATGTTCATGTATCTTTATCTCTGCTGCTGTCAAAGGGCAATAACTGAGATTGCAGCCTGTCAGAAAGCCTCCCTGCAGGCTGTCTCCTGAGGACATCAACAAGCCCAGACAATCACCTTCACTCTCTTGATAAAGGTTTCAGTGTGCAAGTGAACGCCCAGACAAGTTCCCAGGGAACCGTCACCCTTGCCAGCTAGAAACTATAGGACCACAGAAGGGTTGGGTTGGATGGGACTGCAAAGCCCATATAGTCTCAGCCCCTGCCGTGGGCTGGCATCACACCCCTAGGGGATCTTTAAGTTTGCATACATACAAACATTCCTGCTGGAAGAGAACAAAGCCTGGCTCCAAACACAGCCCACCCCCCTGAGGAGGACACAGGGAACCACTGCAGATGGGAGCTCAGTGGTCTTCAAGTTGCCTTCCAGCTTGAGTCATTCAGTGCCTCTGCACTGATGCCACTCAGGCTGACAAATACCCCATTCTGATGAAAGAATCCAGGCAGTGGTGAGAAAGGCTCCTTCTGCCTATCGTGGGTTGGGATACCTCCTCCCTGACTGCCTGCAGTGAGGCAGAATGCCTGCCCATCCCGCTGCCCCACTGAGCAGCTCCATGTTTGTCTTGGATGACCTCCTGCTGGACCAGCGCTTTCCACTGCGCGGCTCTCCTGTGCCGCCAGAGAGCGGATTTCCTGCTGTTTGATCTATATTTGCTGCTCGTTGCGCCGAGTGCCTCCTCCTTTCCTCCATCAGGACCAATCTTTCCATCACCCAAGCCCGAGTCTCACTGCGGGAAGAGGGCTAGGGGTCAGAGAGCTGCTCTGTGCCTCCCTGACCTTGGAGAGGCCATCTCCTGCCCAAGGGGATGGCACACGGACACGTAGTGCCCTCTGCTGCTCCAGCCTCTGAGCGAGCAAGCAGCTTAACGAACCTCGGGACAGGCTGCCAAGCCTGCAGCCTCCTTGCCAGCAGAGCCAGGCATTGCTGCCTGCTGGCACACTGCTGCTAACCACAGCTCCTGGGAAGCGGGCTGGCAGGGGAGGCCCTGGTGGCCCTGTCATGCTTGCGAGTCACCTGGAAGGACACCCTCACAGCCCTCTGTGTCCTGGGTGCAACCTCTGGGCTGTACAGGAGGTTGGTGGGTGCTCATTCTGCTCCTAGTGCGGTGCCTGCTCTGCTTTCCTTTTCCTCTCAAACCCTCCCCGTTTCCTTTAGGCACAAGAAACATCAAGGCAGGTTGCAAGAGCATAACACAGGCAGCAAAGTCCTCTCCCTGTTAAGAAGACTCCCTTTCAGAGATAAGGCTTATTAACACCAGAAACCGACAGGGTAAACAGCATCGGCAGCACTCCATCCCCTCGCAGGGTTACGTGGCACAGGCAATGTCCAGGAGATAGCTATCACCTGCAGTGGGCTGACACTGGTTGCTTCCCAGCTGCACAACCTGCACATTCCCTATCTCTGCTACAAGGGAAGGGCACTGCCAGCCTGCAGCTCATTCAGGCTTTGTTTTCCCCTCTCCATTATTTTTTCCAGGTCTTGGAGGTGACCAGGACACAGAGCAAGCGTGAAGGGTCCAGATTAGTTTTGTGCTTGATCACAAGGCAGGGCTTCCTCTCACCCTGTCTCTAGCCATGGCTTTTCTAACACCCTCATCCCCTTTTCGGGATACCTGCAGTCCCTCTCCACCACCAGCCCTGTGGGGAGAGTTGACCCTCATGCCTTCACGCTGTTCCCCAACCACTGCTACATCTGGGACAAGTATCTCAGCTAAGGGCTGATCGTACAACATCCCAAACAGTAAGAAACCCTAAAGGTCATCAAATCCAGCTCCTGGCTCCACAAAGGACCACCCGAAATTCAGACCGTGTGTCTGAGAGCATCATCCAGGTGCTTCTTTGTCTCTAGATCTGTGTCTGTGACAGGGGCACAGCAGACACCCACCGTGCCCACTGACCACGTCCTTCTGTGCCACATCTCCACGGCTCTTTAACACCTCCAGGGATGGTGACTCCACCAGCACCCTGAGCAGCCTTTGCCAATGCCTCACCACTCTTTCCAAGAAGCAATTTTTCCTCCTGCACCCAAATTTCCCCTTTTGCTGAGACCCCTTTCCAACTTCTCAGGCGTTCCTGCTGCAAATCCTCCCTTCCTGGGTCATTCCTCTTGGGTGCAAAGCACAACGTTTGGAGCCGGACCCCCTCCTCACCTCCACGACCTGTTGCTGGCCCCACCTCTGTCCCCAGCCTGCTGAGAACGCACAGCCACTATCTCTGCTTTGTGCTGATCAGGAGATGCCTGGCCAACAGGAGAGCCCCACAGTGTCTTCTGGTTATCTCGCAGCTGTAAAGCTCTGGCAGCTGAAACGCTGAATCAGGAGTGCTCAGCTGGAAGGAACACCTTTGGGTTTCAGGACCGGCATGGCCTCGTGCCAGTTTGAAGCCTTTGATCAGGGAGCAGAGAACAAGCCGGGTAAACGTGGCTCAGCACCCGTCCCCTCAGGAATACCTTGACCCCAAACATGCTGAGGTCGGACAATGGGGAAACCAAGGGGACCAGCAGCACAGCTCCCAGGAGCCTAAAAATAATTTTCTAACACCACCTGGCTTCTCCATCTCCCTTACGGTGAGGTATGGCAGCAGGCAGTGCTGGCACCCGCCTGCACGCAGGGTCCCCTGTGCCACTGATGTTACTGTTATCCTGGGGGAGTCAGCAGAACTCCTCAGGAGCCTGCCCCAGCCACAGGCAGCTCCTGTTTCCCTGAGCTCAGCAGCCCTGCCTGATAAAAGATGCAACAGAGCAGCTCGGGGAAAAGGAGGAGAAACCACTCCAACGTTGGCTCACATCCTATCAGATAGGGTGCACAGCCACACAGAGTCCTGGGGTACAGCTCATGGTGCCCTGTGGCCCCACTGAGGGACGTGGGGTGGGGACACGAGCTTCACAGTGCACGTTCCCTGCCTCAGTTTCCCCAGCTGTCCCAGCGCACCTGGAAGGATGGACTGTTAAGACACAGCAGGTGGGATGCTGGCAGAAGCGGGGTGCTCCTGCTCGCCCCTTCTCTCACCCTGCTGCCAGCACGGAGGAGCCAGGACCACTGAGCATCCCTACAGCGCTGCCTGAGGCTCTGTGCCACCTACCGAGGGGTCTCATCGTCCCAGTCCCCAGCCTCCAGCGCTGCCAGCAGCACTCGCTAGGCGACAATGCCACCTGCTGCCCGCTGCAGGCCAGGACACCCCACCACGCAGCAGCCATGCAGGGGACTGTCCCCATCCCTGTCCCATCCAATCTCCACCTACAAACTGGGGGAACCACGCTGCTGCTCCTCCTGGTTTGGGTTAGCCACCTCCAGCTCCCCTCGCCTGGGTTTAATCACCTGGAAACACAGCGATGCTATTTTATTTTTTTTTTAACTAAGAGCCGTGCCATGAGACATTGATGTATTTTAACCTTTCGAGCACCGACATATTGTTTCTTCTGCTTAAGATAAAAGATGTTACCAAAGGGAGGAGAACGGAGGTAATTATCTGCAGTTCAGAAGTTTAACCTTTAGAGAAGGAATTGGGTTTCCAGCTCTATTTGTTAAACGTTTTTAAGCTGTGCTTTTTAAAGTGGATTATAAGCAGTACACCTGATTAGAAGCGAGGTAGCCCGTTGACAGCTGGCATCCAGAAGCACAGCCTGAGGCCAATGGTAGCCCCAAAGTTTGGGAGAGACAGGACCACAGAATCATGGGAAAGGATTGATGGAGGTCTCTACAGCCAGACACCAGAGGGATGTGGGCTCCCCTTCCCAGCTGCTTAGCTGGTGGCAGGGATGTTCCCAAAGCTGGGCTGAAAGTCAGCGTGACAGGCTCCTGCACGAATCTAGGTGGCTTCTTACCCATCCTGCTAGGAAACAGCATGATGGTGTTGCACCTAGCATTAACCAGTGGAGAACAGTGGGGATAGCGAGCACCAACAAAGCGATGCAAGAGGGTTAGGTGCACAGCAGGAAAAGGAGAACCCCACCAGGGGTCATTCGGGGAGCACAAAAAGAGCAGACATCACAAAGGACCAAACGTCTTACCCATGCGCTGCACAGACGAGGATTTCAGCCCACATTCACTTCTCCTCAGAGCCCTTTGGGGCTCCGTGTCCTGGCAGCTTGCCCCATTCCCTGCCTTATAGCAGAGCAGCACTTCTTCGTGGCACTGACAGGCAAAGTCAGCCTTGCTGCCTGCACCCTGAAGGCATCGCTGGGTGCTGATCCTCCCCTGACAGCCCTTCAAATTCGAATTCACCCATATGGAGTTGCTTCTTGGCATCACAGCTTCTTGAATTGGTGAATAAGGGTGGGGAGAAGGGAAAAAAAAAAATCATCTGATGGCTGTGCTAGTTCTGGATGTGATCCCTTTTGTGTTAAAATACCGTAGTTGGCAGCCAACAGTACCTGCAAGGGAAGCATATTTTAAGTGAGCATTGCAGGAAAGCAGTGCAAAACAGATTTCAGCTTCACCCTTGCATATGCTGAGTTAGGCTCCCTTGGGGAGTGAACAGGGAAACGCTGTGAGGCCCTTCACCACCCCACAAACAACAAGGCCATAAGTGGGGCTGGGAGTGATCTCAGGACAGCTGAAATTGGTCAAGAAAGAGGAAGAGAAACAAACCAAACAGAACAGAACAGCCACGCACAGAGATACCTGGCTGGTATTCCATAGGGGATGGCAGATGGTTTTGCTGCAAGGTTGTAAACCGTGAGATATGGCTCTGAGATTTTGTGATATCTTCTTAAATCACTGTTTTCTCACCCAAGATGCAGGGCTTTGAGCTGTAGGGTTTTTTTTTGTTTTGTTTTGATGTGGATGGCATTTTACAGGGTTGTGGGTTTTGCTTTTTATTTTTTTTTCTTGGCTGCATCTTCAGCATAGATCTCTGCTGCAGCTAGAAATCAGCCCAGAGCACATTGTTCACAGAGCTGTGCAGGCTGCTGCATCTTTCCTTAGCTGCATGTTTATCCCTGATTTCAAAGGCATTAAAGGGAAGGGATGCTCATCAAAATGACCTTTTACAATGCCTAGAGCTCCTCCAGCCTGCCACCCTCCCCCGTGCTGGTCAGACCCAGCTCCCAACTGAGCGATGGTGCTGCCTGGGGACACATTTTACAGTCCTCAGTGGCACCAACCACAACCTGAGGATAGCAAAGGAGACAGTCTCCAATCCAGCCCGATATTGGACTTCCTGGTGTGCAGAGGAGGGACAGCCCAGGCATCACTGTGCACAGAGAGAAAAGCAGTGCTGTGCCATGCTGAGAAGCGCTCACCTGCCCTCCTCCCACATCTCCCTGCCTTGCAGCAGCGTGGGAGCAGATGCGCTCCTCCAGCATGAGCTCCCAGAGCTGCTTCACATGGCACAGGGCAGAGCCCACAGAGCTGCTGGCAAAGCTGCAAAGAGAATGAGTGAAAATGAAGCAAAGCATCGGTCCTGATTTGTTCTGCTGGTGGCACGCTGGGCACTTTCCTGCTGAGCCTTTGGGGCAGCTTTCCCACCAGTGCCATCACAGTTCCCACACGTCCCTGTTTTCTCATCTTCTTGCTTATTTTTATTTCTCTGGAAATGCTCCGGGCAGCCAAGTGACCTTTATTAAGATTGTGCTGTGGTTTTTTTCTGCACTAACACAGAGCTTTTTTTTTTTTTTCTTTACTGAGCCATCTTGGAGAGGCAGCTACTGCTCACCTGGCACGACAACACGAGAGACAAGATAAGAAACAGCCACAGGACCCGAAACCTGGCACAGCATCAGGGCCTCTGAAGTTAACGATGGTGGTTTTTGCCACCATGTGGGGTGGGGAAAGCCCTGACCACTAGGTTTAAATCCCACACCAAAATGGGTGAGGAAAACCACACTGGAACTCCATCTCTCTGTGCTGCCACTGAGTGGTGCCACTGACAGCTCTCTCCTTTCCCCTACAGCATGCTGGGTCCAGTAATTACAAGCCAAATATTTGCACTCTTCACTCTCCTCCTGGGACGGCCCCCTTCCTAAAATGCTGAGTGTTTTTACAGCAGTAAGCTGCTCTCTCAGGCCAAGAACGGGGAGCGGAGGGTTGAGGAAAATGGCTTTTCTCAAGTACCTGGTAGCTGAGGCAATTAAAAGGAAATTAAACTGACATTTCTAACTTGCAGCATAAAAGAGATGTGCAATGGTGAAATAATTAAAAGTTACTGCTGGGAACATCCTGTTCTCACCAGTGTGCTGAGAAGAGCAAAAGGGTGAGGAGCATTTTTGGCACTTCTGTTTTTGATTTATTTATTCCTTCTGTTTTGATAATTAATTATTAGTTCTTAACGTCTCCTCAAATACTGGAAGTCAAGGATTTTCCAAAGGACAACAGAGATATGTAGCAGTCAGTACCTGGTTTACCCAGTCTCGCTAGCAACAAAAACAGTCTTTTACCAGCCCACAAAGGGCTCTGAGCTCCATTTCCAGGGCTGCAGCACCTGCCTGCAAGATCTTTCCAGCAACAACCTAGGAACAGCTCCATGATGGAGACGCAGCCCATCCTTTGCTCTCTCTTACCATCCACCATCACTTTCTTCCCCAGTCAGCTGCACCTGGATACCTCTGAAGAAATGCTCTGGTTAGGAACCAGCTTCGGAGGATCTACACACATGGTCCTCCCCAGAGCACAGTACAACAGCGTAAGAGAACTCCTGATGTTCTCCAAGCTAGAGCATCCCAGGATTTTAGTCTCATGCACTTAAAGACTACTTCCAGGGCATGAGTTTAACTGACCTTCTAGAACAGAGCAAAAGCACTCATGGTGGCTTTAGGACCTGCAGTTTGCTTTTGACCTGGCTTCATTAGCAGGCTGGACCTCCACAACATTACTGCCAGCATCACACACCTCCTCACGTCCCACTCCACTCAGACACTGCTTCCAGATTTCTTACTCTGTTCTTCAGAGTGGTAAGAAAATCCACTGCAGAGCTGAGTCCTAGTCCCATCTGGCTGTGCTGTGGCATCACAAGCACACAGATGTATCTGTAAGCAATACTTGTATTGTAATAGTATCATAGCTGCTAAGGACTGGCCAGGCAGGGGGAAGCCTAGCTATTATTTTTCACTCTTGCAGTAATTACTGTGTGACCATCACAAGGTGGATGCTGTGTAATACTTGGAGAACTAAGAAAACAATGTACTTAAAACTGAGGATATTGTTTGTGTTTACACAGACTCCTCAGTCCCGGAGCTATTTTAAAACTGGTGTTTGTATCTCAAGTGAATACACTGGTAATAAATACTCTGTCTACAGACCAACTCACGTATGCCACAAGCAGTTTAAGAGAAAATCTCTCGTGCTTTTAACTTGCATGCATCGCAGTGGTGTGCAGACACGTAGCATATTTCAGTGTGTAACCCAATGCAACTGGTGTGCATCTGCACACATCCAGAAGCAAGCAGGACCTGAGGTCTTGCATCTGTGCTGGCAGCTTGTACAGAAGCAGGTCTGCTCGGAACAAATTGCAATAAAAGCACAGTTTTCCTTTCTACTTCCAGCGTGTCACGCTCCATCTTTCTTCACTTTCAGTCTGCAAGCAGGAAAAACGCAGAGCAGAGGCTCCTTACACCAAAATCAGTGGCAGATCATCATGTAATGAAGCATCATGTTAAATTAGAGCCGCCTGCTCTGGAAATTTCCATCTCCTTTGATCAAATTCATTGACTAATGATGGATTGCTTAGTGCTCCCCGATCACACAGAAGGTTCCTGTTCCTGGCTCCTCCACGCTGGAAAGTGGCAAACTGAGTAGAAAGCCTGAAGTGGCTTTCCCTTTGTGCAAGGTGCTACAGCCACAGCTGCTCCTGGTGCTGAATGCACTTCAGGAGGTGGCAAAGGCACGAAGCCCCTGCTGGGTTTCGATCCACAAGCATAAGCACATTTACCACACAGCACTTCTGTAAGAAAATACCAAAGCTGTCAACCGCTGACCGCATCCTTACTTAATGTCCTGAGACAACTTGCAGCTGTAGTGAGGGGACAGGAGAATTAGCAAGGAGTATTTCTACATTCTGCCACTCACCAACACCACTCAGTGATCAGAAGAACTTGCAGCTCACACTGAGAGGCTCAGGGCCTGGCAGCGACCTCCAAACCTTTGTATTAAAGCTTGGAAGCACAAAAATGACGATCTCCAGGCTAAATTAAGCTGCAAGGGATTTCCTGCAGCACGGGCAGGAGTTTGTGGAAGTTTCTTTGCAGAGGGTTCAACAAGTTTTTCCCAGAAATCATCGCACATTTTAATGGCTCCCTTCACACATCCGAGCACTTGATATCCAAGTCAACCTCCCAGGCAAGTATCTTTTTAATAAGCTTTTAGTTAAGCCTAGTAGTTTCCATTTCACCAGCCATTTACTTTTCCCATTAAACAGGCCTTTGTTCAAAACACTTTCACCATTATGCTTTTACAGGTACAAATTGCACCGGCTGCTAACCCCAATGAGCAGAATGACTGGATGCTCCTAATTACTGCAACTGTCTAAGCAGAACAGTCACACAGCATAGAAAGGTGTGCATACTGGTGCAGCTTAATTAGATATCAAACCCCCCTACAGCAAGAGCACAGCATACCAAGGGAAAGCAAGATGCTGTAAGGGAAAGACTGCAGCTGACAACTCAAAATGGGTTTAGGGGAGGATGTACACCTAATGTATGATAGCTCCAGGGGTGGCTTTGCTCCTCGCTGTCCTCCGCCTCTCTGGGTCACTTCAGATTACAACACAGTCCCCACAGAGCAGCACCTCTCTCAGCAGGTCATTTACCCATCGTTTTCTTCTAGCCAAAGCCATTGAAGATCTTTCCTTACAGAGACAAGGCAGCCCTCAGACGAGGCCCTTTGCTGGCTGCCTCTGAAAAGCCTTTCAGTACTGGAACTCCCTGCAGGGGGTAGCTCGGAGAAGTCTCACTCACAGCTTTAGTAAACGCACATGGTATGCAGGGCCTTGATCCATCCTGGCAGAGGTATCTGTCTTACATCATTTCAGAGACAACACAACACATTCCTGAGAACGGGAATGCAGATCTGATCCCTGATCTGCAAACTCCTTTGATGAATCAAATCAAAGCAATTCACTAGTGAGACTGGGAAAATTAGTCTCCTATCCGCAGTCCAGCTGAAGTGCTGCTGAGGACAAAGGTTCAGTCTGATCTGAGCCAAGGACCTCACATCAAACACTGCACTAACCACGAGTGCAGGGCGCCTGCTGAGCAGCCATCACCCCAGGAACAGCATCACATTCAGCCCAAGCTCTTACGCGCAGAGCCTTGGGTCTTCACATCAGCACAGAAACACAGGGGAACACCAGCCATTTTTACCCTGCAAAAGATGCAGACAAATGGCATAACCACTACTTTACATTAAACAGCCTGATAGTAAATGCAAAGGTACATTACCCTTAAGTTTTACACTCACTCTGCTGCGCAGCCTCCTGCTGAAAAGGCAGAATGCATTAGACAAAAACGAGTGAAATCACAGCAGCTGGCAGGGAAAGGAAGCAAAGCTTTCTGACAGAAAGGAAATCAGGGCTGGCACTTAAGGGTAAACTGGATGCTTCAACCACAGTGGTTAACAATAGGCTACTGTAAGAGTCCTGATCACGTTTCAAAGCTACAAACCCCATAATAGTGGCAGTACATGCCTCTTCCAAAGTTACATTCATTGGCCACATCTGCCTGAACCTGCACAACTAGGAGACAGTTTTCTTCACTGATCACTTGCATCTAGATGAAAGTGAAGAGTCTAGCAGCCTCCCTGAGCAGTACACGGCCTCATCCCAGCACACAAGACTTGGATTAGTTAAGAGAAGCCTTCTTAACACCCACAATGTTTAAATGAAGAAGGCTCCCATGCAGCAAGCAGCAAAGGTGGCTTAAGCTGTTCTCGTGCTGTCTGAATTTTGTGTTCTCCAACATTTGCTACTGCAGTACTCAGTTGGACAGATTTTGAGAGTGCAGTTCCATCATAAACAAAAATGTATTCAAACCCATCACTTCAAGAATGCACACTGCCATAGCAAAAACAAAAGCTCTTACTAACAGCCTATTAACAAATAACATATCAGTGTGTAAGGAATTGGAACTCCTTTAGATAGAAGCATTTACAAAATACAGCTGACAACTGTTGTGTTTATTAAGGAATTGTTTCGGGGGCGGGCTGCTCTTTGTTTTGTTTTTAAATAACAAACATGATACTTCTCTTCCAAATAAAAATACATAACGGAAAGAAAAACTGCAGAATGCAAGAACAGATATGTGGACAACTATGGACTGTTCTGACTTAAAGACCTGCAACAGCACGTCTCCAAAGCCATTGCCAACAAGCCATCACACTCTACAAGGCAGGGCCAATTTGTCCAGCAACCAGGACTGCAGAGAGATGTCTCACAGCCCGTGCATCCTTGCAAAAATCTCAAGCAGAGGCACCTCCCATTCACAGTGGTGACACAGTGCTAGCACATGTGAGCTATTTCAGTCTTCACGAGTCTCACATTTCATCACTCAGCGGCAATTCAGTGATTTATTCACACAAAGGCAGTTTAAAGCCAGCTAAGCGTGAGCTCTACCAGCACAAGTTCCTGAGCTTCCCACTGCTGGGATGTGGGTCTGAACTGGCGCGGTGGAATGCTTCTCTCAGGTAAGAACCACAGAGACCACCATCACAAACAAAGAGTTAAGACTTGTCCAACTTGTGCGTGCGTTCATGCCTCCGTAGGGTACCTGACTCGGTGAAGGAATGCCCGCAGTGATCACAAGAGTAGGGCTTCTCTCCAGTGTGGATGCGCTGATGGCGCTGGAGCGAGGCCAGCCTGGTGAACGTCCCCCCACACTCCTCACAATAGAAGGGGCGCACCCCGGAGTGAGTCTGCTGGTGTCTTTTCAGCCTGAGCAGCTGGACGAAGGCCATGCCACATTCCTGACACTTATAGGGCTTCTCCTGCCGGTGGATCACCTTGTGTTTGGACAGCAGGTTAGGCTTATCGAAACCTTTGCCGCACGTCGGGCAGGCGTAAGGCTTGCAGTCTTCTTCCTCAGCCTTGTGGCTGTCTGCACAAGGCTGATCGGTGTACTCGACGGTGTGCTGGTTACGGTGCACTATTGACCACGGGTTCCTAGCCATGCCGTTCCCCAATATCACCATGGAGCGCTCTATCTTGTGCACATTGCGTAGGTGCCTCCAGACATCAGCGGTGCGAATGAAACCTTTGTCACACTCCGGGCACTTGTGCGGCCTGTCACTGTTGTGAATGAGCTTGTGCATGCGTAAGTTCGCCGCACGGAAGAACTCTTTGGCACACACAGGACAGCGGTATGAGTTTTCCACCAGGTGAGTTCGTTTGTGTTGCTGCAGCTCGCTCACACCCTGGAAAGACACACCACACTTCTTGCACCGATAAGGCAAAGCTTTGCCAGATGCAGGCTCTGCATCCTCAAACACACCATCAAGAAGGGCATTCTCGTTATCGCCACGCGCTCTCCTCCGTGATCTCTTGGAGTGCCCTGAGGAAGCACGCTCTAAGGTTTTATCTTCACACTGCAGGTCAAAGGCGGCGTTGGAGGGGACAAAGATCCCAGCTGCACTCTCCCCTTGTTTCTGGTAATAGGTCTGATAGATTTCTTTGTCTTCACACTGCGGCTCTGTAGGAAGCTCCTGTTTATCTGACGGTCCTGCAGAGTTGCGACAAGGACTGCGTGTTTGTGAGTAATTCATGCCCACCTCCTCCTGGAGGCAAGACTTGTGGCCCACCTCCTTAGGGCTCTGTCTGGAATAATTTGATTGCTCCTCACCTGTGTCACTAGTGCTATTTTCAGAGTCCCAGTCCACCTCCGCATCCATCCTCTGACGTGTACGCTGTGTTTATCTGCAGCTCACCGATGATGTACACACCAAGAGCGTCAAGTCTTCTGTGGTAAACCCATCTCATCCTCAGCTCACTTTACAGGCCCTCCCTAGAAAACAAAACACGCATTTCATCAGCAATTTTTACAGAAGATAAAATTAACGCACTTAAGCTTTTGGTGTTATTATTAAAGTAAAGGGACAGGGTACTATTTATGCAGCAAGAAAAATAGAATCTACATCACATGTGTAGTTTACATATTCAGCTTTTACAATACACACAAACTGCGTGTAAATACATTAAATTTTCTGTCATAATTCAGCCACCTGTTTACTAACTCACACTTTAAATTCACATAAAACCAAGGAGCCTTCAGAACTGTAGGGTACAAACAAACACATGAGACACAGTCGTGCACGCATGTCCCCACAAGTCTTCTTCCAAAGACTCACACTCCTTTTTACCTGGCTAGATCAGAACCAGGAGTACCAGTTACAAAGTGCTGTCTTCCAGTATCTGGTTAGGGAATGCAACAAGACCAAGGGATGATGTCAAACTGCCAAACTTGGCAGCAATGGAAGGCCCACAGAAGGGACACACCTGTGTGGAAGGTGGGTTTGGGAAATTCTGGAACACCTTTGGTCTACTGTCCTCAAACGGTGTTCTCAGAATCACCCTGAGGGTGTTTGGGATATTATCAGGTGGTACCACACAGGGAAGACAGCATACGTCGTAGCACACAAGAAAACGTATAAAGAGCAGTCCAGAAAGCTTCCTAATCATCTTCCTGATCTTCAGAGCACCACTAGCAATCCTCCAGAACAGGCAAGCTGCAGCAGCTTCAAATTCTTCAGGTAAACAACCCCTGCTAGTAGAAAACGCGAGCAACGGTAATTGGTCTGAAACACTTGTCTGAGTCACAAGAGTTTCTTCTGAGGAAACCTGCTTTCATTATGCCACACCAAAGTGTGGATTTGCAAGGTTTTCTAGGTATGTCCCAGCGGTCTCTGCTGACAGCAGCTCCAGAGGGAGCTTTCAAACACCTGGTTTAAAAACACACACTGAATTGCTTAATCTAACCTTGGAAAGTATGTTTTTCCCCATCTCATCAGTTGTCCTGGTTGCTCCTCTTACCCCTGCCCTTCTCCTTAACATCCATTTTTTTATATTCCCTTTATTCCCTCTGTTTCTTCATGACTGCTTTTGTCTGGGTAAGACTTCTCTGAATATAAGCACACGTACATCCATCCAAACTCATGTAAGCAAGTATGTACACAAATAGTTCTGTACTTACACATAACTATAAAGCTTGCCTATTTAGTTTACATTTAAGTAGCTCTAAAGGCAGACTCGTTACATGCTTTAAATGAAAGGTCTCATTCACATCTCAGAAAGGCCGGTTTCATTCGAGACACAAACTGTGCTTTCTTCTGCTATGACACAGAAAACAAGCCTGAATTAGTCTTCTTTAATCACTGCCTGGAACAGAATGGCTCAAGTCACCCATCAACATCAACTGCTCTCACCAGCTTCGTAGTGCCTGCATGAAAACAGGACCTACTCCTCACCTCCTGCAAGGCACGGAGCACCACACCAGCAGCAAATCCAAAATCAGAAACGAGTGGGGCATTTCACAAGAGCACTATTTCCTTCATTGCAATGGCAGTTCTCTGGCAAGTCGTAAAATTGCATTTGCCTTTTTCACAGCCACAGGAGGATAGCAGTCTGCAGGCATTTGCAGGCTCCCTTCCTCCATCCCTTACAGCCCAAACACAAGCCACCAAGAGACTTCCACCACTTGTGTCAGCACATTTCACTCCCACTAGCCCATTCTTACAATTAGCATCATTACTGTATTGCTCAACACAAGGAATCCAAACTCCAGTCCCCCTGAAGCCCCATCACAAACCTCCCAGCAGCTTTATCCATGACCCAGCTCCCTTAGCTATCTGTATTCATACTCTGTTTGTTGTACTGACCAGCACTGTGCTCCCTGCAGTTCTAATCACTCTCCAGCATCACCAGGTAATCTTGCAGAGATCACTCCTGCTTTCAACATTACGGTGCACGCTGCACAGCCACCTCAGCGTGTTTCCTTAACAAAGCTCACAGGTTTCCAAAATGGGTACCTACAATTAACAACAGATACAGAATTGAAATTAAAATCAACCAAGAACGTTATGTTATTTGCCATATTTGCAAGCTACTAAGTTTTGCCATGTTATCTTCTAGAAAAATCTCATGAGACAGAAACTGCCCTTCCAGGAGGCAAAGGCAAGGAAAAGAAACTGCCACGCAGAGAGTGACAGTCCCATTTCTTCAGGTTAAGCAATTAAAAAAAAAACAAAAATTGTCAACTTTCCCTTAATAACTGTCTTTGAATTCGTGAGAAACTCACATGCTCCTAGTAAAGAAAAAGAGCTGTGCAAACCAAACCCATGTAACACCCTGTATGGCTGTGTGGCCTCTCACTAGAATCAATTCACAGATTTGCCACGTGAAAGAGCTCTTTGACACAGACAAGACATCAATAAAGGTTTTCCACAAGGTGAGTCTGCTTGTGTTCCTGCAACTGACACGCAACCTGGGAAGAGGCACCACACTGTAAGTCAAAGCACCTCCACCTTCCAAATCCTCCTCTAAAAAAAAAGAGCATTAAAAAGAATGATCACCCTCACTTACCCCTCCTTGAGGTTCTTCAGAGTAACAGCACTCTAAACGTAGGCCTGAAGGTGACAAAAACCCCAGGGGTGGCTGAATCATACTTCCAGTTGCAGGTTCCTAAGGTCTCCTCCATCAGTCCTATGAGAACTTCTCGTCAAGCTGAAGGTTCAGTAAGGACGCACCTAGGAGCAGAGAGCAGCAGCCCATCATCACATTTGTCTGGAATTGATTTAAGAGCTCCTCACCTGTGTGAGAACTGCCACTAATGGAAACCAAGTGCATCTCCAACCTGTGGTATCCCATAGTGCTTACGTGTTAGTAATTGTGCAAACAGGCAGTACGAATTCCTCAGACCTTTCATAGCTGGTTTCCTTCAATTAGCTTCCTTAGAAAAAGAAACAAGAATTCCATTAAGATGCCAATTCAATTGAATATACTTTTGGAGTGTCCTGTCTTATGTATTACTACTAACAGCTTAGATTAAGACCCAGGACAACACTATCCAGTAGACTATTTTTCCTGTTGTTGGTCTGAGATGAGTCAGAAAAAGATTTCTGTGTCAGGTAATACAACCAGCACGTACACACCCTAACACTTACACCCATAGAAGTATCAGTATGCTTAAACAATTCACGAGCTCGATGCCCATACTAGCCTCTTGTTTTCTGTAATGAAGAGCAGGCCTCTCTGCTAATACTTCCCTCTAAACCTAAAATAAAAAGAACAACATGAAAAACAAAATTCAGATGCCTCACCACATACACATTGGTCTTCACACTAATATACTTGGCTCTAACAAGTTCTTATTTTTATATTTTTCTTCTAATAATGAGGTTTTTAAAGCATAGCTTGCCTCCTACTTCATGCGTTCTATTTATGAGCACATGATTTCACTAAATTCTACATTCCAAGCATTTTCTATTAGCCTTGATGTTATTCCAACACAAATAAATAAGCCCTGATCAAGGGAAAGGAGGCAGATCTCCTACCAAAGCTGATTATAACACATGCAACATGCTCCAACCACAGAAAGGGAGAGGGAGCAGCCGGTGCTCCAGCAGCACCCTGCTGAGAGTACAGTTCAAAGAAGGTTCATGATGTGATGCTGTTCTCTCTCAAATCCCAGGCACCGTTCCACTATCACTAGCCACCTAAAGCCTGTTATTAGCAGATGCTGCTCCATGAAGCTCTCTCTTCAGGATCTTCCAAGTCTTTGGGGCCCAATCAACTGGCATCTCACAAACAATGCATCCAGAAAAGAATACAGTGAGAAAACAAGTCCTAAGTACAGCCAACGGCAGATACTGCTACGAAATCATAAAATCATACAACAGCTTAGGTTGGAAGGAACCTTAAAAGATCAACCAATTCCATTCCACAGCCATGGGCTGGCTGAACCAGGGGTGCTCAAGCTGCCCAGGGTCCAATCACGGCTTGGGGCACCTCCAGGCACAGGGCACCTACAGCTCTGGGCAGCAGTGCCAGCGCCTCATCACCATCTAAGTAAGCAATTTCTTCATAGCATTTAACCTCAATCTCTCCTTTTAGTTTAAAGCCATTCCCTCTTGCCTTATCACCATCAGACCACGCACAGAATCAGCCTCCCTCCTGTTTATAAGCTCCCCTCATGCACGGAAAGGCCACAATGCGGCCTCCCCAGACACCTATCTTCTCCAGGCTGAACAAACCCAACTCCCTCACTCTTCCTCCAACAGGAGAGGTGCTCCAGCCCTCTGCCCATCCTCACAGCCCTCCTCTGGGTCAGATCTACAGTCGAGCTGCAAAGAACATACAAAGAAGCAGTGAAAGCCAGGCACGGACTGCAGAACACACGGTCACCTTCCTGCCACGCCGTGCTTTCCCCAACCCCCCAGCTGAACTCCTGCAGCAAAGCACTACCCCAGAACCCGGTCCCACCATCCCACGACCATTTGCTTTCACTGTTAACCCTAACACCCAGGGGCTGGCTCAGAAACGCGTGTCACAGCTCACCCACATCTCCAACGAGCATCTCGTCCACCACAACGCTTTCGAGCCGCGCCCCGGGAAAGTAGGCTCTCCGCAAGTTCTCCGCACGGCGGGTTGGTCGGCCTATTTATTTCTTTGCTCTACACGAGGCCCGCAGGAGCATCCCTGCCCACAGCTACTCCCGCAGCCCTTTGTTCCCCGCTGCCCGCCCTCTCCCCTCGGCCAGCAGGGCGATGCTCGGCCACAGGGCTCTGCCTGCCCGCCCGCGGCCCGGCACGCACACCCCTCCGCCCTCGGCACCCCCTCACCGTGCTCGGAGGGCCGGGCCGGGCTCTGCCCCCGGCGGCCTCGGCCCCGCGGGCGGAATGAGGGCGGAGGTGCTCAGGATCCGGCCCGGCCGGCGGCCGCCATGTTGCGCCGGGACCATCTGCGGCGACGGGGGAACGGCCCGCCGCCGCTGGGTGCGCGCCGAGCTCCCGCCCGCCTCCGGACGGACCAATCGAAGGCCGCGGATCGGTTGATCGGCAGCGCTCGCCACCAATCGCTGAGCAAGGAGGCGGGGGTTGGTCGCTCCTCGTTGCGCTGTGACTGACACGGTGGAGGACAGACCCTCCTGTCACACCTCCATGGTGACTGACACTGACAGTGACACCCTCATGGGACGGACGTTAATGGAGACCAGCCTCTTGTCCCGCCCCCGAGTGTGAATGACACAGTCATAGACCAGCCCGTCACCTCCAGAGCGTGACTGAAATGCTGAGATCAGTCCCTGTTACTCCCTCGGACTGCCTGATTACAGCCCCCATAGCACCCCCAGCGTGACTGACACGGGAGGGTCCACCCCTCAGTGCGACTGACACAGGCAGGGACCAGCCCCATCACACCCCCAGTGTGTGATACAGGCAGGGACCAGCCCCATCACACCTCCAGTGTGTGACACACGCAGGGACCAGCCCCATCACACCCCCAGTGTGTGACATGCAGGGACCAGCCCCATCACACCCTCAGTGTGTGACACACGCAGGGACCAGCATCTCTCCCAGCATCACTGAGCCCCTGAGGCTGGTTCCCATCACGCACACCTGTGGGACGGAACAGCCAGAGGCCAACCTCTGCTCCAGTCCTCAGTGTGACTGACACAGTGACCACCCTTGTCCCCGGACACATCACAGACTGACAGAGACAAGCCCTGTTCTACCCCTCCAGGCTCATTGACAGTGTTCCTTATCACTCTCGTAGGCCAGAGAGGCCAGCTCTGGATACAGCCCTTCAGTGTGAAGGCCACTAGCTGTAGCTAAGACTGACGCCCAGGTCAACCACCCCTAAACCTGATGACAAAAACACCCCCAGCCACTCCCGCTCCTGTCTTCCCAGCAAGGATCAGGTGCCTGACAGCCCTTTAGAGCTGAAATGTCCCCTTCTGACACAGACACTCAGCCCACAGCCATCAACACAGCCAAAAAAAGCCAGAGGGAAGCTGGGGTCGCACCAGACATCAAAAACCACAACAGGGGACCTCACCACTGCGCTCACAGAAAGGGCTGAGTGTTCATTAACACACATGTAATAACACACGATGGCTAGACGCACCGTGGAGACACACCGCCAGCAACCCCAAAAGCAGTTCCCCCAAGCAGGGTTAGCCACGTGCCGTGATTTATGCACAACCACCTGCACTGCCCACAGAGAATGGAGAAATGATGCTGGGAGAGAGCGTGAGTGCATTGTGTGTATATGAGCAATCCCCTAAATATACAGGCTGAATGGGAGAAGCCTCCAGATCCAGGACTCTTTGCTAAATCAAATCAGGGGTATGATGCCTGTGCTATGCAGATGAGCTGTCATATTGTCTCCCACACAAGACCGTCTCCAAAGGAACCTACACCTACTGCAAATATCCTGCAGCATATGGACATTTATAGGTCAACCTGGAAAAACTGAGAATAATGACTGTCCAAAAAAAGCAGGAGCCCAAATAATTTTCCAGTGTTATTTTGGAAAATGCAGACGAGGAACAGGGTGAATTATGCATACCTGAGAGCCATTAGAAAATGTCAGATTGCCTCTAAAACACATTAGAAGGAAAAAAATGACTCCAACTTTCTCGCGCAATAAAGGAAGGCAGTAAGCAAATAAGATTCCCTAAGAAAAATCAGTACTGGAGTGACTTTGCAAATATACCTTAACCATCTGTTGTGATGGGGACTGAGTCTGGGGTCTCATCCTAGAAGCCAGGAGCACCACAGGGCCGAAATAGTTTCACTGCAGGAACAGCCATGATGTATAACCCAGGATCTCCTCTCATAACAATTTCTGAGCAAACCCAGAACGTTTGTTAGCCTTCTCTATATGGAGCTAGAAAAAAAAATAAATAAATTCTGGTGCCAACTCTGTGAAAACAACACATGTGTCTTGACAGCATAGTGTCAGATGATTTAAAAATGAAGACCGATCAACAATGCAATATCCCGGGTATTGTGGGAGAAAGGGAGCTGGCAGCCCCCCAGCTCTGTTTGCGTTTCCAACCTCCCCCCTAGTGCATACCTGCTACATGTCCCAGTTGTATGCACCATCCTCAGCCTGTTTTTCCAGAGCTTCAGGCTCTGAAATAGAGCTGAACTTCCCGTTGACTAATGCTTCTGCTGGAGAGCTGAAACTTCTATAATTAGCAGCAGAGAGAATTTGGGGAGGAAGGTGGATTTTCTGGGGGGTAAATTTGGATGTCACGCATTTAAAAACAAAACACTTTACTTAAACATCAGCACATTGGTTCATAATTGCAGAGCAGGGAAGAAGAGCACGTCAGCAGTTGGAGAAACATCGAATTTGCAGGGAAGCAACTGAAGCATTTGCACAGAAGGGGGCAAATGGAGATAAGACAGGCTGTCTTCTGCTCGCGTTCCGCTGTCAGGAAGTTTGCACAGCAGAGATTTATCCTTTTTAAAGGAGCATGGAGGAAAAAAGGAAAGCTGCAGAAACACCTGCTTTCCCTTCTCTCCTATCTGCACACACTCTCAGCATGCAAGCTCTTGAACCGTGGATTTGTCGGGACTGACATTCTACACCAGAATGAATCCCTCTGGGATCTGCACATCCGCTTGCAGGATGGTGCTGGGAACCACACTTACTAAGGCTACATTGTTCAAGGGGCAGAATCCCTCTGCCTTGTGCATCTCGCTAGCTGTTGGGATGAACAAGGTGCCCATGGAGACACGGGTGTATCTGTGCTGTCTCTTGTGTACAAGGTGGCCATGGAAATACTGTCAAGGGCAGCATCACAGCTTTCCAGGCTGAATTGCTCCAGCATAACGCCTTTTTATAATGCCCACAACATGCTCTCAATGGGACAAGGACACCCAGCTATGTGTGAAATGCACAGCAAAACCATTCCCACCTGTGAGGGGCTGAACGGTCTTGTTTGGTTTGTATGCAGCTACCTTCCCAACTTCAGGTATTACAACAAACTCAGCGTCATCTCCTTACACCAGGGAGGCAGCACAAAACACTTACCTGAAATAAAGGCATCAATTCTCCATATGGCAGGGAAGCAAGCCTAACATTTAAAACTGTCTGCAAGATAGGAAGCAAATGAAGTCCTGAACGAGCGCACAAGGGAACAGAACGTAATAAAAACGAGACAGGTAATCGCTGATAGATTATCTGGAGACACAGCCTAAGACAAAACAAACCAGGAGAGATTGCTTAAAAATATCTGATAAGCGAAGTGCTGCTCTGGTGCTGAGTGCAACAACGTTCTTGACATCTCCATATTTGCTAACTGGGAACCCTGCAATTATTCAGATTAAAAAAAGCATCACTTGCATGAATCCAACCAGCACTCTTTGCTTTTTTTTACACATATGTCCTGTGCAGATGCCTCTGTGACTTTGCACGGAAAGAAAACCTTGCTTTGTATAAAATAATCAACTTGCCAAGTGAAATCAAGTTATCCAACAGATTTTAGAGCTTTTTTCTTTCTCAGAGAACTAGAACACAAGCTAATGAATCAGAAAATCTCTAGAAAAGAGGTTAAAATAGTCACTCTTGCTCAGCTGAAGAATCCACTGGCTATCTGTCCTAGATTTAATTAGTGAAAACCACAAAGACTGTCTAGCTCAGCACGAAGTTCTGGCCTGTGCCAGTCTCCAATTTGACAGGATAAAATACCACCTAGAAGAATGAGCTGCATAACACCTACTAAGAACGCATGCCGATGAGCTGCCAGAGGGGCGATGGCTGCACAAACCCAGCCTCGTTTGGATGAAACATATTTGAGAGATCCAACCAGCAAGGCACAGCCTGCAGGCACTGCTTTCAGGTACCAGGGCTTCCCCAGTGCCCAATTCTGCCTGCTGTGTCCTTTGGGGTGACTTTGAAACCAAAGGATCACGGGTAGCGCAGAGCAGCCAACATAATCAAAGCTGCTGTCATATGTAATAACTTCCAGATCCCCAAACTGCTTATAAATACATGGTAGCCGCATAAAAATTAATGACCCATTGATTGCAAACAGCAAAGTACAAGGCAAAAACAGCTTTGTTGATGTATCTATTTGCCATTCTCTGCCCGTCTTCACACTAAAAATGTTTCTGGTTACGGTTGCTGTTAATTGCTTTTTATCTCAGCAGCAGAGCTAAGAGGTTTCAGCTGAGATGGGGTTTCACTCTCTTAGGCAATTACACAAACATCCAGATGCACAGAAAATCCCTGCTTTGTAGTCCCAGCAAGGCAGAGCACAGCAAGATGTCATGGGCCTGAGGAGAGGTTTCTGATGTGGAAAAAACACATCTGGTTGACCGAGGAAGCATCCGGGAAGGTAAGAAAATGAATCACTCTTCCTTGTGCTTCATCTGCTACAGCTCGTGGGTTAAGAATCCAGCCACGGTTGCCTGAATTTTAGCTCATCAACAGCAAGACACATGGTATTTTCAGACACACCATGTCTTCCAAAGATGCTCCTCCTAAGGAGGGCTTCCTCATGCAGTGTCATTATCTCCGACAGATTTGCTTTGGAAATTTCCTCTCGAGGCTCCTTCGAGTTGACAAGTGAATTCTCTGCATCGGAAATATTTGTTCAGAGGCTGCCAGGCTCATCAGTCACTTCCCGGAGGAGGAGGCAGTCCGGGGGGGATTCTGCTCTTCCCGTTCCTATTTCTCCTGCAAAATGACTTCATTGAGTCAACCACGTGCCTGGGCCACTTGTCTCCCCTGTCAGCTGCCCCCCACTGATGCAAGGAAGATTATTTTAGTCCTACCCAGGCAGAAGGGAAAAACAAATGACCTCCCAGCATGGGACTGCTCGACACGCACTTATGGTCTGATGTTAATTCTTCACGGACCGTAGATGTGATTTATGGCATCTCCATGGAGCATCACAGGTGGACAAGGAAAGGATGACCCAATCTCAGGAGGGTGGGTTGCCAAAGGCCTCTGACAGCTCCTGATCTACTTAACAAAGAGCTCCTTACAGTTCTGACTGCTTCCTCATCAGTCATCGTTTACAAAGCACTTAGATACCTTATCTCTGAATGGCAAGATTCCTCATGTACCCATAAATCAGCCTCTCTCCAGCAAGAAATCTCCGTTTTCACCTAGCCAGCTCTTTCTGAAAGCTAAGGCTTTTCCAGAAGAAAGAAAAAAACCCCTCTTCCTGTTTTCCTTCTCAGACATGCCATACTAGCCTCTTCCCTTTGAAATGGGATTTGTTATTTTTCATTCCATGTTTGCCACTTACTGAAGTGATTTTGCTTAGACAGAGACAAGCAAAGCGCAGTGTAGCTTCTTCCTCTTGCTTTTTCATCTCTTGTGTTTTTGTCACACAAGTGGAAATTTGATTTGTTCTCTTTGAAAGATGGCTGAGGACTCATTTGTCATGATTATTCCACTTTCAAGCTTGCGCTGCTCTGCTACGTGGCTGAAACCAGGCAAACCAGTGGTGAACGTAGCGGGTTATGAAAGGTGCCACACGAGAAAATGCCTGTTAGCTCTTCCTGCTACCAAAGGCATGGTGCTGGATTTTCAGCCTCACCACTGCTGCTGTGTCCACGGTTTCTACAGCCAAAAGATGAAGATTCATTAATTATCAAAAGAAGCTGGCAGATAATTCCATGGTTAAGGCACTGGAATGGGACCTGGGAAAAGTGGGTTGATTTCCCAGTCCCAGGCTGGTTGCTTTGTGATCTTATTCAAATCAGCGTATGGAGATAAATGTTCAGTGTTGGCAGTGCTAGCTCCCCATAGGCTGCAAGTTCTGTGGGCAGGGGGCTGCTACACATAATTTTTCTCATTATTACCAGCTGAAGTCTCTCCGTTCTGCTGGAAGACAAATGGAAATAACCCCCAGACTCTCCCTGCATTTCACATTCCTCAACAGGCCTTCCCTTGAGGTTGTTATTTTTTCCAGAATCTCCCGTGATTGACTAAATAAATGCTTTTAAATGTTGGGTTGAGTTTTTTTTCCCCCTTTCTTCTGTTTCCCAGTGAATGTCTTTACCTTCTGTCTGTTGCAAATGTGAACGGTTTTAATTAGGTGCTGTTGAAATGTCTTTTGCAGCTTTGGCATCCTGTTTGGTTTCGCTCCTCTCGTTCTCTTTGCAGTTCTGTTCCTTCCCACATTGCTTATGTTTTCTTGTTTGTGGAGTCTTCTTTATATGCATAATTTAATCGTGCTGCACTTCAATTCCCTCTCTAATAAGTATAAATAGGGAAGAGGGCAGATGAAGCCCATCTCTCCAGACGCTCCTCAAGTTATCTTCTATTCCTTTGGCAATTGGATTCCTATATCCTTCAAATGTTCCAGGGCTTCCAGCTGGACTCGAGGACAAAACAGCTCAGCCACTCAGCTGAACTGATTTATTGTGCTTTCAGTTATCTTCTTGAGTGACATCTTTTTCTCTGTAACTTCACAGAACATACTAAGCCATTGAGTAAGGACCAGAACAACAGCTCAGCTAACTTGCCAAAGAAACATTAAAGCCATGTTCACTCCTGCTCCTGTTCTAGAGTTGCGCTAAGGGATTCTGGTTTTGCTCAAGCTATTCTTGTGTCAGTAGCAAATCTACGTGATCTTCTTTCCCCCTTCTGTCCCTAGCGCCCTAATCTGTGAACATGGGCTACACAAGTCACATTTCCATATTCACCATCTCACTATTGACCTACTGTAATGCAATAGAAAGCGTAGCAATGACAACAGAACAGCAAGAGCTCTCCCAGGATGCAGCAAGTGAGGGTTTGCTCAAACACAATAGGTGTGAGCTCAGAAATAAAGGGAAGAAGCTGCTTACATTCAGACGGCTTCAGGAACACACAGATCTCCAGCAAGATACCCTTGCCTCCACTGCCAAGCTTTAAGTTAAGTCTGAGAAGGGGTGGATCCTGGATCCACTCCATCTAGTCACTCGGGTGCACTGCACACACCTGAGCTCCCCAGGGTTGGCCCTGTGTTCCCACCAGGTGCTCCATCACTGCTTGAGGCCATGACATAGCAGTTCTGCTACACTTACTTACATCCAGCTTGTCCAGAGAAGTCAGTAATTTCGATCAAGCTGTATTATGCATTTACTTTCAGGTTTAAAAGAGCAGACAGAGTTTCACTTTTCTACTTTCTGATCTCCAGCAGCAATACTGCAAAAAAACATAAAAAGAAGGGATAGAGTGAACTGCAGCAGCCTGGCAGCTCACCTCTCCAGCACTAGGGTATAGTCAGCTCCGCAAATGCCCACCCCAGATGGAGGTGCTCAGGCTCAGGCTCCGCACACAAACCCTTTGGAGCCTCTCACGCAAACTGTTCTAGCATTTATGCTAAACCCTTCGTGACCACGCTTCCTTTCCTCACCCCATTGTGTTCCTACTGCATATGCTTTGCTATCATGCAAGCCTACAGCTTCTTCTCCCACCCAGAGCACGTGCAGCGGATGTGAATTTAAAATTATGCAGTCTGCTACCAGATCTCCCTGCTCACATTCTTATATTCTCCTCTTAAACTGTTGGCCTCAGTCAGACCTTGTAGCAGACAGCGTGCCCTCTGAGCAACCTACGTGGGGGCTGAGGTCAGCTCCCCCAAGAAAAAGGCCGAAAAAAAGGAGCCAGGATTAGCACACTCCAGACTGTAAGAAAGGGAAGATGAATTTTATGATATACTGATAAATTAATAGGGGGACTTCCTTTAAATTTCTTTTTATTCTAAGAGTAGAAAACAAGCTACTCAAGGCAGCCTCCTCTTATGATGTTACTTGCCACGATGAAATCATTTAACCACACATGGAAGAAGAGAGGATGAGGCAGAAAAGACCTGGTAGGATTTCCAAGCAAAGACTCACTGTCCTACTCAACCCATAGCAAGGTGCCAATCTCAAAGACACTTTGTCCTAATGTTGTCTCTGGTCAAAGGAAAAAGAACACTTCTTGGCTTTAGGGTATCATCACCTCCCTTAGAGGTGCTCTGTGGGAGATTCCTGGCTTTATCCTGCCCTTGGGAAGGACAGAGGCATGCCCCTTCTTCCATGTTTTCATGGAAGCCCCAGCATGGTTGTCCAGTGAGGATTTCTGTTCTAATGCTTTTCAGAACAGGTAAAGGAACTGTTTTCTTCCTTGTCTTATTGAATAAGTGAAATGAGGACTCAGAGTGTCCCCACTGAATGGCACCTCACTCATCCAGTGCTCCACCTCCCTCCCCAGGGGATGCCTGTTGGATTTGATTCCCTTCAGCTCTTAAGCACTTACTGGAAAAGCAGCAGCCAAACACTGTGAGCTTAGAGGTCTGTCCTAGGGTGACTGTAAAAAGGAAATGGGTTAACAAGTGAGATTTCAGCTGCAGCAATGAAATCCATGTCCTAAAATTCAATTCCTTCAGCTGTATTTCTTCAGGTAGTTTTGGCTGCTTTGGAGGATGGAAAGCCTCAATCTGACCAGTGGCTTGGTTCCTTATTTCACATGTCCTTTCTGTTCCAGGTGCCAAGGCACCAGATGGGGTGCCAAGGCTTTAGGGATGGGATGTCTCAGGCAGGAACGAAAGACTTCGTGGAACCCCTCTCAGCACAGCTTCATGCTCAGCTTTTCAAGCACAGCAAGGAGGTGACCTCTAGCATCACCTGGCACATTGTTTACCTGGAGCCACCTCTGACACATTGCAGGTTTGCTCATGCTTAAATGAAGTCAGAGAACCCCTGGATATCTTGACTCTGACAGCTGCCATGACCTTTGTCTTTCTACTAGAGGAAACCTCGAACATGTTCATGCTTGATGAGGTCTGACTGTTTCCATGGTTCACATTTACAAAGGAAATAGGTAAAAATACCCACAGCTGATGAGAAAGGAAAGGAAGCCTTTTTTCTGCATGTAGTTGAAGCTCTAAATTCAAGATTTAAGGCAGTTAGAATCACTGGTTGCTTTTCCAAGTCCTGGCCAAACAGCTGCTGTTTGACATTTGTGTGCAAAGTCGCCGTACAAAGAGGATGTGTCTGGAAGCAGAGCTGTAGCTGCATGCAGGAGAAAACACATGGCTACTTCCAGCCTGGATTGTGTCACGTACCAAATGTCTGGGTGGTAGAGCTGAAGGCATCGCATCTGATGTGCTCACTGGCTGTGGGAAGGCAGCTGGGGTAAGGTAGGTTGTAGAATCATAGACTCATTAGGGTTTGAAGTGACCACTGAGATCATCAAGTCCAACCATCAGCCCATCCCCACCATGCCTACTGACTCAGTGCTACACAGATCTTAACTGCACCAGGGATGGTGTTGTTGAGGGCTGTAGAAAAGTTAGTGGTGTAAATGCCAGCAGCAGGTTCTGCCTGAACAATCTTGTGGCCAACTCCTGCAAAGGAAAGCTCAGAAGAGGTTGCTGGGCGACGTGCACTTTGTTTTTCCTGATCATAGGTCAAATTGAGACCTTGTGGTAGGTCTGCACAGCATCACTGTTGCATTTGCATCAGTGGAGATGCAATGGGTGAGTTCTGGTCTGGTGAAATGCTGGTAACAGAGAAGCTGTGGATGCCCCATCTCTGGAGGTATTCAAGGCCAGGTCAGATGGGACTCTGGACAGCACGATCCGGTGCATGATCTAGTGGGTGGCAACCCTGCCCAGGGCAGGGGGTTGGAACTGCATGATCTCTGAGGTCCCTTCCAACCCAAGCTGTTCTATGATTCTGAGGAAATTGGCCCCAACAGGAGAAGGCTGTCAGCTATGTTAATATAATGGCAGGGAATACTTACAGGTGAAGATGACTTGGGGGGATGAATCCAGGGCAGTGCTGCAGATTAAGTGCATGACACTCAGCTAATGAAAGCTCAGCCTGCATTTCCAGAGGGGCTTTCTGCTGCATCAGCAATCAGTGCGGCTGCTGAGATGATGGGAATAACGGGGCAGCTGAAAATAAGATGCCAGCAAGCAAGAAACGCTCTGAGCAATGAAGACAGATGACTTCAGGAGAGTCTTAAAATAACACTGAGATACTAGAAGAGAATGAGGTGTAGATGAAGCCAAAAAAACAACCTGCTGGATCAAGTCCCTTCCCCACCACAGGGAAGGGACCAAAGTTGTTTAGCTATAACGAAACAAGCCTGATAGCAGCTTAATTAGAGTAAAAACTTGGGAAAATAAATAAAAGATGAAACTTCTTATGCAGATGGACAGCAAGTAGGGCCTCTAAAACCTACCCTGGTGAGCAAACAGAGCCTGCTGACCCAGAAGAAGGAAAGCAAGGAGGAAAGACTGCCAGGAGCTCCCAACATAACATAGGTTGGACTCCTCCTGGGCCACCCATGGTCCATGCATGGCAGCCTCATGCTCCTTCCCCATGCAGCATGCTCAGCTGGCAGTGAGGAACCAGACACAGCCAGCTCCTCAGCTTCATCAATATTTCAAAAGATATTGGTTTTTACTGTAAGAGACATCACTTCTTGTTAATTTGAGTGCTAGAATGGCACTGGCAGGCAGAATACTTTGGCTCCAAACAAACCCCGAGGGAAAAAGGGAAATATATTCCTAAGAACAACAATTTAAAAGAACCTAATTCAATAATAGATTCGGTTTGGTATCGTTCTGGCACCAGCAATCGTCTTCCTGTTATTTTTAGGTTCTGATGACGCCAACAGGTTTGATTTTTTTTTTTTAATTTTTTAAAAAATTGTTGCTGTTAAGTTAAAAAAAAGAAAAAAAGAAAAGAAAAAAGAAAAAAGAAAGAAAGAAATTTTCCATAGTCTAATCACATTGTATGAAACTGTAATTATTTTTAGAATTTAAGACTTTGTACCTCTAGATCTTCAGCAAAACATGCAGAGGTTTGCTTGAGCCCAGAGAGAAGGATAAGGCTTCTTTGGCTTTTGGAGATGAGGACAGAAAGCAAATATGTTTTTCTAGCAAGAGACTAACAGTGTTTTAGATGAAGCATATTACACAGCCCAAGAGGCAGAACTTATGTTTATAAACACAAAACAAACATCAAAATCATCTTGTTTCATGTGACAGCTTCCTTCATTGTGTTTTCTCTTTCCAAGGAATTAGTCACAGAGGTATTTAGTTGGGGTATTAGCTGCAGTAGCTACACAGACAGGCACCAAACATTACAAATGCTTGGCCTCATATTGTTTGTGACTTCCACTAGGTCGTGAAATATTTCATTTGTGAAAAAAAAAAGCACGTTTTGAGTTTCCCCACGACTTCCTCTGCTTTGTGCATCACAAAGGCATTGTTTGTGCACTGTGCAGCAGAACAGGGACTGCAAACCAAAGCTAAGTCAGGAGGGCCCTCAGGAGAGACAGGGTGAGGGAAGTGCCTCAATGCCAGCCCCAATCTCAGGGTGCAGCAATGGGGAAGAGCTGTTCCTGTTGTACCCCAAACTGACCTCAAACAACCAACAGATGAGGTCTGATGAAGGGGCTGCTCGTCTTGCTCAGGTCCAACCCAACTGATGTCTACAGCGCCCAGAAAGAGAATGGAGATTTCTTATTCTTCACTGGAAATGTCTTCTCATGTTTCATTTCACTCCACCTTTGGGAAAAGGAGGAGAACAATCCCTTTATTGGTCTTGATTTTAAACCTAAGAGAAAGATCTATGAAATGATGCCAAATACAGGGTGAGGAGCAAAGAAGGTGGGATCCCTCTGAATGCACCCATCTCTCCCCATGTTACTTTGACCAAGGGAAGAGCAATGGGAAAACAAAGCCCATCAGCTCTTGGAAGCTGCGTGTCCTCATTCACTGATGACAACCTCCAGACCAAAAAGGGATGCTATTATCCAAGTCCATCCAAATCACTGGTGATACTCCCAAGAACCAACACCATTGGAGGCACACCAGACCCTCACAAATGAGGGAATTTGTACTTTGGGTCAGCATGCTCTGAGTCTCCTTGTGAGATTTGCTGCCAAGCTTGAGGCATTTTCTGTTCTTGCTCAAGCATTTGGGATGAAGAGACACTGGTTACAAATCTGCTTGCCTATGAGGAATAAGTTGCAAACCATAAACTCCTGTTTTGAAGAGTTTGTTCAGCTTAGATGTCACTTCTAGGCTCTGAGTTATACAAGATCCCTTGTTTTTCAAAGGTTAAAAAGAAAGGACTGGTGAACTCTTTCTAGTTTCTGCTTCTTTTTTTTTTCCCCTGTTTTTCTCTCTTTTTAAATTTTTTTTTTTTACAATTACAAAAGGTATTTGCAAAACATTTTTTTTTTTCCAGATAGCTTCTGGCTGCTTTCAAGCTGAAATTTGGCAGTCAGCATGCATTTCTTATTCAAGAACAGACATAGATTCTGCACTTTAAAACTTGAGGTGGGTACAGACCCAAGAGATTTTTCTCCCCTTTTCAAATCTGCATTAAAAATTGCTCACAACCCTTCCTCTTTCTCATTGTTGTTTTTAAAGCAAAAGCTTCAAAACACTAGGGCGTGTATTAACAGCAGCCAATTAGCCACACATTGCCTGGGCAGCTCCTGCAGAAAAGGGTTTGTTTTCGTCACTAATAAAATCCGGGAAGATGAGGAATTTTACTGTGGGACGTTATAATAGTGGGGTATGAAATTGCCTTGGATATAGGATGGGCTTTGTGTGTCTCTTGGGTACCCAATCAAGGCCAGCTCTACCTGGGGCTTAGCTTGTGTGCTTAGGTCCCAGTGACAGTGCTGTAGGGTGAGCGATCTGGGAGAGGGACGTTCTCCAGCATTGCCAGCAGGGAGCTCCTGGGCTGATCCTGCTCTCACATCCACCCATCACCTTTCTCCCTGGAGCTACATCGGAAGAGGGAAACGCACGCATCTAATTTTACACTTGAAGTGGCAGAAATGGTGGCTGCTCTTTCTGCTCCCCCCCCCCCCAACCTCTACCAAATATCTGCAGACTCTAAATCCTACTCCCCCCAGTAGCTGGTTTGATATGCACAGCTTCTTAGCGCTTGCTCGGACCAGTGCCTTCGGGTAGCTTTGAAAAATATGAGAAATTAACATTTGAAAAGGTATTCCCACACACTCTTTGAGCAGGAAATGCGGCTTCCTTCTCCACCCACTTTATCTCTAAGCAGCTTGGAGATGTATAAGAGAGACTTTCACGGCCATTGTGGCTTAAAACCATCAGCCAGGCTGGGATAATCTCTTGAGCGTGTCTTTGCTGAAGGAGAAAACTGGATGGGGAGCAGCACCCAGATGCCAGTGCACTGTCTCCGCCATTGCAGAGAGCTTTCTACAGACCTGTTCTTCTTATGTACATCCTTAGGTCCGTGAACACAACCAAGCTCTGGTCAGCTCAAAGCTGCCTCTTGGGCAGGGCTGATTGTTTTCCATCACTGCCCCTTAGGGCATCATCACGTGAGCATGCCTAGTGTGGGTCTAGGACTCACGTTAACCCTCTTCCTTGTGCTGATGAGCAGCTTGCTTGGAGCTAAGCTGCAGTGGCACGGGCAAGCGACCAGCAAGATCTTGTGACACAAAGTTCAGGTAAGGGTTGTTATAGAGTCATAGGTTGGAAAACATCACTAAGATTATCTAGTACAATCATCAACCCATCACCACCCATTGCTTCGTGGGCAAAAAGCCAGCAAATATATTAGGTGTTCTACCACGCCGAACACAGAGGCAAAATTTCAACCATTAGAGCACAAAAACTGAGAGCTAAATCCCCACTGAAAGATGTATTTCAATGTGGCTGGAACCAGGTACCTGCCTGAGAAAAGCAAGAAAAAACAGCCCCAATTTGCCATCCAACCCTCAGCGTTTCCTTGCCCGTTTTCTCATGTGCACCAATCTGCCAAGCCAGATGTACAAATGTTTCGTGTGGGCAAACAGGCACTTGTATGGGCAAACATTGTCCTGATGCGTGCGTTCTCATGGGAATGAAACCAGGCAGTGTGCAGAGGCTGTGAGCAGCAGTGGGGCTGGGGGGGACACACCACAACCTTGCCCCTGCTCCCTGGTGTGGGTGCTGAGAAACTGGGATAACCATGTTTACAAGGTTCAGAGAGGTGGGCAAGTCTCTCTGTGCAACGTTCCCAGCAGGGTGAACCTTGCTGGCGTTGGCATTGATGGAGACATGGTTAATGGGAATGGTGGGGGTGGGCTGGGGTCAGACATAGAGATCTGAGAGGTCTATTCCAACCTTAATGTTTCTATGCCCACCCTGAAAGCCATGCTTTGCATCCACTTGGCCTGGTGAAGGAAAAGGTGCTCTGCTCATCTTGGTGGTAAATTCTTGCCCTCCCCAGTCTAGGAAAGGGCACAGAGAAGCAATAAAGTGCTGTAGCACCCTAATAGCACACACACAAGGGCTTATCTGCCACCATCTATGAATAACCTTGTACAAGCCATTAAAAACAGGTGTGAAGTAATGCATTTGCTATGCTTTCACAAGCTAATTGGGAGTATTACAACAAATGACTAGGTAATTAACCAGTGTTTCAACTCCAGTAATCACATATTGTAATTCTAGCTGAGCCACAAAGGCTGTAATATCAACTCGGTTTGGGAAGAAAGCAACATTAAGCCACATTCTGAATGCCTGCTCTTAAGACAAATACCATTCCCCCAGGAACAGAAGTGGGAAGGGAGTGCTTCTTATGCTTGGAAGGACCTAGCAAACTCCAAACTTCAGCCCTGGCACCTCCACTGGAGCAGCCCCAGTGTGAGCAGTGCTCAGCTCGGGCTGGTCTCAGCCTCGGCTCCCACCAGCAGGGCAGGACCGAGGGATGCCAGCACAGGGACACCTCTGCCAAGGCAGCTGAAGCAGCTCCCCGTGCCCAACCCAAATCTCATCCACTCTTCATGCATCTCTGCTCCCTCCTTCCTCCCAGGCAGTGAAGCAAAAGGGAAAACAGGGGCTCTGCTACGAGCAGCACCTGTTTCCATAGAGATTTGCTTAGAAAACACGTGAAGTAGAGATGGAGGTTAGTGAGGAAAGCACCGGGGCTTGTCCTTGTGCATCACAGACTCCTGCCTGCCAGCTATCCCGCTGCTCCAGTGTCTAAAGAGGGAGATGAAGAGTTTCCTCGGCCCTGCAGAATGCAGGGTTTTCTGATTCTCCCGGCAAAGCTCAGTGCCTCGGGAGGAGATAAAAGCATGGATGCAATTAGAGTCTCTCCTATTTGCCTTTAATCAGCTCTCTGAGGAAGCAGAGGTTTCTTAGAAAATCATTGCAAACTCCTGATTGCTTCCACAGCCTTCCAGAAGATGGAAGGAGTAACAGAGGCGGGCAGGGCAGAAGGAAAAGATGGTGGGAAGGGGCAGGGGATGCTGCCACAGTTTCCATCACTGGTGTGATGTACTGGCTTGAAGCGTCCATTCCCAGGGGGTACATCAGGAGCTGCCATCAAGACACAGAATAGAAAAGGGGGTTTGTTAGACTATGGGGATGGCATCTTGAAGAAAGGCGAGCTGGGTCAGGCCAGGAGCTTGTACCACACTGCCACTAACACCACATTTGAGGAGAGAAGTGCCGCCCAAGAACCGTGGGCACTGTGTTCACCGAAATGGCTCAGTGACAAAGCCCTGTCCCCACGTTCACAGCCACGTGAGCAAGCCTCGATCCGCATGCTGCAGTGATTCAGCTGGGATCGCTGCCCTGCCTCGCTCAGCGCTGGAGGGAGGCTGATGTGAGATGGAGAGCTTGGAAATACCAGCAGCCCTTTCAGACAGGACCATGCCCTGCTGCTCCACACAGCCCCTCCTGGCTGAGCTCAGGCACCAGCTGCAGCCTTTGGAGCACCCTGAGTCACCTTTTCCAGCTGCAGGGCTCACGTGCTGCCAACTCATTGCCACACAGCCCTGTAGGATGGCATGGGAATGGAGAAGCCAGGGATGAGGGGCTGACACAGGTTGTAACTCGTGGTTGGAACCAGAGCTGCAATGCTCAGGACTCCATACCCACCTCTAGCCTAAGCTCCTCATCTGACAGAGCTATTCCTGCCTCTGTGAAATAGGATTTGCTTCCCCCACACCAAGCTGATGAGTTTTGAGGAAAGACTGCCCAGCTGCCTTCCAATAGCCCTGTTCCTGCAGCGAGGTCGCAGGTTGCTCAGTGCAAAGGAGCAGTTGCTCCCTCTGATTTTCTCCAAGAGCTGCTCAGCCTTGCTCCCCATTTCTTAGGGCATTCTGCACAGGCATCTGCAGCCCTGCAGCTCTCCCCACTCCATGCATTTTAATGCAAGGTGAAATCTCAGCCTGCACTGCAGCCGATTGAACCAGCAACACCAAAGAAGCCGAGCCAGGCTGAGCTTTAAATTAATGAAGCAAAACCCACTACAAAAATGCAGCCAGCTGGTCCAGGCCCTAGCTCCCCAAGCCACAGGTTGGAGTCAGGACAGCTATCATGCTGCCAACCAACAGATTGCCCCAGTGGGTCGGCGGCTCATGGCCATTTAGCGCATCCAAAGCTGAACACGCTGCAAGGCACAGGTTCCTGCCAGAGCCCTGGAAATGCAAATTAAAGCGTGGCACTTTCAGGGAGGATATACCGTCCCCTGGCTGTGCCCAGAGCTGCGTCTCACATCTGTCCCCATGCGCTGCAGGAATGCAGTCACAGGGCTCCTGTGATCTACAGGGGCAAAGACACATGGAAACGGGAGCCCGTGGAAAAATACAAACACCAAACAGGCTTCCCAAGCCCCTGCTTTATATTCAGGCTTTATATATCCAGCCATCCGTTTGTCAGGAGCGGAGGGTGCAACATCTCCTTATGGCAGCGCTGGTAAAATCAACAGCTCGTTCTGCTCATGGCTGTGTATGCTGACCTGAGAGGTCTGTCCAGCCCTCCTCACTTCTCATTTCCCAGCTCAAGTCAGACCGTGCTGCTAGGAGAAGGATCAGAGTCCCCTGAGCACTGCTGCTCACAGGGCAGCCTCCTCCCACCCACAGCTCTTCTGCCCTCATTGCAGCTCAGAGGGATGTTCGCACACCACCATTTCTCTGCTTCCTCCCCAGGCTGAAACCTGACCCGTTCCTACAGCCAGTAATAACATCTCAGAGTCAATTCACTAGAGTTGTACTCATTTGCGGCCAAAAATAGTGCTTAATACTCTTCCCTCAGTGCACGGGCTGGTCTGAGTGGTCAGTCTTGCGGGCACAACACCATCCCCTTGCCAAGGACAAAATGCAGCAAGGCAGGGATTGCTTTGTGCAAGGGGAAACATTAGGAAACACAGCACCACCCACCCCCAGGGAACACAGCTTCACCCCCACAATCCCCTTAGCTTCAGTTTCCCCACCTGTGAGCAGGACCAGGGATTCCACACACCCATCCAGGCAAAGGAACAGCCCTACACCTGCTGCCTCCACAGAGAAAAGCAGGGAGAGCTGCTTAAGAGGCTCATGCTGCACACCTGCAGCAACTCCAACCTGCTCTGCAGGGAGCAAGCACCAAGCTGGGCACCAGCACCGAGCCCTCTGCACAGCACCCTATGGGTGGCAGCTCTGTCCCCAGCACAAGGAGGAGACAGAATGCAGAGAGCCTGAGAGCAGCACGCTGGTTTTGCTCTTCTTTTGCCACGTCGGCTCTTTGCAACTCACTCAGCTCCAGGTCCCTGGCATCCTATTGCATCCCATTGCTCTCAGTGCCACTGTGAGGTGTGAGACGCTGCTCCTCGAGGCCTGGGGGGGTGGGATTGCTGATTGACAGCACCTCTGCACATCTCCTGCTGACTCCTAGACATGCTGTGAGCTGTGAAAGGAGATGAGATATGCTGTTGGGGTGTAACATCACATGCTGGAGGAGCAGGAGCTCAAGCTGGGACAGGCTCTCCAAAAATTACATCTGTGTCCATGAAGCTCGCCCTCCGAAAAAGCGTTTTGCCAAGGGTGATGGCACTATTTTTAAAGCTTCTTTTATATCTGAAGTAAATTATCAGGCCTTGTGCAAGGCCAGGCTGACACTTCCGCAGCCCAGGCCTACGGGGTTGAGCAGAGGGCTGAACTCCACCAGGAGGTAAAGCCCGTGGATTCTTTCCTTCCTCTACTCCTCCCATTTTGGAAAGGCAAAAAAAAAAAAACCCAGCACATCACTCATGGTGCTCATGAAGCAGATCTGTGAAAATCAATCTGCAGATCGCATCATCTATGGCAGATTGCTATATAAATTGACTGACTGGGTCCCGGGGGGGTGTGGGGGGGAACGTGGGAGGGAGCACTCACACAGAGCGTCTGGATCAGGTCCGGCTCTGGCAAATCCCTGCACATCCATCGCCCTTCCTTTCCCCCAATGGCACCAGTACCTCTGCAGGCAGCATCGTGCCCATGTCCTCACTTCAGCTCAGCCAGCAAGGTGCCAGCTGGGAAGGGGAGCAATTAATATGTTTTGCATTCGTTTATAAGGATTTTGGCATTAATGTTTTTAATTCTCCACGAAGGAAAATGCAATTGCATGTGCTTGTCATGGGGGATGCTCGCCCATGGGAGGGATGCTTACTTGTAGAGGGGATGCTCACCCAAGGAGCCACCAGCACTGCTATCCTGCCATGCCACGTGGCTCTCAGCATGAGTAAGCACAGCCCCACTTCAAATCCCACACACATCCTCAGCACTCGGAGAGCACACTTGTGAGTGCCATCAGAGGAACAAAAAGAGAAGGGGGGGGACGAGAACCACCCCCGGCATCTCCCCTCTGAGCTGCTTGGGAAAAGCTCGCCGCAGCTCACAAAGCACCAGCAACCAGGGCAGTTGGGGACAGGCATCCCAGGATGCTCAGACATCTCTGCCAGCAGGACAGGGCTCTGGTGCACTGCAGGATGCACCCAGCTCTTTCCCTTGGCTTTGCAGGCCGGAGGGCAGCACCCAGAGGTCACATTTCATTTCCACCACTGGCTCTGTCCCCGTGTCCCTGCTAGGATGAGCACCCCCAGCTCCCCCACCAGCCTCCGTTCCCGGGGTACTTTTGTTCCCAATTTATCTCTTGTCTCCCGGAGCTATTCTCAGCAGGTACAATCTGCGTTGCCATTGTTATTCAGATGATGTACAGATAATTTTAACCTTTCTGTTCCATTTGTCAAGGGTTTTTTTTTTAGCCTCCACGCCTGCCAGGCTGAGCACTGCCTCCCCAGCAGCAGAGGCTCCTGGTTTGCTGCACCAGGTTCCCTTGCTAGGGCCAAGCTCTGCTTCCCTGCACTGCTCCTAATGCAATGGCCCCAGTTATAAGAGAAGGTTTGGAGGGAAGGCAGCAGAGGTGCTCAGCCTCCACAGGGTGCCCTCATCCTGCCCAAAGCCTCCCAGGGGCATCCCGCATGCTCAATCCCACTTTCAAACCTTATGGGGCAGCTCATACTGAAGGCCTAAAAACTGAATGCCGAAACACCTGACCCACCATGGGGGAGCTCCTCAAAGCGCTCCAGCAGAACACAGCCCCATGGCTGGGAAGTAGAGGGAGGGGTGCACAAAGAGCAGCATATAAAGGCAGTTCCTACAGCGGTCAGGGGGTGGATACGTGGGGTTGGTTCATGTCGAGGTGGCTGCTGAGCACAGCAGCTGCCCCGATCCTTTCCTGAGCCCTTCTTGGCGCAGCACCCGCAGTGAAACAAGAGCCCTGCAGCACAGCCATCACCCACAGGCTGCTGACAGCCTGGAAACTGTGCTGCGCTCCCGACAGCTCCGCACAGGAGAAGCACAAGCCCTGACTTCAGCATCTTTGCTTGACAACTCACCCGGAGGCTTTGGGCCAGGCAGCGTGACAAAGAGACAAGGCACGGGGCGGTTCTTTACAACAAGGTTTTATTTTATTCTTCCCTTTTGACAAAAAACATGGAAGTTGTACCCGGCTCAGCTCCACGGTGGGTCCGAGGGAGCACGCTGCGGTACAGCATCCCGCCCCGGTGGGATGGCAGCTGAGCATCTCCCCACACCCTCCCGTTGGCTCAGCCCTCCAAGACCTTTGGGGGGAACCTCCCGTCTCCCCTCCCAAGCTCACAACAAACACTGATGGCAGATCTGGTGTCTTGGAGAGAAAGGAATGTCCAAAAAGCCGGGGAAGAGAGACGTTATGCGGCAGCAATGTGAGTCCAGTGACTTCAGAAGAGAGGCTGTCGCGCACCCCCTCGGTGCAGCACTTCCCAAAGCCCTGCCAGGGTTGGTTTTGGTTTTGCAGGCTCCATGGCCCCACGCTCCCTGCAGGAGCTGATGTGGGAGATGCCAGTCTGGGGCATTTTTCTACCCCATCCCCCCCAAAAAAGCAAACCAGGCTGCTTTGCTTATACAAACATATCCCACATGTCAGTAAAACACAGGTGGCAGAGCTTGGGTTCTGCCCTCAGCACACATCAGCACGATGCCATGTCCTTGTCCCCTTCTCTTTGGCTCTGCCACCAGCAGTCACAGCACCCCACACTCCCATCCCCTGATCCCAAAAGCTCTGTGTTGCAGGAGCCTGCCTTGTTTTACACGATTTGCACTGCAAAGCATCACTACGCACTGACCCCATTCTGGGTCCGAGGAACGTGAATGCCCAAATCCCAAAATCCATCCTTTCACCCAACAAAGACACAAAGGACTGCCACCTCCCCAGCCCTGGGGCTGCTCTGGAGGACACCGTGCTGCACTGGGAGGAGACAATGCCGGTGCCTAAGTTTGGAGGACGTACAGCAGCTGGAGCTGCCTGCTCAGAAGGCAAGAGGTTTGGTTCCATCAGTGGAACCTATTTCTAGGGCAAGCATTAGCCATTAGAGAAAGGGTTTTTGTTCATGACAGAGCCTGACCCTTCAGAGCTGGCAGGATTTGCTCTGGGGGAGCTCTGTGAGCAGTCAGGCAGGGGCTGATCTGCACATGCAAGGGCGGGGCCACGTGTGCCCATAGCATCTGTCAGTGGGGAGCAGCGGGTTACTGGGTTGCCAGACCACCTCTAAGGCAGAAAATGGGATTCCCACTGCTGCGGTTGCCACGGGGACAGGGGGACATCCCCGCTTCTCTGTTGCACCCACCGACGGGCAGCGAACCCCGCCGGGGCTTGGTCAGATGACTAAAACGAATCCATGTATGTGTATATCTTTATATATACAGCATATAAATATATATACACACACATACCGTATATACACTCACAGGCACACCTAGAGTTCTCCGTATAGAAATACAGCTATATCGATGCGAGACAGGGTACATCGGCAGCACCGAGCCCCCCTCGCTGCTCCCATCCACCCCAGTACAAACCAGTTGGCTTTGACTTGGCCCCCCGAGGCAGGCAGGCTATCTGCCCTGTGTCCCCATATCCCCCATACCTCATCACTTCCCCAGGCCAACATAAGACCCTTAGGGGGGGAAACTCAAAGCCAGGGCAGCACGAACCCAAGCACAGGACCCTTGCACTGGGATGCTCTGGCCATGGGGAGCACAAAAGCAGCATCACGTGCCTCGCCAGGTCCTGCTGGGGCATCCTTGAGTGCCTCTCACTGCAGCTGGGAGCTCTCACTGCCCCCAGCCCGGCCGCTCCGCCTCCGGCCCAAATGCTTCTCTGTGCAGAAAAAAAAAAGGTGATCATAATAAATGAAAGTCGACAGGTTTTAATTTTTTTTTTTTTTTTTTTTTTGCACAAAGACTTTTTCGTTTGTTCGTTTCCCCCATTCCGGTCGATTGGATTTTCTTCTTTAATTTATTTCTTTTTGTTGTTGTTGTCGTTGTCGTTGCCTTTTTTTTTTTTTTCTTATTTTCTTTTTCTTTTTTTTTTTTTTTTTAATTCTTCACTTTCCCCTTTGCGTTTGGTTTTGGTTTCGTTTCATTCCCAGGCGTGGCGAAGAGCATGCATTGTGGAGAGGGCAGGGCGGCGGGGCGGTGGGGACGCAGCCTCTAGCACTTGTCATCTTCCTCCGTGTCGCTGAGCACGTCGATGCTGGCCCCGCACATCACGCCCTGCCCGGCCCCTCGCCTCCGCCTCCGGTAGTGCCCGTTGGGCATCTGCCAGCTGTGTCGCAGCGGAGGGGCCGAGCCGATGGTGTTGGAACGCCCCAGGCTGGTGGCCACGGCCGCCTCGAAGGTGAGCGTCTCCTCCTCGCCGCAGTCCGAGGCGTGCGAGTCGTCGTGCAGGGCCAGGTAGGGCTCCGAGATGTAACGCTGCGGGGTGGAAGGCCGGCTTGGCTTCCCCGCTGGGGAGCTGGAAGACTCGGTCAGGCCGGCGGCGTTGGGTTCCTTGGAGAGGAGTGGGGACCCTCCTTCGGTGTCATCGGGAGGTGGGGAGGCGTCACCGGCGGCGTGCCGCAGCATGGAGGCGTAGGAGAGGAGGGGACGCGGTTTCGGGGGCACCGGTGGGAGCTGGCGGCGGCCTCGCCGGGGTGTGCTGGTGTCCGAGATGGAAGGGATGGAGCTTTCGCTCAGGGAGCCCGTTCCCTGCAAAGAGACAAGGGGGCTGAGCTCCGCTCGTGGTGGCGACATGCAAAACCTGCGTTGGGAAGAGCTAAGTGCTCTTTGGGTGCTGAGGAGAAGAGATGCCACCACTGGGAGGAGAGCCATCACAGAGCCCTCACCATGCCATCACAGATACATTAAGGTTGGAAAAGACCCCTCAGATCACCAACCCCAAACCGCCACCACCGCTGCCCACATCCCTCAGTGCCCCATCCCCACAGTTCTGTAACACCTCCAGGGACGGTGACCCCACCGCTCCTCGGGCAGCCTGTGCCAGCATCCCGCTGCTCTTTCTGAAAAGAACTATTTTCTTGAATCTCCCCTGGCGCAACTTGAGGCCATCACCAAGCATCCCGTTGCACTTAGGGTTTTTCCACCCACCTGCCTGTTGGGCGTTTGCGACCTGCCCTCGCTGGGGGACCGGGACTCGCGCCGCCGCTCTGGGGACTCATCATGTGCCTGAGGACTTCTCTCCTCTGAGTTGCAGCGGGAGATGTCAGGGGACAGCAAATGCTTGCGCTCTTTGGATCGGCCCCGCTCCCTGCCGCCCGAGCGGTGCCCCTCGGACCTGTGGCCTGCAGCAAAACCCATCGGTCCCTGCTCCACGTCCCCACGGTGGGGCACAAGAGGAGGGACAGCACTTCGGAGACGGGAAGGGGTTCTCATTCACCTGAGTCGGCGTTGAGGCGCCGGGCAGAGAGCTGGAGCGAGGAGTGGTAGCTGCGCCGGCGGGACTTGTAGGTGTTGTCGCTGCTGCGCTCCATGGAGAACTCATCCAACCAGGAGGTGTTGCTGCGCTTGTCCCTGATGGTGGAAAACGACCGCCGCATCGAGCTGGTGTCCGTCACCACCTGCAACGACCCGGCCAGATGGTGATGGGGATGCTCCAATCAGAGCCGTGCCACTGCTGCCACCACGAGCTCCTTTAGCACCGTGAGGAGGTTTAGGGGTGGCCAACCTGAGCACAGCCCCCTAAAACACTTCACCATGAATCAGGGTCAGAAAGGAAGTGGGTCTGGCTGAAGCGTGCTGCTCCCAAAGGGCCCGAGTGTGGCTCAGAGCTGTGGGAGCCAAAGGAGGATAGGCTGTATCCTGCCCATGGCACAGTGATAGTGTGAGTACCACATGGCCCCAGGCTGCCACAGCATCCCTCCCACCTAAGGGATGGGACCAGCGGAGCAAACAGGGGCACTGCAGGAGGAATCGTGGTGAGAGAGCAGGGAGTGCCCCGTCCCTCCAGTGCCCCTCACTCAGTGGTTATTTTCACAGCATTTTCAGACCCCTCCCCTGCCCTCTTTTACTCCTGTGTCCCCTTCCCCTGCCCTCAGCCCCTCTCTCCCTGCTCAGTCATTTTATCACTCCTCTTCCTCACTTCTCCTTTCTACCTTCTCCCTTCCTTCCAGCTTGTGATCTCATATGCTCTGTGGTGCGCTCATATGCTCCTCTCCTTGATAGGATCACAGAGTGGTTGGGTTGGAAGGGACTCCAAAGCCTCCCCTCTTCACCGTGGGCTGGCTGCCCCCCAGCTCAGGCTGCCCAGGGCCCCATCCATGGCCTCAGACAACTCCAGGGATGGGGCACCCACAGTTATGGGCAGCAGTACCAGTGCCTCACCACTCTGAGCAAAGAATTTCCTCCTAACATCTCACCCTCACCTAAATCTCCCCTCTTTTAGTCCAAAGCCTTTCCCCCTTGTCCTACCACCATCAGACTATGTAAAAAGTCAGTCCTCTCCTGTGTGAAAGCTCCCTTCAAGTACTGGAAGGCCACAGTGAGGTCTCCCTGGCACCTTGTCATCTCCAGGCTGAACAAGCCCACCTCCCTCAGCTTTTCTCCATAGGAGAGGTGCTCCAGCCCTCTGTGTTTCCCTCCACTTTATTTTAGTAGCTTTTTGCCTCTCCAGCCACGGGTCCTTCTCCCTATCTCCTCTCCTCCCTTATTCTCAACCATCTCTCAAATGGTTCAGTTCCATGAGGCAAAGCTTCCCTTCCCCTTCTTGTTCCCCAAAGCACACCGCAGCAGTGCCAGGCTGCACCAGCACCCCTGGGAGGAACCAGACCCGGAGACTTCACAGGGAAGGGTTGTGAAATCGAACCCCAGAAAACCTTCTGTGTCTCAGTCGAGGCTGAATACAAGACAGAACAACAAAGAAACCAGGCAGACAAACGAGGTGAAATGTGTCCTGGGCTCACCCAGACAGACTGTCTGGGGACACATGCGGACAAGCACGTGTGATGGGACAAGGGGACACAAGGAGAAGGTGTTTCATCCTCTGGGACATCACTCTGCATCCGAGCAGGGACTCCTCACACCACAGCCAGTCTCAGGGCTGGAGGAAAGGAGGATGTCCCATGGCATCGGGTCCCTGCGGTGTCCCAGCGTGGTCCTGCTCCGAGAGCAAGCGAGCAATTCCCCTGGCTGCTCCACACTGCTGGTCCCCACTGCACAGGGGACAGCAGCTCTCCTCCCTGGGGAGCACCCCACTGGTGGGGAAATACCAGCTTTGGGGCTCAGAAGGTTTTATCACCAGTGTTACCTGGCAGGCTTTGCTTGGACCCGGCACCCATGGGGGCTTTGCTTGGTTTTACCTGGGGATCCACAGTGAGACGAGGCATGGAGGAGGCCCTCCCAGAGACAGCGTGGTCCTGAGTGTCCACGGGAAGGTAGCTGCCACGGTTAGAGGGCTGCACTCTTTGAAACTCCCTAACCTCTGGCTCCTGGAAACAAACACACAGCCACGCTCTTGGGATGGGGTCAGGGCACAGCTGGGCACTGCTCCTGGTGGGGGATGGGCAGCCTGGGGTGGGTTTTAGGTGGGCTAAAGGGGAAGCCTGGGACAGATCTCAGCTGCGTAGCCACTCAAGTCGACCTCCATTTCGCAGACCAGGTGAGCTCAGGTGTGGGACTTCAGGCTCACCCAATGTCCAGTTCACCTCACACTTCTTTCCTTCAGTGCTGGCAGTGCAAACCTTGCTTGGATCAGTCCAGCCACCTGGGCTGGGGCTCCTTTCCAATCCCCAATTTAGGGGAACGGGGCACAGGATCCGTGTCAGACTGAAGGGGATTTGGCACAAGGGACAGGGGCCGCACATGTGCGTGGTACACAGCTCACAGAGTGTGACAAAGCACGGGGACACAGACCGGCCTGGAGATGCACGGTGGTACCCAACAGTGGCCGCACACACACAGACACGGAGAGAGAAACACGCATATAGATGCGCACACACACACACACACACACACACACACACACACACACACACAGGGACACTGCTGCCGGTACGTGTGCGAGGCTGGAGGGCTGCACCCCATGGTGATGGTTTGGGGTCGGGGACACCAGCACTGACAACAAAACGGACACGAATCCGAAAACATCAGATACCATCGCTGAGCATGGGGTAACCCACTGAAATGAGCACTCAGGGGGGGGAAAAAGAGCAGCCTGCAAAAAGAAGGATGTTTTACTGCAGGGCATTAGACCGTGCTCGCAGCCCTGTCCGCAAGAGCTGAGGGGCCAGATTCCAACACAACGACGGTCCCACACCTCCCCGCACCCACCAGCATCCGCCTGGGAGCACAGGCAGTGCCCAGCAGGCAGCGCGTGGCTTTACCAGAGACTGGTGCTCCTGGAACTGCCCGTGGGCCGGATCCATGCACGCCAGCTGGAAGATCTCCTGCGGTGAGAGTGGGCTCAGCGAGGGGAACCCGCTCCGGCTGCTCCTGTAATGATGGTGTGGCTTCAGGGTGGGCATGACTCAGGTGTTGCTATCGCTGGGGGGTCCCCGTGCTCAGCCCCAGTACAGAGATCCCCAATACAATCACCGCGCTCCTTGGAGAGCTGAAGCAGTGCCCGTCCCCCCTTCCAGAAAGAGAGAAGCCACAGGAAAACCTCACTCCTTGTCGAGGCAGTACTCACAGCCCCGTGAGGGTGTCCTGCTGGAGGTAAGGCAGAGCCTTCGCGTTTGAGATGATTTCCTGTGGCAAAGAGGATGGCTCCATGCGCTGAAACATGGGCGCGTTTTTCTGTGGGGAAGAAAGGAAGAAGCTGAGCCTGCATGACAGAGCCAGCCCAGGAGGAGAGGGTGCGCTTCTGTTCACTGTCAAAGGCTGAGGATGCATGAACATGCTCCTGTAGCCAACAAAACCCAACACCCACCAAGGGATGGGCAGGACCTGTTTGAAAGCCAGCATCGCACAAGCCAAGAGCCCCTTGGACATCCTGACTTTGGTTCCCCAGCCAGCTGGGGGCTGCACAAGTGCTGTGATCCAAAGCCTGCTGTCCCTGTGAGGGTGCTCCAAAAAAAAAAAACCCATCCTGAACACCACGTGCCCTCTCTGAGCCTCACCTGCTCCTCCAGCTGCTGCCTCTGCTTCTTCGCCTTGCTCTGCTTGTAGTAATCCATGATCATCATGGCTGCATATATTTTGCCAACAGTCAGGTCAGAGGCTGAGGGCACGAGAGGAGAAGGAAGAAGGGATGCTTTTGTGTCAATAGAAATAGCAGATCTGAAGGCACCAGCACTGATCTCAGAAAGAGCCCTGCTGTGGGATGCCTTGGTCACCCACAAACTTCTCACCACTGGGGCAGCGAGCTGCACATTCAGGTATGCAGGAGGAGATGAAATGGATGGAGATGGCTCAGCAGCACCATAATAAACCAAAATGCACATCCTCATCACATCAACAGATTAACGGTGCCAGTAAGAAATGAGGTTGGACCAGGTGACCTCCAGAGGTCCCTTCCAACCTCAACTGTTCCGTGATTCTGTGAAGTGATGCTCAGCTCATTGCCCCTGTACACTCCAGAGGTGACCACCACTGTGAGCTGGGTGTTTTCCCAAAGGGATCCCATGAGCAAGGCTTGTAGCAGCACAAACCCTCTTCCCACCTCTTCCCCAGCTGGGGTGGGTCTGACCGGTCCCCCTCTCCCAATAGGAAGTTGCTGCTGCAAGCACAAGGAGAATTTGGCCGTGGTCACAGCCCATGCAGAGACTCACTTTTTGGCATGGGTACCAACAGGTCGAGCATCTTCTGGGACAGGTGAGGCCAAATGGTCAGGATCTCCTTTTGAAGCTCAGAGTCTAACTGCTGCCAGTCTGCACCACCTTGAACGGCAAGGAAATAGCAGCCCATGCACATCAAGACCTGGCATCCATCTAAAGACCTTCCTGAAGTGAGGCTCACTCACAGAGATGATCAGCAGCCAGCTCTCGGGGCTGGGAGAGCCACCTTCCTTCAGGCAGCCTGCTCTTGCAGGGAAACTTCCCCACCATCCCCTCCATATGTGCCGCCATCTCCCATCCCCTGCCCTCCCACTCAAAGCTGCCATCTTCGAGCTCGCCTTGGGTCCGTCTCTGCTGCTTCAATCCTACTCCAGCCCACACACACCTGCTGCTGCTGCCCCACTTTCTTTTTGCTGGGGAACGGATCATGTGCTGGTGGAAGAGCAGCTCTGCTTGGCTGAAGTCCTTAAAGCAGAGCAGAGCTTTCTGGCCAGCAGTGAAGGGATCTGCTGAGCTGCAGAAGAGCCAGGCTCAAAGTAAGCCATTAACACACGCCAAACAGAGGCTTGAGTGCCTCTGGGCAAGGGAATTTGGCCAGCTTCAAACCTCTGCTTTATCCAGAAAGGGCTCAAACCTGATGTTTCATGATGCAGGCAGCACTGGGCTCCTGCTGATCTCGCCTGGGTTGGGCTTTCTGAACTCTTCCCAGGGGACAATTTGAAAGTGGCATGTTTCCGCAGAAAGCTTTTGATCTGATGAATCAGAGTGTTTCCAGCAACAACAACAACAGAAAAAAAAACAAACTGTTTTTCAGCTCTGAACATGTTGTGCTCACCGCGAGATAGATTTCTGCTCCTCAGTCGTAGGAGCCAGGCACACGTGATGTGTCTCCCTCCTTGCTTTGCCTTTCCACTGGAGGAGGAAGGGGAGTTCTCCCTCTCCTCTTTTGCAAGGTGGACAGCAAGCTGGTTTTTTGCTCTAGGATCAGCTTCTAGTGGAAAACTGGCCACCCTCTTCCCTAAATAAATGCAATTTTGCTCCTTACGAGGGACAGAAATTTGCTTGCTTGGGTCGATCATTTCCACGCACAAACCCCACACTCAACCCCAGTTTGGCCACGATGCCAACAGGACTGCTCCAAAACCCTCGTGCTCTGCTCCTCTCTGTCCCCCACCCCAGAGCCATTACCTTTGGCAATTTTGATGTCCAGGGCGGTGCGTATCAGTGCCATCAGGGTGGAGGTGAAATGGACTGTCATGTCCTCGGCCACGGGCATGTTCATCAGCACCAGTCTCTGCGCAAGAGAGAGAAGAAAACAGCGGACGGAAAACAATATCGAAAAACACATCGACCAGGCTGGAGGAAAAGAAATCAAATGTTAAATAAAAAGGAAAAAATAAAATAAAATAAAATACAAATTAAAAAAGGAACAAATAAATAAATAAATAAGCAACAAAGAGTGTCAAAACAGCACAGCCAAAAAAGAAGGGCAAGGATCACCCCACCACCCCCCGGCTCCTTCCACCCCAGGACACCGGCTCACTGCCTTCCAGGGCTCCTCCTGCGCCCCAGGAACGGCCCCTGGGCCCCCTCCCCAAAACAGAGCCTGACTCTGGGCCAACTCCCAGCACTTTGTCAATGCCTGACCCGTCAGGGGAACGGCAGGTGCTGGGGAAGGGGAGAGGGGGCTCAAGTCTCCGTTCCTGGGTGGTTTGGCTTTCCAGCTCTCAACCCTTCCCACCTGGGGCAGGGGAGAGGAGGGTCCCTAACCTTCAGGGACTTTGGATCGGCTCGGTTCCTCTAGCATGCTACATCCTGGCGCCCCTTTTTGCGTCTTTCAGAGATGAAGTTTGCCAGCACATGCACAGGGTCCGAATTATCCAAGGGTGGGGAAGGGTAGGAGGGGAAGAAAAAAGTGCAGAAGGAAAGAGAGGAGGGCAACCAAGGCAGGTTAGACACGCCATGCTCCTTCCCCACCCTGGGCAGGCGGGGTGCAAACCAAAGTGACCAGATCCACTTTCCAGAGAGTATATTTTGCTTTGTGAATGCCTGGGCTCATCCCTTCCCTGTCCAGTCCCTTCCCCCCAGCTTCTCATGTCTTCTCCCTGCCTTCAACTCTGTGGTGGGCGGATGCATGTGGGAGCATACACACAAGTGCTGCGGTGTGCTTGCAAGCATGAGAACCCCTCCCCTTACTGCTAGCACCTCTGCCAGTGCTGCTGAAAGGGCAGCAGCCAGCTGCCAAAGGAAGCCCCAGCTCACTCCAGCCTGGGCAGCACACTGCGTCAGGTCTCATCCTAGCTGTTCCCATCCCACATCCTTCCGGGCTCCCCGGGCATTCTGTTAAGCTCAGAGCTGCTTATTGGAGGCATGTGGTTATCCTCATAACGTGAGATGTCCCTGGGATGTCTCGAGCCAATGTGCTGCAGAGCTGCTCCTGCAGGATGCATCCTTGCTGCCCACCTGCTTCCCATCCCTGTGGGGTTTAGCTGGCTGGGACAAGGGTGGCTGCAAGCCCAGGGGTCAAACTCGTGGGCTAGAGGTCCTAGAGATATGCCACCCTCCTGAGAGTGCTAAGGATTCACTCCTCACCCTGTCTCCAAGTGTCCCACCTCCACACTGCCCCTACCGCTGCCCCTCTCCCTGCTCTTCCTCAGTGGTCTTCCACCCCAGAGCTCTCTGAGTTTGCAAGTGACAAGAGCAGCGTCACCCACATGGGCAGCAGGGACCTGACAGCATGGCCAGCACCCTTCTGGGCACACCATGGGGGTTGGAAGCCTCCAGCAAAGCCCAGCTCCCCCAGCCCCACCGCCCACCGGCTCCTGCTCGGCCCTAAACCCCCATAGAAGGAAGGGTTGATCTACCTTATAGGCCACTTTGGAAGGACATCTCTTGCCGAGGCCTAGCGGTGGTGACATAAGAGTCAGCATTTCATACATCTCAGTGTAATGGATTCGGCCACTGCTCATGGAGGGGGAAGGGGAGGGAGGGAGATGCAGAGAGAGAGGAGGCATTCCCAGAGAGCAGAAAAAACGTACGAACAAAATAGTACAGGAAACAGGAGAGAAAAAACAAACGGACAAACAGGAAAAGAACAGGAAACCCGTTAATCAAGGCAAATCATACATGAGAGACTGTCCTGATGTGGATTTATAGCACTGCTCACACAGACCCAGGAATGCTGGCAGTAAGCGACTCACCCCGCTCTGCTGCTGGCCTCAAGTACCCACCTTGCCAGCAGCCTGGGAGTCCTCCTCCTGCCTCACCCCCGTCCCTACGGCCCTCCAGTAGCCCCCGCCTCGTCCCACAAGGTTCCAGGGCTGTGTGCGAGTGGTATAAATCAGATACACGGCACTCGAGCCATGGGTTATCGGAGGTCGGGTGGTTTGCACCACGGCGACTCAATGCTCTCAGTGGCCTGCGGCGTGTTCTTCCCTCCCGGGGGCCTGGGGGTTGCTTTGTGTGGCCACCTAACCCATAGCCGGAAGGCTGTGTATCCCCATCTCATAAGGTCTATGCAATTGGGAGGCAGCGTCTTGCATAGAAGGCAGTGGGCCAGGGTCACTTGTCAAAGGAAGATGCCCAGTTGCTTCCGTCTGGCTCTGCGGATGGACCGCTTTCCCACCATGCACCAGTGCAAAAGGCATGCTGAATCGGCTGAAAAAATAAAATCAGGAGGAAAAAAGTTGTGCATGCCATGCTCCCGCCCTGGCTCTCTCCCGCATGCGGCTGCAAGTTCCACCAGGTTGGAGTTTAAAGAGTCTCAGCAGAGGCAGCTGTTTGGGCCTTCCAACATTGGGGTTCGTTTGGGTTTCCCATGGGGGGGCAGCTAGGACGGGCCCCACCTCTTGCTTCTCCTCTTTACCAGGGCCAGCCTAGGCTCACTGTCACCAGAAACGCCCTGTGCCAGGCCCTGCACACCCAGGAGGATGCCTATGTACATTTCCAGGGGATGCTAGGCTTGGCCACCTCTTCTTCCCCTCATGCCTCACTGGGGGGTGGCTGGTGGAGAAGGGCAGTAGTAGAATCAGTCATCACGGCAAGGACAGGAGGAGGATGGAGAGAAACCCAGCTCAGACAGGTGGCTGGGGAGAGAGGGATGCCATTGGGATGCTGGCTGTCTTCCAGCTCCAGTGCTGAGAGGAAAGAGAGGAGGTATCTCCTCTTCTCAAGGGCATCAGCTGCTTTGGAAGCAGCCCCTGGCCAAAGAGGTCCCTGCTAGGTTATGTTTCCAACGTGACCACCTGCAGTAGGGTGCCAGTGGGACATGCTGTTCCTCTGTGGAACGGACACATCTAAAAGGCCTGGAGAGAGGATGATGATAATGCAGGGATGGGTCGGGCAAGAGAAAGTACCCAGATCCATGAGTCCGTAAGCAGCACCACGGCAGAGCTGGCTGCTGACTTGAGGCATCTGAAGGTGACATGCTGGCTTCAGAACTGACATGCTCAAAAGCTTTGTGCAACAAGGGAGCAAGACAGTGTCCTTCCTGACAGGCTGAATTTCAGTGCTCCCAGGATATGTCAAACTTCACCTTTTGTACTGAGATTCTCTGCACTATGGAGGAATGGATTCCCATGAAGGCAAGAGTTTGTATCAAAAGCCAGCAGACATTGCACAAGAACTGTGCTGCTCTTGCAGACAGGCCGCATACATGGCATCTGCTCAGAGCAGAGATCTTAAATCATTTTACTCAGCACAGCTGTGCCCAGAAGCAACATCCCCATGGAGCCAAGCACAGAAAGGCATGCAAAATGTTATCCATCTGGACAGGATGGCTCCCAGAGCTGGTCCCAGCACGGGCACAGCCTCCTCCAGTTGTCAAATTGCCTGGTGACAAAGGGCTGCGGGCTTGCTCTCCTCCATCACTTTGGAAATGATGGCTCTTGCTGCCTTCAGGAAGGTGAACCTGTGCACTGTGATAGGACAGACTCCCCCAACTTCAAGATGTGTAAATAGGGTTGGCACACGGAGATCTGGACCACAGTAGCAAAACACAGTGACTGCATGGGTTTGCTTTCTTCACCAGTTGTCTTCTTGGAATTCTCCCAGGCCAGGAGGAATACCTGGAAATCTCCCGTGTCCTTGAAATGCGACACACTCAGGGAGGAGACGATGGTGTGCAATGAAGAGAAGGCCAGAAGGATGTCTGCCCACCACCTCCACTTCTCTGTGCATCTCACAGAGCCAGCAGAAAGCCCAGACAGCTGCAGATCTCCCTCCTGCCAGGGATCATCACAGCTACCCCTGCAATCACCAGGTGCTCAGGCTTAGGAGAGCAGAATTTCCAAGCAAAACCCCAAAGCCAACTGAGAAAGGCCAGAATTTCCTCCTGGAGGGGTCTTATGCCTGCAGGACCCAAGCATTTTGCCAGGAATGCAACAGAGAAGAGTGGAAAGACTGTGTGGACCGCCTCCTTGAAGGGATGAGCTGTCTGAGGTTCTTGCAAGAAAACCCCCAGCTACCTCTTCACAAATGAGCTGACTGAGTGGCCGAGGCTTGCCTGGATTCGTCTGCTTCGCTCCTGGTCTTGGCCTTCCTGCAAGACTCCGGATGTGTTGTATCATCCCTATGGGCAGCTGCAAAGGGTCACAGACCCACTTCAGGGATGGCGGCTGGAGGAGACATTTACAGCAGAGGGGATGCTCAGGAATCTCTTCCCTTGCAGGATTAAAGACTGGGAAGCACAGCTCGGATGCTGTGAGGGGTGAAAGGGGGAAGGCAGAGCACTGCAGTTCACCCCCTTGTGCCATGGACATGGACACAGACACAGGTGTCGTGGCACTTTAGAAAAGGCAGCGGTGTGGGGATTTGCTCAAGTTGCCATTCTAAGAATCAATCTAAAAGAAGGTGCAGAGGTGCACAAGGAGGGCAGAGCGCTGTCTTGGGCTCACAGCTGACAAGTCGCCTCAAGCAGAGGGATGGCTGAGCTCCAGGATCAAGGAACGAGGGGCTGCTGACCCTGAGGGCTGAGGTGGCCACCACAGAGCCAGCCTGGCTCCAGAAGATCCCTGGTGCCACCTCCTTCTGGCAGCTCCGGCAAACCAAGGGCAAGATGAGCTAGAGCACAGTTTCCCAGAGAGATCACTGTGCATCCTCAGAGCATCATGCTTACAGCATGGTGTGCCAGGCGCAGCACCATGTCCCCAGGTGTCCCACAGGGAGCGAAGTCACCCTGGCCTCCCCATCCTCCCTCTCCAAAGCAACCAAGCCCCTGACACCCTTCTGCCTTCACCCATCCCTCCATCCCCAGGAGCGAACCACACCTTTTTCACCAACAGAGGAGAGAAAAAGCCCTGCTCCCACAGATGCCTCCTGGAGGAGCCAAGCGGGGACAGGGGCACGTGTCCACCGAGCCGAGGCTCTGAGCTGATGGGGCTGGCACAATTTGTCAAAACCCACCCCAGGAGGCTCTGGGCCCCCCCAGAGGGGACAGCTGCTGGCTCTGGGAGGCCTCGGACCTCTTTAAACTCAAAAGGAAAGCAACGTGAGGGTTCCCTCGGGAGGCGCGGTGGCAGTGGAGCGGGGGGGAAGGAGGGGTGGATGGTGCGTCCCGTGGCCAGGTTGTGGCGGAGGACTGGGAGGCAAACCTTGCACGCCACCCTGTAGGGGCAGTTCTCTCCTAGGCCCAGAGGAGGCGAGATCACCCGTACTAATTTGTACATATCCTTATACGAGATCCTGCCGCTGCAAAGGAAGCACAGGTGGGTTAATAGGACACTGAGAGGGTGGAGAGCTTAACCAGGGGGCTAGGACCGGCTGTGGGGCAAGACCCCCAGGGGTGCATGGCTCTTCTCCTTCTGCCTCTGTCAGACCCAGAGAGGGGGAGCTGTGAGCCCCAGCTGCTGCCCTCTCCATCCTGAGTCAGCTCGCACCTCCTCACCCTGACCCATGTTGACCCTGGAGAAACATGGCATCACTCCCCTGGCTATCTACAGTTGGTGGGAGAGGGCTGGGGTTTTAGAGAGGGGAGACGTTGGTTGGGTTCTAGCAACCACGAGCCCTTCCCGTGGAGCTGCGTCTCCCACACCAGAACCCTCTGGTCCTTCCAGAGAGGTTGGCAGCTGAGTCGACTGTATCTCCAGTATCTGGGGAACCTGAGTCGGGGAAAGATAATGTGACCAGCTGGTGGGTCTGGCACTAGCACCTAGGTCTCAAGTGGTCCGCTCCTGTGCTCCGACCACCAGACCACGCTCTGCCAAGGGTACACATTATTAGAAGCAAGCCCTCCCATACACGCACCCCTTCTCTCCCAGACCTAGATCCAGCAGTAGCGGTGTCAGGATACAGCCCATATCCCTCCATCACCGCTGAAATAAAGAAGCAGTCGAGGTGGGGAGCTGGCAGGACCAAGCGCAGGGATGCTGAGCTCCTGACCCTGCACCAGCTCAGAGACCTTTGGGAAGCAGGACAGCAGGGTGGATGTGCTGAGGTGCAGCGTGCTGCAGCCTCCTGGGCATCCTTGGACAAGCTTGGAGGGAAACCGTACAGGGAGGCAAAGAGCAGCATCACCACCCTACCCTGTGCCTTTGCCTCAGGTTTCTCCTTCATCTTCTTCTGTCCCCTCTCCATCACTGGCCAGAGCTAAGCCAACCATGTGGGCAAAAATAGTCCCTGAGCCTCCCTGGTATAGGAATTGCATGGTCTCCCCTGAGACCCTTCCTGAAATGTTCCCAGTGTCAGGGTGCAGAGCTGTGCCCCACACAGGTGGTGGGACCCAGTGGGATGTACTCACCTGTTCTTCACCCCACAGTGAGGGCCAGGGCTGCCCCAGTGGCCCCAGCACCACCATCTCCTGTTCACAGCCCCTACCCAACATCTACATATGATGATGAAGAGCATGCTTTGCTCAGAAATCAGAGAGGGGCTTTTGCAGCGACTGCCCTTGGGACCCAGACACCAACATGGGGGTGAAAGAGCAGCTGGTGTGAAGAAATCCTTCCCCATATCCACAGGTGAGAAAGCCCACAGCAAACACAGGGTGTTTCATCTCATATCTCCTCTGGACATCTACTCACCCATGCTCACCTTCCCCTAAGCACAGCTGCCTGCTAACAAGCCAGCCCACTTGCCCATGCAACAGCACTGGGCACTGGTGGGAGGCAATGTGGAAGGAACCTGGCCAGCGCTGAACTGAACTGGGCAGGAGACAAACAGTGTGGGAAACTGTGTCAGGAGATTATATTAGGCTTAAAAAATCTCCTGGCTTCACAAGAGGCAGATTAGCAGAGGAGGTGATGCTTCAATAAGAGCACGTGTACTGGCCAAGGGTCCTGAGTTAAGAGCACCCTGGCACAGTGGTGGGATATGGCTCCAAAGTGGCTGTCCCTTGGCTGGGGAAGGAAGGGGCCGTGTGAGACACCTTCAAGGTCTCCTCCACTCTGCTGAGGGATCTGCACTGCCTTTGGGATGGTCCACACCATCCTGGGAGGAGCAGCATAGAGCTGTTCCTCTGCTCCAAAGCCAAAGTCTGACCAAGCCGTGTGACTCATGCCATTACCAGGAACGGGGTGCTGCCTATAAACAGGAGCCTTGCCCACTGGGGACCTCATCAGCAAAGCTATAAGTGCAGGAAACAAAATGCACCCATCTCCTGTAGGGTGGGCGCGTAAGAGTGAGCTTGTCCCCAACCTACACAACTCCCTAGCAGGTGACCTAGCAGGAGCCCAGCAGACCTCCAGCATCTCCCAAGGCTGGGGACAAGCAACCCTCCACTCCACCCTGATGGGAGCTGTGGGTGCTAGGGACCAGGCTCTGGAGCCTGACTTGAGCAGAGACAGGGAAGGATGCAGAAAGGGACCTGTCTGTGGCATGGCAGAGGAGCAGAGGGACAGCAGGAACCATGGATAAACACCATGGCCAACCATGAGCCTCTTCAGGATCCCCTAAGGTTGCCTGTGTCACCAGGCAGTGTAGGAACCAGCTGCTGCCCCTGTAATGACCACGAGTGAGAGCAGTCCTGCTGTGACCACCCCAGGCACCACAGCCAGGTGTTTTCCAACAGCAGAAAGCAAGGACACCTACTTAAAACCAGCTTGGAGAGGCTGCTTGGGAGAGAAGGAGCTGGCTACATACCACGCTGCTCTGTCATATTCTGCCCAGATCCGGACAAACTCATCCAGATGGTGAGGTCCCAGGATGGAGGAATCTCGAGTCAGGTACTCAAAATTGTCCATGATGACCGCCACGAACAGGTTGAGCATCTAAGTGAAAAGGAGAAAGGCAGAGAGAAAGGGAAGTGGGGGAAAGGGAGCAGAGAAGGAAGTCGTGGGAAGATGGAATTAAAGAAGGAACTGAGACAAGCAGCGAGTGCTGCCTTGGAGGAGCAGCAGGTGCTCCAGGACTGAAGCCATCCTGGTTGTAATGGGATGCCAGGCACAGCGCACTCTGTGTAGTGCTCACCCAGCAAAGCCCTAGGGAAGGTGGGATGAGAGACATTCCCTCAGCCACTTCTCTGGGGAGAGGAACTCACCAGGAACGAGCAGAAGAAGATGAAGGAGACGAAGTACACGTAGGCCAGGTCGGTGCCGCATCGCTCGTTCTCGTTCTGCCCGGACGTCGCCGTCGTGTCCGGCTCGCAGCCCTTGCCCTCCAGGCAGGAGAGCATGATCTCCTGCCATGCCTCACCGGTGGCACTCCTGCACCAACACAGCAGCTCGCAGCAGGGAAGGATGCAGCAGGGAAGGATATCCCCCAGCCCTGAACCTCCCTACCTGTGGCTGCTTACCTGAAGAGGAGCATGAGGGAGCCCAGGAAGCTGCGGAAGTTGTTGTGCCGGTTAATGTGGCTTTCCTCGTCGAGTTTGATGTTGCCAAAAACCTATGGGTGTGGGGGGAGAGAGAAAAAGGTTCAGGCAACACCTGTGGCTGTACATACAGCCACGGGATCCAGCCCTGCCCCAGATCAGAAAGACTCCAGGGTCACAACAGGTGATGAAGCCCCAAAAACAGGCAGCATACCAACAGCCCACCGCCAAGGCCGCGATAGGACGCGGAGAACATTTGCAAAGCGCCTTAAATTGGAAAAATGTGCCGTTATTACTGTTAAATATTTATTCCACTCTTCGTGAGCCTAAAAATACACTAAGTGCAAGAGTATTTTTTCCCCTGTACGGGTTTTTTGGAATGTGTAATTGTAGAATATTTTCTGCCTCCAGCTATTTTGCTCAAATAACGCCCACAGACTTTACTGCTTGGGGATTTGTTCACAATGATGTTAAAAAAAAAATAAAATAATAATAATAAATCCAATACTACCACACGGCAGGGAGGGGGCTGAGTCAGATGGCAGTTGCTTAGTGCAGAGAACACCTGGAGCCGGTGCTGAGATGTGTGGGATGGAGTGGCCAAAACCAGCCCAGCAATTCTTAGGGAAGGATGAGACTGAACAGCAGCGAGTGATGTGCTATCTGCTCCTGAAATTCTGCTTCATCCCGCCCTCCCTAACAGTGAGCAGCAGGAGACGGCTTTTGTTATCACGGAGGCTTGCTCACGGGGCGGATGAAGATCCTGAGTGCTAATAGAGATGCTTTGTGAGATCCTCATCACGGGTGTTAGTCACTGTGCTGCCGAGCCAGCACCATGAGCACGTGTTGGAGTGAGTGCTGTGCTCACGTGCCTGTGCTGGAGCCTGGAAGCCCACGTCTCTGCTAAGGGCTGTAGGTCCCTGAGCTCAAGATCCCAAGCAGGGCAGCCAACACCATGGGCTGCAGGGGACCGTGTGGTGATGCATCTGTTGGGATGGGAAACACTGCTCACTGCCTCCCTCCTACCAGGGAGACAGGGATTGGGTATGACTTTGAAAACCTGTGGAATGAAGAGGATTGGGAAGCAGCTGCTGCACTGAGTCCCTGTGTCCCCAGGGGTACAAAGTGGGGAGGCAGCAGGGAGCACAGGGCACGCAGTGCTGCGGCTCCCAGACAAGCTCTGCTGCCCTTGGGACCTTCTTGTACACCCTGAGTGGTGAAGCAGTGACAGGCTGGCTGCTGTGCAGGGTTTGTAATGCTGAGGATGTGTCTCCTCAGCTTGTCTGTGCCCAAGGAACCACGCTGAGCTGCCTCTGCTCACCTGCATCCCAATGATGGCATAGATGAAGAAAAGCATCGCGATCAGGAGGCAGACATAGGGGAGGGCCTGGCAAGAGAAGCACAAGTCATCTCCTTACACACAGCTTCAGCTCCGGAGGCATACACATCTCCAGGCCCACCCACCTCTCCTATGAGCCAAGGAGCAGCACACCAGCACCAAGCCCAGCGTGTGTAGCCCTCACCTTGAAGGACTGCACGAACGTCCACAGCAGGATGCGGATGGTGTAACCCTGGCGCAGCAGCTTGATGAGCCGAGCCGCACGGAAGAGCTTTAGGAAACTCATGTTGAAGCTGCTGGTGTTCACCAGCTGTGAGGGGAGAGAAGTGAGGGTCAGGGGGGAGGCAGCAAAACCCCCTGGACACCGCATGAGGCCTGATGTGGCACCCAGCCTGTCCCGTCACCTTGGTGTCCGTCAGGATGATCTCTGTGATGCTGCCAATGACGGTGATGAAGTCAAAGATATTCCAGGTGTCCCGGAAATAATTCTGTGGGAAGAAGGAGAGGGTTTGAGGTTGGGATGGCCAGTCTGGCACCAGGAAGCCCAACCTGACCATGGCCAAGGGTGCTGAACTTTGTAAGTTGGACTGATCCCTATGGGCACATGCTTCATGCCCAGCAGCAGCTGGTTTGGGAAGCTCAGAAGGTCTCTCTTGACCTTCCAAACAAGATCCAAAGGAGCAATTCCAACCACCAGCCTGCAAGCAGCTCCCAAGCTGGGATCTAGAATAGATAGCATCGATCTCACATTATTAACACCTTCCCTCTGTGAATCAGAGAGCTGAAACGCGCTGTCAAAGTCCAAATTAACACTTCTGCTGAGAATGGGACCAGGTACTTACCAGGAAGCCGAAAGCAATGATCTTAAGGACGCACTCCAAAGAGAACACCATGGTGAAAGCGATGTTCAGGTACTTCAGGGCCAGCTCATAGGTGTATGGAGCAGAGTAGTACTAATGGAGACAGAGAGACATTGCCCTTGGCTGATGTCTGTCCCTGGGAGGACCTGTGATAGCCATGATCCTTGCCCCTGATACCTCAAGACCACCTCACAGAATCATAGAATGGCTTAGGTTGGAGGGGACCTTGAAGATCATCCAGTTCCAACCCCTTTGCCATGGGCAGGGTTGCAGTCACCAGATCAGGCTGCCCAGGGTCCCATCCAACCTGGCCTTGAATGCCTCCAGAGACAGGGCACCCAGTACTTCTCTGGGCAACCTGTTCCAGTGCCTCACCACCCCCTGAGTAAAAAATGTCTGCCTAACATCTAATCTAACACCTCCTTCTTCCCTTTCTTCCCCTCTTCACCCCTCTCCCAGGACAGCAACCCTTGTTTGTGAGGAGGAAGTCCAGAATAAATGCAGACTTCTCTGCAGCAGTTAAAAGGTCCACATTGTTTGGGTCATAGTTAACGGGGGGGTCTCACCTCCTGTTTGGGTTGTATGGTGTTTGGAGTGACCTTGCCAAAGGAATACATTCTGGGACAAGTGTCAGCAGACAGCACTAAGTGCTCAACAGGCAGCAGTGATAACCCTCCATGGGAGACAGAAGTTTTCTTACATCTTCAACATTTGGAGTGTGGATTAGGACGGGTTTCCACATGGGGAAAGTATAAAAGTTCCCAAACCCAGAGCTGGTAAAGAGCAAGTCTGTTTAGGCAAGCAAACTGTGCAGTCAAGTTTTCCACCTGGACATGGAAACCTGCAAGGACCTACTCAGATCCTCTGCAAGGCTGACGTGGTCCTCTAGCTGACTGGCCACCATCCACAGCCACTGAGTGTCACTGTGGCTGTGGGGCACTGTCTCAAAGTATCTTGTAGAAATAACCCAAATACACTCTGGTCCCATCCTGATTGATGCTGCTTCTCCCCGCCACCCTAACCAGGCCCACCCCGACCTGCTCACCTTCATCATCAGCACCACAGTGTTCAAAGCGATCATGGCCATGATGGTATACTCAAAGGATGGGGACACCACAAAATGCCAGACCCGGTACTGGAAGGTGTGTCGATTCTGGGGCATGTAGCGTGTAAGGGGCTTGGCACTGATGGCAAAGTCAATACAGGCCCTCTGGAAGAAAGCAATGCATGTCAGACTCTAGCTGACGGTAACACAGAGACGGTGACTGCCACACTTGGTTCTCTCACAGGTTTCTTACACCTGGGGAGCTCCATGCTCCCAAACCCCACCTGGTATTTCAGCAATCCCACAGAAACATCCTTCCTCCTCCCTAGACTGTACCTCGTTCTTCTCCAGACTGCACTCCTCCATCATTTTGTCTCCTTGCTCTTGGAACGTGATGATGATGAGAGCCACAAAAATGTTGACGAAGAAGAAAGGGAAGACCACAAAATAGACAACGTAAAAAATGGACATCTCCATGCGGTTACTGCGGCTGGGCCCACGGTCCTCCTCCGTCACATCCACCGAATGCTGCAGCACCCTGTGGGCAGACAGGTGGAGAAAAGCAACCAGAGGTATGCCCTTCAGGACTGCCACCACCCAGCTCTTCTCATACGACCTCCCTGTCATGTCCACCTCCATCCATCTGCACTCAAAAAGATGAACGTGCTTTAACCAGCCTTAGACAACCCCTCCAAGTGGCTGCAGCTTGTTTCACAGTGCTTTGACTGTGTCCCTGATGGAAAATGGATTTTGCAGTGCTTCAAACAAAGAAAAAGGCATCCCAGTCTCTCATGAGCATGGAGAGAGTGCTAGCTCTACAGTCATTTCTACAGCTGACCTAAAATGAATGTACCTCCATGAAGGAGCAGGGACAATCCATCATTCAATTTCAGAGGAAGAAGTTAACCACAGCCATGTCCCCAGTCTCATCTAGGGAATAAGCTCTTTTGTCCTGACCTAATTTCTAAGCCTTCCTCTCCTCCCCACTGCACAATAGTTTCTCTCTCTGTCCTTTTGTGGTATAGCCAGTTATTATCCCAACTAAGGCAATGGGAACATGCCCAACCCATCCAAGGGAAGAGAATGGAGCAAATACTCACTGGGGCCAACCCTCGCCGGTGGAGACCGTAAACAGGGTGAGCAACGCCCAGATTATATTGTCATAGTGAAACTCGTGTCGTTTCCACTCCCGGCACTTCACCTCCATCTTGTTCTTCTCATGGTCCACATAGTTCCCTCTGCAAGGTTGGGAGAGAGCAGTGGCTTTGCTTTACGCTGTCAGGCTATAAGGTGGCAGTTCTATAGCTGGGGCAGTGTGTGTGAGGGAGGGACACTCTCCTCCTGTGGGGCTGAAGGGAGAAATGGGGAAAAGCTCGATGACAGATAGAGAGAGCAGGGACGTGGAGTGAAGAAAGAACTGGAAGAAATTTTGGACTCTGCAATATTGCATGGGTTGATAGAAAGCTGTCAGCCAGATAGGACTCAGCCTAAGCCATCCATCCTAAAAAATAACATCCAAGAGCAAGTAATGACCAAAGGCTGCACTGGGAACCCTAAGGCAACATTGCCCAGCACCCTGCCTTTCCCAGAGCTGTCAGCAGCATCAGACCCACATGGGACATACATGCAGTCCTTCTCTGTGTCCTTAGAGCTGTCAGTGCAGTAGAAAAACTTCCCCTTGAAGAGCTGGACGGCAATGACAGCAAAGATGAACATGAAGAGCTTGTAGACAATGAGGATGTTGAAGACGTTCTTCAGAGACGTCACAACGCAGTCGAAGACAGCCTGCAGGAGAGGGCATAGCTCACCATGGGGACCAACAGGGCAGAACCAGACCCTCCTTAACACTACTGAGTGGAAAGATGCTTCCCACTGCTGGTAGGGAGATGAGGAAAGAGCTTATCCCTCTCCCAGGCAAAGGGACATCTGGCAGATGACACCCAATGTACCCGCAGTGACGTACATTTATCTTCCAACACTTTCTCCAACCAGGGCAGCAAACAGGAACTGTCCCAAAGATGCCATTAGCCCTCAAGACCAATTAGTCAGTACTCCCTTTTTCAGCATCATCCCAGACAATGAGGCAGACTGAATACCCCTGCCTGCAATAGCAGCTGTTCCCAAAGCCTCGGAGGCTCTGCTCACAGCCCTGTGCTTCATGGCACTGGGGTGTTCAGAAACGAACTAAAGTGAGCCAATGCCAACCACTGGTCAAGAGGAAAGGATGAGATGAAAACTTCTGTATCTGGGGTGCCATCCTGGGCTTTATCCATAAGTCAAATATCTCCTTGTGAGGGCAGCTCAGGGCTCACTTGGTCTCTTAGTCTTTTCTGTGGCTCCATAGCCCATCGGCTCAAGCAGGGAAATCCAAGGTTCTACCTTCACTGCACAAATAATCCCTCTATTCATCTGGGAAATCCCCTTCTGCTGTAATACGAGGACAGCACAGCACACAAAAATCTGGAGTTGCTTGCAAGCTGCGCTAGTGGGAAAGATAATGAACTTTGGATAGAGATCTGAGCTCTCCCAAAACCAGGGCCATGTACTTTTAACAGGAGAGTATCCAGGCTTTGCTGCCTGGTTTCCACACCTGCCCCAGAATCCCTAGCAGAGCTCAGGTCTATCCATGGCTGGGTTAGCTTTAAATAACTCATCGCACAGCCCTGTGTGCAGCAGTCTGAAAGGAGCCGTGTTTGAAAACAGGGCCCCTAAAGTGCAGCAAATGCTTAGAAAATGACTTGTTTATCACTTGGAAGCAAACTGATGCTAATGTTGGAGGAGGCAGACGTCAAGCCCACGGTGGGTATGGTTACCTTGAGCTTCGGCAGACGCTTGATGGTTTTCAGGGGCCTCAAGACCCGCAGCACACGGAGAGACTTGATGGTCTTGATATCCCGGCCCTTGTTGGTCCTGCCACGTGGGAGGGAGGCACAGGCACCCAAAGATGAAACAGAGACAATAACCTTCCAGCCCCGGGGCTGGATGCCCCATGTGCATGCAAAGGCTTAGCCCTCCCATCCCTCTCCGGAGCCTCCTAAGGGAGGAGCAGCCCACTTGGAGAAAAGAAGCACCAAGTCACCCCTATGACCCTTGTTTATTGAATGTGACGATCAGTCCCACTCACACTGCCTTTTTTTTTATTCTTGTCTTTTAACCAAAGCCATTGGCTGGAGCAGAACGATCCTGGTGAAGGTGGCACAGCTCAAAAAACAACAGAGAAGTGTCTCACAACAACACATACCCCAAACTACACAGCACTTTTGCAAGGGTTAATGCAGCAGGGAGCACATTAATGGGCTTAATCATTAAGAGCTGTAAACAAAGCCACTAATTAATACTCCAGAAAGTGACTGTACTAACAGCCCTAGGACCCATACTTCCACCTTTAACCGAGCAGCACGCTCAGATTGCAGGAACAGTGGGTAGGAACACAGCTAAGGGTCAGCACAGATGTCAGACAGACAGACAGACAGACTGACACCTGCCCTCCCCGCCATGGACACTCAGACAGTATAGTTACCCCAAAGCATTCCTGTTGGCAATCCAGCCCAAGCCACGGAACAGCATGAATAGAATGGAAAAGAGAGGAAAGAGAAAGAAAGTAAGGAAAGCATTTTGGGAGCCTCGAGCAACACGGCCACAGTGGGGACCTGAGGCAGGAGGACATCCATCACATCCACCCACAGACATGGCTTGTCTCCAGTGAGGCAAGGAAAAGCACAGAGGAGGAGGATGCAGCTCTGTGGGGTGCTTCTGCCCTTGCACACCAGGTGAGACAGAGAGGGCCGTGCTCTGAGCACCACTTTCTTCCCGTTGTGAACCCACAAGCTAGGTCTTACCACAGCTCTCAGAGCTGCACGCTAATGCCTCCTCCGAGGGTGCGACGGGAGGCAAAAGTGAGCAGGGTCTTTAGTTATGGTGCCGGTTATTCCAGCTAATTTAATTACAGCTCTTCGGAGATTTACAGTGGTATGTCGGGCTTTTTATTTAAGCTGCATTTGGGGTGATGTATTAGCTTTCCATGCTGAGAGCTGCAAACTAGAGGCAGGCATAGACAGCTTCTTACTTGGAAAGTGCATGCTCTGAGTGGGCAGCAGACAAACAACATCACCCAGAGACGTGGTTTTACAGGCAGACACGTAGGCATTGTTTTTTATTGTGAGATGGCTGCAGGGTGAGAGGGCACCACAGGCCAGCTCTGAGAGCTCTTGCCATGCCCACGGGGAAATGCAGACCTCCATGGAGGTGCTGAAAACCCCTCCAGAATTCAGCTGCCCCATGCCAAAAGGGACCTCCCTGTCCCCCAGGAAGCTGGGGACAGGGAAAAGCCACGATGTTGGCACTGGAGGCACAACCCCTGCCGACCACATCCCTGTCCCTGCAGGGCTCTGGGGTGATGTTTGCCCTCGGAGCAGAGGAAAAACTACCGGCTAGAGGGCACAACTTCCAGCTCAGACACGTTCAGAGAGCAGCTCCACCACACAGGGCACTGCCTTTGCTGGTTCTGTGAACCCTGGAGTGCATTGCAGGTGTATGACTCCAGCTGTGACACTCTTTCTTCCCATCAATCTAACAAGTCCCTGAAGCTGCACATCTTTCCTCCATCAGAGATACAGCTGGGGTTCATGCATAGCAGTAAGAAGCTATTCCCAGAGCAGAAAGTCACAGAGAAATCCCCCAAAATCATGGTCTTGCAGCCATAAGGTCACACCCTCCCTCCCTTCCCAGCCAAGCAGAGCCCACGAGGCCACTCACGCCAAGGCGAAGGCCACCAATGCTCCCACCACCACAATGAAATCTAGGATGTTCCAGAGGTCTCGGAAGTAGGAGCCATCCTGCAGGATCAAGCCCTGGTCGATCATCTGGGGGGATAAAAACAAGCAGCAGGGCAGCAGCTCAGCCACAGTGCTAAAGCTGCCCCTCTGCCCAGCCAGGGTAGGGTGCAGATCCAGGAGCATCGCATTTCAAGGGGGTCTGGATGCTGATATAAGCAGTGCTGAGTTCTCTCATCTCCTATTGCTAAGAAGCAGGCTTTCAAGTTTCTGTCATACAAAATCAGGACTGGGGTAGAAAATCTCAGCTATTTCCCATGCAAGATGCTCGCTCCCCTCTCCACCAGCAGCGCAGCCAGCGATCTTACCTTGATAACCATCTCGAAGGTGAAGACACCAGTGAAAACGTAGTCAAAATACCTCAGCACCTGCAGAGAGAGGGCACGGGTGCTCTGCAGCAGCTTCCCAGACAAGGGGCTCACCGAGGCTCCTCCAGAGCAGCCCTATGGGCATCTCCCCATTTTAAGCCTGACTGTAGACAAAGCCCTGCTATGCATCCCCACCTCTGCACCCTCAGGTCCCACACATTCTGCCCCTGGGAGGCTGCAGTCCTCCACAGCCTCCGCCTGTTGCAATGTCCTCCTGAAGGCCAAGATGGATTTGCCCACAGGAGTGACTCGGTTCCTCCTTTCCTTCTGCCCCATCCCACCTGTCTGGCTTCCAGACGCTGCCAAGGGCACGGGTACAACTCCTGCTCAGTTCTGCCTCTCAGCACTAATCCCACAACCCCATTTTCTCACACCAAACCCACATCACCACGAGACGAGCCCCTTTTTGGACGAAGGGGACTTGCAATCACTTTGTTACGGTCGGAGTTGGTGAGGACGGGATCCTCAGCCGCGAGGGCGATGCTGCTGGCGGCGATGACCAGGAGGATGCACATCTCAAAGTAGCGCAGGTTCACGATGTAGTGGCAGGCTCTGCGCACCCTACGACGAGACAGTCCTCATCTATTACAGCCACCTCCTGTGCCCCACGTGTGCAAAACCCCAGGCTCTCAGGCCTGGGCCATCACTGAGATCATCACTGGGCCAACCACTGAGAAAGCAGTGAGTGTGGCCAGCACTGAGGGGGAGGACTGTTGGACAGGGGAAGGACACCCAGGGCTGCATAATAAAGTTGTTAAGGACATTCTCAGCCCCCTTCCCAAGAACACTGCCTCTTTTCCACAAAGCATAGGGCTCACTCCCCCTTCCACATACGAAAGCCAAAACCAAGAAAATCTCACGGGTTTGTGGTGCTGAAGATGAACATGGAACTGTGTGGCACCATCGCTTTGCCCGTCTCGCTCTTCTCCTTCTTCCTCTTCTTCTTCTCCATCTCCTCCTCATCCTCTTTGCTCTCTGCTTCCTTCAAGGGGCTGGCTTCTCCATCGGTTTTGTTGCTAACTGCAGAGAAATGAGAGCATTTGCCCACAGCCAGGTAGGGTGAGAGGCAGCTTTTGGCCCAGACCTGCCCCATTCCCAGCTGTGGGGACACCAGGAGGGACAACACAGAATGACAGGACGGACACCCCCACCCACCCCATGGATGTGGATGGGAAAAGCCACCTGAGCAGCCTTCTGCTCCCCACCGCGTGCGCACAGGAAAGAGAGAGGGGTCCTCACTCTGTACCACAGTGGAGTCTTGGACATCAATCATGATGGTGGTGCTCTCCGTGGCCTTCTCAGTGTTGGCAGTGACAGAGGACAGGTCTGGCTCACTGTGGCTGACGGTGCGGCTGGCCCCCAGTGCTGCCCCCCCCAGCAGAGCCTGCTCACTGGTGTCTGGGCTGCTGCAGTCCTGCTCGCCCAGGCTGCCCTCCATCCCCCGGGGGGGCTCGGAGGCCGACGCTGGGAGGCTTCCCTCCTCAGTTGGACCCCCATTGGTCCTTTGGGACAAAAAAGTGAGAGAAAATAAGTGGAAAGCAGTGATACAAGAACTCACAAGGACTTCAAAATGCCACCCAGCCACCAACCTGGTGGGGTCCCCGCTCGCCTCCGGCTCGCCCTGAATCAGGTCCAGCGCTGCAGCAGCATCCCCACGCCGCTCCCCATCCTGCGTCCCCTCTGCAGGGCCAGGCTCCTCCAGCCCCATATCCTGGCTGCCCGCACGGCTCTCCAGGGCTCCAGTCACCTCCTTCCCCTCCGTCCTAGCTTTCCGATGCCGGCTACGCCGCTGGCTCTGCCTCATCCGTGCCCTCTCCTCGATGCCACCTCCTGCCCCTTCCTCTCCCGGCTCGCAGTTCCCATGGCACGCTTTGTGTTGCCACATCTCCTTGTCCCTCCTGACGTGGGGTGATGGGCTCCTCCTGTCCTCCCCACCACCTGGGTTGGTCCCCGGGGCTGGCTGCTCAGGACCCTCAGCCTGCGGCCGCTCGCCTTTGCTGCCCTGCTCCTCAGCACACTTCTCCAAGGTGACGCCATCCCCTGGCTTCTTGCGGCGGAAGATGCTGGCGTGCGGGTTGATGAGGGGTGGCTCATCCTTGTTGATGCCCTCCTGGCTGGACATCTGCATGTGCCGGCGCAGCTGGCTGGTGCGCTGCTCCCACACCGACATGTGGTGCCGCCGGCGTCGCTCCCGCCTGGGACAGACGGGCTGGGGTCACTGATGTCCCCACCGGTGCTGGCATGTCACCCCATCCCACCCCGGCTGCATGCACCCACAGCCCCCGTGACAAGACATGGGGGTGTACACGAGTCACCACACATGGAGTTTGGGGACGTAAACACCTGCCCAGCCCCCAGGACTTGGTTCCCAGCATTTGGGCATCCTTCTGGTGCTGGCAGTTCAGCTGAGCCTGATGTTCTGCCCCCTTCAAAAGACCACAAGGCAGGAGGATCGGACCCACACCTGCCCCGTGCCAACCAGGTGGTGACTGACCATAATCATCTTCTTTGCCTGACAACACCACTTTCAATCACAGAACCACAGAATGATCTGGGTTGGCAGGAACCTCAAAGCCTATTCATTTCCACCCCACTCTGCCAAGGGAAGGGTCACCACCCCCCAGCTCAGGCTGCCCAGGGCCCATCCATGGCCTGGGGCACCTCCAGAGATGGGGCACCCACAGCTCTGGGCAGCCTCCCCACTCTGAGTGAAGAATTTCTTCCTTACACCTCACCTAAATCTCCCCTCTTCTAGCTTAAAGCCATTCCCCCTTGCTCTGTCACTGTCACCATGTAAAAAGACACACAGAAACACACACGTGCACACGCGTACGCCGCTCTCCCCCGGAGCACACGCTGTACACACCCACGGGCACACCGACACACAGACGCACAGAGCCACGAACGCACGCAGGGACACGGGTGCAGGGGGGCACCCCACACACGGGCAGGAGCTGCCCCAACAGCACGGGAGCCACAGACGACACGCGACCCACGTACAGGTGGCTGCTGCGCGGCTCCCACATCGACATGTGGTGTCTCCTGCGCCTGTCTCTTCTGGGGAGGAAAAACAAACCCGTTCAATCCCCACCAGCCCTCCTCCATCACTGCAGGCAGTGCGCAGAGGTGCCCAAGGGCGCGTGGTTGCCGGAGTGAGGAGCCACCAGCAAACCGCTGCCTGTCTGTGCTTGCAGGACACCAGCAAGCTCTGCGTGTGCTCACACACGTGTGCCCCATTTGGACTTCCCACTAGGGCTGCAAAGCAGGGCAGAAAGGAAGATGAGACCAAACACGATGCCTCGAAGCCCTGGTCCTTGGGTACTCCAAGCAGAAAGAGCTATTCACTTCTGCTAGTAACACGTGGCGTTTTTACAGAGGAGGTGATGTGTTGGGCTGGCCCTGTGATGCTCAGAGCATCACTTTGTGTTAATGCAGCCGTGTGTGCTACCCTGAGACCACAGAGTGGGACACAAAGCTGATATACTCAACGCGCATACAGTGATTCACACTTTTTGCTTTTTGCAAACGCCGTATGTGTGTAAGAACACACCACCAAAATCACCCCTAGGTGAACGCAGAGCTCCTGTGTGCAAGGTTCTGAGCATCACAGAATCATAGAGTAGCTTGGGTTGGAATGGAAGATCATCCATGCCTGCGGGCAGGGCTGACAACTGCTACATCAAGCACCAAATCAAGTTGCCTGGAGCCCCATCCAACCTGGCCATGGGCACCTCCACGGACGGGGCACCCACAGCTCTCAGGGCAGCTGCTTTCTACAGGGGCACTGACATTTTCACCCCCCAGCACGGTCCCATTGCCACGCCACGGTCACATCACAGCCCCACACATGGGGACAGCCCAGTGCCATGCTCGGGGCACACGGCACAGACATGGCCACAACACGCCAGGCACTGGCACATCCCAGCACCCGTGTGCATCTGTCCATCAGGCCACCCACTCGCCCAGCAGCCCGAGCCATCTGCACTGCAGCCACCCACACCAGCGTGGCCACGTGGGAGCACTCCTCCCAGCCTCAACCGGACCTCTCCGCCAGCACCAACGCGTGCACCCCACCTGCCCGCACCGCGTACCCACGTAGCAATTGAGCCATCTGTGTCTGCACACGCGGTTCTGCTGCACTGATGCAGCCCTGTGGCACCAGCTCTGCTCTCGTTTGCCCCTTCCTGTGATTTCCCCACTGTTTCAACCCCCCTGCCAGCTGCTGGAGTCAGCGGGGCATCCAAATCAATCCTGGAAAATGTTACCCCCACGCCACCGCAACCTTTGGAACTATCCATCCCAAGGAAAGGGGTGGAACTGGGAAACAGAGCTGCAGATATCCGTATCTCCCATTTAAATGCCAGTGGAGCAACAGCATTAAGGTTAAGAAAATCTGCTTTCCTAACCAGCTATATTTGGCAGCAGCTGTAAGACTAGTAAGGATGTGCAGAGTGGGCAAATCCTTTCATGCCCTCACGTATTCCATCTCCCACCTCCTCCTCTCCATTCTCCATCCTCTGCTTTTCTCCATTGTCCAGCCCAAGTTGCTGTCTTCCCTCACTTTACCCAATGCATTCACATGGGCGGCCAGAGCTCGTCTCAACACACAAACTCTTCCATCTTGCCCATAAACCACCCAGTTCCTCTCTTACAATGAATATCCCTTCATTCCCAGGCAGGTCTTACAGGTACGTGCCCTCAAAACCAGCAGGCAAATATTCAGGACAGGGAATCATCACATCCCACTGCTGCAAAGCCAAGAAGCCATGGACCTTGGACAGATCCCAGATATCTAAGATGAACCTTGCTGCCTCCTCCAACACTGTGCATTGGAGCTTGCCTGGATTTCTCTCAACAGATTTGATAGAGACTCTGCCGTGTGCGAACCTGGCTTGGTTTCAAAGCATGATGAAACCTAAAATTCCCTGGGAAGGGATTCTGTATAAAAAAAATTATATATATATATATCCTTTCAGCTGTACTGAAATGTACTGTTTTGGGAAACAAATCAAAAAACGCCTCGTTCCAATGTTGACTTCAAAAGTTTTATGTGATTTAGACCATATGACACGGCAAAATAAAGGAAAAAAAACAGGCGTCTAGGAAGGAAAAACAACTTTCTTCTGCTGAAATGCAGAGGCAGAGCTCCTTAACACTGTGTTGGGGGGTTTTATGTGGTTTTGGGCTTTTTCCTTCCCCAAATGAAATTTCTGTACAATGAAGCACAATCTTGCAAACCTGCTCCATCTCGTGTAACTGCATTACGGCCAGGGAAGGAGCCCAGGGAGGTTTGGATCTGCTCTGTGGAAGCGATCACCACCAACCTCCTCCTCTCTGCCTCCATTCCTTACTCTTAGCAGCAACTATCCAGGCTTTATGTTTTGGGGCAGAAAGCCACTTTTGGGAGATCTCTGCCATGTGAGGCTCTGCCTGGGGCAGCTCAGGGCCTGTCGGTGAACTGGTCTCTGCTCCATGGGGAGCACATATCCATCCCCATCCATCCCAAGGGATGGGTTTGGGAAGCAAAGGGCGGCTCAGGGTGCATGGGGTCACTCACTCAATAGCAGGCATGTTGGGGGCAGACATAGGGCTGACTTCCTTGGCTTTCTGAAGGGCGTGCTTCTGGTTAAAGGCCTCCTCTTCCTCCTGCTCGTCCTACAGAGGAAGAAACAGAGGGGTTGCCTAGTGTGAGGCCAGCAGTTCAAGGGAATGTGTGCCCATTAGAGGGGTCAAGAGAAACAGGGAGTATGCAGAGACCGCCTTCATTAGTCTCATGTGATGGGAACACAGCTTTGCCACCACACCAGTTCTTGGTGATACCCCACGCTAGCATCATCATCTGCACCCACCATGGGAGGACATGGACAACAGGACAGGACATCAACAGTGGGGCACCCTGGGTTCTGCCACCCCATTTCATTCACTGGGAATGGGTTGGATTTGCACATACATGGAGGCCGCTCAGTGAGCCTATAGGCATGAGCTCTGCAAAAGCAGACAGCATGGGGCAGCTGGTTGCATTTGAAAAGTAGCAATGACACCTGCAGCTTTTGCCTCCTTGCCTTTACCCAAATGGTGCCCCAACATCTAGCCTTCCTCTAATATTTCCCAGCACAGTCTTAAAAGCAGTCAAAGCCAATGAGTTTCTCAAGCGCCATCCTAAATTGCATTCTAAATCACCTCCACTGCCCTGCGGGCAGATGTGGAGTAAATAGTGACACCGCTGGAAAGCACTTCCCTGCCACATCTCCAGCAAACAACAGCCCACACCAGATAGATGAGAGTTATCTCAGTGTGGCTGGGAGCAAACAAAGCTAGGGAACTTCAGTGGAGAAATGGCTAGGCCACGCTTGATGCAAAGAGTGTGTTGATGAGAGAGGCGGGTTGGAGTACTTCCCAAAACCGAGATCGAGTGATAGGGGTTGGTACCTCAGGGGAGCTCCCCTGCGAGCCCTCCTGGAGGAAGAACCCCACATCCAATTTGAGATGACCTCTTTGCAAGTTGAGTGGAGCTAAGGGACCAAGAGGTCACAGGCACTGCTCCTGGTGCCATCCCCTCTCACCCACCCTTCCCACCAGTAAGAAGAAAAAGAAGCAACTGGGAAATTACCTTGGTCAGCTCCTGAGCATTAGCCAGGTTGTCCACTGCAATGGCCAAGAAGACATTCAGCAGAGTATCTGCGAGCAGCTAAGGATGCATAAGCCACGTGTTAAGGACATGGGCATTGGCAGCCACCGAGGGAGGGTGGCCTTGATGGCTCCTCATAGCTCAGTGAGGTGCAACCACAAGGACAAATGCCTCATCCACCCCATCTGAATCACCCACAGTGCATCTCCAAACAGCTCCTTATCTGCATTTGGCACATCCAGGACTGCCCCACATGTGATGGGACTCCCCTGATGGGGAAAGGAGGAAGGAGCAGTGGTGGGGAGAGTGGGTCCTCAAAGAAGGAGATGAGATGGATTTATTTCTGCAAAAAGCACAGTGGCCAGGTGGATACAGTTCCCAAACAAGGTGAGGACGATGAAATAGATGGAGGACCACATGCCCGAGCGAACGCCTCCCTGGGAGCGGATGCCATTGTACATCACCTCGTTCCAGTCCTCACCCGTCAAGATCTGCAGAAAGAAAACCAGCAGGTCTGTCACCAGCCACCTTCTCACTACCATCGGTCCCATCAACCTATCCCAGACAGGGCAAGAGGTGGCTTTTGCAAGCATGTGAGCGCGTGTTCTACAGGTGCAGCCTGTAGAACAAGGCTCTACCTGTTCTACAGGTGCAGCATTGAGGGAGGGAATATCAGACTGCTGAGGGACTGAGTCTCCTCAGAAGAGTTTCAAAACTCTTCCACCACGTATAATGACAAAGAGAGCCATCCACTTTGTTATACAGGGGGAGAGGGAGCAAGTTATGTCCTGGAAGCTGATAGAGGGAGACTTGCTTGGTTCAGAGCCCCATCCAGCCAGAGTGCAGTGAGCAGATGGCCCCAAGCCCATCTGGCTGAGTCCCATTGCAGCTTGTACCTGGAACACCGTCATGATGGCTGCAGGGAAGGTGTCAAAGTTGGCCGATGGTGTCCCATCAATGAAGTTAAACCTGAAAGTGGAACCAGAAGGACGTGAGTAAGATGATCATCAAACCATAGGCTGCTCATTCATGCTTAGCTGGGACTTTACCCACCCTAGGGAAGATCTGCCGGCCATGTAATGCCAAAACACAGAGCAAATATATCATGGCTAGAAGGACTCCTATAGCCCTGAGGCACGTCACAAGCAGGGACTTTTGTGTGGGAAAGTTGCCACTGGTAGCAGCAGGCTGAGGAGCACAGCTGCAGAATTCATGACACCCGCAAGGCTATCAGCTCTTAGCTTCAAAATCACCCAGCAAAGCTCCACTTCCCCAACACTTGCAGTGACCTACCCGCCTCCAAATAGCTGCATTCCTAGCAGAGCAAAGACTACAATGAAGAGGAAGAGCAAGAAGAGCAGGCTGATAATAGACTTCATGGAGCTCATCAGTGAGACCACCAAATTCCTCAGGGATGCCCAGTACCTACGAAACAGAGACACTGATAAGCACCCCCAGCAATGCCAGAAGGAGTGACTGGTGGAGGGTGACAGGCACAAATGGTTGGTACACACTTGGTGATTTTAAATATTCGCAGGAGACGAAGGGCTCGTAAGACACTGATCCCAAAAGAGGTCCCCGGTCGGAAGATGGCCCAAACCACTTCAAAGATGCTTCCCACTGTGACCTGGGAAACAGACATGGCCATGAGTCAAAGATGAGCTCAGGACAGGCTGTTGCAGGAAACCTTCCCATTCTTGAGAGCAAAGTACCCCCCACCCTGCCCCAAAACCTGGTTTCTCAGTTCGGTTGTCCTGGCCCCTGCAGGGACCATGTCCTCACTGGTCCCTTGCTCTGTAGACAACTCTAAACATATTCCCTGGCCCGCAGCATGCCCAGGGTGACTTACCCCACAGTCAAAGCAGTTGAATGAAGAGTGGAAGTACAGGCGTGGCCCCATCCCATACATCTTCAAGGACATCTCCAGGAGGAAGAGCCCAAGAAACAGGAACTCTGCATAGTCTGAAAGTGAAAACCCAGACGTGCTACCCTCAGGGCACAAAGCAGTGTGCATGCACCCACCAGAGGCCCACATAGCACAACACTGAGGTGGGACAAGTCAAGGAGCATGCTGCTTCCCCAAGGTATGGAATGAGGAAGCAAGTCTGCAAGGAGCTAAATGTGAATAACAGACCACCAGTCCCACAAAGTTAATCTTTCAGGGTAGATGCACTGGTGTGCCACAGGGTACTGAGGACCACTGAGGGCTAGCATGAAGCAGAGCAGTTCCTTAACATTATACGATGATTGTTGGAGCATTCTCCAAGATGTTAACCACACTGCCCTGTAGGGGAACATTAGTAGTCTGGATCTAAATCATTGCACAACTGGAACTTGGCCAGGGTAACTAAGCCAAACAGCCACAAGCCAGTGAAAATCTTCTCAAGCTATTTCACAAACATTAGCAGGCAGCAGTCTGGCTCTTCACCTTGTCCAAAAGATGCTTCTCTCCATGACCAGCTGCCACACCACACTGTGTCGTGCTGGGATCACAGCAGGCCTGAGCATGCTAATGCAGACTGGGCAAGCCCAGTGCTTGCTGGGGACATTTTCAAGGTGAATAAGAGTAACACGGATGAGAAAGCAGGGTTGTCCCTCCTGCAACAGCTCAGGAAAAGCACACGACTGCCATGAGGTTGACCATGGTGCTGGTTGCTCCATGCCAGAATGGGCATGGATGTACTGCCTCTGAAACTCTGTACAGCCCACAGTGGACTGGGGGATGCCCCAGTCACTGTCATTGGGATCCCCAGTGCCACCCTCTGAACCAAAGCTTCAACTGGAGGGTTCTTCCTGGACCTTTTCTCAGCCTCATCCACGCACACTCACACCTTCCTCAGACCCCAAGATTGTAGGCATTCAAAATGGACCTCCAGCAAGATTCCCATCACCACCGCTCACAATTATAGGATAAATGCAAGCCCTGCACAAAGCCCAGGGACTCACAGAGGAAATGTGTGAGCCAGGCTGGCTGGTTGTGATGGACGATGGCCACACAGGCAGTGTTAAGAGCCACCAGGCTCAAGACAATCCAGTAGAAGACCTGGGATTTCACCATGTGGCGAACGGAGATGCGCAGGAGCCGTTCCTTGTGCCGTAAATACGAGGCTCCATCCACTCCTTTGAGACCAGAGCGACTCAGGGGGTTACCTGAGGGAAAATGATGGTGAGAGGAGGAGTTGGGATCTCCAGCCTTCATCACGACATGGAGGTGAGACGATTGGCTCCCAGCACAATAGCATGTGGATGTCTGAACTGCGCTGCACGCAACCACCACAACTCAATGTGCTGGCAGCGTTAGGGGGAGGAAAGCTCTGAGCCACACTGACCCAAGGTGGGATGGAGAGGCCTCCTCTGCGCCAGCCTCCGCTCGCCCACAGAGGAGATATCTACGCAGTGCTCATCGCTGGAGTCACGGTTCATGGCATCTGTCCTGTTCCTCTTGATGGTGGCTCTCCTGAGCACTGGGAAGGGAAGAGGAACAAGGATGGAGCCACACTGGCCCAGCCATGACCATGACCAGGTGATCAGTACTTAGTAACTCAGGTCTGGGAGTGGGATGGAGCTACAATCGCTTTCAGCTGACCCTAGGCCAGAGATATCCCTCATGCAGGAGCAGTCATATCCTGGCCTCCACCGTCTCTTAGGGGCTAAGCTATCCATCCCCTCCCAACTCTGCTGAGCTGCAGACCCCATTGGAGCATCTGTAGCCCTTCTCCACTCACAGAGGAGAGTTTCAGGCACAATGAAGGGCAGTAGGTGCTTTTATAGGGCATTTTCTTACCTTCTAAGGCTGAGGTCCCAGCATTTTTGTTCTCTTCAGCCAGCATGACTTCCTCTATGCAAAACACACAGCTCAGCATCAGGAGACACGCCAGCATTGGCTGAGCACATCAGACTTAAGCACTTTGCCCAGCCTGGTAGTGGTTGCTAGGGGTTGCTTATCAAGTATAAAGTATCCAAAAGCAAATTCTCAGGGGTTGCAAGGAGCAGCTACAACATATTTCATCAGAATGAGAAACGACTTCTGATCAGCCCTATTAAATAATAACTAAATAAGCTGAATACCGTAGATAGAAAATTTTGCTTCTGAGTCATGCTTTCAGAGCAAACCCCTCTACATGTCCCTGTGAGATCTCCAAAGGGCTCCTTGCCCTTCGCTAACACCTCAGCTGACCACATCTCTGCTCACTCACAAGTTAGATTTGCCATCATGCCTGCTTGGGGCTGCAAGGAGACCACTCTCCATCCCAACCCAACCACTCTGCGTCCCCACCTCCCTCTGGGACCCCGGGCCTTTACCCGCTTTGTCTATCCAGGCCCGGTAGCCGTTGAGCTCCCGCTCGATCTGCTGCTGGCGCCGCAGCTTCATGAAGGCCCGGCGGTTCTCCACGCGCTCACGCTCTTTGGCAAACTCCCTGCAATGAGGCAGAGGGGCAGTGAGAGCACAGACAGGGGTCCCATAAACATGCCATCTGTACCCCATCTCCCCCCCACCTTGCTGCCCCCAGCTCAGCATGGGCAGCCACAGGTGTTTCTGCTGTTGTCACCCATCCCGTGGCCAAAGCCAGCAGCACAAGAGTCTGGTCTGTCAAATCAAAAGGGACACACTTCCTAGATGGGGGATTCACTCTTGAGAGGCATGGGATGAGCAAAGAGGGCAGAGAAGCAGCACTGGGAAGCTCTCAGCTCCTTGTGCACAGGGAAGAAGGTGGGTGTTGCTCCACCCAAGGCTCATCTGCTTCTCCAGCAACAGTTGGCAAACATCTCCCTTACTCCAAGTTCCACACCAGGTTGGCAAATTTGCTCTGGGTTCCCTCCCAGTCTCCAGCAAGCCACCATGAAGTGGGACATTTATAGAATCATAGAATGGTTTTAGTTGGAAGGGATCCTTAAAGACTATCTAGTCCAATCCACTGCAGTGAACAGGGATGCCTACAGCTCGATCAGGTGCTCTGATCTTGAATGCCTCAAAGGATAGGGCATCCATCACCTCTCTGCCCCCTCCAAAATCTCACCCTGCAATACCATTCACGAGGGTGCATGCTTTTAGGCTCTTGATTTAAGATCTTCCATTCTCACTCCAGCCTCTCCTTGGAAGGTCTTCCCACGGTTTGAGATACTCCTGTTGTCATCCTTTGGATCTCAGAGCTAACACCATGCCCGCTGCTCATGCAGCTTCTAATGTGCATGGATACGCCAGCATCCACATGCTCATATCCACTCCTAAACACACACACAAACATCTAGGAGATCCCATACTCCCAGCACCAAGCACCTGAAGGTACTTGGTGTATCCAAGGGATATCCACCCTCACATTACAGCTCTAGCAATGAGCACATTGACACACATGGAGCATCCCCTTTTTTCATCACTGGGATGGAACTTGCCAGCTGCTGTTCCCAAGTCCAGCAGGACATGGATTGCACACCGGGAGGAACATGATTGTGAAGAACAAGCAACAAGACAAACATCTCTCTCCCCATAGCCCAGCAGCAACCTTCAGCCTCAAAATATTCCAAAGAACTGAAAGAATTGGTCTGTCTGCTGCAGGGGGAGTTCAAGTGCATCACCCCAGCTGAGCTATTACACCCCTAATGCTGTGTGGGCTTTTGCAAGCGTGTGAGCGTGTGTTTGTGTGAAAAGCCCTGAAATGTTCCCTGCATCTCTTGTTTAAGATCCGCAGACAATTCAAGCATTTTTAATTCCACCCCAGGAAGGTGAAGTTTCCTGCCGCTCCGGCATTGAGCATCAAATGACTCTCTCCTTCCAGCTCCGGCTTTCAGCCTGAAATGAGACTTTCTTCCTGGGGCAGCAAAGGGGGAGAGAACAAAAGGAAAGGAAGAGAAAAGCAGCCTAAGTGGAGGGAAGGAGGGCGGGGAGCACCTCCCACAGCCGGCGGGGAAAGGCGCTCGCTTTGGGCACGGCATGTGGAACAGCTCCTTGCCTTGCGCGGGGGAAAGGCAGGATGGTGCTGGCTGCGCTTCATCCCCCACGCCAGCTTCTGTGCACTGCCAACATGGAGATGCCAAGAGAGAAGATGCCATTGGCAGCCACAGCCAGCAGGGTCCCTGCCTTTATCCCACCGGTGCTGTGCCCTGGTGTGACCCGTGTCGTTGGAGCATCTTTTCCAGCAATCTCATTGAACCTGGCTTGGCTGGGCATGGTTTGCTCAGGAAAGCCCCCAGCCCCTTACAACCAAGAGGGATAAAAGCAGAAATGCCATCTCCCCATGTCCAAGCACTGGCTTGCAGAACCCTGACTGCAAAAAGCTGGTGCCACATGCACACACCCAGGGACACAACGGCCCTTTCTGCTGTGGCAGCAGCTCCAAGGGAGATGCTTCCCACACTCCTGCTCCCTAATGGAGCCTAATTGCTTTTGTCCATTAGGAGGAGGAAAGGGGGGGGGGGGGGGCTGGGGGGGGAGTTAAACTCAACTTAATGAATTATTACATTTCAGTGAGACACGTTACCGAGCAGGGCAGCAGCGGGGGCTGGTGACATCTGAGAGTGGGTAGGCGATGCTGACAGATCAAGGATTGCTCAGAGCCAATTTGCAGCAGCGGGTAGAGATAGCGCTGTGCAGCGAGCGCGGGGCCGGCCGTGCTGACTGACAGCCGCCTGGGAACGCTCCAAGCACGGGGCTGGATGCCATGAAGGATGCTGCTCCCCATGGTGTCTGGGTTGTGCCCTGTGGAACGGCAGCGTTTGGCTTTGCAAAGAGATCAGACATCACTCTCCAACACCACGGAAGGTCCCCAGATCTGCAAAGGAGCATGTACCTGCCTGGTACACAGAGGTTCAGGCCTCCAGCATGAAAAAATCCCCTTGCAATAGGCAAGTTCACCTTGTGCCAAATGTAGGGCTGTGTTGGACCTGGTGTCACCACAGCCTTTGGATTACCCATGGCAGGCAGCAAGGGGTGCAGGGGAGGGCTAGGGATTGTGCTGGGAGTTCAATGCCATCTGTTCTCCCACCAGCCAGGCACCATCCGTGCCCAGCTTGCTGAGGCCATGGGAGCAGATGGCTTGCTCTTCCCATGGCTGCAAATTGTCTTTCGTTCCCACTCCCATTCCTGGCAGGAGAACTTGGGGCAGCCTTGCTCCCCAGGCTGCTGCTGCAGCTGTACATTCATAGAACCATAGAACTGCTTGGGTTGGAAGGGACCTTAATGACCACCCACTTCCAACCCCATGCTGTGGGCAAGGTTGCCAACCACTAGATTCCTCTTCTTCATTGGTGTGCTTGGCTCAAAGCACTGCGGGGCCAAGGTCAAGTCTTAATGGGAGAAGAAAGAGTGTGAAAGCATCCTCAGAACAGCCTCATTTGGGGAAAAAAAAAAAGAATAAGGCTAAGAGAAAAACTATCACAGATGCTGCAACCCACTTGTATTTATACCAAGAGCTTCTTGGAGTCCAGAGGGGATATACAGAATCATTGAGGTTGGAAAAAAACACTAAGATCATCAAGTCCAGCAGCACCCCCATCCCATGCCCACTAACCACATCCCTCAGCGGCACATCTCCTCAGTTCCTGAACACCTCCAGGGGTGGTGACCCCACCACCTCCCTGGGCAGCCTGTGCCACTGCCTTCACTACCCTTATCTATAGCACAGGTCACACCAACACTGTGGCTTCCATGCTTTGAAACAAGCCAACCACCTCCACAGCTATCACCTCCAGCACACCTCCAGCAAACCAGCTACTGAAATGGTCATAAAATGACACACGGCAGCAGATGGGGTGGGAAGAGGCTGGCATGCTGAAGCTGAGGCAGCAGTAGTGTGCTGCTGTGAGAAAGCCAGTTGCAGTGGGCTGTGTAGCAAGGGATGCCATCTGGAAGGCACCAGGTAATACTTCTGCTCCGCTCAGCACGAGGGAGGCTCACAGCTCCTGTTTTGAGCACCTTCACCTTAGGGAAGGTCACAGGACAGAGCTGGCACCTGGAGATTTGGAAAAGGTGGATGAGGCAGGTGCAGAATGGGAGGATCAGCTGGTACCTACCCAAGAGGTGTAAAGCAGCTAAACCAAGAGCAGCGAGTGCTGTCTGTAAGTTGGTACTGAAGCTTAAACAGAAGGTGCAAGCAGGCAGCAGGGCTGGCACAGCCGGCCACGGGGTCTGAGCTCTGCGCTGCTGAAGTCGTGCCTGACATCAGTGACCCATTTAGCAGAGGCAGATGCTGATGGTTGCCCTCCACCTTGGGAGAAGCTTGTGGTTTAAAAGAGGTTTTCTTGTGGGTACTGCTGGAAGCCTTCTGCCAGGTCCTACAGGGGCTTGTGTTAGACAGGGCTGACAGCGAGCAGCGTGAATGATTCACAGAGAGCACGTCATGCTGGTTTGCAGTGACACCGCGTGCCAAGAGGAGAAGGGTTTTCTGTGAACAAAAACAGAGGCAGAAGGGGAAGGCGATGCCCATGTGAAAGCATGGGGAAAAGGCAGTGCTAACGGGCAACTGTCCCCAGCACTGAAGAGGGGATGGAGGGGCTCCAGGTGAGGAACCACCACGGTTCCCAGCACCAGAGGTCCTTTTGTAAATGGATTCCTCCAAGAGGCATGAATGTGTGGCTCCGTGCACAAAGGCAGTGGGGACAGGGCAACCATTGGCCAGCTGTTTCATAGGACACTGTGCTCTTCCCAAGGAGTGACACTCCAGGATCTGAAGGGAAACACATGCACGGAGGCTTGCTGCATGTTTGACTCAGCCCTGCTAGTCCGTGCGCTGCTACCTCTAAATGCAGCCGGGTTTCCCAGGGCACAGGCTGGGCTCAGAGCAGCCACGAGCTTGCAGAGCTTGTTGTTTTGAAGCAGAGAAAAACAAAGGTCAAAGAGGGTAAGTATCAGAATGTTAAAAGCCGCTGACATCCAGTTGCAGAGCCTCAGCCTCAACATGTGTCTCCAGGTGACAAGGTGGGAGTTTGCATCTGTGCCCCCACTGTTCCAAGGACACGCCGCTCCTCCCATCCCCTCCTGGGCTCCGCATTTCATCCTCCGTAAACAAGGCGGGTTTTGTCCCTCTTTGCAAGTGACAGCAATCTGCAGATGGGAGGTGTGGGGCTAGTACTGATACAGCATGAAAAATCACCATTTTTCAGTATTCCATCACGTTAGCATCCCAGCAGCGTTCGTGCACTCTAATTGATGGCTTCAAAACGCAAATACAATGGATTCAGAACCAACCATCAAGTGCAAAACCCACAACAACTGCTAGATATGTCATTGCCACTGCAAAACAAACAAACAGCCGCCTACGGCGCACAGAGGACTGATAATGTGCAGTGATTCATTCGGGAGATCCTGCCCAACCCACCCAGCAAAGGTGTGAGCACCTCTTTCATAGAATCACAGTACGATTGGGTTGGAGGGGGCCTCAAAGCCCCCCAGCCTCACCCCTGCCGTGGGCTGGCTGCCCCTCAGCTCAGGCTGCCCAGGGCGCAATCATGGACTGGGGCACCCACAGCTTTGGGCAGAAGGGTCAGCCCTCTAAATGAAGAATTTCTTCCTAACATCTGTCCTATATTTTCCTAAATTTCCCTAGTTTTCCTAAATTAACCTCCCCTTATCACAGCCAACAAGAAGCCGGGCATTGCCAAAGCCATAGAATCAGCTGTGCTGGAGAAGACCTTCAGCATTGCCCAGTCACCAGGCTGACCCATCTACCCAGTCAAGCAGCTCGTGGCTGCTATTGCTAACTGAAATAGGGAAGAACTGGAACAAACAGCTCCAAAAGCAATCTGTGAGCAAGAGCTGGCTGCTGAGTGCTTTGTGAAGAGCATCAAAGCGAGCCCTTCACCCGCAGCCTGCAGACCACGGGGAGTCCGCAGAGCACATCTGCAAGAGAACAGCAAACACGGAGCGGCTGAGGCATGCCAGCAAATAATTACCAAGGAGAAATCAAAGGGGAGACCCTCACGTTGCCTGGCGGCTGTGGGTTTTTCTCTCTCATCCCACTGGCTGCAGGAGAAGCTGCTGTTCCCACTGACACGGGGGACACAGCACTCCCAACATGCTCCTCTTGTCAAGCAGTGTGTTCACACGGGGGCCGGGCCCCTCGGGGAGAGGTGGCACAGGCAGGAGAGGCAGAGAGGTGCTCGATGAATATGGATGCCCACCTGGCTGCTGCATACAGACAAGCACTGCTCCTTTGCAACGCCGCAGAAGGTGCTCAAGTACCATGTCGGTGAGACAAGAGCTTCCCCAGAGCACAGCAACAAGCATGGCCCAAACGTACATCCCATGGTGCTGCTCCTGCCCCGTTACAACTCCACTCAGATGTGGCCAGAAGAGCAAATTCCCAAACACATAGAGCGCACAGACATCCTGCCCCTCCTGTACACCACCCTGCAAGATGCCACCACCGCTGAAGAAAACACAACCTAAGCTTCCAGTGCAGCATTTCCTGGGCACGTCTGTTGGCATCTTGCTATATCCCTCATGACATCCCCACAAGACTTCTCCACAAACACCTCCAAGATGTTCACCATAGAACCCTTTGAGGCGGAGGGGACCCTGAAAGGCCACATGGTCCCACTCCCTGCGCTGAGCAGAGACACCCACAGCTCCATCAGTGCTCTGAGCCCACCCAGCCTGACCTTGGCTGTCTGCAAGGACGGGGCACCCAGCAAGTGTTTGGCTTCAAACCATCTGATCCAGCTCAAACATGGGGCAGGAGAAAACCCTGCTCCCATTGACAATGCGTGCTTGTGCCCTTCAACGCCCAGATCGTTAATTGCTAAAACTTAATCTTATTCATCGTTTGTTATGCCTCAAAACTGAATAGGAAAAAGGAAAAAAAAATTAAATCAAATGAAGCGAAGTGAAAAGATTTCAGAGATGGTACAGAAGGCTCCTGGAGGAGCTGAAGAATACTCTCAGGAGACTGGGAACGCAGCGCTAACCCAACCTGAAAGAAAGAAGATCTTAAGACAAAGAAATCTTGCCAAATTGATCCTTTAATTATAACATTAGTCGTTTCTTTCAAAGGCTTAGCGCAAGAGCTGAGGGTGGGGGGCAGAAAAGACTTAACATCACCGGGATGAGTGGAAGCAATTAGGAGGATTTAAATTACTCTCTTGTTTGGAGCGAGGCAGATAGATTTCATTTCTCTTGCCACCGTTGCTCAACTTCTTGCTTTGGCATCTCCCTGGGTTACACCAGCCCTGGGACACGCGATGTACTGAGCCGTGCTCCCAGCCCCACTGCACTGCAGCGGCTGCTCCTTCCCCGCTCGCTTCGATGCTCCTGCCAGGGTTATTTCAGGAGCTCGTGGAGCTTTAAAAGCTGAGCAGTCACATCTCCTTGGGCTCTGTACCTGCAAAATGTGCTCTAAGGGGAACGGGGCCAATTTTTTTTTTTTCCTTCCTGCTTTCAGTTGGAATTAATTGATCTGTAATTGCACCCATAGAGGGGAAAAAGTTAATAGACACAGTAATAAATGCCAAAGCCCCAGAAGATCTGGCTCTCCAAGCCCCATGCCTGGAGCGACTCCATCTCTGCTGATAGCGGAGCATGCAATTCCAGCGCATGTGTGCATGTTAGTATTTAGAGAGCAAACCGAGGGGGCTCGGCACGATGGAAATCGTTGCTTTTTCTCTCCCACATACTTAGTGCTCAGGAGCAGATGGATCCAGGCTGTTTACATCACGGAGGTCACGGCTCAGCCTAACAGTTGGGGAACTGACTGTTGGGAGAGATGCGCATCGCAACCAGAAGATTGCTAAATCTGGGCGCAGGCGAATTTCTGATGGTGGCAAATGAAACAAATGTCCTCCCGCAGCCTCTTGGCATTCATGACCTGCCTCGGGTGGATGGTTGGCTCCCCAGTCAGAACAGCTGCTGAGCAGAAGCAGGGAAGGCAGGAGGCCCAACCAGATCCCAGTACAACCTCCCTCCTCCATGCTTAGTCTGGTGCTGGGAGACACAGAGCAGAGGTGTCACCCTTTGCCTCCCAGAGCAGTGCCTGGTGCTCTCTTGCAGCACAACACAACATCAAAACCATCAAAACCTCCACAAGCAAAGTGTGAGAAAGGCAGCCTCCACCTCTGCCCCAAGGGCACCATGTCTCACAGTCCTCCAACAGCCTCACCACGAGGACAGCCAGCCTCACCACTTAGGTCCTGCACACAAGGAGGCCGTAGCCTCACTGGTAGCCATCCACAGCCCATCTGGATGTCTCCATCACCTCACCCAGCCCTCCAGGAGCTGAGCAGTCAAGTTTTTTCCTTAGGTAGCTGGCACACCACGAGAGCATCTCCATTGCCAATTAGGCCACCCACCCACTTGCATCCTTCCCCAGTACAAACCCTATCAGCAATAAACAAACATTGGAAATGCCAGCCAGCGCCTGGGAAGAGCCTGAGGTGACTGCATCCAATTCAGTGGATGTAAGAAGGGCTGCCCCACTCAGTCCTGGTGTGGATAGACATCGAGGGGGGGACTATGCCATCACCTTCACAACTGAGCTCATGGAGACATTTAGGACAGTGATGGAGATGGTCAGCTTCCACACTGATCCCTGCATCCTGAAATTGCACACTATTCAAAACAAGGGGCAAGGAATCATATGATGCACATGCAAAGAAATCTATTTTTTTTCCTCCTCACTGAAGGCTGTCTCTGGCCATACAGCCATCCTATGCCCAAAAGAGCAGCATGGAACACTCAGAAATCTCTGTGGGGGTGCTGATTACAGCCCAGCAGGAGCACCCCACCCACCATGCCCCACTGCCCTCACTCTGTACAGCCTTGCCACCCGTCACCCTCCCCACATGCCAACCCCTGCCAGCACTGGGGATGCACTGATGCAGCCACAGTTCATTGTCATGGAAACAAGAAGCCTTTTTCTCTCCAAGGCCAGCCTGAAGCCTGGCTTGGAAGAAAATCTCTGTTCCACTTGGAAGATCAGAACTGAGACAGTCATCTCGCTCCTGTGTCCCTCTCCATGTGCAAGTGGTGCTGGGCATCCCCAGTCACAGCCCCCAAACCCATCCCGTGCCCTCCATGATCCACCAGCTGGCAAACGTGCACCTTGCTACAGACACATTCCAACTCATAGGCATTCCTGTATCGCTCCCCGCTCCCTTTCCCTCCCAGTCACAGCCAACAACATCTTGCACATCAAAACACCAAAATCTTCAGCACCTTGTTGCAGGGCAGGCATGAAAGGGATTAGCAAGATATGGGGATGTGGCAGCACCAGGACCAGGTGCAGGGCTCAGGCACACACCAGGAGGACAATGGCTTGCTTACCCTGACAGCACTCCCAGGACAAGGTTGAGGACAAAGAAGGATCCAATGATGATGAGGGGGATGAAGTACAGCCAGTTCCAGGTGGCTCCTAAGGCATCATTGGTCTGGAGGGGAAAGAAATCACAGGGGTGATGTTACACTCAGCACAAGCTTAAGGGCAGAGGGTGCTTTAAGTCAGGTGCAGGAAGATTCTCCTTCCATACTGACCACACCAAGCACCTTGGGGTGACCATCTCCTCACCAACCCTGACCGTCCCAAGCTGGCTGGGCGAAGCAGGCTGCAGATCCAGGAAATCATTCACCAAACAAAGCTTTTAATAAAAGCAATGCCCCCTTGTCCCTCGCAGCCACTCCCCGGCCCCATTTGTCCCCCGGTGTAAGGCACCGCGCACATGACGCCGGGCTGGAGGGTGATGCGGCAGAACGTGACTGTCTGGGGGAGGTGGCATCAATCTTGTTGCAATGAAAGGCTCTTTCTCTTTTCTCTCTCTTTCTTCCCCCTCTCCCCGTGCTAATTAAGCCCTCATCTTTGTCTGAGTCATTGGCACCACATCTCCCCGTCGGCCAGCGCAGGAGCCTGCAGAGTGGGGAGATAGCCACCTCTGGTGACCACCACACAGGCACTGGGGCCACCAGGCAGCAGGCACCAACCAGCACACAGGGGGACATTGCAGGGAGAGATCTCAGTGCTGCACACCAGTCCCTTCCCTGAGGCTGATCTCTGTTCCAGGAGATGAGAATGATGCACTGAAATCCCATGCAGCCCATACTCACCACTGGCCTCCAGGGACACCTGGACTCACCTACAAGTCCTGGCACTAGGCCACAGCTCTCCAATGACACCATTTCCTGTGCCATTAGCCCTCACAGCTAAACTGAGGGCACTGGAGACCAGCATCACCCTGCACTGATCACCAGCACTTGCCTTTTGCTCCTTAAGAAGCTTGGCATTTTCCACTGCTTCTCCAGCCCATAGCAGACAGCGAGACTACCTCTCCACCCTAAAGCTGAAGTGTGCCTAACCCTGAAAAATGCGCTGTTCCCATTGGAAAGGTCTAATGATTGCCCCTAAGACTCAGCCTACATTTATTTGTGGACGGTTTATTTCCATTTGTACTTTTGCCAGCATTGACCTTTGGCTTAAATAGCTCTTCTCTTCCCTGCTTCCCGTCCCAATGTATTTATAGATGGTGATTGTGACCATCCCCAGGCTCTGCTCTGGTAGCACAAGCAAGGTTCATCCAGTTTTCTCCTGCATGACTGCCTCTCCCTCTTCATTCATCCAGCAGCCCCCTTTCCTGCTCCAGACCAGACTCAGTTCATCATCCCTGTACACAGGAGATCTAAGTGAGCGATGCTGGCAGGTCCCACTGCATCCATGCATGATGCCGCTGAGACCTCACCATCCTGCCTGCAAACTTCTCCACTTTCCCCTCCATCTCCACCTTCCAGTCACAAAGACCTGGGTTTCTGGGAGGTATCCTTGCTATCCTCCAACAAGCCCCACCTTGGTGCTGCTCTCTTCCCACCAGCTCTACTTCGCCAACACTTTTCCATAGCGAAAGCATTACTACGACAAGCAGCTCTGCACGTTCCCTGCACTTAGAAAACCAGTCCTTGGATGCCAGGTTAGCCCGGCGTGACCTACCTTTGGCAAACCCATGATTCATTTTCCTCTTTCGCCTCCAAAATCTGTTCCGAAATGGCATGCAATTGAGGTCAGGCTCACAGCCCTATTCCTGCCTGCCTTACTTTTTCCTTCCTCCCCCCGCTTTTAAATATAGGCACTGCACTCACTCTTCCCCAGTCAGCTGGTGCCTCCCCCAGCACGCCGGAGCTGTTATATATACGCAGCACCAGACCTGCCATCTATGTGCCAGATCCCCCCTAAATATGGTGGGGGTGATGCCCATCGCCAAGCTGGTGGGCACGATGGGCTGTGGCCATGTTCATGTTCTAGGTCACACTATCCATCCTTTTGTTGCCATTGGGTTCACCAGAAGTTTAGGTGAACCGTCCAACTGGTGTGGGGATCTGTGCCCAAACATCCCCTTGTTCCAGGTTGGATATTAGGAAAAATTTCTTCTTCGAAAGAGTGGTGAGATGTTGGAATGTGCTGCTCAAGTAGGTGGTGGAGTCACTGTCCCTGGAGGTGTTCACAGAGAGGGTAGATGTTTTATTGAGTGATGTGGTTTAGTGGGCATGGTGGAGTTGAGCTGATGGTTGGACTTGGTCATCTTAGTGATTTCTTCCAACCTTAATGATTCTGTGATTGGCAGAGGTGAGAAACCACTTCCTGCCCCTTTGAGCATTCAGCGTGAGGTCTACTTTGCTTGAGTTTTGGCACTTCCCAACTTCTTTGGCACAATGATATTGTTTTCTTTAACGAGCAGCCCCTTTTCCCTTATTTTTGGAGCATCATTCACTCCTAATACCCTTCCAGAGACAGTAATTCATCACCCTGGTGCCTTCCCATAGGTTTTCCACTTGCTTAAGAGACCCAGCAGGACATCTCATGCAGGGCTCAGGGAGGACACACCATGAGTAGTTCAATCCTCAGACCTGACACCAAAGCTGCAACTCCTTTAAATGAATAAATTCCTTCTTCCTGCCCCTGGCCTTGTGCTGGAGACAGAGTCCCATCCCTCACACAAACTCCTTGGGAAACTGAGGAACTGCTTAACGGTTGGTCTTTCTTCTTCCCTTCACTTTAAGGCAATAACATTCTAATTATAGAATCAGAGTCATTTAGGTTGGAAAGACCTTCAAGATCACCAAGGCCAACCATCAGACCGACTCACTGAGTTCCACCGCTAACTCATGCCCACTAATGCCACTCCATCCTAAAATACCACCAGCCATGCTCTTCCTTGACCAAATGACCATGAAATGTGTTCACCACCACCTCCAGGAATGCACATGCAAAGCATACAAATGACCCAGGCCACCTCACCATCTCAGGCCACCAGGGTGGTGGCACTGGGACCATACCCACCACCAAGGCCACCACGTGGACTGGCTCTTTTACCTTGGCAGCTCCTATATTTCCGAAGGGCAGGAAAAGGCACAGGAAGCTGCAAAAGCAGATCTCACTCAGGGGCCAGAAATCTAAAGAAGTCTAAATATATACTGCCGTCAAATGCAAAGCACAGGCTCGCAGCCCACACATACCCTCCCTCAGCATGGGAAACTTTAGGATTTCTTTGCTGTGCTGGGAAAAAAATAATAAAACAACCACAAACTCAGTTTCTTCTACCTAAAAATAAGCAAAAAGCGCCTTCTGCCTTTGCAGGGAACCTTTGGATTCCCAGTGGTTGGAAAGAAAGCGCAAGAAAAGGAAGGGTGAAGCTGGATGGACAAAAAAATAAGCTCTGTTATTGAAAGAAATGGTCTCAGAGATGGTCCCTGCTCTGAACAGCAGCACAGCCACATCCCCTGTCCAAATCCATCTGCATCAGGAGAGCCTCTGCAATTTCTGCTCTAATCCAGACCCAAACGGCACATAATTAGATTGGGGTAATATACAGATATTACCACAACCCACTTGCTTAGGGAATACACACAGCTCGGGAGCAAGGCAGAGGTAACAGAGGCTATGCACACCATTACCTCCCAGACCCCCACACTGAAGGGTCTGAGGAGCAGAGCAGGCACTGTCCCTTCCTAGCACAGACCATTAGGAACAGCATCACAATCCAGACAAAAGGGAAAAGAAAAAAAAAAAGGAAATTAAAGTACTCTCCCAGCAGATTCCCTGACCTAACCAGCTCCCTCAAGACCTTGACACCCACTGCTGCTCCCCAGCGCAGTAACAGATCTCCTTCTTCCCTTTAATAGCTATAATTTGATCTCCTCCATGCAGGGCCATGCTTCACTCCCTGCCAGCTGTGCCTGGTATCTGTCAGTGACCCCGGTGCTGTACAAGATCTGAATGAAAATGCTTTTCTTCTCCAAATTAGGTTAATGAGGAAATTGGTATATTTCCTTCACAGAACAAGGGCTGGGCCCTGGCGGGTGGTATTCTGCCCTGAATGGGTTCCCATCACTGTGCCCAGAGCACTGTGCAGATCCCAGGGTACCAGGGGTCCCCACAATGGTATGCAGGATTCTTAGTGAGGGCTGAAGGGTATGGGAATGCATCTTGCTGGGTAGGAATGGGGAGACAGGGAAGAACTCCCATAGATTTCATTTATCCCGTTTTCTAGATGAAACATTTCAATTTTGGACTAAAGAACTCTACTCTGATTTGCTGAGAAATCACACCCATGCCTTCCACCCAGCACTGCATACCACGGGATGCCAACAGGACCCTCTTTGGGATGCCAATGAGACCTTCCATGGGATGGCAATGGATTCAAGGCCCTGGGCTTAACAAATAGGGGCTGAAACTCTATCCTCATAGAGCAGTGCCAGAGCATCAGGTTCTGCTCTGTTCCTCTGGCCCAGGACAGCTGTTCCCTGGGCAAGCAGGAGGAGAGTGTAAGCATGCAGCCCTCAGCAGAACAAGCCTTCGAAACTGCGGATCCAGCAGACACAGTTTGTTTCTTGCTGTGTCATTTCAGTGCTCACACATTAAAAAAAATATATAAAGAGGAAAAAAAAAAAAAAAAGGAACAGTTGGCAACAGGGAGAGGGTCTGGCTTTAAGTGCTACCAAAGAGCTGAGCTAAGAGGGAGTGAAAACCAGCACCCTGCCTGTGGCTGCTTGGGGTGTATGCAGCAGCAGCACTGGGCTCACCTGGCAGGGCTCAACAACCAGGAGCTATTTAGGGGAAAAACAGCACACTTAGTTAAAAGTTTGGATGGTGTTAAGCTTCTGGGTGGCACCTCCTCAGCTCCTTCTTCCTGCAAAGCCCAGCACTTGGCTCCCTCCAACACATCTCCCTCCACCTTCGCTCACCAGCATCTCTCCTTTCTTGGGAAGCTACAGGGATAAAGGCACCCGAGTGATGCTCAGGATCTCAGAGCCAAAGGCATGGCATTGTGACCCCCTGTATTTATCACCCCCCAACCCATCCACCATGTCAACAAGGCAGGTTTGGGGTTTATAGCAAGCAGCTGTGGCCCGTCAGCTCCCTTGATGCCTTGCCATGCATTTTTAATTAGCAGCACGGATGCTGCTGTAATGCCTGGGAGGCAAAATGTTTTTACCCATCGCTGCTAACAGCCACGGCCCTGTGCACAAATCAGGGCTGTGCCAAGCCTCCTGCCTGCTCCCACCACCCTAAGACCATCGGGGCTGCCCGCTTCCCACCCCAGCATCGACCCCCACAGTGACACAAAGCAGTTTTCCTTCTCCATGATGCCTGGTCCCCATGCCACGCAGCCAATGTCCCCAGCACACAATGGGGATGTGTCCCTCCCGGCAAACCATGATCTCCAAAAAGGAATCAAAGCCCCGCAGGGATGGGCAATGGGAAGGACAGAGCTCACCCCGATTTGAGGTATTTTCTGCTGTTTTTTTTTCCCCCAGTCACACTGTGATTTCTGCATAGCAAGGCGACATCTCACGCAGGCAGGGTGAGGAAAACAAGGTGAGAGCTGAGCGCATCCACAGAATAACACACGTGGAGAGCACCACGGGGCTGATTAGCTTTTTCATGATGCTTTCTACATATTCGGAGAGATGCGCTTCTAGACCGGGTAAAATTGTGGAAAAATGGCTCTTAACATCACGATACAGCTACACGGGGGAATATTATAGTAAGCAATTTCTTTGAGAGATTGCTGAAGCATTTTGCCTGCCATCTCCTCTCCTCTGCAGAGCTCCTTGCTAACCCAAAAGGGCTCCATTTCTCACCACTGCAGCCAATGGCTGAACCCCCAAACCTGCAGGCAGAGAGCATTCCCCAGAGGACCACAGCCTCATACACATGTCCACTCACATGTCCACTTTTGAGGGCTTTTTTTTTCCCCATCAAAATGTCCCAAAGCCCATTTTGCTGCCTGCAGCCGTGCATCCCCATGAGACAACGGAAGGGGGAGAGGCAGCTGAGGGACAAGATAAGTGAATCAGCAGTGATTTGCCACCAAACCCCAAACTCTCATTCAATTAGCAGCTGAGAAGGTCCCTGATACTTCCATTAAAGGTAAGTAATAGCTGGAGCTGTGCGAGGAGCAGGAAAGGGAGGCAGTGGACAGTCATGGCCATCAGGGATGTAATGAAAGAGCACAGCTGGCCAGCAATGCCGGGAAGATCACTCGGATCCCAGGCCTCCAGGCATCCTGGAACATCTCCTGGTACAGCATCTATGGATCCCACACAGCTGCCATGGGGATGGGAGGCTAGTGGGGACATCCCAGCCATCACAAAGGCAGTTCTACAGGGGAAAATCCCTCCTCGTGCTATACACATTTAACCTGACAATATGCACTGTGGTTATGTCTCTGAGCCCACTGGTGCACCAGAAATGCCCTTGTAATTCTACCAAGTGGTTCAGTTCTGCCCAGTTTCCCAACAAAGCCACAAGACACCAGCAGCTCCTTGAGGATGAAGAACCTTGTGGCAAGAATCGTAATGGAATGACAGAACCACTAAGGTTGGAAAAGACCACTAAGATCCCCAAGTCCAACCATCAACCCCTCCCCACCATGCCGTCTAACCACGTCCCTCAGTGCCACGTCTCCAAGGATGGTGACCCCACCACCTCCCTGGGCAGCCTGTGCCAGTGTCTCACCACTCTTTCAGAGAAGAAAAGTTTCCTGATATCCAACCTGACCATCTCCTGACACAACTCAAAGTCATCACTTCTCATAGGTGAAGCCCTGGCCAGGACCACTTCTCCAATGCAAGTTTTGGAGGTCTACCTGTCCCATGGATGCCAACCAGAATCCCTGGCATCACCAAAACGAGCAGGGTCCCCAGTGCTGGCAGCACACAGCCTTCACCCAGCTTACAAAACAGCCTTCCTGCTCACAGCAAAGCAAACATCAAAGAATGTTTCCCCATGGCAATCCATCCAATCTGCCTCCCGCAGAGCAATGCCACTCTGTAAATCTCCAGGCGTTATGGGAACCAGGGTATAAAAACATTCCTGGTGCAATGACGCCGGAGGCGATGCTGAAATTAGGCTGGGAACAGAACTGGCACGGCTGCTTCCAGTCCGTGAACTGAAACCCATCATCGCCCACAAAGACACAGCCATGCAACTCTTTCCCCGCTCTGTGCTCTGCCCTGTATCACTGCCCAGAGCTGAGGGGTGAGATGTCCCCTGGGCCCAGTGGGATATGTAGCACACATCCCTTTATTCCCCACCTTCTGCCCAAATGGGATACACCGATCCCATCTCAAAGAATCGTAGAATCACAAAATCATTTTAGTTGGAAGGGAACCTTCAAGGTTATGTGGTCCAACTCCCCTGCAACCAACAGGGGCATCGACAGCTATTTCAGGTTGCTCAATCTCCACCACTCAGGACCTCAAAAACTTCCAGTCCAAGTAAATGCCACCTCCAGAACCCCATCCCCACACCCAACCGCCCCAAAAAGCCCCTGACTCACATTGTACAGAACTGTGGTCCACCCTTCCATGGTGATGCACTGGAAGACGGTCAGCACAGCAAAGAGGATGTTGTCAAACTGTGTGATCCCATCATTGGGACCGATCCACTCCCGGCACTCGTAGCCCGGCGGGCAACCCTGCACCCCACAGGGGTGGGGAGGGTCCAGCTCCTCCAGCTCACCTGTGGGCACACAGCAATGGGATGGGGGTGAGAGATGGGCAGCTGGGGGATGCAACTGCGTGCAACCGAGGGATGCCTGCAGTGTACAAAGCAAAATGCAGGTCACAGCCCCTGGTGATCACTGCACCAGAGCATGGATTGCAGAGCAAGGTGACCACCCCAGGATGCAGGGTGCCTTCCTCACCTGAATTGTTTGTGTAGCAGGCTCGGTGCAGTTTCCCACTGTAGAACTCCAGGCCGATGATGGCAAACATGAGAATAGCAAAAAAGAGCAGCAAGCCAATCTGGAGGAGAGGCACCATGGCCTTCATGATGGATTTCAGCACAATCTGGAGGCCTGGAAGAGAAAAGAGTGAGTTCAGCTCAGCAGGCCCTACCCAGGACACACATAGGCGGTGGGGCAGCTCCTTCTGCATCTATCATCTCCTAACACAATATCCCAAACCAGGCACCCCAGTTCCCACCATTCCAGCAGCCAGTGGGGCAGGGGAAGCTCCCCAGCACCATTCAGGCATCTTCTGAGCTAATCCTCACCACCCAGCATGCACCACGAAGCTCATGCTGCCTGAGCTACAAATCCCATGCATCGTGTGCTGGGTGGCCAGGGAGGGGAGGGAAGTTCAGCCACACCAGCAGTCAGATTTCCTTATTTATCTCCAGTCCTGCAGAGGAAATCTTGCCAAAAAAAAAAAAAAAAAAGAAAAAGAAAAAAGAAATATCCCCTGGAAGGATTCACCCACCACCTTCTGGCCATAGAGCTCAGCCCTACAGCCGGGAGCACCAAGGTTCCATTGGGTTGGAGGCAAGGACATGACACCCACGTGTCATCTCCCAGTGCCACCAGGGAGCTTTGCCTCTCCTCCCATTTGCACACCACATCACCGAGGTGGTACGAGGTCTCCTTGCAACGTGAGGTAGATGGGAAGAGGAAGAGAAATGGGAGCACCCAACTTACTGGGAATGCCCGAGACGAGCTTCAGAGGCCTGAGCACACGCACGGCACGCAGGGTGCGCAGGTCCACGTGTGTGTTGAAGTGTGTCCCAGCAGTGGCGAGGATGCTGCAGGCAGACACAGAGAGAGGTTACATGGTTACAGCCCCACAGTGCAGGGCTGGGTGCTGAGAACCATCCAATGAACCAATTCCCACCAGCAGGACCCAGCGTAGGCCCAACTTGACACCTCCCAAAGTCCACGTGCCACCAGTCCCCAGAAGATGGGACCCATGGCTAAGCCTTGACCCCAAGTGCACGTGGAGCCATCAGCTGCACCAACTCCTTCAACATGTGGAGTTTCCTTAGGGAACGAGCAGAGAGCCTTGCACGCATTCAAAAATATACAGTAATGAAAATTTGATGCCCTTGGAAGGCAAAGGAAGGACTCCAGGGTTTGCTTTTAAAACACAAAGATTTCTCAAGCTGATCTCTGGAAAACAAACTGGAGCAGAGGGGAGCTTGTCTGGTGGTGACTGAGGTGCACGTAGTGCAGGGGGAGTGGGGGCTTGGTGACACAGAGCATGTCACCAGGGCTGGTGGCCTGGGTGAGGAAGAGGAGCAGGAAGGCTGCGTGCAGGAACCAGGGATGGGGAGGAGAGGGGGACAGAGGGTGGCAGCAACCTCAGGGATGTTTGCAGCACTCCAAAAAACTGAGGCAAATTGGGTCATTGTTCCACTAATTCATCTAATTACAGGCCAGAGCGGCTCTCCGGCGAATGGAGCAATTAGCACACGTTCCCTGCCATGCTCCCCGAGGTACACAGGTCCCAGCCCCCCCCCAAAAGGCAGCTCAGTTTCCTAGGATACCCGGCACCACAACGCAAGCAGGTTGGTACCACCCGCTTCCCAACCCTCCTCTTCCTCCCTGCTGGTTTGCCAGCCTGCTTGCAGAAGGGGTGGGCAGCAAACCTGTCCCAGCATCACCCTGACACCACCCACAGCCCCAGTGCACCGAGCTGCTCACGCATGGCACATCCCCATGGGGACCAGCTCATGCACCATTGATGGCACACAGCACCAAACATCTCGGACACCTCAGCTCTCTGGGAGCAGCCGAGCACCCAGGCTGCAAAGTCCTCTGCTAACCCAGATTTGTCTGAAGGGCTCAGGAGCCTCGGCGAGGAGCCTCCAGGCAGGGTTCACACGATTTCAGGCCGAGCCTCCACCGCGCTCCAAATTAGCTGCTAAGAATGGGACTCCTCTGTGGCAAGGTGACGTGCTCCTTGTCCTCACGGGGAGGGACAAGGGACATCACGAGCTGTGTCACGGAGGGAGTGGGTCAGAAAAAACACCAAGCACAGCAGTGCCGCTGCTGATGTTTCTCCTGACCAAAGGTGTCTGTGCATCCTTCCTGCTCAGCATCCCAGGGCATTCACGCAGCCCAGAGCAGGGTCTCAGCTGCACGAGACTAAATTTAGATCACTTGAGGTGCTGGAAAAAGCAAGCAAGCCTTCAGGCACGCGAGCCTGGCTTCTGTCTGCTTTCTCCAAGCCCTAACAAAAGACATTACCTCTCCCTGACAGCTTCTCCTGTACACCCAAAAACTCCTGCTCCAGGCTCTTGCTCAACAACTGTTAATTGCTCGTTAACTCCTATGCACGCCTTCTTGGTGGCATGACCCACATGGCACAGTGCGACCCACTTCTGCTCCACCTTGCTTTCACCACTTGCTCCTCACCTCAGGGAAAGACCTGGCTCTGAAACAGCACAGGGTGCCACGTTGGCTTTGCAGCCTTCCTTTCCCCCTTCTTAATCTGCCACCAGAACTTTAAGAGCTTCATCAACTACAGCAAACCAAAGAGAAAGTGGAAACCAGAGTTCAAAGCCAAAAGGCAAACAGTGAGGGAGAAAACTATGGCAGCACCAAGTCCTCTGGGGAGCATCACCCCAGGGTTGGGTGGCAGCAGCACCAAGCAGGTTGGCACACTGAGCTTCCCCTCAGGGATGGGACAGAGCTCGGTGTTCACGCAGGGCAGCAGCTCTGCTATCTGCAGAACAATTCAAACCCTCTCCAACACTTACAATATCCACGTCTGATGTACTAATAATTATTCTTTATTTTTAGGCAAGGACCCAAACTAAAATTACATCTCACCATCCAAGTTATCTGGAAAAAAAAAAAAAAAAAGCTGCCAGATTGGGCTATAAAAATCCCAATGATCTCATGCTTTTCATCATATGTACCGGAGAAAAAAAGAAGAAGAAGGAAAAAAAAAAGTGAAGGCGTTTTTATAGGTCACCTAGGCAAAGGGGCGAGCTCTGCTTCTTCGGAAGAAAGGGGGAAGAGAGACTTCAGGTGGAGAAAGGAGCAGAGAGGATCTATTGGAAGAATGCAAATGAGAGAGGAGGCAGGATGGGAAATATATGTTAATCCGCAAAGTATAATTGAATAGTGAGCAATCACCAGCAGACAAAAACACGCTTCGGAGAAAAATATATATATATATTAGAAAAGAAAATCCAATGCTTTGTGCTTGCAAGCAGGGTGGTTATTTTGTTTTGTTCACCTGCAGTCCCCAGAGCAAGAGATGAGGCCCTGAGGCACTGCACAGCAGTGGGGAAACCATCTCCAAGCTCACCAGTGACCAACACCCTGCTATACAGGACGTGGCTGACGTGTGCAGGGTATGGCAGAAGTCATGTCCCACAGTCACGTCCACAAAAAGCCATTCTGATGCACCTAGCTTTGCATTGTCACCCCAGCACGACCCTCAGCACTGGGGACATGCTTTCTAGCACGGAGCCCAAGCAAATGCTGACCTCCCAAAATAGTTGGATCGAGCATCCCCCAATGGTTCCGCCACGGCCCCACGTAGGGGTGTGGTGGCAGAGAGCTGTCCCAGCAAGGGGACGAGGGAGCTGCCAGTGAAGCCAGACAAATCCCAGCTCCAAATCTGGGCCAGGCAGGGTGCTGGCTGGCACACAAATTAATATTTATAATTAAGTGGAAAGGCCCCTCAAGGCCTGAACCGCCACCTGACTCTATGAGGGAGACGAGTGCATAATTAATAGACTGGTCAAACAGCTCACAGGAAGGGACCTGAGGGATTTACCCCATTCTTCCCCTTTCTGACTGGTGAACCGACCCCTCCTCTGCAGACATCACCACGATTAGCACTGGTTACACCCAGACATGCACTCTGCAGCCCAGCCCCGGGGATGCTGTGCAACCTGAAAGCTGCTGTCCTTTTTATTCCACGCTCTTTCTAGGTTTTGGGGCCGCGGCACAAGTGGATTGTGAGGCTGCAGAGCTGCGGGTCCCATCTCAGATGGCACCAAAACAGCTCTTTGCTCCAGGAAACCCTGAGCTGAAAGTGACGGGAGCCATAGGGTGACTGCTCGGGCTCCCCAGCTGGCCCCACAGCAAGATGAGGGATGCCTGTGCTCCCAAACCCATAACACAGCTCTGCCTAACCAGGGGCCCCTCCAGAGCCCCCTGGCTCTTGCACATCCCCGACGCTTGCAGTCTGCCCTTTGTGCAAGGTGCCGGTGGCAGGCACGTCCTGTTGCCATGGCATATGGCCCATGAATCATTCACAGAGCTCGGGAATCAATTATTCATCCAAACGAAAGACCAAACACTTTACTAATTGTCCTGGAAGGGAAGAGCTGGGGACGGGAGATGGGGAATCACTGTGCTGGGAATTGGCCAAAGACTAAAGGAAAAAGGGGAGAAGATGACCAAGGCTAGCAGCACGAAATCCCATTCCCCCATGCAGGCAGACCTAAGCCAACCTGCTAGCCCATCTTTGTGGCGTCAGGGCTCCTTCCAATCTTCTCCAGACTGCTTTTGGATCACGCTTTTCCTATTCCTTACATTATCAGCAGAACCACCCCATGTGCAGGGAGGTGATGCTCCATCACCAGCTCTTCCAGGTTCAACCTCTCCCTCCCAGGGCTGCACGTGAAGCACCCACCCGGTCCTGACTGCTTCTGGCTTCAGGACACAAGCAGGTCCCAGCCCAGCTCCAGAGCACGCAAGGTGAGCAACACGTGCTGTCCCCATCTCAGTTCTGCCCCACAACACATAGGCACGTTTTCTGAGGAAAAGATGCTTGGCTGGGGGAGAACGGGCTGTTTTTCAGGCAGAGATGATGATTTAGAAACCACGGGTTACGAACGGAGCGGGTTTACAAATGCGCCTATTAGTTCCCCAGTGGAAGCTTTAGCATCAGGGAGTTTGGGGTGGGCGTTGATTTCCACCGAGATGAAAAATCCGGGTTTATTGACATAAGAAGCAAACACCAGTTGAACCCGTGCTGGTGCCATCCGCTCCTGCCTGGGGTCCCAGGAAGGCCACTCACGTTAGCGATCCCTCATTAGGCTAATTTGTGCCTGCTGCCCACAGGCAGCCCCAGCACAGCACCTGGGACATGATGCCACAAACAGCCTCTCTGATTTATGCAGCGAAATAAATGCTGAAAGAAGGAGTGCCCCGTGCCATCCACACAGGGACAAAGATATTGCTCCATCGGGACAGATACCGCTCCCCCTGTGTCACATCACTGTCCCAAACCACTCAGCACATCCCGAGGATGCTCAGAACACACCCCAGGCATCTCTGCTCATCCCTCAGACAGATCGTTCTCCCCGTCCCAAAGACATCTGGCAGGACCTATCCATCAAGTTTTAGTCCACAGCCGTGCTCACGAGGCCCAGTGCGGCGCTCCGATGTTGCCACCCGCCCATGGCAGCACGTGCCCCTCCCACGGCTGCCTGCGAGCCGTTTTGCAGCCCGGCATCGCTCACTGCAGAAATCCACTGCTGATAGCTCAGAACACCCAACACGCGCTCTGGTTTATCTTGCAGGGAGGCAAGCTGTCGCTGTCGCACGCACCCCTCCGAGCGAGAGCTGCACGGGCATTTCTGGGAGGGGTTTCCATCCGCCCGAGCAAAAAATGTAAAGGGGGCAAGGTGGTGAAACGGGCTCTCTGCGCCCCATAAGCGTGCTGGGGGTCAGCACCTGTGGGCACAGCAGTAGCCCTGCACGGCCGCTCGCTCTGCTGGCAAGGGGCCCGGCGCAGGCAGGAGCTGGCGATGCCAGCGGGTGAGTAATTGCTGAGCGCTGACTCAGCACAGCCTGGGCTGCAGCCGGCTCACCCCGATCCACCGGAGAGGCTCACGGTGGAGCTCCCAGCTCAAACATGGCATTTCCCCTTGGCTGAGCCCCAAAGGATGCTCGGGCCAGCCGGCAGCTCGTGGGCATTTCCAGCCACCCGGCTGTATCGGGTGGGCTCAGCCCAGCAGCACCGCTTATTCCGCAGTCCCTGTGTCCATAGAGATGCCACCAGGACGACCAGTAATTCCAACCAGGACACCTCCAATGAGCACACTGCTGACCCATGCTATGCTGCCCATCACCACATCCCAACATCAGGCTCAGCATCCACCTTCCTCCAACAAACCGGTGTCACATCTCACACGCGGGAGCTTGCACATCAGGACATGGGGCTGCAGCCAACAGCTCTGCAGGGACCCCAGATATCCGAAGTTCCCGTGCCTCAGTTTCCCTGAGCTTCTGCTCGAGCCAATAGCTACCATTAATGAGTACAAGCCTGACAAACGACACCTGCTCATTTCTTTTTGTGTCACCAGCGCAGCTCAACCCAGCCCAAGCAGACTCGAATCTGGGCCACAACCCCAGCAGGTGACACAAGCAGTGACAACCAGCACCTAGCACAGTTCACATCCTGCCACCCCCAGCTGGGGTGGTACTGAGTCCCACATGCTGAGCCAGCATCACCTGGAGCTGCAGCCCCACCTGGGTCCAACTAACACCTATCCAACACCATACCCACCCCACTCTGTGCCCAGATGGGTGACAGGCACCAGGCCACCAGCCAAGAAATGCTGGACACGATGCCTTCAGTGCCCACGCAACAGGGAACCACATCCCACTGTGGGAATCCATCCTCCCTTCCCTAAATTTGGTCAAAGGACGCCACCAAAAATGGCAAAACATGGCCTCACCCTGTGTCCTGGGGTTTGGTGTCATCACCAGGACAGGAAGACCCGTGGCTCATGCATCGATGACCCCGGACTCACCCACTGAGGACCACGATGAAGTCCATGACGTTCCAGCCATTGCGCAGATACGAGCCCTTGTGGAAAACAAAGCCCAGAGCCACGATCTTAATCCCAGCCTCAAAGCAGAAAATCCCAATGAAGTACGGCTCCGTCTTCTCCTGCAGAGGGGAACCAGGGGCACAGTGAGAGGGTAGCAGGGGGCACCAGGCATTTCACACACGATGGCTTAACTTTTCGTCAACCCCATCCCGTGTCCCATCCCACCTTACACATCCAAGCGCTTCCCCCGCCCTTCCTCCAACAGCATCAGTTTGGAAACCAGAAACGCAGGGCTATGACTCAATCCAGTGCCACTTTTTAGTGGTTCTAAACCTTCCTGGACCCTTTCCTTTGTGGAGGAGCCACGAAGGCTGGTGGGTTCCCGTCCTGAAACACCACCCCAAAATGAGCAGAAATCAGCTGCTCACCAGTCTCCGCGACATGGGCGTCTTGTCGTCCTCCGGGAGGTGCTGCTCCAGGGCCAACACGATGCAGTTGGCAATGATGGTTGCCAGGATCATGTACTCGAAGGGAGTGGCAGCAGTCAAGGAGCAAAGAAGTGGGATGGAGCCCCCAGCCTCCCCACAGCTACCCTGTTTATTCCCCTATACCTCCGTTGGGATGGTGCCTGCAGTGGGTGCCCAAAAGGTGGATGTGAGCACAGAGGCTGGGTTATGTCTGGGAAAGACTTTTGGGGTTGTGCATCAAAGAGCCAGGCATGACAATGGGCTGAGCACTTGCCGTGGAAGATCCCAGCTTGACCACTCATCAGAGAGGAAGGGAAGGGCAGCATCAGCACAGGGAAACACCCAGACCCCATCCATCAGTGACCACCCACCAACAACCTCCTACACCTTGCCAAATCCCTGTGGCCACATCAGTGCTGTCACGGCACCGGGCAGGAGAGCTGCCAGGGGCAGGCAGCCCGGCTCGCAGGAGCTGGGATGTGTTTAAGGATAGGAGCCAGAGCAGCTTCAGCCAAAACATTTTAAAAGGCCACTCAGGGAAATTAATGGTTGATACGTTAAAAACACACCAAGAGAGATCTCTGCAGCACACAGGTTCCACGCAGAGGATCCGGAGCATCTCTCCACATTCAGCCAGTGCAGGACAACTTTCCCCCCCCCCCTCCACCCTGCACACATCCTCCCAACTCAGGGCCAGACAGTGCTCTCACAGCCTTTCCTCTTTCATTAGGTGTCTAATTGTCGACCTCCCAGCCCCCCCAGATCACAGTGCTCGCCTCCCTGTGAGGCCGGTAATGAAAACCCATCTCTCTCCAGCCTTCTCCTCCTCCTTCGTCTGGCTTCTCCAGGCAGATCATTAGGGAGCCGATAAAAATAGGTTTTCTTATTGATTTATCTCCTTTCCCCATGCCCTCGCCCCTGAACAACCGATCGGTTTCCGTAGCAAGTCTGCAAATCCCCAGGCACACCTGCAGTCCTATTCCCATCCAGGGCACTTCAGGTGGAAGAGGATCCCAGAGGCCACACTGTCCCCAGACAATGGGGACATGATCGCTGTCACTCAGGCAGATGTGTGATGGAGACGCCAAACTTGCCCATCTCCCCCACCCAGGAGGTATTTAGCTCACGAGGAGAGCACAAAGATGGATTTGCAATGCTGGTGGCACATCGATGCTACCTCACCAAGCAGCCAGACCTCACCAAGTGGATGGATGAATCCATCCCAGGGTCTGGAGCTGCAGGGAGCCCTCCTCACCCCCTTTGCCCAGGAGGAGCATGGTGCTCATGCCTGCCCTGGCTTTCAGGCAGGAAAGCGTGGAAGGAGCAGAAGAATAAGAATGATGATACCCGAGCATTTCCAAAGGGCAGGAGGGGTTCCACCTCAGCCCCAGCATCTCCTACAAATGGCAGTCTCCACTCTCCACTCATCCCCACATCTCCCCCAGGAGCTGCAGCTCTGCAGGCTTTTCCACACTCCCCAGGTGTAAATGAGATGGGTCTTCACCTCCTACACTGCTGGGCTTCGCCATGCTGTTCCCAAGCCACTGTCCACACGCCAACACAGACCTCCTCCTGCCACATACGCCCATCTCTCAGTTCTCAGCCCCACACCCAGCGGGAAAGCAGGAGGAACCCAAACGGAGCAAGGACCACAAGTGCACCCCGTTCAGCTCCAGGTCCCCCAGCCCTGCTGCCTTTGTCCCCAAGGATGCAAACTCCACCCGGAGCAGAGCTGCCCGCAGTGCCGTGGGCGCGGGCACTGCCTACCACGTGCGAGCAGCGCCTGGGAGAAGTGTTCTCCTGAAAACTGGAAACCAAATCTCTCTCCTTTTTCACCCCCTCCCTTTTTTTTTTTTTTTTCTCTCTTTCTTTCTTCTTCTTCTTCTTCTTTTTTTTTTTTTTTTAAACAAAAAAGAACCGCATCATGTGATTCTCCTGCCTTAACATCAGTTTTTTAACTTTGGTTGCCACGGCAACAGGATGCAACTTGGCGTCACCATGACAACAGCTGCCTCTGTTTAAATCCACCATCTGACAGGCAGCCTCTCTCTCTCTCCCCGGCTGTCAGAGAGATGGACCTGCCATTACACCTACTCGCCCCTCCCCGAAGAAAACATTTTAAGAAATCCGATGAATGGAGGGCATGGAAAGCAGCCTCAGTGGTGGAGGGGAGATGTTCCTGGGTAGCACAGCATGGTGATGCTCTTCCCACAGGGTGCAAGCGAAGGGGACAAAGAGGCTGCAGTGTCCCCAGGTGACACTCGCTGCCCAGACGGGGACACCCGCTCCCCCCAAATCCCTGCCACGTGGGGTGCACCAAAGCACGAATCCCTCGTGGGATGAGGCAGCAATGGGCACTGGGATGCGATAACACTGCTGTCACCGCATGCGGTGGGAAGCCATGGGGATGGGGAGGTCACCAGAATGCAGGGAGAGGCTTTGGGGACGAGCCAGCAGCACCCCGTGTCATCTGGTCCATCTGGGGAGGGAGAGGGATCGTGTCAAATGTGATTAAGTGGATGAAGGACGGAGCAGATAGAGCGGAGCTGCAGCCCATCTCGCGCACTAACTGAATTGCAGCTTTCCAGGCAGTGAACAAATGAAATCAGGGCTCAAGACCTGGCCATCAGCGGGAGCAGTGGGGCTGCGTTTCGGGAGGAGAGGCGAGGGGAAGAGAAGGAGACGTTCCCGCAGCCGAGCCAGCAGCTGCCTCGCGTTTGGAGCACCAACACCCAAAAGAGCAGCTCCAGAAGAGGTAATGAAGCTCTCAGCAAAGGCTCTCCCCGTGGAGCCGAATCCCAAGCCCTGTTCCTTGTGTTTCTCCTCCTTCCCCTCCGTGCATCATCCCTATTTACACTGGGAAGCCAAACTGCAGAGGCTGCTGGTTATAATTATACAGTTACCCAGCAGATATCCAGGCCTGAATCACCCGTTATTTTTAGCCCTATTACCTAGTCAACTGGAGCTGGGTGAAGAAGAGCCTCCACCCTCCCCTCGCCCCACCCCAGCCCCCTGCAACCCATGAGCCCAGCACTCTCAGGTGCAATGCTGGGCTGCAGCCAGGTGCTCACACACCCCGCCGGCTGCACCCGATCCAAGAGGAGAGCAACATTCTTGGCCAACGTCGCCGACAACGGCGTGGCCACACTGCTTTCTACCAAGGAGACCTCACAACAAAGTTGGCACAGCCCAAGGCTGCACTGATGGCATTTGGGGCATCTCTGTGTAGCACGAGTTGAGGTGGCACTGAGGTCCAACGAAGCTCAGCCTCGTGCAAGGCTTACAAGAGGTCATTCCACTTGACCCAGCAGACACGACCAGTGCCCCAAGGTGCCTTTTTTCCAGCCCAACAGAAGTGGGCACAAACCCATCACCAAAAAGCTTTGCCCATAGCCAAGCTCTCAAAATCTCAGTGCCTAAAAAGCCCTGGGGTGGGTGAATTTCCTGGAAAGAGACAGCAGCCATGTATGGCATGGCAACTGAGGTGCAGCTCCAGCTCCACGCACTTGCCCAGGGATGTGTCCTTCCTTTTTTGGGGAATTTTAGGGAAATAACAAATGTGCCCATCTCCCTCCTGCAACGCAAGTCCTAGGAAGGAATAACACGGTGGGGCTGCTGCAGCACGGTGGCCATGCACCAGCTGACGGGTGAGCACTGCACTGCCATGGGACCCCGGCCCGTAGCTCTGCTCGGAGGAACAGCCAAGCAGCGAGAGCCCTCCCACATCGTGCTGGGAAAGCACATGAATAATTTGGCATATTCTGGAAAACAAGACCTGGCGGCCCAGCGAGCGCCCTGCAGTGCTCCGAGTGCAGCTGCTGCCTCGCTGATGCTCTGCACCCAACACAGGGCTGGGCATGGCACGGCGGGGATTCTGCACAGCTGCCCCCATCCCATGTTGCCCCACACTCTTAGTGCTCAGTCAGACCCCCAGCACGCCCTGGGGGTGAACCCAGAAGCTGCAGTGCACCAATACACAGGGTTGTGCCCCTGGTGATGCTCAGCATGGGGTGGCAGACCCGTGGGCTGTCCCCAGGGCACCTGTTGCACCAAGTCACCCCATATGAGCTGGGCACCTCTGTCCCTCACCCAAAGAGCCAGCAAGTTACCCAACAAGTTGCAGGGAGAGGAAGGGATGATGAGAGCTGCACATAATCACCACTGCAGAGAGCGCTACGGGGAGGGTCTTAGAGCCAAAGCATGGAAGTTTGTGGGTTTGGGAGGGGAGTGGGGTGCTGAGCAGAGGTGTGATGGAGGGCTGCGTGGCGGGGCTGGGTACCAGGCACAGTGCCCAGGGTACCCGCAGGGAAGGCAGGAGGGGAGAGAAATGCATGGGGGTGCAGAAGGATGGGGGAGTGGGTGAAGGAGGGGGGAATTTGTACCCTCTGTCCGCTGTATTCCTGGGGTGATCCCTGGAGAAGATGCAGTGGGTGGCAAGCAGAGGGGGGTCAGCAGCTCTGTGCAGCACAGGGAGGGAGGGAGGGGGCACCCCACTTCCAGAGAGTGGGATAGGGCTGTGGGGTGAGGTCAGTTGTGCCCCTGCCTGGCGTGCCAGGCTGTGGGAGAACAGGGTCTGTCCCCAGTAGGACAGGGGCTCTGGGTAGGAAGCAGAACCCCCACGCACCCTAAAGCCAAAATGGATCAGAAAACCCCTGGCCAGCATGTGAGGGGTTTCAAAGCCTCAGGAGGGGCTGGGGTCAGCTGGGGGGGGGGGGGGGGGGGGGGGAGAGAAAAGGGGCTCTGCTCCCTCCGTGTGATGGAGGGCAGCAACAATAGGGTGAGGAGAGGAGAGCATCCCCAGGGACAGGGACAGGGCACCCCGCTCCACACACCAAAGGAGAGCAGAAGGCAGGCGCTTACCTGCCGGCTGCTGCCGCACACGTGTCCTGGGCAGCCACCAAAGCAAATCCAGGCACGGGGAGCAAAGGGGGGGGGTGGGGGGGCTCGCAGGGGGCGCAGAAAGGATATGGCCAGTCGATGAGCTTCTTGGCGTATTTCCTGACTATGTTATCTTCCCCAAAGAGGAACAACGATCTGTTGACGGTGAAGCAGTTCTGCCGGACGGGGATGGGGTTGTACAGAGCCATAGTCCGGGCTCGCTGCGCTTTGGTTTGCTTGAAGGCTCCCGGGGACCCTCCCGCCGGAGCTGCTGCTCCTTGCCGGCTGCGGTTCTGCTCGGAGCCCCCATCCCCGGAGCTCAGCCTGCCAGCCACCGCCTCCCCGAAGCGAGCCATCCTGCAAGAAAGCGCACAGGTGAGCCGAGAGGCACCGCCGAGGCAGCAGGGGGAGAACAAGGGGGAAGGGGGGGGGGGGGGGGGGGGGGCTGCGGGGCTCCTTCCTCCTCCTCCTCCTCCTCTCCGGTGATGCTCATCCCCGTCGCTCCCGCATCCCTCCGGGAGAGCATCACGGAGAGGGAGCGGCACAGCGGGGTGGATATCAGCACGAAGCAAAGGGTGAAAAGCAGCCCCATCCTTCCCCCCCCATAAGCAAACCTTTGGGACCCCCAACCCAGGGGGCTCGGAGCCCTTCCCCCCGCCCCACCGCAGCCCCCCACCGCCGTTGGATACAGCACCCAGCGCAGCGCAGGGGAGGCCGGCGAACAGGTTGCAGCGCGATCCAGCCTAGTTGAAGCCAAGTGGCCAACTTCCTCCCGCCGCCTCCATCTTCGGCAGCCCCCCCGGGAGCCCCCCCGGCCCCTCCGCAGGCCCCGCTGCCACCGATGGGATGGACGTCGGCTTTCTGCAGGAACGGGCCGCGGAAGCCGAGGCTGCCGCGCCTCTGCAGCTCGGGGCTGGCTGCCTTTAATGAAGTCGGCTGCAACACACACGGGCGGGCGCGCACACACGCGCACGCACGCCCGGCTCGCTCGCTCGCTCCATCCAGTGCATTCTTTTGGCAAAGCGACGAGCTGCTTGCTGCAAAAGGGAAGGCAGCGGCAGAGGGGAGGGTCTGCAGGGAACAAAGGCGACGCGAGGGAGCCCCCCCCTGCAAGGAGCACTCCCTGCCTGCCAACGGGTTTTCGGCACACGGGGGCTCCCAGGTGAGCAGGGATGGAGCTGGGGGGCAGTGGGGGCTCAGCTTCCCCCCCCCCCCCCCAACCTTGTCTGTGGGATCGATGCATGAGGTGTCCCCGTATCCACCTGAATTTGGTATTCCCGTATCCGTTTGCCTCCAACCTCACTGCTTGCAACCGTGCATCCTTCAAGGGATGTCCCCAGCACTACCCGTGGGTCCTCCATGCCCTTGGCCCCTCTGTGCCCAAAGGATCAGCTCCCACTCTCCAGCCCTGCGGAGCCCAGCATCCCCTCCATGCTCTCCCTCCAGCACTGCTGACCTGCTTTTCAAAACGCAGCAGAGCCTGTGTGCCCTGCTGCTGCCTCTACCTGGGTGAGAAGTTTGGGGTGAAACCTTGAATGAGGAGCAGTGACGCACGGACACAGCCTTCCCAGGGAGGTGGTGGGGGTCTCGATCCATGGGGGTGCTCAACAACAGTGGAGATGTGGCACTGAGGGACGTGGGGATGGGTTGGGGCTGTCCCACACGTGTGCTGCACAGTAGCTTGAGGTAACTTATTAAAATAACATAAAATAAAACCCTTAATCAAGGGAGGTCATTAACTCATCTGTACAAGGGCTGCACCTCGCCCTGGGCATCCCCACCTCCAGCTATGGGGCTGGTTTTATGATCCAGGCTGCCTCGGTGCACTGCCAGGAAGGAGAAGGATCAGGGCCTCTCCAGCAGGACAAGAGGAGCGTTTAGCACAAAGGCTGTGGGATGGCTGCCCCCAAACTCAGCTGCCCCCAACCTCAGCCAGATGCCAGGAGCTCACCAAGACACCCGTCTGCTACACCCGTCCTTGGCTCTGCTCTGTAGGCCTCGAAACAGATGGGGAGTGTCCCTGGGGGTCAGCCAGCCCTCAGCTATGCCACGAGCAGAGCACCCAACCGGCGTTCCCCTCCCAGCTCACAAAGCTTTAACTTGCCAGCCACCCTAATTACAGTCCCAGGATCCACTCCTAACCAAACCAGCGAGGATCTGCAGGTCGTTCCCTCTGCCACCTTCCCACCACCACTGGAGCTGTGCTGCTCACACCACCTCTCATTGAGCCACTGCTCATTAAGCTCACAGCCAGGTTAATCACCCCTGCCTGGGTGACCCTGGGTCTCCAGGCATCCTCCCATCCCCACGGGGCATTCCCAAACACCCACCTCCAGCTGGTACCTAGGGGTGGGAGTGGAAAGGCCAGACCTCTACAGCACTGCTCAGCCTGCAGACACCTCGCTGCCTTTCTCCTGGCCCCACAAGCAGGTGCACCTCTTACCTGGGCACCCTGTATCCAGGCCTTGCTCTCCTCCCTGCTCTGTACTCGCTGCAGCAGAGCAGAGCGCAGGACAACCCCACTGGGAGCCTCACTCCTGTTCAGATGGTGCTAAAGGATGGGATATTTATGAGAAAGCAGCTCCTTAAGGGAAGATTGAAAGCAAAAGAAGTTCTGGCCGTGCCAAGTGCTGCAGGCTCCGCTTCCCAGGATGTTTATTGCCTCTCTCGGCTTGACCCTCACCCCAGCACACCGTGAGTCAGGGAGAAGCGTGGCTGATGCCTACATGATTCAACACAGCACAGGGACCACGAGCCAGCTCTGTGCCAGGCTGGCTCGGCTTGCAAACGAAAGAAACCCAAGAAGACAAGACAACGGGGTACCAGGGCAGGAAGGAGCAGGGTTTGCTGTCACAGCTACAGGCCAGCAATGGAAAGCAAACCTCCTCCTTGCTTTCCACCTCAACATCAGCACTCAGGAGGTGCGGACAGCCCCCTCTCCCCTGGCAGAGGCCGGAGAACCCCCAGGCTGCAGCGTGCGGTGCGGAGATGTGAGAGCTCCGCTCCGGCATTGCCATCTAGCGGCTGCTGCCCGCTCCCAGCCCGCACAGCGATGCCATACAAAGCATGCCGCGCTCCTCCGCTGCTCCCCGGCCTCGGGCTGCGGGAGGAAAATCGCACTGAAGAGTAGTAGCATCGTTACGGATGGGGAAGACCTCGAAGATCCCTCCCCCCCACCCCCCAAGTCCAACCTCAGCCCATCTCCACCGCTGAGCGTGTCCCTCGTGCCGTGGGGGTCACGTCCCTATTGCACACCCTCTGCTTTTGGCAGCTCTCCTATTAGAAAGGAGCTTCTGGCATCGTGATTTAATTCTATACACGGATATTTATTTACTCGCTTTTAAATATGGCTTTAACTACGCAGAAAGGAGTGGGGGGAAAATAGGATCAAATGGGAACCGTCTCCCGTTGCTCTGGCCAAATTTCAGATTGGGTCTGGGTAGCTCTGACTCAGAAGCACGTTTATAACCATGCAGGAATGGAAGTTTTTTTTTGTTGTTTTGTTTTGTTTCTCTTCCCCCAGGAACAGATTAATTACCTGCAGGATTAATAAGAAACATCACTCCATTTGCCAGAGCCTGCCAAGCCCTGCAACCCCACGGTTGGATGCAGCCCCGGGGTCCAAGCTGGTATCTCCTGAAGGACACTGCTCACCCCACACCCCTACTCCAGCACTCTATCACTGTGCCCTAACCTTACTACAAGCACTTCTCTAAGAGCACTCAGCCCAGAGCATCCTCGGCCCTATCTGTAGGAACACTTGACAGCTGGCAGCTGATGATCACATTGCACAGCTCAGCACCACTCCTGCTCAGTGCTCGAGGTGCCTGGGGAGCATGAGTACCCCCAGACAACCTCTTAATTACCTCCTGAAGCCACCAAAGGGGCCAAATACAACACAGGGCCTTGAGGTCAGCTGTTCCTCCACACCCAGTGGCACTGGAGCATCCCATCCACCAGAGCGAGGATGCTGCGTGTCCAACTGCACGCTGAAGGAGTCAGAAGAGGTTTAAGGCCAACAACCAACAAAATATCTCTGGTCCTGAGCACCTCTGGGGACAAAGAAGCTGAGAGATGCTTTAGGGGCTTGGTGTCACCCAGCCACCAGCTGACTTAGGTCACGAGGCTTCACAGCTCAGCTGAAGAGCCCTGAAATAATTACTCATTAATAAATTGCCTTGAGTACCCTGCTGTTTTATTTAGCCTGGCAAGTTGGGCTCTAATTGGCATTCCCAGCACCGGATGCTTCGGGCAGGCACAATGCAATCCTCACACCCAGGAAACCACTGCCCACCTGCTCCTGCCCTTCCATCAGGTCCGAAGGAATTCCCACCCCATTTTCAGCCCTAAAATCCCTCTGTATGACTCCTCCCCTTGGCCAAAGGCAGTCTGCACCAAACAACAGCTCTGCAGCTGAGGGATAGGTGTGGGCAGCACAGAGAAGGGGAGCTACGAGAAGGAGGGAGGGAAAGAACCTCCCCCTGTTCCCAAAAAACAGACGTGCACTGGGCTCCCTATGCCCAGGGAACATCCTTGGATCCCATCCTCCTGTCAGATGGCTGAAATCATCAAATATCCCAAGTTGGAAGGGTCATTGAGCCCAATTCCTGGCTGCACACAGCACCACGCAGAAACCAGACCACCAGCAGCCCAGCCACGCATGAACCTGGGCCAGAAACCCCAGCTCCATCCCTAAAACAGTAAATGGGGTGGCTTTGATAAAATCCCACAGTCGGGATAGGAGCCCAGAGAAGGTGGAGCTGCTGGTATCCTCCAGCAGCAAGCACCTCCTGCATTGGGAAGGATGAGCTGAAGGACTGCAACCCACACGGGGGAGCTGAACATGGGCAGAAAGCAGAATGGCATTCATTCCTACGTGGAAACTGCACTTCCATGCGAGCTGCCTGCACGCACTCCACCAGGGAATTCCTCCAGGGTGTGCCCAAAGCCAAGCTCTCAACGCTGCAGGGAGGATGCAGCAGCGTTGCCAGGACACGGGGTTCACCCTGGGTCAGAGGACAGCCCCCCACCCCGCTGTGTGCCCATAGAGGTGTCGGGGACAGCCCCAGGAGGATGCGGTGCTCATCTGCTGCTGGAGGGCTGAATTACCATAACGAGAGCCATATGGCACTGCCCCAGGCAATGAGACAGCGCATCCGTGGCTCATTCCTCTGCTTGCACTGCTGATCTTGCAGGGTAAAACAGGCAGGGAGAGTCATCCCAAGGCACCTCATCCTACAGCAGGAGCACTGCAGGTGTGCCCGCACCCAACGAACCCCAGGTGGTGCCAAACAGCAGCAAAGGGCCCTGTAGTCTCCTTCAGCCCACAATGGAGTGGGCTCTGATGGTAAGCTGGGATGTAGAGGGCACACCCCAGATCGTCAAGATGTAAAGAGATGTCCCAGAGCCATTTCAGCAGCACATAGCACGCTGTGATTCTGCTCTCTGCCTCAGTCTCCCCATGAAAAAAAATACAGGAACAACAGCACCTTATCCCTCCAATTCATGTTCCATCGTACTAAAGGAGAAAGCACACTGCCCTTCTTTTTCTTTCCACTGCCAAAAGGTATCTGAGGCAGAGGCACGGGGGGGATGGACAAGCAGAAAGGCTACTTTCCAGGTGTTGATGGCTAACCCGTGCCCAGCAGCTCTACAGATTAGAATCTTAGAACCATTAAGACCACTAAGAGCACCAGGTCCAACTCTAACCTCCACTACTGTCCCTCAGTGCCACATCTCCACAGTTCTGGAACAGCTCCTGGGCAGCCCATGCCAGTGCCTCCCCATTCTTTTGGGAGAAGAAATATTTCCTAATATACAACCTGACATGCCAAGCCAGATCTTGCAGGTGACAGCCCCCAGAGCAACCCACCACATGCCCCACTGAAGATTAAATCACAGGGCATCACTACAAACAGAATTATAGATAAGGAAGTCGATTTGATTTTCCATCCCCCTAGTTCTAGAGATGAGCTGCAGCACCGGGGCACATCCCCACGGTGGGGCCACAGATCCACAATCCCCAGAGCCTTCTGCACATTCCCATGGCACAAAACAAGGAGAGAACCCCAAGGAGCCAGCGTGAGGGCAGACCCCATGACGAAGGGCTCTGGGTTCCCCTCCCCACTCTGAGATGGATTCGCAGCCATCCCCATCCAGGCGGTTAATTAGCGAGCAGCCGTTGCAGCAGCTCACACCGCCAGCCGACAATTAACGAGGCCATCCCTCTGCTTCCTGCCTGCCCATGATTTATTCATCTGGCAGATCCAGCAGGGCGCGGGGGATAATGAGGCAGCGGGCTCATGGAGCCCATATGTCGGTGGGTCACCTCCAACGGTGTCCGGCCAAACAGTGGCAGCCCCAAGAGAGCACACAGCTGGGTGGCAGCGGAGCAAGGTGCCATGCAGCAGCCACTCCCGTGGTTCTGCTGGGTGCACGCAAGCAGGGATGCCCTATGATTTCAGTGCATCTTCCACGCGCACAGCAAAGAACTCAAAGAAACCAACCCTGGAAGCTGAGCCCAGCGACTCCGGCTGCTCTTTGGGGTCACACTGCTGTGATCGCCCCTCCCACCCTGATAGCCCCGTCTCCTACTTACTCCCACTCCTTCCTCCGTGCCTGCGGTGTGCTCTGCATCTTGTGTGCCTCGTGTGCCTTGATGATGTCCCTCTGCTCAATCAGCCCTCCCCGACGGCGCTTGATGACATCAGGGCTGATGGGGACGTAGGAACCAAGCCCCAGGTCCAAGGCGCTGCCGCTGTCACCGTCAGCATCCCGGGGCTGGTAGAGGGCATCGAAGCTGGCAGCACGTGAGACCAGCACCTCAGCCAGGCTCTGGGGCTCCAGCAGGTTGCAGGACTGGGTGCTGTGCATCAGGGCGAGTCGGTGCTCATGCCACATCTCCTCCTCGGGCAGGGCCAGCGAGTAGTGGGGGGATGCAGCCGGCTCAGCCGCCCTGCCCGGGGCGCTGACGGAGCACGTGCCAAGTCTGAGCATCCTGGGAGCGGGCACAGCTCATCACTCTGCAGGGCACAAAGACAGAGGAGGCTCAGAAGCATTCAACAATTCCCTCCCTTCCTCCCAGAGCATCCATGCAAGTCCCGTTTCTCCTGGGGAAAAACCACAGCAGGGACCCAACTCCCAACCGACTTCAGGTTGGATATTAGGTTACGTTTCTTCTCTGAGAGAGCAGTGGTGCACTGGCACAGGCTGCCCAGGGAGGTGGTGGGGTCACTGTCTCTGTAGGTGCTCCAGAACCATGGAGATGTGGCACTGAGGGACATGGGTGGTGGTGGGGATGGGCTGGGGTCGTGCGTGGGGATTTTAGAGGTCTTTTCTAGCCTTAATGATTCTCTGATCCTACAAGTGGGCATGGTGATGATGGGCCAAAGTTGGCCTCGTTGATCCTAGAGGTGTCTTCCATTCTTAATGATTCTCACATTGCTTTCCCCATTTATGCTCCTAGTCCAGCTGCTCAGGTTTATCACTACTGCTCCAAAGCTCCACTTCCTTCTAGAGCATCTCTCTGGGTACTGGGAGGGAACAAGGGCAGGCGGCTTTCTTGCACACAACAAAACACACCAGGGCTGCAGCAAAGCCAGCCTCAAATGAGAGGGATGCGAGCAGTGGCCCCATGCTTGCTTAATCCATGCTCACAAAGAGCTCAGGGGATGCGTTCTGTGCCCTGGCCGCTCCTGAGGCTTGGAAGCGAGTGAAAAGATCAAGCAGAGCCATCAAATTAAACACCGAGGAAGTCGGAAGAAATAAATAGAAATAATTAGCTGTGCCTTCGCCTCGCAAACAGGGCTCACGCTGCCAGGGGAACAAGCCCCGTTCCCTTCGGAGAAGTGACAAGCAGAGACAGGAGGATGCCAGAACATTTTGTTAAGGCGAGCTGACGAGGCTGCGTGCTAACGAGGACGTGGTGTAGAGCATCTGACAGCCAGCACCCGCGGGAAGGTGGTCCCTGCTCCAGCCCGTGGCTCCCCCAAAACAAGCCAACTTTATTTTGACACAGCATCAACTCATGGGAAAAGCAATGGGCTTGTTCACATGGCTTCTGCTGTGTCATTGCAGCCCTGCCTCCCACCAGCCCCAAGCCCATGGCAAGCCAGCACATGGCTGGCTCTGAAAAGGGGGAAATCCCCCGGCAACTTGCTACGGGTGGGTTGAAATGGGATGCAAACACCTGGAAAGCAAAGAGAGATGCACTCTGCATCCCTGAGCAGAGCACAGAGGAAGGGTTCCGCAGCAGGGCTGAACCAGCCGTGGTCCCATCGCCCAAACAGCCCCAGGAGAAAATCAGTTAACAACAGTCAGTAATTAAAAAAGCCAAAGGAAACGGCGTGGGCAGGGAGATTATCAGCACTGCTTGGGGGAGCCATGTGTCAAGCTACTGCAATCAGTTCCCTGGGAGATTTGGGGAGAGGGAAGAAGAGGAATTAGAAGAAATTAGAAGAGGAATTAGCTGGCATTCCCAAAGATGAACGGCCCAGATCCTTTGTGCTCCCTCAGTACCAGGCTCTCCTGCTGCCTAGCACAAGTCCTTATGTTCAGTGGGACGTACCAATTACCAGAAAATCGAGATTAGAGCAAAGTTTGGGGGAAAAGCAATGAGAGTTGGAGAGTTTACTGCTTGCCACTAAAACAGAGGAGTCATCAAAGTAGAAACATGGCCCTGTACGCTGCACTGAGTCACCCACTGGTACCCAGCTGCATGCCAGGGTCACAGTGTGTGGGGACACAGACAGAGGTGGGGACAGCGGGCCTGCACTGTGCCTGGCAAGCCAATGGGGCTGCCAGCACCTCAGGCAACTTACTGCCAGATGCCTTGACCCAATCATAGAATCACTAAGGTTGGAAAGACCTCTCAGATCCCCAAGCACAGCCCCAACCCATCCCCACGTTCCTCAGTGCCACATCTCCACTGTTCTTGAGCACCCTGTGACCCCCACCACGTCCCTGGGAAGCCTGTGTCAGTGCATCACTGCTCCTCATTGGTTTCACCCCAAACTTCTCACCCAGGTAAAGGCGGCAGCAGGGCACACAGGCTCTGCAGGCTATAGGTTCTCACACCACACTTCACTTTCCTCTTCATGAGCAATTAATTACACAACAGCAGCAAGTTCCTAGCAGTGCTGATGACCTCCACTGAGGACATTTCTTTCTGGGGTTTCTCAGTGCGTGTGTTTGCGTTGCAATGGCAGCGATCAAACCTCCAGCCAAATAACTGCCTCTTACCTTAATAACTGCTCTCAGTGCACAGGGAGCACCATGAGTCCTTTGCAACCTTCCCCCACGCCTGCTTGTGTTTAAGCAGCAATGCCATCACATCTCCCCTTTGAGTGACACCCCACCTCGCACCCCGGGCAAGCAGAGGGAAGGGAGGTGACAGGAGGAGTCAGGACAGAATTGTCTCATCTCTCCTTTGTGGATGGCTGTTCCACAACCTTGCTATCACAGATACAAGCATGCATCAAGGCGAGCAGCTCAGCAGAGGACGTGGGGACAGCAAGGTGTCCCAGTGCACGGGATGGACTCGCACAGGGATAAGCTCCAGGGCGTGGAGAGGTGAGCAGTGATTTGTGGGCAGCAGTGTGCACGCAGCCAGAGAGCGTGCCCTGAGGAGTTTGCTTCCCAAAGAAGGGCACAGATGGGATTCCTCAGGATAACTTCCAGCTGCAAGCAGCGGGCAGGCATCCAGGAACATGAGAAGCAGAGAGCGGGTTGCAGCCCCACCGCCCCCTGGGTCCCCTCATGGGGAGGTTGACCTGGTGACCTGAGAGTGCTTGCTTCAATGCAAAGTGCTCTGCTTGACACCAGGGTCCCCACCACCCTCCTCCTAACACAGGCACAGGAAAGAGGATCAGGAGCTGCCAGCGCGAGCCAGGGCGCGTTCAGAGTTGCTGCGCAACAGGAAGGGAAGGATTTGGAAAATAAATAGAGCGGTCTCCCAGGAGCACGGCTGGCAGGGCACAGCTCCCTGCAGCACCTGGAGCAGATGGGAACATGGGCACAGAGAGTGCTTAAAGTAAATGGAGGGGAGAGCAAGGAGGCGTGAAGCCTGCACTGTGCAGCTTCCCCAGTAAGCTGTGGCTTACATAAAGCTGTGCGACAAGGGTGCGCAGGACAGGCACACAGACTGGGGGAAGGAGAGCATCCCATGAGGTATGCTCCCCACCCCCACTGCCAACAAACCCAACAACAGAAGTAACAAACAAGTGTTTAACCTGGCAAAACCAAGGAGGAGTTCTCGTTTCCCGCAGCGCCTTCGCCAAGGTGACTCACGCGCCACAATGCGTGTCACTGCTTAACAGAGCCGCAAAGGCAATTAAACCATCATGCAAACATCACATTCACGGCACACGGAGTCACAGCACCCCTGAGAGGTTAAAACAATGGGATGTGTTAGAGGTGAGCAACGGGAGGCTTTATTCTTCGGCTTTTAGTCTTCTTATCATTGCTGAAAAGGTCTCGTTGTTCGTGCACAGGGCTCTCGCACCGTTGCATGGTGAGGAAGCAAATGGGATGGAGAAGGGGTGCCCAGCCCAGTGCCAGCACTGGTGGCTTGCTCCCATGGGAAGCAGGCAATGCTGACCCTGTCAGCCTCCTTCCCTCTCTCTCTTTGCCCGCTCTCTCCTTCCTAAATAGTTTATAAGCATTGATTTTCCCATGTCACTCATGTGCTGGCTGCCAGCAGGCTCAGCACGCTGCTTGTTTACAGCCAGGTGAGTAATTAGGCAACTCCTTCCACAGTGCCTCACTTAACCCTGCCCCAATGACCCTGCAGAAGGCCACTGTTCCAGGTCCTGCACACACCAGCAGCATCCCTGGGCACTCTGCCACACTGTCCACTCTGAAGGCGGCCAAGGGACTCACAGGGGTGGTCTAACCCATCTGTGTCTTGGCTGTGAGATGCCTAGAGGCCTCCAGCACAACAGCACATGATCTCCAGCAGGAAATCCAGGAGCAGGAGCACAAGGGGTGGTGGGGTCATCATCCCCAGAGGCCACAAGGGGTGGTGGGGTCATCATCCCCAGAGGCATTGCAGAACTGTGGAGATGTGGCACTGAGGGACGTGGGCAGTGGGGCTGGACCCAATGACCCTAGAGGTCTTTCCCAGCCTTAATGATTCAATGCACAACCCAGCCCCACCGAGGTCTGACCAGGGATGCCACACACTCGGTTACAAGCTCAAGGTGTACCTCCACAACCTGGGAGTTTTGCCAAGGGAATAAACCAGGATAGCTCCGAAAAGCCCTGTGGCGAGGACTGCAGCGTCTGTACCGCCTGCTTGAAGCGGCTAACGGAGCGCATCCATCTCCAGCCTGCTACTTCCATCTGCCAGCAAAAAAAAAAAACGTCCAACACCAGAGCAGCAGTGATAGATTTCTGAAGCTGCTGTAAGCAAGAAAAAAACCCGTAGTAGAAAAATCTTCGTGCCATCTCCCAGAAACTCCTCACTCTGTGAATGCCAAATTATTTAATCAAAAGGAAGGAGGAGGAATAAAAAAACACCACCCTTTCCATAGCAGATCGCTGCTGTGTCTCCTTTCAAAAGTAAAACAGTATCTGTGTTCCCAAAGAATAACACTATTCACGTTCCCAAAGTAGAGCACTGTATGTGGCCATGCATGGTATACGGTTAACAGAATGGATAATGATAAATAGTATTGTGGCAGAGATATTTTACAGATAGAATCAAAATAAAGGAAAAAGCTCACCCATGTCCTAGACTCACAGTAGGAAACTCCAAACGAACAGTCTCCAGAAAGAGATTTGTCTCCAGTCATTATCAGACCTTAAATGGGGTCTGGGAGAGGAGCAGCCAGACTCCACCCCTTCTGGTCACACAGGTGCATTGCCTTCACCTGTGCTCCTGTGGCTGACTCGGTGCTCGCCTCAGGTGATCCATCAGTGGTTCAGGCTGTGATTCAACAGTTCCTATACAGCTCCCAAAGAAAAATACTGTATATGTTCCCAAGGAAGAGCACCATCCACGCTCCCAAAGAGCGATGCTGTCCATTTTTCGTGAGTCAGTCTTTCACGTTTAACACTCGTTTGGGTTATTTAAGGTCTGGAGGACCACCAGCATTTTCAAATGCAGGATCATGGCTGCTCACCACCAGGTCCTGCACCAATGCCCATCCCTCAGAGCCTGGGATCTGCAGGGGAAAGCCTGGGGAACCTTACCCTCCCCACAGCAGGGCTGCTCCCTATCAAAACAAAACAATACAAGTTCCATTCCTGCCCGTCTCCCTCTCATTCATTGATCCCAAAAAGTTTCAGAAAGCAGAGGCAGATCTTCAAAACCAAACGCAAAGAGTGCTGATACTTTCCAGCTCTTTTAAAACATATATATATAGCCATAAATGATCGTTTTTACATATTTCTATAGCCTGGTGCAATGCTTCCAGCTCCTTAGCTGGAGGAGAGGTGGCATGCTTGGCAAAGGGTTTTCTCTTTCCTTTTAAAGGAATACTTCAGGGCTAAGAACAAAAAAGAAAAAAGGGGAGAAAAGGGGCCAAAAGCCAGACAAAGATATTCACAAGGCAACGTGACTATTAGCAAGAGCACAGGAGGGAGCAGTGTCCGCCCCTGCAGAAGGGTGCCCATGTTTTCCAAGAACTCAGCACTACCTGGAGCAGAGCTGCCTGACCCCAGCACCCGCTCTGGGCCTCCAGGCACTGTGTTTCCCTTATTCTGCTCTCCCCTAACCTCAAAAATGCCCTGAACAGAGCTCTGTGCCATAACCACTCCACAGCCCATGGAGGGGCAGGGTTGTCACCCACGTCCCCAGCTCCAGCACCAGCCAAGCACCAGGGCCGACAAGAGCAGGAGAAAAGAGATATTGCAAGCAGGAGAGCTCCAAAATTAAAAACAGAGAGAGCAGTCTTTGGGGAAGAAGCCTGGATAATGAAAGCATTAATTCAGAGCTCTATTTCTCCTCAGTCCTGAGGACGGGTGGATGGCAGCAGGTCCACACCGGCACCGGGAGCACCGCGGTGACAGCCAGCTCTCAGCACACCACAATAACCACAGGGCCTGGGTGACAGCACCAAGGGCTGCGCTCCCTCCCACCCAGCAGCACATGCCGGGCATGCGAGGAGGTGGCAGACGGCGCTGGGAAAGGCAGGGAGAAGGAGGGAGGTGGTACACGGAGCTGGTGGGAGCGCCTGATCCCAGCCGGCAGACACAAGCTCCGTTTCAGTTTTGCTTTTTATGTCACATCCACCGGAGGAAAAAAAACACATTTGCAATGCTTCTGCCCTCTCCTCACCCCTCCCTCCTATTTTCCCTTTGCTTGGCTGCCCTGCTGTGCACCAGCACATCCTTGCCTCGTGGATGGGGTGCCTGCAGGCTCTGTGCCATAAAGCTGCATCCCCTGGGGGGGTTTCTCCTTCCTCCCTCAGCTCGGCACCCATATAGAGATGGGGATGCACGTGAGCACAGCCCGGCACCAGGCCCTGGGGAACCTGCAGACCTGGGCTCTATAAATAGCCCCCAGTGCCAGCAACACACTGTGTGCACAGCCCACAGCACCAGGCTCGGCATCGGCGGGGATGTGTTTTGCAAACAGATCTATTTCTTTCCTTTTTTAATGTTGCTTTGCAAGGAGCTGATCAACCTGCAAATCTGGCGGTCTGATGTGGCAGAAATTAAGCTGGGGGTGTAGGGGGGGGGAACCCAACAAGATTAAAAATCCTTGTGTTGAACGGGAACACCTCGGTGCTGCTGCTTCCCTACGTTTCATCTCCCAAACTCTCACGGACAGAAAGAGGAGTCCCCCCAGACCCCCTCGTGCTGCCAGGCTGATCCAACACAGGGAGCAGGAAGAAGAGTCGCCCAAACTGTTGCTCAGTTAACGATGGTAATTAGCTGCAGCCTTGAGCAACTCCCATTCGTTCCAGCCTGCTGCTCCCTGGCACATTGCAATGAGAACTCACTGTGCGGCGGAGTTGGACGTGGCTGAGGACCCCTGGGGTGCTCGCTGCTTGCAGGACACAGCTCGAAGAGGAGCTCTCAGCCCTGCCCAGTGGCTTTGCAGAGTATGGGGATGGATCTGTGCCCCCAGTGCAACACAGAGTTGGGGCTCTGCATTGGAGCTGTGTGTGCACGCTCTAGGCTGGGAATTCAAGAACGGGGATGCTGGTAAGGGGATGCTGCTCACACCTTAGGGCTGGCTCAGTGCTTACAGCAGGCACCAGCCCTTGCAGAGCTGAGAATCCACATGAAACAAGTGAGATTTGGTTGGAAGGGGTGTGCTCTGGGACAGGGTGCAGGAGAAATGGTGCCTCCCGAGCCAACACGTAGCACAGGGCAAGGCTCAAGGGAGTCCCCTTAGACCACAGTGCCTGTTGCAGCACTCGGAAAGCTCTCTGTTTTGGCATCCCTGAGATGCACCGGCAGCAGGAAGGAAGGAGGGGATGACAGTGGGGAGCTGGCCCAGGAGAGAGGGAAGAGCAGGAAGGGAGCACCAAGAAAAGCAGCACAAAAGGGATGCAGCACCGGGAAACCTGTCGGGGAGGTTAATTAAAAAGCATCATCCCCAAGGTTCAAACAGCCACCTCCGGTGCCGTGGGGCAGCATCCAGCAGGGCAGCAAAGAGCATCGCAGCCTCCACCCAGGGCCACCATCTGCTACCAGCAGCACCTGGAGAGGAGCAGCCCAGTGGGGCCAGATTTCTCCTTTCCGCCAGCTGCTGTACCCCAGTGGGACGGGGAGAGGGAAGAAAGAATTATCAGGATGGGCTTCCAGCTCTCAGCTACATGGGTTGTAGGCAGGGAGCAGCTGACCCTGCATGCATTACCCCAATCCTATCCATACTTCTCAGCAGTATGTGCACTCAGGCATGGCCCCAGCTTCCAGCCATCCACCTCAGGCTACAAGCATCCTCACTGCCACCTGCACCCCTGCCCAACTGCAGCGCACACAGCACCCAGCCACTGTCACCACGCTGCCGCTCGCTGAAGTTTTATGGGGTCACAGCTCACAGTGGCATTGGTAGCGGTGCCGGGGCAGAAAGGGGATTGTTTTCTCCCTCCAGCTGTCACTGAAGCCATCAGTGTGGCTGTGTGTGAGTGATTCACAGCCGTGTATGAACAGCCAGTGACTCAGTGCTGGATGCAGTGGGTGGGCGCATTGACTCAACGCACCGTGGAGGGGTCCTGGGGAGGGGAAGGGGGGGGGTGTCAGGCAGCACTGGCTGGGGGCTCCCCCACGTGCTCAGACCTCAGCATCCCCAGCGGCACCGGGTGGAGGTTCTGCCTGCACCTCGGCTCCAGCACACACAGAATAAGTGCTGAGGTGCAGCCGGATGGGCAACACTCAGCATCTCAGCTGGGGATGGGTTTGTGCCACACTGTGTTACAGCTAAGGGAATCCCCGGGTGCTCGAGGTGCATCCCAAAGCGCTGGGAACAAACTTTCTGGGAGCTCCAGGACTTGCAAGGAGCGAGGAAGCTCAGCCAGACAGACACGGGTCTCAGAGCCATGGCACACCCTGCAACCACCTCCCAAACCATGATACGTGCAGCCAACAATCCACAGCCCACCCAGAAAGCCACACTGCAGCAAGACTCCAAAAACACTACCTGATGGACCCACAGCAGCTGGCTGTGAGCTGCACATCCTCTTTGAGGAGGGGGAGCTGAAGGGACCTTATTCAAAAGACAATTCCCACTTGGATGGCACTCAATGGATGGTGACACTGCCAAAGTGCCAGCAGCAAAGGCTGTGTGTGCACAGCTCACCCCGCTGACACCTTCCATATCACCGTGCCTCATACACCAAGCAGCACCAGCTGGGAGCATCATCGCATCCTACAGCATCCTGAGCCCTGAGATCCCCATCCATGGGGCAGCCCAGCAATTGATGGCAGGGTGAGGTGCCACTGCCTGGGGCGTCCCCATCCCAACAGCAAGGCAGAGAGACACACAAACTCATGCTGTGTGACACAGAGCAGCTAAAGCTCTGCGGGAGCATGGAAATGTGGCACCTCGCTTTTGGGGACCGCTGCTCAGCGCTGCCACCAGCATCTCCTGGGGGGAGGGGGAAGGCAATGAGAGCCACCAGGGCCCATAGGGGAGATGAGCCCAGGGGTCGCAGTGCGGGCTGCAGATCTCACATATGGGGAGGTATTGGGGTCGGAATTTTGTCCCATGCTGGTGTTCCCCCCATCCGTGTGCAGGGTGGGCTCAGGTGCATGGGGTCAAATGAAAGAGCTGAGACCCCCCCCACACCGATCTCAGCTGCTCAGTGCACAGCAGGCAGCCAGCACAGACAGATACCTCCCCCCCCCCAAAACACAGCAGCCCCAGAGGTGGGGGCACAGCAGCGAGCCCCACGCGAGCCACTTTAAGCACACATCCCAGCCCCCACCCTCCCCCCACACACACACGCAGGCTACTTCAACAAAAACTTTCTCGGAGCTGGGCTTCTCCCTGCACAGAAACCCTCCAAACAAAAAAAAAACTTGCCCCCCCTAACCTCCCACCCCCCTCCCCCCCGCAGAGGGCCGGGCCGGGCTCTCCCACGCGTGACCCCGCACCTGTCCCAGACTCCGTCCCTTCGAAGCGTGGAAAAATCCCCCCGAGCCGCGAGCATCCCCGGCCGCCGGGCTGAGACAAAAGCCGAGGGAGAAGGGAGGGAGGAAATGTCCACCCAGAGGAGGAGGAGGAGGAGGAAGGCGGCTCCCCGCGGGCAGCCGGTGGCTGTCCCCAACAGGTGGCAGCGGGTGCGGGGACAGCGATGGGACAGCGATGGGATGGGAGCGGGGAGCCGGCGGGGGCTCACCTGGGGCGGGAGGCATGGCTGGCTCCGGCTGCGTGCTATGCCCGAGGCATCGGCGGTGCGGAGGGAGAGAGGGAGGAGAGACGGCGGAGAGGGGAAGGGAGGAAGGAGGGAGAGAGAGAGAGAGAGAGAGAAAGGGGGAGGGGGGAGAAAGCGAAATTTCGAAGGGGGGAAAAAAAAAAAAAAAAAAGGAGAAAATAGAGACAGTTAAAATCTGTCTCCTGCCCACACAGTGGAAAAGCAAATTCTGACAATCGGAGAAAGAACTCGCGCACACACACACACACACACACACACATACAGCGGAGGGGGCAGACGGGGAATAACAAAGGAGGAAGGGAGCTCAGCTCCGCCAAAACAGAGCCGGGGCTGCCCCGGCACAGCCCCTGCACGCACACCCACTCCGTGTGCCCACCCCCTGCACACGCACCCGGCTCCAGAACCCCGCACCACGGCTGCCCAGCTTCCATGGGACCCGTTCCGCCCCACAGAGGGTTGAATAGCCCAGAAGGATCGCCCCGGTGTCCCCCCCATCCCATCCCTCTGTGCTCCCCCTGCCCTTCGCCTCCGGCTGCCGGTGACCCCAGGTCCCATCACAGCCCCCCAACACAGCAGCTCGCAGCACCGTAACACCATCCCCACACTGAGTATGGGCACACACTGCACCCCTCACCCCATCTCCGGGGTGAATGTCACCCAGCAGGTGACACCGGGGCACAGGCCATATGGGGACGGTCAAGTCACTGTGGTTTCACAGCAGGACGTGGCACACCCAACCTGGGCGCTGCTGTTTCTTTAAAGCCTTCCTCGCTAAATCTGAATGAAGCCAAGGGAAGAAATTCCCCGAGAGGAGCGTTCTGCTTACAGCAGCTCTGGGGTTGGTTCACGCCGAGCTGCTGAGCGTGCTCCTGCCCCAGCTCCACGGGGAGGGTGCACACGTACCCACTCAGAAATCCCCCAACCCACTCCAGGAGCAGTGACATCCCAGGCTTGGCCATACGGGCAAGCACAGAAGGACACTTTGCTGTCACCCCACAGGACTCCTGCACACCATCCCTCACTGCTCCTCCCGTCTTGCTGCCATGAGATAGCACAGGGATGCAGGCACTTGAAGGCACAGCGGGTGCAGGGCTGTGCCCAGAGCCCACTGGTGGGCTCTGGGCACAGCCCTGCACCCGCTGTGCCCTCAGTGCCGCAGCCAGCTCCCTCTGCCCAGGGTCCTCCTTCCAACACATCCACGCTGTTCCTCGGGGCCTGGCGATGCCTCGGATTCGGATGTCTCCATGGTTACCTGCTGGAGCGGGGGGTGACGGAGCTCTCGGGGTTCACCGCTCAGTGTATCTCCCTCTGCCCGCCCCGGGTACCGCTGGCACTAGGCTGTGATGCTGGCAGGGCAGGAGCACGATGCTCACCCTGAGATCTCACTGTGTGCCAGCTCCATGGATGACCAGATACGAGCAGCGTGGCATCCCGAAAGGCAAGCCAAGCCTGCCATCTCTATGAAACCCAGTGCCTCCTCCCACCGCCCCGTGAGCTCCGGGCACAGAGACATGGGCAGGATTTATGCTGTGGCATCCAAGCTGGTGGCATCCCCGGGGTGTCCATCTGCTGGGCACTCCAGCAGGAGCATCCCTGGGTGTGCAAAGCAGAGTGGTGTGTGCAGGAAGAGGAGAATCAGGCAGAGCTCTTATTATTATTTATTAACATCCAGCAGCATCCACGTTTGCCCGACCCCAAGCTTTGTGGGAGAACCCAGTGGGGCACTGTACCCAAATGCAGCCCCATACAGCTCTGCAGGCACTGTGCGGACTCTGCCTGTCCTCCCATAGTGCAGCGCACGCATCTATCAGCTTTCCTGCTCCTCCCTGCCTGCATCCACTTCAGTTGCGGACTAACTGGAGGGAGTTCAGAGGGCAGCCAACGAAGGGCAGGGACAGGGATGGGAGCAGGGCCCAGCTGCTCCAGCACCCAAGGCACAAATGCATCACAGAACTGTTTGGGTTGGAAAGGACCCTTGAAGGTCCCCTGGTCTGACTCCCCAACCTTGAGCAGCCTCGCTGCCCTCCACCTGCACGCAGCCCCAGCCCCCCCACCGTCTCTCCGTTCTGTTTCTCTCCCCCACCTTGCGTCGCAGCGCTTTGACTCAGCTCTGAGCTGCTTCCCAGGCTCTGTCTCACAGCCCAGTCAACACGGAGCAAACCGGTGCCAAAAAAAAAAAAAAGAAAAAGAAAAAGAAAAAAAAAAAAATCCGTTTCTTTCGGATCTGATTGTTTGTTTTCCTCCCTTTCCAGTTTGGGATTTTTTTTTTTGAAAGGGAGCCATGTGAAACCAACTGCTCATTGTTTACCGCAAAGCCCACGGCTGCGTTGTAGCAGTTCCACTCGCAGCCACCCCAAGGGTCGGGTGGAAAGTCAGCGAGCTCTACAGCACAGCATGGTGCCCATGGGCTCTCTGGTGTCTGCGCACACTGCCCTTAGGGGCATCACCTGCATGGCAAGCCCAGAGCTCAGGCAGGAAGGCCACAGTCAGAGGGGACCCTTAGAAGCCGTCTGGTCCAGCTCCCCTGCACTAAACAGGGACACCCACAGCTCCATCAGGTGCTCAGAGCCCAGCCCAGCCCTCCCCATGGCACTGTGCAGACCTCCAGGAGCATTCCTGCGTCTCATTGCTGAAGATGTCATTAACCATAGCACAGCTCAGTCTGAGCACTCCGGTGATGCCTTTCCACTGACAGCGACACTGAGCGGCTCCGACATCGTCTTCCCCACTTAACTCTGTTGATATCACTCCTGCTCGAGTCAAACAACGCCTAAATCATTGCTTTTGCAAGTATTCCCTTTCATGATGTTATGAGCAACACCAAATGAGCTCATTATGACCCATTTTCCATAAAGCTCCTGCTGACTGGAGTGAATAACACCTCCCTTCAGCTCGCAGGGAGAAAGCCGTGCGGATCCGCTTCCATCCAGGGCTGATGCTGAGAGGTTGACGTGCCCCAGTCCCGTGGCACAGCCTGCTCCAAGCACTGTGTCCAACCCACTCCTGGAGGTGCCCAAGGCCAGGATGGATGGTGCCCTGGGCATCCCGAGCCGGTGCCTATATGGTCTTTGAGGTCTACTCTTTTGGGGAGCCACGGTAGCAGCCAGCCCCTAGCAAGGAGTGTTTTCCAGAACCAAAGCAAGGTGTAGGACACCGCGTGGCTCACCGCCCACCCCAATTTCCCCATTTCCCCTTGTCCTGACCCCAGGAAAGCTCACACTTGCCCCAAACAGAGCTGGGGTGGGTGAGACTACGGCTACCTCGGCACACAGCCCACAGTGGGGCTGGCAGCCCCCAAACCCCAGGCTGCGTGGCACAGCTCCAACGTGCAATAAGCAGCAATATTAGCAAAACAGCACACAAATAGATCCAAACAGGAGCCTCCTGCCAGCAGGCAGGGCGGGCGGGCAGCTCACTGCAGGGGAGCACCAGAGACGTGTATGAGCAACAGGGAAATAGAGCGCCGAATGCTTTTTTGGCATCTCTCCCCTCCTGGTGCAGATCGTCTCCGTTCCAGGCACTGAGCAGTCTGTCCCCTGCACCAAAAATGTTCTCTCTCTCCCATCAAACCTGCCAGAAAGGTGGGAGAGCGCTGCTGGTGGCTCTCTATACGTGGGTCTCACCCCACGTGTGGCTTGTCCAGGTGGCTGGGAGCCACCAGCAGTGTCACCATGGTGTAGGGCAGCACAGATTGTCACCCCACTGGGGCAGCAGCGATGTGGCAATGCGCAGCAAACAGCCACGGGATGCAGAGCTGTCAGAGGAGGGGACAGCGGACAGCTTTGCTTTGGGGAAGGCAGGGAGCAGCTGTTGCTGGGAAACTGCTCTCAAACCCTGGCTCAACGAGGCACCAAAAGCACAGAGCCGATGGCACCCAAGCAGCACAAGTGTCCATCAGTCTGTCCACCCATCCATCTGCCCGTCCGTCCTCAGACAGCGTGCTCACTGCATCACTGCCCACTCCCTGGGAGATAGCTCCAGGGTCTGTGCCCCATGGCCCACCCCCGGCTGCCCCCAGGGCATGGAAGGCTGCGGGCACCGCCTCTTCGGCTCGCCTCATTTTCCCCACAGTGTGGATGCTCATCGCCCACATGGGCTGTGCTCATCACAGCTGGGGCCTCTAAGCAGCTCAAGCAAAAGGTGATCATCAGAACTGGAGGGAGACTTAAAGGTATGAATCACTTCCTCCCCTGGCTCCCCCCATCCTGCTGTTCCCCTCCCAGAGAAGCCCGAGGGGAGCATCCATTTCCCCTCCTCTGCTCTGCAACGAGCACCAAGGGGACACGTTCTCTCCTCATTTCTAATCATCAGCAGCCACCAAACACCTCGACATGCACCAAGGCTGAGAGCAACATCATTTCTTCGCAAGGGTTGGGACGTGCGGGGCTCCACCAGATTGATGGCAACAGCGTGGACACACAGCTCTGGGATCCCCATGGCAGCAGAGTGAGGCTGTAGAGCTCAGACACAGCTCTGTGGGATGGGGAGCAATGGGACTCTGCCCTGTGGGACAGGGGCAACGTCCCAGCTCTATGGGTAGCAGGCACACAGAGCTCAGTGCAGCTCTGCTCTCTGCATTGCAACAGCCAACAAACAGCAGCGCTGAACTCCCTGCGAGGTTAGAACAATAGATCCGTTGTTTCAGGTACCATACGTAATTAACCTCCGGGACTCATCCTAACAAGGCTAATTGAGAGTGAGGGCTGCAGGGAGCTGAGCATAGAACGGCCATACACAGCTGGGAAGAGGTGTCCCCATGGACACGAGCCTGCTCCATCCAAACAGGGAAGCAAAGGAGCACTCAGGAAATGCCGAAGCCCAGCACAGGGCTCTCTCCCCACCAAAACGTGCTTAGGAACAAGGCAAGCCCCTAGAGATGCTCCCTAAAACACTGCCCTACCGTCACTGTCACTTAACAGCCCTCTAGGCTCCTGTTTTCCTTGAATTATCTGCTATGCTACGAGCTCAGATTGTTTTTGCTTTTTCTTTTTTAAAGCATCCACAGCAGTACCCCACACCAACAGCACGTCCCCAGCCCCTGCTGCCCCACAGCTGCTCCTGGAGACCCCGAGTCCTGCTTTCAGCCCCAGAGCTGAGGGCTGGCAACCAGAGGGCTGGTGCTATGTCAGCAGGAACACCAGATGTTGACACAGGCTGCCATCAGCCCCTAGGCGAGGAGGTGGCAACCATACCATTTACATGCAAGCAGCACAATGCTAGATCACTACAAGCGCAGGGAAATCACTTAACCACATAGCCAAGGTGGGGAATTAAACCTACCGGGCATAAAAAGGAGTACCTGGGCAGTGCACAGAGCGAGGCACTGATAGCACACAAGGACCCCTTGCTGATGCTGTATCAGGGACATCATTGCAGTGGGAGCCTCTTTCCGCCACCACAAACACAGAAAAAGCAGCTCAACCCAGCCGAGGGAAACAGGGCTGAGCTTAAATACCCATGGGCAGAAGGTGGGTGGAAGCCCCAGGTGAGGCCACTCAGCTCCTCATCCAACTGGCCAAGTGTGCAGGTGAGCTGATGGTTCTTCTCTACTAGATCTAGAAAGGGAAATATCTGAACAGCCTTTGTGTGAGCAGGTGGCCCAGGCTGGGGGAGCATTAAGTGGCACCATTGTACCAAGTGATGTACAGTTGGCCACAGTGCAGATACATTGAGGGACACAGGGGCTGGGTGTCACCTGGTGATGGCAGGGCATGCCGAGTGACACACAGCCACCCAGCACCCTGCAGCATCTCCTCCATCTGTCGGGACGGAGGGCTGTGTTTGCAGACCCTCCGGTGCAGCGTGGCTGTGCAGGGGCAGCTCCTGGCTGGCAAGCTTCTGCAGGCCTCCACGAGAGGGCTTTGCTGCATAAGGAAAGGAGGAGGTTGGCTGCTCGCAGCCTGCTTTCAGACCGGCAGCTCTTTTCCTACGTCTCAAAGCGAGCAGCAGGAGGATGTTGTGCTGCACAGGGAGGAGATGTTCGGAAGGGAGGGTGACCCATCTGAGGCGAGCTTGGACTTTTCCCACCCTGGAGCAGATGCTGAGGTCCAGAGGGGCGGCTGCCGGGGTGCTGGAGCTCCCTGGGGGCAGCTGGATGGATGCTCCCAGGCACAAGGCACTGTGCGTGGCCGAGCACCTTGGAGATGCATCTGCTGCTGCTCTCCCAGAGGAAGAAGGATGTGAGAGCCGTGTGAGCCTTGTCCATCTGTCCTTCCGTCCGTTCATCCTTCCTCAGTACACAGCACCGTGCCAAGGCCTCGGGTCAGGCACAGCCCTGGAGCCAGCGGGGTCGGGCACGTGGGGGTTCAGTGCTGTCCTGGTTAAATTAAACAGGAGAAGGTGGCCAAGTGGGAGGGCAGCTCAAAGGGCAGAGTAGATCTGCCACCCACTCTTGTCAGAGCCCGCTGGGGATTTCTGTCCCCTGTTGCTCACGCAGCCACTTCCTCCTGTGCGCTGCTGACAAAACCCCAGCCGGGGCCCAGCGTGGTGAGGGATGGGGGCACAGCACTGGGGGCTCCCGCTCCCCTCCTTCCTGCCCTCCCACCCTTCCTGCCTCTCCCAGCCACGCTCCGTGTCCTTCCTGCCTGCTCCCTGCCCCATCTGCTTCTCTATTTCCCTCCTCGCTCCCCTTTCCCCTCCTGCCTGCAGCCGTGAGCCTCCTGCAGGTGGTTCCCAGCGAGCTCTGTGCCCTCGGTGCCAGGAAAAGCAGTGGGGGAGCACCTCCCTGGGAGTCACGCTCCTTCCTGTGCCTGCCTGTACAGGGCTCAGCTTGGGGCTGGATGTGCCTTGACCTGTCCTGGGCTGACGTTGAGCCCCAGGGCCACAGGCTGAGGTCGGAGATGAAGAACAGGAGGAGGAGGAGGAGAAGGGCCTTTCCCTAGGAAGAGGCACAGAGCGGGGGAACAGGACGTGGGGTGACACACCAGAGCATCCTGCATCCCAGGCGTGCCCGGCCCCGGCTCTCCAAACCAACATACCGCTCAGCTGGGAGCCAGAAGGAGCACTCCCCAGCAGCTCTGTGTTTCATTACCGCTCTCATCAGGCAGCCCTCACCCAGCCAGGGGGGCCTGCGGAGTTTTCACATAATCAGCAACTACAACCAGAAGAAAGCTGTTTGCCTTCATCCCCTAACCCCCCCCCCCCCCCCCCCCCTCCTGCCTCGGGGACCCCTGCGGGCCTGGATTTGCCCTTCCCCATCCAGCCAGCATCCCCCTCCTTGCGGTGCCCCCCCATTCCCCTGCTGGGAGAGGCCCCAGCAGCGCAGCCCCGAGGCGCTGGCCTCCCTCCCGGCCTCCCTCCTCCTCCCTCCCTCCTTCCCAGCAGCTCCCAGATTCCTGAGCGCTGACACAGCCCCGCAGGATGCTGCAGCCCGCAGCCTGCCCCCTCCTCCCCTGCCTGGGAGAGACAGACGGAGGCCGGGACAGGGTGCACCGGGATGGAGCACTTGTTGGGGACACCGGGTAGGACCCTTGGAAGCCCCCTCTACCTTCACAGGGCGTGAGAGGGCCTCAGAGGCCGAGGCATCCCGGGATGTGTGGGTTCAGACCTTTTATTCGAGCCTCGGGTCAGCATCCAAGCCCAAAGCAGCCCCCTCGGCTCCAGACCGCGTTGAGGAATCACTCCCCAACAGCCCCGCTGTTGTTCCAGGAGGTGAGGACCTGCCATCTTGCCATTAGATCACATCCGTCCGGGCCCTGTGTTTCCATAGGAGTCACCCTCTCTTCCAAGTGATGGAAGGTTTTATTTTTATCTGGCTTATTTTTGCACTACTTCCATCAGCAGCACTGGCACGGAGGTGCGTCTGGGCTGCCAGCCCCTCCCCAGCCTGCTGCTCCGTCCTTTCCCACCCCATCTCCCTCGCTTCCAGCACCGTGGGAAGGGGATACTCCAAGGACCGAAGCAGTGGAACAGAAGGACAACTGCCCCTGCTTATCACAGGAACAAGCAAGGAAGGAGGAGGAAAGGCAGACCTCGGGGAGCACCCCCTGAGAACAGCAGGCTGCTCCAGCTCTCCCCCGGAGCGGTTTCCTAAGCCCTGCTGCCAGTTATGCAAAGTATCTCCGGAACAATTGGGGCACGGCAGGGAGCTGCTGCCGCCCTCCCCCGAGGCCAGAGGGGTCACCGCAGCCCTGGGAGAGGCAGCCTGCTCCTCTGCGATGCCCCCCCCAACCCATCCCAGCTGCAGGCTGCGGGGTTTAACCCCTAAATGTGGGGGTGCTGCTTCTCCCAGAAGGACTCCTGCAGCCAGCTTGGGTCCTTCGGGGACACCGAGTGTCAGCTGATAAGCGAGAAGTCGGAGCTCGGCGGAGGTCACCCAGCCAGGAGGAGCCGCAGCAGCGTGGCATTTGCCAGCAGTCCGGCTGTTGCACAACTCCTCTGGAAGGTGGAGCAGCCCCAGAGCACCTCCTTCTCCCCCAGCACTGACACTCGAGCGTAATTTTAGTTTTTTTTTAAGAGAATCAACAGCCCCTCCCGCACACCCAACGTTCGGGGTGTCCACGTCTCCCAGCAGGCTGCTTCTCTGCTTGCAAGAGCGGCAGCCCTCAGTGGGAGAGTTCGTTAATTAGGAGCAGAGGAGCCTCTGGGGAATCTCCCAGCGAGAAGCAGAAAATATATATATAAATTCCCCCCACTATTCTATCTAATTACAACGCCCTAGGGTGCTCCGCAGCGGCTGTGAAGCACAGGCCAAGCTCTCCTCCCCACCCATGCGAGAGTAGGAACTTTAACCCAGTTCCTACCGATAGTGGAAAGAGGAAAGAAAACAAGCCTCAGCGCTCATCATAACCACGAGTAACAGCGAACAGGAGGCACGGAGAACGACTGCTGGCAGCCGAACGAGCACAGTGTGTGCCTGCAAGGGCCAGCGCAGGACTTTGAGCCGCAGCCCTTGACCCAGCGCTGGCACATCGGCTGCAGGGCAGGACCCCAACATGACCCCCTCTTTCCTTCCCTGCAAAGAGGGGAGGAAGAAAATGTCCGGCTGCCCTCCCCCTGAGCCGCTGGGGCACAGACACAGACTCCGCCGCTACAGTGGAAAATATTTAATACGTGTCACACACGTAGCGTTACATTCGATACAAAACGAAGATACATCACCGAAGGAGAACGCTGTACAAACCCCAGCCCACCCCCTCCCCCCCCCCCCCAAGGGAACCCCAAGCCTTTATACAACAAAGACCTGGGGGGGTTCCCGAGCTTCACAACCTGGCTCCCGAGGACTTTCCGTCGGAGCGCCTGTAAACTTTTCTTTCAAAGAAACACTTTTTTTTTTTAAAAGCACCGCGTTAACAGTTCCGACCTAAACCTTTTCCAAAATAAACGCTTTATTTAATAAATTTAATACTTTCCAAGCTTAAAGATTAAAAAAAAAAAAAAGATATCCCGAGCTGGGAGCGAGCCGGGCGTCGGAGAAACCAGGGAAGCCCCCACCCTCGGGGCCGGGCACGGAGGGGAGCGGCCGGGAAGGGGAATTCCGGGCCGGGCCGCTCCCAGGGCAGCTGCTGACGGTCGGGGCCCGGCGAAGGGGAAGTGCTGCTGCCCGCGGCTCTTCCGTGCGGCGCGGGGAGGAAGAAAGAGCAGGAGGAGGAGGAGGAGGAGGAGGGGGGCAGCTCCGGGTCTGTCCGTGCCCCTCCTCGCGGAGCGTAATCCTGCGCGTCAGAAAGCCACGATGGCTGTGCTCCAAGGGTTGAGGGTCCGCAGCACCCGTTCGTCGCAGCAGATCTGCCCGGGCTCCGCGGTCGCCTCCTCGCTGCCGTCGCAGCTCGGCCGCCGGCGGCTCCGGGGTTCCTTGCTGAGCAGTCCCGAGAAGCTGGAGCCGAAGATGCTGATGAGGCTGGCCACGTTGCCCGTCTCCATGTCCTCCTGCTCGCCCTGCGGGGGCGGCGATTCCTCCGCCTCTCGGCGCGGCTTCTTCAGCGGCGAGCCCTGCTGCTCCATCTCCGCGGCGCTCCGTTTCCTGGGGCACAGAGGGGGCACGGAGCAACGGCGCGCCTCGCGGGGGCCATCACCGCCCTGCCCGCAGCGGCAGCCGCCCCACGAGCAGCGATGGGCCGGCCGGGAGCTCTCGCAGTCCGCGTCGGGAAGCCGAGGGCCGAAACTCGGCGACTCCGGCTCGGCGGGCGCCCAAGCGACGGGTGGGGCGGCGGGGCACGGAGGCGGGGGCTCGGCGGGCGGCCCGCAGGCTGCGGGGGGAGGCTCGGGCGGGCAGCCCGGCTCGCTCAGGTAGACCTGGCGGGCGCTGCGCAGCACCAGCGACACCAGGAGGTTCTTGTGCAGCTTCAGGCCGCCGCGCTGGCCCCGCGCGCTGTAGATCTTGCCCAGCGAGATGCTGACGATGCGGTGCGCTTCCAGCTTGAACTCCATGGGTGGGCCGCAGATGGTTGCGTGAGGCCGGGGGGGCTGAGCTCCGGTAAAGCCGTTCCGCCCCGCTCCGCCACCGTCCCTACGGACGCGTCCTCTACGAGCTCTCGCCGCCGACTGAGCGGTGCCCACGCGCCGCGCTTCCTTTTATACCGCCCCCGCGCCGACCAATCAGAGCGCCCCGCCGGCGGCTCCAACCGCCGGCGCGCCGACCAATGGCGAGCCAGGGGAGTGCGTTCAAACGCTCGCCCCGCGGAGAGGGCCCTTAAAGCGGCAACGCCGGCGCGCGGCTGGTGGGGCCCACCCAGAGGGGTAGGCGACTCTTGCCTCCATCTCCCCACCCCATCCGAGCCCCGAGGGAGCAGCCACGGCCCGCGACGGGGGCAGTGCGGCGAGGACAAGAAGTGAAAGGACGGCCCAGCGTGGAGGAAGTGGAACCCCAATATCACTTTCTGTCCGCTGGCTTCCTGTCTGGCACGTGACAGCACGCTGCCTTCCCACTTCTCGCTTTCTCACCCCAAACACACGGCAGGGAGCAGGACACGGAGTGCAGGGGCTGCCCGTCTCCATCGCGCCTCAGTCAGCCCAGGGCTGAGCACCGCCCTCTCCGGGCTGCAGAGAACACCCTGGGGCAGAGCAGGGCTTTCCCTCCCACCCTGCTGATGGGAACCAAGCACCGCTGTCCTCAGCGTTCCCGACCTGCCCGACCTGCTCCGTGCTCAGGGCCAGCCCTCAGCTCAGCCCGACCGGCCTGAGCAGCTCTGTGTTGTCTTTGGGACCGCAGCGGCAGCTCCTCACCCCCGGCTGGGTGCTGCCGGTGACCGTCCGCACGTGAGCTGGAAAACAACGGGGAATTCTCGGTGGTGGCAGCACGCCGGGTGCCCCTTGGTGCTCAGCAGATGAGCCCAAGTGAGAAGAAACGATGCATTCCGCATCTGATGCCACCTGCCTGAGTCAAACAGTGGTGCGGAGCCCGGGGAAAGCTCAGCATGGGCGGACACGGCGCGACGCGGGCTCTGCTGAGTAAAGACGAGCCCACGGAGGCTGACCGACCTGTTCTGCCGCTCTGCCTCATCCCAATGACACGAGACTTTCCCAGCGGCCGACCCAGCTCCCCGAGGACACGGGGACAGCCACACCTCAAAACGCGGTCCTCCATCCTCAGCAGCACCGGGAGAGGGGACACTGTGCACGAGGGAAGCCTAGAGGAGCAGCTACGGCTGAGTACACCCGGACACCGTGCCCTCCCAGGGCCCTGGCACAGCAGCGTGGCCGGGGGTGAGAAAGGCAGGGGGGAGAGAGGCCGGCCCAGCTCGTCCCTTTTAAGCCGGGCGGTATTTTGGTGGCAGCCCTGCTTTTCCCTCCCAGGCTGATGTCATGCCTTAGTTAAGTCGGAGGCAGCGTCACATGGCGGCTTCTGAGGTCAGCGCTCGCCTGGGGTGGCTTTGTTGTCTGTCTGTCCGTGCCTGTCTGCCCGTCGGGCCGCTGCTGCTGCGCCCGTTCCCACGCGGGGAGGTGCCGCGTCCCCACGGGCAGCGTGCCCCGAAGGGGGACGCAGGCGGGCGGGCTGCGATCGGGCGCTCCCCTCTCTGCGTGCGATCTCGGCGGGCTGGAAGGGAGCTGACAAACAATTCTCAAGCCTCCGGTTCCCGAAATAGCGGGGGGGAGGGCCGGCAGACAAAGGTGGCTCTCAGCGAGCAGGAAAGCCGTGGGGGCCGAGCAGCGGGGAGCCCGCAGCCCCACCTGGAAAGCAAAACAATGCGAGATCAAAGAGGCTCGGGGCAGGAGGCAGCTCGTGGGACGGGACGGTAATCGCGGAGGCTGCGCACGAGGCTGACTTGTATTTTTTTCTTATAGGCGTTTCGATCAGCTCCGGGAAAGTCGGCGCTTTGCTGCCTCGTGGCACGGCCTGCCCACTGCGCGATGAGTATCTCCGTCTGCGATGTCAGCTCTGTCGGAAACGGAGAGGGCGAAGGTCCCTTTTGTCGCTTCCCGGCAGCGCCCGTGGTTCCCCTGCCATGGCACAGCCCGGCCGGGCTCGGCCATCTGGCACGCAGCTCGGCCCCCGACCTGTCGCCGAGTGCGGATGTGGTTACCCAGATCCTGTTCCACGCTGGCGCCGACCCTCCGGCAGCCGGCCCTGCGGCTTGTCACCAAATGTTGTGGGGGGGGAAAGCCGTGCTGAAGGAGTGGGGAGCGTTCCCCGAGAGATCAGCGTGTCCTCCGAGCACGGCAGCTGGTTGTTTGGTCCCTGTCGGTCGGGGGTTGGGCTGCTCGTGGGACACAGATGTCCAAGCCAGCAGCGGGGTAGGGAAAGAAAAAAAAAGAAAAGCCTTCATACAGAGCTTCCCCCAAGTGAAAATGGACCTCCGGAACATCTCCGGGACAGACAAAGCAAAGAGTTCCCAACAGATACCTAAAGCTGAGCTTTAGGGGGAGGAAGAGCTTTGTTTGGGGTTGATGTCCCCCCCCCCCCCACCCCCTAAAAAAAATCAATGATTGAAACAGAGGTGGTCTCAGCCTCCCGCAGTTGGGTGTGAGTAGCTAATCCTCCATGGGTCCCGGTTGCTCTGGGTTATCCGTGTTGGAAGACAAGGTCGGGGAGCTCAGAGACATCGCTAACCGCTCGGCACTGCTGGGTGACAACCGAACCCAACGCGCAAGTGAAACAAAGAAATCAACGCAGCCCTAAAGCTGAAGGAGGGGAAGTGGCTCCCCCAGCTTCTGAGAGCGCTCCGTACCTGCCCTGCAAACCACAGCAGCGTGTTCATACAGCACAGCACCCTACTAGAAAGCAAAGGGGATTTTCCAGGGTTAAAACGCTTCTTCCACGAGGGTAGATCAGAGAATCATAGAAAGGCTTAAGGATCATTGAGCCCCAACCCCTGCTGTGGGCTGCCCAGCCCCCCACCATCTCAGGCTGCCCAGGGCTGGGGACCTGCAGGGATGGGGCACCCACAGCTTCCCTGAGCGTGGATAAAGGTGTAGGTGCCCCAGCCTTGTCTACCCCTCCCCAGACAGACAACACTACCCCCTATACATGTTTTCTTTCACCAGTGACCTGGGATTCCCCCTTACCCTGCTGCACCAATGATTTAATGTTTCCCTTCCCTCCCTCTGAGCCGGTGACTTGGGATTTCCCCCTCCTCTCCTGGACCCCCATGACCCGGACCCTCCAGCAACCTCTCCCAATACAAAGGGAAAAAAAGAAAAAGAAAAACAAAGTAAAAAAACCCAAAAGCATCCCACACCCAGCTATCAGCTTCTTCAGGCAACCATTTCCCTTGGAAAAATGCGGCCCCGCAGCTTTCAATGTTGTATAAAACCGGCTTCAGTTTCCTGGGGAAAGAACACATTTATTTGTCCGGGGTTTCCTATCAGACAACCCTTCTATTGTAGTCCACCTTCCTGCATTTTTTTTTTTTCCTTCTCTGGTACTCCTGCGCCGAGCCCTGTGCTGCTTCCAAGGGACAGTGCCCGTGGCTTTCTCCAGCCCAGTTATGCAGATGGAGCTGCGTGGTGTCCAGATGAAACCCAGGACAGAGCTGGGCTTTGCCCCACGCCGTGAGGGTTGTGCTCACTCTACAGAGGAGCCTGGGTTCACCTACAGCCCAGCACAGGGTTAAAATCACACGTCAGTTGGGTGAACTCCACGCAGAGCTCCGGACGAAGCCCATCCAACTTGGGGTCCTCTCTGTGTTGAATCCCTCTTTCCACAATGAAGAGAAAGTGCAAAACAAAATGCCCATGCCCCTTTCCTCTTGCGAGGACCTTCCTTTGCCACCTCACCCTCTGCCCACGTTGCAGGGCTGGTGGTGTGACCAGGAGCCTCGGTACAAAAGGCACCTGTGGGCACAGGGATAATGAGGAATGGCGAAGGGGTGAGGTAGCCAGAGAAAGTTCCTTCTAATTAATGCCTGGAATGGATTCTCTGGCCATGGACACGGGTGCCCCTGCCCTCCTCTTTGACCCACCACAACAGTGCAGCTCCCTCTATCCACGCCACAGGTGGGGCCAGCCTAAGTCCTGTCACCAATTCATTAAGTAACGACAAGGATTCTTGCCAAACCAGCACCTCATTACCCAGGTATATAATCACTTTTCAGTGGTAGATAAAGCCCTGAGTGTTGCTAGCACCCTGCACCTCACAGACTTGGTGCTGTCTGCCCCTTTCTCACTTCTCAGTTAAGTCACCAGAGGCTTCTACAGATGAAAACCTATTTATAAACCACCATGTAAACCCTTGCAACCTGCTGCAGCGCTGACTGTTTAGCCACAGGCCGACGTTTCCCATCCAGTTATTGCTGGCTTAACCCTCCTGTTAACAACCACTGCTGAAAATCTTCAACAACTTTTACTAAAAATGAAAACGAGAAGGAAAAAAAAAAAAACAAAACACCAAACAAAACCAGTCCAACACAGAAACATCTGAAACCCATTTGTGCTTTATTGCTTCTTCCTTCAGCTGTAAAACCTTTGTCTGGGTGGAAAAAAAAAATAAAACAGACAAACCAAAACCAATGTCTAGTTTTGAAAATTCAAACTCAAACCAACGCAGCTTCCCCCCCCCCCCCCCAAAAAAAAAAAAAAAGAAAAGAAAAGACATCTCTTCCACGTCAAATGCACCTTCTTAGCAGCGGGCTGCCAGCTAGCATGGGATCACACACAGCCCTGTGCGTGTACACACATGCTGCAAGAATTCTCTTGATAAAGCATGCAGCGAACCCTGTGCTTTCCTGCAGACGGGTTGGATTCTGATGAGCTGGTGCTTCCCAGCACGGTGTTTCATCAGATCCACCCTGGCCAGTTTTGCAGCTGGATGCCTCACGCCAGCACGAGGAAAGCTGAATGCTGCTTGGCCCTTCCAAGACAGGAATCGGGCAGCAAAATGAGCCCACTCTGAAACAGCAGCAGTGTGATTTTGTGGTTCATCGTTTCCAGCATCGAAGAAAAGGTTGCCTTCTTTCTTCCCTACATTTTGGTTGTGCCTCCTTTTCTTCAGCCCTGAACAGCTCTGCACAGCTTTATACCTCTTCATGTACCTGTAAGAACTGTTGTCAGTGGAATGAGCAAATAAAGGCTTCGTACCACCTGCCAAAAGCCTTCTGAAATTCCTCGCTGGTAGCATTTGACTTATCCCTGCTTTACTCCCAGCCCGGTGAAGCCTTCCTGGGATGCCTCACGAGAACTGAAGCACTCAGGCTCTGTTTGAGCAAATCTGGCCTCAATAACCTCAGCATCTATAAGCACACAAGCAGACCGCCTGTGTAACCATCATGAAGGCTCTGTCGAGGGAAGGCTGAAAGAAAGAGGCTGGGGGGGAATGGGATGGCCGGTTAAGCCCAGTATACAGCCACCTTGTGCTGCACAGCACCCGAGGAGCTGCGGTTTCCCTGGCATGGTGGCTGTCTGTCCTCACCCCACAGCTCCAGAAACCAGTTTGACATGCATCTCTCAGCCCGACATGTGGCCTCCCCACCCCTGCGCTCGTGAGTAAGCGTGCAGCGATTGCAAAAGCGACTCGCCCGGTTCCCGTGCTGAGAAGGCATCTCTGCAAATGGGTTTTTTAAGCAAAGCAGCATCGCCTTGGCTAGGGGGGCTGGACTGCGGACACACAATCACAGGGGTTGGAAGGGACCTCAAGAGATGCTCGAGTCCAACCCCCCTGCCAAAGCAGGTTCCTTACACCAGGTCGCATAGGTAGGTGTCCAGGTGGGTCTTGAATATCTCCAGAGAAGGAGACTCCACAACACCCTGGGGTTGTCTCCCTGTCATGGGAGACAGTTAGGTGGGGGCAGCGCCCTGTGGTCAATGGGGCAAGGAGCTGGGGGTTATCGCTGCATCAAATGGGAGCTTTCCTGAGCGCAGAGCATGGCGTGATGGGGAGCGATGAGGGAATGGGATGGGGCAGTGTGGAGAAGAGGAGCTCAGGGCTCTCTCCAGCCCCTGAAAGGAGGCTGCGGTGAGGCGGGGTCGGCCCCTGCTGCCATGTAACAGCGTCAAGCTGTGTCAGAGCTCGGCTATTAGGGACGCAGCAGCGATGCACAGGCTGCCCGTGGAGAGGCGCGGGCACACCCTCCCTGGAGGCGTCACAGCACCGTGGGGATGTGATGCGAGTGGGGTCTGCGGTTGGGCTACCAGAGCCCAGCCCGGCCGCCTCCAGGACCCGCTCCCTCAGGCTCCCGCCGCCATGGGGCGGGCGGAGGGGCGCGGGCAGCCGCGCATGCGCGCAGGGCGGAGCGCTGGGCAGCCGGGGCGCTCGGCGGCGGCGTCGGCGCCATCATGTCGATGGAGGACCCGTTCTTCGTGGTGAAGGGGTGAGGGATGGGTTTGGGTCTGCGAGAGGAAAGGCGAGGGTTGGGGCGGCGGAGGGGGCGTGCTGGGGGAGGGAGAGATGAGAGTTAGGGATGGGAAGCGCGGGGGGGGGGGAGGGGGGGGAGCGGCTGTGAGGAGAAGAATGAGCGCTGGGGTAATGGGGAGGACTTGGGGGGGGGGGTTGGGGCTGTGGGGGGAGGGGTGAGGGGTCTGTGGGGAGAAGAGTGGGGGGCGGGGAGTTCTCAGGTGAAAAGTGAAGTTGGGGCTGGGAGGGGAAGGGTGAGGGTTGGGGATGGGGGAATGAGAGGGGTCAGTAGGGATCTGGGGGGTCAGCAGGGATCTGGGGGGTCAGCTGGGACCTGTGGGCTCAGGAGGGATCTGTGGGGCTCAGCAGGGATCTGGGGGATCAGCAGGGATCTGGGAGGGCTGTGGGGGCTCATCTGGGATCTGGGGGTGTCAGCAGGGACCTGTGGGGCTGTGAGAAGCCATCAGCAATCATGGCGGTTCTGTGAGGGTCCTGCCCCTGCTGTCACCCCCAAAGCCATCCACACCCCCCTGAGACTCCTCCTTGTGAGGCGGGTGCCCACACAGAGCTACCTGCTGCCTGCTGCTCTGAGGGGCTCCGAGCAGCAGAAGTCCCTGCTGGAAGCTCTGCAGGCACAGCCCGAGTTGCAGAGCTGGAGATGTGCTTGCTGCAGGTGCAGCACCTGGCATGCTGGTGTGGTGGCCCAGCTTGGGAGCAGCGTGCCCAGCTGTCCTTGTCATCGATCGGTGGCACGTGGGAAATGTCACCGTGCAGTGGGGCAGAGCCAGGGCTGGATGCAAGCTGCCCCTCGTTGAGAGCATCCCCAGAATGCCAGAGCCTGGTGACCTTGCTGAGGGGGAGGACCAGGCACCGGGCTGAGGAAGAAACCCGCGTGGATAGTGGCATTGAGGAAAGCCTGAACAAAGGCTAGCACAAAACAAAGGCAGCTGAGGTCAGAGGAAAGGGAAACTGTAATTAATAGGGGGAAAGAACCTTAGCTTCCAAAACTGAGCATGGAGCTGCTGTTGTTGTCCTGTCCTGCGTGGCACTGGAACAACACTCAGGAGGAGTGGTGGGAAAAGCCAGGCGAGCACAGGAGGTGTGGGAAAGGCTGCAGGGCAGCCAGCTAGAGGGGATTTCTGCCAGGCTAAGCTGGTGCTGGGGGGAACAAAGGCTAATTGCCGTGGGTGGGAAGCAAGCAGCTGGTCAGACTTTCCAGAGATATTCCCGCGCCGCAAGGGGAAGGGCTGGGAAAGGAGAGGGGATGTTGTGCTGTTCCTGGTGTTAATTATTAGCCAGCAGACTAAGGTGGAAGGAGTTGAGCCCGGCCACATGGTGTTCAGTTTGCTTTCCTTGTGTTCATAACTCCTCCTGCTAGGACGTCCAGCTTTGAGTTCCTGCTGTAGGTACTTGTTCAAGTACGTACATGTGAAACAAACAGAACTTCTGCTTGCAAGCAGCAAAGAGAGCAGAGCACAGCTGCTGACTTTGGGGCACTAGTTATGGTGGATACGGAGCTACAGACGTGTCTGCTGCCGTGGACAGATATGGTTCATCCCTTCTGGGCTTTCCCAGGAGATAAACTGCATTTCTTTGCTGCATCTTATGTGGATGCTGTGTGCAAGCTCTTGGATCGGTGTCCACCTTTCTGCTGGCTGTCACACCAGCAAAACATCGTCTGCATCCTTCATCCTGGCTCCTCCTGGACCTGGGTGATCTGTTCTCAGGCTAGGGCTGCAGTGTCTGTTGGTACAGAGAAATTGCCACCTGCTGCTCGCCCCTGATTGCAAATGCAGCATTCGGTGCTGTCAGCAAAGCCTGTGTTCTCATGTTGTGAATGCACTCGTCTCCAAAAAGCTTAGAGCAGCAGAAAAGACTTCTGTTCCCTAAGCTGGCGTAGTAGAGCCGTGTAGTTTTTTTTTTTAACTTAATCAGTGCTGCACTCAACAATCTGCCTGACTGCTGTGGGGACAGTTCTTGTAAGTTTTGTTTGTCTTTGGGGTATCTTGCTCAGAGGAAAGCTGTTAAGGGGAATGCGGAATGCGAATTGCCACGAGAGCTGCCTTGTCCGGCCGTGTCACCTTTGTGTCACTCAGCAGAAACCTCCTCCTGATGAAATTGGTCTTTTTGTTAATTGTGGTAGCTGACCTGTGAGTTGTTTCTCTGTGCTTCAACAGGAGAGGAGAGCGGGTTGTTCAGTGGGTATGGCGAATCCTAACTGTACAAAATAAAGTGGTTGAAGGAAAGGCACTTGCAGAGAGGCTGCAGTTCCAGGCTCTTTTGGACACGGAGACTGACTGCTGCAGAACAGCTGATGTAGTCCCTTCACTTCTCTTTCTTCACCCCTCCACTGCAGGGAAGTGCAGAAAGCTGTGAACACTGCCCAGGGGCTCTTCCAGAGGTGGACAGAGCTCTTGCAGGATCCTTCCATTGCCACAAGAGAAGAAATCGACTGGACCACTAATGAGCTCAGGAACAATCTGCGGAGCATTGAGTGGGACCTGGAAGACTTGGATGAAACAATTAATATCCTTTCTGGAGCTCTTTGGGGTTTGGGGGATGCAGTTCCTGGGCTGTAAGAAATAGCCAAGTGCCAGCTCTTGCTGGTAGTTAATTTTGCCAATCAAATCTTAGGAGAAGGTGTAGCACAGTGGAAAAGTGCCTCTCCGTGGGCTCCTATCGGGGCAGTTTGTCTGTCTGCGTGCACTGAACACCGCTCACAGATTCCTTGACTCCTCTCCTACGCATTGTGGAGGCAAACCCTCGGAAATTCAACCTCGATGCCACGGAGCTGGGGATCAGAAAGTCCTTCATCACAAGCACGCGGCAGGTGGTCAGGGTAAGGAGCGAGGACTAGGAAGGGGAAAGAGAGAGCAGCTTGAGTGGTTAAAAAAAAGGCAAGGGGGTGATTAGGTCAGTGCTGAACGGGAGAACAGAGAGTTAGGCTGCTACTGCCCGCCCTCAGGCTGCCTCCTCATCCCCACATCACTGCTCCCACTGGGGACTGCCTGACTGGGGTCAGGTGCAGGGGCAGCATTGCCTAGCACGCCTCTCTTGTATTGATGAATCTGGAAACCTATACAAACTGGAAAGGAAGACTGGAAGACCCTTTGCTACGCTCAGGAAGCAAGTCTCCCTTCAGAGTTAAAAGAAATTGTGACTATTCCTGTGCTTGCATCACTGGTTTTCAGAAACAGAGTCCACTTTGAACGCTGACATCTGTGTAGAGCCTGGTGTTGTTTACGTGGCTGCTTTAGCTTCCCCCTGCTACAGAACAGCCAAAACAACCATTAGTTTTACTTTTAACTCAGGGAAGAATTTTTTTCAGTTGAAGCTCACCCTCTTAAATACCAGTACTTCAGAGAGAGGCAGGCCTGGCAAAGCTCTGCCTGTTGGGCCACAGTTTCACACAGCTCCGTGCTACAGGCAGCATCGAAGTGAAGTTTAGTAGCACCTGCAAGAGCAGCAGTATTTATTCCTGTAGCTGTGAGGGAGGATTCAGAAGCAGGAGTATTTTAACAGCTCAGGGGTAATAAATAGAGAAGAAAAATCTGTCTGAAATCTTCACTGCCTGCTAACGCAGTGGTTAGGAAGGTCTCTCCCTATTAATAGCTACACTCAGGGCTGCTTAGTTTCTGCTTTCCCTCGTGGCTCAGATGTTCCTGCTTGACAAGCTGCATCGCTGTGGCTGGCAGCAAGCTTGGCAAGCTTGTTACCCTACCTGCACTCCTGCAGTCTGGAGGCAGTTCCTAAGGCTTGCTGCCTGGGAACTGATCCTGAAGCCACACTGGCCCCAGCAGCAGGCACGTGCTTGCTGCCTTGTCCTCAGCGTAGTTGGCTCCTGAAACAAACAGGATCAGGCAGGCCTGCTTCTTAGGTCCTCTTTTCCTGACTGAAAGCTGCCGACTAATGGGTTTTGGAGCTGCGTGTCTTTAGTGGTGGCGTGACTTACGTTTTCCGTGGAGAGAGTTCATGATAGGAAGTAACCAGGTAGGATCTGCTGCTTGTAAGTGATATGTGTCTGAGCAGTAAAACATGCCTACCTGTCTTCTGATGACTGAGAACTGTGCTGTGGGTAAGGTGAATCAGCACCTGCTGGATGGTACTGGCTCCTTGCTCATCTGCCCTATAGAAACCTAACAGGTTCACATGGTGAGTGGGAGCCTCCTGTGGCTAACTGTCTTCTGTAGGAACACAAGCATAAGAGAGAAAACACAGAGACAGTCAGAGAGGAGGGCCGTAGGACAGGAAATCTATCTCGTCCTTTGAAAGATTAAATCAGCTGGGAATAAAGTGCAGGCTACAGGCTTCCAAGACCTTCAAGAACGTAACTTCTTTACAGTCCGTCAATGGGAACATTAATCTGGTATTACAGTATTACACAGATCTGAGTGTTTCTGGCTGAGCAGTCTGATGTAGCTGTAGATGTCCCTCTTCACTGCAGGGGAGTTGGAATAGATGACCTTTAAAGGTCCCTTCCAGCCTAAATAATGATCTGATTCTATGAGGATGGGTAATAAATAATGGAATATTTTGAAAACACTCCTTGCCGTTGATACTGGTATGAGTAAAGCAGTGAACTGCAGCAAAGCTTTGAACAGCATATATCCATGCTCTTCAAAACTGCATATTTTCAAAGAAAATTTCCCTTCCTCCCCTACCCACGAAGAAATCTGTCTGGGTATAGATAGCCCGGCAGCAGACTGAAGCTGCAAGTCAAGTCCAGTGCTTACGTTCTTCTTCTTTCTTTGAACAAACAGGAAATGAAGGATCAGATGTCAAACTCCTCCATGCAAGCCCTGGCTGAAAGAAAAAACAGGCAGGTGAGAATCAGAAGCGGGCAAGCTAAGTGAATGCGGCGGTTGTTTGGTACGTGAAAGAGCTAGAAGGACTGATCAGTTCTAACTGCTGTTTTGAGGCATGCCTTAGGTGAACCTCAGCCCGGAGACCACACCATCCTATTTTGTGGCACATCCCCTTGCAGACATTTGTTCTGGGAAGGGGCTTGCACGCTGCAGCAAAGCTGTGTGTCTGAGCCACGTCTGTCTCGCTGATCCGAGAGCATTGGTTCTGCCAGGCTCGTTGCTGCCACCCTCTTTCAAACCTGTCTCTCAAAGCAGTAAGTCACCACTCACCATCTGTCTCAGCCTTCAGAAATGCTTGTGTACAGCCATCAGCGTTGCGTCACCCTGCAGAAGGGGGAATCTCCCTCCACCTCAGAATCCAATTCTGTAAAGGTAATCCTGTGCTCTGCTGTATTTAGGAGCCAGGATGCCACATCCCTTCACAAATAGCTGCCTCACACGCTAATTAACCTGCTAAGAAGATGGAAGGAGCTCAAGGAGTCTCAGGTTGTCTGCACTTGTAATCTAAGGAATAGAAATAGATGCGGGTTTTGCTGCTCCCTGGCTGATGAGGCTGTAAGGAGATCTTTGAGCTGACTTCCAGAGCTGCCTCTGTAAGAGCTGCCGTGCCGTATCTGGCTGCATCGGTCTTTACCACTTGTGGCAAAAAATGACAAACTCCAAGAAGATAACTGAGAAGCACAGAGCTGATTTCTCAGCCTGTTACAGGCTTAACTGATGAGCTTGGTAAAAACGTGGAGAAGCAAAGTCCCTTATGGCCTTGCTCAACCAAGCCTGTAGCTGTCTCTGCGTTTTGCTGCTTTCCTTCATGCTCCTGCTAGCTGCAGGAGACCATATGGCCCAGCTCACACGGTGACATCTGGTCAGGAAAACTCATTTCCCCTCGCCATCTTCCTTCCCCAGCCCCTCGCCTTCCCTCAAGTCCACAGAGCCTCAGCTGGGCTGGGCTGTGGCAGCTTCTCCAGCATGTCTCTGTGTCTGAGAGGCCGGCTGTCGGCTGATGATGACCTGATCCTCATGGACTAAGGCTGGCAAACACAGACTTCCCTCCGGAAGCTGCAGCAAAGCTTCCTTCCAGGGACCAGATGTCCTCAGCTGGATAGCCACTTCTCTGCTGGATTTGCACAAGCTCCTCTGTCAAGGTCATAGAGGAGGCAGAGAGTGTAATCTTGTAGTTGGGCATACTTGCAGCATAACAGGTAACCTGAATCAAAGAACGTAAGTCCTGCCTAGAACACTGCCACGTTTACGTGTTGTACTCTTTTCCTGTCAGCTCATCCGGTCATCCAGACCTTCTTGTCATCCAGACCTTCTTCAGCCCTGGTGGTTAGCAGGATGGCGTTCAGTTCCATCTATACATCTGTTAACATGATGTATCTGGATACTTCCCAGCTCACACATCCTCCTAGCACGCAGTGCTGCATCTTGAACAGACCTTTACTAGTCCTTCAGGCGGTGCAGGCCTCCTGCTCCAGCTCTCCTGTTAGTGGAGCAGCATTTCTGCAATAACCACGCTGCAGATATTTCCCATGCTGGCATTTGGCACTGCATTATTTGTGCCAGCACTCTGGCTGAACAGCAGTAGAGCAGGAGGAAAAGGATGCTGTAGGCACGTGTACAGGAGCGTTGCCTTGTCCTCCTTCCCTCAGACCAGCTGTGAGCAGACACAGAAGTGTTGCTAAGGGATTTCTGCATCTGTTTAGGCACTCCTGGGTGAAAGCAGCAGTCAGAGTTGGAGCTCTGGACCTGACAAATACAGCCGTCTGGACCGGGAGCTGCAATTAGCAAATTCACACTTCATTGAAGAGCAGCAAGCCCAACAACAGGTAAGGCAGCTGGCACAACGCAGACCGAGTAGCTCTGCTTGCCAAATGGCTGTCAGGGGGATGGGGTACAGGCTTCAGGAGCCAGAAAAAATCCAGCCCTCGGCTGGCCCGGCTCCAGGAGCCTGATGGCTTGAAGTGTACCTGTGCATGTGTTCCGTGCAGAGCGTAGCTTGGCATGTGCAGTTTTTAACCTTTGAGGCTTGAGTCTTCCACAAGGGCTGGAAGCTGCAGCGCGCCGAGTTTTAGCACTACAAGAATTGCTGAAATCTTTGAAGAGTGGAAACGTTGAGACCAGAAGAGCGTTCGTTTATCTTACTAAGCTTTCCCTCGTTAAAAATTGAGCTGGTGGTTGCTGCTGATTGTGTGCATCCCCGTCAGAACAGACAGGGAGCAGCAGTACGTGCCTCCTTCCTTTTCCTGCCCTTGTCAACATGAGATTCGTGAGAAAGCCTGCACGAGGGCTTTGCAAGGAGCCCTGGCGAGGTGCTCCCCTGGAGCAGTGCCCAAGCAGTGCAGATTGCCTGCAGCAGCCCACCCAGACACAGGCCTGTAAATAGGCTGCTTCTCCAGGCTCTGCCGAAGCTCCTGATATGTGATGCCACCCGGCTTTCTGATGGCTTTTACCTAGTGACTCCAGGAAGATAAATAGATTCCAAAGTAGGTAACTAGGGTAAAGCTAATCCTTAGCGTGGTTGTGCCCTGAAAGTGACTTAAACCATCAGCAGACCTATTCCTTTGGCACATTCAGAGCCAGACGTGTTATTTTTAGCTGTAGGGGCTGCAACAGCCTCTTACTTGCATTAACTCCTTGTTAACTGCAGCGTGGCTGAGGAAACTGCAGCCAGCTGTGCCACAGGAACCGGGGGAGGCTCTCCTGCTGCTTCCACTTCTCATGCATTTCCCAGAAACGCAGTCCTTGTTCCTGAAACCTTAGGTCTGTTCCCAGGCACTGCAGCTGATGTCCACGTGGGCAGCTGGCTGTGACCCGGCTGCAGAAGGTAACAGACGTGTGATTTTTTTTCCCTTCTTTTTGGCCCCAGTTGATTGTGGAGCAGCAAGATGAGCAGTTGGAGCTGGTCTCTGGCAGCATTGGGGTGCTGAAGAACATGTCCCAGCGCATCGGTGGGGAGCTGGAGGAGCAGGCCGTGTAAGTATGCGACGCGGTGCCAAAGGCCCTGCAGGTGTGGGGGTCCTCACTGGTACCCCTCTCACGTCCTTGAATCTCCTGGTCCCTCAGGCAGCCTCTCCTTGCTCGTCTGCAGCACCTTAGGCTGCCTTTGATTTCAGGCCGTGGAAAGCATTTCACATTGCAGCCTGCGAGGATCCTACCGCAGCCTCGTTCCTTTGAAAGCCTGCACCTGGAGCAGGTTTAGCTGCCAGCTTCCCTTCCCTCCTCTCTTTGCTCATTTTTAAACAGCACCCTTAAGGCACATGGTAATGCTCCTTGGCTTCTAGCAGTCAGCAGCATGCAACAGATGAGGGAAGGCAGTGCTGCCTGGTAGGGACACTGGGTGCTTTCCCACTCCACGGGGTTTTGTGCTACCCCCAGACAGCTGCGTGACCCAGGAGCTCCCCCACACAAAGGGTTAAAGGATAGCTCACAAAGTAGTTTGTATCCACCCATTTCTTTCCCTGTTCACGAAGAGCAGACAGTTCTCAGTTGTGCAGAGTTTGTGCCTAAACCCTCCTCCTTTGGCTGACAAAGAGTCTGGAGGGCCCTTGTGCTGCCTTTGGTGGATATTAGGAACTCCAAGGCACCTCCTGTGTGAAGTCTGGCCGCAGCAGGTTGGCACGGTGCATCTGTTTGCAGGTCACCACATAAGCCATCAGTGCTTGCTAGCAGATAATTAAAGCAGTATGACTTTTTTTCCTACAACTCTTTGTTCTCCGTGCTTTTAAGGGTGTTAAGTTTTAAAGTCCTACTCCCTGGAGATGGCTGGGATAGCTTTGATCCTGGATGCGCTCGTCTGTCTTCAGGTGGGTTCTTGGCACTGACAAAGCACAGCTACAGGAAGGCTTTCAGATCTGTTACAGTTGCTGTGTGGAGGAACTGGAGGGGTAACTTCTGTAGCATTTAAAAAGCACCTTAAAGCAATTGCAAATCTCAGTGCTGCTCGATACCCGAGTGGAACAAGATTTTAGCTCCAAGTGCAAGCCCTCAGCAAGAGGAGGGATTTTAAAGTGCCAGCTGGCACCTCGATCTACACATTCGCTGCTAATCGTGGATTATGAACAGGGCTTTCATCTTCAAAGGAGGAAACCCCCACTGCTCACCTTTTTAGAGACCTGTAGAGCTCCTCTGCGAGCGCTGGGGGACCAGTCCGACAGGCGTCCCCGTGACTTCTCACTTCCCACCAAAGCTGAGCTGCTGCTGCTTGAGCAGGATTGTTTTTTCCCCCTGGGTGCCTGCAGGAGACCACGCCGTGTTGCTTTTCTCTGCCTCTTTGTGATGCGCCGATCAGCCTGGTGTCACGCGTGGCTGTGCTTGTTGACACATACCGTGCTTCTCTGTCCCCAGGATGCTGGACGACTTCTCCCACGAGTTAGACAGCACTCACTCCCGGCTCGATAACGTCATGAAGAAGCTCGCAAAGGTGTCTCACATGACCAGCGGTAGGTCCGGGGGAGCAGGGTCTGGCCCTGGAAGGGGAGAGGCACACCTGTGAACTTTAGGGACGGAGCACTATGTGCTCCCCGACCCAAGCAGAGAGGAGGGAGCAGCTCCAGCTGCTTGGAAGGTTAAAGCTGCTCGTGCCCGGGCACCGCACCGCAGCTTTGTGTTATTTACAGGTGCCTTTATTTCTGTTGTTACTGTCGCGCTGGGAAAGCCCCCTTCACAGACGATAGGAAGCAAGAGTTCTGCAGCCTCTCGTCAAACACTGCCCCCGTGCGTGCCTTCCCCGGCTGCACCGAGTCCCTCTGCTAACCTCTGCTGCCCGTGTGCTGCTGGCGCCGGCGCTGCAGGCAGAAGGACAGCCGGACGTGTTTCCTGGTGACGGGGAGAGGCGATTTCAGCGCTGGGGAGGCTGAGCCCATGAGAAAAGACCTTATAAGGCTTGACCGTGGTGGGCTGGCTGCTTGCCGGGTGCCGTGGGCAGAGCGAACAGGAAGCTCGTGCCTGCCGGGAAGTCCCCGCCACTCCTCCCCACGCTGCGGTGCGCTCAGTGTCGCCTCCTCCGCTGCCTCTCGTGGCCGGTGGGAGCAGCAGCAGGGCAGGAGGGAACTGCTCTCTGCCAGGAGCTCGCGGGGTCGTGGAGATACAGCCACTCCACAGACCTGGTGGTGCTGAGGCAGCACAGCCACTTGGCAAACCCTGCTTATCTCCCCTTTCCTCGCAGAGCAGCGCTTTGGGAAATGCTGGGAGAGCATTTCTGCTGCTGCTGGCAGCACACATCACAGGGCTGATGGGGAGAGCTCAGGGAGGGGTGCCAGCAGCTCCATCCCCACCACTGCACCATCTTACAGGGGCCATATGTGTTCTGGCCGTGGCCGTGGATGGAGAGCAGCTGTGCAGCCCGGCATCGCCCACTCACAGCTTGCTGCAGACAGAGCCCGTGTGGGGGAAGGCAAGCCCTGCACTGATCATGTGGCTTCCGTGGCGTGGTTGCAGCTTGCGCTGTGTCCAAGGACAGTGGGGTTCCTGGTGCCAGGAAGTCGGAGGCAAGCTTGAATCCAGATGGGGGAAGCTTTTACAGTAGGAACAAAGCGGTGTCAGGCAGTGTAGAGCAGCAGCACAGGTTGGTATGGTATTATTCTGTAAAATGCATTCCTGTATTTTCCAGAATAGTGCAAGGATTACTCCAGTGGTGCACTGAGCTCCCTGAGGCAGATCCTGGGGGGAGCACAGTGTTTGAGTGCCCGCAGAACGCAGACAGGTCGCTCCACAAGCAGCAGCACACAGCAGCTCTCTGCTTGCTTTTGAACCAGCGTATCAAATCTGGTTGAACTTGAGTGGGGAGAAACCTCAAAGCTCCACACGACGGTCCCAAAAACCTGAAGAGAAGCGCTGTCACCCCGCGGGGCTGTAGGGAGGAGCCTGCAGAGGGCTCTGCTGCTTGTTCTGCTGGTGAGGGAGCTTTCCCTTACAAAGGAGGCATGGTGAAAGCAGCGTGGTGAAGAAAAGCTCTCCCCCACTTTCCCTTCTATTGAAGTGAGAGGACTGACACTTCCTTTCCTTCCAGATCGGCGACAGTGGTGTGCCATCATCGTCCTCTTTGTCATCTTGCTGGTGGTGCTGGTCCTGTTTCTCGTCCTGTGATGGACTGAACTTCCTCGGACGCCTCCTCTCCTTTCCCCGGCCCCCGTAGCTCGGGGAAACAAAACTCTTTCCGTCCGCCCACAGAGATCCCCATCGAGAAGACCCGTGCCCGGTTCTCCTCCGAGGACCGAGGCCTGGCTCCACCATCATCTCCCCCAGCCCTGGGGAGGGCGGACAGAGGACAGGAGCAGTTGTGGCTCCTGACCCTTGTCGGGCTGCCCGCTGCCATCTGGTCCCCAGGCCCTGGGGGGGCCGTACCCCTTGCAGGTATGAGCCGGTTGCAGCAGTCCCAAGCCTCACGCGGACACAGGGCAGCAAGCCTTGGCGGGGGTCAGCGGGGTGGAATTGTTTCACTGAGCATTACAGACTGCATCGCCAGCCAGAAGTGTTAACTGGGAGGAGAGGTGGCCTGAAACCCCACAGCGACATGCACCCACAGCAAGGGAGGGCGGCCCCAGCTGGGCCACGCTCACACCTGGGACCCCAAGGCAGAGCTGGCTCACGTTCTGTCTCACTTCCCAGCTCTTCTGGTATCTACCCACCGCCCTGTGGGGGTTTCTGGCTCCGTTCAGGTCTGCCCGGTCCCTCCTGGCGTGTCCTTGCACTGGGAGCTGGTGGCACCGTGCCTTTTGCAGCCGGGCTCGGGGCGGGGGCAGCTCCTCTCGTAACGAACTCCAACCTGCGGTTCATCATTGCACAGCGTCTCGTTTCCTTCGGTTACGCTGTGAGAAACACGCACCGACTCCTTCCCAGGGTGGGCTCTGGCAGTGCTGGGCTTTGTGCCTCTCTGAGAGTAGGTTTGGTGTGCAGGAGTGCTGTGATGTGTCACAGGTGTCACTGCTACCCACCTGTCTGTGCTCCTTTCCCCCTGTGTGTTTGCTTTAGCTGTTGGTGGTGTTGCCCCTCCCTTTAATCCTCAATAAATGCATTGCTGCTGCCAGCGTGTCGCGGCGCAGGAACGTCACCCTTGTAGTGGTGGGGACAAACTTGGGGGCTCTGAGGCTGCACAGCACCGCACTGCAGCAGTTCCATCCCATCAGGGGCAGGCAGCGTGTCCCCCAGAGGCAGGAGCAGCTCTGAGAGCCTCAGTGTGAAGGACCCGCATCCCTCCCAGCCCCAGCCCTGCTCCGGTCCCCCCAGGTGCCACTCCCAGTACGGTCATTACATAAACGTACAACACCGCGTGTTGTCATTGCATATCTATATATATATATATATACATATATATTTACACTTCTGTGGTCTTTGTTTTCTTGCAGTTTGAAATAATTTAAAGGAAACCCACCAGCCCATAGGCAGAGGTTTCCAGAAGGGACAGGGCTGGAGAGCCAGGATGCCCCCACACTTGGGTAGGTCCTTAATCCCAGGGATCCCCACGTCCCCGCAGGGAACCACGCACTGCACATGAGCAGGGTGGGCCCAGGCCCTCGGTCCCCCCGTTTTGATCAAGTCCTTATTGCATCCCAGCTCCGTGCAGGATGTCCCGCTACCGCCGGGCAGGGCGCTGCCGCAGCACGCGCAGCTCCAGGCTGTCTGCCCGCAGCAGCAGCTCACGGATGCGTGCCAGCCCCAGCCCCGACACGGCGGCCCCGTCCACCTGCAGGATCTCATCTCCCACGCCCAGCAGCCCCGCGTACAGCTTGGCCGTGCCCGCGTCCGCCATGCCCTCCACGTAGACACCTGCAGGGAGAGATGCAGGTAGCTGAGCCCCCCGCGCGTGATGGCTTCCCCTTCCTGCCTAAGCCACAACTGCGTGGCCACTGTACCTGTGTCGGGCCGGCCATGCCCGGAGGTGACCTGGAAGCCGAAGGCGCCGTGTGGGGGCCGCTGTATCTGCAGCAGGCTGGTGCCGTCGGGGAACACCTCCACCACGCGCCCCACCGTGCGCGGCCGGTCCGGTGCGCCGATGTCCTCCACGCTCAGCGAGCGCCGCGGCCCCGAGGCCGCCTTCCTGCGGGGAGATGCTGTGAGCCTGGTGTGGCGGTGCCAGGACAGGGCTAAGCATGGCCATGTCCCCACCCCACCTGTCCCCATCCCCGGGTTGGGCTGGCAGGTAGGCGCTGGCTCGCGGCGCCCTGCCCAGGAGGCTGTGCAGGCTCTGGATGGAGGCGGCTTTTTGGGGCTGGCGGAAGGGTGACACCTGGAAAAGAGCGACACTGAGCGACGCACACGGCATCAAAACCCTGCACCCTGGTACCCCCCCACGTACCCAGCCAGCAGAGCCCGCCCCAACCCACAAAGCCCCATCTCCCACTTGGAGAGGACGGCTCACCAGCGCCTGCAGAGAGGGTGACCGCTTCACAGCGGGGCCATTGGGCACGGGGCCGGGCAGCTGCTCCATGCTGTAGCAGCGGAAGCGGCCCAGGCGCTGCTTGGTGCTCTGGCTCAGGCTGCACAGGAGCCGCTTCAGCCCCGAGGACGCCGCATCCCCGCTGCCCTTCCGGCTCACTGCCCGTGCTGGCTCCCTGCAGGGCGATGCCAACGGCGTTTAGCGGCGACCTGTCCCCACTGACATCCTCACCTCGCTCTACCGTGACTTTTAGGCTATCTCTGCCCCAAAGCATCGCGAGGCTGAGCCTGGTGCTGCACCGAGGGATGCTCACAGACCTGTGCCACTCACCTGGGTGTCGTGCTCCCATCCTGCTGCACCTCAGGCATCCTGGCAGTCTCCCCAGGTGGTGTCCCCAGCCCACGGGGACGGCTCCCGCAGCCCTGTCCGCGGGTGTTGTTGCAGTTGTTGGTGGACAAGGCACGCAGGGGGCTCCCTGGGAGCCACACAGGGCCACACGGCCCCCGCCGCTGCCCCTCGCTCTTGGGTTGGGGCAGAGCACTCCCAGCATCACTAGGGACATCCCCAGTAGGGACGCTCGTCCTGCAAGGCGCCTGGGGGCAGGCTGCTGTGGTGGCAGCATGGGAAGGCCCCGCAGGCTTTGAGGAGGGGGCCGGGGGCTCTCCGTTGCCCACCACCTCGCTGGTGTGCCCCCCATCCTGGCTGCCAGCTCCAGCCACGCTCGCCCCCTTCTCTTTCTGCATTGGGGCACGGGGGCTGCGGTGGCCACGAGCCCGGGGGTCCCGGTGCCCCCGTGGGTGGGGGCTGTGGGGCCGCGGCTCCTCGCTGTCAGTCCGGCAGCCATCCGACGTGTCGGTGCTCTCCAGAGCCGAGTCTGCCTCATCCCCGCGGGCCACGTCCCCGATGTAGGTCTCCTTGATCTTCTCGGTGTGGATGCGCTGCCGGGATGGCAGGATCCAGAGCGGGGACCCCCCAGGACCCAGCGGCCGGGCCTTGGGCTCGGGCTGGGCGGCAGCATCGCGCACCACGCGCTCCCGTCCCCGCGCCACGGGGCTGCCTTCAGCCGGCACTACGGCACCGAGCAGGGAACCACAAGCCTGGCACTTCCCCCCAGCAGCAACATCGGCACCGCGGGACTTCACGGGGCCATCCCCGGGGCGCCCACGGGGCTCCGCAGCACCGCGCTCGGGCGCCGATCCCAGCACGCGGCGGTGCCGCAGCCGCTCCAGGTAGCGCACCTCGGCGTCGCGGGCCGACTCGTCCTCGAAGCGCACGCGGGACGGGGAGCACCCCCGCGGCCTGCGGGGCTCCCTGCCCCCCGACTCCCCGCTGGATGAGTCGCTCAGGCTGCCGCCCGCCGGGCCCTCCTCCTCCCGCGGGCTGACGCCGGGCCTCGTTGTCCCGCTGGGCTCCCTGCAGCGGGGACATTGGGGCAGCGAGCCGCCGGGGGACCGGGATGGGGCGGGAGCCGGGCGCGAGGGCTCACCTGGGCTGCACGGTGCTGGGCGGCGGCAGGAGGTCGTGGCTGGCGCGCAGCGGGTTGGTGCGAGCCTTCATGCGGGCGCGCTGCAGCAGCTGCTTGGCTTGCTCGTGGCGAGGGCTCAGCTCGAGCTCCTGCCCGGGAACAAAGGCCCTGCGGGGAAGGATTAGCAAAAAATAACACGGATTAAAAGTGGTTTAGCGGTGACGGGGCTGCCGTGCGGGGAGAAAGCGGGGCTTGGCTTGCAGGCGCCGGGGATGCCCCTGCAAGGCATGCTCACCCCATGCCGTGGGGATCCACTGCCACGTACCCCCATTTTGGCTGCCCCTCTGCTCCCCCCATGCCCCCAGCACCAACTGAACCTCAGCTGTCAGAGTGCTGGAAAGCTGCTGGTTGCCACGCGGGTGCTTTCACCCCACACCGCCTCCATCCTGCCCCCCAGCATTGCTGCTGCAGCCCCGCTCACCTCTGCCCATCCCTTCTCGTATTTTTAGCCCCGCTGCTGAGGTTTATCGTTAGGCCAACGAGATTACGCATTCCTCCCTCCCATAAGCTCTTAAGCACTGGGCCCTGTCCCTCCCTGTGCTGTGTTTGTCCCCAGACAAAGCGTTCGGGGTCCCACCTGCAGCCCTCGGCGTCTTGCAGTGACACTCCTGAGTCCCAGTCACCGTCGCTCGCCGGCACCTCTGGAACGGGAGGAGAAGGGGAAAGGCATCACTGGGAGCTCCCAGCCCCGTGCTGACCCCAAGCTGCACCTGGGCATCTGAGAGCCCAGGAAACGGGCAGTGTTGAGCTGTGGGGATGGGGACCGGAGAGTGGAAATCATAGATCTGGTTGGGTTGGATGGGACACCAAAGCCCCCCCGGCCCCACCGCTGCCGTGTGCTGGCTGCCCCCAGCTCAGGCTGCCCGGTGCCCATCCGTGTCCTGGGGCACCTCCAGGGATGGGGCACCCACAGCTTTGGGTTCAGAGCGAAGAACTCCCTTCTCACATCCCACCTCTCCTCTTTTACCTAAGGCCATTCCTCCTCGTCCTATCTCTATCAGGCCCCCTCAAGTCCCGGAAAGCCGCAGCGAGGTCTCCCCGGAGCCTTCTCTCCACCCCCCCCCACGCATCTCCACAGAAGACATCCCCCGTGGGGTCACGCAGCGGATTCCCAGGCACGCACCGCGCATCCCCAGCACCTCGTGCAGCAGCCGCCGGTTCCTCTCCACCCTCTCTGCCAAAGACATCGGCTCCGGGCCCGCCGCCCCCTCCCCGCCGCCGTCCCCCCACGGCGCGGTGCCGTCCAGCATGCCGTCGGTCAGGTAGGTGCGGAGCTGCGCCCTCGGTTCCTCGGCTGCCACCTTCCCCCTGCGGCCGCGGGGCTTCTTGGGCGAGGGCCGCTCGGCGCAGCGCTTCTCCTTCAGCGCCTTCACTTTGCCCTCCAGCACGGCCTGGGGACCCCGGGGGGGCTCCGAGGCTCGGGGTCCCTCCATGTGCCCTGCGAGGAGAGGGGCGAGGAGCGATCTGCTGGGGGATGAGGAACGAACCCCCCCCTCCCCCCCACCTCCATCCGTCCGTCTGTCGAGCCCGCGGATCGGGGGCAGGCGCCGGGGCAGGGCTTACCCTGAGCATCGGGATTGAGGGAGAAGAAAGCGGAAGAGGGGAAGGAAGGAAGCAAAGGGAGGAAATTAAAAAAAAAAAAAAAAAAAGCAGCAAATCCCGGCCTCTGCAGCCCTGCCCGAGCTCCGCCGCTTGGCTGGGCTGCCTCCTCCTCCTCCTCCTCCTCCTCCTCCAGCTGCACGGCGGGGCTCCCAGCCAAGCCCCAGAGCTGGAGGCGGCCACGGGGTCACACGCAGCCCACGGGGACGCACTCAGAGCTCTGCCAAAGCCGCCCGCGGGATGCCCACCCCCCCAAACCCACAGCACTCCCCCCTATCCCCCATACCCCGCAGTGCTCCTCCGGCATCTTTTCAGTGTTGGAGCATCCCGCCAGCATCACCCGCATCCTCTCCGGGGCAGCGCTTACCTGCGGGCACAGGGCACGCCACGGAGCCGTCCCACTGCTCGCTGCGGCTTTTGATATTCATCATTGCTTTCATAATCCCGGCCCGAAGGAAATCGCCGGGATTATGAAATTGTTTTAATCCCCCCCCCCCCCTCCCCAACCTCCCTTCCAGCGCCCAGAAATCACGGTCACAGTCATCCATCGGCCCCAGCAATTTCCGGCAGCGGCCCCACAAATCCCACACAGAGGGCAGAGAGGGCCCAGAGCGGCGACAAAGGAGCATCAGGTCATTGGAAAACAAAGAGCTTGTAATAATGAAACAAAAAAAAAAAAAGGGACAGATGGAGGAACCAACCACTTTTTCCTTTTAAAAACACAATCACAGTTAACTTCGCTTTATACGACCACCTAGGAACTAGGAAACAGGATCACATTGTGCATCATCATCTTTTTTTTTTTGCATTTTTTTCTTCTTTTTTTTTAAACCTACTCATCAAGGAGGGTATTTCCACACGTCAGAAGTGATATCCATTTGGGGACGGGGGGAGGAAAGGGGAGGGGAAGAGGAGACAGCTAACAGCGCGGTCACAGGTACACCATGAGTCCAAGCAAGCGGCAAAGTCTTTTGTCCTCACCTTTTCCACTTAAGAGAGAAGAGCGGAGAAGGGGATAGCGAAAGGGAAAGGAAGAAAGCACCCACAGAGGACTAATCACACTCCATAATTACTTTGGACATCTACGGGTCGGGGGCGGCGGAGGGGAACCGTGAGAGCAACGCGATGGGGACGGGGCCGGGAGCAATCCTGTCCCCTCCTGCCAACCTCCACCCCCAGCCGTGCTGTGTGGGGTGAGCCACGTGCCCTCCTGATGTCCCCAAATCCACTGTGGGGTTGGGGACGTGGAGCCGATGGGAGCCTTGGGAAGCGTGCTCCCCGCCACGGGGCACGGCGCTTTGTTTTGGGAGGCGATGCCCGCCCTTCTGCTTCCTTCTGATTTCTCGCGGCGGCACCAAGGCAGAAAGAGGAATGGGTGAAAAAGAAAAAATGAGCCGGGAAGGAGAAAGGAGTGGGAGTTCTTGCTTCCCATAAGGCTTCAACGAGAATCCAACCGCTCCTGGTGTAACCGCGGCACCCACCCGGCACGGGGCCGCTGCTCCAAACAAAGCTTCCTTCCTCAGGGTGAATAAACCAGAGCAGACACGAGGCAGGGGAGCAACCGCGCCACGGGACCGCGAGAGGGACAAAACCAAGGACGCGAGAGCTGGGATTCCTGCAATCCCATCGCCCAAAGCAGATGTGAGCCAACACGCAGCTGGGCAAGGACCCGGCGGGCAGAGCCCACCTCCCCCTGGCAGCCCAACGCTGCCAGGACCGGCACCGGGCTCAGCTAGAGGTGATTAAGGCTTTGAGATAACAGCGTGAGATCCGCACGACGCCGAGAAGCCTCCAACCCAGCTCGCTGGGGTAGCACCCATCCCTCCCTCACAAAGGGCAGCAGGGACGGCGCGGCCTCCAGCCGAGCCCGGGAGCGGTAGCAGCAACTAAAAAGTCAGAAAGAGAAACTTTGGCTTAACAGAAAAGGGAGCGAGGCAGCAAAGGCAGACGGGTCGCAAAGGGGAGGGGTGCAGGCGGAGCGCGGCCCCACGAGCCCCACGGTCGCTCCGAGCGTTCCAGCCTTCATCGCACACGGCTCCGAGGGGCTCTGGGACGCGGGCGTTGGGCTCCATAAATAACGGGGGGGAACGGTACGGCACGGACAACGTCGTGTTTCCAACACGACCATCGTACGGAGAGGGTCACATCAAATTAAAAAAGCAGCTTCGTCAATGAAGGTACTGCTCTAAGTGCACTTTCCCTGCAAGTGCGGCCGGTGCCTCGGCGCTGGAGGTGGAAGAGAGGAAAAAAAAACAACAAACAAAGCCAAAAAAAGAAAGAAAGAAACAAACAAACAAAAAGAAAACGGATTTAAAAACTTAAGTCCGGTTTCAACCGGGCCGAGCAGAAACCGAGGGCGGCCTCGGCACTGTCCCCACAGGGAGTCCCTATGGTGCTCCTTTATCCAGACAGCTTTGCGTGTCCTTGGTGAGACTGTAAACAATCCTCCTTTCCTGAACTGTCCTCTTTATTGGCAAAAGAAAGTAAAATGTTTTATTCGGTTTCGTTTTTTGTTTTGTTTCGTTTTTAAATAGGACATCGAAATGAACCCAGAAGAAAAGAAACGAAACACAGTGAGCTTGGTGGAGTCCAGAGGAGCTGGTCTGGAAGAGCTCGGAAAGTGTGTTCAGTGTTTTCTCCTGTTCTCAGCTGGGGCTGTACCAGAGGTTGGGTTACGTGGGGAAGAGGGGAGCGGAACGAGAAAACTAAGGATGAGGAATAGAGAGACCGTGGCTGCTGCTTCATGTGCTCACTTCTTTCGCGAGGTCCTCTATCAACACCTTCGTGTCAGAAGATTTGGACCTGGAAATAAAAAACACAGACAGAAAGCACTCGCTGGGGAGAAGGTGTTCCCAAGCACGCATCGCATCTGCACACAGAGCTCCTCGGCAGCAAGCACAGCATTGGCTGCAGCCCTGCACCGAGACGAGGAGGACGTGAGATGCTTTGGGTCTAAGGATGAGGGGCGGAAGGAAAAACGGCACAGCTTGGGATCTGGGAGGATAACTGACACCTCGGGGCGGCCTGAAGCCTGGAAACGGGGGAAGAACCCCTCCACAAGGCTCTCCTGAAGGGAGCAGCCCTGACGACAGCTCTGAGGTCTGCTAAGGGGGCAGGGGGAGGCGAAACGTACTGTGAAGCGAGGCGAGGCCTGCGCAGGGATATGCTCTGGCTGCGCTTCCACTGCTTGTTCTTGCGGCGGTTCCTCACGCCGTCCTCCTGGTCCATCATCTGGTCCAGGAGCGTCAGGTCGTCGGCGTTGAGCGGTGCCACCGAGATGTCCCTCACGGCGCGGAACTCGCCGCAGTTGTTCAGGTGCTCGTTCTCCAGGCGGAAGAAGTTCCAGACGAAGCGCCTGGGTGTGGAGGAGCACGGAGGTTGGCCGACTCACGCGGAGTGTGAAGCACCAAGGAGTGACATCGCTTTGGGGGGGGGGGGGGTCCCTTACCTGAAAACCTCAAGTGGGGCAAAAACGGTAGAAATGATATCCCCGGCGTATGGGAAGATCTTCATGGAGGTGAGGGGGATCTGGATGGTCCACGCAAAGCGCAGGATCACGTCCTCGATGATGGCACAATAGTAGTACGCCTGGAGCAGGAGACACAGAGGGGACGGGTCAGCAAGAATGTCCTCCAGAAGAGGCAGGCTTCAGCTCATAGATAAGCTCTGTTGCTTTCGTGAGCACAGCAGAACCAGACGGCAATGCTGGAAGAGCAGAAGCCCCCCCCCCAGCATACGCACTTTCTGTGGGTAGACAATTCCTTCTCGAAGAAAGGTGTTTTCACCAGCGTTCTTGTCAAAGAGACCCCAGTCCATCTTCAGGTCCCAGATGAGGGTGTAGCAAGAGCTGATGAAATAGAAGATGATCCACAGGTAGAAGAACACTTGGGTGTCGCTGTGGTTTTTAGCTGCAAAAGAGGAGAACAGCGTTACCTCGGCGCAGCCTAAAACGGATTGCTGCTGTAAACAGCACTCGGTCAGCTCGGCGCTTAGTGAAACGTTCACGCTCGCTTGCAGGCTTGCTGCCATCCCGAGTCCCATCAGCAGGGGGAAGCTGAGGGCCGCACTTCGCCGAGGACACGGGCTGTACAAAGGAAAAGCGACGAGGAGGGTTTTGTTAAGAGCAACGGCTTAGTTTGCAAAAACGCATCCCCCGACAGCCTGAAAGAACCCCGGCTGCTTCAGAGCACGGGGTGACAGGGGAAAACAACGGGCAACTTGCTCTCTCCTTCCCTTTTTGTCCACTGTAGGCCAGCAGCAGCGCGCTCACCCTCCCTCATCCTGCAGGCACCCCAGGATGAGCTCTGACCCCACCGCCATATGGATGTCCTGCACCATAGGGGCTCCAATGCCACGTTTCCAAGTGCTGCTGCCACAAAACAGGGCTCGGGTGATGCTTGAGGCTTACCAGCTACTAACCTAGTGCAGGATGTATTCCTTCAGGGAGATGTGGAAGGCAGTGCTGGTGGAGCAGCTGGGACATTCTCCATTCATGCAGAGGATGGACCCAGACCATCCTAGCCCACTCATCCCAACTCCAGCCCTCTCCCCATCCCCACGCTGGCTCCTCTGCTCTCTCACCCACCAGCATGCAATGCATTCAGCTCCTGAAAAACTTCATCACGAAACCAAATGGCTCCCTGGCAGAATGCTCCCATCAGAACAAGCCTACCGTCTTCAGCTTCGGCCTTTGAGTCCCGTCCTTTAATCGCTCACCTTCTTTTTCCTCCTGCCTGCCATTCTGTTTGATACCTTCCTTCCTCCTGGCCTCATTGGCATTCAGCTGGCGCACAGAAATATGTTACTGCTCCAGGCAAGCAATTATATCTCAATCTCCACTGGCTGGTCCTAGTGGCCCTCTTCAGCACCACTCAGGGGCCTGGAAAATCAAGGCATCTGCATTCTGCCCAGAGGCTCCATCCACTGCCTGCCAGCTTTTGAGGAGCAACACATCGCCGTGTGCATGCACGATATCAGGGTCTATTTCAACAGGAGCTGCTTCATCCTATTTTTGTTTTGCTTAACGATGTGCTAGAACCCACCACATCCACCATCATGGAGTCTCAGGATGGAGGGAGCACGCCGCACTCCTGGTAGATCTCGACACGGAGCTCGAAGAGGGGAAAGAGACTGAAGTCCTGCAACACGGGACTTCCATTAGCATCCTCAGCTTCCCCTGTAGAAGGCAATCCCAGCGGGCACCCTGCACAAACACACCCACAAATTGCCCACAAGGTCACGAAGATAAATAATGGAAGGCTCCAACCTTTGAACCGGAGCTGTGAACGGCCTCAGAGCAGGAAAACGGCCACAGGCACGTGGAGCAGCTGAATTTACTGCCTGCAAAAACTGCTGATAGACAAATATCTTCGATACCGAAGCAGCCACAGGGGAAACAGTTTCTGACTAGCATTCCGAGAGAGTAATGCTGAGCAGAAATTATAGCCCCTTCCAAACACAGGCAAGAGAAAAGTCGCTTTCCATCAACGATGGGCAGCAAATACTATTCGGAATGCAGTTAATATTGACTTTACTTCCAGAGAATACTATCTGTTTACCCTGCTGAATTATTCTGGGCAATGTAAACACTATATAGTATTCAACACAGAGAAAAAAAAAAAAAATCAATGCCATGTATTATTGAAGACCTGGATAAGAGCACAGCGGCCTCGATAAGCACTCCTGGTGCGTGTGTCAGCCGCTGCGGGTGCTGCTGGGGGTGGAAGCTGTGATAAAAGCTGTCAGAAGTCTGAGGTTATCAGGAAACACAGCCAGGTGAGCCCTGCGACGTGATACCAATCCCGCTGCGTGGAGCACTTCCACCTCCAGCACCAAGGTGAAGCCCAACACAGGCTCCTTTGGTGGCGAGCCACTTGGACTCACATTAATTAGGTGGAAACTAAATGAAAAACCAAGCACGTGTCTACTACCCTACGGCTTGAAAGCAAGGCTCACCAAGCCCTCAGTAATCCTAACTACCAACGAAGGGCAGCCGTGCTCCCCCAGCCAGCAGGTGCCTCTATTTAATGCTGATCAACAGCAGAGAGGTGACATGGAAAAGGCAAACAGCCCCGAGGAGCACGAGCGGGACTCGCCATTGCGAGCTGAGGCTTTGCCAAATACCAACCACCTCCTACCAACAACCTTCCTTGGGATTCTGCAAGCCTCTGCTACAGCCTCAGGGCATCATTTAAAGTAAAGCAGCAAGAGATTGCACTGAGGAGCTGACAGGAGGCAACCTCTGATTTCTTCTCCTATTTAAATTCCGCATTTGTAGAACAGGGAAATCCCCAAATCCTGTTTTGATTGAATATATATTTATATATTCTGGTTTGGAGGACAATACAACAGCATCTGATTTTGAGCACACCACTCCCTGCTGACAGGCTGGGTCCTTCTCCCAGTGTCAACTGTCGCGTCTGAGAAGTGTTATCACGGAATGCTTAATGGAGGAGGATGGGGCAGTCTCACTAATAAGAACAGCTGAGTTCACAATCAAAAATAGCAGGCGTAGGGATCCGTGGAACCATGAAGGCTGGAACTGACCACTCAGATCACGCAGTCCAACCATCAACCCCTTCCCCATCATGTCCATGTCATCTGGTACCCCTGCAGTGCTTAGAGATCCCAAAAGAGACTGAAAGCTAAATTGGCAGGCCAGCCTTTTTCCTTGCTCCTTACTCATTTGTGCTCTTCTTCTCCCATCGCCTTTAGGTCAGTTAAGTGAGGACCAGATGAATGAATCCCTGCCTGGTAGGGTGCCGAGGTGTCCTCTCCCCGCAGCCTGGCTGCTGGCACCACCCAGCATCCCATTGACATTTAGAGGCCTACAAAGCATTGGAACATTTCCCTGTGGGATTTCACACCTCGTTTGTGCTGACACTCGGGGTGCAGAGGCAGCTCCCAATCCCTCTGCCCACAAACCCACACATCACCTGGAGCTTTGGATGAGCAATTAGAGCCAACGAGCAGGCATGGGATGGGGTCAGAGGGCCGGGATGGAAATGTCTGCCCCGTGGCAATGCCTCACATACTCCGCTAATGACACTGCCACCACTCTGACGGAAAAAAAGGATCAGAAAGACTGCCTAATGAACACAACTCATTACCGAGGGCCTCCCGGGCATGGGATGACAAGGTTTCAGACAAAAATTCATCCTAGCTCACAGCAATGTGACAGACATTGCACATTTTGGCTCCACATAATCACCCTGATGGAGCTGCCGGTATGCCGCGCTAAGGCCAGCCGCACGAAGGCAGCCACTTAGGAAAGAAGACAGTTAATCCCATTACAAAGTTTGTTTTACTTCAAGAGGTCAATCTAAGCTCTCTGTAAGGCTCTTGTGACACCTAAATCAAACGATCTGGCTTGCCACGGTGCTGACAGCTGTTCCAACATGGAGAAAGAGAGACCTTGCACTGACACGCAAGGAATAACAAAGGCAACAGGAGATCACAGATGCTGTGATTCCACTCTGACATGGAAAAAAAAAATAAAGCCTATTTTTCCACTAAGAATTTGCACTTGAACTCTAAGCACCCTTTTACTTTGTCTTGCCAGTTTTCCCCCTTTGTTTCACTGGGTTGGAAGGGACCTCAAAGATCATCAAGCTCAACCCCCTGCATGGGCTGGCTGCTCCCCAGCTCATGCTGCCCAGGGCACACCCATGGCCTGGGGCACCCACAGCTCTGGGCAGCAGTGCCAGGGCATCACAGTGAAAAGCCTCCTTGGCATCTAATCCACATCTCCCTTCTTTTAGTTTAAAGCAGTCCCCTCTTGTCCTGTCACTACCTACCAGTGTAAAAAGTTGACTTTCCTCCCGTTTAGGAGGCATTGCTATTTTCTGCACCAATATCCGACTTCTCTGATCCGTGCTGGCCACAGTTCTCACGTCACCTTGCTCTTGTCTCCTCCTGGGAGAACCAGCGACCCATTCCAGCATGAAATCAGCTGCACCACTCGGTGCCACGGCTGCCAGCAGCCTAAATCACGGTGATGAATGAGAAGTGGGAAACAGACCTGCCATCTTCCACCGGCTCTGCACACGGCAGCACGTTTCCCATTCATCTTCATCTGTTCAGGCCTGCTCGAAGCTCGCTATGAGGAAGAGATGGTCCAGCACCTCCGTGCAAAAGCTCATTAATCTCGGGACGGCCGCTGCCTCGTTGGGTCACATCTCTATTCCTCGGTGAAGCAGCGAGTTTTCAAGCTTAAGAAAAAAAAAAAGCAAGTTCCAGGGGACAGGGCTGCTGCACCACGGCCAGCACACGCTGCAGTTGCTAGGAAGCTTGGAGTTACAGATAGGCCTCATTTGCCTGTGCAAACATATCCCGGAGGACTATATTTACAGAACACGGCCTTTGCTTCCCATTCCTTTGAGCGATACAAAAATACTGAGAATTCTTCCTCCGGGAGCTTAGCAACAGTTGCCCTTTGGTTCCCGCTGTCTTCCCTGAAATGTGCTTGTGTCTGTGAGCCGGCGGCGGGGCGGGCAGCTCGAGGGAGTGCCTGCAGTCACTGCATGCTCCTGCTCTCTGTAAGGGGCTCTCACTTGAGCGGCACTAATTCGGAGCTTGGAGGGGGGCTGTGCAAAACAAGCTCGGTTCCAGGACAACGAGAGCGCCAGTCTGGGAGGTGTGATGAAAACCCAGCACAGCAAGGCCAGAAGAAGTGCACTCTGGACGAACGAGGCGCATTTTAACGCTGACCAACCCTCCTGACCACACGGAGCCATCTTCACACAGCTGGCAGACGTAAGAAAGCCTGAAGAACAGCTACAAATTATTCGCTGTTCTAACTCAGAGGAGGAAGACAACCCTTCCCAGAGGGCTGTGATGTTCCTCGGGACTCCCAGGGAGAGCAGCCTGGTGTACATTACCTGACCTCCCAAGAAAAGGCCACAAATTACCCTCTTCTCCTGGCAGCTGAAAGCTCTCATTCCAGACGCATAAGTCACAGACTTGCAAACAGAGGCATGAAAAACGGTTTAAATAAAACTCTTGTTAGAACAGCAATTAACAGGTTCATTACTGGCTGCAATTTAGAACAGGTCCAAGTAGCAAGAATTTTTACCTGCTTGACGCTTGTCTGTTGGTGATCTTAGCAACAAGAATCTACAGCCCCAAAGAGTTGTTTTGTAAACAAGAGACCAGTGTTTGCCTCTGCTATACTTAGGCAGACAGAAAGTGTGGGGGAGCAGCGCTTCTCCTTCCAACAGCAACACGGAGAACGCTCGCTACCAGCCCGTCTGACTCTAAGTTTAGAGAAGGGGAAATCTGTGCAGAGAACACGGATGCAATTCCAACAGCTCTCAGCAGAACGAAGCAGTTCCAAGGGCACGCTGCTGGCAGCAGGGGGACGAAGCCGGCGGCGCTGACGAGGTCTTCAGGCAGCGCTCACTAAATCACTGGCAGGCCAGGCACGGTGACATTTGCAAAATCTGTGCAGCGTGTCATTTCTAAATGCCACCACCACGCTTCCAAATTTTTATTTATTTATTTTCCCGCTTGATAGCAACAGCTCTGCACCATCGGCTGCCACTGAGAGAACGGGACAGAGAGAAAACGGGAGCGACCGAGGGCTCAGGCACTGGGAGAAGCCTGGGCTGGGCTCGTAAACACCTCGTTACAGCCCACTGCCTGCCAGCTGCCAGGGGAGGCACCAGCTGTGTGTGGCAGGGATGAAAACAAGGGTCAGAGCACTGGCACGGATGCAAACCTCACGGGGAATAGGATGAGGTCGTTACACGGGATGTTTGCTCTCCTCTCGACCCCAACCTACCCCGCTCCTCCTGTAGGACTCTTCCAGAGCATCACCCCACGAGAGGGAGAAGCAGGCACTACATACAAACCACACCAGTGCTGGCTACAGACAGGCGATCTGTGTACCTCATTTCACAGCTTAGCAGCTGGGGCTGATGGCGAGAAAAAAGGCTGCAGGATGGCAGCACCAAGCAAGCAACTTACAATGGGAGCAGCACGAGGGGCAAGGTGAAGAGCTCCATCAGCACTGTTGCCACGCTGGGTTTGTGCCATTAAGATGCAAAGCTTGGCAAACATTACACATACGGCTCCAGAACTACCGCTTCTTGGCCACAGGAAGGTTACTAATAACCCTGCTTCCCCACCTACAGCCAGCATGGGAACGAGGAGCACACATCCAGCCCTTCTCCCTGCCCTGCCACAATTGTATTTCAGGATAAGTAACAGCTCATGAGCATGTGTAGCTGCTAATTCCAGGAGATAAAGGAGGCGTGTATTTTCAAATAGAAGAATGGAGCTTTGAGGAGTTGAGAACAATGAGAGGCAGGGTGACTGCCTGAAGTGCAGAAACGAAAAGCTTTTTCCTTCAGAACAAGCAGCAGAATCGAGTAATTGTCGTTTCCAGGGAGATGGGGAACTTAGGGATCAGAGCTCAATCTGCAGTTAAATGGATTGGAAACAACTCCCTGCCAGCTGCAGGAAAAAAAAAACATGGATAAAAACACATAGGAAAAATCCAGAGAGGGCATTTTCCCTGCACTGTGCACATCTCCCCATGTTTGGGGATGACAGACATGCTGTAACTGTTCACGAATGCCGAGGGAGAAGTATTTCCTACCTTCCCTGTCCTCATACACCTCCCACCCAACCTCCCATCGCAGCAAGAACTGACAGGTATTTCAGTTTCCTCCTTTTGAGCGAGAAGCCTGGAAATTCTGACACTCCTGAAGCAGTGACAAGCACGCTGGGCATACAAAAGAAAGCTAAAGTAAGGTCTTAAACACCCTTTACCAACTAGGCAGCCCTCTGCCTTTCCACTGGGATGCTTCACAGACGGCAAAAGGCCGAAGTCTGTGCTTCAAAGGGAAGCCAGTGCTGAGTTTTTCCCCCAATGGAAGAGGAAAATCCCATGACTTAGCCCAAGATGTTCTATGAAACAGAAAAAACAGCAGAGTCACCAATGCAAAACTGACTCGGCACCACAGCTCAGTACTTAAGTGCAAAGAACCAACAGTGCATTTCCGTACTGCTGTCACTCTGAACTGACTGGGGTGGTCCACCAGCATTCCTTGCAGAGCACGTCCCGAAGAGCACAGCTAGAGAGCCAGGGGCTGACCTTCCAAAAGAGCCAATACCTTTGTGAGTGCTGTAGAGGGCTGCAAATGTCACCACGAAGAAGGTGGTGGAATACTTTCCAGCGTTAACCAGATGAAAGGCCCGTTTGTTATCGCGGTAACGGCGCAGGCACTGGATGAATCGCAACCAAGCAGGGATGCACTGGACAACTGCTCTCACTCCGTAGGAGTAGCTGTAACAAATCTGATTATCTGCAAGAAAAAAAAAGCATCAGGGATACAGTCAGTACACACATGAAGCTTCAAAGCCCAAGGCCATGGAAAGTCCCAGCTCTAACTGGAACCCCCGGGCATGCCATGTTGTCCTGCAGTGTTGCTCAGCACGTTGAAAACAGAGAACCCAAATGTTAACAAACATTTGTTTCTTACTCGAGTTAATGGAGGCAGCTTCATTAGCTGATATTTATTCCAAAGCGCTGTTGTTATTCTAGAGTGTGGAGGACAAGTCATTATCCACACAGTTACTTCTTAAGTCTTTTTTTTTAATAAGATAAATACGCAGTGAATTCCAACACTGTCATAGATGGAAGATAAAGATCAGACAGATTGGAAAAACAAAGCGGACGCTGATGCTTATTGAAGCATACTGCAATCTCTCTTAGCAAGTGTCAGAGCCATCAGACAACACTATTTGCCAGCAGTCACTGCTTAAAATGGAAAGAGCACAGTAGGAGCCAGGTACAGTTTTGCCACTGGGAAGGCCAAAGTCAGAATTCACACGCCAGCTCTGTGGCTCCTCTGGCTAGGAAGGAGAGAGGCAGGTCTTATAGCATCAAATCTGACAAATCAGGGCTTCTGAGGAAGCCTCCCCATCCTCTCTTGCTTTAGGGGATGCTGAAAGCTGTGGGTATTGACCTCACGCAACTCGTTTTCATGCTAAGCTACAGTAACAGGCTACAAGCAAATACATGGTTAAACCAGCGGAACGAAACAGCGCCAGGAAAATTGTTTTGTCTTTCCAATCAATAAGTGCTCTAATGCTCTCTAACGAATATGCAAGTCAGGCCCAATGACTGGATTAGGAAATAACACTGATGTGAAATTCCATTTCTCTGGGCGGAAGCGAGAAACGGGAGAACCTCCCTAGTGCCACGTTTACAAAAAGCATCAATTGTTTTAGTTCCCCGTGTCATTGGTTCGCCCCTTCTAACCAGTTGCTTTGCTCGGTGCTTTTCAGGTCATTCTGACTGCATTCACAAGGCTGTTTCTTTACCTGTGTCTGCCAGAAGCCCATCACTGTTTGTCCACTGAACCTCGAAGCTGTAGAAGCAGATCATGTACTCCAGATCCATGAGTATTACCACCAGGCTGTTCAGCTGATCAGCCAGCCAGAAGTCTGCGAAGCCTACCTTGTGGAAGGGAGCAGTGAACACTCGAAACTGCCGAAAGGAAAAGGAAGAATTAGTGTGACATGTTGGCAAAGACCCATCTGCAGCAGCAGAACAGCACACCATCGAACACATACGGGAATTAAGAGAAATACTTGAAGGTTTATGGCTGACCTTTTGCTCCTGCTGAAAAAAAGAAAGATGATTGTCTCCCTGTTTGAAGTACAGATAAAATCCCTGCTTCCAGACATCTCATTCTCCTCCTGTACTTAACTATTCACCCTCTCCAAGTTTTCATTTTCCCAACCCAGCTTGCAGTCTCCATGAAAGAGCTCTGCACCGATCAGTTCTTCCCTGTGCTCCCCATGCACTTCAGGCACTGTTTCAGCCACGTACATTATATTTACCAATGTCTTCCAGACTGGAGACCCACATCTTGGCCCTTAATCTGACTGTGGCTCAGAACAACAAAGAACAGCTAAGTATTTTGTGTCATACCAGTGAGTTACTCAGTTGGAGCTCCCAAACTCTCCAGCACTGAAAGAGTTAAGCAGAGAGCAGAGGAGATCCTATTAAGTGTCAGTTAAACTCCCTCTTCATCCCAGGCCACTTTCCCTCTAAGCCTCAACAGCAGTTTTGCTACATTCAAACCAGCCAGTTTTCATGGTCCATTACCTTCGATTACAGCTCTCTCTACCCAGTTAGTTATAGCTACTAACGGCCAATTTCTCAAAGAGACAGCCCCAGCACCATCCTGCAGTTCAGAGATTTATGAACCTTTAAATTAACGAAAGCACAGGCTAACAATGATCCTTTAATACTGCTCTCCTTATTAACCCAAAAGATACACCGTTAGGGAAACCCAGGAAAGGACTGACACGTTCCCAGCTGGCTTGCAAAGCCAATTTAAGGTTCTACATTTCAAAGCCAAGTAAGGGATCAAAACTTTGAGGCATTAAATAGAAGATAGAGACCTTGACCCAGAAAGCTCCCGTGCTCAGGTAGGACAGCACCTATTACAAAGGCTTGAGTGTGAGGGAGTGCTGGCATGGAAGCACTGCTGCAGAGATCAGAGAAGGTGCAGCAGCCTACTTTCTCAGGCAGTGCATTACAAGCACCCCTTCATGCCATCTGATTAAACTATCTCTACTCGCAGACCTTTATTTTTTCCAACAGAATCTTTTTTTAATGCACTCAGCATCCTTATCTCTAAGTTGAAGACCCTTGGATTTGGGTGGAGGATTATTCAGAGGGTAAAGAGCTGGTCGGATGGTTGCAGCCAGAGGGCTGTGGTCAATGGCTCTACATCCAGGTGGAGGTGGGGGTGACAAGCAGTGACCCCAAGGGGGCTCTGGAGCCCTTCAACATCTTTATCAATGGGATTGTGCACATCTTCAGCAAGTTTGCAGATGGCACCGAGCTGCACAGTGCAATTGAAGCAGCAGAAGGAAGGGAAGCCATCCAGAGGGACTGAGACTGGCTTGAAAAGTGGGTCCAGGAGAGCCTAAAGAGGTTCAAACACCTAGTGCAAGGTGTTGCTGGAGGAAGAACTCCTTGAGAGCAGCCCTGCTGGGGAGAACTTGGGGCTCCTGGTGGGCAGAGAGCTGGACACGAGTCAGCAGCGTGTGGTTGTGGTCTGGAAGGCCAACAGCTCCTGGGCTGTATAGAGAGAGGGGTGGCACAGGGCAGAGAGGGGACAGGCCCCATCTGTTCTGCCCTCGTGATGTTCCTTTTTGGAGTGCTGCATTCACACCTGGGGCCCACAGCAGAAGAAAGATGATCTTTAAGGCCTCTCCAACCCGAGCCATTCTCTGATTCTATGATTAATGAGAGACACTTGGGACACCGGGTGATGACAGCACAGAGCTTTGAAGAGAGCAGAAGCTTGCCACCTGAAGGTTACAGCAGACAAGGAGTCGCAGACACGCAGAAAACCCAGCTAAGGCCCTGCTCTCTCCATCCACAATCCCCACAGACAGGAGCTGCTGTTTGAACACTCCCCTAACCCCAAAAGGCTGCCACTTCTGACCAGGGCTGCTGCACCCAAGCCTGAGCGAGTTGCAGAGCAGTGACCAGAAGGTGCTGGCACATCCCCATTCCACAAGCAGATCCACCTTCCGGCTAGGGAATCTGCTGAAGACGGGCTCCAAGAATAAGGCCATAACAGATCGAGAGCGAGAGTCCAACGTCAGTTTCAAGCAATTATATTTGAGCAGCTCCACAATCCAAGCGCAGACTTTCTGGTGCTGATCACTTCAAGCAAGTGCTGAGACAGCAGATGCTTGAGCTAGAGCTGAACACTATCTAGATCTTCACCTCAAGCAGCTCTGCTCCCTGCAGTCGCTTCCCCATTTCTGCTCCCTGCAGAGAGGATGGAGATGCTACGCCATGCTCTGCACTCTGACCTGATTCCTCTCGGTGAACTGCTTCCCTCAGCCTACACAAGTGCGTGCAGCACGCTCCTCACCTGGAAGCAAAGAACATTCAAGTCAGCGTGGTGCCACAGAGGCAAGAAAGAAGGGATTCAACTCCCTACAGGCTATATAACTTTTTCACCCAGAGGAAGATCAATGAAGAAGTAACCTGCAGTCCCTCATGTATTATCAACACTGATCCTACTCACTGAGTACCAACAAGCAGCTGGTGAGCACAGGTGCTCAGCAGGCTCTGGGAACTAACCACAGCTTCTAACGGTTCTGTGAAGGATCTTACCCTGGGAAGATATTAGGATGAATTAGCACAGAGATTGCTTACATCACTGGCAGTACTTTTCCTAGCACCGAGGGACAGCAGGAAGACTAATGAGGCTTGGGACTGAGAGGTGAGCTGAATGCTGGAAGGCAAAAGGGGAGAAACTGAAATAGCAGCAAGTCAGCAAATCAAATAACAGGGCTAAAAGGTTAACTAGTTGTATGTATACCTGCACACACACGCTTGAAGCATGACTCTACATTTCATCGTCGCCATGCTCCAGACAAAGTTAATTCGTCTTAATTGGCACTAAAATGATTCTGCGAACAATGTCAGCCAGACCAACTCCCCTCTGCTGAATGCTCTCAGAGTAGTTCCAGCAAGAACAAGGTACCAAGGGAAGCAAACTGACTGAGGTTAATTTAAAAAGGCCTTCAGGGTGGGGACAGACACGTGAAACAGACATTTTGGAAGGAACAGATGAGCCATCCAACGAGCCTGAAAGCAGTTCTCGTGGACTCCCATCGAAGCAGCATGGACACTTGTCATTTACCAGGCTTAACTTCACAAGGAAACAGGAGCTGGGTCTAAAATAAGCACTTCTGAGACCACAAAAGATTTGCTGAAAACAAACAAACAGTCAAAAACCAACCACCTACGAAGATAACTTTGTAAGAGTAACCTTTGCAAAGATTCCCTCTCCATCTCAAACCCTCTCAACACTGTCATGTCTCAGCTGAGCTGAGAAGAATTCATGTAACCTTGTCTTGGAGCCCTGCAAGTAATAAGCTGCAGTAATTATCAAGTCTACTCTACGCATACATAGGTACAGTGGCAAAACATCCTTATGTCCTGAAGACTACTGATGCTTGCACATATTTTAACTGCTACAGCTCAGCCACGGCTTTTTATTTATCTGTTTTACATTCTGTATTTTGAGACTTACCAATAGTTTGAGCAGCCAAAAACGGGACTTGTAATATAAGGTTTTGGTAGGGTTGATGAGAAAAAGCAACATGCAGCCGTACAAGATGAGTGGATTCACCTGCATAGGGATGTAGATGTATTTACCATATATACATGCCAGCAGGCTGAGGCACCACAAAACCCCCAGAAATCCAGCAATCTGCAGAAAGACAGACAAAATACAGAGACACTTGGTGAAAAAATAACTCCAAACCTCACAGTGAATTCCCATTGTAAGAAAAGGGAGAGCAGTGCGCAACCCTGTAATCTAATCAGACTTCAGCAACTTCCTCCTCTAATTGGGTTAGGATTCCTTGCCAGGAAACGGTGCAGGACTTATCCTCCTGGTGCACACAGCTCAGCCACTGCTGACAGTCTGTGCTGGTTACCTCAAAGAGATGTTGATGGGACAAGTTGCTGCGGGGATTGAGCTCAAAGATGAGGACATGATTCACACCAGCCTGTCTCCAGCCATACGTGTTGATACCCAGGAGAAAGAGGAATTCTATCAGGAGAAAGCCACCTCGATAGATTCTCACCAGTGGCCACACATTTGGTCCATCTATAAAAGCCACACCTGACAAAGAAAAAGATGAAAGAGCCTTAATGATAGCACAAGTCACGCCACAAATCAAACCTGAGCTCCGCTTCCCGGCGCTGCCTCTCAGACACTCAGCTACAGCCCAGGAAAGCTGAGCCTGCTTGTCATTCACCTGCGTATTCTAGCAGCTGGAGGACTTTCTGCCTAACCTGTCAGAGGATTTATGAGCATTCTGGGGAAAATTTGCTCTCCAGCTTGTGCAGTCAGGTCATTAGCAGCATCTCTAGTCCACCGTCTCACACCGCGGGCTCAAGGGACAGCACTAAGCATAAATCATCGCTACACCCACTTAAAGATTCTGGTTTAACGGAGAGGAAATCTCACACCAGACAGAGATACAAATATTTCAGCTGCCCACAAAACCAAGAAGTACAATTCACAGCATCTCCAACAATGCTGAACTGCATCTGACCACTGCAGCCAGCACGGCCATAACGTGGTACACATTCATAACCAGCAATATAATTTCTAGCCAAGCCCAAACAGAATATCCAACACGAGGCAGCAATGTGGGAAAGCCTGTTCTTTGCTTTGTTCAGTCTTTAAGGTTATGGAAACAGCCTCGCTTAATTCCAAACAATGAGCAGCCCTACACAGCAGCAATTCACCTAGCACAAAATATCCTACCTCTACTACTTGATACAGAAGACTTGGAGCCTAAAGAGGCTATCAGTTTCAGACAAAAAGAGTCCAAACTTGGACAGAAATGAGAGGTGCACTGAAGAAGCTGAAAGAAAGGAGCCTTGAGCATGACGTGGCTAAAGCATGCATTTCAGATTTTTAGTGTAGCCCCAAAATACTGAATCAGACACGCAAAAGTTACCGGGCAGACCAGAACAGATACGCTTGTTATTTGAGACAGAACATCCAGACAAGGCTTACCCTGTGGTGGAAACAGCTCAGTGTGACATTATAGCGTGTGCCCTCCATAGCTAATGCCACTAATCTTGTTTCTGTGCCCTCAGGGTGACTCTCTTCTGGCATCTCCCTGTAGCAGTTGCAGTTGTGTGGCTCGGAAAAGACCTTCAAGATCACTGAGTCCAATTATCAGCCTGACCCACTGAGTCCCACCACTAACCCATGTCCTCCAGTGCCACATCCACACATCTCTTTAACACCTCCAGGGATGCGGACTCCCCCGGTGCCCCAGGCAGCCTGCTCCAAGGCTTGGCCATATTCCCCATGAAGAAATTCTTCCTGATGTTCAATCGAAGCCACAATCAATACTGATACGGTTTACTACCGTGGCCACAGTCCGATGTTGCTTCACAGGTTCCACACAAACAAAATCCCATCTTAGTGAATCATATCATAAAACCAATTTGGCAAAAGTAGCGTAGAGGTTAGCAAAGTAATAGCCAATTAAAAACAAACAACTGGCAGCTAGGCTGCAGCTTCTGCTCAATATGTGAAGTAACTCCGTGATACCAGATCATGTCTGCTGATACAAACATACCAATTATTCACGCTGGTTCAGCAACATCTGCTTTGGAGGTGTAATGGTTTTTATGAATTCCTCCTCACAACCATGTCCCTTTCTTGTTCTTAATATTGAGAGATAAAATGAGCACGACAGTCCTATTTGCATCTTACAGACCAAACATGAAAGTTACACCAAGAAAAAAGACTGATGAATAAAGAACAGTTCCTACGCATTCGCTGGAGCTTTCAGATAGACAGGTCAACATTCTGCCTCTGCTACACAAAGACCAAAAGGGAAGTGCTTGCAAACAGCTTCTCAAACTGAGAAATTTCATCCCAGGAGGTGTTCAGTTCCCATTACAGAAACATCTGATCAAAAATTCTCTTAAATCAAAAGGCAGACATGGGCTTTCCCTAACGCAAGAGCTCGTATGTTGATTTTCCACTGCACTGCTTGTGTAAGTTACATTACTGAAATCACACGCACCAGAATAAAGCTGCTTGTGTTGAAGCCTTGGATCTGGATCTAGATCACTAATGTTCCTTTTACTCCAATGAGAGCTCAAACTTGGATGGATCAAAGCAGAATAAAAACCAAGGCCACTGTCATCCTTCCAAATATCTAGTCTGAACCTCCCCTGGCACAGCTTTGTGCCACTCTCGTGTGTTCCTAATGAAAAATAGGAAAGGCATGGTACTCACATAGCTATAGGGGAATATCCCTCCAAGAGCAAGGAGGAAACCAGAAGAACAAAGTCACAATACACTCTCAGTCCAAAATCCATGCACGTGACATGAGAAGCACATAATCCACTACAGAGAAGCAATGATACACAGCAGCTTGACCCGACTCAGATCTGACACAGAAGACCCTGACCAGTTCAGCTCCAAGCCTTTGCTAAGAGACAAGAACACACCCATACCAGGGTGTGGGAGCCAGCTGGGGCTTGCTGAACATACCCACCTGAAAGTATGACAGTCACGTTCAGTGCAACGAACAATCCACAGAAAAATCCAACCCTGAATGTAGTCCAGGCTGGTACAGGCTGCGAACAAAGCAATGATGGAATTACAGGGGATTAAACAGGTTATCAGCAACATCTGTACATACAGCCTCATCTCAGGCTACACTCTTCCTCCTTGAAATGCAGCACTGAGAATGCAGCGTAATATTTTCATCTATCTTGATGCTGCATTGAAACAGAGCTGGGGCCTCTCAGCAGCTTTTGAGAGGTAAGCATATATTATCAGCACAAATTTCTCTTCATTGTTATTCACCTCATCCCTACGTTATCTTGACTGCATTCCTCAGGAACAGTGAGCTATTTCTACATCTTCTGGAGCTAAAGCAGATGATGTGACCACGCTGCCCTCACCATTTGTGGGGCACGCTCATATCCACATATCTGTGCTACTGCTGAATCTAATTTGGCAACTGGTCGGGTTGACGAAGCTCAGTGACAGCAATCATTTACCTGAGCTGCTCCCAAAGGTGGAACACGCAAACGTTTCATAGCCTTCTGTCTGTCCCCATCCTCTAACTCATTGGTCACCACTTCCTAAGGAGACAAAGATCCACATCACAGAAGTTCATCCTAATAGTACAGGATACTGCATTAAAACAAAACGTAACAGTTGGTTTCCAAGTTACATTTGATGTCTGATCCAATGCTTTTCCAATACATGGTGACAAAGGTAGGAAAAGCTTCCAACAATAAACATCCAGACGCCGCAGGAATCAGCAGTGAACAAGGAACCGTTGCTTTCTAGTTGCAAGAGGAAACAGCATCTTTACCTCTGTTTCGGAGATGAGCTGGTTGATCTTCTTGCAGGTGTAGAAGGGTGCCACCTCCACCTCGGCCACACGCCACTCCGCCCCTCGCGTCGTCTCCAGGTTCTTGTCATGCTTCTTCAAGATCTTGCGGAAGCCAGTGAAGTTCAGGTTCTGCAGACAGGGGAGACACTTACTGCCTTTGAACTGGCAGGGAACTAACTGAACCTAATGTCCCCAAAAACCAGCTCACTGCCCCTTTCCTCCTCAGTGCAGGAGGTGACAGCATCCTGGGGGAATAACAAACAGTGTTTGGACATACTCAAAACTCAGAAGCCAAAGCTTTTCTCCAACATGCTCTGCTTGCACCGGCACCTGACTGGTGCACTCCTGGTACTCAGCAACAGCTCTCTGCACGAGCTTTAGTTGGAACGAGATCTTAAAAACAGCCACAGAAAGAGCATGTTTTGCCCCAAATCCTCCAAGGGAAGGCACGCATTAATCCTTTCAAGGGCTTTCCCCCACTGGAAAGGACCAGGCTACTGATTTCTCGTTTCTTCAAACTTTCCAGGTTCTCAGAATGGGTGCATTATAGAAGGGAAATCCTTGTACAGCTGCAAACGACACCCAGCCAAGTGCAGCCCCGGAACAGCACGTTCTTCCCCAGCACACCCCACCCCATGACTACAAAACCAGTCGACAAGGCTTGCAGACACAGGAGGTGAGATAAGCAGACGGCACCACATTAAAACAGAGGAGATAACTGTTGATTTCCAAGTCATGTGCAATCCCTGACCCGAGACTCTCCTAACACCCAGCAACAAAGGCAGGCAAAGCTCAGCACACTGCATTAAGCAGCAACTGCTGTGACAGGATGCATCTGAAATACTGTACGTCACTGCACAGAAAATGCAACTCAAAAGGCTCTGCATTCCCTTCAGACAGTAGTGACACATGCAAGGGTCGCTTCGAAACAAGCCTGGAAATAAAAAAACACAGAAAACAGCAGAATCCAATGCCCTGGGGAGAGGCACCAACTACTCACAGAAATTATTTCCAATCTAATTAGGCTGTGAGTGATTTAATACCAGACCCCTGCCATATAGGTGGGGAAATGAGGCTAGGGAGATGGGAGCAGGAAGCCAATGCATTAGTGATCTGCATTACTGCAGACAAGAGACTTTAATTATTTTCCATTGGAAAAGCCAGCGTTCTACCCCAGGGAGAGCAGCTCGTCGTTCCATAAATTTGAAATGAAAAAGCTGCAACAAAATGCCGATTTGGGGCAGAGATTTTTCACAGCCTAAACAGACACCACTTCATCCCTGCACTAGCAGGGCTCACAGCCTGACTCTGGCATCCTCAGGGCACGGTGGCATCCCTCCTGGTGCCACCTCATGCCCTCAGTCACACGTTCTGCTCATCTTGCTATTCCTAGTTGGCAAGGGGCTTTCTCCAGGCCTGACTTCTATTTCTGCTGCATACTAATTGAATTTATTGAAGCCAACTGACTAATGGCACGCTTTGCCATTAAAGGTGAAAAAACAGTGCAACTTAGGCAATAATATTATGCAACATCAAGTGGGATGGAGCAGCAGACTCAGAATCTCTGCTCTTCCTGTTGAGCACTGTCCATACTACTGAGTGGTATTCAAGTATTTCTTATGGCAAAAAGACTCCAGCAGAAAGGCATTACTGGTAAGGACCTCAATGCAGATCCAGCAAATTTAAGTTAAAGACTCCAAGTCCAACTGTTCTTATTGAATGGGGTAAAACAAATACACACAGTGAGGCATTTAAAAGCAGAGCAAGTCCAGGAAAAAAAAAAAAAAAGCCAAAAAACCAAAACAAGACCTTAGCAGTTTTAGCTTTTTGGAACAAAACCAATGTCTGCAATATTTATCACATCCCTTCCTGCTACAAGTCCAACTACAACTAGAGATTTGTTTCCTCACATTCCCTTCAAGGCAAATGAGCCCATGTCCTCCAGAACTAAAAACATTTGTTTTTGAAGTGGGATGTTTTAACAAGAACTTCTGATACAGCAAGGCCAGAGTCACTGCCATGGTAACACCAAGAGGGAAACAGTATGCTAGCCTTTCAAGTTCCACTACAAATATTAGATAAAAGAGCTCCTTCCCCACCTTCCCAGGCCTGGCCCTGCTCAGAACAACACAGCACCAAAGCAGGAGGCCCCAGAGTGACTGCACACGTTGTGCCAAGGGTGCTGGGCTCAGAGAGCTCGGAAAGGGAAGAGGATCTGAGGTCCTCCTGCAGGTCAGCTAAGTGCTTCCAGCTCAACACAACACTACAAGAGGCATGCTGCTGGCTGCTAGGCATTGGCCTCCTCTTTAAATTAAGCTGGGGTCCCTATGGCTAAAATGAAGCGGAAAATTGGATTGAATGAGGCAACTCTAGGCAACACAAAACACAAAGACCCGCAGACAGAGCTTTTCTGCAGATACCTGATAGTTCTGCAGTAAGATGAGGCTGAGGTAGAGCTCGCTGAAGGCCAATTTCAGGTCTTTGATATTCCTATGCTGGACACGCTCCTCGTGGGACAGGTGGAAGACTGGCTTTCTGCGCCGCGGCAGCGTGGAGGCCCCACTGGCTTCTTTCTGTGCATCCAACGTTGACTGCAACTCCGTCCGAAGAGTAGTGAATCTGCGCTGAGCTTCTGCAAGCTTTTCTGTTGGTAGGGGAGGGAAAAAGGCAGGTGAGTGGGCAGCAGCTTGCCTCTCAGACCCGTCAAGGAAACTACGTTCTTTCCCCAGACAATAGGCTGCTTTACCTGCTTTCAGAAAATAAACTCTACTGCTAAACATGTTCGAAACAGCACCGTAAAATCCCAGAAGGGTTTGGGTAGCAATGGATCTTAAAGATGACCCAGTTCCAAGCCCTGCTATGGGCAGGGACACCTCCCAGAGCCCAGGCTGCCCTAAGCCCCAGCTGAGCAGCCTCAAGCACTTCTTTTTGTCCCGTGCAATCCCCAAATCCCACAGCCTCAGCTGTGTCCGTGCTGCTGAGTGTGCCAGTGCACCAAACAGAAATGGGAGACCAGTGTAGGAAAACCCAGCATGAAAGAGCCTGAAAGTTTCCCTGTCTTCACTGACGGCAAACTTTAATAAGAGGTTCTAAACTCACAGGGAAGGAGAACTCCTCTCTCACAGCTCCCACAGCTCCCAGCAAATGGAGGCAGTGAGAGGTGTTTGCCCTCAGCCATGCAATACCTAACACACACACAGGGTTAGGCTGCCAGGAAAACTCTTCTCCCTGTGCTTGAGGAACTCCCTCTGAAAGAAGTAACAGATCTCTGCCATGGGATCTCTTAGAACCAAAACCAGCCACAGATGAAATCTTAACACTTCAACAGGCATTCCTCTGCTGGAACTATCTTTTTTTTTTTGGTTCCCTTTCAATTGGGTGCAAGTTTACTTGAGAGAAGTCCAAATAATCACACACTGTTGATCAAATCAGACCTATTTAATGGCAGGTTTCCTTCCTGCAGAGACAGAATAACGGCCTGGGGAATTGAGGCTGCGTTTGATGGAAGCCGACAGTCTCCAAGCACACAGCACAAGGCAGTGCTCAGAGCAGAGCCCTCAGGACAGGAAAAGGAGGAGAGCAGGAAACAAAACAGAGATCAGCAGAAGGATTGGCTTTCTTGCAAGCAGACAATATTTACTGTCATAAAGACAAGTGTCTAAGGAGCCATATAGTGAGCTCATAATAAATAGCAAGTACCAGGTCATGATGCCTAGAGTTATAACAGGGCCCAACAAGGCACGCTTCTGACATGGGCAAGACAAAAAACATTCCTTCACTGCTTCCTCTACGCAGCTTCACAACGCTAATAAAGGGTTTCCAATACTATTCAAAGTCACACTGCTCTCCTGCAAATAAAAGACTCATTTAAGTCTTTTCACAGGAGATTTTCAAATTGCACGTATTTGCTGCTGTAACTTTTTGAAATGACAGCAAATCGAAAAAAACCTCTATTCTGTGTTATTAATGTCATTTTACACAATGAGGGAAGGGGTGTGTGGATGTGGGTGCATAGGTCTTCATTAGGGAAAATTATCATGTGCATTGTGCATATGAATTGAGAGAACTTCTTCCACAGAGTCTAGCTTGTAACACACAGGATCTCCTACCAAAGCAGCTGAAACAGCTCAGGAAGTAAGACAAGTTTCTGAGCATAAGAACAACAAAAGCCTTTTCTGATAGAACAGAAGATCTCAGGGTGAAACTAAACTGAGAACTGCTCTGTGTTTAGGAAGGGACACATGAATTGCATATAAAAAAATGCCTACAGACTCAAGTGTGCAACCCAGCTGGCCCAACAGTGTCTAGCTACAAACCTCCTCTTGCTATGTCCTTCCTTGTTCCCACCATGGCTCAATCAGAACAGCTCACAGAAGCAGGGAGGTTTGCTTCCCTACATGGAAGCTGAAGAGAGGCAAGCAGCAGCATACACTTTTTCCACCTATTATGCTTTTAGCTATCCTCATGTTTATCACCCAGATTCTGCTAGCAACAAAAAAACAGCTAGCAGTAATGTCATCACTAGATGGTTACTGAAATACTTTGCACAATTCACATTTGTTATCTGATCAAAATAAAAATAGAGAAGGCTACCACGAAGTGCTGCAAAGGCCTGTTTAATGCAAGAGGCTAATAAATCACAATCACGTTGAGAGAAAGTATGGCAGCAGTCAGTACCTCATTGTATCCACGTTTAAATGCTTTGCCAGTTGAAAACCAAGCACTACCAAAAGAGGCAGAAAACCTGCTGAGGTGTGATGGTGGTGGGACTAGAGCACACTGGTACAAAGCCTTCAGTAGCAATACTACAGGGCAAATTACCTATTATTCCATTCTGAAGCTCATTTTCAAAGGGTGGGAACGCACACTTTCTCAGGGAAAACAAACAATAGCACTTGGAAATTAACACCAGTATGTTTTTAGTCAAATTTTCTAAACGGGATTGTGCACGCAGCCAGTGACAGTCTGCTTATGGCTGATCTAGTCCAGGACACAGCAAAAGCTGAAATTAGGTGCTTCAAAACCTGTTGGAAGCATGAAGGTGGACAAGTGGCCATACACAGGCAAGGCCACAGTAGCTCTTCCTACCAGCTCTGAAAACACCAACTGGAAAGCTTTGCAGTTGCCTAAACAGACACAGGGGACCGTCACCACGGATAAGAAGAGAAAGTGTGCCCTATATAAGAGCTGCCACTTAAATTTAAGAGCGTCTTCAAAGTTCAGTAGGATGCTATTACAAAGAAATGAAAGTGCCTGCCCTTCATTCTCCCTCCATTCAAAAGCCATGGTTGGGTTCCACGCCTGTGATTAAACCAGAGCAGTCTCCCATATAAGCCTGCCCTGTAATTACCTGATGGCAGACCTTCCATGAACACTGTGGCTATTCTGAAAGTCTGAGAGCTTCGGGCTCTTTTTATGTTGGTGCATTTTCCACAAATATACACAAATAAGCACCTTACCTGAATAGAAAATGTTGATTTTGGCAAGTTCCTTCTCACAGGTTTGGAAGAACTTCTCTTCAAACGTGGCAAAACACCTTTTTACCGTGTCTTCATCTGTGTCTGTAAAGGAAAAACAGAAAAAAAAAAAGCTGAAGAAGGAAAAGATAGGAACGTATTTCTAAATGGCAGCCACGGAAATATTTCTTCAGAGGGAAAAAATATCACCTTTTGTCACATGGAGAAAGAACAATCAATTATCAGCACTGAATTCCCATATTTACCCACACAGCAATTGTTCTGCTGCTCCATCACAGGCAAGTTCACCAGCATGAACCAGAGAGCAAACCCCTTTAGCAAAGGCTGGGTTTTACGGTGGGCTTCCACTTTTATTCTTTGGGTTTGGCAGAGCAGAAAGCTAGGCTTCAGCCTTAGCACCATCAGTGCCCTGTGCTGTGTACCTTGCCTCTCATGGGGCTCTGTCCTTGTGCCACTCCAGTGCTCCCACCACAGGATGCTCAGACATTGCAAAGACAAGGCTTTGTTGGCCTTCTTGGTGGACTCACTGGCTTCAGCCACCATTCCCACCTTCTCATCACTACAACCTTCCTTCTCTTTGCTACCTGTTTCTCCTTCTATGCACACTTCAGAAGGGTCTTCCAGCAAATTCTTCCAAACTCTTCAGCCCCGTTCCTTTCGCTGACACTATTTCTCTGCAGCCTTCCTTCACGTGGAGCTTGGAGATCTGCACTTTGTTCTGCTAGCCCACAAAACCCAAACCAAGCCCTTGCTTTCTCCTGAGCTCTATTTTCAGGGCAGTGATGGGCGATGCTGAACAACACACCTCCGAGCCAGACTACAATAAAAAAAGCCACTTCAAGACCTTGCTTAAACCTCTCACGGTTGTATAACCAGGAACCAAGGACAGAACAGCTTCCTCAGCTTGGCCTCTAAGCTTTCACATACAAACACAGCACCGGAGGATGGGAAACAGCTCTGCTTTGTGGCTGGCCATTCCTAAGGGCAGAGTCACAGCAGTTGCCACACTGTACCCCACGGCCATAGCGGTGAAGCCAATCTGGACTTGCCCTAATCCCTGACCCACAGGTGTGGGAAGGGTGGAGCAAGAGAAATTAATGTGCTGTGCTGATTTTAGGCCAGCAGCTGCCCGAAGGTTTTCGTGTAACTATAATCAGAGAGTATCAAAATGGAGCTGACTTCAGGAAGGGCCACGGATTTCTGCTCCTTCCAAAATGTCGCCTCGTTAGGTAAAGGGAAGCTCAACATGATACAGTGCTAAACTGACATAATGCCAAAGAAATACCTTATTTCCTGCATTACCAATTATGTTAGGAGACAATGAGCGCGTAGAGCTGTTTGACTACATCCAAAGTTATTAAGAGGAAAAAGGGCTCTAAGGCACTAACGAGCCACAACTGAAAGCCCTTCCAAAAACCTTGAGATTGGGAATTCAGGTCTCTGTTCAGACCCCAAAACATCGCTCAGAGAAAAAACAAGGCTCTGTACAAACCATTCAGAATCCTTACCCAAACACCTCCTTATAAAAGACATTTTGCAGACCGTGGTGGATGCCAGCTTCAAGAAAATAAACAAAAATCAGGATTTTCTGTGCAGAAAAGGTTTCCCTTTGGTAATGTTCCCACTGCAGTTCAGCAATTGAGCTGCAATAATAGTCAAGTGCTGCCAAGGCTATTGCCTTTATTTGTTCTTCCCCCCAAGGCTAGGACAGGACAACATTTTCTGCCATGAGAAAATCACGGTGCCAGAAATCGGCCTTGGATTCAGGAGCTCCATGACAACAGAAGCTGTTGTTAAAAGGCATCAAGCTACCCCTGCCAAGAAGGACCACTGGTAACCTTCCTTTTATTCTATTTCTATAGCCCTAATAGTCTTTTACCCTCAAATCCGTGCCGCTGCCACGAGCAAGGCTGCCAGGACAGCCCGATCGATACTGCTGCTTCCTGCCCTCACCTGCCTGCTGTGGACAGAGGACAAGGCAGTAAGCCCCAAAGCCTTCTGCCCTTCCCTGCAAAGCCGGAGCAATTGGGAGATATTCCCATCTCCATGACTTTTGGCCTGCCATACCCTGTTGCTGGCCTCTTGCTAGCAAAAAGCCCTTGTGCTTCAGGCTCAAACAGGGCTACGAGAACCGTCACCATTTTCTAACATTGACAGTCCTACAGCCCCAAGGCCGAAGCTCCCCAACCTCTTGCACAGTACAGTGAAGAGCTTCACAGCTAAAACTCAAGCTGCATCGCTCATAAATGCAAGAATGAAGATCATCTCTACATCCCCAGTGAGTCATCCTCTTGTTTACTGGGGGATTTTTCCATGGCCAGGAATCTTCCACGCAGCAACCCTGTGCACAAAGCCACGTTTCTGTCAGCTGCAAATGGCATCACTCACCCAGCTTCTAATAAATTAATTACTCACCACGCATTTTCATGCCCGATCTTGTTCTTCTGCACAAGTTTATTTGCCACACTTTCAATCGCTCAGAGCATAGATACAGAACCGCTTTAGGTTGCATCATTGCAAGTTTTATTCCATATGTAGATGGCTTATTTAGCAGGGAAGCAAAAGCAACCTTGACAAGGCACCTTGCAGATAGATACATAACCAAGTGCCTGTGACTCGAAGCACAGAATATAAAGCAATAGTACTATCCTAGTAAGAAAATCAGGTGTAGAAAAGGCTGGCAGATAGACCTGAGCATCGTTGGGTTGACTTCCACACAGCACCCTTTCAGCTTCAGAAGTCCTGTCCCCATTGCTGCGTGTGACTGTGACAGTACTACTATGGAGCTTACAGGACCTAGACTAGGGGGTACCTCACCAGAAACATGCCACACACTTAAGAACAAAAAGAGCACCTACAAGAACCACGACTCCAGATGAAGCTTCACACTGAGCATCACACGTTCAGGGGCCAAAAAACAGAGAGCAGTAGGGTTGAGAAACTTGCTCCATGCATACCAGGACCTGCCCAGACACACAGGCCAGGTGTGCCCAGTTGAAGCAAGCAGCCAGTGATGCCAGCAGAGATACCAGAGGTTGGTGGAGGGACCAGGATGACAGCAGGCACGTCCCTGGCTAAACAACGTGCCTGCACATCCCTCCAGCTGCCGACCTGCTGCCTGGAGGCCTGGCTTTCCTTTAAATAAAGCAGTCCTGAAGCAACCACGATTGCACAAAACCCATTTCACAGTTTACACATCCGTGGTTAAGTGACGCAGAGCCACGTGTTTTAGCCTGCGCCTATCTTCTGGTGGGTGTGAAGGATGCTTCTCCAAGTTCCCAGCTTGGTCCTTAAGCAAAGCAAAGGCAAAAGAAAAGTAGCAATAAAGACAAGTAGCAGCGTGGAAGGCCAGAAACCATGACATAAAATCAGGAATTCCAAGCGCAGATTGAAGATTTTCTCTATTCACCTACCCCATGTGTTCCTTCAGCCTGCCAAAACTTAATGATTTCAGCAAGCCCTCCACTAGTCTGTGCTTCAGCTCCCAGCCTTCTAGCCAAGAGATGTTTAATATGCACCTGCACGAGAAAGGGGTGGGGGAGATTGCTGCAATCCTATAGATTTGAACTCAAATCAATGGTGGGAGTAATTACCACAGGGACTGGCAACGCAGTGCTGAGGGAAACGAAAGGAAACTCAAACACTCCGGTGCTGAATGTAGCAGAGATCCCTCACCCTAAAACCCATAAATGTCACTTCCCCGCCCCACCTCGTGAAGGAAGGTCACACTTCATGGCATGGCAAGGGAACCAAGAGGAAGCTTTCCCATCTTTTTTCAATGGCAATTCAAATCTATCGAGAAAGACATCGGCTCAATCTTGCCAATAATTTAATCAAGCAAAAAAGGTTGTTTGACTGTCAGAGATAAAGCTTCATAATAAAGTGACTGTTTATGCTTCTTTTATTGAGCCTCCTATTTAATGGTCCTACTCCCAGACCTTTAGCAAGCAGCAGCAATTAGCTTCTCATTACAGCAGAGAGCTGACCGAAGCCTGCCTGCAGCTCAGCTTTGAGCAGACACTGGGGAAGCCCACAGTGTTACCTGGAGCTGAGCTCAGGTGCCCACACCTCAAACAGATCACTCATTAAAACTTCCACCCCTTCCAAGCATCCAGCTGCAGTTGCTGGAGATGAGCTTGATGCGAGCTACAGCTTCTTCCTGCAGGTTGCCAGCAGAGATGCTGAAAACCTTCAGGGAAATGGTGCAATTAGGAGCAAAAATGGGTTTAAAAGTCCCAGGAGGAACAGGGTGATGCTGCCAGCAAGGCAGGACACAACAGGATGGGAGAGGATGGGGAAGCCCACACTGCATCCCAAGGAGACCTCCCAGGGGACAAGCAGAAAGGCAATAGGGCTAATGGATGGAGAACAGTGCTGCATAATTGGAGCTGATACCAGACCTCCACCCAGCACCCCAGGAAGCCATTGGCATCCTTGTAACAATTACAGAACAAACAAGGCTAAGAAAGTTAATGAATAAAAGAAAAAAAAATCACTAAGAAGTGGCAGTAAGGAGCGGGTGAACAAAGGGAGCGCCAGCATTAGCAAGGAAAACGGCACTGCTTTTAAAACTCTTCTCAGGCACACGGGAGGGTTTTTGCTGGGGATATCAAAGCCAGGGGGAGGGCAACGAGAACGGGAAGATTAACAAAGCTGCGTCTGGGGAAAGACTTCAATTAATATTAAGAGCAACCAGAAAGAGAAAACTAACGATGCAGAACAAGCGACAGGCTCCCCATCCAGGGGAGTGGCCACGCAGCACAAAGACAAGCCTGCTATAAACGATGCCAGCGATGGCTTCATCCCCCCACAGGGAGCAAACTATTCCAATTCACTCTGTTTGTTTATTTATTTTTTAAGCCAGCTATTAAGAGCAAACAGTTAGCGAGGAGATAATAAGCAAGCAATTATCTGATGAAGAGAAATGCGTTTCCACGGTCTCTCGGAGAGGTGGCATGGGGTTGGAGAGGGGCTCCGTGCTAAATCTTACCAGGGGACCTTTACACTCTGCTTCTTCCAGCTCCCCGGGAACGAGGAAATCAAAAGGCTTTTTAATTCTCAGCAGCGTTCGCACCGCTGCCTTCCTAAACGTTCTGCACATTTTCAAACATTTCTCTTTTTCTGGGCTCATTGTTCAGATGGTTTAAACGCCAGCTGATAAGCACTAAGGTGGCTGCTTATCTGCACAAGAGAGATGCTCTCCTGCTCCAGTTCTCGTGAGATCACGGTGACAGATGCTGCTGACCCCCACAGAGCCCTGCCCAGCCCTCCCCTCCCCCAGCCACGTGTATGGCCCCAGCCGAGCCCACCCTGCTGCTCATTGGGACCCCACTGATGCCTGGATGCTCCAGCCCCACAGGCAGAAGCTCTCTGGTGCACCCAGGTCTGAGGCAATTTCAGTTTAGTATTCAATGTCCTTGTTTGCTTGCTCAGCTCCAGTCCCCAGGCAGGAGCTACAGGAAGCATGTCTCTGCCCAGAGCAGCCTGGCCAGGCTGGAATCCTTTAGAAAAGGTTGTTGGTTTTCTTTACACCCCAAATGAGAAGAAAGATTTAGAGGCACGTGACTCCCCCCGACGTTGTCCCAGGAGCAACGTGCAGCACTTGGTAAATAACAGAGCCAAAGGAAGCATTCAGTAATTCCTATTGCTTCCAGAACAAAACCTGACGGGACAGGAATACACAAACTGCAGAACTAACTGCCAGCACCAGCGGGCTCTGCTTCCAGAAACAAACTGGAAGCGAGCACGCTAAGGGGGGAGGAAACAAAGGGGCTCAGCTTCCCAACATACTTCTTGCTTGCATCTCCAAGTGCACTGCAGAGCTTTGCAGCCACCACTGCTGTACCCCTGCTCAGCATGGGAAAAGCCTGAGTTACACTGCAGTGCATGTGGGCAGAATGATGTTTCCAATGACCTTTGAGGAGTTGCCCATGCAGGAAGCCAGCTTCAACTTCAGGCTGCATCCAACTGCCTGGGATACCAGGCTGAAGGGTGAGGATAAGCAGCCCAGCCTTCACTCTGCACATCCCACACAAAAATCGGTGTCACACACTGGTGTGGTGCTGTTCTATGTCAGTGGTTGCACTATCTTTTCAACACAATGATGGAGTTACAGGACACAGCTCAGGTACACGGGACCAGCTGCCCTCACCGGTTCAATTTCCCAACCTTACCTTATGTGCAGGTGCTCTCTGTATCAAGAGTGAACGAGAGGAAGCATGCTTTGCTGTGAGAAACCTGCAAGCCCTTCAGACCTTGGCTTTGCCAAGTAGCAGCCAAAAAATGTGATTCTCACCCCACAAGCTGTGCTTGTGCTTTGCACGTGGCCACTAGGGCTGCAGAAAGGAGCTCTGCTCCCAAAGGATGAGCAGCTGCAACACGGAGCTTACTGGGACCAGTAGTTTGCCACCATCCCACTCCACAAACCCACCCGAGAGTGAAGAGCAGGAGCTAAATTCAGAGAGGATTTTGGTGAAAGGCAACACTTCAAGGTATTTTTGCAGGGAAACCAATCTGTTCCTTTTAAAAAATACAGGAAACCGGGTATTACAAGGTTATTCTGCACTGCTCAAATCTGTCAGCAACGCATCAGCACAAAGTTGTTGTCCTGATTTCAAAATCCTGCAAGGATTTTAATGTAACCTTTAGGCAAACTAATCCACTACAAATAGAGGGAGGATGGCCTTCGAGATGACAGCATTTTCTTCTCACCCAAGTTAAGCAGGTGTTTTTTTTTTTGGCAAGATTGCACAAAACATCACCACTGTGTCACACAGATGGGAGGAAGAACTGCTTTGCCACAGTCACACCGGTATACACCAGCAGCAATCAGTTCCAATAGGTCCCGGGGCTTTATTTCAACCCCCAAGAAACACAGAGGTGCCCCAGTTCATTCACTCAATTGATTCACCAACTGTTCTGAAACATGAATAAATATGTAAGCAGCTACTCTCCTCTAATTAGTGACATTCAGTGAATCTAACCCCAGAGCACGGACCTCCAGCCCCCGCTTTTTAGCTCTCAGTGCCTCCCCCCTGGGAACTGAATAGCAATCAGGTATGTAATGCAGGGAGGGTTGCTTCTGGCTTCCTATTTAAAGCAGAATACAGGGGGTGGGGCAGGGAGACAGGGCTGAAAAACAATTAAATCCTTAAAGCTGGGCAAATGGTCTAGAAACGCTTTTAAGGATGAAAGAGAGGGAAAAAAAAAAAGATTAGAAATTAGGGAGAAGGAATAAAGGAAAAATAAAAATGATGGCAATTGTGGAAAGCGTGAAACAGATGATGCATTTCCTATGTGATAGCTTAAACAAGTCCCGCGGCACACCTCCTGAGTCCATCAAACACCACATTTACATAAAATCATTAATTCATTACAGGCCTGAAAGAAAAGAGGGATGGGTTAGGGGGGACAGGGTGCAACGAGCGGAGCCAAACCGTACACCAGGGACGTAAGGGAAAGCTCTATTTCTGTGCACACCGAGCTTCCTGAAGGCAAGAGGTACAAAACCAACTCCAAAGAAGTGTCTGAGAAAAAAACCTTAGAGCCTGCCAAGACTCAAACACTGTACACATATGATAGCCATCCTGCTTGCAACACGCCAGGGGAAGCTGCTGATGCTGCACTTGTTCCTGCGCTGACGAGAGCTCTTTGCTCCTGGTTCAGCTTACAGCACCCCGAATTAGCAACGTGGCTCTGCAGAGAGCTCCTGCTTCGTGCCCTGAAACGACAGTAACTTCTCACCAAAAGTAAGCCAAGACATCAAAAGCCACCTCCCCCAACACCCCAATTCATCTGCAACATACCAACTGATCTGGGGTTTCTTTGCTGTTTTATCACTCCAGCCACCCCCTCCCAAACTGCAATTTGGGAGCTATCAATCTGCCTTTGGAGACAGTGTTATCGGGGTAATCCCACAGCACAGCATAATTGGGCTTCCAGACGGCTGCACTATTTTTAAAGCAGAACATGGAAGTATTTTCCCTCCCTTTGCCAAACGAGTACATGAAATATGCCACATGGCAGGTAGCATGCAGATGACAAAACAGTCAAAATGCTGCAGAAATACAAGATGGGGTTGTCAAAAGGATGCCAACAAGTCTGCATAAAAAAAAAAAAATATATATATATACTGATAACCACTGCGACAAAAGCTTTGGCATGTCTGTGCTCCCCAGAAATGATAACCTCCACCATTGTACACATGGATTCAGCTGAATAAAGGGGAACTGCAATTAAGACCAAAGGAGAGTCCAGGGCCTTGGAGGCACGCTTACCAAGTGCCTGCTGATGGGTCTGCTGGCAGCATGAGCCACGTTGGGCTTGGCTGAGGGGCAGGAGGACAGCTAGGCACAAATCACAGCTACAAACCAGCAGCCTGCCTGCCAGAAGGCACTGGTCACTAAATCAGCCTTCCATTTTAGGAACGAGCTGGGAAAGACCAATCTAAATGGCACATCTAATGGATGCGTTTGCTTTTTCGCTTACTGTACAAGGGCAAATCTAGAGCAAGTGATGTATTATAAGGAAGTATTTTTGCACCTAAAGAATATACGGTATCATTTTAATTTCATACCAACAGATATAGCAAAACTATACAATATTGTGTACAGGAAAAGGGTTAAGAAGAACCAACCATGACCAGCTCATCAGCACATATGGCTTAGGAGGCTTTTCTGAGATGGGAAAGCCAGAGCTCGCTGCACCCACAGCAGTTATCTCTGCAGAGGTCAGGAAAGCAGCTCCCTGAGCACAGGGAACTACCACGACCTGAGCCCAAGCCCTGGCTCCAGCCAGCAACTGCATCCACGTGTGCTCAGCTCTCCCGACATGAGAAGCAAAGGGCAGAAAGGCCACAGATAAGAACTGAGAAACACGTTGTACATCAGCCTGGCGCTACTGTACTCTAGGCTACGAGAAACAACCATCAGGCAAACAAACACAGCTCCAGATACTCATCTTCAGCACTTACAGAGCTCTCTCATTGTGCAGTAAGCTGGGGCAGGAGGAAGATCTCTCCCAGGCGATGGGGAGAAGCCATGGTGTTGCATCTTTAGACAAATGTATAGCAATCTGTTCAGAGAAATTAGCTTCCAAAAAGCCAAACAGTCTCACAGTGAGAACTAAGGTTCTTTCAAACCCTCCCTCTTTTTTCCTCCCCCCCCCTTTTTTACATATGCAAAACCATGAACAAATCAGCCATCTGCACTCTCACAACTGCTCCTCACATTTGCACAGCCTGACAGAAAGATGTTATCAGCGAGCTGCTGTCCTCTTTGGCAGCTTTCAGAAACGAAATGCCACATCAGTCTGGTGACATCTTTGACCCATGACAACACTGCAGGTGCTAGGAAGGAAATTCCTGGATGAAATCGATAAGGTGCCATAAAACCCTGTCAAGCTCTGCTATAGCTGCACAGAAGGGCTGCAGCAGCAAGACAAAGGCAGCGGAGGATTCAGCCCTAGGGTGTGGGGAGGAGTGGAAAAGGCTGTGCTCTTAGGAAAGGTGCCTTCAGTAGCATTAATCCAGGCTGCACACTGCACAGGGAGAGGGCAAAGTTAGTCCTTCTTTTCGCCTCCCAAATTCCCTCAGCTACGACCAGTAAAGCATCACTGTGAGGTTCCCTTTCTTCTCTCACCTGCATCTTTTCAGTGATGATGGCCAACTCATTCTTAAACTCAGACACACACACACAAGTGAATGCCCAAGACCTTCCAGCAAAAATTGCTTCCCAGCCGTCCGTGATGGGAATACTACATTGCTGTTTTTATCCACACAATACTCTGGGTGCTACTTCTGTCACTTTGGGAAGACCTCTCGCACTTATTCCTGAATGCTCTTTGAAGGTTGCAGGCGTATTCCCCCAGCAGCACCATGCACGCGTGCTCACTATTGTCTCTGCTCCCACTTGCTTGAAATTCCTGCAGGATCCTGACATACCTCAGTGGTACTTTAATAACAGCCTAATAATCATCGCAGACAATAACTGACATTGTATGGAGACCTCGGGTGCTGGGGGTGAGTAGGAGGGGTTGCCTTGGTAACAAGGAAAAAATCACATATGACGAAGAGACACCAAAGGACACGAGCTGATCCACTCGCTCCTTGCACAGGAATCCATGGGAAACATCCCAAAAGTGAGCTTTTCTGGGCAGGGAGAGTGAGCAGAACTAATGCTAGCTCAGCTGGAGGCAGCCCAGCAAGCAAGGCTTAGGGAAACCAAAGCGGATAGAGGCACTGCAGCACCCTGGTGGTGATGCTCTCATCCACATACCACCATGAAAGGAGGGACCAAGGTGGCTGGCACAGCTGATCCTGAGCACTCCCAAAAGCAGTGCTGAATCTCGGTGAGATGGAAGCTTTCTGTCTCAGCAGCTTCACTTTAAGCGCTGGAGAGAGGTAATGAGGTCAGTGGGTTCCTCTCTCCCAAGTCCCAAGTGTCTGTTTTTCCTCTGCTCTGTTTTGATCACGTTGGCAGGTTTCTTTTAAAGACATCAATATTGTAACTCAAAGCTTTTAAAACATGGCAGGGACTGCTACCGTACCCATGAGAATAAACCCATTCGGACTATGCATTCTTGCAGTTGTCCTCCAGGGCAGGAAAAAACACCTCCTGCAAGCTCCAGAAATGCAGCTAGTCCCAAAACCTCAATCCCATCCTTCCAGTGGTTGCTCCCTGGGAAGAGGTGTCCCTCACACGAACAAGGGAGCTCCCAGGGGGGGATGCAACAGGAGAGAAAAACCTCATTATTACTACTACTGATAACAGAAAGGAGGGAAGGATTGCAGAAAGACGAGGCACAAAGAGCTGCCCCTCAAAGGGCTGACAAGATGGCCTCCTTCCAGCATGCTCCTTCCTCCCTGCCTCAAGCAGCCGAAGTTGTGGGGCTGGGCTCGCTTCACGCTGCCTTGGGAAACGGGATCACAATACGGATCTCTAAAAAGCACGCCTGGGCACACAGCCAGCTCCCTTGGCAGCAAGATCCTCAACCTCTAACACCCAGCGAAATTCCTACTAATTGCGGAATTGTTCTTTCTTCAAAGAGCCGTTTCTACAAAGCTTTTACAAAGCCGAAGACATCAGAGGAGGCCAGTAATATTTGCTTCCTCTGTTAAACACCAGACGGCAGAATTAAACCTATAGGGATCAGGAAAGAAACAACGTTCAGCGGTAGCTACAGAGCCCTCGCTGCATTTTGAATTCCACATTCCAAGGAGACTGCAGAAAGCTGTAAGGGAAGCTGCGAGCCTTGACTGCGAGCTGGAAACGCGGCACCGGCGGAGGAGAAAAGGAAAACGGGGACCAGGAAAGGGCTGGAAAGGTGAAAATCCCTTGAGACATCCTAATCATGCTCCGCTGTGTATCACAGGACACCAGACAGCGTCTCAGAAATGGAAGCGACAGCCGCCCCTGCTATCGGGAGCATTTATCTGATGCATTCTCAAACCTGGGAAGGAAGCAGAAGAACGATACTGCAATTTAGCTCGCCTGTCCAAACCGCCCAACCAAATCTATAGACACGGCTCAAAAGACAAGTTTATCTACAATAATTACGGGCAGATTTTTTTTTTTCCCTGCCAGACAACAGAGGAAAGAACACTAGGGTCTTGTTATCTGTGTTTCAAGATACGTACTCAAGCCAGCCATCTCTGCCTCTGACACCCGTGCTCTTAAATTATAGATGCACGAGTGAGTGTGGAAACAAAGGCATTTCTTCAATTAAGGAGCTTTCTTCTCCAAACACACCAAACAGCCTTGTCAATACCCCAACTAGCAGAATGGAGGAAGAATAAAAGACCACTCAGGAGAAAAAAAAAAGCATCCCACAGATTGATAGACACACACAACGTGATTATTTTCTTTGCCCCGAATTAAATCTCTGAGAATAAGTTCAGACCAATCCTCAAGGAAAGAGATGAGTAAAACCAGGAGGGCTGAAAGTATCATGAATTCTGAGCATACGCTAATATTTCAGGGATGGGAAAAGTGATTAAAAAAAGCAACACTATTTTAATAGGTTCAAAGCTTAGCTGATAATAGTGAGCGCATTGAGCGGAGAGAAAAGCAGGACTTGAAAAATAGGAGTAAAATGGGAAAATTGGCCAATTACTGTACATTTGCAGCAGCAAGAGTGAAATATGCTGCAAGACGGTTTGAAGCAAAACCAGGATCTCCAAGGAAGCTAAACCAGTTATATGGGCATTAAGCAACGGAGGAAAATGGAGACAGAATGGACAGAAATGCTCATCTAGGAAAGGACTCGTGTTAGGGCTGGCTTTTTTCCTGTGGCAGAGTTATCCTTCAATGTGAAAATTATGAAGAACTGGCATGGAATTGATTCAATTATAAAACTTAACAAGATTTGCCTTTTGAAGTAATATATCTAAAGGTCAGGTACTCGCAAAAATAAGTAAGAGGTGGGCTAAAAGAGTGCACAGAGCTGGCTGAGAAACCCTGAGCTGGAAAGCACACCATGAACAAATACCAGAACTCCCACACCTTGTCTGCAAACAAGCTTGCGTTATAAACTTCAGACAAATATAACTACCAACACAACTGGTAAGGAGCTCTGGGTAGGCATATGCCTCAACTGGTTAACTCTGAAAACACAGCCACTATGAAGATGCTGGTTAAACCATTTGTATGATCTTCGTGCCTCTGCACCAGAGCTTTGCCCCACTTGCCCCACGCTGACCTATGCTTGTCCTGCTGGGTATTCCAGCACAGCCAACCCTTGGGCCTGGGCCATCATTTGGGAAACCACCCAGCTCCAAGCAAGCAAGCACTTCCTCGCGTTGCTCTCCTCCTTCCCTTTCTCCTCTGCTTTTGCAGGGAAAAATTCAGCACCAGTCCACTGCCCCGTGACTGACACAGTCCACAGGAACACCTTCAGCAGCTGTGTGCTTCTCTAACAAATTAATAAGCAGGCCTAAGCTGTCAAGGGAAGATTAGGAGGAAAGACTTTAGGCTGTTTAACATCCCCTCTTTACTTTTGCAAGTCACATCAGTGTACAGTCAACAGTGTATGCCTAAGAACTTCTTTGAAACCTGTCTGAGCTTGCAAGGAGCCCCCTGGCTCAGAGCAGCACCTTGCTCCCAGCTGAGGCACTCATCCTGGACACAAGTCACCTGTCTGGCATGTCGGTGAGTTCCCCTTCAGTTGGGATTGTTTACAAACAAGTCAAGCCTGACACAAGGCACACGCTGTCTGCAAACAAACACTGTCCAGACTTGTAGTCTGCAACAAGCAAGAAAGCCTCAGCAGCCCTTCGCCAATTGGTGCTGTTCCAATGGATATTCCCTTTCACCTTGAAAAGCAAAGCAGCAGCTGAAGTCCTTCAGATCATCTGCATCACAAAAGTGCCAAAGATAACAGAGCTGAGAGAGATGAGGGAGGCTGGGTTTGTTCAGTCTGAAGAAGGTGCATGGCAAGGTCCTTAAGCTGCTGGCAACCATGCAGTGGGAGAACATGGAGACAACTTTCTTTACTGGAAATGACATGAGTCTGAAAAGAAAACAACTGTAAGCCATTCCTAGAGGCTGGACAGATTATTCACTGGCTTTTCAATTACGTCAAAGAAAGCTAATCGGAGCAATGGGCTGTGAATACAGGTTGTACTCTGGTTTTATTGTGCTGAGAAGAACCATCTTCATGTCACGGTTCGAAAAAGGGACACCCTCACAGTCTACAACTTCTCTTAATGTGATGAAAGAGAAGGAAAAAAGTATTGCTGGGGAGGTGTCAGAGATACTTACAGCAGAAATGAAAAAGCAATACTCGCCTTTTTCAACCAATCTCCCTTCCAAAAACAAAGCCAGCACAACAATATGAAACAAATAAACCTGCCTTGCATGGAAACAGAGCTTCTGGTAAGAACAAGGTCACTGTGGCTTGCCCTGAGCTGAAGGCAGGGCACCACAGGGTCGGGCTCTCACAGCTCTGCATCTGCTGGATGGAAAAGCTGCATCGATGCATTTACAAAGCCGAGCAGAAGGTTGCAATCTAATTGCTTCAATTTACAGAAATAAATACTGCCCCCACCCCCAATATTTTCAAGTAATTATCTGGCTGAATGATCACAGTCGTGAAATATGTTATTATCCTAAGCCGACATTTATAGTACCCAGGCTTAAAACAGCACCTATTGCAATCCTGGGTGAGCCTCTCTCTCCAAGCCCACAATTACAGCCTGGTCCATCTAAGGCTTCCTCGCATAGTGTAGAGGTGCCCAGTCCACACAGATGAGTCCCTGGATCCCATAGCCCCATCACTACATTAGAGAAAAGCTGTAACCACGCTCAGTGCAACACACCTCTAATGAACTTGAAATCTCTTTTTCAGAGTGAATTTCCTACTACAAAACTAGTTTAGAGGTAATCCCAGTTATTTACTGGATGGTGTAGTTCACACTGCCCGCAGCAGAAGCAGCAGCAGGTCTCATTCCATGCAGCATGCCAGAGACAAGGGGCTGCTCCTCCCTGCAAGAAAGATGAGCTGGAGTAGGGCACGTTGACCTGCACCATGCAAATCACCGCCAGCACAAATTACAGCAGCTACAGTCACCGGTGAAAGTAAGGGAAAGAAGGTGTAATGCTATAATGTGATGGAAAGTGCAGCAATAATAGAGGGGTGACACAATCCTAGGCTGCAGCAAATCAGGACAAGCCCAAATGTAGCAGCTGTGGATGCAGAAACAAAGGAAAAAAAAATCTGCTTACACTTGGAAGGCCTCAGGTAGGCAGGGATCTCCAGCAAGATGCCCTTACCTCCACTGCCAAGCCTTAAATGAGGGCTGGGAAGGGGTAGATCCTGGCCCCAGCCCTTCTGGTCACTCAGATGCATTGCATACACCTGAGCTCCCCTGGGTTGGTCCTGCCTTCCCAACAGGTGCTCCATCCACTGCTTCAAGATGTGACTTTGCATTTCTACTGCAGGAGGATACACAGGCTCAGGTCCTGCTCTTGCTACTGCAAACAGCAAGTTGAGCAGCAGTGTGTTTGCTGACAAACAAAATCCTGTGGCCCACGGGAGGGAAATGAAACAACAAAGGCCTCAGAGCTTAAGAAAAGCTGTAATCACTTCCACGCTCATCAGTCCCAAACCTGATTAGTCTTCGGCAAGTGGCTTGACAGTTGCCAAACCCAAAGTAATCCTCATGTTGTGCATCTCTTACCCCTACACAATAAGCTGAGCTGCTGGTGGGACTTTCAGGCAATGGAGCATATGGATCCAGCTCCAGGACCTCCGTTTGCTCCTGACAGAGCTGATCCACAGATCCAGCATCAGAACCAAGGCCCTTCTGTTGTACACCTCTGAGTCCTCGAGTAATGAGGAGCTCTTCAGTTCCAGGGAAAAAAGGGGAGACAGAAACAGATGTTGAGGGCTTTGCTCATGGTAAGGCACCTCCAAGCAGGAGTTACATTATGGTCTTGAGAATTTGTGACAAAATAAGAACCATTTACCCCAGTGCCATGACAAGAGACACCAAGGCTACAGGAACTGAACACAAACACCCAGCTTTTTAATGGGCGATGGGTCTAGACTGCCAGCAGAACAAATTGCCAAGGAATTTATCTGCCATATGAAGGCTGTAGCATCCAGAGCACCCAGAACACAAAAAAAAAGATGCTGAGAAGGTTTAGCCAAAGCACCACATTTTAAAACTGTCATCTTATTATCACAGTGTCACGAGTTGGAACTATAAGCGTGTTTGAGGCACGCTGGAAACTATGGGTTTAATTAAATACATTCTAGAGAACGTTTCTGATGCATTCAGAGTACTTTTTATAGTCTCGATGTTGTGGCAACACAGGAAGCAGTATTCACATCAAAGATAGCACCAACAGAGCAAGGAATTACTAAGTGTATGCAAGTAGAAGGACAACGCAGGTTCTGAGTCAAAATACCAGCATTCATCTGGAGTGGAGAGAGTGGGAAGTGCACACGAATACGAAATAAACCCCCAGGTACAAGAGGTGAGGAGAGGACAGGGTCCTGCTAAGAACTCAGAGGTCACCACGACCCCCTCCCTTGCTATTGGCGTGGCCTTTAACACGGTCACTCCGACTTGTGAGAGTTTTATTAAGCCTTGCTCTTCTCTAACCTCCAAAGAAGGGCTGGCACGCACACAGGACGCCCGCTGCATACTGAGAAGGCAATAGGAGGCATAAGCCTGCTTGCACACTGAGACCTTTCCTCCGGATTTCAGCCCTGGAATGAATCATGGAGCAGCAGAAGCAGGGGCTCCTCCTGGCCACACCTGCTGCATTGCACGAGGGGATGAGTGCAGGACCAGGGGTGCCTCGAAAACAGAGAGAGAAAAGATAAAAGTAGGCACTGAGGTTATTCCACTTTTCATTCTATACGTGCAATGTAAAAAGGTCTGGCTATAGAAGTAAAAACTAAAATACCAAAGGTTTAATTTCTTCTATCCCTTTTTTCGCAGCGAGCACCACACTCACAGAGATGTAATTGTTGTGATCAGACCTGCCACATCAGGTCAATAGTACAGAACCACCGCATCAGATCAGATTTTCAGCTGTCCAGCCACAACTTACTGCTGGGTTTCCATTTATTCAGAACCGAGGTTATTGCTGAGCTCTGATTAAGAAACAGAAAACCATTCACAATACAAACACCAGAAGGGACATAAAGTGCTTCTTCCCCAGAAAAAAAGACCAGTATTTTCCAAGAATGGAGGAGCTACTTCCCGTAATATGTCATTAATCATAGTTCTAATGTTCAGAAGACTATCCCACTGCCTCTTGTCCAAACCTTTGCATGTCTTCTTTTTATTGGATTTGTTTCAAGGTACAGAAGGTTATATGAAATCAAAACCAGGAAACAGCTCTAAAAACATGACTCCTTTACAAGCCTGTGCCAGGTTGGAGTTTTTAGGGTCATCTCTCTCAGCTCATTTCCTTTCCCTATGCAGCTCACGCAGTCACAAACCACCAGACTTCTTTGCAGGTTTGTGCAATTTTGCTTTGTTGAGTGACATTTCTCTTTTTCTGAGCATACAGCCACTCAAGTTTTAGAAACCTGGCTAGTGACATTTAATGTGTCTTCCGTGTAGATGCACACAGTTCAGGGGAAGGAAGAAAAGCAAGCAGTAGCTTACCAGCAGTGGAAACATCACCAGTTTGGTTTTGAGTCAGGAATGCAAAACTAAACTAATCCATTGTCTACAGAACAGACTACAGATAGCTGTTACAGATAGAGGAGAATGAATGCATCAAAGTGAGGAAGCACCCATCACTAGCAGTAACACATGAGCTAACAGCAAAAAAAAACCCACCAAACAACGAAACTACTACACACATTAACATTTAGAAATCTCCCCTGGGCTCAGCTAATTGCTGTGATCAATTCTGGCTTGCTCACAGAAGCCTGGACAGCTAGCTAGAGGGGGCAAGGACAGAACCACAGCATGGGAGATGCAATTTTAATGAGCTTTTAAACAGCCAAGGCAGCATCGCAGCCCCCTGCGTGCGCTGGACAGCAGCCCACCAGATGCTGCAAGGTAACTCACCCTTCTCCAGGAGCAGATCACCTCCAATAGTGCTTATTATCTCCTGATGTACTAGGATTTATTTTAGAAAACCAGCACGTTTTATTTCTTAACAGTATTTACAAAGCTCAGGAAACAACAAAAGCCCAGGACACATGCTTGATATTCTTTTCAGGACAGATGATACAAAGATACATAATCCTCTTAAGAAGTAACTGTTGTAAAGCGTGGATAAGGGTTTGTAAGTGTCATGTCTTCCTAAAGAAGGGATTTCCAGCCCAGGATTTCAGAAAGCACACTAAATGCAGACTGCAAGGACCACAAGCCACCCCAGAGTCTGCATCACTGTGTCTGCAGACGACCCTATGCCTTTGTGCCACCTGGTTGCTTTTCCCACAGATGGGACAAAATTAATGCAGTGCTCACAGAAGCAGAGACTGACACCTGCCCCCCATCTCCTGGTAAAATTAAAGCAAGCAGAGAGGGTGTAAAGGTCCTACTCTTTTCATTAATAGCTTCCAATAACTTTACACAAGATCAGACTCCAGATTTTATTTTGTTTTAACAAGCAGACGCAGTTCAACTTATTTCTGAGATGGAAAATGAAGACTGTATATAAACAAAAACGTGTAAAAAGGGAGATCTTCAGAGGTTGCACTGCCAGGGCATTATTCACAGGGTAAACTTACAACTCACACATGCCCCCGTATAACAGTAGGTGTACTGGCAAAGCAACCAAAACATTGCTGCTACAGCTCACTAGGCAATAATTAAACAGCTATCATTCTTATAGAAAAGAATTGCTAAAGCAGTTTTGCTCGTTAAAGTTAGGTCCCTTATGCCAGCTTTATGTGACAAGAGCCACATCAAGTGAGGCCAAAAGTCAGGTTAGCCCAGCAGTCCCTTCCCATCATCACCCAGTATGATTAACCAGGGGAGAATGCAAAGAAAAGACGACTGTGTAATGAAACTTTCCCTAAATAACCTCTCCCGAAGCACCTATTTGTGGTTTGGAGCTTAAGTATATTTCCCTTCTATGCAATGTGTGGAATCCTGAGTTCAGCTCTCAAACTCCCAGCACCCCCAGACCTGTGCCAAGCAAGTTACGTCTCTGCTTTGAATCTGGCATCTGCTGCTTCCATTTGATACCCCCTAGTTCTCATTGTGGCAGAAAGAGTGAGCTGTTCACCTATGTAATCAGGTAGACCTCAATCATATCTTATTCAAGGCTAAATAGCTCTAATCAGCTCAATCACTCGTTACACAGAAGCCAGCCATTCATGTTACTGCCCTGCTTTGTGCTCCTTAGCTCTTTGCTCTCAGCTCTTTGAAGCAGGATATGCTGGCAGGGAACAGCAGCACCAGCACTGCACACAGCTGGGCTGATAAGCAGATAGCAGCTTTCCTACCAGCCTTGCTTTCACAGCATAAGGTTTTCTTCCACCTCCAGCACGCCAGGAGGAGGAGGTGGGAGGGGAGATGATGGACTGGGCACAGCAATCCTGGCTTTCACCAGCCCAAGCCCCTCTCTCTCCTCCTTTGGCTACAGCAGTGAGCAGAAGGTCTCTACTGAACCAGGTCACTGAGAATAGCCTCTTCCTCCCAGTCCTTGAACCTGCTCTGGCTGCTCCAGGTACAAAATAAAGGGCCATGTACAGAGGCCAAAATTCAGGTATATCCAAGTTCCCACGTTGCATTACATGGTTCATACATGCAGCATACAACACCCAAAAGGAAATGCAAAGAATGTGACAGTAAATACTGTCAATCAAAAAAGAAGTCTGGCTGCAGATATACTGAGAAGGGCTTATTTTACATCCATCTTCCTCCTGCACTGTCAGCTTCAAGAGGTCTCATTCAACCATTTGAGGATGCTGTCCTTGATAGAACATCAGGCAAAGCTGTGAAAATAACAGGCATGAAAACTGACGTTGTTTCTTGATCTTAATTTCCACAGTTGGGTAGCTCTTACAGCAACATTTCATTCTGTTGTAGGGATGCGAGAGACAACTTACATAAAGTTCAGATTAATTGAAAAAGGAAAAAAAAAAAAGCCAACAGAAAGAAAGCAGACAATGCCAAACCCACTCTGAATCCTCACATTAAGTCAATCAAAGGATAACGAAACACAGTTTTTGTTAATTACTCATAGGCTGTGCATACACACACACTCATTCGAACACACACATTCGAACGCACTGCACAAACCCACAGTGCTTACTCACTACAAAGTCACAGCATCCTCCCCAGCCTACCACTGTACTTCCACGGGGAGTCCTGGTCTTCTCTGAAACAGCTCTGCCTGGCACGTAGGGACAACAGCACTCAGAGTTATTAAAAACATATCACTCAAATCACCAACACAGCGTGGCATATGCACTTTCATGTCTCTAAGCCTACACCTGTCGCTAAACTGCTGTGGCATACAGAGGGGAGCAGGAGGACTTGAAGCACATGGCACGGAGGCAAGGCAGGATTGCAAGGTGAGGCCGCTCAAGGAACACAGCTTAACCATGATGATCTCAGAGCTGGAAAAAAACACTGTGGCAATGGCTGCATTTAGACTTCAGCACAAAAAAAAAAAGTTTGCTAGAAAGAGTTTGGTTACTGTCCAAAAAAAAAAAAAAAATATATATATATATACACACGTTAATTCAGAAAACCAACTTTTTCCTTCAGGTGTACTCTTGCTACATGACCAGGTAATGTCTCCATCCCCCACTTTTCCTTTTCTTCAAACCTGCTCCTCTCCTACTGCTCTGACTGCTGCTCTATTTCAGTTTCCAGGGAGATGACAGCAGCCTCCATAACAAAAGAGACGTCAAAAAAAAAAAAAACAACACCCAGACCAATAAGCTGCAAATTCAACCCACGCTAACTTCAACCTCACAAGCAATCCGTGCACGGAATCCAGCTGCCATTATAGATTTCCCAGCCACCTTCCCTTATGGATTGATACATGAAGAGTTGAGTGAATGCTTTCACATTTTGCTTGCAAAAAGAAAAGCGAAGTGAGAAAGCCAGGGCATTAGCATGGTTCTTTACTGGCAAAGAAATCTGAGCACTTAACATGCTTTTCAAGGGTGAAATGATTTTTGCTCTGATGTCAACTGCAACAAGATTGCTGTCCCAGCAGATCACTGTCCTGCAAGCATCCAGGTGGACAGACAATCTATGGGAAAGATATCTGTCATTAGTGCTTAGCTCAAGCTGGCTGCAAAGGCCAACAGCCAGCTGCTTGCAGGGCTGCCCACCCTCCTTCACAACACCAACCACAGACCACGGACCATTGTCTGTGTTTATATTACATCCTCTCTCCCCCTTCCATCCCCTTTCGCACACCCTTATCTTCTCTCAGATTACAGACTTCCAATTTTTACATCTCAAGTCAGAGCTAAAATCTCTTCCCGGTACAGCATTAATTGTTTTGATTGTTGGAATGGCCAAATATAGTCGCTCCAATTCCTCAGGGCCACGAAGCTGTCTGGCTTGCTACCACCTAGCTGGAAAAGAAATTCAAGGAAAGACAATTAGAGTTTCTATGTTCTAAACTGAAAAATCATTGAAGCGACAGAGAAAAAAAACATCATTTATTTTTTTTTTTTAAGCAACTGCTTCCTACTACAGTTGTTCTGCACACCTCAGCAAGTGTCTGTGAGCATACACTCACACAGCACGAAACTAGGCAAGCATGAGACCTTTCTTGGGCTTTCCCTCGGTGCTCTGGTGGGGCCACAACTCCGTGCTGTGTTCAGTTCTGGGCTCCTCGCTGCAAGAAAGACGTGGAGGGCCTGGAGTGTGCCCAGAGAAGGGCACGGAGCTGTGCCATGAATGTGGGCACTTACACGTCCATCAGCAGGTACATGCATGCACACACTTTCTTCCAAAGAACGCAATGGATTAAACATTAACATTTAAGATCAGTGCCAGTCATCCCCTGCTATGTCTTCACAAACAAAGCCTGCATTTTTCTAGAACCGTAACCAAACCAAACTATTTATTCTTTCATTGTTTTCCAATGAGAGAACTCTTTGAAGGCGTTTCCCTGTTTTTGAAGCCGGCCTTCCACTACTCCTATCACGTTCTGAATTTTTTTGGGGGGGACAATACTTGGAAAACAGCGTCACGCTGACGTTAATCAGTCATGCTTGCTAGCTGGAGACTGCTTTCTCATGGCATTTTTTCTGTCCCATTTTCCTGTAAAACACAACAAGAGTTAGCAGGGAATTCCCCGCTCCCAACTCCTTGGGGCATTCTGGAACCAATTCAGAAGGCAGAGATCCAGAAATAAGCTTTGTTCTCCTCTGAGCTGAAGGCATCTTGTAGGTATTGATTTCACATCTGCTTTGAGAAAAGGTTCCAGTGACAGCTGCAGCAACACTGATGGGATACCCTGGGCACGGGCGTGTTTTCAGTTACACATAACTCAATTTTCAGATAAGTCAACTTTTCCAGGTCAAAAGGAGACTTTACCTAATGGCCCCTCGTGTAAAGTAAGCTCCTAAGAAAATCACCAGTCAGATATTTCAAAGGAGGTGATACGGGAGAACCAGCATGGCTTCACCAAAGACAAATCCTGCTTGACCAACCTGGTGGCCTTCTATGATGGTGTCACTACATCAATGGATGAGCCACTTATGTCATTCATCTCAACTTCAGTAAGGTCTCTGACACTGGACCCCACAACATCCTTCTCTCCAAATAGGAAAGATGTGGATTTGATGGATGGACTGTCCCACGGATGAAGAACTAGCTGCAGGATTGAGCTGGGGAGTTGTATGTGATGACCTTAATGGTCCCTTACAAATCTAAGGATTCTATGGTCTCAAAGAAAGACTGTCAAATTTGAGGACCCTCTTCCATGCCCTGTGGAAGTTCTTGGAACTCAGTAGCATGAAGTGAATGAAAAAAATCCTCTTATAATTTACTGAAAAGTACTTAAGAGTAAATGCCTGGAGAAGGTCCCCTTCCAAAGGTCACAGACTAACATTATTTCTGGATACCCTTTACTTTTCTTCCACCATTTTAAGGCCTACAGGAATGGAAGAAACCACTTTTTTCTACCTCAAGATTTTAGTACCTCACCTTTGAGGACATTACCTAAAGATCCTCGAAGCCACTTCTTTACTGCCTATCCATCAGCTCCCAGCTTCAGACAGCAACCTGAGGGGGAACTGCATCTGCACAGCTGCAGATGCACACAAAGCCTTGAAAAGCTGCGCACTGCAAAGGGTCTCCCCTCCAAGCCCTCATACCACACAGCATCATGTAACCCACAGACAATTAGATAACATTATAAATAGCAGCAGCATGTCCTAGCTGTTTGTCTCAGTAAATTCCACAGTGAATAAGGCTGAGTGACTCAAGGCTGTACAGGATTTGATTCAACGGTCATGGGGAAATAGTTTAAAACGAGAAGTGAGACATTGCTTTTCCATCCACACCTCAAAGCTGCCCGCAAAGGACAGCTGAAGGACAGCAGGAAAGCTGTGTGCTGCTGCCAGCACGGACCCAGAGCCAAATCCTTGCCCTTGTTTTGTCTGCCTCTCCAGCCTTACAGATTCAATAAGCTCAGGCTTGAGGGATCCTTTTTTGCAGCTGTATTTACTTGCTGCTGGACCAGAGATCTAAAAGCTGTAGGGACATCTCTTCCATGTGTGCTTCAAGGACATACCTATTCCAGGCTTAAAACAGAAGAAAAACCCAGAGTTTCCCAAGGAGCTGTATGTATAGCCACTGCAGTGATGTGCAAAAGCAGCAGATTTCTCACCAGGACCACAACCCACCACTGCTCTAATATTTAACAGCTGAATATTTCTCTTCTTAACGCCTCCTACCCTACTTATCCCCTAGTGCAGCACTAAACACTGGTACTACTGAGTCCTTAACTCATAGAATCAGTACAGCTAGAACAATAAGACATAGCATTTACCACGATGGTTGGGCATTTTGAAAAAGGTCTTGGAAAAGGCAATCAGGCACTGGAACAGGCTCCCCAGGGCTGTGGTCATGGCCCCAAGCTACTTGGATGGTCCTATGCAGAGCCAGGATTTGGATTCAAAGGTCCTTGTGCACCCCTTCCAATTAGGGACGTTTTGTGATTCTGTGATTAAAAGCACATAGCACACACAAGTAGAGCAGCAAGTAAAGAAACTGAAATGAAGCCAGCAATCCCTATCCTCATCAAAAGGGAAGCCAATACAGGTCCAGAAGGAGGCCTGCCTCCACAACACTGCCGGTTAAGGACTCAAAGACCTAAAGCATCCCTTATGTCAAACAACAAGGGCTGAAGTCACAAGGCAGATAGATGAATGCGTGGGGAACGGCACTTGTTGGGTACAGTCCATGGATCTAGGCTCAGAAAGACAACAGTTCGTACCAGCATCTCACAGAAGCTATCACAGATGCTAACAATAGTCATCTCTAAGGAAATCTCATTGCAACCTTTACCTAAAGGAAGCTCATAAGAAAGATGAAGAGTCCAATAGCAATAGGACACAGGACAGTTTTAAACTAAAAGAGAGGAGATTTAGATGAGATGTTAGGAGGAAATTCTTTACTCAGAGGGCAGTGATATCCTGGCACTGCTACCCAGAGCTGTGGATGTCCCATCCCTGGAGGTGGCCAAGGACATGGATGGGCCCTCAGCAGCATGAGCTGAGGGGCAGCCAGCCCACAGCAGGGGGGAAGGGCGTGTGATCTTTAAGGTCCCTTCCAACCTGAGCCATTCTATGGTTCTTGCAGACAAGAGTCCCTTTGTGGTCAGCTCTCTGGGCACATCAGCCATGCTGGTGCTCAATGCCAGCTCTAACATGGGGCAGAGCTTAGTACACTGCACTCAACCTCATGGCTGATACAAGGAGCCATGATTTATATCCACAGAAGAACATGAAGTTCACTATGATAAGCTTCATAACTTGAAGCACAGCAGTATTTTATTTCTGACAACATTTACTATAATTAAAGTAAATAAATGGGAGCTGAATATAGACAAGATCTATTCTATTCCACCAATTAAGTGAAACTAAATTGCTAGGTGGGAAACTTTAGGTGGACAATCTGGGCAGCTGAAGTTCTGAAGTTTGCACCAGAGACCAGACAACAACATTAAGGGCCAGAGATGTCCAAATGCTAACAGCCATGCCAGTGCAGAGAAGCAACCTTGCCTGAGTGCCCAAGCAGTGGTATCTGTTCCTGGCACAAGTACACAAGGGCACCAGCCTCAAAGGGGTAATGATAACCAATCTCTTGAGTTTATCAGCATCACGCTTGGACATTTCCAGGCAGGAGGAACAAGAACTTCATTAAACAAGGAACATGCAAGTGTGAGTAAGTGGAAATGTTTCCTCACCATGACTCAAGACCTAGCCTGAATCAAACGCAGGTCTGGTGTAGGAGGGTTACTACCCAAAGGAGCTATGTCAGAATTAACAGCCAGTGTTTGAGAGGGGAAAATGGCCTAAAGAATGTTATACTGTCTTCCCTAAACAAAGCCTCTAGAGTATTTCTTATTGTTTATTCTTTACTCATCTTCTAAGTGAACTGTTCTCAAATCCTAACTACTAGAACTATTTTATACATAATGAGAAGTTTTAAAGAAAGGCACAACGATGTACCCAAACCTGATGTCATCCTCAAGTTCTAACAGTTCCCTGGAGAAGGCTCTGCTGCCTCTGATTCCTCCAGTTAGCTTTTTAAGAGCACGAATGGCCAGCGTAAGTGAGGTCAGGCTCCAGTGATCCATCAGGAAAGCACATGAAAGCAGGAGGTAAATCTGGGCGATGCTCACTCATCTGTGCCAGCTCTCTATTGGAAGGACTCCTCTTGTAAAACACCAGCAATTCTTACTCTGCAAAAGCATTTGTAAGTTTGGAACAAGAGAATTAAGAAGTGAAAACCTTGAAGGAGAAACAAATAGGGAAAACAAAAGACTTCAGGTCATGCTACAGGCATCCCAGAAAATGCCTTCATTCTCTAGTCCAGAGACCTCTTCAGAACAGTTACAGGAAAAGCAACTTCTCGCTTTGAAGAATAGCCCAAATTCAACTTTACTAAGTTGAGAGCTGTGTAAAGTGTCAGTGTTATACAAGCTTGTAAAAATAAATTATCAAATCATATTACATACAGGAAAAAAATCCTCAACATAAAGATTTCTCCAAGACATCCTTTTGATGAAGTCAAATCTAAGCAGGCAATCACCATTAACACATAATGCACCTTATATCACTATTCATATCTCCTTGGAGAAATGCAGGCAGCTGTAGATAATGACATATCAGTGCTCAGTGCTGCAGCAAATCTCAAGTTTAACAACCTATTTTCTTGCTGATCAGACTGCTAGCTGCTAGGAATCAATCAAGGCAGTAATTAGTAAGCTAGGTGCCCTGCAACATGGCAGCAGGCAGATCTGAAGACAAGCTAACAATGATACTGAAGGCCAAGTGTCCACGAGTCCCAGTAGTTAGGGACTAGCTACCAGTAAATTCGCTTCCCATTCCTTTTCCTCCAGAATTAAAATCAATATGACCCCTACCTAGTTCCATTTCCAAATAATCCCCTTTTGACAGAAAAACAGACATATTTCAGACTATCTTGCATCATCCACCCAATCCCACTGATCAACCCAGGTAGAGAGGTCTCATATAAAGAGTTAATGAATTTTAGAATCTTGTGCAATATTCAGATTATGCTAAAAACCCCTAACACTGTAATGAAGAGGATAAATTCCCATCATTTCAGCAGCTATGAAGTCTCAAAAGATCACGGTGATTAACTGGGGATCGTGTCTGAGGCTTTCCTTTACTAGAAGACAGACACGGCTCATCGCCCACGGACGTGAACTCAACAAATTATCAGCTATAGAAATGGAATAAATACTGGTTCAACTCCTTCTATTCTCTGGTGAAGAGCAATCTTTTTCTTACCATCCTAAGTTAAGCTATTCCAGTACGTTGTCTTAAAACAAAACAACCGTCAAACAATATATGTTAAAATTAGAAAACGAATCCCATTTAATTATGATGTTGTGGCAGCATGAGCTTCAGAACAGAAAGAGGAGTGACCTAATGAGACGTTCGTCTAAAGTAAGATGAAAGTTGTCCTAAGAACACCCTCCAACTTCTCAAGGCTTCTAATTTCTATGTAGGAATCAAATTTAGATTGCAAGATTTAGAACAGTGCCTTGTGCTTCAAACTACACCAAATAATCACTGACATGATCTTGAGCTCCCAGCTGCTTGTGCATCTGACTACCTGCACCAGATCTAGGACTAAACGTTCCTTTTCAATTGGCAACCCTGAACAGCCCAAATGTATCAGAAACAAATTCATTCCTTGGCTATATAGCATTTCACAGAGGTAACCCATCTGCAGCAGGATGATCCTGCTGGTGCTCAGCTTACTGGGTATGTGAGTAACCATCAACAACACAGAAGTGGAATTGGAAACTCCAGCAACACTTTCAGGACACATCATACCCCTGTATTTATGCAAATAGTCGCTAACATGCTGTTACACTGGCAGCAAAAATAACAGTAATGGAAGCGAGTTCCTCGCTGGTATCTATTACCACCCTCAGCACCACAACACAGTAAATCAAACTCGCCTCCCAGAGCTGCCACTGCTCACCTCAGCTTTCTCCCGTGCCCAACAATGAGCACAGTGATTCGAGCCTTGTAACTGCCCCTTCCCACAAAATCCTGTAGGTACTCAAGGTCTTCTGAGGGAATCAAACCACACGCTCCAAAAATTGGTCATGGGAGAGGATAACCACGAGCATCACTCCATCAAGACCACGTGCAATAACCCCTACCCGCAGCACTTTGGGGTTTCATTTGCAGTTAATTCACTTCACTCACGTTTTACAGACAGAAGCACACACGGCTCAAATCTAAAAACAAAAGGAATTCTTATTTTAAACTCAACTCTAACCCTGCTCATTTCAGGCTGTTGTTTTGCACAGCCTCATCCTTCAGTGAAAGATGGCCTAATTGCTGGCACAAAGTGAACAAGTCATGTTGTTTTCTCACAAAATATTCTCACATGATCAACTTTCAGAAAGCCACATCTCCAGCAGGAGGTTCTTAAGCTCTGCTGCTAATTCAAGTCACGTTTTCCAAGCATGAACAAAGTCCCTTTGCTTGTACCCATGCACGGTGAAGAAAAATCCCACACTTTTCTAGCCTGAAAGCGCTGATGCATTCCTCATGTAACACTTATACATCAGTATTACTATTGCTGTTATTTTTTTAAGCATTACACAAAGCCTTTCCTCTGCTTTTTTTTCCTTTCTCCCTTGATTTACCAGCCAGGTGAGCAGTCTGCAGCAGCTCAGCACCGCCCCAGCACTCCTGAGCTCTCCTGCCAAAACCTGCCCTCAGCCCAAACAGAAGCCACCATTGTTGGATGTAGGTTTGGAGACAGCCCAAGGGAAAAGACCTGACATCCTTTTTCTCAATGGTAACATTGCCTATTAGTCTCAAATATCTCACTTGGGCTGCAAGTGTAGTCACAAAACGCTCCTCAACGCCAGCTGGCCTGCACTCACCAACACAAAGCAAGCAAAGCACTCAGACACTGGTGTGCTCTGCACTGCTTTCTATCAGAAGGGCTAATTCCAAAGTTCCGCTTCCTCGAGTCACTGCTTTCTGTAATTGGCTTTTAGGCGTTCTGCTGTACTTATGGCATTAGCAGCCTAAAAGCTCTGAACAAGCTCCTCCCAGTGAGTGAAGAATAAGTCAGTTTACAAGATTAAAGCAGTTTATTGCAGCTCAGACCTGGTGGAAGAGCACACCATCCCTATAGTGGTAGAACAATGCCCAACCCTGCCTTGCACATTGATATCACCAGGGGACCTCTATACTGCCAGCTCCAAACAAACCTCGTTTAAAGCTGTTGGATTGTGCAAACAAAATGTAATGGCAGAAATGCAGAAGAAACCAATAAACGAGATAATGCTCCTTCCTACCTCCAAACCTCTCCCTCCCGAACCCCAAAACGTTCGATCTGCATGCAAACCCTCAAGCCTGGATGGCGGAGATAAGAAACTTTGGGACAAACTCCACAAAATTAAGTTCTTTGAAGATGTTAAAGCAAAAGAAAAAAAAAACCTGCAGCACTGAGGGAAGCGTTTGACTTTGAATGCTGTGAACTGAAGGCTGCCAAAACAGATAACGGACGCCTTACGCTCCACAAAGGGTATTCAATCCGATACCCATTGAAGCTGGATCTGAGTGAAGAAGTCTCAAAAAAGTTTTCTAAAAGTTAGGGCTACCAAAAAACATCCAAAGGAACATCAGAGGGATTCAAAGACATCGTACTGCAGAGTCAGGATTGCCACTTATGGAAGGAACCAACTCTGCTGCCCTCTTGGATGTCCAGAGACAAAGCCCAGGACATGTGGTACCAGCAGTGCTTCAACCAGGAGATATACCAAGTCCTGAAGCAACTCAGAGCTTTGGTGTCACCCTAAGAAGAATATCATCCCTACTGCACACTTTAAATAAACATCTGCTTCTAAACAGTCTACCTGTAGCACAGGAATTTGAACACTTAGCCATTATTTGTCTCATTTTTTTATTTTATTTTTTTTTCCTAACACAGATGTTAAAGTTGTGAGGTTTTGCTTCTTGTTCTTTGAGATCTGAATTGCGGGTTCACACAGAGGAGGTCAACCTCTGTCTCAGCTGACTCGAACAAAAACACGACGACGCTGTGAGTAAATTGTAGCTGTAAATCTCTCTCCCCCAATTAGTTTCTGCAATCAACTGAAGAGCAGCATCGAGAATGCCCTGAAGACTTAAGTCAGAAACATCAATTTCTAAGATGTAAATAATCACTTGTGACACAAGTGGGAATGAGAAAATAATCACATGTTTATCTGTGTAGCTGCATGGGATTTTATCTACCACTCCGGACCCGGAGATGAGCCTTCAGCCAATGTTTTAGTCATTGCAGTCATCTTAAAGCTCATTTTATTCTTCCTAAATCTCAGTCACTATCTTCTTAGGTATTTCATATTTCAAATAGGTATTCAGGCTGTGTACAAGTGAACGTCGCTCTCCTTGCCATTTCCACAAGGTTCTGAAACACAGCCCCAAAGTTAGCAAGTCTGCTTGAGCGCTCATTTCCATTGCAATGGAGCCACTCAAATCACAGTCCCATGAAACCCGTGATTTATCTCAGACCTTGACTTTGCTTGTGTAAACACCACTAGACGCCTCTACGTTTGGAAAACAATTCATCCTTCCCACATCAAATAGGATCATTTGTCCCCAGGCGAGGGACATGCACTACCTACTTGAAACCACTGTACCACGTGCACACATAGCCATGTACATCTGCACATCAGTTTGAGAACAAGAGGTAGTGATGTCTGAACGTGAACTGAACACCTATTTGCAGCCCCTAGTTAATCATCTGCCCTTCTCATCCTTGGTAATTAAAAAGACGTTTGTACATTGTGTTAAATTAGCATATAAAAAGTCTGTAAACTCACAGAGTCTGTGTCTCCCTCAGCCTCATTTTCCAAAGCCACTGAACTGTATGATAAGTAGTTTAAATAAACAAGCTTTAAATGAGTTCTCCTATGGATCATCAACCAGACACAGAGCCAAAGCTGTATGCAACGATGCACCAATTTGCTCCTTTCCCATATCGTGCCTTCCTCTGTCCCATTTAATAACTTTTAATAGCACTAACTGCATGCTCAGCTCTACTTAAGTCACACAGCAACTGAGGAGAAGGAGAATGAGCATACCTTGTTCATCAAAATATTTTCCTTTGCGTGGAATCTGCCCACTGTCACCTACATGCATCTACCTCACTGCTGCGCTACTCAAAGAGGAGCAGAATTCAACTATTAGCACAGAGCCACGGCACACTAATGGATTTTACTGCATGCTATACATATTGGTGTTCCAAAAGATTAATGACTGAAAACTGCAGTAATTAATCATCTTAATTGTTTCTCTAAAGGAACTGCAAGAAAACCAGTTCCTGCCTGCAACTGGAGAACATGGGCTGTATCCCACATACCTCAACTATGTTTTTCCTCCAAGGGATCCTGTGGTTACCAAACCCAGCTGGTAACATTTCACCTTCCCAAACAGAATGTTAAAAGGAAAGATTCAGGTCTACAGCTCTTAAAAGATGTTTTTTCAAGTAACCAGCTCCTTTTACCTCCCCTTCCATTTACTTGATTTAATCCATGTATCCACGTACATGTATCCCCAGACTAATTGCCCTGAGGCATTCAGATGTGTCTTAGCAGTCACATAATTGGAAAAGTTAATGAATCATTTGAACACTGCAAATCCTAAAGGGTCCTGGAACCTCTGCTGGATTACATGAATTCCCAACAAGGCATACAGAAATAGGGTAAAAAAATAGATCTACATGAGTGAAGTTTCTTCTATGGGATAAACGTCCTTATGAGAGGAAGACCCATTCAAGATTCCCAGGTGAAGTACCACTGGCAGCTCCTGCACACTTTACACCCCACAGCAGGAAAGGCTGTTCCCATCCTTCAGAACCCGGTGTGTGAGCACAAGCTCAATTCCACACAGCTGATAGAAGGTGACAGCAGAGTCCAAATCAAAGGAACATCGCCACCTTCAAAAGGAAATCCTTTTAAGTACATAAAGCAGAATCTCAAACAGCTTAAGTGTAAAAAATTACATTCTTGAAATGCTATTCTCACCGTGCTTTAATAGAACAGTATGTCCACCTTTTGCGCATCCCAAAGCTGTCATTTGCAGAATGGAACTCATAAAAATTATTTACACCCTTTTCTCCCTGCCAAGCCCTAAAAATAACACACTCTCATTCTCCTTGGAAAGCAAAAGCCCTTCCAAGGCATGGCAGCACACTGCCCAAGGGCCCAGCTCAGCAGAACAGCCAGCAGCTGCTCAGCACAGGGATGCCCCCACGCCAAGCATCCTTACACCTAAAGGATCACTTCAGGAAAAGAAAACCACACAGGACAGCTCACAAACTACAGGCCACTGGGAGCCTACCAATGAATTTTGAACAGCCACAGCCAAGGCTGTCCGTGGTTTCTAAGAGAGCACACACCGTCACACACGTATCCCTTCAGCATCTTCCATTTGTGGGCAATGAACTGAAAGCCAAAATGACCAACTTCAGCCCAACCCGAAGCCTGAGGTTTTCAATATGCTGAGTCGTATCCAGGCTTTCAAGAACACGTTAGAAAATTCTGGGGAAAAAAAAGAAAAAAAAAGAATGGAAGAGATGACCCACCAGAGTAGGTAACATCCTCAGAAGCAATGTAGTGTCAACAAAAACCTCCCCACGCACAAATGCTCTGGGCTTTCTCCTCCTTTTCCACAGCAGAATAGCCAATCCTGAATAAATAGAGTAGAAGATCCAGCTGGAAGGGTCCTAAAAAGACCCCTGGGTCCATTGGCGCAAACTCATCAGGGCTGAACAGGAGTTAAAGCTTGACTGGGATCCATAAACACTCATCTAACCAAACGCTACAAAACCAAGCTATCCTGATTGCTGGTTCATGCAACTGCTGAGGCAAAAACAGTGTTATTCCAAGATAGGAGACAAGCAAGTTGAGATACCTCTGAGTCAGTCCAACAGACCCACTCTAACAGCTCCAAGGAAAACAATGTTCCATGTAGGCAACGTACAACAAAGCAGAGACAGCCCTGAGCTCACCCTTGTTATCTTATTTTCCTCCACGAGAAAGTGCCAGCAGTTTTACAAGATTTAATGACTGCATGGAGAGAAAACAGTTTAATGCAATGAGGCTCTTCACCCAGATACCAACCACAATATTCCATCTCCTCCCTGCCCTCCTCCTAACAGTCACAAACCCTTGCACTCCACTTTTACGGAATATAATACAGCCATCTTCAGTTACCAGGCTCTAAATTATCTATCCAAATAGATGCAACAACGCAGAGCGTGAAAGCAAGACACAGCCAGACTCAAAAACTGCTGCGCGCAGAATTAGGCACTAAATCCCATCTCAGATATAAAGTCCCTGCTGCGCAGGAAGGAGAAAGTTTGAAGAAAATAGAGGTACAGCAACAAGAGAGAGCTGCTAAACAAGATCTGCCTCTACGAGTGATCTGGTAACACAAATCCTACTTGTACACTGCGAACGTAACCGATTTGACAGGAGCAATAACTGGAAACAGATTGCAGTTGACACACTGACGCATTTCTGCTCTTGGTTTAATGGGAAAGACTTCAACTTCAAACTGGTTTCCTAATTTGAGATAGAGTAACAATGCAAAAGAAGAGCAAAAGCTCAGCGCGCAGTGGAGCAGCACAGCTGGCAGCAGCTGGGTTACTTCTTCAGCCCTGCTTCTGGGCAGGGGCACGCAGCACTTTGGCAGATTGAACTCTGGAACCACTAGATCAAAGTCTGTGCTATTCATTTAATTTATTATTAACAGGTCAGAGACCATCAGGGCTTGCTTCAGTTACAATTCATAGGCAACCTAAAAAAAAGTAAATCAGCTTTTTGCACATTGTTTTAAATTCAAGCTCACTGTGTAAGAACCGTACATGGAATTGGTTGGGGCAGAACACACTGTGAAAAATACCTACTTGCTCTAAGACCTATTTATTGTTTTTGAAGTGAGGAAGGTGGACTGATAGCAACTGCTCACCACACATACAGGTGGAATACATCCCTATTGAGGTGCCATGTTATACCTTGTGTTTTTACAGAGGCACGAGGGCCAGTCAAAACACCTGATCTGTCATCATAAATACAAAACTCGCCTGTAAGAGTAGCATGATATAAGGTGCTAGGATGCAATGAGACTCACAGAATTAGGTGCAGAGATGAACTTGTACAGCTACCCTCGGATAACTCCTTCTCACCAAAGGATGTGTGTGCATGCTCTGACTCTTAATGCAGGTGTGCAAATCAAAAACCTCTCTTTTCTCTATCAGAAAAGCGTTCTGAGAACTCCAGAGGATTCCCTGTATCTCCCCAGAGCGAGACGAACTTTTCACCGCACGTGTAGCTACACAAAAGATGTCCTTCCCTCAAAAGTAACCCAGTTGTCGGGGCTTTGAAATGCACAAATAAATATTCCAACACAACAAAGAACATCTCCGCTACAAACAAAACCAGAAAAAACACACTGACAAACGATTCACATTACCCCATCGACAACAAAGAGCCTGTCTGCACAGGTAGGCCTGCCTCAGAGCTGCCACTTATCCCCACTTGCCCGTTTAGTTTGTGGCAGGAACATAATCCTCCCTCTTTGATCAGCTGCATAGCTGTTTGTTCGGTGCACAGACGCGTGGAACAGTCACATTCTGACAGCAGACGTCTTCCCAAAGCCTTCCAGCCTGAAAGCAAGCACCAAGCAGCAGGGCTGGCCTCTTCAAGTGAAGATGAAGAATATTTGTAAATAAATCTACATGCAGATGCTTAATTAGATAGGCCACTTGTTATTAGAATCTTAGGGGAAGGGACGGTGCCCAGTGAATCCAGCATGCAAAGACAGACCCCTCTGAGCAGTGCCATGCACCCAGGCTGCGTGCCCTTTTCAGGCTCCTCTCAGCCAAGGTCTTTGCAACTGAATAAGAGGACAAGAGGTAGAAGCCTATGTTAAGAGGGGAGGGTCAGGTTGGGTATCAAGAAACACTTCTCAGAAAGAGTGGTGTGCAGTGGCACAGGCTGCCCAGGGAGTGGTGGGGTCACTGCCCCTGGAGGTGCTACAGAACCACAGAGATGTGGCACTGGGGGACGTGGTCAGCAGTGGCCATGGGCTGATGGTTGGACCTGATGATCTTAGAGGTCCTCTCCGACCTTAATGATTGGGCCTTTTGAGCCCAATATCCTCTTGCTGCCCTCCGACGTGGAAAACTGAAGATCCGATCAATTAACTTTCCAATGAGGATCATTGCAACGTGATCCAAAGCAGAATTAGCGTTGCGTAGTTCAGAAGCCGCGAGCTCCCGGCAGCTGCGCTCACTTCCGACGGAGCTGAACTCTAAATACAAACCAGAAGCAGGCTGGAGCGTTACACACTCCCACCCGCCTGTGCCTTGAAAGATTAAAAGCAGAAGAGCGTGACAAAACGGTGACCAAATCCAAATCCACAAATGAGACTCAAACACCTTCTATACAGAGAAGGTGCCAACCCTGACGGTGCTATTTATAAAGCAACGGTATTCAGCGCGACGCTCAAGCATCCGAGCGTGCTGCTTCAAGCACTGCCTCGTTTCTGCTAACTTCTGCAAATGAAGAAGTTTCATTCTGCTTTCTTACAATTAAGAAAGCAGAGAACAACAAAATACCCATTTTCAAGCTGTCCAAAACACATTGGTTACTAAACACCCAGTCAAGGCATACTTTTATTAGTTAGGTAAAGAGGCTGAAGCCTTTAAGGACACGCTGTAAGGCACACATGCTGCTACTGAAATACCAGCTCGAGGCTTTGGCAACCTCCCCTTCCCATATCAGCAGGGCTGGGGGAACCTTCTCAGGCTGCGAGAAGTTCCTGCATCAGCAGCTCCTGACTGACAGCTGGGCTGCACCAGCTGCAGGATCCGTGTCCCCAGGCACATGAAATCCATGGCTGATGACTAATTCATTACTTGAATTTGTGCTTAGGCAAGTCCAAGCCCAGATCACACACCTCCCAACGCTGAATTCCTCCCCAGCCGGAAGGCAAGCAGGCTCCATTAGCATGAGCACGCATCAACCAGCTCCATCAGCCGGGAACAAAGGTGGAACTAAATCTGCAGGAGCTGGCTGCAAGCAGGAGGAACTGAAAGGGAAATCAGTACGGATCAATTCTGACTGAGCTGTGGCCAGATTTCTAAAACTGGAGACGCTCAGTGCCCCTGGAGCCTTTGAGACTCCAGCTCAACTCTTACTGAACGCCGACAGCAGCAAACCCGCTGTAGCTCCAGGAAAAACAGGGCCCACACATGGACACAAAGCAGAGCCCAAAACAGCCTGGCAAGCTCTGCTCACAGCACGGCTCAGACGCAGACCACTGCATGCAGGCAGAGCAACGTGGGTCCCCTCGCCATCCTTCCTGCTGCTTCACGCCTTCTGGGGCTTCACCAAGGTGACATCTGCTGAAGAGAAGGGTATGAAAGCTGCGGCAGGCTCCCTGCTGCTAATGCGTTGCTCACGCTCACACCTGATAAGGGGTATTTTTGCAGGGTGTGATGTGCTCACCAGGAAGAGCAGTTGTCCTGCAAGCAGGATTATTACAGCAGATGCATTCAATCAGGTGTGGCAAATACTCCAAGCTCAGCATCCTGCTTTGCTTTCTTCCTCTGACTATTTGAGCAAGAGATTGCGTTCTGCATCCATATTTTACCCTCTGGAATATGAAGTTTTAATGAACAAATCTTACCAGCACTCTTACAGAGCTATACTATAAATGAATGTTACGTGGTAAGAGCTTGCAGCACCTGAAATCCAGAGATAAAGCCTCTATAGAGAGGACTATCATTTGTGAGCACCGACACTAACCCAGCTCAGTCAAAAGGTTTTCCTTCTTTATCTTCCCAGGGAAGGTCTCCTTTCTCCTGCTGGGGAAGTCTTCTTGTCTCTAGGCAACTCCATTAATTACAACCTCTTAAAGGCTTTAAAAGGATGCACAGCTTCTAAGAAACCTCTCCTCGCACCTGTGCTCACCAAGGTCAGAGCAGAACCAAGGCCTGACCCAGCTGCTAACAGCAATGCATTGTCCTGGACCGGGCAGGGGGAAATGAAACCTTTGTCTTGGATTGCCATGGAGTTCAAGGAACATCTGGCACACACCAAGGAGCCAAAGGCTCCAAAGAAGGCAGAATGCCATATCAGGCTCTTAGATTGGTTACTTTTCTGCCTTCTCATTGCTGCCACACATCAGGACAGTCCTGCACTCATGGGACAAGACACGTTGAGGTCACAGCTCACTCTCACTCGGCTTGCCAGAGAGCTCCAGGTTCCCTTGCCCCCCCCCACACACACACACCTTGGGAATGTTTGTAAAGGCAGGCTAATCACATTTGGGAGTGTTTATAAAAGCAGGCTAATCAACAGCGGGAGCAATAAGACCAACATTACAGACACAGCCTGGAAGCCAAATTTACCTCTTGTTGCTATTTAGAACCGGTATTTCAGCATGAGTAGAATTCTCACCCCTCCGAAACGCGTGCCTGAAGCTATATAGCACATGCAAAATAAATTGCATTTATAGTGGTATGTTATGGCATGCAATTTCCCTCTTCCCAATCACACCGACTGCCTCTCTTGTTAAGTCAAATAGCCTGTCAGCTTCTCATCAGGAAGCAGAAATTGCTTTTCCATCTCCTAGGAGATAAACAAGGCTCTCCCCTCTGCAGCAAGGGCAGCGCACAGCCCAGGGCTGCAGGATGGGCTGTGCTGCTCCTCACACTCCTGCACACAGCAACCACCATGCACGCCAGCAGGTTGGTGTACTCTCACAACATTCTCTGCAGCTTTTAGCTGAGCACACACAGTTCTGGCTCACGGTTCTGCTGCCTTACAGCTATGGACCGCTGGGCGTTCTCCTCAAAGCACACAGAAGGAAAATGGCCACGGGGCCTCACTTTTGTTGCAGCATTTTGTGCACTACTTCCAGGGAAAAGGGCTATCACACTCAGTAGAAGGAGCAAAAACCCATCCATTTATCGACTAAATGGCTGTATGATAACTGCAAGAAAACATACAATTTTCAATCTCAATTCCTTTGAGCCGTGGCTCTGTAAAATTGAGACGCTGTCATTATGCAGTTTTAGATTACAGCTAAAGAATATGTATTTCCAAAAAGCATGTTTACATTTCTTAACGAGTTCGTTTCCCACCTTTCCTAAGAAGGGGTCAGGCTGGGAGGCTGCAGATGTTCTGTAAGCCAACAGGTGAGGCCAGCCCCCGCCACCTCATTAGCAACCAGCCCGCTCCTTGCTTCAGGAAGCAGCAGAAGGAAACACGACTGGGAGTGGGCTGCCTTTTCACCACATCCTTCCTAATTATAAAATTACTGAAAGGGATAGACAGCCCTTCTTGTGTTCTGCAGAGGTAACAAAGCCAAAGGGTTGTGCTGGCAGCAGGGCTCCTGGGTCAGCCTCTTCTACACAGCACGAGAGGTGCTGGCAGGCCCTGACCTTTGTTCTGAAGCACCTTACGGGTGATTCTGATGGAGAAGAATAAGATTTCCTTCCAGGGAGATCCTGCTCATTCCCTGCATTTTTTAAAAGAAAGAAACCCATTGACTTTAATTCACCAAACAGCCACAGTCTCATCCCAAAGCTTAAACACCTAATAATTCAAATCACCTATTCGAATGCAATGGCCAGAAACCCAGAGGCTGCCTCCCACACACACTGTATATCTTGCTGCCAAACTGCCTGCTGCAGCCTTTTCCAAAGCCCAACAATAAATTCTGACCTCCTGCACACACACACGTGTGTTGTTTGTCTATGCCTACACCCCAAGCACTGTTTGATGTTCTGCTGCTGTCTCAGGAGCGCTCCGCTGCGAGCACGGCTGGCTGTCCATCTTCCAGCTTTATGAACTCTTTTGCTACTCCCCAGCCCTCACATTTTAACCACCAACATGAAGCCTAGTACCTACCAGCTCAATTGACACACTGGCCTTTTTATGTTATCAGAAGGCAAGAGCAGGAAGGGAGGTAAAAAAAGCATTTCTGATGAGGTTGCCACCCCACGCCATTAAGAAGGAATCTATAGCCCTTGTGCAGCTTGCAGACCTGAAAGGAAACCTGCCTGCAGGTGCCCAACCCAAGCTTCCTGCTGCCTCCTGAGCTGCACACTGCCCTTTCATTATCCCAGGTATGAAAACAAGCACCTGGGAGCAAGAACCTGAGCACACCAGTCACAGCAAGCTGCTGCCAAGGCAGATCTCAGCGTGCTCTGAGCTAGGGCACTTCCAGCCTGCTACAAAGTAAGCGTATGCAGTTGGAAACAAATGTTTGTTTTGAAATGAAAAGACAAATGAGTAAATACAGACAAAGTCAGAGCCTTCCTTGGACCCTATAAGGGTCCATCACAGGGTCATAACCTCCTTGGGAAAAAACACAGTGTGACTTCCCATGTCCTATCATATTCACTACAAACATTCATCACCCTGATGAACACTCTTTTATTTATTTAGTGGGTGAAATAAAGCCGAGCTACTCCAGGATCCTCAGCTGACAGCTAACGTGGCTAGTGGGTGACAAATTTGGGCAGAAAAAGGCTGTTGTCACTCAGGGTGTGCAGAGAACATCCCAACCTCGCACCTCCTTTCTCATCTGGAGCAAGCAAAGAGGTGAACTTGCCCAGCACAAGCACCAGCACTGCTGCTAAAGCCTTTCCCCTGCCAATCAAGCTGTATTTAAAGTCACCTATTAATTTTGGTTTGGAGTTCAGTCCCACAGCATTCCTACTCCCCGCTCGGCCTGTGCTGCACTCCTTTTCCCAGCCTACCACCGGAATGCAGATGGGGGTTAAGTGGAATAAGTAATCTCCATAATAGGAGGATACTGCAGAGCGTTTTTGTGCCATCTAATGTGACAACAGCAAGATCTGTTTACACAAGTATTAAAGGGAGGTTACATTTCAATATCTGAAAGGCAAATATTCTAGGAAATCGTATTTAGAGTAGACCCTGTCCGTTCAAGCGCATAATCAGGATGAATAATTTACAGCCAGACTTTCATCTCCTCTACGGCTGCGAAGAGCTGAACCCTGAGGAGCTCAGGGAGATGCCAACACATCTGCTCAGCTGGTACTCACTGCAGGGCAGTTGCACTAGGTGGCCCTCAGAGGTCCCTTCCAACTGATTCTGTGATTACTGCATCACCAGTAGAGCAGGTGGCCGTGCTGCTAGGTGACACCACAACTTACAGCCACGATCTTCCTCCCAGCGACGCTTTTCCCACTGAAATAGCAGCAGCAGCACCATTTGCACAGCTTATGAGTTATTCTGAAGTCAGCTTTCTTTACCCATGTGCTGACCGTAAGCAGGAGAACCCTAAACAGGAAGAGATGGTGGGTGGCTCACCCATCCCCTGCTCAGCCTACTGCAGCAAGCCTTCACCAGGCAGCGTTTTATTAAACCAGCTTCCAAACGTTTCCAGCACAGCACTACACACAGGAAGCAATTATGCATGTATAGACATTTTACCAACGGCGACAGGAAGCAGCCCGCAGCACAAACCTAAGGAACTCATTTACAAATGCTCAGTGACACACACAGTGACGCACTGAGAGCTACCAACAGCCCCAGCGCTGGCATACAGACCTCCCTTTCTTTCACAGCCCAGTGTATGAGCTGAAGATTAGCTCCACCGTAGGTGTAAGGCAAATCAAAGCACAGCTGAACACGGCTACGGCTCCTGGCATCACCTACATCAAATGGATTTTTAGCTAAAGCAGCCTAAAAGGAGATTTACGCCGGCCTCACCCTGGGAAGATGGGGCTTACAGCACCCTCCTGTAGCTCCTGTGCTAAGCTCAAAGCCACGTTACAGGGAGCCAGAAAACAAGCACAATGGATTCACAGAGGAAAGAAAAAGACCACCAGAACAAACAGGAGGGAAATAACACACTGGAAACAAACTTTAAGTTAAAAAGGAATAAACGCCAGCACATGCTCACACAGCACCGAGCTAACAAACAGTGCAGGAATTAGCACAGCTGCAGTTTGGGCAAAACAGAGGCAAATCTGTGCAGTTCCTAACAGTTTGCATTGCTTTGTTCCCTACAATGCAGAGGAAGAGACTTGCTCTCAAAATAACAAGCAGGAGGTGCTTCTCATAGCTAGCATAACACTGCTTTCCTTTTTGATGAGGTTTTGAAGGCATCAAAGAGGCAGAAAAAGAAGTTTCTGTTCTTTTAAGATAAAGGACAACATAATATTATAGCATTTTGTTCTTTGCTTTCTCTCCCTTTCCTAAGTATGCTTACAGGTGAGCATTACAGCACACACAGAACACTGCTGTATCCCACGTGCTCCACACACATGCAAGAGAAGCCAAGAGTTGCACTCAAAGAGATCAGTGACACTACCATTGCTCTGCAATCAAACTGCTACAAATGTGGAGTTTGAAATCCACAGAACGGGACCAAAGCAAGATGAAGGCAAAAACTACTCACTGTTTCAAAGACAGCTTAAGGAAGAAGAAAGACACAGAGTTCTATTGACAACTTTTACACATATCACTTAAGACTACTCAAAATGCAGCGAGCTCAAAAGCAAATTCGGTACTAAAATGACCTACCTAGAGAATGCAGTGGCAATAAACATAAGTAAACAAGAAAATACACTCCTATCAGCATCCGAGAGGTGGCACAGCACTCAGGGAGCACCCAGGATGAAAGGATGAGACCCTCGCTGCTCACATCACCGCTCGCCAACCGTTGTCTCTCCAGCACAACTATCTGCCACGACTGCCACAGGAAAACAAGGGGCGATTCTCCAGCGACGAGAAAGTACTTCCACCAGTGAATGTCCTTATAAGCAAGAGGAATCCAGCTGCTCGAGTCTCGAGCTACACAAAGCCATTTAGTGCTCTGATGACAGAGGACAAAGAGTTCTAACAATCAAAAATAGCACGCAGGCTGCGGAAGGCCAAGCGTTTGCCCATCAGTGCAGTGAGTTTACTGATTTAGGAGGAGAAAAGTCACACTGCTGCGCATCCAGTATCCAACACAAGGAAAACATGCTTCTCAGTGACCACATGCTTACCTTCTATAGAAGGGGCCTGGTCCACGGCTGCATACAGCATCTCCTTCAAAGCCTGGAGGGGAGAGGGACAGAACAAAGAATGCAGTCAGAATCAAATAAAAATGATGTCTTGATACGCTCATTTGAAAACAAAAGCAATTAAAGTCCTTTTATCCCTCCAGACTGACACACTGGAACGTGATGTTAATGCTATTACACATACTTCTGCTAGCAAAAGAAACGCATGTTCACATTTACTGATCGCTCTATCTAAAGCCTGCTATGTTACCAATCTACAACTGTTATTCCAGTTGTGTTTTAAAACATACTCCTTTGGAAAAATGTTTCCTGGCTGGTAGGATGCTCGAGGTTTGTTAAAAACAATAAACCTGTGGTGTGACATAGAAAGGGAGTTTGTCAAGGGAAGTGGAGAGGAAGCAGCCTCGGGGATCAATCACAGTTATACAGTAGTACAGGAACACACACGTATCCTAAAAGCTGAAGACAACATGACGGACAAGATTAGGAAACACGAGTGATTGCCTTCTCCCAGGGATGGATCTCAAGGGCAACACAGCATCAAACAACCTGAGATGGGGTTCAGAGGCTGATGGAGTATCTTGAACCAGTTTGGGAAGTAGAAGCAGAGGGGCAAGGCCCATTCCTCCTCCCATTATTTGCTTATACCACACCACTTGATAAAGGCAAGCATCCTAACGTACACAAAGAGCACGAGCAGGCTTCATGTATGCCTGCTGTGAGAATTACAGCTCATTTCTTGCCTGGTGAACTTACATAAGTGTAACACACATGAGTCACTGGGGTCCTTCAGGCCTCCTGCCCATCATCCAATACATCCCACAGCCCAAAATCCCACAGCTCTGCGCTTCACATCGTGCCCCCTCCTGCCCCGGGTCAGAACAGCCCGAACGATCACCACCCTAATGCCCTCACGGGGAAAAACACAAGCTCAGCAAGGAGAAGCTCAGCGCTGTTGTAACACACTGGTAAGCAAACAGAAGGTCTAAAGGACATGTCTGTTTGTCACAAGGTGTCACAGGCAGCCAGCAAACAGGCGGCTCAGGCATCTCTCAAAGGTCTCATTCCTGAAGTCTCAACAAAGGTCACTTGCAGAATTGTTTTCCCAGCTAAGCCGCTGCTGGATGATGCCCATCCCAATGACAAAGCCCCCTCCTAAATTCCAGCTGACCACTGCTGCTCTGTCCCCTTCCTCCCATGACTCACCAGCTGGCTGCACGTGATCCTGTCCCATGCATCAAGCGGTCAAAAGGAAAAACCACCAATGCAGAACGCCTTCCCCTTTCTCATCCTGCTCATCACTCTCGCCTAACTGTACATTTTTTTCCATGGACCAACACCATAGGACAGAGGGAAAACAAACCCAAAGAGCCAGCAAACTGGAAGGAGCTGCTATCAGAACAGCACGGCCCCCTTAGCCCAGAGCTGCCCTGGCAGAGCGCTTCCTGTTGCTGGGTCAAGCTGCACAAGCCTGTTTGGGGAAGTTACACTTTGCTGGCATCTTTGGGTGGCTGAGAGTTACTCCTACAGCCCTCAGACCGGAGGAAAAAGGAGTTAGCACTTTAAATAGTGCTACAGAAGCACCCTGTGTTTGTAGAAGCGTGCATCAGACAACACCAAAGTGGAAAGTAAAACTTAATGCAGCTAGCAGGCTGCAGCAGTGGACAAACCCAAGAACAAGGCAGGGGTCCCAGTGACCACCTCTCAGCCTGCTAATGCTGCTGGATGAAGCAAGCCCCACGCCTGCTTCCTGCTCCAGCCTGTGCCACCAGAGGAAAAGTGGCTTAAAACTTCCCAACCTGCTGCCCCTGCCCAAAGGCAGAAGCAGGCAGAGCCCGAGGTCCCCACTGGAGAGGATGGAAGTCAAATAGATGGAAAAACATGCTGGAAAAAAAAAACCAACAAAGACAATGTGCCAATTTAAGAGTTCAATAAAGAGCCTTCTGCGCTCAGATAAACAAATTCAGGCCGGAGAAACCGGCGGAGAATTGCCATCTGCCAAGTGTAAAGCCAGGCCTCCATCACACTGACACATGAGAGCTGGCTGAGCCACACTCCCCTCCTTCTGCAGGCGCAACGTGTGGACAAACAGAAGCCCAGAGCTCCAACAACTTCAGCGCAGCCACAAAGGCACGTTTGTAGGAAAAAAGCATCCTCTGAGATTCATCTATGAGTCACCTTAATTTGCCCAATTTTCTCTGCTCGAAAAACAGCACGCTGTTGGCTGACACGGAAAGATGGGATTTTGTTTGCGAGCTGCAATGGGGCAGCTCACAACGCAAGGGGCTGTGGCACGCTGGGGCTCCCAGACCTGCTCTGGGATGTTCTGCTCCTTCTGACTCGAGCCATTCTACAATTTGTGCTGTCTTTTCATTCTGATTTTCCATTCTAGAGGCGATCAAGGGTTTGTAAAACTCCACGCTTGCATTCACTCAGCCACAGCCAACGTCTTACCGAAAGCTGAATGAAACAGAATAGCATACATCATCGGTCTTTCTTTTCACGTGCCCACTGCTTGCTCCTAAAAAGCAGACAGACTGCAATGGCCACTGCTGTGCTCTTGCGGCAAGATAAGAAATCGAAGCCCTAGGTATCAAAGTACATCTTTTTTCCCTGTTTAATGAAAGCCAACAGACTTTTCCCTGCCTAAGCTCTTCCCCAGACCACACACCTGCAGCTCAGCTACAATAACAGCACGGGTAACTGCCAGAGGGGAAGGCCACGTTAGTGACAAAAAAAACTGTGAGGGCTATAAATGATTAAAGACCACCCGAAAGCCTAAACGTTATTTTTAGGTATTCAAAACACAACGTCTCATTCTCCTGCCTGACGTCACCGGCAGCAGATCACACCCTCCTCCTGCTGCCCTACTGCCAGCACACCCCAGGGCAGGGCTGCTCACCCGAGAGGGCTCAGCCTCCCTGGGTTCAGCCACCCCACAGCCCGGGGCTCTGCGCTGTGTCAGCAGCTGCCCTGCCACGGAAATAACCACACGCATCGGGATGGGAAAACATGAGGACTGCACCGGAGCTTCGTGACACCGAATGACCTGCAGCCAGTGCTCGTCCTGCCTCCCAGCCCTCGCCACAGGACGTGGGGCTGATCTTTTCCCAGTTCCATCCCAAGACCCACAGGATAAGATCTCTCCCTCTGAATGCGTGCACGGTTCCCGCTTTAATTAAGGAGATATGAATGAAAACATCAACACTGCCTACTTTCCCCTCTGCCGAGCAACAAGGCGGTGTTTGCTGGCACAAAGGAGGGCTGCACGCCTCACACACACACCGAAGGAGTGCCCTGCTCCTGCCTGCACCCACACCACCACCACGGGCTACTGAATAATGAATGCAGCCCGCTGCATCGCTGCAATATGCATGAGCAGCAGGGCAGCAAAACGCCCTAACAAAGAGTTGGACAACTTATTCGTGAAAAGGAAGGTGTGGGGGGGTTAGAGCAGTCGCTCTAACGAGAATATGCGAAGTACAGAAAGGGCTCTAAGCTAATTTGTACCGCAATCTGCAACGGGATCGGCCGGGATGGGGAAAGGGAGATGGGCACGGTAACATTGCCCTGGTTGAGACATCAGGAAATCAACCTCATGCAGTGAAAGCGGTGGAGCAACGGAGGGCACCCCGGGCTCGCTGCTCTCCCTCCAGCTCTGCCAGCACGGGGCCGGGCACCCCTGCCCCACGTCCTCCCGTAGGACAAGGCGCAAGTTTGCTGCTCCCAAACGGACCCTCGGGGAAGGTCACCCTGCTCACCTCGTACTGGATGTACTGCTTCCGCCACTCGGGGGTGATGTGCGCCGCGAGGTGCTCGGCGAACTTCATCCTGCCGCCGCCGCCGCCGGGCCCGGGGCCGCGCCCGCCGAGCCGCTCCTAGCGGCGCCTGGCTGCCAACGGGCCGCCGCCGGTACTGCGGGGCGGGGGGGGGCCTCCGCCGCCGCACATGGGCCCCCGCCCGCCCGGCCCCGCCGCTCCTCGGCCCGCCTCGGGGCCTCCTCAGCGCCGCCCCGCAGCCGCCGCCGCCGCCGCCTCCTCGGCCGCCGCCATCTTCCCCGGCCCGCCGCCGCCTCCCGCCGTCAGCCGCCCGCCAGCCAACCGGCCGCCGGCAGCGCCGCGTCGCCACGGCAACCGGCGCCCCGCCCACCGCCGCGGTGGGGGGCGTGGCCTCACCGAGTGGGCGTGGCCTTCTCCTAGCCCCGCCCCCTCCCGCCGTTAGGGTCGGAGCCCTCAGGCGGCGGCGCGGGGATTTCCCGTAGCGCCGCGGACACGCGGGGCTGTGGGAGCGCTTCGTTGTTATTGCAGCTGGGAGAGGGCACGAGAAAAGCGGTATCCGCTTTCCTAAACGGAGCGGGGGAAGAAGTCGGCAGTGGGCTCCGCCGCCAGCGCAGTCTGGCGCTTGCTTTGTTGGGAATGCATAGAATCGCTTATAAATAGCGCGTTTCCCTTTAAAAAAAAAACAAAAAAACCATGACAGCTCGCTGCGTGCTTTGCTCCAGGTCCTCGTTTGGGACTCACGCTGTGAGGAAACACCGACAGCAGACACAGAGGCACGGGAGTGTGCTCAGAGGAGCTGTGCGGGGTCTGGAGCACGGTGCGATGGGGAGCGATGAGGTCAGTGTGGAGGAGCTCAGGGTTGTAGGTAGGTAGAGAGCTTCGTGGCTCTCTATAACCGACTGAGAGGAGGCTGTGGTGGGGCGGGCTCAGCCTCTGCTCCCCTGTAACAGCAGGATAGGGCAGCCCCGGAGGAGGCCGCGCAGCCTGGACCCTCAGCCGGCCCGCCACTGCCCTCCAGCGGCCGTCCCACTCTGGATGTGGGTAGGACCGCGCGTACCCCGGAACCATCGAGCGCAGCGCGCGTTTCCCGCCGGGCGGCGTGGGGCCGTACCGAGGCGCGCAGGGGGACGGCGGTGCGGGCGGACCGGCGCCATGGCGTCGCCCCCGCTGGCGGCCGGGAGCGGCGATGAGGGGAGCTCGGGCTCGGCGGGGTCCGATCCTTCCGACCGGCATCTGGCCTCGCTGTTCGAGCAGGCGGCCGAGCGGCTGCCCGCCCTGCTGCACAGCGCCAGCAAGGAGCAGCTGCTGTACCTGTACGCTCGCTACAAGCAGGTGAGGCGCGGGGCCTGGGCCGAGCGGGAGCCCCGGTAGCTGCGGGGGGAGGGGGGGGTTCAGGGCGGTGGTCGGGGCTCTCGGGCTGGGGAGCGGGGCTCTGTGGCCCGGACGTGGTGTGAGGAGATGTGGGGGGGGGGAGGGGGGAGCGGGGCTGTGCTGGTTGGTTTCTGCCACGTGCGTGGGTCCGTCGTGAAGTATTCCCAGTCTGGAGGGGCTGTGATAAGTGGGAAACCGGGAGAAGGCTTGCAACCTGGGAGTTTAGGGAGTAAAAGTATGAATACGACTCACGGGGATCGGAAGGGAGCCCAAAGCCCCCCAGCCCCACTCCTGGTGTGGGATGGCTGCCCCCCAGCTCAGGCTGCCCAGGGCCCATCCGTGGCCTGGGGCACCTCCAGGGATGGGGCACCCGCAGCTCTGGGCAGCCTGTTCCTGTCGTCATGTATGGCAAGTGCTTACGCTGACTTGGAAAGTGAATGTGCAACTGGACTCACATCTGTTTTGGTTAGCAGGTGGGGCCCTGGGCAGCTTCATCTAGTGTTTTGCAGCCGTGCCTGTGGCAGGGGCATTGGAGCCTGATGATGTTTGAGGTCCTTTCCAACCCAAGCCATAATATGATTCTGCAAACATTCAGAGTTACATTTTTCTTCCGCATGGAATATCCTTGTCCGGCTGCTACTGCTTAAAAACGTTTCCATCTTTCTGATGCAGTATTGAATTATCTCCCTAGCTGGTGGCTCCTCAGCTGTGGTTTGTGGGCCATTAATTGTCTCAGAACAGGCTGGTTACATGGGGCTTCGTGTGCAGGTCTTCTGGTGTTTCAACACTCACTGGGTCTTTTTTCCTTGTAGGAGAAAGGCAGGGGAGGGGGAGAGTGCTAGGAGAACTAATAAGAACTAAGGCCATGCATAGAAGATGAAAAGAGTGCTGTCTCTGCTTCAACTTATCTATATTCTCAGATTTGTTTCCAAGACCTCTTACTTCTCGGCTTCTACAAGTGCTTTTGTAGCTGTTCTAGCTGGCAAAGGGGAGGCCTCTCTTAGCCCTCAGCTGGTGGCTGTCAGCAGACTCCAGAGCATTTCCTTGTGCTTTTTAAGAGCAACAAGGTATTTGTATTTAACATTTGGCTTAGGAGTTACTGAAATCAGGAGCTGTTTTACAATTTGTGATACAAGTCAGAGAAAGCCAGCAACCACTGCTGTCAGCACGGATCTCCAGTCCCCTCCAGGTGAGGAACTGGGGATCTCACATTCCTTCATGTCCCAGCATCCACAAACAGTGCCTGTGTGCTTTGGGACTGCACCCAGCCTCTCGTTCTCCATGCTTTTGGCTGTCCAGGGAGGCTGTCACCTAGTGCTGAAGCAGGCAGTGCTGGTAGGGGAGAGGAGGAGTTTGCCAGCACAGCTCCTGCAGGGTTCAGCTTTGCTAAGTTGGGGTTTTTCAGCCTTCTGTGCTTTAAATCAAAACGATGGTGCTTAATGCAAGTTTTCTCTATTTAATTACAGCAGCCGTATCAGTATGCATAATGGGCTGCTAATATATTACTCCAGTGGGCAGTAGTATTGCTAGCACACAAAAGGTGCTGACTCAGATCTGTCCGCTGCCCTTGATTTGGCATCCTTGTCTTTCCTCAGTTTAGTGTTTTATGTCAGTGAGGGCTTTGATTTAAGACACAGCACCATCATAAAAGGGGTGACAGTAACAGCTGAGCTCTCTGTTAAGATACTGTATATTATTTATTTCAAACTGTTTGGGTATATAACCGTTTTCCTGGAATTTTATTACCTTTTATTGGAGGCCATTTCAGGATTTTATTACTTTTCTCTCTGATTTTGTTTATGTGTCAGAGACTTGAAAATGAGGGAATTGCTTAGTTGTCATCTCCAGTGAGCTTTTCAGCTGATGCTGCTGAGTTTATAGCTCTGCCCCAGTGCAGGAGGAAGATCAAACTGGTTGGCAGGACACTGGGCTGGGGCTGGAGTGCTGCTTCTCCTGATTTCTGTGAGGCAGTTTGGGCGAATTGCTTGTCCTGTCCATTCCTTGAGTTTGTAGTGGCAAGGTGGGGATGGAGCTGAGCTGGTGTTAGCTGACCCGTTGCCCCGAGTCCCCAGGGTTAATACCCCTGTGAGATGTTTCCTTAGATTCCCATGCACCCTGCTGACAACCAGTTTAACACTGCTTTCCTTCAGGTCCACACAGCAAAGCTCAGTGCAGGACCAGATAGAGATGGCTGTGGAGTAACGAGTGAGGAGAATCAGCTGAAAGTGTGTATTAACGCACAGCTCTGAGCATCCATCTGTGCAGGCACTATTCTGAGTGTTGTCGCCTCCAGCTGTCAGGTGAAGGCTTCTCCCAGGGCTTCTGAATTTCCACACTGGCCACAAACGTGGGCACTTCCCATTCAGAGCTGCCTCTCTCTAGTTTGATTGTAAAGCTGTGTGCAGAAGCAATGCTAGGAAAGCATTTAATACATTCTGGCTGCACTTTTCTTTTCATGCAGCTGATGAACTGTAAATGAGGAGAGCTAAGCACCAAGTGACCAGTCAGCCCCTGGAGACAGTCAGTAATTATTTTGTGGATCCAGCATGCGAAACTCTGCCTTGAAATACTAATATGGGCTCTTGTCTTTCTGCTGGCTTTGGAAAAAAGCGGTGTCTGAGGCTTTCCACTGAAACAACAGCACCGAGTCCTACACCGTTCTTATTCTTTCCCACCAGATTTTGTGCTGATAAATTTAGGTAAAAAGCACCTTCCTCAGCATTCAATCTCCTCCAACGCTGAATTCCCGTTTGGTTTCTGACGCATTATGGAGTCCTGCAGCAAAACGAGGGAAGCCAAGAATGTTATTTTCTTCTCTCCAGCAAAACTGCTGCAAGCCTTTTTAATATATCTCAGAATAGCAAGCGGGGCACAGGAGCACTTTATCCTTTTTTTTTTTTTTTTTTGCCCTCTTGATGGATGAAATTTAACTATCGTTCCCTGATTTGTATTACTACTGATGCTACTAAGAGTCTTTCCAGGGCTGGAACTTCCTTTGAATGCCAAATCTAGAGAGAAGAAGCTGCTTTCTTGTTTAGATGATGGCAGTGAACAATTAATATTTAAAAGAAGATGGAATTTTCTTTTTTTTTTTTTTTTGTGCGTGTGTCTGACTTGGCCTGTTTGCATGCCGAACCGAAGAACTGCCAGGCAGGCACTTTGCACTCGGATGATGAGTTTGCATTTTGTTGCATTTGTTGTTTTGTTGGATAAAACAAATGGTCCGGAGCATATCAGGGCGCAGGAGAAAACGTTTACAGTACAAATGAATCGTGACTGATGTACAGGGCTTAGCTGCTGCTTGTCCTTTCCCTTGTTCCCCCGTGGGATGTGGTGTGTTGTTTTACAGGCCGGCTGGGATTCTAATTTGGATGGACTGCTTACTCGCAGGCGGTCAGATGCACGGAAAATTAATTTCAGTTACAGTCACTCACAGCCTCTTAGACTTTAAATGAAAACATAGTGTAACTAATAAATATCTCTCAGTGCGGGCACGCTCTCTTTAAAGCCTGATTAACGATTCTCTCCTCAGCAGAAAATCCCCACCCTGCTAAGGTGAAGAATGGTTGGTTGATTTAAGCACTTCACCAGCCTGAACGCTGGGGCATATTTCATTTCTAAAAAAGAAGGGTGAACAGGTTGGGTTTTGCTTGGCTAACAGAATGCTCTGCCAGCAGCCCTTGCCCTCCTTCAGACCACAGCATCATAGAATAGCTTAGGAGTCCCACTGGCATTGGTTCGTTTCACTCCAAATAAAGGATTTCTTGTCCATCTGGGTTAGTTTGGGTGCCATGCCGCCACAAAAGCTGCGTGCAGGATCGCATGTGTGGATCATGCCCTGTCCTGCAGCAGGCACCCATCTGCTAACCCTACACTGTGGCCTCCTCCCATCAGTCTGCTTTATCTCCAGCACTTCTGCTCGGGCCTCAGCTCATTGGCAGCTGGTGCTTCCTATGCACGTAGCTGAGTGCCTTGCAGACCACTCAGGAGCTGCTTGGCCTTCCTGTCCTCTGGGTTTGTCCCCTTGCCTTCCAGAGATAGTCAAGCAGTCTGTTTATTTGAGCTTTGTGTGGAAGCAGGTGAATATCATCTTTAATAATTATCTCTGAAGAAATCCTAATCAACAGATTTCTTCTTGCTACAGGTGGAGGATGAAGCAACTGGCTGGGTAATAAACACAGCATTAAGTGAGAAATCGCTTGCTGGTCATCCCTGTTCCATTTGATTTGTACTAACAGAAGGAATTTTTCTTTTTTTTAAGGTGAAATTTGGAACCTGTAACACTCCAAAGCCAAGCTTCTTTGACTTTGAGGGGAAGCAAAAATGGTAAGAGGAAATCCTTGTAATTCCTAGAGACTTGTGGTTCTACTCTGTGTTGTGTTACAGATCTCACTTCAAGGATGTCAAATCCAAGAGCGTGCCACTGAATGGCTGTGTATAATATTGAGTTATTGTAGCAGAAATGCTAAGTCACAGCTTGAAGCAGTAATGGAGCACCTGGTGGGAAGGCAGGGCCAACCCAGGGGAGCTCAGGTGTATGCAGTGCACCTGAGTGATCAGAAGGGGTGGAGCCAGGATCCACCCCTTCCCAGACCTCATTTAAGGGTTGGCAGTGGAGGTGAGGGCACCTTGCTGGAGATCCCTGCCTACCTGAAGCCTCCTGAAGGTAAGCAGTTTCTTTCCCTTATTTCTGTGCCTAAGGCTGTTGTATTTGAGCAAATCCTCCCTCACTGCTGCCTGGGACCTTGCTGCTCTGCTGTCCTTGCTGTGCTTTTCATCACATTATACTTGTTTTCACAAAAACAAGTTTTTTTGTTTTTCTTGCCCAAGTAGAGGGGTACTGGCCTGCAATGTGACAGGCGTGATCAAGAGGCAGTTTTCAACCTGAGCAGCTTACAGCTAACTCTACCTAATGCAGATGTGAAAGCCTGTCCTCTGTCTTTACTTTCTGCATTCAGAAATGCCTGCATTCCTTGAGAACGTTGTGAAAACATAGCTAGGATAGCTACATCTTGGAACACAAAGCATGTTCTGATCTAGGTCCCCTGAAAGATGCTTTCAGAGTAAAGTACTGCACCTGCTGTAGCCATTTGTGGCTTTGCTGAGAAGTTGAGCACTTCAAACTGGATGGAAGGTAGTTTTACACCCCTGGGAAACATATAGATGGATCATCTTATGTTTACTGATGACACAGTAAAAGCGTGCTGTGCTGTCTCAGAGTAGCTAACTGATATGTTTCTCTCTGCCCTAGGGAAGCTTGGAAAGCCCTGGGAGACACCAGTCCTCATCAAGCTATGCAGGAGTATGTTGCTACCATGAAAAAACTGGACCCCAGTTGGAATCCACAGGTAGGAATCGCTGTTCAGAAAACAGAGCAGCATCTGTGCCTTTCTAAAGCCAACAACGGTTTGGTTTCATACGGAACTTCATTGCTGCATGGGAAACTTCATTCTGAGCAGATTAAGCTCTAAATTCATTTCAAAACTCCCTGTTAGTTAAGACAGAAGCATGAGGAGCCATCTTTTTCATCTGTAATTATCCTTGTTACAGTGAGCACGTGCACAGGGTTGATTTGGCCACAGTGATCTAATTTATTTTGCTTTTATCGGTTCATGCTGTGTTTAGCATGTAAAGATACTTCTTATCCTTTTCTCATCTTTCTCTTTTCAACTACTACTTAAATGTTGATCAATAGAAAGTAATCTCCATAAAAGTGACATGAACTGCGTGATCAATTCTGAAAATGTTTCCTTTTTGTTTTGATGCAGCAAATTACCAAATCTGATTATGATTAGGTGCTCCAGCATAACAAGCGTATTTTTGAGTTCTGTATGTGTTTGTTAAAGGGAGATTGTACTGTCATTTTAATTAATCTGCCTTTCATCTGCTAGGTTTATTACTTGATTGGGTATTTAAGGATATCTCTGTTTATACACTGATTTCTATACAGTTTTTTTTTTTTTTTTTAAGAGGATTGCTCTTTAGAAAAATATTGCTTTTAACTGGAGTTAGGATGGAGATGTTTCACTAATAGCAAAATGCTGACGGCATGGTAATTTCTTTTCATGGTAGGAAATTGATTCTTTTTTTCATCCTGCACTTTGGAAGCAAAATCTCGTGTGAGCACCAGCCTATGAATCAAGGATTTGATTCTCACTTATATTCTGGTGCTGTTCTGGACTTACAAGAGTGATTGCTTCTTCTTTGCTGGTTTGTGCTCCCTGGGTTTGGTCCTGTTTTTGCAGCAAGGAGGTATTGTCATTTAGAGAAAACTGTTCTTAACACCTTTGGGATAAGATTGTATGTGCAGTACTCTGCATTTAGCAAAAGCCAGCCACGTGCTGCGTGGGTTCTGTCATAAAGAAGTGTTACAATCTGAGAAAAAAGAGGTGTATCCTATGTGAGGAAACAATTCATTAGCTTCATGTGAAACATAAGCCAGAATGTCCCAAATACTCCTTGAACAATGACAGCAAACCAGATCTCCTCTCCTGAGCCTTCTGTAGGTAGAGCTGGTGGTCTGGTGACAGGTTCAGCTTTGGGTGCACATTTCCCCTCCTTGCTTCAGAGAATGGCTTTTTTTCCTAGCTGTCCCTTTGGGTTGCAGAGCTCTCTGCTAGGATAGTGGGATAATCTGATGGTCTTCAAATCTTTTTTTACAAGTCCTCCAGCAAACGAAGAGCAGTTTGCAGTGATGCTCCTCCATTCTTTCCTTCAAGCAAAGAATGAATGGGTATGAGAGCTCTTCTCTCACATACCCCTGTGCACAGGATGCAGCCATTGGGCAGTGTAGGGTAGAGCTATTGCACCAGCATTTGCTCACTGGTGCGTGGTTCTGTCCTCCTGTGGCTTTGAACAGTTGATGCAGGAAGTTTGCAGGAGGAAAGAGCAGTGCTAGGGCTTAAGGAGAAGCAGGAACTTAGAACAGAGAAATGTATTTTCAGAGTTAGCATTCAAGTATAGTCAACACCACTTTCTTTAAGAGAACTCACCTGTCCTCCCTCCTCTGTTTTCATTTTAATTCCATTTTCAAACAGCTGAAATCCCCTGAGGAGTCTTCTCATCCTTTGATCTCCCACTATTTTTTCCTGCCACGTCCATGTTCAGGAGCCACGAGAGGGAGCTCTGTTCTTTCAGATGATGGAGATGTGCTCCTCAGGGGACAGCAGTAGGATAATATCTATTTCACTCTTCCAATTTCAAATTGGATTTGTAGAAAAGATCTGTGGGAACATCACAAGGTTCTTCATCACCATCATTGTGTCCTTTACATGCTCGCCTGCTGGGCTCTTTTGAGTTCTTGCATTCAGTAGATTGTGAATAGAATGTGTGTGGTTAAAGTAGTATAAAGTGCTTGAGACAAATGTGAGAAGTTCAGCTTTCAGATCACTGTGGATCATAAATAGTAACAGAGCACAGGTGTTGCATTTCTCATTGAACAGTTCACAAGTTTTCTCGTTATTTTCAGTCCTCCACCTCCCCCATTTCCTGCATTCACAAAGGGTATGTGATGTCTCGACCTTTTAGCACTAAGAAAAGTTTCCAGTTTTTAAATTGTGTGTAATAAATTATTTCTCCCCCTCTCCAATAGATTTATTGCTGTTCTGCAGCTTTTGGGCCGTCAGTATTTTTCTTAATGAAAGGCACTAAATGCAGTATTTCTCATGCAGACTCAATGGATCCATGTCTTTGTTCACTTTTCTTGATCCTTTTCTTGATTCATTCCTTTACATTGACCTTGCAGGTTCTGTATTAGTATATTTTCAGCATCAGGCTGTAATTGCCATAATTTAGTAATCTTCCTTTCTTTTTGGTAGAAGAAAAAGAAATGGATGCATGCTGATGCAGCATGAGCATCCCGAATTTGTGTGCAGAGCTCTGAACATACAACCAACAGCTGAAATCTGACTTTCTCCTTCCCTCTCCTACCCAGTGTACCTGTGGATGATTAGGGGACAACTGCACTGGAGATGTGTCAGCCACATCTCCATCTTGCTCTGTGAAGCCTAATGCAGTAGTTGCACAGCTGCTGGCTCATCTCTGTGGCTGTTTCCAGTGTCTTTTCATTGTGCTTTCACTCTTCCCACTATCAGGCTGTCTGATACACTTGTGCCTAGAGTTTTCTTTAGGAGCAGTAGATCATCATGCTGCATTATTTTCAGCAATTCTGTTTGCTAGGAAAGCTTTGAAATAGCAGATACAGTAAAGTAGGTGAGATCCATGATCTTTACTTTCCCAGAGCTGCTGTATTTCTCTTGAACTCACAGGACTGCAACCAGTCATCACATTTGCCCTTCTGGATGTTTTTACAGCTAGCTTTCCCACATTGGCATGCTCTTCTGATGTGCTGTGTTGTAAGTTGTTTAGCTCTTTTTTTTCCCCAGGAGCAGCTGTTCAGAGGCCAGGACTCAACTCTTCCATGCCCATCTTGATTCTTCTCTCGATGCCATCTACCTTCATCATCTTCTACCTTTTAGCACATGTTTTGTTTCTTGTTCTTTCTTGTGAGTCATTCCTTTTCAGTCTCAAGTTCCAGGCAGTGAAAAGGTAATTGCTTGGACCAGCTCAGCTCCATTTACATATTTCAGAGACATCACCTGTCCTTCAAGTCTGTTCGCTCTTCCTCCAAAACAGAATAATTTATGAAGCAGTTCTTTTGTGTTTTCTGTTTCTAAATAGAAACATTTCATGCCGTCAACACATCCGACTGCTTAGGGTCCTTCAGAGAGGTAGATGTGTCCTGCCTGCTCTGCTTCTCAGACTTTCACCTGTTGTTTTCCTGCTTTCCTGGCAGCGAATGACACATTGCTTTCGGTGGCTTTTGCTGATGGCGTGTGTGTGTTTGGCAACGCATCCCTCAGCTCTCCCTGGCAGCCACCTGCAGCACTGCCCACGCACATTCTGACCCCACTGTCACTCCAGCTCTGCAGGACCTGCCTTTGCAGCGTTGCCTTGCTATCAGCAGTGGGTTTGGTCATTTGGGGAAATCCACAAACTCTTGCACTGGACTTAAACCCTCAGGTTTTCCAAGCTGGTGTGTTGGAGAGGTGCACCATGCACAGCGGTGAGTGGTTATCAGGCATATTCTTGTAACAAGGGGGTTGTATAAAAATAAATAATAAAGAAAAAGCATCCAGTTTTACTCATCAGTTTTAGCCTTTCATTTGCTGATTGCAGTTTTGGCATCTCTCGATTCTAAATATTTCCTTTCACTATTTCTTACACTGTGCATCTACCAGTTCCAGTCTCAACACTGTGTCTCAGTACTGACTTCAGCAGGGCTCCCTTCCCCTGACAGAGGCTTTGTTGGCTATGACTGCAAAAATGTGTTGGAGGACTGAATGATTTTTTTTTTATATATATCGAGGGGGAGGGGGGAAGCTATTTTAACTTATGCTTGACTAGCTAAGTAATGCCCACAGTAAGGTTTCCACTGCGTAATGAGCAAAGCTGCATCTTCAGAATCTGAACAGCAGATGCACATCTCTGAGGCAGAGCAGGAAAAGACCTTGAACTAGGAGAAAATAAACATTTGCCATTGTCTTTTCTAAGCTCTCAGAGGTTTTAAATTCCAGTGCTGGCATTCACAGAGAAGGTGGCTGTATTTTAGCCTTTGTCCTGTGCTCTGTCTTGATAGGGAGGAGTGATTTCACCATGCTTTGGGCAAAGCAGCAGGTGGGAGTGGGATGGTGAAATGCCTCCTGGTGGTGAGTGAGCACTTGGAGTAGCTGGGAGTGCACCTTGAGGATGAGACAGCCTCATCAAAAGGCAAGCAAACTTCACAGTGAATGAAATAGCGAAGGCACTGTTGTGGCAGGCTCAGAGCAGTGCAATAAACTGGGAGGCAGATGGGTTTGTTCAGAGGCTGTTTTTGCATGAAGCACTGCAGAGTGCAACCTCAGATCAGGTGGGCAGCTGCCCCACCATACTGGGGGAGGGTTCCTGCCCTCCACCTTGCTGTTCCTGCTAAACCTAACCATATCACCATTTAATTGTAACAGGCAAGTTAGGGGAAGCTGAGACATGGGAGAGGGTGTTTGCAATGTGGTGAAGGCAGAACGATCTCTGGACATTCAGCACTGCTGTTTTCTGTGCGTTATTACTGAACTATTTTAACAATTGATTGAAATTGATGGCCCTCTTGTGTTTAAATAGCATCTCCAGGGCGACTTAGGATTTCTGCAGTGACTGGCTATGAACTCTACTGAAATATGTTAACGGGCATTTTGAAAGCCAGACCTCAGTTTCTGTATGCTTCAGCTCAGTGCTCCATTTGTCCTCTTCTGCCCGGAGTGAGAAGCTTTGCTCTTCTGTGACCAGCTTCTAAGAATTACAAGAGCAAGTGGTAAATCATATAATGCAGTTCCAGGTCAAAATCTGCAGATTTCCTGGCTAGTACTGCAGGCTGACAATTTCTTTGGGAAATTAAGAAATGTTAGGAAAAAAAAAGCCCAAAAAATGGTGGTCTGAAAATGAGTGCACCCATCGTGTTTTCCTGTTTTGTCTGTCAGCCAAACAGATGTCTCCCTTGATAATCTGCCCAAGCAGCCACTGTTTGTGGCTGAGGAAGAGAGGCAGGGCGTGTGGGCAGGGATTACAAGGGGGATGGGAAGAGCGAGGCGAGGACCTGTGTGGGGCTGTGCCACCAGCGTTCAGCTGCCTGCTGTGCCGTTTGGGTTAATGCCTCAATTTATGGCTTGTCCTACTGTGAGGTCAGAAACTGTGAAAACAGCAATTGTATTTCTTTTGTAGCATGGAAGGCGTTTAACAGCATCGTGTGAAGTGGGGGCTATGTAGCACAGCACCTCCTGCACAGAGCACAGCACTGCCATCATCCCTGCTGCTCTCTGTTCTGGGTTCTTTAGGGTTTGTTCAGATCTTTGCATTCAGTTTGTGCCGTCTGAATGTCTTGTTTGACTCTGTTTTGGTTGTTTTTTTCTTACCCAACTGTCAGTTATTTCTCTGAAGAAAGCAATTGGGAGCGGGATGCTGGAGGCAGGTGGCAGGGATTGCTGTGGTCCTGCTGCTGATGGTGACAAGCTTCCTCACAAGCAGTAAGGTCACTTGGTTAAGACCAGTGCTCTGTCCCACAAACACCTCCTGCCACTTATTGCTGCACATCTGCTCTGTCTCTTCTTGGAGCCACAAGAATGGTGATTTGAGGTCTCTTGGATGTCTCTTGGGAAAGGGCAGCCCAGACCTTGGGTAGGAAGCTGTGCTCTGGAGCAATGTGCATCAGCTCTGCAAGCCCCTGTTCACCCTGCAGGACATCACCAGGCTGTGGAGTGGGCTGGGGAGAGCCCAGGTTGGGAAGCTGCTCCCCTCACTGGCAATACAGCTTTTAAAAGCAGCATGGAATACTGGGAGTGGAAACCCTGCCTCAGGAGGTGAAGGTAACCCTGTACCTCCCCCCAGTTTGTTTGGGGGAGGGAAGGCACTAATGCAGTGTGTGCAGCCCAACGGCTGGAGCATGTGTCAGGCTCCCACCCCTGGGAGTTGCTTGGATTGTTCTCTTTGATTTTACATCTCCCAGGAAATTTATGGTCTCAGAGCCTTTAATTTATGACATTGCGATCCTCGTTCGAGCAATTGATTGAAATACAACAGTGCCAAGCTGCAAGCCAGCATTTTAGTAAGGCTGAAGTTTAGAAAGCAAAGCAACGATGCAAAACTATACATTGAAAGCTGCGCTGGAATCCTGTACAGAGGTTCCTCTGGGTTGCTTTATTCCTAAACTTCTTTGCTTTAAAGGATTGCCTCTTCAGCAAGCTTATGTGGAGGGAGAGAGAAACTACAGTTTTGCTAGCTCGGTTAACTTCTGCTTGTAAGAATGCTTTTATTTTTCCATCCCAGATCCAGCAATGCTTCTGGCTCTGTACTGTTAATGCATTGTGTGCAGCATCACATATTCTCTCACAGCTGCTGATGTGGGATGTTGTAGTAGTTGTCTTCTGGGATTGCAAGCAGGAAATTGGAGGGTTTATCATTTTTAGCCCCCAGTGCAGTGCTTTTGGTTAAACATTTAAGCAAAGATGAAGTGTTTGTCCTTTTGAATATGCGAATGAATTCATTTCCATCATCTTGTTATAATTCATAAAATATATATATGTATCCTGCACTGTTCCGAAATGCATTCAGAAAAATAATCAGGGATATGGCTCTGCCTTGTTGTCGCTGAGCACTGCTGACTGCTGTAGCATAGTGATGTGTGCAGCATCCCAATATCATGACTACTGGCTTACTGGTGGGTTTAAAGATTGCATCCTAGCCAGGTATGCCACAAACAACTGAAAAATATGAAGTACGTTGGTTCAAGCCAATGGTTCAGTGCCACATCTCCACTGTGATGCTCGTGGCAGCATCGTGTCAAATTGCTGCTCTTATTTTGGTCAGCAACACCCCCCCAGGCTCTGTTTGCAGAGCTTGGCTGTTTCAAATGTTTCTAATTAAAAAAAAAAATCCTATTTTTCAGAGTAGTTGAAGCCCTTGCTGTGTCAAAGGCTGTTAAGAATTCAGGGAGTTGGATGGAATCTGTGGGTCTATCTCACCAATGCTTTGATTTCTAGGTAGGGTGTTGTAGGCTTCCACATGGTGATGCTCAGAGGGTAGGGATGTGGCTGGGGAAGGCTGGTTTAAAAGGGAATGTGTTAATTAAAAATAGGAGATGCTTTCACTTAGGAGAAAATAACCATCCCTGTTTTGTGTGTAGCGTGAACTAGAGGATAATTAAGCTGTTGCTTTGGTGAAAATGCAGCTTTCTGTGTGAGGAAAAGGTTAAGTGGTTATGTTTGCTCTTTGCTTGAAGTATCAAGGAGGTTTTGAGTAATTAGTGGAGATTTAAGTTTGGATGTTAGCTAACACATCGGTTAATGCTCTGTAAGTGCTGTTTCTCTCTTAAGACAGAGAAATATTGTCCTTTACGGGAGCGTGTATGACATAGAGCTTAGAAGCTTTAGCCCACAGCAAGGAGGTGACACTCCTTAAATATCCCTGGAGCACTGGGTAAGCATCTGGAGCTGAATCACCCCACTCAGGGTGTACAGTCCCAGCACAGTGCTGTGCTGGGGCTGTCAGTGCAGCTGTGTCCTGCTCCTGCTGCATCCTTCCCACTGAGCCCACTCTGTGTTACACTGTCATCCCACTGCAGGGCTCCGAGCCAGCCCTACCTTGGGTTCTACAGGGACTGCCAGAGATCCCTTCGTTCTGTCACCTCTTTGTCTGCAGGGCTCATAAATCCAGCCCCTGTCCTTACAGCCCAGATCTGTGGAAGGCAGCAGCTTGTGGTGACAGTGTCCAGGCAGCCATGGGGCTGCAGTGTAGGGGACAGTGCTGTCATGGGCAGGCTGGGCACAGAGAAAATAATACCCCTGCCTTTCCCACCTGTTTTCCTATTGAAAACAAGAGAAAAAGCTCCATGCATCAAAAAAAGGTTGCAAGAGCTGCTGCATTACGTTTGCTGTCTGCGCGTGTTATTTCATTTCATGTGCACGGTAAATTGTATATGCTGAGTCATGAAATCGGGGCTACTAGCAACCATAAAGCTTGCTCACAGCTCTGTTAGGCACTTCACATTTATTTCCCCTCCCCTGACTGTCTTCACTACTAATTTCCAGCTGTGTTATGGTGCAGTTTTTAATTAACTCATTATGTGTTAATGGAGTACTCTTTGGAGCCCTGTTTTAGACTGCAGCTCTGTATAACTATGCAGCACGTGGGTGTTAGTAGCAGCGTGTTTGTTTTTAGCTTTTAACTGGGGAGATATTTCATCCTCATCTCAGGTTAATGTTTTAGAAGAGGAAAATCTGCGATAACTATCTCAGCAATATCAAAAGAACAAACCCAGCCACGCATCACCCTGGGGGACTTGCATCTGCTTTCTGCATTAGGACAGCTTGTTTGGATCGTGTGGACAGATCCTCAGTGCTTCTCCTGAAGGTGTTCCAGGTGCTGAGTCACAGAGCTGGGAAAGGTGCTGGGAGGGGAACGGGGCAGCCCTGGTTATGAGCTGCACGATTCCTGCTGGTGCTGAGGGCACAGAGCCTTTCCCAAAAGGGCTGCCCAGCAGGGCTGCCCTGGGAGGGATTCATCTTGTTTGTGTCTGGCTGGCTGCTGGCAGTCTGTAAGGCAGTGAGAAACGCTGAGCTCACATGTTTTAGTGGGAAAGGGAGGGTTTTCATGAATGCTACTGAAGTATTTAATACAGCAGCTAATCTTACAGGCAGTAATCATCCTTTTCCTTTAGCAGTATTGCCCCGAAGGGTTAATATTTACCTTCCCTCCATCTGCGGGTAGCGTGCTGTTCAGCTGGACTGTGCAGGTGGATACAGGTGGGAAAACACCCTCAGAAGAGCACTGGCTTGTCCTCATTTCGTGCCTCATTGGCCACCCAGCCCACATTGTGCAGGGTCAGGAGCCATCAGGGAGAGGAGACCACTCCTCCCAGCCCTGGACCACCTGCATTTGGGTGCATTACCCCTCCTGCCTCTGCTTGGCTGGCTCCGGCCTCGGCCAGCCAAGGGAAAGGCGGCAGCAATTATGGCACACACAATTAACGAGCTTCTAATCTCCAGCCTTGCGTGTAATTGCTGCTGTCAAATACAATTAGTGTCTGCCCAAGTTCCCCTCCCAGGGGGACAGCCAGGCCATGGCCAGGGAGAGGAGGGAGAGAGTGGCTGAAACTTGAGGAGAGTTTGTATGTTCTTGCTGCCTCCCCAGTAACCCTCACTCCTTAAATGGTGCCCAGAAATGTTAATCCAGAGGGTTAAGGGGATGTGTAAGCTGGCAGAGCACACCTTGAGCTCTGCCTCTGGGTTACCTCTGGAGTGTCTCCTGTCAGATTTGTCGCCTGAGACAATGCAGTTTAATTACAACTCAATCAGCACACTTGAAGAATTTACTGCAAACTTTCCAGGAGCTGAAGGGGTCAGGGGACACTTCTGTCTGTTACGGCAGCTGAGCTGGAGCTGCTGAGCCTCCCCCAGGTGCAGCATGGTGAGGTGTGGCTGAGGACAGGTTCCTCCTGCTGCCACTTAAGCTGCAGCTCCTCCAGGCTCAGGGCAGCACATGTGCTGATTGAAGCCTCAGTTCTGGGTATTTGCTATTGAAGGGATGTTCAAATTGTAATCTTAGGGAGGTGAGAAACACTCTTTATCTCTTAAACTGGGAACTGCTGCCCCTCTGGCTCCTGGTGCATTGGCTCAGGAAGAGTGAGCAGCATCACAAACATCTGAGAGACCCTGGGGTGTTCAAGCCTGGCCATGGCTTGCGCTGAAGTCATCTTGCCCTTCCATTCGCAAACTTCCCACAGTAAAGAGGAAAGCCTGGAGTAATGTGTGCCTTTGCAGCAAGGGAACCTGTGGGGTGAGGTGTGTAAAACCTGATGCAGCTGCTTTGTTGTACAGCTGTTGCTGCTATGTGTGCTGTGTGATGAGCTCTGAACAAACAGAGGTCTCATTTTGCTCTGAGTAAATCTGCAGCATCTGTGTCCTTGATTGGGATGTCCTAATCCTTGCCTAGGATGTTACCTTTTCTGCTAGATTACAACTTTTTAATAACAATAACAATCTTCAGCTGAAACTTTTGCTGTTCTTACTGCTTTTCTATGTCTTTGTTGGATCTGTGTGTGGCTTTCCTCCTGTCACATGCAGTCCCTTGCCCTGCGTATGGGACAGCTGTGTACTGTCTGGTCAAACGCAGTCACAGCTCTGCACCAACAGGAAGCTCACTTCCATCTCTGCGAGGAACTCTGGCACGTGGCAGTGGGGCATCAGGAGAGCCATGGAAGTGGTATTTTAAATCTGTGGCAGCCTGCTTTATGTACATGGCAATAAAGCTTGGGCTATAAAATGAAAAGCACTCAATCCCTGTCCTGTCTTCAGGGACACAGCCAGAGGCTAAACCCCAAAGCAGTCACTTGACAGGGGGCTTCCTCTCTTGGATCATTTTCTTCCTGCTGCTCAAAAATGCAACAGGAGAAATGGATCATGCTGCAAGACCAAAATAGAAGGTGAACTCAAAACCTCTGCAAGGAAAATGTTTGTCTTCCTAATTGTTTTTTGCTTCCATAATGCTTAGTATGATAAAACTATCTTTCCCTTTTATTTTTCAATCACAATTAGACTTTAATGTTGTTAAAGCTTGTAAGTGACTTTGAGCTGCTGTCGCACTGGAGGGAAGATGGAGCTGAAATTGTCAGCGAGGCATCGGACAGGGTTTTTTAATGTGTCTGTCAGTGTATGTTAACCTCTGAACTGGGACACAATGTCTGTTTGATGGCTGACAACAGTTTGGAGGTATATGTCATGACATGGTGGATAAAGGAAGATGGGGGAGTGGGGGCAAAAAATGAATTAATGATGTTAGCAAGTATTAGTCCCCGTATTGCCATTCTGTTCAGAAAGTGGTTGTCAGGCTTTGTGGCTGGCTGGAGTGGCATTGTCTGTGACAGCTAGTCCAGATGCGATTGTACCTTGACTTGAGCCAAGCTTTTATTGACAAAAACAGTGCTGGGAGGTAGGGCTGTGGCTGCTCTGCTGTCCTCTCCAGGAGGAGTGTGGCTTTTCTCCTGCAGCTCTGCTTGTCACTTGAGTTTCTTGCTGGAGCTCCCTGCATTGCTCCATAATGCATTGGGAGTCAGGGGAGTTGGAAATGCCTCTTAATGAGCATGGCTGCTGCATACAGAAGCATGCATTTACCTGTGATTTATGCTAGCTATGGTCAACCAGATCCACCTACTGAAGTTAGCTGTCAAGAGTAATAGTGACTTTGAGACCAGCTGTAAGTGTATATAAGCAGCAAAGAGTCAATGGATAAGAATTAGGGATAAATTAGGAAATTCTAGTGCTTCTTAAGGCATTTCTGCCTTTCTTTACGGCCTCTTCCTGGATCTCTTAGGTGACACTGCTCGTGCTTTGGCACTTGCATGCAGTCCTGCAGGGTTTGTTGCTGTGCTGTTACGAATTCCTCTACCTGTTTGTGGTTCTTTAGCTGGCAGATTGTGCCATGTGTGCAAACGAGTTACTCTCGTAGTTTTGCCTCTTCTCCAGCACCTCTTACATGGCCCAGACTGCAGATAGTAATTCTGGTATCTGAGACTCGGATTATGGGAGCCTGGGATCATGTTATTCCTTAACTATCGTTAGTTATATGTGTATCTGCAGTGCTTTGGACAGCGTGCCAGCAACGAAAGAAATGGAGCTGGCTTAATTGAGAGCTGTATAGTTAATTATTAGTGCCTTTTTAAGGGAGGAGAGAGAATTTGCAATGTCAGGGTTTCATTTCACCGTGGTTTGCGAGGTAACTCACTGGTTGTCATCCATCTGTATGTGACATTTGCTTTGTCTTTTCCGCCCCAGGAGCCCTTTTTCACTGTAGGAATGTCAGGGGGTTTCAGAAATGCACCAGCCTATTACAGATCCTTTTGGCTGGTATGAGCAGCACAGCAACTGCTGAATGGTTCCTCTTTATTCTGCAGTGTGGCTTGGAGCAAGCAGCAGCTCCTGTCCCACCTCTTGCCTGGTTTCTTTTCTCTATCACCCTTGGATTTCACGTGCATGTCCCTGGCAGGCCGGGCAGTACAGATGTTGGCAGCAGACAGCTGAGCTCAGGGTACAGGCAGGTTGGCGAAGGTGGCTGGGAGGGAACCAGTCTGTGTCTGCATCAAGGCTGAGCTCTCATCGCTCCTGGGAAGGAGTGCTGTTCCAAGCCTGGACACATTCCCCTTGGGAAGCCTAGCCACGGTGATGGATGTTGGAGCACAGTGCTGCTTTTAATGGCTTTGCAGAGCACAGGCACGTGCTGAATCCTGAGAGGCAGGCTGAGACTTCTGCTGTACATTTTTCATAAACTCATTCTACGTATCACGGACTGTGATGGAATAAGCTTGGTTCAACATTCATAGGTTGGATATTGGGCTTCCTATTTTTGTTTGAAGGAGAGGAGATAAAAGCTGCTTGGGCAAAGCAACCTGTATGTGGGTTAACAGCCGTAGAAGTCACCCAAGCATTTTTGGGAAAGCCTCTACTGTTCAGTTTCCTGATGACTTAGGTGTACTTGCTCAATATGATTAATCTTTCGTAGAAACGTATCGGGTTGTGCAAAGAAGGTGAATTTAATCCAAGAAACCTGTTCTACAATTTTTGCCTCTGGAAAAATGAAATTTATCTTCTCAAGTATTATGTCTGGGTTTGGGGAAAGAAAAAAAAAGCAACCACCCAAAGCTGTGTTGGGAAGAGAGGAAAGAATGTAGATTAAAAATGTTCTGGTTTCTGAAGATGGTTAGTAGGCTGTCGTCCCCCAGCATCAAAGACAGGTTAAGGATGGATATAGCTCTTCATTTCATAGGAGTAGCTCTTGCATGCAGTAGCAGCTGATCTGAAATTAATTCTCTTTCTAAGTGGTGTGGAAATAATTGATGGACGGTAAGGTTCTCTGCTAAATAATTTTTTAAGAGGGGCAATGCACTGTGAAGACTCTAAAGCCCTTTCCCTTCAGGAAGGAAGAACTTTGTGTCACCTTTTGCTCTAAATTAGAGGAAGCCAACTTGCCATAGAGTAACTTTCATAGCCGATTTCCTTTCCATCTTTTCTTTTAAAGCAGTGTTATCTGCAAGCCCAAATATTATGGTTTGGGGTTAATGCAGGAGGGCTGAAAGGTAGATCTGGTTCAGGCTGGGCAGAATGTAAATGTTCTGCAAAGAAGATAAATGTTTAAAACAAAAGCAGCTTAGGGAGCCAGGACGAAAGGCGACTTAAAGCATTTACTTAAAAAGAAATCAACATCTTTCTATGTAGAATTGTGATGAGGCAGCACCATTTTTTGGTGTAGTCAGCAATGTATTGTATCTACCAAGAGTGGGCCAGAGTTAAAGCAGCTAGGGAAAGCTGGCCTGATTTTATTCATCCAGGGTATGATGATCTCTTGTCACAGAAAGCAGAACTGTCCATTGCTAAGAGTGCATTGCGAGTAAGGCAGCGTTGCTGTGAATTGCAAACCAGTTTTGAGTGCTCTCCTGGAGGAAGGGGGAATAGGATTCCCTAGAGCAAACGGGCTCCTGTTGCCCAGCACGAGAGGGTCAGGCTTTCAGACACAGGCTTTTACTCTGTTCTGAAAATCTGGCATCGAGTTAAAGTCAATCGCAGAGCCCGAAGTGCAGGATGCTTTTTGAGAAGGTAGGCCTGCGACTGCGTATCGATCAATCATCTCTCTAATTGTTCATTTCTATTATGGTGGGAATCATTCAGAATCCTAGAGTTCCTGGGAGTAAATCATTTGGAAATGCTACCCATTATAAAATTTAATTTTAAATCTATATTAAATAGATTTCCAAAGGCAAGCTTTGCAATCTAGTAACGTAACATTATGCCGTCGCACAGAGGCTCGGCTTTTGGGTCCTCAGGGGCCATAGCAGTGGTTTGGGTCCCTGCGAGTGGGATGGCTGGGCCACTGATCACACCTCTGGGGTGAGCCCATCTCTGTGAGCACAGCAGCATCGATCTGCCTCCTCCACGTGGGGAGGGTCACAGATGAGGCTTCCGGGGGACTGAGCTCATCCCTGGGGCTGGGGAAGGTCTGGGAGGTGGACTGTGGGAGCCAGGATGCTGGACCAACCTTTCTTTCTCTTTCAGACGACAGAGAAGAGGGGGAAAGAAAGCAAAACTTCATTTGGAGGCCCAGTTGTCAGCTCGTTGTATCGAGAAGAAACAATCAGGTGATTATCTGTGCTGGACTTCAGCTGAAAACAGTATTTTTCTCATGTCATCTTGTTAAGCTTTTTTTCTTCTAATATCGCCCAAGTGTGGTGGCAACTACAACAGGATAATAAATGACAGGAAAGAACTTTTCAGGTCCATAATCATTTAAATCAATAACTCTCTGTATCACTGCCAGGTACTAACCTTTCCCTGGTGCGAGATGTGGGGGGAAGGGCAAGGCTTCCCATTTTTCAGTTATATGGCTCAAAAAAGGTAATATTGGCTTTTTTAGTAGAAAGCCATTCAGACACCACCTTTCTCAAATAGTTATTTCTTTACCAATATGTTCATTAAGATCTGTTCAGTGGAGGTTTTAATATTGGACAATGTTTGCCTTCAGGGAGAGTTTGCACCTTATATCAAATTAATTTTTTCTAGGTTCTGCAGCTAGCATAGCAGAAATGCATTTACTGAGCTGGAATGGCTGCTATTTAAAAACTGTCAAAGTGCAAGTACTCAGCTACTGAATAAGGACAAGTGGGATTTTTTTTTTGCTTGTTTTTTATTGTTCCAGGCTACTAATCACAGGGGTAGTATTCACTCTGATATGTAAATAATTACCTGGGGAATCTTTGAGAATGCAGCATTATTTTTAGTTATAATGAGCAGGCTAAATGAGAGGGCTAAGCATTCGAGCAGTGTTTGCTGTCACGTTGCAGTCACCCATTTGTGTTTGTGATGCCATTTGTTTTACTGTATGTCTTGCATCATTTTTAGTCTCATGAAATACACTGCTTTCTGTATGCACACCCTCTCAAGCTTTCTGTGAGTTCTCCCAGTGTTCAAACTCTTAATACAGTGTTTCTTTGACTGGTTGTCATGAATGAATGAAAAGTAAAACATGAGCAGGTGGCTCCATCCCCTCTGCGAGGAGATCAGGTAGGAGTTGGAGCAAACAGCAGCAGTGCCATGCTTGGCTGCAGCATGGGCACATCCCTCAGCATTGCAGTCCCCTCCTGAACAAGATGGAGCTGTTGGCTGGTAGCAGCCAGGCTTGGAGAGCCATCACATCTTAACACGCACCTGGACCTTGACCAGACAGGCAGGTGTGACCTTGCTTTAACACACTGCTTGAGCAATAGCCCCTCTGCTAGCTGCAAGCTCCTTTTTCTTCCCTGCTCTGTCAGCGCAGGTCTCAGCCAACCCCCTTGATGTCATAACTTGACCTTGTGGTTTAAATTCTATTTGAGCTGCTCGTTCAGGAGTTGGGCATATTAGTGCTGCCTAGTATTGGGTGCTGAGTGAGATGTTTATTGCTACAATCCTTTCAGAGTCTTTGCTGTCCCAGGTTTTGCCCGTGCACCTTCTGAACGTAAAATACAGCACAATATTCAGAAAAACTGATTTTGCCCCAGCTAGTTTACTGGTCTAAATCTTCATATTTTTCTTCCTATCTCCATAAGAACATTGCTCACGTGCTCAAACACATACTGCGTGTTGTATGTGTGGCAGTGCCCAAATAGTTGCAGGCTAGTATAGCATAGCTGTAATCCTTACAAAACGTGGCTGTGGATGGATGTACTTGCTGAACATAACCAGTACAGTGAGATTCTGCTGAAAGTGAGTTAAATGAAGTCTCTTGACTTCATTTGCAGAAGCTGGTCTCTTAGCACTGCTTGGCTAGTAGGCATTTATGTATTCAACTGTGGGTTAGGAATCAAGCATGCATCAGTGTTATCTTGTCCACATGCAGCTGTACAGCTTCACCTTTCTCAGTGCAGTTGCCCATCTACTATGGCTTTTGTCTACTGTTTATTTTACTAGAGTAGGGAATAAACGTAAGCAAGTATAACTGCATCCTAGCATAGCTCTAAATAGCAAAATTGCATTGGTGTGAAGCTTGCAAGTAGCTGAACCTGAGGATGGCTTCAGGCATTTAACTTAACTCTTAATTTAACTCTAGTTTAACTAGAGTGTGGAAGTGGTTTGGCTTGATAGGATGAAAAAGGAGACTTCAATTGGGCTGTGAGTGGTTACTTAGAAGCACATAGTATTCAGTGATACTTGATTGTGTTTGTAAGCAAAAACAAAATATATATGTCTATATATCCCTCTGAAATATTTCTGTAGAGAAGAAGGAAAATTAAAATGTTCATTTTCTCTATGTTGCTCCTAGGGATTCCCTCATCTATAGATAAAACCCAGGCTTTTGTCATTGGATTTGAATGTTAGCTAAGGGTTTCTGAGTTGGAAGTTGAGTGTGGCACAGTCCTGTAAAAGGATTTTTCAAGTGTTGCACCACAACCTGGGAACTTGTTTGTAACTTGAGATTTCTTAGGCTTCTACATGTAAGTAACGTGGTGTTCGAGAGGAAGTAATGAAAGTCTATTGAGGGAGGGTGATAGCATATTTTAAAAAGCTGGGGGATGTGAGGAGCAGAATAGGAAAGAAAATTGAACACCTTAAGCCAACAAGTATTTGTATGTTGGTGGTTAGCAGTGAGTCTGCAGCAGGTTCTGTGTGTGGGTGCTGCTGGAGCCTGAGACCTGAGGGAAAAAAACTTTGCAGGTGATCTCGTGGACTCAGTCATCAGTGGTGGGCTTTACTGAGTCCTCATCAGCCCTGGGATCCGACAGACTGCTGGAAGCGGTGCATTTCATAGCAAGCAGCACTGCCAAACGCAGGCTCCCATGTGCCCTTTCAGATTCAGTTGATGCAAAGGCAGAGAAAGGCTGTCTAATTTATCTGGAGCCCAGCATCTTCACAGCCTCACTGGGCACCAGCAGGAATGCAAGTGCTGAGTTTTGAAGGCTCACCTAAGCAGATTCTCTTAATTTATGCTTACCAGAAGCGTCTGAACAGTTGAACAAACGATTGCATGGCAGCAGCTTGGAGTAGGTTAATAGGGAGATGAGAGATCTTGTTTTAAGAGTAGCATAAACCCTGAGTCAGTTACCAAAGCAGCGCTGCTACTGATTTCAAAGTGAGTTTTTAAATATACATAAATAATGCTTATATTCCTTCTGTGGAACAAAACGTTGGCATTTAGGGTACAAATCTGTTAATGCTGGGCAAGGTGAGTTGCCATACCATACCCTGAAGTCAGACGGATTTGGAGCTGGGATGTTGCCAGGGCTGATTTTGCCTTATCACCAATTATCTCAAATGTTTCCACTTTGAGAACACGATAAGAAAATGGTCAGTCTGGCTCATGTAACTACCCTGCACAGATTCCAAATAAATTCAAGAGCATCCATAGAAACAGGTTATACTGATCTAATTAAATCAATTTAGAAAGAGATTCAGTTAAATCAGTGCAATTTGTGTGTTCATAGATCAATCCTCAAATCAGGAAAAGGTCTCTTGAGCTAATGAGGCGTAGCAGTTATTTACTTTGGGGTGCTGGGCACTGGTCATCAATTAGGAGTCATTAATAAAGCCTGGCAATAAAGAGCTGAAGTACCCCCAGTGACTAATGGGGAACAGTTGCAAAATGTATTAGCATAGTGCTCTGCCTTTGTGTTTCTCTGTAAATCACTTATCTCACTTTGGGCATTAGATAAAAAAAATAACACATGCTGGTGGTGGAACTCGGAGATTCCCCTTGAAGGAGGATTTAGAAATGATCTGTGGCTTCAGGCTGCTCAGCCGTGGTGGTATAGTGTTGTGTGGTTTGTTTTTTTTTTTTCTGCTGCATCAAGCTTCATGTCTGGTATCTATGCCAGAACGAAAGCAGCAGTGGCTGAGCTCTCCCATGAACAAGTAAGTCTAATTGTAGTTTCACAAACCAGGGGAGTAAATGGTGAGATGGGGCTGACTGATGTGTTGCCCGTATGACTCAAAGACACAGACTGAGGGAGATGCACAGGAGTACTGCACAACTGGAAGTTCAACTTTTAAAGTTATTTTTAAAGACTTTTTTTTTTTTTAAGGGGTGGGGGGGGGAAGGCAGTTTACAAATGTTTCCAGCAAACTTGGCAGATAGCAAGTGCTGCTGCCAGATGTCTGCTTCCATTTCTGAGCACTGCGGAGGAGCTGCCTGGACGCTGTGTGCTGTGATGGAATAGTAACCCCTTTGAGTGGCTCACACATCGAGCTATGTGGTATACTTCAGCCATCCCGAGGGGCAAAAGGAGGTCTTTTCAGACAGAGCACCGTGCTTTCCTGCAGCGCTCTGCAGCAGGGGGCACCCCGTGGGCTCGCTGCTGGTGGATCTGCTTTGGGAAGTGGGGGCCATCGAGCAGTCACGTGGCAGCCAGCACCCCCAGCAGCCCTCTCCCCGTCCCCCTGGCGTTTGGAAGCCAGCCTGCTGCCGTGTAATCTATCAGAATTGTATTAATCCCGCTAACGCAGCCGCCATCTGGCCCCGCTGCCGGCCGGCTCGCGCGAGCCCCCGTGATGGATGGGCTCTGGAATTGATTAGTTGTTCTGCGAGACAAATGAACTGTTTTGGCAGAAAATACCAGAGGTCGCTGCGTGTGGTCAGGCACGAAGGCTGCTGAATTTTAACGAGCTACTTCCAGCGTCAGTGGTGAAAGGTGCTGCTTCACTTTGCAGGGTTTTGGGGAGAGCACAGAGCGTGGCTGTGGTCCGGTTCCTTCCTTCCAGTTTGCCCTGGGAATGCCAGCATCAGAAACAAGAGCACTGCTGGTGTTAGGTAGAAATGGATGCTCTGTCCATGGTGCTTCCACAACAACTGCCACGTTTGCTCTGGGTTTATGACCGCCCCAGAGCGGTGACCTTAGGACTGTGCTGGGCAAAGGGCTGGCCTCACTCATACCTCCTTCCCTGGCAGCTCCCGATGGGGCTTTTCATGGCTGTCCCCCCCTCCCTGCTGTGACGCTGCTAATCTGCCAAAGTGCCGTGCATGGTGCAGCATGTGGCACCGGCTGACACATGTCTCGCTGCGTCCCCATGGCCCCCCAAGGACTGCACACAAGTGTACAGGCAAGTGGGCAACACTTCCCCTGGGACAGCCTGCTGGTTCCAAATAAACTTGAGTTATGGATTTATTCAGCTTGTAAAACCTCAGCTGGCATAAATAATTGAGAAAGCAAAGGTTTGTCTGCGGTGCATACCTCAGGGACCCACTCCTGCCTTCCCCCCCTCCCACCACCCTTTCTTATGAAAATGATCCCAGTTGCACTGCTAGATAATAACAACACCAAGCAATTAAAAGCTATGGGTGGCTGGAGAGAGGAGAAAAGGTTCAGTTAATGAGCTTTTCCTCTTCCTGCGCCCAAGAGAGCCTCAGAAGTGACGAGGCGATTAAAGCGAAGAGATAATTATAGATTATGTGAAAATGGGTCCCGTGGGGGCCGAGGGCCTTGACACAAACACTGAGTGTTGCAAGTGCCTCTCGACTTCCTGCACACTGCTGCTCTGCTCTGGTGGGCTCCCATTGCCCAGCCATGCCACCTGTGAGCAGCACCAGGGCCAGGCAGCCCTCACTGAGCATCTTTTGGGACACAAACATTGGAAGGGGCAGAGGAAGCCCAACTCAGCACTGAGTGGACCCCTCAGGGCCTTGGATCAGAGGTAATTTGTGAGGGTGGAAGGGAGCGGAACCAGCCCGAGGGGTGGTCTCCAGTTGGGAATTGGAATTGAGTGGATTTACTGTGCCCCAGGTAGGGAGGTAGTGAAGCTTGGTTCAGTGGCAGTAGATCTTCCCTAGGAGCTATTTAAAACTGGTTGGCTTAACACCTCTGTGTTTCAAATGGCTTATGGGCAAAGCTTTGAAGCCTCCTAGGCTTGTGTAGAGGAGATGGCTTGGTGTAAGCTCTCCTGCATCTGTCTTCAAGGGTGGAAGGAGCTGTCTGTGCTTTACCTTTGAGCAACAGGTCTGTTCAGGTTGGTTTGATGGATAATGTCCCTTTCAATTCTAAGGATTCTAGGATTTTGAATGGAGGTTAGCATCTCCTGCTAGAATGGGGAGAGCAGAAGGCAGTTTGAGAGGTGGAACGTGTTGGGGATGGAGGGAAATAGAAGCTCTTCCAGCTATTTGCAAGAAACAGATGGGAATCTGCTCCTTGCAGATATCAGGTGGTAGCCTCAATGAGAAGAGGCAAAGCTTGTATGTCATATAGTCTGATACAAAAACAAACTCCTCTCAGTCTTTCTTTTAGCTACCATTGGAAGTAACCTTCCTGGTTTTGGCACTTGGCAAGAACAAATTGTTTTAAATATCTGAAGCACGGGGCTGTTTTGTTTGTGGTCAGATGTCTTCATTAGGACTGTATGGACTTCCTTCAAATAAAAGCTCACAATTCTTTGTAGGCTCTGTAAAATAGAGGGAGAGAACATATGCTAAAAAAATCTCTTTTTTTTTTAATTCAAAGGCAGTGTGGGGGGCAGCTGGTTTAAACCTTGACAGATCTATTTCCCCAAACCTTATCTTCATTATCTTCATGTAGGGAAGTTGCTATCCTGGAATAATTCTATTGTAGGGACTGTACTGATAGAAAAGTGCTTTGTTTTGTTTTCAAGGGGAATACACAGGTTATTCACAAAGGTGGTTAGCCCGGAAAAACTAAATCAAATCTAGATAGCTGTGTCCATTTTCTTCCCTTAGAGACAGTACTGGTATGCTCAGGAGAAAACTGTGAGGCTGTGTTGGGATGATCACTCCATCAGCATTAGGAACGTGCCCCCCACTGCTCATGCAGACACATTCCCGTGGAGCACAGTGTGCTTCACTGCTGCTGTTTGCCTTCAGCTGTGCCATGTGAGGTCCAGCATGGCTTTCAGCAGCCAAGAGCGTGTGTGAGAGGTTAGGCTGTCAAAGCAGGGCTGGAGGGATGTCCCTGCATGTCAGATCAGCCCTTGTTAGTAGGGGCAGGCATGCCTCATAACCTCCATCATGAAGCTGTCAAGCTCCATCTTGAGCAGCGTAAGCTTTTTGCCTTTTCTAATCCCACCATGAGATCCTTTTTTCTCCAGAATTTAAAGTAATTGCATCTAAAGCGTGCAGTGATTTGTTCCCCAGCAGCATGTGTAGCATACAGACAAGGCCTCCGACAAGTGAGCCCTTGAGAGACTGGTTAAGGAATGGGAAGGCTTCTGTAGCATCCCTGTGCCTGCACATGAAGTGTGTGGTTTCATATGGCCCACAGCTCTCTCCTGGAAAAGGTACAGGTCAGATGTGCTTGAAGACTGCTTGCGTGCAAGGAGTAGGAGTGCAAGAGAACAGCCTACGGGAGAATGGCTTCTCTAGTGGGTCTGTGCTGCTGCAGCAGGCTCCAGGGAAGCAAACAATTTCTAATGAAGTTAAGACCTTCGTACAGATCCTTAAAACATGAGAGAGCTTTAGATGAGTTGCTGAAGCTACAGTGCTTCTTGGCAATTAAGAAAGCAAACACTCAGAACCTTTAGGAAAAGGATGGAGAGCTGAATGTAGAAGTTTTTACCCCTGTACAAGTCTGTGCACCTGCATATCTAACACAGGTTCAGGTCAACCCATCTCAAAAAGGAAGGAGAGAGACTGAAGAAGGGGATGAAAGGGGAGAAGTAGGAGATCCTGTCTGAGAGATAACAGCATAGGTTGAAAGGAGCATCTGGAGGGAAGGTGACTTGTGTGGTCACGTGAGAGGTCTGCAGAGAGCATGAAGTGGATGAATAAACACAGTTTACCAAAGAGTACCCAGGAACATGGGGGAAAAAGCCAGCTGTTCTGCATGCATCATACCAGGAGCTTGTTCCGCTCCAGTGATGCTATTGAAATGTCTGTAGCCAAGTTAGAGCATAAGATGTGCACGTGGCCTTTGTGCAGTGTGATAACGTGTTATTTCTTTTGCTTTTGTTTCCTGGATAGAGAAGAGGACAAGAACATTTTTGATTACTGCAGAGAAAACAACATTGACTACGTAACCAAAGCCATTCAGTCGAGAAAAGTGGACGTGAATGTTGCAGATGAGGAGGTATGGATAAAAAGATACAGAACAGCAATATTTTAATTGCTCGGTTTATTAACTTAGACCTTTCCAGAATCCCCCAGTTAGACTTGTTATAAGGCACTGCAAGAGTTGGGCAAACGCTTGATTACGGAGATGAGTGTAATCTGTTTGAAAAAGAGCAGCTTTCCACTGGATTTCTAGCAGCGTGGATGTACTGTGGTTTTGTAGCATGTCAGAAACTTCCTGTTATTGTCAGCAAGAAGAGCTGCAACTTGCAAAATGATCTGCTGAATACTGCCCTTTTGCAGGGGCATCACCCGTTCTTTTTCAGAATCAAAACACCATTTCCCCTCAGGGAGGTAATAGAGATGTTGCTAGAAACCCCAAGAAAAGGACAAATAGATAAAATGTGAACAGCCTGATGGTTTTCTTGGTAAAAGAAGGTCCCTGAAGCGGACAGTTCTGCATTCAGGAAATGTTGCAGTACCAGCTTTATTGCGCTGGTTTCAGTGCTTGCATACTGCCACCTAGCCCTGCTGTTGGTCAATAGTGTGCACAACTACTTTTGCCCGCTGCTTTCCAGCACATTGTGTTTTGGTGAACAGATGAAGTGCTTACACATTCATAGACTGAGACGCTGCAAATTCAGTTGGGTTCTCCTGTAGCTCTAAGCAGATTTCTGCCCTCTGAGCCATGACAGCCCCGGCTGGGGCTCTGAATGCTGATGGCAGGGCCTTTTATTATTAATCAGGAATTCGTGTGAATTAATTTTCAGATGAGAGGGAAGGTGTTCACGATCAGAGTAGGAATTTCACTTTGTAAATTCAATGAACTGAAACTGTCACGTGCCTCGCAGTCACTGCAATAGGGCTCTTATTGAGCTCCATCCAGCCTGCTGTCAGCCACAGGTTGCAGGAGTGAGTGCCCAGGGCAATCACTCCCAACATGGCCTGTGTCCTTTCATTAATAAAATCCCATTTTTGAGATCACACGCAATCAGTGAGTAATAACATCATGTGCTCTTTGCTTCATTTCCATTGATGAGATGTTCTTTCATACTTCGCGAGGTTCAGAAGCTGAGTCCAAGTAGGAGAGGGCCTGTTTCAGAACTTGCAGAGCATGAAGCTGCAGCAGCAACCATCTGACACCTCTGCAACCCTGGCTACCTGTGGAAAGTCGAAGGAAAGATTCCTGCTGGTGCAGAATTTCCCCATAGGTTATTTTTGCTTACCCCAGCAAGAACTCAGAGAAATAGTACTCTTTTGGAAAAAGCTGGCTTCGTTAGGCTTAGTTCTAATTGGTTAAATAAATAAGAGAAACAAGGAGAGAAATCTGAAAGAAACATTTGTTTGATGTTCTTTTGAGGAGCTGAAACCATCGCCAGAGTTGTTTAGTATCCAATTGCATTCTTCGTAGTCTGGAGAGCAGCTTATTTTCCAGTGTTGATTGAAGTTTTAGAACCTGTTTTAGGAAGGAGATAACCCAGAGCAAGCCTTTGGTAGAGTGAAGTGTATGCAAGCATAATCTTGTCATTTTTATTAACTGTTTTAGTGTTACTGTGTAAATACATCCTGCCATATCCAGAAGATGCCTCTCCCAGCCCTCTGAACGTAACTCACTCTGTCGATCTTTTGATTTAAACGCATATAAATTTAAGGTGGCAGCACAGATCCGTACAAAGAGTTAACTTGTTATGGAACAAAATCTGCTGAAGCACCAAGCAGCCTCGTGCTCAGCTGTAAAGGCACTCTCCTGTGACAGGAATGACCTGCCTGGGGTTGTGAGGTGCTTTGGTTTTATTTCCAAGCGATGTATTTGTACTGTATCTAGTTAGCAAAAGGAGAAAATGAGAATAAAAATGTAAAGTGGGGACGAGCCATTGAAGCGTAGAAGCAAAAGCATTTCAGAAGGAGCAGCAGAAGTCTGTAGGCTGTAGGCAGAGATGCCCTTGGCAACTTCTGAAGCATGAGCTGTCTCCTCCCCTAGATTAAAGAAGTACAGGAAAGTGGTCATGTGCAGTATACCTGCTAACACTACAGATATAGTAAACTTCAATTTAGAATTAAGCAAAGAATCTAATGACAGTAATCATGTACAAGCTTCCATTTACTGTATCTAAATTGCCCAGAGTTCAACAGGATAGCTTGTATTCACTTAGATGTAAGTAGTGCAGACTAAAACAACCAGTTTCTCTTGTGTGTGTCAGCAGGACTAATGAAATAAGGAATGGACTGTGGCTGGGAGTCACCGCAGGGCGTCAGGCACGTGGATTATTTGCTGCTGTTGTGAGAGCAGTATTTCTTCAGCTGTTAACTAACCAGAAGTTGTTCAGAGGCATAGGTGGGTTCCTTCTGTTGTCTGTGCAAAGGGCCAAGGAGGCTGTAGGTAGAGATTTTGATGCCCCACTAAACCAACATGTTAGCTGTATTTAAGCCCTTGCTAAAACTTAATAGTGAAAAGTGTCTGGAATGGTGCTCCCTTAGCCCTTAGTTACCATACATTTGAGACAGCAAGTGCCAAACTGGTACCAAGGCAAGGGCAGGGGGAAAATAAGTTTGGAGAGGCATTGCTGGGTGTGCAGGCTTACTGCCCTCAAAGGAATTTCCCTGAACACCTCAAAGCTCTGGAAGTGCTTGGCTTTCATTTCAAAGCTGAAGTTCTCCCGTGCAGCTGCAACAACTGTGCTCCCCTTCACTGATTTCACAATTGCAGGAAGGGGATGGAGCCGTTACGAGTGTACCTTGTCTTAATTACCAGTAATAAAACACTTGCTACAGGTTAGATTGGCTGGCGTTGGTGTGCTGCCTTTACAGCTGCAAACATTGTACCTAGAAGTAGAGCTTGATATTGTGGCGTTCCCATTGAGGTTGGCTTTGTTCTCCTCTTTCTCTGCACTGGCTAATTGATGTGAAATTCATTCCCATCCGTTTGTCTGCTGAGGCTCGGTCTAGCTGAGACAAATCCCCGTCCTGTGCTTTGTTTGTGAACACACTGTGACTTGGAGCTGAGCAAAATTGATATGCTGTTGGCTTGAGAAACTGCTGCAGAAGCCGGCCAAGCTGGCAGCGGTTACCCAAGCAAAGCACGGAAGATTTAAGAGGCAGGGTTAGTGCACTGGGGCTATTTTTATGCTGTTTTTATTAAATACTTCAGAGGCAGGGGAAATGCATCTTCTCAAGTAACTTCTGCAACAACTGTTGTGTGTTTGAATTGCACGGAGTGAGTACCCTGCTGTCTGATTGCACTGGGCAAGGCTACTGCTGCAGTGCTTTTCCCATGCAAAATTATTCGTGTTGGTCTGAGTCTTTCGCTGCCTAATGAAATAGTCATACGGGAAGTGCTTTGGGAAAGCTCAATCTGTGGCTCTTAATGCTTCTGCTGTGTTATTTAAAGATGCAGACACATGTTGATGTAAAGTAACAGCTGTGCAGGCTGTTTTCAACCTATATAGGTGATAGCCAGGCTGTGCAGAGAGTTGAGGATTGTAAGTTCAGTTGCTTTATCACTAAATCATCATTATTATTTTTTTTTGAGGAAGACCTGGGAAACAAGTAGACTTTGTGGCTATATAGCTGACTTAAATACATATAACAAGGCATCCTGAAGATTTTAATTTGCCTGGTTTCAGCCATGAATAAAATCTTGTTTTAAATGTAAGCTTCTTAGCAATGCTTTTTGTTAGATGGTGAGCATGTTGAGATTCTTCTTGCTTCCACAACAGGTTGTGTGCTAGTGCAGGGAGGGTCCCTGTCACCCTGTGCTAAGGGGATAAGATGCTGCAAGGTTGCAGCCATTTCTTGGGTGGAACGTGTCAGCTTTTTATTAGTGCACGATTACAATGCAGAGCCATTTAAGGCACTAATTGGAAAATATTGTATCCATTTAGAATTGCAGAGAAAATATATAGGTAAGCAGAGTGTAATTACCCAGAATGGAGTTGGCCCAAGACTTGAAATCCATACTCCTGCAAATAGCACGAGGAGATTTTTAATGACTGGGGGATGATCGGGCTTCAGTTTCTTGCCTTGTTCAAAAGGTGATGTGTTCACAGCACAACCACCCATCCAGTGCTTCAGGAAGGGTTTGCACCATGCTGCAGTGCCACCATGCTCACACAGTGCAGCCCAGTTCCTCCTGAACCATTGGCCTTTATGCCTTTATTCTGCACAACAGCCACACAGAAATCAGAATTGTGTCATTAGAATCTTGTTTCTATCCTACACGTGTAGATAATCAGTTGATATACTTATTGCCATAGATAAAGTGCTTCTTTCTTCAGAAATAGACACCAGGCACAAGGAAGCTGGCATCACTTGCCCAACTGCAATCCTCATTCTGAAGTAATTACCAGGCCGGAGTTGAGCTAGGGATGCTAAAGATGAATTACAGATCTTTCCATGTTTACAAATTCTTATGTGAATGGAGCTCTTTCCCTCTTCTTGGACGTTGATTGTGGTGCTGAGTGCAAGAACATAAATCACTGCGTGGCCCACCGATGTCATCGGTGCTTCCACGGAAAGTCACTGTCAGAGAATTCATTCTAATTCAAGGTTAATCGGTGTAACGTTAAAATTATGTGTTACAAAAATTAATTACTTGCTCGGTCAAAAAGTGTGTTAAAAAAAGCTTAATGCTTTGTGTGTGTGAGATGGCATGTCCTCCCCTAAAAATGATGTTCTGCCTGTGCTGCCCTGCTGAAGGATGCCCAGTGGGAGATGGGTGAGCTTCCTCCATAGGTATCTTCTGCCTCTCCTGCAGATCTGGCACCGCGGTTGGGAAATTGGCTCTCAGTCCCAATTAGTAGATAAATGAGTTGCTCACCTTGTTCACCACTGCTGCGTCAAGAGATTTATAGGCAGGTGTGGGCTGATGGAGCTGATTCCATCTGTGGAGGGCTGTGGGTGTTTTATGCGGCGTCCTGGAAGCCACTGGTTGATGTGATGGTGTCACTGCTTGGGGAGTGAGCTGGAGAGCTTTCCAAGGACTTTGTGCCATATGCTGTGCTCAGTCAGGAGGGACTGACACCAACAGGAAACAAAAAAGAGGCTTGAGAAGCTGGGGTTTGGAGGAAGAGGATGGGAAGATGGATTGCTGCAGGGCTGGGAGAGGCTGGAGGTGTGGAAGCAGCATCCAGGTGGCAGAGAGGTGGCTGCGGGTGTTACTGCTCACTGTCAGCCTTGTGTCCCAGCAGAGGCAGGGCTCGTGGGATGAGGTTCAGATCTGCCTGAGGAACGAGCTGCTGGGGACCTGCAGTCCAAGTGACAGCACTGAAAGCCTCCTCCTTGCAGTGCATCCTAGAAAAGTCAGTGGTGTCAAAATTCCAAATCTACAGAGGACCACGGATCACAGTGTGGTTCTTGCTCTTCACACTTTGCTGCTTTTTCCCCCCTCAGAGTCCTTACTGACTTAGGAGTTTGGTGCTGACTGAATGAAGAGTCGAACTTTGTGTTGCTTCCACCATTGCCATCGTTATTGTGTAGGTCTAGATCCAGAGCACTGGGATGCTTTGTGGTGATATTACTATATTTCTGTTATTGGTACTCAGTAATTCATAGCATAACTGCAATTCTCCCAGCTTTTTTTTGACTAGCTTTGTTACTTTTCTCTCGGATGTTGCAGGGCAGAGCTCTGCTCCACTGGGCATGCGACAGAGGACACAAGGAGCTCGTTTCAGTACTGCTGCAACACGCTGCTGACGTTAACAGCCAGGTAAGAAAGGAATGAAAACAGAACTTGTGTGCTCTCTGTTCTGTGGCCTCTTGACAGAGTGTTTCACACAGCTGAGTTCTTCCAAAAGTCTGGAGCATGTTCCTTTGCAGCATTAATCAGACACCCAGAAGTGTCCGAGCTGAAGGGGGAGCAGTGTGGGGGTAGTGCAACACACCAGGCTTGGAGCTGTCCTGGTTCAGCAGCAACTCAACAAGTAGCTCCTTCTGGCCAGCAAGCTGGAAGCTCCCCACGCTCACGACTCAGTGCTCCTAGTTTTGTCAGCTCGCTGTAATGAAGGGCTGACCTGTGAAATTGTGATTGTGTTCGGAAATAATCGTTCAACATATTTCTGTCAGTCGCTGATTGACTGCTCTGTACCAGCGTGGCTTTTATAGGCTTTGTTCTGCTGCCCAGTTTGGACACGGATGCACTCCTTTTGACAACTTTGCTAGCTCTTAGCAGCGAGGTGGCTTCATCAGCCTTCCCTGGTGCTGTGGGAATTTGTGCTGAGTGGACCCTCACCACACCAGTGGCATGGCATGCCCTGGTGTCCACCCAGAGCCAGTCTTCGTGCAAAGCTAGAAAGCGATGTGTTTGGGAAGAGCTTCCCTTTAAATGGAATGGAGCTGCCCATCCTCTTCACCCTGACAGCACCTCCTGGTGCAGTTTGGAACACTGTGCTGCAGCAGAGTTCAGAGAATTCACTTTTTTGGGTATTTATCTCATTTCTTTGGAGATAAAGTGTGACCGTTTAGAAGAGAAGGCTGAAGGGAGAATCATCTTAGTTTTCTTCAAACTTTAATTTTCCGTTAAATTCTCCCTCTTCTTTTTTCTTGATGTATTGCACGTTTTCTAACCAGTTTATTTTTGGCCAGTAACAAAAGGTTAATAATGTCCATAAAAAAAAAATCAATCTTTGGCTTTTTTTTTTTTTTTTTTTCACCAAGGTAATAAAGGAGAATTTTTATAAAGGTCCTGCTTTGCACGTAGGTGTGTTCCCAGGGAAGGCAGGCACGTTTTTATTCTAGGCCATATATAAGTTGCAATAACGTTTAGAGACTTTGTGACCTCATGTTTATTTCTTTTTTTTTATTATTATTATTTTTGACCTTTACCCTCTGAGAATACACATCCGGAGAAGGGGCAGAAAGAGTTTTTGAAGAGGAGCCTAAAGAAAAAAGGGAGAGGGGGAAACTTTGGCTTTCCTAACCAGCCATAAACACTGCAGTGTCTGCTATTACACATTACCAAATGCACTGTCAGTTAATGTGCAGGCTATAAAGAACCGTGGCTTAAGTGTAAGGGGATCTCTGGTGACTTGAAGCAGTGGTGCTATTATTCCAGCCTGTACGTGTGCCTTGCTCACTGTTTACTTAGTTTACCTTAGTTTAGCTCACCCTTAGCAGTGCTTGTCTTGTGGAAGCACTTGGAGCCTCTGGATCTGGATCTATTACTCTCTGTTGTTAAGCAGACAGCTTGGAGCAGGAGGAGAGGTTGCCTGGCACCACTCATTCTCATAGAGCACTCTGAGCAGCTCCTGTTCTGGGAATAACCACGCTCTCCTGGACTGCAGTGATGGAGTGCCTGTGCTTTTTTGTTTTAAATGGTAGTACTGCAGCTTCAAAAGGGTGGTTCATTAATGTCACTGAAAAGCTGCAGCCATTGAGTTCTCTGATTGTTCATAATTAGCTCTAATAGCACATTTGACAAGCGGTAACCGATTGCCATGGGCAAAGGGATACAGAAAGGCAACAGGCTTCTCTTCTCGTTGAAAAGGGGCGTTGATGCAATTGAATTACCTAAATCTTCAGAGCCAGAGGCCATTTCCAAGTGGGTGGTGGTACGGTGTTTTGGAGCCCTGCTGGAAATATCCAGAGCTGGGGATCAGGCTGGAAACAGGCTCCTGCAACTGCAGCTCTGCTTGCTTAAAATGTAGGCATTTAATTGAGTGGTAAAGGGAAGGGGGAGCATATTCATAACACAGCAGTTATGAAGTGGCTCAGGCAGCATGATGGTAATATCAATTTCTAGCTTTAAAACAGATGAAGGCATGCATGAGTTTTCCTTGCAGAAGGTCAAGCGACAAAGGAAAACCTCTTCCCCTGTTGGAGTGTCAGTTGTGATAGTTTTTCCTGCAGTGTTTGCCCTGGCGTTGGAAAGGAGGTTTCTGGAGGGGGGGCATTGAATGCAGGATGTGCAGAATGGCACCCCAGCTTTGTGCTGCCCTGCAGCTGTGCATCCTCTGTGTTCCCTGTGCTATTTTAAGAAGGATGAAGGGCATCTACCCTTAATAACTGTCCACTGAGAGGAAGAATGGCAAGTAGTATCTAACACCAAAGCAGTAAACTCAAGTCTTGTCCCAGCCTTGTTGTCCCTCCTACACATCGTTTTGCAGTTCAAGTAATCAGTTTATCAACATTATGGAAGTAATTCATATATGGAAAATAGTACTTTAGTCTGGCTACTTTGGGATGATCCAAGTTATAACTGACCTGCTTCTTTGTTTGCTGACCTCAACAAAGGCACAGGTATGAAGACTTCACACCTGTTGTCAGTAAGTTTTCCAGTCAACCGTGGGCCCTCAGGGGCTTGGGAAGGAAACTTGAGAAGCAAAGCTGGAAATCAGCAGGGTGGGAAGTTTGTTGCCAGTCTGTGTGAATTTTGTTTTATTCGTTTGTACTCACCTGTAATTTCACTCAAAGTCATTGAGTGTCCCGTGCTGTCTGCAGTGAGGGCTGGTTGCTCTCTGGTGCCTGCGTGGATCATAGAATCATAGGGGTTGGAAGGAACCTCTAGAGATTATCGAGTCCAACCCCCCTGCCAAAACAGGTTCCCTACACCAGGTGTAGGATCTACACCTGGATGTTGCATCTATGTCTTCATCTAATTCACACCAGGCAGCACAGCTGCCTGAAGTCTATTCAGTGTCCTTTAAGACTCTCACAAGGAGTGTGGCTGCTTCCTCAGCCTGTCTATTTTCTCAGTCCCCTGCCACAAACCCCAGCAGACAGCAGCTCTCCATCTGCATGTTAACGTGCTTCTGAGTCACAGAGCTTCTGGAGCCCAGGATAGGGAGTAGCTGTCCCCTCGTAATACCTTCACGTCCTCGTAGGGAAAAAAATATCTTTTCAAATGGAGACAATACAAACATAATAAATGGAAGGGAGGGTTCATCTCCCTCATGACTCAATCCTTCTCAAACAACATTATTATTGACTGGCCTATTGGTTGCCAAAAAGGAAAATCAATTGTACTAGAGGTAGTTGCTGGGCCACAGATCATGGTACTAACCCAGCAGAGACAGGTTGATTTTTATCAACTGTCCAAAGACTAATTTCCACCATTAGCTAAAAATGAAGTAGAAATTACGGATGTGTTGAAGATTGCAAAGATTGGTGGCCAGTTGGTTTGGTTTTGTTTGCATGGCCTTTCTGTTTTCCTGCCTGACTCTTGAAGGATTGTGTGCGTAGGGTAAAAAGAAGCCAGAAGTCTGCGTATCACTGTATGTTTTCTTTTTAACTGTATTTATTCAGATTTCACAGCCAAAAAAAGAGGGAACTGCCTCAGCATCTGCATGGGGCGCGTGCCAGCATGCATCCATCCCTCCCCTACCCGTTTCTCTGTAGCTGAGAGAGGTGTTGAGGAAATCAGCGTGGGCATCTTGGTGGTTCTTTATCAAGAGGGACAGGTCCCATGCTGCACTTCCAGAGCTTTCCATTGCCTGTGGAAGGTGTACGTGCCCATGCAGCCCACTGGCTTTGCTGCAAGTCCATCCATGCAGACACATGTGTAGTTGAGACGCCAGCCATCAAAATACTCCACTGTTAGGACCGTTCTCTAAACCTCATCAAAATGGAAAGGAGAATATCTCGAGCTGTGCACTCTTTTATGTCCCCAGTATAAATTTGCCTTTAAATATGCTGAAAGCTTGGCTGATAAAGGCAAGAGGACCCTCTCCTGGAGCTGCAGATTGCTGCGCAGGTTTGGCATAGTTGTGCTCTCAGCGAGCAGGCATTGCAGGTTCTGCTGACCTGACTGTTGCTGCAGTGGGAAGGCGCAATGGCAAACGGATGAAGAAACTAAACAAAGATGAAAGGCAAAGCAGTGAGTAATGAGAGCAGAATTATTAACCACAATAGTTTCCTTCTTTCCTTACAGCCCCCAGTCCCTATCTCAATATTTCTGTAGTCGGCTTTGCCAAGGAGATCTCAGAAGACTGCAGGCTTATACCCCTTCAGTCTTGACATTGTTGCCAGTGGGTGTGAAATCCATTAGCCAAAAGAAAGGAAAGATCTGCTTAGTGACAGAGGGTAGCTTTCTACATTAAAGCATTGACATGGTGCCAGTCACACAGTTATTAGAAGTGGCACAGCTCCATGTCTCTCCTGCGGGTCTCTCTGTGGAATGTAGATTGGCAGCAGGTTGAATGTTAAATGGTCACCACTCAGCAGATGCTGATTTTACCTACTGGGAGAAAAGTCCCTTTCAGCAGAAGCATCTGCAAAATATTTGCGGCTCTAAATATATGCTGAGGGATGCGGACACTTATCACTGGGTTGCTCTTCAGCTTCTGAAGACACCTCAGGTCTCAGAAGCACAAGCTGTGTATTGTAAGGACAAGAAGAAGTTTCCTTCTGCCTGTGCACACTGATTTTTTGTTGCGTTGTCTCTTCGCATCTTCCAGCCTGACATGTACAGCCTTTGTTTCTTCTGCTCCCCGTAGACGTATGAATCATTGCTTCACTGCTGGTGCAGCAAAGCAGTTGGCACCTCTGCTCAGGCAGTGCGTGCAGCGTTGCCTGCAAAGCAGGCTGAGACAACTGAGTGCTTCTGTGTGGTTCCAGTGGTCATTTCAGGACCCACATGGTCCTTTCAGCCTCGCTGTGCAAAACCAGCGTTTGAAAAAGTGAAATCCAAGAGAGAGTTCTGAAGAACTAGCAGTAGTCACCACTGTTGTACCCTCAAAATCTAAAGCTACTCTCGGGGTAATCAGAATGCACGGATTAAATCCAGGGACAGCAGCACATTTCCATGAGTTGCTGTGAGGTTGTGTGGCACGTGGGCATCACCTTGTTCCCTGTGTAGGGGCAGGCACTCAGCAGGGCCAGCACTGACTGTGATGGCTGCAAGCCCTGAGCGCTCACAGGGACAGCCAGCAGCAGATAGCCATGAGATGGGTGTGCGTGGCACTATGTTGCAGAGCTGAAAGAGATATCTTATTCCTTAGTGTGTGTCTGTGCCTTTGCAGGTGCAGGAATCGGCTTTACCTCGAATGCTTCCCTGGGAGGACATGGGATGGTCCCAAGCCCCTTTGTCCCGGGATCATCTTTAAATAAGCACGTGTTAAAGTACCTGTAATTTGTGAAGGCATTGTTGGAAACGTCTTAGCCCCTCATTAAGGTGTTTGGTTAGCTGTACAAACAGGATACTGCTGGCAGCCAAGCTGGTTTTTCAGGTGAGTGCATCGTGTAGGAATGGTCTGTAGCCTTGCCTCATTTCCTATATCCCAGGTGTTGGGCTGTGCTGGAGGGATGACCTTTGCCAAGCATCCAGCTACTCTTTGCTCAGGAGAGGTGGTTCCTGGAGCATTTGCTTTCAGCTTTCCCTCTTTTGAAGGAGCTAAATTCCACCAGTGACGTTCTCCCTGAGGACTTTTCAATGTGCAGAAGTCTGATGTTGCTTCCCAGATGGAATTTTGTACTCAGGTGTTGCCAGTTGTCTCTTCCTGTTCAGTTAATAAAATTAATTCTGGGCTCATCATTTGGACATCTTGAATTTGCAGGCTTTGATGCAAAGTACTTGTGCTAGTTTTTCTAAATAAGAACGACTTTAATCTAGCACTTTGAATGCTGGGACAGTAATTCTTTGATGCCGTCGTTAAAGATTTTAGGTAAGATTTTTTTCACTGAGTCACACCTGTTGCTTGGCTTCATGGGCTATAAGTGGCAGAACAGCCCTCGACATGTCAAAGCTCATTTAGGAGGTTGTGATCTCTGAACTTCTATATTTCTTTTCTGCACCCTGAAGTGATGATATCTGTCAGTGCAGGATTCTTTCTAGCACAGTAGCATGTCTCTCCAGCAGCAGGAATGGTAAACAATGAGGGGACAAAACAGGATGAAAGTGATTTTTTTTTAATATATTTACCTGAAATCTGTGGCTTGGAGGCTCCTGCACTGCTTCTATTTTCTCTGTGCTCCTGGATTTTTCTTTGGTAAATTTCTCTCTTACTTATTTGGATCCCAACCTTCTATGCTGGAGTGGTTCTGTGGTTTAGCCATGCATTTGCTTTGCACTTGCCACAGCCATTTCCTGTGATGTCCATCATTCCAGTGTCATGAGAAGCAGTCGTTGTTTCCCCACTTGGTTTTTCTGTCCTGCTGTTGACTTTATCGGGCCTCTTGAGCCCTTTTGATCACTTTTTTCACACTGAGAAGTTTAATTGTAAATTACTCATTTAATTGTATCCCGCTTGGAAGCTGTGCAGTAACTTTGTACCTCCTTGAATCCGTTTCTTGTCCTTCGATAGAATCATTAAGATTGGAATAGGCCACTCAGATTATCTAGTCCAACCACCAGCTCATCCATGTTCCTTCAGATGAAGCTCTTCTCTGTGCTGTAAGTGCAGTATGACATTTCACAAAGCAATATAATGGCACTTCCTCACTCCTTGTCTTTCTTTTAGTGCCTCCTTGATGTTTATTAATACAGAGCTGGTGGTACCACGGTCAGCTTGCACAAATCCCTTGGAATGACCACCAGCAGTTGTGTGCATTCGCCTTTTATTCCTCTTCAGCCTTTACCCTTGTAATCAGCTCAGCTTGGCTGGAGTTGATCGCTCTGTCCTAAGAAAGGTTTCTCACAAAATGAAGGCCTGAACGCAGGTGAAGCTGGAAGGTGCTTTGAAGCTTTCTGCTGCATTTGTTCTCAGGTCAGGACCTGGCTATCTGCAAGCTGAGTTCCAGCGCTTGAGAAATTGGTAAACTTCCATCATCTAAATCTGTTTCTCCTGTTCCAGCCAATTAAACATTAAAATGAGCGTGACAAATAAGTGTTCATTTCTGGGTCAATAACTCCGTAGTATGTCTGTGACATGACTGGCTGAGACAATCCATTTCAGTACAGTCCTGGGCAACCCGACATCTTCAAGTATGTAATTGCCTTTATACAGAAAGAGAAGTAATAAGGATAATGTAGCTATCAGGCCTCGACTCACTAGTTCAAAAACTTCCCCTTGCCAATCAAATTTCTTTGATATTCAACCCGTTTTAGGCTCATTCCAAAGGCATTCTTGTGCTGTCAGAAAATATCCGAGCTGATAGGTACGTTTTCTGCAGTGTTAGACGTTACCTTCTTGAAGATCTGTCCCACCTGCCAATTAACTATCTGTAGGAAGAGAGCTCAACGGTTCCCTCGTCCCTTCCCCTATTATATATATATTTTCTCAGCACTATTAGATTATTAAATGCTTAATGACTATTCCATTCCTGCTAACTATACTTTTGATGAGCTGCTGCAATAAAACTTTGGAACGGCGAAGCGCGTGTCTGGTTCCTTTATAGGAAGGGCACATTTGGGGAGCTGAAGTAATGGGGGATAAAACTCAATTAATGAATAGAAATAAAAAGAAGTAAATGAGGTAATCAAACTCAGAGAAATTAGTATTGGCAGGTTCTGAGTGATGCTTTCGGATGAGCAATCTTTCAGAATCCTTCCTTGTATGCCGCTGCCGTCTCTTTATTTATTATTAAAATAACATGATCCATGAGGCGCTCGGGGTGACTCCCAGCCTAGCTAATTCTAATTAATCCAGTCAGGGAGAGCAGCAGGGTAAGTGGAGCAGTCTATCGGATTGAAATTCATAACTTAATTGAGGTCAAAGTCCCGGGTTGGGAGAACAAAAGTCTTTCGCTGGGACCAGGCAGATCAATAGCAATAAATATCTGGCTTGGATACAAGTAGCTTATAGTGACGGATTATCTGACACTGGTCAGAGGTCTTGGTCTTGTTAAGGGCAGCGTCCTGTGGCACGTACAGGGTAGGGTGGCTTTTGTCAGCGTTCCTCCAAAACCCGGAGGAACCCATAAAGGGCAGAAGGGAGCCCGTAAAGAAGCCCACGTTGAGTCATGCTGAAACTTGGACTCGGTTCCTCCAGGTGCGGCTCTCTCGGAAGCAGCACAAGGGCACGTGTCGCATTAGTGCTGACGGAGGTTGGATGAAGTTGCTCAGGCTTACAGGAACCTGGAGCTAAATCACAGCTTGTCCAGAGAAAGGCCTTTAGGATGGGTGAGCTGAGCTGTATGCCAAGCCTGTATTTATAGCATGTTTACGGAAGAGCAGGGGGGAAAGTTGGAAGAGGGAAGTGTAAATAAGCACCAAGGTGGATCTGTTGTGTTAGAGAAGCCAGCAGAAGTGGGGTCTCACCTGTTCCTCAGAAATGGAGCATCTCTGCTCTGAGCTGCAAGGTGTCCCCTCTGTGTATGGTCTGTATGTGCTGGTGATGGCCGGGTCCCGCTCCCTACCCACGGCTCTGCGGGGTGACTGTGAGCATTGACCACGGGCTGATCCCAGGGGTGCCAGCACAGCCCTCACCTGTGACCTGTGGCATTGTGGCTGCTCTGCCCTGTTCGTGGGCACCGCATTGCTTGTCAACCTTAGAATCTTCTCTGAACTGTAAGGCAGGTGGGTTCTTCAGCTGGTGCTCAGTATTAAAATGCTATCTTCACCCAGTCGGTTTGTTATTAATGCAATATTTATGCAGATTCAACTATTCTGCTCGTATCCTTTTTGTAGAGGACAAATATTGCTGTGGTCAGCAGTCGGTACATCTCTGATGGATGTTGTTCTGCCAATGTACTTCAGCACGGCTTGGAAGTGAGATGGAGAGTGCAGCTCGGGCGCAGCCAGTGCCTGCTCGCTGTGATCCCTCCTCCCTGTTAATGTTGGATAAGGCAAAAGCACCTGTTAATACCTGGCTTGCCAAAAAACAGAAGATCACTTCATCTCTGCTGGTCTTTTTTGAGTAATTTATGTTGCACCTTTCACGCTGGTATAGAAACCAGCAGAGAAATACAGGCATAGTATCACGCCGAACAATTCATCGCGCCATGCAAATGCTGAGCACACAGAACTTTGAAATGGGTCTTTCCTTGTAACTCGAATCACAGCTCTGATAAGGTTTTGCAGCAAAAATTCGATACGTGAATATTACAATTCTTTTTTCTCAGCATGGAAACGCACCCGTAATGCAGACCCGCTGTTTGAAGTGTTCCAAACCAGCAACCAAAGTGCTTTGAGGGCTTCTGCTGAACTGCAGCCCTCTGGCAGCTGGTGGTAGAGGGCAGGCTCGATTTATTTATCAGGGAGAAAAATGGCTGGGCTTATATTTTTTTGCATTTGGACAATTATCAGGATCCATCCCTTCGGAGCTGTGTATGTTATCAAACAAAATGCAGTGCTGGCTGTCCCAGTCTGCAGAACCCCCCCGCCCCCCATTGCTTTGGTGAGGAAGTTCCCTTGATGGCTGCATTACGAATTGAGTTCAGGTTTCTAATTCTCCGCTTTTGCTACCAAATCCTGCGTGACCTTGAACGAGTCACTCGATTTCTTTCCATCTTGTTTTCCCATTTGGGAAATGATGGGGCAAATAATGGTTTTTTATCTCACGGATATAACGAGATTATAAAAATATGGTAGTTCTAAGACCCTGAGAAAACGGATCGAATGAAATTAAACAGATCCCGCAGTCCAGATGAAATGAGATGAAACAAGCACGAAACTATTAGGGAGAGAAATGTTTCTTTATCTTCTACAAATAAAAATGCAAAGTGATTAAGTGGCTCTTTTCTAGCTATTAGCAATAACAGCCCTGGCCAGCTGACTTTTGCCACCCTTGAAAATTAATTTGCGGGGTACAGTCTCGAATTTAGTACGCTTCCAATAAATACCCCTAAAAATGTTGTCACCTCCTCCGTGCGTGGTGTAAGTGCTGTGATCATACCGCAATTACTCGCCCTAAAACTAAGAAGTGGCTGCTCTAAGTGAGATGCTCTAACAGAACGCTTTGCAAATTTATTTGAATTGATTTTTATTTGACTTTTTTTTTTCCTTTTGCAGTATTTCCTTTCTTTATTGTACACCCAGCAGTATATTTGGAAAGAAAGGGGAAGGAATGGGAATGGTGCTAAAGGTTATTGTTAGCCAGGCTGGTTTCGGAGGTCTGGTTGACAGCATGCATGTGTCCCCAGCAGCCCTGGCTGGGATGCAGACCACCAGGGGAGGGCTGGCACCGGGATGGAGCTGGGGCTGTAGGTGGCTGTGTGTTCACAGAGAGGAGGAAAACCCCATTTGTCGAGCTGTTTCCCTGCCCTGGCTTGGTGCTCAGTGAGAAATGTCACTGAGCGCTGAAAACAAGGTAGTGATTAATGAACAGAAAGGAAAACAGTAAGGAAGGAGCTGTGAGTGGCTGGCTTTCTGTAACACTGAGAGGCATTTCAGAAAGCAGTAGGCTGCAGAGGAGGCTCACTAGGTGCCAGGGACTCAGCCAGATTACCTGCCTGCAGGAAGTTTCAGCTGCTGCTGCTTTCTTTTTTTCTTTCTGAACTCAAGTTTTAATCACAGTCGCACTCAGAGGAGATCTGAGGCTGACACCAGATCTGCAGGAGTTGTCCCCGTTGCCTTCTGTGTGTTGCCCTATTCCCCATGCTGCTGTCAGGATATTTCCGAGCGATGCTCACCGATTTCATGGCAATTTGCCTTCTGAAGCGGTGTGAAATTGAGCATTGCTCTTTAAATTCCAGTGGTCAGACTCACAAGAGCCGTGTGAAGTTAGGGCTCAGCAATTGCAGGTGATCGATTTTTCATAGCTTGATAACCGAGCCCGTTGTTGTTGAACAACAGGAGGTGATCGCGGGCGCCCACACCTCCAGCCCTAATTGCACAGCGATGAGGTTAATGCCGACCATGGAGGCATTTAGATCTGAATGTTTCACGGCAGCAGAAAAACTGGGAGCTGTGGTGGCTTCTGCTTGTTAATTTTTCTCCTTGGATGGAAAAGTTCAGCGTGGATGTGGTCAGCTGCACTCATCGGCTGGTAAGATACAACTTGCTAAACCACAGCAGCTTGGGGTCATCAGTCTTTACGTTGTGGTTTATGAATGTGTATCTATTAGAGTCTAAAACTGAAGATGATGTGAACTGGAGTGGATGTGGGAAGCATTCATTTTGACCCGCATTACATCATCTTCTTTCTCCTTTTTGTCTCAGTCAGCTCACGTGGCTCCCTTGTGCCCGTGTATGTAGTGATATGGATCAGCTCTCCAAATTTACCTAAGAAAAACAACACAAAATCACTGAGAAACTATGAGAAACACAGACAGGCATGTTGATAGGTTGGTTTTGCCCTGAGCTCCTTGTTACAGCTGGTAGCAGTGCCAGTCAAGGCATCAGGAGAGAGCGAGCACTGTCCTTATCCCAGAGAGTTCCTCTTGGCGACAGGTAGGGCAGGGAATGGAAGTAAGAGGGGGGGAAAAAGATCAGCAGAAAAATGGCATTCTTGGCTCAATGCTTCCCCAGGCGGTGCCAGCAGTGACACTGAGTCATGGCAGGGTCCTCTTACAGTGAGGGCTTAAAAGCTGGTAAGGTGTCATTACCAAGGGCTTCTGATGAAGGATAAACGTGTGACATCCCTTCTGAAATCAGTGGGACTTTCATCTACACGTATCTCCGGGCTGAATGCATCCCTTCCTTTGACCAGTGTTGGTTTTTATCGAGTCCATTGGGAGATAAATCCGGTGATGGGGAAAAAATGGGGGACTTTTCATAGAGGAAAAGAGAAAATTAATTCATTTGCATAGGAATGTATCACAGCTGTACCCCTTGCAGAAAATGTGTCCTCTTGGGACAGGGTGATTTAACAGGCTGCAGGATTATTCCTACATCTGAGCTGACAGTGGCACTCGTGGTGGCCCTGCCTCTCTTCAGGGATGCTGCTCTCCGCCTTGTGCCCAGCTGCTCTCCAGGGGGGGGTCATCATCCACTTCAACATCTGAGTTTGCTGCTCGTGAGCAGAGCGTGCCTTTGCAATATTTCCCCAGCTGGGGAATTGCCCAGCTCGGCTTGCCAGCTGCAACCCATCATATTTGATGTGACTGCTTGTTAGCTCCTACAGCAGCATCCCCTGCATCACCGAGTAGCGTACAAAGACCCACCACCACGTTTTTCAGATGATGAGGGCTCCAGGTGTCTTCGTAAAAGCAGCCTTTTAGAATCACAGAATCATTAAGGTCAAAAAAGACCTCTAAGATCATCAGGTCCCACCGTCCACCAATATCACCCGTCTCAGAGCCACAACTACAAACGCACCATGTTATTTTCCTTACATCCTCACCACCTGCTGTCTACAGCTCCAGCATCCGATGTTTCTGCATCCACTCTTTGGGTGTCCTCCCAATCCCTCGTTGGCCGTGGTTGAAAGCAGCAGGGTGCATTGCTTTCCCTAAAAACACCTTTTAACACCTAGGAAAGAGAGTAATGCGTGAAGGTTTGATCTTTAACACCGAGGGTTTCATTTTGCTGCAAAAAAAAACCCATAATAATAATTCCTAAGCAGTGCTTAAGACTGAGATTCAGAAGGTTTCAAAAAGGCATCGGTTAAAGCAGCCCGCGTTGTGATAGCCAGCGAGTGGATCTTTCAGATGTCGGAGCGTTCCCTGGAGGCTGGCATTATTAATATCTGCCTTATGACAAGGTGGCTGTGCTGATGCCAGGTTTTTTTTCCTAGCCAACGTGATTAATTTTTCTTTCCCTTTTCTCAATATCTCAGAGCCAGATGCCTCTAAATGTCCTCGTAGGGGTGCATGGCCGTTCTTAACCGCTCCTCCTTCTCCCCCACCCTCTCCAACTAATTCATATAATGGCTGCAGAGATGCGTTTTGTACAGTAACAAAAGGCAGAACTTTGAAAGCATCCGAAGATGACGGATTTGATGTGTGCAGATCCGTCCTCCTGGACACCCCTGGTCTGCTGTGAGCTCAGTGCCAGGTAGCCTGTCAGTAAGGTTTGCCTTTAAGAGTGTGCTTATTTGCCTAGCACTTTACAAATTACCTACACGCAGAGCTGCTGAAATGTAGGTGTTTCTGCTTGGGGAGGGGGGGGGGGGGGGGGAGGGGATGAGCAGTGGGTGTTGAATGGGCATTTTGGAGAAAGAAAGGCAAGCTGTGACTGAGGCACATGTTATCTATGGGAGGCACTGTGGATCTTCAGGCACTGATTGATTTTAAAGACTTCCAAACTTTGTGTCACTGGTCCTCAATTCTCTTTTGGAGCTCTTGTTTGAAACTGTGGCTGCACAGGCTGGAGCTTCACCAGCCCGCAGCACAGAAGCCCTGAGCAAGCCGTACAGAGGTGGTTTCCCCTCTGTGAGCTCATCCTTGTCCCACATCTATCCATCAGTTTCCTCTAGATAACAGATTTGTGCAATGTCTGTATATATCCTCACCTGTATCACCTGCATTCACCTGGATTTCAGGGCTTTTTTCCTGGAGGAAACCCCAGAAGCAGAACAGTTAATGGCAGCGGGTTGGAACGATGTGGTCTTGAAGCCGACCCAAACCATTCGACAGTTGTATGAGTAGATGAAGGTATAGCTGCTTCCTTTGTGGCCGGTGCCTGGATTTACTGGTGCAAGCCATAAATCAGGATGCCTCAAAACCAGAGCTTCTTGCTCAGCCCACGGCAGAGTGGGAATTAACTTAGAATTAACCGGAGTTTGGAAAACAACTAGCACCGCTTTATTTGTCCATTCAATTGAATTATATGCCGCTGTGTAAGCACGCTGACCCGCAGACGTAAATTGCTCCACCCTACCCATTCCCCTCCTTAATTCTTTCACACTAATGGAGCTGACGGGGCTGTTGACTGCAGAGAGAGAGAGAGGAAAAAAGGACTGGGAATGAAGGAGAGCAGCCCAGCCCCATACAAACCTGTCCCTTTGGTGCAATGTCTGAGTGTCACAGCTGCACTCGCTGTGCCGTGATCTTTGTTGCCATTAAGCTGATTATATCTGCTGACGGGTTCATCCAACTAATCCCGCAAGGCTGCAACTGGTTGCTTCGTGTTGAAGCCCCGTTTTTATTTATTTTTTTGATAAGAAATAAAAGTCAGTTTGGCTTCGGTGGGCTCTCAAAATGGGTCAGGCTGTGACGGGGACCCACTCTGTAATGTTTGCTTGGTTAATACAGGATAATAGGACGCATTAACGTGCTCCACGCATTAAGGGATGCACGGTTTGGGAGAGGGCTGCGTGCATTAGGGCTGCACAGTGGCTGCAGGTCGGGGTGGGTGTGCTGGGGTTGGCCGTGCTCCGACTGTACCTCTTCTGATGGGTTTGAGTTTGGAAGTAGGAAAATAAAAAGGCATTTCTTTGCATTTATGAGTAACGCACTTATGAAAGGAGGTGTATTCTGATGCATTCTGGTAGTCAAATTTCCTGCCCGAGTTTTGTTAAATTAAAGAGCAACTGAAGAAAGATAAGGACCAGAAACAGCTTTAATTCTGCTGCTGAGCACTGAGTGTTGATAAAGTCAGTAGGGTTGGAAAACCATGGTTTTCTGCAGGATTCTGAATCTTCTAAAAGCTGTTCCTTCAGATGTACACGTGCAGCACTCACACAGACCTCTAGAATAGGGTAGAATAGAATCATCAAATAGAGTCACCAAGGTTGGACAAGACTGACAAGATCATCCAGTCCAACCGTCCACCAGTAGTTCCCTCTGAACCATGACCTCAACTCTCCTCTAACTTCTGATTGTATGGAATTCAGGCTGCCCAGAGCTGTGGGTGCCCCATCCTTGAGGTGCCCCTGACCATCCTTGAGGTGCCCTCAGGCCCAGGGCAGCCTGAGCTGGGGGGCAGCCAGCCCACGCCAGGAGTTGGAGCTCAGCGACCCAACAGGAGCTGTTCTATGATTCTGTGAATCGTTTTCTGCTTGGGCCATCACTTAGCTTGCCCCGATGTCAAATATATGACCGAAGTACTGTTTAATAAAATTGATAAAATTCCTTTTTTTTTTTTTTTTGTTTTGCTGCCAAAATAAGCAATCCTTTGGGTTTGTTTTCTTAGGTGAGGGCAGATCGCATTAGAAGAGGGAAGACCTTGTGTGGCAAGGGACAGCATGTCCTAATGGTCACAGCACAGCACGAGGAGCTGAGCATCCTGAAGCTAATCCTACCATGGGCTGCGTTCCTTGCTTGACCTTGAGCCACCAGTCAGGGATGGAGTGGGGGGGGGTGTTCTGTATGTCTCAGTGTCTGTAACCCGGCAGTATTACGTGCATATACCCCCGGGCCTTACCTAGATTAATAAATCAATATTTGGGAAGTAAGCCTCGATAAATGCTAACCATGTTAGTACGTGTAGGTGAGCTTTGTGCTGGGCTGCACCGTGCTGGGGGCCCTCAGCCAGGGCTGCACGGCAGGGAGAGACCGTGGTGGGTTGTGCCATCCTCCCGGGGTCTGCCGGGAGCACACATCTGCAGGGAGGGCTGGAATACAACTTTTCCACTTAACATGCTCCCCCATCACCCACCGTCAGCAATGAGATTAAATTCTGTGCGACTGCAGAGGACGTCGCATGATTAAAATCCTCTTTTAGAAATTAATATGTACCATCTCTCAGTCGTGCTGTGCCTCTTCTCGGGGAAGGGTATTGTCTCCTGAGCACTCAAGGTGTGAGAAGCCACCAAGGGAAGCTGTCTATCTTGGAATTTTATGCTGGCGCACAGTTGCTCCGCTGACAGCTCCAGCTGCATAAGAAAACTTGGAAAGCGGTCGCTTTAAAAGGAAGGGGACAATTCATCTCCTTTAAAAACAGAAGTCTTGGTTTTTATCCGTTAATTTTTCCCTAGCGTAGGTGTAGGAGTTCACAACGATGTGTATTTCAGGAGGGAAGCAATCTGATCTGGGGGAATGGCTTTCCATTGGGGTGCGTGTGTAAAGCCGTGGCTCTGTATGTTCACATGGCATTGGAGTTTGAGAAGAACTTGTTGGAGCACTGCCCTGAGTGCCCACACACAGCTCTTCCACTCCTATCACCAGAGCTCCCAGCCAGTATTCTGAATTGCAAGGGACCCGTATTGATCACTGAGTCCTTCCCAGTCTTGCTGTGCTCTCAAAAGTCGAATTCAGCGTGCAAAAAGGGAAATAGCTGTCTTCACAGGTACACTCTGGCTGGTGCAGGTGTACAGGATAAAGGCTCCGGATTGGAAGGATTACAGAGATCTGAAGGGGCTGAAGCATGTGCCCCCTGACCCTTCCTTCTCCTCACGCTGGAGCTGACCCTTGGGATGTGGGTACCTCTGTTCTGGTTGCACATTTCTGCTGGCATGTTTGTGGCTTCCAGCAGCTCCCAGGGAACCCAGGGATGATCATGAGCGTGCTAACTGAAGGCGGGCACGCCGTTTCCAAAACTGAATCTGGCTTTTAGCGGGAGGGTTGATTTAGGTCAGAATTAATGCAAACACTTGTGTAGACCATTTAGCGTTTCGTTTATGGACCTGTTAAGGCAGCAGGATAATCCCTTTAGATTACCCGTGTAATTCCTAGTGAATATTTATTTTAAAGTGACTTCTGTGCCCTTAGTCATTAGCGGAGGTTAGTAATGCATCTCGCAGCTGCCAGCCTCAATGCAGCCGCATTCGTCAAGGGGAAGGCTTTCTCCTTTTGTTTCCCGTCTTCTTTTTGTCTTCTTTAAACCAACTCTTGCTGGTTTAATCCCCCCCCCTGGAGCTCACCTCGGGGTGCAGCCCCACGGAGCTGAGCTGGGCTCAGGCAGCCCTCGAGCCCGGGCTGCCGGGTGCCACGATCACATCGGTGTGGGCTGGGACGAGGACGGAGCAGGGCTGCGGGTTCAAGGACACGCTGCTGCTTTAATGTGCGCAGACATGCTCCCGCTCGCGCGCTGATTGGCAAGGTTAACTCGGAGAGGCTGCAGCTTTTTAAACTGATTTGATTAGACCCGCTACTTTATCCCATTCCCTCTCCCCCACCCCCTGGGCCCCCCCACCTCCTGATCCTTTTAACGCAGCCCTTCGGGGGGCTTTTCCCCCCTTTTTCCGATTTTCCTGCTGAATTTTGACGTATTGTAAAGTAGATTATGTGGCCCCAAAGGGAAGCTCAGGAGGCAGTGTCTCGGTCCCAGGGATGTGTTTTCTTGCAGCACTGTGATTCCCCTCCTCTTCCTCGCTCTGCCTGTCTCTCCATGGGTTTGGGCTCAGCCACACGCAGCCTTCCAATTCCCCCGAAACTGGAGGGGAATTACGCAGCCAGCAGCCCTGAATGACGGCTGCTGGTCCCAGTCCCACCCAACCCAGAGGGTGCTTCACGTCCCAGCTGTGATGCTTTGACACGGGTTCCTTCATTGCGTAGATTCAGACTTGTTAGGACAGCCTGGAGAGCCACACTTCTCAGCTGTGCACCCAGTCCCAGTGCTGGGGCTGCTGGATGGAGCCTCGTCCTGCCCCGCTCAGCGCTTCTCTCACAGCACGGAGGCTTTGTGTGCTTCCACTTGTCAGTTCTGGGCTCCATCCCTGGTATTAAGCTGATGTCTGTCATATTAAATACTCCAGGGGAATTCGGAGCCTCGTGTCAGCATACATAAGTGCCTCTTGCCAAGTCTCTTTAGTCCTCGTAAATAAATAAGTAAAGCCTATAAATTACAGGCACTCACAAAACCAGAGCACCCAAACTCGCAGGCCAAAATGACAGGTGAGGAACCCTCACCACTGCAATTTTGGGGACCCCAAGGGGATATCCATCCCACCCCCATACCACATCTCCCTCCTCACCACCTGAATCAACCTCGGTGCTGCACGCTGGGGAGCTCAGCACAGCTGAGGACCCGATCCAGCAAACAGGACCGACCCTACAGAGTCACCCTGGTGGAACAGCACGGGCTGCAGACAATCCCCTACCCGCAATGTATTAAACCTTGACACGCTGCATTACTTAAGAGGTCTCGGGGAAAATTAAAACCCTTTTGACTAGGTTTTGCAGTGCAGGGGAAATTTTAGTGACATTTAAAAGGTTTTTCCTGTGTTCCTCTAATGGGATAAATAAAAAAAAAAAAAAAGGGCTTGTTTTAGGCCAGCAAATGGGGGGACAATCCAATTTCCCTGATTCCATCAAGACACTCTTAAAGCATTAGCTTGTGAGGTTTAAAAAACATATATACAACCACACAGCAGCCTGACCCCTCTGCCTGATGGCTTTGGGAAGTGTCCCAGTGTGCAGGCATTCTCCCTGCCCAGCACCCTGCCTGGTGGTAAGAGGGTCAGGAGGACAGCACGGCGAAACCACAGCTGGGGAGGGCTGTGCAGGGGAAGCACGAGCCCAGTTCATTATTTACAGCAGCAGTCCTCGTCATCCTGCAGGGCTGTGCTCGGGGCTGGCGTGCAGTGATGAGCTCTTTACATTGGGTGCTTTTCTCTCAGGTGGGGAGAAATGACACTGACCGAATGAGCAAAATCAAAAGAGAGCCCTTAATGGGATGTTTCTAAGTGGCGTTTCGGTTCCAAATAAATAAAGGTTCCCCTTGGAACCTTCCATCTGCAGTTTGATCCCGTCAGTCACGAAGATGAATGCATCAACACTTGCTTCGAAGGGGCTCAGGGGATGGGTGGTAGGAGATGTGGAGCCTTTCACCCCGGGGTCAGCTCTGCCCCAGGTCGGTGGCCCACCAGCCCATGCCATCTGCTGCTCCCCCCAGCCCTCCATGCCACGTGTACTGCTGTGTGCTGAGACAGTTGTTGGGGCCCAGCCAGCTCCCCTGGGCTGATGGGGCAGCAAATGGGGTGGCCCTGCACTGCGTTGTGACTTCAGCCCCAGCCTTCGGGCCGAGCAGCTCAGGGGAACTTGACCTTACGCCATGAATGGCGAGCCTGTTCCTCCTGCATCTCATTCACAAACAGAGCATCCCCGAGCATAAATCTGTCTGGTGTAACGTTGGCCACAGTCTTCCCCGGTCGCCTCCTGATCCTGCTGCATTTCATTAGGAACGCTTCTGTTATACGGCGAGCAGGGAGCAAGGGCTGTCCGTGGGCTCTGGGAGAGGCAGCTTCCTCCAGATGGCTTTCCTACCTTTATTTCTTCAGCATCGGCACTTTACAAAGACTGGTTGGAAACCTGGATGGCTGCGAAAGGGCAGCGCTAACAAACCTTCTCCCTCCTTTTTCTTTCTCTCTTCTTCCATCAGGGGACAGTCCTGCAGACCTCAGAGTGCTTTCAGAGCCCAACCTGTAGCTGTGCTGGTGGCGGTGCCTCCCCCCAGCAGACGGCTGCGTGCTGAATGCCTGCTAAGTCCAGATTAGCCACAGAGCAGTCGTCGGGCTTAAGAAGCAGGCGTGCTCAGGACGAAGGCTGCTGTCCTGGGAGACCCTTGCACCTCGTTTGGTGAGGTTGTACAACTCCAAGCCCAAGGATGGTTCTGACCATCCGAATGTGGGAAGTTTTGGATTTTGTAGAGGGAAGTTTATGAGACCAAAACAAAGCCTCTGGATTCTTTATCCTCACCAGCCTAAAAACAGAAAAGGAGCTGAGCCATCCCTTAGGCCACGAGCTGTGCTTCTAGCTGTGGTACTTATTGCCAAGTACCTACTCCTTTTGGAGCCAGCAATACACCTGGTTGTGCTGCAGGGGTGCAGGAAGGCATTTTGCAGCTCTTTGGGCTGTGCTTACATTCCAGCCATGCCTGCAGCTACGGGGACAGGGTCTGTGAGGCAGGAGCCTCTCTTCTGGCCCTGCAGCTGCTGTGGCAGTCATGCATGCATGCAGCGTCACAGCTACCCCTGCCTTCGCTGGAGGTGAAGCCAAACCCCTTGGTTTTTAATTTCTTTTCTTTTTTATCTTTTTTTGTCTTTTAAATTGGCTTTAAAAATTCCACTTTAAAAGAAGAGGGTGTAGTGAAATGCAGGGTGGTACCTCCAATGCCATTATAGCTGACAGAGACGCAACATCTTGGCCACTTCTGCTTGTGGGCTCAGCCCTTCCTGGGAAAAACAGTCACATACAAAATCCTGAGCCCCTTTACACTCTTTTCAACCCAAACCTCGACATCCCAACCGGCTCGGCCAAACAGAGCAGCAGCAGCATCACTCTCAGCATCCCACCTGCTCCACTTAGCAGCCTGGGCAGGCTTCCCTCCCTCCAGCCTGGCAGAGCAGCACAGTGCCTTGCTGCTGGACGTGGATCCCTCTGCCTGCAGCATCACCACCGTGCCGGGGCTGCGTCTCAGTCCGCACGTGCTGCCCCGAGCTCCGACAGCCGGTCCCGCGCAGGCACGGCGCCAGCAGTGACTTTACAGGCTTTGTGGCAGAGATTATTTAAAGCAGATTAACCCTTCTAAACCCCTTAGATTTTAATTATTTCTGTATGTATTTATAAAACCTGCAGTCTGCTGGTTCCAGGGCACAACTGCCCCAGTCCCCATCCTTAACCTGGATTCGTGAATACACAGCACAGCCATATAACACGGCAGGGCCGGGCTGGCCTGGGGTCACTCCACTTATTTATTCATTGCCTATCGTAGCGCAGTTGAATCCGGGATGAAAATGAAACATTATGGTATCAAATTGCCAGGGGAGCTAATAATTAGGACGGCGTTAAAATAACGGCACTGACACCGCATTAATTGAATTGTTTGATTCGGCACGGCGTCGCTCGCTGATGGCTTCGGGCAGCTCTGCTGTTGGTGCAGCCTGTTGCCTGCCCGTGCTGTGAGCAAGGAGCACCTTGCTGCTCTCTGTAGGGTTGGCCGAAGGCAGGGCTGGACCCAAAGGGATGCTTTGTCCACACATTGTTTTGTATGCATGTTAGGGCTGGGCTGATTAGCTCTGTTAGAATTGAGGAGGAGAATGAGAAGGGCTTCCTGAAGGAAGTAAAAGCAGGTAGAGCCAAGGAGTCCATGGATGGATGAATTTCTTTTTTTCTGGGAGAATCTCTTTAATATGCACACGGTCCTCCTCTTCTAGCAGTGAACGTTGGACCACTAGCAATTAATTTCTTATCACGGTCTTTCTATGAGGTAAGAAAACATTAATGTCTCCATTAGGAGCGCTGAACGGGAGCTCTGCGAGGAGGGATTGATCAAGGGGCATCCCGGGCGGGACGGAGGCACGGCTGAGTGATGTACAACGGAAACGCTCGATGCCTGTGCATTTTAGGATAAATATCGTTAAGCTAATGAATTTTCCACCACTTAGGGTGAAGCATACAATATTTCCTTTAAGGACAGGCTGTAAAACAGGGAAAAAGTGAAGGTCCCGGTGTAAATCTGTTCCGTAGCTGCTTACAAAACCGACCTCACAAAGAGTAACACCTGATCCCCCGGCTAGGCCAACCATCCCAAAGGTTAATAGAGCTTTTGTCATGCAAATGGAAGGATGTTCAGCTGGAAGTGCTGGACCCTTGTGCTCAGCGCCGGGGCACGGCGGGGGAGAAGCAAAGGGTTAAATTTCGGGGCTGTAGAAGCAGATTGTGTTTTCCTTCTATGATGTGGGCTGACAAGACATCAGTATTCTATTCATCTGTTGGGAATTAGGCTGTTAATCCAATCAATGACTCTTGAGCGAGCTGCAGCCTGCCTCCCCACTGGGGAACAATCGGATCAGACGGGAGATTGTTTAAGAGCAGAGCGCGGTCCTGGTGTCAGGTGGAATTTCCAAGCGTTCCCTAGTGAATTGGGGATGGGAAAGCTGTCTCAGCCCATTTATCCTGCCTCTTAAATAACCAGGTATCTGCTAAAGTGATAAAGCAGCACAAGAGCAGAATAGGGAGCTACGAACTTTTATGCGGGGAGGGGGCAGGGGAGTGCCCAGAGAAGGGATCTTTTGGTGTCTTGGCAATGTTTGACTCCGAAGGAAAGAGAAGGAGCGGCTTTGGGCTGTCCTGCTTGCAGCCTGTAAGGTAGCTTTGGGAAAGGATGGCTCCTTCCAGACCTGGTTTTGATCCCTGTTCTTGGGACGGGAGGGGAAAGCCTGTGGCTTCCCAGCAGCTTTTGTATTGTGCTAACACAGTTCTATTACAGTAACACACAGGAACGACACCTGATGCTGGAAGCAACAGACAGCAGCAAACGTTATCTGGGACAACCTATGAACACATCTGTACACACACCTGGCTGTGCTCAGGGCAGCGAGTGCAAACTGGGGTGAAAATGCACAGCCCAGCAAGGTGTTGGTTCTGCAAGCGAGCACAGCCCCTTCTGCGTGGGGATATCGAGGCACTGGCTGTGCCAGGAGCACTAGATGCTGCTGGTGGTGGATGCAATAAATCCTATTGAAATCGCACGTGGAAATGTAGGTGCAGCACCAGTTGGAAAGTAGGGCGATGAGGGATTAGCGTCACGCTGGCCCTCTGAACTCCCAGGGCCAGTGGGTTTGGGTGCATTAGCAGAGGCAGGCTTCCAGAGGGAGCAAGCTCCTGGGCATCAGATGCTGCCTGAGATTTCGTACACCTGGCTTTGAAAGTGGAGGGCACCTTCACTTTATGGCACCTGAATGAACCAAGGATGCTCAGGTCATGGGTAGGAAAAAGGGCATCCCCAGAGAGAAGGAACCTCATCTCCCAGGCTTGGCTTTCTAGGGCTTCTGCACCCCTCCTCCTTCCATCATAATGTTGAATCAAACAAAAGCTAATGCAATTTCCTTTGCCTTTCAGTAGAAGATTGTGCTGTAAGGGTCCATACCATTAGAAATGTAATAATTGCTTCTCTATGCAGGTCTAATTTATCTGGGAGGCACTTAGGAGATAGACCTGTGATAGCCTGGTGATAGGCTTTAGAGAAGGGCTGGAGAGGTGATGATAAAGATCTGTCTAGCACCTCCCATCCCCAAGGATGCCTGCCCTGACGCTGCAGGGGAGAGGGGCAGCTCGGTGCCAGGAGTGAGCTCGGTACACTGCCAAGCCTACCTGCCTGCAGGATTTAATGGGGGATATAGTGGTGGGATAGCCATGCCCTGTTCAGGGTGTCAATCAGGAGGCAATTGACAGGAAAAGTCTGGGTGCACGTGGTATAACACAGAGATCTTAAAGAACAGCATCAGATCCCAAACTGCACCACAGCTTAGGAATGCCAGCGCTCACACCCACAGCGATTCACTCATCCAGCACCTCAACTGTACAAACCCGGGCTGCACTGAGGGCACAAGAAGCATGGAAATGAAAATAAAGGCCATGGAGGGGCATCCCCTGAGCTGCCCAGTGGATTTCAGGCTGGATGTGTCAGCCGACGTTGTGTTTTGAGGACCACGAACACGTAGCTTGTGGGGGGCCTTGAGCTGACACCTTTACCCGCAGTCATCTCAGGGATGAAATTTGAGAGAGAGAAAAAGAAGATGATGAGGTTTAAGTAAATTGCTGGGAAGTTGAAGTCGAAAGTGGAAATAGATGAGGAATTAAAGAGTTTTTACAAGCGGAGGGAAGAATTTTCTTGCTATTTTTTATCTCCCTGGCTTGAGTGAGCCTCTGTCGTGCGGCTGCAGAGATTTATATTCACAGCTCCTAAGCACCAGTGCTTGTTCAGAGGCTGTATAATTCCAGCCCTCTTATTCACTCACCTTCTAAAGGCCTAGTGTAAATATTTATCTTCGCTGGCCCATCCACGCTGCTGAACCCGAGCTGTTAAATACTCTTATCGCCGCATCGCTCTTATCTGTGATCCCTGCCGGTACTGGGAGCCTGTGAGCAGGAGCACGCAGCTCCCTTAAACGTCCCACGGATGAAAAGCAGTGACGAGAGGGGAAGAACGCCTTAAGAAACAAGTGTGTGACAGGGAGAGGTTCCTGTACGTGTTGTTCTCCATCTTGGCTTGGCCAAGACGCTCCCACACCTCCATCTGTAGCTCCAGAACCCCCATCTCAGGTACAGCAGGGAACAGAAATTCCCGAGGAGTGAGCAACGGGATGGAAGTGCCGATATAATCCCCTCTCCTATAAGACAAAATTGGCGTGGGGAGCCATAGCACCACTTAACGGATAAGACAGTTGGTCCATCTGCGCTCGGTCCATCTTCTCTCATTTCTCTCGCTTACATTTCTCAGGAGTGCGGCGCAATCCCGTTATCCAATAAGTTGCCCACTGGTAGCTGGATTTTCATTGAGAGACATCTGTCACGGACCTGGGACGTGGGAGGTGCGGGTCACTCGGCAGCATCTTTGTTTTGATGCTGTCGGTGGATGCGGGCATTCGTTCTTCCTGAAGTTCTTGGGCTGTTACGGGGTGTGATACAGGAGTTCCCAAAGAGGCAGCTGCAGGTTTTCATGCTACAGGTTTGGATTCAGGCTCTGGGTTCTGTTGTAGTTGCAGCTGTGATTTACATTTCCACAATCTGAAAGCTCAGGTGGAGGGAGAAGAAGCAAACAGCCATGACAAATGCCCCCTCTGACTCGGTGCTTTCTGTAAACTAAGCCAACCAACATCCCCATCGGTTTCAGTGGGGAAGAATTAGCGGCTCCCGCTCGCCAGTGACCACAGCAGAGCTTTTTTTTCCATTTCCCTGGATTAAAATTTGTCACGGAGCAAACAGAAGCAAACAGCATCGCATCAGAGAAGTAGAACAAATGGCACCTGGCCAGCGGTCAGGGGAAAAAAAAAAAAAATCTGGTGTAAATAAAGTGTAAACAGCGTTTGCATAACAGCAGATTAATAATCTCTTTTTTAAATGGCACTGGGGTCGGAGAGATGTGCTGGGACCTGCTCCTTTCTCCAACTAATAAATGCCAGCTCTGAAATAAAGGGCTCTCCGGCCCCGCCGGCGCAGCTCTGCTGAAGCAGCAGTGTTTCACTCAGGCCTCTGGAAGAGGAACAAACGTCTGGAGCTGTTCCTGGACCAACCCTCTGCTCTTTGCGAGGAGCTCGGAGGCCAAGCTGCCCTCTGGACAGGGATGGCTGTCAGGGTGCCCGGGTCCCGTTGTGTGCCTCCAGTTCCATCCACCTGCCTTTCATCTCCTTGTTGTTGTTGGCTCCAATTTTGATGGCGGCGATGCAGAGCTCGCCTCCCATCCCCCAGCCCTCGCACACCCTGCATATTTTAACGCTGCTTCTCCAATAACTCATCCGTGCTGCCCGCCTCTCCTCCCGCCCCGCTCCGGGTCGGTGCGGAGCATCTCACCCTACAGCACGATTCCTTCCTGGTTTCCCAGCTGGATGCGCTTAATACCTTTGATATTACCAGGCTTAGAAACCAGAAATCCCTGGCGAGCAGTTTTCTGGGTGATTTCCACCTGTTTCCCTGTTCTTTTTTCTGCTTCTTGCCAGCCAGCGGGCTATTGAGTTTGCACCTTAATCCCAAAGATGATGGTAATTAAAAACTTAAGTCTACATAAACAGATGCAAATACATTAAGGAGGCAGGGAGCTGAATTAGAGGCTAATCCCGATGGGGCAGTGAAAGCAAAGGGGACAGTAATTCTTCCCGTCTGTTATTTCACCTGTCCCTGTGGCAAGAGCAGGGGATGCCCAGGGCTGTGCTGCTGGGCATGGGGATGGGATGTGCGTCCCAAAGTGTGGGATCACGTCCCCCATCTCCACAAGACAAGTCCCAGCTCCCCAGGCCTGTCACCAGCCATCGTTCCTCGTGGTTGTGGTGCCCCTTTCCTCGCCTGCAGACGAAAAGGACTCCCAAAGCACGGCGGAAATTATTGAGTTCACCATTGTACAGACCTGAGTGCTGAAGAGCAGGGACCTGTATTCAGCAGGGAAAAAGAAGTGCTTTTCTGCCCTGTTTGCTGAGCTGCACGAGCGCCCAGCTGCCTTACCTGTGTCTGGAACAGCTGTGTCAGGCTGTGCTCTCAGTATGCATCTCCAGAGGTGCACTCGGGATTCCAGAGGGTCCCAAAGTAAGGCGGTAGGACTGAAATCCTTCATTTTTCTGAGCTGGAAGTGGTAACGCTGTGAACTGGATTACAGCCTTGCTGTGATCCACACGCTCCCGTGCGTGGGCAGGTATCGATTACCCATCAATATGGATTGATGGCAGATGCTGAATCAAAGCCTGGCTGGGAGATAGCTGTGTGGCCGGGGCTGCTGATCAGTTGAAGTATTTATTTAAGGCTGGAATTTACTTCTCTCCCCGTGGCATTGCTTACACCTCTAAAATCAGGTCTTTTTATTTTTTTTTTCAGGATGGGGAAGGCCAGACTGCACTCCATTATGGTAAGCTGCCCTTCAGCACGATTGTTCCCTCTTAGCAGGATGGATTTGCAGCTGGATCATCAAATCACCTCCGTACAGGAAGCAAATTCCAGCAGCAGCATTAGTAGGAAGGGTGGATTTGATTAACCAATGCTGCCTCCACCTGCAAAGCCCATGAGCAGTGTGATGCTAACCTCTGGGCATCCTGGTTACAGACCAGTTTGGCACCAGCTGGGAGCACAACAGATAACAGATCTACTCCCAAAGCAAGCAGAGTGAAGTTCCAGCTTGTGTCACTCCTGCAGCCCCGTGCTAATTAGATACCAGATTTTATAGCAATCCTTTTAATTGAAAGAGTGTTCTGTCTCTAAATGAGAAAAGCAGAGACACTTAAGTGGCACATGCAGTGCTGATATGCAGGGAACGGGGAAAAAAAAAACACTATTTCATCTACATTGTAATTTTTTCCAAAATTAAGACACGTCCAGTTACGATTTTACACTCTCTCTCAGTGGCTGTGGCTGTGTAATTAAGGGCATGCTTGTCATTCTGAAGCGTTCGTGCCTCTCTCTCTGATCTCTCCACAAGGACATCAGCAGGATGGCAAAATTGCTCTGTAGTCCATCAGTCTGAGACACGGCGTTCGGATCTGGATCTGAACGGCCAGATTCCCAGGCCCCCAAACCAGGGCTGTAATTACAGCGATGTGTGAATGGTCTCCCCATGCTCTTTCCTGTAGGATACTTCATTTTTCAAGCCCTTATCTCTCTGCCTGAAGCAGGCAAATCTGTTGCATTGGTGCTGGTGAACAGCAGCATTTGTCGCTCAGCACGTTCCGAATTTGCAGGCCAAGAGAACCAATTCGGTTAACATTACTGCTGCAGCCGTTTCTGATCCACCCGAGCAGCCTCTGTTGCACCAGTCCTCCGCTTTACTTAGAGGACTTTCCGGGAAGGGTTAACCCCCCCACGGGAGTCTGCTTTTAGGGTGCATCCATCCCTTTTTACGAGCGAGCGTGGCCTGACAGCTGTCCTTGTGGCGACAGCTCTCCTGATTACAGCCGGCCTCGAACCGCGGGCTGAGCCGGGCGATAAATTCTGCCTCCTCCTGCCCGCTGCTGACCCTGGGTTTAATCGGAGGTTAAGCGCAGGCCAGCGCTCAGCCTCGTCCCGAAGGCCCCGCTCGCCCTTGGGACCCGGGTCCTGCTGAACGGCCTCCCACCTCCTCGCCTCCATCCATCTGGGAATACCGAACTCATCCCTCTGCCGCTCCCAGAGGAAATCAAGGCTTCTCCGAGCGCTGGCAGCCACGTGGCCGCGCGGTGGGCAGGCTGTGTGTCCTCACGGGCGCTCCGTCTTCCTCGGAAAGCACCATCTGTTCGGCTCGGTGCGGTGGCAGGGCGGAGGGAGGGGGATAAAGAAATAAATAAATAAATAAAATAATGGGGGGGGGAGAGAAAGAAATTCATCATCCGAACCCTGAGGATTAATGGAGTCGCTGGGCGAACTGCGCTGAATGAAAATTCATCTTCGCCCGTGCCGGTGTCAGGACTGCCGCTCCGGCCCTTGACAAATAGAGGTGCACAGGGTGCCGTAAATCTGATGGTGGGGCTGCTCCGTGGGGACACAGCCCCCGTCGGGGCACGGCCACCAGCCAGGGCACGCAGCAGCGGGGAGAGGAAGGGCACTATGCTGACAGGGTCGGGCTGCAGCTCCATGGCAGCCCAGGAGATCCCCTTTTTGCAGCCACCCCTCTCTGTTTGGTCTCAGCTTCATCGTAGAACAGCTTTGTTGGAAGGGGGCCTGGAAGACCACTGAGTCCCAACCCCTTGCCATGGGCAGGGTTGCCAACCTCTGGATTGTCATCATCCCCTTCCCTTCCTTTTTATCTTCTTCCGTCTAAGCTTCAATCACACGTTGACTTTCTTTTAATTAAACTTTGCCGCTCGTCGCTTCGGGTCAGCGCAAAACTGCAGAGTAATGCAAAAGATCCTCTAATTACGACACTTAACGGCGAAAAAGAGCCGGTTATATTGTAAAAGCACCTGAAATATAATTAAAACCGAGAGCCACCCATCCGGCAGGAAAGCAGCTCCAGGCTGAGCCCTAACCCCGCTCTCTCTTCCCTCCTCCCCGCAGCCGCCGCCTGCGAGTTCTCCGACATCGTGGAGCTGCTGCTGCAGTCGGGAGCCGACCCCACGCTTCGGGACAAGGAAGGCTGCCTGCCGGAGGAGGTGACAGACTGTAAGGCCATCACCTCGGCCCTGCAGCGGCACACCGCCGGCAAGCTGTAGCCGCACCGTGCGGCCGGGACGGTGCCGTCGTGCAGCGAGGCCCTGCTCCCCTTCGAAGCAAGATGGTAGAGCGTGAGGTCAGGGTGGGCCTTTTAGGTGTGGAGGATCAGGGTTTTGCATGCTCTGATAGCTAGAAGGGTTCCAGGGGAGGGAGGGGGACAGGGCCTGGATAGCGCTGTTTTAGTGCTGCTCGCTGCCGGGGAGGGCTGCTGGCATGGCCGGGGCCTTGGGGTTGCATTACGGTTTTTTTTTCCCTTTTTTTTTTCTCTTGGGTCCAAACAAGACGTTATAAATAAAACAAGCACAGTGTTGGGACGGTGTCTCTGCCTGTTTGTCTTGCGAGGTCAGCTGGCACGGGTGGTGGTTGGACTGGGTAATCCTAAGATCTTCTCCAACCTTAGTGATTCTACCAGCCACTTGGTTCCTGGGAGGCTGTAAGGGTGGGAGGCACCAGAGGGCACAGTGGTCCTATATCCATCTGTCTGTCCCTCTCATTCTCACCTCACCTCCTTGTGCAGGACATTTTACGGCTAACCCCTCAGTCCAGGGGAGGGAGCTGGGTAACGTCTCTGCTGTATCACCTTCTGGGCACCTAGAACAGCCCAGAAGTGCATCAGCTGCTCCCAAAATGCAAAGTCACAGCTTGAAGCAGTGATGGAGCACCTGGTGGGAAGGCAGGGCCAACCCAGCGGAGCTCAGGTGTATGCAATGCCCCTGAGTGACCAGAAGGGGTGGAGCCAGGATGCACCCGTTCCCAGCCCTCGTTTAAGGGCTGGCAGTGGAGGAAAGGGGAATCCTGCTGGAGATCCCTGCCTACCTGAGGCCCCTCTAAGGTAAGCAGCAGCGGGGTTTGGTGTGCAGCCTGGGAGTTGTTTATAGCACTTAAGGTCTGTTGGTGAGTTTGGAGCCTTTCCAAAAAAAAAAAAAAAAAGCAGGAGGAGGGGAGTAAAAATGAGAAAGACATATATTATTGTTTATAATCTGCTTTATTCAGCCAAACCTTTTCCCCAACAGCCTTGTGGATTGCTGCTTAAATCCCCCGGTGCCTTTAACTACCGATACAGAAAGTGGTTAATGTGCATTCGGGCTAAGCTTGGCATCTACTCCAGGAAATCACTTTAATTGAGAAGCATTAAATGTTAAAATGATTAAAATATATAAAGCCAACACACCGGTGCCTGTGGTGGGACTCAGCCCCCAGCACACCTCACCTGAGCCTGCACGGAGCTGCGGTCCCCCCCATCTTGGGACAGACACGTGGGGTATTAGGGGGCAGTGGCAGGGATGGAAGTGCCCACTGCAAAGCAGCGACGTGTGCCAGCTCTGCTGGGTGGCTGTGACCGCTGTCACCTCATCCACAGCTCGGTGGGACAAGCCAAAGTCACTCCTTCTCAACCCTGATCCAGGGTACTGCGGGTTTTGCCTCACCTGAGTTACTGGGGGGGGGCTGCAAATGGGTTGGAGCAGAAGATGCCTCTGCCCCCCACCCCGAGTGGGGAAGAAGAGCCCAGAGACAGCGGCTGTGGGTGATGTCTGGAGTTTATTGACATCGTGTGCCCTCGGCGCGGCAGGGACCGTACACAGCTCATGCCATGGCAGGGTACAAAGCAGCATCCCACGGTTGGGGGGGGGAGTTATATCTCCCCAAAGACGTGGCAATAAATAAGGTTTGACTCTTTAAATTTTTTTTATTGTTTTCTTTTTTCTTCCTTCCCCCCCTCCCCCCTTCTTTTCCCCAGTGAACAAGACTCTCACTTTCTGGAACTGTACAAAATTTACACGGGGGAGGGGAGGGAAGGACATTTGGCTGCGTTGGGTGGGGGTGGAGGAGAGCAAGCGAGCACGGCTGGCAGGGACCTGCTGCAGGGACAACCTTCCCCCCTTCCCCACACCCCTCCCTGTGCCACCTGGGGGCTGGGGGCTTGGCACAGAGCAGCACGGGGGGGCACGGCTGGGGGCACACAGCGGGGCAGTCCTGCAGCACCAACACCCAGCTTGGGGACGGCCTGGCCGTGTGCTTTCTCACTTTATTTCACGTTTATTTGTAATTCCCTTCGCTTTCAGCCTCGGGCAGCAGCATGATGTCACTGACCGCCACCAACCACGCACATCCCCGAGCACGGACCCTTTTTCCCCACCGTTTTGGGGTACGTTTTGGCGATGCCCTTGCAGCAGGGGCTCACCAATGTTTCACCGTGCCCTCAGCCTCTCAGCCTTGAGGCTTTTCTTCCTGCTGCAATCCCTCCCCGCCAGCCAGCGAGGTGCAGCGCTGCACCGTAAGCACTCCTGCACACCCAGGGATAAATCATGGCCCTGCAGCCGCAGCGCGACAGCCCTGCTCCCACCCGCCCAGCGCTGCAGCCAGCACGGCCCTTGGGCCGGGAGGAACGCTCTGAAACCAACCCTTCTGCTGTGTAGAGGCTTTGCCATCCATGATTGTCCTCCCCTCCTGCACGTGTGGCTCTCCACCGACCAGGAGGGCCAAGGCGGGGTGACCCCCGCGCCCTCTCCGTGCTGTGCGCCCGCACCTCCCTTGTGCTTACACCCGAAGGCACCCGCCCCATCCCGAGCCCCGCGCATCGCCGTTGCCCCAAGGATGGGCTCTGTGCCCCCACGGATCCCAACGGCTCCGCTGCCCTCCTGGCACCATCTCGCATCTCCGGCGCTGTGCTCGTGGGCTGGGGGAGCACGCAGGGGGCCGGGCCGGGGGCGAGCGGCGCTTAGAAAGGGGGGTGATCCATGTCGTCCAGCCAGGAGGCCGGGCTGGTGGGAAAGTCTGGGTACCCGACGCTGCTCCCCGTGGAGATGTCGGAGGTGGGGCCCCCCCCCGGCCATGGCGCGCAGCGTCTGACTCACCCCCTGTGCCCCCAGCCCCATGCCGCTGTCCATGGCGTAGTCCAACCCGTTGAGCAAAGGCGGGTGGGACGGCAGCGACGAGATGGACGACGGCGACTGGGGGAGCCCGTAGGGGCTGCCGTCCCGCAAGTCCTGGTACGGCTGCCCCGTCCCGTCCATGGCGAAGCCACCGTTCAGCAACTGTCCTCCTGCCACGTCGCCAACGCTGCCGTAAACCCGGTTGGTGTGGCTGAGCTCGGAGAGGATCTGATCATCTGCTGGGACAAGGAGTGGAGCGCGTGGGACGTCAGCAGTGCACAGGGAGCCCCACGGACCCCCCCTCCCCGCACCCCCTCGCCCTGCTCACCGCGGAAGCTGAGCTCGCTGTCGCTGACCCCGCAGTCCTCGGCCGAGCTCTCCTTCTCCAGCTTGCCGGCCCCGCGGCTCCGCTTGACGCTCTTGTAGAACTGGCCCCAGCGGTGCCGCCCCGCGTCCTTCTTCAGCCGCTTCTCCTTGGCACGACGGTTCTGGAACCACACCTGGGCCGGGCAATGGGGACGTCGCTGGCGGCCCTGCAGCCTGGCATGGCAGCACCCTGCGTGCCAGCACCTCCCACCCACGCCATCTGGCACCCATACAACCCAGCATCCATCCAACCCCGCAAAACGGGACCCCCCAAAACCCTACGCTGCAGCTTCCAGGCTGCTGTGTGAGCCATACCAAGCAGACCCGTGATCCAGAACCAGGTAAAGCAGCACCTGTGCAATCCTGCACTCTATTACAACATCATACCAGCACCCTGGCCCCCACGCAACCCAGCACCCCCGCCCATCAGGAGTCCTGCAACACCTCCACGTGCCATCATGCCAGCACCTGAGTGCCCCGGCTCCCCCCAGGTGCTGTGCACCCCAGCATCCCTGCAATCCACTGCTACAGCAGTGCTGCCACCTTGTATCTGCACACACCACGAACCCCAGCACCGCACCTCAAACCCAACCCAAGCCCTGGAGCAGGGACGTGCCCCCAGTCTCACCTGCACCACCCTCATGTCCAGCCCCGTCTCGGAGGACAGCTGCTCCCGCACGTGCCGGGCAGGCTTGGGGGAGTTCTTGTAGGCGTTCTTCAGCGTCTCCAGCTGCTTGGCAGTGATGGTGGTGCGGGGCCGCTTAGCCCCTGCCTCGGAGTCATCTGGGAGCAAACAGCTGTCGTGAGCAGCAGTAAAACACGAGCATGGGGAGGGGGTAGGGGGGTGGCACGAAACACGAGCCTGAGGGCCGTGCCTACCGTTCTGCTTGGCAGTCTCGTAGTCCTCCTTGCACACCAGCCTCCCGTCCTCCATCAGGTAGAACTCATCGCCGGTGGCCAGCTGGCGGCTGCAGATGATGCAGGCGAAGCAGTGCAGGTGGTAGACGAAGTCCTGGGCTTTGCGCACCACCTGCGTGGGGGGGATGCCCTGCTGGCACGCCGTGCATTTGGTCCCGAAGCGCCTGCAAGGACAAGCGGGCGGCGGGGCAGAGTGAGCCCAGCAATCAGGCTAATTACGTGTGACACCTCACGCGGCGCGGCTTCATCTTCGTCAGCGGGAGCGGCTGCCCTAATGGAGCCGGGGAAGGGTTGAGTTTAATGGTTCTTTTAACTAATGCTTATAGGCTGCCTGATTTCCCCCAGCAAGGACAGTACATATTTCATCCACATTAATACCAAATAAATTAATTACACCGCCCCGCTCGCATGATGAATCCCAGATTAATGCGGAATGATGGGGCTCTTACGGCGTAATGACAGCGTGCCGTGCCGTCGGGGTGGGCATGGATGGGTGTGCAAGGAAAGGGCTGAGCAGTGGGGTCACCGTCCCCGGAGGTGTTTGAGGACGTGGCACTGAGGGGTGTGATCCACGGTGGGGGTGGGTTGGGGCTGGACTTGGGGATCTGAGAGCTTTTTTTCCAGCCTTTAATGATTCTACGTGCTATGAAGCGTGGCCTTTTGGGCAGCCTCAGGTGAGCAGACCTCGGGCTGGTGAATGGAAGGAAGCACAGTTGGGCTATTGATTGGTGCAGGGTGGGCCCGGACCTGAGCCCGGCATCGAGCTCCCGGCACCAGTATCACACATCTGCACACCTTTTATGTGACTTTGGGATTGTCAGGCTGCATTTCAGTGGCCGCAGTGGGGGGGGATGATGTGCTGGCACTGCCTGGGCTGGCAGCGGGGACAGGGCTCCCCAAAGAGGGGGTGGGGGTGGGGATAGAGAACATGCTGACCCCCCCCCCCCACTGTGTGCTGCTGGGCTGGGAACGTCCTCCCGGGATTACGGCCACGTCATCGCCGTCCTGTGGGGATGAAGGATGGGAGATGCAGTGCCAGCCCGTAGGAAAACCCTCTACATTGTACCAAAAAATAGGGACCGAATGTCTGCGCTGGGATGTCCATTTTGGGGGGGGGTGGGGGGGAGAGATGGAAACGGGCTGTTTTGCTTTGCCATGCGGTAGCCGGGGAGATGAGCACGCAGCGGCAAAACGAAGGGAGGTTCGTCCCGCGGTCCGGAGCAGAGACAAAAAGGAGGAAGGGAGGGGGGGAATAATAAAGGGAGAAAAATGAAAATAAAGAAAGAAATTGGAAGGGGGTGGGGGGAGGAGGGGATGGAGGGAGAGGTGAAAGGAGAAAAGAAAAGAAGAGAGGAGCGGAGCGTTGCGCGGACTGCTCGAGACCTCGGGCTCGGAGAGAGCACGGCATCGCGGATTTCACGGCTCAATCGCAACCCGGCAGCGTTGGGGGGGGGGGGGGAAGGATGGGGAGATGGGGGCACCGTCCCCTCGGTACTCACTTGAAGAAGTCCTCCTTGCAATAGACGCTGCCGGCGCGGGCGAAGCAGCGCTCGGCCAGCTGCATCTGGCAGTCGGAGCACTTGAGGCAGGAGCTGTGCCAGTGGCGGTCCAGCACCTTCAGGATGAACTTGTCCAGGATGTGCTGGCTGCAGCCCGCGCACTGGGGGATCTCTGCGGGGATGGAGGGGGAGAGAAACGCCTCAGCAACGCCGGCACTGAGAGCCGAGCGCTGGGGAGAGGGGGAAAGGGGGGAGAGCGGGGGGAGAAAGGTGATAGAGGGGAAAGAGGTTGGGAAAAAGGAAGAGGGAAAGGGAAGGAAAAGTGTAGGAAAAAAAAAGGAGAATGGGAAGGAAAACGGGAATGGAATATGGGAAGGAAAGCGGAGGGGGAAGGGGGGGAAGGGAGAAAGGAAAGGGGGAGAGAAGGGGGGAAGGAAATAAAGAGGAAAAAATGAGAAAGAAAAAGAGAAAATGAAAGAAAGGGAAAAGAAGAAAGGAAACGGAAAAAAAAAGAAGAGGGGAAAGGGAAAGGAGAAAAGGGAAAGGAAGTAAAACGGAAAAAAAAAGGAAAAAGAAAGGGGAGAAAAGGAAATGAAAATAGAAAATGAAAGGGGAAAAGAGGAAAGGAAATAGAAAACGGAAAGGGGGGAAAAGGGAAGGAAATAGAAAATGGAAAGGAAAGGAGGAAAAGGAAAGGAAATAAATAGAAAACGGAAAGGAAAGGCAAAAAAAAAAGGAAATGAAAACAGAAGAAGAAAGGAAAGGGGAAAAAAGGGAAGGAAAAGAAGATGGAAAAAGGAAAGGAAAAGTGAAAAAAAAAAGGAGGAAAAAGGAAACGAAAAACTGAAGGAAGAAAGAAAGGAAAGGAGAAAAAGGAAGAGAAAAAAGAAGAGAAAGAAAAAAAAGAGGAAGAAAAAAGAGAAAGAAAAAAGAGAGAAAAAAAAGAGAAAGAAAAAAAAAGAAGAAAAAAAGAAAAAAAAGAAGAAAAAAGAGAGAAAAAGGAAGGAAAATAAAAAGGAAAGGAAATAAGAAGGAAAATGAAATGAACGAAATAAAGGGAAGAGAATAAGAAAGCGGGGAAAGGAAAAGAAGAAAAGAAAGAAAAAAAGGAGAAAAGGAAAAAAAAGAAATAAAGAAAAGGAAGTAAAAGAAATAATAGAAAAATAAAGGAAAAAGGCAAAAAAACGTAAAAAGGAAAAAGAGAAGGAAAAAAGGAAAAGAAGAAGGAAACGAATGTGGAGAGGGAAAGAAAATAAAGGGAAGGCGAGAAATTAAAATGGAAGAAAGGAAAAGGAAAGAGAAATAAAAAGGGGGAAAGAAAGCAAAATACAAGGAAATAGAGAATGAAAAGAAGGGGGAGAAGAAAAGCGAAAAAAAGGGGAGGGGGGGGAGGGAAAAAGGGAGAAAGAAAAGGAACTGCGGGGGGAAAAATAACCGAAAATGGCAGGAGAGAGGGAAAGAAAATAAATATAAAAATTATAAAGGGAAGGAAGAAAAAAAAAGGAAAAAAATAAAGGGGGAAAAAGGCAAAGGGAGCAGCAGCCCATTACAGCGGTGCCGTGAGGACGTCGGGGCCCGGCGGTGGAGCAGCGGGGTAACCCCGACGGCACCGGGGTCGGGGCGGGGGGGGGAAGTAAGGGGGGATCATCAACAAACAGCACCGAGCGGAACCCCAACACGGCCCCACGGAGCGACAGAACCCCCCACGGGTGGGGGGACACGGAGCGCGTCCGGCACAGGGATGGATGTGTGCCCGGGTCACCGCGGGGGGGGGGGGGGAGCGGCCCACGCCGCTCCGTGGGGCATCGCTGGGGGGCAGCGGCGGTGTGCGTCGCGATATGTCGCGATATCCGATCAAGGCGTGTATTAAAATCATCATCAAATGAATCTCGCGTTCGGATTGGTTTTAGGATATCTGGGATTCGGCGTTACACGCACACACACACGTATAGATATATATACACACACATCTAGGGGGACAAATCCATCCCCGCTCCCCCCCCCCCCCCCCCCACCGCACTGCGAGTTGGCAGCAGAGCCCGGTGCTTCGATTCCAGCTCCGGAGATCGATTTCTCTCTTATTTCATCTTAATATCGTTGTTGCTTTCACCGCCTTTCCCGACGAAGCGTTTGTTTATCCCTCGGTGGGTTTGTTTATTTCCCTTTCTGGATGGTGCTTCGGGTGCAAGTTTGGGTTCAGAGGAAGACTGGCCAAGCGTTTGCCCCCACCCCATCCCCCAGCAGCCCTCTGCTCCCCAACACCGCGCTGAAGTCGATGCAGAACGTCGGGGTTAAGGCAGAAAAGAGCTGTGCGGGTCCTTGGGGGGGGGGGGGATGGGGGGAGGGGGGTGTTGGGGAGCTGCGATCACACAACGATGGGAAAAGCGAACGGCAAAGGGCACCCACGGCTCTGAGCAGTGCTCGGGGAGGGCCGCAAAAATCGAGGAAATAAAATATTATAATAACGATAGACCAGCCCTGGGGGTCGGGGATGGGGGGGGGGAGGGGTGCAGCCCTCTCCCTCCTCCCGGAGCCCGGCCGGAGGCCCTGCACCGATGCCCCTATTTCTCCCACATCTCAGGCATTGGGGGGGGTGGGCTCTGGTTCCCACGGAGCCCCGCACTGCGAGGCGGCCCCACGCACCCCCACGGACACGTTCCCCCCCCCCCTCCCCACGGAGCGGTGCCACGGGAACTTCCACAGCACATCGAGAAGAGCAACATCTCGTTCGCTGCTCCCTGGTGCGTGTGTGTGTGCGTGCGTGTGTGGGGTGGGTGGGGGTGGATGGGGCACAGACCCCCTCTGCAGGACCCCCCCCAACCCCACGGGACGCTCCGCTTCTCCGGATCCGTTTGCGAACGGGGTTGGGGGGGAAGGGGGAACGGCAGTAATCGATGAGAATAAATAGGAATGCAAATCGGAAACGATAACAACGGTAACAAACGCGACCGGCGTTGCTCCTCGCCCCCCACCCGCGCTCACACAGCCGGGTGTGCGAGGCCTTCCCCGAGTGGGGTGGGGGGGGGAGGGTAGGGGGGATTGGGGTCGGGGGTTGGGGGGAGAAGAACGCGGCACCGCTCCACCTGTAGCTCTGCAGCACGGATGCGCGGACGGAGACGTGAGAGGCGGTTCGGGGCCGCGTGTCGCGACACACGACATCAGCGGGGGCACCGTGAGCGCGCACACGGCCGCGGCCGCGCCGACCGCCCCGTCGGGCCCCCCCCACCCCCCCCACCCCTCCCTGCCCCGGCTCTCCCATGCAGTATCGCTGCCGCACACGCGGGGAGAAACGAGAGGAGGGGAAGCGCGGCCAGCGGGGCAGCGGGCCGCGGGGAGAGGACGGGGATGGGGAGAAGAGAAACGCGTCCTTACGTTGTACCGGCACCCCGAGGATCTCCGGCAGCCCCTTGACAGCCCCTTCGGCAGCGAGCGCTGAGCTTTGCATCATTTTATTGGCCCGGGGGCGGCGGAGGGGAGAGAAGAGGGAAGGGAGGAGGGCAGCGGGCCGGCACACGGCCGCAGGCAGCACCGGGTCCCGCAGCAGAGCCGAGCCGTGCCGTGCCGAGCCGTGCCGGTGCCGGTGCCGGCCCGGGCGCGGCGCCGCAGCTGTGCCGCCAGCACCGCCCGCCTCCCATTCATTCCCCCTGCGGGGAGCGCGCCTGACGTCACCGCCCGCAGGGGGCCGTGGGCGGGGCCTGCCGCCCTCCGCCAATCCCCGCCCGCCGCACGCCGCGGGGGGCGGGGTCTGAGCGCGGAAAGAGGCGTGGTTTAAGGTTTGGGGGCGTGGCTTGCGGGAAAGGGGCGGGGCTTGATGGCGCCACGCCCCGGGAGTCCGGAGGCTGCGGAGCGTGGTTGGCGTTATCGCGACACGGAGCTGTCGTGACATAGCGACGTTCAGCGGTGCCGCGGGTGGCCGAGAGCGGAGAGGCGGAGCAGAGAGGCGCGATGCCGTCGGGTTGGGGCCGTTCGGTGCCGGTGAGCCGAAAATCCCCCCCAACACCTCCCCCAGACCCCCGCGGGGCCGCGGCACCGGCACCCACCCCGGCAGCGCGGATCCTGCCCGCTGCACGCACGGAGCAGCTCCCTGCGGCTCGGCAGGAGCGGACCCGGAGACGTACGGACAGCCGGACGCACGGACGTCTCTCCCCTCCATCCCCTTCCCAAGCCGTTCCCCACTACACCTCTGCCGGAGTCACCGCGCTTTGCCCCCTCCCCCCCCCCCCCCCCCCCAGCACCGCTCCCGCTCCCATCTCTTCCCATCCCCTCCACGCTGCCCCGGCTGGGATGAGGGGAGATCCGGACCCCCCCCTATTGCATGGAGAAATCACTTACCGGCGGCCGGAGAACGCGGGGAGTGCCGAGCAGGGCGATGCTGATTTTAACAGGGAATTAGCGGGCATGAAGGGTGTCCCCCCCCCCCAACCCCAGTTCTCCTTTCCCTCAGCCCCGTGGTTTTGTGTCCAGAGAGGCTCTCCTGCCCGCATCGAGGAGGGAAAGGAAAGAGGGGAGAAAGGGAGCGGCGGGCGGCAGCGAGCCGGGGGGGCTGGCTGGGCCAGGAAAATTAAATTGCACTTGGGGGCAAATTCTATTAGGGAATAGCGACTGTCTCCCATCAGCCTGCGCCATTTGGGTAATTACCAGCGATGGGAAGGGGCGGCCCCGAGGGGAGGGGATGGGGGGGGGGGGGGGGTCCCCAGCGCTGCCCCCACCAAACAGGATTACGGAAAGTCTATTTGCGGGACTCTCTTTTTTTCCTGCGTGCGTGGCGGCTTTAGCTCCCAGCCCCGCACGTCTGCCTCCCACCGTGGTGAACTGGGGCCCGAGGCTCCCATCCCCTGCATCGGGGTCGGACAGAGGAGCAGCTGCCTCCAGGAGAGGTGCATGGGGTGAGGGATGCTGGGGATGGGCACATCCCTCCCCCTCCCCCCCCCCCCACCCCCTCCAGGGAAATCAAGGAGAGGGAGGCAGCGGCGACAGACGATTTATTTCAAGGGCAGGAGGATGGACCCGCAGCGCTGCCGGCCCTCTCCTCCCACCTGGGTGAAGTGAAGATATCAAGAAAATGGCTCCAAATCGGATTGACACCCCCCTCACGCACACCCCCTAATAAAGTTTATTATCAGCCGGGCTCTAATCCCTTTAAATCCCCGCACAGGGGGGCAGGGCTGGGATTAGGGGAGGGCTGCGTAATCCCAATGAATTTGTTACAGGGGGGATTTAGGCAGCGCCAACGGAGCAGATGGCTGCAGCCTCGGAAAACAACCATTTTCCTTAATGATTCCTAACAAGGATAAAAGGGCAGGGAGAAACGGGGCCAGCGGCCGCCCGGGTCCCGGTCCCCAGGGATGCTCCCGCATCCAGCCCAGGGCACAGCTGCAGCTCCCACACCGCGGCCAGCTCATTGCCAGCTTCATTCCTTGCGTCCTCCCAACCCAGAAGGGGACGTCCAACCTCTTGGGGAGCACTGAAACCCCGGGGACAGTGGGGCTGGGCGCATCCCGAGGCAGGAGGATAAAATAAGGGACGAGCCGACAGACAGCACCGTCGGCAAAAATAATTTATTCCACTAAGACAAGCAGAGAGCGAGCAACGAGACGGGGAGGGGGACAAAAGGCTGAAACCCACCCCCCAGTGCCCCCACAGGGGATGGGGGAACAGCAAGGGGGTGATGGGGGGGAAGGGAACCAACGCGATGCTCCTGGCCCCAGCAGCGGTGCTCACAGGGCCAGGCTGCCCAGTCCCCACCCAGCGGGCTCCATCGCAGCCCCAGGATGTGGCACACAGAGGGACACCCCCTGAAAAATCAAAACCCCAAAACAACGAACCAGCAGCAAAACCTCTGCCCTGGGCGATGCGACGGGGGGGGAATCCCACAGCACAGAAGGCGCTCGCCTTCACGCCGCTGGGAAGAAGCCTGGACGGCCCTTCCGCGCTCGGGTACGGAGTCGGAAGAAGGTGTACATGCCCAGGAGGCACATGGAGGAGAGGAAGTAGAGCGCGATGCAGAGGCTGACGTCCAAGCGGGAGAAGCCCAAGCCCAGCACCCTCAGCCAGGGGCTCCTCCGCAAGCCCCCTTCCTCCGCTTCCTCGCGGCTCTCGGGCGCTTGCAGCCTCTCCCAGCCGCCGTCGTGGTGCAGGGCGACGGTGTCCCTCTTGCTGAGCCGCCGGTGCCGGCCGGCAGCCCGCAGAGCCTTGCTTTTGAAGTGCTGCTCGCTGAAGGAGTCCAGGTCCACGATGTCCTCGCCCACCGCCTGCAGCCGCGGGTTCCTGCGCACGATGCTGGGACGGCGCAGCTCCGACGAGCCCGGCCGCCCCGTCTCGCCCTCCCTGTCGGGCTTCTCCGTCTCCTTCTCCTCCTCCTTCCTCTCTTCTTCTTCTTCTTCCTTTTCCCGGAGGCCTGCAGTGCTCAGCCTGGCGCTCGCTGCCGCCTCCGCCCCAGCCCTGGGGATGGGGACGGCGTGGTCCAGGAGGAGGTTGCCCGGGGAGAAGCGCTCCTTGAGGAAGCTCAGCACGGCTGCCTCGTCCCACGTGTGCACGCCACGCTCCTCCCGGTGACACTGCGGACACATGTCCGGCGGGGGCCACTGCAGCTTGGGGAACTGGGGGTCCTCTGTGTCACCACCTGCAGGGGCAAGGGGTGAGAGGTGCCCAGCAGCAGCCCCACGCTGTGCTGGGATCAGCACCCCAGGCCCGTGACGGGGTGGGATGCTCAGCAGCTCTGATGTCACACAACCGTCTGCTATGGGACGTCCCCACTTCTGTGGGTCCTCTGGCCTTAACGAAGCCCAACCCCGCCGTGACGAGCGATGCCCGGATGGGTCCCACCTCCCCTCCCTTGAGAAACCACCCCAGGCTCTGTTCCCTGCACCCCCGCTGTCCCAGTCCCATACCTGCCAGGCGAGCATTGACCTCGTTGTGGTGGGACCAGAGCCAGAGGACGGCCTCATCCCGGCCCTTCACCTGGTCCATGGACTTGGCCGCCATGGCCTCGAAGTGCTGGGCGCACTCCTGGCAGCCAAAGAAGTGCTTGACGTAGCAACGCATGGTGCTCAGCACCTCCAGCGGCAGCTCTAAGGGGACAAAAGGGTCAGAAGGATGGTTAGGGAGGTGAGTCAGCACCCCACAGGGCCACAGCACCCACAGACCATTCCCTATTCCCTCCCAAGGACGAAGCACCCCTCATCCTGCTACCTTGGTCAGGGCCGCCCTGGGCAGCCTGGATCGTCAGCAGGTGGAAGACGGTCCAGAGCCCACAGGGGTAACCACGGAAATGGGGCTCGCTGCCCCTGCAGCCCACCCAGGTGATGTTGGTGGGGAGCACGGCGGCGGGGGAAGCCTGCAGGACAGACGGACGTGAGCGAGCTGCGGGGTGGGACGGGGGTGGGATAAAAGGGAGGGGGAGGGTGCCTTACGTCCTCCTTATTCTTCAGTGCCTCCTTCAAAACGCTGCGGGGCAGCTCAGGCTCCGTCCAGTTCTGCAGCCAGCTGTCCAGAGACTGCAGGAATGTCTGCACGGAGGGGCGCCCAGGGAAGTACTGTGCCAGAAATCGGGGCGGGGGGGGGAAGGGAAATGTGGTGAGGACACCTGAACCCAGCTCCGAGCAGCCCCCAGCCATGGGACCCCCAGCATCCTGCACCGAGTTCCCCCTGCAGCGGGCTCTGAACAGCAGCCCCAGTGCCCAGCTGTCTGAGCAGGGCACAGAGCTGCTCCGGAGGTAAGGCAGCACAAATCCGATTAGCAGCAATGCTCTCGGACCAAGGAGAAGAGGGAAGGGGGAAGGGGAGGGGGGCGATCCCTGAGAGTGTGGCACCCGTGGGCAGATGGGTGGCTGGAGGTGCCAACGTGTGCTGCAGCTACAAGAAAGAGGAAAAGACACCAAGAAGCAAAAGGAAGGAGGGCTTTGCTCCTTCTTCAAGGTGGATCTGCTCTCCCTAAGCACTCAAATGACCACAGGGAACTCATCTGGCATCTGACACCTCTGCTGCAAAGCATCATTCCTCCCTTCCACGTGAGGTTTTGCCATACAACGTGTTGCCTTCCAGCCACAACACACTGCTCTCCTTCCACACTCCGCTCCCCCTCCCTGCTCGCCTCACACCTCTCAGGCGTGCAATGGTTAAGGCACAGCCGGGCTGGCAACAATCCTGGTGTCACTGCTCCGTCCCGTGGAGGAGCAGGGAAAGGCAGCATGAGTTCAGCATCCCAGGGAAGCCCCAGCGGAGGAAAAGCACGGCGGGAGCTGCCCACTGCCAGGGGATTTCTAAAGGCTGGGAGGGCTGGTTCCTGCCCAGAACCACTTGGCACCACCATCAGGACCTCCAGCCCAAAGCCTCCCAAGAAATCCACCTGGACACAGAGGACTTGGGGTCAGCCGTGCGTGCTTGCACTCGGGTTTCTGGTCCCCCATGCAGGTGGTTCCACTCCCAGCTCCTCACCTTGGCCAGCGTGGCCACATAGCACTTGAGGGCACCCAGCTGGGCTCCCGCCAGCACTGCTGGCCGCCCGGCCTCCACCCGCAGCGTGTAGTGCAGCGTGGACTCCAGGTCGGCCACGTACACCTTGGAGCTGCAGGGAGGGACAAGATGCCTATCAGCGCTTTGATCTGTACCCCAAGAGAGCCAGCTGCAAGGAGCTGGGCTCGTACGTAAAGCTATGCGGGATTTGGGGGGAAGGGGAAAAGGGCACGGTCCCACCCATAGGTGCATCACCCCCTCCCACCCCAAAACACGGCGGGATCGAGGTGGGGGGGCTCTGACCGGTCAGCCTGCAGCGGCTGCAGCGCACGGCTCTCATTGACAGCACTGCCAGTGATGTTCAGCCTATAGGAGCCACGGGTGACTCCGGAGAGCGTCCGCAGGTAATAGGTGTAGAAGGAGCGCGCCTCGGCGTGCCTGCGGACACAGGAGCAGTGAGCAGCCCCCTCCCACCCCACGCAGAGAAGCCCCCCCGTGTCCCCCCTACCCGCACCCCCGACTCACACGGGCAGGCGGGAGAAGGAGCCGTTGCGGAGCAGCAGGTAGGCGGAGGGGAACGTGGTGACACCGAACTTCTCCACCAGTTCCTCCTCGCTGCTCAGCACCCTCCTCACCGCCACGTTCTCGTACTGCAGCAGGTCCAGTGCCACCTGAAAGCGGTCTCCGCGTTGGGAGATGGGGTGAGAGTCCCTGCCCCCCCCCCCCCCACCCCATTTAGGGGGGAGAGGGCAGCAGCGGGGTGGACCAACCCGCTGGGGGGGGCCCACAGGTGGAGGGGAGCGGCCGTACCCACCTCTCTGCCCACGAAGGAATTGCTCTTCTCAAAGATCAGTGCCAGGTAGCGCTCTGTGTTCCTGTGGAAGAAGCTGCGGACCTCCTCGGCGCTGCAAGAGGATCATAGGACTGCTGGAGCGGGAGGGCAGCCCCAAAAGCCATCTGGTCCTGCACTGAGCAGGGACACCCACAGCTCCAGCAGTGCTCACAGCCCACCCAGCCTGACCTCGGGGACAGGGCACACGCTGCGTTTCTGTCCAACCAGTGCCTCACTACCCTTACCATTAAAAAGGTTTTTCTTTACATCCAGTCTAAATAACCTCTCTTTGAGCTTGAAACCGTTTCCCCTTGTCCTGTCACAGCAGTCTCAGCTGAAGAACCCACCCCCTTCCCTCTTACAGTCCCCTTTTGGATACTGAAATGCCCCCTCAGGTCTCCCCGGAGCCTTCTCCAGGCTGAACGCAGGAGCACGGTGGCAGTGGTGGGGTGCTTTGTCCCCCCAGGTGAGCAGGGCCATCCTGAGATCGAGGATGCGGTGCCGCCAGCACGGTGCCAGCCCTGGTTTGTCCCCACTGAGGTTCCCAGCTCAGTTTTCTGCTCCAGTTCACGGGCTCTGAAAGCCCGCGGGGTCAGGTGAGGAGGCAGAAAACAAAGGAGAGGCAGGGCAGGAGGGAGCTGCGTGCTCACCCACGGGGAAAGAAACAACACAAAGAGCCACGAATCTGAGCCCGTTTGCTTGGTGTCCTGTTTCTTTGCTGGGACACACAGAGCTGCAGCGTGACCCTGGCCCAACCACGGCTCTGGGAGAGGCAAACACTCCCTCGCCACGCACCGCCTGCTCTCGTTCAGCCAGGTTGAATTTAAAATCGTTTACAGAAGAAATAAAATGAGCTTTCTGAGCACTTCTGGTTCGGCATTTCCCAGGAAAGCCCTTTTCTCGTGCCCTTACCTCGCTGGCTCCAGCGGTGGGCACGCAGGTGGCCAGGCATCCCCGCTCTGCTCCAGGTTGGTGATGATGGCACGTCTCAGGTCCGCGACAGTGGCAGCAGGGTCTGCAGGAACAGGACAGCAGGGCTCAGATCAGAGACCCGACCCATCCCCCCCCAGCAAAAAAACCCCAATTCACAGCTCAAAAAAAAAAAAACAAACCAAACCCCACAACCCTGTGGCTGCGAACACTCACGGGCAATCCTTATCCCATCCTCTGCTTTCTTGGAGAAAGCTCTGAAGAACTGAAAGGAGAAAAACCAATCAATGCAGAGTGCTCCCACGTCGGGGTATCCCTGTGCCCCGCCCTGCACAGCCCCAGCATGACGCCAGGAAGGCAGCACCCCGGCTCCGGATGCGCCCGGCCCCGAGGGGAGGGATGCTGAGCACTGCGAGCGGCACGCACACCTCCGGGCACGGCAGGGCTGCACACTGCAGCCCCGGGGCTCCCCACCACCCCAGGGTGGAGGAGGAGGGGTTTCCCCCCTGCCCTGCCCTGCCCTGCCTCCCTGAAGCCGGATGCCATCAGCCGGGTGTTTGCTTTGACTGGTTCCAGCTCAGCAAGCTGCAATTAGCCCCGCTTTCACGAAGCAACCGCGGCACCCACCTGCAAAGGGTTCAGCAAACCAAACCCGACCCCCCCTCCACTCCATCCCAAAGAGACGGCAGCTCGCGTGGCTGGCACCCTGCCGGGCAGGGAACCCCGGCTTTGCTGCAGTACGGGGCTGGGGCTCTGTTTGCAGAGGGCAGCACTGGGAGCCAGCGTGTTTGCACAGCTCAGCGGGCAGGCAGGGGCCCAGCAGCAGGGACAGCAGCGTGCCAGGCACCTCGCCAAGCAGCCGGGGAGAGGCTGCCTGCAGCATCCCCCACAGGAATACTTTGGTGCCACGGTGATGTCAGCAAGGGAGGGACACGCCACGGGGACGAGCAGGGTGAAAACAGGACGCAGAGCCTCTCCCCGCTGCCCACCCCGCCACGCAGCATCCCTTACCTTCAGCGTGGGGAAGCCAGTGATCCCAAAATCGGCGCACACCTGCTGGTTGGCTTCATCGGCGCAGTCAAGAGCCGCGAGCATCACCGCCGGCCTCCACTCTGCAGGAGCGGGGACAGAGGACAAGGGTGAGCTCAGCCACAGCCCCACCGAGCATCCCTGCTGTCAGGGCAGCCCCTGAGTGGCCGCATCCCTCCGTTCCTCTCCCCAGAGATGGGAAATCCGCTGCCCGTTCCTCCCGGCAGGGATGGTGGATGCAGAGAGCTCGCACAGAGCCAGGCACGGGGCCAAGGCCGAGCTCATCACTGCAGGCTGCAGTGCTCCACGCCGCCATCCCCGCATCCCTCCATCCCAATCTCCTCCCGCACAGCACAGGGAGGGGGGATGGTTTAAGCTTCTTGGCCTCTTTTCTCGCCTCCTGAGGGCTCGGGAGATTTGTTCCAATTGATACGTGCTCGGAAAAATCCTCAGTAACAAAAAACAAACCACCAAAGAAAAAGACAACAGCAGACCACGACACAGATTTTTTGTTTTCCTGCTGCTGGAGCTTTCTCTCCCCAGAAATAGGAGCCGAACGGCAGCTGGCCCTGCACCCTGCCCCCCAGGGGTCAGCACCGCTGGGCCCACGGACGCCCAGCCTTTGCTGCTGGGTTGCGCAGTGCCCTCATCCCACGAGCAGCCGGCACTCCGTGCCCTACTTTTCAGGCAGGGAACACGACGGCGGCACGGGGCGAGGAGGCAGCGGCCCTGCCCAACCAGCCGGTTAGCCGGGATTGGGGAGGGACGGCCACCGAGGCAGGGAGCCGGGCTCCGGCCCTTCCCATCCCAGCCGTGAGAAGAAAGAGGGAACGACCAGGAGGCCAGGGGTGGTCCTGCTCCACGCGGGGCACGACGGGGCGGGGGCCCGGTGCTGGAAGGGGACCCGCCGTCCCCCATTTCCCGTCGGGGCGCCCTGCGAGAAGCCAGCAGGCTGAGTCAGCCGCGGCGACCGCGCTGTCATTAACGCAATCGCGGGGAGCAGCCGGGATGCGAGCGGAGGTCAGCACCACGCACCAAGGTCAGCGCCGAGGGGGCACCGCGGCGACGGGGCGGGCAGGGCCGGGCTCGGGCCGCTCGGCCACGGGTGGGGGGGGGGGGAAGGGGCTACCCACGGGGGTCTGGGGGAGCGGACTCACCGCGGACATCCTCGGCCAGGGCCCGCCACGTGGGGGCGAAGTGGATGCAGTGCCCGCACCAGGAGGCGAAGAACTCGACGGCCCAGGCGCTGGGGGAGCCCAGCAGCCGCCGCTCCGCCGTGTCGGCGCTCAGCAGCTCCAGCGGGTCGTCGGGCGAGTACAGCGAGCGGGGCCGAGCCGCGGGCAGCGCCGCCGCCAGCAGCGCCAGCACCGCGGGCCACCAGCGGCCCCGCGGGCCCGCCCCGCCTCCTCCACCTTCTCCTCCTCCTCCTCCTCCGCCGCTCCTCGCCCGCCGCCGCCACATCTCCCGCCCGGCCGACCCCCACCGCCGCCGCCGCCGCCGCCTTTAGGGCCGCCCGCCCGCACCGCCCCCGACGGGCGGGACCGGGAGGGCGGGGCCAAAGCGGCCGCCGTCACAGCGCCCCCTGCCGGGCGCGCACCGGGGCCGTGGGGTTCGCCCCGCGGGGGTCTCAGCCGCGCCCCACGCGGGGCTGAACCGCGCGTACCCCGCCCCAGGGACGCGCGGCTCGCAGCCGTCATCCACCCCGCGGAGCTCCGCACCTCACGGCGAAGGAGGCACGGCCCCCACCCCGCGTGGGGGTCGCGGGGAGGACGGTACACACCGGATTCTGCTAAAGCGACAAAAGGCGGCTGATTCAGGCCCGAAGCCTGCGGCCAGTAGGGAAATTCCTCGAGGGAAGCCGCCTGCTGACGGCACTTGCGCCCTGATGTCAGCAGGGTGGCATCCGCGAGGGTCCCCCACCCATGGCTGTCCCAGCACGTGGCGGGGCACACAGGGCCGCGAGCAAGCCTACAGAGGCCCCGTATGTGGCTCCTCCACCCAACGTGGGGTGACTCCTTGCGCACACACGCTTGGCTGGAAGGTGCTTGCCGTGGTTGGGGCTGCGCGGGGCCTTCCCCAGCCCTGCTCTTGGGGTGCCCATCGCTCCCCAGGGCTGGGTGCTGGCTGCGGCCCCACGAAGGCCATTAGCTGCCGGCCCCACCTAGGTGTTGGAGGAGAACTTGCCCTGCTAGAAAAACGAGCCTGCGAGAGCCAGGCCTTGCCCTGGCCAGGGAGCATAGAGACCTTGGCACGGGGCACACAGCTCTCCATCATCCAGCCGGAGACTGTGGGGCCCAAATCGCACCCCATTTCTGGCCGGGATGGCTATTCCAGAGGGCTCTGATCACCGTTATTTCACCGTGGGCCAAATCCCTCTCTCTAAGGGCTCATCAGCGTGTTGGGGTTCTGGTGCTGAAGGAGAGGCGCTCGGTGTCTAATTGCCAGCATCCTCCCATCCAGCTCGCCCCTCCCTGCCGAGCAGCACGAATTCCTTTCATCCTTTCTCAGCTGAAAAGCAGCTCCAAGGCAGAAGGGACAGCCCACAGCCCAGGGCCCCGGCTCCTTTTGGGGTGAGCCAGGCCATGGCTCATCGCCCCAGGCCCGGGCCGGGGTTGCTCCTGCTCCGAGGGAGCTGCTGTGGGAGCCACTTGTTTGGGATTTATTTCCCCTTCTTGTGTTCTCACTGCACAGCAAGAGCTCGGGCTTTTCCCAGCAAGCTGGGTTTTCGTTGCAGATTGCCCCCAAAGGCAAAGCAGAGGGTTTCACATCCTGCTTGAAGATGGACTTGAGGATAAGAGAGACGGATTAAAAAGTAAATAGACAAGCTGGAAATGGATTTGGCAATGCTCCCCCAGCGCTACCTGCTGCCCCAGAGCCCAGCGGGAAGCTCTCACGCTGCTTGGAAACCCATTTCCCAGCAAAGGTCTCCAACACCCAGCTCAGTGTCCTTCAGCTTTGGGAGGAGACGAGGCCACGGGCCAAGGCACAACCACTGAGCTGGTCTTTGCCAACCTCGGAGGGGCCGCCCTGAGAAGCTGCCCAGCAGCACATAGAGAAGCACGGCACGAGCCTGGCACCTGCAGCACTGCTCACCCATGCAGCCCCAGACCCGAGGGCCACCAGCAGCAGCCGGCTGCTGTCGATTTGGTTGATTTCCACCTTTCCGGCCCGAGCAACCTGTAATAAGAAGAGACGCGCATGAAAATTCTGGGGTGCATTCTCAGGATGTGATGAATGTTCACGCACTCGGTGTCTGCAGAGCGGCGGACCCAGCCCCTGCCTGCTATTTGCCCTCTGCTGATTCATCCCTTGCTCTTTTTGCTGCCCTTTTCAGAGGGCGCTGGCAGGGCTGGAAACAAAGCTCAGCTCTACCCTCCTTACAACTCATTGCCACAGCCCAGGATGCACAGGGCAGATGTTTTCCACCCCAGCTCACCTGCCCAGCGTCCGGGTGCAGATCGGAGGAGGCCACGCCGCCCAGCTCCGCCACGTCATCGTTTGGCAGCCGGCTTAATTGCAGCACACGGAGCTGAGGATGCCACACGGATGACAACGGAGCGCTCCTCTGGCTCTGGACATCCTCCAGCGCGAGGGCTCTCCATCGCCTCGGTACAAAGGAGCTGTGTTAGCAACAGCAGCTGTGGAGCTGGATGGGCGCACTGCCTCTCCCAGCCCACATTGTGGCCACGCTGCTCCTCTTGCACTTGACGATCACACGGCTGTGGTTTGGCACTGCGGCTGCTCAGCCAGCTCCTGGCAGAGCTCGGGCACCTCTCACTTGTTAAAGCAGTTCCTCTCGCTGTTCAGAAGACGGTTCACAATCCTGGGGAATGGAAATCGGATTGAGGGCTTCAGCAAGGCATGAAGTTTTCAGGGAGCAACGCTTTGCCCCCTGGGAGCTGGTGGCAGCACGGCTGTGGACATGGGGGAGCTGCAGTGCCCGTGGAACGAGGCTCAGGGTCTGAAGGGTTCGGCCACACGATGACACAAGGTTATATTCCGTTTTCGCTTTCATCAGTCAGCTCTGGCAGCAAGGAAATCCTAATAACGTGTGATTACAGTTAAGGCAGGTCTAATGGGATTCTGTGGACTGTGATTGGCATCGCAAGTACAGCATCAGACAGCAAAGGGAGCGGGCACGGGACAGGGGCACGGGGCACCTGAGAAGCTGCAGCCGTGTGGGTAATTACAGAGAAAGAATGGGGAAACGAGATTAACTTATAAATCAGTTTATTTACAGATTCTGTTCTCTTAAAGTACATTTCGGTTACCAAAGATATTTACACTGGTGTACACAGGGAGCACCCCTGGTTATTTTACAGCTCTTAATTACAAAAACCCCTCGGCGTCCTTGGGTCCGTGCAGAACTGCTCCGGATGCAAACATCTGCTGAAGCTGGCCCAAGGATCCGGGTCACCCCGTTATTTACACACACAGTAAACAGGTTTCCTTTCAGTATCTCCACCACACAGAGGGGGGAGACAGCCCTCTCCCCCCCGTCCCCAAAGGTGGCTTCGCAAGTGTGTATCAAAAGGCTCTGCAAAGTCAAGGGAAAAAAAAAAAACCCAAACCAACCTATTAAACGCGGGTTAATTACAGTATTCCTCTCTCGTCTGAATGTATTTTTGCATTTCACGTTTGAATTACAAACAGGATCGACAGTTTGCTTTTCTCTGTTTTAGTCGCTTTGTAAACACTTCAGATGCACTGAATACCTTATGAGGTTCAACTGCTCAAAGGTACTCTCGTTTTCCTAACGCTCTTGAGGGAGCAAAGGGATATGAAAGCCAGAACTGCGCTCAGTTCCGTGCAGAAGAGTCACTTAAAAGGTCTCTATCTCTGTGCTACTGAAGATCTTCCGCAGCTACACGCTTGATTCAAGTATTGCAAAAAGCTAAGGCCACTTTTTCAAGAAAGGAAAGCGAACGAGATGGGATTTTCCAACCCCTCATTCCCCCTTGTGAGCAACGAGCCTCTTTGGAAAGACAGCTGGGCTCCCCCTGGGCACCGAGATCCTTCTGAAAAGGGAACGGCCTCCAGGACCCTACAGGAGAACCTCAGCCCTGAAGCTCCTAACGCAGCTGTGCTGGGACCCAGCAGTATCATCTTGTTCTTCCAGCAAGAAGGTTGGGAGGGGAGAGACGCACAGAACTCAGCCTCTGCTCTTAAGACTCCAGGCTCCTGCTATCGGACACAACCGGATTTCATCTGCCCAAACAGCTGTGAAGACAGCTACTCACTGCTCCTGGTGAGGGTACTGATCTACTGCTGACCCAAAAAAGCCAGCCAGTCCTTGGCTCCTTCAAGACTGACTCCCAGCCAGCCAGGAAGGCAACTACAGCAGGACAGCCCTGTCGGAGCTGTTCCTACAGGCCGTTAGCTCCTCTTTGTTCCTCCATGAATATGGCTCCCCATTAACTCGCAAGCGAAGCGCTGGCAATGCTACATCTGAGAGTCTGCTTGGACCTCTGATAAATCCAACGTTTCCCAGTGCTGTCCCTGAAGAATTACCAGCCACGTGTCGTTGTGCAAAATGCAAATATTCCAATGGTAGCTTTCAAAAAAAGAAAACAAAGTGGAAAAGAGAAAATGGAACAGAGCAGGAGCAGAGGTTCGCACAGTAAGAAGCCCAGAAGCCCAAGGACCAAGCAGATCAAAGAAAACAGGTACCCCCACCACCGTCCCTATCGTGGGCAGCAGCATCTTTACAGGACCTCCTAAAGTGCTTCAAAGCATCTCTCTCTGCATTCCAGCTGTCCAGAGGATGTGGCTCTCCTCTGCATCTCATCCCAGGTTAACAGGGACATCCACTGTTAAGGCATCAGCATTCGACCCCAGATCGTCTGCGTCCATCCAAGAGGAACAGCAGCATGGGAGGGACGGATCAGGAAAGAAAACCTGGCAGAAAGACACTGCAGTCCAACCCAGCACCGAGTGAAGCACCTAATAACGGCTGCCTGGGGCACAGAAGTTCTGGGAAGGGAAGGAAACAGAGCAGGCAAGTTTCACATGAAGCTCAGCCCCCTCCACTCTCCCCTCATCTCTGAACTGGGTGCACAGAAGCTCTGTTCCTAGTGCTGCCTACCCCTAGTCACCGAGGCCTGCTTCTTCCTTGTATCCATCTCAAGAAGCTGGAGGATTTGTGCAAAGAATACAGGCTCTGTAAGTTCCCAGAACAGACACTTTCTCGTATTTGTCTGTCTCAAAACACAAGATAGCACAGGGCGCTCTCCTATAACCCACTTAATAAATTACCTGAAAATAAATTAAAAAAATAATAATAAACAAAAAAAAAGCCCACAAGCACAAAACATGCAGACAGTCAAGCACTGCTTTCTTTGGTGCACACACTCTGCTCTCTAAATCGTTCAAGTAATGGCTTCTCCGATTTATTAGGTGACCAGAGGGGAGAAAGCTGAGGGTCTGAAGGCCAAATTTTTTTGCAAGGGAACATTTTCCACTCCTGCATGTTCCACGCCTGAGAGAATCCTGAGTATCTGTTATCTAGGAGCAGCTGGTGCTCCACGAAATCAAGAAGTGCTACGTGGTTGGAAGGAAGTTGTCCATGGGCTCTTCTTTCATGTTTGGCATTAGGTGGCCTCTATCTCACTCCACCTCTGGACTGAAGCATGTTACATGGGAAAAGCAGAAGGAACTCTTCACTTGAATGCAAAAAGCAACATGAAACGACTGCCCTGGACTGAGTGGCACCATATCTGGTACCACTCCACAGGAAGAAAGATGAAAAACAACTTCACAGAGAAGTGAATTAACCGGGCTCTGGAGCAGAAGAAACTGATGCACGTTGTTAGGGCTGCAGGAGAAGAGGTGTTAAGGTTTTAACACTGTTCACTACAGTAAATCATTCGTGTCTAAAACTTTACCAAACCATTTCTTCTCCAAATTACTCACGTCTTAAGATGGCTCTCGTGCTCGTGGCTGACAGCCATTCCAGCAAAATAACCAATATCCCAACTGAACCCAACCCTTTCAGAGCACAGGCTGAAAGTCAAAGCCCCAGGCAGGGGGCACAGACAGCTGCTGACAGTTTCGTGGCATAACTGCATTGGCACACAGTCTGAGTGCTCCACAATGCAGCCTCAGCAAGGGACCAGCTTGTCCCAGACAACAAAATCCAGTGCAAGGTCTCTGGTGGCTCCTGTAGTCATATCTGAACCACCTTCAAAACTCACACGAAGAAGTCCAGCAGCAGTGCTTGCAGGGTGGAGCATACGTCAGGAGTCACAGCGGCCTGTGACTCAGTGCTTACGCAGCTACAAGTTTATTTTCAGCACTGTCAGACAAGCAGCCATCTCTGCTGTTTTGCATTTATTTGGTTCAGTACATCAACAGTGTCTCTGATCAAGGTCTCGAAGATCCCATCTGCCAACTGCATCTTCACACACAGTTCATCCTCGTCATAGTTCACCCACTGGGCTTCCTCCTCGTGGAGTTCCTGCACCTGAAGGGGTAGAAAGGAAAAAAGGTAAACAAAAGGAAGCATTACATCTCAGTTGCTCTCTGATAATATCCCCTGCAAGGTTCCAAAAAGAGCCCCAAGCAGTTCCCATCTGCCAACAGCAGATCAAGAGATGGCAGGAAACACTTGGAATAGCAAAATGGACATAGCTCTACGTGAACTATTCCACAGCGTGAAGGTTTCCCACCTTCCACCACACTGCTTGTTTCAAAGGATTTCATATTCCTGACCAAGTTTTTCACTTGAAAGAACTCGGCTAATGGGATATTTGTGCCCAACAGCACAGGCTCCATTAAGAAGTCCCTAATTGCCAGACGATGATTTCATGCAGCTTAAGCTGCTAAGGAATCGAGAGAAAGGCTTCAAAAGGGGGAGGAAAAAATACTTTCCTGCAGTTCAGATTACGTGAATAAGAATTAGAGAACCTGAAGGACTTTACTAACTTCTCCAGTTCTCCTGTACAGGGAGACAAAACACTGGCATGTGTAGGAGGGCAGAATGACACCTCATTTGCACAGACAACATCACGCTTCATTGGCTTTGACAACATTAATACAAAATGAATTTTGCTCTATTTCAGCCAGAAGAACAACCCAGTGACTATGCCCTTTTAAAGTGCTGCTGCTATGTGTTGGCAAACTGCTCTTTTAGCAGCAGAGGTACATAATAAAAGTCTCACCAGGAGCATCTCCGAGCTGTCCACCTTCAACAAAGCTGATCAAAATCCGTATTAGCGACTCTGCCAGCATTACAGGCACTTCCTAACAAAGCTTGAACTTTCTCAAAAGGAGGAGGAGTGGATACAAGGGTTGTTCATTTAAAATGCCAAAGAACACCTGCTTAAAGCTGGAGGAAGAGCTCAGCTTCAGCACAAAGCTCCCCTGACCACACACCTTAAGCTCTGAACTCGAAATACGCTTTTGCTAGTCACTGCTAGAGTGGGCCAGGCACCTAGGTGCTGCTGAAAGAAGGTTCAAGCATACCCCAAACCCTCCAATCCAGAATCAATATGTCGCACACTGTTATCTCAAACAGTGCAAGAACTATAACCCAAACACTTCCTGCCTTTCACCCCAAGCTGAACTGCACAGGAACTCGTCTGTTCTGAAAGCAACAGCTGCCACAGCGTAGTGATAACTCAATAACCCAAACACAGCGTGAAGCCCAAGAACAGGCTGCGCTGGGAACCCCAGGGATCCTGCACTGCTTCACGCTTTTTAGCTGTTGGTTTGGCCTCACACGCTGGTTTTCAGCCTGACAGCTCTTTTCTCCTTCTCCTAAGGCTGCCTGGGGAGAGGGGGCAGGGATCTCAGCCTGCAAACAGCTTTGCAAGAGCCACACTACTTACGAGTCTCCATGCTACCACAGCAAGTGTTGCATGCAGCCGTCACAGATTAAGAGCAATTGCTTAATTAACACTTCATGCTAGTAAAGGAAGAAGCAACAACACTGGCAATCAAACTTGAAGGCATGTCCTAGGTGAAAAACTAGTTGAAACTGTAAAAGCTAACCAGTGGCAGATAACTGGGTGTAAGTTTGTTTCAGGCAACCACCCCCACACCCACTTCTGAAGTCTCTAGCTTGCTGCCTGCAAACCACTGTACTGGCTGTACATTCAGATAAGTCCTGAGTAAACAAAAAAGGGGAATGCCCCATACCCTCCCATTAATAAAAAGGCGTAAGACAAGCACCAATTGGGAGGCTGATCACGTGCTGCATGTCTGCAAAGAGACCATTCAGATAAGGAAAAGGAGGAGATAGAGATCCTGAAATAAAAGATGGTGTCAAAAAGAAGGGTTCCCAAGAAGTGGTCTTGGAGAGAAAACAGGGATCCCAAAAAGGAAACAGTGAAGATCCTGGCTGGAAGGAAGATCCTTGAAGTGAAGGAGATGGGTGGAGGCTGGTGCCAGCAGACCTTGCCCCAGGATCCATACCTGGAGCAGCTGACGCAGTTCCCTGCTGGATTTCCCCAGGCCAGCAGCAAACTCCCTGCTGGGAAGGTAAGTCCTGACCTCACAAACTGAACACTGAGGGTTGGAAGCAAGTTAAATGACTAGGTAGTTTTAAACACTGTGATTTTGTTGGCTCTTAAGCAAACCCCGACATCCACTGCAAGCTGCTGATTACTCTGCCTTGCCCGCAACAACGCGACAGAACGCTGCTTTCACTGTATTCCAGGAGGAAAAAGTGATGTATAAGATAAAGAAATAATTACATGAGAAGGAGGAGGAAACTTGATACAATCGGCACATTCAGCAGCCTGGTAGATCAGGAAAAACAGTATCAGCTATTGGTTTTCTCTGGTCTCTGTCATGCCCTCCTTTCTCTGTAGCACAGGGCACAATTTCCTCTGGTATTAGCAGGACTTCCTTGAGCATATTTTTGGAAGGTGCCACGTGCAGCTGCAGGCTGGTCTCATTTCTAGTGTATTCAGAACATGTGTGGAGCCTACCATGGCTGCTTTGTAGTTCCGAGCCAAGGCAGTTGCAGCTGCTTTGTTGATGCATTTACCACAAACTGCTTCCAGGCAACAGAGACATTTCCATAGAATGGGCTGGAAGGGACCCAAAGCCCCCCCCAACCCCACCCCTGCTATATGCTGGCTGCCTCCCAGCAGCTCAGGCTGCCCAGGGCCCATTCAGGGACTGGGGCACCTCCAGGGATGGGGCACTCCGAACAGCTGACCTGAATTTTTCCTCTTTCAGTCCGAAGTCATTCGCATTCATCCAGCGATTATCAGACCATGTTCAAAGTCAGTCTTCTCCTCCTTGTAGGCTCCTTTCAAGTTCTAGAAGGCCGCAATGAGGTCTCCCTGGAGCTTTGCCATCTCCAGGCAGAACGATCCATGCTCCCATAGCTTTCCTTCACAGAAGAGGTGTTCCAGCCCTTTATCATCCTCTTGGCCCTCCTATGGACCCATTCCAAAAGCTCCGCATCTTTCTTGTGCTGTGGGCCCCAGCCAGGACACAGCACTCCAAGATGGGGTCTCCTGATGGCTGTGCTGCCATTCAGCAAGACCTGGACAGGATGGAGAGCTGGGCAGTCAGAAACTGGATGAGGTTTAACAAAAACAAGTGTAGAGTCTTGGACCTAGGGAGGAATAATTGCATGCACCAGTACAGGCTGGGGGATGAGCTCTGCAGAGAGGGACCGGGGTGTCCTGGTGGACAACAGGTTGACCATGAGCAGTGTGCCCTCGTGGCCAAGAGAGCCAATGGCATTCTGGGATGCATTAAAGAGAGTGTGGCCAGCAGGCCAAGGGAGGTGATCCTCCCCCTCTGCTCTGCCCTGGTGAGGCCTCATCTGGAGTACTGTGTCCAGTTCTGGGCTCCCCAGTACAAAAAAGATAGGGATCTCTTGGAAAGAGTGCAGCACAACGATGATGAAGGTCCTGGAGGATCTGCCCTGTGAAGAAAGGCGGAGTGAACTGTGTCTGTTTAGCCTTGAGAAAAGACTGAGAGGGGACCTGATCTACACTGATAAATATCTGAGATGTGGGGGGACAAAGTGGTGAGGCCAGACTCTTTTCAGCAGTGTGTGGAGACAGGACAAGGGGGAACGGACAGAAACTGCAGCACAGGAGGTTCTGCACTAATGTGCGCAAGAACTTCTTTACGGTGAGGGTGACGGAGCACTGGCACAGGCTGCCCAGGGGGGTTGTGGAGTCTCCTTCTCTGGAGATATTCAAGACCCGCCTGGACGCCTGCCTGTGCGACCTGGTGTAGGGAACTGCTTTGGCAGGGGGGTTGGACTCGAGCATCTCTTGAGGTCCCTTCCAACCCCTATGATTCTATGTGTGCTCACAAAGAATAAAGCCAGGAGGTAACAAAGCAACACGATCCTCCTGGACAGCTAATAAATGGCACAGTATCCAAAAACACTGAGAAGAACAAAATACGATGGGAACTTCAGGCAATAAGCTTTGATTTCTGGAGATCCTCGTGCAAAATAACGATTGCATTTATATTTGCAAAATAAACAACATTTTAAAAGATCATTTAGGAGCCTAGCAATAACATAAATCTAGAAATAAACCACTGCCTTGGAGGAATGCCTGTACAAGGAAGGCAGGTGCATTCTCACAGCATTGTGCTCTCAGGGTTTGAAAGTAAGATGCACAACTATGCACGAGAGCAGGCTTTGATTCTCTTCTTACGGTAGGACTTCCTCTGGGCATCACATAAGTGGGCTTTCTCTGATTCAGGCAGCTTGATAGGAACAGCTTTGCTTTGTTGTAGAGCTCAAAATGACACGGACAGAAACCTTTTAGCTCTCGAGTGTGCAGGCCATAAGATCAAGTACTCTCCTGCACTCTGTTAACAGGGTTGTTGGGTGCAAAACCAAAACATGTCGGTTTGGCAGTATCACATGAGCTCTACTTTCTTAAGCTCAGGATAAAAGAAAAGGGGTGGCAGGTCAGCACGGGAAAAGCAACAGCTGAGTTTGTTCTAGCCCTGTGCAAATAAATCGGTGGAGAGTTCTGGCTGAAGACCCAAGTGGAAAAAGAGGAGTGAAAACAGCCTATTGTTAGCACCTGAACTTACATAAAGAGGACTGAGGGATATGAGGCAATATGAAAGGGACACAAGAAGAGAAGCAAACACCTAAACGTTCCTTTAACTTGATTTGAAACCAAGTCATCTTTCACAAACGTGAAACTACTGTGCTTAATCACTGAAAGTGAAGGTTTGCTGTAAATGTCAGTAACTGTCCTGTAACAAATTCTATTACAAGTTGTTAGGAAACAGAATCACGGAATCCTTAACAGCAGATCAAAGTGGGAAATAAGATGCAGTTGCTGGTGGAAGTTGAAGATCCATCCAGTCCCCTTGATTCTTGGCTGTACAGCAGCGGACCCACCGTGCTTCTCAGGGCCCCTGCAGAACACGAGCTGCTCACGCTGCTGTGGCCCTGCAATGGGGCTCAACTTTGCTGGAGCCAGGAATTATCAGGAACTGGGTCCAGTGTGATAAACAGGGATACATCCAGAATAGCCAGGCAGAGTTTAAACCCAGCAAAATAGCTTGGTGCTTGCTCAGTGTCTTCAGGAGAAACGAAATGCTGATCAGCTAGCTCACCTGGCTCCAGGTTTTAGAGCCACCTGTAAAGGAAGGCAGCTATTTGACAGCCTTTGCTGGAGAAGCTGGTGTGAAAAGCTGTTTTCAATTGAAAATTACTTCTACTCGCAGGAAGAAACTAGGGAAGGGCATGTGCTCAAAGCCTAACTGCAAATAACAGAAGACAAAGGAACTTTGCATCTTCTTTAACAAAAAAAAATTACATTTTATTTTTAACAGTCTTTGTCTTAAGCAGCAAAGCAACATGGAGAATCAGTCACCTCCTGTAGGCAGTTACATGGAAGAGTCTGCACTCTGCAAGAGCTGTATATCTGCCAGATTCACCTACCTGAAGAAACAAAGCATTTTCAGTTGTCATTTCTATAGAAGTTTCTACTATATCTGAAACTACCAACTAGTCTTGTTTTATTTCTCAGGACACCGTTGTGTTGTGCTATTTGAATACATTTCATATAAAACACATGAAACTCCAGAAATGGATCCCCTCCTCTGAGCTGCACTGAGTTACTCGCAGATGGGCTGCAGGCCTTTCCAGACCTGTATACCCAGTTAAGACCTTGCATTCGTGTTCCTGCAGAAACAAGTGTTTCCCACTTAGGAAACTTCCTTTCCAGGTGTGACTCAAAGAAATTAGGAGCAAATGTCTTCAATCTGTACACAGGCATAATGGCTGAACTATTAACTCTCTCCCAGATCTAAGCACAGGACTATAAACAGAATCAAAAGCACTAGGCTAAGCAGGTCCTATACCTAAATGTTTTATTTACACATGTTCCACATTAAAACCCTATGGAAAAAGCCTGTGTTGGAAATCTTCCACTGATGGGCAATTAGAAGACCACACAACCCAAGACCTGAAGTAACTTGTGCACACGTGTGTGTGGAATCAATTTCAGGTATAATTAAGTAAAGCATGGTGTTAATGACGACTCATATTCCCAAGCAGAACCTTCACCATCATTATAGCCAATAAAGATGTTAATCATCCTGCAACACAAGCCAACAAGTAACCTTCCAAAACTAGCACGAAGACAGATATGCTCTAGCCTACGACAGCTGTAGCATTTTGTTCCTAACCTCTGCCCAGAGGCACAAGCACTCAGTTACATCAAGTGCTACACATGGCCCCACACCATCTCATGGAAATCTTCCTTCTAAAACCTGAAGATTTTTGCAGCCTTTCAGTTGAACCTGGTTAGCAATCAGGTCTGTTATGTTCCTCAGTATCTCTGACTCCAACAAAAACAACATGACTTCAAAATAAAACCATAACCAAAACCATTCAAAAATAAACTGAAATTAAAACATTTCACAAAGTTCACTCTCCTCTCAGTCAACTGTTCCAATGCAAATTCATGCCTTAAACCTCTATGGTGTGCAAATCCTCCAACCAAATCCAGTAGGTCTGAACTGAATTCACTCAAGTCTCCTCACTTCATTGTTAACAGACTTGATTTTTGTTTCACTCTGTTTTGCTAACAGTGTGCTCTCTAAAATTAAACACCTATCACATCAAGATCTCTCGCATACTTTGCATTCCATAAACGATCAAATCTGATATATATAATCATGTCATACTTCAATCTGAGCAACAGTATCTGACACGACTGCTGTTTTTTATCCACTCACCAATATATGATCCACTCTGTCTCGTTTCTTCCGCCCAAATTTCATCATCTTCTGCCAGTCTGTTTTGTTATTAAGCTCTTTCTTCAGACTGAAAAGCTTCAGTACTTCAGCTGCAATGAAGTTCTACAGAACAGAAAAGATGAGCTTTAATAATATTTGAGCTACGAAATGACAAGTATACACAAAGTACTTACCCTAAGTCAAATACCAGAAAGCATAGCAAGCTTCTGTTTAGCCAAAGGACATAAAATGGTTCAAGAAAGTTACGAAGTCTTTGAGGCAGACTTGCACAAGCAGAAGTTATTAAATTAAATAGTGGAAAAAAAACCCAACCCAAAATGACACCCTGTCCTGCGACACTGAGAGCAAGAACTTTCAATTAAACAGTAAACAGCAGATTATGAACATTCATTTTGGAGGAAGATACAAAAAGAAAAACCAACAACGTAGAGTGGAGTTTGGTGCCCCCATCCTGTCCCCCCGCTCTCCTCTGCAACACGCTTTTGGAAGTCTTCAAATCTTCTCAACTAAGAAGTTGACCTAGATACTATTTCGAACTTCTCTAGAGAACTTACGTGCTTTATCTTCAGCAATTTAAACAAAATACAGTAAAAAAAAAAACTCCACAAAGCAGTATAGTATTCGCTGATGTCCTGATGGGCTGCACTGAAGTTCCCTGTCAGATACTTTAAGAGAAAGTCTTCCTAAGCACTACTACCAGCAACAGGAGACTTCAATCAGGTTTGCCAAACACAGCAACACTCTCACCAGTCACATTTTGGATTCATCTGGGCAACTCCCCTCTGTCCTCAGTGAGGCTGGCAGAGGTGCATCTCAGTGAAACAAAAACAAAACAGCAGTAATCCAGCTCATCCCATTTGGCCCAACCCCGCAGCTGGATCCATGCCATTATACCCAAAACACAATGTTCCACTGACATCTGCTGAAGCAGCAGTCTGACAGCATACCAGCTTTGTAAGACCAAGGACACCCTGTTAGTTGAGGGCAGTAGTTTAAAAGCAGCTAGTATCAGGCAAGAAGACAGGAAGGCAGATCTACTGAGTGAAACAGACCATTCTGACAAACTCTTACAGGTCTGTAATCTCATTTCTCTTCTCAACACAACTTTTATGGTACACACCCCTTATGACCTTTCAACTTTCAGGCAATCAGCAGTACAGTATCTTGCATCTCATCTTCCCTGCGTGACAAAGATTTCTTCCTACCTTGATCTCATCCAAATCATTTGGATCCTTCACTCGGTAGAAGTAAGCAGACGCAATCCTACACGGTTTCATCCAAACAGGCTGATTTAAATTAGGATCCTCGGCAAAGATTTCCCCAAAGATCTCTCTTGTTAAATCATAGACCACCTTAACAGAGAAGAAATAACAATTAAAGCTTCTGTACTTCACAGTAACGATTCAAAGGACAAACATAAAATGCCTAAAGACTGTACCTTTTTATAGATCTGCTTGTTTATTGAGTCTGTGGTGGTGCTACTAAAGTCAATGTGAAGGCTGAAACTTTGAAGATCGTGACCCAGCTCTTTCAGCTTCCAGAGTTCTTCCGTTGCTGCATGCACCATACTTTCCACCTCAGCCGCAGTATGAGGGACTGCCAAAAGCTCCTCACATGGCTTTGGTGGAACTTTCTGTGGTTCTACCTTGGGCAGCACCGCTGGTTCCTCAGCTTGCTTCTGCTGGACCTTACGGGAACTCAGGCCATAGTCCTCATCAAACCAGTCTTGTTCATCCCCCAGCACACTCTGGAACTCACGACTGAGCTCCAGCTCTGCCAGCCTCTTGGCAAGCTCTTCCTGGCCACTGGCACCAAACACTGGGCTCTCCTGTGAATTGCAGGAGAGTAAATTTACACAAGAATGTGATGCTGCTTTTATCAGACATTCAGCTTGGATTTTCAGATGCTTTAGTGATAGGTTATACGTACACTACTCCTCTTAAATCCTCTCAACAACAACAAACAACTCACAGAGAAGTTAAAGATGCTTTAACTGAAATACCTGGGTCTTCTATCATCCCTGATGAATGTTTTCAGAGGGCTCTCACTGAGCCTAAAAGGCTGCGTTCCTGGCCCACTGTCTGTCTTAATGTTCAACTGTTTATGAAAGGCTGAGTAGTTTAAAAAGTGATAATGTGACACACAACTTTTTTTTACTTCATTTACCAGCACTCTCAGATCTACATTAACAGCATAAAAGCTTTTAGCAGATGATGGCTGTTCTGGTGACTGAGCAGGGCTCACAATGGCGAAATAAGCTGAAGCTTTCTGCGATAATATATTGAGACAGGTTTACTAGGATCTTCAACAGAGGCCAAGTCCTAAATCTGTTTCATTAATGATTGTTCTAAGGAAGCTTGAACTTCCACTGCTCATGATGTATTAGTTCTGCAGATAGAGCGGTCTGACAATTTAATGATCTCTATAACAACTATTTTTTTTACAGGATGATTACTTCATATCAAGAATCGAGAAAGGTTAAGTTTACAGTATTTTGACATTTTTAGAGTAAAGACTGAGGGTACTGAGGGTAGCAACTAAATGAAATTGAACACACAAGCAGAATGCAATCTTAATGAAGTGTTTTTCACTTCCATATGCCAAAAATTTGTCTTTCAGCCTGCGGGGCTACTAAAGTACCAGAACATGCATTACACAGGCATGCAACTGCCACATCAGTGAACAGAACCTGTGAGAAAAACTGGTGCCACACTGCCATCCTTCAGATTCAATCATCAAAGGAATCATCAACTCTCAAAATCAGAGCGACACGTCTGTTACTTACTGGTCTGGGGCACATGTCTGGGGAAGAAAGCTCTTCTCTGTCATCTTCAAAGTCTGAACTTAGAAAAAGATTGTTGAGTCCATCAGGAATCTGCTCTTCCACCTGCAGGAATGGGGTACTGCATCGCTCCTTTGCATCACAGAGCTCCTGGTTGCTGAGCTGGATTTTCTCATTCCTGATCTTCTTTATTTGCTGTAACTGGTGGACTGTATCTTTCACAAAATCTTGAAGCAGGCTGTCTGTGAGCAAACTGACCTTTTCCAGTTGGTTTTTGGACTTCTCTTCCTCTCTAAATGGTATCCTAAGCTGAGCTTCTAATTGGTTCTTTTCTTTTGTCAGCAAATCCAGAAGTGGAGTGGCAGGCTTCTCCACAACTCCAGGAGAGAGATCATCTAATTTTTCACAGCATTCTTCCCCCAGTGTTTTCTGCCTCTCCAAATTTTCAGAAAAGAAATCTGAGATGTCATCCAACTGAACAGTGGAAATCTTATCTGTGACATCAGAAATGGGAGAAGTAAGGTTAGTCTCCACTTTTACAGCATGCTTCAGATAAGCCACCACAGACTGTTCTTGGGCAAAGGATTCAGAAATCTTTATGCTATTTGCTTTGGAAAATGAGACCTCATCAATGCTTTTTCCAGACGAGATTTCTGAAATAACTGTGTCTGCAGGAGCTTTATCTTGAGAAGAGGTCTCTGTTGCATCTCTGTTCTGGCTTTCACCGTCCTTGCTAGTTTTGGAAGTTCCTTTGTCTTTCTGCTCCTCTTTATGTTTCTGTCTGTCACTAAAGAATGAGTCTTCATCCTTAGTTGCATCTACATGGCTATCAGTACTTTCTGTAACGTGAGAGATTTTACAGGGAGGAGCAAAAATCCCATGCTTTTCTTTGCAGTCAAAATATTTAATGCCATCATAAGTTCCGTTATTGTACCCTTCAGGCTTATCCAGCTCCACACCAGCCCAAAACCCTTTGGCAAACTTCGTCACACCTTTGAATCGCAATGTTCCAGGCTGGACTTTACTTACAAGCACCCTATCACCTACACTGAAGTTTGGCAAACTATCAGTTTCTTCTGTCACTGAAACAAAGGGCCACGGTGGCGACTGAACGGTGGCTCGATCTTTCTCCACATCTCTGCACTCAATATCTTTTGTAAGTTCTGTTGGGGACTTAAGTTCTAATAACCTATCTGAATGCACACTGCCGGAGAGAGAGAGAGACCTATCACTGAAGTACTCACTGATTTCATCATCACTGCCCAGGCTGGTGGATCTGCTTCTGTTGGTTTGTGTGAGCTGTGACTGCTCTTTCACTGACTGAGTGTCCTCTTTAGAAGAGAGAGGAGATGCTTCAAAATCATCTTCGTAATCTTCTACAGCAAGTGCTTCTTCAATCGCTAGCTGTTTCCTGGAGGAGGATCCTTCAAAGTCTTTGACATATGATGACTCCTTTTGACTAAACAGATGCTCAGAAAGTGGATAATCTTTTCCCTCTGGTGATTTGCTCAGTTGGTGAGAAGATTCTTCTACGCTTGGGACACTTACAGTATCTTTGTCTGCCAGCCTCTGTTCTAAGACTTCTTTCCCACCATGAAGGCTTTCCACAGTTGAACAAAAAGGTTCCTTTAAAGAGAGTTCTTTGTTGGAATGGAGGATTTTCTTCAGAAGGATGCCCAGTGATTTCTCCTGTTCTTCATCTAACGTCAACAAGACGTCAGAATGCTCTAGAGGCTTAACATGAGAATCTTCAAGCTCATTTTCCTCTGATTTTACATATTCCAAGTTTTCCAAAATCTCAGACTTATGACTGAGGACAGCCTCCTCAATGGATATATCTTCCACAATGCTTTCTGACTCATGGGATATCCTGCTAAGGTCTTTTATTTCTTTGAGAAGAGACGATGAGGACACACTCTTTAGGGAATCACCAGATCCTCCTTTGGAACTATTCGGTGGCATTAAAACCAAGGAAGATGTTCTAGTAGGTTCTTCTGCATGAACATCTGTCACAGCCTCTTTCTTGGTGTGCACAGACACAGATCGCTCAGTTTTTGATGACACAGCATCTTGAAGGTAAATAGAAAGTGAATAACAACATGTGGTACATCTCACATTACCTTAGTAAAGACTGCAACCATGGGCAACACATTTAAACATCAACATTTCCACTCTAAAAAATGGTTTCTTAGAAACAGGGATTTCTAGCTGGCCAAGGAATATAGGCAACATTCATCCAGTTCCAGGGTCCTACTACATTTTCTCCCAGTTTTGTTCCTGTACTGCCATTTTATAACACCATACCATACTGAGTGCACAGTAAGGGCTCAGCAATGTGATCTAATAGAAGGTATTCCTGCCCATGGCAGGGATATCAGAACTAGACAGTTTTTAAAGGCTCCTTCCAACCCAGACAGTCCTACAATTCTATAAAAACAACAAAGATTTGAATTGCATATAGCAATTATCTAATGACAGCAAAACATTGAAAAGTCTCTCAAAGAAACCTGTTCTTAAACATCTGCTTCTCGAGCCTTCATTAGTTTGGTTTCCTTATTTTCCTCAAGTGATAGAGGAACGGGAAACAAAGCAAAAGGAAAAAGGCTGTCACATAATTTTAGTTTTATAAAAACTTCAACAACAATAAAATTAAATACTGAATATTTGGGGAAAGAGCAAAAGCAGAAGCCTACTAAGTAGAAATAACGAAGCATGAACAATGACAAAAAAAAATAGTTATTTATGGCATACAACTAATGTAACAATATATGCAGTATAATAAAGTGGTTTTAGTTTTTTAAAAGGGACAGCATCTCCCATAAACATATTTTGTTTTTCATTAGATAATTCCTTTAAAATATGGAACTCAAATACTGTGGGGCTTCAGAATTGGTGAGCAGGGGAGCAAGTCAGAGAGCCATAATTAAAGGAACTCTACCCTCAAAACATTTCTACAAGTAAAACACAGAGAAGTGACAATATAGCTTCATCATTAGCTTGCACATTCTCCTAGAACCCCTCCAAGAAGGAAAACCTTTAATGTTTTCAAGTTTAAAACAGTCAGGCTTCAATATCTTCACCCATAATACTGATTTCTCCAGTTACATACCTCTGTGCTCTGCAATGGATTCCAAAGATGCTCTTGATCGCTCTGATTCAGTCAGACATTTCCAGTTTTTAGCTGTCTCTGGCCTAGATTTGAAAAATCAAATTGAGTGTACTGAGAGCATTCAGGTTTTTTTGTTTGTTAACAAATAAAAACAGAAATACAAGTACATATTAACACAATACTGAAATCAAACTTTTTTTAAGAAGAAAATATACACTAAAACTGCACCATCTGCTGGAGAAAATGAAATGCTTAAAATATTGTAGGAAGCGCAAAAGTTAGGTGAATCATTTCCCCCTTTTAAAACGTAAGATCCAAACCAAGTTTAGTTTGAAAAGAAGAATAGTTTGCCTAAGTAATCCAAACAACCATTTTGCAAATTCTTGCTCAGTCAAGAAATGTTACTCAGAAAGAACTTGAAAATAGGGCCTGAGAGGCTGGGCAGGACAGAAATGAGATACGATTCCAGAGACAGCACATCTTAACTGCTTTGGGCCTGATGTGGTATGCACACGTTGTCAGTAGTACACTGCCACAGCCCAGCACTTTGAAGAAGACCACTGAGGAAGGGCTTTCCCTGCACAAATGATTTCTGCTCTAACAGCATTCTATTGGCTTCAGAATAATCTCGGGATGAAGAAATCCCATTTACCTATGGAGTGGTGGTGCCTTGATCTTAGGTTTTTCAGCAGCAGCAGAGGATGGAGTTTTAATCTGAGGTTTGGCTGTGGGTGATGCCTCCAAATCTCGGCTCAGCTCGGCTTCGGTCTTCTTGATAAACTCATCATATGACTGAGCAAGAGAAACAGTTGCAGCTGTTAAAGTACTAAACCATAACTACAATTCTGTAAACAAAACTTATCAAGCAATTAATGTTCAGCCTCAAACACTTAAGGACACACAGTTTCTCTGTAAAGCAATCTCTTTAACTTCCTAAAGCTCCGCAGCCGTGAATCCCAGAAGATAATACTTCACTTTCAAAGACAAATGAGCAACACTGTCCAAAACTTCTTGCACACATTTTAAAGAACGTGATTTTGCCTCCAAGGCACTGCTTCGTTACTGAAAACACTTAAGTAGCCAAAACACAGCCATATCTCCACTGCAGTAACACATCTTTCATAGTTGCTGGTACAATAATTAGCCAACGATATCTGAGTTACAATGATTTCTTCACAACTAACAGCCCTGGCTTTCACTTTGCCTTTCTTCTACTATTTCTAACCTCCAGTTGCTTGATCAGACTGGCCTCCTGGGCTTTCAGTCTCTCCTTTTGCCTCTTTTTCTGTTCCTTTTTCAGCTGGTAAACCATGGACTTCCTTTTCCGAAGTTCATCCTTCAGGGCTCTGATTCGTCCTTCAATATCACTTTGATCAGAAGTCGTTTCTGAAAAAGTTCAGTTTCAGCCTTTAAATAACTTGCCTATCACAAAACAGTTCCATGTAAAGCAACAAATAGCAAATATAAAATGTAATCCAAGTGAAACACTGAAGAACTTATGCTCATTTCAGTGCAGTAGGACTTGAACTGGAATGTTAGATCCTACTGTATAACACAGGAAACTCTCTACTGAAGGTGCTAGAAAACTAGTCAGCTAGTGGGAACAGCACATTTTGCTAATCAAGTTCACTTCACAAGACAACAAACAATCGGGAAGGACTTCTGCAACAGCCAGCAAATACAAACTACTGTTTTCTTTCTCCACTGACAGCTGATAGTAGCATTTACAGAATTAAAAAAAAAAAAAAAAAAAAGGCATGAAAAGAATGGAATCTCACTTACTAATCACAAGTACTTCATGATACCACCGTGCTTAACTCCTCCTGAATGCTAAGTGACTGGTATGTAATTACAGCTTTTATTGATCAACTCATTACAGAAAAAACTGCGTATGCTTTCATCTTTGATGAACTTATTCAGAGATTTAAAGCAGAGAAATGTTCAAAACAGTCTTCACAGATCAATGGAGCTCATGATGGTGACTCCACAGATTATGGTTGCTCACGAAGTCTACATGACTAACAGACTGCAAGAGCACATTAGGGAAAGGACTGCACTCTGCCAGTTCACTTTGTACTTTCTCTCTCTTAAGTATTCACTGGTAGCTCACTTGGATATTGGCTTAGAAGTCTTGATAGGAGTCTGTATGGCAGATCTTGTACTTACAGCTCAAAACACAACCTTAGGCCCCATTTTACTGTATGCAATTCAAGCTCTCCTCAACAACAACACCAAAAACAAAACCCAAAAGTTAAAAAAAAAGGCTTTCATATGGTATTAATTTCTACAGTTAGTGACAAACATTACTAGACTTCTTTCCCCAGGTCCCACAAGTTACACTGTGCCAGTGAGACTGAGGACATGAGGAAGCAAGAAATACTATATCTGGCAGGCCCATTTCTGAAAACTAAGAACAACTTTCTTCTGATAACCCGTTGTCCTGCCTGGTGACAAAGTCATTCTGCATGTGTCATGAAATGTCCAACTGCCATGCATGTGCCAGTGTAGGACCAGTGGGCTCGCTCGTACTGCCACAATAAACAGGGCTATGTGTCTTCAGAGGCCAGGCTGTGTTCAGAACAATCATGTTTATATGCTGAACCATATTCTGCTTTCTTAAAATAAGAGGAGTAAAGAAGTGGTGTTTATTAAAAGCACAACTCATCTTGGCGTATTAAATTCTAAACACCTTAACTACTGACTCTTCTTCTCAACTGTTTGCAGGAATCTGAACAAATATATATGGGCCTCCTTATGCTGAAATGATCAAACAATATCATGGGAAAGTACTCCCAACAGAACATCAAAACCCAGCATTTTGCAGGAATTTGCCTGCTTTCCCATATCTAAGTCTGCTTTGAGAACTTACTTATTAAAATGACTAGCTTTGAAACAGCAATTTAAAACCAAGCAAATGTTATACTTACCTGACTGTGTCAGAGATAAAGACTCATCAGACCAATTGTGAGATATCTGATGGGACTTCACAGGAGAATGGGGCTGTCCTCCAGTTCTATGGCTGCCTTTGCTGGAATCTTGCCTTGATACAGATGAGTTGCTTTTGGGAGGAGACTATGCGAGAAGAAAACGACAAATGAGTAACTGCATGTGAAGCTCACTCTCAAAGTAACAGATCACTGCCATCAGGAGCTAGTTACAAGGAGAGATTGGCAGGACTATAGAACACCTCATAAGCAATGGCACCTACCCAGCTGTCTTAAGACAACTTTAGTTTGTCAAAATAATAATAGCACAAAAATAGCAACAGTAGCAATAAGAGACTGTTTACTTTAAAGCTGGACTTAACAAACGTGCTCAGACTACTCCCTTACTACTTCAGGGAACTGACAAGGCTGCGACTCAGAGAGTTCAATACATCTGTATTCACAAGTGACAATCAAGGGAATAAAAACACCTTTTAAATATACCTGTGAATCCAAAAGGACCATTTCATGTAAAAGGTGAGAGATACCACTCTAAATCACTAAAGGAGAGCCGTGTCACTCTGCAGCCACACAAACAATTCTAAGAGCAACTACTCTTCCAAAACATTGCTTACTGCTTCAGTATTATGCTACAAACCTTTCACACATCTCAACTGCAACCTCTAGTGCATATCAGATATTTTACCTCATTATATTCTCAGAAAAATTTACAAGAAGGAAGTATCTGAAATAGAAGTCTACAGGAGCAGTTCTTTTTCTGCCTTCACAGCAAATGCATTTTTTTGTCTCTCCGATTCAGTGCAAGGCAAAGTTATCAAATCTATCAACCAAGTAACTACTGGAATGGAACAGCAAGGCTGAATTAACTAGAAAGCAGTCATAATCTGAAACTCGAGGGACTGTACCAGATTACAGCTATGCTTCCTCATCCTATAGCTCTACTTCCGGAAACATGCAAATGAAGCAAGGCAGAAGAACATGGCATAGTTTCCTCAGCCTCAAAGAATTCATACAATGGTGACAAGCTCGCCTACAGCTAATACACATTGTTTAACTGGGTCAGTGTTCCGCCACTTAATACTGCATACCAACGTGACACACGCAGAACATTTTGCAAGACTCCCTACAGACTTAAGAACACTGAAACTCCGTGTTCAGGCAATTTTTCATCAAGACTTCGAAGAACGTCACTGATCACAATGTTTATTCACAATGACGTGCAGTGGTATTACATACCATAGTTTAATCTCTGCTTCAACAACTGGGAAGACTACTACTTGTTCTCTCCTTTTAGAAGTGTAAGAATGTACGTAACATAAAAAGCTCACTCACAGTTTTGCCAGGTGAGGTAGAGGACCTGAAGTCTTCAGAATAAATCATTTCTTCATTAACTGTATCCTGATCTGGGATTTCTGGCTGCCCATGGCCCATTGTCTCCAATGGGACAGACTCAGCAACTAGACTGCCAAGCTCTTCTGGGACAGAGCTTTCGCTGTTCAGACGACAGGAAGGTGGCACTGGAGACTCTTCTTCACTGGCTGTTTATGAGATGGAATGATGAGAGAAAAGAAACAGCATAAGAATCTTCACTGGCTTAGATGCCTTCAGAGTAATTACTGTCTGCATATAAAGTAGTAACTGTTATCCATCTATGTCAAATGGGCATGTGCTTTTTCACTTATCTAGACACTGACTTTCAAATACTTGGTATGAAAAAGGATGTTTACCAGAGAACTATGATTTAAAACTACTGAACAGTCTTGGTGATCGTCAAACGTCAAAACCAAAAAACTCCTCAGAATATGTTAACATTCTCCAGCCAACACACTGCAGAAAGATTATTAGGGAAACCTGTCCTTCCAGTTAGCCGTGCGACAGCAAGAGTCACTATTAGTCCAAAGAAGTCATGGTGGAGCACGTAATCTACAAGTCAGATCTTGAATTTAGAATTGATTGCTTCCTTTACAGTTGCAGAGAACATTTTAATGTTATGATTTCATCATGAGTCTCTCAAATGGCAACAAGTAAAATAATAAGTTGGGTTTTCAATATTCCTGTTTACTAAATTCCGCAGGAGTCACAGCATTATGGAAGCAGCCATGAAGAACTATTTAATATTTGAGCAAAGGCTAGGGAGAGGAACTTCTGAAGTAGGGCCATGTTCTAGTGCTTACTGGTAGACACAATTAACAGAAAGTAAATGTATTTTCTCAGCCATGCCTCTGTCTTCAGCATGCTGAATTTTTCCTCATTGGAACTTAATGACTTGCAGACATGGCATCTTCAAAGTGTTTTCCAGATGACTAAAATCCACGAGGCTTTTCAATTACAAACGTAACAGGACATAAACCTGAATTCCCATTGCACCTTCAAGGATCCATCTCCCGCTTTCAACAGTGGAGGAAAAAGTATTATTTTGAGAACAATCCCTGAAGTTTCATTTCTTTCTCCCAATGCTGTTCTCTGTGCTTCATGCTCTAAGTATGTTCCACTTAAGACACGAGTGATAAAACTCCTAAAATTTGGGAACTTCTTTCCTCAGAATAGCATAATTCATACTAACTACATCCCAGCACACTTCAGTTCAGTTGCAGATTTCAAACATTTACTGAACAGGGGTGAGTTCAGGATAAGATCAGCAAAGGATCATGTAACATTTTTGTTCTGAAAAGACAGAAATGACTTCAAACTGTGTGTAGAAAGACACAGCAAAACTGCAATTCACGTGTGACTAAGGTTTAAAACAGGGTTAGAAAGTACAGGGCCAGTAAAGACTGCAGTAACTGAGAAAAGAAGCAGCACAGGATCATAGAATAAAAGAAGTGCAAACTCAAGCAATCATTCCGTCAGATTATGTTTGACTTGTGCTATTTGCATAAGTTCCTCCCAAAGTTCCTAGTACCTTTGGGCTCAGTTCTCAGATCCCCCAGTTCTTTCTTGGCTGCTTTGGTTTTAAGCAACTCTTTGTCCCAGGCAGCCAAAGCCTGCTTTTCTATCTGCCGTACTTCTGCTTCCTCCGCATCCAGGCGGCGTTTCCACTCCAACAATTCTTCAGCATGCTGTCGACGCTGCATCAGCTTCTGTTCTCGCTTAGTTAGGAACCTAACAGAGCAGAAGACAGTCAAAGACCCCAAAAACCAGACTCTCTATTGCCACAATTCCCAGAATTTTAGTTATCACATTGTTTGCTAGGGAAATATCTGTGCTAACTACCGTCTCCTACGCTCCTGACATGTAAAGAAGACTTTATTTATTTTGCAGTAAATAAAGCAGTGTATTGTAAAACTTGCTGCTAGCATTTCAAGAATTGTCAACATCTTTAAAAGTGCTAATAATATATTCATTAAAATGAACACGGTCAGTTCCTAGTTTTAGACCATGAGAAGTACCCGTGGCATGAAACTGGAACCCTCAAGAAAGCAGTGACTGTTAGAAAAATGAACCTATCTTTTTGCTAATTCCAATGACAGAGGAATATTGCGGCCCCAGTTGCCCCACAGTTCTTTCTAAATAACTAATTATAAGAGGTGTTCCTGTATTAATAATCCACCTGGAAGATTTACTGGAATTGCTGGAGCTTTTATCCTTCTTCCTTTGAGTACCACCTCTGGATTGCCACACTCGGAATGTTAATCATCAGCTGATGACATAAGGAGAGTACGGATGTGGGACAGTTGTCCCACCTTACTAACAGACCTGGCTTCTAGTTTAAAACTAAGAGAAGAAAGAAAGCTCACGCTGAAAATCTGCAGATCTTTTTGATGGGTGACAAAGAGTTCTCAAGTGATGCACAATACATCAGAAATGAGGAAATTAATGTCACAAGCATGAATAAGTTCATGCACATATACTAGTTCTCCTTGCCAGCTACTGAACAGAATCACCTCTGGTCTTATATCTAGATATTGAAGTCATCAAGAAGATAGTATTCAGTCTTTAAGACAGTAACTGGAAAGTTAGTATCAACTGCACACACTTCTAACGTGCCAACTCTAGAGAAGAGTGTACATCAATCCATTCATCCCCTGACATGAAATTCTGAATGTTATAGAATCGCTCTTCTGAAAACAAGATGGGTTTTGCCAGCTAGAGGGAGTGCCCAAATGGGCACAGAAGGCGTGGTGCCTCAAAAAGCAGTCTTCAAAGTCCTGGGAGATTTTTCTTTGAAGGTGCCTTTATAATCTGTTACTTTTGAAACGACCCAAATGCTTAGCATTGATGCTTTTAAGCTGCAAAGCGGTTAACAAATCCATTTGTGCTTTTTATCTCCCATGTTTCAAACAACCATTTTACATACAGAGACTGCAACATCCAACTGGGTAAGCTGCAAGTCTCACCTCCTGAGGGACACTGCCTGTTTCCTCACCTAGTGCTGCTCTTTCTGTTCCCGGGAAAAATGAGTGGGCAGTTCATCAGAAAGATTGAGATTCTGATGATTCCTCCTTTAAGACAGATTCAGATCAGGTGGAAAAGTGATGACGTGAAGATAAAAGTTTCAGAAGCCAGGAAGAAATGCACATGCGCCTCTTTCCTATAGTCAGAGCAAGGGCAGATGAAAAGCAGCACCTCTATCAGCCTGGAATACCTGCCCCATTTCAGCTAGCCACAATTGTCTGCATTTTATAATCACTTCCTAGAGATAAGCATCAAACATCTACTCTTACAGAAAAGTGACAGATTAATAACATTAAGAAGCTAGATTACCAGTGGTAATTGCACTACAAACACGACAGACAGACGTGTTTGTCTATGTTGTCTTTCATTAGCACTGCTAGATTTATCAGCTCTTACTTTCAGATACGCATCGGTTCCAATTAATCAAGTAGGTCATATATTTGGAACTTGTTATGTAGGTCATTACTACAATAATTATCTCAATGCAAACTTTTTCTTCTTCCCTCACTAGTTGTTTCACTTCATCAGAATGCCTGGATCTTCATGTTTGACAGGATCTTGGGGGAGGCAATTCCAGTTGGAATACAGTTCAAGAGAACAGCTGAAATCAATGGATACAGAGGTGCAAGACTCCTCAACAGCAACGTTGAATGAATTAACCCAGGAGGCCGCAAGCAGGAGCAGGATTAACTAAATTATCATAAAACCAGTCACCATGTAAAGACCAACTAAATAAGAAAACTACAAGTTGGTCAAAGAGCACTGAAGAGAGAGAAAGAAGGTTCAAACATTCATGCTTTAGAAAGAAGAGGATTAAATGAGCGCAGCTAAAGACGCAGACCCTTTTATAACCTGGGGGTTTAAAAGGTCAGAACCAGCACAAGGAAGCATGCATACTGCCTAAGCATTTACTACAGTCTAGAGGGTTCCAGTTGCAACACCAAGGGCACAATTCAGCCTCAACAGCAGGGGCACCTTCACAGGGAGAAAAAAAAAAAATAGAAATGGAGGAACCACATCTGGTATCTCCAAGGCAGGAAATCTACAGGAGCAAAGGGGAAGCAGAAGCACTCAGCTTACATCATCATAATTTCCAAAGTCTAACTATTTCTCCGGTCCTAAGGTCACGTATTTGGTCTGTCCATTTTAAAAATAATAACCTGGGAGTGTTAACCTATACTAGAACTGCGTTTATATCAAACACACACAGATTTTAAATCCCAACTAGAGTTTCAGCTGCTGATCTGGAGTAGCAAATGGACAGTGGAAGCAAAGCAGACTGTCGGTCCGCTACTCAGAATGCAGCAGCAACAAGAAATTCATCTGAAACCGGTGTGGAGAGTGTCAAAACTGTTCAGTAATGAAGAACCTCTTGACTTTTTAGGACTGAACAGAGCATGCTCTATCAAAGAGTCTATCACTTGAGAAAGGTACAGTTACCTGACCAATTGGTTGTAGATATACAGCTGGAATTTGGGGTGGAGGTTGGGAAAACAGACACTGAGAGAGGCCCAGTGGTGAGACGTAAAGACAGAGAAGAAGTAGTGAACAGGAGAGCAGTGTCTACAAAATAAGGAGGAAGAGTTTAAAACTAAGCAAAAAAAGGCAGGAAGAATGAGAAAAGGACAGCATCTAGCAAAGAACTTTAAAATTAGTAGCATTTAGCCTAACACCTCGGGTAGAAAAACCATACATCGTTATGCAGAAGGTAATAAGGACACATACACTTGTGCATAAGTTACAACACCCCATTTTCTGTTAGTTAAAGGCACGCTACTTTCACATTGCTCTACTTTGCTTTTTCAAGTTCTATTACTCTGATACAAACTTCCACATGCACCTGCCAACATCTCAACCTCAGCTTTTTGCAACTTATGCTATTCTAATCCTCGACAGAGAATATTATTAGCAGTAAGCTGCCTGTGTAGGACGTACAGCTTTGCCAGTTTGAAACTTAAAAACAGATGAACTTATTTAAAGAAACTCAAGCAAATCCAGAAGTAGTCTGAAATATATCTATATTCAACTTCCAGCTGCTCACTGGTTTTGCAATAAAGCATGGACTTGGTCTCAGAACACTCACATAATGCCTCTTTCATTTCTGCAGAAAGATAACGCCTGTATTTTTCTAAACTACATAAACTTAACACTGATTGAAATGTTACTTCCTAATGGAAGACTGTTTTAAGCTCATTCCTAGCATATTATTGTATTTATAGCAAAATATCATGCTCTGCACAGCTCTGTAGCAACTACAAAGCGGGGTAAGAAGCATATTAAAGAAAGCAAAAGCAAATGAGCATTTCATCAGTTCTTCTGCTGTACAAATTATCATTAAAGCTGCATATGCAAGGCAAGCATGGGCAGAGGGATTAATTCTCTTTGACAGAGCATGCTCCTGTTCACATGCAGGCTATGCAGATTCATGAATTAGAACAAAAACAGAACAACTCTTTCATTCTCCTTTCAACAGAAGCGATATTAAAGCTGTCTCATAGATAAGGAAGTGTTTCTCCAGTTCTCTTGCATTGTACTCATTCAGCTTCTTTCCATTGGCAGTATTACACAACTTGGCTTTCAAACAGACAGTTCCCTAAATATATGTTAAGTAAATATTACGTTAATGTTATTCTTAGGTACTTTATGAACAAGGATATAAAAATTAGGTACCAAGTTGGCACCATTTTTCAATCGATAAGCACAAGACAACCTGCAAGATGTGAGCAAAAGCTATGCAATCAAGAAGACTGAAGTTCTAGGGAATAATTTACATTTACATAAAACACTTTGAGATTGTACAGCAATCAGACAAAACTATAAAATCAAAAAATGCACAACCATATACATTGCATCACACACAAGTACAACCTTCACTTGATGTTCCTCACAGTAATTTCTTCAGCTGAAATCCTGACATCTACCCCTTTGAAACATATGCTCAGGAAGACAAGCATTTTGGACTTGCAATAAAATATTCTTAAGGATAAAGCACGCTTTGTATCTGTTACTACCCTCTGTAGTACTAAAGAGATTCATTTACTAATATGTAATTCAAACTGGAATTACAAGTGTTACTTAGGAATAAAGCAAAGACTTCAAAAACAATATTGACTAAAAGGGCTACCTGAAAAAAAGTGGCAAAAGAAGATCTGAACACAAATATATTATAACCTTTTACAGTATTAACATTAGTGTTAATAGAATATCAAAATTCATACACTGTGATCTGGTTTTGTAACACAATATTCAAAACTTTGTATGTTTTAACTGAAGGAAAAGTAGGACTTAAAGAACCTGCTCTGCTTGCAAGCCATCTCCATTCAGGTTTCCATGATTTTTCTTCTGAGCTTATTTCTGATTTCCCCCTTAAGCAATTTACCAACCTCAACACATACTTAGGGGAAGTTTGTTGCTATGCAAGTGGTGTTTTGCACACAACTCAGAATGCTAGGAGTTAAGTTTCAGAAATACAATCTTGCAGAAACCTGAAATAGCATTTGTGATTTTGTTTTTTCAGTCCACTAGATCCTATCAGAAGGGTCAGAATAACAAAGCAGCCAATTCAGGCTTGCATGTGGAGACTATTTAAATAGAATGTGGATTTGTTCTGCCTCCCCAGCCAGTACTTACACCAGTCCTCACTGTTTTAACGTTTTGGATTGTTTAATCTCCTGCATACGCAAACATGCAGGTATAGGAAATGTCCTTCCCAAATGACTGCATGCAACCAGGGTGCTAAGGAGTCACAGACAGCTTGTCTTTACAAACTGCAGCACTTGTTTTGTTTTTTTTTTTAATGTTTGCTCTAACTGCTACGAGTTTCAAGAGAAAGAACATTACAAAGATCACCACATGAACTAAAATGTAGAGATATATCTTGGTTCTAATGAAAAAAAAAAGTTTAAGTAGAGAGTATTACTTGGCATTAACTGGCACAGGCCAGATTTTGAACGGGTTAATCTCAAATAAGAATTGAGGGCTTCAAACTAATGAGCACATGCTGCTAACATACTTGAAATGCTTAAAGCAAACGAAGCAATTTCTGCACTGAGAAGGGTCAAGAAATCATTTGTTTGATTCAAAACAACTGAACAGGTGAAATCACAGACTCAGCCTTAGTTTCCAGACACAGCAACTTCACACACACTTGATTACTTCCTCTGAAGACTAACAGCTGTTTTCAGCTTTTCTTTTTTTCCAACCTGTGGACCACTTAAGAGAAACAAAAAGTTTTAACTGTCTTCTCAGTCAAAGACAAGCTCCCCAGCTTTCTGTGAAACAGATACCTAACTCAGTTACTAGTTTTCCACACGATTATCACTGCTGACTGCCAGAATAACTTATACTTCAATATCAGATAGAGATTGCCACTGTAATTGCGGTCTCAATCCCTGTAGCTGTATTCATTTTCCTTTAAAATAAAAGTGAAAAGGAGAAATACAAGATATAGGGACCACTTTCATCACTTGATTTAAGGTATTTCATTGTAAGAAGTCTGACAAGATGCAATGTTAAGCTGAAGTCAATTCATTTTCCTGCCAAGTACAGATGTCATAATCTCTTGAACTGATATGCTCTTACTGACTCCAATCTCTGTACTCAAGAAAAAAAAAAAAAACAACCCATAACCTATAAAATACTCTTTTCGACATTAATATAGCTATACCAATGCTTATAATCAGTTCTTCTTCAGGCTGATTCTAAAAAGACATCACTGTACATGATATCAAAACCACTGCAGTCTTTCTAATAACCATTTTTAGTGCAGATACTGGCTGAACTGATTTGTTTTTACTAAGATACTAAAGCTTTGTAATAGGAAAGAAAAGTTAGTTACTTCTCATCCATTCTGCTGCGCATTTTTTTAAGTTTCTGCATGATGCTACTGGTCTCACTGCTGGAGATTGATATTGGGGAAGGGCTGCGTGTTTCTGCATCAGTTGGAAGTGGGCTGAAAGCATTGCTCTGCTTGATGTCATCCTCACTGTGAAGCTCCTGCAATTATACATTTAACAAATGTATTATATATATGTATTATATATATATATTATACCTCAGAAGCATGGAAAGTTATCCTTTTTCTTTTTAATTGATTTTTAAACTGTGTTAATCGATCTCGCTTATCCTCAGATTACATCAAATAATACTTCAGGTTAAGTCTGTCCACCTACTATTCTAACTTTATCCTCCAACTTCATTAGAAAACATTTTTTTGCACACTTTTTCCCCACCACAAATTAAGCTCTCCCTTGACTCTAACTAGAACAAGAAATTCAGTTACCCAAACAAGAAACTAGCCCTCTCATTATTATTAAACTTGCATTTCCAGAATTTTGCAAGGATACAGCTTGTTACCAAACCCTGTCTTGATCTCCGAATCACAGAATGGTTTGGGTTGGAAGGGACCTTTAAGATCACCTACTTCAAACCCCCTGCTATAGGCAGGCACACCTCCCACCAGAACAGGTTGCTCACAGCTCCATCCAGGCTGACCTTGGCTGTCTGCAGGGATGGGGCAACCTGTGCCAGTGCCTCACCACCTTTATTACCCTAAACGACGACTTGAAATTAAAGAGAACTGCTGAAATAAACAAGATCAGACAGTTTGAGCAGAAAGTTCCCAAGTGATAGGTGCAATCTACTAACTTTGAAGCCAGGAGCTGAGTTAAATACCAGCTGCACAGTCAAAGAGGGAAGACTGAGGCTCCCGTACTGAACACTTACGAGCTTGTTTTCTCCCGCAGATTTCAGTTTTTCCTGCAGTTTCATTGTAGTCTGACGGATTCGTTCTATTTCTGCCTGCTGTTTAAGGATGAGCTGTCTCTCCCTCCGAGCAGCCTTGTTAGCCTCTTGAAGACGCTTAATTTCTGCCTTTTAAGTATAAAAGCAAAAGAACTTTGACAGACAGCTCTCCAACACATCCTGAAACTCTCAGCATCCATGATATGAGATTAAAGTTACCAAAACTGTGATGAAATAATTAGCCTACAGTTCCAGCAGCAGAGAACAGAAGATCAATTATTACGTCCGGGTCTCAACCCATGAAATTAATGATATAGAAGAACCCTTTAATCAACATGTTAGATATTATCAAAAGGTAAATAATTATATGGTGAGGAATAATGCTAGTTTTCTGTCCTGAAGCCTGGCACAGAGCTTAACTTCTACAGTTTCCAAAGCATTTAAAGACTACACAGGAGTTTTGACAGGATTTTCCTAGAGAGCATCAGTTACCTTTTCCTGCTGCAATCTCAGCAGAAGACAACGCTGCCTCTTTCGAATAGGGGGCATCTTATCGTCCTCTCCCTTGTCTCGCAAATGCCTGTGAGGCAGATTGGAAGAGATAATTAAATAAGAAAAAAGTAAAACAAAAAACCAACAACGCAAGTGAACAACAACAGTCTTTCACCTTAAAAAAAAAAAATTACTCTTTTTCACCTGCAGAAGAGTATGTACATTCTTGAATTAAGATTTGTGGAGTAATGGATGGGAACTACCTTCTCTAAGATCAAACACTGGATGTTTTCCTGTTTCTGTGAAATCCCTCCATCTATCCATGTTCAATTTAAACATCAAAGCATGCTTACAAATTGAGTTCTGCTCTTTCCAAGTGGCAATAACATCTGTGTTAATTGCAGAAGTCAGAAGATTTCTTCAACCACTGATACTTAATCAGGGAGGAGTGGGGTAGAAGAAAAGTATTACCAAAAACATATAATCAGGAGATTTTAAAAACAGAACTATCAGCAACAGTGTATACTCAACACCATCTTACTTCTTCTGGTGTTCCAACCAAGCTAACTCAGCCTTCGTCTTCTCTTTGAGAGCCTTCTCCCGGAGCCGAAGTAGTGAGGACTGATGAGCTGCTCTCATTTCCTCCTCTTTCATGTACTGTCTTACCATCTCCATTGTAAATTTAGAGAAACTATCTTGCTCTCCTGAGAAAGGCATGCTTAGCTCCTGAAAGGCAAGACAGATTTGTCATGGTTTGTTAACAGAGAAATTTCTAAGCTTTTTACAAGTACAAACTGCATGTATGCATGTGGTTGAGTATAAGAAGGGAATCTGTTTTTTCTCTCTGAGCTAACATATGACCAGCTTTTTCTGCCCTATGCTGCATGACAGTTTTGGGATGTCTCCTCATCAGAGTAAGAAGCAGCATCTGCTTGTACCTGCCAGATGTGAGCAGGAGTACTAGGAAGAATTCATCCACTGGGTTTTTATAATCTACCTCAAAACATCACTCTTCTTCTCTAAAGCCACAGGAGAAAAGGCAGAGGCCTCTAAGGACTGTTCCACAAAACAAATCACCTTACTTGCACAACAGTGACATAAAGGATGTTCATTCAACTCTTATGTTTTCAAATGCTCAAAGAACCAAAGTTTGTAAACACATCCACACAGAAAAGCTCAACAAACTCATGAGCGTAACAGTGACAGTTAATCTATTTTAATGATGGTCACTTGACACACCTTGATAGATGACAGAGCGTTTTTTTCTGGGGAGACTTCCTCATCAGAATCATCACGATTACCACGTTTCTTCTCCAAGTTAATTCTGCGATGACTTTCAGAGGGCAGCAAAGACCGAAAAGACTTCTCTTCAATCTCATCCTCTGTCATAGACTCATCAAATTTCAGCGAATACTCGGTTGCAATGGAAGCAGAATCTGAGGGAAGTGGGTTAATGCTCAAGTATGTACCATGCAGGTCATTTTACTCTGTCTCAACCCAGTAAAACCACAAACGTAGGAAAGACAGGGAGAGAAATCCTCTAATGCAAAAAAAGATCATAATTTTCAGATTCATTACATACAAATACAGCTAACCTTTTTCATCTGGCAGTGATAAAATACTATCACTCGGCAAGAAATCATCCGCACCAGTATGAGCCTGCTCTTCAATGCTGATAGTCATCTTCTCACGACGGGGAAGTTTTTTCTCATTCTCTTTAGAAGATGGGATGGAAGGACCCTCTTGGTGACTGTTGGTACCACTGTTTCATTAAAAAAAATATATATTTTTTTAATTAAGATACTACTTGCCTGTATTAGGAATAGTGTGGCCAGCAGGAGCAGGGAGGTGATCATCCCCCTGTACTCAGCTCTGGTGCGGCCGCACCTTGAGTACTGCGTTCAGTTTTGGGCCCCTCACTACAAGAGAGACATCGAGGCGCTGGAGCGTGTTCAGAGAAGGGCAACAAAACTGGTGAGGGGTCTGGAGCACAGGTCTTACGAGGAGCGGCTGAAGGAGCTGGGATTGTTTAGTTTGGGGAAAAGGAGGCTCAGAGGAGACCTCATTGCACTCTACCACTTCCTGAAGGGAGGCTGTGGTAAGGAGGGGGTCGGCCTCTTCTCCCAGGTAACTAACGACAGGACGAGAGGGAATGGCCACAAGTTGTGCCGGGGAAGATTTAGATTAGACTTGAGGAAAAATTTTTTCTCTGAGAGAGTGGTCCGGCACTGGAATGGCCTGCCTAGGGAGGTGGTTGAGGCACCGTCCCTAGCACTGTTCAAGAAGCGTTTAGATGAGGTGCTGAGGGATTTGATTTAGTAGCTTGGTGGGTAGGGATGGTGGTGTGAGGAAGGTTGGACTAGATGATCTTGTAGGTCCTTTCCAACCTAATGTATCTATGAATCTATGAATCTATGAATCTATGAATCTACTTTACACACTTCAGAACATTTATTTTACATTACTACTGTGCACATCAGTGATTAACATCCCAGCAATGTTAAGGTTTAATATCCACTTTCTCTCTTTAAAAAGAAGAAGAAAAAAAACAACTTGGAGGAAGCTTCTCAAAATGCTTTACAAGCATTTTCAAAACCCAGTTCTTTCTTACAGCAGGAAAAAAAAAAAAAAGAAGAAAAACAAACCTAATCTCTTCTTACCTCCGATCATGAACCTTTGATCTTGTGGACTCTGAATAACTATCAAATACTGGTGAGTAAGTCTGTTTTGAGTCACTTGTCTCTTTACCTTGTGACATGGCAGCAGTCTCACATTTCCTGAGAAGAGAAAACACCTGAGGTAAACCTACACTGTCTTAAATACTGACATAGATTCCATAAGCTTTTATCAGTTTAGTAGAAGTAATAGCTTTATAAGAAATTATAAGAATTTATAAGAAAATACTTAAAACCTAGGCAAGTTAAATCATCTCATGAAATACCTAGTGCATCTTTTCCTACTTTTATAAAGAGCTGCAAAGAATCAGTTAATCTCTCTCCTTTAGGGTACACTACAAAGGACACAGAGACAGAATCTAAGTTCTTCTTAAACGTTCACACACTATGAAATATTACAGTTTTCTTTAAGAGCATGCAAAGCAAAAACTAACAAATCTTACTCCCCTCCTCCCAAGATAGGAAACATTTGACAAAACCTGTTTGCATCAGCTCGGGCTCTCAGTTGTTTCATGAACTCTGCGTGATGCTGCCGCTGATGGTCAAATAAAGTGGTGACTGGAGCAGCTGTATCTGAGATCTGGGTTCGTGTCAGCTCCGTCATCTGAGTGCAATAACAAAGGAACACAATGAGCTCTTCACTACCAACACGTTTTTGAAAAAAACATTACTTCTTGCAGGCAATTTATACTGAATGAATGCATCAGACTGTTTTGAGATGTTTGTAATTACACACATTTCAATTTTGGTTTTAGGAGACACTCTCTATATACATATTATTTACTTTATGGGTAGTGGAATTATTAACATGAAGCTATAGACACGCATGCCATCACCTGTATCATATTCCGATCCATTTAACTAGATCACTAGAATGATCACCATGCAACAGAACATTTTGGATCTATTATTACAATTAGTTTATAAAAACAGGAAAAAAAAACCAACATATTTTCATTAGAAAGCATATCATGCCCACTGATAAATATTATTTTCACTGGAATGGAAGAAACAAGTTTAAATTCCAACACCATACAAGCTTCCACATTCCACATCAACAGATGCCCACAAATCCCCCTACTTCTCTAGTGTGATTTTCATATGAAACAGATACACGTTCAACCCCTGATGGAGTATAATGCTTACAAATTATAGACGTTATGCTCATGATCACCACTCTTTCCTGCAAGAACAAAATTCTGCATGGTTAGTTAAATGGAAGATCATGAGCAGCACGATCAGGGATTTAGGAGTGCCAACCAACTTGTAAGTAGTGATGCCAGAAATGCTCCTTTGAAGTCCTACTGTTTGGCACGTTATGAAGGTGGAGAAGTACTGTTTGGCACGTTATGAAGGTGGAGAAGCTGTACTGAACAGAGCATAATCTAGAGGCAGCAACTGAAGTAATACTGAAATTAAAACAGCTTTTTATTTCACTCTGGAGCTCACCTCACGGACCTGGTGACCTGTGTCCGTAGTGAGGAGTGCAGCTTCCACCTGCTTGGCTGCAGCCTTGCACATGGTCTCCTGCAGCACTTCTACAGCCTCCTGTCGTGACTGGACCAGATGCTGCAGTGCCTCTGCATGGGCCTAAGCAAAAAATACACACAGTTCAGCCCTTCAAAATTTTCTGTCTATAGTAAGTACTGTAGTATAGTATAGCATTTCTCAAAGCCTGCAAAAAAGTTTGAAATTGACACAAGTCTGGTTTGGTTTTTTTTTTTTCCCAGTTAATTCAATTCCTTCACCACAGCTTCAGATTAAGAACATTCATAGGCACAGATTTACTTACAGCACTTCGGCTCTTACACACTCCGTATTTTTTGAGAGCAGCATTACCTGAGCTGCCTTCTGCCTTGTCTCTTCGAGTCGTCTCTGACTTTCTAAAGCTTCTTGTTCAGACTTCATTTTCAAAAGAGCTAAGTCCCGTTCATGACGCTGCTGTTGTGCCTGCAGATCAGAAAGATATGTTTTAAGCATGGAGAGTAAATGCAAGAACTTTTTTTTTTTTTTTTTTTTTGCCTCAGCCACTTGCTGCAATTACTTTTGTAAGACAAAAGCATAATTCATCCCTTTTATTTATTTATTTTTTAACCTTACAAGAAAATTAATCAAATTAGAAATACCAGTACAAGAAAATATCTTTCCCACTACCTTTAGAATCTGAGCCAAAGAAACACTCTCTTGCTGGGCCAGTGATATGCCTCGTACTCGTTCTACATCCGAAAGCTGTCGCACAGACTCTTCAATGGCAGTAAGGTAGTTCAATTCTGCTGACAAACGATGCTGAAGACCAGCAGGGGAGAAGCGCATACATCCTGAAGGACAGGATTTAGCTGTCAGACTTTGTCATACTTAATCGCCTCACATCATAAAATAATCAAAAATAAAACAGCTCTGGAAGTAGTACATCTCTAAGAGAACTCACCACTCGCTGAGGGTACTCCTGCTGCAGGCCTAGCAGTTCCCAGACTCAAGTCAGAGAAGGCTAAGTGAGGCTTCAGCCCCGATGCTGCACTTCCAGAAAAGCCAGAAGGTGACTTAGCTCTCTCTGCTGTATTAACTACAGAATCAAACTGCATCATTTTTTGGGAACCTGAAGATGGGGAAGAAGTTGGCGTCTTCTGAGATCTTCCCTTGTCTGAGAAACTGACAGAGAAAAAAAGAAAGAAAGGTGTCGACACTCTCTTAATTCCAGTCATTTGATAAGATGACAAAAGAGAAGCTGTAACTTAGCTCTTTCAGAAATAGACTGAACAGATCTACATAGAAGGCCTATCCTTTTACAGTTTGCACACATCCAGTCTGTCTTAATGAAATGACTTCATGAAATGGGTTATGTACCTATATTCCAGTTTAGAGCTAAGCTGCTACAGCACACTCTTTTCTCTCAAGTTCTCAGCAATACATCAAAAAACAAATAACTCAGTATCTACGTATTCTAATAAAATTACAGTACAATCTGTGAGGACCATTAAAATAAGGGCAACAAAATACAATCACCCTAGTAAATAACACTGTCTGATGTGAATAGGAGTCCTTGTTCACAACACTGATTCAGCCTTCCTGCAGAATCATGAAGAGATGACTAAAAAGAACAGGAACCTCAGGAACTCAGTCCACGGTCTGATATCTGAATAACAAGATACCACTGCCTATAGCCAGGCAAGCTGTTTCAATATCTCCTGTTAGGAACCTGGCATCTGAAAGTCAGGACACCTGTATGTGCATCTGTTCTGAGAGTCTGAGGAAAGAACTTGTTTTCAGTCCAGAAATTCAGGGCAGTATTTTTCTATTTTGGAGTATGATGAGCAGTAGTTTTAAAAAGCAAACAAGCTATCATCGTATTGATATAGCTGTGTTGATAGGTGATAAGCCACTGCACTGCATCTTGATGTCTTTCATGAAAATGCAATGAAATGTTGAAAGGCCAAAAGGTGATTTAAACAGCAAAGATATTACCATAACATTTCCTGTTAGAGAAAGCTAAAGACTTTCAAACATACAGAAAATGATGCAAACACTTCCTAAATGTACTATTCCTACTTTATTATGCCAAGAACAATCAACAGTAGCTGCCTGAATCCCTTAGGAAGATGTTCAGCTGTGCATGCTTGGCACACCTTAAGAGGGCAAAAGACCTTTCAAACCAAATACATACTGGTTATACAGAGGGGCATCTGAGGGATGCACAGGAAGGTAGAAATCACTGTTTCCCATTTTCACTTACTACAGCTTTCAACTTTGGGCTTCCATAACTTATAGAATACAGGAAAAGGTTCTTATTCATCCTACTAGCATTAGTACATTTATATTATCTCCTTTCACATATCTAGAAATACAACAATTTCTGACAGCCTGCTGTAGCACAAGCCATCTTATATTCACACACTTCATGTTACCTCAACATGGAGTGTCCAGACAGATTTTCTATTGTGTTGTCTGTATCCATGTTCTGCTCGTAGTCTTTGTTAGAAAGTCTGCTACTCGATGAGGCCTTCTTTGCTTGTTGGGATCCTCGCTCTAATTCAGACTGCATCTTTTCTTCTCCCACAGAAATGTGGTGAGAATTTCCACTGAAAGACTCCAACCCTAAGAATGAACAGTGTTGTTAGCTGGTTTAGGAAGGGAACAACTTATCACTGTTTTTGTAATTTCCTTGCCTACTTAGTTCAAGACAACAGCATGTTAACATCAGATAAATGTAAGAGTCAAGAAAATTTAGGAAAGAACCACTAGAGGAAAACATCCTACTAATGTTAGATTATTGCCTCTGGATACACAGAAAGGCAGCAGCTTTTGTAAAAAGAAAATCCTAAAACTTTCTTCCAAAAATACAAAAATCCTACAGTCTAAGAGCTCCACTTACGTTCTTTTTTCCCTCTCTTTTTCGATGAAGTAGATGAGTGAGAAGATGCTGCAGATCTGGGTCCAGATGAATGCTGAGATGCAAGCTCAACAGATCGAGATTCATGGGGAGACTTCGCACTAGGAAGTTCTTCCTGAATGCTTGAATTACTGCTGCTTGCAACACAAAAAAGGAACAGACTGACAGGGATTAACTAAGGACTTCCAAGTCCTGCATTACACCATGTACAAGAAGTTTGAGAGAGAAGACTAAAAGTGCACTAAATAGCTCACCTTGAAAGGTGCCAGTCCTAATTTGATGTAGTGGAAGCATTTTAACACTTTCAAACCTTATTTCTTTCCATAACTTTCACAAGCACCAACCCATTAAGCACTCTTAACCGCCACATGAGCTAATTCTCACCCGGCTACAAAAAGTAAGCTACCTGCCAGACCAAGGAAGAACAAAAATCAAGTAAAGACTGGGAATATTCTACTCTAACCTTTGTGTCTAAAAGCCACGCTGCTTGTCACATTAACTGCAAGATCATACAGAAATATCTGACAAACAAATTCTGCATTAACTGCATTCTTTCTAACGCTGCATTCTGATTTTATAGAAAGTCAAACACAGTTACCTGAGGTCACGTGCAATCTTTTTGTCTGTTAAAGTGCTGCTTCCTGGCGACAAGGCAAAGTCATCTTCGTAAGAAACAATGCTTTCTGGAGGGCTCAGGGCAGGGAGTAAAGGGCGCAGAAGGGAAGATTCTCCATTCGATCTTTCATCAAACACTGAAGTGAGGACGAAGAGAATGGAAGAGACAAAAATAACTCTGAATACAACATGTATCACATCAGTAAATAAAGCTGTAGAGGTCAAAATGCTTCCAACCACAATGAGCTCGAAATGTTTCCTTTCAAACACAAGAAACATCAGGAGAACAATAGTACAGGTATCACAGCAGTTTTAACACAAAACAGGCTCATTTCATAAACTACTGAATATTCCATTAACAAACTCCAGCTAAAACACTTCTGAAGAACACACTGCTTGAGAGTCATCAGCAGAAAGTTTCAATGCAATCACATTTACTGTTAAGGGACATTAAAAAAAAAAGTAATAATAAAGAAAAAAAAAACAACAAGATAAAAACAACCTTCTCAAAAGAGGCTCCTTCTCAAAAATGAAGATCTGAAGGAAAAGGAAAGAGGAATAATGTACAAATAATCTTCCCTCAAAAGCTGGAATTTTCTTCCTCAGGCAATTAGGCACAGGGAAAAAAAATAAAGGAAGAAAGGGAGGGGATCATTTACCCTCCGAAAATTAAATTCAAACATTACACAGATTAACGTTTGATACATCTCAAGGCAACACACCTTAAAGCACACTCCCTGTCTGCGAATTATCGAGTGAAAGGAAATAAAACTGCAAACAGTTTTTCAAGAGACCTCTGAATAACCTTTCCATTTTTCTCCTTACCCTTTCCATGGAGGTGGTAGCTTTTCGCAAAGATGTTGATAACACTGTGTGGGCTTCCCTTGGCTAGCTCTTCCCATGGCCCCTTGCTGTGAGTGCCACTTGTCTGAGGGTGAAGCAGCAAATACTTCTCAGCTTCTTTCTGAAACTCTTTGATGGGCTCGAAAGCATTTCTCTCCTGAACGCAGAAATCCCTCTCTTTCAGTGCCTCCAGAACCTTCAGTGGCAGCTGTTCGTGCTGACCTCCTTCCTCCTCGGAGAGGCTTCCATCACTCAGCAGAGGCCCTTCGCTGATGGAGTCAATGCTGGACTCCTGAGGAACTACAGCTTTGTTCTGACCATACATTGGATTTTCACGCTCCAGGGAGTCAGTCAGCCTCTTAGACAAAGGTCCCAGTATTCCGTCATGCCGGTGACCAGTGGGGGACCTCATTCCAAGGCTGACTGCGGCAGTATGAGGCCTGATTGTCTCAGGGAGCTTTTTAAATTCACTGAGGTTGCCTACCCCAGGAAGGTTGTCATCAAAGGTGGTATGAGACACGCAGGTACCCAACATCTTGTGAATTCTGGCTGAAAAAGCATCTTCACTCTCCTCTCTCACAGGAGGACTCACAGCCTTTGCCCACCGCCTGTCATCCTGGTTTTCCTGCATAAACTCATGGTCCAAGTTCCGAATAGCACCGTAATTGAGACCAGCCCCTGCCAACTTCTTAGCTTCGGTTTCAATTCTGCTAGAAAGGGAAGCAGCTGTAGCTTTTAAAGCTTCAATCCGATCTAATTTACTCTTATATTGGTTAATAGAGGGTTTTCCTAAGAGATTTTGCTGTGCAGCAGTTGAATTCACGTATGGCTGAGCCATCAAGGACAGTGAGCCCACAGGCACAGCGTGGCTCTTCCTGCCAGCTAACGCTGCATCACACTCCTTTGACAGAAGTCCCATCTGCTCCAAACTCCAATGCTGTGAGCAAGGGCCTCCATTTGAGCCCATGGGAGCTTGTGGATGAGAGAGCTGGACTCTTGGGCTCAACCGGTCTGGCTGTACCCTCGAAGGTTCCACCAAGTCACTTCTGAAACAAAAAGTCAACGTTTAAGTTAATGACTTACAATTATTTCAGATGAGAGACTCGCTGATACAAGCTTGCTTTGTGAAAATTAGCACTTCTTGGGGGAAACAGAAGGGCAGAGAATGAGCAGTAAGCAGTTTCAGGATGTTATTAAAAACAGCTCCTCCCAAAATTTAAACATTGCTTATACTGCAACTCGCAGAGCTTTAGAGTTGTAACAAGCTAAATGTTTTCATCATCAGCAGCAACCATTTTCCAAAAGTTTCCCTACTTCATAAGGGAGGAAACACCTCCTTTGTCCCCCTCTTTTACACGACATCTCTATGTTCGGTTCTTCCCCATCCAGTTGTACTCAAGACCATGCTTCAATAGAACAGTCACACCACCACTTAGAGGTGCCATGAGGAAAGGAAAGGAAAGGAAAGAAAGAAAGAAAGAAAGGCCTCATTATACTTACAAAGGCATTGAGGATTTGACTGATGGAAAGTAAAGGTAATGAAGGAGGCTGTGTTTAAACAGGAGATACTGATTATATAATTAAAAATGAAGACAAGCACAACTAGGCAACTAAAGACGTGCAAAACTTTTTGGTTTTTAGTTTCTTGGTTAAGAAAGTTTGGCTAAGTACATTAACTTGTGCTAAGAAAAACTCTGATAAGACATGAAAAAATTAGAAGTGGGGGAAAGGGCATGAAACCACACGGGGAAAGGCTAGTTCCAAGCTGAAATGGAGGGCATGGGTACTTCAGACACAGTTTAAAATAAATAAATAAATGAAATGAAATGGAAGCACTGAACAAATCAAAAATTAAAAACACCACATGTATTCCTAAGATCATCTTTCCTAGCTTGCTGGCAATAGCTGGCAGAGGAAATATAGCCTCCCAATTCAAAATGCACATCCCTTGATGTCAGCAAAAAAAATTAACAGGATCCACCAATCATTCTATTTAAAGACTCAGTAAATGCTAATAGTCCAAATTTTCATACGCTTTTCTGCATTGACTTCCTCCTTACTTTGAGGAAATGCTGTAATTGCCAGAAAGACAATTGCATGAGTACCTTCCTCTTTCTGAGACAGCCTACAATGGCTTACCTCAGTAGCGACTGCTGCTGTGGTTCTGACAGAGAGATGTCACTACTCGAAGATGCACTAGGAGGACGCTCTTGAGCCTTGTTTTCTTTGTCAGATTCCCCAGATGGCTGATAACCAGGTCTGGGCTAGAAATGAGAATAACCCAAACACAACTTGATATTAGCCTTCTACTATCGATTCATCCTTTCATCTTCAGTTTCCGATGAGCAGACTTTCAATTAAACTCACTACTGGTTTAAGTCCAACCAACAGCAACTTCAGACAAAGCCTTTCAATTCACCATTCGATTGACATCTACTATTTTCTTAGAAGTCAACTATTACGGTTGATGTTAATATTCTAAACTCTGCTTCTACTTATGTTAGAAAGATGGTTTCCATTCACCTTTCAGAGAGGCCTAGCTATGATGAGAAGCAACCACTGAATCAAAAGCACTGTATTTTTTGCTTAAAAACACAGTTTTCTCAGTATGCTTTCTCTTTGATCAGGACAACCTTCCTAGATGCATGACCTCCTATTCCTGCTAACAAATGCTGCACCTTAAGTTAGTGAATCAGCTATACCTGTGTTTCCTGCACCGTAGGCAGCTGAGAGGGCTCTTCTGAAAGTGTATGTTCCATCAATAGTTTAGAATAAGTTTCTTGTAACCGTTTAGCTTCCAAAGGTTCAGGAGGAGGCACGTTCTTGACTTTATTAAAAGCCTCCTTTTGCTTTCTATAGAGTTCCTGGAGTCTCTTGTTCTTCTGCTCTGTTGCCTCTTTTTGTGCTTTCTTCTCTTCGTTCTGTTTCTTCTTCCTCTCCTCTTGCTGCCTGATGATGTACTGACGAACCTCATCCGTATCATAGTGACGCTTCTTAGAGATCACTTGAGGCTCCTCACTGGCACCTATCTTGTCTGGTTTCCTTTTGGTTGGACTGTGGCTCCTGGCATTCTGAGCAGGCAGAACAGGCTTCTGATTCTGCTTTTCCACATTTTTTTCCTGCTTTGAAGTCACAGAATCCAACTGCAAGTCATCAAGAATTCCACGTATCTCCAAGGGCAGGAAGTCCTTATTTACAGAGGCATGATCGTCTTGGTTATCACCTGGAAGAGCAGACTCCGGTTTCTTCAGATTATTCTCAGGTCGTACTCTACTCCTTGACCACTCAGAATTTCTTGAAGAGGCTTTCTGTGTCATATCCAGCCTAGAACCTGAGCCTGTCCTTCCAATACGACCTGTTAAAGAATAAGATTCGTCAAATACCGCAGGTAAAGATCAAACTTGGTAACTACACACTCTAATTGAAGCAGTTGGGAAAGTGAGGAGGAGGGAGGAGTGCGCTATACAGAAGTAATAAAAGACAGTGAAGAGTGCTGTGACCATCATGGAAATAGCAACAAGCACTTAAAATTACAGAAATTGAGTCGTTTTTATTGGAGTCTTATCCCTTAGGCCCTGCACATCAAGACTTCCTCACTATATGTACCTTCATACATCTTCAGACAATCTCACACATTTTTACCAGTCTAACTGAACTGGTACAACAAACCTTCCTCTTTTTCTAATGATCCTGAAGCATGTATAACCCAACAATTCCACCGTTTTTAACTCAGAATTTTGGGGACGTTTCCTTTGCTTTACAGCATAACATCTGCTTACTCACCTCAACTGCAATTCTTCAGTGTACGTTACCTATGCAGATCTCACTGTAAATAGGCTTGTGTTTCAGACATTCAGTGCCACAGTCTGAATCCAGCAGCCTCTGCTCACACTGGGCTCACACCCTTTTTACTCTTACAGCCTCACCACCTCAGAGGCACAAGCAGCACAACAGTTACCACCTTCCCTTATTTACCCTGTCTGACGTTTGGAAAAGGGCTGGTGGAAGAAACAGTGAAGATTATATATTCTATACTACCTGTAAGAGCTAAAATTACTGTAGAAAGATAAATGCCCAACTGTAGCTTGCATATTATATACAGCACACCTGGAAAATAAACCTGGCTGCAGACCACTTCCAGCCATTCCGTTCCTCACTAGCCTTAGCAGGCACCTTGACAGCATAGGAAGTGAGGTGATGCATCCCAACCACCAAAGTGAATTCAACTCTCTCTGTGGCTGCCTCCAAGCTAAAAATAAGTTGTCTTATTTAGAAACTGATTACACTACATCTCAGACATCTACTTAATCCTGCAGACATGCAAAGTTATACAATAAATTAAGAACAATGAAGAAAAGTATAGTGATAAAGAACTTACCAGACTTAGCAGTTCGCTCCCGCCCCGTCCTGTCACTAGATACAGCTCTTCTGTCCCGCTCTATTTTGGGAGCTGGACCCAGCAGCTTTTTGACTAGTTTTTGTCCCTCTCGCCAGGAGGATGCACTTATTACATAGTTCTCACCTACACATGAAATAAAAAACAGAAGTCAAGCAACAGATGGATTTTCTGACGCATTGAAAAGAAGCACGTATTTCTTGCAACTTCCAATCATTATTCTGCCCTTTAATTCTGCATAAGGGGTACAGCTGCAGTTGCACACTCATCAAAGCCATGCATCACGAAGACACTCAACAGCTGAATCACACAACTGTCAGGGCTTTATGCCTACACGTAACACGGTGTAAAAATTCAGTATATACAGCAGAACATCAAAGCCCTATGAAAGCAGATTAAAAAGTTACACGTGCCTAAAACTTAAAGGCAAACATTAGATAGACAATGTAAAACGTTGCAATAAGAAGAGCAGAAACAAAAAATGCACACTAAAAAAGGCCAGTGCTTTTTTAACATGAAGATGAATTGTTTCCTAGAAAGAAATTCAACCAGGGCTGAGGTGGGTGTCTTGTTAAGAGATTAAAAAACATAACAAGCAGCAGTTCTCTTATGCAAAGTCACTGTCCTCTAGTTGACATTTCTCTACCATGACTGAAGAAAAAAAAGCTATTACCCTCCCAGCTCATACAGACTCACATACAGACTCAGTTCATGCCATCTGCAAAGCAATCATACTGGTCTCAGCATTATTTTAATCACCCTACATATAATTAAATTATATGAACCGGTGCTGGAATATCTGTACCTAATATTAATTAGATTAAATGTTAGGTTTAGTCAACTCATTTCTCTTACTACTGACTTAAAACATCATTAATCATTTTTAAATGCTCTTAAAGCCATTTTTGGCAAATCCAGTCCTCAGTCTCTTTTTCTCTCTTCTTCCATTCCATACTTAGTGGGAAAAAAGCAGAACATCTATTCAGTGAGAAGTCTATAACCCACTGTTCATTTACTAACAGCCTTCCTTGCTTGTGCTGTAAACTGTCCAAGTATTTTACAAATCCGTCAGCTGAAACTTGTCACCACAATCCTCTTTTAGAGATTTATCAGCCAAAGGGGTTCTCTTGCCTGACTTTCTGTTCTCAATTCCTTCTGTGTGCATTTAAAAAGGCAGTGTAAACTCTCATCTTCCATTTCAAGTCAGCTGTTGGAACTAAAACAAGCCAATGGAACAGAACATGAGCTGTGGCTATTTATAGCCTTGGCTATGTTAAGCAATTTCTTACTACGACTGGAGGAGGCTGGATCATCACAGCTATGCCACTTAGATCTGTCCCTTCCTGGGATTTCAGGACATCATTCTCCCCATATTTACTCCATTATAGAGGATAATCAACACCATTAAAGCTGGAAGCAGTCTGTACTCCCTTGTTTGGGACTGCTACAAATTCAAGTTAGTTTAGAATGTTTCTCTAAGTATGAATTGGTCAGCACAGAAAGCAGAAATCCTATGCATAATGCTTTTAAGTATTAGTGATCACTGTCATGACAAAACGTATCTCAGTGACTTACAGCAAACATGAGTGCAAATTCATTCACAAGAACCCCCTGTAATAGCTTTTTTTTTCCAGGTATCTTGTTTTTTTTTAATGCATGTTCTTTAAATAAGTATTTACTGATTGTGGGTCACTGTATATAATACCTTAAGAGGTGCAAGAGGTGACTAACCTTGCACATACTTAAAGATTTACTCCATAGTGCAAATAGATTCCTGATTACTTTATATTTTACTTAATATTTAGTGGAAATGTAAGACAACATGAAAAAAAAACCATAAAATAAACCCAGCAAATTTTGTAAAAAGAAATAAACATTCCTTTTTGAGCACCAAGGTTTGTGAGACCTGTCAGGGATCATGCTTGAGCATCTTTTACTAACTGAAAAAGCCAAGAACAGGCCAAGCAGAAGAGAAGGTGCAGGACTTAAAAGAAGTACACATTACCAAGCAAACAGCAAAAATGCACACATCCTCAACACATCATACAATCCACTGTCATTACAATAGCATTTCTGCACGAGCCATTGAGAGCAGCAAGCTTGATACTTTAGTTCTTGAAACAAAGCTCATCTGTGAGCACGTGCAACAGCTTTCCCTCTACAGTAGGGCAAGTCACCTTTTTTGGACTCAGGATTTGATGATTGTGTCAGCTTCTGAACTTTTCTCACTGGTTTGGATGCTTTTTTCTCTCTGTTTCTCTCACTGGGTTTTTCTTTCATTGTTGAATCTTCTAAAAAAGAAAAACCAAAGCAAAACTGAACCACACAACAAGAGTTGTTAGATGATATCTCACAGGAACATACAGCGTCCACCTTGAAAAAGTGAAGCTCAGAACCACAATGTGACAGCATGAAGATTTTGAATCAAGTACTGTTTACCTATGCACTGGAATGCAGAGAAGCCGAGCCACAGCAGAGCTGTAACATGTATTTCCTTCACTCCTGAAATACAGGGCCCTGACATAAAATCCACTAGCTGCCTCTGTGTCCAAGTGTTAAGGACAAGATACCCGTGTGCTCTACCTTCTGCAGAACTCACCCAGCAAGGCAGAACTACTCTGTATCACTGAAGCCCTCATTTACAACACAATTAGGTTTTAGGCTTTAGGGAAGCCAGGCACACATCCCCAAGACAAACTTGTGTTCTACCATGCTTTTACATTAGGGCAAACTGAACAAGAAGGAAAACACGATGTAGCTTAACTGCTGTTTGCACTGAGTGGGCATCCCAGCTGCCCAGGTAGAAAGCACTGCTCAGAAACTACAGACAAGCCATACCTTTGGTTCCAGCAGCCTACCCTGGACTTCTTGAAGCACTTTAATTTACATGCCTTTAAGATGCCTTTCTTAACCCCGACACAACCAGACTGCATTTATGGAACTACACAGCCACGACTGTTTGGTTATTCCTCTATTCAACATGGATAGAGATGATGTTTTATTACTTAGATGGCAAAACTAATTTTTTCAGTCCTTAACATCAGCTGAATTCGCTGATGGAGGCCCACAGAAAGGATCAGAACCAAATCAAGTCATACTAAATGGAAATCTAAGAGTCTTCTTCTCTTTCCTCATACCAGGAAACTGCAATTGCTTCCTACTCAATCTATTCATACGACAGCAAAGTTGTTCAGTGAGGCCAACTCTGAACACCTCTAAGACAGGATTATTGGAAGTCTGGGATCCATACGTAATATCCTGTAGCCTATCTGCTGAAGATGTAAAGCTATTCTGCATGGCCTGTGCTAATATGAAGAAACCTCACTGAACAAAAGAGAAAAGCTTCTGCAGATATCAGAAATCTCACAACTTATTTAAGGAACAGAGGACCATGGAGCAGTTTTGATGCAAGTCACCATACACACCCATAAGTCCACATGCTGTAACTTTATTACAGAGTTAACACATGGACAGATAATCCTGTGGGCTAAAAATACATTTCTAGTACATATTATGTGCAGCTCCAGTACTGGAATCAGCTATTGAATATGAGCTTTTCAGGTCAGCAAGGAGACACATTCCACTACAGCTGTTCTATGCGTGGCATTAGAACAAAAATATGGTTGAACACAACCACAGCTCCTTCCTTCTGTAGACAGAAGTTCACTGAAAACGTGACCCAAATGCCTTTTTAAGTGGATCTCCTAACTGGACACAGGAAGCATTTCAGCAAATTTGGAGCTCGTGAACTGCACAAACTATATGCTTGTCAAAACCAAAAATAGAAAATGCTAGTGTAGACAAAAAATATCTTTAGAATATTGGCATTAGATGTATGAGCAAATGCTGAACAGAATATGTGAAGGACTATTACACTGAAAAGAAATGGTTGCCCTTTATTATTTTTTTCCTGAATGATTAAAAAAAAAATTCTTAGTATCTTGTCAAGCCATACTAGCAAACCAAAACTGAAGTCCAATCGTCTCCATATCAGCCACTACACTATCAACACAGCAAAGTGCTTTTCCTCTCTGTTTTGACAAATTAGACACGTTATTTTTAATGTGCAATAAGCAAATTCTTAAGTGTCAAAACCAGAGGTTCTTGAGAGATATTATTTTCCACCCCACTGCTTTTCATTAATCTGATTTCTTTCCCCAGTTTGGCCAGTCAAAAGCAATTCAACCTTACAGCTCTTCACTGTAACCAGATCAGCAAGTCAAAACACCTACCTGGGCATCCTAATCAACATTACCCAGAGAAAAGAGCTGTCAATGGCAATATGGTTTGCCAGAGTGAAAAAATGAATAGAGACTGGGTCCTGGAGCCATAAATATGTAAACATAAAGCAGGTGTTACACTTCTGATTGTTCAGCAGCTTACAATCTGCAGTATAGTTGCTCTGCAGCATCTTTGCTCAGTTTTTATCATCAAAACACTGTGCTGCTAAATGAATTCATCACAAAAGGAAAAAAATTAATCATTCCTCCTGTGTTTCTATTCTTCAACAGTATTCAATGTTTTTTAAAAGGCCACCAAGTAAACAAATAACACCTTTTTAAACTTTTATAATCCATTCTTTTAAGCTGCCAAGTTACATAATGCCTCCTGCCATACTTTAAGTAAGCCTTACAATACTGAAGGTATAGAGTTGCAGAGCAAATAAAATCTAGACAATTGTAAAAGTTTTTTTCATCTTTTTTGGTCTACCTGTATCCCTCTCTTCAAAAGAAGCTGCACTTTCATAAAACCAAGCAGTTATCCTAATTGCCTCTGCAGAACAGAAACCTTGCTTTCTTCTTGGGTCCTTTCAGAGCATTCCAACACTTTGAAAGCAAGCTGGACACAGCTGAATGTTTCCTGTTGCCTGGAGTCTGGGGAAAGCCTCTAAATAAGTCCTTGCAAATTAATCTCCAGGACATAAATTTCTCCCAGAATTCCAAGATTCTGATTACTTTGATGTAAAAGCATGGCAGTTCCACAAAGCCAGAGATATGAAAGTAACATCATGTCATATCATCTCCTCACCAGACACTGCTGAAGATGTACACCTTTACTGCAGGCTACCTACTGTACTTTAAATGAGCAGATCCAACAGATTTTCCACAGCAGATGTCCTCCAACTCCCCTTTAGCAGTCTATACATCCCAACTAAATCACTGCTGTAACTAACAATTCCCACACTAGCTTCTGAACTGAAAATATCACACTGAAGGAAGCAGAATTCAGGCTTCAACACACTGTGTAAAGTCCACCTATCACTTTCACATTGTTGAAGGTGACAAAAAAAAAAGGTTTCAGACTCATCAATACCAAAAGTGTTTTGTCCTTTAAAACAGGAAACTGCATTCCTTCATGCAAACGCGTGCAAAAGAAGATAGAAAATTAAACAACTGTTATAATGAACCATTTCCTCTTTGAATACCTATCTCAAGGAAAAGGCATCATTAGATTCTTTTCAGTATTAAAATAGAAAGAAGGATTTTTCTGGTGTTCAACAAATTACCCCTCCTGAAAAGAGGGGTACAGTGCATTTAACACTCATCGCTTCAATATTTTGTTTCCACGGCTTTGCAGACTTGTGACTACTAGTTTTCTGTCTCCTAGAGAATGCTGTGTAGCTTAATAAATTCAGTTTGCATATCACCTGTCAGCTGGAGTGCTATATCCCTGTACAGCTTCCGACTGATGTGAAATTCTTCTTCGTGCCAGATCTTTCCATTTGGAGCACGAATCTTAGTTTCAGCAGTATTGAAACCTGAAAGCAAACAATTGGAGAGTTTTAAATAGTTGTGTAAAATGTAAATATAGCTTCTCTGGTATGGAAGGAGTGGGAAATTGCTAAGTTAAAGAGGGACTACTTGCATTACTAATAATAAGGCAGAAGAAAGCAATATATCAGTCTGCTGTCTGCTCACAGATCAAAACCTGCAGGAAGTATGAAGACAAAACTGAAAAGGCTTTCTCAGTAAGTACCATGTTGTTAACCTCTAAGAACATAAAAAAAAACATCAAAATAAACCCAAACAGTAATACAGCAAGATTTTTTTTTAAAGTAACTCCTAAGAAGAGACATGGAAGATTTTAAAAGGAATTAACAATTCTAAAGATTGACAAGAATTTCTTTTTTTCCTTGCTCAGATCTGATTATATCGTTCTATCCACTCCTGTATACTGCACAAGCACAGCAGTGAGTCATTTCCATGCTTTGATACTTAGCTTTGCAAAACTGAACTCTGCTCCTTTGCAGTGAATGACTAACAAGGGGCTTTGTGCACCTCCATACCTTTGTATGCTGGAGCAGCAGGCCCAGCTGTCACTTTCCTGACTTTGGGAGTAACAGTACTCTCCACATTTGTGATTACTACGGGCTGTTCAGCAAATCCTGAGCGCTGCCCTCTGGCACTCAGCTCTTCAGAATGCTCCCACTGCTTCCGAATCCGCTCCTTCAGCTTCTCCAGCTTAGCAGTATGCTGCTGCCTCTTCAACATTTCCAGCCTATGAGCACTAGAAGAACTTGTGGCAGAAGGGAAAGACACTTTCAGTTCACTGTCCTGGGACGTGTTACTCAGCAGAGTTTTAATGCTACTCTCATCTCCTCTGGAGCTGCTAGTTTTTCCCTCTTCCAATCTTGGAGGTGTTGCAGCTTTAAGAAGCGCCTCTTTATTTTGCAGGGCATCGATTGCTGGTCCGTCATTTAAGTACCTAACAACAGTCTCAGATGCAGCAGAAGAACATGGACTGACAGAATCTCCTCTGTGTAGATCTTGTTCATTACGGCCCATTACTGCAGTCTTCCCTTCTGCTTCACAGAAGTCCAAACAAGACAAAAGTTGCTTGGCCTCCACTTGGCCAGAACTGTGATAGGGCAGAGAACTCAATGTATCCCTGGGGTAACAAAAGGAAGAAAAAAGTCACTGTCAGAAGTGCAAACCGAGGACCTTCTAAGTGAGCTATAACCATGCTCATTAACTAAAAGAATGACTCGCCTCTGCTTAAAAGGTAAGTTCTTCTAAAACTTGAACGTGATATATTTAATAACAAAGTCTGAAGAAACCGTAAGTTACTATTCCAAATTGAAAGTACAGCATTAGGACAAAAACACATTTAAAACTTCTACTGATTAATCATTGAGTACTTCTACTGAGGTACTACTCCATCCTCTAAGCTAGCTGGCTTGCTTCTTCAAGCAAGTATGTTTACTGAGCTCATCTAAGAAACCCTTAACACGGTACTCAAATTCTCTCTATCCACATGTTTTGGTCATATAGCATAACAAGCATTAGCAGTCAACCTTACTATACAAGATGAGTGGCTTAATTGCATACAATTTCACCAGCAAAAATATTCATATAAAATAAATCTACCCTATGCACAGTATAAGCAACTACCACAGGCAGTTGTCAGATGAGCTGTGTTAATGTAGCAGCTCGACATTTACCCTGTAGTACAATAGCTTGCTGGAGCACTACAGTACTTAACACGTAGGAATCCTCTGCATTTGCTTTCACTTCTCACACCCTACCATCTGCTATGGCCCGTAAATTGCTCTGCCACTTAATTCTTCTTGATCTAGCTTACTCCTTCAATGACCTGCATTATGGGTGACACCTATAGACACACACTAAAACTGAATCTGTTTTTCTGTACTATGCATTAGCACAGGACAGAGTTGAAGAAGAACTTCAAGGAACACGCAAACGTGTACTGAAGAACTAACAAAACAAAGTTGGAAAAGCATAAGGAATTGCTCTTTTTGGTCCTTATTACAGAAATTAAATATTCACACCAATCAAGCCACAGTCAGCTTGATGGCGTGGCCCCATTTCTACACGTTTGACTTTTAAACTCATTCTTTGGACAAAAAAATAAAAGTCTATAACTTGTTTTTTGTTGATGTTGTTTGGTTATTTTGCCTTTGTTTGTTTGTTTGTTTAAAGAAAATGAAGAAACTTGTCCAATATCACATGATGCTTGCGGGTGATGGGAAGAAGCAAATTTCTGTGTCACTGTCAAAAATACACTCAAATAAAAATTAAGCTAATACTGATATCTTTTTAACAGTCAGTTGTTCCGGCACTAACCTGTATGAAGCCAAAGGTTCACGAAATTCCACACAGTTGCTTTTTTTCACGTTGCTTTCATGGGTTGTCGCTCGAAGAGGACTGCGTGAGGACTTCTCCTTACCTGATTTTGTCTGGCTGGAAGACCGGGAAGCTGAAGCAGAAACCAAAGAACCCTTTATACACTTAACTCTCCAGAGGGAGGAAGCTCTTGAGGCTGAATTGGTAAGCACACTGTTTTGGGGAGTTCAAGCAGCACTCCAAATTACAGTGTGAAGTTATCCCTCTCTTTTTCTTCAATTTGATTGCAGCAACTATGAGCATGCTTAGCAAGTGCTTGAAACAGTGATGGCTGGAACTAGATGATCTCTAACACCCCTTCCAACCCAACCCTTTCTATGATTCTATAATTTAAAGAGAGACAATGCCACTTAAACATTAATTAGATGCAATTAAACCCATGTAAGCTAAGTGTGTTACCACTTGAATTTGATTTGCTACGCGTACTGAAGAAAAATGCTTACGGGAACACACAAAAAAGTTAAGGTTAAAATAAAGAACGTGTGAAACGTAACATTCGGTCAGGGCATAAGAGTTGGCAGCACTAAAAAAAAATGTAAACAGCTACTCCAGTATAAACATAGACATATACAGTTGTTATCAAAAAAGCAATAAAACAAGCTATCACGACGAGATAAGCACTGCTAACATAGCAATGGACAAGTCCTCTTGGCTAGAACACATTCTAGCCAAATTACAGCAAATTTTCGTTCCCAAGCGAGGTGAAGAAAGAATTAGTTCATCCTGCACAATTAGTTTCTCATCAGTAGAGATCATTAGCAGAAGACAGCTTGGACACATGAAGACTGGGTTGGAGAGGGAAAAGAATCAAGGCTTTCCAGACTGCAGTGGTTTTAAGCAGCACTGCATGGTACACCCTAAATAATACATACCTTTTCTGCTCACTTTCCTGCTTGAACTAGCAGAGGGCTTCTTGGCATCCATGACAGAATTAAAAACAGCTGTGCTGGTGGGAGCTATTTCCAATTTGTTCTCTATGTGACGCAGCTAGGATTTGAAGATAACGCGTGTTAAAATATTGTTTTCAGTTTTTAAACTACAAGTTTATTTTTTCCTGTGCGACATTTTTCATCTCATTTTCATGAAGAATAAAACTGCAGGCCAAAAGCAACTTTGCAATGCTTGTGTTGCAAAACTGCAGAGCCTTCTGACCACAAACAGTAAGGTCATTAGGATGTGTTTAAAAGGATTATCTGAATTGTGTTTTGTTATATAGCTGCATTGTGAAGAAATTAATGACAACATGGCACTCAATGAAGTACTAATTCCACATGGACTATATTCTATAGTACTCTTTTCTTAAAGAGAGCGTAATACAGGATTCCAAAAGTAAACATCCCATACTGATGCTTAGATATTCAAAGACAGAGGAGTAAGGGCCTAAGAAAGAGCTGAATTCACCCCAAATTCATGCCACTTGTTTTCACTGACGCCACTTTTTAGAAAATAGAGTACAGTTTCTTAAGCACTTAAGTTCCCACAGGAAGCAAGAACAATGCTCTAAGTTGAAAAAAGTTGAGATACACTGATACAGCCCCAATTTCTGACCTTTTTTAGGAAAGCAGAGGAGAGCTTTTTCTTCAAGTTTTCAAAAAGAATAGAATTCTACATTTTCTTAGGTAGGAGGTAAGGTATAATACTATGCTTGAGACTCAGAAGGTAGTACTGTACTCAAGACTAAGCTTGCTGCATCAAAGATTTCTCTTATTACACTGGAAAGCATCTTCTGAAATACAGGACTGTTCTGAAATACAGGACTATTTGACATGAACGTACTCCACAAGCACTTGCTCCATTTTCAACTCATCGAACAGCAAATCACCGAGCAAAATAATATTTTCATTCAAACTATTGTGAAGGCTGATTTGTAAAGAGGTTGAGAAAAAGAACGAGTACTCACAGCAGCCTTAGTCTGAGAAAGAGTAGCCCATGCTGCAGTTGGATCTTGTACAGGAGGAAAAAAGAAACGTGTTACTTATTATTAAATGGAAAATAATGAAAGAAAATGCTGCTTGAGAATAATTTTCATAGGCTTGCTAATCGAGTTCTTTTAATGACTCAATTCCAGCCCTCGGTAAGAGGCTGTTATCAGCCATGATTCATCTTAACAGAGCAATAAAATATTTAATGTCAAATTTAATGAGTTCACTAAGTTACGGTGAATGCATTATAAGAGTTGAAATCAGATCCACCACACGCTATAGAAGATTACAAAGCCAGTTGTCTATCCCAACACAAATATCATCTAAGGATGAAGTAATGTTCCCAAAGAGCAAGCACAAGGCTCTGTTTTGTAACATACACAGATAGGTTCAGTTTCTTTTCAAATTATCACAGGAGACAATCGACAATGATTGTGGATTAAACATCCATCTGTACCTACTTTTAAAACAGCTTCTGGAGTCCAGTTTTGTCACAGTGGGGATCATATGCCTGATCTTGAACCACAGACTTAGCATGTGATTCAGCTGCTCTACCAGATGAGAACCTTCTTCCTCTTAGGGATGTACCATACTTTTCTTTTCCCCCTTTCAATTACAGAGTCATCGTGACAGTAAAAAGCTCACTAGATTCCTCCAGCTCTAGGCAACCTAAGTGCTGCCAGGGGTGATGTACTGCTGCTAGTGAACAGTCTACAGCTTTTCACCACTTAGGAAGTGAGCGAGAGGCAAGAGTAACTGCTTCTCAGATGCTCCTTTCAAGAGACTCCAGTTCCCAATTTCTGTTCCTGCACTGTTCCTCCTCTACGACATTAAAAACAAAAAACAATCTGTCCCTGTGCCACCTTGGCAACCGTACCACAGGCTGGCAACTCCTAACGCAGATCAGCAAATACTCTGCAGATCAGAGTACAAAAGTGCTACCTCTGCAGAAAAGAAGTCATTTAATACGTGGTCTTAGCTTCCACACCAAGGCAGAAGAATGCTGGCTGTAAGAGCTCCACAGTTTCAAAGAAGTCAAGATAAAAGACTATTAACAACAAAGAAATACAATAGAGCAAATCCATACCTCTGATCAAATCCTTGGCTTGGTTATGCCTTGGATTTTGCTTAGGCACCTCACTGGACTTGTTGGCCCACATCATGTCAATTTATCTACAAAAAAATTAAAAAACCCATTCATATAAGAATTAAAGAAACTCTATGCTAAAGGTAATACGACCCTGATCACCAGGATGAAATCCTAGAAAGAAGAGGAACCAGCTGGTTTGTTTTGTATTTTAGTGTTTTGTTACAGGGAGCAAGCCAAGTGAAGTCAGAGAATTCTGCTGTTAGGACAGGTGCTGCACAGCTCCTTCATGCACACCTGCAGCTCCATGCCTCACATCATCCGTGCTGGGAAGCCCTGCTCTGCTCTGCCCTGGAAATCATCTTCTTCCTATTGCTACAGCTCACATGAGTAAGCATCACCTTATGAAAGACAAGTATTTGTTGAAGTCAGTCCCCTGTTTCTGTATGAAGTTAAACTAGAGGAGAGCAGCCAGGGAGGAGGGAGAAAATAAAGTAAATCAAGATACAGTTGCCAAGTCTGTTTGTAGGATTTAGGTGCAGGAGAATGGACCAGTTAGATGCTAAAACACACCGATATGAATACTGAGCACAGAATAACACTGCATTAAAATGTGATGCAAAGGAAGGGTAATAATTTTCCAAAGCACATTTTACATCAACATAAAAACTGCCTCAACACTGGGTGAACTATTTGTAGAACAAACACATGGTAAAAATTGCATTCTGAAACGCAGTGAGTGGTCCATCATGGTTTAACACAGAAGATGGAGGAAGCGGAGGATACATGGCAGCCCAACAAATGAAATTCCAAAGGACTTGTGCAAGCCAAAGGTTATCTGCAGCCTGGATAAGGCCATGGAAAAAAAAACTGGAGGGCTGCAGATTCAGCAAAGCTGATTTGGTGGTGCGACAGCCTGCCCAGGGTCACTGAATGCTGCTTTGCCCAGCCTTGGGTGGATGGCTAAGATACAAATGTGTTCTGACATTACAGGACTACATCACGTGCCCATCTCATTTTTTACCCGCTTATCCAAGAAAGAAAAAGGTACGTATCAAAAGGTGAAGAACTGCTGCAGATGAGTGCACTGAGGGGGAGTTAGCAGGAAAAGATAAAAAAAAAAAAAAGCAAGAAAAGCAAGAAAATGAGGAGAAAACACCACTATCTTCAACAGACAGTTCCTATGGGCATGATAAGACACTGCAAACGAGGAAACGGAAACTAAGAGAAAAACACTGCCATGCAGAAAAAGAAGAGAAACCAGTGCTGAATTTACTATCACACATACCAGATAGCATAGAAAGGAGCAGCAGATAACAGAGCAAGTCAAACAGTAAGAGAACAGCATTTCTGAAAGGAGAGGGCAATACCAGAGTAGAATACGCTTAGCAAAGGCACTCCAGAAATGTCAAGATATAAAAAACAGGGCGAGGAAAAGAGAGAAAAGTGGGATGGCCAAGAGAGAGAGAATGGGGAAAGACATGTAGGAGAGGAATGGAACAAACCTGTGAAGAATGAATGGCAAAAAGGAAGACAAGAAATGGGAACAGTGGTTTTGTTGTTCAGTTTTCCCAGAGCGCTCAGTATGATTTTTTTTTCTTGGTAGAACAACCTCGTGTAAAGGAAAGAGGAAACTCAGGAAACACTGAAGCAAGGAAATGGGAGAGGAAACTGAATCGTATGGATTCAGAGAAGGCAGAGAATACGAGCGAGAGGCTGAGCAGTTTTCATTAGCAGTTAGTAGCTACAGAAAAAAAGCCACCAAAAAACCACAGTATGTGAAGCAAACAGTATTCCTCAGGACCTCATTTCTTGTTAAAACCCAAGGGTGCCAAAGGAAATCAAACCACGCTGCAGAAAAGATGATGGCTTGCTAAGAGGAAGAAACAAATGATTAATATTGGCTCCTAAGGGCTGTTTTGAACTGTTTAACCCGCAAAGTGGGAGCTTCTGTTCCACACTGGGAATACCACGGGGACAGCACTGTGCACAGCTTAGCTACCACAAAGCAGTAGTGCCAGCAGAAGGAGCCATCCTCCCCTTGCTCTATACCTTGATCTTCCTTGCCTCGTGCAGGCAGAAAGCCACAGAGTCACAGAATACTTAAAGTTGGAAGGGATCTCTGAAGGCCATCTGGACCAAGTCCCCTGCAATGAGGAGGGACACCACAGTTCCATCAAGTTGCCAGGAGCTGATGCAGACTCTGTTAGTGTCCAGGGAGGGGCTTCCACCACACCTTCAAGCAACCTGTGCCAGTCAATGGAATTCGCTGAAAGTGATGGAATTCCTATTCAAAGGTGCCAGAAACCCCTTCCACGACTCCTTAAATGCCACACAATGCTATTTCTAATGATATGCCTGAGTTTGGAATACAAATACATCCATCCAATATTGCATTATCCCAAATAAACAAGAGCTCAGAACATCCATGAAACGTTGTTTTAAGACTTCTTTTTACTAATGCTCATTTGATACAAAAATAACCAACATTTTGTTTTGCCTCAAGGGATGCGGAGAAAGCTTCCTCTCTCCAAGCAGAAAGAAGCAGATCATCTCCAGACCATCCCCAGGACTGGAGAGAAGTTCCACTGCAACAAATACATATCTGCCCAAAAGAAATACATTGAAAGCAAACAAACTAACCAGAGTGCCTGCACAGGTAGCTCTGCTATTGCATCCAGGCAGCTGCTATTGCCATGACTCAGAAATTGTTTACTGGTCCACACTGGGCCCCATTGAGGAAGGCTGTATGTGAGACAACAGGTAATTATGTGAAGTCAGTGCAAAAAAATGCTGAAAGTAACCAACACTGCACGACTGTTAGCTGCTCTGAATGAGTAACGCTGTAGGTAATACTGTCTGGTCTTGCAGTGCAAGCAGTAAATACACCAGAAGACCTCACCTCCTGGTTGTTAAGAGAATAAGAACCATTTACATACGTATGCATTTATGAGTGACATTTGGTCTGTCTTAAGCTAGAAAAGCATTTTAAAAACTTTCAGGAGTACTAAAGTGGTTAAATAGAGCAACCAAGGCACAGCAGGCATTTCCATGAAAAACAGTAAGAAAAAAGTGAAGTGCACGTTGCTACCTCCAACTGTTAACCAGAAAGATAAGTGACATCAACTGTCCTACACCCAGCAAACGGTAGACAATTCAGCTGAGAAACACGAACGTGATGCACGAGTTGTAAGATGAAATCAGTGACATCAGTCAGCACTAAATTTGAATCCAAACTACGCTGAAGATTCTTCTATGAATGAAATTACTGGTGGGTGCTCCAGGGTGGGGCCCTGGGCAGCCTGGCCTGGTGGCACATCTGGAGGTTGGTGGCCCTGACTGTGGTGAGGGGGCTGGAAGTTGATGATCCTTGTGGTCCCTTCCAACCCAAGCCATTCTGCTTCAAACACTGACTGTCAGCTGCAGACTGCTTTCTTCCAAAGGAGAATCAAGTGCATGGGAACTTCAGGGAGAGAGCTCCAAACGTCACTTTCTCCACTCTGATATCCCGTCTCTGAAACCGCGTCCAGAAGCGCACCAAAGAGAAAGCAATAAAATCTCCTCCTGTATTTAAGCAATTACTGTTCCGTCCCATGAAATGCTCCAGGTGCCTAAACCTTAAATGCAGACTTTCTGGTCTGTGACAACTCCACCTGATTTATTTTCCCCCTAACAAACGCAACACGTCGCTTTAATGCAACTGGGAAATATTAGAGGAAAATGCCCTTTTTTTTGTTTAATTATGACTTGGAAACCTTCTGCTGCAGATCACACTTTGGTGAGGCTGCTCTTACAAACCTACAACACAGACAGTTTATTTCAGCACTCAGTAAGAATGACCGAACGTAAGCAATCAGTTCATTCATCTGCTCTATTATTTCTGTGGTATACTGACAAGGGTTTCTCAGCTATGCACACGAGTGATTTTATTCTCAGCACAGCAGCCCATTAAAGCCTATTACATCATTAGCACAGTGATACACGTATCTTTTCCAGGCACTTAAAGCTACAGATAATTTTTACATTCAGACATTCCGATCCAGCCACATGCCTGAGAAACTAGGAAAGCTTTCTCCCCACACTCAGCTTCTCTCTCCGTGATTACACTGCTGCTCTGGTTCTCCCTAACACTGAACAGCACAAACTGTGTTAACCTGAGCACACTGGTAGCACGTTTTAAACAGTGCTACACGATTCCTTTTATTGTTGGTTCTCCACCAGTTCAGCAAACTGGAGCAAGCTACCACAGGGTCAGTGCCAGCACAGGTCAGAGCAGGGGAAAGACAAGTATCAGCAAAACATTACACTCGCTCATCTTACCCTGGGCAGTTTTGTTTACCTGCTGTAGATACAGCACTGGAAAATACAGATCTATGTGTACCAACACTTCAGAGTTCAGCTGATATCAAACACAAGCCTAACTTAAAAGATAAACAGGACTACAGCCCTAGCTAGCATACAAATCCAAGGAGAATCACCACGTCAACAGCTGGATGCTCAGTTGTTAAACACAGAGTACCCACCCCAACAGAAACCAGCAGGGCATCTGGTAGAAGAGAGTAAGAAAATGCCAAAAACACATCATACCTGAGTTCTCAGAAGTTGATCCTTTACAGCTGCAATTCCAACACCATTTCTTTAGCTCTCGAGGGATGCTTTTATTGCGGTGGCACAAATCACCGACAGAACTACGTCAAGGCTTGGAAGTTGCTGTCCGCATCGGGACTGTTTATAATCACAACGTCCTGCCCGCGTTACAGTGACAAAACAGAGCTACCCAGCAGCTTGGCGAAATGAATTCGTAAAGTCACACATCACTCTGTTTTTTCAGCTACCCGCCGCACCTAGGGGCTGTACCACAAGACCTGAACCAACAGCAGTGCAGCTCCCACAGCACCCCAGCCCCCTGCAGAAACGTGTCACTGCTGCCCAAATGAAGCAGCTGCCTTCAGTGGACGCAGCACGCCTTGGTTCGAGGCAGCGTCACACGCAGAAACCGAAGCCTTCAACAGTTTACAGTGTCAGCGTGGCCACACCCTCGGCTGCATTTAATTATCTGAAGCGTTACCTAACGAAGCTGCTGTAGCAACCGGAACGATGAGGAGCAGCGAGCACAGCAGTCAAGCAGTTGAGCTCGTAGTGGCTGCCACGCTTGTGGCAGTAACACACTCCTGAGCCAGCTGTCAGGGGCTGGGCAACCCTGCGAAGCAAGGGGAGCGAACACAGGGCTGAGTGGCGATGCTGGGAGCTTTGACACCGGACCATTCAGCAACAGAGCTATCCCAGGGCGGGAGTGCTGAGGCGTGCCAGGAGACGCCTGGTTGCCGTGACACAGCTCACCTCCAGACACAATGGATGTAAAACCCACACCAACAGCGGGCCTGACAGCACAGAAAGCCGCATCCACAGCAGGAGAAGCCTCGGTCGTAAAGCCCTACCGTGCCAGAGGCAGCCCGGCCGAGCACGGCTCACACCCAGCTGTCAGCCGGCGCCGAGCACGGGACTGCTGTCACGGAGCAGCGTCCGTGCGGACCCGGCCCCGTCCGTTCCCGCACCGCCCGGCCTGAAGCACAAGGAAAACAGAGAGGCTTCAGGGAACCCGGCCCGGCTGGGCCTGGGCCGCTCCCGGCGCCCGCTCACCTGGTGGCAGCGGTCTCTCGCCGCCCTGCGGCAGCGTCCCGGAGCATCCCGCGGAAGCAGAGAGGAGGGCGGCGGCTCGAGCTCCCGCAGCCCGCCGGTGCGCGCTCCGTCAGCGGCGCCAGCCCGCCGCCATTACCGGCCAACGACTGACACGGAACGGCGGCGGCGCGGGGCAGGGCGGGAGCGCCGCGGCAAGTCTCGCGAGAAGCGGCGCGCCGCGACCTCCTCAATATGGCGGGCTTCCCGTCGCGGCGCGCCGCTCCTCACCTCGGCGCCATGTTGGTTGTGGCACGCCCGTCCCGCTCGCGCGCCTACCGGCCGAGCCGGGGGTAAATAGAAGGAAGAAAATAGAAGGAAGAAAATAGAAGGAAGAAAATAGAAATTATTCCTCCGGTTCTATTGGGAACGTCTCCTTGAGGGCCTGTCTGCAGCCCCGCCAGACTCTGGTTTCCAGTCATTAGCCTGATGGTTTGATTACAGATGCTGAATTTCCTGAGGGAGAGAGCCATCTTCTGCAGCCCCTAAAGGAGCGCTGCCATTGCTGGGGCATTTCTTTTTCCTTCCTCCAGAAGGAAAAGGATGAAGAGTATTTTTTACATAACCGCCAGTTCCCAGTGTGGGAACTGCATGGGAAAACACTGAGAGCATTGCAGCTGCAAAGCTGAAGCAACTCGGGGCTTAATCACGTCACAATTACAGGGAGCCTTAATTGGGCTCCTTTACATATACAGCCTAATTACAGAGTGTGTTTTCCAGAGTAAGCGTACCTCCTTTGAAAACGAGAGGTGAGCTCGAGATGCTGGCAGAAAACGCTTTTATTTTTTTTATTTTTCCAGATAAGATTAAAAAATAATTGGACACCGAAAGACACGCACAGCTCTGAAGGGAAAAAGTGCTGGGGAGTGCCTCGTCCCCTCCCAAACCTCCACCTCCCAAAGGCAGGAGAAGACTGTTAGTAATAATGACAACTTCACTCAATGCGGGCAATGTTACTGCAGCGAACGAGAGCCCTGATCACAGAGAAGGGCAGATTGCATTCTTCCATTCCCCGTCATCACCTGGTGTTTGCTTAAATTCGGTCATTAATGTTGCTGGCTTGGCAGACTAGTTAAATTATTCAGCGCTTTTGTAATGCGTTACCTTTTTAATTATGCTTTTCAACGTAGCTTCTCGTTTCTGCTTGGAAGCAGTTAGTCTAGTTTCAGGCTCCTTTTCATTTTCAGGCAAACAGGGAATCGCATTAGAACTTTCTCAAACATGAAAGTCATTTTTCAGCCGGTCAAAATTATAAGGCAGTGTTTGTCTACTGCATTTTCTTTTTGCTTCTGAGTGGCTTTTATTTATTCTCTTTATCTTAACTTAATGGAACTTAAGCATAAAGCTTTGCACTGCTTCTTTTAACATCCCTACCGATGGCTGTGAAGCTCTGGCAGGCTTTCTCAGAAACGAGAAGGAAATTCACTGCAAATGCAATTCTTTTGTGAGTTCTCTAAGGTTAGAAATAAGGAGAGTGTTTACCTGCAAACAGCTGCAGCACAGAGAAGAGGAAGGACCTGCATCCCAATGCAGCTCGATGAACCGCTTGTTTAACTGCAAAGCAGCAGAGATGTTGCAGCGAGCACTCCCCAGGCGCTGGAAGTGGTGGATGGATGCAGTAAGGCACGGCTAAACAGCCGCAATCTCATCTTACACTAACTTCGTTATTGCAGCTTTAAGAGAGAGGTTTGGAAAGTTTTCCACTCCGTACTACTCTTGCACACCCCTTCTAAAATTAGAAAGGGGCAGCTGGCTGTTGCAGCCAGAAGAGCTGCTAGATCTCCCCCCCCCACCACCACCACCCCCGCCTCTCTCCCCGCTTTCTTTGACTGGCGTGGCTCCCAACAGCCAGAAAGGAATTTGGGGAAGGGTGCTTCCACCTGTTGAACGTGGTATGAGGTCGTCCAGGCAGTCCATTATAAATCCAACTGTCAAGCACTGACAATAAAACAGGACACAGGACAGCTGTGAGGACTACAGGAACTCTCCCCGCTTCTTCTACATGCTGGTACAATTTTGCAGTTTGTCTTACAGCAGCAAGAAAAATTGTGTGATCTGTGCTTAAAAACAGAAGGCCTCACTACGCATCACTTTGGATTTGTTCTCATTTTTCCAGCTGGGCTTAGCCCAGAATCTTGCAAAGTGTTCGTATATCGCTGTACACCTCTAAGGCCAGATTTTTTTCCAAGTACAGAATAGCTATTGTGTGTAGCTCTGCTCTGTACAGCAAGTTCTTGTACGTCTGCCTTAACGTGGATCTCACCTGGCCTTTGGCAGCCAATTTGAGCTGATTTGATAATCACTTCTAAAGGAACACATCTTTCAAAGAAGAATACGGAACCTGTGATTTTTTCTTAATTTGCGGGGAAAAGATTGTTCAGAATTCCTCTGCTCAGGGCAGCGTGACTGAAAGCAGGGGGTGAGAGACAAGGTAACAACAGATGAGGCAGTGCATGGCTCTAAGTCCCTTTTAAACCATCACTGCTGAAGGCAAAATGGGTATTTCCCTCCTCCAGGTGCACAAAGGCGACAGCAAGAGTTGCACTTTCTGTACGTCCTGGGCACACTCACCAGCTCCCCAGCATTCATCTGCTTGCAGCAGGAGCGGTTTGCACTGGGTAAGAACCCTACTGGGGCAAAATCAGTTTCTCATTCCTGTGTGCCTCACTCCAATTTTCCAATCCAACTTGGAGCATTCTGGAAAATAAGTGTATCATTCCCTTTCAGCCTCAAGTCTAGACCTGGTGTCTTTGCTGTCTTTAACCACATCTTTGCTATCACAGTAATTTGCTGTTGACAATTAAGGACAAGCAGCTTCAGAAATGAGATTTCTCTGGAAGAAGCCTAAGTATTTTGTTTCAGAAACATCAACAGGCTCTGCTTGCTGTAGGCAATGAAATAATAATACAAGGGAGGGTAATAATCAGCTGCCTGTGAGCAACAGACATTCTAGTCTTCACCTCTGGCTGAGGAGGAGTTACTTAGCGAGATCTGCATTAACTACCTACGGATACTTGATAAGAGCCTTTAAAGGACAAAGCCACAAACAGGACCTACTTCTTTAGCAGCAGAAACAGTCTTTTAATTCCAACCTTTCCCACTCCTCCAGAATGGGCCGCCTATAAAATTATGCTTTTAATTTATTTTTCCAGTCTAAGCAATTCACAGAAAAAAACCACCCCACAATTACTGTCTGACACAATGCTTAGTAGAGCATTAAGTCTTTCGTTTCCAGACACCTTCCTATTTTGTCTTGAAGCAGAGGGACACAGCCCTTTAATCTCAAGGGGGACAGCTTTAGGAAAAGAAACTGAATCACATGTGTTTTATTAGTAGTAACAGCACAAATCTTCCATTGTCGTGGCATGGTTTAGTCTTTCTCTGCTGTACAGCACCTCTGCCAGGTTTATCCTTTTTTTCTTTTTCTCCTAAGCTAGGTTTTAGTTAAGAGCTGTCGCTCAGGCCAGATCACAGCACCCTAACTTGGCATGGCTGAGGTGCAGGAATGTGCAGCTACAAGTGGGCCAACAATGAAGTCATCCCTTCAGTCATCTGACTGATATCAGGCAAATGAAACAAGTGAACCATATCCCCACAATGAATCAGAACTGAGAAACAGTACAAGGCCACCAAGCATGAGAAAATTCAGAGCTATTACATGCTCCTGAGTTGTGCCCAGTCAGGGAACAGCCCAGGTCCTATCAAATACATACATCTGCATCCCAATAGCTATCACTCCACTCAGGTTTCTTAGAGCTTCTAAATTTTGCAAGAGGTTTTATTTTAGGTATCTGCATCTGGTCAAAGGTAAAGGGAACAGTCTCAAATGGGTAAACAAAAAATTCCAGCAGCATTCTACAGGAGAATCTCATGATGTTTTATAAAACAAGATTTATTTTTAATGATTACTAAAATAGTTCAACATACAAGCAGATATGCCATCAGGATACACTCAGAAATAAGTCACAGCTTGTTTGGGTTTTTTTATTAAAAAAAAAAGCATTTGTCCAGTGAAATGTTCAAAATGTAAATGCCATCTTGTTCTTCCTGAGCTATTCTTCAACATTTAGAACAGCAGCACTTCCGTGTATTTGTATTTCTGACTGAAATAACAACTGGTGCCCAGTGCTGGCTCTCGGTGGTAAATACAACTTCACCACGGGCTCAAGCAGCCACAGTCTCTCCAGCTGTGCTCTTTTTTTATGTGCTTAAGGTGATTTTGGCCAATTGCACATCATGCCTCAGATCCGTGCCTGCACTAAGAAGCCAGAAGCTCCAGCACTTCCAATACATTCTCCTGGTTAAGAAGGTGTTGACAACGTGACAGCTCAAGAGACTTGTGAGCAAAGAATGGGCCCAAGAGCCACTGAGCTCTCAGCTGTTACAAGAAAATGTCATGTTATCTTCAGAGCTGTATTCACACATTCCTTCATACTCAGAACTGAATACACGTAGCCCAACAGTTCAACAGCATCAGCTAATAGTAATGAAACAGAAGTGCTGCAATTCGCTTTTTTTTTTTTTCCTTACAAAATAATACGTACAACAGAAAGACATACATGTTTTCAGTATGGTATGAGTGATTCCTGGCAGGAAACGCTCTCAAAAATGTATTTTAAAAACATGCACTGCAAATCTGTTCTTCACAAAAGCTTATGCAGCAAGCACACAGACACATGAAATAAAGATTCATTTTCTAGTTTACAGGGTACCACAAATAAATACATTCTTGTAATGAAAAAATAATGATCCTATTAAGATGAGAAATTAATATTATGTCTTCCAAGGGTTTTATTTGAAAAGGAGATGTAACATTTAGTACAAATGTGGTGAACATCTCTTCCATTTCTTTCCAGATTTTAAGACTTGCAAAACTTCTGAAGCAGTGATGGAAAGAGGTGCTGAGGGATCACTGAACTGACATCTACTGCTAGTTTTAAGTTAATACTTTGTACCTCAGCTTTTCTCATTCTCCAAGCTGGTCAGGGCAGGCTCAGTGAAGGAAGAAATGCTTGCTGAAAGATTCTGCCATTTCAAGAAGCCTCCAGAGAGAGCTGACATCTATGCTGTGATTAGATGGATTCATGTCACTTCATCATCATCGTTAAGGTACTACACAAGAAATGTGAATTCTGTCTGATGAAGGTGATGTTTTTACATCTCATGACCTTATCACACACAGTACTAGCTTTACCTACCAGCAGAAAAGGATCTTCAGCAAAGCCAACAGTGCACCACGACAACTTCACAAGCAGATGAGTGGTTCTGCACTGGCACACACTTGCTTCTAGCTCCAAGACATCAGACCTGAGTAAGTTACTGAAGGCAACTTACCAAAAACTAGCAAGTTCCTTGCTTGCATTCTGCAGTTTTTGTTCAGAGTCCCAGTCCCAGCTACTCTAGCAGAAGCAACCCAGCCACTTGATGAAGTTCCTTTGCATAGAAAGAACTGTGTGTGTCTGAGCTCAACAGCTACAGTTCTTCCCTGTTTAGCCATCACAACACATTTTCTGAAGGGCGCTCTAAACCCTGTTGTGTGCATCCCTTCATAGGGAGGCTCTTTTCAGGCCAAACGGGCAAGACAAGATGAGAGATACGGCTCCACAGTCCGCTCAGCTTATCTGTATCCATGCTGTTGAAGGAACTAGGAACATCTGAACTAGTGAATTTGGTCCAGAGAAAATCCCGCACCTTCTCCTCAACTTCTTTCAAGGTGAGGCTTTTTCTCAGCGACTGCTCGTCCAGGAGAACTGTCAGCACAAGAGCCACGTCCTTAAATGCTGCATTTTCATGGTCGCAGTACTTGTAAAAAATCAAGGTGGAGCCTGCAGGCAGTAGCTCAAAACGATGCACCACTGCTACCTTCTTGCCTTCTCTGAACCCTGAGCTGAGCTCATCATCCACCTCCAGCTTAACAACATCACTATCCAATATGGCTTTGTCTGCCCCGTTAATTTTGATGGTCGTAGCATTCTGGGAGAACGCAAAAGCATTAGCAATCTCATCACTAAGACACCTCAGTGCTTTCTCAGCTTCTTGGCCAGCTGTGAACAGTAAGATGGCTGGCTCCAAATGCAGGTGGGAAGTGTTGAGGTGCTTCTCGAGGAACACGTGTGTTCTTTTCCACAGATTGGGGTCCTGACTTTGGTACGTGTTTCTGAGTTTCTTCATCTGGGCCCGAAATGCTTGCAGAATCTGAGCATTTCTTCTCGACAAAGTTGCATCTGGAAGGCTTAGCATTTTAATCCACACGATGGAAAACAATGAGATACTAATTAACAAAACAAGTATCAAAGTCCATCCCTTGAGAAATCCACTCTGTGATCCATCCTCTATAGAAAAGAGGAGCAAACAACAAAAAGAAGAAAATACAGTAGAAGTTAATGAACTCATCCCACTCTTAAGCTACTGGTGCAGTAGTTGAAAATAAAAGGTAGGTTCTAGTTCAGAAAATAACCTTTTGGATTTTATTTTTTTTGGGTTAAAAGAGGCGTTGTGAAATCTTCACTTCTTCAGCAACGGAGTGACACACTGTGTTATTTTAAAGCATTTTCAGATTAACTAAAACCAGACATTCTTCTGAAAAAGGAGCTGCTCTCACAGTTCTACCCTTTGTTCAACCAAATCTAAACTCAGCTTAAAAAGGCACTCAGAGAAGTCAAGCTTCTTCCTCCAGTTAGTTTCTACAGAAAGACACTGACAGAAAACCTGGCAGTACCAGAACAGTTTCTGCTGCTGTTTCTCCTCCCTATGCTCTTAAGTATTAAAATGCATTGTTGTTTTTTTTATCTCTGAACACTGATGCTCAACACTACCAGCTTCCCAAAGAGTCACATGGCAAACAGCACACAGGAGCACAGCGTGTACCAGAAATCTTAACTTGGTTCTGAACCTGAATGGCTGAACTAACATGGCTTGACCTACCACAAGCATAAGGTTTGATTGCATCCCCAATAAAACCCATAACAAAACACACCAAATTCTCTAGCAACAAAGACATCTTATTAACGCCTCAGCTTTAATCGTGGCACAAATCTTGTAGACAGGACAGGTGGGAGATGTTAAAACTGCAGTGAAAATATGGCCCATCCGTCACACAAGACTCTTCCTTTCCTTGTAGTGAAAACACATGGTGAGCAAGGCGTCTGTTCTGTTAAGGATGCTCACTTTGAGCAAGCCAGCAAATGGTTAAAATAACACAAGTAACAAAACAGAAGCAAAAGCAGAAGTCTTACTTTTGGCCGAGTGCCGTAACTGCTTCTTCCCCGTGCTGGGCTGATCTCGGAATTTACTTCTGCCTGTTGAGATTAAGAAAGGAACGTGAGAAAAAGACATAAGACAACAATCATAACCAACCTTCCAATGGGGAGAGGGCCTGCAGTAAGACTGTAATCAGGGATGTGCGTTCTCCAGAAACCTGCAGCACCTAGGAAAGGCCACATTTCCTTCTCCAAATCTAATTTTTTTGGTCTAATTAAGAGTAGCAAGTTAGCACGGTGCCATAAAACTTCAACAGAGGTTGCAATGCAGGTCTGGCAGGCCTGTGACCTCAATCAGATCGCAGCCCCATACTGCACACCAATAACTGCTGAGGTTTCAAATTAAAGTATACCACCGGTCTGTTTATTTAAATGGGTTCACACAGCAAAATACTGGAGACATTATTCATCAAAGAGAGTTACGAGCAACCTTCCCAAGAGAGCTGTATGAATACACACAATGCAATTGCTGGTCAGCATGTTTTCTTTGTTTTGTCTGTTAATGAAGAAGACGTGAGAATTTCTGGCTCCTTGAGAATGACAGCAACTGGTTTCAAAGCTGAAGGCTTTTTAATAACATATAACCAAATCTGTCGGTGACACTGTCGAGAATAACCAGAACAAAAGCACGCCCTGTAGTAGTTACTTCAAGAACACCAAAATAAACATGGCAACCTTGCTTCTGTAATGACAGTAGGTGCTAGAAGCAGTTGTGGTTTAAGCCACAGCTAAAATGGCTGAATGAGCAACTCTGTTCTGCAACTCTCTGCCACCCTCAACAGGGCACAGGCAGATGCTGTCAAGCATTCTTCCAAGAGGAAAAAGCCAACAAACATCAACCAACACACAAAAAAAGCAAGCAAGCAAACAAAACCACTCAAGAACCTTTTCTGCCATCCAAAAACACAAAAATCTGACGCAAGGAATCAGTAATGGTGGGGCCACCATTACCCCAGGAAAGCTCACAGAGGAAAGCGATGTGTGTACACAGTGATTCTCACTGATACCAAAAGTGAAGGTTGTGTTCTTTCCCCTCACCCCCACAATACCCCTGGTATTGGCTTGGTGCTCTGCACTTACTGACTGCACCGTGAATTAACTCAACTCAGCCAAAAATAAGAATAATAACAACAACAACAACAACAAAGTGAGGGTGGGGAGGGGTCATTTTCTGTTGGAATAGTTGAATAACCTCACTGAAATAGAAAAGTCTGGCTCTGGAACATTTCCCCAGCTTCCACTTGGGCCTGCCTGCTGACTGCTGGTGCTCCCAGACAGAGTTACAAGGCACAAGGAAAGTACAAGCAGAGGGAAGGAAAAGAATTCTGCAGCGTTCTCTCATTTACAGGGAAGGACTCAGGAACTACTCTTCTACTTACTCTGTGATTTCGTAGAACGGTGCTCTTGAGTATTTTCAAAGAACTCAGCCTTACTTTCTGAAACCAAAGCAAAAATCAGAAGTAAAACCGTGGTCACTTCAGAGTTTACAGTAGTAAGACACTTCCAATGCTTGTTTAGCTCTTGCTGTGAAATCCTTCAGAGGTTATCAGGGAAGGAGCACACAGGTACTGCCAAACCAGACCTGCCTCTCAGACTCCTCTGTAGAGAAAGAAAGCTACCACATCTAACAGAAAGGGCCTGCCACCTGGTTCATTTCTTCAGTCTGCACTCACGACTGCTTTCAGTGTTCTCCAACAAGCAATGAAGGTAACTGTGCGATCAAGTAATTACTGACAGATTGAATGCAAACTACCCCACAGCTCTCCAGTGTTACCAGCTCTCCCCAAACCTTCCTGCCGGAGCATATCTGTTCGGGTGCAGTCAAATCACTTTAGTACAACTAAGGAACCAGCTATTACATCACAGGAAAGGCACTGACAAAGCCAGCATCGTTACCTTTTAACGGCGTATAAACATTTGGCTGATCTCCTGCTGGTTTCTTGGGTTCAATTACATCGCAGTCATTCGCTTCTTCCTCTGCTGGGCTGTCTGGAAGGAAGGAAGCTGAAGAACCACCTGTTAGGTAGGAAAAGAGATAAAAAGAGGACTGACCTGATTGCAGCCAGCATAACATCCCAAGACCAATAGAGCAAGATACCCTTCTCTCTGGGGCACCCACGTCCCTCGCTAGGAGCTGAGTTGGTCAAACCCTACAGCTGCTGAGAGGCTGAAACTCAACTCAGCACTGCTAACCGGGAAGAATAAAGTCCAGTAAGGTGACAGAAGCCACAAAGCAAAGGTCAGGCAGGGCCGGACGGCCAGCCAAAAGCCACCTCCAAGGCTGCCGAGCAACGGAGCCGTAGCACTGCAGCGTCAGCCCCTCCTGCAGCCGCCCGCCCACAGAGCGACCTTCCCGCCGTCCCACCCAGCAGCCGGAACGCTGCTTCAGCCCAGCAGCAGGGCCCGGACTCACCTGCCGCCCTGCAGGCGCGGATCGGGGGCCGGGTCAGGCTGCCCGGGCCGCCGAAGGCCCACTCGGCTCCTGCAACGAGACACGCGTCAGGACTGCGCCTGGCTCCGACGGGGATGCCATCCCCTCCCCGCCCGCTTCCCTAATCCGCCCGCCCGCCCGCCCCGCCGCGCGCCGCCCCACCGCGCCCTAAACCGCACAATCCACCGCGCTACGCCCGCCCGCGCCGCTCACCCTCCGGCGCCCCGCCGGAGTCGGGCTCGGCCTCACTCTCCGCCGCGAAGCGGGGGCTCTTCCGCCTGTGCTTCAGCTCGGGAGCGTGCGGCGGAGCCCGCTCCTCCCCGTCCCCCACCATCCCGCCCGCTGCTCCGCGCAGCACCGAAGCTGCCGCCTTTCCGCGGCGGGGGCGGCTCCACCGACCTCACTTCCCGGGGCGGGGCGCGCTCCCGCCGCTTCCGCGTCACGTGGTGCAGCGGGCGGGGCCGCGCCCCCTGGGGGCAGGCGCGCGCTTGTGCCCTCCCTCAGGGATCCGGGTTCAAGTATATCCAAAGAAAAGCATTAACTGCTGACGGAAGCAAGGAAAAAATCAGTTATTCCGTAAAGCAGAGTGCTGTATGAGAGGGTGACTTCCATTCCAGCCAGACCCAGTGCGTTCCTCACGCTGCAGCTCTGGGTGTGGGAGCACAACAGCGAAACAGGCTTTGTCCGCCTCAGTGACATCTCCTGTGGCTAAGCACGTCCCTGCCAAGTCCTGCACTAACTGCTTATGGACCTGGTGACCAGGAATGAGTTTGATCCTTTCTGACACCCTGCCTTCGTTGCCCCAGTGCCAATAGGGATTGGAGATTTCCTGAAAATGTCATTTTTTCAACCCGCTCGAGCTTGATCTGCTGCCCTTCTGCTCTCCAAACTGAAGAGCTCCGGGCACACCCTCTGCTTTGTGCCAGCACCACTACAGTTGTCTTTCCCTGTGCTTTGTTTCAGCCCTTTGTTGCTGGGCTGTGTTCTTAGGCAGGCTGCAGCCTGATCTCGAGGGGATGCGGCCTCTGGCCTTTGCACTGATACCTTTCACCTGGTGTGACGTGTCCCATGTCACCGGATCCTATGAAACAGGTCCTGGGGCAGGGGGCAGAAAGGATAGAGTATATCTACCCCCCTGTAGGCACAGCGAGGAGTAGTATCATTCTGTTGAAAAGCATAATACGGAGTGCTCCAGCAAACAGCCCTGCTGGCAGAAACGCTGCTTCTCAAGGAAGAGGCGGTCGTGCTGGAGAGGAAGGAGGAAAACTACAGCTCCCAGCAGCCTGTCCGAGCAGCCAGGAAGGGCAGGGTTCACCTTTGCACCCACAGAGGAGGATTCAGAGTGTGTTTGGGGAGAGGACTCTCCAGCCAGCCCCAGAGCCCCAAGGCAAGAAGCAAGCCTGAGGGTGACTGCTGGCTGCCTTGCTGTTCTAGTCGCTACCCTGACTGGCTCCAGCCCTGCCTGGGTAAGTGTCTGAAGGCACGTCATCTTTGTACTTCCTTATTCTGCGAGCGGGAATGCCACAGGGAGGGGAGGGAGTGCAGCCAGGCCAGGAGAGCCACACTTTGTACCCTTTGTACCTCAGAAAACTGAGCTACAGAGCCAGCCCAGGGTGGGAAGGTGCCCCTCTGTTGGGGAATCGGGATCTTTGGTCTGCTTGAACCCGTCTCTATCTGGGAAAGTTTCTAATGAGTTTTCCACGCTGCCTGTCACTGGTTGGCTGGCAGACATGGCTCACTGTGAGTTCATGGCATACCGTAACGGTTACATGCGCTCATTTTCCTGCAACTAGATTAACTTTAAGGGGAGGGAGGAGCCTCCTCTTCCACCATGAATCACCGCGGCTGTGTTTGCACTTATCAGGTCTACGGACACTGAGCTGCAGCTCCTGAGGCCAAGGCGGGATGGTCGCTCTGCCAGGGGTAGGACGTGGTCAGCCACCCCACCAAGGGGGAGAAGAACCCCTGTACAAGCAGAGGAGAAAGTGAAGCAAAACGGTGCTGGGACTCCAGGGGAGAAACAAAATGGAAGAGAGTTCAAGTGCTGGTCTGCCCGGAGGTAAGTTAACTCTAAGCTTGCTCCACATCCTGGGAAAATCCCATTGCCAAACGACTTCAACACTAACAAGGGAAATCGAAACCAAACGAAGCTAAGAAAAATCCACTCTTCTGCAGGCCACTTTCAATTTTGGATTCCTAGCAGCAACAGGTTTAGGCTTTGTGTTTGGGATGCAGCTCAAGAAGGGCTGAAGACAGAGCTGCAGGCTGGGAGAGTTTTCTTCCTGCTATTCCAGTGATTCTCCCTAGGAAACAGCTTTGTAATGCAGTGTGCAGAGAGAGAAACGCCCCTGGGCCAGCAGCCAAGTATAAGTGCAGTCAGGTAGGGCAGCTCCCAGTGGCAACACCGTGTATAGTAGGTGACAGAGATAGTCACCTCCCTTGGGTTACCAGTCAAAGAGGGGGAGGTTCTGTTGCACAAAAGTATCTCAAATGCACCTGCAGAAAGCATTTCTATGCTTCCAGTGAAGAAGTGAGCCTTCACGAGGCTGTTTCTATCAGGAAGGGATGAGACGGTTCAGCTCGAGCGCAGGATCCAAACTCCGTACAGCCCAGAAGCCAAAAATTGATAGGCATTAAATAACCAAGCCAGTTTTCCACCACCTGGGGACGTAAAACTTACAGAGGAGGCTGGGTAAGGTACATTACTTGTATCCAATTTGAATAGCAGGATACTTATAGCTTCCTTGTATTTCAGTTCTCGCCATGAACTTCCATTCTCTGTTATCTTCTTTCTTGCACTGGAGCATTTCAGTGATACACTGATGCTATCTACAATGCAATCAGACCTGTCCTGGGCATATGGAAGTGTTCCTGTAATGGCAAGAGCAAAGTAACAAAGAATGTGAAAGTGGTGCTCCAAAGGAAAGTGAATTCTGACCTGTGACACACACAGCTTTCCTCTGTTTTCAAATTAGTAGGGAGTTCCTTGCCATTTTTAAACAGCCTCCATTCTAATTTCTCATGATTATTTATCCATCTCTATAGTTTTTTCTCAGCCATAAGTCATTTTTCTACCAACACTGCCTGAAATTTGAGCTGCAGTTTGGTTCTGTAAGACTCAGAATGTGCTTCAAATTCTTTATGTGTATCTTCAGAATTTCTCTGTTGAATTTTAATTGACTTTTAATTGACTGTTTCTGTGTTAGCCTAGCTGTTGGGAAGAGTAGCCCCATCAGCAGTAAAACCTGAGGTACAGGAAGAAGAAAGCAGGGATAGTGTTGGCTTCCAAGATGTTATTGTGTGGGCTCTGGCAGAATTTTTATGGCCAGTATTCAACAGCCTCAGAAATGCTTCAAGTCTGTTATCTTAATTTACTAACCACAGATCCCAAAGCAAAAAGTTGATAACAAACCAGTGTTTTGGGTACTGCTGAACAGCTCTTGTGCAGGCTCAAGGTTTTCTCTATCTCCAAGTGGTTGCCTTTGCATCACTTGGGACCCCCAAGCCCCTTCCTTCACTTCTTCCAGTGTCTCAATCTCAACCTGAGTGTATTCTGACTTCTGGTTACCCCAGGTGCCCACCACACATTGTCGGCAAGATCTGAGCATTGGGAAGATCTCAAGTTAGTGGTGCTGGACTGGTCAAAGGATGGATAGAGGACTGCCTCACTGAAAGTGACTGCGTGGCTACTGCTACAGCCAAAATTAAACAGAGCCCTCTGTGTAAACATAAGGCAGTGAGATTCACTGGTGATGATGGCTGGTCATGGTAAATCCTCCTCCACAGCAGCTTGCGTAGATGCTTCCAAAATGCACGAACTGGGAGTTTCACAGGGTGGTGGTAAAGTGCTGGGTGTTCTTATCTCCTGCGTGGCTAACTGAGCTTGTAAACTCTGATCCCAACAGCTGGGGCAGCCATGGAGAGCACAGCCGAGCATCTTGTACACCAAGAACCTCTCCAAGGATCTCCCGAGCACCAAGTGACAAGCACGTGGACTGAGACCTCCTGCAAACCAGAGGAGGACTCTTCAGTGTGTAAGCCACCAGCTGCTCGTGGGGGAGAGGTGGCTCTGACAGAGTTAGATAGCCCCACAGTGGAGACTCCTCAGGAGGCTCAGGTTCCTCAGGAAACTGAAGTATCACTGGAAGAATCTGGGGAGAGACAAGATGATGCGTCAGAAAGATCTCAGGAAGAAAATGACTTGGACAGAGGTGAGTCTCTCCCCATCTGTGTGTACTGCGTTTCCAAAGTGCTGATGAAGCAGGCCTTTCCCTAGAGGAGGCAGAACAGGAGAAAAGGTACTCGGTTCTTGTGCTGAAAGAAACTAAGCCTCAGTCTGTGAATTTCATTCCTTACAGCCAGGCTGGGACAAAGTGAAATGCACAGTGTGGGACACAGCCTCCAGGAAGCACAGGAGGACCGGGAGACAAGCAGGCAGTGTGAAAGCCCCGGCAGGGCAGAGGAAGATGCTTCTTCAAGAAGCAAGACATTGAGCTCTGACAGTAAAATGACACGGTCAGATCTGAATGCCCCAGAAGATGTCACCAAGAACCTCTTGGCAGAGGAGAGCACCAGAGCTGCTCTCCTAGATCAGGAACCAGGAGAGCACACAGAGCGAGTGACTCTGGAGAGTGTCTCCTCAAGCACGTTAAGGAGCAGACATGGGACTAAAGGTGAGCTGGTGATTGCACACTGCTGCTGCTCCACTGTGCACGTGCCTTTGCTTTGCCTAGGTGTTGGAATATAGTGAGATTCCCAGTGCCTGTTGTCTGTTCTTTTGGAGTCAAGCAAGAAAGAAGATATTTGCTCCTTAGCACGAGCTTAACTTGCTCCTCTTTGTCTCTGTCTCCTTTGGCTGCTGTTTTCTTTCCAAAATCCTGAAACTGAATCTTTCTTTCCCTGCCCCAACAATCAAGGAAAGACAAGACTTCTCAAAGCAGCTTTCCCACAGCTGGAATTTGTTGCATTTCTCATAACTGCCCAACTGAGCTGTTATCCCAGCAGCAAGTAGAAAATCTATTTCTCTCACTGTAGGACATGCAGCCCCACAGCCGGAGGCTCAGCACTGCTCGCAGAACATCGCTGCCCAGAACGCAGAACAGGAGAAGCCTAAAAAGTCCCTCCTAGTGAAAGGTGAGGAAAAGGAGCTTCCCTTGTGCATTACTCATCGACCAGAAGGCCCTGATCCTCCAGGAACAAGTAATGAAGCACATTTAATTTTTCTTCTCTCTCACGACCCTTCGCAGTCTTTTCTGAAGGTTTGAGGGAACCCTTGCTCAGTAGGCACTGCAGATTTGGGGGAAACGGGGTCACAAACAAAGCAAGCAATCCATGCCCTTAGAGAAGCCTGGTTTGACCCGATCTGTGCCATACGTTTCTCCTGGCAGGAGGGGATCCTGGGCAGTTGTTCTCCTTTCTGGACAGAAGCAGGGTAGCCCTTGTTCACCCAGCACAGCTAGGAGGAAGGCAGCAAACACAGTCAGCCACATCCACGTGTGGGGGCAGGTGCTCCAAATGGTCACGAACCTTGAAGAAAACAGATGAGGTGGGGCTAAGAGAAGAAAGCTGGTGGGCTGCTGTCGTTCCAGTTAGTGTTTTGTATCGCAGCTGTGAAACTGCAGCCTTGCCCTCATCTCTGGAGCTGTAGCCCCCCCAGGTGGCATGAAGGAGCATGGTCCTACAGTACGGAGCAAGTGGTTTCTTCCCGATTTCTGGGACCTCAGAGAGTGCCGCCCAGAGCCACTTCTGTATCATAGCAGGGAAGGTCAAGGAAGGTATAAAGAGCATAAAGTTGCCGTGGGTTGCTTGGCACTGACTTCTGTTCCCTGTTTGCATCTCTTCCCTTTTGAGCAGGATTTGTCGTTCTGGGCCTGGTATTTCTTGTCTTCTGCATATTCTGCTTCGGCAACCCAACCGCCAAGTCCCAGCCAGCCCCCAGGAACCCCACGGTGGAAGCCTTCCTGTCCCAGTTCAACCAGCTGCAGGACAGATTTCCAGGGCAGAGTCCCAACCTGTGGCTTCGCAGTCGCAAGATCCTGCAGAAGCACCTCAACACGTCCCACCACACGCAGCCTGCCATCATCATCTTCACGGCTGCCCGCAAAGGCGAGCGGACCTTGCGATGCCTTAGCACCCACGTAGCTGACACCTATTCAGCCGCCCTGCGTGCCAGCACGGTGCAGATCGATGGCAGGGATAAATCTGGGCTCCAGAGTGACAAGGCCAAGCTGGAGGTGGACTCAGAGCTCAGCTCAGCTTTCCAGGCTGGGGACCGTGCTGCGGTGATACACCGCTTCGAGATGCTGCCGGCGGGTGCCACCCTCATCTTCTACAAGTACTGTGACCACGAGAGTGCTGCTTTTAAGGACGTGGCCCTGCTGCTGACCGTGCTGCTGGAGGAGGAGATGCTGGAGACTCACATCAGCCTCCAGCAGGTGGAAGAGAGGGTTCGCGACTTCCTCTGGGCCAAGTTCACCAGTGCCAGGACACCCAGCTCCTACGACCACATGGACTCTGACAAACTGAGTGGGCTGTGGAGCCGCATCTCCCACCTGGTCCTGCCGATCCACCCGGTGCAGAACATTGAGAAGGAGGGCTGCCACACTAAATCCTAGGGGCACAGGCTGCCAGAGCCCCAGCAAGGGTTGGAAAGCCAGCCTCGGGACAGGTGGAGACACAAATGAATGAAGAACTCGCTTCATTTAGCTCCAGTGCTATTTCTCTACATTATTTTTTTTCCTGTACCTTCCTGGAGGAGTTCAATTGATCCAGGCCTTTTGGCCAACTGAAGGTAATGAGAGACTGCATGCTTCCTTCTGACAGGTGGGAAGAGCTGATGTTTTAGACTGCTAATTGCACAGGAGCACATTACAGCGTGGGGAGGCAGGAGGCAAAAAACAGAGTGTTGCAGGAAGCAGAACAAAGCAAGGTAAAACTCACTAAACCCAACGTTTGGAAGTCATGCTTCAAAAAGAAAACCGGTTTGCTAGTCAAGAGTTTGACCAGTCAGTCCTGGTACAGCTCCACCAACTGACTGACACCCAGTCCAGATCCTAAACTCAGGATGTGCAAACAGATCTGCAATCCAGAAATTCCTCAAACGCCAGTGACAAAAAACGTGAAGCTATCAGCACTTAAACACCACACTATTGGGGAATACCAGGAGTGGCCATTCTGAAAACAAGAGAACGAGGAAACACAAAACTTTGTTGTCACTCTGAAGCCCCAGGGCAAAGGGATGAATAACACGGTTTAACTTAATGCTTAAAAAAGTTCACTCTTGATCCATTCACTGCCAGGAGGCTACAAGCAGCTCTTCAGGCTGATGCATCTTCACCCAGATCTGATGGAAGCCATCAGAGGTATTTCTGCATCATTTGTCATAGAATCATAGAATCACAGGGGTTGGAAGGGACCTCAAGAGATCATCGAGTCCAACCCCCCCAATCTGTCTGCACAGAGGACAGCCCTTGGGGCCAGGACAGGAGCAAGCTGACAAAATACCTCTGTGAGCCATTCCACACCTTCATGGAGATTGAGAGTGTCTGCAGCCCAGCAGTTCCTGTCTTGCTTTCTCTTGTTCTGCCTGCCTCTCCCCAGCTAACTTTTATCGACGAATGTAGATGATAACACTGATATTTATTTGAAGCCTCGTGAGGCAGCACACCAGGTCCTTGCCCACCAAAGGTACATTTGCCTTCCTGCCAGGCAGGTGCTGCTCTGGCTAAGGTTAGAGCAACTAGGAGCAGAGCTGATGCCAACTGGTAAAGAACAAAACCTCTGACGTTAACACTCAAAAATCCTTAATTAAGCGGGATGGATTCTTACCACTCCTCCTCTTCTGCGCCCCAGGAAGAGAAATCCAGATCCTGCAAAGCCTGTAGTGCCCCTGCACACTGAATTACTGCAGGAGTGCTGGGACAGAGCTGCTGACTCAGGGAACACCTGGAGGCAGGCACAGGTTGAGGTATTTATGACAACCCAGCAGCCAGCCCCAGGTGTCAGCCCTTTGTGCCTACAATCCTGCCTGCTGGAGGTGGAGCAAAGCATATCTTGCATCTGTGCAGAGACTGAAGCCTCGCAGAGGCACAGAGTGCACCTGAGCAAGACACAAATCAAGAACAGCGTGCTGTTTTTACAAGCAGTCCACCTAAGTGCTGCAGACCCCTGTGCTGGCCGTGGTGCCTTGCTGATGTGCTCCACCCATGGCTCAGCCATTCACCCAGTGCCTGAAATCACTGCCCCTGTCCTCCCACTGTGTGCCTTGCCTCTCCTGGGAGATCTGTGGACAGTGACTCCGAGGAGTGGGACAAAGAGAAGGAAGGGGAGAGGGCTGCAATTGGAACCAAAGAACAGACATTTGATTTCTTTACGAGATCCAGGGGTGCTGCAGCACTGCCCCAGCTCACTGATGTTTATCCCCCACAGCCGATAGAGAGCTGAGTTACCCTTGCAGTTCTAGCCAAGGATTAGAAATGAGGCATCCTGTCGCAGAGGTTTTCAGCAAGCCAAACACAGCTAGACATGCTGCAGCCCAGCATCAGCAGCCCAGCTCCGGGCTCGTTTCTGTACAAGGTATGGGCAGGATGCTGACTGCTTCCTCCTTTTTATTGTTGTCCACTACTTTCATAACAAAAAACACTGTTTCTGCTCGTCATGGTTCAGCATCAGAGCTGATGTAAGAACTGGCGAAGCATTAACGATGTTATATCAATACTCTGAGGGAAATAAGTATTTTAAAGTTATCTCACTACCACTTTTATATACTGTGTGCATAACGCGTAGTCAGGGCGTGCAACTTCATGCTGCCTGGGTGCCTTGCTATAAGCACCATCCAGCAGAGCTGTTCTAATACAGATATATCCTTATGGCCTCTTAAATACAAAAAGACCACCAAAAAGATATATATATATATAAAATCCCCAACAACTGCTTGCTTCTGAAACAAGCTATTTAAAAATAAACGTGGTTGTGAAAGAGACCTGCAAAGTCTTCAAAGCGAGACCGAGCCTTACTGCACTCTGTTCTTTTCTCTAGCTGGTTTCAGCTCATAAAGCAGAAGAGCTTATCGTGTTGGACAAAGATTCGTGTAGGTCGTGTAATTCTGCAAACAAATTGGATGCTTGCTTTCCCTGGAAGAACCCCAAGCAACCTTTCTCTCAAAGGAGAGAATGGGACAAACATACGCTGCTTTTTCGGCTAAACCCAAAACTAAAACCAAACCTTCAGCTTGACCCAGCTGCCTCCTGGAACTCGCTGGGGTCTGCAAAACACTCAGTTGTAATACTGAAACTGAACTCCACTGACAACAGGAACGTATTAGAAACCAAACCTTTCTCATTTCGATGGGGGGAGGGGGGGTTGGGGAATAAGTCTTTTCTGCACAACTTCATAACCCCTCTGCGTACCCATATACGGAGGGAACTTTCTTTTTTGGTCTTGCTTGTGAACTCAGAAGTCACCCGGAGCAGCCAACGTCTTGTTGAACACCAAGAGCAGCTCTGGCTGCAGGACAGCACTGGTTTTGTATGTTCTCCCCCCCCTATCCAGATGCTGCTCTTGCTGTGATGTGTGCAAGCCTGCAAGCCCTCGCCACCTCCGTCCTGCAGCCTCCGGGTGGGTCAGCGTCAAGAGCTTGGGTTTGCAGCTGAGGAGAGGGCTCGGCAGGTCCCTGGCGAGGGCACCCGAGAGCTGAGGATGTTCAGAGCCCAAGCGCAGGAGGCAGCGTGCTTCCAGATGGGAGCTGGGGACGGCCCCCCCTCCTTGGAGGTCTGCTCCATCCTCCACGCAGCAACCCCGCACCGCTCAGGCATATCCAAGCAGCAGCTCCTGGTGGTCCCCACGCAGAGGAGCAGCGCTCGGCTGCAGCGAGAAGCTTGGGGTGACAGAGTTCCCTCCTCAAAGGAAGAACCAAGCCCAGATTGCTCCTTCTCGGGGGCATCAGCGCTGGGCCAGGCACCGAGTAAAGCCAGCCGCACCGCCGCACTGCAGGGCAGCGGGACGGACAGGTAGCAAGGACAAAACCTACCCGAGGGCGAGCACCAAGCGCTCAGCATCCATCCCCCCCCCCCCCCCAGCAGCCGGCACTGCCATCGAGGGGCGGGACGGGGCCGTGCCGCGGGGCTCCCCGCCTCCGCAGCTCCGAGCGCTGCCCCCCGCCGCCTCTCCCCTTTGTCCCCCTCCTCCCTCCCCCGGCTGCCGCGGCTCCCGGCAGGTTGTAAAGTCATTAACTCCCCCAGCCATGCCGGCCCGCTCCCCGCCGACGGCTGCTCCTGCCCCGGCCGCTGGTGGGCCGCCTCCTCCGAGCGGCGGCGGCAGCAGCAGCAGCGCGGCATGGCCGCTCCCCGCAGCCTCCTCCTCTTCCTCCTCCTCTTCCTCCTCCTCCTGAGCGCCGCCGCCCCCCTCGGCGCTAAGGTAAGCGCGGCGGTCGGGCTGCCCGACCCTGCCTGGAGCTCCGTGCCCGCCCCGCTGACAAAGGGCTGCGGGGACCCGGAGAGGCCGTCCGCGCCGTCGGAGATGGGTGGTGGTGGGGGGGGGGGGGGATTCCCGTTTAAGGCCGAAAACCGGCTTTCCTCCCACGGCCACGGGCGTGGGGTCGGGAGCACGTTGCCCCCCACGGCCTTCCGCAGTGGGGAAGGCACCCTAGCTGGGGTTGCCTTCGGGTGAGAGCCGTGCTCCCGCTGCGTTTTCAGCCCCGCTGCCCCATAAGCACTGGGGCTAAGCCCAGAGGGAAGCCCCGTGCCCCGCAGGGTCGGGCTGGCCAGCTGTGCACGCCTGGGCAGCGGTCGGTAAGGGATTAACCTGCCGCTGCTCCCTGCAGAGAGTGCCACGGGGAGCCTCAGTCCCTAGATAAGCAAATTCCTCCCTGCGCAGAGCTCTCCGGGCTCAGCGCATCCAGGGCCTCAAAAAACAAAAAGAGGAAAAAGGGTGGTGGGATTCATCATGCACAACCTTTATCTCTTCCCCCTCCAGGGGTTTCCATCCTCCTTGAGTGCACTACATCGGAGTTCTCTTTCCTAGGAGGGGGGGGGAGGAGGCACGATTGCAAATGCAGTTGTTTTCTTTCAGGGCTGCAGTTGCATTTATTGCTTCAGCTCTGATCAGAGCGCAGCACAGAGAGCCCAGAGCTGGGGGCTGAGCGTGGCCGTTCATTTCCAGGAGCACAATATCGGGCGTTAGGACACCTGAAGCTGCTTAGTATCCCAAGCAAGTAGCACGTTTTGCCATAGAGAGAAGCCCTTAGGTAAGGGATTGTGGATTCCTGCTAGAGGACGTGCAGTTAACGACCTCAGGAGAGGTCTGTTCAGGATGTAGTTCTTTTTCACCCACTGTTTCTGTCCTGCTGGGGCTCCTTGTGCCCTGCAGTGGTACATGGGGCCGAGGCACGTTGCCCTGCAGCAGAGGGCATTACCCCTGCGAGCTTCTCCACGAAGGGGAGCTAGCAGGGGTTTGTTTTGTCTCTTCCTAGAAAGCCTTTCTAACCCCTGAGACACAGGCTCTAACGAGTCCCAAGATTCAGTGCGCAGCGTGAGCCGATGACGCAGTAATGGCCATTATTCCCAGGTTTCTGGGAAACCCTTAGAGCCGATCCAGCACGCAGCGGAGAGGCTTTATTTTATCCCTTTCTGTTCTTCAGAAAGACCGCCTGGAAAACTGATAGGATGTCAGCCCCGGGCCCTCCCTCCTTTGCGGGGCTGAAGCAGTTGTTTGTGGCAGCCTTTGTCTGGCTCCGGTTGGGGGTAGAAGGGAAACAGCTGCTGAGCCTTTGGGTAGGCAGGAAAAGCTCTCAGCGACTCTGCCTTAGAGACACCGATTTTGGAAAGCCCTGGAAAAGCTTGCCAGCATCTCTGAAGGATCGGGTCAGCCCCGAGCTGGGGGGACAGGAGGGCACGCAGCACGGCCTCACGTGTAGGTGCTGAGATGCAGGAATAGCGTGGTTGGTCTCAGAGCTGCAGCTGTACAGCCTGCGTGCCAAGCCACAAGCGCCTCAAGGGGAATTCTTGAGGAGAGCACCTGGCTGAGCTGCATGGTGGCCTGCCTTCTCTGCTGATGGCCGTTTCTAGCCCTTAACATCAGCTGGTCCTCCTCCCTGCTTGGGGCAGAGCCCGTACCCAAACCCAGGCAGAGCCAGCCAGCCTTACAGACCCTGCACCTCCACCCATCTCCTGCCCCACTGTCCTTACTCTGCTCCGTGCCTGGTTCTGCAGCAGTTCAGCATCTCCCACAACCAGGAGAGCGTGGAAGCGTTGTTTCAAAGCCCCTTGGCTTCTGTTTGTCCAAGGAATGGTGTGGGGGGGAAGGGAAGTAACCCCTGGGATTTGCTGAGGGGCTTGGGAAACCGAAGCTGGGAGCTTATCTAATCTGGAGCCTGTCCCGCAGGCCTTAATTTATTATCTGGAGATTCGGAAAACGCAAGTATCGCTAATTAAAAACAAGAGCCGTTTGTGTGTCACGGTTAGCACAGATTTATTTCTGACAGTACTGTAAACTCGGCACAGATTGGAACCAGCTGCCCCAAGTACCTGAGTTTCTCCCCGCCACACACACACATCTCAGGGCAGAGGACTGTGCTGCCACTCTGTGAGCTTCTCTGGCCAAGGCTCAGCACTGTCCTTACACAAATAAATAAGTGCTGCTGGGCGAGGGCTGGCCGAAGTGCTTGGTCATGGAAAACCTGAGAGCCAAATCAATCTATTTAACGTGTGATTGATTCCTCCAGCGCAGGGAGGAAGCGGGAACGGGGGCTTACAGACGTAGAGGAACACATTTCATTCAAAAACTGCTGTGACTGCAGGGATGGAGTGGGGCAGAGCCTGGGGAAGGGCTGTGCACCCCATGGGAGCAGCTCAGTCACGTGGAAAGGGGCCATTTCTGATTGATGCCCCGGCTCCGGAGAGGCTGCCTTGCTCCGAGCTCTTTGCACAGACAGATAAATCATTGTCCCTCTCCTTCCCAGCAGCTGCGAAGGGCGCTTCCTCCACAGGCCTTGAGATGCTTATCGCTGGGGTCAGGGAGAGATCTGAACTGAAAATACTTTACAGGGGGAGACCTTTCAACACGTGCTCGCCAGGCAGAGGCACTCAGTGCACCTCGACTTGTGTGCTGGGTTCTAACCTAAACTGAGCTGCACCTCCTCTGCCCAGTGGATGCTCTGCTGCCAGATGCTGTAGAAACAAATTCTCAGGCAGAGCACTTTGGCTTTATTACCCCGTAAAAGAGCATCGAGCCGAGAGGCAGTCATCCAGAATAGCAAACAGAGCACATTCGATGACGGGCAGACCGCTGAGCTCTCTTTCACATCCATCAACTACTCTTTGCAGACCAGTTCTTCCCACCACGTCTATCAGCACTGCCACGATCAGCAGGTTTTGCTAAGAGTAGCACTGACACAGCCTCTCCATGCCCTTAATGTAACGCAGGAGATGCTATGCACACACACACACACCAATTACTTGCTCTCTTCTGCTACCACTGATCCACCGTCAGCATTTTCAGCTGGCTAAATCACTTGCAGTCACTGCCCCTTGCTAAACTCATTGCTGCATTTCACTCTGCTTGCAGCTGCGTTGCAGTAAACAGCAAATTAGCTCCTGCACACAGTTTGCAGAAGTCTCTGGAGCTTTTAGGGCATCACACACAGAGCAGGAAAAGCTTTGCAAGGAGAAAAAAAAGCTCGCTGAAACACATGCTCGCTTACCTGCTGGGGATCTCAGAGGCACAGCTGACTGCAGCCTGCTGTAGTGACCACATATAGGGCTGGGAGAGCTCGGGTTTGCCAAATTTAAAGGACTGGCCCCAGCAGAGCATGCTGGGTGAAGGAGAAAGCCCTCTGCTGAGCATGGGTTGGCCAGCAAAGCTGTGCTGAGGCAGGCTGCCTGTGCCTGAAGAGGCTGTGGTTCTGAAGCACTCTTGAAAATGACTTTTCTGACAGGGCAACTTGGACCTGAGCCGGCTTGTGCACAAAGAGGAGTTTATTCCCTGTGATGCCAAAGGACAGATGCATCCCACACCCTCCCCCTTCCCTGCAGCCAGGCACTGCAGCCTTCCCACTGCTGGCAGCTGGGGCCGTGTCTGAGCCGGGCTGCATGCAGACGGACTGCCACGCATGTCACGCCCGTGTGGGCTGCCAGGTTCCCCAGCTAACCGTTCTCTGTTTCTGTCAGGACAGTAGTGAGGCAGCAGATGGAGCTGGCCCCTGGGATGAAGAAATCACCACGTGGTGGGGAGAGTGGAGCTCCTGGTCCACGTGCTCCAGGTCCTGCGGCGGAGGTGTGATGTCCCGCGAGCGGCACTGCCTGCGGCAGCGGTGAGTCCCAAGCGTGATGCCCCAACCCCGACACACGGCCAGTTCCTGCGAGCACACCTTCTGATGTGCCCTAGGAATTGGTCAGGCAGGGTTTGTGGGGGACGCAGCTGTTCCCTGTGCACCGCTTTGCCACCTCCTCGTCAGGCACCTCGCCAGCCTGCTGCTGCTGAGCTGCTAACAAGAGCCAGCGTGGTGCTGCACAGCACACCGCGGGGGCTGCTCGGCCTCTTTCCCTTCTGCGTGACTGCACTGCTGAGGGCAGGAAGCTCAGACGAGGGCCCCCCACCTGCTCTACCTCCTGCAGAAGGAAGTTTCTTTAATGTGGGCTGGCTGGCAGCGTAGTAAGGGTCCAGATGTGGTGACACGCCGACTGTCTGGACACTGCCTCCCCACTAACGAGGCCTGCCAATGCCTCTGCCTCTGCTTGACGTAAAACCCAGCCAAAAGGTTCCTGCAGCTTTCAGCAGGGCAGCTTAAGTGCGAGCCAGCCATGCCCCACGGAACAATTCTTGCTGGAGTCTGCAGGCTGCCCCTGCCTCAGCTGAAAGAGGTGGCAGTTTCAAAGCCTCGTGCAGTGAATTTAGGCTCTACCTACACTGTGTACGTGTGGGAATAGTTCGGTTGATCCCCATCCGATCAAACTGCCCAGTAATGAAAGTAGCCTAAAATTACCCTCCTAAAAGCACTGAAAAGAGAGGAGACGTTGGCTAGCGTAGAGCCTGAAAACTTTACTCTGATGAAATCCCACCCTGACTTCTTCGTTATCCTTCATTTCTTAGTGCTTTGTAGACCTCTAGCTCATTTCTTCTTTCACGTTCTGCTTTGCAGGCTCCAGATGCCCCAGGGAACAAACAGCACCGTGTGTGTTGGCCAAGCCAAGCACTACCAGCTGTGCCAGCAGCAGGTGAGAACTGCTTCCAGCACTGACCGGTCCTTACTGGGGGGATGTGAGGTCCACACGTGGGCCGGCAAGTGCAGGAGCACCAGCAGAGAGGGTCTGGCAGAAAATTGCAGACAAGAGGCATGGTCCTTTCCTGGGCCAGCGTGCCTATGAAAACATGGGAGTCAGGCTCTACTCTCTAGGCCTGAAAGGTGGAGGAGGAGGATATAAAATGCATTTGTCGTGGGGCGGGGGGGAGGAAGAAGTTTTTCCAGTATGCTTTTCCCTTTGCTGGAGGTAGATTTTGCAGTACAGTTAGGTACAGCTGTCTGAGGCGATGGAAGCTTGGCCTTTTCTGCCTCAGTTATTGCACATCAAAGTCCATCGCTGATTCCTTCCAGGGTGGACGGGGCGTTTTCATCCTCCAAGGATGCAGCAGGGCCAAGTAGCTGTCACAACCAGGGCTGCGACGTAGGGAGCTTTTGATCACGTTTATTCCCTCCATAGCCCTGCCCAGCCAACACAGCAAGCTTCAAACAGCAGCAGTGCTCCAGTTTCAATGCCAAAGCCTTTGGGAAGCGGTACTACCACTGGATGCCCCTCTATCCAGGTGGGTTTTCACAGCTTCACACAAAGGATCAAGGGTGAGAAAGCGCCCGCAGACCTCTCAGACACAGGAGGAGGTCCCAGGGGCAAGGGATGGATGCTCCTGGCTGGTCCAGCAGTGCTTCCCTGTGCTCCCTGCTTTGGAGGAATCATCCTGGCTCTTCACAGAACCACCCCAGCCGGCCGGGCCTCTTCTCACACTGGTTTGGATCTTATGTCAGAATGTGCTGGCGAGCAGACACAGGACACGGGCTTCTTCTGAGGTGTCTTGTCTCACCCACGGTCATCTTGGCAGAGCAGGTGTTCAGCTTGCGTGTGCCTCCTACCATTTCAGCCTCCTCCATCACCCAGCGTGCTTCCCACTGGGATGGCGGTGGGTTATTCTGAACAGGATGTCCATCCATTTCCTGCACGGAGGAGATAAATCGCTTCACACGGGTTGCCAGATGGCCCTTGAGGCCCAGATTCAGCTCCCCTGAGATACGACTGCCTTTCTGGACCTGCCTGTTTTGCTCTTTCCATTAGCTGCCAAGGGAACGTAGAACATCTGCACCTCTAACTTCCATTGCTCAGCTGGAAGGGGTGCAGCTGGCCACAGCCCCACTCAGTCAGCACCTCTTTTCTGGGTCGTGCTTGCTCTCGTGTGTCTTTGTGTGGCCTGGGATCCGCTGATGTGGATTCCCATACCGATCCTATTACTGCCACAAAGTCTGTAGCCTTGCACTTTCATCTCGAGAAGCGAGAACGTCTGAGGTGATATCAAACCAGCAGCGTGCGTGCAAGGGAAGTCCTCTCCCTCACTGCCCCTCACCTTGGTCTGCCTCTGTCCCTTCAGATGACTACACCAGCATCTCCAACAAGCCGTGTGACCTCCAGTGCACCACGCGGAACGGGGAGAGGCAGCTAATGGCCCGAGCACAGGACGGTACCTCCTGCAAGGACAGGACCTACCAAGGGGTCTGCATCAATGGAAAGTGCGAGGTGAGGCTCTGGAAGAAAGTAGTACAGAAACCGGGGGTGTAAATGCCTTGTTGGACCACCTGGTCATTGTGAAGCCAAGGGGCCCAGCACAGAAGTGAAACCAAGGCCTGGCAGGAGTGATTGCGTTCACTTCTGAATGCCTGTGGGCTAGAACGGAGCAGAGGGACTCCCACTAGCAGAGTTACATACACCCCGTGAGTAACAGAACTTTTCTCCCAGCGCAGAGGTGGCAGGTTTGTGTTCATAGTCACCAAAAAAATTGGATTGTTTTTCCCCTCCTACAGCAAGGGCGAAGGGTGGGTGTGTGTAGTAGGCATCTTATAACCTCAAGCATCCTGCCTTTGGGGCAGCATCTCCTGGAGGATGATGCTGCACGTTGCTGTCACAGCGAGAAGGATTGGCCAAAAGATAGGGGACCGAATAACGTGGAAACAGACTTCCTGAATCTCATCTCCTGCACCCAGGCGTGCAGCCCTGCCCCGGTGAAATCTGGTGAAAGACCCTTTAGGCCCTACTTAGGAAACCCTCTTCATTTTTGCTTTATTCTTTGCAGCCAGTGGGGTGCGATGGGAGCCTGTATTCACCCCGGACGATGGACAGATGCAGGGTGTGTGGAGGGGACGGCAGCACTTGTCACCGTGTCTCGGGCAGCTTCCGAAAGGCAATCTCACAGATAGGTACTCCCTGCTACCACAGTCCAGAGACTTCACCTGCTACTTCTTAGCACCAAGTGGCACGAAGGGTGACTGGCTTGAATGAGGGTAGGATTTTCCCAGCTGCTCGGTGGAAAAGAAGCTGAAGGGTGCCACCTCTGTTTAAATGCCGACATTTTATCCTTTTAGATTAATCGGAGGAGATTGGGTATGATGTGCTGTAAATTAGGCCAGCGAGGTTTTCTTTCACATCTTTGCTGTAGGAGGCAGCTGGGGATCTCTTTGTTCCTATTGATTTTGGCATCTTGCGCACCTCAGATGATGTGAAAAGGTCAATGAATCTTCTTTTATTTGTGCTAGGTGTTCACTGGAAGATTAGGCTCCTCTGATGAGGGTCTCAGCATTTGTTTCAGCCTGCACTTCGTCTCCAGCTTTCCCCAGTCCCGTGGCTGATGCAGCTGAGGGACAGTCCCTCTGAAACTGGGCTGAGATTAATGGTTCATCTCTTGCAACCTCATGGCCCATTCCTCCACCAAGAAGGAACAGACTGTGGTATACTCATTAGTAATTAATTAACTGTGGTTTGAGGATGTTTTGGAACATCGTTTTACACTGCTATTGTTCCACTAGCCTGCCTCATTCTCCACAGACGCTAGACCAGAGAAGTGTTCTGGCTCCTTTCCAGGGTGTGGTAATGGTGCTAACCTCTCCAGGAGTACACAAACAGTCTTGGCCTTCCACTCCAGGCCTCATAAAGTCTTACAGGATGGGGAAAAAAAAAAAAAAAAACAACCAGAAAAACCCACAGCAGAATTTCTAACAGGAAAGACAAGCTGGCAAACCCCCACAACGTTAAGAGCCTTTTACTTCCTCTCCATTTAAAGGTCGATCTTTATGCTCCTCTTGAGACAAATTCTGTTGAGCTGGGAGCTGTGGGGACCTGCAGTCTTCTCCCTGCACCCTTCAGCACCAGTGCTGATCAATAGTGAGCTTTTTAATGTGCTCTTGTGAGATAAAGCTTGAGAGCGCATCCATTCATGCACCTACAGCCACACTGTTGAGCTCAAGCAATTCCTTTCTGACTTCCAACCCAGCAGCAGTCAGACTGGGCCTTAGAGACCTGTAAAGGTTATTTGTAAATGGATTTCAGAGGGGAGCTGGGATTAGAGCTCACAGCTTGGTGCAACACGTGCTTAATGCCCATAACATCCTGCCAGGGGTCGCCCTGCCCTCCTACATGCACGCCTATCCCATGAGATGCTTTCCCTACGTGCACGTTTCTGTTCCATCCTTGGAGTTTCTTCACCTCCCGTTCCTGCTCCTCAGGTTACGTGTTCATCACCAGCATCCCTGCCGGCGCCATGGACATCCTCATCATGGAGCGCAGGAAGACAGAAAACATCCTGGGTAGGCAGGGGATCAGGAGGGGTGTGGAGATCCCTGCTCAGCTGCCTGGGAGGTGGGAGGACACCTGAGCTTTGGAAGAGCTCTCTGTGAGCATTTCCCTCCATGGCAGCACAGGGTTTGCTTTCCTTAGTGCCAGCACGGCCTCGGCGCTCTGCATGGAGAGTCACATTTGTCTGTTTTTTGCTTCCCTTTGAAGCACTCGCTGATGAGTACGGGCATTTCTTCTTCAACGGCAACTCTGCCATTGACAACCCGCAGAACTTCAGGGTGGCTGGCACCGTCTTCAAGTACAGGCGGCCTTCGAGTCTCAATTCGGATGGGCTGGAGTACATCATGGCCCACGGGCCCACCAACCAGTCCCTGAATGCCATGGTAGGTGAAGAGGTAGTTTGAGCCCTTCCTCTCTTCCCTGGCCCAAAATTGTGAGCCTCCCTCAGACAGATAGCTTCCTAACTGTGTCCCCGAACCAACCCTGTTGCTGAGGAAGCCAGATACTGCCTTGTGGGGTTTCCTCTCGGGTTTAAGAGGATGCTATCTTCTCTTACCATCTGTCACAAAGCGGATGTGATTAGAAGAACTACGTGCCCTTATAGAATAAAAGAGGTTTTGCTTTCTTTCCCTGTTTCCTCCAGTACTATAACTTCAATGGGAAAATGCCGCATATAACTTATGACTACACTGTACCACGGACACCACCACCACTCCAAACTGCAGCCCCTGCTGTCGACAGACCTCGTTATCATCACCTACTAGAGACCATCCAGAGCCATCCCGTTCCAGCCAGCTTCAGAGCTGCCAAGGACTCCAATGCCACGTGGCTCTCCCTGTTGCCAGATGACACCAGCAAACAGCTTCCTCTAAAAGAAAGGCACGAAGATTTAGGCTACAGCCAGCCACGCTTCTTCCACACCAACTCCACTGGTCGCCCTCGGGGCTGGGGCTGGGAACAAGGTGGAGAAAAGGAGAAGTATGACTTCCACATAAGACAGATCTACCACGTGAACACGGCAAGAGAGGAAGAGGAAGAGGAAGCAGCAGCTGTTGGTGGAGAAACAGAATTGGGTTGGTTGCTTCGTTTTTCCTTTTTCTCCCAAGCCTTAGTTCATTGAGAAGGTGACACTGGGACATTACGTATTGGTTTACTTGAAGTGTGGGGCAGCTTTTCCATCAGGCAGGTGGGAAAAAAGGATGGTTAATAGCAGGGGGATGTGGGCAGGGAGCAGCTAGTTGCTCCTGGTGGGAAGGGGAGCAAATCTGAGGTCAGTCTGGGAAAGCCAAAGAGTTAAGGAGCAGGACTAGGAGCAAAGTGCACCTACAGCACAGGTCAGACGATGTCTGAGCTGAAATGGAGCTCCTGGGCCCTGGGCAGGTGGGGGGATCTCACGTGAGTCTGCTCAGGGCAGTTTCAGCCCGTTGATGTTTTTTTGCCTTACCAGACACCACTAAACCACGTGTGAGAGAGTTAACTCACCCCTATATTTCTCCTCCAGCCCTCAGGTTCAATCAGATTTCCATCAGCACGGCCGTGCCCTACAGCATGAGGAGACCCGAGCTGTCGGAGAACAGCCGCGTGCCGTCCTCCAGACTCCGTCTCTTCAGGCGGCTGTGCCTCCGGGACCCGCAGCACGCTGCCTTCTGCAGGGAGCTGCACCACCTGCCCGCCAGGCTGGCCCAGAGGAACACCACGGCAGGACTACGGGCTGAGACAGCTCTGTTGGGCTCCAGCACAACCGTGGACGTCGGCCAAGCAGAGCCTCTGCAAGGACCCGGCACTGAAAGGTGGCATTTGGTCTCCTGGGCAGAACAGGAGCGTGGTTAGCTGGGTTGGGAGGGCTGAAGTGATCCTCTGGTGGTCTCGCTGCTGTCCTTGATATCCAGTGTGTTTCTCCATGGCAGCTTGAGCAAGCACGTGTCCTCCAAATAGCGTTAGGCACAGCTCGTGGTACAGCACAGAGCTTCCAGAATGTATGTTGTGTTTCTCTGCCTCGGAGGGATCTTTGAAGCTCAGTCTGAAGGACCCAAGGGGCTGTTCTCAGTCTTACTTAGCTGAATACAGGGGGCGGATCAAGGCTTCACGCTCTGCTTATCAGTGGTGCATCTTGCCCGCGATGAGGGAGGTGGGGATGGAGAACAGAAACAACGAGTTGCTTCCCATTTTCAAAGAAAGAAATTCAGCGCATTTCACGCTCGCAGCAATTTCACGTCTTCTATTTCCTGCCTCCTCCTCCCTCCGCAGCAACGAGTTTGACGTGAGCCCCATGGGCCACGATGACATCAGCTTGGCTGACATGTATCGTTGGAAGGTCTCAGCTTATGCCCCCTGCAGCTCCACGTGCACTTCAGGTAGGTAAAGACCCAGTGCTTATTTTCAAGACTCTCTTTGTACCGGTGACTCTCGGAATCCACTCGGTGGCCTCCGGTTTCTTTGCCATTTGGTTCCCTCTTTTTGGTGTCTAGAGAAGGCAGATGTGTTTTGGTGGGAAACCAGCACGTTTTCAAATTCCATCGAGCTTTTAGATCTGGTGGGGCCTGACCAAGAGGAGATCTTTTCTTGGCTGTCCAGCAGGTATCAGTGCCTCCTACGCGATGTGCGTACGGTACGACGGAGTGGAAGTGGACGAAGGGTACTGTGATGCCCTGACCCGACCAGAACCTACGCATGAATTTTGCACGGGCAGAGATTGCCAGCCTCGGTGAGTGGAAATGACATCTGCTCTCCCTGGGGAGTACGTATCTGTGTAAGGATCGTTTCCTGCCCAGAGCTCGCAGCCGTTTCTGGGCTGGAAGTTGTGCTTCAACAGCTAAACCCGCGTATCCTTGTGTAAGTGAAAAGAGGGAAGGAATTCTCTGTGTCTCCATTACCTGCTGAGTGCCAAGTTGCTTTTCAGGGCCGTAGACCTATACGTGATGAGCAGATGGATGGCAGCAGTTAGTGGCTCAGGCAGTCCCAAGGCTCACAGACACTCCCCAGCCACCCTCCACCCCCAGGTTCCTCACCTGGATTTTTCTTTGTGCTTTTTCTCCTGGGGACTGCACGTGGAGGTGGGAAACGAGCCGGTGGAGTGAGTGCTCCAGGACCTGTGGCGAGGGCTACCAGTACCGCACCGTGCGCTGCTGGAAGATGCTGGCTCCAGGCTTCGACAGCTCTGTTTACGATGACCTCTGTGAGTCAGCTGGGCTGGCCAGGCCCATCGAGAGGAAAGCCTGCAAGAACAAGGCCTGTGGACCCCAGTGGGAGCTCTCCGAGTGGTCTGAGGTAGGCATCGGGGGAGCTTTGCATCCAAGGATGAGCTGGGGGCTGAAGGGAAGTGACAAACGTTGGGTGCTTCCCTCTGGTGAGCGCCTGCCTGACTGCATGCCGAGGCAGGAGGTGCTGCCTTCACTCACCTTTCTCCCTCCCTGCTGGGACCCTCTCCACCAGTGCAGCAGGAGGAAAATGCCTTTCCTCGTTCCTAGTTGGCTCTGCTTTGGAATCCAACTCCGTGTCGTTGCAGTGCTCGGCCCGATGCGGCACCCAGGGGACGATGAAGCGGGAGGTGCGCTGCTCGGTGGAAGCAGCCCTCTGCGATGAGTCCCTGAAGCCCAGCAGTGAGAAGGAGTGCACAGGACCGCCCTGCGACCGCCGCTGGACCGCTTCGGACTGGGGCCCGGTGAGTGCAGAGGGGCAGCACAGGCTGCCCAGGGGCGGTGGTGGAGTCACCATCCCTGCAGGTCCTGCAGAAATGTGGAGTTGTGGCACCGAGGGATGGGGTTTAGTAGGTGCAGGTGGTGGGTGGTTGTTTGTCTAAATGATCTGAGAGATCGTTTCCATCCTTAATGGTTCTGTGATTCTAAGTGAGGCCTGAATGAGCTCCATTCAGTAATTAGAGAAGCTGTTGGCACCTGGAGAATGGAGCCCCCCGACCACGTGTACTTCTAGGGGCCTTTGGGATCAAGTGGCACGGCCCCAAATCCAGGGCTCCAGACTGACGCTGCCGACCGTGGGCCCTCCACCTCCCTGGTGAGTCTAAATGCCCTTTATTCCTCCAAGTGCTCAGGTTCGTGTGGTGAGGGACGCATAAACCGCTTCGTCGCCTGCCGCAACCTGGAGGGCAAGGTGATCTCCGACACGCAGTGTGATCCAGCTGCCAAGCCCCTGGCTGTCCATCCCTGTGGAGACAAGGACTGCCCTGCACACTGGGTGGAGCAGGAGTGGGACCAGGTAAAGCATCATCCAGATGGAGGGCACTTGGCTCCCTTGGCGGAGTTGTCCAGTGCAACCGAAAGCTGCGGAGCTGTACCCTCACAGCAGCTCCTTCCAAAAAGAGGGAAGAGAAAAATACCCCCAGCTTGTCCCATACCCCAGCCTGTGACATCGGTGGCCCTCCGATAGAGGACGCTGGGAAGGCAGCAGTGTCCTAAAGAAATCCTCCCACTTCTGGCTCCCAGCTGGCAGGGACCTCAGCAGAGCCCTGTCCAGAATCTGCACTTACACATCCAAGATTGTGGTCTCACTCAAAGCCCCAGAAATACCAACTGCAGCTCCAGTTAATGAGAGCCAGAGGTAAACCTCCAGCCCAGGAACATTCACTTGCCCCGAGTGCAGTGAACATAGCCCAGGGGCCATGTTGTACTAAGCCAGCAGTTGCTGCCAGCCTGCTTGCCCTCTGTTGCTGGAGGGACTGTTATGAGCTTCCATTACAAGCTGGTCCAGATCCCCAGAGAGAACATCGTGACAGACCTGTGAGGTTTGGGCTTTGCCTCGTAAAGTCCTGAGAAAAACAGGCATTCACAGAGCACAGAGGAGGGTTTCTAAGGAACCAGAGAGAGAAAACAGACCAAACTCCCCTCCAACCATAACAAAACCTCTGCTCTCCTTTTTCTAACCTTCCTAGCTGTTAACTGTGTTCAGTTGAGAGTCTGTCCAGCACGGGCAGTGAACAGAAACTGGTTAAAACTGGGGAGCTGCGGCAGTCCTGTGACCCTTTCCTGCTCTGGCCTGTGGTGTGGGTCACACTGAATGCTGCAGTGCAGTTTTTTGAGCTGTGCCCAGGTGATTAATCTCACCTGAACTCTGAAAGGCCAGCTGGGCTCCCCACTTTTGCCTGTGCCAGCTCCTCTGCTGTGCTCTCTCAGCTGTGGGTGAGCTGTTTGCAGGATGACTCAGGAGGGATGTGAGCCAGCTGTGCTGGCCCTGCCGTGGTGGAGATGGGCACTAAGCAGTGAAATCAGGAGCTGGTAAGTGCTGCCCAGGACACCAGGGAGCAGAGCTAGAATCAGATTCTGCCTCCCACTGCCTGCTTCTCTCGGCGTTGTCCTGAGAGGTCGATCCCTCCCATCTGTGCCTGCGTAGCGTTGTGCTGAGCTTGGGTACTTGTCCACGCACATCTCCTGCAGTGCACCAGCTTGGTCCCCTTGAGCCCTCGCAGAGCTTGTCAGTACTCCAAGATGTAGATTACTGCACAAACACGCTACGTGGTCTTTGAGGACATAGAGATACATAAAATAAGACAGAAACAGCCTCTTACAGTCTTACCTTGGCTGCTCCGTGTCCCTTGTGGGAGCTGCTCTCAGGCCAGCCAGGATCAGTTCAGCATCCTCCATGCTGGCTGAACATATAACATGTCCCTGCTCCCCCAGAAGCTCTACAGCAGAGCAGCACCCGATGTTCTCTTTCCCAGTGTGATGCCAGCTGCGGACGAGGGACGAAGACCCGGGTCGTCTTGTGTGCAGGGCTGGAGAACGGGGTGTACAGGGAGTACCCTGAGAAGCGCTGCGAGGCCGCTCAGAAGCCCGAGGAGCGAGCTGCCTGCTTCATGAGGCCGTGTTCAACGTGGTTCACTACCTCCTGGTCTCAGGTATGGCACAGCGTGGCGAGGAAGTTGGAGAAGATCTAGCCCTGGGTGCTGGGATGTGACAGTTCTGTCTGCTGAGGGGTCTGGATGGGAGCACGAGCTCTGCTTTTTAGCAGTACAGGCAGCAAAATGAGGGACTGGCACACAGCGGGTGCGTGCCACCTCTCTCTCCTCTCCCTCAATCCTGACAGTGCAGCAAGACGTGTGGTGCTGGCGTGCGACTGCGCGAGGTGAAGTGCTACCAGGGGGAAGCCCTGGCCCAGGGCTGCGAGCCCGCTTCCAAGCCAGAGGGCAGGCAGACCTGTCAGCTCCAGCCGTGCCCCACTGAGGCCCCAGGTGAGACTGGGAGGGCAGGGAGGAAGAGGAGCCCTGGGAGCCCTTCACTCCCTCCAGCTCCCAGCTTGGGGAAGGATGTCCGCTTTGTAACCCCTCCTGTGGTCGCTTCTGCTCCCCAGAAGATGACTGCGAAGACAAAGCGACGGCCAACTGCGTGCTTGTGCTGAAGGTGAAGCTGTGCTCTCACTGGTACTACAGGAAGGCTTGCTGCCGGTCGTGTCGCCTCAAGTCGCCGTGACCGCTGCCAGGCTGTAGTTCCCTTTCCAAGTTCAGGGGCACGAGCCCCCCCGAGCCACACTTTACCACTTGAAGCCACCTCACTCGGCTTGGCCGTGGAGCCAGTCCCCGTAGACCAGCCTGCTCAGCGAGAAAGGACTCCCAGGACTTAGTCATCACTGTTCCCTCTCCACCAGGAGGATTTTACTGAAGACAAACCGCCAGTTCCTAGAAAGCTACTGAGAAGTGAGGTGGGAAAGCCTGTCCCTGCTGTCAGAGAGCTGTAGTTGGAGGCGGTGGGGCACGAGGGCCAGCCCGCAGCAGGGCATGGGCTGCAGTCACCCCGTCCTGCCCTGCAGATTCGTTCTGCTACACGGGCAATCCCCAAACGCAGCCAGAAATGTTGGTGTCACAATAAAAGAACTAAACTGTCAAACTGTGTTTTTGGGATGCCAGGGGCAAGGGAGGAGGAGGAGGGTGAGAAAGGAGGAGGAGGAGCGTGTTGAGGGGGGGGTGGAGAAATCCTAGCAGCAGGACGGCTTCCAGGGCAGCTCTGGATGAGCCCCGTTTTGCCTTGCCTGCCAAAAGAACTGAAGTCACTCCTGTTTTGTATTTCAAAGTCCTCATTTATTTCTGACACGGAATTCGGACCCGTAGCTGAGCAACAAAGACAGAGAATAACAACAGAAGTGGAAAAGAAAAATCTGAGATGCCTCCCCCTACCCTGTCCCGTTCCTCCACCATGCCCAAAGCTTACAGCCCACAGCTGTATCTCCGTTCCCTGCCCTTTTGGCACTCACCCATCCATCTGCAGCCGTGCCAGGCCCAGGGTTTTGTGCTGGCTGCGAGGACGATGCTCGCCTTTGGCCATCCATCCACCTTAGAGCTGCCTCACCTCGTTAGCTGGTGACAGGTCACGTTTCGTTTGCACGTGATGTTGATAGGGTTGCCTTCCTCTCACCAGAGGGGTGACCTGCAGGAGCTGAACCCCGTGTGCTCCCCCCATCTGGGCTTCCTATTGAGGTGGGAAGCCTCGCTTCGTGCCAAGAGGTAGAGTTGGGTGCCCGGAATGGCCGTGCCCACGGCGCTCACGTTGCGATGTTAACGTTGCGTGGCTCCCAACAGGATGGAGACCTAGCCGAGCAGATGCTTTAGTGAGAAAGGACAGCGTTTGCTGGGTTAGCCAAGAAAGGCAGAGAGAGATGATATTATCAGGGGAGAGAACTGGATGGGAGCCAGGTGCTATGAGCCGGCGGGATCCAGGGAGCATTGCTGCTGCTAACTTTCTTCTCCTGTCCTGCCTGCCCTTATTGTGAGAGGACGTGAAAAGACCTGCTCTCGCCGTCTGGAGGACGGAAGGAGACTGCAAAAGAAGTGCAGCTAGACTGAGTCTCAGCAGAACAGAAACACAAGGTCTTTCTGGCCCAGAGATGGGGGAGACGGTGAATAATGTTTGCTCATACGCCGTGTAAGATGCATGCTGGGACGCGGTGTCTGTGTTGCAAGGACCGTCATCATTTTCGGCATTCGTCTGGCTCCTTTGGGTTGTTTGAGTAGAGATTTCCAAACCATCAGCAGGTCCAGAGCGTCAATTAGGCTTCGTCTGTTAACGAAGACACCTGAGGCTGACACAGTGCTCGCCTCCACACCAAGACCCATGCTTGAGTGGGGAGATCAACACTCGTTGATCCAAAACCTTCAGATGGCCATCTCCAAATGGTGGCAGGGAAAGAACACCTTGCTTGTACTTCCCAGCAGGTCTACCCAGTATTGCAAGGGCAAGGCAAGCAGCTCCTGCTATTGCTCCTGGCAGCACCTGTGGGCTGGCTGCATCCCTCCTCCCTGCTGTGAGCGGGGAGCAGCGCTGCACTGTTGCTATGGAAGTGCCCGTGGATGATGGAGATGTCCTCTTGGTCGTTTTTCACCTAATTGGATTTGTGGAGGAGGAAGGAACTTTCCCATCTTTGTTCCGCAGATGGAGCCGTTGGCTGAGCTGTTGTCGCAGCCACACAACTGCTGGGTCTGGCTTGGGTCTTCTTCCCAAAGTGAAGGGGGAAATCGTGCTCCAGCAGAGCTTCCCCGCAAAGGAGGGGACATGATCCGGTGGGCTCTGCTGCTGCAAGGCAAAGCAATCCTAAACCTGCCTCCTTCCAGATGGGGGCTGGGCAGGGCCTTGAGGTGATCACACTGCAGTCACCTGGCGGCGCAATCCTCGGTCACCTATGGGCCCAAGTTAAAAATGTCCCAAAGAAAGCTCATGAGGAACTGAAGTGGGGACTTTGCTGAGGGATCCGCCTGTCCCATCGCCATGGGTGAACGGTCTTCACGTCCCCTCTCAGTGATCCACATCCTCTCCTACAACTCCAGTGCAGGCTGCAGCAGGCAGAGCAGACTGAGCCGAGTGCTGTGTTAGCCCCCAGCGCAACGTGAGCTGCTGACAGTGGTGCTATGGCCAGAGGGAGCAGGACGGTCCCAGACCCCCACATTCCCACTGCACTGTGGTCTCCCATCCCCATCCCACGTGCAGGGGACGCGGGCACGACGTCAGCCAGCAATGGGGGACACCAAAGGCATCGCTCCTGGGAGCAATGAAGTTAGTCAGTACTGTACATAGCCCTCGTTAGACAAGTTCCTTCAGGAGATAGAGTAATAATTACACTTGTAGGTGCAGAGGTCGCCATCTGGATGGCCCTCTCCACGCGGTGACCCGCGAGGCTCCTCCATTCCCCTCCATCAGGAGGGGCAACGCTGCCCTCGGGCTCTCCCTGCACGACCCCCGCTGTCTGCAAGCCGACAGCCACATCCCTTGAGCGGGGCACACGGAGCGGGGTCACACCTCTGTGCTGATGGCCCTGGGTGGGAGGAAGCCCTCACGGAGGCCGTGCCGGCTCAGCGGGTAGCCCTGCATGCCCACGGGCGGCCCCATCTCGGGGTAGCAGGCGGGAGCGTAGGCCACGCGCTCACCCCCATTGCGCACCATGTCGGGGGTCCGTATGTAGTAGGGGGAGCTGTATGGGGAGCAGGTGGGGCAGTGGGAGTGGGCCCCGTGCTGGTTGAGCTCGGGGATGGGCGTGGGACTGCCCTGCCCATCCGCCATGCGGGAGCTGCAGGCGTTGCACGTGCCGGGGTGCGAGTGCGTGGCGAGGTCGGACTCTTCCTCTTCCTCCTCCTCCTCCTCCTCTTCCTCATTGGGGTCATCTTTCTTGCAGCAGTAGTACTGCGGAGAGGGATGGGACAGATGAGCATGGGGCAGCCCCCAGGCACACCTGGGGCACGTAACTTAAGGGGAGATGTGGTAAGCAGTAGGGATGGGTTGGGCTTGGACCTGGTGTTCTCAGCGCACTTTGGTTCCAACCTTAACGGTTCCGTGGTTCTATAATTCTAATCTGAGCCAGAGACCACTGTTGACTCTACTAACAAATAAATAAATTAAAAGAATAAGTTAATTGAAGTGGGAAAAGCACTGCAGCAGGACAGGGCGGCTTCCCAGCCCAGTGGCAGAAGCTGCTGGAGCTGCCCACCCCTAGGGCCAGGGTCTGGGGGCAGCAGGGTGAGTGAGACCCAGGGGGCAGCAGGGGAATGCATCTCCTTCCCTCACAGCAAGGTCTGCGTGGGGAAGGGGCTTGGGGAATGCCACGCCACCCCAAGCAGCCGCTGTGCTTTCCAGCACGTTGCTGCATGGCACAGACTCAGCATTAACTTTTAAAGAGGCCGTGGCCAGCCGCTGCTGAAAGCCTCCTCGTCTAATTTATAGGGAGGAAAAAAAAACAACCCAGCAACCCAAAAGCTCTCCATCTGGTATCGCAAACCCAGCCAAGCTTACAGCTAAGTGAGCAAGCACTGCAGCTCCTCAGACACCTGCAGGAGGCGGTCGGGCAGCCTCACCCTGCCCAGCACGGGCACAAAGCCCCCCAGCCCCTCCTGCAGCCCCGGTGCAATGGACATCCCCACGCTCACCTGTAGCCTACAGTAACAGAGCACGGCAACGATGCACAGCAGGATCACCGCCGCTAGGATTCCCCCGGTGATGACAACAGTTCCCGCTGTCATCCGACCGATTCTCCATCAAACTCTGAAAGGCAGAACACGGGGACAGTCATCACCCCAGTGCCACCGTCCCGACCCCGTGTCCCCCCCCCTCCTGCTGGCACTTACCCAGGGATGCGGTGGCCGCTGGTGGTCACGCCGGCCCTGGGGCGGCTGGGGGGGTCTGGCAACTCCGCATGGCCCTGGGGAGATGCCTGCGGCCCTGGGAGCAGGGACAAGGAGGAGAAGGAAGCCATCAGCTCAGCCCTGCGCCTGCCATCCCTGTGTCCCATCACTGAGGCAGCCCTCTGTGTGCCGCTAATTGATAGGGCCCAAGTGCTGGCAGCTCGCAGCTGAGCAGATCTGATTACCCTTCAGCCACACGACCCTAATTGACGTGGGGAGGTGGCAGCTTCCAGACCAGAGCAGCCAACCTCTGCCTGAGCTGTGGGAAAAACCCCCCAAAAACCTCATCCTATTACAGTCTGCCAGCGGCCACACATTGATTTCCAGCACTCAGAAAGGCACTGCGAGAAGCCAGAAGGACGGTTTGGATTTGGTTCCCTCCTCAAGCCGCTCTCACACACGGAACGGGGAAAAAAAACTCAACAAATCGATATGCCCACCAGCCAGCTGACGGGGCCATCCATCAGCACACCCGCACGGGGCCAACAACAGGGACAGCACGCAGCCCAGCAGAGCCACCACATCCCAAAGCACTTCCCAGAGAAGAAGGGGGACACATCTGTCAGTATCCTCGGGGCTCTCCCTGCCCGGTGCCACCGTGCTGTCCCCAGCAGGGACGGAGCAGGCGGAGCAGCCGACCCTGCTGCTTGGTGCAGAGATCCATTTTCTTTAATTGATGCCGTGCGGCAGCGCAAACTTACAGCCTGAGCAGCAGCTCTGGAGCGAGAGGCTGCTATATTTATTTCCCTTCAATGACGTCCGTGGTGGACGCGTGCAGCTGGCAGGGCAGCGCGAGGCTTTGCTGGCTCGGGTCAGTCACTGCGTGGCAATGCTTTTCTCCTGGTCAGGACAAGCCCCTGTCTGTTTTGTCACCCCCCCATCCCCGCACACGCACGGCAGCGGCCGTGGATCGGCCCCGTGTGGGGTGGATGGACAGAACAGACTCGGGGCTGTGTGCGGGTGGCTCGGCCCCGCTCTGCAGCCAGGGCTAATTCAATGAGCTGTCTGCCTGCTGAATTAGCGGCCGTGGCCTCACCAGCATCCATCCTCTCGCAGGGCCTAATTGGAACAGAGCAGCGCCGGGGCGGGCTGAGCACCCCGCAGGGCTGCGGTGATGGAGGGGAGCCCAAAGATAACTGTGATACAAGGGACCCAAGTGCCTCTCCTCGTCCTGTTGGGACCGCTCTGTGTGGCTTCATGGGAGGGGGGTGATGGGCACAGGGATGGGAAGCAGCTGTAAGGAGCCATGGGTGTCTGCTGCAGGGTGGGCAGTTCCCAAACTTCTGGAGTTTCAGCGGTAAGGGAACGATTCCTGAGTACACACAGCACATGGGTGCGTGGATCAATGGCAAGAACCAGAAGAAATGAGCAAAATGGAAAAGAGCTGACCGGGAAAAGCAGAGAAGGCTCCAACAAAGCGAAGGCAGAGCGGCCTCCAGCACCAGAGCCTGGTCCAGGGGGACGGGTGTGCAACTCCATCCCGTGAGCTCGGCCCCCATCCAACTTTCACACCGCTTCCACCGAAGGAAGCTCAGCCCCAGGTTTACTTCTCACCTCCCAACGGGAAGCAGAGACGTCTCCCACGTCCTTGGGCACCTTCCTGCCCGCAGGTGTGCCAGGGAGCCAGCAGGATTCAATTAACAAAGATCGTTAAGGGGTAACGAGATGGAGCATTCAATAGTCGGGTGGAGAGAGGGAAGAGGGGCCTGTAGGGCAAGGCCGTGGCCTTTGGGCAGGGGGTCAGGGAGCTGTGGGACCTGTGCCCACCCATTTGGGGCACGGGTTAGAGGAGGGCACCACGAAGCACAACCTCTCCCTGTGCATGATGCAAGCGCTGCTGCCCGGCTGTCAGCAGCCCCCAGCATCCTCGCCAGGAGCATAAACAGAGGTTTGTTGTAATGACTCATTAAGGCCTAATTGCATTCCCCCAGCAATACAGGGAAGCAGCCTCCCACGTGCAGCAGTACTACAGCCAGCAGGCGGGCAACGTCCCCTCCCCAAAAGCGTGGGGCAGACAGAGCGGCGCTGCCGCCCCCAGAGCAATGGGAGCCCAAAATCCAGAGCAGCATCGTCTCTGCGCTTCCTCCTATTCCTCACAGGGGATGCTGAGCTCCAGAGGGAAGCGGGGGTGCTGGCTTCAGCATCACAACGGGGCCTCCATCCTGCAGCATTAAGGCCCTCTCGCCTCTCCGCTCACTCTCTTTAAGGGAAACCCCACCAATCCCATCCACGGTCGCTTTTCGGGGCCGCCACGGGGGAATCGCATCACGAAGCCTCTCAGCCTCACCAGCAAACCAAGCATGAAATGTGCTTTCAGGAGAACATGGGTAACAGAGCCCCGATGAATATTTCACCTCGCCGGGATGCGGCGTGGGGAGATGTGGCTGCAGGGAGAAAGAGGCAGCAGAGCAGGGAGCACTCCGACCCCACTAATGCTTTGCTGGGTTTGGGGGCAGCCCCGGAGCGGACCCATAGAGCTGATCCTGCCCACGGCCAAGCTCAGCGGTGCTGCTCAAGCTGGAGAAGCGTCTCTCTTTCTGGAAAGGCCTCTCCCACACTTGGCTGTTCTGAACACCACCTTCCAGAATGGGTTTGGGGCTGACCACAGCCAAAGCAGAGAGGTTGGGCCCTCCAGATCCAACCCCACGGCAGCGTTATGGCCACGAAGCACTCTGCTGTCCCCTCTGACAGCACCACATTGCCATCCCTGCACCCAAAACCCACGTGAGTCCACCCAAACTGCTCCGAGCATGATGGCCACGGGTCGCTCCTCCTGGCATCGCAGAGTGGGGCTGAAATGCAGCACCTTGGAGAGGTGCAGGAGCACATCCCACAGTCCAGTAGAGTGGGATCAGTCCCATCCCATTGCCCCATTGGGAGCAGCAGCTTCACAGAGCCTTCATAGTCCAAGCTGTGAAGCACACAAACCTCATGGTACAACTCCAACTATGATTCCGTGGTTCTTCCATGGCCTCTTGGATGGCTGCTCAACAAGTGAAGCCCGCTCAGATGGAGAACTTCCCCACCCCAAGCTCTGAGCCCACAGGACCCCACGCTAGGACGATGCTAAATGCCACCGAGCACCACAGACAGCATCACACAGCAGCTCCACACCTCGGATGCACGAGGACCCATGTAGGAGAGAGGAACAGAAGCCCCCACGACACAGCGCTCAATGGGGTGGAATATTCCACGGCCCATTGGAAACCCTCTCTGCCACAGAGGCAATCAATAGAAACCCGGCTGGAAAACGCTAGGCACTTCCATGTGCTCTTCGTGGGGAAGTGAACCCTCCAGGAAAACCTTAAGAGAAAACAAAAGGCAGACCCATAACTCAAGCACGGGTCTCCTTCAATTACCGCAGCTCAGCCAGAGACAAACCAGAGATCCTCGGGGATAAACAAAGGGGCCGGGCACCATCCGCTCCCCAAAGAGTCAATGCTGCAAAGTTGGCCAACGCGACCCCAAAGAGACGAACTGGGACACTGTGACCCCAGAGCTCTCCGTAGAGCATCCCCTGCCCCGGGGAAAGGGGGGAGGGGGGGTGTTCCAAACCCTTTCCCCCAATCCCATTTTTCCCGATCCTTTATGGCACAGCCTTTATCCCAAATCCTTGACCCTTACCTGGGAGCCGGGGCACAGCGGGATCGGAGCGGGGCAGCGCCGCCGGGCGCGGGCAGGAGGAGGAGGAGGAGGAGGAGGAGGAGGAGATGCAGAGGAGAGCTCACCGAAGCCCGGGAGGAGCCGTGTGTCCGCCCGGGGGTGGAGGCACGGGGAGGAGTTTGCCCGGTGCGTGGAGCCGCCCACGGCCCCGCACCTCCCCCGGCCACAACCTCGGGGCGTCCCCCCCCGACATGGAGAAGCTCTGGAGCGATGCCACTCGTCTCTGTCGCTCGTCCCACAGCGCTGCCTTGGCCACGGGGCTGAAGGGAAGGAACCTCGGCCAGGAGCCCCGTGCATCCTCTTCTCCTGGGGACAGCCGGGAAAAACTTCAAGAAATTAAGAAAATAATAATAATAATAATAATAATAAAAACACGTCCACTCTCAACCCAAGAAGGATTCCTCCTCCCCCCCTTCACTCTGGGAGAAGTACTGCTCCCGGCCTCAATATTTGATGAAGCCCAGCAGCTTTTCTTCCAGCGTGGGAAGGAAGTGCAGCTCCATACAGCAGCACAGAGCCCTTCTCCGTGACCCCCACCCACTGTGCTATGGTTCACCCTCTCCCTGCTGTCCCCTCGCAGGCGATGGGACACACAAGGGATCCTGCTGAGGCTGAGCCCTCCCAGGCTCGCTGCCACCCAAGGAAACCACCCCACGGGGCTGTGTGGTGCCCATCAGTCATCCCCATATGTCAAAGCACGTGGATCGGGGCACACAGTGAGCAGGGAGCCACGCACGTGGCATGGCTGCACCTTGCAGGAGCTCAGAGTGGTTCAGCAGGGACAGGCGGTACTGCACTGGGGGCTGACAAAGAGGGGATGTGGAAGTGCCAACGTGACCCCAACCCTATCCCAGAGCCCAGCACAGCGCTGGGAGCCTCTACTGCAGCTCAGACCCCTCCGCTGCAGGCCCTGCCCACCCCATGGAGTCCAGGCTTGGCCTCATTTCAGGCTGGGCAAGAGCCGGTCCGGCCCCAGAGGCAGCGAGATGATGCTGAACCTCCTAATGGAGTTTGACAGCAGTGGGATTAAAAGCACGGGTGAGATGGCAACCCCTCTGCAATCAGCTTCTGCCTTTAAAGAGCTGAACCAGAAAGGAGAGCTCCCGGCAGCGGGGTGCTGCGAGGGGAGAGCACACACAGGCTGCTGCCCCGGGGAGCAGCTCCAGCATTACACAGTGCTCCTGGGAACCCCTCCTCTTCCTCACTGCTGGCAGCAGGGATGGCAGGGAACACCCAGGCTGCCGGGCACGGATCAGCTGAGCCACGAGGAGCCCTCTGGGTGCCAAAAGGCACTCAGCGGGACACCCAGAGACTGTATGTCCTTGGGGTGTGCTGCCCAGAGCCCCACGGCACTGACTGAACCCACGCTGCCACAGCAGCTCTGCTCCCCGAGCCTCCCACACCCCTCAGGTAGGGACATCTCAGCACAAAAACGGTCCCAAACAGCTTCTGCAATGCTTCGTCAGAAGCACTGCAGTTTGTTCGTTCTGCTCGGTCACCTTCCAAAAGCCCTCAGGTCCCCAGCACTGCCCACAGCCCACAGCTCACCACCATCTAATAGGGGCACGGAGCCCCAGTTTGCCCCTGAGCACAGGGAGCCCTGCAGACAGCACGTGTGCTGGGGAGGGGAAGCACTGATGGGTTCTGGCACCGTGTGGGGGCTGAAAAGGCAGCTCTGGCTCGAGACCTCATTCTGCAGTGACCTGTGCTGAGAATGTGCTTTTTTACCCCCTTTTTCTTGCTAAATGGAAAGAAAAAGAAATCCTTCCAGGTCAGAGGAAAGAAAAGCACTTACTCACGGGTCAAGTGAAGCAACAGCGATGCAGCCTTGAGTGCAGCTTTACTTTCCCTAAACCATGCAACGATTCCATTTCCACTGGAAAAAAAGAAAAGAAAAAAAAAAAAACAGCCCTAAAAATAAAAGAGAACGGAACATTTATTTTTTTCTTTTTTGAGCAGAACTTTAGAATACTTCAGCCCTCTGAAATAGCACCCCGATACCCCCAGGTGCAGCTTTGGGGTGCAGCCTCCCTCCCAGGGTCTCATCCCGCAGCCCCCCACGTTTCCATCACCCCATCCCACAGCTCTGCACGCTGCCTGAGTCCATTAGCACGTCCCTGGGGCACGCACACCTCGCCAGCACTCTGCTAACCCCAGCTTTCAGGGAGAGCTGTACTGCTTTTCCATTTTTCATTTGCTTTGAGCACTCGGGTCCCGTGCTCCAGGGGCTCCCGGTCAATAATCGCTGCTACAAGGAAATTGCTCAGCTCTCTCCAAGCTTTGCAGCTCGCCCAGGTTCACCCCACGCCCAAGGGTGTGGGGATGCGGGTGCAGCATCGCACTGTGGTCCCTGAAGCAACGTTCTCTCTTTTTCCACCTTCTTAAGCAATAGATGTACAACCTGCTGGGAATGAGAAACGTGAGCGGAGCTGTTCTGGGAAGATCAGCCCAGGTCACCAGGGGAACAGGGGAACTGTACTCACAAAAAAAATCACACCTGACCTGGGTGCTCAACGACGGCACTGAGGGCTGTGGGGAGCGGTGGGGTTGGACTTGGGGATCTTAAAGGACTTCCCCAACCTTTATGATCCTGTGAGATGCAGCTGCGAGCTGTGCCTCTGCGATTTGGGGGCTGCTGAGAGGCACAGGGATGTTTCCCACCAGCAGAGTCATCCCAGCAGCTCCTTCCCTCCGGGATCCCCCTAGAGGAGCAGTTTCAGGCTGAAAGGAGCAGAGCTGTGCCTCGGCCGCCACCTAGCAGCGACCCGGCAGCGCCAGGGACACTGAGACAGCAGCAAACGCACGGCAGAGATGGGCCAAGCTGCATCCACTTTTACCTCTCTGCGTTTCAGGACATCCCAGCCCGGCCTCGTGTCAACACTACGCACCCTAAGAGACATCTTTGCTCCCCAAGTCCACATGTGGGGTAATGTAGGAAGGATGTCAGGCCCAGCAGAGTCACCAAAAGCCCCCATCAGCAGTGGAGGACATCACTACAGACCACAGCAGCAGCACAACCAGCTTCTTGTTTCACCAGCACCTCGATCCAGTCTGCATCTCCCCAAGCTGCTCAAAACTATCCACATCCTTCCCTCTTCCTCAGAGCCAGCGGGTTTCAGGGTGCTGACTTGTGGCTTTGCCCCATTTTGAAAGCGTTTGGTTTGGACTAGGTAGCCAGAACACACGCAGCATCTCTGCCAAAGTCTGGGCTGAAGAAGCCAGCTTACCAGAGAAAGGCACCTATGTGCACACAGGTGAGATAAAGCCAACACCCAGCTTCTCCTGGCTGGCACAGGAGGTTCCCGACCCAATTACCACCTTGCTCCCTTCTCTGTATCACTCTGCAGAAAGCTTTTATCCTCAGCACGAGGCAGCAGAGCCATGAAAATCCACCACTCAAGAAACTCGGTGCAAAAAAGACAGGAGGAACCGGAGCACTTGAAAGAAGCACAGGAGAGCTAACCCAGTTCAAAAGCAGCACGACGCTGCCTGTAAGCAGCTCCCCTGGGTAGCATGGCTCAAGGACAACCCCCAGAACTTAGTCCAGGTGCTCTGCCTCAGACTGAGCTGCCCCTGGGGACAGTCCCCACGTAGTCACTCAAGTCCCACTGGCTCTGGACAGACGAGGGCACCCCAAGATACCTCCCCCTGCACTTCTTGCAGCAGGGCAGAAAGCTACCAAGCAATTAGATTTGTCTGCATCTCCCGAAAGTCTGGCATTCCCATCCTTCCCTTACAGATGCCATTCCTCCTCCACAGGAAAGCAGCAACCACGGAAGCAGGGAGAGAAAAAACAGATGTTGCCCTCCTCTTAGGGAACACGAGGAATACAGATCTTCCAAGGGGTGTTCAGCTCGCTCAAATCCCAGCTCCAAAACCAAGCTGGTGTCACAGCCCATGCTACAAGGGGAACAAGGATGCAGGATATCAAAATAAAACCAACCCCATCTCACTATCTTAGTGGTTGAAAGGCCACAAAATGCTGTGTTTTTTAATTCCCACACAGACTGCCCACTGCTAAGGTCACAGAGATACACATCCCATTTCCCCCTGTGCTCTCATCCCCCCAAAATGAGTCACAGTAACAGGTTTCCCCACAGAAACGGGAACTCTCATCCACCCCAGAGCTGAGGAAGCTCCCTGTCACATCAGTGACAAATAGAAAAAGAAAATTCTGCACAGGTTTTCCCACTCGCAAGCTTTTATTGGGATGCAATGAGCAGAAAAACTAAGACAAAAAGCACTCAAGCCTAGCCAGCTCCGTTGCCCACGAGGAGCAAGCACATCCATCCCCACGCTGGAAGACACACACTTTTGGTACAACCTCATGGCCTTAACACAGGAGCAGAAAGAGGAAGGCATCTTCTGACACTCCCTGCAGGGCTGCACAGCTGCTGCACAAAGCATAACCCCCACAGCTCTCAAATTCTCTGCTTTCACCTCCCTCCACTGGCTTTCTGCCCAGCTGATCCCTAACAACCATCTGTTTTCTTTTCTTGCTCTCTACAGTTCTACCCTTATCCAAAAAAATACAGCTAAGTGGTGAAACCCAAAGAAAACAGTTGTCTTTCCTTTACCACTGGTTCTCAGGGAGAGCTCTTAGGTCTGAATCAACTGGGCACCAAGCTGATTCCTAGAACAGGAAGCCCTCAGCAGCCACACAGTGAGCCAGTGGCACATGCTGCCCAGGGAGGTGGTGGGGTCACTGCCCTTAGAGGTTTTCAAGCACAGGGCAGATGTTGCACTGACTGACGTGGCCTAGAGCAGTCACAGGCACGGGCAGATGGTTGGACTAGATGATCGTAAAGGTCTTTCCAACCATAATGATTCTATAACTTTGCTTCTTCTCTACATTAAATGCTTCGTACACCACCAGCCCTGAGCCATGCTACAGCCCATCCCACAGGGTGACACGCCATCCTGGACTGAAAGTGCTCTTACTTAACATGGAAGCTGCAGATGGTTTTGGAAGCCAGGCAGACTCAGCATCTCCCTCCGTCTCCAGGCACTACATGCAGATAACAAAGAGGAACAGTAATAAAACTGGTAGAATTACTGAATGACAAAGAAAAAGAGAGGTTACTGAGGCCTGTTCAGACACGACTGCTATTCTTAACACATCAACGCATCAAGCTTCTCCTCTCGCTGTCTTCTTTATAGTCCTCATTTGGCACCTGTAAAATGGGATTCCTGAAGTTTCACCTTCGTTGCCTAATCCATCCACAAATCAGTGTGGTTTTTTTTATTAAGGAAGGAGGATATTTCCCGTGGGTCAGCAATATTTAGAGGGACAGAGGCCTGGGCTGGCATCAGCTCTCCTAACAGCAGGGATTGTGCAAGACTACTAACTGTGTTAGGAAAAAAAAGAAATCATAACCACCTCCTGTACACACACTGTTAAAACCACACAGACACCGAGGGAGGGATGCATTTCCAGTTTTCCTCTCCTCAGGTTAGAAGACACTACACAACGTGGCACTCAAGATGTTCCTCTGAATCATTAAAGAGCAATAAAGCAGTACAACACCAGTACAAGAAAAACAGAGTACTTTCCTTCACCAGGCAACACGCTACAGACACTGGGCACATCCGAGGAGACACCACACAAGTCTTTCACAGAATCAAGAGCTTTTTAATTAGAAGAATGACAGCACAGCAATATTTCACTGCTCCGTGGAGCCTTCCTTGGCAGCAGCTCCATCCCTTTGCTCACCTCTTCTTATAGCTTCTTTCTCAAGCCTGGGAGCCAATGGAAGTAGCCATGGGACGTGGCTAAGCGTGCAGGAGCTGCCAACACTGCAGACAACGTGGGAGGAGGGACGTACAGCTTCCAGGACATCTCTTGCTCAGCCAGCACACTGGCACTACTCTGGGCAAGTGCACCATTCTCAGGAAGGTCTCTCTTCTTCATTTTCTCACCACCTGCATCGGAAGACAGAAAAAGATCCATATGGCATCTCCCGAGAGTTTTAGCTTAGACAGCAAAAGCATTTGTGTGGACTTAGTCGAGAAACTGCACGGCTATTTGCTACTGCAAACTTACTGATCGAGCTTCAAAAAGGTGAAATCCAAAAGGTTCTCTCCCTCTCCTTCCAGCTCCCATCCCTAAATCTCTCAGAGGTGAGAAGGTAGATACAAAGTGAATAGCTATGACTGGGGCCTCAACTCCAGAGAAACAGCAAGCTGCCCTGCTTCATGAAACAAATGTGCAATACCTCGGGCAAGCCACTTCACCCAGGCTTGTAAACTGGGCAACTGTGAATTATTTCATAACTTCGAAAACAGAAATAAAACATCCCCTCCCTCACACACCTTTTAAGGTTAAAAATGTTCAACCCTTACAGCTGGGAAAAGGAGAGGCACTTGTTATGAAATGAACACAGCCTAACGTACAGAATGGGAAAACACAAATCTTCTAACAAAGGAGCAGCACGAGTCCCAGGTCACTTCACAAGTCTCAAGGGACAGTAAGAGACTGCTCAGCTTTCCTCTACATCTAATGCTGCTGATAAATCTATTCGTACCGTTCCTGCTGTTCGGTATAAATGGTGCTGCCATGAGCAGAACGGAGGGATGCAGAACTCCAGAAGTCTGAGCTTTGTTGGAAAATCCTTCCATCTTATTAAAGCCATCTTGGTTTGTTCCTGCTGGTTGGCTGACACAGAGGAAGGAGAAGTAGTCCTCCAATGGCTTGAAGAAGATAACAGGCCTAGACTCTTCAAGAGGATGAGGTGTCTGCAATATATTAAAACAAATAAACAAATCCTCAGGAGGGGGTGTGATTAGTGCATAGTTCATTAGCTGCCCTGATCTTAATGAGCTCCCTCGGAGTTCATAAAGAACCGGAATGTCAGCAGTAAGATTTTTGTTAAAATAAAAAATACTGGTTACTCACAACTGCGGCCAAAGGGCAGCACTTCCTGCACAGTGAGCTGAGAAGAGTGACAGATTATTACAAGAACCAAATCAGCACGTCTTAGCAAAGAATTAACAGCTGGCTCATCTCTCAGCAGCCCCACACACAACAAGTGACGGCAACAACAGAGGGAGTTTCCGCAAGGGAGTGAGAACTGAGTCAGAAGGAAATTCCTCAGCATTTCTTGTCAAAAATACACATTAAATTTAAGTTCCAGAGATGGCCACCTACAACTCAGTCAAAGACTGGGATGGAAGCCAGTGTTTTTAGTTAGTGATTCAGCACGAAGCATGAAAAAGTAGTGAAACAGGCAAGCCACGGTGCAATTCATCTGCCCAACTGCAGATCAAAAATTAGGTGCCTGCTCTCAGGGCTTCTTCTCTTGTTAAGGCAGCAGAAGAAAGGCACCCACCTTCAGAAGAGGTAAATCATCACCCAGAGGTGCACTGTCCACTGGTGAGAGCACAGTCAGACAATCAGCCCAGAACAAAACAATTTTACACAAGGTCATTTAGGAAGCTGAAGTTGGCCACTCACAAGGGGACTGGGAGAAGCTCTTGAAGCAGCAAGGACACCTACAGGGCTGGGTAACAGAAGTCTAGTACTGGTAGGATAACGAGACAGAATAATCTGAATGACAAGCACCAGAGTCCAATTAACCAGCTACCCAGCTTGATGCCACCAGCCCACTAACGACTTTTGCCTAACACACAGTAAAAATTAGTGTTAGAATAAGAAAGAAAAGCAATATTGAAAGGCAATTATCTCCTTTGCCACCCACACTGTCCTTGCTGGGAGGACTGGAAGTGTCACGGCCACCTGAAGACAGAGCAGGAACGTTTGTGGAGGAAGGGTGGACAATGCAATATCAGTATTGGGAAAAGCTGGAATACACACGATTCATAAAAAAGCTGTTCAGAAAAGAGAAAAGAGACAGTACTCCCTAGAGTGCTGCAAGAGGCAGGAAATAAGTAAGGCAGTACCCACACTTCCTCCTGAGTAGCACAATTAAGATCACCACCACTAAAAGGAAAGCACGAACAATGGAAACTGCAGAGGGGGTGGAACAGCACCTGGCAACACTGCAAGTACCAATGTCTACTGAGGGCAAGACATGAGGAGGACACAGAGAAACAATATGCTTCTGTTTGTCACAACTAGCTGGCTGGAGCCCTTTTTCCTCAGGTGTCTATGGGCAGGGTTTAGCTTTTCATCCCATGGCCTTAACAGAAAATCTTGTCACTTCTAAAGATTCCAGACAGATTGCAGCCAGGGACAGACAACGTGCCCATGATTCACCTAGGAAATTCCTATGCTTCTATACCCATGTGGTTTCATGACTACAGGGCTTAAGTCAGCTCACAAGCAGTGAAGAGGGGGCAGGTTTGATCCTGGAAGTGCTGACACCATCCAGTCTTTCTTCCACAACGCCAGGACGTGCCAGTGAAACACCACTGTATTATCAACAGCACCACAAACAACAGCAAAGAAGTCAACGTACACCTCTGGGCGCATACAAACAGCCAATAGTTGTTTCACTGTTAGCAACTTGAACAAAGAATTAAAAATAGTCCAATTATCCACAATTTAGAACGACCCCATCCCAGCAGCAGCGGCTGAGGAAAAAGAAACCTTACCTTAGCCACTGCCATGAGGTCAGTGGAAGTTTTATTTGTATCCTCCTGTGTGGATTCAGGGTCTTGGTCTGCTGGTTTGGGTCCATTTACCTCATCTGGAAGCGGTTGCACATCATCCCATTTCTCCTTTCTACACAGGTTCTGTTGCAAAGGAGATGACAAAGGAAGAAAGGACACAACCAGAGTGAAGAAATCAAGAGGCACTGGAGCTGAGAGATTAACACTGCTGAGAAATTTCAACGTTTCTTTCTGGAGTTTTGACCATTTTGAAGGACAGAAGGAACACGGACAGAAGGAAAAAGCGTGAGAAAGACATCAGCAGTCACCCTATCTTGCTTCCATCACTTGAATCAAACCAGAATCTTCAAGAATACTGTCCAGTTAACACAGCTTTCGTGTCCCAGGCTAAGGGACCTGGCACAACAGCACCCACACGTTCCATATTTAAGTGGGAACTCAGGTGTGTGTGGCAGGGAAGCAGCAAGTCGTTAAGACTGACAGGACAAATCACAAGTTTGACAATGTCAAGGCTGATGAAAACAGTTACAAGGACGAGCAGTAACAAGTGTCACATTAGAGATACTTCCCTGTAACTCAAAACATTTGGAACCACTTTATGATAGACACTGGTGGTCCTGTCAACGATATTCACTAAGGAACCATTCTGGGCAACCAACCAACCAGGACAAGAGGGAAAAAAACAATTCTAACCTAAGGACCACACCTTGAAGGTTCTAACAAGACCACTGAAATCAGACAGGACAAAACTCCAATGCCTTTACATTCCCCAAGTCTTCAAATTGCCAGCTATCTCTGCCATTTACACATGTAACTATTGCTCCCTTTCAGAGTGAGCAAAACCCCAAATACCACTAGTTCTTCTGGGGTCATCTCACATTTGAAAGATATTCCTAGTTTCTCCAGAGAAACAGGGGGTGCAAAACAGGAATGTGTTGAGCCAAACTGATCTCAAGAATAACGTACTGGTCTGAGGTGTTAAAAGAAACAGTCTTCTCTCTGTCCAGGAGATTACAGTACGTATGGGAGGACAGAGGAACTGCTGAGCAGACAAGACTTCAGACAAGCAGCCAGAGGTGAATTTATGGTCTGTGTGTAATGGTGGTGTTTTTTTTTCCTTGGTCCTCCTTCCAAGCTCTCTGAAAAAGTGCATGGTACTAAACCAATACATGGCAACCAACCTCTGGAGCTGATTCCGCTGAATGGCAGTTATGCCACAGACAAACATCCATCTGATCACACAGTTCATCCCTGCCCAGCCTTGAGCTTGATCCTTCGTCATCTGCACACAGAGAATCCTGCTGCAAGCAGAGGTCTGGCTCCACCAGTTCAGTACTCTCCTGCTTTGCACTGGGCTGAACATACAAGGCTGAAGGATTCAATTCCTTGAACCCCTGGTAACAAACAAACAACAACAGGCAACACACAGTCCAGTTAAGAAAGTCAGTCTGTAAATACCACCAATAGCAGAAAGAAATTAAAAAATGCACTCCGGGGAGTAAAGCTTGAATTCCTGCTGAGATATATAACCCCAACAGCACTTTCCTAATGGCTTTCAGACCCACACAGTTCTTAGCAAAACAGAGCTGGGACATTCAGATAATGATACAAGTTGGCCTAGCTCACAACCACTCCCCAGTCCCTGGTTTGTATCTGAATGCCTGTCCGAGGTGGAACACTCAATCCACCACACTTACACTGTCCAACAAGGCACATTTCACTGGCAAAGTAAGGTGCTTTTTTATCAAGACCATTTCTGTAATTCAGTCTGTGAATGGCATAACCAATCTTCAACGATGAGGGCAGAGAAAGACAAAATAATGCATCCAGCTTGTACTCACTCACTGTTGCAGCCACCACGTGCTTTAAATGAGACACTAAAATTTCATCAACTTAGTTGTCTGCATCTGAGTTCTCTTACATTATGACTAGCAAACCTTGTTGGAATTAGCAGCGAGTGGGCAAGTAACTAACATGTCTTAGCTTCTCAATGCCACTGCAGTCTGACCTCCAGCTTAACACCTCTGCAGCTATTAATAAGCAATACAGAAAAATCAAAAAGCATTTATCAGCTGCAGATGACCTCAATGCCAGTAATATCACAAGCGTCACAATAAATTCAAAGTAACCTAGCAGTGAATTGGAATATCTTCAGGACAGGATGAAAATAATTTGCTTTTTAAAACCAGAATGCTTCTGTAGCATCAACTGCACCACAACCAAAAGGAAAACGTTCACCACAGAGTTGAGAACTGTGGCACACAAGCAGGTAAGCTACAGGAAGGCAGAGAATACCAGCTTCAACCTTCAGAGATCTGCACGCTCTTAACTAAAGATCTTCCCATTATAGGCACCCAACAGATCCTACCCCTGCCCTTTCTTACAGCAGCACATGCCTCCCTTCTGACCTGGGAAGGTAAGTTCTCCTTGCAGATGTCAGCATATCCCTTATCCCTCAAGACAGAGTGAACGTAGACATCTCTCTCACGGGACGTGTCACACAGAAGGAGGTGCAAAATGCCATTCACGTATTCATCCACGATGCCCACGAGTACCTTCGAGCAGCACAGCTCCTGGAATTGGAGAGTTGCTTCACTGGTCCACGTACCCTCAAGAAGAAACAAGAAGTTACTTTAAACTTCATTCAAGACCAGAATCCAACACCTGAGACATTCCCCTCTGAGCACTCATCAAGTCTGAACTGTGCTCCCACACTCTCCATTGGAAAGACTGAATTTCTCAGACTTCTTGACCACGAGATTTCTCAGGGCAAGCTGACCTCTAATTCTTCAGCTTTTTTTTTGATTGCACCAAACTCACTTAAAGTTTGGTCACAGAAAATTCTAAAACAGGGCTGAATCTACCAAGGTTTTAGAAGGATTCTGGAGAACTACTGGAGGGAAGCAGCTATCTGCTTCTGAAAGAATATAAGCAAGAATACTATAAGCATAAAGAAGGAACAACAGAAGGGTTATCACTTGCAGAGAAGCAGTCATATTCCACTGAATATAACAGCAACTCTGCTGTAAACATCAGAGGGACCTGAAGAAATCCAAGTATTTGTCCTTATCTGGAGAAAAAGCCTCTCTCTACTTGACAGTTCTCTTATGTATGTCAGAAAACAAAAGTGCATATGAACACACACCTCCACGGGCTTCACACATGCCAAGGAACATGGGACAGCCTGAGCTGGGAGCTTCAAGTAGCACCATCTGCAATACAAAGCAAAGCCATGGCCATTAGAGAAAACACAGGGCAAAAACAGTCAGCAGAGCACAGCTTATTCCTCTTTTGGGTATTAAAATCAACTGCGGAATGAAGAGTTGAGTACTGGATTTTGCATTGAAGCGAGTAAATGCCAAGCAACAACCCATTCCCCTTCTAGGAATCAGCATGCTGGGATGTCTTTCTGAACAGGCTAATCGTGTAAGCTCTCCACAGGAAGGCTGATGAATTATGACCCTGACAACACACAGAGGGTGGACTGAAAAATCTGGGCCTTGAGAACGGCCAGCAGCAGCAAAAATCTGGGAGGCACAACGCTAGCAGTGCAGCCCAGGAGTCAATACTGGGTCCAATCCCGTTCAACACCTTCATTAATGACTTGGATGGCAGGGCAACTTGCTAAGTTTGCAGATGACAAAACGGGCAGGAGTTACTGACAGGTCAGGAGGCCGTGCTGCCATCCAAGGGGACATCAACATCACGTGTAATGTACTTACTTGAGGAACCTCAGCCAAGACCTCTGAACAATGCCTATGTTCCCATAGTCCGTGTAGAACACCTCCACCTTCTGGTCATCGATCACACGGTGGATGACAACCCGGTACCACCAGCGTGAGAACAACACACAGCAGAGCTGTCCAGGCTGTACTGAAGACTCAGGCATGACGTAACGATCAGAGACAAATTTATACGAATAACAGCGTCTGCAAAACATCACAAGGAGAGACCGTGTTTGGAAGGATACAAAGGATGAACACAAAAATAGAGAGGACTTCAGAAAGGTCTCTCAAAGTCCCAGCGATACAAATTTGCAGATGGTTGAACGGATGCTTTACATCACTGCTCTGTTGAACTTAAAATGAGGCTTTGCTTGCTTTTAAATATTACCCCAAAAGTAATGCCCCCTGTTTATTTTCATGATAGCCACAACAATACACAACAACACTATTAGAGCATTTGCCCCTGATGCCACGAGAAGACATCATCACACTGGAGGCATTACTTTCGAAGCAGCCCCTGTACATAATGGCAAATGCATATTACCTGTTGCTTTTTGACAACTGTTAAGAGATGGAAGTAAAAATCTGAGATGCAAAGGAAAAGTTCCCCTTCTGGAAACTCTCCATTCTTTCAGAAGTTTAGAACTATTCACGACACAGCCAAGAAACTGTGAATTGGTACTAATCACACTTTTTGCCTGCTGTTTAAAAGGAATGGATAAGCACTGTGAATACGTGTTACAGACAGCACAGGCATCCCCATTTCAAGCTAACAAAGCAGCTGTGACCATAATGACCGAGCTGAGTGTTGGTGTTGAGACAACAGGACACAACAGGCAACAGCACCTATCAGCAGAGGACGTTCTCACCTCATCTCAACCATCATATCCCACAGTTTATCAGATGTTTCTGCGCTGCAGATGTGGATGTAGAACTCACTAGGAGAGACAACTACGTTCACAGTTACTCCCATCAAGCAATTCCTCTCCAGTGGGGATAAGCTGCAAAGCCTTCTGTCCTGAACAGCATCTGGAGGGATTTCTGGAGTCACTATCAGTTTCTCCAGCCAGGACTGCTCCAAATCTTGCTGCTACGAAGAGATAAGAGGGAGGTGGTACTCATCTCTCTTCACGCATTGAGTACACACGAACAGCTGCTCCCAAAAGGTTAAGAAAAAAATGAATCTGCCCTCCTTGGAAGCTATGAATTACTGAATATCAGTAAACCCCACCAGCTGTGCGAACCTGCATTAAAACTTTCCCTGTGTTGGGAGCATCCATTCTCCCTTCCTTCATTCTCTAGGGAGAAATCAGAAAATAACAGTAGTATAACAATACTTTGCATTCCCACAAGGAGGAAAGGAGCTGGAGTCACGTCCTGCAGTCAGACAAAAACAGAAAACACCCATTGCTATTGTTTTTGTTAAGTTAGTGGGATTTTACCCAAAAGATGCTATTTTCTAAGCCCTGTGACCATGAAAGACTGAACCAGGAACACTATCTGAAAATGATTCAAGTGACATTTTCACGCTAGAGCTATTTCCCAAGGATAAAAACAAATAAAAGATATCAATTCTGTTCTTTTTTTTTTCCTCTCAGGAGAGATCTGTCTGCGAATGGCTAATGCAGCTTACAATTTTTGTCTCACTCTTTAACTGGATCAAACTACTCCCTGGAACTAGAGTGGAGGAGAACCTTAATCACACTTAAGCTACTTTCACTGCCTCAGGAGCTTTCTTCTGTGGTAATGAACAGCATTCCTTCTCAGGGCCAAGTGGACTGACTCAGCCCGTGCTCCTCACATTATGAGTTTGCCTTCTGTTATTAGCTTCTCATAACTTGGATACCTTATTGCAGGGCAGGGATCGGGTCACTTCTTCCCCCTCTACCTTGCAGCATCCTGATGAACAAGCGTTCACTGCGTATCCCACACTCCAACTAGCTTCCCACCCCTTTCTGGCTTTTTAAACACAGAACAGCAAGCTTAATGTTTCGTGAGAAATACAAACTGATCAAACACCTTCAGTGCCTTGAGCAGAAGTCTTGAAAGAGGCTCTCACTGCGTTATGAAAGCATAAAAACCTTACTTGAGGTCAGGGTTATCACGGTCATCTTTTTTGCCCTTCAAACTCAACAGGCAGACTTACTTGAAAATTTCTGGCTGCTTCATCACACCATCACACATCACACCAATCTAAACTTCTTTACAAGCCCCAAGGCTGACTGCCAAAGAGTACGTTTTAAGAACGTAAAGACCAACTCAGTCACAGGCTTCCACATTAACTGCAAAAAACACCAAAGTTAGGAAGAACTCCTGGGATAGTCCAATTCTCAGGGTGCACACAGCCACTTGGCAAGCCTGGCAGAGGATTATGGGAGGAAGGTTTTCTGGAGAAAAGGAAGACAGGAATACAGAGGGGAAAAAAAGAGAGGTGACAAACAAATTCACCTAACCTAGTTTGGCAGTTTAGGGCCCCTCCATCTCCTTCTAGAAACACACTGTCAAATAAACTCAAGACTCTCAAAAGTCCACCAAGATTGACTAGGAACAGCCACAACTTCATGTAGGGAATGAAGTCTTACTGGCTTCCCTCAGTAAAAGGAAAAGAAGACAATTATTTTTGTGCCCCAGCTGACCACATAATTTAGTCACCAAAGCGAAACTGTAAGAACGAAAGACTCCACAAGAATCATCACCCAGCTTTGCCTTACTGGACTGAGCAAGACACTTCACTCTGCCTACCACAGCCGAGGAAATTCCACAGAGCTGATCTTCGGATTACTGAAATGCAGTGACAGATAAATACACAAAAGGGCATCACCACAACTATCAGGGAGCAAGATGATGCGTGGACAGTCTTTAACACAGATCAGAAGATGAGAAAGAGAGGAGAGACCTAGGTCTGGATGGCATGTGAAGCTACATACCAGCTTTGTCACGACCAGACTTATCTAAAAGACAACCTCAACAGTAATGAAAGTAAGAAAAGAGCTTCTGGTCTAGGATTAAGCCACGAAGAGGCTGCAGATCACTCATCCAGCTACTTACTTGTTTCAGGCCATTACCCAGACCTACTGCTTGCGTGTCCACTGGTTCTGACTCCTCTTCTGCTGCCTGAAGGGAAACCTGTGTCCCACAGGTGGGTTCCAAAGGAGGCGGCTCAGCCATGAGTACTGCAAAGACAATAACTTGACTGTTATTCTTTCCTGGACTGATGCGGAGTTACCCATTAAAAAGAAAGAGAAAACACCTGATAAAATGAAAGCACTGGTGGCATTTTTCCAATCTCCTGTAGCATTCAGTCACCACATTCGTGAGCTTTTGCTACAGGGGCATCCTTCATAAATGAATTTTACCCAGACAAGTCAGGGACTTTGCAGGGACTGTACGTGATTTTCTGCCATAGCTGTTAACACTGAGAAGACCCGCAGTGCCTTCAGTGGAAGATCAAAGCTTGATCTTTCAGACTAGTATGGCTAAATTTTCAGTGCTTAGCAGGCAGTGTGTAGGTCTCCTAACTAACAGCCTTACCTTGTGGCATCTTCTCCTGCTCTGTGTCATTTGATGAGCTCTTCCTCAGGGTTATCAAGGAACCTCGTCCTGTCTGCTTCACCGTAATTACATCAGACATGCTTTCGAAGACTTCCTGCATGGAGAAAAATCCATACCGTGTGTAATGGAATGTCCTCTTAAAACGTGCGTAGTACGCATCTTTGAAGTCCAAGAGCAAAAGCGGTGAGGAACTCAAGAGATCCTGCAGCTCCCTCTTCACTGCTTCTGGCAGGACACGAGCCTTGCCCTTTGGAGAAAAACCTTGCTGATTCCGAGAGAGAGGAGCTCTTTCCTTCTTGGCAGCACTCTGGCTTTTACCACTTGTTTTCTGCCTGGAAACCAGTTTGGCTATACCTTCGGTGGCCTCATCGACAACAGCTACAACAGGAAAAAAAAATATTACCTATTTATTAGCGATTAGAGTCACTGGGACAGTAAACCATTAAAAGCTCTACAAAGAGAAAGCCATTCTTTCCACTTTCCCACCTCCCTTTTTAGAGGGGTGTCTCTTGTAAAAGCAATCCCACTAAACCAGGCCTGGATTTTAGCATGGCAGACACTTTTCCTTTCCCTCTGCAAAACGGACAGAATTAAATTTAACAGCCGACCTGCACCTTCATCCCTATAAATCCAGACAGAAGGAAGCCTGGTCAAATGCATACCGCATCACAGAAAGCCAGCTGCTGTGCGTTCTGCTGGGAAACAGTAAATGGCTCACGGCTTCTCTCAGCCAGAATTAAAGTTTCGACACAGCTTAAGAACGCTGACAGACTGAGACTTTTCTGAAAGCGGCCATGAAAGAAGCCCACCAACATCCAACAAAAGCACACCACGAAGTTGGCGTAACGGACCTCTCTGGAGGTCATCTGGTCCACACACGCTCCAGCAGGTCCAAAGTAGAGCTGGTATTGATCTTTACTCACCTCCTTCACCCACCGCCTTTCTGTACTCTGCCAGGCAGCAGGACACAGCTACAACAGAAGGGAAACCCCGGACCGGGAGCCTAACCAGCACCGCAGGGAGTTGCAAAAACACCAGCAGGTCTCCAAGGCCTCACCTTTGAGGAGAAACCCGCCCTTGCCATTGGGGAGCACTCGGACCACTCCCGGCATGCTGGTCACCAGCTCCATGGTGGAGATGAAGCCCAGGTCACGCAGCGGCAGCGGCCGGCCCACCATGGCCTGGTACTCCTGCTCCAGCTGCGCCGGGGTGAGGCCGTCCTTGGCAGCCAGCAGCTGCGACCTCACCTCCTTCTTCAGCATCTCCATCAGCTGCACCTGCTGGGACATGGCTCGCGCTTTGGGAAAGACAAAAAGCGAAGAGAGATTTCGGCACCTCGCGACTGAACACCAAAAGGGCGGCAGCGCGAGCCCGGCCCCTATTACCTCAGCCGCGAGCGCGGCTACCCAAAGCAGCGTGCGCCCCGCCCGGCCTCACGAGGTCGGCACCGCGCATGCGCGCTCCCTTCCCGCCCTTCCCGGGCTGAGGCGCTGTGGTGCGCTGCCCCGCGGGACCGAGCCATGAGCCGCTCCCTCAGCCCTTGCCTCGCGGATCCGAGTGTCTTTCGCTTGTGAAAAGGAAAAGTCAGACCCACCAATAAAAAAAAACAGTGCCCGTTTTTTTTTGAAGGCTGTATTTAAACCCCAAGTGCCAGCGTTACTCAGGGTGGTCCTGCGAGGGGCTGGCTCTAGGAGGCATGCCACACAGCGGAGCAGGGAAAGCGGCAAGCTGGCATCCCTGCTGTCTGTGGGCAGCCCCAAAGCCTGCAATAAAGCAGGAATCTTTGAGAAAACAAGAGCAGCATCTAACCTGAGCCTGCTCCCTGCAGCAGCTCCTCCGCACGGTGCATCTGCCAGAGGTTGAGTGGGAAACCCTGAGCTCAGCACTCAGGTGATGCCACAGCTTTGGTCCTGAGCCTTGTTAGTGTGGCTTCCAGTCTGGTGTTGATTTCTTTCAGGCAGTTGTTGGTATAAAAGCTGCCACATCTGCGCTGCCTCGCTTCTGCTGTGCAAAATTATGGAGGTGTTTTACAGGCAAACTCTATGGCAATTTAGAGACAAATCGAATGGCCCTGTGCTTGCAGTGACCTCCATGCCCATCATATTCAGGAATTGAGTTTACTGTGCTGGACACTCTCCCCATTTGGGGTTTTGAGAGCCAAGTGTCTCCTAGTTACTTTCAGGTTGTTTTTCAACAGCCTTGCAGAAACCACCTATTAAAAATCATCAGAGTGCTTTTGATTGCCTTTGATTTCCCAAAGGCGGGAAGGTACAAACAGAATGCCGTCCTGAAGTTCGCCCTGTTCAGGTCTAAGATCCTGTGTCATCTCTCATCAGCCGTGTGGGATGAGAGCAGAGCAGGAGGGAAACAGCTTGCTCACTTCACCGTCCATTACATCTGACAAGCTTGTGATGAACTTGAACAAGCCTCCTTGATCTGACGCCTCCTCTTCTCTCCTCCCCTGCCTGCGTTTTCTGCCTGCAGCAATAAATTCGAGCACGGATTCATCCTGCTCCCACAGGAAGCTGAATGCTTCTCGGTCCAGAGAATCGGATGAGGATGGAGAAGAGATCTCGGAGCTCTTCCAGGGAGTCCCACAGGAGAAAGAGTCAGTCTCCGTCTGCACAGAGGAAACGGGAAAAGAGGGAGAGAAGCAAAGAAGCCAGCAAAGAAACAGGAGATATGAGGCAGGAGAAAACAAAGGAGATTAAGAGCACTGTAGGGACTGACGGTAGGGTGCACACATCCACAGTGGTGGACGTGGATGATGTGATATCTGATGAAGAGATGGAGGCAATGATGTTGCTGGACAGCGAGCATCAAGAAGAAGGTATGATTTATAGAAGGGAAGGGGCAGAAAAGCTATGGGCTCTCTGACACTGTGTGGGTCACAGTGTGGCTTCGCTATCTCTGTGACGAGTGTTGTCACGCTCACCTTGCACAGATGTGTAATTGTCCTCAGGACAGATTCTGCAGTCAGTACAGGCAGATCAGTGCTGTCTAGCAAAGCAATGAACTTTGCAACCCTACATTTTTTTTTTTCCAGGTCTTTTCTCATTATGTTCTTGCTTGCCCTCCTTTAGGCAGACAGAATTAGCTTTAATGCCAGTTCACAGCCCTAAGAACTGTGCTGCAGGGAGAGTGTTTGGGGCATACAATCATAACTCCCTTCTGAATAGCCTCTGAGAATAGCTCCGTTCTCTGAACTGTGGCTAAACTCCTGTTCCAAAAGACCCTGAGATCTTTTCGATTCCCCAGTGGAGAGGGGTACTTTAGGCTGCGTGTGTTGAAAGTTATGCTTTATTTACAGTCTTTCTGTTTGCCATTAGCTTTTCTTTTCAGATAAACTCCTGCGATTCCGGGTCAGCCAGCACGTTGCCCATTCTGAGCCTTTCAGCACTGCTTGGTTGTCGTATAGGTCTGCAGTCTCGGCAACTCTGCAGTAAAGGCACTGTGGGAAGCATGGCTCAATTTCTGCCCAAAAAAGCAGAAGTAAAATTTACGAGCCTGTCCTGGCAACTCTTGGCCACTTAGGACAGGGACTGTTCTTTAAACACAGTTTGAGAGAGCACTGAATAGACAAACACCAAGTCTAGGCAGAGGACCAGCAGAAGCTGACGTGTGAAGGCAATTGTCAGGCCATCGTTATTTTGGGAACTTTCCTATCCTAACACAGTCATGTTGGATTTCTCCCTAGGTACCAAGTCTTCTGGTCTCAGCTTCTGTGAGTGGCTTCTGACTGTACTGTCTTTCCTGTTCATCGTAATGACCTTCCCCATTTCTGTCTGGTTCTGCATGAAGGTGAGAACAGACACGATGCCTCTTTAGATTTAGTATTTGGTGTCTGAGGTGACTGCATCCAGCAGTGTGTGTTGTCATAAGTGTGTGCTGGTCATAAGCACGAAGCGTTGACGTGGGTTCTTGTTATTAAACAGATTGCAGGCCTGCTCATTTCAGCCCACCCAATCCAGAGATGGTTGTGTTGAAGCAGCAGGGTAAAGTTCCCCTCTCCACCCAGTTTTCTCTGATTTATAGCACGGCTACTAGTGGACATATTTTGATTACTGCTTCTCAGCGCACTGAAAATTTAAGCTCAAGGTATTCAAGTTCAGCCAAACTATAAGAAAGCAGAATGCTGGCCTCATCCTGGGAAAACCTGAGCAGCTCTAGCACGGGCTGCTCTCACCAAATCACAGGCTTGTATACAAGCCAGCCTTCAGTTTTGTATCAGGTTTTCTTCTGGAGTAAAGAGGCACAGTAACAGTTGATTCCACTAGCTCTGACCTGCTGAAATCCTCCTTCTGAAGTTCTTCACCAGAACAGAGGTCTTCCTATGCACAGCCCAGTGAGGCTTTTTTCCCAGTCCCTGTGCCTTCCATTCCAGCCTAGCTTTTGTTTCCCTCTGCAGGTAGTGCGGGAGTATGAGAGAGCCATCGTTTTCCGGCTTGGGCATCTCCTTCCTGGCAGGGCCAGAGGGCCTGGTAAGATGCTCACTGAGCTCCCCCCAGCCACCTTGTTCCTCTGCATCACACTCTTGTGCCAGTGCCCTCCAGGCAGGTACAGCTCAGCAGGAGATGCAGTGCCTTCTTAGATCCAGCAGCTTCTAACGAAGCAGACTCACAGTTTGAGCTGTTCCTTCATAGTTCTGAGCACTGGCTCCTCTACTGCTGCCTAGAGCTGAAAAAGCAATTTCTGTTTGATGGTCACCAACAGACTTTCTTTTCCTCCCACAGGTCTTTTCTTTTTCCTTCCTTGCCTGGACACATATCACAAAGTGGACCTCCGCCTCAAAACCCTAGAGATCCCCTTCCACCAGGTACGACTACCATCCCTTCTTTGTATTAATTCTTGGGTCTCTTTATCTGATCATGGTGTGCTCGATGACAGCTCTGATTTTGCACTGATGCTAAAAAAGCAGCTTATGCTTTACATAGTGGAACTGAGCTTACACAGTTTGCCTAAGGTCAGAAAGCAGCAGAGGTGGCAGCTACAAAGGTGTAGCCAGCTAGCTAGTCTTCCTCATTCCCAGAGCTGTTTACTTTTCTGTGCAACCTTAAAGTTGTCAGAGCCAGATCCATCTCCCCTAATGTCTTCTGCTTAGGTGGTGACTAAAGACATGGTTACCTTGGAGATAGATGCTGTCTGCTATTACCGTTTGGAGAACGCCTCTCTTCTGCTCACCACCCTCACCAGCATCTCCAGTGCCATCCAGCTGCTGGTGCAGACCACCACAAAGCGCCTCCTGGCACATCGAGCCTTCTCCGAACTTCTTTTAGAGAGAAAGAGCATCAGCCAGGAGATAAAGGTGCTTCTGCAGCTGGGGCAGAGCAAGCAAGGAATTAAGGCTCTGTTCTTGTGCTCAGCACTATCTTCGTCTTGACAGGTGGCTTTGGATGCCGTCACAGGCTGCTGGGGCATCAAAGTGGAGAGAACAGAAATGTAGGTAGGAAGTGCTGGTAGAGGAGGCTTCCTTGCCCTTCTGCAAGTATCCAGTCTGCCTTGCTCACATTTCTTCTTTGCCCCTGGCTCTCACCCTGCAGCTGCAGCCCTCACGTCCTTGTTTTCCCTGCCCCTTCCAACCTCTGTCTCATGCAAAACTTTCATGTGCAAAGATGGGACTTGCTCCTGCAACGCAGGGTGCTTAGCTGGGATCTCATCAGCTCTGCTGCAGGCAGACTTTGTACCCAGTTCTTTAGGCTGAGAGTCACAACTGTATCCCACTCTATATCAGAGGCCTCACGGTCTTAGCACTGGTTGGGCTCAACTCTCAGAAGCCTGCAGAGAAAGGTGGGACTTGTTCATCACAAAGAGGGCCATGGAAGAGAGAGCCAGGCAGTGGAAAAGCAAATCTGTAAACAAGGAAATTCCTGTGGCTGTCTTGAGAGCAGTCTCCCAGTGGATCCTCTAATATCTCACAGACTTCATAAGCCTAAACTTCAAGGCTCAGAGGCACAAATAGAAAGGGCCTCTCTGCTGCCTAGTGAACGTGCACATCACTAATCATCTAGTTATTATTTTCTGGATCTGTACAAAGCCAGGCTGGAAAAGAAAGATGGAAATAGAGGCAGAATGCTAAAGAGAGTCATCCAAAGAGGGACAGCCAGAGAACAAAGGATGTTTGTGAACATCTCTGTAGGGGCCAATAGGTAAGGCCATCCTAAGCCTTAAAGGGACAGTGCAGGACTATCAGATGAGCCTAGAGCTGAGCTAATCCTTATCCTCCACTACCGCAGCAACAACGTGCAGCTGCCTGCTGAAGTCCAGCAGTCCTTGGCCGTGGAAGCAGAAGCCCAGAGGCAGGCCAAAGTGCGGGTATGTCAGCACTGAAGACCTCCCATCTCCTTTCCTCTCTTTCCTTTCCCCGCCCTGGTTTGAGGTCCCTGGAACACGCCCCACTTTGTGTACAGCTCTGGGAAGATCTGTTCAGGATCTTCAGATCCCGGTAAGGGCTGTGTCAAGCAAGATGAGCTGCAGTAAAAGCATGGGCCAGCCTAGTGGAGTCCCAGATCTGGTATCTGTGTGCAGGTCAGAAAGACACATAGGAGGCATGGTGTTATCCCTGGCCTGTGGGAATCTCTCCCTTCTCTTGCTTAGGGACCCAGCCAGGGGGTGGAGCTGGGCTGTCACCATAGTCATGTACCTCACGCCTTCCTTACCCTAGGCTGTCTGCCATACCTTATACTGAGCCTGGGTAGGATTTGTGTCCAGCACCCTCCTCACAAGCTTAGCCTGTGGGCTGTCCTCTCCCATGCTTTTGCAGCATGCGTTGTAAGCTCTGATGGGGCTGGTAGCACCCAGAGTACGTGTTGCTTAAAACAAGTCAGATGTGAGGTCTAGCACGTGCCACGGTCAGGACAGCAGGAATGTTATAATCACAGGGGCCCTGAAAGTTCATGGTGACAACCTCCCTCTGTAATAAATAGCTCATATCCCTTACTCCCTGCCTCACAAAAACCTTTCTTCTCCTCCTTGGAAGGTGATTGCTGCTGAGGGGGAGAAGGCTGCTTCTGAGTCCCTGCGGATGGCAGCTGAGATTCTGTCCAGTGCCCCTGCTGCTGCCCAGCTCCGATACCTTCATGCACTGCACTCCCTTGCTGCAGAGAAACCTGCTGCCTACATCTTGCCCTTGCCTTTGGATCCCATGAATCTGATCCCTCCGGCTGCCCGCAGCACTCCGGGGGTGAGCAGCAGCATCACAGACACCACAGAGCTCCCAGGAAGCGTGAAAGACAAGAAGGACTCACCCATGCTCTAAGAGTTCTCCCAGAAACCTTTGCCATAAGCCCCGATTAATCCTGCTCAGAGAGGAGCAAGGTGCCCGGTCTGTGGGCAGCCTGCCAGCAGGTACTCATCTGGAGCAGGAGGGAAGCAGCCCAGACCTGTAATATAAAAGTAAATCGTACATACAAGAAGCTTCTGCTTGTTTTGGCAAGGGAAAAACAGGGAGCGCAATGAGCAGTGCTGGGTGTATGTGAGCAGGGCACTGGGGGAGAAGTGGTGTCATCCCTTTCACGCCACCAGACGCACCCTGATCCCCGGGATCTGAGCTGTCCTACCCCATCACTCTCAGGAAAGCCTGACTAGCCTCTCTATGTTTAAACAGCCCCATCTCCAAACCAGCAGCCTGTCCCACATGGTTAGTTGGAGGTGATTATAGGGAGAGCCCCATGCTGGGCTAAAAGAGGCAGGCACAGCTTGCCTCTTGGGGGCTGGACATCTTATCAGAGGGCACTGGCTTCCAGCAGCTCTGTCCTTACCCTCAGGCTCTTGGGGTTTTCCTTTCTACACTCTTGGCTGCAAGTGCCTTCTTTATTATTTTTTTTCTTCTAAATAAAGGCAAGTCCCACAGCTGGATGGTAAACAAAGCCAAGGCAGAAGTTCTTGGACGGGAACACGTTCCTTCTCACAACCCATCTCTGCATGCTGTGCCCTGAGAAAGTGTGAGCTGTTGGGGGATCGTTGCTATGGTGCCTTTTTTTTTCTGTGTGAATTGGTGAGGGGAAGGACAACAGCCAGGCAGGTGGGGATGGGAGCCCGACAAACAAGGGAGACAGGGAGGGGCGTAGCATGCAGGTAATTTGGTGGCTGCCAGCCTGCTTCTCCTGTGATAATGAGCCAGGTCCTGTCCAGGGCGTGCTCCTGGATGTAAGATTTCAGTTGTCACCCACAGGCACATGATGAGGCAGTCAAGATGTTTAGCTATAGTACCAGCCCAGGAGGAAAAGAAGGAAGGGGGCAGTGCTTGTGTCTTGACACTGCTGTGTAGAGGGAGGAAGGCAGGCTGTGCTGCTGCTTGCTTCCACTGGGTGGAGAAGCAGGACAAGATCTGAGCTCTGCTCTTCTTTTACATGACCTGCATTGCTTCCAAGCAGGTCTCCCTTGCACAGCCTTTCCCAGCCCAACAGCTCTGGCGTGCTGCTGGCCACCAGATGCCATACCGAGGAAACTTTGTCTCCTACTCTTAATCACCCACACAGTGGTTTCCCATCATCCACGTGCCTAGCAGGTGTAGACGAACCAACTGGCCGCTCATTTTTTCCCTTTTTTTTCCTGCTAGTAACACTCACACACTTGGCCTGTGCCATTAATTGGCATTAACTCTGGGACACAGCTGCATGCAACAAGGATGGTCTGCAGGTACTAGCTTCACATTCCTACGAAGGACAAGGAGCCCACTTGAATAAGCACAATTCTGTCTTTAATTGGCTCTTTCAGCTGCAGGAAGTCCCCTTCTCAGCACTCAAGGCTCCCACGTATCTCACTCCACTAGCATTTGCTACTCTTCTTACAACATGGTGTATTTGACCCTATTTGTACTCATATTTTCAGAAGTCGAGTGCGTATTTTTTCAAACATTGACTTCTTTTTTTTGCAGAGGAGGCAGATGACAGCTAATAGCATCCAAAGAATCCTTGTTCCAGCAGCATTTTCTCTGTTGAGCATGTAGAGTTGGCAGAAAACTCGTAATTTTACCTTCAGGAGGTACAAGTTCAAAACCTCAAAGAAGGAAAACATAATTTAAAGCCATGCTTTAGTATTACTGTTACATATGCTAGGTTCTGGAACAGAATTTACTCCAGGGGAATTGGCAGGGGCTGTCCGGAACAGACACGATTCTTGACAGCTTCAGTACCTCCTCTTCAGAGCTGAGGCTGGGTCAAAATCCAGAGTCATGCCAAACCCAGGCAGCCGCTGCTGTCCTGGCAGAGCTTTGTAACCACACACAGATCACCTCTGGTTGGGGGCTGACTGAAGCAGAAGCCCTGGGTGACCATCTCTGAGTGGGTCAGCTTGCTCAGGTTGCAGGGGTACGGCACCTGGGCAGCCCAGGAGAACTCAAATGGCAAACACAGAAAACACAGGCAGATGGAATATGCATTTTAAATGGCATACCAGCAGACAGAGAGGGTGAACGTGCTGTAGAGATGTTAGAGCTGTGGGAGGAAGTAGAGGACAAGCACAAGACAGGCATGGAAGTGGTACAGCCAGCTAGAAGGACAGCTTACCTGCCAAGATGGAACAGAGAGAGGGGGATAAAGAGTAAAGGCAGGGGACTGGAGTGTGAAATTACTCTGAGTAGTCACAAAGAAACTGCTCAGATATTTTTTTTACTTTTTGCTTTTTCTGGCCAGAGGTAGAAGTCTCAAGAGCTGAGCAGACTTCACCTTCAGACAAGCTTTCTTGTAACCATCATTCTGAAAGAAGAAAATTACAAAAGCCTTTAAAAATTCAGACTAAACATGTCTCAGGTATTGTATTTTTAACAAACAAATTAGCCTCACCTCTCACTTGGATATCAGAGTATACACCAAAGCGTTAAGAGAAGTAGTTTTAATTCCCACTGTTTCTCCTTTGCATCTTATTCCTGAGCAGATCCAGCTGAGGAAGGAGGGAAGGAAATACACTGATTCACAATAAACATGCCGCCTTAAGAGCTGACTGCCACTCCACACGGGCACAACCAAGAGATCAGCAGCTGGAGACAGCAAGAACATTTTGTGCTATGAAAAGAAAAGGTATGTGGATGTGGAGAGACCTGAAATCTTTCTTTCCTGCCCCCAAATCAGTGATTCTAAACAGATCTTCACTGCAACAGTACTTAAAAGGAAGGTGAAGCCAATTACAGTGACATCTAATATCTAGAGTTTATGTAGAACATGGTGTCATATGGCAAAATCAAACAAAACTTTTTCCTCTCACAAACAGACTGAGTTGAGCTGTTCTTTCTTCAGTAAAAGCCTCATTGCTTGAGTCAAGACGAGACCCCGGGATGTGCCCAGGGAGAAAGGAGCATGTCCTATGTGGCACATGAATGAGGTATCCTCCAAAATTGCTTCCTACTCTGAGTCCGGGAGAGGGTTCAGATCATTGATTCTCCTGATCTTGCCCTTCTTTGGGTGCTGCTTCTGGGAGGACTTCCCCCCTTTTCTCTAGCTCGCTCTCTAGCTCCTGGATTCTCTCCAGAGCCTCTCCCAGCCTCTTCTCAAAATCTTCAGATCTCTGCTCTGCATTCTGAGCACGGATTTCTGTTTCTCTGAAACGAAGCAGCAAAGATGATGCTGAAACCCAAAATCTAAGCAAACGCTGGCAGGATACTTAAAATAAAGATTTAGAAAGCTGAAACGTTCAGCGGGATTGAACAACTCTATAAAATACAGTTATGGTTTCATAGAAGGGCATTGTTAAAAGAGCTGTAAGAGACTGGGGACTTCGTGGCACAGCTATGTAAGCCCAGCTATGTAAATTCAAGGGCCTGAGAATCAGAAGAGAAGGAAACACAAAGCTAAGCCAACAGAGGTGACTGAAGCAGAGCAGGCATAGATGAAATCCTGCCCTGCTTACCGCTCCCGAGTAGGACCAGTACTCACAGAAGCTGTGCTTGCAGATGCTCCAGCAGTGCCAGGGCTTCAAACTCCTTCTGAGAAAAGGGAGTTGATGACTTGCTGGCAGTCATCTCCCTCTGGTTGGGAAGAATAAAACCTTCTGTAAGCAAATGTGAAACCAGCAGTGCTGCGTTTCACCTACAGTACTGTTTGGCTGGACATTGCTAGTGTCTCTGCACGTGGTCCCAACACAGACCAGAGCTCAGTGTCAGTAAATATCATGTAAAACCAGAAGCTAAGTCAAGCATTTTCTTTTGATTGGGTCTGTGTATTGACATTAAAAGTAGACTAAAATCACATTCTGATTCTGACGTGAATATCTCACTGGCATTTAGTCATGGCTGCGTGGTTGCCCATGCATTCACTGGGTTACAGATGTTGGAGACAGCTACAGCCTGACTAGGGTGAAGTAACTAACAACCAATAAACAGAGAAGAAGAGGCAGCACCTCAAATCATCTAGCAGGCATAAGTTAGTTGTCTTCTCTGGAATAACAGAACCAGGTCTTTCTGGACTTCCATTCAAAGACTACTACTCTAAGCTTAGGAAGGTTACCGTGATTTCCAGACATTCATTTTTTTGCAAACAAAATAAAGTCCATACAGACACACTCCTGAGTCTCCCACTGTCACTCTGCTCTAGCTGCCTGCCTCTAAAGCACTGAGAGCAAGGCAGTACAGCATCCTTCAGGAGTAGAACCATTCACTGACGGTTCACTAAAGCTCTACAACTCATGTACATCTGGGCTCTGCTCTAGACTAGCCAGGAAGGGACTGTAGTGTGAAGAATAGAGGAACGAGAGAGAACACCAGCACCTTTCACTCACACAGCAGGTCTGATACAAACGTTAAACAGTGTCTGACAACAGAGTCTGAACAGACAGCTAAAACCCAGCTCCAGATCTCCACCAGATGTACTTAGAATGTTAGTGTAGTGGAAACCCATACCCCTGTGACTGAAACGATGTCTGACTTCAGGGACTTCAGGTGGATGTTGGAGTCCTGTCCTACATATCTGATCATGTCTACAGTAGCTTCATCGCCGTCACTCCTACCATCTGTACCAGCACCTGGTTGCCCCTGAGAGAAAAAATGAACAAGAAATAGAAGAAATATCTCTAGCTCAGTGAAATTCAGGGCAGTTAAAAGGCCGTGTTTCACATCACATGCACCAAGCAATAAAATCCCAACTCTGCTGGAAAGTAGCATAGTGCAGCTACCTGTGTAAGAACAGTTTTCTCCTTTGCTGTTAATGTTTGTTCCTCTGTTATTGGTTTCCTTTTGCTTTTGGCATCATCAGCTTCAAGCCCTTCTTGAGCTGAAGAAATGATAGTGTCCTTAAGCTTCAATTGCGATTCCTGTAAAGCACCATAATCATTTGGTTAGCACCAGGTCCCCTTTGTCCATCCAGAGAACCCAGGCAAAATGACAGGCTTCTGATTCAGACTTCATATATTTCATAAGCAGGACCCACTGTGGCATATCTACTTTTCACCCATCATTGCACAGAGAAAAAGCTAGGCAGCACATAGCCTACAGCAGGGGCAGTGCACTGTAGTACTGACATACCAGTCACGAGAATACAGTTACTTATGATTAACATCACTCTGCTTGAGGGCTGAATTGAGAGCTGATGCAAACCATTTATTCGCGATTAGAGATCTAAAACTATTTCCTCATCATGCAAATTTAGGTGGTTATGTATGACATTACATCCATGCCAGGCCAGCTATCTATAAAACACATAATTGTCACAGGCAGTGTCAGACACCCATCTAGTCATGTGAAGAATTAACTGGAAATTCAATCTGATCTGGGAAGGCCAACCACAAGAATTCCAGCTGAAGTCCACACCTAAGTATGAGGCAAAAGCTAGCAGGCACCACGATGAACTGTTTTACCAGTGCAGTTACACCTCCTATCTTCAGTGAAGCTTCAGTTTTGCCTCAGTAATACCCTCACAAGAAGCACAATGATTTTTAACCAGTTTGCAGCTTTCAAAGCTTTAACTGCAGCTTTGAGTACACGTAGATCTCCATGTTCAATCTTCTCTCAGATTGAATCATAGCTGCTTCACTTAAAAAAAAAGCAGAGCTTCATTCAAACTGGTTCAACTTAGACCAGCAAACGAAGTCAATATATACCTCTGATCCAAAGAGGTTTCTCAGTTCCTCTAAATGCAGAAAGGAGATTGGACTGCCTTTGATCTCTGAAAGGAGAAAGCTACACACTTGAATCCAATTAGAGCTCTCAGTCTGAGAAGAGATAACAGAAAAGAGGAGTTATTGATAAAAAAAAAAATATATATATATATATATATACATATATGTATCTGTGACCATCATCATTCAGTCAGTTAATTAATCCCATCTTTTTATCTGTTCCAGGGACATGCATGGACCTTTCCATTCACACCTCACAGAGGAAAATGGAAGACGTCTCTGAGCTTTCAGACATGGACTAATCACTCAGCTCCTTCAACAAGCTCCACCTCAGGTCAGCACAGAACATCTGTCAGACCACTGCCCCGTCCAGTTAGGGAGAAGTGAAGGAAAGTCCAAAGCTTTACTTTTTCACTCACTAAGCTAACACAGAACAGAAACACAAGTATCCCAGTCCCTGAATGTAAGAGTTACATTCCTTATAACAGATTGATCTATTCCAGTGTTGGGCTTTAGGAAGGGTCTACGTCTCATGTTCCTAAAGCACAGGCAAAGCCTGGCTAAACACTGAAGAAGACAGTAGTAGCAATTAGCAGAAAAATAAATGTACGTGCCATCATGCTCCCTTCGTTGCTTCAAATGAAGATGGCATTGTAGACTTTGTGTAAGAGCTCAAGTATAGAGTTAAGGAGGCAGAAGGTAGGCCAGCTGACAGCAGAACACTTCAAAATCTGTATAGTGGTACATTGCAACCAACACCTTCAGAAACTCACAAGTGCTGCTCAATTCTCAATTCTCATGGCTCTGACAAGCTCTAAACTAGAGGTGAATCTACTGTCATTCATATGGAATAAAACTAACAGGATATCCTGAAACGAGATAAGGAAAATATTGAAACTGAACATGACTCAAGTTTATCTGCTTTTCACTTCTGTGGAGTCAGTAGGAAATTTGAGTGTGGTTCTCTGGAGCAGCAAGAGCGTTCCTCCTTGGAAACCATCATGATTATTTTTCTCTACCTTTCACAAAGCACACATTGTCTCATCTAGGTACAGACCTAGACAGCTGCAAACACAGACACCTTTTACCTTGAGCCTATTCAGCTCCTCTAGCTCAAAATCAGCTTCCGAATCCTTCTCCAACCGCTTCTTCCGAACGATTGCGCTGACAATCTCATGGCAGCAGCTGCAAAGATGGAGAATGTCACTGACACTGCAGGAGTGCCCTCAAATGCAGAGCTCACACAGTTACAGATGCCAGCATGTTTTATAGCAGTATAAAGCAGATATTGCCATTCTCTTTAGATGTGCCTGTCTTACTTGGCTCCCTACAAATTCCACTAAGGCCCAGTTAGGACCTAAGATCTAAGGAAAACAAAATTGATAAGATCTGTTGCCCTAAGGAATCTCTTGGCACACTACACGTTTTTCTATGATAAGCCTCCCTTAGTTAAAACTGAAATCCCCTATTCATACCTGATAATAGAACCAGACAGTTGACACATCTTGGCAACCAGCTCTTCTGCTTCTCCCTGTAGCTTACGAGCACTCTGAAGCCTGAGCTCCTCGCCCGTCTCTGACTCTTGCTGCTGGGGACACTCGCAGCACAAGCGATCCGCTATCACGTATCGCAGCAAATTCACCACCCACAGGGTCAAGTTTCTGTGCAGTTCAGTCACCTGCACAAAACATCAGAGCAAACCTAAACCTGTAACAAATATCTTATAGTCTGAATTCGGCGCATTTCACTCAAGCCAGTGTTCTCCCCTAACACAAGCTGCAAGCTGACCTAATAACAGCAACATTTACCCTTACTATTTTTTTTTTAATTCATTCCCATTACCAACAGCTATTTTCCTACTGCGGGCCTGTCTTTCTGCAAGGTTTGCTCAGCAACACGAGCTCTTTATCAGCTGTGGCATTCTTATCCACATTTCAGCAACAAACCTAAAATCACACAACGTGCTTGTAAAGCGTTCAAAAACACGTCGTGAGATCCTCACTATACACACAACACAAAACAAAAACAGAGAGCTAGCAGCAAAAACAGCTCTCTGAACAGGAAATATTTACATGATTCCAGAGGAAAACTTGCAAGACAAAATTCCGTTTGTGAGCTGTTTAGTGTGCTATTTTTAGTAGAGTCTTGATATGCTGGAAGTCTCCCCTGGCTGGAAGACAAGAGCCACAACTCCAACAAGAAAAAAGGTGTTAAAGGAGAAACTTTCCTCACAGCTGTGGTCTGTCTGGACCAAAATTAGAGGAAAGAGTGAATACTAAGTGCACTGCTTTACTTGCTTCTACTTACTTCTTCATTAAGATGCATGGTGCTCTTCTCAACCTCAGCATTCATGGACAGAATCCATTGCTGAATCATCTTAAAAAAGTCTGTAGGTACCATCATCCTTGAAAACAAACAAACGGATCCAGAGACAAAGTGGCATATAGTGCACCAGAGCCAAGGATCTCCTGTCTCAAAGACACCTCTGCTTCCCAGCTCAAGGAAAACAATGTTTAGCACCCCATAGGCTGGCAACATGGCAGCCAATTTATTAACGCTACGGTTGTGGGCGAGCTTGTCATTTGTAAATGATCTGACATATACGTTCTGCATGTGCTCTGCGAGTGCTTTATTTCCTGATGATATTTACCAAAGACAATAGAGCACGATGAGACGCATGCCCCCACGGATCTGCCTGTAAATTAAGCACAGATTGTGTTTTTCCTTCAAATGTCAAGATCTCCAAACAGGCGGCGTTCTGAGAAAGACAGTGACGTTCCAGGAGTGATATTGTAGCCACCAACTGTCTCCACAGATATTGCCAAATCACAGCAAATGAAAGGCAGCCACCAATCATTTTCACACTTCATCTGATCACAGTTATCCCTGTGCCAGAGTCCCCACAAACCAACGTTTTTCTTTTCTTTATGTATGTGGTTCAGTGTATAAGGAACAATTAATGCCTCCATCCTTACGTGGAACGTGGTTCCATATCATTTTCAGCTTCATGCAACTGGCTGGATCCTATAATGGTCATTAATGCATCCACTTGTGCCAGCCATGAAGGAATCATGTGATAAAATGCCTGCAGTTCAGTTTCACGTGTGCCAGAACCTCGCTTTAGCTTTTGTGCCTTGAATAACCAATCTTCCATGCTTCTCACCAGGACTGTCAAAAATCTAGCTGTGCCTGAAGGGGAAGAAAATACAAACCTTTAATTACATTCCTGTAGCCAATAACAACAAAGCTCAATTCCGAGTCCTTTGCCAAGAGGGATGAACAGCCTACGTGGGATCTGGCTATACTTGGTACTTAGAACAAACTGTTTAGTAAGCACTGAATTAAAAGCAAGTTGAAAGAAAATCTCCTTGATGTGAAGCCGACTTTCCTTCTTGCCCTGGCAGATTCGACTCCCTTGTTGCATAAAGGGATGTGACAGCTTAATAGAACACTTTTGCAAAAAGCTCTGTAGTTCTTTTCAAAAGAGTCACAATATACAAAGATATGCAAAATGTTCTGGATAAGACAGTAGATCACATGTCCCATTCACTCATCTGACACGTGCTGATGGATACTCTTTGGTTGTTGGGAGCATGCTTGAAGTTAACAATGGTTGCTCCTGATGTCCAGTGTTTAGTCTTTAAATCCTGATAAGGTCACAACCTGTTCCAAACATAACGTGTTACACACGTGGAGGTGACTACAACTTTTAAAACATTTTAATGACTCCGTTTCTCCACTGTACTGCTGTGGTATGGAACTGGTGAACTCCTGCTGTGGACCAGCAGCCGTGCAGTGAAGCAATGTTGGGGTGTTCGGACCAGTAAGAACGGGAAGAAGTTACCCTCCATGGGTTGGATGGTATCAGAACACACTGTGGAAGCCCCACAACTAGACAGGCTTACTTTGGGAAGTCTTCTTATAAATGTAATCGAGGCTCCAGCAAAAGAGAAGATCTAACTGAATTTCACTGGAGGGATCACAACCAAAGGTGGTTCCAACCACCAAGTTCAGAGTCAAAAACTTGATCTTACAACTTTGAGAAACAATCAAGGAAGAGCAAAGACCCACTGCTCGCTTTGCATCTTTAATCCTTGTCAACAAATGCTAAACCTTTTGTATTTCTGTGACACAGTGCTTGGGATCAGGTAACCTGACCTTAGCAGATTATAAATATTTCAGGTAAATGAGCATCATCGCCTTACAGAACAAAATTACAGTAATTGCAACCTTCTCATTATTTTCTCTCATCTGTTACTTGCAGCCACTTTCACCTTTTTTCCTTACTTTTTTTAAACTGTAGCTGCAGCGTAAAGAGATAGGATCCCTTGTCTCTTCTGATAGGCCATTAAATTACAGAGCAGGAATGAGTCCAAGCAATTCAAAATACACTGCCCTGTATGAAGGTAGAGAATACCTTTGCTGTGAGCCAGTTCCCTAAACCTCTCTTAAAATAAGCTAAGCCTCCGTTTTCTGGGCTCTACTGGTGGAAGCAATTTTGTATCAGATGTCAGCACTGTGCCACCTAACTCCTAGTTCAGATCACTAATAAATACGAAAACTTCTGACAACCTGCTGTTAACTTTTTGCCATACTGATATCTGGCCGATTACATCCCTGCTTTTTTTTCCTCCTTTCACTTTTGAAATGAGAACTGCTATGAGTATTTACTTCCATCAGCTGTCTTTTAGGTTGGACAGACTTATAGCGTCTCATCTCCTCTGGCTGAAATAGAACATGCAGAATGAGATAACGTAGGAAAAAGCATAGGGTAACCTTATGAAAAACTGAGATGACAGAATGAGAGGCAGCTTAGCAAACATGAGCAGCAGTTCTAGACAGCACATATTCAGTTTAGCCTGCTAAAAGGAAATAAGATGATTAAAAAAACCCACCAGAAATGAAACAATTCTGAAATCAGAAATGAGTCAAGGCCTATGAGAGGCAAAGGTTGGAAAGGTTAGTTGCAAACTACCCGACAGATGTTTGTTATCTTACACATAACATGATAACTTCTTATCAGCAAGAAAAATTTAGTTGCATAATTTATTATCAGTATAAATCGATAGCTAAATTACTAAATTTTAATTACTTTGTCTTAACAATAAGGTAATAAAAAAAGAATTACCCTCTGAAACAGTATGATCAGGTTAATGAACTCTAAAGCGACATTTTGCTTTAAAATATAAACACCTTTTATTGTATATTTGCTTTCTTTTCCACACAGTATCCACCTAATCACAAACTACACACACTCTGAACCTAACACACAGCCTCACTCGTACTGCATTTCAGATTACAGAAATTCTTTGTGTATGCAATTGTGAGTCAGGTTTCTCAGAGTGTGTACACCCAATGTTTTTGGTTACTAAAATATACGCGGGGATCAGACTTGAGCTTCAGAAAAATTCAGTGCAGATTATACCAGCGGGTCCTTTATTACCTGCTGCTTCCCTGGCATACCCAAAGAAAGACTGACCTGCATAACTGGTGATTTCTTACCATTATTTCCACTTATCCTTATATTATATTGCTGATAGAGTTCACGTGCACTTCGGTTTATTTCTGCCAGGGCAGAGTGCTGTGGAGGCAATGCTCCAGTCAAGTCCTGATGTCGATTCAGCACTGTTTCTCCTAGCTCTGTCCAGTGCTCCTGTACCCTGGCAGCACTCCTGAGACTTTCAGTCTTGGCTAGATGGGCCTCCCCTCCATACAGCTCTATGTCTTCCTTCAGCATCTGAAAGAAAACCAGCAAGCTTACTGTGCCCCAAAAGCTGGACCACCCCTCGGCTGCAGCGGAAACGTTGGAAATCAGGTAAGAGAACGATGAGGATGAAGATGTCATAGTAAGTACAATAAGTTGGAAACTCCGTGAGGATGACATTGTGAATGCTTCTGTGGAGTAACGTAATTCGTCAGTCACCAGAACTGGCAATCAGTGCTCAAATATGTGCAAGTCTAACGGCTGAGCTGCAGTATCAGTCAGTTACAACTTTTCACGTGTAGACTCTCAGTTGAAGCTTCAGAACAAAGAATTTAAGTTGATATGTTCTCCATTCACGTTTCCAATAGGCACAGATTCTGACAGTGAGTTAGCTTACAAGCAGCAATTTGCTGAACAGATCCACCTCAGTAGTTTGTCCAACCCCCAGAAATCTTACATTTATTAAAAGCTTCATGTCTTCTGAGATTTCATCCAATAGCTCTTCTTTCCTCTGAAGGGAACTAAGCAGAGAAAAAGAAGGGATGAGAGCTGAGAGGAAAAAAAATCCTTGAGCCGTTTATGTAAAACCAAAGTCAAGATATACTGTACCTATGCCAGGTTTGTGATACAAATTATAACTTGGGAAAAAAAAAAAAGCCAAAAGCACCAAGTCCTACTTCGCTGGTGATTTTTGTTCACTCACCCAACATAGTGCAAACAACCGTAGGAAGGAAAATCAGTTATTAACATGTGAGTGAAATACGTAAAATGACATTTTTAGTGCACACACTACGTGCATTTCTGCATTTCTCCTTAATTTAACATATGATGGACTAACAAAACATCTGCTAAATATACATTAACCATACAAAAAGTCTTTGGATTTGGAACCCCGTGTGTCTTACAGTCTCATTTTGCTTCTGTACTGCTCTACTGAAGCATTAATGCACATGTCATGAGAGTTAAAAGGAACCAAGCTAAAGAATTCTGTCATGGCAATCACACCTGCAAAAGGGGAACTCTGGCTCATAGGAGGAGGATAAAATCCTTGCTCCATCAGAGTCAGCAGTAACCTCCCCACTAAATTCAACCACAAACCTTCAGCATCACTTTGGAGCTACCGTTAAGGACCCAATTATCGAAATAAACGTGTCAACCATAAAAAGCAGAGCAGTGAGGGATATGAAAATTGCAGATTGTAACAAATCTCATGACGTCTGAGAGTCAGGAAGCCCACGCATGCTCTGACTGGCTGTCATGAGGCTGTAGTTGGAGGGGAAGGATAACTACGCTCCCAGTCCCTGTGGCCACTCACAAGTTACTGTGATGGTCCTGAAGCCACTTGTTGAGGCTTTGGCGCACAGTTTGCAGTTTCTCCTTGCTGGACTCCTCCAAACGCTCTATCTCTGCTCCGACACGACCTAATATTCCTTTGAACCGCTCAATCTCCTCCTGTAGTTCAGCAAGGTCTCTCAGATCCTGCAGCCATTGGATAGGAAAACAAATGTTGTGACTAGGAGGAGTTCTCCCTCCAGTCTAGGTATTTTGGCATGTATCTCCCCAGGCATTCCCAAAGTGAACAGTTGACTCTCTGCTACTTGTGTGCTACACAGAGACCATGCGACTGCATACCTTCAAGGACAAAATTTCACTAACCTGGATCTGCTTAGGTTTCGTGGCAATGGAACAAGGAGAGGGAAGGATAACACAAAGAAGGAAGAAAAGCTTAAGGTGAAGAGGATATGGAGTAATGAGAAAGGGAACTGGAAAGATCAAGATTTGAAAGTTCTAGTAACAGCAACAGTACTGAATGCTTTACTGACTCTCAGAGAGCTACGTACACCACACACAGACACTTTCAACAGCACCCATGACAGAAAAAAGCCCTACCTTTGAGGCCAGAAGGACTATGAAATGCTTGAGAACTTGGGTCAGAGCCTTCCCACTAACATGGAGCTTGCGAACCAGTGTGAGCTGGTTTATCTCTATTATCTGAAAGAAACATTATTTGAACTGTTGTCTTTTGAGAGGAGGTGCAGAGTTAACCAAGAATATGAAATTCTGTGAAGCTTAAGGAATCTGGCTACAGTACTGCAAGTTATGGGAAAGTAGGAAACTTTTCAGTCAAATCCATCTCCTAATGGAAATATTCATTTCACAGTTCATCCTGCACAGAATCTGGAGGTCTGCACTAAAAATGCTGTGCCAATCAGCTGGAGCAAACCAAAAGAAAGCACAAAATACAACAGCCCTCAGTAAATCAGGACAAGAGATGTGTTAGTGCTCAACGACATGAAATAGAAACATTCCTAGGGGTGAGATTTGCTCTTGGAACAAGTCTGCCTGCTGTGATGGTCTGTACCTTGCAGAGTACCACTGACCTCCTGTACCTACCTTCAGAGCCAGGTCGCACGCAGCTGAGCTCCAAATGTCTCTCTCTTGGGCTACCGTCAGAACTTGATCTTCCAGCCTTCTCCTCTGCAACTCATATAACTCTCGATACTGTTCCAGAAGGCTAGAGACAATGATGTTTGTGCATGTTTCTTACTCACATTTACTGCATTCCTCCCAGTTCCTAAGACATTTCCTCTCCCTCTTTCCTTCTTCAGTCACCTTCCACACAGTCTGAATTCAGTCCCTTTGACCCTAGCTGCTACAACACTGCTGTGTTGATATCCTCACACCAGGTTTCCCATCAGTATTCTTACAAACCCCTCTTGGATCTAGACTAACTCTTTTCTTCAGGACACAATATTCCTGTAAGCAAATCCCAAACACTCAACACAGATCTGATACCGGCCACCTGAATACTCAGTTTTTATCTTTATGGGTTTTGGTTTTTTTTTGGTACCTGAAGATGTCCTTAAGTCTTCCTCCCAACAAAGCCAGGGGAATGACACCAGCATGCTGCAGAGATCTCTCGACCTGAACTTTGAAAGCAACTTACTTTGCATTTGCCTCTGCCTCTCGCATGGCTGCAGCTAGCTCCTCTTGAGCTTTCTCTGCTTCTTTGGTCACCTTGCAGTCGTGTTCTCGTACCTCATACAGCTCACTAAAACAGCAAGGAACAGCCCAAATAAACTCCATCCAGCCTGAAGGCCTCTGCTCTGCCAAACACAGCCTGGTCTCACCACACACTAACATCTCACTATAGAGCTGAAAGGCATTTTGAAGACCTGTGCACACAGACGGTTCCTGCAACCTTCTTGTGTGCAAAGTGCTGAGGAAAGCAGGTGGTTTCACCCTTATTCTGTGCTTCCACACTGCACAGCTGTCAGTACAAAGGCAGAGTAATGGCGTGAGGAGGCTCAACTGTGGCCTCTGTAGCTCTGATTCAGATTAGAAAAATAATAGCCTGCTCCTAGGGAAGGAAGATTTGAAAACTGAGCAAAACCAATATGCTAAGCCTAGTGCACTGAGATAATTTTTCAGGATTCGGACCTGGCCAGCTGTGCAACACACTCCTTAAAATAGAGTAGCTCCTCTGTAATATGTCTGTCAACCAGTCGCTGAGCCATCATCCTTTTGTAGAGTGCCTTCATCTGCTGAGGAATACGCTCCAGGAGATCCACATACCTCTGCCTTCAGTAAAAAGAGTAAAAAAGGACATTTGCTTGAGAGTAAAGATCTGAAAAACCATTCCTTTCACTGCCCAGGAACATATTTAGTGGGCAGTCTTCTGACTGCTTGGACTTGGGATATAACAAACTCTGGAACAACGTCATTGCTACAAAGAATGGTCATGTGCACGCGAGGTGAAAAAAGAGCACAACAACCCCAACTGTGAGAACAGTTCTAGCTACCCCATACACAAAAGCTTCCATTAAACTTCCATTAAATGTGCTCACATTGTCAAGTGTTGCGATAGTGCCACTGCAGCAGGGTTCAAGCTCCCAGTTACGTAACAGAGGCTTGTTAGCACCGGTTGTTAACTAGGCAGGGCAATCCTATTTCACTTCTGGCATCAGACACCGTGCCAGTGACATTGCGACAGGCTAACTTCATTGGGCAGTGACGTTAAGAAAGATCTGCAATAGCTAATGCTGCTCCTGAGAGGATGCTGCCATAAATCGAGAGGGGGATTAAGGGTGCTTGGCAAATAATGACCTGAGTTTAGAAAGCAGCTGTCCTCTCTCCATGCAGTCCACGCTGACCTGCCGAATCAGCTCATGGAAAACTATGTTGTATATGTTCTGCTCCGCCTTCATCAGCTCCAGCATGTTGTGCAGCTGGCAAAACAGATGAGACAAACACCAGCCTTGCAAATCTACTTCTTCATCAGCTGAGATCACTGAAATCTTTAGAATCTCATCTCCCTATTGAAGAGGTAAAGGGGAAGAGAAAGAACCACCCTGCACACGTTCACAGGTTCTTCAGATTTGTTAGGTGCTGTCCTCCCGTCAGCACCTGTGGGAGCTTTCCTGCTAATTCCATCAGGAGCTCACACTGAAGCAGTGCTATACACTCCTACTTTAAACCCTCTCCATTAGTGCACAAGAATGACAGAAAGTAAGCCCAAGCAAAGTGCAAGAGGTTTTTCTTTTTGACATCTGCTTTGGCAAATGAATGTTTCCATAGATCCATTTTTAAACACAGCAGCCTGCCCGCTAGCGAGGAGATTGCCACTGCTTTATTATTTATACAGCAGCTACACCAGCAAGCTAACTGCTTGTTCTTCAAGAATCAAAGTCAAACTGAAGCTCTCACTTATGACAGCACCTACAGACAAATGGCTTTGGCAGAAAGTAACTGCTTGGAGGCATCTTAAGCTCTAAAAGCTAGAAAAAGTGATATCATTTTTCTGCATGTGACTGAGTTATCCACCTGTGAAGGTCCTGTTACTCTGATCAGCTCATCCACTCCAGCTTTTTCTAACATGCTGTCCATTGCCTCCGTCAGTTGTATGACCTCTAACCTCCCAGAAGGTTTCCTGACAGACCAGAAAGGGACACATCGTTATCACAGAATCATTGGGGTTGGAAGGGACCTCAAGAGATTGAGTCCAACCCCCCTGCAAAAGCAGGTTCCCTACACCAGGTAACGTCATAACACGCTATATAGAACATTTCCCCACAAAACAGGATTCCAACAGCTGTGTGGTGCTTCGTTTTTTTCTTCCCAGCAACAACTTGATTCAGGGTACATACATGGATGGGAACAGACGCAGTTTCTTTTCACTGTCTTCAAGCAGAGTTGTGTATTTACTGAAAAAAAAAAAATATGTAAAAACTGGATTACAAAGCAGCCCTTCCAATGCTCACTAAGGAATCCTGCTCTCTAATTCAATCACTATGCCCCACGTACAAGATGGTCACGGTAAGTTAGGGCAAGAAGTGCCTACGGGGTTGTTCTCAGCAGGAACATCCAGAGCCTAAAGTGAGGATCAGATCTCCTGAAGCTGTTCATCCAGCTGATACATCAGCAGGAGCTCCATCTTGCCACCAATGGCAAATCTTAAAGGAACATTGGAGACACCCAATAGCCTTTTGGAGTAAAGCTAGGTACATTAAATTCCAAACTTGCAGCCTGAAAAACAAGATCCCAAACAAACCAACCCACAGCAGAACGGTCAGCTTCAAGATGTTAGCAGGCTTGTATCAGCTCCAGTGAGAATAAGAACTACCCTGAGCCTGCCCAGCTTCGCTGCAGAGAGCAATTCTAGAAGGTAGGAAGAAAGACAAGAATAATCAAAACCATTAAAAACTAAAAAAAAAACGTGCCAAGTTCCAAAAGTTCCCTTGAGAGGTCAAAAAAGACTTCAGCTTCTACATTTGTGTTCAACTGAAGAAAGAAAAAAATATATATAAGTAGAAACAGCATACAGGAAATTCTCCTTTACCCTTCCCAAAGGGGGTAGAGGCTTATAGCTACTAGAATAAATAATGCCAGATAGTACTGTAGCCGAGATATTTTACAGATGGTATGGTTGGAAAGATTATCATGATGGAAAGAGACAATCAAAATAAAGGAAACCCATGTCCTAGGTTCACAGTAGGAAACTCCAGAGGGGCCATCTCCAGAAAGAGATCCTTCCCCAGTGGTGGTCAGCCCTGAAATGGGGTCTGGGAGAGGAGCAGCCAGACCCCACCCCTTCTGGTCACACAGGTGCATTGCCTTCACCCGTGCTCCTGCAGCGGACTCAGTGCTTGCCTCAGGTGATCCATCAGTGGTTCAGGTCATGATTCAGCAGTTCCCATACAAGAAGCAAAGAAAAAGTGGCCGGCATTGTTCTGGTGGGTTGACTGCAGCCTTGCCGTTAGTGTTAGGTTTATAAAACTACCACTTTTATTTTTAACTCTCCTTCATCGTTCCAACGTTCTCAGCCTATTAGTACTTTATCCCTCCATTCTGAACAGTGGAAGCTTTACAGCTCGAAGACAAACCCTGGTAAACCAGAAAGCACTTACTCGTCGAAGTACTTCAAGGGCAAAACTCCCTGATTTCTCACAATATGAAACTCCTTGGGAACCAGACTTTCTGCTAGGGTTGCTTGCTAGGGATAAAAACAGAGAGAGCATTAAACATCAGCACAGAATATGGCATGCAAATTTCCAGAGACAGCACAGTTTTGGCAGCATGGAAAGTGAAGCATGCAGAGTGACTTTTTCTGGTGCTTTTCTCTTCCCCACTCTACATAATTAGAGCACAACAGAAACAATCCACATTTGGAAAATGATTAAAAGGATTAACACTGAACTGCAGTGGGGAGCAGGGGGGTGTGAACTGAAGGGAGAAATGACGACTTTTGGGATCGGGGTAAAACACTAAAATTGTTTTGGTTCAGAAATCAAACCAAACTGCAAGCCATGGCAACACTGGGGGTGTATGTGAAGAATTCCCTTCTCCCACTTAGCGATATGCACAGAGAAATAAATGAAGAGCAGCACTCACAGAAGTACTTGAGACCATACCACTGCTTTGTTCCTGAGCACTCTGAGAAGAAGAGCTTTTGAGAGCCGCTGTTTTCTTATCTTCTCGGCTAGTCACAACATCACACAAGTAAGAGACATCCCTGAGACAAAGGGAAAGAGCTTGCACCCTGACCCAGAAGGCAGGCAGCCTACCTTTCTCTTGCTACTGGCCTCTTCCAGGCCAAAAAGACCGACGAGATAACATTTGTTGGTCAGATTAATCCCGCGTTGCCCATCACTGGCCAAAAAAACTATTTCTCATGCCTGCTGTCAATGCCTCATCACATACATACTTAATATGTAAAGGAGCAAAGTGGTTTTCTACTCTTAGTGCTATTTAAGTAACGCTTATTTACAAAGAAGTGTAAAGCTATTCCCTGCTAAGTCCATTAAAGCCAGAAGAGCTTCTTTTCTTAATCCTGGATCAGAGGATGCCAGTGAGCCTGGGATCCATTGGAAGAACGCTTCCAAGAAGAGATCAGTTAGCACCACTTTTTATTTGTTATTCCTGGAACACCTTTCCCCTGAATTTCTCCCAGGTAAGCTCAGTTGGGATAGCTGATCCGTTCATCCGGCCTCATTCGGCAGCACAGCTACTCCCCACTAGAAAAACCAACGGAAAGACCTATCTGCATTTCTAGCACTAATGCCTTTCCATCGCTGTCAACCCCTTATCCCTTCTTTGCCTACCTTCCAGCGCCTGTCAAGCTGACGGGGTGGTCTGTCAGGTGTCTGAACTTGCTCCGACGATTAGGATAATGCCAAAGCCGATCTGGGGTTTGCAGGCAGCCCTGCAGACAAAGCACACGTGGCTGTCACTTCTTAGGCCAGAAATGTGCCAAGGAGTGGGAGAGGTCAGAACGACTGCCTAAACAAGTTCTGTATAATTATTTCTATCTTGGGGCTAAAGAAACCAGCATGGACGCAGCAGTGGCCGCGAGGGGTTCACGGCAATGGGTGCAAGCATGTCTACCACTTTGCAGGCACTGGAAGACCGTGCTTTGGATCCGTATCAAATGGGGTGATCAGAGAAGTGATGTAACACAAGATAAGTTTATCTAACCAGGCTGACGCCCTTCTCTTTCACCAACACATCGAGGACGTGCCCCTCTGGACAAAAGAAAAAAAAAAGATGGAAATGCTTACCCTGAAGCCCGCTGTGTTTTTTGTTTGTTGGTGGGACCCAAGAGAACTGCTAGCGCAGGTCAGGGCTCGGAAAATCTCTTCTGGGACAAATCCATACTCCGGGGAGGAAGAAACAGGCCTGATGTGGTCAAGCATCCTTGACGAACCCCGTAACAAAGGCATCTCTGGAAAGCAACGTGGCAGAGCTCATTTATTCCACTGATAAAAGAGGAAGCAAATGCCAGCATAAAATAGAGGGCTGAGAAGAACTGTGAGGAGCTGCCTACTCCCATACCCCAAAGCAGGATCAGCTCTCTCAAACACCAGCAGCTGATCCCATTTTTAGCAGCTGCTGAATCTTTGGCAGAGCCCAGAACAAGTTACCTCCAAACTACGGGGGACAGAGGCACTGGATGCACAACTGCAGAGCTGTCAGGTACACGTACAGCAAAGGGATGCTGTAAGCAGCTCATGTTCGCCCCTTTAGGTAAATCCATTGCCCTTCTTGAGGATCTCTACCAGCTGACTTCCTACAAAAACATTAACTAGCGATTGCCTTAACGAAGGCAAAGCTTAACTTCCCCCAGAAAATCATCCTGATGTTAAAAGGGAATCCAAGAAGTGCCCAACCCCAGCCCTACCTGAGTGATCTTTGCTGGCAGATCCCGTGCTCATTTTCCTTCCTCCTGCCTTCGGTCCAGGAGCTGGCCTTCCATTGCTGGGCATGGTGAAGAAGTGCTTGGGCTTTTTATGCTTCACCACGGAGATTTTCAGCAACAATCTAGAAACAGAGGCAAATCCACCTCTGTGCTTCCCGGGGTTAATACCTTTTTGTGCTGTTATTTATTGGGGGAAAAAAAAACGTCTGCTGCTAGGTAGCTCAGATAGGAAGAAGTGCCTAATGCTTTAGCTGCAGCGAGGAGCAGCCAGTGAGAAGCTCTTCAATGGCTCTACCAAGGGCAACACTCAGAGTACCCTCCTACTTGTTATCCACTTGAACTCATGAAAACGCATTTCATAACTGACATGGCATCAAACTTGACCCATTAATTTCCTAACCCCCGCAGACCCTCACACAGAGCCCATCCTTCACCTGTCCTTGCTTTTTTTTTTGCTTAGCCTTGCTCTTTATAGTTACTCTTCGACCTCCTTATCAGCCGAATCCTTCTGCACTGCGGCCTCCAGTTTACTAACAGCATTTCTTTGGCTGCATGTGACTGTGTTTGTGTGTGTACAAACAACCAAAGGAAAACGTGGCAGCATTTCCAATAGGGGAAAACACTGCAGTGGTTTCCTCCACTCCCCACTCCTCTTTAAGACCTGGGCTTGGCAGTACACTGTATTCTCACCAGGAAGGAGGAGAGGATTGATTAATGGTGCTGCTCTGTAGCCGCTACAGCTTGAGGACACAGAAAAGACCTGACTTCCAGCATGTGGCGTGCAGCTGGGAAACAGCACACCAAGTTCCTGGCACACAAACCCTTCTCAGGCCCAGAGTGAAGGCAGGGATCACCAACACGACGTACATCTTGGCAGCTGCTCTGATTTAATACGGGTTAAGTTGGGAGAGGCTAGAAACTCTAGCCCGTTCCAAGCGCGACAAGCCCTTTCGCTGTGCTCCTCAGCTCCAAGAACATCCCCTCCTCCAGCAGAGGGGCTGGGCTCCCAGTATTCCAGCTCCCACATACCTGCGAGCTCTCAGCAGCCAGGCAGCTCCTCCCTGACTCCATCGCTATGGGAACGGAGCTGTCCCTGCGTTCTGGAAGCAGCCTCCCACAGCAGCTCCCATCCCAGGAGGACAACCCCACACCCCTTACCCCAGCCCCGCTCCCCTTCGCTTTCTTCTACCACCCTCATCCCAACCCGACCAGGAGCCTCAGGAAATAAAGAGGCCGAGTCAGTTTTGCTCCTCTAATAGGAAAATATATTTCAACTGCTGTAATACAGTAGATTATAAACGGCTCCTCTGCATGACAGAACACAGTACAGGTTGCATATACACGGGACCGCTGGTACAGGGGGCCAGCAGGCGGCTGCTGTGCAGTCCTCTCCTTGCACACCTCTTCCCTGGAAGAGACAGCAATGGCTTCTTCGCCCTGGACGGGGGAGCTGGCCTGGCTTACACTGGCCTGCCATCCTTCCAGCCCTACTGCACTGAAAAGCAGGGAGCTCAAAGAGCTCAGCTGCCCGTTGGCAGGTGAACTGATTCACCTCACTACCATCTGATAAACGCCATTCGGATCTCTCACCACAGCACGTCCCACACGCCTTACTCAGGCGGCAGGATAGCACGCAGTTAACAGCTCAAATGCAAGACTGCTTCATTTTGGAAGGCAGAAAGCGAAACACCCCAAGAGAAAGGACGTACAAGGCGTGAAGACTCTGCACAGATTCAGTCTTCCTGAGAACTAACCATTATCTGCGTGATAACGGGACACGTTTTGGACGTATTTCACATTAACACTGATGTCTGTGATCTCGTTGAGCAATGGACTGCAGCTTGGAGGCTTCCCACCTGAAAACTGAAGGGGTTACTATGGAAGCAAGCTTTATAATTTCTGTGATTCTTTTCAACGCAAGAAACAGCACATTCCCTTAGAAACTTGAGGAGGGCAGGTTATAAACCTCAACATTCACTGCCTCGACCACAGCACCATGCCACCAGCTCTGGTACTCACGGTCTAGGAAAGCTCTTTTCAAGCAGGCATAACATAACAGACTAATGAGACAGGAAATGTGCAAAGGAATCCAGAACAACGGATGTAAGCCTACATTCAAAGCGATTTAAAAACCCCTATGAAACTGAAAATAACCGACTCTGAAGTACTGAACCGAATGCTATCCTGTATTAAGCAGGTGACAGGGCTGCTTGGCCACAGGGTTTGTTTGCTTTTGTTCATGCCTTCCTTGCGTTTTAAGCAGGGAGCTCGATTTGAGAGTGACCGCACGGTCTGTCCCCTCCTCTCGAAACAGAAAGTGAAAGAAAGACTCTGGATTATTCAGACTTCGCAAGGTAGAAGTAAGGTGTTTCACTCTTGGGATTTGGTAATACTGCCAAGTCTGGTTACATACACAAACTCCTTCCTGCGAACTCAACTGTTCCAAACGAGTTCAGGTAAGGGATGTTTTTAGAGGAGAACAACACATGCAAGTCTGCAATTTGGCAAGTCTGACCTGACGGAACGGTCCTTCTGAAGCACAGCACCTCCTCGCATGGGAAATTCAAATCCTGGAAGAGTTTAAGCACCACCTACCTCTCGTGAATTTACTTCTGCCTCAGCTTAAATAAAGATAGAAGACGTCTAAGTGGGAGACGAGGCCAGGAGTCCCAATACTGCTGGTATCTAGGCTGAAGGTCAGCAAGGAAAAGCTGTTGCTGAGAACTGTCAATCTGAGTAATTAAGATAAACTCCCCACGACCAAAGGCAAGGAGACCACCAGGTTACCCTCCTTCTCCAGTACTGGAAGCTGAGATATCAGAAAGACAGCCACGTACCCAAATCCCTACGCAAGTTCCCTCCTGTGCTTAACACCTGACAGAGCAAGGAAACTGAAGGGCTCTGCTTAATCCAGATCCGATAGCTGCTGTTATAAATACACACTGAAAGAACAACGCACTTTGCTTCTCCTTTTAGCAGTGTCTACGGGAAGATGTCCTACCTCTTCAGAAGCAGGAGAGCAACACCTGGGATACTGATCTTCACCTGAAAACCTCACTGATAAGAGCACACAGGCAAATGCAAGAGCAGCTCTGACTCCACGTGCTGGGTCAGCCCCAATTCCTCACTGACAGTACCTGTTGGCAAGGGGCACCATGACGTGCTGGTGAAGAACCCAACGTGGGCATTTCAACCAAGAACGCGCTATGTACCTGTCAAGTTTTCTTACAGCTCAGTCATATTTCACATCTTTTTTCCACTACATAAAGCCTTAATTTGTATACCTTAAAGCATCTGTCAAATTAAAAAAAAAGAAAGCTCATTAAAGTAAATTGTGTTAAAAAAAAATCTGATTATCTGTGAGCAACAGAAAGGAAGAGCTACAAGAAAATCTATTCCTCAAGCCATGAGGTCTTTCAGAGGACCTGTAGAGTCAGCTATGAACTTAAATACAGAGAAAACCTGTCTTCCGTTTCACAAAGCCCAACTTCACGTTGTGCCCTGCTTCTGAACACAGAAGGAGCTGATTCCCCAGCGCAGCCACAAAAAACCAACACCCTTTTCCTCTGCCCGTGTGAAATCTCCAGGCAGCCAGCGCACACAGTTCAAAGCCACCCAGGAATGCTTTGGCTATTTTCACAGCAAGGAGACAAATAACTCGTTGCTCCGTCACTCGCCCACGGCATAGCAACGGACAAGATCACAAAGAAGTTCTGTAGACATCCCGTTACCAGAAGGGAGAAAAACTGCCAAGGGGTGAGCGAGGAAGATGGACGGAAGCCAACCATGAGCTACCAGCAAATCTCAACGCTGCCCAGAACAGCAGCGTCCTGGGGGACCCCTGGACGAGTAGGATTCCAGTAGACTCCACCGTCAGCATAACGTTTCACTGGGATGGAAATGGCTCAAAGAGGGGACAGCACGTGATGGATGCTGCCTACGAAGCCTGGTGCAATCCAGTTCAACCGGGTTGCCTCAGTACTGGTTGTAAAAGTTAACAGTTTCTCCCAAATAATCAGGAGGCAAAAATTCCCTTAGAAAAAAAGTCTGCAGTGAATTAGTCAATGGTCCAAACACTCGGAGGAAACTCCGTTCTTCTGCGATGGCGTGGCCAGAGCATACAGGATCTTACATCTGCACGTGACACGACCATGAGCGAGGCTTTAAGTAGTCCAGGAACACGGGCTGCAAAACACAGAGAGGCAGTAAGTCAGTCACAGGCTAACAGCACCCGCTGCGGCGTAGCCTGCTGAGGTCAAACTTCCTCAGCAGGAAAGATCAAACCACAGTTCCACTCCTCAGACTCTATTCTTATCTCTGGTGAAAGGCGCAGGTTTAGCTGCAGACATGCCAAGCTGCTTGCCCACCTCCCACCAGATGCATCAGAACTGTGCGTGTAGCAGGATGCTGCCTCACAGAGCCTGTAACTTAGCAAGCTCTTCAATGAGACTGAAGCTTAATGAGTGAGAAAAGACAAGCCCCTGGCACGGTCAGTCACTCACGTTCTCCGCAGGACAGTACTGGCGGGCGTACCACTCCTGGCTGTAGAGGCAGATGATGACCCCTTGGCCCAGAAAGAGGGACGTCCACATGATCACGTTCCAGATGGGCCCCTTGCGGCGGTCGTTAAGGATGAAGTTGAAGAGCACTGGAAAGAGGCAAAATGAGAAGCGGCACGCAGAAACCAGATGATAATTGCTGGGTGTTCCCCCTCCCCACTGCTTCACCTACAGAACAAGGCAAAAATGCTGTCAGTCGACCTTAACTTCCAAACAAGTTCTCCAAGCTGGTGCAGCTCTATGCCTCTCTGCTTGGGAATCAATCCTGTTTACGTACGTAATGCAGATGACCAAGTCAGGCTGGCAGAGGAGAACTAGAGATTTCAAGTTCTCTAACTTATAGCTCATAACCCAAAACAAAATGTAAGAGCTTTAACTTGTAAGCGCACTCTCTTCCTTGCTGCGGTAGCAAAGTAACACTTGCCTTACACCACAACTTTAAAGGAAGAACACTTCCAAACTTGCTGACGAGCAGCAATTCAAGCAAGGCTTGGCAAAAAGGAAGCAGCTACTAAATATGTCGTGTCACATGAACAGCAGTGCATCACACAGAGCTCTCTTCCTCCCCGTTCACACCTTCGCCCGTCTGAGCCACAAGCTCAGCTACAGAAAACCACTCACTAGGTTTGGAGCCACAACTGCAGACTCTCGGAAATGAGACAACTGTTAATGACGCCACAACCCACTCACGTAATCTAGTGGGAACTTACTTCCAAAGCACATGAAGAGGCAGAAGAGAACCGGGTAGAAGAAGCCGAAGCAGATGCTCAGAACATACTCATGCACAGCAGCTGATACTGTGAAGACGGACAGCATAGCTGCAGCTTTGAACTTCTTACCAAAAAACTGGAAGACAGAAGAACACGCAGTTATCACCACCTATGCTGCTGTGGTTTTAGTTCGGTTGTTGCCACTCGTTTTCTTTCGCCCCGTCAAAAAACAGAAACAGAAATACTATTCCTGTAGGCACAGTAACAGATGCTGTAAAAAGTACAGCAGCTGCCCTAAAGCCAGTTATTTGCTTCTCAACATAGCAACAGCACGTTGAAAAAAATGCACTACCTTGCTCAGCAGCTAAACGTTTAATTAGAAATATGGGGAATACACGAGCTCGTCGCTCACCCAGAGGAAGTCCCTGTAGGCGTAGTAATAGAGCCAGTCATGCACCACCACGTTCCAAGTTCGATAGTAGTTGGCATAGGACGTGGAGTTCCACCAGTCCTGAAAGCAAAGTTGAAAGAATGTAAAGATCTAATCGAGCATCAGGCACTCCAAACGTGCAGGTGCACTTTCAGTGACTGTAGAACAGCCACCGGTTTAGAGCCTAGCAGCAAAAAAGCAAGCATAACCTCATGGATTTTGTTGTGTTTTTTTAGTAAAAAGTGAAAGAAAAACACCCCCACCACACCCTCCACTTTCCTTTCTGTCAAGTACTGTTCCAGAAGCTTTGGAAAGCCTGCTTTATGGACTCCTGCTCCTTACCTTGTAGAACATCCTATCCGCAAAGCGCATCATCTCAGCGAACGCGTTAAGCCAACAGTGAAGGAAGGCGAAGAAGACCAGGAAAAGAATCAGCACACCTAGAAGCAAGGCACAGTCACATTGATTTCCTTGTATTTTTTCAGTCATTAAGGGGGAACACTTAACGCAGTCAAGATTTTAGGAAGTCAAGATGTTAGGAAGGGCTTTTCAAGACACTGACACTTATCAGCCTCGTGCCAGCTTCAAGGTAAAAGCAGTTCAGTTGCTTATGGGTCACACTTTACTTTAGAGGGCAACATTAAAGTCGCAGGAGTAACCAGAATTTGAAGACTTAAGATCAAATTTGCCTCTTGCATCAAGCAAGATCCCTCCCTTCTGCCTCTTCCATAGTTACACACAGACCCAGGTCTTACCTGGCAGGATCGAGTTGAAGATGCACAAGACCAGCCCCCTCAGATTGAAGGCCTCCTGACTGCTGTTGCGGAACTGAGGAATACAGAGCCTCACGAATATGTAGTAGGCGTAAAAAAGCGAACCGAGCACCTGGAACAACACAGGTCTGACTTGGTAAGAGAAAGGCACAGTTAACACGTCGCCACTCAGTAGCTCTGAAAGAACAGCATTCAAAAGTATGCTTTTCCAGTAAGCTCACACCACGCTGACAGCAACCAGAGCCAAAGGGAAAGCTGATCAGGCCCAGCTGAGATGATCTCTGAAATACCCATTCTTTAGAAAGCCACATTACTCACCTGGGCAAACTTGGTAGCCACGTAGCCCCATCTTACTGTAGGACTCCTAGGATAAAGAATGCAGAATGTCAGAGCTAAATGAGATCTCAGAGCAGCAAAACCCCTGGAAAGACTAGTTTTCCAATTCAAAGCCCTCAATTGAATTGTGAGAAGAGATGCCCGCACTGAACTGCTGGTTCCTCACAACCACGCAGGACAGCTGTGACCATTTCCTAACGGGAACTGCAACTCTGGGGCAGCATTATGCAATCACACAGGAGGTGGAGTGAGCCGAGCCCTTCCACGCCAGGTATCTGACTTAACCACACCTTTATGAAAGCTCTAATTAACTAAGTCGATCACAATGAGAGGTCCTTAGCATTGGCTTCAGCTCTTTAATATTCCACTAACGTTGCTCGTGTTACCTGGGATAGTTGTCTCTGTAGATGAGGGTGGGAGCAAAGAGGAAGTACAGATATCGAGAAATCTGAGGAACAGGTACTGAGCCTGGAAGAAAAGGAAAAATAACTCTTTAATCTTTTTAATTACTGAAGTTTAGCTTTCCCTTGTGCTCTTCCCCAGTATACAACACTCAAACCAAAAAAGATAAGAACCCAGGGAATAAAGCAAACTATCAGGTGGAAATATCCTTGTCAAGTGCAGTTAACAAGTCAGGATAACAGGCAATGCAGCGGTGACACCTCGATATCCCATCTCCTTTCCTCCTCGCAAAGATCACAGAGTTGCTGAAGTCCAAGGGATCTCTGGCGGTCGTGTAGTCCAATGCAAAATTAATCTTAACACCTGATTCAACACACGGGTTTGTGTTCAGCTCTGGTACACATTGCCAAGAGGCCTCCTGGAAATACAGTCAATTTACTGGGCTGGGAGTGTGCTGGCAGCCTCTACATACTGCTCGTGAAAGCAGAAATAAGGAGTCCTGCTGAAGCAAGACTCGGACCCGAGCAACAGTCCAGCTCATCACCCAATACCAAATAAAAAGATTCAGATTGAAATTGTGTTGCAGAAGGCCAGCACGGAGCCTCATCACCTCCCTGTAAAACTCAAATTCTACCACCCTCAGAGTAACAGCTAGCTATGCACAGCTGTCAACCAAAACCAGGGCAGGTTACTCACCAGACTTCTCCTTCACAGAGGACAGGACTCGTGGCACGTTCTCACGGACAAATGAATGTGCCTTCATAACGAGACGAACCTGGGAGGTTAACAGAACGTCAGTTTAATGCTGACTTCAACTCCCCAAAGACTGCATCAAGTATTTTTAGGTAATGCCTTAAGCACTTTGCTCTCTCTCCAGTTTATAGCTCCTACCAAGAAAGAGCTCCTTCCTCTGGCCACAACCCTGTTTAGGTGACATGGAACTAAAGCACTGCAAGGAGAACCATGCAGTGACAGTAATGACTCAGGAGAGTCAAAGCACATCTCATTTACACTCAGAGCACGGATCTCAGAGCATCCCTGCACTAACCTAACCTTCGGGGCACATTTCCACAAACATCTATCCCCCTCCTGCCACTCGAGAAATATAAAGTTCTGCTTTCTACAGAGTCCTGTCTACAAGACAAAGAAACAGGTGCTATGCACCCCTCATTCACTTCAAGGGGAGTGTTACAGCAGTAACAGATTCTTCAAGCTGTTTCAAGGCACAACCAAGCAACAGCAATCCCACAGCACTTGATTCTTTAAGAAGAAAGCCTTTCCAAAGACACGGGGTGGGTACCTACCTGTTCCAGTATCACAATGAAACGGGAAGCTGGAGGCAGGGCGTATGATATAGCAACGTAAGTTGGCCCAATCCCAAGCCCAACTGTTTGGAAGAGGGTGAACAACGTCCCGTAGAAGAGAGAGTAGATGACACGGTGGGAGGAGCTGCGGTAACCTTGGGCCCACTGGAAGAAAAGGCTGTATGGAATGATAACTGTGGCACAGAACATGCACAGCCAAGTACAGAAGACGACTGGAAACTTCCCAAAAACGTAGACCAAGAGATCAAACCCAAGGACCAGCCTAGAAGGCACAAAGAAATAGACAAACACTCAGCGTGTGCTGTTCCAACAGGAATTGCCCGTGTTTCAGCACACGGCTACAGAAGGCTAACCACCCAGACCACCGCTGTCTGAGTCTCGAGTGAGGCAGTTTTCAGCTCAGAAACAGGGCTGCCTGCAGCACATTTCAGACTTTTTAAACACTCACAGATAAGCCAGCCCTATGAGCCAGCTTTAGAGGTAAATGTCTATTCCTCTCCTGTATCCACACTGCTATTAAGTTAGAATTAGCCGAATAATGTTCAATAGTGCCTGACCTACACAAGCAAGATAACGATAACCATCAAGATAGAGCTCTGGCTTTATACGCTGAACAACAGATTATCAGCAAGGTAAACATGTATCCTGCCTACGTGAATGGGATTACATCTCGCCAAAAAGATATTTAAGGCAACAAGCACGTGTGAGGAAAGCAGTCTTTCACAATCTCAGAACTGGCTACCTGCAAAGCACGAGCTCACAGGCTGTGCCAATATCCCTGAGATTTTTCCACAGGAAAAAAAATGAGAAGTTTCTATTTTTAGTTTCTTAACACTGTGCTTGTGCTCAAATGTCACTTCCCAGTGCATTCCTTTCTGTACCAATACCATCCACAATTCTCAGACAGTACACTTACCCAGAAGATTTTCCCAACGTTTAGCTAATTCTACTTGACATTTCCTCATCCACTCAAAAACAGTCGGAAGATATCTGAAGAATGCCAAGTTGAACACCCCCTTCAAACAGCATCTCCAGAAGGATCACCTCGTGCACCGTTCTACAGCTTTTGTGTAGCTCTGGCTCTTTGGGAGCCAGCAGTTCCCTGGCCCTCGTCCTTCCGAAGCACTCTTACCTTCCTTCATCAATGAAGTCTACTAAAAGCGTGCTGAGGATGAAGACGATGAGGAGAGCGATGAACATGTGGTAGATGGTCCTGATGTGACTCACTTCAAACAGCTCGCTAAGGGAGAGATCCAAATGCTGTCAGGCCATTCCCATAGCAGACCACACGTCACACATTACGTTAACTTGCAAACGAAGCGTCTCAAAGCAAAGGCTGGTTAGTTTGCTGACATGAGCACCTCCAGTCCATTTATTTAAATGGAAAAAGTGAAGCTCGACTACTCACTCCAAGAGGGACCTTCTGGCAGTGAAGATCTTCCCGTGCTCTGGGGGGGCTCTCAAGGCCCTGCAAAATAAGCAGAACATCCAAGGAAAAGGAAATAAGGCTTCCAGAAAGCAACCTTGTTATTGAACTAACGTAAACCTGACTTACTTGGCTTTGTGTAGCTCCTTCTCAGCGCAGGAAGCTGGGAAGAGGGAAGCTGAAGATGAGGAATCCAGGAGAGCTGACTTGGCCACCAGACTGTTCACAAACTCTGTGAAGTGACTGTCCACCTCCTTCATGAAAGCTGGCTTCAATTGCTGGCAGAGCAAGAACAGAACAGCAAGTTACCAAAACCAAGTGATTTATACTCCTTTTTATCCCAGAGCACAACAGAGCAAGGGATCGAGCACTCCTGTACCACTAGCCTACAGCTGGACTCAACTTGGACAACGTCAAGGACTGTTCACACATGCCTGTTCACACACCTCACTCCAGAGAGCTTTGAATGATGTTTATCTTCCCTACCAGATGCAGTACAGGAGCAAAGCAACCTACTGGGATGAAAACTCTTCTGTATCACTGAAGCCTACAGAACGCTGAGACAAAACAGGATCACTTTGCTAAGCGTTAAGGATGCGAGACAGAAAACTGGTAGGTAGCTAGACCAGCGTTCAAGCATTCATGGACACAAAAATCCCAGGTGAATCTGCTGAATTCCCTTTCTGTAAGGCATGACAAATAACCAGCGTAAAGCTAACACATCCACTGGAACAAAACATAAACATAAATCACCACGTCCCAGGAAGATTTTAAAATGAGATGCCTTTAGAAGAAACTAAGCAGTACAACACTCTGAAGTTACTTACTTCTGTAGCAAGAATTACACTGGGCTCTGGGTAGCTCTTCTCTGCAGTGCAAACTGTCTTGCTCTTCAGATGCAAACAGGATCCCAAGACGTGCACAGTGGCACAAGAGTTATTCTTATGAGGCAAAATTAATTCCCTCAAGGAAAGAATAAAAGCAACATGTGCCCGCTTGAAACCCAGGAGCTTAGGAAGCCACAAGATCCTAAGATCATCAGCGCTTCAGAAATCAGACAGCGGTCTTCAGCACAGAAGACAAGCGTGTTTCAAGCAAGCCTGTAGGACTACAAATCTAATTATGTATTATGGCTGTTGTTTGCTTCCTTTTTAATGCAAGCACCTTTGGCAAAACCTGACCATCCTTTAGCCTGAGACTTTCTCTGACTATCCAAGTATTCCTAGATGGTAGCTGTACATTACTTCAGGTAATCTTCCTACTCATCACTAGCTCATTTGTTTTTCCCCTCGCTGCCTTCAGAATTCCTTTCTGATGCTTATTTTCTAATCTTGAAGGCTGAAAAAAAATGAGGAAATCCATTTTCAAGGAGGGAAAGAGAGTCTGGAAGCTGTGCACAGGGACACTGCTTCCTTGGAAAGGCCTTTGTGGTGCTCGAGCTCTGTTTGGTGTCTATTTCCTAGCACCAAAGCAAGCTGAAGCAGCATGCTTTTTGCTCAGCAGAAAGAGGCACGAGGACTTTTGAACCAAAAGTAGGAAAAGGAGGAGATTAATATTAAACTTCAAGAGCATTTTCCCACTATTTGGCAGCTGCTAGCACAGAACAAACAAGCTTCAGCAGCACTTGATGCAGCTCCTAGGATGTGGATTCTCTCTGGGAAGCAGGGAAAGAGGCTCCTCTCTTGCAAAAAACACGGATTTATTCTTTTAAAAACAAGAGGAAGAAAAGCAGAGTACTTTGGAACTGCAAGACTGCTTTCTGGCACAGATGCAAACATCCCTAACCAAAAAAAAAAAGTCAAACTCAAATCCCTACTCCTCCTGGAGTGTTCTGATTTCTGTTCCAGAACCACAATTTTTTTCTTCTTTAAATTTCCCCTCGACAAAGAGTTTAACAGAAATAAGCTTAAGCTACACACTCCCCTTCCAGTTAGCACTCTGCTGAGACCGCCCCTCCTACCGCAGCCCTCCAACACTGACATCAGCATCTGCACATATCTGGACTGGGAAAATATGGCATGAGTTCTCATGAAATGAAATAGGATGCAACCACAGCAGGGATTCCACGTGAACTGCAATCCCTCACAACAAAACCACACGGCGTATCGTGTTAGATTGACAGCTGCCACTACTGCCAGCCAAAGCTCAGCCCCTGCTGCATGAACCATTGGCCAAAATGATGAGGCAGGCCAGGAATTCCCAGCCGTTTGTAACAGATGTAGGCTTTCCTACCTAGCCCTACTGCTATTCTCATAGCTTTGAGTTTGAACTCAGCATTTATAACCTGAATTTTCCATGTTTCAGGAGCAACTTCAGGATTCAGGTGCCACTGACTCTTCTGGTTTCTCTGATCCTCTTTATGGATAAGGAGCTGCCTTGACTACAGGCTGCCACATCTCGAAATTGGGAGCCAGAAAGCATTTAGAAAGATGATTTTCCCTAAGAAAGAAGTCCAAGATCGAGTTGCCCCCCAGCATCCAGATGGCATCCCCTGGAACTCACACAGCTCCATGTGCTTAACAGTCCATTAAGTGCCGCTTGTGCAAGCATTAGTTGCAAAAGGTTGTAAAAATTGCAGCAGTTGTACTGTCTGCAGAGAAAAGATACGAGGCAGATACGAGACCTGCTCTATCACGCCCTCAGTAAGAGTCACCCGGGGAAGACAACATCTGAAGTAAAACTGAGAGCTGCCTATCCCTCTAGTGGGTTGAATTCTAGGAGTGTCAGCACAAAAAGCAGTGCACCCTCTGTGGAGGACATTGAAATACACTACAGCTGCATCTACTGTAAGTTACACGTCGTATCTATATAACAGAGGGAGAAGAGACTTTAAAACAGGAAAGGACCTCAAAGTTGCAAGGTCCCTGTCCTTTAAGTATCCAGTTCCTAATAACTACATAAGGCTGAGACAATTAGATTACCTCACCTTTACCATGGAATTTTCTGCAGTAAAATGAAGCAAGCGAGGAGGACAACTTGCCTCAAAGAGCATGCCTGCTGTGAAACAATGGCTAGCAAGGAGGGTACAGATCGCTGTTACCCAACTGCATTTAATTTGGCCATAAATCACCTTAGCATAAGCTAAGACAATGGCAGCCCACACAGATGTGAATGACATTTATAGAAGTGCTGTCTTCTCTGAGGATATTGCTTACATCACCACAGCTCAGGCAGCAGAAGCCACGAGATACAGGCCAGGTGCATCAATGGGCAGCAGGACACACCATTTGAAACACAAGCTGCCAAAGGGAACAGGCTAGCTGACATTACACTGACAAAAGTCAGCAGGGAAGCCAGTTCAGTTTTGTTACAGGCCTCAAAGTTCATTCTTATCACTGGACTCTAACCTACTGGGGTCAAACTAGACAGAGCTGAGTTCACCAATACAGCTCCTCTTGTGCAAAGTTGAGGAGACAGACAGAAGGAGGGCTGTACAAAAGTCACCACGCTTGAATTACGACTGAACAGAATATATTTGTGTTCCAGGATTAAGGAGTCTCCACAGAGGCTCGATTATCCCACTCCTCCCCACGAGGAAGCATTAGAGTATATTTACCTCAGCTTCTGCTATTAGCTGCATTTTCCTTGTTATCACATGGTCGACATCAACCCGGCCTGAGGAAGGAAAGCAAATATTTAACAGTCACATACGCAGCAACGTGTCCTCCGTGACTGAAAATAAAGGAGAAACAGCAGGCAGTACTTCATTCACTAACATTTCATCAGTACTTTTGACTGCTAGCAACATCCCAGCAAAAAAAAAAGCTCAAAACTAAACTACAATAAGCTAGTAAGCCGTGAGCAAGCGTTTTAAAAAGCCATGTAGGATCACAGCGTGATAAAGCAGGGAACAGCTGATAACGTGCCGGATTTCTGAAAACTCTGCAACTCCACAAATCATTCCAAGGTCCCTCAAGATATTCAGCCTTGAAACAGCGATCAGAACAACCCTCAGAAGGTCACATCCAAGTGTGCTGATCTTCTAGCACAGTTTTATCTCGTGCACTGTGAACTAGACATAAGATTAGGTCGTCTGGCTGTCTCTGCATCACCAATAGGCAAGGCAGTCAAAACGTGGCCACTTGTAAAATAAAGTAACCATCGCTGAAGATGAGCAGACCAGCAAGTTGGAAGGCTGTTATCCTCTCATACCCTAAGCTAAAAGTGAGCAGCAACTGCTTGGACCGTGCATTTCCCACCACTACAACTGCCCAGGAGTGGCTCTCAAGAAATAAAACGTCCTTTTAGACCAACAAGGCCTTAAAAGATGGCTAGTTTCACCCACCCCTAACCTACAGCTGCCACGGGCAGGTCTCTGACCTGTTGACGTTGTAATTGCTGGAGCTGCACACAGTGCCCCTCCTATTGCTTCATCCACCCACACAGCAGTGCGTAAGCTAACACTGCATAGACTAGAAAGAGCCTTTAAATCAAGATCTCAGCATCTTTATATGTATCTCACATAGCAAACTAAGTTAAGCCACCTGTAAGCTGTTTTTTTTTTCTTTTTCAGAAGGAAAAAAAAGCCTCCTGTTGAAGAAAATCTGCCCCCAAACAGCACCAACACAGCCTGCTGTTCCACAGCACGAGTTTGTCGGGCAGGGCATCACCAGGCAGGTACCACAGAATATATAACTCACATCTTGAATCATTCATCTTCTGCTGTGCAAGCTGGTACTTAAGTTTCCTAAAGTCATTTAGGCTCAAAATTGTGTGATTTTATTTCTAAGAGGAATTGTACCCTACCAAGAAGTCTAAATCTTCCACTTCCTTCTGACATCGAAGGTCCCTTTGTACCACTCTAGGATTACAATACCATTCAAGAAACCAAACTCAAGGTTGCACAAGACAGGCAAGCAATCTACCACTGAAAGTAAAGCAGGTTCTGTCCTAAGAAAACAAGGAATATATTTCAGAAATCGTAAAGAAGAATGATCTTCAGCGACTAGAAGGAAATCATGTAAGAGGCTGAAGTGGGATCTGACCTCCACCGAGCTGACCACAGAAACTGATGCCTGTGGAATTTGACATCTCCACATGCCCCAGATTCAAAGTAGGTTTACAAATCTGAAGGAAAAAAAGAGCAATTTAAATGCTCCTAATTTAAATGTAAGCCTTGTTTCTGCAGGAAACCAAGAAGAATTATCCCCGTTCACACAATGCATGAATATCACAGCCTGGAACCCAGCAAAACCAATTCCTCCAACTGAGCAAGCTCCCAAAAATTAACAGTGTTTAAAAAAGAAATACTCATTTTTGCTTCACTGCTACAGCGTGTAATTAAAACTAAGAGCACGAGTGGGAATAAGTCCTCTGAGTAAAGGCATGGCTGGTGAGCAGGGCTTCAGTTCCAGCTGGTAACGACAGAAGCTGCCTGTAGCTCTGTGACTCAGAGTGCTGAACCGTTCCTACGTTGTGGCACTCAGTTCACTGTCAGCAGTCAGTAATCTTCCTCGGTTCTCCTATCTGAACTGCACAGCGTTCAGGACAAGAACATTGCTTCCAAGAAAAGCACACAAATGAACTCCAATTTATTGCAGTATGTACATAACAAAAAATACTTCCCCAGGTGGATTGAGGACTACCAAGCATGCTGTACACAGCATCTGATAACCACTCTCAGCTCAGAAGTATTTTCCCCTAACGATGCTTGAATCTGTTTAGCTCCAGGATCTCCTTGGAAAGTCACAGATGCTATACAAACTGTGCCCAGTATGTAAAAGGTGATTAAAAACGCTCTGTTATTTCACGATGACACAACTTGTCACTGAAGAGGTGAAAGGAGCACTGGAAGGAAGATCTCCTGTTACTGTCAGATACCTGCATTCAAAGGCTCCCTCTCTGAACACGTTACCTGAAAGACCAGCTATGTTCAAGGCAGCCTAGCACAGGGATACTGTGGAAGGCAGAAGCTTTCTGTACCTGGTACAATAGAACACAAGTTAATAATTCCAAGCTAATTAGTCTTATTCTGAGTTATTCCAGTCTACACATCTGCTCAGCAGACAGAACAAGTTGTGGCTGAACTGCCCTCAAAGCCCATCTGATCCACTTGAAGAACACACAGGCCACAGAGGTCACCGTGCCATAGCTGGGCAAGGAATCCAGTTCAAAAGCAAAGTGTGCAGGGACATGGAACACAAACAGTTGACCAGCAGGAGGAAACAGCAGCACTCTCCAGCTCACAGCAGCACGTTCCCAGGCGTGCCGCAAGAAGCTTCTCAGCCTTCAACAAACCCACAGGTTACAAAAGATGTCAGAGGGTAAAAACTACCAGCACCCATGTAGTCTTGGGCAAGGCAGCTTTTTCCATCCATCTCCCTGAAGTACAGCCGAGAAACTCAACTTCAGCAGCTTATGCACGCTTGTAGCCCTGAGTCAGAAAACTCAAAAGCGTTCCCAATTGCTTCCTGGTTCAGAGCTCCCTCCTCCTGTATCAGCAAGGACACATCATCCACACAGCTTCATGAACTTCCACACCAGGAATGACCGGCAGTAACCTCTCGGTTAGAAGATAACAAGCCCTTTCCAAGACCAGCATTACCAAACATGCTTACTCATACCAAGCGAAGATATGCCACAATAGACTTGTTTGTAGATCTGGTTTCTCTACAGCCATCAGTTTACTGCTTTCAAACGGTCTCACTTCTGCATTTCAGAGGGCCTCATAAAGTGAAGAGCTCTGTCCTCTCTAACCTTTCAGATCTGCCATGCTGTTTCTAATACAACCATTCCAGGTTAAGTTTTCCTCCTACAGGATAACAGTCATAGAATTGTAGGGGTTGGAAGGGACTCTAGAGGTCATCGAGTCCAACCCTCTGCCAGAGCAGCTCCCTCACTGCCTGGACAAAAATCAGTTGCTGAAGACACTCAAGTCTATTCAAGGAGGAAAGACTAACGTTCAGCTCCTGGGTCAAAGAAGTTATAGACCAAATCACCACGAGGTATAAGCACACCATGGGAAAGCAGAAGCCTTCCAGCAATATCAAAGCTATCAACATCACCACGTTACCATAAACGTAAGGGTACCCGAGTTTAAACTATTCCAACTCGGCACACATTCAGACAGATTCCAGCAACACCAATGAGACAAGAAAAACAAACCATATATAAACTTTACAGCCTAAACTACACAAATGGCAGAGTCAGACCCCTTGTACTTGTGAAGCCCACATACAGATTGAATTTATTCCTCTAAGCAACTTCAGATCAGCCAATGCCAAGCCTGAATAAAGAAGGGATTCACAGCCCAGCAGTTTCTGTAAGAGGTTCACACGCTTCTGGAAACAAGACAGTTGGCCCTTAACGCTATTAAGTTAAAAAGCAGATTGCCTTCGCTAATCAGGGAGGATCAAGGGTAGAAAGTCAGGTTAGTGAAGATGTGCGAAGATGCTGCCAGATGTACCAGATCACTGGCCTCCAGCGATCCACTAACCCAACCCACCAGACGCGGGCCTGCACATGAAGGCCCAGGACACGGTCAGGACATCTGTCCCAGAATGTTCAGCTGCTACCCACTCACAGCGTCACACCTGGAGTAACACACTGCATTTCAGAGATACTAAATCCAAAAGCTTTTAAAAACAGACACACCCACCCATCAAGCAGTGATTATCATAGCTATATTTACTCTTTATCCACAAGCTTGCAAGAACTTAGACTTACTCATAACAGTTAAGGTGTTCCCATAGATACAGAGGTAGAAGTTTGCTTCTAAACCCTCTCTCTCAACAATACGATTGTGAGAAGAAATTCACTTGCTCTCAACCTGTACTGCTCCAACTGCTGTTCTACTTGAAAGCTACACAGCGAAATAGCAACGTTATTCAGGAGAGCATTAATAAAAGCTATCTCCTTCTATTACTGTTACCAGGGTTTTGGAACACAGATTCACGTGGCACACTGTGACAAACTAGCTTCGCTTTTTGCTTCTCCTGCCTCCCAGAGAGAAAGAATAAGAGCTGCAATTCTGGCATTAACCTCCTCATGGAAAGCAGCGTGGCATGACCGAGGACTTTGAGACAGCACCCACGGGCACAACCACCTGAACTGCCACACAACTGCAAATCAAGCCAGCTACGAGCCTCGTTACTGTCCAGCTGGCCACAGTATAAATTAATACAACCCCAATCAATCCCAAGTAAAAGAACCTCACCGTTGCTGGAGTTTTGGAAGGCCCTCTCGCCATCAGGTCTCCTCTGCACTTCTTCGTTCTCAGGGCTCTTGTTGGTTGTGGTGGAGCCAGACGGGCGTTTTCTTACACAGTCTTCACCTGCCATCGCTGCCTACGTAGACCAGAAAAGGACAGAAAAAAAAGGCCCTTTTATCCTTTACATAGTCAGAGAACGGATTACGTAGCCTCCTTTGCGCCACAGTTGAGATTTTTGTCTTTCTGTTCTGAATTCAGAGTAAGGGAAGTTGAAAAGAAGCACACACTGGTGTTAGTCACTGTATCAGCACTGTGGGACACGCTGCCTTTCCCTCCCTGTGTCTGCAAAAGAGCAAAGTATCCAAGCAAGTTCTCCCTCGCCACTACAAAAAGAGCTTTCATTTTCCCACAGCTCCCTCCTTTCCCCTACAGATCTAAGTATTTAAAACGACTCGAGCCTTTGTGAAATCTTTAAAAGCACAATATAAAAGCCCTTGAAAACGCTCTCCAGTAGTCAGCCTGACAGCAAAATTTGTCTTCAGAGAGCTCTGGCACGTTTGCTTTGCAGAATTACCCACAGGATTTGGCCTGAGCCGAGCCCTTTCCTGTCAAGCTTCAGTCCTCACTGGAAAAGCAGCTTCCTCAATAGATCCTTGTGCTTTGTCAGGCCGGCTGCCCCGCGACCCAGCGAAAAACAGGAAGAGAGAATCTGCTTGGAGCCACACCGCATTCAGTGCCAAAGGTCACTGCGAGTGCCAGAGCTACCGGGGAGCACCTGATCCAGGCCCAAAAGAAGTCAGAAAGTCACTAAGGATACGTTTCCTCAGCAAACTAAGCCAGGCGCTTCCACAAAAGGGACACCGTGCTCTCTCTGCCCGGGGTCAGCTTCGTCCCTGCAGCAGAGGAGCTGCCGTTCTGCCGGGCACCCGCAACCCATCCCACACGGACAACACCGCGCGGGACGAAGCCGCAACTAACTAACTCCTCACAGAGCGCAGCGCTGCGAGCTCACCCAGCAGCCTTCACCTGGGGAACGCGGACAGCGCACCGGGGCGGAAAACACCCGGCACGATCTCGCCTCGCTCTCCTTAAAACCCAGCAGGAACCCAGCTCAACGGACAGAGCGGGGGAGAAGCGGCGGGAAACCCCCCCGCACCCCACACCGACCGCACCCCGGGACCGTCACCTCCGTGCGCCCGCGCTGCTGCCCCGCGCCGCTCTTCCCGCCTGCGCCGCTCACGTCAGCGCGCAGGGGGAGGGGGCAGCGGCGGCACCGCCCTCTGTGGGAGACCCCTCCCCTCAGCCCGTGAGGGGATCGGGAGGGCTGCGAAAGTCGAGTGTGTGTGTGTGGGGGGAGGTGTTGTTTTACGGTCCCGCTCCCCGGCGGACGGCCGCATGTGACGCGCTGTGAGTCACCTCTGGGAGTCCGCTGTGAACCCGAGTAACCTCCGGCGCTGCAGCGCCAACGGGGAAGCGCTCCTAAAACGAGAAGCGAGCCGCCCGACCTCCGCCTCTCCTTCTCCTCGCACGCTGCCGGGTGCAGGCAGCACACCCAAGCAGCCCCCCCCCCCTCACTGCCTTTTAAAAAGCGGAATGAGGCATTGCCGCCTCTGATTTTTGGCCACCCGCCCGCTCTTGGCCCTCACAGGTCCAAATTGCAGCGTCGCTTCATCAGCTACATCCCTTAGCACGCTTGTCTCCGCGCTGCTCGCAATCTTCGTTGCTCAACCATTGCCTCACCACCTCCACTTCTCGCCCCCACGGCAGAACTGGTGTCCCAGACGTGCCAACCTTTCTACTTCAGCTTCGCTCGGTGAGCCAAGCAGCCAGTCCTGCTCCCTGGGCACAAAAACTCGCAGTTTTTGCATGTGGATGAACACCACCACACGGTATTCCAGGAGCATCATCACCTGTGCTGACCACACGTCGTGGGGTCCTGGGATAGGCATGGAGGTGAGGCAGAGGGGCTGTGCAAACCTCAGCCCGCCTGTGCTTGCTCCTTTCCTTGAAAGCTGGTGCTGTTTCCAAGCAGACGTGACTAATGATGCTTTTTCTTAATTCTGCATAACTTTCAGCCTCTAACGAACCGTTCCTGAGATGTGTTCGTGTTCGCAGGAATTTCAGTTCAGCCACGCAGGAGCCTCAGCGCTTTCACACGTTTCAGCCAAGCGCAGCATTCCCTTTCACGTCCCGTTTTGAGGATGGTTTAATCGTTCCTCAATATGCACGCACCATAGCAACTGCATAAATGAAAACGTCGAAATGAAAGAGCTCCCTCAAGCGGGCACGTGTTACACTTCACAGAGCTGGTGTTTTTGTACTCCTTTTTCTAACAGCTGACCACATCACGGTGAAGCGAGACCTGTATCACACAGCTAGTGCCGAGCGTAGCAACTGGTTTTGCATCACCAGTAAAGACGGTGCCGATGTCACGGTGCCTCAGCCAGGCAAAGCAGCAGGGAAAAGAATCATCCCATCACCCATCGTTGAAGCAGCTGTAGAGGGCTTCGGCCTCATCTGATAACGCACGAGTGAATTTTTGGCCTGCCATCAGCACGTCGAGATTTTGTGCAGAAGTGCCCCTGCTCCTGCTTACTCCGAGGGTTTTCAGAATAAAAGAGATTCAGATTGGCGAGCTCCTGGAGACAGGAGCAGCAGGAGTTAGCCTGGGGCCTCGGTGAGCAATTCCTCGAGCACCGACTTTGTGAGCAACGCACTTCTCTCAGCAGAGGGCAGCGGTCTCCTTACTCAGACATCACTCCGTGCTGCTGAGCTGAAAGCAGCCGTCTAAACACAAAGTGAAGCCCTGCTGCCTGCCAGCAGCTTGCTGGATTGCACTGTACGTTAGGATCGCTCTCCTCATGACGTGAGCTCAAAACAGCCTCAGATTTATTTTGCAGCGTCGTCTTCTTCTTAAAATTACATGAGCATATTGACCTCATATCTGAAGCTGTTTCAGCGGGATCATGCTGCACTAAATGTTCAGTCAGCGCTGGAAGACTGACTTCAGAGAGGTCAGTTCCAGAACAGAAGGGACCAGTTATTCCTATTGACTCTTGGGCTTATGAAGGGCTGGGACACTTCCTTGGGGAGATAAAATGCAGCAGGTGGAAGAGCAGACTCTTCACACCAATGTAATGACTGCTTACCATGTTGGTCCCATGTCCCACGCTGTATCTGCGGTGGCCCTCTGGGCAGTCTGGAGCAGAAATCTTCCCCTCAATACTTCATAATAGTTAGCATCCTTTATCTTTTCTCCTAAGTAAAAAGGAAGTCCTCAGCTCTCCTCGTAGCTGCTGAGATGCCTGGGTGGATGAAAGAGCTTAAGTCAGCATTTTTTGCTATTTTCTTGCTTCACATTTATGCGTAACAACATAAACGCACTGAGTGCTCGTGAGCATGGAAGAGAAAAAGTGCTTATTTACCTAGAGGGATTCCCAGGACAGTCATTCAGAGGGAAAAATCACAGTCCTGTACGTTGCATAGTGCATGTTTAATGGATATCTATACGTGCAGTAATCAGTCCTTTCACTGGCTTTTTAATCACTCACTTCCATTGCTTTTTATACCCCTAGAAACAGGAGCACGTTCTCCAGACAGGTCTTCCACACATAAGTTATAATGTATTCATGTTGTAATTTTGTAGGTTGTCTTCAATCTAAAGGCCATGGGAAAGGTATTTAGGCTTCAAAGGTATATAGGGAAACAAAATGGGCTGCAGTGGTGAGGACAAATCAGCCAGGTTTTCTCCTTGAGGAAATAAATATGTGATCTTTGAGGTCATCGAGAAGAGATCTTAGAGAGAGGTGTCACTTAGGCAGTCAGGGTGCTACCTAAACTCCACAGTGAACACCGCGGAGCTTTGAAACGCAACTAGAATCATAATGCTGAAAGTGGTTTTGTTTCTTCATAGCAAAAGCCCTCCAGAAAGAAAAGGATGTGGGGAAAAGTAATACCCACCAAAGCCACAACATATTTCTCAGAGGGGAACAAATGTCTTCATAAAGCCATGGAATATTGAGCCTCCATTGTAAACTAAGTTGTTTTCAGTGTGAGGCATTGCCTCATTTCCACGTTGTTTTAATCTCTGCGGAGACAGATAGATGACATCTTCTGAAAGCAGTCCCAAGCAGAAGACGTTTCTAAATCTGTCCAACCAGCAATTTGGCTGTTCCCATGGCAATGATGCAGCCAGGCCTGCTGCTCTTCCTCCTGCAAGAACCCTTCCCAAGCCTGACAGAGTACACTGCATTTGTAGCTGCCCTGCCCAAACCTTCCCTCTTCTTGTCTCAGGGCTGTACCCATCTGTTCCTGTTTGCTTCCCCTTGACTCTGGAAATATCTGTCCACAGAGGAAATCTATGCATTTGTTCTCTGCTGAAGCCTGCCTGATTCCAGCAAAGCAGGGAGTGCTGCTGGGCTTGAGGGATTGGAGAGGGCAGTGCTTTCCAAGTTTCCGAGCTGCCTTTGGAAAGAAGTTTTGGGTGATGGTAAGGGAGAGCAGCGTAAGAGCCAGGAGCAGAAACAAAGCAGAAAGAAAGAAAATCCAGATTTGTGTCTGGTCTCTCAAAAGAATTAGACTGAAACTTGGCATCTCCGGCCATAGCAACCAGTAGAGCAGTAAAGAATGTACGGACTTGGTACAATGCAGTGCTTTTCGGAGGAGATGACAGGCATGCAGGAACACTTCCAAAACCCCACATTCAGATAGATCTGTGTCACGGCGGAGTCTCTGGTGGCTCTCGACACAATATCACTGCAAGTGAAAAAAGCAAATGGAGTTACAAAGCTGGAAGAGTAGCTTTTCCTATCGGCCAAAATGGAAGGTTATAATGGAACTGTACCGGGAGGTGAAGCAGCGTGCAGGGCTTGCTGCATTTGATTGGCACTGGGCTGAGTTGATGTGGTTACAAAAACATCTTTGTGCTCAGCAGTATTCCGTTGTTGGCCTAATGCCTTGAGGCTTACATGCTTTGGAAATATGGATGAGGAGATGAAAACTCGAGCTTGTTTAAAGGTTTTAAATCTGAAGATGGCAGACCCAGGAGAGGGATTCTGAGTTCAGGCATGTAGGTCATGCAAGCAAAGTCTTGTCTTCACTAGCAAGTTAATATGAAATACATTAGAAGTGTTCCTGCTGGTTCAACCCTCGCTCACTTGCACAGAAAATTCCCCTTGCCTAAAGTGGCAGGAGAAACTAGAGCTGACAAACAAACCAGAGGACAGGGTAAGCGTGAGTGAGTTAGCTTCATCCTTTAGCACTGCCATTTCCCTACATTACCTACCCAGCCGTGCCCCATGCGTTGTCCTCTTGTGCTGCCTGCCAGCTCCTTGCTTTTCATCTATGAGCTTGTTTCCTCGGCTGTGAAAGGCTTCCAGCATCAACACCAGCAGTCACCCATCTTCTCTGCACACGTCTTTGTTTTATTATTTTGAAAACGTGCCTCCAAAGGCCGCATTTCACCGCTGCCTGATCTCAGGCCCCAAGTCATGGGAGAGTCGCCGGCGTGATGCTACTGTAGTCTGTGATTTTAGGAGGAGAGATCCAGGCTGAAAGCTGTCTGGTGGTATTCCAAACGAGCTGTCATGAGGAGAAAATCCAACGCGCAAGACCTCAGTGCTGAGGGAAAATCAGAGGGTTTCATGTACTCGGAGGAAAAGTGTAGAACTATAAATGCTAACTCAGTAACTCCCCAGGAATGAGCATGTGCCACGCTGGGACTGAGTGCATCATGAGCAAATCCCTGAGGCAGATCTCTATTTCAGACTGCACGGTGTAACAGCTCCGGGGAACGTACGGAGACACAGAGGATGCTGCTAATTTCACAGTTTCTGCTTCCCTGCGAGGCAGAAAATAGAAATGCCGTGAAGCTCTTTCCAAGGAACACGAAAGTAATGTTTTCCAGGGCCATCCAAAGTTGAAGAAGATAGGTTTGTTTTCTGTAAACTGAGAGAAGAGGAAGCGGTATAGTCTGCTGCCATCGCTGCAAAAGAAATCGCTTGGCTGATCAGGCAGGCTTTGTGGACTGATGCTGTACAACTGGCCCCGTGCAGAGGAGAAGCTGAGGGATGCAGAGCTGGCTTAGGTGAACAGAAAGCTTAGGGTTGTGTGGATTCACACCGTCTCAGTGTCTCCTGCAGCAGCACGGACTATCAGTGCGTGTCATACGTCTGCCCTGTATCGCCGGGAACCCCTGGGAAAAACTTTGAGACAGATCGCTCAAGGTAATTTTGTAGTGTGACTGCATCCTGAGAAAGAAGAGACAGAAAGGGAAAGGCAGACAGCAGACAGCCAGGCGGTCTCTAGCACACTGAGGTCAAATTCCCCTTTCTGTCACTCTCGGGTATGAGAAAGTTGGGGATGACACAGAGCCGGCTTCAATTGATGCCCGTGTGAGCACAACAGTACGATCTCTGACTATCAGAAAGAAGATGCTTGGGTTTCAAGCTTAAATGTCTCGACTTCTCTGCATAGTTCCCATTGCACAGCAAATATCTCAGCAATATGAGAACGTGACGGTGGCTTTTACACAAATCAGATGGAGAAGTAGAGGTTCCAGAAATATTCAGCTCCTGTGAGTTTTGTGAAGAGTTCAGCCTCTGAAAGGAGGAAACCTGCAGATGCTCCAAACTGTTAACAGAATAAGAACACAAGCTGGCAGACAGCATTGGAGCTCGAGTCCAGCCTCCTGACCAAAGCACATCTAGCTTCAAAGTTAGACCAAGTTGCTCAGGGTCTCATTTTGGAAACCACCCAGGTGTCAGAGAACCCACCTTGGATTTCAGTTTCACAAAACAAATGTGTGGAGTGCAACTCCTTTTGGCTCTGCTGAGTATCCTCAACAAACTACTTCTCCTCCTTCCAAGTGGCAGCAATGGCAAAGCCTGCAGCAGTCCCCCTGTAGGACTCAGCTTATGTTCAATATATTTAACCCCCAGCTAGTTACTTAATTCTGGCGTTCTGTGTTAGTTAATGATTAAACGTGCAAAGGCCAAACTGAGAGACACAAGGTTTTGTGTGTCTCATTATTTGCTTTACCAGAAGCTACAAAGGAGGGCGTGTGGCTCTGTGTGAGTAGGAACTGCAGGCTACATACCCAGCCTGACAAGCTAATGAGAACAAGTCATTCATTAACAGAAGACTTGCTGCTAGGCAAACACACACAGCTGGTATGGGAGAAGAATTTGGATGTGAAATGAGACAGTGTAGGGTTGGTTTTTCGTAAGATGTTTCCTACTTCTGCAAGTTTACAGCCCAAATAAGACAGAACACAGAACACACCAAGAGCCTGAGCAGAGGAAGACTGGGGATTGTGTGTTTTCTGAGGTTTGGTAGTGAGCAGAGGCAGTATCTGCAGAGAGCATGGAAACATTTGCACGCTGAACAGAATGAACAAGCTTTAAACTGAAGTGAGACTTGATTACGAACGCATACGCTGATCTCTTGGGTACTGTTCTGTGAGCTCACACGTAGAAACACATTCCCAGAGACATCCTGAAGGACCACGAAGCTCCCATGGTTTGCTTTGTTGGCTTCATTTGTTTGATGACGTTTTTGTTTTCAGTTCCACGTGAACGAGCACTTTTTCAAGAAACAGCATTCAGTCCAAGAACTGCAACGTGAAGATATTGAATTCTGTATTAGAGCGAGAGGCAGAAACACAATGTCGTTTGAAAGACACACTAACCACTCACAATTCTTGCATAATTAAATCAGAAAGCCTGCCAAAGAGGAATCTACCAGCTCTTTGTAGCAATATTTGAGGCTGAACTTAAGAAGTGATTTAATTACTTAGGGCCACAGGATAGAGCATGGCATCAGTTGGATCCCTAAATATTTAAGAGAGCACATACACATAGGCTTCCTCACACCCAGAAGTGTGTGCGGCTCAATACCAGGAGTGCAATCACAGAGAAATTCATTATTTTAACAAGGGCAACCTTGGAACATACGGCTTTCCTTATAATTTGGACAAGGGTGATGAAGGTGCCAGGAGCCCACTGGCTGGCAAAGTATTCTGAGCACGAGAGACAGCCAGAGGGGGCAAGAGAGAAGGGAGAGATGAAGGAAGCGTAAGGGGAAACTGGTATGTGAGGCAAAGAGCACGGGAAGGAAGCAGTGATAAGTCTTAAATCAGTTGAATTTTAACTGCACACATTGGAAAAGCAAGAGAAGGATGTGTTTTCTTCCCCGCTAATGAGGCCTTTTGTAGTGGACTGCTATGGTGCTCTGCTTAGTCTAATTCAAATATGGTACAGAAGTTACCGGGGAAATGTGAGGTGAGATGAGTTCAGTCTTGAGGCACTGATGGAGTGTTGCGTCTCAAGTGTTTGCTGTCCCTTAGCTAAACGTCAGCTCTCTGGCTACAGACCTCCCAGCGAGTGCATAGAGAAAACACAGAACAAAAAGCTCCTGTCTGCAAACCAGACATCTCTCACAGTTCAACAAATTAGCGAGGCTTCCAATTAGAAAACAGAAGAATTAGGCTCCTAAACACGAACTGAAGCAGCGCTGGAACGCTGGTGGTAAAACACTCCTACTGACCCTTCTGCAGACAAGTGCCTGCAAGCCTGAATCATCACCAGCACCGTCAGGGAACCTCGTATTACCTCAGCAAATGTTCTGCATCAGTAATCACTAGGTGCAAGCTGAGCACTGATTTGCAATTGCCAGCGGGCGCAGAGACTTGTCACCTTTGTTTTTTTATGGTAGAGGCATCGTTTTCCAGTGAAAAAGGCCAACAAATAATATTCTTGTGTTCTTATCAGCACCCCCTTGTACCTCTTCTCCTGCCTTAAACAGACGCATGGCACTCACACTTACATCAGACAGGAAAGTAGACTCTGAATGAGTCCTACAAGCTGCTCATTCCGTGCCCCCCATCCCTAGCTCTTCCCTGATGGAGACAATGAGAAGGTTATGGGTTGTGCCCTGACGGGAACAGTTCACGTTAGACCTCAGGGCGGGCACTACGTTCCTATTTACAGTCAGCAGATGTACGGACAAGGACCAGCACACAGCTGTGACCCAGTGAGAGCAGTCAGCGGCCAAAATCTGTTCGAGAACCATACTTCCTGAGATAGAGTTTGTGTGTGTAGACCCTCATTAAACAGCCACGTGGGTACTCTGAGCACTGTTAACGTAATTTAAATCACTATAAATAACTTCTAAAAGGCTGAGATGCTACCTATTGTGCCGTGACAGAGCTCTGCAGACAGCACGACTTGAGCTGTCAATCGGAAGGATGAGCGCTCGTGCATGTTTCATCCAGAAATGCCATTCTCCTTTGAAACGGCTCAGCACTTCCAGGCTTTTGTTGCTCATCGCAGGGCAGCTCTTGCCACAGAGGCTTTATCACATCTTCTCGTTTCGCTTCTTAATGTCCTTCCCCAGAACCCCTCCGTACTCCCCGCAGCCTGGTTTGCTCTGAGCAGCAATGCCCAGGCCGCCTAGCAGCCATCACACGTTGCCTTCTGCACACATCTCAGGTGAGCTACAGCCGTCCTGATTTCCACAACCCGTTCTGGCATCCAACTAATACTGTTCACCTTCCTAAATATGGGCCAAATATTTAATAGAAATACGTTTCTCTCTGTGTATAAGCTGGAAGAAGAACGAAGATTCCTCCCAGAATTAATTTGCACGTTACCAGAACAGTAACGCTAGTTAATTTTTCCCAGGTTACGAATCCAAACTGCCCAGCCAACTCAACGTAGGCTCATGAGTCTAAAGTTTATCCACGGGCTCCTTCTGGCACAGAACCCACATGCAAATGGCAGCTGTGAGCTCACAACATGTAATGCAGAGCACACAGGACTGCTCCTCCAGCAATTAATCGCTCTTGTGATTTTTGGAGCACACCGTGGATGTGCAGCAATGCATTCTTAGTACTTGGGGAAAAAAAAAAGAACTTCAAGAAATGGATATCTGGTAAATATTTAAAGCCAGTTCTGAAGTGATTGCAGAAACACCGTGTTTCTGGTCAGGCCTGGGAGCGTAACGTCAATGCTGCCTTTGTTCCTTGGTGCTTTTATCCCTCACCCAAAGAGCTCGTGAGATGGCAGACTGACTGTCAGGATACCACATGTTGCCAGCCCTCTGCCAAAGAAATCACCTTCTGACAAATAACTTACTCCTGATACTGCATGGGCCTGGCAGCGTCACAGCTGATAATAATAACAGGCAGCACTGACGCGGGTTTACAAATCTCCCCTTAAAAGCAGTTTGTAATCTTGGCACAGTTAATAACCGTGACACTCCGTGGAGTAAATGCTTGTTAGCTCTGTTCTGACTTCAAGGCTCTGTGTCATCAGCGACTCAGTCACACAGAGGTATTTTCAGATTGGAGAGCTTCTTGTTGACATCCCCATCGCTCTTGTAGGTCATCCAGAATGGTGGGCACCAACCAGGGCTTGATACGGGGGATGAGGGATTTCAGAAGGCCTGAGGAATAACAGCACTGATTAAACACAACTCTCCTTAGTGCACCTAAGCATAACAGTCTCTTGATGTTGGCATCTTTTGAAATGCTAATGGCCTTCTTCTGGATAGCTCTTTAGGATCAGTGAGTAAAGAGGCATCAGGAAATAAAAGTACCATTCCTCATATGTAAGAGTTGTCCTATCCTACAAAGCAACTGCAAATGGCACAAAGGAGTTTTATGTTTGTTGTCTCTCCAGAGAATGTATATGTTGTTTCTGAGGCAAGCCATTTACAAATGCCAAACCCTGCAAATTCTAGCTGGAAGGATACCAGGAAACATCTCCACTGCAGACTTTACCCGTGTAGATCAGTTCTGCACAGGACTGTGCAGACACCTTCTGCTCATGCTCTCACAGCCACGTCCGCACTGGGTCCTGGGACTTGGCAGTGCTTACCCCAGAGAGTGCTGGTGCTATTTTAGGAACTGCTTTGTTGTGTGTTATTAGCAAGCCTGTCTCTGTTTCCTGATCTCCTCGGTGTTCCTAGTTTATTTATGCAGTACATTAAGGCACCTCTGATTGCTCACGCTCCTATTCACTCTAGCCTGTGCCAGAGCGAACTGGGTCACGTAACAGTATGGATGGCACTCTGGTCACACCCTGTGACCCAGGGAAGGGAGAATATGGCCTCAGAAGCGTCACTAGATGCCTCAGATGAGCAAGCTGACTGCTGTGGAGGAGCTTCTCCTCAGCATCCCAGTCTAGCCAGCCACACGAGGGCCGGTGTAGGCACAGGCTGCTGTGGGTCCATGGAGCTTGTGACGTGCTGAGGGCGCCGGAGTCCGACGGCACTGCATCTTACCCACGAAGAAACAAAGACCGCCAACACACTGCTAAAACAGCAGCTAAAATGCCTTCAAGAGCTCGGGTCTTCTACAGTGCAGCATCACGCAACCTCCTCCCCTTCTGCTTCAACTGGAAAGCCTCACGCGGGGTTAGAGAGGCTGGAGGAAGACGCTTCGTGCAGATCCACGGCGCCTCAACGCGGGCACGGCGGAGCTGCACGCGGCGTTAGGAAGGCGCGAACCGCGCGCTCGGCCGCGACCCCACACGGCCGCGGCACCGCCCTGGGAGAGGGGGCGGGCGGGGCGGGTGGCGCCCTCCGCGGGAGGACCGGAGGTGGCTGCGGGAGCCGCTCTGTCCCCTCCGCCGGCGCTCTGTGGTTTAAGATGGCGGCGGGGGCTGAGGGGGAGAGTCCGTGAGCGCCAGGCCGGAGCGCCGCGGGGCCGGCGGGGGCGGGCGGGGGAGGAGCGGGAGGCCGCCCGCGCCGGGCCGGGGAGCGGCGGCATGTGAGCGGCTGGGCCGCGGCCGGCAGCGCGGCGATGGGGCAGCAGGTGGGCCGCGTCGGGGAGCCGGGCGCCGGGCTCCAGCAGCAGCAGCAGCAGCAGCCGCCGCCCCAGCAGCAGCCGAGGGGACCGCGAGGGAGCGGCGCGGGCAGGCCGGCGGGGCGCCGCAGGGAGGCGGCCGGGCGCGCGGCCGAGGGCGGCTTCAACGTCTTCGCGCAGCACGGTGAGCGGGCGGCGGGGCCGGGCGGGGCCGCGCGGGGAACGGGCGAGAGCGGCCGTCCTGCCCCTCCGCTTTTGTTGTGGCCGTGTGAGCCCGGGGTGGGGGGGGGGGCGGGGATGGGGATGGGCACGGCGGCGCCGCTGCCACGTCCCGGGGGTGCTCGGCTCGGCGTTTGTTTACCGGGATAGCCGCGCCATGTGCTTGCAGGCTGAACTCGGGGCGGCCGGTTTGCCGAGGGGCTGTGTAACTCTTGCTTTGTCGAGGTCCGTATAGCAAAAGGTTGGCTTGTTTTGCTTCCGCCTGCGGTGCTGCGGCTGCTGTCCGGCCGGTTTGCAGCTTTATGCCCATCCGTTCAGCTGGAACCTGAAATGATGCAAAGCTCCTAGGAGGAGCCCACAAGTTCAAATCCCAATCTTTTGTAACTGTGGTATTCTGTTATCTTGCTTCGGCAACTTCTTGATGCAAGGAGGTGCCGTGGAACGGACTGCCTCAGCACCAGTGCTGCGTCTTGGTGTGTGATGCATTCGTAACCCTGCAGAACCTGCTCTGGAGAGCACCGTGGTTTGCCTTATTATAGGGGGACATCAGTGCCTACAGAGCAAGGCCGCTTCTGACAATACACATTTCATTACGCTCAGTAGAATGAGCGCAGGCAAAAAGATTAAGGAGCACGCAGCCAGCAGTCTAAATGTAAATATCATCTGCTGTGACTGCTGACATGGAAGGATCTATCAAAACGAGAGTGCAGCGCTAAATCTGCTTCTTAAATTCTCAGTGTTATCACAGCTTTTGAGTTCAGGGGGCAGCGTCAACTAGAAAACCAAAACAATTACAGTCAGAGCTAAGGATGACTACTTTGTTGCCTCTTTCAGCTATAGTATCATCAGCTTCATGTTTTACTCCGGTGTATTTTTTGCGTTTCAGAAGGCTCTCGGGGAGAAACGTTACTGTAAAATAGAACAGTACTGTATATTCAGATATCTGCTGTGCACCTACCGTGGTTCTTTCAGCACGCTGACACCTACAACTTTAAAGACAGAATAGAACTGCTGTCTAGATCACCAGGCATGACACAGCAGGCAAGAGTCCTGCACCTGACAAACCATCTTGCAATGCTTTGCTACCACGATGACTGCTTGGTGCCCGTTCTCTCCAGGCACGTGGAATAGGAGGAGCAGGATTAGGGTGTTTGGGGGAGCATGGTTCAGCGTGTAGGGCCTTATGGTTACTCCATGGTAGCACAGTTCAGGTGTTCTCTTTTTCTGCCTCATTTATTTCATCTCTTAGTTTTAGTAGTGACATACCCCAGCATCCTACGTTCTAGCTCTAACCTCCACGCTGCTAAAACTTTAGTAAAAGCTAGGGAGAGTTATTTACTCATAATAGCAGGGAAATGAAGGGAAGGAGCTTCCCTGAGCATGCAGGCACAGCAAGCAGATGGATTACACACTCAGCCAGCCCTTCCACTCCATCTTCTGTAGAACTAGAAACAAGAGTGAGCCTGGAAATCAAACAGGCTCTGCATAAAACTGCTCTGACTGAGGAGGTATACTTGCTAGTGGTTTCGCTTGATCCAGATCCCTCTTCCTTAACTATTTCTTTCTGATCCACATCTTCTCTCCTGGCTCTGTAGGACACAGTTTTATAGCATCTGGAACTTGATGGGACAAGCACAGGAGCAGTGGCTAGACCAGCCGTGGGGCTTCAGCTCATCATTGTATTGGAGCTGAGCAGAAAAGACCTAAGTAAGCTGGTACACTTGCGTGGTTTGTTGTCAGTAGAAGTTGTCCTCTCTTATCCTTTCCATAGCTTGAGACAGGGGGTACAAGCACTGAGAACCGATGGCTTCCAGCTCACGTTGGCTCCTCGTATGGCCTTTAAACAGTGACGTGCTCACATTTTCTTCTTGAGGAGCAGTGATAACCGCCCGCTGTACCAGGATACCCTTTGGAATGGCGTTAGCATGCTTTTCATCTCCGGAAAGACTTGCTGAGTGTTGAAGAAAACATGCTGCAGGAAAATCAGATTATTTAAATCCTGGCTGGGAAGCCTTCACTCTACCTGCTTTGCAGTGCTGCTGCCGTTGCCTTGGTGATATATTTTGGGGGTAGCAAAAGGCACTGCCACGCTCCAGCTTTTGATCTGGCAGGCGCAGGACATTTGTTCCCCATTTTGTTTTCCAGAGGAGGAGTTTAGCAACCTTTTACTCAGTGCATCAAGGTCAAGCAAGATAAGCCTATACTTTTAAAAATAAAGTTATCATTAGAGCTCCCCTAAGGCAGTTGGAGCTCTGTGCCACATGATAAAAAAACGTTCTAAAATAGGAAGAAGCACAAATAACTACCCCCTTTGAAATTCAGTGAAACCGAAGGGTTGGATACAGGCAAATGGAAAGAGGGAGAGAAAAGAGGGTCAGTTTAACAACTGCACTTTGTTGGCCTCCTAAAACGGTCTCTATTTTTCATCCCAGCGAAAAGCAGCGAGCTTGGGCCAGAGCTCGTTGCCCGCAGACCTTCCTGTCAGTAAATGCCCTATGCAGATGGAATATAAGCACTGTATTCAGTGCCTGACTCCTTTGTACCGGGAATCAGAAATCTTGTGGGACCGTAACGTATAAATAACTCTTAACTAATTATTTGGGGAATAAAGAATAGTTCAGCTAAGTGCCTGGAGGAAGGCCTCCTGCAGAAGATGAAATTACAGGCTGCTCGTTCTCTGCTGCATCGTCCTCCATGATGTCAGAAGTACTCCTGCAGATGCAGTTACACACTCATTTCCTTACCTTAAGTCGGAATCTTTGCATCCCGTACTTCACAAGTGAGAGGGCTCTGCTGACTCAGAAGAAGGGGCACTGTAACAGAGAGCAAAAATCTGCCTCAATTCCTGACACCGGTGTGTGTCCCAGGTACTTTTCACACACACAGGAGCGCAGCCTGAAGGTAAGGCCGAAGGGAAGTTACTTCCAAACACTGTGATCAGAGCTATCTTAAAAAGCCAATCTCAAAGCCCAGGCAGATCTGTGGTTTCTCAGTTCCCCGCATGCAGCAGATGGCGTGGTACAAGTTGTTCTAGCAATATTTCACAAACTCGCTATTGCTCGTAAGTGCAATGTTTTGCAGGAGAAAAAAAACCCAAAAAACACTTTGTACATTTTTTTTTTCCCCTCAAAGTAAGGACACAGCCAAGTGAACAAATCAGTGGCAAGTGGCTCTGGAAGCTACGGGCACAAAAGTGAGTTGTCACGAGCAGCTTCAATCATCTTTCTTAATCTAGCTGAACTGACAGTTCCTGTAATTAACAGCTAGGGTTGGGCTGTCTCCTGGTGACACTGCAGCAGGGCTGTCTCCAGGAAGATCCTATTGCCAGTGCTAATTACACATTCTGGGACAGTAGGCTCAGAGTCGTGTTTTCACTGGTGTTCAGAAGAAGTGACCTGTTCTGTGACCCACTTGCTTCAGCATATGTCAGGTTCCTAAAGCAAGCCCGGCCGTGCTCAAATCAAACCATACTTCTCAGCTCTTGTTTTATAAATACAGCTGGATAATCGTTAGCGTGGTGTATTCTACCCCACTTGTGTTCGTTGTCACAGCATTACCAGTAAACTGGCTTCTGAATGCTGCCAACAGCTGACTAGCTCACACTCAGAAGATGCGACACAGAAATCCAATTAATATAAACCAAGAAGCAGCATCTTATACCTGGTTGTGTTTCAAGAAAGCCAGGGATGGGCGAGCACAGAGCAAAGCCCTGCCTGCATCGTAACTGCTTCGGAACCTGAGACCTGGAGTCACCTCTTGCCAAGCAGTTGTTTTTGCAGCACTGTATGTGACACAAGGCTTGCTAGCTGTGGCGTGCACGGGTTCTTCCTTCCTAACAGCATTCAGCAGAGCATTTACTGAGAAAGAAAGAAGTCTCACGGCTACTTGGACCACCAGCAGACCGCCTTCCCTCAGCAGAGAGGCACAAGCTCGTGCCAAGTTGAGTTCTCAGGCCTCAGCTTTTATTGCCACTGTCACGGCATCATCCCCAGCATCCATCTGGTTTTGTGGTCGCAGAGCACTTTGTTTTATTTTAAAGACCGATCTCGGTATTACCCAGAGAGATTGTTCTCAGTAAAATAAGCAAGTGTTCCAAAACCATTGAGGCTTCCTGTTGGTAACACTGCAAACCACAACAACAAAGCTTAGTTACGTTACCGGTACACCAGCCCCAAACTGCTTCGGAAGCTTCACGTGCTTTGTGGTCTTTATAGGAAGACACAGGCATGTCCTGCACGGCTGCGTATCTGCACTTGGGTGCACAGTTAAGTATTTTTCTTACAACTGGACCTTTCCCATTTCTTTCCTTTCCTCCCACCCCCCTGCTGTTGCTGTTTAATGCTGACGTGAAACGGAAGCAGCTTCTTCCTGGTGTAAAGTTGTATGGCAGAGGCATAGGAACTATCTCCTGCTGCTGTTTGGGTCAAGTTAGAGCAGGCAAGAGTGAGAACATTCTGCATTTGTGACCCTATGCATGTCCAGCCTATTCCTTCTTCCTTGTTCTAATTCCAACAACAAAGCATCAGGTTTTCATCTCTGCTGTTGTTTTTTGCTTTTGTCTCAAATAGAAATAAAGGAAGAAAAAAAAAATCTGCTTACCTTTAGAAGGCCTCAGGTAGGCAGGGATCTCCAGCAAGATGCCCTCACCTCCACTGCCAGCCCTTAAATGAGGACTGGCAAGGGATGCATCCTGACTCCACCCCTTCTGATCACTCAGGTGCATTGCACACACCTGAGCTCCCCTGGGCTGGCTCTGCCTTCCCCCCAGGTGCTCCATCACTGCTTCAGGCCGTGACTGAGTGCTTCTGCTACACTTGCCAAGTCCAGTTGGGGAATTGGCCTTCCTGACCCCAGTCCTACACAGCTTCCTTATAGTCTTCCCATGGTACCTGTCTCTGTTTCCTTTGCCTGTGCATTTACTTCTTGCTCTCCAATTTGACCAGTAGGTCCCAGTTCAGCCACGCTGGGCTCTTGCCTTCCTTTCCTGACTTCCTCCACCTGGGGGTGAAGAGCTCTTGTGTCCTAAGGAAAGAAAGCTTCCTCAAAGCCTCATTTTTGTACCCTGGAGATACCATCTCAGCTGTTCAGCTTTAGGAATAATGCTTTAAAATACTCTTTTTCCCAGTATTACTTCCAAGCCTTTGCCATCCTGTGTTCATTTTGCTCGCCAGCAATGTCACAGAGTTAACAAGGCTGTTTAGTTCTGCTGCTGTTCAGAAACCTGGGGGAGGCTGTGCAGCTGATAAGAATATCAACTCTGTATGGTGTTGCTGCTTAGAGAACCAAAGAGTAGCTGGAAATGTATTAAAGGAGGGGAGGAGTCAGGAGGAATGATTGAGTTAAAAGGCCTCGAAGGGATTTCCAGATAAATCATTTTAAAGTATAATTTCAAACTGATCCAAGCAATGTCATGAGGAGGGAATGAAGTGAACTCTCGGTAGACAGGTGAATAACGTTGGAGATCTTCTGAGCAGTTTGTGGCATAGCTTGCTTTGTATCAAGCAGATCAGGGCTCTGCAGACCTGAGCTAGGCTGTGTGAGCAGGGGCTCAGTGCTTGCTTCATGCAGCTTCTCGCTCACACTGCCTTTAATTGCGAGGCTTGCTCTGTGTCCAGTACAGGAGGGAGAGGAACTGCATCCTTCATCTCACAGCTGAACTGCTGTGCCTCCTGACCAAGGAGATGGCTGTTTTTCTGGTATCTTTTTCTTGATTTTTTTTTCAGACAGGGAGAGTTGCAGAGCCTGGGGAGGGACCGACAGTGTTTCTGTAACTGACACCAGCATGAAAGCTGTGCTCTGTCCCAATTACCCAGTGAAGCACAGCAGAATACTTCCCCACTAATCATAAGCTCTGCGCCTCTTATTCGGTACTGTATTTGTTGGTTTGGCTCAGTTGTTGTTTGTGGCTGGTTTTAAAATCTCAAGAGTAAACAGAGAAAACGGAGGCACTCTATCAGATTAAAAAGGCTTTGTCTAGAGAAGATCCGTAGAATAAATAGGGAAATGGCGTATCATGTCTTCTCGAGAAGCTTTGTGGGTATTAAGGTTTCCATTGCTTTGCAAGAAATGAGCTAGTTGTTGTTGTTAGAAGCTGAGACTTTGGTTTGTTTAAATGCAGTCACTGCAGAAGAGCAGCCAGCCTGCTTTTCCTGCTTCTTCCTCCATGCAGAGATGCACTGGGTGATTTAAGACCAGTGTGCAAAACTGGTAGCTGCTCCAATGGTGGTTTGCATAGCCCTGCCATCACTGCCTGGTGAAACCCACATCAGGCAGCTTCAGCTCTTGCTTCTCTCATAACCGTATTCAATGCTATGTCAGATTTTCTGCTTCCTCTTTTTAGGGCATCACCATTATTAGATGTACTGAAATTCTTCAGAGCAAAAGCATTAGGGCACTGTGACTTTCTGTGCCTGCCCCATGGTAGTGTTTCTGCTAAAATACAATGTTCTTCTCATTTTGTGAGTTGGGTTCTTATATGTATATATATGTATATATGTAAGCCAAAGAACTGTGCTGGGAATGATACCATCTTTGATTAAAACTTGTGGTCCCCTGGGTCACTAATCTGGCACCTTGCTCCTCTGTGAACTTCCCCTTACAAATAAAGGGTATCCTAGGCCTTCAGTTTCTGTTTTAAGCTGACACTGAGCCGAATTGCTCTCAATTTATATTAATCTAGCTTCAGAATAACCTATATATCTATATAAATTATGTCTTATTACTTGTCTTCCAGGTGTAGCCTAGCTAGACTAACGCCCAGCAGCCAGCAGCGCTCAGCAGCTCGCAATTAGAAAGAGAGAAATGGGTAAATTGCTGCTGCTTTAGGAGAAAATTGTTTTCCAGCCTACCACGAGAGGGTGCTGCAATGCTTTGACTTAGTTTCTCTCTTACTGCACCCTTCCTGTCAGCTTTGAAAAGGCAAGTTTTGTAACATCCCTGTGTTACATTGAAGGTTGAGCTGCTAATCTGAGCCTTCCAAGGAGAGCTGCTTCTGCGTGCATTGCTGACGTGTAAGGTGGCAGCAGTGCCTGCCTGTTCCGTGTGTCCTGTAGCTGTCCTTCTCCCTAATTTGTTTCGAGATTGAGGTCTTAAGTGCATTTCAGATCTTAACATCTGGCTTTGTTACATCCCCCCGTGCATTATTTCCTCTTACAGAGGGCTTGAAGTGCTCCTCATCACACAGTTGCCTTCCAGTGCCCCACCTCCTTGGCCTACTGGGAGATGAGCTCATGATTTTTTAAACCATGAAAGCTGTTACAGAAGCACCATCTCCGTTTGTTAATGGGAAAACAGGCTTTAGTGCATCAACCACTCTGCTACAGCGTGCTTCATTTAACCAAACTCCACATTACCCTTCCTGGGATTACTCTAGGTTTGCTTCTAGGAATTAAGTAATTGTTATTATGGAGTTGGGACTAGGTGATCTTTAAGGTCCCTTCCAACCCAAGCCGTTCAATGAATTATTCCCTGCTGAGAAGCAGGTGTCATCCTATGCTGAATATGTGGTACGAAAGAAGGTTATCTGAGGCTCGGGTGAAGGGCAGCAGAACTGGATGTCCACGAATAGATACTGGTGACAGATTTGGAAGAATGACTGTTTCCTTTTCTTTAAGCATTCAGCTTTCCTGCTCAGCTGCCTGAACCTATTTTGGGCCATATCTGATCTGTAAATGAGACAGGGGAAATCACAGCAAAACAGTCACCTTCCGTTCCTTTGGTGCATACCAGTTTGTCCGTGAGCATCTTCTATTACACTGTGATCTACTACTTTTCCTTGCTTTAAAGTCTGCTTCCTGGTCCTGCTGTTCCTTTTTGTGTTGCTCAGCACACACACCCTTCTTTCTTCTGCGATACTTATCCTTCCTGCCACTTGCATAATGTAATTTACTTGGTTTTATTTTCCCCTTGCGTTTTCTTGCTTTGAGCAGATCCTGCCCCCTTCCTTCTCATCCTCTTGGCATCCTCTGGTTGTCTCCTCCCCCAGCAGAGCAGTCCTTGCCTTCGCGGACAGAAGAGGGATGCCAGCTCAAGAACCAGGAATACAGACATGCAGAAGTGGAAGGAACGCTTCCTTTCCAAGTCCAACTATGGAGGCTTTGTGTTGTGCTTCACCCCGTGACACATTTGCTTCTCTTCTTGAGCACTGGAATTTAACTCGCTGTAATCCTACTTCAGCAGTACGAAGTGTAGGAGAGCTTATGGAGGGAACACGAGTAGTGCTGTACGCCAGCTGTTTTGAAGTCTCATACGCTTTGTATTGAAAGCATCTTTCATTAGTTAGGTGCTGGAAGGATTCTGTAGTGAAAGCTCTAAGTACTGTACTTCAGGAGGGCTGGATGGCCAGCACCCGTTTGGGGTCACCTCCTAGTGCGGTGGTTAAGCAGGTGGCTTTGGTTTTAGCTTTAGACCTTCCCCTGCATAGATGAATCTCAACATGAGGTGGATCCTGACAGCTGCAGAGGGCTCAGTTTGTCAGTCTTCATTAGAATATGGAGCTAGCTGAAGTGATTCCTTTTGTAAGTCCCTTCTGCTAGTTCTAAGGGCTGCAGAGCCCCATTCAAGTAGTCAAGATAACACTCATCTCTTCTGTAAGGCAGAGCTGTGGTGGCGTGACTAAACAGAAACATTGCCCATAGTAACCACTGTGGTTTTAGTTCTTTCTCTCTTCTCTGCCCGGCTTGCACCTTCCTTGCACACGCTGATTTTTCCCTACGTAGCCTACCACCCTTACATGCTGCACTGCTTCCATCACTGCGAGGTAGGTGCCCATTAGCAGTGGGCTGGGACCTCCACACCCACAGCTGGATGTTGTGCCTCCCCTCTTTGAAGGAGGGACCTGCATTTCATGGACTTCACTGAGATCACAGCAGCCACCTTCACGTATTGAGGACAAACCCAGCACTGTTGGTTTCTCCATCATTTTGTTGAAAGGAAGCCCTGCCCTGTCTTCAGAAGTAACATCCTTAAACCTGTATATTTTAGTTGGGTGAGTCAGTTTCATTCCTGCTCTTCAAGTGTTTATCTATTGTCAGCTGTAATTTCACCTTCCCGGGGCCAGCAGTGGCCATGCCAGGAGTATGAAGTCCGTTATAAATAATCTCTCTGCAATATTCACTGTATATAATTTCCAGAAGTTGCATTAAGAAATTAAGAAGGAATGCTTGGATGCTTTTCCTCAAGTAAACACCATTCTAAGTTGATGCAACAGATATTCATCTGCAGCTTAATTAGCTTGAATTCTCAATAGAGAAGTTTGACTAAATGCTCACGTTGGACGTGACTAATAGGAGGACTTACCAGCCTGGATTACTCAGTCCTCTGGAGGGCCCACTGTTTGATGTACTTGATCTTAGCAATGTGATGTTTGCTATTAATCATTTTTTTCCGGCTTCAGAACGTGAGGTGTGACCCTATGCGTTCAAATTAATGTTCTTGCTAGCAGGAAAAAGCGTCAGACTCCATGCAGGCCTACGGTGGGCATTTGTGAGCCTGTGATCTCTGTATTTCATTGCTGGATTTGTGTGCCCTGTTCATCGTGGGTGCTTTATTTGGTCTTTATGGGTGTTTTCTTCTGTTTTCTTAATGAAAGCATAACCTACAGGGGCCATTGCCCCAGAATTCCTGCTGCTCCTTCCTGCAGGAGCTTCAGCATCCTTGCTGGAAGAGCTGACTGCTGCTGGGTGTCGGAGGCAGGTACAGGCAGAAAGGAGAGAGATCTGTTTCTCCATTTTCAGACACAACATCAGGCAACTGAGTCAAGTTCACTGTGCTTTTAGTTACTCAGCTGTCAGATTTGGAGTAGGTTTGCATTGAGGAGGCTCGAGAGGGAGAGAGATTTGGAGAGGAGCAGTTGCAGCACTGCCTGCTGCCTTGGAATTTCAGATTTCGAGACAGCACCTGGTGTGCTGGTATCAGCGGGGTCTTGAGCCCTGATCCCAGAGGAAGCACTTAGGGTGGCTGCTTCTTGAAGGGCTACAATGCAGCCCTGTGTAATCCAAGCAGTCAGCTGTCCCGACAGCCTACATAGGCCAGCAGCAACTGGGAATGTTTTTGTGTGGAGTGGGAGGAAGAAGGAATGAGGTGGAACTGTGTGAAATTTGACAATTAAGAAGAGAAAGGAATCTTTCTTGGGCTCTGACAGCAGGAGGTATGGGGGCACTGGGTGTGGGTTCCTGTCTGCATGGCACAGCTACACCTTGGTCTCGACCTCAGTTCCAAACGTACATCTAAAACAACTCCTAAATTAAGAAGCAGTTTTACATCTCCTCCTCAAAGCTGCGTGGCTCCACGTCTGCGAGCAATGCCATGAAGTGGGCCAGAAGTGATGCCGTGGGTGGGCGCTGGTGTGGGCTAAGTGCTGCTCTGCAGGGCGAGAGGAAACCAAGTGCTGAGCCAGCAGCGATGCTGACCTCCCACTGGGAAATCCCAGCCCCTTCCTTCTTCCTTCCTCCCTCAGAATATACATAGTACCGAGAGTGAATTAAGCATTTGGAGCAGTGTCTCCCAAAGGCTAGAGTAGTATCAGAGAGCAGAATAGCTTTCAGATAAGAACACTGGCAGTGTAGTGACCACAGCATTCTTCCTGGATCCAACTCTGCGCTCTTTAACTGCTCTTTTAGTTCAGTGTTTTCCCTTACGACATCTCCTTATGCTCCTCACCACAAGATAGCAGTATTTGATAACTGAACCCGATCATATCACATTCTAAGCACTGATCACATGTCTTGCTGGAGTGCATTCATGTTTTTGTTGTATGAACAGGAGCAAGGAAAGCAGCTACTGGAGAGCTGAACAACGAGACTTTTTTGTTCCTACCTTAGAACCTGAGCTGCTCTTTTCACGTGAAAGCTACGTCAGGCTGACAAATGGTGTGAAGAGGGAGAAATCCAATAGCAAGATAGCAAAGTTGCTGGGAATACGAGATGGTTAAAGGCAGCAGAGAGAAAAGCCAACTGAAAAACTGCAGGTTGAAGAAATGATTCTCCTGCACAGAATGGCTAGCTTTGCAGGTGGGGTATTGAGCTCTGAGCTGCATACAAGAAAAATAGATCTTTGAGATGGAGTAAGGCTGTACCGTGGCTGCAGTCATCCATTACAAACCTGTTTAGTTATCCTTAATCATGATATTTTACTCATTTGCAGTCGTCCTTCTTTGTGAGGAAGCTGACCTTGTTGTATTAACACACCAGCAATTCAAACCATGACTTCTTACGGCTCTGTTTACTTTCAGGTTATGAGCACAGGACTTGTTCAGCCTTACTGTCTTTGAAGGACTCTTTTTCCTTCAGAGCTGTATTCATTCTGCCAGATTCCAGAGCGACGCTTCAGAAAGCGTAACCTCAGTGAGTGCATTCTCATTTCTAAATGCACGAGGGCTGAACACCACTGTTAGCAGACCTTAACAAACAAATGTATGACGCAGCTTGGAACGGACAAGCTGTCTGCCCCGACTAGGATTTGTGGGGCTTGTGTTACCCCAGTTATTTGGCAGCTGTTGGGAACGCTGCTGAATGGAGTCCCTTGTCTGCCCAGCAGAGCCAGTGACAAGTATCTGGCTTTAGCCAACGGGAAGTGGAATGGCAGCCAGTAACTAAGTTTAGTTTGATGGATGTGTTTCTCTGACTTCATCCGTGCTTATTTGCACTGCCCCACACAACAGTGGATCGGGGCCGAGAAGGAGCAAGGCAGCTAGGACTCCCTCAGCCAGGGCTCAGCTCCACAACAGACTGCATCTCCTACCAGCAGTCCAAGCTAAGGGTTTTCCCTGGTGCTGCAGTCAGGACAGCAAGCATTCCTGCTTTTCTTGGATAAAAGGAAGCACTGGCTTATTTCCTGTGGCATACATATTTCACGGAAGCGAGGTCAGGAGTATTTTAGTGAAACGTAGCAAATATTTTAAACAGAGAAACTGTTCAAAGGAAGAAAATGACTGTGGACAATTGCTTGAGCAGCATCTCGGTGCCTGACAATTGAAGCTGACAGCTCTGGGATTTATTTTTAGCTCGAGAACTTTGTTTAAAACAGAAGTACTGCGTAGCTTTGGCAGTTGCCACATACTCAGCGTGGGTGGATGGAACTGAGAAATCTCATCTGTGCTAACGAGCATTCGGGGACTGTAGTAAAAAATTAAACTCATGTACTGGAAACTGAAGCTCTATCAGCTCACCTGGGGAGCTCCACCCTCCGAACAGCTTCCACAAGGTAAGCAGCACTGCCTGCCCAAGGTGCTCACCAAAATAGCTGCTTGGGCTCAGGTCCTGACATTGGCTCGGGTCGATGCTGTGAGATTGCAGGTCAGTAAGTTAGACTCTAACCTCTCCCCTTCCAAGTTTTTCCTGTAACTAGAAAGGCTAAAAATAAACCTCAGAAAGCTGGCTGAGATGCGGATCAATGCAATGTTTGTTCCAGGTGCTGAGTCTAGGGAGAGGTCCTTACACTGCAGGGCTTCTTGTTAGAAGTCATTACGTCACCTGGAAGGTAGCTGGGACATGTTAACTCAAAGGGCTGGTAGTTGCTGCTTTCCATCTGCAAAGTGAACCTCTCTGCAGCTAGGCTGTGTCACTGTAGGTATCCCATGGCTTGCTTTGGGTTTTTCAAGTAGTCTTTGCAGAAGAGCTCTTCAAATGCTTGTCTTAATGCTGGGTGAGTAAATAGCGATCCATTTGATTTGCTCAGAAGCAGATAATATCCCAGCTTTGATCTGGCCACAATTAATGACTCCTCAGGAATTCCACTGAAGTGTAATTCACATTAAGCAATTTCTCCCCAAGTATTGCTTGAATAAACCCAGTAAGCTGTCACAACGTTTGGCCGTCCCACCTTTCCTGTAGGGCTGGGTGACCTAATCCTCACTCCTTAGACTGAGGAGTTCCAGTAAAACTCTCCATGACTGAGGAAGAATGTTAAACACTCTTTTGATCTACATGTATGTGGTTTCCCAGTTATCTTTGCTGGTGTCCCTTTGTAGCACTCCTTGTCCTTGTGGGAGTAAGTTGTGGTCTACTGTAGGCAAGATTGAGAGGAACAAAAATTGGAACCTCTGTACTCAATGGAAGGAGGTATGTAATGCAGAGCACCTAGAGCTGGTGGGCTCTGTGCTTCTTTCTAGATACCAGCATTGCAAAGCTTCGCAGGAGCTGAACTGATCCTTCGTAATGTCCTAACAGACATTTTGCTGAGATGCTCAGGATTTTGTCAAGAAGCTACAGGTGTAGCTTTTCCATTCAAAATCTGTTGTTGTATATCATCTTTTAATTGCATTACAGCTTCTCTCTCCCGTTCTGTCACACGTGAGAGCTTTTGGGCTCTCTGTGCATCTCACTCTCCAGTACCAAAGATCAGTTGTTAACCCCTTTCCTATGTCAGAGATATTCTGATAACTAAGGGAAGAAGGCATACCAACATGGCTTGTAATGCTTTTTTTATGATGTGGACGCCTCATGATGCAATGTTGTCACTGACTCTGATGCCTCCTCCCACATTCTGTCTCTCCCAGCCTGAGACCATAAATAGAAACCTATTCCTTGCCCATCCCAACCGCCTGGCACGGAGCTGTATTTCTTGGCATTATTCAGTGGGTTGTTTACGGTACTTAAACCTCACACTGCTGTGGGAGGCCCAGAGACTAATTATGGATCTGTGCTTAGCTGAAGCAAACCACATTATTAAGAGTCTGCTTGCTCGCAGGAGAGGAACACCTAGGAACAGCATTTAGTTGGGCTGCCTGTATTTTACCAAGGCCATACGTGAGCTGTCCAAACCCTTTTAAGCTGATGTTTTTCACAGCCACATGCATGTCAGCAGGACTAGGTGGTCCATCTAGATAAGGCCTTGGGTCTCTGGATGGATGAATGGAGTTCCATTTCATTTCCTCATCTTCATTAATGCAGAAGGCCTCCCACTAGCAAGCTGGTTGAAGCTCCTGAAGCCTAGTGTGTAAAGCCACGTGCATTTGGAGAGTGCATTGCACCAGGATCCACAAGTTACTCAACAGTGCAGTTCCTGTGGCCCAGGCTCACTAATACCTACACTCTGTTGGTCTTACCAGCAAGGGTACAAAGTGATGCTGTAAAGCAGCAGCGCAGATGGATACTTATTTGAAAGCCCCAAGTGGAAATGGGGCAGAAAACAGGGGTGCTCAGGGATCTTGGTGGCCTTGTGTTCAGGTGTCCTCTTGTAAAACACAAAAAGGAAACCCAGAACACCCACACAGTGCTATTCAGTATAAAGAGATACTGCATCAAATTGTCACTGTCCTGCAGCTCTTGGTCTCTGGTCCTTCTGCTCTAGGAGCCTTGCTGCCAGCAGCTGCAGTCCCCTCTCAGTGCTGCACTTCTTTTGTTTCTTTATGAGACAGCAACAGCCCGAAAATTCCAGATGGAGCAAGCTTTAGAAGCTGCTTGTACTACTTATTTCAGAGTAGCCTAGTCAGCAAGATTTCCTTACATTTAATTTTCTCACTGCTGGAAAAACTGAAGCCATACCTCAGAAGGGTGAGTGGTACAGGAAGGTTAACCACGCTCAGGAAGCAGCTTGGAAGGGCACCACAGGGAATATCTGAGGACCCAGTTTCATTTTCTCCTTATCCTTCCTCGTTCCAGAGATACCACTTGCACATCTATTGTATTTTAGCAACCAAGCTAATAACCATTTTCCTTGTTAAACTATTGCAGCTGATACTAATCGAGTAACAGTGTGTAGCTTGGCATTTCCTAACACCGTTTCAAACCCACCTGAGAAGCTTATTTGCTCTAGGTTTTTCTTACTCTACACTGTCCTTCCCTCTAAATTCTCCTTATTCTTTGTGTATTAATAAACGCACCATTTCAAATACCAGCATAATTAAGAGCATTCAGAACACACAAGAGGGGGGAGAAGACAAACTGCAAGAGGAAGAACAAATGGGGGAAAGAAAATAGCTTAGGGGCTCAAAGGGAAAAGCAGCTCATCCTCCAGCTGCTGGGCAGCATGCTGCAGGAGTCACAGAGCCTTGTTTTGGAGGGGAAGGAAAGGATGCCACTCATTTGTCTGGAGAGCTTTTGGAAGCTGACTGTACTTAGGTGTCCTGAGGTATTCTGGCTGGTTGTGGTTTCCACTTGCATTAGGTGATGGCAGAGGGGGGGAAAAAAACTCATGGTACAGCTCACACAAGGAGGAGTAGCCCTTCACCTGTGCAGCCTACATCCTTTCCATAGCAACTTCTCACATGCACAGCCTTACAAAACACATACACTTCTGACAAGCCCAACTGCTTATTCCTTACCTTCAGTCTGAGCTGTGTCCTCACCACACAAAGCAGCTGCCTTCCTCAGGAGCAGGGGAGCTTGTCCCTGTAGGATGCTGGTGGGCTGCAGCAGCTCCCACCCCTCTACAAAAGGTCAGAGCACTCACTCCCCTTCCCCTGCTGCCTTTAATACCCCTCGGCATGCCCACCAGCCCCAGGTGTGGGCCTGCCATGGTGACTGCTTGTTCTTTAACCCTTTCTTCTCTGCATTAGGAGTCCGTTCTGCTGCCAGCCCTAGGGACTGCTGGAAAACAGGCTCCTGACTCCACCAAACAGATCTTATGTTAGTGACAGATAATCTGAGGGTGCCCTTCCGGAGAGCTGACCTGAACCCTACTGAATCAGCAGTTCAGGCTGGGCATGCTGTGCTGCCTCTGCTTTCTGTTTCTCTCTGAGATCCTAAAACGCCCAGCAGTGCTTTCTCTTTGGGTGCTCTTACATCTGTTAGGCTTAATGTTCTCACACACGTCACTCCCTCTTAGTTCATGTGAACAGTACTCCCACATCGCTGTGTGCGTGGAGCACAAAAATGAATCAATCTGGGCACTCCCCTCAACGAAGGCTCTGCTTGGCAGCGCACACAAGGGAATTTCTCCAAGGAAACTGTTCTGTTTTCTCCCAAACACTTTGTTGCCTGACTCCTGGCGGCGCAGACCTCTGTAGCTCACGTCAGGATTGATTCACCTCGTAGGCAGCGCAGTCTTCCCATCCCTGGTTTGTTCCCTGGGAAGCTCCACCCTTCCTTCCATCCTCACTCCTCCTCCACCCCACGGGCAGCACTCCCTTTTCCATTGGCCACACGTGGTGGTGGTGGTGGTGGTGGCCGGCACTTCTCGTGGCAGTTTGTACACCTTCTGCCTGAGTGTGCAGCACGACATGATTGTGGGCACGGCCCTGTTCCAGCCCAGCAGCTATGGCAAGGAGAGCAAGCTGCTCTGCTGCCTTGGCGACGAAGCCCCTGAGCCTGCAGGCTCCAGCTTCACAGGTAGGATGCTCAGGGAGACTGCAGCGTGCTGTTCTCTTCCTCTGTTGCTGTGTTGGCTTAAAGGAGGGTGTGGGTCCTCTCAGGTCTTTGTCTTGTGGTGTGGGACCAGGCATGAGCAGAACTGAGATTGCCTGCAAAGTGTACTGTGGGAATAACGGAGAGGAAGGAGGTGGCTGAAGCCTTGCCTCCTTGCTTCATCACCTATTGCTTGGACACTTGGTGATGGTATCAGCTTTCAATTGTATAGGAAATGAAAGCGATGACGTAGGGTTTGTTTAAAGCTTTGCTATTTCAGCAGCTGTGTGATGGAAAAGAAGGAGCAACTTCAACACCATGGAGGTGTTTTGGAGCAGAAAAGTCAAAGGATGTTTTTGGGAAGCTGCCTGCTTTTGTGTGTGCTGCTCATAGCTAGCAGGGCTGTGTCACTCAGGCTCTCTGTTACTTTGCTCAAGGCACCGAACCCCCTCCTGTCTTTCTAACACAAGGCATTGTAGGAGTGTAAAGAATGTGTTGTTTAATTACCCTGTACTTGTACTCTGCGAAGAGAGATGGATTTGGGAACAACTGTTCTTTTCTGTTGCCACTTAAGCTGTTCCTGATGCATAATAACTGCACGTGCACAAACCCAGCCCTAGAAAGCAGCAGCCGTGTGCTGGCAGCCATGGAGGCAGCAGTGCGGGCACCCTGATAGCACAGCACTATTGCAGTTCATCTGATGGGCTGGGATGTTGGTGATCACAGGTGATTGTTAGGAACTAGAAACAGAAATACTGTGTCTGCAGAGAATGAAGTGATGTTTTGGTGGCTGAGGCTCCGTCACTTTTGCTCTTGTGAGGATCACCTCGATAGGGTGGTGCTCCGGCATGGCTGGGAGGCAAAGTTACTCAAGCAGTGGAAGTGATTACCAGAAATTCAGGCGAAAGCCACTTAGCTGTGTGTTTAAGAACAATCTAACAAACCTCAGTCATTTCCTTTCCCACGTACATATAATACAGCTTAAAAAAAAATAAAAATTGAAGATGGATTCTGGGAAACTCCCTGCATAGAAGTTTTCCAGGCTTGAGCTCCATCACGCGGCACAGACTCAACACGTGTTTGCCTGTTCGTTGGCATAGGCCTCTTCCTGACTGAAAACGTTACCATCGCAGCCTGTAAACGATTTCCTATTTCACATCGGAAAAGCAGCTTTTATTTCTTCCCCATACTGTGCAGTGGGAGCTGTGCTCTGCTTTGATTTACTAACAGCTGTGATTTCCTCTTTGCTCGTTCTTCAGAGGCCCTGCACCGCCCCTATGGTTGCGATGTTGAACCGCAGGCACTGAACGAAGCCATCAGGTGGAGCTCCAAGGAGAACCTGCTGGGAGCCACCGAGAGCGATCCCAACCTCTTTGTTGCACTTTACGATTTCGTAGCAAGCGGTGACAACACGCTCAGTATCACCAAAGGTGAGGCTCTGAGCTGCAGGGCTGTGAACTTAGCCAGAGAAAATAGAAAGCTGAATCCTTCTTCCGTTGTTCTGTTGGAAAGAGTGAGTGCAGTTAGAAATTACTCTGTAACCGAGGATTAGGAGCTTAGTCTCTCTGTCTTGTGTTGGAGAGACACCTGCTGGACAGTTCTAGTACTGATACACGTTTGAGTAACTGGCCAACGATGTAGCCCAAGTACACCCAGGCTGCCCAGGTCCCTGGCTGTGAGATGCCTATTTTGGGGACAGCTAGAGGAGAACCTTTACGTTATTGGTGATAAGAGAATCAAGAGCTTTCAGTACAGCCAAGTCAAGAAAGACACAGAGAATTCTGTTTGGTAGGTGTATCACAACATGCCCTTCTGCACAGTTGTTAAAAAAACAAATGCCGTTTAAGGCTTCGGGATGGAGACAGACCTCTTTCTTCCAAGAAGAAAGAAAAACATCTTTCCAGTCTAAAATGTGGAGTGCAGAAAGCTTTGTGAACTGATGGTTTACATTGTCATAAATTAGTCAAGTGTTCTGGCTGAAACTATACCAGTTTAGTTAGATCACTGCTGCAGGTTTTTATTGTCTAGCTACAAAACAAGGCTTAGTCAGCTGATAGTGAGCATCTCTTAATGAGACCCTGTAGATCGTGTTGTGCTTACTTGGCTTTTTTTCCTCCTGGATCATAGGCGAGAAGTTGCGAGTGCTGGGTTACAACCAGAATGGTGAATGGAGCGAGGTACGTTCGAAGAATGGGCAGGGCTGGGTGCCAAGCAACTACATCACCCCGGTGAACAGCCTGGAAAAGCACTCGTGGTATCACGGGCCGGTGTCACGCAGCGCAGCGGAGTATCTGTTGAGCAGCCTCATCAATGGCAGCTTCCTGGTTCGGGAAAGCGAGAGCAGCCCAGGGCAGCTGTCCATCTCGCTCAGGTACGAGGGACGTGTTTACCACTACAGGATCAACACCACCTCAGATGGAAAGGTGAGGATCTCTGCACGCCGCCGCGGGGAAAGGAGATCTATCTAGCTGCCCTGAAAACTGCACAGAGGGATGTTCATTTGCTCAACCCACCTGAGACCAAGTGCTCTGACATCTGATGACATTTTTTCCCCCCCCAGATCTGTTGGAGTGTCTCTCAGCAGCCTTTACCTAAGCAGATTCCTGCTTTGTTCCCGACAGGTGTACGTGACAGCAGAAAGCCGTTTCAGCACGCTGGCAGAGCTGGTGCACCATCACTCCACGGTAGCAGACGGACTGGTGACCACCCTGCATTACCCAGCACCCAAGTGCAATAAGCCCACTGTCTACGGCGTGTCCCCCATCCACGACAAGTGGGAGATGGAGCGGACTGACATCACCATGAAGCACAAACTGGGGGGAGGGCAGTATGGGGAGGTGTACGTCGGCGTCTGGAAGAAATACAACCTCACGGTTGCTGTGAAAACCTTAAAGGTGAGTTTTCAGATCGCTGCGAGCTGTTGGTTTGGTCAGCATTTACGATAAGTAGGAGGAAGTTGTAACTTCCTCAGTTATACTGCCTGATGATGTGAATATCTGAAAATGGAGCGTGCTGATCTGCATAAAATCCATGCTTGAGAGGAGCTTGGCAGAGCAAGGTTAGCTGGTCGAGCTTGCAGCAGTGCAGGTGGCTTAGAAACAGCTCGGAATTGTGGCCCGGCGGGCTCCTGCAGGAACTGCATGTCCAGTACCACTTCCACTGCCCTTCCCTTGAAGAAGCTGTGGAAGCTGTAAGAAGTCAGTAACTCCCCCCACCTAAATAAGGGAGATTTCAAATGTAATTGTTACAGCTGTGGGCAGAACTAAGTGACTTTTAGAGTCATCCCTTCTCCAGCCACAATAGATATCGAGTTGGTGTTTTCCAGGGGCTGCAGATCTGTTATTTGGCTGCGCTGCAGGCCAGCTTTTCAGGGGTGCTATAGGCCTTCTTTGCTTTAGTGAAGGCCAAAACATCAGAATGGAGATAAGGTTAACATTTAGCTACAGTACGTTGCTGAGCAGGCCTTGGTCATGAAGATAAATCTTCTCTTCTGTGTTTGTCTAGGAAGATACCATGGAAGTGGAAGAGTTCTTGAAAGAAGCTGCTGTGATGAAGGAAATCAAGCACCCAAATCTAGTGCAGTTATTAGGTTAGTGAAATCCCTTGACCGTTCTGTTCTTACTCAGGTTTCTGCCAAAACGTAATCCATCTTGTTTAAAAAGAGTGGCAGAGTTATTTACATAATTTTTTTTTGAATCAGGTCAGGTTATGGGGTGGTATTTTTGGCTGCTTACTCCTTCATATAGCAATTCTGAGCTGAGGCACCAGTTTTAATCGAATAAACATCAAATATGGTTGCATTAGTAGACAACTTTGCTGTTGGGGCACTGTATAAAGCTCACAGTATCAATCTGCTGTTAAATGGTACCGTTGGCTCTGGCCATTCTCCAGGATTCAGTTATCACTGCAGTCAGATTCCTCTTCTACGTAGCTAACCAGCCTTCAAACTATACACAAAGATTCTTAATGGGACGTTTTAAACCTGGACTGGTGCCGAGCCTGGGATGAAAGGAGAAATGTGGAGAACGTGAAGGATTTGAATCATGTCATCTATTCTGTACCCATTTAAAAAATGGACACAGATGAAGTGGCCGCCCAGCCCTGTCTGCCTCCAGCAGCAGAGACTGAAACGATTTCATTAGGGATGCATTTTTGCTCCTGCCTGTGGCTAATGGTCTCGGCACGCGTTCAGCAGTGCCGCAGTGAGGGCTCAGAGATGTGACACGAGCGTCCCGTTGCCTTCCTCCTCTGCTCGTGCATACTTTGTACATAACTGCAATGACTGTAGCGAGGAGAAATCTGAGCAATGTGTGAGAACGCTGCCGCAGGAGCAGGTCCTGCTGCTCTGATCCCTTCCCCAGCTAGCACACATGGGAGTGCTTCACATTGCTCTGTCGTGACATTCCAGCCTGGAAATCTTGCCACTTGACAGCTCCCCACTTCCAGTTGGCCACTCTTCAGCTTTGGGAGAAGAAGAGAAGGAAAGGAAATCATGGGTGTTCAAAATGCATCCTGTTTCATTCTGTGACCCCTCCAAACAACAGTGTGTAGCATACATCCATTATGCATAACATACAGGAACAGCAGTGCTTTGATATTTGGTTATCTGTGGATGAGCTTCAAGCTGAGCTGCACCGATCCAGGTCCTGTAGATGAAAGTCCTGGATTTTTAGAGAAGCACTCATATTTACAAAATGCAACCTATGGCAGGCTGGTAAGCGAGGGAAAAAGCATCAGCTTTATTCACATGCCTTGTCCTCACTGCTAGGTGTGTGTACCCTGGAGCCCCCCTTTTACATTGTGACAGAGTACATGCCATACGGGAACTTGCTGGACTATCTGCGGGAGTGCAACAGGGAAGAAGTGAGTGCTGTTGTGCTGCTCTATATGGCCACTCAGATATCCTCTGCCATGGAGTACCTGGAGAAGAAGAACTTCATTCACAGGTGGGTAAGGTGGCATCGAGAAGCAGGAAAGGACAAGCTCTGCAAACACGGGACTGTGTTGAAAAGCCCTGCTCCTGCTGCAGTAAGAGTGTGCTTTCTTCTTCATACAGGGACCTGGCAGCACGGAACTGCTTAGTGGGAGAAAACCACGTGGTGAAGGTGGCTGACTTCGGCTTAAGTCGGCTGATGACTGGAGATACGTACACAGCTCATGCTGGAGCCAAGTTCCCCATCAAGTGGACTGCTCCTGAGAGCCTGGCCTATAACACCTTCTCCATCAAATCAGATGTGTGGGGTAAGAAACTCCACTTCAGTGCTATGTTCTGTTTCATTTTGGTTTTTTCTTCGCCTCCCTGGAGGGCAGAGTGTGCCGTGGCCTGGGTAGAAACACGGGAGGAACATGCCACAGCTTTGCAAGTTGTTAATGTCTTCACCTGGTCTGGCCTGAAAAATCTGCAGCAAAGAGATTCTGCCTCAAGCTGCAGGGAAGGCCACAATCTAAGCAGCATACCGTGCAGGCAGTCTTATGACCAAGAATTTTCTTCCTTTTTGCAGCCTTCGGGGTGCTGTTATGGGAAATTGCCACCTATGGGATGTCACCATACCCAGGCATTGACCTCTCTCAGGTGTACGATCTGCTGGAAAAGGGCTATCGGATGGAACAACCCGAGGGATGCCCTCCAAAGGTGTATGAACTGATGAGGGCCTGTGAGTATCTTCTTTCAGTGTGGGAAACAAAGCCTGACAGGGCTGGGAGAAATCTGTAGTCAGCTCCTAAGTCCTTGCTTCTTAGATGCCATTTTGTTAGCTAACGTGGAAAAGTCCCTGTCACCTGAGACATACCTGGTCACCAATGCAAAGCAGTTCTGGTCTAAAGGGAACCAGAACTCTCAAAAACTGCTTACAGTTATCTCTGCCTACAGCTAGATAGGTTGTACAAATGACATTGCACTGTCATTTGTGAGCAGGACTGTTAATACGGAGCCACCACAAAGGAAGGAAACTTGGTTCTTAGCACACACAGCACCTGTTCAGGAGGCAGAGAGGGTTGCACAAACTCATCCTCCCAACTGTGCTGCTTAGCATTTTGCCACAGAGAGCTCCCTAGGGCTGCACAACACATTTTTCATCTACTAATGAGAGACAGAATAACAAATTATCTCCTACCCGTTACAGACTTACCCTGCTTTCTCACATTGCAGGTTGGATGTGGAACCCACCAGACCGACCTTCCTTTGCTGAGACCCACCAGGCTTTTGAAACCATGTTCCACGACTCGAGCATCTCAGAGGGTGAGAGCCTCTGTTGTTTTGTTCCTCAGCAGTGGAAGCATTTATCCCTCAGGGTGCTGTCTCTTAAGCACAGGCTCTTAATGCTAATCTGCTCGCTGTGGAGGCTGCGATGAGGCTTTGTTTGTTTAAAGAATATTGTCTCCTTTACTGGAGGAAGCCTCTTGTTTCCCAGACTAAGGAGTTAGGAGCAGTGCCGTCCCACAGTAAAATCACACCAGGTGAAATCCTACCAGGGAGGACTCCTAGCAGGCACATGCAGGGGCCTACACAACCAATAACCTGGGGCTGTCTGGGAGGATTTTTGGTTATTGTTTTTATACCTAGTGCTGATAGGCAGAGGAAACATGAAGTCTTCGTTTCTGTGTGCAGTGTAACTATGTTTACAAGCCACTTGCTCTCTCAGTCACGTCTTCTTGCTGGTCTGGGACTGCAGTAGAGATCCATACTTTATTTTCTTCCTCTGCTGGTCTTTGTTCCAACTATTCCACTTACTGTTCCTCCTTACAGAGGTAGCAGAGGAGCTTGGAAGAACAGCCTCCTCCTCATCCATCGTTCCTTACCTGCCCCGGCTGCCCATGCTTCCCTCCAAGACAAGGACACTGAAGAAACAGGCAGAGAACAAGGAGAACATTGAAGGAACACAGGATTCCCTGGAGCATTCGGCATCCAGCTCTGCACCAGGTACGAGCCCTGGGGCAGTCACACCGAGGCTTTCTATTCTGGGATGGATCTTCTCCCAGTGTAAACTGCCAGACAAACTGAAGAGGACAGAACGTGCACCAACTGGAGACCTTGCAACCGAGTATCCTGCCAGGATGGCGTGTAAAATTTCACCTTCTAGTCAAGATAATATTAGTGGTGTTGGCTGCTTTCAGTCTGTAGCCTGACTGCAGGACTTGTGTTAGCGTGGCAGGAGAGGCAGGGCTGTGTCACTCTTCCTGGCTTAGTGAGGTGGAGAGGTCAGAAGGATGGCAGATTTACTCCCTGAGGGAGCGGAGGGATGAGATGGCTCATGGGGAGGAACCCAGCACGGTCTTGTTCTTCAGTGACAGAAGGATACAGAGCAGGGTGGGAGCTTGGTCCTGGCACAGGTGTCACTTTTCGTTCTCAAGAAGGCAGAGGAAGTGCTCTTGACAGTGTTAAAAGAAAGGAAATAAGGCAAAAGCAGACAGGCTCAAAAATAAAAGTGCCACCTTCCTCTCTGAGTCTTTCTCTGCGGGTCCTGTGTAACTAAAAAAGCTGGGCCCTTAGAGCCTGCTGCAGGACAGGGAGGTGGGAATGGATTCTGCAGGTTCACGTCTGTCTCTTCTGCCTAGGTTTCATCAGAAGCACACAGCCAGCAGGCGGGTCTCCCGCACTGCCTCACAAGCAGAGGGACAAGTCACCCAGCAGCCTGCTGGAGGATGCCAAAGAGACCACTTTCACCAGGGACAGGAAAGGTGGCTTCTTCAGCTCCTTTATGAAGAAGAGGAACGCTCCCACGCCTCCCAAGCGCAGTAGCTCCTTCCGGGAGATGGAGAATCAGCCCCACAAGAAATACGAGTTAACGGGTAACTTTTCGTCTGTTGCTTCCTTGCAGCACGTGGATGGCTTTGCTTTTGCTTCCACGCAGCAGGACACAAGCCTGGCACCACCCAAGTGCTACGGTGGGGGCTTTGTGCAGAGGACCTTCTACAATGACGACGGCACTGGTACCAGCAGCGGCGGGGGTGTGAGCACTGGTGGTGGCTGGTCTGGCATCACAGGTTTCTTTACGCCACGCCTGATTAAAAAGACACTGGGTCTACGACCAGGAAAGCCCGCTGGCAACGAGGAAGCATCGAAGCCTTTTCCGAGGTCGAACTCTACATCTTCCATGTCCTCGGGGCTTCCAGAGCAGGATAGGATGGCAATGACCCTTCCCAGGAATTCCCAGAGGTCAAAGATCCAGCTGGAACGGACAGTGTCCACCTCCTCTCAGCCTGATGAGAGCGCAGGGAGGGCAAATGACCTGCTGCCCAAAAGGTTTGACGAAGGCCCTGCTTTGGCCAGAGAAAGACCAAAAGCAAAACTCTTGCCAAGGGGCGCCACGGCTCTCCCTTTCCGAACCCCCTCTAGTTCAGAGGAAAAGGAGATTCCGGGGCTAGCAGCAGCTCCTAAAAGCAAAGAAAAAAACAGTGGCCCACGGCAAGGGGCCCTCGAGGACGGCGAGAGACCGGGGTGGTCCTCTCCAGTAAAGGCTGCAGCAATACTTCCAACCACTCATAACCACAAAGTGCCAGTCCTAATCTCACCCACTCTAAAACACACCCCAGCAGACGTGCAGCTCATTGGCACAGACTCTCAGGGTAATAAATTTAAGCTCTTATCTGAGCATCAGGTCACTTCTTCCGGCGACAGGGACCGGCCCAGACGGGTAAAACCAAAGTGTGCTCCACCTCCACCACCAGTGATGAGGCTCCTGCAGCAGCCAGCTGCCTGCTCAGATGCAGCAGAAGAGCTAAGCAATGCGGCGGGAGCGCAGCACGGACTGGAGTCGAACGAAGGGAGTAAGAAGGCAGCAGCAGCACCTGTCGGTGGGAAATGTGGGAGGCCCGTGATGCCTCCACCTCAAGTGCCTCTGTCGTCGTCTTCCACCTCCCCAGTGAAAATGGCCAACGGCACAGCTGGAGCAAAGGTAGCACTCAGAAAGACCAAACAGGCAGCCGAGAAAATCCCAGCAGACAAAATCAGCAAGGAAGCGTTGCTGGAGTGCGCCGATCTCCTCTCGAGTGCCATCGCTGAGCCCACACCGAACAGCCAGCTGGTGGACACAGGGCATCAGCTGTTGGATTACTGCTCAGGCTACGTGGACTGCATTCCGCATACACGCAACAAATTTGCCTTCCGGGAAGCCGTGAGCAAACTGGAACTCAGCCTGCAGGAACTGCAGGTGTCCTCAACAGCTGCTAGCATCCCTGGGGCAAACCCCGTCCTTAATAACTTATTGTCGTGCGTCCAAGAAATCAGCGACGTGGTGCAAAGGTAGCTACTGTCAATCTGGGTAAGAGAAATACACGTGGGGTGGGGGGGGGAGACTTTTTTTTCTGTACTGATGCTTTCAAAAGGAAAGACTGATACTTGAGTATGTGAAGTACCTCAGATCACTGAGTTCTCACGTTTACAAGTTCATCTCAGAAAATGGGGATGGAGAGGGTAGATTAAAGCTGTAAAAGGGGCAGAACATCGAGTATTTGTCCCTGCCTTGTCAGTCTGGTCTGCTTGGCGTGGCAAGGCGAGGAAGGTCCTCGCTCCTCCCCTTGAGAGGCAGGAGAACGGATGGCAGGCTCTCGCTCTGGGAAGGACGGTCTGGCAGCCGGTGTACTGGAGTGTCTGCCGGCCCCTTGGCTGTACACACGCACCCCATCAGCACTAACACACGCTTCTGGGCTCCTGACGAGGCAAGGAAGGGCCCCGGGGCTCTGCTGGCACCAGCTGCCAAGCAGTCCTGGCTGGGCAGCTCCAGAGGGGCAGGCTGCGTGCAGCTGGGGGCAGGTCTAATGCACTGACAGTATTCAGAGCTGCTGGAGGTGGATGCACTAGCCCCAGTGGCTTACTTCCACAGTGCTGTTGCTGCTGTAATGAGAACTGCAAAGTTAGTTAATATATGAAATTATCCCTTTTTCCCTCCTGTCCACCTCATCCTCCACGCGTTCTCGTCTTCACTGTAGCTGAAGCATCAGGAATGCTGGGCAGACTTACCACTGGAATTACCCCTTCCCACCACACTGCCTTCACTCAGTCAATTTCCTGTTCCTAGTGGTCTAGCATGGGTGCTGCTTGGTGGTCGTTGGTTGTGAGTAGTTCGGGGCTCTTGCACAACTTGCCAGTGTTATTGGGATGGGGTGGGGTGGTGGTGCTTGTTTCTTTTTTTTTTCTTAAGCTCTAGATTGTTTTTAGCTCGTCGCCAGGTTGACTCCCCCAGTTCAGTTTCACCACCTTGAGGCCCGTGGGAGGCAAGGCAGAACCTCTGCCAGCAGCAACCCCTGCTGTGTATTAAAAAGCATTAGGGCTTTGCTCCTGCTGCTCTGCGAGAAGGCAGGCAGTCGTGTGGCTGCCCTCCTTCCATCCTGGTGCTGTTTGTCATCTGCTGTGGCCTCAGAAAGCTGGTGTCCTGCGTACGTGCACAGCTCCCTGACAGGTAAAGGACTGGCAAACAGAGACCTCAACTACGTGTTGGTTTCGAGGGGAAGCAACCAGGCCTGCTGCCTGCCTCCAGATACCCGTTACCCTGCATGCTGCTGCTCACTTCACACCGTTTGTGATGATAGAGGATCTGGCTTGCTTTGCACCTTAAATCTTTCTTTTTTTTCTTTTTTTGCTAAAATGCTTGGTTGTTTTTTTTTTTTTTTTTAAGCTTGTTTTTAAAGCGTGACTGTGCTGCTTTTAGGCTGAGCATTCAGAGCTGAGCTGGGGCACTGGTTGAAGTCAGATAGTTGGCACTCAGGCGCTCCGGGTCTGGGCTTCTCTTGGCACACGCCACTGTTGTTTCCGTGGAGCGTGGTGAGACGTGGCCTGAACCACCTTCAGAAACGTGCCAGTGCAAAACGGACCACGTGAGCTTCACAGTGACAAAACCCAATCCTTCCACCCCCATCAGCAGGCAGTGAGGTGGAAGTTAATTGTTCCTCCAAGCTGGCGAGCTGATCCCTTAGCGGGTGCGCTGTCCTTACCCAGTGTCACCAGGCCCACCTGGAAGAGCCTGCTGTCCCGCTGTGCAGCCACATTCCCAGCCTGGTGGGTGAGCGGGGCACTTAGAGGCTGAGTGGGCTTCTTCCACCAGTCCACCCAGCACTGGGGCAGAGCAGCGAGCAGTTATCTCATAGACTTTACCGAGGGCGTTTGTGGTTTAACTTATCTGCTTCAGTCATCTTTATTGGCACGCACCGAACGAGCTGCCTTCGGAAAGCCAACCCGCACGGGGAAAAGCTCTCAGGGCGTTGCTTCACATTGCCTTCAGTCAGGAGGAGTGGAAGGGTACGAGAGCTGCCTCGGGGTCCTGCTTGCCCTGCACACAATCGTGTGGCTTCCTCACCATACTGCTTCTCAGCCCAGCACAAGCTGACTGGAACCCAAGTGGTTATTCTCAGGGGAAAGGTATTTTAACCAGAACGTGGCGAAGCGTTATTCCAGTTCTGCTGAGTGTTTTCAAAGAACTTTCGGTTCCTTTTTTATTCCGTTTTCTTTTTTCCTGCATACATAGGTCTTCCAGAAAAGCTCCTGCAGAAGTGATAGAATAGCAAACAGTTCCTGGAATCCCTGATTATTAGAACAGACCCCTTTCGGCTCCTTCATACCCTTAATAAGAAGCGAGCTGTGCCCCAGCAAAGGGCTGCTTGCCCTCCCCACGCGTGCTTTCTTTGAGTGCTGCCTGGTTTCTCCTCCCCTCCATCCAAGGTAGTTGGCAGGGACAGGAAGCAGAAGTCTACTCTCACAGGATCACAAACACTTGATGCAGCTCCTTTCCCTCTGCTCCATTTGCCTTTCTGTTCAGCCTTAAAGGTCTCAACTGTAGCAGCTTCTCTGCTTTCAGCTTTGCACGCAGCGTGCGTCGAGTACTGCACGGATCCTTCTTCCAGTGAAGAGCACCTCTTGCTCCACCATTTGTGGATAAGACAAGCTCCCCTTGTATTCCCTTTCTTCACGGCTGCGAGAAGGCCTCGTGTGGTGAAGATGCAAACGCAGCTGGGCTCTCTAACTTGCACTAGTAGTATGGGCTGCAACTGAAGGCAGTCATCTCTGCAGCAGGGCTGGCAGACCGTAGGGCCTGCTAAGGCAAGCTCAGAGCAAGGCCACAGGCACAGCTCTCCCTGCACAGTACGGCCTGGTTAACCCTCGGAGCAGTGCACGTGGCTGGCTGGGTGGCTGTGCTTCTCACCACGGCTGGCAGGGCTGAATTAAGAGCTTCGGTCTTTGGACAGCATCAAACTTTGCAGCTGGGAGAGCGGAGCTGAACAGGGCAGCACTCCTGATGCGGAGCACGGGGAAGGAGGGGCTGTTCTCTCCGGTCCTCACAGAGCTCCACCGAGGCCTGGGGCGTAGAACAAACCCTCAGCCCACTCCCTGGTGGTAGGAAGAGACAGCTCCTGGGCCGTACCTACAGCACGTGCAAGGTGAGGTGTGCCTGTACCAAAGGAGGTCGTCCTCCCTGCGTGGCTGAGGGCGCAGAGCTGAGCGTGGCACGCTGCAGGTATCACTACCGAACTCACTGAGGGCAGGAATGGATTAAACGAAACACATTCATCACCAATCACTCTACAGTGCTGTCAACTGTTTTGTTTTTAATTGTTATTGTAATATATATTTTGGTTGTTTTTTTTTTTTTTTTTTTTTTTCTAATTTAATTCTCTCACTATCGTCTGACTGTGAACTGCAAACAGTGTTAAACTTGATGTAAATAAGGCCCTGGGAAGGGCCTCTTTTTTGCCTGTCGTCCCACAGAGTTTTTGCCAATTTGCATTTTTGTTTTAAATAAAGGTTGCAATATTTTATTGGCAAAAAAAAACCAAAAAACCTCGCCTAGACGTTGCTTTATTTCTTTCAAAGCACATTTTAAGCTGTGCCATACTAACCCAAAGCCACTAGCTGTAGAGGTGGCCCAGCCGTCCTTGGCAGGTGCTGATTCACCTCCTGCACAGCAGCTGTGTTGGAAGGGAGTTTTGACCCAGAGGTCACAAAGCGATTCCTGTAGCACTGTTGAAATTTTGTTGGTCCTGCCCTAACGTTCTTATCACCTGGCAAGCACCCAGACAGCAAACAGCCCCGCGGTGTGCTAATGCTGATACCAGCCAAAACCCGCTTACTGGCAGAAGAAAGCAGGGGGGAAATTGCCTTATTTCAGCTCTGAAAAACCAGAATTCAATTGCAGCCTGTTCTTTCACCCACTGTCCTCCTCACAGCTGCCCTTTGCCCACGTCTGTCTCTCCCCAAACCAGTTCCTGCAGTGCAGCCAACGTGCTCTACACCAAATGGCTCAGGGAGGCGATTTCAGCAGGAGCTCACCTCATCCCACAGCTGCTTCCATGGAACAAAAGACCACGAGAGGAGAGGGAAGGTCACTCCAAAGCAACAGGACGTCAATCTAACATCTCCAGAGGAGACAAAGCAGTTGTTTGATTCAGGCATCCCTGCATGAATTATGATCCTGGCACTCAGTGCCAGACAACCCCTGGTTGTAAGAGAGCAACAGAGAAAAAAACAGCTGCAGCAAGACTGCTCTGTGTAATCTGAGCACTCCTCACGTGGCTGAGGAAGCTGTGCACGGGGATAAGGCCACGGCTTCTGCTGGACCAGCCTGTCCTGGCTCTCTCAACACAAAACCAAGCAGCTGTTGGCACCACCAGATCACTGCTTCAGGGTAAAAAAGGGACTGAGGAACACCATGTGGACTTCAAAACCCATCCGAGCCCAGCCTGCTGGCACCCCACCCCGAAGGCCATGCTTCCCCATGCCCTTGGAGCAACACGGAGTTCAGTCTCTGCCCCTGAGCAGGGAGCGATCTGCTTCCCCGACCCCGTGCAAGGAGAGCAGCTCGTGCTGTACAGAATCACCTTCACCGGGGATGCAGTCCCACCTGGTGTTCAAGGAAGGAAATAATTGATGCGCTGTGATACAGATTTGCAGCCCTGCGCAGAGAAAAGCTTCTCCTCTTTGGGGACAAACACCATCATCCTGGCAACCTCCTCGAGGGTTGCCTCTGTGTAGGGAAGTCCACGGGCCAGGAAGGCGTCCCGCACGCAGAGCTTCACGTGGTGGTACTCCAGAGGCAGGAATGGCACGAAGAAATCAACGAGGTCCTCTTCAAGGAGGTGGCTGCGGGCGTAACCGTTCTCTGCAGCAAAAAGCAAGACAAAGCAGGCTTCAGCCACCTGAGAGCTGCCACCTCCGGGGCTGAAGGGGAGCAAGAATGACTCAGCTCCTCTTCCTGCGTGCCTTGCTGCCATGCTCACTAAGCTGAGCTATGTGGAAGAAGGAAGGGAGTACATCAATGCTTTCCCAGGTGTTTCTGCAGCACAAAGTTCCTCATAGGAAGGCCCCAACCTGGTGCTCAGGGGCAGCTTTGTGACCGTGCAGGCTGCCTGCTGCAGCACCCCGTCTCCTACCTGTAAGCTGCAGCATCTCCAGCCGCAGCTGCTGCTCCAGGAGCTCCATGGGGATCTCCTCCCGCGCCCGTCCAGCTCGCCAGAAGTCCAGGGCGACCTCGTTGATAGCATTGCCACCGATATTGCTGCAGACAGAAGGGAAGTCACTTCATCGTGCCACCAGGACTGGACTGCTCAGAGCTGCCAGCAGCCTCCTCTACAGGCAGAGCTCAGCAATGCTGCTCACAACAAAGGAACCCCGTGCCCAACCAGCACCATCAAGGCTCCCAGAGCAACCCCCTGACACTTCAGAAGGCAGCCCCCCTCCCACCAGGGAGCTGGTGATGCTGGGAACCAGCTGGGTTGCCCAGAGAGGAGCTGGGAGCCTTGTCCTTGGAGACACCCAACGTCAGTCTGGATGGGGCTTTTGAGCTGTAAACATCCCTGTTCATCACAAGGGAGTTGGGCCAGACAACATCTGAAGGTCCCATCCAACTCAAAGGATTCTGTGAGGGGGACGTGGGCCCCATACCCATCTTTCCTCGCATGTCACAGACTCCAGACCCATTCCACAAACGGAATGGAGGCAAAACAAAGAAGCCATCGCTACCTCCCTTTGCTACCTTGTCAGCACAGCTCGTACCCACCCTGCTCCCTCTGGCTGAGCAGTGTCCATCTGCTCCCACCACCCCAGCCGAGCCACAGCTGTAAATCCGGGCCACATCCAGACAAGGCAAGGCCCAGAGCCAGCCCTGTGACAGCAGGTCTGTGTCACACTGCCACCGGCATGATGAAATCCCCCAGGACTGATTACACACCGCTGCAGTTCAAGACACCCTGCTCCCTCTGCCTGGTGACCCAAAGGGGCCGACGTGGGACGCTGGCTCGGTGTCCTGCTGTCCCCACAGCTGGACATCTCCTCCCGCACCTCTGCGTTCCAATCCCTTCATATCATACACCCCCTCCCCACGTGTTTGGAGGCCCAGAAATTACCTGAGGAAGAGGAAGATGGATCTCCGGTTTCCCCGCTGGCCTCTGTCAGAGCGAGCCACGAAGGGCTTGACGGCATCCAAGAGGCCGACATGAAGTTTCTCTGCCTCATCAAAGATGAACAGGGACTGCCTGCAGAGCTGCACAGTCTCACTGATCTGCTTCTCCAGCTGAACCTGCAGAGCAGCAGGCAGCAGTGAGGCACCCACCACCAGGAGACAGCACGGGGAATGGGCCCACCCCGAGCCCCCTCCCTTCAGCTTTTACAGCTGAGCACGGTGCCATACGGGACGTCCCTTCGGTGAGCTGTCCCTCTCGTTTGTTGTGCACCCCCAACCTATCAGCTGGGGACAGAGTGGGAAAAATGGGAAATCTTGAAGCTGCACAGCTCAGCAATAGCTTAAACACCATCATTGCTTCTTCTGCTTCACTCACCGACCCAAAACACAACATCCAGTGCGAGAAAAACCCAACTCCATCCCAGCTACACCCGGTGCACCACGACACCGGCTCTCACCTTGTAGGACTCCACGTATTTGTGGTGGGGGAAGTGGAAGAGCGCGATGAACACCCTGACACACTCACTCTTCAGCCCGTCCCGGTACAGGTGAGCAGCCACCATGCGGGCCACAAAGTTCTTGCCCGTGCCGGACCAGCCGTGGAAGGAGAGGACCAGAGCCTTCTGTGGCTGTGGGCTCTGCAGGAACCCTCGCAGCGCTCGGATGATGGTTTCTTTGGCCAAGTGCTGCCCGTGGAGCTGCCTGTGGAGGTCCAGTTCCAGCCCTGCAGGAAACACAGAGCTCAGCCTTGACCTAGAAGCCCAGTTGGTGCTGGGCTTCTCATTCCATGCAGACAGTACAGAGAGCAGAAGTTTCAGGGATGGCACGCAGGTCCTGGGGTGCCCTCCTGCCCTGGGGCCGGATCCCTGAGCACATGGAGCTGCCGGGTGAAGGCAGGGCTGGTGCAAACCACAGCACTGCTCGGAGCATGCTTCCCTGCAGCCTGAGAACTGCAAACGAGAGATGAGAAGTGGGACTTGGCTCAGCTCCTCCTCCCAGAAATGACACGCATCACTCGCTAAAATGGGACTTTTTAGACAAATGACAACAGCAATGGAGACAGCAGGGAAAGGAAGCAGAGAGAAGCATTTGGGGCAGCCCAGGAGCAGCGCAGCGCGGCACCCACCCGTGACATTGTTGATGATCCTGCAGTCCCCTGTCTCGCAGCACTTGCCGAAGCTGCAGTACCACGCAGAGAGGATCTCCAGGTAATCCTGGCCCACCACGGGCAAGCTCCAGCCTGCAAAGGTCGAAGCAGAGACGAGCACTGTTATCGCAGCATGCAGCGGGCACACGGGTGTTCCCAAGCTAGCAGAAGGAAGGGTCGGATGCCGAGCACGGGGGGGGGGGGGGGGGGGTCAGCATGTGCAGACCCCGCACGCACAGCATGGGAAGGATCTTACCCGGCTTGGAGCCGGTCTTCCCCTCTTCCTCCTCCTCGCACCCCTCCTGCCACACGTTGCAAGCCAGCTGCCGCCAGTACCGTTTGGACAGAGCCGCCACGGCTCCCAGCTGCTCCTTCACCGCCTCGTACCTCGCCTTGAACCGCGGTGCCTCCTCCCCCAGCCCCCCGCAGCCCCCCAGCAGCAGCAGCAGCAGCAGGCAGCACGCCGGCCCCATGGCCGCGGGCTCCCGTCCTCCCCACGGAGCCGTGAGCTCACTTCCTTCGGCGGGGACGGCCGTGGGATGGAGCTCACGGCTCCGCCTCCGGCCCCGGGATGGGCGGGAGGATGAGCGGAGCCGGGCTGTAGGAACTGACATCCTTGTCACGCAGACAGGGGATGAACGACGGGGTTACCTTATCAGATAGAGCTTCGCAATGAGACGTGGGCGCTTCCACGTTCCCAAAGGGTTTGAGAAACGGAACCCTAAAACGACTGTCCTGCAGCACAGCTCCTGGGATGTCACCTTCACTCGAGCACGAGGAGCTAGAGGGGGAAAAGAGATGCTGTTTAGTAATCTGCCGGCTGCACACACCCTGCTGGACCAGGACTGAGGATGCACAACGAAACCAGGACACAACCAAGACAGCATCCTGGGTGCTTGGAATGAGAAGAGCCTTGGAAGATGTTTTCTAAAGCAAAAAAAAACCCACCCATTTTCTCCCCAGAGCCCATTCAAGCCTGGCCGTTGTTCAGCATCACTTCAGAACGCGCTCCTTACGCACAGTCTTTCCTTACCAGCTCTTCTTCTGCACACACGGCCGCGCTCTTCCAAATACGCCTCTGGAATAAAAGCCACCGATAAGTATCAGCGATGCAACGAGCACCAGCAGCAGAACAATCCAAACATTCAGCTCCAGCAGGAACGAGGGGAGGAGGGTGGGCCAGGAGACAGACTCCAACAAGCCATCAGCGCTGCTTTATTAAAATCTTTATTCACACAATGTTCCTTTATGCAGAACCTGACCCCGGGGGGATACAAAGTAGAAAGTTGCGGTTGCGTTTTTCTTATTAGCAACCTCCGTTTTGCGCAGCTGTTCCCAGGGGCAGTCCTCTGACAGCTCCCACAGGGGTGTCTGTTTCAAGCATCTCGCTCCAAGCTGCCACGGCAAATAAATTACCTTCTTAATAAATTACTATTTTGAAGTTTGTTTGGCAAGAGGCGCTCCAGTTCTCTAGCTGGAGGAGCCAGTCTCGGGGGCTCCTCCAGCCCGAGTGCTGACTTAGGAAGGAGGAGATGGAGCATCATCAGCCATCTGCTGCTCCTTTTTAATTAGTCCTCGATTCCTGTGCTTCAGGCGCTCTGATATTACCAACATCCACGACAGAACCGTTCCGTAAACATCTGGAGCCACGGAATTACAGCGTGCAAAGTGAACGAGAATCAGGAGTGCCACGAAAACCCATGAGCCTGCCTCACAAGCAGCACTACTTCCAGAGATGGATGCTGGAGCCCCTTCTGCTTCAGAATAAAAGCCCAGAATAAAAGGCCAGCCCCTCAGCAGCTCCTGTCCCTGCTCACGCTCTGTGCTAAGGGGGTACACTGCCTACATGCACAAAGGGCCGTGGCTTGCAGCACGTGCTACATTATCCTGCACAGCAGTTTGATGCTGGTGGCCAGCAAGGTGGCTGCGTGTCAGCCCTAACTAAACCCACCAAGAAATGATTCCAGCTCCAGACCTGACTGTGAGGGGGGAAGTCTGTGCTGAGGCCAAGTCTGAAAGATGTCTGGAAGAGCATAAAAGCCAATTTTCAGGAAAACAGTCGCGTTCTGCTTCCGAGATACTCTGCTCAGGCAGCACAAAGGCTTCACAATAAATTCATTTCAAAAAATAAACCCTTTCACTAACACCTCTTTGATCAGGTATGGCAGCAGATGCAAGCAACGGGAAGCAGGTCTTCATCTTATCTGCCTGTCACCCTGCTGCAGAGCTAGAGGGATCCTGACAGACAAATCAAGGAGGTCTTAAGCTGACACTCTGCTGCTCCAGCTCATAAATCCCATCATCGGTAATCGCTCTGGGAAGCGATCCGTTTCCTTACTTCTACGTTCCGTACTGCCCGAACTGAACGCTGACGTGAGGTTGGTGAATGTGGAGGTATGACGGAAGCTGTTTCCCTTCTGGAGACAGATTCAGACCTGGCACAGCTGGGACACGTTTCAGGGGCACCAGATCGTCTGCAGTGCAGTATGACACGGTGCTGAGGGATGCCAGGACTAGCACAGAGAGCTGCTCGTCTGCTCTGCAAAGCCAGCTTGCACAGACAGCTTCTCACCTTACAGCAAAGCCATCACGAGGGCTCCAGGATGGCTGTCCCCCTGTCAGGACAGCACAGTGTGGGTTGCAGGAAGCAGCTGGGAAAGGCAGAATGCTCACTGCAAGCGCTCAGAGCTTCACAGCTCAGCCACGAGACAGGCCGGGCAGGAGGTGGGCCTGAAAAACTGCTGGTGCTCCACAGAACAGCAGCACCGAGCTGTGCTTACAGCAGCAAGGAGCTCTCCCCGTGTGAGATCAGCACAGAGCACAGCTCAGGGTTCGCTCCACTCTTCGGGGCCCCTCCCATGGCTGTAGGTTACTGGGGAGTCTATCACTATACCTCTTTTTCAGCAGCACGGCACGTCCAGATTCTCCAAATTAAAGAGGGCATGCAGTAAGCAGCACGACTTCACTAAATGGAATCTGCTTCCAAGGACAGACTCTGTCCTCCTCCTCCTCCTCCTCCTCGGCTACAATATAATAAAAATTTGGTTAATATTGGCATAGGACTGGAGGGGCGTTTCCCTAACTCAGACCCTGCCAGGTTCCTTACAAACACTGAAGGACATGTGGGAACTCACTTTAACCCCTCAACTATCAAGTGCTGTGTAACCACCCTGTCCTCCTCTACGTCTTCAACCCTGTGCACAAATCTTTGATGGGACTTCAGTGCTAAAACTGTAACATTATCACAGGAGGCAACCCCCTTTCCCAGCTTTTATTGAGGAGAGGGCAATTATGCTGAGAGGTCACCTCTCCCACCACGAATGGCATCCCGATGCCACCCCCTGAGGGGTGCAGCTATTCAGTCTAATCATTATTTTATTCACCAGTTCCTCATTTTCTAAAGAAGTAAAACACCTAACCAGCTCACAGCTGATCACGTACAACCCTGAATCAAACCAAACTCGCAAGAGCGTTCGTGGGGAAGAGAAAGGAGGAGGCTCGGACCGTTCAGCTCCCTTTGTCCCCTCTAGAAATCAGTCCACACGTTAGTGTCTGTATTCCACACGCTTCCACCAACACCGAGAGCCATTTCTATCCAGTGCAGCGTCCACTGCCGGCAATGGACACACCACAATGGCCAGGATGCCCTTAGGGGTCACTGAGCCCTGCAAGGCTCCAACTTCCCACCACTCACTGCTGTCAGCCCAAGGTAAAAGCCAGCATCACCTCTGTTTCTCTGGCTCGGAAGCTTTCCTGTTCATTTCAGTCCATCTCGGCCACAGCCTTTCAGAACTGATTGTGCTGTTTTTTTTTTTTCCTCTCTCTCTCTCTCTTTTTTTTTGTTTTGTTTTGTTTGTTTCTTAAAAAGGGAGTTTTCATCTGCGTTCCACTACGATTACAAATGAGACAGCGTCATCCTGTCTTCCACCAGCACAACGTCTGGCCCAAACTGGTCCGTGCACTGCTTCACTGTAGCCAGAATGCTGAGAAGCCGCTGGTCTAGGGCATCCAGATGAGGCTCAGAAAGCACTGGTGAGATGGGGTCATGCGACATAGCAGTTTTTAAGGCAGACTTCAGCACTCCGTTCTTCAGGTAATTGAGCCTGTTCCAGGTAGAAACCCGGATGCTGCAGGAGAGAAACAAAACACAGCATCAGAGCACTGCCTGGGGAAAGCCCCATCAGGCCAGACTCTTGAGGGAGCCTGTCACACTGTGATTTTGGCTGAAAAAAGAGGTTTGGGAATAGCAGGGCCTGCAGCACAGGCAACATCTAGGTGCAGTTTAAAAACGTAAGACTGAAAGAACAAGAATCTAACGGGACATCATTCTCATGTTACACAGGAACACTTCCAGCTCCTAGCAGGGAACCTGTACAGCCCTGAGGCCTTCTGGACAAAGTTCCAAACACAAAATCAATAGTCTGACTGTTAATGCCAGAACAAAACTCACATCACCTCAGGAAGAACATTGGTGATCAACGATTAATCACAAAGGACGTAAGTCTGTCACTGAACTGCCACAGAAGGCAAACACATCAGTGCTCTTTCTGTTTTAATTACCACCGTGTTTTTTAGAAAGCACACTTGGAGGTGAAGGCAGTTCAGTTGCCAGACACACTGAGGCTTTAGTTTCTGTCAGGGAGAACTCTTAACTGCGATGTGAGCTTTTATTCAGCAGGAGCTGGATGCAGACAGCTGCAGATGCAAAGCACCTGCCATGCTGACTAAGGACAGACCCGAACCAGTGACCTGGAGGTGAGACCGCCTCCCGTACCACCTCGTTTACTGCCTTAATAAAAATGCATTTTTCAGCCTCCTGAGAGCTGACAGCACATCAAACAAACACAGTACTTCCAAATAGGAAAGCACTGTGCCCGAGTATTTTCGGTATCTGAGTATTTTCAGGTTGCCAGGAAGCTTCTAGTTTAATTTTATTGCAAATCTAAGGACACTGATTGCATAAGTAAAGCCAACTGCATCTCACTTACATGCAGCACTGATAAAGAGGAGCTAGGATGCTTCTTTCGTCCAGGGCAGGGTTGCCAAAGCTGAAAAGCAAAACAAAACCAAAAGTGAACGAGTCAACATCACCAGATTTGTAAAGAATTCAAAAAACAACACTGGGCAACGTCACGCTCCAATAGCTCACATCATTTAAGTTAAAATATAAACAGGTCACGACCAATTACAGATATAATCCTCACCAGCACCAGCTAACGTACCAGACACATGGAGGAAACACCAGAGTACCTTGATCTTTATCAGATCGAGGCACCTTAGGAAACGAACTTCAGAGGAGGTGAGAAATGGAGTTCATCTTGTTAAATGGAGGAAAGGAATAAGTAGCACTCTGGACACAGGGCGTGAGTTCTGCCTGTCTGACACAGCAGGACAGGAACGAATGACACAGTAGCCACGTGCCAGTTCAGACTGCCAAGCTGAGATCAACAGCTCAATTGTTCTCGTAACACTATGGGCACGTACCATAAAGACAGGTCTGTTGTGACCCTCAACTATTACACTCACTTCCAGTCACTGTCAAATCAGCTTCCTCCCAGCCCACTGCCAGAGCATTTCAGAAAGCCATTTTTTTTTGCCAGATTCACCTGGAGCAGTCTGAAAGCAGCTGTCTCAAGGTAGAACAACACCCTGCTGCCATAACGGAAGGAGTGCTACTGCAAAGGCTAACGTATAGAGACAAAATGCTCCACTCAGCCTCTCCAGGCACATTGGAAGCAAAGGAAGGGGGAAAGAAAGGAATCCGTAATATGAAAGTCAAGTGGGAAAAGAAGAGACAGATGCTTAGTAGCAAAGGTTGGCCTTGGGAAGGGCTTCTCATCAGTTCCTCCCACTTACCACTACACACTTAAATCTTTGTCCCAATAACAGTTAATGTTTTATATAAAAAATGATCTCTGAAGTCCATTAAACATTTTCAGATGTGTGGCTCTGCAAAAATGGCGCCCCTAATAACGTTACCACACCTGAAAGTATGTTCTTCCTCCTCGGTATCAGTTCTATCTCCATTTTAGACTTTTATTGACATAGTAGACAGATCCAGAAGGTGTGGAATGCCAAACCACCCAGAGTGACATCGTAAAGAGATCTGCTTACACTATGGCACTCACGCAGCAAATCCTACGACCTTCCATTACTTAAAGAATAAAACTGAGGGGTTCTGTGGTAGGAGAGGCAAACAAACCCTTAAAAGTTGCTTTGAATAAAGAAGTTCTAGTGGATTGATCTGGGAGTTTACCCAGAGCATTCAGAACTACATAAGCAAAGCAAAAATAAGCGAGAGACAGAACGACAGAAAACAGAGCGAGCAGATAAATGCGTGCCCTGATTCCTGCTGGGGCCTGGCCACCAGGATTTCCCTCACTCTCACCTCTTGGCATTATCCAGAAGGATAAGCATGCTAGCTCCTTCGTCGTCCTGAAAGCTCTCGTAGTGATGCCGGTCAGCGTTCCCAATCAGATAGTCAAATATCGCCGTGTCGATGATGTCCAGCAGGCGGGGGCCCGAGTCGTAGGGTGAAGTCTTCTTCACAGCATCACAATAGCTTTCATCGTACTCCCACCTGCAGTCGTCAAGAGAAATCAAACCAAATCTTTGTGAAAAATCCACCCTCGTGCACCGCAAGTATTGACAGCTCTCGCAGTATTCCATCATCGGCGCTTAAAGAAAAGCGGAGCGCAGCAATCAGGACTCTGAAAGAAGAAGGAGCTGCACAAAAATGGTTTCTCAGAAGGGCTCTACTGCTCAGAGCAAGCCATAGGTCTCCTGTCACCTTCCTTGCTTACTCACTGCTTCAAGTCAGCAGTGGTTGGGCTGCCTCGTGGCGTGGATTCCTTTTGGAACCTCTCACTTTCTGGCAAGACACAAACTTCTCCCTCCTTTTCTTACACACGTAGCCTATGCACGCACCTGTAGACCCAGAACATAAATATCACATCTCAATTCCCCAAAGCTAGGTTTCTAAGTGTTCACCTTTTCTTCTTTACAGTTTTCAAAGCTATTCACCACCACCACCACCAAATCAGCCAGATCTTTGGCATAGTTCCCTTCCATCTGTCAATCTAAATAACAAGTACATCTATAACATCTTCCGCGTAAAGAATGAAACGATCCTTTGCAAAATAGCAGTTGGCAATGCCTTAAACCATCTGTGAACTGGAAACAAACGGGGGAAACAAAAGCTGCAGAGGCTGACGTGCTCAGAAACGCACAGATTCATCAAAGCTGAGAGAAGATCAGAATATAACAACTAGAACTGTCACACGTCCCAACCTCATCTTCCAAAGGCCTGCACTCTAAGCTCCAATAGCCCATCTTACCCCCAGTGATCCAAACCAAAGCGACAAAAAATCATCTTCTCAGTGCTCTTGTTAGCACTTCTCCAGTTCCCTCTTCCTTTTGCATCCAGGTCAAACTCATATTCAATTTACAGCACAAACCCACAAGGCAAAAGCCTCTGAATGTGTTCTTCCTCGTACTTCACACACTTCCTTTATGCTGCCAGCTCTCTCTCCCTCAAGCATTTCCCTTTCTCTTATTATACTTAAGATCAGTACTACTCCAATCTCTTTGAAACAATTCTGAGATATACTACGTTCTCCTCATTTTTCATTGAATTCTCATGACAGATCTTTCTCCGACATCTATTTCTCACTCTTAGTATCTTATTAGCCTCGGATTTTGAAGGTCAGGGATTTTATCTGCTACATGTCCATTAAAAATTATGTAGACTAATGGTGCCGTATGAATTACGTTCAAGAGGCCACCTCAGGGCAGAGCACAAGCAGTGAGAATTCCCACAGTTATTTTTTTGGCAATTACCAGAAGCAGGAGAAAAGTGAGCAAGACATCTGGAATGTTCCATCCTCCCGACGGCCTGGAAGTGAAAAGCACAACGCAACAAGATGCAAAACAACAGAACTGTGCAATCCCACCTGAGCGAGGCAAGTTTAAACTGCAGTGTATATTAAGTCAGTGTAGGTAAACGAGTCTATGAGGGAAAAAAAAGCCAGTCCCTCAATAAAGAGCACGTTTCAAAGGAGTTCAGTCCTCTCAGTGCTGGAATCGACCGTGTCCTCAATACAGTTGATTTCGATTGGCTGAAAAGGAGATAATGTCTGCTACTCAGAAATCAAACTGTCCATTTAATACTCTAAAACGATTCACGAATCCATTGGATGAGATTCGTTCTGAGAGCTATCACATCACTGGAACTCAACTGGAATTTCAGAACACGGACTAGAAATCTTTCCACTTGTCGAGGATACAGACTTGGTTTGGAGCTCAGTAAGCTTTTCCATCTGCTCTGACCACAGCAACTACACGGATCTCCAATTTAAACACTCTAACATAGTACATCTATTGTACAAGACTACCAGATTCCATGTTTATCCCTCCTCTAAAAGCATTTTTTTTTATACTGAGCACAGTCCCCAACCACTGACGGTGTCAAACTCAGGTTTAGTGGCCCAGGAGTCTTGGATCTTCAGAGCTTGGAGTGACTGTATGGGGAAGTTATGTAATGGACGAGGAAAAGGCAGCACTTCAGCACCATGGAAAACAACGAAGATTTCCTTCTTGCTCATTTTAACTTAAATCTCATCCCAGATTTCTTGACTTCTGCTGCTGTATAAAGAAAGGCAGTGACAAAACTCCTGGTTTAGAGATGTGCTCCTTAATTGGCTGTTGTACTGCAAGAGTAATCCTAGAATAAATTATCACGTATGAAGATTAACCTTATCGTGGTGGTCTCATACCTGGCAAGTTTGCCTTCACGGTAAGTCCTACCCCACGGGTGCCGATGCTTCTGAAGAGGCCACACATCTGGCAACCAGAGCGTCACTGAGCCCTCCATGATGTCCCCATCCGCACAAGCTGGTTCTGTCTCCCGACAATAGTAGCACTTTCCGTAGAAGCAAGTGTTGTTACCTTATTAAAAACAAGACAAAACACAAAGATCACCACAAAAGCAGAACTTAGGAAACTCAGGAGCACGTTGTTGCAGCAGAGCTTCCCCTGCAATAGCATTTCACTGCACTTGACCTCATGCTTCCCCTCTCTAGGAGGGAGAAGCTCTAAAGGGATTAAACAGACATCTATTCATTCGAAACAACATTAAGGACTTGCACTCAAAGGCAAGAGTAATTGTGTTTTCCAAGAGTAACGGTATTTTTATCACACAGGGATAACACAACCCTGCACTATCATCAAGTTTTTATGACCCCTTCCTAATCTTTGGGAACTTGACTTTGCAACCTTAGCACTGTTTGTTTAATATGCTTTGTTTTGGTTTTGAAAGTTGACAAGTAGAAAAAAAGACTAAGCTGAACTCAAACGGAGACCTGAGACCTGCTATACATCTTAGCTACGTGAGCTGACTCAGCAGGGGAAACAAACAAGCTCTTGTTCTTGTGACCTAAGAACACAGTACTGTCAAAAGTTTTGTGACTGTCCTCTGGCAAGAGAGGAATAATGAAACCCTGAGGCCTCCAGTACTTTTAAGGGCTTCAAAACCTGTCCAGTAAAACCTGTCCAGTTGCCTGGATTAACATCTTTAGCTCAGCCTTTCCCGTTTCATCTTCCTAGTCTGCCTCGGCTTGAACCTTGCCAAGTCAATTCTGGTTCCATTCTCAGAGGTGGTCTTCCAAAGCACTCTTCAACAGTGGTGTCACAAGGCAGGGACACACTTACCCTCTGTCCTTTCTCCCTCCAGCTCCACGTCCATCATCACCCCAAATACTGACGTGTGTTTTTCACATTCCATCCTTACACCGTGGGTCCAAATCCCACATCCTTAAGTCAGGCAGACCTTTGTGGTCCCCCCGTCCATTCAGACCTGGCTCTTGCACTCCTAGCACCTCACCTGGACGACTGAAGGACATTAAGACATTTACAACGCTGAACTTGCAGCAGTTCAGCAATGCAAGTTCAAATAGAGACCTGGTCTCTATTTACATGGAAAGCCCTGCAAGCCACTCTTCCTACCCATGGCTTATAGCACGTCTACCAAGAGACAGAATTCTAAGAGCTGCAGCTCTAGAAAATCTGCAGAGCATTCATGAGCTATCTTTAAAACCTCAGAAACTTTGTCAAACGTGAGTTGACAAGAGATTCACCCCTGATGCAATCTTCTCCCCAGCACCACCCATTTCTTCACGCTCTGTAGAGCAAGAAGCACCAAGAAATCTGAGGAAAGGCAACGAAAACTCTTTGGAGCCATACTTTTCAAGTCAGCATTTCTGCAAGAAGATCGCTTAGTTATTTCGGCTGAAGTGAGAAGAAGTCAATTCTTCCTGTGGCACACACCCAGCCAGAGTGCACAAGTTTGGCAAGGCGAAGTTACTGCCTGAAAGTTCAAGCTTGGCATTGAAAGCCTTAAGTTAACTCAGTAGGTGGGACCACCAGCAGCACTTGTAATAGGAATACAGACACATGTATCAGCTGTAAGGAACAATCACCTCTAAATTCGTCCCATCAAAAAAGAACCAGCAGCAATTAGGTACTTCATGAGAAGCCCGAAGGAGTTCAGGCTGCACTCTGAGTCCCTTCCTGATGCTTAACGACCACCTGACAGGAGCTGACATTAATCATCTCTAGTGAGCACCCTCCACAGCATTATTGCTGTAAACAGCATAAGGAAGTTCTGACACGGTTACGGATGCTTAGCAGAACCTGACGTGGCACAAACAACATCGAATGCCAACCACTGCACCGAGCTCTATAAATTAGCCCACTGCGTTCACATTAAACGCAATCCCATTTCTTCCCCCTTCCAGGTCTCATTGCAGACCCTTCTAACAGCTTCTGGGAAAATAAATACATTTCTCACTCAAAAAAAATCTTCGCCTGCACAACTGCAGCATTAGAAATTACAGATGAAAAACTACTTGGAGAAAATGAGGCTCTCCTCCCCCGCCAAATGGGGTTATACAAGCATTACGATCTCTCCTGGCACAGAAAGAAGCTTACCAGCTTCCTGGATCCCAGTTAACCGTTCTCTAACTGTGTCAGATTCCCACAGTTCTTTTTTCTGTTAAGCATCCCCCTTCAGTGGGCTGCAGAACCTGTGGAGGCCACTTACCCACAGTCATGAAGGTACCCAGCAGCTGCTCTGTGGCAACTGGTTTGATCTCTGTCCGTAGATTCACGAACCTGCCAACCACCAGCGGAGCTCGTCGGAAACCCAGAATTCTGATTTTGGAGGAGGGAAAAAAAAAGCAAAACACAAGATGAAGGGTGAGAATGTGCAACGCAGACAGCAGTTGTGCATTACAAATAACGAAATACACCGTCTCTGTGCTGCTGTGTGAAATCAAGATGATTTGAGACCGGGGAATAAAGTTGGAACGCTGCAGCAACCTCCGTGCTTCTCCAAGGCAGAGAAAGGAAATTCCTTTTTCTGAAGTGCCTGGATCTTAGACTCGCTTTACAGGGTATCATCAGGGACAGTTCTTTATTAGACCATTTGCAGCACAGAAACACAGGGTGCATCATGCTCCAGTTCTCAGAAAATTGGCCTTCATGCCAGAAATATCTATCGTCTGCCTGGTGAACAGGATCAAGCAGCAACCGTGTGGTCTTTGGACTGTTCATCTCAGGTGTACCCCTCAAGGGACCGAAAAAGCATTTAACACAGATGACAACACCACGTAGTCCAATAGTTCCATACCTATCCAAGTGAAAGGCTGCCACTTCTGCATTGTGTCTGTCATAGCCAGCATATGGTTCTCCTTCCACTACATAATCCCTGGCATACCTGGAATTGAAGTAAGAATGATTCATGCAGGATTTCCCATCAGTTTTGCTGCTCAGAGTTAACACGTGCAAGAACAGTGCAAAGTTAAACACTCTCTGGGTCACTTTCAAAATGATTGCCTACGGGAGAAGGAAAATTATTAGTGGCTTTAAATAGCATACAAACCATTGAAGTAGTAAATAAAGAGGAAAGGTCAGTAATTTACAGCGGTCTCAAGAGCTTGGGAAGCAGGGCCCGCTCAAACTAATGAGTTTTAATTCAACTATACGTCAAGCCACATCTGAAAACAAAGAGCACAGACCCAGCTACAGAACAGGGGCCTATCTACAGCGGGAAGCAGCATCCCTACAAACGATTTTGGGGTCAGAATGGGTTGCAGATGAACGTGAAAATAAAACCTGACGCCGCGGCAGAAATGCCACACGCTATCTTTAGTAGTTAAAAGATCAGTGAGCGTGAATCCGAGAATGCAGGATATGAAAAGGCCGCTTGCTTTGGTGGAGAAAAGACAATTACCAACGAGAAACGGGAACTCAATGAGCATCACAACAGCAGCCTGCCTGGAGAAGTGGTGGGCTCGTTTTGTTTTAATTAGAGATGTCACTTCAGTAGTCAAGGCAAAGAGAAATTTCAGAGACTCGCATCATCTGAATCAGGCAGTGCAAGTGAAGGCACCAGGCTTTGATGCCTTAACCCTGTTCAGAGAAGATCCGCGGAGCCAGGCAGCGTTTCACCAGTCTGAGTAAATGCTCTGGCTTCCATGCAGGGCAGCTCAAGAAAGAATTAACCGGTGCTACATGGCACGCAGGACTTGGAAGCAGGATCTGCCTCAAAGTCAGAGGTCTCTGGTACACACTTCCAGCAGGCTTGTGAAAGCAGGATCACACTGTGGAAGCTTGCAGAACAGTGCTTGCCCTGCACAGGCGTTCTGCTATTGGAATGTAATTTAATGCTTGGTGATGTGCTTTATAGGAGAGAACACTAGAGAAATGCCACGTCTCGTCAGTGCCTGCTGTACCACCAGCAGCCCTTGTGTGAAAGGTTCATGTGGGTTTAACCCAGCACAGCCCCACAGGGAGCTCCAGCCAGGCCAGCAACTGTCCACAAGGAAACAGGGCTGCAAACTCCACAAGAGAAGGGCGGATGTTTTTCCTCATTCTCTAATCACTCATTGATATGACAGCAAAATCTTAATGCTCCTCAGCGCAATATCCTTTGGAGAGTTTGGCATCACTCTGAGATGACACATGAAATCTGCAATGCACTCTCGTAAAACACACCTACCTTACTTTTTTTACATCTTTTTCTTTCCTCCTCGTTCCTCTCCCCAAAGGCGAGCAGCTCAAAAAGCTTTATAGACGGGCTCAAGATTTTATAAGCTTTCCATCATGTCAAACTTCCCTTCGGGTCATCGTAAATAGAGGCCGTACCAAGGAAGCATCACTGCTTGCCCATTCTTTGCTCCTCCTGTACTCAATGCTGGCAGCCAAGAAACTCTTGGGTTTTTGCTCAGATCTGCAAGTCCCTCTGGGACTCAACACATCAATTGCTCTCCTAAGCTAAAGGAAAGCTGTTTGGAGCTGCATCGCCAGAGACAGCTGGCTCAGTAACCTAATGTACCCAGGGCAACAGCAAGGCTCTCCACTGCCTGACTGTAACAGAAGGACCACTCTGTTTGCCTGCAAATTTGTAACTGAGATAAATGCAACAACGTAAGCAAGGCAGCTACCAACTCCGCCAGGGAAGACAGTATTTACCTCCTGGGTTTGAAGACAACCTTCTGTCCCCCCTCGAGTATTAACAAAGCTTTCAGCTGGGTCCCTTTGTACCCCACGTCCGCTTTTATTATCTTCTTCGTTGACATGGCATGCATAACAGCCCCGAGCTCGGGCGTCTCCTCGGGATACACCTCGCGGGGCACGACCCACTGTGCTGCAATCTCCCAGGGGGACTGCAAGGTGTGGTCGAGCCGGGGGTCCAGCTGCACACGGAGGCTGGCCATCATGCGGTGGAAGGCGCGCTGGTCCTCCCGGTTGGCAGCCGACGTGTCCAAGTTGTCGATGAGGAAAACTTTAGTGAAAATGAAGATGACGAGGAGGATGGCCAGCAGCACAACCCGCTGCTTCAGCTTCATGGCGACCTTCAAGCCCTTCTTCCTCTGACCCTTTGTTCCGAGAGCTACTGGAAGTCTACTGGGGGTGTTAGTTGCTAGATGTCATTCGGAACTTGCGTTGTGAAAGACAGACTGCCGCTGAAGCATCTTCTGGAACTCCTAAAAGGAAACGAAACACAAGCTTAAAGGACTGCCTTTACCCACAAGCTAAAAAATCAATCCAATCTTGGAACATGAGTCTGGACTATCTACACTCGTATCCTAAACCCCAAGTGTTCCTGTTATGCTTTACTGCCTCCCTTGTAGTCAAAAGGGGAACTTGCCAGACAGCATCCTATGGAGCCAAAGCTGCAACCACAACAGCAGAGACTTCTGCAGAGAATTATAGTTTATATAAGGCTCCAATTTCACCGTGCCATTGGAAGGAGAACACACGACCTCCTGCTTCCTAGAGATGCCTCAGGTAGATCCTCTACCATCTAACAATCAGCCCCAACAGCTTCTCTGCCCAATTTCCTGAAGGTGTTAAGACGTGAGGACACAACGGACTTCATTTACAGCCTCCACTGCAGTTCACTCATCTTTCCTCCATTCTTAAAGCAAAAGTGACAGCTTTACTTTCTTGTGGTTAACTACACGCTTTACGCTGTCAGCCGGAACACCAGTAACCACAAAAAAAAAGCGTGCAATCTCAACAACAACCGAGCTTCAATTCAACAATTCAATTAACAAGAAGAGAAACAGAAAGCACTGCAATCGCCTCGCCCCAGGGAACTCACCCAGAGCACAGCTATATTCACACTGTCTTGGTGGTGCTGCAAGAGGGGCTTCGGCTCTCAACAAACCTGTGATGTTGTGGCAGATGAGAGGCACACAGCACGTGGTTGAGCAAGGACAAGTGGCAGAACCTTCTGGAAGCAGCCCTACAGCAGGGACGTGGCAACCCCACGGCCAAGCAGCAGGGTGTCCTACGTTCAAAACAGCATTTTCCATCAGGGCCACTTTGCCACCTGAATTACTTTGTCACCGCTGCCCAGCTCCAGGTGGCAGCTCAGCTCAGATGGGCCCTTCCCAAGCCACCCACTTCACCTCTTAAATTACAACACCAGCCTACAGAATCTCCTAATTAGTTCAAAGTGAAACACGGATGTGGAGCTTTAAGCCAACAGCAAGCACAGCCACACAAAAACCCCATGGAGAGAAGAGGACAGGGTGAAAGAAGACTATCGAGCACCAGGGGTGCTTTAAACCAGCACTGTGGTCCTGAGCTAGCCACATGATGTTAACTTAAATCTGCTGGAAAATAAAGACAACAAGCCAGACGTTTATATGGTAATTAAAACTAATTATTGCTCTTGTCTGTTCTGTTGAGGCAGGCTGCATTTCTGCAAACAGCACGACGATTTGCATACTGCACGCTGCCAGCATGACAACAAGAAGCACGGGTGAGGGAGATGCAGCTGACCCGAGAGCCCTAACTCTGGCAAATACAAAAAGAGAAGCATTTCAGAGAGAGCCCCAGGTAATAACATCGTCCTTAAAGCTGAAGAAAGCGAAGCCCATCAGGCTTTGCTTCAGGAAAGCCCCATCCGAGCAGGTGAGCCCGCTGACTCCTGATGCCATCCTCCAGAAAGAGACATCAGCTGCTTCCCTCCAGGAGCCAACAACCACCCCTGAGGTTGCTATGCAATCGATTTGCACACTAGCAGCAGAGCCTGCACGTTACTCGTTAGGTGCCAATGTTACGCTCGTCGCTGTGCGAAGCGAGCCAACAAAAATCAATCTTCTCATGAACAAGTTTACCGTGGAGAGCAAGAGCTTAATCTCAGTTCAAGACAGGAAGAGCGACAGCACCGGGGTACTGTAAGAAAATGTTTATCCAGTTGGGAAAGAAATTAATTTCTTCCAAAAGGACAAGTAATTTCTTTCAAATGAAAAGTACAAGTCCTTGTCACAATGGGTTGGGAAAGAGGATTATGAGAGCTCAGGACACGTGAAGCTGGTGCTGGAACAAGGATGGGAAGGGTGGGCGCAAACAATAACTGCTATGATAGCATTATTCATTTTTTTTTAAGAATGAAACAAGGAGAACTCCGTGGAACAAAGGGCAAAAGGGTCAAGGACAAATTAAGGGACTGTGGTGAGCTTTGAGGAGACCCAACAAGGAAATGGTTCCATAAACACATGGAGAGGACAAGGCAAGGATCCCCACGCTGGGCCAAAAGGAGCAAAGAGGCAGAGGAGCCATTTAGCTCTATGTCACAGGAGAAGCCTGAAGTGATACCATGTGTCCTTTATACCAAAAGGCATCAGATCAGGGAAAGGCAAGCAACCAGGGCTAACCTGACACAACAACAGAGCAACGCCTATACCTACAGCTCAGAACAACACACCTTCCTCCCACTGTAAGGCAAACAATACTTACCTCTCACTAAGCTTAGGCAACTCTAAAACTGCTGTGTTCTTTGTTTTTTCCCCCCAGCCTTCTGCTGGGCTCTCTCTTCAGCTAGCATTACTGAACAGAAGATATAACCTAAAGAATTCGTTGCTTTATCACCTAAACTCCATCTTCATCACAGAAGCACAGACCCACTTCCTTCTCTATTGCTTTCCCATACTTCTGTTCAACCAGGAAAACAGAAGCCACACCAGCTTTCCAGTAGGGCAGTCGACTGGCAGCTCTATACCGAAAATGCTTTTAGATTTTCACCACCTCATCAGGCAATTTCCCCATCGATCCTTTCTCTCATTACAGCCAGCTCTGTGTTCTCCACAACTAACAGGTCTTCCAAGCCAGCACCTGAGGAGCAGCACCTTCTAAATATGACGGTGGGCTCGCTGTGCCCACGAAGTGAAGCATGGTACTGACAGCAGCAAGCTCACAGGTACCCCAATGAAAACATCCCCTACAAAAAGGCCTTTTAAAGCTCGGAAAACGCTGTGAGGTGGCATATGTGCAGCAGTGACATCTTCCTCTGCCCACAATATGCTTCAGCCTCACAGCTCAGTCTACCTTCCCTGCACAAGCCGCGTTGGTTCAGCTTCCTCAGCCAGGCTCCCGCAGTTCACCTCGCCGAGCCGGACTCGTTCTGTCGCTTCTGCTCTCCATACTCTGCAGTGCGTGTGCTACCTCGACACGGAGCTACTCCTCCACTACCCGCCCCACCGCCGACCCGCAGGGATCCCCTCAGCGAGGCGCCCTCAGACAGGCTTGAACTCTTCCCGCCGTGTGCAAAAGGAGGAGAGCGCGGACGGGGCGCAACCCCGGGGAGCGGGGACACGGCGGCAAGCCCCGATAACCCTGACAGGAAAACTTTCCCTCGAGCACGGAAACATACGCAATCACGCTCGAGCCAGGTAAGCCCGAGCCTCCCGCTCCGCACCTGCCAGGACAGAAGATGCTTCGAAGCTCTGAGGGGAGGGAGGGGGGGGGGGGGGGGGGAAGGCCCGGCACGCCTCCCCGGAAAGACCTCACCGAGCGGGACGAGACGGACGTCCTTCCGAGCCCGCTGAGCCCCGGGCAGCGGCGTGCCCGCCCTCAGGTGCCGCCGCCCCGCTGAGCCACGCAGGCAGGAGCGGAGCGGCACGCAGCCGGCCCCGCCCCGCCCGCCCCGCACTCACCGCGCCCCACAGCCGCGCTCCGCATCCCGCCCGGCGCCGCCGCCAGCCCCCGCCAGCTCCCCAACATGGTGCCGCCCGCCGCCCCGGGCCCGCCCAGCTCGCCGTCCAATGACAAGCCGCCGTCGCCTCGCCGACGGGACGCGGCGCGCACGCCTATTGGTCGGCGCTCAGCGCTCCGGCGCGCCCTCCGCCAATGGGGAGGGCGGAAGGAGCGCCACCTGCGGCCGGCCAATGGGGCGGGAGGAGCGGGGGGGAAAAAGCGGGAGTTAACCCCTTCGTGGCCGCACCGCCGCGATAGTGCGCGCCCACAGCGCGCGGGTGTGGGTACGTGTGTGTGTGCACGCAGACGGCTGAGCGCACCCACCCCGCATAGAGGCTTAGATTGTAGCCTTAACAATGGCCACCGATGGCACGCACCGTAGCGCCAGCGCCGCAACAAACGTGATGTTGTTTTTTCCCCTATGTGTGCACGTCTGTGAGCACGTGAATCAGCACGGGAGGGGGAAGGCACGAGCAGCAGGCCTGTGTGGCAGAGAGCGAGCAGCTTGGGCCTGGGGCTGCAGCTCTCTCAGCCTCGCTGCCTCCTCCCAGCCCCCAACCCATCTCCTCGAGTGATGCTGGGAAGCAGCAACCCCCTCCAGACAGACAAAAATCAGTGGGGATGGCTGCTGCCCTGCACTTGGGATGCCCATGCAGAGCAGCTCGCTAACTCTGACCTCACAGCCACGAGTGCAAAACCTCCTGCTCGTCTTAAGTCCGCAACAAATACTGCCCGAGGTGGAAAACGTATTTCCTTCCAGGAATTTTCTCCCATCTCATTGTTATGGACCGCCTCTCTTAACTCCTCGGCAAATTGAAGTGTTAAACTCAGACACAATTCTGGTTCTCAATATTAATTAGCACGTCGATATCAAAGTGCCAAGCACTGAGGGCTCCAAGGGGCCAGGTGGGTTAGGTTAAGGGTGAGGCAAGGGGCTGGATAACTGATAGAGGGAAGGAGGGAGCAGGGTGGTTGTGATGGGCCATCATCTTGCAGAGCTGGCAGGCTGAAAAGCTCCGTCACCCTTTGCCAAGGAGGCAGCAGACTCCGGGAAGATCGTGAAAAAGAGCTGACAGAACCATGTCTGCCAACAAAACCTGAACTGGTACTGGTCACAAGAGCTCGTGCCAGCTTCGGGCTGGGGAACGAGGTCTGAAGGGGCGAGAGCAGGCCAAGGAAGCTAGGGCCAGTGTGGGAAAGAGGCCAGAGAGGCTGTTAAACAATTCTATCTGCTCCAGGAAAATCTCAGCGTGCTCAGAAGAAAAAGCTTTAAATCAACACAGGCACTGTCACCAGATGCTGCACAGATCTTCCTGCTCAAAGAGGTGTGTGATCCTGGCAACAGACTGAAGCCGGGTTTTTAAAGCACAAAAGAAATTCCTGAGTTGAGAACAACGCTCAGACTCAGCCAAACAAGCTGACTGTCACTTTGCGGAAGATATCTACGTAAAATAAAACCATGAGCCAATGGAAACAATAAGCTGAAGCCACGGAAATTACTTTGGACAGGGTGACACTAAGGGCAAGTTCCAAGCACAAGACCTCAGCCCAAAGTTCTCAGATAAAATAGATATTACCTCCTCTGCTTCTGTCACGTGAGGCTTACAAAGAACAGGTATCGGTGTCTCAAAAGGGATTTGTGGATATTGTGAAATGGGAACAGCAGGAAGAACCTGAAATAGGAAGGTCAGCTAAACATAAAGGATAAAGTGTGAGAGAAATTGGGGTAGGGAGGTTCTTGGGCACTTACTTGCACAGGGTCTTCTCCATCTCTCCGTGGGGTGGATCCCATCGTGTTAGCATGGTGGCTATGGCAACTTAGGGCCACCCTCCCTATGCACTCCTTGGGGTGCTCCCTTCAGGCAGAAGGAAAGGCCACGAGCTTGCTGACTAGTGGGAGGACACCACAAGTGGAGGCTAGAAAATGGCAGAGGCATCCCCCAGCATAAAGTCAAGAGGGTGAGACCCTCAGTGCTAGCAGGTGAATCACAGAATCCTTAGAGTTGGAAGGGACCTCAGAAGGCCATCTGGTCCAACTCCCCTGCAATGAGCCCCAGCCCCAGCTCTCAGCCAGTCCTTGTAGGAGGGCTGTTCCACCCCTTGCATCATTTTTGCGGCCTTCCTCTGGATGCTCTCCAACAGGTCTATGTCTCTCCTGTACAGAGGACTCCACATCTGGATGCAGTACTCCAGGTGAGGCCTCACCAGCGCAGAGCAGAGAGTCGGGATCACCTTCCTCAGCCTGCTGGCCATGCTTCTTTTGATGCAGCCCAGGATATGGTTGGCTTTCCTTGCTGTGAGGGCACATTGCTGGCTCACGTCCACCTTCCCATCCACCAATACCTCCTGGTCTTTTCGGCAGGGGTGCATTCAACCCCTTTATCCTCCAGCTTGTATTGGTAGTGGGGGTTGCCTTGACCCAGGTTCAGGACATCGCACTTGGGTTTGTTGAATCTCATGAGGTTCACCCGGGCCCACTGCTCAGCCTGTCTAGGTCTCTCTGAATTGCATCTCATTCCTCTGTTGTGTCATCTGCACCCCACAGCTTGGTGTCATCAGACAACTTCCTGAGGGTGCACTCAACCCCACTGTCAGCATCACTGATGAAGATATTAAAGGAGTATCAGCCCCAGAACTGGCCCCTCTGGGACAACGCTTGTCACCGATCTCCATCCAGACACGGAACCACTGACCACCACTCTCTGGACTTGATGCTGCAGACAGTTCACCTATCAAATCCATATCTTTCCAACTTGGAGAGAAGGATGTCTTAGGGAACTGTGCCAAAGGCCTTACTGAAGGCGAGATGGGAAGAGCCACTGATGTCATCCTTGTCACTGATGCACTGACACCGTCTTAGAAGGCCACTGAGGTTGGTCAAGCAGGATTTGCCCTTGGTGAAGGCATGCTGGTTCTCCCATATCACCTCCCTGCCTCCCATGTACCTTAGCATTGCTTCCAGGAGGATCTGCTCCATGATCTTGCTTGGGTAACATATAACGCGTGCCAGAGTCTCCTTGATAACCACGTCTCTGCAGTAGACTCAGGGTTTGCACTTTTCTTGCTGACTGCATGTGGCCCATCCACCCTGCCCACAGTTCTATAAAGAAGAGATAAATCAACCTAGCACAGACCAGAGCTTTCACCATCAGCTAAGCCACACAAGCACTCACAGAGCAGAAGAAAAGCAAATTTGCTGGTGTTGGACGGAGCAGACAAGGTCAGGAAGGCCTCCTGAGCATGTCCAGAGGAAAGGACAGAACACAGCAAAATGTCTGATGCTCCCCAAACCCAAGTGAAATTGAAACTGCTTGCTGTGCATTCCAGCTCTACCCCTTGAATCCAGCAGGCAACTTTCTTTGCTCCTGTCTGTTTTTCTGCTTGGTTACTGCCAAACTCAACCCCCCATGCCACAGCAGCAGTTCAAGAAGTGCAGATCCTGCTTCCCTTTGCAACCAACCTTTCTTATCCAGAGTCATTTTCAAGAACAAAGCAAAGTTTGTTCACTTGGTTTCCCTAGGGAGCATGACAGCATCGGCATCCTTCACACCAGAGGCCACGCTAATGAGGAGAACCCAACCAAAAACCTGACAGCAGCACTGAAGTGACTATTTCAAATCCATCACTGGCAAACAAGCAAGCAAATAAACAAGAAAAACCCACCACGACAACAAAACTGTGTGGTTTTTCTGCGCTTTCAAGCTTTGCAGCAGAGGAATGAAAGACTAAAAACTCCTTGTTTTATTGTCTCAGAGTATTTTCAAATCAAGGAGAAGTCTGGCTGGGCTGTCTCATGAAGCATCAGTGGGAGCAATCAGTGTTTATAAGGTAGAAATTCTGTGTATATCACAGGAAATCCTGTTTAGAAGATTAGGGTTCAGCACAACCTGGGAAAAAGGAAGAAGAGGGTGCCACAGTAGAGAAGCATTTTGCCTTTATTGCTTGAAACAACAGAAGTATTAGGCAGACTGGGCTGAAATAAGAGTACTCCTGGAAGCTTCTCAAGACAAACTGAACCCCCTTCACTTGAGAGACTGCAAGGAGTCACCGTGCCTCAATAGCGTGCCAGTCAGGCTGAGCAGGCTTCTCTATCTTTGCTTCCCTTCCTGTCCTGTGTGTCAGTATTAACCCAAATAAAGATATTCAAATCATATCTGACTTCAGAGCAAACCCAGTACATTGCACAGAGGCCCCAGAGGTTCCTCCTATCGCTTACTTCGGCTGTCAGCAGTCGTGGCAATTCTTTTTCTTTTATCAGCACAACTCTTATCTGATCCACAGTACGGAAGTTCTTCAAGCCAGCTCCTTGAAAGCATGCTCAGTGCTTTTAAGAGAGGTCAGACAGGCTGAGAACTGACTTTGGGGACTTTCACTTTGTGTAAGGCTTGCTTTTTTTTTTCCCGGAGTAACTTAATCTTGACCCCAGCTTGACTGATTGTGAGACTGTTGAGGTTCTAGGGCAGAAAGAGAGCTGCTTTCATGCGAAAGGCTCCAGCTCCTCTCCTGGTGAGAGGGCAGACCACCCAAACTCACCCAACCTTTGTCTGAAAGGAGTGATTGATGCTGCTTGTACTCCACGGCTGCAGGTTGAAACGCTTCCGTACGGACGTGACACGCTTCCTCCAGGGCAGCAGGCAGTCACTGCAGAACATGGAGCGGATTTATCTGCCTGCTTTTGATCAGAAGAAGGCCACAGCACAGCTCCAAGGCAGTAAATCCAGGAGACATCTGAAAGGAAATACACCTCTGTCAGTGATGGCCCTTGGGGTCCAAGCCAGCCTGATGGAGGGGAAGCACGTGTCACCCGATCTGCAGCTGGCACGGCTGGGAATATTGCACTTGGAGCACAACCAGGAGGCATTTTGGGGGCGAGTGGAGGGAGAAAGCATGTTCAGCCATTTTGGGGCTGAGCTATTCACCATTGGAGTCTGTAATCCCATTTCCATGAGCGCTTCTAGTCTTGGAAGCTCGATCTGTCCGTAAGAACTTGTTACGTGCCTATAAATATCTTTCATCTCAAACCTTTTCACAAACAGACGTGCTGGGTCTGCTCGGAAGCCCTGTCACACACAACCAGTCCTCTGGGCCAGCTCATTGCCTCCACGCTGAATATTAAATATCGATCCTCACCCAGATGAAAGCACAGAGCTCAAGGGAGGGCTGACGTGATGAGTTAGTAAAGTTTGCAATTTAGCCACAGTCCTGGAGGCGAAATATCCATTTCTAAGAGAAGCAAGATGCTATCTTTAAGGGCTTCATTACACCCAAACTCAGACCTCTTCTATGGTGGAAGGCCTCTCCAAAGACAGAGCAGACAATGCAAACACAAGAGAAATAAGCAGGTAGTCATCCTGGAAGGAAATCATTGTACAAGCTGAACAGTGGGCTTCAAGCACTCAGGTTCGCTGCGTTTCAGTGGATATAACAAACAGAACACCTTCACATCCTGCCATCATCTCCTGAGCAATGCATGGCTGCACCCAGAGCACCAAGAAACTCCTCGCTACCCACCCCTCTGAGTCCTGATTTGCACGGGAATGGTCATCCTGTGCTCAACTCAAGCAAAATGGGAAAGGGACTAACATTACACATATTGTTGCATAAACAATTTTTACCCAGAAATGCTCTCCTTAACAAATGAATGCTTATGATTTTAGCTACGAGATTTAAAAAAAAAAGATTCTGTTCCCATTGGAAAGATGTAAATGATTTTTTTTTTCTTACTGACTTGTAAAAAGATGAATTTGGAAGAAGCTGGGAAAAGGGTCCATCTAAAGTAGGACATGAAATAACAATTAATCCCGTAGTATCAACAAGGGCCAGTAAGATCTGAGCTATGTCCCTCCGTATGTCTCCACAGGGTGTCAGTGTTTTTTCAAATTTGGGTCATTTCAATCACACACACAGAACTGTAGGGGTTGGAAGAGTCCTCCAGAGATCATCGAGTCCAACCCTCTGCCAAAGCAGCTCCTTAGCCCAGGTTGCACAGGTAGGCTTCCAGACAAGTCTTGAATGTCTTCAGAGAAGGGGCAGCCTTCTGGCAAGCACTGTGTCCTTGTCAGAGTTAACCTAAGCTGCTCACACATATCACTGTTTGCCCTCCCACCCCTATACCAGTCCACAGGTAGTGCCAGTACTGCCAGTACTCTCTCTGAAGAGAGAGAGAGGCGATATAGAAAGGAGCTGTGTGTTTAACCCAGGTTAATTGCCCCACCTAATTCACCAACCGGCTGCATAGCCACTGTGGGAGCAGGGAAGAGGTGCTGGCCACTCAGGTCAGCACTGCTGTCAACAGTGGTGATCGAGATAGAATCCAGCTCTAAGAGTACAACGAGGTGGAAACCCAGATGTCCAAAGGTATCGGGGAGTCTGATTTCCCACAGAGCTCAAGGTTTTCATGTTTCTCCTGCACAAGGAACTGTTACTTTCCACTACAGACCTGTTGTAAGCCCCCTGAGCAGCCAAGCTCAGAGGCTGAGAACAGAGACCTGGACTCCCTAGGTCAGCACCACTTCCCCAGCTCAGCATCTCTCAGGTGGTCGCTCCTGAGGTTACGGTGAGGCTGAAGCTGGCCTGTGGACTGGGATGAGTGGTTGCTCAGAGCCAGTCTTCCTTGCCATAGCCCATTTCAAGGGCTTCTCTATAGGATGACCGCCGCCTCTGCTAAAATGGGTGACTGCTTTTTCAATCTGAAAGAAGCTGGAAGAGTTGGGATGTGATGGTGGCAGATGATGTAATGGGGTAAGGATGGCGAGCTGGTGGAAAGCCAGGCTCTGGGATGTCTGCCAGCTGCTCCCAGAGGCAGAAGAGAAGGACACCTTTTTTGCTGACAAGGGGAAAGCAAGGAAGACCACGTGCCCCAAAGAAGAGCATCTTCACCAAGCCATCGTGCCTTGGGTTCATCCTGGCCGAGCCAAGACAGCAGGTTCTTTCTCCTTCTTTCTTCCTTCCCCTTCCTGCAGCAGGCAGGCCACCAGCCTCACAGCGAGCCCCGCTCTTGTTTGAAGCTCCCTGGTGGTCTGCAAAACATTAAAATTTCTGGAACAGCTGCGCTAAGTGATGGTAGAGAAGGAACACTGACTGGGATCACTGTAGCTATTTCTTAGTCTTTAAAAGAGAAACATCGCAGCAGCTATTTAGCACGGCTTTGAAAATTCAAATATTGACAGAAGGAAGTTTTCCGGAGGGTGCCAGCAGCGTTTGCAGCAACCCCAGCAGCAGAAACACACTGCAGTGTCAGATGTGGGCTGCAGCACAGACCAAACCCACAAACTCCACACCGGAGGGGGAACTACAGCTGAGCAGCACTGCACCTTTCTGTAGGATGCCTGACTGCGCTGGAGAAAGGGGGTGGTGAGGGCAAGGAGAATGGAAGGGAAAGACCAAAATGCCCCGAGGAACTACAACTGCACTTGCCAAATGCTGCCTTTTACTGGGAAAGGGAGAGAGTGACTTCACTTTTTACCTCGCTTTCCCCACTTCCCCTGCCCCATACAGACAGATGTGGCTTTGCGAGAAAATTAATTACAGATGGAGGCTAAAAAAAAAAAAAAAGGGGGAAAAACACCCTCCACCGCAAGGCTTTTTCCTCTGCAGACTGGAGGATGGATGGGGCGGCCTGGGAAAACTGGCAGATGGAAAACCCATTACAGATGTGAGGTTTGGAGAATAAGGCCGAGGGACAATTTGAGAGCTGTAAATTTTAATTTTGGGGGTATGAACGCATTGCTTAGCAACAAGAAACAAATAGGAAGCAAGAAGCCTTGGGAGAGAAACGCTTAAATATTTCAGAATCCCTATTTGAGGTGAAGACTGCATTACCAGACACCTGAGGAGCTGCTGTTCTCGACAGCCAACAGAGTGGAGTCAAGAGAGGAAGAAAACAAGGGCTTCAATCTCGTTTCCACGCAGAAGTGAATTTAACTTACTTTGGGAAAGAAAAATAAGAGTTGTTTGTCCCTATACTTGTTGTGCACTGCACGTTACCTGACAGGATCAGGACACGAGATCATCTTTAAGCACTTAGTTACCAAGGAAAGGCTTCTCACAACGAGTCCAAGCCTTTATGGGGAGGTTGCTTTACAGGGCTGTGCAATCATTGCTACCACATGTCTGACCTTCACTACACGGTCTAATGCCTCTTTATGCTGCTGCATAAATCTTAGCCTAGAGTTCCTGACGTCTCAAAGGATGCTGGGGGCCTCCAATGAGAGGAGGAGAAGGGTGAAAAAGAGCAGATCACCTGGAAGCAAACACCGAATGTTTTACTCTGTTTCTTTACCGTGAAAAGATGGGGACAAAGAGGAAGGCAAAAAGACATCGCCAGCGCTGGGAGATCAAACGTTATTGCTTTAGTCTTTTTTTGGTTGCAGTTAATCCACTGATACTCCATAAACACGAAGATGAGGAAAGCACAAAGCTTCCAAACGAGCCCACGACCCAAGCTTTAGCTCTGCAGCAAAATCTAATGGGACCCACTAAGGATTAAGAAAGAAATGTGTAAGAAATCAAAACTCCCTTGAAAATATATGTATTTTTCTTTTAAGAGCCTGAAAAAAGAGCTCTTCAAGGACGTACGCACACACGTTTGTGTTAAAAAAAAATAACTGAAGGCAGCATCAGGCAGCACCCTGCCTCACTGCAGGGCACTACTCCATAACATACCTCAGGGCTGTGCTGAATCGGTAGGAGCACGCTCTGATCCCCTCCTGTGCTGCTGAACGTGACATCACTGTGGCTTTCACGAGGGAGGTCTGCACTGGTGGAGCTCTGAAATAAGCCAGACAACCCCATTCAGCTATAGGGGAAAACTCCAGCCCTGGAGAGGGAAAAAAAAACCAAAAATAACAGTCCACAAACCCAACCAAATAAGAACTCCTGAAATAACCAAATCCCAAAGCCCTGCAAGAGTTAAAAATCACGAGGAAAATTTACTGGCAGCTTAGAAGTTCAGGCCAATGAAAACAGCTGTTTGGATGCGTGCATTACCTTCAAAATGAATGGAAAAGAAGTATGATGGACATGACTTGTTCAACAGTTCAGAAATCTGGATATGGAGAGAAGGCATTCTGACATAGAACAAAGTAGCTCCACACTTTGCCTGGGCTGTAAGAGTTCTCTGGTTAAACTTCCAGCATTGAGGGATGCTCAGACTGCCATCTTGCAGCACGCTGCAGTGATGGGCTGAACCAGAAAGCAGTGTTTGCTGCACAGTATCCATGCACCTGCCCCAAAGCCAGCACTAAGCCGTTCCTGGAAGACAGGCTTTTGGGAAACAGCTTGATGTTTGTCCAAAAGAGTCATGTAACAAAAGCTTGTCTAGGAAAGACTTCAGAAGGATAATCTTAGCTCGGTCTGGGATGGGAGCAGAGGCTTACGATAGAAACTTAGTGTGTTGAAGGTATGTGAGGCTTTGGAGAACATAAGGACTTTGTGTCCTCCATCCCAACCCTTTTTTGAGTGGATGGGAAAGTGTATTTGAAGGGCACTGCTGGTGTTCTTTGTTTCCCACTTTAAAAGGGAGAGCTGGATACGTTAAAGCAATAATACTGTGGAAAGACTAGCTGGGAGAGAAAGCAGAAAGCGCAAGGAGACATGCACAGCCGTTGACTTGCAAGCCATTAGCTTGCAGCCCAGAAGGCCAACCATACCCTGGGCTGCATCAAAAGAAGTATGAATAGCAGGTTGAGGGAGGTGATCCTGCCCCTCTGCTCTTGTGAGACCACATCTGAAGTACTGCATCCAGTTCTGGAGCCCCCAGCACAAGAAGGTCATGGAGCTGATGGAGCAAATCCAAGAGAGGGCCAGAAAGATGAACAGAGGGCTGGAGCACCTCTCCTACAAGGACAGGCTGAGAGAGCTAGGGCTCTACAGCCTGCAGAAGGTTCTGAGCAGACCTTACAATACTCTTCCAGTACTTGAAGGGGGCCTACAGGAAAGGTGGGGAGGGATTTTTCATAAGGACCAGGATAAGGTAGCACCAGGATGAAGTGAAATGGTTTTAAACTGGAAGAGGATAGATATAGGCTAAGTATTAGGAAAAAATTACTTACTGTGAGGGTGGCGAGACACTGGAACAGGTTGTCCAGTGAGGCTGTGAATGTCCCCTCCGAAGAAGTGTTCAAGATAAGGCTGATGGGGCTGTGAGCAACCCAGTCTAGAGGGAGGTGTCCTTGACTGTAGTAGGGGGATGCAACTAGATGGTCTTAAAGGTCCCTTCCAACCTAAACCATTCTATGATTCTATTACTTCCCCACATCCAAACTCTTCCCAACAGAACTATTAATAGAGACATCTTGCCCTCACTGTCCTGCATGATTTTTAAGTTATTTTTGCTTTGCAAACCTTCCAGTCCCTGATTTAAAGACCAGGTTATTAAACGGTGCATTTGTCTCATTTAAAACACAGAGAATCTGAGGAGCATGAAATGCCCTCCTGTTGCAAAGAAAAAAAACACACAAAAAAAACCCACCTGGCCCATCAACACCAGAAGATGACCTTAATAAAAAGGCCCTCGCAGCTTCCAGTGTTATTCCTACAATCAGTTAAAACCAGTTGACAAGATGGGTAAACACATGCCTGAAACCTAGGGCCCCATCCAAGCACAGACTCCCTGCTGCTGCTCATGCTAATAGCTCGACCTGGAGGTAATGTCAGCGGGAGCACTTTACAGAGCTCCCTCAGATAGCCAGGAGCCTACGTTTCCAGCTGGAAGAGGCAGGAAAACTTAGGGCCCAAAAGCCCCAATGATTCCCTGTTGCTGGAATTCACACAGATCTTCACCGTACAATACGAGGATGCAAAATAAAATACAAAACACCTCCCATTCCACCTTGGCAAGATGTTTTTCCTTCTGATGAAGTTTCTTTTCCCCATGTTCCCATCACAAAAGCAGAGTGGTGTCCCTGTGGCAGCAGTGCCATCGAACATGCGTTGTGTTTTTTGTCTTTTGGAAGGGCATACAGTGGCATAGGGAGGAATGAGCCTTATTTTGCTGGATTCCTTCCTGTGTGAAGGTAGCAAATCCAACCAAACCCCGTGCACTTGCAGCCAAAGTCATTCCTCTGGCCAAGAAAGCAACACAGGTCGCTTGACCCAGGGTGTCAACAAAGGAAAAAGCCCTCAGAACTCATCCACATTCCTGAGTGAAAACAGGCTGCTAAAAGCTGCACCCAAATTAAAGAGCATTATAGTGTGGAAACTGAAATCGCATCAGATATTCCACTGGAAAACAGAAGGAGCAGCTTCTCCAAGTGCGAGACAGCAATGCTGCTCTTGGAGAGAGAAGGGGAGCGAGCAGCCAAGGGGCCGGACAAGGCTTCCCTGCCAAACAAGCACGACTTCTGGCACTGCTGGAACTGCCACTGCTGCTGTCACCCTGCATTTGATACGCGCTTCAAGCAGAGGATTGAGATTTGGGGCAGGAGAGATGACATGGGAAAGGGAGTGCACAGAGATGGGGAAAGGGGCTGCTGTGCTCCCCAGGCTCTGCCTACCCCTGTTCCCCGTGAAAAGGCTCCTTCAGCCAGACACATTTGTCAGCCGCCAATCTGCACTGCGAGATCGTGATGCTCTTTGATTTTATTCATTCCTGCCGGAGGTTTTGCTTAAATACACACAGCGCAGCATTTCAACGGGAATTAAAAAAAAAAAAAAAGAAAAAAAAGAAATAAATTCCCCCAAACCTCCAGGCACGTTTTAAAGCGCATTAAAAAAGACACAACAGTTAACGGCTTCATGCATACCACAGCTGCAGTGATCTGGAGCAAAAGTAAGGCACGCTGAATGTGTTAGTGTTTTGTTTTAAAATACGGGCTGTAGGCTTCACATTCAGGCAAGAGCCCTCTGTGACACTGAGCTCTCCCTTTCCCAGGCCACGTCCTTTGCTAACTGAGCAAACATCCAGCACAGCCTTTGCCAGCTTCACCCATTCTCCTGGGCTCTCTGCTCTCCTTGGTTACCCTCAGCTGGTGAGGCAGAAGAGAAGTGAGGGCACTGCTTTCATGTCCAGGGGAAGGTGGCTGCAATCCCCTCTTTGGCTGTGGAAAACAGAGAAGGCAGCTCTTCATGTTCTCTCCCTGAACTCACAGCAGCTTCCCTGGTGGACAACGAGAAATCCAGCGATCTCCACTCTTCCCGTTGCCATTTTGACTCCTCCGTCTGCTTCACGTGCCCAGCAGCTGGACCCTGGGAGAGCAGAAGCTGTTGTGAGGTCCCCAGGGCTCTAGGAAACACAAGCATTAGGATTTACAATCAGTAGGCGAAGAACAACTCAAGAGGTGTTTTATTGCTTGTGATGAGGGACTGTACGAAAGAAGCCACAGGGTACTTTGCCAATCGTTTGGTGGTGTTTCTTTAGTTCTTATTGGCAGCAGCCCTTGGTTATTGCTCTGTTTTTCTTTTCCCCTCCCACTTATCTTCCGATGCTGACTTAATTGCAGCACACCAAATGTTGGAAATACAGCCACGCAAATGCTGAAGAAATCTCAGCTGCTAAACAAGGAAGCAGCTGAAGCTCCTGACAAAGACAGGCCAAGATACTATTCCAGCACTTTATCACAACAGTGTGCAAACAAAACAAAATCCTAGTCCTGACCTTCAGGACTCCCAGAGACACAGAACCAAGGGCTCTCAGCTCAGTAGCACCTCATTTTGGTTCTGCCCTGCCAGCACAAAGCCTCTACTGAGACTAAACAGGAACCAGAGATGGAACCCTTTGGTTGACCAACACACAACAGGCAACCCTGACCTTCTGTAAGAGATGAGAATGACTGCAAAATTTTAAGCCAGTACTTTTTAACTTAAGCTGGAAGTCCTTCTGTTCAGATATTTGTACTTCTACTGAATTCTACTTCTGTTCTCCTGAGGTCTTACCTAGAATACTGTGTTCAGCCTTAGGGCCTCCAGCATGAGAAGGAGATGGACCGGGTCCAGAGTAGGGCCACGAGGATGCTCAGAGGGCTGGAGCACCTCTCCTTGGAAGGAAGTTTGAGGGAGCTGGCCCCAGGGAGACCTCACTGCGGTCTTACAGTACCTAAATGGAGCCCACAGGAAGGCTGAGGAGGGATCTTTTACAAGGGCATGTATGGATAAGACAAGAGGTTAATGGCTTGAAGGGTGTAAATTTAGATTATATGTAAGGAAGACACTCTGCACTATAAGCCCCCGACACTACTGCCCAGAGAAACCGTGGGTTCTCCCCCATCCCTAGAGGTGCTCAAGGCCAGGTTGGATGGGGCTTTGGGCAGTCTGATCCGGTGGGTGGCAGACCTGCTCATGGTGGGGGACTGGTCCCTTCCAACACAAACCATTCTGTGATTCTACAATTATGTTTCTTCTGTTCAAGAAAGGTTTACCGTCTTTGTCTCCACAAGCCTCCCTACCTACCAAGAAAGGCAGAAAGCTCTGAAAGCTCTTTCATACAGACTCCGACATTCTCGTTTTCTGGTCTGATACAAGGCCAAAGGATGAACAGCTTTTTCTTTTGTAAGCACATGGCCTTAACAATGCATTCCAACGTGTGAGTAACAGCAACGTCTTGGTTTCCTGACTCTTCTGATGTGAAAGGTGAGACAAGATAATCAACAGCATGTGGAAGCTATCCGTGTACACTGCACCCTTATGCTTTTAGCATTTCTCAAGTGTTGTCCACAAAGACCTGTGCTTTGAAAGGCACGTGTACTCTTTGAAAGACAAAGCAATTCGCCAATGTAAGAAACATAAGAAAATGCCTACTGACATTCATCTGCAACGTGTGTGAATAAAGGGGCCAAAGCAAGGGCAGTCATATTTCAAAGCTTCATTAATGTCAGCAAAGATGGACTACATACGGCTCTGGCAGCTCAATGCAGTGCAGGCAGTGAATCTCTTTGTAACAGACTTCAAGGCTTGTGTCTGTAAAATGAACCCACCTTCTGAACTGACAATAACCATAACCATTGCTCCTGCTTTTAAATTAAAAAAAAATATACATACATATATGTATATATATACATTCTTGCTGAAGATGGAATTTATATCTCCTATGTATGAAAAGCCCTATTCAGAGATCGCACTGTTTAGAGTGACTGTTCAACTCCATCCATGAGCTGTAAGTGACCAATTAAGCCCAAGGAAACATTCGCCTTGTTTTTCTGGTCCTCTTTTGTATCATCTCCTGTTTTGCATTGCCTTTTCTTGGCCTTCAAACCATGTAAACTAGCTATTCTCCAATCCTTTCTATTACCAGATTGTTTAAAAGAAATGCCTGTGCTTTCATGTAGTAAAACACGGAGAACTCCAAGGGACAGAAAACTGCAGTCCAGGGTAAATCATGACGGGGCACTGACAATAAACCAACCTTATTCAGGCCAGATAAAGCAGCAAATCCTCATGTAACACACCAAATAATTTATCCTTAGCCAGGACGACACTTAGTCTGAAATTCAAACAGCCGTCTTTGTACGTACACGGAGGCTGCCAAGTCTCCATACTTGAGTGATCTCATAGACTCTGGAAAAAAAAGAAAAGAGAAACAAAACATTTTACCACGCTAGCTGAATAAAGAGGGGCAAAGAAAGATCAGCTTTAAGGCATCTGAGAGGTTTGGGTCTTCATACAGATCTTTATACAGGAAAAAAAATATGAACACAAAGTCAGAGAGAAATGGAGGACGTGAGCAAGTCCTCCTTTAAATCTCCTTGCCTACAGTAATGCTGTCAATGTGGAATATTGATCCCTAAATATCTATTTCTTTTCTCTACTGAACTCATACCAAGTACAGCTTGTACTTGTTTCACAAACAAGGATAAGATACGTGATGAGGTATAACCACTCCTAGAGAAGTTCAAGTGTAAGGGCAGCAACATTCTTCCCTGAAGCATCATAAAAATGGATCAGTTTTCACCTATCGTGACTGGCTCTTTTGCTGCCTGTAAGATGTTGCTTGGTTAGAAAGGAAAGGAGAACAGAGAACAAGGGATAGGGCGATGGGAGACAACGTGGATCCAGGCAAACAAGAGGACATTGATCGGCGTGCTGCGACCTAGCAGAAAATGGTGTGCAACCCAGTTGGCTGGTGCTTAGCACTGAGCACAGATAGTTACTGAGCTCAGCTTGGTTCCCAGCTGTGTACACTGGACCTGATCCTCTCCTTGGGTAAATTTCCGCAGTTCAATCAGTCTATGAACGATGACAATTTTACCAGCTGGAGGCTGGCTACCTTTTGGGTTTCTGAAAACACTGCGGTACCTTTCAACATGCAGCTGCACACACGAAGCCAGCTGCCGAAGAGCACACAAGCTGTGTCTCACCACGCTCTGATGGGACAAAGGTGAGCAGAAGTCACAGGTTGAAATAGCGACTGATAGATTTGGATTTCTCCCTTGCCAGTTGCTGGGTTAGGATGGGCTGCATTTCCAAACGCGCTGCATACTCAAACTCCCAGTTGACAAGAGAGACTCAAGCGGTCCATTATGCCACTGAAAATTATGTCCCTTGCAGCAGCAAGCCAGGCACCAAATATGCATAACCTATCTTAAAAAAAAACAACAAAACAGGCGTAAGTCACTCGCTTCACCTCAGAACGAGTGCACAAGCTGCACAACACAGGGAACATTAAGATAGTTGTTTTTTTTTTTTAAGCTTTACATACAGTTATCTACAGTTTAACAGCACGGCGGAGCACGAGGAGAGACACATCAGCTGCAAGTTTGGAAGCTCCATCTCCGCATCCCTTGCTCTCCTGCTTCTCCCCACAGTGCTCCTGGGCACCAGTGCTCGCTGCTGGGACCGTGATGCCACACGTGGGGGTCAGCCAGCATAGCTGGGTGTGCACGGACTGCAGCACCCTGCTGCACACCTGCAGGTAGTTCACACTCAGCATTGAGCCCTGGAATCTCTCTCCTCGGTCCTCTCTGCATAAATCAAGCAGCAGGGAGGCCCAGAAACATGACGAATACGTTGGCTAGAATATCTCCTGCTGTAAAGACGCAGGGAGGAAGGGGGATACTAAAGTAACCTTGCCTTGGATGGAAAAGCAGCTGGAATTTAATGTTCTTGGAAGCCAGCCCTGGCTGTTCAGACGTGGATCTGCCAGGGAAGTCCCCAGCGGAGGCATTGCTCATTCTCCTGAACTAAAATGTCAAGAGAAAACACTGGAAATCATTAAGCACTCTGTTCAGCATTTCTTGAGTGATCTCAAGGAGGGGGCGGGGAAAAAAGCCTCAGCCACAAACAACGCAGAAACAAATCCTCAGTGTTAATATGAAACAGAGGGGAGAGCATCAGAAACCCAAAGCGGGATTTCACTTCATCTTGTCCATCTGAGATGATACAATACCAAGCCAACCTTGGAAAAAAAAAAATGAGAAGGAAGAGAGCAGAAGTATGGAGTAGAAAGCAGAGAAGTCTCAGGGGCTTCACTATCACAACTGATCTTGTGTGGTTGCACTGAGCCAACTGTGCTCAGCTTTGCCCTGCATTCAGTGGAAGAGGAGCTGTGGTCAAGTGGATGGAGCAAGGAAAGATCCCCTGGAGATGGCAAATCCCACAGGAGCTCAACCCCAGTGGCACAAAGCACGCTTGGAACTGCAGCACCAATGTTCCCAAGTTCAGTGAAAAAAAGAAGGATGTCCTTTCGCCATCTGCTGTAGTATAGCTCAAGAAGAAGCATTTATAGCAGCTTTAATTCCACACTGCATAATAGAAATTTGATTCTGAAGTGCATACATGGCAGCCCTTCCAGGGTCAGGGAACACCCTACAGATGTACCTTTCCCTCCCAGCACTTAGGTAGCTCAGTACCTTCTGAAAGTCCTAACTGGGACGGCATTCCCACACCATGCCATCAAACTGCACACCACAGGACTGCAGTTTGATGCAGTGACCAAATGGTGCCCACTGATGGAACTAAAAGCTCAGTGGTCATCCCTGCAAAATCAGGGACAAATTCAGTAAGTTCTCCTTGGTGGCTGACTGGTAGCAGCAGGTCAAGCTGGCTGGTTGTCTCTTTGCTTGTTAGACAGCAGAAATATTTGTACATCCTAACAAAATAAAGTTCTGCATTTTGTGAGCTGGGTAAGCTGGATGCTCAGTGCTGACTACTGCAATAGGTGCCAGAAACAATTTCTCTTTTTTCTGTACTACTTGTAAAGCATTTGGCAGTGTCTTTGGGATGAAGGCTGTATTCAAGGGGGGGGGGGGGGAACAAAAGACTCTTCAACTGCAGAGAAGTGTTAAATAATAAGGAATCAACTGAGAAAGTGCCGTGCATCAGTCAAACTTGATTTTTTAAGCTAGGATTAGCAACATTTCTTGTTGTGCTGGAAACCACAGCTGGAAGTATTTTCCAGAACGGTCTCACCATGGACTAACCATGCTGCTTTGAGGCCAGGGGAGGGAAGAAGAGAAACAGAAGACTGAGATACAAGAGAGATTTCCCAAACTTGTGGTTAACACGTTCCAACGGAAAAGACAGATATCATATAAATAAATGTAAAAAAGAAAAAAAAATCAACCAAATGAGAAGCAGCCTTTGAGCACTGGGATGAGACACCTCTTCCCAGAGGCTCCCAAGCAGAAAAAATCCACTTTGATTCCAACATCTAGCACCGTGCATCGGGTTTAAATGGACAGAATTTAAAAAAGAGAAAATGAAAAGTCGCATCTTCCCACAAGCTGACTGGTATAGCAATCTTCATCTGAAGCAGCAGCAGATCACCAAGAGGAACGCATTCTCAGGGACTTCCTGCCAAGAAGTCACTCTATCACAAACATTTTTACTGGGAGAAAAGAAAGCTTACCAGTGACATCAGCAGAACGCTATTTCCATTTAAAATGGAGTGTGGCAACCTCAGGTTTAATGGAAATTAAAGCGTGCTGGCACTGTCAACTAAAAGTTAAGGCACTTGAGAGTTTTGTTTAATTTCTATACAGTAATACTCCTAAATGGGACATACTGTCAGTGCTATTACAGATGCAATCCTACTTTCCATGTGTGCTAATGGAACCCTTATGGTTCTCGATTCACATGACTTCAGTTTGCATTACCACAATAAACGCGTTCCGACTTTAAAATCTAAGCCTGATCTTTTAGGAAGAACTAAAAAACCCTACTCTTCCACAGCTCATAATTAGCAAATGCCTGTTTATTTAGCAGCTCTGATCCATCTTCCAGCACAAACAAAGGAAGTGGATTCCACCTTTGGAAAAGCTGCGTAAATCCACCTTTTCTGAGTAGCTTAGATCCCTACAGTTAAAACTGAGCTAAACAAAAGGCCCGGAGTTCTTTGAAAGCTCAAATTCTTTGATGTGCAGACATCTCAACTTGAAAATTCACATCCTAAGAGCTCATATTTCAATAGAAGGCATAACCTAAGAAAGATCTGGGATACCCAACGAGCTCCCAGAAAGAGGCAGGGCTCAGGAAGAGTTCTATCCAGGCACAGCTCTCCCTTCAGCGCAGCTGAACCCAATGCTTTCTACTTCTTACGAACTACAACTATTACTATATGGAAATTAAAAAAAAAAAAATACTTTCTGAAGCTAACATTTCCTTCAATATTTAACAATCTCTGAGACTGCCCCTAGAAGACTGCTGCACAGAAGAGACTCCCCACGTGGCTAAGTGCTGTCTCTTGGTACTGCAGAGCCATTTATAGCTTCTTTCATGATCTGATGAAGCCCCACAAAAAAGCACCGAGGGCTTTGGTCCTCACACTTCCCTCGAGAAGCTCTAAGAGAAAATTTCCCTCTCCCTGACAGCATGGAACATGTTTTATTCACAGCCAGTTCACACACACAGTTGTTCACGTGACAATCTTCTCTTCCTTTAGATGTTCCTTTTCCATTTCTTGTGTTCCAGGGTATGGATAAAGAGCTTCTTCAAGTTTTGCAATGTGGGAGTAATACATTTTTGAAACACTGAAGAGAACTGGGAAATAAATTTAAAAACAGTCATTTAGCCTTAACATATGAAGTGCTGGGTGCCTCAGTAGCTCTTCAGAATGAACCATGAAAAATCACCCACAGTTACCAACATTCAGAGCAGCGCTGACTTAATTCAATTTATTTCCTTGCCAGCAGGATATTTTTATTTCAATCTAACTGCCTGCTACATTTTCATCCCAAATACATGACAGTGAAGGAACAAGTAGTCAGTTGATATCATCAGAGCATTCGATGTCACTATCTAACTAGAAATGACAGGGAGAAGAATATGTTAAAGCAGACACGCCTAACTGAAGGACTCACTGAGCCCAAGGTAAACCAATCTGATGCCCCACAAAAGCCTCCTTTGGAAGCTGCTCATACACATGCACAGCAGCAGGGAAAAATCCCACTCTGTGTGCTTGCTTATGTCCAGCACTGAGAAATGACTTCAAGGACCAAAAGGAAATAAAGCACTGTTATAGAAAAATGTATAAACCTTGTGCGATTTCTGTTACCTCCTCTCACTCTTGAAAAACAAAAACAACCACAACACCTTGAGCACGAGGGTGAATTAAGAGGTTTGTGTTTCCCAGGCCACTATTATGTAAGCAGAACAGCAAGAGGATAACACAACTTACCTCCTCCCTTCTGAGACTGGCAGGAGTCATGACAGGAGCAGCAGGCTATCTCACAGTCCTCCTCCAAATGTGTTATTAATCTTAGGAGCATCACTTCTTGGGAACGCTAACTGACATGCTATTGGAAAACCTTCGTCTCGGTAAGCTTTGTGCAGAGACTATTTTCTTACAGTGGTTTTGATATTATAAGCTTCCTTGAGTGAAAGAGATCATTTTGTCTGCGTGGAGCCCCCACTGAAATCCCCGGGGCTCCACTTCCACGTACACCCATATCCAGCCCTGGCAGCACCAGAAATTAACTGGATTTAGCTCGCCCAACATTCTTTTTGGTCTGTCTGAAAGACACGGCCAGGCCACTGATGGCTTTACCTTCACACATCATCAGTGCCGGACCACATGATTTAATTGGGATAACGGATGTACTTCTACCAGAAACACCGGAGCAGATGTGCACTGACAAAGTTCTTGCCTGATTACTTTATGCATTTATGACCCACTGGAAAGTATTGGATAAAATCTCAGCAGAGCTGGCTTAATCTCCAGCCTGGCACTTACGCACTGACCGCAATGCTTTCTTCTTCTCCACTGTGCCTCAGTTTCTCCCTCCGTGGCAAAAAGACCAATTCCAATTCCTTCTGCAGGGCACTCAGGCCTGTTGATGAACCCCACGGTAAGAACAGATACCCAACTCCTTGCTGAGATCTAAGAATGGGGCAGTATGGCACCACAACAGCTTCCCCATCTCACAGCCATCATCGGGTCACTTTGTTTGGCAGTTCTCATACAGCCAAATGGGACTGGAAGGATAACAAGGAATAGGATTTAAGCGGGATGTTGTTTAGTAAATATTTGTAAGATACCATAGTAGCAAGCATGATACGTCCCTGTGTAACTGCTAGCAGTTATTCTCAAATAACCAGCTAGCTAATACACTTATCCTCAAATAGTTTCCTTATTGCAGCACCTCACAAATTAAACACAAAGCTGCTCGCAATAACCTTTTGTTTAGGCATTACTGTGACTTCTAAAAAGAGAAGTAATCCACTTGAAAATACGTAATAATATGCAGATGTCCGTGACAAAACGTAAACTATGATTTAAGACCAAGCCTGGGGCACATTTCACATTGGCTCTAAGCTCGTGTGTTCATGCCACGTTGGTTCTGCTCTTTATCATCTTACGTGTACAGCTTCAAACCCTTTATGAAAAACATTCTTTCTGAACAGAAACAGAAAGCACCACACCCCCCATTTCTCTGTCCACTTCCCAAACCCCAAACTTTAGTATTTACATTAAAGTAAGCATCACACACCGATCTTCACATACAACCTTGCTTTCAGTTGACAGAGTTCATCTACTACTTTGGTGGCACACAGCACTGCAGGCAAGAAACCCCAGGAACGCATCATCCCTTCTCTGTAACTGTAGTGTCCAGACATTATTGGAGGCAAGACTCCAGATTAAATGAAAATGGAACAAGTTCTTACTTTCTGACATTGAAGACACTAAATACAAACAACACAGCACGTGCTGCTGAACACGGTTCTCTCCAAGTACGTGATACACTTCTGGGAAAAGCTGCTGTATTCCGCAACCTTTGAAGTCTCCTGGAGCTACCTGCCCTCATTCACCTCACAAATACCAATTTCTGTAAACAAAAACTCGCTTCCACAGTCAAACTGGAATGCCAAAGGCTTTATGGGAACACTGAGCTCTCACAGACAGACTTCTGTGTGATGGATCCTCATAAATGAGCATGGCTGGATCTCATGAGTACCACAACTGCCATTCAGTTGCTGTTCTGCCTTTAGAAGATTAAGTTTGCAATGGAAGGTGGAGTTGTTGAGAGATACTGTGTACTTTTTTTTGTTCTATTATTATTTAAACTTTACCTGACAAGTGCCTAACGTTCTCCCCAGCTTTAATCTCTCTTCCGTCATCCAGATATCTGAAACAGTCCGCTCCAAAAAGTGGAATTCTGGAGGAGGGTTATTTTAAACATACTTTTCAACATAAATCCTATTTCTGTTTCAGAAGTGCTTACATTTATCATTAATGTACATCTGAATGGATTAGGTCAAGAAAATGAAGAGATTAGCAGGAACAGGCCCTCTTCCTGTTGTATGAATGTAAATAATCAAGCTATAATGCTTTCAGGGCATAAGCTAATCATTAACTGTCAGAAGTTACTTACCTTGCTAAAATTTACTCCATAGCAGTACAGGTATCAATAATAAGGCACTGGAAGAATAGCAGCACTGATATTGGAGATTTCAGTCTGATGGGGCATTGATTACTGAGGTGAGACTGACTTCAGTTTGGTACCTTTCTATAATCATATTTTAGATATATAGCACAAGCAAAAAATGCTTGTCAACGCCAAATATCCACAGTCAAGTAACGCCACAGATCACAGTTACAAGCACCACTTGGACAATCCTCCAAGTATGTTTATGCTCAATGAAGTGCATACTGGGAAACTCTGGATTTGCTTATGCCTTTCCCAGTACTATCGCATAATGCTACTGAGCTATTCACTATACTGTGAATTTTCCTCTAAGCCACTGTTCTGAGTCTGCTCCTGTGCGAGGCAATAGCTCCCTCTCCCCATGATTGCTCAGAACATTTCCAAGAGCTCTGCCAGCAGAATGAGCTTCTCTTGTACTCTAAACCATTAAACAAGTTCTGTATGGCCATGCAGCGAGCCACGCAAGCCACAGGTTATCCTTGGTTGCAAAGTGCTTTAAAACTATCTTACAATATTGTTTTCATACATCTAAATGCCTAGCTATATTATTTGACCTTACAAGAGTTCAGCTTATCCTTTTCCCGTAAAGGAAGTAAGGCATTTTCCTGCCTTAGAAGAAAATGGAAGATATTACCACTGTGATGCTGGCTGTACTCTTGCACGAGGTCTCTCTGTAGCTTTAAAATGGCTTGGGCTCATTTTGGGTTTTGCTGTACAAAAAGAAAACCTGAAAAAATACACTTTCATTTTTTCCCCTTTGCAGATCACTTCCATGCAAGGCCCTTTTGAACCTTACAAAACAAAAATCACAACTTAAACTCTGGAACGTGTTATCTGGTTCCTAAGATACTCTCTCATGTCGCAAATGCAAACTGCTTTGCCTGAAGAAGATAAAGACCTTCAGTAAAGGTGAGCTTTGCACACAGCCTCTCGTACCAGATCAGGGAAACGAGACTTTGGATCTTTATTTTGTCCTTAAGTTCTAAACTGAACAAAAACTGGGGGAAGTGAGAGGCAAATATTAGCACAAAGACAAACATTAGGTTATGAGGATGCAAGTTTTGGTAATAATGCTCAATTTAAGTGAAAACAGCATGGACTCAGTCTTCTGCATGCAGTTTTACTTGCTGTTACAAATGCACATCTTTCCACTGCTCGATCAAGGCACACAGTTCATGCCAGAACAATATCATCTGCTTACATCTGGATATCATCTGGTACCTAACATCCTCACTCACAAAATCTGAGATTAATACAACAAGATGATCTACTTTCAGCTCAGTTATTCCATGCCTCTGGCACTACCTTGCTGTGGTCTGGTTCCTCCACTTCTCCCAGACTCAGAGCCCTCTCCCTCCCTCCACCTGGGTTCCTTCACATGCAAAAAGGAAAAAAAAAGATCAAGTTATAAAGCCATGGCAGTAGTATGTGCTTCTCACAGTCTCAAAAGGAGAAGTCATTCAACTAACTCACCAGCATACATGCCTACTGAAAGGGAGCTGAAAGTACACCCAGGAAGAAAATCACTGCAGTTGGTAAGCAAGGAGCAAGTGCTTCTCCCCAACCTGCTCTCTCACTGCATAATGGGCACCGTCTCTGAGAGATAAGAAAGGAAAGAGGCCAAAGGAGACCTTGACATGCTTCCTGAAAGGAAAAATTGCTCCAGAGAACTCTTACTCCAGCCACTTCTACCAGGAGCTGCAGAAAGATGCTTCAGCCCCTAAGAAAAACGTATTTAAGATAATGTATGAAAGACAAATGATGGATCTAACAGGAGAGAGAGACAGACCTCGAATCACAATGGTTGTTATGAAGAGAGATGCAGCTGAACAGGGGAGAAAAATCAGTCTTCTCCAGAAAAGGCACTGGACCCAAGAAGCACCTGAGGCTTTCAGCTTGCAGCCCCAGGGAGCTGGGGGTCAGCACACGAAGCCTCACTAAAGCTGCTCATCAGTAAACCTTGCTTGCCAGAAATCCACGAGTAACAGAGGAAGCTTTGAAAAGGAACGAGAAAAGAAAAACAGGCATTCAACAAATTAATTCTGCGCTGCTTTTTACACGATTCAGAGTATTTCTTCAGTAATTTGTAACTGACAAAAAGGAGAAAGAAATCCACTTCAGCCCTGCTCCTTTTGTGTGTACGTCTGAAATGAATTGTTCCAGTAAGGACAAAGAGGAAAGGAGCCCAAGGCTCACAATCTGACAAGCAGTGACCCCACAGCACTTCACACTGAGGGCTGCACGATCCCTTAGCAGGGCTTAGGGGGAATAAAAAGACAGGGAAAGTGGAGAAAACACCAACCAAAAAGCTAACAAAGTAACAATCCCTTTCTTGCTGCTCGTTTGTTCTTCATTTTAATTAATCTTCCACGTCCTTAAGTTAAAAACCAATCTGCCTGAGATCTGTGTCCGGCGAGCTTAATTTAACACAACTATAAATGTGCAGAGAGCAGGAAAAATCTGATGGACTACAATGGAGAGAAAAACACATTATTTAAGTGAGCAATCCCTAAAAACAAAAGCAGCACAAGTCTCTTCAATGAGCTGCATTTTGCTTTTTGTACTGGCTGACAGTGGAACATTCACCTGCTATATTCCAGGGGTTCACCACGAAGAGCTCCACCAACTCCAGCTTATGTCAGTGTCATTCCAAAAGACATCCAAGTTCCAGGCAGTAAAATATGGTGGCCTCATCCACGCACTTTTTGGCAAGAGAAATCAAAACTTCAGACACAGGCCGTCTTTTAAATCGTTTATTTCAGTAGGAAAGACTTTCGAAACCTGTACTTCAGTTCATTTAAACTAGCTTATGCAAACACACAGTTTTCACACACACACGCGCGCACGCACGCACACATAGAGTATTAAAAATGTCGAAGAAAAAAGGCTAGAGGGCAGCCAAACTGCACATCACTCCAGGAGATCATAGTGCAATCGCTCTATCACTGCAACGCCTCACGCCAGCAGGGAGCATTACAGGTGGCTGTGGTTACTGCTTGACAACCCTGATCCCCCCTTTCCAGTTGGTCCTTAAAGGTTTATTATACAACACTGATACGACTCCTGGTGCTTTTCACACCTGAGTACAGCAGTGCTTAATGGATACTCTGTACACATGAAGCTGGAGGTGCCTGTAAGCAAGGCAAACTAGAACCCTTTCTGTCAACACTGATTTCATCGGATTATACTGCTTTTCTGTTTTACCTGCTAACTGGCTTTGGAATGATAAGAGATTTGTTCAAGAGACACGTTTCAAGATCAGAACTTACCCAAAGAAAGAAAAATAACATGCTAAGCAAATGCAAAAGGGAAATGGAATATTCACAGAGCTTTAAGCAATTCAAGAGGATGCTCAGGCTAGCAGCCACAACCATGCTATGACCAGCACCAGCAGGAATTTCAGTTCATTACAAGAAAACTTGTCAGCTCTCTTCTTCAAGGCACGGACCTAAACTAAGTGATTTGGCTTTTCTCCCTTCTTCACCAACCCATTCTGTCATCTCCAAAGATGTTTGGAAAGAGTAAGACAAAATTTCATACTATCCTTCCCTTCCCAAAAGTGAAAATGCCATGGTTTTTTAGCAAGGATGCATCCCAGGAACACAGAAAAATAGCATTTAATTGCCCAAGAACAACATACTCTTTCATTTCCCCTTCCGATGCCTATAAAGTCTTGCTACTAAAACTATCTGCAGCAGTTGTTTCAGTGAAGGATAGTTCCTCTCTACCTCGTGTTGGCACTAGAAGCGTAACGCGCATAACTGAGATTATGGGCCATTATGAAAGAATCAGATGGATTTTATTCAGCCTTCTCTTCCCCTGGACATTTATTCCTGTAGTTTTTATATTAACAAAAAGCTTGTAAGAAATAAATTCCCTCATAATTACAGCCTTCAGTGTTTAAATCAAATGAAATGCGACAGAGAAGCATGCTCATTTCTAAACACACGAGCTCTTAAGCTCGTATGTTCCAGGCCACGACTCAGACAATCCGTTTCAGGTTTCTTTCTTCACTATTACATCCATTCAGACACATACCAAGTAAAAATAAATTAATTTTAAGGAAGTCTGAGCTACCTCTGATAAAAGCTGTACGAGCCCAGGCTACCAAACACTGCTGCATTTCTCCTAAAGAGAGATCATTCAGTGACAGAAGAAATACTACAACAACTCAAGCCACAACTGTTTTACACTGACCAAAGCAGCTAAATTCTTCTGCAGAAACAATGACTGTAAGGAATGTTACTCGCTATAACATCAAGGACACAGCACACAAGTCTGCTGCCATGGTACTCACAGCACTGAAGGAACAGGATCAGTATTCAAGTTAATAATAAGGCACTGATCAATGTCCTCCTTTAACCTGAACACTCACTCTCCTTTTGATGCATAACAAATTAGAATGACCATTTTAAAAAGAGAATAATCCCTACCAACAAATTTTACGCCCATTCACACAGCTCTTTCAGCTATAACTTCCCCATCCCCATCAACTTATCCACAAGCCATCTTCGGAGGAAAAAATGAAAGAAAAAGGGCAATATGTAGATGATAATAATAATGCTTTTAAAACTTGATGCTGTAGGTAGGACAGGCAGTTAGCAGATGTGATTCAGTACCAGTGCTGGTGTCTTGATGCTTTAACAGGCAGCACACTACAGCCAGCCATGGAGAAATTGACTGACTTAGCATAAGAAAAACAAAAGCAGAAGAAGAAAAATGCTGCTAGCAGAGCCATAAGAAATGACATCCCGTGATTTACCTCAATTTGAGTAAGATTTGCTAAAGTTAATCCATAGCCACAAGATGGATTTGCTGTCTATCTAAAGGGACCTAACCTAGAGGGCCTTAGCAGCACAAAAAAGCTGCAATTACTTCTGCTGGAACGGAAAGCATTTCCTTTTAACATTTGTTACATCTCACAGAAGAGGACTGCACTGTTGAAAATGTAGAAACACAACCAAAAGAGGCTGATGGGGCAGGAAAAAAACAGGCGAGACACTGAAACCCAGTGAGGAAGAGATGGCTAATAAAATCCTGCTGTGCTCTTTTATGCTGCTTACTTAAAGCCAGTAAGTCTATTTCTTTAAACGTTTTTCTGGGTAAAAGTGCAAGCACTCTGCAGATGAGTTTGGGAAAAGGAGGAAAGTCAACCAGCTGATCCCCCCAAAGAGACCCTGATTCCTCAAGCAACAGGCTGAAACTGCATCACCAGGGGCTGCCCAACGTGCAAGCTGCTGAGATGCAAAATGTCTGCTGCTAGTTTCCTGATCGGGTCTTTCTCCCATGAAGGACATGATTTTAACAGTCATTTTGAAAAGCTAACAGTAACACAATTCTAAAGTTGAGTGATCAAGCTGTAGTGTTTGTAGCTGCAATGCTCACAATTGGTACCTATATACTGAATGAATCTTAGCAGCTTGAGCAATGTGCCCGTGCCATGAAATGCCTGCAGAATGAAATATGTGTCTGGGAAGAGCTCTGTTTACTCGAATTATAGCATTTTTCAAAACTCAACCTCTTATTTGCCTTCAAAGAATAATGAAACAGTAGTCAGGCTTGTAAAAACCAGCAAACGAAGTCAGAAAGATAACAGTCAGCAGTAAGTAATCAAAAATCTGTACGGAGGGCAAGCGTGGGTTTCTAAAGCATTACACCAATTTCACCAAGCAGCTCCCCATTGCTCAAGGTCCCCCAAGATGTCAGTGTAGCTGACAAAGCAGTGCTCAGCAGGTGACTCACAGTTACAGGGAAGCCTTGCCATGAGGATCTACGCTGAGTACTGTTCATTCACATGCTTGCGATCAAGGGACGTCTTTAATTTCTAAATCAAAGTATTGTGGAATTAAAGTGACAAATATGAGCGTCATCAGTCATTAACAAAATAAAGAAACAGAGCATTGAGAAACACACAAACTGTCAGCAAACTGAAATAGTCTGGGTAACAGTCTTACCTGAACACCAGGACCTCGCTGCTGCCCCTGCTTTCTAAGCACTGATTTTAACTCAGTTTTTTAACCTTTTTTTTAAACCATGAAGAAAAAAAAGCAAAACCAAAAAACATGACTGTTCTTTACAGTGTATTTGACTCGCCCAAGTACCTCCGAAGCTTAGCTGAGGCAGCTTTCCCTCAGGGAACCAAACCACCACCTCTTTCTGAGCACCGTGTATGTCAAAGTCTATAACATTTCAGTAGCTGCGTTGCCCTGTAAAGCTTGCTGAGCAAAGATGAGAACAACCATAGGAAAGTACCGAACTACTCATTGCAACAAGTGCCAGTAATGCTTTCTGCGTTGTCATTAATCACTCCAATTATGGCGGCTACATATTTTAAGAAACAACCCTCACTGTATTCCCACAGAAAATAGCATTATCTGAGGGAAGAAAACCAAAGACAGTAGGAGGCTTAAGGACAATTACAACTGGTAACAACAATTCATTAAGCGATGATTTGCGAACTTTTTCCCCCCCGCTATCCTCCTACCACAAAGCCCTAATCCAAAACAGCTGGAACAAACAAAAACCCAATAATAAATGACACCTTCAGACCTGGCTCTGTCCTTAGACAAGCTGTGTGATGTCAGGCTGCGGCTCCCAGATGCATGCTTCCTTTCACTGACTGAAGAGCAGATGCACTTACGCTGCAATGACTCTATAAGAGCTTATTTAAACATCTGAAATCCATGGGCTGTTATCCACAATGTTTAAAAAAGGACACACGCTGCTAAAAAAGAAAAACCATCTAGCTGTTGAGAAGAAGAAAACACACATTAAATAATTTTTAAAACAAAGAACCCAAACCGATGCTGGGCAAAGTCTACTACAGTTAACACTGCTGGCTACGAAGAGGTGGTCTTCTCTATACACCCAACATGGGTTAACTTGGGTGATGTGTGAACTGAAGAGGGACTCAGCACAAGGAACCCCTTTTTAAAATACATGACTTCAGGATCAGAACGGACTGTTCATTCCCCAAAGCAGGGAAAAAAAAATTGCAGAGGGACAGAGATTCCCACACTGCTTGTGGTGTAACTCTGACAGAAATATCCTCCTACTGTTTTCTTTCTACTGAGAGCCAATTCACAAGAGCAATTTTGGGAAACACAATCCAGCTTACTGCCATTTAACTCCATGTTACCAAGCGTGTGGGTTTTGGGTTTGATGTTAACTACAAGACTGGATTCTCCTTATTTCTTTTTTCTTCCCTAGCAATCAGAAATTAATCATTTCCATTAAGAGATTAATTTACCTCTGGGGAGAACAAAATGCGACTTGATAAGCTTCTACTCTGATGCAAGAAACAAACTGTACATTTTCAAAATAATCACTACTAGTAGAAAACTTTATTACACAGTCAGAGAACTCTGCCACAAACTGGTAGGTAGTTTGTTTCTTTTTTAAAAAGGAGTGTTCACGGTGGAATCTGCAAGCTCATTTATGGCCACTAAACCACAATGTCAATGAAACATTTAGTATTTTTCCACAGACTTCAAAGTTCTGATATCTCAGAGTCATATTTTGCATAATGGTTACTCGCTTTACAAAGATTGTGTTTTCTGAAGGTCAATCGATGACTACTCATCCAGGAAATGCTATCTAGGTGATGTCAAGGAAACTCAAACAAAGCAAGAATCAAAGTTTTTATGCATAAAACACATGTATAAAGCATGTTTCCCTTTTTACAATCATATTATTATTTTTTTTTCTGAGTGATTTCAGTGACCAGGAATTATTCCTGCCAAGGATGTAACTTTGATAGTCCCATATCTTTTTTTCACTTTGTAGTATCCTACCTAATAAATTATTTGCCCGAAGATCAAAAAGAGCTTCTGGTATGTAAGGTCTACTTTAGGCTACATTGTCAATACCACACAATGTCATACTTGGACCAAGACAGATAGTAAAATCAATTATTGCCAAATGAGATCATGAAAGCCTGAAATTGTGCCTCTACCATTTTAAAATATAGACTGTAAGTGATATTATGAAACACCATACACTGACAGTGGTCCCTAGCTGATTAACAGAGAAGTAAAACGTCTCCAAGAACTACATCAACATGTTGGTATTGTTGGTGTTGTTTTTTTTGTCATTCAACCTTCCTCTGCAGGAGACTGAGACGTGTAGGAACAAATGGGAAGAAAACACTCAGTTCTGAGCCAACAGTGCTTTCAAGTTTTGTCTTTCACACACACCCCAAGCACCCGAAACACGTGAACTATGCTCTAGCCAGGAATTAGGTAACAACGCACCAAAAGCATTCTTAGTGTGTAAGTGCCCGCTCGTAGGGAATGTGGCTCCCATACAGTACTACAGTTTGCAAGTTCACTGCTACTTTAAACTTGCATTTCTTACATTTCATATCCTTCGTAGGGCTGAGAGAATTAACACTGCTCCAGGCTCAGTGTTCCTGGCACAAGAACTCCTGGTACAGTCCGAACAACATCTCTATAGAGTGTGCAGCACCTCTTTTACCCAGTTCATACACAGCTTTCGACACGACTCTTAAATACCAGTTCACTTGCTTCCTTAAGAATACCTAAAAAGGTGAGTTATTTTCAAAATTAGTACAAAGTTAAAAGAAACTCAAAACAAGCTACAATCTATTTAACTCAAGCACAGCACCGCCAGAAGTTTCACACACACTATTTGGTGTTTCATTGTTGTTTTTCCTTTCACTCTTTAAGGCAGTGGTTTCCACAGGTCAGTTCAGAGAATATAATGAAGCATGGTCCATGGCAATTCATGTTGCAACTCCATTTTTAATTCCGGGGACCCTAATCCCCAGCCATTACTTGTTTTGTTCAGGGCTCCAGAGTTCAGATCAGCTTGACAGGCTCTGTTCTGGCACAGAATGCAGCTGGCACATCTTCTGTCAGGACCTCATTCTCATTTATGAGATGGTGCAAATTGTTCTTTGTTGTTGTTGTTCTGTTTTGTTTTGAATTAGCCTGCTATTCAAAGGTCATCAAGTTGGCAGGAACCTGAAAACAAAAATATAAACAGCTGATATTACTTAGGTAGTAGCTACTTGCATCCTAATGTCTCACAGATGATTCAACCTGTTTAAACGCACACCCTAATGCTCATTCTGTCAAAAAAAATAAAAAAAACGGGGAGAGAAAGCTGGGAATGCAACCATCATTAAAGCAGCACAAGCATACTTACAGTTGTACATAATGCAGGAAACCCAAAAACAGTAAACTGCTGCACTGCTTATAATTTCACTACATGGCCTTAGATCTTATTAACTCTGACGAAATTTAAGATTTCGAGCTGTTGACAAAACAACCTTAACATGATAAATCTCAGGACTGAACTACATAAGCAGAACCTTCCCACTCGAGCCCCACGAGTTCCAAAGTATTTGGCACAGGTCAGTGACTGATGTAGGACCTCCAGCATTCTTAGGGCTGTTTTACAAAAACAAGGCACAAACACTTGGCTGGGCTTTTCCCATAGGAAACCTGAACGTGCAATGCAGACATCACTCCCTTTCATGAATATTAAAGGTAGCTTGCATTACACAGCTTACACCCCCATTTTCCTCATCAGGAATCTGCCTGACAGCAACAAATCCTGTTTACTCAGGGTACTAAAGAGCCACTGCACTGTCAATAAATGCACAGTCTGGTCAGGTTTGAAGCAGATTATTTCTTGCCTTGCATTTACCTGCAGAAGCAGAAATAACTGGGTTAAACTTACACTACTAAAAATCATTATATACAATTAAAAATTATACACATGAAAATAGTTCCCTAAAGTATTCAATGTGGTAGATGTCTATACTCTTTCAAAAGCATGTCAAACATTCAGTCTTATGCAGTTATACCTCCATAAGCAAAGATCTGTTTTAAACAGATCTGTAAGGCACCTCTCTAGGGAACACACTGGTCAGGGGTAAAATCAAGATCAGGAGAAATAATCTAAACCATTTTTTTTTTCCAAAAAGTTTTTTAAAACTCAGTTTTGCTTATTCACCAATCTTTATTGCATAATGTTTGCAGGAAGTGCTACTGCTTCTGTGGGAGACTCATCAGGAGTAGCATCAGGAGTAGCTAATGCTGCAAGAATGCTTTTCGTACAACAGCAGTCAGACATACCAGAAAACAAAGTATGCAATGAATAACAGTAACTGAGGCTGTTGGTCTTTTAAAGGCAGTTTTTTTCATGACCCCTCTCTTCTTTTTTCAAACTTCCATCATTTTTTCCCCAGGAGGCTAAACCAAAGGCCCAAAGCTTCCTGCTCTTGCCTATGCCAGGAGCTGAATGCTTTAGTCAGGTCTGCATTGAATAGCATTGTTTAGCATTACTGAATAAAAGCTGTCACCAGAAGGCAGTTCTGGGGCCTGCCTGGCAGTCACCATGTTCCTGCAAAATCCTTGCCACTACCTGCTACTATTTCCACCTTCTCCAGCCAGGAACACGATTTTCACTCCTTTGCACTGTCTCAGACTGCAACCTTCTTATTCCTTAGATTTCTGTCAGAAACAGAACTGAACAAGAACACACTGAAGGATTGGGAAAGTTCTTCAGTTTCCCCTTATTCTTAAGCATATACATGTAGAAGCAGACCAGTTCAGCAACTGAATCTGTTGCTTCAGGAACCAACAGATGTGGAATGAAATGAAGGAATCCAAAGAAAAGAGCATTAACTTAAAGGTGCACTTGAGCAGTTGAAAAAGTCAGTATCAGTACACAGGGGAACAGAATTTAGCAGGGCTTGGAACAGTCTTTTTTATTTTTCCCTTTTTGATTAAAAGAAAACTCTATTTTTCTTTACAAAGTCTTTTAAATATAACCAGAACTAAATCTTTATGTTTTAGAAATATACACAATCAACATAACTATAAAATCACCATTTTAAAATAGGCAGTGACAAAAATACTGCATCTGAGACTGAGACTTTTTCATTATCTCTTCCATTTCCAAGCTTTCCAAATTGCTCTAAGGTAGCCTCAAGATTCTTCTTCATTACCACAGAAGCTCTGAGGATTCATTTTTAAAGGAGACAAAGAGGAAAGCTAAGCCAAGTCAATAAACAGGTGAAATCGATGTCCAGGCGGGTCAGAGAAGATTGCTGTTCATGTGAAGTCATCAATTATAGCTTGGTCCTCCAGAAGCTCAGTCAGCTCTGAGCTTTTAACAGCTGCTATCTCTTTCTTAGTGTCTTGTTCTCACCTGTTGTCTGTTGCTTTGGCAGGCAGCACTCAGATGTTTAAACCAGAGCATTGCATTCATTCTGTTTCCAGCTTGAAATTTGTATGAATTTCCTAAGTGAGAAAAGTAGGGGGGGAAACAACAAATAATCCTTTTAAGTCACATCTACAGTCAAATAGCTAAAATTGAACACTAAGAAAACATTTAATAGCAATAAGTTCTTGCACTTTGACTGGCATATGTGGAGGAGCTTAAAGAATTTGACATAGTGCAAGAAGTCTCAGTTTGTCTGTCTTCCACTTGGACATTTTAGATTTCAACTAACACCAATGATAGCTAGAAAAACAGCAAAACATTTCTCAGAATTACATAATAAAAACTCGTTTTTGTTCAACGCCATTATTTCAACTTGGTATATCATCACAATGTTTTTATTAAGTGCAGGACAGCACAGAAATGTACTCTAGCTACATCTGAAAATCGTTCCTAAATATATTGACCTGATAGACTATCATTTTTTGTATCTCATGTCAGACAGTGCTTACTTGGATTCAGAAAGGCCAAGTATTGCAAAAATGCTTCGTGCTGCTGTTGCTGAGTTGAAGCTGACAACCTTAAACAAGAATAGACACTCAGAAATAAAACTACTCAGACTGAGGGTAAACAAAGCGAGGAATGTCAAGCTCCTTTATCACAACTGCTCGTAATGCTCTTTGAGCACGGTTCGAAGTACTATAAAGAACAATTCAGTTTAAACTGAAACCAGGGCACTCACTATGATGGAATAAAATTATTTATTTATTTCCCCCCCACTCTGGCTTCTCAGTGCAAAATAGTGAACTTCAGTGTTTTTCCTGGCAATGGCACTGCATTTGAATAGCTGTTTTGTTTTGTGGTTTATTTCTCATTTGGAGGGGAGGGGGGCCTGCTCAAGCATCTGGTGTTTGCTGAATAGAAAACTCGTCTCATTGCTACTTACATTTTCATGTGTGTGAAAATGCCTCTGAATGGCTACACTAAATATAGTTTGAAAGAATGAACATGAATACTTAAAGTGAAAACACAAGTTGTTGGTTTGGACAGTACCTAGAATATAATGAAGGAAGACTAAAGTACTTAGGTAAACCTCAACACAACCAGTGTTTATTATGGGAAGCACTGTGCTCTTGGTGTGAGTGCTGCCTACCTTTCTCAGAATCTGTCAATAAGAAGAGATCTGGATGTTCAGGGTCATCAGCCATCATCACCATCCAGCCCACGACTGACACATTCTTACTCGGGGTGGATTTGAACTGAAAATACAAGCAGAGATGTAAACTAGCACAAAGCCACAGCCAGACTGACCGACCACACAGAACAAGTATTCAAGAGAGCACTTCCTCTCAGTGCCACTGTTAAAGACTATTGTCAGAGTAAGCACAGCACTTAATTTGAAATACATTATACATGGAATTAGTGAAAACAGAACTTAGCACACTGAAATGAATTCAAAAGAAATGTACAGGAACATCACAATTCATCAAACCACGCACGCAACATCTAAACTGCACTGTATGAATACCACAGCATTCCTCTCCATGCTTCTGCATGTGTACGAATATATATCATTAAAAAAAAATGCATTACAAAACGTGAAGTTAATCCCCTTCACTGGTAACAAAAGAATTTAACTACACTGTGCCACAACTATTCAAAGTGAGCATGCATATTTCAGTAAATAAGACATTTTTATTGACAAGATATCTGTAATGGTGGGGTTTTTCAGTCTGAGATTACTCGTACATTGACATAACTTGTACCTCCATGTCTAAGCATGACAAGTGCTTCTCATATGCTACTTGAGGGCTTACTTATTTTTGCTCTTTCATTTAGCTGGGCAATATTATTTTCTACTTCTCAGTACTCCTTTCAGTTCCAGGCAACTTGCCCATTAAACCCCACCTTGTCCATTTTCAGGCCACAAGCTTCCTTCTCCCTGGTCATCCTATTATTAGTAGACCCTCACAACTCACCTCCTATGGCTTGCTCAGACACACTCATTCTCTCTTCAATACCTAATTAATTCAGACCTAATTAATTCAGTTTCCCTCAAGTTTTCCACGGACAGATCTTCTCTTCCCACGTTCATGTGCCCAATACAGACTTTGTAGAAAGTCCTTACACTTCTCCCCTCTGCAATACCTTACATCTTTACTGTGCCCATAAGGTCCAACTCTACGTTGCTTGTAATCAGAACAAACCAAAACAGTTTCAAGGTAATTTGTAGTTACTAAAATGAATTTGTAAATCTACAATACTTTTACTCTTCATATAAACATATCTGAAAGTTTCCTGCAATAAACATTAAATCTCTTCTGTATCATCTTAGAAAGAGTACTGTTTTACTATAACAACATTATCAGAAGAAATCATTCTTGCTAATCAGTTTGAGAGAGTATCACACTCACTACAGTGTCCATATAAGCTTACCTACCTGGGACTCGTGCAACACCCTACATTTGAAACCTCAGTTTAAAATACGTAAGAACTTCAAACAAGCAAATGTTAGGTCAATACTTGAAATATGAAAAAGTATTTAAACCAAGTACAAAATAATTTAAGAGTCCACCCTCTATCTTCTTAACACTGCATTTATGTGCTGTCATCATTATGTTGCCATAGTTACACTGGCAGGAATCATTCCACAACAAGCTCCTACCAGCTATATTCAGCTCAACTATTTAAACATCAGTGGAAATAAAGCTTGGAAACTTTGAATGGATGCTCGAACAGATAACTTAAGTGTAAAAAGAATAAAGATTCTTCCAAAAGACTTGCCTACCAAACTTCACATGGATGGTCTCTTGATACCACTATAGGTAAAACTATGGGAAAAGACCATTCCTTGGAAAATCTGTAACACTTCAGTATATGCAGTTCTAAGTCACTCTTCTGCTTCTGGGAGACAGACAAGTTTGGTAACAGCTCATAAGATTAGGAAGTTATTTACATAGCTCTATCTACATTTACAGCTGGGTAACAATTTCTTCCCATATATACTCAGGATCAAGACACTGCCCTGAAAAATAAGATGACAATGAACACTTAAAAGGGATCTGCAAAAGAGAACTTCAAGTAGTCTTACAAAGCATTAACAGGTTAGTTTTAGCAAACTGGAGATCTGTGCCCCTAAGAATTAACAACATCCATTTCTAGAGTGTCATTAAAAATGACACATCTGCTCTTTCCTATCATAGTCAAATGTTTCAATAGTAGGCTTGCAATATGCAAAATGATTTCCACAGCTTGCTTGTTTCATTTTTATTGCCATCTCAAGAATGCTTAACACTTTCAAAACAATAAGTTAATCACAATGCTTCTCTGGGAAGTAAAAAGCTCCACACAAGGAAAGCATTTCCTGCTAGCATCAATCCACCATCACGTGAAGCACGTGTCAGTTTTCCATTCGTTTGCACTGCTGGCTTTGTATTGCATGTTTACACAGTCCCCCAAGGCAGTTCTTTCTTCACTGCTGCATGGAGCCATACTAACAGCTAAAGCTCAAGTTTGCTTTGTTAACGTGAAGGGAATGAAAGCTTCATTGTGATTTAATGTTCCTGGTTCCTTTGCTTTTTTATATATGCCACTGGAACGAAACTCTTATGATATGCATAGAAATCCATAGCTCCAGTGTAAAGCTTCACAAAACTAGACTTGTTGTCACTGTTCTGAGCTCAGAATATTTTTACTTAAGTTTCCAAATCAAAAATTCAATCTCCTGTTGAGTTAATATTCAAATCATTCTCTCAGCCCCTGAGCAGCAAGTAACAACTTTTCTAGGGTGCCAATAAATGGACACAATCCTGAATACAGAATGCAAAAGGGAAGGCTTGGAATGAACAACAGTTCATTCTTGAGTGAAAGCTCAGAAAGTCTCTGTTGCTTTTCCAAATACCTACAAACATGGAAAAATCTCTCATGCATGCTATGCTGTCACAGAAACTGGCAAGATTTTTTCCATCTCAATCATTATGAACAACTTCTAATGGATGTACTCGCATTTCTCCAAAATACTTTCTTTTTCTTTTAATACTAATTTGAAGTTGTCTATTTTTACTACTGGCTTTTTCTAAAGCTGTGCAACTACTGTTTTGATCATCGATGCTTGTTTGTTGCAACCATTTAAGCGAATGAGATAAAACTTTCAGCTTCTTACAAACATTCCTCTGAGATTCTCCTGTGCCTCACTGTCTGGGATCCAGAGTCCACGTGCTCAGTATTGACAGTTTGCTACTACTTTAGTAATGACTGAAATCCGCTTCTTATTTAAAATACAAAGGTCATTATATCTGTGTGTCTGTCTTAGTAGATGCAACACAAGAAAACTTGTCACATCCAGGTATCTACAGTATCCTTTAGAGGAGATGCATATCTACAGCACATCCTACACTGGAATATTCTTTTGCCTTGGACCACAGATGTAAGAAGAACAGGCTTGCCTGTGTTTAAAAGGGAGGTGATTTCTTGCCCATTTTGCTAGATTACATGCCATTTTCATGAGGTAATTTTCCAAAGAGGTTGGCTACATTAAGCCTGGAATTGCTTTCTCTGTCAGTACATTCCAAGTCCTCAGTCTCAGTTGCCTGAAGCAATAGCAGCAGGATAGTCAAAAGCATGCCTCTAATCAAGACGTATGTGGCATGAGAGCTCTAGCCAGGAACTTTTATAGAGCAACCAACTTGGGCAAGGAAGTTGCAATGATAGATGATTACACAGCAAGGGTAAATTTCTAGAACGTTTCAGCTAGGTAAATCTCAAATGTATCAGTCTTAGAAAAAGAAACCTTCCAAGCAGACAGCATCACTCCTTTAATCCATTTAATACAGACAGTTACAAAACACTACTAGATACAGCCTCCAAGCTCTATTTTGCAGAATGGACCTCTGGGGAATACAAGTGGACAGTATTTGCATAGTGAGCACATAATGATACACCAACTATCTACAGCTGGTTGACCATCTACAATTCATTCTGCTAAAATTAAAGCTGCTTTCTGAAATTGAAACCAAATGTGAACAAAAGCACGACACTCGAGAAATTTTCTTCATAGACTCCAGAACAAAAGCTGAGGCCTTGTACAATAACTCTCAAGTGAAACCGATACCCAAGCCACCAAAAGCTGTACTAGAAGTGCAATGCAAGTAAATTAGCTGAACAAAGTTCCTGACCATCTATGATGAGGCTGTTTAATAAACGGAAGCCTCTCCCCCTCCTTTGCCAACTTTCTACAGCAGTTAAGTAAGCTTTCACCTTCATTTCACCTTAAAGATTGCACTGAGAGCCTATAAAAAGCTCTAGAGAGCAGGAGTACGTGTGTATTCGCTGTGAATGATTTAAAATAAATGACAGCCCAAACTGGAGCTGATAGGTATTGCATTATTTTCATCATCCCCGCAACTGAGCAAGCGAATCAGAGACCCGGACTTTGCAAGATGCTTTGCATCCGTGAACAGAACAAGCTGTGTTCACTGCCCTCAGCAGCTAAAAGCAAGACACGCTGTGCATAGACAAACTCAGGGCTGTACTGGTCAATTCAGTCCAACTCCACAGAAACAATCACTGAAATACATAATTAAACATATAATTAAGACCAAATCAACTTGCTCTAGCAATCATTTCTCTCTGCTACCACTACACTCCATCTCCCTTTCCTAGCAACTCTGCGCTGCTCAAACTCAGCTCAGTGCTCACAGCAGCATTATGATGTTTAATATGTCTTAGCCTCAGGCTGTAAGCTTGGTCAGTGGTCTGCTAGCTCATCCTCTGGCAAATAAATAGGGGAAGAAAAGGATGCGAGAGGTTTAGCTTCTCAGATACTACTCTCTGTTTGCTAGCAGTTTAGTTGTTTTAAGTGTTGAAAGAAAATCAGTGATTTGGGAGATAAACATCAGTCCAACAGGTTCAGAAAATAATTTTTGGAAAAGCATTCTAAATGGGCACGATCACATTCCAAGACAAAAGACTTCTGCAGTAATGGTGAATCAAGATGATTAGATATCAACCTTATTTTTATTATTATTTTCACATTTGCTATCTTCTAACTTCATTTACTCTTCCTGAAGAAAAATGCAAAGCGATCTACACTATTAAAATTGTTATTCTGAAGAAAACAGATAAGCAGATGGACCACAAACATTCAACACATTCAACACATTCAATTGTGTTGTTTCCAAACAACACAATTACCAGCTGCACAATCCTTCCAAGCTCTCCAAACCCATATGTCACTGAGACCGTTTTAAAATATTTATACAGTCTCGAAATAACTTCTGATTGAATAGGTACAAATATGGTAAATTCTTCCATCATTTACTATTTTAAAAGACAGCGGACAAGAAAGACTTAACAAGATGCATGCTCTGTTCTTGTAAGAAAACAAAATGTAATTTTGGCACAAGGCCTAAAGGCATCACATCATTAACAAGATGGCAAAGTCTGACATTACGAAGATTTCCATTTCTCTGCGTTTCCAGAAAAACTAGCAATTAATTGTCAGTGACATTATGCCACTGTGAACTTTCTCTTGGTTCTTTCTTTTGCGCTTGCTTTAGTAATTCACATTTCTGCTCTTTCCAACTACCTTTCCTTTTAACGAGACAGTCCTTCCATATGTTTTTCACTGATACCAGAGGTAAATGCATTCATACAGATGCGCTTTTCTGAAGACACTCTGGAGACAGAATGCTTGGCTCGCAGAACTTTGGTCTTACCAGTACTGCCATTCTTCACTAACAAATGAGGGAGGATAAGTTTAGCTTTCACCTACGCAATCAAATCAGGCCCTGGAGCAGATTGATACACAGCAAAGAAACCTTTCTACCAATACTTAGTTAACACTAAACTACTTTGAATATTAGAATACTGTTTCCTAATTATTTGCTTTTGGTATAAGTGGAAAACTCTCGACTGCTTTGTAGATTAAGACAATACTTAGATACAAACTTTCCAAATGGAACAGAAAATTCAAATATTCAGGGGTCTACAAGTCTGAAACGTTAAGCTTCAAATCTCAACTCTCTGAACATAAATACGTTCGGATTAAATCTCCTTATTTCGCACCAAAAAGAAGAAAGACAGTCCCCTTTCTAGGATCCTACAGCAGATCTCAGTTTCTAAAATTACATAAACTTTATGCAAAGCAAATGTTCTTCAGTGACAGTTGTCATAAATTAAACTGAAACACTGGCCAAGGCAACTATAAGTAATGGTTCCAAGCAGAGAACGAACGTGGAAAAAGCCTCAAGCATCTCAAATTTTATCCAGTTTCCTAGCAGAATCTCTGGCACATCCTCTTCCATTATAATTAACCAACGAAAACAGAAGTGAACTATGCACATCATGACATCCCTGGAACGGCAACAGAAAATTCATTTTATTACTTTCCCATATAAGCAAAGTATTTCTAGATTCTTTCAAATTAAGTTGCAGCAGACGAAGGTAAAGCCAGCATCATGTGATACGCTAGCTCTTTGTGTAACGTATAAAGTGTTTTGTAGTCACTTGTAGTTCATGGGATGAGATGGAAAAAGAGAGTAGTCTCATTTTACCACACACACAAAATCAGTTGAAATCGGTGCATGTTTAAATCTAATGATTTCTCAGTGATTGTTTGGTTTTCAGGCAGTAAATTCTTGCAAGATTCAGAAACCATCAACAGATATGACTTCTACCTTAAAAAAGCAGACAGACCCCATGACATACTTTCCATCCTTACAGACATACAAATTCATGGCATATGCAAAGCAGATGTTCCTGTTGCAGCACATCAGCATGCATGATATTTTCCCTATGGCATATCCATATGAGGTGAACCGACTGACTGGAAGACAGGATAGTATGCACTAGAAATCACACTAAAAACATATCTCAAGGTTTACATCAGGAAATCGTATTGTAGTTTTGTTAAATGACACTGAAATATGCCTATTTTACTTACATGTTTTCTCTCTGTAGCCTTCAGAGATTTTGCAGCATAGTAAAAGAGCTGGGTTCCACACAATGCTACCCAGTACTTTGTCCAAGATGCTACCTAGAGAGAAAGGGGGAAAAATAAGCATAATGTATAAAAGAAATGTTAAAATATGCTTGAGTATGCTTGCCCCTTTTCTTTTTCATTTTCAGCACAGCCATATCGCATGTTCCTTTGACATGAACACCTATTTTGGTTTGTAATTCATAATCAGACATTTGAAATGCAATCACTAGGAGTGATTACCTATCAATAAACTATAAGGATCCACCTATCATTCAGGAAGATGAAACATTCATCTTTTAAGTTACGAGTTTTCATACAAACTTTTAAGCTGCATTGTACTTCCACTTGGTACATCATGGGCATATCCTTACAAACTGAACAAATCCACCCTCATAGAAGAATGCAAAATGTAGCAGCGACCCTAGCCTTTATCAGCAAGGCAAAGGGGAACTCAGACGCATGAGTCAAGTGCATATTTGCCATTTATTGTACTTATAATTGAGCAAAGGAAGAAACTGAGAAAATGAGAAATCTTACTGTGGGTTTTTTGCCTTCTTTCAACAAAGTCTTCCTCCTGAGAACACCTTGAATAGTAACTGCTCCTGGATACAAATGAACTGCCAAATCTTCAGATTCTAGAGAGCTGAAAGGAGCATGTGAAAAAAAAAAGTGTGAAAAGAATATATTTTTCCTAGTGAAGTCCTCCAATTATTACCTCAAACTACTGCAAACATCTGCATTTTAATTTATAATTGCCAGCTTCTTATTTATTAGACTTCATTGTGGAAAAAGACTTTGGCTGTTATAAGGAATTGCTGCAGTGGAATTTATACTCACAAGCAAAAGTGATCTGAAAAATTAGCCAAGCAGGTAATCTTTAATTAGAAAAAGAATTAAAGCTTAGAACAACTGAAATTCAAGAACAATTCATTTTAACTGGCAAACATTTGGAGTACTGTTGCTCTCTGTTTTAAAACATCTCCTTCAGTCCTTGCAAGAAAGATTATAAATTTCCTTTTGTTTTTGTTAGAAACATTTGAATCATTAGCACATCAAAAAACAAAGCAAAAGCTCAAACATGCACAATCTTTAAAATATCAAAGAGCAAGAACAGTGGGAAGGAGCAGTAATAAAGAGCAGAAACCCAAACCACAGCTTTAAGGTGTTTTAATGCATCTGGTGTGCTCCTGATCTAACACACATAGGATATAGGAGCAAAGGGCAAAGACAAATGCCAGCTACAGCACTGAAAAATAAAACTTAGTTTTATTACAGTTATGGAATCATTTCAGTGAATGTCAATCAGAGCACACAACTCAATGCTGAACCCAGCAGCTTTCTGGAAAAGCCAAGAAGTTAAACAGTGCTTGAGACTTGTTTTGAAGTAAGCCAGCATTTGCTGCTTTATGTATCCTACACTTGTACTTATTCAAAGTAAACTGGACATCCAGCAAACCTTTTCATTGCAGTACCTACTGAGGATGAGGATGCGGAGACAATTTTGGACACCGATGGGAACATGAGTTTAACTCAGTGAGACAATGCTTGCTTCTTAATGTGGAAAAAATGCATAGTTATTTGCCATTTCTTTCCCAATTACAGTGCCACACTGCTGCAGACAATGTTTAATTACTCAGAAGAATTGGTCCTATTAGTAGTGTATCAGCCTTCAAAGAACACTATATATTATAATAATTGGGGCCGAATTTAATGAGTTACTCAGTTTAACCATCTCACTTATCTTGGGGAAAAGGAATTCCACAAATAACCACTAACAAAGAAAACATTTTGAGTGCTATAGCCTTTAGCACAAGAAGGAACACTGCTGTCTGCAGAACTACCAACGCTACTGCACAGTGGCACGCAGTTAAAAAGCTACCCATGGTAAAATACCTTTAAGCACGGATACAGAGACCCAGTGGTTCAGAATTGGAATTTGCAGACCAGAATGAACAAAAAGCCCTTATGATGATACAGATTAAGTCACAGAAGGAGAGAGTTTTAAGTCTGAAGAAAAAGGTCTTTACCTTTATTTATTTGGGCACGTGAGTTAAAAAGAGAACATCAGAAAACACCACTTAATAATTAAACCAAACCAAATCACCAACACCAGAGGGAAAGTCTGACACCTCTGTGTGCAGTGGGGATTGTACCTGCTGGCCTTCATGTGGCCTCGATAGCCATTTCGTGACACTCTTGTCCCCGGACCGAGAGAATGGTACAACCTGTTCCTGTTGGATTCCATTATAAATTGTATGTATTACATATACTTTCATTCACACAAACAGTATGACTGCTAAAACAGCTCAGTAGTTTTCTTTTGTGTCCGTATCACAAAGCCAATTCTTCCACATAAAAAAAGCAGAGGATAATTTTATTTACAAAAACACATGCAAATGCAGATACCATGCTTTTTATTTGACTAGGTGCTCACTTTGGCAATACTCATAATACTGAAGTGTTTTATCAGCACTGAAGCAAACTGTTGAGAAAAAAGCCTGCGTTTACTTCTTAGAAACTACATCTCTATAAGGAAGGCATATTAATAACACGTTGAGGTCTTAAAATTTTGACTAAGATGTTACTACAGAAAAGAACACATTCTTAATTCTATGAGTAGACACACACAAGCTGTTGGGTTGAAGGGAATCAAAAGCTCTACCAAAATATCTTGGGATTGACGGACAAGCACTGTTACTTTTAAGATTCACCGAAGGAAACCAAGCAACATCTCAGTTCTCCAATTCATGTCAACATTCAACTTCACACATAAGCTTCACATTCTAGACCCCATAATTTGATCTATACTGGTGTCCAGGATTTGTGTTCTAGACCTCCGTTTTGAATACTGCTTTGCTTTACTGAAAGTTGATTTTCTGAACTGAAAATTTACTGAACTCCACTTAAACGAACAGAAAAACGTCCACTTTGCTCCCACCTCCTTTTTCCATCTGTTTTTTTTTTCTAAGTGAACATATTATGCTGAAATCCAGTTCAGCAGGAAGCAGGTGGTTAACAACATGACCAAGAAGCTTACAAGCAAAATCTCTTACGTAGTATAAACCTAATAAATAACCTGCCACTCGTCAGAAACGCTTTGCATTAGCTGAAAAGATGTTTTTATATGGGCAGGGCATTTCTGAGAACAGGAAGCCCAAAGAAGTAGCACTGTTGTGTTCCAATCAGGATTCAGAATAGCAGGCAAAAAAGCCCACAGAAGTAAAAGCCTCACAAAAGGGATACAGTAAAAGTCAACAATATAGAACAAGAAAAATTAACGAGCTCATTGTTGCCATGGCTTTCTTTTGAAACCAGCTGAAACTATTTCTTCTGTTGCATGAGGAATCACCAACATGTTACTAATGAATTATCGCCTACAAATAAAAGATATCTTAGAATGTACAAAATATTTTTTTGTTTTTAAAGTACATTCAAGATCTGGACAAATCAAACAGTAATTAAGATAAAAGAAAGCCTGTGAGCTGTACATATAAGCAATACAGCTATTTCCCATGCAAATTAGTTAAGTTTTCTTAATTTTAACTTTTCTTTTTTTGCATTACAAGGAGGGCATCACTCCTGGATTTGAGCTACATAAAGTAAATCTACTCAGACACCCAAGCTGACAACTAATGAGAATGACATGGCACTTCATATACTACCCTTAAAACAATATCACTGACACAACTGGAAATTAAGGCATTTGGAGCAATTTTGATTAACATAAAGGGACTTCCCAATGCTGAAAGCTCTCTCAAGATTCAGTATCAGTTTAGTCTCAAAAGTATTCAAAAAATACCACAGGGACTCTAGCTCTCCTCCCTTCTGCATTTTCATGTTAAAAATAACAGGAGGGACAGAAAAAAAAAAAAGACAAGAATATTTGATATTCCATACACTTCCTCCTGTCACCTGGGACATATGCATCTCATTTCTTCCTATTAGGCACATTATTTCAATTTAATTTCTATTATTATGCTGATTTGAGCTCTCTCCTAACCAAAGATCCTGTTTCTAAATGGGGATACTGAATTCCCACTTGCATGGCGTAGTCATCACTGACTACATCCCAATTTGCCAGTACCTGTCAATTCCAGACAACTGATGTTTTTCTCTGAATTAATAACTCTTTTAAGAGTGGCAGCCACCCTGATAAAAATTATAGGGGTATTCTTTCTAGTTATCATGCATCTTTAATATTTGCATTTCAGCATATTTCCTAATTTCACAACATGCTTCAGCATCATATAAACCAAAGGGCAGATGCAAAGCAGTTGCACATTTAGGAATTTCACATTTTCTGAATGTCAATTAAGAAATCAATCCTTCTTGCTGGAAGCAAAGAAGAGAACCAGTCGTCAAAAACATGGAACTTAAGCGGAGTTACCAAACTGCCCTTCTCAGGAGGATAGAAAATACTGAAGGAATGGGGAATTTACAGGAAAAAGATGTTCTGACATACTTGTGTTGGACATGAAGCAAGACTTTTAAACTAGGAGGAGTCCAGGCCAGCCAGTTCTCCTCACAACATGGATGAAAAAACCTGCTTTACCTCACAGGTCCACACAAACAATCCTGGAGAGTGTTGCTGTCCTCCAGAATCACAAGATACACATTGAGACTTACTGAAAATTAGGGGCTTTCATATGGCTTTTTTGACTAAATAATATCTTGAACTTGATTAATTTCATAATACAGCTGGGAAGTTTAAATAAGATGAAAACCTCTGAAAACTCCATGTTGCATCAGAGAGCACATAAAAGTTACAGATCTCTTTTCTGACCTGACCTTCTTTCTATTGTTCTACGCAATGTTCTTATTTCTTACCTAATGAAAGATTAAGGGTATTTCCTTGTGCATATAATCATATTTGTAGCACGAGATATTAAAGCGTTCACCTTTGGCACTGAGATATCTTCAAAATGTTCAGCCAAAAAGCAACACAACTTGAACTGCTTAAATAAATTAAGCAGAACAAGGTTTGTGATACAGTTCCTGACTACAAGTCTCTTCAACAAAATAGCTGTAACAAGCATATCTTCATAGCACGGCAGAAGTCATCCAAGGCAGTTCTGAAGCTGATGGATAACCTGAAATCAAGTTACTGAAGCAAACTAAGCACTTCATGGCTCATCTTATCAAGCTGTGTGAAGATGAAACTTCCACCATTTTCTATGAGGTGCAGATGTGAGCCTTCTTCCACATTCTCAAAAGCCATGAGAAAGGACTACATTGGGCAATATAGCCCGAGTATTTGCAGGTATCTGGATAAGGGGCAACATACTAATTCTGAACCACAAAAGAAGACATAAGTAAGGTTTGTTACTGTGCTTTCCTATGTAACAGAGAGGCAAGTAACAATGAACTCGAGAAGACACGGGAGAAAAAACAAGTGAAGATGTCAGTGACAAGAACAAATGGAATAAAACTGGATGAAGTACCTCAGAGAAAGTGAAAATCAACAGGTTACATGAACACCATACACAAGATATGCAAATACATAAAAGCTGAAAAATCAGTTGGGGCTTAATGATACGCTGGGCTGATTTTTTTTTTTTTTTGAAGATTTGTGCAATGAGTAGGCGTTCAATTAGACAAAAGTCTGCTAACTACTACTGAACAGAAGATACATCTCTGCTGCTTTACCAGATTCAGCAATCCTCACAGTTTAATAAACTTTGGCTCTCAAATTCTTACAAGTGATCCACAGATCACTACAATAAAAAATCATTTTCAGGACTGAGATCACAAGCAGTAATGTCTCAATAAAGAAATGGAGATTCTGAGGCAGTTTTTCTTACCTTTCAAATGCTGGCCAAGAAGTCTCTTCACTGAGCTCAGAACCATCACTGCTACCTTGAAAAAGATAAGAACGAATGGTAACTTCATTTCATCACCCACAATGTAACTCCTTCAATTGTGGCTGTTTCTCCTCAGAATATTTAAGATTAAATACCTAATGTACTTCAGCAAAATAGTACAGTGAAAATGGTTACAGTTTAATTCACAAATTTCACATTAAACTGAAGTAGAGATTAAAATGGACTGCATCTAGAAGCATGTAAAGTGGTTAAATATAAGGGAACAGACATTTTAAAAATTCAAGGATGATCGTAAATGCTGAGTTCTCTGATTAATAGAATATGCACTTTTTAAAAAGTATTTAAATCCTGTCAACAAGTTTCATGTGCAGTGTTCTTAAAAATAAAAATAATAAAATCAATATGTATACAATTCTGTGATCAGCTTTCCAGCAACCTGAAGGAAGTATCTGACAAATAACTTCTTTCATGACTTTAACAGGTACAATTTTAGCTGCTTCAATAATTATAACTACTTCTATCTATGCTGATCAAGTAACTTTTGTCACTCTTTCAGGTACTTTTGAGGACTTGTTCCTGAAGGATCTGTTGTTTTGGCACTCTAACTTGAAAACTTGCTTGCTCTCCCACCTGAATATATTAAAAGGAAGAGGTTATTTAGAATTACTTTTGAGCAAATTTAAAACCATAAAACAACTGGAATCAGCATGCCTTACTTAAGGGTTCCCACAGCAAAACAAAGGCTGAAAATAATGACAATTTCCCTGTGATTTCATGCAGAAAAATCAGCAGGGCTGTTGTGCCCTGAAGAGTTAAGCAGTACAAAGAGGTCTGGATATTTCTTGAGTAAACGCAGAATAAAGATGGAATCAATTCACACACAGCAGGAGTAATGCAAGAGCTATGAAAACCTCAGCACTGGCTGTACCTTTGTCCATACAAAATGTTAAGAGAAAGTACATGCCTTTACCTGCCAATCAATTCAACTTAGCCTGTTTGCCAAACATGAGCTCAACATCTTACAGACACGATCTAGTATAGTTCTCCATGGGATGCTAGATTATTTCTCACTCCTCGTTTCTGCCCTGAAAAGAACATCCTAACCTGCATCACAATAACATGAAAGGTAACTTTTATCGTGGAAGAAGCTAAGTGACATAAAAGTGATGTTTCTGGTGGAATTACTGGCTCCTAAGCCAGGCACAAAGAGCTGCAAGAAAAAGGAGTATCAGACTCGGAGATGACTAAACATTTTCTAGGAGCATCTTTAATATTTTATTGCTTACACACTTCAACATTTAACTACTTAAAAGTCACAGCAGCAGGCTGCTTGCTGCTAGACAAGAAGAACAGCTGACTTCTGTGATTGCTTCTTTGCCACATTTATGAAGATTTCCTGCTTCCTGATCATTTACCCTCCACGTGGAATAGCAAATCAGTACAAATCCTTTAGATTTGTACCTGTATTCTGCACCACCTCTTGTTTTACAACAGCTGAGTTGTAAAGGGACTTGATGGAACAGAAACAGCTTAAAAAAGTTTCCAGTCAGTATAGATGGCATTATCCAGAAGCTGTGAGAACAGTGCATCTAAGAGCCACTGTTACTATCGTTGAGCAACAGGTCTTTCTTCAAGTAACTGCACAACAAATTCTGTATTACAAAGGTTTGCCTTTTTAATAAATATTTAAACAGGATGATACGTTAAAATTTTATCTGAAATGACATTTTGATGCTAACTACATTGGTTTTGCTAAGAAAGTTACTTATCAAACACCATGCTAAGTATTCTAACAAAAATACTTCGCAGCTAGCTAGCGCTGCTTTTAGAAAGGCAAAACAAACTGCTGCCCAAGAGCTGGAAGGTCATCTTTCAGGAAGCAGTAATCCTCGTGACACATCCAGAACAGTGAGAAAACTTGAAAGCATTCTGGAAGCTCGACCAAAAGGTTTCATTGATAAAGCTATTACACTTTTTAAAGCAAGGTTAATTTATTAGAAAGCAGAGTAACCATCCCAGCTATGTAAATGCCTATGCAGTTCTCTGAAGAACTGTAACACAAACCTGGAAACAGCTGAATTTTAGCACTGGACTTGCTCTCTTTAACACCTACATAGAACGTATCTGTTGGGACTTCTTTTACATTCTGAGAAACTCAAGATTTTTTGCACAACAAAATACACTAAAAAAACCCAATCTTGCCTCAAAAGAAGAAAAAAATATTATACCCCTCAATTCAAAACAACAGAGGTGAAAGGAACTGCTTAACATATTAAAAATTAGATGGCTAGCCAAATTCTGTTGAAACATTAAAGTGCACTATTTAACTATCACCTCAACTGGAAATATTTCATTCATTCAGTACTTTAAAAATATACCACCTTCTTAAATTTTTCACAAGTATGTACTCAATATTTGTTTTTTTTTCCAACAACCTCAAGCAGGTCTTCAGGTTAAACTCAACAAGAAATTCTAGGCAGTTCAAATCATTTCTATTAAGTAATCCTCTGCACAAGTTCTGGTTTTATTTAAGAAACCACCTGACACATACCGTTATCTTCCTAGTTTCCTTAATTGCTGTTAACATGAATACTGTAGAGCAGGAAGGCCTTTTCCTTCCCTAGGAAAAGCAGCAATTAGTAAAATGGGTTTTTGCTAACTGCGCTGACGATCACCTGAGAACTTTCAGGATTGTTTACACAGTTGAATACAGAACTGAATTTGCCATTTGCATTTCTAGATAAACATATACATGTCTCTGCTGCAGCCACCCAGAGAGAGAGGCCAGGCTTCCACTTCCGTGATAAGGAATGCCTATACCATGGCATACCCATTCCCCCCACCAATCACAGCATCCATTCGTTGCTGAAAGTCTGAGGATATGGAACATTTAACACAGGCTTCCTTTATCCATAAGTTAGTCCCTAAAGTTAAACAGGTGTTAATATAAACAAACCAACCCCAAAGAGCTTAAAAAGTATTCAGACTAAAAATTCTTTCCCCTTCTCAAATCTGCAACTGACACTCTTTTGGCTCCAGTCACACAGTGTTTCCAAAGCTCTAGTCACTATAGCCAGCAACTGACCTGACAGAGCTTGAAATTCTAACACAAAAACACATTAAAAAGATCAGTCAGTAGGCCTGATCCTTGTTTGTTGTCGCATGGTAATAGTCTAGCAAACAGCATGGAGATGGACTTCACGTCCTAAAAGCTTGTTAAATCTATTACCATAACAAAAATTCTAAGATGTTTTAACTTGTTTGGTATCATGGATTGTTTGATAGTTGAAAGAGCTCAACTTGGCTTTCTAATCAACAATAATGATGTTAAGACTGGCTGACAACTCAACATACGGCCAGAAAGTCAACAGACATGTAATATCACTAATAACTACTTTCACTAACAAAAAGAGCAGAACTTAAAGGATACGGATGGAGCAAAAACAGAGGCTGTGCACAGCTGCACTGATCCCAAAACAGAGCAGAGACAGAGTAAAGGCCCTCTTACCAAATAATATTAAGGACTGGGGAAGACCAGGGGTGCTGGATGACCCTTTTCTACTCTCAAATCCATGTATCTAGATGCTCATTTTTAGCTTAAAGTACATCACAGCTCTGCTTTTCCTTTTGTTAAGCCATATTCCTACATAATAGTTCACAGCAGCAGAAAAGGGGTAGCCAGAATCAGAGCAAGAGACTGGCATCTACAATGCTTGCTTGAAAGGAATATTAAATATTCTTCTGCCTGAAATCCTACCCAACTTTGATCTTTGATCTTCTTGACCTGTCTGCTGATGATCCAGGAGTCCTATACATCTGAACAGGATACAGGGGTAAGATTCAAACAAACATTGGCTGAGTAGAGTTCTTCTCTACTGTAAAAGCTGCCGAAAACCTGAAAATGTGTATGCTGTATATCTACACCTACGCCTCATTTATTTAATGAGAAATAAAATCCCTTGTAGAATTCAAGTACTTCAAGATGGAGACTTAATAGAGGATTTCATTACAAAGTTGATAGCCTTATAAGCATTTTATGCCAGTTTAGATTTGCAAAATGTACTGTTCCCACAAAGTCATCTTCTTGCATTAATTTGCATTGATTTCAAATGCCTTTCTTAGTCTATGATATTAATTTATCTGACTGAATTAAAATAAAGGCTCAAGCTATCCCTGACCAACCAGAATACACAACTAAATGCAAGCATTTTAGAACTTGAGTTTTTCAGACCTTTCACACAAAGCCCTGCAAGACTAGGAAAAGTAAGAAAAAAAATGGTTTAAGGAAAAAAGGACTAAGGTTAAAACTTAATTTTCACCCAAAACTCTTACAAAAAAAATCTAGAGCGCTGGAAATCCCACACTCCTATGAACACGAAGGTGAACACTGCTTCAGAGCTACCTGAGGATGCTTGAGTACGTGAAAAATTTAATAAATAAAAAAAAATCTTATGCTAGAAAACTGTAATCTTAAAAAACCCAACACCCTTATGAATAAAATAAAGATTCTGACTACAGAACCATGATCTAGTTAACAGCACCTTCATTTATACCCTACTTTTAGATGAGAAGGAAATGGTGGGCAAATTCAGGTAGACAGCTGGTAAAGGTTTGCAGGTAGTTCCTTCAACCCAGCCTACAGTGATGCTTAGACATCTCTTTTGAAAGAATGGATGCAGAGACCACATCAAAACAGAGGGATCACAGGACAAAACTATCTTGTAGCTTTAATGCCAACTGATAGCAAGTTGTGCACTTCTCAATAAGCTTCTGCTGAGTAGTAAATGCATTCATCCCAGTTCACTAAAAGCAAAAAACAGAACTCTCCACACTTTCATTTGCGTTAGCTGTCAAATCCATCCTTGCTATCCAGAGAACTCAAGTGTTTAAGGACAAAAGTCATATGACCTGTTTTCGACTACCCCCTTGAGAATGAGATGAATCATACCCTTGAAGATACTATCTCTCTGTGTGATTATAAAAAGCTCCAGATGAGTAGCTCAAATGCAGCTGTTCAAAACATGAATGTCTAAAACTCAGATGAGACAGATCTTTGTTGTTAACATTTCTGAGTTCATGTAAACATCTCCAATCTGATATTGGGCATGTGTTTGGTCTAGTGTTCCTTGTACTTAAGGTATCTGCGGCACTGCTGGAAAAAGATTTTACTTTTGTTCAGATAACATGCTGTAAGTAAAACAGCAACAGAACCAGATGTATGTCTGGCTACCTTACTCTACCATAATGGTACTGCCACTGATCTCTTCCTTTCTGTCTGAAAGCTTCTGTCACAGGTAACTGGACAAATCCAAATGGAAGGGTCCTTATGTATTTGAAGAAGCAGTACACTGAAGAATCTTTGTTTAATAATTGCTTTTCTGAATTATAAAATGACTGCAGTCATTTATCAATGGGAAAGGCAACTGGTATGAGGTATGACAAAGAAGATGCAGGGTCTTACATGCTCTCATGACTTAGATGAGGTATACCCAACGTCCAGGCCACACGTGGCCCAACAGGACCACAAACTTTTAACGTTATGTGATTTTTAGCGATGTTTTTCATGAGATGACTGTGTGTAGCTTGAGCACAGACTGCACAGGAACACAGTATAGGGGAGGGCACAGGGCAGGGTCAATTCTGCCTTGTGTCCACCACCTACACTCAGTCAAAACAAAACCCACATATACTATGTTACATGTGCCTGTGCCACTTGGCAAGTAAAATGGAGGGACTGCTGATAATACTTCAGCCTACCTGTGTGCATGCCTGTGAAGACATGTGTCTTTTGTTATTAAGTGGGCATATAAGACTTCTTAAATTATCAGGACAAAATGCTAAACTATGCTATGATTTGCAAAATGTAATCAAGTCACTTACAGAATCAGAAGCATAATTTGTGTCAGAATAGACTTACTAGACTTTTATAAGACCCGTCTTACAAGGTTAAAATATCCCTAGCTTCACAATCATGCCTTATTCACACTATCACTTCCTGGCAATATATACCTTTGTGAAGAACAGTTTTCACAGACGAAGTACAGGAAGAGTAAAATTAGATAAAAAATCTCTGACTATCACCTTTAGAACTCACTAAGATCTACAATCAATTCCATCAAACCAGACACAGGATGCACCATCTTCAAAAAAAATAAGGTCATATATTCCACTAATTTCGTGGTTTTGTTGCCTTTTTTACTGTTTTAATAAAAACACATTTTTCAAGTTTCATTACTTATATACATTAACTGTATTCTATATTTTGTATGTGACACAAGACAATTCCTCATCATTCAATGTGACCCAGGCAAGCCAGAAGGTTGGACACCCTCAGTTTGTATAAAATACTACAAAGGTATTTGTGCTGCACGCAAACATTCTATAAAAGCTGTTGCTACATTGCTGCTTTTTTGGATACTTGATGTAGAGGCAGACTGCCAGATCCTCCAATGTGAAAGGACTGGAAAAGCTCAAACAGCTCTGAGCCCTCAAAACAAAATAGTGATTTAAAGTAGCAGTGAAGTAGTAAAGACATCATTAAGGTCACATTCAAGCTGCCAGCGTATCAGAAACAATGGCCACATTTTGAAGAGGAATTGTTTATCCAAAAACTTCAGTCCCATATAGGCTTTTATCTAAGAAAAGGCAGTCCTGTTTTCAGAGCAAAGGTCTAAATCCACATTTATGTGTGGAGAGAGCAATAACACTCTTTTCAGTGCATACATTCAGAAGCCTTCTTGTCCATCTTTTGAAGTTGTGTAGAACCTGGTAAACCACCTCTGCTACAGCGACTGTACCAATTCCAAGTACTGAGTAAACAGACTACTTCAAACCTGATGGAGGAACTTCAGCAGCTTCAATCGACTTCTTTAAATACTGCTGAGGCAGCAGTACAGAATGTCAGACAACTTACAGTTCCAAGAATTCTCCATTAATAAATACTGCAAGTTTCTATAACTTACTCTTTCTATTTATGTATTTCTCTTCTACTTTATGTATTTCTCTATTCCTCTTTTGCATCACTGACATTTTTATAATCAAGAGGTAGCAAAAGCATTGATGATGCTGGACTCTGGCAAAGACTCATAAAAAACAGAAGTTTCTGAACATAGCGAGATTGGCATGGAAGAGGATGTAAGAAACGAAGTATTAATCACACATGGTGATCTTCCACAGAACATTTAAGGCTGATGTTTTACAAATCATTTAATAAAAGTCTTCTAAAGGGGCAATTTATTACAGCTTGTAAGGGGACTTATCAAGCTGACAGGCCATGCCTGCTCTAAGCAATACAAGAAAGTTGTAGGATTCAGACATTAGACCAAGTAGGAAATGCCTGTATTCCTCAAAACGTGTAGATGGTGACAGGTTCAAAACACTACCTTGCAAAAACCTGCCTGCCAACTCCAGCAAACCTTTCCTGCTAAACCCTAACGGAAGTAAAAGAATAATCTAGCCTGAGAAAACTGTCAACTGCAGATGTTTCCTCTACTATTTAGACAGAAAACATCAAAAGTAAACAGCTAAAGAGCCACGAGAAGGATCCAAATCAAATGCACTAAGGAAAGGGCAACGCTACGTCTCAGAGTCATATTTCCTCCCTAAATCCTGCGTAATGCTGAGAAGTTACTTGGAAGGTAATAAACTGCACAAGGAGCTTTGATCTCCCATATGGTGCAATCCCAGAGAATGCAAGCTGTGCTGGATGGTTATGGCAACTTTGTCTGTAGATTGTCTGCTCTGGCAGACAACTGTCAAGCAGTACACATCTAATAGTGGAAGCTGGCTGATGTGAAGAGGTTCAATATACACTGATTTAAGCTAGTTCCATGGATTCTCTTATTAGCATAATTTTAAAAATCACTGCCCCCTAGATATTTGACTTTTTCACATGAAAAATCCGGTCTTTGCTCAAAAGATGGTTTTCTTCTCAGCACAATACAAGCACAGTTCCTGAAAACCAAATAATTGGAAAACAGATGACTTCGTTTCTCTCCCTGGGGGAGAAAAAGCAGAAGTGCATTTTACAGTTACATCATCCAAATGAAGATATATCACTACAAAAATCTGTGTAAAAAACTGAATACTGAAATACTCTACCAAACATATCATTTCAAGAAAAGGTACTGTGGCATAAGTTTAATTTCTCAACTCTGGCTGCAGTTAGGTAGATCCGATAAGCATCGGCCTTCTCCTCCCCTCCCTTTAAGGTTCTGAGGGCAACAAGAATAAAGCAACTGATGGTCCATAAGAAACTCAGGAAGCAAAAAAGATACCTTAAATAACTGAAGATAAATAATTTATCACAATGAAGGCTGTTCTGACATTATGAAGTATCTGAAAGTGAAATTGCAATCTGCTCCTGCCAAGACAACCTAAAGGTGTTTATCAATTAAGCTTCTAAAAAGACTGTCAGAAACTTACAGTTCTCACTGTCAATTTTACAAGGCATTTTAATACAGAGCAACTCAGATCTGGGGGGCTGGAAGAGTGAAGAAACTATGAAATGGGATTCTCCACTTCATGACATAGGAGAGTGGTAATGAGGGGAGTATAATTTAAGAAGACACAAAAATACCAATCTGCTTTTTAATAATTTGTTACCCTGTTGGTTTGTGCTGTACAACTTATGCTACTCTTCCACACTTACATTTCTCAAGTCTGTTCTAAAACAAAACTGGTATTTGGAATAGAACCACTGCACAGAATGTCCAACTAAACATGCTAAAATCCTTATTGGAAGACCGTTTACTGCACAGGCATGCTCACAGTTCCCACCTATTGAAATTCCACTAGAAAGGGTGGAGCTTTCTGCCTGCCCTCTTGATGGGACGTGAGGCTCCATAACACTGTCATCCAGTAGATGCCTTGGTCCTGCATTAGGGAATGTTGCACTTTTGAATTCAGCTGTATTCATCTTGTGTATGAAACTAGGAAGGAAAAAAAAAGAAAACTCTTACATTATCTCTGACACATTTCAAAAGATGCCACTTTAACACCCTGAAGGACAGCATGCAGCGTGTTCCAAACACCTAACAAAAAGCATGGCTCAAGTCATAAACTGCTGCAAACAGACTTTTAGACAAGTGGCACAGGAGGCTGCACCAGCACATACACGACAGAGAACTAACATTATTACCTGAAGGAACTACTTAAGTCAAAACTACACAGCACTCCTAGAGCAAAGAGAAAATTAGAAGGCCTTGAACTACTCTTGATATCATAAGGTCTTATTGTCTTAATGGAAAACTTAGGCAATTGAATTTAATTTCATTCTTGCATCTGAGTGGCTTGCAAGTAAACTTGCAGAATTAGAAGGTTAAAGATGAATTACAGAAAAGTTACCTTCTTGCATTCTGAAAAGATGAGAAGGAAAGCAATGAGATAATTATCAAAATATCAAATGTACAACTATATAGACACAGGAAACTCGTACCACCAATATGCAAAGTCATAAAGATCTACAAAGGAGCTCTGCCAGTGTAAGAATAGAAATAAGAATTATTTCAGTTTTAATCTTAAAGAGATACTGAAACGGCACTGAGTTGATCTAAGGGATAGTTTTATCAGTTAGAAAAGACTATTTTGGCTAATGTACTAGCTATTATTCTAGCAGACACATAGGCTTCCTATTTTAGCTAACTATCAGTAGTGACACCAGCACTATCATTTTGAATTTGCGCTCATGGCATGAACAGGTCCCCAAGCGAAATACTGCACACAAACCACACCATTTTAAAACAAAGCCTTTACACTGGAAGATAATACATCCCAAATCTCAGGATTTTCAGGTTAAATAAAATGCTGACTTGTATCCCAGACTGTGACATTTCCTGTGCCCATGTGGAATCAAGTTCCTAGGTGAAGGGGGTGTTGGTGGCAGCAAGGCTCCTTCAGCTGCAACATTTTTCCGTCCACTTTGTGGCGATGCTCCAACTTCAGAACCTGGGAACAAAGACAACATTACTTCCAAGGAATCTTAGAATTATTATCATGGTCACTTTGAAGAAAACTGTGGACAAGCTGCAAAAATCCTTCCAAACTCAATTAGTAAGAGATGCTCCATAACAAAACTTACTGATGTACTCCTACAGACATTTAAAAACAAATATTTTAGAGTTTATTGTTTGTGCAGGATTAGAAATGATCAATTAAATGTGTGCTTTTGGTAGGAGAGAAGATTTTGCTTTGTAGAAATCTTGTTTTCATGGTTGTTTTGTTTTTTTTTTTTTCATTCTAGGGCAGCACGAAGATTCATGAAATGGAAATCAGATTAATCTTACCTACTAAGTCTTCCCTGGAAGCAGCAGAGTGGGGTGTGCTGGTACCTGGTTCTATCTTTAACGAAAGCCTGCATATCAAAGAAGAATGAAAAATTAACAGGAAATAGAGGTGTGCAAAAGGAAGTTGTTGAGAGAGATGTACGTAGATTGCAATTAGAAGATTCTTGGCTTTGTCAATTCAAGAACTGATATGATGCCAACATACATTTTGCAGTTATGTTTAGCACATATTATTTCCAAGCGTTCTTTTTGTTTCATGTGGGAAAATGACTCAGCAGGGCTTAGAAAACTACACGTCAAGGCATAAATGAACCCATCACTTTGACTCATACAGACCAGAACAAGCAATACCATGTTGAAGGAGGACCAGAGCCAACCACAAAACTTATGCTAAAGCAAAGCACTGCAAACGTGCAACTGTTCCCTGCCTAGGATAAAACATTTATATTCACTATACCTCCATTTTGTTTTTGCTATGAAGTGGGCCAAGTCACTTGTCCTTACTATTACAAGAGCCAAAATCCTTCTTTGTCATTTCAAAAAACGTATTATCTACTTGCTTGCATTGATAACTCAAGCTTTATCTACAGCAGGCACTTTTAAATGCTATTCTCAATAGCACTGCAAAGGAGGCAGACTATAAATATCCAACCTCTTGTTTGCACAATTTGCAGAACTATAATTTCTGAAATTAGTAAGCATGGAAAAGCATCTATTTATTTTTTGGGGGGGGTTATGTTTGAAGTTTGACAGTTCCTCTCCCTCCCATCACTATATTGCTTAGCAATGACTGATTACAATTCTAAAGTTTAAATAAAATCCTTCAGTAAGGAAAAACACGTTCTCAAGTCACAATGACTCTTCTTTAGAGTCAGTCTCTTTGCAGACACTTTTAGAGATAAGAAGTAGTTACTTAGAGTAACAACGGCTCTTCACAACACACTCCTCTCACACAGGAAACATTTAGTTTGGAGACATATATAACCCACAAGTGTAAAAAGTCTATTCAGGCTTTCTGAATAGCTGTTATGTCTGTGTACTACTTGCAATTGCCTCAGTTTCCCTGCTATCAATATCTGGGTTGTGCAGGGTGAAGAGGCTGAAGCTCCTTCAGCAATAAAATCTCCACCAATACATATTCTTGCGTAGGGAAGAAGGAAGGTGGAATGTGAAGTCATGAAAAGATTCTGCCAGTAAGAATCAGACACCGGAGTTCAATTTGAGGCTTTATTTTTAATTGCAGCTCTTGATTGCAAAGCTTTACTCTGTGATAAGTAAGAAGCTCTTTCTAAATCAGGCTATAGAATGTTCCAGTGGAAAAAATAAGGCTGGATACTTGCACAAAAATGCACATAGCATGCTCCTGAGAACAACTCACAAATCTTAAACACATGAAAACACAGTCAGGTGACTGAGCTCCTGCCAACCATCCTCTGACACAAACTTAAGGGTCCCTATTTGCTGCCTTTTAGTAAATCCATGTTAGAACTGTAAACAGTTTACCATTTAATAAATTGTTATTTTAGAAAAGATAATCTGGCCCTTTTTAGCATGTGTGCCCCCTCCCACCATTAGAACACAGCTACACAAGCAACTAATTCAGCACAACTAAGGTGACAAACTTCCTGGGCAGGCAGGATGGGAATGGGCGTGGAACCTCCTCAAGCAGATCAGCCAGTCGCAAACAGAAACCTTCTTCATATGTAACAGATCTGCTTTGGGTTGCTTCCTATCCTCGGGGCTTGTTCCTATTTCTTGCCAGAGATTTCCAACCCCTAGTTTTGCTGGATGCCAAATCATTTAATACAGTAATAATCTTTTCATTAAGAAATTAGGCGCCTCTGTCTATGGTGGTATACTTTGTTGGGAGGGGCAGTCAGATGTACAATGTCTTGATTCTCAAAAATCAAGCGTTTACATTTCGCACTGTGTAACCTAATCCAAGGATAAAAATAAAGGAGGAGAATTTATACAAGTGAGAGTCTTCAGTGAGAACTTCAGACCAGGACGCACAGATTAGCGTGTTGTTTTTCATCAGAACAAAGCATCGCCCTTCTGCTCAGTCAGTAAGATGAATCTCATGGAAGGGTTATGTGTGAGACACTAGCATGGGCTCTTCGTTAATGAACACTCAGAAGATGGTAGATTAATTGCAGCCAGACACAGAAAAGGAAGAAACCATGCCATCCAACATGCTGAGAATTATCCTGTCTTAACAGAGGACCCTGCTTTAACCTCACTTCCTGCAACAGATGCACTGAAGACAACTGCCTGCTGTAAGCAGAATTTTACAAGCGACAGGCTTTATGTCCTAAAGTTATTCTGTGAAGAATTACAGTCAGTTACAGCATTTCACACTTACTTGTAATTGTCATCTTCTACAAACTTTTGTAGTTCTTCTATGTACTGAACTGAGTTTAGGTATTTCTGGACGTGAGGCAACAGAGGAATATCTGAAGAACAGATGACATTCATTATCACTGTAGCATACAATGAGCAAAGTTCTTTTCCAGAAAGTATTTAAACAGAATCAGACTGCTTACCTTTTAATGTGAGACAGAGGTACAAACTACAGTCCCTATTGCTGTTGAATTTCGTAGACCTTCAAACTCTCATGCACTGAGTTTACATTCTTTGCGTTTATAAACCGAGTATGTTTCCTTGGAGAGCACTCTGAGCTGCTCTGCTTATCAGATTATGTGGAAGGGAGATGTGGGAAAGAACCAGTGGCCAAACTGGAGTCTCAGACCTGTAGGACTCCATCTGAGGACTCCTTCACAGACCACATTCTCATTATATTGAGCTTTCAGTGGAGCCACAATCCTGGGCTAATATCACATTCCACCACCACAAATGCAGCTTTACAACTTTACTAGAAATTGAAGAGAGGGACTGTGAGGGAGACCACCTTTGAAGGAAGCATACTTTTATCTGATGCATGAATGGCACTATAAATGTCCAAAAGACAATTTGTACACATTTTATTATCTCCAGTGAAGAAAATACTCCGAAAGCAATCTTACTATTTTTAGACATTATCATAAGTTTATGGAACGCAGAGATGCAAGGTATAACGTATGTACCAGCAATACTACTAATTAAATGCAACATATTCCACATTTTTCTCCAGGAAGTACATACCGCAAATGTGTGTGATTTAAGAAAAGGAGAATTTTATTCTTTCTTCTTATGCTGATACTCTACTACAACTAATGATACCAAAATAAACCTTCACTCTTTTGAACTGAGAGAGCAAGGGAGAGCAATGATGGATACAAAGGGTTATATCTTGCTTGCACAGCATTAAGGAAGACAAATACCAACGCTTTAGAAGTTGCTCTTTAACACCACAATATTCATATGCCAGCTCACCATATTCACAAGACTGCTGTAAATCTGAGATGATTCGTAAGATGTTGTTCATTAAGTTCGTTCTTTGCTCGCTTTCCAGAATGCTCCCTGTCGACGGGTACGCAGAATCAATGTACGTCAAGTCTGACAGATAAATACCTGAGCAAGATCAGAATGAAAAATCTCTTTAGCGTCTCATATTTACCAGAAAAAGTTGCCAAGAAAATTCTGAAGAATTTATTGCTTTCATTGACAGATGACCTCAGTATGTTATTTTGGATATGCCTGAGATATCATTGGCAAGATCTACCAGAGCTTTCAGACCCTGAAGTAAAACAGTAATAATGCCTGGACTTCCAAGAAGGCACATCACCATACCTCCCCCTGTCTGGAACTGAATCTCTGCCCTGTTCCATGTCTTTGTCCTTCGTTTTGGTACCCCTACCTCAGCTGTGTTTGTAGATGCCATGGGTAGAGGCACGTGGTTTTCTGGCACAGCCTGGATGACAAGTCTCAGCAGAGGGGTCCTTTTTCTCCTGCATTGTGCCAGGCACATACGAGCTAACTGCCTTGAACAGCGACAGCATCTTCCTAAATTTAGAAGCAATTACAAGAGCACACACAGCTAGTCATGAACCTACTCTTCTGCCTCACTACCAGCGAGGAATTCCCCTTGACAAATACGAAGCATAGTAAACACAATGTTAAAACACCTGATTAAGCTTACCGATGATTTTAGGAAGTCTACTACTTTAATTCCTTCAACTCAACAAAAACAGCAGCAGAAGGAAAAAACATCTTACCTACAGCTCTTCAACCGTAATGAAAACTCAAACTCAATTTGCAACATGGGAAAAATTAACTAAAGTGCATGCATTGAAACACAATATGAATTGTGCAGTTTACATTCACTGTTACCACTAAAACCCAACTTTATTTTTTTAGGTCTCCTGGTCTTATGCCTTTTCCTCACCAGCATGGTAATCTCCCTGTTCTTTCAATCCCTTGATTATGCAAAAGGGGAGAATTCTCCTCCTTATAAGTTCATGTTATCGATACATCGCTTGTTTTAATTCTCCATCTCTAGAATTTCACCTTTCTCAGCCCAATTAAATGAAACACCCTGACCTACTAATCCTGCCATTAAAAAGCAACTGCTCTTCCATACCTTTCACAAGACAGAAATCCTACAAGACCACTAAAATATCTCAACTTGAAAATATTGTTGAAGAAAGTTTCAGTCACGGGGAATTTCTAAAAGTGTATTTTGCTTCACACTCAGCCTTGTATAACCAGAATCGTAACAAAAAGCGTGGCCTTACAGGTGGAAGACTGTTCATACAATCTCACTGGAACAGCAGTTGTGTTTGTATAGCACCTAAACCAGTACAGTCCTCGAATGTGAGCTGGGAAACTCTGGGCACGGCTCCAAAATCAACACCTACATGCGCGTGTGCGCACACACGCAGAAACAAATTAAAATACTTGTGGTTGAAAGGTGACATATAAAAAAGTGAATTAAAAGTTATTACATATGACCTGATCTAATACTAAAATGCTCCGTTTTCCATTCGGCTAAAATCAGCTTATTAAAAATAAAAAAAAAAAATGGAAAGAATAATCTGAAAGATCAGATATTCACATTTATATTGTGGTGCTATCCTGACTGCGTGAACTATCCTGAACTCAGCTTTGTTAAGCAAGCGACCAACCAGGCCTTAAAAAGCCCAAACCTACTCCATCTTTTGTAGAAAGAAAAATAATTTAAGTAAATAAATAATGCCTACTAATTATAGTTAAAGAAATTCTCTGTGATGAAGCACCTGCAGTATCATGCATGAGTTTGGAAACCAGTGTTACAATTATCTTCCTGAATGACTTGAACAATTCAGCACGGATTTTTCTTTTAGCTACGTCAAGAGAGAGTTGCTCTTTAAAATGATTTGGTGTAATTTTATAAAGTCTAAAACAGGCCTGAAATCTTCTGGAGGTCATTCTTTCCAGTGTAACTGGTGTGTCTTCTGTGCAGAAATGGATGACAGTAAAACAAATGCACTGAATTGCTGCCTGACTCAACAGAACTGCACTCTGCATCCCCTTCTACTTTTTCTACTTCTTATCCTAATCAGATGCTATCAAATATTCCGATAGCTACCCCAAACTATCACACCCAGCTCTAACATCTCCCACATGCAACAGAGCCGTCACGCATTTACCAACTAGAACTGCTTCTTATTAAGGGAACGTCAAGAATTGAATGCGACATTCTATTAACATTCTTCTAGACTATAAATGGTTCATTTTTCCCTGTTGTATCCAGCCAGGCTGCCCCTTTTATTCCCAGCAACACAAATGGGAGTTTTATCAGCCTGAAAGAATCTTTCTTCTAAATGAAGCCCAGCACTGTAACAACTTGAAAGGCATCTTTAGGCAGCGTAGTAAAAATGTTTGATTTGTAATTGCCTGCTGAACTCTTGCACAGTCTGTTGCCATATGGTACCCTCCCCTCAGCTGGCAAACAATCTTTCCTTGTTCCTGACTTCTCAGCTTCCCTGCCCCCGCGTTTCTGGAGGGTATGGATAGGAAATCCGAAGGAGGAGTTTCTGCTGCTCTCCGTGTTGGCGGTGACATCATAGGTGGGCTGAACGGCTGAGGCTGGTGTGTTTGTTTAAAAAAAAATCTGCCCGAATGTGATGTATATGGAATCTGGGTCAGCTGTAGCTGCTTAGTGCACTTCTGCATGGGAGAGTACAACACCACAGTTTCAAAAAAGAAGAAAGAAAAAAACAACATTGCTTTTTTTCCCCCCCAAACCCCGGAATAAAGCATACTGGAACTTTTTTTTTTTCCAGTTACATTTAAATGATTTAAATCGTTTGGTTATCGCATGGAGAAACCCAACTCCCCAGCGCAGCCTGGATCTAACAGAGAAAGACAAAAGCAGTTTTCAGCTCCAACTGCAGCTTAACAATCCACATCATCGGGAAACATAGAAAGAAAAGGCATCTTGGCATCCAGACCCTCCACCTACGACAGAAGCAAACCAGCTGCAAGATCCTTTCTTCTTGGTAAGTTTCCACGTTATTCTTTCTTGTGAGTCTAACTTGGAGCTATGTGCAAATTCTACATGCATCTACCATGCACACGCAATTATGAAGGAAGGAATCTCTCTCAGGCTGAGAGCAGCTTGACAAGTAAAATATAGACCTCGTTTTCGTGGCATTTGGTAGACTTTGGAAACTTGGAAAGAATTAAAAAGCACTCTGCCTAAGAGCAGCAACTAACTCATTCCAGTTGTAAGGATGAACGAGTTTCAGTTGTTCTGCTGTAAATCTCCTGTAAATTTTATGTTATTGAAAGTTACTGAAAGTTATATTCAGTACTACTGGATTCTTTGTTACGCATACAATTGGATATTGTGAACAATGTTAATGTGAAAATCGGATCCCACCAGAAAGCAAAAGCCAAAACTTCTACTGGCTACGGGGAAGCTGGATTTCGCCCAGTGTTACAGCACAGACATAGCATTACTAGAAAATGGATACCTCAATCAAACTACTGTAAGAAATCCCAAGTAAACCAATGCACATCCTTAAGTACAATCATTGTGTGTCCTTCCAACTGCAGCTTTATTTATGCTGCTTCGTAGGAGTGGAAGCAGTCAAGAAACCAGAGTCATTCACTGGTTCTGAACAAAATTCAGTTTGTAGCACAAGCGATCGTGGGGCTGAAAAGGCAAAGAAAAGCACAGCAATGGGCACTAGACTCTTCCTCTTACAATTTATGCAAAGAGGGAAAAGAGAGTTAATCGTATCATAATACAGCAGCAGTTTGTTTCCAGCTTCAGAAAAATGAAACACAACTGACAAGGCAACAGTTTGCCTCGGAAAATAGAGGGTTTTGTTAACAGTCCTTGAGGGGGTGGGAGGGGGAAAAGATGAAGTTACAATGCAATGATTAAAACAAGAGCGCTGTTTTACCAAGAGAAGGCAAAAGTACAGGGGGAAAAAATAAACAAAAAAGTTGTTAGAACAACTTGGTACTTCTGCCTTCGTTTACACTGACTCTGAAATGAGAATAGGGTAAATAATCCGGAACAATGGAAAAGAATTTAAGCTACGCATTCGCATTTACAAACTCTCAGAAACGTCTGGCACGGCAAGAGAGTGGAGGGGGCAACTCTAAAAAGAAGAGAGAATTACAGAAGCAAACTTAATTAAAATTTAGTGGCTATGGAATGAAAAAGTCTGAGGCAGCCTTGACAAGCAGAAAGATGGATCCTTTCCAAGTTCTTGAGCCCTTTTTCTTTTCTTTTTTAACTATCCTTTTGTGCTTCTTGCACGCTGAAAGGAACAACTTAAATCACAACAGCAACAAAACCATCTGAAGCCCACAGCATATGCTTTGGATACCAGTCCCCATCCATTCATAACTCCCCAGGCTTATGATTTACACTGCTTAGAACAATTCCTAAATCTTTTCCAAATGAAAACAGCTGAGTCAATAGTTTTTATAGCAGTAAAACGGTTACACGCGATATTTTAACTCCTTGTCCTTTGCTGTCTTCCAACTTTGGAGCCCAAGTTTTGAAAAGCTTATTTTAAACAAATAATGGGACTATTAATATTACAGTGTTGCCACAAGAATGATCTGAAATGTGACGGAAAAATATGCCATGTAAACTTTGGCCAATAACTACACGGCTATTATCAGGTTTTAATTATTGTTTTACTGGGTTTAATTGGTTGTTCATAACATGTCCTATTAGTCTGGACCTTGAAATTTACACAGCGATGAATGAAGCAGAACTTCCCAGAGCAAACACTGCTAGATGCTTGACAGCTTCAGAATTCTGGAGGCCCCCAAATAACACAACAGGAGGCACCAGCCTACCGTGGCTACTTGATAAGATGCTCCATCAAAACATGATGGGTACAGACATATGTAAATGAATCCTCATTAAAATTTCAGCAACAAACGTGCATTTTAGTGTATTTTCAGAATATCTAGTATGACATGGTCTACAAACCTCTCCTGCAGAGAATTTCTAAGAATCTATCATTTCTTGAAGTGATGGATTTACAGTGAGTACTTCAAAAACACCTGCATATTTTTATTGCCTTTCCTAAAAGGAATCAGACTCCTGTTAATCTCAGAAGTAGAACTCTGCCACTCCATTCATCACCTATCTGACAAACAAAACCCAAGAACGTATTATTTCTGGACTCCAGTCAATACAATTGAAAGCAATGCTGTTATTCTAACCAAGACTTACTGGAATAGCACTTGTTTATACAGGGGAAAGTAATTTACAGATGTACACAGATGCATCAGGGATCCATATGAACTTTTTTCCCCCCCGTAGTATACTGCTGTGGGGAAAATAACTTCTAATGCTATAGACCCTGATTTTACCTAAAAAACCCCACTGTGCTTATTTGTGTGGGGGTAGGAGCATATGGATGGCTTTAATAACAAGAATGCTTAAGAAACAATTTGTATGTGTATAAGAAACATCAACAGTAGAGCTTTCAGATTAACATTAATCATTCTCTTAGGACCTGCACTCTCACCATATCATTTACTTGCTCATAAACAAACAAAAAACTCAGCTGCATGTTGTACGTGTTTATAAATGGAGGCTTATGTAAAAAGCTCTGGTTGGTATTTATCATCTGACCAAATCCTTTTGATAAATATTCTGGGTAAAGACAGGCACTGACACCATGCTTTCCATACAAAGGAGAGCCTATATTCACGTTCACCTGCAACATTTCCATTGCATTCAGTCATCATAAGCTACGCTGCTCAGCGAGAGGTGGTTCTCACCAGCTCTGAAAGAGCAGATATCCTAATTAGTGCCGTGGGTCTCCAAATTCTACACCCTGCTGAACACTACACTCCCAGCAGCTCAACAGAGAACACGGTTTGCAGTGCAGATTGTTAAAAACAAAACAAAGCACTCTCAAACTATTTCCCATCTCTATTTGCCATTTTAAAGTCTCACGTGTTAGGCTATCGTTCTGGGATATGTGGGATACGCATTGGGATTTTTTTTTTTAAGCTGCTTGCCCAGAACATCAGGAAGTTTCTGAAACAGCACCTTCATTTCCTTCTATGATTAAAGCTCCAGCTAAATATGTAACACAGAATCAACTCTTTTACGACAAGTTCAGCAGTGAGTCGCTCCAACACCCCAAGCATCGCCTTAAAATGTTTAATTTTTTCCACCATCAACTTTTCTGTGGAAGTACACAATACATACCAGGAAGATTCAGAAGAAACTCATCTCTGCATGTCACATGAGTGAGTTTAATACAAGATGTCTCCACTATTTAAAAGTTCCACGGCATAATCTTGTGCAGCTGTTTTGTTTGGTTATGCTACATAGACCGCTTCATCCATTTTATGGTCCGACAGCACATATGTTGACAAAGAACTTCAAACTTCATGAAACACACAAGCATAAATGTTCAAGATGAACATAATGATTACAAGATAACACAGAAAGGGAGCTGCTACAGGCTACAGTTTTGTTTCCCATGTCTCTACCACAGTTCACACGACAATTTAAACTAATGACCTTCCAACCCCAAGCACTGCTTGGGTGATTATTACTTTCAAGTCTGAAACTGACAAAGAAAAATACACAACCCGTCCCAGATACAACACACTTTCCCATATATTTTTACTCTAATGCTTAGTTTGAAGTTGAACAGCTGTAGTGCACTGTAACAGTATTAAAGTCACTAAGAGAATAGGGATAAGTGACTTGGTCTAAAAGTGAGGCTGAAGGTAAAGGAAGCAGTATTATCCTGACTTCCCTTCAGGGTAACTTAACTGCACTTAAATTTGAGTTTGCCAGGAACCACATGAAAATTACTAAGTTTCTCTGGGTTTACTTGACTCCTGTCTGTAACCATGCAAAGGACACTGCATGAAGGCCTTGTACAGCTGCTCACAGTAGGCTGCAAATGAAAGCCAGATCAGCAGCTGAGATGAGAGAGAAGAGCAATCTGCTTGACGAGACAAATGAAGCACGGGAAACAAAGTTTACTCCTGACTTTTGTGCTACCTTTCTTAATTATCTCAAGTACCTAAAAGCAAAGGTAAAAAAAACCATCCATTTCTACAAATATCTTGTATTTCCATCACAGCATATGTTATTTACATAAAATTAAAAGGAATAGACTATTTTCTTAGTATGCGAATGAGACACTTCAGTGTGGTATTTAAATTGACATAACACCTGACACTTTAGTTACTGGGTAAATACATCCTCAAAGATATGACAGTAGTCAGTCAACGGAAAAGTCGATTAAGGCACAGATCACATGAGCTTTCTTAACAAACATTAACTAAATATGTTATTTTTATAGCATAAAGACAACTGTTTTGACTCATATCCTACCTAACACCACTGCCCAAAGTGGATGCATAGATCTATTTTTCAAGTCTACCACGTCTGTGTCTATACAAACTTGAAAAATGGGTGAGCATATCCATGAATGCATATCCATGCATATGTATGCATATACTACTTAACAGCAGGTAGCCCAGACAGTTACATAAAACCTAAGAAAGTCTCAGAAAGGCCATTTTTAAATAGTTCTGGAAAAATTAAAATCACCAGCTCCCAACTTCCCTTCCATGAAAATATTCTGCAAACAACTTGGTATCATCCTTAAGTTTTTCTTCACTTACAGTGAGTAGGCAACTATGTACTTTGAAGCAAACGTGACAATCAAAATTCAACCAGTAGATTCCAAACACTTGTCCATAGGAACACAGGCATGACGAAAGCCATCAGTTTAGGCAGTTTAGGCAGTACAGGAGCCTTAGTTATGGCTCTAATTAATTATATTTTATCTGTTCAACAGTCTCTTCTCTAAGTCATCACGCTTGCTTCAAAATGAAGATACTGAAATGGACTTCGGGTGTGCTGTTGTTCCTACTGTTGTCTATCGGGCGCTGTACAGAACCATCGACCCTCAATAAAACATCCCAACGGAGGCATCCTCGTTCTACAGATGGTGGAGAGGAAGGAAAGAAATGTGGTTATACCTTCTTGGTCCCAGAACAAAAAATCACAGGGCCAATCTGTGTGAATAACGAACCAGGTACTGGCAACAGAAAAGATGAAGTCACGAGAATGGACATAGAGAACTTGAAGGATGTGCTGTCCAAGCAAAAACGCGAGATTGACATCTTGCAGTTGGTGGTAGATGTGGATGGAAACATTGTGAACGAAGTAAAGCTGCTGAGGAAAGAAAGCCGTAATATGAACTCTCGGGTCACTCAACTCTATATGCAACTCTTGCATGAGATAATCCGAAAGCGCGATAACTCACTTGAACTTTCCCAACTGGAAAATAAAGTCCTTAACGTAACGACAGAAATGTTGAAGATGGCAACAAAATACAAGGAGCTCGAAGTAAAATATGCAGCACTGACTGATCTTGTAAATAACCAGTCTGTGATCATCTCCCTGCTGGAAGAGCAGTGCTTAAGAATCTTCTCACGACAGGATACCCACGGGTCCCCGCCGCTTGTCCAAGTAGTGCCGCAGCACATTCCCAACAGTCAGCCATATACTCCTGTTCTTCTGGGAGGGAACGAGATACAGAGAGACCCAGGGTATCCAAGAGACAGGGATGTGAGGCCTCCACCTGACCCAGCTACTTCTCCTACAAAGAGTCCTTTCAGAGTTCCACCACTGGCGTTAATTAACGAAGGTGAGTAACGTACCGCTATTTGGAAACTGCCCTGATTATAAGAGTAAAATGAAGAATTAGAGGTACCTTGTATGACTAACCCTTCTCTCAGATTGAATTTCTGAATACTGGCTACTTCAACAAATGCATCTTCTGCAACTATAGCTTAAAACTGCAATCTGTGAAGTAACTCCTTTCAGCCACAGAGCACTGCGGCTTGCATCTCCAGCTGGGTTTTACTTTCAAGAATGCAAATTCATTTTCAGCATATACTTTCTAGTATCGATTAGTCTTTCTTTGAAGATGCTTAACGACGATGTGTCGTAATAACTAGCAACAGTGAATACAAGAGAAGTTAATTCACCTTAAACAAACAAAATGTTACGTTGATGTCTTTTAAGTTATGTACACACTTATCAGAAGTTACCCCTGTTAGAAGAATTTTATTCCTTAAGTTCTGACCTGCTTTAAGACAAGCACTGCACAGTGGTGCAATGACTAAGGGTTTGGATGAAATACTTGAAACAATTTAGAAAGGGCAAATGAAGGAAGGCTGGGTCTAATCAGATGCACTCTGCTTTGGAATTTCAAAATGAATAACTACATTTGCAACAATCTGATGTTAGTAGGTTGTCAAGTTAACATCCCAAATATTATGAAAATACATACAGAGGACTTCACATCTTCATGTTACATTCCTCAGACCATCACGTAAATTCATTTTTCACTACAAACAGAACTACTGACAAGAAAATTTACTATTGAAGAGACCTTGAATTCAATTAAAACTCTTACTTTATTAAACCTTTGTCATAATTACTATAAAAAAATTAAGGATTCAGAAAAAACAAGTAATGTTTTTCATAGACATCCATACAAACTCTTGCTCTTGGTTTCTGTTAGCTTGCACAGCAAGAATAGCTACCCCTTCTGTTCACCCCTCAATTGCCTTTAGTTACAGCTGGAAATTCAGCTTGGTTCCTAAGTTGAAGACAAACATTTATTTGTGACTGTTCTATAAGAACACAATCAACTAGCTGCTGATGTAAAGAATAACTACTTTTATTCAGACATGTATAATGTTCAGGCACAAGCCCAACTGAAATGCCAGATGTCATGAGAATTTAAGTCTCACGTCATGACACAACGGAAACAGCTAATATAAAAGCATTAATGTCTGGTCATACAGCACCAGTATAATTCTAAAAAACAGTGATTTCCTGTTTCCCAGAAAACCCATGCTCCCAGGTTGTGTGTTTTTCTAGATATATCATTTTTTCTCATTATACGTTTGCTGTACATACACATAAGGCAAATTAAACTATCTACTAGCTATCATTAACCCGTTAGTTCCCAGAAGTATGGAACTTGAATCCATTTTTGCAAGGGAGCACAAAATATGCTTAGGAACTTTTAAGTTATTCAAACAAACACTTGCACGCAACAAGTTTATGGAAAGGTCATTCTTCTTCAGGAAGAATTTTCCTGTGAATTACAGTTGTCACAATTACCTAAATTGTGTAGTAATTGAAGTAATAAGCCAGTATCCCCAAACTTTTCTGCATTTGGGTAAAAAAAATAATAATAATAAAAAAAAAAAAAACAAAAAAAAAACACCTACAAATATAAAAAGTATTTGAAATTTCCACAAGCACAACTCAGTCTACTACTAATACACCTCAGCTAACAACATAAGTATATATCCTGTTTTATTTTGGGATTTTTCTTTACCTCTGACCATAATCCCCTGTGAGAAGCTTCAGCAAGCACAGTTTTGATGTGATCAGCTCAAGACATGATATACACTAAATCCAGTGTCTAAAATTTTATTTCAGAAGTAAAATACATAAGAAATGACCTGATAAGATCTGTTAACTAAAAACTGGTTAAAAGCTGTAACTAACAAGTCATTTTGTCCCAACAGCTTAGTGAACACAGGCTGTTAGAAAACACACAGGGGAGCTGGGTTAGATGATCTCCAGAAGTCATTTCCTATCCACATCTATCACATAATCGTAGAAGATTACTACCCCTTACGTGGGTAATATGTTTTAAACTAAACTTAAAAGCAACAGAATTTTGAAGTTGTGCCTTTTCTTTTTCATTAACCAGAGACCCCGCACCCACATCCACACTACAGTGAACACTGTGGAAAATCTTTCACTCTTTCATAATCTCAGCAGTGAACAAGAAATGGATCACTCTTTATACCAGGAATTTAAAATAATTGGATGCAACAAAATATACTCCTCAAAAAAAAGAAAATAATTGAGACTATGTGCCAGAAATCGTGGGATATGATAAATTTCCTAACACTAAAAGCAAAGTTTGTCAACTCTACTAGAAGACTAATTCACAACAAAAGCACAGACAAATCCGAGCATCAACAGGCAGATAAATTACATGTTATGATCCTAACATCAGCTGAACTTCAATGACTTTGGCTAGTACAATTTGTCTGCTGTAAAAGTTAAATCACTTAAAATCACTCCAAACATCTGCTCGTTTCTCTCATGCAAAAATGTGCCCTCCATTCCTCCTCAAGAGGAAATCATAGGAAATAATACATGGCAGATCTAATTGAGCTATTTTCAGTGTTTAATATTATTAAAAACCTACTTCTGTTTACACTTCTTCTAACACAATAATTGCTTTACAAGAATATTTCTAGAGAGACTTCTGTGTTCGGTTACACAGAGCCCAATTTTACTTCAGGCAGTTCAAGGAAAGGAAATGACATCAAACTTAGCCCAGGAGATTATCTACCCACTGTATAAAGAAGTCGCAATGTACACAGTCGTCTTGGAAATTTTAGCTGTGAGCAAGGGAAAAAGCACTCATATAGCACAGCTAATGTATTACTTACCTAAACTATTATTGCAAGCATTAACGAATAACAAAGACATCAGATATTGACTGCATAGTATGTACAGCACTACAGCTCAGTGTTGGCAAGCATGGCTGCAACCAGAAGCTGCAAGATACGAAACATTCTACAGATTTCCTACCAATTACAGAGTTATGTAACAGGCAGCTAACATCTTAAAAATATATTTCAAAACAACAAAAAAAAAAGCTTTTCAATTTGCTTTTGTCTTGGAAACTTAACCCGTAATCAAGGTCACTTTCGCTCAACCTCTGCTTTTAATTAAAGAATCTCTACTATCTTTTATGCCTCTTTGCACATTAGCCTCTCTGACTGATGAGAATTTTCTCTGAGCTTCCAAGCAGATGATTCATTTCCAGGTTTACTGAGTTTGAGCTTTCAAATACCTTTAAGGTATCCACCACTTACTAGCCATCAAAACATAACCTGCTTTTCATGACTAAATAGCTGGTCTCTAATCAACTTGACTGAAGTAACGATACATGAACAGACATACCTCTCTAAAAACAGCAGAGTAAAACATTATCAGAAAGTGAAATGCAAACAAAGCAAAGATTCTAGAGGTACGTGAGCCGCATGCTTCTTACTGTATGCACTTCTGTACGTAGCATCTGTAAAACCTGTACTCATACACTCCCAAATAGAGCTTTCAAGCAGCCCTGTCAACAGCTCTTTTCTAGAACCATAAACCTGAAAATGTGTATGTGTGCCCTGTTAGCTGCTCAAACACGACCACCACCACTTCCCTGCTTCCTTCCTCTCCATGTGTAGCACAAATGGACAGCACGTGAAACCCACACAGACTTCTACCTACATTTATTCAGCAGGTTGCTCCTCGGAGAGGCTAAGAACATAAAAACAAAAGTGATGCAGCACAGGAATACTCAATTTCCCTGGTTTTCTTTGAGACTGTTTTCAGCTGACCAGTTTCCAATGACTACACCATGCCAACAAAATAAGCTGCCATTTCAGTTTCTTGTTAAGTGGTGTAAAGGACAAAACAGTTTATGCAAATCATAATGCAGTTCTTGAGCATCATGGGTCAGAACATAAATCCCAGTCAGAGACTGTTAAAAATCACATGCTGATAACTGAAACATTATCTGTTTAGCAAAGTGATTATTAAAAATAGGACACATGTATTTTCATATTTCATATGTATACACACAAAGCAGCTTCTTATGCAGCTTTTCATAATAATTTTCCCTTAATTGAATTACTGACTTGCCATTATCTCCAGGCCTTTCACTGCAAAACCAAACATTTCTGAACAACATGCTCTGCATAGCCAACCTCGAATGCTTACAGAATTTCTTTCCAAAAAGGTCCGTTCAAAGACTGCCAACACGCCAAAGATGCTGGCTATTCCAACAGTGGGATTTATATGATCAAACCTGAAAACAGCAATGAGCCGATGCAGCTATGGTGCGAGAACAGCTTAGATCCTGGAGGATGGGCAGTTATTCAGAAGAGAACAGACGGATCTGTCAACTTTTTCAGGAATTGGGACAGTTACAAGGTAATTTCTGGAATGCTGAAAATCAGAACCTCCATTTTGGTGTGACACTATGTTATCTACTGCAGTCAAGAAGGTGGTAACATTCCCAGTGCAGTTCTTCCTTCCAAACATTTCCACCAAATGATAAATCCTGAAGAGATGAAAACAGTCACTTAAGTTAGAAAGGAAATAAACTGTACAGAAGCAGGAGGGGCTCTCCTCAGAGATGGATATATTTCAGTGAGAACACCCTATTTCCTTATATGCATTACTTTGTACTGACTCAGTTTCAAACAGCCTGCACTTGTAATGCACAACACATTTATGAAGAGCTGTTACTCTACACGTTGACTGACAAGTCATTAATTACAAGGACCTAACTGAACACATACCTCCCATTAATACACAAACTACAGTAAGTACTCAAAAGAGTTTGTCTCCTCTATGAATAAGCAATTTCAGGCAGTGAAAATATGCATTTAAGCATAGTAATAGATCTGCAGAATCTGGGACTCCACTTAATTCATTACTGAGAACATTTTTAAAGGAAACCATTTGTACACGTTTAGAATTACATTAGAAAACTTATCGAGATATAGGGCATGTGAAGGGTTCCTATATTATGCTCTTTTGTGATATTGCTACTGTGACACTATGCACTATCAAGCAGTACACCTGGGCCAAAAAAAAATAAAATACATACTGCTTTGGAACAATTAAACTCTCAGCAGAAAATGTGAAAATTTGTTTGTTTTAAATAATCATATGCTAACTTCCTAGATGCAGAATAGCCACACCCTGTGATGGTGTGCTCACCTTAAACGGACCTCCAATTGTGGTTTTCATTATACTAAAGAAGAAAGTGACATTTAACTCAGACTAGAAGTATCACCTATGCAAAGAAAGGACAAGATTACAATGAGGATTTTCACCTTTTTTTTTTTTTTTGCACCATGTTTGTAGAAGTTAATCATTACTTTTTTGCAGTTATTTGCAGTCTGTGCTTCTGAGAACGGTGGGTGGGCTTTCCCCACATCTCCCAAAATATCGTAAGGCAGTTATAGCATCTTACAAAGCAAACATTTTTAACATAACACTTTGGAAGTGTATTAAGAGTTAACAGTTGGTGTTTGACAGAAGGTCAAACTTGTGCAAGCTTGCCCCCAAATGCTTTCTCATTTTACTAGGCTCCGATGTTGAAGAGAGAAGCTGATATCAAGCAATACACCATTCAAATTAAATGGAGACATTCTATTGCATTAGCTGATGATTCTATTCTCAGTATTCTCATTACCAGACCTCCAGTACTTAAAGACACACTGCTGTAGCTGGCTTAAGCAAGCTGCAGGCTGCACAGCTGATAGCATGGATGACCCCCACACCCTTTGCAGACTTTTTTTTTGTGCCTGCACAGCTACATTAATGCAACTGACAACTCTGCCACCTTTAATGACTCCGGCACTATGCCATTCTGCTAGCAGTTCTTAAGTAGCTAGCAGTGAATAAATGGCCAAAGGCAGCAAAGGAAGCATTTAAATGCATGTGCTGAGTAGTCATCCTGAAGCTTAAAACACGTTCAGTATCCCAGTTCCACTGGTTTACAGAACTCCAGCTCATAAAAGTCTAATGAACAAGAAAAACCTTGAGTGAACATCTCCTTATCTTTTGTACAGAAAGGATTTGGAAACATCGATGGAGAGTACTGGCTGGGACTAGAAAATATTTACATGCTTACCAATCAGGATAATTACAGACTACTGATTGAATTAGAGGACTGGAGCAATAAGAAGGTCTATGCAGAATACAGCAGTTTCCGCCTGGAGCCTGAAAATGAATTCTACAGGCTACGCTTAGGAACATACCAAGGGAACGCAGGAGATTCCATGATATGGCACAACGGAAAGCAATTCACAACACTGGACAGAGACAGAGATATGTATTCAGGTAAGGCAACTACCATGTACTTGAACAACAAATAAGAGTAGTTTCCAGTAGATAACATCCTTAAAGAAAAATACTAGAAAAAACTATGCAAGCTCTGATAGAGAAACTCTACTAAAAGATGCTACAAATAGATTAAGAAAAATTGCATTGACTTGATAATTTAGCTCAGTGACAACCTCATCACTTGCATGTGACTCTTTGCAGTCAGGACATCTTCCCAGGTGGTCTTCTTGAATCGTGAGGTCACATAAAAACAAACTCTATGAAAAGAAGGTCCCGAACTGCACCAAAGGAACTGCAGCTGTGTACAGGCTCTCAGGCACATGACAGTACCTGAGAAACAGGCAGATAACTTCATTTAATTACCCTTAAAAGAACATTATGCTGTTTCTTTTTGACTCTTGGTCCAGCCTTATCCTAAAGCCTTAGGGTTATCAAGTGGGGAGTGTAATAACTCAATCAGACCGAAGATTTAGTCTCTACTTTTCCCTCAGCTGTCAATAACCAGAAAGCCAGACAAACTGCAGACTCATAGAAGCCTCACAGAGTAAATGCACAAAGATGCAAGCAACAATTCGTGGAACTGTGGGCCCAAGTGCAGCTCGAGACTGCATCGAGTCACATTACTTCCACAGAAGTATTTCTAAACAGTACATAACCCAAGTTCTTTGAAAGTTAGCTCACTGAGAAGCGCTGCTAGCATTCTGAGAAGAGTTCATTTCCTTAGTTTTCAGCTGTCACATTAAGTACTGTGTTAATTACCTCCCTCCAGGCCACAGCAGTGAAAAAAGAATACATAATTTAGGTAGAAGCAGCAAGTAGCAGGACTGCAACAGGACACTGAAAATTCCCTCTGAGAACAAAGCCAGAAGGTGCAAGTGCTTGGTGAACTCCAGCATTTCTCCTCTATTAACACTGACTTTACCTACTTCGTTCCACAGGAAACTGTGCTCACTTCCACAAGGGCGGCTGGTGGTACAACGCGTGCGCGCACTCTAATCTGAATGGGGTGTGGTACAGAGGAGGCCACTACAGGAGCAAGTACCAGGATGGAATATTTTGGGCTGAGTACAGGGGAGGTTCCTACTCCTTGAAAGCAGTTCAGATGATGATCAGACCTATAGACTGAGGAGGAAAATTCCACAGTGCTCAAGCCATCAAGTATAAACTTATCGGTGCTTGAGGTACAGAAAAATAAAATATTACTTCCGAATCATTATTTTGCACAATCTGTCCCTGCAAAACGCAGGTCTACTATTTTCCTTGTTGTTATCCCCAGTTGCCCTCTTGCCTTTGTTGTTGTTGTTTGTTTTTTTTTAAAGAAACCTTTTCTACTGTAATAGACAGTGTTTTTTTTAAACACACATTCAGCACAAGCAGATGTTCACATTTGTGACGTGTATTTATCTTTATTCGAGTCCAACACACATCACGTAAACAGCCTTTAAGGCTGGTAAAAACCTGTCCAGATAAATGACAAGATATAAGCTTCTTCACTTAGAAAGCTTATGTTTTTTCAGACCAACTCAGCCCTGAAGTGTAAATATGTGAAACAACATTGTCTTGCTCTAATGTGAAAATTAACCAGTTATTTAACAGTTATTTAAAAACGTTGGTATTACTTGCAGTGAAAATTTGACTTCACGTTACTGTTTAAGTCATACTCCCAGAAGCTACCTAAAAAACTGAAGGCATCCAAGCTTTCCAACAGAGGGAGATTTTGCTACAAATATACATAAATAAATATAAAATAATTATCTCAAAATGAAGTGGTGAATTAAATATAAAATACAAAACTATTCAATGGTGAAAGAATTTCCTAAGACCTGAATGTCATACCTTTTGTAGAACACTTCAAGTGTTCCCAGTGTGATTCTATGAAGTGGATGACAAAAAACTCAGGACAACCAAATGATTCATCCCACCTAAAACCATCTTTGAATACTTTGAACACAGATGGCAAAATGGAAGAGCTCTGATGATAAAATCAGGGCTTTGCACTTGGAGATCCTCCCTTGCTTCCATTAGGAGTGATGAGGTCTGAACAGACACCCACATGTGTTAGCTTAGAACAATCAAGCCTTGCAATATTAACAAGTTTCCTACCTGTCAGCCTAAACCATACCAACACAGCTTCCTGCTGATTTAGATCAGGAATCACCTCTGAGTGCGTTCTCCATGTCACTCAAAACATGTGGACTGCTCTTATGCCATAAATATTTTCCTTCCCCTATGTGTATACTACTCTAATAATATCTATATTAAATTTTTTTGCCTTATGGATATCTGCTTTCCACTGGGATCAATGTGTAATTTAAGAAATTGATTAGAAAATACTTCAACATTTAGCAAATGCTGTACAAGATACTGCACCAGAACAATATTCCAAAATACAACATAAAACACTCATTTGAGTTATCAGAGTCTGAGGTAAAAATTTTTCTTTCTAGTATAAAGTTATTAAACAGCTATACACAGCTATACAGCTTCTGTAAAATTTAAGGTGACCACACAAAACTAAATATGCTGGTCTAAAATGCAACCAAAAAAGCCAAAATTTCTTTGGCACTTCATACATTTTAAAAGAGCTCTGCCCCATTTAGCCTGAGAAATGCTAACAGCTTGAAAGAAGAACCTAATATTATCATTGTGCCTAAATTAACACCAATAGCTCTACAGAACATCATTTGTAATTCAGAGGAGAAAAAAAGAGCATTCTGGTTTCAAAACACATTCTCAAACTTTCATTGGTCATATTACAGCTTCAAAGGTTGTGGTTAATCTTTTTGGTCAGGGATCAAAGCCAATGAGTTTCAACAATATTTAGCTGAGAGTGGGGGAAGGAGAAGAAATAAACGCTGAAATTGATTCACTTATTTCATTCCAAATTTGCAACAATTTTAACAGATCCTATTTAAGATTACAGTTCTGAAATTGATCTTCATGTACAGAGTACTTGTTTGTAACAGACATACAGCCCTCATTGACTGAGAGTTCTACAAAGTGCTTTCTTAATTGCAGATGCTTAAAATCCAAGCCACCTATAGCCTACTCTTTTCTTCTGAGGTAGCTAGTTAGAAAAGCAGTTCAGGTAAGCTTAAAAACTGAAAATGATCTGGGAAATGGCCTTAATGAACACTTCTATTAGCTTTAGTTACTTCAACTTACAGATTTCATCTGCTTCGAAGAGATCTTGTTTTACCACAAGAATCTATTGCCTGCTACAAAAACACCACTGGTTTATTCAGCACAGTCAGTAGAAGGTGTGTTTTGCAGAAATCCCTTTGTGAAATTAGTTTGCAGTCGGCCTTTAAATTAAATCTTACCAGACATCTAAAACAGCCTACCTTAATTTAAACTAACAAAATGAAGTCAACTAAACATTACTACAAGTGTACCTCAAAGCTTCTGGTTGCATCAATGCTCCAAGAGGACAGAGCTCACTTCAAAGTTGCCAGATTCTGATTACAAAGAGGGAGAACTTAGCACTTCTTTATCATGCTGTTTCACATTGCACAACAAACTTCTACTTTCAAATGCTTGCAATTTTATCAGTAATTTGGGGGCTGAATGTTCTAAGCAGAGTACATGACTAAGTTTGTGTTTTGTCTCTCACTCTGAAAGTTTCCCAAAGAGGTTGTAGCATCCCTCAAGCTTATTGCACTAGACATTGAGAAGGACTCTGTCCCAGAAGGACAGAGCTTTCACCGGTCCTGTACGGTCAGTTCAAATATAACCAAACAGACCTTGAACATGTTTAAACTGCGCTAAAGCCTGAAAGTTTGCAAAAATGTTTCCAAAGTTTATCTGCAAGCAACACCACTGAAGGAGCTGAATGGTCAGCAGATGAACACTCTACTCTGTTCTCTCATTTCTGGGTATAGTTCCTGAAAGACAGCTGTAAGGAAGTATTTCACACAGTAGTAATGCTTAGTTAAATAAAAACCTTACTTCTCAAGATGTGGCTCGCTGGTTTCATTGCAAAACCTCAGGTCTGTCAGAGTTCCATAAAACTCCTGAAAAAGTGCACTGTTCCAAAGCACAGATGATTCAGCAGTGATAACACCCTCGACCAGACAATGAGGACTTAACACTACACCGCTTATTGCCCTTGAACAGTTCTTAGCTCTCACATTTAGGTTAGGAGCCCACATACCACGTGCTGTCCTCACTTGCCATTCTAGAACTCTGGAATCAAGACATTTCTTGATGCTGCAAAGAACTGACAAGCTTCCTAGGATTTATCTTCCCCCCTTTGTAAGTATGGAAGAACATCTTTGATTTCTTACTGCTTACCACAGCTCACTGTGGACAAGACAATCTGTACTTCTGTGACTCAGAAACCACCACCCAATAAAGCATTTAAGCTTTAAGCCATAATGCTGACAGTAAAAAACAAAAAACAAAAACAAAACAACAACAACAAAAAAAACCCCAACATCCACATCCACATTTGGTTGCATGGACAAACCCGAAACTCTTAAGGGTAGAACACTAACCCCTGAAATTGTAGCCACTTTCCTTACAACCTTCTGAACAGTGCCCCTCACCACCAGGGCCAGCAGTGCTCTGGAGAGGACTTCCAAAGGTTGCTGTGGTAGATTTGATTCTCTGCACTGTTCTGAAGAGTGGGTTAGGGGATAACAGAAACCTCAGGTCCTCTGCATCAACACTGAACAGAGCCCCACTCCTCCTTTTTTTGTAGAAGGAAGGGACCTTTTGATTCATCCCCTCTGCAGCACATGGCATTGCCAGAATTGCAAACAGTGGTATTTAGGCAGACTTTTGCACACACTTTGTACAAAGAGCAGCAATACGCCTCTATATGATTCTGATACCAGAAGTAACAGCAAAAAACCCACCTTCCAGGAATTACAACTTGCAGCTGAGAAGCTTGAAACAGTAAGCAAACAAGTTAGGTTATTCTGCCCCATATCACTCTTGGATTAGTATAAATGCCTTGGGAAAGAAATGTTATAAAGAATACAATTGTAAATCTACTCGGGTGTTTCTGGAGATGAAAGGCTCTGGTCAGAGGAGAAAAATAGGACTTCACAGTCAACCTTCCAAGATGGATGCAGATTTGTCATGACTGCAGCTGAAATTTTTTTTTGTTTGTTTCTTTGGCCACACATTTAAACCTTACAAAATTAATTTCAGAGGGTGTCCATGGCGTTCACTTTTACGTATGAGAATTATAGGCTCAAGGGACACTATGTCATTAGTGAGAATTCCTACTACAGGAAACCAGGTCACAAAACACTCTTAACTACAGCTGGTCAGAGCAGAGCACTAAATCCTCCTTCTTCCTAAAAAGAAAATACTTGACTTCAATAAGTAATTAAGTCAAGCCAAAAAACTTAATCTGAACCAAAAAGTAACACAAAGTTTCTTATGTATAAAGAGGAAAACATCTGTAACAGAACAAAACCCATAAAAAAACATCGTAAAAATCCAGAAAACAATGTTCCAAAGATAGACTTGCAGGTAGTAAGACAGTATTTTTTTAAATGCCTGACAAATAGACCAGCGTGTCAATGATACTCTGCACAGCAGTACATCTTAGAAAGCCATAATGGCACAGGACAGAGCATCACGAGATTTGGAAAAATTCTAAAAGCAGGTTGGCTTGAGACTTTATAATTGGCAAGGAAACAATTTGAGCCTGGCTTCATATCTAATAAATCATAGCATATAGGGTAAAAAGCCTCTAGAAAGCTAGAAGTTCCATTTCAGAACCATACACAGCTCGTATATAAGCATATGGGCAAATGAGTAAAGCACAAAATGCTGTAATTAATTACATTACACTCTGTTTGGCTTTTTTGCCCCCTTTTAATTCAGGCCCAGTTTTAATAGTTCTGTTAACGAACAGGGTTAGCATGTGGTAAGACACCACACTGTCAATTCTCACACACGCACTCCAGCTACAACAGGCTCATGCTGAGTATTTCCAAGTTCCATTACAGGCATGAGCAATTACCAATGTGAAATTAAAATAAAAATGAGGACAGATTGATAAATTCTATAGAACTGCTCTTCATAATTATTATTAGTTCTGCGGAGTAAAGTACTTCTCTCTATTTGAGTCCAAAGCACAATTTTAATAGAATTATTATGCATTTTACAAGTATTCTAGATGCAAACAAAAATGATGCTGATGTGGCTCACATCAAGTTAAGAAGCAAATGGTGCAATAAGATTAACTTATTGATAAGAAAGCATGAAGAAGACCATCAAATTTTACTTTAAAAAAAAAAAAAAAAGTATTAAAAAGTAGTATCAAACCACAGCAATCACAGGAGGTCACTTTGAATTTAGGTGTGAGAGGACCTGAAATCAGGAAGAATGTAGCTGACACCTTTTGGTACCAAAGAAAAGCTACGTTACAAAAGCACAATCACCCTGAAGAAAATAAAACTCTGAGACACTGTGTAACATGAAATCATCTTGGCAACCAAAGCAATTCAAACCAAGCACTTATTGAGCTTTCACAGGTACAAAGGAATATAATTTACCTATTATCCCATAAATCTGAGTTATTAGTAAATATCCAGTTATACCTGTCATCTTAATGTAACTAAAAGCAACAATAGTTGCAGATTTTAGCATGTTCCAAACCTTAAAACCTGCATTTATTTATCACAGGCTGGTGATTTACAGCTCCTCATAAATTAAAGCCAGCACTGCTGTGGCATTCAAATATTTAGCTCTTCAAGAGTGCTACAGCAAGCATAATAGTTTAAGCACTTCTCCAGAAGTCAGTGTACCTATACAACATATGGGAAAACCATTTATGAGCAAACTGATCCTGTATGTAAAACTTGAAGTGTTTGTGAGGTTTAATAGTAACTTTCTTCCTGAAGCTGGTAAAGTTATTTCTTGTCATATACAGAATACAGAGAACAAACTAACAGCTCTATATTCTTTACTGAAGTATTAAAATAGTTCCATGCGTGTTTAAGTGTTGGTGTTCAGTTTGTGTAATCACTGGAGAAATGTTTTTCATTAGTATTTCCCACTTGAAATACTTCAGCTTACCTAAATAGGGAATACACGGAGTCATCTTCAAGCTGCTGATATAATCTCTAAGTCTTTTGTAATTATCTTCTTTACTCATAACGTACTCCAACTTTTCAAAAGTAGCTTTATCCTTCCGACTCAGTAACTACAAAAAAAAGGCAGAATCAGTTGAAATGAAGTTTGATCATTATGACTGCTCATAATTTTACCCTTAAACGCATGCATTTAACCCTTTTGTTCCCCTCCTTTTTTTTTTTGTTACTTGTTTTTGTTACTGCTTCAAAATTACAGCATTTACTCTTTATGGATAGATACTTTGAGGACAGAGAAAAGTAGCTATTTCAGTGGTTAAATTGAAATAAGCCTTTTAAAGAATTAGTCAAACAGAAACTTTGGTGTCCTGGTGATCCTTCTAAAACAATATTTTCCAAGCACTAATCCAGCTAAAACACATCACAATTTCATGTGCTGCCCACCTCTGTTGTATTTTAAAGTAGCAGTTTATTCACTGTAATGGTCTTTAAAGTTTCAGAAGTACCAAGTTTTATATTGATCCAGTTTCACAAAAAACCCAAATTCCAAAATATGTTTTTATTCTCGAACTGAAAACAGTTTCAACAAATTAAGTCTTTCAAAGAGCAAAATACCATTAAAACCTGATAAATATTCTTAGTCAAACTGCAATTAATAAATGAACGCAGCTATAGACATCCACATACTTGATGCACTGGAAGAGAGTGTCAATTTGACCCATTTTTCTCTACAGAAGGCATATGGAAGACTTGAATACAGGCTGGATTCATTGTTAAATCACAGAATACTAAGTCTTTTCATTCCTTTTTTCCTTTCAAATAAAGATCAACTCATGTGACATGAAAAAACTGAAATGCTTGTTCAAGTTCTGATTTCATTATCAAAACAACTGCTTTTTCTGCATACACCGCCTACATTTTAAACTTCATTAGGATAGCTAACTCAACGTACTCTTTCAAAAGAAAACCACCTCTAAAAAGGAATTTGTTTCCCAAGACATGTTGGTCTTCTACATTTCAGCAATTAATTTACATTGTTAGCTTTGGTACCAACATTCTAATGAGCAGGAACTCACCTTCCTTAAAATTGCAGACCTGTGCCAATCCCAGGACAAAAAGAAAAGCCAAGAAAGAAAAACCAACAACAAAAGCAACACTAAGAAGTCATGACTTCCTTCCAGCCACTGGGAGATGACATTCATCTTTTTAATGTTATCTCCTCAAAGATGGCTTCATTATAATCAGCCTAGATTAGTCTGCTTTCAATAATATTAAAAATATATATATATATTCTGCCTCTATTTCATGTTTGGAAGTCTTTCTGCCTTTTGTGGACTGGAAGGTATGGCAAGTCTGAATTCAAACATTAATTAAACAACTCGTATTTTCCTCAAAGAAAACATACAGGGCTGCACAATCTCACTGAAGCTGTTATATCATTTCAGGCTCTTCAAACAGTCTCTAAAAATAAGTAAAGCCTATATGAGTTCCCCTTGTGGTTATGGCGCAACTCACATCAGGTCTCAAGTTCATGCATTACTGAAGTGCAGAGAACCCGACACCACACAGTATAAAAGATTAAGAAGGAAAGATGTGAGGAATCTAAATGGTTTAATCATGGTAGCAGCTAACAAATTTATACTAATACAGATACAGCATACGTTGAGTCACGCACAAATACTTATTTGTCATCACCACTAAGTAAAGCCATTGAGGCACAGCAATGACGAAACCGGAGGAACAGAAGTTTGCCCCAAGGACATTCTGAAGTGCTAACTTCATTAAGATTTGCTCGGAGAGATCTGAAGCAACACATCTTTATTAATTGTGCATTTGCAGAACGTGCACAGAATTCTAGATGAGTATCTTGGCAGGAGTGCTTCAGATTAATTTTTTGTCATCATCAACTGAGCAACACTGCCACTGAGATTTTCCTACCCTGGGTGGGGAAGGAAGCAGAACTACAAAAAACCATTTTGTTAACACACAATACGTAAAGCTCATCTGCAGAGGAAGTTCTGTTTGTTTCCCTGTTTTAGTGGTCTGTCTGCACAGATCTGAAGAGGAGCACTGCAGTCATCTGATCACTTTCATCATTAGAAATGCTACGGCGCATCCGCTTATACGGCTGGCTAACTACACAACCTATAGCTGAAACAAACAGGATTTACTCAACTCAGAGGTATCAGTGAGCTAAAGTTGTTCCTAACATCCTATTGATGAAGATGCAACTGCATGATTATAGTCAGAAAACACGTCGAAAAACCATTTCCCAAGAAGGCCTTTCTTACATAACTGTACAAAAGACCACCTAAGGCATACAATGATCAGAGCAGCTGCAAGAACTGTGAAAACCATCCTGAAAACTCTGATGAACTCTGGTCTAGGGAGCTGCTTTGGCAGGGGGGTTGGACTCGATCACCAGAGTTCCCTTCCAACCCCTAGAATTCTGTGCTTCTGTGAAGATCGCTACACTTAGTTATCAGTAAGAGAAACTACAAATCCTTTAATGGAAAATCAATCATGAATTTCTGGACGTCCATAGCAAAAAAGTAAAAAATAAAAAAAATCCAACAGTATAAACCCCTAAATGATTACAACACGACCCATTCTGGCATTCTTAATTTTCCAGCAACTAAATGCAAAACGGCTTCTAGTCAAATTAAAAGACTCTGCATTTAGCAGAATCTGCAGGGAACTATTTATCAAAGGAAAATTTCTATGCCAGAATGGGAAAAAAACAAAACAAAAATTCAGCAGGAAACCATCAACTTCAGATGAAGCAGTTACATTACGTACATAGTACAAGGAGATTAGAAGTATCTGTAATAATTAGTGCAACCTTGAAGATAAGCTAGAGAACGCTATATTTTTCTAAGAACACATTTAAATCCCTCCCACGTCCCGCTGCTCACTTACCGCCCACGTTTTAGTCAGTCTGAAGATAGGAGCACTCTGTAGGCCTGACACAACTGCCATAAGAGCATGCAGATTGTTCAGCTCATACAGTTTCTGAGAACACAAACAACCAACATTCCAATTACTGTCCGTCGTTAATACACAATAATCCAAAATGAAGAAATCTCCCGTGTTTTAAAATGAACCTTTAGTTATAGTGAATTGCTGATCACTCAAATCACTTTCACAGCAGTAATTTCCCAGTACTGCCTCTGTACAGTCTTGGATTAGAAGATACTGGCCGTTGCACAGTTCAGATATAGCCCTTCCAAAAATACATGCTCCAAAATGTATACTACACATCACAAATGCCAGAAGTTTCCAAACCCAACAAATTCCTTTCATAGCATCTTCAAGAATTTTCAAACTTCACATGCCAAAAAAAGGACAGCCTGTGTGAACAATGTCACCATGGCAGCATTCAATACTGTAAATGCATTTTGCAACGCAGATCTATGGGGCTACTGAGGCTGCAGCAAAACACCTGAAGAATTTGATGCAGGATGAAGTCAAGCAGTGTAAACGTAGCTGGAGTACTTCTCTGACTGAAAGGCAATTTAGGAAGTATGAAAATGGAAACTTAATTCATAATACAAGAATATGAGCAATTCTTGTTTCTCAAAACACAGTGGACTAAGTCTTTTTACTCCTTCAAACTCAACTTACCTTATTTTTCTTGACTTGGAGGTCATTTATGAGATAAGGCTATTTTAGAGAAGACTGATTTAACTAGATCCTGAATATCACAGACAATTTTTTTTTAAGGAGGCTGAAAGTTATCCTATGGGAATTGTTTTCCAGCTCATGGCTTTAGAATTCAGCAAATGATTCTGTCCACTTCACAGTGGGCCAGAGGACCAACAGCTTCAAGGAAGCAGGTCCTCACAGGTATGACTCAGGAATCCCACATTTAATGCATACTATCAGATCACTTTAGTAGCAGTCTAGTCACCTTAGACCGTGTGCCCAGAACTCCATGGTTCTAGCAAGTCTACTGACTAGTAGGGTCTTTCTACACATAGCACTGGAACAGGCTGCATAGGACTACCAGTAGATATTCAAGAGATGAGTGGACATGGTGATAAAGGACAGAGTTTAATGGTGGGACTAGGTAGGTCAGGCTGATGGTTGCACATGGTGATTTTGAAGGTCTTCTCCAACCCAGATGATTCTATATAACATAGCATTACTAGTCTTTGTCCAACCACTCACACAATCATTCACCTTTTTTCCCCCCCAACTGGTTCCTAAATAAGGTAATCAACTGCCCTTGGGAGGATGCAGAACAACAACACAGCTGATTAAAAATGAAAAGTATTCTAGCTGCTGCCAGCATTGAAACAGAAGTCATAACCAATCAGGATAGTCTGGGAACTTCATGGGAATGCAATTATGAAGTCCAATTAGTTTGTGCATATAGGGAATGAGATACCATTAAAGGACAGCTAGCTATACAACAGACAAGCAGCAGTCAGCATAAGAAGTTCAGCTTAGTGGATTTATAGTTTCTCTGAAAAGTTAATTAACATGACCTCTGGCACCATGCTGCTTTGATAATAGCTTTGGTTTAAACTGAAAGTAGCAATAATTGCAGCAAGTTTATGTTAGCAGCCATATGTAAGCAAAGTCAAGACAAAACAGTAGGTAAATTAACAGACACAAAAACACCCCTCCCCTCCCCACCCTCCCCATATTTTCCTGCCTTCTTTAAAATTGTAATTTCACAACTCATAGCTAAAGGAATGCTCAACTGACTTTGATTATTCAAGCACAAAATTCTGCCTCAGAAACAGTAGCATTTCAGCAAACACTGCTGTCCACAGATGCAATCAGACACACTCAGTGTGCCATGGCCAAAGCAGAGCCCAAAGTATCCAGCGAGTTGAAAACCAGGCCTGGCCCTACTTTGTTACCAGGAACAGTTCTGCACTATGTTCACAACTGGAAAGTTTCCACCTCTACATATAAAGCTTGGGTTTATTCAACATTAGCAAACATTTGGTAAACTATATTATCTAATAAATAATATTTCAAATAAGTTACCATTGTGCTTCTTTATTAAATCTCTTTTTGTTGGCTTTTTTCTTTTTTTGGCAGACAAAGGTTTCTAATTCAGGACTTTGGTCTGTCATATTTCTGACAACTTTGTTACATGCACAAGACGAACATCTAATTATGTCAGGAGATAAAACCACAGCTAAACTGGGTATCAGATAAATATTTACCTAAGTGTATTTCTGAACTGACCAACGTAATTATAAGATCCTTCACCATGGTGAATCCCACAATCCCCACTATCACCCTCCCAGTTTCTTACCTTTGCAGTTTTAATATAGTGGCTCAAAACCTCAGCTCTTATTTTTAAGGTTTGTGCATGTAGAATCTCTCTCACTACCCAGAAGCTTACCTGAAAAAGAAAACAGGGCTTTTTAAGCAGAGCACCAACGTTACACGTGTAGTTAACACGCAGTGAGCTGGGCAGTGACAAAGCTGCACTACCCTACTCACAAATTTCTTACAGCTCCGTTATTTGCAAATGCTCAATGCTACTGAAGAAACATACTCAAGCTGGAATCACCTGGACGCTGGAGCTTAATGGAGGAACCTGTGCTGCAACCTGGAGTTTACAACTTCTAATCTCGTGGATGGCTAAGTTAATTCCTAGCTAATACAACACATGTTATTAGTTTCAGCTGTTAAGTTTTGTAGTGTTATCATCATTACATTACACACACTCTTATGTAAAGATCTGTCAAGCTGTCATGCTGATGATTTTTAAGATTAATATTAAACTACTACTTGTAAACTAACACTGTGTACACGTGCAAGCTCCTGCCCAAAATTTCAACTTAAAAGCACAATAAAATCCTGTTTATCCTGTTTGACTCTGTACAGTATGACAATTTTCCACACATAACAGCACCAGATCTGAGTCTCCAAACAATAAAAATAAATAAATAAAGCTACATTTACAGTTAAGTTTGTCTGAGGAGAACTGAGATGTCCCAATCTGAGTTCTGGAACTGGAAAACAGAAGAAAACAGCTACCACCCCCCCAAAAAAAAATAATAATCTAAAGCCCTAAAAGCATCCTACATCACTACTTTCCTCTGGTCTGTTTATCCAAGGTCACATCAGCCAGGAAAGGAAAAAGCAGTACAGCTCAAGTTTTCTTTTTTGCTTTAAAGAACAGAATAGTAACAACAATAATAAAGCACACCACAAAGTGTCTCCTGAGAGATTGTTACACTGATGAAACCAAAAAGTGGGTTTGTGCAAACAGCATTACTACAACATAGTACTACTGAAGTATTCAGCAGTACTTCAAAGTATTGTCACGATAACTTAAACCTCAATGCGATGTCCTGCTGTAGTTGCACAGCTTGAGGAAAACTAGCCTTGAATGATTAAGAAGTTTCTTCAGAGATGTTTTCCCTTTGAAGAAGAAAGAAGTTTAAAATTTTAACATCAGTTCTTGCATCAGAGAATCCCATAGAGATAACGTGCTCCACCTTACGAGCCTTGGGTCAGATAAACACCATTTGGATAAAATAACAGATCATTCACAGTGGGCTAGATTATGAAACTCCTGCTCAGAATGTGGAACAGTGCTTGAGTATGATCATAAGAATAGCAATAAACCATTTGGCATGTTGGCCTAAAATTCTATGGAAGTTCATCAGTCTTGCTGTGACACAAGCTCTGTACCATGCAAGTACTCCTGTTTGCTCAATGAAATCTGGCTTTTGCCCCAGTCCCAGCCAAACTGGGGTCTCAATGCTTCCAAAAACTTAGCAAACATAACACCAACACCAAACCTCCTCAGCTTCGGTCTGTCCAATACCCTCAGTGAGAATAAACAGCAGGAAGAATTAAATACTCAACCATTTCCACTCCAATGACCTCCTCTCCTCTTCCATGCATTTTCAATGGTACCAATATTTTGCTGGTACTGATACTGGTTTTGTGTGGTCTATTCCCTAATGTCTTAACAAATCACCGCCTGTTTTTTTCAAATATTGAAAAATCATTTAATCATTTAAACAAAATGTTTTGTTTCAATCAGCCACACAGAATCACTGCTGTATTTTATTCAGGTTCTTCCTTCACATCAGCAGCAGACGGTTCCATAAATGCTGTGGTTATTTGCTGTGAAGTCCTCTCAGTGCATTCACATCCTACTACCCCCACGTTGTCCACCCACCCGTTAAGATTCCTCACAGCTTTTGGGCATCCTTCTCTTTGGTATCAGCTCAAGACAGCATTTAAACCCCTACACATATTTGTGTATTCACACTCCTCCTTGTTATCATCATCATATAAAAACAGAACCAACTTCCGAATGCATTTTTCCTCAAATCAAAACAACTGAAGCTCTTTAAACCATCCCTTGCTTTCCATATCTGGAATAACAGCCTAGCTGTTCAGGCTCATTTAAGCCCATAGTCACTGGTTCCAAAACTAGTTTTGCTTTCTCTATTAATCAGTAGATAAATTCAAAACAATCTCTGTTTAGTAAGAGTTGCTACCTGATAACACAGGATGCATCACAAAACAGACAGTATAGACCATGCAGCTTCACAGATGAGGAAGAACCCCAATCTTCCTAAGCCTAGCCCCCTCATTCAATTCAATCTCCAAAGGAAGAATGCCACTCTCTCCTCCACGCACGTTTGTTTTTAACTCTGATCCCACAGCTCATTGCAACTGAGCAACACTACATCACAAGAAATATTTTCCCCCATATCTGGAATTTCTGTATTTGGATTAAAATAAATCAGTATTTCACAGCATTAGTAAAACAGACATCATTTGCATTCTTTAAGGAGGGATCTTTTGCTTTAAAATTGTTCCAGTGCACTGAATCTAGTTGACAAGTGTCTGTAATAGTTTAGACTCTGTCGCAGCAAAGCTCTGCTCCCATTTAAATGGGAGCCTCAGGGAAATGGCTTTTAATACAGGTGCTCACATAATCGTGAAAGTGACAGTTACCTTCCACGCAGACTATTTCCAAAAGATAGAGAACAAAGGTTCAGTTAGCAGGTAAACTTGACAATTTTGTACTCTGACACGTTCACCAGTCGCATTAAGATTACAGCTAACTTCCAGGAAGAAAGCTGCAACAGGGAGGGATCACAGCTTTAAAACAAACAAACAAACAAACAAAAAAACTATGCAGAGAAGCTGCATGCTTGTTGGTTTGTTTTTTTAAAGGAACTTAATAGCAGATGCGTAGATCTATGCAGTACTACATCACAACATATGCTTCAAGAATAAAAGGAGCCTGGCATGGAATGATTCACTGACTTCCCTGAACTCGAACTGTTTTTACAGGCACCATATATAATTATCACATAACTAATGCTGGAAATACACTAGTTCATTCCCAGCCGACTGCAATCAACTGCACATAATCGTTAACGTTTCCAAAATGCTATCAGCAGATCCATTTGCTGTGAAGCAGCTGTTACTGATTTAATGTTCTTTTTACTTACAACATGAGAGCCATTCAAGGCTTTCTTTTGGCAAGTTGGGGGAAAGAGGAAAGACAGATGCACAGTGCCCAGCGTAAATTACAAAGGTGAACAAAAATCTGATGAAATGGATTTGTGGCCAATAAAATTAAGTGTCACAATGGTTTCACTGAATGTATTTTAGCTGTAAGCATTTGTACCCACAAGGAAGTAGGGCAGGTGCCCAATGGGAACCACCTTCAGCTGAACATGAACAGAGAAGGTAGACCAGACCACTGTATCTTCTTATTCCAGCTGCCACTGTATGCTATTTCAATCCTTGTCTTTTCACTGCTTCCCGGAAGATGGCAAATCTAAATATAAACAGTACTACTGGAACGAATGACTCCTCCACAATGACGCACTCATTGATGTGGCCCATACCACATCAAAAGTTATCCCAAGTACTGTCACAGCAAGCCAAGAAATGAGGTACTAACACGAACAATTTCAATCTGCAACTGAAACAACACTTACTGCCTTCTGATCTCCTCTCCAGTCCCAGCATACGAAGGTAAGAATGAAGACTTCTCCTTTGGGTCAGAAAAAAGACTGACGTAAGCTTCCTGGAAGGAGTTCCTGCACATGGTATGTCCCTTGGCCACCAAAGCTCAGTTTCTCAGAACATTGGCTGGAGGCAAACTAACCCAGTGCATCAGCGGGCACTAAGTGCTTGGAATTGCTTCTTCTATTACCAATTCTGACTCTCCAAAGCAGCTTCTCTGACAGGCTAACAGTTGTCTATCAGTAATTCTTCAAATGGCATGTTAAAGAGAAACTAACAAGAAAAAAAAAACAACAGCAAAGAAGGCCTAGAAATGTCACCTGGCCATCAATCTTCTGACTTTAAATGTCGAACAGACAAAGTGCTGCAACAATGGTGCCAACAACGTGAAAAACAGACAGAAAAGCTACTTTCTCCGTTCCAGTTAATTTACTGGTGAATTGCAATGGCTCCATGCACTTACCACCTACCTGCTAAAAGAGAGACCCTGGAAAACTAGCACTGCAGTGGAGCCCCAAACTGGTCTGTCCGAAATTTATTGGTGACTCTGTGAAACTCAACGACTAGGCAAAGGTACGCTGGATTTCAACAGCACTCTTATTTTAGAGGTTCCCCAAAGACAATTTCAGATCACTGACAATGTATTTCTTTACCCATAAGACACATCTGACTAACAGAATCTTCAGAAGGAGCCAACGCAGCTGAAACACAGGAGGGAAGCAAAAGTTAGGGACAAATACTTTCAGGTGGTTAACTATGCTGGAGTAAGAAGACCACAGAAGAGAAAACCTTCCAACACTAAGACGGCTCCTAAGAAATTGTTAGTGAAGGCATCTTCACCTGACTGAGATGCACATTTGACTTTTAAGACTGTACAGAAAACACATAAGGCTTACCTATAAACCTAAAACTCCTGACTAGAAAATTTGCAGCTCTACTTGCATGCAAATGTTCACATGAAGGATATCTGAAGGCATCCACAAGCAGCCTGTCCTTGCATCAATCTGCCTGAATATTTATTGCTCTTCTGATGACTGCTCCCTTCCAAGAGAAAGGGAGAGATCACCAGCAAATCTCAGCCCTTTCCAGACTGCATCATTAATGGTGAGGCCTCCAAATGCAAAGCCAAAGGGGCAAAAGGGGAAGGCAGAGGAAACAGCACATGAGACTCTGTAAACAGCAGCTCAAAGATAGTCAGATTGCTGCCTTTTATTCAAGGTTCTCCTCCACCATGCTGAAAAACTTGAATAACAGACTTTTCAATCTACTGAAGCACTGGACAAACTCAGACACTGCACAACTCTGAGTGTCACCTAGTTTTGATATTCCTTATTGATCTGTCTTCCAATCAAAAGTAACAGCTTCATTAAACAAATGAAGTGTAGTTGAAAAAGAAAAGAGATGAAAGCACCAGTCACAATCAACAATTATCTAATGTGCACTGAAAATACACAAAGATCCCTTCAGCAGTTAGCAAGGCTTTCTAGGGAAAGGGGACTGCCAAATTATGAAGAAACGATGCAGAAAAAGGCAGGTACTTCCAGCACTGTATTCCCTGTACTGCATGCACACTGACATTTGTGTGAATCTTCACAAAAATGAAAATAGAACAAAGCAGTGCGCATCAAAAGTCAATAACTGAGCAAACCTATTTGGTAAGCGTTCCACAGAAGAATGAAACATTGAAGCATCCTTTGAAAAAACACCTAAAATCTAAATTGATTACAAAACCAAGAAGGAATATGAATGAAGTGACAAGATAACATAACAGCAATAAATAAAAGGGATTTTGCTGGTTGAAAATTCTATGTTTTATTCTAAGAACACTGCATTTAGAGTCTAAACATTATTTAGATGCTGCTTGGATGTTAATTTCATTGTTAAGATCTTTAATAACTACTTGATATCTTCTGCTGGTGCTGGCCATCTTGCAAGGCAGGCCTTCCCTCCCTCGTCCATAACGTGTTTGACTGGTTAGGTACTTTTAAACTGTGGATCTGTAATGACAGAAAGCTAATTGCTTATTCACATGATCTGGCTTCCCCTCCTTACTTCTAAGAAGTGTATTGTACCAATTATTTAATATGTTTGAAGCTAAGGCTGAGATACCTGGGTCTGTTCAGCATGGGGAAAAGATGACTGAGAGGGGATCCAATTAATGCTGACAAAGATCTAAAAGGACATGGGAGGCAAATGGATGAGGTCACACTCTTCCCAGTGGTGGGTAGTGATAGAACAAGCATCAATGGCCTAAAAGTTCAACATATGAAGTTCTGTACTGACACGGTACATCCATGGTATGGGTGATAGAGCACGGGAACAGACTGCCCAGAGGGGCTGTGGAATCTCCTCACTCATTCAAGACCTGGCTGGATGCTGACCTATGCAACCTGTTGTAGTGTACCTGCTTTAGCAGGGGGTTGGACTCAACAATCTGCTGAGGTTTCTTTCAACCCCTACGATTCCATTATTCTGAGATTGACTGCTGAGCCTATTTCTGCAATTACTTACTACACTATACCAAAACAAAATTATAAGGTAGTTGAAGAACACTAACGCGACCCTTACTACCAAAGCATTTTGGAATATTGAGCAAAACACATCCCTGAAGAGACAACTTACACAAACAAATGAGAGCAAAACATTGGAATCTGGTTTATTGGTGTAGAACTAGTCTCAGGCTGGATATATAGCAACTTTTAAAAGTTAGACCAAGAAAACTTCAGCCAAATACTGGGTGGGGATGGGAAGAGATTGCAGAAGATGATGTTACAGTCACAAGAATTCTGAGGCATAACATCATGTCTTCAGTCAAGAGGTGAATCAGGCAACTCATCCAAACCCACCCTCAGACACGGGCTTCAAACATTAGATGGCTAAGTAACATTCTAAGTGTAGATACGTGATAAAGTTTGGCTAAATCCTGAATATAATGGATTATATTGGATGGAATAATGGAAAGTGAGAAAACATACCATGAAAAACTGAAAAAGAGGTTCAATTTGACTTTGAGATGATTAATGAAGATGTCTAAGCCATGATTTTGGGCACAGAAAATAGGTCTGGAAAAGAGCTTTTAAGTTCGAGACATTATTAAACATTTACAAGAGGAGAAAAGAGGGTAAGAGAATTACTTCATCTGCAAGAGAAAAATAAGGCGTTACATAAAAAGACATTAGAGTTTTGAGAGGTAGCTGGCTAACTACATAGCTGGCAGCTTTAATGGAGGAGAATGCTAAAACTGTAATCTAATTTAATACAAAGAAATTTTTAAGAAAGCCTCAAGTCTTAAATACACATCTGAAAACCCATACAAAGTAGAGAATTAAACAAGTGTCACACAGTCAGCGTTCGGAATTTCTAAGTTTGCTCAGAATCACCTTAAGAAGATAACCATACTGACAAAAGGCTTTTATTTCTATGGACAGACGTCTACACGAAGCAAAAGACACAGAAGTAACACGGAAATAAATATCTAATTATTACTCCAGAAATCCTGTACGGTAAGCTTTTGATGTGAAATGATGATTCCCACCTTTATGAAAAGGACAACCAGTATTTCTGGGAAAAATGCTTAATATTTTCCTCATTTTATTCATTAGTAGCTGCCACTTAAAAAAAAAAGCAAAACCAATATAGCTGTTTCTTAGCACTTGAATCATGGTCCTTCTGTATTTGCTGAAGACAATGAAGTCCTTTAAGCAATGACTTGAAATTTCCAAACAGCCAGCTGTGATCAGCAATAAGTGATGTGCCAGAACACTTCATTCACCAGATATTTTAAACATATACACGTAATTATGCTGAACTACAATTAAAAAAAAAAAGACAGCAACTCACATGATTGAATCTTCTGGTGAAAGCAACCGCGTTCGGAGCAGAACTATATTTCTCTTTTTTATTCCAACCACAGCTTGCCAGCTCCTGTGAGAACAAGGGTGAGAATTCACTTTCTGAATTTGTGCACGTTCAGAGATGTAATCATAGAAAGATGCATCACAAAGAAATCAAAATAACACAGCAATAATACAATGACAGTAAATACAGAGTCACACTTTCCCTATTTCTTCAGTAAACTGAAATTCCGTAAGTATTGTTTCCTAATTGTTTTGAATTAATAGATTTTAATTCATCCTCTGTTGAATTAGACTTTTTTGTTTTAACTCAGCTACTGTTTGAAGCCAGAGAAATGCTCTGAGATCCATTTAGCTAGCACACAAAAAACACTGCTGTAAATATGAGTCCAAACTAGGGAGAGGAATGTGTCTTCTGCCTTTCACTACTTTCTGAAGATGTTTTATAATCTAAATGGCTTTAAACTTTTTTACATCAACCTAGACGCGTCCTGTAACTTGGCATGCTGCATTAAAGAAATACCAGAATGGTCATCTTTTGCAGCTACAATAAAAGAAACACTATTTCCAGTTTCCCCTTCCAAATGAGCCTATTTTATGTCAAGATGACCAACAGTCAGCACTTAAGAAAGTAGATTTGTGGCATGAAAAAAAAAAAAAATAAAATAAAATAAAGCCACTCTGATGCTGTATTTAATCTGTAATGCTTCCTGTCTGTGAAACTTACACAGCAGTTGGGCATGAACGCCATATTCACTGTTACTTACTACCACTTAATTTCAATAAAGCATTTTTAACTAGGAGCCATAAAAATCTAAATATACCAGTGAGCTCCTGTATTCACGTACAGTAGCACACAGAACAGACCCAAATACACTCAGCATACAACCTACTCAGCAGTGCCAACAAATCATCAGGAACACTATTCAGTACAGAGACAGCTGAATTATTAAAGGGGCATAATAGCAAAGCACGGCCTGTAGTTTTCATTTATTTATGCTTTCTTTCTGCATCTTCCGCTCTGAAGCGCTCTCAGTTTTATTACTGTACTGATAACCACTTACTGAAACCGGTATTACACCATACATGGCAATTATATTTAAGTTTAAAAAAAAATCAACATGTAATTAATAATTGTGCTGTTTAATGCAGTCATACTTAAAAAATAATCTAGCATCTGAATACTTTAAGCTCTAACCTCAGAGCAGCACGTTATCCCAATGAGCTCTGAAGTTTGTTTTTAATTATAGCTTCTTAATGTCTTTCCAACCAACATCCCAAAGCTACTGAGGAGCCTCATGCCAGTTAAGAGAGGTCTACAGTTCTTCCACACACTGAAGCCTGGCATGCTGGTTTGTACTTGATAGAGGAGGCTGATGCTCCCTCCTACCCACAGGCACCAGGAAGAACGCAGTCTCCAACTCAGCATCCAGGACCATTCCTTCAAACATCATTACCAAGTGAAGCACGCACCCACCCTGGATAGTGCTATCTTGCTCTCATGCTCAACAGAGGAATGCATATGCCCATTCCCTTCCATCAGCCCTTCAGTGACAATGCACAAGACAACCATGCAACTGTGAGCTGCTAATACAGCAAAGAACAGGTGAGGAAGCCACCCAAGAGATCTTTGCTTGCATTCTGTGTCCCTCAGCACCCCCAGTGATGCAGTTTCCATTAGAACAGTAATCAAAGCTTTGCCCTTGGGGAGAACACAAACTGATTCATCCTTACTGGCATCTGATGATGCTTAACAGCAGAAAAAGAAATCTAGTTCCTTTCTCAAGTTTAGAAAAAGCATAGTAATTTGTTAATAATTCAGGGCACACCCTTCTATCCTTTCAATCCTTTGTCACCAAACAAAAAAGCTACAACAGTTGCACGTGGTAAGTCACCATTTGTCCCAGCACTGTACATCTAAGGGCTGCACTAATGAGTTTTGCCTCAGAAGCAGACCTAGCTGGCTCTAGGGTTTAACAACACTGATGTGATTTACAACGGTAGTGGTATATTTTAAGCCAAATCCATTACAAAAAATCTTTAAACAGTATTCAGATTAGGGCCCACTTTACAGCTATAAGCTAATATTCGGTGGGCACAGGTGCAACATCTCACTCACACTGAAATATACACAGAATTATTTGAAAAAAAGAGGTCTCCCTGTCTTTTCAATTTTAATTGCATACAGCTTCTTCTGACCTGAGAGCTAATCTGTATGCCCTTTCTTTTTCCATTGAGAACTAACACATCTTAGGTGCATGTCAGATATGAGACAACCTGCCTCTGTCATCCTGTGAAGAAACACTGATGGACAGATATTACTCACGAGCTGGCAGTGCCTTCAGCTTCTTTGGTGCAAACGTGAGAAATACTGAATTAGTTACAGACATTTTTCAGTGACAGCATCATGTGGCTTTTTTTTATGTAGCACAGACTTCTTAAAATGAATTTATTTCTAGCTACATTCATCTACTCTCACACCATTTTCCTTCTAGAAGTCAGTTTATTTTCTTATGCTTCTCTGTTTTGTGGTGTACGCTATTGAGGCAGAACAGACAACAAGATTAGATGTGTTTTCTTGACATTTCTCCTCATCTCTCAACAATTTTCTGTAGCTTTGCTAATATAACATAAATAACATAAGCTGAGATACTGGAGAGGCAATGTTAAAAGAACAGCAAGTCACAAGGCATGAAGTACTGGCTCAATGCCACTATATCCAAGTCACTTGATTCCCTGCACTCGTTATGCAGCTGACTGCTCATTCTGTGCAGTGTGGCAAGCAGACTGGGAAGAGAGAACTACCATCAAGCTCAAGCAGTGGAATTTCTGTATTAGCAGACCATCATGAAATGTCCTATTCACACTTGTGATTTCATTTTTTGATACCCAGTCCTCTGAAGCTCAGTGAGTAGAGAAGAAGCGTTGTGTAAAAGCATACAGAACTGCAACAATTATGTGTGGGAGGATGGGGGGGGGGGACAGGTTGACATGATACGACCCATATAGCAGTATAGCTTTAGAAGTACATACATACAGAAAATATTTCAAATGATCAGATAAAAAGGTAATAGTCTTTAAAGATTTCAAAAAGAGCTAATAAATAAATAAATATATCCTACTGCAAGGATCAGAGTAAACATATCCTGCCTATCAAAAAGACTAAGGATATCCCAAAAAGAGATCAAATGGGAGGCTCTTGGAAGGATTTAGTGGAAAAGAAAAAAAAAAAAAAGAGGGGGGAACAGCTTCTTGAAATCATGAAAGCTGAATCATTAAAACATTTTAAAGTACAGATCAAAAAAAAGCCTTTGAAAAAAAAAAAAAAATCTGTGAGCAGATAGATGATCAAACCAGTAACCACAGCAGACACATCTAGTGGAAGCCAAGCATTCTTCAGTGATCCATACAGAGTGAAATGACAAGAGCCTGCTTCCACTAAAACAGCTTGTGGTGGTCTAAAGGTGACTGATGAGCTGAAAGAGAATGCCATGCTACTGACAAAGCAAAGAATAAAATGACAAATAAACCTGAGCTTGGAAAGTGTGAAGTAATGCCCACAATGAACCAAAAAAAAAGGATAAACTGATTTGTAATTTATGATAGTTGCTATGAAAATTCTGAAAACGTCAGCTCAAGACAGGCTACAATGAAAAAGGAATACAGAGCTATTTAAAAAGAAAATAGAGAACAGATCATCCACATATATTATCCCAATACATCAACAGATCTCACATCTTGAATACAAGATGCAGTTACAGTTGTTTTTCTTTTTACAAAAAAGATATGAATCAGTCAGAGAAACAATGGGATACAGCCTGAATTCATTTCCTCTCCCGTATAAAAAATGAAACTAGAGTTGCTTTTTCAAATTAGGTCAGAAAAGATACAAGAGAAAAGCAATGAAAAGATGCGTGGCACAGAAAGAGCAATATTTACTATCAAACAGAAGAGCACAAGTTACATAAGAGAGTGACATAAGCATCACAAATAAAGGGAGAATTTTCATATTACATACCAGAAATAACAGTAAAACATGAAGACCTAACATACAATTAAGTCCAAAGAGAATTAGTCAAATGTCAAGGAAGAAATGCCCCACTGTGAGCTCTTACGCATGTCAGAAGGGTGCAACTTGCAGCTCCAAGATCCCAGCTTATGAAACTAAAAGGATTTATCCATGTTTTGATGCACTGTTTTTCATACAGTTTCACAGCATCTACTGCTGTCCGTTTGGAGATGGTAAAAGGACTGCTGACCATGATCACCTACATTTTGCTGAGGCAAATGATGCATTTACTACTGCATTTGCTGAGGCAAATGATGCAGTTACTACCGCTGAGGTACCACTCTTCCCCTGTTCAGAATCAGAGCCAAGCGTGCACTTGCAATAACCTTACAAATCATCTGTCCATGCACATGTACAACATTTATTAGAGGGTTAAGACTAACTGAGGCCATAACTGTAAACACACACATGACAACTCCACAATTTTTAGATATGCAAACAATAAACACTGCTAATTATCAGCTAAATTAAAGTACAGATAGGACTGAAAACATAGGTGAAGCAAATGTTCCTTTGGTAAGATCGCCCCTAGCCCCAATACACACTGTACAAAGATGGTAAAAACGTTACATCAAATACTGAACAAAGCTGATCAATTCCAGATGAACTCCTTGTTCTGTGAAGTTGAGTCAGCATCGCTAGATCTCGTTACTGTATAATGAGCATGTTCAGCTGCCCTTCTCTGGACTGGTGAGGGTTCTGGAGCACAAGACCTACTAGGAGCAGCTGAGGGATTGTTCAGTCTGGAGAACAGGAGCTCAGGGGAGACCTTATTGCTCTCTACAACTGCCTGAAAGGAGGTTGTAGTGAGGTGGGGTTGGCTTCTGCACCCATGTAACTAGTGACAAGACTAGAGGGAACGGCCTCAAGTTGCACCAGCAGAGGTTCAGGTTGGGCATTAGGAAATAATTCTTCACTGAGCAGTCAGGCACTGGCACAGGCTGCCCAGGGAGCTGGTGGAATCATAGTCACTGAAGGTGTTCAGGAAACATTTAGATGTTGTACTGCAGGACGTGGTTTAGGGGGAAATATTAACCACAGGTGTACAGTTGGACAGGATGATCTTGGAGGTCTCTTCCTACCCTGGTGATTCTGTGATTCTATGATTCTTCCTTATCATACCTTTAATATATACTGAGGTACACAATCAGTTTTATGGTAACAATGCAAGCACTGTAGCTTATTTGTTAAACACTTCAAAAAAAAAATCACAAAAAAAAATGTCAGCTCAGACCATAAGACCATATTTCTGGACACACCATCCACAACCCATCCTATTACTTAGCTTTTTATTTGTATCTATTAGTAGCTAGAACCTACAATGTCCTGATCAGAATAGTCAAATCAAGATATATACCAAACAGCCACTGAAATCCAGAGACCTCACTTCCAGCACTGGTTGAACACATTCAAACGTTCATTCCTCAAACAATTAGTTCCAGATATTTCTGCATTTAAAAAAACCCATCTGCTTCAGATCTATACAAACTGTAAAAGAAAATGAGATTTACTGAACATACTTACACTCTGCAATTCCAGAATGTATGCACAGACATAACCTTTTTCATTTGGAAAAGCAAACCAATGAATGACTCACCTCTGGCTGAATTGCTTTAAATACAGGGACATCCATTAGTGTTATCTGACCCTGAAATAAGAAATCACAAGTTAATTTCAAAATTAACTTTACATCTCATTTAACTGCTACACTGCAGGAAAACAAGTGTACCTGTGATCACAGACAAAAACAGAATAATATATTTTCACCTAGTAGCAAGATTCAGAGGTTTTGGTTCTCACCACACAGCCATCCCACAGAACTAAGGCACTTTGAACTTTATGTTTAATAAGATAAAGAAATCGTGACAAATTATTCTCAGGAGCATAATCCTGCAGTTATGTATGCAGGTCAGACCTTGAATTTTACAAGTTTTCTATAACGATCTATCCAAGAATACAAGGATCTCACTTCAATAACTCAAGCACAATTTCTCTTCAAACTCTAAACTAAACAGTTCTACTAAAGAAACCACCTAAACCTGCAGTTGATAATTGCACCCTACATGAACCACGTTAAGTAACAAAGCTAAGTCACTGCTCAGTTACAGAGCAACAGCCACATTAAACAGAGCTCTCACCTCCACTGTGTCAGAATCACTAAGTCCATTTTTACTGTGAGATTTCGGTTCAGCTTCGAAGAACAGGGAAAAGTGGGAGTAGCAAAAACAGCCAGAGATTGTGTTTGGTATTTTCAAACACACTCAGAGCCTAACGTGAAGCACTCAGTTTAGGACTGCTGTCTGCTTATAAACCCAAAGAGATCACCTCTTCCCCGAAGTGTCCAGATAGCCCAGAAATTCCACTGTCACCAAGTAAATGGCAAATCAAGTCCCCCAGACTACTGTTTTAAAATATGGCTTAGCATTCGATTGATCAGCAACAGTGTCAGTCTCAACAGCAGCAATTATATCACACCTTGGAAATTTCAATGAAGTCAAGCATATCAGACACAGCCACCTCACCTCACAGTTTGCTTTAAGTGGCAGTGATTAGTAAGAGCAGAAACTCAGGACTATAGTAATACAAAATATTCTTTGCCTTCAAAACTAATTCTCTATTCCCTTGGACTCATAGCAAGCACAGTGAAAATAAACAAACTTCTGCCAAAAACAAAGAATGACTTTTGAACATGAAGCAATCTAAATCAAGCTTTTATTGTGAGGTGAAAAAGTGACTTACACTTGAAGGAAACAATGTTTTTTTTACAGTGAAGTTGGAGACTGATTCAGCATTAAGTTTCAGCATTGTTTTGTTTTTAAGATCACCAGTCTCACAAATGCAGAGGTGCTGGCACGAAGCCCGTTTCCTACACACATAATTGTAGCTTAGCACAAAAAGTACTGACAGCCCTAAGTCACTGCTGGCAAGGTAAGTGGGCAAACCTCTCAAAAGAGAGCTGAGGCAACACAAACTCTTCCAAATGTGGTTAAGAAGACTTTGCTTTCGAAGAATTCAAAATGCAGGCATAGGAAATACCGTTCAGTTTTCAGGGCATTTCCCACTCTCCTATAACTGGAGCAAATGGAGGTCAAGTTGAGCTGGGAAAGGATGAGAACCCTTGGACAATGACTGAAGTACCACCCTGCCAAAAGCCTCAGCATGCTTTACGACTTGCAACAGGTGAAGGGTGCAGCTGGAGCTTTACAAAACACAAAGAAGAGCATCAGAAACTTCTAAACATGTCACAGACTTCATTCTGAATTATTTTACACTGTAGCTGGGTCAACAAACACAGTGTCAGCTTGTCAGTTTAACAGTCCAAGTGAGAAAACCTACATTCAAAGCTCTCTAGAGCTAACAGTTGGGCAAGGCACGCTTTGGGTAGGGGAAGATGTCTGACAAGGAGGCAGCACAAAGTTGCTTCCCCAGAAATGTGAAATTTAAAAAGGGGATGGGAAAAAAAATCTTGTGAACAGATTTACTAGAGTTAAATCAGACTTGAACCCAATCGCAAAGATGCGTTAGGAGAAAGCTTATCCTAAGGAAGTTGAGATACCCTACATTAAATAAGTCAGATATCATGGCAAGCTTTCAGAATGAAGGGAAACCTTCATGCTTAGAGTCCCTAGCCTAGACTCTGGCTGTGGATTAGTAAAATAAAAGAGACAAATACAGAACACTTGTCACTCCCAGACGGATATGGGAGAAATTACTCCCAGCCTAAGTTTTCATCCAGGTATTCCTAAATCTTACTTAGAAGTTACAGAAACTGAGCATGCATAAACTTCACTATGAGAAGAGGATGTTTCTAGACACTGCACAGGAAGTCTGTGCCACAAAACAGGACAAACGTGCCTGACATCAGGAGAGCGTATTGGTGGCATGTTCAAGCTCCTCATTTCCTAGGACAGAACAAATCTGTCCCAGTCCTGTAGAGCATCTAACCATGTAACAACTCCTAAAAGCACAACTTCCAAAAGGATTACACATCCTTACCTGTAGAGAAAACATAAGGGATTAATGGGCAGAAGGGATGACTTCATTTCTCTCACATGAATCAACCCCAACCACAGAGCAGACACATGACTTCCAAGGTGAAGAGTCCAGCTCTGTTCACAGAGCTCCACCTTCAGTCTACCCTGTGCCTTCTAAGCCATGCCCAGCCTTTCAGGAGATGCACTGTTTGAAGTAACTACATGTCAGAGTACGTCATACAGCTCCTCAGTATAAGGAATGAATGTGAGAATGGAGGGATGCAGTGTAATCAAAAGAACGTGCACTTAAGGTTCAAAGCACCAGAGAGAGACTGCTTGGAAGACTTTCTGAAATAATTAGTTCATCAAATTTTGGATATTTTCAGGTACTAGCACTGAAGAAAGCTACACATGCCAAAACTCAATGTGAATGCTCAGTACTAAAAACATTTGAATAACTATAATGTGACTGCTAATGGCATCACAATATGCAGTATACACAATGTACAAAAAAGTGGTTGTGAGAATGACTCTTTTCTTCCAGCATCACCTTGATACACATTAGGTTGTTTTGTTGTTTGCTGGTTTGTTGGGCTGTTTTTTGCATGTTTGTTTTGTTCACACATTTGACTGCCTTTGCTAAAAGCACATTCTGCAATACCAACATTTTACCACCTGCTCAAGAAATACTCCTCCTGCTTGTTAAGGGTTCCAAGCACTTCAACTGTTCACAAATCCAAAGGCAGGAGGGCTGGACTCAACCTCTGGAGGTCCCTTCCAACCCCTACAGTTCTGTGATTATTCATAACTATCTTTACCTAAGTTCTCCAAGTAGACTAAGACTGTGAAACAGTATTTTCTGCCCTTCCAGAAGGGATACGGCTAGAAACTTCATCTGTATACTGTTCTTCATTTGAACGCACAATGTACTTCCAGACCCTCAGCCACATGAGGAATCCTACAAGAGAAATTCACCTTTATGAAACAGCGAATTCTCACCTTGCAGTTAGGACACGGGAACATTAGCTGGAAGGTAGCCCTCTCATCCCTGCACAAGCTGTGGGAGTTTCTGTATGTAGTGGAAAGGTATAGGCTTCAAACACTCCTCAGCAACAGAGTTTAAAATACTTGAGCTCTCCTGGGTGTCGAGATGCTGGGCTTGTTAAGAACTAAGTACTTCAAAATACTAAAATGACAACCACATCACTTCACATGAAGATATTTGCCCCTCTCTCAGGCAAGGCTGTCACGCCATACATTTTTCATCCGTATGAGTAAGAATCACCTCATAATGCTGCTTCTTTGAACATGCAGGTCAACCAGGTGACGTTTTAAAATGCTCCCTAATTCCTTTTCTCTTTCCTGTGAGCACAGGACTACCCTCCTACCAGGACACCTGTAACTTAACATCTAGCTGCGGTTAACACCACTGCGTCAAGCTCCTCCTCTCTGTGCCCTACATGACAGCTCACATTTGATGATGCAGACTATATCTCCCTTTTTCCACCCCTTTGCAAGCATCAGCTCCTCCTGTCAGGCTGCATGCTTCCTGCAGGCTCTCCAGTCGTGCACCTACCCTGCAAGGACCCTGTGCATCTCAGAGCTCCTGGACAGAAACGCTCATTGTGAAAAAGGAAAACTAAGTTTCTGTCTGAAATGAAAAAAAAAAAAAAAAAAAGTCCGCAATCTGCTTCTTGAAGAACATTGCGATAATCTGATTTTCCTTGAAGCCATGCTGGTTCAAGCAGCACTTCATAAATTGTTTCTTAATCTGAATTTTTAGAAGGAAATACATTGGAGCCTTCCAACTTGGCTTAGCACTGCCTCTGCGGGCTGCCAGAACACTTTTCTTCCCTGAAAAAAATAGCTAAGCTTCTGTTAAAAGCTGCATCAGTAGTAAAATAATTCTGCTGCCCAAAACGAACACTGGGGAATTCAAGTTCCTGTGTTGAAACTCTACTTGTTTTCTCACAAAGTCCACTCCAGAAACTTTTATCAGTAATGGATCTTCTATACTCTACAATTTTTTTGCCCTCATTGCAAACATACTTGTTTAATATTCTTCTGTAAAACAGAACTAACAGGAACACATAAAGCAGAAGTGCTTTTCTTTGGTTGACTTATTTTTTTTGCAATCAAATGCTCCCAGGGCCCAGCACTCTGCTTTATTCAGCCTGCTCTCAGGTGCAGACAGGCAAGACTTGCCTCAGCCTCCCTAAGGCACTGAAACCCAGCGCAGGAGATGGTGAACCTGGATGAGTCCTGCACAACAGAGAAAGATGCCCTACAGGGAACCTCAGGCCAGCCTAAGTTATTTCTGTCTTGTTTCAAGCACAGGGATTCGATGAATTCAAGATCTATTCCTGCACAAACAACATGCTTCAGAACGAGCTTATTTGTTAACTTTTTTTTCAAAGCAGTATTTCTTCTGATGTCCATCCGACAAAGCTCAACACGAATCAAAATGAGAAACGCATAGGCATGTCTACCCAAACCTACTTCACAGTGCTTTCAGAGACCAGATCACAGAATAAAGAATCCTTCACAGATAACTAGGTAGGAAAAAAATGCAATGGATTTATACAGCTGTGCTCCCCTTAATTCTACCTCAAATATTTACACCACCGTGGCTAAGTTGATGAATAAAATGGAAAAGCAAGTCAAAAACAGTCAAATAATTAAACAGTCGCTGCCTAAGGAATACAAATTTACCGTAAAGCAAAAAATAAATATTTCTTCAACCTGAGGTTCGCCAGCATCTTAATTTGGAGCTCGAGCTCCCAAAGCATTTTTCTTTCTTCCTCCAGTCCCACCAGCCCCCCCTTTCAACTGCCACCATCCCTCCTCCACAGATTGTGCCTGTACACTTGAAACCACAGTTCTCCCTTCAAAGAAAATGGACAGCATTCAGCAGAGCCGTGTCTGTCCTGTAAGCACATGGAACGGCTGCAACTGCAGGGCCAGGCACCAGTGGGTAACGCTGGCACCAACTTGCCTTGTGGCTTTCAGCTGTTTAATGAAGAAGTGAGCAGTGATCAGCCTAAACGTAGGTATTTGAGCAGGGACAGACTGCCATCAGTTGCAGTCAGAAGACTGTCTGTCGGATCTTTAGCAGAAGACAAACATATCCTGCTTACACCCACTGAATGGCATTCTTTTTTCCTGGAAACCTTGCTTTGAAGGTATACATACAGCAAACTCCGCATTTCCAACAGGAGTTGAAGAACTCACCAATTTCAGCATGGCCCTTGACAAAAAGGCCTTTAATCTCACAGACAGTCTGGAACTCCCCACTGTTGCCAACTGTGTAACCCAAACATTACAACTTCGTTACAGTAATCATTACTGCTACTGTTCAAACCAGATCCCTTGAAGGGCTGGCCCTTTTGTTAGAATGTTACTGAGGACCAAATAAAGGCCATCACATAAACTGACACAGCAACTGTACAGGAGTGTAACATAAACATTAGGTGACTGCCAAAGGGAAGCTCTTTTGCCTCCAGGATAATTCTTAGAAACTCATCTACCTGCTCTCATCAGAACACAGCTCAACACAGAAGATACAGCACGAGGCTTCCCAATGCTGACACTGACTTTATCACTTAAGAACTGCCATGAAGGAGAGAGTTAAGACTCCCTGATAGTTAGCTACCTAACTAGCTCTTCCGCAACAACTCATTTTTATTGCTGTTTTACTGCTTCTATCACATTATTTTTTCTCTGTGTGTATTTACTTCACAAATTATTTCCACAGTTCACTACTTAAGAAAATATTTTAAAAAGAGTATTTATTCTACAGCTGCTTACAGTTTGCAGCCTTCCCTGAATCAGATGGCAGTAGCCTGCACTGCATCTGTTGTACAAGAGACTAGAAGCTTTCTCATACTTTCCAAACCCATTTGTAACATATCCACATCCAGTCTGAGAGGTACGTACCCATTATTATGATGAAAGCCTTACTTTTTTGCATTCTCATTGATGCTGGCATCCTCAACACGGAAAACCAGATGGCAATTTTAGACTTTTCCTTTATGGTAAGGCTGAAAACAGTCAGAATAAGGAAATGGCCAATAAAACAGAGACAAGTGTTAAGTGGTCAAAGGGACATTTCTGCCAAGGTAACTAAATTTCTGGCAAGTCAGCCTATTTCCACAACCTTCAACAAGAACGACCAGGATTCAAACAAGCAATCAGTAGTGGAAGATCAGATGAACTTGCCCAAAGAACCAAACATCAACGAGGAAGCACACCTGCATACAGAAACATTACTGAAAAGGAGATGAAATGAATTACAACCTTCCTAAAGGGTTATACACTGACTACTGGAAATCTTGCCCAATTGGTAAATATGCTTCGAGATACTTCAGATCTATTTACAGCAAACAAAACCTGAAATGTACTATCCTGGCTGCTCTGAAATTAATGCCTCCTATTTATTTCCACGGAGGTAACAATACAAAGAGCAAAATGGCACTACTTCGTAGAGCAAATTATCAGCCACAAAACATTGTTTTTCACCTTAGTCACCACCGTTAGCTATCCATTTTCACCAGCAATAAACAAGAGCTTGCATGCTGCGCTCATCAAAACCTGCACCAGTGGAGGTGACCCACTGTCACTGCCATCACTGCTAAAATGCAGTGCTACATGTAACCAACAAGCTCCTGCCTTACTTTATTATTGAGCTTAAAAATGTCCACACTGTTGAAGAAATTAATCCAAAAAACCTATAATCCTGAATCACAGCCACCAGGTGTCCAACAAGACCATCTCAAAAGCCATCTTGCTGGAGAAGAGCTGAAATGCAACAAGCTTGTCTGAACCTCACACAGGCCTTCTGTAACATAACTGAAACACCAGCTAGACAGCTTACATGCAAACCAGTCATGAGTGTTTGAAAGTGTAAAAAAATTACTACAACCCCTTCTAGGGTGGGCAAATTATATGCAGTTTTTATTATATCATTTCTTACTTTAATACAGGACTACTCTGTAATAATAAAAGTGAAATTTTCTGGTCCAGCTAAACGCCATCAAAAATTGTTATTAACTTCAGCTGGGATGTGTGCATCCTTTGCCAGCATCTACAACTGCCCAAGCAATAAAACCAGGAATCTGTAATTTCATTACCCAATTAGCATATATTAACGAACCCGAAAAAAGGTTTAAATAAAATGCTTCCACAAACAAGTTCAGATCAAGTATATCCCAGCAATTAAAATACATGCCAGAATCAAGCCGCATCATACAGAATTAGGAGTCTCTGATCTACACTGCATATAACACTGTGAAAAAATGCATGGAGAGCACAGCCCCAAAAAGACTACAACATTAACCAGAATCTGGATCCTGTACTGTTCTACACTGTCCATTTCTGCAATCAAAGGATGAAGGAAACTATCACAAAACAGAGTGATATCATACAGGTTAGGGAAAGCTACCAAAAAGCAAAACCAAAAAGACCACCGCACAAACAAAGAAGAATTACTTAAATCACTTACTGCATATTCTTCTGGTGTAACCTTCAGAACATCAAATACCACTGCATCAAAGCTCTTCTTCAGTTCAGCTGAACCTTTGTCACTCAGGGATTCAGAACTGCTGCTCTTCTGCAGGAACAAACAAAAACACTGACGATATTTTGGTTACCTTGTCTTTTCTGTTTTTACATTGCCAGGAGCAAAATTTCTTGTTAACAACCACTGTTGCACTTCTTTCCTGTTGAGCAAATTAACAATTAAAGAAGCCACAGAATTTGCTTTCTCCTATGCTTTCACCACAGTCAGAGGTCTCAAATTGGCTCCAGTGGACTTCAAAGGTGGTCCTCAACACACAAACCTTATATTTGAAAGTGTAATTGAATTTCAATGCTTCACTGGGAAAATAGTTAATAAGAATCAAAATCTGAACAACAAGCAAACAACAGATCACTGATGGAGGAGGAAAAGAAGACAGTTTGCCCCAAAAGAATAGTTAAAGGACAGTATCAATCTCAGAAGCTTTAAGATGTACAAAAATTGCACTGTGAGCTACTTTACATGCTTGTATTTAAGATGCTTATTATAAGCAATTACATATCCTTTTTTAAACAGTAACAAACTTCGGAAGATAGATAGATGCTTTTATTCCCCATGGAGGTTCAGATGTCACATCCAGACGTACAGTACTCAAACATTAAGAGATGTATGCATACAGAAAGCAATCACCTTACTGCCCCACACCTTCCTCTGAAAACCTGAAGGGCTAAACATACATTTTGCTTAGTTCTAAGAGTAAAGCAAACTCTTGACTAAAAAAGGAAGAAATGAGATGTGACATGGACAAAAACATCAAGAGAGAACACAGTTACCACAATCAATAACCATGTTAGCTTTTAATGCTTCTTCAGCAATGCTTGCCTTAAGCACAGTGAGCATTCCCACTGGTTTTGGAAGCCAAACTTCACTGCACTGCCAGCAGCAGCCACTTCATATATGCTGATGTTAGGGCAGGAGGAGAGATATCACAGCACCACTGATGCAGGTGAACAGTTACCTTGTTCTCATCTCTTTTCCTCAGAATCTAACAAGATGGGATACTATAGCTGCGCTGTGCATTTTGACCTCAGCTGCCATCAGGGCCGAGAATTTATTAAACAGTCACAACTCCCAGCAGTTCTGGCAAAAAGAAAACCTCCTTGTCCTGGTACTAACTTCATCCTCCAGTCTCAATGAGTAGATGGCAAATGGAAAGCTACAGTAACTTCGAAGCAGGAGAAATAAGTGTCAGATTGCCCCTACACACACGAAAGGCAAGAACATTTCCACAGGCCTTACCAACTTCATGAATTAAGGGCACCTATTATTGTTAAAATTCTAAAAGAAGTGCTTCCTTGTCTAGCTGTGATGGAAGAGAGCACAGAAAAGGCAGTTTCTTGCTATGGCAGTGCTGCCAATACTAGCTGATGCTTTCAGTTGGCAAACAGAAGTCAGAGGTTTAAGTTATTTGCATCTAAACTGGGGTTTACAAAACAAACACATCATAACCTTCTCATGCCAGACCTGCTGAAATAAACAATTTTGGTATTGAGTATCCACAGAGTTTCACAATCCTTACCTCTGAAGCCGTAGCTGCAATATTAACACTGCCTGACTGTCCGTTCATTAGGTCCATACTGCCCACAACATTAATCTCCAGCCCTACATTTACAGCAGAAGGATCATCTCCAAGGCAGCTGGATGATCATTCCTATAAAGAGCAAAAAGTCCATTAGAAACTATTTTGCTTGAGCATTTTAAGCAAGATTCAGCATTGGAAAAAAGAGAAAAAAAAATCTATAACAAAACAAGAAGCACTTCCAAAATGGCTATAGCACACCGAGGTCCAAACCTTAGATTCAGACACATACTCTAAAATGACCCACTTAATGTCTGAGACAAGCAACTGAAGGTTCCATTGCAACCAGTTACAAGCTGCCAGTGTAGACTTCCACAGCCATTTCTGCAAAGCAGTTATCAATACATAAAGGTAAATTAACCCAAACAAAGCTCAGCCTGCAGCACAGTCCACGTACTGTTCTTTCCCCTTGATTACCAACTTAAAGCACAGTAATAGATATATGGTATAAAGTATATCCTACATACGTTTACTACACTATTTCTTATAGGAAACGATCAGGTAATTTCTTATCTTATATACCTATTCACCAGCTTCAACTGAAAGTTATCTCCTCAGAAGCAATTTCAGAGTACAAGTGCAATCTGCCATTTTCACTGCAAGGGACTCACAGTGACAGCAAAGAAAATCCCACTCATTAATTTTTTTATGCACTCCTGCACTACGTTTAGTTTTCATTCCTACAGAGAAAAGGTTGGGACAGAAATGGAAGCTTTTGACAACTGCTACAAGAAGAGTAGGACTACCATATACGTGTCTAACAGAGCTAGAATTGGTTGGGGCTTATATTTCATGAGTTACTAGTGCCCTCTAGCGTGAAAAAGATTTGTAAATCCGTTTTCATAGGCACACGTTGGTAACAAACAGGACTGTTCCTGAATGTATTATTTATGGGATCCACTTGAGGTTTGTAGTTTGACTCTGAACTGTTACACAGGTTGCAAGCAAATGGCAACGACAGGTAGCTGAATAGTATCGAATGACAACGCATCAAATATTTACCACCTCTACAATAACAAAACAAAGAAAATAAAGCAATCTGGAAAGCTCTGCTTCCAAGTAAGCTGCATCAGGTATGCCATGATAACAAGCCTGGAAGGCAAGAAACCACTGTATCTAAATAATAAAGTAGCCTCCAAAAAGCAATAACTTTAAAATGGCATTGTATGACTGCAATACATGAAGGAGGTCAATTGAAACAGAGAACCACACTGTGAATTCCAGCCAAACACTACAGCTGCTAGGTATTTCTGGGCAGTGACAGTCCTCATCTGACCTACATCGTACTGCATTTCAGAGCAACCATTCACATGCTGGGCTTTTGAGTTCTGTCTTATAAGAAACACTGACAGAGTTGTCTCTGCACTCTACTTTAACGTTACGTTCTCAGCCCATAGACTGTATTTAAGATGATGTTTCCCCCACTAAAAATAGCAGCTAAAATCAAGCTGCAGTGAAATGCATTATTGTAACAGTCCATGCAAAGGGGAAAAGAACACCTCCTGCTTGGTCTGGAACTTTGTTTTTGTCCCTGTCATCCTTCCCAATCCCAATTGTCTTCCACACTGCCTCACCAGCAGTTTCCAAATGCTCAGCTCTCTGCTGCTTCTTTCTTACATACTTTCCATTTACTACTGTCCCAACTTAATCTCATTCTCTGCTCAAAATCTAGCCCTTAAGAACACACATTTATAATGACTAATCAGAAGGAAAATTAAACTGCACAACTTCATCATACTACAGGGCCTACAAACACATCACATAAAGCCCATTTGAATCTAAGGACTACACATTTGACTGCTATCCCACAGATACTCCACTTGTTTTTCCATCACTGAGGGTAAGGAATTAAAAAACAGGATTAGGGGAGGAGAAGAGCTTCTGGAAATCAAAGACAAGTGAAAACTAGGTTTTGTTTATTTGCTCCATGGAAGAAATTGCAGGGTGCTGTTTGTTTTTGTTAGGGCATTGCATAATTGGTACTTTTAAAGAAATTACACATATTATAGAACCCTGTGGAGTTGGCAGAGCAACCTCAGATGAGAGGACTAATTCCACTATTAGCAATAAGATTGAAGCCCAGCTTCCCAACAATTCAATCTCACACAACCCATGCACACTAAGATAAGCTCTAGCAGCCTTGCCCCCACCACCCCTTCATTTCCTAACGTGGGATCTCAAACCTTATCCTTGCTCCTTTAACACAACACCTCCAGATTCCTACCTGCATCCTAAGTTACTACCAGATTTATTTGCACCTGTCCATTCCAAGAGCCAGATGGAAAAGCACTCGCTGCTGTGCTGAAGGAACACATCACAAGCTCATTCACTTAGCAGGATAAACAGAATAGGTAAACGTGGAAACCAGGAGAGAGACTTTCTACTGTACACCTAGAGCACAGAGATGGTGCGCACTGATCTGGGTTTTTCTTTTCTAACCACCTAGTGTGCTGGAACGTGCAGGAACTGGGTCCCCCGATCAAGTATGGCTGAAATCACACTAAAATGAGAACTGCTACAAGATTGGAAGGCACAGAGAGTAATCAGAAAACTAAACATGTCTTTTAATTGCCCCAGCTATGCCACACGAGGTCAGGCTATACAGGCTACAACCCACCCTCCAACCAGAGCAGGAGGTAGGAACAGAAAGCATACTAGCACACAGACCGATCACAGAGCTCCAGAAGTCAGCCTGCCCTCCTCCTGCTGTCCTATGTCACACCAGCCCCACTGAGTTACAGCCAGCTCTGGATTCAGTTCTCGTCTTCTGTTTTAGTGAACAATGCCTCTTGCAGTTCGTGCAATGAGGGACTATGTTTAAGTTCACATAAAACCTACTGACTTTTTTTTCCTTTTCAATAAGAAAACCACTTAGGAAAAGCCTGTGTTAGAAAGAAACTGAGCTCAAAAAGTAAAACATAAGCCAACTAGGCTGTAACGTATATAACAACACTGATCCACCTGGTCTTAATTTTTGTACCCATTGCTACATTCCAATACTATCTATGAATATACTTCCACATCTTCCCATGTCAGTAATAGCTAGTGAATGGGCAGAATTAGTACTGAACTGCTATTCACTAGCATTCACTGACTTTAAAAGTTCCAGAACTCACATTAAAACTGTGCCTATGAAAGCTGAATTTCATATGAGATCATCGTATCCTCCCACAACAATAAGAAATCGCAGCAATAACTTTGGTCTGTGTCTCATTCAAGGCAAATTAGAAGAAATCCCAACCTGGAAGTTAATTATTTTGCTTACTATCCTACCCTTCTGCTTCACACTATAGGAAGCAGTGAACAGCAGTAACAAAGTGATTCACAGTGTGAAACAATGTACCACACTGCCGTAGTGAATCACACATTAGTTTTCAGTGCCTACCCAGTATATCCAGTTACAAAAAATGAAACATTGAGTAATTTGAACTTTCAATATAATAAATGCATCTGTGCTCAGAAATGCATTGAGTGGGGGAAGGGAAAGATTTATATGCAGTATGAAATACTCAGAGATGCATTTAAGCCAGTCTAAAGCCTGGGCTATTTGATACCACACACGTTATCTTCCCACCTACTCATGCCACACATACCATATTTTAAACCCCAAAATATTGAAGATTTGTCATATCCAAAGAAGGAAAATGTAGCGTAACCACGCAGGGATTGCTATCTTCAGTGAGTCTCAGTGTTTCTGTAGACTCACCCAAGGCAGCATTAGATGACCCCTCCATCACAGTGAGGTGCCTAACAAGATGCCCAACCTGAAGTCCCTTCCAGCACAGAATCCATTTTGGTAAAATATTAACTGGAAAACATACTGCTCAAACAACACTTTAAAAGATAAACCTACCATTATATTAAAAAAATTGTCTGCTAAGGTCAGCACCCAGACCAGTACAACAGCTTTGAGGAAGCATATCCACATGACAATGTTACGAATAACTCAAGAGTCACGATGACCAACACTCTTTTTGTTATTAGTCACACTGGCTGTACAAAATGTCACTGTTTTGCTCACAGATACCCATGAAGGAAAAAGAAACGCCCTGCATGGCTTGCGATCAACTATGAATGTGAAGCCACTACTAAGGACTCTGAAGACTGAAGCACTGCAGGACCCAATGACCTGTTCAACACACGACCAACCTAAGCTCCCGATCTCATCAAAGCTCTCAGTGGTGTTTTTGACACAGCACAGAAAAAAAAAAAAAAGCTAGTTCTTTATAAACAAGGTACAGAAAAATATTGGGCTTCACCGTCTTCAATTCCTTATGTACACAATACAGCCTAGCCACATTTACCTATTCCATACCATGCCCCCGAGATGCTCTGATGAAATCTTGTGGCTGCTCTGGATCTGAGCCCTTAGATTCTCAGTTATGATTGTATTTCTTCCAGTATCGCTTGGCACTTATTAAAGTAACATTCATTTTTACCACTGAACAGAAGACAGAGGCTTTAATGAAACAAACTCAGGTTCATCAAGGAACTTCCACACCCACCTCATATGTGCGAAGTCAGGTCTTTATGCCTAGAAGGACTTCATGGAACTGCTTCTGCATTTAGGATGTCTCACAGCCCTTTTGTCCTGAATGTGCTAAGTATAAAACATGTCAACTCATCCATACTTCCTTCTTAGCATACATATCTACAAGAGCCTCCATCGCAAGCACTCACCCTGCACTCCAATTTCTACTTTACATGAAGAACACCTTAGAAGCATTTGTTGTTTTGGGTGTGGGGCTCCAGTGTGTTCCCCAATTCCCATTAAGCAATACGAAAGTGAAATCTCTGCTGAAAGGTCACAGTACAATCAATGTAAACACAACAACACTAGAAACATGGAAGAATTAAAACACTGCTATTATAATGCACTCTCCAGATACTTTTCCCTCAATCTTTATAACATCACACATTAGTGAAGCACCTTTCAGTCCTTTTTTAAGGCAAATACAGATTATAGATCACCACAGTGACGTTGTGACTCACTCAGGTAAACGTAATGCTTCCTGTTCAAGACGCAGAGCAAGGAATCCTGCTGACTCAACCCAACTCAGCACAAATGCCTTACCTGCCAAGGCACCTCCTGCTATCCATACCAAGGTGGCAGGTGGAGGTCCTGCTGCATGGTGGTGCTGCCTGACAACAGCTGCCTGCAGGCTGCTGCACACCCAGCTTCACTCTGCCTAAAAGTGGCTGGAGTCAGCTTGGGGGCACGCAGGAGCCGACGGAGTACAAAGTACACTGGCACACAGGCGTGACGGTCACCACAGGATACCAGAACTGGCACCAGCTGCCAGCAGGGTGAAGGCTGATCACACTGCTCTTCCTTGCCATTTGGTGCAAGTGCATCTCAGCACGTCTACAAGACCTGTATGTAAGGAGCGTGGTTAGCGAAGGAACATTTTATCTAACAGTGAAGAAGTATCACTTATTTGCTAGGCTGTATGTTGTCTGCCCATAGCAGACTCTGGAAGCAGCAAAAGTCTGCACTGTGATAACGAGCCATGGAATCACAGAATGAGTTGGACTAGAAGTCCCTTAAACACGTGTTTTAATACTGTTTACAGCAAGCATGATACTATGAAGAGACAGTAAAACCTATGAAAGCTGCTGAGTAGAAACAGTCATACTGGAGGCGAAATGAAAGCTCGAGGAACTTAATATAACCCCACGCGCCTGGAAGAAATTTTCACTGAAATGCTCAAATCCCAGACCTAAAACTTCATACACTAATAAGTCTCCAGTCAGAAATATGAACCTTGGCAATGCATTTGATAAGCTGACACAGCTGGCAAGGACTGAGATAAGAGACCCCAGTAGAAGACACGCAAGTGGATAACAACAAGACAAAATCTGAAATACAGAGCATAATTCTGAAGATAATATTAGACCAGGAAGAGATTACTAACCATTATTAAACTCACAATATCAGTACAAGTATTAGTAGAATGATACAACATTGGGAAATAGAGGAAAGCAGCATAACATAGGAAGAATAAAGCCATCTGGTGGACAGGAAAATGAAAAATGAAATTCAATTGTTACAGGATAATCTCTGTAAAATTTCTGCTATGAGTCTCAGCATATCATTTGAAAATGACTAATGCTGAGTCGAACACTACTGCCAGTGTATTTCATGAGACTGACTGCTGTACTCCATGCAGTTGTGGTCACTCATCCTCTGAAAGATTTGAGCCCAAATATGTGGTGCAAGAAAGGGGGTCCACGCTGATGGAAGGTTCCATTAGAGAAGAGGAAACAGAGGGCTCAGCTCACTTACACTAACTAAGCTGAACCCTTGCAAGAGGATACACTTGCTATGTGTAAATAACAGGAGGGTGAAGCAGAAAAGTGTGAATTAAAATGGAAATTTATGCCTAAAGTCAAAATAAAACCATCAGGTTCCTGAAAAGTGTCTGGAAAACAGCATTAGAAGAGGGGAAAAAAAATAACCATTTGAGTTGATAGCAGACTCCTTCCTGAAAGAACTTGTGCAGTACTGCACCTGCAAGAGCAGTAGCGATGGACCACTAACTCCTTTCTTCAGTGGTTCAGCTGGGCCTGTTGCAAACCCAAAGCACCTCTGTCCTCCTCACAGAACCCAGCTGCTCCAAGCTATGCCACACATGCACTCTTTCCCTAAGCAGCTGTTGCACAACAGTCAGGGTGGTATCAGCTGTTTAAGAGCTATCACAGACTAAATAAGAATCTACAGAACAGCATCAAATAGAAGTATATATATATGTATTAGATTTTACATTTGCAATTAGGTTTTTAAAGTACAAAACAATGCTTTACTCAAATCTGGTCCTTAACTTAGATACCCCCCCCTCACCCTACAAAGGGACAGGTGAATTTTTCCTTTCTTAAGCAAACACTATCTACAGAGTGCTTCCACCATCACGTGTGCACTCACATTATAGACAACAAAAATCATTGCTTAGCTCTAGGAAAAGAAACAAAACAAATAAAAGAAAGTAGTAAGATTAAGGTAATACACATTAAGGTGCTCTCTCATATCTTCCTCAATTTATAACTACCAAGATTACCTCTTCATGGTGCTCTGGTAGTCAGTGCTCTTCTCTTTTGCTTCCAGCTGGTAACACTCCATAGCTTCTATTTTCTCAGGTGAGATAAAGAAAAAAAGGCACCTCACAAATCCAGGAGAATATCCCTCTTCTGGACTAGCCACTCATTCACCAAATTACAGTGCAAAAGTCAAACTATTAGTTCTGCCTGTAACAAACTTCAAACAACAATGAAGCTCAGCTCAAAACTGGAGCTCTCTAAAAGGAGTTACGCACAAATAGGAGATCCTTACTGTTCTAAGCTCTGTCACTCACACACTGCCCATGCCCACCAGCAGAACTGACTGACTCAACCAGGAAGATACAGCTTACAGCACATGGGAGATACCACAGCATAAAGCAACACATTCTTGCACTAGCACACAGCTGCCAGCAACAGCAGATCCTGGTGCTCCCACAATGCAGGCATGAACTGAGCAGAAGGAAAACATCACTGCAATCAATGAGTAGGCCAAAACCCTGAATGCGTGCTTCACGTGCTATTTAAGTTCAGCCTGAATTTGTTTTCCTTTCACAAAAACGTCTATCTAGTGGAGTTACCGGATTTCAAGACAAAACAAGTTCAGAGCACAAGAACTTAAGAAGTCCACTCTCAAAAAATTACCAGACCTCTCAAGCCTGTTTCTTCAGGGACCACCTAGAAGCCTCCATTCCATTTTGTAGGTGTTCAAGAAGGACTCTGCTTAAAGGAGTGTTTTATTCCTTTGGGCTTGGCTATTATTTTATAGCTGCTGTCAGGACATCTATATTGTTACTGTTCCTGTATATATATATTTTTAATCAAGCTGTTCAAGAACATCCTTAGACAAGAAATTAAACCTCCCAGCCTGCTTTAGCTCCCAGCTTTCAGGGAGATGAGTACAGCCCTTACCTGTAACACCTGTGATGACACTTCAACAACTCTCCCTACAACTCTTTTTTAACGTCATACAGTCATACATAGTCATATGTCATACATAGTGTGGAAACTCATACAGCTGCTATAGAAGCAGTGCCAAGGGAAATAATCTGACAGCTTCTCAATTGCCTACACTTGGCATGATGAAGATGACGTGGAAGTACGACATGCATTTGGGGAAGGGAGCTGAACTTCCAGCACCAGCGGGTTCTGCCTGTGCCACTATCCCCTGCATTTGTTAATGAACGTTTGTCAGCTTTTTCCAGCTTCTGTAAGCAAGCAACACAAAAATAGTTGTTTTCCATCTGAACAGACATTTTTTCTGCATTTATCACTCCTCTTGGAAGAATTCCAGTAAACCAAGCAAACGATAAGTGTATTAAAACTCCAACACATTAACATTAAATACCTTTCTCCACCCAAGAGCGGCTGCTGATTACTGAGTACCAAAGCATCTGCCTGAAGAAAGTGAAATGTGACACAGAAACCGAGCAAATCCAAGTTATGCAGGACTTCATAAGCCCAACAAATGTTACTGACACTGGAAACCAAGCATGTGCTCATTACAACTGCCGTGATTTAGTGTAAACACTTTAGTGAAGGAGGATCGTATATTATTATTGTGCATTATCAGATCTTGTCATCAAAGACTGCAGGAAAAATCTCATTTCTTTAGATACTCAAGGCAGATAGGAATTCATCTGGAAACACGAAGTTCTGGTATTACCACCTCGTTTCTCCTGTACTAACAGCTGAAGCACCAGAAAAAAAAAAGAACTGAAAACAATTTTAGGGAAATGGAAAGTACAAATGAGAGCCCTGCTGGAGCTACTCCTAAGCCATCTACCTACATTATTGATGAAAGGGTTTGCTCTAAAGAAAGAATGACATAATAAATATCCACACCGTTTGTCCAACTTGTATAATTGATGTAGAATGCAACGTTTTCCAGAAGGCATCAAAAAGACACTGAGGTACAACACAAGCATTCATTTGAAAAGTAAAGCCAGCAAAGCGCAGGAACCAAGTGAGCAAAATATCTGCACACCTCTAACAGTAACAGAGGCAAACCTCAAATCCGAGCTGCAAAACAGAGGAAGAGATACTGCAGGAGAAAGAGACATAGCGGAGCTTTTCACAGCACGTGTGACAAATTTAAGGGAAGCAGGGACCATGGAAATGAAATGATTTCTTGGAGTACTTCCTACAAAGGAGGAAGCACGGATATTTTAAGAACAGTGCTTGAAAAGAATTTATTTTAGCTGCAAAAGGTGCAAACATCCTTTTGCTCTGCATACTGGACTAAACAGCAATATTATCAACATGCAGAACACAAGCCTGGACTCAGTTTACTGGCATTACAGAAATAAATGCAAAAGATGCATACACATAATACAAGGTTGACTGGCCTGTGACGTTTGTTGGCACCTGAAATAAGCAGTAAGATTCCTACAGTTTAAATATGCCTCTAAATGCATGACAAGCAACAATAGAACAGCACTTGCTGGTATTTTCAGCACCTAGGAGTCAACCCCAGATCATCTATCCCGCACACGAAGCCTGCTCAAGCATGCCTTCAATGAAGGATTTTTAAGATTATTGCTGCACTGTGAGCTCAGTACAGCAAGATCACAAGCGACATTCTGTCCAAGTGCTACTTGGAAATCTGAAATATTCAAGTGGATGATTGGATAATTACTACTGAAACATACTCTTCAGCTTAAGATTGGCAGCTGTGCCCATTTCTGCCAAATCAATGCATGCATTAAGATCTGACTGAGTTACAGAGAGGTGCAAGCTGAAATCCTGGATCCAGAAGGAATGACAAGACAGACCGTAAGCAGTACAATTTCGGTAAAGGTTTGGAGGAAAAAGACATTTTGAACAAAAATGCACTGTTCTACAGCAAATAAAACTTTATTCTTGAGGAAATCATGCTATTTAACTAAAACCAAGATTACTTTCATCTTTGTGTCAGTCTTCCCAGCTCATAAAAGGTAAATCTTGGATGCTACAGTGCATAGACGTTCACTGCATGACATGGCAGGGCAACACAAGTATGAATACAAACAGCATTCTCGTATCATCACTCTGTGATGCTAACTGCATCTTTAAAAAGCCCAGTCTGACACCAAAAAACCTAAGAAAGGAACCTACTAGGAATCATTACTTCAGTTGCTATTAAAAACCGAAGTCTGTGATCTTCACATGCCAATGTGAATGTAAATGTTCTGCTTTTCTCCACAGTGCAGTGATGGAGCTCTGGAACTGCACAGAGAGGTGGTGGGGTCTCCTTCTCTGGAGATGTTCAAGACACACCTGGACGCCTACCTGTGCAACCTGAGCTGGGGAGCTGCTATGGCAGGGGGTTGGACTCTGTGATCTCTGGAGGTCCATTCCAACCCCTACAGTCCTGTGATCCTTTCCAGGATCTTCAAAACCTGCACAGTGCTAAAATAAATGAATAGTGCAGATCCTGGGGACATCGTTATCGGATGAAAGCAAAAACTCTCAGATCCTAAAACTTCTACTATGTAAGCTCTTCTACTCTCTGGCAACTTGTGGCACGAAAGCTTGCAAAAGCTCTTTCCAAAACCATTTCACACCAATCTTCTTCCTTGCCTTCACTGAGGGGAAGTCTCCTGACCCAGACTAATTAACGGCACTTGTTTTAGTCATAAGCAATGGAAATTAGACACTCCAGAAAAGCAACGAAGGCTAATTCTCAAGTTCACCTAAATGAAAATACATTTCTTGAGTTCCAGTCATACACTGTATCACTGATTTAAGAGTTAAAAAATAAAAATACATAAAAAAAAATGATTTAACCACCCAAAGAAACACACAGTTTAGCCAGGACAAGTATTTTTGATAACACAAGATTCACTCAGAACAGGAAGGAAAACAGAGAAAACACTGCACCTTTGAGAAAAGCCTTCACAGCATTTGAAAACACTTCACGGTATCAGAAAGACTCAACCAACACTGCTCATGTTAAGGAAAAGTAGGAACTGCAAACAAGCTCAGTGAGGAAAAAAATAGAAAACAAAGACCAGATGCCTTTTTCTACAGATCCAAAAATACTTCTGTTTAAACAAGATGTTTCAGTTCTGTCTATAGCCAAGACGATCCATTTTAGGGAACTCCTCCCTACCTGCAGTCTTCCCTGTTGATGAGAATTATCAACCTCCTGCTCTGTATACAAGCTAGCAATTTGTTCTTTCATACACTACCATCAGCAAGTTGCCTTTTACCTGAGGGCAAAAAAAAGCCAGTAACGTGGTAGCAGTTGGAGCACACTCCATTTTTGAAATTAGCTTCAGATTCAGCTCGTCAAGCTGAGAAGGCTCGTTCTCATCATGTTACCAAAACATAAACGAGAGTCAACCACTTCAAAGGGAATATCAGTACCTTGTGGAACAAAAGCCACAATAAGGTTCGAGTGGTTTTGGCAGGTACTATTCTTTGGACACAGCTTCACCACTTAAAAGCTGAGAGATCATAATAAGTCACACCAACTTATCTTCCATCGCCTCCAAGACCACAGAGGGAAAAACGACCTCAGCTTAAACACAGTATTTACACAGTGATTTGCAAGACAGCTTTGTGATCCATTTTCTCCCACCAACAGAACAGGGTTTTGCAGCAGAGCTGTGCACGGCATCGCTAATAACCACTACATCTGACAAAGCTGGCAAGGAGCAGGCAGCAGAGCTGTTTCCCCACACACGCTGGCACATCAGCCTGCTTCCTCATCGCTGAGGAACAAAGCAAACTCGGCATCTGTTCACTCCTGGGACCCAGCTGCATGCTCAACCCAGCCCCGTTCTGAAATGATGAGCAGAATTCACCAGTAGCATCTCCAACGGAGGGAAGATATATTTACTAAGTCTGAAGGATCCTTTCTAGAAAGTGTTGGTTTTCCAGGGATTAGAAAAGATAACCAACCGTGAATTCCCAAACATTACTGCTTTCTTCTGGGAAGCAGAGCACTTCAATCAATATTAGTAGCCATAAATACAGAGAAAGACACAAAGAAATACTCTTCGTCTATTTGACTGATAAGATGATAGCAACACACTCTGGTGCCTTAGGGAAATAAGATACCAATTCCATTAATGACGTGGAACACAATAGGGAAAGGAGACACCAGAGAAAGTGTGAAACCAGCAACAAAAACTTCAGCTGCCGAAGCACACTGCTTCTGCTCATCTTCCTTTCCTTGCTCCTACAAGCAACATTAGAATGACAGCCGTGACACTCTGTGCCAGATCAGAAAGCTGACACCCAGGAGCCACACCAACTCCACGACACCCCAAGGCAGCAGGAGTCCCGCTTCTGCAGTCTAACTTCACTGCTGCTTGCTCCTGTGTTTGCACTTAAGCTTATTACTTCATACCAAGAATACATATAGCCATAGATTATTATTTTTTTTAGATCATGAATATAAGAGCTAGCTTCCCCCCCTCCTCCCCTCAAATAAGAGCAGCTGAAATACTTACAGCCTCCATCTTTTCTATGGCATATTGTAATGAGGGATTTAACAGAAGTTAAATCAGAGTGCAATAGGACAGCAAGGCGTTTTTCATGTTAGCCAGCTGAATTATCAAAGAGCTTCCTCTTTTTAGCAATATAATTTAACATTGGCTAAGTAGATTTTATGTTTTCTCTCATTTCACATAACTGCATCTGAGCTAGAATCACTCCTCGTCAAAGCGGTCATCCTCAAATCATGAAGGAACACTGCTGCAAGCCAAAACTTGATTTCAAATCTGCACACCCAAGCTTTGGGCTTTTAACAAGCACGTGCCATAAATGTACAACTCCGCTTCCACACCCACAGGCATTGCAGTTTTCTCCCGTGAGCTGAACACACTGCACAGAAACACACACCACTTTAGGGTTTCTCTACATATCCCTGCATAATGCCAGCTTAAATCCTTTAAAACTTTGTACTGCACATTCAATAAGTAATTTGTGAACATGCAGTAACAAACACACAAGTGTTTTGTGTTCTCCCTCTCCTACCACGCAGCATTTGTTCACAAAATGAAATTAAAGCAGTTTCGAGTGTTAAAATGTACCTAAAAGTTATTGGGGACCAGGAAAGCTGAAGTCCCTGAAGCAGATTTAATCAAATACTTCTTTTAAGAGAAGCCAGATGACCTTCCGTGAAGCATGAGCTAAGTTCTAATGAAGAAACCTTTCCACCACTAAGACAGCAAAAGAGTCAAGATCGACTTTTCTGAAGCATTAACACAAGTCACAGCATGAAATGCAGTTTGAGTTCAGTCATTACACAGACCCTATCCGCATTAAGAAGTCAGCCAGCTAATTAAGTACAAGGGCAAGCCATTACACGTAGGCACCGCTATCTACAAGTAGGCCCTAACACATACTATCTGCTTATGAATAGATGCCATTCTTCAAAGGTAAAGAGATGCTGTGCCCCAGAAGCAGTTTTTCTACTTCTTTAATATCACTTTAATATACCTTCAACTTTATAAAACATCACAGACCTGGCATCCACTTCAAGTGAAAACAGTATCGACTATTTTGCTTGTTTGATCTCCTGACTATGGTTTGGTTAACATCATTTTCCTCCCTGAATTCCCCTAGAAGCATTCTGAGTAGGCACTTCGAGCTCTTTAATACATATAGCTGCTCTATTTATGCAATTTCCACAAATAAACTTTCTGCCAGCAGAGCAAGACTTACACAATGCTATTACACAGTGTAAGAAATAACCAAAGAATCACGATTTCACACTGTGAATAAACGTGGTACTTTTGTACTGAAGACCTTGTCTAACCTAACACAACGCAAGCTTGCTTAAAAAAACTGCTATTACCGTGACTAAAAAAGCTATAGTCTAGACTGAATCAGAAACAAAGTTACTGTGCTCCAGGAATGAGAAAAGCTCACCCAGCAGGGCATTTCACTACGAGCAGCAAAACTGATCTGGCAGAATTTGTTCAAAATCCATCCAAACCAAGCCTAGGCTTCGGGGGTGGGGAGGACTTGATTAGAAGGAATTATGCATCATTAAAAGGGTAAATAACCAGAAAAGTGGCTAGCCAAGCACTTTTCAAACAGGAAAGAGGAAAAGAAAATCTACTATAGGGGGACACTGAGCATTATTGTACACTATGAACAGAACAGTTTCATGATGAAAGTGCACACCTAACAAGCAATGCACGGCATATTAGGAGGTAGTAACAAAAAAGCTTTCTACCCAGGCTACGTTTATCCTCCTCCTACCTTCAGGCAGACCTGCAAGGGCTGGGTTGTGACCCGACTAACAGACAGTTTGAGTTGCTCACTGTCCACCATGTCAACAGTTCTCAAATACAAGATCAGAGTTGACAGCTAAGCAGAAGTCTTACTACGCCTTGACGAGCCCTGTGCTCTGACCTCTAGGAGGTGCATGAAGATCACCCCAACCACATGGGATGACTGAGCCCAAGAACTACTCTTAAACAATCTGGCAGCTTGGAAAGGAATCACAGATATTGCCATAAAACTCATCAGTGCGCATACCACAATTATCCAAAGCTATTTGTAAGTCACCTGATGCCAAAACCAACTTGTCATTCTAGATATGTATTATACTAAATATTCTAAAAATAAATGAGATGTCTTGTGCTAGGGGAGACCACCACTACTCAGATAAAGCAGAGGGAAAAACCAGCTGCTAACCAAAGACAAAGCTGCCAGCAGATTGGCCTGGACTTGCTAGTACACCAGCACACTTCTGGTGCCCTTTAACCACACAGAGAAAGCTAATTGCATGACAGAGTAGGGCAGGAAATACAAAGATTGAGTCATCCACTTAACTATTCACTTTATCAATACACTTGATTATATTAGAGTTAGTAATTACTAACAGCACAAAATTGTGATGTATTAATTGAAAAGAAAAGCAACCAGAAAAAAAAAAAAAAAAACTAGTCCAAATCATTGGGCTATCATTCACTGATTTAGCCCTTCGCACTACTAATGCACATTCTGAAATCCAAGATGCCCACCTAAAACTTAACACACACAAGCTGATTGCAGATGCTTTTGGAAACCACAAAAACACTTGGAAGCCTTCTGGATTAGGTTTTGCATGATCAGATAGATGTCTCTATTACTGAGTTTCCAGTAACATCCTCATTTCCACTCTACCAGCCTACTGAAAAAGATGGGACAATTACAAAACCGAGCTCCAATTTGGAGCGATTTGCAAAAGCAAAGCAAAGATCCTATAATGCCTCAAACATTTCTGAATGAAATCCAATAGACACTAAGTTCACAAAGTGGATAGAGACTAATACATTTTTACCCAAGCTCTCAGACTTGCAAACCCTACTAGTGATCCAAGGTAGAGTACAGCTTACATACATCAGAGATGAATGCTCCACAAGCTATAAGCAGTGGAACAAACAATCCACTTATTGATTTCAGCTGTTTTGTGGGAACTCTGATCTGCCCTTTGCCAGCTGTCTCTGCCACTGATCACTGTTTTCCATTCCTTTCTCTGCCATCGCTTCAGCACAAGACTTTGTAGAGCTGCAGAACAAATAGCTCGGAGGAAACTATCACGCTGAAAAATAAAGCAAAGGAGGAAAAAAAAAAAAAGCTTAATTTCTTAGCTGGGTAAGTCTTCTGATGCAGTTCACCTCACCAGCATTTCTGTTAAAACAGTGTGATAAGTGAGTGGCAAGAAAAAAAGCTGCCACTGAAAAATGCATGAGGTCAAAACCTGATTTCAATTACAAACCAACCTCAGCTGGTTACAAGCGTGGAGAAACCCAACTTTTGTCAAGCAAGTGACAGAGCTCAGCAGCAATTACAAGATCAACCTAGCAACTTGCCAATGAAGAGAACTCAAAACATGAGGTAGCAAAAATGTTTACATATTTGAGGTTTACCTATGACTGACAAGTCAGAAGTCCACCTGTGGTTACGTGACTGTTCACACAGCACAAATCCAGACACAAGGCTTAGCAAGAAAAGCTTTGAAAATCTAGACTACTAGCCTTTCATTGCAGGCTTCAGTCTCCCTGTACATTAATATGAAAAGCTTATATCACAGCAGAAAATGTGCCTTGCACCAGACCTGCTTATTCACTTCTTGGTCCGGCTCCAGTAATTATGCAACGTTATACTGCTTACTCTAAACCTAAATGAAAATATGATACTATAGTTCAGGCAATCATCCCAAGCCCTGGGCACCTTAATAATGTGATAAAAGCAAACTAATTTACAAATTGCATTACGATCACTTTCTCAGGATCTCTGCCAGTTTCATCTAGCCACTATTATCTAAGAAATACACCTCAACTTTAAAACAAGATCAATACACTATTTCCCCAACACGATCAATCTGAGTCAGCCTCAACAAGGAGAGCAAACTCCATACTCTGAAAGCTGTTTCTTAATGAATAATGAGGGAGGCTCAAATCAAACAGCTTTTAATGACATACTGCTGCAACAACGGTCAGAATCCTGATTCCTAAGTAGCCAGTCTTTGATCGCTTCAGACTTAATTGATTGCAGACAATCTCACAGCTCCATTAGGAGAGAGAGAAGTAACACATATATATCCCAAAGCAGTTGTGCTCCTGACTCCTGTTGAGATGGCTCTCAAGCAAGACGTTCTGCACCAGATGATGCAAACAATCTAAATTGCTTTAAAACAGAAATTCAACGTGAAAGCCAGTATCTCAAACTTCTCTGCAATGAGTATTGTGCCTCTCTTCCCTCCCACGGAGAGCTGTGGCCTCGGACAGCCTGCTGACATATGATACAGACAGCATAAGTGAAGAAATTGAAGAGCTCCCTGAAATAACACAATCAGGCTGGTCCCCTTTTAGCAGAGGAATCAAGCTTAACCATCACTCTCTCTCTATGCCATTTCTGTTTATCCCCTGGCATGCTGTTATCTGTTCCTTAACTGACCCATGCTTTGCCCCCAAGTTACACTTAATTATTTGCACTAAGGACTGCAATGGTGACAACTTCCAGTCAAATTCTCGTCAGCTCTAGTCAGATTAGGAGCTCTCAATCTTTAAGTCAAAGACTGAAGAACCCGATTTTGCTGCTCCAGTGAGTGCTAGCAACAACTGAAGTCACCAGAGGGCACTAACAGTTATCTAATAGCAAAGGCACTCTTCAATTAGGAAAGTTGATAATTACATCCACATCATCATGTATATTTTATCTGGATTGAACTACAGCCAGCTTGTTCTAATCCACGTTCAAATCTCAACTACATGCTGACGAGCCACAGAGCTACATTAACTGCTGTGGGTCACACTTGCAATATGTGGGGAAGACTTAAGAGACTCCTCAGACAGACCAGAGAAAATAGAGCAGGCACATGCCTTGCTCGCCCAGGTCACCTGCAATCCAAAGCCTACAATGCCCATTAGATGTATTTGCACGTAGGCATACTGAAATAAGCACGGAGAATAGATCAAAAGACCTACACCTCAAAGAAACAAAAATAAACAAGGAGTCTGCACCAAGATGAATCCTGCTATAGGGGACCACAAATCTTCAAAGGAAGAAAAGATGAGGGAGGCTTTCAATTTAACCATTTTCAATGGTTAACCATCGAGCAGCAACAGATGCATTGCTCTCTCAATTTTGGCATCACCTCAACTGGCATAGTACATACTACAACAAAAGAGTGCAGGTCTGTTTAAACAACTGAGAAAGAAGCAAGTTCTTAAACCACAAAGATCACCCATACATAGAGCTGACAAGAGCATTTCTTAACATTTGGACAAAGAAGCTCTTCAATTTCTCAGTGTTGGAGGGCTACACCCAGAGATCTTCCCTAACAGAAAACTTCAACTTGTAGGTGCACCTGATACAATTACAAACAGCCGTAACACAGCCTGGTAAGTGCAGTCCTGCAGCAATAAGGGCAAAACCTCTGAGATCTGCAAGGTGCACAGCCTCTTTTTTCAAGCATTACTGCCCTGAGGTTCTACCTACACAGCCATTCTTGTCGTTGAAACACAAGACAGCGTGGATGGGGAAGCAAGGTGGAACCCTGTCCATCACCTCTCAGCATAGAGATGACATCTGTGGAAGAATAAATACAGGGCAGCAAAGATTTTGAGATTTTGTCTCAAGACAGCTCCCCGAGTTGAAGGAAGATACCATTTGTGCCACATAACAGCTTACAGCTCATCTCAAAGCCATTAGGGAAGTTGGACAAGACCAGCCATGACTGTATTAGAGCATGACAAACCTCAGACTGTACTTCAGGAAAATGGAATTTCAAAGTATTTAGCTGGAGCAGCAAGAGCTGCAGCACCTCTGGCCGATGCAGCTCTGGTTGCAGATGTCCTCCTCCTCCTGCTTGGCAGAACACAGGACGATAGGAGCAGTCACACATCTGCACGTACCAATTAACTAAGCATGCAGAGCACCTATTTAAAATACCCAACACTAAGATTCTCTTGCTTCAGCAGTCTTCTAAGGTGATTAGTTCATAAACAGACAAATGCGAATCCCACAGAGCTCTATTTGTGCAATAAATACTACCCACGAATGCATATTAAGAGACGATTTCTACTGCAGCAGCTCCAAGTATCTAAATGTGAAGGTATTAACGCAAGTGTTTTCTTGTTAGTTTTAAAATACATTTTTAAATATCTTCTCAAACATTACCCCTCCCAAGGGCTGTAAAACAACATCCAAAGCAGGAATATACTATGCCTTTGATGTCTTACAGTTAGGCAAAACACAACTGCGCTCCCCACCCTTAAAGCAGGTTTTCAACTCAGCTTTATTTATTGAATAAAAGGAGGAGCCCAAATGAGTCAGCTCCAGGGAAATAGAAAGGAAATCTCCAATTTCAATGAAAAGAAAATAAGGAGGAAAATAAGACAGAGGTGCGTCCTTATCAATTCTTTTAATAGTCAAATTTACATGAGCCAGAGCATTAGCACACCAAGATCATTGTGTAGGGAACCTGCTCTGGCAGGGGGGTTGGACTCAATGATCTCTAGATGTCCCTTCCAACCCCTATGATTCTGTGATCATAAGCTTTCTGCAGCCTCAATGTTATCCATCTTCAGTAACTGCTTAACACCTAAGTTCACACAAGAAGCTGAAGCTGAGTTAGCCACGCACACTCACGCTTATTTACTGGTGCTCAGCAGTATCAGGATCAGCAAAACCTACACTGAGGGAGCCCCCTCAGCCCATTAATCGAGGAACACAACACAGCTCCTCAAAACACAAGCAGGAGTATTTCACAAGATGGGCAACAAGCTCCAAGCGACCGCTTGCACGTTTTCCACTTGTATCCACAAGTGACTGCCCTTCCCCTCGCTCAGACACCCACCTGAGCCTTCCTATGCTCCAAAAGGAGTGCTTGAGCTCAAACTAGTAGGAGCAGTTTCTCCTACACACGCTCTAAACGCGGATGTCACCAGAGGGCCCTCTTTCAATACGAGTGACCTAGCTTAGCAAACTTCTGAGCACGCCTACAGACAGCCAGCATCCAGGGACGTATGGAGACTGGAGAAATTAATTAATTATTTTTTTTGGGGGGGTTGGAAACCCCTTGCAGAAGCGAAACCAAATGCAAACGAAGCGTGCATATTTATCACAGAAAATAAGTATTTCCGAGTAGCCAGAACCTTAGGATCACAAGCCATTACCGACCCCCTGTGCACCAGCTGCTATCAATTCATTCAAACACTTCTGGCACCTGCGTGGAACATATCAGCTTACAGAAGCAGGACCCAAGCCAGGGGAGATCATGCAGAGATGCTTACAGATGCACCTTACCATGGCTTCTGAACCTTACAACAGCACATGAAAACAAACAAACACACGAAAATCATCAAGAGAAAGCTTGGAGGAACAACATATGTCTTCACTGTTTGCCATTCCTTAGTTGAGGCTGTTTTGAGCCATCAAGAATTAGACCACTTGCAGCGAGACAACAGAAAGGTATCAGCAACATCAGCAGCACGGTCCACGTATTATTTCTAAGGGCCTCCCGAGATGTAAACAAGATTTAAAAAGCCCAACCTGTTGAGTTGGAATTCATCGAGGAACGTACACAAACAAACGCAATCAGGCTGCGAACCAACAAAGCTCGCAGAGCGCTTCTCATGTCAAAGGTAGCATCCATTTTGTCCAGAAACGAAGCAACCCAGCCAGACTCGGAGGTGGAGAACGATAACAAAAAACACTGTGCTGCGTGCCACGGCAGTTCACAGCCTGGAAAGAAGATTGAAAACCTATAGGCCTACCAAACACGCTCTGCCTGCTTGTGCACCTACCCTGCTTGGAAAGGTCCCCTTTGTGTGCAGCCTCATAGTTTAGCATAGGGATAGACACGGGGAGGGGGGGGGGGGAAGGTCCGTGTAAAGGCACCTTCCAGGCAGCAGCCACCGTTAGCACACACAGGTAGCGGCTAAAACTACTACCTACCGTCACCGCTCGCCTTGGTTTGAGTTACAAGCGCTTTTCCAACGCCAGCTGCCGGGAAAGCAACGTGCCAAACAATTTCTGCCGCCAGACGCACAGCATCTATCCACCCGCTCTCCCCAAACAGCTGCCTATCTGCTGGAAAACCCATCTCCGTGCCGGCCCCGCACCCTGCACAGCCCCCAAGCTCTACCCCACGCGTGTCACGGTCACTCGGCCGGCCCCGATATCGTCGCCCGCACGCCTCGCTGCGATAAGCAGCCCGCTCCCCCCCCCCCCGCGACGCTCTGCTCGGGCCCTAGCGGAATGAAACAACAAGAGAAAGACGGCGGAGCAGCTCCGGCCCGCCGCTCGGCCCCGCATCCCTCCATCTTGCGGCCCCGCAGCGCAGCCGACGCCGTCCCGCACACACGCACACGCACCCCGCGCGCAGGCAGGCAGGGGAGGGGAGGGGGCGCTGCCGAGCCCGGCCCGGCGCCGCCGATGGCGCCGCAGCCGCGGAGGGGTGGGGAGCGGCCGCAGGTGGGTGCCGGCCGCACGGAGCCGGCCCGCGACCCTCCCCGGATCTGGGAGGGGACCGGGCGCTCCAATCCCCGTCCGGCAGCGCTGCGGAGCCCGGCGCGGCGGTCGGACGAAGCCTCGTTTTTCTCCTCCTCCGGACAATGAGCCGCGCCGCCTGCCTCACCTGCGAGACGGGGGGCGAGCGGGGAAGGCGCTCCGGGTACCGGGCTCGCTGTGCTCGGCGCCGCTCACCGCCCGCGACCCACGCACGCACACGCATACACACACACACGCACACACATACACACACACGCGTGTGCGGGGGCGGCGGCGTGGGGGGGGGGGGGGGGAGCCCCGCCGGCGCCGAGCTGCGCATGCGCAACGAGCGCTCCCGGCCCGCCTCCTTCCGTGCGCGCGCACGGGGTGCGCGCCCCCTCCTCATCCTCCACAGCCGCCGGGTCCTCCCCGACCCGCCCGGGGCTCCCCCTCAGCTCCGGCCCTCACCGACGGCTTCGTCCGTTCCGCCGCTGTCCCGAGTTCCAACGCTCCTCCCCTCGAGGGAAGGACGGGGAGAGCTGGAACGGAGCGCCGCTGGTGGAGGGTGCTGCTCTACTCCTGTCGCGGCTGGAGGTGGACTCGATAAAACGAGCACCGCTGCACTGAGCAGGTCATGCGCCTCAAAGCAAAGCGCTTCGTGGGCTTCCTATCATTTCTTTAAGAAACGATGAGCGGGGAGAGCTCTTTGCGTCACCTCAGGAGTGAAAGCGGTCAGAAAACCACCAGGTTTTGCAAGAACGGCCATGAAGTGCAAGCGCAACCGAGAGCGGGCCTGGCACCGCTTGCTCTTACACCCCTGCCACGGAGGCTCCGGCCCCATTGAGTTATTGCAGCAATTAATAGCACTTACACACGGTCAGGATGCTTTACAAACGACACCGAGCCTCACGACATGGCGAGTCGCCGTGTTGTCATCCTGTCGTGGGATCAGCACCGCTTCCTCCACGTCCCTGTGGGATGGAGTCAGTCTGCCAGCACAACCCAGAGCTGCCACCACACAGAGGGCATGTGTAGCAGGGTCCTAAGCACGTCTGAGCAGCCCAGATGAAATGTGGGCTGCCTTCAAGAGCGCTCTATCCCCTTGTGTACTTGTCTTGAACCAGGATAAACAAAAGGAAGAGAAATTTAACGCCCAACACCATCCTTCCACAGTTTGCTCTGCCTCTGGTAGGTCAGTGAATGGAAAGAATGCTTCCCCAGCTTTGGAAACACCAGATTTGGAACCTCGGTGATGCTTAATGCAGAAATAAAGGAAGATTCTAGAAAGATAGTAATGTATTAAAAGAAAAAAGGAAAGCAGACACCTCAGAAAGAGGAAGCAAAGGTACATGCTCAGTGAGCGACTCTCCTTCTCTAAAGCAGAAGGTAGATGGGCTAACTTGTCTGACAGAATAAGATTCTCACTACTCATTACCTAAGTGGCAGATACAGGGGGGCTGGAAACACAAGTTTGGAAAGACACTGTTCAAATCTTTCATTGAATCTTGCAAAGAAACTTCACGGTGGGTTGTGAGGAAAGAAGAGCAAAACATCACGGACCAAAACCTAAGAGAGATGAAACAGGAAAACGGTCATTGAAAATGAGAGTGAAAAGCCAAAACAGTGGCGTGTTTTTAAGATTTTGTGGCTGAACGTGTGTTGTAAACACCCTCACGGGCTGGCTAAAAAAAGGGCTGGACAAAAGAGAAAAGCATTTGTAGAGGACACAAGAGCGTGGGGCGCATGGAGAAGATATTCAGGGTGACCCAACTGTGCAGGTGGGCAATACAGTGAGAAATTCAGTACTGATAAGTAATCATCAAACCAACAGAATAGATACTGGAGGAAAGAAATCTGATTATACATCTAAATTAAAGGGAATAGGTTGGACATCTTAATCAGAAAGTTCAGCCAAAATTTCTCCTCGGTGTATGTGCATAGTCATGCGAACAACATGCCAAGATACGGAACGGTGAGTAACACAAAATGCTGGGTGCCATCATCATCTCATGTCAAAAAGAGTTTTAAACAACGAGTGGTTAAAGAGAAGCCATGAGTGGAAAATGTAGGTTTTGAATTTGAGACATATTTGCCTACATGACCAGTTCTACCTCACTCGTGCACTAAAGCCCCGTGGTTAGGTGCTTTCCTGTGGGATTCCTCAGTCTTTTCCAAGATGCCACCTCCCAATATCCAGCCACCCAGTCTATACACAGAGCTGATGTTCCTCATTATTTTATAGGTAGCATTTCCTGCATTATATTTAGTGTTGCCTTTAAAATTCGTTATTGGTCGAACACTGCAGCTGTGCTGTTAAATATTCAAATCACAGGAAGCATCATCAAGAGGAAATGGCTAGATGGAAGCGTGTGGCAAAATAGCTGATCAGAATGAAGAAAGCTGCTGTCAGAAGACCAAGGAAACCGCTGCCACTTGCGAGCGGCAGACTGTTAGGGAATGTGTGCAGATGGTCAGTCCTGAACGAGCCTCTTTCATTCCAAATGAACGTGGCTGAAGATTTTACAGCCCGCAGGACATCACGTCTGTCATCGCCGCTTTTGTGTGTGAGAGAGCAGAATTAGAAGTGATGGCTGCTTGTCCATCCTCCCTGCATATGCGTACTCCCCTGAGTAATTATTTACTATAGATCTTAGAAGTTATTTTTAAGATGCTTTTATCCCAAATTTTATTAGCAATGTTTATTTACATAATCTGCTGCCTAAAAGAGTTGCACCTCTCTGCATGAGTGTAACAAACTTCGCTGTTAACTAGGAACCCCCTCTAGCTACCTAGGATATAAACATCTCCTTTCAAAAGCTCACATCTACCCACTGACATGTTGGAAATGTATCAGTATATATTTCTAATTTCACAGATGAAAAACGTTTTTCCATTAGGCAGCATAAAACACTGTGCTTCCATATGCAAACTTGAATATGTTTGCAGGAGCAGCTGTAATAAAGCACAGAGTCTGTGAGCCAAAGCACTTGCTGTAGCAAAACCTAAGTCCATAAAAACATCAGTGGATTAAAGTCCCTGCTTACTATATGTTCATTAACAGAAGATAGCGTAAGCATCTTGTATTAAAAATTCATAATGCCAGTTACTTTAATCAGATTTGCTTGTATAGATTGCTATATTCTAGAAATTGTAAGGAAAAGAAGAACTGGCATTTGTTTCTAACTGGTCATATCATGCCGTGGACATTATAGCTATACATTAATATAAAATCAAATGAATTCAGTTACCTTTAAGACAAGATTCCTGAGAAGTGACACTTCTTAATCTTAGCTGTGGTAACTAAGGATTGGAAAGAGCATAGCTTGCATTGTGGCACTTAGTTAGCACCTCCTTAATTACTAATTACATGGCACTAGATAAAGTTCTTCTAACGAGTTGTGAATGTAAAAACAGCCATTATCATATGAAGTTGTTCATTAAAAATAGTGTGATATGGGATGTCCCAAAAGATAATTGCTGCAGCATACTGTACCCTTCAGGAATGAATAATATAGCAGAATATGTTTTAATATTTCTATACATTTCTACATAGTAAACAATATTTCCATAGCTTGGCATTCCTATGTTTTATTTTTCTTCTTCAGGTAAGTTATTCCATGGTTTGATTTGCATTTAGTTCACACTACTCCAGGGTGAGAAATACTGCTAAATTTACATTTTATGAGAATTAAATTGCTTTGCTTTGTTTTCCTCTGGAACTGTACAGCCATTTCTCAAGACTGCATCACAGTGCAGCCGTGGTACCTGTGTTTTGTTACTTCCTGATGTGACAGTGCTCAGGTATACAAATCTGGCTTTATAAATGCAGTGCTTTACATTATACAAGTTAATTTTGGAGGTTTAGTAAGACACAGTCTTCAAAACTTCCTTGTATGTATCCCTACTCTTTTGATCTGTCACTCCCTCTGATGCCCTTGCCTTTGTTGTAGGATAAATGTAACGTCACTGTGACTATCATCATTTTCCTCTTTCCTTAAAATCTTTTTTTTTTCCTAATAAGTGGATGCCATTCCTGCTTCAATCACAATGCAAGCTTCAGTTGGATCAGTTAAATGCGGAAATAAGCATAAGAAGTATTCTAAAGGATAAGATCAGATTCAAATAGACACTAGAGACACAGTGTTCAGTGTTTTCAGCTGGAGAAAGGAAACTCTACAAGAATGTAGAGCATATATATGCTTCGTGGCCACTCTAATTCACTACGTTCAACAGATGCACACAGATCTGCTCCTGAAGGCATTGTGATTAATGTGAGAACACCTCCTCAGGAATTCGTATCTGCTTGTTTCTCAGTTTGGGCAGTAATGAAAGGATGAGGTGGAGTCACCATCGCAGCAGCCCGTGCTGGTTGTTCTCAACATTTTCAAGATCACCTCTTTGTGAAGAGTACATTAAAGCAGCAGCTTCTGAACTCACCCAAGCACACATGTGCATTTATACGCACATCCATGCACATATATACACATACACACATGCTTTAACAGGACTTCCTCTTCACATCTGCAAAGCACTGTTTTCCCAAGGTCAGCAAAAGTTCTTCCACTCCTCTGCAGTGAGGAGGCTGCACACAGAGCACACGTTATTTCCTAACTGCTGTGTATGCAACTTACGGATGTTTCCACAGGAAGAGAAAACAATTTTTCCTGTGTTGCCTTCCTACGCTCCAGATGTACAAACGTCAGGCTCCTGGTTTATGTTAGAGTCCTACGAGGAGCTGTTTGTGGTAGGAACAATGCTGGTAGCATCAGGAATGGAGCCTAGGCACAGAATGGATTGGTAGCACAGAGGCTGGAGGATAAAATCTTTCTTTTTGTGCTTTCCTAGCATCCCTGTACATCACTGGAGACTGTGTATCATTAGAGACAGTACTTGCAAACTGCTTAATAGAAAGCAAATCCCTCCACGATTGTTTTTATGCTGTATAATATCTATCTAGACATTTCCCATACAGAGTGAAGATGCTGGAATACCTATGTGGTTCATACACAGACTGTAAGCAGCACAAACACGGTGATTTACAACAGGTTTCAATCTGAAGGGAAAAGATCCCAAATATGGACAGCAGCAACTGTTAATTGAAACTAGTCATATTTCATCTGTGTAAACAATGTAATGATCACGTCTGCCACAAGACTTGAAGAGATTTATCTTCCAGGCTCCCTAATATGGACACATCTGTCCCTTTCTTAAATCCTATGTTCTTGCCATCTGCTCCAAGACGCTTTTTTTCAACCCCAAGCAGTGATTAAACAGCTATTTGGAGAAGAAACAAGTATGATTTTTTTTTTCTTAACCAAAATGTTGAATAGCTAAAAAGAAGTTAAAAAACCAACCAAACAAACAACATAAACCCACATCCCTCTTGGATCTCCACTGATTCTGTTACATGAAGTGTTATTAGTCAGATACTCAGTTTACAGATCAAGGTAATGTTTACATCCGACCGTACAGTAGGAGACATCACACCCACAGATTCTATGTAGTTTCATGATAGAGGGTAAGAAATTAGGAGCAGATTAAGTTAATGCCATTTAGCTAATAAGTCAAAATATGATTAAGAGGTAACTTGACATGGGCAAATAAAGAAATTCTCTGCTCTAAAAGGTATGAAGCCTCCTAGAATTATTTACTTTTACAGTAGAAAGTAGCAAGTCATGCTCTTTAAGTTATGCTGCATACTTACCTCTCTACATCCTGGACGGCAGAGGGGGGAGGAAAGAGATGCAGCTCTCTCTTCTTTGCATGAGAAGAACCAAGAAGAGCAATTGGGTAGATTCTGTCCTGCCTTCTAGGCAAAACTGCAGCCTGCCCGATCCCCATGTGGGTCATGTAAATTGGGGAAGCTCTTTGTTTTGCAACCCTCATTCACTGCAGTCCCAGAAGGATCAGTCATGATCCATCTCTTATTGCTCATTAGATGCCATGAAATCTTTGTTAACTACTAGAGACCTGTCAAGCGTTTTGTTACTTGTTAAGATAATGGTGTAGGGTGATGATAAACTGCCATAAATATACTAAAAATTTGAACTTGTTTCTTTTACTATGAGTTCCTCTATTTCCTTTTTTAGATTGCCTCTTCTTCCTGTATACAAGAAATGATGGATTTCACCTCATGATTCCCTTGAGCTACACAGGAGGTAACTAGAGTCCATATTTATGTTTCTTAGCCTTTGCTCTCTTGGCCTGCTTGCTGTGCTTCCGATATCTTCTGCAATTATAATTGTTACTGCTTACAAACATGGGAAAATAGGTTTGTTTGTTGGTTTTGCACTGTCTTTTCAGAAATAATAAAAAGCAAAATCTCAGATGTCCAATATTATCCATTCATCCTTGTCTGTGACAAGAGTATTATGTCTGGCAGTCTAAGGAGGTGAAGAGCCACTGAATCCACTGAAGGCCTTGCCATTTCTTAGTGAAGTGCACCTCAGTGAAGGATGTGGATGGCTCACCTGTTCAGCTTTATATTTAATAAATACATTGCTTAAGTTACTTTGAACAAACAGAATATATTGTTTTATAGGCAGTATTTTCAGAGCTATTTATATAAACGTTTTGGGGAATGCTTTTGGGATGAGCAAAAGGGCGAGACATCACATTCTGTAGCCTTGTGCTGGTAGGTCTTATATGCTGGTAATCTCTTCAACAACATTTGATAATGCTATAACATGTCTTTGAGAACATTACTGCATGTAACGTGGCTTGTCAGGAGCTGAAGTTTGGTGATGAACGCTACACTGATATGCTCACGTATGAAAACTAGAAAGCCAGGTTATAATACAGCTTTAGATGCTCATTTGCAGGTGAAGAAAAAAATAAGAGGTAGAGATAATGTCTCAGACACTCCCTTGTTTTCCACGTTCTTCCTTTTTTCCCCACGTATCAGGCATTATCAATACGAATGAGTTTAGTTGCAGAGGCAGGACATCTATGGAATGCTGAATGCTAGGACTTAGCAAACACTGCTCAAGGTCATTTGCATTAAAAGGAAAAGATGAAACAACATTTAGTAGAAGACCAGAACGTTTCAATATTCTTTACTACAACTGTCTGAAAAAACCTGAATTCTAGGTCTGAATTCTCTATTAAGCCATGAAAGAATTTTCACACCAATATAAATACCATGGGGAATGTAGAGACATTTCAAATTTTCACTTTAAACAAACAAACAAAAAAAGAATCACGCCACTGTCACTGCCCCGTAACATCTCTGTTGAGAATCACTTTAAAGTGTACTCTTAAAATAAATAAAAAGTCAGTCTCTATGGAGGCGAGGCTTGTTTCATGAGAAAGATCATCTGACATGTAGCACTTGGACTGGAAGGTCTAATGTTTATAAATGTGTCTCAGCTGGAGACAGCTGCTGAACTTTTGAAATTTCGAAGAGATTCTTCCTGTATACTCTGGAAAAGCTTCAAAGTACATTCAGCGAGCAAATTCCAAAAATACAATGGGTGTTTTTTAGCAAGTGTTCACCTAAACTACTGCTCTATGCCACATAATATTGGAAAAATACACATGCCCGAGAATCAGAAGAGTATTACATCTCAAAATAATTGCACATCCATTTTAAATCAGCCTTTGAGAGCCGCATGAGAAAATACTTTGACAACAATCATTCCAAAGTGATGTCGAATTGGAGTATTTCATCCTGTACTACAGCTTATCACATTGCCTTTGCCAGCACACTATCTGAACACTTCTCAGCATGTTACAAACAACAGCGAAAATTTGGCAGATTTATTGTGTCGTTCTTTCCCCAGAGAAAAGCTGTAAATAAGCTAGCTTGTTCTGTTACTCTTTGTCTTTTAGATAGAGCTACAGATGCTTGCAGTTTTCACCAGAGAAGATAAAACGTAGCAAGGAATTAACAACTTTCACAATGGTCATTAATTCTCAAGGGAAGTCTTTCTAAGGACTCACCTTGTCATTCCCTCTCTTCTGCATAGATTAAATATATATATACATGTATCATCTATGGCAGAAAGCTCCCTTGTGGCTAAGGAGAACAGTAAATTTTGCTTCCAGACCTGATGTTTCCATAGGAAAATACTGAGCTTAGATCACTGAGCAACTTCAGCTAAGAGTTAACACATAATATTGTAACGATGCAATGCTCTGCAGTAAGGCAATGCACAGAAAGTTTGATGTACTCCTCATTACTCACTCTGTTCATGTTACATCTAGAGTTTTTAATAGCTGGCATTTCAGAGCTACTATTCATTACGCTGTTGCTTGTCATATGTAATAGTCCCCATTCTCTCTGCTTGATAATATTCAAGCTGTGGTCCAAATCTCCCTGTCAGGGAGAAAGCTGCCAGAATTGAATGCAAGTTGTACTTGGGATTCACAAATACTTATTATCCAAATATGATTAGTAATTCATGAAACTTGGATAGCTTTGGGATACCAATTAGCCAATGGCACTAAAAATAGCCCGGTAAAGGGAAGAGATTCGGGGCTGTCCGTGCAGGTCAAGACATCATGTTGAGCACAAAATGAGGTCACAGAGAACAGGCAAGAAACACGTACTATTTCTGTGAGTGTGCTTGTGTAACAGTAGAGGACTGAAGAGGAAGGGATGGGAGATACCTCTGCTTCCTAAAGAAAACCCCTCTACTCTACACAGAAGGCAGGCATGGCTGAAGATGGAAAGCAAATAACAGCTATCTCACAACCTGCCACACGCTGTGGGTAAGAGAAAACACCTTGCCAAAAGAAGAGACACTAGCAATTAGCATTAAGTCCCCCCAGGTGCCACGTCATTGCATTGTGCCACTTCTCTGGCTCAAGGAACTCTGCTATAGGACGAAAGGTTGAGCAAATGAAACAAACAGCTTAGAATATTTCTTTACAGATTAGACACGTACGCGTATAGCAACCACATGCTGACAGGAAGAACAGCTGCAAGAATTAGTGTCAGTGATGCTTCACAGCATAAACTGATCACTGACAGGAGAAATTTCTCTCCTTTATATATTTTGCATAAAGTTCCGGTACACCGCCTTCTGCTGTAGCATTAAATATAGGCTACTGCTGGAGATAGAGAAGAGCCTCAAGAATAATAGCCCTGGGTGCTGTTCCTTGTTTTTTATTACCAGTTATTTATAGCATATTATTAAAAAGTCAGACTGCACTGATTTTGTTTTGAGACAGAGAGAACAAATGTGCATATGGGAGATTGATGCCAACGCGTACGTGGAAAATGAGCCTTAAAAAAAAAAAGGTTACCCTGTTTCTCCCTTGTATTTCTGAATCCCTTTTGAGTTCAGTGTTTGCGGTTTGCATTCACACAGGTGGGAAACGTCTTTCAAGACCTTTCCATTTCAATTTAACCCATTCCCTCTGACGGTTTCCTTCTATTCTATTAAGTAACTGGAGACAGGTATTTAAACTAATTGCTGCACAATGAACCATGAGAAAAGGCAGCGGTTAGATGGATGCTTATAAGGCAGGAGGTTCAAAGGAGACTGACAGGATATTACCCGTTTTGCAGCTCTTATCTGTTGAAAGCAGCAGAACAGAATTAGGGCAATTAGACTTACTAGCTGGTTTACTGACCTGTGAGAATAAAGGGAACTAAAATGCCAGCGTGTGATAAAGCAGGCAGTGCTTGTAAAACACCATCAGGGCATGCATCACAGCTCACGAAACGTTAAGAAAAAATGTAATATTCCACTCCTGTTTTGTTAAGAAAGATATAAAGGGAGAGCACTACTGACAGTGGTACAGAGCAGAGTGAGCTTTTCAGGAAAACGAGCAGGGCCAGACTTTGCCTCCTACATCTGCACATGTTTTCTGCTCTTTAGGCCCGTGGAAGTGGGCCAGGAAAATTAATTGGCAGAGGGCTGTGTTATCTCTTCTGCATAGTTCCCATGTAGTGTCTCAGAGAAAGACCATGCAGCTAGGGAGCTGACAGGAAAAGCAGCCTGCTGGGGAAAGCTGTCCTTGACTCCCACGGATCCCAGAGGATATCCAGATTTCAGCGGGACATCTCTTTCTCGTCGATCTGAGGCCATCTGAAGAACTCTGTCACCGAGATTTCCTTCTATAGTTGAAAAGCAGGGGTTGATGGGGGTGTCAGGGCTTTTACACACTGTGTAAGTTCTGGGCAGAAGCATGAATGCTGATGTAACGACAGCTTCCTTAAACTAAGAAGCAGTGATAGGTCACTGCTTGCTTACTAGGTCATTAGGCCTGCAGCTGCCTCAGGAATATTGTAGAAGAGGATCTGATCTTGGACAGAGAAGCCAAGGACATGAAGTGCTGGCTTGCTCCCACACAGCCCTCTCCCTCCCCTACTATGTGTGCCTCCCCTTCCTTTTGTTTTAGGAACTTCCAAGCTCTGGGTACTCGAGAAGGAAGGGGGAATGTCTTTAGGAGATGCTCATCTCCCACTTTAATATATTACGAACAGAAAGCTATGATCCAGCCCGCTGAATTACAGAAGAAATATCAGACTACTTTCTTTTCAGATCCTCATTAAGTACATCCTTTTAATTGCCTAGTGGAAAGCCTCATGAAGCAGGAGAAAACATCCTGGAATTTGCATTGATAAATTACTTGAAAGTGCCTCACCAGTTGGGGTCTGCAAGGCATGCAGAAGGGTCAGACCCCTCGTATTCTCAGCCCCTCGGCTCTTAGGGGAATTCTGCATCACTTCCATTAAGTGTCAGTGGAGCCCTCTCCCCTCCTCCATCATTTCCTGCTCCTCCACTTCCTATACCACTCCTGCAGCACAGCTCACTGGCAAACTGTACTGCTGTTAGCTCCCTCCCATACGGCTGTGCACTAATCCCCCCTCCCACACATCCCTGCAAACAGGGGAGAATCTATAGATGTAGAAGAAATGCCTCGCTGAGCAGCCTTCTGCTATCTAGGTTACATCTGGCAAGTAAAAGGTGCAAAAGAATCATGCTAAGCAGCATGACTGCTTTCCTCCCTGTTCCTCGCAGCATCTGCAGAGCTCCCAAGCACCTGAATTCGCAGAGGAAGATTTCTGGGGAAATCTCACTATTGGGAGGGAGCTAGTCGTCACATTTCTTCTCCACTTAGAATCTGAAGGCATTTTTTTTTTCACGCTATTTTTAATGATAGCTTTTGCTCCCTTGCCTGTTCTGTTTGGTCAAAAGAAATCACACAGTAACTTTCTGAAGCGAAGCTTCTGTCCACGTCTATTTACACCGAAGCTTTTTTTCACATCCTAAGGAAGCATGTCAAGAAACATGCCATTTGTCAGCAGCTTGCGATCGCAGGCTGTCAGCTCACTGCCTAGCAACTCGCAGTGCATCGGGATATCCTGGCACTACATACGCTGTCATGTCTCATTGCTTAATGCTTGCCTTGATGCCGTCTCACTCGCTAACAACACGTTACATCAGATTCCTCACTAGGGAGATACTGAGCTGTGTCGGCTGGCCCAGTGAGCTCAGCTAATGACACCAATAGGAAAAAGCAATATAATGGCATATCTAGGTAGCAGATTCACTACACCTCCAAAGCCACAGTGTATTGACACAGGATTTTACATTAAGCAGAAACTCAGCCTTGGTGTAGCATGAACAGCAGGCCCCGTGAAATGTCAGAAAGCATTTTAAAACGTACTGCTCACAACCAGGTGGTGATTTTCTGTGAAATAATGCTACGGTCTTTAAACTCAGAAAACAACAACAGCCAAACGTGTAAATTTTGCTTTACCCATGCAACAGTAGCTTGGCTGTGTGACTTGGTGATTAAATCAGAGGTTCTGTCACCCTCAGTGACAGCAAGACACACAGGGGATTGGGCCCTGAGATGACTGCCATGTGCTACTGATGGTCATCCTGCAGGTGATGGCTTCCCCCTCCCCAGGCAGTCTGTTCTCCAAAGCTTCTGCTGTAATTTAGAGGAATAGGAGGGACAAAACTGAGAATCCCAATTCTGTATTATTGAAAAACCTTGAAAAACCCCTTGACTTTGCTTCTGTGACTTAAACTCACTAAAAACCACCAGATCTCTGAGGTCACAAGAGTGCTGATTTTGCAGATGGAAGTCTTTGAAAAACTCAGTGCTGTTTGCAACACAGCTGTGTGAAGGCCCTGGATTCCCACAAGTATTGCAATGAGATATTTTTTTTCTACACAAACAGTAAATGCTTTTTTTTTTACGTAGGCCAAGGCTTTTGAACCACAGTTTTTAATATAATACTGAAGAGACGACTTAAGTAAAAAGCACACCGAGTACCACAGAGGTCTTCTCTCACTGCCTCTTTCCTAAGACATGAACATTGAGAAATATAATCCCAGCTTGTGGATGTTACGTACATACACACTGTGGAATTGTCTCAGCTCATGTACTTTTTAAACTGCCTGCATAGTAACATACAAATGCAGAGAACCTTTCAAAAATGCACGTCTTAATGTATAAATATATATATATTTATACTGTGTATATACAGTGTGTAAATATATATATATATGTCAGGGCATAAAATATCTCTGACCAAGTGATAAATCCTGTGCATCAAAGGCATAAGATTCTCTGAAATAAGTGTCTCCATTGTACTTAACACATGACATGCTACAACGGACATAGAAAGCTACCTAAGTGAGGCAGCACCTCAAGTATTGCGTTCAGTTTTGGGCCCTTCACTACAAGAAAGACATTGAGGCCCTGGAATGTGTCCAGAGAAGGACAACAAAACTGGTGAGGGGTCTGGAGTACAAGTCTTATGAGAGCTAGGATTGTTTAGTCTGGAGAAGAGGAGGCTCAGGGTAGACCTCACTGCACTCTACAGCTCCCTGAAGGGAGGTGGTGATGAGGAGGGGATTGGCCTCCTCTCCCAAGCGACAAACGGGACCCAAGGAATGGCCAGAAGTTGTACCAGAGGACTGGACATAAGGAAAAACTTTTTCTCTCAGAGAGTGGTCAGGAACTGGGATGGCCTGCCCAGGGAGGTGGTGGAGTCGTCATCCCTGGCAACATTCAAGAGGCATCTGGATGAGGAGCTATGAGATATGGTTTAGCAGCTTCTGGTAGCAATGGGAATGGGTGGATGGTTGGACAAAGTGATCTTGTAGGTCCTTTCCAACCTTATGATTCTAGGATTCTGTAATTCTTTAGATGCCCCAAATCCACAGAATCCTAACTAGAAGGAGCCATAGTCCTTTTGGAATTACCCAAATATATATACATACATTTTCAATAAACTCTCTTTAATGCAATTATTTTCATGAATGCTACATACACAAATAGATTTTCCACAGGGATGCTTCTAGTTTCTGTATCAACCAGAAGATAAAACAAGACAGTCAGTGAAGATGGTTTAATCCAGTCCATTAAGGACTGAAGGATGTAACAAGGCACATGTGCACACTTGGCTGGTTCCATCTCAGCTGAGGATTGGGTAACTGTTGAAAAAACAAATAAACACTAACAGGGCCCTTGTGAGTGTAACTCTAGAAATCAATACCCTAATTCTTTTAGGAAAGCCACACTATTATCCTCTGATAAACAAGCAAACAAACAAAAAGAAACAGGCTATAAAAGAATTCTCATTTTAAACAAAGAAGAAACTCGCTGTGATGCTATTTTTATCAGCACACTCCTTCATTTGCCTCAGGAAGGTTTCAGTGAGGACCAGAACACTGTCAGAAGTGCATACCTCACAGCATTTTATGTGCTTGGCTCATCAGCAGCTCTGTAAACTCTATGTTACTTCCCTGAAGCCTACTTATCCTAGAGCGTGTTCAAAGCACTTGCACAGATGCAGGAAATGATGACTGCAAATGTGATTCTTATGCTTAACCTTGACTAGAAAATACAGCTAGTGTAGTAGTGCATGTTCTTCACTCTTTGGAGCACGTCACATTTAACACTGGGTCACCTATCTGACTTTTCTATTGCAATACAGCTAGAGAAAAACTTAGGTTAATCTGTTTGGTGATGTCCTGCAGGGTTGGGTCTGTGGGCTGGACTTTTGCAGCTGAGCTCCAGTTCCCACATCACACCTTTTCCTGGCTGGAAAAGGAAAACATCTACGCACGATGACAAAGAATCAAGGCTGGAATAACTGCTGTGGTTTGGAAAGCAATGTGACTCTACTTATGAGTGGCACAGGAATGACAGCACCAGCCTGTGCTGAAGTGCTGTGCTAGTGGGTAAGAGATCAGACAAAGCTTTATTCCTGAGCACAGGCTAATGTGTAAACACCAAGCTTTGGAGGCGAGTCTGGGCTTAAATGCGTGTCCAGACCTGTGCTTAGCAGAGTGCAAGCCCAGCTACGTGACTGCAGCACAGTCAGGATGTGGCCATTAAAACTACAGAAGAAATTCACCAAAAACCAAATCAACAAACAAACAAACAACAACTACAAAACCAACCCTGTAAAAACAGCTGACTACTACTGCTTTCTTATTTTAGTCTTACCTAAAAGAAAAGGGCAGGATTTGTCTTTGACTCCCTCTTTTGCTTGGTAAAGATTTTCCAAGATCTCTGTAAAACATCAGGAAAGAGGAATGCAATACCCTTAAGGTATGCAACAGAAAAGACCCATGCTGCTGGCTGCTTTACCCAGCAAGATCACATCTGAAGTCTCTGCATCCTTGCCTACTCCAATTCTTATCATGGCTAATAGCTCAAACTGAGAAGGAATTTCCCACACGTTTTTCTTCCTCGTGTTGGTTAACGTGCTTCACCTAGCTCAGGTTTCAGAATAGCTGACTTTTAGACATTTCCCAGGATCCGCTCAGTTGTTAAAGTGTTCAGGCAATTGGGACTACGCCGTGTTTCACTTAGAAGAGAACAGAGTGGATTTTATACTATGTGGGTCACTCCCATGAGTTTCCCAGTTTGGATTAACCCAGATTTCAATGATTGCTTGCTTATTACAGAGAAAAGTAAGCGTGATTCATGAATAATACTAACAAAGATGTTGCTCTAATTTCTCCCGTATCTTAAAATCCAAATAAAAACTTAAAAATATCAGGTTCAAATCCTTAAAGATGGAAAGAAAAAATAAAGCACCCCTGAGCAGGATCCTGCAGTGGTCTTCCCTGGAGCCTGTCCATCACTGCTTGGCTCAGACCACGGCAGGTGGTGGGTCTGGCAGCTTCTAACAGTGGGTAATCTCCAACTAGTAGAAGCACGAGGATTTCTTAAGTGCATAAGCCTTTTCAGAAAAATAAACTATAAATACTCCAAACAAAAATCAGGTAAACAAAACAATGAAGAAGGAAATACAGAATCATAACACGGCAAGATTAGGCCTTCAGATGATCTTAAAGCTGTATAGTAATACAAGGGTTTTAACCTACTGTATCCTATTAGTCCCTTTTTAACTCTGCTGTGCAAGTGCAGTTGCAAATAGCCTCAGAAGATGTGCAGAGGTTCAAGGAACAAAAGGGATTTTTGTTCAGCTGGTTCTGTACTTGCCGTGCAACCTATTCAGAACCCATTGCTTACAGGAGGTAAATGTAACTTCACATAAAGGCTGCATCACCTAAAAGACATCTGTGTTTGTACGGAGAAATTGTGTGTTCAAATGATGAGAAGTGCAATGAACAATTAACTCATTAACTATTTGCTGCACTTCTTACACGTTAAAATGTGTGAACAGAGCACACTTGTTTATCCATGCTGTGTGAGAAAGAGTAGTCTGACAACCAGAAAAATAGCCCAGGAGAGGTAAGAGAGGAATTTGATGAGATGGGTTACCTAGAAGTGATGAGGCTTTAAGATGGATAATACCTCACAGAAATACTGTGTATTTCTTAACATCGCTTTTTAAAAGCATAATTTCTGTTCCTTATCCATTCCCATCTTATCCATATTCAATATTACACATTACCACAAGTTCAAGTACCACATATCCTGAAAGACACCATGCAGTGCCACATTCCCCATTGATTCAGATCCCACCACATACAGACATAAGGGCCAACTGTTAACAGCAACTGAAGTAAAGAACACGGGACAGTGTGCATCTGGTGGCTGCAGCAACTTCATACTGAATTACGAACTGAGAGAACTACAGTGTTTCTACTTAAAAACACAGACACAAAGGCAGATATCTTGTGATAGAAGAACAAAAGGTCCCATATGTGCTGTGGTTAAAAAGCACTCCCCAGACAGAAATGGTCAAACTGGTCTACAAACCTGCCTACAAAAGAGGATGCAGAAGATAATCCCAAGGAATTTGATTAAGTGCTTAAGAGCCTACAATGCGTTCAGGAGGTAATACACTACATTAATACAGGTATCAGAGTATTTATGTATTATGTAAACATCGTTAGCTCAGCAAATTAACCTAAACAAGTTGATCAGATGCTAAAATGAGATGTTAGCACATCAAATTAACCTAAACAAGTTGATCAGATGCTAAAATGAGATGTTACTGAGATGATCTTGATAGTCACTGGATAAATCCACTGTTTGATTCATGCAATAAAACATCCACAGTTCCACTATAACGAAGGCACTTCATTCTGACTGTTAGATTCTGAGAGCAACTGAGAAGACTTGTACTTGCTGATGATATAAAGTCATTCTGGAAAACATCCTTGTTGGCTGAAAACTATAAGATCTGTGCACACAATTTACTTTTCTAGACATTGAAATAGGGCATAATAGAGCCTGAAATATGAAATGTCCAAAGCACATCAGAGCATGGGAAGACAGCTCCTGGTGAAGCTCTGGATTGCATTGTTATAGGTAAAAGGGTTAAAAAAACAAAAACCAACCAAACAAACACAAAATGATCATCCATGATTGTTCTTCTACCCCAGGAAAGGTGTCTCCTCCACTGTAAGGGAAAGGCAGCAAATAGGAGTTGGCCTACCTGCTTACTAGGTACTTGCATTTGAGATCTAACTAGTTACACAGCCATTGTGCCGTCCCCTTTTCATTTAAAGAATAAAAATCTTACTACACCAGTACCACTCCCAACACCAGCATTGTTGGGCTAATTATTCACCCAGCGTACATACAAACTTCACGTTGCTGGGATGCTTTGGGATGAAAAATGTGACTTGTCAACCCCTCACCTCCATAAAACCGATCCACACGATCAGAGCGTGACTCTTCTGTGTCCTGCGGGGAGCTCCCAGACTGCTTTTGCAGATATGTGCTGCTCTTGTAGAGATGAATGCAGAGTGGGGAAAGCACGCAGCTTCTATTTTGGTATTTTTGGTTCAGTATTGGGTAGATTGATGGCGTATTTTTCAGACCAGAGGAGCCCCACTGGGCACAAAGCTCATAAGGAACAGTAGTGCAGGAAAAACAAACAAACAGATAATCAAGAAAATAAATATCACATTAGGCAGAGCAATTAATTGGCTGCTATATATGTGTTCTACTGCTACATGCTGAATAGGAATTGAGCAGCTAAAGAACATAGGTGTTCAATTTTAAAAGCAGTCTTTCTTTGGTTGGAGTTATAATGGCATTTTTATAGATAGAAGTTCTGCTTTTTAATGTTATTCCCATTGAGAGGTGCCAAACATACGCACCCCACATTGCAGCTCTTCTTTTTCAACTTGGCCTCGGGTTTTAAATTGCATTCTTAAATATAAACAATAATAACGCTCCGTTGAAAGCAGTTTTAAAGACCTATGGCCCACACTGTCTGCCTAAAGGGAGATGGGGAAATCAAAAACTGAAAGAGAGAAATATTCCGGTAATAAAAGCTACAGCAGAGCACACAACAAATGGAGTGCAGCACTGCAGCTCTTTAAAGCTGCATCGTGTCGCTGTCCATTCAGCTGTGTATCAGCACAAACTTTCAGCGGAGCAAACGTGCCCTTTGTGTGTCACAAAGTAAAAGTGAGAGCCTCACATAGTGCAGCGCCAAAAGCACAGGAAAAAATCAAATTGGAAAAAACAATGTTATAGGATGCTTGCTCTGGAAAATTACTATCAGAGACAAAACGAATCCATGCCACAACAACACAGCCCCGTGGCATTACAGGATCCCTCGGGCAAATGGGAAGAGATAGCCCTAGCAGCACTGGCACACAGACCAACGCACACTTCAGCAGAGCATGGAAAGTGTCAGTGATCCACCAGGCCTCGAGCAGTCACGTGTAATAAAGCTGATCTGTTACGGGTACCTACCTGCGTTGCATAGCTAGGCACAGACAGTATTTTCTCACTGCTAAAAATACATCCGTCCCCTCTCCAAAATGACAAAAGCATAACTTTGCCTGACCTATTTTTCGTCCTTATTCATTCTGTGGAAATCTTGTAAAATTGACACCTAATTTCCAGGTGCAGTTGCTTAGCTTCCTAAATTATTAATAGGAGTGTAATAATTATCCCTTTTTTTTTTATCATTACATGGGACAGCCAACGGATGCGGAGAGCGCAGTTACATTGCTACCCTCATACCTGAGCATGTTTGCAATATCAGGAGACCCCTCTGCCATTGTCAGTCCATACGCTGTGTCACCAAGATGCACTGTATGTCATGAAGTAATGATATCTCAATACTGGTCTAATGTACTTGTGTTAGCAGTGATCCAGGGTAGAGCACAAAATCAGTGTTTGGAAAACAGGGACCACAATCCGGGATGTCTGACATGGTAGCACCATAGCTCAGATGACAGGATGTGAGGAAAAGGCCTCAAGCTGTGCCAGGGGAGGTTGAGACTGGGACAACTTCTTCATGGACAGGGAAGCACTGGAACAGGCTGCTCTGTTGAGTGGAGAGGCCCAGGCCCCAGGGGCATTCAGATGTGTGGCCATGGCATAAGGGTATGTGGGTTAGTGGTGGGACTCAGTACATTAGGCTGATGGTTGGACTCAGTGATCTGGAAGGTCTTTTCCAACCTGGCTGCTCCTATGATTTGGTTAGCGTATTGAAGAGCAGTGTCAGGTGGAGCCAGAAGGCTTCAGTGAGTGGGGTGCACTTAGTGTGCTGATCCTGACGTGGGTTTGGAAAGAAGAAATGAGACGTGCGAAGAAGAAGTGAAACTGGTTATGGGGAGCGTGAGGGAACTACTGAGGAATGGGAAAACTTGATTCTGAACATTTAGAAGATGCATCATTTCTAAAGTGAAAACGAAGGGTATTTCCGTGTCACAGTATCTTCACATGCTTGTACGAGCAAAGCTGCGTCAGCAGGGATTCCTGTGAACAACACAACCAAAAGGAACAGCTTTTATGCTAACTTGGCTGTCCTGCCTCCCAAGTCCAAGGCCAGACATCCTCATCTAAACCTTCTGGCTGAGTGGGCTGAAGATGCTCTGACTCACAGTTGTCCACCAGCATCTGCCAGCTGTGAATTACACAGCTGGGCACGCGAAACAAATCCTGCACGCATTCTCATATGGTTTGAACAAAGCTACTAAATACTTCCATCAGCGCTTTATATCACTCCACTGGACCTAGCCTCAAATTTGCTAGGGCACAGTATCTCCAGCCTGCAAATAAAGAGACCTTTGTAGTACCAAAACTTGAGGCCACCGCCTCTGCTGGATTTAGCTGTATCTGCAGGAGATGTTTTGGCTCCCAGAGCTGTGAGGTATAGAAATACTCAGCCAAGCGTAACTAAACTCAACAGAGATTGGATGGAGCTCCTCACTACCAGAATGCACATCTCAGGAAGCTCAGCTCACCCATGTTATATAGGTGCTTGCCCAGGGGGTGAGAAACCACCCAGCTGCTGCCTTTCCTCTGCATCAGCCACTCTCTGGGAGAGAGGCAATGAAGACAAGTCAGAGCAGAAACCTCTTAAATTACTGTGGCACACGTGGCTGACCTTCAAGAGACGAGGCTCTAGACCGAGCCAGCTGTGGGAAAATCAGGCATTTAGCAAAACACTAAGAAGATAAATCAGGATGAGATATGGGGAGTCTGGTTGCAGGTGGAAAACAGGGAACTGGAGCCCAGCTAAGAGGGATGGGACAAAGAACAAGTAATGAGTACCAAGTGATCTGGACAACTGCTTTCGCCCTCCTGCTGCCCTGCCCATCTGCTTGGAATTTGTTTTCAAAATAAGCCCTATTTTCCCTATCCCTGTCCTGATCCAGACTCGCATATTGTGGATCTGGTGCCGTCGCTCAAAATCATTAACAAAGGAAAAACTGAATTGAGAAACAAAGAAAACTTATTATTTAACACGCGCTGATACATTGCTTTCGGCTATTTTCCTTTAACTCATTCAGGTCCAAGTCTTCTGGGCTGGTTTATCACAGACATTTAAAGAGAGCAACGATTTTATATGACCAACTGTTACAAATTCATCACAAGTCCTGCCCGTGTCTGACATTTAAGTCCAAACAACCGCACTCTGTTGGAGAACACCCCTCCCCAACCCCCATGAAATTCATTTACTGACCTCCCCTTCCAGAAGAATGAGGTCACCGGTATAATGAGCTCTCCACATCGATCTGTAAACAGCCTGATTCACATTTTTTTCTCTACCAAAGAGGAGGAAGTTATGAAAGGAGCGGCTTGAACGAAAAGGGCTCCAGCTCCACCCAGTGGAAACAAGAAGCTTCTCACTCCATCCCTCTTCCACCCAACGCCTGGAACAGAGAGCTGTCGTTATGGGGCTGAACAGTGATGTTGCCTTAGCAGCCCTTAGTGCCTTCAAAAGATGGGGGTGAATCGTTACTCTCAGCTCATCTGCACCAGCCCTCGCTGTTCCTTTTTGATATTTGCAAAGTTTGAACGCCTCACTAGCTGCCTTCCGATTTCAGCTACATAGTTCAAAACACATGTGAAATCCAAAATACACTGTGCTGCACCTAAACACAACTGATGTTTTTCTCCTGTCTGAAGTTTCCAAACCTATTCACCTCAACCATTCTGCTTTATCTCTCCCCTACGTACAGCTGCCTATATTTATTTTCACTTTAACAGTATTTTCCACCACAAAAGTGGAATGATATTTTTGGCTATCAAGCTAGATCACATTCAGCAATTAAGGTTTGAAAATGATACATAAATAACATTAAAAAAGAAAACAGCCAGGCTTTCTTCTCCCACTCAAAATCTAATTTTCAGAACCAGTATTTCGCACAGCTTTATGGCAGCTATTTCATTTTTCAGCTCATCAGTGATGAAACCAGATAGAGCTGGTTTTATACATACACTTTGACATGGGTTCAATGCATCGAGTAAGGCATCGTTATGCTTTTACTTACAGGAGAAAAGGAAGCAGCCAGTTCACACAGGCTGTACTGCCCAGATATTAACATCAATTAGAACATGGAGGAAAAGGGTGCTGTGCAGGACAGGCAAAATGAAGCCTCCTGAGGGAGCCTAGCAGAGAATTTTGTGCTCTGGCTGCAGCCACACGGCCCCCATCCCCACACTGTCACCAGCAGCACCAGAGGGAACAGGCAGAATTGCCTTGCTTTGAATTCACCAGGTGTCTTACCAACACACCTCAAAATGTGACACCCGCTAGCACGCATCTGTGATGCCAAGGGAGTTTGGGAACCCTGTGCTTTGAAATAACACTCAGTCATCAAAGAAATCTGCCTGGCTGCCTATGCAGCCTGAGTTTCCAGCTCTTACACTTGGATTCTGAGGCCCTGCTGAGTGATGCCACGCTGCGTCTTTCACCCTTGTGCAGACAGGACATGCTGCTAGACGAGCATCTTTCATTTCTCACAGCTAACATTCACATATGCAACAGAGTCAAGAGACACGGCTTAAAAGTGCTAAAAGTACCTTTCCTGAGTGATTCAGTACCCAGCAACAACCCGCACCAGGCCAAAGGTGGGCAGCTGGGCAAGCAGCAATCAGAACATGGCCCAGGGGAGCTGAACGTGTTCCACATCACCCATCCTTCCCTCCTCTGCATCACTCAGAGATGCAGCATCTTTTGAAACAGCCCTAACCTCTCTCTACAGATGCACTGAATTGCCCGTCAGTCCTGAGAGGAAGAAAACACAAGATCATTTTCTGCATGTTAATGAAATGTGTGGAGTGTACTGCGAGCAAAGCCAGCAGCAGCTCTGGTGACGTGTAACCCTGTTCTCCCACAATCTGTGCCCATCTCCATACTTCCTGAGAAGTGTCACTGGTGGCTTAGGAGAGTCACATCAATTTAGAGCATTTTTATAATGCGGGAATGTTATTTCTTAAATGGAAGGTGTTTGTTTTTTTCCACTTTATATAGGGAAAGCAAAATCTATTAGAGATAGCAGCAGGAAAATCTGTTAAGAAAAGGGGTTCTTTTTACAGCCAGATCTTTTTTCCCTGATTTCCCTTTCCTATGTCATATAGCAAAGCTGGAAGATAAGTTTTCTGTCTTCTGCTCTTGTCTCTTGCCCAGGCCCTTTGTTTCTGGCCTTTGATTCAATTATAGAATGGTTTGGGTTGGAAGGGACATTTAAAATCACCTATTTCCCACCCCCTGCTATAGGCAGGGACACCTCCCACCAGAACACATTGCTCACAGCCCCATCCAGCCTGGCCTGGAATGCCTTCAGGGAGGGGGCATCCATAACCTCACTGGGCAACCTGTTCCAGCGTCTCACCACCCTCACAGAAAACAATTTCTTCCTAACATCTAGCCTAATTCTGCCCTCTTCCAGTTTAAAACCATTTCCTCTTGTCCCGTTGCTACCTGCCCTTATAAAAAGACCCTCCCCAGCTTTCCTGTAGGCCACTTCAGGTAGAGGAAGGCTGCTATGAGGTCTCCATGGAGCCCCTGCTCTCTCAGCCTGTTCTCAGATGAGGAGCTCCAGCCCTCTGAGCATCTTCCTGGCCTGATTCACTCCAAAAGCTCCATGTCCTTCTTGTGTTGAGGGATCTTGGCCAAATCCAGCCTGATGACGCAGCTCCAGCTTGAATACTCAGATTAATTTTTACTTTTCCAGGTAGCACACAAAATTCACAGCCCATCACCTTCCAAAGATGACCAAAACCATGGTTCATCTTTCACTGAAGTTCTACCAGGTCGATTAAGCCCTGGATAAAACAGGCACGTTACTATTAGGCCACAACAAATGGAGCAAGAAAGAAAAGCAGGCTGTTACCAAAGTCAGCAGTAAGGCTGAGGGGCAGAAATGCGTTTGAGATATCTTCGTGAAACATTAACCTTCAAACTTAATTACTACAGTGCACTGAAACTGCACTTGAAGGCTGCACCACTGGGGAGCATTGCAGTAAGCCTGGCCTGCAGGGCAAGAAATCAGGTAAACAAAAGCAGTATCTGTGCAGAGATAATGGGATACAGGTCAAGGCATTAAAAGCGTAGCTTCAGGGGATGGAGGTGCTGTTACTGACTGCAGATTTTACCACTTTCCACATACCAGCAGAGGTGATGGTGACTCGTTTGACATTGCGTGAACAGTAATCTTTGAAGACAGTCAATACCAAATTGAAAGCTGAGCACAAAACTGATACAGTCCCCACTAAGATCTTGTGCATTTTTGAAACCGTTTTTGTTACCTGAAAAAGTTATTAAGCTAGATTTACACTGGACAGTTGAACATTTACATTTTCCCTTGGGTAAAAGGAACAAACATCTCAGTTTTTCAAGACTTCAAGAAAATATTACAGCTTCCTCCAGTGTTCTATTGAATTAAGTGGAACTGGGACTTCATTGTGGCTGAAGCTCTGTGCCAGACTGCAAGGACCCTTTGGATTTATCCACATCATCTCAGAAATCCTCACACTCTGATGACTACGATCATTTGGTGCTTTTAAAGCCACTAACGCTTCAGTCAGAGCTCAGCTCGGAGGATTTGATAGCACTACTGTCACCTGCATTCACCTCTGCAGGGGGCTCTTCTGACCACAGAGACTGGTGGGAAAGGCTGGGAATCAGGAAAGTGCACATCTCACCAATTTCTCGCCTCCACAGTCGGCAGAATGCAATAACGAGCAAGTTTTGCTACTGCATTGATTTTCTGTTCCTGGCAAAGTGGGTGCATCAGGAGAGAGACAGTGGATATAGCAAATTCCTACGTGGATGGCATTACGTCGTAGCTCAGCATAACGATAAACCCCACAAAGACTCCGCTGGGAAAATACTTTTGAGATCTTCAGACATAGATAAACTTAATTCAGGATTGTTTTTGATGCTTGCCGAGTACACACTTTGGATTGAGCTGCAGAAGCCAATCTTCACAGGACGGTGCACTGTAGCTCACTGAAATAAGCTGATGACCATTCCCAAGACAATTACTGCCCTCCATGACAGTGCCTAAGGTGGCACAAAAGCAATCTCTCTTCAAGCCTTGCTTTCAGTGAGCAAATAACTCCCATTCTTCTTAGCATTTCTGTTTATTTTCATCATGTGGTAGAAGCCAAAATACCTGATATGGGTTACAAATGACTTCTGTCCCTGCAAAGGAGATGCACTTTGCTCAGTGTTCCCATGGCTCCAGAATGGTTCGCACGGTTGCAAGCAGAGCAACGCTGACTGCTAAGTCTACTGTTTGCCTAGCTGATAGCCCAAGGGGGATTCCATCACACACTTCTACACAGTGGATTATTAATTATAACACGCAAGCCCAATTACATTCCTCTTTCCATAGCTACTTTTAATGGTTTCCTTCCTTTTTTCCCCCTTGAAACATTGTTCTTTTCATCTCAGACTTTAAAGTCATTCCGTTAACTCTGCGAGATATTCTGGGCCTCGTGTGTTTTAAGATGGTTCCCAAATTAGCACGTATGCCACTTGTACTGAGGTCAAAAGAAACATCAAACAAGATTGCAGAACTGCAGTTCGTGTTTCAGCACAATTAACTACTTCCCTTTTCAGTCAGACTCTTACCTTGCAATCTGGTAGCACCTTCTGATCCCCATTTTAAGAAACAGCATTCCAGGTTATCCTGTACTTGTCTAAAGCTCTGCTAGAGAGATCTACTGCATCTCCCTGCCTGTAGCAGCACAGCATTTTATTACACTTGGATTCTGTCTGAACTTCAGGACTGGGAATGTGATCTATCGCTATCACTTCCCTTCGCCTCCAAAGAGCAAGAAAAGTTTTTGTCTTCATAAGATACCTACTCTGGCTTTTTCTTCCTCTTTTTGAGAAGGTCCAGTAACAAGTTGGGTTTTTGTTTGTTTGTTTTGAAATATATCCCTTAGGAGCTATATTTCTTTGCACCTTCTTCCCTACCAGTTTCACAGGGCTCTTCACCATCTTCCCTTTTCCTTATTCACTAGAGAGCTTGGGAGTAGATTTCCAGTTGGAGGAAAGGAGTGGGAGAAGGGAGGTCAGTTTGGGTACCAGATATGTGTTGACTCCCAGAGAGCCTGACCAAGTCTTGCCCAAGTTCAGCACGACTGAAAAACACGACATTGTAGGGTAGTTGTTTGACAGCCTAACAGCCATCCTTCACTCAGCTCCTGCTACATGGACTTCTCAACAAAAACCTTTGGCTGCTATGGGCTATTCCCAGCTTGGTTTGTCCAGCTTAGGACCCATCCACGTTGAGCTGAGGAAAGCCAGTTATTGTTGCTGTGCGTGCACTCTTCATTTTAAGCTATTTATTTACAGCATAGGTGTACCACTGAATAGCTATTAATCACTGGCTATTTTTCCTAATAAATATCAATCCTATGAGATGAAAGCATTTTAGACTAGCCAAGTGAGAGGAGATATTTGCTATTTAGCAAGTCAGCATCTGCTTTGTCTGCTTTCTTTCCCAGCATTTCAGTGAGACATAAATTAGTGGACAGCTTGTGTGGGAAGTCTATGTGGACTTTGTCACAGTGACATATCTTGATACCGTCAAAGAGAGGATGGGAGTAAATTAGCAGAAAGGGCCTGAGGCTTTCAGGAAAGATGAGCATTACTGACAGCAATTCCTAGCATTGTGCACTGCAGATATTCTCCCCGAACCAGCCTGCTGATAACACTTGTACTCCTGTAGCTTCTGCACAAGTGTATTTACCCAAGATACTCAACATACCTATTTTTCATGCCGATAAGGAAGCAGTGGTTAAAGAAACACTCGTAGCAATGAGCACGTTCCTGCCATGTGTAGGATTCATTTATCAAACTCATTCAAAACTCGTCCTAGTCGGGGCCCTTCGGATAGGTGTGGGTCTTGTAAGCCAAAAAATGCAGTTGGAACCTGGAAAAATCTGAGGACAGCCACATAGCCTGGTACCGGTACAGCACGCACTCAGTCATTAGTTAAATATTTAGAGACCAAAACCAAATGAAACACTGTGGAAGCTGCGTGCAGAGCCTTAGCAATGATAACACCAACCCTCCCAAGGAGGAACCGCAGCGTGGCTGAAATCACAGCTCCAAGATTTTCTCCCTCCAGATGCTGGGGTGACCTTGAGAAAGGCAGCCACGAACTGCACTGGGGACAGCTGTTAAGTAGAACAGATTTAACACAATTGGACTCCCCCACATTCACAACACCTCCGAGCTGGCACTTGGGCGAGCCCACCACAACTGCCCTTGTGACCACAGACATTTGCGACCGTCTTACTGGATGGGATGAAGTCTTCATCGTCACTATCACATTTCAAACGATTTCATTGCATCCAGCTTTGTGGTAGTGGGGTCAGAACCCAAAGTACTGATTTGCTGACAGCCTGAAGGTGCTGTGGGACAGCTCTTGTGCCTTTACGCCGAATAGTGTAATGAACATAACTGAAGCAAAAGCCATTTTAATTGTTTAGAAGAAGAAAAAGGCTAAAAAGGAAAAAAAAAAAATCCCCAAAGCAGAAGGGCACGTATGAGAGAACAACTTATATCCCACAGGCTTGTCCCAGTTAGATAGAATAAATCTGTATCAGCATAATAACACAATGGCTCCCCTGGGTGCAGTCTCATTTCTATTCTTGCCTTTGAAAATCCTGTTTGTTCCCCACAAGCAAAGCCTTGCCCAGAGCCCTTGCAGGCTGGCAGCTTTGGCTGCTCCTTTCTGCAGGCTGCAGGAGACCTCCAGATGATGGGGCACAGGTTTCCATCAGCTCGCTTCTCTTCTAGGACACCGCTTGTCTCCTGCTTTCAGTATCTCTGAGTGACTGCAGCTCCCTGCTTCAGGGGCTGGCTGAAAGAGCACAGCTCCTGGCTGGAGCAGATAACGTCCACCCAGCTCCTGACCACTCCTGCCTGTGGCTGGACAGGCAGCAACCAACAGCCACGCAGGCCTCTGCAGCTGGGTGACACCACACAAAGAGCAGGGTAAGGCAGAGCTGGGACCCAGCTCTTTCAGGGACTGCCACCCAGCTTCTCTTAAGAATGACTGTAATTTCCTTTCAGGGTCCCAGCAATTAGTGGCTAATGAGATGAGTAGTTTCTAGCAGCACTTGAAAAGCCACCGCCAGCATTATAACCTTGAACGGCCTTTAACCCAGGGTTTCTCATCTCTCCTCATGCTGACACACGTTAGCAGCACACACAGGAGCTCTGCTAACATTCAACTCCTGTCACTAACCAGAACAGGAAATGCTTTGCATACAGGTGGGAGCATTAACATTTGTGATATTATGCTAACTCTCCAGGGGACAGTCATTATGGCAAAAGAAAAAAAAAAAAAAAGAAAGAAAACAACACAGTCTAGCCCTTCAGGAAAATTTCCTGGCAGCTGCTAGACCACCAACGCATTGGCAGAAGTCTCATAAAAGCACGTCAGCAGAGACTGAACAGAGCATTCCTGTGCATGCAATGGGGAACGGCAGCGGGGACCCAGCACGCTGCCTCCTCACTCCTTCTATCTTTCCCATTTTAGGAATGCAGCATATCCCAGCATCACAGTTGTCAAGTCAGCAGTTGGGGCAGATGGACTTTCCTTTTTCAGATCCATATTTTGCCAAAGCCACGATCTGGAATCTGCCCACAGGGAAAGGGTTTCTTTCAAGAAAAGGAAAAAAAAAAACCAGCAGAACACAAAAAGCCACCCATCAGGGAGCAGCAATTTCTCTGCCCTTCAATCAAACCCAAAAAGAGATGCCGCGTACTTGATCGGATTTTCTAGCTTTAGCTGTAGCAAAGACTTTCTAAAGCACAGATCTCGGCGTGGCAGGGAACTGCCATTCACAGCTTCCCAGTGATGGAGAAAAACCTGAACGACGGCTCTTCCAGCTCTTTGTTTAATCCCAGCTATGGAAGTTCTGATCAGATCTGAGTTCCTCAACAATTCCTGAGCCTAAAAGACATTAAACAGCAGTTTGGTCTCTGGTGCTAACAAGGGAAAAGGATACCAGTTCTCCTCTTTCATAGCCTTCCCTTCAGGGGAGTCCTGAAAAGAGTCCTTTGAAAGTGCTGAGGGAACCTGCACATGCTGAGATCTCACTGGAAAGCAAAGCTTTGAACAGCCAACACAGACTGTTTAACCACACGTGAGATAAAGGGAAGAAGGCACACACGTTGGTAGATACACGCTTACGTGCACTCCAAAGGCAATGGAGCTCCCAGGTATTTCAGTGAGGCTGGTAGCAGAAGTTAATGCCCTGACTAACGAGGACTGAAGATCCACCCGTCACCTTCAAAAAGCCTTTACAAAGCAGCTTTTTACTGGATGCTCCTGGCTAGTGTCCCCTGTAAGGACAATTCCTCCTTACAGAGACAGTGCTGGCTCTGCAAATCGACTTTCTGCACAGAAGTCAGCTGCTGAATGTGCACAGGGTGCGAGTCCGGCCTGCTGCCAGGCAGGGGAGCAGCTCTGCTCTAAGAAAGAGAGCAAACAGCAGCCAGCAAACGTCCCCTCCCTCCTTTCCCCAGCACCCTGTTCCAGTTCAGGGGACATCACGAGCTGTGTGGCTCTCAGCAACTGCTTGATGACACGCATTCGTGTTATCTGTTTGTAAATACAATGGGCCCGTAATTCCTAAAATTTATTTTATCTCACGTGATTCCGAAGACTGGGAGAATATAAAAGCATAGGGAGGCACAGTATCCCTCCTGTCAACAAAACAGCCACTCCTACAGTAACAATTCGTGAACTGCCTTCAGGTGCAGTGCAGGATGGATAGATGCAGCTCCCACTTAGCTGTAGCTCTTCCCCCTTCACTGCATGCAGGACTTCCTGCCAAGCAAATAGGAACTGCTCTCAACATCTGCATCCTGCTGCAAGCAGAGGCCCAGAGGGAGGACAGAAGTGTCATTCATCTCCGTGCAGCTCCAGTTTCATTCTGCGTTAGCTTCTGTCATCATCTATCATTCTTCACTGGCAATGCCAGCACCAGGCATTTGTCCCTCAAGGTCCCTTTTCTCCCCATTCTCAAGGTGAGTGCCCTCAGGGTCGTACACCAAAGCTGGAAGAACCTAGAGGCGTGGAGAACTTCTATCCTGAGGGCCCCGCTCCTGCCAGCTACACTGGAGCCTGCACTACTGAGAGCAATTTCTCCCCTTCAGCCAAAGCTGCTCTGCTGTTGAGCTGGGCTGACTCAGTGTACTGAAAAAGTGGGTCCAGGCAGGCAGAACTCACATTTCCAGTTGCATCAGCAGGATGACATGTTCCCAGGGAGCTTAGTACAGGCAAGGTATTCATACTCCTGCAAGAACTGAGGGGAGCCAGGCCTCACGTCTGCAAGCACGCTATTCGATCCACCTCTCAGAGCAAAAAGCAGGAATTTAATACATCTTCTGGAGACGTGGGGACATTTAATCTGTGGGACTAGGAGAAAGGTGAAGGACAGCCACACGAGATGGGCTGTAGTAAGAGCGAGAGCTCTCTTCTCATGAGACTCGTTATCTCAGCGTAAGCAAATTGGTATTCCACCTGCTCATGGATTTAAGCAGCTGCTTGCTTAAAGCAGCAGCACACATTCTTGCACGCAGGAAATCAAAGGCTTGGTTTGTGTTTCCCTAGTGCCATCCGAACTCCTTGTGCAGCACAACTGCTCTCCCTCAGCTTCACCCAGCACACCCTCACGCTGTCTCCTCCCTCCTCCTGGCCCTGCCTTTCCCTGCTCATCTCCCTCCCAGTTAAGATTTTCAGTTCTCCCATCCCAAAACCACGACAGTGAGCGCAGTACTGAATGACTCAGCCCCACCAGGCCTACATCCCATCTTACCCCGTGTGTTTGCCCGTCCACATCTTGGCAGCAGGGACAGCACGGACAGGACACGGGTGTGGGAAGGTACAGATGCATCTCCTTCAGTGATGTTGTCTGTGCCGCCCTCGTGCCCAGAAGCAGCAGGCACCCGCTGCCTGGGTTCTGTACCAACATGCAGGAGACAACCCTTGGCACGAGAAACTCACAGCCTAAGCAAGAACAAGGCAGAACACGCAGGACAAAGCGTAGGGCCAGGGTGGAGGTACGCAGGAGCAGCTAGAAGTTGGCTGGGTGCGTTTCTGCAGGCTGCAAAGCTATGGGAAAATACAACAGCGTTTAAAAACAGAATTAAAACATGACCAGCAGTAACAGATGCGCGGATTTTACATTCGGTAATGTTGCCTTTTTCTCTCTTACTGTAAGCAAAACCTCACGTGCGCGTGGAAGGATAAATGGAAAGGAGTTAGAATGCAGCACTGTGACTAAACGCTCCTCCGTCCGCCCGCGGTTCAAACCCTGCAGCTTCGGGCTGCTGCACGAGAACCTGGAAAACAGGAACTGAGCAAGCAAAGGAATCGGGCCGATCGCATTCCCATCCCCAGCAGGAAAGGCAGAAACACGTTAATGAATCCCAGGTCAGTGCTGTCAGTGCACACAACACCCACGCCCCGTTGAAGCGATTCCCCGTGTGTCCACAGCCTGTCGCTCTCTCCCTCTGCAGCTCCAGCTGGCAGCAGGCAAAGAGCACAACTTGAAAGCAGCACAGGTTTCCTGGAGCCCAAGCTGTTTAAAGTTAAAGTTTATTTGTATTCTTCGTAGGAATATCAATAAAAGACCTCAAATGTATCTATATCTGTACATATTACAAGAACCTTCAAAAATTATTCACAGAACAAAAATAAATCTTCTTTAGAACAAACCCAGGCAATGAAATGCAGAAATGGATCTCAGAGACCAAACAGTCCAGTGCTACTAGCATAAAAATACGGCTTGAAAAAACAAGTTTATTACTTCGTAAGGTGTACTTCGTCGAAATAAAAAATAAATTATTTAGAGCTATCATTGCAAAACAGTTCTGTGTAATAACACTCGTTATTTAAGGCCCTTGAGACAGAAAATCTATTTTTACAGGTAGGGATTCCTGGCAGCCACGACCTGCAACGACACGCTCTCTCTGCTGGGAGCTAGCTGACTGTAGGGAAGGAATCACCTAAGAGCATCAGCCTACACTTCACCCTTTTGCTCTGTCGTGCTCAGCTGGATACCTGTGGCTGACCGTGCCAACGAAAGACTCTATTATTATTTACATGTAATGGTTCAACTTGGACAGGACTTGTTCTCCAGAAGAGACACAGACACCCTTGCAGAACGCAGTCAGAACTCATACACACACGGCGATCTGAGCACACAGACGCTGCTGGCACACTCCACAGGCGCTGCTGTAAAACTGACTGACTTCAATCGGTGAGTCTGAAGTTAAGAGCTGGTGGTTAAAGAAAGCTTTAAAACATGAAATCAACTGGTGGTTTAAATAAAAAACCAGCCTAAGCCAACCCAAAGCAATTGCAAGAACAGAGAGTAAAATGCATTTCTCTGATGGATGGATACAGAATTTATGACTGATGCCCTCCATGTTCTCTAACTGGAGAGCATACACATCCCCTTCCACGCTGCCCATCTCCAAGACACCAAGGGTATCAAAGCTCCATATTTCCCTTTCAAAAAGGTGTGAGCTCCTCGAGCTGCAAAGAATATTTACAGGACACGCCTCGTGGCTGTGCCTGCTCTGTTGTGAGAGGCTCTGTGATCTGGGAAGTCATCCTGGAACAGCACTGAGATGGGGAACTGCCTCACACCTAGGAACACAGCATTACTCTGGCAGGTTATTACATCGTATTACTTCAGCTGCTTCGAAATGACAGCAGCAGTTGCTTGCAATAGCATTAGCCCAGCCTGATCTGGACATATGAACCATGGTCTATAATGATTATCATCCAATTTTCCCACTGCTCACGTTTTCACTCGTTGCTGCAGAGACCCACTGGCTGTTAGTCTTAAAAGGGATGAGATGGGGCCCTGCTAGGGATCCTGTTCCAAAAGAGACAGAGCTTTCGGCTGCCACGTGGCTCAGAATCACTTGAATTTTATCAGGCTGGACAGAATAGAAGCTGGCATTTTCACATACTGTCAGCTTGAAGTAGCTTAAAATTTCTCTAGAAAGCTGCTTGGTGACAAACTAGGAGAGACAGCTGCCTGCAGAACTCGGGAGCATAACATTTTGTACTGCAGCTCATCAATTTTAGTCTTGCAGCACTGTGAGTCCACAACCTTCACCCCCTTTCAGGTCAACGGGCAGCTTCTCCTCCACGCAAGGAGATGGAGGAATACTAATACTATAATTTTGCACTTTGGGGTAGAAATTGAAACAGAAGAGGTGCAACAAGCTGTGGGGATGATAGCAGGGGTCACAGCCTTTCAGAACAGCAGCTCTTCCCAGCCTTCAAGCTGAAGCTATATGAGAAGGTATATTCAGAATGATACACCCTGAACAGCTCACGTATCAACACTGGAACGGATATTATTTCCCCTCTAAAGAAATGTTCTTGCTAGACAAATGCTGCCAGAATGACAAACCTGCCTCTGCCTTGCTCTGGTCAATGCATTCACATGACTACTTGCTCTCCTGTCTCACTCACTGAGCACCCCTGCTGTCTGCACTGCATGTTAAATGGGCAACACACATGCCCACCTGCAAAATTCCCCGGATGCAGCTGTGAAATTGTAGTGCACAGCGAAGGGGAGATGCAAATCACAACAAAAACACTCAACTAAGAGAGGGGCTGCAAAGGTTTCTCACAAAAGAGCTACTCCCAAGACACAGGATAGAGTGCCCATGGCTGCGATGCGTGGGGGAGGAAGGAAAGAAGGAACGCTTAGAGGATCAAAACAGAATCAGTGGTGACCCAGAGCAGGAAGACGGTTCTGGAAGTGCTGAAATCACTGCTGAGCAAATGCTGTGCACCAAGAAGCAGGCAGGGATGCTGCTGGGCCTGCAGGACAAGCCACATTCAGGCAGCCAGAGAGAGGCTCTGACTGGACAGAGCTGAGCACTGAGGATAAACCCCAACTCGCTGCAGACAGATCTCCTTCAGATGTAGGTGACAGCTTTTCCTTCCTACAGCGCAGGAGGTGCGGTCTCTGTATGTACCCGTAGTTAGTAGTGTAACATACTTGTGTGACAACGTCTAACTTCAACATCTCAACTCAGGATAGCCCAAGAAGAACAGTTAACGTTCTGTGTGACAAACTGAAGTTTGCCTACAGGGCCTAATTCATTTGCAAACAACAAAAACTCCACAACGGATACCAAATCTGGGGCCTCAGAATTGCCAGTCCTTCATGCTCAGGGTACAATCAGCCCATCTCAAGCAGTTATGGAACTGGCATAGAAACATCTACATTTTTAATGTTGTACTGTTCTAGAGATCCATAAACTGAGGCCAGAAAGGATAACCAGCTCATCAGCTCTGACCTCCTTGTCCCAGCCTACACGATTGCAGGCAGGTACTCCTGCGTTCACCTCACTGGCTTGATCCTGTTTGCTACACACATAACGTGGGGGCCCTTAAAAATACCCAGAGAAAAGCAAGTTCTGGTGGAAATGGAAGCTCTTGCCTTTAACTGGAACTGGACTGGCTAAGCTGGCGGTCAAAACAGTGAAAGTGAACAGGACAGAGTTGAAGAAATCTGGCAGGCAAACTGCAGGTCTGCACACAGAACTCTATTTGCTGGGCACGGGCGCCCTTTGGTTAGACCTGACTGGTCCTGGTGTAGCTCAGGGTGCACAAAGGAAAGACTGGATCAAAACGAAAAGCACACGTACGGGTCTGTGAATCCTCAAACTGCATTACAGCTGGGGTGAGAAAGAATCCCACCTTGAAAACTGCAGATTCCCCCTGTGTGTTGGCTGGGAAGCCTGACTGCGTGCAAACGCAGGGAAACAAGATCACTGCTCCGAGATTTTACCTTGCTGGGAACTTTGTTGTTTGCTGGAATCCCACCAGAGGCAGGCACAGGAGCCAGCAAGAGCCAATTTTCTTGCTACAAAGCTTGCTATTGAGTTGGTTAGAGGACAGCTAGAGAAGAGAGGGATAACATCAGCGGATGAGTTTTGTTACAGAATTCGTGTCGCCGCTGTTTCACTCCACTCGTGCACTTGCATCAGTCAGCCTGACAGACACAGCTGCTATCTAATGTAACCTCACCTCTCTCACCCACAACACACATGCACTCACACTCCCCTCTTCCTTCTCCAAGGACTGCAGTGCTTTCAACAAGAGGAGAAAACAAAAATAATAATAAAAAATAGCAATAATTAAAAAAATCTACAGTATTCACTTCCTTTTGGTATATTACAACGGCATCTTCTGTACACGACCCAGAGCTCCCTTTATTTACACAGTGATATGGAAGGACTTGTTCTCGGGAGCCCGATTCTCCTGGCCTCGAGTGGGGAATTAAAGCCCACCCACCGTTCAGAGTTCTTTCTTGTGTTCTTTTTATTAGCAGCAACGTGTAAACCTGTCAGGGGAAGAGGGGCCGTCGGTGGAGTTTCTCAAATCCGCTCCCTCCTGCCCTCCTCCTGGGAAGATGGCCGGCAGCACCTGCCCAGTTAGCAGCTGCTGTTTTTGAATTCACCATTCTCCGTGATGGAAAGCTTGGTGGGGTTGGTGGGGGAGATGCCATTGCGGACTTGCATGCTGTAGCGCTCCTTCACTTGCGTCAGGGCACTCATCAGCCGCGTGTTGGCGGAGTCCAGGGACACGATCCGCTTCTCCTGCAACAGACAGCCCACAGCGTCAGAGCTCCTTCGCAAACCAACCGCCTTCACCCTTCGTGCCGGGGATCTTCCAGGACCCGTGGGCTGACACAGTGTCTCCCAGATGATTTCTAGGCCGAGGCAGCCCAGCTAACGCTCTGCGGTACGATGGGATGTCTGCCTCTTTCTGTTTTCTTTGGGGTGGAGTGGCCCCCGCGTACCACTCCTGGCCTTTGGCACGATGGAAGGTGACGGTGAGGCAAAGTTAGGAGGTGAGCTCTCTCCAGACAGCCTCCAGCCGAGGCAGATGGAAATGCAGCATTTTGCCATGGAAAGGGGGAGGACGGGTGCCGGGGTTAATAACAGTAGCCAATAATTTCCTTTTAAATGGGTTAGAAAAAACAGAAACAGGCAGCAGAAAATAAAAGTGGTGGTTTCATTTGGCGGAGAGAAGTGCGGGTGGTATCTAACAGCCATTGCCTCTGTACTTGGGATGGAGTGTGCTCGGAATAAACCGATGGCATGTTTGAAATTAAATGAAAAATAATAATTAAAAAAGAAAAAAAGCAAACGATGGCAGCCTGCAGTCACCAGCAGGAGTGAGGGTGCAACAGCAACACAGAGAAGCAGCCAGAAGCTACAACTAAGGGATTACTTGAGGTGAAGGAGGAACAGGGTGGTGTGGGTGGAGGGGGAGATGCCATGGACGGAACACAAAGAACACACACTGAACACACTGCTCCTAGACCCATTCCAGCTCAATGCGGCTCCCGGGCTCTACCCAATCCTGGGTTCCCACATCCCAGTTTTGGTTCTTCCAGCCTCCGCTTTTAGCAAGAGGAGTCACAGAGTTAAAGGATGCGTACTGAATTTATTAAAAGAAACCCTAAAAGCCCAGCCTCGTGACAGCTGGATTGCCTGCAGCGGGATCCAGCACTGCGGGGTCAAGCTGAAGAGCTGCTGGCACAATTAGAAATGGCAGTTTTCATCTTCTCTTTAAAAAAAAAAATAAATAAATAAAATGAAATGCAGCCACACAGAGCAGCACCAGAGATGGCAGCAGGCCCATACGCTCTCCATGCTACCAACTGACCGTGCTTTTTCACTTGGAGAAGGAAAAATGACTAACTTACTTGAATGAAAAAAGCTGCATGCAGGAACTCTTCCCCGTCCAGCCCACTGAGAGACAAAACGGAAGGAAAACGATGGACAGGAGGCACAAACGTTAAGGGACGGTTCAGGCAAACTGCTGAGGAGATGTCAGTGCTACAAACAGCCCCTTGAGACTTTGATCCCAGCACGGTGGTGGCTGCGTGGTACTGCTGTGATCAAGTCATGCCTGCCCTTCTCAAGGGGCCTCCCCACGGGGGTAAAGAGTTGGGTGCAAAAACAAAGCAGGATGTAACCACTGCTTACGCTGCAGCCCTGGAGAGGCCTACCTCCGTGTTGCAGAGCAAATGGAGGGAGAGGAAGAAGTCAACTAACAGAAAGGCAGGCTGCAGCCCGCCCCAGCACCCTGCTGCTTCCCCTGAGCAGGGAGCACTGGCCACGGGGGAGATGAGAGCTTTAACCTTTCCCCCATGCCAAAATAAATCCTGTGAAAAAAACAACTGCCTCCACAGAAACGTGTTCTTCAGCAAGTTAAAGCTCCTCATCCTCGGACTACATTTCCAATATATACATATTCCAGCAAGCACTTGGAATCTGTACTTCAAAATTAGGATTTCTTCCTACGGAGTGTCTCTACAGGTTGCTAAAAGTGAAAGGCTGGTGATTTTCTGGCACTGGTGAGTGCTCTCTGTACCAGACTGCAAGCTGCTGGGAACCTGCGTTTGGAAAACGAGCTCAGCGAGTTATCTCAAAGGAAAACACAGCCTATCCAACACATCCAACACTCAGGAATTGGGCACAGGGAGTGGGAGGAGCTGGAATGGGTAGGAGGTCAGCGCGCTGGGCCAGGACTGGGTGCTGCTCAGCTAGAGAACTGATTGGGTTTACTTGCCTGTTTGAATTATCTCATTCCCATTAATGACCTGTAATTCAACACAGCGAAGATGTCACTTGCAATAGCAACTGGGCTAATACCCTTTGCAGCTCCAAGGAGAGTGCCACCAGACCTCTCCCTTGCTCAGTGGGGGCTCTCAGGCAGCCTGGAGGGCCTCAGGCACCGCTGTGCCCAGAGCGGTGTGAACGAGGACAGGGCTGTCCTTGTGCTCCGGGGTCGTGGTTGGGTGCTGCACCTGAACGCAAGGCCAAAGAGCCAATCCCAAAAGGCATCTCGTGGTCATGTCATTAAGCACAAGAGACCCAGGGTTCTTTGTAGCCACCTCTGTTCAAACAGATGTGATAAGCCAGGTTCTGACTCCGTTCCACAAATCACACGTGGAAAAGACTCTCTGTGTCCAGCCCCTGCTCTATGCCTGGGCCAAGGGAATCACACACCGTGAAAAAAATCTTCCAGATGTGACTTAGATGGATTGCTACACTACCCACCAAACACTAGGGCTCCCCCGGTGGGTCTGTTCTGAATCTGGCTTTAACAACGTTCAGCTGAGGGAAACAACTTCCCGAAACAACTGGGGTTATTCCTGAAATGATGTAATTCTGAAAGAATCTCTGTTCACAAATTTTACAGTTTGGGACTGCAGGAAAGACATCCTCCAAACGCAACGTGGCAGGCAGGTACCGAACCAGTCTCGGGTTCTGTCGGACAAGCTTTTGCCCTCTGGGATCAGCACAGACACAGAAGAAAAGCTGAAATGATCCCAGCACCATACACCCGCATGCACTGCCCACGAGGGCCCGCTTCTCAAAGCTGACTCGTGTCGACCGAGACAAGCACCGTGGTTTGTGGCAGAGGGGCATTTCTCAGGGGCTGACGTGGACAGTCAGATGGGGGGAAATGCCACACGGGGGTTACACTGGGTGCTGCTCCACAGCAAGCATTCTCTCGTCTTGACGGGAACGTTCAAAGCCGTGCTTTTAGCTCGCATAGCCAAGATGCATGCACATGGCAATTAAACTTATGCTGGTACGAAGCACAGCTTCTCCAGAGTTCCCAGGCCCACACTTGGAATGACGTCTATACACAATGCAGCACTATTCCTTTGCCCCTCTGGGATCTCATAAAGCAGAAATGATTTTGGAGAAGCAGTCGGTCCTGTGATTCGCTGCCAGGCTTTCTCAAAAGCCGCCGTCAGACAGCGCAGTCTGTATTAATTAAAAACCTCAACTCTTCTAGAAGGTCACATGTGCAACACCGTGAGCCAGTACTGGCTTGGGAGCTAGATAACAACGTCGGGGCAGGACGATAGGAGAAAATAATGGGGTCTATACACAGAACACTTAGCTCTCGGGGATCCTGTGCTCCTTACCTGTGCATCAATAATTTTCTGCTTCGCATCAATGACAGCTTGCATCTCTGCATGATCCTTCTTCAGTTCCTCTTCAACTGCCATGAGCCTGATGCACAAAAAGAAGCAATAAATCAGGGCAGGTTAGTATTACTCCGGAGTGTCTGAGGTACTCCGGCCTCTTGGTTTGACTCCTCTGATTGTCCTGGTCTGCAGGAAAAGAATTCTGCTGCACTCTGGAAAGGTCATTTAGCCATGGTCATGCTCCCAGCTGGCTAACCCTAGTATTTGCACAATGGACATAGCTAGAAATGCAACAGCCTTCAGTATAGATTCCAAGCAAAGCAAGGAGATTAAGTTCTAAATACAGCAGAGACTAGCACTACAAATTCCTGAACGTTTTCCTCCAGTCTCTGAGGCAAGTTTCCACATCCAGATCACAGTTCTTTCACTTCCAAGGCAGGACAGTGCCATTCCAGAGACACTGAACTCCCCGTGCAGCTCTACCATCCTTAGTGTCAAAGAGATCCCAAGGCACGGGGCAACTTCTTTTGCCCTCCACAGTTCCAAACTTCCCCAAGCCTCACCTGCTGATAATGCTTTTCATCTGGCTGTCCTTTTCCTCCTGCTGCCTGCGCAGTCTCTCCTCGCTGTCCTCCAGCCTGGATTTGTACTCCATCAGCAGCTTCTGCATTTGCTGCTCCTGCACCAGGAGCCGCCGCTCATACTCCTCCAGCCGGCGGCTCGACACCTTCAAGCGCTCCTTCAGCTTTGCTATCTCTTGTTCGTACTGTGGGCAGAGAAGGGAAGGATCAGACACAAAGGGGAAAGGGAGAGACCAGATCGTTGTACTCTGATGCTGCCGTTCAGGGCTGATGCTTTTTTCATTAAAAACACAGTGATAGAAGTAAATGAAATGACCAACCACGCTGTGGCCAACCACTGACACAGGAGCACGAGAGCTCCCACCACACTATTCCCACTCTGAGTTGTGTAACGCACACTCTAAGCTGTGATGGCTCTCACACAACCCAGATAGGACCCGCTGGCAGCCCCTGAGTCTGCCCATACAGAATGAAAGGCACCTTCTCAGCATGCTTAGCTTCGTCTGGGTTCTGCTCTGCATCCTCCTCGACTTCTTCGTACTGCCCGTTATTGAGAACCCACGCCGCTGTCCTTTCCACTGGTGACATCGTGGCCGAGTCCACAGGTGACTGGACCTGCAGCAGAGACACCTGTAAGCATCTTTCAAAGAAATTACACCCAAATCAGCTCTGACGTAGTTTACTTGGAGGAAGAAACCACCCATGGATCTGTTACCTCCACGGCCCCAGAACCTCTCTCGCAGAGATACCTGAAGTCTCTTTAAGCACTTGAGAAAACCTTTCCCTCTTTGTCTAGGAAAATCCTCATTTCCAGATGCCATTCACATCCACTTCTCCCCTTTGCCAGGCTTTCAGTCGTCCCTTCTCAATCTTCCCATCTGTCTGGGGGAAGCTTGGTTGAAATTCCAAGCACTTCTCACAGACAAAGACAAATTTATAAGCGCAGAAATTAGCATAACTACCCCCTGAAAGAGCAACACTGTCTATGGGTTTTGAGAAATGCAGAAGACCAACTTTTTCCCCCATCTGTGGCTTCACTCTGAGCCCAAGCAGCCCCTCAGCAGACTGCCTCCAGTTGGACAGAGCAAGAGCTGCTCCATGTCTCAGCGAGGAGCTGCGTGCTCCCAGAAGAGCTTACAAAGACCAGGAGGATGGTGAGCACTTGAGATGCTGAATGTTTGTGATTTACGGGGGGGGGAGGAAAAAAAAAGAGATGTCTGCTAGGAACTGATTCCTCTCTTTGCTCCCTCCCAGAGGAACATGCTGACATTTCTGTTCCCACCTACCTACTAAATGGAAATGGAAGGCAAAAGCTGACCTCTCCCAGCAAACAAAGGGCCTCGCTCTGCATTCAGAAACAAATGGGACTTGTGGAAAACAGAGTCTAATAATTATAACGCCCACAAAGCTATGCCTGGAAAGAACATGCCCGGCTTCTCTTTTCGCTCTTTCTTTTATTAAATAAGAATTCCACAACACGATTTGCAATTAAAAGGATGCAGTGGAATTTGCATCAAAAATAAAAAATGTTGGCCGCTCACTTTGGCACACTTCACAGCACTTCTCAGGGGTGTGGGGAAGGAAAGAACAAATTGATTTCTCTGAAGTAGGAGCAAGTATTCCCCTGAACCCTGTGCCAACAACTAGCATGGGAAGGAGAGGGGAAGAATAAGCAGGCTCACAAGGGATGGGGAGGAGTGTGCCTTGAAGCCAGGCATAGCTGCAGGTACTGATGGTATGGAGCACATAAGATACCTGCAGACACACTGCTCTGATGCCAAACAAAGGCAGGGAATGGATTTATTTAGGGCAGAGGGAAGTCTTTCCTGCCCTGTGGATTTCCTACCGTCTCTGTGCTAGGTTCAGCTGTATTCCATGTGCTTAACCCGTCCCCACATTCATGCCCAAATGTGAAACGCACGCTCAAAAGGAGGACGCAAGTGCAAGCACTTCAAACAATACGCAATTATGCTTTTGGTATTAGCAGCTTGGCACAGCAGCCTTCGCTTTGTGATTCAGTGCTTCTGATCTCCACTTATTGCAGTTCTAGAGCCCTGACTGCTCCTGGTTCCCAGGCACCAGCACCTTTAAACTGCACCATTCAGGAGTGTTTGCCAAGACAGCTATGCCAGCAGGGACAGCAGCGGAGCCTCTAGAGAGCAGGAGCTTGCACTGGCAGCAAAGTTCTTCCCTCAGCACGGCTTTAAAAGCTCAAAGCTTCCCTTGCACAACCATTCCTGCAGCAGTGCTTCTGCTCCAGAGGGACGGAGCTGCACGGGCAGCACTCAGCAGCTGTGACTTTCTGAAAGCTGAACTCCTTCTCTTTAATATCACACTGATTTAGCAAATACGCAGCAAATGGCAACACGATTTGTTTTTAAGGTTAAGGAACGCTGGCTTTCTGACAGGAAAAAAATCCTGACTTACAGCTGCCTGTCTACCAGCAACTGATAGAGTGCATGAGGAATTGCTACACGCAAGCACTCCTTTCCAGAAAGTGTTTGCATTACTCATAGTTTGGGACGGTTAATGAAAAAGCACTATTTATTTGGGGCCAGCCGTAGGTTGGTGCATCGTGGTGAAATACAGGACTCTCCACACTTAAGACACCTCTAATTATTTATTATTTTGGCAGCAGTTTATTCCAGGATGTTTAGTCTTTGTTTATCCCTCTGTTTTTAGGTAGCTATGCTTCTAAATTAGCACCACGGGGCGAATGAGCTCTCCCCTGGCAATCTTAGGTATGACTTAGAGCAAAGCCTCTTCTACTTTGTTATTTGGGGAGATGTTCTGTTTCTCCCAGCAGGCGTGCTGCTACCTTGGTAAACCAAAAACATTTTTGTTAAGCTCGTGCACAAAAGCATCCAAAATAATAGGTAAGCGAGATCTGCTGGGTTTGTAATGGTAACAAGCTTGGCCATCTGTGGCCAGTAGCAAGCCACTGTCTGTATGATTCAGCTCAATTTAGATCATAGAATAGCTCAGGTTGGAAGAGACCTTAAAGATCACCCCGTGTGCTGGCTGCTCCCCCAGCTCAGGCTGCCCAGGGCCCACCCATGTCCCGGGGCACCCACAGCTCCGGGCAGCAGCGCCACATCAAAAAGCTTCGATGGCCAACGCACTCATCAACTGAACACCAGAAACACAAAACACCCGTGAACAGACTTTCCTTACCTGCTGCGTCTGCTGCCTCTGAATGGCCCTCACCTTCGGGACGGGGCTCTCCCTAGAGGAGGAGGACTGCTGCCGGGAACGGCTGCCGTTCTGGATGGGCTCGGTCAGCACAGCCCCCGACGCGGCCGACATGCTGCCCGTGCTGCGTAGGGATGCGCTGTGCGGCAGCGACTGAGGTGCTTTGGCCCTGGCCCCCAGCACAGCTTGGTCCATCTTGCGGATCTGCGCCTGGCTGCTGCTGTTCTGGCGGGGCAACGCGATGGGGACATGCTTATCCGGGACCGTGTGCCGCCTAGAGAAGTCCTCGCTCTGTGTGCTGCGCTTGGTGAAGTCCTCCATGCTGCTGTTGCTGGGCCCGCTGAGCTTGAAGTCTTCGCTGTTGCTCTGGCTCCGGGAGCTGGTGGTGCTCAGGTTCTCCAGGCTGGAGTCCACGGAGGCCTTGGGCATCGGTGCGGGCGGGTTGTTGAGATGGTAAACCGGGTTCTGGAATGACAGAGGCTGGAGGCTGCCCTGCTGGTTCAAAGCTGGGTGCAGCGGTCTCCTCACCTGGGGAGCGCTCTGGGGCGTGCTCTGGGTCTCCCACAGCTGCTTGATGTTTGCCACCTGGGCGATGGAGAGCTGACTGCCGGCCAAGCGCAAAGGCACGTCGTGCATCATGGAAGCGTGGTCGCCGTGAGCGGGGTGGGGATCCTGCAGGTCCATGAGGGAGATGCTACGTCCGTTGGGCAAGATGCTTTCTCTTTCGTCCTTGTCTGAGTAAGTCATGCTCTGGGTGGATGCCTGCTGAACCAACAGCAAGGTCTTGCCCCTGAAATATCCATCTATGTTTTCCTGGGTTGGAGATTTCAGTTTGTGTACGTCGCTGTGGAGCGGAAAGGAGTTTGGTTCAGTTTTGAGCAGCCGAGGCCCTGAGTGATCTGTCCCAGAGAAACCTCCCCACCTCATTCAAACCTCCCCTCGACTCCAAAAGCATCAAGGAACTGGATTTCCTTTTACGAGCTCTCGTGTTCAAGTCAGAACACAACCTTCCTTAATTACCGCTCGCATCTTTGAGAATTAAGTTCGATTCAAGAAGCGCTTTATTTTTCACAGCCATCCCCCCCCCTTCCTCAGACAGCTCCCTTTCTAGCACCAATTCAGAGTGGTTCCTGTTCCACTTCAACCGCAGCTATGCATTTTGTGCATCTCAGAACCCAACGGGAGCTGAGTGCAGCTCCCTAACAACCCCCAGCGTCCCCTCGAGTTCTGGCTGTTACATACCCATCAGTGGGGTCCTCGAATATCTTCTGAAGCCCTGAGGAGAGGCTGCCACTGACGTTCGGACTAGAGCTGTGCTCAGTGAAACGCCTCAGCTGCTGCTGTATTGGCGTAGGGTTGGTCATTGATTTGGTGATGTCAGCAAGAATACGAGGGAGGGGTCCCAGTTTTGCCACGGTCGCCTGTAGGAAGGAATTTTCACCCTAATTGGACAACAAGCACCGCGACATCCGCCAGTTTTTGATAACGATGCACAGAGGCGGAGGGGCGGAGGTGGAAGGAAGGAAGGTTGGGTGGTTGTGTGCGGGTGTGCCAGGGCCGTAATGCAGTGTTACGGAGCAGGGTGACCACGGCGACGAGATGGATGGAGGAGACGAAACGGGGTGCAGCAGACATTGAGGAAAGAAAAGGAAATAGAAAAGAAATTAGGATCGACCTCCAAAAATAAAATAAAATAAAAAAATCATGCTCAACAAAACAAAACTGTGGCCATTCCGATGCAAAACTCTCATGCAAAGCAAACTAAGTCCAGGCTGGGTGAGGTCAAAGTGAAAACTATGGTATCTACTCATTAAAAGGGCATTCGCAGACTACAGGTCCAGCTGGTGGGGGGGAACTTTCCAGGCAGAGGGTGTCACGTGGTGAAGGAAACGCATGCCAACAGACAAGGGGGTGCGGCATTCACGGGGATCACGGCAGGACTGCAGGGGTCGAGGGAGATGGGAAAAGGGGAAGTTTTCATTTGCTTTTTGGCATCCCGCACCGATGCCAACTTCTGTAGCAACTTGTTATCAAAAACTAAGGCGTTCTTCCCTGCTTCAGAATAACTTTATGACAACATCAGCGACCCTCATTCCCACTTTATCACATCGGCCTGGGATTGAAGGCCTCCACGGCCTTTGCTCAGTGCTGGCTGGGCCTAGGGGAGGGCAGCTGACCCTGGAAGGCTGCTCGTTTAGGATCCCCCCTCTCCCCCTTTGAGTCACTGCGATACCATCTGCAGGGCACCTTCAGTCTCATGGGTCTGAAGGAAGAAGGGGAAATGCTGGAGGTTTATCATTAGGTAAAGCCTTGCCACAAGAACCACATCTGTACTCTTCCTGTAGGCAGATATTCAGTCAGTTTGACTCCAAGGAGAGGCCACTTTACAGATACTTCCTCCCAGCACTACTACTACTGTCTCTATTAAAATCTCAGAGGTGACTTCTCTCACCATTACCTGCAGTAAAGCAGCACTGCAATGCAACTTTACCCCTTAATTCTTTTAGCAAACCACTACGTAAGCCACCAAGCACCTGTTAGGACAGATCCACGCATCTAACCCACAGAAAGGACAAAGCAGATCTGCTTTGATGGCCCAGCCACATGTGGCTCCCCAATTTCCTCTGCATTTACAGCATCTGCATTCAGAGAGCAGCTCACAGGAACTGAATGCAAAGATCCATTTGCAGTTCTAAAGACTGGAGCTGGGTTTCTCTTGACCTGACACCCGACTGGCACTCATGAGCTCACCCTGACTTATAGAAATGGAGGAAATGGTCTTCTGAGTGCTCCCTTTGCTTGCCTTCCTGAGGCTGCTGAGCTGCCTTTAGAGCACACTTTACTGCCTGTGACATTCTTGAATGTATGCTGTGTGCATGTATGAACTAAAGGGACAAACAAGACCATAAATCGTTATCAAGTGACAATTAATACGTATTGTCTTCTTGAGACAAGGACATTTCTGTTTACTGTGAGGCCACAAGCTCAGACTTTTTCACTTTTGTTTTAAAGAACACACTGTGAGAAAAGAGATACCCAACAAATCACTTTTTTTGCAAGCCTGAGAGCAATAAGAACAGGAAGAGTGCACTGCAACTCACCTCGCCTCTCCAGTTCCAAAAGAAACAATAATAATATAAATGGAATACAGACAAAATAACACACCTCTAAAAGTTTAAATATGGAATAGCTCCGTGTAAAAAAAGAACCGATGAAGCACAGCTTGCCTTTTCTGAGCATCATCGACTACCTTTGTTATCAAGGTTTTTAACAATTTGGGATCCTGAAAAGCCACAAGTAGCATACAATGCCTCTTCTCCTTCTAAATGGAAATGATGCTTCTCATTGGCAGTGAGCACCTATTGTGATCAGCAGAACGGAGTCTGGAAAATGCATCTGATCCCAGCACAATACAGAGGCAGGAAGCACCCTGCCTTTGTTACAGGATAAAGCTGAGAGTCGAAACAGGTTTTTACATGGCACCCCCTTGTGTACTAAAACCTCATCTGTAGGCTGCAGAAATGAGACCATCTCAGTTGGCTTTGGATCAGGAGTTGGATGTGAATGGCTCTGCCTGGACAACACACGTTCCTGCAGCAGAGGTGCACTGTGGGGCCCGGTGTGCAGCCAAGAACGACCATCAGCATCAACGAGGGCTACAAGATTTTCACTTTCTGCCCGTGCACCCTCCCTTTTTCCCAGATCACATACGAGTCACCTGTCTGCTCAGAGAATTCCAGGCCCACTTTTAAGTGCTGCTTTCTCCACTTTTAACACGCAGCCTTTACTCGAGGCTCCGCAAAGTGTTTGCACTACAGCTGGAGCCCAACCACTTCACGTGCTCTGATCAAGAATCAGAGAAAGAGCAGTTGTGAAATACCACTATCACAAATTCCTCTCTGAAGCTGTTGAAAAAGTTATCCCCAGTGCAGGCTTCAGCTGCTCCCTTGATGTTTCCCAGTGTTTACAGTTGCTATGATACAATTGCCGGATTTGCCCTCCTGGGCCTCCAGCCTGCTTTACCTTATCAAGTTGGGACACAACCTCCCATAAGAGGGAATGCAAAACCGAGAGCTCTCTGCCCAGGTCGATATAGCCCTCAAATCCAGGCATGTTTGAGATGGTATCTGGATTAGAGATCTCCAGGAGAAAGCGCTTCATTCCCCCCCACTCATGTTCCAAGAAGTCGTTCATGAAGGCCATGTACTCCTCCTTGTTTCCAAATCTGCAAGAGAGGAGAGTGGGGCAACATCCAGTCAGTAACCTCCATACAAAACACAGAGCATTTACATGCTTCACTTTACATCTCCCTTTTCAAAGTGTGGATCTGGGGGAAAAAAAACAAGAGTGAATCTCTTAAATGGTGTCCCCCACTGCTTTTGGTCACGTTCAAATTGCAATAACTCAGTGATCATGATCTGAACAAGGGGCACAGCCCATCTCTCCCTCCTAAAGCAATCTGTTCTCTCCTCCCCTGCAAGAGACATGCCCTTGCTACCATCCAGCTGGGAATTTTGGAGGAGGAGAGGAGGGAAGTCAAGTTCCTTGGTGGGAACAGTGTTTCTTTTGAAACAGGATTCACACTGACATGCTAAGGCACAACCCTCTTGGATTTATACGGTGTCCCTCTACCGAATCCAACACAGCCCAAATCTGCATGTGAAAAAGAGAACCCCTCTCAGCACCAAGTTACCCCAAGGGGAACGGGGCTCACATCTAAGTGAGAAGCCTCTTCCATTTCCATGACTACGGAGCCCGGCCCTCCTTCAACCTACAGCCACCTGCAGCCTTAGGGGCAAGCAAGTTTTCCTGCCACCACCTACTTAGCAAAATTGGCGAGATTCTGAATGACTTTAGCAATCAGCGTGAGCGTGCGGGACGTCCGGTCGTCGGGATACTCCTGCATGAGGCTGAAGAGGCTGGGGGACATGATGGCAGGGCACAGGAAGCGGAGGAACAGGGAGGCACTGATCAGCCGCTCGCTGATGTCCTGCTTGCCCCTGCTCAGGCACTGCTGCTTCCAAGATGCAAACACCTCCTTCAGCTCACGAGGGAACACGCTGAAAAAAGAAAAAAAAAAAGAAGAATAAAACCAGGCTGTAAAATTGCATGGGCAGTGAGAAATTGAACTGATGATCAATCAACTGAAACAATTATCTGTGAGAAATTGTAATCGGCTTTATTTATTTTCCCTCGTCTCCTCTACGCTAGGAAATGTCATTAGGGGTCTATTCTTGGATGCTCACTTAATCTGCTGACACTTAAGCACTCGTTAAAGCATCCCTTTTAATATCTATTAGACAAAGTCCTTTTCAGACACTCTGACTTACAAGCTAAGAACTACCTATCTGTTGCTACTTGGGAGCAAACTCAGTGCTAGGATATCAAAACCAAACCGAACTCATCTCCATGACTGTTACCTTGCTTGTTAACCTCTCTCAGTGCTCCACACGTGCTCCCTCAAAGCAAGAAGGCCCTTCCTGCAATGGCACTCAGAAACAACGATTAACAGAAAGCTCTCAGCCAACTTTTCCTCCCTCCTTGTGTTTTCCTGTTCGTTTTTACAGATCTAAGGGTGCTGAGAGCTCTCCCTGAGTATCTGGCCTTTCAGCTTTTTTATCCCAAACTCAATCTCAGCAGCAGCCTTCTCACTGGATTCCTTCCAGCTGCAGTTCCCTTGGCAGAGTGTGCCATAGGCACGGACCATCTCCACCTGCAGTACTGTTTCATGTGTAGTAAGACAGTGAGGACAACAAATCTAGGCAGGACTGGAAGCTACACGGGTCTACGCTGTTTCCCTGTACAACTGTTTTCTCACCTTCAGAGGAGGAATGGGCACCTCCTGTGTAAATAACCTAATGGGGGAGAAGGGGAGGGGAGATGCCTCACCAGTAGGAATTGATAATCTTGCAGAAGGCCAGCTCGCAACACATTTTCAGGTTGCTCTGATGGTCTGTTAATTCACTGGATGAACATCTGCTCGGATCCACTTCACAGTTTTCATCTGACTCATACAAAGCCTTGATAAACTCCCCTGGACAAAGGGAAGAAGAACGACAAACCAGGGTAATTACACGAAAAGCCTCCTTGACACACCTTTAAATCCTGTTTATGCCTTTCCTTGGCAACTGCCTCTTTTCCGTGTCTGCAATAGTCTCCAGACACCAGCTGTTAGGGACACGGCTCCTCCCAGCTCTTTCAGACCAGCATTTGCTGTAGCAGATCAGACGACTGCTGCTCTAATGCCTCATCCTCCCGTGCCCTCCCTGCCCCTATACGTAGGGACAATAACAGGAGGGCTGTGCTGCAACCCCTGCACAAACTTCATTTATAGCCTGGAGAACAGGATTCAACTCCGTACTCCAACTGTATTATCAATCATACGATTATCCACAGCCTTAGAAATAAACCTGTGCTTATCTGTCTTCGTAATTTCTGCAGGAAATACATTCGGCAACGTTATTTATTTTTCTTATTTCTAAATTCACTGTGTTCTGAGTTTTGAAGAGCGTCACCTTGCTGTTCAATGAAGGACATGGTAAGTATTAACCAGTCACCTCTTCCATCAGCATCTCAGAGTGTCTGCATAGCCCTCATCGTTCAAAATTCCTTCTCTTACAGTGTCAGAGAAGACACGGACAGAAACAGGTGAAGTTCCTTTTTATGAGCTGGAATGAGCTACTCACTGCATTTCCTATCCATGGTAGCACATCGATCACAAGGCAAACCCCTTCATTCATTCCTTTAATTACCGAATGTCTTCTGAGTTCATCCCCTCAGATGATCTTGCTGGCTCCCAGCTAACACCAGAAGGCTTGTTTGTGCAAGGGGCCTTTGTTTCTTCTCGCTTTGTTTTCACACAAACCCTCAGTGCTTCCTCCAAACATGAAGCCAGCAGCGTTCTTGCAAGCAAAGCAGGTGGTACATCTTAAGCTTTTTTGTTGGGATCCAAAGCATTTCTGCTGAGGGCATCTAGATCCCTTAATTGTTAACCTTTTGGCAGCATTTCCATACGAGCCAACTCCCGTTTCATCTCTCTTTTTCTGGGCATGTCTTTTTGCTTAACCACATTTGAAACTTACTCTCTGTGGCCCACGAGGCCCTGCCTTCACCGTGCATTAAAACATCTTCCATCCCTCATGCCTATGGCTTCCAATCTTACAGCACAAAGCAGTCCGCTGCTCGCCTGCCTGCACCCAGGACTGGAATTCGTGCTCAGTGGTCCCATCGTGAGAAATAAGACTACCAGAACTGGCTTGCAGCCTTCAGAATAGCCAGAACACACAAAACCACAGAGCTGCCTATTCTGACCCTTGGAGCACTAACTTAGCCAACCATTGCCTTGATGACTTGCCAGCATCTGAGATTGCTGACAACAAGCGAGACTGCCGGGAAAGCAAGCTGCTGTTTTCTTTTATGAAAGGATGTGGCATGGAACTTGGCTTTGCCCTCAGCTTTTTCCCTTTGTATCAGTTTGCAAAGCTTTCTTCATCTGAGAAACAAGAGGGGGATGTGTGGCTCACTGTGCCATCTTGGATAACAGAGATGGTGGGGAGGTGGTAACTGCTAACCGTAGAGGAGCACACGCCCTTTAGCCCTTTTCATGGAGACATCAGTTGTCAGCACAGTAATTCCCAAGGCAGTGGCTTGTGCCTAGAGCAGAACAGTAACACAGTTATCAGAATCCACCCTGACGTGTAACTGTGGGCATTAGGACAGTGAAGGTTGGCCAGGCAGTGCTCATCATGTGGCGAACGAAGAGCACTTTGGATACAGTCAGAAAGCTCCCTAGGCACTTGCACCTCCACCTCCTGCCCACATCACCTCATCCCCTCCAGCCACGTTAGCTTGAGGACCTTCTGATGGGGCCAGCTCACTGTTTAGAAGGTTAACACAAACTGATGAACTAATTGCTCTGTGGCAAAGGCAAGGGCTGTGGTTGTTCTGGAATGAGCCAGCCTTGATGACACTTGTGGCTGAAGCTCCTCAGAATGAGTTCTCTTGCTGTGCTATGTCCTCGCTGCACCCAAATGCTATGCTAGGGTGGGCACCTCCGATGTAACAGATGCTAAAACCATAGCTAATGTTTGCCATCAGCTACATCTAACCCCCTAAGAGGTGGCACTGTCCTGAAGTGATTGCAGAAGCTTTTCCAACACAAGAAATACATACTTCACATTCATATCTCTGTCCGAAATTACCACCTAATTGGATTGCCATCTGATACCAGGTTCATTCCTGACACACAAAGTACTCCATTTCCACTGTTACAAAACCCTTTTATAAGCCTGGTCATAGAAGAGGTGGATTGTTGCTCTCAAAGTAACTGCGCTGTTCTGCTCCCAAACATGAGAGAAGGTTATGTCATGATGTAAACATCCAGAAGGACTCAGCCGTACCAAATCCTTGGCTGCTACTCCTACAAGCACCAGTGAGCATCTTCCTTTGCAGAGAGGAAAGGCATCAAGAGCAGAGAGCATGTGTTCTGCTGCCTGGACAGGTGCTCACACATTCCTAAATGTACCTAGCTGCACAGAGCTCGTGTCACCAAAGCATGCAGTGAGTGAGGGCTCACCACACACCCTGAGAAACCTGAGGGTCAATACAGCATGGAAAAAGGGATAATGCTATAAAGTAATGCTGGGTGTGGAAGATCCATCCCAACTGCACTGCTGGAGCAGCAGCTCTTTGGGTCCATCACCTCCCACGTCCCAGCACAAGTCTCATACTTGACTGGTCCTCTGCACCAGGACCAAGCTCTTGCAATGCAAACAAAAGTTAACAAAGAGGTACTTTCTTACCTAGTGCATCGTGGAGATACTTCTGCCCTACCAACTTCAGGTATTCCTCAATAGCTTTGGTAGCAAGTGTGTTCTCCCTGAAGATCAAGACATCGTGTTCCCCACAGCGATCGACCTCAGACATGACCAGATCTGTTAAGAAGTCCTGGAGGAAAAGGTCAGATGGCAGGAGGTCAGTTTAACCAGACTCAGACCAGGCTAACTGCAGAAGGCCAGAAGGAAGGAAAGGCAGAGGAGGAGAGAATTACTGGAACAACTGCCCAGCTTGGGGCAAGGGGTCCGTACCTGTAGAGCTAGAGCTCTTCTTGCATTTATTATATTTGAAAATATTATAAATCAAAATTTATAAAGGGAGATGCAAGGAAAACTTTTACATCCAAGCTTGTGTTCCAGTTGAGATCCTGAAATGAAACCCACCCCAGTTTGTTTATCGCTGGTTTAGTCTGCTGAAAGCATCCACGATATTCTGTCTGTGTTTTAGTACTGAACACTGCATACAACCTTGGATTTAAAAATCTCAGAATGGAAGTCCTGCACACATTATCACAGCTTTGAGAAGTACGAAGAAATGCTTATGGCAGTTCAATTCAGAAAAGGGATTCAGGATTTGGGGATAAAGTTGATGAGATTGCTGTGTGGCTATGGCTTAACTTCTGTATTCAAAGGCACAGACTGGCAAGTCTTGATACAGCGAGTACTCTCTTGACACAGGGCCCAATTCTGCAGTCACACTGCTTTCCTGAAGCGACAGCTTCACTTGTGTTAAGGACACTCAGCATTTCACAAGGAATGCTCCTGTTTCACTACAGCCCATGTCAACCTGTGAAGAGTTGTTCAGGAGAGGAACCACCACTCTCTCTTAAAACTGTTCCAACCCTTCCACCCTATGACCAACCAACCAAGAAAAAACAAAAACAAAGAAATGTGACATGAATTAGGGCAGTGACAGCGGTGACTTGCTGCTGGTTCTGCTGCAGTACCTTCTGCAGTATCACAGTTTTTAAAGAGCACTACAGTAAGGTTTTATAACCCCATTAGGAGGGCAATGCTGTAACAGTAACTTATCTACCTGTTGCAGGTAGATGAACCAGAGCCCACTTTCCAGGAGGATTTCAACACACAGCTGTCCCAGCTACTGACTTCTCTAAGTCAGACAGCTGGGTAAGTAACCAAGGGATCACACAGTGCCACGGAGCACCAGCCTTCCTGAAATGTACATCAAGCAAGGGGGGAACAGTACAGAGTGGTACACCCTTGAGAGTTACAATGGGATCTTTTCAGAGCTGTTAATTTAAGCTGTCCCTTGACTGCTGCTTATGGTCATTCTCCCATGCCTCCAACTCAAGCCTGTGCTCGGTGGTGCTTAACTTGCTGTAGCTGGCATTACTGGAAGGAGCAGGCTACAGCTTGGTACTCCTCCTGCACAGACACTTGGCAGCACCTGCATGAATTGATGCTCGTTAATGCTTCTCAGCACTTCTGGCAACCTGCAGGACATTCTCCCACAATCTGTTCAAAGAAACTAGGGCTTGCTCCAGTCGCTGCAGTACAGAGAATCACCAGCCTGCAGTCCTAATACCATTCCTAGGGCAGATGGGATCACCATTAACCGAGAATGGATTCTCTGAAGGGCTGTTCAATTGAAGACCAAATCAATGTTCATGTCCATTAGCTGACTTAGCACTGAATCAACAATGGCACGCTGCTGCTCGCTGTATTGGAGATGTATTTATAGAAGTTATTCTCTAGTCTATTTAACTCTTGTTTACTTATCTCTTTATCTTGTATCACAACTTCAGAAATACAAGAAAGGCTCCCATTTTTCAGTCTCAGACTTTGTACACAGCATCTTTAACCTTCCTATCAACTCAGGCACTTCATTTGTGTTGGTATGATTCCTATTCACATGCTTTCCTGGTAGATGCAACTGCCCAAGCCTTTAAAAGCACTTTTGAGGCTCTCTTCTGAGCCTTAGCCCCATCAGGCACCTTTGTGTGGTTGCCTGTGCTCACACCAGCCCAGGAATTTTCTGCAGGGCAGTAGTTGAGGAGGTATCACCTGCCATCAAGAGGAAGGAGTCTTTCTGACAGGGGCTGCCCATGCTTACCTTAGCTCTCCCCGTGCTCTGAAGGATGTGCACCATTGCACAAGCCATCTCTTCCTTATTCCTCACGCTGATCACTGGCTCCAGCACAGAGCACAGCATAGTGTAGTTGCTGGTGACAAACTCTGCAAACTCCTTGTATTGCTCCATGGGTAAGATAATGATGGTCTGATAGCGTGACTTGATCCGAATGGAAGGTCCTCCGGATTTCCCTTTGTTGGGTGTAGGTGTGCTGACTGGGTACCACTTCTCCACAAACTGGCGTCCCGTTACGCTGGCCATGGGAATGTTGACCAGGCCAACATAATTGTTTTTGTCCTTTTTCTTTTTCTTCTCCACATCCTTGTAGATGTGAACTGTGATGTTGTGAAGAGGTGGGAGACTGTAAAACTCAAAGTGCTCCCCCCAGAAGATATTATCTGCTTTCATTTTGCTGGTGGTGCGGGCAAAGAGAGTGTCATCAAGGCACAGCTCACAGAAGTATTTCTTCTTGGGGGTCAGGTCCTTTGCCTCAATGATCCAGAGGCGGAGCACATTTTCAGCTCGACGGCAGTTGTCCTGCACAGAAGAGAGAACTCAGTTTTGATTTGGAATTTCTCAAATAGCAAGCACGTTCTCTTCGAGGGAGTGGGCTTCTCCCAGGACGGAATGAATCGAGCAGGTATCTGTGTGGGAAGCCCTGTTACACTAAAGCCCAGTTGTATCACCCCTGTTCCCCCAGTAAGCTTACTTCTGCAGTTTGTTACCTTATTTGGCTGCACTGTTCTGCGTAGGTTTTCCATCCACTTATCCCTCTCTGCAGCAGAGGAACAGCTGAAGCATTTACTGCCACTGGAGTAGGTTACCTGGAACATGGAAATGACAGGCTGAGTTCAGGCAAGCCTAGGAGACATGAAAGGGGCTGCAAGAAGCAATGTTTGAGCAACTAAGCAACGTGAAAAAGGCAGGAAAACAATACTTCAAGGCAGAGAAGCTAAAAGGCCCTAAAAATGCAGAGAAAAAAAATATGTCAGTTCAAATTAAAGTAGCATGTGAGGAGCACCAAAGGCTCCTCTTAAAGGCTTTTAAACAAGGCTTTAATCAAGCAGTTAATTTTTTTTTAACACTTGTTAATCGATCCATAGCTGTTAAACTCTTGCAGTTTCCTCTGCTAAGTCTCAGTGGCAGCTGATTTGGTTACTAACAGGGTGAAGGCAGACAGAACACTGTATTAACACAAGTTAGAACACAACGGAAACGGTGCCTTCAGGAAACACAGAACACTTCAGACAATGAAACACAAACCGAAGGAGCTGTGCTCTGATCCAGCCCCTGCATCCGATGCCACATACAACTCTGCTTCACACAGGTGTGAGCCACCGTGGTTCTCGCCCTGAAAGGCTTAATCTGCACTTCCCATTCATCTGCACACACAATTAAAAAGCAGTTTGAGGCAACAGCCTCAGAGCTCTGATGCTGCCAGCATTTTCACTGCACGCCTCAAAGCTAAGCAAGTCGAAAAATGCTTCCAACCAAAAGAATACGAGACTGAAGCAAACAGGAACAGCTCCTGGATCCACCCCGAGGGAGGAGAGCCTGATATGCTGGTTTTCTGCCTGACTGGCAGACAGATTGCAGACAGATCTCTGTCCCGTGAGGTACACATCCGAGCAATCCTGCAGCAGACAGACCGGACTGACTGCCCACTGCCCCTGCTGCCAGATCACAGTGGTTCAGGTACAGCCAACAAGCTGCAAGGTAAATGCTGTGCTCACACCAACAGCAAGAGGCTGCTGCTCCACGGTGCAGCGACATGCCCACAGTTCCTGCAGCCCCTCCTTCAGCAGCCAGGGAACAGGCTGAGCTAACAGAAGCGGGTTCAGACTGCAAATCACACTTCTCTGTCAGAGCATGTTTTGTAAATGTAATGCTGGGTAAATCTGGGGAGAACCAACACACAGCTGAAAAGCAATGGTGTGTTTCAACCGTGCATTCCCATCCAAACCACGAACGCTTAGATACTTTCCAAATGAACAAGAGTTTTCCACTTGGAAGATGCAGCAGCTGAAGCTTTCCCTCCACTCAGCCCCAAGGAGTCCACACATGCTGGCTGGGCAGCCCCCCACCCAGACCCTGAGGAAGGTTTGGCTGCCGACCCCTTCTCCTATTACAAAGAGAACAGTGCCAGGCTTCCGACCGGCTGCACGTTTGGAGAACGCTCTTTACCTCAAAGCAGAAGTCTTGCCCAAGGATGCTGCTGTGAAGTGGCTTGACAAAGACTTTTTCTTCTGCCCCAAGGTCCAGGGCCTCCACTGCGCTGCCAGGGCTCAGCAGGGATTCATGGGAGCGGGACTCCTTCAGCTTCGGCAGCCCACGTGATCTGCAGAGCAAGGGGAGAGGAAACATCCGTTTTCTCACAATTACCACCAGACTTGGCAAGATGTCAGAGAAAGCTGCCAGTTGTTTATTCACGGCATCTTCTACAGTTAGTCTGCAAGCCTGACGACAAGTAACCTTAGCCCAGTAACCCCTGGCTCCTAAGGAAACATCCAAGGGCACAGAGTCTGTTCTCGCCGACCCGGATGCTGCTCCCACGTTGAGCAGTGTCAAACCACTCTAAATATGCTGATTTTAGAGGTGACAGCCATGGCATAACCTTCTGCCATAAACCCACAGCACTAACCAGCAGTTTACCTGGCTGGTCTCATTTTGTAAGATGTTCAAGCTCACGTTGGTACCTATGTCTGTTCATCTCCAAAGGTGCAGAATCATGGAATGGTTAAGGATGGAGAAGACCTCTAAGGCCCTCACATCCAACCCACCCCCACATCACTGCCTGCATCCCATAGTGCCACATCTCCACGGTTCTGTAACACTCCCAGGGACAGTGACCCCCACACACAGACACAACCTTGGGTATCACGAAGGAGTCAGCGCCAAAGGTGTTCCAGCAGACTGACCTACGATAAGATGTACTCAGCACAGAGGGGAGAACTCTGTTCCCATTTAATATATTAAATGACCCAAATGCAGGCAGCAAAAAAAGCCTTTGTCAGAGGGATATTACAAAGACACTGATTTCAAATGCAAAACAGCAGCACTGGTACAAACGCTCTGGCCGCACTGTGCATGCTTTGTTCTAACAGGTTCCAGCAGCAGCTGCACCACAGCAAACCCAAAACCTCGGCCATGTATAATTGAACATTCGCTGCAGTTAAGGTAGGACAAGTCTAAAATAAACACACCGCAATACACCGCTTTAATACTATCTCTGCAAAATCCTCTCTAATTTCTCCTCTCAAGAAAGCACTGCTGAGGTCACTTGGCTTCCATCCCTGCCCCAAACTCTCAGCAATCCCAGTACTTTGGTGCATGATGCAGTGGAGCTGGCTGAGAGCCTGGGGCTAACACAAGCCCTGGCTCCTCAAACAGAATGAAAGCATGCAGCGGTCACAAAGAGTGGGAAGAGGGGAAAAAGAGGAGCAAATAAAGGAGAAAGAATGATTTTACACAACCCTGCCCAGCAGAGGCTGTGCTTGGAAGGAGACAAATCAAGCCCACCTACATGAAACAACTGTACAGCCACTTAGCGGTGCATCCCCAAAGCATAGCGGTGCCACATGTCAGAGTCCTCCGTTTCAAGCCCGGCTCCCTGGGCTACATCTCAGACAACAGATCCTGCTGGGAGCAGAGGGGAGGCCCAAAATCCAGGAGGAGCCCTTTGTCAAGCCTCAGGTCCTGGATTTCAGATGAGCACTGTGCCAGGAGGATGAGCTGGGGCACGGAGAGCTGCCTCGGCACCGTAAGCACTGCCCTCCCTGTGTGCCAGCCCCAGGGGTGCCACCAAGAGGCTCCTGGCATGTGTTGCCATGGCACAGCTCCTTAAGGAGATTAGGGGAGGCTCTGCCGACATGGCAAAGGTGACCTTTCCAGAAAGGACCAAGGCCCTCCTCTTCCCTCTTCCTACAGTTAATTTAACGAGACACAGACAGTGAAGGACAGCATCTTCCAAGGATGTCCAAGCAGCATTTGGGGACAGGGTGGGGGTCAAAGGGGTATCTGGCAAGCTGTACTCAACGTCTCCAACACCTCATCTTGAGAGTTACACCTCCCAGGAGTTGTATTCTGCTCAAGTTGCTAGCTCTGAACACCTGCTTTGTTGTAGACCAGTTGCAGAAGGTTGGTTGTGCTGGCTCAGGAGCCAGCGGTGGAGGAATGCCGATCTGTTCGAACAGTTCCTTGAAGCCACCGTACTTAAATAGCTCATTAAACTGATTAAGTGGCTTAGAACTGGCACTTTGTCTTCCACAAACACCACAGCAGTTCTGGAAAGCTGTTGGTTAGAGGCAACCACACGCACTTGTAATCACCACCATATATATTTCACCTATTGATAGATCTGTAATGCAAATCATCGATGTGTGCCTAAATCAGCAGTGTCCCGATCGATAAAGGCAATAACTACAGGGAACTAATAGTTCTCTGCTTCTTTAAAGCCACATCTGATGTTCTGAAGCCAATAGAAAGAGTGAAGGAGAACTGCTTGCAGGCTTCCCTCTGGCACAGGGGCTGAGTTAATAAGTCAAAGTCACCGACTTGTTTGCCGGTGTCCAGCAAAGGGGTGAGATTAACAGGGTCTTTCCTGTATTAGGTAGGGAGCTGCTGGTAACAGGAGTGCTGCTCAGAGTGTCTGCTAAGAGAGAGGTAATCCCAGGGAAGCAGATTACTGTAAACAGGAAGATCACGCATGCACAAGGTGGGGGAAGGGTTGTTTGTCCAAATCTGTTTCTGCCAAACAGTTCCATTAACAGCCCAAATCCTGATTTACATTACAATTAACCTCAGGTGACAAACTTCCTCACTGATGCTTCTCCTGTTCACTACTGCACGCATACAAAGCATCACCAAAGATGGTGCACGAGTTCAGAGCAGTTACCAACAGCACTGACACTTCTCACATAGCTGTTTTCCATAACTCCTTTCCGATAGGGAAAGTAGGGGGAAGAGATGCATTCTGCTGTCTATGAGACGTGCAGGATAAAGGGTTAAACCCTAATTGCTCTCTGGTTATGAAGCTCTCCTGCTGATTTTGACCTATTTAAAAGCCAAACAAAAAAAAAAGCACAAAAGACTTTCAATTACCGAGCTTACCAGGGAGAGAACTATATTGCCTCGAAAACAAACCCGCCGTCATCAATAATCCAAAAGACACAAATTAAAGAACAGAAAAATGTATAGAAAGAGGCCGCTGAGGAATAGAGTCCCACAATCCATGTTTCCTTCACCAATGAAAATGGGCATGAAAGCAAACGATTCCGAAGCAAGTTTTTTGTTCAGCCCGAGGACCCGAAGCTGGATTCAGTACTTAGCCCCTCGCAAAGCCACACGAGCAGCCTGGCCTCTGGTGCAGCAGCTCTCTGCTCAGTGCTGCCCGTGGGATCCCAGCTCTGTGCAACTCGACGGCAGTGCAGCAGCAGTGGGCTCCCCGTGCAGGCATTCATTGTGCCGGCACACCACACCCCGCCTCGTTATCCAACTGCTTATTAGCAGAACACCATACGACTCGGTCAACAATTCTACGAGTCCAACCAGTTTCATTATTATCACCGTTTTTTAAACCGGGCACTTTGGGTTATTTAGCTGCGAGTTGGTTGTGACTCTCTTTGCCTTCCGTTGGGTTTCTGATCTTACTTTGCCAGGGCCTTACTGCTGTTAGAACCCAGGAGCTGCAATGCCTTTCCCTGCACACCACCCCCAAAGCACAGCCCTTGGGATCCTGCTCTTGGAAACAAACAGCTGCCCCAGGAACCAAACAAACCAGCTGAAAGAAATATGGCTCACTCCAAACAGGAGACGTCTCTCTGGAAACAAACCACTCCTCCCTGTGCAGATAGAAACAGATATGCTGAATGAACACAAGCTCCGACTGAGTCAAGCCTTAATAACGCATTGCATAATAGAGATTTTATCCTCCGGTCTCAAGCAGAGCAAAAAAAATCACCCACCCTTTTTTTTTGTTGTTGTTTTTTCTTTTGTGAAAATGGAGATTAAATTACAACAAACAAAACACGAGAACGCAGCAGAAGGAGCTGTGCTGTTCCCACACGGCGGACGAGCGAGGAGGGAAGAGCTGAACTCACCTAAAGTAGAAGAAGCCGTCGTTGGAGCAGCGGTACCGCTTCACCATGAAGCCCAGAGCCATGGCTACCCGCTGCCCCGCTGCACACCGGAGCCCATCCTGAGGGAGCGCAGAGCAGGACCTGCGCTCGGCCACCACCATGGGATAATGCCATAAAATGACTTTTAGTGCATCAGGAGGGCTCCCACGTGGCACTAAATCCCAACAGGGCAAAACCCTCCCAGCTGTCCGCGGAGCTTTGTCGCGGTCGCTGAGAACATATGCAGTCGGGCTCAGCGATCTCGGGGCACCAAACGGAGGTGGGAGCTGGGGGTCCCTCCTGGACACGCTCTCCTGTTGCCCAAACTGAAAACGCTCATGTGGTCCCTCCTTACAATTTCACTTTTCCTCGTGCTCGTGCAGAGCCTAAGCATCATTATGTTAGTGGCTTGTGAAGGCTAAAGTTGAGTTTTCAACAGAAGAACCTGGAGTAATACAGGCGGTGTGAGTTACAGAGGCTACTCATGCACAACACCCAGATACTGGCTGCAGTGAGCTCAATTCTGCAAGGACACCGCAGTTTTTCTCTCTCCCCCTCCCACCCACTAAGCCAGCTGAATTTTGAAACCCAGAAAAACAAAGTAGGTTGGCCAACTGCTTTCTGCTGGAACACCGAATCTGATTGCGAAAATATCTGCAAGTTATCTCCAGCACTCCCTTACAACATTCCTGAATCCTTTCTATTTTAAATGGACTCTGAACAGACAGCATCCATCCTCTGTCACCACCTGGAGTGGCGTGCAGTGTTACACTATCCCAATCCTCCATGTACACCATCATAAACGATCTTCCCTACTCCAGATTTCTGCAGGTATTATCTCTAAGCATCTCCTGTTTCTTAGCAGGACCCAAACACCTCAAAAGAATGAGAAAAAACAATGTGCCAGCAGCCTCTACTCCCTTCCAACCTTTCAGCGTTCCAATTTATAAAGCTACATAATACTTTCTTTGAAGCTAGGGCTCTGTATTTGTCAGAGCAAGAAAAGGTAGATGCTATCAGTCCATCTGGCCCTGAAAACCAGCACAGCACCATGACATCACCTAGCACCAAGTGGGAAAGGGCTGACTCACCGGGGCAGCTCTGGGACGTTTTCAGCAGGAGGTGGGAAAATAGCAGTTCCCTCTCGTGAGTTCAGAGCCAGCTGCTGTGCGTTACCTTCTTTCCTGCACAAACAGGTGTAGCTGACTTGCTCCTTTGGAAAGAGCCCAAATAATAGCATAATTCTAAAAGGTAATCAATCTTTTTAGGCTCCTTCTTCCTTCCAGCTCATGTCCTGCCAGTATATACTAATCTGCTCCTCATCTTAGGAGGTTTCTGAGTTGTTTTTCCTGCTAGTCTGTTCACCAATTGTGTTTTCCAAACACCTGTAGGTAACTCAGAGAAAGGTAAATGAGGGAAGGGAGAAATGGCTGCCAAGTTTCACTTGGAAATGGATTTCTTCTATTTGTGAAGATTTCATTTGTAAAATTAGAAAAAAAACATTAGAAAAGCTCCAACTATTACCTTCCAAAGTTGGTATGTTCCATTTGTGCGCTGATTAGACCACAAATGCAAAGAGAACTCTACAAAGCTCTCAATCTTTTCAACCACAGGTAGCCACAAGGTTGAGTCTGTGGCATTTTCTTCCTAAGAATAACTTATCAGCAGTTCATGACCCTCACCCACGTCACCATACTTCACAAACATCGACATGCTCTGGAATAGCCACTGTCATTTGTGGAAAGGTCATCTCCAAATAAACTTAATCTCAGCTTGCTTTCTACCCCCCTCGCCTCCAAGCCGTGCCCTCTCTTCACTTCAGTGCACATATCTCTGGAAGGAAGAGGACTGCGTGGACTCGTTATCAGAAACGCTGACTTCCATTAGCAGCAAGTGATGGTACCGTGGCACAAAACACCCAGAACACAAATGGAGTTCCATCTCCAGTGCTCAGTGTGAGGGGCACTGCTGTAAGTCCAGCGTAGGAGGCTGGAGCACATCCATGGCAGGATGGAAAGTGCAACCATAGCTTGTCCCTGCCCTACAGCCAGTGGTTTTCCCAGGCTTCGTTCCCCAAACTTGTGCATGGACTGGAACTTCTCAGTTCTCATGGATCCTCCTTCTTAAATCCATACCTAGGAGACTTGAGAGGACTGACATGACTGGCTATGCCTAGCCCCATCACCATGTAGTGCATGAACTCCAGAAGTCCCTTCCAATCCCCGTGATTCTGTGATCTTATGCTGTCTAAACAGCCAGAGAAAATCCACGTGTTGTTAGGGTCTAGCTGACACAACTCATGTCCACAAAGGCAAGGAGTAATGAAAGCTTTGATTTAGAAGACAAGGCGGCTCTGCTGTGTCTATTTCTTCAAGTTGTAGGGATTAAGTATGGTTAATTTATTGGCTTTCCCAAAATAAAGGCATTTCCCTTACAGTACAACAGGGTCCACGTTTAGAGCGAGAACCAAGCTAGAGAAAGACAAATACATTATTTACGGAAAAAACATTTCTGCATTATCACAGGGCGGCATTATTTCATGTGCTTTTGTTCACTAAGTTGCTTCTCATAGCAAAACTGCCACTCCGTGAAAAAAGACAGTTAGGCACCAAACAAAAAAAACCACCCACCACACACGCTGGACTTCAGACAGAAGAGCTGGATGGCACCATGTCCAAGGAGCAACAACAGCATCGCTGGTCACACTGGGTAAGCAGCAGCCTGTTCTGTAACTCACGGTGTTAACAAGAGCCCTAACACCCAAAGCCTTGCTATCTCCACGATTTTATGGTGCTGCCTTTCAGCTGAGGAAGATAGTGCCATTGACTGAAGCAGCACAGCATGACAGATGCAACTAATGAATTCAGCTCAGCTGCAGGAGAAGGGAAAATGCACTAAATGGTGTAAAATCAGAGAAGCCTGTCACGGCCTTAAGTACAGGGCAACTTATTTTCCACTCATTCCAGTTCTCCTGCTGGGCTGCTGTGGAATATAACACACAGCAACGTTTAATGAGGACAATCAAGACACTTTGTAAGTCGTTAGGAAAAAACATGTACAATGAGCATTTGCTTGCCTCACACACAATCCACTCAAGCCTGAACCAGAAGCAAAACAAGCAGAATATACCAAGATGGGCAGGAGTCACCAGGTTTTCCAGTTTTCTGCATAACAGACCATCTGTTCCTTGCAGGACTCCGCACTGCAGCAGCTACACCATCTCCTGACATTAGCAAGGACTCTTAACACACCTGAGCTGCACTGCACATCCCTGGGCTCTGCCTGTGCTAACTGGACTGATCTGCTTGCACCAGCACAATGCTCACGTTGGCTGCTGCCCTGATCTGCAGATCAGTGCTGCGTGCATCAAGGCAAGGTTCTGTAAAAGCCAAGCAATCCAGCAGCACCGTAACATGAAATTTCAAGTCTGCACTTTATTTGAGACAGATGCAGACAAAGGTATTCGAGCCTAGATGCTTAAACGAAACTTTTCTTGTCAACTGCAGTGAAAGATTTCAGTCTTGTGTCACTGCTACATCACAGAATCATAGGCACCTTGTATAGTAAATAAGAAAAACAACCTCTAACATACCATTCAGCTCCAGAAGCATCCATCTGCCAGCTTCAAAAAAACACCAAAACCAACCTTTCCCTCCTCTCCCCCTTTACAAGCATGCTGCATACAGATTTTGCAAAGTGTTTCAGGATAAGGCAAGGTTGCTTCGGGAGATGCACTGACCCTTACCTGTCATCAGCATTGCGGAGAGATGGGAGGCGGAAACTCGTGTTCCTGTCCAGCTTTGACTGACTCTTTGTCCTCTTGATGGAACCTTTCAGACGTTTACTGAAGAAGCCCTGAAACGAGAAGTCGCACAAGTGAAATGCCAGCAATAAATCAATCAGTGCACTGACACCGAGTCCAAACTCGGCAGTGATTCCTGCTGATGGTGGGGAACGTGCTGTATTGGGATTCCTCTGGGCAGGACTATGCTGTTAATGACAGTTCCAGCATGTGACAGCTTCAAATTGCAATAATTAGCCCTCCTCATGCTGCAGGTGGGTTTCAGTGAATTACAACTGCTACACAAAAGACTGAAGGACTGCTCTAGCTCTTTGAATTACTTTATGCAACGTGCAAAGGCATATCCTGTCAAAATATTTCCAGGGGCTGCAAGCATGCAGGCACATACATTCTTTGGTGTGATCAAAGCAAATATAAAGGTTCTTAGTCCATAGGATTAAGCAGCATTTTTGTGGCTGAATCCATCCCGCTCCTTCTCAGAACAGCTGCAGAGTGCTGCTGTCAGGAGATATACCAAATGCATGCAACTGAAACCACGTTTGTTAAGAACCTTACAGGCTAGTTGATAGAATTTGCTTAAAATGAATTTTCTTTCAGTGGATTGACCTAGCAGATCTCCAGCCTAGTAAAGCTCTAGTGACAGCAACAGCCAGCTGGGGTTAGCCCTTCATCCCATCCTCGATGTTTCTCTAGGCTAGAAATCCAGCACAGCTACTTTGGTACAACAATTTGTAAGGCAAGCCCTTCAGCTGCATTTGGGCCGGGTGACAGATGTTGCCCACAGCTGCCTGCTGTAATACAGAACTCAGCAAATTGGACACACACGAGGTCTTCTGTTCCTCCCTACGAAGAAAACACCGACAAAGCAAGAGTGTTTTTTTGCTGGCTGCAGGTGACTCGACCAGATGGAAGTATCCAGCTCGTTCATTTTACAGACTTGTAAGAATGAGGCCAATACAACACGAGAAAACATTACCTGCAGTCTTTTAGTCTGAAAAACCTTGTATCTTTTTCACCTCTTCAGGAGGAAAATGAGGTTTATCTATGGCATCCAAAGGAGAGGACTAACACCCTGCTCTCATCAGAGCTGCCAGGTTAATTGCTGGAGGACGAACCTGCTTCCAAACAGCAAAGCCAGCATTTGGCCAGGATCATCTACAAGCAGCTCCAAATCAATTTTCTAATTCTGTTTTTGCCATTATCTCCCCATGCTTTCAGTGCTCCTTTGGGAAAAAACAAATAAACAAACAAAAAAACCCCAAAAACCACAAAAAAAAAAAAACCCACCTATCCTTTTCCTTTTAAACAAGCACATCCTTCCTCAATCCTTTCTGCCTTTTCTCATTTTGTTACTCCTTTTACCTTCAGCTTTCCCCTCTTCCACTCCTATAACCTAATCCTTCCCAAAACCATACACCTGTGCTCCCCATGGAGGCTGATGTTCAAGTTGCATGAGTTCTCCATCTCCATGCACTCTTTCTTACACTGCTTCATTGGATCTGGAGGGTGATACATAACTAAAATCTTATCCACACTCAAAGCTGGCTGGATACCAAGCATGTGCAAATTGTCCTCTCCTAAATATTGTGTAGGGAACAACCTGCTCACTCACACCACGGCCCACGGGCAGCTCAGAGAAATGAGAATGCCACGTGGCCTATGGGGCAGTGCCACATGGGACAAGGAAAGGAGGAGTGTGGTTTTTTTTCCATCTAGACACAGTGCTACATTTAAGGCTGCCCTTCAGTTGCTGAGGCTTGCCAGCCAGCAGGCTCCTGAGGGATGAGAGCTGCTATTTCTACTGAAACAGAAAATGAAGTGTAAAAGAAAAGGCCTGATACCAAGACACCCCTACAAAAAAAAACCAAACAAAAACCCAAAAAAACACCACCCCCCACCCCACAAAATCTTACAACAAAAAACAACCTAGCATGCTAAGACAGAAAGCACTGTCAGAAAGGAGAAAGTGTTATCAGCTGAGTATGCCACTCAAACCCTACCCATGTTCCTGCACTTTTCTTGGTCCTGGAATTGAAAAGTGCCTTTGAAAAACCCCTGTAATCAATAGATGCTCTTGTGCTTCTCTTGGGGCCGTTGCTGGAATTCAAGCAGAAGACGTAAAGCACTTTCAAAGGCACTTTCATATATTCTGACCTCTCAGCACAAAAGGTAACAAACCCAGCTACAGGGATTCAGATCTGGTGGACTCTGGCTTCATTCCAGTACCTCTTAGGCTACTCGGATTGCAAACACGAAATAAAATGGTTTTCTCCCCTTAAGGACAAATAAGACAAAGCTGACCCCATTCAGCAGGGGTGAAAAAACTATTTGTATTGAATCGCTCCAAATCCCACTCGGAGAGGGACTCTGAAGATTCATTTCTGTGTGTATGTGCAACTTTAAATTGGCATTGCATTTACATTAGAGAAACACGTTCTGCGTTTAATTGAACATCATCTACTCCTTAACAGATTACTCCTTATCTCTGGTTGAATAAGGCTATCCAGAGCAGCAAAAAGAGAATGCACTTAAAGATAAAAACTCATCAAACAATGAGCATGCCAACTAGAGATCCTCAAAACACAGCATTTGGAGTACCTGCTCTCTGCACCTTGCTCACAGTGCTTACACACGGCTAACCTGAGAGCAGCAAGAAAAATTCATGTGCTGGATCAGAGCAGAGCTTTTCGACTTCCATTTGCCAAAGGAAATCCTTTTAAATGCTGACTACAGCTATGAACGGTATGCAGAGATGAAAAACAAATCTGTAACAAATACAATCTAATCGAAGGAAAATATTTTTCTTTCCTTTCTGGCAACACTGATACAGTTCAAACTGTTAATAAAAAACATAAAAAAGCCTTACTTCCTATCATATTGTCTAGATGTTTCTCTTGAATGCTTATTTCAACACTACTGCTTGGTTCTTATATCCCAACGGAATGATCCATGAAGACACAGCTCTGATGGCTGCTACCTAACAGGACAAAGCTCGGTACAGATCTGTATGGGAACTGTTGAATCATGGCCTAAATCACTGATGGTTTACCTGAGGAGAGCACTGAGTCAGCTGCAGGAGCATAGGTGAAGGCAATGCACCTGTGTGACCAGAAGGGGTAGAGTCTGGCTCCACCTCTCCCAGACCCCATTTAAGGGCTGACCACCACTGGGGAAGGATCTCTTGTTGGAGATTCCTCCCCTGTGGAGTTATTGGTGAGCCTTGACCATCTGTAAAAGGTGATCCTTTCTTTATTTACTGGCTGTCTGTTTACAACCTAGGTAAGCCAAGCAAAATATACCATCCACCTCATTATTTTCTGTGGATACTGTTCTTTTGGGCTATTCACCCTACAAAATCCCTCCCAAAACAATGGCTTTGGGGGAAAAGGGATGGAAAAGTGACACAGAAGGAAAGCTGTCTGTCCTTTATGTCCGTAGTACAGCAGCACACCAACTCCCAACAAATTCAAAAACTCAGCTCCTCAGTTCCCGCTCCGTACAGATGCACTGGTTCTCCACTTCAGAGAGAACAGCCCATGCATAATAAATAATGGATATCTCCGTCATTCCAAAAGTCAAAGGCTAATTCACCCAGGAACCAACAGAAAATAAAGATAACTATAATAGGAATTATCAATCGATAGAACGCGATGTTATTAGCGGAACTTTCAAAGCAGAGAAGCTGGAATGGAATGGGTGATGATAAGGTACGCCCTACTGTGAGCACTACCTACGCTGTGCGTTTCTGGAGGCAAACTCATTGTCTTTCAGAGGCTTGCAGTGTGTCTGGAACGTTTATGATTCTCGATGAGGAGCACTAATGCATTATTAATAACAGCAGGTGGGCAACTTCATTTCCAGAGCAGCGAGACTTGCCCTCTCGGAGGGGAAGGATTGGATGAATTACAAAGATAACACTCTGATGGCTCTGGATGACGACAGAGAACCGCCTCCCAACTGCTGCTCATTATGAAGCATCTCATTTCTTAAAGTTGTGCACAAGCAGCTACCAAGAAAAAAAAAAATGGAGCCAAGTGAAAACTCTCTCAGGTGCCAGGAATGCTGCAAGGCTCTGACAGGTGGGGGAAGAGTGCCAGATCACAAAATGGGCAGATAGGACTAGCAGGGTGCTCCAAGGATTAGGAATATATGCAATGATGATGAGGGAGAATACAGGAGAGCGTAGCTAGCATGGAGGTGCAACTGCTTGCTCGTGAACCCATTATCAGCACCCTTGAAAAAGCTCTGGGCCACTCCTGTAGTAGGAAAGCAGATGAAACCCACTGCACATGTGCCCATGCGGTAACAAAAAGGGCAAGGTGGTGGCCTGGGGCAGTCTGAAATCCCTCCATCAGCTCAGCATCAGCTGGAACCACGCCACTTTCTGTGCACACAGAGGACAACTAAAGCCACGCTGGGATGTATGAAGGAAGGATGATAAACAAAGCACAATAAGAGCGAAGTGGTATTATGTAAATGTGCCGCTGCCTTCGCGCTAATGCACCGCTCTGATCTTCTCATCTCCGCGTCAAAACCAGAACTGAACTCCAGAAGCGGAAACTGATTAAAGGCAGGCAAGAGGGGGATTTACCAAAGATACATTGCAAAGGACGATGATTCGTTTGTGAAATAAAAGCAAGAAGGGATTAGAGATGTATAAAACAAATAGAATGGAAATTAAGTAAGCCCCTCGTGCAGCCTGTTACGTAACAAAACCGAGGGGCATCTCTGCGTGAGAGGCAGCAAACGTCAGTGACTGTCAGGAGACCTTTCCTAACACCATCTATAAATCAGGCAGCAGAATTCTCTTCCACAAGATATTATACAGATATATATTTTTTTTTTCGGCAAGATTAAAAAAGGATTACGTGTTTATATAAGGGAGAACAACATATGTAGCTGCATTAGTCAGGTTTAAAAATAACAGGAGTGAGCAATTATCATGCTCCAGGACACAAGCTGATCAACAGCAAGGATCAGGAAGATATTTTTCCCCTGATGGGACAGCACTGCAGATTTGGCCAGATAACAGTTCCAACTCTCCAATGAGAAACCTCCGGCCACAGGAGGGATGCAGAATGGGATGAGCCATCAACGTAAGGAAAGCCAAGAAATGGAAACAGGGCATCAAGAGGGATACCTCAATAATGCATCTTTTAATGATGAGCATCAGAAGATTCCATGTAGCCTGCGTGATATGCTGTCAAAAGCACTGAAGGAATCACATTTCCAAGCGCTGGGGATCACGCTGAAAAATTCATGAAGGAACAAGAGCTGCCACATAGCTGGGCAGAGCTACGGCAGCCTGCAATCCAGGCAGGCATCCCGTGCAGCGCAGCCTTCAGACACACAACACCAGCACGGGAGAAGATCAGCCCTGAAAACCAATATCCAGGAAGGAGGGGATATCCAGCCTGCCCCAGCAGGACGCAAGGGGATGCATGTTGTCATCCTCACGCAGGAAGGAGGCAACGATTCCTCTGAGCTGGGCTCTTCGTTCCCTGGCATCCCGCCCGTAAGCAGCCCGACAATTCAGAAAGCCTTTAGATAACACAGGCAGCCGCGGCAATTAGGAAAATTAATGGGAGCGAGCTTGGTCAAAGCTAGTAACACAAACCTGAGAGCTGGCTGCGGGAATATCTACAGAGTAATTATGAGAAACGATAAGGTATCAAGGTGGAAGAAACACTCCGATGGGATGTGGTGGGGGACAGAGGCACATTGCTTCTGTTTAACATCTTTGTTAATGATCTGGAAGAAAAGTTAAACAGCGCATTAATTATGCTGAGCTGTATTAAATGAGGAGGTGAAGCAAGAGCCAGCAAGGACACGGAAATAACACAAAAGGTTGTGAGCAATGAGAAACTGATAACGCACATCCCTGTGAACTTCAGTGCAAGAGCTACGTGAGTCAATTGGAGGGAATTTAAAAAGAAAAAAACAGCAAGAAGAGCGATAAAAGGGCCAGAAAGTCTGACTGGCAGAGACTCATTAAAATGTTCATTAAAATGTGCACAACTTGACTAAGCCGTGAGTTAGAGGTGAAGAACAGAATGAATGAGTTGGTACAAGCACGGTTAAAGCAAGGACAGACTGGGATGTGAGCAGGTGCTAAAGGTACCACACTCGTAGTGCCCCTACACTAATTGCAGGGGAATTGGATGAAGTCAAGTTTACACGCAACGTTCCTGCAGCTGAGGTCCACCAGACGGTGCCACAGAATGGATGTGCCACGGTTAGACTCAGCCCTGAACAGTTGGATGTAATGAACAAATCCGCTTTGGCAGAAAGATGGTGCGAAGGCTGCAGAGCCTCTGAACGGCCTTTATTGCAGAATAAAGGCACAGACGAGAACCTGGAGGTGGCCAAACTTCCATCTTTTTCCCAAAGACCTGTGGAGTAATGACCAACAAACCCAAAGCATCACACCCGGCAGAAGATTAAAGCAGGCTGAAACAAACGTGCCATCGGGAGGAAAGACGGAGCGAGCAGAGGAAGGGGCAATGTTAATCTTGCAGCAGGGAGGACAGCTCTGAGCAGCTTTCCCATGAACGATGCCGTGCTGCCTCACATTAATGTAAATCAACAGCCCCATCTCTGCATTGGCGCTGTCGCAGAATTAAAAATACGCACTTGTAGGCCATCAAGTCACACAGCCAGGGAAGATCAGTCGTCTTAACCTGGCAGCATGACGGCAGCGGAGCGGCGCTCGGGAGAAGCAACAATCTTGCTGACTGCATAAAAGATGAGGCTGGGCAGCCGTGAGATCTCATCAGGCTTTGACCTTCACTTAGGCTGGCTGCATTGTCTTCTGTTCCATTTAGCAGTACTCTTAAAGAGCAAAGAGGCTGCATTCCTATAGATCTAATTATACTCTCGACTGAAAACAAACCAAGGAAGGCAAGCAGTATCGGTCTTCCCATCATGTCCACGTAAGATTCCCATAAGAATCATTTTATTTACTTCAAAGATTGCATTCTAGCTTTCGTCTTTTTCTTTTTTTACTAATAACCACGAATGATATGTTGTTTGCAGTAACAATTCACTAACAGCCTCTAGCCAAAAAAAGCCAAACTGGAAGAGAGCACTGCAAGTCTGGAGAGCGGTTCGCCGACAGCCCTCCAACCCTGCCGTGCTGGGAGGTCTGAAATCATCCCCAAGCTCCAGCCCAACGGCAGAGCAGCGAGAGAACGAAGCCCAGCAGTGCAACAGCGGGGAACGGGATGCACTGAGACTGAGACACTGCCAGGACATAGTGTGTGTGGGAAGGCAAAAGCTGGTTTCTCGCCCACCTATGCGTCACGGTGCCTACTTTGAGCCAGTTCCGTCTGTCTTCCTATTTGTTCAATCAAGTGATATCCATTATTAAAAGTCTGACTTTTCCTACATGTGAATCTCTATAAACAGCACACAGCTGACTTGTACGTGAGCTTCCCCCCCTCTTCCATTTTCCTGCTTTTCATGGCATTCCCTCCAGTAATCCTCACAGACACACTGGAAATTCTCACGTGGCACTTAACACCACTGAACCCAGATATGTCACTGCAGGGGACAATGCTTGGGGAAATGGGGAAGAAAGAGGAAAAACAAGAAGTGGGAGCTCTCATCTCCAAATGCGTTGCACGGTACCAGCAGGGCCCACTGTACATCCCTGGGTGGGACTGAACCAGAAAAAGCACGTTCTTATGTTGATCCATGAGTGGTTGGTCCTGAGCAAGGGTTCAGTCACCAAAACTCTGCTTTTCAAGCAGTACCAAGTGTAAATATATCTCTTTACCTCCAGTGCACATGGAGGCAGATTTCCTGAGCTTTACACTCCTTAAAATAAATCCTTCATTGACCACTGCCACCAAAGTCACTAAAAAACGTCTCGTCAAGGAAACATTCCCTTAAAGGCCATCATGCTGTTATGAATCAAAATTCCAGATGCCAAACAAATGCCAATTAGCAGTATTAAAAAAACAGATGCCTCGTTCTGAGGGAGTATCACAGCCTTGTGTTTGAAGGGAAAAAAACAGCACAGAGCATGCTGGAAGCCAATGCCTGACTGAGAAGATAGTTTTTAAATAGCTTTTCTGATAGGCAGACTTAAAAAGCTGTAAAAGCAACTTATTATGGAAGCCTCAGCATAATTCTTCATCAGTATGGATGAAGGTTAAGCTGTCCCCCTGCCTTAAGCTGCTTTCCGTGAGGAAGCTGAAGCAGGGAGAAGAAGAGGTATGGCACAGAGTCAGGTCCACCAGGAATCTAAATGGCACTACCCTGCAGCTGCCTGCAGCCCTCCCACCTACGGAGCAGGCATCAGTGATTGGGAAAACAAAACTGCCACTTCTGGTGTTATTCATTTCCTTTTTGCACATGACAAATCCCTGCCAAACGCTGATCACCCTGCACAAAACCCTTTTAAAGCCATTACAGGTCACCTTTCACTCGAAGCTCTTCCCAAACCACTGATCTGAGGTTCCCATGAGGCGCCCAAATCCAATCCCTCCTTTCGAGAGCTCAGGAGTTTGGAAGGCAACAACCCCTCCTCATCCTGTCAGCCACAGGATAGATCTGCACCAATCCACAGAGTTAACGGAGTACATTATTTCTGATTTGAGCTCATCTGTATTCTTCAGCAACCTGACTCCTAATTGCAGCTTGCTCTTTTAAACAGATCCGGAGCTGGTGTGTTTTTAAAGAGGGCAATCTCAGCCCCCACCTGCACTGCAACCTGCCAGGGAGTAACAGCACGTAAATGGGCTATTTGGAACAGAACCTGCAAAATCAGAAGCCTTGTCCCTCTGAGGAAGACAGGAGGGTGCATTATGCTCCTGGGTATACAGGTGGCCAGCCAGACAAAGCAGCTACATGTGGCACAAATAGCTTCTAGATGCACTCCTGGTTTATGCCCAAGAAAGGCAGCCATGTGCTACCTCACCCCTTTGTCACACAGAGTCGTTAAGGAGCACTGATGGGGAAATGAGGAACATTCTGCAAAGTTCTTCTTTTGAAAGGAAGCAGGAGCTAAGAAATGTTGAAACATTACTTAAAGATGGGATTAACGTTAAAAAAATAAGGTAAAAAATGGGAACAAAGAAAAAAAAGAGAGAAACAATACAGATAGTGATCAAACACTTTGGATGGGTAGCTTGCAGTTAGGTGAAAACTCCAACCACAGCACATGGGTACACCTACAGCCCAGGGCAGTGACTTATACATGAAGACAAAGACAACAGAGGATTTCTTATAAACGAAGAGGAGAACAGCCAGGCCTTCTCTCCATGTTCAGAGATTCTCCTGGAACTGTACGGACCACGGGTTCAGGATAAAATTCTCCAAGCCTGACATAAACTGTCCTTGTGATAGCTTCACATGTAACCAGACCGAGGCCCTTTCTGCCTCAAGAAGCACTACCCAGAACACAGACCACTGAAGTGATGGGTAGTTCTTTGCATCTCAGAGCAGTCGAAGTGGGAAGGCACCTCTGCAAGCCCTCATCTCAGAGGTCAAATCAAGCAAGAGCACTGTGTGTCCCATTAGGTTTTGAATACACCTGTGAGGACGGAGATGTCACAACCTCACTGGACAACAGTGCTCACCCTCACAGTAAAAAAATGCTTTGCTTACAATGAAGTGGGATTCCTTGTATTTCACTTTGTACTCATCACCCCCTCTTTAAAGAGCCATGGACCATTTGCTTTACCCCCTGCCATCAGGTACTTGTACGCATTGTGAAGACCTTCTCTCTTCTGGACTAAGCAATGCATTCTGTTTCATCTGTTAATTCAGTTCTTTTTCTAGCTAGATTAAAAAGTGATGCTTAGTCTTTCAATAGATATTGGAAATTCCAATTACAGTCTGACAGGAAAGCCTCTACAAATTTAATATCCTTCACAATAGGAAGTCAAACTTCAGAGAAGACTATCCAACAAGGCATCCAACCTGAATCCTTAGGGGCTTTCCAAACCCACCTGGAGAACACCCTCAGCAACCCGATGTAAGTAGTTCTAGCTGTGGGGAAGAGGTTGGATTGGAAAGTTCCAGAAGTCCTCTGCAATATATTATATATCCTGACATATATTTTATACATTCTGACCAGACTTAACCCTTCTATAATTTAAACAGCCCTCATCAAATTCTTAGCTGATGTTTTTTAATTCCCATTTTCATTTTTTAAAGACAACACAACGTACAAGTTAATCAAGGCTCAAGTTTTACACACATTTACAGGTAAGGCAGGCTAAGAAATGGGCTTAACGTGGATGAACGTTATCTAACGCAAGGCAAGAACATACACGCTGAGGCACAGGAATGAAAACGTACACAGCATTCAAGCTAGATGTGTAAATCATGAAAACCTATTGTTAAAGAGTTACTGAGCCTTGAGCCATTCGACCTCAGTCTGATAATAAAAAAGCTTTTGTGCTGTTGGCTAAACTGGCCACAGGCTGACACTGGCAAGAACATCCACACCAGCTGAAAGTGTTTCACGCAGAGTCTCAGCCAACTGAACTCGCAACAAAAGCTGAAGAGATAAAGAGCAATTAAGACACCTGCAGAGATTTCACCTGCTCCAGAGTAAACCATAAAGCCCTTTTGGTTAGCAATCGACACAAGGGTAAAACAACACACTATCACAGAATCATAGGGGTTGGAAGGGACCTCAAGGGATCATCGAGTCCAACCCCCTGCCACAGCAGGTTCCCTACACCTACCTAAAGGAACTTTCTGCCTAGTCAAATACAGAGCGCAACCCCTGGCAGCAACTACATAAATATTTATAGAGCTTGCTGCCCACATTCTGACTGGCGTTTCATCACTTCCAACGTTAGGTCAATCCAATGAAAAGCAGCAAACTAGAGATCTACCAGAAACCTCATGGATAACGCGTGCTATTTCACAAGATACACCAATACTTGCTCTACTGAAAATATTAACTAATTGCTCTTTTTTTTTTTTTTTTTGAGCCTAGTTAAACACTGTTGTAAGCCCTTCCTCCTGTACAGCGAGAGCAATTCCCCCTCTGCAGGAAGGGCACGCTTACCGATACTTTGAAAGGAGAGGTATTCGCAGCATCCATGGAGTTGGTTTTCTCAGACGTGCTGGTCCCGGAGATGCTCCGTCTGCGAGGAGATCTCTCTGCTGGGACCTCTAGGGAGGAACAGAAAAAGAAGGTGAATGGGTGCAGGGGGGTGGGGAGCAGTTCAGTTTTATGCCTCAGCAAAGTTTCGAGAGAACGCCGGAATGCTGAGCTACACTCACCTAGTTTTTATGTCTTATTTACCTCCTCAGTGAGGATGGCATTTCCCCTGACAGCTTCAAGGCTGTGAATCTGACTCGACCGTAGGCAAGAGAATAAAAATGCTGCTGAAGATCAATACCCACACGTACATTAACGTGTCTCTGAGATGCTAATCAGAAAACACTAAATTCCTCTTTTTCACATAAGCAATGCAGTTTCTAACAGATAACTAAAATTGAGACACTGGGAAATCCAGCATTAGTCACAGCTCAGCGCAATCTGACAGAGCTCAAAGTTTGGTCTCCTACGATCACACAACTTGCCAAGACCACGCAACCACCAGAAGACGCAGAGCTGCCCGGGCAGCATGGCATATATCTCTGCAGATAAAAAGAAATAGGTCAACTTCTCATTCTGCCAACATGACCTTACTAAGATACGACTTCGGCATCTTGAATCAAAGCCGGCTGAGCTGATGAGCACCAATATTCATTAAAAAATACGCCTGTATCTGATTCTGCTGGCTTACAAAGTATGCACGTCCAAAGGCACGCGTACCATAGGCATGTGGGTTTTTATATACAGCGAGATGCACACGCACACAGACACACAGATACCTTTGTCACAAGTGCTGCCCATCTCCGGCTCGGTCGCAAGGCTTAAAGGAGCCCAGCTTCACAAACCATCCTAGCGAGAAAATTACTTCCCAGCAGAAAGTCCATTGTTATCTGCCGAATCTCCAAGCAAAGGAAATACAAAGCGTGACTCCAGACAGTGATGCTCTGACTCCTGCCGTTTTCCTTCCAGGAGAACAGATGCGGTTTAAACTTCCATTTCTGGTCGCCCGGCCCTAGGGATCCGTGCTACTTCCAACCGAGGAGAGAGCCGGGGCTGCGTTCCCCCTCCCCGCCGCCGCTCGCAGGGAGAGAGCGAGTGAAAAGGGAGCACAGGACTGCAGCTCTTCAATCAATCGCTCCGACTGCACATCCTCATTAGTTACTTTCAGGCTATTAACAGACGCCCAACTGCCGGCTTCCCTCCCTTGCAGAAAATTTCCCTGCGTCTCCCCGGTTCAGGGCAGCAAGGAAGCGTGGCGGAGACGGGCAGAATCGCCGGAGAGTGAAGCGAGTCGGACAGCGTCGCTGGTAACGCCTCGGACCAACGGACTGCGAGCGTTACAAGCATCGTTACTCGGAAAGCAATGGAATAGAACATTCTGGGTGAGAGGCGAGGACAGCCGGAGCCTGCAGTGCCTGCGGCTCACCCTCGGATGTTTCCCTCACCAACCAGACCTCCGGCACTCAGCTCGCATTCAGCTGCTGAGCACACAGCCGTGCTGCCGGCCGCAGGAGCCCCGCAGCATCCCGCTCAGCACAGCGGGATGTGTCAGTCCCCCCCTCGGTGCTGAGCTTTGGGTACCGCCTGTCCCGGTTCCCTAGGGAGCAGGATGCCCGGAGCAGCAAGCCCCGGCCCTCGGAAGGCTGCTGGGTTTGTCCCAGGTGTGCTGCTCCGTGCCACCCCCCCCAGACCTTCCCCAGTCCCTATAAGTGCTGCGCTCCCAAAGGGAGCTTTGTTATGCAGGATTTAATGATGGCTTCTGCCGCTCGCATTGTAAATATAACGAAAGCAAACAGGAGCGATGGATGCGCTCGGAGCCGAGCACCTTGCCTTTTGAGATCGACTAGTAATGAGAAACGTAATAGGCTTGGCTTGCTCCACTCCTCACCCACAGGAAATCACATCAAAGCCGCTTCGGTAATTTAACACAGCCTGTTAGCTTTGCTGAGTCATAAATGAAAGCCAGAGCCCAAGCTGCCCCGTTTCCAACGAGAGGTGCTCAGCAAAAAGTTGGTGTTCAGAGGGGAAGGAGCTGAGAAGTGAGAGCGGGGACCTGCCCCGCTGCCCTCACCCATCCCAGAGCCAATGAAACAACAAGGCTCCATCTGTGTAATGAGTTCCTGCCGCTCTCAGAGTGGGAAGGGGAAAGGGAGATGCTCACAAGGTGCCTGTGACAAACTAAAAACACAGCTACCTTCCCTTCTCCTCCAAAAAGCAAAGCGACAACGCGCTCGAGTCCCCAGGACAAAACAGGACCCAGATACAGCAGAACTGTCAAGACGGGTTAACTCAAAAGCACCGACCGACTGCAATCTGCTGCGACGCCCACGGAGCGGTATTTTTGCTGAGCTGCGTAAAAAAGTAAATACAAATCTATACCGTCACTAGCAGGCAAAAAATGAGATGTTTCCCTCCCCGGCTGCACAGGCAATGCTGGAGGCTGCTCTTGCATGAGCCTCACCTGCTGTAAAAATCAATGCACCTCTCCTCGGCTCAGTATTAAATTACAATTGCTCTCTGCATCGCTCACTCTCAGGGACCAGGACCGCAGATAAATCACATCGCTGCTACAGATAAACAGTCTGAAAACTCTCCTCATCCACTCTCAATCTCCGGGGGAGGAAAAAAAAAAGGAGCAGACAGCTCTTCCCCTTTTCACCCTCAAATAGAAAACTCCCATCAAACCAATGAATTGCAGGCATCCCTGTGGGGCACTTTTCATTTATCACCTCGCTTATTGGTGAGCTGCAGTATTATTTATGCAAGCAAACATTTATGTAAAGAAGTATTTCGGCACTGTGCTAGTCCCAGGGAACCAGTGAAGCCAGGCTGGCTCCAGGGCAGTGCCCAGGGATGCAGGCAGGTAGTGCTCTCTGCACCCGTTTGCATTGCACTGCTCTCCCCATGCCACACTCTGGCTCACTTTGCTCTGCTGCACCTTGCCTCTCTGACCTCCAGCCAGGACACGGCTCTCTGTCTCCACCTGAATTTCCCATTGCTTTGAGCTCTGGCCACTTGAAACCCAAATCCGCACTGCTGTGGGAGTTTGGAATCTACTGTGAAGAGCTTTTTCTCCGACAGCAGAAGGAAAGCTGTAGCAAACCTCCCTCCCTCTCAGTTTTTCTGAATTACAAACAGATTGGAGAAGGGCAAGGAAAACAATCAGGAACAAAGGAACATCCTCAGGGGTAAGAGTGAAAAGAATGAGGTTGGTGACCTTGTAAATGAGGTCATGGAAACAAAGCCTGCAGGGGTCCAGCTGACCCCAAAGGCAGTGCCATGGAGCAGCCGTGGGTCACAGCAGGGCCCTGCCACGTGCCGGGGCTGAAGGGAGCCCCAAGCACCAACCTGGGGGTGCCAGAAAGGGATGAGCACATTGGCAAGCATAGCTCCTGCCTGCCAGTACTCAAAAGGGGCTGGTGGAGGTCTATGTCACAGCAAACATCAGAGCATCCCATCCTCGCCATGGCAGCAAGTCCCAGCATACAGCCACTGTCCAGCAAACAAGCAAATCCATGCTCGTGTTCATTTTCCAGGTGTCTTTCACTGAAATCTTTGTGTTGTCTTTGCCAGGACAGGGCAGACTGCTGATGTGTGAGCTCCTGCTTAGGGGAATAAAAGGCAGATACGGCAGGATCCCAGGGACTGGGGCTTCCTTTCTTCATCTGTGCGCTTCCTGATATGGCAGCGCTTTGGTCTGTGACTGGAGGGAATGCGGAATGCGATTCATAAAAGAGAATCAATTCATTCCGCCTCTCGGGTCTAGCTTAATTACAAGCATCTGAAAAACACAAAACCAGTTCAATTCCACCTATTCCTTGGCTACAGGCAAAGACTGCCTCCTCTCAGGTGCAACGGCATTCAAATGTTCCCAGCTAAGGAGCACCCACCCCGCTGTTTTCAGCCCCTTTCCATAGCTACCTATGAGAAAACAGTAATTGATTATTCTGATTATTCAACTTAGCGTAGCTATTTTCACCTTCCATTTTCAAAATCTATCTGCACAGACAGCTTCTTTTACATTGTTAATACAGTAACGCCTAGAGGCCTCTTAGCAGGCTGCCCTACTGCAGCCACAGCCATGGACCAGAACACACTGAAGGATTTCAGTGCCATCTCCAGCACTGTTTTCTCCTCTGTCAAAAGGCCAATTTAGTCATACAGATTAGCTACAAGAGAAGAAGACAACACAGCCCTGCAGCACTTGACTCGCCATGACTCGGGATTTATCTCACAAACACACTTTCAGAAGTAGCGGGTTCCAAGCTATGCTTGGAAGAGTGGGAGCACTTATGGGATTGCCACTGGAACAAGTTTTTGAAGACGTTAGTCATACAAGGAACCACCAGCTGAGCGGTTTACTACAGAGACAAACCAATGGTTCCAATATTTGTCTCTCAGACAACAGGAGCTACAGAGCAACACTACTCAGGGCAGAAGTAAGGCAGGTGCTTGCTCAGTCCTTGCTCTCCTCACATACCTACACCTATCTCTATGCATGTGCACGCACACACGCAGCGCGTGCAGCATATTAATTGAGTGTACCATTATGGCATCCACAACTTCATCAAAACAGAAGGGGTTATTTTTATCTCGTTGGCCCCTTAGGGTTGTTTCAGAGCGCTCAAGTGACAGCTCTAATGAGAACGAGATCTCGTTGGGCTCAGTTGGTATTTACTTACCATTTCTTTTACCTTGGTGAAAATGCCTACGAGCCAACAAAATTACAGGTAGCAATAAAAAGCAGAAAGCAAGCAAGCATCAGGAGATATGTGCAGCCTAAGCAGCGTATTTCAAGTGAGCGTTGCCTAATGAAACAGGAAGCCTCACAGAAAAATAAATAAAGCCGTTTATGTTTTATCTTGGAGTATGTTTTCTATCCCGTTGTACTCACTTGGGGAAAAATCAGAGTGGGGCCCAACTCAGAGACCGTTATAACAATTAATTAAATGCCTGGGTAAAAACCGAGAGCTGAAAGCAAACACAAAGTATGATCTGTATTCGATCCTGAGGTCTCACGGTCTCAATATGTTATGTAAATTCTACCAGGTATAACTTAAAGGAGAAAAGTGAAATTTGCAGCGATGGCTCTTCCCTGTTTGTTGAGATAACTAAATAGGAAGAAAAAAGCCACAAGAAGACAGGCCTGAGAGCACAACAAAGTCACAATCACAGCATACCATATTGCACAGAAGCCACCAAAGGAAGCACAAAGGAAACCCAGCGAAGCTCATTTGTTATAGAACTCCACCAACAAACAACTACCAGGTACCAATTACAATCAGAACCTCTTCCACTCCTTTAGCAGGGACTGCTTGACTGAGGATTAAGTAGACTGGACAAGTCCTGCAACCATGATCCAGGTAAACATCCGGGTGATTTTTAATTTGCATGCAGGTAATTCTGTTGCTTAGACACCTGCACTGCTTTGGCATCTGAAAAAATGTAATTGAATTAGTGCCCAATTCAGAAGGTGCGTAGCAAGCGACGTAAACAACAATTTAAGTCACTTACAAAACGTTAAGTCATTGATTCATAAGGAGTTCAGTCTGAAAGACAAGGCATAACAAGCAGAGCAGATGAATGCACAGATGAGGCTGGAATAAAGGGCAAGAATATCACAGAAGATTAAAAAAAAAACAACTTGGCTTTCAAGCACTGACTATCACAATCCCTTTATGGAGAATGTTCTGCAGACACTGAACGTGGCATTTCATGAGTACATCATCAGCTGTTATCAGATTGATGCATTCACTTTGAGGCGGTGAAAAAAAACCCTCCAGCTCTGCAAATATAAGTCAGAAATGAAACATATTTGCGTCCCTAGCTGTTCAACGTGTCCTCTGCATGAAATTTGGAATTGTTGCCCTCCCCTCCCCTCCTCTCCCTCCCACCCTTTTTTTTTTTTTCACCTTCATCAGCCCTGAAAATCTCCTTCACCAACTGACTCCACACACAGCAGTATAAATTGCCAGGACAACCGTGCCAAGGCATAACCAGACACGAGGAGCTACCACACATGACCTGGAGATGCTGATGTCCTCGTTAGCTTCCAACGATCTTGGACTGCCCCCGCTAATTTAAATTACCTTGTGTTTGCTGCAGAGAGATTGCACACAGACAATTAACACAGATCAGCTGATGCATGGCAACTTGTTCCTGCAGTGTAATTTGTTGAGAGGCTTATGACTTAGACACGCATTAGTATGGTTTCAATATTTATTATCCTCGTTATTAAACAACAGCCCAGAGCCATGTCTTTCAGAAGTAGTCCTTTTTCTCTCCATGGAAGGGCTGAGAATCAAGGAGTCCACTAAAATGCAAGCTTTTGCTCTGGTTATTGGGATGCTCTCACACGTGGCTGGCTCCTGGGGGCATCAAGGCTCTGCAGCTATTCCCCATTCCCCTCAGTGGGCCAGAAGTTGGCCTGAAGCAACCACAGCCCTTGCTCGCTCTGGCAGGATTTTGCCCTTCAGCAATGAGAGTTATTCTCATGGACACACAAATAGAAAAATCTCCACGCACAGCAGATATCTGAGGGATGTCACTGAACCTTTAATGTGGCTCTGAACTTAAGATGGCGTTTGGGAACCGTTATCTCCTTAAGGTAAAATGTATGTGGTTTGGAGGCCAAAAAAAAAGAAAAAGGACACCTTGAATAGCTCAGCTCTATGACGCTCTCTAGACTCCACGTTAACAAATATTCCTAGGGTGAGACTTAGAAGACAACTTGAGGACCTCTTGGCGTGGAAGAGCAGGCTCTGAAGAACAGCACCCACACTGAGTCCATGCACGCTCTTGTCCCTGCTCACATTCAATATGGCATTCCTAAAGAAGGCCTCAGCGCTCAGTAATGAGCAAACACAGACGTGCTCCAGGAGCACTTACTGTCCCCACACCTTCTGTACCTCTCTGAAACTGCTGACCCAGAGGGAATACTGTAAATCAAGCTTTCTGGAAAGTGCACAGCAACACCAGGACCACGTGGTCTGCATGGAGACAACAAACACAAGGGAAAAAGTACATTGAGATGGGTTGCTGCCTCCTTGACCATGAAAGATCCTGGCAAATATAAACAAAAATGTACAGCAAACAAATTCAGAAGTCCAACAAGAAGGAAAGGGGGATGCGTATTGGGCTTCTTGTGTGAGCATTACCAAAGCAGAACAGGAGCAGAATGCATCCTGAGAATCACGAAAGAAGAGCGAGGTGGAATGATGTGCAGCGATGAGAGCGAAAGAATAAAAACAAATGCCAACAGCCTGAAATACCAACAGCTGAGAGGGGAAAAACCCAAAACAATAATCAGCTTCTTTGTGCAAAAGCGGTTTCAGCTCCTTACTGGTATTTATGTTGGACTACAAACAAAAGAGCAGTTTCAATTTTCTCCTTGAATAAAGTTAAATTGATGCGTAAGTGTGCAGAAACAGAGCACGCGATTGTTTGATTGCGCTCCCTAGATCTAATTTCTAGAGTAGAGCAGCATCTGATCCCTTGGATGAAATCTCTGTTCCAAACGCATCGAGGCATTTCTCTTCGGAGGAAAACTTTCAGTGAAGTCTCCTCTTTGATTTATCTCCCGAGCGTTGCGCGGTTGGGAAGGGAAGTTGCAGGCATGCTGACAGCAATGGGTAAAGTGGTCTGAACGCAGGGATGAGCTTGTCAAATGGCACAGAGGGATAAAAGCCATCCTTACAAAACACTTCTGAGCCCAGAAAAGACCTTGTACCCAACTATGATGGCACATGACCTTTGCCCAGTGCGCGCGCAACTATTTAAGCAGGTTCTAAGCCCGTTTAATTAATCACTGCATAGCATTTAAAAGCTTTTAAAAAGAAATAACATCCGGTAACTGAAGGACTGAAGGAATTTAACGCCACGGCTTGCCAGTCAAATGTAAACAAAACGAGAACAATCAGCACCCTACCGTACCCAGAAACGACAGAAGGCTTTTCTCATCTTCTGTGCTGCTATCCAGCCACTCGGCCGCATCACCGGGGGAAAGGAGACTCATTCTCCAGCCAGAAAACTTTTCCATACAGACAACAAGGAGTGAACGAAGCAGGGTAGGCAGGGCGGGGAGGAGCGGGTGGTCTCGGGATTCCAGTGCTCCAGTAGTTGCCTACACTGACAAGACACGAGTGCGGTCCTGCCCCGCACGCTCAGCCCCGCACCTGACAGCCCATAGCGCCGGGGCAGGCATGGGGGGACCTGCACTTGTTGTCCCTTTGTGTCAGCTTTCAGTTGAGGCAGGAACAGAAAGAAGGCAAAAAAAGGGGAGCAGGGAAACCGAGGTCTGAAAATCCAGAGGAGGTCGCAGGTTATGATGGAATCGGTTTAGAGAAAAAAAATAGATCTCAGCGCTGACGAAGCTCGAACAAGTAAGCAAAACAGTTCATCAGCTAAGTGTACTATATCCCTACCATCCCCTACAGTGTTGGCTTTGTTTGTAGGCTCAGGCTTTATGCTTTATGCTAAAAGAAAAAAACAAATCCAATCCCCCACCCACTACGGAAGAGCCGGCATTCCCCTGCTCACAAGCCCCTCTGTGCTCCAGCTATTATACCAGCATCCCAGCCTCTCTTACAATGCATTTGTTCATGCAATGGCAGGTTGATCAATCTGGGAAGAGGAAGCTCCCACCCCTCCCTCTCCCCTCCCCTCCTGCATGGCGGCGGCATTGATCGGCAATAATGGCATCTGCCTCCGCCCGCCAGCAGAGCAGAGCGCGGGGGATCGCTCCTCTTCGGGCTGCAGCCTCCATGCCATGGGGCACAGCGAGGTGGGGAGGAGGCACTGCCCCCTCAAAGAAGTCATCAGTGCCCATTCTTTCCTTTCTGAAGAGAGAGAGAAAATTATTCTGTTCCGTCTAGACACTGAGCTCGCCCTGCCCAGCTCTGCGCTGACGACTTGCGACTTTACGGAGGGCACATTTAATTGCGCGGGATTTATAGCGCGTGATTTATTCCACACAAAAGAGCGTTTTGCAGGTTTACACATGCAGAAGCAGGGACGAATCCTGGTAAGTGAGGGACTCCCGGGCCCCACAAATCAAAATTGCCTTTGTCCTCAGGGGATGGAGCTGATGCTCCGATCAAACTGTGCTCTTTAAAGAGACAGCGCTTTTTGTGCACCACCTTCTGAACCTGCCTTTAAAATAAAGAACTGGCATCGTTGCCAACCCCTGTTACAAAGGAGGACACGTGCTGACTAAAACCCGAGCCAAAACAACGACAAAAGCCATTAGATCAGCAAGGCAGAGAATTAGTTACTAACCAACCAACGGAGGGATAATAAAAAAAAAAAAGAGAGCTGTGAAGTCCCAGCAGGGAAGAAAATTCCAATTACTTAGACAAACTGTAGCAAAGTGTTGTTTGCGCAGGACAGATATTTTGGTAACGCACCTGCCAGGCAGGGCAGATGCTGCACAGGACACACAATTAATGAGGGAATGGGGGATGTGGTTAGCAAGCATGGCGGGGATGGGTCAGTGGTTGGGCTGGATGATCTTCAGGGTCTCTTCCAACCTAAGTGATGCTACGATTCTAAATACGCTTTCCCACCCAGCCTTTTTGTTCTGACAGAAAGAGCTTTTCCAACACGTTTCCCCTGTGTGTGGAGGAGGATGACATTTTGTCCAACTTCCACAAGCAGAGCCTTCTTCGAGTTACGAATGTGCAAACTGATGACGTAAATCTCCCTGCGATAAGAATGGAATTAAATCCAGCTCTGGGAGCGAGGATTAGGTGGCTGTTTTCTCTGCCCAGTTGGTCAACATGAAATAATTTTACTTCTTTTAGCTTTCTGTGAAACAAGCCCCAAAATGCAGACAGCCCTTCCATTAAAAACTGGTTTAATTTGCTACGACACCTATAGTTTTCATAAATAATAGGTTGTAGGGAAAACAAAGTTAATGGTATTGATTTCCTGTGAACGCTTCTCATGAATTTTCTATCCTTTCTAGGGGTACAGATTGGGCATGCATTCTGCTTTCCTCCTCAGCTGTCTTACCTGTATCATGATTGAACTCATCACAGTGCTCACAGCTAAGGGGGTAAGTATATTAACCATCAGAAATGAAAATGGCTTGTTGAAAATAGGAGAGTGTGGAAACTGTGCTCAGAAAATGGAGAAACGGAGGCAGAACCGGCAAAGATTTCAGCCAGGCACATCTAAGGAGGAATTGAAATGGCACCCAAGTTTTTCCCATGCACACGGTGACACTTGCACTCCCAAGGCAACGTGTGGGGATCACATCACGGTTACCATCATCAGACAGAACTGAAACACCTCGAGGACATCACCCAGGGGCTCTCCTCCATTTGTTGCATTATTTCCAGTTGATCGCATCAGAAAAAAGGACATCTGATTTCAACAGACACTGCAAAGACCACGAATCAGCCTCGCCTGTTCCCTTGGTACACTGTTCCAGTGGTGAGCTGCACTTGTGGTTAGGAACATGCTCCCAGTTCTCCAGGAATTAATGGCTGCTGTTTCTATGCTTTAATACTCCCCATTATCAAACTCTGGTATCAGAAGCTTCCCCTCTGTTTACACCTAAGTGCCCTGGTTTCAAACAATCGCTTCTGAAATATCTTGAAACTCCTCTGTAGCATCGATTTTAATTTTGAAACCTTTTGCTGGAGGGAAAGCAAGGAAGATGAAACTTGCTGCAGGACTGGAGAAGGGGAGCAGCATTGGTCGCTTATTAAAGCTTGCCACAGGCAGAAGAAGTACTGAATTGCTTTTTCAATTTGTCTTTCTCCACCTCAAAGCAGGTGTCGTGCTCCAGAGCCTACCCAAAGCCTTCAAAAGGACCTGTCCTAATTTGCCAGGGCTGCTGGGTTTTGAGAGAAGCTGCAAATAAGCATGGGAGGAGCTACATTGGAAAAGTTTGTAGAACCAATGCAAATGCAGATACAAATTGCCCTACCAACCAGAGGTGAAGCATGCAAAATGTAAACGCATCCTTCCAACTGATGCCTGAAGGTACAGAAAGGTGGGAGAGATCAGCAAAGTAATGATAAAACAACAACTGAGGAGAAGCAGCAGCAAACCTCTGACCCGAGAGGCTGCTGTTTTCCAAACGTAGCCTGCAGAACAGCAGGTTCTGCCCTGAAAATCTGGGGCCCACCTCCCTCACTCCTAAGGTCCTAAGGCAGGTGAGCCCACGAGGCTGAAATGCGAAGCCAGCTCCTGTGTTTCTGAGCTCTTATATAAACGAACAACATAAAAACCTGCGTGTGTCCCCAGCTCGTCGTCCCTCAGGTTAGCACCAGCAAATGGGCTTCTGCTCCTTCTTGCAGTTGTCAGAAATGTCACCCTCCTACAGCTCCGATTTTGGAACCCATGATGCTAAGCAGCTTTGCCATCCCATGGATTTAAAAATTAGCATTCTTGATAAGTGGAATGACACAGAAGCGTGAGTCCTGATTTTTATTTTTTTTTCCTATGCGGATTTTAGAAAACGATCATTCATAATATATGCAAATAATAGAGCACAGATGCCTTCTGATGCAGGTGCTTTGTAAGCACAAAGCAGAGGTAGTATTATAAATCATAACGTATTAATGCTTTCTGCATGAGGCACTTACAAGGAAAGGAAAAATGGATCTCCCTCGCACTAGGGACAGACTGACGGGCTGATTGATGGATATTGCTATAGTCAGTTGGTGATTTCTTCACAGCAATATACATTAGAGAACGTACACCCAAGTCATTCTGATTGAAATCCTGTACAGTCAGTTAAGGAGGGAAGGAAGACAGGATGCTTATGCACTTGAAAAACGAAGTCCTCCCTTCAGCTCGGGGGCACGGTGAGGCAATATTAATGCTTCTTTTTCCCAAAAAGCAGGTGGGCAGAGGTGTATAAAATAGCTTGCCTGAGGTTTGCAGCACTTGTTAAACCACAAGACGCAATAAACATCCGCTTTTCCAACTCCTGGATCAATGTCATATGTACAAGACAACAAGGCTCACCTCTGCACTTGTCCTTTAGGAGACAGAAGCTATTTCTGCCACCTTCCCCAGAAAAAAACTCCAAGCAATAACAACCTCTCGATCCAACCCAAAGCCACAGCACAGCTCAAGCAAGCCAGCTTTAAAGTAACCTTCCCAGGCACCTAAAAACATGAGTTGTAGGTGCAAAAGGTGCAAATTTCTGCATTAAATTGTTTTAAATGCTTGACTGTAAGGAGTACCCTGTTGTTCTGAGGAGTGGTATTACAACTTGACAGCCTCTAACCACGCTGTCACCCAGTTCAAGAGCAACGCGGGAAGATAAGGGCGAGCAATCTGTTTTGCATTATGGAATCCCGACGGAAGGACGCACAGCTATTTTGTGATGCACACAACTTTCTGGCTTAAGCCACATCAGCAAAGCAGGCTGAGCAGACTCACTGCTCAGGAAAGCCCCAGTGGAGCAGGGCAGAGCAACCAGGAGGCCCCTTCCCTAAGAGTGATGGGCACCCAGGTCTCTGAGCCTGTCTGTTCTGCTGCTGAAAGCCCACACGTGCACGACATCATCTACTGTATGATCACTCAGATTGCTTAATGATGTGATTTTAGCACAGCCAGGGATCCGCTGCACTCACAACCAGTTGAAGATGACAAACTCTACGTGCCACCGTGCTGATGTTTTACACTGGTAAAATAGGAGATGTTATGGTCCTATTGCTTTCCAGAGCACATCCTTCCAAACCCAGCTGAGCTCACAGACATTCACCCAGCAGGAGCTCAGGGGAAGCAGGGTACAGGACTTCCCAAATGCCAACTGCTGGAGCAGTAAGGAACGGGCAGCAGGAGCTGTGAGGATAAACGGGGACAGCAAGGCAAGAAATGAAGGTGAGGAGCACAACAAACCTTGAAGTTCTCTAGCACATAATAACACAGGCAAGGGCTCTCTTGTGTAAGTGACATTTTAAATAATGTCACGAAGCTATTTCCACACTTAATTTTGAGAAGGGGTTGGAGGCAAGCAGGTCAGCAACCGAAATGAAAATTTAAATGGAACGGCGAGGTCCTAGCCTCTATCAAGCTCTTCTGTGCACACACAGCCCCCCCAGGCAAACCACCCAGCCCCTGGCTGGCTGCTCATGCATTGCCTTTATAGAAACTGAGCAGCAAGTCCCTATCCCTATTAAGCTACCTGCTAAGGAGCTGAATTGTGAGCTGCTTTTAAGGCACATCTTAACAAGAGGATGCTTGAGAGTAGTAGGAAGAGCCGGAGACAAACCACTAGCTGAAGATCAAAGCTGAGTGAGAGAGATCCACACTTACACCTACGTCATGGAGGATGCCCAGCACTAGGTAAGAGGAGAAATTTGGCTTTAAAAAAAATTAATTACAGTAATTAAGGCTAAGCAGATGATTGCAATTTTGGTTGTTGGGCACGTTAACTAAAGAAGCCAGTTCCCAAAGTCAGACTTAGCAATGTGGAAGCTTTGCCATGGTGAGTGAAACCATCCTTTGCTCACTTTGCCATGGAGAAGTGCTCTGCCTTTGTTAGGAAACAGCCACCCAAAAAGAAGCATCCAGGAGGCTCCAACACCACTCTCTCAGACAGGGAGACTGATGCATTTTCAGAACTTCACTGATGAGGAATCCATGGGGTTGTGTGTTGTTCTTCCATTTCCCTTTCCATACCAACGTAATTACATTTTTGTACTCGATCCAAGTTAGGTAGCTACAGTATAGCCAAGGGATTTGGCTAAGTTATACTGCTAGTACTATGGTAGTTTGTAAGCATCTATTAATGACTACTCTAAAAGCATTAAGCTAATTTAATTCTAAATTAGGGCGAAGACATTATTTACAAAGTCATGCACTCCATAGTGCTTTTCCAAGCCGTGAGCCACATGCCTTACGTAAACCAAAGTCTCGTATTAAAGTATGAATACATCCAGCTATATATTTAACACACATTATGTAAAGACTACTAAATATCTGTTGCTGGTCTTCAAGTGATGAATTTTTTTCCCAAGAATGCGTTTAAAAAGAACACCTTCAACATTCTCTTCTCTCTGATCAGAAGTATTGGGTGTTCAAAAAAAAAAGAACAGACTCAAAATGTTCTAAGAACATGGAGCTGTGTTTAAAAAAAGAATAACAAATATATCAAAAATTGATCAAAGAAACCTCACCAAAGTACACGTTTCCAGATTCACCACAGATCAATATGGAAGCAATATTGCTCAGCAATACTGTGAAAGCTGACAGCTTGAAATGGATCGAGTCTTAAGCGCTTTAGAATGGGATTTCTGAGCTATCGTGTTTGCTAGAAATATTTATCCCTTTAAAGACCAAAAGAAAAATTAAGAAACACACCTGAAATGCCAAACGTTCAGGAATGGATAATAAGAAAGAAATCAGCATGTAGGCCTCAGTCTCCTATCCACTAAGACCAGTCATACCCCCTGCTTCAGTAATCTGAAGATCCAGCCCAAGCACTAGGGAGCTTCCATTTTTAAAGCAGCACCAAAGAAAGATGGGGAGTGATTTTTGAACCCCAATACCAGGACGACTGTAACTGCCACTGCGTTACAGCACTTTTCTATATTAGAGAAAGCTAAAAACAACTACAAATACTTGCTGACAAAGCAAACAAACAGACTAATAAAAAGCCCCAACTGCACAGCTTCTTCCCTTTCTTATGCCCATCACACTTGCATCTCTCAGTTGGCTAAGAAAAATCAACCTTTCCCGGCAATGAAGACTCAGCTGTAGCTCTGCTGGCTGTACTTCCATGACTGGCAGGTATTACAAAGGAGGAGGAAATAATTTGAAAAGAAGAAACTGCCAAGGAAAACACACTGCACACAGACCATGAGCTGAAGCACCCACTTCTCCCTGCCCTGTCTCCACTTCAAGATGCTGACTTCCTAAGAATTGGCAACAACAGGAAACAAGGAGGCAGGGTTTTCAGGAAAAAGGAAGTCTTGCACTAAGCTGCCCCCCCAGGCTGTTGTTTGGATAGCAAATCACTTCCCCACCCAATGCAGTATGGAAAATGAAAACAACTTTTCTTGCTCACCGTGCAGGCCACCTGCAAAATTGCTTAATTTTGCCCAAATTCAGAAACAAACATGAGTTTTCACTTTCATAACGTAGGCAGTTTTGTTGGAATATTGCCTTCATTCACGCAGGTCTGTAATCTTACTTTCAGACCTACTGCCTATTCTTGGGCATAGGCTTCAACCAGGGCAGGGAAGCAGCTGGGAGACCTTCCTTTCACTGAGATTATAAATTCACTGTACGGCACATCCAACAAACAAACAAAAAAAAACCAACACACAACCTCCACTAGACCATACAAATTTTTAAGTTCTGCTGGGATCATGTAGGAGTTGCCACACTACCCCAATGGCTTCCTGAGTGCTTCCCCTCTTCCTGCAAGCTTTAGTTCATGGTAACACCAGCTTCGTGTAGCACTCCCACAACAAGTCCAACTCGCTTGTTTTCAGAACAAACTAAATACCAGCGATTCTTGCAGAGCAGGGTTGAGCTTGCTGTGCCAATAGGGAACTCTACTCCACCCTGAGGTCACCGCTTGCTCCTTTTGTACAGCAAGAAACCACAGTCTTACCAACATCATCAGGTGGGAGGTGAACTCTTCTCGATTGGCACAGACAAAATAATAAGAAAAAAAAAGACTAACTCACAACAATGTGCACCTCTACCACCAGCCAGAAATTGTCCATGTCCAGCAGCCTGAAAGCATGCAGTTGCACTTACCAGGTACGCAGCAAAGAAGCTGGAGCATTCTGGAGAATGAGTGGTTATGGCCAGCTACATGTCTTTCTACTCTACCTATGAATCATGTGGCCTCCCTCCCTCTTACAACTCACCTGTGTTTATAAGAATACTGTCCTAATCTCTATGCAAGCATCAAAATAACACAACTGCCAAAGCCTAAGGTCTTTCCAAACACTGAAGATAAGCACAAGAAAGGCAGTATATAGAGTTAGTTTGTAATCCTTAATCTGTTTCCAAACAAGGGACCAAAGTGAAGGAAGAGAACACAACAAGGTAAGAGACTGTACAGATTAGCAAATTATTATGAGGACGTACCAACACCAAGTCCTCCATCTTGTGGACACAGGCTTAATCTCCAACTGACAGTACCTTAAAGAGTCTCCTTGAGCCCTCTGGCAAGAGCTCCCCTAGAGAGTGCATTTGACTTTTCAGAGTGCCCTCATGACTTAACAGGACGTGGCTTTAAGGACATGAATGCTGTAAGAGCTGGCATTGGAACCACGCCGCATTTGGCATTATTCCTGTAGCCAATTATTCCTGGAATCAAACAAGTGGGTAGACAATTACAGCCTCTAGCCTAGAAAAAAAGACTCGGTCTTCACAGAGTGCAACTGAGCTTGAAAATCTGACCGAAGCCTACTCTAAAACGGATCAGAACCAGCAGGAAAATTAGCACAAAAGCATATTCAGTCTCCTCTTTTCTATGCCGGACTTGAATGCCTGTGGTTGGTGACACTTGAAGGGTGCCCAGAGGCCTACTCCAGGCAAACATGTCAGCGGAGCTGTTTCACTTCTCTGGCAGGCATCCACGTCACAACATTGCCCTCCTCAGACCCTGCTGAGCTTGCTGCAGGTGCAGGAGGAGAAAAATGCAATGTTGTGTGGCATAACAATAGATCCACTGCGTAAGGAGCAGCACTGTTCAGCTATGTAAGGAAACTCTATGTAGACTCACCACAGCTATTTGTGGATGCCATTATCTGCTCAGATAATCAGCTATTACACAAGTCCACAACCCGGATTTTACAGCTAGGTTTACCGTGACAATTCCAGCACCGTTTCCCATTAAATCCATACACTGGAAGTCTGCTGAACATTTAACTTTTGGAGATGATACTGAAACTGTGTGTAGCGACTACAGTTGCATCGTCTGCTTGCTGATTCCTTATGCAGACCTCCCTCTCTCCCCCTTACCAAACGCAGTTACCCAAATACTCAGAAAACTAAATGGAACGGGATCATGAGGTCACCCTTCTGCAATTGGCCCGGCTTCAAATCCCACCGTTATTAGCTCTCCTGAAAAAAACATTTGTGCTGTCTGATACCAATTAGTCAAGAAATCTGGATAAAAGATAAAAGGAAGTATTCTCTTTGTGGAGAATTAAAGCTTTGAAAAGGTACGTACCTCTACAGATTAGAAAATGGATCTGTCTCTTGATGCCAACAAGCCATTTACCAACACCATCCACTCACCGTATTCTGCTGCATCACATAATTCTCTGACTTTTGTACTCTACAGTTGATGCGGTGCTTACTCACAGCTATCAGAAAACAGCAGTGAGCAAGCAGGTCAAGCCTTGGTGTACCAGAATGCCCCTTCTTCCCACCTACATACAAATGAAGCCAATTTGTTCCCATGGACTTTAAAGAGCCATGACGGATCTCTCTGACAGAAGTCACCTCAGGCATTCATCAGAATTATGCAGCTTCCCCCTTCCCATATTTTTAAGACAGACAGTGCAAGAGCACCCATAGAGCAGCACATAAAACCAGGCACAACCTGAAGAATTTGAACAGCTGCTACTCATACCTGCCTTCAAGAGATCCCCAGTAATTTCAACTCCATGTCATATTAATAGGTTAATAGTACAGGAAAAAAAAAAACAACAGCCTAGAAAGATGGGAAACACTGAAGGGTACATCCTGGCGACCACCTTGAGGTCACCTCAATTAAACCTGAAAGGGCCCAGGACTGTGTTGCCATGAGTGCTTCGAAACTCTGCTGAAAGTTTGCTTTGGGAAGATAACATGTTTGCCCAAAAAAGGCGAAGGCAGAAGGTTTTCATTTTCCGATCGTGCGATTCAAAAGCAGCTGCAGGATAACTTCATTGGTTCAGGCTCACAAAAACAATTGCTCCAAGTTAGCAAATTAGTGTTCTCCCTGGTCTACAGGAGAAGAGGAAAAGAAGGACTTCATTATCAGTACCTATTAAAAGCTGTTTCCAAGGTAGAAGAATTTAACTGTGAAGCTCCCATTCTTGGTTTTGGTTAGTACCACTTACTGCTTATGCAGCCACTGAAAAATATCTTAACTAGATCAAAAAGCATGAAAACAAAGTGCTGCCTATAATTTAACATCTTCAGACAAAGGCAGTTAGAAAAGCACACAGCGTTACTGTATTGAAAACAAATCCTCTTGTATTTAACGAGCAACCTCTAGGATTGCCTGAGCTGCTTTGATTTACCATTGCTCGCTGGAGGACAGGAAGCAAGGTTGGCAATATCACACGCTGGAAACACTACGCAACGCCAGCAGCAGGTAAACCACGAGAGAGATTCCCACAGCTGCCCACGAAGAGGGATGTCTGACCTCGTCCAGAAACACAATGTCATCCAACAGCACGCACACAGAGATGCATGGGAGGTAAGGAAAGCCTTACAGGGACACAGAAAGACTGCCAAGCCAACGATGCGAGGAGCAATAAGCCACGCTCTGAACTTTAGAAGCCATCACACAAACTTCCTTCTCATCTTTGTGTCTGTATGAGGGTTGAATCCTAACGCATCTGTGCCAGTAATCCATTTTCCCCATCAACTGCTCAAACACGTGCGAGTACGCCTGTAAAAAACACTACTACGTAGGAAACTGAAATAATTAAGGGAAAAAAAAAGGTGGATATAGATAAGCAGCAAGGAAAAGCTCGGAACCCTTCCAGTTTCTAGACACTTTCAATCCAGTCGCTTCAAACTTCCAGCACGACGCCTGCCTTCCCCATCCTAACCCCGTCCCCATCCGTGCTGGGAGGGATCTCACCTGCGAGCTGCATTCTGTGGCAATCCTCCTCCCTCCACCATGGTCCCGCCACCGCGCCGAGCAGAAAGTCAGCACTGCCTCTGCAATACTTCCCTCCCGCTCTGCTTTCAGTGCCGCAGACTGTTTGGAATGCAGAAAAGCCAGAGCTGAAGCCCGGGCAGTGCGAGCTGCTCTATTCAGCTCCTTGGCTCCAGTGGAACAATAGCAGCCCTTGGTGGCTCGCCTCCCCTTGCATGCAGCCACGGGATGGGGAGATGCTTCATTTTCCCTGTCCCGGGGGTGGCTGGGGGAGCGCAGAGCCAGCGCCAGCACTTGGGGTGGGGTGGGAGGGGATGTGGGCAGGAGGAGGCTGCTCTGAAGCAAAAACACGCCCGATGCTGAGAAAACTCAGGGGTTTGGAGCAGCTGACTGCAAGTCTAAAAGCAGCAGCAGGGAAACTGAAGAGGCCGACAGCACTGCGAGCCGTTCTCAACGGCAAGAATCAAGATGAAAACACAGCTTTGTCGGCTGAATGAGTAGCTGTGACTCCAAACGTCCTCTTCCAAATCCCACTTGGCTTGCAGACATCGCCCCACTTCAACCCTTCTGCAGCCCAGGAAGTATGCAGTACTAACAAAGCCCCGAGATGCACTTAAAAATTAGACAAACTTCTCGCTGCGTCCTGAGCTGCCTTTGTTGTTGCTGTTTTTGCCAATTCGTACTGTGATTTACGGCTCTGGAAACGAACCAGTGGAGTCTGTTGGTTAAGCTGGAAATGGTTAAGCCTTTTCAGAGCCCTTTCCTTGTTTGTTTTACAGGGGCCAAGAGCTGAACTTCCAGGTGTGACACCGCTCTGGAGAAAAACACAAAAGCTGCTCTTAAAGATGCAGAAGCACAAGGTTGGACGTTTTGCTTGCTGATGCCGTCGCACTGTCTCCTACATTGAAAAGCCCCTGCTGAGAGCAGCGTGTCAAGTGGGATCAGCATAAAAGCCCAGGGCTGGATTCCCAGCAGATCCCACCTGCCAGGCATGCAAGCACGCACGCAGGAGGAATGCAATACAAAGCCGCCCAGCCTGTTGCTAACTGGCTAAAACTGCTCAGGAAGAGCCAAGACCTGCAGCTTTCAGTGTGCTGGGCACAGCGGGGGGAGAGCGATTTGAACTGGTTTACTCCAACGTTGTTACGTGGTATTCAGCCCTTCCCCTCCAGTGCCACCCACTTGGGTACTTCCTTTGGCAAAGATAAGCGCTGGAATGGAACAGCGACTCAAAATCAGATGGAGAACCAAAAAATGACCCCCCAGTCCTGCCACTGACAGCTGTATAACAAAATAAAGAGTATCTCCAGCGGTCAGATTGGTTTGATCAGCTGCTTAGAAACGTCCAGTTGCTGGAACTGGGAGGGCAAAACGGTCTCATGATCTCAGTTGATCAAGATTCAGGCAAAAACCAGTAACCGCTTGTGAACGATCGCAATCTCCTCTCCCTCACCAACAAGAAAAAAAAAAAGAAGCCCAACAAATACTGCAGTAATTATATAGAACATTTCATTCCAGAGCACTTTACCAACTACATTTACAGCACCACAGAAAAGCATCTCTGCTGAGGGTGGAGCAACATCAGACAATTCATGTATACCACAAAGCATGATAGAAGAGATGGAAAAATTAAGGACTGGTATGTTGCAGTTGGGCTATGTGTTTCTTCAAAGGGTTCCAGCGCTTTCAAGAGCAAAAAATAAAAGGAAAAAACTCAAAGCTACTAACGAATACTTTGAAGTACTCGAGAAATAACTCAGTTCCAGGTATTTGAAATGCAATTTGGGAAGTCTAGGACTAGATGTTACTTCCAGAAGTCTGCAACCTTCATCTTGTCACTCCAGCTTTTCAATCTTAGTTTTTCCTCTCGTCCTGTTGAATAGCTGCATGCCCAGGTCCATGCACCACACATTTCCACTGCAAGGAATACAACACTCTCCCAAAATGCAGCCTCTAAAACCCAACAGAAAGCATCACTGCAATCCTTCCCACCCCTTCCATGGCAGAACAATTAACACCTCACCCAACGGTGACCCCCTGCAGAATAATTAACACCTCACCCAATGGTGACCCCCTACAGAACAGTCTCTATGTGCTTCCTTTGGGTCTTCCCAGCCTTTAGACTGGCAATGCCCCACCACTCAGCACATGGCAAGTCCTCTCCAGTGTCTCCTACAGTAAAGGGGTAATGAAATTGGAGAAAAGGCAAAGCACTCATTACTTGCATCACACTGACACCCTGGGGTCAGCAAAACTGCTGCTGTAGACTTTCCTGCTACACACGAACAACAAGTGGGGAAAGTCCATCTGCGAGGAAGAGCTCAATGACTCACTTTTTCAGTGACCTCACTGGTCAGACCCTCACCAAAACAACGTGCAGCTCTCTTGGAAGAAAGGCTGGTAACCAAGCAAACACTTGTTGAAATGAAAACAAACAAAACCCCACAACAGGGGAAAAAAAAAAGCCCCCAGAACATCCATTCTTCACTGGATAATTCACAAGATAAAGCAATCTCAACTGTGCATCGGGAATTATTAGCTCGCAGCCAGAAGCACTTACTGGACACCAAGTTGAATCTTAATGGGCACTAATCACCACTAGAACTTACAGTCCTCTCCATCTCCAGGGCTCCTTCAGGGAATCAGGGATTTGCTTGCGACACAGAGGTGCCTGCTAGAAGAGCTGATGATGAACTCCAGTGGAGTTCAATAGCCCACTTCTCCTTTGTGGCTTTATTATCTTTTTCTTTTAAGTAAATTATCTCTCTGTCGTGCTGCTGAAACATTTGTGTTCCTTTTGAAGATAAAAATCACAGTTCTAATTCTTTTCTTCCTTCTGCTATGGTAGAGCAATCAATTACAAAAGGGGCAGCAGGTTAGTGAAACCTTCAGTATACACCTGAACAAGCCTAATTTAATACCTAAGCCACCACGCATATGCACTATTTTTTTTCTTTAATTTGAGCAGCTATAATAGTAGTTTGCCCACAGGAGATATGTCACTGCCCCACTGAAGTGTAAATATCACAGGATGGCACAGGAAGCGCCGTAAAATTTGCTTTTTTAATTTATTTTTTAAAAGCTTGACTTGCATGCTTCCCAGAGGCATTGTGCAGATTAATTAGCTCATCTTCATAGGCCATTTTGAAGATATAAAGTGCTATGTAAGTAAGTACAATTACTGCCTGATGGAAAACAAATCTCCCGAGGCCTTGCAGGGAAAAACCCAATATACGAGGGCTGCTTTGGAAGTAATTTTATTGTTGGCATGCAATGTCAGAGGCAGATGTTGGTGGGACAGCAGTAGAGGTTGAACCTTCCCACCAATATTCAATTCCATTTTGTTGCTGTGAGATAGGTGGCAACAGAAGGGCATCTGTATCTGTTGTAGCTCCCATAGAAACACATGGGAGGCATGACTTCTGGAGCAACCTACCTCTAACTGATAGTAGATTTCTTGCTTCGCTTGCTTTCTTAGCAAGTTCTGTGTCCTCAGCTAGAACTAATTCTTTGGAAGAAAAACCCCTAGAAAGGATCAGAAGCACAGATGGAGACCTGACATGGGCCACAGGGGCAATCCTCACCTTCCTAAAGCTGAGCAAAATGGAAATAGTAGGATTCAGATTTTAGTGCTCTAGAGAGAAGATGTAGGACAGCTCATGGATCATTATGATGCATTTCCAGCCAACTCTACCTGTCCGTTTGGGTTTGTTATGAGAAAATCCAAAGCACAGCTGTGCAGAGAGCACATGCTGAGAGGAGGAGGTACAGGAAAAGGAGAGACAGGTTCAGGCCTCCCAGAAACGACACACGACCATGGGAAATAAAAGCAGAAGTGGCACTCCCATTTTCCAAGACTCATTAAGGTAAAAACATGATGGTTTTAATTGTCTGCCTAGTGCAATTACTGAATCCAACGGTCTGCTTTGGGGTGTCCCTGCCTATAGCAGGGGGTGGGAACAAGATGATCTTAAAGGTTCCTTCCAACCCAAACCATTCTATGATGCGAAAACAATACACACGTGAACACATGCGTGATTTCACTGCATGAAATCAAACTGACTCATCAACTGGTGGCAAAGCAGGGAGATGGGAGCATGCACACACGTGTGCAATGGAGAGGATTTACTATGTTTAACTTCATGCCAACTTCAAGCAAGATGCATCTAATCCGATATCATAAATATTTGCATTGGCATGTATCAGAGCATGCTAAAGCAGTCAGGCAGTCAGCAACCAGTACTGGAACTAGAAGTCTGAAACAGATTTAATTACATCAAGCTTTTTTTTTTTTTTTAAATTTAGTTCAACGTTCAAATTAACTGCAGAGAAGCCTTCAGATAAGGAAATTCAGGCTGTAGGAAGATAGGTTAATTTTCCATTAAGTGTTAAGTTGGTTGTTACTGAAGGAAGAAAGGAGCGTGTACATGGTTGGGTGGAGTGTAATTACTTTTTGCCACAAGATCAAACAGCTATAAAAGAAAGCCTACAACATTTAACAATGCACTCAGTAAGTTCATGCACGACTTAAGGTAGATCTCCCTAAAGAATGTCATAAATACCTTTTTTTTTTTTTTTTTTTAAATGTGAAAGCCAAGGATAGCTTCCTTTCTAACGAACTGAGGTTCAATTAGAACATAGACAACACATCTGCCAAATGGCCCCAGAGCTACCATATAAAGGGTGGGCTCACATCACACAGCGAGGACATTCAGGTCCTCTACAGCCACCTCTTGAGCGTGCTGGAAGCAGAGGGCAGGGACACGGGAAGACGTTTCCAAGAAACAAACCCTAATGGAACACGTGGCCACACGAGGGAGTTAAGACTGTGTGCTCATACCCCTGTTAATTTCTGCTCTAAAAAGGTTTAAGATCTGAACAGATAACACTTGCTTCATGATGAAACTTGGCTCTCGGCGCAGAGGATCTGTGTCCAAGGGAGTAAAGTTTCAGCGACGTTCAGAACAAAACAAAATCCTCTGGCTTTGCTTGGGTTTGACGAGAAGGAAAAGACAGCAGCCTGGCAATTTTCTGTATACAAATAACTGCAATTGCCCAGAGGGAATGCCACAGAGATGGAAGCATCCTGGTTTATACCTAGCCTCCCTGGAGTCGGTTTTAATTTCAAGCAGAGCTGTCTGAACTCCTCATCCTTCCAAGGCAGGCAAATTGTACTGGGCGCAGTCCAAATTTCAGCTTACTTTGGGGCTTTTTCCAAAGTTTTCTGATCTCTTCCCGTGGATGCTGGAGATGGCAGGACACTTGTCACAGAGTTTCTCTACGTAGCTCTCTGGCTATTTAACCAAAAGCAGCTGTATTTTACAGGAGAGTTACAGAAACGGAGCCATGATGAACCACACAAGTGCAGAGCAGTGCTTGCTGTGCTGTTCCCAGTCACCATCCAGCTGCTGGGTGCCTCTCAAGGTAGAGTTCTGATACAAGGGACTTACAGTTGTAAAACTACAAAAAAACCCAGCAGCAACACAGAGGATACTCATCTAAAAGATACATCTGAACCTTCGGGTTCCCAGGTCTGTATAAAGTGGGATGTGAATCCCTCTCGTGTATGTTTGTGCACCTATACACAAACACGCCCATGCAAGCCCAGATCAGGCGAACCCAAAGAGCTGCAAGCAAGCAAAGTCAGTGCATCTGAATCCATCTTCTGGCCAGGGATAGTGCTGTGAGTGTGCTCCCCTCTCCCACAGCCCCTGCTCTGCATCCCAGCTGACAGGAGATGGGTATTTTGCACACTGCAACACGGTGAAAGAGCAGATAGTGCTGTGGGGAAAATTCTTTCACCAAAACACGTCACAAATCTGTAAGGTGGAGATACTGGGAGCTGTAAACTGCATTTCTCCAACCTCCCTATCTAACAGATATGCTTCACAGGCAAGGTTGGGTGATGGGAGAGAGAAAGAGAGAGAGAGAGAGCCCTCTTTCCAGCACAGTTGAGTTAGAAGTAGCAGGAAGGCTCTTATTTCAAAATCCTGCATGTTTCTTAAATCTTTACTGAACGCGCAGGGATTGGTGCATTGCAGATTTTTTCACTGACCAGGTCACAAACAATCTCTCTTCTTCCAAAGCAGGCTGTCTCCCCGCTTCCCCTCCCAGGCAGTCACCCTTTTCAGGCATTCATCCCACACCTCGGCACACCAGGACTGTAATTACGTGGTGCGCACAGAGCAAGTCTTATTTATTCTTTCATCACAAAGTATTCATTCCAACTGGAATATACAGAAAGCAAGGCTCAGCTTTGATTTTGTAGCAGACAACCTTATGTCTTAGAAGCAGCAGTTACTGAAAGAACCCCAGAAATCTTTTCAGCTAACGCCTGCCAAGTTTTTACCTGAAGGAAGAGCCTGGGCTGTGTGCTTTCTTGGTGCAATCATCCCACGTAGGAGGGCACAGCAGCAGCTTGCAGAACCACCATTAGAGGCACATGCCAGGCAGCAGGGAAACTCGATGGTACTGAATCTATCTGCTGTTGCTCACTCCATCTCCAGGTCTCTGGACATATCACCTTTTACAGCAGCACCGAGGCAGCATTTCTGCACAGCTTACCGGTCACCTGATAGCTATGCAGCACGGGTCCAGAGCCAAAACAGATTGGTGCTTCGTTTTTATCACTTCTGCCCTTGTTTGTCTGATCGGAGGATTTTCTGAACTCAGCAGAATTGACACTGAAAAAATGAGCCTGAGTGAGTGCAGAGGGGTTGATCGCTGCGATAAAAATCTATCAATGATTCGACTAAATACAAAGATCGAGGAGTTGAATGGAATTTTTGAACCTCAAAATTTCATCTCAGCTAGGTTTCTGAGCACCTGATGGAGCTGTGGGTGTCTCTGTACAGTGCAGGGCCTTTAAGGGTCTCTTTCAGCTCAAATAATTATATGATTCTACAATACAGTGCTAAGTCAGGGTGCTCAATTTCCTAGCTGCTTGCATTTTACTGATCATCTCCCAGGTGGAGCACACATTGCAACACATCAAAAGCAGTCTAGTCTTGCTCCCTGTGTGTTTTTGACATGCTAGACTGCCTCCAGGTTCTCAACACTCTTCTTAAGCTGACAGGCCTGAAACTGGACCCAGTATTCCCAGTACGTCAGCAGCGCTGAGGACAGGAGACCAGCACAACTGATCTACTGTCATATTACTGGTTGCAAAGACAATCTCTACAGGAAAGCTCAGAGAATAGCAACTGCAGAGGGCATGGGTACTTGTCCCGAGGAGGAAGAGTAGGTGCTGACAGTAGGCTGGGAAGGATGAGGTGCCACAGAGCAGTGGCAGGGGTCAGCAGCTGTGTGGAAGATAGTAAACTACACAGACAAGGTTGAGGCACTAAAAGCCTTCTGGCCCTCAGACAAAGGTGCATCCAGCCCAAAAGTAAGGAAGATGAGGCAGGGCGCGATGCAGGGGGTGCAGACACTGGGTACACAGGGCTGTCTGTATAGCAGCCCTAACAAGGCACACAGCTTGCCTACCTAGACTGTCCTCAGCGTTGGTGACTATTCTACCTCCCTCCAGCCAAGAAACTCCAGGAAAAAAACCAAAATCCAACATTCTAAATTGGTGTTTCCAGACACTTGTCAGCAACAAAACTAGTTGAAGGAGTCCCTGCCTTGTCTCCTCTCACACTTGGCTGCACGTTGCTCTTGCAGAACCATTCCCCCAGTCGTGCTGGCACAGCCATCTACAAGGCAGGGCAGCGATTTGGATTAAAAAATAGCTGCAGAAATAAATGACTGCACGGTGCAGGGACACAAACTTCCTCACTGACACGGTGAAAGGGAGATGGAAAAAGCCTAAATCTGCGTTGCTGCCAAGTGAAGTGTCAGTCAGACCACTGCTCTATGCCAGAGCTCCTTGTCTACACTCCAAGTTAATTTTGTTTACAGCAATTAGATGAGGGAAGGCAAGAGCCAGGACACTAGCATTTAACATGTATGGAGGCTACAATCTGTATTTCCCCGCGTTTTTTAGACCCAGGGACTGGATAGAAAACAGAAATTCTCAGTGCTGGTGTCTCACGGGGAGGGCAGAACAAAGATGTGCACAGAGCATCGTAGTTTTTCACCTGCTTTCACTGAGCCCTCGCAGGCTTTACTCAAGAACTTCATGCGAGATGTGACTGAGAAAGCACAGGGTTAACTTGCCTCAACAAGCAAAAGTCCTCATTTTCTTCTTGGATGACTTCGTCTCCAAATATGAAAAGAAAATCCATTTGCATCAACATTATTCCTCTACATCATTAGCCCTTTGCAATCCATTTGCATCAACATCAGCACTGGAGAATCTCAAAGAGCTCTCCCCCATGACACTCTTTCCTAATAACTTTTAAATAATCTTAAAAATCCATTTCCTCACTTGCAATCCCTCAGGCAAAAAAAATCCCTTCCTCACACCCCAAAGATGCTCCCAGATGCCAGAGTCAAACTTCCACTACGTATTCACTTCAACGACTCATTTAATACGAGCAGGTGGTGAGAAGGAAGCAGAGCAAGGAGGAAGAGCTCTATTTCGGGCAAGGAAGCAAGAACTGTGCTTGCTTAACTGTGCTACCAGTCTATTAAATGGCATGAATGGTGGAAATCTGAATCATGCTTTTACTGCATGAATGGTTAATTCCAATACGCTGTTATAAAGAATGATCCTCTTCCTCTGCATCTCAAGACTGCAATCTCCCTAACAAAAAAAAACCCATACACCTGTTAAAAAAGAGCAGGATCTGAATCAGACACCGTGGTGAGTACAACGGATACGTTCTCTTGAGTTTTCTTTGTGTTAACCCTTTCTCCAACACTCAGGTTCTGGTCTCCAGGGCCCATAACACACTTGATAAAAAAAAAAAAACAAAAAAAAAAAAACAACTGAGCCCACTGAAAGTAATGCCTGAAAGAAGAGGAAAGAGGCTGTCAAGCTGGAGTCAGGGATAAATTACAGCTCCATTTTTAGCTTGCCCGAATGGAAGCACTTCTGACAATAAGTGCTGCCAAGACAAAACCCTAGCAAGAAAATGAGATAGTTAAAAGCGTGCCTGCTCTCCCTCAGAGAGGTATTACTGCAATGATAGAGATTACTTACCAAGGAAATTTCATGGCATATATTTAACAGAGAGCTGGGTTACACAGTTGTGTGTACAACGTCCCTTCCAGACAGGAATTAAGAATTGCAGCACTGGAAACAATCTCTCCACTGCCTGCAAGCAGAGGACAAGCTCTTATGCTAGCCGACAGCGAGTGTCCTCCAGACTTGCATTTTATAAAATGATCTTGCACTTTTTTTGCTGTTGAAACAAGTCGCCTTCTATCTTGTGTGTAATCTGTGTGTCTGTCCCTCTGGCTCTCGTGCTGGGGTGACTACAGTGGTTTCTCCCTGCACATAAGGGATGGCTCAGCTGCTCCTCCAGCAGCTGCTGAGCCATCACAAATTACAGCTTACTGCGTTGAAGTATGTGGAAATTGGTGCCTGTCTTAGTATGCGGGACTGCAAACCATGGTGGTTCAGCAGCTGCCACACAAACAGCTGAGCCAACCCTGCAGCAAGGGTAGCTATGAAAGAGATGGCAAGAATGACTCGAGCAGCCCTTGGGTAAGGCACACTTGACTTCGTGTTGACCTCTGGTGAGTTACACATCTCTTGCTGCAGCGTGGGTAGGTCCTCTCCCACACACTTCCTAGGAATGGTGCTGCCAGGATATGTGCACATGGCTATGCATAACGCTGCACATATCTGCAGAATGGGTACTGCTGGTAATTAATTAAGTTGCCTCAGAAGCACACACACTGTTCCTATCATTCCATTAAAAAGAGATTGATCTGATAACAATACTATGTGTGTTTTCTAAAGATGCTACAGAGAAAAAATCCACCACCTGATTTTTTTAATGGTAACCTTAGTGGGAGAAAAAACCCAAATGTCATTGCTACGTGTTGACCTCTGCATTAGTGCCAGCCCCAAGAAACTCCTCTGCAGGCAGTGGTTCCAGATATCACTATAAGATGCACAGCCTGCTCTTGCCATGTCATGCACGTGCTTTCCCAGAGACACTCTTATCAGCTCTACGTAGCATTTTCTCTACTGGATATTTTATCAGCCTCTGCTGTGCTTGTAGGTTTCGGTGTGCATTCTAAAGCTATTTTAGCCCTGCTGTCATCTGTTCTGCTGGCGATACGTCCTGGCTGCCACCATCCCCTTCTTTCCCTACAAAGATGTCCAGTGGCTTCCCACACTGATTTGTCCTCTGGCTCCACACCTTGACACAAAGATTCTCCCACCACTATCCCTACCAACCTGCATTCCTCATTAGTGAGGCGTAATCATGACAGAGACACTTCCAACCAGGATGTGAAGACAAGGGAACCTCACCCAGGGCGTTGCTATCAGATAATGCACAGCCATCCCTCCCACTTACTCTCATCCCTGTTCACAGATGGGACATTGCTCCATTTTTCTCCTGCCCATGCCTTTCTTCCTCCCCACCCACTGCACGTCCCCTGCCTTTAGTTACATGCTTTGTTGATGTCTGTTTGCTAACATCCCCATATGGAGAAGATGATGCAGATATGGGTTTCCCTTGTGCTTTTAATAGATTCCTGCCAGGCATTCATTGAATAGCACGCCACAAGATGCTGCATGCACCTAAAGTTGTCGCCAAATGCACTGTAATGCACACACCCGAACAGCACAGGCACCCATTTCCCTCTGACAGCGCAAGAGAAGTGAAGAAGGTTGCAAGGTTACACGTTAAAATGTAATGCTTGGATTTCCAGCTCTTCGGATGCTCAGTGAAGTGTATAAATCCATGTTTTTTGCACATGGTGTAGAAAAAGTAAGCACTGGAATCCCCTGGATTTTAGAGTTCTGTGGATTTTACAGTTCTGTCTAACTTGCCAAGCTGCAGATAACTCCCCTGCCATCCCACCAGCCACACACCTGGAGCACGTACTTTGCCTGGAGCACAATGCAAATGTGCCTAATGCTGCTTTTACTTCCAAACAAGAAAGAATATTTGTTCATTTGACAAAACAAGAGGATAGCTTAGAGCTGTGTTTGAATGGCCACAAACAAATCTGATGGGAGTTATGCTCACCTCTCCCATCCCCAAGTTAGTTTGGGATTTTCCTCCCTAAATCACTGACCTGCCTCTCTCTTCTCAGACTCCTGAACCACGAGTCAAACAAAACAAAAAAAAAACAACACAGCTCTATCTTCCTCCCCCAGATAAGGAAGAGTTAGATAGAGCTACAAGCAAGCACAAACAAATAAGTGCTACATTTGCAGTCTGTTAATTAGCTATCCAGAAGAGTGGGATTTTCTATGTTTAGCTTCACAGAACTTTCTCTTCTAACGACTTGTGCGTAGTATAGTTAGAAAATAAAACTCTTTGGCATAAAACACAGATGAGCCTATGGAATGGAAAATACCCTGCCTCCTCTTACCTCTGATAACAGTGTAATCACAGCTGGTTTACCGTTTGGAGATGTACAACAGTTTTTGCTACAGCTCCCTCTCTCTTAGGATTGATAATTTAGAGATGAACTAAAGAGGAATTGCTCCTAGCCCCTATCAGTAGCTCACAGCTTATGCCTAGGCAATTTCTTGCATGAGTGGGGCATGAAAAGAATTCCTCTGTGCATGGCTGCTGCCTCCACAACTTTGTGCCTTGGAGCTGCAGCAATGCTTCATGCGTTGGAATAAAGAGGAGAGAAAAACTCTGCACTGGACCTGGGAAACCACTGCTACAGAGCTTTCACCACAGCAGAAACACCTTCAAGCTACCAGCAGAAGTTGCATTCCTATCACACAGCCCTCAGCTGGGAGTCCCAGCACTGTCAGTACCCTCACACACAGCTACAAGCCTCCATGTGTCCTGCAGCAGCACACCTTCTCTGGCACCCCACACAGCCTCAGTGATGTTTAACTCTGCAGGCAGGCAGCGCGAGGCTGCACGGTGCAGACCTCCACAGGCTGCTGTGCAGGGATGCTGCCTGGGAAGAGGCGCAGCACAAAGAATCCCGCGGCTGGAAATTCCAATCCATCCGCTGCAGTTCACTTACCCAGCTTGGTGGCCCCATCTGGTGGGTACTCGGGGAACTGGCCCTCGGAGGGCACGCTCACCGTGCGGCGAAGGCAGCGGCCTTTGGTGGCATCCTGAGGCTCCTGCAACCCCTCCGTGGGCACCTGGGTGAAAAGATGCAGACAGCTGTCAGCCTGAAGATGAGAGCATCCCTTTCCAGTAACAGGATGCAGGAGCAGCCCTGCTCATCTTACACTACTTCAACAAGTCACGTTCCCTGTGCTGCTCGTACCTCCAAGCATCGATGTAAACAGAGTATTAAGAGCAACCAAAAAGAGATCATTCATTTGGAGTCAGAACGGTTTGGGTCGGAAGGGACCTCGAATCTCACCTAGCTCCAGCTCTCTGCTGTGGGCAGGGCTGCCACCCACCAGATCAGATTTGTACTGAAGGCTGTAAAAGATGCATAAGATGCTGTACTATTTTGGAAGCAGGCAGCACTACGCAGGCTCTCGCAAACTTGCTCTGGCATTTCCTGACTTTCAAGCACTTAGCATTAAAAATGACCTTAAGAGAATGCTATTTGTTACTGCTGCCAGCCTATTTGTCTCCTTCAAACAGTGCTCATTTTTAAAACCCCGTTTCCCAACTCCCCAGAGGTTATTCCACCACGGCTACTCTCTTTGTTGGTAGATATTTACAGCAGCTCCTTTGCTAGATGATCAGAGGTCGAACACAGAGTCATTTTGTTAAGCTTATGCTATGCTCATTGAAGGTCACAGGTTCGATTTTCAGGTTTCATCTGGAGTTGCTATTTGGTCTCTCCTTTTGACACACTCTCTGCTCTTCAGAGCACGATTTTGGAGGGATGCAGCATGCTTCAGAAGCACGGAGGTGCTGCTCCTTGTTCAGGGACCTTGCTGAACCTACACTCACACACCAGTTCCACACCTACACAGCTCCTGTGAGGCAGACTTCTCCACCATCCGACTTCTAGCTGAGAAATTCACACAGTCCCTTTTCTTTTAAGTGCCCTCTGTCAGTACCTTTGCTCTCCCTGTCACAGGACGACAGAAATGTACTTTTAATCCAGTGAGATGAAGGGCCAGCTAGAAGCACCCAGCTAGCAGTGTGAAGGAAGGGTGACAGCAGCCAGCAGGACAGCCTGGGGGCAGCAGCTCACTACTGAGGGCAAGGAGATCAGTGGCTCAGCCCACGCTGTCTTTCACGTCCTTGGGAAAAGCAAACAGGCCACAGCACACTGCAGCTGGTGTCAAAACCAAACCAACTGCTGCATACCAGAGATAGGATTTGTCTTCACAGAGGACCTGAGCCATTAGGGGGAAGAGCGTCCAAGGGCCCCTAAGCTGCGGTGCATTCTGTACTCACTATCTGCCTTGACCAGGAAAATGTGGCTGGGCTGCATGTTAGAGGTGTAGTAACACTCATCTGGTGCAGAACAGCCCACGCCAGAAAAAAAAAGATTGCATTTGTTATTACAGTGCCTTGAGAAACACCTGATAGCATTAATTTCACTTGGGAATTCTGCAAGCTGCATCAGGAGCCATACTGCAGCAGGACAGAGGAGAGCCACTATGTATTGCAAAGTCAGGGCTTGAGCAGCACTTCAGGCTGCCAGCAGGTTTCTGTGAAGATTTTTTTGGGCACCGTGCACCTGTGTCTGCTCCTGCTGCTCTACAACTGGTGTTGGTCACAGGAAATGGAAGAGTACAGGGCAGTAATGCAGGGAAACACATCAGTGAGGTCCTGCCACCAGCTCCTCCAAGCAGTCTTTGCCTTTGATTAGAAATGCCTCTAAATCCAAAAGAGAGGTAAGGCCTGGGGCGCGGGGCAGAAAAGGGAAGTCTATCACAGTGATAAGGGAAGAGTCTATCACAGTGATAAGAGATTCTCATTTGCATTTGCGGCTGAATGCAAAACTGAAGGATTCTGCAGGACAGCAGCCAAGTTACAGACAGTGACTAACCAAAAAGCAATCCGAACCCGGATGGACTCATTCGCCACATCTCTCATGAAAGCACTGTGCAATGGGTTATCTATCAGGAACCGCTGATCAGAGACACTGACTCATTCCCTTTTCCTGTTCCAGTGCCTCTGTTATTGCAAGCACCCTTTGTCGTGCCTTCTTTACAAGTGGGTGCTCACAGCTCTTGCCTACAGAACAGGTTTCACCAAGGCTGAAAACACTGACACTCTCCCGACAGTGGGAAACTGTCTTCCTCTTATAAAAAAAGAAACACTGCTTTGTAAGTGAGAATCAGCTTCAACCTGTTCTCCTAGTCCTGGAAGATGCTGCTAGGTGTTGCCACACCACGAGAAGTTCTAGTAATTGCACATCTGTCACTCAAGCCTCCTTATTTGCCAAGTCGTCCCTCATGCCCCTACAGGTGCTCATTTTCTTTCTACTTACTTTTCGGGTCTCAGTCTTTTCCCTTCATTAATAATCTTCATTCAGCAATCTCACCTATTTCATTTTATAAAGTATACGAGCTGTCAAGTAATTAATACGTATCAACGCTGCACACAGTGATACTCCCAACCTATTTTTGGCTAAGCAATGGCAGATATTTTTGGCCCAAGTTGTGCCTCGATATTTCTCTTATTTCCAACCCACTGTCGTGCTTGCACAGTGCCAGTCTGTCTGCACACACTGTCCAAGCTGCCTTGTCAATAAATCTGTGCGGGGGTGGGCAGAGAGGGTGTTACAAGGAAAAGGTTTCTTACTCCCTGGTTTACTTTTATTCCGTTCTCTCAGCCTTAAAACGAAACACCGTGCAATGCATGATGCTGTAAGCTTAAATGCTAAAAAGGTTTTCTTTCTGTTACGTAAAGCAACTAAGACACGCTTGCTTTATTTCTTTGCACGCTGTATGTTTTCCTACCATTCAGCTTTATGATTATTCTAACAAAGTATCATAAACATCAAACATATCTGTTCCCTTTCAACTCTGCACGGGCTGAGCTTCTTGGATTTCTGTTCTGCGAAGGAACAAAGCAGATGCACAGAAAATAAAAGGAGATGCCTCGGAAGCCCCACAGCATGTTCACGTTATGCCAGCCTTGAGATGATGCAAGTGCTCTGTGCCAGCTGAAAGGGCACTGCAGTTAGCATCCCTTCCTTCTTGCCTCCCTCCCATTCCCTTACTGATGTCTATCATTCCATTCCTCACACTGTTTCTAAGCTCCTCGTCAACAGTCCAAAGAAAATCTGACCAACCTGCTCTATCAGCAGCTTCCACATTCAGAGCAGGAACCCCTCCGTTCTCCTGTTGCCTCGTTTCAGGTTTGCAAAGGAAACCTTTCTTCTCTCCCTCCTGGAGACCACACGCCATGAAGCCTTTCCCCTCCCAGTGACTCACCAAGCAGAAGGCACCACGCTGCTGCCCTTACTCAGGAAAGCTGCAAGGGATGCCTCTGCTTGGGAGGCATTAAAGGTGCAAATCCAGAGCATCAGCTCCATGCCTCAACCAGCACTTCCACCAGTGCAGCTGCTGTATTTCTTCAAGGGATTGCACGTACATTGCTGCATGTACAGACTCCAGATTAAAACAACCTTTTATTTTCCTTCAAGCACTTGTGCCTGCTAGGAGTTCCCTTTTCCCTTTCACTTAGAGCAGTCCCAAATTACTTTGAAATCAGAATGGCCAATCTGTCTCTAGCTTATCAGCATCTGGAGTCACACCTGCACCAAAGGCATGTCTGTCTGGCTCATCTGCACACAGCACTCTCCAAAACAAGTTATTTCCCATTGTGATAGTGCTAGCAGACTCCTTTGAGAGAACGTTACAAAGGTTTCCTTTACTATACTTAAAACCCATGCTGCGTATGCCCCGACATGGAATTTCTCCAGCTTCTGGTAGAAGACAGGCAAAAACAGAGTGCAATTAAAAACAACACGTAATGACTTTACATCAGCGGTGCTTCAGAGTTCCCATATTTACTCCTCAGGATGGAAGCAAGAGGCTCATCTGACTCCCAGCAAAACGTTTCAACTGTACGTGGTAAGCAAAATTAACAACCCTTAAGAGCATGGTTACCATCTTCAGATAATTATTGCTGATACGAGCCAGTGTTTTTTTTCTCAATTATGCTCCTTAATGCGCCCCTTAATGAGATGCATCCTTTTAGCCCAGCTGTGCCGGTATAGCTCAGCTTTAGGAATACTTCTCAAGTCCTTAGGTTTCTTCAGGAGGTACCTTAATTCCTTAGGTGACATTCCTGTCAGACTAGAAAAAGAATTATGTAGTAAACAAACATTATGATACGGGTCTTCAATTTCCCCTGCATATGATTACCTCTCCTACAAATTAGCACTGATGCTGTTCCCTTCTAATAACTCAAGTCGTCCTCTGAACCTTTTTCTCCCACTCTCCCTAAGCAGGGAAAAGTTCCAGCCCTCGTAAGCACACCTGATCAAAGCTCAAAATGGGTAACACTTGGTGCCACACCAGGAACAGGTCTCATGCTCCCAGCCCGTGCAGGAGCTTGCAAAGAAATCAGAAAAAAAAGCAAAAATCCAGGAAATTCAAATGCAGGAAACCACGGTATTAAACTCAAATTCACAGATTCAATCTGAAATCGTTCCTACTTTACAGCTCCTCCTGAAATATTTGAATGGTAAATCCATAGCAGGGAAATTAAGCAAACAAACCCAGGAACATTATCAACTTCTCAAGCTCGTGTATTTGTGAGAGCCTGTAGACATTAAATAAAACAAGAAAAAGCATATTGTGGTGCATGCTTGAGAAAGGACTTATCAGCATTCGTTTGTTCACAGTGCTTCAGTCAACTGAAATATGCCTATTCTTCAACTGTATTGACATTACCTTCATACCAAGGCACAAAGCCAAGTCCTACATGCTATATATACGCACACATACACATAGTAATTTTATAATTAAAGCAAAGGTTGCAATAGCTTTGAGTATTTCATGCCAAGGGCCACTCAATCCTGTCTGCTACATTTAGCAAGAGAGAAGGCAAACTCTTGTCTCAAGCAATTTACCTTCTGACAGCAGTAAAAGGACTGCAGAGAGGGGTTGCACACCTCCTCTGCTCTGCACTCCAGCGCAGGCACCAAGAAACCACTTTTGCAAGCTTACATCTGCACTGACGTGAGGTTTGGGTAGCCAGGTGGCTTTAGCTACCATTAAAAGCAGACAGAGCATAGGGAAATGTCAGGCTGAAATGCTGGCCCCTAAGACTCCAGCAAGGAGCGGTGGATGCACACAGTTTTGCTTCTGTGCCGCTGGCACCTGGGCCAGCTGCTTTCCAACTCCACACCTCCTGCCATCTACGCACACAGGGTTAGCTCTCACAGCAAAAAACAAGAAAAAAGAGAGGCGAAGAAAGCTGCCTTCCCGTGTTACCACGGCAGGCCGACGTGTGTTCTCTCACCTCCTTCTCCCTGTTGAGCAGCACCAGCTGGCTGTCAGTCAGGATGCAGTACTTCCTCTCCCATGTCGTCGTCTCGGTGTAGGGGGACTGGCCGCAGGACAGCCTGTGTGTAGGTGGTCCTTTCACATCTGCGAACACAGAACGGGGATCCTAGCGTCATTAGCCTGTCTCATTAGCTGCCCTCCTTCGCTCCGAGGCTCTGCAGCAGAGTGGTGAGCCATACTTAGCAGTGCCTGTTTCGGTGTGTTAAAAGACAAACTGCTCATCTTGGAAGGAGCCGTGGGGAAGGCAGCGCGAGGCACACCGTGAATACTTATGTACCTACAGCGTGCCTTAGGAAGACGGCACTACCTGAGAAGAATGTGAATGCTGCTGCTGAGGACTGAAATACAACCAAAAGCAAAGAGCGACAGCCCGCACGCTTCCTTCTGTGGGCCTTGAATGCCCCCTGCATCTTAATAAACCTGCCTGTGTGAGACTGAGGGCAGGGAGACACGGGAAGGGAGGCTGAGAGCAAGGCAGCAGGCGTGAGGAAGGGAGGGAAAACTCAAGGGGATGGCAATGAATTGGGAAAGGCTCCCTAGCAGCCGTTCAGCGGGAAGCTGTCAGATTAAATGGTAACAGACAGCAGCCTCCCAGCATTTCCATTCAGCCACAACCGCTACGGTGACAAAAAAAAAAAACCTAAAAAGCCAATTTGCCTCGAGAATCTCAGCCTCGAGATGCCTCTGGCTACGAGAATTCTTCTCTATGAGCAGAAAGGAGAACGCAGACAGAAGCATGGTGGCACTGCCAAGCAGGTGAGCCCTGATCCACAGCACACCAACCGCGAGCCAGGCAGCTCTCTGACCCAACTCTGCATCTTCCTGAGATGCTGCCAGGGGGATAACGGTGCAAAAAAAGCAGCATTCCCCCATCAGGGGCTCGCAGTTTGGAAGCCTGCTGCATGCATTCGCCGCTAGAGGCCACTGAATCCTCGTGCACCCGCTGCCTGCAAGCGGGAGGGCAGCAAGGAACCTTCCTCCGAGCGCTTCCGAGCTCTACCTTCCAAATCCCACCTCGTTATTAACACAGCTGCGACATCTCCGTGTTCTCCACCTACGCGCAGCAGCTTTGTCTCAGGGACCGCTTGGAAAGCTGGAGAATTAAGCTGCACAGCAGCCACAGGCAGCCCTGCACAGATGCAGCGCACCCATAGCAGGCACAGGCAGGGCTATGGGAAGCCACCGTGGTCCCTGTGCAGCCTCCCCCTGCTGAAGGAGCCCAGGTTTGGAGCAGCAGGCACACAGAGTGTGGGGGACCTCAGTCAGGAGCATGCAACAAAGGCAAAGCAGACTGCTGGCAGCACAGCATGCCACCTTGGTGTCAGTCAGCTCGCTTGGGATGCAGCCCTTTGGGTACAGAGGCACAAGAGCAGGGGAAAAGGGACGGGAGCAACCTGCTTTGGGGCTGCCTTTATCACGACACGATGAAACCCTTCAGAACCACCAGCTCCAGCACACAGCCTGCTACAGTCACAGCTCACCCAGCCCCAGAAGACCTTTGCATTATGATTTCTACTAACTAGAGGCTTTGGCACCGTCCCATCCAATCGATCTAAGGGCTGCACAGAAGGATTAAAGAACGGAATGGCTTCTTCCACTGCAGCAACAGCTCCCGGACTTCACTGAGTCATCGGGTGCTGCAGGCCAGCCTCAGCTCCCTGCCAAGCAGAGAGTTCTGCAGACTGCTGGCAGCACAGCGTGCCACCTCGCTGTCTGGAGCTGTCAGTCACTGCTGGAGCACGCTGCAGTGTTCATCTCGTGGGGCAGCAACCTTCTAAATGCATGCCAGGACACAGCCCGACAGCCCCAGCTGACCCAGGCTGCCTTGGTAGCAAATGGCTGTTCAAAGCATTGGGTACCTCTGGTCCTTTCCCACCTCTGATGCTGGGAGCCCATCTTGCAGCTCACAGAGAACTGCCTGCCACAACCATAAGCTTCAGTGCACTCGTACCTAGCAGCTTCCCTGCCCAAGCAGCCAACCTCTAGCAGCAGCTGTAACTTCAGACCTTACTCTGAAATATTTTACAAGCCCATACTGAAGGCTCTTGGGGATTTTGCACAGTATCACGTATACGCTCGGTTGCTTCACAAACCCCATTTTGTTTTCCGGAGTTCTTCATCCTCAGTTTTCATTTCATATTCTTGGCCCCAGTGTGAATGCAATAAAACCCACCAACCTCTGCCACTAATGCTCCATAAAACTGGCTTAGTGGCACTGATCGGATCACTAAGGGAAGGCAGCAGCAAAAAGTCCACGTGTATCTGGGATTGCTTTAGGAAACAGCTGAAAACTGTGGAATTGCCAGAGTTGGAAGGGGCCCTTTAGGGCCATCAGGCTCAACTCCCCTGCACTGAGCAGGGACATCCACAGCTCCATCAGTGCTCACAGCCCCGTCCAGCCTGACCCTGTCTGGCTGCAGGGATGGGGTATCACCACCACTCTGATGCAACCCTTCCCCCTTCTGCATCACTACAATGAGGCATTCAGGAAGGCAGAATCAGTTAGAATACACACAGGATTAAAGGTCATGCCTTATGTGCCTTCAAATGCTAATATCAATTAAGTAACAGCCTGGAAAAACATCCTCTTCTCTGTACCTGCTCCCTGCTGAACTGCTGCCCGCGTGCTGCATCCAACACAGAGCTGAATCTGTGCTGTTTTTCCTTGGGGCTCTGAAATGCCAGTAGGCACATAATAAAGATCCACACAGCTCCCGTTCTCTCAGCCAAATGACAACTTGTACCTTATTATTAACTACAGAGCTTATAAAGAAACTAGGGGGGAAGAAAGGAACGGCCACACCACAACCACGTATTGGAAAGAGGTGCTGATAGCTGCTGGGAGAAGGAAGATGGAAAGAAGGAGCCAGAGCCAGGCTGATCCTGCAGAGAGGGGATAAGGAGTTTTATGAAAACTGATGGCAGTTGAGGGAACAGTGCTGGTGCTATCAGATGGGAATGTTTCTGAGTCTTCCACAGCAACTATGCAACAACAACAACAATAACAAAATTTCCAGATGTGCTCACAAGTGGGGGCTTCTATCCAAAAAGCAGTCAATGGGCAGGATTGGGGAATTACTTCCAAGCAATGTCAAACGTTCCAGGGGCATCCAGCCCCCAGCAGCCCTGCTGCCACCAGAAGGGGGGCATCTCATCTTCAGGAGAAGCGAAGAAGACAGAATTAGCAGAAATCGGGCCAAGAAACCTACATTAAAGGCGACAGAATGACATAATTCACATCTTTGGCTTCTTTTGCCAAAAAGCACTCTCCCCGCTATCAATAAACACAGAAAAGCAAACCTCCGTCCCAGCGATGACAAGAGCACCCCTGGCACGAGCCAAAGCCCCTTTTTCAGAGCCAAGCTCTTCCTGTGGTGGAACCGAGGGCTTACTGAAGTATTTGCCAAACGTTCATCGACTTTATTAGGGCCCGCATTCTGCTCCTCGTGTTTCCAGCACGGAGCTGCCAAGCAGCTGAGTAACTAACAAGGCAGCCAAGCTTGGATGCAGGGAAGATTAGAAGGAGCCCTAACACCTCCTGACAACAGGTCTACCCACCCGGTGTCAATGTTTCCGTGATGGTTTATGTACTTGCCATGGAGACCGGATTCAGAGAGGTGTAGGTAAATGCTGTTGTCTGAGATCTTGCCAGGACTCCGACCCACACAAATCCGCACGGGCAGGCAGCTCAGGTTGAATAATCATCAGCTGGAACGTTTATCAGGCTGCTGAACAGGAGCTGAAGCTTCATTTGCTATTGATGTGAAGCTTCCCACAGACAAGGGGCAATTAAGAGGCTGACACTGAACGTGCCCCATCTCTACAAGGTGATGCAGCTAGTGATTCAATGGAGAGATATGGCGGGAAGAGAAATGCGCTGCGTCTCGACACGTCTCGTTCTTTAAGCCCACACTTGGTAGGGAGGCAGGATTTCTGCAAAAGGAGTCACCAAGGCAAGTCAAAATAAACAGCACAGTTATGCGACATGTAGCTGTATCTGTGACTATTTTATACAGCATTCTGCAGGGTCTGGATCTAGAGCAGAGCAGAGAATTTGAGAACAAGCCCAGGCCCCAGAGCAGCTCTACTCAGTGCAAGGGACCAGGTGACCTCAGCATGCACTGAAGGCTGCTAGGAAAGGCACCACCAGGCAATCCCACTTTCTCTTTTGCAAATAAATACGTACAGTTTTTGTTTACATTGCCTATTCCACCAACTCGCAGCTAGAAATGACGCTTCCTGGCCACGCTCGTGACCCAAGCAGACCGCAAGCACTTTCCCATCTGATGATGCAAACTGACCTGGGAGAAGGCAGGGATGCTCAGCCACCATGATGTCCTCGAAGGGAACACAACACTACATGCCATGTGTGCTAAACCAGAGACTCTCATGCTGCTGAGCAAGAGAAAAGAGGAGGTTCTAAGAGGTGAGTGCTGCTCTGAAGCACAACACTGATAGAGATATGATCAGGATGCACTAGAGAAATGAAACTAAGTCAGTTTATTTGAAATCACAGCACAGGCAGTGGCTGCAGGTTTTCTAGGTACCATGAGCACAACTCACTTCCCCTTCTGTGTCACTGTGGCACAGCTCTGCCACACTGAAGAAGTACCTACATTTTCACAGCAGGTGGAAGACCTCTGTAGCGAAGGAGGTGTTATTTTAAGTGCAGAAAGCAGGAGCAGACCCTCGAGGATGAGAGGCATGCTGTTTGCGTAGGATGTTATTAGAGGGAAGCATCCAGTGTGAATTGTGAGTTATATTTAATAGCTGCATGCAGCAACCTTTGGTACACAGGACAGCCCTTGGTTCAGCTCAGTGCAGTTGCTCTCCTCCAGCAGCTGCACGTAGCAGCGACTGAATTCTTCTAGGGAAACCTAATACCAAGGGGTAGGAGGTAAGGAGAGCTTAGCAAAGCCATCAGATTTCAGGGATCTCAAAAGCTCTCCCACCAACTGCGTGCAGCCAAAGCACTACCTGGAAAACCCATTCTATGCAGAATAAAGCTGTAAACGGTTTAAGTAGATGAAAAGGGTATTTTAGAAGCTGGCAGAAGTTATGACCAGCACCACGACTTGCTCAGATTCCAATGCACTTTGGCACAAGTTCTTTACAGGACCTTTAATCCTTCTAGCACTGGCCAGTCCCACAGTGGTACCCCGTTAACTCTGCTACTCTTTTATTGAGTGGCAGCGATCAGGCACAGCCTAAGAACTGCTTTTTTCCTATCCCACTGAAGAATCTCATCAGCCACACGGATTGTTAGAAAGGTTGTTCAGCCAGGTGCACTTCACATGCCCTGTACCCTAACGGAAAGCATAGCAACAGCAATTTGTCTGCCATGTGCACACTTCCCCTTCCCTACTACCAGCACACCATCTGCAGGTGGAGGAATCTCTTAACGTTTTGAGATGAGAAGGCCAGAGGTAGTTGCTGCTCACTGCTTAGACGCAGGGTTTGGAGCTTTCTCCCTCCAGCTGCTGGTAAGCACAGGGACAATGTGACCAACCGTAGAAGGCAGAAGAGTGAGCATCAAAGTTCTGCCCAGCACACCACAGCTACAGGCCAGATTCTTCAGTTTCCTAGAGATGTTCTGCATTAAAGGTGTAAGGAATGATTTTCACATGGGAAGGGCTAAGGCATCAGATCAGCCAAGGGCTGCCTCGTGCACAACAAAAAGGGGGAAAAAAACCCACAACGGCACAGCTTAACAAACCTAGCATCCTCCAGAAGGATGAGTTCTCGCTGCCTCTCCTCTTGTTGACATTGCTCCTACCCTCAACTCCTGCACTGTGGGCTGTTTGCAGAGATGCAGCAGGCTGGCTCACCCAGCCGAGCTCTCAGATGCCTCATTTTCTCACTTCCCAGACTGAACATCTGCCCTGCATTGGGTACATCACCACTTTGCTTATCAAAAGCTCAGTAATTTTCACACTGGGGCTGGGCCTACATCAAGAGATGAGCCAAGATTTCCACTCTCATTCCCCCATAACACATACAACTCCAAACCAAACCTTCCCAATCCCTTCTTTACTACAGTGACCACCCTCAGCCCCCAATGGCTGTGTCCCCAGCACAAGCCCAGAGAGTGCAAATGCAGTTTGACCGCAGGGACACAGCCACGAGATTCCACTCAGATTTTCTTTTTGGGATGGAAAATGATGGAGACATTCCAAAAAAGAAACCACAAGTCTTAAAATCTTACAAGTTGCTCAGCTAGCAGATGCTGAGCGTGCCAACAGTTCGAAGCTTTCCTGCAAGTCCTAAAAAATGAGAGCTAAGGAGCTAGCAGCAAAGCGAAATTCAGCATAAGGTAAGAATTGGTCTGGCAGGGTAATTCTGATTAGAAAGCTGCACCAGTTCGCTGTCACCACGCACAAGGTGTGGAAGCTCTTAATAGCAGTTTAAAGCTGCCAATTAGCTTGAATGCTACTGAGCTGCTCTAAGCCTCTTACACTCCGCACAACCTTGCGGAGGGTAATTGAGCCTTGCCTCTCCCCCCCGCTCCTTTTCTCCTAGTTTGCAGCCAGGTTTGTGAGAGACAGCGCAGAAGATGTGTGCTCTGAGAGAAGTTAGCATCTTCTCAGACAGATCTGTGCCAGGACCCCAGAGCATGTGGAGATTAGCACTCCTCAACGGGTGGAACCAGAAAACACAACGTGATCCTGGTGGGAACCTTATGAAACGTGCAGGTGTGCTCTGGGCTCGGCCCAGCCTGCAGACAGACTGCTCGTTGTAGGGCTTGGGCACTCCCATGACATCACCAGCAGAGAAGCTGCGCTCTGTGGAAAAAGCAGCTCGGTTCCCAGGGTAGCAGTCAGGGCTGCAAACCTCCTGTGGCTGCTCAAAGCCATCACCGTGACCCTGCCTGCAATACTGAGCAGGTTTTCCTCCTCATTCAGTGCTCGTTCTTCATCCAGGACCCGGAGTCTTCGCTCCTGAATATTAACTATGCATTTCTCTTGGTTAAATCCCACTTGGCCTACAAAACGCTTTGGAACCTCAAAACAGAAATGGATATTACAGACCTGAAGAGAGGATTATAAAAGATTACATGCCCTTATTACCGAGCTGCCAAGTTCTGAGAAGATTCTCAAGTGACACTTCTCCCTAAAGCAAGGAGAAGCATTAGGAAGTGGGAAATGAAGAACAGCAGAAAAGTTAATTATTCTTGGGAGAAAAATCTGCAGTTTCTCCTCTTAATTAATCTAAGATCCTTTTCTTACCCAGCTCTACACCCTTTCCCCGTTCTGCTCTCTGTAATGCTCATCCTCAATCTCCACCTCACAGTCTCTCCAGCAGCAAGCAGTGTGCTCTGGTTGCTCTGGCATCTTTATTCCTTGCAGCCGGCCTGCAGCAGTGCAGGAAGGAGGCTGAGGAGCACACTGCTGTGAAGACAAGAACAGGCCACGGGCACGCACAAGGTGGTAAGAGAGTGACCACACAAGTTCAAGTGGACTAACTGGAAACAAACACACTGCCTCTGAGCCTTCCACGTGCAGATTTGTGTTATACCATGCAGCTTTCAGCTCCCCTTCAGAAAATAAATGAGGTACCCACTCATCCATCGCCACCCATCTGAACAATCTCGGCCCCAGAGCTGATTTCTCAAAGCGGTATCAGGATTGCTGAATTCCTTTCTCTTTAGTAATATCTCTACAGAAGCACAGCCTCCGTGGTCTGCAAAACCAGTCTCTGCGTGGCTGTGGTTTTCGTGATGTGTGAAAAGAGTAACAGGGGAAAAATAATCATCACAAAGCCCTCAGCGTGATGATCTCCCAAACCTAGGAGCCCTGAATGCTCAGCCAGCCCGCCACCACAGCACTCAATCTACTGCAAGTAATCCGAATCCCACCCTTCACCCAGTACAGAGAGGGAGTGATCTGTGCCACATTTCTCCACCTCTTCGTGTGTATGTTGTATGCAGGTGGACGAGGGCAGCTCCCCCTTGTAAACCAAGCCAGGAACTGGATCTGTTTGTGGGGAGGGAGAGCTTGCTTTGGGGGAAAACCCACTTCAGTTCAGCATTAGGAAGTCACAAGCAATTTGGTGGAGGATGACTTCTTTCTTCTTGTCTTCTCGAGGTCGTGCTGGAAGAAAGCAGCAGGAGAAATAGCAGTGCCAGAGAAGAGAAGCTGCAGGTGCTGGGAGAGCTCAGTGCCAGGGAAGGTGCTGGTGCAGGCAGCTCGGTGGGACACCTTAGAGGTGCAGGGAGCAGGGCTCCTGATGTAGAACCAAAGCAGGTGGAGCAGGTTTACTGTGCTTCTGGCAAACACAAACAAGCGTGACTAATGCATCCTTTGATCATGGTCTAGCTAATTAAAGGGGATCCGTGGCTGTGGTGCAGTATTTCAGGTACTCTTAGGCCCACTGTGTTTTCCCTCCCTGTAATGCGTTCCTTCTCTCTTAGGCAGCCCCAAAGAAAAGGAACCCCACATCCTCCTCCCAAAGCTCCCATCACAGTGCCCACACCACTCCTACTCCACCCCCAATGCCTGCAGCACACAGGGACTGAACCTTCTGCTGCTCACTCTGCAGCTGCTCCACACTAATACCACAAACCCCTTAAGTGTAAACACACACTCTTCCCCCACATGGACATCCCAAAGCCCCCACAACAAATCACTTCTTAGCAGGGTAAAAACAACGCTGCTCATCTCCAAAACCCTCGAGCTCAGCAAGAATATTTCTTTCCTACAGCAACACTAAACAGAAATTTAGAGGTCACAACCTCTCCAAAACAGCCCTGATAACATCTAATTAGCAGCCCTGCTGCGCAACTGCATTTTGTAACAGCAAATCCAAGCAGACCGGGAAGGCAAAGGGACTCTCTACTTGAACGTGATGGTTTTCATCCAGTTTGGAGATCTGTTTCACTTCCCTGCTCTGCGGGGATTCCCCAACGAGAAGGATCTGAGCAGTTTACCAGTTACTGCTGAAATCCATGCCACCTCTATCACAGAACAATTATGGGACGGCATGGATTTATTCTCCTCTTTTTTTTTTTTTTATACAGCAATGTGAGGAATTCTCTCTGCTGCCAGAAGATGGGTGGAGAAGGTAAGGAAAGTTCACATCCCCCAGGAGCCAACTCGGACAATACCTTGAGAAGCATTTCCTTCCAGCTACTGTAGATAGCTGTCCTCAACGTGCCTTTACCGGGCAGCCAACTTTCCACCGCCGAGCACAATGAGATTTCAAAACACACACGGAATGAGAGCATAAACAGACGCAAACATCCACTTAGTGATACAACAAAAGAAAATACGGGGCAGAAACCCGAGCGCCTCTATTTTCTTGTGGATTATAAGACAGCTTGGCACGTTTAACCCTCCGCTCTTCCTGCAGGTGAGGCAGGCAGACCCCAGGCTGGCAGCACGAAGCCAGAGTGCTCACAGCACTTTGCAGACAGAGGAGTGCTGGTTGGGGCACAGCTCTTTCTTTTTTGGCTGGCAGTTTTAAGACTGCTGCCTGCACATCCCCAGAGCCGCGTGGTACCCCTGCCCCCAGCCCCCGACGGATGTCTAACTTATTTTTTGCAAATCTCTGGTGATAAAAACCATGCATGGCATCTTGCTCATTTCCTCCTTCAGTTTGCCAAAAACTTGGAGCTCTGCTTTCCCCGCCACATCTACAGAGCAGTACTGTTTGTTCTGCTGGCAACGACTAACGATAATGCACATCCCTTTTCTGGGTAAAGTCCTCTTTAATAACAGAACAAGAAACAAAAAAAAGGATATTTCGTTCCCCAGTTTTGCTAGCCCTGGAGCAACCATAATGAAAAGAAAAGATAATAAACCTATGTTGTTTTTTTTTTTTCCCTGAAGTCTCAAGTGATTTAAGCCCATTAAAACTGCAATTTTACTTGATCCATCAGTGACCACGCTCCACTGTCCCTAAGCTACAACTGTCTCTTTGCAAACCCTCTGCCCTTAAGAGGAGGCAAGCTGTCTGTTTAGGAGTGAGCCACCTAGCAAACCTTGCTAGACATGCATACGTGTACATCATATATTTCTGAAGGACCAACATTTTTCACATCGACTCCCACCGATCACTGAAAAGAACATTCAGTTTCATGTTTGCTCATCTTTGAATAAACAAAGCGGAGGCTGCTGGGCATCCGCAGACAAATGAGACATTACAGATGTAGACAAAACCCATCATCACCCTGAAAGCATTTCTCTTTCAAATTATACAGCCACGCAGGAACTATTCGGAGAGGAGATTGCTATGTGTGTTTTAAATTCAGCCTGGGCTGCTGGGGGGAGGCTCTTCCCCTCCGTGCATTTGGTATGTGTGACTTGGTGAGGATGAGTCCTTTCATATGTAAGGATACAACTTCATTTTCCCCCTCTTGCATTTACAGCTTTCATTTCTGAGGAGGGGTCTGTTCACACACAGCACGCCTACCTGGAGGACTGCTGTTAAAATAAATACGTCCGCATCTAAACGAGCACGCGATCCCCCATCGAGCAGAAGCACTTAAATACCATCAGTGCACCAGCTGGACCCACGCTGCCTTCTGTCTGCAGGCTTCACCCCCTTTTTGTCTCAGCGTTTTGGAGACAGACAAGCCTGGAGGTAGAAATGACAGCTGCCACAGTGCGAGCACAAAGCTGGGGGAGGTCTGGGCACAAAGCGCAGCTGAGCCGTTGTGTGCACAACATTCAAAGCACTATGTGCACACACAGTGACACTGTCTGGGGGAGCAGCACAAACATCAGTTTCTCAGTCAGTAAATCTGGCCATGCACCTCTCTCGTTGAGGTGACTCAAACCCTCTGGCTCTGCACTAAGGATTTCCCTCAGTGGCATTTCACAATCGCATCTGGGGGCCTTTGCTTTTGGTTGCATGCACGTGGCATCCACAGAAAGTTCAGAAGAAACCTTAAAATGAAGAAAAAATAATAATATGTATGTATGTATTACATATATATTTATAATGTATCCTGGAAAGAATGTCATCCCTTCTGCAGCTCTGAGAACGCATCCAACACAGAAGCTAATGACCTCTCATTGCAAACAGCTCCCGGGGCAGGTTCTGTGGCTGCCTGCAGGGAGCTCCTTGCTGCTGCAGATCCACCAGTGAGGAATTATCTTGTCATAAGGGGAGGAAAATGAATCACAAGCACTGCATCCAACAGGGGCAGAGCTGAGTTGGAGAACGGGATGCTCACTCGTGCCCACTGGCACCTAAGGAGTGCTCAAGGAGCTCATAAGCAGGGCACCCACCTGGTTTGGGATACATACAGGACTTGTCTCTCTGGCACCAGGAGGAAGAAAACTCTACACAGTGTTTTACTGATGCTCAATGCTTTGCCCTTTCCACGTGGGTTATATATAGTAGCAACCCACTTATGTTTCTGGAGTGCTGGGGCAAATGGCACCGCCATTTCCTTTAGGTTAGATTTTAATAGTGAGAGATACACGAACCTCCTGATGCCTAACAACACCAGCCCAGGTCAGCAGAATGGGAATGCAGTCCTTCCCCCACATGCCATGCACATTCCACAAGCCCTAGGGATGGCAGGGCTCCTAACCCCACTCATCTCATGGGGTGGTGAGGAGCCAGCCCTGCACGTGTCAGTGACACATGGCGGGGAGGGGGGAAGTCATGGTCACAAGCATGAAAACCAACAGACAGACCACACTGCTCCTTCGCAGCAGGCTCGGGGTGGTTACTGCAGTTCTTTACCATTTATCTTTTTCCAAAACTTCACCCCTGTTTTGATAATACCAAGGCTCAGCACATCAGCAGGAAGCTGCACGAAGGGCTGTCATTTCAAGACATTGGTGGCTGAAACCACGCTTGCGTTTTTTGCAGGCTACAGTCGGGCTGACAGGAAACCTATGGCCACAGCAGCACAGCCAAAGCACCAGCACAGTGCTCAGCAGCCCCAACCTGAAGACACTTACACCTCCCATCATCATCCCATTGAGCATGCAGGGAAACTGCCTGCTGAGCCTGCTTACACAGGACTAAGCCAGAACACCTGTGCAAATCTGCCACAGGAAGGTCGCTTGTGTGGAGGTGTAGTTGGGAGCAATTCAGATCTGTGCATTACAAATGTCATGACAAAGCCATTTCTTAGGTAGCAGGGCAGCCAGAGCTGATGGGAGCCACGAGGAGGATGGAGACACGTGGTAAGGATCAAAAGCTGGCAGATGTTTCCGCAGTAATTCATCAAAACCACACGTCAAAGCATCTGTGTCACTCACTGACTGTTGGAGAAGAATCATTCCTAGAAGTGACTATGTGAAGAGAGAATTCGGACCTCACTCAAAGGCAAGGAGTCATTAAAGCAACACGCAGCTTTCATCCCCTGCTTCTCAAACCGACAGCATGTGTGGTAACAGCTGAGAGACCTGCATGCATTTGAGCTGGAAAAATGCACTTGCTCACTACCTGTTCTTGCATGCCACTGCTAAGAACACAGCCCCTTCCCACATCACTCTTCACACAGCAGCTTTTGAGAGGGATGCTCCTATACCAAATGCATCCATTAAAAAGAACAGCAGATTCACCACGGGGAATAAAGGCAGAGAATGCCTGCTCTCTAAACATAAGCTTCTTTGAAAGAAAAAAAAAACCAACAACACACAACCTCATTATTTCAATGATTTTTCACCTTGTACACAGCATTTTTTAATCCCACTCAAACCAGCAGCCTGCACAGAACTCTCCTGCCCACAGAGCACCAGATGTCGACCTTCAGCCTCCCTTGTGTAAGAGCAAAACCACACGGGGGACAGTTGGTTTCAATGCTAACATGTCAAGAGGTTCATGCATTAGCTTGTTATTTATGTAAACAGCTTCCTCTAAAGCAAGCCACGTTTTACAGGATTATCAAGTATTTGTTTCAGAAGAGTCTAAAGAGCCTTTTGAATAACTACCACAGTGTACCAGTGCAGAAAGCAGAAGGGTAAATAAAACAAATTAATCAGTTAGAACAAGCAATCGAGTAAGGCTGTAAATGAGGGCACAGAGATGATCTTGTGCGTGTTTGTTTACACCCAACATGCCATCCCTTTGAGCCCTACATCGGGCGCTGTTAGCATTACAAACGTACACCATTCACCATTTGGAAAAATGAAACAAAGCCCTAAAATGAGTACTTCTGGGTTTGTTATTTTAAGGAGAAAAAAAAGGGTCAACATGCTGAGGAAGTTGTGTAAGCATGCATCTCACGCCAAGCTCCATTACGGGCAGCAGTTGTGGAAAGGCAAAGCAGAGAGCTTTGCCTGAGGACAATTTCTCCACAGCACAACTTACCCTCCAGCCACAAACTCCAAACACCTCTGACAATTAAGGTTCCTATTTCTAGGGCTGCAGAACTTCTGACTTTTGCAGGACAGCTAAGCCATGGGATACAGTTCCCCTTTCTGAGCGCTCTGACAGCTGCATTTTAGATCTATCTTCAAGAAGAATACAGAATTTTAACACAAACCTAACAGGGTTTCTCTCCACTGTCTTCTGCATGATGCCTGTTCCTGACGTGTGGGGGAAAGGCAAGGAGAGGCTGCTGGGACTGGGCTGCGTGCTGACCCATGTGCTGCTCCCACCGCAGACTGCAGTTCCTCTCTTCCCAGAGACTCAAGGGGTGAAACATGAAGGTTCACCAAAGACTTCAACCCCAACTGCTCTCCAGACGCAGCTCCTCCTCTGGAAAGCAGAGATTTCCTCCTCCAGCCACTTCCTCGAGGCCCTGTCTGGCCTGTTATCAAAGGAAAAGCTTATCCCACCAAAACCCCAAACCTTAACTTCCCCGAGAGCTCTCTTCCCAATCCTCATAGCCATCACTCCTTGACTGCTTCTAAGAAAGCAAGCCCTACTTCCTAGAAAAAAATTCCAGTGGACTGGATGTCTCTACGACACAATTACCCTTTCCACAGATAATTAATTCCCATGCGATAATTTCTGATTATCAAGGTAATCAGAGATAACAATATTGCAAACGCCAGCTGTCAGCACGCTCTGCACAAAAGCTATAACATCCTGGCAAGTCCCACAGACACAGACCACAAAGGCATCAAAAAGCAACCTGGAATGTGAGACTCTGCCATTCCCTCGTCATGATTTCATGAGTCAGAAAATAGCTCCCACAAATACAAACGCCCTCATTCATCCTGGTGCATGTTCGTTTTTGACTACAGCAAAAATGTTCTGGCATTAAGAAGAACGAAAAACCAACAGTCGAAGCTGAAACGAGCACAACTACCTGCTCAGAGACACCCTTTGTTAAGCATAATTAGCGCCAGATGAGAAATTTTATTAGCCTCAGATATCCTTGCTAATTATTTTCCGTTGTGACCATAAACATTCATCTGCATAGCATTAGCCTATCACCCGCAGTAAAGGATCCCGTGCTCGGGATGAAGCAGGCTGGGGTCAAGATGAAAAACACTTGGGAACAGTGGTGAAGCAGTGTTCAAAGCTGCAAAGTGCCAGGAATGGTGCGCCTCACCCCTCTGTGATCTTCCGAGTCTGTTCTGCCAATTAAAGGTTAACGACTTCGAGAAATTACGACCAAACCACACAACAAAAACACATGGGAACACAGATAAACTGACATTTACGCGGCACTTACATGGACATATTACAGCATGAGCTTAATTGTGTAAAAGCTCCTTAATAAAAACCCCACCAAAATAAACTACTTAATAGAGAACGACACTCGGGGGTGGAGGAACATGAGTCAGTAGAAGCACTTCCAAAATGAGAAAGTGCTTCTAAAACCTTCAACACAGACGAGCTGCCCGAGTGAGCAATAAATAATCAATTCCCATTTCATGCAGTTCTGCATTTTGGGAACCACCAACAAAACACAACAGCTTGGCTTTAATCTGAGTTACAAAGGTAGAAATACAAGCTCTCTCTAAGTTTATAAGGAAAGAGAAAAACACAATGCAATGACTCTAGACTGGAGAGGTACTAACAAAGAGCACCAAGCTTGAGTAACTCTTGTAAGTCATAAAAAGAAAAATGAACAACAACTCCAGAAAAGGAAAGACACAGACTACGCTCTCTGACTCCAGGCACAAAAATCCCTCTAAAATGAATTAAAGCATGACATCAAAGCGATAAGACCGAAGAAACGTATCATACAAGTGAAAAAAGTGAAGGAAATAATTCTGCAGGAAGTGTCACTATAAAAGTCTTCACAATAGGAGTGCCTGTGGGAAGCCAAACGCACATCAAGTACAAGAAACCAGTGTTTACTCTCTCCCTCCCACAAGCCAAGAGGTTCCTGCTGAAGATACAGATAATTGATTTTACTGAAGAATCATTTTGTCATCAATCTCCAATTAAACTTGCACTGCCCTGAGATTCAGATAAGAAGGAGCGGTGAAAAAAGTGTTATCTGAGAAGCTGCTCACAAATCCACTCTTAACAGTGTTTAGGGTCGTTAAAGGGTCATTGGCAACACATAGAAATAAAATAGAGTGCAGCAGCTCACTGACAACCCTCGGGTCCAAGGCTCTGAGCTATCCACACAGCTCCTTCCCTACACTGTTTCTACAAGACGGGCAGCAGGGTGTCCTGTGCCACAGCAAAGCTCTGAGGAGCAGCTCTCCCCAGGTTCAGCATCCTTACATTCCCCAGGAGGGACTTGTGCAGCCAAGAAGCGATGAAGCAGTGTCTGAACATGCTTCCTAGACTGTGAGACCAACTGGAAAATATTTATCCAGATTTTTATTTTTTTATTATTTTTTTATTTTTAATCCCACTTCCCTGCTCAAGCTGCCAAAAAAGCAACCAGTCCCCTTTTGGGGAAAGGGAGCTGCTCTTCCCCAGGTTTACAGAGGTCAGTAGCAAAGCAGCTGCTACCCAAAGCCATGCAGCGGTCCCAGCCCTTGCAGTTCTGGCACAGAGATAAAGCAGAATGCAAGAGGGCAGGCACACTTGAGAAGGAAGATGTGTTTGTTTGTTTTTTGAGTCGATAATCTGAAACTATTTCAGAGGAAAGTGGAAACGCTTTCAATGAAGTGAGTAAGTAAAGGGCTCAGCTCCTTGGCCAGGCGACAGAAAGCATGCCTCCAGGTTCTCCTGGTTCAGCTCCAACGCCTGCCTCTCGGACAGCGTGTTCGACAGCACAGGGAAGGTTCTCCCCGGCGAAGGAGAAATTCTGTCCAAACAGATGTTTCCTGGGAGACTTGTGATCGAGCTCTTCCAAGCAAAGCTGCTCGCATACTTTGGAAAAGCCCCACGTCTCACACTATCTCTTGGCAAGTCACAAGTCTGGGCAGCCCGCAGGCTTTGTCAGCCTGAGGATTCCCAAATTCTGCCTCTTGCGCAGGAAAGCAATCAGTTTTCTTGTGTATTTTTTTCCCCCTCAGACAGCACGCAGGGTTGCAGGCATGCGAAGATGCCCTTGGCCCACTGCTGCTTGTGGACAACCCGCTGCACAGAGCTCAGCCTGTGTGCTATTTGGCAGAAGAGCTTGCTACTTCTGAGCATCCAGGCTGCAGACAAAGCAAAACAGTGTACGGGTTACATTGCTCTCCCTGCTGCTGTCTGCAGGATCACCCCTCAGGCTCAGGCCCTGAGCCCCCTGGTTTGCCACCAGGCCTCAGGGCAGCTGAGGCAGCCTGACCCCACAGGCCTAACTCAGGCTTCCTTCAGGAAGGATGCATCCCGTGACAAGCAATTAGCTGTCCCATGACTACACAACCCACACAGCAGCATGTCTTATGGGTTGAATGAGTTCTCTAAAACCTCAGCTGCTGTTTGCTTGAAGCAGGGAGGCTAACCCTCCCAAAGCAGGGCCTGTTTCAGGCAGCGCTGCAGGTGCCGACAGCACAACCTTGTTTCCCCAAGCACCTTCCTGGCTATGACTTCCTCCCTTGAGACAGTTTGACTTTTAATCTCGAGTCCCATTGTTGTTTCTCAGTTCCTGAGCTTAGAGCCCCTCTGTAAAACCACTTTGGAGCCTGAATCCTCTGTCCCAGCTAACCCAAAAGCCAAAGCTCTGCTTTCATCCTATGACCAACATTAAGTATTTGCAGTGTGGCGGCTTCTCCCACATAATCCTTTTCTGCTGTTTACTTTCCATGAGCACCCCAACAACCTAGCTGACCGACAGCATGTAGGAATTATTAAGAGAACCATTTGTTCCCAAAGCGCACCAGAACAGTGCAAAAAAGGAACTACAGCGTGCTCTGCCCTTTAAAGATGGCAAGTGTTTAATCCAAAATGCTTGTGTCATATAGAATACCTTCCCAAAATAGCTTGCTGACACACACCAGGTGACAGAGACCAAACCAACAGCCCAGAGCAGTAATAACAACCTCCCAAGAGGTCTCAACAGCAGTGGGAGCCTGTAGCAGAAGTCTTCCTAATACCAAAGCAACCCCTTAACAAGATGTCTTCAGAAACATAGTCCTGTCCCTTCATTTTTCCCCCCATGTATTTCACTCAATTTAACAAGTACCATCAAGCCAGATCCCATTTGAGTGAGGTCTTGGAGGAACACAAAGCAATGGACGAAGGTAGTGACTTTGAACAAACCCTGTGTAGCCCGTTCTTCATCAGTGTTGCTCTATGGCCATTTGTTTTGAGTTTTAAACCAAAAAGACTGCTCCCAGTGGCAAACATAAGCCTGTAAGTGACAATCCACTGTCGCACAGACAGAGTATTTGTTAATAATAACAACAGCAAGCTGCATTTTATTTTTGAATAGGGATGGCTCATCCAAGCAGTCTCATGTAGGTCCAGGTGTTACCAGGTTTTAATATGATAATCTCCAGGACTCTGGAAAGCACTAAGATTTTGGAGAGAAGGAAGCTTTCTATTTGTTACTACTATAAATTTCAACTTTGCCCCCTTCCCCCTGACCCCAACACCTCCTCAGTCACACAGACCAGCCTTCTAGAAAGTTCCACGAAAGACTGTGAGAAGGCAGATTTCTCTCTTTCTCCCCATTTTTTTTTTTCCTGCTTGATGAGCGTTGTTAACAGCAGGGCAGATTTAAGTGGAATCTCAGACTGGCATCTTGCTGACCTCAATCCCAGCTGGATAAACCTTTCTAACACTGCCGTCCTTGGCATCTAACAGAGAGCAGACATCAATTTAGCTGATTGACTGCAAAACTGTGAATCTGGTATGAGGAACTAGATCCATTGCACTGCCTTGCACACCAGATAAAAGACAGCTTTATTTCTCTCTCTCCTCCTAGTACTTCATCTACAGTAGCAGGCTTGATATATCCATCAGTGCACAACAACTCCTCTGAGGCTGCTGCGCTCGCAGTACTGTATGCACCACACACACAGAGTTCATTTTGGAGAGAAATGCTTCTGCTTCCTCCGCAGACATCTGTTTTAAAGGGACCTTCAGGTTTTTAAGCGCATGCCAAAACATCACACCACTTCTCTATCAGGAAAGGCCTTTTCTCCAGTCTTTTTTTAAAGTAGAACAGCAGAAAGCTGCAAACCACACGTTAACAAACATTAAAGTTCAAAACTGTCTCAGACAACTATGATATAACCCATAAAATCACGATACACACCTGCTACACAAACAGAACACCACAAAACAGAGCCCATTACCTGCGCATGGATCAATTTGACTGTCTGCTTTCCACTCCTCCAGTGGCTCACTGGGGGGCTGCTCCCCTCTTCGATTTATTATCTTCAAAAAGCCACTTGAGAGAGTCGAGAAGATGCCACGGGCGAAGTGCCCGTGCTGCTCACAATCCACAGAGCGCACCGCCTGCAGAAAGGGCTTGGCATTCCTGTTTGTAGAGCGCGGAACGGGTTCGGATAGAGAGCGGTTGAAGGGAACACGCAGAGATCTGGTCCTCGTGTGGAAGAGCACCTCTGTTGGATCTTCGTGGAGGTCCTCAGCGCTGGTAGCATCCATGCTTGCAGAACTTTTGATGAGACTCGGATCGTTACCTTCCCCTCTAAGGCTGCAAGAACGTGCTCTTTTGCTTATCCTCCAGGGAAGCCGGGGATGAGTTTGCCACCTGTATGCTCCGAGCGCTTTCTCTGGGTCCAAAGCTGTTTGTCTGCTCAACTTCTTGCCCCTCATTTGGTGGTACCAATGATAGTCCTTCAAGGCAGTGATGCCAGCATCTTGTTCTGACAAAGACCTCCTAAAGGTCCTCGGAGAGAGGCTAGAATACTTTTTAAAAGCACTCATTTTCCAGCTCTTGAATTTCAGCTTTTAACTTGCTTCCCTCATCGCTCCGAAGTCACATAGCTGCAGTTCCCGGCTCAGCATTTTAATGCCCAAACCATCATCTTCACTGCCTTGGCCAAAGGACAGCAGTGGTTCTTCCTGAAGATCCTGAGCATCAATCCCAGCACTGGGAATTCCTACATGTCGGCAAGGAGGACAAGCCTTCACCTACAGCAAGTCACTCTCCAACGACACGCTCAGCCTCGCTACGCCTGCTGCCGCTTCCTGCATTGTTACTGCTCTGCATCGAGCTCTCAGGAAATGACTAAAAGAGCCCAGCCATGAAAACCCACAGTGCTGCTCTGCACCAATCACACTTCTTTCTCAGTAGCCATGAAAGATTTGGTTAAACAAAGGAAAAAAAAAAAAAAAGAGAACTTCGCTCTGGAGTCACAACAAAGTCTCCAAAGTGTTAAAATCGCAATGTTCTGCTGAGGAGCATGCACATTATGTTCTTCAGTTAAGTAGTGCTGTACATCAAATAGAGCAAGACACAACATAAAGGTGATCCCTAGAGTTCATATTTACCACAAGTACTTCACATCACCCCAGAGTTTCCTTCTAGAGAGGAGCAGAATACCCAGAGTCATCACAATTGGGTGCTGGAGGCTTCACAAAGCGAAGGAGAGGAATGGAGCACAGAGGAGGAACGCTGCAACTTAATATAGTCAGAGTGTAAATACACCAAAGGAAAATAAGTCAAGGGGAGGAGAAAGAGGGTGGGTGGGACTTCATCCATCACAGAGGTTGGAAAAGCTTTGAGGCATGATCCTCTGGCCCACAAAACATGATAAAGGACATCTTTTTCTTTTAATAATAATAAAAAAAGAATAGGGCTTTACTTTCATACATCTAATTGGAATAAGAAGAGTGGGAAAAAAATAGGACTATCTGTTTAACCGAGAGGAAAAAAAAAAATCTCCTCACTTTCTCTACAATTTAAGAAACAGCTGACTATTTTAAAATCTCATAAAGAAAATATCTGCTGGCGAACTCAGATCCTGCTTGCCAAGTTTTAGACCAGAACACTTAAATCTCAAGTCAACTAAAATCCCTGAAAATAGGAGGTTTATAATGGAAACGCTGACAGACCCTTGGCAATCAAGTGACAATGAAAACCACTTCTCTGGTTAAATAAAATGATAATCTGCTCTGGCAGACCAATAAAGCTTAACTGACCCACTATGGGATCTCGCCTTTAAGCTTCCACAGCATTCATCAGCCAAAGTACATTCCTGACAGCTGCAGATGCAAAACTTCCTTACTTTTGTATAAGTATCACTGCATGGAGTTACCCAAAGACCTCCATCACTCAGATCCAAGAGGCACAAGGCAGAGTGCTCCCAGCACAACGAGACAGAGCACTCACCAGGAAAAAGCTCAGCTTGCTCTTCTCCAAGCAGACCACTTTCCTGTTTTTTGACCCCAGACAACTGCTGAAAACCCTCTGATGCAGCTCATCTGGTCCCGTGGACTTGGGTCCCTTGTGTTGAGGTCTTAAAACTCCCAACTTGATTCTTACTGATAGTTTTCCTCCTCTTTGATCCCTGTCATAGGGCACAGAGACATGGGAGCCCTTGGTGTTGAAGGCTGAGGCAAAGACAGCACTGAGGACCTAGCCCTGTGCCATTTCTGCTGTTACTTGGTCACCTCTTTCAGCAGTGAATCTTGGTTTTCTCATAGAGCCCGTGGCCACAAAAGCAGCAGCAGTGCTTTGAACAAATGCTCTGAATTAGTCAGTCTGGTAAAACAGGCTTTATGGAACTTTAGAAATAAGTGTAAGTAAATCCGACAGACGACGCTGCGGTTCATTCTAATGGCACAAACCATAATCAGCAGAGAAAACTGAGAACGTGGGGTAGGTTTCTGGTCAGCCCCACAAGACTTGCACAAGGTTTCCACTAGCACATCTGCACCAACTTCTGGGAGCATGAAAGGGCAGGAGAGGACAACACAGACAGCTCGGGCAGTAGCTTAAGTCTTCCTGGGATCTGCTTGCTGCACATTTCCAGCACGCTTTGCTGCTGCTGCTGGAATACAGCCACTGAGCTGAGCGTTGACACAAAGCGTGACTTTAGCTACAGGGCTTTAGAGCACTGGATCAGAGGACTGGGTATGACCAACAGCAATGACTCAGACCAGACAGTTTGCCAGCAGTTAACGGCAGCATCACCCTAATGCAGGGCTTCAGCCTCGCAGCAGTGCAGACAGAAGGAAAGCTGAGGTGGGACACCAGCCTTTGCACACAGCCAGTGGTGATCACAGCACTGCTCTCATCCTGTGCCACCCTCACACCCCTATCCTGCAGGAACTCAAAGCTGTTTCACCTCCAGGCAACACAGCTTTGGTTCTACAGATTGCTTGTGCAGACCACCCACCTCCTGAGAGAGAACACACAGAGACCAACAAACACGCAAAGCCCCTTATGAGTTAACTCCTACTTTAAATCCTTTTTATCCACGTGGCCCGGGCTCGGGCAGCAGTTCTATAGAGGACTGGCACAGAAAAAGGCAGGCTTCAATAAGCACTCAACGAGGAGCTCAAGAACATCAAAGCCACAGCTGAAGTTCAGACCTTGTCAGAAGGGTCTTTACTTTTGACTTTTGATTTCATTTTTGATTTCTTGTTGCCATTGCTCAGACGAACACGCTTCTTGATCAAAGAAAACAGTGCCTTCACTGAGCAGAGATCCCACTACACAGAGGGCAAAATGGTCTTTCTCAAAGCAGTTCTAAATAAGGCATATGAGGCTTGAACGTTATTGATATAAAACCACTGACACAAGTTTGCTTAGTCTACAAACAAGACAATTCTTTTAAACTGTTAACTCAGATATTTCAGCTTGGGCTCCAAATCAGACCAGACCCTTTCTTCCTACTGCACATCATCCATAACCAAGATGAAGCCCAAACAGAGCCTCCACCTATCCTCACCCGACATCACCCAGTTAAACCCAGCCTCTCTTGGCTTCAGCATCTCGTGCCCACGTGAGCTGGAAGAAGGTAATCCACACGCTGGAGCTTTCTCCTTGATCCTCAGGCCACATGTGAAAGCTTGAGTTGTTTCAGAGCAGCAGCTTAGCTGACCGTGCTCCCCAAGATATCACAAAGAAATCACCTTGCAAACCATGCTGAGCCACCCACTCGGCCGCCAGCAGGGAAAATAATTGCACTGGAAGAAAGGAGCTTGTCAACTCACTGCAATCTTTTCACTCATACCTCCTGTTTTTATTACCTACTGCACAAAAACGTGATCCTCAGCTGGAGCATTTTCTCAAGAAAGGTCTTGTGTTTTTTTTCTTTTTCCTTTGGTATGCTTGCAGATCATTGTGCCACATCATTCATTAAGCTTTTTCAGAAAATTACTATTTTCTTCCTAACAATCAAGTCATTTAATCATCTGATTTGACATGTTTAACAGCATATACTTTGCTGTTCCTAGATATCTAAGTAATTTATGCCAAAAATGCAGATTGGCGACACTGAAATATAACGGTATTCCAGCTTTAGCATTACATTGGGTAAACAATCTTGCCTAAATTTATAACAACACTTCACAGAAAACTGACACAAGAGGCATTACATTTTCACTGAGCATATGAAGATCATTCTTTGGCAGCGGCCTCCTGCGTGGGAAGCCCTCTCTCCACCATTCAGCTTTCCAAAAATCCTACACAGCACTGCAGCGTGGAGTTCAGAAATCCCTCACACTACCCGTGTTTAATAAATACCAGCAGCCAATTAAAAAATAATAACAATAACAACACCAAAAACAAAGCAGCACTGCCAAGCAGCTGGAGGGAGAACGCGTCTCTGATGACAAGCGCTAACTTTTAATGCTGCCTTGCTCGGAAAGCTGCCTTGTGTTTAAATAAAGGCACGTGCAAAAGTGTAACGTGCAGGTTCATCTTTGGTACAGCTTACTCTGAGAAAAAGATGAATTGAAACCTCGCACGATTGAGCTACTGCATTTAAAATTAGCTTTGGACCAAGCACAAACTTACCAGCTTCTCATTTTCTAAAATATTTTCCAAGAGGGGGAGGTGGGGGCAGAGCAGAGTGCTAATGAAAGAAGAGAAAGCACCAAACCCTACTGCCATCTCTGAAGGCTCGTTCCCCACGCTTGGGACTTTGACCAAGTCCTCTCTGTGAAATCACAGCCACAGAGGTTCAGATAACATTTTGGAGAAGACTCCAGGCTACATTCCCAACTGCCAGCCAACAAACGTGTTCTTCAGTGCATGGAGAAGTGAATCACACTGCACCCTGCACCCTCCACCAGTGATTGTGCTGGTCAGCCATCCCTGACTTCTCAGACTAGATTCCTTTTTAGCTCCTTTCCCCTTCAAAAAAAAAAAAGTCCAGTGCTCACCACACTGGCTCTGTCCACAGAGAAGTAATCAATACATAAAGCAGAAATCAAACTCCCCTAGTTGATCCAACTGGACATTTAGCTAAACAGCACAGCAGAAGATGAAAGATTTTCCCTTCCCTTTAAATCACAGACTTTTCAAACTATTAAGCTTTGTTTATGCAAGGCTCAGTAATTAATGACTTAACATCCCCTTCCCATCCCCTATCACCGACATGCATCTGTTTCCCTCCCCCCCCTCACAACATTTCCTGCAGGTGAACATCGCTTCTCCTTGGAAGTGCACGCACCCATGCACCTGACTGCTTCAAGCTTAGTGCACTGAGTTCCTTAGAGGGCAAATGAAATGGTACCTTTGTAGGATTTGAAATTATGGTGACCTGAAGAATGAGGCTTGCTGAGAGTGGAATTGGTATGGCTGGAACACAGACAGTTTACTGAGTCCACATTAGAGTCCCTGAGGGCAAAGCTTTGAGCTGGGAATGAGCCTCAGTGACTGTGCAGAAAGCTCACCTGTTCCAGAGGAAAAAAAACACAAAACACTGGTTGCTCTCCCTAGCACTACTGTGAGAACCATCTACAAATGAGCTAAATAGTGACACCAGCACATCTATGTACCAGAGAGCACCTACTGCTTCATCATCTGTGATGATGCACCCTGTAACTGCCGTACTGCCATCACGCTGCACTTCCACATCCTTACTTCCACTACAGCAAAAGGCAGATAACCATCAACTCAAATCTGCATGGCTGGGAGGGAAGGGGGGAGAGGCAGTGACAAAGTCCTGAACACCTCAGCCCTCTAGCTCCACAATAAAACTTCTGCCACTGCCCTGCTGATACAAACTCCCCACTCGTAAGTTCCCTGCCTTCCTTTTTCCACACTGAGATGAGAAGCTGACACAGCCCCCAACAACCGATCGTACAAATTTATGAGATGTTGGGCTCTGGATCGCTGCCGAGGAAAGTTAGTAAGAAAATCCCATTTCAATACATCAAGAATAAACCTGCAGAACGGCGGTGCCAGATCTTAATTTCACTAGCGATCTTCTTTGTTGCCGTTGCCGACAAAACACGGCTCGTGCCAAGATCTGAGGGCCATAAAAACGTACCTGTAGACACCAGCCAAATGTGTGCAGAGGCTCAGCGAGCCCACACGCAGCTGTGAGCAACAGCACCCCAAGCCAGCTGTGTATTTTGGAAACACAAGCCGGGGCAAATAAACATATAACCTGAAGGCAAACAAGGGCAGCTACTCCGCGGCACAGAAAGAGCAGCAAAAAGATCCACTGGCACTGACTGGAAGTACTTGCCTCCAACATGAAGAGCTGTAGCTACAGGTTTCTGTGAGGAAGCCTGAAATCCTACGTGGTAGGTGATAGCTGTCCTGCAGGGCTGGCTACTCTGGGCTTATCCATGTGCCATGCTGGGAAGCCACTGACACACACAGGGTTTAAGGCGGGAAAGGAAATCCTTCTGAGCTACAGATCACAAATTCCAGACCCTGAAGGAAGACAAGACCATTAACTAAATTCATCACTGATAACTATTGTAAGACTGTCTTTCAACTACCCCCAAAAAACCATTCTTACCCTCTGACATTCACTTCCCCAAGCCTACAGGTTGGCCCAAGCATCACAAGCAACCCACTGATTCACCTTCTTAATGGTGGCCTTCCCATCCCCCAGGTTCTTTAAGAATTGTTTAGGATTTTCGTCAAGATTAAAAAAAGAAGAAAAAAAAGAAAAGCATTTTCCTTGCAACCTTGAAGTCAGGTTTTACTCAAGCACAGCATCGCTCAGTGCTGTCACAGCATGAATCAAACTAAGTGCAGCCTTAACATAGCTAAGAGGAAAAGTAATCACATTATTCAGGCACGCTAAGGCATAAACATCTCAACAATGGTCTTGGTAACTGTACTTAAATAGATGTATTTATTCAAGCCTTTCACCCTTTATTTTTATATAAGGACCACATCCTCAGTGCAGACTGCTGCTGCTGCAAAAAAAGCATGACCTATCAGCTCTAGCATCCAAACATAGGTTGGCTGAGGACAAGGGTTAGCACTGCATCCTGGCCACATGTGGCAGCCCTCACGTTCAGCCTTCTTTCTACCTGTTAGACTGAGCACAAGCAGTGCTCCAAACCTGCTCACACAAGCATTGAAAGTTAGGCAGTAGAATTCCTTGAGCTATAGGAGAAGTGGTGTAGCACCCACCTCACGACCCTTCCAGATGATGTATTAATAACAGCAAAACAAAGTGCAATAACTGACAGTAAATCAGTGACATGCAGGAGCTCGCATTAAACCTTCACTGTGTTATAAACAAAAAGGAGGAGAAAGAAGTGGGGAAGAAAACAAAAAAGAGCAGTTGCTCAATGGAAATGGCCTTCTGAGCACAGAAGTGTCCTTCTGTAGGGGTTGTAGGGGACAGCAGTGAAGCAGGGCTGGGCAAAGCCAGGCTGGATGGGCCCTGGGCAATCTGATCTAGGGCTTGATCTAGTGGCTGGCAACCCTGCCTGTGGAAAAAAGGGAGAAGCTACACCTTGTGCTCTTGCTCAGCTTCTCCAGCTGATATTTCCCAAAACAAACAACACTGTTGGCTTGTGTTTATTCACTCTGTCACTAAAAACAAACTATTCCATTTACTGTGACCACGTGGTATTATTGGTAAGCTACGCTCCATCCTTACCGAGTGGATCAGCATCCTTGCCTATGATCAAGTCTGACTCCGAAACTGCATCCTGAAGTTTCAAACTACCTATTCAGAAAGCAAATATTTGCTGTAAATAAAACACACAAAGCTTGGCTGGTTTCTATAACTGCCTGAGCAGCCACTGAAGGAAGACTGAGCTAACGAGCATGTGTATCCCAACTGCAGCTGACTGCACGGCATTTGAACATCTCCACTTAGTAACGTATTGCAGCCCGTGCTCCGTAAAAAGATTTACACATACGGAACACTCGTATAGCGGTCAGACATAAAACCAGGATGTAATCAAATCTCCGCCGCTTTACGTTTAAATCTCCCAGGACTTAAGTCTGCAAAACTGAACGTGAAGAACTGCAGCTATTTTCTAATAAAGACCACGCGCCGCAGGAGCGCGGTACGTGAGCTTTCGATAGCTCTGCGTAATATTTCCAGAGGTATTCCTACTTCAAATAAGCAGCTCAGCAGAGATAAACACACACATCGGTGACCTCGATCCAACAATGCCCCGATTGTTGCGATAAATCTCACTCCCAAATCTAAAGATAGGTTTTCAAGATGAGAAACACCCCCCCTCCCCTCCACCCCCCAAAATCAACCACAGCGGCGTTGCAGAATGTGACAGCCTCCCCCTGTTTATGTGTACCTCGTCACCCAAATGCCTGTGCAGCTGCAGGAGGCCCTGCAGTGTGGGGAAGGGGGGGCTGGGGGTTCTCTGGCTGCCAGACACAGCGTGGCCTGCACATGCGATGCTCCGAGTGCGCTTGGGGCAGTTTCAAAACTTGCATCACGCCTCGGGTATGCGCTCGTTCTGCTTCCCACAGGCAGCCCGAGTCCCTGACACAAGGCAGATAGGCACCGCAGCACTGAGTCACAGCCTCGGAGACAGCCATCTCTTCATTTATTTTTATTTTTAAATGAAAGCATGGGAAAAAAAATAGTAATAATAATAAAAATCCCATTCAAAAACCTCTTCTGAGTTTCAGGCTTCGGGTGTCCAAGCAGGAAGCGAGGGGGAATGAGGGGGGAAAAAAGGAGAAAGTTCTTTGAGTCAGGGTTATATTTTTAGAATGTTACTAGCTGTGTTTTGCCATCGTGATGCAGAAATTAATGCTGCATTAATTCACACAGGCTTATCTTTCTCCAGTTGTTTTTTAAGCCCATGCTGCAGCTGGGCAGAGCAAGGATAGAGAGGTATCTTTGCCTGCTATTCCCACTCTATAATAGTCCAGAAAGGTTACACAGCACATCTATTCTTATTGCTTCAGAAGAAGTTAAAACTAACTCGTGATATTATGATTTTTATGTTTCTCTCCACAGCTGTCACTGCTCACATTACTGTCAAGCCATTCTTTCTCCACAGCACAAGCCAAAAGCATTTCCAACTTCTGCTGCCAGACACAAGTTGCCACGCGTGGCTCAATTATACTACAACCGCTTACAGTACAGAAATCATTTGGGGAAAAAAACAATCAAAAGAAAACCCACAACGAAACCTTACAGTGCTCAACTTATTTATAAATATCTTCAAAAAGCAGCTTGGAAACATCCCGCCCGGGTGAGTGATGAGCACAGACATGGCAGGGAGCAGCAAGGGAAGAGGCCGGGAGAACAAGGGCTTTTTTGTTGTCAAGTCCTGTTTTCTCCTTTCCAAAAGGACAAGAAGAGCCAGGAAATCCTCCCAGTTTGGTATTCCCACCACTGGCATGTCAGATTAAACGCAAGGCCTTTGCTTCCTGTCCCCTCCTCGTTTTGTAGCAGGATAATGCCAACGTCAGATCTCACAGGAATGCCACAAATAGAGATAAAGCTGTAGATCAGCCTGGTACAAGTTTGGCCATACTGCCTGGACAGCACGCAACTTCCTATTCCAGTTCAACGCATCCTTTTTATTTTTAAAGCAGAGGAAAATCCAGTTTGGACCTCTGGGTCAGCGACACACCGCTCTGCAGGGCCCTACAGCCACCACCACGGCCTAAGGCATGGGGTGAGCACCATCCTGACCTTGGCAGTGTCATAAAATGCAACCTAGCTGATCACAAGTGAATACCGAGCCCAACCCATCCCTACCATGCCCACTGACCACATCTCCACAGCTCTGTAACACCTCCAGGGACAGCGATCCCACCACTGTGGGGAATATAATGACAAAGCCTGACAGAAAAAAAATGGGGATTACTATAGAATAAACTGTGGGACAGAAGAAGAAAAACTATATATATCAGTGATAAATCAGAGCTTATCTTCTTAAAATATAAACCCCTCAGGGAACATAATTTCCTGCAATTAAAAATAAGGATAATCCTCAACAAATCACCTTAAGAGTTTAATAAGTCTTGGGCTATTTTGTTTTTTGTTGTCGTTTTGTTTTTTCCTCTTTTTAATACAGGTATTAGCGTTTTAACCAAAACTGTCAAACCTTTTTCTCTGCTTCTCCCTTACAACCAATGAGCATGAGGGCATGTTCAGGTCCAGTTTGTTTCCAGCATCAGTGTTTGCTTTCTCAACAAAGAGCTTTAGAAGGCTTACTTATTTCACTAGTAAGATGACTCAGGTGCTAGCTTGTTACGTTCACAACTTCATGAAGGTCTGCAAACAGAGATGTATTCATCCACCAGACACAACAAGGAAACCAGGAGAAGTCAAGAGTCTTATCATCAACATCTGGGACCCAGGTTCTAACAGACTTGCTCCATCCCACTACCCAAAAATTAGGGACCATATTCATCAGTGATAAATTATTGATGCCAAAGGCGTAATGTAATGCACAGCAATGACAGCAGAGCAGCAAGGTCCAAAGCTGCAGCGAGTTTGCTCAAATGCAACAGCTGTGAGCAGAGAAATAAAGGACATAAACTGTTTACCTCCAGAAGGCCTCAGATAGGCAGGAATCTCTAGCAAGACATCCTGACTTCCACTGCCAACCCTTAAATGAGGTCTGGGAAGGGGTGGATCCTGGCTCCATCCCTTCTGGTCACTCAGGTGCATTGCACACACCTGAGCTCCCCCAGATTGGCCCTGCCTTCCCACCAGGTGCTTCATCTCTGCTTCAGACCACGACAGCATTTCCACTACAAAAGTGCTTCAAAGCAGCCAATTATGCTCTACATATTTACAGTCCTGCAGTAAATGCACCATCGATTCAATGCTTAGAAAAGGTTTTATAATTTTTTTTTTTAATTTAAAATAACCCTTCTACACTTGTTTGAATAACTTTAAATCTAACAAGATTTCCCACACCTTCCCCCCAAAAACCCAAATCAATTTTCTTGGGGGTGGGGGGGGGCTTTGGGCTCCCTTCCAACCCAACCGTTCTGTGATTCTATGAAATTTAGATACAAATAGTTTCCCATCTACCCTCTATCCCTCTACCTACTGATTTTCTTCTGTTGTTTTTCCCCTCTTCCCATGTAACAGCCATCAAACACAATCGATACATGGATCGAACCAAAGGGCCTTTTCTGTGGTGTTTGCTGTGTTTCTCACAGCTGAACAGCTCACATCCATTCCATTCCAATCCAGAGGGAATTGGAGAGATTCTGTATTGCTGAAATTAACAGGAGCATTCAACCATATGCATCTTTGATTTCAGCCCCGTTTTTAAAGGTCCTCCTTATGATCACGGCTGCAGAATATCAAATGAACTATAATTCAACAGAGACAGCACGAAGCAAAAGAAATACAACCAACCTAGTCTAACACTGATTCACACTTCCTTTTCCTCACTCCTTTTAAAGCTAGCAATGAAAGCAATATAAAAAGGAGATCATCAGCTCCCTTACCATTAAGGCCTCTACATTTTGCACTGCGTCGTTAAGGGAATTTCTGAATGAACCAGAAGGTGGCAACTTCAGGGTAATTCTGGCAAGGAAAAAAACACCCTGCTCTCACATCCTTTTTCTATTATTAAACGTGATACAATAGGATTCCCACTAAAATAACTGAAGCCAATTGCCACAAACTGTACAACTGGGAAAATTAAGCAGAATGAAAACCAATGAGGCAACACAAAAGAGATTAGTGGCATGCAACGCAATCCCTCACAAAAGAAAATGAGGGAATAAACTTGTATTTAAAGCTCAGAACGGCGGAGCCATAAAACATGGCACACGATGGGGAGGAAGGGGAAGAGCAGAGGAGGAAGAAGCAGAGGTACATATTATCTCTGCTCCTAGCTGCAGGGGTCCAAGCACAGTTAAGAAGCAGTAAGGACATTCAGCTGCAGCTTAGCCATTGTCACCATTACCTGGCTGTGCCAATTGGACCATTTCTGTAGAGCTCATGAAATCTGACAGCTAGAAAGCTGCAATTTCACACGAGTGGTTATTTCTGAGCCCTTGCTCGAGAAAAAGTGAAATTTAGCTCGGGGAAGAGCCTCGCCACTGCCCGCAATTGTCCCAGAAATCAATTGGCAACGTCAAAAGATTCAGACCGGCACTTTTACGCTCTAAAGATGAGAGGCGCAAGCAGGAAATTAATCACTGACGTATGTTTGTATTTTTGACTTGCCTAATTATAACTTTCCGCCCCAAAGCAGCTTTCAGTATTAACTCAAAGTTTAAATTTCCTCTTCCTTCTATACCTCAGCTACCACCTCACTTGCTCTCTCCTCTCAGGCCCTACTAAGACTGGAAACCTCATTTTCAGAACAAATTCCCTCCCTTGCTGTTATCTGATACCAACCCCCAGGACTGCAGATTTAATTGGGGTAACAGCCAAAAACCTTGACATGGGAACCTGAATGCTCGCAGCCTGTACACCACTGGCAATAGTTGGCGTTTATTTACATAGAGGTAGCAGTGGGGAAGGGAAAAGAGCCGCACAGCGTGCTTGGTGTCAGAAACATCCTTCAAACTATAGGAGGAGAGCACGGGAAGATCAGAAAGCTGAACAAAGAGACACCTGCTTTGTCATTTGGTTATCTGTAGAGAGGAGCAGATCCAGAGACACAAAGAACAGAAGCTGTGCTTGTCACAGAAGGTACCTTCAGAAACAAGTGATATCAGGAATTAAAAAGGTTTCCTACGACCACTTTCCAGAGGCTAAGTAAGTTTTTATAGTTCCAATACAATTAAAAGCTATCTACTTTTTTCCAACAAGCATAAGTGGAGTGTTTAAATTTGTACTTAAGATTCTGAACACTTAACACTGCCCAGTTTCCTCTCCCTGCCGCAACCCTCTGTGTGCAGAGGAAACAACATACAGCACTCTGTGCTAGGCTGATGTAAGAAAAATGAGCACACGACATCATGCCACGTTTATATTGCTTCTAAAGGTGGGACTCCAAGGAAGAATACGGTGTTAATAAATTTAAGCTAGACTCGGAATATTCCTGACACTGGTGCTGCGGGATTTCTGTTCCACAGGATGCTTCTGTTGGTAAAAAATGCTCAGCAGCACACTGAACTGAACAGCAGCAGAAATGTCACTGCACTCAGGTGATGAAATGAAGGCTGAAGCTCACCTGGCCACAGGGTTGCGATACAGCAACTTTGTGCAGATTGCCTTTAAAATCTGTTCTGTTCCATGTACGGCCACTTACTGTACAGGCCCCTGATTTATTATCTGTGGCATTCTCAGATAAAAGATGCTCCTCGTACCTGAAAATTCCTCTGAACTAGCTGAGATTTCTGTGCGACTGTCATTATCCACCTGCCACAGAAAGTCACAGCGTGATGGTGCAGCCATTAAGGCTGCTGCTTTTCGCTATTTGAGAGCTTTGATGTGACAATTTTAACTCTCCCTGAACACCTCGCATCCAGCGTCACCTCACACAGCCTTTGTAGTGATGCAGCTCAGCTCACAGGTGTCACTGCACGCATTAATTAAAAAGAAATACAGCCCATAGTTAGAAAACAAAGGCTACTGCTTAGCTAAGGGCTTCTCTGCAAGCCTTTGTTACTTTGCTGTTGTTTAACACTTTGGGTTTTCCACACCATTTGTCATTTTATATTTCACAATGCAAACAACAATGTCAAAGAGCCATTTTCAGTTTGCTTAGATGCCTCTTTGGCTCAGGCTGTCTTCCTTTCACCTCAAATCCAATCCGTCACGTGCATTTTCTCCCGCAGTGGTAGACTAGCAGACAGCCAAATTAAACAGCGTTTTAAAAGTAACAGGGATCTCAGGAGAGGAGAGAGAAATATAACAGCATTTGCTACACTGGCAAAACACCATTTGTCTTCTTCGACCTTCCCTTTGTATAACCTCTCTCTTTTAAATAAAGATCCAAACCTTATGATGTTTGGTTCCACCACTGCTACGCAGAGAGCTCATGAGTTCTTCCCCACACCCAGCCTTAAACATCTAACCAGTCAGTGGATATCGTGTAGCCCCAAATGCAGGAAGCAGGCTGGCCCCAAGCACACACCTTCACACGGGGTGCCTGGAGGCACATGCCCTATCCAAATGCCTTTCCCACAAGTACATCCCCCCCCTGGAAGCAGTCTCCAAGCAGCTGCACTTCGTATAATTCCCTGCATCCCCAACTTCCTAACATCCTGAGCCTATTTCCAAAACCTATTTAACACACATCCCCACAGTGTAAATAATGAGATTTAAGTCTGAAGAGCCTCTCCAGGGACTCTGGAACGATGCAGAAAGTTACCCAGCCGATGTTTATTACATGTTTCCCCATTGGCTACATTTCTGTCATCAAAGAATTGCTCTTTAAAACATCGATGGGCTACGACTGCTCTTGAGAAATCCATGCAAGGTAAACGTTTGCTCTATTGGTTTAATAGCTGCTGGACTTCTCTACAGAAGAAGCTCTCTCAATTAGTTCTCAGCAGCCTTTTTGTCAAGCGAGATCTCAATTGCAATCACTGCAGTCTCCTCCTCTCTGAAACAAGGGAAGAAATCTGTATTTGTTTCAATTCTGCTGCTTTTCACAAAGGTTGGTTGATCCACTCCAAGACCAGGGTTATCTATCATGAGATCAGAGAGATCTCTGCTTTAGTTCTCCATATTTGGTCTAATGCCTGTCAAAACACAATCAAAGGAGATTACTCAGCTTCAGATGACAACTTTGCTTCTCCTAGAGGCAGAGAATTCATGGTTTTCTAAGAAGCCGTGAGTCAATGACGAGAGACAAGTAGACGTGGGCTGCAAGGCTGCTTAGGTCTGTGTCTGCATTGTCCCCTCCATAAGCACCAAACAAACTGCCACTTGTGAGAGAATAACAGCAGTGAGGAATTCACACACATGCACGGTTTTCCAAGAATAACCATTCACTGGGGCTCATACATTGAGAAAACAGGCACCTGCACACAGCCAAGCTCACCTGGCTCAGCTTGTGACCTCCTACCACCACCACAGGGCATTCTCCCTGTCCCCCACCAGGAGAATACCACCCCACCCCCCCCAGGGTATTCTGGTTTCCCATACCTCATTCGCGGCACAGATTCCTACCCTATTACACATGGATTCCCTTGAAAACACAGGGCAGTTTTGATGTTTGCTTTGCACCGTGTGTAGAAAGGACACCTACTACACCAGAAGAGACACACATCCAACAAGAAATTCCCAAGGCAGCCTCTTAAAAACACTCTCCAGCTCCACATATAATCAAGCTCCACAATTATTCTAATTTGCACAATTAAGAGTTGAACAAACACTGTAAATGTAAATGAAAAACCCCAGGCACAGGCTGCTGCTGCTGCTACTGGAATATTTTAATATCCCAAATATGCAACGATTTCTGTAACAATGCAAAAGCCAGTTAGCAAAAAATGAAAACCCTGAAATAAAAAGCCATCCCACGTCCACGGACGGCTGCTGTCATGAAGCCAAAAGCCAAGGCAGATATCCTGGGCAGGCTGAGGAATGGGCTTAGCAGTGAGTCTGCCCAGTGGCCAGCACGCTCCTCTCATCACCTCATTCTCCGTGGACAAAGTTCTTGACGTTTTCAAGCACACTGGAAACGGGAGATGAATCTAACAACAAAACCCAGAAAGCTCTCTGCCTCCTTCTGCACTTCTCCTTGTAGCCATCTACAGGAATGCTTTCTGCTCAGTTATCTTTTCCATCAAGCAAGAGGTTTCTCCTACTCACCGCTCCATGGCTTTGTCTGCACTAGCATCTTCCTCACCAGGCTCGCCATACCGGAATGTTTACCCGTTGTTGTCTAAACCTGCTCCAAACCAAGCTGGGTGGAAGAGCTTAAAAAACCCGCCAGCATCCAGCCCCTGCGTCAGCCCACACCGGTCCTGCTGCTGCTTCTGTGGAGGTTGCACAGGCTCTGGATGGAGGAGGCTGCAAATTCCCTGCACACGCACACACACGTGTGTGCACACGCACAGGAAGCTTGGAACTGAATCAGTGCTAAACGTACCGACTTCCTTCTTCATGCTCCAGTATCTCTGGTGTAAACAAGCGGTGCATGTTAGCCAAACGAAGCTGAAAAGTCCGGCAGGGAAGGACAAAAGCAGGGAGTGGCCCCGGCTAGAAGTAACTATTTTAAATACACAAACATCTTCCCGTCAGATTAAACCTTACTTTGACATTAGGCAAATTCTGAAGCCATTGTCCCTCTCACCCACACAGTTCCAGGTTCCTTCAGCCTTCCACTGCTGCCCACTGCAAGGTCCTACAGACCAGCTCTTCCCATCCCGTCTTCCACAGCAAACTGAATTCTCAAATCATGCCATGCACATAAAGCAAAATTAAGTTTCTGCAATCCCAGAAGGCACAGAATGCAGGATTGAAGGAGCAGGTCAGAAAAGACAGGCTGTCCCCTGCACGTCATTTACGTGGGCCCTGTGGCCAACCTCCACCTCTAATGTTCGGATTCAAAACCAATTCACAATCTCCAGCAATGAAAAGAGAGCCCTCATTTGGGCTTGGAGCTCCCACCACACCATGCAAGAGGGCAGTGCCTGGTTGCACAGCCCTCTGTGCACCCCAGGACCTTGTAGGACCACCTACATCATTTGGGCAGGCCTTGAGGAGGTCCAGCAGCTCACCTTGAGTCCAGCAATAACACCATGCAGGGAAAGCAGCACCCGAGCATCAAGAAATTCATGCAACAGCCTGTCCTCATTTGGAAGAGATCTGTACAGAGGAAAATGGAAGGTTTGTGGAGTCCAGCAAGACTCGCTGCCTTAATGCAAGTGTTTAAGTGCACGCAGACAAAAAGACATCCAGAATTTCATTGTTCAGATGTAATGATAACGCTGGGACAGCACTACACACAAATCATTCCTTCAGACACGCCAGCCGAAGGAGGCTTCACATTAACGCCCTCACCCCTGCCAAGTGCTGAAACAATTACCACATGAATATTAACAGGGATTCCTCGGCAGGGTGATGCCATTATCAGGGGAAATCTCAGGAGACACCACAAGACTCTGCGCAGCCTGGCAGCATCCTACAGAGCTATCACATTGGGTACCCAGGCAGCCCGCACTCAGGCTGGCTCTGAAGGTGCAAGAACCATAACCAGCCCCAGGATGAGACAGTTTGGCAGTGAGCGGAAGAAAATAGCACTGCTTCCAGCAGCTGTGCTCTGAGAACTCAAATTCCTTCTTGTCTTCATACAGGGAAAAATACGATAGCTGCCCCGCTGCTTCTGACACGCCGTAAAGAAGAAAGAAACCGTCTTGGACGGGGTGCTTAGCTGAGGTCATATAAAAAGAACCATCTGTCAGCTTGACCCCTTGAAGAAGTTTCTGGGATCAACTAACACCACAACGTCAGCAGAGATGGGAATGGGGAGAACTAAGAGCAGCACGCAGGCTTCAGGTCAGCAAAACCACTTTCAGCTCCTTCCACGCTCCTCCAGTATTAGGGATTTCCCTGGGCACACATCAAATCCATCTGCCTGTTCTCCACTTTGGTGATGTGAGCCAATCACAGCCCCTCGCTAGCTCCAGAAACACAAGGAGCTGTGCTGCCTCTCATCCTCAGCCTGCCCTGCTTTATGGCTCTCGTGGTATCCACAGCTTCTGCAAGATCTCAGAAGGGTTAACACTTCAGCCTAAAGCTCTGCAAGCTCTCTGGACATCCCCCTCTTTGGTTGCCAAATGATTACAGAAAGAAAACCTGCTCCTAACAAAAACCTGATTGTCAATCACATTTTAATGCCATACAGAAAAGCAGTACTGAGAACGTACTGCCTCAACCACAAATCCTCAAAACCTCAGCACTACCCCTCTGCTAAGTTTAGGATCTCGTAGGTACAATACACTGAGCCAAGAGACCATGAGGGCGTTGTGATTTCAGCTCACGTTTGAACTGAGGATCCACAAACATCTCCAATGCTACAGGCTTCAGCAAAAAGGAAGGACATCCTCTCCCCAGCCCCGAACGCTCCTCCTACCGTGTGCTCTTTAAATAAAGCTGACACCCAGCACGCTGACCCGATGTTTTCCATGCGTTTGCCCTCTGATAAGCACACAAATGCTTTCTGCTGGGCGTTTTCCCTGTTAACCTTCCTGAACAGCAACAGAAGAAAACAGAACCTAACGCAGTAGGTAATGATACTAAATATAAGCAGTGAGTCAAGTCGCTTTGTTCCTTGGGCGCTCAGCTGAACGAGTCGCTTTACAAGTTCGCAGCTACCGTCCCTGTGCAGATCCCAGAAGTGCTGATGGTTTCTCATTTTAGAAGCAAAATACACTCTTGAAATCAGAATGTCTGAAGAACTCTGTAAAAGAGACACAGCTCAGGAAATTCTTTGCAAAAGCCACGACCAAAAACCTCATCGTTGGTGGCCATGTGATTTGACATTGGTGTGACATTGCTGCTGGTGTCAGTAAGGAGCAAACAGGTTGTAGGGTGAATAACCCAAAAGAATGGTATCCAGGAAATAATGGAGGTGGATGGTATGTTTTGTAAGTCTTATCTGGGTGGTATAAAGACAACCAATAAATAAAGAAAGGATCACCTGTTACAGATGGCCAAGGCTTACCCAAAACTCCACAAGGAAGGGATCTCCTACAAGAGATCCTTCCCCAGTGGTGGTCAGCCCTGAAATGGGGTCTGGGAGAGGTGGAGCCAGACTCCACCCCTTCTGGTCACACAGGTGCATTGCCTTCACCTGTGCTCCTGCAGCTGACTCAGCGCTCACCTCAGGTGATCCATCAGTGGCTCAGGTCACATGATTCAACAGTTCCCATGCACAGGTACACAAAGCACATAGGGCATCCAGGAGATGTCTGTATTCAAAGGCTAGCTTTAAAACAAGCAAACAAAAAGATGAAAGGCTTACTGGATTATTAAAGAAATATATTCACTTTCACATCTTCTTTTCTAAAGATATGCACCCCGCTTCCTACACATGTCCAGCCCGGAAAAAAACTCATCCAACTGAACAGCCCCTTTAGTACTGGGTGTCTCTATGCAATAACCAGAAACTGAGACAATCAAGGAAAGGAATACTGCATCTGTGTGGCAGATTGAAATGAATTTATTTCCAGAAAATAATTTGGGAGCAGAATTATATTGATTTCCATGCCCAAATGCCAACAGCAGCTCTGTATCTCTGGTATGCTTTAGCTGAACCTGAAACACAGGCAAGTTATCAGCATCTGCAGGCACTACTCTTGTTGCTGCATTTGATATGACAATGCTTTATGAGACATCTGCAGGTAGTAAGGGCCTGGCACTGCTGCCCAGAGCTGTGGGTGCCCCATCCCTTGAGGTTCCCCAGCTCATAGATGGCCCCTGGGCAGCCTGAGCTGAGGAGGCAGCCAGCCCATGGCAAGGTGGGGTCCTGGGAGACTTTGGGGTCCCTTCCGACCCATCTACACTGTGATTCTGTAGGGAGAGGGGGACCACATACAGCTCCAGAGATGTGCTGATAAGACAGCAAGTTGTATTCATGAATCAAAGAGGTCAAGACCAAACGTTGCTGTTAACTTAGACAGGACAAGGAAAGTACTGCAGTAAAGTTGACAAAAAAAAAGAAAACAGTACAAACAAACAACAAACAGAGGCCAGGAAGCAGAGGCCAGATCGTCTGCTAGAGGAAAGCAGAAATCAAGTACAACAAGTGCAGAGGAGGGGACAACACGCCTGCCCTTAGGGAAGGGATCTGCAGAGCCAAACCAGCAGCTAAGCGTTGTCACTTATGAATAAGCAAATAATATCCCCTAAAACACAAGCTTCACCGTGCTTGAGACGAGAAACACTCAGAACATATATGATGAACACATCTTGGCTGGTGTTAACCTGGTATCTTGAAGAGGACCACATACAAAGTCTGTAGAGAAGGGTAAGGTTCTCTATTCCACCAAAAGGAAGAACTTGTAGATTCCTTCCCACTCTCCTCTCTGTCCCGGGCGACAATTTCCTACGCAAACACGCAAGCAAAGGCAATGCTCAAGATTGCTTCGGAGTCGTAATTTGAGATGCACGAGGACAAGAAGCTAAATTCAGAAGATGGGAAATCTGAACCGTGAGGAAACGTCTTTGAAAAAATGCACAGATTATGTCATTGCCAGTAAAGAGGAAAGCCTTTGCGGCTGACAGACGGCCCCGAGTGCCAGCCTGGCAGACCTCAGCTGCAAGGAGTTCTCAGCAGCCTAATTGCCTCCGTGAGCGGCAGAGTGAATAACCCAGAATCCGGGCAAACAGGAAATTTATTGGAGACGGAATGAGAAACAGCCCCTGGTTCACTGCGCAGGCCGAGGTGCTTTTCAGCAAAATGAACAATGAAGAGATTACAGCTCCTGAAACAAACCGCACTTTTAAAAGCAAGGGAGGAAAGAAGGGAAGAGGGAAGCCAGGGAGAGAGAGGAGGGGGAAACGAAAACAGGGTATGATTTCTACAACGCATTCAAAAATGTGGAGAGAGTGGAAGAAACGTGCACTCAGACCTTGTCTTTATACTCCCCTGGTCCTCATGCAGGATTCTGCAGTCCTGAGCCCGGTGTAAACAGATGTACATAAGCCAGAAAAGGGACCTGATGTCTCTCCTTTCCAAAACAGTTTTAGGCTCTCCTTGCTCTAACTCCGTACGAGGCCACACGCTCCTGCAGTTGGCAGACAGCTGCCACAAAACCCATACTTAATCCCTAAACTTGAGCACATTTGCAATGAAAACAGAAGAGTTCAGAACCACATCAGTATCATGTAATTTGCTCTCCGAAATAAGCCCCGAAACCAAAGGTAACCCGTGTGCAAAAGGATTTATTTTTCCTGGGGAAACCTCAAACGAGCATTTCAGTCCCATGTCATCATGCACATCAAAACTACTGGTTTTGAGAAATCAGGGATTTTTTAATTGGCCATGTGAAAGTTTGAATGCATAGCTTTGGGAAGTCATTGTTTGTGAATCAGAAAAGCAGTTGGTTTCAAATGTTTTCACAGCTCTTCCTAATCTGCTTCGCCTTACGCAAGCAGATGCACGCCCCTGCCATGATGAAGTCTTTTGGAGTAGATGGGAAGAGAAAAGATGCAAGATACTGTAGCCCAAGGTAAATCCCACTTTCCCTTCAGGTTCCTGCTCTGTTACTAAATGGAAGTCAGGGAATTTCTCCCTTTTCTGTGCTCTGGTCACCACCCAGCAAGAAGAAACCAACACCACCCACCTTCTTCTTTTCGCTCCTCTTCAGAAGTACACCTGGAAGCAAGAAGTTTGTCAAAGCAAGAAGCAGGGGCAGCACTGCTGAAAGAGCTGCTCCTTCTCCAGGAGGAGTGAGGAATGACTTCAGGCATGAGCACTCATTTACCTGCTGGGATGCAGAGATGATGGCTGCTCGTTGCTTTCTTGTGACTGCAATTCAGCAGTGGCTGCAAAACTTTGGCGTGCAGCCCTACAGCATGCTCAAGCTGCTAAGGTTTTCACAGAGGGGCTAAGAATCCTAGAGGGATTCTATGGAATGGTTAAGGTTCAAAAAGACCACTAAGATCGTCTAGTTGAACCAGTAACTCAACTCTAAGATCACCTAGTCGAACCTCTGACTCAACACTAAGACCATCTACTTGAACCACTGACTCAACACAGTTATGCTCACTATGTGATGAATACAACCAGTACACAGCCAAAAGTTCTCTTACTGAGAGAGTAGCCTTCCCCATAAGGGCAAAACCATTCTGGGATACCATTTTCATTGAAGGAGAAAGGCACTTTGAGCTCCAAAGCATGATTTCAAATGCTAATTCACCAGCACTGCGCCAGTAACCTCCTAAAAATTAATTGTGCAAAATGCTTTTGTATAAAACTGCATTAAGGGGCAAGGTGAGAGCAAAACACCAATCCCCTCGAGCATTGATTTCCCTGAATAAAGTACAAATCTCTTGTCACCCACTCCGCTTCCAAGGGCTGCCATCATGGCAGAGACAAGAGAAAGCTTCACCTTCTACAGACAGCTGCTGGAAACCTTTCTTGTTCCCTCAGCAGACTGAAAAAGAGCTCAGGTAGAGGACAACCGAGAGAACATCACCGCTAAAAGAGTATTTATTTTGATAGGAAATGAGCAAGATGGCACGGGGCAGCTGTAAGGAAAGGAAGCCCACAGACAAAAGGGACAGGATGAGATATACCATGAGCCACGCACGAAGGAAATGAGAGAGGAGAAAGAATAAAGCCAGAGTGGCTGCTCTGGGGGTGGGGGAAGAGGTGAAACATAGGAATTGCAATAAATGAAGTGCACGGAACTGTTTCATTCCTATGGAAACCCTAAGGGACATGATGGTACAGGTATTTTTCACCTCAGTTAACAAGCACGCACCCTCAGGGTAGTAGGTGTCAGGCACATTTTTCCAGAGACTTTGAGGAAATATTTATAGTGGAATTAAAAATAAAAGAGAACGTTAAGTTAACGTGGCATGCAATCTGCATGCTCACGTATAAATAGTGGGGACTGGAGACAATGCGAAGTCGCAGGATTAGTGAGGCTTCTGCAGTGCAGTTAGCAACAGCTGAGGGGTAAAGCTGGAAAATCACCAACGAGCTTAAGGGTGCCAAATTAAGTTTGCTTGCACAGTTGTTGCTAATAAAAATACGAAGCCTTCCTCTCCGTCTGCACGCCTCCTCCTCCGGAATAGCAAGCTGGCAATGCTGAAGCAGCACTGAAATCCCAGAAAAAACCTCATTTCCCACAGTGTCCATCCTCCCTGCTCTCTCTGCAGCCAGCTCAGTGGCCAGGATGAGTGCAAGCTCCCTGCACAGCCCCGCACTGAGCTCTGCAGCAGATTCCATCCAGGATGCTCCAGGAGCAAACGCGTTCTTCCCATGCTGTCGACAGCAGCACGGGTGGGACACGTTGGCTGTATGTTCCATTTCAAGCCACGATGGGAGCAGAAAATACGTTCCCAACTTCTCACAGATAAATGGAACTTGCCAGAATGTGTGCTGGGAGCTACCTTCTGCGCTTTGCACCTCGGAGCAGGCGTGCAGCAGCGACATGTGCTGGGCTTCAGGGATGGCACTGGCAGCTCTGTAATTACAGCACTGAGCCAATGTGATGACAGTCGGCCCAAATGCAGCACCCCCCCAGAGGCCACAGCTCCATCAGAGGTGCTCTCAATGGAAACGTGGCTGGGGAGGGAACTGCAACTGCACAGGGGAAGAGTGGAGCAGTGAGAAAAGCAGCAGTGAGACATCACCTCCTTATGGAATAATGAGTGACGCTGATAAAAATGAAAATCACACTGCAAACTTCACGCAGGACGCATTTAGAAGTTAGCAGCTAGGTCTCATTTGCCTTGCTGCAGCAGATCAACAGACATTCTCAGCTGGCATTGAAATCAATGGATTTCCTTGCTGTTCAGAAAGTAAAAATCACAGTGCTGAGATTCATGGTGGTTTTACTGCAGTGGAAATGATTCTGATTCCAGAAGGCATCTTCTGGCATGGCAGGGAGGTGCTGAGATCACGGAGGCACACCAAGAGCCCCCAGCGAGGTTATGCCACAGCCTGAAAGCCATCCTTCAAAGACATGCATGTTCTCCTTGGTAAATGACACTGTAAAGCAAATCTAGATGCTCAGGTCAAGCTTATCCAAATTAGCCACATAAACTATTTGCATGCTTTCTACACCATCAGATTTATTCAGCTTTATCTTAAGACCCACACTGCGATTCTGGAGAAGTGAAGATACTTGGGAAAACACTTGACTTTTTCAAAGCAGGTCACAATTTCTGCTATTTTTTGAGTAGATATTGTCAAATTCACGTGTGGCTTTCATTCCTGCTTAAATCCCATATGACTTAACACAGTGCCACCTGCAGAATGGTTTGAGTTGGAAGGGACCTTTAAGATCATCTTGTCCCAACCCCCTGCTACAGGCAGGGACACCTCCCACCACACGCAGTTACTGGGGGCATCTTTGCACCTTGCATGCCTCTTTCACATATCTCTTTATCTCATATATATAAAGAAAACTGCACACAGTGTCTGGAGAAACACAGCACTGTACCAGTGGCTTTCAGCACATGCTGCAGGAGGGACTGCACAGACTGCAGCCCCTTTGTTCCTGGGGCTGAAATACAGAGGGAGTTTTTAAATTTCCATTTCACGTTTCTGAAGGAGACTGAAAGATGAAATGTTGGTATGCAGCGGTAGAAATGCATCAGCCTGAAAGGATCACTGACAAGATGTTAGCTCTCTTATTCTTATCATCAGGTTCCCAGTGAAATAAGATATTTGAAAACAGAGTTAGGATGGAAGAGGCACATGAGAATACATTTGGAAGAGCAGGTGTGGGAGGAGTAACACCAGCCTACAGAATCATAGGACCACTAGGGCTGGAAAAGACCTCTGAGATCATCTAGTCCTACCCAACCCATGCCTGCTGTGCCCACCGACTGTGTCTCTTAGAGGGCTGCCTCTCCTTCCCCACATCGAGGAATGTAGGCTGTAAATAAAACCAAAGTTTAACGAAGCCAAGTGTTGCTATATGGCACGTGTGGCTTTGTGGGGAACGATTCAGACCTGTTGCAGTGCTGAGCTCAAGCTCTCTTGCTTTCTAGTCATTCCCATTTGCCATGTAGGCACCGAATCCAGCCTGGTTTGGATGCACAAGACAGAGTCCTGCCTGGCACTGCATTCCTAACACCATAACTAAGATCCAGGCCAGACAGAAGCTGGATGTGTAACGATGAAGAGGAGAAAAGCAAGGAGCAGAGCGCTGCTGCGAGGCGAGGTGTGGAGGCAGCTGCCCGGGGAGTTTCTGCTCCACTGCAATCCCTAATGAGATCTCAGTGAAAAGGAACACTTCAAAGCCGCTCGCTGAAATACCGCAATTAAATTGGAGCAGATCGTTCGAAACGAGCTTCGAATGATAGAAATTGGCCCCGAAGGCTCCTTGTAGGATTACCTTATTTAGATAATCAACAAAATAATAAGATTGGAGGAAAAGCGACAGGAGCGGCGCAAATATCCGACTTCAAAAAAAGCAACAACACAGTTTAGCCTTCAGAAGTCATCTTTCTGCCTGCCTGAAACAATAGGACTCTGTTCCTTTGTGCTCTGAGATGGTTTATTTCAGCCACCACACCCAGTTCTGGGAAGGGCACCACGATAGCCACTGATTTGTTTGCAAGATGGTGCAAGGTGAAGTCAAAGTTAATGATCCCATATCCTGTTCAACGTACTTAAAAAATTAAAAATCTCACTAGTAAACATGGAAGCTGAAAAGCCAGTCACCTCGTGCCAGCAGCAGATTAAAGAGCAAAGCAACCTGCCCACGATGGAGCACAGCAGCATGGGCCAATGGCAAGGGGCAGCTGCAAGCATGGGTGCAGCACATATGGCTACCAGCATCCCCATCATGCTGGCAAACTCTGCAGCTGATGTGAGACTTGGGCTCAGCAGGGAGCAAGTCATGCTCAGATGTGCTCTACGTAGCTCTTGGATGGCTGCTGGTCCTAATACCCCCAAGCTTATTTCCTAGATATGACAGACAAATTACGCTGATGAAATCCAAGCGAACCAGTTCATGCACCGGGGAGGGTTAATTTTCCTTCTGGTTGTACATCATAAGGTACATAAGGTCCTTCACCCAGACCAAGGACCCAGAGAGGGCAAGCTGATAAGTTTTAAAGTCAGTTTTGTGCACGATCCCCACGCTGGCCGCTGGCTGGAACAATAAAAGGATCGCAGCCAAACGAGCATTACTTCCTCCAGACCGTCCTTTAAAAATTAAACTCCATAAAGATAACAGCAGCCCCGTTCAGAGCTAATTATAGCAGGAACGTTGGAGTGCCTAGAAGTGCTGAGAAGGAGGTGGTGGGAAAGGAAGGAAAGGGAGCTGAGGGCACAGAAAACAACAACAAGGAATGGCAAACGTGTCCTGTGGCTGTCCCCAGCCCTCGGGCAGTGGGTTGGCAGTCCCAGAACTGGGGAAGAGCCAAGTATGCACTGCAGCCCTACAAACCAACACAGATACAGGTCATGTGTAAGTAGAAAAGCTCCTCTCCCTGCTTTCTGTCCTGCTATGAGCAGCAAGGTGAACACAGCCCTCCACTCAGCTTCCCAAAGCCTACAAGCACACTTAGAATCTGCACAGATGCTGTAAGGCTGCTTCATTCAGGCTGGAAGGAGAAGGCTGCTCCCTGCAGCAGGAGAAACAAGCACTATGAATGGGAGAGACCCCAAAGCCAGCAGGGAAGAGGCTAAGGAGGAATTGTGTTCCAGCGTAACCTGAGCTTGCCTTATCGTTGCAATTAAACGTTTAACTGCAGCTGTGGCAGTGTACACACTAACGGCTTTTTCCTTCCACCCCTCTAAACCTTGGCTGGGAGGCAGGTGATCCAGCTAGGGCAGGCTGCTTGGCGCTCACTGGGAGTGGCCAATCAATGAATGGAGCAATGTTCACAGCAGTCCTGGCCCCACTCTGCAGCTCCCTTCCCTTCAGCAGCACCCTCACCACGGCTCAGGGAACCAACCCATGGGATGGGAACACAGCCCCCAGGGCTCCTCTCAAGGCAGCTGCCTGCACTAGGTACATACCCATGTGCAGCTAGGTCTCTTTATCCAGAGAAAAGCTGAATCACAGAATCATTAAGGCTGGAAAAGACCTCAATAACCACCAAGAAAAGATACTGGAAAGATGCATCACGCTGAGGCTGCAGTGTCAGTTCCGTAGCAGAATGATTTCTTTCTCAACGTTTGTAAAATCATGGTGGCAAACTGGAAAATGGAGTTTCATCACCCATGAAATCAGCACAAGTATCAGGGGCTCTTAATCTCTCCCAGGCTGAAGCGAAGTTCAGCTCCCTGCTAAGGGAGGTCAAAAGAGCAGCAGGTTTGCTGCATCGAAGATGCCTAATCAAATGGCACAGCACTGGAATACACGCATGCACAGCAGCTCAATCTGCCCTTGCCCAAGAGGAAAAGAGCCCGTATAAGTCAACATGCTATTGTCGGTGCTCTGCCTCACACAGCAGGTGCAGCCAGGGGGACCAGAGCTTAGAGCCGAGATAAAGCACAGTTTATCTTCGCAAACACTAATATTCATCAATTCCTTCTGCAGATAAAGCAATAAATGTTTGCTCCCCCAGATGGAGGGAGCATTATTTAAACCACGGTTGTATCCTGGTAAATCCTGGACAGATGGACCGGGATTCAGAGACAAGTGAAGTTGCTGTGTTTATGATAAGGGAATTAAAACAACAGAAAGCCTCTTGCTGGGAAATGTGGGATCTGGTGGATTTGCATTTGCTTCCTAAAGAAGAACGCTGCGCACACACACTATTCAAGGTCACTGAGGCAGAACAGCGCTGAGGGTTTGCAGCCCACCTGTACCACGCAGCCAGAGTCTCTGAAGCTTCTCCATCTCTTCTGGTTGAAACAGTGTCCAAACGAAGGCAGGATTAAGGCACATTTGTTTCTGCCTTAGCTACACTTAACACTTAGGACTTATTTGTAGCCAGCAAAGAAAGAGTCAGAGGCGTTAAGGCAAAAGCAGACCTGACGCCCTGTGACCAAGGAAGCCAAATTTATCCACCTCAGCAAATGTTGACTGAGCCATTACTCAGGCACAGCTTCAGATAAGGCACTGCAACCGCCTGCAGCCAGCACTGAGCTGCCGGGGTCCCCGTGCTCAGCTCTGCCACGATTACTGCAGGTTACACAGCAGGGGGAAAAGAAAAGGACAGAGAAAAGGGCGAGTTTACACATGCAGTTAGGGCAGCAGCACACAGGCTGTGTTAAGGAGACCTCACTGAACTGGCATTTTTCTAACGATTCTGTTTTGTGTGGGGCTTTTTCTCCTCTTTTTTTTTTAAAGGATGCTATCTGATAGAAAGATCAGATTAACGAGGCTGTAGGGCAAAAAAAAAAAAAAAAGAAACGATGAAACGAAGACATAAAGAAACCAATCCTATGTATATTAACTCAGGCAGCTGCCAAAACTTATTTGGAATGTTTAACTGGACAAGCAGACTGTGCTAACATTTAACCAGAGCAGCCAAGTTTATCGAACAGAATCTGTGCTACTCCAGGCGTGCTGGCTGATCCCATCCATCTTCTTTGTACTGCACTGCTGTTCAGTTTGCTCCCTGACATCTCCGAAAGCAGATACTGGTGATGGTGTGCAAACTAAACGTCCAACAAGGTGTGATATTTTCCCACCTGAGAAGAAGCTATGTGCAAGCTAACAAAGTAATTCCTTTCCCCTGCTCCTGTTTCTTGCTTCCCAGCTAAGCTGCAGCCTGCAGACCCAGCAGCACCAGCATTGCTGGAGGCTCATGCTTTGCAGGAGGAAGGATTCAGCACAAACTGTTTTTTTTTTTTTTTCATATCTGGATGCATTTGGAGCAGATGGGAATGGGGGATGAAATATTACAAGTTGCTTCTGTAAGGACAGAAAAAAATCCAACACGGAACGATGAGTGTGCATGGCTTAAAATAAGCAAAAAACCTTGCTTCCTGGAGGTCATTTTCAAATCCAAGCAGCTTTTGCCTTCATTGGCCACCGCTATTTCCCCACTTTCCAACAGGAAACGTGGCTCAAAAACACTGAGAGCATCAACAGCTTCGTATTCGAGATAGGAAAAAATAATGAAGCACCATTCCTGAAAGTGACATTTTAAAGCACATTGCTCAGCTGCGTGTGCTGGGCACTCACTGGGGGCTGGGCTCTGCCACAGCAGCTCTCCCCTGCACCAACCCCAGGGAGCAGGGCAAGCCCTGCAGCCAAAGAATTTCCCCTGGAGGCAGAGCACAGCCCACATCCAACAGTTGTCCTGAGATGTTACCTGTTGCATTTCCTAAGGTTGGAACTGAAAATTCAAGTGCTCACAGTATCCCCTTTTTCACTGCTTCTTCATTCCAGGACACCCCTTGACACAAAACCTCCTTCAGATTGGTATAAAATCGCCCTCAGAAGTACTCTTAGGAAAGTTCTACATATTTATGCCTTCAGGAGTTACGTATGACAAAATTGCTACTAAAATAAAATGGCAAAAGGAGAGCAAGGACAGCAACTCACGTGTAGAAAAACTTTTAGGGACACAGGGAGGATGGGTACATGGGTGGACTACATGATCTTAGAGGTCCTTTCTAACCTCAATGATTCCACAAAAGCAACCTTCTAAACCAGCCTTGCTCTGTCTCACCTCCTGGCTCCTGTTGGCATGGCACACCAGCAGTAACAGAGCTCTTCGTGCGACCTCTGTGTCTCCTATCGCTCTGCCTTCCCCAAATGTTCTTTAAAACAACATAAGGCCTCTTAACACGCAAATGCAAGAAGCATTTCATCTCTGCAGCAAAGCTCATTTCTTCAGGCCTCATCAGGATTCTCACTAGAGGAGCTTTTAACTCCTATCTCCCATCTTTATCACTCGTATCCACGTTGATGCTGAAACACTCTGAAGGAGTGCATCGGGTCCCAAGCAGAAGGGCTGCTGTTTTTCCCTCTGAGTTTCTCCCAAGTTTCTTAGAACTCAGAAACAATTTCTTCCTGAAGCTGTTCCTCTTCACAGCAGACTGAAATTCCAAGGGCTCGTTGTTTACTTCCTCATTTGCACACAATCCTCCACCCTCCGTCTTAAAACTGGCGCAGTTCTGGGAATGCATAATTTCTTAACAAGCTGCTGCTGAAAAGCCTGGAGAGAGCAGAATCACTCACGCAAGCTTCAGAAGAAAAAGAGAAACACAAAGGAACAGTCAAAAACATCTAAATTTCACTGTCTAGCTTCAGTACTAATGGATATAACCACTGAGAAAACGTCATACATTTTACCCGTGATTGCTGTTCCTACATAAAACGTTGGGACAGTTATTCAGTCCTTCTTTTGCAGTTGCCTTAGATGAGTACGTTTAGTTAGTGCACTTGCTGCATCTCAGCTTGAAAAACCAACCCCCCATCCCCAAACATGCCCCACCAGCAGGGCGATGGAAGGATGGGGAGGACTGGAAAGGACACGAGAAGCACCAGTGTTACAGCTCATGATTAAGCCAGTGTTTTGCTGGGAGGCTTTGATGTGACTTCCAGCTCTCACTCAGCCTTCGTCCAGACAGCTTTCCGGATCTCTCCTACTCGCTGCCCATTAGCTCGGGACAGCACACAGCATTACAAAGGCACCAGATGACAAACACCCAAAGCTACTGATGGGAAGGGAAATCAGGAAGCAGAGGTGTTGAAAGAGATGGAGTAACCATGAGATTGTTGTGGAAACAGAGCCAGTAACTAAGGCAGTTTCTGGACGCAAAGGACAGACTCCAGAGGATGCACACTAAGGCCGTGCCTGGACCACAGCAGTATTTTTGGTCACTTTTCTAGGAAACTGCTGACAAATGGTGAGAGTGCAGAAGAGTAACAAGAGAAGAGTGAGCTGCAGGACCAAATCCAAGCAGGGTAACAATCTGGAAACTCAGCAGCTGCTAGCAAGCTGCAGACAGTGCTGGGCTCTGCACAGCTCCCTAATCCCTACCAGACCTATGGTTTAAGTGCCCTGCTCCCAATTTCTGGACTTCCCAAGCCTTCAATTACAACATCTGGGCTCTGCTTCTTATCACAGGCCAACATTAACCAGACCAAACAAACCCAGGACAGTGCAAGCCTTGTTTTCCAAGGTGCTAGACGTTACCCACCAGTTGTTTCCCAGACTCCTGAAACACTTAAACACAGTAAGATGAGATTTTGTTGCATTTTCTACCCAATAGAATTAGAAGTTAGAAGAAGAAGGGCTGAACATGCCCCAGGTGTCTTCTGGAAGCACCCTGAACACCATCTTAATCACACCAAGAACAGCAGGGGCAGCACAGCCTGGAATGTTGCATTGAGCTGGAAATACCTATCAGCATTCCTGGAAGCAGATCTGCAGAGATGCTGGGGATAAGGGCTGCCATGACAGCCCGGGTAACTCACTGAAATATTCAGCTGCTGCTGACAGGAGGGAAGGAAAGGATGTTATTAAAATGTTTATTATGGTAATACATTGAAATAATTGGAAAAAAAATCAGCTCCCACTACACAAGGCTCATAATGAGCTTATAACCTAAACACTGATGCTTTGTCAGATTAGGCATCTTCACTTCCCTTGCATTTTTTACAATGTGATGTAGCTACAAGCTTTTCTTTTTTGCCATCCTTTTTCTTTATAAGGGATCTCCTTTCTGTTAGTGGGGACACGGGGCTAAGGAACAGAAGCGTCAGTCTTTCAAAGGCAACAGGATTTAGAAATGAACAGAGGAGCAAATATCCAGTTATCTGTTAACACTAGACAGTCTTTTCAAGCAAGTTAATGTCATTTTACAGCTCAGGGCTTGCTAACATTGGGTTACAGAGATAACAGGATTTACATGATCACGACAATTTTTAAAATACCCCATCACTATTACTAAATTTTACTTGTCCTGCAGACAAGTCAAAGCAATTTTCTACTTGTCAAAGACGATAAATCTGTGCCTGGTGACACTGACAGGTGGATTTGTCAAATCCCCCTTGAAGTGCTTGGGTCGCTGCTCTGAGGCTGCAGTGTGCTCCCAAGTACAGAGCCCAAAAGGGGCATGGATGAGGGAGAGCTCTTAAGGCCCCAGCTCTCCAGCACAGGATCCCAGTCCTATGAGGAAGGAGGATAAGCAGCAAGAAATGACATTCAACACGGCCATACAAAACACAGGCCATGCAAGCTTCTTCCTGAGCTGCCTGGGAGCACATCCTCCCTTCTGCACATGAGAAGCAGGAGAAAGGCAGCAGCACTTCTGGCTGCCAGAGGCTGAGCACATCCCTGGCAGCACAGCACAGAGCCAGGGTGAGGCAGAGCTGTTGGTTCTCACCGCATGCCAGCGGGGTGAGAACGAAGACAATCTGTGTGAGTGAACTTAGACATTTGGTATTAGTGTAACGCAGACACAATGGTAATAAAGTCATTTATTGGAGCTGCGAAGTGCAGCTGTTCTTCCTGTCTTGCCACCCACACTGTGCTGCAAGCGTCGAGGCCCAGACTGAGGGGTGAGGCAGGGAAGCCAAGTGGGAAAATGGAATAAATCACTTGGAAAACAGCTGGATGGTAAAAATGGTCAGCCCTTAGGCTGGAGAACTACTCCAGATCCTGCTGTTTTACGTTACCATTAACTTGGATGTAATTGCCATCTGAGTAAGCAAGCTGCATCTTAAAATATAGACACATGTAAATTAGTCTGCACTTATTTCCGAAGATAAGCTGTCACTGCTGACAGAGAACCCAGAGGAGAGTTGCTCCAAGTTTTGGGGAAGCCAAAAAACTTACTTCCCTGCAAGCACTGGGATTCCTTAAGAAAAGTTCCTCGCTTGTTAAGTAATTCTCCCTGCCATGAATAAGTTATGTATCAGCACACTCCAGAGAGACAATTGTGAACAGGAGTGGAAAAAACTGCAATTTTTCCATGTCACTTCTAATTCAGGATGCATTTGTACTATCAAGGGGGAGGGAAATAAAAAGGAATCGCATCACCCGCTCTTCTCCTCTGTTGTGAAAAGAGGAATGAGCAAAGCACAGAGCCAGCCAGCATCTCTTTCAATCCTAGAAACCAACCGCATTCAGATCAGAACACAGGTTTGAAGAAGACAAAGGGGGAAAAATGCAGAGGAATAATACCAGCGATGGCTCAGAATATTAAGGCGATGCCAGATTTCACAGCTCTGGAACCGGGTGCTGATAATTCATTACAGCTCCTGCTCAGCTCCCAAGCAACAAAACGTGTCTGCATGCGTTGGGAGAACACATTTGCATTTGTTGGTTTCTATTCTCTGATGAAGAGTAACAATAAATAAATGAAAGGATAGAAATTAATAGCTCTCCCTCCTGGGTTTCACCTGCCTTACTGGATATTTCAAGCGGAGGAAAGGAATACCCTAAAATTAATCTGCAAACCATTGAAAGCTTTCACATGCCATGCCTCTGCACAAGCACACCTCCAACACAAACAGCCCCTCCTTCAGCCCAGACCCTGCTGGCAAGAAACGTGCAGAAAGCTGCTCCATCCAGCAGCCTACTGGGGAGCACAGCTTGACGCCACGCTGCAGCTGGCATCCACTTCTTTTGCTGAATTCTTCATTTTCTGCCCAATCACATCCAGTTCATTTAACCTCAAAGTCTTCGTGAGGCTCGGCCCGATGCCCTGTGCTCAGCTTTTGAAGGAACAAACTCCAAAGCAGTTACTTTGGGTCACATTTTTGGCTCTCCCAGCACTCTGTGGACAAGCACACGTGTACCTCACGTTGATAACATGGCATCACTCATAACTAACAGTGATGCAAAGCAGCCAGAGTAGAAGCAAGGAATATTACTGCTAACAGTGGGCTGCTACTTGTACTTCTGGAAAACAGCTCTGGCTGCTTTCAGTTCTTCATTCACCCTCTGCTCAGGGTTTTTCCAATACAGTGCAGCACTTCATGCACAGCACCAATGGAGCAAAAACAAGCTCACCCCCAAGTTACAACAAAACCTGAACGTCACCTCTGCTGAGATCCCTTTACCATTGAGGCACACAACTATTTTCTTTGTGGCTTTACAGTTACAATCAATAGAACAAATAAACACCAGATTGAGCTGCTCTTCGGATCCAAAGCCACTTAAAAAGAAAAGCCATTAAGATTCCAGGGGAAGGGCTGGTGTAGGCTTTTTTCTTTGGGGTTAACCTGTGTTTACATCAACACGGCACCTAAGAGAAATGTCAGGAGGAAAAAAAGCCTCAGGTCTTAGGAGATGATGATTACAAACACTAAGCTATGTCCACTTTGTGGAATTACAGAACTGAATTATTCTTTTCCAGTGACATGTAATACTTTGAGGTATTAATTCCTTTGTAAGACTTAGCTAAACGCTATGCAGCTGCTGAAAGCTGCACATCTGCATCACATTAACTGGTTTTTAAGTGTCCCCACGAATAAGCAAGCACATACCTCAAGCCCCAGATAAAAAGCAAAAGCACCACTAATTGAAGAGAGAGATACAGCTAAGCCTTGAGCTGAATCACCACTGGTGGAAATTACGGGAAGAAACCACAGGGAGGAATGCAAAAGAAGAATATCCAAGAATGAGTAAAACGAGTAAGAACTGGGATGTTCCTTCCCCAAGCTGTGCAAGTAATAAGCACATGACACACTGCTGGCCCCCTGAAAGGACAAGGGGCAAATGCAACGTCCTCACAGTCACACTTCACAGCAATGAGTAACAAGAGCTCCCAGGAAATACAGGCATTTCCTCCCCTAGTTCTCCAAACACCCACCCCCAGGATCTCAGAACTGATCTTAGGAAGGAAAGTCCCTAAGAGTCACATCGTTGGTCCAGGCGTGGCTGGAGGCTGCCCGTTCAGTTGGGTCCACGTTTCCATCTACCAGCATGAAACACAGGTGAGCAAACTTCAGATGTTTCTCATGGGAGGCACTTCCTTTTGGAACGGAATGAAGAAAAAAAGCAACCTTAAAGTGGTGAAGGCAAAGTAGGTCACAAAGAAGCCACATCAATGAAGTCTGGAAACAAAACAGGGAGGGATACCGTGTCAGCGGTGGAATTGAGGGGTTGTTATAAATGGACATCAAAAGTACAGCTAGATCACTTCGAGTAGCAAGCCGTTTCATGGATGAAACACAAGCACACAGTACTGAATGCACTACAGCTTCTCCTTTATGTCTCTTGCAAAGCTACTGTAGCTTTGTACATAACCCCAGGGGGTTCTGACTGAAACAGTAACCCTCCTAAACTCCACCAGCAACCGTAGCAATGTTGACACTGACCATTTATTTTATTGGATCTCAATACTCATCCCCTCCCAAAACACACACACCCCTCTCACATTGCTACCCACGCTGTCATCCTGAGCATGCACAACACTGGGTGCTGTCAGTCATCCCTTCACTAACAAAGTAGAGACAAGCAAACGTCTACATTAGTGTGACCCACAACCACAGTAAGCAGTTTCTCAGCGAAGAAGAAGTAGGTCAATTTAATTCTTGGCACTTGCTTATAGGAACACCTACCTACTCATATGGGAAACTGCCTTACCTCTCATCAGAGAGGCCTCTATGCATGGAGCTGATCTTGTTTCAAAGCCGTCCTGAGAACAGGTAACTGCAAGGAAAAGGCTTACATCTCTTGATAGTAACAGCTGTTGCACTTCAGGTTCTTCACACAGACTGGGCTTAAAACATATAGTAAAGTCAGAATATACGACTGAGGGGAGAAGGATAATTCACAGCTCCTTAAAGGCTCACACACCTAGGAGCTGTGTAAGCCTGGCTCCTTCCAAGCACCAGGGACAACCACAAAGCCCAAACCATCAGATCACCCAATGTCAGATCCCATGGAGGTGGCATCCAGAGAACTTCAAGACACGTGGCTTCAGCTCACGGTGCTCTTATGCTACTCACAGGTTTGGTGTTGGTAGCCGTGCTGCATTTGCAGAGAGCTTTCTACTTTCATCCTATTCTGTTGTGTTGTTTGTTCGGTTGGTTGGCTTTAAACACAGAATAAGCATTGTATTGAGAGGGTTTCTTCCTTGGTTTGATTTAATAGTTACACAAGTAAGAAATGAGTAACCACTGGAACCCAAATCCAGGTGGCTGTTTCAAATGGCTGTGGCTCACACTGCTCAATGGGAACAACTGCCTTTGCAATGCTTCTCCCAGCACAGGAGTCCTCAGCTGAAGGCACATGAAAAACAACTAACATAAATGGTTACAACAAGACCATAAAAATCTTTGCTACCTTCCTATATGGGATATAAAACTCATCCCCTCCACAGAGTTCAGGCTGTTGGACAAGCTCAGCAGGCAAGACCCCAGCTAACAGAGGAACCCCACAAAATCCATTCAGTGAGTCAACTGCTCATGCCATACCTCACCAACATCCTACACAAGCACTGCCAGAGAGCAGGGGAGAAGAGATCCCGTGAGCATATACTATCTCAAAGAAATTCCCCCAAAGCAGGAGGAGCACATTGAATTTTTACTTCTGCTTTGGTGACAGCACTCCATTTTCCCTGCTTTCCTCTCTATCAACCACTCCCCGTCATGAGCAAAAAGATGGAAAACAAGTCTGGAGAAGTACCACAAAGCAGCAACTGCTCAGCACTATTTGATGAAGAAGTCTAATGTTTTCCTAGCACTGTGCTTGGGTTGCAGCAGCCAGGCTGCACAGCCTGAGGTACAACCTGCAGCATAAATAAAACATGGTTCTCGGGAAGCTTTTTGTCTTCTCCTCTTGCACAGCACCTGGGCTGCACGTTGAGATGAAATACCAAACTAATATGGAAAACTAATCCGCATCACTCAGCTCTCCTCACAAAGCCAAGGAAACAAAGATGTTTTACTCAGCAGCACAGGATTTCAAATGCCACGGAAAGTATGGTGGAGCTTCAGGTGGTATAATCTTTGCTCTGCTGTTTCCTAGTCTCCATCTGTGATGCATTTTCCTCTACAATGAAGAGTTATCTTCTCGTAAATAACCATTTAGGCATACACCTGTCCACAGACAGAGAGGAGTTCATCAGTGCTGGCTGTCCAGCGCCCTCTGTGCCAGCAGCCTGGCCTGCTATCTCTGGAATGAGATAAGTTTATTACATTTTGAAGGTCAACAAAACTTCACCTCTGTTGTTGCCAAAAAAAGGGAGCGGGTAGACATAGCCACCCAAATGGATGCTTCCCTGGGGAGCACCTTGCCCTGCTGACCTGCAGATCTGACAGCTAATGCAGTATTTGAGAGGATTATTAATAGCCACAGGAAGATCCAAGCAAAGTAGCAGGCTTAAAGGTATCCCAAACGCAAGGCACTGCGAGTCCAACTATGCAAGCAAAGCACTGCAGCAGTCTCAGGAGATCTGACTTCTGATGCATGTCCTTAGGCAAGTTATCTGACCTACTTGTGCCCCGTCTCCTCACCTTCCTACATCTCAGCAGCTCTCGCCAATAAAACCGCTGATGCTTCAGATGTGCTTACATAGCAGGGCAATGAACAGCCTAAGTAAGTGTAACTGATTTAATTTTATTTAAACCCAATAGACTCAGGGATCACTAATAAAGCTGTCATCATTTGCCATGACAAAACGCTGCACAAAACTGGAGAAATCATTGTCATTTTACTCCTCTTATCTCGTTTCATTCATTTCAGCCTCCCCAGCCATTGTTCTAGGATGGAAACCCCTGTTCCTACACATTGCACTGACAACTGCAGCATCTGCACCCGAGCTTGTTGAGACGGCACTTGTGCACTAAAGAGTCAGCTTAATTAAGGTGTGAATTACCTCTGCTTATCACAAGTCAATCCACTGACTCCAGCAATAAGAAACCGAAGGAAGCAAGTCATCTTTCAGTTCTCTGCCACACAGAAAGAAGCAAGCACCCCAGAAGCACTGGCTCCAACCAGACTACCTCCAAATCTTTGGTGACAAAGGCTGTTGCACAGGCCACATTTCTTCGTAGGAAAAATACAGAGGCACTGTTATGTAGTCACTGAGCACCTCACAGCCAGCAAGATCAGGCAATTGCACATAATGTAGGGTAGATAACTCAGAAGAACAGTACTCACAGAAAACAATGAGGTGGATGGTATGTTGTGCTTGGCTTATCTGGATGGTAAACACACACCTAGTAAATAGACGCTCACCTTCTGCAGATGGTCAAGGCCCACCCAGGACTCCACAGAGGAGGGATCTCCAACAAGAGTTCCTTCCCCAGTGGTGGTCAGCCCTTAAATGGGGTCTGGGAGAGGAGGAGCCAGACTCCACCCCTTCTGGTCACACAGGTGCATTGCCTTCACCTGTGCTCCTGCAGCTGACTCAGTGCTCACCTCAGGTGATCCATCAGTGGTTCAGGCTGTGATTCAACAGTTCCCATACAACATAGGCAATGCCAACTTAATGCTTCCTCCAATGCTTTCCAGTCCTCAAAGTGCTCCACTGGCAACTGGGCTGCCATCACACCACCAGCAGCAGGAGAGACACGGCAGTGCCCTTCCAGAGCCTCATTCGTCCAGCATTAAGCTTGGTCTTGAATGCTGCTCTGTTTGTCTTTCATTCCTTCATGCCAAAAAACCCCTATGAGCAACCCTGACACAAAGCCTCTTCTCCCAGAGCCTGGATCCTAGCAGTGGGCATCCAGCATTTGATGTGGAAGCCTATGCAAAACATGGCTTCCTAATTCGTTTCTCCTCGTCAGAAACTTCACACCACAATCTGAGTTGTCACCTGCTTTTCCAGGCCCCAGTCTCCCAGCTCCGTGCTCAAACTGCTACCCAGAGTACAGCAAGCTTCTAGATCGGATGCCACAGTATCGCTTTCTATGCTTATCTTCATGCCAACCACATTGGGAAAAGGAGCAGGCTGAAGAGAAATCATTTGGACTATGAAAAGAAAGAAGCCTGACCGATGGGGGATCGCTTTTGGTCTCTAAATACTTCTCATCCCCCAGCAGTACTGGCTCCTAGTTCTCAATTTCCTCACAAACACGTCTCCAGGCACACAGCCCCCTCTCAGGACACTCCACCGTGTCATTCTCCATCTCCTTTTAAACTCATTTGCTACCTTCACTATTTCCTTTCTTCTCTACAACATCCACAGGCAGTCTGGAAAACACCACGTGCATCCAGCACCGTGTAAATACAATCAACAACCTCAACAAAGAAGAAAACAGGGCATTTTCAATTAAACTACTGAATGCAGACATGGCACTACAGGAAAGGAAAAGGTGCCTGCAAGTTTTAATCAGGGCAGAACCGAACAGAGAAGCATATGCATTCTCATGCAAATCCGCAGCAGACGCACTGCACATCTGCTGAAATGGGAGCCGTTTTCCCACAGTTTGCAGAATTAATGTGTTGAACGGAGTGCCTGCCAGTGCTCCCAGTGTAAGAGCTAATTTTCAATGGGGCATTCCCAGCTGTAGGAAAAAAAAAAAAAAATCCTTTAGATAATAAGGAATCTAAATCCAGGACGTGGTTTTACATTTACTTAAGTGCAAAGACCTCCCTCCGCCTCCAAGAGCTCATTACTTGCACTACTCCAACCTGCTTTATAATTAAAAATAATCCAGATTCTTGGAGAAGAGCCCTTCTACAGTTTTGTGACCTTTGGAAATCCCATTAAAGAGAATTAACAAACGTTATTCTCTTCTGATCATTTCTGTAATGGCTTTCTGAGATGAAGGGGGGGGGGGGGGGGGGGTCAAAGCACACAAAGGACTGTTAGAAGTTTACTAACCAAAATGCAGTAATTCTTCCCTTCCCTCGGTTACTTTCCTTGCAGACACAAATCTTACTTCCATGATTACTACAAGTCTACACAGAGGACTTTGAAAGAATTCAGAAGAGAGCTTGACTCGGTGACCTTGGGGCTACGAAAGCATACATGCCAGAAAACGCTGACATCTCAGCTTTTTTTTTCTTTTTAAATCTATAAATATCAGTCGAAAGGAACCCATGATCTCATAATAAGCCAATGGGTCACAGTTACGCTCCCGTTATCTTCCCCTTTTTTTTTCCTATTGTTTAAAAATAGGAAACAGCACCACATTAAAATGTTCAGCCAGAGATAAATCGTGCGGCCGAAATACAGGAGTCAGGAAGCTGGTGTTTTAAAATAATGTCATCCTCATTTTCCCCAGCACACACACCAGTATTGTTGATACTTCCAAATACTTAAGTGACTTTTAATAAATGAGTAACCTAGGCAACATTTGGCACAACACAGGCAGCTGAAAGGGCCCAGCTAAAAACTCCTACCAAACAGAAGAGTGAAAAAGTGACACAGAACCATTTATGCACAGCTTAACGTCAGCGCTCCTTAAAAAAAGACGACAGGCAACCAGTCTGAACATCCAAGGGCTAACACTGCAGCAAAGGTGGGAGTAAAGCAAAGGAGAAAGCAGGCTACAGGCAGCCCAAAGCTGCTCTCCAAGTCGCAGCCCAAATGCATAAGACATTACAAAGGAGGTAGCGGAGGAGCTGTCACGTGGCAGGTATGAAGAGAACATCCAAACGAGTGCTTCAGACACATCCTAGGACATCCCCCAACACACCGCAGAGGGACACAAAGGCCACCGTAAGCTCAGATACTACAACAGACAAAACGCACAGGAAACAGCACTCCCATCCCAACAAGGCTTATCTTCCCACTTCTGCACAACTTGCTAGGTGAGTTAAAAATAAGCCTATTGATGAGATGGAAAAGCAGCGCTCACAAGCACCCACCTCCTCCGCTTCCCAACGAGGCTGCCTACGCAGACGCTCTGTAAGCTATAAGCTCACTCACAGCTTTCCTTGGCAGCAGCTTCTCATTCACACCTTCAGCTTATCCCACTTAAGAAGTCCTCTGTAACGGCCAAGATCCTCCTGCAGCTAATCACACACACAGCGTTATGCGGAACGCAGCCCAGCTATGCCCCCTGAGCTCACCTGGAGAAGAGCCGAGCAGGGTTTAACCAGCTGCCCCTCAACCATCGCATGGCCTCACCACTCCAACGCATCACCAGCTTCTGTTTGGCTGCTCTCGTCAAACACAATTCTCCCCGCACCTCCTCCTCGTTAGGCAGCCTTCGGATGACTTCTGAACCGAGCTCCTGGAGGTGCACGCTGAGGTCTGGAAGTCGGAAGCGGAGAGAAGACGTCGTCCATCCTCGGTGCACTTCCAGCAGCTTTGGGCATCCTCAGCAGCTCCGGCACCACCGTTGAGAAAATGCCGCCACCTGGTGGGGTCTGCTCGGGTCGTGGGACAGGGTGCTGGGTTTGGGGAGGACGTAGCCCCGAGGAGGCTCGCCAGCCTCGACAGCTCAGGAGAAGCTCGCAGAGCATGAGCAGGGCTCACCCAAAGAGGAGTGCTTGGGAAAGAAATGACCTCTGCATTTTTAAGTACCGCTGTGAGCGGTAGAAATTATGCACATCAAGCTACCAACAAAGACACGGCGAGGCAGGCTGTAAAGAAACAGAAAACTCTTGAGAACAGAGTCAGAGACGTTTCCAAAATGGAGCAAGGTAGAGGATGGATTGCTGGAACAGGTAGCTTGCGGAAATGGGGTTTCTGGACTGAATTTCACACAATTAGAGATGCTTCTGCTCAGTGCTCGAGTCTCAGCTGTTTTTTAATCTCCGCATGACATTATGTGGATTACTGGAGCTTCAGCCCTGAGCACAAGCCTACTATTTTCCGAGGACCAATGCTTAAAAGCTTCGAACTCGAGTTTCAGGCAGCGGGGAGACATTTCTGTCTGGTTATACCAGGTCTGGATCTTTCATTTGGACTTAAGCTCTGCCTGGAGGTCAATATCCAGCCTTTGAGCACCGGTGTGAAGAGCAGGCTCCTGCTGCTAGGAGGGGGGGGTTAAGCAGGGCTGCTGCGGCAGCAAGGCACGTCCCCAGCTGCTGGCAGCACTAGAGGAGACAAGGTGATGAAAACACCCATGTCTGATCTGCGCTGTGCTCTTTACAGCCTCTATCATCTTTTAGCACCAGTGCTAAAAGGGAAAGACATTTCCTCGTCCAGATAAGGCCACAGAGCAGTGCTGCCCACTCCCAGGGTGAACGTAAGAAGGAACGCTCCCTAGAACGTGCTGTTTTCTACTTATTTCGGCAACAAAATCAATCACTTCGGTGCACGAGTGGTCACAGAGAGCTCAGAGCCAGAAAAGCTGATCTGACAGCCACCGTTGGAGAAGTTTACAACCTGTTTAGACGCAGACTGTAAGTTTGACAAAATCTGATTCTGCCCCCATCACATGCAACATTTAACACCAATGCTGCAACGCTAGCTTTATAATTCATTGTTACAAAATCCATGGGTGCTCGCTCAGCCGTACCAAGCAATATAATTGGGCTGTTTTCACAGTTAGCACTGAGAAAGCTGTAAATCACTCGTTCCCTTGTCCCCCCCCCCCCTCACAACCAGTTCCAAAGAACAGAGAAAAAGACGTTCAGACTTTGACTTAAAACACCGGTGGAGACTTTCAAAAGCCACTCTTCCCTTTTCACAGAGGAAAAAAACACAGTATTAATCGAGGCAAGACAATCTCTTCCCTCTCACCCACTCCGCACGTTCCATCAGCCTGAAGGAAGCCGACACTCAGAACACACTGATACGTATTTTAGAGAAACATTCACCGTATGTCAAAACGAGTTCTTGGAAGTGTCACCCAGCGACATTCACATGATTTGTGCTTCGCGAGTAACTAAACCTCTCACCGTGACAAGCAAATGTGCTGCTCCCAGTCACTGTTCAAACACCGGGCCGGAGGAAACTGCTTGTGTTACAAGCTCTGTCCGTCAGGGGGGAAACCGTGCACTTGTGGTTTGATCACGTTCCTGCTAATTCACCCAACCAAAAGGTGCAGGGCCTCCAGAAAACAGAATGGGAAAGATACACTCCGACTACAGCAGCAGGAAATGCAAAAATAGCCGGGCTGCGATTTAGATCTCGCAGTGAGGTCAGGCGAGAGACCTCAGTGTGGCTCTGAAATCACATCCCAGACATGGCAAAGTCCTGCTGTACTCACATCATGGTCATGCTGCTGGTGAGCCACAGAGGCAGGCAACGATGGCACTTTAGTGCTCATAGCTTTTCTCTCTGCTTGCAGATGAAGTTTTACAGGCTCTGCAACAGGACCAGCTCTCCTCATGCCAGTAACTGACGCCTCGGACAGAGGCGAGCGGGTTGGCATGCTGCTGCAGAACTGACACACAGAAACGAGCGTTCACTCCTAGACAGACACCAAACTTCTCTAAAACAAGCCTTTCCACAGCTTCTCCATTACCTTTCACGTGGAACGACTCCACAGCACAGCCATCCACGTCTCCCGTGGAAAAGAAGAAACGCAATGACATCAAAAGCTGCATTTCTTGCTATGCCGGAAAATGGTTCCCATCTTTTCATGTCGGATATTCCTTCTCTCCTCCAGCCATCCATGGTGAAATAATTAGTGTTAGCGTCCTCATTGTTTATCAGACAATGCAGACAATGTGGCTGAGCTTTCTGCCCCTGTTTTCTTTAGCTGTGCTGCTGTGGCTATTCCAACAACCGCACGGGGCTTTACTTTTAATCCTATCGATAACACTTGTCGCTCACAGGTTTGTAACCCACATCTAGTTGTGCACAAGTTTGTTTCGCCGTCTGCAAACTTATCCTGGGGTGGGAGAAACAACAGGCGAGGAAAGAGGAAATACACACATCCTAGATAACCTGACTGCAGCTTCAAAAGGGAGGGGTGACAACACCACATCAGATTCTTCACGAGGGAAAGAGATAATGAGTTGTTTTTAAGTGCAGACAGAGAATAAGTAGCTACGGTCCTCGGGCTACGCGACGTATTATACGTGCTTGAAGTCTGCCCTGGTTCCTACAGCCTCGGAGTTGGCTGTTCTGTTCTTCTATGCAGTGGTGTCACCCTACAAACCTGTCACAGCGTGTGACATGCCCTCGCCAACAGCGGTGCTCCTCTGCAAGGCTCATTCTGAGCACACTCGTGCTTCAGCAGCCCAGACAGGGCAGATAGGCCGGAGCCACGCATCCCCTGATAGGAGAAAGCGTGTTCTCATCGCACCTTAAGGCGAGCAAACAACCTCAGGTGCTCGCATTCTCCCGAGCCTTCCGACGAAGGTTTTATATGTTGAGCACCAGTCCGGCACCGAACCGCTCGGGGGGGAGCAGGGGAAGGCGAGCAGGGCTGCAGGAGGAGGGGGAAGGGGAGATGGACCCAGAGCGGCCCAGCGGGGCCGAAACCGCGAGGGAGGATCGCCTGGCGTTTAAATAAACGGAAGGAAAAGTTGGAGCCGCCGAGCAGCCCCCGCGCCGCCCCTTACCGTAGACTCGGACCCAGCCCTGCTGCTGGCACACCGAGTCCAGCAGGACGCGGTCCAGCGCTCCGCCCGCCGCTTCCAGCTCGTCCGAACCCAGCTCCGGATCCGCCAACGCCTCGGCCGCCCAGGCCGCCGGCTCGCCCGCCGCCTCCATGGCGAGCAGCGGGGGGACGACCACCGCCGCCGTCGCTCCCCGGCCGCGCCTCGTTTCAGCGCGGCTCCATCCCGCCCCTCAGCCGCCGCCGCCCGCCCCCTGCGTCAGCGCGGCGGGAGGAGCCGGCCCCGCTCCGAGCGCCGGGCGGACGGGTCCGCGCGCTTCGGGCCTAGGGCGGGATGCGTGACCAGCGCACAGATGCCGTGGTTATCTCCGTGCTGTGGAGATGATGTAGCGACGCAGCCATCTCTGCGAAACGACGCGCTGAGAGCTAAAGCTTAGCACAGGCTGCCTCCAATGGCTCCTCTCTGCCCACAGCTCCTGCATTCGTACAAAGAGACAGAGGATACCTAGGGAGGCTGGGGGATGAGCTGCTGGAGAGGAGCTCTGGAGAGGGGGACCTGGGTGTCCTGGTGGACCTGGAGGCCCTGTTGAGGCCTCATCTGGAGTACTGCATCCAGTTCTGGGCTCCCCAGTATAAAACAGACAGGGATCTCTTGGAAAGAGTGCAGCTCAGGGCCACAAAGATGGGGAAGGGCCTGGAGGAGCTCCCCTGTGAAGAAAGGCGGAGTGAACTGGGTCTGTTCAGCCTTGAGAAAAGAAGACTGAGAGGGGACCTGATCCAGGTTGATAAATATCTGAGGTGTGGGGGGACAAAGTGACTCTTTTCAGCAGTGTGTGGAGCCAGGATAAGGGGGAATGAACAGAAACTGCGGCACACGAATGTGCGCAAGAACTTCTTTACGGTGACGGTGACGGAGCACTGGCACAGGCTGCCCAGGAGGGTTGTGGAATCTTCTTCTCTGGAGATATTCAAGACCTGCCTGGACGCCTACCTGTGCAACCTGGTGTAGGGAACCTGCTTTGGCAGGGGGGTTGGACTCGATGATCTCTGGAGGTCCCTTTCAACCCCTATGATTCTGTGATTCTGTGGTATTTTTTCTTTATTCTGACAGTTAAACAGCACTGTCCTTGGCACGTTCATTACCCAGCCATAAAGCTGCTCCGAGCCAGACCCAGCTCACCCACTTCCAACCACTCCGCTCGCTGTCCTGTTTCATTTTGAGCTACAATAAGTAAGAGCATCCACAGGGTGAGTTACTGCGCCTCAGCCGAGAGCCATAACTTCCCTCTGACGGAGCCATAACTCAGCTCTGCAGTGTGGCAGGATCACCCACTCAAACCCAAAAGTTCCCCTTCTGAGCTGAGTGTCATGGCCGCAGGACTCACGCAGTGGCAGCGAGCCATCTGGATCTGAGCACCTCCTAGTGCTGTAAGTGGCGTGCACGACGGATGACATATAAACTATTTCAATGGAGAAGAAGTCCTGCCAGCCCGATAATTAATTGATGAAACATCCTTTCCTGGGGGTTTCTGACGCATGCTTGACTGAGAGCTTGGCCTGAATCTTGCCCTACAACTAGGTCATTCTCTATCCATTCGGGAGCTCTGTTTTCTGGACCAGGATGTGTTGCAGGTTTTCCAGTGGGAAGATGCACCTTGCTGCCATTTCTAAGCCGGTTTTGACAACAAAGAAATCTTTTTCCTGTAGAAGGTGAGACACAGGATAATGGAAGAAGGGGCGTCCTGTGAGTTTGGTAGTGTCAGCCTCAAGTTTCTGGGAAATAAGGGTTAAAACCTTACCCTGCTATCCAAGAAGAGTTAAACTAAGCATAAGCCTGCTGAGGATTCATCCTTTTCTCCTGGTGATGGGCACAGGGTAATTCTTCCATGTGTCTTCCAGCCCCTGTGGAGAGCCAGGACACCCAATAACACTTCCTGGCTGCTTCCTACCCCACAGCATTCCCCATGTCATGCTTCCTAAAAACCTGGGAGCTGAGGGCGTGCGGGGCTGTTTCTTCTTCTGTAATGACACCACAAAGCAACAGTGCAGCCAGTTTATCTCTCTTGGAGAGAGAATATAGGTAATAAATTCTCCAAGCTTATCATTTAGTAGCCACAATCGGATCAACTTGTTGAGGTTTTCCCTCTGCCACCCTCTGCAGCCCCCTCGTCTCCTTCAGCCTGCCCTGATCCTGCTTGGGCAGCTGCAGGGAAGTGGGGACGGAGCTGCTTGTTGCGTTGCGAGGGAAGGATGTGGCTGCTGAGCTTCTGCCAAGAGAAGGACTGCAGAGTTTTTACAAGTTGCCACACGGAGCTGGGACGGCCATTACACGGGACAGCGGCAACTGGTTCTCATCGAGTAGGGTCTGCCCACTCCCAATGCCACCCAAAAGTGGACTCTGAAATTGTGGGCTCATTCGGGAAACAAAATCCATCCTCCTGCCTTTGTCTGTGGGTTTGGGGCAATAATGTAAGGAATAATAAATATCAGAGGTGACAAAAATAGGAAGGGTGATGTATTTTGTAAATAAAGATGTCCTGGAAACAGAGGTGATGGAGTTTCATGTGCAGCTGTTCCAGCTTGAGGTCCTCTCAGCCAGCGAGTTGTGGAGGGAGCATGACAGAAACCCAAGAACATGTATAGGATTCCCTCTGCGAGAAGCAGAGCCACAAGCTGCTCATGACCCTCACATTAACACGCAGGCCCTGGCTAAACTGGGGCTGGAGCTTTGCTCAAGCTTAGCCCAAAGGGCTCCATGGGCCAAGGAGACCAAAGCAGACAGAAGGAAGCGCTTTCTCACGCAGCACGTAATTATGTTCTGTAACTTATTGCCGCAGGATGTCACGGAGGCCAAAAGCATAAATGAATTCAAAACAAAACAAAAGAAAAAAAAAAAAAGGGATTAGATGGATCCGTGCAGCCTCTGGCTCAGGAAGTCCCCCCCGGCTGCCGAGTGCAGGAAGCCGGGAGGAAGGCTCCCTTTCCGAAATCCCTAAGCATCTGCAGCTGGAGCAGCCAGGATTGCTGCCTGCATCCCACTGGACGTTCCCTATGGATGTCACCTCAACCCCTCTGGGCTCCCTCAGACCTGCTGTACCAACCCGTGGCAGGGCTGAGCGTCCGAATCTCTGCAGCAAAGCCCATTGGGATGGGGATGGTGCCTGCTGATTGAAAAAGAGGAAGAACGGCATGGGGGAAAGTTAAATATTAAAGAACGTCCCTCCTTCATCTCGTGCCAGCTGCCCCCGGGGGTACGCGTGCGGATGCTGGGTTCCTACCTCGCTTTGAGCTTTAAGCTGCTTCAGCAAAATTCTCCTGTTTCTCTAATGGAGGAGGGGAATATCTGGTCCCGCTGCCGTGGGACATTGTCCCCTGGAACACCAAGCGGCCCCAAAATATCCTTTCGAGTGCCTGCCGGTGGCTGTCTGCTGGAGGGAAAATGGGGCTGGAAAACCACGCTTCAGCCACTTGGGCATTGTCCCTTTGATTTTGGGAGCACTGTGCCATTGGTTGGGTGCACTGAAGCAGATCAGAGAAACCCTGCGGCTGGCATTGAAGAATATCGTCTTTTAAGTGGACTTTTTGGAGCTGTCCCCATATTATCAATGGGATCTGATGTCTGAGCATGCGGCGACGACGTGTCAGGGGTTCGTCTCGGGGCTGCGAGGAACGAAGGATGAATGTATCCCTATTCTTCTCACTGGATGACTAAGAGAAGCGAATAACCCCCTGGATTTGCTTCCATTTGCAACAGCACGAGCTTCCCCGTCTGGGCACCTATCCCACCGCTCCATCCACGCCTCTGGGCTGTGTTTTCGCTCTGTTTTGCCTATCACGGCTCTGCCCCGCCCCGGGCGGGCGGTGCGAGGGGTCCGGAAGGCTTCGGGAGAGGCATGGCGGCGTGGAGGTTCGGGATGGAGCAGTGTCCCCATCGTGTTTCCTGCCCATTTCCCCCTTTCACTCCCAGTCCCTTTCCCCTATCACCCCATCCCCCCATCCCTCCCCCCACCCCTCTCTCCGTTGTCCCCATCACTCCCACTCCCCATCCCTTTCAGCCCTCCCAGCAGCAGTGAAGGGTTGGCACCCCCATGCTGAGCAGTTCTCCTTCACCTTCCTTCCAGGCTCTGCGCCCTGAGATTGCCTGCCCAGCAATGTGCCCGGGGGTACCGAGCAGCACTCTGCACGCAGCTGGCACAGCCCCTGCTGGTGCAGGACCTCCCAGACCCTCCTCTGCAGCCACGCCAGGTGGGGACCACCGAGTGTAGATTGATGTAGCTTGGTTCTGGGTTGCTGGGCTGCGATGTGCGCACGTTGTATGTCTCTTGTAAATCTCTGCTCTTGGTCAAATGAAGGAGTTAACGTTTGTCCCCTTCTCTCACAGGTCCGTGTGCGTGTCCATTACTGCGGGTTAAATTTTGCTGACATCTTGGCCTGCCAGGGGTTGTACCAGGACAAGCACACTCCTCCGTTCACCCCTGGTGAGTAGATGACCAGGTGTCATAGGTGACCGAGTGTCGTGTCCAATGAGAACTAGCAGTCCTGAAGGTGGAGAACGCTGCTGGTTCTGACTTGAGGCAACTTCTGGAGACACATTCTGGCATCTTCTGAAAAATGCTCAGTGTAAAATACTTAGCGTTTTCAAAGAGCACTAGTTTGGGGGAGAGCAGCAGCAAATACCACCTGTGCTGGAAGCTGAGAAAACCGAGGCACAGGGCGGTTTGGGGTAGGCTGGGTCCTCCTGTCTGGAGCCCAGAGCTCTTGCAGCAACTGCCACAAGTACAGGTGGCAGCAGTGCCACTATAGCATCTGCATGGGGTCAGTCACTGTGCTGGCTGCACCTCCTGCCCCCTTGCACCATCTTCCTCTGCAAAAATGCATTGGGATTCCAAATTACAAGGAATCCTTAACGCGAGGTGCTTGCTGTCTCCTGTGCTGATGCTGCCATCTTCTGCCCAACTGGAGCTTTGCTGCTGGGAACTTCAAAGCGTAGAAACGCTGAGGTTGGAAAAGCCTTCTGAAATCATCGTGTGCAGCTTCTGCATGGCTTGGCCCTGGGGCTGCTCCACGGGTGGGTGCTCGGCAGCCACAGGAGCAGAGCCCGGGGGTAATTTCCTCCCGTCTCATTGTTAAAATAGATGCTTGGAGAGCTTGGGGGTACAGCAGTGCCTGTCGCTGGGAGATGCTCTCTCAAATTCCAGGTGCTGACCTGGGTCTGTTAACTGAGGGTGTGAAGGCGAGTTGTGTCACTGTGTGCTGCATGTGCGTGTACTTATCCTGCAGGAATGGAGTTTTCAGGAGCTGTAATGGAGAAGGGAGAAAACGTCAGTGCTGTGAAGGAGGTGAGAACAACACGGGGATGTAGGGAAACTCAGCAGGAGAAGGGAGTAAATGCGTGCAGTTAATGCAGTCGCTGTTGGTAGATGCGGCTTGAGGTGTTCACGGTTGGACCAGATGATCTTAAAGGTCTTTTCCAACCTTAGGGATTCTGTGATTTCTCTCCTGATGTCCACACAGTGACTGTTTTTGCAGGGACACAGGGTGATCGGTGTGACTGGCAACAGTGCTATGGCAGAGGAGTGCATTGTCGATGAGAAGGTGAGGACACCAAGCGTTCAGTTTCCCTCTGAGTTCAGCTTATCACAGCTGGAGTGGGACACAGCATGCTTGGCACAGCTTTTCCAAACAGCATGCAGCTATAAGATGCAAAACCCTTTCAATAAAAAGAAGTTCTTTCTCATGGCAAGCCCCAGTGATGCTGTCACCCCATTGAATCCCACATTGCAGGCACTGTGGCAGATCCCTGACAATGTGTCCAGTGAAGATGCAGCAGTGCTGCCCGTTGCCTATGGCACAGCCTGGCTGGCTCTGCACCATCGGGCACGTCTGCAACCACGGTGAGCAGCTTCATTTGGCCTAGCACAACCCTCAGGGTGACTCGGCATGCCCTGATGGCAGGGTGGTGCTGCTGAGACATTGCCCTGTTTGGGAATTAAGGTGTTTTTCCATTGTGCTTTCTCATTTTTTCTCTTCCTGCCAGGGAAACAGTGCTAGTGACAGCAGGAGCTGGAGCCACCGGCCTTGCCATCATTGATCTGGCTGTCAGCGTGTTCCAGGCAAAGGTACTGAGGTGTTGTCCTTTTTACCTGTCCTCGTGTGCACCAGCCTTGACAAGCAGGTGGCCTGGAGTCACAGTGCTGCAGTGGCAGAGAACTGGGACCAGGCATTTATTGGGTCACACACCAGCAGCGCAACCCTGTTGCCACATTTCCTCCTTCCCTCCACCTAAATTATAAATCCCCATTGACCCCCATGAGCAGCTGAAAGACCCTTTGCATCTGCTCCATTCTCTAATTAAAATAAGCACACCCAGAGGCTGAGTAACTGCAGCTCCTGCTTCCCCTTCGCCCTCAGGTGATAGCAGCAGTCGGCAGTGACTCCAAGTGCCAGCTGGTCCTGGCAAGTGGGGCAAGCCATGCAGTGAACTACAGCCAGGACAACCTGAGGGAGCAGGTGACAGCCCTCACAGGTGGCAGAGGGGTCGACGTGGCCATCGAAGCTGTTGGTGGGGACATCTTCAAGGCTGTCCTGAAGAGGTGAGGCAAAATGAGGGTTGATGTCGTTGGCATGCCTTGAGCAAGGTGGAGCTAACCCACCGGGCTCTGCTTGCCCCAGCTGGTGGTGGAAATCATAGAACAGAAGAGAGATCATAGTTATCACTGAGGTTGGAAAAACCTCTTAGATCATCCATAGTCCAGCCCTAAACCCATCCCCACTAAACCAGGTCCCTCAGTGTTTCGCCTCCTCGGTTCTTGAACACCTCCATGGATAGTGACTCCACCACCTCCCTGGGCAGCTTCTCACCACTCTGAGAAGAATTTTTTTCTAATGTCCAAGCTGGAGGATGTATAAGATGCATTTTCTCAACCACACATGGCTTCTTATGGCCAGATTAGCATATATTGCCTTGGGATGATGTTTCAGATACCCATCACTTGTGTTCTTCTTGCAGTTTGGCTTGGGAAGGCAGGATTGTGGTGATGGGCTTTGCTGGAGGGAAAATCCCCTCAATTCCTGCCAACCTGTTGCTGCTGAAGAACGTGTCAGCCATGGGAGTATACTGGAGTCGGTACCAGCAGGAGGACTTCCCTCTTTTCTCCTCTGCAATGTCCTCCCTTCTTCAGTATTGCCAGGATGGAAAGATCCATCCACACATCGGAGCGGTCTTCAAGCTGGAAGAGGTACACATGGCTCAGAATTGTTAGCCAAGGCCTTTTAATGGGGGCAGAAACAGGTTTGTGTGTGCAGTTAGACCCCTGGCACAGAAAATGCAGGAGTCCTAAAATCCGAAAATATTAAATCAAGAAATCCCATTTCCCCTCACACTTTTTAATCTTCCTCCGTTGGGTTTCAGCCAGGGAGTCGTTAACTTCTGGTCTGCTACTGCAGGACCAGAACTGCAGTGTGCTCAGTGGGGAAATCATAAAAACACCCGCTCCTATTCCAAAGAGTTTGTGGTCTTAAAGAATAACGTGCTGGGATAATAATTTAGAAGTGGATTAGTGGGATGTGATGTGCCTTCATTTGCATCTTCCCCCGAGCACCTCTGAAGGCGCTCGAAACACTTTTTTTGCCTGATTTGATGGTGTTTCAAGACTCAAATAACAGCTCCTTGGAAATGCTTATGTAGCCCCAATCCAGCAAATTCAGGGATGCAAGGTGGAATACCCAGGAGCTTGCTGGCTCCTGAGTTATTTCCATCCCAGCACTGGATCCCAGGGACAGAAAGCACCAGCTCAGATGCAAAATATGAGCTCTTCGTTCATGCCAAACAAAACGTTGCAGCCTATCATATAACCCACATAAGATAAACCAAAGATGTGGTCGTATTTAACTTATTTTTGAGTAACGCTGCAAGCGTTAGGACGCAGCAAGTGACTTCTTCCACGTGTTCTGCACTTCCTGCCCTCTGGTCATCCCCAGAAGCACTCAGGGCTTTGTGCTTGCAGGTAAATGAAGCCTTCAACCATGTGCGTCAGCGCAAGTCCACTGGAAAGGTCATCATCTCCATGAAGTAAAAGGGCTGTCAGGGATTTCTTGCATGGCTGTGCATATGGTAAATTGGAGGACCCTCAGCTGACCTTGTGCGTGTCCTGCATCATCATTTGGCCATGGGAGTAGTAATTCTCACACAGCTGTCTGGCCTCCCGATATCTTCAATAAAGTTACATGGCACTCCACATCTGACCCAGCAGCATTTCTGGGGGCAGAAAGTCACAGGGCTAGCCCGGAGTCACTGGGCTAAGCTGGCTTCTTGCACAGCAGTCATCTGTGGGTCACTTCTGCCCCATTGGGAACAGCCAAGCATCCTACACTGACTGCAGGAGGAAAGGGAAGCAGCTCAATTCTGACTTTTTTTATTTTTTAATGCTATTTGAGATGGACAAAGAGCAAGGTGTCTAACTCGGGTCCTGATGATGCTCCCTTGGGGGCCGCTGTTGTAGGCACTGGAGCAGTGCCCCGATGGACAGCAGATGAGCACCCTGATGGAGCACTTGGATTTGAAGGGAAGAACGAGGAGTGATGCACAGAGCAGTGTCTGCTCCCCCTGCCTGCCCTCCCACTGCCAGCTGTGCTCCCAGGTGCCTGAGTCTGCTCCTGACCCTGCTTCAGCTGCCTCAGTCCCGAGAGAGTGATCACAGTCCCAATTACCTCCATACACACTGTGGCAAACAAAAGCAACCCGAAACTCTAGTACCAAGCAGGCTGCACTCTTTGAGGCTTAACAAGAGAGACTTGAGCTTTAATGGACTGCAGAGACACAATAGTTGAGCCATTTGATCTGACAATACTTAAATTTGTCTGCACTGCGCCCTGCTGTTCCAGCTCCCAGTGTTGTCTAGGCTCTGGCTCCACAAACTACTGCAGCAACACCTCATTGTGAAGCACTGCAACAGCACTCCTGCTTTCCTAGCATGCCCCCACTGCAGCAACTCCAGCCCAGCCATACTCCCCTGCTTGCTGCCAAGCCTCACATCCTGGAGAAAATTATCTAACTCACATCCATTCTCTAGAAGATTTGCAAATTCATCATGGTACACACAGCTTCTCCTTTCAGAAGTGTTGTTTTTTTTTTAGCTTATTCCACCGGTAATAGCAGGAAAGCCTGCTGCAGTAAGGATTCATCCAAATAAGCTGGGAGCCATAGCTGGGCTGCAGATAATGCCTGCCTCACTTCAGTGCTTGGGATATCACCATGCTTTAGGTAAGTGGGCTCCCTAAAGGAAAAGCTTCAGCTCCAGCAGAGGCCACGAACAGCAGGTTCAGCCTGCATTGCTTGAGCCAACCCCTGGGAGTTATTGATAACATTTACAATTAGCAGCGTCTGACAATAAAAGAGCAGGACCCTTGCCCTGGTGCACCTACCAAACTTCCCTCAGTGTTTAAAGACTTCATGTTTCGCATCGCACTCAGGTCAGTGTGCTCATTAGCCTTCAGCACTCATTAGTCTTTAATCACCACCCTTCCATCAGTTTGCTTAACTGAAATAATAACTTCAGCTTCTTCAGGTCACGCCACAGGGGATCCACAGCTTAATTATACAGAAGATGTAAATAAACTGATTTTAAGGATACTTAATATTGTTAGAGTTGCTCTTTTACAAGGAGCTCTGAAAATAAATCTCTCTCTCACAATTATTTGAGTATTGCTTACCTCTGTCATACGTCAGTATTCATCTGTTGAAGGTGAAGGACCTTCAGGGCATACAGGGACACCATACTTTGCCTCTCCAGTAATTCAGAAGCCTTAATGAGCTTTTTACTTATTGTTCACAAGTGATAGTTTTAGGCAGTAGAACAATAAGCTGGGATGGATTCTACCAGGCTTGTTTGCTCAACCCAGCTCTTCTAGCTCGTATCTTGAGTTTTACTGGTGATATTCTGGTATTAATACTACGTCTGCTTGGCCCTGTTGGAGATTACCTACCGTCCTGGTGTTCCCTATGTGATGCCCATGGATTACTGAGGAAGGCTTGCTCTCCTAGCTGGTCCTAGCACCCCAACCTGAAGCAGCATCTCCTAGGTGTAGTGAGAGGGTAGTAGGTCACACCCAAACTCCATCCAGCTGCCCTGAGATGAGCTTGTGAGCACCAGGGATGGTGAGCACCTGCTGCCTCTTGCTGAGTGCTTGTTATGGCCTACCCCTGAGTAAGGGGGTAGTAAGGCACTGGAGCAAAGGAGCACACAGCAGCCCAGGGTGTGTTGCATCCCTCTTTGTCAATAAAGCAATGGAGAAACAACTGCAGGGTGCTGCCTTCTCAGGAGCTGTGAAGGATTCCTCCAGCTCTTCAAAGTGGCTGCAGTTTTACTACTCACAATCAGCAAAAACTGGAGTGGAGCAACAGTAAAGCACAGCTTTCAAAACCTCATTTTCTTTTTCCTTTCAAGCTGACAATAAGATTTTAAGAAAAACTTTGAATAATGGATAGGCTTTTGAATAATGGATGCTCTGTAGCCCAAGTCCCTTGCCTTTTCTCTCTGTGCCTGAGTGAGAAGGCTTCTAATTGCCAAGCACGTGGAGAGGAGGTGCGGAGCGCTTTGTCTCTCGCACTGCTGATTAACCAATGTGTACGTGCACATTAAAGATTCAGAGGTGGGTAAGCACATCCCAGCCCTGGGCTGTGTGCTGTGCGCCGTGGCTTTTATCAGTGAAAGATCTGGCACAAGATGTTTTGCATTTGTTCTTGTTTTCCTGTTGAGGCTGATCATAATCCTCTTTTTTGAGGGTCAGATTTGGCTGTTTCCAAGGAGGTGCTGTTCCCATGTTCTGAACGTGGAGGAAACTTTTAAATAGGACTATGCAAACCAGCAGTGCCTTGCCCTGGGGGTTTTGGCCTTGTAGGGTTTTTCTTTGGGGTCAGTATACATTTGTTTTGTGCTGGATCCTCATCTGCTCCATGTGCTGCCCAGCACTTTGAAACCTGGACAGTGTGAAACTGAGTGCTGGTGCTCCTCCATCTGCACAGAATCCCTCCAGTCTGGAACATTTCTTCTCCAAACGAGCAGTGATGCACTGGCACGTGCTGGGATGGAGTGGTAGTGGGGTCACCATCCCTGGGGGTCTTAAGAGCAGTTGTGATGTAGCACTGAGGCATGTCATCAGCGAGCAAGGTGGGATTGGGCTGTTGGTTGGACTTGGTGATTCTGGGGGTCTTTTCCAGCCTTAATTGTTCTATTATTTCAACCCTTGATGTTAGAGCACTGAAATAGCCATGGAGGTGTGCTGGGGTGGAGCAGAGGGTCCCCTGGGCTTTGCTCTATCAGGTATTTTTAAGACCCTCACCCCTGCAGGAGGCTGCCAGCCAGATGTCTGCCTTCGCACGGCTCGTTCCCTCTCAATTCTGAGGCTTCTTGCCTCAGAGGATAACTGCAATTTAGTTTTATTTTCCAAAATTTGACATGACTCGAGACTGTGATTTACTGGCCTTGAAGGGTACGGTATATGTAACCGTGGAGGGTGTAAGTGGCTTTTCATGGTAAAGGAGTCGTAAATTGAGATGAAAAAAAAAAAAAAATGAGGGAAACATTACTGTCCAGCTTTACAAGGTAGCACTAAGAACAGGACACACCGAAGCCATCTGTAACTGTCACGGGTCTTTATGGTCCCTGATTGTGTGCAGTAAAGCTCCCGAACCAGCCCCGTGGTCTGTAACACAGAGGTAACCAACGCTGAGTGCTGGAGGAGACACCAGATGGCAATCTCTTCACGAGCTTACCTGGATGCCTCGGGGCTGTGTGTTTCCAAGCTTTCCTTGGGCGGGTGCTTGCTGGGGGTGTTGGGAAGGGTCCCTGCCACCCCAATGCTTTCTAGTGGCGGTGGGAGCACTTCCTCTGTGCTTTCGTGGAATCATTTGAGATGGAAGGGACCCTTCAAGGCCACCTGGTCCCACTCCCTGCACTGAGCAGGAGCACCCACAGCTCCATCAGTGCTCAGAGCCCCATCCAGCCCGACCTTGGCTGTCTGCAGGGATGGGGCACCCACATCCCTCTGGGCAGCCTGTGTCACTGCCTCACTGCCCTTATGGTAATAAACATCTTCCTTATATCCACTCTAAATCTCCCCTCTTTCAGTTCGAAACCATTTCCCCTTGTCCTGTCACAACAGATCATGAGAAATTGTTTGTCCCCTTCTTTCTTGCAGCCCCCCCCCCCCCCTTTGGATACTGAAGGGCCACTATCAGAAACCACTGTGTTTTTCCTACACACAAACCCCGACAGACGCTTCCTATAGTGAGGAGTCATCACACCCCCCTCCTACTGTGTTTTAGTTTGCTTCGTGCCCCAAGAACAGCTTCAGCATTTGTCTCACTTAAAAATTAATTTCCCCTGATTGAGAGCAGGAGGTGGAGCTGCCTTTTGTGCCTTTCCCACTGCTTGCCCTGCGACTGTTTCCGGGCCTCTGTCCATTTTCAGCTGTTCTGTGTTGAAACGTGGCAGCGTGACCCGGGCAGTGTGACAGTACAGGGCTGCTTGTGCTTGTTTTTACCAGCAAACAGCCGAATTGCAGCGAGATAAACATCGGTTTTATGGCTGGGAAAGCAAACAGGAGGGGGCTGCAGGGAAAGACAAGGTGGTAGTGGGTCTGAGCACTGATGGAGCTGTGGGTGTCAGTGCTCAGGGCAGGGAGTTGCACCAGATGGTCTTTATGGGTCGCTTCCACTATGATTCTATGACCTGAACTCCCTGCTCCATCCCCATTATCCTTTGGGTATCTCTGTGGGTCTTCCTGCTGCTGGAGTGTGATGCAGCCCCACCAGTGTCACGTCCCACAGGCAGACACTTGGAGGGGAGTAAAGCTTCCTATTGATGCCATATAAAATAATGATCTCATCTCAGAGCCAATTGGAAACAACATAAACCACCTAAAAATAGTGCCAGGGACTGCAGCTACCTGAGTTTCTTCTTGGGGTACAAGGACATATGCTGATGGCTCTCGCAGCCAGGTTTGGTGCCTCAGGTCCAGGCTGGCTGTGAGCAATGCAATGCATGCCCCAGGGCATGAAGAAAAATGTTTCCATCTAATCGTGTCACCATGACAATAGCAGGGAAGCATTTTAAAGCAAAAATAGTTTTGTTTTGTTTTTTTTCCCCCCAAAAAGCAGTGCCCTTTCAGTTTTATATAGCGAGCTCTGTCCGTGCTGCCTGCTTTGCAGTATATGCTTGATGGCACTCACAAGTCTGAGTGTTTCCTGGAAATCCTCCTAAAATAGAAATGCATTGGCTACAGGAGGTGCAATTCAAGGGCTGCCCCTCTCTTTCCCCCCACCTGGCCCTTTTATCTCTGCTTCTCTTCCCTATCTTCTCCTTTCCCAGCTCCTTCCCCTGGCTCTCCTCTTCTAGCGTGTTTTTCTGCTTTCTTTTTCTCTTAAATCAATGTTTCCCCCCTGTCTGTTTTAAGCTGCCTTTGCTCGCAGCTTGTTGCTGGTGCTGCTCTTGCATCCCCTTCCCGTGCAGCTCTTCCCTCATCTCAAACCTGAGTGGCTGCTGCTTTCCTGCAGGTTGAGCATCTTCCCCACAACCCAGCACACAAAGCATCGCTGGCAGCGGCCTGAGAAACCACCGATGAGCTGAGCATCTCCATGCAGCTGTGAAACCAGTAGGAGAGCTTTAATCCCATCCTGCCCCAGCATCTTGTTGGTATGAGGATGGTGCCTCCCCGCTCTGTTTCCTCCAGGGCTGGCGGTGTGGATGAGATGCTATTTTTCAGTTGAAACCGTAAATTCCATGGAGACAGCGCTTATTTCTTGGGGGTCTCCGGGGAAAACTTCTTATTGTCCCAGTGGGGTGGGAATATCAAGCTCTGCAGTGTGCAGATTGAATGGGGTTTTCCTGGTGGTGTGGGTGGGATTGCTGCTCCTCCTGTTCTTCCTCCAAGGCCACCCTGTGATTTCTCTTTTTTTTGGGGGGGAGGGAGATATGTTTTGTGTTTACATTCACTGCGGTTTTCTTCTGATGCAAGTTGCCTTCATTTCCTCCATTTGCAGTGTTCAGGGTGCCTGGGGGGACCATGAGGAGGGAGTCGTCTCCTGTAGAGCAGTGATGTTGCAGAGTAAGGACGTAAGGCATTCCTGGGGTGAGCCAGCATCGTGCCCACATTGTGCCCCACGCACAACCCAATAGGGCAGATGTTATTTTCTTGGGTTCGAATAGATTCATCAGGTTTCATCTGTTATTTCTTTGGACTAACAGGAGCAGAGTTCGGATGGACAGAGGAGGACGCGTGGATCGTGGCTTATAAAGAAAAAACAACAACCCCAAAAGGGGGAAAAACATCTCTGGCTTATTTTCCTTTTGAGCTCAGGGGCTCGTGTGCTCTGTTTCTGGTGGGAGAGCCTTGGCTGGTCCCCGGGCTGGGCTGGGAGCTGCTGCCCTTTGTCCCCTACGGTGGCAGTGGACTTTGGCAGTGGCGCCGGGGAGCGGAAGTGGGGCAGCAGGTCGGTGCGGCTGGCGGGGGGATCCAGGGGACCCGCGTGGGGTGGGAGGACTTGCTGGGTCCATCCAGACCCAGAACGACCCCCAAGATGCCTTAAATTCCGAGAGTGAGGGGGTGATGTGTGGTTCAGTGATGGCTCGTTGCATCCTGGTGGACCAAAAAGGGGGGAATAAATATTTACCCCTTCTTCTGCTGTAGGCGTTTTGGGAACGGAGAATGGCAGCTGGGTCGGGAGGTGGGTGGAAGGCGGCAGCGGGCTTCAGAGGAAGTTTTGGGGTGGGTGGAGAGCTGAAACGTGCAGGGATGGGTCTTGTTGCCTGCAGGCCATTGGAGCCTTTGGATCTGCTGCATGGAGCCCTGGGCCCCACCACGGCCACCCCCAACCCGGCACAGCCGTGCTGCTGGGAACAAGTGGGCAGAAGGCCACCACGGGACCCCACTGCCCTGGAGACCCATCCTCCCTGGTCCCTCACCTCATCCTGGCTCCTGGGACCCTGCCAGGGACCTGCACCGGCCAGCATCCCGGGCTGAGAGCTATGAGAGTGGCCATGCCTTCCGGGCCTATTCCAGGTGGGAGCCATGGGGCTGTTAGCTCACTGGGGAGGCTCCTTTGATCTCCATCACCTCCTGCCCCACAGGTCCCGTCTGTGGGTCTGACACAGGAGCATTCCGTGCCTTCTCTCAGCTCCACGCATTATGTTGTTTCAGGCAAGGATATGAAGACCCGCACTGGCAATACCCAGCAGCCACCTATGGGGACAACCACAATTACCAAAGCCACCAGTGGCAGCCCATGGCCTGGCAGGGTGACAGAGGTACTAAAAATTAGCATCAACCCCAGTACGGGCTGAGTGTGGGGATGCTTATGGAGCTGTGGTTTGTGCCTGGCTCGCTGCTTTGCTTTTGTGACTCCGCAGTTGCTTGCTGCTCTGGAGGGGCAGCATGAAATCTCGTTTCCCTCTCCAGATATGACACAGGTGAAACCTCACAGCAAGAGCACTGCTTACAGGGACCAGCACTACTACAGGGGCTACCACCCCAACCTGGCTGCCAACCCCCCAGGGCGGGATAGGTAAGGAGGTGCCATCACCTGCTGCAAAAACAGTGAGTTTGGGGCCAGGCTCCACATTTCCAGCTTCCAGGGCATCTCCTTTCCGCAGTTCCCATGCCTATGATGCACATAAGGAGAGCTCCAGGCATTCGTGGGCTGGGCTCAGCAATCTGGGGGAGGCCAGTGGCCAGCCCCAAGAGGTAAACACTGAGACAAGCACGGATGGGGGGGAAGGCTTGGGGCTCTCGCAGGGATTTTGAGAGCCCAGCTGGGAGAGGGTGAGGAAAGGTAAGCAAGTTTTAAGGATTTATTTTCCTTTTCCTTGCCATGACACGGGACAGCCCAGCCTGCTCCAGCAGTACCGTGAGTCAGGGCTCAGCTCCAGCAGCTATGAGCTCAGCCAGTACATCCACGATGGTGCTGAACCCAATGACACTGCGTTTCCTGGGGCCTGGAGCCCGGTGCAAAGAGGTGAGGACAAATGGGGCTCTCAGGGAAGCTCTGGCAATGGTGGAAGCAAGGAAATAAATGGCTGATGTTAGGAGATCTGCTGTCCCCTACCTTGAACCTTGGCTGGAGGAGGTCCAGCAAAAGGCCACAGCGAGCTGCACCGTGTGTGCGTGGTTTGGTGGCTTTGCCATGGTGGGTGCAAGGAGCTGCCACCTATTTGTCTTCTGCTTTAGGAGGGCCCTCGGCATCAGCTCTGGTGGCACCCCACAAGTTCCTGAAGCCACATGTGCCAGTGTGCCTGGGAGCCAGAGGACAGCTGGTGCTGGTGTGTCCCCACCGCCCCACTGAGGGGCAGCTGCCCCTGGTTGAGCTGCACAGCCTAGAGGTAGGTCCTGGTTCCCCAGAACTGCCCCTTCCACCCCAATGGGGTCAAACACCATTCCTTCCTTGCCCCCCGGCCACCTTCCTGTCCCCACTGCCACCTTGCCTCCAGCCCCTGTGGCCTCTCAGGCTTCATTGTGCCAGCCATATCCACTCCCTGAGTCTACCACGACCTCCCCTTTCTTGCCTCCTTCGTAAGGCAGATGCCATCTCAGCAGCCTGGTCCTTAGCACTGGATTCCACGGGATGGTTTAGAGTCTATGCTGTGGAGTTATCTTGTGATGGCACAGAGATTGAGTTCACCAGCACCGTTAAACCCTTGGTCGAGGTGCTATCTTTCATCTAGTCCAGTGGGAGCTAGCCTCATTGCTGGGATCCAGCTGATGAATTGGCACTTGCTTTTTAGGTAATCCTTCAAGACACAAAAGAGCAGGAGGAGCTTCAGGCCTTCCCAGGGCCTCTGGCCAGGTATGGACCTCGTGGGTTGCAGAGCTGTGTCCTGTGCTGGCACAGGTGGCCCCCTCTCCTTCAGCAGGAGATGAGCCCAAGGAAGGCATTGCTGTCTCCATGGCTTTGGGAGGTGATGTGTGCGAGGATCAGGTCTGGATTCAGACAGGGAGCCCATCCCCTCCCTGTGGTTTTGATAGGTTTGTGTTGTGGGATCTGGCTTTTTTGAATATCCAAAGGGTGTGGGTTTGGTGTGGTTTCTATCTCTGACCTTATTTTTATAGTCATGCCCCCAGCAAACTGATTTTTGGGACATCTCTTTGGACTTCTAAAATCGTGAGATCTTGTGGTTTTTGCTTTCCCTAAGTTTTTGCCCTCTGAGACTGCTGAGCACCTTCATGCAGTGTGAGCCCAGGGATGAATCATAGCGTGATGCATCAGGCTGGCTCTCTGTCATCCTCATTACACCAGAGCATGGAAGGAAAACCATTTACTGAGCAAAAGGGCTGGGTAGAAGACCTGGAAATCCCTCTCCTGCCTGAGTCTCTCAGCCTCTTTTGCTGTCCAATTGTCAGATATTTTTTATTGTAAGATGGAGTACTACTGCTTGGTTTGCACGTAGCTTGAAGGTTTCTGCCTCTGTTTCAGACCTAGAGGTTTTATATGGTCACGGGTGTCTTTTTCCCTGTGCCGTGCCAATTAATCAAGTAAAAGATACTGCCTGTGCGTGTGTGTGCCTGCTCTCACAGCCTTGGATGTAATGGCACTGCACTTAAGTAAAATGGAGGTTCTCTGCAGGTGAATTGATGATCGAGTTCAAAGGAGAGCAGAGAGAGGGCGTGAGATGCCCTCAGCATCCCTGAAACAGAAATCATTGGAGTCTCCTTAATGACCAAATTTCTTAAGCATCTTTGAGCTTGGTGTGGCTGATGCAGTGCGTGGGCATGGACTACTTAGGGCCTTCTCTCTTCTGTCTCTGACTTCTTTGAATCTTTGGCATCGGTGCCATTGAACTCAGAGATGCTTTGGGTTCTTAATTTGTCCTAGATTGCTCTCCCTTAGGTTCCTTTGGATGCCTTTCTTTGCTGCCGTAGGGAAGATCTGCACAAAATAGATGTGGTGACATTTTGCCAGCAAAAGATAGCCTCAAGCTGTGATCTCTCAACACAGAGAGGCAGAGATTCAGCTCTTCTCTGGAAGCTCCTGGTCCTCCTCTGCCGACAGAATGGGGTAGGTACCCCCAAAAGGGGCTGACCCTTTTGATCTTTGTGCTGAGGCAAGTTAATATGCTCCTTACCACCCTCTTGATCCAGCTGCTGTTTGGTGGGGAGGCAGACCTTAAAGTCATCCCATTCCCACAGTATCGTCAATCACTTTGATTCTGCCTGGGTATTTGGAGCAAACCTCTTCTCCTGGATTGCTTTTTCATCCTTGTGAACTGCCAACAACAGCACTGAGAGAGACTTGTGCTGTCTTTATTGAGGAGACAGCGCTTGTACTTACAAGTGGACTAATCCCTTAATCCAATGAAACCTACCCAATCTAATCTATGGCTGCTCCTTGGGCGCAGGTGAACAAGATCTTCTTTGCCCCCTGGAAATGCATTGCTAGCGGCCAAGGCTGGTCTTGCTGGGCTGGATGTGCTGTGAGCCTCCACTCGTGGGGCAGCCTCCATTGGTCTTCCTCTTCCCATTCCTTTCCGCAGTCCATGGTGGGCTCAGATGTGGCGGAGCTGCTGATGCAGGACCGCAGGCAGCAGGAGAGGTACAAGAGGCAGGAGCCAGCACTGGGCCCTGTCAGCCTGGCAGATGAGGAGTGGCGTCAACTGGGAACACTGGACCTCATCACTGGGGAAGTCCCTCCTGTGGTGGAGACACAGGCACAGATAGTGGAGAAGTTCACCAAGCTCCTCTACTATGGTAGAAAGAAAGTAAGAAGAGGGGTCTGGGATATAGTGCTGACTATTTTTTGTGTTGGCTCCTTTGGCCTCCCCAAAGGGAAGGATGGTGTAGAAGTGCCCTGTGGCTGTGGCATCAACCCTTCAAGTTGCCTCTGTACCACAGTTGTCACTGTGGAAAGCAGAAAGCTAAAGAGGCCACTGTGAATATACTCTGTGACTACAAATATATGTATAACACTGCATAAATCCAACGTAGAATTTGGGGCTCTTCTCTATGATGGGGGAGCAGAAGAGGAGGGCAAGGAGCTGGAGTGTGTGCAGACCTCTTAGCCCTCTGCCTTGGCTGCAGGATGCACTGGTCTGGGCCATGAGGAACCATCTATGGGGCCATGCTCTCTTCTTGTCCAGCAAGATGGACCCTCGGACCTACAGTTGGGTGCTCACTGGGTAAGCTGGGGAGGTAAAAGCACAGTGCTCTGTGACTGGCTTTGCTGAGCGTAGGTGCCCTTGTGTGTCCTCACCTGCAGTGTCTACCAAAAGAGCCTTGGTTTCAGATAGACTTTTTTGTGGGGAGTCAAAGGGGAAGGGGATCATCCATCCAGGTGGGCTTGAGTTCTTCAGGCTTCCTGATGGATGGAAGGAAATAAATCAGGGGTTGGGAGGCAGAAGGAAAGATGTTTGCCAGAGCCGTGGGGTGGATATGTTGAGTCCTTGGCTTTGCCCTTAGCTGCAGGTCAGCAAAGGCTGGGTAGTGAGAGCCATCTTCACCGGGATCCAACACAGTCTGAGTCATTCATTCCACTCATCTGAGTGTTTTCTGGTAGAATTAATGTACTTAGTCTGGATTGAATTGATCCCTTCAGGGAGAGTTAAGCAAAAATTTTCTCCTGCGTAACTCAAATCCGTTTAAAGAGGTTTTATCCAGCGTTGTCCTTGAGACTCTGCTGGAAGCAGCGCAGATCCCCAGCCTGATGGGGCTTGCTCTCCTTTCTGCCTTCCCTTCCCCAGCTAAGTGCAGCACCCTAGGACATGCTTTCCTGGAGTTTCTCAGGATCCCATCAGAGCACTCCTATCCCTGCTGCCTCCACAGGTTCACCAGCACGCTGGCCACCAACGACCCGCTGCAGACCTTCTTCCAGCTCATGTCAGGAAGGATCCCACAGGCAGCACAGGTCTGTGAGCAGCAGGCTGTTCCCGTTGTCCATCTCACCCCAGCCCGCCTCATGACAACCACCTCCCCTCACCTTCACTTCCCCCTCCTCCAGAGCTGCGGGGATTCCAAGTGGGGTGACTGGAGGCCCCACCTGGCCGTGCTGCTGTCCAACAAGGTGGGAGACATGGAGTTGAACCACCGGGCCATCGTCACCATGGGAGACACCTTGGGTGAGCTGAGGCCACTTGAGAAAGGGAGTGGAGTGGTTGGGTTGGGGCTTGCCTGCGAGTCTGAAGGCCTTCACAGCAACTCTGAGTGCATGTTGCTGTCCCCCAGGGCTAAATTCTGTGTCTTTCTCCCACCCAGCTGGCAAGGGGGCGGTGGAGGCGGCTCACTTCTGCTACCTGATGGCAGATATTCCATTTGGTTACTTTGGGATGAAGGCAGACCGCATGGCTCTGCTGGGCAGCAGCCACCGGTGAGTCAGCCCAGCCCTGCAGGGCTACGTCTCCCATCAACAACATCACCAAAAATCAGTGCTTTGGGGGTTTTACCACCCTTCATGGCAGCTGTGGCTTGGCACCGTGGCATGGCTGTGGCCCCGTGCTTTGGGCATGGAAAGCTTTGCTACTGTGCCCTGCACATCTCTGCCCTCTGCCCTGCAGCCAGGCATTCACTCGGTTTGCCACCACTGAGGCCATCCAGCGCATGGAAATCTTTGAGTACTGCCAGCACCTGCAGCACCCCACATCCTTCCTGCTCCCATTCCAGGTACTGGGACTGAGCAAGAACAGCTGCTGCTCAAAATGGACCAAAGGCACCCCAAAAGCATCCCCCAGCCCTGATAGAGCTGAGGTGGAGGTCACTCCTCAAAGTTTGGTCCTGTTTTGAGGATACTGAGGGGGGCTGTGATGGCCTAGGGGCTGCTCCATGGCAGGGCACTGGGTTTTGGGGGGACACAAGCATCTCCTCACTCCTGTCCCATGGCTGCTGCTCTCTCCCAAGGTGTACAAGCTCCTCTATGCCTCCCGCCTGGCTGACCATGGGCTGCCAGCCCAAGCCCTGCTCTACTGTGAGCAGATCGCTACTGTACTCCTGCAGCACGACCCAGCCAGCCACCCCATCCTGGCCCAGCAGCTGACCAAGGTGAGTCTTGTGCCCCTGTCACATGGACCCAGCATGGGGACATTGCTGGAGGCCTGATGATTTCACGTGGGTGCCTTTACTCGTCAACACATTTTGTGCCATATAGGGCAGGAGCTGTCTGGAGGCAAAGGACTTTGGGATTTGGATATCCCCATGTCACCTCCCCCAGGTGCATGTTGTCCCATCTGGGCATCCAAATGTGCTGAAGGCTGCACATCTCCCCACGGCAGCACCTTCCTGTGGGCAGCAGGATGCTGCTGTGCTGCAGGAGCTGCCCCCAGCCCCAAAACTCGGTCCTGCACACCGCAGCCCCCATGCTGCATCACAGAAACCTATTTACTGCCTAACAGCCTCTCAGATCTGCTGTTCTGCTGGGGATAATGCTCCTCCTGGGAGAAAACACTTTCATCTGAAAAACCAGTGCATTCATACACACTCTTGTCTTTGATGTTTTAGACTGTGTTACAAATTATGATACACATTAGTGTTTGATTAAGACTTCCCCTCTTTTGAAGCCGAGGACGATATACAACCAGGTGCTGGTTCATTAATATTGGATCAAAGTGCACATTAGCTTTCGGATTAAACATTCCCCCCGTTTAGGAGTAATCATGCTTATAATTTCCTCTTTCCTGCCATTGATTTGGGATGAGCACACGTTTGCATGAAGCTGGGACACAGGGGTCTGGCTGTGCTGGGCGGCTGTGGCCGGTCCCTGTCCCCAGCACACGTCTCATCTAGTGGTCACCAGTGTATCACAGCATTGTTTGGGTTGGAAAGGACCTTTAAAAGCCACCTGGTCCAAACCTTGCACTGAGCAGGGACACCCACAGCTCCATCAGTGCTCTGAGCCCTGTCCAGCCTGACCTTGGCTGTCTGCAGGGATGGGGCACCCACACCTCTCTGGGCAGCCTGTGCCACTGCCTCACCACGGTGTGGGCACAGCCCTGATCTCTTGCACAAAACGTGCAGCAGTACTGCAACGAGGGACGTGGGGGAGACAGCGGAGCGTGGAAAAAATACAGTGGCGACACGACAGCAGGATGCTGCCGGTGGTGGGGGGCAAAAAAGAAGGAGATGTTATCGTGTTATTCTGGGCTGTGAGAGCACGAATGGCATGTGTGAGACAAGGAGGTGATAATCCACTGTGCCTGGGGGTCTCTGCTGGGGCACCGTGCTCTGCTCAGGATGCTGCACACAGGGACGGTGCCAGATTGGTGCAGAGGAGAGGAGCTCAGTGATAAGAGGTGGGAGGGGGGGGAAAATGACCTCAGGGTTGTTTTCTGCAAGCAAGATAAGGCGGAGAGGAAAAGGGTGCGGGATAAAGGTCTGGCAGTGCACGGGGAGGCTGGTTTTAGGGAGCAAGGTTTTGAGAGGCTTAATTTGAAGCGAGGCAGCTTACAGCAAGGCAGAAACAGCCCTGTGTTCCCCACCCCGCAGCTGGCCGAGCGACTGAAGCTCTGCGACCCACTGCTGCTGGAGATGCCTGAGCAGGACCCAGCGCTAGAGCCCGAGTGGCTGCTGCAGCTCCGCGCCCACTGCCAGCACTGCGAGGTGAGGAGCAGCTTTGGGCATGCTTTGCCTTCTGCCTTCCCCTCCTTGAACGCTCCTAATGGGGCAGAAAGCTGTTGGTGGTGGCGTGGATCTCCTGCTGCAGCATCTTTGCTCTTTGCCCCACACCACCTGTCTGCCTGTCCCCTTCCTTTGCTCTCTGCAGGTGCAGGATGACCTCACTCCAGAGGTGGCACTGACCCAGCCAGAGCCCTGGGCTGCTGCAGCCACCCCGGGTAAGGGAACAAAGCACAGAGCACCCCTAGCAGCTAATTCCTTGAGCTCCAGCGTGGGTGCTGTGTGCCCATCCATTGCATGCCCCGTGGAGATGCTATGGCTGCCTCCATCCGTGCGATGCCCACGTGCTCCTGGCTTGCCTGCTTGGGTCTGGTTTCCTGGAGCTGCCAGCACTGATGGTTGGAGGACTGATGCAGATAGGATAAAAAATGACAAATCTCTCCGAGCCGTTTCTTGCTCTCAGCTTTTCTCACTGCTGCCAAATTCTCTTTTGAGGAGCTCTGCCTGGTGGTAAAAAGGACCATCAATCCTGATTGCCTCCTGCTGATATTGGGGCTGAGGCCATGATTTGAGAAAAAAAAAAACCAACAAAACATTGCAGGTGGTTTGGGATGGCTCCTTCGAGGCACAGCCTCAGCAGTACACCTGCTTTCCTTGTGCCCAGGGTCTGCCTGGTGGGGACAGAAGTTGCTCTAAGAACAGCTCCTTTCATGCTGTCCCTGGGGTCCCTGTTCACCCTGGCAGCTCCTGCTGATGTGTAATGGGAGAAAGAGAAAACCCTCTGCACCAGCCGTGATGGAGCTGTGAACAGTGCCGTGAGCTTTCAGGTGTGTTCTGCAGGTGGAGAGATTGAGCACGAGCAGCCCCAGAGCAATGACCCCCAGCATGAGTGGTGGCACCAGCCCCCCATGCCACCACAGGGACCCAGTCCCCACCAGGACGTGTCCATCCAGCCCCCAGAGGTTGCAGTGTTGGGCATGGGGCCGACCTCCCAGGAAGAGCTTTGCCCTGAGCCCTCTCTGCAGGCAGTGCCAACAGCAGGTAGGTGCCCAAGTCCCCACACTGCAGCAGTCAGAGGGCTAAAACTACCTCTGGTGGATGTGGGGCAGGAGCAAAGTGGGCTCAGCCCTGGCTGTGCCTTTTCCATCTCTCATCTAGGTGATGCTGAGCAGCCCCAGGATGCCCACTGGGTGCAGCCGCCGGTGCAAGCAGAGCCGGTGAGTTGGGGCGGCCACAGCACGGTGCTTGGGGCTGGGATGTGGGTCTCGCATGGTAGGTCACGGTTGATCCACAAGCGTCGTGTTCCAGCCTTGGTCTCCGTTGTCAGCAGGAGTCAAGCACAAGGGCTCGCTCGGCTTCGGAGAGCTCCACGGCATCCGTGGAGGAAGGCAGCCAGACATCCTCAGACAGCACAGCCGAGGAGCTGGAGGAGACATCGGAGGACAAGGTGAGCGTGCTGCAGTCAGATGGACGTGTGGATGTCCCCAATGTGGCCGTCCCCTGCCTGGACCACCTTCTCCTAGCCATACCTTGGGCAGGACAGCGTTGGCAGCCACGTGGGGACATTGGTCTGTGTGAGTGTTGGTGGTGTGAGGGGAGCTGTGGGCTCATGCTTTGACCACGGAACCCTGTCCTTGCCAGAGCTCCGGATTCCGGTGGTTCGGCTGGTTTCGATCCAAGCCCCAGAAGGAAACCTCTCCCAAAGCCACGACCTCAGAGTCCCCCACTCCAGGGACGCAGGTAGGGGGGACAGCCAGGGTGCAGCACGGGGGATGGTGGCACGTTGCTCCCTCCATCCCTCCTCTCCATGCTTTTACACTGGAATTGAATCCTTTGTTGCTAACTATAAAGAAACAGAGCAGGTTTGCTGCGGGAGGTGCACCCAGGGAAGAGGGTTCTCAGTGCACGGAGCCCTCACCAGGTCAATGTGTTTTCAGGATCGGAGGTCCCCGTCCCCACCCGGTGCTGACCCTTCGGCTCAGCCCCCAGCATCCCCATCTCCCTACAGGAACCCCGGTAAGTCCTCCCGTCGGGAAGCTGCTCCTTTCTATTCAGAGCGGAATGACAGCAGGGTGAAATATCTTTGATGCTGCAGTGTCGATTGACATCAAGGGCCTGTGGGATGCGGATGGACACGAGGTGAGGAGAGCTGTGGGGGTGTCAGGGGATGCTCTGCTTGGGGCAGCTGAGGGTTTGGGGTTGGCACTAAGGTTCTTCTCCCTTCACCCGTTGCAGCCCAGCTCCCAGCAGCCACCGCCGGGGATGGTTCCGCTTTTCAACCCTGCGCAGGTTTCCCAGGTGAGGGGTGGGGGCAGCACCCTGCCTTGGGGCTGCCCGTTAATTTGGGGAGGGGGTAGTGATGCATGGATGTAAAACCACTTCTGAATTGACTCCCTGTGCTTCCCAGCTCGCCGCTTCCCGGCCCACCCAACCCAGGCTGCTTTCCCAGCGCCGTTACCCCAACCCGCTGTGAGCGGGAGTCCGTGCGATGCTCGGGGAAAACAACAGAGCTTTGCGGAACGCCAAAATGGTGGTGGTGTGTGTGTGATTTTTTAAACGGCGGGGAGGGAGGCGGACGCTGGGTGGTACGAAAAAAGGAAACATAGTACGAAGAAAAAAGAAAGGCGTCCGGCGGAGAGTAGTCTGAATTAGGTTGTGCGGCTCTGCCCCACCTCACCCATTGGACTCAGCGCGCCGGCCGTGAGTCTGTCTCAAAGCACCGCGGGGCCACGAGCATCCGCCCCGGCTCTCGGATGCGCTCCGCAGCCGCTCGGCTTCTCCTGCCCGGGCCGACCCACGCGGTGCCCCCCCTTGCTGGTGGCTCACCCACCCAACGCGGGCGGGGCTCTGCTGGAGCCGCCTCCGGCCCTTCCCTCAGACCTTCCCCGAGGCGGAGACAGCGGGTGACGGGCACCCAGTGCGTGGCCTCGACGGTGAGCTTCCACCGGACGCTACGCACCCCTACGTCAATGATTATATAGAGCCCTGATTCTTGAACACTTTTAGATCACGGCGAGCCGCTACCCGGCGTGCTTTGCGGCGTATGCTAATGAGGGCATGGCAGGGCTGCGATCTTTCTTTTTCTCTTATCTATTCCATGGAGCTCCGGGTGATGACCTTGTGCCTTCAGCACATCCGCCGTGCAGCTGGCCGTCTGAGGTCACTTAATGATCTGTACGAAGCTTTCATTGCTCGCTCAGGTGCACTGGGACACGAATATGGTGCTGGCTGCCACCACAGCCCATACAAGGGTTCATTTGGAGCTGCTTTGCTCTGCAGGGGACTCCGTGATGGAGCTGTAATTCGGTGACCTCTGCTGCAAGGAGCTGCTCAGGACTCGGGAGCATAGGGACGTTTGTGATGCTGCCGGTTGCAGCTGCAGGTGGCACGTGCTCCAATTACTAGGACTCTGTTTTGGAATCGTGGGACATCCCAAGTTGGAAGGAGGACTGCTGCCCTCGGAGATCTTAAGTACTGAATATGTCATCTCGAGGCTGTGAGTTATTGCTGGAGAGATGAAAAAAGCAAAAGAAACCCACCCCGAAACAAAACACGCCTTCGGCAGCGTAGGGTAAAAGCATCGCCTTTCTCGACTGGTTCGACGTGAGAGGGGAAAGTATTGGGTGGTAAGATGAAGAGAAGTTGTGTACTGGCTGGTGTTGATTACAAAGAGAAAAAACACGTGAAAATCAAGTGAAACTGAATCCCACTGCGTCTGCTGTTCCCACAGTGGAAGGCCTCGGTGCATCTCGTTAGTTTAAAACCCCTGATGGTGAGAGCTCGGCTTCCAGCAGGAGATTGATGTGACACAGAGACCTGGGAGAGGATTAGCTGCCCGCCTGTGAACTTGTCCAAAGGAGTTTAACGTGGAAATGTTCCAGCAGCGTGGCTCCCAGTGAGAAGGCATGCCTGTTAATTAAGGCCCTCGGGACCACACGGCTGCAATGAGGGAGGGATGAGCTCTGTGCGTGTGGAAAGGCCTGCTGCTGTTTGTTCTATGGTAGAAAAGCTTCGGGTGGGTGGGTGCTCTCTGCTGGTCACTGGGATGCTTTGCTGTAGGGCACGGTGAGCGTTGCGGGCGTTGGGTTGGGATCGCACCCAACAGCCACGCAAGAAGGGTTGGGATCCTGGCAATACTGTGTCGTGAGACTCTTGTCAGTGGACCTGAACGTGGCCCCAAGGGGCTGGATGACCCTATGCTCTGCAGAAAGACCCTCCTTTCAGGAGGTTGTCATCCAAACAGCCCACTCAGCTCAAGATGAAGTGTTCCCTGGTGCAGACGCTTGCGTGTCTTCTTGTACCCACGCCTGCCTTGCAGAAGTTGCAGCTGCGTGTGGGTTGCTTGGTGACAGTTCTTCTGGGCAGGGCAGGGAATTAAACAGTAAGTAGGATTAATAAAAACGTATCAAAATATGTAAACATATGCATCAACTCTCTTTGAAAAGGAAGGAGCAGTTAATAAGTATTTGCAATCAACGTTCCTACGTGCAAGCCTTCTCTGAAAGCAGCTCTGAGTCCGCTCAAACAACCCATCTATTTCCATCATTTTAACAGCCTGTTTTCTTCAGGCAGTTGAAATGATTTGCCTGAAGAGCTGCCTCCCCTCCTCCCCACCTATGGCAGGCTCCTTCTCGCTAAGCCCTGGCTTTATGTCTGGATCCTGGCTGTGTCCTGAGGTGGCTCCTGGGCCTGGTGGTGCCTGGGTTCGTGGAATTCACAGCATCTCTTGAGCTGGAAGTGACACTTAAAGGCCATCTGGTCTGAGCAGGGACACCTTCAGCTCCATCAGGTGCTCAGAACCCTGTCCAGCCTGACCTTGGCTGTTGGCAGGGATGTGGCACCACCACCTCTCTGTTTCAGTGTCTCACCACCCTGGGTTGCTGCTCTGCTGGGCAGCCAGGGTCAGAGTGAGTAGCTGGATCATGCCTCCCATTTATATCCATGGAAATTACAGAAAATAAAAAGAGCACAACAACAAGTAATGGGATATTGGCGGAAAGGTTCAACCTCTACTGCTGTAACACTGCAATCTGTCTCTGATGTCATGGACTGGCATACTAAATAGGAGGCAGCAATTTTGGAGCAGCTGTTGTAAAAGAAGCTGGTTCTTCTCTAGGTTGTGGGTCCTGAAGCGCTGCATCCAGGATGTTTGAGTACCATCTAGATATAGATGACTCTTGGCTAAGGTAAAATGGCAGGTGGTGAGTGAACGGCTCTGTGTCTGGGGCTTTCCTTGCATTCTTCTTGCAGTGAATTCAGTGTTTGGGCAGCATTGCTACTTTGCCTTTCCCCAAGGCCACAGGAGCTGTAAAACACACAGCTTGCGGTGCTCCCCTGGTCCCTGCCAGTTGTCCCCTGCCCCTCTCTCTGAGGATGCATTTGGGCTCCGCTTTGTGGGATAACGAATGGCACTGTCAGGCCTGTTGTCCCAACAACCCAAGAAGACAAATGACAGCAACCTTCGCTGGTCCTGCACCCCAGAAGGGAGCAACCCTGTGACAGATGGGCTGATGAGCAGCGCTGACACAACTGGGGCAGCGTGAATGTCAGAGGGTGAGAACTGCATCCCTCTCCCTTCCACTTGGCACCCCAGCGCCTCTGGGCCAGACAGTTGCTGCTTATCTCCACCTCCCTTGGTTATTGATGGAAGCTGGCAGCACGAGAGCCTTGTCTAGGAGGAAGACACTAGTCATGGTCGTAATGTTGCTCCGCAGAGCTGCCATCTGTCCTCTTCTTGGATGATGGCAACATATCTGAGCGCGTCAGTGCTGGGTTCAGTCTCTGGCTAGACTCAACTCTGCTCCTCTATCTTCCCTTCCCAGCATGCTTTTGCTCAGCCCAGGTGCTCTGTTGGATGGCTGCTGCTCTGCAAAGCTGGTGGCATTCCCACAAGGAGCTGCCAAGCAGAAGTGGATTTGTATGTCTAAGTTCTACGAAATAGCAGTGGTCTGAAGTTTTTGGGAGGCGAGAAGCTGGGTTCTGCTTGGAAAAAAAAACAGGAAAAAGCCTTGAACGAAAGGTGAAGGTGTGAATCGCCACAGTGCTGGCAGAGAACATGCAACTCCTCAGCTATTCAACTTACTCAAAAGCTGTTTGCACAAAGCAGCCTCAGAAACGGTTCACACTGCTGCATTAATGCAAGCGTGACTTGCTCGCCGGCACCGCAGCCTTTCAGCTCCAGCTGTATCCCTTATTAAAAGGAACATTTTGTTCCTCCTTACCAGGAGCCCGTGTGAGATCCCAGAATGGCCCTTCGGGATCTGGTTCCTGGGCTGTCTCTGTGATGCTGCATGCCCTCCATCTCCTGTCCTGCTGGAAGGGGTGCTTACAAGTTTTGGGATGGGCTGCTGAGGGAGGTGGTGGGGTCACCATCCCCGGAGGTGTTGAAGAACCGTGGAGATGTGGCACTGAGGGACATGGTCAGTGGTGGAGATGGGCTGGGGCTGGACTTGGTGATCTGTGAGGTCTTCTCCTGCAGTCCAATGGCTCTAAGATTCCACAGCTAGAGCTGTTTGGAGAGGATCGTGGAAATAACGATGTGACTTTCTCCTTTTGTCAGTACACATGGAAAGTTTGGTAAGGCCACGCCAAGGTGAATCTTGTGAGCATCCTGGAGCTGTGAGCTATGAGCCAGCCTTTCTATGAAAATCCATTAGCCATGAGCAAAACTGCTCCTGGGCTCAGCGTTCAGTACCTGTTATGGGCTGAATTAGTCCTTAATTTCTATCCCTGACAGTTAAAATGACACAGACATTTATTCCCAAGACTGGGTATTGCTTCTGACTGCATCCCTTGCAGCCATGGCTCTAGTGACAATTAAATTGTTCTCAGAAACCCAGCGACCGTCGTGTCTGCAGGTCAAGGTAGGCTGCTGCTCTCACCTGAGTCTTGCTACGTGGCCAGAAGAGGGGCTCAGCTGTAGAAAGCAAATGCTGAGATGCATTTGAGGACTCAATGGCTGCAGGTTTAACAAGATCAATATCACCTCTGCAAAAGATTACATGGTATACTAGGCAGCAAATAGACCACTTCTGCTGGATTTGGAAGCCATTTATAGAGTCTATTAGGGATGGTAAGGTAGAAGGGACGTATCCGGAGTGAATTGCACAGACGCAGTAACTCACTCCTACGTTAAGGGTTTTGCAGTCTATTAAATAATGGAACTAAAGGCAAAATAAATGAGATTTCTTTTTCTGTAAGAAGCTTTACCAGCAGCAGCAATGACGGGGCCAGGCTGTCGCACCCTTCCAGCTCCTGCTGCTCACTGTAGGAGGGCTAAACCTAATGCAAATTTGGTGCTTTGGCACTGTCTGAAGACTGAAGCTTCACCTTCACAGAAAGAATCATAGAATCACACAATGGCTGTGTTGGAAGGGACCTCAAAGACCATCCATTTCCAATCCCCTACGGTGGCTGGTGGCCAACCATTAAATCAGGCACCAGATCAGGCTGCCTGTGTGTACTGCATGGCCAGTTAGCGTTTGCCCACAGCAAGCAGGCAGGAGTTGGGAACTGCTTTTGGGAGCAGCCTCTCTAAGCTCAGGCTGGGCTTGTTTGAGCTGCCCTTGTGCCGCCATCACCTCCTGCCGTGTGCCCTCTGAATAATTAACTCTAATAACACATGAGCAATAGCTTGCCTGGTCAGCGTGCCCGTGTGGCAGAGTGCTCTGCTTCTGTCATTTCTCCTGTTCTCTGTCCAGTCTCATTTGAAGTATCCTGCGGGATGAATTACGGTGCTCTGAGAGGATCTGCAAAATAGGATCACAGGCCAATTGAATCCATCTGCAAAGTATGGGAGCGCAATATATCACCCTGCAGATGGATTGTTTTATTTTCCCGCTCTCTTCTTTATTTTAAAAGGTTCTTGGACCTAGAAAGAACAGCAGGCACTTGGGGAGCAAGCTGTATGGTGTAATGAACTGAGTGCTGCCTGGAGGCGAGCCGTGCAGGAGGGAATGTGATGCTGCGATGTCTGTGGGGAAGCAATGTGTAGGGAAGCAAGGTAGAGCTTTACGCCTTGGCACTGCCCAGTCTGCTCCCTCCTGCAGCAGAATGATGCTGTGTGAGTCTCTGGGAGGGTGTCACAGGGCACAGCACCTGTGTGCTGAGAGAGACAGGAGCTGGAAATGTTTACCAGCAGCAGCAGGCTTTAGGGACAGACCCTCTTGCACTCCAGGTGGGTGGAGGCCGGTTCCTAAACCTCCCTTTTCCTCAGGCTGGGATGCTCCAGTCATTGCCCGAGGGGGAAGGGAAATGAGTTAAACCCATCTTCAGACACGTTTGTATTGATTCTGTCACTTTCTTGCTGCTTGCTGACAGGTGATGGATGGCTCATAATGCGACCGGCACAGTACATTACGTTTCCCATCCAGGGACTCCTAAATCATTTCAAATTTTCAAATTCCCTAATCAATATTTTATCAGTAGCAGAAGAAAGCAGAACGGGCCCATTTCTCAAGAGGGAGGGGAGTGAGCGTGTGCATACGCGTGCCTGCACATGGATTTTGTATGGGCATGTGAGTTTGTGTATTTGTAATAGCAACTAAAGCATCGCTAGTGAAATGATCGTAGCACCCACAGCCATAAAAATAAATACAGAAGTAGGACTGGGAGTGATGTTTACATTCTAGTGACTACGGGATGAACCAAATTAGGGACTCGAGAGTTTGGTGTTAATGCATGGGGTTGTTGCACGTGGGATCTGAGTGGATCTTCAGCCAGTTGGTCCATCTGTAGGCAGGGTGCAGAATGGCCAAAGGCAAGTGGGAATGTGCCTGAGGTCTAAGGGGCAGGGAATCTGATTTGCAACCTCATAATTCTGCCCACTCCATGGATAATGCCTTCCCCAGGTCCTGTCTCATGCTGGCGACCCTGCCTGCTTGCTCTCTGCATTCCCTTTGTGGCTGCAACTCCTCTGTTCAACAACCTCTCTCCATTGAATTGTCCTCTTCAACTGCTTTTTAATTTTTATTCCCAGACTGGATGTTTTTCAGGTAACAGATTTCTTTGTATGATGTTTTCCCCCCGTGATGTGAGCCTCCAAACAACACGGAAGTGAGGCTAAACATAGCCCTTGTGACTGTCACCTCTTCTCAGTGTTTGCCTGGGATGCCTTTGCTCCTGAATGTTGCTTCACTGCTTGGTTGTGACTTGCTACAGGAGCGAACAAGAAAGCAGTGGTGGAACTCTGAGTGTTCTGAACCTATTTCCTGTTCTGACCCGCAGAATCATGGGGTTGGAAGGGACCTCTGGAGACCATTGAGTCCAAGCCCACTGCTAAAGCACTTCCCTTCAGTAGGTCACGCAGGAAAGTGTCCAGTTTGGTCATGAGTATCACCAGAGAAGGAGACTACACCACCTCTCGGGCAGCTTATTCCAAGTGTTCATCCTCCAGAAGTCAACATGGCTCCTGAATCCTTCGTCCCCACAGGTTGTAAAACCCTGCTGTTTCTTCCTACTTACAGAGGAAAAAACCTAGTTGAACCAAGGACAGGCATCTTTGCTGTGTCAATGGATGGTCCCGTAACTATCTGGGGTTGGATGCTAAAGGGCTGTGGCTCCTCCAGCTGTGCTGCACTGGGCAACGCATGTTTGGTTCTTGGAGGGGAAACAGGAGAGAGGAAAGAAGCTACCAAGCTGTCTTCCAGAGACTCTTGTCATGCACCTGTCACCAAGCACTCTTTGTCTTGCAGTCAGCCTGCTGCCTTCTCTTTCATGTGTGAATCAACGAGATGCCATTTCCCCCGCTCCCTTTGATGTTAACCTCTGCTCGTTCTGATGTTTTTTGAGGATGTGCCATGCTGGATGAGGGTCAGACCCGCACCTTGGTGCTTCACAGGCACCACAGCATCCTGACTCCCTGTCTGTAGCTGATCTCAACCACTGCCGCACTCAGCTGATAAACAGTCCTTCAGCAGAAGAATTGAAGCCCGACGTTTGGGCGTAGACAGCCTTAAATACTGTCTGACGGGGAGAGATGTGCCAGAAAGATGTTTACCTTAGAAGTAAGTGGGTTGTTACCATCTACAAAAGTTGCTATGGTTCTGTTTTGCAGTCTTTGTGGTTGCTGTGGGGAAAGCGAGGAGAAGCTGGGGGGCTCTGCTGGGGGAACAGCTAAATAGAGGATGGGATCATAGGATATTTGGAGTTGGAAGGGACCTTTAAAGGCCATTTTGAATTCTCCTGCCTTGTCCATGTCTAAGCTAGATGCTGGTAAGCAAGGAGCTGTTTTTTCCCACCAGCCACTTCTGCCAAGCCAGAAATAGCCTGCCCGAGTTAGCTCACATAGCAGCATTTCTCATTCAAAAGTTAATAAGCTTCAAAATTGGATTTTAATCAACTAATCTTTGATCCTAGGCACTAGAGCTCCATTAGGAGGGTCCAGTAAACCAAGTTTCATCTTTCTCTCTCATGTTGTTTCTTTTTCTTTTTTTTTTCTCCCCAATCTTGCAAAGACATTCTAGCATTTGAAGACCTGCGTGTTGTAGGATTCCTGTTGTCCCTGCTCTTATGGACATTATCCCATCCCATAGATGATTGGGAAAACTGATCTGGCAGACACCTTCTCTCCTGAGATTGAAGCCTGTATTTTTTTCTATATATTTTAACAATTCGTTTGGGGAAAAGTGCCAGAGCTCTTGGAATCCAGCTCTTTGCTAGAAATCAGTGAGGGACAGGATGGAAGATCTGCTGTGGCTCTCAACACATTCCTCCTATTCCCTGCCTCAAAAGAAGAGTACCACAAATCCTGTGTCCCATTGCAGAACAGCTGGGGTTGGAGGGGAATCATGTTTTCTGACCTGCCTGCTCACAGGTGGGTCTGATGGAGCGGGCTGCCTGTAATACAACCCATCAGCTTTGGGTTGTCCACAGGGTGAGAGACTTCGAGGGCGGATGCTCCTCTGACATCAAGTGTTCAAGAAGTTCTTAGATTTAAACAAAACTTCTAGTATTTCAGCTGGACTACTGGGAAGGGTCAGGCTCCATCTTCTTTGCTCGCTCTTCCCGGTGCATGGGGTTGTGTTTGCCCACATTCAGGGCTTTCTCTTCAAGAGATTCCCATCTGCCCATCATTCTGGCCTTCTGAGGTCCCTGCAAAGGGCAGCACAACCCTCTGCACTGCTGGCCATTCCTCCCCATCTTGCATCATCTGCGAACCTGCAGGCAGTGACTCAGATGACCGGACACAGTGTACTGATGAAGGTCGTTAAGGGACCTTTCCTGTCCTCTTCATGAATTTTGGCAGGCAGCAAAGGAAGCTATAGCTGGACTTCGGGGTTATGTAGTTGCACTTCCACTCGAGGGATGGATTTGGTTCAGACCTCTCCAAGTTGTTATTCAGACGCCTCATAAATCTGCGCAAGGACTCCTGTCTTGGTTTACCCTCTGAAGATTTTTCTCTTGATCAGATGGAGTGGAGCTTGGTTTTATTTTTCAAAGCTATATTTAGATTCTGGTGCACAGGCACCCGTTTCCTACCGAAGTACTAACTTAGTGAGCTCTCCAAGGACCAAACACAGTTCCTTCCTGGGCTCGTGTAATGATCAGATCAGACGGGGGAGGTTTCTTTAGGTAGCAGAGTAACCATGCAGAGCCCCTGCACAGCTTTCCTGCAGTAGTCTTGTTTATCCCATGGGTTGTCATTTGCTCAGGGTCAGGGCTCTAATGAACATCTCAGCCCAGAGCCTGCTGGAAGAGGCTGTGAAGGACCTGCAGTGGGCTTGCCAGGGGAGGTTTGGTTAGGATAACATGTTGGCTCCTGCGCTCGCTTTGCCCTGAGCTATGAACACCTGACTGCATGCTTACCTCTTTTCCTCTGGGGAAGGACAAGGGAAGGAGTATGTTTGTCTTTCCATACACTTTATGATGTGAAATACCTCCATCCAGTGTAAAACTGTCCAGCTTTTGCCATTTACAGTACTTCCCAGGGCTGCTGAGCCCTGTGCTGGTACTTGCTGGGAACACAAACTGTCACATGCTAGCTCTAGGGGACTGTCCAGCCCTTGCCAGGCTGACAGCACCTTGAAGGGAAGCTGGTCTGCTGCATAAGGCCTAGCTGGCCCTGCGGAGAGCGGGGTGCTTAGGGTGAGCCAGCACCACCTTAGGGATGCTTCCAGCCAGCCAGTCACATGAGAAATTAAAAGTGACATTAATCTAGAGGATGGCAAGCCAGCACAGCAGGCAGAGCTGATCATACCATGTTTTGGAAAGGGACATCAGTCCTTACTTGTGTTAACAGAGGTCTCTCTTACGGCATTTAGTGATCAAGTATTTTGTAATGCTCTTTGGAGAGGTTTCCCAATCCCGTAACTGAGCAGCAAGAAGTATAGTGTGGCTAAACAGCGTTGTCCAGCTTTACTTGTCCTCCAGGCTGTGTGCAAGGTGTGAACAAGCTGTCAGAAGCTTGCTGGGCGCAAAAGCAAACTCTGCAGTGGAGTGTGAGAATTTTGTTTCAGTCTTTCCAGGGCCTCCCATTACAATGTTTTAAGGTTTGGTTGCTGCCAGGGCTCTGCATCTCTCAGCGTGTCCATCTCTCTGTCAGTGAAATGTGGAGCCCAGTTTCCAAAATCTCTTTTGGAAAACATCCCATGCTGTGACAATTTTCTGTTTGGACGAAAAGCAGACAGAGGTTGAAATAACTAGGAGCATTTGCCACGAAGTACCTCTTCCCATTCCTTCGTCTTCTCCAGATACTCAGGATCTCTCATAGGATCACAGAATCGTTAAGGCTGGAAGGGCCACTGAGGTCCCCAAGCCCAACCCAACACACCCCACCCCACCATGCCCACTCAGTGCCACATCTCCACAGTTCTTGAACACGTCCAGGGGCAGTGACCCCACCACCTCCCTGGGCAGCACCTGCAGCCCCTGGAGATGCTCTCACTGTATATGTGTGCATAACTGACACGCTGCCTGTGGGAGAGACTGAAGCTGGGGAGTGAGATATGAGTTCAGGATAGAGCAGATCCAGCTCTGAGTCCTCGCTCTGCTTGGTTCAGGGAGAACAGCTTTTTCTCCCCACTCACAGGCTGGGGAACCTCTGATCTGTGCAGTCATTCCCCAAGCCTTTCTCACAAAGCTTTACAAATATATCTCCCTGAGAAAGGTTGCTGGTGTTGAAATAGCATTTTAACTGTCTTTTTCATGGTTGTGCTGTATTGTGACAGGTTTGGAAATGATTATGGGGACTGGTAGGAGGATGCTATAGAAATGCTATATGCTGTGATTGTGCAGGCCTGGGCAGGGGGAGGAGGAAGGATGGAAAGCTGTTGTAAAACCATTGCTCCAAGGGGAGAGTGAGGAGAGTGTTTGCCTGGAGCTGTTCCCAAAGGGCTGGAGCTCAGCGTGTGGGCATCCATCAGTCTGTCCTCTGCTGCAGATGTGGGGTGGGCCTGAGATGGACCACTTTGCAGATCTGACTGTAGCCTGGCCCTACTTGTGTTGGGGTGACTGTCCTGCTTGTACCTGCACACTACTCAGGAGCTGGGGAGGAATGGTGTTTCCCTATCTGCCTTCTCCTGTCCCAGCAGAGCATCACCAACAACTCAGCCCTCAGCAAAGGATGCAAATGTCCTCACCTGAAGGAAATCGTTCCCAGGTGATGATCCCCAGGGACTGCTTTGCAAAGCCCTGCCAGAGCTGCAGGCGGCCACGGGCTCTCTTGGATTCCAGCGCTGAGCTGGTCGGTGCCAAATCCTATTTGCATCACTGTGAAAAATGGTAAAATCATCGTTAGGTGTTCACTAAAATACTCTAAATTTTGCAGAACATGAGGCATGAGTCAGGCATTGAGACCAGCATCCAGAGGAGGGAGGGAGTGGGAAGAGGAGGCAGGAGTGCTTATGAAATATTTTGTTTCACTGGCAAGAGGACAAGAAATAATTGGGCCCTAAATCAAGGAAATGGGAGAAAAGGAACAGCAAATCAAGGGAAATGGTGGAAAATTAGGTCTTAGAGTAGAGAAATGTGTACACATGATCACCTGGTAGTTCTGGCAAAGATATATGCTTATAAATCTCCTCTTTTAACCTTTTCCCTGCTGCTTTAAGGGGATTAGTGACAGATGTGCTGATCCTGTCCATATTTTCTAGGTGTGACTGGTTGTGCACCCCCAGGGCTGTGGACAGTCTGGGGAGCAGGAACCCCACCACACAGACCTTGTGTGTGTGTGTGGAGGTGTAGGACCATAGAATTATTTGTGTTGGAGGGGACCCTTAAAGGCCATCTGGTCCTACCCCCTGCACTGAGCAGGGATGCTCACTGTTCCATCAGTGCTCAGAGTCCCGTCCATCCTGACCTTGGCTGTCTGCAGGGATCGAGCATCCACACCTCTCTGTGCAACCTGTGGCACTGCCTCACCACCCTTATTGCTACAAAACTCCTCCCTTCCATCCACTCTAAATCACCTCTCCTTTAGTGTAAACCCGTTTCCCCTTGTCCTACCACAACAGACCCTGCTAAGCTGTCTGTCTCCTTTCTTATAGCCCGTCCATGCCATCTTGATCATGGAGACCAAGGGTTAGTCCCATGATGTCCCAGCAGGCAGCTCCAGCACCAAGCCTGTCACCCTACCATTAAACAACCCCCCGACTCCCCCCTGATCCCCTTCAAGTCCCTGGCTTATTTTTCTAACAAAAAGAATGGAATGTAAAAATAAAGCTTTCTGTGTTTGCTTTCCCCGTCCCTCCTTCCCACTGCACGGTGCTCATTAGCTCCCCGAACGCTCGAGTCAGACGTGGCCTCTGGTTAAAAACAGCAACCGCCCTCGTGCCTTGCCTGTTTCCCTGGAGCTGGCAGCCAGACAATAACACCGATGGGATCGTCTTCATCAGAACATGTCAGCCCCTCCGTGAAATTTAAGTTACTTCAACTTGGAGGCAGAAAAAAAAAAGGCAGGAAAAAAGAAAAAGGAAAAAATATAAAAGTGCTGGAAGAAGAAGCAGAGAGATCAGAGGAGAGATGCTGCAGGAGCCGCCCATGCTGGGGTAGGAGGTGTGGGCAGGTAGGAGCTGCTGTTCCCAGATCAGAGGTGATTCGAGTTGCGCTGCTGATCTGTGTTGTGCTTTTGTTTTGCTGGAAGAGCCGACCCTGCCTTTCTGAACCGCTCAGATATCTGGAGGCAAAAGTACTCGGTGAGAGGGGGGTGTTAAATTATTCTGCCGAAAACAAAAGTCTCAGCTGAACGTTGCTCTGCAGTTGCTGGTTTTGGCCACGTGACTGCATGTGGCTGAAGAAGTCTATTTGGCAGATGGAAATGTTGTCTCCTTCCGTGATACCGAAGCACTATGGGAGTATCCAGAGGTGCTTAATGCAAAGTCTGCTCCAGGAAAGCCTTTTTCCTGGTGTCTTCTGGATGTAGGTTCAGCCTGGATGGATGCTGGCGTCTGCGTGATGCAAAGGGCACAGCCCAAATAGAAAGGTGGGGGCAGGGTGGGGTACCATGATCCTAGAGCCCAGGGTGCATAATGCCACAACAGATCCCTTTCTGAGGTCTGTACATTGGACTTGTACAGTTAACATAGCTCCAAAGATCACGGTGGAGCTGAAATGGGTGCCAGCAACAAATGAAGGCATGGGCAGCTGTCTGAGCCCGTCTAGAGAGGTACAGGGCCAGGACAGCATTGAGTCGTGGCCACCTCCAGCTGAAAACATCCAGGAGACATCAGGCAGAGCTTGTCATCTTCTGGCTTTCTGCCTCTGTAAACCTGGAAGGTGCTGGAAGATGCTGCAGAAGAGGAGATGTGCAGGCATGACAATTGCTTTTTCTGCACGCTCTCACGTCGCTTCAGCCTCTGCTTGTTTGCTCGCTGTTGTTGTGGCTGCGTTGTTTTTTTCTCTTTTTTTTTTTTTCTTCCCCTGACTTCATTTCTAACATAAAAAGTTATTTAGCCTGAAAGTGCTCGGGAGCTCATTGTGCAGGGAGCTGCAGCACAAAGGGTTCCAGAAGCAATCTTGTTTCCTCTCAGCAGCGCAAGCCGCGCGGACAGATGATTCAGAAGCACAACATCTGCAAGTCTTGAAAGGAGTTCTGCTCCGGTTGACTGAAAACGAGAGGAAGGGGGAGGGAGAAGGGGGATGGAGGGCTCCTGGTGCTTGGGATGCAGCTAATCGCTGTGTCCACCTATGCCATGCCCTTGGGTGCCCTGGTTTGTGGCGGGTGGAGGGGTGAGCAACCCGTGGGCTGCCCTCTGTTCATTCATTCCCTCTGGCCTTGGGAACCCAAGCGAGTCCAAGCCCATGGGCCAACCTCCCTGCTGAGGGGTGCTTGGGATGCTCTGGGTTTGCTCTTCCTCGCTCCTTGGGTGCTGTTTGAACGGAGCACTGCACCAAGTGGGAGAGGAGGAGGCGTTTGAGAAAATGGCAGGGACAAACAGCTTTAAAAAAAAAGGCCTATTTTGGGAGCGCCGTTTCTCGTAACCTTTAGCGTCTCCGCTTTGCTTCCCTCCACAGCCTCCTGCTTTGATTTCCCGTCTGCAGTTGTTATTCTGGCAGCCCCTGGAAGAAAGCAGAAGTGTGCGAGGGTTAAAGAACAGCTGCGGGAACGTAATTAATGCTTTGCAACTGTTCTGAAGGCCTTTAGCACCTTGCCGTGACCCAGCCGGTAACATCTGTGCGTTGGCAGCAGCCAAGCTGTAAAACTTCCCCCCTCCAAGTCCCACACAAAGCAACTGTCGTCTGCCTGAGGCGTGCAATCAGGGCACAAACTTAACAAATCAGTAGAAAGGCTGCAGCGCAGATGGCAGCTCCTTGGGGTTGGCTGTGGTCAAGGGGCTCCCAGCTGCTGGTCCTTGTACGTGTCCAAGGCAGGAGGTGGAAGAGCTCTGATCTTGCAGGGATCTGAGATGGGACATATCCAGATCTGAGTGAGACTCTTCATTCACTCTGTTTGGATGGTTATGGGCAGAAGGCGGTGCCCAGAGCTGTTGAGGTGACCTTTGGACAGCTGTCCCCAAGCCCATGGGATGCCTGATGCATCCCTGTTTGGATCATGTTTCCTCAAGGTCTGTCTTTCGCAGCACTTCTCCCATTTTATGGCTAAAGGGCACCTTCAGGGCCTGCCACCCTCATTTTTATGTAAGCCATAATTCAGAGTAAAGGAGACACGAAAGCGTCTCCAATCCTCAAGAGCTCCAGCTGGAGTTTTCCTTTCAGTCCCAGAATGCAGGGCGCAGCTGGCACTACCTTGGTGACCAAAGAGAAGATGAACGAAAACACTTTTTGTTTCTAAAGATTAGCTTTTTCTTCTGCCATATCTCCATTTCCCCCCCGTTTCTCTGCAGTCAGCCCCCTGAGCTCCCAGCCTTCAAAGCCCATCATGTGCAGCTGGAGGGGAGCGAGCCTGCCAAGGGCAAGCGCTCGTCCTTTGCTCTTTTTGGTTTTCTGAGAGGCCCGTGACTGTGCTGAATGCCAAGCAGCCCTGACCTTCACCCAACTGGGGCTCCCAGCTGCTACGGCGTTCTACAGCATCCCTGCCTGATAGGAATTCAGCCTGGTGCCTCTTACCTGCAAGTTTTATCTGACAAATGGGTCTCATTTCTGATTCTAGTCTCCTTTTGATGGACCAGGCTGTCTGCTACCTGGGAGAGGTTCATAGATCTGAAGGGCCGGAAGGAAGCATTACATTTCTTCTCCTTTGCCTCCTATTAAGAATGTGCCAGAGACGCTAATCCCACATTTGAATTTCAGCCAGGTAGCTGGAAGGGATGGCAGCTCAGCACCCTGCTCTGATGGACTACCCAGCGTTGCTTCTCTTGGCGCCTTCCTGTGCTTCTCTTGCCTTTGGGCAGGAGGGAGGGGTCACCGGAGAGAGGAGCTTGCTCTAAAGAAATCTCTTTCTTCACAAGTCAGATGAGGATGTTTTTCTGCATTTCTGACAAAAATTTCTTCCCTTCAGAAGAAAATGTGGTTGCTTTTGCAATTGGCTTGCTCCTGGTAGTGAAAGCGGTGGGGCGACGGGGGGACAGCAGCAGGGGAATTAGGGCTCACACTCTGACAGCAGCATATGATAACATCTCAGACACCTTTATTTATGCAGCTCAAGCCACGTTAGTGAGTAAGTCAAGACGTCCCCATAGGCCAGCTGTGCTCTGCAAGCTGTACGGCCTCTCAGCACCTTGGGCACCTCTGCAGTGCGTCCCTGCTATTGCACTGAGTGCGAGTTTGACTCCGTATTGACTGCAGCACTGCTCTCCTCTGAAGAGGAATACGGATTACTGACCTGCTGAGATGCAGCTTGGCTGTGCCTACATTCCTCATCCTGAATTATTTTTGCTTTGGTTGACATTTGCAAGTAGGTGTCTTTTTTTTCCTCTTTTTTTCTTTTTTTTTTCCCCTGGTAGTCGTGTCTGAAAGTCCTAATTCCTGATCAGCTCCTCTTGCTGGATGCAGCCATCAAAGCCTTGTTTCAGCCCACAGACAGTTCAGCTCAGGGGACTGGAGGAAGCAACAGGACGTGACTTTAGTCTGGGTGTTGAAATACAAGTTGCTTTTCTCTCATGTTCAGCACGGTTTCAGGCACATCCAAGTCTTGCAGGTCAGAAAACAGTTAGCAGGTTGGTGCAGGATGCATGGCAGTGTGAAGAAGAGTAATTAACCATGGACGGAAGGCTGAGCTGGCTCTAAAGTTTGGCCTAGAGCACCAGGAGAACACCTTAGAGCCTTGGAGTGACACCAGAGCTGTCTGGGAGAGAGGTGGGCCAGGTGCATCACCACCATTTGTCACCCAGCACCCAAAGGCATCAAGTCCCACTTTGAAGAGCCGGTCACACATGGGCTCCTGGTTGGAGTCCTTGGTGGGTGGAAGCTGGAGGTGAGCAGGATTACTATGCCAGGGAACAAGGGCTGAGGACCAAAACAGTCTCATTTACCCTTTTCTTGACACCCATCTGTTCTTGGTGGGGTCTTCGATGTGGAGAAATGGGATGCAGGCAAGAACAGGGCGGCGGATAGATAAGTTATACAAAGCAGATTGCCATGGCTTCTTTTCTTGGTCTTATCCCCCTCAACTCCAACACAGTGCTTTTTAAGAGAAAACGAGTGCCAAGATTATATGTGGAACATCCACAAACCCCCAAGTGTTCTGTGAGGCAACTGCTCTTTTCTCCCAGAGCTATTCTGTGCACACGGCATATGTCCTGGGCAAATTTCTGTGCACTCATTTTGCGACGGAGGCCTTCAAATCTCTCTGTTTGAAGGAGACGCTGTTTCACATCCACACCACAATTTCTTCTCGTACAGAAAAACCCCCCACGTCTGCAGGAAGGTCTCCTGAAGCGAGGCAGCGTTACATCCCTCCTATTAGCAGGGCTTCCAGAGGCTCTGCAGCTCCTGCTGACGTGAGCAGAGCCGCTCTGGAAATGAGATGCGAGAGGTCTCCAAAGAGCACAGCCCTCTGTTTGCTTTGTGCTAATCCGGTGTGTGATGTGAGGCTTGGGGAAATACACCCGTGAGAGCCCATCCGTTGAGTGCTGGAGGAGTTGCTTGCGTGCTTGTTGACGTGGCAGAGAACGTGGGGAGGTGGCACTGAGGGACAAGGTCAGTGGGCATGGTGGGAGCGGGTTGGTGGTTGGACTTGGTGATCTTAGAGGTCTTTTCCAGTGTTAGTGGCTCTACATGGGAAAGGAGGTGTCACCCAACGGTGTCCCGGCTGCAACCTGGTGTTCAGACACGTGTGTGTTACCTGCATGTGGGAGGAGGGAGAGCCAGGGTTATGGGATAATATGGAACAGAGCAGTCAAGTAATTTAATTCTTAAATCTCGTCTCCCTCAGGCTAATCTCCTCTGAGCCGCTCTTTGCTCAGGTCAACTGCTTTTAATTAGCAAGCTTCATTGATCGGGGTGGGAGCGGGAGCTGATGTCCAGACCTTTTTAATGTGGAAGCTTTATCTTCCTTGCAGGGGGGACGGTGCTACCCGCAGAAGGACCTGCAGGGACACCCTGGGACTGCCGGCAAGAGGATGGCATGGGGCTGCCTTCACCGCACCTCCTCTGCCACTGCCTGGGCAGGGAATCCTGCAGTCCAGCACAGCCCAGCTCCCACCACCGTGTCAGCCTCTTGCAGCGGCTGGCCCTGAGCTGTTACTAATGAGGATGGTGCTCATCATGTGATTCCGCCTTTGGGCAAGGGCGGTTGTGCTGCTAATTGGCTTCTCTGGCTGCAGTTTCCTTAGGAAACAAGGTTAAAGCAACGCACGGCTCGAAAATGTACCTCCCGGAGGATGGCACTTCATTACTCCTTCCCCTGTAAATGGAAACAACTCTATACCCAATGCCGGTCCCTTTGTATCACCAGGTGGGACCAAAGGATGTGGGTGCACCTCTGCTCAATTCATCCATGATGCGTTGGTCCTGTGGCCCAGCCCCAGATAAACACATCTTCTATCTCATGTATTTGATCAACAGAGCTGTGAAAATTCTGAAATGAAGTTCTCCCGGATAAATCAAATAGAAAGGAAGTGGCTTTGTATCAAACCATTGAATTAATATAATTATCCTATCGATTAAATCATCAAACAGACCTGCAGCTCCTCTATCTGTTTCACTTCGCCTGGTTCATGCTCCCTGAAGCACGGGCCTCCATGCCAACCGCTCCCTTTGCATTCCAGGCAGAGAGCTGCTCCTCACCGGGGCTGCAGTGATCTCTGGCCGCATCTCACACGCAGAGCAAGGCTCCAATGCCCATTACAGCTGTCAGCCAAAATTATACATATTTGGGGAAGAAGTGATCTCTCACATACTCTCTCCAACATGAGTCAGAGCCTGAGCTGGCATTACACAGCTTGGTGCGTTCCAAATTACAGAAGGAAAGTGCTGGCAAGTCATGGCCTGGTGGGGCTGAACATGCCACAGGGGGCACGTGCACCTCTCCTGTGGGCAAAGGGCTGCCTGGAGCTGGGGAGGGGCGAGAAGTGATGGCCACAAGTTGTGTCAGGGTAGGCTCAGGGTGAATATTGAGGAACATTTATTCCCCGAAAGAGCAGTGAGGCACAGGCTGCCCAGGGAGGTGGTGGGGTCACCATCCCTGGAGGTGCTGAAGAACCTTGGAGATGTGACTCTGAGGGATGTGATCAATGGTGGGGATGGGTTGGAGTTGGGCTCAGTGACCTTAGAGATCTTCTCCAACCTTAACAATTCTATGATTCTATGACCTCTCCCCCAATGGCCTCTCCTTGAACATCTACCCCCTCTGCTCTTGTGCCTGCTCCTGCTCTCACTGCTCTGCAGCTTTGGGGTAAGGAAGTATTTTCCACCTAAAAAATGCGTCTGCAAGATGTGGTCTTGACTTTAAAGCAGGGTCGGAGTCAGGCAGGCAGCCAGCCAAGAGCCGGGTGTGATTATTCAGAGGATTATGATCAGTGAGTCTACATCTATTGACCCTGCAGGACTCAGCTTGAAAACATTAAGAACTTGTCACAATTTGGTGCTAAAATTGCCTTTGAACCCCCAACAAGCTTTCTCCTCCATAGGCAGATGCAAGAGGCAGTTGCTGTCTCTGCAAGCAGTGGCTTAACTTGGTTTAAGATTTTGAAGCAATGCTGTGGGAATGAAGCCAATGGCTGGGGCTGTGGGAATGTCCCCATTTTGGGCTCAGCAAACCCCAGCCCCGCTCTCAAGTCCCGCAGCCGTCTCCCTGCTGGCTCGGGGCTGATAAGCGACGCAATTTCAGCCTCATTCCAGCTGACAACAGCGAAGACTGACTCATCCTCAGCACTGTTATTTCGGTATGAGTTTAGCCTCCAATTGTGCTGTAAAAAGAAGAAAAAGCAGGATTGCTTCGCAGAGAGGGCCCTCATTGTTCCTTTGGTTTGGGGCTGCTCTCTGCTGCTCATACGCCGATGCTGGCTCCTTGCACGGCTCAGTGGGGGAGAGGCAGAAAAGAAGAGGCATGCTCCAGGTCTGGCTTTCCGCTGTGCTCAAACTTTTCCATGGTTCCTGCTCTTTCAGGAAGCAGTCTGCAGGTGAGGCGTGAAATGCTTCCACTGAGCAAATTGAAAGAGACTGTCTCGGCAGGAGAGGGATTTGAATAACCTTGTGCTGTATCAGTTTTGGGGGGGGGGAGGCTCTCAGCCTTCCTCGCATGCAGATTTCCCAGGGGTGGTACTTTTCGTCCTGCATGTGATTTTGTGTGTGTGTGTGCGTTGGCACATTGCCCTTCACACCATGTGTGGCTGGAGATGGAGAGCCGGTGCAGAGCGTGTTCTGAGCACACAGGAAAGGGGCTGCGTGGACAGATCTACCTCCAAGTGGTGGTGAACAGCTCTCAGGGGCCAGCACCCTGTTCCGCTGCACTGTTCCAGGGTGAGGAAGCTGATGGCCTTCCTGGTGGAGGCAGCATTTTGGCTTTAGCACTGATTTCAGGAAGTCTAGCAGCTGAGGTCACCCCATACTTTTCTCCAGCTATCTCCTGGAGATCCATCCTGGTCACCTGTCTGACCCCAGGTTGTGCTGGTGGGACCTTACAGAGCATCCATAGTCTGCAGAGATGGCACTGGGGTAAACCGTCCTGGATCTGTGTCAGCAGAGTTCAGGTTTTGCACTGAGAGATGTGGGTGCCCTCAGCCAGAGGGATGAGCTCCTGGGCAGCCTGAGATGGTGGGAGTCAGCCAACCCATGGCAGGGTGGGACTGGAGGGGCGCTTTGGGGTACCTTCTAACCCATCTGTACTGTGATTGTGTGAAAGTGATGTGGGAGTTCTCTGAGTGCTGGACTGCAGGCAGGATGGTGCTTGGGGTTTCACACCTCAACGTTCTTTGCACATTCAAACGTGGCAACTTGGGACTCTGCTCCCCTGCTCGTCTGTATTCTCCCCCTAAAGGCAGATGCTCCAGCCCGGCATTGACATTCAGTGCTGGTGCTGGCACTGCTTGCCAGATCAGAGTTGGGATCGATTGCCCCCACTGCTGGCTGTTTGCACACCGCCAGCCACCCAGTGCCCATGGCAAAGGCTCTGCAGCTTCTCCCCACATCCTTCCCCTCTTAATCCACCCCCTAAGCTGCTCCCCTCCCCGGCCAGGGCTGGAGCCCTTTGTCCTGCGGTCTGTGCCGAGGCTGGGCTGCTCCTTTTTGCAGAATGAGCCTCTGCTTAGCTCAGCTGTAATTTAATCAAGCGGTACAAAGGATTTAGTGCACCTTGCTGATGGAAATTGCCTTGGGCTGGACAAAAGAAATATGCACGCCTTTCCCTTCCTCTCCTCCTGCAGCAGCTCAGGCTGTGGTTGGTGTTTTCCTTCCCCTCCCCGCTCCGTGACATGTAACTCAGAGGCAGTTCGCATCTCGCTATCTGCCTCAAAGCCTTACGAGGCTTCTTCCCTCGCAATGACGAATTCAGCGAATAAAGCCCACAACCATGATTTCCCTCAGGGTCCCTTGTAATAATAATTTCTGTAAATAAAGGCTGGAATCAGGATCTCTGTTGTAATAGGATTTTGTTTGTGCAAGGGCTGGAGCTCCGGCCCCCTGGCACTGCCCTGTAATAGGATTTGGGGCACTGTGGCAGTGCTGGGGAGGCAGAGGAGTAGGACGTGGATGTGGGGACGTGCCAGGACATTTGAGATGCCCTGAGCACAGGGCTGAGAGAGCAATTTGGCAGCCTCCTGAAAGAAGGGTGTGAGAAAGCTGTGCACTTATTTACGGCTGCTTGGGTGAGAAGAGGGTGAGGGAAGCAGGTGTGATCGCACGCCTGTGGGGCTGCTACATGGTTTTCTCACCTGTTCTAGCGGCATCAAGCACACGAGTGTGGGGGTAGCACATGTGTGTTCACACCACTGTCCCTCTAGGAAGTCTTCCTTTGCCAAGGCGTGGGTGCTGGTGGGCACTTGTCTTCATCTGGAGGGTGGGAATGATGGGGTTTCTGTTTGCAGAGAGAGCATCATACCCACAGCATTCTGGATGAAGGTGGTGTGTTTTGAACACATGCCCGTCAGACACATCATTAGGTGAAGATTCTTCTCATGTTTCTGAATGGGGAAAGAAATGGGGAACGGGAATGGTGGAGGTGAAGGGAGATAGAATGGGGAATGGTAGATGGAGGAATGGGATGGGGAATGGAGGGTTGGGGGTAAGATTAAGGCCTTTGACACGGGCCCCCATTACATCCTTCCCTCCAAATGGGAAAGATGGATTAGATGGGTGGACTCTACTATGGATGAGGAACTGGGTGTGAGAGCATACCCAGAGAGTGGTGGTCAATGGCTCAAGGTTCAGATGGAGATTGGTGATGAGTGGTGTCCCCCAGGGGTCAGTGCTTGGGGGGGTGCTCTTTAACACCTTCATTGGTGACATTAACAGTGGGGCTGAATGTATCCTGAGCAAGTTGGCTGATGATACCAAGCTGTGTGGGGTGGTCAATGCACCAGAGAGATGGGATGCTGTTCAGAGGCTGAGCAGTGCACCTGGGAGAACGTCATGTGGTTCAATAAATCCAAAGTTTTGCACCTGAGTCGAGGTGGCCCCCACTGTCAGTACAAGATGGGGTATGTAAGGATGGTGCACAGCCTGACCAAAAGAACTTGGGTGTACACAGAACAGGAAGGACATGGGCCTGTTGGAGCACATCCAGATGGGGGCCACAGAAGTAATAATACAGCACTGAGAGGCTTGCCCCCAAGCACCAGCGATGGCAAAGGGCTGGCATGGAGCTGGGTGCAGGCAGCAGCCAGCTCTGCTGCTCTCAGAAACAACCAGCTGCCAAAACCGTTTGTCACCGCTGCTGTGTGCGAGGCGCGCTGGCACTCACATACCTCAATAGCTAGCTTCGTGGGGAAGGCTCAAAGTTAGCTCTGACAAAGCCCGCACACCATTCACAGTGTAATTAGCACCACTAGTCTAGCTAATTGCTGAGGGTTTTTTTTTTTCCCCCCCCTTTCTCTCTCTCCCCCTCCTTTTCTCCAGCATGAAATTTCTCCAGTTATCTTGGGTTATCATCATGGTAGACAGCTTGCTAAGCCTGGATGCTCCTTCAGAGAGCTGGTGTCAGGAATAATTACTGCCATAGTAAGCTGATCAGCCCTTCATTATTAGCTGCTGTTGTTGTTACCCGACATTGATTAGTAATTTGTAGCTGCCAGTGCTTTCCTTTGCCCTCAGAGCTGCCGTGTTCACTGGTACCTCGTGCTGCTCTGCCAAGGACAAATGAGCATCTCTCCCTGTGCCCCCCTTCCCCTCCCTGCCACTTTGTTTGCTGAATGCACCGCTCCTCCCAGTCAGGGCAATGCCAGCTCCATCCCAGTGCTGACCCAGTGTCCCAGGGTCTGAACAGGCAACGGTGAAGAAGCAGTGATGGGACAACACGTTTGATTTTGGATGGAGAGCCTCACGGTGCTGCCCTGCAAGCCCCACCATCCCCGGTGCTGCTGGTGAGAGGTGTCAGCAGGAAGACTGCCATAAATATTAACTGCTGGCTCCAGAGGCCCCAAAGGTTTTGGCAGGTGGCTGCTCACGTGCGCTGCTGTCTGGGCTGTGAGAGGTGGGTGGGGGGGGAAGAGAAACACAACCTTATGTTTAGATGCTCTGGGTTGCGTTAATGCATCCATTTAGCAGCTTGAAACTGAGAATGCTGGGAAGAGGAGAAGGCACATCCCAGGATGGCTGGGGTGCCTGATGTGCACAGCCTCCTGTTTGGTGCTGCTCGCCCTGCGGCCAGGTCTGTCTCGTGTGTTTTGGCTGCTTCGAGCTCCACAAGCAGCCTGCCACTGCTTGTTTGCCTCATCTGTGGACCAGCTGCACCCAGCAGAGAGGGGTCAGGGAGCAGAAGAAAGGCTCGGGGGGTCCGTGCTGTAGGTGGGGAGGGGTTGGGAATG